>OW052012.1:0-10000000 GCA_932526365.1 Lobophora halterata
ACCTAACCTAACCTAACCTAACCTAACCTAACCTAACCTAACCTAACCTAACCTAACCTAACCTAACCTAACCTAACCTAACCTAACCTAACCTAACCTAACCTAACCTAACCTAACCTAACCTAACCTAACCTAACCTAACCTAACCTAACCTAACCTAACCTAACCTAACCTAACCTAACCTAACCTAACCTAACCTAACCTAACCTAACCTAACCTAACCTAACCTAACCTAACCTAACCTAACCTAACCTAACCTAACCTAACCTAACCTAACCTAACCTAACCTAACCTAACCTAACCTAACCTAACCTAACCTAACCTAACCTAACCTAACCTAACCTAACCTAACCTAACCTAACCTAACCTAACCTAACCTAACCTAACCTAACCTAACCTAACCTAACCTAACCTAACCTAACCTAACCTAACCTAACCTAACCTAACCTAACCTAACCTAACCTAACCTAACCTAACCTAACCTAACCTAACCTAACCTAACCTAACCTAACCTAACCTAACCTAACCTAACCTAACCTAACCTAACCTAACCTAACCTAACCTAACCTAACCTAACCTAACCTAACCTAACCTAACCTAACCTAACCTAACCTAACCTAACCTAACCTAACCTAACCTAACCTAACCTAACCTAACCTAACCTAACCTAACCTAACCTAACCTAACCTAACCTAACCTAACCTAACCTAACCTAACCTAACCTAACCTAACCTAACCTAACCTAACCTAACCTAACCTAACCTAACCTAACCTAACCTAACCTAACCTAACCTAACCTAACCTAACCTAACCTAACCTAACCTAACCTAACCTAACCTAACCTAACCTAACCTAACCTAACCTAACCTAACCTAACCTAACCTAACCTAACCTAACCTAACCTAACCTAACCTAACCTAACCTAACCTAACCTAACCTAACCTAACCTAACCTAACCTAACCTAACCTAACCTAACCTAACCTAACCTAACCTAACCTAACCTAACCTAACCTAACCTAACCTAACCTAACCTAACCTAACCTAACCTAACCTAACCTAACCTAACCTAACCTAACCTAACCTAACCTAACCTAACCTAACCTAACCTAACCTAACCTAACCTAACCTAACCTAACCTAACCTAACCTAACCTAACCTAACCTAACCTAACCTAACCTAACCTAACCTAACCTAACCTAACCTAACCTAACCTAACCTAACCTAACCTAACCTAACCTAACCTAACCTAACCTAACCTAACCTAACCTAACCTAACCTAACCTAACCTAACCTAACCTAACCTAACCTAACCTAACCTAACCTAACCTAACCTAACCTAACCTAACCTAACCTAACCTAACCTAACCTAACCTAACCTAACCTAACCTAACCTAACCTAACCTAACCTAACCTAACCTAACCTAACCTAACCTAACCTAACCTAACCTAACCTAACCTAACCTAACCTAACCTAACCTAACCTAACCTAACCTAACCTAACCTAACCTAACCTAACCTAACCTAACCTAACCTAACCTAACCTAACCTAACCTAACCTAACCTAACCTAACCTAACCTAACCTAACCTAACCTAACCTAACCTAACCTAACCTAACCTAACCTAACCTAACCTAACCTAACCTAACCTAACCTAACCTAACCTAACCTAACCTAACCTAACCTAACCTAACCTAACCTAACCTAACCTAACCTAACCTAACCTAACCTAACCTAACCTAACCTAACCTAACCTAACCTAACCTAACCTAACCTAACCTAACCTAACCTAACCTAACCTAACCTAACCTAACCTAACCTAACCTAACCTAACCTAACCTAACCTAACCTAACCTAACCTAACCTAACCTAACCTAACCTAACCTAACCTAACCTAACCTAACCTAACCTAACCTAACCTAACCTAACCTAACCTAACCTAACCTAACCTAACCTAACCTAACCTAACCTAACCTAACCTAACCTAACCTAACCTAACCTAACCTAACCTAACCTAACCTAACCTAACCTAACCTAACCTAACCTAACCTAACCTAACCTAACCTAACCTAACCTAACCTAACCTAACCTAACCTAACCTAACCTAACCTAACCTAACCTAACCTAACCTAACCTAACCTAACCTAACCTAACCTAACCTAACCTAACCTAACCTAACCTAACCTAACCTAACCTAACCTAACCTAACCTAACCTAACCTAACCTAACCTAACCTAACCTAACCTAACCTAACCTAACCTAACCTAACCTAACCTAACCTAACCTAACCTAACCTAACCTAACCTAACCTAACCTAACCTAACCTAACCTAACCTAACCTAACCTAACCTAACCTAACCTAACCTAACCTAACCTAACCTAACCTAACCTAACCTAACCTAACCTAACCTAACCTAACCTAACCTAACCTAACCTAACCTAACCTAACCTAACCTAACCTAACCTAACCTAACCTAACCTAACCTAACCTAACCTAACCTAACCTAACCTAACCTAACCTAACCTAACCTAACCTAACCTAACCTAACCTAACCTAACCTAACCTAACCTAACCTAACCTAACCTAACCTAACCTAACCTAACCTAACCTAACCTAACCTAACCTAACCTAACCTAACCTAACCTAACCTAACCTAACCTAACCTAACCTAACCTAACCTAACCTAACCTAACCTAACCTAACCTAACCTAACCTAACCTAACCTAACCTAACCTAACCTAACCTAACCTAACCTAACCTAACCTAACCTAACCTAACCTAACCTAACCTAACCTAACCTAACCTAACCTAACCTAACCTAACCTAACCTAACCTAACCTAACCTAACCTAACCTAACCTAACCTAACCTAACCTAACCTAACCTAACCTAACCTAACCTAACCTAACCTAACCTAACCTAACCTAACCTAACCTAACCTAACCTAACCTAACCTAACCTAACCTAACCTAACCTAACCTAACCTAACCTAACCTAACCTAACCTAACCTAACCTAACCTAACCTAACCTAACCTAACCTAACCTAACCTAACCTAACCTAACCTAACCTAACCTAACCTAACCTAACCTAACC
Organism: Lobophora halterata; assembly: GCA_932526365.1. Classification (NCBI taxonomy): domain Eukaryota; kingdom Metazoa; phylum Arthropoda; class Insecta; order Lepidoptera; family Geometridae; genus Lobophora; species Lobophora halterata. The sequence continues at coordinate 3,094 of OW052012.1, forward strand.
TAACCTAACCTAACCTAACCTAACCTAACCTAACCTAACCTAACCTAACCTAACCTAACCTAACCTAACCTAACCTAACCTAACCTAACCTAACCTAACCTAACCTAACCTAACCTAACCTAACCTAACCTAACCTAACCTAACCATAACCTAACCTAACCTAACCTAACCTAACCTAACCTAACCTAACCTAACCTAACCTAACCTAACCTAACCTAACCTAACCTAACCTAACCTAACCTAACCTAACCTAACCTAACCTAACCTAACCTAACCTAACCTAACCTAACCTAACCTAACCTAACCTAACCTAACCTAACCTAACCTAACCTAACCTAACCTAACCTAACCTAACCTAACCTAACCTAACCTAACCTAACCTAACCTAACCTAACCTAACCTAACCTAACCTAACCTAACCTAACCTAACCTAACCTAACCTAACCTAACCTAACCTAACCTAACCTAACCTAACCTAACCTAACCTAACCTAACCTAACCTAACCTAACCTAACCTAACCTAACCTAACCTAACCTAACCTAACCTAACCTAACCTAACCTAACCTAACCTAACCTAACCTAACCTAACCTAACCTAACCTAACCTAACCTAACCTAACCTAACCTAACCTAACCTAACCTAACCTAACCTAACCTAACCTAACCTAACCTAACCTAACCTAACCTAACCTAACCTAACCTAACCTAACCTAACCTAACCTAACCTAACCTAACCTAACCTAACCTAACCTAACCTAACCTAACCTAACCTAACCTAACCTAACCTAACCTAACCTAACCTAACCTAACCTAACCTAACCTAACCTAACCTAACCTAACCTAACCTAACCTAACCTAACCTAACCTAACCTAACCTAACCTAACCTAACCTAACCTAACCTAACCTAACCTAACCTAACCTAACCTAACCTAACCTAACCTAACCTAACCTAACCTAACCTAACCTAACCTAACCTAACCTAACCTAACCTAACCTAACCTAACCTAACCTAACCTAACCTAACCTAACCTAACCTAACCTAACCTAACCTAACCTAACCTAACCTAACCTAACCTAACCTAACCTAACCTAACCTAACCTAACCTAACCTAACCTAACCTAACCTAACCTAACCTAACCTAACCTAACCTAACCTAACCTAACCTAACCTAACCTAACCTAACCTAACCTAACCTAACCTAACCTAACCTAACCTAACCTAACCTAACCTAACCTAACCTAACCTAACCTAACCTAACCTAACCTAACCTAACCTAACCTAACCTAACCTAACCTAACCTAACCTAACCTAACCTAACCTAACCTAACCTAACCTAACCTAACCTAACCTAACCTAACCTAACCTAACCTAACCTAACCTAACCTAACCTAACCTAACCTAACCTAACCTAACCTAACCTAACCTAACCTAACCTAACCTAACCTAACCTAACCTAACCTAACCTAACCTAACCTAACCTAACCTAACCTAACCTAACCTAACCTAACCTAACCTAACCTAACCTAACCTAACCTAACCTAACCTAACCTAACCTAACCTAACCTAACCTAACCTAACCTAACCTAACCTAACCTAACCTAACCTAACCTAACCTAACCTAACCTAACCTAACCTAACCTAACCTAACCTAACCTAACCTAACCTAACCTAACCTAACCTAACCTAACCTAACCTAACCTAACCTAACCTAACCTAACCTAACCTAACCTAACCTAACCTAACCTAACCTAACCTAACCTAACCTAACCTAACCTAACCTAACCTAACCTAACCTAACCTAACCTAACCTAACCTAACCTAACCTAACCTAACCTAACCTAACCTAACCTAACCTAACCTAACCTAACCTAACCTAACCTAACCTAACCTAACCTAACCTAACCTAACCTAACCTAACCTAACCTAACCTAACCTAACCTAACCTAACCTAACCTAACCTAACCTAACCTAACCTAACCTAACCTAACCTAACCTAACCTAACCTAACCTAACCTAACCTAACCTAACCTAACCTAACCTAACCTAACCTAACCTAACCTAACCTAACCTAACCTAACCTAACCTAACCTAACCTAACCTAACCTAACCTAACCTAACCTAACCTAACCTAACCTAACCTAACCTAACCTAACCTAACCTAACCTAACCTAACCTAACCTAACCTAACCTAACCTAACCTAACCTAACCTAACCTAACCTAACCTAACCTAACCTAACCTAACCTAACCTAACCTAACCTAACCTAACCTAACCTAACCTAACCTAACCTAACCTAACCTAACCTAACCTAACCTAACCTAACCTAACCTAACCTAACCTAACCTAACCTAACCTAACCTAACCTAACCTAACCTAACCTAACCTAACCTAACCTAACCTAACCTAACCTAACCTAACCTAACCTAACCTAACCTAACCTAACCTAACCTAACCTAACCTAACCTAACCTAACCTAACCTAACCTAACCTAACCTAACCTAACCTAACCTAACCTAACCTAACCTAACCTAACCTAACCTAACCTAACCTAACCTAACCTAACCTAACCTAACCTAACCTAACCTAACCTAACCTAACCTAACCTAACCTAACCTAACCTAACCTAACCTAACCTAACCTAACCTAACCTAACCTAACCTAACCTAACCTAACCTAACCTAACCTAACCTAACCTAACCTAACCTAACCTAACCTAACCTAACCTAACCTAACCTAACCTAACCTAACCTAACCTAACCTAACCTAACCTAACCTAACCTAACCTAACCTAACCTAACCTAACCTAACCTAACCTAACCTAACCTAACCTAACCTAACCTAACCTAACCTAACCTAACCTAACCTAACCTAACCTAACCTAACCTAACCTAACCTAACCTAACCTAACCTAACCTAACCTAACCTAACCTAACCTAACCTAACCTAACCTAACCTAACCTAACCTAACCTAACCTAACCTAACCTAACCTAACCTAACCTAACCTAACCTAACCTAACCTAACCTAACCTAACCTAACCTAACCTAACCTAACCTAACCTAACCTAACCTAACCTAACCTAACCTAACCTAACCTAACCTAACCTAACCTAACCTAACCTAACCTAACCTAACCTAACCTAACCTAACCTAACCTAACCTAACCTAACCTAACCTAACCTAACCTAACCTAACCTAACCTAACCTAACCTAACCTAACCTAACCTAACCTAACCTAACCTAACCTAACCTAACCTAACCTAACCTAACCTAACCTAACCTAACCTAACCTAACCTAACCTAACCTAACCTAACCTAACCTAACCTAACCTAACCTAACCTAACCTAACCTAACCTAACCTAACCTAACCTAACCTAACCTAACCTAACCTAACCTAACCTAACCTAACCTAACCTAACCTAACCTAACCTAACCTAACCTAACCTAACCTAACCTAACCTAACCTAACCTAACCTAACCTAACCTAACCTAACCTAACCTAACCTAACCTAACCTAACCTAACCTAACCTAACCTAACCTAACCTAACCTAACCTAACCTAACCTAACCTAACCTAACCTAACCTAACCTAACCTAACCTAACCTAACCTAACCTAACCTAACCTAACCTAACCTAACCTAACCTAACCTAACCTAACCTAACCTAACCTAACCTAACCTAACCTAACCTAACCTAACCTAACCTAACCTAACCTAACCTAACCTAACCTAACCTAACCTAACCTAACCTAACCTAACCTAACCTAACCTAACCTAACCTAACCTAACCTAACCTAACCTAACCTAACCTAACCTAACCTAACCTAACCTAACCTAACCTAACCTAACCTAACCTAACCTAACCTAACCTAACCTAACCTAACCTAACCTAACCTAACCTAACCTAACCTAACCTAACCTAACCTAACCTAACCTAACCTAACCTAACCTAACCTAACCTAACCTAACCTAACCTAACCTAACCTAACCTAACCTAACCTAACCTAACCTAACCTAACCTAACCTAACCTAACCTAACCTAACCTAACCTAACCTAACCTAACCTAACCTAACCTAACCTAACCTAACCTAACCTAACCTAACCTAACCTAACCTAACCTAACCTAACCTAACCTAACCTAACCTAACCTAACCTAACCTAACCTAACCTAACCTAACCTAACCTAACCTAACCTAACCTAACCTAACCTAACCTAACCTAACCTAACCTAACCTAACCTAACCTAACCTAACCTAACCTAACCTAACCTAACCTAACCTAACCTAACCTAACCTAACCTAACCTAACCTAACCTAACCTAACCTAACCTAACCTAACCTAACCTAACCTAACCTAACCTAACCTAACCTAACCTAACCTAACCTAACCTAACCTAACCTAACCTAACCTAACCTAACCTAACCTAACCTAACCTAACCTAACCTAACCTAACCTAACCTAACCTAACCTAACCTAACCTAACCTAACCTAACCTAACCTAACCTAACCTAACCTAACCTAACCTAACCTAACCTAACCTAACCTAACCTAACCTAACCTAACCTAACCTAACCTAACCTAACCTAACCTAACCTAACCTAACCTAACCTAACCTAACCTAACCTAACCTAACCTAACCTAACCTAACCTAACCTAACCTAACCTAACCTAACCTAACCTGTTTTCAATTATTTGTCAGTTTTCAATTTTCAGTTTTCAGTTTTCAGCTTACAGATTACAGTTTACAGTTTTCAGTTTTCAGTTTACAGTTTTCAGTTTACAGTGTACAGTTTTCAGTTTTCAGTTAACAGTTAACAGTTTACAGTTTTCAGTTTTCAGTTTTCAGTTTTCAGTTTTCAGTTTTCAGTTTACAGTTTACAGTTTTCAGTTTTCAGTTTACAGTTTTCAATTTTCTGTTAACTGTTATCGGTTTTCTGTTTTCAGTTTTCAGTTTCCAGTTTACAGTTTACAGTGTACAGTTTTCAGTTTTCAGTTAACAGTTTACAGTTTTCAGTTCTCTGTTTTCGGTTTTCTGTTTTCAGTTTTTAGTTTCCAGTTTTCTGTTATCTGTTATCTGTTATCCGTTTTCTGTTTTCAGTTTTCAGTTTTCAGTTTTAAGTTTTCAGTTTTCAGTTATCTGTTATCTGTTATCTGTTCTCAGAGTTCAGTTTTCAGTTTTCAGTATTCAGTTAAAAGTTTACAGTTTACAGTTTATAGTTTACAGTTTACTGTTTCAGTTTCCAGTTTTCAATATTTTTTTTTCTTTTTTCAGTTTTCAGTTTTCTGTTTTCAGTTTATCAAATTTCAGTTTACAGTTTACAGTTTTCGGTTTTCTGTTATCTGTTTTCTGTTGTCAGTTTACAGTTAACAGTTTTCAGTTTTTTTCAGTTTTCAGTTTTCATATTTCAGTTTTCAGTTTTCAGTTTTCAGTTTTTGGTTTTCTGTTATCTGTTTTCTGTTGTCAGTTTTCATTTTTCAGTTTTCAGTTTTCAGTTTTCAGTTTACAGTTTACAGTTAACAGTTTTTTGTTTTCAGTTTTTAGTTTTCAGTTTTCAGTTTCAGTTTTCAGTTTTCAGTTTTCAGTTTTCAGTTTTCAGTTTACAGTTTTCAGTTTACAGTGTACAGTTTTCAGTTAACAGTTTACAGTTTTCAGTTTTCAGTTTTCAGTTTACAGTTTACAGTTTTCAGTTTTCAGTTTACAGTTTTCAATTTTCTTTAACTGTTATCGGTTTTCTGTTTTCAGTTTTCAGTTTCCACTTTATAGTTTACTGTGTACAGTTTTCAGTTTTCAGTTAATAGTTAACAGTTTTCAGTTCTCTGTTCTCGGTTTTGTGTTTTCAGTTTTTAGTTTTCAGTTTTCTATTATCTGTTATCTGTAATCCGTTTTCTGTTTTCAGTTATCTGTTATCTGTTATCTGTTTTCAGAGTTCAGTTTTCAGTTTTCAGTATTCAGTTAAAAGTTTACAGTTTACAGTTTACAGTTTATAGTTTACAGTTTACTGTTTTCAGTTTCCAGTTTTCAATTTTTTTTTTCTATTTTCTTTTTACCCGACTGTCAAGGAAGGGTTATGTTTTTCACGCGTATCTTGTATGTATGTATGTATGTAAATTTCAGGGGTAGGTAATACGATCAGAAAAGCGTTTTAGTTGCGTCTAGTTTATTTTACAAACTGAACTTCATAAACAGATTTAAAGAAGTAGGTATTTATGCACTAGTGTAACAGTGTTACACGTTTGGGTGTTACTCGATGGGAACCCATCGTATTCTTAATGTAGTTTAAGAACAATTTCGGGCAGAAGCAAGAACTTCACGAGCTTAAGTAGTTATAAAAAAAAAAAATTTAATTCCAGGTAAGAACCCATTTTTTTTTTGTTTAACCTGTGACACCATAGGTTACACATTGTTAGGCAAAGGTCTCCCCCAAATCCTTTCACTTGTCACGGTCTTTTGCAGCCTCCCACCATTCCCTCTCGAATCCGTCCAGATCGTCCCGCCAACGATTTCTCGGCCGACCCCTACGCCGCCGCCCGTCTTCATGTATCCAGAGAGTGGCTAGTGTTGCCCACCTCTCCGGGTACATGCGGCTAGAACCCTTAGGTACTTGAAGCACACACAACATTACTTGTCGTCATCATCATCATCACACATATAAATATACCTACAGCAGTTTTCATTGCCATTGATCGCAATCTTTGGAAATTCTCATCCACCTTCTGCCAGCTATCAAGCGCAGGTTATGGCTCTTTTTAGCCAGGGATCGTCCTACACTGCGCTTGCGTAGATGAGACGCGATCTTCCCTCTAGAACACGTTGACCCCACGGCTGTCGGTTCTTTGGTAGATGTGGTCGGCCAACCGCTACTTTAGCTTCTTGATCGTCTCGTCTGTCTGAGCTATGTCGACCACTTTAGTTCTCCGTTCTGTTAGATGGGTTCATTCTGAATTTTGGAAACCTCGAGCATAGCCTCTTCCATAGCCTATTTCGCTGAGCTACCTTCACGTTACTTTGTGTTGTCACGTTACAATGTTTTGAGTACCTACTACATTCAATGTTTTTAAATTTAATTTGGAATAATGAATTGGCAGTGAATGTATAAATATTTCGCAGTCGGGTTTTCAGTTGTTTTAAACTTTAAGCTTGTTTCAGTTTTCAGTTTTTAGTTTTCTGTTTTCTGTTTTCAGTTTATCTAATTTCAGTTTACAGTTTACAGTTAACAGTTTACAGTTTACAGTTTAAAGTTTACACTTTACACTTCACAGTTTTCTGTTTTCAAATTTCAGTTATTTTTCAGTTTTCAGTTTTAGTTTTCAGTTTTCAGTTTTCAGCTTACAGATAACAGTTTACAGTTTATAGTTTACACTTTACACTTTTCAGTTTTCAGTTTTCGGTTTTCTGTTATCTGTTTTCTGTTGTCAGTTTACAGTTAACAGTTTTCAGTTTTTTTCAGTTTTCAGTTTTCATATTTCAGTTTTCAGTTTTTAGTTTTCAGTTTTTGGTTTTCTATTATCTGTTTTCTGTTGTCATTTTTCAATTTTCAGTTTTCTGTTTTCATTTTTCAGTTTTGTGTTTTCTGTGTTCTGTTTTCAGTTTTCAGTTTACAGTTAACAGTTTTCAGCGTTCAGTCTACAGTTTTCATTTTTCTGTTTTCAGTTGTCAGTTTTCAGTTTTCAGTTTTCTGTTTTCTGTTTTGTGTTTTCTGTTATCTGTTTTCAGTTTACTGTTTTCAGTTTTCAGTTTTCAGTATTCAGTTTTCAATTTTCAGTTTTCTATCTGTTTTCGGTTTTCAGTTTATCAGTTTTCAGTTTACAGTTTACAGTTTAAAGTTTACACTTTACACTCTACAGTTTTCTGTTTTCAGTTTTTAATTATTTGTCAGTTTTCAATTTTCAGTTTTCAGTTTTCAGTTTTCAGTTTTCAGTTTTCAGCTTACAGATTACAGTTTACACTTTACAGTTTTCAGTTTACAGTTTTCAGTTTACAGTGTACAGTTTTCAGTTTTCAGTATTCAGTTAAAAGTTTACAGTTTACAGTTTACAGTTTACAGTTTACAGTTTTCAGTTTACAGTTTTCAGTTTACAGTGTACAGTGTACAGTTTTCAGTTTTCAGTTAACAGTTAACAGTTTTCAGTTTTCAGTTTACAGTTTTCAGTTTTCAGTTTACAGTTTACAGTTAACAGTTTACAGTTTACAGTTTAAAGTTTACACTTTACACTTCACAGTTTTCTGTTTTCAAATTTCAGTTATTTTTCAGTTTTCAGTTTTAGTTTTCAGTTTTCAGTTTTCAGCTTACAGATAACAGTTTACAGTTTATAGTTTACACTTTACACTTTTCAGTTTTCAGTTTTCGGTTTTCTGTTATCTGTTTTCTGTTGTCAGTTTACAGTTAACAGTTTTCAGTTTTTTTCAGTTTTCAGTTTTCATATTTCAGTTTTCAGTTTTTAGTTTTCAGTTTTTGGTTTTCTATTATCTGTTTTCTGTTGTCATTTTTCAATTTTCAGTTTTCTGTTTTCATTTTTCAGTTTTGTGTTTTCTGTGTTCTGTTTTCAGTTTTCAGTTTACAGTTAACAGTTTTCAGCGTTCAGTCTACAGTTTTCATTTTTCTGTTTTCAGTTGTCAGTTTTCAGTTTTCAGTTTTCTGTTTTCTGTTTTGTGTTTTCTGTTATCTGTTTTCAGTTTACTGTTTTCAGTTTTCAGTTTTCAGTATTCAGTTTTCAATTTTCAGTTTTCTATCTGTTTTCGGTTTTCAGTTTATCAGTTTTCAGTTTACAGTTTACAGTTTAAAGTTTACACTTTACACTCTACAGTTTTCTGTTTTCAGTTTTTAATTATTTGTCAGTTTTCAATTTTCAGTTTTCAGTTTTCAGTTTTCAGTTTTCAGTTTTCAGCTTACAGATTACAGTTTACACTTTACAGTTTTCAGTTTACAGTTTTCAGTTTACAGTGTACAGTTTTCAGTTTTCAGTATTCAGTTAAAAGTTTACAGTTTACAGTTTACAGTTTACAGTTTACAGTTTTCAGTTTACAGTTTTCAGTTTACAGTGTACAGTGTACAGTTTTCAGTTTTCAGTTAACAGTTAACAGTTTTCAGTTTTCAGTTTACAGTTTTCAGTTTTCAGTTTACAGTTTACAGTTTTCAGTTTTCAGTTTTCAGATTACAGTTTACAGTTTTCAGTTTTCAGTTTACATTTTTCAATTTTCTGTTAACTGTTATCGGTTTTCTGTTTTCAGTTTTCAGTTTCAAGTTTACAGTTTACAGTGTACAGTTTTCAGTTTTCAGTTAACAGTTTACAGTTTTCAGTTTATAGTTTTCAGTTTTCTGTTAACTGTTATCGGTTTGCTGTTTTCAGTTTACAGTTTACAGTTTAGACTTTACAGTTTTCAGTTGTCAGTTTTCAATTTTCAGTTTTGTTTTTATTTTTCAGTTTTATGTTTTCAGTTTTAAGTTGTCAGTTTACAGTTTTTAGTCAACAGTTTACAGTTAACAGCTTTCCGTTTTTTTTTCATATATCAGTTTTCAGTTATCAGTTTTCAGTTTACAGTTTACAGTTAACAGTTTTTTGTTTTCAGTTTTTAATTTTTTTTTTTTTTTTTCAGTTTTCAGTTTACAGTTTATAGTTAACACTTTACACTTTTCAGTTTTCAGTTTTCGGTTTTCTGTTATCTGTTTTCTGTTGTCACTTTACACTTTTCAGTTTTCAGTTTTCGGTTTTCTGTTATCTGTTTTCTGTTGTCACTTTACAGTTAACAGTTTTCAGTTTTTTTCAGTTTTCAGTTTTCATATTTCAGTTTTCAGTTTTCAGTTTTCAGTTTTCAGTTTACTGTTTATAGTTTACACTTTACAGTTTTCAGTTTTTGGTTTTTCTGTTATCTGTTTTCTGTTATTAGTTTTAAATTTTCAGTTTTCTGTTTTCATTTTTCAGTTTTGTGTTTTCTGTTTTCAGTTGTCAGTTTTCAGTTGTCAGTTTTCAGTTTTCAGTTTTCTGTTTTCTGTTTTGTGTTTTCTGTTATCTGTTTTCAGTTTTCAGTTTTCAGTTTTCAGTTTTCAGTTTTCAGTTTTCAGTTTTCAGTTTTCAATTTTCAGTTTTCTATCTGTTTGCGGTTTTCATTTTTCAGTTTATCAGTTTTTAGTTTACAGTTTACAGTTTAAAGTTTACACATTAAACTCTACAGTTTTCAGTTTTCAGTTTTCAATTATTTTTCAGTTTTCAGTTTTCAGTTTTCAGTTTTCAGTTTTCAGCTTACAGATTACAGTTTACACTTAACAGTTTTCAGTTTACAGTTTTCAGTTTACAGTGTACAGTTTTCAGTTTTCAGTTAACAGTTAACAGTTTACAGTTTTCAGTTTTCAGTTTTCAGTTTACAGTTTACAGTTTACAGTTTACAGTTTTCAGTTAACAGTTTTCAATTTTCTGTTAACTGTTATCGGTTTTCTGTTTTCAGTTTTCAGTTTCCACTTTACAGTTTACTGTGTACAGTTTTCAGTTTTCAGTTAATAGTTTACAGTTTTCAGTTCTCTGTTTTCGGTTTTGTGTTTTCAGTTTTTAGTTTTCAGTTTTCAGTTTTCTGTTATCTGTTATCTGTAATCCGTTTTCAGTTTTCAGTTTTCAGTTTTCAGTATTCAGTTAAAAGTATACAGTTTACAGTTTATAGTTTACAGTTTACAGTTTGCAGTTTACTGTTTTCAGTTTCCAGTTTTAAATTTTTTTTTTCTTTTTTCAGTTTTCAGTTTTTAGTTTTCTGTTTTCAGTTTATCAAATTTCAGTTTTCAGTTTACACTTTACACTTCACAGTTTTCTGTTTTCAGTTTTCAGTTATTTTTCAGTTTTCAGTTTTAGTTTTCAGTTTTCAGTTTTCAGCTTACAGATTACAGTTTACAGTTTATAGTTTACACTTTACACTTTTCAGTTTTCAGTTTTCGGTTTTCTGTTATCTGTTTTCTGTTGTCAATTTACAGTTAACAGTTTTCAGTTTTTTTCAGTTTTCAGTTTTCATATTTCAGTTTTCAGTTTTCAGTTTTCAGTTTACAGTTTACAGTGTACAGTTTTCAGTTTTCAGTTTACAGTTTACAATGTACAGTTTTCAGTTTTCAGTTTACAGTTTTCAGTTTTCAGTTTTCAGTTTTCAGTTTTCAGTTTACAGTTTACAGTTTACAGTTTACAGTTTACAGTTTTCAGTTTTCAGTTTACAGTTTTCAATTTTCTGTTAACTGTTTCAGTTTTCAGTTATCAGTTTTCAATTTTCAGTTTATTATCTGTTTTCGGTTTTCAGTTTATCAGTTTACAGTTTACAGTTTAAAGTTTACACTTTACACTGTATAGTTTTCTGTTTTCAGTTTTCAATTATTTTTCAGTTTTCAGTTTCCAGTTTTCAGTTTTCGGCTTACAGATTACAGTTTACACTTTACAGTTTTCAGTTTACAGTTTTCAGTTTACAATGTACAGTTTTCAGTATTCAGTTAACAGTTAACAGTTTACAGTTTTTAGTTTTTAGTTTACAGTTTACAGTTTACAGTTTACAGTTTACAGTTTTCAGTTTTCAGTTTTCAGTTTTCAATTTACAGTTTTCAATTTTCTGTTAACTGTTATCGGTTTTCTGTTTTCAGTTTACAGTTTACAGTTTAGACTTTACAGTTTTCAATTTTCTGTTTTCATTTTTCAGTTTTATTTTTTCAGTTTTCAGTCATCAGTTTACAGTTTACAGTTTTTAGTTAACAGTTTACATTTAACAGCTTTCAGTTTTTTTTCATTTTTCAGTTTTCAGTTTTCAGTTTTCAGTTTACAGTTTACAGTTAACAGTTTTTTGGTTTCAGTTTTCAGTTTTCAATTTTCATTTTTCAGTTTTCAGTTTTCAATTTTCAGTTTTCTATCTGTTTGCGGTTTTCAGTTTTTCAGTTTATCAGTTTTTAGTTTACAGTTTAAAGTTTACACTTTACACTCTACAGTTTTCAGTTTTCAGTTTTCAATCATTTTTCAGTTTTCTGTTTTCATTTTTCAGTTTTATGTTTTCAGTTTTAAGTTGTCAGTTTACAGTTTTTAGTCAACAGTTTACAGTTAACAGCTTTCCGTTTCTTTTCATATATCAGTTTTCAGTTATCAGTTTTCAGTTTACAGTTTACAGTTAACAGTTTTTTGTTTTCAGTTTTCATTTTTTTTTTTTTTTTTCAGTTTTCAGTTAACAGTTTATAGTTAACACTTTACACTTTTCAGTTTTCAGTTTTCGGTTTTCTGTTATCTGTTTTCTGTTGTCACTTTACACTTTTCAGTTTTCAGTTTTCGGTTTTCTGTTATCTGTTTTCTGTTGTCACTTTACAGTTAACAGTTTTTTTCAGTTTTCAGTTTTCATATTTCAGTTTTCAGTTTTCAGTTTTCAGTTTACTGTTTATAGTTTACACTTAACAGTTTTCAGTTTTTGGTTTTTCTGTTATCTGTTTTCTGTTGTTAGTTTTAAATTTTCAGTTTTCTGTTTTCATTTTTCAGTTTTGTGTTTTCTGTTTTCAGTTGTCAGTTTTCAGTTGTCAGTTTTCAGTTTTCAGTTTTCTGTTTTCTGTTTTGTGTTTTCTGTTATCTGTTTTCAGTTTTCAGTTTTCAGTTTTCAGTTTTCAGTTTTCAGTTTTCAGTTTACAGTTTACAGTTTACAGTTTACAGTTTACAGTTTACAGTTTTCAGTTTTCAGTTTACAGTTTTCAATTTTCTGTTAACTGTTATCGGTTTTCTGTTTTCAGTTTTCAATTTTCAGTTTTCAGTTTTCAGTTTTCAGTTTTCAGTTTTCAGCTTACAGATTACAGTTTACACTTTACAGTTTTCAGTTTACAGTTTTCAGTTAACAGTGTACAGTTTTCAGTTTTCAGTTAACAGTTTACAGTTTTCAGTTTTCAGTTTTCAGTTTTCAGTTTTCAGTTTACAGTTTTCAATTTTCTGTTAACTGTTATCGGTTTTCTGTTTTCAGTTTTCAGTTTCCAGTTTACAGTTTACAGTGTACAGTGTACAGTTTTCAGTGTTCAGTTAACAGTTTACAGTTTTCAGTTCTCTGTTTTCGGTTATCTGTTTTCAGAGTTCAGATTTCAGTTTTCAGTATTCAGTTAAAAGTTTACAGTTTACAGTTTACAGTTTACAGTTTACAGTTTACAGTTTTCAGTTTACAGTGTACAGTGTACAGTTTTCAGTTTTCAGTTAACAGTTAACAGTTAACAGTTTACAGTTTTCAGTTTTCAGTTTGCAGTTTTCAGTTTTCAGTTTTCAGTTTTCAGTTTACAGTTTACAGTTTTCATTTTTCAGTTTTCAGTTTTCAATTTTCAGTTTTCTATCTGTTTGCGGTTTTCAGTTTTTCAGTTCATCAGTTTTCAGTTTACAGTTTTCAGTTTACAGTGTACAGTTTTCAGTTTTCAGTTAACAGTTTACAGTGTACAGTTTTCAGTTTTTAGTTAACAGTTTTCAGTTTTCAGTTTTCAGTTATCTGTTATCTGTTATCTTTTTTCAGAGTTCAGTTTTCAGTTTTCAGTATTCAGTTAAAAGTTTACAGTTTACAGTTTACAGTTTATAGTTTACAGTTTACAGTTTACTGTTAACAGTTTTCTGTTTTCAGTTTCCAGATTTATTTATTTTTTTCTTTTTTTAGTTTTCAGTTTTAGTTTTCTGTTTTCAGGTTTTAGTTTTCAGTTTTCAGTTTTCAGTTTTCAGTTAACAGTTTTCAGTTTTCATTTTTCAGTTTTCAGTTTTCAATTTTCAGTTTTCTATCTGTTTGCGGTTTTCAGTTTTTCAGTTCATCAGTTTTTAGTTTACAGTTTACAGTTTAAAGTTTACACTTTACACTCTACAGTTTACAGTTTTCAGTTTTCAATTATTTTCAGTTTTCAGTTTTCAGTTTTCAGTTTTCAGTTTTCAGCTTACAGATTACAGTTTACACTTTACAGTTTTCAGTTTACAGTTTTCAGTTAACAGTGTACAGTTTTCAGTTTTCAGTTAACAGTTTACAGTTTTCAGTTTTCAGTTTTCAGTTTTCAGTTTTCAGTTTACAGTTTACAGTTTACAGTTTACAGTTTACAGTTTACAGTTTTCAGTTTTCAGTTTTCAGTTAACAGTTTACAGTTTTCAGTTTTCAGTTTTCAGTTTTCAGTTTTCAGTTTTCAGTTTTCAGTTTACAGTTTACAGTTTTCAATTTTCTGTTAACTGTTATCGGTTTTCTGTTTTCAGTTTTCAATTTTCAGTGTTCAGTTTTCAGTTTTCAGTTTTCATCTTACAGATTACAGTTTACACTTTACAGTTTTCAGTTTACAGTTTTCAGTTAACAGTGTACAGTTTTCAGTTTTCATTTAACAGTTTACAGTTTTCAGTTTTCAGTTTTCAGTTTTCAGTTTACAGTTTTCAATTTTCTGTTAACTGTTATCGGTTTTCTGTTTTCAGTTTTCAGTTTCCAGTTTATAGTTTACAGTGTACAGTGTACAGTTTTCAGTGTTCAGTTAACAGTTTACAGTTTTCAGTTCTCTGTTTTCGGTTATCTGTTTTCAGAGTTCAGATTTCAGTTTTCAGTATTCAGTTAAAAGTTTACAGTTTACAGTTTTCAGTTTACAGTTTTCAGTTTACAGTTTTCAGTTTACAGTGTACAGTTTTCAGTTTTCAGTTAACAGTTTACAGTTTTCAGTTTTCAGTTTTCAATTTTCTGTTAACTGTTATCGGTTTTCTGTTTTCAGTTTTCAGTTTCCAGTTTACAGTATACAGTGTACAGTTTTCAGTGTTCAGTTAACAGTTTACAGTTTTCAGTTCTCTGTTTTCGGTTATCTGTTTTCAGAGTTCAGTTTTCAGTTTTTAGTATTCAGTTAAAAGTTTACAGTTTACAGTTTACAGTTTTCAGTTTACAGTTTTCAGTTTACAGTGTACAGTGTACAGTGTACAGTGTACAGTTTTCAGTTTTCAGTTAACAGTTAACAGTTTTCAGTTTTCAGTTTTCAGTTTACAGTTTTTAGTTTTCAGTTTTCAGTTAACAGTTTACAGTTTTCAATTTTCTGTTAACTGTTATCGGTTTTCTGTTTTCAGTTTTCAGTTTCCAGTTTACAGTTTACAGTGTACAGTTTTCAGTTTTCAGTTAACAGTTTACAGTTTTCAGTTCTCTGTTTTCGGTTTTCTGTTTTCAGTTTTTAGTTTTCAGTTTTCTGTTATCTGTTATCTGTAATCCGTTTTCTGTTTTCATTTTTCAGTTTTCAGTATTCAGTTAAAAGTTTACAGTTTACAGTTTACAGTTTACAGTTTACAGTTTATAGTTTACAATTTACAGTTTACTGTTTTCAGTTTCCAGTTTTCAATATTTTTTTCCTTTTTTCAGTTTTCAGTTTTTAGTTTTCTGTTTTCTGTTTTCAGTTTATCAAATTTCAGTTTATAGTTTACAGTTTTCGGTTTTCTGTTATCTGTTTTCTGTTGTCAGTTTACAGTTAACAGTTTTCAGTTTTTTTCCGTTTTCAGTTTTCATATTTCAGTTTTCAGTTTTCAGTTTTCAGTTTTTGGTTTTCTGTTATCTGTTTTCTGTTGTCAGTTTTCAATTTTCAGTTTCCTGTTTTCATTTTCAGTTTTGTGTCTTCTGTGTTCTGTTTTCAGTTTTCAGTTTACAGTTAACAGTTTTCAGCGTTCAGTCTACAATTTTCATTTTTTTGTTTTCAGTTGTCAGTTTTCAGTTTTCAGTTTTCTGTTTTCTGTTTTGTATTTTCTGTTATCTGTTTTCAGTTTTCAGTTTACAGTTTATAGTTAACACTTTACACTTTTCAGTTTTCAGTTTTCGGTTTTCTGTTATCTGTTTTCTGTTGTCACTTTACACTTTTCAGTTTTCAGTTTTCGGTTTTCTGTTATCTGTTTTCTGTTGTCACTTTACAGTTAACAGTTTTCAGTTTTTTTCAGTTTTCAGTTTTCATATTTCAGTTGTCAGTTTTCAGTTTTCAGTTTACTGTTTATAGTTTACACTTTACAGTTTTCAGTTTTTGGTTTTTCTGTTATCTGTTTTCTGTTATTAGTTTTAAATTTTCAGTTTTCTGTTTTCATTTTTCAGTTTTGTGTTTTCTGTTTTCAGTTGTCAGTTTTCAGTTGTCAGTTTTCAGTTTTCAGTTTTCTGTTTTCTGTTTTGTGTTTTCTGTAAACTGTTTTCAGTTTTCAGTTTTCAGTTTTCAGTTTTCAGTTTTCAGTTTTCAGTTTTCAATTTTCAGTTTTCTATCTGTTTGCGGTTTTCATTTTTCAGTTTATCAGTTTTTAGTTTACAGTTTACAGTTTAAAGTTTACACATTAAACTCTACAGTTTTCAGTTTTCAGTTTTCAATTATTTTTCAGTTTTCAGTTTTCAGTTTTCAGTTTTCAGTTTTCAGCTTACAGATTACAGTTTACACTTAACAGTTTTCAGTTTACAGTTTTCAGTTTACAGTGTACAGTTTTCAGTTTTCAGTGAACAGTTAACAGTTTACAGTTTTCAGTTTTCAGTTTTCAGTTTACAGTTTACAGTTTACAGTTTACAGTTTTCAGTTAACAGTTTTCAATTTTCTGTTAACTGTTATCGGTTTTCTGTTTTCAGTTTTCAGTTTCCACTTTACAGTTTACTGTGTACAGTTTTCAGTTTTCAGTTAATAGTTTACAGTTTTCAGTTCTCTGTTTTCGGTTTTGTGTTTTTCTGTTATCTGTTTTCTGTTGTTAGTTTTAAATTTTCAGTTTTCTGTTTTCATTTTTCAGTTTTGTGTTTTCTGTTTTCAGTTGTCAGTTTTCAGTTGTCAGTTTTCAGTTTTCAGTTTTCTGTTTTCTGTTTTGTGTTTTCTGTTATCTGTTTTCAGTTTTCAGTTTTCAGTTTTCAGTTTTCAGTTTTCAGTTTTCAGTTTTCAGTTTTCAGTTTTCAATTTTCAGTTTTCTATCTGTTTGCGGTTTTCATTTTTCAGTTTATCAGTTTTTAGTTTACAGTTTACAGTTTAAAGTTTACACATTAAACTCTACAGTTTTCAGTTTTCAGTTTTCAATTATTTTTCAGTTTTCAGTTTTCAGTTTTCAGTTTTCAGCTTACAGATTACAGTTTACACTTAACAGTTTTCAGTTTACAGTTTTCAGTTTACAGTGTACAGTTTTCAGTTTTCAGTTAACAGTTAACAGTTTTCAGTTTTCAGTTTTCAGTTTTCAGTTTACAGTTTACAGTTTACAGTTTTCAGTTAACAGTTTTCAATTTTCTGTTAACTGTTATCGGTTTTCTGTTTTCAGTTTTCAGTTTCCACTTTACAGTTTACTGTGTACAGTTTTCAGTTTTCAGTTAATAGTTTACAGTTTTCAGTTCTCTGTTTTCGGTTTTGTGTTTTCAGTTTTTAGTTTTCAGTTTTCTGTTATCTGTAATCCGTTTTCTGTTTTCAGTTTTCAGTTATCTGTTATCTGTTTTCAGAGTTCAGTTTTCAGTTTTCAGTTTTCAGTATTCAGTTAAAAGTTTACAGTTTACAGTTTACAGTTTACAGTTTACAGTTTTCAGTTTTCAGTTTTCAGCTTACAGATTACAGTTTACACTTTACAGTTTTCAGTTTACAGTTTTCAGTTAACAGTGTACAGTTTTCAGTTTTCAGTTAACAGTTTACAGTTTTCAGTTTTCAGTTTTCAGTTTTCAGTTTTCAGTTTACAGTTTACAGTTTACAGTTTACAGTTTACAGTTTACAGTGTTCAGTTAACAGTTTACAGTTTTCTGTTATCTGTTATCTGTTATCTGTTTTCAGAGTTCAGTTTTCAGTTTTCAGTATTCAGTTAAAAGTTTACAGTTTACAGTTTACAGTTTACAGTTTACAGTTTACAGTTTACAGTTTACAGTTTATAGTTTACAGTTTACTGTTTTCAGTTTCCAGTTTTCAACTTTTTTTTTCTATTTTCTTTTTTCAGTTTTCTGTTTTTAGTTTTCTGTTTTCTGTTTTCAGTTTATCAAATTTCAGTTTACAGTTTACAGTTAACAGTTTACAGTTTACAGTTTACAGTTTAAAGTTTACACATTACACTTCACAGTTTTCTGTTTTCAAATTTCAGTTATTTTTCAGTTTTCAGTTTTAGTTTTCAGTTTTCAGTTTTCAGCTTACAGATTACAGTTTACAGTTTATAGTTTACACTTTACACTTTTTAGTTTTCAGTTTTCGGTTTTCTGTTATCTGTTTTCTGTTGTCAGTTTACAGTTAACAGTTTTCATTTTTTTTCAGTTTTCAGTTTTCATATTTCTGTTTTCAGTTTTTAGTTTTCAGTTTACAGTTTAAAGTTTACACATTACACTCTACAGTTTTCAGTTTTCAATTATTTTTCAGTTTTCAGTTTTCAGTTTTCAGTTTTCAGTTTTCAGCTTACAGATTACAGTTTACACTTAACAGTTTTCAGTTTACAGTTTTCAGTTTACAGTGTACAGTTTTCAGTTTTCAGTTAACAGTTAACAGTTAACAGTTAACAGTTTTCAGTTTTCAGTTTTCAGTTTACAGTTTACAGTTTACAGTTTTCAGTTAACAGTTTTCAATTTTCTGTTAACTGTTATCGGTTTTCTGTTTTCAGTTTTCAGTTTCCACTTTACAGTTTACTGTGTACAGTTTTCAGTTTTCAGTTAATAGTTTACAGTTTTCAGTTCTCTGTTTTCGGTTTTGTGTTTTCAGTTTTTAGTTTTCAGTTTTCTGTTATCTGTAATCCGTTTTCTGTTTTCAGTTTTCAGTTATCTGTTATCTGTTTTCAGAGTTCAGTTTTCAGTTTTCAGTATTCAGTTAAAAGTTTACAGTTTACAGTTTACAGTTTACAGTTTACAGTTTACAGTTTACAGTTTACAGTTTACAGTTTATAGTTTACAGTTTACTGTTTTCAGTTTCCAGTTTTCAACTTTTTTTTTCTATTTTCTTTTTTCAGTTTTCTGTTTTTAGTTTTCTGTTTTCTGTTTTCAGTTTATCAAATTTCAGTTTACAGTTTACAGTTAACAGTTTACAGTTTACAGTTTACAGTTTACAGTTTAAAGTTTACACATTACACTTCACAGTTTTCTGTTTTCAAATTTCAGTTATTTTTCAGTTTTCAGTTTTAGTTTTCAGTTTTCAGTTTTCAGCTTATAGATTACGGTTTACAGTTTATAGTTTACACTTTACACTTTTTAGTTTTCAGTTTTCGGTTTTCTGTTATCTGTTTTCTGTTGTCAGTTTACAGTTAACAGTTTTCATTTTTTTTCAGTTTTCAGTTTTCATATTTCTGTTTTCAGTTTTTAGTTTTCAGTTTACAGTTTAAAGTTTACACATTACACTCTACAGTTTTCAGTTTTCAATTATTTTTCAGTTTTCAGTTTTCAGTTTTCAGTTTTCAGTTTTCAGCTTACAGATTACAGTTTACACTTAACAGTTTTCAGTTTACAGTTTTCAGTTTACAGTGTACAGTTTTCAGTTTTCAGTTAACAGTTAACAGTTAACAGTTAACAGTTTTCAGTTTTCAGTTTTCAGTTTACAGTTTACAGTTTACAGTTTTCAGTTAACAGTTTTCAATTTTCTGTTAACTGTTATCGGTTTTCTGTTTTCAGTTTTCAGTTTCCACTTTACAGTTTACTGTGTACAGTTTTCAGTTTTCAGTTAATAGTTTACAGTTTTCAGTTCTCTGTTTTCGGTTTTGTGTTTTCAGTTTTTAGTTTTCAGTTTTCTGTTATCTGTAATCCGTTTTCTGTTTTCAGTTTTCAGTTATCTGTTATCTGTTTTCAGAGTTCAGTTTTCAGTTTTCAGTATTCAGTTAAAAGTTTACAGTTTACAGTTTACAGTTTACAGTTTACAGTTTACAGTTTACAGTTTACAGTTTACAGTTTATAGTTTACAGTTTACTGTTTTCAGTTTCCAGTTTTCAACTTTTTTTTTCTATTTTCTTTTTTCAGTTTTCTGTTTTTAGTTTTCTGTTTTCTGTTTTCAGTTTATCAAATTTCAGTTTACAGTTTACAGTTAACAGTTTACAGTTTACAGTTTACAGTTTAAAGTTTACACATTACACTTCACAGTTTTCTGTTTTCAAATTTCAGTTATTTTTCAGTTTTCAGTTTTAGTTTTCAGTTTTCAGTTTTCAGCTTATAGATTACGGTTTACAGTTTATAGTTTACACTTTACACTTTTTAGTTTTCAGTTTTCGGTTTTCTGTTATCTGTTTTCTGTTGTCAGTTTACAGTTAACAGTTTTCATTTTTTTTCAGTTTTCAGTTTTCATATTTCTGTTTTCAGTTTTTAGTTTTCAGTTTACAGTTTAAAGTTTACACATTACACTCTACAGTTTTCAGTGTTCAGTTTTCAATTATTTTTCAGTTTTCAGTTTTCAGTTTTCAGTTTTCAGCTTACAGATTACAGTTTACACTTTACAGTTTTCAGTTTACAGTTTTCAGTTTACAGTGTACAGTTTTCAGTTTTCAGTTTTCAGTTTTCAGCTTACAGATTACAGTTTACACTTTACAGTTTTCAGTTTACAGTTTTCAGTTTACAGTGTACAGTTTTCAGTTTTCAGTTAACAGTTTACAGTTTTCAGTTTTCAGTTTACAGTTTACAGTTTACAGTTTTCAGTTTTCAGTTTTCAGTTTTCAGTTTACAGTTTTCAATTTTCTGTTAACTGTTATCGGTTTTCTGTTTTCAGTTTTCAGTTTCCAGTTTACAGTTTACAGTGTACAGTTTTCAGTGATCAGTTAACAGTTTACAGTTTTCAGTTCTCTGTTTTCGGTTTTCTGTTTTCAGTTTTTAGTTTTCAGTTTTCTGTTATCTGTTATCTGTAATCCGTTTTCTGTTTTCAGTTTTCAGTTTTCAGTTTTCAGTTTTCAGTTATCTGTTATCTGTTAACTGTTTTCAGAGTTCAGTTTTCAGTTTTCAGTATTCAGTTAAAAGTTTACAGTTTACAGTTTACAGTTTACAGTTTACAGTTTACAGTTTACAGTTTATAGTTAACAGTTTACAGTTTTCAGTTTACAGTGTACAGTTTTCAGTTTTTAGTTAACAGTTTTCAGTTTTCAGTTTTCAGTTATCTGTTATCTGTTATCTTTTTTCAGAGTTCAGTTTTCAGTTTTCAGTATTCAGTTAAAAGTTTACAGTTTACAGTTAACAGTTTATAGTTTACAGTTTACAGTTTACTGTTAACAGTTTTCTGTTTTCAGTTTCCAGATTTAATTTTTTTTTTCTTTTTTTAGTTTTCAGTTTTAGTTTTCTGTTTTCAGTTTTTAGTTTTCAGTTTTCAGTTTTCAGTTTTCAGTTAACAGTTTTCAGTTTTCATTTTTCAGTTTTCAGTTTTCAATTTTCAGTTTTCTATCTGTTTGCGGTTTTCAGTTTTTCAGTTCATCAGTTTTTAGTTTACAGTTTACAGTTTAAAGTTTACACTTTACACTCTACAGTTTTCAGTTTTCAGTTTTCAATTATTTTTCAGTTTTCAGTTTTCAGTTTTCAGTTTTCAGTTTTCAGCTTACAGATTACAGTTTACACTTTACAGTTTTCAGTTTACAGTTTTCAGTTAACAGTGTACAGTTTTCAGTTTTCAGTTAACAGTTTACAGTTTTCAGTTTTCAGTTTTCAGTTTTCAGTTTTCAGTTTTCAGTTTACAGTTTACAGTTTACAGTTTACAGTTTACAGTTTACAGTTTTCAGTTTTCAGTTTACAGTTTTCAATTTTCTGTTAACTGTTATCGGTTTTCTGTTTTCAGTTTTCAATTTTCAGTTTTCAGTTTTCAGTTTTCAGTTTTCAGTTTTCAGCTTACAGATTACAGTTTACACTTTACAGTTTTCAGTTTACAGTTTTCAGTTAACAGTGTACAGTTTTCAGTTTTCAGTTAACAGTTTACAGTTTTCAGTTTTCAGTTTTCAGTTTTCAGTTTTCAGTTTACAGTTTTCAATTTTCTGTTAACTGTTATCGGTTTTCTGTTTTCAGTTTTCAGTTTCCAGTTTACAGTTTACAGTGTACAGTGTACAGTTTTCAGTGTTCAGTTAACAGTTTACAGTTTTCAGTTCTCTGTTTTCGGTTATCTGTTTTCAGAGTTCAGATTTCAGTTTTCAGTATTCAGTTAAAAGTTTACAGTTTACAGTTTACAGTTTACAGTTTACAGTTTACAGTTTACAGTTTTCAGTTTACAGTGTACAGTGTACAGTTTTCAGTTTTCAGTTAACAGTTAACAGTTAACAGTTTACAGTTTTCAGTTTTCAGTTTGCAGTTTTCAGTTTTCAGTTTTCAGTTTTCAGTTTACAGTTTACAGTTTTCATTTTTCAGTTTTCAGTTTTCAATTTTCAGTTTTCTATCTGTTTGCGGTTTTCAGTTTTTCAGTTCATCAGTTTTCAGTTTACAGTTTTCAGTTTACAGTGTACAGTTTTCAGTTTTCAGTTAACAGTTTACAGTGTACAGTTTTCAGTTTTTAGTTAACAGTTTTCAGTTTTCAGTTTTCAGTTATCTGTTATCTGTTATCTTTTTTCAGAGTTCAGTTTTCAGTTTTCAGTATTCAGTTAAAAGTTTACAGTTTACAGTTTACAGTTTATAGTTTACAGTTTACAGTTTACTGTTAACAGTTTTCTGTTTTCAGTTTCCAGATTTATTTATTTTTTTCTTTTTTTAGTTTTCAGTTTTAGTTTTCTGTTTTCAGTTTTTAGTTTTCAGTTTTCAGTTTTCAGTTTTCAGTTAACAGTTTTCAGTTTTCATTTTTCAGTTTTCAGTTTTCAATTTTCAGTTTTCTATCTGTTTGCGGTTTTCAGTTTTTCAGTTCATCAGTTTTTAGTTTACAGTTTACAGTTTAAAGTTTACACTTTACACTCTACAGTTTACAGTTTTCAGTTTTCAATTATTTTTCAGTTTTCAGTTTTCAGTTTTCAGTTTTCAGTTTTCAGCTTACAGATTACAGTTTACACTTTACAGTTTTCAGTTTACAGTTTTCAGTTAACAGTGTACAGTTTTCAGTTTTCAGTTAACAGTTTACAGTTTTCAGTTTTCAGTTTTCAGTTTTCAGTTTTCAGTTTACAGTTTACAGTTTACAGTTTACAGTTTACAGTTTACAGTTTTCAGTTTTCAGTTTTCAGTTTTCAGTTAACAGTTTACAGTTTTCAGTTTTCAGTTTTCAGTTTTCAGTTTTCAGTTTTCAGTTTTCAGTTTACAGTTTACAGTTTACAGTTTACAGTTTACAGTTTACAGTTTTCAGTTTTCAGTTTACAGTTTTCAATTTTCTGTTAACTGTTATCGGTTTTCTGTTTTCAGTTTTCAATTTTCAGTTTTCAGTTTTCAGTTTTCAGTTTTCAGCTTACAGATTACAGTTTACACTTTACAGTTTTCAGTTTACAGTTTTCAGTTAACAGTGTACAGTTTTCAGTTTTCATTTAACAGTTTACAGTTTTCAGTTTTCAGTTTTCAGTTTTCAGTTTACAGTTTTCAATTTTCTGTTAACTGTTATCGGTTTTCTGTTTTCAGTTTTCAGTTTCCAGTTTACAGTTTACAGTGTACAGTGTACAGTTTTCAGTGTTCAGTTAACAGTTTACAGTTTTCAGTTCTCTGTTTTCGGTTATCTGTTTTCAGAGTTCAGATTTCAGTTTTCAGTATTCAGTTAAAAGTTTACAGTTTACAGTTTACAGTTTACAGTTTACAGTTTACAGTTTTCAGTTTACAGTGTACAGTGTACAGTTTTCAGTTTTCAGTTAACAGTTAACAGTTAACAGTTTACAGTTTTCAGTTTTCAGTTTGCAGTTTTCAGTTTTCAGTTTTCAGTTTTCAGTTTACAGTTTTCATTTTTCAGTTTTCAGTTTTCAATTTTCAGTTTTCTATCTGTTTGCGGTTTTCAGTTTTTCAGTTCATCAGTTTTCAGTTTACAGTTTTCAGTTTACAGTGTACAGTTTTCAGTTTTCAGTTAACAGTTTACAGTTTTCAGTTTTCAGTTTTCAATTTTCTGTTAACTGTTATCGGTTTTCTGTTTTCAGTTTTCAGTTTCCAGTTTACAGTATACAGTGTACAGTTTTCAGTGTTCAGTTAACAGTTTACAGTTTTCAGTTCTCTGTTTTCGGTTATCTGTTTTCAGAGTTCAGTTTTCAGTTTTTAGTATTCAGTTAAAAGTTTACAGTTTACAGTTTACAGTTTTCAGTTTACAGTGTACAGTGTACAGTGTACAGTGTACAGTTTTCAGTTTTCAGTTAACAGTTAACAGTTTTCAGTTTTCAGTTTTCAGTTTACAGTTTTTAGTTTTCAGTTTTCAGTTAACAGTTTACAGTTTTCAATTTTCTGTTAACTGTTATCGGTTTTCTGTTTTCAGTTTTCAGTTTCCAGTTTACAGTTTACAGTGTACAGTTTTCAGTTTTCAGTTAACAGTTTACAGTTTTCAGTTCTCTGTTTTCGGTTATCTGTTTTCAGAGTTCAGTTTTCAGTTTTTAGTATTCAGTTAAAAGTTTACAGTTTACAGTTTACAGTTTTCAGTTTACAGTTTTCAGTTTACAGTGTACAGTGTACAGTGTACAGTGTACAGTTTTCAGTTTTCAGTTAACAGTTAACAGTTTTCAGTTTTCAGTTTTCAGTTTACAGTTTTTAGTTTTCAGTTTTCAGTTAACAGTTTACAGTTTTCAATTTTCTGTTAACTGTTATCGGTTTTCTGTTTTCAGTTTTCAGTTTCCAGTTTACAGTTTACAGTGTACAGTTTTCAGTTTTCAGTTAACAGTTTACAGTTTTCAGTTCTCTGTTTTCGGTTATCTGTTTTCAGAGTTCAGTTTTCAGTTTTTAGTATTCAGTTAAAAGTTTACAGTTTACAGTTTACAGTTTTCAGTTTACAGTTTTCAGTTTACAGTGTACAGTGTACAGTGTACAGTGTACAGTTTTCAGTTTTCAGTTAACAGTTAACAGTTTTCAGTTTTCAGTTTTCAGTTTACAGTTTTTAGTTTTCAGTTTTCAGTTAACAGTTTACAGTTTTCAATTTTCTGTTAACTGTTATCGGTTTTCTGTTTTCAGTTTTCAGTTTCCAGTTTACAGTTTACAGTGTACAGTTTTCAGTTTTCAGTTAACAGTTTACAGTTTTCAGTTCTCTGTTTTCGGTTTTCTGTTTTCAGTTTTTAGTTTTCAGTTTTCTGTTATCTGTTATCTGTAATCCGTTTTCTGTTTTCATTTTTCAGTTTTCAGTATTCAGTTAAAAGTTTACAGTTTACAGTTTACAGTTTACAGTTTACAGTTTATAGTTTACAATTTACAGTTTACTGTTTTCAGTTTCCAGTTTTCAATATTTTTTTCCTTTTTTCAGTTTTCAGTTTTTAGTTTTCTGTTTTCTGTTTTCAGTTTATCAAATTTCAGTTTATAGTTTACAGTTTTCGGTTTTCTGTTATGTGTTTTCTGTTGTCAGTTTACAGTTAACAGTTTTCAGTTTTTTTCCGTTTTCAGTTTTCATATTTCAGTTTTCAGTTTTCAGTTTTCAGTTTTTGGTTTTCTGTTATCTGTTTTCTGTTGTCAGTTTTCAATTTTCAGTTTCCTGTTTTCATTTTCAGTTTTGTGTCTTCTGTGTTCTGTTTTCAGTTTTCAGTTTACAGTTAACAGTTTTCAGCGTTCAGTCTACAATTTTCATTTTTCTGTTTTCAGTTGTCAGTTTTCAGTTTTCAGTTTTCTGTTTTCTGTTTTGTATTTTCTGTTATCTGTTTTCAGTTTTCTGTTTTCAGTTTTCAGTTTTCAGTTTTCAGTTTTCAGTTTTCAGTTTTCAGTTTTCAATTTTCAGTTTTCTATCTGTATTCGGTTTTCAGTTAATCAGTTTTCAGTTTTCAGTTTACAGTTTACAGTTTACAGTTTACAGTTTACAGTTTTCAGTTTTCAGTTTTCAGTTTTCAGTTTACAGTTTTCAATTTTCTGTTAACTGTTATCGGTTTTCTGTTTTCAGTTTTCAGTTTCCACTTTACAGTTTACTGTGTACAGTTTTCAGTTTTCAGTTAATAGTTTACAGTTTTCAGTTCTCTGTTTTCGGTTTTGTGTTTTCAGTTTTTAGTTTTCAGTTTTCTATTATCTGTTATCTGTAATCCGTTTTCTGTTTTCAGTTATCTGTTATCTGTTATCTGTTTTCAGTTTTCAGAGTTCAGTTTTCAGTTTTCAGTATTCAGTTAAAAGTTTACAGTTTACAGTTTACAGTTTATAGTTTACAGTTTACTGTTTTCAGTTTCCAGTTTTCAATTTAGTTTTTCTATTTTCTTTTTTCAGTTTTCTGTTTTCTGTTTTCAGTATATCAAATTTCAGTTTACAGTTTACAGTTAACAGTTTACAGTTTACAGTTTACAGTTTACAGTTTACAGTTTACAGTTTAAAGTTTACACTTTACACTTCACAGTTTTCTGTTTTCAAATTTCAGTTATTTTTCAGTTTTCAGTTTTAGTTTTCAGTTTTCAGTTTTCAGCTTACAGATTACAGTTTACAGTTTATAGTTTACACTTTACACTTTTCAGTTTTCAGTTTTCGGTTTTCTGTTATCTGTTTTCTGTTGTCAGTTTACAGTTAACAGTTTTCAGTTTTTTTCAGTTTTCAGTTTTCATATTTCAGTTTTCAGTTTTCAGTTTTTGGTTTTCTGTTATCTGTTTTCTGTTGTCATTTTTCAATTTTCAGTTTTCTGTTTTCATTTTTCAGTTTTGTGTTTTCTGTGTTCTGTTTTCAGTTTTCAGTTTACAGTTAACAGTTATCAGCGTTCAGTCTACAGTTTTC
Organism: Lobophora halterata; assembly: GCA_932526365.1. Lineage (NCBI taxonomy): Eukaryota > Metazoa > Arthropoda > Insecta > Lepidoptera > Geometridae > Lobophora > Lobophora halterata. Next base: position 29,719 of record OW052012.1, read on the forward strand.
ATTTTTCTGTTTTCAGTTGTCAGTTTTCAGTTTTCAGTTTTCTGTTTTCTGTTTTGTGTTTTCTGTTATTTGTTTTCAGTTTACTGTTTTCAGTTTTCAGTTTTCAGTTTTCAATATTCAGTTTTCAATTTTCAGTTTTCTATCTGTTTTCGGTTTTCAGTTTATCAGTTTTCAGCGTTCAGTCTACAGTTTTCATTTTTCTGTTTTCAGTTGTCAGTTTTCAGTTTTCAGTTTTCTGTTTATTGTTTTCTGTTATCTGTTTTCAGTTTTCAGTTTTCAGTTTTCAGTTTTCAATTTTCAATTTTCAGTTTTCTATCTGTTTTCGGTTTTCAGTTTATCAGTTTTCAGTTTACAGTTTACAGTTTAAAGTTTACACTTTACACTCTACAGTTTTCTGTTTTCAGTATTCAATTATTTTTCAGTTTTCAGTTTTCAGTTTTCAGCTTACGGATTACAGTTTACACTTTACAGTTTTCAGTTTACAGTGTACAGTTTTCAGTTTTCAGTTAACAGTTTACAGTTTTCAGTTTATAGTTTTCAGTTTTCTGTTAACTGTTATCGGTTTTCTGTTTTCAGTTTACAGTTTACAGTTTAGACTTTACAGTTTTCAGTTGTCAGTTTTCAATTTTCAGTTTACAGTTTACAGTTAACAGTTTTTTGTTTTCAGTTTTCAGTTTTTTTTTTTTTCATTTTTCAGTTTTCAGTTTACAGTTTATAGTTTACACTTTACACTTTTCAGTTTTCAGTTTTCGGTTTTCTGTTATCTGTTTTCTGTTGTCACTTTACAGTTAACAGTTTTCAGTTTTTTTCAGTTTTCAGTTTTCATATTTCAGTTTACAGTTTACAGTGTACAGTTTTCAGTTTTCAGTTAACAGTTTACAGTTTTCAGTTTTCAGTTTTCTGTTAACTGTTATCGGTTTTCTGTTTTCAGTTTACAGTTTACAGTTTAGACTACAGTTTTCAGTTGTCAGTTTTCAATTTTTAGTTTTCTGTTTTCATTTTTCAGTTTTATGTTTTCAGTTTTCAGTTTTCAGTTGTCAGTTTACAGATTTTAGTTAACAGTTTTTTGTTTTCAGTATTCAGTTTTTTTTTTTCATTTTTCAGTTTTCAGTTTACAGTTTATAGTTTACACTTTACACTTTTCAGTTTTCAGTTTTCGGTTTTCTGTTATCTGTTTTCTGTTGTCACTTTACAGTTAACAGTTTTCAGTTTTTTTTAGTTTTCAGTTTTTTTCAGTTTTCAGTTTTCATATTTCAGTTTTCAGTTTTCAGTTAACAGTTTATAGTTTACACTTTATAGTTTTCAGTTTTTGGTTTTCTGTTGTCAGTTTTCAATTTTCAGTTTTCTGTTTTCATTTTTCAGTTTTGTGTTTTCAGTTTTCAGTTTTAGTTTTCAGTTTTCAGTTTTCAGCTTACAGATTACAGTTTACACTTAACAGTTTTCAGTTTACAGTTTTCAGTTTACAGTGTACAGTTTTCAGTTTTCAGTTAACAGTTAACAGTTAACAGTTAACAGTTTTCAGTTTTCAGTTTTCAGTTTACAGTTTACAGTTTACAGTTTTCAGTTAACAGTTTTCAATTTTCTGTTAACTGTTATCGGTTTTCTGTTTTCAGTTTTCAGTTTCCACTTTACAGTTTACTGTGTACAGTTTTCAGTTTTCAGTTAATAGTTTACAGTTTTCAGTTCTCTGTTTTCGGTTTTGTGTTTTCAGTTTTTAGTTTTCAGTTTTCTGTTATCTGTAATCCGTTTTCTGTTTTCAGTTTTCAGTTATCTGTTATCTGTTTTCAGAGTTCAGTTTTCAGTTTTCAGTATTCAGTTAAAAGTTTACAGTTTACAGTTTACAGTTTACAGTTTACAGTTTACAGTTTACAGTTTACAGTTTACAGTTTATAGTTTACAGTTTACTGTTTTCAGTTTCCAGTTTTCAACTTTTTTTTTCTATTTTCTTTTTTCAGTTTTCTGTTTTTAGTTTTCTGTTTTCTGTTTTCAGTTTATCAAATTTCAGTTTACAGTTTACAGTTAACAGTTTACAGTTTACAGTTTACAGTTTAAAGTTTACACATTACACTTCACAGTTTTCTGTTTTCAAATTTCAGTTATTTTTCAGTTTTCAGTTTTAGTTTTCAGTTTTCAGTTTTCAGCTTATAGATTACGGTTTACAGTTTATAGTTTACACTTTACACTTTTTAGTTTTCAGTTTTCGGTTTTCTGTTATCTGTTTTCTGTTGTCAGTTTACAGTTAACAGTTTTCATTTTTTTTCAGTTTTCAGTTTTCATATTTCTGTTTTCAGTTTTTAGTTTTCAGTTTACAGTTTAAAGTTTACACATTACACTCTACAGTTTTCAGTTTTCAGTTTTCAATTATTTTTCAGTTTTCAGTTTTCAGTTTTCAGTTTTCAGCTTACAGATTACAGTTTACACTTTACAGTTTTCAGTTTACAGTTTTCAGTTTACAGTGTACAGTTTTCAGTTTTCAGTTTTCAGTTTTCAGCTTACAGATTACAGTTTACACTTTACAGTTTTCAGTTTACAGTTTTCAGTTTACAGTGTACAGTTTTCAGTTTTCAGTTAACAGTTTACAGTTTTCAGTTTTCAGTTTACAGTTTACAGTTTACAGTTTACAGTTTTCAGTTTTCAGTTTTCAGTTTTCAGTTTACAGTTTTCAATTTTCTGTTAACTGTTATCGGTTTTCTGTTTTCAGTTTTCAGTTTCCAGTTTACAGTTTACAGTGTACAGTTTTCAGTGATCAGTTAACAGTTTACAGTTTTCAGTTCTCTGTTTTCGGTTTTCTGTTTTCAGTTTTTAGTTTTCAGTTTTCTGTTATCTGTTATCTGTAATCCGTTTTCTGTTTTCAGTTTTCAGTTTTCAGTTTTCAGTTTTCAGTTATCTGTTATCTGTTAACTGTTTTCAGAGTTCAGTTTTCAGTTTTCAGTATTCAGTTAAAAGTTTACAGTTTACAGTTTACAGTTTACAGTTTACAGTTTACAGTTTACAGTTTACAGTTTATAGTTAACAGTTTACAGTTTTCAGTTTACAGTGTACAGTTTTCAGTTTTTAGTTAACAGTTTTCAGTTTTCAGTTTTCAGTTATCTGTTATCTGTTATCTTTTTTCAGAGTTCAGTTTTCAGTTTTCAGTATTCAGTTAAAAGTTTACAGTTTACAGTTAACAGTTTATAGTTTACAGTTTACAGTTTACTGTTAACAGTTTTCTGTTTTCAGTTTCCAGATTTAATTTTTTTTTTCTTTTTTTAGTTTTCAGTTTTAGTTTTCTGTTTTCAGTTTTTAGTTTTCAGTTTTCAGTTTTCAGTTTTCAGTTAACAGTTTTCAGTTTTCATTTTTCAGTTTTCAGTTTTCAATTTTCAGTTTTCTATCTGTTTGCGGTTTTCAGTTTTTCAGTTCATCAGTTTTTAGTTTACAGTTTACAGTTTAAAGTTTACACTTTACACTCTACAGTTTTCAGTTTTCAGTTTTCAATTATTTTTCAGTTTTCAGTTTTCAGTTTTCAGTTTTCAGTTTTCAGCTTACAGATTACAGTTTACACTTTACAGTTTTCAGTTTACAGTTTTCAGTTAACAGTGTACAGTTTTCAGTTTTCAGTTAACAGTTTACAGTTTTCAGTTTTCAGTTTTCAGTTTTCAGTTTTCAGTTTTCAGTTTACAGTTTACAGTTTACAGTTTACAGTTTACAGTTTACAGTTTACAGTTTTCAGTTTTCAGTTTACAGTTTTCAATTTTCTGTTAACTGTTATCGGTTTTCTGTTTTCAGTTTTCAATTTTCAGTTTTCAGTTTTCAGTTTTCAGTTTTCAGTTTTCAGCTTACAGATTACAGTTTACACTTTACAGTTTTCAGTTTACAGTTTTCAGTTAACAGTGTACAGTTTTCAGTTTTCAGTTAACAGTTTACAGTTTTCAGTTTTCAGTTTTCAGTTTTCAGTTTTCAGTTTACAGTTTTCAATTTTCTGTTAACTGTTATCGGTTTTCTGTTTTCAGTTTTCAGTTTCCAGTTTACAGTTTACAGTTTACAGTGTACAGTGTACAGTTTTCAGTGTTCAGTTAACAGTTTACAGTTTTCAGTTCTCTGTTTTCGGTTATCTGTTTTCAGAGTTCAGATTTCAGTTTTCAGTATTCAGTTAAAAGTTTACAGTTTACAGTTTACAGTTTACAGTTTACAGTTTACAGTTTTCAGTTTACAGTGTACAGTGTACAGTTTTCAGTTTTCAGTTAACAGTTAACAGTTAACAGTTTACAGTTTTCAGTTTTCAGTTTGCAGTTTTCAGTTTTCAGTTTTCAGTTTTCAGTTTACAGTTTACAGTTTTCATTTTTCAGTTTTCAGTTTTCAATTTTCAGTTTTCTATCTGTTTGCGGTTTTCAGTTTTTCAGTTCATCAGTTTTCAGTTTACAGTTTTCAGTTTACAGTGTACAGTTTTCAGTTTTCAGTTAACAGTTTACAGTGTACAGTTTTCAGTTTTTAGTTAACAGTTTTCAGTTTTCAGTTTTCAGTTATCTGTTATCTGTTATCTTTTTTCAGAGTTCAGTTTTCAGTTTTCAGTATTCAGTTAAAAGTTTACAGTTTACAGTTTACAGTTTATAGTTTACAGTTTACAGTTTACTGTTAACAGTTTTCTGTTTTCAGTTTCCAGATTTATTTATTTTTTTCTTTTTTTAGTTTTCAGTTTTAGTTTTCTGTTTTCAGTTTTTAGTTTTCAGTTTTCAGTTTTCAGTTTTCAGTTAACAGTTTTCAGTTTTCATTTTTCAGTTTTCAGTTTTCAATTTTCAGTTTTCTATCTGTTTGCGGTTTTCAGTTTTTCAGTTCATCAGTTTTTAGTTTACAGTTTACAGTTTAAAGTTTACACTTTACACTCTACAGTTTACAGTTTTCAGTTTTCAATTATTTTTCAGTTTTCAGTTTTCAGTTTTCAGTTTTCAGTTTTCAGCTTACAGATTACAGTTTACACTTTACAGTTTTCAGTTTACAGTTTTCAGTTAACAGTGTACAGTTTTCAGTTTTCATTTAACAGTTTACAGTTTTCAGTTTTCAGTTTTCAGTTTACAGTTTTCAATTTTCTGTTAACTGTTATCGGTTTTCTGTTTTCAGTTTTCAGTTTCCAGTTTACAGTTTACAGTGTACAGTGTACAGTTTTCAGTGTTCAGTTAACAGTTTACAGTTTTCAGTTCTCTGTTTTCGGTTATCTGTTTTCAGAGTTCAGATTTCAGTTTTCAGTATTCAGTTAAAAGTTTACAGTTTACAGTTTACAGTTTACAGTTTACAGTTTACAGTTTTCAGTTTACAGTGTACAGTGTACAGTTTTCAGTTTTCAGTTAACAGTTAACAGTTAACAGTTTACAGTTTTCAGTTTTCAGTTTGCAGTTTTCAGTTTTCAGTTTTCAGTTTTCAGTTTACAGTTTTCATTTTTCAGTTTTCAGTTTTCAATTTTCAGTTTTCTATCTGTTTGCGGTTTTCAGTTTTTCAGTTCATCAGTTTTCAGTTTACAGTTTTCAGTTTACAGTGTACAGTTTTCAGTTTTCAGTTAACAGTTTACAGTTTTCAGTTTTCAGTTTTCAATTTTCTGTTAACTGTTATCGGTTTTCTGTTTTCAGTTTTCAGTTTCCAGTTTACAGTATACAGTGTACAGTTTTCAGTGTTCAGTTAACAGTTTACAGTTTTCAGTTCTCTGTTTTCGGTTATCTGTTTTCAGAGTTCAGTTTTCAGTTTTTAGTATTCAGTTAAAAGTTTACAGTTTACAGTTTACAGTTTTCAGTTTACAGTTTTCAGTTTACAGTGTACAGTGTACAGTGTACAGTGTACAGTTTTCAGTTTTCAGTTAACAGTTAACAGTTTTCAGTTTTCAGTTTTCAGTTTACAGTTTTTAGTTTTCAGTTTTCAGTTAACAGTTTACAGTTTTCAATTTTCTGTTAACTGTTATCGGTTTTCTGTTTTCAGTTTTCAGTTTCCAGTTTACAGTTTACAGTGTACAGTTTTCAGTTTTCAGTTAACAGTTTACAGTTTTCAGTTCTCTGTTTTCGGTTTTCTGTTTTCAGTTTTTAGTTTTCAGTTTTCTGTTATCTGTTATCTGTAATCCGTTTTCTGTTTTCATTTTTCAGTTTTCAGTATTCAGTTAAAAGTTTACAGTTTACAGTTTACAGTTTACAGTTTACAGTTTATAGTTTACAATTTACAGTTTACTGTTTTCAGTTTCCAGTTTTCAATATTTTTTTCCTTTTTTCAGTTTTCAGTTTTTAGTTTTCTGTTTTCTGTTTTCAGTTTATCAAATTTCAGTTTATAGTTTACAGTTTTCGGTTTTCTGTTATGTGTTTTCTGTTGTCAGTTTACAGTTAACAGTTTTCAGTTTTTTTCCGTTTTCAGTTTTCATATTTCAGTTTTCAGTTTTCAGTTTTCAGTTTTTGGTTTTCTGTTATCTGTTTTCTGTTGTCAGTTTTCAATTTTCAGTTTCCTGTTTTCATTTTCAGTTTTGTGTCTTCTGTGTTCTGTTTTCAGTTTTCAGTTTACAGTTAACAGTTTTCAGCGTTCAGTCTACAATTTTCATTTTTCTGTTTTCAGTTGTCAGTTTTCAGTTTTCAGTTTTCTGTTTTCTGTTTTGTATTTTCTGTTATCTGTTTTCAGTTTTCTGTTTTCAGTTTTCAGTTTTCAGTTTTCAGTTTTCAGTTTTCAGTTTTCAGTTTTCAATTTTCAGTTTTCTATCTGTATTCGGTTTTCAGTTAATCAGTTTTCAGTTTTCAGTTTACAGTTTACAGTTTACAGTTTACAGTTTACAGTTTTCAGTTTTCAGTTTTCAGTTTTCAGTTTACAGTTTTCAATTTTCTGTTAACTGTTATCGGTTTTCTGTTTTCAGTTTTCAGTTTCCACTTTACAGTTTACTGTGTACAGTTTTCAGTTTTCAGTTAATAGTTTACAGTTTTCAGTTCTCTGTTTTCGGTTTTGTGTTTTCAGTTTTTAGTTTTCAGTTTTCTATTATCTGTTATCTGTAATCCGTTTTCTGTTTTCAGTTATCTGTTATCTGTTATCTGTTTTCAGTTTTCAGAGTTCAGTTTTCAGTTTTCAGTATTCAGTTAAAAGTTTACAGTTTACAGTTTACAGTTTATAGTTTACAGTTTACTGTTTTCAGTTTCCAGTTTTCAATTTAGTTTTTCTATTTTCTTTTTTCAGTTTTCTGTTTTCTGTTTTCAGTATATCAAATTTCAGTTTACAGTTTACAGTTAACAGTTTACAGTTTACAGTTTACAGTTTACAGTTTACAGTTTACAGTTTAAAGTTTACACTTTACACTTCACAGTTTTCTGTTTTCGAATTTCAGTTATTTTTCAGTTTTCAGTTTTAGTTTTCAGTTTTCAGTTTTCAGCTTACAGATTACAGTTTACAGTTTATAGTTTACACTTTACACTTTTCAGTTTTCAGTTTTCGGTTTTCTGTTATCTGTTTTCTGTTGTCAGTTTACAGTTAACAGTTTTCAGTTTTTTTCAGTTTTCAGTTTTCATATTTCAGTTTTCAGTTTTCAGTTTTTGGTTTTCTGTTATCTGTTTTCTGTTGTCATTTTTCAATTTTCAGTTTTCTGTTTTCATTTTTCAGTTTTGTGTTTTCTGTGTTCTGTTTTCAGTTTTCAGTTTACAGTTAACAGTTATCAGCGTTCAGTCTACAGTTTTCATTTTTCTGTTTTCAGTTGTCAGTTTTCAGTTTTCAGTTTTCTGTTTTCTGTTTTGTGTTTTCTGTTATTTGTTTTCAGTTTACTGTTTTCAGTTTTCAGTTTTCAGTTTTCAATATTCAGTTTTCAATTTTCAGTTTTCTATCTGTTTTCGGTTTTCAGTTTATCAGTTTTCAGCGTTCAGTCTACAGTTTTCATTTTTCTGTTTTCAGTTGTCAGTTTTCAGTTTTCAGTTTTCTGTTTATTGTTTTCTGTTATCTGTTTTCAGTTTTCAGTTTTCAGTTTTCAGTTTTCAATTTTCAATTTTCAGTTTTCTATCTGTTTTCGGTTTTCAGTTTATCAGTTTTCAGTTTACAGTTTACAGTTTAAAGTTTACACTTTACACTCTACAGTTTTCTGTTTTCAGTATTCAATTATTTTTCAGTTTTCAGTTTTCAGTTTTCAGCTTACGGATTACAGTTTACACTTTACAGTTTTCAGTTTACAGTGTACAGTTTTCAGTTTTCAGTTAACAGTTTACAGTTTTCAGTTTATAGTTTTCAGTTTTCTGTTAACTGTTATCGGTTTTCTGTTTTCAGTTTACAGTTTACAGTTTAGACTTTACAGTTTTCAGTTGTCAGTTTTCAATTTTCAGTTTACAGTTTACAGTTAACAGTTTTTTGTTTTCAGTTTTCAGTTTTTTTTTTTTTCATTTTTCAGTTTTCAGTTTACAGTTTATAGTTTACACTTTACACTTTTCAGTTTTCAGTTTTCGGTTTTCTGTTATCTGTTTTCTGTTGTCACTTTACAGTTAACAGTTTTCAGTTTTTTTCAGTTTTCAGTTTTCATATTTCAGTTTACAGTTTACAGTGTACAGTTTTCAGTTTTCAGTTAACAGTTTACAGTTTTCAGTTTTCAGTTTTCTGTTAACTGTTATCGGTTTTCTGTTTTCAGTTTACAGTTTACAGTTTAGACTACAGTTTTCAGTTGTCAGTTTTCAATTTTTAGTTTTCTGTTTTCATTTTTCAGTTTTATGTTTTCAGTTTTCAGTTTTCAGTTGTCAGTTTACAGATTTTAGTTAACAGTTTTTTGTTTTCAGTATTCAGTTTTTTTTTTTTCATTTTTCAGTTTTCAGTTTACAGTTTATAGTTTACACTTTACACTTTTCAGTTTTCAGTTTTCGGTTTTCTGTTATCTGTTTTCTGTTGTCACTTTACAGTTAACAGTTTTCAGTTTTTTTTAGTTTTCAGTTTTTTTCAGTTTTCAGTTTTCATATTTCAGTTTTCAGTTTTCAGTTAACAGTTTATAGTTTACACTTTATAGTTTTCAGTTTTTGGTTTTCTGTTGTCAGTTTTCAATTTTCAGTTTTCTGTTTTCATTTTTCAGTTTTGTGTTTTCAGTTTTCAGTTTACAGTTAACAGTTTTCAGCGTTCAGTCTACAGTTTTCAGTTTTCTGTTTTCAGTTTTCTGTTTTCTGTTTTCTGTTTTCTGTTTTCTGTTTTCAGTTTTCAGTTTTCAGTTAACAGTTTACAATTTTCAGTTTTCTATCTGTTTTCGGTTTTCAGTTTATCAGTTTTCAGTTTACAGTTTACAGTTTAAAGTTTACACTTTACACTCTACAGTTTTCTGTTTTCAGTTTTCAATTATTTTTCAATTTTTGTTTTCAGTTTTCAGTTTTCAGCTTACAGATTACAGTTTACACTTTACAGTTTTCAGTTTACAGTTTACAGTTTACACTTTACAGTTGTCAGTTTTCTGTTTTCAGTTTTCAGTTTCCAGTTTCCAGTTTACAGTTTACAATGTACAGTTTTCAGTTTTCAGTTAACAGTTCACAGTTCTCAGTTTACAGTTTTCAGTTTTCTGTTAACTGTTATCGGTTTTCTGTTTTCAGAGTTCAGTTTTCAGTATTCAGTTAAAAGTTTACAGTTTACAGTTTACAGTTTATAGTTTACATTTTACAGTTTACTGTTAACAGTTTTCTGTTTTCAGTTTTCAGTTTACAATTTTTTTTTCTTTTTTCAGTTTTCAGTTTTTACCCGACTGTCAAGGAAGGGTTATGTTTTTCGCGCGTATCTTGTATGTATGTATGTATTTATGTATGTAAATTTCTTGGTTACCTCGTATCTCCCGAACGGCTGGATGGATATTGACAATTAACGTGTTGTTAGATTCGTCTCAATAACCCGAGTGTTCTTAGATGGGTTTTTAGAAAAAAAAAAACAAAATGGTGGATTTTTGGCGCTAAATAGTTGGTCGTTGGAAAAAAATTGTTTACCAAACCTATCGAGTAGGGTATCAAAATGAAGGAAATTAAAAGGAGATTACAAAATTATATATAAATCATATTTTTGGGTATAATTAATGGACGATAAAGGGATTCATTTTAATTAATTTTACGCTACCTAATCAAAAACTATAAAGCGGTAAGTAAAGGTAGCGTAAAATTCAGCCACGTGCGTGTTGGACCTCGTATTACGCATTTTATCCGGAATTATAAATTAAAATTAAAAATAAGTAAATAATTATTAAAATCTACACTTTCGCTACTTACCGCTAGATGGCGCTGTATGTACTTTAAAACGCTTTGTCTTTTCTCTTTACCCGATAGCCAAGGAAGGGTTAAGTTTTTCGCGCGTATCTTGTATGTATGTATGTATGTAAATTTCAGGGGTAGGTAATACGATCAGAAGAGCGTTTTAGTTGCGTCTAGTTTATTTTACAAACTGAACTTCTTAGACAGATTTAAAGAAGTAGGTATTCATGAACTAGTGTAACAGTGTTACACGTTTGGGTGTTACTCGATGGGAACCCATCGTATCCTTAATGTAGTTTTAGAACAATTTCTTCGGGCAGAAGCAAGAACTTCACGAGCTTAAGTAGTTATAAAGAAATAAAATTTAATTCCAGGTAAGAACCCATTTTTTTTTGTTTAACCTGTGACACCATAGGTTACACATTGTTAGGCAAAGGTCTCCCCCAAATCCTTTCACTTGTCACGGTCTTTTGCAGCCTCCCACCATTCCCTCTCGAATCCGTCCAGATCGTCCCGCCAACGATTTCTCGACCGACCCCTACGCCGCCGCCCGTCTTCACGTATCCAGAGAGTGGCTAGTGTTGCCCACCTCTCCGGGTTCATGCGGCTAGAACCCTTAGGTACTTGAAGCACACACAACATTACTTGTCGTCATCATCATCATCACACATATAAATATACCTACAGCAGTTTTCATTGCCATTGATCGCAATCTTTGGAAATTCTCATCCACCTTCTGCCAGCTATCAAGCGCAGGTTATGGCTCTTTTTAGCCAGGGATCGTCCTACACTGCGCTTGCGTAGATGAGACGCGATCTTCCCTCTAGAACACGTTGACCCCACGGCTGTCGGTTCTTTGGTAGATGTGGTCGGCCAACCGCTACTTTAGCTTCTTGATCGTCTCGTCTGTCTGAGCTATGTCGACCACTTTAGTTCTCCGTTCTGTTAGATGAGTTCATTTTGAATTTTGGAAACCTTGAGCATAGCCTCTTCCATAGCCTATTTCGCTGAGCTACCTTCACGTTAATTTGTGTTGTCACGTTACAATGTTTTGAGTACCTACTACATTCAATGTTTTTTTAAATTTAATTTGGAATAATGAATTGGCAGTGAATGTATAAATATTTCGCAGTCGGGTTTTCAGTTTTTTTAAACTTTAAGCTTGTTAGTTAACAGTTTACAGTTTTATGTTTTCAGTTTTCAGTTGTCAGTTTACAGTTAACAGCTTTCAGTTTTTTTCGTATTTTGGTTTTCAGTTATCAGTTTTCAGTTTACAGTTTACAGTTAACAGTTAACAGTTTTTTGTTTTCAGTTTTTTTTTTTTCATTTTTCAGTTTTCAGTTTACAGTTTATAGTTAATTAACCTAATCTAACCTTACCTAACATATATATATAATTTGTATATTATGTAAATTATGATAATATATATAAGAAAGAAAATGAAGTTGGATAAACAAAATAAATAGGTTATAGATATAAGAAAACAACCTGTAATCTGTAATATTAAGCCAATAAAGAATAAACAACACTGTTCCTCAATTACTCCTGTAAACAAGAATACAAAGATGTAAAGATGTAGAGTAGGTCAAATGGTACGAATGGTGAAGGATATATGAGAGATAAAGTATGAACAACGAAAGTGCGAGAAGCATAAACTTGAGAACTGGTACGAAAGGGTACTAGGTAGAACTTGAAAAAAAAAAACCTAACCTAACCTAACCTAGGAAAAATAAAGTATATACAATATATTCAAAATAATAAATTAATGTAATAAGGAAAAATAAGGTATATACAATATATTTAAAATAATAAAGTAATGTTTTACAGTACAGTAGGAATAATTAGATGTAATAAATTCAATTCCCATAAAATTTTCTAGAATAATTGATATGCATAGAAAAATTTATAAATGTAAAGCAAAATTATATCAGTGATGTAATACTTCTTTTAATATAAGAATATATTGAAAACTATTGCAAAATAATAAGCAACAGGAAACCAAAAAAAAAAAACCTAACCTAACCTATTATAACAATATAAAAAAAACCAAACCTTATTTAAAAAAACCCTAACCTAACCACCTAATCTAAAAAAAACTAACCTAACCTTACCTTATAGAAAAAACCTTACCTAACCTATATAAATATAATCTAAGCTAACTTAAAAACAAAACAAGCGAGAGAATTGGGTGAGGCATGACGGGTTAGGTCGGATAACCCAATGGTGGCCGAACTCGGCGCTAATGCGCATATTATATGCGCATTATATATGCGGACTCCCTCTTATGAGGGACCCGGGATATCCGAAGAACTCGTACTGGTTTCCCTCATGCAAACATAGCAACACAACCATGGATTAGTGAGTTTTAGTAAAATCATAATGTATTATTATTTTTTCGTCACTTGACAAATAAATTTCAATTACCTAGGTAGGTTTTTCAACCACTGAATTGAACTGAAAAATGTTTAACACGGGTATATAGTTTTTAGTATTTTATTAAGAGACGTATTGTATAAAATATATGACATATAAAACAGCATAGACGTAATGTAAAATTAAAAATATCATATTCTTATTAAATATTACCTAATGTGTTGTATGATTTTATGTAATAAATAATTATTTTATGCTATCGAATCATACAAAGGTTTTGCTGCAGTGGATATTACAAATTGATGTATATATCAATACTTTTGTACCAAATATATTAAGTACTTATTATTTATTGAACCTAAAATAAAACAACCAAATGAAAATTTTATAAGTAAAATAGGTAGGTAGAAATCTTTCGGTCCATAAATGCACGCCCATTTATACCCATCGTGCGTGGCCTCACATGCCTGCCGCGGCTGGAGAGGCGTACATTTCACACTAAAATTTACAAATTTTAGTACGATGACAAGCAAGCGTTTTTACAAGCTGATGGTTGGCGTTTTTAAACGCTAGCGTGTGAACGTGTTAGCTTTTGGGAAGGGTTGTCAACACGCAGATTGTAAAAACGCTCGATGACACTGGGTGACTTTACACGCTACAAGCGACGCCGCTGGCGTGTAGATTGTAAGTGTGTCATCGTTCTATTAGAAAAAACTAAGAAACCCTTTCTAGGAAGTAGGTATTACGCTCATTTTATGGTCCTACACGACATGTGATGTGATTAAGTAGGTTCGGTCGGCTCTATAGTGGTCTTTACACCCGGTTTACGCCGGTGTTCTCCTGTAGTTAAACCACTCACACAAACACGTCATGTGTGGTGTGTGTGAGTACTGATGTCCGAAAGTAGAATGTTCGATTCTAAAGGATTATTGCACACTGCGCGGTGAGAAGAGAAGCGCACCAGCCTGCGGCGCGGCGGCCGCGGTAAAGACCATTAGAGAGCCGACTGTACCTACCTGCCTACCTACTTGATTGCAGATAACAAAGTTGGCCGCCCGATGTTGTGATGTGGGTAGTGAAGAATCGGACTACATCGCCGCTGCCGTCCGATGTCTAGGTACGAGTATAGAGCTCGTGGCACACACAACAGCACCGCAATAGACTGCACTGCTGCAGCACGGCGGCTGCGTCATCTTGAATGCAGGCTACGGCTCGCCGCCATCGCGCGCGCTGGCGCGACTCTCCGTCTCCGCGTCGACCGCGTTGTGCAAGCTTGCAGGCCGAGCTTGCGGCGCGCGGCGATGGCGCAACGGCGTTGTTTCGCTGTGCGCTGTGAGCACGCGGGCTGCTAGTCGAGTTGTATTGTAGCGGCAAGCGTGTTGACTTCCCGCCGTTATCTTTTTCTTATTGACATTATTAAATTATACGATAGGTACGAGCAGGTACATAGGTAGGTAGTACCTACACGATTTTATGCTCTAATTTGAACGACAAGTTTGCTGGGTTGGATGGAGCGGTGCTGTTGCGGTGCCGATATAGTGTGCCATGACCCTACGTTTGGTTTTGTCAGTTGTCAAGTCACTAAGCTGTTCCATACTTGGACGGCCGATCGGTCTAGCGTACAGTCTGAGTAAGTAAGTAAGTATAAAATTGTCAAAATGTTGTCAGAGCGTCTGGTCGAAGCGACGCGACGCGTGATCAGAGGGCTACCAGCTATCTCGCCCAAAGAATAAGCCATACCTACAAGGAGGCGATCCAGCCATATTTTGTAATATAAGTTGTAGGTAATTGTTAGCTTTAGCTGTAATAAAATGTAAAATAGTTTTAATTATCTAAACAACAATAATAACATAAATATATACCTACCTACTAAAGTTTACGTTTACGTAGGTACGTGGAATGTTGTTCACTAAACTATTACCTACGTGCTAGTTTAGTAAGTCTAAGTACGAATACAAAAAAACTTATGAGTCAGTAAATAGTGCGTAACCATCGCCTTATCAATTCCTATCAGTGGTCGAGATGAGGCGGGACGCGGCGGCGGCGCGGCGCGATCCGTTACGGCCCTGAACTACGCACGTTATGAGACTAATTACAGCATAAGCTTTTGGCACAGGCATCGCAAGCAACATTTAAAAAATATACAACAATGAACAGTGGACCGAAAGTGTAAGGTAACACTTTCGACAATTACTGGTTTATGGTAGGTTACGTACTGGCTGGCGTACTAGGCTGATCTAATAGGTACTTACAATTACTTAGTAAATATTAAAAGGTTTAATAAAGTAAAGTAAACTTTAAAGATAAAGTTGTACCTAACTAAACATCAGTCAAATGATAACTCTAAAAATGAAAGTTTGCACGTTGAATGCTTTGCTCTCTTTGGGCTTCGGAAGGCGCATTAGCGTCAGGTGATGAAACCAGCAAGCTGATTAGGCACAAAAACACCTCAAGGACTCCTCATGTCAATTCGTTCAGGAATAAATCGGGTAAAGCTGATCTGATACATACTTGATTAAATAAGCATCATCACATCACTCCTTACTAATATTGAAATGCGAAAGTGAATAGAAAGGGGCGGATTGATGTTGATGGGCTACCGATAGGGTGGCGTCGCGCGTCGGTCGATCTAGGTCTGACGTCGTCGGTGCGGCCGACGCGCTTGCCTGGACCGACATCAATGCTGGACAGGTGCTACTACCCTGAGCGCAACGTCGGTCTATCTAGGTCTGATGTCGATCCAGCCGACGCGCCTAGCCGGACCGCCATCATAGCTTGGTTAGTATTTACAATAATATACGGTCTCGTGAATGTAAACTGAACTGAAAATATTAAATAATGGTCGAAATACACTTTAGAACACTTCCTCAGTCTCTTAAGATAATCATTCCGATAGTTTTGAAGTGGACACTTCTCTGTTTGCAAGATTGTGTAGGTATAGGTACCTACAGTTCAAAGTTCAGTTCGTCACATCCGGAACAACTTTTTTATATGAACGGTAATTTGATTTCGAGAAATTATTGGCTGGCATACAATGTAAGTTCATAAATCATATAAGTGAATGCTTATAATGATCGATCGGCATATTATGAACGTTAAATAACGAAAGATAAAAAACGCCCGAGGATCCCTCTACTAGCTAGTGCAAACCCAGACTATCGCTGTCAATATTTTGTCAACGAGACAACTTAAGAAGTATCCACTTAAAATTTACGGTTGTATCTCTGACACAACCCATTGTTTTTTTATAATGAAGTAATTTGCTTCGGTGACAAAGGAAGGATACCAAATTAGTCTAGACAAAATTAATAGGTATAATAATCTAAGACAAAACATTTACTTACTTTATACAACGTTAGTATTTGTTTGTCGGCGCGCCCGCCGCCGGGGGCCACCGGGGGCCACCGGGGGCGGGGCATGCAGCGCGGTTGTCCATGAAAAAGGTAGGACAACGACATTAGCTACACAATCATGGATTATCTCGGTGAGTTTTAGAAAAAATATAATTATTTTAATTTAGAGACTAGAAAAAAAGTAAAGGGTTGTTGGCTTTCGTATGAACAAATACTAACCTTATGTATCTAGTTATATTATTATTATTTAATACTAAACATTGACAGACAAAACGCCACATTCATTTAAATTTTTTTTTTTAATGAATTGGTTCTATTCAATAGTATCTACAAAATTTAAAGTGAATTTGAAAACCATCACCCCTATCTCGCTGCCCGTTCCCGTCCGCTTGGTTTCGCCGGCGATAGCGTCCGGAGTAGAACGGGACGCGGCGGGCGGCGCGGCCGGGCGGGACGCGACGCACACCGGATGTGACACCACATCCGGTGCCCACGCTCATGAATTCATCGATTGATGTGATGACATCATCGGACGGTACATTTGATCATTTTTGTAAGTATGTCACCGTAATTTTGTAAGAACCGTTTACATGTTAACGGTCTTAAAAAACACGTTAAATTACAAATTGTCGAAAATTTTAAACACTACGAACTAACCTTATCAATAAATAGAACAATCAAAGGACCATTCATAAATTTACGGTTTTTAAAGAGTTAATTACGAGTATAATTATCACCAAATAGGAAATAAGGTAAAATAAAATTCAACTTAACCTACGAATCTGAGGGCGGCGACCAGTGACTGGTCGACCGGGACTGGTCTGTTTGAAGCATGGCAGGCTTTCATTGGGGTAGATCAGAGCACTTGACAAGGTACTTGACTTGCGTTCACAATTTTTCAAAAGTTTACATTTTCGCGGTTTTCAAAACGTTAAATTGTTAATTATCGGTTTTTACATTGACATTATATAGTACATACCTATTACCTTACCTACCTACTACGGCGTGATATCAATAATTAAAAGTCAATGGAAAAACAACTTAGTAAATTACTAATTTAGATTCTACCCAGTTTCTTATTTATTGAAAGGGAATTATAAAATATGTAAACTTCTCCAAAATATAATATTTCTAATCATCAAATATTTTGTAAAAGAATACAACTTGTGAGATTATGAGAATTTTGATGAAATTTATAAATTAAATTTATTAAACATTTATGTTGGTAACCTAAATATCAATAGATAACCAACATTTATGTGTATGTGTACCAACACATAATTTATGTATAGTAGGTATATCGGGGTAAGATCGGATGTTTTTATATAAATAAAATGTTTCTAAATATTTTTTTTTCATCTCTCTTTTCTTTTCCATAATAAGAATTTCATAAAATATGAATAAAATAATACGCTTTACATGATAAATTTGATGTTTCATTAACAACGATGGTTTCAGAGCTGATAATGCAGCAGAGAGCAGAGTTGATGAATAAAGTAATTAATATTTTTGAAAAATTAAGGAAAACACTGGACCTTGACGAATTAAGATCGGACAACGTTTCAAAACCGACTCTGCAGCTCAGGAAATAAGTTTTACAAAACGAAAATATCTGGTCTTTTCCAAGCAAACACATAAATATTATCGTTTTGAGATAACTGTTCATAAAACACTTCTCAACGTCTCAAGCAACCCACGCGGCGACTGGCGAGCAAGGCAAAATGGTGTTGCAGGCTATTTTGCCAGTAATTTCAAAAGCCGTCACATTCGACGGTTATTTGTAATAACCGATCTTATCCCTGGTCCGGTCTTACCCCGGTGCACCTTCACATATTATGTTAACATATTTTAATCAGCTTCGCTACGACTACGATGTAGTATGAGTTTTTTTCGACGTAAACATAAGTAAGTATTACACACTGAGTAGGTACCTACTACATAAATTGATAAAACTTATCAAAATGATATGTTAGTATACTCCGTAGTAAACGTTTGTGGTGTGGGGTGCGGGGTGCGGGGTGCGGGAGTGCGCCTGCGTAGCTCGCCCGGCCCGACGCTCGCGGAGCGCACGCGGCTCGCACCGCTCGACGCTCGACGCTCGAGGAGAGCCGACTCTTGTGTCCCCCGTGGGTAATCTGCAATCAAGGGGTCGGGGCGGAGGCGGGCGCGAGGTCCGCGCTGGGCTCGCGCGACACGCTCGGCTGCGTCCGCAGCTTGTGCCGGTGTTGGTGCTGGTGTTGGTGTTGGTGGTGAGGCGCGGCGGCGGCGCCGTGCGTGTGCGCCGCGTCGAGCGCGCCCACGGCGTGCGCGTGCTGGTGCGGGTGCGCGTGCGCCTTGTGCGCGCCCCCCGCGCACTCCACCTCGCCGCCGCCGCCGCCGCCGCCGCCGCCGTACTTGCCCTTGAACCAGTGCAGGCACACGCACCTGCCGACAGCGGACACGGCACGGCGTCAGGAGCGCGTCGCGTGCGGGTGCGGGTGCGGGCGGGGGTGAGTGGGGTACGGACTCACCGCAGCACGGCGGCCAGCGCGCCGCCGCCGACGAGCGCGGCGCCGGCGCCCATCAGGTAGTAGCGGTGCTGCGCCGCCTCGGCGCCCGGCGACAGCTGCACCAGCCCCACCACCAGCACCACGACGCCGAGCAGCAGCGAGCCCACGATGGCGTGCAGCGCGGCCACCTTGCCGCACACGTACAGCTCGTTGCGCAGGCGGTGCGCGTCGGGCGAGGGTGTGGCGTCGGGGTCGAGCGGCCGGCCGAGCTGCAGCGGCAGCTGGCTGGGCCGCCGCCCGCCGCCGCCGCCGCCGCTGCGCTTCTCCGCGCGCCGCCGCTCGTGCCGCACCGCCACTGCTGGCATCGCGCCGATCATCTTGGCTGTTAGACATCACCGCGTGAGCCCTCTACACTACCCTACTGTACTGTACATGCGGGGCGCGGGGTGCCGGGGGAGCATGCGCGGGCGGAGCGGGATGAGGGCCAGGGGCATTCCAACTTCATTCAATGTTGTTTTGTTTGGAAGATTGCAAGAGTGAAACTTCAAATAGTGTAAGTATTAGCTAGTATAATATTTGTAACCCGACTTTGAGTGCATGCTGTAAGCTGTAAGTGTCAAACTCTATCTAGGTATGTAGGTATCTATCTTCTATACATAATAATAAAGCAGTAGACCCCGAATTCTTGTAAGTACCTTTATACACGGGTTTTTAAGGAAACGTGTTCAATTCAAACCATGTTCAAACAAGTTTAAATAACATGCCCCAATTTATTTTTATTGGAAGACTGTTTGTTCGTTTGTCTGTACATCCATCACGTTAAAACTACTACAGAGACTTACAGAGTGTTATTATAATAAACTATGAAGTAGGCAACAAACATCCATCCATATCGTGGCGAGCATGCGTGGGTGCGGGGTGCGGGTGCGGGGAGCGAGGCCGCTGTACTTACACCGCTGAGTCTCTCTGGGCTGCAGTAACGACTGGAGCATATCTGCAACAAGACGACCGGTGAGCGGCGCGGAGCCAAGGGAGCTGTGGCTGCGAGCCGTCTTGCCTGCCGCCGCCTGCCGCCTACCGCCTGCCGCCTGCCGCCTGCCGCCTGCCGCCTGCCTGCACTGCGGTCGATGGCTGCAGTGCAGTGCAGTACAGGGGCTTTTTAATGTTTTGTACGTGATGTTTCCGTGTCTGGTAAGCAGTACCAAGTACGACTAGGTACTAATTTGTTTTGATAAGATGGTAGTACTGTTTCAAGAACCGTGCTACATTCATCGTGCAGCCAGCTCGATAAAATTTCCTTCCCATCGAGTAACCCTGGCTCGGGGTGTTACTCGCTGGGAAGAAAATTCCCAACGAGTATCACTGTTAGGTACTCGTTTAGGTGTTACTTATACTAACTCGATGGGAACCCACATCGCCAGACCTTCCTCACTCGCACCTCGCACCCCGACCTCTCTCCGGTGCCGGTGTGTCGCAACACGGAACAAACAGCCGAGGAGCGGGCGCGGCGGGGGCGGGGGCAGGAGGCAGGGCTGCTACTCGCGGTTAGTGCGGGTACCGGACGTACCGGTAACCACGCTACTACATATACCTACGACCCGTGGCTAGTGTAGGTACCGGACGTACCGGTAACTACGTTACTATACCTACGACCCGTGGCTTGTGTGGGTACCGGATGTACCGGAAACTACGCTACTACATATACCTACGACTCGTGGCTAGTGTAGGTACCGGACGTACCGGTAACTACGTTACTATACCTACGACCCGTGGCTTGTGTGGGTACCGGATGTACCGGAAACTACGCTACTACATATACCTACGACTCGTGGCTAGTGTGGGTACCGGACGTACCGGTAACTACGTTACTATACCTACGACTCGTGGCTAGTGTGGGTACCGGACGTACCGGTAACTACGCTACTATACCTACGACTCGTGGCTAGTGTGGGTACCGGATGTACCGGAAACTACGCTACTACATATACCTACGACTCGTGGCTAGTGTGGGTACCGGACGTACCGGTAACTACGTTACTATACCTACGACTCGTGGCTAGTGTGGGTACCGGACGAACCGGTAACTACGCTACTATACCTACGACTCGTGGCTAGTGTGGGTACCGGACGTACCGGTAACTACGCTACTACATATACCTACGACTCGTGGCTAGTGTGGGTACCGGACGTACCGGTAACTACGCTACTATACCTACGACTCGTGGCTAGTGTGGGTACCGGACGTACCGGTA
This sequence comes from Lobophora halterata, assembly GCA_932526365.1. Classification (NCBI taxonomy): domain Eukaryota; kingdom Metazoa; phylum Arthropoda; class Insecta; order Lepidoptera; family Geometridae; genus Lobophora; species Lobophora halterata. The sequence continues at coordinate 50,355 of OW052012.1, forward strand.
ACTACGTTACTATACCTACGACCCGTGGCTAGTGTGGGTACCGGACGTACCGGTAACTACGCTACTTTACCTACGACTCGTGGCTAGTGTGGGTACCGGACGTACCGGTAACTACGTTACTATACCTACGACCCGTGGCTAGTGTGGGTACCGGACGTACCGGTAACTACGCTACTTTACCTACGACTCGTGGCTAGTGTGGGTACCGGACGTACCGGTAACTACGCTACTATACCTACGACTCGTGGCTAGTGTGGGTACCGGACGTACCGGTAACTACGCTACTACATATACCTACGACTCGTGGCTAGTGTGGGTACCGGACGTACCGGTAACTACGCTACTATACCTACGACTCGTGGCTAGTGTGGGTACCGGACGTACCGGTAACTACGTTACTATACCTACGACCCGTGGCTAGTGTGGGTACCGGACGTACCGGTAACTACGCTACTTTACCTACGACTCGTGGCTAGTGTGGGTACCGGACGTACCGGTAACTACGTTACTATACCTACGACCCGTGGCTTGTGTGGGTACCGGACGTACCGGTAACTACGCTACTTTACCTACGAAGTACCATAGAGTTTTATTTTCCTGAATATCGGGATATCAAAGACAAAACGACCGATCATAATAATGACGATAACTTTATTCAAAACGTGTTTTTACATAATAAGTATAATAGATAATAAATGTGTAAACAGTATCTGCCATTACCTACATTATTTACAATTATTCTGGTTGCTCTCCCTGCTTGCGTAGGTAGTGGAATGATCATGGATTGGAAGCTCTGACCGTTACACTGAGTATACCAATACTTGATACGTACTTGGTTTATGTGCATGTTCTGACACTATGCTGTGCTGTGCTGCGCTGCGCTGCGGCCCGCTCGCACTCAAGTGGCAGCCGCTCCGGTCGGCTCGTCGTGCCATATCAAAAGTTCAATATCGTACGCCAAGTCCTCAGAGATGGAGGACGGCAACATTGGCAACGCGACGCAACGCAACGCACACGACACACAGCAACTGGCTTAAATGAGGCGCGTCTTTTCTGATCTGGCCGGAAGCATTTCGTTGAGTACTTATCGCACAACAGGGGAACCATATGCTCAGGGAGTCACAAACATTTCCTCGGATGGTTGTCTCTAGAGGCAGTTGACCCGAGTTCTGATGTGTAGATGATAATAGTATAAAGTATAGTCAAAACCCATATGCCGTCAAAACCAATATTGACCGCGAAAAGTCAGTCAAACCGAACTAGTTTCAACTATTGGGCGGCTGTCAATATTGTATTGTATTTATTTCAGACATCCACATTGGTCCATATCACAAAAAAAAATACAACAATTCCAAATATTAAAAAAATATAACTTACACATCGAAATTAAATAAGCAAATAAAATAAAATTCAAATATTAGTTTTGATTATTTTTTTTAGTCAATATTGGTTTTGACTTTTGACTAAAAAAATATGGTTACTTACCAACTTACATAATAATATTTTTTTCCAAAAAAAGAAGGGCCAAAACCAAAATTGGGTGTCGACCCTTAGTCAAAACGAATGATTCCCATCTGTCACCCTGCTCTGTCCGCCTAGGGTGACAGGTGGGCCGTAAAAGTTCTATCTGTCCCCCTTTCAGCAACAGGGTGACCTATTTTGATTGATTTTTGCGGTCAATATTAGTTTTGACGCCATATGTATGAGTTTTGACTATAACAGATTTGTTTTACATTATGTAGGTACAATAAAAAGAGGTAATTGAAATAATTATGAATACATATACTTACATACAATGTGCAATTTCAAGTGTAAAGATTAAAACGGTTAATTAATAAATTGCGCAAAAGCGTTTGTAAAAACAGCAGACATTTAATTGCGTATAAAACACACGCCGTTGAGCTTCACAACACCAAAACGTTAAACGAATCAACTACATCCAAACGAAAACTACGATACACGTACGATGCACCGAGCAGGCGAGGCTCCGAGAGACCATCGAGGCGTGAGGGACTCAACGTGAGGTACCGACATTATGTTGATTGATATACAAGGTGTAAGATAATACCCCTAAAACCTTTTTTTTCTTATTTTCTGGCCAGGTTCGTGACTCCGTTTACGTGTGACAATTGTTATTTTATTATTATTATTATTTTTGACAAAACTATTATCTATAATATAAATTATGTGTCGGTTTACCATTTGTGTCCCCAGGTGCTATTAAAACACGCCAACGCATCCTGTCGCGTTGCACTAGGTAGGTACTTGTGGTTCAACGGATGCGCCATACCACAAAAAGGTATAACGTGAATTAATTAAAACTTTAAAGTACCTATGTCAACAAAAAAAAAATGAGTTTTTTTAATGGAAAATCACATATTTTCACTCGAACAATTTATGAATGAAAAACTTCCGAAATTTCAAAAGTTATAGAACAAACGTTCGCCCGGAACGTGGAGAATACCGCCCTTTCGATAGGGACTGATAGTGATATTAATGTACGCATCGCATGGTACTACATCCAACAATCAGAAACCATTCGCTGGTTTCGCCGAACGACACGCGAGCACGGCGCGGCGCCCGCCCGAGCGCCGCGCGCGTCATCGCGTGGTGGTGGTGGCATTCGCCAGGCACTCCAATAATCCTAATCCAATATGAATCAGTGTTCATTATTTTCTATTGATATGATGGGAGATAGAAAGAACGTGCTATTTACTAAGTGACGTTCTTCATCGACCTCAGGAGTAATACCTAACCTATCAAAAATACTCGATTATAAAAGTATAGGCACAAGATATTTATAATTAACAAGTGCATTAAACATTATCCTGTTGTGACCAAAAAAATTGGATGGACCTTTTGAATACGTACGAAAAGCTTCATCCATAAATTGTCTGTGGAGCCAAGTACAGACTGAAACAGACTCAGTGGTCCAGTCGCAGAGACTCGGTGCTGCGAAGTGAGGTTCGGGTAGAGCGGGTACCTAGTCTACCGCTCTAGTCGCAGAGACTCGGTGCTGCGAAGCGAGGTTCGAGCGGGTACCTAGTCTACCGCTCCAGTCGCAGAGACTCTGTGCTGCGAAGCGAGGTTCGGGTAGAGCGGGTACCTAGCCTACCGCTCTAGTCGCAGAGACTCAGTGCTGCGAAGCGAGGTTCGAGCGGGTACCTTGTCTACCGCTCCAGTCGCAGAGACTCGGTGCTGCGAAGCGAGGTTCGGGTAGAGCGGGTACCTAGTCTACCGCTCCAGTCGCAGAGACTCGGTGCTGCGAAGCGAGGTTCGGGTAGAGCGGGTACCTAACCTAGTCTACCGCTACAGTCAAAGTCGCCAGGCACCAATCTAGCTTCTAGCCTAGCTCGGAGCCGATCGGTCCAGCTAGACCTTAAAAGGATCAGTTTGATAACTTACACACTAGGCTTATAATAATAAATATTACAAAGAATGGGTAGACTTATACTTTACTCTTACTTAATTTGTAATAATAAATAATCGAATTATTAAAAAAATTGTGCTCTTAAGCTATGTAAATAATTTACTACAAAATGTGAATATTTTCTTAAGTAGTAAGGCAATGTTATAAAGACAGCACTCGTTAGTTTAACAGATAAGAGTAGATAGTTAGAAGAAGAGAGGGAGAGGAAAGGGCTCAAGGCCGTGGAGAGGCCGAGGCACGCCTCCGCCCCGCCGAGCGGGCCGAGCCGGGCCGAGTGGGGCCGAGTGAGGCCAAGCCGGGCCGCGCGGGGCCGAGCCGGAGTGGGTGCGCGTCAGGGAATGGCGGGATATCGCCTATATCGTATCCTAAGTACATAGTTTGAGCATTGGAAAGCTAAGCTCGCGATTAGTAGCTTAATATATATACCTACCTTAATATCAACCGAGATCATTATATTGGTTCGTTCGACAGTATACATCCTACCACGGTCCACGGCCAACATTCACAGCCATAAATAAAAAATGATTGTTTGGCTTTGGCAGGCGGCAGGCCTCTGGGGAGCTGAGGAGCGCCGCTCGCCGGCTGCACGAGGTTATGCGACCGGTCGCAACCATTGGTCTCGTCTCGTCTCGCAGCACGTACGTACTAGGTACGTACGTATACAGGTGAATTTGACAATGAGCTTTGATGGCCAAATCGTAGGTACGTCTCGGCGAATATCACGGTTTTTTCCCCCAAGAAACAGTGTAAAATATTTTAAAGTATTTTTCAATAAATTTTAAGTTTTAGTTTTTTTAAATAGATCTACCGCAACCAAGAACAGATTGATGTAAGTTTTTTATTTAATAAGGGAAGAGTATCGAGGGTAGGGTGGGGAACGAGCTAAATCTCACGACATTTCACTGAAGGGTGGGAGTCAAAGAATTCGCCAAAATCACCTTACGTAATAAATAAACGCCCTCTTATTAGTATTATGTACTTCTTACACAGTTTTAGTTTATAGGGGCCTGAGCAGAGTCTCCTACGCTCGACCATATTCGCGACAGAATGTTACCTCTCTGAACACCTTCGTTCGTACTCGTACAGACAGAATGCTACCTGTTTGAACACCTTTGTTCGTACTCGTACAGACAGAATGTTACCTGTCTGAACACCTTCGTTCGTACTCATACAGACAGAATGCTACCTGTTTGAACACCTTTCGTTCGTACTCTTACAGACATAATGCTACCTGTCTGAACACCTTTCGTTCGTACTCGTACATTACCTACAGTCATAATGCTACCTGTCTAAACACCTTTCGTTCGTACTCTTACAGACATAATGCTACCTGTCTGAACACCTTTCGTTCGTACTCGTACATTACCTACAGTCATAATGCTACCTGTCTAAACACCTTTCGTTCGTTCTTGTACAGACAGAATGCTTCCTGTCTGAACACATTTCGTTCGTACTCGTACAGACAGAATGCTACCTGTCTGAACACCTTCCATTCATACTAGTACAGACATAATGCTACCTGTCTGAACGATTCCGTTCGTACTCGTACGGACGAAATGCTACCTGTCTGAACACCTTCCATTCATACTAGTACAGACATAATGCTACCTGTCTGAACGACTCCGTTCGTACTCGTACAGACGAAATGCTACCTGTCTGAACACCTACGTTCGGAATTCGTACAGACATAATGCTACCTGATGTTAATACCTACTGATGTTTCCAATCTATATGTAGATTTCTGAACATAGTCGATGGCAGCGAAATGCCTCGAACAATCAATTGTTCTTAGTATGACAATGTGATAGATATTATTTTATATTCCGAGTTCTGAGTCCCACCCTTCTTAGTTTCGCCGTGTCCGTGTGTGTCCGTCCCATCCGTCCGAATGTCAGGTATTTTATTCCAATAGTTATGTATGTGTGTGGCGCTAAAGGTACATACGTAAGTGAGTACATAGTGGTTTCCGCTAACAATTTTCGTCAAATTAAAAAAAAAACTCTCAAACCCATCGATGCAAATTATTAGATAGGCCCTTACTTGCCATAGTGTGCCGTGTCACCGTAAAATGGGTCCTTCTCATCGGCTGCAAAAAAGTTTCCCAATTACCACTCATTAGTGTGCGCGTGCCGGCATGCACGCACACATACAAAACCGATGCCACGGATCCTCGGTATCAGGGCACATCTGACGATTTTACGTGACGCTCAAGCCACTGAGTTGTCTATGTCTGTGGCTCAAGCCAATGGTGATACAATACATATTAAAGATATCTTACATTTTCCATTTAAATGAGGTAAGTATCGTTAAAAGGAAGTTTAAAATCATCAAGCAGGTACCTACCTAAACCTATGCAGTGTTAGTTAGGAATCGTATACATATAATATTTTGACTTCAAAGTAATATCATTTAGATTTATTCCAGCCGTGATAATCTAGCTGATTTACAAAATTCAAAACCTTCCCAAACCACATAGACTGAAGTCGGTAGAGTATATTTATTATTATATAGGCAACACACGACTCACTGAACCTCGGTGACTGAACTCACGACACTAACGACACGCACCTACTTGATTCTAAACGAAACACTACAAATATACTATTATTTGTAAGTAGCGGGGGGTGGGGGGGTGAGTATTGCGCAGTATACGTACGTACCTATGAGTGCGTAATAGATATATACGGTTCTGCCAGAAAGGCTTTGGCACAGGAATGGTTGGATCTAAACAACATATTTGACAAAAGAACAATAAATCACGTGTTAGTAAGTAGGTAAGTAATATCATTAATTGTAATTCATAAAAATCTGTATGTCCATTATTAAATATAGATCAGTCTCAAGGCAATACATGCGGAATTGATTAAACTGAACTGCCGGTCGGTGGCAGCAACATAAAGAGACGAAGCGACCCACGTCGCGGCCGAGTCCCGGGCGCCGCCGCCGCCGCCGCCGGTGCGTTCGATTTGGCTCACATCCGCGACACGGTCACGTAGCGGGGGTCGGGCAGCAGCTCGCAAGTGTCGTCGCGCGCGTCCAGCAGGCGCGGGAAGCGGGAGGTGCCGGACGCGAGCGACGCCAGTGACGCCAGCGACGGGTCCTCCTCCGCGATCTGCTCGAGCGGCGAGTCGCGCAGCGCGTCGCCGTTGAGCGCCAGCGCGTTGACGAATCCGTGCGCGGCGTCAGGATTGGGCGCGGGCGCGGCGCTCGGCGGGCCCTCGCAGGCGCGGGCGCGGCGCGCGTGCTTGGTCTGCATGCCGCCCGTCTCCGCGTCCCGCTCCAGCCGGTGGCCGGAGCGGCTGCGCGTGAGCTGGCGCTGCACGTACTCCTCGAGCGCGTCCTCCTCGCTCTTGGTGAGGTACTTGTGCAGCGCGACGAGGAACACGCCGATGGCGAGCGCGAACAGGCCCGAGCACACGAGCTCGTTGAACCAGCCCGCGGAGCCGACGTGGCTCCAGGAGGTGAGGTCGTCGGGCAGCCAGCCGGAGCTGACGAGGAAGAGGCCCAGCACGAGGAACATGACGCCGAGGTGCAGCATGCCCACGCTGGAGACCAGGTCGTTGTCGGCGTGGGGCGGCGCGCGCGCGGACCGGCGCCGCTCCAGCGAGCCGGTGGAGCAGTGCGGCGAGGTGAGGCCCGACTCGGAGCTCTGCAGCGAGTAGCGGCGCTCGCGCGCGCGCTGCTGCTCGGCGCGCCGCTTGCGCTCGCGCCGGATCGCCAGCGCCGAGTGCAGCCCCACCGCGTGCATCCTGCAACCACAGGCACGGGTCAGCGGAGGCCGGGGGGACGCGCGCGCCGCGTGACCCGTGCCCGCGACCCGCCGCCCGCGCCGCCCCGCATCCAGGCATAATATGGAGTCACGTATGCGAGCCTCGGCCCATATCGTCACGTTCGTCCATACATGCCCGGCATGCAGGCCGCTGCAGTAATATACTATTATTTGTCGGAAACACGGTAGACGGTAGGTAGGTGTTAAACTATTTGAACAGTACAAATGCATGTTTCATCAGAAACTGGCTGGCATACAAATATTAGGTACATAAAAAGAAACAGTAAGTACTATCTCTGCCTCTCTCTATAGTAGGTTTTCTGTAATTTGGCTGTGCATGCTAGCTTTGCTCGAATGTGTGTGGGTCAAAGTCGAGAGGAGTCGAGACTGACCAATATTGCTTGCGTCTACAAGACCACTTGCAAGAGTTCACTGACAGTGGCAGTTCCCGGTACCCATCGCACACGGCTGACACGGCGCGGGCGGCGCGGCGGCGCAGGCAACCAGCGACGTATTCGACGACTGCATTGTGTCCTTGCCCGAACGGTCCGACCCACTTGAACGTGGACCGGGCAGGCCGGGCCGGGCGCGCGGTGCGTAGCGGTCCTAACGCTACCCTACATAAGTATCAAGTAGTACGTATGTCGCAGGCATTTTGTGTAACTCGGCATTTTACAAACAGCGTTGTCCGTTTACAAACGCTCGCTGTTTTGTAGTATGGATGGATTTGGTTGGGTGTAGTGTAGTGTAGTGTAGTGCACCGTGTACAGCACAAAATGCGGCAGACAGACGTGAACGCTGCTATAAATAGCGTGGCGCTGCCGTCGTTGTCTTCACAAACACTACTGAGGAAGACGAAACATAATCTGCTAAATTAATTGGCAGATGATTCGGTAAGTGGGTTCAGCGGGTGAACCTGTACCTTCCTTAGGTACTCATTGTGCAGATACCAGAAGATTAGCAACGCAATATATTTATGTTGACGGGCGTTCATCATACGATGATGGAATGGATGCATGAGAGTCGCTGAGGACATACTATACATATACCATAGACATATATGTACCCGACTAAATTCTTGCAAGGTTGCCTCAACTTTAATTCCTTAGAAACCAGAAGAGCAAATGATCTGATTTTGTAAAATTTTCCGCGGTTTTGATCGACGCTCCTGATCTACATAACGAGCTGGCACAATTCTTCACTCCTGACAACTATCGCCGGTTAAGGAAGCATAGGTTGTTCGCTGTGCCCCGCTGCCGCACGGACGCGCGCGCTAACTCGCCCCTGCCCCGCACCCTTGCTGCTCTCAACGCCCTCCTGGCGATCAACCCGGACTGTGATCTGTTTGCGGATGGATGGAAGTAGATTTTATTTATGTGTCTACAGTTCTGCGAGGACGTATAAGAAACTTTAATAACTAATTTAAACTAATTATTAATTCAATTTATTATTTTTATTTTTTTATTTTTAATATTTATATATTTGTATTTTGTATTTATTTATTTATTAACTTTAATTAAAACGAATACACCAATTATATTAATTAAAGAATGCTACACATAAGATAATAAATTTCATTATAATTATACACATATTTTAGATAAATGTCAGTAAAAAGGTAAAAAAAAGATAAAAAATAAAAAGTCACAATGTTCATGGAATTCATACAGAATGTCAATAATTTAGGTCAATTTAAAGTAGTAAAAAAAAAAGACCAACAATCATACATCTCGCTCACAATACCTAAGACATACTAACAAAATACTTGACCATTCATCCGCAAATAAATCACACTCAGGGCTGTCCTTCAGGAGAGCGTTGAGCGCGGTGAGGACGCGTGGGATGGGTGACCAGGCTCGCGCCGCCGTACGGGAAAACGGCACGGCAAAAAAGTTGTGTTTATTGGTTATTAAGATGACTCATATGTGTTAAGCATGTACCTTATCTTTTGACAAATGTCTAATCTTTAATTAGTAAAATTTAATAACCAATGTAAACAATTTTTTTTTTTTTTTTTTTTTTAATTTTGAACTTTAAATATTTATTGATTATTTTAATGACTTTCCTGCTGTAAAGTCCTGACTCCCATTTGGAAACGGCTAGGAGGCGAGCACGATCTGAGAGGCCAGAGCACGTTTGTAACAAACAGTTCCGTGTTAGCTCACAGATAGGCCCGTCCCATTGCCTTTGAGACGAAAGGGTTTTGGGGGGAGTAGTATTTGGGCAAGCAATTTGCCAAGCGTTCCTGGCCTCGTCTAAATGTGAAATTTTGAAAATGTTGCCAGATTGAATTGAAAGAGTCGGAGCTAAAATTTTTTAAACCAAAGAACTTGTGCTATAGACTGAGGACAAGAAAGCTGGTAGGCTAACACTTGAAATTTTGCCTATACCCAAGCCTCCCATTTTAATAGGAAGGGAGGCCTGCGATATTCAAAACCACCGACAGTGTATTCTTTATGATGTTATCTAAGCCTTCCATCAGCTCAGTGTGTTTCCACAGGTGACAACACCGTAAAGCGTACGTAAATTTGGGAACAAACAAACAAAATTTTATAATTCTAAAGGCCATGTTGAGATTTAATTTCAGAAGTTTGTCGGTGGTATGTGAGAAATTTTGAATTTTTTCATCTACAAAACCTGCAAAAGACTCGTAAAGATTGGTGAACCAAGGAGCCGAAGAGAACACTTCTCCACTACGGTAATGTTCGGTGCCAAACTGTTAAATTTAGCAATAACCGAATTACGATCCAAACAAGTTTCAGATACGAAAAGTTCGCTCTTTGAAAAATTTAGGTCCAATCCAATTTGCCGAAATTCATCAGAAACAGTTTAAGATCATCGAACACCGTGTTCACGTAGCCCCCTAATGTTCCGTCATCCAAATACCAAACATTAATACAAAATACACTAGAACGAAAGAATACCATCGACCAACCACCATATTCACCAGATTTGGCTCCAGCAGACTTCTTTCTTTTTCCTAAACTCTAATTACCATTTCGTGGCACACGTTTTCAATCGGTAGAAGACATAAAGGAGAATTCGCGGCGAGAAAAAACGCTTAAAAAATGTTTTGATGATTGGATTATTCGTTGGCGTAAGTGTATCGTTTCTGAAGAAGCATACTTTGAAGGTGATAAAATAAATTTGGATGAATAACAAACATTTTGTGTATTATTGATCTTTTCCCGGTACTTTCTTGACAGAGTAGCAAAGGGGGGTCAAAGTCTTAACATACGTACCTATATCTCTGAGACCACTCATTCTAGAAGCTTGAAATTTGACATGTAGACTCATTGACTAAAATAAACAAACACGTGTTTCAGGATTTTCAGATATTTTCAAAACTTAAAGGAGTCCATTATATTGACCAAAAATTTGTAAAGTTTTTGCTTTGAACAAAGTATTGGCCAAACCGCTGAACGTAGAGACTTGAAACTTGGAGGATGTGTTTGTCAAGAGCTGAAAATGTATACTAAGAAAAGAATTTAAAATATTAGTATCTGAAGAGTTTAAACTTTGAGGATGTGTTCGTCGAGAGCTGAAAGTGAGTACCTTACCTACTAAGAAAGGGGCAACGCAAATTAGGTTGCGGGTTCAGCTAGACTATTATAATATTTGGATTTCGTAGAAATGATAATCAGGCAGCCGGAAAAAAGTTTAGAATAGAATTTAAGCTTTTGCTTGAGTTATATATTAACAAATGTTTTACTTATTTAAGTTAGAATTTGGTTTTTTTCTACAATTTAGGCACTGCTCCATCCCCTCCCCCGTAATAGGTTTATTTACCAATATAAACCATTCAGGTAGCCGTAGTATTATAAGTCATAAGTATTTATTTGGTAAAACAATTTTACAGATCTGTTGTTTTAAAATGAATTCTCATAAATTATTTAAAATAATAAAATAAAACACTACAATTTGGAAGTAAAACAAGATCGTTCACTAAATAGTTAGTCTGCTCGATCAACTGGTCGAATCATAGTGCGACGGCGGCGGCGCGACGGCGGCGGCGCGGCGTGCCTGCCGACCGGCGGCACCGACAGTCGGGCGGTCGGTGAGTCCCGATACACAAACGACGCGGTGCGGTGATGGATTCAGAACGAGTCTCGCTCGACGATTAAACGACTCAAACAGACGGACGTGCTCATTCTCGAGTCATTCGCGAGTCGCGTCAATCCTCTCTTAGTTTTATTAGATGAGAAGGATCATTTTCCGGGTCGAGTATGAGATTTGCAATACTAGAATCCAGTTTTATTTAGAAACATTCAAAGTAATATTATTAGGACGTCTCCAATGCGAAGAACTTCCGTGTTCAATATTTGAAGTAGCCGCCCTCTGCGACTGCACGCCGTCTCCGGAGTCTATACAAGCGTCGCGGACTTAGCGCTACTTCTACGTCGTAACTCCACTACGCACCGCGTAGTATGTCGTCAAAAACCTATCATTATTGTCTGAATCTCTCAATCTACTGCAAGCATTTATTATTACCAAATTTCATTAAAAAAATATCATCGATGTAAATAGTCCAAATATTCACAAAAACGTTGTAGTACTGAGCAAGCTAAAAATAAAAGGACAACAGCTGGGGCCACTTGGGCAACTTGGACAATAGCTGGAGCCACTCGGGCAACTTGGACAATAGCTGGGGCCACTAGGGCAATTTGGACAACGACTGAAGTCACTTGGGCAACTTGGACAACAGCTGGGCCACTCTGGCAACTTGGACAACAGCTGTGGCCACTCGGGCAACTTGGACAACATTGGGGCAACTCGGGCAACTTGGACAACGGCTGGGGCCACTCGGGCAACTTTGACAACGGCTGGAGCCACTCGGGCAACTTGGACAACGGCTGGGGCCACTCGGGCAACTTTGACAACGGCTGGAGCCACTCGGGCAACTTGGACAACAGCTGGAGCCACTCGGGCATGATAGTCTGGTTAGAACAGTGGCGGATTTTCGAATGCGCCGCCTGTAGGCTATTTTCATTTTGACGTCCCTACCGACCTGTGAGAGAGAGAGCTATGCTCGGAATTTCTCTACGGGATAAGATCCGCAACGATGAAATCCGTAGAAGAACGAAGGTCACCGACATAGCTTTCAGAATCAGCAAGCTGAAGTGGCAGTGGGCAGGCCATATAGCTCGACGAACTGATAACCGTTGGGGAAGAAAGGTTCTCGAATGGCGACCACGAACTGGACGACGCAGTGTAAGACGGCCCCCCACGCGATGGACTGACGACATAGTTGCGGTCGTTGGAAGTCGGTGGATGGAGAAGGCTCGAGACCGCTCGTCGTGGCGAATCATGGGGGAGGCCTATGTCCAGCAGTGGACGTCCAAGGGCTGATATGATGATGACCGACCTGTACATTTCAATACCCCGATAATGTGGATTTACATTTAGGTACTTACTTACTAACATTTATAAGAATCTTTTAATTTCTGGAAAGAAAAAAAAAATTCCACAAATTTGCCGCCCCTTAAATCCGCCGCCCTAGGCTCCAGCCTTCTCAGCCTATTGGTAAATCCACCACTGGGTTAGAACGTAGATATTTTATGAATAGAGTTCAAGGCATTCGGCACTCGGTATTTGGGACACTGCACTCGACACTCGGCTCGCGGAGTCGTAGTCGGCTAGTCGGCGCAGTCACGGCGGCGGCGGCGGGCGTGCACGTCCCGAACCGACCGGCCGACCTCTCGTCACAACAACCTCCCTCCCCGCTCCAATGGAGTACAAGTGGAGTACGTAAACAATTTCAACATGATACTGTTTCGAGCATGTTTCGACGGTCTCACGGTCAGTTGGACCTACCCTATAGGTAGGTATAGAGAGTGCTCTGTGGTTGGCACTTGACTCATAGAAGGGGTCCTGGGGCATAGATGTTCACCTATGCACGACCGTCATACAAGTAGGTAGGCACACGGCAACGTGGCCGGTCGGTGATAAAAGTTAATGTTTCCGGACAAGCATAGGGAACGGTTTCAATAGGTAGGTAGGTAAAGCAAATATTTACGAATGGTTCGTTCGACGGATAAAACACCGGATGCGTATTATAACAGAGCAGAGCTTTGGCACAGCTAGCGTTGTTTTGGTAAACATCTCTGTATTTTATTGTTCGCTCGCGATACTTCAAAAAAGGGACAGATTTGCCGTCGAGATGCATGCGACGCCGACGCGACGTCGCCCGAGGGATCGCACGGAGCGCGCTCGCTGCCACTTGCGGGCCGGCCCTCGCGACGCAGCGGTGGCTGACGCCCGGCGGGCGGCGGCCTCGCATCGCGTCACACAGCCGCTTTTATGTGGGTAGCTTTCCTTAGCGGCTATCGACCTAGGTTCCTACTTTTATCTAGCTACCATACCTACCTACCTACTCCCAACTCCCAACATTCCGAATCGCTCACTCGGCACGATCCCTCCCTCCGGCGAGCGGTGATGTGATGTGTGCACATCGGCACACAAACTGGGGTCACCCAAGTTAGTGCATAAAGTTAACTTAACGCAGGGATATGATGCGTTCGTAGAGGACACAAAGGCGCGGCGGCGCGGCGTGGCGGCGGGCGCACTCACCTGGTTAGTGGGGCGTCGGGTGCGTGGGGGCGGAGGCGCGCGCGTGTCGCATGGCGCGCGTACTCGCGACCGACTGCGGGCGCGCTGCGGCCCGGACTGGCCGCGCCCGCCGCCGCCGCCGCCGCCGCGCGGTCGATACGCCGCCCGCCCGCGCCGCCGCACAACAGGTGCCGCCCGCCGCGCCCTCCGCACCACCGGCACCGCCACACTGACCGACCACACGCACACCGATGTCACAGGTAGTTTCTGTAATAGGTACTATCTTGATCTATGGCTGTGGTACCTACCTACCTACCTAATTAAATAGGTAAATATAAAGTAATTATTCAAGAAGCGGTAAGAGCTGTATAAAAACTTGTTGCCTCCAAATTAGAAGACTACATACGAGTATTGGACAAAGTACTTAGTTTGAACTTCCGCGCATTTATTGAGAAAGTACTATACAAGCCTCGGCCGCAACCAGGCATTATATTCATATTATGGACTCACGTATGCGAGAACATTTGTTTCGTTCGTCCATAAATGCCTGGCATGCAGGCCGCTGCAGTAATTGTAGGTACAATTTTTTTAAGCAATAGTTTGGCACATTGCATGCCTATAGAATACACGGATTAGAGACTGTCATCGAGTTGTGAGCTACTCTGAAAGTTTCAGCCGGATAACTAATCGGGAGTGCTCGTTTGAGTTGCAAGACTCTACCGGAACGACAGACAGATAAACAAGAAAGTGACCATGGTAAGAAAAAACACGTTGAAGAGATAATTGATTGATTCAGGCGTTACTTTGCGGAAATCCATAAATATCAACAAATTATATAAATATATTCTCTCGTTTCAAACTTCGGCGAGTCCACACCTCCTGATGATGCCTCGTGTAGAGGCGAAACACGTGTCGTATCTTTAAACTTTGGTTTTCTGTTCTTTGACTCTTTGGTTTAGTTGAACTAAAGTTAAGTTAATTAAAACCTTTGTTTAGAAATTAAGCGGATTTATTACTAAATATATTTATATAATTTGTTGACGTTAAAGAGGTTTGTAATTTATTGTTCAGCTGTTCAATTAGTCAGAGTTAGGCGGCGGTGCGGTGGGCGGAGTCAGGCGGACTTGCGGAACAGGGCGCCGAACTTGCCGCGCTGGTAGGTCGGCATGAAGGGCAGGTACGCGGTCCACTTCCACCTGCAACACACAACCGGCCTTTTAGCCTTTATACCATTAATGTGAAGTGTAATAAGTAAGTTTAAATAAGTATAGTGTAGCAGCGTTCCGCCACTACCATATCATTCATCCTCTCTGTTCAACATCTCACTCTACTGACGTGCAACTCCGGAACGAACAAATATTTATACCTTCGTATCAACTCTCGAATATTCTAGGACAGCCTCGACCAATGACAGAGCAAGAACGAGATAGACACAGCAAGAGCGAAATAGATATACGTTTTACTCAATCACATAGCATACTAACGCCAGCCTAAAATGTACGATTTTAATAGCGCATTTTTGTGAATAAAGCACCATTTGGTTCATACAAATCTAAGAAGTTGTTTAAGTGAAAATCTCCTGAACTCAAGATAGGAAAGTGTTAGTGCATCCAGACAACGGATCTCTCTCACTCCCTACACTGGTGACCCCGAACAGAACATTCCTACGGAGCATCATCAAGATTCAATGCTGCCACGAACGCCACCTACGTCTCCATCCAAACATCAAGAAACACCTTTCACCATGGAACCGCCGAACCAGACCGAAGCCTCCACCTCACATGAACTACCACCTCCAGAATCTTCCACGCATCTACGAGAAATCGCCGGAATCTCGCTTTCCCTGCGGATTCCGCCTTTTTGGCGAGACAAACCCCGTCTCTGGTTCATCAGCTTTGAAGCCGCAACCAATGACTTGAAGAAAGGACAAGCCCAGCTAGCTCAAATGGTCATAGCTCAGCTGGAAAAACAGGACATTGAGCAAATCTCCGACTTACTCTACAACCCACCGGACGCTCAGCCTTACACCACCTTGAAGAACAGGCTGATTTCTATCTACGAAGAATCCGACAGCCGTCGCCTCCAAAGACTTCTCTCCGGAATAGAACTCGGACACCAAAGGCCCACGCAACTACTACGGCACATGCGCAGTCTGGCGCGGGATAACATTCCCGATTCAACGCTACGCCTACTGTGGACCAACCATATGCCTTCTCACGTCCGTTCAGTGTTGGCGGTCAGCGAATCCCTCAACAAACACACGACACTGGATGAACTCGCCGTACTAGCCGACAAGATGTTGGAGAATCAGCCTGCTGAAAACATCTCGGCAATCAACGCCGCTTCAAAATCACAACCTCCAAACGACAAGGTGCAATCCTTGGTTGAGGAAATTCGAAAATTATCTTTCGAAGTCGCCGCTCTCAAATCAAATCAACGATATGGTCAACAACATCAAAACAACGACCAGCCGAGACGACCATTCTTACGACGTGATCGTTCACCGAACAGAGAACAACAAACCAACAGATCGCGCAGTCCTACGCCGTCACCCTACTGCTATTATCATCGCCGATTCGGAGCTCAAGCCTACAGATGCACATCGCCGTGTTCATACAAAGCCGATCATCAAAAGCCGGAAAACTAATATCTACGCTAGATGAGGCGGGATCTAGCGTAACTGAACACTCATACCGCCTATTCATCACCGACAAGAAATCCGGACTCACCTTCCTGATCGACACCGGTGCCAACGTCTCGGTCATACCTCCTGCCAAAGGACAACTATCGAGACAGCTGGATTTTCAACTCTACGCTGCTAACAACACAGTCATACCAACCTACGGAGAGAAAACTCTAGAACTCGATCTCCACTTACGCCGACCATTCAAATGGCGTTTCATCATCGCGAAAGTCAGCAAACCTATCATCGGTGCCGACTTTCTCCAACATCACCAGCTCATCGTCGACATCAAAAACCGAAGACTCATCGACGGCAAAACCAACCTGGCAATTCATTCGTTTGTCAGAGCAACCAACGTGCCGACTATACGAAGCATCGATCTGCAACAAGCATACCACAACATCCTAGCGGATTTTCCCGGAACTACGAGACTTACTTCAATGGAGCTCACTCCAAAACATAACGTCGAACATTACATCGAAACTACGGGACCTCCACTTCACTGCCGTGCACGACCAGTCGCACCTCACCGATACGAGCAAGTTCGAAAAGAATTCCAGAACATGATGGAACAAGGTCTATGCCGCCCAAGCAAAAGCCCTTGGTCATCTCCACTCCACATCGTTCCCAAGAAAAACGGAGATCTACGAGTCTGTGGAGACTACAGAAGACTGAACGCCGTCACAATCCCCGACCGCTACCCGATACCTCGCATCAAAGATTTCACATTTCAACTATCCGACAAGACCATCTTCTCCACCATCGACCTAAACCGAGCTTACCAACAACTAAAAGTCCGAGAAGAAGACATAGAGAAGACCGCCATCATCACGCCCATGGGTCTTTTCGAGTTCCCTCGGATGTGCCCAGGTTTAAAGAACGCTGGACAAACATTCCAACGATTCATCCACGAAGTACTCCAAGGTCTCGACTTCGTGTACGCATTTATCGACGATCTATTGATTGCCAGCCCTGACGCCACAACACACGAGAAGCACCTCCGAGCAGTTCTTCGTCGCCTTGAAGACAACAGCATAACCATCAATCCTGCAAAATGTGTATTTGGTCAAAACGAAGTCAAGTTCCTTGGTTTTACCGTGAGCAAAGATGGTATCAAGCCGCCTGCCGAAAAAGTGACAGCAATCACCGAGTACCCGCTTCCAAAAACAATCGAAGAATTAAGGCGTTTCCTCGGCATGCTCAACTTTTACCGAGAACACATTCCGAAGGCTGCTGAAATACAAGCTCCGCTAAACGCCTATCTGCACAACTTAAAAAGGCGTGACCAGACTCTCATCGAATGGACCGACGAAGCGCGAAAATCATTTGAAGCAAGTAAAGTAGCGATACAAAATGCCGCTTTACTTGCTCATCCATCGCACAGCGCCACTCTCGCTATCTTCAGCGACGCCTCCGACCAATCAGCGGGAGCTGTCCTTCAACAACACATCAACGGGAAATGGCAACCACTTGGCTATTTTTCAAAGAAGTTTTCCGATGCGCAACGTAACTACAGCACTTTCGACCGAGAGCTACTCGCAATTTACATGGCGGTCAAGCATTTCAGGAAAATGTTCGAGGGGCGAAACCTCATCATTTTCACCGATCACAAGCCGCTTACATTCGTACTCCAGAAGCCACCATCAGCATCAGAAACTCCGCGACGAGCACGACAGCTCATCTTTATCAGCGAGTTCACCACCGACATCCGACACGTTAGTGGAAGCGAAAATGTAGTCGCCGACGCACTTAGCCGATTGCCAGTTGACAGCATAGCAAGCCCTACCACGCTCGACTACGCCAAAATCGCCGAAGCTCAAGACAAAGACATAGAAACTATCAAGCAACTGCAAGGCCGAAACAACCTGAAAATTCGAAAACTCCATCTGCAAAATTCGCAAGTACCTATATACTGCGAAACGTCAACATCTCTCGTCCGACCATACCTGCCCAAGGAATATCGACGTGAAGCATTCGACGCAGTACACAACATCAGCCATCCCGGAATCCGAACAACACGCAAGCTCATCACACAGAAGTTCTTCTGGCCATCAATGAACACCGACGCGGGCACATGGGCGAAACAATGCCTACAGTGTCAACGATGCAAGGTTCAGCGACACACCATGAGCAGCTTGTCTTCGTTCGCGCCGGCCGACAGATTCCAGCACGTGCACATTGACATCGTCGGGCCGCTACCTACCACTCCACAAGGCCATCGATACTTACTCACGATGATCGACCGAGCAACAAAATGGCCTGAAGCAGTACCTACAGACGATACTTCAGCAGAATCCATCGCAAAACTTCTCTACGAGAACTGGATAACTCGTTTCGGGTCTCCTGAAATCATCACGACGGACCAAGGACGAAACTTTGAAAGCCGCCTATTCGCCAAACTACTCAACTTAATGGGCGTACAAAAGACACGCACAACCGCATTCCACCCACAAGCCAACGGTATGGTAGAACGTTTCCACAGATCACTGAAGACCGCACTCAAGACTCGCCTATCTCAACATTCAACGTGGATAGACGAGCTACCTACAGTGCTCATGGGACTCCGCGCTGCAGCACGCTCAGACACCGGCGTAAGCGCCGCCGAGCTTACCTACGGATACAACTTACGCCTACCATCCGACTTTTTCGAAACTTCATCACATCAAAATCAAGAAGAAATGGATTTTGATTACGTTAGCAAATTACGCGACGTAATCAACTCCCTAAGTCCGTGTCTGCCTACATCATCACACAGCAACAAACGACCCATTTTCATCCATCAAGATCTCCAAACCTGCGAGCAAGTTTTCATCCGAGTTGATGCCGTGAAAAAACCTCTCCAGCCTACCTACGAAGGCCCTTTCAAGGTGTTAGAGCGAAACAACAAGACATTCAAACTACAGCTGCCAGGAAACCGATCGAACATCATCTCGATCGATCGCCTCAAACCAGCCTACACTGTGAACGAGGACCCATCAGACAACTCATCGCTTCCACCTTCAACAAATCAAGATATACCAACCGCACGAAATCCTTCGCCAGCTCCAGTAACAACAGCAACTCCTAGTCAGAATCCTCCGCCCATCCTAAGAACCACTCGAGCAGGGCGCGCCATCAATCTTCCGGTACGCTTTCGCTAGGGGAAGAGTTATGTAGCAGCGTTCCGCCACTACCATATCATTCATCCTCTCTGTTCAACATCTCACTCTACTGACGTGCAACTCCGGAACGAACAAATATTTATACCTTCGTATCAACTCTCGAATATTCTAGGACAGCCTCGACCAATGACAGAGCAAGAACGAGATAGACACAGCAAGAGCGAAATAGAAATACGTTTTACTCAATCACATAGCATACTAACGCCAGCCTAAAATGTACGATTTTAATAGCGCATTTTTGTGAATAAAGCACCATTTGGTTCATACAAATCTAAGAAGTTGTTTAAGTGAAAATCTCCTGAACTCAAGATAGGAAAGTGTTAGTGCATCCAGACAACGGATCTCTCTCACTCCCTACAATAGCTACGTGTATGTGTGCAATGGGTGCCATAGACATCATAAAGCGGTCGGTACCTGCGGATGTAGCGCATGCCCATGGGGAAGTCGTAGGTGTCGCCGCCGTCGGCCGCCGCGTCCCGCGCGCCGTCCGCCGCCATCTCCCGCGCCCAGCGCGCCAGCCCGCGCTCCTCGTCTGAGCCTGCGCACACACACCCGAGTGAGCGGCCGTCCACGTGCATCGCCGCGGTCGGAGCGCGGAGGGGGGCAGGGGGTTACCGGGCACGAGGTTGTCGAGCAGGCAGGCGAGCGCGCCGCCCATCAGGATGGAGGTGGAGAGCAGCACCTGCAGCACGGCGTCCAGCGCGGGCGCGCCCGTGTGCAGCGCGCCGCCGTGCGCCGCCATCCAGCGCGACACCACCAGCGGCAGGAACAGCGACACGCCCACGATGTACAGATTGCGCGAGCTGTTCAGGTCCACGTACTGCAACGCCGACAGACCTGCGCAGGGGGCGGGTCACTTGGCGCCGGGGGCGGGAGCGGGGCTGGGGCAGGCGGCGGGGCACACTCACCGAAAGCGGCGATCATGCCGAACATGACGCAGAACAGGCCGCCGACCACCGGCTGAGGGATGATGATGAAGACGGCGCACAGCTTGCCCACCACGCCCTGAACCACCATGAGCAGCGCCGCCCACTGCACGACGCGGCGCGAGCCCACCTTGGTGACGCCGATGGCGCCCACGTTCTCGCCGAAGGTGTTGGTGCCGTTGCCGGAGCCCCACAGGCCGGCGAGCAGCGTGCCGAGCCCCTCGGTGCCGAGCCCGCGGTTGATGGCGTGCAGCGGCGGCGGCGGCGCACCGCACATGCGCGCCGTTGTCGGGTAGTAGCCGATCGACTCCACCGTGCACGCCAGCACGCCCGCCAGCATGCCCAGCACGCCCGCCAGCGACACGGTGGGCGCGCCCCACTGACCTGCACACCGTTATCTCATCAGGCACGGTATGGCGCAGGGTGGGGATGTGTCTCACCGGGGTAGGGCAAGCGGAACCAGGGCGCGTCCTGTATGACGGCGAGCTTGGTGTCGGTGCGCGCGGGGTGGGGATGTGTCTCACCGGGGTAGGGCAGGCGGAACCAGGGCGCGTCCTGTATGACGGCGAGCTTGGTGTCGGTGCGCGCGGGGTGGGGATGTGTCTCACCGGGGTAGGGCAAGCGGAACCAGGGCGCGTCCTGTATGACGGCGAGCTTGGTGTCGGTGCGCGCGGGGTGGGGATGTGTCTCACCGGGGTAGGGCAGGCGGAACCAGGGCGCGTCCTGTATGACGGCGAGCTTGGTGTCGGTGCGCGCGGGGTGGGGATGTGTCTCACCGGGGTAGGGCAAGCGGAACCAGGGCGCGTCCTGTATGACGGCGAGCTTGGTGTCGGTGCGCGCGGGGTGGGGATGTGTCTCACCGGGGTAGGGCAGGCGGAACCAGGGCGCGTCCTGTATGACGGCGAGCTTGGTGTCGGTGCGCGCGGGGTGGGGATGTGTCTCACCGGGGTAGGGCAGGCGGAACCAGGGCGCGTCCTGTATGACGGCGAGCTTGGTGTCGGTGCGCGCGGGGTGGGGATGTGTCTCACCGGGGTAGGGCAGGCGGAACCAGGGCGCGTCCTGTATGACGGCGAGCTTGGTGTCGGTGCGCGCGGGGTGGGGATGTGTCTCACCGGGGTAGGGCAGGCGGAACCAGGGCGCGTCCTGTATGACGGCGAGCTTGGTGTCGGTGCGCGCGGGGTGGGGATGTGTCTCACCGGGGTAGGGCAGGCGGAACCAGGGCGCGTCCTGTATGACGGCGAGCTTGGTGTCGGTGCGCGCGGGGTGGCCCGGCGGCAGCGCGCCCGTCACCGTCAGCACCCCACACACGCCCCACATGATCGATATCGTCAGCAGCACCTGCAAAACGTTCCATCCGTTTATATTGATTCAATAAATAAACCATATCCAACAGTGGAGCCTGCCAACACCATCATCATCATCAACTCGGCCAGGTAGGTGGGTATAGGCCTCCCTTCGCTTCAGCCAGCCTCCACGATCTTGCGCATCTCTCATCTAGGTGTGTACCTGGTCACCGCGACCTTCGCGACGTCGGTCGTCGACCCACCGGGCTGTTGGGTTCCTCATGGCTGTCATTGCCAACTTACGAAGTCAAAATAGGTAGGTACGTGAAGTAGGCTGACTTCCGCAGCCGCGTCGCCGTCGCGTCGGTGTCGATGACCGGCACGCGTACAGCTGCCGGCTGCCGGCTGCCACAGGCGAGACCCTCGCTCACCCTCGCTCGGCGGTAGGAAATTACCTCCGATACTAAGTTATTCAAAACTGCCGTGGGTACTTACAAAATATTCACCACAAAAATGTAGAACAGTTCTGTACATAGTCGCATACTTTTTTTTTATTTTCCTTTTTTATTGGTTCATAAAACTGGTTGAACTTACGGGGAAGAGCTTGAAAAGTGGAAACCAGTCGAGACTGCAGCCGGTGGCGCGCCGGTACGTCGGCACCGGCACGCGCACGCCGCCCATGCACTGCGAGAACACCGTCAGCAGCGTGAACGTGCTGCAACAGACAGACACACTCCCTCACACACTCACAAATAGTGTAAGACCACAGCTGTTCGCGCGATTGAGATACAATGAACGTGTAAGTATCTCAATGGTGGGCGCGGTGGTAGTCTGCGGCCAGCGCGCTGGCCGCCGACTACCACCGCGCCGACGACGTCGCTCGCGCGGCCCTCGCAGCGTTCGCCGCACGCCCCTCCCCCGCGCAACGCTCGCTATGCGCCCACCCGTGCCTTGCAGCATCTTGCTTGCACATCATGACCGCGATTCACGAACATTTTGTAACTTGAAGTGTCGGCAAGCACCGACATTTTCTTTGAGCTATTTCCACTCTGACATTAACACTTATTAAAACATTTATTTATTTGCTTCAAGTATAATTTTTTTATTAATCATTTGTTAATTAAGCTATACCTATACACGTTTTATGCACTTAAAGTAATATGTTAATACAAAAAACCTTTAACAAACAACAGAAATATTTGGTCCACTTCAAATGAGTTAATGTTTATATTGTGCCTGTATTAGAATGCCCGCGCCGGCCCCCCGCCCGCCGGCACCGCGGAATGTCCCACTGGAGCGGTGAGCGGGAGCCATACTCTGACTAATCTGTGGGAGCCACTCGACGTGGTGCCCATCACACGAGTGCTGTATCGGACGCTCGCCCCGAGTATCGAATCAACATCAACAAGTCATTGAGAGCCCGCTCGAGCGCCCATCTCGCGCCCCGAGTAACTCGCACCGACTCTTGTAGCGATTTATTTGGCTATTTATGGCTTACTTAACGGCGAGCCAGATTAATTGACAATACAAAACAAAACACAACAATAGTGCCACTTTGCTACGTTTCACGTGACTGTGCTGTATTATTTTGTTATCTCGTACCTAAGTCGTAGTACGTACCTACAGTCGTGTCGTGGTACGATTGATTGAGCAACGCTCGAGCTACAGCAGTAGCAGCTAGAGCTGCCGTACAACAGTTATCGCAGCAAAAACCTTTTTAGTGTAAAAATAAAAGACAAAACGAGCTTTTTCCTCCACAAAAATAGGTGAGATCTTGTAATAATGAGCCTTGACTGGAACTCTATTTATCGTTAACTCTTATTTTATACAATGATTCATTGTAGGTTTGTATCAACTGAATTTGGCTTTGTTTTAGTCAGAGGTGCTTTAGGTAAAAGAAGCGTGTGTAGTGTGTAGACTGTGTACGTGTAGTGTGCAGTGTGCAGTGCCAGTGGTGAAGTGAAGCGCGGTGCAGTGCAGAGACCGACCCGGCGGCGACGCCCCAGTGCTGGTCGGCGGCGGCGGCGGCGTGGTCGAACAGCGTCAGCCCCACCAGCGCCACGGTCGGCGCGATCGTCAGCGGCGTCACCCAGCGCAGCAGCGAGCCGATCAGCCCCGAGTACCCTGCGACAGAGGCGCGCGTCACGGGGGCGGGGCGGAGGGGCGGGGCGAGCGGGGCGGGCGGCGCTCACCGGCCACCAGCTGGAACAGCGCGGCCACGGCGATGGCGCCGCTGAGCTCGTTGATGCGCTCCGTCCAGAGCGCGCGCAGCTCGGGCGGCGGCAGCACGGCCAGCGCGGCGGGCGCCGGGCAGCGCCACTGCGGCAGGCTCAGGATGGCCAGCGTGGGCACCAGGAACGAGATCGTGCCGCCCTGCACGATCGGCAGCCGGCAGCCCCACGTCGCCTGCAGCCACGTCACCAGGCCTGGCACGGCCAGGTGCCTAGCGTTAGTGTGTACGACGATGAGTCGTTGCACAATCGACAAGAAGCTAAGCATCGACACAAAAGAAGATCGTAGCAGAGACCGAGTTGCGTGCTAGCACAGCAGTTTATCTGATCGAAACATTAAAATCACTGTTTTTTCTAAAATGACCACCTAGTTCAGACATCTGGTATCGTAACGATACATACTACAATACGTACTGCGAGTACCATGGAGTATTGATCGCGGCGAGCGAAACTAATCGCATTTTTTCATGGCTTTAGCTAAGTTCTTAAAACCTATCTGTATAGTATAAATTAGTTTTACAAATATCACCTCATCTAGAACTTCTGGACCCCACTTAAAACCTAGTAATACAATTGGATCACGGAGAGCGAAGTCTTATTTAGTTAGTAACTTTAGTTCTGACAGTCACTTTAGGTACATCGGGTCTCAAAAAAGAACGCAGTTTTTTGATTTCGATTTGAAAATGATTATAACTTGACAAGAATAACGAACCGCAATTTTTGTTATGTAATCCCATTGAGTATATCAATGTGTAATCCACATAGACTTTATATTTCAAAATAATAAATAGTTTTTTTTTAAAATAGGTAAGGTAAGTACCTAAGGTATTTAGGATGAAAATACACTCTAATCTCATCATTGGATTTTTCATGATAGAATAACAAATTTTGGTTCGCTATTATTTATGAAGCCCAAGTGAAAAATAATTATTTAGTTTCTGAATTTTCGGGGTGCGGGACAGCAACCGTCTTGGGTCCAGCGGTCCGGCAGCAGGGTGCAATGGGGGTGCGGGACAGCAACCGCCTTGGGTCCAGCGGTCCGGCAGCAGGATGCAAGGGGGTGCACTTGCACCCTGCTGCCGGCGCCCGTGCTCTTGGGAGTTGCTGTAATCTGGCGCTCTGTGAGAGCGGCGGGTGTGGCGCCAGAAGCCGGCCGCTCGGGGCCGGCAACTCGCACTCGTCGAGCCTCCCAGCGATAACGTCAGGGTGGCTCAATTGAACAACAGGTACCTACACGTGGCTCCTCCACCTACAGTGTCAGTGGCAGTTACTTACAATAAATTGGGTGTGGTGTGTATTTATGTGTATTTGTCGTGCATGAAGGTATAATAGAGTGGGTACCTGTGACAAAGATCATGGTGGAGATGATATTGGAGCGGTCGGGGTCCGTGTCGCGCATGCAGAGCGCGGGGCACAGGATGTACGGGATGGCCACGATGGCGCCGATCATGGTGAGGTAGTGCTGCAACACAGCGCGCGGTCACCCGCAGCCCGAGTCGTGGCGCCGCCGCCGTTCTCGGGCTGCGGGTGCTGCGGGGACGCAAACACTCACCTGCAGTGCCATGAAGATGCACAGGTACCAGGCGGGCGCGTCGTCGATGCCGTACGAGACGACGCCCCCGCCGCGCACCGGCGCACCGCCACCCGCGCCGCCCCCCGCGTCCGCAATCTGCACACGACACGAGCGTCCCGTCAGTATCGTCGTATCAGCGGCATGAGGCATCTGGCTGGACGTGCCAGTGACGGAAAGCTTCAAAAGACCAGTTATTAGGGAAAAAAATACATGGAATAATAAATTCAACACTGAATGACACAGACACCTCAGAGAAAGCGGCTCGTCTATCAACAAATAAATAACATAAGTTCAGAGGAGCCACGACTGCGATTGAAGGAATATAATGTACGATTTGATTCGCGCGGGCTTTAGGGCGTGGCCTTGCGAATCTATCGAGGAAACCTTCCATTCGGCAACATCACACGGATGGCGCGGCGTAGGCGCCGCCGCCCGCGATTCCGGGAGGGAGCGATCGGCGGCCGAGGGGAGGCGAGCTGAGTTCACTAGAGAAGAGCTAGAGAAGCAAACATACATACCACCGCGTTGTTGACCACGAACTTCGGTATGCACCTGAGTAGGTACCGGGAGAAGGTATGTGAGCTTACCGGGGGGCCCGGGGGCCGCGAGTCCACTGCGACGTAGGTGCACCGGCGCTCGTCCATCGCACACGAGGCCACACAAATCCAATTTACTATTGGATTCCTGTACCACAGGCCTATACTTACCTACCTACTTCCTGACACGACTACACCGATTTGTAGTTTACACACTTTATGAAGGTAATTTTCATTTTGCTGCGTAATCGATTAATTTTGCAATCAAAACAAAACAAAATTACAATACCACGCAAAACATTAATGTTAAAATTATTTGCAAGTTCTAGGGCAAAAACGAAATACTTTAAATATTATAGTAGATACGCAATGATACCTACTCTTTTAAACAAAAAACAAGTAGAGCGTACAGTGCTGAAAATTCGTACGAATGTGGGGAACACCATTATAAAATGAATTGTAATAAGTCCCCATCGATCCCACATGCGCAAAAAAAGTTATTCAAGGTCAAAGGTCACTAACATCAGTATTTTTGGCTTATTCCCAGAGGTCCATTATTCCATTGATCCTCATTTCCCAATGGGTCCATGAAAAATATTACTATAATTTTAAATATTTTGAGCTCCCAATAAGCCCATGAGATGTAACTAATGTAGGTACAGTCAGTAAAAACATTTCAAGGTTTTTCATTAGACCAAAATAACTACAGGTTAGAATGAGTTATACAACATGTATGTCTATTGTTTGATTTACTTTGTTCATTAGGTTTAGTGTGTTTTGTCAAGATAAGTAATAATGCTAATATACCTATAAACAACCACCACCTAACCTATCTGACTGAAGCAATGCCTGTCTACCTCTAATTGTTGAATCCGCACAAAATAAAATACCTACTATAGGTACCTACATAACTTTTTCTCGATTCTGTAATACAGTTTATATCTATGGATTAATAACGGTGTTCCTATAAAACACCAAGATATATAGGTATAGGTACTGTAGGTACAGTATCAAACCAAAATGGATGCGGAATTTAAAGGACAGAAAATTTTCAGACTTCCAAATAATAATGTTTGTTTTACGATGTAGGTAGGTAGTTTTATTGACAATAAATAAAACCTAGTAGTTTTAACATAGGTACATATAATATTTATCTAGCCCTGTTACTTCTCTTTTTCGAAAATTTAGGTATGTAGGTAGTACTAGAAGTTAGCTAATGTGGCTCCCTTTTCTTTGTCGCATTTTCAATGTACTGCATAATGTGTATTGTGTGATTCTGGACTATACTTAAGGCGGCGCAGTCACACTAAGGCCGCATTTTGAATTTTTTAAAACCATCTGAGAAATCGAAAATATTGTTAAAAATTCTGAAAAAAATATATGCATAACTTGAGGATATACTCTAGCCAAATTCGTAGCCAGTTACAAGATCATAAGTACTTCACTCTATAGAAAAAAATCCCAAAGTTACCCCTCTTTGTAGTGTTTTTTCAAAACCATGACTAGCGTAATGATATTTTACAATAGATTTTTGCACCTAACTATAGACAATAAATATTTCTAGATAATTTCGTAGAGTTTAACTTGATAAAACGATTTCCTTTTTTACTAAGTTTAAATAACTACAAATTCGCGAGCGCGGGATGCGGCTTGGCCGGACCCACAGATCTCGGATACTTTCGGCTGTCGCCCCCAAAAGATCGGTTAATGAAAGAGATGCAAGTATAGCTTTTTATGATTAAGAGCAGTATAGAACTAAGTCACGTCATTCAAAACCTTTTGAAGCACAGGAGAACCCGTCAGTTATTGTTTGTAAATTATTTTATCTTTTTACAATTATCTACAAAATGAAACCATTTTATTTATTTTAAAGAGCATGGTTAGTTGCTCAATCAATACGTGTGGCACAACGCATAGAAATAACCCAGATAATCATTCATTTCACAGGTGAGTATAGAAATTATGTGGTTTATTTTCGTAGAAAAATTTATGGACAATTTTCTTCTACAATTAGTTATAAAATCGTTGTGCCTTGTGGAGTTTTGATTGCTCTTGCCGTGTGTACAAATGGTTCTTACATATATGGAGAAATAATAGATTTTTCATGTAAAAACAAATATTGCTTCGTTACGCTAGGGCTTGATAAAATGATGACGTCATGAAATATCGATAGTACCTAATGAGTAGGTAGTTATGCAAAGTGGTACAAACTCTTTTCTTTTCTATCGTTAGGGTATTTTTACCTAGTTAAAATAAATTTACCACTTGTGTCATTTTTATTTTGTTTCTTAAAATACGAGTATTATTATAACTAATCGTTTTTACGTATTTAATTTCAGCTTACCAAAGGATCCGCAAAACAGGAAAAAATGGTTACAAATTCTTCAGAAACAGAGCGA
Source organism: Lobophora halterata (assembly GCA_932526365.1). NCBI lineage: Eukaryota > Metazoa > Arthropoda > Insecta > Lepidoptera > Geometridae > Lobophora > Lobophora halterata. The sequence goes on from OW052012.1 coordinate 78,895, forward strand.
TCGTCAAAACAATATAAAAGTTTGCAGCAATCATTTTAAAAACGATTGTTTTTTATTCAGAATACATTAACGTGTTTTGAAGAAAGGTTCGCTGCCTACGTTACATGTTCCAGTAAGTACCATGTTGAACAATGTTTCAATTCAGGCGTAAAGAATGTATTTTGTGACCTTACGCCGACTTGTACAAAGTTGTCAAAGCTCTTAAGCAATTTCGCTTGGCAGTTTTTAACGGTTCAGATTCAGACCGATCAAGATCTGTCAAGCGAGTGAAGTTATTGTTTAGAACTTTGGAAGTTTGGTGCAAGTAGGCATTAGTCAAGTAATTATTAGATAGGGACTTGAATCATAAATCAACCTCTTTTACAGATTCAACTCAAGAAAAAGCGAGATCCAACATCATATTGCAATTGTATCCCTATTTTATAGTACCTACCTTACCTACCTGAAACTAATAGGCTACATATATTATGCCAGACAGATATACCTTCATATCGTGCCTACATATAATGACAAAACTCAGAATTAATATTCTTAAATAAAATATTTTTCAGTCATTGAATAAAACATTTGCATGGGCTTCATTATTGTTTATTATAATCAACCAACTTTAAAAAAAAACAGATATATATATATTATACACAATCGACTTTCTAGCTATTACAATCTTATTTCGAAGACTACCGCCTATTTGGATTGATGAGTAAGTTGTAGGTAAATATTGGTAAGTCCTGCTACTATGTATTATGAATGTAAGTTTGTGAGGATGGATAAGTTTTTGTTCCTGAATAACGCCAAAACTTGGCTATTTAGTCTTTAGTATCTAATAAATAATAACCAAACCCATCTCATTCCTTTGGTTAAAATCTTCATATGTACAGGTGGTGACGTAATCAGTGAATAATCTTCAGCTGCCGGTGGGGGACTTCAGGTCTAATCAGAAAATGAAAATATGTACCCAGTAAAAATTCTAAGTCCGTGGGATTTCTACTGGGAACATATTTTCATTTTCTGAAGACCCCCCACACGCAGCTGAAGGATTATCCACTCATTAACCCTCTATTAACAACATGATTGTGTAGTAGGCACTATTTTTTTCTCTATTATGACTTGTGACGCAAAATGGGTAGGTACCACAGTTATCGATGTCGATAAAACATCTTATTGAATGTCCATCACTATTTTTGAGCAACACATAGACAATCACTCGCACATGCTTATTATCATTTCTTGTATCGCATTTGAAATGTCATTACCCCTCTTTACATTCTAACTTTATGGTATGACTAGATACTGAAGATCGTTGCAAGTCAATGGGGCAGCCTCAGGAAACTGACATGGACGCCACCACAGTAATGAATCTACCACCAGCAGATTCTTTTGAAACACTACACACAGATACCGAGTATGCTTGTATTGGGTACAAGATACCTACCTACAAGAAATATTTTTGTAGAATTATGTACTTATGGTACCTACATAATGAATTAGCTTCAGCTTTAGATTTATATAAAGCTGAATATACCTATAGTAGTAGGTAGGTATTATTAGCTGACCTAACGAGCGCGAAGCGAAAACCGAAGGTCTCTACTTCAGGTTGGCCAAATATGCTTGTGTATGTCTGTCGGCGGCTGTTCTCCTCTTCAGGTCGCATTTCTCAACATATTCTCGTGAAATTTTGTAAGCAGGTTCGGTAACTGAATATCATTTTTTGTCGATTCAGTTTTTGGATTTTTTTCAAAATGGCGGAGATATGGGAGTTCAAAACATAAAAAACAACATTTTTCAGCCAATGAAAATAATGATGTATCATGAAAAATTGTCCTAATGTCACAAATCACTGACTGACACTTTACAAATTCCTAAAATCAGTAAATATAATTTGTGTCATGATTTGTGTATCATGGGTGTCGATTTTGACTAATTAGGGGTTGAGGATTAATAATTTTGTTTCAGATTTGAAATCCAAGCTGGCGACCAATTGTTTTTTTTTGTAATTTATTTTAGGGGTGTCGTTTTTGACTAATACGGAGTTGAATATTTTGTGTCGGATTTGAAATCCAACATGATGGACCATTTACAGTTTTTGCTCATGGGTGTCGTTTTTAACTAATAAGGGGATGATGATTAAGAATTTTTGTTATATTTTAAATTCAAGATGGTGGTCAGTTACAAATGTGTATTTACTTTTAGTTTTATGGATTTAGGTGAGGTGATTGGACATTTCCTTTTTTGATTTTTTTTTACACAATTTTTTATAATAAATAAATTAATATATAAAAAAAAAATTGAATTTAAAATTAAAAAAGGTTTCAGCCTTGGCCATCATCGCCTCTCAAAAAACCAGCCTGTATATTCAAACAAAACTCTTATTTATCACTGCTGTAAACAAAGTTTGATCATAAAATATGCATTTCTAAAGTCAAATAAAATTATCCTACTGCTTATTTTTGTACTGTAATTCCTGGCGGGGTCATTCAGAGTTCACGGCATATGAGTCCGCGCGAAATATTTCGCGCGCGGCTTGGGACAGCCCTATAAGCCTCACTTGACGTGTACTCAGCTCGCGTGTACTCACCTCGCGTGAACTCACTTCACGTGTACTGACGCGCGTGTACTCACCTCGCGTGTACTCACCTCGCATGAACTCACTTCACGTGTACTCACCTCGCGTGTACTCACCTCGCGTGCACTCACGCGCGTGTACTCACCTCGCGTGTACTCACCTCGCATGAACTCACTTCACGTGTACTCACCTCGCGTGTACTCACCTCGCGTGTACTCACCTCGCGTGCACTCATGCGCGTGTACTCACCTCGCCACCACCGCCGCCGCTCCTCAGGACGGCCTCCAGTCCGATCTGAATCGTGTTGTGCACCATGGTAGGTAGGTAGGTAGGTACCGCGCGCTGAGGTGAGGGAATTATTCAATTAATTTTATTATTTTAAATGCTCACAATCATTATAACTTTTTGATAAGAATAGGTACCTATAGTACCTATTTATGTATGTACCTAATGTACCTATGTACCCAACCTATACCCGAGCAAGCAAAAGCAAGTCAAAAAAAACCTTAGGTACCTGCATACCTCCTTAGTTGTTACTCTTGAGTTGTGTCCCATTTTACCTGACTGCCAAGGAAAAAATTAGGTTTTTATAAAACATACCTACCACGTCCACGTAAAAATAAGGCCTACCACGTTATGAGCATTCCTTTAAATTATTTTGGCCTAAGCCGCAACTTGTTAAACTAATGTTCGCATGTCCAAGATTGTTTTAGAAAAAAAACATAGGTAATTGAAAACAATAATTAAAAAAAATATGTCTCGTCCACGTATCTAACTACCTACTTGCTGCGCTAAAACTTGACTTAATTTTTTTAAGTTCTTTTGCCGTATCTGTGTTCAGTAACGGCAACTGATTATGCATATATTTTTCTGGTGTTTAAAAATTTGCGGTGTAGGATATTAATTATTATAAGTACCTATCTGATATTTGAAAGTGCAGTTACTTTCTTCCCCAGTGTAGCTAATGCCTCCCTTGCTTGTATTGTATGTTAGGTGTTGGACTCTTCGGACGGTATGTGCTTACTTACCTTCAGCACCCTCGCGCAGCTTCAGCGTGGTGCTTCAGTTGCGTGTTGATGCCACCCGGCGCCGGATCGCTCGCGGCGGCACACAGCGGACTAAGCGCCGGCAGCGAGCCGCTCACCCCTCGCAGCACTCGCAGCACAGCAGAGCAGCGGCCTGCTCGCAGCTGCCTCACTCTCGAGACTCGCTGTCAGCTGGCGTCGGTACCTCTACCTAGTTACTATTCAATTAGTTGAGCAAACGAGCTCGCCCGCCCCGCCCCGCCGCCGTCGCCGCAACATCAATAAATAACATTGCCCGGATTATAGATGTAGATGACAAATAATAGGTACCTACCTACCTACCTAGCATGTTTCCATGCGTCGTTCGTCGCGTCACGTCGGCAGTCGGTACACTTCACTCAACAACGTGTTAATTTAATTAATACCTTTTAGCTACCTGACTCTCGAAGATCTGACTAGATACAAGAAGTGCTATTCGGTACTACCTTTTACTCGAAATGAAATGACTGACCACAAAATGAAACAAGAATTCTTAAAGAATTCATTATTGAACCGATCCAACTGTGTTGGTTGGATGTTGGCATTAGCATCATTCACTTCCACTCTGAAAGAATGAAAAATGAACAGTCTGAACTGAACACAAACGAGAACGTTTTCTCAGATTCGGCCATGAAACTAATTCGCGACGCACTTTATTCACATTACCACGTTCGTCCATATACGCCTGGCATACAGGCCGCAGCTGCAGTAATGTAGGTAGTAGGTAAGTACTATTATTTTTCTTAACTTTTTTCATTGACACCTTACATTTTTTTTTCATTGACTTCTATACAAAGCAAGTTCGCTCATCTTTGGTTAGGTAAATACTTACGGTATGAAACATAGATAATATGTATTTGGCCAAGGGCGGCAACTTCGATTTTACTCCAACTTCTTTGAGTTCTTCTTTCCAGTTGACAAATCAATTTTCGTACCTATTTCCAAGCATGTTTGAAATGAGTGTTTTTAAAAAATCTTAGTTATGTAGTCATGGTCTACCTACCTTACGCAGTTTTAGAACTTAAAATCTCGGCCCCGAGACGACCTACTATATATTTATTCAACAAACTTATACTCGAAACAAAACTTTCCATGATGGTTGGTACTCATGTGCCTGCGACCTACCCCACCTCACCTTCGTGGAGACGCGGCACATTTGTTTAGCGCGGCTGAGTAATAAACCGCAACAGCTTGCAAACAGACAAGCCTCAGAATGAAGCCAGCCTTATCCGAGGTTTACCGTCCTTATCTAAATGAAAAGATTAATTACTAAACAGGGCATTTATTGCTACGTTCTCGAATTCTTACAACATAGGTAGGTAGGTACAGGTACTTATTTAATTTTGTATTAATTTATGGTGTCCATTATCGCTTATAAGTGATTATGTGACATTTCTTAACTATTACCAACTAGGTAGGTACTAATTACTATAATAATATACAATAATCAAGGTTTAACCAACTTCAATCGGATAAACTCCTCCTTTTTTGAAGTCGGTTGGAAAAAGAGAGTACATATATCTATGACACCGGCACGACTCGGCCACGGAGGACGCCCGCCTCTCGGCATCCGATATGGTGTAGTGGCAGGAGCCGCAAGCCGCAACGCACCTACACGCCGACACGGCACTCGCACACCGCGCGCCACTCGCACGTCGTGATGCACCGTTTATTAGTAAATGGGGGAGTTAATCAACAACATCTCACATAGGTAACTAATCCTCGTTCCTACCTACCTAAGTAAAAGTACATTAACAAAATTATACCTAGTACGTAACAATTAAAGATCCACCAATTAAGGTTACAGAAAATCACAGTCTGTTCAATTCAGTCTTAGAATGTGCAGTTCTCATGGATTGTACAAAATATACATTATCATTGTACGAAAGGTGGGCTTAATGCGAAAGCATTCTCCACCGGCCAACCTTAACTCTCGTCGGTGTAACTGGCAGATCTTCCTCCAAGTTTCATATAATAGTTAATTTACTATGGGAGGTACCGTGCCATGCCAACCCGACCAATGTACAATGTGTCCAGTGTTGTAATGAGGATCACAGGTTGGTGGGCGTCCCGACGGTGATGGTGTGGTGTCGCAGTGAGCTAGCGCGGCGCGGGGGGCGCGGGGGACGCGGTCGCAAGGCGGACGAGCAGCGCCCTTAACGCAGCCACCTGGCGCAGCGTCGCGGCGCCGCGCCCCCCGCGCCCCGCTCCGCGTGAGCTGGCCTCGCAAGCCTCGTCCTCCTCGTAGACATGACAGAGATGAGTGTCGTCGCAGAGATGAGTGTGGTCGCAGAGATGAGTGTCGTTGCACAGATGAGTGTCGTCGCAGAGATGAGTGTCGTCGCAGAGATGAGTGTCGTAGCACAGATGAGTGTCGTCGCAGAGATGACTGTTGTTACAGAGATGAGTGTCGTTGCACAGATGAGTGTCGTTGCACGCAGCATTCCCGTCGTCGTGGCTGTCGCCAACTGCAACACACTGTCATTTCAACACGGGGAGTCTTAGCAGGCATACAAGGTCAGGGGCGAACGAGCATCGTGACATCTTGGTTGAGTTTTCGTAAGTGTAACAGAACCAGTCAAATGTGTCTTGGAAGTCTATCAATTCCCATTTTTAAAGCTAAAAGCTAAATATGTGGTCAACGGTAAATCGATGATCTAACAGTGACCAGAGGCTCGTCGGCGCGGTACTGTGCTGACCTGGAGCCGCGCTCGGGTCGGCCGCCACCACTGAGGTCGCTTCATTCGCCTCCACTGCACTCCGGGCCTCTCTCTCCGGCAGGGCCTTGGGGGGCGCCAAGCACGCTACGCGCGCCTCCTCGCTCCTGTAACACCACACCACCAGGGTTAAAACACTCACTCCATTCCATACACTTGCCGTGCCGCGCGCGCACTTCCTCTTGAACATGGCGGTGGAACAGAAGGGCTCCGCAGCCGCACTGATTATCGCCTTCATCTCAATGGTGGTTTTCTTCTTTGCATTGTTTTCGGCCTCATCGCTACCGTGTTTAATGAGATCCACGGTAGTGATGGCCACTTTATTGATTATATCATTAGGTTTGAGCAAGCCGAGCTTTCCGCCAGCCGGGGATTTATTAATTTCACTCTCATTCTGGATGGCTCGCAGCATGGACTCAATAGCAATGTTTATTTTCTTAGTCTTCTTTTTGCATAGTTTCTCAGGCGGAGTATTCTCCGGAACGGGCTCGCTCTCCTGTGGGTGGGGCGGCGGCGGGGCGCGCACCAGCGCCAGCATGCGGCGGATGAGGCGGCAGTCAGGCTCGGGTGCGTCGCCCCCGCAACCCCCGCCGCCCGCTCCCGACCACTGCTCGAAGAAATCCTCTTCCGTTTCTGAAAACACCGCACGCGTCACCCTTCATTACTACACAGCGAACACAATGCCACATAAGAAACAGTAGGTAGGTAGACGAAAACAGCAATTTCTCAGTTAGGGTTTTGAAAACGCATGCTTTATCTTTGTTCATCTCATGAGACTGTCGCACAGCACACATCAGATTCCCTCATACCCACTGATGTCTGATACCTTCTATACAGACAGGTATAGAAGATTATGGCGGGTGAGCGGTCACGTTACAATAGTTGCGGGTGGGTAGGTACGTTCGTGCACGGCGAGCCCGGGCGGGCGGTCGGCGGCGCACAGCGGCGGCGGCGGCGCGGCGCCGGCGCGTCCGCCCTGCGCGCGCGACAGGTCACGCAGCATGACGCGCGAGCTCGTCCACCCACGACCGGCCTCGCGCCCGGACATCCTCTCCTCTCGGTAGTCTCCACTTGCTGATGGCAGATGGAAGATCAAACCCTCACCCGTTCGTTCGTTACTAGAAAAATCTTAGATTGTCTATGCTATACTACACCAAAACTATACTAACCAAAGAGAATAAAATTTTATATCAGACATTATCAGTGTTTCCAATGTGAGTATCAAAGAGAATATAACCACTACGTTTAGTGAGTATCTAAAAAATTACGAAAAGCCGATTTTAAGCGTTCCAAAAATTGCGTAAATTGACAAAAACCTACGTAATAAATATATACATTATACAACATACAACTACGAAATACTTCTTTCAAGTAATAATGGGACCCAGAGAACACTAGCGCATTTTATGTCGAATGTGACATAATTCGACATAAAATGCGCTAGTGTTCTCTGGGTGTCCTCGTCACGAGACGAGAGGGTGAGAACCCAAACTCACGTGCACACACACGTACACACTATTACCATTATTAGCTTAACCTAATATTCATATTCATTTATTTATTGCCATAAGTAGAGTAAGAACATAAGTAGTGGATTCCTTAATATAAGTATACCAATCTACATATAAACAATACACCTACACCCTGTAAGCATAGGGCAAAGCAATTTTGCTGCATTGTCTAAGCAATGTAAATGCAAGAGTTTTGGCGGGAACATGAAAAATGGCGCATTGGCGGCATTATATTAATTGACAAAACTTGTATAACTTTGAGTGTTTAAGTGTAAAAACGGTGGTTTTTTTATCCATTAAGTGCTCGTGAACGTGTAAAAGTGTTGGTGAATAGTGTGATGCTGTAAAACGTGACTTTTCGTGTTGCCTCCAAAACTCCATAGAAGCCTCTAGTAAAGTCGCAACCACCACTACTTTACAGGGGCATGACTTGACTTATGACAAAATAATCTCTCCAATTACTTGACACTGGCTTAAGTTCTTCGAAACAAAAAAAAAAAAAAATGTAAATGCAAAACTAATATAATCGAAATATGGACTTATTATCTTATCTTTATCTATTCATTAAAATCTTCTAAGTATTCATTAATGGTATAATAGCCTTTAAGGGTGAGCATTTTTCTATGTTTCTTTGTGAAAGCTTGGTCTTTGGATTATTTTTTTATGTTATCAGGTATTTTATTATATATTTTTATTGACATGTATTGGGGACTCTTCTTATATATTTCTATTTTTGGCTCTGGGAGTTCCAGTTTATTACTTCTACGTGGGTTTGTGTAGTGTTGGTAGAGATAAAGGTTTTTCCTAACAAAGATGGACATTTCTAGTATGTATATGGATGGTAGTGTTAATATTTCTTTGTTAATAAAGTGTGGTCGGCAACTGTTACGTCGACGTATATTAACGATTATGCGTATGCGCTTTTTTTGATTAATAAATAGCTGCTCAGCATCAACGCTGTCGCCCCACATTATTACACCATACCGCAACCAAGAGTATGCATAAGCATAATATGCAGTTAATGCTGTTTCTATGTCTGTGTTAGATTTAAGTATAGCAAGAGCAGCATAAGTGAATTGTGACAATTTTGCTTTTGTTTTTTCTACGTGAGCCTTCCAGTTTAAATGCCTATCAATTACTATACCAAGTAAAGTAAATTCAGTTACTTCTTTAATTTGGAGGTTGTTAGTGAGTGTGGTAAGATCTAATGGTTTTTTTTGATAAGGTAGGAATTGAATTATTTTCGTTTTGTTATGATTTATTTCAAGGTTGTGTGTAGTAAGCCAAGATTTTATTTTATTAAAGTTGCCAATAATGTTACTATTTATTGAGTTTGTGTTGGGCATGCATTTGAAAAGTAATGATACATCATCTGCAAATAATACACATGGCGTGTCAGTTACTGAGGGTAGGTCGTTTATATCTATCAGAAACAAAATGCAGCCTAGAACACTACCTTGTGGAATGGACCAATTTAATGTGCATATATCTGACTGTTTGTAAAGTACCTTTTTCAGTCTGAGACGTGAATTCTATTTGTACTAATTGTTTTCGATTCAGTAAGTATGATCGAAGCCAATTATGAATTTTTTCCCTCTTATTCCAATTTTTGATAATTTCTGAAGAAGTATGCTATGTGATACTTTGTCACATGCTTTTGTCATATCGAGTAGTGTGCTTACTGTGTTATATTTTTCTCTAATGTTGTTTAATGTTTCTTGGTTGTATTTATAAAGTGCTAGTGAAGTAGATGAATTTTTGCGAAATCCATATTGATTTTTTGTTTCTTGACAAGGACGGTTAAGGGTTTTGCGAGGTCCAACTGACATATTTTAATTAAGGCAGATGGAAAGTCATCAATTCCACTGCTGTATTTATTTGCTAATTTTTTTATTAATTTTAAGACTTCTTGTTCTGAAACTGGTGATATAAAATGGTTTTAGTTGTGTCACTGATGGTATGTTTTGTATCAGATGTCGTGGGTGTGTTTGTTGATCAGTGGGTGTGTTTGTTGATCAGTTACCAATTGATGCAAAATAGTCATTGAAAATATTGACTATGTGTTGAGGTTCATTGATAATAGTATTGTTGTTATTTAATTTTATGTTTTCCAGTTTTTTATTTGTATGTTTATTGGTTGTTGTTTTAATAATGTTCCACATTGTTTTAAATTTATTTTTAGAATTTCTAATTTTTTTAATGTTATATAATTTTTTAGAAACTTTTACACATTTTTTTAGGCGTTTTAATAATAAAATATTAAGAAGTTTTATATTTTTTTATTAATCTAAATATTTATTTATATAAATGGCATCATTTTAATCTACTTCGCTGCTCCAACGATGGCGCAGTAAACGTGACAGCTAGGTAGGTAGTGTAGGTACCTTAAAATTGCGTTGTCTTACACCCGTTCTAAGAGGATTTTTTCACTCAAGGAAATATTACACGCCGAGACCTATAATAAAGCAGCGGCCATTTTACTTCTTACGTAAGGCGAGTTTGAGTTTGAGGACTGACTTAGAATACGGGTATAAGAAACCCCCCTTGGATTGCTGTAGGTTTAGTCGGTGGGGCGGGCGGGCGGCTGCAACGCGTTAGCGGATGCGCTAAATAATGGACAGATGGTATAAACTTTGGTAAGGTGCATTAAATGTTTCTTTTGTACATATTGGCAACACTTGGATCCGCTCGCCACTGCCATGATTTAGTTTTTTTTAAATCAGTTATTTGAAATCAGGAACACACTTTATTGCAGAAAGAATTCTAGTACGTAATAAAATTGTTTGAGGTCTACATTTTAAGAACTTACTGAACAAAATATACATAGGTAGGTAAGGCAAATAATGATTGAGTATTGAAATCCCCATTAAAAGTGGGGATCGCTAGTGGGAATTTCGGGATTAATCCGGCGAGAACTACGCAATAGATTTTTGGCGAAAATGGTTTATTGTTTGTTAAACGGATGCTAAACTACACGGCAAAAAAACAAATAAACGATAATAATAATCTTCCATCGATTAAACTTACCTGTTAATTCTTATTGACTTGTAAAACTTCCACTACAAAGAGAATATAACCACTACGTTTATTCCACTAAACAGAAAAAAATATTTCACCAATTTTGATTGCCGCCATTGCGTCAAATGTTGCCACACGTTATACGTGTGGCAACATTTGACGTGTGGAAATAAAATACCTGGAAATTATTTTTGACGGATTCTGCTTAGAGTTAGGGAGCCTGAAAATCGCCAAATTTTTCTATCTGTAAATAAATTATTGAGTAAGGTTAATTTTACCTAATTAAATTTATGATACCTATTTGATGAAATGTATCTCGACACACGACAGTGTGTCTAGCCACGGTCAGGCCCAGCGAACTGGCGGGTAGCACTGTGTGTAAGTTTACACGAACCATTTGGAGCCACTTTTGACCTTGTCATAGCTAAAAAACTAATCAATATAAACACACCAAAATTGGTTTATGTATTGAAAACCCGGAGTTAAGGAAGTACCTTAAATTTCATAAACACAGCTTAAACGGTTATTTAGATATTGACGTTCAAAAATCGTCATTTTTATCACTGATTGACTGACATATAGACGTAAAACCTAACCCACTTCCAGATGACCTAGAAAGTTCAAATTTGGCATCCGGCAAGGTAATTGTGTGTATACAAAGGAAAAAATCAGAAAACAGTAAATTTATATGATTTTCCAAATTATTCGATTTTATGAGGTAAATTTAGCGCCTTGCAAATTATGAGAGCAATTTTTGCAGGATATTTCCATTTCCATGATGAAAGGTTGTTTTTATCGTTTTATGTACTTACTTTAATATCAACGCTATATATAATATTACGCTATTTAGGTAGGTTAGGTACTTCACTGATTGTACTTTTACCTACCTACATACATTTAGAGGCGATGATGGTGGTAAGTAAGGAAAACAAATAGGTAGGTAACTATTATAATTATAGTAGGTACCTAACCTATATACTTTTGAATAGTAATAAATTTATTTACAAAAAATAATGATATCTGAACAAAACACATATAATATGTGAAAATAGAAGCCACGATCGAGAAGTCGTTTTCCCCGAAAAAACTATAGATCTACATATATGGCTAGCCAAGGTCTACGTTATAAATAAAGTAATAAGTTCTTATAAATAAATTTACGAATGTCTATTATAGTAGACCTTGGTAAGCCATATATGTAGATCTATAGTTTTTTCGGGGAAAACGACTTCTCGATCGTGGCTTCTATTTTCACATATTATATGTGTTTTGTTCATTTAATGTTTATTAGTACCTACTCGCTTATCATTTGACGAACATAGGTACCTTTGAAATTTCAATTCTCTACGTTCAGAGGTTTGACCAGTACGATGTCTGTCAGTCAGTCAGTCAAAGCCTTTATTTATTGATTTGTGAGGAAAGTTATCTTGTATCTATCCATCCTCACAGAACATTAAATGAAGACCTTGTCCTTATATTTTTCCTCAATCCCGCCAAAACTACTGAGCCGATTGAGCTCTCGTATGGGGTATTGGATATACTTTATGAGCTGTTAAAAACGCATGGGTTACTTTTTGTTAGTTACAAGCTTAGGTTTCCAGCTTATTTATTAAATATTAAATCATAGATCGAAACCAGGTTAAGGACATAGGTATATTTGCCCCGAAACGAGATTGATATTTGCCATACGCGCAGGGAAATTTTATTCGACTTGCAACACGCAGTCACGCAAATATGTTTCATATTTAGGAAGAAGTCTACACTAGAATACAACTATAAGTCACTATGGCCATTGTGTATATATAGAACTTTCCCTCCATGTGGTATATCCGTGGGGAGCCCTGTTTTTTTTTTATTATTTATTTATCATAGAATCAACAGCACTCCATGTATGTACCATATATTTATTTAAACTTATCCTATTGTCAATAACAGATTCTTTCTTTTTAAATAAGGTTTTTTTATAATAATGTCGCTAAGGTATATTAATAAAATATATTTTTTTCTATGGCTTATCTTTCTATCCTAGTCGACCCGGAACTCTTTTGATGCACATCTTTCGATACCCGGGTCGGGTGGGTATTCAGTATTCAGTATTTATTTGCAATGGTACATACCTGTTGTAGAAAATATTCATAGCACAGTTAATTCGTAAGCAGTTTCTATAAATCAATCAAGACTATGAGCGAGCACCGACCAACACACAATCCCACCAACAAGCAATACGGTCGCGTCGCGTCACTCATAGCTTAGCATTCGTTTTCACCTCCATGCTCCAGGCATGGCTTAGCTTAAGGTGGGTGTGGGAGAGAAGTCTTTTACATACCAGCGGAGCGAGGACTGATACGAGTTAGGGACTAGGTAGGTAAATAAAATACATTATATAATTTAACAAATAGATACATTTATTTCAAATAACTTAGACTCATAATTGACGTAACATTTGATTAAACTTAAAAACTTGTAGTGCGACTGCTCGTGTCGGGGCCTGAGCCCCGACACCGCACCGCCGCACACTGGTTCCATTTTGAAAATAGGTGGACATACATAGCACCCAAAGTAGGAATTTCGTTTTTTTTTTATACAGTACAGGTTTTGGCTGTCCTAACAACTTTATCTGATGATGATGATAAGTGTTTTCACACAGATTAATGAAATATTAGAAAGAAAGGCACTCGTTTTTATAGAATAGAATTCATAGGTAAACCTCACTCAAGTCCCGCTAGGAAAGTCCCTATGTTGTTCGTCGAAAGAAAGTAATTCAATGGACTGGGTATTCCCCTTATTTAAAAATAAAATAATATAATTATTGGGGTTTCTCCTATTAATTAAAAATGAACATTAGTAAGAAAGAACATACAGGGTGAATGTAAAGCGTTCAGTATTAAGTAGAGAGACGCAACAAAAAAAAAATGCTTTTCCATTAATGAAAAAAAAAACTAGTCTAGAAATGAAATAGTATAGGTCTGATTGATTTGAAATTAATAGCCTAAACTAAAAAGAGAAAAAAATACATAAAAACAAAATAAACACTTGTTTAAAACAATTTGAACTGTTCGTTTTATAAAATAAATAATAAATAAATTTGAAAATACATAGTTTAGAAATTAAATAGTCTGATTGATTTGAAATTAATAGCCTAAACTAAAAACTAAATTTAAATTTGTTTAAATCAAATTGAACTGTTTGTTTTATAAAATTAAAAAAAATACAACCCTCCTTGGGTGCTATGTATGTCCACCTCTTTCAGAATAGGACCAGTAAACGCCGTCGCGCCGAGCCAGTTGTGCGGTTTCAGATTGGCGGATTAACCGGGCGGATTCGCCGATCGTGTTTTGTTTTTTGCAGCTTGTCACGCGCGACAAGCTTCGAGACGTGGCACTCGCTAGAAAACGTACACGACGTGCGACACGCTTTTGAAGTTTCACGAGTACCAATCCGCGCGACAAAAATACGCTAGTCTCAAACCGCCCTTAGACGGAGCTACCATACGAAGGGCCCCACTCCGCTAGCCACGGGTCGCCGTCAAACACCACATCTCTGGGGACGGCAGCCAGCGGGCACACACGGTTATACACAACACACGGCCTGGCAACCACTCCACACAAGTGTGCGCCCGCGCCGCCGCCGCCGCCGCCGGATCATACAAACGGTGATAAATTACGGTTTTAGCTTATTTCACGGTAAGAGCACGTTTTATTACTCTAGAATCTCCGTCATTCGTTTAACGATTTTTTTATTGATGCTCAAGTTTTTAATACCTACTTAAGGCTAATCCTCAAATCCAATGTGCGGTTCGAAAAAGTTTAAGAAACTTAAATCACAGCACAGTTACATAATATCACCGACCCAGGTAGAGGGCCAAATAAAACATTTATCATTTTTTAAATAATGTATAAAAGTTTCTTGATGGAACCGACGCTTACCTACCTAGGTACGGTCAGCATCAAAAGTCGAGGAATAGGAGTATGACCACATTCACATTTTCAAAATCGCTATAGGTACCTACACCGTATTATATTTTTGACAATGAGGTGTACTAATTTTGAACATTAATGTTGTTCATTTAATACTAGCGCTTGTTTATCGCTCACGATTTAGGGATAATAAATGGTGTATAGTGATTTTAAAAATCTGAATCTGGTCATCGACTTTTGAGGCTGACTGTACGAGGCACCCACACAGTGAATCAGTCATGAGTGTAGTTGACGCCTGGATTGTTTAAGAGTTACATTCAAAACAAAATAACTTATTCCATTAAAACATTGTTTTTTTTCGATATGTGCGGACCTGTCGGCATGTGCGTCGGCGCCGCCGCCCCTGTCATTGCCAACAGCCTACTTCATAACTTGAGGCCCGATCATGAACATTTCTGACAATCGTTATGATAATAAATATAATCATAACAGTTTGTTCAGAAAAATCATACAATCTGATAATCTTTCTGTGACGGATTCGATTGTCAGCAATAAGAGAGATTGGCGTACATACACGTACTACCCGTGTACATTATAAATGTAAATCTAAACGGGAACGGCTTTCGTTTTAAAAGCAATACTGTGCGTCATACATGCATATAGACATAAACATATAGTGGGGGGGGGGGGGGGGGGTGTTGTGTTATAGCGTCCGCACTCGCCGCACTCGCATTTCGTCATAAAGGTATTAAGTTCGTCCTTAAAATAAGTGTCATTCTAAAATACGTTTCTAAATTTCATTACTAACTAATAAAATGTATAATAATATAAAATGTCCCTGTCACGTTTCCCTCTGGATGTGAGCGGTGCGGGGTGTCGGGGGCGGGGGGGCCGTGGCGCGCGCGCGCAGGGGCCCGGCGACGCTGTCCCACACGGTGGCGCCGCGCGGCCGCGGCTCGGCGGCGGGGGCGGGGGCGGGGGCGGCCAGCGCGGCCGCGGCGTACTTGCGGCTCAGCTCGGCCGCGTACGCCGACGGCACGTACTCGCCGCCCCCGCCCGCCCCCACCGCCGCCGCCCCCTTGGCCACCTTGCCGCTGCCGCTCGGCGACGTCGAGCCCTTGCTCTCCTTGCGCTTGTACGTAAACGAGCCGAGGTGCAGCGCGGCGGGGGGCGCGGGGGGCGCGGGGGGCGCCGGGGCGGTGGGCACGCACGGCTTGCTCGCCATCCAGTTGATCACTTTATTAATGGACGCCTCATAGTCTATCTTGTCGACGTCCCCCAAGGGCGCCTCCGCCGTCTTTTCGTCGCATTCGATGTTTCGAGGTTCCAGACGTGCGTCGGTAAGCCGCGGCGGATGTGGAGCGGACGCGGGGGGCGCGGCGGGTGCGGGGGGCGCGGGGCACGTCCGGAAGTAGTCAGGCGTGCAGAGGCGGGGTGTAAGAGACGCGTGAGGCGCGAGGCGAGTCGCGGGGGCCCCCGCGAACAGGCGCATGAGGCGTACGAGGTCCGTCGGCCGCACGTCCTCCTCGCTGCAGATCTTGGTCCGGAGAAGGGCAGCGCACTCCCTCCGCTCGCGCTCCGCTTCCGTCTGGCGCGCGCGGTCGCCGGCGCCCCCGCCGAGCGGCGCGGCGGGCGGCGGCGCGCATGCACTCGGACATCGACTGTCACCCGCGGCTTGCGATTTCCCACTGCCGAGCTGAGGGCTCCCCGCCGCGGCGGGTGGGGCGGGTGGGGCGGGCGGCACGAGCGCCGTGGCGTGGCGCGGCACGAAGACCGGAACGCGCGGGTCCAGCTTGCTGAGCACGAGCAGCTCGCCGCGCGCCGGCGCCCTCTCCGCGCCCCCCGCACCCCCACCGCTGCGATCGCCGTACTCCTCGTACTAGAAAAAGCAACAGGTTGTGTCTGAGATACAACCATAAATTATAATTATTTAATAGCGCCCCGCCGCGCCACACATCTCCACCGACTCCCGTGTTTACACACTCACCATCCGCAGCATGTCGCGGATGCCGGGCAGGTCGGGCCGCCCCGCCGCACCCCCCGCGCCACACATCCCCTCCGACTCCTCATCTGCAAACAACATACCAGTCTTTGACAGACAATTTAATGAATATTTGTTCAGTGTAAAACTGTATCTCAATGAAGTGATGCGATATTGTGAGGCTGAGACACTGCATAATAAGTAGTGAATTAAAAGTTATGGGCCACCAAGGGTCTGAAGCAGGACGTTTTTAGATGGTAAGTAAAATTGCATTTAGTGCACTCTAAGGAAAAAAGTGATTGTTTAATAAATCTGTTTGGAGGTTTAGTTTGTAAAAGGTTTCA
This sequence comes from Lobophora halterata, assembly GCA_932526365.1. Taxonomy (NCBI): domain Eukaryota; kingdom Metazoa; phylum Arthropoda; class Insecta; order Lepidoptera; family Geometridae; genus Lobophora; species Lobophora halterata. Next base: position 96,010 of record OW052012.1, read on the forward strand.
TGTAGGGAGTTGAGAACTTTATTCAGATTTAGAACTTGGATCGTTCACAATACCCTATTAGATCAGTGCATTATGTTGTGTATGAAGAGTATTGTCATAGTGATATGTGGGATGTGTCGGTGGTGTAGAGTGGCGCCCCCACCTTCGTCGTAGTCGGTGCATCGCGGCGGCGGGCGGTCCCCGCGCAGCAGGTGGCGGGGCGCGGGCGCGGCGGCGGGGGCGCGGCCGCCCGCCGCGCGCGCCACGTCCGCCGCCACCTGCTCCGCCGTGCGCCACGCGCCCCCCGCCTCGCCCGCGTCGCCCCCCGACATGCCGCGCGCCGCACCCTGCCACAGTCACAACACACATATCACGAGTGAGTATGCGTACCACCATCCTGCCACACTGCAAGACAGTGAGTGGACCAGTCTAATTACTGCACATACAATACAGTACATTTTTGAACTGGGTTTGAATCGCTGAACACAAAATTATAAGTGGATTGCGAAAAAAATACTCACAGGAGTCTCGGGGCTCTTGATCAATTTGGAATTTAATTATTTAGGTAGTTGAAACCCAGGAACTGACCCATTAAGAGTTATCGTTGGCCTAATTATTACCTTTTGTACATTTTATGATTTACGTAATATTGTAGTAAAATGCTGAGACTAATAAACTTTTGTGAAAAAAAAAAGTCAAAGTAGGTATATTTCAATAATGTCTACACAGTTACTCTGCCATTTGCAACACTATGGCATTATTGCGTCAAGCCATAGCATGCCATCGTTACATTACTCTGGGAAGTAATGTTTGAAGTAAAGTAAGTACCACTCTAATTGATAATTAACTCTTATTTTGCCTAAAAACAAGCCCCATCCATTAATTTGTTTTATTTTTTTTTTGTTTTAGTTTTATTTTAGTTTTATTTTTATTTTAATGTTTGTAATTTAATAATTTATTGTAATATAATATGTCATGTGAAACTTTATATGGATCTTGTAGTCCGAAATAAAATATTTTTATTTTATTTTATTTATTAATTTGTCATCAAGCATTACTTCCTAGAATTCGAAATTAGAAATTTGATCCATTCATGGGTACTACTTACTTACCTGCCATGATCAAACCGTGCCGTTAATCAAACAGGTTCAATTTCTGGCTAGGAACAGTAGTTTTAAAAAATCAAAGTAAGTAGAAAGCTTCAGTTTTAGTTAAATCAAAATCCACCCTATCCATATAAACCCATGTGAGGCATAACTGTCTCCCAATATTGGCCATACAAGCCCAGTTGAAATACAGCGGGAAATACAGCGGTCTGCACTGGCTTCCTGTTGAAGGGTGAATTGTGCATTGCAAAAATTCACCCTGTTTACTTTGATTTTAAAATGATTTCAAATCAAAATTAAATGAATCAAAATCAATATATCAAAAAATCTAAAACAAGTTAATAATTATATGGAGCACAGCAAAATCCACTGGGGACAAAGTCAAAATGTATTGAAGCAGTTCATGTAAACAGTGCCCAATGCAATTTTAGGTGTTTTCTTTGAGAACAAGCCTGGTGTACTGCGCTGCGCGCTTTGGGCAAAGGATAAGGGCAGGGAAATGAAGTATAGAGTGGGTTTATACACAAACTTATAGGTTTTGGATAGGTAAGGAATAGATCACATCATAGATCTCATGTGGTCTCATGTGCTGAGTGCAGTCATCAATATCTGTGATCACAGATGATGTGGGTAAGTAATGTAGGGAGTTTATGGAGTATGTACTTACCCAAAAGTATGATCTGTCTTTGACTGTCCTGTATTCGTGGGCACTGCACAACCGCCTTATTTTAATACATTCAGGTCAGGTTATAGATTCCACAAACAATATTTTTCTTCTCTAGCTATGTGGCTTGGAGAAAAGTTTTTTGTTTATCTATTGTGGAGGTTGGTCCTGATATCCGTCCGAACAACACATAGCACCATTGGAGAAGTTCACAAAACTTTTCACGAAATCACTAGAAAATAAACCAATTATGTATATTTAGAAACTCAATTAGCAAGCAACTCAGTCTGATGAACTCAGTAAACGTCACAGATTAGTCACAAAGAGAATATAACCACTACCTCTAAGAGACGGAACTTCAAACAAAACAACAAAAAAAAAAAAACACTGATCATTTGACGTCTACGTCAAACCGAGGAAAAATCGCCATTACCAACATTCTAACAAAATAATCGTTAGGAGCCTTACCAACATGAAGAAAAAACTAGTGACGTCCTGACAAAATTATCGATAGCTTTCATATCGATGCCTGTTGTAATTTAATTGAATCAGTAGCGAACTATCGATATAAAGTCACACATGTTTATTAGAATATAAAATACCATGCTCAATAAAATGCGAGGTTCCTAGCGTTTTATTGATCATAATATTTTATGTTCAAATTAATCATTGTGGCTTTAAATCAGATTTGCTACCGATTTATAGGTACATTCTACTTTTGTCTGAAATCTACCACTAAAATAAAACCAGTAACAAATCGGATATATCAGTAGGTAGTTTAAAAATATAAATACTTATCATCTTAAATGAACGCATTATTATTATAAGTTCTCCTGCTGTTTCGACAGCCAGCCCAGGGCCACGTTTTCAACGTCCCTTCGCATATTTCAACGCGCGCGGTGCTGTATCCTACAATTTAAAATATATCAATTGGACTGTTAGCCTCAAAATTCTAGTAATAATTAAATCAAATTGTGCTAACTACAAGTTTCTTGTCAGACTTGGAACCTTGTAAACAATTATGTTGTGTAACAATTTATGTAGCTTGCACCTGCACATTACAACAATAAATATTTTTTTATCGATATCGATAAATCTGTATTTTAATTTGACGCACTATTTCCAACTAAAATAAACATGCCACGAATAAAATGTAAATAATATGATGTGGTTTAAACATTGTTTACCATTTTATCATTTTACTTGTGTTGTACTTACCGAGCTTCATCAGTTCTAGGGAATCTAGCCATGATGTACCTTCCTTCGCAATCTTTTCTTTCCGATTTGAAAGCACATATCTCACACTCTCGGTACTTCATAGTCACATTCCACAGTCATAACAATCAATAATGTCATAAAATTATGTAAAACTGAAAGTATTTTGTAAGAAAACCACCAAAAATATATCACTTAGAAAATTTAGAAACAAACAATGCGAAGTGATCGGATTGGCGTGAATGAATGACATGGGGCAGAAGAGCGAGAGGTTGGAGATGTGAGTGAAATGTATATAAAGCTGCCATTAAAATTTTTCCTCGGTCCATACAAAGTTTTTCTAGTCCGTAGTTTCGACAGCCTGACCAAAACTATACTAACCAAAGAGAATAAAATTTTATATCAGACATTATCAGTGTTTCCAATGTGAGTATCTAAAAAATTACGAAAAGCCGATTAAGCGTTCCGAAAATTGCGTAAATTGACAAAAATACCACTACTGGTAGTACTCTGACTAATCAGGCTGTCGAGCCTGATTAGTCAGAGTACTACTAGTAGTGGTTATATTCTCTTTGGTTATAATTATTCTCTTTGCAACACAGATTAGTCCAAAGAACTTGTATACTATGTATAGAAGCCAATAGAAGCTTTTTGGATTAGTCAGAGTCACAGATTAGCAGTGTTGCCAATGAAAATTTTTAGGCGGTCGTGTGTATATTAGGTAAAAAAGCCGTGTTTATATGGAAAAAGATCATCGGTGGGCCGTGTCATTGCTTAAAAAAATAACGTTTAATTAATGATAATTAAACGTTTTTAACATTCATTCAAGTTCATTAATACCTTAAAAAAGCGCCATTTGGCTAATGTTGATTTTTTTTCTATTTGTTTGAAGAAATAACAACAAATAATAACATTTTATTTAAACTTATTATTCACGGTATAAATCTCGAATACTTTCTATAAACTCTTCTTCGTTCTTATTCAAGAAATATTTTTGCTTGTCTTTAATTTTTTGGTACATTGAGGTGGTTGGTTCAAAAGTTCTGCAATCATTTTTGCTGTTGTTACTTTTAATGCATTCCTTTGTCAAGAGAAGTCCGCTAATAGTTGAAGTAAATAATTTGTTCCTTTTCTTTGTTTTTATATTGTTCACGTGACTGAAAATTCGTTCACAATCACTGTTCGAATGGGGCAATGATAAAACACTTAGTGCAAATTTAGCGATGTTCTTGGAATCGGTTGTGGTTAAAATTTTGTGCTAAAATTCAGTTTTCATTGAAGCAACTTCCATATTTGAAAATTTATTTACGTCAGGTAATGTTCTCCATTCGTCGTCAATTATTTGTATCTGGTTGTCAATGACAAAAGGTACGTAAATCTGACTTTTTAGTACGTACTGGCAACGTTGGTTATGATAGCTAGCTCTAGGAGTAGTGTTCTGTAAGCTAGCTAATCATTTGTATCACTCATCCACGAAAAGAAAAAAGGGATGCACTATTTGATATATGATAATTGGGAAATCCCCGTCTATAGCTGCACGCCATAGACATTTCATTTTACTTATAGAGTAGAAAGAGTACAAAGCCCATACAGCCATAGACAACTTTGCAATGTTGGCATTCGGTATATTTGGATTAGTAATCGAATACAGTAAGCTACTACGATGTTTAAAAATCGACAATCCTAAAGTGCTGTTCCTCTCGATCTCCTGTCAAATAATATTTGGGTAAGTGAGAAGTGAGTAATTTCGCGCATCGGAGTTAATCAATTACCATAGAATTTGCGAATAGCCGTAGAATCTGCTACGGCTACAGGGTTGCAGCCGTAGGCCGTGCATTTTGTGATATTTTGGCCTGAAAGCCGTAGAACACGGTAATTGCCGTAGCATTGGCAACACTGCAGATTAGTCAGAGTCTCAGAAGAATGAAGTATGTAAAGGTATATCCAAACTCTTTGGTCAGAGTACTACGTACAGATCACAGCTTTGCAACTCAGGCTGAGTTGCCAGCAAGCATCCTCGAAATAGTACGTAAATCTAGCCAAAAAGGTACGTAATTTGACAAAAAAGTACGTAATTTCACAAGGTTTTCGCTGTAACTACCTACGTACAGACAGCATCAGAGATAAGTATCCTCTTTGCACAAGACACCTAGCTATAAATCCTTTAAAAAAATTGTAATAATTAAAATTATTTTTAGGCTTACATACGGTTATACGACTAAAATCTATTTTTTAAAGGCAAAACTTCTACATTCATAGCGACGGTAATTTAAAGGCATTTGAAGCTGGGTATTATAATGCAAGGGATACTTATCTATGACGCTGTCTGTACGTAAGGTTTCGAATTCCTTGTCACGATGACACATACAGAATTAATATTGAACTTAAGATTGGCTTGCTGACAGTCAGACGGAATCATCTAACATTTTCTTCACTAACTTTTGTGATTTAAAAAAAAATATGGCGTTGCAAATTGTAGAATTCTGCAGACAGCATTGAATGCTTTTTACAGCTCCTCAGCGCCCTCTATACGCATGACTTGTAGATTGATATCTCTATTGGTCAATGGCTTCGCTTGAACCATAGGTTTTTTAGTTTAAAAGATTCAAATGACCCCAATCAAGCAAGCAAGCAAAGCAGGATCACACATCCTGCTTTGCTTGCTTGCTTATGTTTGATGAAGCTGCTGGCAAAAATGTTGCCAGCTCAGATTTTTTTTTTTAGGAGTTTTATTTTTTCTATTGCTACGGCAATCAATCTTCGCATCCGTAGCATTCAACAGATAATGTCCGTGTCGTCACATCTTTCGACTTGTCGACTATCTGAACAGCACGATGCAACTCATGCAGAGATAGGACAATTACCTAGAATAAATACCTTTATGGTAATAAAAAATTAAGCATATTGTAATAAATGTAAGTACCAAGGTAATTTAGTTTTAGTTTAATTTATTTGTACTATGTAATTATATCTCTGATAATAAATTTATTTATTTCTTTCTTTTTTCATCTATGCTAGACTTTCGACTGCAACAGTTTATTTTAAAGTACATAATATGCTATTTAAAGCATGTATAATTTCTTAAAACAACATTAAAAAATTGTCTAAATGCTACACAAACAAAACATGTGCTTTATTTAATTAATAACACCCGTTATTCATCTTTTGTTGGATAAGGTATCTATTAAAAAAAAAAATTAGGTAAAACTTAGGAACGCTGGACAGCTACAAGAAGATCTCGGTTGCATTCAGACGTGGACCATGGACTGGATAATCAAGTTGAACATATCCAAATGCAATATCCTACATCTTGGCAAAAACAACCCCAAAGTTACGTATAGCCTAAATGGAAACACTATAGCCTCAGTGGACGTTCAACGAAATCTAGGGGTTAACATTGCTTCAAACCTGAAGTGGGAAGAGCACATAAACGCAATTGTTAAAAAAGCCAACTCCTTTATTTATGTCATTCGAAGATCCTTTCAAACACTGACAGTAGATGTCTTCCTGAAGATCTACAAAACTTACATTCGACCACTGCTTGAGTATGGGTACCAAGTGTGGATCCGTACTTCCACATGGACATCAACTTACTGGAAAGTGTTCAAAGAAGAGCTACAAAGATACCACATGCCTTACGTCGCAAATCCTATGAAGAACGACTCAACGCCTTGCGCCTCACTACTCTTGAAGAAAGACGTCTGCGGGGGGACCTTATAGGAACCTATAAAATTTTGACCCATCAATACAACCTGCCGCAGCTTCAAGACATATACACAACAAAGAAACCACAAAAATCGTCTCGTGGGCACCAACTCCAATTAAAACGTGATCTAACCAACACCCTTCCTTAGCAACAGAGTGGTGCACAACTGGAATATACTGCCAGAAGATGTTGTTTCTGCAGCATCCACAAACTCGTTCAAGAACAAACTCGACACTTGGTTACGAACCAACAAGACTATGTTAAAAAAAGTGACACGAAACTATTAAAAAAACCAACACTGTTTTATATAGACACATCAGCGGAAGCTGCTCGTCTATCAACAAATAATAATAATAATAAAACATTTCCTATTTATTGTTTATATACATTTTATGATCAAAGCATACAAAAATTTTAGATGCTCGATGCTAAATTTAAGTACTTAAGATTTCAATGAGGGCTTTTCAATGAGACATTAAAAAAAAAGTAGTTGCCATAAACGCAGCGAATCCCTCGTCTCTACTTACAAGTATTAAACTTAGTTAGAACGAGGTACTCAAAGATTCTTCTAATTCGGGTCTTTCCAATGAATATTACAAAGTACATGTATACATACAATAGTTAAAACAGTTTTTCACTTTTAATATAATTTAATTTAGGTATACTTTTAGTCTATTCATTTTATACTTAAAATTGTTACCTGTCTTTGTATGTACTTTAAGAAGACCTACAAGAAATAAATGTTTTTTTATCTTTTTTTTATCTTTATCTTTTTTATAAACTAAGATAGATAGCGCTGTATGAAACGCAGTGTCAAAAATCTATCAAAAAAAAATTAGAAAATTTCGTTGTTTAATACGACACTTGACATTGACAATTGACTTTTGTGCAGCGCCATCTAGTGACCAAAATAAAAAGCGTGATTGTTTTTTTTTATTGAAAAGCCCTCATTGCATTATAGAAACTACGTAACTTGTAGGGCAGCTTTGCGTAATTTTTCAGATAGACATACTGGCAGCTAGAAATGTTTGTTTTTCGTTTTGATCGTCCTGTCAGTTTTAGTTTTGATTTTAGGAATTTTTGGATAAAATGGGAGACGTAAATGAAGATGATGTTCAAACTGAAATATCCACAGCTACAGAGAGCTTGAAAATCGAGGATCATAAGGATGGAAACGATTCGTCTAAATCGGACAAAGTGAAAAGTAAGGCTCAACTTTCGACTATTTACACTCTACAAGGGTTGGCTTTTGTATAATTTTATAACAATTGTATAATGTAATAAATTTTGTAAAATAAAGAATTTTATTGGTACTTAATAATAATATTTGTAGGTACCCAAAACACATAGAACTTATGAAACCACAAATAAAAAAGGCTATGCAAAAACATTGATAGATTACATTGATAGGCCTCGCTAGCGATTAATCTATAGTAATCGCGCCAAATAACTTTGTTGAATTTAGCCACCTTCATAGCCACTTATTACAATTTGGCTCAATGAAAACTCGAAACAAAATTGACAGCATTATGAAATATTTTTCGTAGTTTTAGAGTCTTTAGTTAATTTAATCCCACCAAAAACAGTTGACATCCTGCTGAAAGCTACAGGCAACGCTCCCATCATGAAGAAAAAGAAGTGGGCTGTGGACGCCGAGAAGCAAATAGGCTGGATCACGGAGTTTGTCAAGAAATATCTGAAGCTGGAGCCCGATGAGAAGCTTGTGAGTATAGCATGAACTGCAATGAAGTCCCAACAAGGTGATGATAGGTTTGTACTGGTCTAGATAGTTGATGATGGGTGTGTGCCGGTCTAGATAGGTGATGATGGGTATGTACTGGTATAGATAGGTGATAATGGGTGAGTCAGTCAGGGCCATTTTGTTGTAAGTATTAGTTTATGTACCAGTGTAGATGGGTGGTGACGCGTGCGTGTGGTGGATTGCAGTTCCTGTACGTGAACCAGACGTTTGCGCCCAGCCCTGACGCGGGCGTGCGCAGTCTGTACGAGTGCTTCGGCACGGATGGCCGCCTCGTGCTGCACTACTGCAAGACGCAGGCCTGGGGCTGACCCGCACACCTCCACACAAACACGCGCGGCTGCACCTGCCTGGGGATCCTGTTCACTTCATTCATAATGGTAAACAACATTTTTATCTAATGTCAAGATGTTTTTTTAACGGGCAAGGATGACTATTATGTGGTGGTCCAAAATATAAGTTTTAGGTTTTATGACCTAGTCACCCCCGCTATATGTTGCATAGCTACACTAATAACATATTAAATTTAATTTCAGCTTTCTAGCTTAAGTGTAAGGCAGTGCTCAAGGCGGGTCTATATTCCCTATTGGTAAAAAAAAACAATATTCCCGTTTTGGAAAAAAAAAAATAATCACAAAGCTTATTTTTCCTAAAGGTAAAATATTGAAACTAAAGTCAAGGAGAACACTTAAAGTAAATACTTTAAGTGTTCTCCTTGAAGCTGTTCACACCTTTATTGATATTGAATGGTTTCCCTTTTTTGTCTAGCTGTACTACGTTTGTATATTTCCTTCAGCAGCATTATACATATATTTTATTTCCACTCCTTGTGACTCTAGGACTCTCCATAGTGCTTCATATGAGATTGTGTCAAAGGCTTTAGATTTAAATAATAACATTAAATAAGAACCTATTGATAAAATGTTGTGATATGCATTATTATTGTAAGTACCTAATTACATTAATGCCTGCTTGCACCAAACTGTCAAAGCTCCTAAGCAATTACTTTTCTTGCTTGCCAGTTCTTAACGGTCCAAATATAGACTGTTAAGAACTGTCAAGCCAGTTAAGTAATTGCTTAGGAACTTTGATAGTTTGGTGCAAGTCGGCATAAGTTTTTTAATATATTATTTATTTTGCTTAGATTAGTATACCTTTGTATTATTTCCACCTTCTACATTTGTTTTGCGGTACGTAGATTTATGTACTTACTTCATTTTTTTCTATAGGTACCTAACAGTAACAGTAATAAAAATTAAGTTCAAAAACTAAATCCCGACCACTGAAAATTACGCTCTAAAGAGTATGAAACAAGAAAATATTTTCATCTGAAATAGTTAGGTACGTGCCGTGGTCCGTGGTCCGTGGTCGTATGCCACTTTTATCTGAAGCATAATAATGATCGATTACTACTGTTATCGTGTTGTTAGGGCAGTGGCATAGGATAGTTCCTAGTAGTTCCATGAAACTGTTTTCAATGGAACTACTGGGAACTATTCCTTTCGAACCAAATGACTGTACCTACTAATTTGCCTATACAGTCGTTTTTAAAGGAGAGCGGTGGATTTCGAAATCCGAAGTCATAATCGACCTTTTTCTACCACTAATTTGTAATATTCAGCTAGACGCAAACTCCTCGACTTCCATCTTGATCCGTTGACTCGAGGTTCCCTTTCTAAACACTGACAAAAACCTTATTTAACATCTGAACAAAATAAGTAAGAAGCAAGTACATTTTTATATCCTATCAAGTAGGACATCGAAAATCTCTTTCAAAATGTATACAAAAGCATTTTATTCATTAAATAATAACTAAAATATACAGAACACTAAACTTATTTTGACGTGTTCATGTCTATTTGTTGCGGTCTCCGCTGCTGTTGACGTAGTCTTTGCTCGTGGTCCGCGTGGGGAGGTTGTCTGCGAACCGACATAGGCTAAGTTCACATCATACAATGTTTATATCTACATTCATTGAGTATTGAGTAATAACCCGGCCCAAAGCTGAAGTGTTTAATATCCGTATCGACTCCCCTCGCTGGGGTCGAGCTGAACCAGGCGTTGAAGCGGGACGAGTGCTATAAAAGTAGTAGCGCTATTATAGTAGAGCAGAGGGGCCTGTGTGATGCATAGTCCTGTTACGGTCATGGGCGAGATGGCGTGATTCTGTTTTACTATTAGGACTCAGAAGTGAGAGCAGCGTTTGTGTCGCAGTGGACAACTTACCGCCGGGTCTGGGCGGGCGGCAGCAGGCGGCGGCGGCGGGGGCGCGGGCGGGGCGGGCGGGGGCGGCGCGCGGCGCGTCGCACGGGCAGCACGCGTGCACGCTGCCGCGCGCCGTGTCCATCGCCGAGATCTGCTCCACCTGCGCACGCGCGTGCAGCCACACTACACATACACACCCTGCGCCGCCCCGCGCCACCGCCGCCGCCGGGCAGAGCGGAGCGGTGTCGTATGCAGAAGAAAAATATTGTACATTACTGCAGCAGCCGCTGGGGTGGTCCAAAATATAAGTTTTAGGTTTTTTGACCTAGTCAACCCCGCAATTTGTTATGTCTGGCAACACTAATTACATATTAAAATTTCAGCTTTCTAGCTCATGTGTAAGGCGGTGCTCAAGGTGGGTCTATATTCCCGTATTGGCAAAAAATTATCACATATTTTTTTTTCCTGAACGTATTTTACGTTATAATTTAAAGTAAAGTCAAGGAAAATCGCTTAAAATAAAGTTAATTAGCTGTTCTTGTGGTAAAAAAATTAAATTATGAGTTATTGCAAGATACAATCCATAACTTGATCCTCATTTATACGCCCTATTGACGAAATTGACCTAAGCACTCAGTTTTTATCACTTGGAGACATTATTGCAAGTCATTAGCTTTTTTAAGTCTTGTTTAGGTTAAACCATGTTTTATCAGTTCTTTATAGTAAAAAAACCGTAAAAGATCCCATAAAATCTCTATCTTCAACGATCCCGATAGAGTCAATATTTTTTTATATAATTCATATTTTAAGTATTTTTTTACTTTTAAATATCTTGTTTAACTTACTTTTAATAACAACCATTGAATTTTAATCATTCACAAACAATTCAATGAGTAATTTTGGTAAAGTCGTCCAAATCCTACCATTTTTGTCCGAATCGCTCAATCTTTTGCAAGCTTATTTAGCCGAATATCTTAGATTTTTTTATGCCAAATATTCACAAAAACGTTAGTGTACGTGTTAAACTTAAAATAATTGGTGAAATATCAAAAATAAATAAAAATGACAAAATTCGAGAGCCTCAGTGCACTTAAATTTTATGTCGTGCCTATGGGGTCATTTTAAAAATGTTTTTCGTATTATTAATGTCGTTTTAGAGTAAATACCATTAGAACAGTTATTAAACCTCATTTTAAATTAACAATAATCACTATGTTTTAAAAGTAACTTGTAATAAAAAAATACTGGATGACCCCTTTTTCACCAAAATAATAATATAAGCCCATCTTGAGCACCGTCTTGCCCTTGTGCTAGGAAGCTGAAATTTTGTCAAATTAATAGTAGGTATAACTATGTGTAACAAATTCCAGGGGTGACTAGGTTAAAATAATGAATTCTAAATTTTTGTATGGGATCGTGGACCACCCTAATGGACAAACATGCAGATTGGAAAAAGAACAGTTTTTTTTAATTTTTTATAAAACAAACAGTTCAAATTGTTTCAAACAAGTGTTCGTTTTGTTATTTTTATGTTTTTTATTTTATTTTTAGTTATGAGGCCATTTATTTCAAATCTAGGTACAAATAGGTAGGTACTAGGTATTTTTAAATACGCCATAATAAATTAAATATTTTCAAAATTTTATTATAAGATAATCTTTTATTTTATGTTGCTTATCTCTGATCAATACTTAACGTTTTACATTCACCTGTATGTTCTAACAAATTGGGGAAACCCCAATATTTATATTATTTTAGGGGGAATACCCTAGTAGGTAGACTACTAGTCCATTGAATTACTTTCTTTAGACGCGACGGTGGCGACGGCCGACAGGGACTGTCCTAGCGGGACTCTACCGGCGGGAAATTACCTAAGAATTCTATTGTATTACGACTATTCTCTCTTTCTAATCAGTCAATGTGACTGATATGATAAAGCATAGATTCAACTGGTTGTATGTGAAGCTATTTATGCCCGGATGCACCAACCTTAAAAAAATCCTAAACAATCATTTTACTCGCTAGGGAGATCTTTACGATCCAGATTCATTGCACCAACGATTTGAAATTATCTTATGCCTAAAGAATTCCTTTAATTTAATAACTTTGGAAGCCCGTTTCTCGACCTCATAGCACTTAGAAATTCCCTTATTTATCAATAAGCTGTCATGTCGTCTCTGTCAGAATATATATCTGTCTCTTTCTCTCTTGTTCAGCAAGATATACCCATACCTAACCAGACGTACGCTACTTATTAGGTACCTACACCTACCTATATAAAATTAAATACGATTTTCTAGGATTCCTAGATTATCTAGACAGCGGCGGACTCTTACCCTTCACTTACCTGAACAGCCCTTCATAAAAACACATTACATATAAGTCAAAAATATATAATTTTACCAACAAACACATGTTAGGTAGGTACGTATAATCACTATAGAGCTGCTGAAATTGGAATTTATATTCTTCTCAGCTTTGACTTGTTGTTCTTGAATCATTGCACGTTAATTTCCATAATATTATTCCCTTTCCTTGTCGTAAGTAGGAGTAGGAACTACATATTTTAATTTATTTAACCGGGAGAAAAACGCCGACTTTCACTTGTTTGTCCATCTCAGCTTCGTTTTCCAAATATCTGAGCCTATTTTCCTAAATAATTGTTTGCTTTATACACAAACCTCGGAAAATATCATAAAATATTTTTGCATAAATAAAATAATATTGGTTATTTGACTAAGGTCAATGAACCTTTAAACCATAGAAAATCTAGATGGTTGCGAGATTTGATGAAAGAGTTACATAGTGTGTTCTGTTTGGTGCAATGGAAATTGATCTAAGTAAGTAAAGTTTTAGGCAGTACTTATATTAAAAAAAACCTATCAAAGTATTCGATTTTTCGACTTTGGTGCAAGTGGCAGTTATGCCTACTTGCACCAAACTGTCAATGCTCCTAAGCAATTACTTTTCTGGCAAGTTCTTAACGGTCCAAATTCAGACTGTTAAGAACTGTCAAGCGAGTTAAGTAATAGCTTAGGAACTTTGATATTTTGGTGCAAGTCGGCATTAGAGTAGAGAGAGAGAGTAGAGATTTATTTTAATTTATTTCCATTATTTCGCAATGAAAAGTAGTTTTAAACTTGTTTTTTTTCTTTATGTTTTAAACTTGTTTTAATCTGTGTTTTTAAACTCGTCAAAAAACACGGATTAAACACGTGTTTTTAAACAATTTGTTTTAATCATGCTAACCTTGCAAACGTGATAATGTGGGCTCACATACGTCCTTCCACCGATGGGTTCCCCTCGATGGAAGGACGTCAAACTCACTTTCGTCGCTTGACTAGACATTTTATAAAATTAAACATTTAATTTTCAATTTCACATCATGGATTAGGAAGCCACAATCGTTGACGATAATTTTTTTTTATTTAATGTGTTATTTAAAAAGTATGAAAATATAAATTTGTGGCGCGTGCTGCCTCTAGGGGCAGACGCAGCGGTACCTTGTTGGGCGCGGCAGGCGGGCGGGGCGGGCGGCGCGCGCGGTCGCCGCCCGCCCCCAGCGGCAGCCGCAGCTGGTCGCGCAGGCTGTGCGGCGAATCGCGCGCCGCCGCCGCCTTCCCTCCGGCGCTGTCCTTCTTGGCAGGCAAGTATTGCTGAGAGCGAACGGCACCGATTACGACACGAACCACCTCCAGCGGCGGCGCGGGGGCGGGCGCGGCGTACCTCGGGCACGCGCCATACGATGACGGTGCCGGCGGCGCAGCAGCTCACGACGTGGCGCGCGTCGGGGCTGAAGCGGCAGCACGTCACGGCGCCCGCGTGCCCCAGCCCCATGTGCGTGTAGATGCCCTCTTGATACTTCCACAGCTGCCATGACACACGATATCATACAACCGTCTACGCCACGCCATCGGTCGTCGGGGCGATGCGTACCTTGACGATCTGGTCGTTGCCGCCGGTGACGAACAGCTCCCCGTTGTGCGCGATGTCGACTCCGTTGATGGCGCCCTGCTTGCTGGCCTCCAGCTGCAACGACACGCGGCGTCAGGGGCGAGCGCGGGGGCGGGGGCGGGGGCGGGGCGGGCCGCGGTACGCACCTCCCGCGCGAGGTTGCCGCTGCCGGTCTCCCAGTAGGCGACGCGGCGGTCGGTGCCGCCCGTGAGCAGCTGGCAGCCGCGCGGCTCGAAGCACACGCACATGAACAGCGTGTTGGCGTACATCACCTGCCGCCGCGACAGCGACCTGCAACCGACCCGCGCGCCGTGACCGCGCCGCCCGCACGCCCCCCTCCACCCGCCCCCGCGCTACTCACACCAGGTCCCAGATGATGGCGGAGCCGTCGGTGCCGGCGCTGACGGCCTCGGTGTCGTTGGGCGACACCTGGATGGCGGACACGGGGCTCTTGTGCTCCTTGAGCACCTTCTTGAGCGTCTGGCTCTCGGGGCGGATGTCCCACAGGCGCACCTGGCCCTCGCAGCCGCCCGAGATGAGGGTGCGCCCGTCCGACGTGCAGTCCAGCGCCGACGTGCCCTTGTTGTGCGTGTTGTAGATGCAGTAGATGAGCCGCCCCGTCAGCGGCGTGAACGCGCGGATGTTGCCGTCGTTCCAGCCTGCGGCGGCGCACGACACGCGTCAGAGGGGGCGGGGGCAGGGGGGCAGGGGGCGGGGGCGCGCACTCACCGGAGATGATGCTCTTGCCGTCGGCGCCGAAAAGCAGCGCGGAGCAGGTGAAGTTGGGCACGGCGATGCGCAGCAGCTCGCGGCACGTGGCCAGGCACCACACGCGCACGTCGCCCGCGCCGCCCGTCGCGAACACGCCCGACATGCCTCTGCACACACCGACCACACATCAGCTGGGGCCGTGGCGCTCCGCCGGCGCCGGGGCCGTCGGGCGAGCGTCACGTGTTGCGGTGGGTTACTTGGGGAAGGCGACGTCGTTGATGGCGCAGCGGTGGCAGGTGACCACGAGCGTGGGCGCGAAGGTGGCCAGGCTGATAGCGTAGATCTCGGAGCTGCGCGTGCCGGCCAGCAGTAGCCGCCCCGCGCCGCGCATCGCGCCGCCCTCCATCAGCTCCAGCGACGTGATGCACCCGTTCAGCTTCGTCGTCTTCAGCTGGAACACAACGCCCGCCCCGTTGTCGACCCTCCGTGCCACTCCACGTGCACTGTCCGGCACCTACTGGCTAATGGCGCTTACCGCTCTGAAGTGCGGCTTGTTGGGGTCGACGACCTTACTCTTGGGGAAGTCCCCCTTCCAGTTGATCTCGTCCAGCACGTCCACGGTGCCGTCGCCCGCGCCCACGATCAGGCACCCGTCCTCCATTATCAGGATCGCTTCGATGCCTGCACACCAGGGAGGGTCCGCCATCGGTAATCGTGTCGGGTCCACGTCCTGCATGAGTAGTCCCACTCGGCCGTGGCACGACACGAGGACCGAGGGTCGGGCGGGTACCGTACCGAGGCTGTAGCAGATGGAGTCGGGGCGCTTGCCCTTGCGCCAGGGGCCACACTTGGCGAGGCAGCCCAGCAGCGCCGGCTTGCACTGCGCCACCGACTCCAGCGGGTCCGCCGGGTACTTGATCGAAAACTTGATCATGTCGCCCGTGCTGTAACACGACGGGGCGTGAGGCGGGGCGGGGCCGGGCGGGGCGGGGCGCGGCGGGTGGCTACTCACGTGGTGCCGGCGTAGCCGTAGGCGTCGTCGCTGCTGATGGCGATGCAGCGCACGCAGCGGCGCAGCTTGCCCAGCGTCACGTCCACCACGTCCAGGTTCTTGCTGGCGGCGCGGATGTTCCACACGCGCAGGTTGGCTGCAACACACGGGCGGCGGGCGGTGAGCGCGGGGCGGGTGGTGGGGTGGTGGGGTGGGGGGTCGCGGCGGGCTCACACTCACAGTCCCCGCCGGTGACGAAGGAGCAGAGGCGGCGGTTGAGCGCGGTGAGCGTGACGGCGTCGCCGGTGGTGAGCTTGGCGGCGGCCGCGGTGCCGGTGGCGGCGCCGGCCGCGCAGTCCCACAGCACCACGCAGCCGTCGTCGCGCCCGCCCAGCGAGATCAGGTAGCGCTCGTCCGACGAGAACGTCAGCGCCTCCACGCGCACCTGATTCAATACATCATATACCTACCTACATACATACGGTACTTACCTGCAAAGTTGAAACCTTTACCATGTGCCTTGCGAGCAGTTATGGACCAGCTAAGTCAATATTTTTACAAGACAGTCTTTCTGATCGAACAGCTGAACAGAATAAGATAATTGATTGATTGACTCTCGTTTCAGATTGCGGCGAGTCAACATTTCCTGAGGATGCCTCGTGTAGAGGCGAAATACGTGTCGAGTTCTGACTTGGGTTTTCTGTTTCCGGCGCTTTGGTTTAGATAAAAAACTAGACTTAAGACTTAAGACCTTTGTTTAGAAGTTAAGCGGATTTATTACTAAATATATTTATACTATTTATTAATAGCTGAACAGAAATTTTTATTTTTATTTTGAGCTCTAAATTTTAATGTTAGTATTTCTCTCTACTAAGAGATACCTAGGTACGTTCTTCTTACGCCTCATGAATGCGTTGAGGTGTGGACTCTGGTGTAGGTGTAGTCGGTAATGGGCCTACCACACGCGCAAGCTTCACCACAGTTTTACCTGCACAGGCGTGGCCGGCTTGTACACGGAACGCCATGCGTGTGGTTGGTAATTTTACGTGTAAGTACAAGCCGGCCTGCGCAGGCAAAACTGGTGAAGCTTGTGCGTGTGGTAAGCCCACAAGGGACGGAGGACGGCGGGGACGACACTCGCCTTGTGCAGCTCATGCGTGCCGATGAGCGTCCGCTTCTTGAAGTCCCACAGCTTGGTGGAGGCCTTGAACCCGATGTGGTTGATCTGACCCGAGCCCACGAAGGTGCCCTTCGGGGACACCGCCACCGTGGACACACTAAAATATGCATTGTTTGTGTACACAATATTTTACGCCCTAAACAGTAGCTCATACGTTATTTAAGCCTCTCTATCATGTAGGTACTGAATGTTGGGGTAGTCAGTGCTATCGGCGGCGGCAAGAAGCAACAGATGAGTGGCACTGGCACACGCACGCCAAATCGCTATTTGGATTTCTCCTCGGACATTAGGTAGGTCGTAGCCGTAGGGTATTTTTGTGACGAGACACGAGACGTGCTCTCCTTGACGGCGCGAAGGCAAATGCCTTCGCACCGTATATCCATCGTCGATCAATTGAGTCCTTAACCCTGTGGCCAACCACAGATCAAGCCCATTCCTATGCCATTAGTTAGTGACTAATAAGTGACGAACAATGGTCTGACTCCCAGGATTTGTGACAGCCCCGTTCCTGAGATATCAGCGAAAATACCTGGCCCACGGTTCTGGATCCAGAACCCTGTGGCCAAGTACTTTTGCAAATAATACACAAACCACTGCATCTTATGGCCCCAGATTTTTAATTTGCGTTAGAAACGCCAGTCACTAAGCCCTAGACAAAAAACTAACTTCCTAGACCCAAGAATACCGAAGTTAAAAAAGTCCGGTCTAACATTTTGAGGTTATAAAAATAACCTCAAAATATTAGACCAGCTACCCGAAAGAAAAATGCTAGGAGGCTGATTACTATGCCGAACCTTAGTGACTCATTTGTGACTAACAATGAACTGAGTCCCGGAATTCGTGACAGCCTAGTTGCAGAGATATAAGCGAAAATACTTGGCCACAGGGTTCTGGTCCAGAACCCTGTGGCCAGGGCTTTTCGCTAATTTCTCTCAAACCGCTGCATATTATGACTCCATTTTTTGTATATGCTTTAAAAACGCCAGTCACTAAACCCTAGACCTAAAATTAGCTTCCTAGGTTGTTTAATAATAAATCCTAGAAACATGTTTTGAGGTTATAATTTATTAACAGAGTGACCATATATTTTGCTTCATTGAGACTTTCCTTGTTTTGCATTACGCTACGTAATGCTATAGTTACCTATTGTCTATGGCATTCATATCCTAGAATATTGTTTTAGGCAGGCAAGTACCTATGTAGAGATCTTTCAGTCTAAATATGCATGCCTCTTCACTATCTTGGAAGTAAAACTAAAATATAATATTTTGCTCTGGATTGCCGCTAGTGCTCACGATGATCTAGCTGCTGCTTCTTTCCGTAGAAGGAATGCTGAAAATATACTTATTATTATACTTCTATGTACCTACTGTAGTCCAATCAGCTAGACTTGTAATACTTACATTTAAAGTTTGATTCAGTCCTTATTATATACATAGGGTATATCAGTCTTGTTTTGTTTACAATCTTAATATATATATATATATAATACATTTATTTTCCATTACACTGCCCTTTTGCTTGATTCGAAAATTTTGTAATAAACCTTCATGTGGATATCATGTGAATATAATACTTTGAATTAGCACGCAATAAAAGCTTAAAAGTACTAAAAATACTGAAAAATAACGACTCTTTCTAATTTTTCTTAATATATGAGTCGGGACGGCTATTGTCATAAATTAGAACTGCCAATTTACCTTAAACTTTGCTTGAACTGAAGTATATTTTTGCGGAAACTGCTGTACAATAGTAACTTGGAGCTTGTGTAGACCATGGAGTGTAGATTTTGTGTTCATTTTATATTGTAGACCATGAGTGTAGATTTTATACTCCGGATGCGTGCTTTATTTTCGAACTTTATTGTGATTTTGTCTTAAACGCAGCTTCAATGTGGGATTATTATTATTGCAGCTCCACTTTATTATTAACCGCCTTTATGATTGAGCTCTATTGCGTAGATAAAAACACACCACAATAATTTTAATAGTTTGCCTTAAGGATAATCCGTCTCTGCTTACCTGCCTAAAACAGTAGTCTTCTACAATAGTCTAGGCTAGGATGTGAATGGAATAGACAATAGGTAATTATAGCATTTACGTTAAGCAACAATACGTTATGTTACGTAACACAAAACAAGGAAAGTCTCAATGAAGCAAAATATATGGTCACTCTGTTAATAAATTATAACCTCAAAACATGTTTCTAGGATTTATTATTAAACAACCTAGGAAGCTAATTTTAGGTCTAGGGTTTAGTGACTGGCGTTTTTAAAGCATATACAAAAAATGGAGTCATAATATGCAGCGGTTTGAGAGAAATTAGCGAAAAGCCCTGGCCACAGGGTTCTGGACCAGAACCCTGTGGCCAAGTATTTTCGCTTATATCTCTGCAACTAGGCTGTCACGAATTCCGGGACTCAGTTCATTGTTAGTCACAAATGAGTCACTAAGGTTCGGCATAGTAATCAGCCTCCTAGCATTTTTCTTTCGGGTAGCTGGTCTAACATTTTGAGGTTATTTTTATAACCTCAAAATGTTAGACCGGACTTTTTTAACTTCGGTATTCTTGGGTCTAGGAAGTTAGTTTTTTGTCTAGGGCTTAGTGACTGGCGTTTCTAACGCAAATTAAAAATCTGGGGCCATAAGATGCAGTGGTTTGTGTATTATTTGCAAAAGTACTTGGCCACAGGGTTCTGGATCCAGAACCGTGGGCCAGGTATTTTCGCTGATATCTCAGGAACGAGGCTGTCACAAATCCTGGGAGTCAGACCATTGTTCGTCACTTATCAGTCACTAACTAATGGCATAGGAATGGGCTTGATCTGTGGTTGGCCACAGGGTTAAGGAGTCAATGTCGATCACCGATATCTATCGTCGTCAATACTACCTATTAGGTATTTATAAATATATATAAATATATATATATAAATACAAATACCTAATAGGTAGTAGTAAGTATAAATATTAAACCTGTTGGTGTGTCCGCTGAGGAAGTGCATCTTCTTAGTGATCCACTCCTGGATGCACACCTTGTTGCCCATGGGGTACACCACGTGCTCGCAGGCTGGGTGCACCTTGAGGCCGCGGATGGCCGAGCCTGCCGCACACACATCGCACACTTAGGGTTCCCGCCAGGGCATGCATGCATTCATCACAGAAAGCTTCTCTCATCTGATTATTGCCTGAATGGTGTGCTATCTATCAAAGAGCGCAGGAGCGCACAGGCAAGGTCTCAAAGAAAACGCCTGCAGCGCACTGGGCACTATTTACACGAAACACTTCGATCCATTTGGACCCACTCCGTAAACCTAGTTCTTATTGAGATAAATTTGTGAAATTTAGCATATACAATCAAATACAGGTCCATAAAAGCCTGCCAAATTTCAGTAACGTAGCTTGAATGGATCCGGATATATAAGCCGGTGAAAATGCTTAAAATTGGCACTTGATTCACCTCATCTACTGACAAATCATCAAAACCTCTAGGCCACTTCCATCCACTGGTCCCAGCACCATGAAATTTGGTATGCAGGTAGTGTATTGTATGACTACCAAGGAATAATTATAAAATCCGTCAAGTGTGAGTCGTACTCTTCACAATTAATATCAATAATTTTTCATAAGATTGAGAGCTTGCCAATAATTTTCACAATAATTATTGTTTTTTTTTTATCCATTTTTTCACTACACACCAATTTATGAGAACAGCTTTTATTAATATAAAATGAATCATAAAAATAGACTTAGGTACCATCAAATCCAATAATAGCATAGGTTTCCAAATTCTTCACATCTGTAGACATGCCAGTTTAATTATTCACTCACTAATAGAGGGTAAAAATAAAAATGAATCAGGTAAGTAGGTACTATCTTAGATTGACTATTTATTTGACTGTTTGTAGTGACAGTGGTTGCTAGGAGACTGCACGCCGTTTCCATGGTAATGGACAACCACTTGTTACTACCAAGGACTACCAAGGATTTATTTATATTCAATCTAAGTCGTAATGAATTGCAACAAGTGGCGTGGGACAAGTGGAGAGGCTTATACCCAGCAGTGGGTGCAGATGGACTGATATGATGATGATAAGTACATGTTAGTACAAGTACCTCCCGCCCAGACTTTTCTCACTGCTGCCTGGGGATGCCAGGAGTAGGTAGGTATCACCAGTTTACTCATATTCTGTGCTTCAGTATTACAATAGTGGTTTGGGATAAAATATAGCATTTTTCCTTTTTCTAACTCCTATCAAAAGGTTTTTTTTTTTTTTTAATTTTTACTTTTGTTTCCACCAATTGTTAGATAAAGTTATGGATTACGTTATCATATATGTGTATATAGCTATAGCAGCTACTAATGTTATTTTAGTTAATAAACCAAAATAATAAAGCTTAAAATTATTCATTTATTCAATCATCAAAGTAGTAATTCAAACAAAATTTCACACATAATAATCAGTCAAGTCATCAATCAGAATATAGTAGGTTGAACAATGTCCCTCCGTCACTTCTTGCTGAGGTACCTGCGTCTCACAGTCTTGGCTCTCTCATCCAACTTGTCCTTGGCCACGGTGGCCATTCTCTTGATGTCATTGATCATGTACTGTTTGACTATTGATAGAAATTCGGACAACTGAAACAACAGACAGAAACCAAACATGTAAGTAGGTAGACATTGATTGAAGTATTTAGCGGGACCCATGTTGTACAGTGAATGTAGGGCCCATGAGGACGTGCGTAGGACGTAGGTAGGTACCAGTAAGTAGTCTTCGCTCTTGTCAATCTGCACGAATGCGCAGTGTGCGGCGTGGCTGCGATGCTCGGCCCAGGGCTCGTCGGCCGGCTCCCAGCCGTCCAGCTCCTTGCCGCACAGGAAGCACTTGGCGGCGTCGGCGTCCTCCGCGCCCGTCGCCACCGAGTAGAACCCGGCCACAGCCATGTTCTGCACGTTGCACTTCTCATCATCACTGAATGGCCACTTTTTGAATGTTTTTATCCTCTCTTCAACGAGATAAAGCGCGCGGCTCTCCATTACTAGCTTGTTTTTACTAGAAAGAAAAGGTCAAAATTGAAAATCTCTGCTACCTGCCGTTTATATTTTTCAAAATCAAACCAAACTAGCCAAACCAAAGAGAATATAACCATGAGCCAAACAAGCATAGCCGCTGACTGACACTGACAGTGACAGCTTTTTTTTTTACCCTTTCATCTATAGAACGTCAAGCTAGGCAAAAAAGTCTAGAAACGGAACTAAATTTCTTTGTCTGGCGCCTGGCAACATTATTAAAAATAATGAAGTTTCATGTCAACAAACTTTACGACTTCGTAGAATTTTTATTTCAAACAGTGATTATTTACGTAAAATGAATAAAAAAGTGAAAAATAATGAATAAAACCATATGAAGTGTTGGCAGGGAGGATTATTCATAAGGTGTACAGGCGATGTCTGGCGGAACATGAAGCCCAAACTATTGTTTCCAATCTCAACAATATTTACCAAAGAACCGCTGATATGACAGGTAGGTATTTAAGAGTTTTGTTGGAGTTTTGGCGGGAACATGAAAAATGGCGCATTGGCGGCATTAAATTGGTTGACAAAACTTGTAAGTGTTTAAGTGTAAAATCGTTTTTATCCATTAAGTGCTCGTGAACGTGTATGAGTGTTGGTGAATAGTGTAAAGCTGTAAAACGTGACTTTTCGTGTTGCCTCCTAAACTCCATAGAAGCCTCTAGTAAAGTCGCAACCACCTTGCACTTTACAGGGGCATGACTTGACTTATCGACTCTGACTCTGACAAAATAATCTCTCCAATTACACACTGGCTATATACCTTTGATGTGAAGTCAAAACCGAAGAACTTAGGTTCTTCGAAAGAAAGAAAAAAAAAAAAGAGTTTTGTTGTTTTTAGTTACGCATAAACGTAGTGGTTATATTCTCTTTGGTTACGCATACGGAAGTAACGCATACTTAGGTTATGTTTATATCTGGTTGTCTGTATTACTCTCGTATTGCGCGCCTAGATTAATTTGATACTTGAGTCACATGAACTTTTCTGTTTTATGTAAATGTAAATTCGATTTCGTTTTACAGGAAGTAGCTGAACGTGCATTCCAAGCTATTACCGAGGAGGATTGGAAGAATTAATACCAGCACGTAATATAAATAGAAAAGGAGCACTGTGAGTGACAGGGAACTCTATACGAAGATATAGAGAGATTAGTCATAAATATTGAAGATGATAGCAGCAGTACTTACCTCTAAATCTGAGCTCAGATCTAGCCAATACATACATGGATGAGAAAGGAGTGGAATATTCAGGGGAAGATTTATCGGAATAAAATAGAATATTTTTGTACGATGTCTTTTTTTATAATTCCTAAAAATGTTGTAAACACTAGGAGTGACATTCAAATTTACACTTAAATAGGTTCATAGTAATCAGTTGCATGAAGAGAACACGTCCTTGTGCAATTAAACAATACTTACTAATTTGAATAAATTACGCTTTAAGCGTAAACATATTTATTATTAGCCTATGTTGTCTCTTGGTTGGGCAAGGGCCCAAATAAAAAAAAAAAGGTACATAAATTCGTCTTACAAAAATACACAACTAAGTATCAAGACAAAGTTGGTACGCTATTCGGTTGCAGCGGGTTGCCATACAAACAGCACAGTGGCGCCTCCATTATTTTCTACCCTTTTTTTTTACTCATAACTTGTACATGCGCGAAATGAGAATGCACAACACAGGAATAGAATGTCACAGATTCCCATGCTGTACATTTCTGTGCCGTTCATTTTCATGTTGTACATTACAAGGCCGCGTTGTCATGTTTTATAATGGGTTATTCACAAAAACCCTACTGCTGGGCTATTTCCTAAGCTGTCATTAGTTCCTATTATCGAATGGTACGTCAAATCTGACAGAAAATGGCCGACCTCTCGAAGCCGATAGCGACAGAAATCCTATGGTGACGTCATTTTTTTCCCAGTCTTGACCATCGAATTCGATAACGAGAACTAATGACAGCTTAGCAAATAGCCCTGCTGCTGGCCTACATCCCCTTTAGTAGGGATTTCGAAAAAAAAAACAAAATCACCAAATGCCAGTAGGGATTTGGGAATATTTTGTTCCAAAATCTCCACTATTATGAACAGCATCCCCCGTCCCCGAATAAAAAGAATACGATATTTGGATGGAAAATCGGACATGAAGATATGAGGTTTAGTGGTTTTGGCGGAGAGAAACGTCGTATTCTTTACGAGAATTATATTTTTATTAGCTACGAATATCTTACATTTTTACTGTTTTATAGATTACCACAGAGTAAAACCTATCCACGGAGTAAATCAAATAAAGATTATATAGAAATCCTAACAGAAGAAACTCAAAAGGTTCTCTTCTGTTCCTGTTCCGTTCGGGGCTGTATATTCCAAGGCCGTACATTACCGTGTCGGTCGTGCATAACGTGAATTACGGACGGGGACTCCGTGCGTACTTCTTTCGCGAAAATATCGCGCGCGCATGGCATTAATGTCGAACGGGTTGTCAAAGAGATATATTACGCGTGTATTACGCCTTTCGTTTTTTGTACGTAGAGAAATTGTTTTCCGTTTTAGTGTAGTCCAATTATTTACTAATCCTTCGGCTGAATTCTATTGCAATAAACGTATCAATAAATTACATAACATCATTTTTCGAGTTCTTTTTCAGAAGTACTGCACAGAATAGATACAAGTGTGGAACTTTTCGTGGCATCTGTTTTAAATAAAGTGGTCAGTTGTAGAAGAGAAGGTTGTAGTTGACTGTTTTTGTGATTGAACCGGAGTGCTGCGATGGTCCGAGCAGTTTTTTAGCATCGACACGAGGAAAGCATACTGGTAAGACTAAATAAATAAATTACAATACCACATAATATTATGTTGACATAAGAGCTTGCAAAGTGAGAGACAGTAGGTATTTAGTACACCAATTTGAATCCCAGACTCTGAACCCTGCCTGCTCTTTGTTAGGCCAACTAATGTTTTATTCGTTTAGAGTGGCCTCCGTGGCATGCAGGATTTATTTGGTCATAATGACAATCATGTATGCATACTCTGTAATAGCACATCATCGGCCACAACCTCCATCAAATGCCACATAGGCTATCTTAAACCATAACAATATAATCTAACCCCTGATATGTGACATTTTAGTATTGACTACCTACCATTGACATATCCAAGTGTATGAAAATGTATTAAAATAGAATAAATAGTATATTTGTATTGTATTGTAAAAACTATCTAGATTGTGAGTGATCAACTAACTGGGTATTCATATTCATAGTTGGGTTATGTGTTATGTGCACATGCCAACTACGGGCTGGACACCACATAAGGCCCCGTTTATATAAACCGCGGACTATCTAAAAACTGTGGGTTAAGTTAACTTTAAATAAATTAAACAAGTACTGCTAAATGCAATTGAATAACTCCAGTATGTAGTATACCTATGGCATATTCATGATATATCATAGTAGGTATCATTTCCATAGGGATTAAACATAAATAAACTCCTTTAGTGACATGCCATTCCATTGTTGCTCTGGAAAGTTATAGTCTTATTACTGTGAGTGTTGCAAAAATGCCTACATCTCAATAATACATGTTTAACATAAACAATATTTTATTGCAATAGGCAAAAAATAGGATAAGGTATTTTAGTACTCTGTGCTGAAGTGGTTACACTTTGCCCCTGATGGACAAGCCTGGTGATATCTCAGTAACCCTGCCAGAAGCCGTCCTCTTCCTACCAACAACGGACCGCAACTGCTGATAATATAAATGTGCGAAATCAGAACTATTGAACTGATTGAGCTGTCATTTTGTATAGACATGGTAATAAACTGGAATAGGACAATGCATATTTAGAACCCGATGGCAGCAGACGAAGCTGCAGGCAGCAGCTACTCATTCATAAAGCAGTCAGTGAACCCGTCCCCAGCAAGCTCTGTCATCAGCTGTTTGCTTGCGCATTTGGCGCGCGGTGCGGCGGGCGCGGGGCGGGCGGCGCGGCGAGGGCGCCCGACATTGAGACAAGATGGTGTATTTTCGTCCATCACCACACACACCACTGTATACATAATATTGGCGGTAGCCGGGACTAGACTGAGTGGGGATGCGGGCTGGCCGGTGACGTCACGTGACGTTCGTGACCCACGAAGCGCCGACGACGAGCGGCGACGAATGTATTCAAAATATGATTTCTTTCTTACTTCGTTACGCAACTCGAAATACGCAAATACGCAATTCCCAACAAATTCGCCGCGAGCTTGCAGCCCGGTGCCGGCAAGGTCGCGCGATACGCACGATATAGCCTAACATGAGGTCTTTGGGGGATATCTGCCATTCAAATACATTTTAATGCATTTGGTATTTTCGGTAATATTTGGGTTACCGAAGTAGGCGCGGTAGAGGCTAGCCTGTTCCCTCTAGTCCGCGATACTATCCCCCATGTGAGCCATGTCATGAGCACAGTCTGCCACCGACCTGCCTACGTGGCTCGCTACAGGCACAGCCGTATAATGGTTATTTGCCTTAGTTTTACTTTCTTCGTGCGTGCCGCAGTAGGCGTGGAGGCACGGCATCGGCGGCAGTGCCTCCGAAGCCGTAACGAGAAGCACGGCCGTAACCACATTTTCTCGAATACACTATTACCTAACTAGTACCTACTAACTACTTATATTCCTATTTCCTACATATCGCGAGCTGCTGAGATTAGAAGCTTACTTTACGATATTCTAATTCTAATCCGGTAATACGTCATTTTTATCGATTTAGTAATTGATAGATATAATAATTAGGTTAAGTACCTACCTACTTCTAACCCAACGAAAACAGCATATGGAATCCAGAAAACTATTACATCGCCTGACCTGACCCACATCCCACATATCTATTAGCAAATTGATAAAAAAGCAATGGGTTGTATCTTCTACACAAATTATAAGTGGACACTTCTTACGTCGCCTCTTTGACAAAATATTGTTAGTTAGTTTTGGTTGCTTTCACTTCAATTATTTTTTTTAATTCAAGCTTTATCTTATTTTGAGAGACGAAGCGAAGCCGTAAATCCCACTTTGTTGTGGAATAAAATGGATATTGTAGATATGCATCATTTGCATTAATCAACCTAATTTATATTTGCAAATAATAATTAGAGAGCTAGTTCCGATATTATCAAAGAATGTTATATCCGTTCATTATTTCGTTTCCTAAAACCTCGATTTCCAGAAGCAGAGTAGAAAAGCTGTAACCTTTTAAACGAATGCCTTTCTGATGAATACATTTACTTTGTGGTAGTGTCTATACCCCGATTCAGAATTCAAGATTTTTTTTGTAAACAAAGGTGTGACCACCCTAAAAATACTTATCAAAGTGTCGTTTACTCAATTTTCCTAAATACTTATGGTACGGTTTATTTTCTAGTCAATATCCATAGATTAGAAAATAGAAATGGTTTTGTACTGATTATTATATTTTATTTAATTTTTTTTAAACACGAAGTTAAGTTAAGTAAAGTTATACACATATAGACGAAAAAATATTAGCGAAAAATATTTGAAGACATTGGTATCATCGGAATAAATCACAGAAGTTCGAAACAATTTTTGGATTTTGACCTAAACGTGTGTTAGTAAATTTTATTCGTCTCTTGTCCGTTTACGAAGTCGAATGCGGTCTTTTCTCGCTTCTCGTATGCAATTGTGTGAATCGAATGAATATTTGTTAGGTATCTGCTATGCACCTTGGTATTTTTATGATTAATATCTCTGAAATTTAGAGTCACAAATTTTATTACCTATTCTACCTACTTTTCAGTGTTCTGAAGTACCTGAATAAGTTTGGTTAAGAACTATTTAGGTAAAATAGGAAACTATCGCTCAAGCAAAACCGCGCGCCATTACTAGTAATAGTGATCCGTGGTGAAAACTCGTTTTTAACCCTGACCTGTCTCTGTTACAGTGACATATCATGACACTTCTTTGTTTACAAAAAAAATCTTGAATTATAAATCGGGGTATAGTTCATCACTGCTCTCACTGTTCAAGCTTGAATGGTTTATCCTCCCAAAGATCCCCAGGAGGCTCGGGAAGGCAGGCCCGATCGATGGCGCTGTGTGGCCCGCACAGGCCCGCACTGCGGATTAACGCTAATTCCTGGATCACAGGAATCAGAAATAAGCAGGCTACGTACCTTAGTTAGGGTTAGTGCAGTCACATTTTCCCGCCCGGTCGTTATACAAAAAGGAGGAGGATGCACCTTGTCTCTTATAATTCAATATAATTATGTATTGAAATCTACACAGAATTTCAAAAAGGGAAATTGAAACGTGAAATATGTTTAGTCAGCAGTGTTATTGTATTTGGATCGCAAATAATAAAGAAAGTTTTATTCCATGGATTGTTTTGTTACGGCAAGACTATTAATTATTGATATGGCTTATGGTGCTAGATCAAGTGTCTAAGGTCGTTATTAGTCAATCAATGTTTACTTAAAAATATATTTAAAGTGTAAACTAATAAGACTCGCGGCTCGAGGAAAAGTAGAGGGGTGGTTACTAGTGGTTATTAGGGTGACTTCTGTGGGTGAGGGTGTCTAAGTTAGAAGTCTGTCTGAAATAGTGACAGTCAAGAAGTATGTTCTCCTTTACCTTGACGTATTAAAAAGATCGACATGGTCAGAGGCGGTCGCGGGGGTGATCCGGCATCCACGGCCAGATAGCTGGTAACTGGGTCAGATCTATTCCAGCCGAGCGACCCGCGCTTGCAGGCTTTGTGTGATCTCCACTCGACGCAATCTCAATTGAATTTGGTTCAATTTGTACTGCGGCGTGACCATTTGGACCCATTTACAAGACTATTTCCAATGAAGTTGAGAAATCATCTTTATGTAGGAGCTGAAATGAAAACACCGATGCGTGAAAAATCATAAAAAAGTTTTCGAAAGAGCCCTTACCGCCTCTCGTATGTGAAATGTTGTGTGTAAATAAATTGAATTGATACATTGGAAACCCTTGAAATCAGACTATAATAACAAAATGCGTATAACTAGGAAGGTACCTACATAAGTTATTGATTGAAATTATAACTGTAGGTAGCCGAGTACTGACTGATCCATAAACATTTGAAAACCCAGGACAGGAGTGGTTCGATTACAGTTCGATAACCTACATAGATAGGTATTTATACAAAAAGTCATTTCGTTAAGAGTGAGTGAAGTTGTCCGAAGTGCTAAGTACTTTCTATTCTGTAACCGAAGTTCTCAGAAAGAGTTGATGCTGTTGTTTGTAAACTAGGCGATTTTATAGATGTCACGCGCACGCGCATAACTCGGTAGTCCAGTAGGTACATTCAACATTGCATAACTGATAAGAAAGCGACTAGTCGGTGTCGCGTAAACGTATATCTAGCTACTGGCAAAGCTACTGGCTACAGCCACATAGCTACCAATAGGTTTACATCGTTAGGTAAATTTTGGCTGCTGCGCTCTCCCTGCAATTTACAAATACGGTACAAAATATTTCTTTCGAAAACAGGTTACTTAGTAGGAGTTTAGCCAATGGACCCCGCACTAGGGCTAGCCTGTATCGCGGGGATCCGAAAAACGATTTCCAGAATTACAGAATTATAAAGAACATGCAAGACAGTAGGTTACTCTAGATTTTAATCTTTCACATTCATTCACATTCACACACACACTCACACCCCTGCACTAGGATTCCCTGTGTCGCAGGTGGCATGGACACATACAAGACATCACAACATCCAAGACCCGAGAACAAACATTTGTGT
This sequence comes from Lobophora halterata, assembly GCA_932526365.1. NCBI lineage: Eukaryota > Metazoa > Arthropoda > Insecta > Lepidoptera > Geometridae > Lobophora > Lobophora halterata. Next base: position 126,319 of record OW052012.1, read on the forward strand.
TCGTCACAAATATTTGCCCCGGCCGGGGATCGAACCCGGAACACCAAGCTTCGTAGGCAGAGTCACTACCAACTAAGCCACGGTGTCGAATCTAGTTGTTAAGTTTAATAAATTGCGTTCGTTACTAACTTTACCTGCAACGAACTTTGGAAAAACACTCGTACTTGAGGACGCATTGTACCCATACTTATATTATTAACTCGTTCATTTTATCTGCTAAGCTACGCGTAATTTGCTGTTAGTTTGCTTGGATTGGATGTGTTTTTATCCAAGTCACCAGTGGCAATGGGCCGAGTTTCGCGATAACCCGACCATGATATAACAATAATCGACGACGCGAGACGATCTCTATCGCCATTATCACCCCCGATCATTCTGGCTATGGATAAGGCATCATGTTCGAATAGTGTCACTACGTCTGACCTCACACGTGAGGTACGTGGTCATGGTGGATGCATTTAGTCGGGCATTTTATATTGGTTTATATCGAATCGATTATTAAGATTATTTCCTATCTCTAGTCTCTAACCTCGCTCTACCACTCTGATCGTGGTATAGCCTATCAGTTTCTAAGTTATATCGGATCGATTATTAGGAGTCTTTCATATCTCTAGTCTTTTACCTCGATCTACCACTTTGAGCGTGGTATATAGCCTATCAGTTCGTTTTCTGTTGTTGTTTTCTGAGATTCGATGATAAATAAACAGATAAATGTGTAAACTGTAAAGTTATTATCAAATTATCATGGCATCGGCCGAGATTTAAATAAAACGAGTGTAATTCGATTATGCCTTGAACTTTTCAGCACTTTGCTCTCCCTCAAATTCCATTAGGAACGAAGCTATTTCGTCTCATAGAAATACATACTTGTATTGTAACGTTTGTAGAATCAGCTCGTCTGCATATATTAAGTTAATTAGGTAAGCTAATTACGATGTTTACCGACACCAGGGGTTAACAGCACTTTTGAACAGTTATTGGCAGAGCACTTGCGAACCTGTGACTTTCACGGCGGTCGCCGGTCAGTCCTGCACGCACATTGCATCGTTCGTACTTTGTTATGTATGTAAAAGAGTTTTTCCCAATTGGTTCCTTTTCCGCTCGACTGCTTTTAGATCGCTTTTTTCCCATTTACCACCGACCAAGCGCTTGAAACCCACCTTCCATGATCTTAACACATGATGTCTTTATAGTTTTGACTTGCCGCGTTCATGTACGAGAATATGTATGAAAAGGTTAGTATTTAGTTGAAGCCTCTACAAGTGCAATGTACGCCTTATTATACCCCTTATCACCGCTACCGTCTCTGTGAAGCATTATGTAAAAGTGAAGCTTAATAGCTAATAATAAGCTATCCCATGCTACCTGCAGCCTACAGCCTACAGCCTGCTGCCTGCTGCTACTGCTCTGTCAAAATATCAATCACAAATGTTTCTGATCTTTTTCTTATAATATTTATTAACGAAAACTCAAACATGCAAAGCTCTGCTTCTATTATAGAATGCTCTTTAGAATCGTTGAATAATGATGAATCGTAAGCAATTCTCACGAGCGACTGACCGCCTTTTTTTACTTTTTCGCAGACGAAAATGGGAATAACCAAGTGCTTTGAACTTTTTGACTGGAGTTACAGCAGTCGCTCTATTAAGTACACCAACTCTTCAACTTTAAGTTCAAGAAAACAAATCGTTACTTTGTTTTTACTGCATAAGAAATTAATGACCACAAATAAAGCAAGTATTGAAAAAAAATTGATAACAATTAAGTAGTAGGTAACATTACTAATTGCTTTCTTAGTGACGATGCCATTACCAGCAGCCGTAAGTAGGACAATGGCTGCACAGACAATAGAGCGCATACTGTGTGGTAACCCTCAACAAATACCGCCCAGTATGCCAGTGAATAATTTCGAATAACCTTTAATGAACCATTTAGAATAACCTTTATTGAACCATTTCGAATAACCTTTAATCCCAGCAAAAACATCAGTGATGTAAAAAATACGAGAGCCAAGTAGGTACGTACTACTCTACTGGTACCTCTACCGAAAAAAGGCGTGAGATCTTATAATATTGAGCGCCAAATCTGGAAGTCTATTTATCCTTGTCTCCTATTTTAAACAATCATTCATCATAAGTTTGTAACAACTGAATTCGGCTTTGCTTATTCGGTTTTGCTCTACTTTGCTCGGAGACACTGCCGTGTCTCCAGATACTTGAACTGGCATTTTTGAAGTGCCAGCATTCATTTGCCAGTTAGAAGATTATCTCTCTTACCTTTTACCTGATCTTGTTTCGTCTCGTCAAGACCATCTTAGTTTCACATTTGGCAACATTTTTAACTTTATCATTTATAAGTGTTACAAGTTTCCGTGTTCTTAGCACTATCGCAGTACGCAGCTTATCAACGTTATGTAAATGCAAATCACTGCCACGTGCTCGTTGAAACCTTCTAGAATAGTTAATTCTTCTCTGCATAATGATAACTTCTAACATATTAATCTTTTAGATTTCAAATATGTTCAGTTATAAATAAAGCAAATTATTTACCCTATTTTTGAATCATCCTTTGCATTGTCCATGTTAGTTATGCAACGATTCATTGTTTGTTTAAGCTATAATGTCAATGTCGTATGTTGTTGTATATCACTGTTGGCCCAATTATTGGAATAAAGTCCCGTGCCCATGATAGAGATGCGTCTCATTGTACTCGTTCGAGTCTGCTCACTCCGGGCCTGGCCGGGGCGGCGGCGGCGGGCGTTATCTCTCATGGCGACATGTATCTGCCGAATGTATGCCGACTACCGGCGTCGAACCCTGAGACCGTATCGCTTTTCCTACAATACTGTCATAAACTTTGAAGCTTCTTATATCCACCTGTCACCGTTCCAGCTTTCCAGCTCTGTTAGCTTGTATTCTCCTTTTCCATAATTTTAGATGTATCGTCTTTGTTGAATGTCGTAACTCGTTACCTGTGCTCGCAATATACTACGCGACTATACGCGAGTTATTTTTGTATTGAGATTATATTAATATTATGATTTTCGCGGATATCACCCCCGGATACACGACTCGAGTTTTCATCAAGGCGTTTCGTCGCTCGCCAGTAGAGTTTGTCATGCCATTCAGTGATAATGTGTGTAATAATATTGACCGAGGACGCTCCAAAAGATAATCTTTTATGTGGCTAATGAGTGTCGGGTCTTGTCACTGCGCAAGAGCGTTCGCACTAGTTAGTGTCGGCGACGCGCGGCGGGCGGCGGCGGCAGAGCGTGTCTCACTTTGCATTGCATACCACGTGATATCTTCCTGTCGGAACTTTTTCAGTTCTTTTTTTTTGACTTTGTAACAATTTGCTCACCTAAAGTGTTTCTCTAAAAATTATAATTGTCATCAATATATTAATTATTAGTGTTTTGTGTCAAAAATGTTTCTGCGTGTTATTGGAGTGTAATCGTGAATGTGATCGGATGATTTTTGGCGCACTGCTGCTGTGCTGCCAAAATGTCGGCACAAATAAAGGTGCGTCGCTTTTATTTACATCTACATATTTGAATCTGTTTTAAATATTTTTGCAATATACTCACGTCACGATATTTCATATTTCGTTAATATTTTTTATTAGGCTGTAGGTATTATAATATAATATATATGCCATCAAAAACAATTTTGTAAAAATTTTAAAAATTTGTACCAATTCTCGCTTTCTACCGTAAAAAATTCTGAGATGAGATCCATGTAACACCAAGCCGGTTACTTTATGAATTCCCTACTTAAGGGACCTACTGTCTTTAGTTATTACGTAATTAGCTCACCTAACAACATCTTATAGTGACCATTATTTTTTTTTTTTTATTTTTTTTTTATCAGCCTATGCTGTCCCATTGTTGGGCAAAGGCCTCCCCCAAATTCTTCCACCTTTCACGGTCCTGAGCCGTATCCCACCATTCCCCGTCGAAGGCTACGAGATCGTCCCGCCAACGTTTGCGCGGCCGTGACCATTATGAATATTAAAAATCTTTTATGTTTTAAATAAAATAGATTGACTTGGCCATCGCATAAAACACAATGTATCTCACAAGTAATACCATTATTATATGAAATAAGATTGATTAGTGCGATTGCAAAGTCAATCTATTTTATTTAAAACATAAAAGATTTTTAATATTTATAATGGTCACTATAAGATGTTGTTAGGTTAGCTAATTACGTAATAACTAAAGACAGTAGGTCCCTTAAGTAGGGAATTAATAAAGTAACCGGCTTGGTGTTACATGGATCTCATCTCAGAAATTTTTACGGTAGAAAGCGAGAATTGATACAAATTTTTACAATTTTTACAAAATTGTTTTTGATGGCATCTCATTTCTTTTTGTAGGTAGTCTTCCTCTTTTTCTTTTACGGTATAGGTTGATGATGATGATCTACACCTATTATTCCATTAAATTATACACAGGTACGCTAATTCATTAATTGCAAATGTAACTTTGTAATCCCATACATTTATATGGGATTACAAAGTTAAGCAGTTGGTGTATCTAGAAATCTGGACGGATATTACAAAATATTTTAGTTTTTCCTTGATTTATACACTAAACACTAATTGCATTTTAAATTTGAAGCTTCTATGTCTGCTAGAAGTGCCTTAGACTTTTGATGATCGGTCAGTCAGTCAGAGACAAAATTAAGAATTTTGACTAGTAATAATTCTTAAACTACTGGTTCAAATTGAATGAAATTTCAAATATACCGTGTTTATACAATGCTTGCTTGGGTACTGAAAATTCAGGCTTCTAGTTTTATCCACAACGAAGCTATAGGGGGTCGAAAATGGCCTGAACTGCTTCGAGAAAAGGATAGTACGGCCGTGCCCTGCCGGGCTCCCAGATTACTTAGTCATGTCTTAACCTTGTATAATTCTATGATTATTATTTAATATAATGTGGAACAATAACAATTCTATCAAGTTCAGGCAGGGGAATACAAAAGTCTCAAAGCTCTTTGAGTCTGTTTCACTTTGCTTTACAAAATAAAACAAACTCAAACAAACTTAATTACGATTAGCTCAAATCAAGCGTGCCCCGATTTGTTTCGCCTCGTCTCTTTGATGGATGATTTAGCACTTCCTCGGTTGTTGGTTTCCTGCTACAATCTTCCTTCGATGTTATCGATGTTATCCTAAACTTGGATACATTTATCACGATTTAATATATTGTTTTGTAAAGTTGCTTTATTGCCTTTTGCTCACAATGGCATTGAATCTTGCCAAAAAACTTCCTGAAGACCACGACCGCTCTGTCAAGAGCGCAACGAAGAACAAAAAGAAGAAGAAATGGAAGCTCTTGGGCGTTTGAGGAATAGAGTACCTACCTACCTAGAGAATCAGAAATGTCTATTATTTATCTAAAATTTAAAACGTACGTATTTCAAAATTCTATCATACGGATTTCTATCGCTCTTTTTTGCTCTATTTTCTGCATATTATTTAATTTGTATAGGTAGACATAAATCGTCCAGTAATAACAAGATGACGAAGAAGACGTCCTGTCGCGGCGACGCTCTAGAGTGGGTAATGAGGTGTCATGTCAAGTGCGTAGCGCGTACTGCCGTTTCCCTATCTTTATCAGAGTTCAGCGACTTGGGGCCACAGTGATCGTACGTATTACGATGAAATCTATGAAGAGCGCTACACTATTCTGACCACTGGCTGGTCTAACCGAGGACGGCTAAGTTTCCACCTTCACTACTTGCTCAGTTCACAGTTCTCACTTCACCTTGCTAGTTTGTTATGTATGGATGGAGTATCGTTACATTAATTTATTTCATTGTATCTCTACCGTCAGCGCCTCGACTGACCACATGATCGTAACGGCCATAGCTCTAGCGTTGGTATCTTTCACATTTTTCGTGACCTTCCCCTTCGCAGCACCATCTACGAGCATTTTTTGTAAATTCCGTGTTATGTGGCTATCCTCTTCAAAAGCCATAATGAACGGCTTGTGTTGCCAAACATTAGTCTATTTATTATTGGAACGTTTGACGCAAAAGCAGGTCAGAGCTGGACTTCGGCCAGGGTTGACGCGTCGATCGTCTCGTGGACTCGTCTCGGCCGTAGGATGACCTTCCTTTTCATCTTCATCGAAACTTATATCCAATAGAGTTTTTACTTTTTCACAGTTTGAGGAGACTCGATGAACTTGCTTACCTTTCGTTGGAACTACTCTTTCAATGTGTATGTAAACGAATTGTCTCCTCGTTGGTTGCTGTCTTCATGCGGAAGAAGCTGCTGAAATGTAGTTGATGCCAAAAATAAATACCTATCGCTCCCGATGACTTCCGTCTTCACTTTCCAAGGAGGAAAAAGTTCGCATCGCTGAACGACGCGCGACGTTTTCACGCGAATCGTTTAATAAATAAAATGAAGTGTAGGTACTTACTACCTGTACGTACTTACATATTATAAACATTTTCCTTTTGATATGTGACCTTCGCTTTGTTATCATATCAGCAGCATCTTTGTCAGAAATTAATCAATTAGATATTTACTACTAAAATAATCAATAAACTGAAGTAATTGATAAACTTACTTTCATGTTTTGTCTAAAATGCAATCTTTACCAACATTTAAAAAAATGTTTGAAACTCTGCAAACCATATGAAATATTTGCTATAGGTAGGAAGTCATTGAATTCCGAACTAGGTTTGGTATAACAACGCGTTAATTGACATCCTTTGGTTGTACCTAACAATTACCTATCTGATCTACCTTTCGTCCTAACCTTCGACGAACCTTCAGTAAAATCTCAACAGTTTGAAACTTTCGCCATTAAAAGTTAGGCAATAATTATATTGAACTGATCCCGCGAGCAACAAACAGACGGATGAAATGTATTTATTTTCAAAATGATCAATACAACGTGTGCCTGTGAAATGAGGTAGGTTAGGTTGTTTAAAACATGGCTTCAGGCCGGTAGGTCGGTTAGGTATGGCCGTACGTAGAAGGTGGCAGTCGGCATCGGCAGCCAAGCAGTCGACCATTCGTGTTCGAGGTCTTTGACTTCTCGGGCTCTAAGCGGTATGTACTTACATGAAGCCCTGAGTGTTCTTTGTCGTCCAATCAGGCGCATGCAGAGCGGTGATTTAGCACTTGAAGCGATATCCGCCTAGGCCTTTATATTGGAGTCCTTAAGCTCGCGAGAAGCCGCCCCGCCCGCCCGCGCCACTCGCTAGGCACAGGGCCCTGCGCTGCCCCCGCGCCGCGCACCTCATCTACGGCTGGTTTATCGCTCTCGCAAAGGTGTAATTCTGTCGTGGAATTACTGCATAGTGGTAGGTAAGGCCTGATTAATACAGAAACGGCATAAGGCGAAGTCACGGCGCAGGCGGAACAAAAATATAATCGCATTACTCGTCGTTTACAGGTTTTGTATGAAAAAGACCGTGCCTTTGCCTTACGCCGCTTCTGTATAAATCAGCCTAAGATGGCCATAACGAAGTCGCGAATACTGCTCTGCTGAATAACGTTCCGAAAATTAACAAATTATTATGCGCGAAAAAAAAAATAGAATACTAAAAAAAATATTTGGATATAGAATAGACAATATGAGAACACGAGCAGATAGATAGCGGCGTGCTCGGTCGTGAGAGTGTGTCGTGACCGTTCGTCCGGTTTGTGTTCCAGCATGAGGTCACGTCGGTGGTGCGGTCCCCGCATGCCCAGGCGGCGCCCGCGTGAGAGTGGGGTGCCGCGCGCGCCGCGCCGCCGCCGCCCGGCCGCCGCGGCATGGACCGCCCGCCAGCGGGAGGCCAAGGGGAGGGGGGACCCGGCGAAACCGCCGATACCGCGCCGCCTGCCGCGCCGCCTGCCGTTCGGGAGGCCCTGAACGCCGACCCGCGCGCGCTGTCCTCCATCCCCGAGGCCGAGCCGCTGCTGTACGCCCCGCCGCCGCCGCCGCCGCCGCGGGATGCGGGCGACGCCGGCGCCGATGCGCACGATGCGCCAGGTAGGAAGGCCAACGGACGGCCGCTGCACGTGCAGTTCTCGGCGGGCCCGGGGGCCGCGGCAGGGCCGCGCGCGGAGGCTTCCTCCTCCGGGTCGAGCAGCGCGTCCGACGACGACGAAGAGGTGGTGGCGGAGGCGCGGCCGCCCGACGGCGGCTGGGGCTGGGTGGTCGTGTTCGCCTCCTTCATGGTGAACCTGATCGCGGACGGCATCAACTTCTCGTTCGGCGTGTTCTTCCCGCACTTCCTGGAGTACTTCGGCGAGAGCAAGGGCAAGACGGCGTGGATCGCCAGCTTCTTCATGGCGGTGCCGCTGTTGTCGGGGCCCATCGCCAGCTTCCTCACCGACCGCTACGGCTGCCGGCGCGTGACCGTGTGCGGCTCGCTGCTGGCCGCGCTCGGCTTCGTCATCTCCGCGTTCGTGGACAACATCGAGACGCTGTTCATCACGTTCGGCATCATGGCCGGCTTCGGGCTCAGCCTGTGCTACGTGGCGGCGGTGGTGATCGTCGCCTACTACTTCGACAAGAGGCGCTCGCTGGCGACGGGCATCTCGGTGTGCGGCAGCGGCATCGGCACGTTCCTGTTCGCGCCGCTCACCTACCTGCTGCTGGACGAGTACGGCTGGCGCGGCACCACGCTCATCCTCGCCGGCCTGTTCCTCAACATGGCCGTGTGCGGGCTGCTGTTCCGCGACCTGCCCTGGACCGTCACCATGAACGAGGCGCGCGCGCGCAAGCGCCGCCGCAAGCGCGAGCGCAAGCGCAACAAGCGCTGCGGCTCCTCCGCCGACAGCTTCTCGGACAGCCGCAGCAGCGCCGCCTCCGGAGCGGCGCGGCCCGAGGGGGCGGGGGGTGCGGCGGGGGGCGCGGTAGGCGCGGCGCGCTGCAGCTCGCTCGTGGACCTGCCCACGTACCTGGCGGGCGGCGCGGGCGTCACGCTCGAGGCCTTCGAGATGATGTCGAGCCGCGCGCGCGCCTACGCGCTGCTCGCGCAGGACCAGCGCGGCGCCGGCGCCATGCTGCCCTCGCGCAGCTTCAGCGACAGCGGCCGCCTGCACGACCAGTCGCCGCCCCGGAACCCGCTCTCGCCCGGCGCGCTGTCGCCCACGCAGCGGCCCAACGTCGAGCCGCTCAGCGAGAAGGCGGCCATCACGCTGTGGCTGAAGCGGCAGGCGGCGGCGGGCGCGGGTGGCGGGGGCGCGGGCGCGGGCGCGGGCCGGAAGCCGGCCGCCTTCCTGCGGGACGTGCGCGTGCACCGGCACTCGCTGACGTACCGCGGCGCGATGCTCAACATCAGCCGCTACCGGCTGCGCGCTTCCTCCTGCCCCAACATCTTCCGCAACTCCATGACCACGATCGCCAAGCAGAAGGTGCAGTGGTACGCGGGCGGCTGGGAGCTGTGGGAGCTGTGCGCGGAGATCCTGGACCTGTCGCACCTGCGCAACACGTCGTTCCTGGTGTTCGCGCTGTCCAACTTCCTGCTGTACATGTGGTACGACGTGCCGTACGTGTACATCGCCGACAGCGGCCAGAGCCGCGGCTTCAGCGAGTCCGACTCCTCCATGCTCATCAGCATCATCGGCATCCTCAACATGCTCGGCGAGGTCAGTGTCGCCAGGCCATCCAAGCGGCCGCTAATTAACTACATTTTCTAACTTTACTTTATAGTTAACATTGCTCATATTTTTAGCTTTATTACCTGAAAGATTAACCAATTACAAATGATTAATCGAAGCGGAAAGCACTCCAATCCGCTATCTGCGGTATCGCGAGTGCGCGCACCGCCCGCGCCGCCCCGCACGCCGCGCCGTGCAGTCGCACGTGGAGATACGCTCTTAAGCGTGATAATGCGTGTTTTTCAACTACGCATAATGCGAAAGTTTTTTATGTAGCTTAAATATAAATTCCTAATAATTAAATATTCTAGCGATTATTCCAATTTGAGAATCTGATTAAAATAAGAATATTGTTTCAATATAAGATTACCAGATACTTAAGGGGAATCCTCAAATCCGAATTCCATACAAAATGATTCGGACAAATACTCAAAAAGTACGCCGTATTATAGTAATTTCTTCACACTATTCGTTTCGTCCATGTTTTTTAATTTCGTCAACAAATAAAGTGAAAGGTTTCATACTTTAATTTAGATTTTATACGTATTTTTAAGTTAGTAGGGTTAATTTAAAAACACGTATAAAATCCGCCTTTTGTAAAACCCTTGTAGATTGTTAGATGTTTCCAGCTGGTGCTGGGCTGGGCGGGCGACCGGCGCGGCGTGAGTGCGCCGGCGGTGTACGCGGGCTGCATGCTGGCGTGCGGCGGCGCGGTGCTGGCCATGCCGCTGGCGCGCGGCTACGCGGCGCTGGCGGCGGCGGGCGGCGTGTACGGCGCCTTCATCGCCGCCAACTACTCGCTCACCAGCATCATCCTCGTCAACCAGATCACGCTGGAGAACTTCACCAACGCGTACGGCCTGCTGCTGCTCATGCAGGGCGTCGCCAACCTCATCGGCACGCCGCTCGCCGGTAACTGCGCCTCCAAAAGTTCCATCTGTCACCCTGCTGCTGAAAGTTTTTAGCCCATCTGTCACCCTAGGCGGACAGAGAAGGGTGACAGATGGGAATAATTCCTCCCTCCCCCCACTCTCTGTGTGCCTTTATTATATAGCTCGTAACCTCCACCTTACACCATCACTTACCATCAGGTAAGTTTGTGGTCAAATGCTTGCCTATTCCATAAAAAAAAAAAACTTTATGTGATATGAACTGCTTCTCTGATGGTTAAAAAAAATCACGCCTGTCCATGCTAAAAAACAGTGTTCAACAGGACTGAACCACATGTACCGCATGTACCACATGCCCTTCAACCGAAACGATACTAATGCTCACTCACACATGAGAGCTGGCGGCAAAACGTCAGGCACTGCGTTTGTAGAGATCTTTTAGTTTGAAAATGGCCGCCTCTCCACTGTGCACTCGCGCGATCGTCTAAGCAAGGGCATCGGTGTGGCGGCCATGTGCAGGGTATGCATTTGTGGCACTTGCACATCTCTACTATCAAGACAGAGCCGGGCGTGTGCCGCCGAGCACCAATGTGTCTATCCGTGGGAACCTGCAATTGGCTTTCTAAAGCTGAACTATAATCTACCTAGAGGTGTAAAGCTGTTGGTTCTCCAATAATAGTAGATTATGCACTAAGGGGATAAAGCAGTGTGTTATGTCGCGGGTGGCATATTGAACCCTGAGCTAACGAGGGACTTAGTTAACTCCTGAGCGAAGCGAGGGAGTTATGTAGAGTCCTGAATGACGCAAGAGGTTCATAATGACCATGCTACCCAAGACGAAGACTGGTTTTATCCCAGAGGAGCATACTCTACTTTTCACACCTTCTGCGAGACATTAAAAAACCAGGGCTCCAGCAGCGAACTTTTTTTTTTTTTAATGATTTCTGTTTATAGCGGCCAGTTTGATTTTCGAACAAACCTTTTTGCAATGCCATATGGGCGCTCTTTTACTTAGGGTTTCCCACGAGTTTCCACACGAATTTGACGTTCCAAATTCAAATCACATTTACAACCCTTGGGAGTTTACCACAGATCTCGGATACTTTCGGCTGTCGCCCCCAAAAGATCGGTTAATGAAAGAGATGCAAGTATAGCTTTTTATAATTAAGAGCAGTATAGAACTAAGTCACGTCACTCAAAACCTTTTGAAGCACAGGAGACCCCGTCAGTTATTGTTTGTAAATTATTTTATCTTTTTACAATTATCTACAAAATGAAACCATTTTATTTATTTTAAAGAGCATGGTTAATTGCTCAATCAATACGTGTGGCACAACGCATAGAAATAACCCAGATAATCATTCATTTCACAGGTGAGTAAAGAAAATATTTGGTTTATTTTCGTAGAAAAATTTATGGACAATTTTCTTGTACAATTAGTTATAAAATCGTTGTGCCTTGTGGAGTTTTGATTGCTCTTGCCGTGTGTATAAATGGTTCTTACATATATGGAGAAATAATAGATTTTTCATGTAAAAACAAATATTGCTTCGTTACGCTAGGGCTTGATAAAATGATGACGTCATGAAATATCGATAGTACCTAATGAGTAGGTAGTTATGCAAAGTGGTACAAAAACTCTTTTCTTTTCTATCGTTAGGGTATTTTTACCATGTTAAAATAAATTTACCACTTGTGTCATTTTTATTTTGTTTCTTAATATACGAGTATTATTATAGCTAATCGTTTCAGCTTACCAAAGGATCCGCAAAACAGAAAAAAATGGTTACAAATTCTTCAGAAACAGAGCGATTATCAAAACAATATAAAAGTTTGCAGCAATCATTTTAAAAACGATTGTTTTTTATTCAGAATACATTAACGTGTTTTGAAGAAAGGTTCGCTGCCTACGTTACATGTTCCAGTAAGTACCATGTTGAACAATGTTTCAATTCAGGCGTAAAGAATGTATTTTGTGACCTAATGCCGACTTGTACAAAGTTGTCAAAGCTCTTAAGCAATCTCGCTTGGCAGTTTTTAACGGTTCAGATTCAGACCGATCAAGATCTGTCAAGCGAGTGAAGTAATTGTTTAGAACTTTGGAAGTTTGGTGCAAGTAGGCATTAGTCAAGTAATTATTAGATAGGGACTTAAATCATAAATCAACTTCTTTTACAGATTCAACTCAAGAAAAAGCGAGATCAAACTTCATATTGCAATTGGATCCCTATTTTATAGTACCTACCTTACCTACCTGAAACTAATAGGCTACATATATTATGACAGACAGATATACCTACATATCGTGCCTACATATAATGACAAAACTCAGAATTAATATTCTTAAATAAAGTATTTTTCAGTCATTGAATAAAACATTTGCATGGGCTTCATTATTGTTTATCAACCAACTTTAAAAAAAGAACAGATATATATATTATACACAATCGACTTTCTAGCTATTACAATCTTATTTCGAAGACTACCGCCTATTTGGATTGGTGAGTAAGTTGTAGGTAAATATTGGTAAGTCCTGCTACTATGTATTATGAATGTAAGTTTGTGAGGATGGATAAGTTTTTGTTCCTGAATAACGCCAAAACTTGGCTATTTAGTGTTTAGTATCTAATAAATAATAACCAAACCCATCTCATTCCTTTGGTTAAAATCATCATATGTACAGGTGGTGACGTAATCAGTGAATAATCTTTCAGCTGCGGGTGGGGGACTTCAGGTCTAATCAGAAAATGAAAATATGTACCCAGTAAAAATTCTAAGTCCGTGGGATTTCTACTGGCAACATATTTTCATTTTTTGATGACCCCCACACGCAGCTGAAGGATTATCCACTCATTAACCCTCTATTAACAACATGATTAGGCACTATTTTTTTCTCTATTAAGACTTGTGACGCAAAATGGGTAGGTACCACAGTTATCGATGTCGATAAAACATCTTATTGAATGTCCATCACTATTTTTGAGCAACACATAGACAATCACTCGCACATGCTTATTATCATTTCTTGTATCGCATTTGAAATGTCATTACCCCTCTTTACATTCTAACTTTATGGAGTTTACCTCCCTTGGTAGGTAATGTTTTGCTTAACCTTGATGGTAGCATGACATGTAATTGGACATTGTCGAGCAAGTGGTGTGAAAATAAATAAATGTGTGAGCTGTGAGTATGGAGTAGTGTTTGTGACCTCGGCCGTGTGTTGCAGGCTGGGTGTACGACGTGACGGGGTCGTACGACCTGACCTTCTACCTGGCCGGCGTGTTCATCGCGTTGTCCGGCCTCGTGCTGGCCGCCGCGCCGCGCCCCCCGCGCCCGGCGCCCCCGCCGCCCCCACCGCCCCCGCCGCCCAACGGCAAGCTGGCGCCCGACAAGCTGATGGTGTGAGGCGCCCCCGCCCCCGCAGCTCGCAGTGACGTGCGGCGCCCCCGCGCCCCCGGACGCGGCTCCCCAGTGTGTGGCCGCATGCGTCTTCCGATGGACGCTTTTATAGTTGGAAAACACTTATCTTGTGCCGCCAGAGGACTCGCAATAGGAAACCCATTGACGACTGCTACTGGTGCAGTAGTGACAAATATTTTGAAAATATCGAATTAAAAAAACCAACCCTCATTCATATGAGACAAGGGCAAGATCGCCTGCTGCCCCCAAGCATGGCCCCAGCTATCCACAACACGAGACATGCCGGCACGTGCACACGGAGCCAACGAACTACGCTTGACAAAAGATCATTTAAATCCCTTCGAAAAAAACAGAACTCATCTATGAAAACATATATAAAGATCCGTATTCTATTAAATTGTACTACATGTTTTAAAATGAAAGCACATTAGAAATTGAAAATTCAGCTGAAAGAATTTGTCTCTGTCTGTGGCGCCCCTACGCGTAAGCTCACTGCCGGCGCCCCCACACCATATCTCACTTGTACGAAGAAAGGTATAAAATAATAAAATGTTCAACAAACGGAAAAAAATTATGATGATGAAATAGATGTGAAATGAAAACTTCGTAAGGACCCGTTCCCGGGATAAAACAAAAGGAAGATTAAATTACACAAACATGTGTGAAACAGAATATTACAATGTAAATCAACATAGTATATGTAGTATAAATGCTAAATATAAATAAGGTACAAATAAATGTGTTAAGTGAAGACGTGAGAATAATCTAGCAACAGCGAAATGTTGTATCACTGGGAGTCGGCCCGAGATCGTTGAGTGGTGTGGGCAGGCTACGTGTGTATAGTCAGCTGCACAGACATGTATACACTCCCAAGTTTTCACATTCATATTACTCTTATGCCTACTTGCACCAAACTGTGAAAGTCCCTAAGCAATTACTTTACTCCCTTGGTAGTTCTTAACAGTCCAAATTTTGACCGTTAAGAACTGCCAAGCGAGTAAAGTAATTGCTCAGGAACTTTGAAAGTTTGGTGAAAGTCGGTATTAGTTTTGCAAAGAAAAGTGCACGCGAGCATTTTCAATTTTTTCCAATGACTATGACTACTACTTGTCAGAAGAAGAATGTCTTTGTAAAATTAAGAGTAGTATACATGTCTGTGCAGCTGACTGTACTTGCGTGCTCCCAGGGTGACTGAGCCCCGTTAGAACGGCTTTAGCAGACTCGAGAGTGCTGCGAAGGGCAGGCTTGGGGCCGGTTTACAATGTATTACATTCTAAATCCATGTGGCTAGTGGTCAAATGTAAGCCTGCCCCATGCCTGCCCTTCGCGATTGTGTAACAAGATGTTTTCTGAGAGGGCTCTACAGAAGGATAAAGGGAAGAAAAAACCGTCGGTGGAAGGTTAGGGTCGGCGCACACACGGCGGAGCGCAGCGCAGCACATTTTTAGAATATTATCTATTATATTATTTTAAAATATTATAAAGTCAAAATATTCAAGTAATTGTCCTCATTGAAACAATATCCAATATCAAATAATACGACAATTGGATATCAAAGCGATAAATTAATTGTTTCGCCATATTTTTTTTTGACGACACGATTGGTCGAGTGGCATGTGTGTTAGACTGCCACGCCAGTGTCGCGGGTTCGTTTCCTGCTTCAGGACAAGCATTTGTGTGATGAACATCAGTGTTTGTCCTGAGTCCGGGTGTTTTCTATGTATGTATTTACAAAAAAATATATAGTCTCACACGGTGAACAATTTATATGATATTAAATTTTAAAGTTAAAAAAATATTTAAAGTTAAAAAAATATTTATTTACATGTGCGCCGGCCCTAACGCCTCTTTTTCACACGATTCGATTGGCATTTTAATGAGCCTGCACGAAAGGAGCCTCTTCGAGGTGCACTTTAAATTCTTTCAGCACACTGGTTCGGAAGAACTAGGAAAATCAAGGAAATGCCAGTGCAGTCGTGTCGTGGAGGTTACGACCACACTTGGGTGCAATGAATGTTGGGAGCGAGTGCTCGGTAATAGTGTGTTAGGTCAATAAATATTAGAAGAATGTAATTAAAAGTTAATAAGATGTAGGTAAATTGAGAAAGTATTGAAATTGTAATGTTATGACTAGTAGGAGTATGAAAGGTGCGAGTCCCGCGCGCTCGCGACAACCAAAGACTTATAGTTGAAAATATTGTAAGTTTATAATTTATAAATTGTAACGTTTCAGTTATAGTTTTGATGTTGATTGCGATACTTGCAGCTCGTGTGATACTTGCAGCTCGTGTGATACTTGCAGCTCGTGTGATACTTGCAGCTCGTGTGATACTTGCAGCTCGTGTGATACTTCCAGCTTGTGTGATACTTGCAGCTCGTGTGATACTTGCAGCTTGTGTGATACTTGCAGCTCGTGTGATACTTCCAGCTTGTGTGATACTTGCAGCTCGTGTGATACTTGCAGCTCGTGTGATACTTCCAGCTTGTGTGATACTTGCAGCTCGTGTGATACTTGCAGCTTGTGTGATACTTGCAGCTCGTGTGATACTTGCAGCTCGTGTGATACTTGCAGCTTGTGTGATACTTGCAGCTTGTGTGATACTTGCAGCTCGTGTGATACTTGCAGCTCGTGTGATACTTGCAGCTCGTGTGATACTTGCAGCTCGTGTGATACTTGCAGCTCGTGTGATACTTGCAGCTTGTGTGATACTTGCAGCTCGTGTGATACTTGCAGCTCGTGTGATACTTGCAGCTCGTGTGATACTTGCAGCTTGTGTGATACTTGCAGCTCGTGTGATACTTAGCCGATGACAGCTCGATGCAGGTTTTGTTTGAGTGAGACATAGCATTTTGTAAATACATATTTTAATGATAGTAAATAGTTGAATGACAGCAGTTGTTATGTAAGTTATAAATCGTGTTTTTTATAATTATGATATATTGTGAATAATTGTTTAATTTTTTATTTCTACAGGTGCATAGTTATTTAGATAAAAACAATTAATATTGAAATTATATACCGTTAGACAATTGCCTTAAATTATTTTGGTATCATAAGTCGCCTTTAAATTAATAGATAATAATCTTGCCTGACACGAGTCGCTTTTAGATAATATAACTCGAATTTATGTTTTCATTATCAAATACTTATCAAAATGGTTAGAATTTAGTCTTTTTATATTCTAATAAATAAATTTACAAAGACTATCCCACTTTTGCCGCTGAACAGACGGTTCCAAGTTTTGAATAAGTAATTTTTTAATATTTTTAAATTTTTATTGAAATTATGTTTAATAGTCTAAACTAAATCTTTATATAGGCACTTAGTATTCGTGTTCAAGATACGTTATAGATGTATTTTGTGTAAGTAAATTGTCCTTCCGGCATCAAAACATTGTATGGCGCGCAATCCTATGTAATGGTGCGTGTCCACTGACGCGGAGCCAGCGGAATGGAGAGGAGCGGTCTGTCAATTGGTTAATAACAGTGCTCGAAGTGGAGTTGAAGTGAAATTTCGAACACTGTGATTGGTCAATTTACGGTCCGCTCCTCTCCACTCCCCTCAGCTCTGCGTCAGTGGAAACGCACCTTAAGTCGATAGAAAGTGCACAATTTATTTCGGCGATAAAGGTGTCGTCAGACGGTTCACTCGAATGAATTTTCATTTTAGTGAATGCTTCATTTTTCATTTATTCCATGTGCACACGGCTGAGCTAAAATCACATAAAAAGAACGTTCACCTGATCTTTTCTTTCAAAATGTCGTCGAATGAAGTCGTACGTCTCGAAATCAGAAGACCGAATCCGAGTGAACGTTCTCTTTTATGTTCATACTGTTCATTTTTCGTTTATTCGGCGTGGACGTGAATGATGCGAACGAATTCATTCAGAATTCGTGTTTCATTTTGTGTTCAGACATTTAATTTCGTGTGAGGTACCGAATGAGAGGCGAAATGAACCGTCCGATAGCACCTTGAGATGTCGACTGGTTTTCCTAGTAAGTAGATCGTAAGTTTTACTGTGGTTCAGCAGCGATGTGTACGTACAGTCAGCTGCACAGACATGTATACACTCCAAAGCTTTCACATTTATATTACTTTTAATTTTGCAAAGACAAAGGCACGCAAGGATTTTCAAATTAATGTATGTTACACGTGTACAACCAATAGCGCTGAATGTACCATTCATTGTGACGGTGTATTTGTATTACCTAATCATTTGATAAATAAATAGATTATTTTGATTTGATTTGAATGTAGTCGATCTTGTCCGAAGAAGTCTAAGTCTGTAATATTAAGAGTAATAAATGTAAAAGCTTGGGAGTGTATACATGTTGGTACAGCTGACTGTACATTTGTGGTGGCGATGGGATTTTAGCAGCACGAAGTTAGTAGTCTAAAGTGCCGGTCGCAAACGAGTCACCGACAGTCACCGGTGACATGTGTGCAGCAAAATGTGTGTGAACTGACGGTTGCCGGCAGTCGCTGTGGCGGCTCGTTTGCGGTGACCGCTAACTTCGCGAATCCCGCCGGCAGCCTGCGTGATCGAGAAACATTAGCAATACAGCCAAGTGATTGATACAAACGGGTAAACAAACGTATTATGAACGTGATGTGTACAATGTTTTAGTAAACATTATTTTTATCTTATTTTCTTTGTTTTATTTTTTTTCTTATTCTAAACCCGTATTTTACGAGTATACCGTTAGGAGATAAGTGAGATCGAAGCAATTAATATTATTATCTACTTGTAATTAAGAACTTCTTAAATTTAATGCTAAGTATTAAAACAAATTATAATAATACTCTTGTTTCGATAGCAGCTAGATTTTGACACGTTTTTGAATTAATGAAGTGCACCTACTCTGTAAATGTAAATAACTCTAGTGCCTACATAATTTAAGGTTATATTCGATCTCAATTTCTTCCATTACCTATAACTTATTATACCTGTGGTCTCAGCACCTCACGATATCTTGAGACACATTACAACTCGGGCGAATGAACATGACACCTTGACACCTGGCCCGAATGACGTTTGTGCAACCTACAGCGTGGAATTGGATAATCTTGATAGAGAAGAGGTCCTGCAATACTTGGTCATGATAAGTTATGAGCTTGATGAGGCTTCGCAATTAGAGGAAGAGGAAACGCGGAGGGCGCCGCGCGGGGCAGCGGGGGACGCAGCAAGTTGCGAGCGAGAGTGGCAGCCAGGTGTCATGTTGATTCGCCTGAGTTTTAGGTACATAACATGAACTTTGCCGGTCGCACGGGAATTCATATATCTATCATTACTTACCTACCTATAGGTATATTAAAATCTTGCTCAAAATTAACCTTTCATATTCTAAATCGAATACTTTTGTAGAGCGATCCAGGATCCAAAGATCCTGTGGTTTTAGGCAAGTCCTAGACTGAAAAGAATTCCTTACAACGACAACACTGAGGTTGACATAGTAACTACGCAAAACTGTTACAAAATGTAGATTGATAGTTATATTTAACTTAGTACCTAACCTGCCTACCAACCCATGGGCAATGCTATTTAAATACCTCATTAATTAAGTAGAATTATAAAACATAAGTAGGTATAAATAAAAAAAAAATCTATAATAACTACCTAAATCAAGGAATACACATTTAAAATATTAAATAAAATACTTAGCTGAAAACCGTGTTGTTATTAAATAAGTTCATAATATTAGGTAGGTATACTTACGACCGACGATAGTTTTAAAGTAGGTACCTATCCATTCTTATTTCGATTCATCTTCTGTTTTAATTTATTGTTTAGACAAATGTAGGTAATTTGCTTACATGTACCTAATCGTCCGATTAACATAATACTTATGTTGTATACATATTTATTAGCTAAAGGTGTAGTAGGTACCCTGTCCTGTCTGTGTATTAACCGAGTCCTGGTCTAAAAGCCCTGCATAACAGGTTTTCATCATCATCAGCCCGGTGTCACCCACTGCTGGGTATAGGCCTCCCTCTTTGTACCACCCCTCCCAGTCTTGGACATCTCTCGTCCAGGTGCTTCCTTCAGCTTGCGTCATGTCATCAACCCAACGCGCTTTCGGACCGTCCGTCACCGTCACCGCATCTGGCCAGGTGTCCTGGTCTGTCCTGTCTTGGACTTTAGTCACCGTGCATAGTAGGTGCTTGTGTAAAAATTGTTCTGGAGACTTACAATCAATGCTAACTTTGTGGCATAGTTTGATTAAATCTATTTCCTAATCTGTATTTTCACTAAAAGACAACTAACAGCAGTGCTTGCAGCACATGGTTTCTTGCAGCAGCATGGGTTCTTGTAGAAGCATTCAAGTCCTGCAATACCTTTTTTAGTCACGGATCAGCGTATCTTTTAAGTTAGGTAGTTCCTACCTTCAGTTGTTTATGACAAGTTGTACCCAATCACAGTTTTATGTGAAATGCAGTTATTTTGTAGGTATTTTAATTACAATATATGTTTGGGCGTTTGCTTTTTATTGGTTCGTTCTGTGCAATTGATTGGAACAAACAAGGAAAACCAATATTGAAGTTAAGTTTTTCATTTTGTAGGTAAAATAGATTTTGGTGAGGGCTCCTATGACCGAAATCAGGACAAATAAAATATTTAAATACCTCCCTATTTTCTGTTCATCATCTCTTCATTATCATCTGTTCACTATCTATAACTCTCTCTGGTATACACAGATACCTACCTACCTACCTATTCAGACTACAAATTGATTATATTTCTCCTAACCTTTATTTTTGGTACCAGGAACTCGACAGTTTGACATCCTCACAAATTAGTAACAGTTCTCTGTATCGTAAATTAGTGACTAATTGCCGAAATGACCGAGATCGAGATCTCGTCAAGGTTATGTAGTGCTATATCTGTGTGTGTTAGAGACTGTCTAATAGGGGAGTAGGTACGAGGTCGATATTTGAATAACCGACGATCAGATACCTACTAGGGTGTATGGTGGGTGGTGGATGTAACCTACGGACATCATCCACTCGGCCACCACGTCCTCCTGATGACTGTAACTATTGATTTAGTTTCATCAGCAACGTCTGACCAACCGAGTTATTAGAAACGCTGGTGCGTGGGTACAATCACAATCCCACGCCTGTCAGGCTGTCAGGTTCCAGCCAGCTCGCAGGCGCGCGGCGTCCCGCGTGTTGTCTCGTCTGTCATGTTACTAGTGGGTGGCTGGCACATATTCAATTCAATTCAATTCAATAATTTATTGGCCAAAATGTTACATTGCATAACTCTGGTAACCTACTGAGTGACGTGGTGGTCGATCACTGGGACGTTACTCTATTAAGTATTCAAAAGCTCAAGGAAGGGAAGATACACCTACGCTAAACAACTTAACGCGAAATGGAGGATACAATAGCTTTTTGTTCTCAGGTAGGTAGATAAACGTACCTACAGCTAGGTACAGGTAGGAATTGAAAGTCAACTCATCTTATTACACGGATAAATCTGTGAACTGTTGAAGCGCCAGCTAATAGGTAACTACTTACCTGTGTACCTATAGACAATTAAGTTGATCGGCTCTGTGCTTTGGCACATCAAAATTGTACTTAATTGCATTGCATCTAATTGTACTTACCTATTAAAATATGTTAAGTATTTGGTAGGTACCTATAAATCATCGTTATTGCAAAATCCTCCAAATAATACCAGTTCTTCAGCTAAAGAAGTAACATGAACTCATCTGAACGACCAGATAAAATATTTATTTAACTGAGTAATTAATTAGATACTGTTTAAGTATTGAATGTATGATTACAGAAAGTAGGTGCTCACGTTTAAATTTTCGCGTCGCAATAACGGCTTAAATACAGTTAGTTGAAGCAGCTTCATCAAATAAAACAAGAATTCCAAGTCACGCAATCAAATATTCAAATTAGTGGCAAGTTAATTAGAAAGCCACACACTCGCGCCGCGCAGCCGGAACTACCACGAGGTGCCTCGCAGGATCAGCGTACCTCCTACCTACTGCCGTGTTAATAATGTCGAGGAGGAATCGTGATCATCTGACACCGGGGTCTATTGTTGTAATGTTTTATATAAGTTTAGGTTATTATAGGTTACCACATTTATACATAACTCGGGCGAATGAACATGACACCTGGCTCGAATGACTTTTGTGCAAAGTACAGGGCGAGAAGAGGTCCTGTAATACTTGGTAATGATAAGTAATGATAAGGCTTCGCAATTAGAGGAAGAACAAACACGGAGGGCGCCGCGCGGGGTAGCGGGGGACGCATCAAGTGCCGAGCGAGAGTGTCAGCCAGGTGGCATGTTGATTCGCCCGAGTAGTATTATGGAGGCGGTTTCCTAATTCAGTAGAATGGTTGATAATATGTTAGAATCGAACGGCTCGATAGCTCAGATTAGGAAATCACGCGTAGCTAAAATTTACGTAGAAAGGCTGAGCTACGACTAACTAACATACGGCGTAGGTCGCTGTTTCTACGACGCCTGGCGTAGCGTTTTGATAAGCTATGAATATAAACCATAGCAAATAATAGGACTACACCGCGGATGCTATGCCGCCCGTATCGTACAAAATATACAATACACAATATACATACACCTACATATAAAATAAAAATAAAAATCTCCATCTTTTGACATACGAGTAAAATACCGATCGGAAAAATAAACATCTCGGTGTCTTTATATTCAGACGACTCTCTCAAAACATAAAATATTTTTACAACATGGATGTCGGAATCGGTCCCTTCATATATATATTGGCGGCGTTTTATTGGAATGATTTACGATGAACCGTCTGAGCAGATAACGCAGTTGCCATCCAACATCGAACGACATCGGACCAAAGAACACTTCTGCGGAATACTTTGTATCAATGCATGCTGTACCTAATACCTTTGCCTCTTTGCATTGAATAGCTCCAATTTTTTCAGAAAACTATATGTTCTATACCGAGGTCTTGCCTAGAAACCTTCTTTATTCTGTAGCTAGGTACATTTCAGATACCTACTAAAGAAGTGTTCCTGAATTTATGATTTACATAAAGTATTTTTCTCGTGATTGCGCTCCCGGGGAGGCGCTAAGTAGAGGCTACCCTCTACTAGGTACTCAGGACTCTCCAAACAGAGCCAAGTCTAGTTGAACAATATTTGCTGCAGAAATTTACATACTTTGAACTTTTACCTCTTTTTGAGCTCTGGAAAGATTTTAAAATAGTCTTTTAAAGTGAACGGTGGGTAAATTTTCCTTATAACGCATACAATTTTTAGATCATGGTAAATATATACTGTATTATTTCTGCTCTTCACAGGTACCTACCAATATCCTACTACTAGCCTTAAGGCTTACCGAAAACTTAGCTGGAAACCTAAGAAGCACCTTTGTTCATATATGTAACACACAAAGTTGGTCTAGCCCTTACCGAACAGGTAGTTTCAAAGCAGATTTGCTTTTGTTCAAGAGAGCTTACCACGAAGTGAAGGCTTTTGAAGCTACTCAGCAGCAGCGGGGGCATCTTGACACAATCGATGTCGGCTGAATGCAGCGAGCAGTCGGAGTGGTCGCGGAGCATTTATTGTCCCACACCTCGGCTTGGTGTAAATATAGAATAATAGGTATCATTAACAAGCTTAAAGTTAAAAAAAGCCGAAACCCGACTGCTAAATAATTATACATTCATTGTCAATTCATTATTACAAATTAAATTTAAACATATAACTTATATATATTGTTGTAATCTCCTTTAAAATACCTTCATTTTGATACGCTACTCGATGAGTTTGGTAAACAAAAAAATAATAACGACTTACTATTTAACTCCAAAAATCCGCCATTTTGATTTTTTTAAACCCATCTAAGAACACTCGGACGGTTGAGACGAATCTAACGATACCATAATTGTCAAAATCCATCCAGCCGTTTGGAAGATACGAGGTAACCCAGAAATTTACATAGGTACATACTACATACAAGATACGCGCGAAAAACATAACCCTTCCTTGGCAGTCGGGTAAAAAAACCTATTTTGGGTGCATTTAGTGGTGCCGCTACAAAATAAATGCAACCTAAAAGTGCGCTTTTCCATACGCTGTCCGTTTCAGCGAGACACTAACTACACCTTAGCAGGATGGAATGATTTGAAGAAGGGAATTTCACATAGATACCGTAGGTATTTTCAATTATTTATTTTTTGCACTGATTTCCCTACTCGATTTGATCAGGTCCTGATACGGTAGGTAGTGAAATTCAACGTCTTTTATAATCATATACATACATATGAAATACATATACCAGTTCTTTGTCTCTTCTATGAAGCTCTCTCAGCTTCATCCTCTTAGTTTTTGAACGATGTTCTAAAGAGAAAAGGCTAGCTTAATTTCTTGCTTTTCAGTATTAGGTACATTGCTTTATTTCTAGAGAGAAAACAGAGATAAAAAAGTTAAAACGACAAAGAAAGGTGCTATGGGTATTAAAGAGGACTTCCAGCAAATAAAACCAACAGCAACGTCACAAAGAGCTCTTTTAGTGCGGCTCGTTAGCGAGTTGATTACGGACGGAGGCTGTGAGCCCGTCGATAGTAAATCGTTGTTTATTTACGTTGTCGTAAACAATTTGGGCTCCTCTCCTCAGTGTTCTAATGTTTTTAATTCGTTGCTTCGTTTGTTTTGAAAAGTCGGCGAAAATTGCATGTTTTACTAACGTGAACATTATTTGTACAGTCGTGTGTAATAATATGTACACACCGCTTAATTTTCAAAATTATGACTGAACAAAGCCACGGTATCGTAATATCGGCTATTTAGAATATGCCAGATATTCCTCGTAGTTTTCTGGTAATTTGAGTGTTTAAACCACTGAAATTCAATCAAAACTGACCAAGTTAGGCGCAAAATAGTATTCCACTCAAGAACTGAGAGCTAGAATGACGTTGTGACGTCATTACGCGTGGCTTGTTTTTGAGATCGATCCGTCGAAAATTGTTTTCTATGTAAGAACGTGACAAAAAAAGCTAGGCGCTCTTCTGACGGTAATAGATCACGCTATCCCATTACTTGAACAGTGCTATACATATACAGGGTGGTTTTTTGAGAAGGGCGGTGATGGCCAAGTCCGAAAAAACAAGAGTTAGAGAAAACTCATGAAAGGAGTCATGCCCTCGATTTATATGAAAACAATAAGTGCATATTTGGTTTCTTTTTTAAATATGTTATTTTTGTCAAAAATCGACCCGAATTACTAAAAAAAAAGACACATTGTATTATTATACCAATGGATTCTGTTGCTGATAAGGATCTATCTTTACGAAGAAAGCCATCAAAACAATTTTGTAAAAAAATTTAAAACAACCATGTCTCGCTTTCTACCGTAAAAAGTTGTGAGATCCATGTAACACCAAGCCGGTTACCTTATTAAGTCCCTACTTAAGGGACCTACTGTCTTAAGTTATTACGTTATTAGCTAACCTTACAACATCTTATAGTGACCATTATGAATATATAAGATTAGACCAATCTTTCAGGATTGTTTTTCATAATTTAAACTTCATGTGTTGCTCTGTAAAAACAAAGCTTGTTTTATTGTTTACTTATTTATGTTTAGGTACACTTTTCAACTTAAACTTACAGTATTTTCTACGACTAACTTACCTGTAAAAACAAAGAAACGACATTTAAAGTTTATTAATTTAGTTTGTCGATTCCTATTCACATTTTTAGTTTTATTTTCACAATAAATAATTCGCAGACTCACATTATGACATGACATTTAACGATGTCAATGACAATTCAAAAATCACCATCACTCATTCGTTGTTCGTAGATAAACTAATAATCCTTTTTTCAACTGATAGAACAATACATCAGCTAGGCAGCAAGGCGCGCCAAATTCAAACACAAAGAAATCTTATTTCTTACAAATATTAAAAATCTTTTGTGTTTTAAATAAAATAGATTGTTTGGTCACTATAAGATGTTGTTAGGTTTCTTAAATTCTTAAACTACTGGTTTAAATTGAATGAAATTTCAAATATACCGTGTTTAAACAATGCCTGCTTGGGTACTGAATTAATGAATGAAAGAATGAATTCAGGCTTCTAGTTTTATCCACAACGAAGCTATAGGGGGTCGAAAATGGCCTGAACTGCTTCGAAATAAGGATAGTACAGCCGTGCCACTTTTTTACTCGACTTGGTGGGGCACTGCCGTGACCCCAGATTTAATAAGTACTAAAAATGAAAGAAAATAACAAAATTAGCAATCACCGCCCTCCTCAAAAACCCACCCTGTATTGTACTCGTACACTTAGACATATTTTGATGATCAGTCTCGAGAGCCCAGTAATTTCACGATACAAGTGATGGTTCCTCTTTTTTTAAAGTTTCAGGGGTAACGATAATGTAAATGCTTACGACTACATTCATGGCCGTATTTTAATAACACAGGCATCGTTTTTTTTGACAATAAACATTATTTTAAGATATTATTTCAACATCGACTAAGGCGGGCTAAGTCCAATTTAGCTCGTACAGTCGAGCTTCAATAATGATTGATTATAATATATTATAATATTTCAATATCACTGATAAAAAAAATCTGTGAGAACATACAAATATTTCACTTCCCACGCTAGGGCGTAAAGTTAAACTTTACGAGTATATATACAGGGGAGGTAAAACTGCATTTTAGACCCTAGGGCAAAAAGTGATTGCTTATAAAATCTGTATTAATAATGTTCAGTTTGTTATAGGCTTCATACCGGAAGTTAAGAACTTTTTTCAAACTTCGAACTTCAGATCAGGGTATTGTGGTATAAAGCATAAATAAATATCATTTTAAGATTTTAATCTAATATTTTTGTATCTAACCATTATACGCCGCAATTTTTTAATTACAAGAAAAAAAATACGCGTAATCAGTTGCCTGGAAAAATAGTATTTTTATAATGGCAGCCATGTTTTTTGTACAAGGGCCCTATTGATGTTTGCAATTTCAAAAGAGGAACAAAAAAAATACCGTCGGTGAAATCTACATATATCTTTCTACGACTTTTATTTTTCGAGATACCAGGTAAGTACCCAAAGGGGGCATTTCTATTATTTTATTCCCATCGAGTAACACTGTTACTCGTTTGGGTGTTACTCGATGGGAACCCATCGGTAATAGGGGAGCGAAGTCATTGTAAGGACGCACCTCAACTTTAAAAAATTCAGTCCACTACAACAACTTCACTTTTGAATAAAAATTACATGCAAAAATATGGCTCTATCTATCACCGTTTACGAGATATAAGCATTTAAATTATTTTATGGACAATAATTTAAAATTAATTTTTTTAAAAAATTTAATTTTAAATTATTGTCCATAAAATGTACGTACACATAGAAACACCAAAATTATGTTGCCATCAACTTGTGTCTTATTGAAAGCAAGTCGATGTCAGAAATAAGTAACCAAATTGATTCTAAAAAATATTAAAACATGTTGCAGTTGAAATGTCATAAATATGTATACAATAATATAATAATAGATAATGGGGTCAGGCCTAAATAGGTAGGTACCTACTTAGTTGCCGGACCCCATTATCTACGAGCCAGAAAACTTAGAACTAGAATAGGTACTTAAAAATGGTATCCCAACCACTGCGGTAGTAGGTACCTATTTATATAGCAGCTTTTATAAGACGTGGTTTTAATTCAAATTCAAATTATTTATTTCAGACAATGTTCATAAAAATTAAACACACAATATATAAAATGAACATAATCTTTAAATTAAAATAAAATAAAACACACATTATACAACATGAAGCCTGACTAGGCCAAGTATGGGACAATCAACCCGGTCTGCCACGACGCGAAGGATGGTGTTGGTTTAAAACATTGGTTGATTAAATTAAGAATATAAAATAATAAACATTGACTTACCTCTCGTGCTGAATGATAAAGTATAATATAAAGTAAGAGAGGCATCCCATTAGCCGCAATTGGAAAATATGGAATTTCAACCTTAGGCAGGTGGGTCGAGTGTTACAGTGTTCGAATGAAATACGAGTCGCGGTAGAGATCCGCGCGCGGGACGCGACACGTAAGCGGAAAAGTAATAAATAATTATGCAACGAAAACGAAATTTATCGAGGTAGGTGTTGAAATGAACTCAAAGGTTAATTTTGCGAAATAAATATTGGATCAAGTACTTTCATTATTGTTATAAAATCCTGGGGTAGATATCAAAAGAAGGTAAAATTTTCAAAAATTTCTCGATTAAAAGTGACTGCTTATGTTATTAGAACATGTTATACCTTAAGGGTTGGTACACATCTGACGGATAACGCGTCGCGTATTATCGGTCGCGTAACGCCAAAACAGACAAATATTATAATAAAACATTCAACCTTTTACACCTAGCCGATGATGCGTTAGTGCGTCGAGCGTACTAACGCGTGCTAACTATGATACAACTATACTATGCTATACTCTACGCATCTTCCGTTAGATGTGTACCGACCCTATTATATTATAATATTAAACTAGCACAGCACTTGCCTGAACTTACCTTGGTATACATACATTATGTCAAATAATAATTAAAGCTTACAATTAAACGTTTTTCAAACTGTAAAATTGTAAAGTGTTTTTGCAATTTTACGCTGACACGTTTAATGTATTTAATTAATTACGGAACCTTACGGCTGTATTACCTATATTTTATCCACAACGGTAATACGCAAATGATATTTATTTTATAAATTGCCAAACGAGCTAAGAAAACGAATGAACGAATTTTATAAAACGAGTCGACAACGCTACATTTATCAGAAACGCTTTCCGAGATCTTTCAACTCAGTCCCGGCATTACTGCTCTCCGGTACTACGGCACTCCGGTACGAAACAACAGCAATCTGGTACTACGGCACTCCGGTATTCCGGCACTCCGGTACTACGGCACTCCGGTAATACGGCACTCCGGTACGGAACAACAGCAATCTGGTACTACGGCACTCCGGTACTACGGCACTCCGATATTCCAGCACTCCGGTACTACGGCACTCGGGTATTCCGGCACTCCGGTACTACGGCACTCCGGTACTACGGCACTCCGGTACAAAAGCACTCCAATACTACAGGACTACTATGGTACTTCGGTACTCCGGGTCGGTACTCGGTGGAATAATTCTTCACTAGTTCCTTCGTGCCTTAATTTCAAATACACTCTTCTTCATTAATTTCATATTTTGTTTTGCATAGGGGGCTGTATTCAGGCTGACAAAATGAAGGAACTCGCAAAAGGCGGCTTCCCACGGTGCATTATTCTGCAGATTTATCACGCACGGCCGACGACCATGGACAGCCACGCACTGCGCACAAAGCTCTTCCAAGACTACGAAACCAACCGACGCACTATGAAAATACTATTTCCATAGTGCGTCGGTGCGGGCTGGTCCGCATTTTCACTCACAGTGTGACGCCGGCTTAAAAAGAATACTGGGCTGGAATAAGGCATAGGGTACACCTTACGCCATACTTCATGTCCTCGGTCCGCCCGCGCCGCCCCTGCCGCCCCCGCCGGGCCTGGCGTCCTGTCCTGTTGCCCCCGGCTCCAGTCGAGGCGTAAGATTAAGCCCAAATCCGCGTCGCAACACTTTTGATATACGGCTCACTGGTTCCGATATTCTATTGCCTGTGATTTTTAAGGAACATTAGTGTTCGACTAAACTTTGCTAAGTAACGAAATAAGACTTTGCTCGTAAAATCATTCATTATTTTTATAAAATGGTTGACAAAGTCTTGTTACATTGTAGCATGCATAACAGACTGTACTTGTAAGTGTAACTTTGGCGTAGTTTTAAGATAAGGTTGGATTTCTAGATATATGTCTGTGGTTGGATTGGATGTGAGGTCGTGTCAATGATTGTTGCCTCGTGATTGGCTGCATTATAAATACAACGCAATGGAACGGATTATCGTTATTGATGAATTTAAAAACTGGATGAGTTATTTATATGATATTTATTGAAATTATTCACAGTTCCGTTTCCGTTGTCATACTGAAATGAAAAGATAAAAAATATTAAACCCGTGCCTGCTAATAGGTGAAGCGGCTCTTAAGTGCTTGTAAAAGGACATGTTTGTCCGTAAGACGCATCGAGACTCGAAAAAGGAGGGTGTTATTAGACATATAGACTAGTATACTAGATATTTGAAGACTGTACTTTAATAATAGAATATCTAAGTATACCAAGATCCATATGTACGGTACCTGCCCAATAATAAATAGATATAGCTACTAACTTTGCTAGATATTTAATATTTCTGAAACTACGATAGTATATTATAGTACATTATTACGTTTTAACAGGAAGTACGAGTAAGCATCAGGCTTAAGGCGCAGCGCTCGCTGATCGGAAACTCCGACGTATTTTATCTTCGTCCTTAATTGCGCGACGCTCAATAAAGAGCAGATGAAGCTCGGGTCCAGCTGTAATCGACTCGATAAGAAGACAAACGCACAGGCGTCCGCCCACGAAGCCGCCGCCCGCCCCGCGCATTTTTTGCCCTCGCGCTTACGGACATTCCCAAAGTAAAGCTTTTTGTTTGAAAATTGGTTTTTCTTTCGTCCTTCTATTTTTATCGATACGCACTTGGACGAGAAACGATTTTAAAATGGAATTTGGAACCTTTTGCTATCTGTCTACCTCTCCAATTTTGTTTTCCCGGTTTTAATTTGGAAATTCGGTTTTTTGACAAATGTTTTCAGAGATAAACGTGCTAATTTCGGTAAGGTTGTAAGATATGTAATACAAAAAATATTTAAAATATTGATATACCTACTAAAATTGAATTACCGAAAATGTATTTCTTTACAGAGCCTGACTAAAATAGGTACGTAAATACCATTTTAACCAAACACAGATATAACTGTTTATGTTCAATGCTGATATATTATAATATAAGAACCGTGTTTACGAAGCTTCTCCTCAAATAAAGCAAGGCCCGGCTTCGGCGCCTGGGATCGGCGCCTGGGATCACAGTTTACATTATTACCATTATTTAGCTCATAACGCCGAGGTCGAAACAATATTATCTGTGAAAAATACCTCAAGTAAGTGACCTCAGGGTCGGCCCGGCTTACCGTTTAATATACGCCGATCCGCGCTACGTTTAGGCGATAATATTTTTAATATTCTTTGTGATGAAAAATGAGGATGGTTGTTCGCTGCGGCGGCGCCCAACATGGGGCGGAGATAATCACAATTTCAGTAAGACAATCTTTTACATTACGTTTCCCTGATACCAGGTCATACTAACAAATTACTCACATCTAATAAATTTAAGTGTTCTGCCGACCCAAAACCCGACCCTAATTGGCATGGTATCAAGCCACTGTAAGTTTTAAAAACACGCATTTTACATGCTTGTTTTATTACAATACTCGTACACATTCTCATCTATTCATAAATTGATAAGAAGATAATTGTATTTTGATTAGACATGCCATCAATTAGTGTTTCTTACTACTGTATCTACGAGTATATGGATATTATCTAGAACTGTAGGTACTATTTATTACGTACCAGTACAAAAATTTTAAAGTTTGAATGTGGGACGATGGGTCGGCGCTCGATACTCGGAATTAGATTTGGGAATGTAGAGGCTTCTCTGTTTCAAAGGCTCGCAGTCAAAGCGGCACATTCAGTTTCCGAGTACGATACGATTGGAATCGGAGCACGGCTCGTCTATGAAATACCAGATATAAATACAGGATGCCGGATCGACGCAGGTCGTCTACTCTACACCACTGTATAGGAAGCTATCGTGAAACCCAGAACTAATAAATGCACGTACATACTACTGTTATATTGGCATGAAATACGGCTTCATTTTGAGATAAGATTCTCATTAATCTCATTAATTAATAAATTTGCAAATGTTTGATGATAGGAAAATGTTTGAAGCTCAATCACGCGGAAACTACTCTACCGATTCAATTCAATTTTCAATTTCAAAAATTCTTTATTTCATAACTTATTCTAGCATAGTTCCAGTGTACGTGTATTCCTAAAAACTAGACAAACATATATTTTTTCTGTTTTTTTAAGTGCAGATGACTTATTTAAAAACTTATAAAAAAGAAGAAAAATTTAAACATTTACATATTAGATAAATAATTAGTGTCTCATAGAAAACGAACAATATAATTCAATAAATACGTAGGCTTTTATATTAGCACTACATTTAGTAACATACTTTTACTCGGGGGTAAAGGATAGGTCAGTAGGTACCTACCAGAGAAATACATTAATACAGAAAAATAAGATAAGTACTATTAACTAAAAATCTTAAACAAAATAAGCGAGGGTGTCAGTAGAAAATTAATTCCATAAAAGCAGCCACGGCGAGAACAATAGGACCTGGCTCGGGCGCTTATCGCTAGCGTACAGTATTGCACGGGCCTCGAGGAATGCGCCTGCGCAACACTCGCCGCGCACTGCACTCATTATTGACCTCTAGCTACCGTGGTGAAGGGTGAGAATGGCGTGCGTAAGTGGTAGTTGTAAAGCACGCATTGTGCGTAGAGTAGTAGTGCAAATAAACCGGTAGCAGTCGGTAGGCTACTCATTGTAGTCGAGGAACAAGTGATGGGGTAACTTGTATCGATTATATTTATCGATGTATGGCAGATTATGCATTCGGGTTTTACATATATTTTTAATATATTTATTATAACTTTTAGGATTTTGGTGAATGTAAAATTTTTTTGAAATTTTGTAAATATATTTAAATAGGGTAGGGAATCCAATTGTAATGTGTAGTCTATGTAAGTTTGTGCGAAATGAGGTGTTGTAGGCATATTTAAGGGCTTTATTTTGGACCACTTGTAGGTTATTTATATTTGTCCGACAGGTACTACTCCATACAGGACAAGCGTAGGTAATGCAGGGGCGTACTAAAGTACGATAAATGTTTAGTTTTGTGCTGTTACTGAGGCAAGAACGTCTGTTAAGGATAGGGCTAAGTGCGTTTAGGGCTTTCGTACCTTTTAGTCGTAGTTTCACAGTGTTTTCTGTCCAGTTCAGTCTCCTGTCTAGTACTGTGCCTAAGTATTTGACCCAAGGGCTCCAGGGAATGTCATAACCATCTATTGCGAGAGTACGAGTTGGCGACCTACGTTGTCTTGTAAACATAATGGCTTCTGTTTTAGAAGCATTGATCTTAAGCTTCCACGAATGAAAGTACGACGTGAGGCAATCAATGGACAATTGAAGTCGATCAATGATGAGGTCAGTGTCATCCGAGGTGGTGAATGATGCTGTATCATCAGCAAAACAAGCTAGCTGTGTACGCGCCTGTATTGGGATATCATTAAGAAACAGCAAGAATAACTGTGGCCCGAGAATCGAACCTTGAGGAACACCAGCTGGCACAGGTTTGCTTGCAGAATAAGAGCTACCGATGTGAACCTGAAACGCACGCTGACTAAGATAGGATTTAATCATTTTAATAAGACACCCGGGGACTTGTAAAATAACTAGCTTATGTAGAAGAGCTTGGTGCCACACCGTGTCAAAAGCTTTTTCAATGTCAAGGAGGAACATTCCAGTCGAGTTTTTCATATTTAGACCGTGTGCAACAGCTTCGGCCACTCTAGCTAGTTGTTGAGTTGTTGAGTGAGCACGACGAAAACCAAATTGCTCATCGACGATCCTAGATTCAGTAGCACGAGTTAGGCGAATATAAATAAGTTTTTCGAACAACTTACCTAAGCAGGGCAATAGGCTTATCGGGCGGTAGCCCGTCGGGTCAGTGGGGTCTTTACCCGGTTTATGAATTGCGATAACCTTCGCCGATTTACTCTACCGATTGCGCTGAATTTAGGTGTAGCCATAGTTTATGACCTGAAAACGGATATAGGCTAAATTTCATCCCGATGCCACGCAGGCAGCAGTTAGTTTCTCGTAATCTTTATTTAACATTAACTTGATTATAGTATCCAGGTACTGTAGAATCAAGGCTTCAAGCCGGTTAGCAGCTAACTCAATCTGCATTAAGTTAACATTCAACTACATCGCGCAGACAAATTAGATTGAATTTTACGTCGCGACGCAAAGTGCTTCAATTGAATGTAGTCTTTTACGGAGATTGTATGAAACCACAAATTCATACAATTTCTTATGTAGGTATAGTGTATGTATTTACTTAAACGATAAAATTTGCTGAGTCAATTTTAATTTAATTGTTATCTATTGGAATTGGCAGTGGTACTTATCTAATAACATGCTTCTCTAAGTCATTAGTAGTTTTATCATCATCATTTTCTAGTCATCCCACTTAGGTGGGGTCGGCACAACATGTCTTCTTCCATTCGTCTCTATCAGCCGTCATCTCGGTACTTACACCTGTTTTATTCATATCATCTTTCACACAGTCCGTCCGTCTTTTCTTTGGCCTTCCTCTACTCTTATACTTATATCCATCCACTTCCATATTCAGCACTCTTCTAGTCACATGACATTCTTCTCTTCGCATCACTTATTTCATTAGTAGTTTATTTTCTTCATAATAAATTACTAATTGACGACACGGATGGTCGAGTGGCAAGTACGTCGGACTGCTACGCGGAGTGTCTCGGGTTCGATTCCCGCTTCGAGACAAACATTTGTGTGACAAACATCGATGTTTGTCCTAAGTCTGGGTGTTTTCTATTTATTCTATGTATGTTTTTACATTAAAGTATACCTACAAGTTTTCTATCAGTTTTCTGGTCCCCATAGTACAAGCTCTGCTTAGTTTGGGGCTAGATTGCGTTGTGTGAAATGTCCTAAATATTTATATTTATAACTAAAATAATCATTCAATAAAAAAAAAATACCCAAGTAAGTACATACATACCTAATCAATGAATGTTGCGTTAATGACCAAACGCGACCCATAACTGAATGAGTTGTTTTATTACCTACTGCGGGCGGAGCCACTTGGACTTATCAAATGTCAGAAAACGTTTTTTTATCGTTCAATATCGAATAATGCTAATAAAAATAGCAAATTTGATTTTCCGAGACGTTTGCCTCGTTTCGGAGTGATCACTTACGAGCGTCTGCTTTCCAATTCCGAATACGAATTTTTTATCCAATTTCGAAAATATTATCTTTCGTTTATATTGCATTGGTACCAATATTTTTTCTCCATTTTCCGTCAATTTATTGTATTTAGTATTTTTTCATATAATTATAATGTGTATAAGTTTGATACCTTAGTACCACCCTCGCTTTGAATCGGATGCGCGCTCTTTGTCGGTAGCTCTCGCCGCCCGCCAGGCACACCCTCATATCTCAAGTCTCGTCATTCGCAGCCACATTTAGAGGTTCTAATTTAACTTCAGACAAACGCTGCCATTTGCCGACGACGACAAACAACAAGATGAGGTACGACAATACAAATAAATTAACTAATGATATTATAGACCAAGCGTAAAATCAGGGTCCTACAATTTTACTTATACTTTTTGTGTTGTATGCAGTAAGTAGCATATTACAAAGATTGATTAATACAAGCTCGATCTACTCGTACTTCATTCAAGGTCAGTTTGTAGATCGTTTGTTCGCGATCAATGAGCTGTGACGTTATAAATTGACAACCAATTATTATTAGTTTAATGGCCGGAACATTAACCTAGTTAAACGCGTTATATCCGTTTGATCATCATATCCGGTTATCGCTAAACGAAATAACGGATACGTTTATGAGTTCAATCTGATCCGATCCAATTTTCAATTTACTATGCATTTTATAGCTGGTATTCTCACATTTCATAACCATGGCGCTATGTTTTAGATGCGTTCATAAATTTGTATATTTATGTACAGTCGGCTCTATAATTGTCTTTACACCCAGCTTATGCCGATGTTATTTTGTGATTAAACTACTTGTGGTTTATATTAGGGGTATATCTTAAGTGGTTTATTCACATCAGTGGTTTAATCACAAGAGAAAACTGGCGTAAGCTGGGTGTAAAGACAATTATACAGCCGACTGTACTATTCAAACCGTTAAAAACGAGTTCATAAAATTCTCTTATAATATCATAATAAACAAAGTGATTCTCGCTTGATTTCAGTGACTGAAGGCCGTATAGTGCCGTATAGTGTGATCTAAATTTAGCTACCAATGTGAGTCCGTTTGCCGTTACATCCTGTTTGCGTTACATCCTGTTTGCGTAGGCCCTGGTGTAACGATGTGGGCTGTACCCAGCGTGCCGTGAAGTCGAGTCGTGTCGCAGCCGTCGCAGCCGGAAACCAACGCAGAGCCTGCAGCGATTACAGTGGTTTTGAAAATCTGTGATGTAAAGATAATAATACAGTAATACAGTCTGGAATCCACATTATGTTACTTACGATCATGCAATAGAGTCCATACAAAGAAAATTTGTTAAGCATTTAAATTACCGTAAAAAAATCATCAATGATGACTACCTCGCGTCATGTCAAGACCATGGACTTGCGTCACTTAGACACAGAAGGATTTTGCATGATATGTCATTGCTTCATGATGTGTGTTCTGGAGCCTTGGACTGCACAGATTTACTCAATAAGATACTTTGTCTACGAGCTCCAAATAGACGAACCAGGCACACTCAGTTATTTTATGTTCCAACTCACATCACAAGCTACTCCGCTAATAGTGTGACGAGTCGGCTTCCTCGCACGTACAATAAAACATTTCATGACCTGGATCTGTTTTGCTTATCTAAAAATGTTTTCAAATCTAAGGTTCTTACTCACTTAAAGAACCTTCAAAAGCTACAAAAGAAATAATCTCACTTTTCCATAATCCCGAACATATAAGTTTTAGAATAAAATGACCATCATGTAAACCGCACCTAATGACAAGTTTGTTTTTCGAGCGCATACTTGTTGCAAGCGTTGCAGGTTAGGTAGGCAACTCATTAAGACTTCGAACAACACACACACACATCACATTCACACTCCACACACACCACTGACAAACACAGTGCGATTATTTGTTTGTTTGTAATTTACTGCTGTTAGAGTTACTAATTATCTACCCAGACTTACCTACCTATAATTCGTATATATTTACAGTAAACAAAATGTAGACTCAATTTGGTTTAAGAATAGTATATATTTCATAGCTTATATAAGAAAAAAATGTAACTGTGAGTCTAATGTTAAATAAATAAAATAAAATAAATAAAATAATAGTAACGCTTTGACACGTCTTGATATTTTTTATTGTAGTGTGCTGAAATATGCTACGGCGTACGGAGCTACGGCTTTGTAAAGTGCTACGGCGTAGGGAGCTACGGCGTACGGAGCTACGGCTTTGTAAAGTGCTACGGCGTAGGGAGCTACGGCTTTGTAAAGTGCTACGGCGTAGGGAGCTACGGCGTACAAGCTAGTGCTACGGCGCATAAAGCTACGGCGTACGGAGCTACGGCTTTGTAAAGAGCTATGGCGTAGGGGATCTACGGATTTGACAAGTGCTACGGATCAACGGCATAGTCATCTGCTACGACCGCGTAGAGTATTATGATGCGAGTGTTTGACTGTGCTACCACGCAGTTGTAGAATAATGAAAGCAACTTTAAAAAAATCATACTTGCAAGTCTTAGCCTAAAATGTAATTTTAAACTAAAATAATTGTAAATGCTTTTTAGAAATGAGTATTGAATATTGGCCATTGAACTTCGGGCTGCTGCCGCTCTATCGGTCCGCCACAGCGCACTGGGGCCGCTGCGTGTGACAGTAATGGCCCGCGCCCCATTACCCGCGCTGCGCCCGATTGCCCGACGAGTCATTGCCCAATGCTTACACCCATTGCCTGGAGCCCAATCAATGTTCTTCGCACATTAATATAATAACGTCACAAAAATATATTCATTACTAGTATTATTACTTATTGAACAGTACATTAAATACAATTTTAATTGTGTGATGATAAAATACAGCTCAATCTTACAGTCAGCGTGATTGCAGGCAGACATCCACCAGATATCACAGCGACAGAAATCCACCAGACATCCACCAGAGATCACAGCGACAGACAACCACCAGACATCACAGTGACAGACATCCACCAGACATCACAGCGACAGACAACCACCAGACATCACAGTGACAGACATCACAGTGACAGACATCCACCAGACATCCATCAGACATCACAGCGACAGACATCTAACCCCACGAACAGTCGCATTTATAACATGCGTGTGATCCAAAAGATGCTGCATATTGTGAGATACGGAGACAACAGTTTTGATCGCGTGATGGACCATCTCGTCCGTCTCCTGCTCATTGTCTCCGGCCAGCAACGGCATGATCTGTACTAGGCATGGAAAGTATACCGAGTAACATGTTATTTATCATGCTATAATACTGATCACACATAACACTTGTTACATTCTGGGACCAAGTGTGTTAGAAATCACCGGTGATATCCGTCCGGCGATTTTTTACTCTGTGATGTCATAATACTTGTCACCATTCACAATTTCATCCGTATCGTAAATAACACTAACAGTCAGTCAGTCAGTAGTGCTGACTGTGACTGTGAGTGTTTGCGTCACGTCGCGTGATGCATGAATTATTATAACAAAATGTGACATTATCGCACTTGGCCACTGATGAAAAAGTACTGGTGATTTCACTGTTACAAAATTAAATCATATCACCATGTGACAATGAAATAAAAGTAGCAGTCATTTGCATGCCTAATTTGTACTGTTCAGTGTACAGTGTACATGGCAGCGCCTCATCCGTTGTACAGAGTAGATTGTGCCATGTCTGGCGCGAGTGGGCGTGATGGATATCCTATCATGGATGATAAATAACATGTTATATCAGCAAAAAGAACGAGAAAAAGATTAACATTTTATTGGTAAAGAATAATAACAGAAACTTCAATGCTGATGTACTGAAGTTTTGTTTGAGCCTTAATATTCAAACCGAAACTAATAGGTCGTGTCGTTAACCTTCACAGGGCTCAACTGAAAACCAGCGCTGGATAGGTGGGTAACCCCATCTATCCGGCATAACGCTGAGTTGAGTCCTTTTTTGCCATACAAATACATACACTTCATATACGAGTAGGTTAGAATAAGTCTTTTAAGTTAGAATTATTTAGATAAGTAGTTATAAGTTTCTCTATTTGACTGTCATTGTATTTTATAGGCAAATAAATACCATTTCATTTACCATACCATTTCAAACTCATTATATTATTTTGTTACAATTTCTTTTGCATATTAACACACTACATAATTATATGCTTTACATGTAATAATGTTTTTTTATACATAATTTTAAATTTAAGGAGGGGTGGGACATGTGAGGGAGAATAATCCTCTCGTCTGTACACCCTCACACCCCCTCGCTTGTGACCGCAAAGGAACTGCTAATTATTCCTCACGACACCTGGAGTCGTTGAGTGACTAAATAATGGATGGATTTCCGTTCTGTCAGTCAGTTCCGGTTCTGACCGCAAAAAGCTCAGATCAGAATCTCTTACGTAACGTGAGATTATACGAGAGTTCTTCAAAGTCTGATTTTATGTGTAATAGGTACTTAAGTTCAAAAATATTTTGTGTCAATCTTGCCAAAACACTTACGTTAACGATTTTGCGCATGTCAAAAATACGAGTAGGTTTATTTTTATATTTATGTCTAAATTACCTAACTACTGCTTAGAATAAGATGTCTAGCTTAAGAACATACATAGATACATAGACATAGAAAATATTTTATAAGCTTAAGTATTTCAAACTGTTAAAAATTTTTCGACTTACCAGAGTTATACAATGTAAAATATTGGCCAATAAATGATTGAATTGAATTGAAATTTACTAAATTTTGTGAGAGCGTCTGGTCGAAGCGACGCGTGATCAGAGGGCTGGCAGCTATCTCGGCCACAGAATAAGCCTTGCGATACAAAGAGGCGATGCAGCCAGTATCCTCGGCACGCTACCATCGAGTATCGAGTTGGAACTGTAGAGCTACCTATAGATCGTTTGCAACGGTATATGGGTGGCCCAATTGTTTCCTTTTGTTAATTTTGTATTATAGATTGTATTGTATGAATTAACAACGTAACCAAAGCTAACGAGTACAACCTCATGAAAGCCAACAGCAGACAATACTGTTAGTTCCACAGCGCCATTCTGGCTCACAACTACACAAGTTAAGTTAATGAATCCAAGTGTAAGTTGCTCTGACTATTTTCACGTACAATTAAGCTGCTATTTTCAGGGAAACAGCGGGTGGCTGCATCGTGTGTGAGAGTGCGAGCTCTGAAATAGCTATATCGTTGTGGGATATGATCTTAAAAATTACTAAGGGGAGGAAATAAAATTGGGATTGCAAGACTAAACTAGTAAACTATAATATATTTTCTTGTACCATTAAATAAAGCTAGGAACTATTATATTATAATCGTTAATAAATTTATTAAGCAGGAATTATTATTATTATAATCGTTACTAAATTATTCTCGCTGTTACAAATTCAAACAGACTTTTAGTATTAATAAATAGCATAAATATAATAAGTAATAAATCCGCTTAACTTCTAAACAAAAGACGTAATTAACTTAACTCGTTTAGTTAGCTAGTTTAGAATTTTAGTATCTAAACCAAAGCGCCGATTAATAATTTATTAATTATGATTAAGGATTTATTATTAAATATATTTATACTATTTATTAATATTTATGGATTTCCGCAAAGTAACGCCGGAATCAATCAAGAATTTTAGTAACTATAACGAGATTTTTTTCCGTGTAGCTGACGCACGCAACTTCGTTTGCGTTGCGAATTTTCAAAATTCCTCAATTAGTACTTACTTTCAGCTTATGAAGAACACATCCTCCAAGTTTAAAATCTCTTCGTTCAGTGGTTTGGCCTGTATGTTGTCTGTCATTCGGTCAGGTCCAAGCGGATATATGTCGAGCATTAAATGGGCTTCAGGAACGAGATATACACAAGATTTTTCACTTTAATTGCGAGAAAATTAAACAAATTCAAACTGAAATAAGCGCCCATTCTGTAAAGTCGTTTTTTTTGGTGGATCACTTATCAAAAGAACCTTAAAAAATCTATAAATTATTTGATTGATTGCTTGCTTTTGCAATTGTCCACTATGGCGATGGAGATGCGATAAAAATATAATACTGAAATAAAGCTCAAACATAAACTTGTTAATGCAAAATTCGTTGCATATTCATTCCGCTGGAATCAACACATTAAAATTCAAATCAATTTGCCTAAACGTTTCCGGGAAACTTAATGTATTTATTCGGAACGGAGTTGAATAAGCATTACGCTTGCGAGTATCGAACTAGTAAGTGGCCGCCTCGGAGTCAGCACATGTGTTACTTAACCGAGCGAACTAACTTACTGTTACTTACTGCCTAGGGATGGGTGGCTCGAGGCCGAAAATTAAAGAAAAAAGAACAATTATTTATTATCTAACAAAAAACACAATCATCATCATCAAGCCCGAGATACATGAGGGGACATTTTGTCGCGCAACACGACGCGCAGCACTCAATTTACGTGACGCTGCAACGTTGTATAGTGTCCCGCAAAATGCCCCATAACATTTTACGTGACGCGGGACATGTTGCTTGATCCCGCCTCACGAGCGAGCGCACGTGTCCCGCGTCAGTGTCGCGCCATTTGTCACCGAGTATAGTCGCGTACGCAACGTGCCTCTCAATGTCTGTCCTCGGGCGACATTTCTATAAATACTGACTAGTATAGCCTGCAAAATGTGCCGCGACATTTGTCTCGGGACTCATGTAGTTGTTGAGCAACATGTTCCGCAACATGTCGCTCGGTTTGTCTTCTAGTGTATACCGAGCTTAATCCTTACATGCTAAATACAAGCTAAGTTTAGCTAGGCTACCCAAGCTAAGTTAAAATAAAGCTAAGTGTATTTACAATTACCAGTGCATTTTTGTAGAGAGATTCATACATTATATTCGTATTTACTAACACTAGGCACTCTTGTATCGTGGAGACCTTGTTTTACGCATAAATTAAGCCGAAAGGTTTCAAAGCTTTCATTACCTATGTACATTGGATTTATGTCTGTAGGTTTTTCAAGTGGAACTAGAACCGGTCTCAGATCTGACGAGACCCTTTTCACCTCTGACATTGTGACTTGTATCAAAATCTTCAAGGTAAAATATTATTTTGAACTAGTAGGCACTTCGTCAAAGCGGTTTTTGAATAAAATTTACTTTGGTTTGTAAAAATGGTTGGATAGATAGACAGATGGATGTTTGTTCCCGCATGCCAAGACTACTAAACCGATTGAACTGAAATGTATTACAACTAAATAATTAAAAGCAAAGCCGAAAAGTGTTGCGATAGGTAAGTTAATCCCTACTCTAGTGTTTCTTGTGAGACCGCGCGACTCGGCGCTGAGTTGCATCGGTTCGAGCGAGTGTTGAGTAAATTATGAAATGTTTTGATCAAAGTGGGGGGAGGGGAGGGGCGGGGGGGGGGGGGGGGGAGAGGCACACCACTCAAGCAGCAAACTTGCATTTTATTTACGAATTCAAGATTATAGCGAATACTCCCTCAATAATTCAATTTCATTTCTTTTTCTCTTTCTTGTATTAAACCTATACATAACATACATACACATTATACAGAAACCATGGGCTTAGCCTGCCGAAGACCAATCCGATGGTTTTATGATATTGTGGAGAAGAATGAGCAGTGAATTTTCTTTTTCGAAAAAGCTGACAGTACCTAATAGTATCGCAAGTACGAGGGTCAGGATTTGAATTATTATTAGTTATTTTTGAATTTATTTATTTTTTAGTTAACTTCAATCTATTGCAACATCGATACCGTTTATTGGAGCCACTCGGCTCGAACACACGATCACAAATATTTATGCCATATTTAATAGAACATGGAATCCAACTGCGATTTATTCAATAAGGTCGGCGTGTAACGCGCGCCGATGCCATAGTATAGGCCCATTGCAGTATCAACACCAAGTATCGAAAAAAAATATCCCGCAATTTAGAATTGATCACTCAACATAAAAAAATCAAAAGAAAATATATTTTTATTCCATTTAATTTATGATGTGTAACATCGTATAGTAATTTCGTAAAATGAATTGGAGGTGTGTAACAGGAAGTTAGCCATCAGATGGTACCAACCTCATAAAAATAAGTAAATAGAATTCTTCCAATTTTACTCGCTCGTTTTTTCATGTTAACGAGTGACGAGACGAGGTAGGCTCTATCCTGATGATACGAAATAATACCTGCTTATGATCAGAACAGTGCTACATAAAATTAAAAATCACATATGCCAGATTCTACTAAAAATTATTTAACTGATTTCTTAAAAAGACGTTGATAATTCCTACCTACTTATATGGGTAGTTGCGGTACTGGTTGGCGAGCTGCCATGGCGCGGGGAGATGCGCCCGTTCGCGCCCGATTGATTGAGTTATTGAACTGTCTGATACGCCGCTCTTCTGCCAGTCCTGAAATAATTTCTACGACGTATTAGAGTACCAAAATCTTGTTAAATGAAAAAATGATGTATCTGAATCTTTATAATCTAATCAAATTCAAAATAAAAAGTGAGTTATTTTAACTATAAAGGGTAAATATGTAAATTTAAATTTTGATTCCATTAATGTAACTCTGAGGTTAAAAAAAAGTTTCTATAGAAACACCTAAAACGGATATAACAATATTTTGGTTTAAATTGAATACATCTACTACTTATTCTGTTTTTTTTTAAATACTGATTAGTTAATATACTAGTCTCTGAGAAATCTTCTGATCTGAAGCCACTTCTACAGCCCGACA
Source organism: Lobophora halterata (assembly GCA_932526365.1). Taxonomy (NCBI): domain Eukaryota; kingdom Metazoa; phylum Arthropoda; class Insecta; order Lepidoptera; family Geometridae; genus Lobophora; species Lobophora halterata. Next base: position 170,103 of record OW052012.1, read on the forward strand.
CCAGGATTCAACAAAAGGCCGCGATTGGCCGCCATTTGCGATGCCATTTTTGAATTGATCAGGTTCTCGAGCTCGGAGGGGCTGATCCAATCAACGCTCACAAAAACGATATTAGTCGAGGTCTTACGATAGATTTTTAAGTTTAATATGTTTGCTCGTATGTTGATTTTGATTTCACCTTGTCCTAAAACCTTATTCTAGAATGAACACGTCTTTTAATGCTGAATGTTTGTCGTTTCATAAATGAGTTTCATAATTTTACAACCAGTGACTTGTGACAAAATCCATCTAAGCTTAGCCGTCGATAACTCAATACTCAATATATTTATTGTCATCACAATGGTTTAGTAAGATGGTAACAATTACAATATTTTGATTCACATGTGAACCCCTTTGGGGCATTACAATATGGTAGGAGGCAGACCGAGGTTTTTCTTATTACCTAGATCATGCAATTTACAATAAGTAAGTACCTACCTAAGTTATTTTTAACGAGTTCTATAACATGTTTGTGTTGGTAGGTAAGTAGTTTAACTCTAATCCGAACAAGGTGTTTAAAATACATTAAAAGCCACGTATTATATGAGCGAAAATACAAATAACATTTTTATGAACTAGCTACGAATAAGCCGAACAATCATCGCTGCGTAATGTAAAATCGTATGGGTATGTAGGTACTAACCTTACACCGATTTAAAATACTTAAGTACTAAAATATATGTTTTCAGACTCATGTTTAATCTGTATTTTAGTTGTATTTAACTTCATGCTGCAACTTGCGGCTAACGAGGCGAGCTAACACCAACACACACACACACACACACACACACACACACACACGCGCCTTCCACTACACACACAATACACTCGCGTGAATTAGAAAAATGTTCAGTGTCGGAAATACTCGTGCCCACTGTTAGCTTTATCAATTTAGCTGCACGGTCAGTGTTTTAGCAATTTAGAAATGGGTTTGTAGTGGAAACTGACACTTGAATTTCATTTTAGCAGTTATTCTTATAAGTTTATAAATATTATATAATTATAGTTATTTGTACACCAAGGGCCTGAGCAAAACTGAGCAAACAACATCCACAATAAACAATTCTTCCACGGGTGACGAAGTCGCACGCGGGTCAGCTAGTCAAATAATAAATGTAATTTTGCTCTTGGGAGTTCCTTAGATACAGTTTACTGCCCATGAACCCCGTTCCCATAAACGTTACTTTACTAAATTAAATTACAGACAGACAATCATGAAATTCTTTTTTATTATGAGAAGAAATGATGGGCTGTAAAGAGCGGGGTTTTAATTATGCGTCTGGATTGATAGCGGTGAGCGGTGAGCGGTAATGAAGACGAACGTCTAAGGGATTACCGCCCGCAATAAAGGAACAAGATCTTAATAAAAAGCCGCTTTCGGTTCAAAGCCATGGGATTTTATTTATTCCACCGTGGTCCGATTTTTTGAGTAAATTGCGTCGATGCCATTACCGATGGTGATGCTATACAATGCGTAACTTTGCCCAGTGCTAATGGAAGTGCACAATATCACCTACTAACTGGGGCGAATGAACATGATACCTGGCTGACACTCTCGCTCGGAACTTGATGCGTCCTCCGCTACCCCGCGCGGCGCCCTCTGTGTTTATTCTTCCTCTAATTGCGAAGCGTTATCATTACTTATCATTACCAAGTACTACAGGATCTCTTCTCTATCAACATTATCCAATTCCACGCTGCACTTTGGACCAATGTTATTCGAGCCAGGTGTCATGTTCATTCGACCGAGTTATAGATATCCTGCCACCAAGTAGTTAAGTGTGAGCAGTTAATAAATGTTCCGGTTTGAAGGGCATTGTACCGAGCAAAATGTAAAGCTGAGGAGGATCACTGAGTTTTTTTACCACATAATAATCGAGTGACATTGTCGTGGCAGACAGGGTCAATTGATCAAATTAGGTTAGAAAAGGTGGATTTGCCGAGATTTTCTGTATTTCTGTTGCTACAAAGGGACCCGGGAGGGACCCGTTGTAAAAACGTTGATAAACGACGACCCGCGATCGGGGTTGCCGGAATTAGGGACACGCTTACAATTTGCTCAGGTCGGTAACAAAATGGAAAATTGTGGCTAAAACCACATTTACAGATGTTTTTGATATCACACGGCTTTATTACAAGCTACAAGCCAGCGAGTTTACTTGTAGCTTGTAAACTTACCCCGTGTTATCGGCTTTTTACCCGACTGGCATGGGTTATGTTTTTTTACAATCATTTTGTTGACAATCCTTCCCGAAAGTTAACTCACTCACTCACTCACACGCTAGCTTTAAAACTCACCGGCTTGTAGATTGTGTGTCATCGACGTTTTAAGAATCACATTTTGTTGGAAAAAAAAAGAACAATTGTTACATCCTTTGTTTTACTAATTACTTTAGCAGTAAATAATGAATTAGAATTGAAAACTCGAGTTGGTAATGTTATAAAGCCCAGTCCTGAAGGGGCCAGCTTTCATAACCAACTTGTAGGACTTGCTGCAACTTTGAGAAAGCTTTTAAATGTCGACAACTCACTTTGTTTGTTTTACGATGACGCTACTTTCAACTTGCACTAACTTTAACTCTATTAAGCGCGTGTTTTTATGGTTCTTGCTAAATACCGTGTATTAAAAGTTGGTTAATGGTGACAGCTTCGTAATTAAGACGTGATTGAGAATAGCCAAAGACCGATAAAGGAGATACACATTAAGAGGATATGTGAAACTGTCAGAAATGACAGCTGCCGAATTGTAAGACCGGGAAGAGGTTAGATTTAGATTTTTGTCGCTCAAAAGTAAGGGACGTAAGAAACAAATGATAAAACATCGTATTGCTTGAAAAGTATTGCATTCATAAAAAAAATCTTTTACATTTATCTAAGTTCTGTGATTACTCACTCAATAGTATAAAAATAAACCGTAAATATTCTCTAAATTCGGAGGATGGATGTAAATCAGATTTTAAGAGGGCCTATTTCAAAAAATAAATCTATCGAGAAAAGTTTCACCAATCGTGTTTCTGTCTTACATTTATTTAGATAATATCCTCAAGTAATCACTGTATTAACATCAAGTTTGTAAACTGTACCGTTACCGAGTAAGAATGAAACGCAGCGACTCCAAATTTTCACATAGCCTCTTAACAGTGTCTTACCACCAGTAAACAATTTTTTTTTACTTAATTTTTTTATACTATTTTTTTATCTTAGCCTCTGCTTTATTTCTAGTGACTAAATGTAACACTAAGTGCATGAAAGGAGCCTCTTCGAGGCGCACTTAAAATCCGTTCACCACACTGGTACGAAAGAAATAGTGACACGATAAGAATAAGAAGTGACTAACTAAGTTATTCTACAATTCATCAAGATTCTACAACCAGAACACAACACACGACGAAAAATGCACCTACTACTACCAATAAATTATATAAATATATTTAGTAATAAATCCGCTTGATTTCTAAACAAAGGTTTTAATTAACTTAACTTTAGTTTAGTACTTTAATACATATTACTATATTATAAACCAAAGAGTCAACGAACAGAAAACCAAAGTTTAAAGATACGACACGTGTTTCGCATCTAGAACGAAGTTCGTTTCGAACTTCGGCGAGTCCACACCTCCTGATGATGCCTCGTGTAGAGGCGAAACACGTGTCGTATCTTTAAACTTTGGTTTTCTGTTCGTTGACTCTTTGGTTTATAATATAGTAATATGTATTTAAGTTCTAAACTAAAGTTAAGTTAATTAAAACCTTTGTTTAGAAATCAAGCGGATTTATTACTAAATATATTTATATAATTTATTGATATTTATGGATTTCCGCAAAGTAACGCCTGAATCAATCAATTATTAACCTACTACTACTACATAGTTTGAGCTGAATTTCAATTTTCCAAAATGTATGCTTCCGAAACTTACAGTTTAGGCTGTGCGTGGATTGTCAGCGTAATAGTCAGTCACCCGGCGGAGGCAAAATAATAAATTCAAAAACAAATAAACAATTACTCATCTCCAATTTACTTTATCTTCTGCAAAGTCATTTAAAATTCTATTTAATTTGAAAAACATGTAAATTAATCCGGAAATTGTACGGACGTCTTTGAATGTACTTTTAAGAGCAGGTATTTAATTAAATATGACTTTATTAAAGCCTGTGAGATGTCTGTGCGTCTCTCCGAGCGGTGAGAGCTCTGCAGATTCATCTCGGCGCGGCGGCGGCGGTGCAGCCACCGTGGCACCCACTCAGCAGATTATTCATTTAAACACGGTTTATATTTCATTGTCCTAAATACATTTTTGTCGACAAGTATTCATGGACAGTTATGGTAATTTTGCAAAGCAGATAGAGGCTTTGTAGTTTGATTTATAACAATATTAAAACAATTTGAGATATATACTGGTGTGTATCAGCTTCTTTTCATTTAATTACTGGTAACTGCGGCTTAAAAAGTATCCTACGTGTAGGTATGTATATGATTTTCTAGCTCAAAAGCATTTATTTAAGAAAACCGTAATATGATAGAGGTAAATAAAACCTAAATCGTTACCTATAATAAATGTCATAAGGCGATTTGGAGAGATTTGATCTATTACCGGTGAGGGATAGGGCTCTAAGACAGTCATTTCGGGAAGAATATCCCGCTGTAATAGCCACTCGATCAGACGACATCGCGCGCCGCACGCGACACGGTGACATGTCGTGTTCGACACGCGACACATCACACGTCGCACGCGACACGGCGACATGCCGCGTACGACACACGACACATCACGCCACTGAGCAACGCAAAGTTTTTCAATTCTGAAGCTAGTTGACGTCCGCAACTTCGTTTGCATTGCGAATTAACGAATTTCCTTTTTTAGTACCATAGGCGCTACCACTTCTCGACGGGCGTACCCTCAAAACTTAAACTTATTAACTCATTTAAACGTGTAGTGGTTTGGCCTGTACTTTGTCTGTCAGTCAGTACAGTAAGAGAGTGTACCCGACACATTGGGCGTTTTGAAACGCGCGCTAGCAAAACGCGAGAACCCTGATTTCTATTGAAGTGTACACATGTCAAATGACTAGCAGCGCGCACTTGCATGTGTAACAGTGTAGTACACTTCAATAGAATTTGGGGTTCTCAAAACGCGCGTTATCAAAGCGCGCGTTCCAAAACGCCCAATAAGTGTATGATTATTTTGATGGTTGTCAAAGAGGCATATACAAAGAAACATTTCAGGAATTCGTTATTGCGGCATCTCAAACACTTTGTTCAGCAAAAGTAACATAAAGTTGGTATATAATGTGTGTGCTGTTTCCCGCGGCTGCGCTTGGCGCGGTAATCCTGAAACATGTCCGTCCTACGTCACGTCCAATCTCGCTAACGACACTTATTCTTGGCGATATCTCACTCTTCATTCTACCAACGGGTTTTGTTCCCGTGTGCTTTTCTTAAAAATATTTAAAACTAGCTGACCCGCGTGCGACTTTATCCATCCTTTGCCGTTAGTTAAAAAAATGAATTTACACTACATATTTACACTTTTCTTTAAAAAAATATTTAATTTAATTCCATACTGATAAATAAAAACAGAAAAAAATAAAAAGCTAGTATAATCAATGTCAAATTAAATTAGCTTGTCTAATAAATATTCATTTATGCTATAGTATTCTTTCTCACTCAATAAATGAAACAGTTTCTTTTTAATTGTAACATTATTTTGGTTTTCCCACAGCTGTGAAGCCTACTCTCAGTTAACGAGTTAACGAGAGTGAAGGTCTATGGGATTAGCGGATTATGATAAAGTTCATGACGCGGATTTCGAAATGTATAGGAAATTTCATTTTATAATAAAACATGTTTAATTAAGAATTGGCACAACTTGATCATACAAAAACCCTACAATGGCCTGAAATAGCCACGATTCAACATAAATGGCTCTTGTTTCAGTCCACTAGCTGCCGCCCGCCCCCGCCCCCGCCCCCGCCAGCTCGCGGGAGCCCGTCACTCCGTGTGTCCGTCCGTCATCGTTACTCTGCGGCTTGCGGATGACATCCGCCGGCTACAATGCATCCCTCACTACAAACAATTCGTGTACACAGTTTGTGCGTTTTATGCAAATATATTGTTGGGAGACGCCCCTGTAGGATACCTATTCTAGATGAGTACAGCACAATGCCAGATATTCTGCTGCCGTATTATGTAACCATTACTGTATTCGGATCGGAGGGCGCTGCAGCGAGTGAAATTATTGGACATTCTAATCATTAGAATCTCTCAAGGTGGAAGAGTGCTATGACAGAGTTGCATCTGCATTCTGCATCAAATATATCCTACCAATATTATAAACGCGAAAGTTTGTAAGGATGGATGGATGGATGAATGTGTGTTACTCCTTCACGTAAAAACTACTGAATGTATTTAAATGAAACTATACAATAATATAGCTTATACATCAGAACAACACATAGGCTACAATTTACTAATCCTGCGCAGACGAAGTCGCGGGCACCAGCTAGTTATGATATATAATAATATATGACTCAAACTCCTGTGTAGCAAATCAGTCTTTAAATAATTTAATAATCATTATTTTTATGAGTCTTAATATTATGAAATTACACAAACACGTCGTTAATAATATTTTTCCTCAATAAACTCGTGGGTTACAGCTAAATTTGTTTTGGATACAATATACTGTAGGTTCTTACTGGATAAGACCCGTATCTCCAAGTTACAGTAGTTTCCAATATAACCTACCTACAGTACATTGGAATAGTTGTAAGCCTGCTAGGATTGAATTTGATTAGCCTGGCTCCAGTGCAGGATTCTGGATGTATTTAGGTCCTCGAGATGGGATTTAGCCAATCTTGCGTGTTTATAGGAGTAGGGCTACAATAATCCTATGGAAGTAGGTATCTACTGTCTAATATGACTAGCGTTTAGTATAGATTCATTCCTTTGAAGAGAAGATAAGTACCTGATGATGTATTGAGTATTGGGATGATGCTACGAGTATATGCGAATCAATATTAATTTTCAAAATCCACGATATCAAATCATAGCTTGGAAAATTATTAATTAAAATAATATACAGTATTAGTTTTGATCAAGACGGCAACGAGACTTTTTTGAGCATTTTCAATATTCCTTACGTAAGCTTTAGCATTACATTAGGATTTGGCTATCCAAGCTCAGTTGAAAAAAAAAAAATTGTATTTATTGAAATCTTTCTACAACTTTCAAAAAACAACAGCAAGCTGAGGGATAGACAGCAATATGTGGAGTATGCGGGATGCAAATCTCTACAACAAATTTCAACAAATTCATCTTGTATACGGAGGCTGTTAACATATAATATTACATAAAATATGTATAATATACAATATAACTAGCTGGTGCCCGCGACTTCGTCTGCGCAGGTATCTTTATAAATTGTAGCCTATGTGTTATTCTGATGTATAAGCTATATTATTGGAAAGTTTCATTAAAATCCATTTAAGAGTTTTTACGTGAAAGAGTAATTAACATCCATCCATCCATCCTTACAAACTTTCGCGTTTATAATATTAGTAGGATATGTATAAATACTCGTGCATCGATTGAAAGTTGAGAGAATTTTGTGAGTAGGTTTGTATCTATCTGGGCATTATTTCTGATTGAAGAGGCATGGTGTGTTTACTGTTTATGAGCTAAAATCATGGATCATGAAGTATTTACGAACGAATGAACGTTTACCCTGTCAGGTAAATGTACCGGATCTCGTAAAGTAAAGCCTTCATTTTATCGCCTTTGCTCTAAAGATAGTGCTGCAGCCTTCAGGCATTGATAGCTAGAGATATATTGTGACCATATTGAGCAAAATAAATAACTGTTTACGAGATTTTAGGATTATCAATTCAGTCTAGAAATAAAATCTCTCTGTTACTAACTATCACCTCCCACTAATCTCACTAGCCCACTAGTTCATGATCGCTACGCAAAAGTTCATGATCGAGCTACTATACACATATTTTTCACATTTCACTGTCTGTCATTGTACCGAATAAAATAAAATAAATAAATATGTATAATTCAGGAGCTAGAAAAAACTAAGATTATGCTCCTGTATAATCAACTCAGAGCGATGGCTAGTTATTATTAAATTCAACAATTTTCCTTTAGGTACTATGTCTAGATACCAGTGGTCGAAGTCTTCGATACTAAAAGTAAAACGTCGATTCGGTGCGAGGTGGATCGTTGCCTGCCCGTAGAGCCTCAACGCCCAGTGTGAAGTGAGATCGCGGACTTTAACCGAGTGGCGATGGCATTCATGAGCTCACTGTACATATTTATGAGAGATACGGAAAAGTTGAATCTTTGGAATTACTTATGATTATCTTAATAATTATACCGTTACTAAGAAAATAAGACCGTTTTAGTGATCGTAACACCACTGACAAGTCACAGGGAAGCAAAATACGCAATAATTTTGTTTACTTCCACGCCATATTTTTTTCAGTTATTGTGATTTAAATACTAAACTACTGAACTGATTTTGATGAAATTTCTATGGGAATTTATCAAATCAGTTTATAAACAACAAAGTTCTGAGGTAACAGACATTAAAAAAAACATTCAACCGAATTGATAACTTCCTCCTTTATGAAGTCGGTTGAAAATGCACGCCCCTCCAATCAAAAAATGGTTACAAATACCCTGGCGGCAATTTCGGTGGCGTGCATTTTTAGACTGCATCATCTCGAACTACATAACACGAGTACATCGGTATTCGGCAACGCTGTGAATAATACCAGGTGATTTCAGTTTGATTGGCGAACGAACCAATCTGCTAATTAGCGCGTGGATTGATGGGTGCTCGCGAATGGAGGCGGTGAAAAATGTACGCGATTCAGGCACGAACGAGATTTGGGCTGCGGATTGAAATGTACACCCTTTCAGTTTGATGGAGTTGGTTTTAAATGCAGAATAATATGAAGAGTTCATTCATAGAAGTATTAATTACGTTTGGCAGTATTTCCTATTTGATTTTGGTCCGATACAAAATTTACAATTATGGAAAGCAAAGCTTTGTGAGTTATTTTAAATGAATCGTTTTCATGGGGTTTTTTCATGTGAAAATAAAATAAATATTATCAAGACTTATTTTTTTACTTTCAAGGTGTCTGATTAAAAATTGGACGTCTTTTAAAACCATAACTGCATCCGACCGCGGCGGGATGTGTCACATCTCCGTTTTGGAGGTGCCTTGTGCTGAGGATGACCAATGAGGAAAACTACTTCCATGTTTGATCCTGGCACAACGTAGGTACCTACTTCTCTTATTCCGTGTCTTAAATCTAAATTGATAATACAATTATTTTAAATTTATTAAACTATGGATGGTGTAATCTAAAATAATATAATATCTTTAGCACCTTTAGCCAACGTTTAATATTTTGGTCTCACTCTCCATCCCAAGGTTGCCTGGAAGAGATCGCTGCATTGTAAATGCTCCTAAATCATCTTGTATATTTATCTTTAAGTTTCCTGGTACAATAAAGAGTTTTCATTCATTCATTCATTCATCTTTATTTATATACCTATGTATATTTTATTTTACCACCAGAACCTTCGAGAAATAATAAAAGAGCAAAACATTATTTCCGGTGAGGAGCAAAACAACAAGACAATACTCGTAGAAAGAACATTCGAAAGGTTGGAATAAAACCTTCCTCATTTAGAATACAATCGCCCGTCTTCAAACGAGTTACAAACAATATTTAAACGGAATTTGTTTGATATAAGCACAATATAAGTAAGAGAAACAACTGAATTTCTCTTTGCATAATAAACGGCGCTCAAAGATACGTTCTGAAATACAATTTGAATTCAGAACAAGGTACACGTGTCGACGACTAAGCCTACCTCCTCTCCAGACGAGCACAGAACAACCACGTCAGTTAAGAATCTTTACATTAACGGATATTACTGCAAACTTAAAATAGCGACGGGAAAGCGAACAGACTAAGCGAAATGACGCAATCAGAGAAGAAATTTAACAGAAAAATATACCGACTGACCGTAGTAAAATCATTATTATCATCATTCCGGCCTTTATAGTGTCCATTTTTGGATGTAGGCCACCTCAAATCGCCTCCAGTATTGACGGTCTTGAGCCCGCGCCATCCGATCCCGTCCTGCGTGTGGTCGGATGTCGTCAACCCATCTCCTAGGTGGTCTTCCTCGCGGTCTCGTGTGCTGTCGTGGTCTCCATTCCAGAAATCGCCGCGTCCAAAAATTTCTATATGTATATTTCGCGCCTTAGTAAAATGCCTCAACTGAATTTGATCCGTCACTTACTAATCCTACTTCATTCGATCCACTGTGGGCGAGGTAAGACCAGGGGAGTCCTAGATCCTGAAGGTAGTGTACATTAAAATGTATGCCTCGGTCGACTTCGATCCCAGATACTAGGAGCTTATGCAAAGGTCAGCACAGTTCAGGGGTTTCACAAAAATGCCTGTGAATTATTTATCTGGATATACACGAGAGAAGCCGGCTATTAGTGCTCGGAGAAGTAACCCTAGTTAGATATACCAAGAATCAGCTAGGTTTTTGGTGTCTGAAATTTAGTGCAGTGCCAGTGCTTCCTTGATTTACGCACCACTAATATATCACCTATTTATCATCCCCTTAAGGAGGATTTCGACTGCAAATAACGCTCGCCTTTTATAAAGATTTAACTGATTACTAGTTCCATTACTTTGATTTTTGATAACCCCGAAATGAATTAATTATCTCGGCCAAAGAATAAGCCTTGCAAAACAAGAGGCAATGTAGCTAGTATCCTCGGCACACTATAGATCGATTGCAACGGTCTATGGGTTGCCCAATTGTTTCCTTTTGTAAATTTTGTATTATGGATTGTAGTAGTTAGCTTATGCTGTAATAAAATCATTAAGTTTCTGTTAAACTCAGCGTAAACTGGTGGCTCCTTCCCTTCGGTAGAAAGAGATATTTAGGAGTTATTGAAAGTTAACGCTAGTAGACAAACTCGTACTAGAATTACTTTTGCATTTTATTTAATCTATGTGTGACAAAACATACAAACAGACAAAACAAACGTACACATATTTTTTATGCCTTTTATAATTTCAAGAACGATAAGAGCTGATGTTACAGCCATCCCGAGCTCCGTTGTAGAGCACCTATACTCTACCCAACACAATTTGTATTGTTTATTGTGTAATTCAATAGCCGCCTGAGGACGGACACTTGTCCATTCAGACTATTTGAGACATTCCTGGAGACTTGTCTCATCAGAATTTCATTGCGAACGCTTGATCTTGCACACGACGCCCCCAGTAACGACACACCGCGACGTGCTGCTGCCGTGACATATACAAATATGATACAGATGTTTGCAGCCACAATGGGCAAACAATAAGAACTAAACAAACAGTTATAGGTTTTGTGCTTTGAGTCGACTGCCATAGCTTTTTTTTTTTATTACGTTTAAACTTCCCCGAGACATTTTGAATGTAATGAGGAAGGGTTGTTTGTATGGAAGACTGTGGAAAATAATTAAAATATTTTTGACTGCATATCGCTTGGATGTTTGTTGTTGGTCTTCACTGTCCTCGTACAGCTGCATCCCAGTCGTGTGTAAGAACCATAACAATTTCCATTTACCCCTGCCACCCCCAGTTCCTCCAAATAGGATTTGTAAGCGAAGTAAACTCATTAGAAGACGGCTTTGTCTACAATCCGAGCGAGAAATATCGGACTCCACTATACCCCCTTCCCCTCACCCGCCTTGATCCAATATTACATTTTTTCTAAAGCAATTTGCATCTCTACATACTAATGTTTAGGTATCAGATTAGCGTAGCAGAATTTTTAAATCGCATTTTTGATGGCGTCGCAATCCAGACGCGGAGCGCAGTGTGTGGTCTTTTGTGAAATCGCAGCGGAAATATTAAATTAATTGAAGTATGTCACGCTTTTATGCATTTTTTTGTGTGCATAATTGCTTCTACTAATCTTCTCTTATTGTATAAAACTCAAAAACGGCTTGAGGGATTTGAGTATATTTTTTGGTATTGCTCACACATAAAAAATATATCTTCTACAAGTGGACAAAGTTGCGAATGCGTCAGTCTATAATAAAATATGTTTGTTTGTTTCTCAATCTGTTATTGAATTGGTAACTGAAAAAAGGTACTTTTAATATCACACGTACAAATCTGCGTGCAGTAGCTAGTTCAGTATGAAATTGAAATAGACAAATGCCGTGTACTAATTTCACGGTACTGTTAAGAAATTGACTACGTAATAGAAAATGTAACACTATGATAAAAGTGTTTGTGGAACAATATGCAGTCCCCGCGGTTATGAACTGAACTCATAAAACTTGGCTCGAGTGAGTTCGGAACTTGATCACCGCATGCGGAGCTCCAGGTACCGGCGCGGCGGACCCAGGGTGAGCAGCTAGGGGCTGTGCTCAAACTATACACCATACATTTTTAATTACCAAAAAAACTTAAATGGACAATACAGAAGGGGTACTACGTTGTATCTGTGCAGTCAGAATTTTAGATTTCTAAAAAATATATTAATTCTTTCAAGTTTTTTTGCCATAGCTGTGTTCAGTAACAACAACTGATTATAATCAGACCAGAAATATAATACCAATAAGAATTAGTATTTTTTCTGGTGATTATAAATTTGCGGTGTATTTGATGGTTGGAGATAGAAATAATGGATCAATTTTTGATCTTCAATCGCGCCATAGCTACTGAACCGATTCAGCTGAATTCGTTATGGGTGTAATTTAAACTTGAAAAAGGATTAAGGGTCTTTTAATCCCGATATCACCCGAACTAGTGTTTAAAACTTTAATTTGATCTTTTCAAACTGGTTATGTTATCCCCTCCATCTGAGTACGTCCCTATAGTTTCAGCCGGTTCATGAAACTGCCAAATTCCGGCAAATTTAACTTCAATTAAACTAATTAAGGATAGTAGAGGCTGGATGCCTGATTACTCACTCATATTGATCGAGATAGGTCGTTTAAGGCCATTATCCCTCCTTAGGGCAGATCTATGGGATAAGTTATTATCACTCCGTTACAGCCTCCGCCAGTACCTTGAGAGAGGCGAGAGATTGATCTTCATTAACCGTGTGAATTAATTAATAAATGAGACCTCTTTATTGTACCAAAGAACTTAAAGATACATACACTTACAAATTATGGACTATGTACGATGAAATGAAATGAAATTTATTTGCCTATACCTACGAGTATAGAGAAACTTATAACTAATATAAATAATTCTAACTTAAATATTCTTACTCTTACTTACTCGTATTTAAGAAGTGTCTAGGTATGGCAAAAAAGATCTCAACTCAGCGTTAAGCTGGATAGATGGGGTTCCCCACCTATCCAGCGCTGGTTTCCAGTTGAGCCCTGTGAAGGTTAACGACATGACGTATCACTATTACACTATTACGCTATAATAAGCGAAAACAAAAAAAAAACAACCTAACGAGCGAGATCTAGAACCAAAAACTTACAGTCAGCTGCATACACTCAAACATGTATATACACTCCCAACCTTTTACATTTATATTTATCTTAATTTTGCATGTTGTGGCGTAAATAATATAACGGATTTACAAATCGGATTCAAAGGCTCAATGTAGCTTTTCATTTTATCTCGACATTTATATTTTATTTTATTTACTTATATCGGGAAAGCTGATTAAATTCTGAACTAGCACAATCTGCGAATGGATTCACAATGGGAATCAGCCTTCTGAATTTTAACTGATAAAATAGTTACAAAATTTAAATAATTTTAATGATGATTTTCCTGGTAATCGTTGAGGAAATAACCCATAACCTAAACAGACTTAAGCAGGTGCTGGAATTACAAAAGGAAGCAAACGGAAAAGGTACTGTTATGAACGCTCGGCCATTTACTAGAGACAGTTTCATAATCATGCTAAAAATATTTTAAATTTTATCCAATTTAAAAAAAGGAGAAGGCTTCAGTTGAATGTTTTTTTTTGTTGTTTATAAATCGATTTAAAAAATTCATTATTTTTTATACCTTCATATACTTTCAGATTAGTGTCATACAAATTTCATCAAAATCAGTTCAGTAGTTCAGTTTTTATACCATATATAACTGAAAAAAATATGCCGTATAAGTAAACGAAATTGCGTATTTTGTTTCCCTGTGACTTTTCAGTGGTGTTTACGGTCATTAAAACAGTCCAATTGAAGTCGGTTGTCTATGTTTTTGTAAAACCTTGATATCCATACTACCATACCCTTCCTCTCGAAAATCTTAGAAAAAGTTGTCTACCGTCAGTTTTCCTCTTTTCTCCAAAGTAACAATCTCTTCAACCCTTTCCAATCTGGTTTTCGCTCAGCGCACAGTACTTCTACTGCTCTTATTAAAATTTCCGACGATATCCGGTGTGCAATTGACAACTAGAAACTCACCCTGCTCGCACTGCTCGACTTCAGTAACGCGTTCAACTGTGTTGATCACGATATCTTGATAGCAGTCTTGCGCACTTATAACCTTTCCTCATCTAGTATTGCTTGGTTTGGCTCTTATCTGTGTAGTCGTAGGCAGTTTGTCAGGGTAGATGATATCAGCTCTGAGTGGTGTAACATTGAAGCAGGTGTCCCTCAAGGAGGTGTTCTTTCACCTCTCCTGTTTTCTCTCTTCATTAACACTCTTGTTTCTGTTATTCATCACTCGTCTTATCACCTTTACGCTGATGACGTACAACTTTATCAGAGCTTTGTACCTGACGCTGTGCTTCAAAGTATCGCCAACCTTACTGAAGATCTTAGTTTTGTATACGACTGGACCCAAAGATTTGGCTTACTAATCAACCCCTCTAAAACGCAGGTTATTTTTATTGGCAACCGTCCCCAGATCGCTAAGCTCAAAACGAGCACTCTCCCGCCGGTACAATACAATAATTATCCTCTTGAGTATTGTAAGGAGGTTAAAGACTTAGGTTTGTACATCACACACAATCTTTCATGGGACTGCCATATTGCACAAGTAAGTAAAAGAATGTATGGCACCATGCATTCTCTCAAAAGGATGCAAAACTTCTTGCCACAAGCCACGAGGATCACACTGGTATATGCGTTACTATTGCCTATCTTAGACTATACTGACGTGTGCTATCCTGATGCGACGGAAGAGCAGCTAAACAGGCTGGAGCGCATATTGAATCTTTGCATTCGATACATCTATGGCCTCCGGAAGTTTGACCATATCTCGGCTTTTCGTCAGCAGCTGCAGTGGCTCGATATCCGTGCTCGTCGGGATACGCACATCTTATCCCTTCTTTACTCTGTACTTCACAATCCTCTGTCTCCTCCCTACCTCAAGGAACGTTTCTCTCTTTTCTCTACTTCTAATCGTCCCATGCGCTCTTCTCAACATCTCCTACTTAGTTATCCCCTTCACAATATGAGAATAATTCCTTCACGATAACCGCTATCAGACTGTGGAACAGCATTCCGCCTGCTCTTCGCGACGCTGTCTCTGTAAATTTCTTCAAATCCAAAATTTATAAACATTTTCTCGATAAAAATGCTTTGAGCTAATCATCTCCATGAACTATTTTTTTTATTTTTATTTTATTTAGATCAATTTTTTAAGTAGGTACTTAATATTTATTTATTTATATATATACACATAGTATTATACATATATATTCGCATCGAGTAACACCCATGTCATGGTGTTACTCGATGGGAATAAAGTGTCTGAGTAAATAGAATAAAATTACATTTTCGCTATGATTTGAGTAAAATAAATAACTTTTTATGATATAAACTAATATTAAATTAACTGATCTCGCCACCGTTGCGCAGTTCTGGCCAATGGCATTGGCGGATCCATGTTGTGACGTCACGATAGCCTAAACTACAGTAATGAATGACATCGTCTGTGTATCGCACCGCACGTCCGGGGACGAGCTCACACCGATATAATCAATACACTAGTGCACTGGGTAGCACTGTTCTGCTCATGAGCAGGCGTGATCTGCTACCATCAGGAGAGCGCTTAGCTCGTCCGTCTCGTCCCATATTTATATGTCTAAAATTAAATAATCAAAGTACCTATAGAAAAAAAATACAATAACCAACTTCAATCGGACTGTTCTAGTGACGGTAAACACCAAAAGTAACAGGAAGCAAAATACACACTTTTTTCAGTTATTATGATTTAAAAACCAAACTACAGAACAGATTTCGATAAAATTTGTGTGGGACCAAACTAAAAGTATTTTCTTTAAAACAAAGAAATAATTTTCCAAATTGGTTATGACGAAGTTCTGAGGTAACATATATAAAAGAACAAAAAATCAACCGAATTGAGAACCTCCTCCTTTTTTGAAGTCGGTTGAAAATACATTTCTGCGTTATGCTTCTTCTTTCTTAATAACGAAACGCAAATATTGAATATATATACACGTAGGTATGTAGTATTCATACGTTGTGTACATGCCTAAACTAAATGTATTTTTTCCACATTTTTACCAGCAGCTACATCTTTTTTGTTTATGAATGAATGAATGAATGAATGATTCCTTTGTCTTGTCAAGTATAGTAAGTTACAGACTGGTCTTATGAATGTATAAAGTAGAGGCACATACTTCATTTTAGAATACAGTACCTAGTTCTGAGTAGACGTTACTCAGAAAATAATAAATGTATGTTTAATCTAGAGTCTAGTCGATGTGTAATGTATTGTTTGTTGTGGTGTGAGATGCGGCGGGTGTCGTGTTTGCTAGTTATGCATTCGGGATTAGTTCAATCTGTGCGATGCGGGGTCGCGATTAATTCGTCAGAAGCCGTCCCCCCTAGTTAACACCGCTGCATATTTTATGGAACACTCGCTTCACAGAATAGATCTATTCAAGATTAATAGCCGGTTAGCATTCCATTACAGACCTACCACAGTAAACACTAAAGCCATAAAAAAAATTGCCTTTAAATCCGAAATCAAGACTTTTGATGGATGATACAGGATGAGATTCTACCGTTAGGAGTAGGCATGGAAATGATTGCTACTTTTATTTCATTGTCACATGGTGATATGATTTCCTTTTGTAACAGTGAAATCACCGGTGATTTTTTTTTAATTTTATTTATTGATCACCAACCACAGAGTACACTAATATATTTTTCAGGAACATGATACATAACAGGTCAAGTGCCACTGCAATTACAGGTGAAGACGACATGCAAGAGGTATTTGAGCGATTAAATTTATAAACTAGCTATGAAATAATAATTATTTAAAACGTAGAGTTCATATCATTATTGCAAAATAAAAATACAAAAAAATAAAATTAAGACAATATTTACAAACTCTGCACTTAACTACTAGGTCATTTTGTAACACACTGCTATTTTTCATCAGAACGGCAATGGTGACAAGGACATGAATCAATCACAGCGACCGCCGTACAAAATCGCCTGCCGGATATTGCATAATTTTGTAACAGACTTGGTCTCAGAAAGTAACAAGTGTTACGTGTGATCAGTTTAATACCATGATAAATAACATGTTGCTCGGTATACCTTCCATGCCTAGTTAGTAGACAGCTTTGTGCTTTTATGCAATAGCTCGGGTCAATTGGGTGATCAAACATGTCGAAGCATTTAATTGACAAAACAGTACGTAAATTTCCCGTTATTTTAACAATGCTCAATTGAAACAGTAAAAACTTCGACAAGAACATTATTTTCGTCGGAGCACATCTGCTATTGGCACAACGAGATGATTTCTGTGGAATAATGAGCTTCTGGATGTGAATTCTTATTTTTCCGCGAAAAATAATTTCCGGTTCTTCGGTGTTTTTGACGTTTTATTTAAAATGAGAGTCACTGTATCATTTAAAAAAATACAAGTAGGTAATCAGGAATAGTACAATCAACTTCAATTTTTTTTTATTACGACTCACCCGTCCAGACGCAACTACTATAACTCTTCTCCATCCAAAGGTTGCCTGGAATAAATAAATTTAAGTCTTAAGGCCGTCCATTGTAGCCTCTATTATTTTTGGTTATTTTATTTTTAAGCTACCTTTTATACTGTATGTGTAAATGTAGTCTTCTTATCGTGTCACTAGTTATTTCGAACCAGTGTGGTGAAAGGATTTCAAGTGCACCTTTAAGAGGCACTACATTTAAATGTAGTGTACATGTTACTATCTATCTATCTATCAACAAAATGTACAAAAGGAAACAAAAGCCCTGTTAAAGACCGTTGCAAACGATCTAAA
The DNA here is from genome assembly GCA_932526365.1 of Lobophora halterata. NCBI lineage: Eukaryota > Metazoa > Arthropoda > Insecta > Lepidoptera > Geometridae > Lobophora > Lobophora halterata. Next base: position 188,442 of record OW052012.1, read on the forward strand.
GTATAGGCAGCTCAATTGGTTAACTCGACGCCCGACATTATTGTTATTTTGTACGACTTGATGTCAACTGAAATCTGGTGCGGCTCTGATGTTCTCAATCGGTCCCGACCGGAAGTGACTGGAAAATTCAGAGGATGGATGCTGGAGGGGGTCCACGTGGGCTGCTGTGGACCTAAACTGTCTCTAAGCGTTTTGCGAAAATTTACTATTTTTATTCTTTTCTTTCTTTCTTTCTTAACGTGTCACTAGTTCTTTCGAACCAGTGTGGTGAAAGGATTTCAAGTGCGCCTCGAAGAGGCTCCTTTCGCGCACTCGACACATGTTTTCGAACTTAAGGTTCTACGACATGCCGGTTTCCTCACGATGTTTTCCTTCACCGTTGCGAGAACGTGGGACGCATACATAGATTTTTTCGACCGAAAAAACCCATTTATGCATGACTGCCACCGGGATCCGAACCCGCGACCATCAGATCGCAAGGCAAGGGCCTCATACACTCGGTCACTACGTCCTCATTTTATACACATACATATCAGTCCGCTTCTCGCTTTCGCGCGTACCGCACGCAACCATGCCGATGGTACGGTCGCCGACTTCTGACGTCGCTGCTAGTCGCAGCAGCGAAATAAATAGTGATATTCGGTGCAATGGGTGCAAAGTTGTTATTAACGAAATGTTGGCCTTCGTGAGTAACAAGGTGGACACTCTACCGGAAACGGGCATCATACAAATATGTTCGAGTGCATACTCTCATGAAGAAATTGAAATCGCGAGGTCGAGTGCCTACAGGCTGTTGGCGCCGGCTAAGAAGTATTTGAGAAGAAAAGAAGGATCCGAACAGAAGAGTATCCAGGAAATAATAAAACTCATTAAGGAGTTTGAGCCTGATAACCTACCGATCTTCGTAGCTAAGAATTTGAATAAATTACCAGCAGTCTCATTTGATTATATAGACGTTACTACTTTTTTAAAACAAATGGCTCTACTGCAGAGCGACGTAGCCTGTTTAAAGGCCAAACCAACTGCAATCAGTCAAGAATGCACCGACATGAATTTAATAAAAGCAGAGTTAGAAGATGTTAAAAAGATTCTATCCGAATTGCGAGAATCCCGCATCGTATGCAGTAAAATGCAAGAAGATCTGTCTTTTGGGTCTTATCTTGAAGATAAGAACACTAGAAACATTACGAATAATATTCGTACGAAAACAAATGTGGGTAATTTCGTGCCTGATAGCGATTTGCCCGGCATCGATGCAAGCGGTCGCGTGAGCGAGCGGAGAGCGCGCGGCGAGCGGGGAGAGACGCGCCCGCGTCCCGCCCCGCGCCCGCTCTCACTCGCACCCACACCTGCTTCGGTGCCCATCCAGACAAATAGCGGAGTGGACAAAACGTTATCGCAGCGACAGCTGAGCGCGGTCAACGACATGCCTAGTACACCTTCGTATAGGGATATTATTGCAGACACGATCCATACGGAATCACGAATTAGAATAAATGACGATGGTTTTATGCCAGTTCTAAATAAAAAGAAAAATAGATACAGGTATAGAAACGAGAGAGGCACCTTGCAAAACGTTACGAAGCTACGAGCGGTGGAATCGTTTGCTTATGTATACCTCTCTCGTACGAAAAAGGATATATCAGAGAGCGATATAAAAGAATATATAAGAGACATGAAAGAAGAATGTTTAGAAGTTCAAGTATTAATTCAAAATAGAGAAACGAATTTTAATTCATTCAAAATAAAAGTTTTGGCTTCAAAACTAGGTAAATTTTTAGAAAAAGATTTCTGGCCCGAAAATTTGGTATTTAGAAAGTACCGACAACCGCGTTCTGAGAAGAACCATACCGCTGCATCTACAAAACCAGAATGTTAGTACAACCTACAGAAAATATGACTTTTGTTTCCTTTAACTGTAAGTCAGTTAAAAGGTCTGTTCAGCATGTGCGAGAGCTGTGCAAGAATGCTGACGTCATAGCTTTGCAAGAGACTTGGCTCATGCCACACGACTTGGGTTTTGTGAACGAAATCGATAAGGAGTTTGGCTGCTGTGCGAAGTCTTCGGTGGATACGTCTGCGGGCGTGCTGCGGGGGCGGCCCTACGGCGGGACGGCGCTCATGTGGCGCTCAAGCCTATTCTCCAAAGCTGATATTGTGCAGTGTGATAATGATCGTATCGTGGCAGTGCGCTTAGTACAAGGAGATCGTAGTTTACTCGTGTTTAGTGTTTATATGCCTACCGATTGTGAAGATAATCTTCCAGAATTTACTCATTGTCTTGCGCAAATTAGTGCAACGATCGAAAGCTCCGAGACTGAATGTGTTTTAATCTTGGGAGACTATAACGCGCATCCGGGTTCCCTTTTTGGAAAAGAGCTGGTGGATTATAGTGGTGAGCAATCGTTACAGTGTTTAGATATAGAGAGGCTCGACGAGAACTCATACACGTTTGTGAGCGACGCGCACGGTACGTGTCGTTGGCTTGACCACTGCATCGCGACTGCCGCCGCGGCTAGCCTAGTGACTGATTTACACGTTAAATATGATTGTTTCTGGTCGGACCACTTCCCTCTAGTCATTAAATGTAATCTTAAGTATATAAGACCGAAAGAAACATTGTGTGACTCACATATGAGAAATTATTTAAAACATATCTGGGGTAATAGGGAGCGAGAACAAATTAATCAGTATTCTAAATATTGTAATGAAAAATTGAGTGATATAATGTATAAATATAATAATTTTAATTTGGAATGTATGAACTTGAATGTATTGTGTAAAAATAACTGTCATTTTATGTATATTGAGGACCTATACTGTGATATCGTAAAAACTTTACAATTGGCAGCTGAGCAAAGTTTTGATTTTAAAAAGAAGAGAAAGGGATCTAAAATTACTGGGTGGAATTTTCATGTTCGTCACGCACACATCAAGGCAAGGAATGATTTTAAATGGTGGGTCCATTATGGTAGGCCATGCTCGGGATTTTATTTTGACAATATGACTGCTTCACGTAGAGAATTTAAAACCGCGCTCAAATACGTTCAAAACAACCAAGATAGAATAAAAATGGATGTGCTTGCTCAGCATCGTAGTTCAGGGAACTTTACAGAATTTTGGAGAGAAACTAAAAAACTAAATCGTAAAAATTCTTTACCTGTAAGTGTAGAGGGAGAGAAAGATAAGAGAAGCATAGCAAATTTATTTCGAAATCATTTTAATGTAGATAATGACCGTCAAGGAGATAGTTTACCGGAAGCTCAAGTCAGCCAGGGCACGGTGACTCACCACGTAACAATAACACCGAAACAAATAGAGATAATATTAAGAACAATGAAACGTGGTAAGTCGCCGGGTCATGACGGACTTAGCATAGAACATTTGTTATATGCTGGTCAGCACATCTATGAGGTGTTAGCGCGGTTTTTCAGTCTCTGTGTGAGGCACTGCTACCTACCTAAGGAGCTTATCCGAACGGTGGTTGTTCCGATCGCGAAAAACAAGACGGGTGACATCTCTAGTATGGCCAACTATAGGCCTATCTCTCTAGCCACTATAATAGCCAAAGTACTAGAGCGTGTTATTCAATCTCACCTTTCCTGCTTAAATAACGATGACGGACAGTTTGGCTTCCGACCGCAGGTTTCTACAGACATGGCTATCTTCTCCTTGAAACAAGTTGTAGGTTATTATAAGCAGCAGAATACAACTGTGTATGCCTGCTTTCTCGACTTAAGTCGTGCGTTTGATACGCTCAATCACAGCCTCTTGTGGAAGAAGCTGCGAGACCCAGGTGCTGGAGTTCCTTCTGAGGTGGTTGATCTTCTCACGTTTTGGTACCGTGAGCAGACCAATAGCGTCAGATGGGGCACTGAGATGTCAGACAGTTACCGGCTTCCCTGTGGTGTGAGGCAGGGGGGGCTCACTTCTCCTGACCTGTTCAACACCTATGTTAATGCTTTGATCGTGGAGCTGAGCGGCACCCCGGTCGGGCTCCGGTTGGATGGCAGATATGTCAACAACTTGAGCTATGCTGATGACATGGTGCTGCTCAGCCCCTCGATCAAAGGATTAAGAAAACTCACCGCCATTTGTGAAAAATATGCGAAAGATCACGACTTACTTTACAACGTTAAGAAAACAGAAATGGTGATTTTCAGGTCGGGAAAAGGACCCCAAAACGTACCCGTAGTCTACCTTAATGGGCAACCCGTTAAGATTGTGGAAAGCTTTAAATATCTAGGCCACATTGTGAAGTCTAACCTAAAGGATGATGAGGATGTCGAACGTCAGTGTAGGGCCTTATGTATAGTAGGCAATATGATTGCTAGGAAGTTTTTTAAATCATCGCAGAATGTGAAACTGACATTGTTTAGGTCTTTCTGCCAGACATTCTACACGTGTCAGCTCTGGACTGACTACACCAAAAAGACGCATGACGGCATAAGGGTTGCCTATAATAACATCTTCAGGCACCTGATGGGCCTGAAGCGTTTTTGTAGCGCTTCCGAAATGTTCGTCGAGGCTCGGGTCGACTCTTTCAACGCTATTCAGCGGAAGAGGATCGCGTCCTTCATGTCCAGAGTTTACTCATGTAATAATATTATCATTAGAAGTCTGGCAGAAAGACTTATACTCACGAGAACGTATAGACGTTGGGTGGAGATTGCCACCTAAATTCTACTTTCCTTGTAAATTATTTTATAATTATTTTTTTTTTTTACTATTTTGTTTTGTTTTTTAGTGTTAAGTTGTTAGTTCTAAGACTCTATGGATCTTGTGTCTGCAATAAAGTATTTATTATTATTATTATTATTATATCAATTTTAAATGAATGAATGAATGATGTATTTGTCTAAAGTGTGGTTAGTTACAGACTGGTCTTATGAATGTATAAAGCAGAGTCACATACTTCACTGAAGAAGACAGTATACAATTTTTTTATTATTAAATATGGCTTATGTTTGTCATAATCTCGATCAATGTGTCTGAAAAATTACATCAAATTTAGGTTTATTATTATTTGTGGTTACCACTTGGTACGAGTAAGTAATACCTACATGGGAACCTGAGAATGGCTTTCTAAAGTTAAACCGATTTCTACTGTCTCTTGGTTCTTTATATACGACGACACGGATGTGTATTGGACTACCACGCCCGGAGTCGCGGGTTGGATTCCCGTTTCAGGACAAACATTTGTGTGATGAACATCGGTATTTGTCCTGTGTCTGGATGTTTTCTATTTATTCTACATATGTATGTAGTATGTATGTACAAAATGAAAAAAAAAGTATTTATGTATTCTATCAGCCATCTGGTTCCAATGGTAAAAGCTCAGCTTAGTTTGGGGCTAGATGGCATTGTGTGAACTATCCATAATATTTATTATTATTATATAAATTTATAAATAAACAAATACGAGGTCTGTGGGGATGGAAATATGTTACTCACTTTAGGCATAATTTTGCCCAACAGTTGGGCTGAAATTTGTTATGGATATTTAAGATTTACAGAAGGAAAAGGACTTACAAAGTGATTTAAATGTGTACTCAAATTAATTGACTGTAAAATAATATTAAAAACAGATCAAGCTCGATTATAAGTAGGATCGCTGTATCCTTTTCTATTGACACAAAATCTAGGTTTATTTAAGTGTGACGAACTTGTGTAACACTAACAATATCAGCCTGTCTGTCCATCTGTCACGCTGGCCAGAGCTGTTGGGAGTTGTTGTTATGACGGGGCTTCAGAGTTTAGTTTCCGTAAGTTCGTTAGTTTTTATAGGACCATACCCTCAGACCCACGAACAAGTTATGTATACTGTACAATAACGAATCATGCGGCATAGATATATTTTTATTTCCTTTATTTATAGAAACAATAGTTTAGGCTAGGCAGAGTTTTTGATATCAGGGTAAATAATCTATGCTTGTAGATGTAAGGAGTTCGTACTTTTCAAGAGGATTTCTAAATGCATATCCGGAATCTTCTGTATCCTTTGGTTTCCAATTCAACTTATATCATAAACAATAATGCAATTCCTGAAAAAACCCCCACCCTGGATACATGTCTGCAGCTTCCTCCAATACAAATATGTGTTTACCCGAAATGATCGAGGAAAGTGCGAGATAAACACAATAATGTAGCCATTATGTTATTATCCCGGGCGCCATCGGTCAGCCGCCGCGCGCCGCATCGGTCCACGCAATCTCATCTATTCCGAGTACACTCGACAACACATAGCTAAACAATTTCATACAATAAAAATGAAATATTCATGTTCAAGTACCGCCCTAAAAAACCTTCAAAAATACTACCGATCATAGATTTCATAGCAAATTTTCGTCGTGTTCACAATAGTAGTTACGATCGTTCATAACTTGACGGGTTTGTTAACGGTAAAGTTTTAAGCTCCCAATTTTTACAACTTTCCTGAATGATGACGCTGAAAGTTTTCACTATTTTTCTCGTTGATTGTACCCATCTACCTCGCTTTATCGATGCTCCTGCAAACTCACTCTTAACCCGACGAAATTAGAGTCAAACATTTCCACTTTGATATTGTAATGGTCACTCATGGTACGTTAAAGGAAATTAAGCTTTGAGTTAAAGGAATAAAGTTCTTAATTTGTGTAAGATGTTCGCCGATTAATGAAAGTGAGGCAATACGTGGTGAAAGACTTGTTGATCAAGTGTCAATAGATACACGTTTTAGCTGAAAATAGAAAGTAAATTAAGCCCTAAAAGAAAGTATTTTTGTAGCAAAATAAATGAGGTTTTAGCGGTTTGTATAAGATATATTTTTTCCACCACTACGCGACTTATTAAGCCGAGCCTACTCTTGAAAAAACAAAACGAATATAACTAAAAAATATACGTTACCTACTCTATAATTTACCTATTTTCGTCAAAATTATATTATTATTCTAATTCTTAAAGTAATGGACGATATAATGATTAGTTGCTCATCATGTTTATATGATAAAACGACCGACTTCAATCGGACGGCTCAAGTGACCGTAGTAGGCACCACTGTCAAGTCACAGGGTAGCAAAATACTCAATTTTGTTTACTTTGACGCTATATTTTTTTCAGTTTTTTTGAGGTAGGTACAAACTAAACTACTGAACCAATTTTGATGAAACTTCTGAAACCAATGGGACCAATCTGAAAGTATATCCTCTCAAACAAAATAACAATTTATCAAATCAAAAATATATAAAAAACAACCGAATTCATAACCTCCTTCTTTTTTAAAGTCGGTTGAAAAAAAAAACAGATTTAAACACAATGCAATCAATATTTCCTATTATCAAAATCATTGTTAGTCACTCCCATACCATCAAATTCATCCTGCCAGTTATTTGAATTATTTGGTAATAGTGGAATTAAACTCGCTAAACAGCAAGTATGAAAGGAATTAACGTGTCTGTGGTGTTTTGCCGCGAATTATAGCAAAGTGTTGAAATTAGCCCGTTTGTGGCGACGTGTGGGGTGACCACCAATCTGTTGTAGTTTAGGATAATCCCTGGACGCCTATAACGTTACCCCAGAACTGACACACTGACAGTGACCAGAGGCCCGATCACGAACATTTCTGACAACCGCAATCATATCGTAACCGACACAGAAGGGAGGTTATCAGTTTGTATGTATTTTTTAAAACACGGTTTCAATGTTGACTTCTCTGTGATGTATACAATTTCATTGCGATTGACAGAAATGTTCATGATAAGGCCTCGAATTTTGTCTTAACATAGTTTCCTTGTTGGATTTAACTCCTGAATGCTAAGTATTTCAAGATTTCTTTGGAAAAAACGTTGTTTCTTGTATGAAGGAATTCAGTAAAAAGTCCAGTTACTTCGCTGTCTGAGTTTTCCAAAATGGCGTGAAGATATAATAATAATAAATAATAATAAAATAAAAGTCATTTATTTCAGGCCATAAAAAAACCCATAAATTTACAAAGTGCCTAACTAAAGTACTTAAGATTAACCTATCTATTTATTTATTTACGGTTCTCACTCTGGTGCACTGAGAGCCAGAACCTGTACATGGGGCTATATATGTTATCAGCCAAAGACTTAAGTATGCTGTTTTTGGAGCTTCTAATACTACTATAACTTACACTTATAACTTATACTTTAATAGCTTGGATTTGCAGCCCTAAGAGTGTTCAGCAAAGCATATAAATTCAAAAATAAAATAATGCCAGAGCCCTAGCGTCCAACTTAGCGTCAGGGAGAGCCACCTTAAGCCATGTAAATAAGAACGTCATATAACACAAGCCACCTTAGGTCATGCCTTGGAATGAGGTGTCCTACAGTCGCAGTGTACAGGGTGTGCACCAGTCGTCCGGCGGACTATACGCGCCGAGAGCTGGCGCAACTGTGGGATTTAATTAAAATATTCGACGCGTTGTTTTTGGATGGACTATTATCATATTTTGGGGAAACTGCGCTATTGTGCAGCTACGGGATTCGGGAAACTAGACAAAGAACAATGATATTTACTCTGGAAATTACATTAATACTGTATAGTATTCATATCTTTGCGACTTATTAATACAATTTATCATCCTAACTATTTTCGAAGTCAGACCTTACCATTTTCCATTTTCTTACTTCTAAACGGAAACATGTTTTTTGGGAACAAAGTCTATTTATCCCCTTTTATATTCCATAAATCAGGGCAAAGATTTATCTGCGATTCGACATAAAAACACCATAAAAACTCGCCGGATCTTCATAAAACTCGTCACCGTCTTCCACATCACTGTTTAATACCTCCGCCAATTTCACCAACTTGAAACCGTAAAAACTTTCTGACGAATTTCACCTCACTTTACACCCCTTTCTGTACAATTTAGAATTGTACGCCGTCCGTTGCTGCTTGCGTTTATTTTAATACAAAGTGGTGAGAATGAAACGCGCAACGGATGTGAATATGACTGAGCTGTTTATACGGAGTAAAAACCCCAGTTACGGCTTTACGCGTGTTTAATAATTCATGGTTCATGTATCTCGCTTAGCGCGTCATTTTTCGTCGGCTTGAGCCGCGCGGGCGGGCGGCGGCGGCGGGGCGGGCGGCGCTCGCTAGAGGTGTAGCAGAAAGCACGTAATCTTGTCGGTGCGATAATGTACGACTCGACTGTGATAATGGATGACGGGTACGACCCGAGATAATGTTTTATGTAAATGCCGAACCTCGACTTAAAACGAAACTCGTGTGAATTTCGAGGTTGTACAGGATTTTTGTTAGTCAGTAGAGATCGTGTTTTGAAAGTCATGAGAGTAAAATCTGACTAAACTAATCATCAATCAATATATATAAAAGGCTTGGCTTTGACTGACAGACTTGAAATGGTCGAGTACAAAATAAAATAATTTAAGCATTCTAATTATACCACTCATTAGTTTTAAGTCTGGTATTTATTATTTTCCAAGTGTTCAATAAAGAATGATCTATCTATCATTCTATCAGTTATCTGGTTCCCATATTACGAATTCAGCTTAGTTTGGGGCTAAATGGCGTGTGGAATGTCCAAAATATTTATTATTGTGATAGGTTTCTATCTAGTGTCTGTGATAGGTTTCTGGTAGAATACATTGAAAATATAATTTTTTTCATCCTCATGTACATGTATTTCACGCAATAAATAAATACTTTACTTTACTTTACTATTCAGGTAGATATAAGAGGTGAAAGCTGCTTCGTTTGTGTATTTCAGATCGACATTTGAGTCGATCTAAAACCTGACCTAGATCTGTGACCTTCAAGAAGCCTTAGAGACCAAACCCACTCACCATTGTGTCACTTATCTACCCTGTACTTTGAACCCCGACCTACGGACCTCATACGGAACATAGAAAGAACGTTTACACTTATCGCATAAAAGTGAACCCACATCGGGTGCTTCTGACTCTACACTTTCAAAGTATACGTTTTTACTAGTCTATGAATCTAGGGGATACATGTAAGCTTCCTGAAAGCTTCATGACAGTTACTGACTTAACCTAGCTAAAGCGTCGATGACTCAGGGCTAGTTTACAAGCTACAAGCGGGCGAGTTTAAAAGCTAGCGAGTGAGTGAGTTAGCTTTCGGGAAGAATAGTCAACAAGCATATTGTAAAAAAGCCGATAACACGGGACGAGTTTACAAGCTACAAGCAAACTCGCTTGCTTGTAACTCGTAAACTAACACTGTGTCATCGACGCTTTAGCCATAATATACGTCTTCTACAAGAGGGATACCTACCTATCTCTTCCCTATCTCTCATATAAAGAGAGATAAATCTAAACTTTATAAATGGTTATTTGAGAAATGCTTTTAAAATCTGAATGCATTTTTATACTAATTTTTTATAAATATTATCTAAAATCTATTATCTTATTATACTTTTAATTTTTGTTATTTAATGTTTAATTCATTGAATGTACCTTATGAGGATAACCTGTTAAAAATAATAGATATTTAGGTACTATAAGTAAAAATTTGTATGTAAACTACCGACGAAGTATGTGATACCTCCTACGAGTATATTAATATAAGACCTTGTAATTAAGGCAAATAAATATCATTTTATTTCATTTCTTAAAGAAATAGTTGAGTCGAAGAATAAGAAAATACCTACATTGTCTATTGTGTCTCAGCCACGTTTATTTTCAGTGGCCTCATGGATGGCAGATGCAATTTACAATTGATGTTTATTCCAAAGTTGAAAGAAAGTTTCTCGAGTTGCAGCGAAATAACACGCAAACTTTGACCGTGCGCTGCATTTCCAGGCGACCGAGACTTCGGGAGAGGATGCCATGGGAGATTTCAATACAGACTAAAGTTTTTTTTAACTAATACAAATATAAATACAACATTATTTATTTCAAAAACATAAATGTACAAAGTTGTAGTACAGTCGCTGTTTTCCGTTTTAGTTTTTATAGACTATATTACAGAATCCAGAGCCCTTCCCGATACAATGCTACGGTATTTTATTCTATGCTAATGATGGATACTGTATAAGAACTTTCAAATTTCGCTTTGAAAAAGTCTAAGGATGGATATTTGAATGTAATAATGAAACTAAAGGACTGATAAATGGGTATGGGTAGAGTTTAGGAGGTGGAAGGATATTGGATCCTTACTTTGATGCCACGTAAGCGAATAAGCGATCAGCAGAAGGCTAGTACCTACTACAGATAAACTTCCATCATTCAAGGCTCAATCTATTTAAGACCTTATTTGTAAACACATATGTTCTAGCAAATAAACAATATTTCATTTCATTTCATTTCATTTAGTCCTGACTGACAACGCTAGTAGAAATGTATTTAGTATGGCAATCAAATTTTTTAACAATTTACCAAGTGAGTTTAAAAACCTAATTTTTAAGAATAGACTTAAGAAATGGTTGATTATTAATTGTTTTTACAGTGTCAATGAATATTTCGATTTCAAAAATGCAGATAAATTGTATAAAAGAAAGGTACTATATATTTAGTAAAAAAAAATTATGTAAGTATAGGATATTATTAATTTGTCACATGTATGTGTATTAGAATTTGACACGAGAATAAGTAGGTAATAAATTATCTTATTTATATAATTTGCACACATAAGTAACTAATTGGTAACATTGTATTGAGACATTACTAAAATTTCAAGAACTTTGTAGGTATGTCATGCCTTCGTATCATTTTGTACTCTGTAACGTACAGGCCAAACCATTGGACATAGTCAAAAAGTGTAGAAGCGTATGTTATGGGTAGTAATAGTAAGCCATCTCAAAAACCACGAACCGTTGTAATAAAGCGCTACTTCAATAACTTTCAATTTAGATGAGGCCGAAGCCCCATCATTCACAACTACCCGCCCAACTAGTTCAACACTTCGCCCTCAAACATCTTTGACCCCCTCAACCCTGCCCCGCCATAATGGGGACCTCGGTGACCCGCGCCCAGTTATGATAATAAACTGCGAACACAGTCTCGCACATAATTCGATTAACGCCCGAACAACTTGTGGACCTAAATTATAATTTCGCGTATTTATTATACCCCAGGCGCGGTGAGCAGACCGCGGGCCCTTTTCACGGAGAACTTCGTAACTGTAACGTACGGGTTTTTACATAACGGGCGTATATGTAGTTGGAATCTCTAGGGACCTCTTCGCATACTTTAATAATTTATATAGCTAATTTTTGTTACATAAATTTCTTTCAAAATATATATTTATTTTGTTACATATTAAGTAAAAAAAGTGTTCAAAGATATTAAATATCAAAGTAGATAACTATCATTTGAATATTAATCTCTTAACTTCTCCGAATCCCTCTACCTTTTAGAATTACATACTTTTATGTAATAAACGATAAAAAATTGAATATTGAGTACTTCACATCAGCACAGCATTTGTATATTTAAACGATAAGATATTCTGATTTAAATACTAATATCAATCACTAAGCATAGAAAGTAGAGTGTTAATTTGAATTAAGTTACAAAATTCTATATTTAATTAAAAAATATTAAATCAATGTTAAATTGGAAAACTTTGAAAAGCTTTGCCAAGACCCCAACAACGGTATCTTTATGAAAACAGTCCCAGCTAAGTAGGTTTTGATGAAGAATATTCCAGAATAAATAGCCTGTCAGCCGCACGGAGACGCGAACAGTTAATACAACTTTATACAAGAGAGCATACAACACATAAATCACAGCCTTCAACACTACACTTGGACGCTATTCCAATTTGGGATCTTATTGTTGAGGCGAGACACATTTTGTACTGATTTGTTCTCATTTACCTGCTCGGCGTCAAGGGTTAAGTCCTTTCTCTACTCTTATGCCTAGATCACACGTACCGAGTACTCGGCCGAGATAGTGCTCTCGGACGAATACTCGGTACATATAACTATAAACATAGCACCGAGTGCTCGGCTGAGCGAGTGACGTAAGCTTTCAATGTCTCGGCTGAGTACTCGGTTTGGTACGTGTGATCAAGGTGTTTCTCTACCCTAAAGTGAAGAGGTGGAATTAATTATATTGACCGGATATTAAAATAATATGACTCATCAAAATTTGTGCATTATCTTAGTTAAAATAGCGCTATTTGCGCGAGACTTCAAAAATTACATCCTGGTATAAATATGATAAAATTATATTTTACTAGTAGACACAAGTTTGTTTACTTTGCGTTTTTGCAAAAAAAATTCTATTGCTTTTTCAACTCTTTCAAACACATAATTGAAGTTTTTCTTGTATTCTCTACATTCAGTTGTTTGGCCTGTATGTTGTCTGTCAGACAGTCAGGACCAAGGTTTTTATGTATATTAATTTCAGTTTTAAAGTATTTTTTTAATAACGACAAGTAAAAGGACGTTAGAAGCACGACAGACGGACTTTAAAAGCCAGATACTACATACATGCGGATTGCAGTGCTAAATAAACGCAATGTTTGTGTCCACCCCTAAAAATGTACCTCTATACGTAAGTAGAAAACACTATTGCGACAAAACCTGGACTCGAATACACAATATATCCAAACACCATAAAAATATGAATAAAATCCTCTACAGTATCCCAATATTTCCCGGGCTGTCATTACCGTATCAGGCCGGGCGTTGGTGTGGACCGGCCCACTCCGGTCCTACTTAAATTTTGTCACGTCACGGTCCACCAGTCCGGGTGAAACATTTTATTGGTGATATTTACGAGAGGGTTGTAGGGTTAACCTCGTAAGTGAGCTACCTTCATGTGCACTCTGTATATATCAAGAAAATTTTTTGAGGTTGGAGTGCTTTACAAATACAATTGTAAATGGTATGGACTTAGACCTACGCATTTCGATAGTGATACTCCTAGCAAAAATTTGTGTTCTAGATTATTTCACTATTATTATTTTATGCAACTACCACAACTCACTGTTTATTTTTGTACTTTTCTTATCTTATATGACATAAAAATTTACTTTCTAATATTAAATTATTAGAAAGTAAATTGTTTCTGTGACTGTACCAAAAGCTAAGTTTTGGTATTAGTTAGGAATAGATTTGGTACTTCATTGAAATATGTAAAATTTCGTATTCGTGAGGAATAGAATATTAATTACGACAATAAACAAATACCATTGGTATTAGTTTTTGGTATGTAACGGGAATAGGTCATTTGTACTATCATTATCTTGATGGTAGGTACTAAGAACCTCTTATTACCGAAATATCTACACATTTTAAAATAGTTTAACCTATCCTTTGCATAATTAAAATATCTTACACTTATAATAACAAACTTACACTAATAAACACACTTAACTAACGTATCTGCGCTTCTTCGCACATACTACATTAAAATTATATATTATTTAGTTTCTCCCTAAGCTTTTTTTTTATAAAACTACATGTATCATAAATAAATTACCTGTACAAGAAGAGTTTGCTTCACGAGGTAGTGCAGATAAATCAGCAAATACGAGCAAAATTTATTATTGTTCAGAAACCCAACAACTAGATATAAGTAAGTAAAAGCTAAATCTCCATTAGAAGGGATAATAAGACGACTTCAGGAGATAAAACCCCTCATACGTATCTTCCACGAGCTGGCTCGCAGGCGGCGGCAGACCAGCTTTTAGTACTAAGTGCATTTTCATGCATCCACCTTGTATTTTTAGCTGAATTTATAGTCGGCTCTAATGGTTTTCGGGAAATGAAAGTTATTTATTGTCATTTTGTTTCCATATAACTCCATTTTGCGGTTGGAAAGGGGATTATATAAAAATACTAAATGGTTAGCAGATATTGTCACGTGACTATTTAAACCAATGAAAATGCGTTATTTATTTACACAATGACTACTACTCGGGCGAATGAACATGACACCTGGCTCGAATGACGTTTATCCAAAGAACAACGTAGAAGTGGATAATCTTGATAGAGAAGAGGAAGAAGAAACACAGAGGGGGAGAGCGCGGGGCAGCGGGGGAAGCATCACTTTCTGAGCCACGTGTCAGCCAGGTGTCATGTTCATTCGCCCGAGTAGTAGGTAGCTAGAGAACAAATAAAGAGCCATAATCTATGACGGTGGGTTGATACCGTTGGAAGGGTCGAGATGCACAAGATCGTGGAGGCTGGCTTCATCGGATACCCAGCAGTGGATCTTCCGTGGCTGAGATGATAGCGAGGAATATAATTATCCAGAAACCTTGACCGTTATTCCTTTCAGTATAACTTTTTATCTAATATACGGTGCTGTTTTTTTAAATTTAGTAATTTTTCAATAGATATTTTTATCACAAATTGCTTTTGTAACGGGCACTCAGCGGACCTCTCTCAGATCTCTAAAGCCATTAGATAGTGTGAGTACTCCGTTATAACGGCGTTATTCAGGTCCAGTCTGATAACCTGGGGGCATCCCTAACGACTGCGCAAAAGCACACTAATTAAAATTAAACGTGGCGTCTGTTTGTTGGAATTATTGTTCAATAGGGTTGTCATCGGTGCAGAAAACTGAGAGAGAGCGAAGAGCCTCAGGAGACTTGTAAACTCGGACCCGAGCCGCTGAACAAATATGGGGGACACGTCTATTCCATCATCAACAACAAGACATGTATCACTTATTAGGCCCGTTTTTCACCTTTTTATGACCGAACACTACTCGAGTTTATAGCCAAGTTATTGAATGAAATCAAAGTACTACTCGGGCGGATTAACATGCCACCTGGCTGACACTCTCGCTCGGAACTTGATGCGCCCCCCGCTGCCCCGCGCGGCGCCCTCCGTGTTTCTCCTTCCTCTAATTACGAAGCCTTATCATTACCAAAACGTATTACAGAACCTGTTCTCTATCAAGATTTTTCG
Organism: Lobophora halterata; assembly: GCA_932526365.1. Lineage (NCBI taxonomy): Eukaryota > Metazoa > Arthropoda > Insecta > Lepidoptera > Geometridae > Lobophora > Lobophora halterata. The sequence continues at coordinate 204,295 of OW052012.1, forward strand.
TAGACTTTCGCGATTATCACTCGTAGTTATTTGATTGTAACGGGTATTTATCGTACTCACCTCGTTTTTGTGTCCCGACGTTTCGACTGTATTGCAACAGACAAAAACGAGGTGAGCGTGATAAATACCCGTTACAATCAAATAACTATCTATCAAGATTATCCAATTCCACTCTGTGCTTTGCACAAATGTCATTCGAGCCAGATGTCATGTTCATTCGGCCGAGTAGTAGGTATCTCAGTGCTTATTCATATGTCAGGTCTCAGGTGGCAACCCTGCGCACCTGGCGGCCTGGCTTCACCCCTTCCGGAGCTGGTCAGATGCCTCTAACAGGCTGATAATGCGCTAATGGCTGCACAACGCCACTCGAGGACCTCTGATAGCTGTATACACCAACTGATACAAGAACCTTGAAATGGTTTTATGACAATAGTTTCGTTTTGCTTTAGTTTTCAAAAGGAGGAGGTTATCAATGCGAATATTTTTTTTTATGTTTGTTACCTCAGAACTTTGTTGTATATGGATTTTAAAAATTATTTTATTGTTTGAGAGGATATACTTTCAGATTGGTCCCATACATATTTCATCAAAATCAATTCAGTAGTTTAGTTTTTATAGTGAAAAAAATATGTCGTTGAAGTAAACAAAATGGCGTATTTGGCTTCCCTGTGACTTTTCAGTGGTGTTTACGGTCACTAACACAGTCCAATAGAAGTCGGTTGTCTATGTTTTTGTAAAACCTTGATTTTATTAATCATAAAAAAACCTTACTTTGAAAGCAGCGTGCTCTTGTTTTATTGCAATAAAAAACAAACATATTCGTGATTCCAAACGTGACATAAAAGCTTTCATTCCCACAAATAAAACTGCAATAATTCTCGAATTTTGCAAACAAAAATATCGTAATTAAACTTTAAAACATATCTGCCGTCCCAGTTTTAATGTAGGTCAGTACTAGTGCTAAATCACGGTTTAAAGGCCGCTAAAAACCGCTATCGTGTGCGCGAGCCAACCCGCGGGCGCGCGCCTCTGCCAAAACTGAGCCATTCCCACAACTAATATGAACTAGGAGCTGACGACAAATGTGTTATAATATCTTGGTCTATTCCAAAACCACACACTACCAATGTAAAGTAAAAACTATTTATTATGATTATAGAGACTACATTATACTTATAGAGACTTGGCTATCAGTGCCCTTCTCAAAAACCACCCTGTATATTGTATAAAAGATAAAAATGTACAGTTTAGAAAACAAAGAAGCTCTAATCAGAATTTCTACGAATAAACAAAACGATAAACACCACATGGTGAGCTCCAGAAGACCTATTTATTTTCTAAGTAGCACGTAAGTAACGCTTGCAGTGTTTGATCACAACCGACTCTCTTGCTTCGGTTGTTCTTTAACGGATTCTACAAAAATAATCAAAGAACTGTAAAATTACAACCCCATTTTTTGCTTAGAAAAATATTTCTTTTCTAGGTTGTATTCATGTTTAGTCGGCAGCTCCCGGCCTATATGATGTTGCGTAAAAATACGACTCTGTCGGTTTATAAAACGCAAATTATTGCAAGGGGATGCCAAAACGAAGGGAGCTGCGGACGATTCCACCAAATTGCCCGAAGGTTAGCATAATACAGTGCAGATTGCTTGGCATGTCTTCCGAAGGTCCTATGCGTGGAATGTCAATGGAATGGCTCGAGATTGAATTACTCCCTATCTTGACCTTAATAACCTCTTATTTATACTTTATAAGTAGAAGTACCTATGTAATCCGAATTATGCGAAATTGACTGAGGATGGATAGTAAGAAATAATTGAAATTTGTCTATAAATTTCTATTTAGTGCATTTTTAGGTTTAAGTTAACGTTTAGTCATATATAATTATGTTCTTAGCTATGTTCTTTCTTTAACGCAGAACGTAAATGTGTCCGGGAGGAGGGCGTTGAGACTGCTACACAGTCTTATAACTTTTGTAGTCTCACCGTTTCTACTGTAACATACAAAGCTCCTATATGTAATTGTTCTGAATAAATAAAATGTTTAATAATTATATTGAAATATCTTTTTCAGTTGAAGTAATAAAGTTAGAATGTACGACAGCCGAAAGTATCCGAGATCTGTGGTTGAAGTATTATAAATACGAGGAAGTGCGGTTATATGTAAGCATCATAACACGTAGCGTCGACATTTGTGTTACGCATAGATGGTTCTCTATGTATTGAATGCCGAGGGGTTACCGGCCATTTATTTTATTTACCTGCTTCTTCCTGTGGCTCTGCCCGCCTAGTAGTTTCGGACCAACAATTATCCATCCAACATCCATCTTCACAAACTTTCGCATTTATAAAGTAAATGAAAAAATGGGATTTCAAAACATTGAACCAAATAAATTGGCTTAGAACTGACGCCAGACAGCCAAAGGGGTTTTCATAAATTAAAAATTCTAAAAACCTATTTTAAAATTCGATCCCAACCGATTCGATTCAAATGTGCCTTAGGTACTTATAGATATATTCCAGTGTAACAAAGGTTCATCAAGTATTTCACAAAGGCTTTCACGGTTGGAATCCTAAAATCCAATCTCGCGGCGACTGAAATTTCCAATGAAAACCCGAAACGCAGCGGTCGGATCTCACACTCAAAAGTTTTGGGAATTTTGTCTGTCTCGTCCTATTGGTGCAAGCAACATGCTCACCAGAGATCTTTCAGGAGGAAGACAGAAACAAAAGAAGAGTCTTAAAAGTTAACCAAATTATTCCTAAGTTGCATGGAACTTGTTGGCTAGCTTTCAATAGTATACGGAAGCATTCAGTTGCAAATGCCAAGTTGTCATCATATTTTTACCCGACTGCAAAGAATTAGGATCCTCGATTTCTCGAAAAGCTTATTCTCTGGATGCTTTTCCAATCGTATGTCTGAGTCTTAGGCACACCCTTCTTAGGCTAAAAGGTTTGATAGATTTCAACGAATATTGTACTCATACCTAAGTTTCTAAGTTAATTACCTCTATATTTTTTTTTTATTTAAAAATATTTATATTTTACATAGTATATTATATATATACATATCAAATTATGTTACTCTTTATATTCATTTTTATACATGCCGTGTTTAGCTTTAAGATGATTGTGCAATTAGCATGAAAAAAATTTTTGTACAGCTAAAATAGTCGATAAGTATCTATGTTTCATTGTAACAATTTTTGGTAGACCAATAAAATAAAATAAAGTATATCATTGGATTGGTCGAAGTCACGGGAATAGACATAAAATCAAGAAGCATCCATCCATCTAATGGTGGCCAAGCACTTGAAACCCATTCCACCCCGAAATGACTCAGCGATGCAATCTCTCCTCTGCACCAGACAGAGCATAGAATACATCATAACATAACACTTGACCTGCCTAATGATACATCTCGAGCACTCGACTCTCAACCCTGGGGTTATGAAGCTAGGATCCAGAATGCTCGAGCTGGTTGTAGCCTCGAGGGTTGACATCCCGAGGGCTTATTAAGTAATTGACAATGCGACTAATTGCGCGATGTCTTGTTGGCTGCGAGATCGCTGTTGTCTTCGTTATTTAATTTTATTCTGCTAATGTAATCTGGAATACTGATTTTAGAGAATCAGAATGAGTCTTGATATTTTTTGCTTTCTTGGTTTGTTAAATTTTGGTTTAAATTGACATTTCTACAATAAAAAGTTATAAATTTATTATCTATCCACACGTCACGTCGTCGTCGGCCGATGTTTTCTGCAGAGTTCCGACATTGCGTGTATCAACAGTCCCAGATATTTTACCCTCAAGTTTTAGTGTGGAAGTCTATAGCAGTCATTGGCCGGCATGTGATTCAAAGTCCTGTGTAACACTGTTCTGATCTTGGGTAGGCATACGAATCCTACCTTGTTCTTATTCTACCCTCCAAAATCACCTAGGTCTGAACATGGATCAATAGGTAAGTAAAGGACAATCACCCTCGTTAACCTCGTACCCGCGTGATGGGTGACCGGTGGCCGGCCTAACGCCGTTACTCACTGCGGCACTGGTACCGTGATGATAACTCTACTCCCTCAAAACAGCTCTCACATGCTTAATCCGTTTTTATACGAGGCACAGTACAAATACAAGCAGTGATTAAACTAAAAAAAAAACATTTCCGGCGTGCTATAGCGTCAGTTACGAAAAAGCAGAGAAAAACCAGCTTTTAGTCAATATCGTATCGAACTATTTCATACGAGTACCAACCATTTTTTTACATTTTAATCGTGGCGCAGTCTAAGTAAACATCCAGCTGATCTTTATCCTATGTTTACGATTTCGGGGTCGAAAATGTTGAAAATACTTTCCCTTCGGCCAAATCGTGAGCCACTTTCAATAAAACCCTTTTATTGTGTTTGATGCCATGTGACATGTCCTATAGTGCAAAACGACTGTCTATATTTTTTTCATCAGGTATTCCAGTATTTATTTGTAACTCAACATACTTATTTTTACCTTAAATATCATGTTTCTGAAATTGGATGATATTGTAAACAGCCTTTATTTAGGTCCTTTTATCTATTAACAGGTCAAAAAGCAGGCAGAATATATTTAACAAGATATTAGAAGAGTTCCAACATGTTAAGGTTTTAAAGAAGCTAGGTATTAATTAGAGAGTTTCACTTGTGTGATATCCAAAAAACAAAATAAACAAGCTTAAAGTTTAAAAAAACTGAAAACCGGACTGCGATATATTTATACATTCACTGCCAATTCACTATTCCAAATTAAATTTAAGAAACATTTTAAGCATAGTAGGTACTCAAAACAGTGTAACGTGACAACACAAAGTAACGTGAAGGTAGCTCAGCGAAATAGGCTATGGAGGAAGCTATGCTCGAGGTTTCCAAAATTCAAAATGAACTCATCTAACAGAACGGAGAACTAAAGTGGTCGACATAGCTCAGACGAGACGATCAAGAAGCGAAAATAGCGGTTGGCCGACCACATCTACCAAAGAACGGACAGCCGTTGGGGTCAACTTGTTCTAGAGGGAAGATCGGGTCTCATCTACGCAAGTGCACTGTGGGAACTCTGGCTAAAAAGAGCCATAACCTGCGCGTGATAGCTGGTAGAAGGATGAGAATTTCCAATGATTGCGCTCAATGGCTTAGAGACAGAGACTTAAATTGCATCCAGCAAAACTACATTAAAGATCTAGTGCATGAATACCTCTATGAATAAAATCTGTTTATGAAGTTCAGTTTGTAAAATAAACTACACGCAACTAAAACGCTCTTCTGATCGTATTACCCCTGAAATTTACATACATACTTACAAAATACGCGTGAAAAACATTATCCTTCCTTGGCTGTCGGGTAAAAAGAAAATACAAAGCGTTTCAAAGTACATACAGCGCCATCTAGCGGTACGTAGCGAAAGTGCAGATTTTAATAATTATATTACTTATTTTTAATTTTATTTATAATTCCGGATAAAATGCGTTACACGAGGTCCAACACACACGTGGCCGAATTTTACGCTACCTTTACTTACCGTTTTATAGTTTTTGATTAGGTAGCGTAAAGTTTATTGAAATGAATCCCTTAATTGCCCATTAATTATACCCAAACATAAGACTTATTTATAATTTTATAATCTCCATTAAATTTCCTTCATTTTGATACCCTACTCGATAGGTTTGGTAAACAAAATTTTTTCAACGACCAACTATTTAGCGCCAAAAATCCGCCATATTGTTTTTTTTTCTAAAAACCCATCTAAGAACACTAGGGTTATTGAGACGAATCTAACGATACGTTAATAGTCAATATCCATCCAGCCGTTCGGGAGATACGAGGTAACCAAGAAATTTACATACATACATACATACATATATACATACATACATACATACAAGATACGCGCGAAAAACATAACCCTTCCTTGGCAGTCGGGTAAAAATCTGTTTAGTAGTTATGGCATAAACTAATAGTCGCAAAATTTGATTATAACAGTAAAATATAATAAACATAAACAAACTAGCAACAGCATTACTCGAGAGAACAGGCGATCTCACCTGCCTATGATCAGAATAATTTTACACATTATCATATATCTATTGTGTCATGAAATTTCTTAATTTGCTGATTTTGCCTCTTTTTAGTCATTAAAAGATAACAAACAGTTTACTTCCACCAAAATCAACTCTCCCTAAACGTACCACGCTCTCGTGTAAACGAGACACCAACGGTTACGAACAATAAACAAGTCAAACAGAAATGGCTGTCGCCTCAATCAGCGCACTCCGCTGCCGTTAACCTTATCAACAGTGTTTTTCCGCAAGTCACAAGCAGCCAGCATGTAATTGTTTCGCTAAAACGAGAAACGTGTTAATTTTCCGCCGCCCGCCCAGTGCCACCGCCGCCCGCCCAGCGCCGCGCAGATAGCATTCACTGCGGAGAGATAACGGAGACAAAGTGGTTCGTGCGACCAGGCGCCACCGCACAGGCTATACCCAGTAGACAAACTAAATCGTTAATTAAATAATCATGTTTGCACAAAAACTTAAACCGACTTCAATTGGACTGTTTTAGTGACCGTAACAAACATAAAAAAAAACATTCAACCGAATTGATATCCTTATTTTTAAAGTCAGTTGAAAATTCGTCATAATCGAAAGTAATAAGTATCATGAAAATTTTATTTTTAATACTTCAAGGAAAAAGTGCACACAGTGTGTATACACACATAAAAAAAACGTTTTTCAATAAAGTGGTAACTTTATACCGACGTATTAAGCAAGTATTAAAATTATACCCAAATTGCTTACCTACCTTAACCTAAGTGCATCATTCACTTGCTAACTTGGAGCATGGTAGAGCTAATATTACCGTGACAGATTCGATGCAAAGATCTACACAATAGTAGATTATGCACTAAGGGAATAAAGCAGTGTCTTATATCGCGGGTGGTATATTGAACCCTGAACTAACGAGGGAGAGTTATGTAGATTCCTTAGTGACGCGGGGGGTTCAAGCTACCCAAGACAAAGACAGGCTTTATCCCAGAGAAGCATACTCTACTTTTCACACCTACTGCGAGTCAATAAAAAACCAGGGCTCCAGCAGCGAACACCGTCTTTTGTTTCACAATCTTTGAAGTTAGTCTTTGGGAGGTAATGCTTTGCTTTACCTTGAGATAGCATGATAAGTAGTTGGACATTGTCGAGCTGGTGGCGTGGAATAAAACTTACACTACTGCTGTCGTAACTATACATCAGGTACACAAGAGTAAATAATGGTGGTTGCTCGCGTTGTGACCCGTTTCAAGACTCTGCTACTTACTGTTCATTATTCTGGCGACAGCGGCATACATACTACTCTTGTTTCTGTGGTGCAGGGTGTACTAACTGTGTAATGCTCTGTGACACGGTCTTTCCTGTGCTAATGTTACCTGCAGGGAGCTGGTAACAATAACTATTGTTGCTATCTGGAGCTACCTAAGCAATGTTGTCAGAGATAATAGTTTTAGATGTACAAAAAATAATAAGAATTATGTAATCACATTTAACAACTCTTAGATAAATTGGATTAGATTTAAGACACAATACCAAATCGCTAAAGGAGTTTGGTGCCTTACGTTATGTACATGACACATGGCTTTTTTACACGCTACACGCCAGCGATTTCGCTTGTAGCGTGTAAAGTCGCCCAGTGTCACCGGCGTTTTTACAATCTGCGTGTTGACGATCCTTCCCAAAAGCTAACAAGCTCACACGCTAGCGTTTAAAAACGCCAACGATCAGCTTGTAAAACGCTTGTGTCATCTAGTGAAATATTGGTCAATAATTAGGCGTTTTAGTAACCTTTTGCTAACTTAATAATATTTGAAAATTGTATGTACTTATGTATTTTTTTTATGTTTGAAGAAATAACTAATTTGTTGGGTCCAGTAGAGTTTGCACAGCGAGAGGACGGCTCAGGTACTTGTGACGTGCGCCATCGTTTCGGAGTTTCCGGCTCACAAACGGCATTATCCTTTCTTCTCGAGGAATAGGAAGTGTCACGTTTTCCTAATTTAAGCCATTTGGTGTCCTTCAAGCCTACGTATTGTTATGATGCGCCTATTTTATATTCTTTACAAGGATTTCCACGGCTAGCGGATAAAAGTTCGCTTATTTTGAGCTTAGCGGAAATTTTGTTTAGTAGCATTTAACTACTCTGGTAGTTTTTCATTTCATTTTTAATTAGTTTTGAACTTTTTAAATAATAAATATAAATATTTTTACATATCACATAACGCCCCAAAACTAAGCAGAGCTTTAAGGCAAGCTATGGGAACCAAATAACTGAAAGAAAACTTAAATACTTTTTTTGAAAATACATACAAATACAAATAAAATAGAATACAAAGAAAACACCCAGACTCAGGACAAACACAAATGTTCATCACACAAATGTTTGCCCTGAAGCGGGAATCAAACTCGCGAAAAATACCTACATTTTGTAATATATTATTAAAGTTTACTGACCTCTACATACCACCCAATCGAGGAATAAACATAAAATCATGTCAGAAGCTCATATCAAATATAATTCTATGAGCCCAGAAATTAACTATAACCCAAGAACCTTATAAAGGATCGTACGTAGGATAAAGGATACGTAGTTTATAAGTTCTTTGCTATAACTCTTTAGACGTCACAGGTCACAGATGTATTGTGTCCGCTAGATGTGCGCGCGTGATGTGCCGCTGGCAGCCGCTAGCCGGTTGCTTGGAAGCGCCTCCAAGCGGCCGGAAGCGAGTCACGCTGTGGGATCATTCCATATATCCGGGACGTGCCGGGAATCCCCGCCCCCGCCCCGCACCACTCGCAGTGCTCACGGGCTTGTTTACGAGCCACGATCTACCCACACGTGACAATACACATCTTTATCTTATTTTGAGCCAAGTTGAAAAAAGTAGGAGGTTCTCAATTTGATTATATGTTATTTTTTAAATCTTGGTTGGTACCATAAACTCTATGTCTGGCAGAATTTTATTAAATCGGTATTAATTACAGGAATATCATGAAGGTATTTCTACCTAAACAAAGACAGTCGATGTTCATTATTTTTCCAATATCCGTTTTACTTCAGTTTTATTTTAATGGAAAGATAATGAAGAAAAAGACTTTATAAAATGAATATTACGTTTTTCACATTCATACAGGGTGTCTACGAACATTTAACGTAAGAAAAAGGATATTGAGAGAGATAATATGAAAGCACTAAAAAAGAAAAGAGTTTTCACCAATACGATACATAAGGTACTAAAAATGGTTAGTGACTACTTGTTCATGACATGAAACTTTATACATCATAAGTATAGGAGAGGTGCGGCACTTCCGCAAGCAAAGAATAAAGAAGAAAAATAAAGAAAAGAGAGCTGTGATTCTACTTCTACTTCTTATCGTGTCACTAGTTCGAAGGATCGAACCAGTGTGGTGGAAGGATTTCAAGCGCGCCTCGAAGAGGCTCCTTTCGTGCACTAGATTCATGTTTGCGAGCTTTTTAGGTTCTTTGACATGCCGGTGTCCTCACGATGTTTTCCTTCACAGTTAAGCTCGTGTTTTAATGCACACATAGATTTTTTGAACAGAAAAATCCATAGGTGTACGACCACTGGGTTCGAACCCACGACCTTCGGATCGAAAGTCGAGGCACCTCCCACTCGGCCAACACGGCTTTCCAGCCTGTACTTAAAATATACAAATAACTATGCAATTGTAGAGTCGCTTTTATTCAAACAATGCCGTCACGTGTGCCACCCTGTATGAAATATATCCGTGAGCGGTCGATCGGTTTCTTTTTCGCGCAATTTTCCTCTCGCAACGTATTGCGTTCGGATATTTCTATTTTGCAATAACCGTTTGAGAGCTCGTAAATATGGAATTGTCGTGGTTTTTTAACTCAAAGGAACTCGATTGGAATTGGTTCATTCATGTTCATTCAGAGCGTGCTCGCTCGGGCTCGCCTCGACTGAACACGCAACATCGAGCTCGAGTGGGTGCTTGTTTATATGCTTTGAGCATTTAATTTGAGAAATATTTTAATTGTAATTTTGATAAGAATAATGATTTGCATTCTATTTCAGTTCATTACTTTTGTATGGTCGGAATCCAGTGGTTTTGGAAAAGCGATAGAATAAACAGCGATATCAAGGTCAAAAATAATTTGCACTTTTATATACTTATATATACTTTCTAAGCATATTTCTATGCATATTAAATCTTTAATTCTAGGCGTTATGGTTCAGCTTTTGGTCGAGAAAACATCAGGTTCCTACATAATAATGTAGGTAGCTTACTCAAATAATCACACGAACCATTTGGTTTGATATTATTATTATTAATGATAATAATAATTATTATTACTGATACTATGAAAGAAAAACTGTAAGCAAATCTATTCAAGGTCATAGTTAAAGATTTAGACATAATCGAGAATTCGACAGAAAAGTCCTGAAGCTTGTATAGCGACGAAAAATTCATTATTCGGGAAAGTTTTATAAAAATAATACTGTGCCTAACCGCGGTCGAAAGTGTTCCGGGTCCGTTCCAAGGTTGTCTCCGAGCTCAGTATTCATAGCTCCATCACCAGCGAGCTGCCTCTAACATAGCCTCATTCGCTGAAGAGAAACAAAACAAGCTAGAATGAAACACATACACTCAATCTAAGTTAACACGACAGGGAAGCTCTTTCAAAGAAATAAAACCTTAAATTTTCTCTGATTTTTTTTTAAGTAAAGTAGTGATATGAGCTGGGCACTCTCTTGATGGTAAAAGATCACGCCTACGCATGCCTGCTCACCATATCAGTGGAACTTTGAGTAACACTTGCCGATGCAACATTGTGTCGAATTGAAATATTCAATGTCCATTCTTGAAAGCCTAGATTTCACTAGCTTTAGCGACTCTATCTATTACGGGGGGGGGGGGTATTACGGGGTATATTACAGAGTGATATTTTTTTATCCTGCAGCATCATTTGGTATTTAAGTATAAGATTTTATTAGTATATTGTCAGTTCCGTCTTGCCCTACTTCTTGGGTAGCCGCGGGAGAGATTGCGCGGCCACACTTGTACAGCAAATGAAATTTTCTTTTTATTGCTGTCAACTGTGGTTCATACTTGTTACTTTATTCTACAGCTGGTACTTGCTTTAGAATAGTCTAGAGAGAGGAAATCTCTGTTTTGTACACTTACAAGCGCTTACATCTGTCGTGTAGCAAAATACTTGGGCTTGGACAAAAAGTTCGGTAGTTCTGTTTAGGACATAATTTTCTGTTTTTGTGTTTTTTAAATTCTTCTTATCGTGTCACTAGTTCCTCCGAATCAGTAGTAGTCACAAAATAATATAAAAAGTGAAGCACAATGGGCGGTCTTATCGCTAAAAGCAATCTCTTCCAGACAACTTTTGGACCAGACACATAAGCTGTATAAACCCTATAGCAGTAATGTACAGGCATTACTGCTATTAGTGCTCTTCCATTTTGAGATATTCGGATGGTCGGTTGTAAGCTTCTTCTTCTTCTTATCGTGTCACTAGTTCTTTCGAACCAGTGTGGTGAAAGGTCTTGAAATTAGGACGAGGTGGACCTAGGGGATAAACAGAAATCCCTCTACTAATATTCCAAATGCGGAAGTTTGTGAAGATTGATGGATAAATGGATGTTTGTTTCTCAATCACACCGAACCCACTGAACCGATCGATGCCTGACAGTTCCTGGTTAAAGCTTAGGGTCTAAGTGATACCCTATTTTCATTAGATTTTCCAAGAACGTACGTATCTGTAAACAGTTTGTTTGCTACCTCCTCACTATGCGGCCTGAGTACCGCTGCCGCATGCGATCCACGAACCGGCTACCCTGGGCACGAGCCGGCCGTGCCGCCACTCCGCCCGTCAGTGGCATCCGGCTGGCCCGGATATTGGCGCCCGCCCCACGGCGCACGTCTTTCCACTGGCGTCTGCATCCCACTAACCTCGCTAACTGCCTTCACAGCGGTTGCCCCCGGCTTTGCCTGGTACTTACGTACGTTGCCTGAACTAATACTGAATTTCAACCCAAACAGTTCAGTGGTCACAGCGTGAGTGTGTGATGTAATGTGATATTGTCATATTATTGATCAGCCTCGTACAAATCTACAACTTGCTGCCAGACGATATCCGAAACGCTAACTCGACACAATCCTTCAAACGCAAAACAAAGTAGTGGCTTGTAGAAAAGACGATCTACAAGTTTGTGACTTAATAAATTGAAAATTAATCCTGCAATTTCTACATTGTTATTTTTTACCTGAATTTTTAAATTTATTATTGTTACCATTTTTCTAATATTATTAAAGTATTGATGAAATGTATATTTTTTAAATTGAATTGTAATTTTGAATTATCAATAAAGAATTGTATTGTAATGTATTGTATTGTATTGTACACTTTAAGCCTAATTTATATCTCTCTCTCTCTAGCTGTAAAAACACAATATTCAATAGAATTTCATGACTGTAACATTACAACCTCTATTTTCGATAATATAAAAGAGGGACATTATGAGATAGGTAGTGTTAGGTAGAACGTACTTTTTCATCTACTAGAAACATTTCGTTCTTCGACAAATTGAGTTGCTTTATAGGAACGGAGTATGGTTTAATGTTAGATTAGATGGACAGACGAAGGATAGAAGAGGGCTATTTGGCTCAATTGATGGAATATGGGGCTAAGTAGTGGATGATAAGGTTCAAATTCAAATAAATGAGCGGGTGTGGTAGGTTATTGAGTTCGAAGACTGAGCGCCCGAAGATTTATACTGTTAGTTGCCTAAGTTGAGTCGGCGAGATTACTTTAATTTATGTTTGGTGATAGCGTTAGTGCCAGTGCACTGGATTATAAAGTAATTTTGAAGTTATTTAGAACTTGCTGAAGACAGTAATTGCATCAAAACCTTTGCTGATACTTTGGAGGTCCAGGAAATAACGATAAGTTTCATTATGGATTTGGTAATCAAGCAAAGTTGGAAGGCTTTTGGCGGCCTATAAACCTTCAGTATTATACCAGTGTTAATCGTAGGTATACACGAGATTTTCATTTATTTTTCTCGTATCAAGTAGATAATACTTGTGTAGGTATATTTTAGTGCTCTGTGATAATACTGTATAAAAATTTCCTGTTGCAAACAAATTCTGAAGTTTTTGTTGCAAAAAACTTTGTTCTCGCGTACTTGTGTTAATGTATAAGGTTTTTATGTGAATGTGTGAGACTTAGAAATCCGACCCGCTACAGGAGTTGTTTCAAAGATTGCAGTACTGGCAGCTGCAGTAATTAGAGCTGAACTCGCTGGAGTCGGACAGGATGTAGCCAAGTCGGGCGTTGCTTGCCAGTTTCACATCAGAGAGTTCAATGTGAGTATTTACAGGTTTTAAAGTTTTTCTTGAATTACAAAGTTTTATATACTTGTAAATAATATTTACCTAGATTTATCTAGACTTGGCTATTTTTCTCGTGTTGATTGTAAATTATTGTACTTTTATCCGGGCATTTATAAACTCTTTTATCTGATTGATTTCTAAGTCAGTCAAGAGTCTATACTACTCGGGCGAAACAACATGACACCTGGCTCGAATGACGATTGCAAAGTACAGCGTGGAATTGGATAATCTTGATAGAGAAGAGGACCTGTAATACTTGGTAATGATAAGTAATGATAAGGCTTCGCAATTAGAGGAAGAAGAAACACGGAGGGCGCCGCGTGGGGCAGCGGGGGGGGAGAGTGGCAGCCAAGTGGCATGTTCATTCGCCCGAGTAGTAGCTTTAGACAACACAATTCAAGTAATTCTCACTTTTTGCACTGATATTACAGTTGCAAAAGTTTATAAGAAAGAATGGATGAATGAGTGTGGCTACATCAAGCCGAAACCTCTTCTTCTTTGTCGGGCACTGTTGACAGAGTGGCCGTGGTCATCATCGGGTCCCGATAAACGACTGAACCGATTGAACTGGAATTCGGTATCGTTTAAGAGCTTAAAATAGACAATGGCTACTACCATAATCCCATTATAACGCGAAGTGGCGGGCAGCAGCGAATCTAAAATAGGGATAAAATAAAAACGTTTTCGACTATTTATTGGTGTTTTATATCGATTTGAAAACGGATACAAGTCGTCGCGAATTTAATATCAACAAAGGCTTTGAACGTGCCCCGGGTATATATTGCTTTCTGTTATTATTTTGTTGTAGACTGTCGCGGCGGGTTCAGCCTCTGGACGAGAATAAGGATTCCCAATGAGTAGCAGCTAAATGAAAAAAACTGTTACCTTTGAAGGGTAATGAGCGACATAGTTACATTTTAAAAAATGTATTTTAAATGCCAAAGGTTTTGATATGTTACTTTTGGGCGGTGTCCCCCCTGGAGGATTTTGTCCAGATGGGTACTAAGTACTAACATAGTGGCAGATAATGCTACTAAAAATACTGGCCTTTTGAGACCGACCATCCAAAATGCATCAAAATAGAAAAGCGCTTTATTAGATAGATATATACCATAAATGTGTAATTCTTTATTGTACACATATGAGTGGTACAATTGGCGGCCTTATCGCTCAAAGTGATTTCTGCTAGGCAACCAACAGGCAATAGAGAGGATTTAAATAGACATAGCGGGGCAGGTCCTTCACGTCTGCTATTCAAAGTCCTGATTTACTTACTGTTTTAGTCCTGTTTTTTCACTTATTTAGTGTGTACCATATTTAAATATTTGGGATAAGATTACCAGTTTTGTGCTTGTTCAAGAGATTTGTTTGATCCAGTGGGTCTAAAGTCCAAGGCTAGGAGTATGGGATCGGTTTCAGAAGTACCTAATATCCGAGAACGATGTTTAATGGAAGAATATCATGTGAGAGTTGGTGCCGTTTTAATGGTTATTGAGAAAATCTATTTGTTATTACATGTAGAAACAAATTCATTAGATAATTACCTTCCTACCATAGTAGTGCATGACTGTATCTCTAACTTGATGTCGAAAGTCTTACAAAATTGACGAAGATGTTTGGTATCAACATTATTCAACAGACTTCAAAAAAGTGGGAGATTTTCAATTCGGTTATATGTTTTTTTTTCATGTTTGTTACCTCAGAAGTTTCTTGTTTATAAACCTATTTGAAAAGAAATTTGAAAATTTTGTTTGAGTTACTATTACTACGAGTATACTGTTAGATTGGTCCCAAACAAATTTTATCCAAATCGGTTTAGTAGTTTAGTTTTTATGTCATATTTACTTCGGTAAAGGAAATTGCGTATTTTGCTTCCATGTGACTATTCAGTGTGGTTTACGGTCACTACAACAGTCCGATTGAAGTTGTATGTATGATTATTTTGTTTTAAATATTGGAATGTCCGAATAAAATTGTTGAATAAACCCGGCATTATTGGGACAGGGTAAAACACGGGGTTGTTGACCGCGTAGGCTCAATCGGAGATTTATCTCCGTGCATTTTGTAAATGTCAATAGAAATCTCGTTCGGAAGTATATCTACGGATTATCTATGAGTTACTGGGGTATACACAGTTTATAGTAGCTAAGTCGTTATTTGTTGTCCGTGTCCGTTCGTAAAAAGTCGTGGCATTTTAAGCACAAATTTATTAAAAAAACACATGGACATCCTTTTTTTTGGTTTGACCAACAAGACTTGAGAAATATTTCTATTCGAATTATAAATATATGAGAATAAATGTATGATTTTTTTTTCGAGAACAATGGATCAGATGCAGCTGAGTATGACCATTTTTTTCATCAAAATTCTATGCATATTACATTGGGTTTGAATATTTTTTTTACAAGATGTATAGTTGAAAAGCCCCTCGGGTAATGGGCCGATAGCCCGGCCGTTCTGCGGGTTCCGTATAATATCGCATGGCATAAAACGTTTATTGTGTTTACGCATCAACATATCACCGACAAATGGCGATTTGACCCCACTCATATTTTTACGAGAAATAAAACTATAGCGGGAATAAGGTCAAGAAAAACCTTCTTGAGCGGGATTATTACGAGGTTGTAAATAAACTTGCAGGAAAACTACCACCCTTAAGTATACAAATGGTTTTCTTTTTATTTATATTTTTTATTCTGGAAATATTTTTTGACTCTATATTAAAATAATTACGTGATGATAAAGTTTTTTTTTCTTTTAAATTTTATTTTGTTTATATTCTTTTCTCAAAATATATTTAGGTATCTATTGTAAGTATAGTAAGTAATCGCAGTTAGGAAGTTTTCTTTAGTTTTAACTTTTTATTTTATGGCAAATAAAAACATTTTCTTTCTTTCTTTTCTTTCATAGCTCATAATTATGAAGAAAATATTAACCGATAGATACCTACCTCAGGTATCACTCTGTTGATTTTACCTAGGTACCTAGTAGGTCTTCTTCTTACTATGTCATTAGTTCTTTCGAAGCAGTGAGGTGAAAGGATTTCAAGTTCGTCTCGAAGAGGCTCCTCTGGTGCACTTGACACACGTTTTCGAACTTTTTAGGTTCTACGACATGCCGATTTCCTCACGATGTAACTTACTAGGTAACCTAACTTATTTAAAGAGTCAAGCCTTGGTTCGGAACTTTGACTCTGTAAAGTAGTTTTTAATTATTATTCTGTGTCCGAGGCTAATTATACTTGTGCCTGAAATAAAACGTGCCTAATTATTAATGTATTAAAATATTCTGTCTCCGTATCTCTGACGAGGCACTTCTCCGAAACAGCCAAAGGATATTTGAATAAACTTGTCCCCGGTGGAAATGTTCTTAATTTGCCTTAATTCTGTGGAGTTCCGTGTAACAATAAGCAATTATATTAGCCTCCAGTCATATTTCGTACACTGCTTATTGTGTCCTTAAGAAATCGATAAAAATATTGTAAGTAATACTTTATAGAAATTAGCGGCAAAATACCTACACGAAGAAAACCATTCCGAATCTTCTTTAAAGTTCTGAGAATTATACTGTTTTAAATAGATATCAATTAAAAAAATATTACGAACATAACTTGAGGTTCTTTTTTGTTTTTTTTTTAATTGTTAGTCAAGCGTTTGACCACCACCTCACCTGATGGAAAGTGACGGTGTGGTCGAGGACGGCGCACGCTTGGCTAAAAGAAGCTGATTCACTCTGGACTTGAAGACACCAAGATTGTAGCAGTTTGGGAAAACAGACGCCGGTAAAGACTTATAATAAAAGTCGATGCAAAAAAAAAAAGGTTCGAGTCGGTGGAATGTAGATTAGGTATGTACATACGTAACGTACGGGTGGTACATTAATACATATTATGCTTGCTATAAATACTATAAATACTAGCTGGTGCCCGCGACTTCGTCTGCGCAGGTATCTTTATAAATTGTAGCCTATGTGTTATTCTGATGTATATACTATGTTATTGTAAAGTTTCATTAAAATCCATTCAGTAGTTTTGACGTGAAATGGTAACAAACATCCATCCATACTTACAAACTTTCGCGTTTATAATATTAATAATAGGATTAATTAAGACTTCTTATTGTTTTGTTTGCCATATAATCTAAATATTTAATTGACTTGTTTACATTGAACATAAAACAAATGTTTGACACGAAAGGCCTCACTTTTAACCCAAAATTGTAAAACTTTTAATGCTGAATGTAGACTGTAAGTGAAAAGTTCCCGGTAACATTAGCCGCGGCACTCAGTTTTTACTCGAGTGTGTCATTAGGGTAAAAGGTGTTCTGTTTTATGTCTCTCTACATTATGACGTTCATTATGTGAAAGTTTCCTCTGGTAGCGGCAGTTAACTTGCTTTTTACTAGTTTAGTTTTTTGGTTAGCCTAGTTTTAGATCGGTTGACACGTGCTCTATGGGCGCTTTTAATTATAATGGTGGCCTATAGGTTTTTATGACACTCCTAGTAATGAGTAGGCGTAAGTCACAGCAATGGGAACATTATAGGCTGATTATGATGATGATGATAAGATTTTTCGGAGGCTCGGTCTTGGCGATAGCTGTTGCAAAACGTTATTGAAAGCCTTCAGGTGGCGTGAAAACCCCGACACCTTGGCAGGCTACTGGTTTGTACCTCCACAAAGGAAAATCGGTCTAATTTTCTTTTAAAAACTAGCGTTGGTTGAGATTTTTTAAGTAAATAAGTGATGAGACGATCTAGACGCTCTCTAGGTCACGCTTGCCTATGACCAGAACAGTGTAACACAATATTAAGATTCAATAGGCCTGTAGAACTTTGATATAGCGCTTGTCCACTGTAAGACATTTTGATGGTCAATCTCAAAAACCCAGTAATTACACTAGTGACAGTGCCCTTCCAATCGGAACACAGTGGATTTGTTGAATTCCGATCAATACCTAATATTTTACTTAATTTGCATCGGCTCTACATTATAAAAAAATATTTACAGTGTACATGTTTAAGCCATTTTAAGACCAAACAGACAGACCTCGCGCGGCGTAGGGCTTAGTAATGCGGTCTGTTTCGCACTTTTCAGCTACGGAACCCCAAAAATCATAAAGCAATCGTAAATAAATAAAATCATAAAGTAATCGCAAAACAATCGAGCCTACTTGTTAGATCGGTTCGTTCCCGCCGCGGTCACGTATCGACTGTGACTTTGCGGGACCCTTCGTACCACAACACTCGAAATAACAGCACCAGCCAATCTCGCCACATCTCATTGAGCCCTTATCTTGACCAGGAATCGCACCACTATTACAACAAAGCGATTTCAATCCACCTCTCCTCAACCATTGCTGATTTAATCCTAAACAAAAACCAGGGATGTGAGCAGAGCGAGCAATGGTAATCGAATGTGGAAAACGATGGCGATGAAGGGAAGTGGTTGGAGAAAATCGAGTCTCGCAAAAGACGTTATTCTCTCTTATTTCCATTTTATAGCAAGAAAACAAGTTAAGTGGACAGTTCATGTGGGATTTGTATGAAATACGTTTATTAAGTACCGCATTTGCCTCAATAATACAAGCTTGAAGCACTTTATGGAGAGTAAATAGGATGAATACAAATAATTGATGCCTATTATTCGCTTCATTAACCAACCAAGTTATGGTCTTAGAGTCAAGATACTTGACGATTTGCATGTTTGCGTGTGTAGGTACTTATGCACAATTCCTTAAGTTTAAGAACTTACTGCTAATTCTAATTCTAATTCTAATTCGGGTAAGGGGTTACAAGTGGTCTGCACTGACGTCCCGCTGTGGGGTGTATTGTGCATTGACCCCTTTTTGTACTAACTTTACCCCAGCCAGCCCAGCTCCCCAAAATAGCGGAGCAGGACCCTGGGTTGATGGATGGTGTGTTCCAGTTTCCTGGTAGGGTCATCTGGGCCCGCGTCCAGGATTTTCCTCAACCCAGTCTTCTTTCTGGCCTCTTCTGTAGCTATGCAGTGCACAACCACGTGTTCTACGGTTTCCTCCTCTGCGAAGCAACCGCGGCAGATCACGCTGTCCGTCGCACCCATCTTGAACAGATGGTGATTCAGGTCGCAGTGGCCGGTTATAATTCCTACCATAGTACGTGAACTTACTGTTAAATTATAATAAAATAATTTCACTACTTCGTCAATACAAAATTGACGATGTAGTTAAATCACGACCATCAAAATGTATCAAGGTGGACGAGTGCTATAACAGTGTTGCACCGGTCCATTAATAAATAAATAAATATTTTGGACATTTCACACAACGCCATCTAGCCCCAAACTAAGCAGAGCTTGTACTATGGAAACCAGATAACTGATACAATTCATATATACTTTTTTTTGTAAATACATACACAGAATATAATATGTAGAATACATAGAAACTACCAGGACAAACACCGATGTTCAACACACAAATGTTTGTCATGAAGCAGGAATCGAACCCTTGTCATATAGGAATCATAGCCCTGTATAGCACTGTTATGGTTATAGGCAGGCGTGATTTCTTACCTTCAAGAGAGCGCCACTTGTTTCTATAAAAAAAACTTTAAGAATCGGTTATCTGAATTGTGTAATTGAAAGCCCTGCAGTCTGTACCGATACTGATGATACGGTCATGGGTAGGCTATCTATCAGGATAACTTCTTGCTCTATTCGTCACTAATATGCATTAACATTGCAGGTAAGGTAAGTTTAATCGTTTAATGCCGCATAAGCTAACTACTACTAGATAAATTAACTAGAGAGGTTTCACTTGATAATTAGATTATTTTTCACTAGTAGATAGAAGAACAAAATTCTAAATGCAATCAAAAATTATTATAAAATAATTGATTGATTCAGGCGTTACTTTGCGGAAATCCATATATATCAACAAATTACATAAATATATCTAGTAATAAATCCGCTTGATTTCTAAACAAAGGTTTTAATTAACTTAACTTTAGTTTAGAACTTTAGTACATATTACTATATTATAAACCAAAGAGTCAACGAACAGAAAACCAAAGTTTAAAGATACGACACGTGTTTCGCCTCTACACGAGGCATCATCAGGAGGTGTGAACTCGCCGAAAACTCTTCGCTCGTTTTTTTTTTTTTTTTTTGTCGCTTTGATTAGAAATCAAGCGGATTTATTACTAGATATATTTATGTAATTTGTTGATAAAAATTATTATGTTTATGACTTTGTTCTATTATTTCTGAGCCTTAGAAGTTTAAGTGTTGAAGTGTTCCTATTTACCCACTCTTCCATATATGGCACTATTCCATATATTCTATTTTAATAATAATTAATATGGGAACACCTACGTGCGTGACCAGCGAGAGAGATAATACTTAATTATGCCCTAGAACCAGCATAGCATTAGCTCACACGTGCTAATTGCGTCCAGCATGATGGATTCCAATTAGGCGTAATGGATCGCCGGCCGAGATGCTCCTCATCCTCAGCTGATTAGTTGAGTAACCCGCTCGAGGCTTCCCTTCCAATTGGTTACATTACATACACATGCGATACTAGTTATTGGCCGGGACTTTCCTGCGTAAAACCTACTCCTCCTAATATCATAACGAGCTTAAAGTTTAAAAAACTGAAAACCCGACTGCGATTATACATTCATTGTCGATTCATTATTCCAAATTAAATGTAAACATATAATTTATAAATATATTTGTAATCTACTTTAAAATATATAATCGAATATATAAAATGAGTCGAAAGACATGAGCTACTTTTTACTCGACTGCAAAGAAGATGGTTTATATTTTTCGAGTGTAAGTATGGTGCTCTGCAGGCTAAACGGCTGAACGGATTTTAAACAAATGAGGTGCCGTTGGATTAGTCTAGGTCACGCGAGTGTCAAGGGGTAAAATTTAAATTTGAAAGAATCTAATATGGCGGCTGTAAGCCAACAAAATGTCTTACAAAGTTTCAAAAAACTATCAAAACTTGATGAATTGTGGTAAATGAGGTGGTAGCTTTAAATTCGTTTTAGTCATGAAAAGGTCATAGAATAAAATCAATGTGTCAAATATCAAAATATACCGATAATATTCAGGCAGTCGGGTTTTCAGTTTTTATAAATACCGTTACCGATACTTTGAGGGACAAAAACGGAGGCAGCAACTAGTATCAGAATAAAACCTCTATGAATGTTTTGGTTCTCAAAAAATATACCCCGAGTTATTTGGGAAATCCGACGTGGAAAAACAAAAACATCTTTCTACGATATGAACTTGTGAATAGATAACATCGCCACTCTCTCTCTCATCTTCAAACAGCTTTATCAGCAACATGACTCATTCAACTCAACTTACCACATTTTTATGAAGCTCATGAAAATAAACTTATCCCAGCTTGTTATCAAAACTCGCATCAAAATTCCTAAAACTCTTATTAGTTTGTCGAAAACCAAACTTTGCCAACTGCGAAAACAGCTCTATCTCGATAGCTAATCTGCGGGTCAGTGCGAACCTAATTTTCATCCAATTTGGGATCCAATCTCATGTCATTGAGTAACACAAACATTGCTGATATTCACCGATGGCGCGTCTGCTTGCTCCCCGTCAGTCGGCAATGGACCGCGTACATAACAATGCGCTGCATTTGGAATCAGAATAGTTTTCCATTCTAATGAAATATACATTGCTGTTATTAACTGAACACGTGCATTTGACTGTTCAGCCAGCCAGTGATGGAGCGCGTACAATTCATGCGTACAATTGGTTTGGGAGTAAGGAGTTGAATATTTTGGATACTAAAACGAGGGTTTGTTATGAATAGGAAACCCGTCGGTATGAATTATTATGAACTTTTTTTTCAACAATAAATTAATTTGAAATTTCTTACATATAATAAAATATAGTGAACACAGTAAGAAAACTAGCGCATCAATCTTCGTTCCACAGAGTACCTGAATGCAGGAGCAACTGGGCGTGGCTCAAATGAAAATTAAGGACCGACTGCAAGCGACAGAAAACCAAAGACTATTTATCAGAGAAGATAGGTACAACAAGTAACATCCGTCCTCGCATTGTAATGGAAAAAGAAAAAGCTTAGGTACACATAAATTCAGATCCAAAACTTCACCAACACTTAACGGTCAATCAATTTAGTACAAACATCTATTCTATCTATCCTTATACTCTTTTACATTAAAGTCTAAGTAATGTGATTAACCAGCAGATGGTTTGATTGATAAATTAAGCCGAAGATTAGCTAATTCATTCAAAGAGTCCATTGAGGCAAGAAGAGCGAAGCAAAGAACTTGTATACCTACTAGTATCTAGAAAGCTCAATCGCCATTTTGTTTTATTTAAGAATTAAGAATTCTGAACCTTATTACGACCGAATAACGTTCTTTTTTAATTAAATCTAAATATAACGATTCACGATCTCGACAGTGACTCACTTTCCGGTGGTGTGTCTCGTTCACACAGTTGCCAGCATACAATCAAAATGAACATGGCCATAATTTTGAACTAAACAGGACAATTTTCAAAATTAGACGATTTGCACTGAAATTATTCCGATTCATTTGAAAGGTTTAGTACAGTCGCTGTAATGTAGGTTAGGTACCTACCTGCATAGAAAAATAATGTCAAAAGAAACAGTACTAAACCATTGAATCAGATATAACATAACTATTTTATTGCGCAGAATAATTTTCCCTTGGTTGCTTGTTTATGTCTCAATGAATGAATGAAATCGTCCTCATCCGCTGCAAAGTGTTTCCCAATTATTCAAAGTTCAAAAATTATGGTCGCCCTATAAAAAGAGTCACACTCCTTAATACTCCATCTCTTTCGGCTCGCGGTTTTCGTATGAGTCGGCCTTCTAGATACATAGTATACAAGTTCTTTGGGGCGAAGTCCTTCGAGCGAAGTTGATGGAGCTCCCGTCATTCCGAGCTTCCCTGTCATTGAACAACTCGTCGGATTCCGACATGAGTCAAAGAGCTGACGTAGGTACCTACTACCAATTAGGGACCACATAGAGGTCACGTTATTTACGGTACGCTGGTCGACGGTCTTCAATACAACTGGCATTTCGGGTGGGTTCCCAAGAATCACAGTGTTACTTGCTGTATAATAGTAAAAAGTTGCAATAAGTTTCACTTCGCCCCGAGCGCAAATCGCGCCTTCAGTTACTTTAGCCCCTGAACACATTAAACTCATCTACGACCTGCCTCTGTAGATTTATTTGGAATTTATTTATTTGTTTAGAATGTATTTATTTATTTACAAAAAAACATAATTATCATGACAGATGAAATCCAAATCGTTATATTTTTGAACACAAATTAAAGTTACACACCAAAACAATTGGCACAATAAACTTATAACAAAGTAAAACAACAGTAGTACCGGTAAGGTGCATGTAATAATTCTAAAATTCAATTGAACTTACCTACCAACCAAGTTCATTAGCGGTTTGAGAGTTACCGACAGAGAAACACATAGAAACACTGTTTCGTCTAGTATAAATACTACATTAGTTCTCTGAGTCTAGACTCAAAGACCTCACTTGGTTCGGTCAAATATTATGCTAAGTTGTATAGAAAACTAAATGCAAAGTTGCGGGCGAAAGCGGAGACAAATATTGTAGCCAGAGCTTTAACACAAACACCAAACGATAGAACAATAAACTTAGTTAGGTGATTTGAGTTCGGATTTCAGCGCTTAGCGTTTATAGTAGGCACGGAAATGCTACTTCTATTTCATTGTCACATGGTGATTTGATTTCATTTTATAACAGTGAAATCACCAGTGATTTTTCATCAGGTCACAATTTGTTAAATTAATTCACGCAAAACGCGATGTCACGCAATCATTCCCACTCACAGTCAGCACACTACTGACTGTCTGTTATTATTATTTACGATACGAATGAAATTGCAAATAGTGACAAGTATCATGACATCACAGCGTACAAAATCGCTTGCCTGCGCGCACCTGGCGGATATCACCAGTGATTTTGTAACAGACTTGGTTTCAGAAAGTAGCAAGTGTTATGTGTGATCAATTTTATACCATGATAAATAACATGTTACTCGGTAAACTTTCCATCCCTAGTTCATAGTATAACATAAAGCATAGTTTGAGGCTTGATGGTAAAAGGTGTAGTTTCATTAAATTTTTACATTATAACATACTAGCTGCCTACTTCTTTACCCGCGTGATGAAAAGTAGCCAATGTCCTATTCTAGCATGAAAACTATGTTTTCTTATAACTAATTTTAAATCAATCGGTTTTAGTAGTTCCAGCGGGATTAAGCAACGAACATCTATATGCATCCATAAATTTTAGATAATTATCATAGAAATTAAATCCATTATGAGCCTCTTCGAGGCGCACTTGAAATCCTTTCACCACACTGGTTTAAAAGAACTAGTGACACGATAAGAAGAAGAATTCCACTTTTCTGCGGAGAAATACGTATTTAGATGCAAAATGCAAAAACACCCTTTTTTATATTGGTTTGTTGTAATACAAATTACAAATTAAAAAATAGTTATAGGTTTTGAAATTGGGAAGCCAATCTCTCTATGCATGGATAAATTTTAGATAATTACCATAGAAATAAATTCCACTAACTGTTGACTACGGCTTCGTGCACGTTCTCTTATATTTTCATAACTTCTCATCTCAAATTCCGATGCGTTCTCATCGAGTGTCCATCACTTTATTGAAAATTCTCATAAATATTAATTGGTCAATACATGCAGTTCCTAAATATGCTTTTCCAGTTCAAGACGCGATCGTTGAGGATTATTATAAACCATGCATAATTTATGTAAAATTTTCTTCGATGTCATAAAATTTAAGGCGTAAAAGTACAGTTTTGGCTGTCTGAATGGGTTATGATCAAAACATTACATACATAGATTCTTCTATACTGAATAAATTAAAACCTCATTTTATTATACATATTAATTTGATATTTAATAATTTAATTTTAATATAGTTTTTTGTCTCTTCATAATACCTATTATGGACCCTAATAGTCTGAATAAATAACAGTTTGTTTATATTTATTTATTACATTAATCTCCTTTTTATGTAAACAAGTAACGAGACAAACGAGCCTATTTATATCTCAACAAAAAATGGAATCTACATAGTTTATTTTACCATGAGAATTCCTTTACATTTGAAAAGTTTTAATAAAAATGATAAAAAACTTAAAGTAATAAATTACCAAAGACGCGGAAGTCCACGGTATTTCGATGGAAAAGTTAGTATCAGTTGAAGTTGTCACGGCGGAGCCCGGGGCGAAGCCCGAGGCCTCCCGGGACGTTATCTACTTTACGACACTCCTCGATGTAGGTGAACACTTGGGATCCGTTCTATCGACAGGGTGCCTACTAGCCACTGGTGCTCAACAGAAAGAAGGAAGGAGTCATGGGCTATGTATTATCAAATACTTATAAATATTAGCAAATACCTTCTTTTTAGTTGATCAAATGGCAAATCGAGTAAGGAGCTTTCCAGATAGATAGATATCTAGACAGATAGAGTATTATTTATTGTATCACCTTAAAATTAAATTAAAAACAAGAAATACAAACTAAAATTATATGAATTTTATTCTTTAGCTGGCGTATCATGAACATTGACACACATAACATTACATAGCCTACGTTGTTTTCTATTAAAAAATATAAAAAAATAAGTAGCACCTGTAGGAGGACAGATGGGAATAAATAATTCTAGCTGTCCCCCTATCGGTGTAAGGGTACAGATAGAACTTTTAAAATTAATAATATAATATAGAACTTTTTTGTCCCATCTTTCACCCTAGGCGGACAGAGCAGGGTGACAGATGGGAATAATTCAGAATTATTATTTTGGTACAAATGGGACCAATCATAGATGGTACATAATAGGTACTCATAATAAGTTAACAAATCTTCTTACAAAGTTAAATTCTAAACAAATCACTTCACAAAACCACAGAGTTTGAATACCTCTTTGTGGTCTGTAAGCTCGTACTTTCCTCGTATACAAACTGAACGCTTTAAATACATTGTTACAGTACCTAACCTACTATATTGAGTCAAAGCTGGCTTCCTTTGTGCTGTTTCGCCAGAGGGAGACAGGACAATGTCATCTCTTTTGTCCCTGCTCGTAAAGCCTAGAATACACTAGGGGACAAACGGAGCGACATGTTGCGGAACATGTTTCTCGACAACTAAGTGAATGTCCCAAGACAAATTTTGCAGGCCACACTAGTCAGTGTTTATAGAAATGTCGCCCGAAGACAGACAAAGCCTAGAATATACTAGGGGACAAACGGAGTGACATTTTCTGGAACATGTTGCTAGAAAACTACGTGAATGTCCCGAGACAAATGTCGCGTCACATTTTGCAGACCACACTAGTCAGTGATTATAGAAATGTCACCCGAGGACAGACAAAGCCTAGAATATACTAGGGGACAAACGGAGCGACATGTTCTGGAACATGTTGCTAGAAAACTACGTGAATGTCCCGAGACAAATGTCGCGGCACATTTTGCAGGCCACACTAGTCTGTGTTTTGTTTATAGAAATGTTGCCCGAGGACAGACATATTGAGGCACGTTGCGTACGCGACTACACTCGGTGACAAATGGCGCTACACTGAAGCGGGACACGTGCGCTCGCTCTTGAGGCGGGCAAGCAACATGCCCCGCGTCACGTACAATGTTGTGGGGCATGTTGCGGGATACTATACAACGTTGCAGCGTCACGTAAATTGGGACAAATTGTCCCCTAGTGTATCCCGGGCTTAAGGAAATCACGAACCTATCCATTTTCAAAATGTTATATTTTAAAGTTTCAAGAATCGTTGGACATGTCTGCTACAGGGCTGACAAGTGGACACACTCGCAGCTCTACAGCTTCACTGCATGCTTTAAAAAAATAAACCGTATTTTCTACAACTTAAAGTTGAGGATCCTCAAGCATTGTTGAAATAGAAATGTAAGCATAAATTGTGAATTTTGTAGATACAAAAATTATGTTATGTAAAAAAATTCTGGTGCAAAACCCTTGGCACGCTTCCATCGGGTTTGAGACAGAGTTTGACCAGCTAAGCTATCTATTGGTCGTTTGCGGTCTATATTTAGCCTAATCTTATACATTTAGATTGTACTTACAAGTTAGCTTATGCTGTAGGTAATAAAATCATTATGGGATATAATCAAGGTTTTACAACAGCCGACTTCAATCGGACTTTTCTAGTGACCGTAGGCACCACTAAATAGTCACAAGGAAGCAAAATACGCAATTTTTTTCACATCAACGACTTCTAATCAAGTCCTTATTTTAATGTAGAGTCCGAAACTGTAACCCTGCAATACAGGCTCTTGAGGAGACCTAGTGTAGGGTACAGAGCTCCAGTAGGTACATATTAAATCTAAGATAAGACTGCCATGGTATAAATATCCATTACAATGTACTCAATCCGTATTTTATGAAGCCAATAAACGATTTATTTATTATTTATTACTTTTTTTATCACTTATTTGATTTAAAAACTAAACTACTGAACCAATACAATTATGAAATTTCTGATCTATAAAACTGATAAAATTGTGTAAACAATGTAAACAATCTGTAAGTAAATTTTTTCAAAAAAATTAAATAAAAAGAAATCAGTTTATATAAACAAGAAAGTTATTAGGTAATTGTATTGTATTGTATTTATTTATTTATTGAAAAGGATGAAGACACAGTAACCAGTTTCTCATCATTTCTTACGTACCTAACTGTAGTAGTCTATTTAATTAATACAATAGGTAAGAAGAGAACCTCCTTTTTTGAAGTCGGTTGAAAATTAATGATTGATGATTTAGTGAGGATGTTGAACAAAGCTGGAACAATGAGCGGAGTCTCCGAGGACGCGGGGTCGCTGGAACAAGGTACAACGATCGAAGGTCCCATCCCAGCGATAAGGTCCCTCCGACACTGAACAAGGGCGCCACTAATTTAATTACCGCGGAATTAACAAAGGGTTCACAGAAATTCATGAATACAATAAATGCAAAGACAAAGATAGATGCGACAGACCAGGTGCCCAAAGCAAAATTTATTTAAAAAAATAATCAATTAAGGTCTGTGTTCACCAATAGATAATCGGAAGATTAGGCCTCTTCGTCGGTTATTTTTGACGTTTAATCTATGAAAATTCGTGCCGAAAACGTCAAAACAACTGTTTAAAACTTAACCATCTGTTGGTGAACTCGGGTCTTGAGGTATAGGCTTTGCAATACAAAGAGGCAATGCAGTCAGTATCCTCGGCACGCTGCCATCGGGTATTGAGTTGGAGCAGTTGAGCTACATAGAGATCGTTTGCAACGGTCTATGAGTGACTCTATTGTTTTCTTTTGTTTTTACAATAAGATTTTAGTTGTAAGCTTATGCTGTAATATAATTATATATGAATTAAGGATAAACAGGAAGTATTTCTTAACTTCAGTCTAGTCTCCTTTTTTATTTATTAAACATTGTTCAGTTTTTTTACGTAAAATAATTCCAGATAAAACAAGAGCAACTTGTTCAAAAATTAAAATGAGAATATTTCTCAAATAAATCTAAGGTTAGTAGATTGTAACGGGTATTCATCGCGATCACCTTATCTATTTTTGCTCGACGTTTTGACTGTATTGCAAAAGTAACTATGTGTGATAATCGCGAAAGTCTACGAAATCTCTATCATATCTAAAGTACAAAATTAAAATGAGGAATATTTATGTGAAACGCAACTCCTCTGTAATCAACATTCTTTGCTAAAAACAAGTTGTAGAATTGGTAAACGAGCCCAAAACAATATTGTTTAATTAACCGCCGAACCGTTGTACGAGTAGAGTAGGTACAACATTGTCGTGATACTCGAAATAGCACCTATCCTATACAAAAGCAGGCTTTTACTGACCTGATAATTAACTCATCCTACAAGTTATATTGTCATACAAACTTAAGTAAGTAAGAAAGAAAGAAAGAAAAATGTTTTTATCAACCAGAAAATTATACATAAAAGTTAAAACTAAAACAAGCCTCCTGCCTACCTAAAAAAAAGTTATTATAGTATACAAACATTTTTTAACGACAAATTTTACATTTAATACTTGAAAAATTATATAATTAGGGACGTAAAATTTATATAATAGTTTTTTTACACTATTAATATGTTGATTCGGTCCGCTCCTGCTCTAATTTTGCTATGCCCTATTTTAGGGATTAATATGTTCTATGAGTATGTTCTATGTTAACTTTGTAAACAATTAAAAATAAGACTTATTGACTGCAATAAAACTCCTGAAATACTGAATACCTACAGTTATGAATTAATAGAGAATATAAAGTAGGTAGTAATAAAAACATAATAAAGTAAAAAAAACCGTGTTGTAGTAGGAGCTACTCGCATGATTCCTGGCAAACTTGGGCTCAACTCAGCGTTGTGCTCGAAAGTGAGGTTCTCATGACCCCATCGATCCAGCTCTGATTTTCAGTTGATTTCAGTAAGAGTGAAGACAAGAGATAACATGCATATTCATAAGAATGGTTAGGTACGTGATTAACTTTAAACATACTTTATTTCGTATAAGAAAAAGAAAGTTATGTTTCAAGTTCCCAGCAGCATCACAAGCTGAGAATTTTGATGATGTCACACAAAAAACTTATCATCTTATCATCACCCTGACGGTCGCCGCAAACAAATGTAGACCTGCATAATTATATTGATGAAAGTAGAGTAACATAAAAAAGGGAAGTAATATACGTTTGGGCTTTCCACATAAAAGGGGGAAGGGGATATAAATGGTGAGAAACATCATCCTACTTTAGTACTTCAATTCTCACATTTATGCGCCATTCAAAAGTGGATCGACTGCATTAATCATGTCAACATCGACACGACCGGACGAACTTTTGAGAACTATATCCTGATTTATAGCCATTCAGAACTAGTCTTGTAAACTAGTTAGTAGGAAGGTAATATTGCTATCAGTGTTGAAATCTTCAAGTTTAGATAGCTAATCAAAGTTAGTTCTTCACGTCACGAAGTCAGAAATGATTAGCTAGAACATGGTGAAGTCTTTAAGCTCAAATACCAGAGCTGTCAGGTTTTTTATGTACTACAACCACAAAAATAGAAACTTGAAATCATTTCACCACACTGGTTCGAATGAACTAGTTACACGATAAGAAGAAGACCACAAAAATCCAATTTAATGCCTTGTATAATATTGGACTTGCTATACCTAGTTAATCACTTTTTGTCAGAGCGTCTGGTCGAAGCGACGCGTGATCAGAGGGCTGGCAGCAGCTGGCCAAAGAATAAGCCTTGCTATACAAAGAGGCAATGCAGCCAGTATCCTCGGCACGCTGCCATCGGGTATCGAGTTGGAGCAGTTGAGCCACCTATAGATCGTTTGCAACGGTCTATGGGTGGCCCAATTGTTTCCTTTTGTAAATTTTATAAAATACCTATATATAGATTGTAGTAGTTAGCTTATGCTGTAATAAACAAACATGTTCATCACATTATTTGTATTGTTTTGTACGTTTGTTAGAAAGAAAATATGGATATTGGTTGTAGGATCACGACGAAACTACTAAATCGATTGAGGTCATATTATTTATGAAAAGGGACATTAAATACTTTCTATTTCAACACCATGTAGGTCAAACTGTGGTTAGCAGCTAGTAACTCATCAACCAATCATCAATACATGTATAAAATACTTAGTTCTGTCTGACTAACTGGTACGTGGTATATTTGTCAAAAAGTGTATTAAAAAGGAATTAACGTTAACTCGAAACGCAAACAAAATTGCGGGTGTCAACTAGTAATATTCAAAACCC
Organism: Lobophora halterata; assembly: GCA_932526365.1. Taxonomy (NCBI): domain Eukaryota; kingdom Metazoa; phylum Arthropoda; class Insecta; order Lepidoptera; family Geometridae; genus Lobophora; species Lobophora halterata. The sequence continues at coordinate 235,643 of OW052012.1, forward strand.
CAAGATACGTGACGATTTTGGACCTTTCTAAGTAAGCCACTGGCGTACACGAGGAGGAAGGAAGCCGGGCCGCAAACATCTCGAAAGATTCCTAACTAACCGTCAATTGATTAATTCAAGGATTAATTGAGCCGAGACTAGGGGCGGCCTCAGACCAAGTTTGAAATTAAGTTTTGAAATATTTGTAAGGTAGCGATCGGTTGGGTAATAAGACCGTGTATAAATCACTCTTTATAAACTTCATCTACTGGTAATACACCTATTACTCTCATCACCACCTTATTTTGATGAAATGGGTGCGTGTACCACTCATGCTCACAATACTTTTTTTTTTGTTTTAAGTTTAAATTGTTAAAATTAATTTACCGACATATTATAAAAAACTGTATTTAAGAAGTAAAAATCTGTTACTGGCAATAGGATAAGTTAAAATTTATTTTTTTACTGTGTTTTGAATATCATAAGTCTCTTTCTAAACCTAGACAAGGTTTGACAAAAACATAGAACAACCGACTTCAATTGGACCGTTTTAGTGATCGTAAACACCACTGAAAAGTAACAGGGTAGCAAAATAGCAAGTGGTTTCACTTCGACGACATATTTTTTCAGTTATTTTATTTAAAAACTAAACTGCAAGAAAAAAAATAGGTTAGTAAACAACAAAGTTTTGAGGTAACATATATTAAAAAAAATACTAAATTGAGAACCTCCTCATTTTTTAAAAGTCGGTTGAAATCCATAAATCCGTCAAAAAAATCCGTCGAGTCTTTCAACCAACAAAGCGCCCCAAAAGAACAAACTCACATGGAAATATTTACGCACGAACCTGAAACACAATACCCTCCTCTTTCGCAGGTAGTCGTGGATGTATAGGAACTGATACCAAAGTCGGTACGGCCCTAGCCTAGTTCTGACGTATTCAAGGAATGCCTGCGAAGATACGCAATTTCAATATTGACCCAGGATTTGTCACCCAAGGCCTATAATACTTCTGTTCTGCTGAGATTGGGGTGCAGATGACTGATCACTTTATTAATCAGCCAGGTACCTGTCAAATAAGTATGGCTTTTATGATTTAGGGTCAGTCAAAGGCCTCACACAAATCCATAGTCAACACTTATATCTCTGTTCTTCAGTGTTCATTACTTCCTATTTTATTAATTAGATTTTTTTTTATTTGTAAGTATATACTTTCAGATTGGATACTCCCATAGAACTTTTATCAAAATTGATTCAGTAGGTAGTTTAGTTTTTAAATCAAAATAACTATTAAAAATAAATCGTTGAAATGAACAAAATTGCGTATTTTGCTCTCCTGTGACTTTTCAGTGGTGCCTACGGTCACTAGAACAGTCCGATTTAAGTCGGTTATTGTATGTTTTTCAAAAACCTTCTTTTTGTAGACATTACTCGTATATTCTTTCAAAAAAAAAAATCAAATCGGTTTATTAACAACGAAGTTCAGAGGTTAGAACTTCCTTCTATTTTGAAGTCGGTTGATGACGTCATTGTCTCCACCAAAGTTACACTCAAGGCCTAAACAAGAAACAATGTAGACTCGCCCCGAGCGTGAAAACTACCCCTAATTCGCGCCCATCAGCCCTATCTCCTACTAAACTACCCGCAAATGTGATCATTAATCCATCTTGTAGCTGTCACACTTTTGATGGGCTAAGAAGATCTGGAGGACAGCATCCATTTTCAGATTACACCCAATAAAGATTTGAAGTGGTTAATACTGTATGTATCAATTTATAGTATTTTCAGTTCTGTGTTGATACAATTCTTCAAAAAATACGGGTACAAATGAATTTTACGAGGGCTTAGCAAGTACTTTTTATTGAATCCTTTGCTTTGTATCTATGAATCTACGAATTTTGAATAGAAGAAAGATATTTCACTAATTCATTTATTTTTCTACTGTCTTCTTCCTTATTGTGTCACTAGTTCTTTCTATCCAGGGTGGTAAAAGGATTTGAAGTACGCCTCGATGACGCTCTTTTAGTGTACTATTTTCTGCTGTGAACTCTAGCTAGAGAGTTACTGCAAAAAACCGCCGCTATATTGAATTTGAAACTTTGAATAATTAAATGACAAAGAAAGTTTTTTTTCCTAATCATATAAGACGCTTCCAAGACGCGATAAGCTACTCAAACATACATATTTACTTACATACAAACTTACAAATGATGAACATGCCTCTTTCCGCGCGGTCAGGTAATCACATGAAATGAATTCAAAGTCCAATACAAACTAAACTTGTGTTTATTTTAAAACAAATATTTAAGTATTTAGGCTTTGTTCTTAACTTGGAAGTTGGATGCTTGTTGAGTTTGTTTGGCGCCAACAAATTGTTGGGGCTCTACAAAGGGTAAGGGCCTTCGGAGTGCCACTCTAAGTTTTGCAAGCACTTGGAAAAGGAATTTTACGTTTAATTAGTTCTAATTTTAGGTTTATTATGACAAGTAAGATATCAGCGATTTTATTTTTGGAAAGAAGGGATACCTGCTTTTGATTAGAACAGTTTTACGCAGTATTAAGATCACACAGGCCGGTGTAACACTGTTAAAATGTTCGTCTGTGTGGCTCCAATAATTGCCACGTGCATTTTACAGTAGATTTTTTAATTATAATTCATAACATTCCAAATTCTGTTGGTTTCGCAAGAAAGAAATAAATTATTTTCTGAAGCACTATTTGTTATTAATTTATTAGAAAAGCATTAAAAGATTGACTTGCTAGAAACACTCTAGCATTAATTCCTTCATTTGTATTACATTTTTGTCAAGTGTGTGTTCAATAAGAAAAATATATAATTCCAAACTTATTGATAATTTATTATAATTAATTAATTTATTGTGAATTGACATATTTTTATGAATTATTATTTTTGTTTTTTTTTCTTTAATTTACTTATGTAATACATTTTTATTATTATAACACGTGTATACGTACATTATACAGCTAAGTTCTTAAGGTTATGACTTGTAATAATTATATGTTACCAATAAATACTATTGAACTTTAAAGTATTAAATAAATAAATAAATTAAGATTAAAGCTTGAAGAAATATGCAATGTTTACTTTATCACCATCACCGGGCCTCTTGAACTTATTACGGATATTATGTTTTTTATACAAATATGTGACACGTATTTCGGCGTTTTTATGATATTTGAGGTTTGAGATAAAACCGCACACACTCAGTAAGTACAAAAATTGGTGAATCACATATGGGGGTGGGGCGTTACTGCTATTAGTGCTCGTCCATTTTAAGATATTCGGAAGGGTGGTTGTAAGCTAAAAAATACGTGTTTTCCCATTAGTATCCATACTGTGCGATACTTATCGTGAGCTTTGCCGAATGTTTCTGCCATTGTCTGTTGCGTGCGACGCCGAAATGAAAATTCTTGTGAAACTCGCCGACCGACCGTATAAAGGGTGCTCGATTCATTTTTATTTCAATTAAACTGCTTCTGTACTTTTTATTTTCTTCAGCGGACACTGAATAGGAATTTTTGAAGCCGGGTGTGCACGAAAAAAAAAATCATTTTTTTTTTATTTTAATTTCAAAATTTCTGTAGTTCTATATGACTTCTATGGCGCACAGTAAAATATTTATTACAAATAAATCATAAACGCAAAGATATGTAAGGTCGGCTCTGTAATGGTCTTTACACCCAGCTCAATCCGGTGTTCTCCTGTGATAAAACCATTAACACGAAAATATGACATGACAAAAACATTATTTTCATTTTATAATTTGTTAATTGAAAATAATGTTAATTTATCTCATAATGTGGATTGTTATTATATGTCATAATATCAGGGGGTTTTTTATGTCATTTTGTCAGAATTATGTTATCCTACTTATATAATATAATATAATATTATATATTATAATATTATAAACGCGAAAGTTTGTACGGATGGATGGATGGATGGATGTTTGTTCCTCTTTCACGTAAAAACTACTGAATGGATTTTAATGAAACTTTACAATAATATAGCTTATACATCAGAATAACACATAGGCTACAATTTATAAAGATACCTGCGCAGACGAAGTCGCGGGCACCAGCTAGTTATTTATAAATTTTCAGTCAAGCTCCCTGTATAGCGGTTTGATTTTATTTTCTCTTGCCAGTATTTGGGTTATTTGGTAAATAGCCTTCGAAGTTATTTCTGATAAGGATTCCTAAAAAGTTAAATATAAAAAGGTTGTCGTCTACTTTCCTATAAAATTTTAATTCAATGATTCTGAGGCCGTAGATCCTTCCTTGATTTGAATACTTTAAATGGTTTTGTAGCCAACAAATAAACATATTTGGTTGTTTACATCCATATCTTGTTAAATTTATGTTATTATAAGTAGATTTGTATTATGTTGGCTGAGCTATTCTAAGAATAACATGGGATCCAAGAGACAGCGGAACTACACAAGTGTAATTTAAATCCAGCAGCGGCACAAAAGGCCGCTACAGCGGACAATAGCAACTACAGCGGCCTCAAACGGGCCGTGAGCTCTTAACGAAACTTTTTAATCTGCAACCTGGGAGCTACTAACCTCCGGACTCCGGCTGCACATCTTAGTAAGAATGGTAAAAGTATAATATATATATAATAAGTATAAATAGGTAGAGTGATAATTTGTGGCCTAAGAACTCGATGGTTGTTCTTGTTTGAAACAAACCGTTTTCCTTAATAAATTTATTAAAAAAAAGAACTTGATGGTTATCACCCGATTGACAACCGACGATCGAGCCTGCATCATTTGATACAAAGAGTTTGGATATACCTATAATAGAGATAATCATAGGAAACTTCAAAGAAAGTCCCACAATTGTTATGTGGGACATAATTATCCAACCAAGTGTATTGTTAAATGGTTCTGTCGCTTTCCATCTACATTGACTATCTTTCAAATTTAATCTCATAAAATGTCATTGTTTTTGTTTATTTTTCAACGGGGTTTTGGATATTTTATATTGTTTAAAACGTATTGAACTATTGCAAATAATGAAATAAATATGTGAAATGTCGAATTGTGTCCTCGTATTATGCCAGTCCTCTGCAAGTATCATGAAAAATCAAGAGAACCTGAATTTTCATCGGTAAGTATATATTTGTGTATTTACTTATTAATAACCCATACTAAATACATAATTATTACGTAGAAACGTTGAATAACGTCCAATAAGTATAGAAATATAAAGAATCGGCGTTTTTCATGCTAAAATCATGAATAAATCGAGGCTATGATATACTAACTAGGGATGTCATAAAACGTAAAAAGATTTGTCGATAAGGCTATGCAGACACGACGAGTATACCTAGTAAGATTTTTCGAATAAAGTGAGCCATTGAGGGATCCCGTAGCTGACCCATCTCACTTTAAACACACTCACACTCTTTGTTTTTTGTTCGATTCATATTTTATTTATTAATATTATATATTTGCCGTCCTGCCTACTGTATCATGGTTAAACACAATATCTATGTGTTCAACCATGATAGTGTAATATACAAAAAAAGAGAGCTTCAAAATAATCACGGAAAATATTAAGTTTCTATTAATATTTCAGGGTGTCTCTTTGGCGTCCAATAACGATCGGCAAGAGTTAAAATGTTCTTCCGGCTATTCTTCAACTTGAACCAAATGCAATGCTCGTGAAGCTAACGGTCAGTACTGTACTTAAAATTGCGTGTTATCGGTTTATTATAATTACATGAACTATAAATTAAAAATATAATGTGTTTCAGGATATCCCTTTCATCAATGTACCTAAGCCAGGACCTTCGGATATTACAGAAATAAGTTCATCAGTGTTTTCAGACGTACCACCGAAGAACACTAGCGTAGAATGTACAGAATGTGCAGTGTGAGATGGTCGATAAAAACCTAGCCTACTCAAGTTTGCTAAAAATTAACTGTTTCAGACAGCGTACGAAAAGCCTTGAAAAAAAAGTACTGATAAAGTATACCAAGAAAATATAATAATTATAAATAAAGTTAAGGAAAATAAATTAATAGAAATATATTTAGCAAAAGAGTCTTCGCCACATGCGTATAGCATTGAGTTAAAAAGATTTGATAAATTAACACTTCTACCATCAATATGTGATCGTCAACGTTATGCTTATCCCAATGACGGGGAAAGTACTCAATACTCAATAAATGTATTATCTTCATTTAGTAAAATACTAACAAAAAACCAACAAAGTGGTAGAATCGCATGTAAGCCCCTTCGGGGCACTAATCTATAACTAGGTAGGGGGCAGGCAGAACAAGGTTTAGCTGAAAAAAGTATTAAGCTCAAGTGTTAACTTTTGTTAAGTATAAATTTTGTAATGTACTCATTTACCTGTGTATGTTGTATATTATTTTATCTAATAAAAAAATGTCATCTTAATTCGTGGTTTTTACAAAGTTCAAGGTTCCTTTAATCCAGAGTGAATCTAGATAACGTTATCATAGTCACGGACTTTAAGTTGTTAGGATTGATATATCGATATCGGTATCGGATCATCGAACTGTTAATATCGATATCGATATTTTATGACTTGGACATCTCTGTGGCTCAACGAGTGACAGATGCCCCCTATATTATGACGTACGCCAAATGCATGTTTTGTCTCGTTATATCTAGTGCAAAAAGTGGTATCCGCAAAGAAGATAGCGAATTTGTCAAATTTAGGAGGTATTCTATTTACTTCATTCTTCTGAGTTTTGATATTTCGTAAAAGATGAAGATATTGATCGTTTATTTCAGACCGGTTGATAAAAAGTATATTATTATAAATCGTTATCGTTGTCGTTTATAAATAAAACTTAATTAAAATTAACTCTAAAAATCAAAATAAAATTTAATCTGTAACTTTGTAAAACAAAGGCGTGTCTGGAGTTAGAAAATCATAAAAATAATTTTATACTTATAAAAAACTCATGTTTATTTTTTTTTATATAATGCACAAATAACTTAGTAATAATGCCGGTAAATCATAAATCATAACTCAATTCATATTGTGATGTTTTAAGATCTTGCCTATAAGAATAAGAATAAGAATGACCAATAGTCTATTGGACTCCAGAAGTGTATGGCTCTTACAACTCCGTGCTTCCATATTATTAAATTACCCTCATTGTGATCTCTGCCTTACAAAGATGTCCGCAATTCAAATTACTGTGTTTTTCTTTCAGTTTTATAAAACCCCATCGGGTTGAAGTTTTAATTAGTTTTGAGCTCGTGCACGAAATTATTCACACATTCGCTTTTGTGCGCGAGATCACAATAATATTTTATACGGAAAAGTTTGTGAGCAGCATTGAACATGATTTTTTTAAGTGTTTCAATCACTGCTGAGTAATCAAATTAAGCCAAGATTTTAAATAATAATTATTTTTATTTTTAATTTTCATTATTTGTTGAGAAATTTGTAATTTTATTTGAAACAAAATTAGCTCTCTACAAACGATCCTCAAGGTAGAGCTATTTAAAAAGTGGACAGATAGTCAGACGAACGGCTTAGAACTAGTAATAAAGTACCGTTGTAACCTTTCAGGCACAATCCTTAAAAAATCACGAGTTGTAAAAACTGAAACAATACAGACTATAAAATTTTAAATCCATTACAAAATCCATTTCGTAAAGCCACTAGTAGATGTTGGCTCTACGTAACTCCAAAATAAATTTTAAACGTATCAAACTTCCAGTCCTACGATATTATGGAGTAAAATGAGATACCGTTCGCTGATGAGAAGTGGCATTTCAGAACGAGTTCGTAATCACCCCGTGTGATATTACAAAGTGAGGATATACAGACGGCGACAAAAGACAATTAAATTGGACTGAATGCCAACAATTCCATTGAGAAGGCACTGTAGTTAGTGAAATTACTGTCATTTGAAATTGACCTTAGAATGTTTTGAAGTTGACGAGTACTGTACCTATGGCCCCTAGAAGTATTGTAGTATGGAATCTAAGGCCAAAAAATGTTGTCTAATTTTAGACAATTTCTAGTACATTTTTGTCCGAGGCTTAATTTCAAAAAGGAGAAGGAACAGTGCTAGATAAATAATGTAAGTTAAAAACTTTTTCATTGTTTCATAAAACTCCATCGTAAAAAGTAACCGAAATTATTTGAAAATGGAGAATCACATTTTTATAGACTTGTCATTTTGAAGTGTCTGGAATTTGTTTGCCCTGTTTTACGACTCTATCTTGATTTGATACTGTCTATCTTGGTGTTCTATGGGATCACAGTCATCTATGCTATGGCTTATGCAGGTAATGCGATATTTCTGGTGTTATGGTGGACTAAGGGTTTAGGCTGTGTATTGATAAAACTCATCATTGCACACCACAAAATAAGATCATACAGTAACATAAAAAGAAATCCGCCTTTGTTTCATTACAAGCGATCTCTTCCAGACAACCTTTGATTGGCAGTCACCCAGATTCATTATTCAAAGCCGTGATGGCCGAGTTTGACTCGACTTTCAGTCCAAAGTGGTTCAAACCCGGAATAGACCAATGGATTTTTAGTGTTCAGAAAAATCCATGTGTGCATTTAAACACGTGCTTAATGGTGAAGGAAAACATAGAACATCAAACATCGAAAACATGTGTCAAGTGCACGAAGGGAGCCCCTTCGATGCGCACTTGAAATCCTTTCATCACACTGGTTCGAAAGAACTAGTGGTACGATAAGAAGAAGAAGTTTCATAGTAGTTTTGAAAATGTTGATGCCATCACAGAGTATACTGAAGTTAAGATAGTTAATTCTCTTGTAACTGTTCAGGGCTCACCACATTGTTGGAACCGCGTCATAAATCTAACTTGTAGTACTAAGTACAGATACACTGTGGAGAAGTACTTTGGTATTGTAGGACCAGTGGCCGGTACTTCATCATACGAATAATAGAGAACTTTCATACTGTAAATGTAATATCAACTCATACATATAGATCTAAAAGTTTGTGAGTATGAATTAATTATTGAAACTTAATGCTAAAACATAATTCAATTAAAATGCTTTTTGTAGGTATAAAAATAAGACACAAAATTATTGAAATAAATATATAGATAGAATTTTGAGACGCCAAAACTAATGAACTGCTTTAGCTAAAGTTTTGTTTATGAGCTACAAAAGGTTCTAATATCCTCAAAAGTAGCCTCTATCCTATATATAGGATATAATATGCAGGTGAAACCGTGGTTATACAGTATCTTCTGTATTTGCTATGCGATTATCACACATAGTTATTTGATTGTACGTGTGAAACGGGTATTTATCGCGCTCACCTTGTTTTTGATTCCCGACTGTATTGCAACAGCTGTGGTCACGGGCTGACTAGATTAATGTTTGTTGGTCAATCAAGCTAAAACTACTGTATCGATCGAGGTTTTTTTAGTGGAAAGGGATACAGGCTACTTTTAGCACAATAAAACCCGGGCCAAGTCGTGGGAGGCAGCTAGTTACCAAAATAATGGAGCGCTTAAATATATTTGACAATATTTCACGCCGTACATTTCCATAAGCGACCTTTCATTTTGCAGTAGGTATTGTAGTATAGTGGGACGCGGAGGGAGCTACGAACGTGTGACTTTACTAACTGATAGTGACTTTTGTGCCTTCTATTATGACTCTACATTTTTGTAACATAAGTCTTTCCCGGTCGGTAATGCTTTGATTACACGTACCAAAAAAAACTCATTCACAGTGTTAACGAACGCAACTTTTTATTTCCGATCGTATCCATCTATACCAAAATCAGAATATAAAAAACCAATGATACAGATTTTGAAAATACTTTATTATTGTAAATTATTTGATAATTTGGTGGAACAAAATATTTTATTTTTAATCTATTTTAATTGTTGTAAATTGTTTTCAACGGGGTTTTATCGAACGAGAATGAGCTTCAGTCAAGAATATTATTAGATACGTAGTTTATTAGTTCAAGACAAAGTCTTCAGTAGAAGTTTTGTTTTATTTTTTTATATTTTCACAACGCCATCTAGCCCCAAACTAAGCAAACTTGTACAATGAGAACCAAATAACTGATAGAATACTAACTAATATACTTTTTTTGTAAATAAATAAATAGAAAACACCAGACCCAGAACAAACACGGATGTTCAATGTTCATCACACAAATGTTTGTCCTGAAGCGGGAATCGAACTCGCGACACCGGCGTATCAGTCCAACCACATCACTTGCCACTCGACCATTCGTGTCGTCAATATCAATTAAATCATAAGCAAACGCAATGAAAACACGTTCAAATTAACAACCATAAATTCGCTAATATTGCTTATTCATAATTGCACTGTCCTTTCAATTCGAGCTCTGTGTATAAGTTGCGTTCAATTTTGTGCAGTGGCCATAAATTTTGTAGTTCGCGGAGTTTCCGATAAGAGGCGATTTACGGTCCGGTCCAGCTCGGACCGGTCCAGCTCGGTCCGGTCCGGCCGTGTAAAGTGGACCGTGGATTGGTTGCGGGCTCATTAATACGAGCTATGGGTTTGCAATTTAGCTTTACCGTTAAACTTTGCCTCAAGTGTTTTGATCAATGAGAGTTAAAAAACATATTTTTTGTAAGTGCAAATTATATAATAGATTAGGTTTTGTTTCTTGGCTGAAAAATTAAAATCACAATGTTCCTGGAAGGTACCAGAATCTACGACATAAGTATAACAGCTTAGTGTAGGTGCCGAAACCCATATTATGTCTCAAGCAAGCTAATAAGTAAAAAATATGTTAGATATTTAAACTGTACGTAAATGCATGAAATTGATATACCTAAATGAATTATTATGAATAATTAACCATGGTAAAAAGACTAGTTTAAATAAGATAAATAAGTGTTAAGCTTGTGAATAAATAAAAAGTCATTTAATTTTGTCCTCCATTATTATTACCCGACTGCCACGGAAAGGTTATTTAACTGGAGGAGGCCTTCGCCTAACAATTGGGTGTCCTATAATAAATTACTGATATATTTAAGTTAATATTTAAATAACTATGTTATGTTTATGTTCTTACTATAAAATTTCTTAAAGTGTTAATGCATGAATGTACTAAATTAATATTTTTGAAACTAAAAATGCAATCATATTACTTACTTATAAAATATTGTAAAAATAATTTTAAGCAATGGGAATAAATAGCTTAATAATAATAATAAATTATTATTTATCTCCTTTACCATCATCATCAATCTATTCAGATTCAGATTCTATCAGTCCACTGCTAGACGTAGGTCTCTCCCAAGGCAAGCCACTTAGCCTGATCTTTGGCTCTTCTCACCCACCTTTTGGCGGCTGTAATGCGCATAACATCGCTCTATGTAGAAAGCGGTCGTCCTACCCTTTTGCCTAGACGCAGCAAGAAAATTAATAATTACTAGCTGACGCTCGCAACTCCATTTGCATTCTGAATAAACAAAATTCCTTTCTTAGTAGTCCTAGCCTACACGTCTTGACAAACAAACCTTCAAAATTCAAGTCTCTACTTTTAGCGGTTTGGCCGGAACGTTTTCTGTCAGTCCTTTATTTCCAAGCATTTTATTTAAATTGATAATACAATACTAGATGCCAAAACTTGCAAGAAATGCGTAATTCTATGCTTATATTATGAGCATAAATCTAGTCCGTAGCTTGTCGGGGGCTATCGCGCCTGAATTATGGTGCCCCCACAAATATTGCTCGCGACCCCTTTTTGTGTCGCTATCTTTGTTCATCTCTGGATGAATCCATTCATAATTCTATGGCTTGAATTCAGTGAGAATTCTATTTTAATACCCAAATCTGATGAACCGTGTTCTGATAACGTAAAGCTTCGATGACATAGAGCTAGTTTACAAGCCAGCGGGTAAACTCGCCCAGTGTCATCGTTTTTTTACCATCTGATAGTTGATAATCCTTCCGGACCGCAAACTCGCGCACTCGCTAATTTTTAAACTCGCTGGCTTGTAACTTGTAAACTAGCCCTGTGTCATCGACGCTTAAGAGAATCAAAATGGTTTTGAATAGATTATATTATTCAGGTTTAAAAGCGAAGCAAGAAAATAGCCTCACCAACAAGTCTTAGATCATTTCAAGCATTTATCTTTTGCAAAGCAAGACATTTTTTATTTATTTTACACTCTTATTAACTTTATTATTCTTACTTTATAAGAAATCTAAACACCAAAAATATTTAATCACCACAGAAAAAAAATGGATAACTGTTACCGTTAGTCGTTTCCTTATGGATTACGTCATACGGTACCTATCGTTGATAATAATTTAAGTTTTATTCATCGTTTGGCAAACCCGGGTACAAAGCTCGAGCCAGCTCGCAGCAGCTCGAATCGGGCGCCGCACTCGCGCCACTGTCACTCTGTCATTTTGTAGAAATCCAAAATTCTGACTGCACAGATACAACGTACTACCCCTAGCAACTTGCCTAGCAACTGTCAGATAACATGTCAAAAACCTGCCATAGATAGTCCTTGCCCAAAGAAGGGGGCCACTAGGTTTAAAGAAATAAGATTTTTTCCGTAAGTCATGAATAAAGATGCTCGTTTGGTTAGTCCTAGCTAGTCCTCCTTGTGAAATTTCTTAATTGTTAGAGGAAAACTAGTCTAGAACTGGGAAAGTCAGGGGGTGATCTCGAGTTTAGTCCTTGTTTCTAAATAAAGTTGTATAGATCTAGTGTAATATCATGAGCAATATTAGAGTTTTGGACCTCGAAAACTTTTGGAGCCAACCTCGTATGTAAGTCTTAGGTATGCTGCAGACATTCGTTCAGTTTCTATTGGCACTGTTTAACTCTAAGAAGGCCTATTTATTAAAGGCCTTATCATTATTGGCTCTTAGGTGCCCTTAATTAATTAGATAAGGTAATGTTTTATATTAATTGCAAATTCAGTGTATTTGGCGTACTTTATTGTGTTTAATTTTTTTTTACATACTTATAGGTACTGGCATTTTATTATTTTACGAAGAGCTGCCCCTTTGTGGAGCAGTTAGATGCCTACAGTTTATAATTTGGTTCGTGAAGGCGCTCCTGCCAGCACCTAACGCCCCGCCCCTGGCTACGGCCCTGCTCCGATCCACTTGAATAAGCCGATAAACATAATTGAATAGTATCATTACTAATTGAAATATTCAATAGGTATTCAATGAGTCAAATAATCTTCTACGACGTTAGTAAAATTGAATATTGAATTAATTCAATGGACTTTCTTGTGTTAAAATATAAGTAGCTTATAGCCTTGCTTTGGACGCATTGTATTTAAGTTCTTCTTTTTATCGCGCCACTAGTTGTTTTGAACCAGGGTGGTGAAAGGATTTCAAGTGCGCCTCGAAGAGGCTTCTTTCATAAACTCATGGCATACATATTTATTATAATAATACACATATTTTCCAAGCTGCGGCATGGTCGAGATAGAGTAATGATAAAAAAATATATTTTATTTATATTTTATTTTAACAGCAAAAACAGAAATACAACTAATACATAAACCTACTAGAATCTAATATGTATGTATGTATTTTTACTCCATGTCTCAAACACCGTACATATTTACATAATTAATGATTGAATATTGGGTATTTATTTTACTATCATTCGCTTTAAAAAAATACACGCAGTGGAGGGCCACTTCTACGATCACTCAGTAAAGCGGCCTTATTGGAAGGGCGTGCATTTTTAGACTAAAATATGTCTACCTCCCTGTATAATGGAGTAGCCAGAAAACCAAAGAGCTAATTATTTTTACCATGGTAGGCATGAACCCTACATTAGGACAAATCTGCTGCCAGCATCCCGCTCAGTGATCTGTCTCCTGATCTTTAAGCTAAATTGGCGGTAATTTTCTGGCCGTCTCATCCATTTACCGCCGGCCGTTCGATCATCCGACCTCGCGAACCTACTAACAACTGGACTAAAAAATATCTGACACAACAAATTCAATTTGAATTTGAATATGATAATGTATAACATAACAGATATCTCCAAATCGTTATATTAAAGTAATTCCAACAGAAAGTACAATATCTTAAAAATAAATGAGATCTTTTCTTAGAAATAATAAAATAACATAATTAAAAAAATAATAAACAAGCTTAAAGTTTAAAAAAACTGAAAACCCGACTGCAAAATATTTATACATTCACTGCCAATTCATTATTCCAAATTAAATTTAAAAAACATTGAATGTAGTAGGTACTCAAAACATTGTAACGTGACAACACAAAGTAACGTGAAGGTAGCTCAGCGAAATAGGCTATGGAAGAGGCTATGCTCGAGGTTTCCAAAATTCAGAATGAACCCATCTAACAGAACGGAGAACTAAAGTGGTCGACATAGCTTAAACAGACGAGACGATCAAGAAGCTAAAGTAGCGGTTGGCCGACCACATCTACCAAAGAACCGACAGCCGTGGGGTCAACGTGTTCTAGAGGGAAGATCGCGTCTCATCTACACAAGCGCAGTGTAGGACGATCCCTGGCTAAAAAGAGCCATAACCTGCGCTTGATAGCTGGCAGAAGGTGGATGAGAATTTCCAAAGATTGCGATCAATGGCAATGAAAACTGCTGTATATTTATATATGTGATGATGATGATGACGACAAGTAATGTTGTGTGTGCTTCAAGTACCTAAGGGTTCTAGCCGCATGTACCCGGAGAGGTGGGCAACACTAGCCACTCTCTGGATACCTGAAGACGGGCGGCGGCGTAGGGGTCGGCCGAGAAATCGTTGGCGGGACGATCTGGACGGATTCGAGAGGGAATGGTGGGAGGCTGCAAAACACCGTGACAAGTGAATGGATTTGGGGGAGACCTTTGCCTAACAATGTTTAACCTATGGTGTCACAGATTAAACAAAAAAAAATGGGTTCTTACCTGGAATTAAATTTTATTTCTTTATAACTACTTAAGCTCGTGAAGTTCTTGCTTCTGCCCGAAGTAATTGTTCTAAAACTACATTAAGGATACGATGGGTTCCCATCGAGTAACACCCAAACGTGTAACACTGTTACACTAGTGCATGAATACCTACTTCTTTAAATCTGTTTATGAAGTTCAGTTTGTAAAATAAACTAGACGCAACTAAAACGCTCTTCTGATCGTATTACCTACCCCTGAAATTTACATACATACATACATACAAGATACGCGCGAAAAACATAACCCTTCCTTGGCTATCGGGTAAAGAGAAAAGACAAAGCGTTTTAAAGTACATACAGCGCCATCTAGCGGTAAGTAGCGAAAGTGTAGATTTTAATAATTATTTACTTTATTTTAATTTTAATTTATAATTCCGGATAAAATGCGTAATACGAGGTTCAACACGCACGTGGCTGAATTTTACGCTACCTTTACTTAACGCTTTATAGTTTTTGATTAGGTAGCGTAAAATTAATTAAAATGAATACCTTTATCGTCCATTAATTATACCCAAAAATATGACTTATATATAATTTTGTAATCTCCTTTTAATTTCCTTCATTTTGATACCCTAATCGATAGGTTTGGTAAACAATTTTTTTCCAACGACCAACTATTTAGCGCCAAAAATCCGCCATTTTGTTTTTTTTTCTTAAAAACCCATCTAAGAACACTCGGGTTATTGAGACGAATCTAACAACACGTTAATTGTCAATATCCATCCAGCCGTTCGGGAGATACGAGGTAACCAAGAAATTTACATACATACATACATACAAGATACGCGCGAAAAACATAACCCTTCCTTGACAGTCGGGTAAAAAACATCACTAGAAATATGTCAAATCGCTGATAATATCTATCTTATAACAATCAAGTAAGTACCTATAGTGCTATAAACCATTGATGTCTATTCCCATCTTCAGGGAACCATAATATTTAGAGGTGCCCTAATCGAAAATAGTAGGTGCCATTTGGAATGGTGCCGTTTCATGTTTCAAGGAACCTTTGCGAAACATGCCCAAATAATAATTTCAAGCCATTGAAGTCTTCATGATTTTCAGTTTTTTTTTTGTGAAGAAAAAACTGAGCAAGCGGCATGTTCTTGGTTAGCACTTTAATTATTATTTTATCTTTGCCTCGTATTACAAACAAGGTTTTGTTTTATGTAGGTACCCATAAAATTTTCAATTAATTTTTATAATTTTTCTGATACCAATTTCATCTATTTTACCCTAATCCAGAGGTTGGTATTCCATCGGCCATGGCGGTATAACCACACTCTGCACGGTGTCCACTACGGAGGGGGTAATGAGGTCACGTGTGGGCGCTATTGCAGCTCTAATCATTATAATGTATGCATATTACAAGCTGTTGGTTTTAGCTTGTTTGCTCTATGGTACAAATACTGAAGGTATGGCGTTTCGGGAAACTGGATGTTGCGAAATGATGCCTGGCATTACTCGTAATAAAAAAAAACACACACACACACATAATTAAAACAATTTTCTATCTTTCTTTCTTTCTTTCGTAATGTTCTTCAGAAAATCACGAGCCGGTACCGGCGTAGGTATTTTTTTTTATAGTTTTGTAGTACGCACATGTATATGCACGAATAGAGACTACACCACCAACGTCTCTCAAATGAGGTTTGTATTCATATATTACGCTAATTGTAGGTTATTTGTTTATTTCTTGATAGAAAACACCTATGTACCTACCTATTAGAATTATTTAATAGCAGAATAATGATAAAAATCTTTTATTAATTTCATGACCTTTGCAATAAAATTTTTGCAAAATCACAAATATATAACGCGAGTGACGCAAATGTTGCCCATTAAGTAGGTGTTGCCGGAGTAGCATACCTGGGTATTCTGTACGGTAGTCGATACCTACTATGCCTACAGTTTGTGATCAAATGTTACCATTACAAAGTAATGATGGTCTAAAATACAACTAGTATTTTAATATATGGCAATGCAGTGGGTAGTTACTAGCTTAGTATTCTAGTAAGCTTGATTAAACTCGAAAGTACTTATATAATAATTTAATCACAAAGAATTATTATAGAGAATCATACCGTAGTAAATTGAAAACGCGACAAAAAAGTTCTAAGACAGTACATTTTGGTCGCATGCTTAATTATGGGCTGGGTTAAAATTACCAGGCTTATTCATTGTTAATAAAATTCATTCGTAAAAAGTAACGAAAATAATACGAAAATGGAGATAATTAGTTTTTTGTCTAAAATATTTTTGTTCTGTTTTCCGCCTTCATCTTGCTTCGACATTGTCAATGTGCGGTTATTAAACCAAACCTTTGGGATGAATATTATAGTGGCGATTTTAGAGTATATATTTTGAGTTCTGAAAGTACAGTTTTTTTAGGGCTGAAACGTTTCTACTGATTTCCGAAGATAATAGAACACCACCTACCTTTGCCCACTGCACAACTGATGCTCCTGGCTTGTTGGTTTGGTGGCAGGCAAGGTCCTGTGGACTCACACAGCCAGTTCAGGTTCGAAAGTCTTTGGAAAACACACACAGCACGGCACTTATGAACATATGAACACTTATGAACCCACGCGAATGTCAAATGTTGAGAAACAGATTTAGCACGGCTTAAATAAGGGGAAAGTCGACGGATTTTGAGTAGAACGTCCACACGCATCCGACCACAATGTCTCCCGCCAATGCACTGAGCCTCGAGCTCTTCACGATCGGGCAGGCGGTGATTTACCAAACTACCCTCAAATGAAAATTTGAAACGCAACAGTCAATATTGGTACACATAAGTATTAAAGTATAGAAACACATTGTAGTACATTGAAAATGTGCCCAAGAAAAGGGAGCCAACTTCTAGTACATTATGTTCCGATGATAATTTTCGAAAAAGAATTACTAGGATTTTTCATCCTTATTAAAATAACATCGTAAAAAGTAACAAGCATTATTTGAAATGGAGATTTTTATTTTTTATTGACAAGGTCTCTATATGAGGGCTTTTTAATAAAAAAAAATCACGCTTTTTATTTTGGTCAATAGATGGCGCTGCACAAAAGTCAATTGTCAATGTCAAGTGTCATAATAAACAACGAAATTTTCTGTTTTTTTTGTTAGATTGTGGACACTTGCGTTTCATACAGCGCCATCTATCTTATTATATGGCAACCACTTATTTTTTTAATGTCCCATTGAAAAGCCCTCATTTGGTTCGATACTGTCAATCTTGTCGTTATTAATGTATGGTGTTATATAAGATCGCCGTTATTAATCTATCTATGTTAAATCATTAAATCTAGACCTCATCTAGACTACCTAGTCTAAGTCCGACTCGTCACTTGATGTCGTATTAAAGTTTTCAGAAGTCTTCATTAAACCTGGTTCACACCTCGCTAAGCCTGGGCTTAAGCTCGTCCGTGATTGGCTGAAAAGCTGGGCTAGCTTTCGAAATTGTAAGCTTCTAATTAAATTAGACATTCATTTTAGTAGTTCGTAATATTCCTTTGACGTGGCTCGTTTACGTTCTTTTATAATTTCAATTAATTATTGCAGTGGCAAAATACCTTTTAAGATATTTCCATTTCAGTCGTTTTTTGAGTCTATTATTCAAGGCTGTAGATTCTCACTTCTGATGTCCCTAGACAGCCTTAAACTAAGTCCTCGTTTCTAAATCATTAATGTATTTATTACGTACCTAGTTACACTTCACGTGCCTCTGTCTTGATTAATTTACTGAACATAATCAGCTTTGATACGATTTAAGAAATCTATTTCACTTTAAATAATTAGCTTTGCAATACAAAGAGGAAATGCGGCACGCTGCCATCGGGTACCGAGTTGGAACAGTTGAGCTACCTTTAGATCGTTTGCTACGGTCTATGGGTGGCCTTATTGTTTTCTTCTGTATTTTTTGTAATAAACATGGATTGTAGTAGTTAGCTTATGCTGTAATAAAAGATATCGATAGAAGAGATTTTTTTTTACTTTTAGGTATACCTTCCCTAAATCATGGACATTGCTTAAGCTGTCTGAGTGTAATAACAATAATTCGATTTGATTTTATTTGCTTGACTAAACGTTCAATTTCTCAAAGTACTAAAGCGTCTTTAGCTCGCAAGCTCGGAAAATAGTCACTAAGTTAACTATTTGCTTGCCAACGGAGAACTTGTAACTTCTTTCCTCCCAGACAGCTTTATCAGAATCGTTCCCACAAACGGAGTCGCCGGCGATCGCCAGTAAGTACAACTAAATGACGCCGCAAAACGTTCTCAAAGTACCCCGCGGTAATCGCCCCGCCTTAAGTGGGGAAAAAAGAAAATTCGGGGTAAAAAATCGCGTAATTTCTCCCGACAGGAGACAAAGACTGGTCTTAGCTGCGAGTATAAATGGAAAGATTCACTAATAAGGAAAAATTACTCGGTTCTATTGTCGGATCTAATGTTGCTTTTGAAGACTATATAAAACGGGCTTTTAGGAGTAAAGTGTGGTCTTTATGTCCTAAATAAAACATTGTTTGTTTATTTAATGTAATGTACAAGGTGCAAAGATGAGACGAGCGAGGCGTTCTTCTGCACGGAGAAAAAAAATCTCGTTAAAGTTACTAAAATTCTGTTTGAATTTGTGACAGCGAGAATAATTTTAGATTACAATAATAATAATTCCTGCTAACGAAATTTAGTAACTATTAGAATATAATAGTTCTAGGTAACAAAAGTTATTTAATGGTAGGTATATAATATATTATTGGTTACTATTTTGTCTTGCTATCCCATTTCTTCTCCGTGATATTATGGCTCGATTCCCACCGGGATTGCAGCGGCCGGCAGAGCACTTTCAATGTCAAACAATTTTAAACATTATGTAGAGTTTTGGCGGGAACAGGAAAAATGGCGCATTGGCGGCATTAAATTGATTGACAAAACTTGTATAACTTTGAGTGATTTTTATCCATTAAGTGCTCGTGAACGTGTATGAGTGTTGGTGAATAGTGTAATGCTGTAAAACGTGACTTTTCGTGTTGCCTCCAAAACTCCATAGAAGCCTCTAGTAAAGTCGCAACCACCACTACTTTACAGGGGCATGACTTGACTTAACGACTCTGACTTATGACAAAATAATCTCTCTAATTACTTGACACTGGCTATATACCTTTGATGTGAAGCCAAACCGAAGAACATAAGTTAATCGAAAGAAAAAAATAAAATAAACATTATGTACATACTTATAAGACCAGTATTGCAAGGCCGTTGATAGATTGCGCCGCAGCGCGACGCGGCCAAGAGCGGCCTGCTAGCGGTCCTTCAATATTGGTATTTTTAATAAGGTAGCTAATGTTTAAAATTGTTTGATACTGAAAGTGCTCTGCCATCCCAATGGAAATAGAGAGAAGATCTTGCCTGCTTGTGTTACATTTATAGGCAATAGATTATGAGGATGGATAAATGGATGGTTTTACCTCAACCGTACCAAAATGACTAAACTGATTGAGTTGAAATTTGGTAAAAGGGATGTAGTTTATAAGCTGTTAACTTAGGAATTTATTTCGAAGCACGCGAAATAAATTACAACAGTAATTTTAACTACAATACATGGATGTTTGAGTGGCTAGTGTGTTGGACTGCCACGCCGGTGTCGCGGGTTCGATTCCCGCTTCAGGACAAACATTTGTGTGATGATCACCGATGTTTGTCTTGAGTCTGGGTGTTGTCTATGTATGTATTATTAACAAAAAAAAAGTATGTAAGTATTCTATTAGTTATCTGGTTCCGCCCATAGTAGGTAGAAGCTCTATTTAGTTAGGAGGCTAGATGGCATTGTATGAAATGTACAAAATATTTATTGCAGTATGTAGAATACATAAGGTTATAGAAATAGTGGTGGACTACAAGTTCCCCGGTAGTGTCGTAGCGGGATCGATTCCCGCGCTGCGATGTCTCGCTAAAATATTCAGGTGCACTTATACCCGTGCCCGCTCGCCTCCGCGCGGTCAATTGTACGTGCCGCTACACAGAGTGGCTTTACCCAGTAGGTCATCACAACAGCAAAAAAATGTGGGGAAACTGGCATGTCATAGAACAAAAAAATATTTTCTGTGACATCCACCAATCCGTATTGGGTCTGCGTTGATGGTGGATTAAGATTCATTTAGGATTAGGGCCCAGAAGTAGCAGTACGATCTATACTCTACTGCCATATAAGTATGTATGTTTTTCGTGTATTGTTATTTTCATGTGTACAATATAAAGATAAAGATAAAAGATAAAAACATTTATTTTACAAAGGTCTTAGTATAAAGGTAGGTACAAATTTAAGTAAACGTAGTATAAAATGAAGAAAGAAATGAATGAAGGCTAAAATTACAAAATAAAACTATAAAATTGAAGACTATTTTAACTAAGTAGGTATATAATTAATGTATGCTGTATATGAGTTGAAAGTTTTCTTTTCTTTTATTAATTCACTTAAAATAAAAAAGAACTACCTAATTGATTGATTCAGGCGTTACTTTGCAGAAATCCATAAATATCAACAAATTATATAAATATATTTAGTAATAAATCCGCTTAATTTCTAAACAAAGGTTTTAATTAACTTAACTTTAGCTCAACTAAGTTGTGTAAAAGTTCATATACAAAGTTTGGGGCTAGATGGTAAAAATGATGGTTGTGTAAAATGTCAAAAAAGTAATAGTTTTTTTTATACACATTCTGCCAAGCTTTTTTTTTTGGGTTCAATAATTTTGGCATTATTTGTGTAACAAATTTTCATCGGTCTCACATCCTCACAATAATTTAACTTCTTATCCTACTACGGCGAAGCAAATAGGAGGGTTATGATTTTGACCGGTATGTAGATATGTAATCAGTCATATACTGAAGTTCAATTGGTTCAATAGTTTTAGAGTAAACCACAGATCCATTTTCACAAATCTAGAAAGTAGTGATCTAGGCATTAGTTGTCATTCTGGTTCACCTGCGCTGTGTCCAGTTCTCGACTATTCGTGATCACAGAGCAGCAGTCTTTTAAGAACATTATGTTGTGTTTTGCGCTGTTGGTATATAATTGAACGGAGTCCTATTGCCGGCGCATTACCGTGCTTCTACTTATTGTCGTTTTGCTACAGCGTTTTGTTCACCGGAGAACTTAAAAATAGAGTTGCAATTTTATATGTTCTACACATAGATGAACAACGGTGTTCCTATAGAGCACCAAGATAGACAGTTATCAAACTAAGATGGAGCCGTTAGACAGGCAAAAAAAAGAGACACCTGTCAATAAAAATGAAATACATATTTTGATTTTCAAATAATTTCTGTTACTTTTTACGAAGAGGTTTGTTAAAAATAAGAAGCCTAGATTCTTCACTATAATATTACGCTAGCGCGGTTCCTTCTCTGTATCGAGAATTAGCATTGACCAAAAAGTACTAGAAGGTAGCCAATGTGCTCCCTTTTCTTAGTCGCATTTTCAATCGGGTAAAATTTATGAAAAATAACGTATTTCCACAGAAGTATAAAGGTATAGAATCACAATGTAGTACGTGTTTCTATACTTTAATACTTCTGTGGCAATACGTTATTTTTCATAAATTTTACCCGATTCTACACGTGCACTTTTATGGCAATCATTTATTCACCATAATGTAATTTAGACAATTATACAATATTAAACATTTAAACCTTATACAATTATTAAACATTGCAAAGCCTTTGAAAATCTAATAATTTCAAATAATAATGTTATATGAGGCATTTGTGATCTTTGACATCCGTGAACTGCCTCATCCGATGACCTTTAGCGCTGTTCGCGACCTTTCAACTTACTCAATACCACTTATTTCAATTTGCCTGAAAGGTTATGTGTGCCCACCTCTTGTAGATAACTGAGCTCGCTCGTACTTGTAGAGTTGTGACATCACCTTTTCGCATTTGGTTCGTATCTTATCAGTTTTGCGAGCATTTTATTAATATATTATTGCGTTGTTGAGTCACGCTTATGTTAGAATTCTGGCAAAGAATAAAATATAACATACCATCTCTTGACTACATGAAGAATTGATCTGTGCACTAACTAGCACGTTAGTCTATCGGGTGATAGATTGCGATAAATATATTGAAAAAATAATAATAATCAAGATTTTACAAAAACATACGACAACCGAGTTCAATTGGACTGTTCTGGTGACCGTAAGTACCACTGAATAGTCACAGGGAAGCAAAATACGCAATTTAATTTACTTGGATTATGTCTTTTTTTCAGTTATTTTGATTTCAAAACCAAAGTACTGAACCGTAACTGAAACTGTACCGTTTTTCATGAAATTTCTATGGGAATAAAAAACCTATCTGGAAGTATGTACGTACATATATCCTTAAAAATAAAAATAAAAAATTTCATATCGGTTCATAAACAACAAAGTTCTGAGGCAACAAACAGTATAAAACAAGAATCATTCTACCAAATTAATAACCTCCTGCTTTTTGAAGTCGGTTGAAAAAATTGGTTTCCGTTACCTCATACATCTTTCAGATGTAGAATCCTAAGAAGCATACGTATTCTTAAAAGCAGAGCGTCCTTTGCACGCCAGTTCCAGGCACGCGAGTCAAGCACAGAGCTGTAAGGGAATTTATTCATGCCGCGATCCACACACGGAATCACTAACCACAAGACTTGAGAAAAACCTCGGTACAGACAAGAGTGTAAGATTTCTGACATAAACATCTATTAATAATAGCTCTGTGAGCTGTAGAACTCGCGAGTCTAGTAGTATTAGCAAAGGATAAGAAATATTTTGTACAAGTATTAGTCCGTAGTAGTCTGTGAAGTAGAAGTAGTATTCTAGTATTTATTTACCTATTTTTATTAAAAAAATTCTCACTGTGTTACAAAAAGTTAATGAAATTCTAGTTAAACCTACTAGTTAATGAAATGTTAAACCTACTAGTTAATGAAATTCTCTTGTGATTTGATGTGACATAGAATTTTTTTTACATTAGTTTTCCTCTCGACGGATAAAAAAATTGTATGGACAAAAAAGTTGCGTCCTAATAAAGGCCAACAAAAAAGTTTCGGAACATATTTTAAAATTATTATTTTTTTAATTTAAATTTCACGAAATGGCTGAAATATATTTATTTGTTTTGATCCCCTATATCTCTGCCATTTAAAAAAAAGCTTTGCGCTCGTTCAGTCAATAAAATACCTTGTTAAATTATGATTTGATAGTTCCTTTAAGGTAAAGAATTATAGTCGTATTACTTTACAAAATATGGTCTAAAAAAATAAAGTACCTTGAAATAAATGTCTATACATACCTAAATATGGTAAGTTATGTTGCATAACATAATAGCGCACGTCGATCTTCACAAACTCTTTCATTCATAATTTATGTGTTAGAAGCTTAAACTATACCAAAATGACTTCATAAAAACCAAACTTGTTTTACCAAAATTGTTTCAACAACCTTGTCCAATATTCCCGCGCATAACATTGTGTCAGATGTTCATTCGCGAACACCTGTCGTCTCGCTATTCAGAGGTACCGACCTACTCTCGAATGGCCTCGATATTGGAAAATGGAGGCATGAATTCTTATATGTTTTCCAATTTTTTATAAAAAAGTAAAGTATGTAGCCTATTAGACAACCAATTAGCCTTAGATGTTTTCATTGCTGAAATTCACTCTTATATTTAGTACAATGTAGATATAAGACCTAATTATGGTAGAAATTATCAAAAGTTGTTTTAATAAAAGAAAAATAAATAATAAGAGTCGCAAGCAAAAATCACATGAAAATGAATAATACATATTTATAGCTGATTAATGTAATTTTTCCCGATGGTCGGACGACATTAATAAAACAGGCGGAGGCCAATGGATCAGGCTAGCCCAGGACCGCAAAAAGTGGCGGACTGAAGATGAGGCCTATACCCAACGGTGGTGCAAGAAGCTGGGTAGATAGTAGATAGATAGAACGTAATTTTTAAATAATTATATTTATTTAAGTTACAATGTAGTAGGTAGGTACAATGTACTCATATCACTTTGATTGTCAAACGATTCACTTCGCGCTTTGTGCGAACATTTGATTAAGTTTTCACGAAGCGAGCGAGCGTCAGTAAATTGTATCATTTCATACCTTTGCGCCCCCGCGATATACTCGAACAAATTTATTTGATAATGCTGTGTTTATGCACTTGATAGATTATTGTAAACAGTAGGTAGTTATTATGAAGTAAGTATTGTTATTTTGATGTTATTAATTGTTCGTTAAAATCCTTTATAGTTAGTAGTAAGTTTGGAGATAGATGGCGTTGTTTAAAATGTCCAAGCTTATTATTATGATAATTCAACAATATATAAAGGATTTTAACGAACAATTAATAACATCAAAATAACAATACTTACTTCATAATAACTACCTACTGTTTACAATAATCTATCACACTCCTATTTTTAAACGATGCTAAAATACGATTATAAAACGATTCAGATCGTTTCCAAACAGGGATAATTGTTAGTTAGTACCTACTTCTTTTGTACATTACTGTTTTTGAGAGGTAGCACAAATTATCGACGCACAAGTGATTTTGCTCGTAGGTACGTAATTTTTAATTGAATAGACAAACACTATTATAAGAATGAAATAAAACAACTCTCTAATAAGCCATTTTCCTCTGAAGCTTTAAAAAAACCACTAGAAATAAAGACAAAATCTAAATGATAATCTCATTTTGGTAATTTCCGAAGAAAAGCATTGCTATGTATTTCAGTTTGGATAAGGAATTGTAAATTTGTGAACTGTGAATAGGGAAATAAAAAATGATGTACTGACTGGCGATGCCTCTATTGATTTTTTTTTGGAATCTTCAGATGAAAATGGCTAATTCAGTCAAAACTACAGATACAGAAAAATTGAGAAGTGGCATTCAAAAAGCACCTCTTAGAACATAATAATACCCAAAAGGCACTCGTAGAGAGTAGGTGTGACGCACGCTGTTGTGTCTTCCCCTGTCCCGTCACGGCGAAGTCCCCAAGCTTACCCTTTTCTTTCATCTTGATAATATTATGATGTAAAGCGTTTCCTCGAGGAAAACTATACAAAATTGGATTCACCAGATTTGTGAGATCATATTATGTTTCGTTAAGGGCGCCTCTTGTTTAGGAATAGCCTTATTTACCTGCATGTTGCCACTTGAGAAACTGCCTTTACCGATTATGGTAAGTTTGCGAGGGTCATGATAGGAGCGACTCATGTATAAGGGTTACTTTTTAGAGAATAAATTTTCAGCATGCTTGATAATAATTTTACGTGCTTAGACTACGTCTAATAAATCGATGAACGCCGGCTGCATGCACGAAAACGTTGACGTCATTGTCCGGTAACGCTCATTGTCACGTTAAACTATCGTCCGTAAACCAACTTTAGAGGCAACCAATTATTTTTAGAGTAGAAATTTTCATTTTGCTTGATGGAATTTTTTTGGTAGTCTGGTTTTGAAGATCTGACTTAAATTACCCTAGTATTATTAACTAACTGACACCCGTAACTTTGTTTGTGTTCCGAATTTTTAAAATTACTTTATTGGTACCCACTTTCAGTTGTTGACGACCACATACATGCTCCAAGGTTCAAGTCTCTACGTGCAGCGTTTGGCCTGTACGTTGTCTGTCAGTCAGTCAGCTAGGTCCAAGCCTTTTATTAATATTTGATGATTGATATGAAGGCTTGTGAGAATAGATGGATAGAAAAGATAGATCAATGATTGATATCGATTACGCCAAAACTTCTGAATTGATTGGGTCAGAATTTGGTATAGGCATAGTTTATGAGTTGAAAACGGCTAAAAAAGCAGTGTTGGCCAAGTGGGAGGTGCATCGACATTCGTCACTAGTTCCTTCAAACTAGTGTGGTGAAAGGATTTCAAGTGCACTTCGAAGAGGCTCCTTTCATGCACTCGACACATGTTTTCGAACTTTTTAGGTTTTACGCTATGCCCGGTTTCCTCACGATGTTTTCCTTCCGTTACGAGAACGTGGGAGGCATACATAGATTTTTTCGACCGATAAACCCATTTACGCATGACTGCCACCGGGATTCGAACCCGCGACCATCAGATCGCAAGGTAAGGGCTTCACCCATTCGGCCACCACGTCCTCAAATCCACTCACGTCCAGTAAATAAAAGTCCAGCTCACATTCAGATATTTCAATTTATTCTGTACAATATATTGTTTTTGGTAAAATCTCAATTTAAAAACAATGTTAAAACCCAGTTCCTACAAGATGATAAATTTAATAAAACACTTCAATTTATTTACCCGAATAAAATCACATTATTTAGTAATTGGTTAAGTATGAATACAAAATCACAATTGGACACTTCTAATTCCCAATTAATTATTCATTGTAAATTAATTGAAACAAATAATATTGAGAGATTACCGTGCGATGAAATTGACAACATTTATGCAAATACCGATTATTTTAAATAGTAATTTACAATTATAATTGTATTGGCACGTCCATTTAATATTTACATTGGAATACAAGTTTATATATCACATTTGATTCGCAACATTCACACTCAGTACAGTCAACAGAAAAAGTAGCAACACTTGAATGCAAAATAGTTTTTAAGTCAAAATGTTGTGTAACTTTTTCTGTTGACTGCATGACGATACACCCAGCATGGTATTGATAAATACTAAACATAAAATAAACAAAATATTTTATACTAAACTCGGGCGAATGAACATGACACCTGGCTGACACGTGACTCGGAACTGGATGCGTCCCCCGCTCCCCGCGCGGCACCCTCCGTGTTTCTTCTTCCTCTAATTGCGAAGCCTTATTATTACTTATCATTACCAAGTATTACAGGACCTCTGCTTTATCAAGATTATCCAATTCCACGCTGTACTTTGCACAAACGTTATTCGAGCCAGGTGTCATGTTTATTTGCCCGAGTAGTATATCTTAATACCGATATGTTTCTAGTGGCATAGAAAATAAGACACCAAATGACTGAACAAAAATCAATAAAAAAATGGTTTAAACAAATTCTGAACAAGTATGCCTGAATCCGCTCTCTCAAAACCAAACGTACATACATTCGTAGCCCCGTAGCACCGCTACGAACGCTCGTAGCACCACTATGAACAGTCGTAGCACTACTAAAAACATTCGTAGCACCAAAACGAATGGTCGTAGCACCACTACGAATGGTCGTAGCACCACAATAAACGGTCGTAGTACCACTACGAGCAGTCGTAGCACTCGTAAAACAATAGTAGCACCACAACAAATGGTCGTAGCACCACTACGAATGGTCGTAGCACCACAATAAACGGTCGTAGTACCACTACGAGCAGTCGTAGCACTCGTAAAACAATAGTAGCACCACAACAAATGGTCGTAGCACCACTACGAATGGTCGTAGCACCACAATAAACGGTCGTAGTACCACTACGAGCAGTCGTAGCACTCGTAAAACAATAGTAGCACCACAACAAATGGTCGTAGCACCACTACGAATGGTCGTAGCACCACAATAAACGGTCGTAGTACCACTACGAGCAGTCGTAGCACTCGTAAAACAATAGTAGCACCACAACAAATGGTCGTAGCACCACTACGAATGGTCGTAGCACCACAATAAACGCTCGTAGCACCACTAAGAACGGTTTTAGCAGATGGGTTCCCATCGAGTAACACCCAAACGAGTAACACTGTTACTCAACATCACTACGAATGGTCATAGATCGTTTTATTTTTGCACTTTTTAAACAAAAAAGCTTTTTCTCATCACATCACTCATCTGGAATATTTATGTTTAAACTCATTTGTTGATGAGTGTAGAAGGTTTTGACTCATTTTGAAAAAAAAAACGCTTGAGTTTAGTAGGAAAATAACTGTTAAAAATTACATAATATAATAGTACCTACAATATTTTGCAGCTTTGTGGTGTATCGCCGTATCTCCTAAATTAAGATTTCTCTCATCGTTGTTATACAATCGATAATGACTAAAACTGTTAATACAGATCAATAATTTAATATTAATTTGAATATTCATAATGTTGCACGTCAAAAACTCACGATAGTTTATTGAATAATTATATTTACATTATTAACTTATCTAATAAGTGTCTTAAAATACTTATTTGTAAAGTGAAAGCATTTTTACAACGTTATTATTATATTTTTTACTTTTTACAGGTTTTGAGCAAACACAGTGTGGGATCTACTTGCTTTTTCTTTAATCAAATTCGATTATAATATGTACTTAAATAATTAATATATCTTCACTCGTACTCTGGGGCAATAATATAAACATCTCAAATTTTTAGTCAAAAGTATAATTGAAAAAAAAAAACAAAGGCAAGTATGTGCAATATTAATTACTTTATTTACAATCCTACACCTAATTATATATATTATATTTCTGTTTATTAAAATACATGATTAGTATGTAAACATTTAGTGGTTTTTCGGTTTCCAGACTGCCCAGAAAGAAAACTACAGATTAAAGTATGCTACATGTTCCTTTCATTACATTTTTATTTTTCATCAAGAGAGTCAGGAGCAAGGATTTCAGCCGCCCGAGTGGCTGTCATTTCATCAACCAGTGTAATTTTATTAAAATTAGTATTCTTCTTCTTAAGTCATTGTAATGTGTTTGTACAATTTTCGTTTATTCAAAAACTCTTTTATGTCTAGAGTTATGTAACCTTACTGTTCCATTTCACTACCATAAAGTTGTTCAGCATGTTCTGAATGCTTTTTCATTTTGATTCCAGAATTGCCTAGGGTAAGGTACTGATCGGCATTGGCTCATTAGCTCTTCTATTCGAGAGTAGTCCTGAGTCTCAGCAGAAACATTATAGGCTGTTTATGCTTTTTATACTAGGGTTCATATATAGCCGTGCTGGCCGAGTGGGAGGTGCCTCGACTTTCGATCCGAAGATCGAGTGTTCAAACCCCATCGTACACCAATGGATTTATCTGTTAAAAAAAATCCATCATGAGGGAACCGGCATGTCAAAAAACCTAAAAATTCGAAAACAACTGTCAAGTGCACGAAAGGAGACAATTCAAGGCGTGCGTGAAATCCTTTCACCACACTGGTACGAAAGAAATAGTGACTCGATTAGAAGAAGATGCTAGGGTGAAGACTGCGGTCTCGCACTCCGGTGTGTATTGCTGCAGCAGGGTCAGGGGCGATCTACGTTGTCTAGTGGTGTGAAGGCACTGGTCTCCTCGCGAGGAGAAGCAGCGGCCAGACCACCAGCTCTGCTCGGAGATGGGGGGCGGCGCTGCTGGCTACGGCATCTGGGGGACAAATACCACAAATAAAGCCCTTGATGAGCTGAGTCGAAGGTTTTCAGGTGGCTTAAAACCTGGCGACTAGCAGAAGCTCTCGGTTATCACGAGACGAAAACTTAAAAAAACGTTTTGAATAATCACTACATATTGAGAATTAAGTAAGAAATTAAATCGGAATCAGTGAGTACCGACACATGACTATCACCTTCATCATCTATCCCAGTCCACCGGTGGACATAGGTTTCTCCCAATGTGCGCCGTCGCGCCCTGTCTTCGACTTGCCACATCCACCTTCTGTCTACAACTTGTAATCTTAGTACTCGGTGCTGGAACCTTTCGCAGATCGTCACTCTACTGGTATCCTACACTAAATGTCACATTAGTCACATAAAATAATAAATATTTAGGTACGTATTAGTTATTGCAATTTATGAGCATTATTATTTTCTAAGTTCCAACTTAGTCACAAATTTCGGCCTTAAATAATATTTTTTTATCCATACCTTCACGTAAAAAACAAATATCCTGTTAAATAAACACAACCATATTTATTTTATTTTTTTAATTCGGTACAATGACAGACATATGCTTGTATGGTTGTTAATTACCGTTGAGTTGGTAGAGAGTGTTGAAATAATGAATGGCGAAGGTAATTGCTTACCAAAAGCCTTATAATTAACTAGATTACCTACAGGCACAGCAAATATTATTTTAGGAGCATAAAATATTTTATATCTATAACTTAGAAGTTATAAAAGAAGCATAAAATTTCAATATCGCTTTATGCCGCGGGCTCGCTTGTAATAAAGTCCAATTCCCGAGTCGGACGTCAATAATGTCAAGTTACACGTGCAATAAACTTTTATGAAAATATCATGACATCCATCTTCGTGATGAAGAGAGGACAGAATTGAGGAGCCATCATTTATGCTGAGGGAAGACTCTTTTGAAGAAAAGAGTGGGGAAATATTCTGTACTCTATACAGAAAGTTTCAATATATTGCTCCTAATAGTAATATCCTATCCTATAGTAAAATATATGTCTGTAAAGCGGAGTTCATTGAGTCTTATGTAGTTTCATACCTAATGTACCTTGTATTCACGGATATACAGGGTGTCCCTAAATTCAACGATAAGCGGGTAGTGGATGGTGGGCCTGGTCGTGACTAGGTACTAAGATAAGAGAGATAAGAGAATAATAAGAAAAAATAAGAAAACTTTTTTTATTACACTACAATTTATTAGATCTTTCGAAAATTGACACCCCTTATGATACTTTTAACTACCATGACCCGTATTCTTCAAATAATACTGAATAGTTTTTTGTATCGGCAACCTTATTAGTACTGTTGTTCACCACAAACATTGAACATTCCAGAATGCCAGAGGTTTTTATAATGTAGGGCCACGCTGTATATATTTTTGTAAATTTTATATACTAAATTAAATAAAGACATAGGGTATAAGTTTTATACCACAGGATACAAGCGCCCGAAAAACAAAAGAAATCAAACTGTTATAAATTGCTCAATAAAGTTATATGTTCTTGAATTATTTGTAGTCGTACGTTCAGGCTTTAGATTTTTTATAACTCCCTTGCTTCCTCGGGGGATATACTCGTAAATTTTTATATTATCCCGTGAGCCTTCCACGTCAAAGATACCGTTATTTAGCTTAATATAACGAATATCAACATTTCCCCAACAAAAAGAAATATTTGAAAGCCTCAGAGTAAAGCTATTTAAGTTATTGGAATACGCTTTGAGTATAATTCTAAAGAACTCTCTCGAACGTTGAATATTTCTAAAGAAATTATGTATCTTTAAAGAGATTGTAAATGTTGTAAAATTTTCAATTTAAGAGTCAAAGCTTTTTAATTAATTTATTTATAAACCTCGGATTTTATTGTAGGTACATGTTAAAATGTATATTACTGTAGCACCAGTCTGTATAGCATGATTTGAACAGCACCAATACTGTAGCACCAATTATTTCAACTTGTGACAGTTATGTAGATATTTAGTTTCTGAAGTTTAATCCGGCTCTTATAATTGTTATGAATATTAAAAAAAAAATGTCACTTTTAGCATAGAGTCATAAAATAATAAGAAAGTTGTATGGAAAGTCCAGAGCAATTACTTTGTACGAATAACTCTGTAAACTTGAACTGCACAAGAAACGTAACAAGTTAATTCAAGCAATGGCAACTTTATTCATTCACTAACTTTTCCTTACAACGATGCTCACGCTAAGTTTGCTACTATCTGAAATTTTGAAACTATTTATAAAATCTTTGACTATCTTTTTTAGGACATAATATGGGCAATGATATGACTTTATAATGGCAATACATTCGTTTTAATCTAATGTTTAAAATTATTAAATACCTTATAATATGATTTAAGTCATTAAAGAATGGAGGGTACTTACTGTTCTTACTGAACATGTATGAGGATATGTGCGGTCGCGGAGCCACGTACAGCCGGACGGACATAGAGCGCGCGTGCGGCGGTCGCGTGCCCACCGTTGCGCGGCAGCGGAGCGCCAGGTAGCCGCGGGGGGAGGGGTAGTCCTCGGGAAACACGTGCAGAGTTCTCCAGGAGGCGCGCAGACCGTCGCCGTCCGCGCCGGAGATGTGCGTCTCTTCCGTTATCACTGGGTCCTGGGTAGACATCAAAAAATAGATGATCTAGCGTTATCACGAGAGCGTAAAGCTCGTCTGAATCTGAAATAAGTTTTTCGTTGTTTCTTTGTAAACATGTAAACTGGATTATTTGAGATAAATTAACATTATTTTCAGTTTGCACTTTTTCTATCGCCTCTAGGTAGGACCTATAAATATTGAAGTGCCCCAAAAGGGCTCACATGCGATTCTACAACTTTATTGTGTACCTATTTGTTAGCATTTTTACCATGTGAAGACAATAATTATAATGTCGAGTATTGAGTATTATGTATTGAGTATTTTTTAAGTTTACAAGTTACTTATGTGGGTGGAACTGTAAGAAGTAGACAGTAAAAATATATAAGGTAAGAAAATCGGCCATTATTCACTGCCCAAGGGTTTGGGATAAAAGCCTGTTTTGTAACATCAGGCTAGAAAAATATTTGTGTACCAAATTGCACGTAAGTACGGCGTGGTTGAATAGCAAACATCATTTATACGTGAAGGTCCGAGTAGTAGAATACAATAATAATTATAGGTCAACTAGCTGATAACTTTGTATGCGTTGCGAAGTAACAAACCTATTATTTTATAGTCATGCCCTATATTTTTGATGATTTTTTTTTTTTCACAAAAAAAGCTTTCCCCCAAGTTTTCACACTCACTACAACATAATGTTGGTTTTTAAGTTCCATTAAGATTTTTAAAGTACTAGGCTCGCATAACTGAAGAAGAATAGTCAGAGCTCAAAAATTCTACATAACGCTACGGCGTAGAAACGCTACGGCTTAGAAACGATACGGCGTCGAAACGCTACGGCGTAGATACGCTATGGCGTAGAAACGCTACAATTCTCGAAGCTCTATCCACCGACTTCTGAACCGAAACTATAGACTCTGTATATTTCAAACACATGTAGAATGTCTGTAGGTAGATAATAAATAGGTAGCTACACTCTATTCAGTGTTGCGTCATGCACATTGCACAATTGCAAGATCCAATGCGTTGCGGAGCTCTTGTTTTGTTTCTGTTGGAAATGCAAGCGAATGTTCCATGCGCACTATTGAAGAATATTTTGAATATTGTTATTAAATAAAGAAGGTTTTTAAATAAAGAAATTTTAATTTGAAAGTAAATAAGAAAATTACAAGATTTACACAAAATACGTAGTACTTATGAAAGCGAAAAATTGTGATGGTAGATGTTTGTTGCTTGATCACGCCGAAGCTATTGAGCCAGAGAAATTGAGAAAGTAAGAGATATTGATATAATTGATTGCTTCATTACTAAATACTAAATTACTTGTAATAATAGTAATAGTAGTAGTAGTAATTATAATTAATTATGCGGATTTATTACTAAATATATTTATACTATTTGCTAAGAGATATTGAGCTGAAATTCTATAAAGGTATCGTTTATGAGCTGAAAAGTACAAATTGGGCTACTTATTATCTTGCACTACGCGGCATTTTCACGTATATCTCTCTCCACCGGCAGACTCGTATCTGGCCATTAGTGGAGACCGGATTAAGATGACGAATGCGGTGTCCAGTGTGTGACGGCACTACAGCACGCAATACAGTAGTCACACTCATAGAAGATACCAATAATAAAAAAAATGATTTATTTGGAACATAAAAAGGAGTACATACAAGTAATATGAATAGGAGCGTTGACCACTGCAAAAGGTCAAATAACGCTGTGTGGCAGCAGTCAGCACCTGCCTTAGGACAAACACTTTACTACAAGGTTCCAACATTTATAAAAACACCTAAATTAAAAATAAAAATACTATAAAGATGTGGTAGAGCAAATTAAAAAAATAGAACACTGAAAAATCCTACTTATATAATAAACTAGCTGATGCTTGTGGCTTCATTCACGTGGTATTGGAATAAAAAATGTCCTTTTTATGATCTCTATAAAAAAATAACCATACCAAAATTTTAACCAAAACGTTTCAGTACTTTTAGCATGATTAAAGAATAAACATTAATTTATAAATCCATTCATCCATCAATCCTCACCATGCAGGATGCGGAAGTTTTTGAGGATTGATAGATGGAATGTCGAAAATACTGAACCGACTATACGCTGAAATTCGGTTACAGTAATGTGCTGTCTATGGTACCTAATTTGTTATGCTTGTACATTGCAGCCTCCCGAATTATCTGCATCCCGAGCGCCGGCCGAGAGCAATATCTCACCTCATAGCTTCACTCGAGTTTAGAACTCGGATGGTTTTGGTTTTTGAAGCCACTTTGAACACAAAATATAGCTTTATCTCCATGCTTATTTTGCCTGAATAAAATGTTTAGATTTAACATCTCGTGTGTCATAACAATGAAAATTTCGTTATGACCATATACTTCTCAGAATCAAGTTTACTACTTTTAAACTAATTAACGTAATATTGATTAATCATAAGTTTGAAAATAGAAAAAAATGTGTGTTTAAAAAAATATTACTTACATAATAGCTTTCTATGAAAACATATTTTTTCTTGTCACATAGAATTATTATGCGTATTTTCGCAAGAAAAGTGGACGCGGTTCAACATGCGCGGGTCGGCCGTAGGTAAGTGATGTTCTAACTATAAATTGTAGTGCACAAAAGGAGCCTCTTTGAGGCGCACTTGAAATCCTTTCACCACACTTGGTCCGAAAGAACTAGTGACACGATAAGAAGAAGAAGACTATAATTTCACCGGTAATTCCAGTGTTTACCACAACGTCTAGGCAAAGTCGCTGACAGCAACTAGCTAATAAATAAATTGAAGTTCAGATAAACTTCGTATGAGTAGTAACTTCGAAGAGTAACTTATTGAATACATAAATAAAATTAAGTGATTGATTTAACAAAATGGCTGAACTTCGATTGCAGCGTCTCGTCTGCATATCAATCATTGAAGGTCTAACTTCGCTGGAACTATTCCTATTCATTATTCGCGACTCTAATCTGCTAAAACTACTGCTTCGACAGAACTTGATCGTATAATACAATTATAGGCCAAATTTAATGTAAACCTCTCACAGAGTGTTTGAAAGCTTAATCTAGTATCCATTTTTACTCGTATTAGTACCTATAATTACATATATTATTAGTACCATAGATCAATATACCACTAGTATATTGGTCTATGTTAGTACTAAGTAATAATCAATACTGCTTCACAACAGAGATACGAACCCAAGGACTTAACTAAAATTATAAAAAAAATTAAACTGCATACAGTAATTTACAGCGCAAAATCCCGATCGATTTGTCAAAGTAATCGATTGCAGTTAGTGTTCACAATCGATTGGCTGACTCTAGATAGTTGTCGACTTTGCCGACCACGTTGTGTCGAAGCAGAGAGATCTCATGCATGCCGTCTGGGTGGGATTGAGTGATAATTTATTCAATCTCATCACACGCCAGTATTGGAAAAGAGTAGTAGCTAAACTCGCCCGGTTTCCGAATCCCTTCATTTGCAAGTATGAATAAATTAAGAAATAGTCTGCCAGTTATATTTGCACACATAAAACAAAGTGGGTAACATTAGTTTTCCGTAGACTTTTGCGATTATCACACATAGTTATTTGAATTCAAAATGAACATTGATAAAACATACGGCGTCGATCTTAACTATGAGTATTAACAAAGCTACATAGGGATTTTGGCGTAAGTAGATACATACCTACTTTTAGGTTTTGTAAATACCTACAATCTTATTTAGAATAAGTTTAATAGACCTTTTTAAATTTAATAAAACATAGCTACAATTTAGGGATTTTTGTACATACCTACTCTCATAGTACGATGACACACGGCTTTTTACACGCTACAAGCCAGCGTTTACGCTTGTAGCGTGTAAAGTCACCCAGTGTCATTGGCGTTTTTACAGTCAGCTTGTTGACTATCCTTCGCAAAAGCTAACACGCTCACACGCTAGCGTTTAAAGACACCAACAATCAGCGTGTAAAAAAGCTTGTGTGTCCTCGACGCTTTAGGTTGTGTAAATGCAATCTTATTTTGAATAAATTTATCAGACCTTTTGCTACTCTAACTATTTTCAAAAATCACTAATATACTTACCTATTCGTATTTGTAAGTATAAGTTAGTCTTGTTTGGTCTGTTTTCAATGTTTAGTCATTTAAGTACTAGTTATAAGTTTATGCCTAAATAATAATATTAATTATTATTATTAAAAAAATAGTGAAAAATCTCCTAAAACAAAAAAAACATTTGTATTTTTTTATTTTTTTGTATTTATTTATTGCCTCCATGTACATACAGGTAAGTATTTTAGGTCTTAAGTGGTAGTTACAGACTAGGTATAGTACATGGACCCTGTCAGGGCGAATGCAACATGGTATTTCTGAGTTCGATTATATCAAAGGTCTATCTGGTTATTTCATTAGGTTTATCTAGGTATCGTATAATTTATAAATGTCATGACTAAATATTTAAAATGTAAAAAAGAAAAAAGAAAATAAATAATAATAACAAATTGTTAAAGAAAAAAAATTAAGTCTAAAATATAATCGAATTCATTTGCATTTCATAATAAAGAAAAAAATTAAAAAATAATAATAATTAGAAATAATAATAATAGAGCGTCAATATAATTATAGATTTTCAATTTGAACAATGCC
This sequence comes from Lobophora halterata, assembly GCA_932526365.1. Taxonomy (NCBI): domain Eukaryota; kingdom Metazoa; phylum Arthropoda; class Insecta; order Lepidoptera; family Geometridae; genus Lobophora; species Lobophora halterata. The sequence goes on from OW052012.1 coordinate 273,225, forward strand.
ATTAATGTACCTAATTACGTTATGCGAATTACAAGTCATTTAATGGGTCAACAAAGCCTAAGTAATAATTACACAGTCACTTCATTTGTTATTAATTATATGAACATCACTTTGTACAAAACATGAGAATTGGTTATGATTGTGAATATGTTGAGTACGCCGTCCGTTGTTCTACAAAGCAAGTACCTACATAAGTCGTCCTTCGAAATTATAATTCATGCTAGCCCTGCGGCTCCACGGCCTATCTCACTCGGATGCCAGCCTCCTTATCAGATGGAGGCTAGCACAACATTTTTGAAGTGGTATCGATGAAACCTGTCAAAACTATGCTTCTCGACCACTCAGTCGCTTTTCATGGGACGATCTGATCAAAATATTATACATAAATGATGATTATTTCACACAGCGCAACGGTTTCAAGTCCCTATAAAGCAAGCTGGCAGCAAGCTAGCAAGCTGGTATTATATTTTTTACAAATTATATGTTTTTTTTTATTATTCCAGTTTGAAAACAAGGCTTAAGAGTTTTTTCTTAAGAAAATAATCCGATCCGACACCACTAGCTCACTCGAGACGAGACAGGACTAGACAATGCGACACTCTGCGTCAAAAGTCTGACTCTTATCCCTTGGAGCCGGCTCCTTATCTGATCAGATAGAACCCTGACGAATGGACTCGGATGTTCTTTGGTCTAAGGCTTAATTCACACCAAGATGGCAGCGGCGCGGCGAGAAATTTCAATTTCAATGAAATAAACTCTATCTACATACAAGATCAGTAGGTATAAAAGGACCACTGACAGGTTTAAATTATTTAACTCTGTAAGTGCTCGCCGCGACGCCGCCGACGCTGCCATCTTGATGTGAATTGAACCTTATATTGCAGATGGGACAATACCACCAATCAAAATGTGCAAAATATTTCTTGAATTACAAATGACAGCACAAAAATAAATGTAATAATATCCGAAAAAGATAAATAAATATTTTTAAGTCACCAACACATCCGAAATTAGGCGAAACTTAATAGAAACAACGAGTCAGGGACAAATAACGTCGTTATTCTATTATTTTATGGTAAGCTTCAAACTAACTTACTAAATTTTCTTTGAACGAATAAATTAAAAAAACATACTAACTACTATAACAAACTAATGTTTCATAAATAATGAACAAATAAAAACTTGTAAAAGGCCCAACTTTACAGAACAATTAATATTTTGGCTCGTTCTCCTATTTATAGATATAAATTTCCTTTACAACGCGCTACAGCTGAAAATATTTGTTTGAAAAAGTTTAATTCGTTTCAGACATTACTGCTAGTTTTATTGCTGAATTCTTGTGATTCGCCCGAACGAGTCGGGCAGGTCGCACTCCTCACTGCTTCACGAAACTGATGTACAAAGTCGAGCAGCAAAGCCGAAAAATGCGTGTTTGTCAACTATGAACGTAACAGCTACATAATTTCCGATCGAATGCGAATCGAATGAATGAGTAGAGATTCACGGTTTTAATAGTTTCAAAAAATGTAATACTTAAATAATGATATAAAATCTGATGATTCATATTATAGATACCTAAATTTTATAAGGACATACGGTGTATATTTTAAAAGCAACAGCTATATGTAATCAAAATATTTTTTTTTTGCTTTTCTTAGAACCTATGTTTTAGTTCAGTTTTAAGACAAGTATTTGTTTTAATATTGAAAATTAATATAATCGTTAGAATTGAATAAACACAACACATTAAAAAAATATTACTAAATCGAATAATTGAGTGCGCTGTCTCGCTCAACCTATCAACAACACTACCAATTAAGAATTCTATTCAAATAGGCTTCACTCAACCCAATACATTCGTGGCTAAACAAAGTCGGTAGACCCAATTTTTTTTATGATGCCGACTTTGACGACGACCAAAGGGTTGAGTCGAATATCTGCATTCCATGCTTATTCGTTTCTTCGTGAGTAACAAACTCGTGTTATTTATTTTCGTTCTATGTTTTAATATCGTAATGGTTACCTACGGTTGGGAGTTGGAATTCTTACTAGTTAATATCTACACGTACATTCTCAAGAAATGTTGAAGTACATGGTTTCTTATTCAATTTGAATTCAGTCAAACTGATCTTTTTTTCATCTGTAGATGAAAGTATCGAGTTGAAATAACTGAAAGCGATACTAAAACATTTATAATACACAACCCATTTACTGTTTCCGTTGTGCGCATTATTGTTTTGTTATTAACTTATAAATTACTTTGTGCTGTTTATCTTTTATCGTTTTTCGAAATAACTCTCCAAACTAGAAGTCCTATTAAAATGCAAATTGAGTAGGAATAAAGGAGAAAGTAAACAATCAAATTACAATAACAAAGATCGAAAACCATTTTAGGTTAATATCATAGTGGACAATGGCCCGAAGACGAGCTGGGCGGAATCCACCGCCCAGCGAAGGTTAATTTCCTGATGGGCGGGCGGATGAAAAGGCTAAAATTAATTAATTTTTTTTGATGATTCGCTGTTTTATGTGAGGGATTGACTGGAGATTTAAGATTGAACCTTTGATCATGCGCCTAAAATGTGTTCATTCTTGATAAATCAGCGTGTAATACTTAGGCATAGAGATGTTCCTATAGAACACCAAGATGGACTAGACAGTACCTACCAAACCAAAATGGAAGCGGTATACAGGACAGAAAGTTTTCAAAATAATACTGAAATATAGTAATATTTTTATTGAGACATAATATAGTAATATTTTTATTGAGATTTAATAAGATTTTTGAATCCACAGGTTCCCAAACTAGCAAAAGGCTGTATTTCAGGAACTTGAGTCTTTTCCTTATTTTATAACAATTTGATATATGTCTACAAAACTAAAAAATAATTCATATTTAAATTAAATTTAATTAAGCTAAGTACCTCTAACTTAATTTAATTAGGTAATTGACATAACAATTTCAATTAAAAAGTTAAGTACATAGTTCTTTATATGATAAAAAGCAAACAAACTAAAAAACCTCATAGAAAAAAAAATAGAAATATCTCTATTTTCATACAATGTTTGTTTCTTTTTGCGATGGAACTTTATTAACAATGAAAAAGCCTAGTAGTTTTAACATATAATGTTTATCTAGCCTTGTTACTTCTATTTTTAGAAATTTAGCCTCGAGCCAAAATGTACTAGAAGTAAGCCAATTAGGCTCCCTTTTTTGTGACGTATTTTCAATGTACTTTATTGTGTTTCTATAATTTAAAACTTCTGTGTACTTAGGCTATCCGCAGTTTAATTTGCATTGGAATAACATAAATCGATCAAAAAAAGGGCAATTAGATTATTTGTCCTAAAAAGGTCCCTCCACAATAGGATTAGTATCACAACACGAGTTACTAACATCAACACAATGCCCCAATCAGACGCTGTCACCATCCAGGGCCCAGAGACAGCTGATGAGGAGGCGGCTTCACCAAATGGGATAATGACACTTATCAAAATGTTGGATGTTTCACATATTATAATCAGTTTAGAAATATACAAGTTTTGGCTCAGTTCAGTCAGAGACGGAGCATCCCTTGAAAATGTATTTATAGGAGCTCTATGAAGTGACTGACATAGGCCATATATGTCTATTTTTTTAAATAATATTTGCTATTTTATAGTTTAGTTAAAAAGTAAGTTGTTTTATTAACAATGAAAAAGGGTAGAAGTGTTAACATACCTATTATATATTATTTATCTAGCCCTGTTACTTTTATTTTCGAAAACTGCATCATGGCATCGGACCGAAATGTACTAGAAGTTAGCCAATGTGGCTCCCTCAGACATTATCGATATGCTACTTAGTGCATTGCCAACCGATAACACATTGACTGCCTGTATATCTAGAATAGGATAGAAAAACTTTTGTTAACTTTAGTTATAATATACGCGGGGGGTGGTTCCCGAAAACGGTCAGGCCGTGCAGACGGAGGCTGACCATATCCGAGAACCCGACTTGTAGGTTAGTTACAGGCGAGGCTGAAAAACAGCGCGGCTGAGTCCTCGACCTTTTCACAATATCGCAACCTAGCTTTAAAACATTTTTGTACTAGGTTAACAAGTATAAGTGAATAAATGCCTTTTTATTTATTTATTTTATTTATATAAATACTCGTATAGACCCCGAATTCCTGTAAAAAAGCCTATTTTTTTACGGAAACGTGTTCAGATTTTTTATTGGAAGACTTTGTTTATTTGTGTGTGCATCCATCACATAGAAACTACTAAACGGATTGAACTAAAACTTTACGATATCATAGCTACCTAGTTCTTTTTATCGTGTCACTAGATCTTTCGAATCAGTGTGGTGAAAGGATTTTAAGTAGGTACATAGCTACTAAACCTAATTGCATCTCTTCAGAGGGTAGATATAGGAATATAAGTATTATTAACTTGCATAACATCTGACCAAACGCTAGTGAGTTTTTTATTGTATTAGGTGTGAAAAATAAATACATAAACGTTTTCAATAAAAAATATCTCTACTTTGCTTAGCTATGTATCGCACATTAGTTACTTTGGCCATATAGCCCGAAGGCAACCCGACAACTGGTTGTAGTGGGAAAGGTTGAAGGTATAAGACCACGCGGCCGATCACCTAGCCGCTGGTCCGACCAGGTCAAGACACTCAAGGACCTGTCTCTGCCGCCCTGAGACATGCAGAAGACAGACAAGCATGGAAGCAACTTGTCTATCGAGCCACTCAAGTCTTTCAAGACGGGCACGACCTTCAGTAATGAAGAACACGAAGAAGAAGAAGTATCGCACAACTGCTCCTAGAGTTATATTCGTATAAGTTTGTGTAAATCATAGCGTTACCTAGCCGTTTATAAAAAGCTATTGCCATTTATAAAGGTTACAACAAACGGATATGTCGGGGATGATTCAGCGCGAAAGGTCTATCAGAGTATGGCGGGAAAAATCTGTTGGAGCCTCCATTGTTTTCAGTTTTGATATCTGGCATCATTGTACGTATGTGTTATTTAAATGAAACGTTTCGGATCAAGTGTACTGACAGAACTAACATTCTAGAACATTTTTTTCTTCATGACTGTCTGTCTAGAAAGATTGTGCTCTTTTTAATCAACTAAGGCCGGTGCCCATGCGGCTGTGCGCAGCGCAGAGCAATTTTCACTGTAAAATTTATTATTATTGGATAGTGCACGAAAAGAGCCTCTTCAGGGCGCACTTGAAATCCTTTCACCACACTGGTTCAAAAAAAAATAGTGACACAATAAGAAGAAGAAGAAGATTGGATATTATTTCGATGAAGACGATGTCGATAATTAAATAGTTTGTGTGTACAGTGAAAAATGCTCTACGCTGCGTTCCGCCGTATGGGCGCCGACCCTTAAGGATACATAGTTACGAGTATTTTGTAATTTTTTATGTGATTTCAGTTATTTTAGTGCCCTATATAAAACATTTATACACGTCGGTACGTAAATATATTAGACACCTATCACACCTATCAGTTGACTTGAAAAAATATATAGTTTTAACTCGACACCGCGTGGGTAAAGCCGCGGGCAGAAGCCAGTAATACAATATAATACCGTTTACAAATTAACTAGAAACCAAGCTTAATCCCAGTTTCACGTTCGCTCTTTGTTTATATTGAAGTATGAGTATGAGTTTACTTACTGGAGTTCAGTAATTAAATATTTGATCTTAGTGTCGCCGCACACGGGCCACCGGCCACAACCACAAAACGCCGCCACCGGCATATTTCCTGTAGTTTTCATACATTTTATATGGACTCGCCGCACACGGTAGACGCTGGTGGCCGCCACACGCTACAAATCGCCGATACTCGCTACTTGTGACAGCCACCGGCCACTACGCACGTAGTCAACCGTGGCGACCACCGGCCACAAGTGGCTATCGCGCGCTTCAACTACTTTTGTAGCTGCGTCTAGCTTCTCGTGGCAGCGTTTGTGGTTATGGCCTGTGGCCCGCGTGCGGTGAGCCTGAGCAGTTGCGGTGCCAAAAAGTTATACAATCTAAGAGAAATCTAATTTAAAGTTCATTTCGTTTTTGCGTCTTTCTTATGTCATGAGAACGTGGTAGCCGAGTGGATGAGGCCCTTACTTTGCGATCTGATGGTCGCGGGTTCGAATACCGGTGGCATTCATGCGTAAATGGGTTTTTTCGGTCGATAAAATCTATGTATGCATCCCACGTTTTCGCAACGGTGAAGGAAAACATCGTGAGGAAACCGGCATGTCGTGGAACCTAAAGTTCGAAAACATGTGTTTAGTGCACGAAAGGAGCCTCTTCGAGGCGCACTTGAAATTCTTTCACCACACTGGTTCGAAGGAACTAGTGACATGATAAGAAGAAGTAGATTATGTCATGGATGATCCTACGCATTATGCCTTGATCACACGTACCGAACAAACTGCCGAGACAGTGCTCTCGGTCGAGTACTCGGTTCGTATAAACATAGCGCCGAGTACTCGGCTGAGATAGTGATTTAAGTTTGCTGGGTACAGTCAGCATCAAAAGTCGATGACCATATTTAGATTTTCAAAAGCGCTTTACACCATGATTTATATATTTAACAATGTGGTGTACAGTTAGTTTTGGTCTTTAATGATATTAATTCAATACTGGAGCTTGTCATGTTGAACAATTTAGGCATAATAAATGGTGTAGACTGATTTGAAAATCTGAATGTGGTCACCGACTTTTGATGCTGACTGTACGTGTGATCTAGGCGATACAATCATGCCAACAGTAATTCTGATGAGTCACTAAGCTAACTGTATAAAATGATATTGATGGTTTTATGACATGGCATTATTCAGTTTTCAAATACACCTATAATTTCCACCTGAAAAATGAACTGTATTGTATACGCGTAACATGAAAAGGCAATGAATAGGCAATAATATCAGGAATGCAAATCCCTCTTTGTGCGATCGGCCGCCTCGATCGCGACGCCTTTGTACTTCCTTATCACAATGTCCTGATAATTCGCAGTCATTTTAATTTTTACACGTCATTTGAGGTTCCCCGTCACGGGGTGGAACAGGGTGGACCGGTCACCCCTTTCGTGTAAATTACAGAGTGTTTCGTCGCCTTCTGGGAAGCGATTACTACAGTGGGGGTCCCAAAATTGGATTTTATAATGGATGTTTTTAATTATTTTTAATTATTTAGCACGGAAGCGAAGTGCTGAAGATTAATCAGGTTTTAATTGAAGAACTGCGAGGTTGATGGGGCGGAGTTATTGCGTGTTTTATATGCGCAGAAATAAAGCTGAAGGCGATTTCTTCCAAAGTTGCCTAGTAATGAAAGTAGATCGTTAATTGTCAGTACATAAGTAGTATGTTACAAATAAGCTAAGAAAAAGAAACTCTTAAGTAGCAATGTGAACCCTTTTTCAACCGACTTCAAAAAGGTGGAGGTTATCAATTCGATTAAATGTTTTTTTTATGTTTGTTACCCCAGAACCCTGTTGTTTACAAACCAATTTAAAAAAAAATATATGAATTTTGAACTTTCAGATTCAGATTTGAAATTTCATCAAAATCGGTACCGTAGTTTAGTTTTTAAATTACAATAATTACAAATAATATGGCGTAATTGCGTATTTTGCTTCCCTGTGACTTGTAAGTGGTGCCTACGGTCACTTGAGCCGTCCGATTAAAGTCGGTTGTTGTACGGTTTGTTAAACCTTGTGAAAATTACTATATGATGAGCAATAGGTTATTATAGTAGGTGACATGTTATAAACAGACAGAAACAAAGTTTCTATGGTAAGTAATAACCATGAATCTGCATTTGGTCTGCATAGTGTAGATTTATTCGCTCTCCTAGTCGAGAGTAGACCTTAGCAGCTTCTTCTTATCGTGTCACTAGTTCCTTCGAACTAGTGTGGTGAGAGGATTTCAAGTGCGCCTCGCAGAGGCTCCTTTCGTGCACTCGACACATGTTTTCGAACTTTAGGTTCTACGACATGCCGGTTTCCTCACGATGTTTTCCTTCACCGTTGCGAGAACGTGGGATGCAAACATAGATGTTTTCGACCGAAAAAACCCATTTACGCATGACTGCCACCGGGATTCGAACCCGCAACCATCATATCGCAATGTAAGGGCCTCATCCACTTGGCCACCACGTACTCTAGCAGCTAAATGCTAATTCCAGTATTGGGAATATAACAGGCTAATAATGCTTTGCTGAGAGGTAAAGTACTCACCTCTTGAGGTTCGGAGTCCACGAACCAGTCGATGACGGCGGCTGGTAGCGAGTAGTCCGACGTGCAGTTCACCAGCGCCTGTTCCCCCACTTGCACCAGGGTTGGGAGACCCGTGATCAGTGGGTCGTATTCTGGCAACACTGGAGACAAAGAACACATTCAAATACAAATTACTTTATCGTCGGCAGCTCATGATATTAGATCTACTTCAGCTTGCTATGATGATAGTGATGCACCGACTTCAAAAATGAGGAGTTACCTCAGAACTTTGTTGTTTATAAACCGATTTAAAAAAATATTGAGTTTGGATTTGCATGAGTTTGAGAGGATATGCATACTTTCAGTTAAGTCCCATACAAATTTCATCAAAATCGGTTCAGTAGTTCGATTCAAAATAACTGAAAAAAGGTCGTTGAAGAGAACAAAATTGCGTACCTATTTTGCTTCCCTGTGACTTTTCAGTGGTGTTTACGGTCACTAGAACAGTCCAATTGAATTCGGTTGTACTATGTTTTTGGATGAGGACGTGGTGGCCGAGTGGATGAGGCCCTTGCCTTGCGATCTAATGGTCGCGGGTTCAAATTCCGGTGGCAGTCATGCGTAAATGGGTTTTTTCGGTCGAAAAAATCTATGTATACATCCCACGTTCTCGCAACGGTGAAGGAAAACATCTTGAGGAAACCAGCATGTTAAAGGATAGAAAAAAAACATGTTCTGTGTGTCATGTGCTGTGACATCCACCAATCCGCATTGTGTCCGCGTGGTGGATTAAGACCCATTCGCTCTCCCAGCAGTGGGAAAATTATAGGCTGATTATGCTATGCTATGCTATGCTATGTACTATGTTTTTGTAAAACCTTGATTATTATATTTTTTTAGTAACGAAGACTATTTATTCTTTGTTATCGACTCCACACATAGTGTATTAAGCCAGTTTCAAGTAATTGATCGCATTCGTGGTCAAGTCAAGTGATGCCCCAGTAAAATGGTGGTGGTGGCGACTTTACAATAGATAGATAGATAGAAAATGCTTTATTGCACAACGTAAAAAACAAGTACATAGGCGAACTTAATGCTAGTTAGCATTCTCTTCCAGCTAACCTCTGCGTATTATGGAGATGTGGTAGTGCTAGAAAATAGTATAAAGCTTATTTTTAGTAATATAATACTTACTATATTATACAAAATACACTAATAAGTAATAAATAAAATGCTCAAGTATTCTGGAGTGCCAAGTAGTGACAAGATAGTTTGGATTTGAAGACCCCAATGGAGGTGGAATTGCGGATAGCTACAGGAAGAGAGTTCCGCAGTCGGATCGCGCTGACTGTAAATGAGTTGGTATAAAAAGAGGTTTTGTGGTGAGAAACCATAAGGAGATGTTGAGAACTACGCGAAGGGCGATCGAAGGTTGATAAAAGAGGGAAACGTTCTTTAAGAACTCTTCTCCAACTTATGGAGAGAGAGGATTATGAATAGTATTAAAGAGAAGACACAGGGTATGAGTATCCCGTCGGTACCAGATTTTCAGCCAATTCAACTGAGAGCGGTAGAGTCAGATGTGGTTGTACTTACGCAATCCGTAAACGTACCTTATACATAAGGTACAATGGATGGCTTTTATGGAGTTTTGGTTTTATTCATATTTTACAGCATTGCACTATTCACCAATATGAATACACGTTTACGAGCACTTAATGGGTAAAAAACCGCCGTTTTTACACATTAACACTCAAAGAAATACAACTTTTGTAACATAATTCAATGCCGTCGACGCGACATTTTCACATGCCCGCAAAAACTATCAAACATTGTCTAAACTTTAGACTCTAAAGAGATTGTCAGAGTGCCCACCATAACAGCTCACTCACCCTGGGTGTTTTCTAGCCCCGAGGCTAAACGGGTTATAAACATGTCCCGTTTCTAAGATAATCGATGCTGACCTGCAAGCGTCATGTTGGCGGACTGGCGGTCCACGGCGAAGCGCGGGCCTTCGCTGGACACTTCGCAGGTGTACTTGGCAGCGCCGCGCTCAGCACGCACGCTGATCACGCAGGCTGACGCGTCGCAACTGCTGTTCGTGACCGTCACCTCGCTGCTGTTGAAGGCTCGGCTCTCTTGCTAGAATCAAGATGGCTGCATTATTACCAGGTCAGTACATTGAAGCCCACTTGCACCAAACTGACTGAATTCTTAAGCAATAACTTTACTCGCTTGACAGATCCTAACGGTGTGAATGTGCACCGTTAAGAACTATCAAGCGAGTAAAGTAATTGCTTAGGGGTTTTGACACCTTGGTGCAAGTTGGCATGAGTCTCTTAATTTAATGCCTACTTGCACCAAACAGTCAAAGCTCCTAAGCAATTACTTTTCTTGCTTGCCCGTTCATATCGGTCCTAATTCAGACCGTAAGGAACTATCAAGCGAGGTAAGTAATTGCTTAGGAACTTTGATAGTTCGGTGCAAGTCAGCATACCTAAGTAGCCTAAGGTCCAATAGATAGATAGATTTAATCTTTATGCACATCTTAAAATTAAAATAAATGAAGAAGAAACAATACCAAAGAAAAAGTGGTACAATGGGCGGCCTTATCGCTAAGAGCGATCTCTTCCAGGCAACCTTGGGATGGACTCGAAATATTTGACCAAAAGAGGACGGCGGCGTACAAATACCTACCAAAGATACCTGAGATAGTTTGAGTTTATGTTATATAAATCTGACAAATCTAATTTCTCAGATTTGCCCTAATTGTATTATGATATATTTATTTATTTTTAAGTTTAGTTTAGTTGATCCCTGATCTTATTTAAGTTAGATGTAGTTCGGTAGTCTGCTCGGTATTTATGTGTTGTTTAGTTGTGCGTACATATGTTTATGTTGCAATCAAGCTCAGAAATCTTTGTTAACCTATAATTTTATACTTATGTGATTGTGATGTGTTTTGTGCGCTTAAATAAATAAAATAATAAATAAATATAAATACCAGGACCTAAAATATTTTAATGTACCTGTATTTATGAAAACAAAGTAAATATTTTAATTAAATTACCATAACGCTGGGGATTCCTTTTACATTATTTTGATCCCACTCAATGTGATAGAAAATAGTTTTTTTTAATTTTTTTTATATATAGGTATATTACAAAATTTACAAAAGGAAACAATTGGGCCACCCATAGACCGTTGCAAACGATCTATAGGTATCTCAACTGCTCCAACTCGATACCCGATGGCAGCGTGCCGAGGATACTGGCTGCATTGCCTCTTTGTATAGCAAGGCATATTCTTTGGCCCAGATAGCTGCCAGCCCTCTGATCACGCGTCGCTTCGACCAGACGCTCTGACAAAATTTTAAAAACGCGGAATGCTCCCATTCCCCATGGACCTAGGGTCTCGACCCCAAAGGGCTCAAACATGTACGACCTATCAAGACCTACATATTTACGCCGCTTGAGATCTTCAGCAGAGCTTGCCGCCGCACCAGCCCTAACTTGCGTCCCTGGCAAATGAGAAGGTGCCAAAGTGTCTACGCATGTAGCGTCCCACACCAAGGGCCTGCCCATTCTCCATGGGATAAGCGTCATACCGTCAGGCCGTTTACCATCGTCACGACTTAGACCGTTCGGCTCGAGAACGGCTGGCACATTGACGGTGGTAAAAGCCCGGCGAATGATTTTGTTAAAACTACTGTGGCGAAAAATTCTGCCAGCACTCCTAGTGCACGATAATCCATGGTGACTAAGATGTTCGACCGCAGTACCACACCGGCATCTATGTGGAGCGCAGCATGGAGCACCCAACCGCAGACGTGTTGCAACGCGGAAAGTTAAAGGGTCCAATAATGTGTCAATCGTTTGTGAGGGCAATGCTTGCAGCCAAAGTCCTGACTCCCATTTGGAAACGGCTAAGGGGCTTATTATTATTATTATTTTGATTTCTTAGTATTTTAGTTTTATATCAGAAGACGCACAGCAATCTTCATTATTGCTAAATTTCAACTCTCCAGCGTCTATCGTGTATCGTATGAACATTGGAGTGAGAATTTTCCAGTTTTATTACAAATTTGACCGTACCAATAAGTAGATAGGTACAGGCTATAACATGGTCGTAACTTTAGCCAAGCCCAGAATCAAATAGGATTTTTTGATTAATTGCTGTCGTGTTAGAAAGCTTCACAAATCTTTCAATTTCAATAACGTGGCAAAAATTTAAAAACCCCTCAAGCTTTACTGATTGATCAAAATTGATCAGAAGCTTAGGCGAGGTTTATGCGTCGCCCTTCCCGCCCGCCCAGGGAATCAAATTGACGAGCGGAGATGATTTACACGGAATTCCAATTTTTCGATATTTTTCCTTCAAGTTGTTAGAGACATTAGTCTTTTAATTTCCCGTGAAATAGACGTTTAATTTAGACCACTTTGTTTAACGCTGCTCGATCCGAGAATGATCAATTCTAATAAATTTGTAATGAAGGAAAAAGTTTTGAAGTTCAACCTTTACTCAGGACAATGGTTAATCTAGTTTCTTCAAATAATAGACCTGATTAAAACTTCTTTCCTTTTTTACCTCCAAAGCAGCTATCCTTAAATAATTTGCATGAAATGATTCATGCTTATTTGCAACACTACTCGTACATAGCAAAACTTTTATCAGATTTTAAAATCTAGAAACCCAGTTTCTTCCTTATTATCGTCCGGAAAACTTGCAAAGTTTGAAAACTTTGAAACCGACGGAAACATGATAATAATGTATTTTGATTTCGGTACAAAAAACATATCCAATAGATACCTACTGCTGCTTTATATCATATTATTTATTAGTTATTACTTTGGATAAAAATGGTTTATTTCCAAAATAATGTAATAATTTTATTTCAACCCATAATCGGCAAGGTATATTACGTCGGTTACGTTAAAATCTTTTCCCTCCAATCGCTTTCACATACATTGAGAAGAAGTTCTAGCATTTAATGGTGTTCCTACTACACGTAAAACTTTTTCAAATTATAAACTTTGACGCTGTGAGACTATGTCTCTGGGTACCTCATTTCACACCTCGCCTCCGCGGCACGCTTCGAATTAGTTTTCAAGCGAAAATCGCTCCGTCTTCAAACTTGTAACCGAAGAGGTAGGTATTGAAGTCTAAGGTAATCTTTAGTAACACACGAAAAACGAACTAAGGCCGTAGTAGAAATGAATCTGACTTTCGTAACGTTAACGTAGCTATAATCACATGTAATAATAAATAAATAACTAAATAATAAATATTTTGGACATTTCACACAACGCCATCTAGCCCCAAACTAAGCAGAGGTTGTTCTATGGGAACCAGATGGTTGATGGAATACATAGAAAACACCCAGACTCAGGACAAACATCGATGTTCATCACACAAATGTTTGTCCTGAAGCGGAAATCAAACCCGCGACACCGGGCGTGGCAGTCCAATACACTTGCCACTTGACCATCTGTGCCGTCGGAATAACCAATTGGTAGGAGATTTTGTATTATTTCTGTCTTGCAAATTTACAAAATTTCCTTCTCAGTACTCTCCTACGCTATGTACGTCTACTAATATGTATGTATATACACGTCCAAAATTTTCAAAAAAAATGTCATCATTATGATGTTCACAGGAAAAACTCAAGGATTAGGTACCTTCTTGAAGACTATTTCCCATTATTATTCTCAGTCCTTCTTTTAAACTCGATACAAAGTGTCGTTCATCACACAAACTGAGCTAACGTGGAATTGAATCAAAACTTCAGTCGTTACACCGTTTTAATGGATTCTTTATACACGACTGTATTTTATGGAACCTATTTCTCTGTCTTTATGGTAAAGAAGATGAAACTCGATAAAAGCACTTACCTAACTGTTTAAATCAAAACCTATAGATCACAGAATAATTATCACTTTGAGATAAAAATAACTTTGCAAAACAATCCTGATTTTCCCTTGATTTATTTTTTATAATCGGTTTCAAATTCTAAGAGATTTGTTTTTACAAATTAAACTACTTTAAGGAAAGCAAAGTACGCAATTAAACTAAAATTAGATTTTAATTAAATTTGTATGGGACCAATTTGAAGTATGTATACCTATGAGAAAAATTACAAATCGGTTGATAAAATGACGAAATTCTAAGGTAAAATACATAAAAAAAATCACCAACTTGATAACCTCCTTCTTTTTTGAGGTTGGTTAAAAATACGTAGGGGTAGGTAGTTCTCAAGCCAGTCCGATAAGCCAGATTATGCAAAGTCACAAGGCATCCCGACGCTGAGCTGTTGGCGAGACGTGGCTTTGACAGCGGAGCTCGCCTCCTGTAGGCTCGGGTTAGCCCCGGTCTTAGCGGATATCGATACGAAAAAAAAAACAGGAAAATATGCTCAATATTTAGTAATAGTAAGCTCAAGCTAGCACGCTAGCTCGAGCATTGTGTTTAGCAGCTTGAACAAGACTCTACCAAAGTTTGTTTCAGAGAGAAAGGAAAAACATTTGAGTGTAACAAACTCAATTTTTAATATCATAGTTTTACCAAAATGAAAAGTTTTGCGATACTAAAAAGATCAGTGACTTAAGACCAACGATGGAATAGTTATTGTAAATAATGATAGTTGTAGGATATAAAGAGATTTTAGTAAACCAAATGAAAAGATTACGCCTAACCAAAATAAGCAAGGCTATGAATAATGCAGCGCTGTATGTGAGCTGTTTCTGTTCTGTTCTATTACATTAATTAAATATGTATATGAATGAAATTAAATTATTTTTTTTATCTCAGGAACAGCATTTTCAGATTTGAAAGCTTCCTATAGAATGATGATTGAAACTCGTTCCGTCTATCTTGTAGTCTGCGAAGGTCCAAATTATTTAAGGACTTTAAGTCCAGAGCCCTCGCCACATCTCAAACTACTCAAGGCCTGCTAATTAAGCACCCGGATTCCAGTTAAAGTAGGGTGCCGAGACCGCCATCCGTCTTCTATAATTTATTTAGTCAGGCTACCACAACAACTATTTTGACAGTAGGAATAATATCTAGATTGTACATAACTTAGCCCCCACGTACGCACATGCTCGACGTTTTAATTACGTTCATTCAAGCAAGTTCGTACGTGTGGTGTGGACCAGTAAAAGGCTTTCCACTGACGCGGAGCTGGGCAGAGTGGAGAGGAGCGGTCCGTGAATTGGCTAAACACTGTGCTCGAAATTCCACTTCCCACTTCGAGCACTGTGATTGGCCAATTCACGGTCCCCTGCTCTCGGCGCACCTTTACAAACTTTTTTCTTGCATGAATAATTGGTAAGATTACTTTCAGCGTGAACCTTCTATCAATTAATTAATCTATGTACCTACATACTTAGCTTCGTTGCACTCAATAATTTTTTTTTTTTGTTCGTTGATATGCTTAAAAAATACCTGACTCTAGCTCTCTAGAGTACTCTAGCTACGATGAGTAGTCGTTCTAGAAGACCTATTCACTATTTTAGTTAAAAAAACAAGTTGTGGTTTCAGGGAAGTATTGTTAGTTGTATAAAGAAAATGAACTTGTTCTACTCTGTTTGAGCCTACTATACATGGTATCCATACTGTTAGTATATAGCATTGTAGGTTACTGTGATCAGTCTGCGGCCAGCAGTAGTTGGCTGTAAGCCGCCAAAGAATACCGAAGTAAGCCAAGATTAAGAGATTATGAAAGGAATGTAGCGTGAATAAATAATGAGGAAGATGAAAGATTATTTGGATGGAAATTATTGAAGGTGAAGTGTGTTTGAGGATTATGATATTTATTTTTCTATCTGTTTCGTACCTTTGTTTCCTAATGGCGGATTATTTCGATATGGATAAGCAGTTCAAGGTTTTTCTTTTTCTACTCACGAAAAAATGGTTTCTTTAATACTGATAAAGTTTTCCGGTTTGCCTCCACCGTATCTTTCCTATCAGTAGAAAGTATTTTTTAAATAAGGTATTAAGGTTTTTAGGGATTCATCGCTTACCTACATTTAAAAATAGGATTTCCCGAAAATTAACATTTAAAAAAAAAAAAGAATTTTTAAGAAAAAGTGTGTCCGAGCTATCGTTGGTGCTTGGTTCTTGGATTCCTGCAAACCTATATTTGAAGAACTTCACATATTGCCCTTGCCCTGTATGTATATCAAGCAACTTTGTATATTTGTTAAACAAAATCCAGATCAGTTCAAAAAACATTGTGATGTAGTATCCAGAAGGGCAATGACTAGATATCCATATGAACTGTATTTACCTTTCTCAAAACTTGATATCTATAAAAGAAATGCTTTTATAAATGCCATAAAAGTATATAATAAACTGCCCAACTCGTTTAAGGATACACTCCTACCAATGTTTAAACGAAGGCTGGTAAAATGGCTAGCTGAAAACTGTTTCAATAACTTAAAGGAATTTATGAATCATACTGAAAAATAAAATATACTATTTACAAAAGTTAGCAAAAAAGTAGGCAGATTTATGTGCTAGTGTATTGTGCTGTTTAATATAATTATAGTTAAGTAGTAGGTATCGTTAAAATTCAAATTCACTCCGACATTTAAATACCATTTGATAGTATTATATTCATTCACTGTAACTCGCACACCTAAAATGGTAGAACATAAGGCACTAATAATATTCTTTAACAACATACTATGTATACTATGTTCTGGCGAATAAAAATCTTGAATCTTGAATCTTAAACTAAGCTTTCTTGAAAGAAAAAACTAACACATATGGTAGTATGTAGGTAAACTTATCCTTAGTTACTCAATCATACATAGGAATGTTTCTCTACCTTGCAACAAACGGAGGCGTCGACATTAAACTAAGTATATTATATACTACTCGTATTCTACAAATATGATACGTAACTGTATATAAAAAGAATAAATTCTCACAAGGTTTATTTTATAACTTGGATTGAATAAATAAAACTAAAGATATCTGCGCATGTGCGGCACTTCTCGTAAATACCTCTTTTGTGCCGTATACTCACGGCAGTAAAATCTTTCGTTTCAAATACTAGGGAACACGCGAACAGCGGCATTCGATTCAAACGGCCGTTATGCGATTCAATGTACTCAGTCACGTACTTGAGTAGAAGATCTACAAGCGAACTGTAGTCTCATAAAATTTAACTGGCCTTACGCCTCAGGAGTTTAGGTATTTTGGCACTGTCAGGCCAATAATCAGTACTCGATATGTAGTGTTGGCGTGTATAACATTAACTAAATGCTGATTATAATTACCTCCAGCGTGCGACTGCATTTATGCTAATGGCATTAAATTGGAGATGGCAATCCAGATCGCAGTGGTGGCCAGTGATTAGTCATCACCATTCATGGATGCATCATCGGCAGGCTTTGGTACTACTTCTGAACGTAGAGCTACCCCATAGAGCCTGATCTTCTATAATTTTTTTCTTCAATAAATTAAACATATTTATTTATTTCATATGAATGCAAAAAACCCCAAATAGGTCAATTATTTTGATGCTGCCGCCGTTATCCTCACGATGTTTTCCTTCACCATTGCGAGAACGTGGGATGCATACATAGATTACGCATGATTACGCATGACTGCCATCGAGATTTGAACCCGCGACCATCAGATCACAAGGCAAGGGCCTCATCCACTCGGCCACCACGTCCTCTATAATAATATATATTTTTATGACTTGAATATTTGTATAGAAAATATATCGTAATATGCCTTGCTATAATTTATATTAATATATATTATAGCTACGTGTGTGATGGGCTTAACTCTCGCATTCTAACTTATAATTAGTAAACTAAAACTAACTCCATAAACTCGATGTAAAAATCTACAAGCTTCGTTATCGCACTCACGAAAATTGACACCTGTTTTTAAAAATTCGCGAAAACTTTGCTTCATAAAATGAGAAAAAGTGTTGACATAAACTAAGGACGAGAATAAAGGTGCAGACACACCGACGCCTTATATCCTGTCACCCCACTAAAGCTCACTATTATTATATAAAAAGATATAATAAGTATAAAAAGGCAAGAAAATATATATACCTATATAAACTCGGGACACATTTGAAAAGGGACATGTTTTTTGGGACAAGATTATGTTTACTCAAAACTTTTGAAGGTGAGTAAAATCAATGATTTTTCTTATTCCTTGTTACAGTCATTTGATAGTACTACTTATTTATTCGTTCAGTTCAAAAATATACATGTCAGACGATTGTCACGAATATCGTAACAAAAAGAAATTCTTAGTGAAAGAAGAAGAATTAATTGTTAGTGAAAAAGTTCTGTTTTTGCCTAAAATTATCAGGGTTTTATTTGTTTAAGTTTTTATTCTCTAATATTTACAGAAGCTCTTAGATTGCAGTCTACAGCTGAAATATATTCAACCTAATTTCATTAGCGTGGAATTTCTATGTAAACGAAGGCAAAGTCCTAAAAAGGTGGTTTATTTTGAGTTGGTCCTTCATTTACCTTATCCCAAAGTTGCGTTTCTATCCGTCTGTATTATGCGGATGAGTTGTAAGCTAATAAACCAACAAACGAAACACAGACTTTCATTTATGTATAATTTTGAATTAGAAATGAAAATTCACGTGTTCTGTTTCATAATTTTCAGAATTTGCTGCTCAATTCGTATATTTATAAAAACCGTTGTAAAACCGTTTCTGACCATCGACATTTTTGATTTAAAACACTATAATTTAAGCCACAAAGACCAATCACGAGGATGAATCTATTGAAACAACTTTTGTTATTATATTCATCGTCTTAAAGTTATACTTTAAAAGCATTAAAAATACAAATGGCACTTACTATCTTGTTTATATTGGATTTCTTATCATTTCATGTAAGTTTTGTCATTTTATCCGTGGTGCAGGTGCAGACGAATTGAGGGGCACCGCATTTGTCAAAATCCATATAACCCTGTAGCTCATAAGGCGCGTTTAACTTTAGACGTACGTACTACACTCGTGAAATATTGTCCTTCTTCTTCGCAGTTGGATAAAAAGTATGTTTGAGTATACAAACTAACAAATTAAATTTTACACGAGGATAACCAAGATGATGGCCTTATAAGGTATACATGCAAAAAGCTTTTAGATTTTACAAAAAGCTAGCGCCTAATTTAAGCTCATAAGACGGCTTTTTAAAGTTACCATGGGCAGGTACTGGCTTAGTGATAAGAGCTTAAAACGGCAAAGCTCATCAAGTGTAAGGAGTCTGTTAGCACTTATAGTAGTCAAAAAGTAATTTTCTCGAATTTTGGGGAAGAATATTGTGTACAGCATAGCATAATTACTTATCAGCCTATATTGTTATATGCTAGGTTCAGGCCTACTCTTGGCTAGCAGAACAAAAGGTTCTTATATTAATCCACTACCCGAATCCAATACAGATTGAATGCCACGTGGACGTCATAGAACATTGATATTGAGCCATAAATAGATGGACAGAGGCACAAATATCTATATTATGTTTGGAGGGACAAATATCCATATGCCCAATTTTGCCAATAAATTTTTAGACTTCTGACTGAAATCAGACTAAGTAGGTTAACTAAGTAGGCTTACTGTATCCATTAAGTGAGTAATTTGTTTGTATTTTTTTTGGCAAATAATAACAATTTCTATTTATATTTCTATTTCTATATGTTTGTTCTTCTGCCACACCAACATTACATAAACAATTTGACTTAAATTCAGGTGTAGTTTAGGAGGTAAAAAAATATCGTAAATTAGCGTACTTTTTACCACCATATAACAAAGGCTAAGCCATCGACAGCGGCTTAATAATAATGCTGGTTGACATTTTCAGAAACGAGGCAAGTAAAGGATAAATGATAAGATTTAACCACGATTTCTTCCACTTAGGTTCGTGTGTAATAATACTGTGCGTGGCAGTTGTGTGTAATTTGAGCATAGGAATGGGCTCTTGTTCACGCGTTGCTAAGCTTTGGACCACAGCTCAGGGAAAATGGCCTATCAGGCAAGTTTTTTAGCAATAGAGCGTTGTAGAGATTTTTAGTATCGCCGCCATACTAATGCCTTTAAGACTGATAGCGCGACGTGCATTTTAAAAACTGAGAGAACTCTACCAGTCCAATGTCTCATGCGCTTTAGCACTGATCAGGTCATAGGCAGGTGTGATTTGTAACAATTATAAAAGCACCCTGCTCGTAAAATAAAATAGATACATATTGCTTTAACACAGCCAACCGCATCGCACAGCCTAATTTTTACGCTTCGTTCTGTATTTATCTACCAACTGTTGTTCATGGCTTTGCCCGCGTTGTATCGGATACAAAATAGCCTATGTATTTTCCCAGCCTATGAACTACACCCAAACTCTTTCAGCTCAATCGGTTTTGTAGTTCTGTCATGGCTGAGGGAACAAGAGCGCGCGGGGCAAAGCTTCCCCTGGGGAGACAAACCTCCGCCTAATCTTCACCCCCTAGAAACCACCGTGTCATCGAACTTACTTTACCTTAGAGCAAAGCCACACTGCGCAATGCACTGTGTTACATGTATTGAAATTTATATGAACAAGGTTTTACAAAAACATGCAACAACCGATTTTAATCGGACGGTTCTAGTGACCGTGGGCACCACTGACAAGTCACAGGTAAGCAAAATACGCTATTTTGTTTACTTCGTCGCCATATTTTATTCAGTTATTTTGATTTTAAAACTAAACTACTCAACCGATTCTGATTAAATTTATATGGGACCAATCTGAAAGTATATCCTCTTAAAAAAAAACATTTTATATAAAATAGGTATTTTTGAAATTGCTTCATAAACAACCGCATTAATAACCTACTCCTTATTTTAAGTCTGTTGAAAATGATGCAGCATCAACGCAACGCAACAGGACACCATGGCTTCACTCTTACATAGCTATTTTCTTTGAGCTGGCTTTATAGTCTGTCAGTGCAATGACGGTACAATGTATTGCGAGTGCTGTTGTAACGACCTTATTCTGTATTATGGTTTGTGTTATGGCTACTCCAGTCTAATAATGGAGCCTTTGTACGGCGAATATTTTAAAATATGTAGCTTAAGTAGGTCGTGGGAATAATGAGAGTGGTACTATCCGAATGTATCGCACAACCTTAAGGGGAATCCTCAAATCCGAATTCCATACAAAATGTTTCGGACAAATACTCAAAAAGTACGCCGTATTATAGTAATTTCTTCACACTAGTCGTTTCGTCCATGTTTTTTGATTTCGTCAACATAAAAGTGAAAGGTTTCATACTTTAATTTAGATTGTATACGTGTTTTAAAATTAACCCTGTTAATTTTAAACATTTTGTATGGAATTCGGATTTGAGGATTAGCCTTAAGATAAAATAGTTTAGTATTGAAAAACAAACAAAGAAAGACTACTAATATTAGACAGACAACATTTTGTGATGATGTACGATGAATCTTCTGTAGTCTGTTCAGTTCTGTAGTGATCACCCATTTCGTATGTGCGGACGGCCTGTCTCCAGCGGTTCCGGTCTTTGGCTGCCTGCACCACATTGTAGAATGACGCATTATCTTTATGCTGGTCAGACTATCAGATCGGGGATCTGCCGCGTGATCTTTTCCCCTCTACTTGTCCGACGATGACCAGATTAGGATTCGGCGGTGGCAAATCGTAGAGAGACGATCCTTTATGTTAAGTTGCTTGAGGATTGACACGTTTGTGCGCTTCGCCGTCCACGGTATTCGTAGCATACGCCTCCAGCACCACATCTCGAAAGCGTCAATCCTCTTTCTCTCTCTCGCTAAGATGGTCCAAGTCTCCACCCCATACAGAAAAATCGGGAAGACTAAATGCCCTAACAGGTCGTATCTTTGCAGTCCAAGTTATTCCTCTATTTTTCCAGATTCCTTCCAAACGAGACATCGCGTCTCTACCCATTGCCATCCGACGTTTGACCTCCATTGATGTTAATGGTAGAGCCTAGGTAAATGAAGCTTTCTACCCTTTCGACACCCTGGCAAGTTGTAGGGCCTATGAGCTTTCCTGCTCTGTCGACTACCATGAGCTTGGTTTTGCTTCTATTGATGGAAAGACCCATGGCCTCACTCTCGAGTCGGTGTAGAAGCATCTCCATGTCTTCCATGCTGGTTGTCACAAGTGTGATGTGGTCTGCGTAGTACTATGAATGGATCGATGAATATTTGCTCCTCAACAAAGCCAATAATATTATCCGATTTGGCCATAATTCTGTACTGGTACACATACATATACCTAGTTTATGACACACTAGGACATATACCTAGTTTATGAGCAGGAAGAAGACTTCGAACCAGTGTGAAATACTTTCACCACACTGGTTCAAAAGAACTAGTGACACGATATTAAGAAGAAGGAAAAGGACTTATGCTACTTTGACTTAGATATTACAAGCAAAACTGCGGACAGCAGCTAATATGATAAATGCATAAATCTTCAATTAAATAGCTGTAAATACAATTTCACGAAAGTGTGTGTAGTGCACGAAACTGAGCCTCTTCGAGGCGCACTTGAAATCCTTTCACCACACTGGTTCGAAAGAAGACACGATAAGAAGAAGAAGAATAATAATTCAATTCAATTCAATTCTATTTAATTCAATTATTTTTTTGCATAAACATAACAATACAGGACATCCAATGCGTTATATTTAGACTGACGAGAGTGTATCCAATTACTCAGTTCCTAATTACCTACCTGAAAATAGATTTCAAGTCGTTTCATGAAAACAATGTGCGTCACTTCCACGGGGAAAACCAATTAAAACATCCCAAAATTAATTTGCACTACAGTCAAGTGAAGGGCATTTTCTTCGAACAAAGAGATCATTATTTTTTATTTTTCCAACTTTTATTTAATTAACGAGTAATTAGTTGCCAAGTAGGTCCAAGTTTTATTAATTTTTGACGGTTTTTTCGAGTATTTCGGCGTGAAGAGGGAAGTTTAGTTCCCCATGGAACTGAATTTATGGGAGTTTGCTCCGAGATAAGTATATTTTTTTTCTGAAACGTTTTTGAAAAGTTTTTGAAAAGTTGACGAAGGTAAAATTAGTTTTTAATTGAATAATCAAGGTTTTGACAAAAAAATAAATGTACAACCGACTTAAATTAGACAGTTCCAGTGACCGTAAACTCCACTGAAAAGTCACAGTGAAGCAAAATACTCTATTTCGTTTACTTCGACGACATAGTTTAGCCAGTACGCATCTTTGCTCAGCTTCGGTGGATATTTCTTGTCTCCGCTTTGCATATATCTCTTTTCATCTCCGCTTTGGTGGAATCTGGGCCTAAGCTGTTTCGCTAGAAGAGTACAAAAACCTCATCAAAAACAAAAACGACAATATTGGCAGCTGCCAATATTGTCCCCTTCTCAACTGAAATTGAGATAGTGACGTAAGACAACGGTTTCGGTTGGGATAAACATTCCGACGAAACCATAAACTATAGCCAAGTGGGGTAAAAACATACCCCGCACGGAGTAGCGGCAGGAACTTACCCCATTTCCATGATCCTAGGACGTTATACGCATTGGACGTGACATTTGTAAAGTTAACATTTTTATTGTCATTTATTTTACCAAGTCGTTCCTCATTATTATTTATTTAATTTTTATTAATGTGTTTATAGTATAATTTCATTCAATTTAATATATTTTTTATTTAATTTTGCAATAAATGCAATATAATATAATTTTGTGTCAATTTAATGTTTTATGTTGAATGTTGTATGGACCCAAGATACTTTTATACTTATTTTTTACACGCACAATTTAGTTATATATTTTATTTATTTCTTACAATACTTTATCACTAAAACTGCCACTGACTGAGTATGTATTTTGATATACATTGGTAACACAATAAACTGTCGGTAAGTACCTACCCATTTTGGCATACTCAGCTCATGGTTTCAGAGTTCTGAATGGGAAAAAACATGGCTTTACTCCGTCTATTCCCGATTGTTCCTACCCCCAGCGTTTCTACTAGGAACAACACTGGTATCCATCATATCGGTCTGTTAGTCCGCTCTAGACAGCCGGATGGATACCTATGGATACGATGAAAGCTTGAGAGCCGACATGGGAAATTAATGTAGACTCTATCAGTCCGATGTGTGCGTACATAAAAATCATGTTGTAAGCAATGGGTGGGTAAGGGGTCGTTAGAAGGGTTTAGTCCTGGTAGCAGCAGTCCTAATGCCTAGATCACACGTACCGTGTACTCAGCCGAGACAGTGCTCTCGGACGAGTACTCGGTACGTATAAACATAGCGCACAGTGCTCGGCTGAGCGAGTGATGTAAGCTTTCACTGTCTCGGCCGTGAAGTGCAGTGAATTGCAAGAAAGGAGCCTCTCGAGGCGCACTTAAAATCCTTTCACCACACTCGTTCGAAAGAACTATTGACACGATAAGAAGAAGAAAAAGACTCTCGGCCAAGTAACATTTTACTGATAATAAGTAGTATAAATATAATATAGTAATAATCCGCGAATTAACGCCTGAATCAATCAATTAACATTTTACTGTCTCGGCCGAATACCTACTCGGTACGTGTGATCTAGGCATAAGGGTGATAAAAATTGTTTAGTAAAGTATTGTGTCCGGTAGTTGACTGCTCCTGGAGCTTTAGACCATCGTTGTGACACTGACACGCAGCGGGCGTGTCTCTCCCAGCAGTGACACGTAACGCCCGCTGATAGACCAGTTTTACGCCTAAACTGTATCTGGTTCAAATATTTTATCTATTCTTTGACTATATCTAAAAGGGCACATTTCTCTGGAATCGATTCAGCCGGGGATCAAAAAATGCTCTTGCATAATGAAGGGTTAATTTAGTAGTGCACGCAAGGAGCCTCTTTGAGGCGCACTTGAAATCGTTTCACCACCCTAGCTTGAAGAAGAAGAAGGGTTAATTTTGCCTGGACAAGAATAAACTATTCATATATGACCACAAGAATTAAATAATAAGGCGACCTACTAAACGTAATTTCTTTTTCAACATGAGGGGGCCATTTTATTTAAAGCTTTCCAATTCACTTGTACCGTAAAGAGTCAAGTGTGAAATCGAGCTCTTTTGTTTTTGGGTTTTATGGGAATCCAAGTATGGAAATTCTTTTTGGTTTTTTTGGGAATTGAGTTTATTGAGAACCAGCCCATTTATTAAAACGATACGATTAAAACGATATATTGACAACATTTTTTTACGACTTATGCCTCTTGCGTCAGTTTTGAATTTTTGTCTGATGAGTTTACTGATTTTTTTAAAAATTGAAACTTTTCTCTAAAAATTGACAAAACCGCTGAGCTGCGAAGACTTAACCCTTTACAGGCGACGGTAATTATGGTGACATCGTGACACGGCCGTGCCGCGGGCAGCTGTCATCGTGACAAGCGACTGTTAATAGCGATTTCATTTGCATCATCGACGATTCGGAAGTGTAGGTATTTGACAAAGCGTATATGAGTAAAATGTTATTAATTATTAAAAAATTGGTTTAGAAAATGGTTAGTGTGACCGAAACCTCAAAAATCTGAATTATTCCCATCTGTCACCATGCTCTATACCCCTAGGGGGACTGATGGGACAAAAAAGTCCTATCGGTCACCCCGTTGCTAAAAGGGTGACAGATGGAACTTTTATTAATTTTTTAAGTTCTATCTGTCCCCCCGTCACGTTATAAAGATCTTTATGATCTATTTCACGAAGTTTCACAATTACAATTTCAGCTAAAAGTTCACCCGTGTGGATTAAAGAAATTAAATAGCCCGTGTCCTTTTCTTGCTAAAAAAATATATCCATGCCTTCCGAATTGGTTCAGTAGTTTGCTATGAATTATGAGTAATTATTAGTCACGTGACACGGCGATAGAGGTCGTGATCGGAGGTGAATCGTCGTTATTGGGAAAGTTTAGTCAGTTCATGTTATTAGGATATTTTCACGTTTCAGGTGCGAACATACTATGAGACGCGTCCCTAAGTCGCGGCTGACAGTCGCGACTTATTTATTTGGCCCGTACTTTACACTACACTGTGCAAACCATCTGTTGTTGACAATAAGTGTTTTGTATTTGTATTTGAAAGTCACAGACATAACCTCGGGCCTTCCTTGAACGCTGAGACGTCCGATAGAAATATGTCCGTCTGGATGTTTGCATCAGCCGCGCGTGTCCGAAAACATCCAAAAAATCTCAGTCTGTGGCGAGCGTGCATAAAAGATAAAGATAATTTATTTGCCAAAACACAAGTACAATAGATATAGTATATATCGTACATACTATATTATTAGCCGAATATCAAGAAGGCTACAAAATGGCGGACAATTTCGTATAAATACAGGAGCGCCACTTGAGCTTGGGCTCATAGAGTCCGGTGACGCAGTAACAGCCATCTGCGGCTAACTGCATTAAACGTCCATCCGAAAAAAAAAAAAAAAAAAAAAAAAAGCGGGCTCATTCACTCGCTGGCGTTCGACTTGTAAACATCATAGACAACGATACGTATTGTGCATATCGAGCCACTTTTCTTGTTGTTGTTCTATTTTTCATTGTGTTTTCTGGTGTTATTTGTGTAAAGGTTGATTTGTTTTGTTTACATAATTTTGGCTTTTTAAATTGTGAATTAGAATAAGGTTAGGTTGAGCAATGAGTTTGTTTTATCTTTAAATCACTTTTGATTATTACAATATATATTGTATGTAGCGTGCTCGGGGTTAAAAGGACTGATAGAGTCCGTAATACCACACTACGTTCAGAAACTGGCATTGCCGATGTAGGCGATAAGTCTGCTAGGCTAAAGTGGGACTGGGCGGGTCACGTACGCCGAATGCATCCGGATAGATGGGCCAAGATCGTCACGCAGTGGGTACCATAAACATTGTGTATCATCTAATTGATAAACTCGAAACAAAAATTAGAGAGAGTCCGACGGCGTGTCCTTGTGACCCCGCTATACAGGCTTTTTAGACCTAGTGCGGGGAACAGAGCCCACTGTGGTACGATCCTTATTTAAGTTTTTTTAGACTTTGTTAAATTTGTATGTACTTGATGTATCATTTTTGTGACAATAAAACATTTTACATTTTACATTTTTACATTTTACCTAAGTTAATGTCACGGAACTTAAGGCCAATCCTCAAATCCAATTCCATACAAAATGTTTCGGACAAATACACGGCGTACTTTTTGAGTATTTGTCCGAAACATTTTGTATGGAAATTTGCCTTGAGGATTCCCCTTAAACCTCAATTCTTGATAGCATTTTGACCAGTTTCTTTGGCCTGGTGTATGTAAATGGTTTCTTTAGTTAGTTAATTTAAATGCCCAGATTACCTTGTTTTAAATTTCCTTCTGGGCGTATTTTCACTCGTAGAACGCAAAAAATATATTTACTTAGTAGTTTTAAAATAGCATAATCCAGCGTATAAAAAAAATCTTTTCGATAGATCTGTTTGACTGTACTTAAATTGTTATTTTTATATAACACTTTCGGGTAGGAAATCTGTTTTTTTTTCGAATTATAAATCTCCTGAAATTTCTTAATCAGAAACTTGTATTGATTGGTATCAAAATCGTGTGCGAGCCTATATTTTGAGTTTTTCTGTCACTAGTCACGTGTTTTGTTACCTATATACCTATTTATGTACCTACTTATGTATGTAACTTATCCATGTGTAAGAATGTAATGAAGCAGTACCTACAAATGGGCGACGACACGCGGGGCTAGGCCGAGGAGGCGCTGGCGCGATCATTTTGACGCTTTCCAGACCAATTGGGGGGAAGTGGTGGGCTAGGCCGAGGAGGCGCTGGCGCGATCACTTTGACGCTTTCCAGACCAATTGGGGGGAAGTGGCGAGCGACCGTAAAGGTTGGAAAAGTATGAGGGAGACCTTTGCCCAGCAGTGGGACAGTATCGGTTAGAAAATAAATGAAAAAATATCGTATAGTCATCGGTCGCGGCTGTAAGCCGCGGCTTATGGACGCATCCTATGGGTAGTATGCTTCCAGCTTGAACTTGAACACGAGACGGTAAGAAACAGTACAAGTCAGCAATAAAGTTGCTGAGATTAGGTTGTTGACGTGCTTTTGACAAACGTAGTTGGTAGTTGTAGGCATATTCTTAGCTTTTCCAGTATATATATTTGGTTCGGGTAAACAATAATTGTCAATTAAGAGATATGTCACCTTTGATACACGAGATATTTTGACACCCGAGAGATCAAAAGGTGTTACCTAAGGAGGTTAAATGTTTCATGTAAGATCACACGTACCGTGCAAATGGGCGAGACAGTAAAATGTTACTCAAAGTCCGGGTCGGCCGAGACAGTGAAAGCTTACATCACTCGCTCAGCCGAGCACGGCGCTATGTTTATACGTACCAAGTACTCGGCACGTGTGATCAAGGCATTAGTACGAGTAGATAGTTATTTCCCAGATTAATGGGAAATTTCCCGCAAATGTGAAAATTAATCTGAAAACCATTTTCACTCGATTTTTCTGTTTAAATTCGTTTTGGCAAGTGCAAGGCAAAGTTCGTTAAATTCAATAGCAAATGATGCGTCTACTGGATAATTTATTTATACTCAATACTCATTTAATATAGCTAAATTTTTATATATTATTACTCCATTTTTTTTTATCTACGAATATAATAGAGTAGGTAATCCCATTGGTTAAGACCCGAACCGCGCGCTACAGATAATAAACAGCACACGAAAAATAAAATCAGTGAGATGTGGTTTCTCTCAAAAGTTGAACAAGACAAAGTTGGTCGGATATTTCTTATTGCTCGCGGGGTCAGTACCTTATCAAACTTGGCTTTTATATCTCTAGACATTTCAACTTTTAATTGTTATGACACAGCATCTGGTAGAAGATTCTTTGTGATTGAACATAAAAGTTTGAAATGAAACTGAATTACTGTCTGTTTTATTTTTTGCCTGACCAATAGAATCTATCTGTATCATCGTTTTGTTCATGTGCTTAGTTTCAGTGCTTTTAAACCTTCGATCATAATCATTATGACGACGCGGATGGTCGAATGAAGACACGGATGGTCGAATGGCAAGTGTATTAGACTGCCACGCCCGGTATCGTGGGTTCGATTCCCGCTTCAGGACAAACATTTATGTAATGAACATCGATGTTGGTCTTGAGTCTGGGTGTTTACTATATATTCTATGTATGTATAAACAAAAAAAAGTATTCAAGTATTGTATCAGCGATCTAGTTCCCTTATTACAAGTTCTAAATGTCCAAAATATTTATTTATTTATTAAGCAAAGTTCTTGTTATTAGCCTGAAAGAACAGCACGTATCAAGAATCGACTAAATAAGGTACGTATGAAAACTTTTCTCCTAACATTATCCAGTTGCGTGCGAGTCTTTTCGAGCGGTTATGTTTAAGTAAAGTCGGCCTGAGTATTTCGCGGTGTCGTTAAAACTCCCTGAAACTACCATGTTTTTGCTTTCATGTTTATTCTGATTTCGCTCACGCCGGTACTAACTAGACGCCATTGTGTGAGAAAAAAAGGCTGAAAAAGAGAATTTTCGCAGCTAAAAATCACAACATAATAGATGAGATACGATCTTTTTCGGGTTGTAAGTGAAAGGAATTTGTAAAAGCGTTCTACTGGAGGTTCTTTGAATTTTGAACAGGGTGTCTGCGTAATGGTACACGGTTGGTGAACGTTGTAGTCTAATGACGTTGCTGATAAAAATACTTGGTTCTAAGACGAGCCCTGCGTTTCCTACACCGCGGTGTGATACGTTTCTCAAAGAAACAGAAGCGCTATCGGCCTTACTGATGAAGTCAAACTTACAATGTAATACTTGGCAAACGAGATCTTACCGATTGAGTCTTGCTTTGTGACTTTTTGGTCCGTTTTTAATTTTCAACAGGATAACACTTTCGTTTGACACAAACTCTTACATAATCAAGGTTTTACAAAAAAACCTACAACAATCTATTTCAATCGGACTGTTCTAGTGACCGTAGGCACCACTGACAAGTCACAGGGAAGCAAAATACGCAAATTTGTTCCCTTCCACGGCTTTTTTTCAGTTATTTTGATTTAAAAACTACTCAATCGATTTTCATAAAATTTCTATAAGACCAATCTGAAAACCTCTCAATCAAAAAAAAATTCAAATAACAAAATTATGAGTTACAAACATGAAAAAAATTCAACTGAATGGAGAACCTCCTCTTTGTTTAGCGTCGGTTGAAAATATAATTAAGTTTCATTCTCTAAACTATCAGTCGCTTATCTTTCAAAACGACATTAAGATGTAGAATAAAGCCTTGTCTAGACAAAGCTAGCCGTGCTGAGGAGTAAAGCCACGTACCTCTTGCAGCGTGTACCGGAATATCTCGTTAGTGGCGCGGTACCACTTGACGGAGTGCAGCGGCGGGTCGTGCGGCTGACGCGCGTACTCGCAGCGCAGCGTCGCGTCGCGCCGCGGGTCCGCCCAGCGCGGCACGTCCAACGACGTAATGCTATGCGACACGGTGCGGGCTGTCACAAAAAACACAACTCAATTAGCTTGTAGTCAGACACAGCTACTCCGACGGTAAATTGTTGTAACTTGTTGTAAATTGTAAAGGCCTATCAGCACACAACAGTGCCGGCACGTGGCGACATGTTCCGTACCATCATTTGGTCAGCGCAGCACTGACATAACTGAACGTCAATTCCAATTCCAATTCATTTATTTGCAGAAACAAGTGTTACAATGCTGTTCTAAAATCTACTAAAATATTATCAACTTATTTCAACTAATACGAGCATGCAAAATTCTATACATAAGACATATAACATTGAATCCACACTACATATAATAACATTTTTCTGTTTAAAATTAATGAATTTTATTCCCTTCTGTTAAATAAATTAAAAAGTCAGTAAAAGCAAAGTACCTACAAATTAAGTGATCTTGTCTAATAAATATTCATTTACGCTATTGTGTGCTTTCTCACTGAACAAATGAAAAAAATTATTATTAAATGTAGTGATTTTGAGTTTCCACAATTGTTTTTGGCAATTTGCTAAACAATTTTGGTGCCATACCTAGTATGCTTTTGGCAAAGAAAGAAGTCACTGACACTGACTATTTTGAATGGTGTCTTATGAAATGTATGAAACAAATATTAATTTTCACTGATACTATACGGTACGGGACGTGTCGGCACGTGACGGCACTGTTGTGTGCGGATAGGCCTTAAGTAGATGTTTTTAACTGCTCTGCAAAAATCCATCATTTCTCACACTGCGGGTGGGTCACGAACAACTGTTGCAAAAAAGTTTCCCGCTCGTATCTGCTTCCATTTTGAATAAATTTACATGAATTAAAGAAATATTGTTTCTGTTTTACTAAGTAAAAAAAAATAGACAGCTTTACAAAATTTCATTTTTATAATATTTGTGGAACAGTAAAGGGTTAAGAAACTAGCAAGGCACTCTCCTATTGGTGAAACGTCTGCCCGTGGCAAAAACAGCGCTGTACTAGATTTATTTTTGTTTTGAAGTAATAAGGCGCTGTCCTAATTGGCTAATGATCGTACGACCAAACGATGCGATTTGGTCGTACGACGAGATTAAATACAGTAATCTCTTCAGAGTGTCCTAATTGGCATTGTATGATCGTACGATCATTCATATAGCAAATTTTCATCGCGCGACCAAAACGCGTCGTTTGATCGTACGATCAATGCCAAATAAGACGCCGCCTAACACTGTATATTCGTCTGAAAAGATCGATACCTTTTTAACATCTTATCAAGTTAAAACAGCGATGCCCAAAAAACCCGTCTGAAATTAATCCGAACACTCTCAATGGCGAAAAACGAAGCTGTACGAACATAGGTAGTATAGGACTTCAAATTAAATGAGGCTTTCGCCACAAAGTGAATGGATAATCCGATTTGCAGCCGCGGCAATAGCCGCGGCTTAGGCGCTAGTTACGCAAGTACAGTCGGCAATAAACTGAAAACGTCTTTTTCTGTTTTTTAAAGTTTTGTAAAAAAAAATTTTTTTGTCAAAGTTGCATTCGTCAATAATTTGATTGATTCAGGCGTTACTTTGCGGAAATCCATAAAGATTAATTAATAGTATAAATACCTATATATAGTAATAAATCGGCTTAACTTACAAGCAAAGGTCCCAATTAACTTAACTATTGTTAACTTGCCGAAATCCGAAACGTGAGATTTCGGCGAGTCACCATCTCCTAAACATGCCTCGTGTAGAGGCGAAATACGTGTAGACTTGGGTTTTCTGTTTTCGGTGCTTTGGTTTAATTATACAAAAAAATCTTCAAATAGAGTTAAGTTAATTGGGACCTTTGTTTGGAAGTTAAGCGGATTTATTTCTATATATATTTATACTATTTATTAATACATTCGTCAACACTGTGAACGAGTGCAATTTTTATTTCCCAATCGTCACCAGTAATGACGATTGGGTGTTACCGACCGGGAATGACTCTTTACTTGTGCTGAATACAGTCAAGCGTGAGAACCTCAGGTAGTGCTTTGTTTTTGGATTGAATGGAATTAAGCAGAGAGACGTGCCTTGTAAATTAAGTACCTAAATACGCCTACAGATACGACTGAGGCACATTGATGATCTTTCTAATATTAAGGCAAAAGTTGGTGAAAATAAATGGATAGATAGATGGATGTTGCTCCTTAATCATACCTAAAGTACTGAACCTATTTGGTTGAAAATAATATTCAGTCCATCGTATTGAAATTAGCAGGATTTGATAAGATAAGATATTTATTTGTCAAGAATATGTGCCGCATATTCTGCTTGATATTGTTATCAACGTACAAATAATGATGAGAATTAACTTCAGGCAATTTAAATAAATAATATCAAAATAACAAAGTACTAAAAAACAATAATTAGTAATAGAACGAATACAAACAAAACATTACAAATTAAACAAACTTCAATCAATTGATATCACGCGGGTTTTCCCGCTGGCATCTGCTGGTATCAATAAATATTTTGAACATCTCAAATCATCCCTAAAACGCACAGTCATTTCAAGAATTACCTCCGAAGAGTAGCCGCTCGGCACGTTCCTGCCAGTTCATCTTCTACGTAATGCCAGACACGCGTTGAACGATAGATGCTGTGATTTTTCATTACTCTTATTTTCTAAAAGTCACGTAAAAAATTGAAGCTCGATCTTGGATACATTGGGATTAGAATTAGGGCTGAGCTTAACCATGCTGCAGTAGACTGATGGGGAGTTAGACCGACTGTTAGTAATTTCGATTCCTTCGCATGAACGCAGCGTACTTATCCTAAATTTTACAATAAATAAATATACAAATATGTGAAAAATAATAAAAAAAATATGTACTACTCGGGCGAATTAACATGACACCTGGCTTACACTCTCGCTCGGAACTTGATGCTCCCCCCGCTGCCCCGCGCAGCACCCTCCGTGTTTCTTCTTCCTCTAATTACGAACCCTTATCATTACCAAGTATTACAGGACCTCTTCTCTATCAAGATTATCCAATTCCATGCTGTACTTTGCACAAACGTCATTCGAGCAAGGTGTCATGTTCATTCGACCGAGTTATACAAAGGCGAGCTTAACCTTTTCAAGAGTTTTCTTCCAGTAAACCTTTGAGGCTAGAGTGAGTCTATGGTAAATGTGGGGGCGTGTATTGTAATTAAAATTTTAAATAATAATTAAAATCTACGGCTCTTCATTAAAAAACTGTTGATAATTTAAACTAGGTAGATATTTGTCCGAAAATACGGACGTCCGTCGGGATATTTCTGACGAATGCTGACAAGTAAAACCCAACCTTTACTCTTAGTGACCAAATGGACCTTCTGAACGGATTCGACCTTTTTCTGTTTGCTCCGACCCGAATTGTTTGTTTTTCATTTCATTTCATTTCATTTATTTCTCAAACAATTTTTACATTGTGTCGGAATATTTTGTTGAGTTTCTTAAAATTATAAAGGTATAAAGGGATCAGGGTTGCAGGAGCCGTTGTTTTTAATATTGAATACTTGTTTTGTTGTTTATCGAACATGCCTAAAAAGGCCTTACATAGCTCCATAAAGTTTCAAGAAAGTCAAAACAAAAACAGTATAAAAAATCAGTGCTTATCTTAGCCTTACTAATTAATATTTTGGCTTCGTCACAATTCGACCATGCTGTAATATCTAACTTAAAAATGTTTGAAAACACAGATCTTGGATGCTTTCAGCTTTGGCAAGAAAACTATTATACTAAGTTGCCACACAATCGCTTTTAAAGTCGGGGTTAGTGGACTCTGGACCAAACAGACTCCCAAAAAAAATATTTTTTTTGTTGAAGCGAGAGCAAGTTTTTTTTTCCTGATTATTCCTAGTAAGAACAATCGGGAATAGGCGGTTCAAATGACCTTTTCATCCCATCTACTCGAAAAGGACGACTTGGTTCGCCTTTAAATGCACCCAAAGGTGGTGTTTGGGTGGTCAGTAATGAGTTTTTAATCCTTTTTATATAGATCCAAATAAAAATTTGCGCGGCAAAAACAATTGCGGCGCACTTTTTCAATTTCGAAATTTGGAATATTTTTTAATTAATACTATTAATAGTATCTATAAATTACTATTATAATTAATAGGATAACTACTAATTAATAGTAGTATTATTCATTAATATTATAGTAAATATTTTTTGAAACTTTATTATATATTATTTAATTTCAATTTAGTTGTTACTCTATGTTTTATTAAATAATAATAGTACAGTAAAATATGAGGCACCTTTTATTTTCTCATAGAGGGTGATGAAAAGTAGAGTGTATCACTCGGGCGCAAAATATATTTTTGGCTCGGGCGACGTACTTTGAATACGCTACGTTCAGGATTCCACTAAAGAATCCCTAACTTCGCTCCGGATTCAAAAAAACGCCCTCGCCTTAAAAATATTATTTTCTCCCTTATGATATAATCTACTATTGTCACCTACAATAACTTCCGTGGACATAAAGCTTATTCATCATCATCATCATTGCAAGCCTTTTGCAATCCACTGCTGGATATAGGCAACTCCCAAAGTGCGCGCCCGGTCTGCCGTTAAGAAGTCTTCATAAAGATCAAATTGCTGTTTATTATACAAACTTATTTTAATATTTTAAGCATTTAATAAATAACTGTGTACCTTCTTGAATTTCTCATTCCATAAAGTTGGGCACGGGGTCACTTTCTTGTTGAACTTAAACGGCAAAAAGCATTAATTTAAACACGCCGCCGTTTATAAATTCAGCTCGACTTCCAACAAGTTTTTGACATTTTTTCAACGAGTTGCTTCTACTTTTCAACCAGTTTTCATCAACAATGGAAAACTTTACTTGATGACGGTTAGCACTATAGGTAAGTTACGGAAACATTATGCTCAGCCTAACCCGCTAAACTATTGTCCATTATACACTCGCACCCGCGGGGTCACATAATGTGAATGGTTTTTTTTCTGAGTGCCTATCAAAATACATCAATAAAAAGCTTATTCCTGACAGACTGACAGTGAGACAGCCTATAGGCTAAACCAGTGGACATAGAATATATTTTGGAGAATGTGTACGTCAAGAAGTGCAAGCGTACTACTGTTCAACAATATTTTTTTTATTTTGAAAATTGGAATAAAGGCTTCGGTGCGGTGGCAAATCACTACTAACCCCAAAAACATCTAATTGACACCCGGAACTTTGTTTGCGTTATGAATTTATAAAATTCCTTATTACTCACTTTCAGCTCTTGATGAACACATCCTCTTTTCAAATCTCTACATCCACTAGTTACTATTAATAGGATGTCTGACAGTCAGTTATTCATTTAGTCTATTAAGAGTTACCCTATATTGATTAAAAAGTCGATGTAGCAGTGTTCTGCTTACGGGCAGGCACAATCTGTTACAATCAGGAAAGCGCTTGACTGTAACAGATTGTACCTGCCAAATAAGGTTTTACAAAAACATAGGCAATTGACTTCAATTGGACTGTCTTAGTGACCGTGAACACCACTGAAAAGTCACAGCGAAGCAAAATACGCAATTTCGTTTACTTCGACGATACCTATTTTTTTTCAGTTATCTTGATAATTGAAATTTCTATGGGACTAATCTAAAAGTATATCCTCTCAAACAAAAAAAACATATTTTTCCAAATCGGTTTATAAACAACAAAGTTCTGAGGTAACAAATATGTATTAAAAAAAAACTTTCAACCGAATTAATAACTTCCTCCTTTTTTGAAGTCGGTTGAAAAAACACACACACACACACATATCCTAATATTGAAACGCGCACTCTATGAATAAAATCAGTTAAACATTCTTCGTTCTCAACCCTTCACTTCAACTTCTTAATAAAACATTCGATTCACCCTTCTTATGCTCACCCTATAAATTTTAATACGAGCAGGTATCGCGAAAAACATACGGGTTGGTGTTTTTACATGACTATATACGTACGTGGCATGATGCTAAGAATATTATCTTGTTATATTTTCCTCACAAACTGGCAAAGTAATAAGTAGCATAATAAGGGAAAAAATAAACAATATATAATATATAAATATAATATAATACAATACAATATGTAATTCCAAAATTACAAGTCAATAAAAATATATATAGCACATAAAACAATATTTATTTTTTAACTAACGTATAGGTTTAATGTTATAATATTTATTATGACAATTTTTTCTGTTCATATCGCAGGGAGTTTCAAGAACTCGTCTACGCTATAAAAACTGTGCTCAAGTAGCCACTTTTTAATCTTATTTTTGAATATTGGCCTAGAAGCTGCATCCCTTATCTTTTCCGGCAATCTATTAACGACTGAAGGGCCTATTATATATGTAATAATATTACTTATTCTTTGCTATTATGTAGACGGACCGCTCCGACTTAACTAATTTATGTGGCGGTGTAACTAGGTGGTGGTGGACAAAAGAAGTGGAGATGGACAAGCCACATGATCCGAGGTCCTCAGGACAAGTACTCAGGACTGTAAAAAGGTCACTGATTGGTACCCCAGAGACTGCAAGTGCAATAGAGGGCGTCAACAAACAAGATGGGAAGACGACCTAAAACTTACAGCTGGACAGCACTGGAGAAGGGTAGCACAAGACAGAACCCAGTGAAAAGGGTTATAGGAGGCCTATGCCAAGAGGCACACCGAACTGCGGGACATCCTTTAATGGAACCCGAACTTATAACATTACAAAAAACACGTAAACCCAAAGTTTGGCATAAACGGCTTATTAATATTATTATATTTTCATAAACAATTCAATTTTGACTAAAAACAACGTTTTTACTTATTATTACAAAGCAAATTTCAAGAGAGAAAAAATGCCTTATTTTCTACACACGACGCGATGGCTCGACCCGATCTACCTTGTGTACCTATTTTATAACAGATCTCGGTTACTTTTTTAACCAACTTTTAAAAAGG
Source organism: Lobophora halterata (assembly GCA_932526365.1). Classification (NCBI taxonomy): domain Eukaryota; kingdom Metazoa; phylum Arthropoda; class Insecta; order Lepidoptera; family Geometridae; genus Lobophora; species Lobophora halterata. The sequence continues at coordinate 310,974 of OW052012.1, forward strand.
AGGAGGTCAAAACGGTTTTTTTTTTCAAGTTAGAACTTTATATTTCAACTGATTTGAAAAAATTGATTTTTATTTGAAAAATTATTCTCTCAGATTGGACCCATAGAAATTTTATCAAAATAGGTTCAGTAATTTAAATATCATCAAAATAGGTTTTTAAATCAAAATAACTAAAAAAAATATGTCATCCAAGTAAACGAAATTTACGACTTTAATTTTCAGTAACATTCTAGCCGCCATGTGCAAGATCTTTTCTAGAAGGAAATTCAGGATTTGCATAAATAAGCCTCGGCTTATTAGAAGAGTGCCGCTTTTGTTTAGGCCTTCGAAGTAATTCATTTGATTAGCGTCGGGATGTATTCGTATCCGCTGGTAAATAACTTTTTTTTGGATTATTGAATCCGAATTGAATGAAAATAATTCAACATATCAGAATAACACTAGGTGAAGTTCTAGCAGTAGACTGCGAGGCTGATGATGATAAATTTGATTTCATAATTGAGTAAGATGTAAATTTCTATTTTTTTCTATTTGTGGGATATTCTTTATATTTTGATTGGCCATCTATCAGTATTAGCTCTTTGACGCCCACTGCTGGACATAAGCCTTAAATTACACCACGACCAGCGGCCTCGAACCTCTTCTATCAAATTTGCGACCGCTGCAATGTCATCGGTCCATCAAATAGAATCGATGGATTCTTTGAGAAACACAGACCTAGATGCATTAGGATAAGTCTGTGGATGATATCATGATATTTCCATTTCAGCACAATTATAAAAAAACTCTTTTCAATTAAAACTCAATTGAAGTTTGAGCTCTCAATGGCCCCTGGGATAAGCACTGCTGTGTGAATTGGTGTGGGCCATTCAATCGTTGAATGCAACTTTAAAGTGGAATCTTTTGTCTGGCAGCAATCTGCTGATGATATACTTTTTTATAATTTTTGTTTCAAAACTACTATTTTCTCTTTAATGTACGACACGCGACATCGAGTTGAATATTATGAAATCTCATTAAGACATTTTAGAAACCTCCAGCAGTTTTAAGCCTTGTATTCACTTAAACATTTGTATAAAAACACTGTTTCAGAAACAAAATTTACATGTTTCTGAAACATATTCATTTGTTTCGGTAAACACGTACGTGTTTCTCAGTATGTTTCAACATGTTTATGTGCAGGATGGAGAGCATAGAAACAATTCAGTTTCGCAACAGATGCATATGAGTGTGGATGCGCATGAAACTTGTTTCATAAACATAGAGATAGTAAGGAGCGACGAAAAATTTTTTATATTAAAATAAATATTTATTGTATGCAACTCATGATGTGGACGGCTGAGTTTCAGGAACATTGTTTCTGTAAACATCTACGTGATGTTTCAGAAACAGTGTATCTGAAACACGTTTCTTAATAAATACATGGCTTTAGCGTATTGATTTATGACCTCATAATAAACACGTGATCTGACAAATAAACAATATTTAATTTAATTTTATACTTTAGTTTAGTTTAATTAGCTGGTTAAAAAACTAAGATACCTACCTATGTCCGTATAGTACGGGTCACTAACGAGTTGTTTTTTAACACGTGTTTCCTTGTGTAAATTAATAAATAGGTTTAATATAACTTTTGCCTAATTAGGTGTACGATTTGGCGTTTATTTTGATAACATTGTTTTGGTAGAAGTTACAAAATAAATTAATAATTCTTCAATCTACCTATAAATTGACGGAAAATCATTAACTTATTTAGTTTTCATATAAGTGAAGTAAATGCATGACATCTCAGTAATTATATCATATCAAAATGTTGGTAAATTTTAAGAAAAGTTTGTCTTTTCTGTTCACTTTGTGTGTGTTTGTGAGTCATATTGGTAAGTTAACCTTTCCGTTCAGTCACTACTTGTTAGTTCCATCACTATTTGTTATTATCTGTCACCCTGTTGCTGAAAGGGGGACAAAACTTTTTTGGCACATCTGTTCCACTAGGGTGACAGAGCAGGGTGACAGACGAGAATAATTCGTTTTTTTGACCTCTATAATTATTTATATTTGCATTTTATATTATTACTTCTCTAAGTTAAACAATTTCCATTCATAACTTATTTAATCTCTCTATCTTTCACCTACAGACGGACACACGGACAGACAGACAACGGAGATAGACCATCATATAATTATTCAAGTGTTTCAATTTTCTATATCCGTTCCGGAACACTAAAACCAGAGAGAATTACTGTATCGAGAATTCAATTTTCAGACGCAAACGTCACGGAAGCGCACAATGCATCTGTCTCTAGAGTCCGTCCTAGTGGAGCTGGCTTCCTCCTAGTGCATCATAGTCAGAACATCTTAATACCGGAATGTCTAAACGGGCATACCAAGCTGTGGGACGGTTATTCCCTACTCTCCATCGAAAGTAATGAAGTGGTTGACAATCAAGATCTAGGCTCTGCCGGCTCGTGTGTCAGGAAGTTCAGCACCTTGCCTCACCTGAATTGTGACCTCAATAATGTGTGCTACTACGCCGCCCGGGACGAGCGTAGTTACTGGCTGTCAACTAACGAGCCGAGTCGCATGGTGGGAGCGACGCAAGCAAGTATCCCGCAGTACATTTCAAGATGTGTGGTTTGCGAAGCTCCGGCGAACGCCATCGCTGTGCACAGCCAGAGTACGGACATCCCCTATTGTCCGCAAGCTTGGGACACGCTATGGAGCGGATACAGTTTCGTTATGGTAAGTTTAATTAGTTTTATATTTTTAACGACTTCAAAAAAGGAGGGAATTTTCAATTCGGTTGTTTTTTTTTAATAAATAAATATTTTGAACATTTGACACAACGCCATCTAGCCCCAAACTAAGCAGAGCTTGTATTATGGGAACCAGATGGCTGATAGAATACTTAAAAACTTTTTTTTTGTATATACATACATAGAAAACACCCAGACTCAGAACCAACATCGATGTTCATCGGTTCAACGGGAATCGAACCCGCGACACCGGGCGTGGCAGTCCAATACATTTGCCATTCGACGATCCGTGTCGTCAAATGTTTGTTACCTCAGAACTTTGTGTTATATGAACCAATTAAAAAAAACCTATAATTTCTGATTGATCCCAATTGTTTTTAATCCAAATCGATTCAGTAGATTAGTTTTTAAATCTAAATAACTGAAAAAAAGATTGTTGAAGTGAACAATATTGCGTATTTTGATTCCCTGTGACTTGTCTGGTGCCTACTAAGGTCACTAAAACAGTCCGATTGAAGTCGGTTGTTGCATGTTTTTGTAAAACCTTTTTATTATGACAGCACTCGAGCAGCGCCGGGCAAGGAGGCCAGTCGCTGGCAAGTCCAGGGTCCTGCCTGATAGACTTCAGAGCGCAGCCAATCATCGAATGCAATGGCCGAGGCTCCTGCCAACACTTCGCAGACATCCTCAGCTACTGGCTGATTGCTGTTGACCACAATTCGCAGTTTGGAAAGCCACAACCACAGACATTGGTACCAGGATATGTTCTTGAAAGCATTTCACGATGCACAGTATGCATCAAACGTATCTAGCATCTTCTTACGCGGTCCCTACTATTTTTATTTATTTTTTATAATGGGAATAGGTAACTATTGAACGTCCGTACAAAAGTGTCTATGAACCAATCAAATAGTTTTAATGACTTATTAAATAAACATAATACAAAAGAAAACTTGTATTTTAGTGAAATTCAACTTTTTTAGATTGGGTGAGATTATCGCAAAATAGATGATTTATTGTTTTATTTAGGTAGAATGTGGTATTCTCGTATATTTGTAATCATTGCTTAATACGAGTGCACAATAAAAATTTAAGCTATACTTTGTCCTGACTGACTGACAGACAACGCACAAGCCAAACTACTGAACGTAGTAGAACGTAGACTTGAAATTTCAAGGGTTTGTTCGTCAAAAAGTGTTGGACGCAACGCAAACAAAATTGCGGGTACAGCTAGTGTACTTACTGATAAAACAAGAATAAAATAAAAAAAATGCTATGTTCCAAAATGTTTGGTATTATTTAAAATAATATTATAAAATATAGTTCCATAGAAATAAATATACGGTAGGTGCCCTAGTTTTGAACCAAGTAATCTTAAAGATAGCACAGAACTTTACCGTTAGCGCAGCGAGTGTAACACACCTATCTCTATGTTCAAATTATGATCAATGGAATCTGAGCATTGTTTGGCACTTTCCATAGAACCTCACTAACTTTTGTCTTTATAAAAATTATAGTGTGGTGTCAATTCAGATTTCGCCAAAACTAAACTAAATTAAGCAGCACTAACAGCACTAAAAATATGCCATTCTTTTTATTTCGATCGGACAACAAAATTTTTAGTGCTGTCAAATTAGTATACTTCGTTTAGTTTTGGCGACATCTGAATTAAAACCAGTGTTATTTCTAACAAACAGTAGCAAAGAGCTAAAAGGAAGTAGAGGCTGAAACACTTATTACCTACCTCTTCAATTCCCAGCAAAAGCAATGACAAAAAATAGCTATCAGCTCGTAAATTTCCGAATAACGTAGAGATTGCGAGATCCTGCTAATTCGGTGTAATGTGAAAAGGATGGCAACTGCTGAGCCGGCAACGGATAGGTACAACTCTTTGTGGAAACGTTCGTTCAATTGCCACGAGACGAAAAGGGAGAGACCGATATTTTGAGCGATTTTCTTTAGAAACACGTGCATTAGTAATTGACCTTCTTTTTACCCGACTGCCAAGGAAGGGCTATGTTTTTCGCGCGTATCTTGTATGTATGTAAATATCTGGGTTACCTCGTATCTTCCAAACGGCTGGATGGATTTTAGATTCGTCTCAATTACTTGTGTGTTCTTAGATGGGGGTTCTGAGGGTTCTTAGATGTCATTTAAAAAAAAAATCTAAATGGCGGATTTTTGGAGCTATGTAAATAGTAAGTCGTTAATATTTTTTTATTGACTTAACCTATCGAGTAGGGTATCAAAATGAAGGTATTTTAAATGAGATTACAAAAATATATATATTATATGTTTAATTTTAATTTGGAATAATGAATTGACTATGAATGTATAATAATTTCGCAGTCGGGTTTTCAGTTTTTTATATATAGAAGTCAAATGTCATGATAGATCACCGCAACATTGTAAGAACCGTACGTTTACAATTTAACGGCTAGTAAATCAGATGATTGTTCACAAATGGATGGAAAATCTTTTCTTAACTTTGCATTTTTTGGTCAATTTTATGGCAGTTACTTAGTGTGCAGACTGTGCACATTTATCGAACTGATAAGTTATACCTACTCCTTTGTAGTCAGCTGCATAGACATGTATACACTCCCAAGCTTTCACATTTATATTTTGCAAAAAGAAAAGTGTAGGTACGCATTCACTCAGAATTCTTGTCAGAAGAGAATGTCAATGCAAAATTAATTAGTAGAATATAAACGTGAGCTATGTTGGGAGTCTCTTTGAAGGATTAAATCCGCAACGAGGTTATCCGACAAAGTACCAAAGTCATCGACATAGCTCATAGGATTAGCAAGCTGAAGTGGCAGTGGACTGGCCATGTATGCCGAAGAACCGACAACCGCTGAAGCAGACGGGTTCTTGAGTGGGGACCGCGTATCGGCAAACGCAGTGTAGGGCGCCCTCCGGCCAGGTGGAGCGACGACCTACGTAAGGAAGCCGGTAAAAAGTGGATGCGGAGAGCTGAAGACCAGGCTCAGTGGCGCGAAATGGGAGAGGCATACGACCAGCAGTGGACTTAAGTGGGCTGATGATGATGATGACGATGAGAACTTAGTTACTGTGCAAAAGTTTTTTATCGGGTCGTTCCCGTCCCGTTGCTATTTGAAAGCGCCTCTGTTATTACACTTGTGTGCGGGTACTGGGTACTGGGTACTAGGTACGGGTACTGGGTACTGGGGCATGATCAGCGGATTCTTTTTAGCACAGTTTTTGTTCGCAGCCCTTTACAAACAACCCCAGGAGTATTGTACCAACAAATTTATGAAAAAAATATTTTTTTACCGAAAATGGAGGCGAAATTTTAACAATAAGGAAAAAAGGGTGTGAGAGCTAAATTCATAATTAATGTTTAAACACTTAAATCCGTTGAATATTTAAAATTTACCAATAATTATAAGTTATTTTTGTAATATTTTAACTTAGCTGTTGGTTCATAAAAAAATCCTACAATTAGTCATTTTTTAAATTTTTCATGAAAGCAAACGAAGGAATAAAAATGCTAGTATTGCTAGTATACCTATTAGCACTATATAAAAAGTCATAAACTTACGTTTTCTTATTTCTATCCAAGTGCTTACGGTAACATTTTTCCCAAAAGCAAAATTCCTTTCATATGTAAAGGAGATTGGATTAGCAATATATATTTATTGCATTTTATTGTCATTGAAATCAGAGCTGATGCGAACGAGGCTCCTTGACATACCCTGAAACATTCCATCCTATCAAAAAGGGAATACAATGCAGTCATAAACCAATGGGTTTACTACCGACGATAAACGTGCACCGAACGAAGCAAATCGAATTGTTAGGCACTTGCTTTTGACCTACTTGTACACTCCTACAATGCCAGTAATGTGTAATTTTATTTAATTTTATATATTTTCTATAATTTATGATGACATTAGTCACATTAGGCCACTGATGAAATAAAGCAGTGTGTTACAAAATCACCAGTGGACGTGGTGGCCGAGTGGATGAGGCCCTTGCCTTGCGATCCGATAGTCGCGGGTTCCCGGTGGCAGTTAGGCGTAAATGGGTTTTATCGGTCTAAAAAATCTATGTATGCATGCCAAGTTCCCGCAACGGTGAAGAAAAAAAATCTTGAGCAAAACCGGCTTATTAGGTCGTAGAACCTAAAAAGTTCGAAAACATGTGTCAAGTGCACGAAAGGAGCCTGAGGCTGCTTTGAAGGAACTAGTGACACGATAAGAAGAAGACCAGTGATTTAGCTGTTACAAAATTATATCATATCACCCCGGTGCCAATGACATAGAAGTAGCAATCATTTCCATGCCTTAATAAAATACTTTCATAGCAGCCTATCGTAGAGTTTCAAGGCCGCAATACAATAGCGCACGCTTTTACGTACCACGCTGCCCGTAAGGGGCACAAATGGATTTGTGACCTCGTTAATCACAATATCACAGACCACAATCAAAACGAACTTATGGAAATAAAATGATGCGATAAAGACTTCTAATAATTAACTAGTATTATGAGCCATAAAATAGTTATTACTAATAAAGTTATTATACCAACTTTCTTTGACACCTTGACATTGTCATAAAGCCACTTCTTCTTATCGTGTCACTTGTTCTTTCGAACTAGTGCAGTGTGGTGATAGGATTTCAAGTGCGTCTCCAAGAGGCTCCTTTTAAGCACACATGTTTTTCGAACTTTTTAGGTTGTATGACATGCTGGTTTCTTCACGATGATTTTCGTCACGTATATTCTATTTTAAAGTGGTCTAATTACAGTCTTTATTCCATAACAGGAATGAATAGGATAGAATAGGACTCATGTTAAAATTTAAATATCAATAGGTATTTACTTAGCAAAACTTGTGGGAACAGGTACGGAATAAGCGCGTTGGTTATTAAAAGTTGGAGTCAGCTCGGTGAATTTTAATGACACATTAATCTGATTAGGATAAGACAGGTTCGGGAAATTAATTATTAAATAAGGAGTTAAATTATGTTGTTGGAGAGCGACCTCGAGGGATTAATTTGCATGCCAGTTTCTAAATTTTGAGGAAATAACAACAAAGCCCTTCGTTTTGCGGTAAGGTTAAACTGGACTAACTGGATAATTTTACTAATTTTTTTTATTAGCAAGACTAAAATAGTTATAACTGGAAATTGCAATACTTTTTATTATATCAAAGATTATTACTAGTCAAATATGCAGCGTTGACGCAATGTTACTAAAATTATCATAATAATCCTAGATTACGTCGGCCGCACACAGGAGACTAGTCGCACTGATAGTAAAGTCATTCATTAATTTAAACAGATTTACATAAACCAATCATTTTTAACTGCTGCTACTAGCTGACACCTACTATTTCGTTTGCGTTGCGAATTCACAAATATTTTTTTTGCGCTTTTCTTCATAAACATACCCTTGAAATTTCAGGTCTCGTTTAGTGGTTTTTGTATTTTTCTGCATTTTTTATCAGCCAGTCAGTTACGAAAAAGCTTTTTGCATATACTAGTTGATGCAACTTAATTTTCGTAGCGAATTAATTTACGCTGTCAGTCTGTCAGTCAGTAGATACAAAGATGATTGATTAAAAATAATAATGTCTAGATAGGTAGGTAAATTAGTTATCAGATATGATTAGATATAGCTAACAACATTTTAGTAATAACATATTTAAATAAAGCAATAATATTATTTATTTCTTTCTACCAGGATGACAGATCTCCGTTTTGCCGACGATAGTTCTGTTTTCTTCTTCCGCCTCGGAGCAAAAAACGATGTTTCAAGATCTAAGCATCGCAAGCCTTGAGATTGGACTAAAAATGAACAGGTCGAAGACGAAGGTCTTGGACCTGTTCGGAGAACGGAGAAGATCTTGCATACGTCCAGGAATACATTTATTTGGGCCAAATAGTCTCCTTCCAGGCAAGGCAGGACAAAGAAATCGCCCGACGAACAGAAAATGCCTGGAGGAGCTATTGGTCCATGGAAAATCTAATGAAAGACCCAGACTTTCCCCTTTCCCTCAAGCGGTAGCTGATGGACGTATGCATCCTCCCCGTTTTGACCTATGGTGCGCAGACCTGGTCTTTAACCAACATTCAAAAGTCCAAGCTCAAGGTTTGCCAACGGACGATGGAGCGCAGCATCCTCGGTGTCAAGCTGACGGATCGAATCCGAAACACCGAGCTGCGCTCCCGAACACAAATCGCCGATGTAGCTTCAAAAGCCGCCAAGCTCAAGTGGGACTGGGCAGGTCACGTTTGCCGCATGTCGAGCGATCTTTGGGCTAAGGTAGCCACTGAGTGGAGTCCCGAAGCAGCGCGGCGTCGACGCGGCAGACCGAGGAGAAGATGGCGGGACGAGCTCATCGCGTTCCGTCCAGACTGGAATGAATTGGCCCAAGACAGAGGGAAGTGGAGAGAATGGGGGGAGGCCTTTGCCCAGCAGTGGGACAGTGAGGGCTCATAAATAATAATAATAATAATTTCTTTCTCGTAAGTTTTGCCATCGCACTTTGCGGCCGTCCTTATAAGCGTTACTTCAAGCTATTATATTGCAAATGTATTCCACCCACTACAATGTACTTTAAATATTATGGCTAAAGTGTTTCCTTGCTGCTGAGTTATGAGTCGGGGAGAAGTGTATTCGCAGAAATTAAATGGTTTAAGTTACAAGTACTTAAAAGTTACTGTAATATGCTTAAATACTTAGATGGAAGTCGAAATAAGCTTTTCAGTGTACTTTGAAAGTAATTAGGTTAGAGAAATTGTTTTAACATTTATAATTACATAAACAAAGAAATTTTAATTAATATTCTTGGGTACATACATAAAATACAAACAAAAACTGCGATTACGGATATCCAGAAAAATAAAGATATAAATATTATATATTATTTATTTTTTATTTAAATACAAAATTATGAAGTCTGTGACTTAAGGGGAATCCTCAAGGCAAATTTCCATACAAAATGTACAAAATGTGTGAATGTTTGTTGTTGTTTGTTTAAAAAAATGTTTCGGACAAATACTCAAAAAGTACGCCGTATTATAGTAATTTATTCACACTATTCGTTTCGTCTATGTTTTCCGATTGTGTCAACAAAAATTAGTAAGGTTTCAAGGACAAAACGAATAGTGTGAAGAAAGTACTATAATACAGCGTACTTTTTGAGTATTTGTCCAAAACATTTTGTATGGAATTGGATTTGAGGATTAGCCTTAAGGGGAATGTAAGTAAGAAGGGAAAGAAAAGGGATAGAAAGGCACGCACCACAATCAATTTAGATAATTCAAGCCATATTAACTGAAATATATGAAGTTTATGTACTCAATACTCATGGGACTTGCTTTACACAATCACTTGGTCCTCCATGTTCTTCCTTCTTACCTTGAGTATCCATGTGCCAAACTAAACTAATATCTAACTACGCGCTAAATGAGTTTGTTTACAACCACGTTGCAACTTCACATTTAATTTTCTTTACAAATCGCGACGATGAGAGCTGCTGAAAAGCGCTAAATTGTCGTGGCGTGGAACGAAACGTAATATATAAAGTACCTATGTTTGAAGAGTATGTAAGTATGTAACCTAAGTATGAAACATGACGGTACCACGTCCTAAGAAATGAAAATGCTCTGTAAATTGTAACTAATTTTAGTGGAGTTTTATTTGTGTTGCTTAGTATTAACTGTATTTTAAACTATCACTTATGAATAGATCTGAAATTAATTTATAGTATTTACGAGTATTGGTGTATCTATAGGTATCACCGCAGTCTAAGAGAGTTACGAATTCCTATCTATAGTGCATACCTACATTTATACAGCTGTGTTGGCCGAGTGGGAGGTGCCTCGACTTTCGATCTGAAGGTCGTGATTTCGAACCTGGTTGTACACCAATGGATTTTTATGTTCAAAAAGATCTTTGTGTGCATTTCAAACACGTGCTTAACGTTGAAGGAAAACATGAGCAAACACCGTGAGGAAACCGGCATGTCATAGAACCTTAAGTTCGAAAACATGTGTCAAGTGCACGAAAGGAGCCTCTTCGAGGCGCACTTGAAATCCTTTCACCACAGTGGTTCGAAAGAACTAGTGACACGATAAGAAGAAGACCTACATTTATTTCCAACTGCCCTAAACTTTTTTTTTTTTTCATTTGAATTTTCTTATTGTCCTATGTAATTGTAGAGTTTATACATTTACTTAAAAAAAACAAATCATACTTTCAGTAACAAAAAATATTTATGTCATATTAATATCATATGCGTAAGTCTCATAACACTGTATCTCCATCAAAGTCGGCCATACTTAAGTCCGTAATATTTCTTTATAAAACGCAAAGGCTCAAGAAACTCTTTACTCACGTGTCCTCTTATTTAGATTTATTAGATTCAATCCACTACATCCCCCCCACAACCCCCCGGGCAACGCAAAGTGATATTTAGGTGGTTCCGTACGTCAGGAGACGTTTTCATTACGTAAAATGAAAGTTAGCGGTCTCCGGGGCTAAAACTACTGGAAACTGTCGGGACATTACAAACTGGGACGTAAATTGGGCCTTATCATGAAATGAGACGAGGACTCAAGTTTAGACGAACGATTAAAAAAAAAGCCTTTATTGCTGTTACTTTTAACTTAATTAACAAAACATTTTCTAACAGTACAAGATGCAATTTGGGAATAAAAATATTATAATTTTTTTAGTATTAAAAATTTTGCAGCCGATGAGAATCAATGAATGATTTTTATTTCGAGAACAATGGATCAGATGCAGCTGAGAATAACCCTTTTAAAGGTTAATAGAGGTAACAAAATATCGTTTACTTAAACTAACTAGGTGCTATCGTCGGCATTCGGTTGTTTTCCCCCTTACAACAGCTTGTCTTTCGACAAAGGCTTCGATGCACGATTATAATATTATTACTAGCCTGTACTGTCCCACTGCAGGGCAAAGGCCTCCCTACCTTTCTTCCACATTATAATATGAACGCAAATATTTGGAAATGTTGTTTTTCTGTGTTAAATCACGATTTGCAATGCCGACTACAACTATACATAGTTGTATGACTGATAGTAAAGTACATCCAAAATTAGTGCATTTCGTTTAATCGTGGATAATCTATTAATATTTTAGTCTCACTCTCCATCGTAAAGTTGCCTGGAAGAGATCGCTGCTTAGCGATAAAGCCGCCCATTGTACATAGTCCTCATTCATTAATTTTTCATCTTTTACAAGTTTCATTTAAATTAGAAACGCATGTCTTGACACCTGTTTCGTTCTCTTTAACATTCAAGAGACATGTAAGTACACCTTTTTGTCAATTCATAAGAGTGTGCCGTAGAGTTGGCACGGCGCAGCCTCAAGAGGGCTGTTCCTGTTTGAACAGGACTCCAAATCCTCAGGGTACACAGTGGGACAATCTCTGGAAATATCGCTACTGACAAGGAATGGTAATGGCATGTTTAATACGACTAGCTGACACCTACCACTTCGTTTGCGTTGTGATTTAACTTACATTACTGTTTTTTATCACGTACTTTTAACTCTTGATTTGATTGACAATGATATGGCCTATGAAAGTCAGATAGATATGTGGATAGAAAATGTTTTACTGCACAAAGTAAAACAAGTACATAGGCGAACTTATTGCTAGTTAGCATTCTCTTCCAGCTAACCTCTGCGTATTATGGAAATGTATCAGAGTACCTATCGTTAAAAAATCAAAATGCCTGGAATTGAGTATCGAACTGTGATTAATTTTTTGACAGAAGAAGAAAAGGCTGACTGAATTTAAAACATTTGGATACTGTATGGGCATTCTTCTCCTTCATATTCGACCGTAAAAGAATGGGCGAAACAGTTTCGTTCGGAAAGGGAATCAATTGAAGAGATCTACCGCGCCCAGGACAACCTTCTGAGGCTATTGCGGATGAGTTTAAGGAGAAGGCTGTACTGGAAAACAGACAACTAATTAAGACAAAAGAATTAGTGTATTGAAATAAAGGGAGATTATATTGAATAATAATAATTGTAGTTCTACATTAACTTTGCATTTTATAGTCCTTAATACGTATCTAAATAATACCAAATTTAAAATCCGTTCATCCGTTCAATATATTTGCATGTGCGTTGTTTGTCAGTTAGTCAGTCAGGCAGTACAAAGCCCTGTGATTATATTTATTGATGTTGGTTCAAACGTTTTACGTGACTTTCGGAACTGACTACCAAAATTACTGGCCCATGGGATTGCTGTGTGCCAATGTGTGTGTGTTTTGGTCAAAAGTGGGTGTGGTATCACGTAGGAAGGTAACATAGCTCATTTTGTCTTACATATTATACATAAAATAATCAGGTACTGCCGAAGCGCAGTGTACCAATTTCGCGTCAATCATTATGTTACTTACTCTTTGTCTGTTTTAATACTTTATAGCACAATATACTTATATCACATTACACAAAAGGTGGTAAATATTATTAAATAGAAAAATAGAAAGTTTTTTTTTATTATTCAGAAATAAATCTTGACATACAATTTAACGTTTACAATATTTAGATAGATATAGATGTATTCCCATTAAAAAATATTAATATTTTTACCATTTTTTATTTTATTTTAGTTGGGTAAAAAGGTGGTTTTGGTAGAGACAAAGCTGGTAAATATCTTCGGTTTTATTATGCTTTCATACAGTTTGATGTTAAAACCTACTTAAGCTGACAACATTGTTTCGTTGACGGACTGATGGGAATTTATATCCTGCTTTTTTTTCGGATGGACGTTTAATGCAGTTGGCCGCAGATGGCCGTTACTGCGTCACCAGACTCTCGGTGAGCACTGAAAGCGCTCGACCTTAAATTTATGCTTTCTCTTACAGTGGTAACGGAAGCCTCGTATATTTTTATACCAAGTCAACAAACAGGTATTCGTCCCTATCTGCCTCATGTTGGAGTTATAAAAAGCTGGTTGAAAATAGCCTTATAAAAAGTCGATATCCCAGCCTGCACTTGTTTCATTATGTTTAGATGAGCCGAGCTCCCCGGGCGCCGCCCGCCCACCTCGGTTGGGCGGACGCGTTTATTCAGCGGAAAATGTATTTACACGTGGATAAAAATAGCGTTTACTTTTTTGTGATGTTTCTTTTTAACGTTTTTATTTGTAGCTCTTTATAAAAAGTCAAAAAAATATTTTCTAAATTAGATCTTGCGCTAGATCTTGATTTTTGCGAAAGACAAGCAAATTGTTGATTTTATATATATACAGTGCTCCATTCACGATTTAAATCTCTTCGTTTCGTAGCTAATTGCAAGTCTGATTCACGAAGAATTTCCTTCGAAACGAAATTGCTCGCAACAAAAATAGTTTGTTCAAGCAGGTCCACAGTTTTTTATCTTTTCCGCTTTAGAACTGTCCCGATGTAATTGGCAAACGTCTGACGATTTAATAAATCTGGACTCTTAGAATTAAAACAGTTTGTGCACATTTGTAAATAACATTCAAAAAAATACGTATAGCACGTATTATGAAAACCCAAATTCATAAATACTTTAGTTTCTACGTAAAAGTCAGCATAGATGGCTAGACATGACGAAAATAACAACAAAATCCATTTATTTTCACCAACTTCAGAAGCTATTTCTGAGTTTAAAGAACTTTTTATTTCTTTAAAAAAAAAAAAAATTCTCTAAAAAGTTTTAAAGACATGTGTCAAGTGCACGAAAAGAGCCTCTACGGGGCGCACTTGAAATCCTTTCACGACACAGGTTCGTAAGAATTAGTGACACGATAAGAAGAAGACTAACTTCAGATCTGTATTTGTATGTTGAAAACTCTCTAATGTTACATTATTTTGAACTAAGTAAATTTTATAGAGCACTTTTTTACATTGACCTCGTTACGAATATTATAACTTTAAACTTTACCCTCTATCAAAAGAAGTTTAGAAGTGTTCACGCAGAATTATGAAGTTTATTCGATAAAACAAATAAAGTTATTCGAAACTACGTCACAAAGAAGCCAGACTATTCGGTTTGAAGTATTTACCCTTCGGCAGTTTTCACACTCTTAAAAAATTCGTGATTTTATCTTTGAAGTTATAAAGTAATGGAGAGTTTTTTCTGTTTTAGTGTTTTATAGTTATCTCTAGAGAGAAAATATTAATAGATCATCTTTGTGTCTTTTTTAGTTCCATAGCAAGTTCGGAGTCTGCGTCCCAGCAGTGGGAATCACAGGACTGATAAAGATATGATGGTTCTGTGTCCTTGCGTAGTTACTGCAGTTGCGTTTTTCAGTAATTCAGTAATTTTATTGCAAATAAGTAGCTACACTTATACCTAATACAAAGCTTAGGGCTATGGTAGGTACTTTTACCCTGTAGGTAGAATCCATATGTACTTTTATATAATTGTGTTGTCAAGTGTCTGTATGGCCTTGCACATGGCTCGATTGCATCGATATGTTGGATGAAAAAAGCCGAAGATTGAGTTCCGTGGCACGTCTTGGGATAAACCTTTGTCCAGCAGTGGACTACTACAGGTGATGATATTCTTTTTATATGTGAAAACTTCATTACGTAATTTCCTATCGTTCACTCCTTTATCCCGGAAACACAACTAAGGGATATCTTTGATAAGTAAACCCGGGCTCACCGGATGGAGAGATTATTCGCTTATCTATTGTTTTGGTGAAATTTTACCGGATTTGCGGGTATTTTTGGTGAAATTTCGGCAAATATTACGCCAGGAAAGCGAGATATTTAAAAGAGATTTTTATTTTAACGCGATGTGATTCGTGTTTTTGGCGATTTGCGATTCATTGTGATATTATCCTGATTAGCTTCGCTGGGATGATTCAGATTTTTTTCAAGAGTTTTCGTTTTGGGGAAAATACACTTAATTTATCTGAACAAAATGAAGGACTCTTTGTTTAGATACCTGACGAATCAAAGTTTGTATTGGATTTTATAGTTTCAGTTTTTTTCTAAAATCAAATGTATTTTTTTAGTTATTCAGGTGTTTGTTTGTTCAGAATACTTACTTCAGAGTGCACGAAAGGAGCATTTTCGAGGCGCACTTGAATTTTTTTCACCACACTGTTTCGAAGGAACTAGTCACACGATAATAAGAAGTTGTTCAGGATTATTCAAGTATTTTACTGTAAACTCAGACGCAAAAGTGAACATAGTCTTTTTTGACTTCACACGCTCGGAAATGTTTTCCTTATAATCATTTTTTCCTTCAAAACTTACGTTTTCGACGCAAGACAATCGCCACTTACTGCGAAGCGGTGCTCACGAATAATTCAGCAACGTATGCCGGCTTTGTTCAACGCCCGCTGGTTTATGCATGGCAGCGAGGAGATGGTTTTCATCCAACGCTATTACAACGGCAGAAGCGTCGTCAGCAATAAAATTTAAGATTGTAGGGAAATCGCGAGCGTCTGGGATTTAGGGTGCTTTGGCGTGAAAAAGAGATGATCCTCCATGATGGAGGGAGAGAGCTGGAACATACCTATTATTATTAGGTGATAATAAAAAAATAAGCACGAAAGGAGCCTCTTCGAGGCGCACTTGAAATCCTTTTACCACACTAGTTCGAAAGAACTAGCGACACTATAGGAAGGTAGGTGATAACTACTTTAGGCGCACTGAGCAAAAATATTTTGTGGAAAGTGAATTGGACTGGACTCCTAAAACTACTTTGGGAACACACTACTAACACTATGAGAGAAACGATTTTGTTCATTATCCTGGCACAATGCGCATTCTTATCCACAATTTTAATTTCAATTTCATTCTATCAATTAAATATATATTTTGACTGACATGCTGGTTTGATGATGAAGAACATCTGTGGTTGATCGGAATCAGGGTATTTTCTATTTTTTCTATGTATTTATTTACAAAATAAAAGTATTTAAGTATTCTATCAGATCAGACATGCTCTACATACTTAGTTTGGGGCTAGATGGCGTTGTGTCAAATGTCCAAAAATATGTATTGTTTTATATGTATGTTCCATCAATGAAAGCCTTTGAAAAATGGATATTTGAATTCTTATATTTAGAAGTATATTTTTATTTATAAGAGCCTGAGTTTTATTTTTAAGTTAACCAAGTGGCTTTCATAAATTTATTACAGTCTCAAGAATATTTTGTAGGAAAAAGAGTTCATTATTCAGAGAACAAGCTTTCCCGTCCGTTTGAGGGTTATTTGCTCCGTATCTTGTAATAAAAGCTTTCGATAGTTATTTGTATTATTTTCTGGTAAAGTACTATTCAACATCACCTTATGTTCCCACTTTTATTTATTTATTTATTTTATTTATTTAACATTAGACTCACAGTTACATTTTTTTCTTATATAAGCTATGAAATATATACTTAGTCAGTATTTGTTGTATATTCGCTTCACTCATATTTTTAGGGTTCAGTTGGTACAAAATTACTGCTGACCTGCCAAAGGCAAAAAGGGTTCCGGATATGGTCTTACCGGACTTGGCCTTATTGTTCCTTTCAGGTTTATTATAATAAGTCCTTGCAGAAGATCGATATGGAGTGTTATATTGTTATTACGTTACCCACACCACTTTTTTGCTATTTAAAGGTACGAGTATTATAATCTTCTACTTCTAATCGTGAGACTAGTTATTTCGAACCAGTGTGGTGACAGGATTTTGAGTGGGCCTCGAAGAGGCTCATTTCGTGCTTAATAAAAAACGTTCAATGCTCTTAAAAATATAAAGATTGACTTAAAAAAGTTTACACTAGATCGAGATTCCGGGTACCTTATGACTCGTGAACCGTTTCATGTAGCACGCAACATCATAAGAATAGTGAAATTAAAAAAAATATACTTTTCATAAATAAATCTTATTACTGAAAGCACTTACTTTCTTCGCTTAGCCTTTTTTATGTGAACATGGGAAGAGCCGAGCTAAGCTCTATCACTTTATTAGAAAAAAATATCGCCGTTGTTGACTCTCGATCATATACGAGTGATATTATTATTATTATCCACGTTAACATGGCTCTCTCCTCCACTTCTTGTTCTTATCGTGTCACTAGTTCTTTCGAACCAGTGTGATGAAAGGATTTCAAGTGCGCCTCAAAGAGTCTTCTTTCGAACACTTGACACATGTTTTCGAACTTTTTAGGTTCTATGACATGCCGGTGTTTTCCTTCACCGTTAACCACGTGTTTCAATGCACACATAGATTTTTTGAACAGAAAAATCCATTGGTGTACGACCGGGTTCGAACCCACGACTTTCGGATCGAAAGTCGAGGCACCTCCCACACTGCCAACACGGCTTTCTCCACTATACAACTATTTATTTTCGCCCGGAAATCATCAGAAATTTTTAGTCAAGGTTGTACACATTAAAACACGTTTGTATTGAATTGGATTTTTACTGCACGTTTGTATTGTTATTTTCTTGTGCCTGGTGGTCTTTTTTTTCGTAATTACTAGCAGTAATTTTTAAATTTTCAAAAATGTAGTGTAGGTACGCGTTAGCGAGAGGGCGAATCAGAGGTACTATTTGCCTTAACCAATAATATTACTTATTCTTTGCCTTAACTGAATACTGAAAATCTTATATAATGTCTTCAATATGGCCGACAGTAGAGTGTCAAACTATAAAAGAGTCAGTCATCATACCAAATAATATCAAATAAAACGTGTACTACAGGCTTAATCCCCTAGTGTGTACTTTCTTGGGCCCCACGTGTACTTGCGAAATCAAAAAGCTCTCGATTCCGTACAAACGTAATACGTTACGTAAAACACGACGCAATTTGTGACACCTCTTTCATATGGAAATAAATGATAGCTTTAGATTCTAAAACAAATTGACTGAATTGTATTTGATTTTGTACATATATTCTTTATAGTATGCGATAATCAAGTTTTACAAAAACGTACTACAACCGGATTCAATTGGACTGTTTTAGTGACCGTAAAAACCACTGAAACGTCACAGGGAAGCAAAATAAACAATTTTGTTTACTTCGACGACATATTTTATGAGTTATTTTGTTTTAAATACTAAATTACTGAAATCTTGATACATTTCTATTTGAAATAATTAAAATTTACTTTATATGGTAGAGATATCAACAAAAAAAAAGCGTTAAAAAAACTGAAAAAGTGACTGCGAAATAATTATAGGTACATACATTCATTGTCAATTAATTATTCCAAATTATATTTAAAATATGATTTATTTATATTTTTGTAATCTTCTTTTAATTTCCTTCATTTTGATACTTTAATCGATAGGTTCAATTTTTTTTTATTAACAACTTTCTATTTAGCTTCGAAAATCCGCATTTTTTTTAAAACACTTATCTAAGGACACTTGGGTTGTTGAGACGAATCTAACGATACCTTTATTGTCGAAATCCATCCAGCTGTTTTGAAGATACGAGGTAACCAATAAATTTACATACATCGACGCTTGAAAGGCAAAAATTACCAAGCGACATTTTGGGCGATATTGAGTTATATATATCATTGGAATAATTTATTTATTATTAATAAAAACATTTATTTATTACAACGAAAAAATCATTCAGTCAGGACTAAGTATTGATCGATTCTCCTTATTGGTCACATTCATTAAAAAAGTTGTCCAAAACTCTTAGCTACTCTACAGCGAGAATGAAATGTTCACCTGTTCACCGGGCTCGTTAAACTTTATGATATTAAAAACATTTCACCATTTGGCCTGAAATATCGCAAATTAGATTAAGCAGACATAAAACACGGGAACGTTTGTCAAGGGGGCTGTTGTGAACAATTAGTTGCGAAATTCACGCCGGTCCATAAGCCGTGGGGCAATATTTTAAATTAAAAAACAATGTACTACTCGGGCGAATGAACATGACACCTGGCTCGAATGACGTTTGTGCAAAGTACAGCGTGGAATTGGATCATCTTGATAGAGAAGAGGTCCTGTAATACTTGGTAATGATAAGTAATGAAAAGGCTTCGCAATTAGAGGAAGAAGAAACACGGAGGGCGCTGCGCGGGGCAGTGGGGGGAAGCACTGCTAATAGCGCTCGTCCACTTTATGACATCTGGAAGTCATTTTTAAAGCCTAATAATTTTACTCTTGTGCTCTTCAAACCGGAACACAGTAATTTCAACATAAAATGAATGCCACAGCAGAACAACTAGCACTTCGTTGGTACCCCACCTTCTTCTTATGGTGTCATTAGTCCTTTTGAACCAATGTGATGAAAGGATTTAAAGTATGCCTCGAAAAAGTTTTGGCGCCATTTAAAGAACAGCCCAGGCATTCTATCGAATGGCTAAACCAGTCTGCTGTAGTATATCGATGAGCCTATTACAATTACCGGCACGTCCCAAAGCGGCCATAAGTCGGAGTCAGCCAGAATTGGCGACAACACAAACATAATCTATCAGTAAATAACCCGCGGATACGCCAAGTACGAAGACCATAAACCAGCGGTTTAGGCGGACACCGGAGGAAAGTTTTATTATAACTTCACAACGATATATTTTTGATTGAACGCTATTTTTCCGACTCCAGTTTCAGAATTTCCGCTGGGAACAATAACGCGCCTGTGGTATTTTTTATGGGTGGACATAGAGCGAATGGATTTGATAGTACTCAGTAATATACATAATGAAAATGTACAGTTTACTTTAAATATAAAATGGCGGCTTGTAAATTGTTAAATAAATAAATAAAAATAAATATAGGTATACATAAAATGTTTATTATCACAAAAATAATACATCAAGTATATAAAAATTTGACAAAGTCTGTATAAATCTTAAGTAAAGATCGCCCCACAGTGGACTGGCAGTAGGTCTAGGAAAAAACCTGTATAGCGGGGTCACAGGGACTCGTCGACGGACTCTCCTTAAATATAGATTTGTCTGAGATTTATCGAAAAGATGATAGATAATGCATAAAGACAATAAATATATAACAGTGCAAAACGCTACAAACGTTAGAAAACCTATATATAACACAAGCTTCATAAGTAAATAAAAAATAAAATGTAAATAAATAAGTTGACAGCTTAATATAAGTAAATAATAATGGTCGCAGAAAATCAGCCATTCACAGTAATATCCCCTGATAAATCTACAACGGATGGCCACCCCACTCTGGGTTATAACTATAAAATTTATTATGATAGTCTGGACGGACGGAATGGCGGCTCAGTTAAATTGAGGTTCTCACCCGACTGTGCACGTAAAGGATGGTAATGTCTTTTTGTGGAGTTATCTCCATGCGTGGATAGGGAAAACAGGGTGAAACTTGATACCTAATTAATGTGTTTTGTTCTTATGTAGGTATGTTACTTTATATGGTAGAGATATCAACAAGCTTAAAGTTTAAAAAACTGAAAAAGGGACTGCAAAATAATTATAGGTACATACATTCATTGTCAATTAATTATTCCAAATTATATTTAAAAATATGATCTATATATACTTTTGTAATCTTCTTTTAATCTCCTTCATTTTGATACTTTAATCGATAGGTTCAATTTTTTTTTTATTAGGTTACAACTTTCTATTTAGCTTCGAAAATCCGCATTTTTTTTAAAACACTTATCTAAGGACACTTGGGTTATTGAGACGAATCTAACGATACCTTTATTGTCGAAATCCATCCAGCTGTTTTGAAGATACGAGGTAATAAATAAATTTACATACATACAAGATACGCGCGAAAAACATAATCAATCCTTGGCAGTCGGGTAAAAAGGGTAAAATGACAAGACGTTATTTTTATGAAGTACCTATTCATTTAATATCGGTGAATAAACCAAGTTATTTTTATAAATATAATAAAAAACGCAATGATTTTACGAAGCTATGAAAACGCGACGAGAAAAATAAAATCAAGTTTTCAACTATAAAACTTGACTTGAATTTACAATAGTTGTCGCAATATCTTTCTTGAAATGAAAATACGATGTTAGCAGCAAATAGCTCATCAAACTGCTCGTGGTGCGGTAATATGGTGAGAAATCCTGGATTTGTCACTCATTTGTTCATTCAAGATTCTGAGATAAATAAATGTGATCCATGTCATTCAGAGGTTAATTTTAAATTGAGTGATATGAGGAGTCATCAGAATTTAAATTTATTTAATAGGTAATTATACTAGTTAATAGATACATTGTACCACCTTAGGGAGTATAGTATGCTTCTATAGTATAGTATATATATACTCGACGACGCCGTGGCTTAGTTGGTAGTGACCCTGCCTACGAAGCTTGGTGTTCCGGGTTCGATCCCCGGCCGGGGTGAATATTTGTGTGACGAATACAAATGTTTGTTCTCGGGTGTTGGATGTTGTGATGTCTTGTATGTGTCCATGCCACCTGCGACACAGGGAATCCTAGTGCAGGGGTGTGAGTGTGTGAATGTTTGTTTGATAGTATGCTTGTATGTGTTTAAGAATGTTAGATTTTTTTTATTAATATTTTAGATAACCAACTGCTTCTTCTTATCGTGTCACTAGTTCTTTCGAACCAGTGTGGTGAAAATATTTCAAGTGCGCCTTGAATAGGCTCTTTTCGTGCACTCCTAACCTACTAAAATATACCTATGCAATACGAAAGTTACAAGAACATTTTCAGACTCTTAAAGAGTTTGCGTATATATGAGTTTGACTGAAAAATGTTCAGGTATAATACAGGATAATAAAAAACATGTAGGAAAAATAAGGTGTAAAAACAGGGTGTTTCATAAAAATTCCACGGTATTCGAATTATTACATGTTTTCAAAACTTCCTTTTTTGCCCTTTTTGTCCACTCTTTTTCATCCCAAAATTACAAATCAAGGATTTTTCGACCTGTTTTTGCTAGAGCATTCAAGCATAACTGTGTTATCACAGACTTCACAGGGCTTCGTGTTTCCAACGAGCTAACTAATTCCGAGCTAAGCTGTTGAGCTGGTTGAGCTACTAAGCTGGCTGAGCTGCTGAGCTGCCTCAATCGGAAGAATGTAAGCCTCTTTCGAAGGTGAGAGGGTCACGGTCACACTCCAGGTGCCCACGGCTTCGACAGCGCACGATCGCAAGCCGAGGTATAATCCGAAATAGAATAAAAGTTTTAACCAAACCAAATTTCCAAATTTCCAGGTTGTCATACCAAATTTTACTAAAAATAAAGATGATATCAGACGGTAATGAATGCTTCATTTTCCTTTAATTTTATGTTTACACGGCTTAGAGGGAATGATATAGAAAATAATATTCATTGTTATTTTCTTTGAATGTGTCATCGAATGAAATCGTGCGACCGGTGCAACGCAACGCAGAAAAAAATAATCACGTGACGTCCTTCGGCTACAGACAAAATGGCGAATTACGAATGAACGTTCTCTCAGTGTTCAGATTAATTCAGCACTAAATTTTCATTTTGTGTTCAAATGCGTCATATGGAGTGAAAGATGCAAAATGCAAGGCGAAAATGAACAAAAAAATACCCGTCTGATATCAGCTTAAGTCGCAAATTATCTATTTTATGTATGGCCTGTGTTCCTGTGTACCTACTGTCTAATCAAGTGGCATGGCTGTAGCCAATTCCCTGTTGTGGTTATTCAATGAGGAGCTACAGGGTGTTAATATTTATGAGGATGTTTGACTTGTCTCTGGCTAGTAATTAGGGGAATCCCGGTTTACGCTTATTACAGGGTAGGCATGGTTGAGTCAGTTTCAGTCAGCATAATTAGTAAGCTTTGAATTAAGATGTAGAGAAGATGTAAGTGTTAATTTGTAATTTGTGTCTTACATGCATTTTGACTTCTTTGATTTGTTTGATCGACCAATCCGCATTGGGTCCACGTGATGAATTTTCACCCATTCACTTTCCTAGCCGAGAGTAGGCAGTGGAAACTTTATAGGCTGACTATACTTATGCACTTAGATTTATCTTTGTAAATTTATATTGTAATAATTTTATTACTTGTCAAAACATCTATAATAGCCATTCTTGAAGATAATAGCACATACTTATACACATACCTACTTACGTTAAACTTAAAAATAAAAAACATGGCAACATCAATTATCTTTTATAAGTTTTTTTTAATTGAAGATAGATACCTTCGATTGACCACAATTTATGTAACGTAGAGCAAAACTCTCAATTTTTTATAAATTTAAAATAGGGTTGCGCTGCTAAAGAATTAACTGCTATCGTGAAACCCACGATCTTAGTTAGATAGAAACGATATACTTAGCTGTTTGTAAATCAATGATACCGGTAAAATTAGTAACGGAACAAGTAGTACCGGGACGAGAAGTACCGGCACAAATAGTGGTAAGGCTTCTAAAGACGAATAGTGGCATTAGAACGTGCACAGCGGCTTACAATTATTAATTAACACACTAATTTATGCTCCGGCAATCACGCGAAACGGCGGCCTGGTATGTAAATGGGCTCGTATTATTGTTTATTTTGTATGAAATAGGTAACGGAATAGTTCAGTTCCGGGATATATTAAGTCACGAATAAAAATAAGTAAAATAAAATTACAAAATAAAATTATAACGGCTTCGCCAAACAGAACGCGTACTTACGCCGCGTCAGAGCGCGAAGTTGACGCCGCGCTATAGCGCCGAACTGTGTTGTACTACTATGACGGTATTCTACTGACACACCGAGCGCCGCAGCAGTACGCAACGTTCTGTCGCGGCGTCAGGACTATTTGACAGGCTCTCAATATATATGTACAACACAATGCAGCGTTATAGCTAAACGTAACGTTACGCCTTGACGCGCGCTGACAACGCTTCCTGTTTGACGAAGCCTTTACGGAGTTTTGGATTGAAGGATTAACGGTTAACGAAGTTGAGTAATGTCAAGATAATTATGATGAATACATGAATGAATGATTTATTTTATTTGAGAGTGCTTAGTTACAGACGAACGTATTCGTGTGTATAAAACTATAGCATTTGAAAACTGCACTAATAACAATATTTAGCTCAATCGGTTCGTTAGTTTTAGCGTGATTTATAAGCAAAAATCAATCTTATCTATCCATAAAAACTTTTGTCATTAGAATATGGGGAGGACGTTTGTATGTCAAGTAACAATAATCGACGGACGAGTTTCCAGAATTTAAGCAATCTAGCAGTGACTACCACTAAGGACCTACATATTGTAAAATCATCGCAAGCATCTTGCATAAGCACCTACAGGAAATTTACATAACAATATAATATCCTGGTATAACTGTTTGTAAAATGGCGATTGGATTTAAATAAAATAATGTTAATTTGGAAAACCATGGTGATGATATTGGTGCACTATAAAAGCTCCTATTTATTCTCTCATTCGATTCCTACACGTTATTGAAAGTAAAAATAAAAATGAAATTCGTACTCTTCATTTCGTTCGCACTTGTAATTTCGGCATTTTCAATGAAACTGCAAGAGCCCGAAAAATCTTTGGCTAGAAACAAACGGCAATTAATAGAGGTTTTGGCGGGTGTATCCGCTGACTTGGCTAATACAGCGTATACGAATAGTGGTAAATGCAGTGAAGTGGCGGGCTGTTACAAGGGTTACTGCTGGGCGTATTGCGGGATATCCCTGTCTGGTGGGCATTGGTGTTACACGACCAGGACCTACTCGCAGAGCTTCGATTATGTGCGCTGCAACAACGATTCGGACTGCGACAAATGCTGGAAGTGTGCCGGTTCTTGCACTCTGTAGAAGTAAAACAAGCCTAAGTACTACTTTTTAAAAAGGAGGAGGTTATCGATTCGGTGAATGTGTTATTTTTTCCGTTATTTGAAAACCGATTTGAAAAATATTTTTTTTGTTTAAGATTTTATAATTTCAGATATTTTTGAATAGATTCAAGTCCCATATTATTTTTTTCAAAATCGGTTCTGTATTTTAGTTTTATTATCAAAATAACTGAAAAAATCATACTCTTTGAAATGAGATTCTTGTCACAATTTTTATTACTTACTAGAAAAAAAGATCCTTGAATTAAGTACTTTTTTTTTCGAAATTATTATTATTGTAAAGATAATAACAATAAACTTTTTTTTCGAATAATAATATATACACTTTTTTTCTACCCACACAGTTTACAAAAAAATGGTAGGTGTGATATAACACAACCAATTTATGAATATCAAAACTACCCTAAACAAACTGTGTGAAATATTCGCACAACTCAACGAAATACTCAAAAAGGATCACCAGTACTGTTAGTGTCTTTGTAACAAAAAATTACAAGTGAATTAGATTTTTTAATTTAGAGTTCCCTATCGCGTACGAAAACCATTTGCCTATTGAACCACGAGTAACCATTTAATAAAGAAACTAGAACAAAAATCGACGATACTTTTCCTTCATCCATCAAAAACAATCTTTCCACTCCACTGCCAATCCAGACCAATTTTTCCATCTTTAGAACCTTTATTTCGAAAACAATTTCGTTCTCTGACATTATCTTGGAACCAGTCGACTGGAACTTACCGATGAACATCCCTATCAGTAGAACCAACATTTTCGAGTCACTGCACCATCACATCACTTGAAACACCACACACTCCACATCCCGAAACTCGCGATTGCGTGGCGAAGCGCAAACAGACGTGCGTTCGGCGCGGCATGCACACACCAACTGACTGATGATAAGGAAGATGGCTCCTAGAATTTGATGAAACCTCATCATATAAATAAATTATTTAAGCACGTACCCTAAATTAAAAAAAATACTTTATTTGACCTGAATTTTATGTAGTCTGAAAACTATATTGTAGCATTTACTTTTTATTCGTATTAAAGGGCAAAGGGTAGGCAAGGGCGAGATTGGGACTTTATGAGAGTAATATTGTCCTGTTATATGCAAACTATGCGCTTATAGTTTTAGATTTAAATAATATTGCTATCCATAGAGTACCACGTTGGGCGCCAATTTATTTCATTTTATTTATTTAACATAAGACTCACAGCTACATTTATTTCTTCTTTAAGCCATGAAATATATACATGTAAAATCAAATCGTGTCTTCATTTTGTTCCCTGTGCTGTGCATATTTAAAAATTAATCTCGGCCGAGTACTCGGTACATGTAAACATAGCGCCGAGTGATCGGCCGAGCGAGTGATGTAAGCTTTCACTGTCTCGGTCGAGTAACATTTACTGTCTCGGTACGTGTGATCTAGGCATAACAGCTGTAAATTTAGTAGGTAAGTAAGAAATAAGAAATAATCGCATTGTGTCGTAGTCAATAATATGTGTGGAGTATTTATTTGATGTTTGTGTGTTTGCGAAGTGTTAATTATTATTAGTACTGCAACGAAAAACTTATAAATATATTTCTTTATTATAAATAACAATATTTCTTTGTCAAAATTTTCGCTCCTTCAAGGTTGAACATGCATACTAATGAAGTAAAATATTTTATAAATAACATCCACTGGCTTTAGTAGGTTGCTGAAGATTGATTGTCGCGCTAAATTATATTCCAGGTACAAGTACCACGTTGGGCGCCAGTCTCATTAAAATTCTGGTGCTTTTTATTTCTTCATATTTTTTCAGACTACCAAGGAAAGGTTATGTTTTTCGTGATTATCTTGTATGTATGTATGTTTGTAAATTTCTTTGTTACCTCATTGTTTCCAAACGGCTGGATGGTTTTTGATAGTTAAGGTATCATTAGATTCGTCTCAAATACCCGAGTTTCTTTAGATGAGTAAAATAAATGACAAAAATTGCGGATTTTGAGCGCTTAATATTAATTCGTTTATATTTTTTTGTCAATCAAACCTATCGAGTAGATTATCAAAATAAAAGAAATTAAAAGAATAAAATATAATAGAATAGAATAGAGTAGAATATGCTTTATTGTATCACCCTAAAATAAATAAAAACAAGAAAAACAAACTAAAATTACAAAGGCGGTCTTATTGCTAGATAGCAATCTCTTCCAGACAACCAGATAAGACATATTGTTAACAGAAAAAAATATTTAAATTACAGTGGATAAAGGGTGTACTAAAAAGATATTATAGATAAAAAAAATAATTAACATTTTGACTAACTAAAATCATACAGAATTACACAATATTAATACATATTATATTTACATTCTAATATTTAAATATTATAATAATATAATAATTATATATATATATATATCTATATACATACTCATATACATATTTATAAACACAATAAATATGATTGGTATTGTATAAATTGTGTATTTGCAAGAATATAACTTAAAATTATCCTTTTAATTTCTTTCATCAGTTTTTATAAACTTTAAGCTTGTTTCAGACTTTATTCCTATGACCTTTGGAACTGATCTCAATTGGATGGATAAGAAAAGCGTAGGTGGATGAAAAATGTGTTTAGATTATTACCGTGTTGGGCGCCAATATAGCATCGTCACTGCAGAGCTTCATCATATTAGATGACGCGATGGTTTATCATTGGTGTAGTACTAAGGTGTGAGTGTGCCTTTATTGAGGTGAAATACATTGCTTTGTTTGTCTATCAAAAATGGGTCTGGGATATTTCGGGTTGTTACTACTACTCGGGCGAATGAACATGCCACCTGGCTCGAATGACGTTTGTGCAAAGTACAGCGTGGAATTGGATAATCTTGATAGAGACGAGGTCCTGTAATACTTGGTAATGATAAGTAATGATAAGGCTTCGCAATTAGAGGAAGAAGAAACACGGAGGGCGCCGCGCGGGGCAGCGGGGGGTAGCATCCAGTTGCGAGCGAGAGTGTCAGCCAGGTGGTATGTTCATTCGCCCGAGAAGTACTTTTTTTATGTAAAAAGTTATGAGGAGACGTAAGAGATCACGCTTGCTCATAGCGAAAAACAATGCTTCTCAGGACATGTTCCGATGCAACACTGCCAAAGCGCTTGCACACATTGAGACATTTTGATGGTCCGTCTCAAAAGCCCAGTAACTTCACTAGCTACAGTGCCCTTTGAACCAGAACACAGTAATGCTTACACATTCTTTTTGCAGCAGAATATCTGACATTGTGTTTGTATCCATCTAGACAGCATCTTGCAGGGGATGCCTCGCAACGGTAAACCCCACTCCCAACTAGTCTTCTTCTTATCGTGTCATTATTTCTTTCAAACCAGTGTGGTGAAAGAATTTCAAGTGCACCTTCCGTGCACTCACTACCCAACTATTGACGCACTACGACCTCTTACAACAATTATTAACGTCATAATTATGCTCAGCTGCGCTACCTTTTTTCTTACCATTTTTATGACCTTTCTTCTTTCAAATCATATAAAAAATGGCACTCTTTCAAAGATTGTGTGAACGAGCATAGCCAGCGGCTTTGCTCGAGTGACATTTGATTTTATCAGCGCCGAGCTCCGGAACGGATAAAAGATCTTATTTCCTATCTGTACGGCAAAGCCTTTGGTATATGAGCAGGTAAGTGAATGCAGTGAAGAACCACCTTCCACTTCTTGTGAAATGCAATAAAATTATAAATAAATAAATATAAAATAGGCCTTTATTCGCTGACTCTTTGGACAGGGATTCTATAATTATGTTTTTCTTTGTTTTAGTCGATAAAGGCCTCCTCCAGATTATGCCAGATCCTTTGGTGCAAACAGATTCTGCGCCATCCTTTGGGCAGATCATCTTCCCATCTTTTAGGGTTGTCTCCCTCTGAAATGCAATAGCTTTTTTTAATGATAAAATGAGACGAGATGAACTAAGCGCTCTACCGATAAGAGATGACCAGAACAGTGCTACACAGGACTTTTACTAACGTAAGCCAGTGCAACTCTGCTAAAGCGCTCGTCTACATTGAGACGTTTTGATGGTCAGTCTCAAAAGCCCAGTAATTACACTAGCTACAGTGCCCCTTATACCGGAAAACAGTAATGCTTACTATTGCTTTGCGGCAGAATATCTGATCAGTGCTAGACGTCATCCAGTGGGAAATGCCTACAAATGGTAAAAATACAAAATATTTATGTACCATTTGAAGAGTAAGAAAATACAACGTGGTACGGTGGAAAGGATAGACTTTTGGCTAAGGCTATTGATGAAATAGATAAAGGGAGACAATATAAACGATGGGAAGACGAGATCGTGAAAGTATCTGGGGCAGAATGGATGCGGGTAGCGAAGGACAGGACTAAATGGAAATCTTTGGAGGCCTTTGTCGAAAGACAAGCTGTGGATTAGAAGTTACCGGTTGTTTGTACGTATACTTTGTGTAAACAAACAGCAATAAAGGCTTATTTTGTGAAATGCTATAGATTGGTTATGTATTTTAAAATATATGTACTACTCGGGCGAGTAAACAAGACACCCGGCTGCCACGTGGCTCGGAACTTGATATTTCCCCCGCTACCCGCGCGGCGCCCTCCGTGTTTCTTCTTCCTCTTATCATTACCAAGTATAACAGGACCTCTTCTCTAAAGCTTATCTATCAAGATTATTCAATTCCACGCTGTTTTTTGCACAAACGTCATTCGAGCCAGGTGTCATGTTTATTCGCCCGAGTAGTAGTTGTAGCCGTAAAGTCGGATGACTTCAGCGGTTTGATAACTATACCCAGGCACGAGTAAATAAACGAAACGATAAATAAACGAGACGATAAATAAACGAGACTATAAATAAACGAGACGGGGTCAGACAGCTCAATAAGCTACACCACAAAAACCACAGACTGTCAAATATCAAAATAACTGAAATTGAAATAAACATTATGTCGCTATTGCAAGAGACTTCTAAAGGGTAAATCTTTATACAATTCAAATAGAATAATATTATGAAAGCAAAATTGTTGAAAGTATACCGTTCATAGATTTGTTTTTCCAAAAAGGTCTGTCCAACTTTAGCGTCGGTTTAAACTTTTATAATCTGCAAATATTTGTTCCGGGTTTGTTCGTGAGGTAGCCACAAATTATTGGATTTTGTGAAAGGTACGTGATATTCTTCCTTATACTAAAATGAAAGGTTTTTCTAGGGTAGGAAGACATGCATGTAGGTAAGTGAAAAATTTACGTCAAAGCCTCTTCTCATCTATACATTCGTAGTTCGCCATGAACGAATACACCTAGGGATGCAATATCGTTCTTAAAAACATCGATATTAGAATATCGATATATCTTTCATTAAAATATCGATATTAAAAATATCGATAATTATGAACGATATATCGATGTTTTTATGAACGATATTTAGATGTTTTGCAAGATCTTTTAGTTATATAATAATGTACTGCAAAATTGTGAAATCCTTCAGAAAATTGTTTGTGTATTCTTGTAATTGGGTCGCTGAGTGTTAAACTACTTTCTTATTTACGTTTATCTAACCTATAATTGTTTTTATTTTATTGTGCTAGCTTTAAATCGACCTACCTTAATAGATTATACAATACCTTATGATCTTTCTAAGTGAAAACTGTAAAGTTCATTATGAGTAATATCATTTCTTTAAACCGCAAACAGTGAAATGGAGTATAATTAATTAATTAGTATTGAAATAATAGGTACTTACATTCGAAATACACAGTCAAGATAACTATCACAGTTAAACATACTTAACTTTACTTATTATTCGTTTAAGACTATTATGAGGTCATTGGTCAACGATAAACAACAAACCAATCAATGGCCGTCGGCGAGCGAAGAAACTGCTTTGTTTTGCACGCGTTTGCATTGCAGAGTGAACGAGACGCTAAATAGAAAAAAAACTACGTTTTGACTGAGATAGGTTAGATGAGACGGAATTTGGAAGTTGGCGCTATGTTAAAATATCGCTCATGAAGAACGATATTTCGTCGATATTTTGGGTTTTAATATCGATTTAAAATATCGATATTTATGAACGATATATCGATATTTGAAAATATCGATCGTTTGCATCCCTAAATACA
Source organism: Lobophora halterata (assembly GCA_932526365.1). NCBI lineage: Eukaryota > Metazoa > Arthropoda > Insecta > Lepidoptera > Geometridae > Lobophora > Lobophora halterata. The sequence goes on from OW052012.1 coordinate 342,627, forward strand.
CCCCTTAACCAATTCAGCTCTACTAATATGATCCTTCTCATCGGACAAAAAATATACAATCTACCTAGCACCACAAATGCTTACAATAAAAACTAATTCGTTGTTTACCTAAAATGTCGAGCTTTTCATGGTGCTGCTGACTGTACTTTAGTGGAACGATACACAGCGGTGAAGAATCACAACTAAAAATATTAAAATATTTTGAGCGGTGGCAAATCACTACTCCTTTTTTGCGATGGCAAATCGCTACAGTGGCAAATGTATTCTAACCCATACGGAAAGGGTACCTACTACGTTGTATCGTTGTATGAAAGCATATTTATAGAGTACCATGTTTTTTTAGTCGAGTGGGTAGCATGCAAGCGCGCGCTGCTTGTCAAACAGCATGTGTACACTTCAATAGAATTCGGGATTCTTAAAACGCGCGTTTCCAAAGCGCGCGTTTCTAAACGCCCAATGTGTGCTCGCTCGACTAAAAAAGACATGGCACTCTATAAATATGCTTTCATACGCATGCGCATCGGTTGGTTTTGAAGTAATATCTAGGATTCTTGGTAAGAATATGAGAATTACCCCAGAGACCTGTATAGCCAATAAATAACTGTATGTAAGTTAGCGGGCTGTATTTTTTTGTGTCGAAATTAAGGAGGTTCATTCGAATAACGTGTAAATAATGTGTAAGGGGCTTGTTGTGACTCATTTTTATAAAATAAAAAAAAAACTGTTAATTTTTTTAGAGAATGAGATTATTTTGGTTTTATAAATATTTTTAGCGCTAAGAGGTATTTCTACAGGATACCGTCAAGGCAGGCGCAGTTGAATGGTACATACAGACTTATACAGAGCCAAATATCTTACCGCCAAGCATTTTGTGCAGTGGTTTAAGTCGGCTTATTTCCGAAATCCCCACTAGCCATCCCCACTAGTGGGGATTTCGGGAAAAAAGTCTCGAAGTCCCCACTTACACGAGCCGGAATACTTAGGGCAAAGTTCAAAATCCTATTCAGTACAGAGAAAATACAGTAAAATTTCACCTCTGTATTTTCAACCCGTTGTATTTCCTTTCTATCTGAAAGAGACTGTTGAAAAAAGAGACGGCAAAGTAACGAGGGTAGACTTACTCATAGATAGGAACTCTCCTTGTTCCAGAGAGATCGAGATACCACGGAGTGTTTATTTATAAAAATAATTTTATTTATTTTGTTTGATTAGGTAAATCAACTAAAAACAGTAAAAACTCCGTTAATCGCCTCATACATTTCAACGCAAATGAGTCCAATTACAGTTTAGGTATTTATGTGTATTATATTGTAAGCATTGCAATACAAAGAGGCAATGCAGCCAGTATCGTCGGCACGCTGCCATCGGATATCGAGTTGGAGCAGTTGAGCTACCTATAGATCGTTTGCAACGGTCTATTGGGTGGCCCAATTGTTTCCTTTTGTAATGTGGATTGTAGTAGTTAGCTTATGCTGTAATAAATGTTTTATTTTATTTATGTGCATTATTATAAATCACGAGGGTTGTGCATAAATTTCAACACAAAGAGCCAAGTGACTCTTTTGTCCGGTCCGCTGCTCTTCATCACGCAGCTTCTCAGAATAAAATGTTGTTCCAAGTTAAACCCACTATGATAAGTCAAAGACTGAGAATATGAAAAATAGTGTGGCAAAGAGTTTTTAAAATTAATTTAGAGTTATGTTTTATTAATTTTGTTTATATTTAAAACTTGTTTTCATTAGTAGATTTCGTGTCGCGGGACAAAATATCTCCTAATGAAAACGAAACTTATAAAGACAAAAATATGTTTGGATGGATTGATGTTTGCTGCTCAATAATACTGAAACTATTGAACCGATTTGTCTCAAACTTCAGTATGTACCCATAGTTCAGGAGCTGGAAAAGAACATAGGGTAGTGTTTTCTCTTCTCCTATCCCATTTCTATTTGGCTCTTCTGATTACGCGTCTTCAGGCCTTGGTCGTTGTCGGGTCTATTTGATTATCAGCGAGGTATTTCCTTAATCAGACATCCATGTACGTCGCAGACAAACTCTTCGCAGCTCTCCAGCTGTTATTAGCATAAAGTTTGACCACCGTGTGGTTCAAAGGTCATCAAACAACTTTATTTCTTAATAGAACTGCCATAAAATTTGAATAAAACCGAGTTTTAAATGATCATTGTTCAGCCGAGCAGAACTCCCGAGAGTCAACTATAAAAGCCTTCACCTGAGGGTTCAGTATCAACATTCTGAACAGCCGAATCGCCACGTAGTAAATATTTATCAGCTTTTTGGAATGGTAGACAGATTTTCAGACGACTGTGAAATATTTTTCATAACCTACATCAACCCACTGTTACGAATAGATAGGCCTCTTGCTCACGACTCTATTCGATTATGTGGAAAGTTAATCGAAAAATATTTTTATTTATATTAAAACATCCCAATTTTTTTTTTTTCTTTGGGAACTGTGTTATAAAAATAATTGATTTGCATCAAATTCAATTGGTGAAATAACCATGCATGAAAAGTTTTCTTTTCATCTTGCATAGACTATCAAGTTGCCTGAAGGCTCTGAAATGGCTTAACTTGTTCTTAGTTTCATATTTCGACAAGTTTGAAAACTATTGCTAGCCTCTCAAGGTCTATTAAATGTAATGAATACTTGAAAAGTTTCATATTCTTCGAGTGGTCGATTACGATTTGAGTCACTGTGAATAATTGGCTTAGAGGTTTACGCTTTTCAAAATAAAATCTATGTAAAATGTCAAAATTAAAAGTGTTAACGTAGCTTAGTTATTAGACTAAAACTGGCATTTATCACGCTCACCTTATGTATTAATTATATAGCCTTCGAAAAAATATTCTTATCGATCGACGAAACGACACGAATTAGGAAAGTTTTAGTTTATGTGAGAAAAATGAAAAATAAAAAAATATTTAACTTGCTGTGTCCCATTGTTAGGCAACGGTCTCCTTCAAATCCTTCCACTTTTCGGAGGCTTTTGCGGCCTCCCACCATTCCTTCTTGAATCCGTCGAGATCGTCCCGCCAACGCTTTCTCGGCCGACCCTTCGCCGCCGCCCGTCTTCAGGTATTCAGAGAGGGGCTGGTCTTGCCCACCTCACCGAGTACATGCAGCTAACGTGCATTAACGTGCATGAAAAATACTAATATTTTAATATTTATCTATAAAAAAAAATATTCTTGGTATTCTGAAGATAGGTTATTATATACCTATATTTAGAATTTCAGAAACCAGTAGCATGATGCGGAAATGGAAACAAACCACATCGTTATCCAGTGGAATGTGGAACTGCAAGCGGACTACTCCCGCCTGAAACCTGAAACTCAACAACTGAAGAAGTATACGAGCACAACTTAGTTTTGGATTTCAAGTTTAATAGAATTTGATGCCGGCTCCGTGATGTTAAAGTTGGAATTTTCATTTATTTTCACAGGATTTTATTCGGAAGTTTGAACATGGGTGTATAAAGATGGATTTTTGTTACTGGCTAGAAATGCTTAATTAAAAATGTTGTATGTACAGCAAACAAACAAATATCCGTTTATACGTAATTAATTATTTAACGAAAAATAAATAAAAAAATATGATCAGATCACACTCAAACTGATCCCTACCCTATTAAAAAAATATATGCCAGATATTCTTCACATGCTTTCTGATGATCATCATGTCTCAACATGGATAGGCACTATATCAGTGTCGCCTAGGTATATTATATAAAGTCCTGTGTAGCACTGTCACAATTTTGGTAATGGGCAAGCGTAAACTTAACATTAAAATTAAACAAATTTCTTATTTCTTATTATTTACTTTTTAGATTTTTGATTAAAAATATTTTAATTTTTACTTAATTTAATTTAAAATGTCACGAATTTAATCTTATCTTGATATTAGTGTAAGTTATATTTTTTTGTGATGATTATAGATCAATGGCTATCTGAAATAAATAAAAAACAATACAATACAACAATAAAATACAACAATACAATACAACAATACAATACAACAATACAATACAACAATACAATACAACTAAAAGAACTAGATCATCAGCCTATAGCGGTCCACTGCTGGACATACGAGTAGGTCTCTCCCAAGGCGCGCCAGTGGGCCCCGCATATCTCTTTCTATATCGCATACGGTAAGTAATATTATAAATCTTTTGTTTAACATACTGCTCATTGCAAGAATTGTCGGTAATAAATAGGGCGGTATATCGCGGTATTCAAGTATGGACTTAAGTATGCAAGTATCATAGAGGCATCAAAGTATAGAATCATACTGGACTTTGAAAACGCGCCAAGAAAGTAATCTAAATTAGCTAATTTCTTAGTACATTTTGGTCCGATGCTAAATTTCACAACATAGTAAATACGCTAGTATAATTTATTATTATCGTTAAGAATTATAGGTTTTTTTATTGATTATAAAACTTCATTGTGAAAAGTTACAAAAGGTAGAAATACCTTGGACAATGGAGATATTTTATTTCTTTTGACCGGGTGTCTGAAAATTTTTAAGTCCTGTTTTCCGCCTCCATCTTGGTTTAATACTGTCAATCTTGGTGTTCTATAGGAACACCGTTTTTAATCTATGGCAAGTATGTATTCAAGTATGCAAGTGATGCATGCCCCCGTCGACTCGTAAACATGTCGAGTTGCGACAGAGCCTAATTAATTGCTGGAAGTGAGTAAAATGCACAAAATTATATATGTATTACCTATATCAAATTTTAATATAAATTAACATTAAATTTTAAAAACTTACTGCTGTTTTTCTTCTGGATTTTAACCTCGTGTCTGTTAAAATGAGGAAAAATGCAGAAATTATAATATTATTAATTTTAAAATTAACAAGATTTAATTTTTAATAAACTATCTACTGTTTTCCTGCTGTTTCAGCCTCGTTTTTGTTATAATGACATTTTTGTAGCTTTTCAACTAATTAAATAAAACCATACCGGGTTTCAGCTGAAGCGGTTCAGTAATTTCAGCGTGATTGAGTAACAAATATAAATCTATCCATCACTTTTTCAAAATTGGAAAAATTGACACTTTGGGCCCAAAATTGAGAATTATTCCCTTCTTTCACCATGCTCTGTCCGCCTAGGGTGACAAATGAAGCTTTTAATAATTTTAAAAGTTCTATCTGTGAACAATGGGGGGACAGATGGAAATAATTATTCCTATCTGTCCTCCTAGATTGATTACTGTTCTCCTATAAAAGAATCAATAGATTTTGTTACCGAGAAAATCAAAATTCAATACAATTGCTGTCCGAACAAAATGGCTTTGAAATTATCGTCTATTCCAGTATTTTATATTGCAGTAGACGATGGGTACAGTCGGCAGAAAAAGGAAATGAAAGTTTACCACTCAAGCTATTAAAATGAGTGTAATCTTGTCCCGAGGAATAAGCCATGAGTAAACATGTCCCAGTGTCCCAAATTGTATATGGTGTAAATATGCCCCGATTAAAAATAGCATGCAATGATGAGCTTTCTTACGGAAAATTTTGGGTTGGGAAAAAGTAAAAGTATTTGAAGTTATGAATATATTTGACCGAGCGAGCGCGAAACGCAAGCCGAAGGTCTCTACCGACTTCATAAAGGAGTAACGGTTGTTCATTTATGTTCGTTACCTTATAATTTTGTTATTTATAAACCGATTTGAAACGAATTATTTTTTTGTTTAGCGTTAGGTACTTCATACAGTGAGAAATTATATATAAAAACCCTTGGCAGTCGGGTAAAAATAGGTAACTAAATAAATAAATATCAGAATTCTACTATTACTACTACTCCACAGACTACTACAGACTAATACTACTAGACTCGCGAGGTCTACTAGCCACTAGTTATAGCTTTGTAGGTCACACAAAATATAGCAGTGACAGGAAATTTAAAACGTCTAAACCACAATAACATTTCATCTGAAACTACAAACATCTATCTGCCTGAAGTGCCTTCATATAAAATATGACTTCTAAGATTTTATATCAAACAAACTTGCTAAACAAAGACCTGACTCGAAGTAGGATAATCTGACGAACTTACACAAAATATAACGCTTACAGTACAGAAGCTTCCAAATTCGAATATTCCTAACACACAAAGGCTGAGACACCTTTGTGCGCGACCGTCCACTTCAGTGGAGGGCGAGTCTTTGACTGCCTCTTGGCATTAAATTAACTTTTGTTTCGAGCACGACTGTACCGAATGCCAGACGTTGCGATTGGACGGAACATGTTTTGTGCACGAATGTACGGTTTGAACATGCAAATTGAAGAGTTATTGCTATACCTGAAGGATGAATGAATTTTCACTTATAAAATAACATGTTCTGACTGAAATACTAATTGTTTCATCATCGCCAAGCTGAAATAACTGAAGGTCATCATCATTTCTTTGTCCTTTTCCCACTTAGGTGGGGTCGGCACAACATGTCTTCTTCCATTCGTCTCTATCAGCCGTCATCTCTGTACTTACACCTGTTTTATTCATATCATCTTTCACACAGTCCATCCATTTTTTCTTTGACCTTCCTCTACTCTTATATCCATCCACTTCCATATTCAACACTCTCCTAGTCACATGACATTCTTCCCTTCGCATCACGTGTCCATACCAAGCTGTCTGTTACCTCTTAATTTATCCATCACTGGCGCTACCTTCAGGCTTCCTCTTATATAATCATTCATGCCCTCATGTTGGAAAAGGTACAAAAACGATTTCTAAGATTTTTGTATAGGAAAATTTATATCTACTACCCATTCATGTATCCAACCAAGTTCCTTCAAGGGACGCTGGGCTTTAATTCTCTAGAGACTAGGCGTCTCCACGACCAAATATTAACTTTATGTCGCATACTTAGGGGTCAACTCGATTGTAAGACGCTCTTAGCAGAAGCCAGTCCGCTGTACGTCCCAGAAAACCGCATTAGATTTCGTCAAGGGAGTGTCCCTCTTTTCGCAACGAGCTCATCGCGCACACTATCGCGACAAAATTCACCGATCTGTCGCTCTCAACGGAACCTAAATAAGCTTATCACCATGCATCCCTAGTTTGACGTATTTGCGGATGGATGGAGAACAATAGAGAGGACATGCATAAAGTTCTGTGAAAAATAAATATGATAGGTTAGGTATCCCTTAGGGTACTCAATTTAGTTTAGATACCCACCTGTACAATTTGTTTATTTTTTATTTTTTATGTGTTTTTTTTTGTTTATACTCTGTATAGTATGTAAATAGTAGTAAATCTTATTTTTTACCCTTTAAAACTACCTGCATTGTATTTCGTCTATTATGTATCTTATTTAATCCATCCTCGTCACTCCACTCATCTGAAATAACTGAAGGTAAAGGCATAAAATTAGGAAAGTGAGTTCCATTGAGATGTTTTAGAATGTTAGATCCTATAAATAACACATATCTAGTTAGGTGAAAGCGAAAATTGTAAGACTAAAAAATTAAATGAATTTCGAAATAAATACTGACAGAATGCAAAAACTTTGCCTTGCCTAGGCTCGGCGTTCAAAATAAAACGAATTGCCGGATAGGACACGGCCGGCTCTGTCTGATTTACGGCAATCTGGCTCAACCGAGTAAAAACGGTGAATAAATTAATATTGGTGACACGAATGGTCGAGTGGCAAGTGTATTGAACTGCACACCGGTGTTGCGGGTTCGGTTCCCGCTTCAGGACAAATATTTGTGTGATAAACATCGCTGTTCGTCCTGAGTCTGGGTGTTTTCTATGCATCCTATGTATGTTTTTCAAAAAATATGTATTCAAGTACCTATAAATCAGTTATCGGATTCCTATAATATGTACAAGCTTGCCTAGTTTGGGACTAGATGGCGTTGTATGAAATGTCGAAATATTTTTTTTATTTATTTATATCAGACAACTTTTTCACGTGACTGTACGAAGCAAATTTGAATAAAGAATGGTAAATTGTAGTGACGAATTGGTGTTTATAGCATAGCATTATGCCTAGATCACACAATCAAACATAGTGCCGAGTGCTCGGCAGAGCGAGTGACGTAAGCTTTCACTGTCTCGGCCGAATAACATTTTACTGTCTCGACCGAGTACTCGGTACGTGTGATCTGGGCATTACTAATGTGACTAGCTCGCTGCTGCCTGTGGCTTCCCCTGCGTGGTATCGTGAGAAAAATAGGTTAAATTAGCTAATTATTTTATAGATATCTTCGAGAACCTAGCCAAAGGAGATGTTGTTGCAAGGCGTACCTCTCTGCTGGCCATATACCCTTCTTGGCCACTATATACTATAAGCCGTATTTGATAACTGTGTGCATATTTTAAGATGGTGTGCGAGATTATTGTAGTGTGCGTTTACATAAATAAATTTTGTAAGGCGCGTGTGCAATGCGTGTTTACCTCGTCCCCCGTTAAAAATGGCAGACAATTATGTTAGCAGATTCTGACGTATAATGTCTCCTTTTGCTGAATTCTTGAAGATAGATATTGATGATGCAGTGTAATTACACTAACGACGAAAATGACGAAATTTCGTTCTTATAATGGCGATGATCCGTTAGTTTCGATAGAGTTATTTGTTTATCTGTGAGTGGCCGGAAAGGACCACGGACTTGGATGTGGATGGAGAAGACGAGGGGCAAGCCATGAGAGGTAGCGTTTTAAAAAAGAGTTTACGCTTTAAGGCCAATCCTCAAATCCGAATTCCATACAAAATGATTCGGACAAATACTCAAAAAGTACGCCGTATTATAGTAATTTCTTCGCACTATTCGTTTCATCCATGTTGTAAAATTAACCCTACTAACTTAAAAACACGTATAAAATCTAAATTAAAGTATGAAACCTTTCACTTTTTTTGTTGACGAAATCAAAAAATATGGATGAAACGAATAGTGTGAAGAAATTACTATAATACGGCGTACTTTTTGAGTATTTGTCCATTTTTTTTTGAACATTTTGTATGGAATTCGGATTTGAGGATTCCCCTTAAAATAGAAAAATTAGTTTTATTTTCTGATAAACTTATTTATTATTATATGTTTTATTATACCGCTAAAGAATCCTATTCAAACTTATCAACAAAAGATCTCAGTGTTAGCCGTAATTGTAAGTTTGTTCTGTAACACTTATATTATGTATATCTTTGTTGTTAATAAATATTTTTTCATTTTTTTTTCATTATTGGCTCCTGCCCGCGACTTTGCTCCCATGGTTATGGAAATAGATAGTAGCATAGGATATTTTTCAGAAATTTACTATTTTAATGTTAGTTACATAGTATTATGTTGTTTTTAATAAATTAATACTGAATACTGATTTTGGTTCTAACTAAAAATCTTAGCAACCCTCATTGAAAAATAAAAAACCTAGCTCAGTAATTTCAGCCACCACGCCCCGTGTTCATTCTTTCCTACACGACAGTATGGTACATAATATTACTTATTCTTTGACGACAGTTATACTATACTGTCAAGTAGACGGCGGCAATTTGCGCAAAAATGTTCCTAACCTCTTGTAACTTGAACCAGCCCAAAGCAAGGAAAATATTTAGGGCGTACTTCCTGCGCTTGGATATATTGCGTGCAAACGCACTTATTGGCCCTCTACGGCCCCCCAGGCCCCCACGCCTCCTGGCCCCCTGGCCCCTTGGCCCCCCGTTTATGTCCAAACTGAGATTTCAGTGACACAGCCGTTCCGCCTCATCTAATAGACATTAGCCAAGTTTTTTCACTTCCTTGTAAGTTAGCGGAAGCTGCAACGTTTTTTTGTTTGATTTATTAAATAGAGCGTTTTGTTAAAAAAATATTTTCAGGCCAAAAGTTTTAGTTTATTATTTAGATATTTTAAATTAACATAAACATAAACATTCACACACTCACTTAAAACTTAAAACTTGGAAAGAGTGTTACTCAAGAGCTGAAAGTAAGTAAATACATTTTGAAAATAAGCAATGCATAGCTAAATGTAAGTAAAACATTGTTTGTCTGTAAAGTTGGTTTACAGACGATAGCTTAACGTGACTACCAGCGTTACCGTACAAAGAGCGTTACCGGACAATGACAGCGTTACCAATGACAACTTTTTAATGCAGCCAGCGTTCATCAATATATTTTAGACGTAGTCACGCCAAAAAAAAATACGCAACGCAAACGAAGTTGCGAGTTAGTAGTTTGCAATATAAGATAATTCAAATAAATTTGATTATGTAACTTTCCTTTGATTTTGTAACCAACTCGCATAAAAAAATCAGTACATGTAGGTGTACGATGCCCGTTTTTCGGGTTCAGATGACATTAAGGGGCATCCTCTAATCCGAATTCCATACAAAAATGTTTCGGACAAATACTCAAAAACTAGAAATTACTATAATACGGCGTACTTTTTGAGTATTTGTCCGAAACATTTTAGTATGGAACTCGGATTTGAGGATTACCCTTAACCCTAGAAGCCACAAACATGGAAAATTAACCTCATAATATTCTCCCTAATAATAAACGTTTATGAGCTTCCGTTTAAAACCCTCTTAAAATATCCCGTTAAAAGTTGAATAACATTCATTAGTGAGTCGTTAAGTCGACGATAAGTCCAAATTTGTATTTTTATTCTATTACGAAAGAACTTCTTAATCGGTGCTGGGCTGTCCGGAAACTTTGAACTGCTAGAGATGGGACACTATAAACTTATCGATGTAGTAGTAATAAAAAAAGTTTGTTTAAAATTAGTACATTAATTTGAAAATACTTGCGTGCACTTTTCTTTGCAAGATTAAGAGTAATATAAATTTGAAAACTTGGGAGTGTATATATGTATGTGCAGCTGACTGTACTTACAATGAACAAAAACATCGTTAAATTAAATTGAAATCAGAGTCCTTGTAGCTGTTTTAGTCTTTGGCAAGCGTGATAACTAGCAAAGGGTAAACACTTTGCTCATGTCTTCGTCTTATCTTGAGACAATTATAATTTTATAGTTACTTTTACTCATCTTAAATTTTTTTTTTACTATTTATAGGCTTGCGTTTGACCACCATCTCACCTGATAGTAAGTGACGATGTGGTCGATGATGTAGCACGCTTACCAAGTATAATCCCATTCACTCTTGCCTTGATTTAGTTTATTTCAATTCAATTCAATTCAATTCAATTATATTTTACTTTTCAGATAACACAGTAATGTAGGTACAGTACAGTATAGTTTATACTATTTGTAATTTTTAAAGGACATTACATCACTTATTTCAGCAATATGTGATAAGCATATTATAAGTCTGGTTGACGTAAAATCATCGAAATCTTTGTCCCATCCCTAGCAGCCCTTGAGGAGCAATCATCCCTAGTTAGGGTTGTTACGCGTCAGAACTCGGCCGAATGTGATTACTGGTGCGTGTGGAGACGAAGGTCGATGGTCATGCTGACTTGCAGTCTCTGATTGTTTGCTTCACCAGGCGTTTTTGTATGATTGTTATTCAACTATTTATTTTTTTGACGTAATTACGTCTACTAAATCGATGAACGCCACCGCGCCGGCTGCATGCACGAAAACGTTGACGTAATTGTCCGGTGACGCTCATTGTCGAGTAACGCCCATTGTCCCGTTACGCTGGTAGTCACGTTAAACTATCGTCCGTAAACCAACTCTACAAATCTTTTTTTTATTTTCTTATTAATTATTTTATTTTTCGAACATGAGTCTTAGGTACTTAAGGCATATAATCCCGCGTGCCTCTATCTCGCTCACGCATTTGTTTCGCTCACATATTTGATGGTAGAAATTAACTGAGTATAAATAAAAAAATAATTGTATCGGTAATTTTGTTACTACAACCTCAGAAAATGTTTTAATAAATTTTTTGTTTTAATATGTTTAAACTAGGCGAAGGAAATAGTGAAAAACATTTTTTCCCTATTATAGAGAACTTCTTATCGTGTCACTAGTTCTTTCTAACCAGTGTGGTGAAAGGATTTCAAGTACGCCTCGAAGAGGCTCCTTTCGTGCACTTGACTTACGTTTTCACTTTTTTCGTTCTATGACATGCCGGTTTCCTCACGATGTTTGCCTTCACCGATTAGCACGTGTTTTAATGTACAGATAGATTGAGAGTACTAATACTTACGGTAAAATTGTGCTATTCGTATAATGCCGTAGTATTCTTATTAAAATTAAGGTTTAGTTTTTATTGAAGATAATCTGAAAACACGTAAAAAAAATAATAAACAACCATATTCTCTTTTTCCTATGTTTAAATAGCAAAAATAATTTTCCAAATACATCAGTATCTAAAATAACTAACGTTGCTTAATTTAGAAATGGTGGGTCTGACCAATGACTATTACCAAATTAAGCTTCGAGTGAAGATGAGTCACTTGTCGCTTGTCCACAAAGGCTCGCTTTGTGCAGGACGAGCTGACGAGCACTCGACGAGGCCCTCAGCTCGCCCTCACTAGGCCCTCACCACAGAACTGAGGCTCCTCTTAGCGGAAGAGAGGTTTCTGAATCGATTGGCCTTGTGGTTACAAGAGTTACAGTTAATGCTTTTCGGTTGGTAGAGTTTGAAGAGCCACGGATAGACCTTAAATATCACAGTTCATTAGATAACTGACCTGCATTTTTTTAATGAATTAATAAATAATATAATGAATGAATGTTGCAATCACCAGATATAAGTAGATTCTATGAAAATATTTATTTATTTTTATTAGTAACAGGCACTTGAGTATACACCACCATTATTATACAAATTAAATGGGCAATGCAGACGGGGTACTACGTTGCATCTGTGCAGTCAGAATTTTGGATTTCCACAAAATGACAGAGTGACAGCGGCGCGAGTGCGGCGCCCGAGCCGAGCTGTTGCGAGCTGGCTCGAGCTAGGTACCCGGGTTTGACAAACGATAAATAAAACATAAATTTATTTATTAACAATAAAGGGTACCGCCTGATGCAAATCCATAGGAAAACGACTAACGGTAACAGTTAATCCATTTTAATAAAAAAAACATTGACAAAAATTCGACTTAACTTTTTCAAGTTTTTTGCCATATCTGTGTTCAGTAACCGCAACTGACCATGTGTATTTTTTTTTCTGGTGATTAAAAATTTACCGTATATATTTTTTGTCTGTTGTTTCGATTAAGTGGTAAAAGCTTCGAGAACCCAGCAAGGAGGGGTTATACATCAGAATCTGCTAACAAAATTGTCTGCCATTTTTGACGGGGGACGAGGTAAACACGCATTGCACACGCGCCTAACAAAATCTTATTCATGTAAACGCACACTATAATAATCTCGCACACCATCTTAAAATATGCACGCAGTTATCAAATACAGCGTATAATTTTATTTAACGTAAATGGCCAAGAAGGTTATATGGCCAGCAGAGGGGTACGCCTTGCATTAAGATCTCCTAAGGGTAAAAGTAAAAAAAAATCTATATGATTTCAATACTCATTCTAATTATATCATTTCTAAATTAACTTTTCAGTGATCTATATATTTTTTTCATATTATAAATTCATTTTAATTTGGATTTTTATGCTAGTATCAAATTTCAACCTAAAACTTTTACAGTTGGAGAAATGTAATTTTTATTTGACTTGTGTGAACAACCTTTGAAGGAACGTAGAAATGTAGAGTCGTCATTTGCCTGCCAATTATTTATTATTAACTAAATCCCATGATTCTATGTTTCGTGAAATATAAGTATATTTAGTTTGATTAAAAATGTGGTGAGGAGAAAATATATAATTAGATTTTATAAAATGTGACAGGGTTATGAATAAATATTGTTTTAGAAATATTTCCATGAGTATATCAATCAACTATAGATAATTTTATTCATATTAATATGCGTTATATAGTTTTTTGTACACAAAACTATGCAATGAAGTCTACGCCGAGTTGTCTACTCCATATACTCTCCTTGATATCTCATTAAGAGAAATTACTTTGAAGTTTGAATAGAAAAAGTTATATTTCACTTAACTTTTTCAATAACTAATTATGATTTTAGTCAGTAATTATAATATAAACTCTTAGAATCAAATTATTTGAATTAGGTTATCAATGTATTTACTTTTCGTAGTAAAGTAAAAATGAAAAAAATTTAGTAATGAAATTCGTAAATAATATTTCGTATTGTTAAACTATAGACACTGAGAAATAATATGCTACGATATCGTTCACATTTTTAATATACGATTAATTTACTCTTCATGTTTTTTCAATAAATAATGCTCATAACGGTGGAGAAATACACCAAAATATTGGTGATTATACGCTTTCTCTACCACAACGTTATGCTTCTTGATAATACGGAACGTGTTCCATGTACCAATTCGGAGGTCTTCGGGCGACTTGAAAACTCCGAAAAAAGAAGCGGATAGTTTCGAAGCTTGTAAGCTTCATTTCCAGAAAGCAGCTGACTTGTCCTAGCTCAAACACAGTTGGTCGTAGAAATCGAAATAAAAAGTCTGTGACTACTAACTAAGCTTAAGAACTAAAAATGTCGTAAATAAATTGCCTGTAGACCTTACTTTTTCTCTTTAAGATAGGTAGTATTTTAGGCCTTTTCATGAACACAATGCATAATGTACGCTGAAGATTTCTTTCATCTTGAAATAGTTGACAAGAGTAAAAGGTATCTTTTGAAAGCTTTTATGAGATACAATTTGTAATGAAAGGTTTGGATGAAAAGATTAGAAGAACATAATACCAGTTCTTTTAATAAAATCTTTTCATTTTCAGTTAAATGAAAATGCGGTATGGTTAATGGATTAGTTCAAACAGTAGGTATCTATACTTGTTAGTAGTCGTATTTGCCCTTACCATTGAAAAGCAATTGCAAGAAATGTGTTGTTCATTGTTCATGAAAAATATTCCCGAAATCCTTACTGCGGTTGATGGTGGAGATTTCGAGACTTTTTTTCTCAAAATCCCCACTAGTTGGGATGGCTAGTGCGGATTTTGGGAACAAGCCTAATAAAGGACTTTATCGATCGATCCACATGAAGCAAATTCATAGTAAGAGACACGCCATTTCAAAATTGTATAATATGTAACTCCATAACCGAACACACAAATCGGGACTCAACTCTTTTTTTTTGGGTTTCATGCGAAAATTTCTTATTAAATTTGAGAGACTATAAAAATTCAGTAATTTGGTTTACAAGGTATTTTGTTAATAGACCCCAAACAAAAACTCATTAATAAAAGATAGCAAACCTCTTCAAATAACTGTCTGATAATACAAACAATCTGGATCTTGCGGATCTTGATTAAATGCCCTTCGGAAAATTCTTCGCGACATATTTTTTGGGGCGAAAGCGGAAAAGAGGGTGGAAGGCGGATCGGGAAATATTCAGGATAAGATTGATGGAGGGCTTGACAGGAGACGAGCGCGGGGTGATGCTACAGAAATGCGTTACATTTATTGAAACCAGAGACTAAGTTTAAAGAGTAAAATCATCCTTAGCCAACTTTTCCTCTTAAAATGACTTTTTTAAACTTTTAAAGGGCTTCATTTCAGTGAATTCGCTACGCTGACCAATTAAATTTTAACCGAAATCCTTAGAGTTCACTTCTTTCTTTCACGCATATCAAAACATTTATCGGTGAGTACTAAAACTAACTAACTAAACTAAAACCATAGATTAACACAATTATTGCTCTGTATTGTGTTATCTGAAAAATTAAATATTATTATTTATTATATTACTAGCTGGTGCCCGCGACTTCGTCTGCGCAGTTATCTTTATAAATTGTAGTCTTTATGTTATTCTGATGCTGAGCTATATTATTTTAAAGTTTCATTAAAATCCATTTAGTAGTTTTTACGTGAAAGAATAACAAACATCCATCCATCCATACTTACAAACTTTCTCGTTCATAATATTAGTAGGACAGGATAGTAAGATTATAAAACTATGTGGCTAAAGTTGTGTATATGGGTTGATAATAGCTTAAACACTGAAAAAAGAAATACGCTAGGCTTGTCTAGAAAATTCTTTATACTATATAGGTAAAGTCACGTAAAGTACACTAAAAAATAGAAACATACATAGCCTTTTAAAAATCCTCCCGTTCTTTTTCCTCACCCTATAGAAGCTCAAAACATGAGTTAAAATTCTGGAAACAGGTATCCTTCGAACCTATATCAAATGGAAAGAAATAATGGTGCAGAAAACTTGCGAGGATATTACAGTAGAGACGTTTCTAGATCTACACCTTGTCATCCTATCGATCAGAAACCAAAAAAGCTGGTTGATAGCTCCGACACCTGAGCCACTGTTTTCAAGGTTATCATATTACCTGGTTTTATCATCAACCATGCAAGTTTTGAGCTAGAGTTTAGAACTCTTGAATCTAGATTAGAAGTGGTTCGTGTCATTACGAAACGTTTTACCAGTTTTACCAACTCCTTAACAAAAGCAACTATTTTTTTATCATTTCAATATACACTGCAAATGTTTAACCACCAGAAAAAAATGCGCATATTCAGTTGCCGTTACTGAACACAGACGATTAAAATTGGATAACTGTTACCGTTAGTCGTTTTCCTATGGATTTTCGTCAGGCGGTACCCACCATTGATAATACCTAATTTAAGTTTAATTCATAGTTTGGCAAACCAATTTAAAAACATGTGATTTGTTTAAATCTGCCGAGAATTATTTTTGTATTATAAAGATTAACATTTACGATAGTTTTTATTTAAGTAAGATAGTTCTTAAATATTTGTGTTTTTATTATTTTCCATGTCGTAAGCTGCAGTATTATCTCAATGGCTGTACTGTCGCCACTGTGCCCCAAAGGACCCGTAGCTGGCGGCGCATTCCAAAGTCATCTATTATCTGTCCGACAGGCCAGCATCTCGCCAAATATCTCAGCATTCCAAAATAATCCTGTTTTTTATCCTGTGTTTTTACCTAGTTTTTATCCTATGTTTATAGTCTTGCGGCTTAGCTTGGTGGTGTCGAATTAAAAAGGAGCTTTCGTCCAAGTATTTCAGCTTCTAAATACTCCTTTAATATTTATAAAAGACTTAGTCCTGACTGGCTGACAGACAAGGTCAGGTCAAACCACTGGACATAGAAACTTGAACTTTCGAGGTTATGTTCATCAAAAAGTGTAGGCACGTATTCATATAGGAATTTGGATAATGAACAACGAAAAAGAAGTCGCGGGTGTGAACTAGTAGGTACCTGGTATATGAAAAAAGCCGAATTAATCATTGTTTTTAACAATTAAACGTCTGTTATCGTTTATACATTTTATACATTTTTGCCATTCATTTGGTACCTTTCACTCGAAATGAAATGAAACAGGAATTCTGAATGAACTGATCCAACGGTGTTGGATATAAACATTTGCATCTTTCACTTCCACTCCGAATGAAGAAAAATGTACAGTCTGTATACAAAAGTGAACGTTCAATCGGATTTAGCCACTAAACTTAATTCTGAGACGCAACGAACGAACGACGCACGACTGCATTCGACGACATACTGATAGAAAATAACAGGTCAACGTTCTATTTTATGTAATTCTAAGAAAAATGAATCATTTACTGGAGCGAAAATTCACTCGAGTGAATCGTCTGATAGCTCCTTTAATCAAGATTCAATTTGGAAGGTCTAACATAAACCTGGCAGCTTTTATGTCTTACAAGCCACATGTAAGTTCGGCCTAAGCAAGATAGGTCCCTAACTAGTTTAGCATCGGAACCTGAGCGTAACTCGATTAAATCGGTGAAAGCTTTCAAAGACCACATCTACATATATGTATACCTAGTTAGTACATAATATAGTTTGAACTTGTCTGGCTTTTAGGGCCTAGAACATAATATAGAAGATTCTATATTATGTTGTTATGTATGTGTAAGTAGATACTTAGGATGAAAATTATAATTGACTAGCCATGCCCGCAGTTTTACCCGTGTGGTATCGGTACAGCAAGTAGCCTACATACTACTTACTTAGGCATGAACTTTAGTTAATTTTTATGTTTAAGTATTAGTTGGTCCCACACTTAGTGGAGTCGGCACAACAATATTCTTCCATTCGTCTCTACCAGCCGTCATCTCTGTACTAACACCTTTATTACACACACTACACACACTATACCATGCCACTTACACCTTTTTTAACACACACTATACCATGCCGAATTTTAGCTCGATCAGTTCAGTAACTTCGGTGTGATTAAACAACTATTATCCATCTATTAATCCTCATAAACTTTCTCATTTATGATGATCTAGCTATATGATATCTTTGATTTATTAACTCTAGGTATAGTTCAAAGTTATGACGTAACAAATAGAACCCCGCAATTTTTTCAGTACTAACTTTCAGCTCGTGATAAAAACATCCTATAAGTTTCAAGAGTCTACATTTAGTCGTTGGGCCTGTACGTTGGACCCCTTGGGGTGCGAATATTTGAAATTCCTTTCTTAATACTTACCTCTCGACGATTACATCCTCCAAGTTTCAAGGTTTGGCCTGTACGTAGTCTGTCAGTCATTCAGTGAGTCAGTCAGTCAGGCCTTTTAATATATATGATACTGAGAAGCAGCGTATTGTGAAGATCTGTGAAGTGGTCTGAGAGGTCTCTAGAGGGTAGATCGATTAGTCTCCATCTGTGAATTACGCTAGAGTCCTACGTTAGTGATCTTCAATAGATTGACACTTTGTAACTGGATGCAGACCACATATCGATTATAACTAAATGCAGACTGATTTACAATAGAGTGTTGCTATACTTTACAATTTAATATGTTAAGTATTCCATTATCGTATTTGTGAATGTGAATAAAATTTCTATGCTTATTCTTCAGTATAATATATTCTTACTATCTACTAAAATACTTTAGGTGCACTTTTTTATTTTAATAAAGTAGATTTCTTATTTAACTAGGTAGATATACTTATATTTAAGTACCTCAACCAAATTTTAATTTGTTATTATTAAAGGAACCTTTAACTACCTCTAGGTGTATTCAATGCTGCATATTAGTAAGTAGTTTTGAGCTGATGTTTTTCTCAAGTGAAATAATTACAAAATAAAGTAAAAATAAATACTTTTCAAGAACCCGTTGGGGTTACAGTTTTTCTTACAATCGAGCGAGTGTACATCAGGCAAACTACAACGGGCAAACTAAGTCTCTGAGATCTGTTCTGTCCAGCATTACTCATATAGTCTCTATGGTGGCTATGGCTATATCAATTGGAAGCTATATTTTTCCATATGGCCAAATAACTTTGTTCATTCCAACTGAATACAAACCAATAGCATTTTACAATTCTCTCCGTCCAAACATAACCCGAGCAATTCAAACTTAAGCTGCGGTTAACTTGGCTAAGACACAGGCACAGAACAAGTATATTTGTGCAGTAAGGATGCTAAGTTATTTATTGATACACTGCGAGAACTCAAAAGTTTTCCTTGTAATTCTTTACCGTTGGGAGGCGTCCCCTGCAGGATGCCGTCTAGATTCTGCCACGGAACAGTAATGTGTAAGCATAACTGTGTTCCGGTTCGAAGGGAAACAGGGCTACAGTGGTAGCTAGTTAAATTACTGGGCTGTATGTGTCAAAGTGGATGAGCGTTACTAGCAGTGTTGCATTGTTATGTAAATGGTCACTACTTCTGAGGCAAATGCTGAGTGACTTTCCATTTTGTTTACACTTTTTCTTTCTCGTTGGAATGTGTTTTTTTAAATGTTATACATATTTGTAAACAAATAAATGTTTTATTATTCTTATTCTAAATCAAAGTTCGCTGTTTTGGTCATAAGCAGGCGTAATCTTTGACCATCAGGAGAACGTCTATGGTTTTTTTTTTGTTTGAGAGGATATACTTAGAGATTGGTCCCATAAAAAAGTCATCAAGATCGGTTCAGTGGAAGTTTTTAAAACAAAATAACTAAAAAAATGTATCGTTAAGGTAAATAAATATGTGCATTTTGCTTCTCTGTGACTTTTCAGTGGAGTTTACGGTCACTAGAACAGTCCAATAAGAGAACGGTTGCAGTATGTTTTACAAAAACCTTGATTATCACAGGCTAGCCACTTAGTGGCAATAAAAATATATAAATATAAAAATAAAAATAAAAGTTCGTGGTATTTCCATTGTAAACTCTTTACTGTACATGTCATTATTTTTTCTGTGTAAGTTGTAATACGGGAGTTATGCAAGTTTCCGGGGGTAACGTATGAGTCTACGATCTAGCTAAAAAATCCAAACTTGATGGATCTTGGCTTTCTTGTCTATGTGGTGTCTGTGAATAGACGCACGTCATTTTTGAGATGTCTAACAATCCTACGGCCCCTACGATTTGGATTATTTTTGATGTTTGTTGCCTCAGAACTTTGTTGTACCTACAACTTTTTTGTTTGAGAAGATAAATTTTCAGATTTGTCCTGTAGTAATTTCATTAAATTTGGTTCAGTAGTTTTGTCAAATCAAAATAACTGAAAAAAATATGTCGTCGAAGTCAAAATTGCGTATTATGCTATAATGTGACTTTTTAGTGGTGTTTAACACGTTAAGTGCGAAGCGAGGCCTAAATCACCCCTGATGCAACTTCCCTGTGGTGCGGCAAGCAAAAAAGTGAATTTCTCTGTCGTGCGAATGGCATAGCTTTGGTTTGGTCCAGTGTAGGAAAGAGATAAATATATATTTGAGATCACTAATGGTTCCGGACTCGGTGGTGTACCTACCTTGGTACCGGATGTCTTAGGCCTCGTGCCGCACTGAATTAATATAATTTTAATGCAGTGCGGAACGAGGCTAAAACGTCCCATATCCCCCCTGACCTCGTACCGCACTCAACGCGAGCTTCCCGCGACCAGTGTTGTGCATCACGTCGATTGGAGAGCACGTCCTTTTACAGCGCCGAACATGTCTAAACGATGTCGGAAGAAGTTAATTTTAAAAAACCCAGAAACAGAGCCAAAACAGGTAAGTTTTTAATGAAAAAATCTTCAGTAAGTAACGGGTGATTTTTTTGAGGTTAGGATTTTCATGCATTAGTATTTGACAGATCACGCGGGATTTCAGACATGGTGTCAAAGAGAAAGATGCTCAGTATGCTTTGACATTTCATGAACTGAAGCCGAACGATCTGCCACAACGTCGAATTTTCAGTGAATGGGCCCTAGAAAAGTTGGCAGAAAATCCGCTTTTTTATCGACAAATTTTGTTCAGCGATGAGGCTCATTTCTGGTTGAATGGCTACGTAAATAAGCAAAATTGCCGCATTTGGAGTGAAGAGCAACCAGAAGCCGTTCAAGAACTGCCCTTGCATCCCGAAAAATGCACTGTTTGGTGTGGTTTGTACGCTGGTGGAATCATTGGACCGTATTTTTTCAAAGATGCTGATGGACGCAACGTTACGGTGAATGGCGATCGCTATCGTTCGATGCTAACAAACTTTTTGTTGCCAAAAATGGAAGAACTGAACTTTGTTGACATGTGGTTTCAACAAGATGGCGCTACATGCCACACAGCTCGCGATTCTATGGCCATTTTGAGGGAAAACTTCGGAGAACAATTCATCTCAAGAAATGGACCGGTAAGTTGGCCACCAAGGTCATGCGATTTGACGCCTTTAGACTATTTTTGTGGGGCTACGTCAAGTCTAAAGTCTACAGAAATAAGCCAGCAACTATTCCAGCTTTGGAAGACAACATTTCCGAAGAAATTCGGGCTATTCCGGCCGAAATGCTCGAAAAAGTTGCCAAAAATTGGACTTTCCGAATGGACCACCTAAGACGCAGCCGCGGTCAACATTTAAATGAAATTATCTTCAAAAAGTAAATGTCATGGACCAATCTAACGTTTCAAATAAAGAACCGATGAGATTTTGCAAATTTTATGCGTTTTTTTTTTTAAAAAAGTTCTCAAGCTCTTAAAAAATCACCCGTTACCTAGTTTTTTCTTATCTTGGTAGCTATGTACCTAAAGTAAGTGTAAGATATTATTACTTAAGTATATTATACCTAAAGATATTATTGGTAATAACGATTATTGACGTACCTAATACTTTGCAACATATCTAGTTGCAAATGCGATCTAATGAGATATAATTGATCAAAATCGGTCAAGTCGTTGCGTAGTTAAGACAGTTTAAAAACGTCGATATTATTTTTCCCATCACTAATCGCAGCGAAAATTTGCCCTATTTCAGTGCGTTACGAGGTGTATAAGATCCCATATTTTGTTTTGCTAATAATTCCTAAATTAGCCATCAGATCCCGGGGCGACGGTGGATTAGGGTTCATCAATTCACTGTCTATATCAATAAGGACCAAAATTCTCATTTATCTTTGATTTCGCGCCAGAAAATGGATTTTAGTCTGTAAAAGGAGGTGGGGTCTAATAGACCGCGTGTCGCCCTAACGTCTGGTCACGGTACGGGCCGATTATACCTCGTGCCGCAGGAACGGAAAGTATGCAAAAATTGGTGCCGCAGCTAACGTGTTAATAAAATATAAATAAAATAAAAAAGCTTTATTCCCTTACATTTATAAAAGGTAATGTAAGTTTTGCCTTGCGGTAAAAGCCTCCTCCAATTCTTTCCAGTCCCTTCTATTTATTGGTCTCTTTGGCCAGAGCTTTGCAGTGGTATTTACGATCACTAATACGGTCCAATTGAAGTCGGTTGTTGTATGTTTTTGTAAAACCTTGATTATTTACGTATCCACAATCAAACATAAATGAGGTTGGCTGATTGACTTCACAAGTACCAACCTAATTAATGACTGGGGTATCGTTTGTAAAATGTTTAATGAGCTGTACCGGTAATAAATGGACCTGTACGGAAATAATACAAATCGGAAATGGGGTAGCCAATCACAACACGCAACGATGACGTGATGTGAAATGAAGCGATGCTATTGGTGCATTCCTGTCGGATCCTTGCCGTGTTTTATGAGGGCGGCCGGTGATGAATAGTTCAGGGGCCCGGTGCTAAATTAGCACGCAATTTTGTGTCTATTAGGTACGAATTGATATAGTACTGTTTTATTTTCATTAATCAACAGACTGATTTAACAAACATGGTCCAATTGATCCTTTTGGTACATTTTGTATTTGTAGATGAGTAGTAGATTTAGTTTCTATAAGTAAATATCTATGTTGCAAATCAAATAATCCTATAGAAAAATCAATTAAAAGGTTTAACTCTATTCAATAAGTTCAATTCAATTATTATTAGCCAAAATGTTACATTGCATAACTCTAGTAAGTCAAAAAAATATTATAGTTTGAAATAAGCTTACATTATTATTATTATTATACAGCCATCTGTGTCCTACTGCAGGGCAAACGCCTCCCTCCTCTCCTTCCACTCCTTGCGGCCAAGGGCGTCGCTGGTCCATGTTGGCAGGTATCCGTCCAACTCGTCCCGCCATCTCCTTCTAGGCCTTCCACGTCGTCGCTTCGCGTTTGGTGGGCTCCACTCCGTAGTGGTTTTTGCCCACAAGTCGCTGGACATGCGACCAACTACTACGACAAAAATAAGCTTACATAGATGTAGAAAATATTTTTTCACACCACCACCTGCTCGACAATATCCAATTACATATCATGCTATCATCAAGGTAAAGCAAAGCATTACCTACCTAGGGAAGTAATGTTGTATGAAACTCCCAAGGGTAGTAATGTGATTTAAATTTGGAACGTCAAATTCATATGGAAACTCGTGGAAAACTCTAAGTAAAAGAACGCCCATATGGCATAGTAAAAAGGTTTGTTCTAAAATCGAACTGGCCACTCATAAAAAAAAAAGAAAAAAGGCGCGACTTCAAAGACTGTGAAACAAAAGACGGTGTTAGCTGCTGAGTTCGGAGCCCTAGATTTTTATTGCCTCGCAGAAGGTGTGAAAAGTAGATTATGCTCCTCTGGGATAAAGCCTGTCTTCGTCTTGGGTAGCTTGAACCCCTCGCGTCACTCAGGACTCTACATAACTCCCTCGCTTCGCTCAGGAGTTAACTGAGTCCCTCGTTAGCTCAGGGTTCAATATGCCACCCGCGACATAAGACACTGCTTTATCCCCTTAGTGCATAATCTACTATTATATGTACCTATTGTAGATATAGAAAATATTTCATAAGCGTATTTCAAACTGTAATAATTGATTTTTTTATTGATTTATAATATAAGGCTAGGCTAGATAGACATCTTGCACTGAGCAATAAGGTAATACGGAAAAAATGCCTTGGTACAGGTTTAACAGTCACGGACTTGGCCGGAAAAAAATAATAATATTAAGGGTATTAATTTACACGTTGTATCACAAGAAGATTTTCAGTTTGTAGAAAGACTGTGTTGTCGTTATTTCCTTTCAGCCAGACGGATCCAGTTGCCGCCCTCGAGGATGAGGAAGAAACTGGCTGGCGAGATCTTGGTGGGGATACATGTCTTGGGACTCGCAGACACCTCCAGCTGCTGGAGAAGCTGGTACTACATCATCAAAATGCCATGATCTGCTATTTTTATATAAAGTTGTTAATGGTTATACAGGTTATTGTAATTTAATCAACCGCATCTCTTTGTCAGTACCGCATCAATTCCCTAGAAAACCGATAAGCCAAATTTTTAAAACTCCTTATTCTAGAACAAACCTAGGTCTTAATTCTCCGTTTACCCGAATTTGTAACGAGTATAGTCATTACAATTATTGAATGATTTAGATCTGTTTGGTGACTCTATAAATGTATTTAGAAATAAACTAAGGAAACAATTTGTGTGTACACTAGACTCTAATTCATAAATTGTGCTTTTATAATTTTTGTTTTGTCTAAGTATTCATTTATTTACTTAATCTTAGTTTCATCCATCTTTTTATTTTCTTTTGTATTTAGGTTAAGTTTTTAGAAGTATTTTTGTTTTAGCTGTTGTCTGTATGTTTTTGAGTGTTGTGCAAGCCTGTAACTGGTCCACATTTTAGATATTTATGCTTTTGATTGTTGTAACTAGTGTGAATTGTGTGTGCTGTTGGCATTTGCCTTAATAAATAAATAAAAAATAAAAATCACCTTCACCTCGCACAGGGCGAACCGGGAGCCTGCAAGTATACGTGATGTCTTTGGTTTGTTAACAAGGGACAAGATGAGCCAAGTGCTCTCTTGATGGTAAGTGATCACGCCTGTCCAGTGCCCATCGCCGTAGTACATCACTGATAATACCGCTGATAAATGTACAACGGATAAAATTAATCATTCGACTAAAAGTTTTACTGAGCTAATATGCTTTCAAAACGTTAAACTTTTTATTGTTCGTAGCATCTATGATAATATCTACACTGCAATTTTAAACTTTTTATGATAAAGGAACTTCTAAAATTAAAAAAAAATATAGTACTCAATGTTAATAATACCGCACTTTGAGACATTTCAATGGTCACTCTTGAAAAAACAGTTAACTATACACATTGCTAATTAGTATGCGGAAAAATAACAGGCACTATCGAAATAAATATGATTGCCAAAAATGTTTACGTTAAAGAGAACAAATTTTAAGTCGGGACACAAAAATCATGTTTGTGTCTTGCAGTCAGTATTCTCAGCTGCCATCGATATCGAGTTGGACCAGTTGATTTTCCGCTATAAGTTTTTATAAAAACCCTTATTTTTCGCCCTTATTTTATGTGTCCCACTTTTGGGAATTTTATGAAACCCTAATTAAGTATTTATAAAATCGTTATAAACTCGACAAACTAAAGCAATAAAGTGAATCCTAGCAAAGACGTCGACAGAAGTTTAAATTACAACATTTCTGTTCAAATAAAGTGCTCCCTTTGGTCTCGCACAATTTTAAACTGAGTTTAACTTTAACATTGATGATAGACCACCGATCATCTTACATCATAGACCATAGTAAAGTTATGGTAGATCCTCAAAAAAATTTAAAGATTTAAAAAAAAAGTAGATCAAATCCCTTGCATATCCCAATGCAACATATTTTTAAGCGTCGATGACACACGGCTTTTTTACACGCTGCTTGTTGGCGAGTTTAAAAGCTTGTGAACGAGTTAGCTTTCGGAAAGGATTGTCACAAGCTGATTATAAAAGAGCCGATGACACTGGGCGATTTTACAAGCTACAAGCGAACTCGCTGGCTTGTAGCGTGTATAAAAGGCGTGTATCATCAACGTTTAATACGCGCTTACATTTCTTGACAAACATATACCGTCAAAATTTCAAGTCTCAGAGTTCAGTGGTTTAGCCTGTGCGGTTTTTGTCAGTCAGTCAGGACAAAGCCTTTTACACGTTCATAAATATTTTAAATGTATTTGGTATTGGGATAAAACGTAGAATATGTCCTTTTCCAGTTCATAAAATATAACCACTCCAAATTTTAACCAAATCGGTTCTTTATCGGTTGAGAAGCCATTAATCCTCATAAACTTTTGCCTATAAAATTTAAGTAGGATAAAATAACCGATATGATTGTAGTCAAAAACTAGTGCTAAACCATTCTGCTCTGATTTTTTTACTATTTCACTAGCATTTTCTGAAGTATTGAGAATATTAACGATGTGCTTGATAATCGTGGTTTCCGACTCTTCATTAAATTGTGTTCGATTCAAACTTGTATCGATGAAACATTGAGTAGAGTCAGCAAGTAACAAAGATATGAATACCTACTTGAAAAATCTTTGGTAGAAGCTTTAACTTAGGTAACTTCATAGGTATACTTGAAACTGAGTACCTACTAAAATTTATTTTTTAATTCTATGAGCGTCTTCTACATATTTTTACTAGCCGACTACGAGAAGATGATCTTGTACTTAAAGGTAAATGGCGGACAAACCCTTTTCAAACAGTGTTGCACCGGCCTATATGAATCAAATTCTTGTTTAGCTATTCTGGTAATGAGCAGGCGTGATCTCTTACCATTAGGTGAGCGCCTAGTAGTATCGTCTAGTCCCATGTTGACATTAAAAAAACTAGGGTTAATGTTATGAATTAAGATTATATTATAGTTACTAGCTCGACTTCGTCACCCGTGGAAGAATTGTTTATTTGCAAATTTTTCAGTGTTTTGGTTATCTATCTAGGATATATCAAAATTTATCAGGACCCAAAATCACCCAAAAATAAATTTTAGTCCTGAAAATCACTCTATTTCGCTTCACAAATATTTTACGCCTTTGATTTAGACCCGGAAATCGCAGAGCAACACTCGCCTGGTGATCAGCTAGGGCACCCGCGGCCGCCCCAGGGCGTTCGCGGTGAGTGGCGCTGGGCAAACGCCCCAGCACCCACGATCGCCAGGGTTTCCGCAGCCGCCCTAGGGCGCTCAGCGACCGCCCGCGGGCGCCCTCGATCTCCAGGGTGTCCATAGCTGCCCCAGGGTGCACGCGGCGAGTGGCTCTCAGCGCCCCCTAGAACCGTGCGCCCGTGTGCAATGCAAACCCTGCACAATAGGGTAAGTCGGCCCTGATGTCGTTTGTTCCGCCCGCGGAAGAAATGTCACAGAATAACAATGTGTCAGTACTAAGCCAGTCAATCAAAACTTGCACATTTTCAAACCCTCTTTTTAACCACTCACATATTGAATTTAGTAGAAAACGGAAAAACATGGCGGTATTTATCTTCGAAAATTATAAAAATGCAACTTTCAATTAATTATGGTGTTTACCTGAGGAGACAGGTTCATTCAACTTTTGGTCTAATAACACCTTCAATCCGTACTTTTACATATTTTAACTTTAATTTAGAAAATCGATGAAACCCGTATTTAATTATTTGTTTTGTAGAACGTAATCTCAAAGTTTTAAATTTGCCGTTTAAATAAACCCGTCTGAACACGATTCCGTAAAACAAAACATATGTACAAGAATTCGGGGTCTCTTGCTTTATTATATGTATATATATATATATATATATATATAGAATATAGATAGATGTATAGATGAAATAGGTACTGCAATCTATCTCCTGTTTTTCAACAGTACCCACAGTACAGTTTGCATCATCAAAAGAGTTAGAGAGCGTTCTGCAATTACAGGAAATGGGGAACATAGAATGAGTATCTCGTTATTTCTATATTTTTGTTTATAATAACCATTCGTTAAAGGTTTACTAATTTATTTAAATACAGATGTAATAAGGTCCAACGTTCAAAATTGAATTCAATCACACAGATATTTGATTCGAACTGGCGACACTCATAAAACAGCCAGAGCAATAAACCAAATAGGCAATATTTGTCTTTATTTTTAGGTTCTAATGTTCTAGGTTCTATTTTTAGTTCTAGTAACCTAAATAAAACAAAAAAAACACAACACTGCTAGCCCTTTCTGCGTCTCACAAGTCATTCATTGGTTTTCTAAAGATGTTTTATACTTTTTAATTTTTTTATGCACCTAATTATTCCTAATGCTACCGCGAGCTTTCAGTAATGGTTTTTCTACAAAATCCTGTAAAAATAACCAGCACTCCGCCATTATTATTTTTATTACATCGCATCGCCACCACAAATTTAATTAGAGCGGCAATAAGCGAAGTTTATCTGAGCGTTTGGGGCAGCCCTAATCCCGCTGAATGATGTTTATTAGGGTTGCCGCGATTAGGCCGCGTCTTATTGGCAGCCATGTTGATTAGCGCTGAGTTTCTTGGATCAGGGTAATCCTGAACGGTATCGTACCTTAGGCTCTGCCTTGCTCTACAATACCAACAAAAGTCTAAACAAAATCTTGTATCTACGTATATAAGTGTACATAAGTGCTATAAGTAAGAAAGTTGTTGAAATACGTAAGTATAAGAATTATTACAGCTGTTCCTTGTATCTACATACAATACCAGACTTCGCAACGTAAACGTAATATTTACAACAATAATTAAAATGAATACCTGTAAATTAAATTATAAAGTTAACTTAAATAGTTACACATCACTCTACTCCTCTTTTTCCTCTGTCTTATAGTTTTTTTTTTTATCTTAGTTACAAAACAAAATAAATATTTAAAAAAAGTTACATATTATGTAGGTAAGTACTTAAAAATATTTAAATGATAAGGACCTAATTAATTATAAGACCCTTTTTGAAATGAAACATTTTATCTTTATCTTATATTTTACAAGTGGAAGGAATATATGAGAACTCTTTATTGTACCAGAAAACTAGCAGATAAGAATACCTAGTGGTCCCAATCGACGGAAGCCTCCAGATAAGTACACATCAAGTTATGGGTCCAACTTTTATATTGTTAACTACCTTGTAACCCGCAACTTCGTTTGATGCCTTTCGTAGTACGCGTCTACACGCCTTGGCAAACATTTCCAAATTCAAAGTCTCTACGTCCAGTGGTTTTGCCTGCGCGTCAGTCAGTCAGACAGCCAGGACTAAGCCTATTAAGTATATAATTTATTGTTTTTTTTTTAATTTATTTTTTATAGATAAATGTTTGTTGTATAATTAAGTACAGTTGTGTATGGAAAAGTCATAAGTTACTTTTGATCTCGATATCATGCAGTTGGAGCAGCAGACAGCAGCTTGTACGAGTACATTATTTTCCTATTATAACTCTGAGCTAACTAACATAAAACCGAACACAGTAAGTAATACAAAACTCGAGCCAAACGTATGAAAACTGGAGTCAAAGCACTATCAATGGTCTGAATTTTATTGTTTCAATTTGCAGTAGTTTTTGAACTGTCCTGTAAAAACTGTAGTGAATACTTTCGTCTTTATATCCTGTTTTATCTTGGCGAATGTCTGTTAGATAAATAAATTTATAAAGTGTTACTATCTATCTAGATACTTTCTTATATTATGTAAGTAAAGTACCTACTAAATATAAAAATGAACTCTAAGTTGTTGCGCCCTGACAGGGTTCATGTGCATTGTGTACTAGCTACTTACACCTAAGTTGTATTCCATCTGTATGCAAATGAGAACAATAAACTATGATATGATATGATATCTATCTATTTTTATTTTATTTAATTTTATTTATTTAACATTAGACTCACAGTTACATTTTTTTCTTATATAAGCTATGAAATATATACTATTCTTAAACCAAATTGAGTCTACATTTTGTTTACTGTAAATATATAAAAATTATAGGTAGGTAAGTCTGGGTAGATAATTAGTAACTCTAACAGCAGTAAATTACAAACAAACAAATAATCGCATTGTGTTTGTCAGTGGTGTGTCTGGAGTGTGAATGTGATGTGTGTGTGTGTGTGTTGTGCGAAGTCTTAATGAGTTGCCTACCTAACCTGCAACGCTTGCAACAAGTATGCGCTCGAAAAACAAACTTGTCACTATCTAGATACTATCTATCTAGATAGTAACACTTTATAGTAACTACATACACCACGAGGAAACATTTATATATTATATTATAAGAGGAAGCTTAAAAATTAAAAAAAACCCAAATATAATAGAGGTTACAATAGGCGACCTTATCACTAAAAGCGAGGCAACCTTTGGATAAATTTTGTTCAAACCGTAAACAGTTTTATGTAACGTATCACGAACTGAAACAAAAAATAGAAAAGAAACATAAATACTGAGAATATAATTTTAGCCCAATTACCACAAGCTTTTGTTTACTGCATAGGTACTCATGAAATAAAGTGCTATGTACTTATTTCAAACTGTATAAATTTTTTTTTACTCATCAGAGTTATGCAATGTAACATTTTGGCCAATAAATGATTGAATTGAATTGAATTGAACTGTTTACAAAAATAAATACTTATGGTTCCGAGCATAGAAAAAAAAAGCGATTCATCTTCTGTGGTTCTGTGGTAATTAAGTCCTGCATCTTCTTTTATTTGCTAGGCCGTTTGGTAAGCCTGTTCTTAAAATGCCCCTTCAATAGTTTACAATTCTAGTTCAGTCAGCTTTCCTCCTTCTATGACCCAAACACTGCCACTATCTCCTTTCTCAAATATCTCCACAGCAGCGTCTCCGACCACACCAACCTCTTGCCATTCATATGTTTTGACCCTCTCCAGAACCTCTTTAACCTTACCCACATTAGCTGTTAAACTCGTATGCGTGAAACCTGGACAAACCGTCACCACCCTCACTCCACGGTTTTCATATATATTTTTATGTCCATATGATCTGGAAAATGCTGCCAGACCAAATTTTGTGGCGTGGTATACAGGAACCATAGGAGTGATTCTGACTCCAAAAATTGACGAAATGTTCATAATAGTAGAACCGTTGTTCATATGCTTTCCGAATGTAAATGACCAATCTATGGCTGCTGTTAGATTGATGTCTATCATCTGTTTATAGGTGTCTTCGTTTGCTATACCAGCATTGTTAACCAGCACATCGATAGATCCATATTTGGTTGTAACTTCTTCAAAAACTTTTTCTAAATCCTTTGTAACGTCACATTTGATGAAGACCGATTTATCCGGTCCCAAGGTTTCGGTTATATCTGTTACAGCTTCTTTACCTTTATATTCGTTTATATCAACTAATATAGTCAATTTAGCTCCGTTTTTGAGAAATTTCTTTGCAATATCCAGTCCTATGCCTTCTGCTCCACCAGTAATGATACATATTTTATTTTTCAAACACTTTTCCATTTTAATCGTTTTATAGCTGCTGCTTCACTGCCACTAAAGAATATTTTAAGTGAGCTGCTTGCATTTATATATTGTTTTTCAACAGCATTATCTTAATGACAAACGTGTTGTTATTAGTAGAAAACAAACACAAATTTTAGATACCTAATTATTTAAATGTATGCAAACATTTATTACTTATTTATAGAGGACGTGGTGGCCGAGTGGATAGATGCCTGCAATCCGATAAAAAGCATTGTGATGAAACCGTCATGTCAAATAACTCAAAAAAAAATCTCTGGCAATCTACATCCACTAATCTGCATTGGGTCTGCGTGGAGAATTAAGACCTACTGCTCTCCTAGTGGAGAGTAAGCCTGTGGGAACAATATAGGCTGATTATGTCTATTCCAAAATTTTATTAATTTCAATAATTTGAAATGCTTATAACACTATGTCTTTAATTTCGTCTACCTTTATAACCAACGGTACTGATAGGTACTAGTTAAGTTTGTTTTAGTTAAATCTGCTTTTCATGTTGAGTTCTATGATAAAAAATATATATTCTGAATGTTTGAAAGACTTGTTTTGTTCCAGTAGGTATTACTTAGAGTTAGGTGCCGCGCTTGGTTCACGTAATTCCAAGATGACAAAAATCTACTCATTTCTCATCATTCATTTAATTTTAATTACATACATACCCATACCCACAACAGACAAATATCCTTACATACATATTTTTGCATTTACATTATAAAAAGGTTTAGTGTGTGATAAACAAACACATCATGTCACTAACCTAACGACATTTAATCACCCTTTTTCACAGTGGACTTCAAAAACATTGTTTTGATAAGAAAATAAAATGTTAGCGGCACAGTGCTGACAGCATCACCTCTGCAATCGGTCGAGAACCTTCTATCAGCCACGCTGATCCACTGTCACCTTTCTCGAAAACGTCCACTGCCGCCTTGCCGACCACGTCCACCTTCTGCCAAGCGTTGCCTTCGAGGAAGTCCTTGAAATCACCGACAGACATATCGTCCCAACCGTCAGGCTGTGACGTCAGCTTCGTCTCAGTGAATCCTGGACAAATACCCACCACTCTCACCCCCGTCTTCTTAAAATTGTACTCGTGCCCCAATGATTTCGTGAAGCCCATCACGGCGAACTTGGAGGCTTGGTATGCCGGGAGGAACTGGTCCACTCGGTACCCATAGATCGACGCTAAGTTTACAATGGTGCCTCCATTTCCGTCTTTGTCCTTCCTCATATGCTCCCAGAACTTCTTCGACCATTCGATAACCGCAGTGACATTAATATCAATCGTCTTTTTAATCGCCTTATCGTTCAGAATCCCCGCGTTGTTGACGAATACATCTACCGTTTTGAAGGACTCGAAGATTTTCTTCGATACTGAATCCAGGTCTTTAGTCACATCACACTTGAAGAAGACAGCTTTTCCGTTACCGTGTTTCGTTGTTAGATTTTTTACAGCTCCGGTTCCCTGTTTTTCATTGATGTCGAGTAAAATGGCTACTTTAGCTTGTTTCTTGAGATAGTTGTCCGCTATTTCATACCCGATACCCTCTGCGCCTCCCGTTATTACCACTACTTTGTTTGTCAAATCTTTCGTCATGATTTTGTTTTAAGTTTTGTGCTCAACCGATTATGAATCGTTGCATACTGAAGCTGCAATATATCCGTGATCGTAGAATAAGCAAATTTATCAGTAATAGTGCAAGGGGTCGTCAAAACAAAGTTATTATGAATTTAAGATTTTCTTATCCGTTTATGTTCATGTTAATGTTAAACGTGTGCAGAAATGGTATCAGTTAGTTATATGATATAATATTTTTGTTAATACATACTGTAGGTATTAACAAGAAAATTACGAGTTGGAAGTTTTTTCTCCAGCTAAATCAAGGTTATATTGGGCATCATTTCGAAACAACGCTAAAAGGAGCCAGTATCAAAGACTCGTTACAGAGCAAAATTAATGAATAATTCAGGAAATGGAATTTATAAGATTAACTGCAGTGAGGGACGCTATTTGCCTAATGTATACGAATTTTACTCGTTTTTCGGCTTTAGCTCTGTGTATAATTTGAATTTTAATCTCTTTAGAATATCAACAACGGTTTTGCGTGTCGTTTCATTAAAAATGCAGTAATGCCTAATGTACTTAGGTACTTACTTACCCATTTTCAAAACTGCTATGAAATGCCGAGTTTGGAGATGGAAGGATGGTTTAATTAATAGTTATGATGTGTAGTTATGTCTTCCTTTTAATTAATAACTAACATTCTGAATTAAGAACTACTAAACCGATTGATATGAGTTGAAAGGAGATTTTGGATATTACGATCCGAAACGATTCAGTCATTTTTGAGACCTAAGTAGGTCTAAGTAATACTTAAATAATCTATTTTCTTAATCGCATAAAACATAATAATATACATAGTGTTTATGAAATCATAATAAAGGTTAAAGGTCTAATAAAATAACAAGATTATTACCTACTCGTATTGAAGTAGAAATAATGCGCCACCTATGTTGAGTATTAATAACTAAAATGTAAGCAGGACTGTACCACGTACCTGAGCGTTTTTTGTAGAGTTCTTGTGATGTAAGCTAGTACGGTAGAGCTCAGTTCACTCGCGTTAACTTATAGCTTAAAAAATACGATGAAAGATGGCGCTGTTCATTATTTATATAAATTAAACAAAATAAGCCATAGGCTTATTTTCTGTCTGTTTATATCAAGTCTAGGTATCGAAAACCTGTTCCTTCTAGTCCACAGCTTGTCTTTCGACAAAGTCCTCCAAATATTTTCATTTTGTCCTGTCCTTTGCTACCCGCATCCATTCTGCCTCAGGTCTACTTTCACGATTTCTTCTTCTCATCGTTTATATTGTCTCTCTTTGCTTCTCTTTCCATTCCTTAGGTACCATTGATTGACGATACAGATGGTCGAGAGGCAAGTGTATTGGACTGCCACGCCCGGTGTCGCGGGTTCGATTCCCGCTTCAGGACCAACGTTTGTGTGATGAGCAATGGTGTTTGTCCTAAGTCTGGGTGTTTTCTATGTATTCTGTGTATGTATTTACAAAATAAAGTATTTAAATAAGTATTGTATCAGTTATCTGGTTCCCATAGTACAAGCTTTGCTTAGTTTGGGCAACGAATAATAATATACTACTGGTTTGGGGCTAGATGGCGTTGTGTGAAATGTCCAAAATATTTATTTAATTATTTATTAATTATATTATTAGTTAAGTCTAAGCTAGACTGTTCAATATAATTTATTTCTAAATAATTTGGGCGCGACAAAAATACGCAAGTCTGAAAACGAACTAAAATTATAAAAAATCCCTTTTAAATTGTTTGTCGTAACGAACCTGATATTTTGCACCGGTACCATTGAGCTGACTTGATGATGATGACCGACCGACATATCCAAGAGAGCATAATCATAATCAGTCTATAATGTTCCCACAGCTGACACTCAGGCCTACTCTCGGCAGGAGAGCGAATGGGACTTAATCCACCACGCGGACCCAATGCGGATTGGTGGATGTCACATACCATACAACATTATTTTTCTGTCCGTTGACATGCCGGTTTCCTCACGATGTTTTCCTTCGCCCTTGCGAGAACGTGGGATGCATACATAGATTTTTTCGACCGAAAAAACCCATTTACCCATGACTACCATCGGGATTCGAACCCGCGACCTTCAGATCGCAAGGCAAGGGCCTCATCCACTCGGCCACCACTTCCTCAGACAATATCCAAGAGAGCTCTATGCGTAAAATAATTAAAAAGGTATTTTTTTAATAATTCGAGTGCGTTTTCCGATATTTTCGTCGCGCTTTGAAATAAAAATAATAATTCACATTCTAATAATACCTTTATTAGATCCTCTATTTTTAGGTACTTATTAGCTAAGATTAGATAATACAAAATAATGTACCTACCTACTCCATATTAGGCTTTATAATATATTTCCATGCTTTGGTCACAACTACATATAGCGAGTTTTCGTAATGCACGACACGGTAATGTACGCCCGGGAATGTACAGCCCGGGAATCCTCGCCCCTACAGTCTCCCCATATTCCTGCTTCTTTGTAAATAAACAAACAAGGTGCAGCCCGCGACAACTGGAAATGAGCATAAAACATAGCCTATGACCTTTTCCAGCTTATAAACTATAAGCATACCTAGTTTCAGCTTAATCAGTTAAGTAGTTTTAGCGTGATTGAACATCGAACACTCACCTTCCATCCATCGTTTCAAACGTTCACCCTTCGTTTTGCAGAAGGTGGATGAAGAGAGCTGAAGACCCGGCTTAATACGCCCTAACGTCCAGGAGTAGATTGCTACACACGGTCAATTTTTAATCACCAGAAAAAGAAAATACGCATAGTCAGTTGCCCTTACTAAACACAGCTACGGCAAAAAAAAACTTGAAAAAATTAAGTCGAATTTTTGTTAAAATAAATTTGATTAAAATTTGATAACTGTTACCGTTAGTCGTATTCCTATGGATTTGCGTCAGGTGGTACCTTTTATTGATAATAATTTAAGTTTTATTCATCGTTTGGCAAACCCGGGTACCTAGCTGGAGCCAGCTCGCAAAACCTCGGCTCGGGCGCCGCACTCGCGCCGCAGTCACTCTGACATTTTGTAGAAATTCAAAATTCTGACTGCACAGATGTACCCCGTCTGCTTTGCCCATTTAATTTTTTTTTTGGTAATTTAAAATTGGTGATAGTTTGATAATGGTAGATGGATGTGATGTGATGTCTACAATATCACGCAATCAGTTCTTCATCATTCTCTAGGCTTCATCTGCAGCCAGTGTCCCCCTTGGAGCTTCATCTGGAAGGTGTCCTTGGAGAGGCGGGAGGGAAGGCAGGTCTTCTTGCAAGGAGACAGTTCCATGTGCTGAAGGAGCTGGTAGGCCATCACTTTCACCTCGCACAGGGCGAAGCGGGAGCCTACAATAATGAGGACTTTGTAACCAGATCATGATACAAAATAATTTATTCATAACACTATGTACCTAAATAAGTGCACCAAGTCAGTGCACTATATTTAGGTATGACTAGCTGACACCAGCTGAGAGCAACTTTGATTGCTTTATGAATTTTCAACATTCCTTTAATGGCTACAATTCTTGAAGAACATACCCTTCAAATTCGAGGTCTTTATGTCTAGTGGTTGGCCTGTGCGTTGGTTGTCAATCAGTCAGTCAGAACTAAGTTATTTATATTGATGAACGTCTTGCGCAGGTTATCAGTAATTTGCTGACAGTTGTGTTAAAAAGTCGAAAGTATTATTGTGTTTCAGAAAGTATTACAGTTTCAGATAGTGTCTTTTATTTTCTAGTATCAAAAGGACCAACTGAGCTCATCAGATTCACTGTTTTCTCAAAATGAGATTGACGTCAAAACTTGGATTTCGGTCATTTGGTCAAGTCCGGTCATGGATTAAATAGTGAAAGATATAAGGGTCATAAAGTAATGCGAAGGTTTTGTAATCGATCTACTCCATTAGATCCCTTATAGAATTCCATTGTAATGAGTGTCAGTTATTTTGTAGAATTATCTTGGTCATTGCCAGGCGTGATCTCTTACCAGGAAAGCATTTACATAAAGTAAGCTAAGTGTACCACGTTTTGTCTAAAATATATTCTAGCTAGAAAATTCAAGTGGAATTCATACAAAAAACTCACCAATGCAGTTCCTGGGTCCAAGTCCGAACGGCATGTAGGTGAAGGGGCTGATGCGGTGCTTGTTCAGGTCGGAGAAGCGTTCAGGGTCGAACCGGAGTGGGTCGGAGAAGTACTGCGGGTCGCGGTGGATGGCCCACGCCGGAATGGCTACGCCCATACCCTTGCGGATCTGGGAAAAGATAAATTTAGTACCTTTTGCCAGGGTTATTATACCTCTAGTTTTGGTTTCTGCGGTTTTACACCCGTAGGCAAAGCATTTTAAAATACAAAATTTTTTGTTTAGTCAACCTACCTTATGTTCCTAGAAAAAACCTCGGTCTGACTGCCTCCTAACTATAGATATTGTAGTGCCCCAAAGGGGCTCACATGCGATTTTATCACATTATTATGTAGGTATTTGTTAGCATTTTCACTTGCCATCACAAACTTCATTTTAGATCGCAACTCTAGGTGCCTGACGAAGCACAAAAATGTCAATGCCACTTACAGTGACCTAGTCCGAATGGGTACCGCATTCAATTTATCAAACATTGCCAACTAAGCTGCACCATTCATCAGGATAGAAAGATAACAATTTTTTTATCGATGTAAAGAGTACATGAACTCAGTGAAATATTAGTCGAGTTGATGACAGTGATGATAAAAAATCGTAATGCCTATTTCCTCAATCTAGAAACTTACGATGAAATCTTCAGTAGATTTGCTGTTCGCTTTTCCCGCGTTGAAGTCCTTGATGCATATTCTGTCCATGGCCACTGCGGGAGGCCACAACCGGAGCGTCTCTGAAAGAGAAAACGGAAGAATATTAGCCAAAGCACATTTTGAATGAAGAATATAAAGCATTTCGAGTGCCGGAAGTTTTCAATTTAGCTTCTATTTTCTGCTGTTTGCAACTTTTTCCACATGGTATAAGCTAATCGGTTTGGCGTAAACCTCCATCAATTTATGTATCTATTTAATATCCATCCTTACAAACTTTCGCATTCCGTATAGGCATAAATATTATCTATTCTTAGGCCGGTACCTTTTATATTTTTATTTTTATTTTAGGTATTTTTTAGTTGTTTTGACTTGTATGAGCGAAGAATTGGCTATCATGAATATGACCTTCGCCGATTTCTAATATGAATCAATTCCTTGCGGTGGTGTGTCGAAACGACAATGATTCTCTCCCTACCTTAGATTATTGATAAGAGCTTGTTATGTCATTAATTTAAACCACGTTTTTTGGCTATGACTATTTTGGATCTTGAAGGTTAGGTTAAGGTAGAGCAGCAATAATATTATGTTTCTTCTTTATTACCAAGTCTAAGTAAAAAGATGTTAAAAATGACCCTAAAGCAATAGTCAAAATTTGAAAAAGATTGATAATAATTGGCTAGTTACCTAGTTAAACATCTTGTGGGATTATACATAGCATTAAAGGAAACCAACTGGCTTGCACCGCTTTCAGCACCATTCTAATTTAGCTAAAACTTTGAAAGAGTATAACTTAGTCACCATAGATTTGTACATAAATTGTTCTTATACTAGATTCTCAAGTTGCTGACTAGTAGGTACCCAAAACTTTTTGAAAATATAATCTAGCTTTACGCCTTCCAATATCATCTTTCTCCTTCAGATAATGAAGAAACGTAGAGCATAGGACAACATGATCTCACCAGACACCACCATATCCAAATAGGTCATGTTCTGCACCGAGTTGTAGTCAAACTTCCCTCCGTTCTTGGCCTCGTTCTGTCTGATCTCCTGCACCAACTTTTCCTGCACCTCAGGGTTGAGAGCCAGCTCGTGGAGAAGGAACGACATGGCTGAGGAGACGGTCTCGAAGCCAGCCAGGAAGAAGAGAATGGCT
This sequence comes from Lobophora halterata, assembly GCA_932526365.1. Lineage (NCBI taxonomy): Eukaryota > Metazoa > Arthropoda > Insecta > Lepidoptera > Geometridae > Lobophora > Lobophora halterata. The sequence continues at coordinate 381,803 of OW052012.1, forward strand.
TGCGCGGTCAAGTCGTCATCAGACCACACTGAAATTATAAAAATGTTTTAAGGGTATGGTAACAATATAAATTTTAAAGCTTCCTTTATAATATTTAGATTCTGCTTATAATTTGTGAGGACGGAATAAACGATCTACTTATCTAGATAGCTTATTTCACTATCGATCTAGATATTTTGATTCCTCAATCATGCCAAAACTACTTTTTGCCTCCATAGATCGTGCATTGTGCATCGTGCTTTGTATGTGGATTTGAAGTTATTATCAAAACAATATGTTACCTCTGGTGATATCCTTCTTGCCGACTGATGATTCTTCAACGGTTGCGAAGCCAGCGTCAACATCCTTTGCAGCCTTCTCCTCGTGAGTAAGTTTCCCTGTAATTACATTGAATACTATTTCAATCTCTTCATTTTTGGATCACATACTATTGGTAGGAGTGAAAGCTTTATCCATTCAACAAAGTGCCAAAATTTCTCCGGCCAGCACTTATGTTTGTTTCTAGACTGTCCATCAAAATGTCTCAGAGTGGCCAAGCACTGAAACAGCATCACACCGGACCCATTGATTCCAAGATTTGAAAAGCACTGCTCTGGTCATGAGTCACCTTGATCGCTTACTATCAGGAGAACGCTTTGCTTGTCTCGTAACTAATAATCCTACATAATGCCCCAGGCGTAACTTTTTTATTAGTGCTGGTTAATTTTGTTGTAGCACCAGCAGCTGCATATTTTCATAAGCCCTAACCTTCTGACAGGCCATGGCCAGGATTGAAAGTAAGAGTATTACGGAGTCCACCTGCCTTTTTTTGCCTCCATGAGTAGGTGGATCATGTCAGGGCGGATGATGTTCCTCTCCTCGCGGTCCTGCATGGTGGAGCTCACCAGCTCCTTGAAGAAACCTTGGGAGGCTTTGGAGAAGAGGGTCACCTTCAAGGCCTGCACACAAGAGTCATTCTTCAAGTCAAGATGCCACACTATCCATAGATTTAGGGAATGCAAAAGTATGTGAGGATAAATGGATGGATATATGGATGTTTGTGGCTCAATCACGGAGAAAGTACTGAACCGATTGAGATAAAATTTAGTGTAGGCAATAGAATAACAGCGAAAAAAGAAAATGAAATGAAATAATACAATGATATCTATATAGTTCCGTACAATTTTTGACTTTTGAGTGTTTGCAGATAAGATAGGTGAACATAATTATGAAAATATCTAGTACTTTGATTGATTAATTCATATCAGTCAAAGTGTTTCAGTCTATATATCCTTACAATTAACAGTATAGATAAATTAGTAAGAACCTAAGTATTTTTAAAAAGTGAAGAGAACAAGAAGCAATTCTTGTATTGACATGTAAGAATAGGAAACATCAGTACACAAACGGATTTATTTTAATTTTTAACGCATGTTATAATGTAGTTTTTTTACACAAATACAGCACACAAAAATTTTTTGATCGATAATCGCAATTCGCACAACATGAAAAACAAGAAACAACTCGTCCAAAACAACAACACAATGGTATCAAATTATATTTGACCGACAGAGCGGCATTGACAATGACCTCAATCAGCAATCTCAATTACAGCAGCTGCTCTGTTGACTGAATCAACACGCGAATCCTAAGAGGGTATAAACAAGCAAAAAATTGTGAACATGGTACGTTGGGTACCTTCATATTTTGTAGTAATCAATCATAAGTACATACTTAGGTATAATTACCCAATAAGTTTTCTGAATAATTCGACGAAAAAAGTCTATAATCTCAACTTTAAAAAAAACAAGTCTTCATTTTGCCGTGACGTCACTAGCTTTAGGACTTTTTTGCCCACAACACTAAAGGCAGATGTCAGAATCAATAATTGCACATTATTTGTATAACTCACCTTCATAATGTTAGGGAAAGCAATGAACCCAAAGAACTTCAGCGTCTGCTTGAAGTTGAAGGTCGAAGCTTCCTTGCCCTTCAAGTAGAACTGGTTCTCCAAGTTAAGATGGGAGTCAACCTTCAGCCCAAAGGCGCAGGAAGCCACTACGTCGTTGGCGTAGCGCGTAGTAATGTCCTTGATGTCTACGTCGATGTAGTCAACTGAAAGCAATATTTTTACTGCAACGCTCGCTTCATTCTACTAAAAAAGTTTGCCATGGAGATATTTCAGCTTTTTAGGGCTCAGCAAGGCATTTTCGGTAACTACTAAATATATTGTGATAATAAAAAAGGTCTGCAATAAAAAAAATACAATCGAGCCTCACAATAGTCGCATATGGTATGTAACATCTGAAATCTCAATCAATAATAAACAGGTAATAACCAGCATTTTAATTTGAAAGGGTTCTATTTTCTTAGTTTTTTTTTTATGAGGTTCATGTTACATACTTCCGTCTCTTTTCACGAAATCACTCCTACAGATTGCTGAAAAGCTAGGGGAAAGATGTTATACATCAAAACAACAGTTTACCATCTAAGCTTTTAAATTTTTCCAGTCTATAACAGCACTATAACCTTATTCACAAACCTCCAGACTCCTTGATTCGCTTTTTTAAAGCCACCATCATCTGGTTTCCGACCTCCACCATGAAGGGCACCATGTGCTTTATCTTGGAGCTGGTGAAGGCTGGGCTGAGGGTGGACCGCATGTCTTTCCATTCCTGACCTGCGATAAAAATCAGTTTTACGTAATTCCTTGTTTAGATTTTAAGGTTCATTTTCTTGACTCTCTACTGCCTTTCTTCTTCTGCTTGATCAGTTCGTCAACGTTTTGAGAGAGCTTTTTTACTTGCTTTGAGCAATTACAAAGCTAATACGAGTATTCTTCTTTTTATGTTTGTAAGTGACTGGCTTTATTGAGAACTAGCTGACAATCTATAACTTCGCTTGCGTTGAAATAAAAAAATAATCTTTTTTTACTTACGTACGCTTCATGAAAATATTACTAAGTAAAAAATAAGCAATGTAAATTTTGTATGTCAGTTCCTGGTGAAACATGCATTTGTACTGTTAACATATAAAACATCTTACCTACCGTGTTTCTGACAAATAAAATCAATCTTTATCTTTATCTTTATAAACACACTCTCTAAGTTTCAAGTCTGTACGTTTGCTAATTTGCCTGGCCAGAAAATAGATTTTCATGTATAGTGTTTTGTAGTAATAAACCTGCATCACCTTTCAAAGAAAACAGGTTTCTTCCAAAAAGCGGATCAGTCTTCTCATCTATGAGGGTGCGGTGGTCGATGAAGTGTTCGAATTCCTTCACGGTGATCTGTTTCAGCAGTTCTATGTCGCGGACGACCACCTGCGGGTTGATGAACTCGAATCTCCCCACAAACCTAAAGAAAAAGGTAAATTGGAAGATGATTCTAGAGTAACTGTTCTGTGAGCGGTCTTCGCACTGCTCAGTAGCTAGTAAAAGCCATTTTGGCTGAGTGGAAGGCGCCTCGACTTTCGTTCCGATGGTCGTGGGCTATGTGTGCATTAAAACACTGCTTAACGGCGAAGGAAAACATCGTGAAGAAACCGGCAAAGTTCGAAAACATAAAATGTATCAAGTGCGCTAAAGGAGTCTTCGAGGCGCACTTGAATAGTAGATTATGCACTAAGGGGATAAAGCAGTGTCTTATGTCGCGGGTGGCATATTGAACCCTGAGCTAACGAGGGACTCAGTTAACTCCTGAGCGAAGCGAGGAAGTTATGTAGAGTCCTGAGTGACGCGAGAAGTTCAAGCTACCCAAGACGAAGACAGGCTTTATCCCAGAGGAGCATACTCTACTTTTCACACCTTCTGCGAGGCAAAAAAAGCCAGGGCTCCGAACTCAGCAGCAAACACCGTCTTTTCTTTCACAATCTTTGAAGTCGCGCCTTTTTTCTTTTTTTATGAGTGGCCATTTCGATTTTAGAACAAACCTTTTTACAATGCCATATGGGCGTTCTTTTACTTAGAGTTTTCCACGAGTTTTCACACGAATTTGACGTTCCAAATTCAAATCACATTACTACCCTTGGGAGTTTCATACAACTTTACCACCCTAGGTAGGTAATGCTTTGCTTTACCTTGATGATAGCATGATATGTAATTGGATATTGTCGAGCAGGTGGTGTGAAAATATTTTTACCAACCAGGTTTAAAAGAACTAGTGACACGATGAGAAGTAGCTGGCAAGGACAGAAAGAGAACAATTATTGCTAAACCATTCCTCACGCATCTAAGTAGTGTTATGTGGATGATACTTATTCCCTAAATGTTATTATGCGTAACACTAGTTTGAAAATTTGTTTATTTTTATAAAGCAATTAATAAGATAGTACTTTATCGTAAAGTTATTAATGTGCAAACAGAGACTAAAACGATAAAAACACTTGTTGATAACAAGCACCGGACAGTAAAGTATTTTGTTGTGAACAATGAAAACGGAGACTATATACGATTTGTAGATAATGGTAAAAGTAAACGTACTCTAGATAAACGAGTATTGCGAAATGTTGTTTCGTTCGATAATATAAAAGCCTATTTTATATGTAAGAATGTTATATAGAAAACGATTGTCAAAATATTTGTGTACGAATAAAATAAATGTTAAGTATAGCAATATAATCAATTAATAAAATCTAATTTATCTCGACACACGACAGTGTGTCAAGCCACGGTCAGGCCCAGCGAACTGGCGAGTAGCACTGTGTGTAAGTTTACAAGAACCATTTGGAGCCACTTTTGACCTTGTCATAGCTAAAAAACTAATCAATATAAACACACCAAATTTGGTTTATGTATTGAAAGCCCGGAGTTAATGAAGTATTTCAAATTTCATAAACACAGCTTAAACGGTTATTTAGATATTAACGTTCTAAAATCGTCATTTTTATCACTGATTGACTGACATATAGACGTAAAACCTAACCCACTTCCAGATGACATAGAAAGTTCAAATTTGGCATCCAGCTAGGTAATTGTGTGTATACAAAGGAAAAAATCAAAAAACACTAAATTTATAAGATTTGATTTTTTTTTTCAAATTATTTGATTTTATGAGGAAAATTTAGCGCCTTGCAAATTATGAGAGCAATTGCCTTGCAAATTTTTAAGGCAAAATAGGTAGGTTACTATTATAATTATAGTAGGTACCTAACCTATATACCTTTGAATAGTAATAAATTTATTTACAAAAAGCATTGATATCTGAACCAAACCACATATAATATGTGAAAATGGAGGAGCCACGGTTCGATGGACCAGATTATGATGTCGTTTTCCCCTAAAAAAAAAAGTGAGATCTACATATATGGCTAGCCAAGGTCTACGTAATAAATAAGGTAATACGTTTTCATAAATAAATTTACGAATGTCTATAGTAGACCTTGGCAAGCCATATATGTAGATCTCACTTTTTTTTTTTCGGGGAAAACGACATCATAATCTGGTCCATCGAACCGTGGCTCCTCCATTTTCACATATTATATGTGGTTTGGTTCAGATAATTATTTACTGGATTTTTTACACAGCGGCATCTAGCCCCAAACTAGGCAAAGCTTGTACTACGGGGCCCACAGGTAACTGATAAAGAATAAAAGGACAAACACCGATGTTCGTCGCACGAATGTTTGTCCGCAATCGAGAATCGAACCCGCGACGCGAGCGCCGGCGGCAGTCCACGCCACTTGCCACTCGACCATCCGTGTCGTCAAATATACCTACTGGTAAATGTAACTGGTTGGTGAGAGCAGAGAAAAGCCCATACTCAGAGCAGTGGGTTAAGTCAAGCTGCGGACGATTAAGATGATGATGATGATGATGGTGTTGGTGATGATGACGATGACGGTGGTAGTGGTGATGATGGTGGTGGTGATGATAAAGATTGTTTTTGACCACCTGATGGTAAGTGACGATGTGGTCGACGATGTAGCACGCTTACCTAGAATAATGCTTTTCACTCCTGCCTTGAAGACACCCAAATTATAGTGATCGGGAAATACTGACGCCGGCAAAGCATTCCATTCCTTGGCGGTTCGCGTAATAAAAGTGGAAGCAAAGCGCTTTGTGCGAATAGAAGAACATGGTATGTCCACTATGCACTGTCCTTCAAAAGCAACCCTGAAACCCCTCACCTTTCTTCAGGGTATGCGAAGTACAGCCGCTCTATATCATCAGTGAAGTGGTCGATCCTCAGCATGAGGCGTGTCATGTTGCCCAACACGGGCACCGGCCGGAAGTGCTTCACGCCAGCACTCCTGAAGACCGAGAACTGCTGACGGCAGTACAGGTACACCGCGGCGATCAGCACCGCCGTCCAGATCAGGAATATCATGGTCTGCGGAGAACAGTGCTGGTGGTGTCAAATATATTTTTTTATGAAAAAACCATTTTCGTTCTATTCATTTTGAGATCTTGTTTGCGGAGGTCGGCATATTGCATCGTAAAGTTCCCAGTTGATCACAGGAGCTTAAGCTCTCTCTCAGAGTTTCAAGTGCTAATCCGAATATGAAGGCTAAGTGGCGTAAGAAGCGTATGCGTAGGCTAAAGTGTAAAAGGAGGAAAATGCGTGCCAAGTGCCAGGTCTAAATAAAATGGTAAACATGTGGAATTATGTAAGGCTAATCCTCAAATCCAATAGGTTTTTAAGTGAGTAGGGTTAATTTTAAAACACGTATAAAATCTAAATTAAAGTATTTAACCTTTCACTTTTTTTGTTGACGAAATCTTAAAACATAGACGAAACGAATAGTGTGAAGAAATTACTATAATACGGCGTACTTTTAGAGTATTTGTCCGAAATATTTTGTATGGAAATTTGCCTTGAGCTGTGTATATTATGGGTTATGGTTATGAGCTGGCTGGATCTGTTACCATCAGAAGAGCTCGACTCGCTCCAAGTTAACATTTAAAAAAAAAATGATTGTCTCTAAAGTTCGTTTACGGACGATAGTATAACGTGACTACCAGCGTAACCGGACAATGAACGTTACCGGACAATGACGTCAACGTTTACGTGCATGCAGCCGGCGTTCATCGATTTATTAGACGTATTCGTCAAAACATTTTTTTCTAGCTTTAAAAACAGTAAATAAACATTACATTGAGTCTTAAACGTAATAAATTAATCTACGCACACATAGAGCTTACACAATCAGCGTATGTTAATCTATGACCATTAATCACAATCAAAATAGCCGCACAAACAACTACTTACAACTTTGCAAAAACCAGTTGACGCTGAACACAACAACTACGAATCCAATAATGCAAAAAAATCCAAACTGGTTTTCAAGCACACCACACAACCGGCTCTGTTGACGAACTAAAGAATTATGTTTGAACACTACACTACGACGTTGTTTGGTTCTTGATTTAAGGGGAATCCTCAAATCCGAATTCCATACAAAATGAGTCGGACAAATACTCAAAAATTACGCCGTATTATAGTAATTTCTTCACACTTATTCGTTTCGTGCATATTTTTTAATTTCGTCAACAAAAAAAGTGAAGGGTTTCATACTTTAATTTAGATTGTATACGTGTTTTAAAATTAACCCTACTAACTTAAAAACACGTATAAAATCTAAATTAAAGTAGGAAACCCTTCATTTTTTTTGTTGACGAAATCAAAAAACATAGACGAAACGAATAGTGTGAAGAAATTACTATAATACGGCGTACTTTTTGAGTAGATATTTGTCCGAAACATTTTGTATGGAATTCGGATTTGAGGATTAATGTATCTTAGCAATATTCATTCAGGTATTAATTATGTATCTCCTTATAAACCTATGCATGTTGTCATGTCATCGTCAGTTATTTTTGTATATGGAAGTACGTTTCTAACTCCTGATCGAGTTATCAGAACGAATAAGGCTCAGATAAATAATAATAAAGGTAATTTGTGCGAGTCTGAAACTAAACGACAACGCAAACTTATTTATCTTAGATAGTAAATTACTAAGGGTCTTAATCTTTTCTCCTCACAAGTGAACAGAGGAGCTGACCAGTACAAAGGACTTCGAACCACATTGAAAAGTGCAACACAGCTAAAGCGCTCATTGCCTTTAGCCAGATTTCAGAAGTGCTTCAACATTGCTTTCTCGGTGATATTTTTTTTTTATAAACATAAACATTCACACACTCACACCCCTGCACTAGGATTCCCTGTGTCGCAGGTGGCATGGACACATACAAGACATCACAACATCCAAGACCCGAGAACAAACATTTGTGTTCGTCACACAAATATTCGCCCCGGCCGGGGATCGAACCCGGAACACCAAGCTTCGTAGGCAGGGTCACTACCAACTAAGCTACGGTGCCGTCATATTTAATTTGCTCTCCTGGCCAGCCCTTCTGCTTATATTAATGCAGTTGGGTTTTATTGCTCAATCACGCTAAAATGAAAGAACCGATTGAGCTGAAAGTATAGTTGATGAGCTTTAGCAGCTCTAGATAGATAGATAGATAGTTAATCTTTATTGTACATGTAATACTTTATTGTAACTCTTTATTCTACACACAAACACATTAGAATATAAATCATAAAAGAAAATACATGTACAAAGGCGAGCTTAACCCTAATAAAAGTTTTCTTCCAGCAAACCTTCTGAGGTTAGAGAGAGGCCATGGAAAGTATGGGGGCGTGTACAGTAATATAAATAATAATGTTGCGTTTTTATTGTTATTTTGAGGGTAGTTTGGTAAATCACCGCCTGACCGAACGTGAAGAGCTCGAGGCTCATCAGTGCATTGCCGGGAGTCATTGTAATCGGGTGCGTGTGGACGTTCTACTCAAAATACGTCAATTTTCCCTCCATTTTTTTGCCGTGCCTAATCTGCATCTCAACATTTTGATACTAGTGAAGTGTCGCGGCTTCATGGCCGTGCTGTGTGCTTTTCCAAAGACTTTTCTAACCTGGACTCGCCGTGCGAGTCCACAGGACTTTGCCTGCCACCAAACCAACAAGCCAGGAGCAGCAGTTCAAAGGTAGGTGGTGTTCTAGTGCCTTCGGAAATCAGTAGAAACGTTTTCAGCCCTAGACACTGAAATTTCAAAACTCAAAACACATACTCTAAAATCGCCAGCATAATTAATCTCAAAAGGTTTGTTTTAAAAACCCCACAGTACACATGAAAAATAACAAATACAAGACTTAAAACTAATGAGTGGTACAATTGGCGGCCTTATCGCTAAGAGCGATTTCTTCCAGGCAACCAACAGGCATTGGAGAGGATTTAAATAGAAGTAGCGGATTACCTAGATAACTTTTGACCCGATAATATGTGGCCGAAACCGTAGTTGCAGCTAGTTTTGAGATAAGTGTTTTGAAATGAAATGAAATTAAATTAAATGAAATATTGTTTATTTGCTAGAACATATGTGTTAACAAATAAGGTCTTAAATAGATTGAGTCCATTTTATGTCCTGCCTATTTTATGTATTTTATGTTTTCTGTGCTATTATCTAGGTCCATTTAGAAGTGGATCCAGAGTTTAGTATAACATGGTACCTAGAGTTGGAGATCATAAGGAAAAACATTTTTTTTTATCTTATCTTACTTGTATTATACTTTTTGTTGTATTTATTTACACGGCTTGACCTATTTTATTTATTACATAAAGGTGCATTGTGATAACAGCTTGCAATGAAATTACACATTCACCTAAACTTTGTCTTAGTCTTGACTGACTGACTGACAGAGACGTGCGGGTCAAACCACTTAACATAGAGACTTGAAATTTGAAGTACATATATAGATAGATACATAGATAGAAATACTTTATTGTACACCAGAACTTATGATTAAATTTTAACATAAAAAATAAAAAAATACAATGGGCGGTCTTATTACTAGGAAGCGATTTCTTCTAGATTTCCAGACAACCTTATTTATATTATTATTATATTCATAAAGAAGTGTAAGCGCGTACTAGAAAGGAATTTTGTTAATTTCTAACGCAAACGAAGTTGTAGGTGTTAGCTCGTAAAAAGTAATGGTTGTAGATCTAAGCTCTTGTCTTCATCCTGAGCCAGTGGCCTCCTCTCAGCCTCAGCTGGAAAGTTTCGTTGTCCAGCCGGGAGGGGATGCAGGTCTTCTCACAGGGGGAGATCTCCATTTCCTTCAGCAGCTGGTAGGCCATCACCTTAACCTCACACAGGGCGAACCGCGACCCTGGACATAAATAGATTTTCTTTTGAGAATCGTATAGCTTGATAAATATTGTCTTGTAAGAAGAATCTGAGATTAAACAAAGACAAATGATAAAAGTTCAAAGTCCGGTGCAGCCGGTCGAAAAAATCAATTGATGCATCCCACTTTTTCGCAACGGCGAAGGAAAACATCGCGAGGAAACCGGCATGTCAAAGGACAGAAATAAAAATGTTCTGTGGCATGTGACATCCGCCAATTCGCATTGGGTCCGCGTGGTGGATTTATGACCCATTCGCTCTCCAGCCGAGAGTAGGCCTGAGTCCCAGCAGTAGGAACATTATAGGCTGATTATGCTATGCTTATGCTGGTGTAGCACTGTCCTGGTCGGGGGTAAGCGTCACTTAACATCGAGATAGCGCCCAGCTCGACTCAATGTAAACGAAGTTGCAGGCGTCAGCTAGTACATAATTATATATTATATACTATAATATGCTCTTAAACTGTTGTGAGAATGGAGAGGCATGCATTTTTAAACTAAAAAATCGCCACTTAAGCGTCGATGACACATGGCTTATTTACAAGCTGATTGTTGGCGAGTTTAAAAGCTAGCGTGTTAGCTTACACGCTACAAGCAAAGTCGTTGGCGTAGTAGCATGTAAAAAAGCCGTGTGTCATCGACTCTTAACAGGTAAGTGATTTACAACTCCAACACAGGTATACTCGTATGTAATATTGATAGTAAAGAATAAATTCATACCGATACAATTCCTGGGTCCAAGTCCAAACGGCATATAAGTGAATGGCTTGATGTTGTGCTTGTTTTCGTTGGAGAAGCGCTCAGGGTCGAACTTGAGGGGGTTCGGGAAGAACTGAGGGTCCAGGTGGAAGCCCCACGCGGGAATACTGATACCCGTGCCTTTGCGGATCTTAAAGGGAATGTTATCGTAAATGTTGAGGTTATACTCGTAAATAATCATGAGGTAGACGCATAGATAAAGGACGTGTCTCTGAAAAATGGATTCGTTCATATGCTTTTGGATGGCTAGAGGTTGACATAGTCTTTAGTTATAATTTCTTCATCACACTGCGTCCATATTTGACCGATGACATTGTTGCAGTCGCGGGAAGACGATGGATTGTAGTGAGGACATGGTGGCCGAGTGGATGAGGCCCTTACCTTGCGATCTGACGGTCGCGGGTCCCTGAATCCCGGTGGCAGTCATGCGTAAATGGGTTTTATCGGTCGAAAAAATCTATGTTTGCATCCCTCGATCTCGCAACGGTGAAGGAAAACATGATGAGAGGTGACCGTGAGGAAACCGGCATGTCATAGAACCTAGAGTTCGAAAACATGTGTCGAGTGCACAAAAGAAGCCTCGAATCGATACTACTTGTCGTGAAGTCTTATGACAAACAGAAGTTCCACCTAATTTAGTGTCTTTCATCTAAGATCATTTATATATTTTTAACTTAACGTGAGTGCCCTGATAAAACTTACAATGAAGTCTTTCGTAGCCTTGTCGTTGGGCTTTCCGCAGTTGTAGTCCTTGATGCAGATCCTGTCCAAAGCAGAGCCTGGTGGCCACCGTCGGAGCAGTTCTGTATAACAATGAAATTGTGGTAGAGAAAGAACACTAGATCCGTAGATCCCTACTCACTGCACGGCTGTTAAGTAGCTTGAAAAATTACTATGCTTTCGACTCTGACCACATATTTTCTTTAAGTTTAGTTAAGCAAAGTTGCATTGGTCTATGACACTCAAAGTCCTTTACAGCACTGTTTTGGTGATAGGCATGCCAGATTTCTTACTATCAGTCTTTATTTTACAAATTGCTATTTTTCGATTTAACATTTAATTCAGGAGTTAAAGGTAAAAAAAAATCCTATAAAAAACTTGCCCAATATTACTAAAATTACCCAAAATCCATAATAAAAATAAACCAGAGAACTTAAACAAATCCCTTACCTGAAACAACCATATCCAAATAGGTTAAGCTCTGTATGGAGTTGTAGTCGAACTTTCCACAATTGGCCTCCTCATTGCTCCTGATCTCCTGCACCAGCCGCTCCTGAATGTCAGGGTTGAGGGCCAGCTCGTGCAGCAAGAACGACATGGAAGAGGCCACTGTCTCGAAACCGGCGATGAAGAATAAAACTGCTTGGGCGATCAGATCGTCATCTGTCCACACTGTCAAAATCATCATCAGATATTTAGAGTTTGATTTTGATTTTTTTATGAACTGTTGAGAATTAAAATCAGCCGTCTATTTGTGCGTTTGGTATTTTTTGTTATGGCTTCTAGCTATTTTTAAGATATGATTAACATCAGATCACCATATAAAGAAGGCAAGGCAGAAATAGGCTCTGCAGATGTTGAATATCTTGGCTCAAACGGTACGACTATGGTATAACAAGAGCCCTCGCTCTCTCTTCCTAGCTGCAGTGTCCAGGGCTCACGTAGCCCTGTTCTTTGTCTACCTCAAAGAGACGGCTCTATACGTATCGTACCAACCTCTATTTATAGTTTTCTTTCCAACCGAAGATTCTTCCACTGTAGCAAAGCCAGCATCATCTTTAGTCTCTTTCTCTTCGTGAGTCAATTGACCTGTTGAATTATCGAAAATATTTTACTAAAATTTGATTAAAAGAAAGAAGTATTCCATTATATATTAACTCCTTGTTATGGTTATAGTTTTTATTCCTGATTGGATGTCTCTGGAGGAACGAAACCACTAGTAGTACATAACTAGTCATGTACTACTCGTGGTTACGTTAAACAGAATGGTGTTGTTACCTTTTTTGGCTTCCATGAGCAGATGGATCATGTCAGGACGGATGATGTTCTTCTCCTCGCGATCCCGCATGGTGGAGTTCACCAGGTTCCTGAAGAAGTTCTGCGAAGCTTTTGTTATCAGGGAGATGTTGAATGCCTGAGAAAATTTTTATATATCAATTAAACACCACAACTTTTTAATTACCAAAAAAAATATTATGAATAATACAGAACATAATACATACATATAAGAATAATACATACATTGTGTCTGTGCAGTCTGAATTTTTAGTAATATTAAAATGACAGAGTGACAGCGGGGCGAGTGCGGCACCCGAGCCGAGCTGTTGCGAGCTGGCTCGAGCTTACCAATCGAAGTTTACTTATAAATATGTTTATCAAAAGGAAGTCTTAGGTTCTTGTCTCGGAAAAATAAAATACTACCTAAAAGTATAAACAAATCAATAATGAGTTTGTTATTATAATGAATGATGACATATCATTATTTAGCACTCAACAATAAAATGTCATTTATAATAAACATAATAAGTGCTTATCCACTCTAATAGTTAACTATTAAACAGATAAAATGTACTTATTTGAAGAGGCATTGTATTGCATTAGAAATAAGATAAATACCTACCTACATAAGATGTAGTAAGGCACGTCACGTGTTAAATAATTATCTTAGTTTCTACTGTCGTACCTACTAAATCTTTAAAGGCAAAAGTTTCAGATCGGCCCCTTATAAAATCATCATAATCAGTTTAGTAGTGTAGTTTTTAAGGGGAATCCTCAAATCCGAATTCCATACAAAATGTTTCGGAGAAATACTCAAAAAGTACGCCGTATTATAGTAATTTCTTCACACTATTCGTTTCGTCCATGTTTTTTAATTTCGTCAACAATGAAAAGTATGAAACCTTTCACTTTTTTTGTTGACGAAATTAAAAAAACATGGACGAAACGAATAGTGTGAAGAAATTACTATAATATGGCGTACTTTTTGAGTATTTGTCCGAAACATTTTGTATGGAATTCGGATTTGAGGATTAGCCTTAAAACAAATATTTGAAACAATATGTCGTCGGTGAAAACGAAATTTAGTTTTTTACTTCCCTGTGACTTTTAAAAGATATGTACGGTCACTAAAATTGTCCAATTAAAGTGGGTTGTATTATGTTTGTGTAAAAACTCTCCTTAGAATAATGTAGTTGACTGTACTGATCAAGTAACATATTCATGACATTGGCCTTGGTCTTCTGTTTAATATTATTTGCCGTAGGTGTAGCCAAGGTTATACCATAAGTCATTTTCTGATGATACGTAATGATGACAAATTGATGGTTTGTCTGGGTAATGTTTCAAAAATAAGTTTGTTTATAAAAATGGCTAGCTTTTCCTAAGTAATAGCACAGGTAATAGTATATACTTAGGGTATAAGTTTTGTTTAGTTAGCCTACCTATACCTACCTTAATAGTTCCTAACAAAAACCTCGGCCAGATGCGATTCTGCCTCTTATTCTATTATTCTTTGTGTTATTGTTAGAAGCCAGCATTTTACCATGTTATGACAATAATAATAAATAATAATAATGTTTGGACATTTCACACAACGCCATCTAGCCCCAAACCAACCAAAACTAAGTATGCTTGTATTATGGGAAACAGATAACTGATACAATACTTATATACTTTTTTTTTGTAAATATAAGTACATACATAGAATACGTAGAAAACACTCAGACTCAGGACAAACACCGATGTTTATCACACAAATATTTGTCCTGAGCGGGAATCGAACCCTAATCGAATCGAACCGAAATATTATTATTAGTAGAGGACGTGGTGGCCGAGTGGATGAGGCCCTTACCTTGCGATCTGATGGTCGCGGGTTCGAATCCCGGTAGCAGTCATGCGTAAATGCGTTTTTTCGGTCGAAAAAATCTATGTATGCATCCCACGTCCTCGCAACGGTGAAGGAAAACATCGTGAGGAAACCGGCATGTCGTAGAACCTAAAGTTTGAAAAGATGTGTCGAGTGCAAAAGGAGCCTCTTCGAGGCGCACTTGAAATCCTTTCACCATCCTGGTTCAAAAGAACTGAAAGAAAGAAAGAAAGAAAGAAAATTGTTTTTATTTGCTAGAAAGACATTGAGTAGTTAGGTATTTTAAAAATATAGAAGCTAAACAAAACAAACATTGCACAAAATGAATAGAAATTTAACAAAGTACCCAACCTACATAATTATGATACCTAGTATATTTATGTCGCAGAGTTTCTAGCAATAAATGGACTCAACTCAGCGTTATGCTGGATAGACAGGTTTCTCCACCTATCCAGCGCTGGTTTTCAGTTGAGCCCACTCCCGTCAACGTCACGACCGGTGAACTGGCGACATGATGAACAGAAGAAACATTTTTACCATCACTGTGATGACAATAAATATATTGAGTACTGTGAATTGAGTATTGAGTGTTGAGGTGATAGATAAACATACCCTCATGAGCTTCGGGAAGGAGGTATAACCGAAGAAGACCAATAGTTGCCTAAAGTTGGATGTGGAGGCCTCTTTGCCCCTCGCGTAGAACTGGTTGTCGGCGTCGAGGTGCGAGTCCAGCTTGAGGCCAAAGGCGCAGGAGGCCACCACGTCGTTGGCGAAGCGGGTGGTCATGTCCTTGATGTCCACGTCAATGTAGCCCACTGGAGAATGGAGTCGGAGATTAAAGAAATAGAATAGAATCATAAAATGAAGCTCCCGTATAAACGTTTTGTGCGGCTATCTATACAGGGCGTCTCACGGATATGCCACATGGAGGAAAAGTACTTTGAATATTATAGATGGAAACAGGGTCGATCCCCGTTTCAACCATGTAATTATTTAAATATCTATGAATGCAGTTTAAATTGTTTTTTGTCTTCTTTCAGTAAAATGCTCGATCTACAATATTCAAGATACTTTCCCTCCATGTGACATATCCGTGGGACGCCCTGTATACTGTGATGTTTAGTAGAGTCCTATTTATTATATTTTTTGTTATTAAAACAATACTGTAAAATTCATTAAACAAACAGATATACAAAGTTCTAAATTTTTTTATAACAAGTAAAGCTCTGCATTATTTACTATTAAAGAACCAAAAATTAGGTATTACTTGCTAAAATTTGAAATAAAAAGTATTTGATTAGTAAAATTATCTTGCAGTATTTAGAAGTTTCCTTGGTCCTTGGTTTAGAGTATATGCAAGTACATATTTATTTGTTATTAGATCCAGGTGATAAATATTAGTATTATATGCAAGTCATGTTATCTCGGTAGTTTTCCGCCATTTTCTAAGGACTAACATAAGTTTTATGATAATGAACCTCTTCATCATACCTTACGTTTGAGTAAAGCCTATGTAAATACTCTATTGCAAAATATTTATTACTAGCTGACGCCCGCAACTTTGTATGCGTTTGATTTTTGCAAAATTTCGTTAGCTAAGCGTCCACAGACCGGCATCGGACGTATCGGACGCATCGTACGTAACGGATTAATTAGTCTGCGTCCACTGTATCGGCAGCGATCGGATTGCCGACGCGAGTATTAGCAATCGGATTGCCGATGTCACCTTCATTCGGATTGTTGTAATGCCTTATGACATTTCTCACTATAAAATGATAATCGCGATTACGTTTCGCGACCAATGGCCGACAATGCGGGGCGAGCGCGCGGGGCGCGTTTACTGATCGGCATTCCGTGTGACGTCATCGGTACGCATCGCATGCAGGCATTGCCGATGACGTTATGCGAAATGCCGATCAGTGGACGCTGTTGTATGAGTTTTTATACAAGGCAACCTAAAATCCGTTACGTGCGATGCGTCCGAAACGTCCCATGCACTTTCAGCTCTTGACGAACATATCCTCCAGATGTCTAGGTTTAGTGGTTTGCCTAGTGCGTTGTCTGTCTATACTGATTGACTGACATGGGAAAGAACCTACTGTTGCTTCTTATACCAGAATGTTTAGGTGTGAATTCGTCATACTAGTACCATGTACCTAGTACCTAAATTATTAGAATTAAATCAAATAAAGAAGTTGCAAAGGTTAAGTATAAGCAAAGTACATTGGTGCTACCTCCAGACTCAGAGATCTTCTTCTTCAGGGCGGCGTTCATTTGGTCTCCAGCCTCCACCATGAAGGGCACCATGTGCTTCATCTTCGAGCTGGTGAAGGCTGGACTGAGGGTCGATCGCATGTCCTTCCATGTCTGTCCTAAGGTCAAAAGGAAATATTTTTTTTCCGAATCAATCCAATAGTCTTTCTTCATTTTTGATGTAGACTTCAGAAAAGTTACTATTTTGATAGCTTTTGGTTATGGTCACCTCTTCAAGATTTCAAGCACCCAAAAGTTAATTTTCCATATTATTTATTATTATTTTTTTAAATGGCAACTCATATCACGCATATTACAAACTTTATACAATGTGTAATCTCTAGAACTCTACCTTTCATAGAGAACAGGTTCCTTCCGAAGAGTGGATCCGTCTGCTCGTCCATGAAGGTCCTGTGGTCAAGGAAGTACTCGAAGTCCTTCACGGTGATCTTCTTAACCAGCTCCAAGTCGCGGATAATCACCACAGGATTTAGGAACTCGAATTTACCGACAAACCTAGAAAATTGGACTGAAATTAACCGAAAATCTAACAGATTAAACTAGACAAAAATACAAAAATAAAACAAATAAGTCAGAATGAGAAATTAAAGTCCATTAGTTGTTAAAATGATGAATAAACTATGCGTCTTAAGTTATTTTTTTTTAGAACGTTGGCAACTGTTTATGGTTGGCTCAACTGTTTTCTTTTTTAAATTTTGTAGTATACAAATTAATGTAGACTGTAGTAGTTGGCTTATGTTGTAGTAAAATATTTTTATGGTAAAATTTCACTAACATAGGTACTTACTTACTAACCAACTCACCTCTCTTCAGGAAAGTCGAAGTAATATCGGTAAATGTCATCACTGAAATGGTCAATTTTCAAAACGATTCTGGCCATGTTGCCCAACAGTGGGATCGGAGGGTAATGCTTGACTCCACTACTCTTGAAAACTGAATACTTTTGCTTGAAATACAGGTATATGGCTCCTATGATCACCGCACTCCAAATTAGGAACAGCATTTTCTAAACAAATAATTAATTAATAATTTGTTAACATACTATGTTACTGTGTAACTGTATTTGTAATGTTATTATGCTACCATTAGTGGAAACCTTTAAATGGCCGCCTAAGTGTTTTGATTGTTGCATATTATGTTAATTTGTGCTGATGATTTTCCCAAAAGGAATAAATAAAAAAAAAAATTAAGTATCAACAAATTATATAAATATATTTAGTTATAAATCCGCTTAATTTCTAAACAAAGGTTTTAATTAACTTAACTTTAGTTTAGAACTTTAGTATATATTACTCTATTATATACAATAATATTATATAAAATATAAATGAATATAAATATAATTATTATATACATAATAATATTATATAAAATATAAATATAATTATTATATAAACTATTTTTTATTATATACTTATATGTTATATACAATAAGTTAATAAATAATTAAGGTTGACAAAAATATACTACGACCCAACCGATTTTAATTATTTTATTGGACTGTTTTAGTGCACGTAAACAGCACTGGAAAGGCACAGGGAAGAAAAATACGCAAATTTGTTTACTATAAAGACATATTTTGTCAGTTATTTTGATATGAAAAATAAACTACTGAACTGATTTTGATCAAATTTATATGAAACCAATCTGATAGTATACCATCATCATCAAAAAGAACTTTTCAAATCGGTTTGTAAACAACAAAGTTTTGAGGTAATAACCAAAAAAAAACATTTAACCGAATTGAAAATGTAATACTTTTTTGAAGTTGGATGAAAAAAAAATGTTAATATATGACTGTAAGGCACTATTCTGGTTGAGGACATTAGGCATAGATGGGTATACATAAAAAAATATACACCATAATAAGTTTTGGCATACTGATATTTTATCTACGAGTACATTAATATCCATTAGGGCTTAATGCTTCATGATTAGAATATTTTAGTCACTGAGAAGATAACCTTCAAAATTGTAAAACGCAATTCATACTTAAATTCAAACAAAGTAATATTATCTATTTTTACAGACAGCGACTGTACCTTTTGTTATAATAACTTAATTAATTCATCGATTTGCTATCAAATAGTTCATGTGTAACAAAATCCAACAACACTCAATAACACCTAACAAGAGTAAAATAACCAAAGTATGTACAAAAATTATTTCATCATCATTACAACTCAACTCAATAAGAAATATATAAAAACTTAAAATAAATAACAAATTAAATATATAAACTCACTTACGATGAAGTCAAGCAATATCGCGTATTATCAATATCTCAACACGTATTCTCAACACTTCACTGTCGACTTGAGGCCGTGTATCTCAGCAGCTGGTCGACTACTCACTGCCGTCAGCGAGCCCGAGCCTGCCAGCGTACTTACAGTCCAGTAGATAATGCCTACTATCTGTATAAATACAGGATGATAAATAATATCGGTGCCGTAACGGGGCGTTAACGAACGGTTCGTATCGATGCCGTTCAGATTGATGCCGTAATTACATTTTGAGTAAGAAAGGAAACCCGCTGTAGAGCTAGACATAGTTATGGATTCCATATAGAAATAAAATCGGGAACGGTTTGGAGATGCGTTAATGGTATAAGGTGCAATGCATTGATTAAAACCCTAAAAAATCAGGAAAATGTCAGCATCATTTATGATTTATGTATGTCCATTGTCCATAATATACAATTGTTACTTAAAGATTGGTTTTATATCTCAAACTTTCCTTGCTAACTGTACCAAACCATGCGATGGACCTACCGGTGGCAAATCACTACTCAAAAATAAAATTTATTCGACGGTGGCAAATTTATACTCATTAGTATGAAACTTAAAAGTAGCACATAAAATGGTGCGGTGGCAAATCACTACTAACCCCTTGGAACACTCGTGACTCTTCTAAGAACTGTTTTTCCAATAAATGTACATACATACAAAGCTAATCCGAAAGATAAGATTTTGAAACGCGTAGCGTCTCTACAGAGCTGACATTTTTTTTCTGTAAGCAAATCATGCTGTATAGCAAAAGAACCTGCCCTGCCACATTTTGCAAAAAGCGAGTTTTTGTTTATTTACAACGTTTTTGTCGATGCGAACTTTGAAGTTGGTCATCCGGAGCTCATCGGCCTGATCCACAGAGAGAAAGAAAATTACTACAGATTGCGAGTGCATTGCACAAATTACATCAGATTAATGTGTTGCAGCCTATTGCAGCTATACTAGCAGTAAACTTTCTCTATCTAATGTGACGTTATATTATAACGTACCTTTGTGGTAAATATAAGTAGGTATTAATGATTTCATCAGATGATGAAAAATTGTAAATAATAAAAATGTATGTCTATTTCTATTTCTAGATGTGTAAGGAAAGGTAGAAACTTACTGCAGGTATCTAGACAGGTACCTAATTATCATTTTCCTAATATTTATCAGTGGTATTACACAATCGCTAATTTAGTGCACACTTTTCAATAAAGTCTTACCCTAATAATATTAAACCGGCAGATGTTTGTAAGAATCAGTTACAGAAAAACTACTGAACCGACTTGACCTAAAATGATAGGTATAGTTAAAAACATATTTTGGGCTACAAGACGCATAGGAAACTTTTTTAGATTCGAGTAAAATTATACTATGCAAGCAAAACTAGAAGAAAACTAAAATAAAAGGCTTTAATAAATCAGGACTGCTTGTATGGCAGTTATTAACTATGTATGTATATTATTCTATTGCTCTGTACTAGCTCTACGTTCAAGACTCTACCTGAATACCCTAATAACCTAATAAAACTTTCAAATTTACAGCCATCTATTGGCCAGTAGCAGAACTAACTAAAATCATAAAATGTGAGACCTAATAATCAGGAAATGAATGTGCAAAAAACACATTAAAATATTGTGGTCATTCGGTAGATGGCATTGTTGTCAGGTAAGTTTGATATTGTAGCCGACGGATTATCATAACGGATATAATTAAAAAATAATATATAGTTATTATTTATTTATTTGAATAACATCAGTCGACCCAACACGGATAAAGCGCTCTGGTGTATTTCAGTTTCGAGGGCCCAGTAATTTAGCTAGATAAAGATATTAAAGTGCCTCTCAAACCAGAACAAAGTAAAGTAACGTTAAGTTACAATACAAATTACTGCTTGAATGTAGAATATTATGGTTAATTGGTTTATGGAATCCTATATAAGAAAAATCCTTAAAGACTCCCCGTACTTAGATTTTGCAGCATTTCTTGTAGATCAAAGGTCAATAAATTTTACTTTATTATAGTAGATATTTTTAATTACATTTCAACCTATTTGTATTTAGTAATAAAGATTGACTTATTAAATTATTTAGCTAAAGATACATTATTATATCAGTTTATCAAGCAAGCTAAAGTACATAGTAATTACTCAACTGTCTAACTGACAGAAAGACAACGCATTGGCTAAACCACTAAACTAAACACCAAACCACTACGTATAAGAAAATAAAGTAATAATGTAATAATAAGGAAATTATACACGCGCTAGCGAAATTGCAGGCGTCACCTAATTCAATAGAAGTGTACGAAAGGAATCTATTCGAGGCGCAATTAAAATCCTTTCACCACACTATTTCGAAAGAACTAGTTACACGATAAGAAGAAGCATAGACAAAAAACAAAATAATTGTAGATCTAAGCTCTTGTCTTCATCCTGAGCCAGTGGCCTCCCCTCAGCCTGAGCTGGAAGGTGTCGTTGTCCAGCCGGGAGGAGATGCAGGTCTTCTCGCAGGGAGAGACCTCCATATCTTTCAGCAGCTGGTAGGCCATTACTTTCACCTCACACAGGGCGAACCGCGACCCTGCACAGAAATAGATTTTCTTTTGAAACGACTAGCTTTTGTAGAACCTATTGTGTAGAATTTCTTTTATGCAGCGTATTGGCATTCAGCAGTGAACGGTGTACCGTTAAATATCTAGGTAGGTACTGTAGATACTTTATTTTTCCTATGTATTAAATATAAAGTATCATTATGTTTTTTAAATGAGTATAAACTCATAGTGTAGTCATAGGCTATCCGTGGCGTCAACAACCGGCTTCGACGGAAGACCAGCGTTGGTTGATATACGTACCAACATATGCTGAGTCGGAGACCTTTTTGCACCACGCTATCTTAATATTGCGTTTACGTTGTTTATTTTTTTTCTATAATTGTTTGTGTATAATTAATCGTGTGCAAATAAATATTTTCATTATCATTTTCTTTATATACGTGTTCTTGTGACGAGAATTTGAGATACAACGAAGACTAACGCTAAAATAAGTGTTGCACTTGCCTATGAGGTTTAGTCTTGTGTAACACTGTCCTGGTCAGGGACAAGTGTGATCTCTTATTGTCGAAATACCGTCTCATCATTTACTAACATAAAGAAACAGTCAAGAAATAGGAGTGCGACACTACAAGCATAGTCAAAGTAACCCTACGGCCAGGGAGGCTGACAAACTGTGAAAATCTGCGTGCCAAAGATGGATGCGGAAAGCCACGATGGCACGATGGCGGACTCTGGGAGAGGTGAGCAGTGGACTGCGATAGGCTAATGCTGATGATGATATAGGCCCTGGGCCATCTTTTATAATCAGAAGGGACGTGCATTTTTAAACTGTAAGATCTCTATTTTGATCACAGGTGCAGGTAGGTAAGTAGGTAATCTGCATCTCTGACAAATAGTTGTATACATGTTTGGTTGCAAAAATATTAATCGAATATACCGATACAGTTCCTGGGTCCAATTCCGAAGGGCATGTAGGTAAATGGTTTGATGTTGTGCTTGTTTTCGTTGGAGAAGCGTTCAGGGTCAAACTTCAGCGGATTCGGGAAGAATTGAGGGTCTAGGTGGAAGCTCCACGAGGGTATGCTGATGCCCATGCCTTTGCGGATCTGAATGGAAAAAGTATCATAATTTTGATTATCGACTATCAAGTGGTAGAGGCATCGTTAGGGGAAGAATCTCTGAAAATTGGAGCAGTTAGGATACTGATTGGCATAATTCTGAGAGTGTTTTCGGTGATGGCGAAGTCAGGAAGTCGGGGGATAGAGAAGGCTCGAGACTACTCGTCTTTTTCTTCTTATCGTGTCACTAGTTCTTTCGAACCATTGCTTGTGGTGAGAAGATTTCAAGTGCGCCTCGAAGAGGCTCCTTTCGTGCATATGACACAATTATGTTTTCGAACTTTTTAGGTTCTATGACTTGCCGGTTTCCTCACTATGTTTTCCTTCACAGTTAATCACGCACAGTTAAGCACACAAAAATTTTTGGACCAAAAAAATCCATTGGTGTACGACCGGGTTCGACCACTCGACCACAATCACAAACACGATCGAAAGTCGAGGCAACTCCCACTCGGCCAACACGGCTTTTTCCCAACCATTTGGCGTCTAACATACATATTTATAAGTAGTCTGCTGAAACTTACAATGAAGTCATTCGTAGCCTTGTCATTGGGCTTTCCGCAGTTATAGTCCTTGATGCAGATCCTGTCCAAAGTAATGATTGGTGGCCAGCGTCGGAGTAGCTCTGTATAACAATAGCATTGAGGAGAAAAACCACAAGATCTTACTGACTGTAGTGTATTTATAGCTGTTCTTAATGTTGTCAGAGAAACGACTGAAAATCAAGGGGGTCATGAGAACCTCACTTTCCAGCACAACGCTGAGTTGAGCCCGAGTTTGCCAGAAATCTTGCGAGTACCATAGATAAATAATGGTGTTCCGATATAACACCAAGATGGACAGTATAAATCCAAAATGGAGTAGTAAGACAGGACCAAAAAAATTCAGACACCCTGTCAATAAATATGAAATATCTCAATTTTCAAATTATGTTTATTACTTTTTACAATGTAATTTTATTAAAGATGAAAATGTAGTTTTAACATAATTATAATATTTATTTAGCCCCTCTATATATTTATTTATTTATATTTTTAGTTACTTCTCTTTTTCGAAAATTAGCATCGGACCAAAATGTAATAGAAAATAGCCATTGTGGCTACCTTTTCTTGGGCACATTTTCAATGTACTATATTGTGTTTCTATACTTTAATACTTCTGTGGCGAGTACCTACTAAAACACAATTTTTTTTAACTTTATTTTGTTTCTATTGCTACTTAATTTATAATTATCTATTAATTCTATATCTATCTATATCTATTAATTGTAAAAGGAGATTGTAAAAAGCCAACTATTACAATCAGGAGAACGCTTAACTTGACACATGGTTACATTAAAAAGATAGACAACTTTACACTGAAAACCATGAGTAGTCTATAAGTTTACCTGACACAACCATATCCAAGTACGTCAAGCTCTGGATGGAGTTGTAGTCGAATTTTCCACCATTGGCCTCATTGCTCCTGATCTCCTGCACCAGCCGCTCCTGGATTTCAGGGTTGAGGGCCAGCTCATGCAGCAGGAACGACATGGAAGAGGCCACTGTCTCAAAGCCAGCGATTAAGAACACGACCGCTTGGGCGATCAGCTCATCATCTGTCCATACTGTCAACACCATCACCGGTTATTTAGAGTTGGGTTTTAATTTTTTTATAAACTGGTAGGTATGAAAATGAGCCCTTGTCATTTCTGTACGTTTTTTCGTTTTCTGTAGTTCTGACTGACAGACAACGCCCAGACCAAACCGCTATACGTAGATACTTAAAATTTGGAGGTTATGTTCGTCAAAAAGAGTAGGCGCGTCTAAAGCGTCGATGACACAAGCTTTTTTTACACGCTGATTGTTGGCGTTTTTAAAAGCTAGCATGTGAGCGAGGTACCTTTTGGGATTGTCAACAAGCAGATTGTAAAAACGCCGATGACACTGGGCGACTTTGCACGCAACAAGCGAAGTCGCTGGCGTGTAGCGTGTAAAAAAGCCGTGAGTCATCGTACTATACGAAATAAATTTTATCAATTGGCATCGCAAGCGAAGTTATGGGCGTATCGACTAGTACGTTATAATAATAAGTGTTAAGTTATATTATTATAAGTGTGTCCATGGTACTATAGAGTGTAACACCCGGCGTTAGGCACTCCATCGCCCAGTTCAATTCACTCCCCAGAAATAATTTATGTACAGTGTGCCTAAAGAAGTTTTCACTTCAAAAAAATAGTGCTACTATTTAGTATTTGAACCTATAATTAACATAAAACAAAACGTGTGCACACCACAAGAATAATCCAGAAATGGTAGATGTGGTCGTTCGTACCAACCTCTACTTATAGTTTTCCTTCCAACTGAAGATTCTTCTACAGTGGCGAATCCAGCATCCTCTTTAATCTCTTTCTCTTCGTGAGTCAATTGACCTGTTATTTCAACAAAAAATAATATTTTAAAAATTGATCTTGGTCTCTTCAGGAAACGAGTAAATAGGTGTCTTCTAAACCTTCGAGATTCATCATCGGCCACATCATCACTTAACATCAGATGAGATTGTGGTCAATCAAAACTATCTAAAATAAAATAATAAAAATGTACAATTACGTACGGCGCACACATTGCAGCTGATACTTTTAGATTAATTATACCTTAATTGGATAAGTTAGATACACTACCTACTTATTTGACTACCTACTTATTTGACTGTCTGTCATAAATGTAATCGATCTCTGATTTTATTCTGGCCGCAGAAATTGTTGTTATGTTCCTTATATGCAGTGTAGTACTTGTACCAAAGAATAAATAATATTATTACATACTTGTACTACAAATAATCATTTTTTCTATCCTTCTTTCTTTCTCAGCTAGTTAAGTAATAAGCAGAATGCTGTTGTTACCCTTTTTGGCCTTCATGAGCAGATGGATCATGTCAGGGCGGATGATGTTCCTCTCCTCGCGGTCCTGCATGGTGTAGCTTACCAGGCTTCTGAAGAAATTCTGAGTGGCATTAGTGATGAGGGAGATGTTGAATGCCTGAAAAAAAAGGTAATATTGAAATTTAAAATACCAGTAACACCTGTTGTTCCTTTGATGTAGCCACTTTAGTTTGAGACTTTTCAACCGACTTCAAAAATGGAGGAGGTTCTCAATTCAGTTGTTTTTTTTTACATTTGTTATCTCGGATCTTTGTTGGTTATAAACCGATTTGAAAAAATATTTTTTGGTTTAGAGGTTACTTTCAAATTGGTCCCACATAATTTTTTTCAAAATCGGTTTAGTAGTTTAGTTTATAAATCAAAATTACTGAATAAAAAATTCGTTGAAATGAACAAAATTGTGTATTTAGCTTCCTTTTGACTTTTCAGTGGTGCCTACGGTCACGAGAACAGTCCGATTGAAGTCGATTGTTGTATGTTTTTGTAAAACCTTGTTTTATATTAATCCTTTCTAAAACGTTTCTTATTATCATTTTTTTTATGAGAAGAACTTGAACGAAAACGATATGACCATAGAGAATTTAATACAACGTTAAAGTATAAACAAATTCAGTGAATTTGTTTGTGTAAAAAAAAATTTCATGATTACAATCTTAATTTAGCATGCCAATCAAACAATAAAATATCGTTCTCAATAACAATAATGATTGTTTATCTATTCTTTAAGAATTAAACTGATAAGAGGTACTTTTTAAAGGCATTGCATTACCATAAATAAGAGTATCTAATTTATTATGCTAATACTAGCCGGTTCCCGCGACTTCGTCTGCGCAAGATTAGTATTTCGAGTAGCGGACAATTCACACAATATCTTTATAAATTGTAGCCTATGTGTTATTCTTGACGATACCGTGGCTTAGTTGGTAGTTACCCTGCCTACGAAGCTTGGTGTTCCGGGTTCGATCCCCGGCCGGGACAAATATTTGTGACGAACACAAATGTTTGTTCTCGGGTGTTGGATGTTGTGATGTCTTGTATGTGTCCATCCCACCTGCGACACAGGGAATCCTAGTGCAGGGGTGTGAGTGTGTGAATGTTTTGAATGTTTATTCTGATGTATGAACTATATTATTGTAAAGTTTCATTAAAATCTATTCAGTAGTTTTTACGTGAAAGAGTAACAAACATCCATCCATACTTACAAACTTTCGTGTTTTTAATATTAGTAGGATAGTATCAATAAAAACTGTATATCATGGTCACTAAAGTGATTGTTTGTCATTCAAAGAACATAAATTTTATTTAGATGACTTATTATAAGTATTAATTTTAGTTATCGTCATTATCGTACACGAATACTGGAGTAATTTTGATAAAAAAACAAAGTATCTGCCATTTCAAGGGTAGGGGTGTAGGTCATGTAGGGAGGCCATTTCAAGGGTAGAAGGAGATAAGGAGGGCGGATGTACCGATAAAATAACTTGGAAAACAATTTTTACCCTTTTTATATGTTGGTAACTCAAAACCATTGTTTAGTAATTAAATACCTCTAAATGAGAAGCGAACCCGTGACATGGGCGCTGGCTTGCCACTAGAGTCTAGACCAATGTGTCGTCAACAGCTAAGCCATGTTGACCGAGTGGAAAGTGCCTTGACTTTCGATCGAAGGTCATGGGTACGAACCCGATCGTACACCAATGGATTTGTTTCTTCAATAAATCTATGTGGGCATTAAACCAAATGCATGAAAACATCATGAGGAAACCAGCATGTCATAGAACGTAAAAAGTTCAAAAACATACGTTAAGTGCACGAAAGGAGCTTCTTCGGAGCGCACTTGAAATCCTTTTACCACCCTGGTTTCGAAAGAACTAGTGACACGATAAGAAGAAGAAAAAGAAGCATTTTACCACATGTTGACAATAAATGTTTTTAATATATTTCTTTGTTGTTCTCATATAACAAAGAAATATACCCTCATTATCCTCGGAAAGGAGATACACCCAGCGAAGATCAGCAGCTGTCTGAAATTGGGTTTGGAGGCCTCTTTGACGCTCGTGTAGAACTGGTTGTCGGCGTCGAGGTGCGAGTCCAGCTTGAGGCCAAAGGCGCAGGAGGCCACCACGTCGTTGGCGAAGCGTGTGGTCATGTCTTTGATGTCCACGTCGATGTAGCCCACTGGGGAAAGGAGTTAGTGATAGAAGAAATAACCACAAAATGTGGTTCCCGTACAAACATTTGTGCGTCTCTACATATATTCGTATTGCAATGTTTAGTAGCCTTGTCCTATTTATTATATTTTTGTCATACTGTAAAATACTCTAAACTTTTATCAAAATCCTTACAGTGATTTTTGCGTTACAAAGAAACAAACATCTAAAGAGTTCTATAATTTTTGATTCAAAGAAAAAAATATATTCTTATGTATTTTTTTTCTAAAGCAAAATCTTCATAAATAAAAACAAAAACGAGGTACTTATGTAGGTATTTAGGGCATAGTACCGGGAAATCCCGGAACCGTCGGCTGTGTCTAGTACCGGGACTAGAATAATTCAGAACCGGGATTTATTTTTCAAAGTACCGTTTCGGGATTACTTAAATTTTTGTGCTTAAGAGCTTAGTGCATTTTGTTAGTACAAAGAAAAAAGGATAGTAACTCCTCTACTCGCTGGATCCTACCCGCCCATCTTACTAACTTTCGAAGGTGCTGTTGATGTTCAAACTTAGGAAATGTTGCAATATCAACTTATTGTTGGTATCGTCGTCCCAATGCATTTATTTAAACTGGAAAAAGGAACCGGTACTGGAGGTCCTAGTAGGTATGTATGCATAAAGTGAAAGACGTTCACGATGACGACAGAAGTATGGAGTGAAGAGGTAGTAAGAAGTAGGTACCCACTTACTTGGTTGGTTACATGATTCTTACTATTTTTCTAAATTAAATGCGGGCCACGAAGAATACGAATAACCTAACAAATGAATTCTCGGAAATAAGTCTAATGAAAACACAAAGTACTCAAATACCTACGTATTTCGTATTTGTTTCCGCAAATTTGATGAAAGCATATTTACGTTACCAACAGACTCAGCGATCTTCTTCTTTAAGACGGCGTTCATCTGGTCTCCAGCCTCCACCATGAAGGGTACCATGTGTTTTATCTTCGAGCTGGTGAAGGCTGGGCTGATGGTCGACCGCATGTCCTTCCATGTCTGTCCTGAGGTCAAAAGAAAAGTATTTATAAATCAATTAATCATCATAATCAACCTATAGAGGTCCACTGGACGTACGAGTTGGTCACTCTCAAGGTGCGCTACTGAGCCCGATTTTTGACTTTTCTTTATCAACCTTCTACCAGCTATAGCGCGCAAATCATCGCTTCATCATGGGGTTAAAAATAAGTAAAGTCGTTATTGAGGTATAAATGGTATATCTACTTCTTCTTCTTCTTCTTATCGTATCACTAGTTCTTTCGAACCAGTGTAGTGAAAGGATTTTATGTGCGCCTCGAAGAGGCTCCTTTTGTGCATTAACGTGTAACTTCGTGTAACTACTACTAATGGTGTAACCCGGCTTATTACCTATACATTTAACTTCTAGATTTCTACCTTTCATAGAGAACAGGTTCTTCCCGAAGAGCGGGTCCGTCTTTTCGTCTATGAAGGTCCGGTGGTCGAGGAAGTGCTCGAAGTCCTTCACGGTGATCTTCTTCACCAGCTCCAAGTCGCGGATTATCACCACAGGGTTCAGGAACGCGAATTTACCCACAAACCTGGAAAAAAGGCTTGAAATAACCGAAGGATGTAATTTATCTAACAGATACTCAAATCACTCTATATCTAAATATCTCTATATTCAAAGGTTTTCTGGAAGAAAACTCTTTTAAGGGTTAATCTCGCCTATGTACGTACATGCCTTTCATTTTTTACTCGTTTAAATATTTTTATGTGTGCAACAAAGAATTTAAGATAATGATAAAGATAAAACAAAAATAAAATTATAGTCAGTTTTTACAAACACGTTCGACTTCAATTGGACTTTTTTAGTAACCGTAAACACACACACAACAAAATTCGTAGGAAAGAAAATTACGCAACTTTGTTAGCTACGACGACACAATAATATGTTTCAGGTATTTTAGTTTATAAACCAAAACTGAAACAATTTTGGTGAAATTTATGGGACCGATCTAAAAGTCTACCCTTTCAAACAAAAAAGATTTGATAAATGGCATAGATGACTAACATAAAACTAACGTGCAATCGAATCGAGAATGTCCTCCTTTTTTATAGTTGGTTGAAAATTAAAACAAGTCAGGTCAGTATGAGAACTTAGCGTAGGTAGTTGTGAATAAGTCAATAAGTTATTAAAGTCGGATCAACTGTGAGTCTTAAGTTATTAAATATGAATGTATTTTATTTTACAATAACGTACTTACCAACTAACTCACCTCTCTTCAGGAAAGTTGAAATAATAACGGGCGATGTCATCACTAAAATGGTCAATTTTCAAAATAACTTTGGCAACGTTTCCCAACGGTGGGATCGGCGGGTAATGCTTCACTCCACCACTCTTGAAAACTGAATACTTCTGCTTGAAGTACAAGTATAGCGCTCCTATAATCACCGCACTCCATAGAAGGATCAGCATTTTCTAAAAAAAAGCAATATCGTCAAAATGTAAAACCGTGAAGCATTGTTTTTGGTCATGGGCGATGCACTACATTAAATACGTATTAATCAGTTCTGGTGTGAACTAATATTATCATTTTCATTTATATCCATTATGGATTATTGCTTTGTAATTAGTTTGACTAAGCCTTTTGTACATGTATATTGATTTATCTTTTAAAAATAAATGAAATAAAAGTTTTAGTGAAGACCTGAATTCAGGAGAATTATTGGGTTTATCGATATAATTTAGTACGGTTTATCTTCAAGGTTATGCTAATAAACGTACAAGGGTATAAAATAACCTTTTATATTTTTTTAAAATCATGCACCGCTGTGCCTGCCGATTGCGCTTAATGGGCATAACATTTTGGATTAATTCATTAAAAATAAATAAAAACTACTTTCATTGCAACTCAACTTATAACTTATATATAGTATCGAAATAAAAAAAAACTAATTTATAATTCAGAATCACTTACCTACGATGAAGACAGACAACAACAGTGAGCTCAACACGTATTCTCAGCACTTTACTGTCGACTTGTGGCCGTGTATTCCAGCAGCTGGTCGACTGCTCACAGTCACCAGCAAGCCTGAGCCTGCCAGCGTACTTACAACTAAGAGATAATGCCTACTATGCATGGAAAGTATACCGAGTAACATGTTATTTATCATGGTATAAAACTGATCGCACATAACACTTGTTACTTTCTGAGACCAAGTCTGTTACAAAATCATCGGTGATATCCGGCGCGCCCCGGCAGGCGATTTTGTACGCTGTAATGTCATGATACTTGTCACCATTCACAATTTCATTCGTACATGTATAACAATAACAGATAGTCAGTAGTGTGCTGACTGTGAGTGGGAGTGATTGAGTGACGTCGCGTCGTGAATTATTTTAACAAAATGTAAAATTATCACATTAGGTCACTGATGAAAAATCACCACCATTAGCAATCATTTCCATGCCTAATGCCTACAATCTTTATAAATACAGGGATGAGAAATAATATCGGTGTGATGCCGTAGTGTATACTTGGAACACTTCAGAGAAACAAATGAACTCGGTAAAATACCTAAATTGGCTCATTACTCTTTATAATAGTATTGCTTTCCCTATTATTTCCAATCCCAATTCTTCATAAAATTTTGATTAGTAAAATGCTTCGATTGAAAGGATATTTATAAACTTTCAGAATGGTCCCATAAAAATTATATCAGTAGTTTTGTTTTTAAATCAAAATAACTGAAATAAATATATCGTGGATGTAAACGAAATTGCGTTTTTCTTACCTGTGACTTTTCAGTGGCGTTCACGGTCACTAATCCTATCGGTACTAACCGGTTATAGTTTGATTTTATTAGCTTTGATTATATTTATACTACGAAAGCAAAACTACATGTAGTTACAATATGTATTCTATTTAATATTATGTATATTGTTAAACTATGACTCTATGTTCAAGACTCTACCTCAGTTGGAAGAAATCACATCATAGAAATAACTTTTATATTTACAGCCATCTATCGGCAAATAGTGAAACTAACATAAAAAGTGTCACCTAGTGGCAAGTAGTAGAACTAACTAAAAGCCTGAAATTTGAGGCAAAAATATGAGGAAATGAGTAAGTTAAATTACACGCAGAGATATTGTGTTTATCCGGTAGATGGCATTTTTTCCATTTATTTAATTAAATTAGTGGCGAGACTAGCTAGGCGCACTCTGATGACTCTGACGGATGGTAACATATTACGCCTGCCCTTGACCATAACAATGCTACACAGGCTTTATTCTCATAGGCCAGTGCAACAATGCTATAGCGCTCGTCCACTTTAAGACATTTTGATTGTCAGTTTTGAAAGCCCAGTAATTTCACTAGTTACTTTACCCTTCGAATCGTAATACAGTAATGCTTACACATTACTACTTTGCGTTGCGACTGAATATACTGCAGAGGACGCCACCTAACGGAAATAAATGCTATTATTGTTGGGTTAGTTTAATCTTTTAGCCAACTAAAATAAAATATACCATTTTCAAAACATTTATTTTTATTTATTTGAATAAAATGGGCCGTTGAAACGAATAAAACGCTGGTCCTTTGACAGTCAATATCGAAGGCCCAGTAATGTAGTTAGATAAAGCTATTATAGTGCCGCTCAAACCAGAACTACATAAGTATCGTTAAGATACACCTTACTGTTAGAAGTAGAGTAATAATTTGGTTTTTTGATTCATGGAATCCTATATATAGGACGACTCGCAATATTCACAGTACATATGGGTGCTGAAAAAAAAATTGTCTTAGTATATATGTGGTTAACGATAAGCGGGTTAATTGGTACCTATCACAAAAATAGCTTTGTGTTTCCCCATTTTTGTTTTGTGTTATAATGGGCGGCATACACTGCGCGCTACGCCCGCCCGCCCAATAGAGCCATGCACTGCCTTGCGTATCCCAGGTCTTCTTCTTAGTCAAGCACTTTTGACAGAGCGTCGTGGTTGTAATCGGGTCTTGATGAATGGTAGCTCCAGCTATGTGCCTCCACCTGGCTCTGTTCGAGGCATTGTGGGAGCAGTCATGGTTACGTTTGTTAAAGATTTCATCAATCTTTCAGTATTCAGTATTTATTGCAAATATTGAGTTGGTTACATTTCAGGCCTTGTTAAGTCAATTAATTAGAAGTACAGCTACACAATATTACCCGTTTAGGGTGTTGCAACTGATAGAGACGGGCCGATATTTTTAACTATATTGTTACGTTATTTATAAAATCTTGCAGCTCATAATAACATTTTAAAAAATATGATCATTTTCCTGAATTTTTATTTTGCCTCGTAGTTTATCGTAAATTTTTACCGCCATTGCATTCACATACAACATTTGGATCGAACCGTACATTTTTAGTTTAGATGTAGGTATGACCAAGTTATATTTGTGTCTGCTTTGATAGCGGCGTGGTTGATCAATGTTTTTTATTTTTTTTGAAAAAACATGCTTTTGCCCTACATTCTGCCTTGGGATCCTCAATAGTCGTCTCCAGTACCACATCTCCAGTACGTCGATTTTTCTCCGTTCCTTCAGTCTCAATATCCCATCCCAGGTAGAATGAGGTATAGAGAAGGCAATCGAATGAACAATTGTTTTTTTTTCAGGTGCATAGTGCAATAGCACATTCTAAACTATAGTGAACGCGTAAGTACTACAATTATCTTCCTCCTAGAGTATAAGCACACGGTGTCTTTGAAACGCGTAACAAACGAGCGGCCGTCTCGTCCGTCACACGTAGATCGGGATGCATTATGCTTATGCGTGATTTTGTCGATGCCATAAAAACGCCCCGGCGCAACGAACGCGCATTTCGATTCTCGAGTCCTGTGATTAAGCTTTTACCTAGTATTTAAAATAGGTCTGTGACATACCGACGAACATAGCGAGTAATACGGGTTTCTCTCGGACTTATAAGTATATGTCAATATCTGATTCATATGCATAGGTTCTATGTGTACTATGCTTTTGCAAAATCGGTTTATTGGTTTTTAGGCAAATAATATTACATAAAATGTTAATGGTTTAGTTAGGGTAGATATATTTTGTAGAGGATCAAGGTAGGTATTTGTTAAATTATTATAATCGGTAACGGTTGAAAAGAAACAAGTTTGTAAAGTTCACATTCATAAATCGTATAATTCTCTTTGTGGTTTCACAATTTATGAAATATTTTTACACAAAATTTGTCTTTCAATTGCACAATACACA
Organism: Lobophora halterata; assembly: GCA_932526365.1. NCBI lineage: Eukaryota > Metazoa > Arthropoda > Insecta > Lepidoptera > Geometridae > Lobophora > Lobophora halterata. The sequence goes on from OW052012.1 coordinate 416,165, forward strand.
ACAGACCCACTTACACTATGCTAGTTTAAAATTAAAAAGTACTCGAAAATTCCACAAATAAATTGTTTTCATCAAACTTAAATATTATTTAAATACTCTGGAAATTAAGTACAATATTACTTTTAAAATAAAATCAAAACATATATTATGATAATTAACATTGATGCAACATATTAGTATAAATATATAAACTTTATGGTAAAAACGGATAGTTCATTTTTTTTTCAGAAAATTTCATTTATCAATAAATTTGTTCTAGCCTAGAAGAATTTGATAAAAAATGAGCTAGGTATCTTGGACATGATACATAACTTATTAAATAGTACATATTTTATTACAATAATTAATTCTAATATTTTATCGTATGTAGGTCTAATAAATGGACTTGAATTACAACTCGTTGTTTTAAGACACTATAATTTGTACTGAAGTTATTGATACGGTATGCGAAATGAACAATAATATAGAAAATATAAATAAATATAAAAAATAAGTGGATATTTTTTATAACTTATTTGTTTTTTGATGAACATACTCGACACAACCATTTTAATACTGTAAGTACCGAGTAGATACCTATCTACCTGTTTTAAATTAAAAAAAATGTAACTGGAAAGATAAAATTATAACAAATGTAGATACATACATACATAAATACAAAATAATGTTTTCAGACTTAAATTATCCTAATTATAAACTCGTATGAACGTTAATTGAATGGAAGTATTGTAAAGGAACTATTTACAGAAAAAAATGTCAATATCTTACATCACAGCAAACGCCTGAGAGTCATAAACTTAAAACTAATTATTATATTGTCAAAATATTTTCATTTCATCAATTTTGTTCGTCTTATATTAGAAAAATAATCGAAATCTTTGGCCTGCAGATCTTTCTTTTGTCATTTTTGTTCTTATCATATTGCACAAATGCGCCAATTTATGAAAATCTTAAAATTACATAAAACTAACACTGAGACTGGATAACTATCATTTAAATTCAAAATATATTTAATCTTAAATACTTTGTGAACGATGAATGTGACATGAATTGTGAGAACATTTAACAATTTATTGAATACGTATGGCAACTCGAAACACCTTAATTACGTTTAAACTAACACTAATTAACATAAATTTATAAATAAAATCGGAATGTATCAAATGTTATCTAAATTACTATACGCTCAATAATGGTAACAACAATTAAAAATATTTTATCAAAAATTCGTAGTTTTAAACAACCATCATAATCGGCGAAATTGCCGGGGATTCAAACACTAAACATAATACACATTATATTTAATTTTATATACGTATGTCGAGAAATAATGGACATGCCAACAAGTTACAATAATTGACGGGACAAACCGACAGACCGATCCAACACAGCATCCTTGCACACCATGCCTTCATCATGGCTGAAACATTGAGCTATCCATTACTATTCATATCGAAACTTGGAACACCTATCTATCTAAACCTTCTTAATCTTTGCCTTGCCATTTTTCACTTCTCCAAGGCAAATCGTCATTTATTTTACAGTTTATAAACTACAACAAAGAACCCGCAACTGCGCGTGGATCACACTATAATAATGAAATTCAATTGACCTTATGGGCTTATTCATTAAATCTGTAGCTTATTTTTGTGGAACTAATTCATTTCTTTCTGAAAATAAATGTTGATATATTGCATTTTGGTATCGTTCCTGAGCATTTCTTGTTTCATTGACATCTTCCTGTCTCCTTACAACTACGTTCTAGAACATGAGCATCAACAGTTACTAACTATCTAACCTACGCGTACATATCTGAGATATCGAGTTCAGATTTGACCTTTAAGAAGTTGGGGTTGTCAGTTTTGAAGTCGGGACCCTTGTGGCCGAATTGATAGACGAGGCGGGCGGTGGGCACGGAGACGAGCACCGCCTGCCGGTAGTGGTACCTCATGGCGCGGCTGAACTTTTCGAAGGTCATGTTGTCATTCTGCTTCATCTTCCCCCAAAGTTTGGCCACGTCATCCGGTTTTACGAATCTGGAAAGAAGATAAATTATAAATTAGTTTTGGAATTTATTATAGTATTATCGATAAAATATTATGTATGGAGAAGATAATATATTTCAGGAAGGTAACAATAATCACGAATTGTTTAAAATTTTACAATTTGCTGTTTATAATATGTAGCAATGTATTATGTAGATGCGTGTAATAATTCAGTTTTCAGATAATTTATAAGATAAACATCCAAATTTTAAAGTAAAAAAGTTCAAGAACATAGAATCAAAACTTTCGTTCTTTTGTGTTCAAAGTGTGCAAAGTTTATCATATTTAAACGTGTAGTACACATTTAAATATGATAAACTTTGCAGTTTTTAATACTATTAGTTAGTACTTCAATATTATTAGTGCATACAATGTATGCTAATTGATTGTAAATGATGTTGACAATTTCAATGTTCATGAGCATTCAACTGACATTTTTTATGTTGCAGTAAATACAATAAATATGTATAAATAAATAAAATACATGTGCATACAACCAAGTTACATAAACATCGATGCATAAACAATCAGAAGCGAGTCAAGTTCAACTTGTAAAGTTAATAACACATCCAGTATATAATTTAATGGTCATTAAACGGATTCTCAGCCTCTATTATACTATAGCACACAATGTACCGAGAAAACTGGTGATAATATTGATCTTTATTTGTTGTATTTTTTCATATTTCTCCAGTTATGGATATTATTGTAATTTTGTCGCATTGAGCAACAACATTGACTTCATATTTCTTTTAATTTATAACAATAAGTCAGAGGTATTTTAATAAATAATAGGTTTTTACTGGAACATAATTAATCAAATTAATAACCCGTCACTGCGCTGATGATAATGTCTATTCTTCATATTATAAACGAAGTCTGAAAATAGAGTTGACCAAAAGCGTCATACTGAAATTTAAAACTGCTTCATATAAATAATAAATAAATAAAAATCTTTATTGTAAAAACATAAATAATTTTTGTTACTTAACCTTTGATATATAACATACTAATAATTTGTGTTAGATTTATTTTTATTTTTTTCACCAATAGATGTCAAAACTCGTTACATATATTGTGTACAATTATAAGTGGATAGCAAATTTAAACGTATACTATAGAAACTAAGAATGTAATGAATCTTTCATGGTTTGTTGTCTGTCATTGTACCGAATTAAATAAAATAAATAAAATATCACAATGTACAGCTAGGGTTTTTAAAAAAGGCGGTCTTATCTTTAATTGAGATCTCTAAAGCTAAACTATTGTATACTTAGAAGTATAAAGCTGTTTGTTCTCCAATTAATAAATAAATAAATCTCTTCGAGACAACTGGCTTAGTTGGTAGTGACCCTGCCTACGAAGCTTGGTGTTCAGGGTTCGATCCCCCGCCGGGGCAAATATTTGTGATGAACACAAATGTTTGTTCTCGGGTCTTGGATGTTGTGATGTCTTGTATGTGTCCATGCCACTTGCGACACAGGGAATCCTAGTGCAGGGGTGTGAGTGTGTGAACGTTTAACTCAGTTTAACTCAACCTATGACTTTGCCGTTGGTCTCAGCATAATGTTTAGTGCATCGGGAGGACATCACTAATATAACAATCGGTTATAATTTCTAATCCATTGAGAGAGAAAACTTTTCACAGACATTTAGATTTTAATTGCAGTTGTATTCAAATATTTATATTATATTATTTTTCGATTACTTTATTAAGTTGTTATTATAATAAAGAACACAACACTAGCGATGCAGTGTCCAGATAATTATATGTACCACAGATTACATAGCACTTGCTCTGAGTAAATTGTTCGCAGAGTCAAGGATTTCTTCTTGTCGATCGTTAGGTGAATAGCGTCGTGACGGCCGGACGAACAAGCCAATATACAAATATATGTAATATACCACATATTATATCGCAAAGATTATAGTTTTTTATGCTTTTACAAAAAATACGAGTTATGGCAGGAGTTTAGCTAGTTTTTACAATAGGTCAGGGCTCATAAATTTTTAATCTGTCGAAATATAAAAACTTTAGAGGTGTGTTTGAAGCGTAAGCATATGTATACATAAATTCTTAATCGTACGTAATTCCTTGTTTTGTTGATTTCAGTTGTAGAAGTTTAATACCCATTTTAAAAACATTTTTAGGACACATTTTGTTAAATCTCTCTTGTGTATCGCGTGCTTTATGAACGGTGACAACGTAATATCATTCACAAGCAAATAGTTGACAAAGTACTTTATACCATTACTTCCAATGCAATTTATATGAGAACTGTATTTTTATGATTCAAGCTAAATGAATGTTTAGAACACTTTAGTACATATTACTATATTATACCGTCAGTATCGAATATAACGAGAGTTTCGAACTTCGGCGAGTCAATCCCTGATGATGCCTCGTGTAGAGGCGAAACACGTGTCGTATCTTTAAACTTTGGTTTTCTGTTCGTTGACTCTTTGGTTTATAATATAGTAATATGTACTAAAGTTCTAAACTAAAGTTAAGTTAATTAAAACCTTTGTTTAGATATCAAGCGGATTTATTACTAAATATATTTATATAATTTGTTGATAAATGAATGTGTTGTTTCTGAATCAGTGCAATAAACAACTTTATTTTATAACGCATTTGTGCACGGCTCCCCTGATGGCAAGCGATATCATAGTGATTTGGACACGCTTTCCTAGAAAATACTTGTACACTAAGTTTTTAATTAGGTACCCGAAAAATAAATACGCATTGTCAGTTGCTGTTACTGATCTCAGATATGGCAAAAAGACGTAATAAACACGATTTTTTGGATAATTAATTTTATAAGAAATGGACGTACTGTTACCGTTTGTCGCTTTTCTATAGCCTTGCGTGGATCGGGTACGCATCATTGATAATTATTTAATTTTCATTCATCGTTTGGCAAACTCTAGTACCTAGCTCGAGCTAACTCGTAAAAGCTCGGCTCGGGCGCCGCACTCGCTCCGCTGTCACTCTGTCATTTTGTAGAAATTCAAAATTCTCACTGCACAGATACAACGTAGTATCCCTTTTGCATTGCCCATTTGAGTTTTTTTGGTAATTAAAAACTTGTGTAAATTTACTCGTTCTTCCTAAACTTAAGCATCAGGGACACTTTTTACATTACCGACTACCGGTGTGTTTAAAATACTTATCTCATCTTAACGACACTAAGTACAATTAACCTTGCATACGCACAGGGTTGAACTGTGAATCATCGAATTCGGATGCTCAGTGCGTGCGGGCGAGGCTGCAGCCTTGTCGCTCCAGGCCAAGGGTGGAGCGACCCTACGTGACAGGCATCCATACATACATACAATTGGGGGATGTGTATCACTTTTTAAAACGTTTCAAATATATATTAATTTACATTACATGACTATCTTATACTTATACCTACTTAATGACGACATGGATGGTCGAATGGCAAGTGTATTGGACTGCCATGCCCAGTGTCGCGGGTTCGATTCCGCTCAGGACAAATATTTGTGTGATGAAAATCGTTGTTTGTCCTGAGTCTGGGTATTTTCTATGTATTCTATGTATGTATTTATAAAAAAAATTATTTAAGTATTCTATCAGCCATCTGGTTCTCATAGTACAAGCTCTGCTTAGTTTGGGGCTATAGATGGCGTTGTGCAATATGTCCAAAAAAATCTTAAAATCATGATCTGTAGTAAGTAGGAAAATCTATGAAAGTTTAATCAAATAAGTTTATGCAGGTGCCTCTATGGATTTTAGAAGTAAAATATTGCAATAATTTTTACTCAAATCCCGCCAAAGTGTTTACTAAACCATTCATGATTCAGTAAGACTTCAGTAAAACTATAGTTTTACCTTTTCTGTCCTCTGTTGTCTATCTTTTACAATAAATATATTATTTTTTACTATAAAGAAGATCCATGAAAATGAACCGAAAACCATTCAGTTAGTGGCAGCAAACAAAAAGGTCTTCTTCTTATCGTGTCACTAGTTCTTTCGAACCGGTGTGGTGAAAGGATTTCAAGTGCGCCCCGAAGAGGCTCCTTTCGTGCACTCGACACATATTTTCGAACTTTAGGTTCTACGACATGCCGGTTTCCTCACGATGTTTTCCTTCACCGTTGCGAGAACGTGGGATGCATACATAGATTTTTTCGACCGAAAAAACCCATTGAAGCATGACTGCCACCGGGATTCGAACCCGCGACCATCAGATCGCAAGGTAAGGGCCTCATCCACTCGGGCACCACGTCCTCAAACAAGGTATAGGAAGTGAACAAATGGTTGAAGAATTAAACAGTTAAATAGACATGTATATTTTATAAAATCATATGACTGAAACAATTATATACCTATGAGACCATAATGAAAATATTATGCAACATGATCTTGATGTTGTAGATTATAATGATTTTGTTTGAGTATTGATAAACTTGGAGCACGCTTTAATCAAATTTAAAATGTAAATCAGGCGTAAAATGAAATTAATACTCCAAAAATATTATAGCAAGACCATCGGGTCAGAGTCAATAATGAGATGATAATGAACCTCATTTGACAGTTTTATCCATTTTATTTGATTTCATTTTTTCTAAAACAATTTTTAGGTTGTGTTGGAATATACTTACGACTAAACAAAGCAATATAACATAATAACTACAATAAAGATTAAAATAATTAGAGAATCTTATGAGAAAGAGTCTGGTTTCATACCTCTCATTGCCATTGCCTGATACCTGATGATAGTGAAAAAAAACATGATCTCCCTATAAAAAACTACTGCTCAGTCACGCAAATACAATGTCATGGACTTCATGGACTATTATAGTCTGTAGACGATAAAATAGCTGTTAACATCGATGCCACAGAATTAGCATGCGACCTAGACTCAATGTTGACTGATACTGCAATTAGTAGTACTTATTACGCGCTTAAAATGGAATTACAGAGGATTTGAAGGTAAAGAAAATCATCAAGCTATTAATTTTCCAAAGGTATACAAGCAAATAAATTAATTAGTTCTGAAGGACTTTGAAAACGTAAATACGAAGTGGAAGCTACATAGATGGAGTTACTGCGTACTTTTTGGACTCGACGCCAGCATCCAATTTTTCGGTACATACGATTTTGCAACTTGTAATTTTAATGAAAGGTCCAAATGAGGCGAGATATTCAAATATAACCAGAAAAAGAAGTCCATTTTCTTTTTCATTCTCAATCCCTAATAAGTGGGTTGAAAAGTTTGTAATAGATAATTATGTACCTATGTCAGATCATCAAATGGTTCACGCTAAGCTTGGCTGAATATGAACAACATTTTTTGACTCTTCCTATCTCACACTAAGTTGTGTTGAACCTTGGTTTATTACTAACTAGTTATATGACGTAGATTTTATCAGTCTACCGTACTCAAATTTGTATCTACTAGGTAAGTAGTGTAAGTAAAGGTCATTATCATCACCAACCTATATGTTAACATCACTATGTATGTATGCACTTAAAAAAAATATTACAATTTTTAGTTATTTTCATTGAACTAAATGCACATCAGTTGTTTTAAAAAAAATCGCGTATATTCATTAATATATTGTATGCATGGCATCATGGCCAAGAAAACTGTTTCGCCAGAAAACCTGAAAAACGTAGTAATAAGTTTTCGTGAAACCAAAGTTTGTCGAGTGACGTCAAACTGCGAGTAGATCAAGTTTAACGTAGCACGTGCATATTTAGAAAACATTTTATTGCTGTCAAAAGTTTCACAAAAAAAGTTGATTTAGCTAAATGACTAAAACGTTTAGAATTCCTTAATTTATTTACGTTTATTTCAATATACAATTAGCTAAGTGAATAAATAATAAGAGGGACCTCCCCACGTCGCTTTTCATCTATAATGCTAAATGTCCAGTTTCCATTTACATGCAAATGGTTTTCAAGAAACTTTAAACATTTACATTACATTGCGTCCATCTATATGTATAAAAGGCTTGGATTGACTGATAGACAACGCACAGACCAAACTACTGAACTAAGAGACTTGAAAAACGAAGTTGATTGTCTATCCATTAGAATAAGGGAGGTGAATAATATTTTTTGACGTTGATAAAAAATATGGTTTTAATGATTTCGTCATTAAATTAGTGTAGCTCAAAAATAATATATTAAATTAAATAGTTGATTGTTATATTTAGGTACTTAATACCGACTTATTACATAATAATTTATTATGTAGTAAAAAGTGTATGGTGTAAGGTATAATATTAAATCTATTTGTTATGTATTTATATTCAAAATTTTAAATAATTAAAATATATAAAGCTCATATCATTATTCATTACGCTGTTAAATACATCTGTTACTCATTAATTTTAACAAAATATGACATTGATACTATATGAAAAGTTTTCAACAAGTTTCAATACCGAAGTGTGAAGTTTTGTGATAAATTTTAGTGACCGGATGTGATAACTTTTTTTTATTTCAACGTATTTTCACGTTTTTACTATAATATGACCCATATCTGGTTCCGTTCGTATAACGTGATAACCTTATCTTCTGCCTCCACTTAATGATTTGTATAATTAGACTTATCGATGTATTGCTAATTAAATAGCTATTTCGTCACCGAAATTTGTCGCTTTCTTGACGTAGTTTTCGGTTACGTCTGCACTGTTATCGGAATCATAATTTGGTAACCGTATTAATTTTTTGTGAACCTTATTTTATTATAACAAATTAAAATAATCAAGGTTTTAAAAAAACAAGTTTTAGTGACCGTAAACACCACTGAATAGTCATAGTGAAGCGAAATACGCAAATTCGTTTACTTGGATGACATCACTTTTTCAGTGATTTTGATTTTTAACCAAAGTACTGAACCGATTTTTAAGAAATTTCTATGGGACCAATCTGGAAGATAACTTTCAAATAAGATGGTTTTTTAAATCAGTTAATAAACAAAAAAGTTCTGAGGTAACACATATAAAACAAAAATTCAACCGAATTTAGAACCTCCTCCTTTTTTTAAGTCGGTAGAAAAATATTTAAATTGTGTTGATTAAAAATAATTAGCCAAAAATAGTACTACAATGAACCAATGTTTTTTTTTAATATTGTACCTACCTACTTACGTTGTAATGCACTGCAATTTACCTACTTTATCTATTGTAAAAAAATAACATGCTTAATTTTATCGTTGAATTTATTATGTTTTATCGATAAAAAGCAGCAAACAGCACACACAAGCACACAAGCACAAATTCTTACCCTAAAAATCATACTCAATGCAGATTTTCAAAACCGAAGTTCAAAACTACTGCTTGTAACTCAATAAATACGTGATTTATTTCAATTAGCATAATAAAACAATAATTCATAAAACAAATTATATTTTATGAAAGACCTATAAAATCCAAAACTTGAATATTATAAGTATGTATGTACGCTGTATTTTCAAGGCTGTTTTTTTAATCACAAGGAGCAAAAAGTTTTATCAAATTTTATTGCCAGCTTAAAGTTAAAGCTCAATTTACGCAGCATTTTTTATGATACCTGCAACACATAAATTAGTTGGTTTCCTACCCATCATAATATAAAAAATCCCAGGCTTCGGTAAAATATACAATTTTTAAATTTACTTTTAAGCACTAATGCATTAATTAATTTTTATGCTACATAATAAATTAAGAAAAAAATATTATTAGCTTTCAAAATTATATTTTTGATTTGTTTTTGCAAAAACACAGTTAATAGATAATAATTTACACACTTTTGACGAAGAAATTTTCTTCGAAGCGAATTGGCAAAGATCGCCGTAGCCGTCATCGAGGTCAATTTCCGTTATGCAATTACGTGCTCCATTGTCCACGAGGTAGAGTCGACATTCAAATGCCAAGCTATACCCAGTCAGCCGTTTTAAATTCACCAGTTGTCTGAATTAATGTGTTCCAGGTATTGTGTGAAATCTGTGAATAACAAACTGTACATTTTTTTTTACTTTGTTTATAACTTTTTTATATAAACTATAAGATAACATTTAGTTTCCATTGATCAATTAATGTTACTAATAATGATTTTGATAGGTTACTTTGTTTGCAGTTATTTTATTATTATTACGATTGTGGTTAGTTTGAAAGTTTTGCGTTAGGCAAAGGCTGTAATAAAAAAAAACTATTTTTTTAATATTTTATTACTTACAAGAAATAAAGTTACCCCGTACAAACTATTGTGTACCTTAAATTGCAGTTCATTCATTAGTCATTCATTATTATTATTTCTTTAGAAAATGACACAAATTCAATAACATACTCTAAAACTTTAAATACGTCAGTGGTCAAAATTACCTAAAACTTGATTCAAAGTTGACTTAGTATTAATACAAGTCAATAAAGTTTTTTTTTTTTTCAATTTAAGGCATGTGATTTAGGCAAGCTAAGAAACTATAAATGTACTTTAATATACTTATTAAAAGCAATAAAATAAAATCTAAGTTCAAAAGTTTTTGATCTAATCATTTATCAGTCTATCAATTTGATAACATTTTCTCAAATAATTAATAAAAAAGTTTGCAAAGAAATCGTTTACTATTTAATTTCACGTTTTCCTCAGGCTATCTCGCTCACTCATGTGTCAGACAGCTGTGTAGTTAGTAGGGTCGTATCTTGAACCTTATAATCATGAAAATAGAGTTCTGATTATACCAGATTTACGGTCACTTTTGGAAACTGTTTTTGCACTGAAAGAGCATAACACTTTGAAGTAACTGTCATCATGTTTTATAAAGAATTGAACTTTATGTATTCGTAGGTATGTAGCTAAAATGTAGTATGTGTATGTAGTATAAAAATATAAAAAAAAGTATAATTATTGTTATTATCTATTTAATTAATTAGAAAGGTTGAACACCACTTACACTAACTAATATTATAATATACATTAAAAATAGTCACATAAAAAAAAACATCCAAAAAATAAAACATTCATGAAAGTAATTCATATAATAAAGTCAAAAAGAAAATGTAAGTTTATAATAACAAATTCAAATTATTAAATCATTTTATAAACTAAAAAAGGTGATAAAAATTTATTCTAAATTGTAGAGATTAGTAATGTGCAATTTTTTTTCTAATCTGAAACGGATGTTCTTGCATGATTTTACATTGAACCGGAAATCTAACAATGCAGGAGTTAAAGTAAATCAAATTTGAACAAGTTTATGTATAAGTAAAGTAGCAGTAAGAAAGTCAAAATAATCTGCTGAATTATGCTAAAGAGGCCTTAAAATTTAATATCTTGGCTCTTAATATATAAACACGAATATTAAGTGTGAATTCTTAATAAATATATTAGAAGTTCATGTTGTATTGTTTATTTTGACTGATCCAAGGTCGTTATATCTACTGTCAGTCAATAATAAATATTATTTCAATCGTTATGACTCACTGACAAACAGATAAGATTCGATATAACTCTTACTCAACGAAAATAATGATAACGCTACTGATAGTTCAGTGCATTTTTAGGTTTAATTTAACGTATAGTCTTATATAAAGTTATTGCTTAGGAGCTTTGACAGTTTGGTGTAAGTAGGCAGTAGCCACGTCAAAAATAATCATCAAAGTGTAATTAGACTAAATACTTTTATCAAGAATGCTATTGACCTAGAGAATTTATAACCAAGGCAGAGAAACAAAGGTAAGGTTATAGAAAATTGAACAATTAAATGTGACTTTTCGCGTGACAGACGGACGGACAACGTGGCTAGAGTTCCGCAACCTTACTGCGGTCACGTGACCATTCAGCTGTCAGAAATTACATGTAATTGTTATCCGTTCAAATCTATGAATTACCATTAGTAATTGAGTGCACGAAAAGAGGCAAGTCGAGGCGCACTTGAAATCCTTTCACCAAATAAATCAAATAGGTTAAATGCTTGCCTATTCCATATAAAAAAAAACACACTGGTTTGAAAGAACTAGTGACATGATAAGAAGAAGTAATCGATGTTTAATTTAGATATACTTAATAATGATCTTGATGATGATCTTAATAAGAAATAATCAAGGGTTTACAAAAACATAGACAACCAACTTCAATTCGATTGTTATAGTGAATTAGTGAACGTAAACACCACCTGAAAAGTGACAGGGAAGTAAAATACGCAATTTCGTGTACGTTGCCGACATAAGATCTTTTTAGTGATTTTGATTTTGTCACATGACATTGACTTGTCTTTTGTGCAGCACCGTCTAGCGACCAGAATAAAAAGCGTGATTGTTTTTTATTGAAAAGCCCTCATTGACTTGAAAAATGTTGTCAATACGTTAGAACACGACTCTTGCTATAGTTTAGGTCATATTAGTTGCGCACGCGCTGCCTCAGACCCCGCCCCGCGCAGATGACTCGCGTGTGACGTCAGCAACGCGTCGTTGACATTTCGCAGTTCTCGACATTCAAGATATTATCCGGTTTTGTATTGAATTTTGTTTTTTTGGCTCATATCTCTGTGCGCACATACTGAGATGTCGATGTGTAGACACATTATAGATAGGTAACAAGGTAACGAACATTTGACTAGGTAGAGCTATGAAGTTACAGTACCTATTGAAATATGTATGTGGATTTTAATTATAAAGAGTTTTTCTAGTAAACAGTTCAATCAGATTTCGGCGAATCAACAACTCTTGAGGATGCCTCGTGTAGAGGCGAAACATGTGTCGAGTTCTGACTTGGGTTTTCTGTTTTCAGCGCTTTGGTTTAGATACTAAAATTCTAAACTAGAGTTAAGTTAATTAAGATCTTTGTTTAGAAGTTAAGCGGATTTATTACTAAATATATTTATACTATTTATTAGCAGTTCAATCACTTTTATGTATGTATTATCTGTTCCGCTACTATAAAAAATGTTTTTTTTTTTAGAAAATATATAAGAACTCAATTAAGTTTGAGTAAAAAAATTACAAATTGCCAAAAATGCCAAGGTCTTAATTACAAACACCTTTTTTCCTGGTAACTTCTGTTGTCACGTCACAGTAACCGTTATTTAAACTAGACATTATTGAAACTAGATGCCGTGAATTTGATTTGCATAACTGCCTGCGACGTGGCTTGTATGTATGTGTTTATGATACACACACGCGCAGTTTGGTCGCGGGGAATCCCAACGTGCAAAGTTGTTTGTTTATTTCTGTTTTTTAAGAGTTGTAGGTGAGCATTGGATACTGCGTTTGAGCAAATTAAATATGAGGCCGGAGAATGTGTTGAGCTGGCTACTCACACGAGAGACTTTCGAATTATATTGATGACTAAGTTGTTGTGCGAATGGCCTTGTGAGGAATTCGTTGAAGCATTATTGAATGATAGGAACAGATTAAGTAGGTATCCTGTTTGAGTTTGAGTTTTTATGTGTACCTATATAGAATCGACTCTACCATCTCTACGTTTTTAAACATTTCATTTATTAAAGGAAGACAAGTACCTTATTATTATTCTTCTTATCGTGTCACTATAGTTCCTTCGAACCAGCGTGGTGAAAGGATTTCAAGTGCGCCTCGAAGAGGCAGGATGTTTTCGAACTTTAGGTTCTACGACATGCCGGTTTCCTCACGATATTTTCCTTCACCGTTGCGAGAACGTGGAATGCATACATAGATTTTTTTCGACCGAAAAAACCCATTTACGCATGACTGCCACCGGGATTAGAACCCGCGACCATCAGATCGCAAGGTAAGGGCCTCATCCACTCGGCCACCACATCCTCCTAATACAATTTATAATGGCAATTTAAATACTTAAATCTAGTCTTTTCAAGAAAAGAACCTAGCTGTGTAACAAATATGCTCGAAATTATAAAATACTTAGCTAGCAAGGTAGGATAGGAAGGTTAAACATTCATAGACTCCTAGTCTTTAGAGGTTAAGTAAATGTTTTTTCTTGACTTAACGAAAACATGAGACCGAGTTTTCGTAAATTTTAAGTGATTCAGCCTGAAATGTATTTTCTGAATAACCAAGATCCCCGAGCGACTTCAAGGTTTTTCAAGCGAAAGGAATATAAACATCAAGGGTTCTCCCTAATTACAAGAACCAACTAGAACTACGCAAAACAAAGAAAAAAAAATAAGAAAAATCTTCACAAAGACGCCACCCGGAAGGAGGGAGCCTTACTAATCAATATAATAGAGCCACTAGGAGAAAAAATATACGTACCTACGTACACGCAACGGTTACGCGAATACCGAGCTTATTTACCAGTTATAGGGTACAGTTTATGCGGCATGAGGCACGAGGCTGCCCTAGTTATAAATAGATTTTCACGAAAAAGAAATGTTACAGAGAATTTGGTGCAAGGCCTCGTGTAGTGTAATGATCGCGACAGAGACAACGCGACTTGAATATTGAATGTGGTTTTGATTCTGTTTTGTTTTTTTGAAGATTACCTCCAAACACACTTTGGATTTATATGAGGTACCTGCCTAACTTAGCAATATAAGATGCCTAATAAATATTTCGAGTCACTTTTTTTATTAGACTTCTAGCTGGTGCCCGCGACTTCGTCTGCGCAGGTACCTTGATAAATTGTAGCCTATGTGTTATTTTGATGTATAAGCTATATTATTGTAACGTTTCATTAAAATCCATTCAGTAGTTTTTACATGAAAGAGTAACAAACATCTATTCATTCTTCCATACTTACAAACTTTCGCGTTTATAATATTAGTAGGATATGTGTATTTTGTTTATTAAGTGATTTATTAATTTGTTAAAAGTACAGTCAGCTGCACAGATGTGTACATATACTCTCAAGCTTTTACATTTATATTAAACTCTTAATTTTGCAAATAAATTCTTCTTCTGACAATAATTCTGACAATAACATGACTACATGAATTTGAAAATGCGTGCGGGCACTTTTCTTTGCAAAATTAAGGGTAGTATAAATGTGAAAGCTCGGGAGTGTCTGTACATAGTTTTAAAGTTTTTTGCCATAGGTTTGTAGTATTGTATTATAATTATTATATAGTAAATTATATTAACCATAAATATACCGTCAATAACCTATAACATACGAGCTCCATGGTATGTATTAATAATAAAAACAAAGCCATTTTAAATGATAAACGAATAAACCCATACTTTATTATTCTCTAGCAATATCATTTTACTCGCTAATTAACATGAACAATAACCAATTAGTGTAACACCTCGTCAACAAACCGTTTTGGAACAAGGTCAACAATATACTACCAACGGGCCTTATCGAAAAGTATATACTTATGCTATAAAGATGTACTATTTTCTATACCTACATATACAATATGGCTACAAATTTAATCCAAACATGAACCTAAATTTTAAAAATTGGTTATCTTTGCTTAATATTGTTAACAACAGTGGTGACTGTTTTAGGACACATAAAAATTGAATATATAGCGAAGATCTGTGTTATTTTCAACCGACTTCGAAAAAGGAGGTTATCATATTCGGTTGATTTTTTTTACCTCACTTACTTTAACTCAGAACTTTGTTGTTTATCAAGTGATTTAAAAATATATTTTTTTTGAGAGAATATACTTTCAGATTGATTCCATAGAAATTTCATCAAAATCGGTTCAGTAGTTTAGTTTTTATATCAAAATAACTTTTTTTTTTCGATTAAAATAACAGTAGACTTAGGATTTTCCAGTTCATAGCGTTGTGATATATTGCTGTACAAATAATACAAAGTATTAAAATCATTCTACATGAAATCGTTATCATTTTCAGTTGAAAATTTTAAATATAACGAACGTAAATACCATGAAATTTAAATTTGCCTTGTATTATGTCACCAAAATTTCCCATCCCTAATGGAATTATGATTATAACCAACGTATCGACGGGAAAAAACAAACTATTAGGTATTTGATATGGATTAAAAAAATATATTTTAAATATAACAGCCTCGTTGGTTCCTGTTCGGATAAGAAAGCGATGTATAAAAAATATATTATTTTTTAATCTATCAACAATCGTTTTCTCTGTCCTCCAAGTAACCCTGCTCTAATTTCTCTGGACCACACTCACAGACGCAATTAAGCCGCGTACACGAGCTGTCGAGGGGGTTTTCACCCCACCCCCCAACTAGAGGGGGGTAGGTAGCCCCGGGCGGGGTGAAGGGGGGAAAAAACGCGTTTCGAACGGGAGAAAAGAAAAACGCGGAAACAAGTTCCTAACACGTGACTAGAAGCTTCCCGGGACCGTTGCCATGGCAACCGCAGGGCTGCCCAAAATAACAGCTCTGCAATTTTTTGCCAACGATGCTAATCTACATAATGCTGTGTCGCTTGGTAAACAGAATTCAAAGTTATTTCGATGTGATTTTTAAGTATTTTTAAAGAATATACACAGTATCAAATACTTGTTTGGCCGACCGTGTTAATTGGTAACCGCCACAGAAGTATTATAGTATAGAATCACAATGTGGTACATTGAAAATGCGCCAAATAAAAGAAAGTCACACTGGCTAAATTCTAGTAAATTTTGGTCCGATGCAAATTTTCGAATAAAAGAAGTAACAGGGCTAGATAAATATTATATGTTAAAACTATTAGGCTATTTCATTGTTTATAAAATTAAAAATTATTTTCAATCAAATATTCTTTGAACCGTTTGTTATTTATTGGTGCAACCGCCCGCCGCCTGAGTTCGCTTAGCCGACTTGCAAAAGAGGTGTAGTGCCACAGTAGCAGGTACTCATCGTGTTGATGCGCTCGTAAACCTTGCAGGAGACAGAAGGTCAGCTTTTATAGCTCACTCATTCACCTCAGTCTGTTGTAACTCCGAGTTTTCATCTGTTTGGCTAAAGTGCTAATTTTAATTGCAGACTATCACAAAAATGCTCAAAATACTATTATGAAATACTTTTTTAAACAAATTTATTTATGAGAAAACATTTTTTTTTTTATTTGAGATAGACCTTCGTTTGACTTCAATCTCACCTGATGTTAAGTGATGATGTGGCCGACGATGAATCTCGAAGGTCGAAGAATCTAATATTATAACCAACATAACTTACCTAACTTATATAAAAAATGTATTCTTCGTTATGTTTCTCTGTAGGTATTTTATCGTTAATTTCCCACGAAATCGTACATTTTATTTCTGATAACAACGTTTCCTTACAAAAAATAATCTTGCTCCTCCCGCCACGTGTACGCTGTAACCGGAAGCTGCGTCCTTGGCTCCGTAGCAACCCCGGAAGAAAAAAAAAATCTATAATAGTAGATGCAAGGGTGGTGGGGGGAGGGTGCCCCCACTAACGAAAGAGAGACTCTGTCTATGTGACTGCTCTACATTTTTCCGGAAGAAAACTGTTTAGTTAGAAAAGCTCATTTAATAAAAAGTCTCGGGAAAATCATCGCTTTTGAAATAATTTAATGTAACGCTTATTCGAATAATTTATTTTAAATTAATGAAATTTGGCGTTATCATATTTCTGACATTACACACAGCGCCATAGCAAAGAATAAGTAATGCCATAGTCTTAAATGAAGCAAAGCTTGTAATATGGGAAGCAAATTTAGATGCTTTCATAAATATTTTATGTACTTTTGTTTATTTAACATAGACCGACGACACCGTGGCTTAGTTGGTAGTGACCCTGCCTACGAAGCTTGGTGTTTCGGGTTCGATCCCCGGCTGGGGCAAATATTTGTGACGAACACTAATGTTTGTGCTCGGGTCTTGGATGTTGTGATGTGTTGTATGTGTCCATGCCGCCTGCGACACAGGGGATCCTAGTGCAGGGGTGTGAGTGTGTGAATGTTATGTCATGTCTTAGTATTTATAAGTACTGACAATTTTATAAGTACTGACCTAACTTGGAACAAGTTCAAATATTTGTTTAGGTGTGAAATCGAACCAATAATTTACACTTCTTGATTAACAACATCATCTCCCTGCCCTTATCCCACACTTAGGCGGGGTCGACACAACATGTATTCTTCTTCCATTCGTCTCTATCAGCCGTCATCTCTGATGATGAGTGATGATGTCATCACTTCTTAATGAAAATGTCCTTCAAATTTCTAGTCTCTATGTCTAGTGGTTTGGCCTGCGCGTTATCTGTCAGACAGAGGACTAAGCTTTTTATACTGGGTTAGTTTTTGTTTATGCGAAAGCCGAAACCCGTTTTTTTTTCCTAATCACGAATATATAACAATATTTTTTTCTAAAACTTACCGAGATAATCCATACTATTGTGTTGCTTCGTTGTCCTTTTTCATGGAGAACCTACTCCTGCGCTAAATTACTCAACTTAAACGAACCGTATGTATACGGTTAATTTTCGTTTATGAAGCTGAGCCCCGTTTATTCAGGAAAAAAATTATCTCAAAATTAGATATTTTAATAGATATTTTCCAAAATTTATTTTTTTGAACTTGGTTATCGATTCTGAGCAAACTAATTTCAGGTTTCGCATAAACAAAAACTAATGTGGTATACATATTGATTTCAATTGAATTTGAGCTTTATAAACAATTCAGTCATAAACGCGAGGTCACGCGATAAACAATCAAACATTTCAACAAACTCACTTGAAACAAAAACACCAATAAAGTTTAAAAGCATTTTTATACCGGGAAGTGACATTAGCGGTGGTTTAATCGTTTTTGAAAGGCTCCTGGAAGATATACTTATTGCTGATGATGATTCAGCGGCACTTGAGAACAATTAGTATTTTTTTATCACTTAATTCCATTTGGTTGTTCACAATTACATATTTCACTTTTTTTTTTGTTCATTAGTCAATTTAACTGTTTTGTTGATTTATCCTAACTATAGTTTTAACACCACACTAGAGTTTATCTAAAATAGAATGCAAATTATTAGCATTCATTTCGTTTTTTATTCATTTTGTGATTCAATTTTTGTTATTTGAATATTTATCGCTTATTTTTAGTTATTCTTATGCCTACTTGCACAAAACTGTCAAAGACCCTAAGCAATGACTTAATTCGCTTGACAATTCTTAACGGTCAGAATCTGAACTGTTAAAAAATAACCAAGCGAGGAAAGTAATTGCTTAGGGACTTAGACAGTTTAGTGTAAAGTGCAAAAATCCTAAGAACCATAAATCCAAAGATATAAAATACTTCCTAATATAATCGGTTTATTAAAATTTTTGTAAGTTCGAATATTAAAACGGTTTAGTTTTAAATTAGGTACATTAAAATAATTATAAAATTAAATAATAAATTGCCCTTATCATAATCAACTTTTATCATATTGCCCTTTTCAAGTTATTCAGTCGGTTAATTAAAAACCACGACAAAATCTAGCGTGCGACGCAACGCAACGCAACGGAGCAATATGACTTCGCTCTAACTAAGCGTTCTATATTATAAGAGAGTCTCCGCGGTGCGGTGGAGAGAAAGATAATGCATATCTTCGACCTCAATATCTAAGTTCAAGGTAATAATTAATAATGCTGGTATTTCCCTAGTTTATTGTTGCAACTTTCTGATAAAGCAACACGCAAAATATTACTTGTTGACGCATTTTTTTTTTCAATACTCTCAATATGTTTATGGCTCTCTCATTGACTTATCTAGTATTTAAAGCAGACCCACAGAATATCAGTAAGTATTATGTAAATTAGAAAACTTATGTCTACTTGCACCAAACTACCAAAATTCCTAAGCAATTACTTTACTCGCTTGACTGTACTTTACCGTCTAAATCTATACCGTTAAGAACTGTCATGCCAGTAAAGAATTTTCTTAGGAACTTTTGCAGTTTGGTGCAAGGCGGCAAAAGAATCATGTTTTTTGAACGTCATATTATTGATCTTTGAGTTGGGCAAAATTAAAACCACAATAGATTCTACAAGATTGGACGATTAAAAATGTAAAAAATGCAATCGTAAGAATTTTATTATTTATATTTAAGATGTGTCATTCAATATGTTATAACAACAATTTGTATGATTAAAATACGAGTTTAGACTTTTCCATACTAACATGGGTGCGTGCACACTGCGATGTAGTTAGGGTTCCGAGAATCGTACACAAACAGAAAACCAGTTTATAAATAATTTAAGTACCTATCTTTAGGTAAATAAGACTTACATCCATATAACACTTCATATCGGTATGAGTGGACAATATACTATAAATGGCAGAAGTACCTATGATTAAACTGATTAAAGTGTAAAGAAAAGAAAAGAAAAGAAATTATTTTATTGATGAAAACCACATGAAACATAAATTAACAAAAAGAAAGGTCAGAGTAACCATCAATGGGGGCCTAGCTCAGCTTTCATGCTGCAGCGTACTGGCAGCACGCTGCAGCGCTGGTGTTCTGCTAGACCCCAGTGGCAACGACACGGAACGTATAAATAACCAAAAACTAAAACTAAAACTACTAAAATAAGACAAGAAAACATTATTTAAGACTAATTTTACAATTGTCTTACTGGCAACATTACCTATTTATGCAAGATCACCCAATTGGGTCATTTAAATTTTTAGCCATAGACAAGGCTAGAGTGATTTTAGCAATCATCCAATGGCATACATGGCATACTGCAATTCGATGAATCAAGTATCCTATACGACGCGTATTGCGACTTGATTGCGACGCCATATTGAGAAAAGAAAAAAAAAGAAAGAAGTGGAAAATTGAAAATGTTTGCTTCTGAAACATACGCCATCACGAAATAAAGTATAAAAAATTGCAAGTGCGTGGGAGAATCAGAAATAAGTGCTAGTGCGAGTAGACTAGAAGTCACTAACCATGTGTAAGTTACATTTTATTTACTTTGTGTACACAGAAGTACACTAGTCAATAATAAATTGGTTTTAGTTTGACGACACGGATGGTCAAGTCGCAAGTGTGTTAGACTGCCACGTCCGGTGTCGCGGGTTTGATTCCCGCTCAGGACAAATATTTGTGTGATGAACATCGGTGTTTGTCCTGAGTCTGGGTGTTTTCTATGTATTCTATGTATGTATTTATAAAAAAAAAGTATAAGTATTCTATCAGTTATCTGGTTCCCATAGTACAAGCTTACTTAGTTTGGGGCTAGATGGCGTTGTGTGGAATGTCCAAACATTATTATTAATAATTAGTACCAAATTGACGACTTTTCAGAAATCGTGAAAAACATAGTAAAGGGTAAAAATATGTTGGGTTGATAATAAAATTATAGTCATTTTATTTGGTAAGTATTACCACTTGACTTTCGTAAAAAATCGTCAAAATTAAACTATGTTGTATTTTTTGTTCCATTCAGCTAAATATACACTTACCTATTATTATATAAACCACCTTTTTTGGAATATAATTTTGAGTTTCGCAATTTTGTCCGTGATACCAGTATTTTTTGCCAAATCAACCTTTTTCTGAATTACAATTTTGAGTTTTTGTAACTTTGGCCATGATACGATCATTATTTTATCATACATTTGAACCTGATGATTTTATAATAAAAAATATTAATATTCAAAGACTAAGTAACCAATATAGCTATATCACCACACAGTAAATTTCGCACCTCCAATTAAAATTGAAACTAATTACAATGGTAATAAAGATCACAACGACATAACTACTGGTATAACTACTGCAAATGATGCTGCTTTAGCCGTGGATGCAAGAGTGATAACTTAGACGTTATTCACGATATCAATAAGGCTATAAATGGTGTAGCTGATGATTCGCAAGGCCAGAGTCAAACCGGCGTTGCAAGGTTAAGGGGATTGATAAAAACAAACAGACACGAAAACCACGAAGTTGTTATGATGCTCAAGAGAGGTCCTTAAATTGCCAAATGAATACTTGTAAAGGATCAGGGACCGTTGACTTGAAATTTTAGGAGTAACGAACTTGGGACAAAGATCTCCGAGACCCTTATTTTGAATGATTGCATTATTTGTCCAAAAAAGGCAAAACACACCGGCTGATTTTATACCTCGCTCGCGAATTCTTGGGTACTGAAGTGTGATTTGGACATTTTACTGATGTTTTGACCATAATGTGCTTATAATTATGAGTCATTTTGAACTTATCATTCTTAGGTTTATCGTCATTATAACTTATCTCAAGTTACTACGCGACTGGTAAAGATAACTTATCCTGAGTAGATCATCTGATCCAGCTATACAGACATTCACTACTATATCTGATTTTGATGGCAGCATGAAAATACTGCCGATTTATCTAGCTCTACAATACGAAGAGAAGCTCTACGTATTGCGGATACAGATATAATGGTCCTTAGTCTAGTCATATCATCCAATAGGTATTGTATAGGGAACATGTAGATATATGTATGAATACTGAAGAAGTATAGCTTGAAACCACCTATGTAAGGAGAATTTATTTATGACGACACGATTGGTCGAGTGGTAGGTTTGTTGGACAGCTACGCCGGTGTCGCGGGTTCGATTCACGTTTTGGGACAAACATTTGTGTCATGAACTTTGGTGTTTGTCCTGAGTCTGGGTGTTTTTCTATGTATTCTAAGTATGTTCTTATTTACAAAAAAAAATATAAGTATATTAGCAGTTATCTGGTTCCTATATTACTAGCTCTGTTTAGTTTGGGGCTAGATGGCGTTGTGTGAAATGTCCTAAATATTTATTTATTTAATTTTATTTATTTATACTTATGGTTACAGGTTCACGCCATATTCATAGCATAGCAACATTAGGATACCGGTTAGGACTAATGGTGGCTAATAACTGGACGACCTCAAGCAATCAATGCAGAAGACCATTATCGATGCAGTAATAAATGTCTTGCTTTATGAATATTATAATATCTAGTTTTAAGCTGGACATTGGTTTCTAATTTCTCTAGACGCACAAATAAAATATTACGCGCTTAACTTTGCCTATAGTATACTATATTATTTATTATTTTTATTTACAAATATTATTATTATTTATTTACAAAATATTTATTCATAATATTCGGATATTTAGGACCTTTGCAGTTAATAGGATCATTGCGATGGTGATAAAATCTTAAATAATTATAAAAACCATTCAGAAGATTATCCAAGGTAATAAAACGTAGAAGTTTTCAATTGTTATTGTTGTCCATTGCGTGTTAGCTGCTCTGGTTCATCTGACCTTTCTTCAGATTATAGATAAAGGTAGAATTTACTTCCAATGAGACTTATAAGTGTTTTCAGTAAATATTTATCAATATTAATTGTGAAAGATGCCCAAATAACTTTAAAATATTATTGTGTTGATATGTTATTACCTAATATTCTAGTTTTTCCGAATTTCTGGGGGTCGTTTTTCGTAGACATTCGCGATTATCACACATAGTTATTTAAAATAAAACGATAAATACCCGTTATAATCAAATAACTATATTTCTGGGGGTCTACACAAAAAAAACTATTTAAGTATTTTGTTGAGTAGCAGAAAAAAGTATTAATACTGTTGAATTCGAACCTTTGAATAATGAGTGCCTGTATGATAAAATGTTGTTATGAAAACCTTCAAAATCGACAAAGTTAGGGACTTTTAATATAATATGTTGGGTTTTGAGTATGAGTAGGTTATTCTCAATTTTCGATTGAAAAGTCGCCTATGCTTACTTTTCCCAACTCTGCATAAATTAATAGCGGTAGTGATACCTACATAATAATCTTATTCAAACCCGAAACAAAAAACACCCTAAAAAATATTTTAATATTATTTTGGTGTGGTTCATGTAAACTTGACACAAGTGCATTTACTCAAGCTAAATAATCTACATATTATATCATATATTATATACTTGTGTTCACAACAAACAGTCAATAATCATACAACGATGAATCTCCAATACTTCAGCCGTAAAACAGTTAAGTGCCGTGGCGCAGCACGTGCCTGCGACGTGATAATAATAAAACATAAGCATAAGATGCACCGGCCAAGTCACGATTGTGTAAACTCACCTGAATTTCCCGAGTGAATGGTCCTCCCATTTAATGATCGAAGGGCAGTACTTCGGGTCCAGCAGCAGGTTCCTCAGGAACTCGGGCACGGACACGCTTCGCGGACGTTTGATCATCTTCCGGCCGCTTCCCTTCGGCCTGCCCGGCGGCCGCTTCGCCATCTTCCTCTTATCATCCTCGTCCCCGGACTTGCTTCCGTCGCTGCCGTACGAGCATTCCGGCGACGCGTTCTCCGAAGAACGGAACACGTCTTCTGTGTCATCACTGGAGTCGCAGGCCGCGAGCAGTCGGCTATCGTTTGGCCTGTAATCTGAATTGTATACTCGGTTCCTGTGGTCGATGGAATCCAAATCCAGCATTTGAACTTGCTCCTGGTACGTGTCCGTAGGCTCCGCGTATCTGAACACCATGGATCTATCGTAAGGGCTCGCCATCAGGTCGTCGCTCAGGCGCGTGTGTAGCTTCTCGAATATGTTGTCGGCTATTCGCCTCGACAGCGAGAGGTCGATCCCGAGATGCGCCATCCTCTGCTGGACGTCTTCGCGCTTCAAGCTCCGCAGCTCGAGGCCGTTCATTCTGAAGTTGTGGTAAGGGATGTCAAAGTCGCTGCCCATGCATCGCACGGCGTCGTAAATCCACGCGACGGTGTCGTCTTCCGTCCAATCGATGACCATCTTCTTCTTCCAGTCGTCGCAATAGTAGTCCCGACAGCTGACCATGTTGTGGTACACGCTGACCGTGCTCTCGATGTCGGGCTCTGCATATTCGTACGATGGAGTGGAGTAGAAGTTCCCGTAGATGTGGGACGCGGTGCCCTTCCTGAAGACTTGGAAGTCATCGAGGCGCGCGGGCGCGGGTGGGGTTGGAGGATAATACACTTCGCACATGTTGTCGTAGGGGCGCGCGTAATCGATCATTGTGGAGCGTGCGACGCGGTCGGCGTCTCGCGGCGGAGTGGCGTGCGGCGGGCCGGAGCGCGCGTATCAATGCTATGCTATGCTCGCCAATTCGCTCTTTTGTTTACATGAACGACGCGATGCGTGAGTCGCTACGCTATTCGTTCTACCACTCGCGCGGTCGCGATCATCTGATATAGATATGTCGTGCATTTTTTCATATCACTTTATTAGGCCGTATTTACATAAGTGTCGCTCATATTAGGTCAGTGCGCGTTCGAGATCAAGGAGAGCTTCTTTGGAGAGGTGCATTTAATGCAATTAGTTACTGAGACTTATTCTGCAAGGAAATAAAATGTAAACTGTTTTGGAGCATGATGGCTGGCGCATTGCCATGGCCCTGGAAACTTAAAAACTTTTTACGATAACCAAACTTCTTTGACATTTATTCGCCATATATTGATGCGTGCAAGTAAATTGCCACCTATGGCCGCTAACCACAGAAAGTTCCATTTTGATCATGTACCTATATGACTAAGCCTCTGTTAATGTAGGTTGAAAAGTATCTATGTACCCTACCTACTGACTCTTCGCATGATGCACGTAGACCACATTTCTAGGTAAAAACATAGAATTTTTTTGCAACAAAATGTTAGGAGAAGAACGAAATGTATTTTATTTTACGCCAGTACTAATTTATTATACAAGCTTGTTATCCTAAAATAAATTTCTTGTTTATTTTCTTTTAACGAAGTAAATAATCAATTTTGTTAGATTAGGTTTTTTTGACACCTTTTATAAAAACTGTTAAAATTCTGTAGGCGAAGCCAGGGGGCAACATATATGTAGTTCTACCATTAAGTTGCAGTATAACAAGTACCTATAACCTAAACTAGTTCGTACCTTCTCAATAGGAAACTTGATGCATCATTTTTTTGCGGTTTCATACGTAAATGAAATAACTAGAAATGAATCACATTGGTATTATATATTGTATCGGCAAATTAATTGCTAGAGTAAACAAATATTAGCTAGACACATCGACGACTATTAATATTATTTTCTAGTTTTAGTTGCACTATGTTGTAGTTTTCAAATAATAGGAACTAATATTCTAGGAACAAATGCACCTTTGAAATTAATCTAATTTTTTTCTTAAATTTATAACTTTTTTTTTAAATTCTAACTAATCTTTAATTTTTGTGAGATACATTGGTTTGAAAAGAGATCCTAAAAATACTAAATCCTAGGATTTTGCGTTGTAAAGTTTTTCAAATCGTTACGAAGCTTTTAACTGAAAAGTAACAGGAATGGATCCAGGAAGGAAAACTACGCCTGGAATATAACTAATGATACGAAAATAATTTCACGGATTATTTTCTACATTGTATATTCCAACAGTAGTTTTCCTGCTTCCATTTGTTCAAATTTATTAAAGGTTGAAATACTTTTAGCACCATATTCAAATACTTTTGAAAAACTTTACTTAAATCGATTTAAATGCTTTTTACTTCTCTACTCTACTCTACTCTTATTAAAGGAGGGTTATGTTTTCGAGTGTATGTATGTACGTATTTATTTGTGTTTGTATGACTCTGCGCCCCGCTCTGCAAGCTGGACGGATTTACTAAATGAGGTGTCGTTGGATTCGTCTGGATCACGGGAGTAGTATAGGATACCTTATATGTCAAAAATCCAATATGGCGGCTGTGAGGCACCAAAATGTGTGAAAAAAGTCAAAAGACCATCAAAATATGATGGACCTTGGAGCATTCATGTCATAGAATAAAATAAAATTGACAAAAATCAATATTCCAATAATATTTCGGCAGTCGGTTTATTACTTCTTATAAACTTTAAGCTTATTCCATATTATAAACTAGATGTTTCTCTAACCTCAGAAGGTTTGCTGGAAGAAAACTCTTATTAGGGTTAAGCTCGCCTTTGTACATGTCTTTTCTTTTATGATTTGTATTCTAATATGTTTGTGTGTACAATAAAGAATTACAGAATTACAGATGTTTATGATACAAATAAGGTTTTAAGCGTTTATAGAGTAATTAATTCAATTATGTATAAT
The DNA here is from genome assembly GCA_932526365.1 of Lobophora halterata. NCBI lineage: Eukaryota > Metazoa > Arthropoda > Insecta > Lepidoptera > Geometridae > Lobophora > Lobophora halterata. The sequence continues at coordinate 443,123 of OW052012.1, forward strand.
GTGTAATAAACTAATGGCTTATTTGATATTGAATCACCTTTGTAAATATTCTAATCAGTAATTCCACCAATCACCATACATGGATAGTTTTTCAATGTTTCTTTTTTGTTATGTAAAACCAAGTAGGTATTTCATAAAAACTATTACTCACTAGCTGACGCCCGCATCTTTGTTTGCGCTGCGATTTTTTAAGTTCCTTTCTTAGTATGCGTACTTTAAAAATAAGCTTTTTTTAGCTGTTGAAAAACACACCCTCATAAGGTAGCCAAGTAGATAAGTCTAGCCACACTCAAGCTAGATAACTAAGGTGGCGTTGGGATCGAGAAAGCATAGACAGGACATTCGACGTGTTCAAGAGGGATTGGTAGGAGATCAAGATTCAAGACATTTATTTCACTTCACACTTCTTATCGTATCACTAGTTCTTTCGAACCAGTTTGGTGAAAGTATTTCCAATGCGCCTCGAAGAGGCTCCTTTCGTGCACTAGACACATGTTATCGAACTTTTAGATTCTATGACATGCCGGTTTCCTCACGATGTTTTACTTCACCGCTAAGCACGTGTTTTAATTCACACATAGATATTTTTTGAACAGACAAATCCATTGGTGTACTACCGGGTTCGAACTCACAACCTTCGGATCGAAAGTCGAGGCACCTCCCACTCGGCCAGCACGACTTCACACTTGGAGTTCTGCAGTCATCAGAATTTGAATTTTAGTATTTACCAGCTAAATGCTTATCTATTCTTTGCACAAGAGTTCAATAACTCGTTCTACGATAAAAGTTTGTATACAGGGTGGCAAAGAAATACTTAGATTGTTAGATTGTAACTAGTTGATAAATTATGAATTACTAGCTGGTGCCCGCGACTTCGTCTGCGCAGGTATCTTTATAAATTGTAGCCTATGTGTTATTCTGATGTATAAGCTATATTATTGTTAATTTTCATTAAAATCCATTCAGTAGTTTTTACGTGAAAGAGTAACAAACATCCATCCATCCATCCATACTTTCGCGTTTATAATATTAGTAGGAAGTAGGATTTAAATTAGCATCATCAAATGTTAAAAAAATATGTTTATTATAATTTTTCCTCATTTCAGTATTGTTTCAAAAATTCAGTTTGTATGCATGGCTAGGATTTTTCAGCGGTTCTTTAGTATTGTAAAATTATTACCTGTTTTTAAAATTTCAGAACATCGGGAAATGTTGCAAATTAGTTTTTTTGTTTTTAGCTCTTTCATGAAACCTAATTCTCAGTAAGTTAAAAGTCAAATATGATGCAAGTTTTTTTTTCTTTTTTTCGGATGGATGTTGAATGCAGTTGGCCGCAGATAGCCGTTACTGCGTCACCGGACTCTACCATAAAAAACTACTTTGTTCAAACTAAATTGAAACATAAGATAAACTTAAAATAAAATTTATACATAGGTACTTTCTCTTCATATTTCATTATTTTGTTCACCCTGTATACTTACCATTATGGGGGAAGCACGTGCGTATTGGGAAATACGCATACGGGGAATTACATCAGAGGAAATAAAATGACGCCTCGATTACAGCTCGATTTAATTATGATACAGATTTGAGATGATTTGAGATGGGCTAAGAAAACCATTGAATGGGTCCTAATAGGTGTTAACAGAGAGTGTGGCTGCCCTAGGGACGATGGCGGAACGACCTAGACATATACCTAATTATTTTTTTTCGGATAGACGTTTAATGTAGTTAGCCGCAGATGGCTGTTACTGCATCACCGGACTCTACTCACACCTAAAGGACTGACAGCTTTTGTCTAATAGCCACGAAGAATTAAAAAAACGGGAGGGAAGCCTTTGACCGACAATGGGATTCAGTGGGCTGTTAATATAAGATAAGATAAGAGAAGAGAAGAGATTAGTAAGTGGAGTAATAAATCTATGTGTGCATTAAAACACGTGTTATAACTGTGAAGGAAAACATCGTGAGGAAACCGGCATTTCATAGAACCGAAGTTAAGAAAAAGTTCGAAAACATGTGTCAAGTTTACGAAAGGAGCCTCTTCGAGTCGCACTTGAAATCCTTTCACCAAGCTGGTTCAAAACAATAAGATAAGAAGAAGTGAGTTGCCTAATTATTTACGTTTCAGAGTTTACAAATTATTTTAAGTTTAAAGATTTAATTAAAATAATACGTGTATATAGTTTTTTTTAATGTAAACTAACATTAATTTCACAAAATAACTGACGTTGGAGATTTAGTTGAGTAATACGTTAAGTTTTTTTTTTGTTCGGACAGAAATGGAAAGTGGTCAAAAATAATATAGAAAATACACATCAATTTTCACGTTTTTAACTAAGTTTTAGTTTATAATCAAAAGCGGTATTTTAGCGCTCCCCAACTTGTGCGAGACGCCACTGTTTTCAAAAAAATGTATGCGAACTCAAAACTAGTTCTTTTTATTCTCAATTGGGTATTTTAATAATTACAGAAAGATACATAATTTATAATAAAGTAAATATTTGCAGTATTGGAAATCCGGTGTGACGAGTCGACAGACTAGTTTCTAGTAAATAATGATTAATAACATGTAATAATTATATTAAACATTAACTCATTATTCGGTATATACTTTGTGAGAACATAGGTAATACAAATACATATTAATACATTTTACAAGGTAAAAACACTTAAAACTAAAAACCTACCTAGCAAATTGAAAACTTTAGTATTTGAGATTAGATTAGATAGATAGATAGATTTTATTTGGTCTATGCTATGTTGTATTTAGTTATTCGAATATGTATTAACCTAAGTACTTAACATACCTAAAGGTTAAGCTCGCCTTACATGCCTATTATGTATAATAAATATATATAAATATTTTGGACATTTAACACAACGCCATCTAGCCCCAAACCAACCCAAAGTAAGCAGAGCGTGTATTATGATAACCAGATAACTGATACATGAACACTTTTTTTAAATACATATTAGAATACACCCAGACTCAGGACAAGCACCAATGTTCATCACACAAATATTTGTCCTGAAGCGGGAATCGAACCCGCAACACCGTCCAATACACTTGCCATTCGACCATCCGTGTCGTCTGTCATATTATTATGATTCTTCTTCTTCTTCCTATCGTGTCACTAGTTCTTTCGAATCAGTATGGTAAAAGGATTTTAAGTGCGCCTCAAAGAGGCTCCATTATTGTGATAGTGAGATGCTACAAGTTCTCAACATGCGCACGAGTCTCTCACGTCAATTTCTCATACAAAAGATATCAACGCGCTCTTAAATCAATAGCTTGAATTTTTGGGTTTGTCCTGTTTAATAAATTCACTTTTTGACGTGACTACGTCTAATAAATCGACTAACGCCGGCTGCATCCATGAAAACGTTGACGTCATTGTCCGGTAACGCTGCCATTGTCCGGTAACGCTCATTGTCCCGTTACGCTGATAGTCACGTTAAACTATCGTGCGTAAACCAACTTAACAGACAACCATTTTTTTTATAAATGATAAAAGATGTATGTGAGCATGTGTAATAATCCGACGAGAAACTAATATTTCGTCAGATTAAAACAAGTTGACTAATTTTGTGTATTTTGTTCTTGTGTTTCATTTTTATTTGTAATTCAACTAAATTAGTTTTACATTAATCATAATAAGAGGAATTTCTTAAAACAAAGTGACTCGTGCTATTTCTTAGTTAGATACTCATAAATAACATAAGATAAAAAAAACGTAATAATTAATGGATGTCGCTCAGAAAATTCTTATAACTCATAAATGAATTCCATTGATAAATCTCAGCGATATTCTTTGTATAGTTCAACCCGTTCTACGTACCTACTTACAGGCTGCAGCCTACGGCTTTACCCGCATAGTATTAAAGTAGTATAAATTATCTTTGAATGTATATTTTGATCTATATATGTATATAAGCCTTATTAAATAAGTCCTAACTAATTGACTGATAGAAAACGCACAGCCCAAGCTACTGGACGTAGATACTTGAAATTTTGAAGGGAGAGTTTGTCAAGAATCTACTCCTATTGAGCGTGAGATGAGTACTCCATAACAGATTTTCAGTTTGAAGAGGTTCAGTAGTTTCAACGTGGTTGAGCGAAAATACCAAGTGACATCCGCCAATCTGCACTGAACTAGGTCCGCGTGGATTAAGACCCATTCGCTCTCCTATCCGAGAGTAGGCTTGAGTCCCAGCAAAGGCAACATTTTAGGCTGATTATGGAAAAAAACATATATTCTATGAATTTATCCTTACACGCATTTAATATTAATGAAAAGTAGTTAGTGTCCAAAAAAATGTTTTGCATTCATTTAGAAAACATCAACATTTCAAAGACCTCAAATTCAATATAATAAAATTACTGGTTTATTAAGACGTAAAATGTAGCGATCTGAATAATTTAAAACATTGTATGTTGTACGAGGCACCGGTCACTCCGGCCTTTGGAATCGCTATGCATCTTTGCGATGTTGTGTACACTAGTTATTGGTCGATGATTTGCTCACATGATAAAGTAGCCTTTTTTAAAGGTCTTATTATTATTCAGCTTTACTCAACCAGTTGCCGTCCGCGGCTTCGTCCACGAAGTGTGGGTAAAAAGAAGCATGTGTTATATTTTTCAGCTCGTAACCTAAACCTAATTTCAGATGAAAAGTCTATCGTAAGTTTACCTATGGTAAAAACGCTTAATTTACCTACTCATATGAAAAAAAGTGTCTAAAATTTTACATATTAGAAACATTTTTTAGTTAATAACAATTTAGGAAACTTTTCAGAGTGTTAGAAATCACTTTCTCTTGAATTTTTCTTTTTTTCTTTGTGATATGCAAATGTTTATGTGTGGATGATGCATGTTCAATAACAATAATTTTTGTATTTATTATTGATGGGTGTCGGGTTTCAGATCGGCGACCGGTTTGCCGTGAGTGCTTTGAGTCAAAAAAACTCAAAAACACGTATGATTGCACTGACCTTAGTGCTCAAAACTTAAATTTATGTTTCCGTAATAATAATACCTTTATTCACAGATGTAGGCTTTAATTACTACACATCTGGCACAAAAGGCTACCGCTCACAAGTTATCCGACTGTGAAGAAAGAGAGTAAAGTTTTTGAGTGAATGTAGGTACAAAATAATGAATGCCAATTAAACGGGAAGCTTAAAATGACAATGGCGACAAGTCGAAAAACATAGAGAAAGATGGTGGAAAGAAACATTTTCTAAATTTTTTTTAAGAGGCATTTTTGAGGATTTGAAAGGTGATTTTTAGCAACATTTTTCAACTAATAATAATAATTCTGTTCCTGATTGTATTAATCCTCTGATTATTAAAAGGTTTTTCTGTATGTAGGGTAGGTATATCTATTTTACGTATGTATGACTGTGAATCCCTCAGACTTGACAATAGCATCAAAAATGTAGTTTGAAGTACAGATTGAGATCAGAAGATCTCGCCAAGGTTGTGTACAGTCAGCCACTTAGACAATGTGCAGGTAAAAGCATAAGATTTTAAATCATCCTTTTTACAAAAAAACAAAATTGAAATCATTATCAATTTAAAGAGCTTCGCTGTTGTCGGTGTAACCAGTGTGGACGGACCTTATTTCTCTACTTTTACCTTTCTGAAATTAGAATTAATCAAAATATAATTAAGTAATGATATTATCTTTTACTTTTCATGTTGACTGTACCTACAAACCTAGCTTTCGGCATTTTGTTTGTTACTTAAAAATAAGTAAAAACTTCTGTATTAGTCAAGGTTTATCTAGTTTCTTATCTTCAAGGGTACCTTAGGAGCCATCATACACAAATAGGTTCTATTTCAAGGGAACTAGGTGTACCTAGAGCTTAAAGCAAGGTTTTTTGGGTGACAAAGGCCGAATTAAGGTCGAAATTCTATAGCAAGGCCACTTTTAAACCTGACATATTTTTGAGCGATACCATAAAAAGCTTGTTTACAAGCTTAAAGATTTTAAAACTGAAAACTGACTCCTTAAAAAAGTTCTTATTTGTAAATATTCTACCTTTTTTTATTTTTTTACGCTTTCACACTGTCAATAAAAACAAATGAAAACATTGAATACGAATAAATATTTTTTTATTTTTTAGAATTGCAGATTAGCACAGCAGATTAGGGATCCGTGTACGTACACTTGATGTCCGTTTCGCGCAAATAGATTTTTGTGCAAGTGTAATTTCGCACATATAAAGTCGCGCAAGTACTTCAGCGGGAATGTCCTTAACCTTATACAATTTCCTTACTTTTTTAATACACTCTGATCATTACCTACAACCTACTACTTACAACTATTTTTTTATTTTAAACCCACGTGGTCTGATACGTCATCGATAGGTATTTTGTGATGAAGAGGAAAATACCGGCGTGGGGTTGCCCCAACCTACAGGGCTTCGGTCTAAGTCGCGATACTTTTCCTTAAACTAGGTGCCTGACTTGCCTACGTATAATTGGGGTTCCGTATTATTTCCAGTACACACAGGCCTGTCTTTGTGCTATTACTAAGTCTACAACGACATCTATCTTTATTCCGTATGGTATCTTTTGAACATAGCATTGTAAGTAGCTAAAATTTAAACATAATTTTTATTGCGTACATAATATTTATTTATTAGTCTTACTTATACGGAAGGAAACCGGCATCTCATAGAACCTAAAAAGTTCGATAAACAAGTGTCAATTGCACAATTGAAAGGAGATTCTTTGGGGCGCACTTTAAATCACTTTTAGCGACAAGGCTGCCCATTGTAGCCTCTTTTATAATGTATATTTCCTCGGGGTGTACAATAAAGTGTTATTAACTATCTATCTATCTACCTTTTATTACACCGGTTCGAAAAAACTAGTGACACAACAAGAAGAAGAAGCCGTCTTACTTATAAGCTTCCAATAAATACAAGACGTAAAAATATAAGTCCTCCTTAAAAGAACTCCAGGGCGGAATTCAACTTACACTTCGCTAATTTTTGGTAGAGTTGGCATGACCTGTGAAACATTTCCTTAGGTCGAACGGGAAGTAGTTGGAAATATTTTATTCATAAATTTGAGGCGTACTACATTATTTTTCCTTTGTGACGTTTTGACCTAGTATCGAAGTTACAAACTCAACAAACAGTAACCGATTTTGACCTATTTAAAGATATCTAACTATACTGTTGAAATTGGTTGATGTTTAGTTAAATTTTATTTGACGCTCTTACGTTTACAGTTCATAAACTCTACCAAATTTCAGCGAAATCGGCTTAGAAAATGACTAAAGGTAACAGTCAAAAAATGTCGAAAATTCGACTTAACTTTTTCAAGTTTATTTGCCATATCTGTGTTTTAGTAACGGCAACAGACTATGTGTATTTTTTTTTTCTAGTGATTAAAAATTTGCCATGTATATTAGAAGTCTTGGTGTGATGGAAATAAACACCGCTGTATATTGATATTGTGTTTCCTTCAGATAATTTACCACACTTGTACATTTGAGGCCTATAACATGGTTGTCCACTTTGGTAGAGCACTGTTTTGTGACCTCAAATTGTTCACTGTCAACATGTTTTTGTTTACACATAACATTGAATGTGCACACCGCAATGGGCAGTTACGTGCAGAAGTGAGCCTTCAGATGTAATCGCGGCAAGTACGAGGTGCTACGTGATTTGGGACGTAAGTTGGGATATCTGCGAGGTCGCCGGCTTCAAGATTTTTTTGGCGAAAATTTTAGAAAAGTATTGAGATTTTTTTCAAAGAATCTAATTTCAAAGAAAGATGATATAGAGTTAAAGAATTAAATATAGCAATAAAAAGTTGTATTATCAATAACTATAGGCAAAGATCTCTACTTTATTCGTCCAACAGACAAATAGGTATAACATGGAAAGTTCAGTTCAAGTTGAAGCAATGACGCAACATGGCACAAGGCTGAATCAAATGGAAAGAGAAAAGTAAAGTTTTGCCCTTCAGTGACCGAATAGTATCAAAATGATCGCTGAAAATTGATTTTTCACACTGTCAATTTAACATAAACTAATTTTATCTATGATTAAACTAAAGATTCGGTCACCAGGATACAACACCTTGCAAAAGGTCTTCATACATCAATATTCTTCACACGTATGTTGTTTAATATGCGCTACATACGTTGTGGTACCGGGGAAGAACTAAGAACTTAAATTTTGATGACTGTGCTCCGGACCCTAATGGATTTATCAAGTCAACGCTTTGTGGGATACCTTTTTTGAGCACCTGCCACACGTGCTTAAAGCCATGTATTCATTGAGAAACAATGTTTCGGATACACTCAGCCGAGAGAGCGAATGGGTATTAATCCAAGACATGGACGCAATACGAATAGTTTTTTTTATATTTGAAGATAAACCTTCGATTGACCACAATCTCACTCGATGTAAAGTCATGACGATGAATCTCGGTCTAGAAGACACCCATTCACTCGTTTCTTGAAAATGTCACATGCCACAGAACAGATTTTTTCTCTGTTCCATGACATGCCTTCACCGTCGTGTACCAAAACAATCCAAATACACATGACGCCACTGGGATTCAAACCCACGTCCATCAGATCGCAAGGCAAGCGCATCATCTACTCGGCCATCACGTCCTCGACGTTCCACTATGAGTTTGAAATTGTGCGAAAAAATAATGTTCTATCAATATACGCAAACAAACAGAATAGAAATAAGTAGAGCAGTAAATACAGTATAAACATTTTATTAATAATTTGATCAATTATATGTTGACTTATAGTTTTAGCAAGCATTAAGTATGTTTTTGGTAAATTTTATGATGGAAAATTAATACGAGAAGATATTTTTAATCTAGAGATGAAAGTATAGATCTACATAAATACCTAAATCACTTTGCATAATTACCAAAAAAAATTTGGTTGTAAATGAGTGATAGGCAAATCATCACCAAATACCTAAGTATGCACATTTTGCAAAATCAAAAATCGGGCCTCGCAGGTAGCGTGCACGCATATAACCTTGGTTTTCAAAACAGGTACCTACCTACTCGTAGGCATCATGAATCAAGATTTTTATTTAAATTGCCGAGAGCTGGTTTTTGTGCTACGTAGTAGTGTGCTGGGTACTTCCCTGATTGTCAGGGAATCAAAACGTGATCATATTTTATAGTAATAAATACTTCATTATCTATTATTATTTAATAAAGGGCAAGGTAGTTCACACCCTTTTTCGAAGCCCCTCAGATATTTTTTGAGAAAATATCATATTTCATGGACAGCTATGATATCTATATTCCATCAAGGGTGCACCTAGTTCATGTCGTTACTTCTTTAGATAAAAATGTATAGTCGACTGGTGAAAAGGCCGAATTTGTGAAAAAAAAACTTGGTAAAAAAAAATCCGAATTGCAAATTCCAAATTATTTATTTGCGGAAACATGTTTAACAATGCTGTTCTAAAAAATATCAAGTTCAACAAAGTCTACCGACTTCGGTTTCAAGTTTTACGCGCTGACACTTCTTGACGATGACACCGTCCAAGTTTCAAGTTTCTATCTCCAGCAGTTACAGTGATACGATAAGAAGGAGATGAAACTATCCAATGATGACCTTTTTTTTATCATGGGGAAATCCTCATGGATGCCCACCGCCCTTGTGGGAGGATGGAGGGGTATGTCGGACTTTAACCGACTAAAACCCTATCGTGGCCGACCGAGAGGGACCCCGGGATATCCGAAGAATACGTACCGGTGCCCCTCACGCACGTTCCTGTGAGGCCCATCCCAGGGAAGGCTTGCGCCGACCCCGAGCTCCGCTTGCAGTTCATGCCTCCCCGTGCACTGCAGCCGTCCCGAGCTCGAGTATAATGCAGCCAGAGCCCCCAATCCGACCGCTCTCGAACCCAGCAAGATCTCCCTCATCCAATGATGACCTATGGTAACGGCCCAGATATTAATGACTATAGAGCGTTATCAAGAATCAAGAGTATCAAGAAATTATGAGACTACACATACCCACTACCAAACCTCTTTATGTGATGTTGGATAAATAGGCTTTTATAAATAGGAAGATTGGTTAGCTGAGGCTGAATCCTCTAGAGTCTAGGTAGTCACATACGCCATGGAGAGCCAATTAGCAGTAAGTCTACTAGTTTCGGCTCTATAATGTGTATAGTATTTAATTTAACATTAACATTAAACATTCACACACTCACACCCCTGCACTAGGATTCCCTGTGTCGCAGGTGGCATGGACACACACAACACATCACAACATCCAAGACCCGAGAACAAACATTTGTGTTCGTCACAAATATTTGCCCCGGCCGGGAATCGAACCCGGAACACCAAGCTTCGTAGGCAGGGTCACTACCAACTAAGCCACGGTGTCGTCGTTCGTTCTGTACTTAATGTACGAGTACCTACTTGAGCTTTATGGTGACAATGGTGTTATGAGTAGTTTTCCTCAACCTACTGCCATCCCATGAAATAATGATCATTTTAATGCTATAAATAAATAGGTTCATTATTAATTTTTGAAAAACAAGTTAGTTACAGTATTGTTTTGGTATCATTCGTTAGTCAGATGAGTACATTATTGTTTTAAATATAATGTTGTCACGCATCCAATTATTGCTTGTTAATGGCTGCCTTTGGGTTCGCATGTGAGATCTCAGCATTAAAAATATAATAGTTTATATAATATTTTAGCTCATAAACTATGCCCATACCAAATTTCAGCTCAATTGATTCATTAGTTTTGGCTTAATTGAGCAAAAGAAAAACATCTATCCATCTTTACAAACTTTCGCTAGATTGAGCACAAAAACGTACTAATTCACTTGGCTCAGCAAAACACTTCAAAAACACATAAAAAACGACTTTGGTTTTTTGTTTTCGGCGCTTTGGTTTAGATACAAAATTTTTAAACAGAGTTAAGTTTATTGGATCCTTTCTTTGGAAGTTAAGCGGATTTATTACTATGTATACATATTTATACAATTTATTAATATTTATGGATTTCCGCAAAGTAACGCCTAAATCAATCAATTATAGTTTTAGTACACGCCCACTGTTAGGCTCCTCCCAATAAACTATTTTGTCAACCATTATCTTGGTAGATACAATTACCTATTCTTTCGCTTTACTTTCATCATCGTCACCGCATTTTAAGATAACCATCCACGTGTTAATTGATTGGAAAATCCGGGCGCTTGTTCATGTTCTGATTTCCAAGAATCATTGAGATCACTGGTTTTTTTCAAAATTTTGGGCTAGCCTGCTTTTTCTTGTAGTGTTGATGAGATCATTTGAATACCCGTTACCTAAAACCTTGAAAAAATAAAGTAAAACCATTATATACCTATAAGGTTTCAAAATCATGAAAAAAATATACTCGTAGGACGGAAGAAACCAGGCTATCTAGTTCCAAAGTCTGAGTAATGTTTCTTGCCCTCAATCTGTAGGTACTTACTAACCTACGTACACTCGTTCCTACGTAAGTGTCGCCACACACAGGCCACCGGCATATTTCCTGTAGTTTTCATACATTTTATATGGACTCGCCGCACACGGTAGACGCTGGTGGCCGCCATACGCTATAAACTGCCGCTACTCGCTTCTTGTGACAGCCACCGGCCACTACGCACGTAGTCAACGGCCGCAAGTGGCGGCCACCGGCCACAAGTGGCTGTCGCGCGCTTCGACTACTTTTGTAGCTGCGTCTAGCTTCTCGTGGCGACGTTTGTGTTTCTGGCCAGTGGCCCGTATGCGGTGACCCTAACAGGTTTACGTAGCCACTTTGAAAAAATAATATATATATGTTTTTAATAGTTAATTATTAGGTGTATTAAATAAAATTAAACCTAAAGGTAATTTATATATGTGGTTTTTAAAAGGTATATCCTTAAAAAAAACATATTGCTCAAAAACCCTCCTTTTTCCTATTAAAATTCTCGCCATAATTCGGAATACCACAAACTTTCATATGGAATTACCCATTCTATAATATGTAGGTACTGTTATACCCAAATTAATGTAATAATAATATATGTCATTTATATTAATGTTATACCCACGACTCAGACAGACTTAGGTACCTGAAGTAGTGTAGAAGACTAGTCATTATTTTCTACATTTAGTTTCGTCCTGTGATGTTTAATTTCAACTTTTAAGGAAATGTATAAAATTTTTCCTTGTGAGCTGAAACTACAAAATTGGTTGGGCTTAAAACTATACTAAGTATTGACTTGGAAAAAGGGCAAATAGTAGTTATTTTATGCTCTATAAAGGCTTTGCAATTTCAAACTCTACAATATTTATAGTATGGAATTCCCTATTAATTGTCAATAATATAAATACACGGGACCACAGTAATAACATTAATGTACCTACCCATTACATCGTAAAAAAAACTAACATTTAATTAACCATAGCACGCGTATCTATTATTATATTATTTAAGTACATAGGAGGAAAGCCCTGGTTGTAATAAAATGAGGAAATAACAAGCATTTAACTCGGAAGCTTAAAGTTTATAAAGTATTTTCACAAAGTTGCAAATAGTTAGATCAAATGCCCATCATATGGCAGTTCAAATATTTAATAAATTACCTTCACATATCAAATAAATAATGAATGACTCTACATTTTTAAAAGAATGATGCTGATTGCATCTAACCTTCAAAGTTCCTAAGCAACAACTTTACTTGACAGTTCTTAACGATCAGAATCTGTACTGTTAAGATCTACCAAGCGAGTAATTGCTTAGGGCATTTGACAGTTTGATGCAAGTAGGCATTAAAGAAGTATCTAATATCCAAGTGTTTTTATAAGTTAAAAGAATATTTTGATCTAAAGACTATATATATATATATATATATCTAAAACCTACATAATAGGCACCTAATTTTATTGATATCTGTGATTAAGATTCAAAGTTCCTTACATTTAATTTGAAACCTTGGTTAAATTAGGAAGGACCTAGAATAGTTTGTGCTTAAAAGTACTTAAATAACCTACAGTACATATGTATAAAAATTGTTAAATTTGTTGTGTTCTTACAGGGTGTATGTTGTATGTATGTACTACTGTACAACATATAAGGCAAATAAAGATTGAATTTGAAATATAAACTGTTGCGTTTCAATTGTTATTTTGAGGGTAGTTTGGTAAATCACCGCCTGACCGAACGTGAAGAGCTAAAGGCTCATGAGTGCATTAGCGGGAGTCAATCGGATGCGTGTGGACGTTCTTCTCAAAATCCGTCGACGTTCCCTCCATTTTTGGCCGTGCCTAATCTGCATCTCAACATTTTGATAAAAGTGAAGTGTCGCGGGTTCATAGCCGTGCTGTGTGCTTTTCCAAAGACTTTTCAACCTGCCACCAAACCAACAAACCAGGTGCAGCAGTTCAAAGGTAGGTGGTGTTTAATTGCCTTCGGAAATTAGTAGAAACGTTTTCAGCCTTAGACACTGTACTTCCAAAACTCAAAACACATACTCTATTTAATTCTATGAAACCCCATTACAAGAGGAATTATACCTACCTCATTCGTAAGAAAGAATACAATAAGTTCTATCATTTTTTGTGCCATCTATAATGGATCATACCCGCCATAATTCTTAGATTTCTTGACAATTTATACCCATGTTACTCTTGTTATAAACAAGTGACGAGACAAGGCGTTCTCCTTATTGAAAGGGATCACGGCTGCCCATGATCAATACAGTGCTACATAGAACACACCTGTGTTTTAAGTCAGTCTTTATACACCAACTCACCTTAGTGGTAGTAACTTACCTGGTAGTAAAATGGCCGCCGCTTTACTAAAGGTTTCGTCTGTCACCTGTCAAATTTCAATATAAATATTTCCTAGAGTGTAAAAATTGGAAAAAAAAGAAAAGGATACGGTTGTTAAGCGTCGCTGACACACGGCTTTTCTACAAGCTGTTTGTTGGCGAATTTAAAAGCTAACGTGTGAACGAGTTAGCTTTTGGGAAGGATTGTCAACAAGCAGATTGTAAAAAAGCCGATGGTAAACAAGCAAAGTCGCTGGTTTGTAGTGTGTCATCGACACTTCAGATTCACATAGGCCAGTGCAACTCACCGACAGAGCCGCGGTCGAATCTGACCGGGATCCCGTGACCCTGTCAAGTGATGATGCGCCGCACATAGGTGATTGAAAGTAGGTAATGGGTTTTAGTCGGTATGCTACAGGTTACTAGGACTCTGCTAGTCTGTGAGTCCGGTCCTCCCCAGGCCGGAGGGAATAAGAAAATTGCATTTTTCCATAGTAAGAAGAAGGCCAGTGCAACTCTGGAATATTTTTTTTCCTCTTTGAGATGTAGGTGGATTTAACCTATCGTATAAAAGATTCCAAATATGGGCATCTAAAAAAATACGACTCAAATAGTCGAATGGTTAGCTTCTTAGGGTAGCTTGGGAACGTTATCTATCTAGGATTAAACAAAAAACCGACATCGAGACCGAACACGACACGATAACGCCGTAGATGTTGCAGCCTTCTAGTCAAAAATATTATAATAGTTGGGTTAAAACACGACACGACGAAAAAAAACAAAAAAACCCCAAAGTTAGCTTGCGAAAAGCTTATTTTGCTCGCCAATGAGTCTAGCTATAAAATAAATTCAAAAACCAATTGTTTATTGGAATTATTATATATCGGCTTGCGTCATACACGTAGATAACACTAATTAGTGCGAGCTGCCTATCGCGGTTATTGAATTTATTAATAATTCCATGCGATAGGGACTTATAGGCTTCATACTAGGGAACAATACAATAGGTACACGGTCGTTTGGGGAATTTCATGGCGGTCATCGGGATATTATTATTATTGTATTTTTTTCAACTTTAACTCCTAAGGTCTGAGTTCAACAATAGATAATCGGAAGATTAGGCCTCTTCGTTCGTTAACTTTGACATTTAATCTATGACAATTCGTGTCAAAATCGTCAAAACAACTGTTTAAAACTTAACCAGCTGTTGGTGAACTCGGGTCTAATAAGGTCTGTATTCACCAATGATAATCGGAAGATTAGGCCTCTTCGTCCGTTATCTTTGATGTTTAATGTATGAAAATACGTGTCAAAAAACAATTGTTTAAAACTTAACCATCTGTTGGTGAACTTTGGTCTTAATCTACTTATTTTTACTACATCTTTGCTTCTTATATTCTTCTCATATACAAAAAATAATTGCTGTTCGTTAATCGTCGATTAGATAGGGCTAGTATATGTACAAGCTAAGGCTTCAAGCTACTAAGCGAGTTTAAAAACTAGCTAGTTAGCGAGTTAACTTTCGGGAAGGATTGTCAACTAGCAGATTGTAAAAAACCGATGACACGGGGCGAGTTTACAAGCTCACTGGCTTGTAGCTTATAAACTAGTCCTGTGTCATTGACGCTTTAGTCTTGCTAAAACTAAAAAAAGGCTTAACCGATTTGATTTTTTTCTTATTTGATCGCTTTAATACATGGATGGTTTAAAAATAATAATATTTCTTCTACGGGTGGACGAAGTCGCACGCGGGTCAGCCGAAGAAATTGATGCGTCGTGGGAAGTCGGTGGATGGTAGTTCGAGACGCTAGTAGTGGTGTCTTATGAGGGAGAGGGCCTTAAGCTGAGCGTTAAGCAGTTATAGGATTACTGCGTTTCGGTTTGTAGATAGGTTTGTATACTGAGCTAGTGAAAATATAATTCTCTTTCTGGTGATAAAGTGGACAAAATCTATTGCAGGACACGGAGAAGATACTAAAAAGCCAAAGAAAAAAAAATTGTTCTTATATGATGGTATATTTCCATAGGTATATATTTAATAGATAAATAGGGCCTTTAATTTTCCATCCACACTTGTTTACATTTACATTGGTACCTATAAATATATCGAATCAATACCCACGATACATTTATATGGAAAACATTTAGTTTTATGCTTATGTGATAAACATTTCATTAAGTGGATTTTATGATCAAAAAGCTTCTATCAAACTCAAAGAATCAGCAACAAAATAAGTACTTCTATAAATAAAAACCTATTTAAGTATAAGATTAAGATTAGAATATTTTTTATGTATAATTATTTGTGAAAGTTTTAAGTGCTTATTTGCCGATATTTACAAGAATGATTGTCATACGTAATAAATAATAAATGGTATTCGCATAAAACTACTTACATTATTCGAAATACAGACACACAGGCATCATTCTGTATTCTATCAATCATTTTATTCCCACAATACAATAATTGGTGGATTACGTTGAGTATCAAATTGATAATAATTATGTTCAAAATATTATAAAAATATATGTTTACTTATGTATATTCTTAGGTATATATTAAAAATCTGAATCGAATAGCAACAGTGAAAATTTAAACCAAAACTTTTTTAATACAAAACTTCAAACAGCAAATAAGTGGGAAAGGCCACTTTTGATGCCAAATGTACCTACCTACAATGTTTTGATCAATAAATAATATGGACTATAAAAACCTTTATGCCTACCAAATATATGAAACAAAGCTTTAAGCGCGAACACTATCATGTGGAATAACCCTCGGCCACAGAACGCATTGAAAAGATTAGCCCGGCAGCTCATTAGCGCAGCCAGCCATTTAATAACTAACAAGCCCGGCGATTTGGTAAAGTTTTGTAAAAATCATAGTGTAATCAGCCTTTATAAAATATTATTTATTTATATACCTCTGGATACCTGAAGACGGCGGCGGCAGGCGTAGGGATCGGCCGAGAAAGCGTTGGAGGGACGATCTGGACGGATTCGAGAGGGAATGGTGGGAGGCCGCAAAAGACCGCGACAAGTGGAAGGATTCGGGGGAAACCTTTGCCCAACAAATGGGACACAGGTTAAATAATAAAAAAACACCAGAAAAAAAACACATAATCAGTTGCCGTTAGAACACAAATATGGCAAAATACTTGCGATTTTTTTCATAATTTACATGATAAAAATTGGACAACTGTTACCGTTAGTACTTTGTTCCTCCGTGCCGTTAGTTAACCTATCATTAATAATAATTTAAGTTTCATCATTTGGCAAACTTGGGTACCTAGATCGCGCTAGCTCGCAAAAGCTCGGCTCGGGCGCCGCACTCGCTTGCTGTCACTCTGTCATTTTGTAGAAACCCAAAATTCTGACTAGACTAGATACAACGAAGTATTCTGCATTGCCCATTTACGTTTTTTTGGTTATTAAAAATTGAGGTGTAGGTACATATTATGTATATTTGATTACTGTTAGTTTAAATATCACCAAATAATATTAAATTGTAAATTGATAAGTATGTAATCGTAAAAAGGCTTTACCCGACTCAAGAAAGGAAGGTTATGTTTTTTACTTACATATATTGCATAGTAGATTAATTTTAGGTTGTATATAGATCGATGGATTATTCGCTCCAGCAACACCATCCATTTATAAATTGGACGTCATACCATTTCGGAAATACCGATTTCTCCGTGATATAATTTTCCTCTACCATTTAATCGAGTAAATAAGCAGAGAGGTATATGAACTCATGCCATACATACCTATCTACCTACAACCTATACTACCTAACTATATCGAAGAATCTTGAATACCTTCTTGCATATTTTGTCCACATTTTTATGAAAAAGTTAGTGTAATATACAATAAATGAATAAATAAATAAAAAATAATAAAATAAAATATAGAATAGTTATTTATATTTTATTCAAACTTAGGTTCACATTACTAGAAATTAAATTTCCACTACGCCATTAATATAAGTTGAAATAAATAATATAATTATGTATATCGTATTCAACACACCATATAAAATCTCTAGGTCGATAAAAATTATATTTTAGCATAAATCGTACACAAAAGAAATTAACAATTTATAGAAGGAAATAAAGGAAAAAAATATGACCTACTTATCGACAGACTGACGCAATAATTACTTTTTTCAAATATATATTATTTTATTTATTACAAATATTTTATCGTCATTTTTTGTATCAAACGTACTAGTAATAGTACTATTAGATACCTGTTTATTAAAAACCAAAACGTCTAGAACCATTCATACATAAGAGGATACCAAAAGATAAATAAAAAAAATACATATAACAAGACCAGTTTACCCGCGATACAATGTAGGTACATATACATACCTAAATACTTTTTAAAAATATTCTACTATTCAAACCAGGCAATATCCATGCCATGACATCAACAAAATCCTTGCATCAGCCTCAAGTTCTCGGCTTGCTCATCCATTACGATTCAGGCCGTAGTTCCAGCTCCATTTATCTGAACCTCGCTGCGACCGCCAGGGTCCAGGGTCCTGGCCGCCACCGCCGCTCTGAGCAACGTACGCGCATCTTAAACGATCATTAGTAATCCGCGCACGCCCAAGGGGAACCACTGGCGCTTCGGATTACGGCTCTTGTACACTACAGGTGAGAGAATTGGTGCGTTGTAAACACGACAAAATCACCAAATTAACATTAAACGAATAATAAATCAGCTGTTTCAAATACGATAAAAACCTTCACATACTTATCTTAATAACTAGAAACTACTTATACAAATACTTACCTACATATCTACAACAATAACTAAGACCTATTACAGAATAGACACTTTTTTTTTTCTTTTACACATTACGTTACCTATATTTTTACATTAGCGACTTTCCCAAACCTGTTTACGCAACTTTAAAGTAATTTTAGAGTTAAACCTAAACCTATATTTATTAGGAGAACCAGCATACATCTAGGACAAACCATTCGTGGTTTTTTAGATGTTTTGATTTATCGTTATGTACCTACTAATATCTTATACAATAATTTAAAAAAAAATGTAAATTTTTCAATGCACTCCCTTTTCCGCACTGGACTCCTGTTGGTCCTTTGTGTGTCGGATATCCTGACTAATAGTTTAGCCAGCCTAACTCCGCCCAGAAGTACAGAAGTTTCCTGGGTTCTTCGCAGGCTTCGCGGAGTAACCTCGGGTTTTTGAGGATTTCCTCTCGTCGCTTTGCCACACCCACTGAATTAGTGCATTGCTAAGATCCTTTTCATCATCATCATTATCAGCCCGGTGTCACCCACTGCTGGGTATAGGCCTCTCTCCCTTTGTGCCACCCCTCTCGGTCTCGGGCGTCTCTCGTCCAGGTGTTTCTTACAGATTTTGTGATGACATCAACCCAACGCGCTTTCAGATGACATGGACGAGTAAGGTCCTTTTAAAGGAGGTTTACCAGTTCGACTATAATTTTTTTTGGGTTCCAAACCAACCCGAACGGTTAGTCGTGAAAATCAATTCGACATCTAGTCTGTTTGTCTACCTGTTCCAAAGGGCCATATCTTTTACCATAATAATAGTTTGAAGTGCTCAATCAAGATAAGAGGGTTTTTCAATGATTATTAATCCTCAAATCCGAATTCCATACAAAATGTTTCGGACAAATTCTCAAAAAGTACGCCGTATTATAGTAATTTCTTCACAATATTCGTTTCGTCCATGTTTTTTGATTTCGTCAACAAAAAAAGTGAAAGGTTTTATACTTTAATTTAGATTTTATACGTGTTTTTAAGTTAGTAGGGTTAATTTTTTAACACGTATAAAATCTACATTAAAGTATGAAACCTTTCACTTTTTTTGCTGAAGAAATCAAAAAACATGGACGAAACGAATATGCGCTTCCACTTCACGACAAATATGCCCTTTAAATTCAAGTATATTTGTTTGATGGTTGGGCCTGGGAGTTTTTTGTCTGTCAGTCAGTCAGTTTTTCAGGATTAAGCCTTGTTTATGTATAGATGATGATTTGTTTAGTTATAACATGATCCAACAATTTTGATGAATAATGTTATTTGTTGTTGGATAATGTTAGGTCATTGAATTTTCGATCATAGGTACCTGCATAAGAGGAAAATTATATTATATAATGAACTCATCAATTTTTATGTATAAGTAGCGAGTTACCCACCTAAATTTGATGTGTTTGTTTACTCTCAGTAGCGGAGGAAAATTAAATAATATTATTATGTCATAATGTTACCTACCCAAAATTAAATAATATCAACTTTGGAACAATCATTTCAATAATTATCATAATCATATAACGCACAAGGTGAATTTTTCAACTGGGCTTGAATGGCTAAACTAGAGAATTTTGAAAAATACTCATTGAAGTCTTGAAACCGACTTTGATAGAAACAAACTGTTTAAACATTAGATGTTAGAAGGCAATTTTCTATGTAAAAAAAAACAATAAGTGTGTGTGCTCACTGAAGTATTTGTTTCGTTGATACTTTTCTTAAAATAATTAATAATCCGCTCTATTTAATCATACTCTAATAACCTAAATAAAAAGCCTACTAGAAGAACTTTAATAGATCTTGCTTGCTCAATAAATAGTAAAACCGATGAAGGAAATCATGCGAAATTATTCGTTTACCATTCTTATAGTAATTAGGTACAATAGATTGATGCGTTGAACTTCAACGATACCTACAGTGTTATTTACAAACAGACACGACAGTCATCAATGGACATGCGCCTAGTCGGAAAGATCTTTACTATAAGGATAATCATTACGTAAGGAAACACCGGTCAGGTGTAAGGGAAAACGTGATTGTGACGTACAAGTTATGATTTAATGGGAAAACTGTTAAGATTATGTGTATGTTTGAGATATACATGACCTACATCAATTATGTTAAAACAAAAATGTGCTGTTTTAAATAAAATATTTTTTTCGAAGTTTAACACAACGCTATCTAGCCCAAAACTTAGCATGCTCGTCCTAATGGGAAGATAACTGATAGAATACATAATATGAAAAGATACATGAACGACGCCCGTCCGTTATACAGTGCGAACTAGTAAGGAGGGTAGTCACCTAACTGCACTACGATTTTATTCACAAACTACCATAAAATAGTCTATCATTTACTCACTTATCATAAGACCAGTTTGTAACCAACTATAATTGAAATAAATAAATAAATTGAAATTGAAATTGAATACATAGAAAACACCCAGACTCACGACACACACCGGTGATCATCACACAAGGATTTTGCCTGAAGCGGGCATCGAACCCGCGACACCGATACAGCAGGCTTATACATTTGCCACTCAACCATCCGTGTCATCAATTAGTTGGTAAGTTTTTAAAGTACCTAACCTACTCATCGTGTTGCATCGAGTGCTTTAAGTTTCATCCTCAAATCTAATAATAGTTAAAAAAAATATTGGGTGGCCCGATTGTTTCCTTTTGTAAATTTTGTAATATAGATTGTAGTAGTTATCTTATGCTGTAATAAATAAAAGCATTATAATATATAAATAAATGAATTAATAAATAATATAAACAGAATGAAAATTTCATTTCAGCCATTTGCAGTGCTTTTGGTGTCATTGGCTTTTTAACAATCTGCTAGTTGACATTCCTTCCCGAAAGTTAACTTGCTCACTCTTGTAGCTTATAAACTAGCCCTGTGTCATCGACGCTAAATACCTGAAAAAAAAAGACTGTTTCTTGCCCCAAATCACACAGAAAAAGTTTTAAACAGAGCAGCTAGTTAACTTTAGGATAACTGTCTTCGTTGTTGTAAAAAGTCCTGTCAGCATAAGTTTTTTCGAAATCATCACAAAATAGACTGTCTCTACTCTTTCTATGTAGACTCTACCGCGGCTCAAATTTACCTACGTTACCTTACTATATTGTATTTACTGCCATCTAGCGATGACATACGGAACTAAGCCAACGCTGTAGGATTGTAGCAGCACTCAGGTACCTAAGCCTTTAGTTATACTACTCACCGCTAGATGGCGCGAACAAACCAAAAGATTTATTAGCTTGATCAAAGATGGCGCTGTTGATGTTCAGATGAGTGTAGAGTTGAATGAAAATCACGAGGACTCTACAATTTTTTTTTTCTAGTCTGGCTATGTTAAGCAATTAAAATGATTAAATAATACAGATAGATCAATCAAATAGGTAGGTATCTACTCACTACTACTACAAATTTCATTACATTTGTAACTGACCTAGCAACCGACCATTACCTAGAGCATGGATGGATGATAATAAAATATGTACATACTTGTTTGTTACTAAATTATGTTTTCTCATGCTCGTAAAATTCAAGTTTATGCTAGGTGCAGGGGGAATAAAACTGTATTATAGGCCCTAGGGAAAAAAATAATAGCTTATAAAATCTGTTCTAAAAGGTTCTGTTTGTAATTGGTTTCATGCTAAGTTTGGAACTTATTATTTTGAGCTTCAGTCCATGACGACCTATAACTATCTTCGAATTTCTAATATCATGGTAACATTGGATGTCCGTCTTTGTTTTATGAATTACCAAATGGGCGATCATTTAAATTTTTTGTTTGTATAAAATCTTGTATACCTTGTTCCTAAAGTCCATTATATATATACTCGACTTAAATACCCGCCTTCGCCTTTGGTTTGGGCTGAAAAAAGTCTCGTATTAAATAGCTTCCTTCAGGCCCTTGTTGTACTAATAACTAATAACCAACCCAAGTACTGAAGGTCCAAGACAAGATAGTAATAAAAAAGCTACTTCATGAGCAGCAATAAGTAGTTTCTTGAAGTGCCCAATTTCTTCTGCTCAGTGGGGCGTCGACGCGTCAGCCGCGCGAATGATGGTGAATAGACACCTAGGTATTGTGTAGTGTATTACGTCTATTATTTGTTTAGCTAGGAATCATTTAAATTTATTGTAAGCAACCCAATAAAAAACATTTTTTTAAACTTGGTTCAATGATCACTTCGCTACTTTGGCGCTGTCCTAATTGGCTAATGATCGTACGAGCAAACGATGCGATTTGGTCGTACGATGAGATTTAATACACTAATCTCTTCAGAGTGTCCTAATTGGCATTGCATGATCGTACGATCATTCATATGGCTAATTTTCATCGCGCGACCAAATCGCATCGTTTGATCGTACGATCAATGCCAATTAGGACGCCGCCTTACTGTGTTGAAAATGTCAGAGCTACGTAGCAAGATACTGTAGAAGTTCTCCATATCTGGCCTATATTATTTTTACTAGAATTATTAACAGACGGAGTGCCAGACATATTAGTAGGTATCTATTGACTTACTTTTTTATATAATATTAATTAGAACACTAACTAAGTAATCAATATCGCTAAGAATGAAAAAAATAGGGCGTATTTGCACTGATTTACGTAACCTACCATAACCAATCTTTTGTGATTACATGACCTTGTCATTTTCAGCTGTCATCCAATTTTCCCATGAAATCCAACGCAAACACAATAGCATCCAACCTCGAACACTTTCATGATAGCACCCAAACATACGGCCGCCATCTTGTCACGCCACCATTTCACGGTAATTGGCGGGAAACGCGGAAACGACGCGACCTCGCGCCTTCCGCCTCACACAAAAACTCATCTAGATCCCTTTTGGACATAATTGATCTAGGTAGGCTATATAAGGATTGGTTACTTCCGATTTTTCAGCTCAAAGTTCAAAAGAGTAGGTACCTAGGTACCGTAGCTAGGAAGAGGATAGGGTTCAAGATCACAAGATACAGTATTTACCTAAATAGATTTAATAGACTCAAAAGTCTTAAAATATCAATTAGGAATGAAGGTAGCAGAATAGGAACTTATCAATATCTACCTACTGTTTTTCAGTAATTAATAAGTTTAGCTTCCCTCGGAACCTTCATCCTTCATCATCATTAACCATAAGCATTCCGCTGTAGATGGAAGATGGCAATACCATAAAGCGCCACATTTACCTACGAAACTAAATACTATCGTTTGGTTCTAAAACGTAGAGTTGATTGTTATCTCGTTGACTAAAATTCATCCAATTCGGATAAAATGATGAATCCAAAAACTCTAATCGCCAACTCATCCAAACTTTTTTCTAATCAGCTTTAACAATATATTCAAATTGTAACGTCAACAAGAAAATTATTTCGTAAATAAATTGATAATCTATTTTTCAAAAATAGCATATTATGCTTAGTAACGTAATAACAAGTTTCTATCTCCGTATTCTATGTATAACATAAGGTAGGTAGGTACTTATAGGCAACAGGTATAACGTCTTCTTAAATTAATTGTTTAAAGACTTAATTAAATAGGTACTTAGTGCATCCGGTGAAAAAAATGGTTTCCGCGGTGGCGTCGGTCGGTTCTTTTAGCACTAGGTGCTTAGCTCTACCTAGAGCTACCACTAATTAATAATTAATTATAAGGCGGATGTACTTAGGTAGGCTTGGCCATGGTAGATACAAACATCTGTAATGAATAGATGTCAATACCAAATAATAAATATTTTATTTGCATAGCGTGTTGTACAATACAATGGTGTGTAGATACGTCTGTAACTTTATTAGCCGTGTTTAGATGTGTGTGTGTGTGTGTGTAGTGTAGGCACAATATGGCTACTATAATTTTAGTTATAATTGTGTATCTTAGTGCTCTGTGGTTATACCTTATATTAATACTTAGGTATAAGACCTTGTAATGACCATACTACAGGCAAATAAATATCATTTCATTTAATTTACCAATAATAATAAGACACAATCATTATTATGTGTTAAGTTGTTATGGGTAACTTCTACCAATAGAAAGTGTAAGCAAATTTTGTAGACTATTGAAAATCACATTACAATTTATGAGCAAAAAAATGCACGTATTAATATTTATTTAATAACTTTCCTTGAATTTATGTTGTCGAGGTTTGATCGATATTTTAAATAATCGACTTATCTTTTCTTTTTTAAATTCAGAACTTCTCGTGTTTACTATTGGACATAGGCCTCTCTCAAAATTCGCTATCGCAAAATAAAAAACTGCTTTTCATCTCAATCATCAAGCAGTTTCTGTTTCATGAAGCAGTTTTTTATCTCAAATTAAAAAAGCCAACAAAAAAGGGTAAAACCTGAAGGTCTAATTTGATTACAAGATTAATTAATTAATATGTATCATATCTAGAGAAAGGCCAAAAGTTCGCGAAAAAAAGAGATAACCAGGTCACCTTACACCCAATGCCAGCGAGAGACCGCACCAATATCATTGGCGAGAAATATCACTACCTCACTGCATTCACCGTACCTACTTCTTGACACCATCTTGGATGATGTTTTAGCCAGAACTTCTTTTTCTTCTTCATATGTGGTCACTAGTTCTTTCAAACCAGTGTGGTGAAAGGATTTCCAGTGCTCCTCAAAGAGGCTCCTTTTGTGCACTTGAAATTATGTTTTTCGAACTTTTTAGGTTCTATGACATGCCGGTTTCCTCACGTGTTAAGCACGTGTTTTAAATGACACATAGATCTTTTAAGAACAAAAAAATCCATTGGTGTACGACCGGGTTCGAACTCACGACCTTCGGATCGAAAGTCGAGGCACCTCACACTTGGCCAACACGGTTAGGCAGGACTTATGCCTAGATCACACGCACCGAGTACTCGGCCGAGAAAGTAAAATGTTACACGGCCATTAAGATCACTGACAGACGACTAGATGCCGTCTAGATGGTTACCAAAGCAGTGCCAGATATTCTACCACAAAGCAGTAAAGTGTAAGCATTACTGTGTTCCGGTTTGAAGGGCACGTGAAATGACTAGGTTTTCGAGACTGACCATTCCACAGTTTTTCAATTTCTCAAAGTGGACGAGCGCTTTAGCAGTGTTGCACCGGCATATGTCAATCAAAGCCCTGTGTACCACTGTTCTGGTCATGAGCAGGCGTGATCTCTTACCATAAGGAGAGCGCTTAGTTCGCAGATTGTATTAAACTACCGCCCTCATGATTATATTTGTATGGTAGTAACCATACAAATAGTATATGAATGAATTTATGTTTGTGTGATGAATGATGGTTCTTGATCCGATTCGTTAAGTTTTTGGCTTGTTTTGACCCATTTTATTTATTTTGATTCTGTTTTGACCTGACTGGTTTATTGTTTGCAAGTAGTCTGAAGACTTCGACATCACAGCTGGCCGCAGCATCATACAATAGCATCATAACCCTGATCCACCGGAAACTGGCCATTTACTAATGAACGGGGATTAAGAACTATGCATTGTCTTGCAATCTAGATGGTGTCTAGTAATTTGCTTGGTACCTAGATAATTAGATAGGTGATTACGACAGAAAAATGCTGATCAATATAATAGCTCTATGTCGTTATCACTAAGAGCGGGTTACATATTGGGCGTTTTGCTATATGCGTTTACATGTCTACACTTCAATAGAATTCGGGGTTCTCAAAACGCGCGTTAGCAAAGCGCGCGTTTCAAAACGCCCTATTTGTACTCGCTAGTTCAATTCCCACTGGGATGGCAGCGACAGGCAGAGTACTTTCAGTGTCAAACAATTTTCAACCGACTTCAAGAAAGGAGAAAGTTTTCAATTCGGTTGAATGTTGTTTTTTTTTAATGTTTGCTAACTCAGGACTTTGTTGTTTATAAACCGATTTGAAAAATTCTTTTTTATTTGTTTGAGATAATATACTTTTAGAATTCCCATTGAAATTTCATCAAAATTGGTTCAGTAGTTTAGTTTTATATCAAAATAACTGAAAATAATAAGTCGTCGAAGTGATCAAAATTGTTATTTTGCTTCCCTGTGACTTGTCAGTGGTGTTTACGGTCACTAAAACAGTCCAATTGAAGTTGGTTGTCTATGTTTTTGTAAAACCTTGATTATAGTTCATAGTTCATAGTTATTTATTGGCAACAAGAGTTACATGTCAAATTGTATAGAAATATAAAATTGAACTTAATTAATAATATAATAATTGTAAAATAGTATTAACGTACCTAATACATTATTTAATTAAAACATTTACATCATAAAATGATAGGTCGATTAGCCACTTTTTAAGTTTCAGTTTGAAGTGTTTTATAGATTATATTACAAACATTATCTAGTACTAAGACCAGTATAACAGTACCGGCTGTATATTCTGCCGCAAAGCATGTGTAAACATTAGTGTGTTTTGCTTAGCAGGGCACTATAGCCAGCGAAATTACTGGCTTTTCGAGACTCACTATCAAAATGTCTTTAATGGATTATGATTTAAAACCTGCTTCCCCTTTCTTTGAGACCTTAACCATAAAAATGGCAGGACAACCCTTTGTATGCACTGCACATGTATGGCCTTGAATAACCCTTATGCTAGGAAATTGGCATTGCAGATACAATTATAGTGTTGCCCAATCCGGCTTCTTCAGTCCCCATCAGTCCCACCCGTCTAAATTAACTTAGCTTGGACAAGAAAGAACAATTTTACTTATACAGAATTTATAATTATGTAGAGAAAGTTTTTATTTTTCTATATAAGGAGACTTTTTTCCATGTTTGCATTTTTTTCAGAAAAACACAGGAAGGGCCTGTCAGATTCCTCCAAAACGCATAATTTAAATAAAACTTTTACTTTTTCTACCTTCCCTGCCGGTTGACTATAATTACATTGAAATCATTTCATTTTAAAAATAATTGTTCTGAACAAAAGTTCTGAAAAAATCAGTAATTTTAGTGTAAAGTTACTTTCTGACTTCTTCGCATTCAAAAAAAGCCCGGCTTTTATGAATAAACTCCGAATTTCCAATTTTCTGATTCCACATCTCCTATCGATACGACCTTAGATACAAGATCATACGCCGTAGCTGCCCAGCCCTTATTAATGCTCAAAGTAAGTCCCTTACTGCTACAGCTATTACCTACGAGGGTTTTTTCAACTAAAATGCAGTCAGCCGCAGATGGCTGTTACACCGGACTCTACTGCTACTGAGTTGGGTAGGTTAGTAAGGTTGGTAATGTGATGGTATGAATACTTTTTACCCTACAACATTACTGCACCTTATTTTAAATGGTGTGAGTGCAATTGCACGGCAGGCATGCACCTAATATGCCAATTAAAAAAAAACACATTAGGTATTTGTTGTTTATGGGATCAACATTTATAGGTCTTTAATTTATGTTATTGTAAATGCTCTTAAACTATTAATACGCTAATCATACTGTTCCACCTTACAAGGGTTGTCTGGTAGAGAATGCCTTTAGGCGTTAAGCCCGCCCATTTTGCAATAAACAATTTATATATTGTTAGCAGTCACTCTCTATTTTACGAACATAGACGATCATTTTAACTCATTGCTTAACTTGACTTATTTCAAATAGTCTCTTGAAGCCCGGATAGCTCAGTCGGTAGAGCATTGGACTTTTAATCCAAGGGTCCAGGGTTCAAGTCCCTGTTCGGGCGGCTCTTTTTGTAGAAACCATTTAATTTTTTTAGGCGCAGCAGGTATAAATAATTATAATTATAATAATAGCAATAAATTATCGTGGCTTTTTTTGCTTGTAAAACAAAATTAAACACGGAAGAGTGACAAAACACAAATCCGTAAATACATTTTGATGAAGCAAGGTGATTTTACACATTTTACGCAAAATCTATTCTCTCTTATCTCTTCAATAGAATAGGTAGTATTTTTTAGCTATCGTGACTATCTGGACAACAGGTTTATATGTTATGCAGAAAAAGTAAGAGTTGTATTGGTTTTATGCTTATTACTTACGGTAAAAAATGTAGGTTTTTGTCAAAAAATCTTGGTTTTTGTGTCACGTTATAATGCAGACCAAATCTTGATTTCTTTTAACGCGTACGATCAGAAAATTAACACATTATGTAGGAAAAAGAGGTAGGTACTGCCAAATTTTACATACTACATTTACATACCTAAATATTATATCCTATGTACTATATACTAAAAGAATCTCCTTTAAAATGTAAGTAGACCATTTCTACCAAGTTGAATATCGCGGCTCTACCGCTGCTAAAAACTTTAACAATCAAATATGTAGGTAGGGTCCTCGCAAAAATCTTGTGTAAATCATTTGAAAATATAGTGTTTATATTATTTCACAATTACATTATCATCTAATGAAATATAACACATAGTTGTGGTTACGGTAGTAAATAAAAAGCAAAAATTGCTCCCCATTTCCTTCGTCGACAGCACCTTGCTTCATTCTCGGCCGGCACCCAGCTCGTAATGATTATTAGATGCGGATCCAGTAGGTAATGTTTCAGTGTTCGTCTGTCCGGTCGCCTGTTCGCGCCATTTCACCATTCAGCCGATTGCGTCCGCGCCATCCAGACGTGCGCGTCTTCATCCGCCGCGACTCTACTTTTACTAAAACTTTTTTCGTTAAAAGTTTTAAATAAAAAAAACTGTGATGCAAAACTAATCTGTGATAAATCCCACACATCCACCAGTGCTGTGATTAAATACCGAATGAAAAAAATGTCCCGCGCATCCGATTTCAAAACAATATTTTAAAAATGACAAAATACAAATTGAATAACACACTGCATTCATCACCCGAAGTGACACTGACCGCATACATGGGAACCGACAACAGAACCCAGGAGCTGGACTCCAACCAGAACGGCAATGTCAATGTAGAATCTAATAGGAATTTCGAAGCCGCGAAGCAATGTCACGTTTGCCCGCACTCGTGCGAGTTTTTGAAACATTCCGATAAGTTAACTTCTGCGTTAGTGAAGCAGGAGTGCGACAGGTTTGGGCTGAACGAGCTGAAGGTGGAAGGGCTGGAGGTGTGCCTGTGCGAGAAGTACAACGGCGGCTGCAAGCTGTGCCCGCGGCCGAGCCTCACGCCCACGCTGCCTTTGGGCGCCGGAGATGGCAAGTCCTGCTCAGCGTGTCACCGATCCACCTGCTCCACTGTGTTCCCTAGTAAGTTTTATCTTTAAGATATTCATGATGAATTGAATCTGACCATAAGACAGATTTGTACTGGCTTTAATTTGATTTAAATATCAATAAAACACAATATATTCACCTATTGCATCCACGATGCCATTCTCCAGGAGAGTGATCACCACATAATATATCGCACCTTCACAAAGTACCTAATCATAGAGTATACACTAGTTATGCTTATTGTAAACACTACTGGATTCAAGTTCAAAAATAGTAATAATAAAGTTTATCTTCCAAAATTTTACACATGTGATTAATATTCAAAATCTTACTAGTTAAATTAAAACTAAGATCTTTGTACAGGTCTAATTAAAGACTCCTGTAAGCTAAGTATAAATATTATACTATTTTTTATACTATTGCTATTTCAGCCGGTAGAGCAATTTAGGTGTTATTAATTAACACCTTTAATAGAGTTAGAAGATAGAAAATATAAAAAAAATACTTCTTATTATTAAAAATGATTTAAAAATTATTTATTCGTCCCTGTGGAATTACGAAAAGGAAGTCTGAAGAAATTGTATTCTCATTAACTTAGCTTATCGGTAACAGCAAAATAGAGTTGAATTAATTGAAGGTTTGAGTCGGAAGTTAAATTAAGATAGAGTTGCAAATAAAATATATCCTGCACCCGCTAGTTTCAGCTATTCACATAGAAAATAAAAACAATGTCATAAGCTGGAAAGCGACAGTAGGTACCCAGAGAGTCATAAAAATCTACTTAGTTTTCACTGTTTTTATTACTTTTCGTGTAAAACTAACTAGGTACAACAACTTCTCTCACACGTATACAGAAACAGCTGTGTATGATTGTGTGCATTGTGCAACCGAATTCCACCATAAAATACAAAATAACATTCTTTTTCTGTTTCAAAACTAAGCAACAATGTAGGTACATTATATATGTATAATGTTTTATTTTACTATGCTTGTTTTTTGCTTAAATAAATAAATTGGATACAATTGAATAATCAACTGTACTGAATCTTCAACTGCTTAAACGATTTTATATATATCGTCCTTTCAAATAGTTATTTCAAAGAGTAGGGATGGCTGTGACAGGGTTAACTGTTACTGCCTCCTACACAGTTTTTTGTTTAGTGCACATTTATTACTTCTTAATGTACTCTAATACTATTAAAATATAGCCAAAGTAGGCCAATGAGTAAATACACTCTAACTTAGCTTATACATTAAAATATCAAGAAAGTGTCCAAAAGCACATTTCTTACAGTCTCTAATAATGAGGAAGACACGCCGTTCATGTGTTCTTTATAAGTAGAAAGAAATAAAGGAAAGAAAAAATATTTTACTGTTGGAAAACTAACTACCTACTAAGTAGCACTATCACAGACACTACACTACACGGAAAAAAATCTCGTTATAGTTACTAAAATTCTAGTTTAATTTGTGACAGCGAGAATAATTTAGTAACGATTACAATAATAATAATTCCTGCTAACGAAATTTAGTAACTATTACAATATAATCGTTCTAGCTATTAAAAGTTAGTAAATAAAGGGTATAAGAAAATATATTATCGGTTACTGTTTTGTCTCGCTATCCCATTTTTTTCTCCGTGTACACCTGCACTACATTATTTCGAAAGGTTACAATAATTTAAAAGAATTAGACCCGAGTTCACCAACAGACGGTTAAGTTTTAAACTTAACCGCCGTGTTTTTTTGAAGTTTTTGACACGAATTTTCAAAGATTAAACATAGAATAGAATAGAATAGAATTTATTTGCCTATACAATACAATAGAAACTTATAACTAATCTAAATAATTCTTACTTAAAAAGACTTACTCTAACCTTCGTGTATGTATTTGTATGGCAAAAAAGGACTCAACTCAGCGTTATGCTGGATAGATGGGGTTTCCCACCTATCCAGCGCTGGTTTTCAGTTGAGCCCTGCGAAGGTTACCGACACGACCTATGACTATTAACCTACTTATTTTACTAAACAATAAAAAACAAAAGAAAAAAAAAAGCAACCTATCAACCTATAACATCAAAGATAACTGACGAAGAGGCCTAATATTCCGAATATCTAGTGAGTACAGACAGACCTTAGAATATGATCTAGTAACCGATCAAAGATCTTATTAAGTAAGGTAGAAGGAGGTCATTAATTGATAACCGTAGCACCGCTGCTTGTCATCGATGTTGTGGTAAAGTGTCGTATTGTTTTGTTGACATTGAGCCATTGTCCTGACATTGTTGACAGCGCCTCAAAACCACAAACCAAACAGCCTAAGCCCAGCATTGCACCAGGTGGAAACACCACTGAAGGGCGTGAACTCAATCAGACCTGAATTATTAAAGAGATCTAACAAGAGTATAAAAGAAAAGGGGAATCATGCATCCCTAGCTTAGAACTGCTATGTAATTATAGGAAATACCTAGTTAACAAGCTTAAACTTTATAAAAAACAAAAAAATATTAAAATATTCATAATTCATTTATTTTCAATTACAAGTATTTACAATTGAAATATCTAACATATTTTGTACTTATTGGCTTGCTTGAGACATAGTATGGGTTTCAGCACCTACACTAAGCTGTTAAGCTGGTGTCGTACATGCTGGTACCTTAAATATTGAATTTTTGACACTTTATTCTAATTTATGGTATTTCCATGACTAAAACTAATTTAAAGATACCTCATTTACCGAAATCCATCAAGTTTTGAAGATATTCGACACTTTTTGTCACATCTTGTTGACTTACAGCCGCCATATTGTATTGTTTGACATTAAAGGTAGCCTATGACACTCACGTGACCTAGACAAATCTAACGACACCTCATTTATCAAAATCCGTTCAGCTGTTTAGTCTGCAGGGTGTCATATAAAGCTAGACATACATACAAACATACATACACTCGAAAAACATAACCCTCCTTTTTCAAAGTTGGGTAAAAAAGCACTAATGCAACATCAAAAAATAGATAATGACAAATGGGCGCGAATTAGTCGTCACTAAAATCCTGCGCTATGGGCGAGTGGTGTCGAAACAAAGATAGGCAGTTACTGTTATGTAAGTAACATGTAATTTCTACGGCACGTGTAAATTCGCGTGCTACCTTCAGTGGCACTAGTAGGCATGGAGAGTATACCGAGTAACATGTTATTTATCACACATAACACTTGTTACTTGCTGAGATCAAGTCTAATAATCCCCGGTGATATCCGCCCGGCGAGCCCCGGCAGGCGGTTTTGTACGCTGTGATGTCATGAATCATGATACTTGTCACCATTCATAATTTCATTCGTATCGTAAATAACAATAACATACAAACAATAAGAGAAGTGTGCTGACTTTGAGCGGGAGTGATTGCGTGACGTCGCGTCACGCCTGGATTATTTTAACAAAATGTGACATTATCACATTAGGCCACTGATGAAAAATCACCGATGACAATGTCACTTATAAAGCTGTTACAAAATGAAATCATGTCACCATGTGACAATGAAATAGAATGCCTAGGCGCTAGTGTTGCAAGTTCCCTCATAACAATACCGATAAATATTGATACAGATAAGACGGAAGTCGCGAGCGGTCAGCAGAAGCACAACTGACCTTTTAAAACAATCTTGACTTATTTTATATATTTGGATAAGTTATTATTTTCATGTCATGTTATATAGGACCCAAGTTTAGTGAATAAATAACTGTACTTATATACTTCTAATATATTTTTTGACGTGACTACGTCTAATAAATCGATGAAAGCCGGCTGCATGCACGAAAACGTTGACGTCATTGGTAACGCTGTCATTATCCGGTAACGCTACCAGCATTAAACTATAGTCCGTAAATCAACTTTATAGACACCCATTTTTTTCTTTTTATTATTTTTGTTTATTTATTTATGTACGATACCTGATAAATTAAATCAATTGTAAGCACTCCGTTGTTTAATTTGCTATTTAGTAGAAATATTGTTTGTAGATGAAACTATGACATAGCGAAACTTTTCATCCTATTATTGTACACAGAACTAGTGAGTCAATTTTATTCCAATTTGTTTTGTGTACTTACAGAATTAATGACACAAAAATACTCACTTTTCTGTGTACAGAACTACAGTACCAGAACTATTGGGAATGAACCATTTTAGGTACATACCTATATTTATGAACTTCGTGCGTTTTCATGGCCCCGCTAGAAAGTATGAATTATTTTTCACGCTCTATTTATCCTTTTATCTATGGATAAGACAATTCCATTATTTATTTGCATTAATGTGGTACTCACAGTAAGTTAACACAATTGTAGCAACAGCCATTCTCTATTCAGGCATGCAAATATTCATTTTATTGTGTTAAATAGACATTACTGTATTCTCATGATTATACGTAGAGCAATCACACTTTAATTGAAAATGAAAATGTTATAATTACTAACAAAAAACCCATACTTATTATTAACTTATACCTTAAGCTTATAAGGCATAGTTAAAATTATAATAATTTCGATTAAAACTTATTTATTTGGTATTTATCTTTATCTGCACACTGATGTGAATAATTCTTTAACGATATTTCAAATGATAATCGATTTTTCAACTTCAATTTCGGCATACTTATAGAAGGTTTTCTGCAGTACCTAGTTTGTATTATTTGTTTGGTGATACAATAAATAATATTCTATCCATCTATCTAATTATTTTATTTATACGTACATAGGTCAGAAAAAGATTTGGAACGAATACTAACCAAAACAAATACTTATATTACTTATTATTTCTCTATAATATTTGAGTGAAAGAATTGCTACAGTCTCAGCGCACGATATACTGACTACAGACCACTTGAACCGAGAATCTCAATTGAGCTGGAGGCGAATCTATTTAGTCTATTTAGTCTCTGATTTAGTAGTTTCTTACGAATACTGGGTACATCACTATAGTCACACACTGCATCTATCCAGTTCACCTGATCCGACTTCCTGGGGCTGCTTGACCTCGTCACCAAATGACCGTCGGCGATACTCGCTGTTCTGCCCTACTCCACTTACATTTGCATTCCTTACTCCTTTAAAAGCTGAAAATTATTTTAATGGCTCAGTTATGGAGGACGTGGTGACCTAGTGGATGAGGCGCTTGCCTTGCAATCTGATAGTCGCGGGTTCGAATCCCGGTGGCAGTAAAGGAAATCTATGTATGCATCCCACGTTCTCGCAACGGTGAAGGAAAACATCGTGAGGAAACCGGCTGGAAAAGGATAGAAAAAAAAGATGTTCTATGGCATGTGACATCCACCAATCCGCATTGGGTCCGCGTGGTGGATTAAGACCCATTCGCTCTCCTGCCGAGACTTTTGCTTGGTCGAATTAAGAACTGGCTAGACTAAAAATATGTAGAGTACCGATTGTACCTACTTAGGAACAAAATTGTATTTATAACTCGGTCGAATTAACATGACACCTGGCTCGGAATTCGATGCTTCCCCCGCGGCCCCGCGCGGCGTCCTCCGTGTTTCTTCTTCCTCTCATTGCGAGACTTTATCATCACCAAGTATCCCACGTCCTCTTCTCTACCAAAATTATCCAATTCCACACTGTACTTTGCACAAACGTCATAATCGCCAGGTTTCATGTTAATTCGCCCGAGTTTTATGTAGGTGTTTTGTTATGTGACGTCCCGAATTCTGCGTGAAGGTACCTAATAGATGGAAAACGCAGTTCCTTTTCATTTTATATATTGAGATTTAACAACTATATTATGTGCTGTACACAAGGTAGGAACATTACGTAAATAGAGAAGGGAAAAAAAGTGTAAAACAAGGGTAGTCACTCCACTACAGTTACTTATGAGGTAAATGCAGTAGTGGAACCTACTTTACGGCACTGCTTGAGCATATGATATGATTATTAATGCTGACTAAATGTTGTTTAATTTTGGATTCTTCCTATTAGACAGCTCTATATTTAAGCTATTTAGATCATAAATAAAAAAATCTAAATGCAAACTACTTTGATATAATGATGTTGTTATAGATCTTAAGAACAGTACCTGCAAATTCACATCAATTTTATCAGTTAATTGAAAAGAGAGAGTAAGGTAATGGAATAAAAGCGTCAGGTAATTTACGCCGATAACGATTCCCACTCGGTAATTGATTCGAATAGCTCATTATACTGCACGTCATCGCGATTACCGTGAAAATAATCGTTCTCCTTAAAATTATTAACGAATGTCGTATGTTGAAGGTATAATAGGGGGCTGCACAAACGTATGTTTTGTGTCTGATACAAGACACCGGGAACTGACGATTTTCATACAACAGTTGCCGCAACGCAAAACTTTTTTTGTAGTGGTTACTGGTATGGTATGTGATCTAGTGCGTGGCGTCAACTGCTTTTATGAAGATCTGCAGTTGCCGGTGTCTTATGACAGACTCAAGACACAAGTTTGCGTAGTCCCTAAATCTTTTTTGGTTTCCAATCTTTTCCAATTACCATTTGCGTGTTTATGTTTTTTTAAGATTTTGAAGAGGTGACACTTTTCTAGTTTTTTATTTTGTGCTTTATCTGTTTACCTATATATAACAATCTGTTTTTTTATCCCACAAGTAAAATTAAATCAAACAGTTTTTAAAGACAAGCTATATTTCAAAGAGTCATATATCGAAACAAAAATGGAATAGTAGTATATTATTAGAGTCAATTTACAATGAAATTGAGGAAATCACATCCTATAAAAAGGAAAACAGTATATTTAGCGTAAACTCAGTAAACGTTTTCTCGAATTGTCAAGTTTAAATTGCAGAAATGATACAAAATTACTCCCCTTACAGTAATATCAAATTATTGTAATAGATGTCATTTTTTTACTTCCGATACAGTTATGTATAAAACATCACAAGGCTAAAATAAGCAGAGGTATTCAAAATAACGATGTTTGTTAACACCGGAAATATTGCGATAGAACCATCAATATGAACGTAAAA
Organism: Lobophora halterata; assembly: GCA_932526365.1. Classification (NCBI taxonomy): domain Eukaryota; kingdom Metazoa; phylum Arthropoda; class Insecta; order Lepidoptera; family Geometridae; genus Lobophora; species Lobophora halterata. Next base: position 479,925 of record OW052012.1, read on the forward strand.
AAATTACAACTATTACAATAAGTTGATATTACTGTAAGGGGAGTTACTTTGCATACATAATTGTACCTATAATAAAACTGTAAAAACATAACCCTTCCTTGACAGTCGGGTAATAATATGATTGTAAACTACATGAACATAATTGTCAAAATATTAATAAAATCAACTTGACAGGAGCATTCCCATGCTTCCAGCAATCAGCATCACAAATCATTGTACTAGTAAGATGACACACAACTTTTTTACACGCTACACGCCAGCGACTTCGCTTGTAGCGTGGAAAGTTGCTCTGTGTCATCGGCGTTTTAACAATTTGCTTCTTTACAGTCCACTTGTAAAAACGCTGTGAAAAATAGAAAACCGGGCTAATATACCAGCCACACGCTGGGGTGTTGGTGTGTAGCGTGTAAAAAAGCGGTGTGTCACCATCGCTGGCGTGTAAGCTGTGGCTAGTAGCGACTATCTTTGCGTATGACACATTCGCTAGCAACTTCGCTTCTGAGCGTTTAGAAGAGCGTTTTGTGAGTCATCGACAAACGCTACACGCTCACGCGCTAGCGTTTAAAAACGCCAACAATCAGCTTGTAATAACGCTTGTGTGTCATCGACGTGATAGAGATTCTCAATAATGTGTTGTAAGTTTGCAACGGGTTGCCTATAGATAGAATTATAGATTTTTTGCAGAACATTAATTTCCTGAGTCTGATTGGTGAGGGTGTAATTAGCTTTTTCACGTAATTGCGCGGTCAAGGCAGCCAGCCGAGTGGCGCTTCCTTCACACCTTCGCCACTTTTTATCGATGCTTTTTCACTTCTACGTCAATTTTACTAACAACACTATTCATATACACCACAAATTTTTAATTACCAAAAAAACTTGAATGATAAATGATATTATCTGTTCTGCAGTCAGAATTTTTGGTTACTACAAAATGACAGAGTGACAGCGAAGCGAGTGCGGCGCCCAATTTTGCTAAACGATGAACAAAATTACTCAATGATAGGTACCGCCTGACTCAAATCCATAGGAAAACTACTAACGGTAACAGTTATCTAATTTTTATAAAATTCGACTTCATCCATATTTGTGTTCATTAACGGGAACTGATTGTTATATTTTCTGGTGATTAAAAATTTGCGGTGTATATTTATATCCGTTTTCGATAAAAAAATCCTGATTTTCTACACAAATGTAAGTTTAGTAATATGTACTTTGAAAATGAATATTCTTTTTAGGGAATACAACTTTATTGCTATAATAGTTGGTACCGATAATAATAATGTGGCCTCAGAGAACGGTATCATTTTATTTATTCTATCAAACCCATTTTTCATTATCTTTTACTATATGCGCCTAACTTTAAATAAAAACAAAAAAAAAAGTAACAAATGAAGACACACTCCTAGTCTCTAAATCCATAGATAGATTGATAGAACACTTGTACTTAGTTAAGAATTTAAACAGGTAACAATTAAACACTAATAAGGTAAATATGGGTAATACAAAGCTAACCAGCACATCGTTTCTAGAATATTCATCAACAGATTTAGATAAACTTAGTCTCCAACTAAGTTTCCAACATACCAATAAATATCATTGCTATTTCCCAAACGGATTTTATAATTATTTAATTATAATTTAGTAGGTATTATATCTGAAACTGGTTTAAAAATATATTAGTTTCAGATCTTATAGGTATTTTCCTTTTGTATCTAAATAACGTAGAGACAGACACATGAACACACTAATATCATACATTCATCTAAATTAATCTATTTACTTTGTTCCTACGTTTTCATGATTCTCAGTAGTTTTTCGGTTACTCTATCGCACCGAGATTGTTTTGTAGCGCATGAGTTTCAGACAAAAACCTAGTGATATTCTACATAGTAAGTTATGTATCCACAGCTGATAAATATCACAACTATAATAAGTTTTACACTTAATTTTTTTTAATAAAAAGAAAACATATGTGTAACCTTTATCTGTTAAGCTATGCGGTGGTTTTATAATCGTTTAACTGCAATGGAAATATGGTTTTATAATTTTTCAATAAGCACTGAGCTGAGGTGATGATGATCCGCAAAGTTTTTGATACAGACGATATTTAGGTAATAAAACTAAGCCCGGCCCTCATCCATCAGCGAGTAACGTTATTGTACGCGCTTTGTTGCCACATTCCTTGAAGTTCGCATCCAGTTTTATCCTCTCAAAACTAACAAAATATAATATCGAAGGTGAAGTTTTTCTCATCTTTATTCTAATGACGGTTCAAGATCTAAACTTATCAAGATTTGATTTTAATTTTATCAGGTTTATGATGCAAGTTTCTTTAAATGGAAGCAGATGCAAAAGGTAAACTTTTTTCAGAGGATCACCACTATACATAATAATATTTGTTATTTTTATTTTTCTATGATATTATGTATGTCTTGTAGTAGTTGCCTACAGACCTATCCTTTACTTCCGAATAAAAGCATGCTGCTAAATTTTGATAAAAGCTTACGTGATTATTAGATTGTATTATTTTTTTCGGGTCGACTTTTAATGCAGTTAGCCGCATATGGCTGTTACTGCGTCACCGGGTTTAGAATAATATGTTTGTCTAGTTCTAGGAATAATTTACTCTGAAACTGTGCTAGGATAATAACTTTTGAAATTGAAATTGAACTCGACATATTTCGGGGCTAGATGGTGTTGCGTAAATTAAAAACATTTATATTTCATCGTAATTGATACGTAAATAGGTCTAAATGCTGTATGTAGAACATGTAGGTACATGGTAGGTAGGCTGTTTCTATTCTAACAGCTGGTACAACTTGGATAACTTGTATTGTAGAGCATTGTTCGTCGAAGTGGAACGAACCAGCCGTGACATTGTCTCCCTTACAACGGCTCTTTCATTGAGTTATTGTTTGCTGAAGGGGGCCGTAGGTATACGACCACATTTAAACTACTAATTATATTTTCCCTTAAACGGCGCAAATATGGTCTTTAAGATAATGGATTTGATGACACGGATGGTCGAGTGGCAATTGTGTTAGGTCACGGGTTCGATTCCCGATCAGGACAAATATTTGTGTGATGAACTTCGGTGTTTGTCCGGAGTCTGGATGTTTTCTTTGTAGGTAATCTTTTTATGTACTTAAAAAAAATAAGTATTCTATCTGTTATCTGGTTCCTATAATACAAGCTCTGTTTAGTTTGGGGTTAGATGTCGTTGTGTGGAATGTCCAAACATTATTTATTTATTAATACATATTTGAGCCTTTTGGGGTAGAGTCATTAGAACCTTGAGGGCCAGAGGCACACAAGATCTACAAAGATCTAGCGACTAAAAGAGTCTACACGTGACCACAATGCCGGCGTGTACTTTGCACAGCGTATATGCATTGCCATTCAACGTGGCAATGCCGCTAGCGTTCTGGGCACGTTGTCTTCTGGTGGAGACAAAGATCGACTGAACTATTTATAACTTTTTTAAATATATTTAGTGAAATTCATTAAAATATTTGCTTATTATTTTCGTTTTACTATTTATTAGATGTGCTAACTAGAGCGGCCAGAAACGTCTCCTCTGGGTTATTTATCACTAGCGTTACCTAGGCCTAAGTTAAAATGTTAAATAACCTAACTTAAGTTCATAGGTATTTAGGGCTTAGCGAATAGTGTTATCCAGGCTTGCAAGACTCTATCCTTCTTAATAAAGCTTCCTAGAAGCTTTTAAAAAATCTCTATGAATTCTGTATCTTAAATTCTAAACACAAATTTTCTAATAATAGGTATATTCTATAAAAAGTAAAATGAAAGCCTAGAAACGAACTTAGGTTATTTTATATTCTTTTGTTAGTATAAAACTGTGGCCTCGATTATCTTGGACAGATGTGGTATTAAATTAAGCCTCATTCAAGCTATCATGTCAATAAACCTCTTTCGACTAAGTTTCTCTAAAGATACCCATACAATATTGTTTTGTTTGAAAATGAAAGTTGTTTGCTGTTTACGCAAATTTCTCTGCGCAAGCACCTCACAGCTCTATCGACGACGTTAGATGACTTACTAATGAGGGACAGCCAATGGATATTTTATTTAAGTAGGTAAGTAGGTAGGTCGACATATTATTCAAAGTTTTAAAGCGGTATTTTACCAAGATCGTTGAGTTTCTGCGTTACATATTTTGTATTAATTTTACTCTTAGCTAACCGCTGCGCTACTTTGAAAGTAGCCTTTATCAGTTGTCAGCTCTAAGACTATACCTGTTTCTTGACAAATATTAGCAATTATACTAAAAGTAAGATTAGGGGGACTCTAAATCTACATCTAAATCTACATATTTTCTGTACACCGCATTGTGAGCTTTGTAATCAATCTACACTATAATGTAATTTAGACAGCTACGTAGGTACTAATTTATTGTTACCAAGTTTCAACTGAATAATCTGATTTTTATCTAAGTAATAAATAAAAAAATAAGAAGAGGCGATGTTAAAACGGATCTAAAAATTCTAGATTATTGTCGGCGCCGGCGCCACTCCATTACCTCTTAGGTATCTAATTCAAAATGAATAGTCAAGCTAAGTATTTTTATTTTCATATTTTTTAACAATTTACATTAATTTTATTGCAAAACCAGATAGACCAGGTAGGTTAGGTACTTAATAAATTATTTATTTTCATTCATATAAATTAGTTATTTGATCGAAACGTGTTGGCTGAGTGGGAAGTACCTCGATTTTCGGTCCGAAGGTCGTGGGTTCGAACCCGGTCGTACACCTATAGATTTTTCTTTTCAAAAAATCTATGTATGCATTAAAACACGTGCTTAACGGTGAAGGAAAACATCGTGAGGAAACCGGCATGTGCAAGAACCTAGTTCTAAAAACATATTGTGTCAAATGCACGAAAGGAGCCTCTTCGAGGCGCACTTGAAATCCTTTCACTACACTGGTTCGAAAGAACTAGTGACACGATAAGAAGAGTTCAGGAAATATTAGACAATAGCTGTAACCCACAACTATGTTTATTTGCGTAACAAATTATCAAAACGTATTTCTTACACGCGCTTACACTACTTCATGAACATACCCTCGAAACTTCCAGTCTCTACGTTCAGTGGTTTTGCAGTGCGTTGTTTGTCAGTCTGTCAGTCAGTCAGGACTAAGCCTTTTATAGATATTGATTGAATGAAGCATTTTTTTAAAAAAACGACACGGAAAAAAAATTGAAATAAAGATAAATGGATTCGATCAGTTTATAGATTCTTCTTCAGCTATGTAGAGCGGCGACTCTACCAGTTAGTTTGAATAAGTAGGAATCGGCCCTACACCTTTGCGTTATGTTGGTAGCAATTATTCAGTCTAAACTGCACGTCGCCCTGCTCCAATATCATACCATACAATGCCCTTACTTGGCCCTTACTGATCCCGCGAGTGGAGGGGTCTGCATTTTTTAATTGAAAGATCTCTAACTTGGTAAGTACTTCATAACTTCAAACTTATTCATACTGCCTCAGTCAAAACTACAAGAGAGTTGGTGAATGGTCGGCATCACCGATCAGAGTGTCACCATTTTAGGCATGAAATTGCATAATGCTGCCCCTTACCGTTAGGCATACTTATCAAAGTATTACTACTTGATTGTGTTTGTTGACATACAGAAACGACTTTTAGAACTCAAATAAAACACATAATACTATGCTTGAAAGTTTATATTTTAGAACCTACAAATAAAACTAGACTCATGCCTTTAGTGTGATCTATGAGGACGTGGTGGCCGAGTAGATGAGGCCCTTACCTTGCGATCTGATGATCGCGGGTTCGAATCCCGGTGGCAGTCATGCGTAAATGGGTTTTTTCGGTCGTAAAAAATCTATGTATGCATCCCACGTTCTCGCAACGGTGAAGGAAAACATTGTGAGGAAACCGGCAAGTCGTAGAACCTATCAAATAAATAAAGTTCGAAAACATGTGTCGAGTGCATGAAAGGAGCCTCTTCGAGGCGCACTTGAAATCTTTTCACACACTGGTTCGAAGGAACTAGTGACACGATAAGAAGAAGGTGTAGAATGTGCTCTATAGGTACTTTTTTTATACTGATACCATGCGTCGGAATTTTTAGCTATGAGATCACACACAACGTGATCTACGGGTGAAGTAAAGTTAGATTATTAAGTAACACATGGTAACACCAACCAATAGTACCAAAAAATTGATAAGTATTGATAACCTTCGACATAAGACAACGTTAACGAGGAAGTGGCACTTCTAAACGTTTGGCCAAATATTTATAAATCGGGAAAAAATCGGCTTATTCCAATATGCTCTTAATCTCTTGATCCCAGTGGGATCATACAAAACTTATTAGTTCATTATGCTCCCACTAACTAATCCCACACGCCTGGAAGTAATGATGTGATGAACTACTCGGGCGAATGAACATGACACCTGGCTCAAATGACCTTTGTGCAAAGTACAGCGTGGAATTGGATAATCTATAGAGAAGAGGTCCTGTAATACTTGGTCATGATAAGTGATGATAAGGCTTCGCAATTAGAGGAAGAAGAAACACGGAGGGCGCCGCGCGGGGAAGCGGGGGAACATCAAGTTCCGAGCCACGTGTCAGCCAGGTGTCATGTTCATTCGCCCGAGTAGGTATATTTTACCTTACCATACCTACATCACATCATTACTACTTTCAGGTGTGTGGGATTGTAATGGAACGATGAGTGTTCACTGCTCCCTAGTGGAAGCGTAATGAACTCAAAACTTTTGTATGATCCCCCTAGGATCAAGAGAGTTAGAGCATAATGGAATAAGCCAAAAAATCTTAAGGTGTATCAATATGTATTTAAGATCTCTATTTTCTGCTAGAATTCGCACAGAAAACTCATTCATGGATTGCTTAATTTTCTCCGCAGATTCAAACGGTGGCACGTACATCAATGGTTTCCCGCCCAAGTCGGAAGCGCACATCAAACCGAGCTGGCAGCGAAGCCTTCGGAAGCAAGCCCGCGCCTGCTGCTCACCCAAGACCCTGCTCCGACGGCTGCCCGTTGCCGAGTGGCTGCCTCGCTACTCCTTCCGGAGCGGGCTGGCTGACGTCATAGCTGGTAAGCCATTCATGGTACCGCGGTTTCCATTGAAGAATGTTGTAGGCTTCTCTTGTTGGCTGTCAATTAAGCATACCGAAGCCCATGACGACACGGATGGTCGAGGGGCAAGTGTGTTTTATTTATTTTTTATTTATTTATATACAATACAACGGCTTATAAATTTAGTAACTTAATTCTAGGTAACATAAAGCTAATTACAGGAATAGTAAGCAGAATGGAAACAGTTGTTAAGAACAAAAATGTCAATAAGATATCAGAGTGACTTCTAAATTACAACTTAAATAATTAACATATGTAATAACAGATTAAATATTTAATTATCTACCTAATCACTAAAAAAGTCTCTGTTCAGTTCTCTGTAGACTGCCACTACCGGTGTCGCGGGTTCGATTCCCGCTCAGGACAATGTGATGATTATTTTCTATGTAGGTATTTTATGTATTTATATACAAAAAAAAAGTATAAGAGTATTCTATTAGTTATCTGGTTCCCATAATACAAGCTTACTTAGTTTGGGGCTAGACGGCGTTGTGTGGAATGTCCAAACATTGTTATTACTATTATTTTATCCCAGTTACAATTATAACGGAGCAGAATGACGAAAATAAGACAGTTTAGTATGAAGGCACTACAGTACGAAAAGGCGCACTTGAAATTCCACCATACTGGTTCGAAAGAACTAGTGACACAATAAGAAGAAGACGAAGTACACCATCGACCAGTGCAAATGCAAGATGTTGCTAGTAGTTTTCCATCAACCAGCTCTGGCCCAGAAGTGCATTCTCTTACGTTTATTTTTTATAGTATTAAGTGCAACTTACCAGTACGTGACGTCCAAGAACCTTCCAAAATCAACTGTAACAAATATCCTCTATGCGTATATCAACAATATGAAGGTGGCTGTAAATGCCTATCCTAAATCTACATATCTACAGTTTTTTTCCGGCTGTAGTTAATTTGATCGTGACCACCACTATAGCTAGATTTAAAACTGGTATTAATCCAACAGACCATTGACCCTAGCAGTTCTATCATCAGCCTTTTGGAGTATATAAAAACGAAGGACTTTGACCTCTACACCCTTGTAAATACTGCATGATAAACAGTTGGCACGTACCCTGAGTTCTTGGCTACTGAAGCGTGTAATGGCACCATTGTGGCGCATTGTGCGGCGCCTGCGCTGATGCTGTTAGTGTCACCGATTTCACAATATTATGCTGGAAAATAAGGCGATTTCTAGTTGTATTGTAACTTGAGAAACTTCAGTTTGCTAAAGAGTTTCTGAACAATACCATCACCTACTTACATATACATTGTCGGCTTTCAATGGCTCTTTATCACGAATGATTTATCGATACCTGAGTAAGACACTCTCTAACATCGTCGTGTTGATCATCAAAACTTAGGTATATACTTGTAAAGTAATACAGTGATAATTTTACAATACCTTGTATCGATTCAATAGCTAATCACAAAAATGGTAAGAAAAAAATAAAGGATGGACTTGACATGCGCGGTGATCTTACATTGTAGAGTCACGAGACTAATTTAATGTATTTATGTATTTCATTCAGTCAAATTATTTAACTATAGATCTCTTCGGAAAATTTAGGATGTCGCTAAGATTCCCTGCATCACTGCGAGTACCAATAATTACAAATATACAACCATAACGCAGGCGATAACAAATGTCCAGCGCGGGAATCGATCACGCACCCGGTTCACGCCCGTCACTTCTCAACGGAAGTCGTCCATATCGGAGAACAAAGGCACCCGTGTGATATCACGCTCCTGAAGAACGTTAATTGGAGATGAGATAAACAAACATCCATTCGCAGCCAGCCACGCGTGACGACCCTGACAATGATACGCGGACCTGGTGCATGGTTCTCGTCTGTCACATTTCGCTGGGCGCGTGGAACTTGTCATGAGTACCAAGTTGCTGCTATAATGTTCATTGCTAGTTCTGCCTACTCATAGCCTTGAATAGACTTGTAGACAAAAGACTCGTAGAGCTGTTTGTCGACACAGCTTATTCAACAATACGTTCAGAAATAAGTTATGTTGATCAGACAAATATGTAAAGATCTTGCACGCCCCTTCACTTGTGATCAGTTAAATTGAGGGCATTTACCTATAGATTTCAAGATCTACAAACTTCTAAAATGAATAGGTAGATATTTTTTGTGTACCAAATGTAACATAATATTTTGAACTCTCTCAATTAGTCTGCAACTCATAAATGTGATAATAATGCTCTTTCGACGATGCCTTGTTATTTCCCATCAAGCTTGTTATTAGAGTTACCACTACGTTAAGTGGACATTGAGGCATGTTTTTGCAGAGTAATTACAACTGTCTCACGGTAATTGGGAACCTGCATGCGACAAGAGCAACTCATCTAAATGCCTGTTTACGTCAAGGCAAAGTTATTTCGCGTCCAACTGCTTACCGGTCGTTTTTGCCATCCACAAAGAATGGCCTGAACAATCGCCCTGTAATTTACTATTCTTTATTGTTGGGACTTTACGACATATTAGGTCCTTGTGTAACTTAGATGAACAGAACACTAATAATTGTCTATGAAACATAAAGTGGCTCATGCTAAACTGCACCAAACTGTCAAAGTCCCTGAGCATTTACTTTACTAGCGTAGTTCTTAACATACCAGATTCTGACCGTTAAGAACTGCCATGCGAATTGCTTAGGAACTTTGAAAGTTTGGTGCAAGTCGGCATCAGGGTTTGGCTTACGTACGACTATCTTAAGGTTAACTTGCAAATTCTCCACTCCAGGAATAACAGTGGGCCTGACGGTGATCCCACAAGCCATAGCATACGCAGGCGTGGCCGGCCTGCCTCCTCAGTACGGGCTCTACTCCTCCTTCATGGCCTGCTTCGTGTACACGGTGTTCGGGTCCGTGAAAGACTCTGCCATCGGGCCCACCGCCATCGCCGCGATCCTCACGAGGGAGAACCTCCACGGGTTGGGGCCGGAGTTTGCCGTGCTGCTCGCATTCCTATCTGGCTGCGTGGAGCTGGTCATGGGGATATTGCAGCTTGGTAAGAACTCCTAAGTTTTGAACTGCAGGGAAAAAGCCAATAGGGTATCCTAAGTAAAAAATCAATAAGCAAATGATGATGCACATGGGAGTACAAATAAGTTTCCGCCGTTTGACAAAAAATGGTGCTATTAGAAAGATGTGTCAAAATAGTTAGATGTTCAACCTAATAACGTAAGTTTGGACATCTGGTTATATAACATAGCTTTTAAGTTAGTGATATCCTATAGCAACACCAATTTTTTTTTAATGAGAAAAGAGAGAAAGAGAACTCTTGATTTATTCTCTAATCTGAAATACGACGAAATCGTTCTCCATCATGAAAATGCTTGTGCGGTGATGGTCAAACCTATTTAGAAACACTAATATCTAGGAAGTCCTACCCCACCCGCTGTATTCACCAGACATTGCCCCTGTCGATTATCACTTGATCGGCCGATGGCATATGTTGTCTTGGCAGCGCTTTACATCATAATATGAAGATACCAAACCTTGGGTCTTTCGAGGATTGCCTTAAAAGATAAAGAGTTCTTCCGAGGTGGTTTCCAAATGCTGTCAGAAGATGGGAAAAAGTAGTGGCTAATTATATAAAATGCTTTTAATAAACATAATGTACTATTATTTTATAGTCGGGTCCTAATATAGATAGAAAACGGCGAAAACTTATTTGTACACCTAGTACAATATTCCTGGGTTAATATTTGTGCACCATGGGCAAATGCGTTCTTATGCTATCAAAACAGCCTTGCCCGTTACTCGTGCCTACCAAGAATTTAAGAGTTCCAGGAGTTGCAAACAACAAGCATACTCGAAGGTTTAATGCTAGTTAATTGGTAATTGTGTCCACCATTGTGTCAGTTTCAGCACTTAGAAACTGCACTTATTCTTACGACACATTCTTGAAAGTTGATTCAGTGAGCTGGTGCATTGTCAGGCATGCGCGGGCGCATTGCTAAACCATTATCACAGTTTATATTTCCACATGGCTCAGTAAAGAGTCATTATGTTTCTTGTGCCTCATTTATTGTTTTTCTTATAATAAATAATAAACGACACGAGTTTTTCATAGCATAACATTCCTGAAGAAATACACGTAGTTTCTTATCGATGAAAAACATACTACATAACTTAAAATAAATATTTTCCAAGTAGGTATTATGACGGTTTGTTTTTTTTTATGATTATTGTGAAAAGTAAGTTTTTAGTAAAGAAAAAACTGCGTGATTGATGAAGATAATGGTGGGAAACACTTCTTACGACAAAAGGTTACTTAGTCCCGATAATTTCTAGTTATCGTGTAATGTCCTTCATAAATTACTGTCTCTTACTTTATAAAAATGTTTTTCCTATACAGTTTCAATTATATTATTCTCACGCTCATTAAAACGCTGTGAAATTGGAATTAAATCAAATCATAACTGATATTCATGAAAAACATTTCTTTGAAATCAGCTCATTCATACCATGACTTGTATCTTGCATAATACACATCAACATCTGTACTTCTTAGCTAAAGCGTCGATGACACGGGCTTTTTAAGAGCTACAAGCCAGCGAGTTCGCTTTTAGCTTGTAAACTCGTCCAGTGTCATCGGCATTTATACAGTCTGATTGTTGACAATCCTTCTCGAAAGCTAACTCATTGACTCGCTAGCTTTTAAACTTGCCGGCTTCTAGCGTGTAAACTAGCCGTGTATGATCGGCGCTTAAGTGTCAAGAGAGTAAGGATAGGTGGTCTGTTCCAGGGTTCCTTATAGACTTCATCAGTGGGCCGGTGTCGGTGGGGTTCACATCTGCAGCCGCGATCATCATCGCCACCACGCAAGTCAAAGACATCCTGGGGCTAAGCTTCCCCGGGGGGAAGTTCCTGCAGGTAACCAGACAGATAGCAAGTTAATAAATAGTTTAAATATATTTAGTAATAAGTCCTATCTTCCTAAACAAAGGTCTTAATTAACCTAACTCTATTTTAGAATTCCAGTATCTAAATCAAAGCGCCGAAAACAGAAAACCCAAGTCAGAACTATTGATTTTGTCACAGTTCCTACTTGGGTTTTCTGTTTTCTACTAGAGTTATGTTAATTAAGACCTTTGTTTAGAAATTAAGCGGATTTATTACTAAATATATTTATACTATTTATTAATATTTATGGATTTCCGCAAAGTAACGCCTGTATCAATCAATTATCTTAGATAGCAAGTTCGAATCCAGCTAGAAACTTTGAGAAATACTTTACTAGAACAGCTGAATCAGGAGCTTAGTTGCGACGGATAATCTGAAGGCTGCGAGGTCAAAGAGGACAGTAATGCAAGGATGTGGTATGTGAGGTGGTAAACACGACACGGATGACTGACCATCCGTGTCGGACTGCCACGCCGGTGACGCGAGTTCGATTCCCGCTTCAGAACAAACATTTATTTGTGTTATGAACATCGGTGTTTGTCCTGTGTCTGGATGTTTTCTATGTATTCTATGTGTGTAAATTTACAAAAAACAGTATGTAAGTATTGTATCAGTTATCTGTTTCTCATAGTACAAGCTGTGCTTAGTTTGGGGCTAGATGGCGTTGTGTGAAATGTCCATATTTATAAAAGAACGAAAAAAAAATGTGATGGTAGAGTACGTGGCGTGGCTCGTAATGTGAGACTATGGCTGTGTGAAGATTTCAATGACAGGCATTAAGTTACATAAGTACTTATCAGGGATACCTACCTATCAACTTACGTAATAGGTCAAGAATATCTAATAGGGTACCAAACGATGTTAATCTAATTTAAATGAATTACAGCTTCAGTGCCTTATTAGTTTTTTATCTGGTTGGTTTTTGCTTTGCATAATTTATTAGTTCTTTTTGCTCCAGTTGTAATGTTTTGCTTTCTAACGACCTTCGACAGGTTTATTGAAATTGTAGAGCAAAATAAAAAGAAAACGAACCATTTAAATTAATCAACCTTGTTTCTCATCCATTGAATAACAATGAATCTTATTATACAGTTCTGTGTCTAGGTTATCAGTACCTAACTAGTAATCTAAAAGTATGTAAGTAGATACTTGCGTAACAAACACGTGCCTATTTACGTATTTTTTATTTGTAATATAGAAAAGAAAAAAAAGAAGAAGAAGAGGACATTATTATATTTGCTTTGTGTGTACTGTACTATATAAGACATTCATATACGATTGTGAAAAATTGTGATTGAATATTTTTTTTTGTAAATATACACACATAGAATACCTGAAGCGGGAATTGAACTGACACTGACATGGCATTCCAACACACTTGCCATTCGAACATCTATGTCGTCTTGAAATCCATATGCATAATTTCATACTGCCACTGATTTTCCGCCCGCGACCATCAAATCACAAGTCAACCGCCTCACACTCTCGGCCATGTCCTCAGTAGTCGGTAGGATCTGGGATGCAATGCAATAACCATGTGGATGTGGCAGGTATGGCGCGGCATCTACGAGCACATCGGGGAGACGCGGCTGTGGGACACGGTCCTTGGAGTCAGCTGCATCGTGGTACTGCTGCTGCTACGGGTAACCAAAATCTATATTAAAATCTATGGTGTATATCGTCTCAATACTTTGTTAGCACCCGAGTATCAACCACGAAATCTAACGTAGTCCTTTCCCCTTCTTCTCTTTACAATTACTGCTCAGTACGCACAATCCATTCCATCTCTCCATTCTTTCACTGTTTTTTAGATTTCAGCTGTAAATGTTTGGTCTCTTTTTATATTAAAATCTTTGTGTAGATCGCATCAATACATCTTTGGCACCCGAGTATCGTATAGTTTCTTGACTCCTTCTAATTAGAGACTCACTTTGCGAGACCAGCTAGAACGCTCTCCTGGTCGTAAGAGTTGACTTACCTGTAACCAGAAAAACGCTATACCAACAGTCTTTGACTCATACATGCCGGTGCATCGCTGCTTTAGCACTCCTATACTTCGAGTTGAGACATTTGATAGTCAATCTCGAAACATTAATCAGCTTTATAACCACCTGGTTTTCTCCTCCAGAAAGTGAAAGATATCAAAGTGTCGTCCCCGGAGACGGGCGGCGTGAGCGCGCGAGGGTTCCTGTCTCAGGCGCTGTGGTTCCTCTCCACCACGAGGAACATCCTGGTAGTGCTGGTCTGCGCCTCTCTGGCTTACTACTTCGACACCAGGCAGCAGGCGCCCTTTGTGCTTACTGGTGAGTCAGCATTCTCATTGTCATCCCAATGAGATGATATAGTTATCATCTATTATATAGTATATATAGTACTCTGTGGTACACTAGTACTCAGATATATAAAACTAATAGCTCTACTAATGTGACTTCAGCTTGCCACACGGGAAAGTTACATGTCGTGTGTCATCTTCGCTTTAAATTCGCCTTTTAACCCTGGCTGAAAGGATGTTAACCGTGGAATCGTGTAGGTTTTCTAAACGTTAGGGCTTGGTACCAAGGAGACATTTAGTATTAAAACATGTTGCATGGTTAGATTTAACTAAGCATGTTTGGATACATTTATCAATTATCTACTTTCCAGATTTAGGTAGGTAATAATGTCATCTCTCTCTTCAGCTAGCCACAACCGTAGTTTATATTTTTTATTGATAACGGAAAAAGTTATGTGTCAAGGATTAGGTACGTCTTTAAAGTCTGGCTGGAACGATGGATAGTAACACTTTATTGTACACCCCGAGGAAACATACAATATAAAAGGAAGCTTATCGAGGAACAATGTTACATGTGGAAGAGTGTGTAGGTTTCTTGAACGCTTATGACTATTTTTTCATTTCTCTACTTTACATTTCCAGGCGAGGTGAAGCCAGGCCTGCCCACTATATCGGCGCCCCCGTTCTCGGCAACAGTGGGAAACCACACGTACACGTTCGTGGAGATGACCTCCACGCTGGGATCCGCCATCTTCGTGGTACCGCTGCTCTCCATCCTCGAGAACATCGCGCTCGCTAAGGTCTTCTGTGAGTACTCACTTTTATAATAATTCATTTTGGGATTCACTAACTGCCTACCATCGATGACAAAATAATATTAGGGTCCTTGTCAGTGGCGGATTTACAAATTTGCCGCTTGTAAGCTAAATTTGCCACCCCTACTTACCTCTACTACAGTTTGATACCCTAGTTCACAATCTTATAAATAACAATACCTATGTATGTCAATTAAATTGTAACTTTATGATTTGTGCACTATCGTCTTACTTAGGTACTTACTTAGATTAATATGAATCTGTAAACTTATTGTTAGAAAAAAAATAACGCAAATTTGCCGCCGCCTAAATTCTGCCGCCCTAGGCTCCAGCTTTCTCAGCCTATTGGTAAATCCACCACTGGTCCTTGTGCTTGTCTAAAAATGGTGTAACCCAGGGTAGTGTTTTCGGTCCCTCCCTGTTTATATTGTTCGTTTAATTTTGCTTCAAATAAAGCGTCGATGACACAGGGCTTATTTACAAGCTTCAAGCCAGGGAGTTCGCTTTTTTACAATCTGCTAATTGAAAATTACTAACTCGCTCACTCGCTGGCTTGTAGCTTGTAAACTAGTCCTGTGTCATCGACGCTTACGGTTCTACAGGTAAATAATAGGTACCTAATAATAAAATATTTATTTCGGACAACTATGTAGATCCATACAACACATTAATAAGACACAACATTAAAAAAAAAACCTTTCACCATGAGCACCTCCAATCGAGCTTTAATCCAATAGTAGCCTATTGGATCAAAAGTCGATTGAAAGTTAAAGGTAAATAATAACAAAGAAAAGTATGAGCTGCTGACTTTGCGTCAAAACTTGCTAACAGAACGCTGGAAGGCCTCCGACGCGATAAAACCCCATAATACCATCAGGTAAGTTATCCTCAATTTGTTTCATCTCGTTCCAGCGGAAGGCAAGTACGTGGACGCCACCCAGGAGATGATAGCGCTAGGGCTGTGCAACCTGGCCTCCTCGCTGGTGGACTCCATGCCGGTGTCGGGCGCGCTGTCGCGGGGTGCTGTCAACCATGCGTCAGGCGTGGCTACCACGGCTGGTGGACTGTACACCGGGGCACTTGTCATACTGGCGTTGCAGGTACGATTGCTTTTTCCCAAGTTGGGCATATCTTGTACCTACTACTCGGGCGATTGAAATGCCACCTGGTTGACACGTGGCTCGGAACTTGATGCTTCCCCCGCTGCCCCGCGCGGCACCCTCCGTGTTTCTTCTTCCTCTAATTGTAAAGCCTAGTGAAGTATTACAGGACCTCTTCTCTATCAAGATTATCCAATTTCACGCTGTGCAAAATGTTGCATGTCAATTTATCGAATTGGAATTCCACATGAGCTACGCTCAGTTTAAAAAAAACGCAAGGAGCTTAGTTAAACCAGAGTACAGTTCTTTAATCCCAGTTTTATAGCATCCTAAGTTCCTAACTATCTAATCATATACAACTCGGGCGAATGGACATGACACCTGGCTCGAATGACGTTTGTGCAAAGTACAGCGTGGAATTGAATAATCTTGATAGAGAAGAGGTCCAATACTTGGTAATGATAAGTAATTATAAGGCTTCGCAATTAGAGGAAGAACAAACACGCAGGGCGCCGCGCGGGGGGCGGGGGACGCAGCAAGTTGCGAGCGAGAGTGTCAGCCAGGTGTCATGTTCATTCGCCCGAGTAGTAACTTTATCATTTAACTTCGTCCACATATTTCGTCTGTCACTGGCCCTTATCTTTTTACGTACCTAAGTTTTGAGTTCTTCATTTCATGCATCATTAGCTAGCTTAAGTACCTATACATTTATGTTCTAAGGCACATAATGTGTTTTCCAGTACTTCACTCCATACTTCTTCTACATTCCGAAGGCGTCGCTGGCGGCTGTCATTATCGCCGCTGTTGTCTTTATGATGGAACTGCACGTGTTCAAACCCATCTGGAGGACTAAAAGTAAGGCTGGCAGAAACCAGGCAATGATAATATTGAATTGAAAACTAAAAGGGTACGATCAATGTCTAAAAGGTAGGTGGTATTTACAGTTCAAGCGCTTCAATGCTGCAGTCAATATTTACTTTCAAAAAATTGCTACCTAACTTAATAAGAGTAATAACATAGAAGGACGTGTAGGTCTAAGTATTTGACTAACTTTACCCTAACCATCCCTACACAAGATAAGAAGACTACCTAAAACTTACAGCTGGACAGCACTGGAGAAGGGTAGCACAAGACAGGACCCAGTAGAAAGGGTTAGAGGAGGCCTATGCCAAGAGGCACACTGAACTGCGGGACATCCTTTAATAGAACCTGAACTTATAACATTACAAAAAACATGTAAACATATCTAAAATACATATCAAAATTTTAACAAAATTTTACAGTGACTACACAACATAGATTGATAAATTAACCCACATTGGGAGATTTTGTAAAAATCTAATCCAATGTGGGTTTAGGGCTTTATAGAGAGGAATCGTCTCACAATGCGAGCTGTATCGAGTACTGCTGCTTTATGGGCTTTTGTGATGATGTAATTTGGTAGTGACAATGTCTGAAGGTGGTCATGAATATTCTTTTTCAACCAACCCGGCTCTCATCCAACATTTTTGCGGAATCTCTTGCTACAAAAAGCTCGTAGAATATGAAGACTGTTTACGAGCAATGAGGTCAATGAGCTTTCCAGTTAACCCCCCACGTGTCGTTGCAGAGATGGACATAATCCCGGCGGTGGTGACCTTCGCGACGTGCCTGATGCTGCGGCTGGAGCTGGGCATCGTCATCGGCATCGCCGTCAACCTGCTGTTCCTGCTCTACGCCTCGGCCAGGCCCGCGGTGCACGTCACCAAGGCTGTGGTATGATATACTTTCTTTTGGATCCAATTATAAGAGAGATATTTTGCAATATTAGATAGTAGTAGGTAGGTACTTAGGTACCATTTGATACCAGGCTAGTGTGTTTAGCATTTGTAATTACCTAAGACTTTTGTTTAGAAATAAAGCGGATTTATTACTAAATATATTTATACTATTTATGAATCTTCTATATCCATCTCTGTACAACCTCTCCCGCCTTTTAAGTGTTAATGTTTTGTCCATCAGTCAGCAGACGGCGTGGAGCACATAGTGGCGGGCGTGGACCGCGCGCTGGCCTTCCCCGCTGCGGAGTTCGTGCGGCGCGCGCTGCGTAAGGCGGCGGCGGCGGCGGGCGGCGCGCCTCTCGTCATCGACGCCACGCACGTGCACGCCGCCGACTTCACCGCCGCTAAGGTCAATACCAGCCCGTCAAACGTTGACACAAAACACTAAAGCTGGGGATACACATGCCAGTAAATCGGGAAAGTAGGTGGCATACAAGTAACAGGCATGTACCTACAAGTAACTAGCACACTGCGGATACATTTGCAAGTAATACTGGCATGCAAGTTGTGTCCTTGCATGCCAGTATTACCATCGCGTATACACAGGACAGTACGTGAGAGTCACTCGTACCTATTCTTGCGTGCCAAAAATGGATAACAATCGAAACAAAACTTGACCTTCGAAAAAAAAACAAATAAGCGCTTACGGCCACAACGAGTCAGCTACTGGCATGCCCGAAGCTGTCATGTCTGTTCACACGTGCCGAGCTTACAGCCCCCCGCGACCACTCCCTCAGCGGGCATGCAAGTAAATCAAATGTTGTGCTAGCTACTTGTATGCCACTTACAGGCATGCCAGTTAGCGTATACGTATACCTACATACACATGAAAGTAGCTGGCACGTGCAAGAAGCTGGTATGCAAGTGTGCAAGCTACGGGCATGTGTATCGCTTGCTTTAGAGCCAGTCACTGGCTTATGGGGACGAGAATTCTTTACTTTGCCCCTGAGCAATATAATCAAGCATAAACTTCATGGTTCTCCATAATCCTTTCAGGGCATCAAGTCCCTGATCGAAGACTTCCACGCGCGCGGGCAGACGATAATCTTCTACAACGTGAAGCCGTCCATAGTGGGCGTGCTGCGCGGCGTGAAGCCGAGGGAGTTCCTGCACTGCGCGTGTCGCGCCGAGCTGGACGCCATGCTGCTGCACGCGGCCAGGCAGCGGAGCGCCACGTGTGAGTACAGTTCCTGCAATGCACGTGTCGCGCCGAGCTGGACGCCATGCTGCTGCGCGCGGCCAGGCAGCGGAGTCCCCCGTGTGAGTACAGTTCCTGCACTGCGCGTGTCGCGCCGAGCTGGACGCCATGCTGCTGCGCGCGGCCAGGCAGCGGAGTCCCCCGTGTGAGTACAGTTCCTGCACTGCGCGTGTCGCGCCGAGCTGGACGCCATGCTGCTGCGCGCGGCCAGGCAGCGGAGTCCCCCGTGTGAGTACAGTTCCTGCACTGCGCGTGTCGCGCCGAGCTGGACGCCATGCTGCTGCGCGCGGCCAGGCAGCGGAGCGCCACGTGTGAGTAGATTGAATACTACCAGCCATTTTTAACTTAATTAATAGGTAAAGCCGCCTAATGGGAGCCAATGAACTGGTCATACAATCAAAACGACCAAAGCGCTCCGTGAACAACAAACAAAAGCTACAACATTCTCGCAAGCCTAGATATAGTTATTATAGAGAGAGGGTGGTCACTACCCGGTACGTAAAAATCTCCAAATCAATCTAAATAAAAGGCTTAGTTAGTCCTGACTGACAGACAATGCACAGGACAAACCACTGGAAGTAGAGACTTGAAAACAGACGAAGTTGGGGGCCTCAGCTAGAACTGAATATTAGTAATGATTTACCTACTGATTCAGTTGTTTCTTCCACAGAGCATACACAGAGATGGCAGCACAAGAGATCTCCAGTACCTCCCCGTGACAGACAGACAGTATTAGTTTTACAATGTATTTATATGAATAACCTTTGTAGATAGCAGTCGGACTAAGAGTGAATAAAGTGTTGGTTAGTTTTGAAATAGTCATTTCCTTTCACACCGAAATCTATTTTAAGTGCAAAAATATTACTGCAACAGCCTCAAAATCCTGTGTAGCACTATTTTGATCATGGGCAGACGTTATTCCATACCATTTGAGAGTGCCTTGCTCGTCAAGCAGTTCTGCTTAGCAGTTGAAGTGCGAGGATGTTTGTACCTACCTAACCATCTCTTGATGCACTGTTCTGGTGATGGGCAGGTGTGATGTCATAAAATCAGGAGAGCGCCTAGCCAGCCTCGCATAAAGAAAACGAGAAAACCTTGGATCAGATGCAGCAGCAGCCACTGCTGGTCTGAAACGCGTTTTATTTAATAAGTGTACATAAAAGCCAGCAAAAGTTGCTTTAGGCTAGTTTAGATTATGTTTAGGCTAATAATGGCCTATCAATAAAATACTACAATTATTAAGGTATTTTTAAATAAAACAGCGTGTGGAGATTAATCAATGTATTCGTATTCATTCGAGAACGTTCAACACCGCTCGCCTCCGCCGCGTTCATACAAAACTTTTTGGTTACACTACGATAAATACAGATTACTCTAACCTTATCTAACATTCACTATACTTACTGCACCGTCTTTCGCTAAATAAAATCGTCAAATTGTTGGGACAGTGACGTCATCAGTATCACTTTAATAATTTTAATTTATATAATTTGTTGATATCAGTATCACTATTTCATTGATCAAAATGTATATTATTGGCATCGAACTATAGTTAATTATGTCTACAAGAAAAATCTCTCTCTCTCACATTTACTTCTAGACTAAGGCGCTGTCCTAATTGGCTATTGATCGTACGAGCAAACGATGCGATTTGGTCGTACGATGTAATTAAACAGTAATCTCTTCAGAATGTCATAATTGTCATTGTATGATCATACGACCATTCATATGGCTAATTTTCAATTCGCGACCAAAACGCATCGTTTGATCGTACGATCAATGCCAATTAGGACGCCGCCTTAGGCACCATTTCCACTTGTCGGATGTCTGGCCCAACAAAATGTCGGATGCTTTAGTAACTGAACATTTTATATGAAGCTGTTCACATTTACCCGAAAAGAATTTTTGACAAGAATTCATATAAAATGGAGCCTTTTAATGGAGCATTTTATATGACATATATCATTTAGAATCCTGTGTAGCACTATTTTGGTCATAGGCAGATGTGATCTCATACTATCTGAGAGCAGATATTTCATCGGGCCAGACACCTGACAAGTGGGATTACTATAACCTATAGTTCCATTTTGATGGTTATTTGGCTTCTAACATTTTGGAAACAGGTTATAAATAAAATGTGACCACATAAAAAAAGTGCTGATGACGTCACTATATCCCACAGACTACAATGTGCTAACTAAATAGATACAGACGCGTCAGCACCGAACACTGATTGAGCAGTGGGTTCAACTAATCAATAACCTTCTCGAAAGTTCTAGATATCTAGGTAAAATGAGCAGGATAGTGGAAAGTGTCCCTTTTTATCGCGAGCATTATATTGACATACCCAATAGGGCTGCTATAATAATCTACTCGCAAAAATTAATCAGAAAGATTTTAAGAAGAAAATTAATCACTTATAAATGATTATAAGATAATTCTGAATGCTGAAATACGCGCACGTACGTTAATTCCTATTTTACGTACGCGAACTTAATTATTTTATTCTGGAAAGTGTAACATCGGCCTTAGAGCGTCAAGGAAGACGAAATATAGAGATCAGAAAATGACGAGACTCGAGAAGTCAATAAAAATATGAAAATATCAAGCCCTGAGCTCCTTGTCACTTTGAATATCTGTAAAAGGAATCACTCTTTTTAGTCTTAACACGTAATTTCAAAATCAGATAAATATGAACCTTATATAGTATAGATAGAGTTCGGGATTATTTAACTCAGACGTCACTTTATAGTTCTTGCAAAACACAAGCATTTTGCTCTTTTATAAGCTGAAATGTATTCGTATACGTTTCAATGTGTGCGTGCATCAACATAGTGCGTATACATGAACTTATAATTTTTTTTTTACTCGATGCCGAAGAAGGAGGATTATGTTTAAGACTGTATGTATGTATATTATGTTTGTTTTTCTGACACTATGCGTCGCCCTACTACCTAAACGGATTGATAGATAACCAACCAAGAATAAAAAATTGAAAGAGATGAAGAGAGAGAGAGAATTTGGCGATAATGTTTTGGCAGTCGGTTTTTTTGTTATTTTATTGTCTCTGCAATAGATTTTAATTATGATACATGAGGCGCATGGACACTGTTTACAGATATTCACTCACACATTCAAGATCTAAGAGCGCTAGTATTTTGCAATAACTAACATAAGTCTTGGGTTTGGGCTAATAAAAATTTATAAATCTCTTTTACAGATGATTCAGAAAAAGGTTATGAACACACAGACACTTACTTATTTGGCATTACATACATAAGACACAAAATCTTACAAAATACGATATGACACATTAATGTTCTAAATAAAAATTTGCACTTCGCTTCACGAGTCAACAATTAAAAATATAATTATAATAATAAATTTGAATAATCACAAATTAAACTAAATAGGATTTAAGCGGTCAGTGTGAAAGGACTAGCACTCACCGCACAAACTATGCATTACATTAAATTAAATACATTTTATAAAACGTATTTAATGAAGCCTTAAATAAAAAAAAGAGTATTTTCTTAATAAATGTGATAAATGTGTATAATCATTGACCATTTCTTACTAGATTCACTACTACAATCAATCTAAAGAACACCAGTTGACGTTCGATTAATTAATTTATTTTTTTATAACTGTGAATCTAGCTATTCAGACCAAAGAAAACTAGCACTTAGAAAGTAAAGAAACGACAAAGTTTGGCAGAGCGTCCACAGTACATCCCTTAAAATACAGTAACGCCACTCGACCACTAAGTTACTTTAATGTTTAGTCATATAAATGCATTACAATCTCGTGACGTGATGTGTGAGACGAGAGATCACTTACAACTAGAGTAACGGCTGGTTGAAGTCTGATAAACATCTTTCATAGGTAAATCAGTTCACTAATTGGAACTAGATGGCGCTGTAATAAAGAATTACTGCATGAATTCGAACTAGATGGCGCTGTAATAAAGAATAAGTTCCCGAATTCGAATTAGATGGCGCTGTAATGAAGATTCGTCATTATTGATAAAAAGTGAGGGTAGACGATGATCATTAGACTAAAACCAGCGCATCCCGATCGCTTTTCCATCTGTCTTTTATACATAAAACATATTGTTTGAAAAACGAGTGCCTAATTAACTTACATCTAATTACATACGATACAAACTGAACAATCTCTAAGATTTAAAAAATCAAATAGAGCTTTACACGCGCATACGCACGAGCTTTTATACTCATTAATTTCAAACGATTCTCTGTTACAAACAACTTATAAATCCTATTTAAGGAAAGAATTCAACGGAAATGTGTATTAAGATTATACAAGCCCACTAAGCAGGTAATATAAAAGTGAAAGCTTGGGAGTGTATACCTACATGTCTGTGCAGCTGACTGTACTTTTACTTACTCTTTTAGAAACGATCTCTTTTCGTCATTGAGCTTTATTACAAGGTAGTTTGAGCCAAAATTCGTGCGCATGCGCATCTAGAGCGCAGAAACAGGTTTTGTGCGGTCAATCACATTCCGCCGAACAACACAGCATAGAGTATGTAAACCATTAAAGCCAAAAGACCGTAAATCTAAAACATTGAGCCGAAAAATCAGTTTTTTTTTTCAAAAATACAATCAAAAACGGTCAGTCGCTATTGTGGCAGTTACTGAGACTTTTAAAGCGATTTTTCTATTTTTTCTACCAGTTTTAAAAGTTTGAAGTTTGAAGGAGCAACATTTCTTTACTAGCAACTTAGCAATTTTCCAACATTTTATTACTAAAATATTTCTTAGAATTGAAAGTTACTTCTAAAATACACCAACTGGTTTTTGATAACTTTGGACTGGTTTTCTAAGACGGACAATTGTAATTTTTTATTCTAGTCATTTATTGAATTATTCTATTGAATCGGCTTACGTACTACCAATTTATCAGTACTTATCGATATTTGAATCACCAATACTCTATTCCTACAAGGGCCTATAATTTGGGTAGGGCCATGAGCCCAGAAAATATTTCAGCCACTTTACAAAGCTCTTGAGATTTCTAAAGAACTTCTCACAAACACGTTTTATTCCTAGGAATGTGTATCTAGTTAATGAGTATCATATAATGCTATGTCATTCCCCTGTTTTAACATAGAGGTGACCTTCAAACGGGCAAGAACTTTGACCAAAATTCGTAGTTTTGGGTCTATTTGGGCCCATCGCCTATGATCCCAAATGACGAATAAACAATCAACAACGAAGCAACTTTGTAAAGCGGCCAAAAAACCTAAGTATACTATTCTATTGAGCCCAATCATACAATCTTATCATTGATTCTGGCCTATTTCACTTCAACTTCACACCACCAAAAAAAAAAATAATGAAGTTGTTTATAACGTGGTTAGATGTTTTTCAAAAGGGCGTGTCTTCGCATCATACGCAGAATGATTATGAGAAAATCATACTTGGATTTGAAAAACTAAGGCTGTTGAGACATGTCCTTCTTTGCTTGTTATAGCAATAAATAATTCACGTTTATCAATAGTACCAATCATGTGAATACCAAGTACGTTCTTAGGTACGGTCTCCCGAGGTGGCCGGTACAAGGTTCGGATGGTATGGTGTCCTAGTACTTCAGCAGTTCTTCGTCCAGTTCCGTGAGTTCTGTCAGCGGTTGTTTACTGTCTATCGCTGGAAAAGAAAACAAACTATTAGTTGGATAATCCATGTAATCACTCTTTTAAGAGATCAGATCACCAGAAAATGTCTCTTAAAATGAAAACTTGTGTTTCAAATGAAATGTGACTTATTACTAGTTCCTGCCCTCAATTTTGCCCGAGGGGTATTAGGAAAAGCCCAGCCTTTTCCAGCTCATAAACTAAATATGCATGTTCAATTCCAGCTTAATCGGTTCAGTACCTTTGGCATGCGAAACACATTGATTTCTGCACCGATCGTAACAAACTTTCGCATTCATATTTATCAGGGTGAAATTATGACAGTTGCGAAAAACGAAAATCAAATTCAATGAAAACACATAACCACCCTACACCAGAACACAAAACTTCCTAAGCAAAACAAAAGGTGCAATATGAGGGTAGTTTAAATAAAAGTATGATGAAGGACAGACAAACACGCCAAACCCTATCCCTTAAAAAATACTTAGTTATCGTCCGATTAGAACATGACTCGTCGACGTATTTCGGGGTACAGCTGTGCTCTCGGAATACTGTAGAATTCAATTGAATGTAAGTATAGAATTTTCAAAAAAATATCATTGGTATCATTGTCGAAATATTTTCAGAATTACTGCTATTATTGTACACACCGGAGAAACATACACATTAAAACAAAAAAATATGCTAAACAACCAAAAATAGTGGAGGTTACAATGTCGATTTCTGAGCTGAGATCGTCTTACACGACTAGTCTAGTCTAACGAGTACTTGTTTTACGTACCAATGTTAACCACGTGACTACGTGAAGGCTGTCTCTAAGGGCAGGCTGCGTCTAGCCGTGGACCTCATATTGGTTCAGGTACTCACTTTGGTCCGGGATAGTAGTATGGCGGAGGTCGCTCGTACTCAGTAGGTCCGTGGTACCGGGGGGGTCCTTCTTCCCAGTGCCTGCAACATGCGAGGGCCGTCACCGGGGCGTGCGGACATACGTTTGATGCACAGGCAACAAGGTTCGCTGGCGCTGTCTACAGGGTTATTGGGATATGACAACCGCCTCTTGAGGGCGATTTACCAGTAACCGTGTATAGAGCGGTTAAAAGCGATCCTTTACATTATTACTTAAGATTTGGTGCCATAATATTGCAGTGAAATTTAAGTAATTGTGAAGCACATTCGTGTAATTATTGTTATTGGAGGTGCAAAACTGAAACCGAGAGCTATTTCGGTAAATTCATTACACCTATCAGTGTGACAAAAATTGTGTTACAGTTTTAGATTGAGAGTGCAGTGTTCAAATTAAAGCTATTGTTGTGGAAGTGCGGTCGAATAATCATGACAGCTTGCATATTCATTTTCTTAGGTTTATCCTAAGGTAGAAAAAAAACATACTACGAAATCGCGGAACCAATGAGAGTAAGTATAAGCAAGGGAAATATTTTCACAATACATGCATGGCCACATGTCTTCTACAGCTGCTGGTAAGTCATGATTGTCCGACCGACGACCTGTCAAACTGCAACTTGTACTCACTTTGGCGCCATATCATTATATCTGCGCGCGTGGTGTGCGTCGAGAGGCGGCGCGTGCTCGGCACCCCCCGCAACCCCCGGCCCCGCGGCGACCCCCGCGCCCCCGCCGCCGCGCCCCGGCCCGACCCCCGCCGCACTCTCCGCCTCGCGGGCGCGCCGCCCTCCGCGCTTCTCTGCCTTGTAGGCGCTGTGGGAACAAATGGCTTAATAGGCATACATAACGGGATACAGGTGGCTTTGGAAGACGTTTAGAAGTTTTCAATTGTTTATAGCTGTTTATGTTTGCATTCATATAAATATCAGAATATCATTTTCCGCAATCGTACTCTTGATGGTTTCGGAGTGTCTCCATCAAATGAAATTATGACACCGTCAAAAATAGTTTTTTGAAATTTGGAGATGTTGAGGAACAAATATTGAAAAATTTAAATACTAAAACTTCTGAACGTCTGGCAACACAAAAATACAGCCAAAACCCTGTCTTCAATACCGATTCAAATTAACTTTAAGAAGCTATTAATAGGGACTGTTCAATGTTAATTTAATGAAAATCATAGAGATAAAAAGTGAAAATATTTCATTTAGTAAAACAGTAGTAGGACAATTGTTACTAAAAAGTTTTTTGACTTACTTAGAGCTAATTCGCATAACAAAAAGATCCAATGTATTTTGCGCGTTGTAAATGCGCTTACGTGCCAACAGCTACTTGGAAATGCATTTGTTCTATTTAAACTGATTTTTAACGCGCGTTAAACAATCTCTCGTGCAAATTAGCTCTTAAAAACATATAACATTGTCAATAAAATATTATGGGGCAGGGCCAAATCCGAAATCAGTAAGGAAAGCGCAAAACCATGCAAAAATAAATAGAAGGAGCCAAAATGTAGGGATTATAAACAGAAAATGCCATGTATGTCTAGTATACAACTAGACTATTAAAATATCAACCAAAATAAAACCACACAAGCCACTCATATACAACAACGAATGAGAAAAACGAAAAAACAACACTATAGGTAAATCTTAAATAAGTACCTACAGTTTTGGCGAAAATCATAGCAACCTCACGGCCAGCCGCATAATGTAAGAAAATATCTGGACTCCCGATGCTAGCAGATACACGATTTGGCGAAAACCTGTGTAGCCAGGGCCGAATGCTTTTACAGCTGCCAATATTTTTCGGCGTTTCTCAAAATCTTCAGACATTTTCTTAAAATATACAGCGGATCTAAAAAAACTTTAGGTTACCAACATTTACCACCAGAAAAATTAATAGAAGTAGGTAAAAGACGCACCCAGTAGCAAGCTAGAAAACGCAGGCAAGGTTATAATGAAGGGTTTACCACATCGAGACGCGTAGACTATCTCGGAGGATCGAGCCGAGTCCGAGTAACTACCCACAATAGCTTATAACAACGAGACATTAAAAAACTTACTTTTTACCTTACAATGTAGGTATAAATGTCAAATAATTAAATACTTAGAACTAGAGTAAACACATCTACGCGAAAGGCACTCCAAAACAGGCTATGTTTCCGAAAGAAAGATTCTTTAGACTGTGGGCTGTCTGTCAATCAGTCAGGATTCTATAGTTATTTTTATAGATCTTTGGTAGATTAGGTTATCAATATCGAATCTACCAAAAATCATTAAAATTTTAGCACAACCGACAAGTTATTTTGTGTGTCATTTCTATTCGGGCTTGGTAAAAAGTAGCCACATAGCAAACATAGCCTGCCTTTGGCCTCTGTCATACTTATTTATAAAAAAGTACATTTTCAAAGTGATAAAAGTTATTACAAAAGAGTACACAGGTTATATTCAGATCAATTCTCTTCAGTGCACGCCGCTTTAGGACGAAAGTTCACATTCAAACACATGCATTTTAAAATGTACAGATAAAAAGATGAAAAATTCTTAATACTAGTGAATATAAGATAGCAAAAGGATTCAACAACATGGGGAGTTATATTATTTTGATATCGTGATCATAGTATCTTTTGGTCCTAAGGCCCTTCACATACGTCACACTCGTACGGAATATTTTACGGATTTGCTGCGTCCGGAAAATCCGAACAGAAATGGAATCGGAATTCCGAATGTATGTAACGGGCTTTTAAATGTATGGACACTAATAGTGATTATTTTTTAATTAGCCTAAGTATTTTTGAGGAAGCACAAATAGTAGTGATGGTAACATTTTGATATGCAAAAATAGTTCTTAAATAGTATAAACTCTAGGTTAAAATCTTTCAGAAAAGATGATAATAGGGAGATCAAAAATGTCTTTAAAATTGTGACAGGTACTAATTTGGGATAAAACGTTATTGTATTTTAGCTACAATAAATACGGTGACTTATAGTTATAATATTTGTCAAAAATAAGCGTTATATCATTGTATATACATACAAATATCTAGCACTAAAATATGTGAATATCAAAACTTTGTGAAAATGTGTCCAAATGCCTCCTTATTAAAATATATAAATATAAATAATATCTTGTGATATAATATCAATTGAGATCAAAAATTGTACAAGCGTTGCGTTTTAGTATACGGGTTTATTACATGAGATTAATATTAACTTTATACTTTTAATATTAGTGCTAATATTACTATTAAGTTAATATTGATAGGTAGCCACGAGGTTAAAGCGGTTTTTATATAAAAGCGAATGGACGTTTATGTTTTCCATCAATACAAGCGAAGCCTTATTATCACCTAGCTGGAGGATACACTTGATATGGTTAATTTGCGCTGCAATGGCATCATTTATCCTTATTTATCCTTAAGCACTTAAGGCTGGGCCAAAGTTGGGCACAAAATGTGTATTTACCCCATCTCATCGGAAAGCAAAGTTGTGGTCTATTCGGGCACATAAGATTTCTGTTAAATTTTCCTATGATGCCACTAAACACGCTTGTTATAAAATCAGTATTTAAGGTTAAAACTCGTTTCTGTCTTAGGTTTTTAGAAGTCTTTTATTTTTGAGTGTTGTGCAAGTGTCACATTCATTGGTCGACATTTTAGATATTTATAGTTTTAAGTGTTGTTTATGAATCATAATCAAGTGTGCTGTTGGCATTTATAATTAAATTAAAATAAAAGATCGAATTTGTATTGAGTGTTGGTTTTTTCAATTTAAATAGAGCAAGGTTTAAAGAAGACTAATTAGTCAAACAAACCATTGAGGCAAGTCAGCCGCATTTTGTTCCAGCTAAAGTTAGCGTTCAGTTTGTGCCAACATAAGAGCTTGTTCTCATAACTCGAGTAGACAGTAGTAGTACTAATACACTTTAGTATATTCGTGCAATCGTCTCGTCTGTAACTTACCTAAGGTAAAATGAGCCTACCACATGCACAAGCTTCACCACAGTCTTGAACGGACTACCATGCGTGTGGTTGGTAATTTTACCGTGGTGTTCCGTGTACAAACCGGCCTGCGCAGGCAAAACTGTGGTGAAGCTTGTTCGTGTGGTAGGCCTATAAGATTAATGTTAAACACGAGCCTGTCTCAAGTAGATAATGTCAGCCTCCACAGGTCTAACGAACAACCTTGCTGGAAGACATCTGAACCCAACTACAGACAAACACTAGTTAAAATTGGTCGCGTTCAAAACTTTAACGTCGTTCACGGACATTTCGTTAGTTTGGAGCGTAACGAATCGTTAAACTCCGAATAAGATCAAAACTTTCAGTTATTATCAAAATTATGAAACAACTTTCACAGTCAATTTGACTTTTACAATTTCGATAAAAACACTATAATTATAAAACACCTTACAATTATAACACAATTGAAGATTTACATCACCGTTATCGTATCAAAATTCATAAAACTATCTAAACTACATTTATAACTACTTAAGAGTATTTTTGTACAAAAAATAAGAATTTGATTTGCTTGACATGTAGATATAGGTCAAAAACTCAAATACTTATCTATGTCTTTCAACTCCTGAGACAACGTCAACACTCTTAGATGACATGTCAATACATTTATTTATCAAAACACTTTATTTAATTGTTTATGCATTGACAGTTGTTTTGAAAAAACTAAGCTTACGGCGTCATTCAGTTTCTCCCACAACGATTAGATTCTTAAGATCAGATCAGGAGATTTTGGCAATCAAATCATATCGAATAATATTCTAACGATCGATTTCGACAATCATGAAGTTTTGCAGCGCCACCTATCGCCATCGATCCCAAATCTCAACTTTGTTTAATAATCAGCTACAAAATTGACCAGAAACAAATAAATTGATTGCAAAGACAATCGTCACACTGGTCAAGCTAATATGAACGCCGCGACAAAATGTTGACGTGTCGCGTCATTATCTCGTGAAATTGAGACAGTTGCATACGAAAGAGGCAAGAAATGCACAAGATAACTGCAACAAAATTTTGTCACGCCGCTCATGGTACAGACAGCATCATAGATAAGTATCCCCCTTGCATTATAATACCCAGCTTCAAATCCCTTCAAATCACCGCCCGCGGCGTACGGAGACGCTTTGCCTTTAAAAAATAGATTATATTTGTATAACCGTATGTAAACCTAAAAATAACGTCAAGTATGACAATTTTTGGAAGGATTTATAGCTGGGCGTCTTGTGCAAGGGGATACTTATCTCTGATGCTGTCTGTACAAGTGCTGAAAAGTAGTACATTTACAACAGCGCCACCTAGCGTCAGTGTGTGACTAAATGCGTTACTCGGACTCGTGTATCCCCGACTCGTTGTCCTCGTCCTTGGCGTCGAGGCGGGTTTTGAGGTCGTCGATGAGTGCAGCGGGCGGCGGCACCAGCTGGCACACCACGTCGTCGCCGTCGAGCAGAAGCCGCGTGCCCGACGTCGGGGGGGAGGCGGGCGCGGAGGGGAGCGGCGCGGAGGGGAGCGGGGGCACGCTGCGCTCGCGCCACTCCGCCAGCTTACCCTCGATGTCGAGCGTGGTGCGCTTCGACCCGCTACGTACACATACACAACCAGCGCGCGTCAGCTCGTACGCGCGCGCACGTACAGCGCAGATTTATTGACGGTTTTCACGCGATTTTTCAACCGGTGAAGAAAAAATGTACGACTGTATTTGTATTTCACAAATATATTTATAGGGTTGTTCAATTTTGTGCAAGGAATTTTATCAGTAACCTGATTCGGAGCAGAAAAACTATGATGTTATGATTAGCTTAGATTTATGGCATGTAGGGTAGGGTTCTCGATGTGAAAATAACTGTCAATAAATCTGAGTCTGTATCTTTCTCAATAAACCCTCACCATAATTTTACCCTAGCCAATGGAGTGTGGTCCCTAGCCGTTAACGTAACAGAAAGAAAATTAAAGTAAATAAACTAAAAATAAAGAAAAGATTCACATTTCCATGCGGGAGTTACACTTACATGCTTAGACCTTAGAGGAATTATTTTACAATCATGCTTTTTAGAATACAAACCTTAACCTTAGAATAGAAAACAAAGCAAAAAAACCATGCATAAGTGTGCACCCAACTTTACAACTGTCACAGGCGCCGCTCGGCCTCGATTGGTCGGTGGTGTTGTAAAGGCAGGCACATACTTGTTCATTTTTGTTTGGCATGCGTCGAGCAAGGCTAAGGCTAGGGGTAGGTACAGAACAAGGCTATGCTAGGGGCGTCCTGGGGGCACTTACTTGGCAAGGGGTACGTTATCGCGGTCCGCGTACGCGTCATACAAATACTCGCTGCAACAGACAACAGACGTGACGTCAGTCATCGTCGCGACGGAAACCGCACACAGAACAACACTCTATTTTGTACCTTATTTTGTGTAGATAGAGACTATAATTGTGCGGTAAATGTTGCCCTGTGTTTTAGTTGGCAGTTTGGCACAAGCCGTTTGGGAAGGGGATGTCAAAATAGACAATTCAAGGATCTGTTACGAAAACAGTAGATAAATAGGACCTTTTTTCGGATAAAATAAGCATTTTTAAGGACTGTGTTTGAAATTTTGATTTAAGTTAATATTAACAGCTAAAATAACTTTCTATGAAGAAAGATTGAATTAGACAAATTGTATCAAAGAAAACTACAACACTGTCTTAGAATTATGTATTTCTTAATTACACGATTAGTTCTATCGAGATGGCGAGTGATGATGAAAACCAAAAAAATAAAGAAAACAAACTAATTAAATAAAACTACCAGGGACCTATTAACAGATAGGCAAATGATAATAAATCTAGGTTGGTTTACATTGCTGGTTGCGTTCTCAGAAGTAGGTAGAAACGAACCGGGCCGCAAGCAATGTATGCAACAGCGAGGCATGCCCTACAACCATGGATCTATAGTACACACTGGAAAGTGCGCACCCTACAACAGACTGAAGACAAGAAATCGTATCTCCATCCCGTTCCTTGGGAGACGACTTTTCATAATTATCCATAAAAAAGAAGAGAGGTCGGTTCCAACGAGCGAGATGCAGATACACTGTCTCATCTTCAGTCATTTGAACTGAGTGCAATATCCAGTCTTTACTATAGTTTCATGCCTACGACCTGACATTCGGCCTTTGGTTTCAACGGTACTGGGATACATTGAGCTCTATCTATTTCGTCCATTGGAACGCAAATAGAGAAACTTGGATCCAAAATTTAAAGTATGTGAAACAAATATTTTCAATAGCCTAATGTTTCGATGGGTCCAATAAACGAAATAGACCTATGTCTACAGGTACGATGTCGTGCAAGCCGCTAGTCGAAGAGCTCACGCCACAAACTATACCGAATCACGAACTGACCTACCAATACCTGATATAAATATTACAGTACGCGCTCTGAAAGAATGTGTTTCCTCAAACAGAACTCAGTAGCAAATCTGAATCGACAATCGCAAATACTACTCGGGCGAATGAACATGACACCTGGCTGACACTTTCGCTCGGCACTTGATGCGTCCCCCGCTGCCCCGCGCGGCGCCCTCCGCGTTTGTTCTTCCTCTAATTGCGAAGCCATATCATTACTTATCATTACCAAGTATTACAGGACCTCTTCTCTATCAAGATTATCCAATTCCACGCTGTACTTTGCAGAAACGTCATTCGAGCCAGGTGTCATATTCATTCGCCTGAGTAGTACTTCAGATAACTTTTCAAGCACTCGTTCGTCACGCGTAATTTTTTTTGTGTTTTATATCAATGTATTTTCACTTGCTCAAAGTTTTTTTTTTGTTTTTTTTTACTTCGGATGAAAATTATTGTATCAGTATTCGGTAGGTCAGTTGCATATGTATGTATGTTTGAGTGTTACCGGAGTGGGCGTCGTGTCATCGCCACCAGCCGCGTTTCTGGCACATCGGCTCATACTCGCTGCAGACACGCCCCGCCAAATTACAAACAAATAAAAAAACTTACACTCGGCAAATCGATGAATTTCGTCAATTACGCGAGATGGCGATGACGTGATACAACCAATATTAAATTAAATAAAAGGAAATCTAGGGATAATCGTCATTTTCGAACATAAAACGAAACACTGCTGGAATCTTGAGTCTGTCGGTAAAGCGATTTTTTTTTATATTTTGTCAGTGTATATGTCATAAAAAAGCGCAGCGCTAGCTCTTCTACTAATTGCCACTTACATCGACCATTTCTGCTTCGGCTCATTCGAAAATAAGGAAAACAAAAACAATACTTCATGAGATCGGATCATGATTAGAATTTTTGATATTGTTCATGCCAATTTTGCTGCACGATCCAATGTCGTTCTCAAGATAGCGTCACAACTGGTGGCAAGGGAGGTCCGGCCGGGCCCGGCGTCGGTTCGACAAGGTTCTACATACGGGATAGGACATGAGGGTGCACAACAAACCCAATCAAACGACACAACATAATGTTAAAACATATCCAAATCATACGACTCAAAGAACAAATTAGTCAAAATCATAAGAAAATTAAATAAACAAAAAAACTGTTTGCAGTTTTTTGAACTTAGTCTTTTTAAATTGTAGAGGGCGTTAGGCTTCGCAATATCTGATTGGTCAAATAGATAGAGACGCGATAAAGCTCTTAAGGCTTGACCAAACCAACGCGTTCAGCTCGCGTCCGCGGTGGCGTTCGCGGTGGCGATCAGTCGTTGGCCAATCAGAGGACGCATAGATGTGAACACGTCATTATCGATTGGCCAACAACTGATTGCCACCGCGCACGCCACCGCGGACGCAAGCTGAACGAATTGGTTTGGTCAAGCTCTTATTCTCAAAACGGACGTTCAAGAGTTGACGTCACATCTCGTATGATTCCATTTGAAATGGAGTTTCATTCGACATTTGGTGTAAGCTCGTATCATATATTTATGTACATAAAAGTATAAGTAAAGTATGTGATTGATAAGTTATCCAATCAATTCCCATAAAACAAGCTTTTCTTGGTTTGGGGCTAGATTGCGCTTTGCGAAATGTTCAAATATATTAATAAAAAAAATCTAAAACTGCAAACAGTTGTAAAAATGTAGATGATCGATGAAATGACCACATGATCAGAGTTGTGACCACAGAAGTAACATCAATTGTTGAACAAAGAACAATTGAAACTGAACGTGTTCAATGTAAAATATCAGTCAGTCTCAACTATTTAAAAACTGATTAGTCGAAGAAAGTTTAAAGTTACTTTTCATTGGACTGATGAATAATTTCTCGAATTTTCGTTCAATCAATATCTAAGCCATGTATTTTGAAGAAAAAAAGCGTGACCGCTGGAGACTTTTGACCACCAGTATCGTTAGAAATGTTCAATAATTATTTAAAATGTTTATAAAGCGAATTGGTTGGCTTGAATTGGCACATTTACTATATGCTTATAAAAAAAAAACAATTCTACGTAAAAGTATAATAAGCGCCAATCAAGATTTCTTCGTGCGAACCACGTGACAAAGATGCGCAGAATCAATTTGACCTGAGAATTGCGATCTACATATTCTATACATTGTCACTTGGTTCGCCAAAGGACAACTTGTTTGACGCTTAGTATACGTAGACTTTTATCTACTGTTAATATTATTATTCTTCTTATCGTGTCACTAGTTCTTTCAAATCAGTGTGGTGAAAGGATTTCAAGTGCGCCTCGAAGAGTCTCCTTTCGTGCACTATGCATCGTGCAAGATTATTCTTAAAAGTATAACAAAAATATAAGTATTTGTTAAATTTCAAAACGTCTGTTTTCAAACCGCAATAGTGGTGAAGATCTCCGCCAATCACGCTCATACACATGTAGATAGACATAGACATAGACATAGACATAGTGTGAGCCGACTTACGCTTCGACGAGGGGTCCGGGGTAGGGGTCGAGGTGCAGGTAGAGGCGCGCCAGGCGCTGCGCCACCAGCAGCAGCGGCAGGAACAGCACCGCGCACCACGCCAGGGACATCCAGTACCCGTTCTGGAAGGAACGGGTTACCATTTGCGACGGGGTTTTTATGTATCCTAGAACTCACGTTTTTATGACATAACAAGCAATATAGATTAAAATTTAAAAACCAGCTGTTTTTATACTTTTTTGAGGTTAGGTTGGCATTTGATGCCTCTTCTTCTTATCGTGTCATTGGTTCTTTCGAACCAGCAGTGGTGGGAAAAAGATTTCAAGTGCGCCTCGAAAAGGCTCCCTTTGTGCACTAATAAACGGATTTACAGTAGATTTAGTGTAGGCGTTGTGTGAAATATCCAGAAATATTTATTTATTTATAACCACGTCGAAACGTGTTTTTTGTTGTTGGGTTTGACGTGGTTGACGGGAAAGTCAACCACGTCAAACCTTTTAGAATATGTAAGCGATATCACAGAAGCATTCGATAATAAACACGAAGTACACTCAATTTATACGGATTTCTCTAAGGCTTTCGACGTAGTCAACCATACATTGCTTATTGAAAAATTGGGTCACGCAGGAATCTGTGGATCTCTGCTCAGGTGGTGCGAGTCGTATCTGCACTATCGCTCTCAACTTGTCATGATTCGTGGCTTTAAATCTCCTGCAAAGTCAGTGCCATCCGGAGTACCTCAAGGATCACACCTTGGGCCTCTGTTTTTCCTTGTTTTTATTAATGATTTGTGCTCATCCATAACATCTAAATATCAAATGTTTGCAGACGATCTTAAATTATACAGAGAAATTAGATCACCTAACGATACACTCCTACTGCAAAACGACATTAATACCATAAACAATTGGTGTACTGCAAATAAAATGGTGCTGAACTCATCTAAGTGTTTCTATATGAAATTTACAAGGAAAAGACAGTCAGTCCTTAATGTCTACTATATTGATAATACGCCAATAACTGAAGTCACAAGTATTCGTGATTTGGGTGTAATTGTTGATGCGAAATTGGACTTTAGGGAACACATTCACTACATAGCTAAAAAAGGGGCACGTTTGGCAGGTTTTGTAATAAGGCAAACAAAGTTTTTCAAGGACTATGAAGTCTCTATAATTCTATTTAATTGTTATGTTCGCAGCCTAGTAGAATACTGCAGCCCGTTCTGGAGTCCCTCGTACACAGTGCATGTCAACAGACTAGAAAGACTACAAAAACAGTTTCTTTACCATCTCTCATATACCAACAATCTTTGTCACAGCCTTAACTCTTACAAATCTAGACTTCTGCATTTTAAATTGTCAACTCTTGAGCAAAGGCGAAAGGTTGCTGATATTGTTTACCTGCTCAAGATTATTCATGGTAGAATCGATAGTCCTAACATATTGCAAAAAATTCAATTTCAAATTCCTCGTATCTCTAGCCGCCTTCCGAATAGAAAAACGTTCAACCTTCCTATCTGTCATAGAAAATACAGTCAGCACTCTCCAATTTATAGAATGTGTTCGTCTTATAATGAAGTCTGTCACGAAATTGACATATTCTCGTCATCTGTCTCTTCCATCAAGAGACTTTTTCTAAGTTATAATATTTAGATAAGCTTTTATTGAATAGTATTAATTTCCAGAGCTAGGTATAATATTAATTTGCATGCAGTGTTCATATCAAGAAGGTTGTAACACTAATCTGATAGTTCATGTTTTTATTTGTCTATTTTTATTACTGTGTTCAACCAGTTTTATGAACCTAATAAAAAAAAAAAAAAAAAAAAAAAAAAAAATATATTATTCTTGTTTGGTTGCACTCATAGTTTGCGAGCAGCGATCGCTGTGCTATCGCTGTATGTGCTCGATGTCCGCGACTATTTGTTATTGTTTGCTTGAATGAGTCGACCAGAATAAACATTTGTGTCGTACACTATGTATCACAGTACTAAATTTGTACCCATTGTGCCCATTGTACTAAATTTTTGTAATCTTTCCTTCTCTATGTTATTGTGTCTTGTCTTATGGTGTTCTATAAAGAATTTTCATTCATTCATTCATTCACAGTGCCGCAGAGTTCGGCCCACTGGTGGGATCCTACGTTTAGAGCCACTGACCGTGGGCATGAGTATCTTGTTGCAGGCGGCGTCGCGCGTGGCGTTGAAGGCGTTGGACAGCGGCCCGCAGCGGCCCACGTGTGAGAGCTATAGCATCTAGTGGGAGCCACTGACCGTGGGCATGAGTATCTTGTTGCAGGCGGCGTCGCGCGTGGCGTTGAAGGCGTTGGACAGCGGCCCGCAGCGGCCCACGTGTGAGAGCTATAGCATCTAGTGGGAGCCACTGACCGTGGGCATGAGTATCTTGTTGCAGGCGGCGTCGCGCGTGGCGTTGAAGGCGTTGGACAGCGGCCCGCAGCGGCCCACGTGTGAGAGCTATAGCATCTAGTGGGAGCCACTGACCGTGGGCATGAGTATCTTGTTGCAGGCGGCGTCGCGCGTGGCGTTGAAGGCGTTGGACAGCGGCCCGCAGCGGCCCACGTGTGAGAGCTATAGCATCTAGTGGGAGCCACTGACCGTGGGCATGAGTATCTTGTTGCAGGCGGCGTCGCGCGTGGCGTTGAAGGCGTTGGACAGCGGCCCGCAGCGGCCCACGTGTGAGAGCTATAGCATCTAGTGGGAGCCACTGACCGTGGGCATGAGTATCTTGTTGCAGGCGGCGTCGCGCGTGGCGTTGAAGGCGTTGGACAGCGGCCCGCAGCGGCCCACGTGTGAGAGCTATAGCATCTAGTGGGAGCCACTGACCGTGGGCATGAGTATCTTGTTGCAGGCGGCGTCGCGCGTGGCGTTGAAGGCGTTGGACAGCGGCCCGCAGCGGCCCACGTGTGAGAGCTATAGCATCTAGTGGGAGCCACTGACCGTGGGCATGAGTATCTTGTTGCAGGCGGCGTCGCGCGTGGCGTTGAAGGCGTTGGACAGCGGCCCGCAGCGGCCCACGTCGTGGCGCACGGCCGCCACCACGCGGTCCATGTACTCGTTGACGCGCACCTCCAGCACCGACGCGAAGCTGCGGGTCAACTGGAACGAAACACCAATTCAATGGAAAACAGCTTCATTTTGAAACGAGGACTAAACTCGAGGTAGCCCCCCGAGTTTTCCCAGATCTCCTCTTACAATTAAGATGTTGTGCAAGAAAGACTATCCAAACGAGCATCTTCGTTCATGACTTACGTTGAAAAGTTGTAATATTTTGGGCAATAGCTTATGCAAAGGCTGAACGCGATCATAAAGGACGAAGAAAAAGAGGAGAAAGGGGAGAACGAGTATTGAGATTAAAAGAAGGCAGGGGGAAGACGAGAAAAATAAAATGAAAATGGGGGAAAGGGGAAAAGAAGGGGTGAATAAGGTGATGGAAAAAAGGCTATAAGAGAAGGAAAAGAAAGGGTATAGGGAAAAGGAGAGAAAGTATTTGGAAATAAGAAGAAAAGGTTGAGGAGTTAAAAAGGGCAAAATAAGTTATGTTTCAGGGCAACGTCTTATTTGGAGTCATAGCATGACCTCCCCCGGGAGCTGTGCAGACAGCGGTGCGATACTCACGTTGCGGAGTCGCTGCGGGCCCTGTTCATTGAGGAAGGTCTCGGCTTCCGTGACCTCGTACATGAGGTACCGCACGGCCTCCTTCAGCGACGTGTGGTTGAACCGGATCGCAGAGCGCAGCCGCATCGCACTCTCCTGTACACATGATCACACAGATGGTAATAGAACATCGCCTAAAACGATAGCGATT
This sequence comes from Lobophora halterata, assembly GCA_932526365.1. Taxonomy (NCBI): domain Eukaryota; kingdom Metazoa; phylum Arthropoda; class Insecta; order Lepidoptera; family Geometridae; genus Lobophora; species Lobophora halterata. Next base: position 519,500 of record OW052012.1, read on the forward strand.
CCGATACAAAAAAATGAGTTAGCTTTCCTCCGACTTCGAAAATTCTATTGAACTTTAAGAGCGAAGCCACACTGCTCCGTTTCGTTGCGGTGCGTCGCAGTTTTGTACTGGCATTTGGCATCGAATGCATTCAAATCTAGCTCGATAACGCAAATTCTAGTACAAAAGTAATGAAGGCTTCGCTTTAAAGCTGAGGTCAAACAAGCGTAATTTTTTTGAGTTGTGAGGTGCGTATTTTTGGTCGCGTAAATTCTGCCCAGCAGAAAAACTGACTCACTTTGGGTCGCCGTGTGAATTTAACAGGACTTTTCTATGAATCCAAATGCAGCAGAAATTATGCGACTGACAGCTCAAAAATTTTCGCTCGTTTGGCCTCAGCCTAAGTGTCGTTCATATTTCATAAATATCGGATAATACCTACATAAGCATAATATACAAATGCCATTGATTATTTCAACGTCTACTGTCTACACTTCTTCACTTTTTGCGGTCGAATATAATAAACCTCAAATAAAATACCACGGTCGCATAACTTGTGAAAAGATATAATGTATTACAAGTCTCGAGCCAAACCGCTCGTAGAAATAGCGCGAACCGCACTGAGAACTGCTAGAGGTACACACAGAGACATAGAAGGAGAGAGAGACCGTAGTACTCACGTTGAGTTTAGCAGTGTCCTGCAGCATGGGCTGCAGCGTGTTGTCCATCAGCCGGTTGAGGTCGCGCGCGGCCAGCAGCAGCGAGGCGCGCTCGGCGCTGAACGCGGGCGCCGTCAGCGAGTGCGCCGTGCTGTTCAGCTGCCGGGACAGCGAGTCCAGCGCCATCGACGTCATGTTCGTCTCCAGCTGGGAACCACAGCTGGGTTAGCACAGGATTTGAATCTCCACCGTGGTGGCTGACCTCTAATGCGCAGAGGTCGGTATGAGTATTCAGTATTTATTTTCAATATTGGGTAGGTTACATTTTAGGTCTTGGTAAGTCAAATAAATAAAGTACAGCTACACAATATTACCCGAATAGGGTGTTGCAAATGATAGAGACGGGCCGATATTTTTAACTATATTGTTACGTCACTAAATAAATAATTCATAAAATCTTACAACTCGTAATAGCATTTTTTTAAAAGCATTTCTTTTAGATTCATTCAAAAAATGTGAACATTTTCCTGGATTTTTATTTTATCTGAAAGTTTATTGTAAATTTTTACCGCCATTGCATTTGAGTCCGACATAACCCATCCGCCCTCCCCCAAGGCCGGTGGGTATTACTGGGTATCCATGAGGATTTACCGATGTAAAAAACAGAATACGCAGAGGTTGGACAGAGAAATACATAGGAAACAACCAAACTCAGGATAAACACCGATGTTCATCATATAAATGTTTGTCCTGAAGCGGGAATCGAACCCGCGACACCTGCGTGCCAGTCCAACGCACTTGCCACTCGACCATCCGTTCCGTATAAGTAGATAAATTAAGATTTTGAACTAAATAAAGCTCTGAACTCAGTCCAGAATGTAGGGCTACCTAAGAAGCTTGGCTACGTAAGCTAGGCAGACTTAATCAGCAGAAAGAATCAAAGTAATGGGATTTTTTATTCAAATAGGATTTATTTGATTAAAATTAGATTTATGATTATTTTTATTTTTCATATCTAATATAAGGGCAGGGAGATGATGATGACTTGATTTTAATCGCGATTTAAATCAAACGATTTAAATAATCACAACCCTGCATCTAGGTCTCACCGCATGCAGTATCTTGTCGAAGTCAAAGTCGGAGAGGCCCGAGGCGGCGAGCTGCTCCAGGTTGAGCTTGGCGGAGTCGCGCAGGATGGTGGCCTCCGCGGGCGGGAACGTGGCCTTCAGCTCGCTCACCTGCGCCGCCACCGAGCGCGAGATGTTCTCGCGGGTGGCCTCCACGTCGTACAGCCGGTGCAGGTGCAGGCTCTACGGATAATATGACACTCGACACTGTTTACATCTGGCATAAGGGCTGCGGAGCTGTAAGGCCGCGGCCTTGACGAAGGCCATGGTAGGAGTGATGGCACTTCCGCTGTCGTCCAGAACGGCATCTAGGTAAGTCAGTGTAGTGTGCAGACCTAGCATTTTTAACGACCAAAATGAGGGTAGTTCCCTCATTTCACCGCGACGGTAGCTCCAATTCGGCAGTCAAGCCGTGACTACGGCTGTTGCAATACAGTCGAAACGTCGGGACACAAAAAAACATTTGAGGTTAGCGCGATAAATACCCGTTACAATCAAATAACTATAGGCATCTAGGTAATCTAGGTAAACCTAGAAGCCGTTCTGGACGACAGCGGCGTGCAGTCCGGATCTTAATTCAAATCATTCGTACTGTAACATAGCCCCGCTCTGGCCTCCTCAAACTGTTGCTGTCATCGAAGGGGTTTGAACGTCGGGAGGCATCCCCTGCAGGATACGTAAGTGTAAGGTGTAGGCATTACTGTGTTCCTGTTTGAACGGCACTGTAGCTAGTGAAATTACTGGGCTTTCTTGACTGAACATCATGTCTCAATGTGAATGAGCGATATAGCAATGTTGCATTGGCCTATGGGAATCATGATAGTAGCACTAGCTAGTCTCACCATTTTTTAATGTAAAGGCCTCCCCCCTTGAGGCCTAAGGAGTGGTTTCCAGATGATCGGCATCATACCTGGTAGAGCGTGCGGTTGGCGTGGCACGCGAGCATGACGTAGGTGATGTTGAAGTCGGGTTCCTCGTGCGCGTTGAACATGTTCTTCTCCAAATCCACGAACCGCTCCACGTCCGCGAAGAGGCGGTTGTCGCGCGGCTCGCTGCAACAGTGCTTCACGATGAGGTACCGCATTGTTATAGTGGAACCGAGGATTATGAGGCAAGTGGAGACTGTGGAACCAAGGACTGTGAGGCAAGTGGAGACTGTGGAACCAAGGACTGAGGCAAGTGGAGACTGTGGAACCAAGGACTGAGGCAAGTGGAGACTGTGGAACTAAGGAATGTGAGGCAAGTGGAGACTGTGGAACCATGGACTATGAGGCATAAGGTGGCTTTGGAACCAAGAACGATGAGGCAAGTGGAGACTGTGGAACCAAGGAGTATGAGGCAGGTGGAGATGAGGCAGGTGGATATTGTGGTATCGAGGAGTATTAGGCAGGTGGAGACTGTGGAACCAAAAATCATGAGGCAAGTGATGCACATACAGATACAAAAAAGTGAAGGCTTCGGTAACAAGGACTATGAGGCAAGAGGAGTTTGTGGAAGCAAGGACTATGAGATAAATGGAGACTGTGAAACCAAGGATTATAAAGCACAAGTGAAGATTGTGAATCCAAGGACTGTGAGGCAAGCGGAGACTTTGGAACCAAGAACCATGAGGCAAGTGATGCAGATACACATACAGACAAGTGGAGGCTTTGGAACCAAGGACTATGAGGCAGGTGGAGACTCACGTGAGCGGGTCGCAGATGAACCGCTGCGAGGCCACGCCCACCGCGAAGTAGACGCCCAGCACCAGCGCCATCGCGCCGCCCAGCAGGAAGATCACGCCGATACCGCTGCAACAGACACCTCATATTCATATTTATTTAGACAATCACAGGGAGTGTTCCTCCTCGCGTCGATGACCTTACTGACGAGGGTAATGACCTTTACAAAGGACTTTTGTTTGGATGATATGTCGCCATAAGGGTCTGTCTTCTGCGAAGTGTATAGCGTCGGCCACACTTGTGTCCAGCGTTGAGCGGATAGTTGCCGCTTTTCCTGGCTATGTGACCGAAAAATTCAAGAATTCTGCGGAGACAGATGGTGGAGAGTTTAGAATCAGGGAGTGTTACACAAGGCAATATAAGATCATAACATTCACATTCTCAAAAGTATAGTAATTTAATTTAATTATTGATTTGCGGCTTTAGTGACACTGCGACCGTTGTCGGTCTATTGTGTTCGCCACTTGGATCTATGCGGTTAAAGTTCCTCACTAAACCCTGCCGCTATGATGAACTGCAGGAGTTTTTTGTGAGGAAGCTCAACTAATTCATCAGGGCTTAATATGTGTTTTCCCAGATAAATACTGCGCTTATGCATTAGCGGTCCACATTCCTTCAGAAAATGAAGGGGCGTTTCATCTGCCTCATTGCATTTCTTGCAGGAGCGCGTTTCGCTTAGCCTTAAGTTGAACATGTGCTTATTCAGGCAACAGTGTCCTGTTAAGGCTCTTACAATTATGCGCAAGTTCTTCCTATTTAGAGCCAAGACCTGATTAGTGCTTGGCTTTTCGTAAGCTTTGATTAAGGCCTTAGAGTGAGTCATGCCCGGTGCATTCGTCCAAAGCTTAATTGCAATGTAATAAAGTATAGTAGGAACAACTTAAGCCTCTCTGTAATACTAACGCATGTAATCTGCAAAAACATGGAATCTATTTAACTCGTCAACATATAATTATATTCGTTGATTTTATTTATTTATTGATAGACGAACAGCTTTCGCTGAAGTGTCTATGTCACACAGTGTTGGATTTTGTTAGGAAAATACAGGAAGGGCTGACATATTGCTCCAAAACGCCTAAACGTTATTATACTTATGCCGACTGGCACCAAATTTTCAAAGTTTCTAGGCAACTACTTATTACTTGCTTGGCAGTTCTTAACGGTCAGAATCTGGACTGTTAAAAACTACCAAGCGAGTAAAGTATTTGCTTAAGGACTTTGACAGTTTGGTGCAAGTAGGCATTAGGTAGTAAGCATTTTAATAGTTTTGCGTCACTTTTTCCAACATAGTCTTGCTGGTTCGTAATTAAGTGTCGAGTTTGTTCTTGAACCAGTTTGTAGATGCTGCAGAAACAACATCTTCAGTATAGTTATTTGATTGTAACGGGTAATTATCGCGCTCACCTCGTTTTTGTGTCCCGAAAACGAGGTGAGCGCGATAAATACCCGTTACAATCAAATAACTAAGTGTGATAATCGCGAAAGTCTACGAAAAACTATAATATATTCAGTATATTCCAGTTTATGATATAGAATGTTCCCTCACCACAGCAGACAGCGCGAGCCGGCGCCCTTGTTGCAGCAGTCGCTGGCGCCGTACACGTCGGGCCGCTTGCCGCACACGCCGCACACCAGGCCCCACGCCATCAGGCACGTGATCTGTGCACACTCGTCACTCAACCAACATCCCACGCCCACGGCTGGACACGGGGCGCAGACACACTTGCCACTTAAGGGGAATCCTCTAGGCAAATTTCCATACAAAATGTTTCGGACAAATACTCAACAAGTACGCCGTATTATAGTAATTTCTTCACACTTTTCGTTTCGTCTATGTTTTCCGATTGTGTGAATAAAAATTAGTAAGGTTTCATACTTTAATTTAGATTTTATACGTGTTTTAAAATTAGTCGAAATTCATGAAAATTCATAGTACTTGTATTGAGAAAAGTACTATACAAGCCTTGACCGCAACCAAGCATTATATGGACTCACGTATGCAAGCCTTGGCTGCACTTCTGCCTACATTACCACGTTCGTCCATTTACACCTGGCATGCATGCCGCTGTATAATCAGCCTATAATGTTCCCACTGCTGGGACTCAGGCCTACTCTCGGCAGGAGAGCGAATGGGTCTTAATCCACCAATGCGGATTGGTGGATGTCACATGCAAAAGAACATTTTTTTTCCTGTCCTTTGACAAGCCGGTTTCCTTACGATGTTTTCCTTCGCCGTTGCGAGAACGTTGGATGCATACATAGATTTTTCGCCCGAAAAAACCCATTTACGCATAACTGCCACCGGGATTCGAACCCGCGACCAGCAGATCGCAAGGCAAGGGCCTCATCCACTCGGCCACCACGTCCTCAGGCAGGCCGCTGTAAAGCCGCGACTCACGAGCAACGGCGCGGTGGCGGTGGCGAGGCCGGCGTAGCGGCGGTAGGGCCCGTAGCGCGCGTGCAGCGCCTGCAGCGAGTCCGCCAGCTCCTCGTGCTGCTGCAGCTGCTCGCTCGCGTTGCCGGCCTTCCACGTGATCTCGTTCGCCACCTTCTCGAGGCGTTTACCTGCATTTGATAGAGAAACATACATATATTAATTGAGAAGTGGTTTTGTAGTTATTGTAGCAGTTTTCAACCGACCTCAAAAAGGAGGAGGTTATCAATTCAGATGAATGTTTTTTTTTTAATGTTTGTTCCTTCAGAACTTTGTTGTTTTTAAACGATTTGAAAAATATGTGACCCAGTCAGTCAGGGCACTGCAAACGTTATGGCCTTTTAAATGAGAATGTGTGTGTGAAGATTAGAAGGAGTGAATGGAATGGGGGGTGGATGTATGTGTGTGTTTGTGTAGGTTAGTAGGGGTGGGTGTGTTTGTGTGTGTGTGTGTGTGTGTGTGTGTGTGTTGGTAGGGGTAAGGGTGTGTGTGTGTGTGTGTGTGTTGGTAGGGGTAAGGATGTACATGTGTTAGTTACCGGTGCGCGCCAAGGCATCCTTCACTTTGGGTATGTGCTGTTGCATGGAGCGCGTGATGCCGTTCTCTATGTCTTTGAACACGCGCTTGCCGGCCTCCATCTCCTTGGTGATGTTGCTGGCCAGAAGCATTGTCACGTTGTGCAGCAGTTCCGACACGTCCGGCATCTGAGGGGACAAACATCACTCATGCACACAAAGAAGGTGTTTTTATAGGCAAAAAACTACTTCTGCATTCGGAACATCGTAGAAGAAAAAGTAGGAAGGGAAAGCGCGGAAGGGGCCGCCGACGATATCAAAAAGTATAATCATCAAAAGCTCTGTCTACCTAAACATAGATAGTGTAGTAAGTAACTCCCTTGTGATACTATCACTTTATCGTGTATTTGTTAGCATTTTTACCAACAATAAACGTATTAAGTATTGACATTGCTAAGGTTGATAAAGCTTGTTTACGGAAAGAAAGTTTCTTAAAGGGACTATTTTAGCTATATATTTAAGCTATATATTTTCTCCGGCGGGGAATCGAACCCCGGTCTCCCGCGTGACAGGCGGGGATACTTACCACTATACTACCGAAGACTTGGAAACCTGCGACGAAATTACCGATTCAGCGTCGTGATAAGATAACAGTCAGTGAAGGCATAAAATAAATGTCTTACCGTAGGGAAATATTTATCCAGCATCTGATTCAAGTCAGCGTGAAATAACATAAAATAGATAAGCATAAGAAATTGTTTACAAAATCAATACAAATCTAGCATTTTTATTTATTCCTCTCAAATCTTGTTATATTCCATCGTCGCTCTAGAAACAAATTTAAATAAGATAATCAGAGGTTTAAATTTCTCATTATCATCATTATGTCAGCCTCTGGACGTCGACTGCTGATCAAAGTCCTCCCCCATCTTCTTCTTATCATGTCACTAGTTCTTCGAACCAGTGTGAAATTAAAATAAAGTATTTATTTATTGCGTGAAATACATGTAAAGTACATGTGTTGAAAGGATGTTAAGTGCGCCTCGAAGAGGATTCTTTCGTACCCTTCGGGCTTTCCCCATAACGCCACGACGAGCTGTCTCTAGCCACCTCCATCAACCGACATCCCACGACCCATCCAATAATATCGTCAGTCCGTCAGTAAAAGTTCCGCACTTCTTTTTATTTACGTCGTGCACATCTTCATCGGTTTCAGCCGCTGTCAACTGCTGGACATAGGCCTCTCCCAATGAGCGCCATCACGCCCTGTATTCAGCTTGCTCCATCCATTTTCTGCCTACACTACGCTTGCCGAGTCGCGCATTGAAAGAGCTGCTAGAAAAGTTTAAGTGGACAGATTGACGAGCTGCTTAAATGCTTGTATGCCCCCTGCAAGACTTCCTCATGGCGGAAGAGATAGAGAGCGTTGACCTGGTCGGAACCGAGCGGCTGGGAGGGTGTGTGTGTGTAGTTATTCATACCTGGCTGTAGTGTATCTCGGTGTCGAGTTGTCCGATCTTGTACTTGTTCTGCAGCGCGACGCACTTGGGCTGGTCGCAGCGCTTCAGCGTCTCCAGCAGCTGGTACTTCACCTTGCGCAGCCCTGCAACACACGGATAGGTAAGTGTTACGTATAAGGACCTGGAGTAGAGTAGCTAGAGAGAGAAATAAATGGCAAGACATGGAGGAGGCTTTTGCCACTATAGGTGGTTCTTGCACAAATAATATAGATAGAAGAAACAAGTAGAATAGATTGAGTGAAAATAAGATAAACTATGTAATACGTGTAAGAGATAAAAAAAAAAAATATTATTATGAGTGCGTGTACGTTGTCGACGCTAGATGTAACGTTGCGGGAGTTTTCGTGGGAACGTGAAAATGTCGCGATGGCGGCTTTAAATATTTTTGAACATGTATTATTTTGAGTGTTGAAGTGTAAAAGTGGAGGTTTTTCACCAGTTAAGTGCTCGACAATAAATAATGCTGCTCGAAAATAGTGTATTGCTGTGAAACATGACTTTTTGTGTTGCTTCTAAAACTCCATAGAAGCCTCTAGTAAAGTTGCCGCCACCACCACCATCACTTTACTTGACTGGTGACAAAAATAAACATTAACTCATGTATGAAACATAAATTATTAAGAACATAATAAACGTATGACAAGGCGGTATGGTCATAAGACTTAAGCCTTACACAACGGGGAAATTAAAAAAAAAATGTAAGGTTGCGGCGTACTCACCCGAGTTGAGTTGGTCAGCGTTGTTCCTCAGCTTGTCGGTGAGCATCTGCACGTTGCGCAGGTCCCCCTTCACGTCACCCAAGCGCAGTACGATGCTGTTGAGCGTCGTCATCGACATGGCGTGCGAAAACTTGCCCAACTGCGTCGACACTATCATACCGCTCACTGCAACGATCGACTCATCATTAGTTTAATTCCTAGTATACCATTGTTTATTAAAATCCACAAACGTAACAACAATAATACATTCCTTAAATTATTACAAGTCAAATTTATTTTTGATAGAGTCCGAGGGGAGTCTCTGTGACCTCGCCATACAGGCTCATTAGAGACTTAGTGCGAGGAACAATGCTTCATTAGGTACAACTACATCAATACTTAGGTAATAATAATAACAGCATTTGCTGTGTATCGTTAAGGTTTTTATGTAAACAATAAAATTATTTTATTTTATCAACTGAATACAAGTTTTGGCGGGAAATTGAAAATGGCGCATTCGCGGCATTAAATTGTTTGACAAAACTTGTATTTCTTTGAGTGTTTAAGTGTAAAAACGGTGGTTTTTTTATCGATTAAGTGCTCGTGAACGTGTATGAGTGTTGGTGAATAGTGTAATGCTGTAAAACGTGACTTTTCGTGTTGCCTCCAAAACTCCATAGAAGCATCTAGTAAAGTCGCAACCACCACTACTTTACAGGGGCATGACTTGACTTATCGACTCTGACCTAATTACTTGACACTGGCTATATACCTTTGATGTGAAGCCAAAACCGAAGAACTAAGGTTTTCAAACAAAACTGATTACAATTCAACTTTATGAACCAGGCAACCATAACATTGAAACGAATCAAAAGTAGAGCTCCTTGAGATCTTATCAAAGACTAGGAGATAATTGTTTAGAAAATGGGTACTTCACTAGGGGTAAAGTAAGCGACAAACGAATTGTCCTCTGGCGATTCACGTGACAAAGATGCGCAGAACCAATTTGACCTAAGAATTTCATTCTACGCATCATTGTCACGTTGTTCGCCTGAGGACAATTTGTTTGTCACTTACTATACACCATACATGCCGTTTACCAGAACCCTCAACTGTCCAGCTCGAAAATAAATTCCAAATTATTAAAAGCCCCTACCGACAAAAGGCTATTTGAAGACTAACGGTAGGTAGCTGCAAGTCTTTACTGTAAGCTACCAAAACATATTTCAGTCAACCCAAACAATCTGCGCTTGAATGCATCTTGAGAGCAAAGAGAGTAAAGGATGTGTTCAATACACATTGAAGGTGCATGTGAGGCTATGTGTGATTTGGGGTGAGGATGTATATGCAAGGATGTATGGGTATGATGGTGTGGATGTGTGTGTGGTACGTACGAGAGAGCACCGCGTTGAGCTTGTCGGCCAGTTCCCGGTAGTTGTCGACAAGCAGATGGCGCGTGTGCGCCTGCGTGGCGTTGAGGAACTCTCGCACGTCGCGCAGCCCCACTCGCAGCGACTCGGGCGCCTCCGCCGCGCCGCTCTCCACCTGCGCCTCCGTCAGGAACAGGCACACCACACCCAGTCTGCAACCCCACATACAGATCACGATTTAGGTAATAGCGCTGACCTTGAATGCGCAGAATTCGATATTTTATTTTGATTGGCGGGAGGGGTGCGACGCGACAAGGAAGGAGTCCGACGCCAGCTTCTCTTGGTCGCTTAGCCACCTTCCCGCCGCGGCAGAACTAATAGGCGCCTTCTCGCTTTACCTCATTTGCGCAGAGTCCCCTAGACTTTCGCCGAGCGCCATTAAACCTTGGAAACACCTATACCACCATTTTCACACAATAACGGCATTGGAGCATCAAATGGATAGATAGATGTGAGTGGGCAAGTGTGTTGAACTACCCCAACAGTGTCGCGGGTCCGATTTCAGCATCAGAGTGTCTCCGAGTCCTTAGTCTGGGTGTTTTCTAGGTATTAATTAGATAGCTAGTGTTCGACTACTCGAAGCTAGATGCCATCAGTAGTCAAACTGCCTCTCACATCACCGGAACCTACCGGTTAAATTACCGTAGTAAATCCGTCAAAAAATTCACTGAATCCATATATCGCCATCTGAAGGCGATATTGGGAGCATTCTCTTCTCATATGAATCGAAACTACAAGCTGTCAACAGGCTCGCACAAATAAACTTCTTTACTCCTTCGGAAAGCTTTCTTCCTGCTCCCGACTTAACAGATAGGTTAGAAAGCTACTCACAGAAAGAGGGTGAGCAGCGCGATGAGCACGATGGCCAGGATGCCCTTGACGCAGGCGTCGTACTTGCGGTCGAAGGGGCGGCGCCGGCGCCCCACGCGGCACCAGTAGCAGCAGCACCAGAACAGGCTAGAACATCACCATCACCTCAAAATGAATAATCCTGCCACGATATCCTTGAGTTCTTCTCCCAGTCTCAATAATACGCTGGCCAGTAAGGTGACGTTTCGGATTATCGTCTCAAAAAGTTACTAGCTTCGTCTATAATACACTAAAGCGTCGATGACACAAGCTTTTTTACAAGCTGATTGTTGGCGTTTTAAACGCTAACGTGTGAGCGAGTTAGCTTTTCGGAAGGATTGTCAACAAGCAGATTGCAAAAACACAGATGACACTGGGCGACCTTACACGATACAAGCGAAGTCGCTGGCGTGTAACGTGTAAAAAAATCCGTGTGTCATCGTACTATAACAGATCTAATCAGGAGAGTGATCCCTTGCCGATGCTAAAGAGAGTATAGCAGATATTGTTTTTGTGTCATAAAATTTTACGCCTGTCCATGAATAGAACAGCGATATACAGAACTGGAATCTTAAATGTCCTTGTAGCAAAGCTCGTCAATTTTTAAAATATTTTGATGTTCAGTCTGATGCAGCGGTGGAACCGGCGTCGTGCCACATCAGCGACCTTCAGTGCTTGTGCGGAGACGCCAAATCGAATATAGAGGCACTAGTCGAGTGGTACTGACCCGGAGAGCGGCAGTATGGCCACCAGCAGCGCGGCGATGACAAGGATGGCGGTAGGCCCAGCATAGTGCGACAACAGCGGCTTCCAGTGCTCGCTCGGAGACGCCACCTCGAAGTGCCCGTCCGACACCGACACGAATCCTGGAACACCACGGTTTAGTTCATTTCGTGACAAGACAAGCAAGGCGTATGGCCCTATAAATCCACTGGGTTGATAGCTCAGATGAGTAGATGGCATGTACCGTTGGCTAAATTGTTAGTGACGTTACCTACGAAGCTATTTTGCTTGGTGATCCGAACGGGACGAACATGATCGTTCCCAGGGTTCGTTCTTGGATGTTATGAAGTCTTGTTTGTGTCTGTGCCACCTGCAGCACGGGGAATCCTAGTGCCGCATTGTGTGTGAGTGTGGTAAAGTTTGTTGGTTTTTTTTATTTTCTTTGGTTCTGTATTCTGTACATCCAAGTGTACCAAAATGTATCAAAATGGAATAAAGAGATTGTATGTATGTATGTATGTTAGATTACGAGTATTATTACAAGTCTAGCTCATCCATCGCGGAGGTATTAATGCATCAATCGATAGTAGTCTTTCCTGGAAAGGATCATGTCTAGACAGCTAACCCGTAAGACATCAACTAGCTGCTGTCGCGAATTTGTCTGAATGGTATCGAGATAAAATGTACTTTTTCAGTTAATTAACTGAGTCGTTTACCGAATTTCATCTTACTTTTTGTATTCCGTCAGTGCACTTAGCGACATTCTAAAATTACATCTGCGAACTATCACGATACTCAATTGCATCTCATCAAGCGTGAGAATTAACGTGATGGCGCAAAACATTTTTGTTAACTCAAACTGAACCGTATATTTGTAACGTGAGAGCTGCAAGTCAATTGGAAGCCCGACTCATAACCAGTTAGTCCAATTTATCGTATCTGGCCGAGTTTATTGCATGGTATGATTAATTTAAATCGATGTGGCCCAGATAATTTAGCAGTTCTTCACCTATCCTATCATACATAAACGATTATAGACTTTGCTCTGTTACAAAGTCGGCTAAATATGTGAAAGTTTCTTTAGAAGCGAGATACCGTTACCGTGCCATGTAGCAGTTGATTTCGACCTGTTACTCAGTCGGCTCGTTGGTCTAGGGGTATGATTTTCGCTTAGGGTGCGAGAGGTCCCGGGTTCAAATCCCGGACGAGCCCAATTTTTGATAACTTTTTATATTTTCCTTTATTTTACTATTTTGTGGATGGTTTTCGTCAGAGTCCGGTGACGCAGTAACAGCACTCTGCGGCTAACTGCATTAAAAGTCCATCCGAAAAAAAAATGCTTTTCGTCACGCATTGATTGTTTACATAATAAGTGATAATACCTACCACCGAAGTAATTGTTCCGAATAGGAAACACAATTAGACAAGAACAATAGTGTAACGGATGGCACGCTCTACGGTTCTAGCGGCCACGACCTCTGGGCTGTTCTCATGATGAGGAGCATCCACCGAGACAGGTGAACGGACGAATAGTATTCAATATTACAACATTTTTTATCATACTGTAGCAAAGTGTGGCAACACATATGAATACAGAAATAAATTAAATTACAAGTAAATTCTTAACATTATGACTAATAAACAATGAATGGAAGACTCTAGGTTTTCCGGTGTTGCAGTCATGGCCACCCGTGACCGACTGCATTTAAATTCATTTGAGAAAAAAGTAGAGTTAAGATAGGTCGTGAAACTCCGAGATGAACTGATTGACAACAAAATGCAACTACGGTTGTCTCCAAAACCGGTTGCCCTACTTAGGCGACATTTACATGATAACAATAATCAAGTTTTTTTACAAAAACATAGACAACCGACTTCAATTGGACTGTTTTAGTGACCGTAAACACCAATGAAAAGTCACAGGGAAGCAAAATACGCAATTTCGTTTACTTCGACGACATATTTTTTTTTGTTATTTTGATTATAAAAACTATACTCTGAACCCATTTTGATAAAAAAAAATATGGGACCAACTTAAAATTTTAACCTCTCAAATAAAAAAGTTTTTTCAAATCGGTTTATAAACAACAAAGTTCTGAGGTAACAACAAACATTAAAAAAAAGTAACATTCAACTGAATTTATAACTCTTCCTTTTTTGAAGTTAGAAAACTGTAGCTGTCGGCCTTGCCTATTCCATAAATAGCCATGAAAATTCGCTAAAAAGCCTCGAAAATTTCACCAAACATGCCTTTTTGATCGTGTAATTATGCATCAGGAACCTCAATTGGGCAACCTTGGCCATGCGCGTGCTGTTCTGCTCTACTGAACACTATAAATGTACGATATCTACTTTACACACGGTGTGTAACATTGCTATGCCATTGTGTAGAATATTCAGTAACGATAACGATTGTAATCAGAGGTAAACATAGATTACCTACTGCTTAAATTAATATTATGTCTTTGTGACCCGGTGTTAATATTTGCATAAAGCGTCGATTACACACACACTGCCTGTTTACAAGCTGCTTGTTGGCGAGTTTTAAAGCTAGCGAGTGAGCGACTTAGCTTTCGGGAAGGATTGTCAAAAAGCAGATGGTAAAAAAGCCGATGACACACGGGCGACTTTACAAGCTACAAGCGAACTTGCTAGCTAAACTAAACTAGCCCTGTGTCATCGACGCTTAAGACAGTCAGTACCTACATGGATAGCCACTCAGACAAATGATAAAGCTGAATTAATATCGCTAAATGCAAAACGATTTATTTGCAGTTTCTAGATAGCACTGAATAGTACGAAACAGAGTGGCGTAGCAAACAATTTCAAACTTTGACTTAAAAAAAAAGGATGGGAATTTCAATTCGGTCGATTTTTTTAAATGTTTGTTTCATCAGAACTTCGTCATTTATCAGCCGATTCAGAAAATTCTATATTACTATCAGAGTATGTTTGTAATTCGTAACTACCAGTGATGTATAAGGTCACAAGTCACATCCATCCAGATGTTTCAAAAGTCAAGGACAAACAAACCGTTCGTCAGATATTATTTTAGAAACAAAGCATATTGAATAATACATAAACATTCTAAGATATTATGACCAGCATTTTCAAGATCCGCTCGAGGACTTTCGCGAGTTTTTTAGACCTCATTATGGTTGCGTGCTTCAAAGGTCTGACAATTGAGTTTGAGGGTCCGCCGTGCTCAAGAGAACTCTTACAAAGGTCAGAGTTTTGCTACCCTTAAGAAGGCATGGTTCCTAATCAAAGGTCGAAACAATTTTAGGGTCACAAAGCAAAAAATTCATCATTTCAGAAGTATGTCAGTAGGCAAGGGCTATGTGGATACTTTACGACAAGCACCCTTACTTCTAAAATGGCGGACACGAGCCTATACCGAGGTGTCCAAGTACAACGTCGGTAAACAGACGAATTCTTTTGTAGCGGATATTGTATTTGACGGAATGTTGCTGAATCAATTTTCTTGTTTATTTACTTTTGCCGATTGAATTATTAACACTCAAACGTGATAGGCATTACTACGGCAACACTTAACTTTACGTTTGGGTCAGAATGACCCCACGGTACTTTTCGGTCGAATATCTGTTTAAATACCATTTAATAATTTAGATAGAGCAATCTAAGATTACACACATGCGTCATAAACTTGTAAAACTTAATGACATATTAGTAATTCCTTATCGCACATGTAAGCTTAATTTCATAGAAAAAAAAAATGTTTTTTTAGTATTCAGTATCTTTATTGCAGTCAATGTCAAAAAAAACATGACTTATGTTAAATTGTTTACAAAGTTACTTTTTTTTTAGTCCGAAAATCTATTCTTTGTTCGAACACAGCTTTCAAAAATAAATTCTGATATGTAATTGCAATGAATCTATGTAAGCCCCGAGGCGGGGGTGTCCCGGGAAGGGTTGGGGGGGTTCTCTTTGTGCCGGTGCACCGGATCGATAGCCAGCCAGACGCCGGCACAGCCACCACCCGCACACTTCGGGAACACAGAACACTGCCTTTCCGGAGATAACGGTCAGAGACGGGCCCTCACGCCTTTTGTGGAGTTGACTTGACCGGGCGGCAGTATTCATCGACGGGTTAACGCGCTGCGAGTTGCAACTGACCGGTCGGCGATTGAACTGCTGTTATACCACAAATAAAAAGTTTCATATTTTACTCTCACTCTCGATCCGTTTGATTACCATCAGGTGGTCAAACGCAAGCCTATAAATAGTAAAAAAAAAGCGATTTTGTCGATAAGGCCGCCCATTGTACAATGTACATTTTACATGCTCCATAACATGTATCTGTATCTCTAAGTTTTTTGGTACAATAAAAAGTTATCATTCATTCGTTCATTCACTTGAGTATCTAAAGGTTTGGACGCTGTTATCTGTTTTCATCTGAAAACTTGGACAAATAAAAGTTTCGATTGAATTGCACGATAAACACACACTCAGCATGTTTATAGGTCGTAGTAAAAGCTCCATTGGCGGTATCGCACACATCGACACAGGTCCATCTCGTACAGAGGACGACTGTGCTTCGGGATTCACGAAGTGTGAGTGCATATTGCTATTGGCGCCATTTCATCACACCACACATAAGGATTTAGGGATGCAACAACATCTTCAGGTGATAGTTTTCAAAAGGAAAATTCATATCGAATGTTTTAATACGTTCGAAAACTATGGAACAATTTATTATTTCCTTCCAGATATTTCCTTAGAATACAAATAAATAGTTGATGTCGCGGGTTCGATTCCCGCTTCAGTGCAAACATTTGTGTGATGAACATCGGTGTTTGTCCTGAGTTTGGGATTTTTTTTAACCTATTATTGTGAATATTTTTGGGCACCTCTATTTATGACCATCATTTTTGGTCATCCACCGATTCTATGCTTGCATAGAGCATAGAAATGAGCAAATATACCTATTTTCCTACGAGTTTTCTAGCAAATTAGTTGAATACATACAAAACTTGTAATATTTGTTTGTATGCAGTATAAAACAGCAGCAAGGGGATAAACCCAAACCTGTATGGTAAATTAAGGACACCCAGCTGCGAGTGTTCGCTAACGAACTTGTAAATGATGCGTGGTGGGCGGTGTTGACACGTAACTATGCAGGAAAGACCTAAGTATACTCGTTGTTGGATTATATTAAAAATAAACATATACACCACCAATTTTTATATACCAAAAAAAAAATTAAATGGGCAATGGGCAATGCAGACGGGGTACTACGTTGTATCCGTGCAGTGAGAATTTTTAATTTCTACAAAATGACAGAGTGACAGCGGCGCGAGTGCGGTGCCCGAGCCGAGCTTTTGCGAGCTGGCTCGAGCTAGGTACCCGGGTTTGCCAAATGATGAATAAAACTTAAATTATTATCAATAAAAGATACCGCCTGACGCAAGTCCATAGGAAAACGACTAACGGTAACAGTTATCCAATTTTAATCAAATATATTTAGTCAAAATTTCGACTTAATTTTTTCGAGTCTTTTTTCCGTAGGTATTTGTGTTTAGTAACGGCAACTGACTATGCTTATTTTTTTTTCTGGTGATTTTAATTGACCGTGTATATAGAAATGAGCAAGCTTGAATGTTTTTTTTTTCTGTTTCGCAGAGGATTTGGCACCATAGACCACATCCACACAATGAGGCAGATTATACAGAAGTCCGAAGAGTATAATCGGCCCTTGTGCTTAGCTTTTATGGACTATGAGAAGGCCTTTGACTCTGTTGAAACCCGGTCTGCTCTGGAATCCTAACAGCGATGCCAAGTAGACTATCGTTATATCGAAGTGCTGAGATGCCTTTATGACGCCGCCACAATGAGTGTCCAAGGCAGAAATAGTAATATGATAGAGAGTTAAAAATTTCTCAGATAAAATTGCTCATGTAAATGGAAAAACGATTGGCAATTTCAATACGACCGATAGAATTGAAGCGCAGAAAACGTATTTATCCTGCCTGCTACTGGCTGGCTGTGGTTAATTTCCTTCTAACCGTAATAAGTTATATTTATTATAAAATAAAATTATTATTTATTATAAAATAAAATTATTATTTATTATAAAATAAAAAGCAATCATCCCTCGATATTAATGAAAATAAACACCCATTCCCGGCGAGACGACAAACCAAATAAACTATGAAGTTTATTCGACACAAAGCAATATCAAAAGAGCCGTAAAACTTCAAAGGTTTATCTAGTATTTTTAGATGCAGTGAAATGGGAAATTATCCGTTTTAGTTCTACAGTGGAAGATTATTTCAGCATTTCACAAGTTTTTTTTTAAGAAGTAACTAAAAGTAAAATAGCGTTTATTTCTACTAACAAATTATTCACATGCTAATACTATTGTTCTAAATCTATAAATAACATTATTACTTATTAGTCGCCTCATTGGCGTGGGCCTCCCCCAAACTCTTTCAGGTATTTCTGTTCCTCGTTTTATTCGTTAAATGCAAATGAAGAATTGCCTACAATTTATTCCTGAACTAACATCCGATTAAATCGAAATATTTTTAGAGATAACCTTTGCGAGTGTGTGCACTGCAGGTAATAAAACTTTCAAATGTTAGTAAGCAGTACATAATTGATTGATTTATGTTTTGTGGAACGAAACAATTACATCCACGTAACACTCGATGGTGCTCGTGCGTGAAGTCTCGTGGACGCACACCTGACACCAAACCAGGTAACCAGTCAACATAGGCCTGTGGATCATCATAGCAATAAATGGATGTTGGTAGTAATGAGACGGTCTCGGAGACTGGTTAGGTTAGATAGTAATAGATCCCTCTTCTCTCATCGTTTCTGAGGGCTATACAATATCGGCCGCATTGCAGAGGGCAATCTCCGAAGAATACAAGTAGAAGCAACAGGATGGTTGAAACTAGCATTGGATTGGAGGAAAAATAAACTGATGACTGCACTATAATATAAACCTATACAAAATTCTGTCATACATACTGACTGACCTTGTTTGATCGAGGTACCATCAAACTTATATATGAAGAATACTGCTAACTGTCGGTAGCTTACCTGTAAACAAGGAAATTTTGAAATTAAATTAAATCGAACCTGTTATAATAAACAACCATTCGGGTTTATTTTTGCGAAAAACCAAAAATAGAAAGATAATAAATTCTACCGAAACTTGCAAAGATTGAGGACAAAAGGTCTTGAACAAACAACAGCTCAAGTTGGAGAATTTCTTAAGAGTTGAAAGTTTTAGCAAAATATGATATTATGTGGCACACAAACAAGTCATTTATCTTTCCGTTTGGCTCGCACGATTCTACTAACCCATAAAGGAACGCCCGTAATTTAGAGGAGATGGGAATAAAATTACATGATTCTACCAGATCTCTTTTAATTCCAAGTTAGCAGCTCGTTAAGTGTTGGATTCTGTTAAGAAACGTGTGCGTGAGAAAACTATATATTTGATTGATTTAGTCTGAAACTCTCGTTTCAGATTTTCCGATTTCGGCAAGTCAACATCTCCTGAGGATGCCTCGTGTAGAGGCGAAACACGTGTTGAGTTCTGATTTGGGTTTTCTGAATATATTTATACTATTTATTAATATATATTTGAGTTGAGGTTGAACTTATATATACAGTGTTCTATCTATGTTATAATTATTTTAATGTAAAGTTAAACGAATTGAATGCAATGAAGGCAACATGGTTATTAAACGTCGGGAAGCAAGCTGCCCATTTAAACTTTAATTGGTCGTCAAGCAATCTTCGCTGGGCATTCGATGCTAGGCCACGAAACGGTTAATTAAAATATAACTGGCCATTTTATATCGATACGAAACGTAAGCCTATTGGCGTTGCAGCAGAATATGTACTAAATTTGAATCAAACCCTCTTTTGATAAATTTGTATCTGAACAAAACACATATAATATGTGAAAATAGAAGCCACGATCGAGAAGTCGTTTTCCCCGAAAAAAGACTTCAGATCTACATATATATTTTTCATAAATTACAAAACACTTTTTGTCAACATAAACTTTAGCTCTTACGCGTCACACGAGAACAGCTGTGCTCTGGATAAATGTATAATTATAATAACATAGGTTCTAAGCACAGAACTTCATGACGTTAAAGAATAAGACCTAAATGATTCAAATAGTATCCTTTTAAATGATTTTTTATAGGTATGTAATGTACAGGGTTGAAAATAGTTGAAATACCTGGGCGATCACATAACGAAAAAGGAATAAGACATCTGAGTCCGACACATTTACCGTGGAAACGTAAACCAACCACCGTCACAGTAACGATGGTACTTGTAGAGTGATGATTCAAGCTGTGGGCAAGTCGGCACATAGTAAAATTATTGATGCCAACTAATACCTTCGTTATTTTAACACTATAAAGGCTTCGCCAAACAGAACGCGTACTTACACCGCGTCAGGGCGCTAAGTTGACGCCGCGCTATAGCGCCGAACTATGTTGTACTATGACGGTATTCTACTGTCACACCGAGCGCCGCAGCAGTACGCAACGTTCTGTCGCGGCGTCTTGACTGTTTGACAGGCTCTCAATATATCTGTACAACACAATGCAGCGTTACAGCTCAACGTAACGTTACGCTTTGACGCGCGCTGACAACGCTTCCTGTTTGACGAAGCCTTAATCGCAGGTTTTTCAGTACACAGCTGGACCGCATTTCAAACCTACATTTTTGTTTTTTTTTCTTGCAAGTTCTTGTCACTTCCAGTTTCTGTGAGCCACTGTGCACAAATAGTTTATCGTATCGCCGCTCCATTACTTGTTTTATGACTTGTTTATTATAACTGTAAAACGACAGTAAATAAATTGAGCCCTTTCCGTTCAATACTTTCAATTAACTTTCTGTAATAGCGGATGAATAACGGCGCAATATAGATGCGTGTAAAAATAAAGTCGATAATTTCGGTCCACTTTCGCCGCCGCAACACGCTTGCCTGAGAAAGTCATAATGGCTAAAACTTTTAATAGAGTAAAAGATTTTATCAAATAAGTGAAATATAGCGATGCTTTAAGTCGTATGTAATTGAAGCTCATTTTGGAAAGTAGATATGGTAAAAACCTGTTTCAAAAGTAGGACTTCTCGAAACGAAATCCAAGTCTCATATTTTAATCAAAACAAAATTCCGAGAAGCTTGAACTTGAAAATGTAATAAAAATGATGCAGAATTCGTATAAAGGTATATAAAAGAAGTAAAGAAAAGAGAAGTAAGATGGTGACATAAAATGGTTGCCCCTCTGATAGCAGATGGAACCGGTGGATAGAACTTCGATTACAACATTTACGTTATCATCGGTTTTAAATTCTATCACTTTTTGAACATTAATCTTTGTATCAACAAATTACATAAATATATCTAGTAATAAATCCGCTTGATTTCTAAACAAAGGTTTTAATTAACTTAACTTTAGTTTAGAACTTTAGTACATATTACTATATTATAAACCAAAGATTCAACGAACAGAAAACCAAAGTTTAAAGATACGACACGTATTTCGCCTCTACACGAGGCATCATCAGGAGGTGTGGACTCGCCGAAGTTCGAAACAAACAAACAAACAAACATTCACACACTAACACCCCTGCACTAGGATTCCCTGTGTCGCAGGTGGCATGGACACATACAACACATCACAACATCCAAGACCCGAGAACAAACATTTGTGTTCGTCACAAATATTTGCCCCAGCCGGGGATCGAACCCGGAACACCAAGCTTCGTAGGCAGGGTCAGAAACGAGAGAGACTATCGTTTCGAACTTCGGCGAGTAAAGTTAAGTTAATTAAAACCTTTGTTTAGAAATCAAGCGGATTTATTACTAGATATATTTATGTAATTTGTTGATATTTATGGATTTCCGCAAAGTAACGCATGAATCAATCAATTATCTTAATCTTTGTAGACTTTTAAACCATATAATTTACATGTCATTTTGTTTATTTCTACAACAGATGGTTATTTATGAGACCAGTATCACTAAGTCAATGATGAACTGCAAGCAAGCTGTTCAGTTCGATAATGGCCACAAGTGAGGAGTGTGTCACCGATCTTTAGGGCAGGGGTCGACGGACGAGCTAGTCGATAAGCAACTGCCACAGCATGCAAGTACAGTTAGTCAGCTTGATACGTAGCCCTTTTGAAACAATACAGCTGACAACCGTCATGAACTAGACTGTCTTGGAGCACAGACACTCCCGAGCTTAATAAATTACTTGTGCAATAAAAAATAAACTAAAATAATTAGGGTTTTACAAAAACATAGTGCAACCGACTTGTTCTAGTGACCGTTAACACCACTGAAAGAAGGTCGGTCAGTCACATAATACGCAATTTCGTTTACTTCGACGACATTTTTTTTTCTGTTATGTTGATTAAAAAATTACACTACTAAACCGATTTTGTATTGAAAGTATTTTCTTTCAAACAATAAAATATTTTTTCAAATCGTTTGATATAATATGACTAAGTTATAAGGTTCTAAAGAAAAAAAAACTGAACCTCCTCTTTATTTGAAATCTGTTAAAAATGGCAGCAAGGCTTGCAACTCCTTCGAAAAAGTCCGTCCAAGAAGCTGGGAAATTTTTGCTCAAAACTATTACGTACTCCACGCTGACTCCACGCCATCATCAGCAAATGTCTGACGGAGCTCTGGCTTGACACAGTTCACTAGCTAGCACAGCCCCTTCTCACATGCATAGGTATTTCAAGTTAAATTTTCTTAAGGCAAGTTAAGATTAAGTTCTAATAAAGTCACGATAAACCTATGACATTTCTTGCAAGGAATAAAAAGTAACGATGGACCTACTGACATTTCTTGCTCTACCTACACTACGGCTGTCGCGCCCGATGCGATACCGTGTCCGATGCGATTGAGCTTGTCTCGCATGCGATCGAGTATTCGGGACACGTGTCCTAACACAGTTATCTACACGGTTAAGATCGATGGGGTCTATCTATGGTTATCTTATCTGGACAAATAAGGTTATTCCAAGCGCTTTAATGGTAAACAGTTTGGGAAAGGTTAAGGCTTGTCTATCTGTGACATTTGTTTCCGTAAGTAACAGTGACCAACTTCTAGCATCAGAGTTTCCAAGCATCAAGACTGGAGTCAAATTAAAATTCAACACATGGAATTCTAAATTGGCTCTACTACTCGGGCGAATGAAACCTACCTACATAATTATTATAATATTATGACGGCTGAATAATATTTTAGTTAGGGAAATAGTCAATAATATACAAAAACCGTTTACTGGATTTCGCTATGAAAACACTGTTTCATTTTACCTAACAAACGAGGTTATTTAGGTTTTCCTGTAATGTATGAAATAGGTAGGGTAATGTTTTCTAATAATATACTTACCGTTGATGTGATGGTAGAATACACAAGTAAAATAACAATGGTTGGGCACACTGCAGGAAAATCGCAATTTAACTACACTTTCTACTTGTGCATTCATGCCTGAAGAACACCAAAACACAACATTTCCATTCTCAAACCACAAAATGTTTTGTTTCAGTATTTGTTTAAGTACTGCAATATCAATGTTATCGGGTAAATAAACATAGATTACAGCTGTTCCAAAAAGTTCCAATATCGTTCCATTGACGTTATCAAATTTATATATTTGCGTACTGAAATATATGATTTTGTACAATCGACTAAGTTATAAATTTAATACTAATATTGTGTACCTATTTCATATTGCGCATTTTCCCCTTTCCACGTCCACTTATCTTCGGCCTTTTATGGGCGAACGGGCTATTACGTTAAAAGGCCAATAAATATTTAGGTGGAAGGCGAGCGGCCGGGCATGCGAGCGAAATGAAATCATAACGGGATGGGCATAATCAAGGCGCATCAGCCCGTGAACAGGGACATAGATCGGGATACACAGGTAGTTGTTATGCGGCGAACATTGCGCAGTAGGGTCGAAAAGACCCCGTGGGGAAGATAAGGGTTAACCCCTTGAAAATGCGAATGCAGACATGGATGAAAAGTCCGGTTGAAGCAGTAAGCTGCTTGAAGGGCCAGGGTCAGAGAGACCCCAGCAGTAATGCGGGGTTGGAGGAAACTTTCAGGTTTAAAGAGTAAAATGCTCACGAAAGCACAGACGACACTTTCAAATTGCATACAACTCATTTTTATAACCGGCTTTAAAAAAATATGGTAAAACTTTTTTGAGTTTCAAGTCCAACAAGGAACCTAGATAATCAAATAAGATAACGCAGAAGTTAGTTGCGGGCGAGCAAAGATGGGGCAGACAGAAGTCGGTTTTAAAATGTATAAAAAGACAAACGTCTAGCTACTACACGTCTAGTACAGATATGACGGCTGATAGAGACGAATGGAAGAAGAAGATATGTTGTGCCGACCCCACCTAAGTGTGGGATAAGGGCAGGGAGATGATGATGACAAACGTCTAGCTAGCTAAGTAGGTATTTCACATTTTCCGCTGAAGTCATAAACAATGCGTTAACAAGATAATGAATTCCTTTGTTTAATTAAAGATTACAGAACGTTACAGCTCGTGAGTTTATTAACTGCTTTTACATCATGATAGCATAACAAACAAGGCGCCGTGCGTCGTCACGAGCGTCACTACGAGAGAGCGTCAGTCATCGTCATCGTCACATACAGTAACTAACTGCTCTAATAAACACTACTATTACTCGGCCGAATTAACATGACACCTGGCTCGAATGACGTTTGTGCATAGTACAGCGTGGAATTGGATAATCTTGATAGAGGGTCCTGTAATACTTGGTAATGATAAGGCCAAGATAAGGCTGCGCAGTTAGAGGAAGAAGGAACACGGAGGGCGCCGCGCGAGGCAGCATCAATTTCCGAGCCACGTGTCAGCCAAGTGTTATGTTCATTCGGCCGAGTAGTAAGAGCGAGCGTCAGTCGCCGTCATCGTTACAAACAGTAACGAACCGCTCTTATAAACACTACTACATTATTATTTAAACTGTCGTATGGTTACATATTTTCAGAAATTCATGATGAATCCCGCTGTAATGATTAATTAGATACAAAAATTATTTACTTGCAAAAAAAGTTATTCCCGTACCGGGAATCGAACCCGAGCCTCCTGGGTGAAAGCCAGGTATCCTAGCCACTAGACCATACGGGAGATATCAATATACGCGAATTTAAACATCGTAAATGAGAACATGCGTTACGAAATGGTCTGTAAATAATGACTCTTTTCACAATAAAGAATAATCTTGATAATAAAGGGATGTCCACAAACTGACTTTTACAACAAATATGTGTGATTTGGAGATGGGCAAATTAGGCCAATGACACATTGAGAGAACAATTCCAAACAATAGCAGGAACAAAGATAAAAATATGCTAAACAGGTCTTTGTTAGAACTGTTAGCAGTCAGTCTGTTCATCAAAAAATCGCAGAAACGTAATGCGGCAACCCACGATCGGACTCTCAACGACCTTCCCATACTTTTGGAATGACTGTACGGTACAGTCTGTACCAATACAAAACTGGTTACCAAACCACTCGCAGCCGGCATAACATTCAAAGGAATATAGGCTTTGATTTAACCTGCATAAGATTCAACGCCAGCGTCGATGACACACAAGCTTTATTACAAACTGATTGTTGGTGATTTCATAAGCTTTTGGGAAGATTGTCAGCAAGCAGATTGTAAAAACGCCGATGACACAGGGCTACTTAACAAGCTACAAGCGAAGTCGCAAGCTTGTAGCGTGTAAAAAAGCCGTGTGTCATCGACGCTTTACCACATTATTTAGATAGAGTTTGCGGTAGTAAAGTTTTACAGGACAGGCAAATCGGTGAAAACTTTAAGATCCTTGATCTTTAAGCTTTGGTGATTCATATTTGAAATGATAATCACAATCATCATTTGAATAAACAGCTAGTCCTAAAAGTAGAAACCGGTTATGTATATATGTGGTTATTATTTGCCGTAGATAGCAGAAAAGATAATCGATTTCGTAGCTTATCTAAATTCAATACTAAAGATCAGATCTATTTACTTACAAGAACCAACAAATTATATAAATATATTTAGTAATAAATCCGCTTGATTTCTAAACAAAGGTTTTAATTAACTTAACTTTAGTTTAGAACTTTAGTACATATTACTATATTATAAACCAAAGAGTCAACGAACAGAAAACCAAAGTTTAAAGATACGACACGTGTTTCGCCTCTACACGAGGCATCATCAGGAGGTGTGGACTCGCCGAAGTTCGAAACGAGAAACACCTCCTGATGATGCCTCGTGTAGAGGCGAAACACGTGTCGTATCTTTAAACTTTGGTTTTCTGTTCGTTGACTCTTTGGTTTATAATATAGTAATATGTACTAAAGTTCTAAACTAAAGTTGTAAAAAGTGTAGCAGAAAAGAAAAGTGTTGATTTATTGAGTTTTATTAGAGAAACCTTATACAATATCACACAAACGAATGTGATAATATGAACACCGACTTATCATTATGGCTATGAAAAGCAAAAAATAAATAAGAGAATTCAACAATTTAATAATCTTCTCTCAAAAGACGTGGAAACATACAAATACGCTACCTTAGTCGACGCGAACAGACACCTGGCTTACGATTTTTCCATGTTCCACAAGCCTTCAGGAAAAGTTAGCAACGCGGGTCTACGAACGATCTTCCAGGATCTGGCCATTGCCATTGAAACTATACAGAATAAAGAAAATTATAGAGACACTTCGAGTATCGTCAATATTAAATATGTAAATGATAACTTTGGAGTTCAGAATCAGTTTTTTCTTGAATAAAAACGTCCTTGTTCTACACCAAAACATAGCTGGACTACTAATGGATAGAGTTAAAGAAGATGTCGGACTTTTCAGTTATATATATTTGAATGTTGTGCAGTGGAATTAGTAAACTATAATATTGCAATCGTATGTGTATATAGAGTTCCTAAAATAGCTAATTTTGACATATTCATGACCCAATTTCAAAAATTTTTACACGAGATATCAAAAAAACGTTATGAGAATGTATTAATTGCTGGAGATTTTAATGTTGACATTTTAAAAAGAAATAATATAACTCTTGACTTCGAATGTTTACTATTAAATTTTGATCTCAAGCTAGCTCTGAAGCAGCCAACAAGACTTATAAGCAAAACTTGTATTGACAATTTCGCACATAACTTCAAAAAAAAGTGCTCTACCAAGGTATTGGAATTAGCTTTATCGGACCATACCGCCCAGCTTATTGAATGTCCTATAAAACGATATGCTCTATTAAAGTATTGGCGTATAAAGAGACGTGATTACTCAGCACAAAATATTATAAAATTTAGTAATGCAATTGAAAATATATCGTTTTCGGAAATTTACAGTGAGGATGAACCCAATATTGCTTACAATCTTTTTATTGATACTTTTAAATTGTTATATGACCTTTGTTTTCTTACAAAATAGTGACTATCAAAACGAATAAGCCGACTAGATGGGTATCACGTGGTATAAAATTGTGCTGTAAGAAAAAGAGGAAACTTTTATGGCAAGTCAGAAAAATACCGTCTGTAGCCAATAAAATAACATATAAAAAATACACAAAAACACTAAAGAAAATTATTAAACTAACACAAAAATCACAAAATAACCATAAAATAAACACAGCGAAAAATAAATCAAAAGCCACTTGGTATATTATTAATAGCACTAAACGAAATCTACCGAAAGATCAAATCCATAAAATTGACATGAATGATAATACGATTACAAATCCAATTGATATAGCAAATTCATTTAATAATTATTTTATTGATAGAATTATTCCAATCAAAAATTCAGGCAATCACGTTACATCGCTTATAAAAAGTCAAAGAGACTCTTTATTTCTTAAACCCTGTATCCCAAATGATGTTATGAAAATAATTATCTCACTCAATAATACAAATAGTGTTGGATACGATGAAATCTCAACAAAAATCCTTAAAAGCGTAGCGCTATTCATATGTGCACCATTATGTCATATTATCAATTTATGTATTAGCTCTGGTACCTACCCAGATGCATTAAAGGTGTCAATCATAAAGCCTCTACATAAAAAACAAAGCAAGGAGTGCATGGAAAATTATAGACCTATCTCTTTAATTCCTGTAATTTCAAAAGTATTTGAACGACATATATATATAACATTTAATAGCTACTTTGAAACAAACAATCTATTTTGTAAGGAACAAAAAGGTTTCAGAAAAAACAAGTCCATAAACATGGCTCTATATGATTTTTTATGCCGCGTTACAAGTAGCGTAGATAAAAGGATACCAGTATGCTCTATATTCTGCGATATGACCCAAGCATTTGATTATGTGCGACATGACATATTACTTCGAAAATTAGAGGCTTACGCTGTAAGGGGCAAGGCATTAAATTTAATTAAATCTTATCTTGAAAACAGAAAACAAATTACGGAAATAATTAGAATCGACACTAAGACAAAAATTGAAATAAATCATAGATCAAATGAACGTATCGTGAAGTATGGTGTCCCACAGGGGAGTGTGCTTGGTCCGTTACTGTTCATAATTTATATAAATGACTTGCCGCAATCAACGACCCACCCAATGTCGCTATTTGCAGATGACAGTACCGTAACCATAACGCGTAATAATAATGAAATGTATGAAAATGACATTAATTCAGCATTGACATCAATTATAGCTTGGTTGGACAATAATAACTTGAAAATAAATCTGACAAAAACTAAATTAATTAACTTTCGACAACGCGATACTGCTGCTCTACAATTTCTTGACATAAAATACAATAATAATACAATTGAAGAAGTTGACACAATTAAATTTTTAGGACTCACTATTGATAAAAGGCTAAATTGGAAATCTCATTTAGAAAATCTCTGTAAAAAAATAAACAGTTTAGTCTACGTTTTATACAAAATTTCTCCGATCGTTAACTTAGATACTCTACTAATAGCTTATCATGGCTTAATCGCCTCTACCATCCGTTACGGCATATTATTTTGGGGCAACTCTACCGATATAATCAAAATTTTCAAATACCAAAAGCGATGTATAAGAGCCATGTTTAATCTTAAAGTAACTGACTCTTGTAAGCCTTATTTTTCTAAATACAACCTCATGACGATTCCTTCACTGTATATCTTCGAAACGGCTATGTTTGTTAAGAACAATCCAGATTTATTTAGCCAACTTTCGGATGTCGTAGTTCGCAATAGACGAGACCAGCACAAAGTCATAACCAAGAAAGCTAACACAGCATTAATGCATAAAAGCATATTCTGCACAGCTTCGTCTATATATAATCAATTGCCAAAGTCAATAAGAGAGCTGCCTTGTTCGCTGTTTCACAGAAAGCTGAGAGAGGTATTATTCACCAAATGTTACTACACGTTAAATGAATTTAAAATTGACAAAAACTTCATAAAAACACTATAATTTAATTTAAACTCAAGATAGGTATATATTATTAATTTTTATTTAATTTTGTATTTTTTAGATTTGTCTTTTAAGATTAATGTTATAAAGTGTTGTTGTACATATATAATAGGTATACTTTTTGTTTGTAAAAACAACATTGCACGCCCGAGACGGCAGAATATATTGATACCAATGTAAATATTTAAGATCTGTAAAAACATATATTTCATGCAATAAATTAACTTTGAACTTTAAATTAACTTTGAACTTTGAAAGTTAAGTTAATTAAAACCTTTGTTTAGAAATCAAGCGGATTTATTACTAAATATATTTATATAATTTGTTGATATATATGGATTTCCGCAAAGTAACGCCTGAATCAATAAATTACTTACAAGAAATCATTATTTTTTCTACGAAGAAAGCAAAATATGCTATCTGCGCTTATACATACTTTCAATGCAATGACTAATCATCATAACATAACGCTAAATCCGTAATTTCCTTTGTCGCTTCTCGAACAAACAGATCCATAAAACGTTTACAATTCAAGATTATACAATTCCCCTCTCAAATTCAACAATGGCGTGAGTCACCCCGAGACTACCGGACCGCCTAAAGCCGATGAACACCGTTAGTCTCACTAACCCAATGAACCAGATAGAAACACCGGCTTAGGAGTTAGATGTTGACACGAAACAACGCACACAGGAATACAACATTTTCAGAACTGGTTGTCAACATTTCGTTAACTAGAAGAGACATTTGCTAATCAGTAAATGTAGAACTCTAATTACCACATAGATTCAATAGTTTTGAGCTATAAGGAAAAGTTAAATAAATCCGCCATATTATTCTAGCATTCTTATTAAAAAAAATAGAACTTCTATTAGCATAGCATTGCATAAATAAATATGTAGGCAAGGTCAACAAACGTCGACAATGACCTCAAGAAAATCATTTCACTTTACGAGTATGCCTTTTAACTTGTGTTTCTAGACGTTGTTGGTTGATCTCAATTTCACATTGTTGCTATTTTATGTTATTCTTTGAAAGATTGATGATGAATTAGTAACAAAAAAAAATATTCAAAGTCAATGTTAGGAACGCTGGACGCAAAATAAACTGTTATCTACAAACTTTAATGTTTTTAGTGGGAATGAGGTCAATGAGGTTACGACCGATAACATATCACCAAAACAGAAAAAACAAATCACTTCACATCACACTAATTTGATAGGTAAAATCACCAGTTTGTGGAATGGATTGATGTTTATTTTTCAATCACCCCGAAACACAATAACTGAGAAAAAGAACACGCACAACACGACACGAAGCCACGGCGCGAAGCTAGCAAAGTTCTATTTCTTCTCTTCTGTATTGATTTTGATGAAGAGTGGGTTGGGCGTATTCTTTACGAGAAGAATTAAAGCCATTGTCCATCGGTCCATTCCCGTCAATTAAGAGTAACTTTACCCAATTTTGGATAGATAAGGAAACACCAGTTTATCGTGGCTTCGTGATGCGTATTGTGATGGATCACAATCATATAAGTGTGTCAAGGACTTCAAGGAATCACACCCGCTTATACCACTCAAAATAATCTTATCAAAAAAAAATTATTTTATCTCTAAAGCATAATTGTTTATTGACAATTGATTATTATGGTAGATATCATGAGTATTACTAATAAAATTTATGATAAGCAGCTAAGCAATGATTCATCAATTACTTAATTTGTCAAAAATTACAATTCACACAATTCAATTACAATACATTATTTTGAAAATAAACCTTATCCTGTCTTCTTTCTTAGCAGGATACTAAATATAGAATTGATGCTTCATTCGCATCATTCTTCAGGTGTGTCGGTGCAAAATAAGCTTTTAGCCGAGCCAAGAATATTTTTATCAATGCAAAAAGTTCCACTATTTGCATATTGCAGCCGAAAACTTTCTATTTCCATATACTAAAGCTCTCGTTATTTATGTTTTGAAGACAGGAGTGTTAGATTCCCTGAGTACAGCATTATGCAGTATCACGATCGACTTATGATTCTTCGGTCTTTGAAGTATGTTGACAAGTCTCCAGCTGATCTCGAGACGCGTATGGAATCCGGAACGAGCGCACTAAACGATAGGGATTTACGAGAGCATTTCTAGAATGTAAACATTGGATCGCATTGCCAGCATATTTTATGGTCGATATAAGAGTAGGGATTGCTACAATACCTATTGCCCGTTCATTTTATAACTATCAATTCAAAGTAATTGAGAAGTAGTGTAACTTTTTAATAACTTTGCTGTTTATTATTGCTTTCAGTACGAAGGCAATGTTAATGTTGATTTATGTCAGAAGTGGAAACAATAAATAATTGAGTAATGAAAGCAAAATAAATATTTTTTTAGTAAAACTATCGGGATCTTACTATTTCTTGCATGAATTGTATACATTTGCATCTCTGCTAAATGTCTTGCGCCTGTCGAACAAATAGCTTCTATGCTGCCTGGGATGTATACGACATGGCATGGGCGTTCGCAGCTAAGATACTGAACTGGGTCGTGCAGTTGCATAACAGTCTGTATTGGGTTGGGATTGTTTATCTAAAATTTTAAATAAATATTTTGGACATTTCACACAACGTCATCTAGCCCCAAACTAAGCAGAACTTGTACTATGGGAACTAGATAACTGATACAATACTTATATTCTTTTTTTTGTAAACATACATATAATACATAGAAAACACCCAGACTCAGGACAAACACCGATGTTCATCACACAAATGTTTGTCCTGAAGCGGGAATCGAACCCGCGACACCAGGCGTGGCAGTCCAATACACTTGCCATTCGACCATCGGTGTCGTCTTTATTCATTGATAGAGTGTACCGGAACTAGAGATAAAGTTATCGTATTTGACCATACCATTATACCACTCAGCCAAAGCACTGAACTGTAGCGCAGTTGCGAGTCATCATTTATAGTAAAACCATCTTATAATAGCATAATCAATAGAAATGATCTCTATCCTGGGATGGCAAGGGGAGTCGGGAAGGTTGAATCAATTGCGAGCATTGCGACCATTATCGAGTGGCAAGACTGGCAAGAACAGCCGACCGGGCGCGTCTGGTGCTATTTCTGTAATGGATCCCACACACAAAGGGTATTGTTATTGCGATTTATAATGATGAGCATTTAGCAAGTCTAAAAAGGATTTTATACTGGGTATTCGATAAGCGCTATCGATTTAATTTTACCTTTACCTGCCACCAACCAAGGTCTCCATTACAATAAGTTCAATTACGTACGATTCTACAGTTATACAATATCAAGAACTAACAGGAACTACATTCTAATTCCATGCCTGCTTTTGTGAATAACTAATATCATGTAATACAACAAATTCAAAACTGATTTAATGTAAACTAACGCATACAATCTTTACTTTCTTGATTTACGTGTGTCTAGCCTAGTATGTTTAATTCACAATGATAAGTTAGCAATTACTATTTCAAACTAAGCAAAGCTCATAATAACCAAAGACTTTCAACTCGATTGAGTAATATAATCGACTTGGAAAAGCAGCCAAAACGCGACCTTATCAAAATGCATATTGCAGAACAACTATCGTTTAGGGCACTTGACTTGTAACTCGGCCGCATATCGCGATCCGCGATGTCAGGCGAGAGTGCTGAACGCAATGCACCGATTGTGAAAGAGGTCGAGAGCGGGTCGGGCGCCAGGCCACCGCAGTGCAGGTGCGACCCAAATCCACACGCTGATACCCCCCACTTTACTAGGGTAAGGATGCCATGACATCTTAAGAAGTAGACCACACTGGATTAACCATCTGACTAGCTGGCTTCCGTCCCATGATAGCTAATTGACACTTCCACACCCACAGGTTAAGATGGAAGAGAGTTTAGTCGCTCTCAATGTGTAAAGTTTGAAGCCTTGAAAATGTTTTAAGTGCTTCATACAACTTTTATTTTTCTCAGCCGAGATCGAGACCACCCCTAAGAAAACAAGCCAGATACTGTACAACCCTGGACCTACTGACACAAATGCTCACGCATATTTGGCAGGCTTCGAGTTCCCACAGCAACAAAAGGTTCTATTGACCTACTAGCATACAAAGGCCGCTATAATGAACATGTGAAATAAACGTAATTTGAGCTATTATTACATAATTAGCAGTAAGATTGTTAGGTTTAGATGCCATTTTATTACACTATCTCTTATTTGCAGTAAATAAAATTTATAATTATTTGCGTACACGTAGCGTAAACCGGGACGTTTGAATGAGGCACGGATAAATAAAGTACTCGTAATACAAAAGGCAGAGAAACGAATCCACTGTTTCAGTTCAGTTATCAATTATCATGAATGTTCAGTATGCAATGTTTTGAAAAGCATATGGACTAGAATACTCAGCACATGGAATATAAAATATTGTGAACCATGATAATATCCTCTATCTAGGTCGCCAAACGTAAATTTTGGCTTCGACCGCCCCATACCGTTACTACCACAAAGTACTGAAAAATCGGTGTGACGTCAAAGTGAAAACTGCTTTTCACAGCGTTCCTCCTGAAAAAGTACTAGGCGAACATGAACCGATAGCAGTCATTGTTATCAGCACGGATGCCAGAGGGGGCGGTGCCGCTAGCGGGGAGCAAAGCGGCCTCGTGACGTCGAGCCGCATCTGTGTTTAGCGCTAACTACAGTTACACAACACTATCTTATCAGCTACGGTCGTCGGGCAAAAAGATCATTGTCACTAACTAGCTCCTAATCGCTTATGACAGCCTGGTACTTTGTGCAAAATTGTCACAAAAATTTACCGTTTTCAGGGAAAACACATGAAAATAACAATTTAATACAGGCGATTAATTAATGAAATACCTTGTCGAAATAAGAAGTTTTAATTTATCAAGAGAATTATGAAAAAGGGGCGCCACGCCATCCATCGTCGATGAAACGCACACATACGTAATATATAAGTAATTTTCAGCGACTGGCACAGTTAACTATTGAAACTGAAACTTTAGCACAAACGATATAAAATCATTTTTTCCTTAGCCAAGGCCTGCCTGCCTTCTGCTGTATCAGTAAAGAGAACGAGGCAGCTCAGAACAATAAAGAACAAACAAAACAATGGCTGTGTCAATGTGAAGGTCTGACTAAACAAACAGAGGATGATAAGTATACCGCGCACCGGTGAGCGCTGGCGGCCGGCAAACATCCGTCGTCAGGGAAACCCATTACCCGGAGGGGACTGGATGTGGTATTTGCGGCAAAACCGCAACACTAGAACAGCGAATAGACAACTACAGACAGGCTGACAAGAAGGATCAGACAAGATAAATCTTCATTCAAGAGCAATTTCTGAGAGATGAATAAAGACGTTCTTATTTGCCAAGCCACTGAACCTCGACAATTGCAATAACAAAACTTGATTGAGACCCCAAGAGAAGTCAGAAGATTAATAATCAAAATATTCAACCAAATAATAACGAGTTCTTATCAAACCCTTTAATCTCATTTGTTATGCATGAGGATCGGAAGCGATAAGATGGGTCATTACACTTGTCACTCGTCAGATGTGGAGAGCTCACACGTGCGCCTGCTACACCAAACAGTCCATAGTTACATACAGTGTCAGCTCTATGGCTCTAGTAAACAATGCTTGTTTGTAGTAACTAATGTTTGGTATTATAATATACGCGCATGTGGCGCAGGTATTGCTCATGGCTTATACCTTCAACCCTGCGTCAAGGAACGTACCTTAGTCGTACAGGTCCTCTATTTTGCAGGCATCAAAGATAATTGAAAGGCGAAACTTTAAGTTTGATTCTATTTTATTTCACTTTATTTGTACACAAATGGGCTTACAGATTGAGCCAAAGCGCCCAAGTGTTAAATTGATATTTCTTTTGTTTAGTAGTTAAGTCCTTTTATTTTTATAATTTAAGTGCATTCATTTTACAAAGGTTTAGCTAGAAGATAATGCTACATAGCAATAAGTTCGCCTATGTACTATTTGTTAAGTGCAGTAAAGTATTTTCTATCTATCTATCTATTCTGTTTGCATAGTTGTTCTTAAATTATTCCTGTGTGCAGTGTACTATGTATCATAAATACATTATTTTCTTTCTTTCTGATATCATAATTTACTATATTTATGAGCTGTTTTAAAATTCTATATGATGGGTATATGAAATCCACCCCATAAATCAGGCGTCCAAACAAACTTGTGAAGCATCTGTTCCCCGGATATTAGGTGTGTGTGTGGGTGAGGATGTCTGCAGCAGCCCGTGTGGTCTGTGCCTGTTGAATTTGTTTGTAAATATTGACATAACGAAGGTCGAAACGTTTAATATAGAACCATTCTATTGGTTATTTGTGGATTTGCTAAACGATTTACAATTATTTCTGCTGTTGAGCAACAATGATATGAAGGACACGGCTGTGGATTTACTAGAAAAACAATGCGTATAATTTATGTGGTCAGAGTAAAATTGGAATGTAATTCAGATTCGGCAAGGACAATCTATCTAAATCACGCGAGTTACTTGCTAAGCTCGTTGGATGTACTGAAAATTGTATTGTAATGCTAGCAGTACCCTTAGTACGAGTTTTGATAGTTTTCGAAAACTTTATGTAGTTTCGTTTCCTTCCATACATTTGCTAACAGCGCCCCTAGCGAAAACTTTCATGAACTAAAATCGGCAGTATGAGTTAGATCGAAACATAGTATTCGAAAACTAAAAAAGTTTTCGAGCTGTTTATGGCACTTTGGTAGTACGAGTTCCAACTTTGACAAGTCAGCGATAGTAAACTATGACGTTTACGAAAACTTTTGTAGTATTCGCACTCACTAGATAAAATTCGGTGAGAGCTACGCGAACAAGCTAGTATTTGTAAATATTTGTAAATCCTGTCACATTTTATTACTCTCAGCCTGACATGAGGGCCTTCGGCCGGTTTATTTAAGTCACCATTTCTAAAATTATGGATATGGGTAGGGTTATTATACAAATTTCGAGACACATCTTGTAGATATTTTTCCAGAGAGAAAAATAATTACCACTCTATGAAATCTATCCATAATTTTAAATTGTGATGGACTCATTTTTCCTTTAAAAAAAGGATGCCTCCATAAAAAATAATAATAAACGATATGACAAGGCAGTATGGTCATATGATATTAGCCGACACTATGCGCAAATTAAAAAAAAACAGAACGTGGTACGAAACGCCAAACGTAAAGGATATGTTCGTCTCTTTCTTTTGCCGACGTGTAAAAGAGTTAGAAGTATATACCATGAAGTTCGTTCAATCGAGCTAGTCGATGGTTGATATCGTGTAAACCTAATACGAAAAATTTAGCCCGTACTGCCGATTACAACGTAAACTATTCGTTTGAGCGAGCTCACCAAAACTATTGAGTTTTGGAAACTATCAAACTCGTACTAAGGGTACAGATACATTAGCTAACCCAGTTGATGACTGAAGGCACGAAAACATACTGCAAACAGTTGTAATACGTAATCATATTATGGGGAAACTCTACCGAGAAAGAAAGAGTATTTATTGCACAAAAAAAATGTGTCGTGCGATTGTCGGAATACCCCCGTGGGAATCGTGTAAACCGATATTCCCCAAATTAAATTTGTTGACCTTGCCTAGCATGTACATCTTTGAAGCCGCTAAATTAGCAAAATAACACTTAGATATGTTCACTAAAGCTAGTGATATTTTTAAAAGGATTGCTAGGAATCGAGATAATATCGTTCTTTCAAGGATACCAAAAACTGCGCTCTATCATAAGAGTTGTTTTGTTATGTGCGGACGTATCTATAATAAGGTTCCAAAAGACATTAAAAGTCTGCCATATCGACAGTTCGTGATCAAGTTAAAACTATGGCTTATAGATCAATGTTTTTATAAACTATCGGACTTCTTAGAATAATCAATTTTAATAATTAATTTCGATCCTCTATTATCTTTTGACATCTTATTTTTTAATTTTAATGTATAATTCTGACATTGAACGAGGTAATTTGTAGGTATTGATTATTTTAATTGTAGGCTAATTTTGTTTTATTTTGGATGCGATTATTTTACTGGGCATTGTTATTCAAACTTAAATTTTATGTTTTTAGATACATTGATCGAGATCGAGATTATGAGCAATTTAAGCCATAACTATAAATTAAGAAAAAAATTTTATACTGTATTCTTCAGTGAAGTATGTAACTCTTACTTAAACCTACATTCATAAGACCAGTCTGTAATCTAACCATACTTGAGACAAATAAATAATTCATTCAATTCATTCATTCATATTGGCTATCACACCAGTTGATTTGCCGATTAAACTCGTCCCAGTGGTTATAGCTGGACGTCGAGAGGATGTGCAATCAACTGCCATTCATCAAAATAGACTCTAAGGCGACATGAATAGAGGTCGTTGTACGTTGCGTGCGTGGCATTAAAGGAACACTACGGTTATCTTATTCAATTTGGGGTCAACAGATCCGTTCGCCTACGACACTACACGCGCGACTTAGACTTGAAGAACGCTACCTCTTCGAGAATCTAGCCTAAGGAGATGTTAATGCAAGGCATACCCCTCTGCTGGCCATATAACCTTCTTGGCCATTCACGTTAAATAAAACTATACGCTGAATTTGATAACTGTGTGCATATTTTAAGATGGTGTGCGAGATTATTATAGTGTGCGTTTACATGAATAAGATTTTGTTAGGCGCGTGTGCAATGCGTGTTTACCTCGTCCCCCGTCAAAAATGGCAGAAAATTATGTTAGCAGATTCTGACGTAAAACCCCTCATTTTGCTGGATTCTCGAAGACGCTACCTAGTACAGTTAATCAGCAAATAAAGAATCTTCTTATTAAGAGTGAATCTAGAACCAAGTTCTTCGGTTTCTTTATTGTGGACGATTGCGATCTAAGCTCTTACATCCGCTAGTCATTCAATAACCTTGGCTTCTTTGAAATCTGCATGTGCATAGTGCACTCGGTTTTAGTCGGAAGCTTGTGGGTAAATTCAGTTAGCTCGGCGCAACCTTGGCACGCACTTACAAGCATGACCTTAATTAGTCGCCGATAGACCGTACGCCGACACCCCGACACACGAGTTAAATCACACACCATTTATGGATGTGGATTTACCGTAACATGGGTAACTGTTATTTTAATGACTAGCCCGCAGCTTCGACTGCGTGTTATTGGGATGAAAAGTCTTACGTATGTTCCATCCCAGGCTCTGAACTTTTGTATACTTCACAAACAACTCTACGTCTCGAATTTTCCACATCTTAAAAAGACACATCAGAATTAGATGTGCTAGCTTGGCTATCACACCACACATATTTATTGGGATAAAATGTTGCAATCATACATAAAGGAGCCATCATGTCAGAGGCGATCAGTGAAAGTCGTCACAGCTGGCTGGAAGCTGTGATGAAACAGATCATAACTGTGCAAGTGGGTGAGGAGAGAATAATACAGACAAGGCCACATGAGCTCATTGTTGCTGATCAAAACCATTAAGAAATCTCATTGACTTCATCAAACATTTGCTCAAATACTAATACTAGTACCACCAATTGGATCCTAAAAATGTTATGTCGTAGTAAAATCAATCCGTTGCTCTAAATGAATCATCAATGTTACCAAAGGGTTCGTCGACATTGCCACACCGAGAGCCAGCACAGATAGATTCAGAACACCGATGGATAGAGTCAACATTGAAAGCGACGCAATCAGCGCCACAATGCGGGCAATCAGCGCAGGAGTGGCCGCTGTGGCTGCAATCAGCCGTGACTGGTGGACACGCTGCAACCAGGTTCAAACGCCATTACTGGGTATGACAAATTTTATAGGTTATACAGACATTAATACTATTGTTAACTGGTAACAAGAAAAGTTACACTTAAACTTATTCGACTTAGTGAAATCGGATCTAAAACATTAGAGCTGTCTCGTTAACTTCTCCATAAAATGAGTAGCTGAGCGTCTAACGGAGCTCGAGCCACAGATGACTAAAAAGTTATCGAAGACAAGTGTACGATACGTGACTATTAAACGGCTCGATAAACAGCCGATGATCCGAACACTGCTCTACGTATGTACTATGTATATGACTGTATATGATTATAAATTAAAAGGTTTTTGAGAAAAACGTAGTATCTCGCTCCCAATCCTCCTAATCAAGGTTAACCTTGAATGCTGGTTTAATCACGGAACGGAAACCACTTGCCTATTGAGCTATCAACACGTACGAGGGAAACTAGCGACTAGAAATCCGCGACGATAATGCTCGTTTCGTTCCAAGAAAGTTTTACGGCTTTGGCCTTTCAAGTCGGGAAATACTCGACCTCAACTAACTTCCACACTTTAGCCACCTTTCCTGTTTCCCTCGTCCGACCGAACTAAGTAAGCTGAACAGATGAGATGGCGAAATTGCTGGGAAAAGCTATATTTATACCTAGATAGATACATAGACAACAAAATCGATTCGTGCTTTCTATCCTCTGTGCCTAGATATATATCTAACCACGAGGGCATTCCACATCGAAGACGATATTATTTTCCCGCAAAAGTGTTTTATGACACCTAAACAAGTGTTTCATGAGAAACCCAGGTGACGTGGACAATGGACGTGGGAAACCAACACAATGATGTTATGGAAACAGTGTTATGAATTGCAACGAGTTGTTGGAAGGTTATTTGTTCCATTGTAAGAAGCTGTTGGATAACGAATCCTATCAGGGTAAGGTTGTTAGTTGGAGTCAAGTTGACTATATGTATGAAAGAGACGTTGGAATATCACGAATCCGGGCACTATCAATTTTTTATGCTTATGTCTGTTTCTTCAACCACAGACAATGGATAAGACAGATAAGTTCAGCTAGGCAATAAAC
The DNA here is from genome assembly GCA_932526365.1 of Lobophora halterata. Lineage (NCBI taxonomy): Eukaryota > Metazoa > Arthropoda > Insecta > Lepidoptera > Geometridae > Lobophora > Lobophora halterata. The sequence continues at coordinate 559,591 of OW052012.1, forward strand.
AAAGCTGTATCCACAGTATTGCGGTGAGCAACCGCTAAGATGATAGAATTGCCGTTCGAAGCGGAACATCTAACTAAGCGATTACCGCTGGAGCACCCCGTCAATGACGTTAATGTGACGAGCAGGGATAGTAACTACAGTTTCCTCAATTATCCGGCTCGAAGCTAGCTAATTTAATGGGGACCACCCAACGCGACCGGCGTACGTCGTACAAATAGGGCAACTGGATTGTCGAAGACTTTTTTTACGTACTAAGTTGAGTATCCTTGTGCTTCAATAATGTATCGCAAAATTCCCAAATTGGGTTCCCAAATTTTCTTGCTAAACCTGCCTATGCCTTTCGAACCGTGGGGAATAAGACAATTAGATAGAGGCCAACCAGAGCAGTGAAGGTTATCAGCCGTGAGATAGCTCTATCTATCCGAATATTTAGAATGTTTTTCAAATCAAAGCGTTTCTTAGCAAGCTATCAGCAGGCGAGCGTTGGGTTAGGTATTCCCGGTACGATTTATATGGAAAGGAACAATAGGCAGTCGCCAGTCACTTCGGATAGGTATAATAATATTCCACCATTGCTGGATCAGTCATTCTGTAGTTGAGGAAAACAAGCAGAGGGTTAGTAATACACAGGAATAGAAGTCACAATTGTGGTGACGTGATTCCCGTTTTTGCAAATAGTTGATGGAAACAGAGCATGTTTAAACGAATTATTTAGTAATCAATATGCATAGCATACCTCACCATTCATTATTGTGAAAGAGTAAAAATTAATTAAAATGTAGGCTGCGTCTCAATACAATGAGGTTTGCGATCCCAGAGGACAAGATTATCATAACACAATCATTCGGAACACTGAATTTTGAAACCTAATGAGATCGTTGTACAAATGAAGATAAGAAAAAGCTCGTACGCCTATCAGGTTTTTTTCAGATGGACGATTAATGCTGTTAGCCGCAGATGGCTGTTACTGCGTCACCTGACTCTAACTGCCGCTAACGCCTATTAGTTGCAAAAGGATTAGTTCAAAATTTCTTTCTTAGTACACACATTCAGCTCTTGACGGAACACCTCTACGTACAGTGGTTTGACCTGTAGGTTGTCAGTCTGTCAGTCAGTTAGTCAGAGCTACGTCTTTTATATACACCACCATAATTTAATTACAAATTAAATGGGCAATGCAGACCGGGTACCTGCAGACAGAATTTTGAATTTCTACAAGTACAGAGTGACAGCGGCGCGAGTGCGGTGCCCGAGCCGAGCTTTTGCGAGCTGGCAAAAAAGATACGAAAATTTGACTTAATTTTTTCATGTTATTTTGCCATATCTGTGTTCAGTAACGGCAACTGACCTTGTGTATTTTTTTTTCTGGTGATTAAAAATTTACCGTGTATATTTATTGACTAACAATGAAGATGGTGCACTGTGGGCAGAAGAACCCATTATTTTCAGTTGGTCTCAATTTCAACGCACGTGTGTGCCTTTAGTTCCAGACAGGGCAGGCCATAGCACATGCGGAATGCAAGGTCAACGGCCGCGACACGCGACTGCGCCCGCGCACCGCGCACCATAAAGTGAATCACCTACAAGTCCAACCTCCCTTAGATTTTACGGTCGATCAGAAAGCGGCGATAAGGATGGAGCAGTAAAGGCGGGCACAGAATACATTGGTGCTAGTAGAGAATTTGTGTAAAACAACACAAAACTAGTTGAAAATCGTTCGCAGATATAGCCGTGTTGGCCGAGTGGGAGGTGCCTCGACTTTCGATCCGAAGTTCGTAGGTTCAAACGAAGTGCACGAAAAGAGCCTCTTCGAAGAGCACTTGAAATCCTCTCACCACACTGGTTCGAGAGAACTAGTTACACGATAAGAAGGAGAAGAATTAGCAGATGAATCAAAATATATCCCGAAGTAAATGAGGGAGAAAAGATTCGGTGAAGAAGCTTACGATCTGAATCACTGAAGACTGTAGGGCTAGCTAGCCCTAGATAAACCAGTGGTTTTAAGTATTGAAACCAGAAGGTCTCCGCCTAGGCACAGGAACCGACACAGTATCAGACAGTTGTGTAATCCTACCAGATTATTCTACTTATTCTACTAAGTTGCAGTAATGGTTGGCTGCTGAATCCCGCTGCGCGCGCAACGGGTTATGAGACTCGCTCCGCTAGTTCACTACGTGGCAAGTGCATATCAATCAACAGCGGGTTTATAGCGGCCATTAGCTCTGTGTCAACTATTAAGTATTAACTTGATATGGGTTCCTGGAACTATGGTGTACTGTGTACATAGGTATCTATATGTATAATGTATGGCACCGCTAAGTGCAGTTGGAGGAACTAGGGTATAGGCATAGCTGGGCATTAACTCGTTAATCCGTTAATTAACAAAGTTAACATTTTAATTAACGGATTAACTTTTAAGTTAACTTTTTAAAAGTTAACTTTGCGTTGCGAGAACGTGGGATGCATACATAGATTTTTTTTTAAAAAGGTACAAAACATTACGGTTTTCAATTCAATTATAAGAAAAGTCAGACACCAAAATCTGGTTCACTTCTGGCCTACTTAAACAATTTTAAGGAAATCAGCCACATGAAGGCCTCTACAACTTGTTAATAAACAAACCATCCACCACATGTTTATTAAATTCATCCCTCAACAAGTTGCTATTTCAGTAACATCCGCCGCGACATCGACCTAACGACTATTGAATATTCCATGACCACACAGTCAACGACTGTGTCATATTCTATGGGACTTTATCGCTCCTATGGATACTAACTACGACATATTCTATGGTCGGCTGGCTCGCATTCTATAGTAACTGTGACATATGTTATGGTAGGCTCTTGTCAGCAATTCCCTTTGCTATTTCTTAAGGGTGAGACTGAATGACGTGTTGAGAGCCCTTGTTTTACCAGCTTTTGCCTTTTTAGATAGCTTTGATACGGAATTCTAGCTTTGCTTTGAAGTTCTGTTTTTTTTTTTAAGTTACTTGTAGGCCAAACTGGAAGGTTTGATAGGTTAATAAATTTTAAGTTTTACAGGGATGGATGAGAATTGGTTTCTGTGCATTTAATTTACTTATCTTGCCTTTACCTAAATTGCTATAAGGGGATCTATTTGTTTTCACAATCTTCTTCGTTCAAACTAATGATACGATAAGAAGTGTGGTGAAAGGATTTCAAGTGCGCCTTTCGTGCATTATTATACACTGTTTTCACCATAAAGATAAAGTAGAGCTCAATAAATTTTAATACCTATAAACAAATAATTTACCACGAGACACTGCAGTTGCCCAACCACTTTTATAAATGTATCCAACTAAAGGATGATTAATGAGGAAAATGTATTAATAATATGGATAAATGTGAATTTTATTTTTCTGTGAGGCAATACATGTAAATAAAATATAAATTCTAATTACAAATCACACTAAGATAATTACTGTAATGAACTGAAAATATGGGTCATTTTTTTTAAAGTACTTTACATTAAATATTTAAATACACAAATGTTTGCGTTGAAGTGGGAATCAAACCAGCAATATTATAACACAATGAGATGTTGTGTGAACTGAAGAGTTTTTTTAATGATATTAAAACAGCATCTCACTTCTCAGTGAATCCAAATAAGTATTGTACTGTCAGGAATGTATGCGAGTGCTTTTGGTGACCATTGTTCCAGGAACATGCCCATTGTGTGGTAATTGCTCCTGCCGAAGGCCTATGGCTATAGCAACTGAGTTGTTGGCATTGTTAGGTACAGTTCTGTCAATCTGGCTTGATGCTGTTGGGAGACACAAAGGACTTTTAAGAACCACAATTATTTGTGATACTTATAGGGAATACATAATAAGGACATTAATTAAAGTAATTTCTGTTTCCTACCTAGGTACAAAAAGCTCGGGCGCCACACTCGCCCTGCTGTCATTTTGTCGTTTTGTAGAAGCCCAAAATTCTGAATGCTTTTTTTTGGTAATTAAAAATGTGTGGTGTATAGATGAACAATTTATTGTACACCAACAAGAATAGAGCAGAATAAAACAATAAAGAAAGTTTATAAAGGCCTTATGGTAGCCTTATCACTGTGGGCAATCTCTTCCAGGCAACCCCACAAGGACAAGAGTTAAGTTAATATAGACGGCTCACAATGAGCACACAACATAATTAATTTACAGGTATTTTTCTTTAGAGTAGGTACCTACAATAAATTGTGTATTATGAATATTATTTATCAGGCTACCTATCTCAATTCGAAAAGTACGTACATAATGTTAGTTACTATTTTAATAAGCAATTTCAAGCGCAACAATAAACTTTGTGCATAATCAATGAATGAGTCAACGGTCTGAGATCATTGCCTTGGCTTACAAATCACTTTCAATTTGTATGACACAGAGCAAGATATTAGGTGCAACTTTCAAATGGAATCAGGACACCACCTCATTAAAGCTTCAGAAAGCTCTTACCTGATTGAAAAAGGTGATGAATACTCGCTACTTAACCATCCTAATTTCAGTTGGTAGTGGGTAGACATAATAACATTGATTTCAGGGATGGCCTTACCTTCAGGATACGCCTGTTTATCGGCAATAGCATCGATGACGGCATGCGTGGAGTTGTAGACGGGGCCCAGGGCTCTCATGTCGAACTCCACGGAGGCGTGATACGTCGTGTCGAGCACCGGCTCCGAGTAGTTGACGGCGGAGGACTCCCACGCGTCGCGCATCTCCTCCTGCAGCGCCCGCGTCAACTCGTCCATGTTGCTGCCGATCGCCCCCACGCCCACCGCACACACCACACAAAACAACAGCTTCAACATGTTGCTCACACTAAACACTCAACTCATAACATAATCCCGCAATTCGGAGGGTAAAAATTGTTTGGAAAACAAACGCAGAGATCCCCGAAACATAAACACTAGAATTTCGAAATGGATCGTATTTTGTGGAGCTCTCGCGCCGTGAAAACGACGTCTATTCGACGCTGACACTTTTCTATGTAAAAATTATAACGATTCCAGTTAGGATTCACATATTTTTACCAAAATCCTTTGTTACGAAAACGCGACACGACCGTCGGCGAAACGAGTCGGTCGATGAAAGTAAATGTTGCCAGTGTGAGTTTCAGAAATAGTACGGCAGTTCTCACAAAAAGGTACGGTTGAAAGTCGAAGGTCCGATTTTCCAAAATCTTTAATCTTAAAATTCAGTATTATCGTAATTTATAAAAAAAAAAGCACGTAGAGAAGGCCATCTGATATAATGCTGTTTGATTGGAAAAAGGTACGAAAGTATGACTGAATAATGTTCGTACTCTGACTAATCTGTGATAATGTTCTGGCAAGTAATATGGCAGTATGCATGATTCATTTCCGGTTGGAGTTTTGGCGGAAACGTGAAAATGTCGAGTCAACGGCATTGAATTATTTTCCAAAACTTGTATTACTTGTGTTAAGGTGTAAAAATGGTGTTTTTTTTTTACCCATTTATTGCTAGACTACGTGGATGAGTGTGGGTGAATGCTGTGAAACATCGACTTATTGTGTTGCTTCTAAAACTCGTTAAAAGCCTCTAGTAAAGTCTCCATCACTTTACAAGGGCATGACTTGACTTGACCATGACATTCTTTGCTCGACTCTGACTTATAAAAAAGCAAAGAGCTTCTATACTATGTATCTAGAGAGCTAACACGCCATTTTGTTTTATTTAAGGATTAAGAATTCTGAACCTTATGCCTTGGAAATAAAGTTCTTTTTTAATTAAATCTAAATATAAGGATTTTAATGCTTGATAGAGACCCCCTCGTTAAGGAGTGTGTCTCGTTCACACAGTTGCCAGCATACAATAAAAATTAACATGGCCATAATTTTTGAAATAAGTGGGACAATTTTCGAAATTAGACGATTTGCTCTAAATGTTATTCAGATTCATTTGAAAGGTTTAGAACAGTTGCTGTCATGTAGGTTAGGTACCTAACTGCCGAGAAAAATAATTACTATTCGAAAGAAACAGTATTAAAACCATTGAATCAGATATACCTCACTAGAATGCGGCGCACCGCCCTCTTTTTTGTTGATATTTTAATGCACCTATGTATAATATAATTTTAAAACAATAATGCAAAGTAACGTATGTATATAACATTGATAGCTTATTGAGCAGATTGAATTTTCCCTTGGTTGATTGTTTATGTCTCAATGAAATATTCAAAGTTCAAAAATTATGGTCGCCCTACAGAACGAGACACACTCCTTACTGGTTCTAGCTCTTTCGGCTCGCAGTTTTCGTGTGAGTCGGCATTCTAGATACATAGTATACAAGTTCTTTGTAAAAAAGCTAAACATATTCTTACGTATGAAGTACAAATATCAATATAAAAAAACAAATAACAAAACGTATGTTAAGGCTTAAGGCGGTATGATTTTAGGACATAAGACTTAACACAAATATTAAAAAAGAAATACGTCCGCTTGCTTTTTTTTGTTTTGTCTGATTCAGGTGTGGCGATAGCGTTCTCTTTCTACTGCCATGTTTTATGTTTTGTTTTTGTCGTTCGGTTGTCGCATCAAGTTCCACCTAGACATAGCTGATTTGCTAGATTCTTGAAGATAGAGATAGATAAACCCCATATAGTGTAGTGTATGTATGGCATAGTAATACATATTATAAACCCGATATCTCTATTTCTATTTATTTCGTACCTAACTGTAAACTTCGATCATCAAAATAAGTAACTAAAATGTAGGTAGCTGATCTTAACAAATTAAAATCAAACACTAAATAAAATAATTTAATTATAAAAAATGTTTAGACTGATTAATAATTTATAAGTAAATCATTGATTTATATCAAAGAACTTCTAAACTATAAAAGAAGATCCTTTCGATACAGATAAAGTTACACAGTAGTTAATTATTATCTAAAATACACAGTAATATGAGAAACAAATAGAAATCAAGAACTAATATTAAGTACTTCCACATTTGTCTGAACCATTCAAATTCATTCAACATTTGGATGAGTAAGTAAGGGTACCGCTAACAGCCATCATGATAAAATAAAAAAAAACAAGCTTTCCCTAATCTACCATGAAAAATTAAATAATAATGAATGGAAGGTAGGTAGTTTAGGTACCAAGGCAGAGGAAGTCTAAAGTTAAAACGGGGAACCGTTTTGATGCATCTTCATATTAAAGTCCATTATTTAATGTTAGGTAAGTGGGTATGGCACTCATGGTATACTAAAGCTACATAAATATGACCAACAATAACTTAATTTAATATTTGGACAAAAACATGACTTAATTAGATCAGTCAGACTCAAAATCTGACCATAAAATATGTAACAGATATAAAAATACCAGCCATTTTATACGAATGGTTGAGATCTACAAATACTGGTGTGAGTTGCGTCGCCATCGGGAGAATCCTGGCTTTCGATCAGATCCTGTCTTCAGTTTGAGAAATGTCAGAATATCCTAGACATCTCCCTGGTGGGATGCACCCTCAAAGCTTCAATGGGCACAGAGTATTAGGGTGCTTTTCCACCAGAGATGTGCTATGCTACGTTGCTATGGATGCGTTTGATATCCACCAATCATATTCATTGGTGCACATACCTTAGCACTGGTGGAAACGGATTCAACTAAGATATGTTTTTTATATGGAAGGATGCGTGCTATGGATGCGTGCTATGGATGCGTGCTATGGATGTGTGCTATGGATGTGTGCTATGGACCTCGCCGCTCGCCGCTTCTCTACTATCGATACATAGCATAGCTCGAACTGCGCATCTTTCTCGCGCAGCTACTTTGCAGCGGCGCATCTTCATAGCACATCTTTCTTGCACAGCTACATAGCATAGTATTGGTGGAAACGGTCACATATTTTCGTAGCGTAGATTTCACATCTTCGCAGTATAGCTGCATAGCACATCTCTGGTGGAAAGGCACCCTTATTGAGGTGTCAGACATTCTCCTTGATGAGCAAGGGCGCAGCCTCCGCTGCCACTGTGGCGCCCGCCGCTGCGAGGGCCGCTGCGGCAGAGGAGGCCCGTAGCGCTCGGGTGTCCAGGGCCTCTATAGCTTCCAGTTGCGGGATGATGGACTTCGGCACTCGGAACATTACTAGCTTTTGGTGCGATTTTTTCAGTTTTGCTGCTAGTCGTTCCAGAACCTGGCGAACAATGTGAGAGATAAAAACGGGTTTGTGGAATTACACAGTTTGATAATGACATAAATTTCAGGCTCTCATTGTTCTGAGCCCTGTGCAGTTTGGTCCACAGGTAATTAAAACTCGGAGCAAAATTTTAGGCGCTCGCTGTTCTGAGCCCTTTGTAATTTTTTAATGACATAGGTAAGTAAAGCTCTGAGTAAAATTTCAGGCGCTCATCGTTCAGAGTTCAAATAATCGTTTTTTCATCCATGAAACAAGTAACAAGGCGAGCAAGGCGCTCTCCTGATGATAGAAGATCACTCCTGCCCATGACGAGTAAAGTTTTACGCAGGACTGTGAATGAAACATTTTTGTTGATCTCGCTGACTGCCGTTCAGTGAATGGTAGGTATAAAAAGCGCCTCTATGTTAATTAGCCATTTTCCTCTGAAGGGTCCAAAAAAATCCACCAGAGGCAGCACACCATCGGGAGGTACATCATTTTGATTTCCCTATAAACAGCAACGTTAAACGTACATTTCCAATCCCTCTCTTTACCCGCTTAAACATTGAATTTAGTAAAAAAACTGAAATACATGGCAGTGCTTTTCTTCGGTTATTATTAAAATGTGACTTTCATTTAGATTTTGTCTTTATTTCAGGAGACAGGTGCATTTAACTTTTAGTCTAATGCAGGTGCATTAGACTTAAAGTTGCTGCCCTCTTGTGTTTTTTTTTTTCAGAAACTTTCGGAAGCTTTAAAGGAAAAAGGCCAGTATTTATGTTTATGTGCCCATCACGTGAAAACTACTGAATGGATTTAATTGAAACTTAACAGTATCATAGCTACTAATCCAGTATAGGACATAGACTATATAATATTACACTAATGATGACTTGCACCAAACTTTCAAAGTTCCTAAGCAATTACTTTACTCACTTATCAATTCTTAACGATCAGAATCTGGACTGTTAAGAACTACCAAGCGAATAAAGTAATTGCTTAGGGACTTTAACAGTTCGGTGCAAGTAGGCATAAATCTCTTCCAAAGGTATGATGGTGCTGCCTCTGGTGGATTTGGAACCAGAGAAAAAAGGCTAATTGACAATAATGGTTCAGGACTAGCTTGCACCTAGCAGTAGCGGTAGACCGTCACCTGTGTGGCTGAGTAGTCGATATGCGCGAGCCGGCTGCAGTCCAGCAGAAGTGCGGGGGCAGCGGGGGCGGCGGGGGCGGCCGTCAGCGCGCGCCGCGACACCAGCTCCGCATTCAGGTAGCACAGGCACAGCGACGGAGACACCACCACCACCGGGCCCGAGGATGACTGCACACGAGAGGATCTTCAATAACATGGCTACATAATCAAGGTTTTACAAAAACATAGACAACTCACTTCAAAGAGGGATTTTCAATGAAAAAAAATCACGCTTTTTATTTTGGTTACTAGATGGCGCTGTTAAAAAGTCAATTGCAAAGAGCTTTTATACATATATCAAGAGAGCTAACACGCCATTTTGTTTTATTTAAGGATTAAGAATTCTGAACCTTATCACGACCGAATAACGTTATTTTTTAATTAAATCAAAATATAACGATAAACGATCTGACGATCGATCGACAGAGAGCCGACGTTTCTGTGGTGTGTCTCGTTCACACAGTGTCGCCAGCATACTGTTGAAGACATCGCATCAACAGCTCATCTGCCCGGCCGAGGGGGGGGAGCCGCCTACCGCGCCCGCCGCGCCGCGTTGCCTACCGCGGTCGCTGGGCCCAGCGACCGCGACATTCTTCCATTGGTCCTTCGCCATTAATAAGGGAGATTCATAAGAAGAGGCGTTTTGAAGCTGTTGGACTTGGATCGTGGGCCTTATTTACAAATTCAACGCGCCATTGGCGTTGCAACGGAACAAACGGAGGTCAAACAAAGGACATAATTTTGAAGAACGGATTAGCGTCACTGTGGAGAGAAAGACGTCTTGTGAGTTCGTTCCAAATTCCTTCATAATTCCCTCCTCTTAAATTGTTCTAAAACTTAGATCACTTTCATTCCAAATCATTTAAATTTGCTAAGATTTGAGTCAGTGACTTTTTTTTCGCCGACATTGGGCATTCATAAACACGCATAAACAGTGAGAATTGCATAACTTCTTATCTTTCGCTTACGCATCAAATACCGGAGGTGTTCACCATTAAAGTTTATTGCATTTGTAAAATTCCGAGCATACCTATCTATCGCTCCTGTTGTTACGCTATACGCACGGCCGGCTTGCATACTTACAGATAAACCGCCATTTTATGTGCGTAATTCATATCGAATCATTGTACTTAGCGAAAGTTTGATCTTTATTCTGCCTTTCATATATAGTAGTGGTATTTATCTCATTAATTGTGCACTATGACAGAACCTAAGTTGGACCATACTTTAAAAACTTTGCTAAAGAAACGTGCTGCGATAAAATCAAAGGTTACAATATTGAGAAATCACATTAAAGTACTTAGAGCCTCTAAAACTTTATCTGTGTTGCAAACTGTGGATCTAGAGTGCCGTTTACGTAAATTTGAACCCTTATGCGATGAATTCGATGCATTACAGATGGAAATCGAGATATTATCACCCGACGATGATGACTTTGAGGCTTCCGTCTTGAAGGAACGTGAAGAGTTTGACGCGGATTATTTTTCTCTGGTGGCTACCGTAAAAACCTTGCTCAAAGAGAAAGGAATGCCACAGGAAGGATCTGTGACGGAATTCAGTGACGCGGAATCAGGTGCGCAAGTGAGAAACTTAGTTCGTCTTCCCAAAATCGATTTACCGAATTTTTCGGGTGGCTATCAAAACTGGCTAGAATATAAAGAAACCTACCATTCTCTAATCCATAATAGCGAAGGTATAGATAACATAAACAAGTTTCACTATCTCCGCGCTTCCCTTCAGGGAGATGCGGCTCTGATTATCAAAAATATTGATTTTACAGGCGCTAATTATAAAGTTGCGTGGGACTTACTGTGCGAGAGATTCGACAATAATCACTTACTGGTAAATAACCACTTACATGCATTATTTAATGTCGAGCCAATTCATAAAGAATCTTGTAGGTCTTTACGATATCTTATTGATGTAACTAACAAGAATATTAGGGCACTCACAACATTGAAAGAACCCACCGATCATTGGGGCACGATCATTATCTACATGATGTCCACTAAACTTGACAGCGTTACGGGTCGTTACTGGGAAGAACATAGGAATACATTGACCTGTTCCCCAACCCTAGCTCAGTTCATAACATTTTTGAATAGGAGAGCCGACTTGTTAGAAACTGTGGAGGAAAAATCCCTTAAAATAAAATCAGAGACACACAAAACTAAAAGTTTGATCATAAATAGCACTGACAACAACGATCAACGCAAAAATAAATTGTTCATATGTCCTCAATGCAATCAGTCACATCAGTTGTTTGTTTGTGAGTCATTCAGGAGTCTTTCATTGGAATCCAGACTTGAGAAGGCTAAACAGTTTAAGGTTTGCTTAAATTGCTTACGTCCCGGGCACGTGGCAAAGAAGTGCTTCTTATCTCATTGCAAATATTGCAAGGGCAAGCATAACACTCTATTGCATTCACACCAAACTGATTCCACATTCTCTTCTGAACCTTCTACGTCAGATGGCATTGTTCTGACAACAGATGCTCGTAATCAGCATACCTCTTCTGCGCGTGTTTTCCTGTCCACAGCGTTGGTGAAGGTCGTAGATAGCAGAGGAAACAAACACAGAGCCAGAGCGATTTTGGACAACGGTAGTGGCATAAACATCGTGTCCGAAGCTTTCTGCGGTAAGCTAGGTCTGCCGCGACGGAACGTAAGCTCTATGGTATCAGGTTTTAACAATCTTGCCTCTAATAGTACACAGTCTTGCAATCTCTCAATTGAGTCTTTAAATAGTGACTATAGGGCTAGCTTAGATTGTCATATATTTGCCAACGTCACCTCGGCTGTACCAGTCTCATACATAGACGTAAAACACATACGCATCCCAGCAGGCATTCGTCTGTCTGATCCGACTTATAATGTCCCCTCAAAGGTGGATCTTCTTCTCGGGGCAGAGACCTTTTGGGATGTGCTAGGTAGTCAAAAAATAAACCTAGGTAAACACTTGCCTCAGTTACGTAATTCAGAGTTAGGATGGATAGTAACCGGACACTTTCTAACTTCTAAAGATAAAGTCAGTCAATGTCTTTTTACCCAGGGTCACTTAGATAATGACCTCACTCGTTTTTGGGAATTAGATAGCGTTTCCCCGATACATTCTTTTTCTGCAGAAGAGCGCGCATGCGAAGAAAACTTCGCTCTCACCACGACACGTAATGATGATGGTCGTTTTGTCGTCTCGATCCCGCTCCGTGAGGATCCTAGTGTTTTAGGTGATTCTTTCGAAATGGCGAAATGTCGTTTCTTATCGCTCGAAAAGAAGTTTGAAAGGCAGCCAGCATTTAAAGATAGGTACCTAAATTTCATGAGGGAGTATGAGGACTTGGGTCACATGACTGAAAATAAAACACTCTTTCCATACAGCGATCAGGTAAATTATTATTTACCACATCATGGTGTGATACGAGAATCGAGCACTACGACTAAATTGCGGACCGTCTTTGACGCTTCAGCCGTCACCTCTTCAGGGATTTCATACAATGAAATTCAAAGGGTCGGCCCTACCGTTCAAGACGATCTCTTATCGATTCTTCTTAGGTTCCGCCAGCATAAATTTGTAGTGTCAGCCGACGTCGAAAAAATGTACAGAGCCGTCCTCGTTGTGCCTAGGCAGCGTCCGTTGCAACAAATCGTATTTAGGTATGATAAAACACAAAAACTAAGTACCTACACCCTAAATACCGTTTGTTATGGAACTGCGTCCGCGCCGTACCTGTCGACAAAGTGTCTAGTTAGTCTGGCTGAGGCAGCTACTGATAATAGCACAAAGGAAAGTATATTACACGATTTTTATGTACATGACTATTTAGGGGGTAGCCCCACTGCAAGCGAAGCTATAAAGCTATGCAAAGATATAATTTCAACTTTAGCTACGGGTCAATTCAATATTAGAAAATGGAAGTCTAATAGTACTGAAATATTGAATGCATTGTGTGCTGACATCGACATAAATAATTCGAACACATTTTTGGATCTTTCCGATAACAACACAAACACATCTTCGAAAACTTTAGGTCTTAATTGGCTTTGTCAGCTCGATATCTTATCGTTTTCAATAAACATTGACCTTCATGAGAAGGTAACAAAACGTCACATTCTATCTGTGATAAGTCAAATATTCGATCCCTTAGGCCTTGTAGGTCCATGCGTAGTCGAAGCGAAAGTTATCATGCAGAGGTTGTGGGTCCTTAAATTTATGTGGGACGAAGAAGTTCCATCAGAAATCCTTCAGCTCTGGTCTTCATTTGCGAACGCCTTGCCCAGTCTTAATGAGTTACAAATTCCTCGTTGGGTTCTTACAGACTCTTTTAATAAGGTCGAAATCCATGTGTTTACAGATGCTTCGGAAGCAGCGTACGGAGCGTGCGTCTACATCCGGTCTGTGTGTAGCTCGGGGGTGGTTCGTGTCCAGTTGATGATTTCGAAAAATAAAGTAGCACCGATCAAACCTACGACTATCCCACGTCTTGAGTTGTGTGGGGCTTTATTAGGTGCGAGACTGTGTACTAAGGTACTAAATTCACTTACCATAAAATTCGACTTATGTAGGTTCTGGTGTGACTCCACGATCGTACTAGGGTGGTTGTCGACTCCATCGAACCAACTTAAACATTTTGTACGTAACCGTGTGAATGAAATTCAGGAAAGTACGAACGGGTACTCATGGAGCTATGTTCCGTCTAAAGAAAACCCGGCAGATCTAGTTTCCCGCGGGGTGAAGGCTGATCTTATCAGCAACTCGTCGTTGTGGTGGTCAGGCCCGACCTTTTTGCAAAAATCGGAGCGTGATTGGCCTAAAATGCCTAACGAGTCACCGAAACACGACCTACCGGACCTAAATACGTGTCTCGTCGTAAATGATAATTCTGAAGAAAATAATGCCAATCTATTTACAAAACTTATAGCTAGATATTCTAAATTTACACGTTTACAAAGAGTTATAGCTTATGTACAAAGGTTTGTTCATAACTGTAGAAATAAAAATGATAAAAACAAAGGTCATCTTTCTTGCCATGAATTACAAAATTCATCTAACTTAATCTATCACACGGCCCAACTTGAGATGTTTCCTGATGAATATGCACTCTTGAGATCAGGTAAAACACTACCTAAGAAAAATAGGTTAATATCACTATCTCCTTATCTCGATACTTACAATATCATGAGAACGGGTGGAAGATTAGAAAATGGGCCTTATAGCTATGACGTAAAGCACCCTATTTTATTATGTAGCAAGCATCATTTGACGAAAATTATCTTTCACCATTATCATCTGAAACTCTTACATGCAGGACCGCAGCTCCTCTTATGCACTATTCGCCAGACATATTGGCCCTTAGGAGGGCGGAACCTGTCTAAATCCATAACAAGAAACTGTCTTAAATGTTTCAGATTCAAATCTAGCACTGTTCAGCCTATACAAGGCCAACTCCCTGAGTCCAGAAGTAAGCTAGAATTTCCATTCTTAAATTGTTCAGTCGACTACATGGGTCCAGTTATGATAGCCAGCCGAAAGGGCCGAGGGTGCCAGCTAAGTAAATCTTACTTGTGTATCTTTGTATGCTTGGCTACTAAAGCCTTGCATCTTGAGCTCGTCACAGATCTTACCAAAGAAGCTTATATGGCAGCTATAGCTCGTTTTATAGCTAGAAGAGGGAAGCCACAAAGTATAACATCTGATAACCAAACTGCGTTCATAGGTACATGTAACGAATTACATCGCTTTTTATCAGACTCTAATATAGGTTCTGATGTAGCACAAGAAGGCATAGACTTCCGCTTCGTGCCGGCCTATACCCCTCATTTCAATGGCATGGCTGAATCCGCCGTCCGTAGCACTAAACATCATCTTCGTAGGCTTCTACAACTTACTCATTTCACTTATGAAGAAATGCAGACTTGTTTGACTCAAATTGAAGCCGTTCTTAATTCCCGTCCTATCACCGCTCTAAGTTCTGATCCGTCCGATTTCACTCCGCTAACCCCCGCTCACTTCCTGATTGGGCGACCACTTGTGTCTGTTCCTCATCCACAGGTGACAGAGAAGATAACCAGCCTTGAGAGATTCAAGAGGATTGAGTTTATAAAGCAACATTTCTGGAAACGCTTCTCCGAAGAATATGTCACTACCTTACAACAGAAGACAAAGTGGCCTACCGCCTCCAACAATGAGCTCAAGTTGGGATCCTTAGTCCTCATCAAAGACAAGGCGTTACCACCACTGCGCTGGCTGACTGGCCGAGTGGTGCATGTATACCCGGGCAATGACCTTGTGACCCGAGTATGCGACATAAAGACGGCAAAGGGAGTGATCAGAAGAGCATTCAACAATATTTGTCCCCTTCCAGGCCTACCTACTGAAACCAGTTCAACCCGCGGAGTATGTTGAAGACATCGCATCAACAGCTCATCTGCCCGGCCGAGGGGGGGGAGCCGCCTACCGCGCCCGCCGCGCCGCGTTGCCTACCGCGGTCGCTGGGCCCAGCGACCGCGACATTTCTTCCACGGGTCCGAGAGCATACGCATCACCTTTGCTCCCTTAATATACCAGTAAAACAGTCCACTGCTCTTCATTTTAAAGTCCCTTAGGACCCTAACAATACAAAATTAAAATGGACATGGTAGAAAAAACAGAAACATTGGGCACTACATAATTTCACTTAATAGTCGCAAGGATCATTTTATATAGTTAACTAATTAAATAACTTAATTTCTCACTTAGTACAAGAATGTGTCTTCGTTTTCATAAAAGCAAGGAATTTATAAACGTAGTTTATCAATTTATTGGATAAGAGTTATTGCAAAATAGGAGTAATGTGATGTCAATATGCTGGTAACTCTTTGCAAACCAATGAAACAACATGGCGGATATTTGTCTTTGGATTGGCGGCGTATTTAAAATTATTACAAGAAATTGGTTTTATTATTATTTTACTTAACTTTTTTACTAAAATGGTCCAAATTTGTGTCGTAAGTGGGTGTGAGAAAGAGTCGTATCCAGATTGTGGGATATCCTTTCACAGGTAAGAAAATTTCGATATGGATCAGTAGTGTGTCCATTTCATTTTTAATTTCAGGATATTCACTATATAAATAGATATTTAATTTTGTAACGTTCATAAGTTTCAACTCGTTTCCACCCTGTTCAATAATTCCACCCTGTGGCAGATTGCCTGCTAAGAAAGATTTGAAAAATAAATGGAAGGAAGTTTTGCAATTCGCGTCGCGTCGCGTTATAATACTACAAAATTAAGTGCCTGTATTGTTGATGCTATATTATGACCGTTAACAATAAGTATTTTTTTAATTGTACCCTTTCTACTGTCGTGTACTTGTAGTCACTGTCAAACTGTATAAAATAATTTCTTTTTAATAATAAATAAATTTGGCAATATATTGTGTTTGAACAAAATTATATTATTTTATTTCCACTTTAGTAATAAGCCGTATAACGGCTCAATTCATTCTGATCAATGTTATGTCTGATTCAATGGTATATATTACTGTTTCTTTCGAACAGTAATTATTTTTCTCGGCAGGTAGATACCTAACCTAGATATATATCGATTCTAATTCAAATGAAACGATTTTTTTTTATGCAAATCGTTTAATTCAAAAATTGTCCTGTTTAGCTCAAAAATAATGGTCACCTTTTTAGAAAGAGACACACTCCTTAATAGGTAGTCTCTTTCGGCTCTCGGTTTTCGTGTGAGTCGGCCTTCTAGATACTAGTAGGTATACAAGTAGGTATACAAGTTCTTTGGTCAATTGTTAATGTTAAGTGTCATAATAAACATCGAACTTTTTTGTTAGCGCCATCTATCTTAGTTTATGGAACCACTTTTTATTATGTCTCATTGAAAAGCCCTCATTATACTGTTAGTGACCGTTTTCATTGAAAAGTCACAGGGAAGCAAAATACGCAATTTGGTTCACTTCAACGACTTTGTTTTTAGTTATTTTGATTTAAAAACTAAACAACTGAACCGATTTTGACCAAATTTCTATGGGGCCAATCTGAAAGTATAACCTTTCGAATAAAAAATATTTTTTCCAATCGGTTCATAAACAACAAAATTCTGAGGTAAAAATAAAATTCTTAAAACTCATATACGGACGAAGACGTGGAATTTTAATGATGATTGCATTGCTTACTCGCGCGATAATCCGCCATTCCCGTTCTATTAGGACAATGCCTTATACTACCTTGACGATGTGCACGTCGAGCGGCGGCCGCAGTATCCGGCGCAGCAGCGCGGCCAGGCTGGCCAGCGCGCCGACGCTGACGGCCAGCTCCACCGTGCGCACGACGCTGGTCAAAAACGTCAGCGCCAGCACACACAGCTCCACGCGGTCGCGCCGCCACAGACGGACGAAGATCGGCAGATCTATCTGGAGTTACGGAAAACACGTTGGGAAAATTAAATATACACCGCAAATTTTAATCAATATAAAAAAATACATTATCAGTTGCCGTTACTGAACACAGATAAGGTAAAAAACTTGAAAAACAGAAGTCGATTTATTGTCAAAATAAATTTGATCAAAATTGGATAACGATTACCGTTAGTCGTTATCCTATGGATTTGCGTTAGGCGGTACATTACGGTAACATTGGTAATAATTTAAGTTTTATTCATCGTTTGGCAAATCCGGGCACTTAACCTAGGTCGAGCCAGCTCGTGTAGGTAGGTAGGTACATTATATGTATTGGTTTTTGATACAATTTCTCTGCTTTATCTACGAACTGCAAAGTCTGATGTTAATTTTCAACCAGCATAACCCAGAGTTTTAGTAAAAATTCAATAAAAAAACCATGTCCTATTGTTATGACACTACCTAGTTATGACACTTACACGACATAGGTACGAATAAATAAGGGACAACGCCCACTCCACGAGACGTGTAACATATATATTATAGCGCGGAAGATCTGTTATCTGGTGTCAGAAGCTATCAGCTTCATTAATATAGGTATCCATTGAATGCCACACAATGCGTAAGCTATCTTGTACTCGGTTATTTATGGAAAAACAATATAAATGTTGACTCCATCTTGATAATATTATAACAATGACAGTTACGAGTATAGTGCCTACTTGCACCAAACTGTCAAAGACCCTAAGTAATGACTTAACTCGTTTGACAGTTCTTAACGGTCAGAATCTGTACTGTTAAGAACTACCAAGCGTGTATAGTAATTGCTTAGGGACTTTGACAGTTTGGTGCAAGTAGCCATTTGTCACGCAACAAGAGTTGGCGCTGTCAAAGTACTTACAACTAATGCAATTTCACTTCACTTTGACTTTAGGATGATAATTTTGACAGGTCACAATAGGGACACGGCGCGTTCTTATTCACAGACACTACATAAGCGCAAGTGTGAATGCCAACTCTGGTTGCGCAACCTATACATGTAGATACGTCAGATCGAATTCCATATCTGTCTTAAAAACACACAAAATCTACTATTCCAACCAATAATTTTAATTAATACCTAAGTCTAAAAGCTGAAGAGCTGGAACTGCACAAAAATCTCAGCACGCAGTTGTAGAGACCGGATGAGAAGAGTATCAGGCCAAGTGGAATAGTCGCAGAAGAGTTGATAAATATTGGTGAATTATGTAGTTGGTAACAGTGAACGCAGATAAAACAGCGTTCACTGGTTGGTAACGAATAGTGAACCGGTTTCTGGTGTTCTTGGACTCACCATAAATATGACAGCGCAGATGAGCACCGAAGACAAACACGCCTTCGGAATGAAGTAGAAATATTGCGTCAGGAAAATCAGCGCCAGCAGTGTGATTATACCTAAAACATAACATCACAGGTCACAAGCAACTAACTTTTAAAACATAAAGTCATCTCAGCAAGGGGGGTGAATGACCACCTTTTAAGCATAAAGTCACCTAAGCAAAGGGTAGTGTAGTGACCACCTTTAACACATAAAGTCACCTAAGAAAAGGGTAGTGACCACCTAGCAAACATAAATTCACCTGAGCGAAAGGATAGTGACCACCTTTTAAATATCAAGTCACCTAAGCAAAAGGGTAGTCACCACCTTTAAAACATATATTCACCTAAGAAAAGGGTAGTGAACACCTTTAAAACATAATGTCACCTGAGTAGAGGGTAGTGACCACCTTTAACACATAAAGTCACCTAAGCAAAGGGTAGTGAACACACTTAAACCATAAAGTCACCTAAGCAAAAGGGTAGTGAACACCTATAAAACATAAAGTTACCTAAGAAAAAGACTGAGGTCTCATTTGTAACATAAAGAACCCGAGTAACGGGCAGATGACACGATTAAAACAAAAATCCAACTAAATAACAGGTCACCTTTTAAACATAAAGTTATGTAAGTATCTGAATATAGGTCAGTAGCCCACTTTTGAAACCTAGGTAAAATGACTCTCATGAGCTATTACCCTACCTGAGTAGAGGCCGGCGGCCGGGCTGCGAACGCCCGAGGAGTGGGAGACGGCGGAGCGCGTGAAGGCACCGCACGTGGGCATGGCGTGCAGCATGGAGCCCGCGATGTTGATCAGCCCGAGCGTCAGCATCTCCTGCGTGGCGTCCACGCGCCCACCTTGAGCTATGGAACACATTTGTAACGTGGTAGCCGACCAGATGGATGGTTGCCTTTTGCGGCATTGGATAGGGGCACACTCAGTGTTAGCAACTTATACCTGGCACTGAGTGTGCTGCTATCTGTACCTACCAAAAATGTTATTGTAAATGTAATTTATTATTTTTTTAGTAGCTATATTGAATGTTAAAAATGTTTGAGTATGTAAAATATGGATCCTTAGTAGTCTGAAATATTTTTTTTTTTTTTTTTGTTATTATAGGCCTTAAAAGCTTGATACTTTTATCCCGGTGGTGAGTACCACACAACGCAGGCGGGTAGAGATCTTTCAGTCTAACAATCAAGGTTTTACAAAGACATAGACAACCTCAAATGGGCTGTTTTAGTGACCGTAAACAACACTGAGAAGTAACAGGGAAGCAAAATACGCAATTTCAATTAATTCGACGACATATTCTTTTCAGTTATTTCGATATAAAACGAAACTACTGAACCGATTTTGATCTGAAAGTATGATATCCTCTCAAACTAAAAAATATTTTTTTAAATCGGTTGATAAACAACAAGTTCTGAGGTAACAAACATAAAAAAAATCAACCGAATTGATAATATTCTCCTTTTTTGAAGTCGGTTGAAAATACCCGCCCCCTTCATATGCCCTTGCTAAAACCGCAATTAGAGGAGCCAACTCTACCAGGCTTTAACAATGTAGCTCTGTATAGACTGTGCAGAATATTTTAAGAGGTATCTTACTCTGTATATGCTTACAATCGAATCAAGACATAAACAACTTCGAAGTCCTTCATGACCTTTGGCATCACTGATACGATTGGAAGGTAGGTTACCTACATATTCCGCTTATCAACAAAAATTGCAACGAAAATGCCTTCCAGAGTAATTGTAAATCAATATTGTGTCAATTATACGCACTATCGAAATCATCGCAGCATTTACTGAGTAGGTGAAAAACACTCATTGGTAACATGTCTAATCTTTAAATTCCACTGTTACAAATTATAAAGTCCTGAAAATAAATTGGCTGTGCTGACTGTATAGCCCTCCTCAATGGTTTCATTAACAGCGACCTAGATCCTTCTTTCTTTTTTGCCCTGACTAAAACATTTATTTGTGTCGTGAGCCCTGATTTAACTCGCTACTAGCTCCACAACCGTACTTGGTCTTGAAATATTTATCTCTATCCTAGCGCAGTAAAGCTATCCCTAATTTTCAACTCACTCACGAACTGTCGGACGTCCAGCAGTGTGATGGATGATGACATTATATAAAAAAAATCTTTATTGTAAAACATGTAACAATGTACAACTAGGCTTTTATAAAAGGCGGACTTATCGTTAATTACGATTTCTTCCAGATAATCTATAAACTAACTTAACAACTAAAGGTAAGGACTTTGCCGTTGGTCTCAGCACAGTATTCAGTGCATCGGGAAGACAATTCCTTCCGAAATAGTCAGACTATACATACATTGTCAACATCGTAGACTGAATGACGAAGCAAAGGGAGGCCTATACCCAGCATTAGATCAGACAGGCTGCAGATGACGATATTGATAACGACGACACCGTGGCTTAGTTGGTAGTGACCCTGCCTACGAAGCTTGGTGTTCTGGGTTCGATCCCCGGCCGAGGCAAATATTTGTGTGACGAACACAAATGTTTGTTCTCTGTAATTCTGTAATTCTTTATTGTACACAAAAAACGATATCGTATAAAATATTTAAAAGAAAATACATGTACAAAGGCGAGCTTAACCCTAACAAGAGTTTTCTTCCAGCAAACCCTAGAGGATAGAGAGAGGCTATGGTAAATGTGGGGGCGTGTACTGTAATTTAAATAATAATGGCTAAATTAAGAAGAAAAATATTTATAATATGTAATATTTATAAATATACTTGAATACCTACATATAATAAATACTACTACTAAGATACATACTAACTATACTAAAATTTATACCTATACATAAATAAATATAAAACTACATAATATATATAATTATACCATACATACAAAATAATGTACTTACAAGTATTTATAAATATGCATAAATACGAACAAGTATCTATCACAGAGATAAGTAGTGCTCTTTGACTCTGCTTTTAAAAATGGTTAGTGACTGACTGGCTCTAATAGCGTGAGGAAGAGAGTTCCACAGTTGGACAGCATGGACAGTGAAAGAGTCACCGTAGCAGCGGGAGGAATGAATTGGTGTCTTGAGAAGAAGGGACGTCGTAGTCCTGCATGGCTTCCCACGAGGGACAAGATAGCTGAAACGCTCACGGAGGTAACTAGGAGATAGGGGATTCAATAGAGTATTATAAAGGAGAGTGAGAATATGAAGGTCACGTCGACGTCGAATAGGGAGCCATTTCAACTGAGACCGAAATTGGGAAACGTGATCAAACTTTCGCAATCCGAAGATGAAACGGATGCACAGGTTCTGAAGGCGTTCCAATTTATTAACAAGTTCCTCCGTGGCATCAAGGAAGCATACATCAGCGTAATCGATGATAGGTAATAGTAAAGATTGAGCAAGACAGACTTTAGTCTCAAAGGGTAAAAACTTTTGGAGACGCTTGAGGGATTGGAAAGAATAATTCACACGTTTGCTGATCAAATTCACCTGAGGACCCCACGATAGCTTACTGTCGAAAATGACCCCCAGATTCTTAGCGTTGCTAGAGAATTCAATCGGCACACAGTCATACACAACTGAAGGGAAGGAATATTGTTCTAATATGTTTAGCATATAAGGAGTACCTATGATCATTGTCTGAGACTTTATAGGATTGACTAAGAGACCAAAGGCTTTCGCCCATTCACTAACGTTGTGAAGGATAGTGTTAATTTGATCGATGCCATCAGAAATCTCTACAGCTTTGAAATGGTGATAAAGTTGAAGATCGTCAGCATACATATGGAAGTGACAGGTAATAACATTAGCAATTGAGTTAATAAAAGTAGAAAACAATAGAGGAGAAAGAACCCCACCCTGCGGTACACCAGCTGTGATGCTACACCAGTCGGAACAGGACTCCTCCGTGCGTACACACTGCGAACGACCAGTAAGGTAGGATTCAAACCAAGAGATTACTTCTGAGGATATGTTATAAGAGGAAAGGATAGCTAGGAGGATATCATAGTCAACTGAATTAAAAGCACTACTGAAGTCCAGTAGTACTAAGACAGTAAGGAGCTTATTTTCCATAGCGCAGCGAATGTCGTCGGAGACCTTCGTAAGCGCACTCACGGTGCTGTGTCCGGGGCGGAAGCCAGACTGGAATGGACTCAGAAGGCTGTGTGTATAAAGGAAAGAGGAGAGCTGTTTCTGGACTGCACTTTCAAGTATTTTAGAGAGAATGGGTAAGATAGAGATAGGACGGAACTGGGAGACTGTCGTAGGGTTAGGGGTTTTAGGGAGAGGTATAACAAGTGCTTTTTTCCAATCAGAGGGAAAAAGATTTGTTCTCGGGTCTTGGATGCTGTGATGTCTTGTTTGTGTCCATGCCACCTGCGACACAGGGAATCCTAGTGCAGGGGTCTTCTTCTTATCGTGTCACTAGTTCCTTCGAAACAGTGTGGTGAAAGGATTTCAAGTGCGCCTCGAAGAGGCTCCTTTCGTGCACTCGACACATGTTTTCGAACTTTTAGGTTCTACGATATGCCGGTTTCCTCACGATATTTTTCTTCACCGTTGCGAGAACTTGGGATGCATACATAGATTTTTCGACCACACATGACTATTTACACATGACTGCCACCGGGATTCGAACCCGCGACCATCAGATCGCAAGGCAAGGGCCTAATCCACTCGGCCACCACGTCCACTGCGTAGATGTGAACACGTCACTATCGGTTGGCCAACAGCAGGGGTGTGAGTGTGTGAATGTTTATGTTCAGTATTTATTTGCAATATTGGGCAGGTTACATTTTAGGTCTTAGTAGGTCAAATAAATAAAGTACAGCTACACAATATTACCCGGATAGGGTGTTGCAAATGATAGAGACGGCCCGATATTTTTAACTATATTGTTAAGTCAATAAATGAATCGTTTATAAAATCTTGCAACTCGAAATAGCATTTTTTAAAGCATTTCTTTTAAATTAATAAATAAATAAATATAAAATATAATAATAAAAATAAATTGGATTTTTATTTTATCTGGAAGTTTATTGTAAATTTTTACCGCCATTGCATTTGGACCCGAACCGTATATTTTAAGTTTAGATGTAGGTATGACCAAGTTATATTTGTATCTGCTTTGATAGCGGCGTGGTTGGTCAATGTTTTTTTTTAAATAAATTGGGTATTTTCTTACGAACTTACAAATTTCTAAAATGTAGATGGATGTCAGCGTTAGGATTTTAAGGCCAATAAAATGTGGTTGGCAACTGTCAGGTATTTTTATGTTAGCTAAGATTCGCACGCACTTCTTTTGTAAGATGAAGAGGTCTTGAACGTCTACACTGTTGCCCCAGAGGATTATTCCGTTTTTAAGCCACGCATAGGCATATGAGTAATAAGCTGCTAAAGTTGTTTTTTGATCTGTGACCTTACGCATCTATTTATTTTATTTATCTACTCAGTTGAAGGTCAGGTACTCACTGAAGGCCTTGGCGATGGCGATGTTGGCGAGGACCATGACAACGGGCATCATGAGCAGGCCCGAGCCCAGCTCCGCCGTCATCTCCACGAACCCCATGGTACGGTTATTCACCACCGCGCTGAACGGAGGCAGAGAGATCCTCGGCACTCCTGGCTCGACGCGACCTAGCAACACAAGTCAGCACTTGGCAAAGCTTACGCCTAGATCACAAACCGAGTACTCGGCCGAGACAGTGCTCCCGGACGAGTACTCGGTACGTATAAACAAAACGCCGAGTGCTCGACTGAGCGATGTAAGCTTTCACTTTCTCGGCCGAGTACTCGGTACGTATGATCAAGGCATTAGGAATAGCAAAAATATTAGTATTTAGTTACCCGGGAAATCTGAAAATCTAACAGGTGAACCAGATTTATCCACAAATTTGTGAGAAGCGGAGTGATCCTAAAAGAACCACTGTTAGTGGTTACGAAGACGCAGATAAGTTCAAACTAAATGTACAGTTTCTTCTACGATCAAGGATGTGGGGAGGATTCGGGTTATTCTATGATCGAAGCCCAAAAACCTGCCAAGATTGGTTCCTTCTTTAGCTGTAGGGTTGCTACGTACCTGAGAGTTTGAACAGCGGCTGCTCAGGGTTGTGTATTAGGAAGGCCACCAGCGACGCGGCGAGTACCACCAGTGCGTTCCTGCCGATGGAGACGAGCCACAACGCCTTCTTCAGCGTCTGGCGCTTAGGGCTCACGTGGACGTCTTTCAGTTTCTGTTGTCAATCGATAAACTTTACGAACTAGGCTTTCAGGTTCTGCAATGATATATTTAATAATTCATGTTGGATTAAAGTTTGGATGCGAAAAGCTTAAGGCAGGTGATGACGTTCACAGCAGGCCTACGCCCAGCAGGGGGTAGTTATATTAGGTTGTGGATGAAGATGATAATGATGGCTTGGAGAACAATTTGGGATTATGCATTCAAAATATAGAGTATACCTTCCTACATAAAAAGTAGTAAATGTAGGTATGTAGCAAATTATTTTTTAAGAGGCAAGCCCGTGTTTTGTCAGAGCTCTCATTCATGTTTGATGATTATAGCTCGTATAAACAAAAGATTAATTTGGTTCACAAAGTTTTACAATGTTTCCGTCATCTAGGTGTGCTTGATAAGGATTGGCGTTTCGACGTGTTGTTATTTTGAGCCAGATTTCAACAAAGCCTTGATAAAATATTGGACCTCCAAAGATCTAGCGGAGCTGGATGGAACAAGTATATGAACATTAAAAACAGTTATTAGTAAACCCTGTGAAGTCAGACCCTGTTGGTTAATCCCGGTCCGGAGGTAGTATGTACCCGTCTATGAGAATGGTCATGAGTACGGTGCAAGTGACGCAAAATGTTGAAATAATTCATACAAGCGTCCTGTAGAGTGAAGCACATACCCTGAGGAGTAGCAGCACGGTGCAGCAGACAGCTCCTAGCAGAACATCAGGCAGGTTCACCGCATGCCACTTCTGCGCGATAAAGTAGAGGTTATCGGGCACGGACTCCGCTACGAAGCTCAGTCCGAGAAGACCCTTCATCTGGGAGACCACGATGATGACCGCAGTGCCGGACGTGAACCCGCTCGTTACTGACGGAGAGATCAGATCTACCAGGAAGCCTGGAACAGGAGGTGGGCGCACGTCGATGTTTTAATGATTCGTAGGGCGAGAATAATAGTCTTGAGCGTCAGCTAGATGCTTGCGACAGAGCTTTTAGTTTCCTGTCTTCTTCTTATCGTGTCACTAGTTCTTTCGAACTTGTGTGGTGAAAGGATTTCAAGTGCTCCTCGAGGAGGCTCTTTTCATGCAATTAACACATGTTTTTTGAAACTTTTTAGGTTCTATGACATGTCGGTTTCCTCACGATGTTTTACCTCACCGTTAAGCACGTGTTTCATTTAGCACACATAGATTTTTTGAACAGAAAAATCCAGTGTACGACCGGGTTAGTCGAGGTACCTCCCACTCGGCCAACACGGCTTTTCTAGTTTCCTGTGTGAAATATTAATTAGTAGGTGTTCTTTGAAATTTCTGACAAATCTGACCATGGTCAGCTTTGAACTTCATCATTAGTTGTTATAGATAACTTAGCAATCATGGTTGTAAATCTAATAGGTAAACTACGCCACGATGCTTTCAAATAGGTTATTAGATATTCATCTAATCATTTATTTATACATCCCTAGCCTATTTAACTTTCTAGATAAATAAGATAAAGATAATATGAGGTTGAACAGGAAAAACATTTGTTGACAGAAAACAATAATTTACTTATGTAGGTAGCTAGTAGTTGCTTGCAGATGGCTTATACGTAAGTCTTACAGATTCAAAGAAAAACAGATACCTACTGGGAAGTAGGTAACGCCGCTTGTCTACGGAATCTAACTACGGAAATGTTAGGTACTCTTAGATAACGCAACCATTGATAGGAGTTTCCTAATAAGAAACCACTGTTCTTGGCATTCACGAAAATATTACCATAACGTCTAAAGGAATTCACTTACCAAAACCAGCTTCAGAAGAGTCTTTGGGAGCTTAAAGGATAGTGATGGTAACTCACCCAGCCGTAGCAAGCCCATTAGCAGCACTACGCAGCCGGCCAGGAACGACAGCAGCACCACGAACTGAAGAGGCAGCCCGCGGCACAGCTGCAGCGTCAGCAGAGCCATGAGGCTCGTGGGGCCAATGGACACTTCTTTCACGGTGCCCAGAAACACGTACAGGATGGTTCCTGTATAAATGTATGAAATACTCAGAGACATAGGTACAATGAGGTTCAATAAAGCTAGGCTGCTACGCCACAAGACAAAATATTAAAGTATTGCAATACTTTATATTTTGTGTACTGTATACTCAAGAGCAAGTAGGTAGGTAGGGTACCTACTTCTTCTTCTTTTTCGTATCGGTGGACTAAACTAACAAACTCTTATCGGCTCGATTAATTACCTACTAATAAGTAAAATGCCAATTTCCTCATGTCAGCCAATTGACTAGCTCTAGTGAACCTACAAAAATCGATGGGTTCCCATCCAGTAACACCCAAACGAGTAACACTGTTACTCGATGGGATTTTTTTTCCCATCGAGTAACCCCTCGTCAAGGTATTACTCAGCTTGTAAATGACGGTAATAATTCAGCTTAGGTACAATACGAGATACGAAAAGTTCACAAGTAAAATCATTTCAAATTATAGAAAACTCAAGGATTATATTCTATGGAAGTCCCAAGAAATATGAAATGGATCTCCGTTTAATTTGAATCAATCCAAAGATTTATAAAAGAACCAATCTTTTCGCCAAAATAAATTACCTACTAAAAATTATCTCTTCAAAAACACTTACCGATATAAGCAGAATAAAGTCCATATTGCACCGGCAGATTCGCGAGCGAGGCGTACGCTATACTTTGCGGCACCAGCGTGAGTCCTAGTGTGACTCCAGCCACCAGGTCCGACACAGCCGCCGTGCGGTCGTACTCCGGGCCCCACTGCAGGATCGGGAGCCGTTTCTTCACCAGCTTTAGCAACCCTCCGTTAACCTTCGGCTTTTCAAACGGGACCCCTTCATCCTCCATTTCTTATGATTATGACACAAGAAGGATAGGTTTTATACACCAGTTGAGCGTGAGATTAAAGGATTCTTCAAAAGGATTGGTGAGATTTACAGAATATTTTGAATGATTTGTGGTAGCGAGCGAGGTCGGTCCAGGTTTTGAGTACACTGACGATGTAGTCTCGAGGCGCTATCTCGACGACAAACATCGAGTTATCTGACGTTGGCGAGATCAAAGCCTCTTACATTTGCTCGATTTATGACGCAGTATCTTTGCTTGATGATATCCTGATCATGAAACTTTACACTTCTCATTCTGTTAACAACAAGATCATCGTTATCATCAGCTCATTTGAGTCCATTACGTAGGATCCTGTGACGTCCCATTGAGCTTTTTGATATACTGTAAGATAACGTGGCTGATCGCCACAAACAATCAAATAAGTGGAGGTAGATCATTTATACGGATCCTGTGGCAGTCAGTTGCCCATGGCTTTCTAGCGTAGGACGATCAAGGATTCCGTACAATCCAATTTATTTTTTATTATCTTCCCATTTTCAAAGATCACATATCAACACTCATATTTATTTGCTTTCTTCATGATCATCACTGTTCGGTCACTTAACTTTCAGTTCACTTATTTGTCTAGGTAAGTACGATAACTTACTTTACTAAACGAACAATAAAATCCTAGATAGGTACTTTTGCTAGGTACATACGTATTGACTCTAAGTAGGAATGTATGTATTCGCACGAATCTCAAAAGATTTATATTCTTCAAACCATTGTTCACTATAACCCACTTAACTGTAATGATTATCAGTAGGTAAATAAATAACATCTCCTTAACTCGTCTAATGGTTCTTCTCATTAACTAGCAGTAAATCGAGAACAAAATCTACATTTGAATTTGACCACAATTTCACCATACATTTTAAGATGATGTATTTATAACACAGGTCTAGAAGGCCCACAGATATGGCTATGTCTGTGAGAAGACCCCTATTAAAAATAAAATTAAAAAGTATTTATTGCTGTTTGTTTTACATAAAGTCTATACGGGC
The DNA here is from genome assembly GCA_932526365.1 of Lobophora halterata. Taxonomy (NCBI): domain Eukaryota; kingdom Metazoa; phylum Arthropoda; class Insecta; order Lepidoptera; family Geometridae; genus Lobophora; species Lobophora halterata. The sequence goes on from OW052012.1 coordinate 588,822, forward strand.
AACCGGTTCTATCTAATCCACAGCTTGTCTTTCGACCAAGGCCTCCTCCAAACATTTCCATTTCGTCCTGTCCTTCGCGAAGGACAGAAGACAGATTAACAAGGATTTAATAATGATTTATGGTATAAAATAAGCATGGATTATACCGAGTAACATGTTATTTATAATGGTATAAAACTGATCACACATAACGCTTGTTACTTTCTGAAATCAAGTCTGTTACAAAAATCATCGGTGATATCCGCCCGGCTCGCTCCGGCAGGCGATTTTGTACGCTGTGATGTCATGATACTTGTCATCATTCACAATTTCATTGGTATCGTAAATGAAAATAACAGACAGTCAGTAGTGTGCTGACTGTGAGCGGGAGTGTTTGCGTGACGTCGCGTCATGCGTGAATTATCATAACAAAATGTGACATTATCACATTAGGCCAGTGATGAAAAATCACCGGTGATTTTGGTCACTTACTTTCACTGTGACAAAATGAAATCATATAACCATGTGACAATGAAATAGAAGTAGCAATCATTTCCATACCTAATTTAAAAACGTGCTTAGCTTAGCTTTCTTAAATTACACAAAAAAATAACACAATTTAATAACAATATTATTTTATTTTGACATCCAACTCTACAATACAAGTGTAGTAGGTAAGTGTAAATGCACCCGCATGTTAGTGCCAATAAAATTAAAAACAAAAATAGATAAACATAATAATAAACTATATAAAAACCCTTAAGCTCAGGTACTTACGCTAAATTTGAAACCTTACCAATAACATTTATGCTAATGACTATTTATTTACAGACATAAACTAATTAATATATTCAACTCATTATGTACGCAAAGTTGTGACCGAATAAAGTTAAAATAATTATTATACAACGTGTTTGCTATTATAAGAGGCAATAGGCATTTATAAGTGACTATAACCCAGATCCAATATTTGATATTTATTATTTATTTATAATACAAACAGGTAATTATCTAGAAAAGCTTTATTCTCTGATATTTCATAACTCTTTTTTGCAACAAAATTTTGGCGAAATTAAGTGTGTTTTATCCATCAATCAAAAAAAGTTGAGTAAACTAACACCTATTTTTTAGAAGGAATCAGAGTTAATAATATAATTTTTAAATTAAATAAGTAAGTTTTTGAGCACAGTTGTCCGCTCGGTAACTACAGTAATGTCGAAATGCTGGTCACAGTAACTTACAACGTCTGCATTACTTGATCTTCTTCATGATGGCGTCAATTTGCTCGTCGACGCGCTGACTCGTGCCCCTGGAAACAAAACAACGGTTTCAAAAACGTGTTTAAAAGAGACGCTACTTTAACGTAACGAACTGTAAGGGACTAGCTAACAGTCACGACTCGCTTGTAGCTTTAACTCGCCTGTTACCGCGACTCGCTCGTTGCCGCGTCTCGCCTGTACCCAAGATTTTGCTGTAGCCGCGACTCGCCTGCAGCTGTAGCCATAACTCGCCCGTAGCCACGATCCACCTGGAGCCCCGACTCACCTGTAGCCGTCACTCGTCTGTAGTCATGACTCGCCTGTAGCCGTTCCTCACCCGTAGCCACGATCCACCTGGAGCCCCGACTCACCTGTAGCCATGACTCGCCTGTAACCGTGACTCGCCCGTAGCCACGATTCACCGGAGCCCCGACTCGCCTGTAGCCATCACTCGTCTGTAGTCATGACTCGCCTGTAGCCGTTCCTCACCCGTAGCCACGATCCACCTGGAGCCCCGACTCACCTGTAGCCATGACTCGTCTGTAACCGTGACTCGCCCGTAGCCACGATCCACCGGAGCCCCGACTCGCCTGTAGCCATCACTCGTCTGTAGTCATGACTCGCCTGTAGCCGTTCCTTACCCGTAGCCACGATCCACTTGGAGCCCCGACTTACCTGTAGCCAGGCCTCGCCTGTAGCCGTGAGTCGCCCGTAGCCACGATCCACCTGGAGCCCCGACTCACCTGTAGCCATGACTCACTAGTAGCCGGAACTCGTATGCAGCCGCGACTCGCATGTAGCCCCGACTAACCTGTAGCCATTACTCGTCTGTAGACACGATTAACCTGGAGCCGTGACTCGTCTGTCGCCGTGATTGGCCGGAGCCACGATTCACCTGGAGCCACGACTCGCTTGTACTCTCGAGGTACGGCAGGTGCAGCACTGACCTGTACAGCTGCGGCTCGGGCCCCACCATGGCGATGAGCTGCGGCACGTCCTGGCTGTGCGCGGCGAGGCGGGCCAGCGCGGTGAGCGCGCGGTGCAGGTGCTCCTCGCCCGGCGCCAGCGACAGCAGCTGCAGCGCCGCCATGCACAGCTCCACGCACACCTCGTCGAACACCTGCAGCCGAGCGTAGCCACAGACGCGCGCCCCACCACCCCTCACCACCCTCACCACCCCCACGCGGCGAGAGGGGGCGGGGGTACAGTCAAGCGCGGACAATCCAGGCTTTAGGGAGCAGTTGCCTCGGCGATGCCCGTTTTCCAAAGCAACTAAACTAGCCATAAGTACTACCCCAGTTATGTAAATCATTACTGTATTTCAGTTTGAAGGGCACTTCTTCTTCTTATCGTGTCACTAGTTCTTTCGAACCAGTGTGGTGAAAGGATTTCAAGTGCACCTCAATGAGCCTCCTTTCGTGCACTTGACACATGTCTTTGAACTGTTTAGGTTCTATGACATGCCAGTTTCCTTACGATGTTCTCCTTCACCGGTAAGCACGTGTTTTAATGCACATATAGATTTTTCGAAAAGATAAATCCATTAGTGTACGACCGGGTTCGAACCCACGATCTTCGGATCGAAAGTCGAGGCACTTCCCACTCGGCCAACACGGCTAAGTGTTTATAAAAACTGAAAACCCGACTGCCAAAATATTATCGCCATATTGGATTTCTGACACTTTATTTTTGTTCTATGACTGTCTTATGAAAATTAACAAATGACTTATGCTCTAGATTTGTGTAATCCATTTAATTTCCTTCATTTTGATACTCTATTCAATAGGTTTGGTAAACAAAAATTTATTAACGACTTAATTATTTATTTATAATTTATTAATAACCCGAGTGTCCTTAGATGGGTTCTTACAACAAATTTCCAAAATAGCGGATTTTTGATGCTAAATATATCATCAAAAATCCGCTATTTTGGAAATTTGTTGTAAGACCCCATCTAAGGACACTCGGGTTATTAATAAATTATAAATAAATAATTAAGTCGTTAATAAATTTTTGTTTACCAAACCTATTGAATAGAGTATCAAAACGAAGGAAATTAAATGGATTACACATACAGATAACGATACCTTTACTGGTCAAAATCCATCCAGCTGTTTGGAACTAAGAAATTTACATACATACATACATGCATGCATGCATACATACAAGATACGCGTGAAAAACATAATCCTTCCTTGACAGTCGGGTAAATAAAAAACATACGAGAATGAATTTGTGGAAGAAGGATGTTTGATATTCAATCAATGGACAAGACCTCAGACACCGGTTTTAAAACATAAACGAGATATAATTAAAATTAAAATTTCTACTGGAATTACCTGCGCACACAAGATACCGTAAGACACACGATATACCACGTCACTAGTATAGTGATCATGAACTTAATTATAACTATAGAAATAATTGCGGTTTCAGACTAGCGAGGTTTTGTCGTAAGTCAGGACCGGCGCACATACGCAGAAGCGTAGCGCAACGCATTTTTCACTGTCTAACTACTATTGACATTGAAATAACATCCAATCAATATTAATAACATGATCATTTCCGTAAACTAAAAATACTGACCCTTCCTAGCTTGTATATTTTAGTGGTTCTCATGGATATTGTGCGGCATCCACTTAAGTATGAAACATTAGAGAATAGGGCAAAGAGGCTTAATACTAGAAGAAAAGACCTTGAGCTTCCAATGCATATGCGGTTAAATGTGTCAAAGCATGGCTGTCGTTATCAAGCGGTTCTTCTCTTTAATGCTCTACCTAATGAGATGAAAACAATTAACCGTCCAAACGTGTTTAAAAATAAACTGAGAAAACTTTTGTTGGAGGGGTGCTTCTATACAATTGACGAGTTTATGACAAGATAGGTTTAGTGACATAGGATAGTATGTAGTTAGTAGGTTTGCTGCTGTTAGGTAGTAGTTTAGGTAGTGTATACTTGTACTTTGAAATTGTATTCTAGTTTTTTCTGTATTTTTATTTAATTTTTTCTTTATGTTTTGTGTGTGTGTACTATAGAGACATTCATATACGATTGTGAAATTGTGATTGAAAATAAATGAAATGAAATAAAAGCCTTGGACCTGACTGACTGACAGACAAAGTACAGGCCAAACTTCTGAACGAAGAGACTTGGAGGATGTGTTCGTCAAGAGCTGAAAATGAGTACTCAGATAGGAATTTTAAAATTCGCGAAAATGAGTACTCATATAGGAATTTTAAAATTCGCAACGCAAACTATGTGGGTGTCAGTTAGCTAGCTAGGAAATTATTTCAATCAGGAGATTGTCGAAAATAGTTTGACAGTGAAAAATGCTCTGCGCTGCGCTTCTGCGTATGTGCGCCGGCTCTGACTCGCGAAACAAAAGCGCGTATACCGGCGTTTATAAGTAGCGGAACGTAAGTCTGTGTGTACGCTGTATGTGTACCTGACTGTTTACTTCTGCGCAATAACGGTCAGCGCTAAAGTTACGTGCCGCTACTTGTACGCTAGTTATTTCTAGCGTGTGTCAGTAGCCTGAGTCGTCTCTCGCGGCTTGACGCGCGTTCACGCGCTGCATAAAACAAGACGAGCGGCGAATCCGTCCGTTTTATCCGCTAATCTGTAACCGCACTAACGCCAGGAGAATAAACATAGTATAAATCGTAATCAGATACCCGTTGCTACCAACTGTAAGCTAATCAAGGCGTTGTGAGGATGCTCCACCATAAAACTATTGTTTATCCAGATAAGGAGCACTACACTTTTCCGACACTCTATCTATATATTAATAAGTAGTATAAATCCGCTTAATTTCTAAACAAAGGTCTTAATTAACTTAACCCTAGTTTAGGTTCGAAATCTGACTCTCGTTTCCGATTTCGGCGAGTAAACATCTCCTGGGGATGCCTCGTGTAGAGGCGAAACACGTCGGGTCGAGTTCTGACTTGGGTTTTCTGTTTTCGGCGCTTTAGTTTAGATACTAAAATTATAAACTGGAATTAAGTTAATTAAGACCTTTGTTTAGATATTAAGCGGGTTTATTACTAAATATATTTATACTATTTATTAATATTTATGGATTTCCGCAAAGTAACGCCTGAATCAATCAATTAACTATATCTATAATCTCAGAGTCTTTAAATCAATAATGAATAAGTTCTTACTACTAGGCAAGCGTGCTACATCCTCGACTACACCATCACTTGCCATCAGGTGAGGTTTTGGTCAAAAGCTTGCCTATTTATAAAGCCTCGATGACAAAGGGCTAGTTTTAAGCTACAATCCAGCGAGTTCGCTAGCAGCTTGTAAACTCGCCCCGTATCATCCGCTTTTTTATAATCTGCTAGCTAAAAAACCTTCCGGACCGCTAACTCACTCGCTCGCTAGCTTTTAAACTCGCTGGCTTGTAGCTTGTAAACTAGCCCTGTGTCATCGACGCATAAATATGTTATTTTTCTAAAGAAAAATTTACCTTTGATTGTATTTTTTCAAATCTTGATTGACAACGGATTTTTCTTAAGTTTCGAATAAATATGTGCTCAAAACTACTTTTTTTAAACAGAGAGATCATTTAACTGCCACTTAGCAAACACAATTGTTTACAATTAGTTTATTATTACAAGTTGTTTGTTAAACAAACATATATTTATGAGACATGACAATGATGCGACATTAAAATTGTCAGTGATGATTATATACAAGGTCATTTACATATTTTAGGATACTTCCTTCTTTGTGTTTTAGGCCAGTGACCGGATCTGTTAGAGCTATATACGAGTTATATTTTGTTTTTAAATGGAAGGAGTTAACGTGTTGAGGTTGGTGGGTTGGTAAGTGAACGGGTGAGTAGGTGAACGGGTGGCGGGTGAATAGGTGAACGGGTGAGTGGGTGAGTGGGTCAGTGGATGAACGGGTGAGCAGATGAGCGGGAAAGTGGGTGATTTTAAAGTAGATAAGTGGGAGAGTGGGTAAGCAGATAAGCGGGTGAGTGGATATGAGGGTGAAAGGGTAAGTGGATGAGCGGACAAGTCGGTGAGTGAATGATTTGGTAAGTGAGTGAGTGGCTGAGTGAGTGGGTAAGTGAGTAAGTGGATGAGTGGATGAGCGGGCGGGTACCTTGGACTTGGCTTTCTTAGGCAGGCGGTCACGCAGAAGCTTGCCGACTTGGAACCGCTGCAAAACACACTTTCTGCAGCCACCGTAGCTTAGCAAAAATGCCAATTTACAGACAGTCATCCATTCTAACGAAATCGGTTGATAAAGGTCCATTCTTGACGAGAAGTTTTATAAAACTACACTCTATACCACCATTCCGACAAAACCGGCCATTAGGTTACGTAACAAAGAGTCTATTAAAGTTTATTTTAGTCTATTAGTCGTTTTTGATGTGACTATTTCTAATAAATAGATGAACGCCGGCTGCGTGCACGATGACTGCATGTCCGGTAACGCTCATTGTCCCGTTACGCTGGTAGTGACGTTAAACTATCATCCGTAAACCAATTTTACAGACAACCAATTTCTTATCTTTGGCTTTGACTGACTATATACTGGAATATATACTGGACAAACATTTGTTCGTACGTGTAATGCAATTCATAATTCTGTATGGTAATGTAATGTGGGAACCTGTAATTGGCTCTCTAAAGCTAAATCAATGCCTACCTAGATGTAAAAAGCTGTTAGATCGCCAATCAAAAATAAGAAAAAATATAAAAAAATAAAAAGGTAGCTTCTTTTGCGTTGCGAAAACAAAATAACTTTAGTACGCTCTTAAACTCGTCGACGAACAAACCCTCCAAATTTCAAGTTTATACGTCCAGGGGTTTGGCCTATGCGTTATCTGTCAGTCAGTCAGTCAGGGCTAAGTCTTTTGCATATATTGATGTACAATAATTATAACTATATCCTATAGTTTTAGGAGTTTTCGAAATAAATTTAGTCTGTTAGCACAAGCCGAGGAAGGTGTTAATGCCAAGCTCTTATCTAAAAATTGCAAAAACATAATGACATTATATAGCTCTAGTATTTTTTATATCTACATCATGAGACGGTAAGTCTTGAATAAATAACTATGGCGAGACCTGTCATTTACGTGAAATATTATCAAAATCAGCGCTTACATAAGAAAATATTATCTTTAGTTACAAGACAAAAATAAAAAAATAACTGTCTTTGATACAACTAGGGAATGAGCTGTAATCTTTACTAAACAGCTAACAGCTTGGTATATTTTTATTAACATTGACATACATATATTCATAAACATTGATAGATTTTCATGAAACATTATTAGATTTTTATGAAACACTGATAGATTTTCATAAAACATTGATAGCTTTTTCATGAAACAGCTAAGTCGATGGAAACGGACCGCGGGGCGCAATGCGTCTTGCGCTTGCGATGAGCGTGATAAAGAAAAAAATGGGAATGGCTGTGTCGAGGCACGGCCGTTTAACGTGCCGCGTTAAGCGTGCCTTAGCAGCTTTGAGACGCTCCCGAAAAAACCTATCGTTTAAAACTCTGCAATTCGTTACGATCCACTATTCTGATCTGGGTATCTATTTCGTAACTTGAAGACCATTTCCACCGAAGAAATTCGACCACAGATACGTGATGGATCTTGTCGTCCATTGGTTGATATCTGATATCCCGGTGGTAATCGTGCAGCAGGTAAAGGTTCCTTCAAATTAAAGGCGTGAGGAAGCGCCACTGTGACGGTTCTACTAGTTTTCATACAATATCTAAACGCGCCACTGTGCCACTAGTGGCGCTGCAATAGCGCGTCCAGATATTGTAGAAAAACAAGTAGAAGCGCCACAGTAGCGGTTTCTCAGGCCTCTAATTTGAAGGTCTTCTGAGTCAAAATGTTTTGCTAGGAACCTAGCAGGTGTCCGAGGTCGGTCTGTTGTGCTATCGCTAAAGCTACAGCTAGAGAGAATGCGGTAAGATACAGACCACGGTCTTTACCTCCTTGGCGGCGATGTTGTGCAGCAGCGCCGTGCCGCGCTCGCGCAGCTCCGGGTCTTCCGCCAGGAGACTGTGCACGCACACCTGAATGAATGAATGAATGAAATAATATTACTTACCCGTACCGTCCCACTGCAAGGCAATAGCTATTGTAAACACTGGAAAGTGCTCATAAGAGGAGACTAAAAGAAAGAGAGGTCGGCTCCCAGAGAGCAAGATGCGGATACGTTCTCTCGTCTTCAGAAATTTGAATACAGTGCAATATGCAGGTTATAATATAGTTTCATGGTAATGGCTTCTAACACGAGAACTGTTAGAAGTCAAAAAAATGAGTAGGATTCCCTTTATTGTACGTACAATGAATGAATAAGAACTCTTTCCAGTATCAAATAAAATTAACAGATACAAAACAATAATGAAGCAACTACAATTATTGGCCATATTGCTAAACAGCTATTTCTCCGGACCTGACTTAGGTAGGATCTCCCACCATCAACTTAGCCATGGGGCCGTTATAATCAAAAGCTGTATTGACAAATGATATACATGACTCAAGCAATCCACCCTAAGGTAGTTTGCTTAAAAAAGGAGCCGGTAAAGGTACGGTGAAATCAATCGGAGAAGGCTTCCAGCAGTGGCTGTCTGTATGGTGTTAAGGCAGATATGATGATGATAATGAAATGTACGGTTACCTTGGTGGTGGTGCGGATGTTGGAGAGCGGCTGCCCGTTATGCTCCCACTCGCTGATGTACAGCAGCCACTCGGACGAGGAGATGTTCTCGAACAGGTTGCACATCTGGAGTTAACACGAGTACACTGTCATCGAAAATCAAGAAAATTTGGGAGTTAATCCAGATCTTGCCCCGAAATGATATTTTGATGTTTTTCCCTGATATCGAAGAATCAATCAATATTGTCAGAAACACGGCAATAGTTCTTCTGCAGCGGTTATGATGCGGATTGTTAAAAGTACATACATTTTAGTCAACCATGATGTCAAGAGGACGTGGTGGCCGAAAACATCGTTCGGAAACTGGCATGTCAAGGAACGGTAGTCTAATATGAGAGGGATTGTATTGTCAGTAGGCTTTTGTTCTCGTGGCCCAGCAAGAATGGCGAGAGAGGAACACCGGAGGGGTTTAAGTGGGTATTCCGTCTTCCTGTGAGGGCGGCGAGTCCCACATAACTCCGGTCCCTCCGACCGGTCTATTTGTAAATGAATTTTCCTTCTGAAGATAAAAAAAATAGAAAAAGGATACTCACGGTGAGGGCGAGCGCCTTCTGCTCGTCCACGGGGTGGCGGTCGACGTCGTGCGCGTAGTTGAGCAGCGCAGCACGCCCACGCGCACGCCCGAGACCAGCGTGCTGTCCGTGAGCAGGCGGCCCTAACTTCACGGTGTTGAGTTGGGATACTCACGGTGAGGGCGAGCGCCTTCTGCTCGTCCACGGGGTGGCGGTCGATGTCGTGCGCGTAGTTGAGCAGCGCGTGCTGGCGCCGGTCCTGGTGCAGCAGCAGCGACACGTCCTCGCGCAGCGCCGCCGCCGCCAGGCAGCGCAGCACAGCCACGCGCACGCCCGCGCCCAGCGCGCCGTCCGTGAGCAGGCGGCCTGGGACCATACGTGAGGTTTTGTTAACTTTGAGTCTTTTTGTTAACCCGAGCTCCAGTCTCTTTACCTTAATTTTAGTCACTTTTGTTAAGAATGTCGACTAGCACTAAACTTCCATAGTTCCTATGCAATTACTTTACTCGCTTGACAGTTCTTAACTTTCAGAATCTGGACTGTTAAGAACTGCCAAGCGAGTAACGTAATTGCTTAGGAACTTTGAAAGAAGGCATAGTCACTTTATTAAGCATTTGAGTCTTTTTGTTAACCCGAACTCGAGTCTCTTTACTTAAATTATAGTCACTTTGTTAAGAATTTCAGTGTCTTTGTTAACCAGAGCTTGAGTCTACCTAAATTTTAGTCACTTTGTTAAGCATTTGAGTCTGTTTGTTAACCTGAGCTTGAGTCTCTTTAGCTAAATTTTAGTAACTTTGTTAAGCATTTGAGTCTCTTTGTTAACCCGAGCTCGGGTCTCTACCTAAATTTTAGTCAATTTATTAAGCATTTGAGTGTATTTGTTAACCGGAGCTTGAGTCTACCTAAATGTTAGTCACTTTGTGAAGCATTCGAGGTTCTTTGTTAACCTGAGCTTGAATCTGCCTAAATTTTAGTTTCTTTGTTAACCTGTTTTATGCCGACTTGCACCAAACATTCAAAGTTCCTAAGCAATTACTTTACGCGCTTGGCAGTTCTTAATGGTCAGAATCTGGACTATTAGGAACTACCAAGCGAGTATAAGTTATTGCTTAGGAACTTTGACAGTTTGGTGCAAGTAGGCATTATTCACTTTGTTAAACATTTGAGCCTCTTGTTTAATTTGAGCTTGAATCTTAAATTTTAGTATTTTTGAGTAAGTTTTAATAAGCATTTGAGTCTCTTTGTTGTTAACCTGAGCTTAAATCATTTTATGTACACTTTAGTCACTTTGATAACCTAAACTTCTTTGCATAACTTTGTCTTTTTCTTTTGGCTTTGTCTCTTGGCTAACGTAAACTCGATTATTTTTGCATCGGCACTCTTCTCCTCTGGCAGCGGCTCGCGAGCAGCCTGCCCTCACTCACCGATGAAGAGCAAGAACTCGTCTCCCAGCACCCAGCTGCCCTCGCCCTGCAGGTACTGATGCAACTCGTCCAAGCTCTGCTTCTCCTCAGCGCTCAGTTCCACCCCCTCCAGCGCCTTGCTCAGACCCTCGAACTCGTGAAGACCCTGCAATGACCGTTCTTTATTTATTGTGTTGCTACTACTTATTATCTTCTCCAGGGTCTGCCGCGACGTCATTTCCTGTCTTTGGGCAGCCATTCTGTCGTGGCTTTGAAGATGGTGAGACGAGCTAGACTCCCACTTGAAAGAATGGTCGACAGTAGCCCTTGACAGAAAAGAGTGGAAAGAAGGAAGGGAGGCGTTGCCCTGCCGTGGGACAGTTCAGGCTCACAATAATAATAATACTACTTAATATAGAATTACTTTTGCACTGTTAAACGTCGATGACACACGGCTTTTTTACACGCTACAAGCCAGCGGGTTCGCTTGTAGCTTGTAAACTCGCTCAGTGTCATCGGCTTTATAATCTGCTAGTTGACAATCCGAAAGCTAACTCGCTCATTCGGTATCTTCTAAACTCGCCGGCATGTAGCGTGTAAACTAGCCGTGTTTCATCGACGCTTTAGGCTCAATTCCCACTGGGACGGCAGTGGCCGGCAGAGCACTAAAAATTATAACTATTTTAAACATTATCACTTTATTTAAAAGACCAGTATTGAAAGACCGCTGGCAGGCCGCTCGTGGCCGCTTGGACTTTTCACACAGCGCCATCTACCCCTAAACTAAGTAGGTATAGTTTGTACTATAGGAACCAGATAACTAATACAATACTTTCATACTTTTTTTCTTGTAAATACATACACAGAATACATAGAAAACACCCAGACTCAGGACAAATACCTATGTTTATCACACAAATGTCTGTCCTAAAGCGAGAGTCGAACCCGCGACACCGACTTGGCAGTCCAATACACTTACCAAGTATGCATATAATGTTTAGACACTGAAAGTGATCTGTCGGTCGACGCCATGTCAGAGGCAATGGAGCCTTAGCTTATTTAAGAATTTAAACATAAATCGTATTTTATGGGTGTAATAAAACATATATTTTTATTATAATAACATGTTGAAAGTCTAACTGCAGATAAGTTTTGTGTACATTATTCAGTAGATATGTACACACGGTTGTGTACATCACATCACACGAACATCAGCCCGTCAGATAAACATTGAATCTTATCTACTTCTCGGGTGGATTTCACAGCTCTATGTAGCACTGTCCTGGTCATAAGCAGGCATGATCTCTTATAATAAGAAGAGCGCTTACATCGGTCGTTTAGTCAATCTACATAAAAAAATTGGTTGTCTGTAAAGTTGGTTTACGGACGACAGTTTAACGTGACAGCGTCATAACCAGCGTAACGGGACAATGAGCGTTACCGGACAATGATGTCAACGTTTTCGTGCATGCAGCCGGCGTTCATCGATTTATTAGATGTAGTCACGTCAAAAAAAGTGAGATCAAATAAATATTGAAAATCTTATTCTTTGGGCAAAATTAGGAAATATACGAGATACGTTCAAGCCATAAAAGGGCAGATTTCCAGTGTGCATAATGTTTTAAGCACCTGACTAGTTAGGAATATTTGGCGCGAGAAATATGACAAATACTCTAAATATACGGCTTCCGCGCGTTCCGCCCGCCCACGCCAGCGCTGTTCCAAGTTCCAGAGCGGGACTCTTCAGACACTCAAAAACTGGGCTGCTGTATTTTTGTAACAATTTAAAAAAAAATCCTTGAAGAGACAAATATACGCAATTAATAAAATACTCGGATACCATATTTTTTCCAGTTTTCTTGATTAAAAACCAAACATAACAACCAATCTACTAAACTGATTTTGATGATTTTTTATAGGGCCCATCAACTGCAAACAAAAATCGGTTGACGAAAGACATTTTTTGTAAGCGCCTACAAGTATCAAAGTGCGCATTTTGATACTTTTGAACACTTCTATGGGTGTACATAAGTGAAAGGTTTCATACTTTAATTTAGATTTTATACGTGTTTTAAAGTTCTAATAACAAAAATAAAAAAAATATTTACAAATAACAACCGAATTGAAAAACTCCTTCATTTTTAAAGTTGGTTGAAAAGCGCCCAACTTTTTGAACACTTTTTTTGTGCTCTGAAGGTAGAGCTTACTTTCGTAGATCTCTACAAACGAGTTAACGCGATTGTAGCCGCAAGAACAATGCAAGTTTGAAAGTTTACTTAACACTTGTAAGGTGAGGGGGACAGATAGAACTTTTTTGGCCCATCTGTCACCCTAGGCGGACAGAGCAGGGTGACAGATGGGAATAATTCTATTAAACAACATGCTGAAAACCTGAGAACATTCTGGTCATAATTTATGTTGTTTACGTGAATTTTGCCAATGAGTCCGAGTGACCTTCGTTATACACACGCCAATTTGTTCCATAACATTATCTTGTAAATAGAATTCACTAATAAATTTGTGTGACGTCACACACACACGCGGACAGTAAGACTCACCAAATTACAAACAATATAATATTATGTGACCTGCGTAACACTGTTTTGGTAATGGGAACGCGGGATCTCTTATGATCAGGAGAGCGTTTTGCTCATCGCGTCCGTTGTGTACATTCAACAATAAAGGTTTTACAAAAACATATTACAACCTGCTACTTTAATTGGACTGTTCTAGTGACTGTTCACACCACTGAAAAGTCGCTTAACCATGACCAAAACAATATTCTACCTACATGAATAAATACTTTTTTATTCATTTCAGAATTTCTACATCAAGAAGCATGTTAGCAATATTTTGTTTGACCGATCGCCCCGCGCCTACGCACAAATTTTATAGAAAGCTTCATGCTACATTGATTCGCTGAAAATCACATTGCAGTCGATGCAGCATAATCAACCGTAACGAAAGGATATAAGGTCGAAAATTGCTTGTTTGTATTTCGTTGACTGAACATAAAAATTATAACAAGTATTTTTAAAGAAAATTGTGTAAAGTAATAAATCTTAAGTATTTTACGATCTGCAGACTGTTTATTAGCAAAGGATTTTTTTCATTTGGGTTATGTCTACAAGATAAGACAATACATTGTTCAAATTCGAGTGATTGTCAACTATCGCTCAAGGTTTTGAGTTCAATGAATCCTGATTTCCTTAAACGTCGGATACAGAGGATGTTTGTAGCTCAATCACGTCAAAATTACAGAATTTATCAAGCTAAAATTTGGCTTAGAAATACACACTTATAGCTGTCATATTGAATTTTTTGACAGCTAAGGTATGACACTAGTGTGACCCAGACGAATCCAACGACACCTCATTTATTAAAATCCGTTCTGCCATTTAGGCTAGAGGGCGGCGCATAGTCAGACAGACGTACATACATACATACACTCGAAAACATTACCCTCCATCTTCGCAGCCGGCTAAAAAGTAATAGAATACTTTTTATCGCGATACTACGCGGGAAGTCACAGCCAACAGCTATCATTATGGACTTAAGAGCAATAAAAGTAGCTATTTTTTTTGATGGCTCGGATAGTCTAGTGGCATGTGTGTTTGACTGCCATGCCGGTGTCGCGGGTACGATTCTCGCTTCAGGACAAACATTTGTGTAATGAAAACCGATGTTTGTCATGAGCCTGGGTGTTTGCTATGTATTCAGTGTATTCAGTGCGGTATTTACAAAAAAAAAGTAAGTATATAAGCATTGTATCAGTTATTTGGTTCCCATAGCACAAGCTCTGCTTAGTTTGGGGCTAGATGGCGTTGTGTAAAATGTCCAATATATTAATTATTATTTAGATCAAAAATGATATGAATGAATGATACGAATGAATGAATGAATCATGGACTCACATCAATATCCTTGTACACGATTGGGGGATTTCTGTTCTTCTTGAGCAGTTCCTCGCGGCGTTTCTCATCAGCCTCCATCTCCAGAGCCTCGGAGCTGGGTCCGGCCAGGGACAGCTCTTCGTGCACCGGGGTCTCCACTGCTTCCGCCATGTCTGCACGGGAAAATGAGCTTTGGTGCAGGCATTTTAGATGGAACCTGTCTAATATGCGTATGTGTCTCCGGTAAAGACACCACGTCTCTGATGAATAGAGAAGACTGGACAGCACTACTGCTGTGTATACCTTAATCTATTATATAATATAATATATTATATATCTTATATATATATATATAAGGGTAGGAGTTGTATGTGTCTGGTCTAGCTTTAGTTTTCGGTTGAAGGATTCAGCAAGGGGTACGCTTTGGTATTTTCACTTTTGGTACTGTATGTTAGCTTAAGGCTCAATCTATTGAACTATAGATCGCAAGGCCGGACGCAGCCACGAGCAGACTGCCAGCGTCGTTCAATACTGGTATTTTTAATTAGGAAGATAGTGTTTAGAATTGTTTGACACCGAAAGTGCTCTGCCGGTCGCCGCTATCTCAGTGGATATTGAGCTTTAAGCGTCGAAGACACACGGCTTATTTACACGCTACAAGCCAGCGAGTTCGCTTGTAGCGTGTAAACTTGCCCAGTGTCATCGGTTTTTTTAACAATCTCCTTGTTGACAATCCTTCCCGAAAGTTAACACGCTCACACGCTAGCTTCTAAACTCGCCAACAAGCAGCTTGTAAAAAAGCCGTGTGTCATCGACGCTTTAGGGTTAGAATTTAATGCGCCAGTTTTTGTTTTAGATTGAAAGATTTTTAAGGTACATTTGGTATGTTGGGATGAGGTTAAGAGATGCAGCAAATGTAGTTCTGTTATTATAAGTATTTGCAATAGAAATATCGATGTTGATTACAATCAAGTCATAGTGTACCGGTTGGGGTGAAAATTACCAACAAATAACATTATGACTCGCTGGGAATCTTACCCTATTTGATAAGATACTTGGACTTATAGTTAAACTCTGGCTTTGAATTTACTTTGGGCATCTAATTGAGCTGTCGTGTGTTGAATTAAGGTTGAAAATCCTATAGGCAGATAAATAAACTAATACACGTATTAGTCTGAAGGTAACTGCCGCATTGTTAGAGAGTCAAGAAAGTCCACATGGCGCCCTCTACAGAACAACATCTAAACTGACAGACAAAATGCTTCCACTTGACCAACAGCAATAAATGCTATACAAAAATAAATAGGTATTAGTCTCAATATTATATATTGCACGAAAGGAGCCTCTTCGAGGCGTACTTAAAATCCTTTCACTACTTTGGTTCTAGTGATACGATAAAAAGAAGTTTCAATATTTCGTTGCTGATCAGAAATCAGCCGGTTCTGATATACCATGAGTGCCACAAAGCTGACAAAAATAACGCCTCCATCTTGCTTAATTATCAAAACGTGTTTCAAAGATCTGAACATTGAATATTGAACACACAGAATCACAAGTGTGCTTACTGAAACGTGCTTTACCACTTCACACTAACCTAAAACACTTGTCACACTGCACAGAGCACTGGAGTTTATTTTTAAACGCGCCGGATCCGCTTACACGCGGTAGTAACAGAAATAGATTGTTCTATAAATACCCGTATTATAAAGTATGCACTGTAAGGTTTCGAGGGTTTCTGAAGGTACCTTCGAAGGTTTGTGAGGTGATGGATGAACTGCCTCCCGGGACGGCGGAGCGAGGAATGGCAGTCAGAATGGCCGGTTGGAACTCCGCCAACTCTTTATTTATAATTGATCGGGAATATATACGAAAGTTTAACTGATCAACGAAGTAGGTCAGAACGTTCAACAAGTGTTCTTTTGAACTGTTTCGGGAATATCTTGTTTGTAAACTTGGAAAGAAATCAAACGTAAATACATAAGGTGCCTTATAATAGTTGATTGTGCATCAAGGGGATAAAGCAGTGTCTTCAGTGCACGTTCTTTGATGTCGCACTTTTTTTTTTTGAGTTGTGCTTATGTTGGTCAGTTCGATTTTAGAACAAACCTCTTTAAAATGCCATATGGGCACACTAATTTCACGTTCCAAGTTAAAATCATTCTACTCCCTAGGGAGTTTCATGCAACTTTACCTCCCTTGGGAGGTAATGCTTTGCTTTACCTTGAAATTGCATGATAATTATGTAATTGGACAGTTGTGTTGTTCATAGGTTTGTGAATAGGTAGTAATAAAGGTGCGTGATGTCGTTTCGCGGTATATCATAGTTGGGTGGGTAATAAGGAAAGTAAGAATTATGTCGATGACAGTGTCACCCATTCTGGAAATGTACAAGCAGCCAAAAGCCGTTACTCAAGATTAGTCATACATTATTTAAAACCTTACAGTAAAGCGTCGATGACACAGGGCTAGTTTACAAGCTACAAGCCGGCGAGTTTCAAAGCTAGCGAGTGAGCGAGTTAGCTTTCGGAAAGGATTGTCAACTAGCAGATTGTAAAAAAGCCGATGACAGGAGGGAGTTTACAAGCTCCAAGCAAACTCACTGGCTTGTAACTTGTAGCCCTGTATCATCAACGCTTAAGCAACGTCAACATAAAAATTTGCTAAGAATGGATATGAAAAGAAAATGCTAAGTAGAAATAAGGGCCCTCTACTCTGACTAGCCTTAAAAAATATTTGTCATAGAGATTAGTATGTACCGAAATTATTATGTAGAAACCGGAAGTCCGTCCTATTTGTAAGACACTCAACCGAAAACTAAAGAGAATAAAACACACGGTACATTGCACCTACAGACAGAGGTGATGAAAAACATCCTGCGCCTACACACCTTTGAAATAGCAAAAAATTAAAAAGCTAGTTACGCCATCTATATAGAATTCGTGGAAGGAAAACTAAATTCTGGTGGAAATAGAACAACATTATAACACTTGTTTCTGCAAATAAATTAATTGGAATTGTAATTGGTGGTTGCCGATAGATGGCGGTAAAATACATTGATATTTTAAAATAACAACAGACTTCATGAAGTTGTATGGATAGACAGAATGAGAGAAAATGTAAACATCATTATTATCTAATCAATTTTTTTAAGAGAAGAGTACTAGGCTTGCATGAAGAGATTTATGTTATGGTGGTTCCACACGGCCTGTGTAACACGCGCCGCGCCACGCCAAAGTCATCTGCATGCGCCGTGGACGAGTCGGGTTCACCGCTTCTCACGGCTTTTTTTTTACAATGGGAAAATGTAGTTTACGCATCCCCTCCGGCCCGGGGAGAGCCGTAGGGGAGAGCCGTCGTAGGGTATGTCGGACTCACCACCAAGTTACTAGCAGAGTGCTAGTAGCTGGTAGCATACCGACTAAAAACCCATTGACATTCCTTCAATCACCTCAGTGCTAATGCGTCGTCAAACCACTCGTGAGCGGACGAGAGGTTCGACGGCGCATCATCACTTGACAGGGTCACGGGGTCCGGGTCGGATTCGACCGCGGACCCCTTCTCACGGCCTGTCTCAACCGACAATTCGCGCCCACCCGTGCAGCCTCGGTTCGCTCGCTTCACCCGGCCTGTGTCGCGGCCCGTGCTTCCACGAGCCCTGCGAAGCCATACCATTAGTGCTGTATCTCACCCGCGTCCTCGAGGCCGGGGTCGCCGGCGTCCCGCTGCAGTTTCTTCCGCTTCTTCTCCTTGCGACGCTCCTTCCGCGCCAGCTTGTCAGCTAGCGTATTGCGTCGCTGCTCCAGCTCGGCGGACTGTGCCCTGCGCAACACCCTTCATTACAGTACACACTTGTGATACCTTCTTTGGAACAACATTTAATTCACCACTTCTTTCACACTAATTACTAAAGGTGAGCGCAATAAAACTGAGTGTCTGAAGTTGTCTGCAGGATACTTTACTCTACTCTACTCTGCACAGCACATTCAGTAATTCAGTCATTTATTGCAGATAAATATGTACACTTACACCTTAGGGCTATGGTATACTATACTTATACCCTGTTGGGTACAGCAACTTTACTAATAGGAACTTGAGTTTATTTCCTTACATTTAATAGGTAGTATCACAAATTCACAATAAAATTGAATATAAATTTAGTTTTTACGATGGCACATTAAATACCTACTACTTAGATTAGTTATTTGGATTAATAGTTCATTTAAGTAAGTACCTACATATATTATCATCTTCTATAAATTATTGTATACTATAATAAGATTTGTTTATGAAAATTGACTT
Source organism: Lobophora halterata (assembly GCA_932526365.1). Classification (NCBI taxonomy): domain Eukaryota; kingdom Metazoa; phylum Arthropoda; class Insecta; order Lepidoptera; family Geometridae; genus Lobophora; species Lobophora halterata. The sequence continues at coordinate 607,867 of OW052012.1, forward strand.
GAGTTTATTTTGAATTTTAAGTTATACAAGCCATACATACATAAAACTTGACATCACTCAAACCAAAATACAAATCACCTAACTAATGCTAATATATCAATATTTTTGTAATACATAATTAATTTGACTATGAAATAAACATAAGTGAATAAGATGCCTACCGAGCAAAAAATTAACTTAAAAGTTGTTGCGCCCTTACAGGATTCATGTGCATTGTGTACCTTTAAGCCACTTACACCTAAGTTATATAACCTGTATGCAAATGAAACAATAAATAAATGAATATGAATATGAATACATATTTTAAACTTAGACTAATATGTAAAAAATATATATACATATTTTAAACTTACACTAATACTAAACTTACACTAACAAAATAAACTTACCTACACATTACTTGCAGTTAGCTGCAATGTCTTAGGCACTTGTCCCACCGCCGACGATGAGCGAGAAGAGAGTACAGCTAGGAACTAGAAACAAGTAGGCGAGCAGCGAGAAGCGAGTGTATAGTTCCGATAGTTTTGTCGTTAGGCTATAAGCGAGTGTGCGAGTGCGACGGACAATTACTCGCACCACTCGCTCGAGGCGGTGTATCCTGTCCCTTACTGCTATGCGTACTACAAAGCGAGAATCTCTTAGCGAGTGTTCTGCCCGCCAAGCGAGTATCGCTGAGCTAGTTTTATCATCGATCGATCTTGTCGCTGCGACAAACTATTGTAGAGAGTTAAATTCAGGAGAGAGTTCTCGTCGGCTTCAGAACTTTCTCGTGGCGGTGAGACAAGTGCTTTATAAGGGCCAGTTGGACAAAGTAAACAGGAAAAACATTGATTCCTCAATCCTCTATGTCCCTATTACTTTGGTTCAAGGTGGCTAATCAGTTTGATCACAGAGTACTTAGATATACAGAAGTTTGATTTAAAAAGTTCAGGGCCTAAGTAAGGACATAAGCTATATCAGATAAATAAATTTACATTTAAATAACTATACATAAAAAACAATAATTTATTCGGCCAGAGAAACAGAAACAGAATCTTTAAACCTCTACATTTGTACACTGCAAATGTATCTCTACTACTATGTGTATAAGTGTCAGAATGGCCTGTGGTATGTGTAGGAGCCCGGGAAGGGTGGGATTCGCCGGCGCAGCGCCTTCCACAGCTGCACGGCGCGCTGCAGTGACGTGACGAATGAAGCCGCGCCGCGTAGCCGCGACCCCATCGTGGCGGCCGCGGGGGGACACGGGGAGGAGGGGGATCTAGGGGGGAAAGGATGGGAGCGTCAACAGCCGCGTCCACACCAGACGATCCAACGCGCCCCGATCGCGCACGGCAGGAGCGCAATCCAAATGGAGCGGGCGGTGTGGCCGTGCCGCGTGCGATCCAGGTGATCCAGTTGGAGCGCGCGCTCCTTGCCGCGCGTGATCCGTTCTTGGTCGGCTTTTTGGCCTGCCTCAAAGGCGACTTAGTTGCGCGGTGTGGACGATTGCGTTTCTGGTTCGCGCGATCCAGCCAAGATGGATGTCTCAAAAAGTCGCAAATTCATATCACACAAGGAATTTAAATGTTTATGGGACCCGAACGACGGGTGTTACACTAATAAGGGTGTAAGAGACAATGCTTGGCGTCAGATCTCAGATGTTGATGATGATCGTCAGATGGTGACTCCATCTCGAGCAAGAGTTGGACTGAATCACTGATCGCCTATGGTTCGCTTGGAGTGTAGTTCTGGATCGCAGTTTCAACAAACTGGATCGATCTAGTACGATCCAAGCTCCACGCATCACGATCCTTGGATCGTAGATCGCGTGATCGCGTGGATCGCGTGGATCGTCTGGTGTAGAGAGCGTGGTGGCCGAGTGGATGAGGCCCTTACCTTGCGATCTGATGGTCGCGGGTTCGAATCCCGGCAGTCATGCGTAAATGGGTTTTTTCGGTCGAAATAATCTATGTATGAATCCCACGTTCTCGCAACGGTGAAGGAAAACATCGTGAGGAAACCGGCATGTCGTAGAACCAAAAAGTTCGAAAATATGTGTCGAGTGCACGAAAGGAGCCTCTTCGTGGCGCACTTCAAATCCTTTGACCACACTGGTTCGAAAAAACTAGTGACACGATAAAAAGGAGTCTGGTGTGGACGCGGCTAACGAGGCGTCTACATACGGCGTGACGGCAGCGTGGAACGCGAGAATGAATCTATTGGTCAGTTTAATGATCACACGTCTGCATTCTAGTAAGTTTCCTTTTTCGACTTCAAAATAGGAGGAGGTAATCAATTCAGTAGAATGATACCTATGTTTGTTATCTCAGAACTTAGTTGTTTATAAACCGATTTGAATAATTTTTTCAAGTTTTTTTGCCATAATCTGTGCTCAGTAACGTTAACTGATCATGCGTATACTTTTTTCTGGTGGTAAATAATTTGCGGTGTATATTGATATTAATTGTGATTTATAGGTATATATATAACTATAAGTATCGATTGGTGATTGATAGGTAAATGACATAATTCTGGTAACCATAAACAAATATGATATCGGTGCTGACCTGGCCTCCTCGATCTGCGTGTTGAGCGTGAGGAAGTCGGGGCTGTCGCGGCGGCTGTGACGCACCCCGTTCTGGTACACCTCCTGGAAACCAACACCAGACTACACATATTGCACATGCTATATGACAATCATGATGTGTTTCTTTTTCAACTGACTTAAAAAAAGAACGAGATTATCAATTCGGTGTTTCTTGTTCTGTTTGTTACCTCAGAACTTTTTGTTTTTGAACCAATTTCAAAAATTTTATGAAGATTCCGATTCAGTACTATCGGTTTTGAAATCAAAATAATTGAAAAAAGTGACGTCATTAAAGTAAACGAAATTGCGTATTTTGCTTCCCTGTGACTCTAATGCTCACTTGCACCAAACTGTCAAAGACCCTAAGCAATGACTTAACTCACTTGACAGTTTTTATTTCATTTCATTTCATTTATTAATTCAATCACAATTTCACAATCGTATATGAATGTCTCTATAGAACACACAAAGCAAAAATAAAAATTTAATAAAAACACAAAAAAAAAAATAATACAATTTCAAAATTACTACCTAAACTACACTACAGCAGCAAACCTACTAACTACATACTATCCTATGTCACTAAACCTATCTTGTCATAAACTCGTCAATTGTATAGAAGCACCCCTCCAACAAAAGGTTTCTCAGTTTATTTTTAAACACGTTTGGACTGTTCATTGTTTTCATCTCATTAGGTAGAGCATTATAGAGAAGAACCGCTTGATAACGACAGCCATGCTTTGACACATTTAACCTCATATGCATTGGAAGCTCAAGGTCTTTTCTTCCAGTATTAAGCCTCTTTGCCATATTGGTCAGAATCTGTACTGTTAAGAACTACCAAGCGAGTAAAGTAATTACTTAGGGACTTCGACAGTTTGGTGCAACTGGCCATAAGTGGTGTTACGTTCAATTGTTGTATGTTTTGCAAAACCTTGATACTTTTTTATTTCGTTCTAGAGTAAAATGGAGAAGCTGGGATCAGTTTATGGAGTTTCTGTGAGCACTATGAGTTGAGGTTCTCGAAGAAACTCAAGGTGTTTTTGATTCCTTTATATTGTATTACCAATAAAAGTAATTATAGTATTTTTTCGACATCGCAATTTAGTGTTATATGTTTATAGCTTCGAAATACAGCCGTGTTGGCCACGTGGGAGGAGCCTCGACTTTCGATCCGAAAGTCGTGGGTGCGAACCCTGTCGTACACCAATGGAGTTTTCTGTTAAAAAAATCTGTGTTCATTACACACACGTGCTTAACGGTGAAGGAAAATATCGTTAAAAACCGGTATGTGGTAGAACCTAAAAGTCACATATGTCAAGTGCACGAAAGAAGCCTCTTCGAGTCGCACTTGAAATCTTTTCACCACACTGGTTCAGAAGAACTAGTGACAACCTAAGGAAAAGAAGAATAGCTACGAAATTGATTGGAAATTTAAAAGGCTACAAAGTTCGACACGTTTTTTTTTAGTTATGAATATTATTGTGAAGTCGAATTATCAACTCACCTTTTTAAGACATTGTTATCACGACCATTAACTACTTTAATTACTACTTTGGTGGTACTACGTGTATCTAGGGTAAAAATAAAACACTAGTTACTTATCGTATTCGTTTATTTATTTATGTCATTTTGATCCGGAAGAGGCACCACCGTCGTTACCCGCACCCCCTGGCTGATTGGAACTCTGGAAAATAAATAAATCAATATAAAATACAGGAAAATGTTTAATGCAACAATTCTTGTTAGTGAACACTACAATTCTACAAGATATTAGGCCCACACTCAACTCTACTCAAACATCCTCTTTTAGTACTAAATTAAAACATACAAGACATATAAACATACCTACGTGATTAACTTCAGACGTACCGTTTTTAATGGATAAAGGAATATCGACCTAACTTGGCAGTGCTTTAATATAAATAATAAATCAATATAAAACACAGGAAAATGTATAATCCAACAATTCTTGTTAGTGAACACTCCAATTCTATAAGATATTAGCCACACGCTCAAATCTACTAAAACATCATTTTTTAGTACTAAATTAAAACATAAGTTGACTTATTAAACATAACTACGCGAGTAACTTCAGACGTACCGTTTTTAATAGATAAAGGAATATCGACCTAACTAGGTGCACTAGCGACCTCTATCGACAATGTAATAGTACAATGACACACGGCTTTTTTACACGCTACACGCCAGCGACTTCGCTTGTAGCGTGTAAAGTCGCCCAGTGTCATTGGCGTTTTTACAATCTGCGTGTTGACGATCCTTCCCAAACGCTACACGCTCACACGCTAGCGTTTAAAAACGCCAACAATCAGTTTGTAAAAAAGCTTGTGTGTCATCGACGCTTAATATATTTCTAGTAATTTTATATAATGTATTCTACAGTGAAGTATGTGACTCTACTTTATACATTCATATTACCAGTCTGTAACTAACCATACTTGAGACAAATAAATCAAATCATTCATTCATTCATAAGACAACAACCTATACCTTACAGATGACGTAGTAGGTAGTCTGACGCACGCAAAGGACCAATCACGACAAATCACACAAACGATTGTTTTCAAAAACAGCGCGTAATGGAACAGCCGGATGGAAGATTTCCTCTTTTACTCGTACCGACATTCCATATTAATTTACTAAAGAGCTTTCACATTGCACACAGAATGAGGGACATGGCTCATTCTGAAACTAGAACTGAAAGTGCCGACACACTCTATGGCAATTCATTTGTGTGACTCTTTAGGGATTGCGCGATATAAGTTATGTTAAGTTAGTATCAAAACAAAATAGCACTCATTTAGATTCAATGAGAGAAAAAACCAAAACGAAATATGTATTCTAAAAAATATTTACCTTGTTAACATCTAGGCACTCTTTTTGCGATCAATACGCACAGTCTTTTTATAAATCAGTATTTAAGAACCTTTTATATGTCATCAATAGTATCTATTAGTTGTATAGGATTTGAAATAGTAAATCTACAATTCAATAGCACTTGCAGATTCGATTTCTTTGTGCATGTTATTATAAAATGTTGCTTTAACCAAGTGTTTATTTGAATACCAAAGTGAATATATGGGAAACGCTTCCTCAGAAAGAACCTTGGCACTCACGACTGACAGTTGAGGTAATAGATAGGTATGTACAAAATCTATTGAGTAATACCGTGTTTATATTATATGTTACAGTGTCGGTAGACGTGTGCTCCGCACAGGAACTGTGCCACCTCCCCATTGAAGTGTGCTATTACAGTTGTATGGCGTACCTATAGATGAATAACGGTGTTCCTATAGAACACCAAGATGGACAGTATCAAACTAAAAATGAGTCGTAAGACAGGACCAAAAAAATTCAGACACCTTTACAATAAATATGAAAAATCTCCATTTTCAAATAATGTTTTTTACTTAGTTTTAATAAAAATGAAAAAGCCTAGTATTTTTAACATAATAACATTTATCTAGCACTCTTACTTATCTTTTTCGAGAATTAGCATCGGACCAAAATGTAATGTAATGTAAAAAGTTAGCCAATATGTGGCTTCTTTTATTGGTCGCATTTTCAATGTACTACATTGTGTTTCTATACTTTAATATCAACAAATTATATAAATATATTTAGTAATAAATCCGCTTAATTTCTAAACAAAGGTTTTAATTAACTTAACTTTAGTTTAGAACTTTAGTACATATTACTATATTATAAACCAAAGAGTCAACGAACAGAAAACCAAAGTTCAAAGATACGACACGTGTTTCGCCTCTACACGAGGCATCATCAGGAGGTGTGGACTCGCCGAAGTTCGAAACGAGAGAGAGTTCTCTATTAAGCGGATTTATTACTAAATATATTTATATAATTTGTTGATATTTATGGATTTCCGCAAAGTGGCGCCTGAATCAATCAATTATCTATACTTTAATACTTCTGTGGGCGTACCTGGTTCCCCTGCGGCACTAGCGAGTCGAGGAGTGAGGTAAGCGCGGCGCGGTAGGGCGGCGGCAGGATCTCCGGCTGATGTAGCACGTCCTTGGGGATGTGAGCTCCGCACAGGAACTGTGCCACCTCCTCGCTGAAGTGGTTGCAATTGTGCTCTAGTAGGTTGTACGCTGAACCCCTGAAATAACAGAAGAACCGCTACACTAAGCCCTGAACTAAGCTTCCCTGTCAGGGGGTATGGACACAAACGAGACATTACAACACCAAGCAAGATCCGAATCTAAAATACAAGTGCTCACTCCAGGAGATATTCATAAAATAAAAAAAAATAAAAAAATATTTTATTTCGGACTACAAGATCCATATAAAGTTTCACATGACATATTACAATAAATTATTAAATTACAAACATTAAAATAAAAATAAAACAAATTTAATTAAAATAAATTAAATTGAATTGAATAAAAATTAAATTAAATCGATTAAAAAAATCTTAGAATAAAGAAAATAAAGAGACACCGGGCTCAACATTGTACCTTGAGTGAGACTTTTATCTAACAAAGAACTTCAACATCTTCTATATTGGTACAGGAGTTACGAGCAGATTTAGAGGGAGCTGCTGCTAAGGAAGCCTAACTTATCTCGTTTGTCCTGGGTCTGGGTGTTTTCTAAGTTTTTATAAAAAAAAAGAGTATTTAATGCCTACTTGCACCAAACTGTCAAAGTTGCTAAGCAATCACTTTCCTCACTTGGTAGTTCTTAACGGTCAGAATCTGGACTACTTAAGAATTACCAAGCAAGTAAAGTAATTGCTTAGGAACTTTGACAGTTTGATGCAAGTAGGCATAAGTATTCTATCAGTCATCTGATTCCTCAAATACAAGCTGTTCTTAATTTTTAGCTAGATGGCGTTGTGAAATGTCCAAAATATTAATTTAATATTTACTTAAAAACCTGCTGCTAGACAAACGAAGAACACAGAAGAATAACTCTCAAGTTAAGCTGTCTTTGGGTAACTTACGCGTAAGTGGTGGTGGCAAGCCCCTGGAGGTACTCGTTGAACAGCTGCTTTGGCACGAACGTGGTCCCCAGATTCTCGATACGTTTTGGGGCACCGAGCTGAGTACCTCCCTGTGACGAGGAAATCATTCGATAAGAGGCAATTGTTTAATTCAGACTTAGAGTAGCTGGTCAAACAAGTGGCTTCTTCGAGGAGTGTATTATATTGGAATAATCAAGGAACATTTTCAATTGATTAAGTGATTGCGCGTTGTAGCTATCAGAAATTGGTAGTTTTTGGAAAAAGGGGGAGGTTATTAATTCAGTTGAATATCTGTGTTACCTACGATTTTTTTTTTAAACCGATTTGACAAAATATTTTTTTTGAAAGGATCTTTATGTGATCTCTCCCAGATTGGTCCCATAGAAATTTCTTGAAAATCGGTATCGGTAGTACTAAATACTTTGGTTTTGAAATCATAATAACTGGAAAAAAAAGTCGTTGAAGTTAACAAAATTGCGTATTTTACTACGGTCACTAGAACAGTCCGATTTTCTGTGACTTTTCAGTGGTGTCTACGGTCACTAGAACAGTCCGATAAAAGTTAGTTTATTTAATATTGGTGACAGGAACAGATGATCATAAAGAAGAAACAGAACACTGAGCAAATTTTCGCCCATTTGTATCGTAGTGTTTGTTCATCTACCACACATCATAAATATGGTTTTCGGGAGCAAGGAACTTATTATGGGTTTATAACTAAGCAGTAACTGCTGTAGTTGTTAGTCTATTTCGGCGAGTGACCGACCGCGTCCAGGTGCAGACAGATGCGTTCCACATGCATTGTGGCGGAAATATAAACGCTACTTAACCTGCTAGCTACCAAACCCTGAGTGCGGGAAAGTTTTATGACCAGATAAACGTTTGAAATGAAGATAATAGAACCCTTAGTAGAAAGGTATAGCTCTTTCAGTTTTCGTGTAAAGCGACAATGACACACGGCTTTTTTACACGCTGCTTGTTTGCGAGTTTAAAAGCTAGCGTGTGACCGAGTTATGAAGGATTGTCAAGAAGCAGATAGTAAAAAAGCCAATGACACTGGAAGAGTTTACACGCTACAAGCGAACTCGCTGGCTTTAAACACCTACATAGTACTTCACTGGCCGGTGCGTAAAAAACAGTTGCTTGTGAAAAGGTGCTTGCTCTTGGCGAAAATAGATTTAACAAGTTAGATTGTTATTAGTTAGATCGATGGGAGAAGCTGTTAATGCTGCTATAAATAATTAGTTTCCCACTATAAATTAACAAGATAATTAAAGCCAATCATAGCGACAAACGAACGCATTCTAACAGCATAATCAAATGATTAGTTAATGGACGCTCTATGAGCAACGGCTCAGTCTAACAACTAGTTGGAATGCTGTAACGGGCGACACGAGACTCGTAAACCGACTGTCGTTACTGGAAGCTGTGTTCATAACTGTCATAGACTTCAAAGCGAACCCTGGTAAGATAAATATGGTAAATCAGCCGGTAAAGCAACGTCTAGACTTCAGTTATACCAAGATGTGGCAGCATTCTTTAGTTTCGAGATTGTTTGCAAGGCTGGTGATATACACACTTATCAAAGGTCTAGAGGCAAGATATGACATATTTAGCATCGCGAGGGTCGTCGTTAGTCTAGACTAGGACAAAAAAGGAACAAATAAGAACTTTATCTCAGTGGGAAAGATCTTGTCCAACTGCGGCTAAGTAAGGTAGGAATGCAGTGGCCGAGGATGATGATGGTCTAACTAATGGAAGTAAAAAAGAAAAAGAAGGAAACTTGTGGTGAGGTTCTGTAGAAAAACAATCTCGTGATATCGCCTAGAGCCTCACAGTTGGCGTCAGTGTAGAGCCGCCTTTAGACTTTATTATTAGAGCGATGCACTGTGGCGGGCGTTTGAGGAACTCCAGCGAATGTGCACTCGGTGCCATCTCCGCCGCTCCACATCTCACACTAGAAATAGTACCACTACCATCCCACTCGCTCTAACGCCGCTAGACAAAGACAAACTTGCAGAAAATGCACGAGAATTTCAGCAATGTTTATATCTTCAGAATTGTCGTGGAGAAACTCACAAGTAATGTAATTTAAAGTGACTCCACCGAAGTCGTTTTATTCGAAGTGAATTTGTTTTTCTCGAACGGCATACGGAAATGGGTAGTGACTGCGGACATGTTTATAACCCGCAGCAGCGAGTAAAGCCGACAATTTTATCGCACAAAATCAGTTTGGACGCAATTAATGGGGATAATATCAGGACAGGTGGAGGCTACGGACTGCAATGAGTGTAAAATGCACCTGCTTGATTACATGCGCCGAAAGTTCGGGGATTCTGCCAATTTCTTAGCAAATGCGTTCCCCAATTTTAGTTTTTGGCAATTGGGGAGTTAGTTTTGGGGAAATTATGCAGCAATTACGCTGACTGCACATTTATTGACAACTTGGCGCCTCGCCCGCGCCTTAAATAGACACTGTAAAACATTAAAGTGGCCATAGCTAGCCAGCTTCCAGAGATCTTTCCTTTACATTGAAGCTGCTTGTTTCTTTATAGTTTCGAAGATCACTTTACAGTGGTATGTTTGAGTCTAATTCGCGATTAATCAGACAAAAATATCACAAACACGCGCGGCATGTGCACTTAGTTATGAAGTTTATTAATTCGCGGCTAATATTACATGAGCGGTGACATTATAGCGACTTCCGAGATTTTTACGAGCTCTATTACTTTATGAAACCGTTTGATCATTATTTTCAGGAAAAGTTGCTCTCTTGAGATCATTAAACACAATTGTCTCTTATCAAGATATGTTATTATGATGCCCAATTTATTATCAGTAAATTCACGTCATCACCCGGCCCCTGATTGAAATATCAGAGATATTTCCACTCTATGACAAAACATTTTTCCGTGCGAGAATAGAATTCGCGTGGGCAACTTAATGTTCCATTTGAAAAGCGTGTAAAAAATCTCGCGTTGATCTGATTTGGCTGTTTATGTAAGGGACAAATTTATTTATAGCTAGTTTGTTTATCAGTCTTTGATGAATCACTTTCGCTGACAATGAAACAAGTTCTTAAGCGGCTAGCGACCGCAACAAGTGCAATGGAAGGAGATGGGGGAGACCTTTGCCCAAAAGTGGGACACACTAATAGGTTAAATAATCAACGTTTTACAAAAAAACATACAACAACCGACTTCAATCGGACCATTTTAGTGGCCGTAGGCACCACTGAAAAATCACAGGGAAGTTTTTTTTTTATTTGAAACGAAACTACAGAACCGAATTTTAAAATTTCTATGGGACCAATCTAAAAGTATAATATGCTATGTAATTCAAACAAAAAAATAATTTTTCATCGGTAGTAAAGGTGTGAGATAAAAATCAAAAAAACCACCGAATTAAGAACATCCTCTTTTTTAAATTGGTTGAAAAATGTAGTCATAGTAAATTATCGCGAAAAACAACATAGGTGTTTTTGTAACTCGAGCGACTTATTTTGCGAACTGATTAGTTAGTAGGTACAGTACACATGTCTGGAATAGATCGCTCCATGATGCAAGCCCCTTGGCCCGCGGCGTCCACTTCGCTGCCAATAGTGCCACATGGAAATATGGATGCCATAATGTTATCTTTGTTCGTCTTGGTATTTGTCTTGCTTGTAGTATTGTGGGTTGTAATTAACTACTAACAACGCAACACGCGCGCGTGTTTGTGTAAAATATCAAAAGTGACAACGTTTACGATGTAATTATGTTTTGGCAATTTTCGTGCAATATATTCAGTGAGAAATTCATAATTATGATTCGCCCATTATTATACATGCAAATGTTTACGTGAATAGATAGAGCGATGTTTGTTCTTCAATCAAACCGAAACCACAGAACCAATTCGACTAAAATTTAGTTCAGGACCTGGAAAAAGACCTAGGCTACTTTTCATCCCGACACGAGAGAAGGAGAGGCCGCGGCCTGTAGCGAGTATTTTACATACTGTCCCAAACTTTCCAAAGATTATGAGCGCTAATATTAAGTGTAACATTTCAGTGTTGTGAAGCTCTGCATATATGTATCTGTGTGCGTGCGTGTGTTGAGAGACTATAAAGACTAGCTAGAGTATCTTACGGGAGAGCGCCTTCTTATCAAATAGAACCCTATAAACTTTGACCCATACGGTTGGGTACTTCCTTAGCAACAGAGTTGTGCACAACAAGAATATACTACCGGAAGATGTTGTTCCTGCAGAATCCACAAACTTATTCAAATGCAAACTCGACACTTGGTTGCGAACCAACAAGACTATTTTAAATAAAATGACACAAAACTATTAAAAAATCCAACACTGTGTGACATAGACAAATCAGCGAAAGCTGTTCGTCTATCAACAAAAAAAAAATCTCTAGCTAGGATACTGTGAAGGTGTATCCTTACCGGTGGACAGCTGGTGATGCCGGAGCCTCCGTAGAAGTACTCCTGGCCGTACACCACGATCGCGGTGTGCCACACGCCTTCTACCGGCCGACCTGTGAACACCTTATAATGTAACGCTGCTCTGAACTGCCTTGTATAACGGTCTTTGTTATATTGGTCAAATAAATTAAATCTGAAATCTGACCCCACATACGAATTCTCTACTCTAGTGCGGTTTCAGATTCAGATCACGGAAACACCCACTTTTGAATGCTCTGCTCTAGTGCGGTTTCAGATTAGCGGGTTTCGGAAACACGGAGGTCGGAGGCGTGACACTCTCTAGAAAAAACCGAGCGTAATAAAACCGAGCCTTGATCACACGTACCGAGCAAACGGCCGAGACAGTGCTCTCGGCCGAGTACGTAGTACGTATAAACATTGCGCTGACTGCTCGGCTGAGCTGAGCAAGTGATACAAGCTACTCGCTAAACCCTAGTTTTAGGGCCTAAACCCTTAAAACCCTACTAATGTTATAAAAGCAAAAGTTTGTGAATGGATGATGGATAGACTGATGTTTGGTCCTCAATCACGTCAAACTACTGAACCCATTAAGCTGATATTTAGTTTAGGCATAGTTTATGAGGTGGAAAATGCCATAGGCTTTTACAGACGAACGCTGCGGGTGGCAGCATGTTAAGTAAATGCCAAACATTACTGCCTGGAAGAATTTCAAAAGACATTGACACAATAACGCATTTAAAAATACTGAGTGTGATCTATGTATAGGCAGGTAAGTGGTCCACAACAGAACAGGCCTTGAAACACATTTGTAGACGACGTTTAGATGGTCCCTCGCGAATCGAACTCGCGAAATTATTTACGACTGAGCCTATGGGCCTATAACGATTACCTACTATTTAACTCATAATTTTTTTTTACTATTTAACTCATGAATAGCTCACTGTGGAAGTACAGTACGTACTTAAAACTGTCATAAGTAATTAACTCCGCAAGTTACCTGCGTGAAGTTGTAGTGTTGGAAAAATTGAAAAAATTTGCAAGATTTTTTTTTACTATTTAACTCATGAATAGCTCACTGTGTAAGTACAGTACGTACTTAAAACTGTCATAAGTAATTAACTCCGCAAGTTACCTGCGTGAAGTTGTAGTGTTGGAAAAATTGAAAATATTTGCAAGATTTTTTTTAAAAATAGCCATGAAAACCCAAATATTTATGCGATCTGACCTTGCGGTGGTTATCATCAGTAAAAACCAAATGATTTTGAACCATGGCGATAAATATTTTTCTATTAGCACAGAAAATCATTTTACACTATACATAAATTTCCTTTTTAAAAATTGGGAAGTTATAGGAGGGAATGTCCTATAATTTCCCAATTTTTAAAATTTAGCTGTTCATGTACAAAAAAGTAAACTTCAGTACTAAGTGCTTATCTCATGCAATCTTTACAGCCAAGAATCAAAAAAGTTATGCTTCATGATATTTTTTTAATAATAGTAAGTTGTAATACAGACAGAGTCATAAATAACTCATAATCTGCACTTGGTGTCTCTTCTGGGTCAGCCCTTTTTATTTTTATTCTTACTTGATAACTTACTATCATCAAATATTGTTATTGTTATTAGTTAAACAACACAGTGTACAAAAAATCAATAACAAAGATTATATTTTAGGCAAAACAAAAAAGTTTGAATGGATGTTAAGTACTCTACCACACTTATCTACTGAACAAATTTGTAGCTGGAATAATAAGCAGTATTTGATGTTAGATCCACCACCAGTTCCCATTGTGTCTACATGGTGGGTAAAGGCCAATTTTATTTACTCTCAGGAGTCCCAGCAGTGGGAACTTGGACTGATTATGCTATGCCAGTATTCTGATTGAACAGTTAAAAATGATGAATTTCATATGAGATGATATGAAAAAAATGTAAACAAATCTACAGAATAATTTTGGGCTCACCAATGATTGCGGGTGCCAGAAGGGAAGCAAATCCATTGGTAAGGTCATAGATGTACAGTTGCACTGAAGTGCCGTCTTCTGCCATGGTTGTTGATTTAGAGGCAACTGTAATAGGAGGATATTTGATTCAATAATCTTTCTAAAATTGTTTGAAAAGCACAACATTTTGGGATGCCAGACTATATTATTTTGAACCGTTATTCTTATGTTTAAGGTAAAGTTAGGGACCTTATAAGATATGTAGTTTGGAAGTTCTTTGGGTAAATTTTCAAATAATCCGTAGTGGAAAATAATAAAGTAATATATTTTGATAATGTCACAGCAATATTTACTAGGAAGTAGGTACTAATAACATGCAAGTTTTTTATACAGAACACCGATTTGTGCATTAAATTTAGGTACTAGGGAATAATTCAAAGCAGAACTAATCTCCTTACCTGCATAAATAAATAGGAACTGAGGTGTACTTTACATAGGTTCCTAGTAAAATACTACTTAAAAGATTTGAGGCAGAACACAGACTACTAGATTGCCGAAGCAGTCGCGCGTTGCACGAAGTTACGAGAGGTGCACCGGCGCGACTCGACACCTGTGTCGAAGAGAACAGGAGTCGAGCGACAAACGTCAAGCCTACAGCGCGCGCGGCGGAAACTAAACCTATCTGTACTATTTATAAACGACTCGCTCACGTCTTGTACACCTTTCCCACACGTCTAGGGTGGCAATTCAATTTGCCGGCGAAAGATGCGGCAGTTTAAACAGTATTTGTCAAGAAATTGAGAGCTGAAGTTCGGAAGATTAAAATTATGGTACTTCGTATATTTAACAAAATGAGGGTTACTTACGGTTCCTGTAACAGTTATTTGGAAGAGGAATTAAAATTGATTGTATTTTTGCTATCGCACTTATTATTCCGAAGTAATCTTCGGTAAAAAAGGATATTTAAAAATTTAATTTCTGTTTTTCTGGCTGATTTGATTGCTGAGTGCTGTGACTTGACAAAAGAACCAAACTAAACTTGACATTGATATTGACATTTTTGACATAATATATTTAGTAGGGTTCCCTAAAAAACAAGGCACTCTTCTCACTTTAACGTCATTATCTTATACGTACGTATGATATTATGCCCATATATATAGCCCATCTCGCTTTGTTTCCCCATTGGGTAGGGTAAAGTCTTTTGAAATTCCGCCTTATCATACGTTTATTATTTCATATATACAATTTATATAAAAATATTTTTTTTTTTATTACAGCATAAGCTAACTACTACAATCTATATATAGGTATATTACAAAATTTACAAAAAGAAACAATTGGGCCACCCATTTATATAATATCATAAGTGAGGTAATGTTTATTATTGTCATCACATTCAAAGTCGTTAAATCAAGTCATGCCCTATAAAGTGGTGGTGGTGGTGAATTTACTGGAGGCTTCTATGGAGTTTCGGAGGCAACACGAAAAGTCTCATTTCACAGCATTACACTATTCACCAACACTCATACACATTGTCGAGCACTTAACGGGTAAAAAAAACCACTATTTTTACACCGTAAGATTCAAAATAATACAAGTTTTGAAAAATAATTTAATGCTAGATTTTCACGTTCCCGCCAAAAACTCCGAATGAGTTGAGTTGTAATGTAATAATGACCTAGAACGACTGTAAAATATACAGTAGTTATTAGAATAGAAGTATGTAGAATTTCTAGTATAATAATTATAGGCGGAACACTCATATTATTTTGGTTTACGATGACACCTACATGAAGTGTGCATGTCATTCTCTCTGTTTCACTGCCGTGTTGACGTTACGTTAATATTCTGTTCTTTCGCATTAGTATGAGAAGGCGTTAGCTTTCCTCATCGAGATTGAGCGAGTTACGCTGTGGACGAGAAGTTATGCTAAACAAATGGCATACAGACTGTAGAACAAAACTTTGACAGCTGATTGATTAGACTTCAATCAGTCGTGCATTGTTGGTGTTTTGCAATTTTATAGTTTAGTTTTTAAATGGATTCCAAGAAAATGGTAAAAATATCGTTGCTGTACACCAAGATAACTTAACCATCCAATAAAATTGTCACTACGCTAACGCTCCGTTCCAAGCTCCAGCTCTAAAGTTATACCTGGTCGAAACATTGCGTCCTATCGTTCGTCAACTCCTCCAAAATTCAAAACTTTCTTCCACAACATTGGGTATATTAGGATTCAAACAAAGGGTAGTTAGGCGTACTTTGATTCGGGAAGAATGATTTGAGAGTAACTGGCCGCTGACTGTATAGTTTAGAGCATAGCTACGGATCGGTGTAAGGGTCGGTATGTGTGCAGATTCTGAGGGTGCAGTCCGCGGAGGGTACGTCGCGGGTGGAGGCGGGTGCGGGAGAAAGCACGGCGGTGCTGTATGAGCGGGTGCACGCGGCGCTGGGGCTGTCGTCATTCGCGTTCGCTCTGCACCGCGACCGCCAGAAGCGGCAGGAAGTTGTGTCCAGCAAGTCGCGCACGCTGACGGAATGCGGGCTTCAGCACGGAGACCTGCTCTTCCTAAGCCCGGTCAATGGAGCGGTGCTCTTCGACCAAGCTGCCACTAGCGCTGAGGTACCTATTACAGTCTGATTTTTGGTTTCTAGATTACTGATACATAATTTGTGCCATTACAAATACAAATGAGACATTAAAATTGAAAAATAATAATTTCATTGCTTCATAGCTTTTGCTGATGTGTATACATTCACTTGTTCTATGTTACTTCTGTTATTCATCCTATTTATCAAAATAATTCATGCAACAATCTAATGATGACTTCCAGGTGAGCAACTCACCGTCAGGGGACGTGGCAGTTCCTAGCACATCAAAAGGCTCCTCGGCATCCACTCCGCAGGGCTCTAAGCCCACGCCGGAGGCCCCACAAGAGGATGAAGTAGATCTGCAGTTATACAAAATGTCTGGCAACATTGAGAGACAACGAGATGAAAAATTGTAAGAACAATGTTCAATGTTCATAATAAATTAATTAATTATGCCCTCAAAATAGGTGAACCTACTCTATCACCACACATCACAAACTTCTTAACACAATTCTTAAAACAGGTAAATTTCCAGATAGATTTTGTCATTCCAATATAACTGTTGCATAAAAAAGAGGATAAATCAGACATAAATAATTACCGGCCTATCAGTCTTGTGTCACACCTATATAAAGCTTTTATCAGTTAAGTAATTGAACAGCGCATCCGCGGAGACCATGATCTGTAACAACCGCCCGAGCAGGCTGGCTTCCGAAGAGGGCTATAACAACTGATCATCTACAGGCAGTCAATCAACTTGTAGAAAAGTTTCAGGAACATAATTCCTTTGTACCTTGCCTTTGTGGACTACACAAAGGCATTTGACAGTATTAAACACACAGCCATGTTCGATGCACTCAAAAATCAGCATATTGATCCCACTTACATTAATATCATACGTAACATTTACAATAATAGCACTGCCGCAATAAAACTAAACGTAACAGGAACCCATTTCAACATTGCCAAGGGCGTCAAACAGGGAGACCCCCTTTCTCCTAAGCTGTTCACAAGTACCCTTGAGGAGGTGTTCAGAAAGCTGGCGGCTGGCTGGGAACAGAGAGGAATCTTCGTCGGGGAAGCGAGGTTGACAAATCTCCGATTCGCTGACGATATCGTTCTCTTCTCTTCATCAGCCTCGGAGCTACAAACGATGCTTCAAGATCTAAGCATCGCAAGCCTCGAGATTGGACTGAGGATGAACAGGTCAAAAACAACCAACAGCCCAAAAATCAGAATAACGATGGATGCAGAAGATCTCGCATACTTCCAGGAATACATTTACCTGGGCCAAATAGTCTCCTTCCAGGCAAGGCAGGATAAGGAAATAGCCCGACGAGTTGAAAATGCCTGAAGGAGTTATTGGTCCATGGGAAATCGAATAAAAAACCCTGATTTTCCTCTTTCGCTCAAGCGGAAGCTGATGGACGTATGCATCCTCCCCGTTCTGACTTATGGTGCGCCGACCTGGTCTTTGACCAACATCCAAAAGTCGAAACTCGGGGTTTGCCAACGGGCGATGGAGCGCAGCATCCTCGGCGTCAAGCTGATGGATCAGATCTGGAACACCGAGCTGCGCTCCCAAACACAAATCGCCGACGTAGCTTCGAAAGCCGTCAAGCTCAAATGGGATTGGGCTGGTCATGTTTGCCGCATGTCGAACGATCTTTGGGCTAAAATGACCACCGAATGGTGCCCTGACGCGACACGGCGACGACGCGGCAGACCGCAGAGAAGGTGGCGGGACGAGCTCATCGCGTTCCGCCCAGACTGGACCAGTTTGGCACAGGACAGGGAAGAGTGGAGGAAATGGGGGGAGGCCTTTGACCAGCAGTGGGACAGCGCAGGCTCCATATAATAATAATAATAATATAATGATTATTGAACGCAACCTTCCTTCACAGTTGGAGAAAAATTCTCAAGTTCAAGTTCTTATATTAATAACAATCAGTTACAGGTCAAAAAGTAGATAATACCTACAATTTCAAAAAAGCTAAAATTGTAACAACAATTAAATATAAATAGCTATACAATAAAAATTAGAGTAATTTATCAAATTAAAAAAAATATCATTATAACTAAAGTATATCAAAATAATCTAAGGTTATTTCAAAAATTAATCAATCAATCTTATAATAAGATTGGTTGATGAGCCAATTTTTTTAATTCAAATTTAAAGGATTGCGTTGATGGAGCACTGGTTATGAAATCTGGAAGACGGTTGTAGACCGCCGGCCCCATCATATGAACCAGCTTCGACGATTTCGCGAGGCGCCGCGGTAAAGCCTTTAGTTGTGTGCGTTACGCGTGGAGTAGTTAAGACTGTCACCGTTCCTCTTGTAGTCATTCATGTGATTTGAAACATACATCGCGGCGTGGAATTACAAGAGCTGGTACTGTCATGATTTTTAAAGAGCGGAATATTGGACGCGCGGGCGTATCCCACGGAACTCGCACTATTGCTCGTACTGCCCTCTTCTGCATTCTGAACGCTCGCTTCCAATCAGCAGCTCTACCCCAGAGCTCTACACCATACTGAAGGAGCGAGTGAATAGACGCAAAGTAGCAGCTCCTGGTCATGTTCGTCTCGAGAGTTGCCGATAAACGCCATCGCCATCTCATAACAAAAACATGTTATCATCATCGTCAACCATATAAAGCCACTGCTAGTCATATGTCTTTCCAGAGTCGCGCCATTGAGCCCGATCTTCGACTATTCTTGAAGAATCCACTGGCTAAGAACTTTTAGTTCTTAGCCGACAAGTAAACAGTAAACAGTAAACATTCACACACTCACACCCCTGCACTAGGATTCCCTGTGTCGCAGGTGGCATGGACACATACAACACATCACAACATCCAAGACCCGAGAACAAACATTTGTGTTCGTCACACAAATATTCGCCCCGGCCGGGGATCGAACCCGGAACACCAAGCTTCGTAGGCAGGGTCACTACCAACTAAGCCACGGTGCTGTGGTGCAAGTGGAGTTCATATGGAATGTTCATGTAAAAAATGATGATGATGTTGATTAAGTTCTTGTCTAGTGCATGTAAATGTTGTTTAAGAGCAAGCTACTCCCACTCACCCCCAGATGCCGCCACAACTCCAAGGGCTGCTGTGTGCACTGCTCACCGCTGGAGCCTTGGGACGAAGGGTACCTGAAGGAGCACAACATCAAGCACATGTCCTTCCACTCCTACCTGCGGAAGATCCAGTCTAAGAACTTCATCTCACTAAATGAGCTCTCCTTCAAGATCAAACCAGGTTTGTTTCATCTATGGATTGAGTTAGGCGTTTCCTGTTGGTAAGAGATTATGCCTGCCCATAACATATTTTTTTTTATATGAATTCTTGTCAGAGCCAACCAATAATCGTGTTGGATAAATGTGAACCGCTTATATAAAATGTTCAGTGACTAGAATATCCAATATTTTGTCGGGCCTGACATCCGACAAGTGGAAATGGGGGTTAATTTTTGTCTACACGAAACATAACTACTAATTTATTTAACTAAAAGACCTTTAATGTATGTAATGTAATGCGAATGTGCAGTCGGTACAGTCAGTACAAACACATCATGTGTGTGTGTGAGTGGTTTAATCACAGGAGAACACTGGCCTAAGTTGGGTGTAAAGACCATTACAGAGCCGACCCTACCTATAGTACAGGTACATTAGCATTACATTAGGCATTGTCCTAATAATCCCGACTAGCATTCGCACGATGCGCTCGCGCGACGCGATGCCAATTGGGACGCCTATTTGACGTTAGTATGTTTGATCGCGGATTCGCGCGACTGAAATTCGCGCGAACTTGCGATGGTCGCGTAATCGCGTTCTATTTAGACAATGCCTTACACTGTAATGCCGCGAACCCTCGTTTTGTGGGCAGGTTGCACGGAGCACCCGCCGTGGCCGCGCGGCATCTGCAGCAAGTGCCAGCCCGGCGCCGTGACGCTGACGCGCCAGCCCTACCGCCACGTGGACAACGTGCTGGTGGAGCACGCCGCCGTCGTGGAGCGCTTCCTGGCCGCCTGGCGCGCC
The DNA here is from genome assembly GCA_932526365.1 of Lobophora halterata. Lineage (NCBI taxonomy): Eukaryota > Metazoa > Arthropoda > Insecta > Lepidoptera > Geometridae > Lobophora > Lobophora halterata. The sequence goes on from OW052012.1 coordinate 628,455, forward strand.
AGCGGCGACCAGCGCATCGGCTACCTCTACGGCACGCACGAGCGGCACCCCGACGTGCCGCTGGGTAATCACAAACTGCCTCGCAGCCATCCATAGCGCAATCAGCCTATAATGTTCCCAAAATCCATCAGCCATCAGCCAACAATGTTCCTAAAATCCATCAGCAATTAGCCTGTAATGTTCATAAAATCCATCAGCAATCAGCTTATTATCATCCTACTGTTGGGACAGGCGCGTTCGATCGAAGGGCCAACGAGAGTTCGATTGCGAAAAAGGGATTCCTTTTACTTAAGTAAGGTGATTACTTACTTACTTATCAGACGCTAAACTTTTCGTTCATCTGGTTCCCATAATTCAAGCTTTGCTTAGTTTGGGGTTAAATAGCGTTGTGTGAAATGTCCAACATATTAATAATTTATTTTTGACGTCACCACATCGGTGTTTGACAGGTATCCGCGCGCGCGTGGCGGCCATCTACGAGCCGGCGCAGGCGTGCGGGCGGGACGGCGTCGCGCTGCAGACTGACACGCACGAGGCCGCGCTGCGCCACGTCACCGCGCGGCTGGGCCTTACGCGCCTCGGCTGGCTCTTCACCGACCTGCTGCCCAAGGACTCGCGCGTGGAGCACATCCGGTGAGTAGCACACTGACACACTGACACACCGCCATCTACGAGCCGGTGCAGGCGTGCAGGACCTATGATATTCCGCGAATGATGCAATAGATAATACAACTAAAAACACAAAACACTCGAATCTTCCACTCGAGACGTACCCTCCGCGGACTGCACCCTCAGAATCTGCACACATAGCTAGGAGCTATGCTCTAAACTATAGTCATTGGCCAGCTACTCTCATAAGTTTCTGGAAAATCGTCTCGTGGATTTAGAGCTTTGTCAGCTTAAACAAGAGGACGTGGTGGCCGAGTGGATGAGGCCCTTACCTGCGATCTGATGGTCTGAATATTCAATTTAGTGATGAGTTTTTTCGGTCGGAAAAATCTATGTATGCATCCCACGTTCTCGCAACGGTGAAGGAAAATATCGTGAGGAAACCGGCATGTCGTAAAACCTAAAGTTTGAAAATATATGTCGAGTGCACGAAAGGAGCTTCTCCGAGGCGCATTTGAAATCCTCTCACCACACTGGTTCGGAGGAACTAGAGACACGATAAAATAAGAAGCTTAAAGAAAAAAATCACTTTTATAATGCGAAATTGATCCCATAATCTCTAATGTGAAACCGGATGTGTAACCGCTTGATCCGCAGCGGCGTGGACACGCACTTCCTGTCGGCGCAGGAGTGCATCATGGCGGGGCACATGCAGAACCTGCACCCCAACGCCTGCCGCCACGCCACTTCCGGCTACTTCGGTTCCAAGTTCGTCACCGTCTGCGTTACAGGTTACATTACCGACTCATAAATACTGATTCACTACATGTTTTCAACGATACACAAGTGTTTATTTCCAACCGACTTCAAAAAAGGAGGTTATCATTTCGGTTGAATTCAATTTAATTCAATTACTTTATTTTCCATAGGAACATATGTAAGAACACTGGGATTCGTCTTTGTTTACATTATTAACAGGGTAAGGCTGTACACTTCCTTGTCAAAGAAGTTGGTAGGGATATCATATCTTAAAATCTAGTTTCTACTATTATAAACTATGTGATTTTATACAGCTGTAAAGGGGCCTTGACATATAAAAACAATATAAATTAAACTAAAATAAAATATAAAGTTAAACAATATCTACGTAATGTGTATAGAATGTTTTTTTTTTTTGTTACCTCATAACTTTGTTATTTATTAACTGATTTGAAAAATTCTTTTTTTTATTTAAAGGATATACTTCCAGATTGGACTCATGGTAATTTCATGAAAATCGGTTCAGGACTTTGGTTTTTAATCAAAATAACTGAAAGAAAAAGTCATGAAAGAAGTGAACAAAATTGCGTATTTTTCTTCCCTGTTACTTTTCAGTGGATCGATTGACCACAATCTCACCTGATGTTCAGTGAAGATGTGGCCGACGATGAATCTCGAAGGTCTAGAACTTAGAAAACACCTATTTACTTGCTTCTTGAAAAGACGAAGATCATAGTTGTCCGGAAAGACAGAAGCGGGTAGAAGTTGGTTGTTGTGTTTTGTAAATACTTGATTTTTTGAATTCATTGTGCAGGTGACGAAAACAACCAGGTCCACCTGGAAGGGTACCAGGTGTCGGGGCAGTGCCAAGCCATGGTCCGCGACAACGTGCTGCTGCCCACTAGGGACGCGCCCGAGCTGGCGTACATACGCGACAGCAGCGCGCAGCAGTACGTGCCGGATGTGTACTACAAGGTACCGTAACTCACGACGTGCCGCTGCCCAGTGTGTTGCTTATTGCATTTCATTTCATTTCATTTATTCTCTAACTATTTTTCCATCGTGTCGGAAATATAGGTACTTTTGTAAGTTGTTTAGTTATCTAAACAACAAATGGTGCTTTATTCACAAAATGCGCTATTTATATCGTACATTTTAGGCCGCCGTTAGTATGTTATTTGATTGAGTAAAAAGTATATTTATTTTGCTCTTGCTGTGTCTATCCTGTTCTTGATCTGTGATTGGTCGAGGCTGTCCAAGAAAATTCGAGAGTAGATGCGAAGGCATAAATATTTGTTCGTTCCGGAGCTTCGTTCTCACGTCAGTAAGAGTGAGATGTCGCAGAGAAAGAGAGCATGACATGGTAGTGGCGGAACGCAGCTACAGGTCATTGTAGCTGAAAGTTGTATGAACTTCTATATGAATGACGAGCGCGACCGACCGTACGCATTGACACGCACCGACAGGCAGTCGAACTGTGAAACGGGCCTAATGGAGATGTTTCATTATTCCAGGAGAAGGACGCGTACGGCAACGAGGTGGGCGTGAGCGCGCGGCGCGTGCCCGTGGCGTACCTGCTGGTGGACGTGCCGTGCGGCGTGGCCGGGGGCGACGCGCGCGCGCCCACGCTGCACCCCCCCGCGCGCGCCGCGCCGCCGCACGCCTTCCCGCCCGCGCACCGCGCCGCGCACGCGCACGCGCAGACGCTGCAGGCGCTGCACCAGCACATACAGAACTCGCCATCATTCCTCGATGTGAGTATTTGCTTTTTTTTAGCTCTTGCCTACTTTGAATTGTAGTCTTTGAGCCAAGTTTTCCTTCCAGAACCGAATACTCGGTAATACATTTTTTTTTAATTTTTGTTATCTCAGAACTTTATTGTGTATTAGCTGATTTGAAAAAAAAAACCAAAAAAAATGGGAATAAGAGACGCTACAGATATGAAAGTAGATCACATGGACGTAAAGACTGCTTTTCTAAACGGAGAACTTGAGGAAACAGTATTCATGAAGCAACCAGCAAGGTTTGAGGCAAAAGGAAGAGAAGAATATGTCTGTCTGCTTCAGATGTCATTGTACGGGTTGAAGCAAGCTTCAAGAGCCTGGAACATGAAACTAGATACGGAACTTAAAAACTTGAAGTTTCAACAGTTTGAAAGTGAGCCATGTATCTACAAGAGAAATAGAGACAATGATGACAAGAACTCAATGATCATTGCAGTGTATGTTGATGATTTGCTCATCTTCTGGAAAGATGAAGGTGAGATGAGAGCTATTAAGAAGCAGCTTATGTTAAAATTTAAGATGAAGGGTATGGGAAGAGCTGAATTGATCTTGGGAATAAGAGTTACCCAAAGAGATGGATCTATTAAGCTGGACCAGGAGGCATAAATCGAAAAGATGCTAAAAAATTTAACATGAGTGACAGCAAGACAGCAAATACTCCACTAGTAGCTGGACTTCAACTTGAAAAAGGAACTGAGGAGATGCAGAGCCTACCTTAAAGAGAACTGATGGGCTCACTTATGTATGCTGCTGTATGCACGAGGCTAGACATTGCATTCGCTGTCAGTTATCTTTCACAGTTCAACAACTGTTATAACGAGGATCATTGGATCACTGCGAAACAAGTGTTGCGATATCTGAAGAATACAAAAGATATCGGACTAGTTTTTACAAAAACTGGATGTAGCCTTGAAGGATTTGCAGATGCCAGTCATGGGAGTGACATCTGCGATAGGAAGTCATACACAGGATATATATTTACACTGACAGGATGTGCTATTTCATGGGAGAGCAGGAAACAGCAAACTGTGGCTTTATCATCTGCAGAGGCAGCATACGTTAGTTTATCCGAAGCTACGAGAGAAGCAATTTTCCTGCGCCGGCTATTAAACGAAATAACTGGCAACTGTCCGACAGTATTAATACGGTCTGAGTGTTAATCAGCAATAGCTATAACGTCACACCACACAACGCATAAACGGACGAAGCACATGGATGTGAGATTTCATTATGTGCGAAATGCTTTTCAGGATAAAATCATAAGACTGAGTTACCTGGACACAAAGAGAATGCCAGCTGACTGTCTCACAAAGGCACTTGCCAAAACAAAGTTTATGTTGTGTGTTAATGGTATGGGTGTGAGAACATAAGGGTGTGTGCATGCTTGAGTATAAGGGTGTAATAGGGTGTGTGCATGCTTGTGAAAGGATTCAAAATTATGGAGGAGTGTTGAAATGAGGTTTCGGAATAAAACCTTATTTGATTTAATTTTGAATTTAGATCTTTGCTTCGAAAAACAATGACATGTGTCAATCACTGTGAAAATTGTATCCATAGTGGTTATATTCTCTTTGTTGTAGGTATCCAATGAATGTAATTGAGAATTTTCTTGAGAAGCTATTTTTGTCTGAATGAAAATAAAACTAACTTCTATTTTCATGCTCCTGTCTCCTTATTCTACTTTCACACTCTGCAATTAATAGAGTATATGGGCTAACTCTATTAGTTCCAGTATGTTTTTGTAAAATTTGTTTTATCGGTATATAGATAGATTATTTTTATTTGCACACCATCACAAAAACAAACAAAAATATACAGAAAGTAGAAAACAATGAATATCGACATTCCATCTCGACCTGGATATGTACAGTGTATGTACAGTACGTGTGTGTGAGTGCAGCGGTGTGTTGTGTGTTGTGTGCAGGCGATGAGCGACCTGCACGTGCTGGTGTACCTGATGACCAACTCGGCGCTGGCGCTGAGCGCGGAGCAGATGGAGCCGCTGCTGGCGGCCGTGAGCGCGCGCGACGCCGCCGCCGCCGAGGCGTGGCGCCGCGAGCCGCACGCCGCCACGCTGGAGCACCTCGCGCTGGTGGCCGACGAGCAGCCCGCGCCGCCGCTGCAGTGAGTACTGGCTCGCCTGGTGGTGGCTCACGCGGCGAGTGTTGTCATGAGCCACGCGCCATCCCGAGTCGCCTCGAGCCGCTGCCTTCACACGGCGCGTAGGCGTGGACGGACGCGGTGCGCCCATGATAACTCGCGCCGTATGAACCCACTATAAGACTTTCAACAGACTTAAAAAAAAGGAGGAGCTTTTCAATTCGGTTGGATGTTTTTTTTTAATGTTTGTTACCTCAGAACTTTGTTATTGAACCGATTTAGAAATTTATTTGAAAGGATATATGAAAATCGGTTTAGTACTATGGTTTTGAAATAAAAAAAAAATGACGTCATCCAAGTAAACAAAATTGCCTATTTTGCTTCCAAAACAGTTAAATTGAAGTCTGTTGTAGTATGTTTTTGTAAAACCCTGATTATTATAGTAAGCGTCGAACAAGTCAAATTGGTTCTGCGCATCTTTGTGACATTGTTCGCCAGAGGACAACTTGTTTGACGCTTACTATACCTTTGTACTTTCTTGCGCATGACCTTTAAAACAACACGACTCATCTCACCGACTGCCCCTCGCAAGGTCCCACCCAAAGCCTCCTGCCTGCACCCCGCATACCTGTATAACGTCCCGTGTATTGCATTGCAGCGGCGGCGGCGGCGGCGTGTGGACGTGCGAGACGTGCACCTTCCACAACTCCAGCGGCCGCGACTCCTGCGAGATGTGCGCCATGCCCAGGTAACCGCAGGTCGTGTGCCTCCACCACCTGCATCCGCCTCACTTACACCTGCATCATCGCCGATTCATCAAGCTATAGCAGTCCACAGCTGAACGTAAAGTACGCAAGTCGTCGCTCCATCTAGCCGGAGGTTGCTGCACTACGCTTGTCTACACACGGTCTCCACTCAACAACACGTTAACCCCTAACAGTTGTCGGTAGCTTATTTATATATTTATTTATACACCACCAATTTTTAATTACCAAAAAAATGGGCAATGCAGACGGGGTACTAGGTTGCATCTGTAAAGTCAGAATTTTGGATATCTACAAAATGGCAGAGTGACAGCGGCGCGAGTGCGGCGCCGAGCCGAGGTTTTGCGAGCTGGCTCGAGCTAGCCGGTCGAAGTACCCGGGTTTATTGTTTATTGTTTATTTCATTTGCTTACATGTAAAATCGTCTTATTAGCTTAGGTTCTAATATATTAGCTAGCGGTGTACATGACCCTGTCAGGGCACTGCAAACATTCTGTCCTATTAAATGATTTTAAATATTTTAGATTACATACAAATTCTTAATGGCATTTTAAATAAAATTGGTTTGCCAAACGATGAATAAAACTTAAATTATTATCAATAAAAGGTACCATCTCACGTAAATCCATAGGAAAACGACTAACGATAACAGTTATCTAATTTTATTCAAATTTATTTTGACAAAAATTCGACTTAACTTTTTCAAGTTTTTTTGCCGTGGCGGTGTTCAGTTACGGCAACTGATTATGCGTATTTTTTTCTGGTGATTAAAATTTGACTGTGTATACATATATTGGAAGACCAACGGCTTATAAATTTACTTACTTAATTCTAGGTAGCATAAAGCTAATTACAGGTTAATTGACCAATAAGGTCAACCTATTGCCACTTAAACTTGCTGACACCCGTATTCTAAGTCAGTCCTTGTCCTCAAACTCACCTTACGTAAAGTCTCGATGACACAGTTTTACAAGCTACAAGCCGGCGAGTTTAAAAGCTAGCGAGTTAGCTTTCGGGAATGATTGTTAACAAGCAGATAGTAAAAGAGCCGAAGACACAGAGCGAGTTTACTAGCCTTGTGTCATCGACGCTTAAAGCTAAACCAATGTCTACGTAGATGTAAAGACATTTGGTTCTACCATAAATAAATAAATTATGCAAATGTCCAAAATAACTGGTTCTCTGTTCCAGGAACTCGATGATCGAGGAATAAGCGAGGATATAGTGTCAATTTTTATACTAAAGTAGTGGAAGAATGCCGCGGATTTTAACTTTTGTATTGATGCCGCCGCGCGCACAGAAATGTCGCTTCTTACATTAATTTATTTATTCCAGCTGTCTTTGAAGTTTATAGCCCTTTTTGATACATTGCTAAGCAGTTAAAAATAACTTGAGTTCGATGTTTTGTAAGCTATTATAGTTTACCACGTCAACTGATGGGTTAAGTCACCTACTCACAGTTTATCCGGTATTGTTAGATTTATTCGGACCAATTACATCGCTTCCACTTCACGTTATTTCACTGTGATTTTATTGGTTCCACTACTATCTTGATCTGTTATAAACGTTTCATTCTTTCGAATAGACTTTGATGTAGTCGACCGCAGACTGCTATGACAGCACCACTGCTACTTTCTGTGCGATGCGCTTCGCCACCAGACTGAACGCTAAATATGTATTCGTTCCGTCGCATCGTTTCTATACTTTAGGCTGTACGTGAAAGAAACTTAGTTCGTAAACTGTCCTTACCACCCTAGGACATTCAAATAAGGGCGACATCTCACTAGGACACCAGGGGGGCAACCAGTTGCGCCACCAACAAAATGTATTTGGCAACTTAAAATTGTTAAAACTAATAATTTATTTAACTGTCGAAAAATTGTGAACGCAAGTACCATGCTCTTTAAAACTAACCAATTAAGGGGCAATCGCCCTCTAATTTGTAGGTTAGGTTTTTTTTCCTTAGCGCGCACGAATCGCTTCCTATTGGGTGGTCGTTTACAAGTTTACTATTATGTAACCGTAAATTTCCCTTTGATTTGGTGTGACAGATTTCACAGACACAGATGGGCGAGTGGCAAGTGCATTGGCCTCCTACGCCGAGTGTCGCGGGTTCGATTCCTGCTTCCGGACAAACACTTGTGTGAAGAACATCGGTGATTGTCCTGAGTCTGGGTGTACTCTATGTATGTGTATTTATAAAAAAAAAATATAAGTATTCTATCAGTTTGGGGCTAGAGGAAGTTGTGTGAAATGTCCAAACATTATTATTTCATAGCAGACTCACCTCACCTGGTGTCCGCTTAGTTGCGCAACCAATTTGGTGCCGGCAACCGAATCGCCCGCTGGTGGCGCTGCCGTGGTGTCCAAGTGAGATAAGGGCCTAAGGCTGGGACAGCCGTTTTCAAAGAATTTTGGCCTGAGCTGGACTCGGTCCGTTCCTTGATTTAGTTCAAGCAAAGGGCGCGTCCCACTGTGAGCATTTCTATTCTATTTTCGAAATTTCACTCCGTACTATTGAACTATGGTAAATCAGGAAAAAAAACCGATATATCCTTAAATCCCCATACTGCTTATGATGATTGCCCTCTGTATGCGGCAAGTGTGTCGGACGGTTACGCCGGTGTCGCGAGTTCGACTACAGCTTCAGGACAAACATTTTTGTGATTTTCAAATGCTCACAGCGAGGACCTTACACTACATGTATAGTATAATAAAAAGTTACGGCATTTACCTTGTAAGCCCATCACACACGTAACTATGCTATATGGATATTACCGATATACGAATATTTTGTATACAAACTTTCTAGTTACCGCACACGCAGCTATAATATATATTTCTATGACGTCACCAAAATATACCGTAATTATATTGTGGCATGTTAATATAAATCCGAGCATCAATGAAATTAAGGCAAAATATATATGTATTACAGCATCGTGCCCGTGTGTTAGCTTTTTTCTTATATATATTCGGTATATATTGTAGCTAATATAATATTCGGTATATATTATAGCTACGTCTGTGATGGGCTTGACATTTAGCGGCACTGCATGCCCGTATATACGTTTACTATCAATTGCTCACAACGGGGTATTCATGAGAGTTGATTCAGGAAACTGCCGCATTTTGTAAGAATGTATAATGTAAATAAATAGCTAAAATAAAATTATTCTAAATTAGTGAGGCATATTTTATTTCATTTATTGTAAATTTAATTGTTTTGTGTATTTTGAGACTTGAGATTCGCATGAAATGAAGATAGGCATACTTTGAATGGTGTAAGATAGGGGTCCGTGGTTCGTTTGCAAAATCGATTATTTTATTAAGAACTACCTAATAGCTTTCAGTCAATGGCTTATGCCAGAGTTCCCAGCACCAGGTCCTTATAGCATGAAACTATCGGCAAGACTTATCTGCGGGATTTTGTATCAGTCTAATGCCTACTTGCACCAAACTGTCAAAGTACCTAAGCAATTACTTTACCCGCTTGGTAGTTCTTAACAGTCCAGATTCGGACCGTTAAAAACTACCAAGCGAGTAAAGTAATTGCTTAGGAACTTTGAAAGTTTGGTGCAAGTTAGCATAAATGTCAAATATTTTTCAATATGAGTCGAAATAAAACTAAGTATTTGATATTTAGGCCGACACAAAACTCATGAAAAATTATCGACAGTTTCGTTTAGTGTAGGACGTTCCTACTAGTTAGGATTATGTTAATTTATTATCTCAGTTCTTAATTGATATGTCCATGGGCCCGCCTATTGTTATTGATTATGTTACGTTTAGTTTAGCCGGGCTCTCCTACCAAGTAGCGAGCGATGCGTTGAGATGAACTGATAATACAGTGTACCTCGTACCAATATTTTGTTTTATTTTAAACATTAATGCACTCGTATAACTGAAACAATGCTACGCAGGACTTATACGGAACTCCGGTCATACTGGTATAACGCCTTTAGCTTGGTTCTTTTTTTTTTTGCATACTAGTTACAAGACTAGCTAGACTTTCCCCTGTTGATAAGAGGTCACGCCTGCCCATGACCAAAACAGTCTAGTCTAGTCCTACAGGACATAGTACTCCACTCTGGATTTACCACCCTGTATACAGCGGACTTTGATTTACATAGGTCGGTGCAACACTGCTATTAGCGCTCGTCCACTGTGACATTTTGATAGTTAGTCTGGAAATTTCAGTAATTTCACGAGCTACAGTGTTCTTCTAACCGGAACACAGTAATGTGTACTAGTTTTCACTCAATATCTAGACGCGCAGGTGCAGCGCCATAGTGTAGTATCGTGACAAAGTGGCGCGTCTACATATTGTATGAAAACTAGAAGCGCCACAATGGCGCCCTCTCACGCCTTTGATTTCAAGGCACCCTTTAGGTACCTTAGTATTATAACCAGAAAAGAAACAGTAGTCCATTTTGTAAAAATATTTATTGTTTATGTACAATTTTGTATAAGCAGCGCACAGGACTCGAAACAAGACAGATGAGAGTTTCACAGAACAAACACCGCTACATTATAGCATTAAATTTGAAAATTGATAAATAGCTACGTCCCGGCGCCTGAGTCGCTTAGAATTTAGAACTAGACGATTAGAACATACATTTTAGATCACAAGGTTCCGAACACTGATTTACTTTTAAAACTACTCGAGGAAAATCGAACCCAGATTACAATTCTGGCTCTATTTTAGCCGGGTTCTTTCAACATTAGATTTTTAGTGACGTCATTTCCAAAGAATCAAGTACCTAGATTACATCATTAAATTAATTTCTTGGCTGAAAAACTTATGTTTTTTTCAATTCTTCAGTTTGCAATTTCGTCACAAGCTACACGTCGAATATAGGAACCGAATAGTACAACGTACGGTAATATTTTTTACGTTTAACATAATAAGAGCAACAGAACTTACACTTAGGTAAAGCCGCGTGCACAGCACAGTGCACTTACAGTAATGTCATTACATATTTAAGGAGCGTAACATATTCGCCTCCGTAGAACCGATATTTACAATTTTGGTATTTTCTACATTTTTCATTTTTTTTTCTACATTTTTATAACACACACAAGCATCCAGATGTCCATCCATCGTCAGCTATCACATTGCAAATGATTACGTCACCTATGTTACATACAGTGCGTCCTATAGTAAGAATATGTACAAAGTCGGGAGCGCGCGCCCGGTCGTTCTTTATCATTCTAAAAATATCATAGAAGAATATTCATAAAGTTATCATTACAAGTCTGGATTTAAAATTCACAAGTTTACAAGCAGTTTAAAATGACGAAGAATAAGATATGCGTGGTCCATGTTACAGTAAATCAAGCGCGCGCGCCCAACCGTAGGCTTTGCGGCCACTTACAGTAAAACTAATGAAGCTAGTTTTTACCAGGAATATTCTAAAATATTATCGGTTTTTGTTGAAGTCCATTAATCACGCTGAAGGTTTCAAAATTCCACGACGTAAGTAAATAAATTACTCATGAAAAGTGTTGTTAGAATTAGCTTCTTGTCAATTTCCTTCAGTGGCCGCGACAGCCAAAATGTCCTATCTCCGGGAAAGATGCATCATTGATGCATGGTCTTACAGTGCCTCAGCACTTTACTACGCTCTACTGCACACAATTCCACCATAAACACTGGACTCCATGGTAAATCATCAAATGAAGTATCGTATCGTAATAGCGAATAGCACCCCTGTTTACCTACTCTCAGTCGCGCGGAACTAAATTTTTGAAGATTTAAAAATTACTACTTGTTATTACGAAAAACTTGCCCAAAGAAAAAAAAACTTTGAGCAAGGTTTTATACATGAAAACTTGTTTGGATGAATTGGATTTTTTATTACATGTTTATAGTATTATTTTCTAGATCCTGGAGGGTTTTTGTAATGTGTTAAAAAAATTAAATATTAAAAAAATTAAATTTTAAAAATTACTACTTGTAAATTTTTAATGTCCAAAAATGTAGGTACGCGCGAGCGAGAGGGCGAATCGAGGGGGTTATACGGTGTAAGTATAGAACCTGTTGGTTCCAAGTGCCCACAGCTGAGATTAAAGTCTACACTAGAAGTGAGAATGAAATCGCATGCAGTTTACGTCTGGCTAGAGAATCCGGAGTTTTATAATACATAAATTATCATTAAAAATATAATACAAGTTGTTAAAATTAAACTTTTTTGTTGACCAATGTTCCGGTTTGAAGTACAAGAGATCTTGAATCAGGACATAGCATGTTGTCAAGTTTAGAATATATCAATGCTACGCTAAAGGCCTGGAAATATTCGCTCCGGAGCATTGATCAATTCATTTTATAAATTATTCGCTAAATCACATTGAACGCTCGCGCGTTAGATCCTCATTCACAAACTGTCGTGCTCGGATAGAGCCACTTTTATGAAAACCATTTTGAAATCTGTTTTATTAGCACGGCAGTGCCTACGCTATGTGGAGCATCCTAGAAAATTCCAAAATACTCGTAGTTGTGTTGTACATTTCCACAACACAACACATTAAATGATGACAATTCGGTCTGATACTACGAGCACAGTGGCCTATTTCCTCTTAGAAATCTAATAAAAGTCGCTCCATCCAAGTTGATAACCCCGGCAACCAATACATGGCGAAGCATTTTCACAATTCTTGCGTATTTTTGTTATCCACTAAGCGATAAGTCGAAGTTTATATATTTCAGGTTCTAGTGAAAATGCTCGACCACGCATCGGACCCGGATTCGGATACAAAGCTCGTTTTCATTGTTCGATAGATAAATTTGAAGTACGACAGATTAAAAAAAAGTACTTATTAGGTTTGCACGCCGGAAACTGTTTCCATTGTTCGATACGGAAACATCGACCAATCAACATGCAAACACAATTGTATTGTATTATCTAACTTGAACACAATGGACATTATGAATACCAACCAGTGAACAACAAGACTGAAAATGATACAGTAGATCAAGAAACTGACGCATTATTTACCGCTAACCATACGATATCAATTTGTACGAGATTTTGAACATTGCCACACAAATTTAATACAAATTAGTCACACGACCTGAAGTAAACGTTACGACAAATGCATTTATTCGTACAGATATGCTATTTCACGATGAAGGTTTGGCCTTGGTTGTAGTAGCGACATGTACAGATGCGTTCGCGTCGTTCGATGCCACGTCGTCGCGATCGTGACTGATGCTCCCGTGGTTACGCACGCTAACTACATACATATTCTAAGTCGATTTTTTCACTCAAGGGAATACTTACGTGAGTGGTAAAATGGCTGCCGCTTTACCAAAGTTTCGGCTGTCACCTGTCAAATTTCAAATGTAAGTATTCACTTGAGTGAAAAAAATCGACTTAGAATATGGGTGTGAGGCTTTGTTTGTTGGTTGATATTCCCTATAGGTGTTGGTGTTCAAGTAAGGTACCATGGGGGCCTATCGAGCAATGAAAACGAGCAATTGTTGCTAGGCCGGCCTACTGGTCCAGTTGGGCGGCGGCGGGCCGCATGGGCGGGAAGTGCCGGGGGTCGCGCAGGTCGAAGCTGCCGCGCGGTGGCGAGCCCTCCAGGGCGGCGTCCAGTTCGCGCGCGCGAGAACACTCTGTGTAACGGACACGAGTCAGTCGGTTCATGTGCTCCACTGCTGTCGGACGCAGCGGTCGAAACCATTTGTGCAGCTCTTAGGGCCCTACAGGTGTCTTCACGGTTTAATAGCTTTCGGCCAAAGTGGAGGGGAGCGGCGCCGGGCACCGTCCCTGTCGCGTCGCACCCCTCCCGCCAAACATGTGTTCGATTTAGATGTCTAAAAATCGACTTCTGCGCATTCAAGGTTAGCTCAAGGTCACTATTAAACCGTGAAGATACCTGTACCTCTCTGGGACGCTACGTCTACGTCACCAGGCCGAACCGTTCACCAAATTAGTTGGCTGACATACATTTACTAAGGATAGTTTGGACACGCAGCCTGGCATGGCATCCCGGTGAGGTGTGACCCTAAGTCTAACCACTAAGCCATACGATTATCAATGACAGAAATGATTACAATGTAACGTCTTGGTTCATTTGTTTAGAACAAATGATTTCAACCGCCGCTTTCCGCTACGATAATCCTTTTATCACGTTTGATGACGCTAAGACCGACATTGGCGCCCAACGTGGGGCTTACATAAGCATACAATTAAAAAAAAACACTCACTAAATTAGGTTAATACCCAAAAGTGGAGTGTTTTTAGTCATCAGCAGCCTAATTTATCATTAGGGATGGGATGGGACTTGAAAAAAGTATGAAATTGATATTGGCTTCGATGTGAAGTGAAGTGAAACTGACATTAGGCGCTTTCGCAACTTTTATTGGCAGTTGGCTACGAAATACTGATATCGTACCCAACATAGAACTGACAAACCAACTTGGGACTGGCTTTGGCACGTGGAACTTAATCTTGGCGCTCAACGTGAGACTAGTTCAATACTGAAAATAGCTGAACCCTATTCCACACTTGTCGGTCTTAGCGCCTCTAGTAATAGGGAACATGTACAAATATACAGTGAGTATGCCCGTTTTGATGTAAGCAAACACCCATGAAGCGTATGTTAGCAACATTCGACCAGTGCGTGGGTGAATTTACATTGAATGAAGGATGGTATCGAATCGGGCACCAAGCATGACGAAAACATGTTTGTAGATACTTTAGACATTAGTGCTTCCATTACCTACCATTCCCCAGCTGTTTAATCTCAAGGGATTTTGGTTTCCTTGAATTTTGATGATTTATAAGTTCACATCCTCCTCCACTCGCGCGATAGGTCCAAATAAGTAAGTATTTGTATGGGTAAGATAGAGGATTTCGTGCATTTTCAGACTGAAATATCTCTACTTATACATCGATTGATAAAAATATTCAACACTATACAAAAGAGAAACTGTACATTTAATAAAATTACATACACATTTCTACTTTGAAAACGAGTGTCAAGCAATTGAACGGACAGAAGCCTCTCTGAAAAGACTTTAAAAATTCTAACCCAACACGAGAAATGCAGTTAGAGGCAAAAGTAGGATATCGCCGAAATAAATAGATAAATACAACTAAATTAATGCTGTAGTTTTTGACACATAAGTCCAGCTGAACCTAACCTTACAGATTTCTGAACTGAGTGATAAGTAATAGTGATAAGCGAATTTCGCCCCTAACTGCTGGTATGTAAGGTACAGAATCCTGTGCTCAGGCGCGCCGCTACTTACCGTAGTCCCCGCTGGCTCTAGTCTAGGGCCAGTCGTCGCCCTCCCCCGCGCCCGTCGCCTGCCCCGCGACCGCGCCTGACACACACTCAACACTCAACCTTATGCACATCTACATACAGCTCACTTCCCACTGAACTACTTTGAAGTGCTCGAGTGCTGCCGACGTATTCAACGGAGGCGGGCTGAATGTATGAGGCATTCCACAAGACACCATTTCATTGGCTTTTTTATTGGGTGAAATGTTTTAAACAACGAAAATTATCATCGATGAAATGAACAATCAAATCGTGTCGTGTGGAGTAGGTTTAAACCACACTCGACTAATATGAGTGGGAGGCAGACGCCTTGGCTACGTCACTGAAACATACCCTTACAATACTTACTACTATTTACTCAGTCCTAAAAAAAATATAGGTACTCCAAAAGTCATGAAACAGCAAACAAATCGCTACTCGCTTTTTTGGTAGGTTTGCCATCATAGGGTTTAGTTAAAAAACGTAGCCAAGGCAACCCTACTAAGTACTTATCTTACAGCTTATAAGTAAAGGCCCGCGGAGACGCCGGTACAGACCGACGCCGCGCGGGCCGGCCAGCGTTAGGGAGGGGGGGAGGGGTATCGAGCAGGGAACTTTATAAACAGACATAATACACTACATATAAAATATATAATATAAAAAGTTCACATCAACAACTACTCTCATCTATTAAGCAAAATGTTTGCTTTGGTCAGTTTGGTTGCATTGTACTATTGTTTGCATTGTTCTATGAACGAGAACAATTTGACGAGCAAGTGCTCCGTGATGGTTTAGAGATCACGCCTGCCCACGGCTAAAACAGTGCAGCGCATACGCAGGGCTAATAGGAATACAACGTCAAGAACTACACTATTATGTATGTAAATAATGGTGTCAATTCAGATGTCGCCAAAGCTAAGCTAAACAAATTTGACAGCATTAAAATTTATTAATCTTTTTTTAAAATCTTTATACGGGATATAAGGGACAGCAACAATTTTAGTGCTGTCAAATGATTTTAGTTTAGTTTGGGCGACATCTGAATTGATACCAATATCTCTATCACTTTAGACATTTAGGTAGAATGTCCAAGCATTGTTTGCTTACACAAAGAAATTAAAATTACTCGTTTATTAAAAGAGAAAGCAGTGATTGTGAACCACCAAAAACAAAACGTTGCTGGAACCCGTTTATTTTTCCGCGCTCGTTACCCACTCCCCCTGGTTATCGAGGCGGCGAGGTGAGGGTGTGGGGTTGATCGGGTGCGGGCGTGGGGTGTGGGTGTGGGGTGTACCTGGGTCGGGCGCGGGCTCGCGCGCGGTGAGCGCGGCCGCGTAACTGCCGCCGCTAGCGCCCCCCAGCGCTGCACAACAACACGCGCTCAGCACGACGCAGACACACATCCGACCGACATAACTACCCCCGATATTTTGCACACATCCTACTGCACTTTTCCTACTGTAAAAACTACCTAAGGCGAACGCTTAGGTAGTTAGTACATGCGATTGAAGACAATATTAGCATATCTCCTACCTGCTCATCTGCCTTGCCTTCTCATTCAACTGGAGCGAGTTGTTAGAGATGGCAAGGCAAATATAAAAACGCTTGTCTATTCTTAATAAAAAAAAATATAAGAAAGACGGAGATATACAGATACTTCGATCGCTTGAACTAACAACTCCGTCCATATCGTATCTAACGTCCATGATATTGACATGTCCTCAGATATTGTATGAAAACTAGTAGAAGCGCCACAGTGGTGCTTCCTCACGACTACCCTCAGTTTACACCTAAATATGACGTTACACCATGGACGTTAGATATAATATGGACGGAGTTGTAAGTTCAAGCGATCGAAGACAATAGTTTCATATCTCCATCTTTCTTATTTGCCTTGCCTTCTCTAACAAGTCGCTCCAGTTGAAAGAGAAGGCAAGGCAAATGAGCAGGTAGGAGATATGTGTATATTGTCTTCGATCGCATGTACTAATGACTCCGTCCATATTGTATCTAAGTTCATGTCATGACTAACACGATCTAACCTTAACCTCGTGCCGGATAACATTGCGTGCCTAAATCGCTCGGCTTTGTAAACGATTTCATTTAATTTCATTGGTAAATTATTTGTTTTTTTTTAAATTGCAGATGTATGGAAACAGCGCAGTCTGATTAGCCATCTAAACCCATTGTATGTCTACATTCAACATAAATCCCTACTGTAAGTATATGGCCTATCCGACCTGACATAACTTAAGCACAATATCCATTATAATTTTTGAAATCCTTGTGGCGAATAATGGTATTTTTGGAATATTTTGTAGCTCAATTTCTAGTCCCTTCTTCGTGCAAATAAATGTCCTTATTTGATAATCCTAAAAATATATCAGCCTTAGGCGTATTTTCAACTGACCCTATTTTTTTTAAATAATATTAAAGTTCAGCGAAATGCAAAGAACTTTACTATTTTTTCTCCTATTTCTAATTGAAAGAGTCACGTTTATTGTGAAAATTCCCCATATTTAGTCGGACGTGTGTCAGGGTTGTGTCACAGCGCACTTTTGTAGTCAGGGTTGTCAAAACATATATTTTTTAAACGGATTCGAACCGCGAACATCGTAAAAATACACATACATACAATAAAATGATAGTTTGAAAATTATGGAGTATTTTTTTTATCGTCAGACGTAAATAAGTATCTTTGTAGAATTGCAGATCAGCCGTAATCAACAATTGTTATGATAAATATTATTATTATACATAAAATAAATGAATGTTATAAATTGACATTTGCGATGAGGAGAGGCGATGGGAGGTAGGATGGAGCGAGCGAGACAGTCGAAGGAGACGAATGTGTGGCGCTGGCGTACGATCGGACGATTGGTCCAATCGTGTGGCCCGGCCTTCTGTTTGCTGGCGAGGTACTGCCCTAATGCCTACCACACATCGAGCCATAGTACACACAAATGTAGAGTGTTAACTCAGTTGATTGTAAATACATCCTAAATACATCATCGATTTAGAAATCATTCGCACGAGAAATTTTTAACGCGCGTTAAAAATCCGTTTCAACAGAACAAATGCATTTCCAAGTAGCCGTTCGCACGTCAGCGCATTTAGAACGCGCAATATGCTTCGGTTGTTTGAAAAGATTTATAACGCGCGTTTAAAATCGCTCTTGCGAATGAGCCCTTATGGTGTCTTGAACAAAATTAACGTTTTAAAATTAGCGTTAACATTTTTGTCAAAGGAAGTTTGTTCCTTAAATAGCCTTGCGCGATTCAAGTTTTTTTTAAAGTTCAACAGAGTACAGTTTAAGTATCAGTGATATCTTTAGAAGTTAACTTAAAACGTATTTGTCTATTAAATTGATCTCTTTGGTTTTATTCTAGTCTAGTTTTAAAATAATTGACTAGCAATAATAAGTCTAGCTATAAATGTGTGGTAGCATCAACAACGGGCTTTCTAAAATAGGTATATAAATGAGTTTATAGTAAAGCATGATCGAGTATTGTGTGCGAGTTGATCGGGAGAGCTTGAGTTACTGATTGATTCGTTTACTGTTCAATGTGTTGGGTAGCGACGGAGAGAAAATAATATACTTTGAAGAGGTGATTTTGTTCTAATTCTGTTAATTTAAGTAAGATTTTTAGACGAATTAGTATAAATCTAACAGCCAAAATTGTTATGGCAGATCGGACACACTGAAATATGAACTGCATTGGTCTAGTTATAAAGATGATATTCAAATGTAAAGTTTTTTTTATGTATCAATAAAAAAACAACGAAAGAGATTATGTTACTTAAGTTACTGTAGAAGTCTAGATACTATGTCGATTTGGTTGATGGGTGCCTCGAACGCATTTTTCATCGGTAGGATTTTTTCCCTAATCGCATTTTGCCTTTTTGGCAAAAATCGTGCTTTATGTATAATCCATTTTTACCTTAGCTCCTATTTCAAAATCTTAGTTTTTCTAGCCGCATTAAGTCACTCATTTTTTCTCATTGCAATTAGTCACAAACGCATAGGTATTTTTTTAATATCTGTTTTTTTTTATCAGAAGGTGCCACAAGTAAAGAGAAAAACAAATTGCAATCTGTCAATTTACACTGGGGCAAAAAGCATGAAGACTATATGCTGTAAGGCAAATTACCAATAGGAAAATATAAGATCAAACATTAACCTCAACTGACAAAACACGATCGTGGCAAAATGCGATTAGGGAAAAAAACCTACCGATGTAAAATGCGTTCGAGGCACCCATTTACCAAATCTCTCGGTGACCGCTGAGGGCGCTGTACCTTAAAATTTAGGTTGGGGCAACAGCACAAGGGTTATATGTATCATCATCGTGTCGCTACCCTGCATGTGTGTGAATGAGTGTTTCAAATGTGTCAAGTATGAGTATATAAGTTGTAATGCATGTGTTCATATTCGCATACCGGGCGGAGGCGCGCGCTGGTCGAGCAGGCGGTGCGTGCGCAGCAGCGCACACTCGCCGCCCTCGTTGGCGTCGAGCGCGTACACGTACAGTACGCCCTGCGACGTCGCCACGAGCAGACGTGCCTGCCCGCTGCGGGACACGCTGGAACATAAGACACTCGTTTGTTAAACGATCCGTAGGTGTAGAGTATATTCGTTATAATTAAAAAATAATCGTCAGTAATTATAGTGTTAGTAGTGAGCGGTGCGTAGTAACTAATTCAATTCAAATCTTTTATTTCGGTAAATATTACACCATATTTTGTTACTAATGTATATTGTGCATAGTGTCAGTAATATCTAGTTTGAAAGACATGTAGTTTCCTAAACGTGTAGTGTCAGTAATGAGTCTTCTTCTTCATATCGTGTCATTAGTTATTTCGAAAGTAGTGAGTAACATATAGTGTGAATAGCGTGTATATGAATATTTAATATCAGGAGTATTTAGCTTTTTGTTAGCAGTGTGTAGTATCAGTAGTGTTTAGTGTATAATGTCAGTAGTGTTAAGTGTGTAATGTCAGTAGTGTTCAGTGTGTAGTGTCAGTAGTTTGTGGTGTGTAGTGTTAGTAGTGTGTAGTGTCAGAAGTTTGTGGTGTGTAGTGTTAGTAGTGTGTAGTGTCAGAAGTTTGTGGTGTGTAGTGTGTAGTGTCAGAAGTTTGTGGTGTGTAGTGTCAGTAGTATGTAGTGATTATTGTCAGTAGTCTGTAGTGTCTGTAGTGTCAGTAGTATGTAGTCTGTAGTGTTAGTAGTATGTAGTGTCAGTAGTATATAGTGTCAGTAGTGTGTAGTGTGAGTAGTGTGTAGTACTTGGTGATGGCGGCGACGGCGCGGTGTCCGGTGGCGGGCAGGCGCGCGGCGGCGAAGGCGCGGCCCTGCGCCAGCACGTCGGCCACCTGCGCCGGCAGGTAGCCCGCGCCCGCCGACACCGCCGACGTCAGCCAGCCCATCCAGCCGCCCGCGCCTGCGCCCGCACCCGCACCCGCTGGGGACACGACACCTCCACATCACACACAATGCAACAAACCGGCCCTCGCTGGGGACACGACACCTCAACATCACACACAATGCCACAAAGAACAAGGTAACCCGGCCCCCGCTGGGGACACGACACCTCCACATCACACACAAAGACCAAGGTTAAAGGCTATCTATACATCTCTCATCATCTCTCTGTATTCATGTTGTCGTCAACATACCTAGATAAAAATCGGATAGCACTGACAGAGCATCCGTGCGTCCGGGACACTGACGATCCGGATGCCTAACACGGAAATATGTGAACGAGTCCCTGGGGACACGATACCTCCACATCACACACAATGCGACAAAGAACAAGTTTACCCGGCCCCCGCTGGGGACACGACACCTCCACATCACACTCCACGCCAAAAAGAACAAGGTAATAACTGGTAAGGTAATAACTGGTTCTTTGTGGCGCTTTGTGGGCTAAACGGCTTGATAGATTTTGACAAATGTAATGCTTTTGGACTCGTCTAGGTCACAGGCTTGTCATAGGATACATAAAAATGTCATGCATGATATATGGCGGCTGCAAGCGGCGTGTAGTGTAATGTCCCCGAGGGGGCGATTTCAGACTAAAAGTTAACATAACACATTATTTTGTCATAGATATTTGAGACAACCCTATTTGCTATTTACTTCTTATTAAATAATGATTTTTAATCATAACTAGAAGAATGTAAGTTACCAGTAGCGGCGGGAGTGGTGGGTTCCTCAGCGGGCGCGTCGTCCCCGCCGGCGGCGGGCGGCGCCGCGGCGGCGGGCGGCGACGGCGCCGACACCGCGCCCGCCGCCGGGACAGGCGCGTCCTGCAACACATACAAGGCATGAAAAGTAAACCGAGTTACATGTTATTTATCATGGTATAAAACTGATCGCACATAACACTTGCTACATTCTGAGACCAAGTCTGTTACAAAATCACCGGTGACATCCGCCCGGCGCCCCGGGGCAGGCGATTTTGTACGTCAGCGGACGCTGTGATACCATGATACTTTTCATCATTCACAATTTCATTCGTTACATATCGTTAATAATAATAACAGTCGGTCAGTAGTGTGCTAACTGTGGGTGGAAGTGATTGCGTGACATCGCGTCATGCGTGAATTATTATAACAAATTATATGTTAGTCACATTAGGCCACTGATGAAAAAATAACAGTGTGTTACAAAATCGCCGGTGATTCAGCTGTTACAAAATGATATCATATCACCATGTCACAATGAAATAGAATTAACAATCATTTCTATACCTAATTCATACAGTCACAGCTTCACACTCAATGACTTCCAACATTGTTTACATGCAAACGACTCTAGGAAGGTGAACCTACAAAGCGTGTGTGTGTGTGTGGATGTGTGTGCACGTACCTGTGCACGGAACACGTGCACGGTCTCCGTGTTGGAGGTGGCGGCGAGGAAGGCGCCGCACGCGCTGAACGCGAGGCACGATATCGACACGCAGCGCTTCACGCCCCGCCGGAACTCATGGAGCTTTACACGCGCTGGCACGCTACAATACAAACATTCATTACATTTAATAAGATGAGGGGTCCCCTGAGTGATTTCATCTAATTAGGTTCCACACAATAACAGGTATTCTGCCACCAAGGGCACACCAACTTATGTTCAAGCATCAAAATCATCCGACTGCGCCAGTTTTCATAGAAAAAATTATTCATATAATTAAGTCCACACAATAACAAGTATTCTGCCACCAAGGACACACAAAAAAAACTTTGTTCAAGCATCAAAATCATCCGACTGCGCCAGTTTTCATAGAACAATTTAGAGACTGGCGCAGCCGCATGGGATCTAACTATCGGTACAGACCTGAAGACGCGGATGACGGTGCCTCTCTCGGAGGCGGTGGCCAGTTTTCGGCCACACATGGACCAGGCGAGCGCGGCCAGCGGCGCGTCGTGCGCTGATATCACGCACTTGGCGTTCTGAACACACATACAAATAATATTAACATACGCTGTATAAAGATCGTTGTCTGCATTTCATTTCAGAGAAACAGCTAAGGAGATTGAAAAAAGTACCGGATGGGATAAGTTTTCTTCCGCTGAACAAACCTTGGAAGGTTTAGATAGAATGGTATATAGCAACATTAATATTTGACTGTCGCATGCGTATAGACCTTTTTAACTACCCGAGAACTGCCTTATTGTCACTTAAATTAGCCATTTTCCTTCGAAAATACAAAAATAATACACCAGAGGGCAGCACCAGTACATAAGGGGGTACTTACATAAGTTTTTATTTCCCTATACACAGCAACGTTAAACATACATTTTCAATTGCTCTTTTTACCCACATAAACATTGAATTTAATAGAAAACTGATATACATGGTAGTGCTTTTTTTCTTTTAGATTATCAAAATGACTTGTCTTAATTTTAGGAGACAGGTGCATTCAACTTTTAGTTTATTAGCACCTTCAATACGCACTGATGTACCCCCACTGGTCCTGCCGTTCACGTACTGCTCGTGGTTGTTTCTTGAACTCACCAGATGCACCGCGTCGAATATCTGCACCTCCCCCACGGCGCTGGAGCCCGGGTAGGCCACGTAGCAGTGGTCCACGCACGGGGACAGCGCACACAACCCGCGCGGGTTAGGCGGCGTGTCCCGGATCGTGTGCAGGATCTTCATATCCCGGATGTTGTGGATGTGAAGAGACTCCTCCAGGCATACTATCAGCCGCTGAAATACAATTTCTACGACTCGTAATTTGGTCACCAGTGAAATGTTGGTCCTGAGTCTTGAGTACGTTGGATATCCAGTCTAACTAACCTCACTTCGTCCAGAAAGATAGAAGTTTCCTAGACTCTTCGCATTGTTTGACATTTTATATTAAAATTAAGGCCTCGATGACACGGGGCTAGTTTACAAACTACAAGCCAGCGAGTTCGCTAGCAGCTTAAGCACAGAAGAAGCAGTCATCGTAACTGAATCGGCCTTATGACGACATTATCATCATCATAGAATTGATGAGGTCGATTCGGCGACTTTTCTTCTTGCTCGCCACCACACCACAGATCCTAAACACCCTTGAGTTTTACTACTTCGGTGTGAAATCACCAATATTACCGCTTTGGTGGTGAAACTTGGCGGAGGTTTCCTGTCGTAACGTTTCCGTAGATGATTCGCGACAATATTTCAGACATTTATAGCTTGGCAACACATCGGCTTTCTAACAATGACTGCTATCCACCGTCACTCTCCACAAATAGAAACCCATAATGAAACAACCCTGAGTCCTATTCTAGAATTCCATTTTTGAAGTTCATCATTTGTCGTTCTTCCATAAAGCAAATCCCTGAGGGTTGAATGTAGATTTATATTTACTTCCGCACTGCCAACGATATTATCTAATACAAATTTAATATACGCACTATTATGCACAATCTATTTGTATTTTTTCTGAGACTGCGTAAACAAAAAACGATAACTTTTGAAAATTTGATAAAATGGAAAAATTGGTGCTTATCTGCTCCTAAGCGAAGGTGACATTAAAGTATTAAAGTATCATTATAATCACACCGTAGTACATTGAAAACGCGCCAAGAAAAGGAATCCAAATTCTAGTACATACTATTATAAGTTAAAATTGCAACAATTAACATTTGCTAATTGCTCAGTGTTATTAAAACTCCATCGTCAAAAATAATAAAAATTATTTAAAAAATGCGATATTTCATATTTATTGCGAGGCTGTTTTTTTTGCCCATACGTCTCCGTCTTGGTTTGATAGTTTCTCTCTTGGTGTTCTATAAGATCACCGTTAATCATCTATGGTTGGTGATGATAAACAACCGCTATGGTTGTGGCACTCACCGATCGATTGAGCTTGACCGCGAGGATAGTGTTGCTATAGCTGTAGTTGCAAATTTCGGTGCCCTTCTTGTAGTGGCACACTATCAGCTTCCTGGAACACACAGATACATCATCAGATCTGGCATTCTCATAGTGACTTATCATGAGTGGTCTTATTGCTACACAGAAGTTACTACTCGGGCGAATGAACATGACACCTGGCTGACACGTGGCTCGGAACTCGATGCTTCCCCCGCTGCTGCCCTGCGGCGCCCTCCGTGTTTTTTTTCCTCTAATTGCGAAGCCTTATCATTACCAAGTATTACAGGACCTCTTCTCTATCAAGGTTATCCAATTCCACGCTGTACTTTGCACAAACGTCATTCGAGCCAGGTGTCATGTTTATTCGCCCGAGTAGTACGTCGGTCGCCTCTTCCAGATAATTAGTTTAAGTAAACAGATAATATCTTATGAACTAAATAAGCATAATTTTGACGACACGGATGATTGAATGGCAAGTGTATTGGACTGGCATGCTCGGTGTCGCGGGTTCGATTCCCGCTTCAGGAAAAACATTTGTGTGATAAACATCAGTGTTTGTCCTGAGTCTGGGTGTTTTTTTATGTATTGGGGGCTAGATGGCGTCGTGCCAATTGTGTGAAATGTCCAAAATATTTATTATTTATAAATTGATTTAAAATGTAACAAAGTAAGTATGCATAAAATTATTTAAATAGTAACAAAAAAAAACAGGCTAGGCATATATTGATTGAAATAGTAACAAAAAAAACCAGGCTAGGCATAGATCAATTGATTCAAGTAACAAAAAACCAGGTCGATATGAATCTTGGTTTGGTAATTGCTTCAAATAACAATGTGTCTTGGCCTTCATCTAAAACTGAGTTTATTTTGCATGAATAACTCAATTCACGAATTCACACCTGTTCACACTAGGTGGTGTGACTATTTGAGTTTTACCAATATCTAGCTTCATTAATATACAAGGCGTCTCACGGCTATGCCATCTAAACAGTAAAAAAAATGCCGAAATGCTTGAGACAATCTAAACTATTTAGCAAGTTCCGCGATTCCGTGAGGGTCTGAATGTTATTTTCCTTTGTGGACCACACTCTCAGTTACTAATAGACCATCAAGCAAGGTAGCGAATGATCAGGTTCTTGACTGTCATACATTATTGTTGATCAGTGTTCTACACGTGCGACACGAGTAAATAGCTCTTTATGGTAATATTACTTTTACACGCCAACTGTATGAATCATTCATAACTATTATAATAATGTGATCATTGGGGCTTGTTTATCCACACACGAGTAAGCATTGTTATTGTATTGTTACACACGATAAGATACGTTTTAAACTCTAATAAGGAAGTAGGTAGTTAAGCTTAAAATATTCGTATTGTTGCGATTTTTGTAAAGATTTAGTCAGACTGGGAATTTTAAGAGCCAATTATTAAATATTTGCACAGAGTTAGTGTAGAGCGAAAGCAGGCATAATAAAGACGCAAAAAATGGTTGGTACTGAAAATAAATGATATGATTTTTTACATAACTATTTACATTGGTTCAACTGTACTCGGTTTTCTGGAAGCAATTATCTGCCGCCGATAGAAATCTGATCAAAAAATTGCTACTACGCATCTTATGCAGAACAACTTACTGCTTACTGTACACATCATTTATTTTTCATTCATTTTTTTTTTGTACTATTGTAAATAAATTTGATTTGTCAGTGAGTAGAGATATGGGAGCATCGGGCTAATTATCTTAGGGCAGCGCTCTTTGATAAACCCGTCTGTTCGCTTCGCACACCCCTGAGCGTTGACGTTCCTCTCGCCGAACTACTTTATTGTCATAACCGGTACTGACAACTAAACGTGTGATAGATTACCAAATAAAATACATTTCTGAGCATGCGAATGTATGCGAATAATTAGAGGTCATCTTCTAGATGCAAACCAGTTTATCTTATCTCAGGTTATACAACTTTTATCCTGCGTGTGATATTATCATTTCGTTGCAACTTTGTATTTGCATCTTCAGAGTCAAGGGTACAATAAAAGGCGGGTGTGTCTACAACGTGTTATTAAAATGCATCTACATAATATTAGCCAGCAATAAATCGTAGAATCGCGTGCGTCACGTGATATTTGGAGCACAGCATCACGCGTGAGATAGGCCTCGGCAGTAGGTCAAAGTGGTAGAGTCGTGAACTCGGTAGATACCCTACTGTACGCTTATAGGTCCTACTGAAGGAACCGTTGATATAGTGTAACGTATGTATGTATTGCCTACTCTGCACTTGAGCAGGTCATCTCAGCTCTTGTTTTCTGGTTAACAGTAAGTCAAGTCAGCAAGAATCTTTATGGCCCAATTGACAGTGATCAATGTAGCCTATTGGTATTACTTGTGTAAATCTTAGTACTCTGTGGTATTACTAAGGGCGTTGATGGTGTTGTCAACTCCGAAATCATTTGTTTATAAAGATAAAGATATTTTATTTGATAGAAATTTATCTATATAGCTCTATATAAGTATATAGAGCAGGCAAGTGTCGATGTTTGGTGAGTTAGAACGGGAACCCGTATCATAAAGAAAAGTTAATCAGCAGTAGAACAACTATATGCTGATTTTGAGAGAGGTTACCTAAACAAGAGTTCACGATTCCACCGCTTAGATAAAGGACAAAGAAAAGCAACTTTGTACGATCGACAAAGAATAACCACACAGCTGCGCGGTATCATCGCGTTTGTTTTTTATAATCTGTGAATGCGTGCATCGAAATCCATCACACGCACGTTGCGTTGTAATGGTAACGTCCACTCTATATACTGGCGATTTCTATGTATGAGAACAAGTTAGTTTTATCCATAATGCTACGCAGCCTTGCTCTCTTGCGCTGGCAGCTCCTGTGTTTAAGAAGTGGGAGAATACAGATTAGCCTCTAGTCTTAATGTTCACAGCTGTACATAGGTCTGTCCGATAGCAAAGCATATCGCAACAAGTAGCCTCGACCAACCTCTATCTATCCACCGACTTCCTGCGAACTTCGATTAGCATAAAATGCACAGAAAAAATACTTATAGATTCTATAGAACCTTAATGCATTCGAGTTTAAAAAGTTTTGACTCTGAAACCGTCTTCAAAACAGGAGGAGGTTATTAATTCGGCTTTATTTTATCGAAATCGGTTCAGTAGTTTAGTTTTTATATCAAAATAACTGAAAATAAAAACGGTGAAGTGAACAAAATTGCGTATTTTGCTTCCCTGTGACTTTTCAGTGGTGCCAACGGTTATTAGAACAGTTCGTTTGAAGTCAGTTGTTCTATTTTTTTGTAAAACCTTGATTATTATCTTTCTTTGCATACTATGATTTAAATTTGTAAAATGTGTTCTTTTTTTTTATGTCAAAAAAAGCCTTTTCAAACCAGCCCACTGTAGTGTAGTGGTTCACAATTTCGAGGCCAAGTGTTGTGCAAGAGCTGTCCGCGGCCAAGTTCATGTACAAAGCCAGAAATAGACGCCGGGATCGCCCATTCGCCCTCGCACCTACATACTAACTGTCCCCTATTCTGTGCATCACCCAATGTAGTGGAGTATAATTAGTATGGTCGCTGTGTGGTGATTGTGTGGAGCTGTGTGGGCATGGAGGTCAGCCGCGTCAGTTACAAGGGAAACTTTTGGCCATAGACTCAGTGTCGCGCCAAAACGAATCGAGGAAAAGACTAACTTTTTGGTGCTAGACTTCTATTGAGATTTGAGACGAGGACATGGCCGTTCCTTAGGGATATGTCAAGGCCAAGCTTTTCATCCAACTTCTTGATAAGATAATGCAATTGATAGATGAGTGTTGTTGAGGATAAATCTAAAATATGTCACTCTCAATACTGAAGTTATGTTTAAATAGTTAAGACGGAATGTTCTAGGCAAATTGAGGCGTATCTTTGAATAATTTGGTGTGGGTATTTCACCTAACAATCCGAAATGGCCATCACGAAAACACAAAACGCAAGCAATCGCTAACCTTGATCGGTTGCGCACACGCAACGAGCGACGCCGAAAACATAACAGAGTTTGTTGTGCTCTGAGTGAGGCGTGACGCAACCTATCAGCTGAGGAGGAAAACATTGCGTAGAGTCGACGCTTTACGCATTTCTCGAAATACGCAGAGCTCTAGATACTTGGCTATCTCGAGCTCTAGCGATAAAGATCGGTAGAGCCAACACTTTGGCGTCATCAGTCTAGAAATGTTATAGGTATTTAAATCCAATTCATAGGTTAATTGTCAGGTGACTTTAACTTTATTATATAAGTCACATTTTTTCAAGAAATAAGACATAGACAGAGACTGTAACAAGGTTTCAGAGAAAAATAGCTTTCAGAAAAATACTTCGGTCTAGGCTAGGACAATTTAGATTACTAAAATGCGGACAAATGCTAAAAGTTTTATTGCACTCCTACGCTTTCTTCTATAAATTCCAACGGAAAATCGTATACTTACGTCTGTCTATTATCAAAAACAACATTTTAAAAATATCTACACTCAATCAGATGATATGGGTTAACATAACACTTACATTGCACCTTAACAACGCCACCCCTCCCCCCACACCCTGCGAACGAGAATAATATCCGAAGAGGATATTACTCGTAACTGATGTCAGATAATAACACATTAACTACGTATGCAGAGATATTGCTCAATGATTTCCATCGCCACTTAATGTTTCACAACAAATATAGGTAATTATGAGCTTGATTTTCGATATTAGAAACGTATGTAGTTATCCCCAGTATGAGCCCAATGAAAGACATTGATTTGATGTAGTTATGGTATCTAAAAATCTGAACCGACATATCACTATGCCACTCTCGAGGAGTTCTAGAGTGGCATAGTGTAAGACGAGAGAACCCACGCCTACTACGGCCAGATGGAGTGAGGAGAGTCTGAGAAAGGCTGTTGGCAGAAGATAGACTCAATAGCAAACTGAGGACCGGCCGAGACGTAGGAAAATGGATTTTTGATAATGATGGTTGTGATAGATTATGGGCCCTAGTCAGCCTGCTTACTTTATATACCTAATCAGTATTTTAAAAACAAAAAGCTTGTAGCCTAGACGTGGCAAATCAATTACCGATGAACGTAGGCCCGGTTTTTGCTGGCATTTATGAACCAGAATATCCTGATCCCGTAACATTGACATTTCGCGCAAAATGGTAACAAAAAAGAAAAGTCTGGGCGATCGAAGTGGTTTTAGATCAGACTTCAGAGGTCAAGTTGTTTTAGCTGATGTCATTGTGTTTATTGTGACGATACGAATTATCAGTTCAAATTGTTTATTATACTCGTTGATTCGTCAACAACTTGCCCGCGAGTGATTACCCCAACTGCTGGCAATGCCCTCGACTTATCAGAACAAGTGAATTTCTTTCAACAACAAAAACTCTATCGTCTCTAGATATCACTAGAATCCGGAAGTACGTACTACGTAGTAATTAAAATTAAGTATTGGCTGACGTACTATTAATACTAATTGGTGCCTACGATTACCCGAAAATTAAATAAATTTAAAGACACAAGTGATGAACTTGCGAACGAACACATAATTATGTGAAGCGCAGACATTGCGTTTTTACCACTGACTCATAATATTTTTGTAATTGAATCACCAAGGATATGTTTGACCTAAACCACAAAGAACGGTCATTACCTAAGGCGTGCCTAAAGTAAGTTAATAAAAATTACAAAGTTTGACGAACCAAGTTAAGATTAGCAAGCAGAAGAAGGTAAGGTGGCAATAGCCTTGCCATAATATGCCGAAAAGCCGACCACCGCTGGAGGTTCTTCATTCTAAAGAATTGTACTTAGGTATTATGCATTTCCTGGCAAGGTGGAAAGATGACTTGCAAAAATGTATGAAACAATTGCCGTAATGACATTGGAGTGTATTCTCCCAGGGTAGGCTGATGATAGATAATGAAAACCAAGGCATACCTGAACGAAAGAGCCTTCATTTCAGTCAATAGGTAGAAAATTATTTTACTGATTACAATTCATTTGACATGAACACAATGTAAGTAAGTGCTTTGTATTGTAATCAGTTATGCAGGTCATTGTTTGTGAACCAACTGTCATCATGAACTTGACTTCAATTAATGTTTATTGTAAAGAGATATTTCCTAGAAACATAAACTATTTGCTGGCATCATTAAGACGCATCAGAGATAGTTCAATTAATAAATAAGTTTGAGGCTGAATAACACACGCTTTCTTATTTTCTAAGAAACCTTGGCAATTGAGCCTCAAAGTATCTGTTACAACTCTAGAATCAAGGAGGAATGCAATATTTAGCATCCGATAAAAAACTTCCTAGAAGAAGCAAGATCAATAAAGATTATGATTATGATTATGATTATGATCACTGACAATGGAAGTTCAGAATAAGAAACCTAAAGTAGCAAGGGGCAGGCTATGCTTGACGATCGTCCACGAATGGTGACCTCGAATTGGACAATGCATTATAGGACGAGCTCTACACGATGTACTGATGAAGCTGTTGCAGTCGCGCGAACTCTGTCGCATCTCGAATCTGATCGGGACCCCGTGAACCTGTCTAGTGCTGATGCGCCGCCGATCCTCTCGTTTAATTACTAGTGGTTCGACAACGCACTAAGGTTATTGAAGGAATATCAATGGGTTTTTAGTTAGTAGGTATGCCACTGGCCACTAGCAATCCGTTAGTAGTCTGGTGGTGAGCCAGACATACCCCTTTAGCCCATCCCGTTTAAAGGGGATGCGTAAAGCATTTTCCCATTGTAAAAAAAGGCAATTTTAGACTGCACATTGTGGCTTCTTACAACGGGAGGCCTATATACAGTAGTGAAGTCTTATCCTAATTCTATAGTGGGGCTACAAAGTTCTACATCGGGTGCCAGTAAAGACCTCTGTCTGATGTCAGATTTAGGAAGATAGATTACACTTAATGCACACCATATAACAAGTAAAACATACAGAAGTAAAAAGATATGAAAAGTAAAGCATACCTGGGAGCAGATACTGTGACAATAGCCACCAGCGAGCTGCTGAAGAGCCGGTCCACGAGGCACGTGTCCTGCCCCGAGCGGCTGGCGTAGATCTCCTCGATGCCATCGTCCGCGGTCAACGCAAATAGGTGGTACCCGCTACTGCTGCCGGCCACCAGAGACCTACGGATTATATGGAACTTGCTTGGTATTCAGACTTGATAGATACTATTTCGTGTTTTCTGCAAGATTCAGACTACCTTGAATGAATGAATGAAATGGGCGGCCTTATCGCTAGGCAGCGATTTCTTCCAGGCAACCTTGGGATGGAGAGTTTTGTAACAGAACAAAGTTTACGAAATTCTATCACTGTAATATGTGAGCATTTCTGTGTTCCTTGAAAGACACTGTAGTAGCAAGGTATGCATAATAAATATTATACAGTAGCTATTGAAATCACTGGAATGGACAAGCAAAATGGCAATAATTATAAGACCTATGTAGCCCTATTTTGGTCATGGGCAGGTGAGATCTCTCGATCTACTCTTCTTGACACATGAGTTCCATCCTTTGCATTCAGTAATAATAAAAATAAAAGAAGTTTTAATTCTGCAGAATATACTCCAGGAACCATAGAATACATTCATACACTTACTTTGTTCAGTAGTAGAAGGAAGCATATCAGCTTAGCTCATAAAAATATTATAATGTAAGTACCTTATAGTTTTATGGGTAGGTATTCATAAAATTAGTAATATAATATTTTAATAAACTCAAACACTAATTAAAAATGTTTTGAAGTGATTGTGGCAATTTCTGCGAGTTATAACTTAGAAATGGCAATCATGAGCAAACTAAATAAAAAACCGGTTTTATTATTTTAGTGTAAACATGAATTTATTAGCAGGGTCAATGTTAACTTTCATGGCAACTTTCTAATTTCTCATGTCCTAGCAGGTTTTTTTGTTAGAACAAAGATTAAAAAAAAAACATTTTGCACTGGTCATGTCCATAATTGGAGCACATAATTTCAGACCCAGACAAAAAATACTTATAAACTGCCTAGCCTAATGTTGGTAAACTGATCAGCTGTTAGGAAAACAGCTGGTGTTTGTCAACAACTAGTTTGGCCAGATTTTGGTGCATATCTATGATAAAATGATGATGATGGATTCTGAGATGACCTCTGGATTGTAAAATCTTCAAGTGGAGTTAGGAACTGGCTTTGTCTTATCATAGTTGCATCATCGCGTCAATGACAGCGCAGTCGCCAGCTGAAGTGACGCTGATTCGTGATTCTTTCGTAAGCAGCCTTCTCTGATCGAATCAGCTGCACTGATGGCCTCCGCCAAACATCAGCCAGGGTCACTCTATGCGTAGGCGAGCAATGGAAGTACTTACGTGCAATCTTGATTAAATTGAACGAATATTCCTCCTGCATTTGTTCCCTCTGTGTTTTGACCTCCTCCCAAACTCATTGGAACGTATGGAGTGTACGAGTTTCACTAAAACCTAATGACTTTGCACGACATACACACAGCACGAATGTTTTATTTGAACACAAAATAGTAAATCACTTGAATAAGAGTTGATTTTGTTAATTTTTATCGTCACAAGAAGTAATTTTTTGACACAAAGAACGACCTTGCTTCTAAAAACAAGCCCCCTCCCGCGCGCACTAGAGACAACAAAAAAATTACGGAATCGTGATTCGTGATATGATGTGAATGTAGTCGTAAATGTCAAAATGAAAACAATAAAATTAAATTATTCGCAACAACCTTTAACTAATTAGATTTGAATTAGTTAAATTTTATATATTTTTCTAAATGAGAAAACTAAAACATTTTATTGTTAAAATTTTTAATGCCTAGTACAACATAGAGAAAACATTTCATCTACCTAATAACACCATTGCCTAGTAAGTAGTTTCTATTAACTTTATACTTTCTTGATAGATAAACAAAGATAAACTTTACCTTTGCTTTATGGTAAGAACTGTGCAGAATTTGGCACCATGAAACCAACTTGTACTTGACTTTACTGACAGTTCTTAGTACTTTGACTGACGGTGACAGTACAAACGAGATTTTTTAGGTTATGTTTTTGTTTTGGTTGAGATTTTAATGAATTGAAAATTCTTTACTGAAATCATCTGAAATCAATTGTAGAAGTGAGAGTGACTGCTTTTAGTAATCTAAATAGGGTTCCCATTATTATGAGAATTTGTTATACAGTGATTATTTGACGAGGGGGTTTTACTAAGCTTATAATACTACTTCACGCGTGGCCGTTTTCGTGCTGAACTTCGTGTACTTTTATCCGAAATGGGACGTAAAATACCTGCAAAAAAGCACCGCGGTGTAAAAGACCCTCTTGTACAACAGGCGAGGCGAGAAAAAAGGTAATAATTCTCAAATTACAACGTTTATGAATCCTTTACACTAAAGCAACTTAATTCGTTCCCTCGTGCTTTCAGCCTGAAATCAAAGATCAATGCGCCGCCTAAAGACCCTGATGAGCAGCCAGTGCCTAAGTCTTTCACAAGATTATTCGCCTTTCAAAATAAAGACAAAGCAGAAGATCGACCTAAAAAGAAAAATTTAAAAAGGCTACAACACCAAGGTATGTATACCTCCATTGATAAAATGGTAACACATTTTTAATCTTGAAAAATATGTTTATCGTCACTGGAAAGGCAAAAGTACTAAAGAGCCTTGTGGCAAAATGGTGCTTCAGTACTTTTGCCTTTCCAGTGATGAATGATTGATGTGAGTTAACCTGGTACTTTGTAAATTAAGTCATATACAAACAAAACAAACAAACAAACAAACATTCACACACTCACACCCCTGCACTAGGATTCCCTGTGTCGCAGGTGGCATGGACACAAACAAGACATCACAACATCCAAGACCCGAGAACAAACATTTGTGTTCGTCACAAATATTTGCCCCGGCCAGGGATCGAACCCGGAACACCAAGCTTTGTAGGCAGGGTCACTAACAACTAAGCCACGGTGTCGTCAAATCGTCGGTACCTAAGCAATGATAATAATATGCTGTCTAGTAATATAGGAGAGTAGGATCAGGACATGCCTATGCAAGTTATTGGACTCCTCTCCACCTAACATGTCAACAAGCACGCTACTGGCACAGTGCTGTCGTCAACCCAGAGTCTTACTCCGCTATTTCAAGGAGCTAGGATGGCTGGAGCAGGGTTAGATATGGGGGGCAATGCACAATGCAAGCAAATGCAAATGTTATCAAGCGGTTCTTCTCTTTAATGCTCTACCTAATGAGATGAAAACAATTAACCGTCCAAACGTGTTTAAAAATAAACTGAGAAAACTTTTGTTGGAGGGGTGCTTCTATACAATTGACGAGTTTATGACAAGATAGGTTTAGTGACATAGGATAGTATGTAGTTAGTAGGTTTGCTGCTGTTAGGTAGTAGTTTAGGTAGTGTATACTTGTACTTTGAAATTGTATTCTAGTTTTTTCTGTATTTTTATTTAATTTTTTTTTTTGTTTTGTGTGTGTCTACTATAGAGACATTCATATACGATTGTGAAATTGTGATTGAATAAATAAAATGAAATGAAATGAAAATGCACCCTTCAACGGGAAGCCATTGCAGACCGATGTACCCCCTTGAATTAGAATTAGAATTCTACTTTGTAGTATAATTTTAACAGATAAACAAATAAGTGGTGCAATGAACCCGATTTCCCGCCTGCGGAAGCTGCCAGGCGAGTCAGGCAGAGGGTTCTCGCTGCGCATCAACAGTGCCGTCAAGGCATTGCACGGAGAAGTCACTGAGGAAGACTACTACCCTGTGAGTAACCATTAGATCATAATCCTTTATCCAAAATCTCTCACAAAGGATGTACAGTACATGCTGAAAATAGCTTCTGCAGCAAGTTGAATTGAAAAGTGTGACTCTAGATAACTTCATTCAAGTGTGGAGTCCGTACTTCCACAAGGACATCAACTTACTGGAAAGTGTTCAAAGAAGAGCTACAAAGATACCACATGCCTTACGTCGCAAATCCTATGAAGAACGACTCAACGCCTTGCGCCTCACTACTCTTGAAGAAAGACGTCTGCGGGGGGACCTTCTAATTCTAATTCTAATTTGGGTAAGGGGTTACAAGTGGTCTGCACTGACGTCCCGCTGTGGGGTGTATTGTGCATTGACCCCTTTTTTTACTAACTTTACCCCAGCCAGCCCAGCTCCCCAAAATAGCGGAGCAGGACCCTGGGTTGATGGATGGTGTGTTCCAGTTTCCCGGTAGGGTCATCCGGACCCGTATCCAGGATTTTCCTCAGCCCAGTCTTCTTTCTGGCCTCTTCTGTAGCTGTGCAGTGCACAACCACGTGTTCTACGGTTTCCTCCTCTGCGAAGCAACCGCGGCAGATCACGCTGTCCGTCGCACCCATCTTGAACAGATGGTGATTCAGGTCGCAGTGGCCGGTTATAATTCCTACCATTGTACGTAGTTCTTCTCTTCTCATCTTCATGAGTGTGTTTGTCAGTTTCTTATCAATATTCGGTAGAAGCATCTTAGTGTGCTTGCTGTCCGTTATTTTGTTCCAAAATTTTTGGTGTTCTTGTACTGAATGTTGATTCAGTCTAGCTTTTATTTCCGCTGTTGGCGGTTGTGTCAGGATTTTGTCCGATGAACTAGGGACTAGTTTCGCCCCCTGTTTTGCCAAGGAGTCGGCTTTGACGTTCCCTGGGCAGGATCCATCGTTCTTAGTCCACTTTATACTGACCTTATGTGCGGTTGCTAGGTTCTGTAGTGCTGTATGGCATTCTGCCACCGCCTTCGATCTTGTGTCAGGTCGCCTAAGTGCATTTAACAGTGCGGCGCTGTCTGTAGTGAAGATTATTTTGTGAGCCTGTCTAGTTCTTGACGGTCGTTCAAGTTCCGACAGTAGTCTAGTTCTTGACGGTCGTTCAAGTTCCGACAGTAGGGGGGACCTTATAGAAACCTATAAAATTTTGACCCATCAATACAACCTGCCGCAGCTTCAAGACATATACACAACAAAGAAACCACAAAAATCGTCTCGTGGGCACCAACTCCAATTAAATCGTGATCTAACCAACACCCTTACGGCTCATCCGTTCCTTAGCAACAGAGTGGTGCACAACTGGAATATACTGCCAGAGGATGTTGTTTCTGCAGCATCCACAAACTCGTTCAAGAACAAACTCGACACTTGGTTACGAACCAACAAGACTATGTTAAAAAAAGTGACACAAAACTATTAAAAAAAACCAACACTGTGTGATATAGACACATCAGCGGAAGCTGCTCGTCTATCAACAAATAATAATAATAATAATAATTCATTTCAATATAACTTTTGTTTGTTTCGGATTCGATCCGTGAGCTTTTGATTTATTATAGAGGAGAGGAGATTATTTTATAGAGGATTTGATCAATAACTGAGCAAGCCACCCTCGAGCGGTTGTTTTAACTTAAACTATCTACGGCTGATTCCTATTTTATTTATTCCATATTCCCATGATATGGTACACATCTTCAATTATGAGAGCTTTTGATTGAGTGGGGCATAATTTAAATATATTGCCAGAAGTTGTTGCTTGTACAGCAACCATGAACTTATTTATTTATCGTTGCGTTATCTATCTCTCTTATACTTACTTCTAGCAAGACTTAGAGGATGATGACGTGAAAGGCTCCCGCATGGCAGACTTCAAAGCGTACCGCGTGAAGAAGCAGCGCCGCGCCGCCGCCGGCCGCCCCACGCCAGACGGGTCGCCCCCGCCCGCCCAACTCACCAGGACACAGAAACTGGCACTTAAGAAGAGAGCTAAGCAAGAGAGGCAACAGGAGGTGAGATTTTTGAACATTCCTCGTTAATACCAAATAATAATAATAGGTTTGCTGGAAGAAAACTCTTATTAGGGTTAAGCTTGCCTTTGTACATGTCTTTTCTTTTATGATTTATATTCTAATGTGTTTGTGTGTACAATAAAGAATTACAGGATACCTCACGTGTGGCACAACACATCTCCATAATACATAGAGGTTAGCTGGAGGAGAATGCTTATTAGCATTAAGTTTGCCTGTGTACTTGTTTTTTTACCTTGTGCATTAATGCCTTTTCGATTTTTCTAATTAATATAAATAGGGTGAATCTTTTAAGTGGGTGTGGGTGGTAAAGTATGGGGATTATCGAAAAACACTTACAGGGCCCTCGGGGAAAACTTCATATTCAGATTTTATAAAAGTCAATTACTCTAGCCAGGAATCTTACCAGTAGATTTTGAGAAAAAGCACAACCTGTATTATTGTGCTATCTTAGAGTGTATTTCGATAAAATTTTGTGAAGTTATGTTTAATGGCAAACTTATAGAAAGTTCTGTTTTATTTTTTTAAAGGAATTTTGTGAATTCGCAACCCAATGCAGTTGTTTTATTTTTATTATATTTTATTGGTCTACTAACAATTATTGTTACAATGAGTTATAGATACTTATCAACTATTTTAGCTATACAAAAAGCATTTTTCTTGCTAATTGCACAATCACAAAGGTAAACACAGCATGTATAAAAACGAATATAAAGAGTAATATAATTTGAAGAAAATATATGTAATAATTGTGAGAGTTAGCTAAAAGTTACTTGTAATTGATATTGTAATTGCAGGTGTTGAAGGACCGGCAGGAAGTGGTGTACGAGCACATATCGTTCGGAGACATCTCGCACGCGCCGCCCACGCTCAACTTCAAGAATAAGAAACTGGAGACCACCGCGGGCGCACCCCGGGTAACTATACAATATTCATACCGTGTTTTACGATATAGGGGTAAACCATAGATAAATAACGATGTTCCTATAGAACAAGATGGACAGTATCAAACCAAAAGGGAATCGTAAGACAAGACCAAAAAACTTCAGACACCTTGTCAATAAAAATGAAATATCACCATTTTCAAATAATGTTTGTTACTTTTTACGATGTAGTTTTATTAACAATGAAAAAGCCAAGTAGATTTAACATATAATAATCTACTGAAAAACTACTGAACCAATTTTGATAAAATTTCTGTGGGACCTATATGTATATTTGGGACAATTTTTTTTTCAAATCGGCTTATAAACAATAAAAAACAATCGAATTATAACCTTCTCCTTTTTTGAAGTCGGTAGAAAAAGAATTTTCCAAATCGGTGTAAAAATGACAAAAATCTGAGGCAACAAATATATTAAACCAAATTGAGAACCTGAAGTCTGCTGAAAATAATATTGTTGATTTGCTTCAGCCCGGTCGTCGAGACCTGCTACTCACGAAGCTGCTCAACAACTCAACAAGCAGCGCCCTTCAACCCAACAAGAGTAAGATGGCGACCGCAGACACGCTTCGCAAAGAACGGGCCCGACTCGACGCCGTACAAGCTTATAGGGATTTAAAGGCGAATAAACTTAAGAGTAATAATAAAAAATCTTGATATTATACATACTAAGGTCTGTTTTATTGACATTATTTAATTCAAATCATTAATTTAAATCTTATGTACTTATTATTATATTATTTGGTACGGGATAAGGCACTTTTGTAAGTAAGTAGGTATGCGTTTTATTATTATGGCCCGAAATAAATTACATTTATTGTGTTCTTTCTTTGCGTGTGATAATCGCGAGTAAGTTTTATACTCATACTCATATTATTTATTTACCGTAGGAACAGATTGCACACTTGGTAATGTCATACAGCTATGTTTACAAAGTTTTCAACATCTACATTGAACAGAGAGAAAACTTAAGAAGTTAAAAATATTTTAAATACAAAATAACAAGGTTCTATAGCTGTATCTTAGCCTTAAAATCTCCAGTCATTGCACATAATTTGCGAAACAAATTATACCTAGGTACATATATTTTGTTTCCACTCTAAACCATACCGATGTTGCTTTCAGAATAAGCAAGGATAAAGTAGCTCAAAGCTCAACGATCCGAACTTTACGTATTATTATTATTTGTGACATTGTTTAATTAATGTACACACAAGATATAGGGCTAAATTATTGGTTCTTGTATGGGATTTATTGGTCTTGTCTATGGGATCGGATTGAAATGTTGGTAAATTCTGTAGCGCCTAATCTATTTTACTGAGCAGTCTGAGATTGTTGCTATTTAATAGCTTCAGGCAACGTTGCTGAGATTACTATCTAAAGATTGCTGCTGATTCCCGGCTACGGCTGTGCTCAAATCTACTAATACCTATTACAAAGGGAAAGTTGAGGATGAATAAATGTTTGTTTCTGAATCATGGCAAAACTACCGAACCGATTGAGCTAAATTTTGTTATGGGTATAGTTTTTGAGCCGAAAAAATCCTGTAACTTATATTATTCCCGATACCACTCGAACGAAGCTACGACAGACCTCTGTAT
Source organism: Lobophora halterata (assembly GCA_932526365.1). Taxonomy (NCBI): domain Eukaryota; kingdom Metazoa; phylum Arthropoda; class Insecta; order Lepidoptera; family Geometridae; genus Lobophora; species Lobophora halterata. Next base: position 668,543 of record OW052012.1, read on the forward strand.
CAAAGGTATGAAATAGGTACTAATCTGCATAAGATCCGAGTTGGTTGAGAGATGAAATCAATCAATCGCTAGACGTGGCGTACGTAACCCGACATTTTTTTTTCTTATGTGAACAAGTAACGAGACTAAATAGGCGCTTTCCTGATGGTTAGAGATCAAGCCTGCCCATTACAGGAGCACAGGGCTTTGATTTTTGATTCCCATAAGGCCGATGCAACGGCTCATCCACCTTAAGACATTTTGATGGTTTGTCTCAATTTCAAAATCCCTTACAACCGGAACACAGACTAATAATGCTAAGACATTACTGCTTTGCGACAGAATATCTGGACGCCTACCAACGGTATTAAACAAATGTACCTACAAAGTATGTAATGTACCTAGTACCTACATACTTAAACTATTAAAAATGTATGTCACGAGAATTCGATTAAATTAGCAGTTAGGTAGGTAGGCATCTATTCTACATACAAGTAATTTAAATATGCAGCTAATCTCATCACTTACAGCATGTGTGGTCTAATTAGCATACCGAGCTCGATGGCGTAGCGTAGCCAATATAAATAGGAACAATAAAATGAAAATGAGATACAGCATGAACAGATTTAGATACTATACTGACCTACTCATTATTATCAGATTGATTGGGTTTCCAAATAGGTAGGTAAGTGTTTAAAAAAAAACGGGTAGCTAAAGTAATGTTTTTTTGTATAATTGTGTATTTATTTGTGTAACCTAAACAACTTGATGGTTTTTCTGTGAGGTGTCATTGGATTTTTCTCGATCACTACATCGATCTACTGCTAGGTACCAGTCAATACGAAACTTGAGGAAAACGATGAAGTTGAGAATGAGAAAGAATATTTACTCAATGGTAGGAAACATGAAGTACCTAGGTATGTAATATGCACGCTACTAGGCTTATTCATTGCTAATAAAAATACATCGTAAATAGTAACAAACATTATTTGAAAAAAGAGATAAAACATTTTTATTCACAAGGTGTCTAAAATTTTTCTGTCCTGTATTCCGCATCCATTTTGGTTTGATACTATAATGGTGTTCTATATGTGTACCTATCTATTATTCATTTAAGGTTGTAGGTAGTACCTACCTAAAAAACAAAAATTACAAACATTTTGATACCTGGAAACAGAAGGTAAATTGGCAAACGCTGACTCAGAAGTTACACGTCAAAGGCAAGGGACTCTGTAAATAGGTAGAGCCTTATGCGGTTTGAGATAATGATTGGTGCAATCTTATCTGGCGGATTATGGACCATCATGCCTACCGTACTGGCTGGATCACGTGCGTGATTGTCACGAGACGCCCTTGTGAGAAACGAATCTTAACTTTGGTACAGTCAGCTGCACAGACATATGTATACACTTCCAAGCTTTCACATTTATATTACACTCTTAATTTTGCAAAGACATTCATTTTCTGACAAGAATTCTGACAACTAATGTCACATTAACTTTAAAATGTTTGCGTGCACTTTACTTTGCAAAATTAAGAGTACTATACATTTGAAAGCTTAGGAGTGTATATATGTCTGTGCAGCTGACTACCTATAAGAATAAGAATATTTTGATTGTAAAAAAAAACTGTGTGAAAAGATGTTATAAATTTTTGTTAGTACAAAAGTTGAGGCTTCCGTCGATTAGGACCACTAGGTTTAGGACCGTGGTCCCAATAGACGGAACGAATAAATTTTATTATTTTTCTTCCGTCGATTGGGACCACTCTCGAAATGAATGAAAAAATCTATTGTTCAAGTCAAATACAGTACAGTCAAAAGAAAAAGTTTACCCATTTGCGGACGTACAATATTTTCTAACTATATACTAGATTTAAGTGCACAATAATAACATTTTAGATTTTACAATAGTTGACGGACAGACTGAATACTTATTTGTTATAGAAAAAAAAAGGAGAAAAAATCCCTAAGATCTTAATAAAGCAAATTATTAAAATGGTAAACATCGTGAGGAAACCAGCATTTCATAGAACTTAAAAATTCAAAAACAGTGTGTGCACAAAAGGAGTCTCTTCAAGGCGCTCTTGAAATTCTTTCACCACTATGGTTCGAAAGAACTAGTGACACGATAAGAAGATTAAAATGCGAAATCATAATTATTTAGAGATTTGTTTATACTTAAACAATAAGACTAACAAAGAAATAGGATCTCTGGAATGCACTCTCTATCTGGCGATACTAAGCTCATTTACTGAAAATAAACCTAAATTAGGCTGAACCAAATTTCGGAAGGTCGGGCCGAGGTCATTCCGTGGACCATGTTCTGTGTGATGGCCTCATTAGGACCTGATGAACAGCCCACCGCTCTATGGTCTTTACTTTACTAATTAATTTAAAAGACTTTCCCACTTTACGTTGTTTTGGCCACAAAACTAATTAATAGCCACCTACTAGGCTCTGCAGGCCAAGTTCATGTAGAGTTTTTGCTATGGGCACATAAAAAAATGGCCTGACAGATTCACTGATTCATCATCGCCGAGAAAAACCACTTGACGTAGAGACGGTGTGAACGCGCAGTAAGAAATTTGAACCCTTGGGATTCAAAGGCATCGGTTAGACTGGGCAAATGAAACCAAGAAACACGTGCTTCACAATTATCAAACACAAACTAATCTTAATTTTGAAGGGTCAAAAAAAGATAAAAAAGGCGGCCACACGAAATGAGAAAATAGTGCGGTTGCTAACTATTGTTGCGCATAAAGCCCGTCACACACGAAGCTATAATATAAATTATAGCAAAGCATATTACGATATATCTTCTATACAAATATTCAACTCATAGAAATATATATTATAGCTGCGTGTGCGGTCACTTGAATATTTGTATAGAAAATATATCGTAATATGCTCTAGCGAGTGTCAGTAGCATGTGAGGCGTCTTTCGCGGCTTATTGTACTTTACACGCGCATGAAAACAGAATTTGCTTCCCAATGTTTGATTGGGTTACAATTTATATTTCGTAGGTATATAGGTACATACATACACTTGTGAGTTTCCTCTGCCGCCCTAGCCAAACGAGACATCAAAACACGTCTAATTGTAGTTCAAACTCTACAAAATGCTTCCTAGTTCCGCGGCCATCCGTCCTGCTGTCCGTTTCCTTCCACCATACCTATGTAAACATCCATACTACTGTTTGTGTACTTATTGATTGGACAAACAACTTCCAGTTATGTTCAGGAAGTCTACGATGTTAATAAGTTATAGGTAAGTACTTAGTAAAAAATCTTTCCGCAGACACATAGATAAATTTTAGATGCTGAAACTGATCATCTTATAGCCATCTAAATTCTTTCGCCTTATATAGGTACATATTAATAATATAGATACGTCCTTATTCCTTATTACTTTAGGTTTATAGTGCTACATCAATCTTTTATGTTAATAGCTACTTTGGCTTGGTAGTTAACTAGTTATACCAATTTAATTAATATTTTTTATTGTAAGAATGTAGTCTAATTTTATTATATGCTACAACAAGTAAACTGCTTAGCCAATGTAGCTATTAGCATAAAAGATTGATGTAAGCAGCTCTACATGTTCATCTAAATTTTAGATTCTAAAATATACTTCTATTGTATTAATAATATTGTCAAAAAGATAAAAATATGGTCTAACTCTTCGAACGTCAAACCTACCTATCCATATCTCAATAAAAAAAAATATACCAAAAACTGCTCGTGTTTGGAAGATTATGAAAACAAGCGCTAATAAACTTCTAGTAGGTACATTTTGGTCCGAAAATATACTAGAAGTTGGCTAAAGTTAGCCAACATTTTTAGTGCGTTCTCAATAGGTATTAAATTTCCGATAGAATTAAATGGAATCCCATGGATTGAATCTCAGCTTAGGGCGTCCCCAAAGATCTCGGTTACTTTCGCTTTCTTCTCAACCTTCAGTGTAAGAATGCATACCCCATACTTTCGTCACCTTACAGATTCCCATACTTAGACTGATCGTGCGAGTGGAGGGGCGTATATTTTTACACTAAAAGAGGCGTATATTTTTACACAAAACCAAAGATTAAACGAGAAGGACGAAAGAAAAACGTAAAACCGAGATCGTAGTGCAAAATACCTATTTTTTAAATTAATTATGTAAATGTTACCTAATGTAAACCATTAAACCGGTGAACTAAAACTAGTTTGTTACATAAGAGCGTGTTATGGAAATCAGCCGTGCGCGGATCTCGTCATTTTGAATGTCAATGAAGCCTGAACAAGGAATTTATTAACTACGTATCTGGAAAGTTCAATCGCCATTTTATTTAATTTAAGGATTAAGAATTTTTAATGAATATAATATATTTTTTTTATCCTAAATTAAATATTATATTATCTAGATCTAGAGAAAGAAATAAATGGCAAGACATGGAGGAGGCTTTTGCCTCTAAAAGTGGTTCTTGCACAAAAAAATAATGAGAAAAATTTAGATAGAAGAAACTAGTAGAAGTAGAAGAAGTATTTAGAAGATTAAGTGAAAATAAGATAATCTACCTATGTAATATGTGTAAGAAATAAAAATTATTATTATTAATATTTTTTATAACCACAGAGTACTAAGATATACACAATTATAACGTTCTTTTTTAATTAAATCTAGATACCTGTAAGGATTCGCGGTCTCATGAGAAAATCACTTTTCAGTAGCTGTGTATCTTTCACAAAGTGACCAGCATGCCAGTTGACTTCTGTGACGGATACGATACGTTAACGTCAACGCAAAAGTTCATGCTTTAGCTACCGAAGTTGTGGCGCAGCTGGCGATTTTCTATTCAGATTGACTACTGCGCACTTGCGACTAACTTGCGAAACGCATTCGTTCAGTGCGCGTACTGTATGTCTGGGGATGGGGAATCCCCGATTCCCCGATTCCCCATCGGGTGGTGGGCGGCGAGCGGCGGGGCGGCCTTGCCAGCGCCCGCCAGTGCCCTCGTAGGACCGAGCTAGCATAGCCGCTTAGTTCTACACAGGTTTTGCATTAATCCGACATCAATCTATAGATGTGTATCTACATAAACACATATATTTACCAATTGTTTCCTTTTGTAATTTGTGTAATAGGTATACACACATAGATGTAGACGCATGTTTTCGAACTTTTAGGTTCTACGACATGCCGGTTTCCTCACGATGTTTTCCTTCACCGTTGCGAGAACGTGGGATGCATACATAGATTTTTTCGACCGAAAAAACACATTTACGCATGACTGCCACCGGGATTCGGACCCGCGACCATCAGATCGCAAGGTAAGGGCCTCATCCACTCGGCCACCACGTCCTCCTCACCACGTTTTTTCCTGATTTATCGCAAAAGCCAAACCACTGAACGTAGACACTTGAAACTACCGAGGGTATGTCCGTCAAGAAGTGTATGTAAGTTGCCGCCCACAGCTTTGCAAGATACCTCGCACTTTTTTATATTCTGGTAGGTAGAGTCCATAGAAAGATATATGGCAAAAAATGTATAATGATGAGGTAACATCGCGATAATTTAGGTGAGGCACCCATTCATCAGCATTATATTTGAAGCATGAACGCACAATCATCTCAAAAAAATCATTTTGTTTTTGTATATTGATTGAGTTTTTGTTACTTTTTTATTATAATTATTTTAATGTGATTCCATGTAGGTACTATATAAAATTAGGTAAGTATCTGAATTAATTATTCAAAAGTTTGTTAATCAGCATAAGTTCTTTTTATCGTTTTCACAAATTATTCATATTCATTAGATAACTGATTCCCAACAAGATTAATTTAGAGCTAGAATGCGTGTATCATGGGTAAGGTATAAGAAATATCCCAAATACAAATTTACATTATCATCATCATCAACCTATAGCAGTCCACTGCTGGACGTAGGTCTCTCCCAAGGCGCGCCACTGAGCTGATCTTCGGCTCTCCTCATCCACCTTCTGCCAGCTATAGCGCGCAGATCATCGCTCCATCTGTCCAAAGGTCATCCTACACTGCCTAGACATGGTCTCCACTCAAGAACTTTACATAATAAACTCGTATTATTATTGCTATCAAAACTCCTCAGCTATCTAGTCTTTATCAAATAAGATAATCTGAGCTGGAGTGACATTGTGTGCAGTGCTCAATGACACACTGACAGAAAGACAATGGCACGGCATGCGCAAGAGTGCAGGGCAAACAGTCATGTGACACAATCTACTTTAGGTAGGAACTATCTATTTCCTAGTTTACCTTAGAAAGATAAGTAATTGCAACATATGTACATATGCCTATGAGGATATTGTATGTATTCAAGTTAGTATTTATTGTTAGAAAATAATATAAGTATTGAAGTAATTAGAAAACAAACCGGATATCCTTACATTAAGGGGCATCCTCAAATCCGAATTCCATACAAAATGATTCGGACAAATACTCAAAAAGTACGCCGTATTATAGTAATTTCTTCACACTTTTATACGTGTTTTTAAGTTAGTAGGGTTCATTTTAAAACATGTATAAAATCTAAATTAAAGTATGAAACCTTTCACTTTTTTTGTTCACGAAATCAAAAAACATGGACGTAACTAATAGTGTGAAGAAATTACTATAATACGGCGTACTTTTTGAGTATTTGTCCGAAACGTTTTGTATGGAATTCGGATTTGAGGATTGGCCTTAAATTCATCTTACTTTTTTTACCCGACTGCTGAGAAAGGGTTTTGTTTTTTTGCGCGTATCTTGTATATTATAATGTTTAGCTACAATGTCGTAGAAATGGCACCCGCATAAATTCAAGTTCATCTCACAAGTCAATTTTGATTTAGCTTTTTCTTATCTAAATAAATCAATAGATTGTTTGCGACATTAAATTTTATTATCAGCATCCGTGGCGTCACGGAAGAACATGTGCTGAACCCTTATCCTTCTGCTTTGCATTCTACTAGCATATAGAAACGTATTGACACACTCTTAAATAAATTGCCCATCGATCTATTATAACAAAAACATATTAATAAAATAGTTTTTCGTAGACTTTCGCGATTATCACACATAGTTTTTTGATTATAACGGGTATTTATCGCGCTAACCTCGTATGTTTTTGTGTCCCGACGTTTCGACTGTATTGCAACAGCCGTGGTCACGGGTTGACTGGCGTATTGGAGCTACCGTCGCGTTTAAAACACCGCTTAAGTGTCCGGATGTCGTCAGTGTGGTGTGCCGACCGAACATTTTTAACGACCAAAATGAGGGTAGTTCTCTCATTTCACCGCGACGGTAGCTCCAATACGCCAGTCAACCCGTGACCACGGCTGTTGCAATACAGTCGAAACGTCGGGACACAAAAACATACGAGGTTAGCGCGATAAATACCCGTTATAATCAAAAAACTATATTAATAAAAGGCTTGGATCTGACTGAATGACTGACAGACAACGTACAGGCTAAACCGCTGAACGTAGAAACTTGAAACTTGGAGGTGTGTTTGTAAAGAGCTGAAGATGAGTACTAAGAAAGGAATTTAAAAAAATTGCAACGCCAACGAAGTTGCGGGTGTCAGCTGAGGTAGTGTAAGTATACCTATAATAATAGTAATACCTATAATGCGTAATAATAATACCTACCGACCCTCTAGTGGTCTTCATAAGTAAATAATTCTCTTAAAACTCTGTGGATAACGTAGTGGGCTGAAATATTATTAATATGCTTAAGATGTTATAACTGTTAAGTAAAATGTATATTGCAGTAGCTGTTTGTTGTCCCAATAAATAAAAATTAAAAAAAAAAAAAATTACTAACTTTTAAAAAAAAATTAAGCACTATTTTGAATTGCTAGATTTTAAGCAGAGCTAAAGTTAAAAATCTCGATGTTATAATCAAATATAATTTTTATGACTTAAAATGATGTCCGATGTCGATGTCCCCGTTTTTTTAAACCTACTCTTTACTCCTTTTTTTTCTACCTTGTCTGGTTTTACCACTCAAGCGCAGGTAGCTTGACATAAATAGCCCATTCTTCGAGGCGTCCGTCGATTGAGACCACTAGGTTTAGGACCGCGGTCCCAATCGCCGGATTATTTTTCTTCCGTCGTATGGGACCACTCTCGAAATGATTGAAAAAATCTATTGTTCCAGTCAAATACAGTACAGTCAAAGGAAAAAGTATAAAGAACAAAAATCTTTAATTGAAATATATTTTTTAACCAGATTCCTACACTCATTACTATTAATGATGGTTATATGGATAAACCCTTATCGCTGCCTCAAAGGTTGAACAACAGCCAGAGGTGCAATGGGGGCCGGCAGTAACTGTGGTAATTGTCCTTATCTATAAGTACTAGACAAATAAAAACGTAATTGTTATAGATAACAGTTTTATTACCCCTAGTACCGCATTATGTCTAGCTTTGAACCATAATGCGTAAAAGTCTTATTCCTATTTTTACCAAATATTTATCTTATTTAACAGATTTATCTGAACACGCCACTTTAACATGTGTTTTGTTTTTTGTAGGAATCCAAGTATGAAAATCCATTATGTATTATGTTAACGTGTTAGCTCAATGATTATAGGATTTTTTCTATCTAACAAAGTGACGAAACGGCCTAGACGCTTGATTGATGTTATGAGATCTCGTCTGCCCGTTACCAGAACAGTGTTACACATAACTTTGCATTCCGAGACTGTATTCATTGTTTGTTTCATCAGCCATTTAAAAATTATCAAAATATTTAGCACATTTTGACATGACTATTACGTCTAATAAATCGATGAACGCCGGCTGCATGCACGAAAACGTTGAAGTCATTGTCCCGTTACGCTGGTAATGACGTTGTCACGTTAAACTATCGTCCGTAAACCAACTTTACAGACAACCGATTTTTTTTTCGGATGGACGTTTTATGCAGTTGGCCGCAGATGGCCGTCACTGCGTCACCGGACTCTATAGAGTGTAAGTCTATAGAGAGTAACTTGTGCTAAATATATTTAGCACAAGTTGGGGTCCGTTAAATAAAAGAGGCTTTCAGAACATCGTACAGCTTTAGGGTGCGTTTTCACAGACGCGGAGCTGGCGTAGTAGAGGAGCACACCATGAATTAGTCAATCACAGACTGCTCATTTTAATATGCAATCTCCACTTTGAGCACTGGGATTGGTCAATTTACGGTCCGCTCTTCTCTGCTCCGTCCAGCTCAGCGTCCGTGGAAACGCACCCTGATACTAGGAACCGTTATATTCCCTCAAATCCAAAAATGTAATCACCAATTCATTTCATGTAATCTGGCAGACATATTTATCAATTTGATACCGTAGAGCGAGGTCTGTCTGATTGTTTTGATGCTCTTATCAAATATAGTAGGTATTACCACATGGTAGGTATTTTTCTTCATTCCATGTGCGACGCATACGCACGCTTGAATGCGTCAATTTGACATTATCATGTGACGATTTTGAAGGTATCTGTTTACCTAAGGTTTTCCATCGAAATAAATAAGATAAGTACAAAGAGTAAGGAGTTTGTACAAACCAAAAGCCACAGCACAGCCAATCATAAAAATCTAGTGTAAAACAACGTTATAAACATTTTATTAATAAATTTGGCCAATTATAAGTCACAAATGTAAATCTATTAGATTTAAATTAATTAATTCAATTAAATGATAAAATTAAGTAATAGATTGTACAATATTAAATTATGATTAAATAAAATTAGCTTAAAATATATACATATAAGTAAAACGAGCTTCAAACCTAGTCTGTTCAAAATTAAAATAAAGTATCGATTGATGTTTACTAATGATTGGAATGAGGGGCGAATTCGTGGGACAAATACCATGTTACTTATATAATATTAACTCACCCAAAATACGGAGTACGGGAGTTAGATTATGAGCGTTGCAGTGAAAATAAAATTACGATATGTAATTTTTACGAAAAAAAGGTGTAAAATGTAAAATATGATGTTAACTCTACCTTAGATCATTTGTAAATGTAACGTAAATTAGTTCATTTGTTAATGTAATTAATTACTATTTTACAATCTCTACCTTAGTTCATTTGTAAATGTAACGTAAATTAATAAATATGTTTTCAAACTCTACCTTAGTTCATTTGTAAATGTAACGTCAATTAATAAACTTTTTTTACAATCTCTACCATAGTAAATTTGTAACGAGTTTTAATGTAACAAATCACGTGTGAAGATTGGTTGTTAGTATATCAAATATCAACATTTACGAATGGATGACAATATTGTATTGTTTTGCAACTCACAGTCTACGGCCATGTGCGTTTCTTTGTTTAGTTTCTAGAAACAAACATGCCTCAAAGTCGTTGTTATTACGGTAATATTTCATGTAAAAAGATTACCTGTAAGATGCCTGTAAGTGACAGTTTAAATCATAAGCTAGGCACATGTTTCTCAGAGTTCTGAGATTTGACATTTTGGTCAGCAGTTTTCTAAAACATTTTTTTTTTTAATTAGCGTAAAGAAAGAAGTATGTAGGTCCCACTACTTCTAAGCCAATGCTGAGTGACTTCCATTTTTGTCTTATACTTTTTTTTTGTAACTCTGTATTTAAATAATAAACATAAACATAAACATTCACACACTCACACCCCTGCACTAGGATTCCCTGTGTCGCAGGTGGCATGGACACATACAAGACATCACAACATCCAAGACCCGAGAACGAACATTTGTGTTCGTCACACATATTTTATACACAAATATTGTATCTGTAAGCAAATACAATTATTTTTATTCTTATTCTAAATATGCGGAATAAGCAATAAACCGCAAAAGTGTAAAATGATTAAAAGTAGTCCATATTTTTTATAGCTAGATAAGTAATTTAAGTTTTATTATGTTTTAGCAGTTAGTTGTGTAAATAAATTATGAAAAGTTTAAAATACTTATTTTTATCAAGAAAGGTAACATAATGGACTAGTACTAATAATAATTTTAGTGAAATTTTCCTGACTCAGGTACATTTCGTAGACTTGCTCCAGTTTATTTTGATATTTAGTATTTATTTATTTACTTTAAATAAAACGGTTAGAAACCAATTACAATATTTAAAGATAAAATTATTACATTAAAAATTAAATTATTTAAAAATTACTTACATAATAAATTCAAAATAGTCAAAAATCTTAAATCAAAATTTACATTCGCAGAACCAATGGCAATCTGAGATTAGCTCTCTCTATTGGTCTGTAAATATGTCACTATGTGGACTGGCTTCTAGGAGGTTGTTGAGGGCAGTTAGGGACCTAGGTATCGGTGAGTTGACGCGCGCGACAGTACGGCACAAGGGCGGAGCAAAGAGCCTGTGCTTTCTGCTTCGAGTGTAGTTTTTTTTTTATTCAATTTTTAAGGGCTTTTGAACAACATGTTCACGACAGCCCTATATAAACACAAACAAATATTCATCTACTATAAAATTAAAAAATTAAAACATTAACATAAAATACAAATTACTTGTAACAAAAAATTAAACTACTTAAATATCTACAAGTTTGTACAACATTTTAGCCTCAACTGAACTTGGATAAGACAAAAAACTACTTATAGCACCAATATCAACAATATTTATTCTAAGTTCATTCAAGATCCTCTGCCTTTCAACTCGGTTCCTGTCTTCGAGTGTAGTTGTTAGGCACGAAGAGTAGAAGTGACTCACTAAGTAGATCAAGCGCATCAATGGTACCGCGGAACACTTTGCAAACAGTTGTGATCTGATCGTGCGCTCTCCTGGTTTCGAGAGAGTTATATTATTTAATATTTAATTGTAGATACTTATTTTTGTGAACGACGCACGATTAAAAACTTTATAGGTCGGTACGGCCTATTTTAATTGAGTTACATTTGTATGCGCTGGAGTCAAAATACGTTTCATAAATCATTTAAAGTACCTAGTACCTAAATATTGAACCATTTTCCTTATAGCCATTTCGTGATTGGCTAGGTGTTGCACATGTCTTGTGTGAGGCAGTACGGTAAAACTTATAAAAGATTACCTAACAAACCAAAAAAAATAATAATTTAAAACAGTAACATTGTCATCAGGTAGTCCAAAGTTTGTATGAAGTTTTGAGAATGTTCATACAAACTAAAACGAATAATATACGAACATATAAACAAAATTCATTTCTTTCTCAGTAGGTACTCACTTTCAGTGAACACATACTTGAAGTTTTAAGTCTCTACGTTCAGTGGTTTGGCCTGTACGTTGTCTGTCAGTCAGTCGGATTAAGAAAGTCAGTCAGTTAAGAAGCCTTTTATGGATCTTGATGATACATGCACCCAGTCACAAGAAACCTTTACGTAAAGCATAAATTATCCATTTCCCTGCTAAGAAAATTAGTGATTTGAACTGATAAAACGCAATGAATCTGATAAACGAGCAAATTTCCCTTGCACCTTATTTAATGAATGATGCAGGAAAACATCATGATGATAATATAATAGGTGTTCCTTACTTACTTACATAAGTAAATAGAAATCTTAATTATAATTTATTGAGACAGGCGTAAAATACTGTAATTATGTATAACTCAAAACTGTAATAAGGTATAACTAAAAAATAAAATTCAATCTTCTTTTTCCCGTAGTACCCACTGGATTATTAAAAAAATTGGTAAAGAACCCAACGGTTTTAGTTTGATTGGGTCAATAAAAATAATTATATAATTTTCTGATCTTCCAGCACATAAATAAATAAATTACTGTTTAAATAAAGTAATAGGGCTACATCAACCTACTCGTACCTATACAGAGAGTAAAGTGGCGCGTGGCTTCCGACAGTTTCCGACGATTGTGCTCGAGCCGCTATTGTTCAATCTATTTATCATTATCAGAAACAACATTGTTCGGTTCTTAGCACAGTATACAATATTTCTTACACCTTATTGCATTGTATTAATGAAACAGTAAATATTGTATTATACCTTGCGTCCTGCTACAACATTAATTTTACGAAAATACTCAAATATATTTCTAACATTTGGGATAGTTTATTGTAATTCGGGAACATTCCCGAAATCACCACTTTCAACCGCAGAGGACGTGGTGGCCGAGTGGATCAGGCCCTTACCTTGCGATCTGATGGTCTCGGGTTCAAATCCTGGTGGCAGTCATGCGTAAATGGGTTTTTTTGGAGAAAAAATCTATATGTGCATCCCACGTTCTCGCAACGGTGAAGGAAAACATCGTGAGGAAACCGGCATGACGTAGAACCTAAAAGTTCGAAAATATGTGTCGAGTGCTCGAAAGGAGCCTCTTCGAGGCGCACTTGAAATGCTTTCACCACACTGGTTCGAAGGAACTAGTAACACGATAAGAAGAAGATCCGCAGTGGGGATTTCAGGTTTTTTTTTTTTTTTGGTTAGACCAGACTTAAACCACTACCTCACCTGGTGGTGTGGTCGAAGATGGAGCACGCTTGGCTAGTATAAACTTATTCACTCTAGTCTTGAAGGCTCCAAGATTTAAATAAAGCCTCTTTCGCAAACCGCTACAACCAGTGCGTCACTGACAGTATTATGGTAGTCTCACTATAATGTCTACATTAGTTTTAATTTATACTGGCTGGTTACCCACTGATATCGAGCTGATATTGTATAAAAAATAAATCTATAACATGAGCAGTGGTCATCACATCACGTGTAGATACCACCCACACATAGTAAAGTCTAGTGACACACGTTTGGCCGACAAATTAAAATTTGAATATTTTTTGCGTCGACAAAAACTCATCAATTATATCATGTAGCTTATACTACGTCAATACGGGTTTGTTTGTATCTTTTAAAAGGTCAACCAGATTAATTTCTTGGCCAATGAAGTTAACTTGGCCCTCGTATTTGTGTCAAAGCCCTCAGGTGGGCGGCATCTTACAGGAACATCGCTAAATAATTATTAGATGCCGTCGTGGTGGTCTTGTAGACCTGAAGGTTGTAGGTATTTAGTTGTGTGTAGACCGGTATGTCACAGGACAGAAAAGTAGAAAAATACAATAGAAAATAAGGTAATTTATCAGCACTTGGTTTGCGTGGAATTTGAAACTTTGTAGATGTACAGTTAATACCTTTACGCCTGATTATGAGCGCTGCAAAATTATTTGATCCCTGCATTCTTATACTCTTTGTTGTTGAAGGTCGTATTTTTTATGTAGATATTTTGTGTCAAGGCACATTCATTTATCCTAAAAATAACTGTGATTTAACTATTCAGCATAGTATCATAATGTTCGCGGGGAATTCTGAAATAATTTGCATAGTAGACTTACGATAAATTAAACATAACATATAAAACCTACTTGTATCTGTTACAAAATATATAAGGAAACTTGCTTGTGCCTTCACAAGCGAAATCCTATAAAAATGCTTTATGACAAAACATAATATGAAATAGAAAATAGATAAACGATCCAATAATTTTTGCTACAAACAAAAAGCTGTTTCAAAATTAAACCAGCCATGTCTGTTCTACCGTTTTAAATCACCATAAAATATAATGAAATTGTAAAACACAACCACAATTTATCAAACTGTGGTCTATAAATTAGGTTCATCTTCTTACATGAGTCGTCACTCGTCATCACGGCACGTGGCTTGCAGTGTTTCATGTCAACGGCACTTAGGGAAAATGGGTTTTAAATTTCTCGCAACTTTATTTTCTATTGATCACGCTATAACAATAAACAGAACATGATTCACACACACATTCAGATTTTTCTAATTTAAGTTTAGTTTAATACCTTACCTTTTTTGTACCGTTAGGAGGGATCCCCTGCAGGATGTTATCTAGACGGGTACAACACAGTGTCAGATAATCCGCTACAAAGCAGCAATGCGCGGTTCAGTAGGTACTTTGCTTTTGAAATCCAAACAACTGATAATCTCACGTCATCCAAGTAAACGGAATTTTTGCTTCCCTGTGACTTTTCAGCGATGTTTACAGTTAGTTGAAGCATAGACCACCAGTTTAAAGTCGCTCAGCGAGCTATGGAACGGGCTATGCTCGGCGTCTCTCTGAAGGATCCGTAATGAGGTTATCCGACAGAGGACCAAGGTTACCGACATAGCTCAGAGAATTAGCAAGCTGAAGTGGCAGTGGGCTGGTCATATCTGCCAAAGAACCGATAACCGCTGGGGTAAACGAGTTCTTGAGTGGAGTCCGCAAATCGGCAAACGTAGTGTAGGACGCCCTCCGGCCAGGTGGGGTGACGATCTGCGAAAGGTTGCGGGCGGAAGATGGATGCGGCAAGCCGAAGACAGGGCGCGATGGCGCTCATTGCGAGAGGCCTATGTCCAGCAGTGGACTGCGATAGACTGATGATGATGATGATGATGTAGCATAGACCAATATACTTGTGGTATATTGGTCTATGGTTGTAGTTGTTTTTGTAAAACCTTGATTATCAGTTAATACGTTAAAACTTCTCATATAATGACTAAAGTTGCAGAAAAGGGACCTTGTAGATATGAATTTGTCAGTTGGTTGGAACCAGTTTCCAAGGGACCAAGAAATAAAATAAAATCATCCGTTTTGGGACGATTTTGTAGCCCGAAATCGGCCAAGGCTGACATCGTACACGTCTTGTTTAAATTGTTTTATTGGCTGTAAAATTGCATTTTAAAAAAGTTGCTTGATTTTATTTTTTTAGCTTATAAATTATACCTACATTTATCAAAGTCGAGACCAATCGTTTCTGTAATTTTGGCGTGATTGAGGAAGAAAACATAAAATATGGATGTTCACTCACAAACTTGCGTTTTTATAACATTAACTTTACTTTATTCTTTTGTTTCAAAATGTATACTTACTAGCATTACAGATTACTCCAATCAACATTAACGACAGATTAAAACCCTAACTTTGTTTTGTTACGTAAAAAAAGACCCACATGACCCTTATTTATAGTACTCGTAATTATTTTGCATATTAATTTTATTGGTCTTGCAAAACTTTATGTTGTTCACTCCTTTTTCATTTGGCAAACAAAAACAAGAGTTGTTGATCGATTGCGATATTGATATACCGACCCAGAATGATGCCAAGATGCTTTACTTGATAATAATCGGAGAGCCACTTGATATGATAGCGTAGATATTTCATCTGCGTAGCGTTGAATGCTGACAAGCCGGCAGTTGTAAGCTACCTACTGTCTATTGATCGATGATAGAATGATCATGATGAGTATGAATTTTCAAATAGTAGCGAACTCAGTCTTACTACTAAAGTTATCTTTCGTATTTTTTTTTATTTTTGTCTCAAAATGCGTGCTATCCGTACCAAGTTCACCGGTCCATGGATATTGTCTGCAGAAGGTTGTTCTCATTTGCATCTCAGACAATTTTCTCAAAAAAAAATGATTCTATGGTAAGAAACAAGACTTCTAAGATACCATAGAATATTTTTTTTAGGTACTCAATAGTAAATAATAGTTTTGTTCCCAAATTGCTGTTAGTTAATAAAGTTTTCGATACTATTTTTGCCTCAACAAAATGGGAAATCCTACTGTAAAGAACAAGGGCTCACAAAAACTGAAAAAATAACATTATTTGGGCAATGTACATAAGCGGCATTTACAACTGAGCGCTTTGATTGAACTTAAATTGTCTTATTTAGGCGGTTTAAAATTTCGAAACCAAAGCATGCCTAGACTTGCACCAGAGCTTAGCACTTAGCACCAGTGCTAGGCTTGCACCAGACGCGGGAGGAGACGAGTGGATTATGAATTTCTGTCATCGCATCATGATTAGATAAATTATCAATTCGACCTAGCTGCCAGTGTTATCTACGGCAATTTCATAGATTAATACAGGTACTTATCTAATCCTGTAGAACACCAATTTGCACTAAACAAAACAATGAATAATAATATATTTAAAACTACTACTGCTCTGCTAATTTACTACCTTCTATGATTAATGTGCGCGTTGTCAATAGAAAGGTCATTATAGGATGATATACACAAGGAAAACGTTCGCAAGGTGGACCACAGACGAGAAAAGGTGGTTTTAGCACTAATTAGTAGAGCCGTAGTTTCCGGCAAGCGAGGAGAGCAGCAATCCCACCATAGAGGAACTTCAAATTTGCGTTATCCAGATATTCAATAAACTTAGTAGAAACTTGTACTCGTAGTAGGAACATACGACTAAAAGAATTTCGAAATTGTCATGTCTATATATAAAAGGCTTACCTGACTGACTGACAGACAAGCTACAGACCAAATCGCTGAACTTAGAGACTTGAAACTTGGAGGGTGTCAATAGCTGAAAGAGCGTAGTAGGTACCAGAGACTACTGTTAGTACTAAGAAATGAATTTAAAAAAATCGCAACGCAAACGAAGTTGCGTGTGTCAGCTAGTCCTAAACATTTTATTAATTAACAGAGTATCAGCAATTTCATAAGACCTTCAATTTGTCCTGCACCTGAGAAGACCGTAGCAAAGTAATCCAGTAATTCAGTCATTTATTCGAAATAAATATGTACGCCTTAGGGCTATGGTATGCAATAGGTACTTATACCCTGTTGGGTACAGCAACTTTACTAAAATGTAATATTTTTAATATTGAAAAAAACATCAAAAGAGACTTTAAGCGATATTAGCCATACATATATTATAATTACATTAATATGACCTTAAAATAATAGGAACTTAAGGTTATTTCCTTACATTTTCAAGTTCCAGATAAGTCAGTGACGTGTGAACCTGTGTGTGTGAGCTTGTGTGAACAAAATAGTAATAGGTATACCTAGTAGGATAGGTTGATAATGGATTGGCATGGATAATGTATCCTATCTTACACTACGCATATCCTCCATTCCCGACTACGCTGATACGCCATGTCCAGACTACGGCGTAGATGCACAGAGGTGGGGGATCTAGGGGCCCTACGTTAGTCCAGCATAAGGTAACTACTGCAATCTATATTACAAAATTTACAAAAGCAAACAATTGGGACCACCCATAGACCGTTGCAAACGATCTAAGGTAGCTCAACTGCTCCAAATCGATACCCTATGACAGCGTGCCGAGGATACTGGCTGCATTCATGCATTTTCTCTTTAAATATGTATCTACTAACGAAGCATAAATATGATAGTTTTCGTAATTTAGTGGGTTAAACTATGACAAAATATTTTTGTCCCTGAAGTATATTTTGAAAAATGTAACTCCAATTTTGTATCGAGGCGACCGATTTGTCTTTGTCAAGTATATCGAAAATTTGGCCAGCATTATGAATTGATTTGGTTACTTTTTAATTATGTTCTCCTAGTTGGCAAGCGATGATTTATTTATCTACTAATCTTAGTTAGAAATTGAATTGATCAAGAAATCTATTGTGACCTCTCCTTGTGCCAATTTTATAAAGCCTTCTTAAGAATTTGCTTACAAAATGATTTTTTCTTCCTTTGTATTTTTTTTTATATTGCTGTTAATTAAGATCAGCGACCTAGCCTAAATGACGGCTCAAGTACTAAATTATTTGTACGTAAGCATGCTACCAGTAAGCGAATAACTTTGATTAAATAGAATAGACTAATCCTTTATAAGGAGAACTTGTCAACTACCACAGACTCTGCTATTCAGGATTATATCACTCGATATGAAACCCCTTTCAAGGTTCCCCCAGAGTTCTAGACTAACTGCCACGTTCGTAGCGTGACACATATCTCCTAGTTACCTTGATGCGGTTTAGATTTTTCCAGTTGGGAAAACAGTTTGAAATTTTTGCGGTCGCAACCTCATGACGTAACTACAACCTACAACAAAACCTACAACTAGGTAAAAACCTACTTGGAGTTTACCTGTGTTCCAAATGAGCGAAAAAGTTTTATGCTAGTCACCCTACTCCAGGGTTAATTCAAACATTTATCTATGTATATAATCATTCTTCTTATCGTGTCACTAGTTCTTTCGAACCAGTGTGGTGAAAGGATTTCAAGTGCGCCTCTAAGAAGCTCCTTTCGTGCACTCGACACATATTTTCGAACTTAAGGTTCTACGACATGCCGGTTTCCTCACGATGTTTTCCTTCACCGTTGCGAGAACGTGGGATGCATACATACATTTTTTTTCGACCGAAAAAACACATTTACGCATAACTGCCACCAGGATTCGAACCCGCGACCATCAGATCGCTAGGCAAGGGCCTCATCCACTCGGCCACCACGTCCTCGAAATATAATCATGAGACTTTTATATAAAAGTATCTACATTGTTATACTATTTATTTGGTTAAATAAAGTTGCTGTGCCCGACAGGGTATAGTTCCATAGCCGTAACCTTTGTATTTTAGGTGTAAGTGTACTTATTTTGCAATAAAATTACTGAATTACTAACAAAGGTATCGTTCCAGATGTCTAGTTAGTAGTAGAAGTGGCAGAAATAACCTCCTTGCGTATTTCTACATGCTGCTATTGAATGTTTGTTTCTGTCAATTAATTTAGTTTTAAAGTTGAGATTGATCATTCAATGCGTAGTAATTTTATTTTATAGGTAGGTACTACCCAAAAAACTAATTATAAAATTCATATTGTTAATTGACACTTTTAAACTTCTTAACTTATGTTGTAAATTAAAGAAATCCGATCCTAGTGTGCACATATCAGTGGTATATTTCTTAAAGAACATGCCCTTGAAATTTGACATCTCTACGTTAATAGCTTAGCCTGTGCGACTTTTGTCAGTTAGTTCAGTTGTTCAGGATAAACTATTGTATTGATAACAATAAATAAATCTGTAATATTTTACAAGAAGTTAATTTTAAACTGAGTATTCTATGCTAAAATGCAGTCGCGGAGCAGGAAGAATTTCGTACATTGACTTTTTATTGCCTGTCTCTGTCGCACTTTCTTAAATATCTTGGGTCATGCTCAATAACCACCGTCTTAGGGGATTAAAAATCTTTTACCTGTGTTAGTAAGATCTGTTTTTGTACTGATGTGTTTTTCGGTTGGCCTTCAGTCAAGGCAAAAATCCCCAACGAGTAACACCCTGACGAGGGGTGTTACTGGATGGGAAAAAAAATCCCATCGAGTAACAGTGTTACTCGTTTGGGTGTTACTGGATGGGAACCCATCATTTCTACGAGTATTCAATACTCAGTATATGTATCTATTGTTATTACATATGATAAGATGGTAACAATACAATAAAGCACATGTGAACCCCTTTGGGACATTAAAATAGTCATGGTAGGAGGTAGACCGAGGTTATTCGACCAACATTTTTCTGAGTCTAGTTATGTAGGTACCATGTTATGTATGCAAGTATTAATTTATAATCAGCACGGAAGCCATAATCAATCAATGTACTGTTGGCCCTGGCGAGGAATCAATTCGTTTCAGTCGGGGACGTGCGAAATTATATAAATTTTCCAACGTAAACAACCTTTGTGTTTACAGTGACTGTAATTAAAATTAGAAATTCTCGATCACCTTTGCGTGCGCATTTATTTACATAAATATTTTATTTGGCTCTCATTTAGAGACGAATATTCTTAGTGACGTATTAACTAGATCCATTAATTAGATACCTACATAGAAGGCACGTAAGAGGAAACCTCAAACGGAAGGCAGCCGTGATCTTTTACTAACAGGAATCGATGCTTTTCTCTTACCATCAGGAATTTGTGCTATTCTTGTACCATTAAAAATCGGTTCTTCGCTTGTAGTGACCTCTACATAAAATAACCAAGTTTAAAAAAATCTCCTAGCAAACCGAAAAATGAACACAAGCCATACCGAATTCAAACCAAATCGGTTCAGTAGTTTTAACATGCTTCTATCCATCCTTTTTTTGACGTTTAATACAGTTAGCCGCAGATGGCCGTTACTACGTCACCGAACTCTATCTCTATACATCTATGTGAGGACGGAATTTTCGATTTCAAAAAATTAGTATAAAACATACATAACATAGCCCTCAACAACCCTGATTGGCACCTGGTTTAACGAGTACACTAATTCTATACACACACAAGAATGCGATGTATCGAAAAATATATTTTGTAATAAATGTAATAATGTAGTCTTCATTACAATAGCCGCGGGCTCAAGGCCGCTTCTCTTCATTTCCATACACAAAGAACCTCCCCCAGCCTTCCCCTTGTCATGTTTCTCCCTCCCCCACCCCCTACCCTTGGAATAAACGGGAAGCCTGGACGCCCCCCGATTCTAGATGCCCTAGTTTTAGCTCGAATTGGGGCAACTTTCACTGAAATGGGTTAAACTGCTCTACGAACTTCGAACTGAAAACTTTTTATATGGTTAGTTAAATTAGCAATATTTCCTAAGTACCTACATGCTTAATAATAACGTATCTGCAACTTTTATTTGTGAACAGTATTAAATCTAAGCACATTGTAAGCCAATTTATCGAGTAGTGGAGGAACGATTTATGACCTCTTTGTTATATAAAAACTATAAATACCTAAATTAAAGAACGCAAAAGCTCAGTCATTTCCAAAATATGCTATAAAAAATCACTTGCTACGCTGCCCTTCAAAGCGCATTCAGTAATGCTGACATGTAGCACTGTGTTGGTTCCCATTTGGACGGAATCGAACGTAAAAGTTGATGAATGTAGGCACAACACCTTTCATCATAGCGTATGTCCTAGACCTAGTCCCCAGTTGACATCCTAAGTTGATGAGAACATCTCCTAACGCCAACTCGAATGATGATAACTCGAATGATCAATCAACAATGTTTAGACATAGCGTGGCTGGTAATGAACTGCGGTCGCCGCTATTGATCGAGTAATGGACAATTTTCATAACAATAAGCGGCGGGCACGAGTTTCTGTTGATATCGAGCTGATGATAAAACGTTCTTAAAACTGCAACAGAACAGACAAAACTAGCTGTCTGCTATCGAGCTATCAGCTTCACGATCAAGGCGAAAAGTGGTCTACTTATATATTTTTCTAGCTCTATAAATATACCTTAATTATTAATGACAAGAAAAAAAAATACGCATAATCAGTTGCCGTTACTGAAACCATACTTACATAAAGGTAGTATGACAAAAAAAAATTGAAATAATTAAGTGAATTTTTTGCCGTTAGTCGTTGGTCGTTTTCCTACGGATTTGCGTCAGGCGGTACCCATCATAGATAATAATTTAAGTTTTATTCATCGTTTGGCAAACCCGGGTCGAGCCATCTCGCAAAAGCTCGGCTCGGGCGACGCACTCGCGCCGCTGTCACTCTGTCATTTTGTAGAAATCCAAAATTCTGACTGCACCACAGATCTCGGATACTTTCGGCCCTAACTTTATGGACTGCACAGATACAATGTGTAGTCTGCATTTCCCATTTAATTTCTTTTGGTAATTAAATACCAACCAAATTTAAACCTTATAGATTCTGTACTCTTGGCGTGATTAATCTACAAACATCGATCTTCTAAAAACTTACGCATATAAATATGAGATGAGTGTTTGTATGTGATATTTAGCTCTATATGACAATACAGCACGATGTAATTCTCGTTTCAGAGCTGAGTATAAAGTATCGATTGGTAGGAATGTCTATTGACTGCGGGGCACGTTTCTTTACGCCTCTAGAACTTCAGGGTTGTCACCAGCTGTTCAGAGAATACGGTTCTACATCAATACTCTACGTCATTTGAGTCTGCTACCACAGAGTACTACGCTACTACTGTTCGCGTTTGACAACCAGGTGCCTTCTACATGCTTGTCGTTTGAGCAATATCTTCTGGTGTGTGAAAGTCTTGAAGTTGTTTAAATTCCTTTTTACACACGATTAAAGAAAGTGAAGAGCTCGATTTAGACAATTGAATGCAATGAATATACTCGTATTGACCAAAAAGGGTAAAAATCATTCAATCAAAATTGTTTATTTCTGTTCATTCAGTTACACCATAACCATATTTTGTTAATACATAAGGTCTAAAGTTATTTACTTATATTGATATTAAAATTGTAATGTTCTGGATGATTTAAGTAACTTTATTTAAGTAATTTAAGTATCGACCCTGGAACAGTGGTAGGTAGTTCAAGCTCTGGTTATTAAGGAGCTTTCAATTTCTAACTTGATTCGGGGCTTTGTCTGTAACATTTATGATTTCTATATATTTACACGTCCAGTCTAAAAGTGTTTCAACTGACTGTGTCCTAAGTACCCTTTGGCTTGTTATTTGCATTTGAACTTTGAAAAAACCTTTTTTGTCGCTAAACAAGTTTGATGTTAAGGAAAAGATGGAGGAAAACTTCAAGCCACTTCTAAACGAAATACTTTTTTGTTCGTTCAGTTAAATTGTTTATAAAAGTTATAATGGAAAAACTTCAAATATACTGGGGATATTTTGCACCACTTGGAAAATAATTTGTCCCATTGATTCCATTGGTTGGTAAATAATCATTATCATCATCTTCCTGCCCTGTCTTCTTCTACTTCCATTCGTCTCTATCAGCCGTCATCTTGTACTAACAACTGCTTTGTTCATCTCCTCTTTCACACAGTCCATCCATCTTTTATTTGGCCTTCTTCTACTCATATAATCCATCATATACCTATTGGTTGATAAATAATATTAATATATTTTATCTGAATAAGCAAGCAAGCAAGAAAAAGTATTCCCGAAATCCCCACTGCGATTGGTGGTTGGTGTAGTTGGGGATTTAGAGACTTTTTGTCCACCCTCAGTCTCCTCAGTCGCTCCTTCTCCGCTGTTTCCTCCTCCGTTCTGACCACTCACTGGTAGATATCGGTTATCTTCTTCTTGTCCACCGGCCATCCCCACCGGTGGGGATTTTAGGAATAAGCCGTATAATTAATTATCTTCTTATTCGTTAGGATTATAAAGTCATGGACTTCTTAGTGAGAATTTTCGCGTTCTTCCTCATTTGCTTTTGTCCTCAACTGCACATCACTCAAAATAACGGTCTCTGCAGACTTATTTATCCAAGTTAATATTTTCCTCAATTCTTTAGCCCTGAACCTTGTATTTCAATTTGCTCGATATCGGTTGCGTGGAAACCCTGCTCCGATGCTAAATTGGGTATCATTTAACTAAATGAGCGAGTCATGTGATCGACGTATCGATTGATATCGGTTCCAGTGATACGTCTGAGTATCCACTCTTATTGATTTGTGCTATTAATACTTCTGAGCTTTGTCTATTATAGCCTGGGGAAGGCAAGTCCAGGCAATACCAGGCTTTAAATAGCAAAGGCATTCAGCTTACATGCGATACAAAAGCTGAAAATAAAATTCTAGTTTGACGTATTCCCATGTCTTAAGAAACCATTAAAGCTGCGGCCAGAACTGTAACTGCTACAAAAAAAATTTAGTGAAAACCACCATTTAAATCAGATATCAAAAAGACTTGGAAATGTTCAATTAACGCTAGTCAATCTACGAGTAGATCTAATAAGTTAGGTACCTACCTAAAGCACGTTAACCGATTACGACTCAAGTCTCCCAAGTCACTTGTGGTAATCTACAGAATTTGAAGTGTGCTTCAAAAGTCGGTATTTTATTGACACGTCAATTTAGTATCCAATTCGCAAGAGGTTAGAAATTGGAATTCTACATTTATACCGAAGGAACTCTATATTTCCGCGTTCCTATATTATATTCGTTCTAAAACAATTTTAAGCTTTTAAAATCAAGCGCTTACCTATTGATACTTACCTCTTATATTATTCAATTTACCAAATTTTTGCCAGATTCGCACGCGAGCAAGAAACAATATAATATTTTTTTTTTTTTATAATGATATTTTTAAGGACAACAAATAATAAATAAACATAAAATAAATAATAATAATAATGACATTTCACATAACGCAATCCAACCCTATACTTAGCAAAGCTTGTATTATAGGAACCAACCTGAACACTCAAAAGACCTGAACCTCACCCTGAACACCTAGACTCAGGACAAACACCAATGTTCATCCAACATCCAACTTAACCCATTTATACGTAACTAAAATTTTCTTCGAACGAACATGAAACTAGATATCATTATGAATCAATCAGCCATCATCCACGCGTTTTGATTTGGAACAAAGATGTTGTTGTTTGGGGACAAGTGACACCCAGCTTTATGACTGACTTGTCTGTGACCGAGAACCCATCATAATAATTCTCATACAGACAGTCATTAGCTTTTTATTATGTTTAGAGACTGATAATTTTGGAAATGTCGTTGTCTCTAAAGCTGATATCAGACGGGTCATTTTTTGTTAATTTTCGTCTTTCATTTTGCATCTTTCACTCCAAGTGACGCATCTGAACACAAAATGAAACATTAGTGCCGAATGAATTCAGTGAACCGATCCAATAGTGTTGGATATTGGCATTCGCATCTTTCACTCCCAATCCGAATGATCGAGAAATTAACGGTCTGAACACGTGAGAGAACGTTCATTCGTCATTTGCCATTTTGTCTATAATTCTGTAGCCGAAGGACATGACGTGTTTATTGTGTATATATTTTTTCTGCTTTGCATTGCACCGGTGTCGCACGACTTCATTCGATGACACATTAAAAGAAAAGAACAGTGAATGTTCTTTTGTATATCATTCTCTCTAAGCCGTGTGAACATAGAATGAAAGGAAAATGAACCATTCACTGGAGTGAACATTCACTCGAGTTAAACATCTGCATAAGGAGTATACTAGCCTTAAAAGTACCCCAAATTGTAGGAACTAACTGTGTAAAGCAACCTATAGAAAGTTGGTGGGTGGAGAAGTACCTTAACGCTTCTCGCTTTTATAGGTAGACAGATACCTAATGTAGACTGTCCTAGACTCTAGCTTAGGTCGTTAGGTACTGTTTTCCTGTAGACCCGCATTCGTTTGTTCAAAACTACTTTTTGTAAAAGATTCGGTGCCGCCCGTGGCATTGGCTGCGTGATATCGAGATGAAAATACAGCCTGTAGATGCATTAAGCTATAAACTACACATAGGCTTGGATAAAATGGACTATATCCATAGCTTCCAGTCCAAGCAATTCAGGAATTGTGACCATAACTTAGTTATAAACATCGATCGACCCGTCCATAATCACAGACTTTTGAATTTATAATACTTTATGCGGTGTTATTTCGGAACGGTGTTATAGTTAGTTCACAAATGAATAGCAGCAATGAAAAAAAAACATCAAATAAATCAATTGGGGTCCATTAATGATTCATTCTGGTAAACTTTTCTGCTGATCGGTTCAATACTCACTTCCATACAACTTAATTCTCGTAGTAGGAAGAATAAGTACTGAGAAATTGTGAATACTTTACGACGTCAAAGAAAATGTAAATCCACCTTTTTGTAGATACTCTTCATCTAAGCAGCCTGCCTGATGGGATATGATAACGATCTGTATTCAAGTAGGTAGTAGGTTCTTATTAGGCAAGTCACTTGTAAGACTCGAAAGGTACTTAGGTAGGTACTTATCTATCTTCACGTACGTATTTTCCTAATCTTGATTGGCAAATCCACCTGAGCAAAAAAGGAGAGTCGAACGTAGAGTTCGTTGTAATGTATAGTTATTTTATTTGGTAGAGCCCTATGGCGAAGCTTTAAAAATATAAAAAATAAATTCAGAAATGACTAATTTTCTCCAGTTTTTTTATGATGACCATTTTACCTGATGACGATTTTACATCAACCCAGCTAGTCTACTCGTTGGCTTCTACGTTTATACGCTTTTAACACACTTTTCTATAGATGTCAATATCAAATAAGGTTGTTCTTTGATGATTATTGATTACCCAAATCTGGTTAAATATGTACAAGTTAAGATCAGATTATACATACACCTACTCATATGTTAGAAAGGTATAAGTACTTACTTATTTCTTACTTCGGGTCTTTATCGTACAATATGATTTATTACCCAAACGTTCCATTGTATTTCAAATGTTGGAGAATAAATCAAAAAAGTTAATTCAATGGAGACCCGTTATTATTAAAATTACTATATTTTTTAATCTACGAACAACATCTGAGTCATCTTTCTATGGTTACCTGTGCCTGAGATGAGTTGGTTTAACTTTTCAACTCGTAATAACACCACCCTGGTAGTTCGCATCACTTACTTCATAAAAAAGTGATGTACTAACTCATGAACGCGTACTTGAGTCAATTGGAAAGACCATTGATTAGTAGCTTTTTATTGCTCAAGCATGATTGAAATGTCACTTCATTGAGTTGAGTGGGCGAGCTCACCCGACCGGGCTGAAGGTTACTCCATAACTTCCAGAGTCCAGGACTAAAATAACGGGCGTTATAAATGGAACGTCACTGATGGCGAGAATCGTCTACGCTATAACTAGAGTATTTACGTATATCAGTGAACTCTTTCAAATATAGAATTAAAAATAAATAATCAAGATATACACACATCAACTTTAAGGGGAATCCTCAAATCCGAGTTCCATACAAAATGTTTCGGACAAATACTCAAAAAGTACGCCGTATTATAGTAATTTCTTCACACTATTCGTTTTGTCCATGTTTTTTGATTTCGTCAACATTAAAAGTGTAAGGTTTCATACTTTAATTTAGATTTTGTACGCGTTTTAAAATTAACCCTACTAACTTAAAAACACGTATAAAATCTAAATAAACGTAAAGTATGAAACCTTTCACTTTTTTTGTTGACGAAATCAAAAAACATGGACGAAACGAATAGTGTGAAGAAATTACTATAATACGGCGTACTTTTTGAGTATTTGTCCGAATCATTTTGTATGGAATTTGGATTTGAGGATTGGCCTTAAGCTGCCTGTTTATCACATCCTACTATCCTTCCTACTAATATTATAAACGCGAAAGTTATTAAGTATGGATGGATGTTTGTTAATCTTTCACGTAAAAACTACTGAATGATTTTAATGAAACTTTACAATAATATAGCTTGTACATCAGAATAACACATAGGCTACAATTTATAAAGATACCTGCGCAGACGAAGTCGAGGGCACCAGCTAGTAAATAATTATACCTAATACTTTTTTCAGAAACTAAAAATACCTGTAAATTTTATTTTCTTATTAAGCACAGATTTTATAGCCAATTAGATTTAAATCTGTGATTCGTTTATACGGATTTCGTAATTCACGGGACCACGGAGAACAGGACTCCTTCCATTAATTAAAAAAACAATTGCGTACGTGCTCTGTCACTCGTGCCTAAAGCGTCGATGACACGGGTCTTTTTTACACGCTACAAGCCAGCGAGTTCGCTTGTAGCTAGTAAACTCGCCACTTGTCATCGGCTTTTTTACAATCTGCTTGTTGATAATCCTTCCCGATAGCTAACACGCATCTAAATTAAAATGCTTAAGGCATCTAAATTAAAATGCTCTAGAAATACAGACGATGGTAGAGCGATCTACTCAGTAGCGGTCGGTCGCACAATTCAAAGTAGACGCAAGAGCGTTTTGTGCGTAAATAAAGATGGAATGTCCACGAAAGATTTGTAAAGACATTGTTATATCCCACTACCTAATCTAATGCCCTTGGTCTTGAGTCAGGTTCAATAAGCTGATCCATTTTAACCATCATGTTTCCTGAAGATTGAGGTGCCAAAATGTCATGCAAAAAATAAATATTCGCCTTGAAATCGATAAGTAAATAATTTATCGCTATCGTAAAACAAACAAATCTATGACCGGCACGTGTATGACAGACAGACAAGGATACGATATCTTTCTTTCTTTGATACTTGTTTACCATGTTAGAAGAAAGCTATATATAGTTATTACCTAATATATATTAATTATTTTTATACTACGTTCAAAAAACTTGTTAGTATATTTATCAGCACTTAATTCCAAATCTAGTCACAAACTAAAATCTTGTCGAATATAGCCATCAATTTGATCAATTCATTTCCAATCAAACATAATAGTTGTCTTTAAAAATAACTGAGATTATAAAATCGAGTGTTAATGGTTGACGATTATCCAAAACTATTCATTATTTTATTTTTTTATCATATCGGACCTTTGACAGTTCTAAATGAAAAGGTGTTCTAGCTATGAGTCTGTTTGCCAGCCTCCAGGAATAATGCCTAGATCACACGTACCGAGTACTCGGCCGAGACACTAAAATTTTACTCGGCTTACACCACTTGCTCTGCAGAGCGTAGCACTCGGCGCTATGTTTATACGTACCGAGTACTCGGCCGAGAGCACTGTCTCAGCCGAGTACTCGGTACGTGTGATCTAAACATAAAGGATTAGTTCAAAATCTCCTTCGAACCGGTTTCGGCCGGTGGTGTAGGGCCGTCCTACTTAGCACTTACCAACTCCTTGGTATTCCTGTTGCTGGGGGAAATCCTTAGAAACCGCATTACAACCACTTTCTAAACAAGAATATCAAGTCACGAGACTCACCGTTCTCCATACATTTAAATACTTACATGTCTGTGAGTTATTCTGACCGTAGTTTGCCATATAAATCAGTATAAAATCCCCATTGATGGAAACTCTGGAATTCGGACCTACTTTCGACTAGGAAAGTGAAGTGGACACGGACCCAATTAGCGATTTATTCCCATCTGTCACCCTGCTTTGTCACCCTAGGGGGACAAATGGACCAAATCTGACTACCTTTCAGCAACAGGGTGACATACAGAACTATTTTATTCCTGCCTGTGGCTAATGTATTCTTCCTGTTGAAGACATGCCTTCTTAAGATTTTTTCCTTCACCGTTGTCACCCGTTGTAAGGTAAGTTAGCGTTCTCATGACGAATGCTGTCCTTGGTGGTTTTAAAAGTGGTGTTTTTCTGTGTTTACCTGTAACCCTTAATCATCAGGATGACACACAAAATTGAGCAGGTAAACAGGTAAACTAACTAATGTTAATATTGTATTGACTTCGCGGTCAATATAATAATTCTAAGCGCTAAAGTAAAAAAAAAGGCTATTTTTTTTTATATTTATTGTGGCATGATTGTATTTTTCTTTATTTTGAACGCTGTAAAGTAGAGCACAGCTGAACTCGTTTACATAATTGATTGATTCAGGCGTTACTTTGCAGAAATACAAAAATATTAATAAATAATATAAATATATTTAGTAATAAATCCGCTTAATTTCTAAACAAAGGTCTTAATTAACTTAACTCTAGTTTAGAATTTTAGTATCAAAACCAAAGCGCCGAAAACAGAAAACCCAAACGACAACGAGTCAACATCTCCTGAGGATGCCTCGTGTAGAGGCGAAACACGTGTCGAGTTCTGACTTGGGTTTTCTGTTTTCGGCGCTTTGGTTAAGATACTAAAATTTCTAAACTAGAGTTAAGTTAATAAAGACCTTTGTTTAGAAATTAAGCGGATCTATTACTAAATATATTTATACTCATTTACATGTCTGTTACCAACTCTTCTTACCTGTTTCGCCAATAAACATTATGAATTATGATTTATCTCTGATCCTAAACAGTAGAGATCTCAGCATAGAGAGCAGATCTTACACTGAAGTTTCAGCATTTGATAAGTAAAGTAAAACACCTCATTTATATGAATATGGTAGGTTAGGGCAACCGGTAAATCAACTGACGTTATAATAATTGGCTCCAATCGCGTTAAAATCCAATTCTAAATGCAAAAGTAAATATGCTAAGAGCGTTTCTATTAGCAACATTAGCATGCACTTTGTCGTTTGTAAACAACGGTGACGCTGGTGACGTCACTCGTCAGACGGGTTAGCTGCGCGTGCGCTGACTCACCGCATCAATGGGAGGGATCCCCCCTCCCCCCCACAGCATGCACCCCCCGGAGTCACATGACTCCCCCCGCTCCCCGCGGAAACTGGCCGGACTTTCCTCAACCTCCCCCGTACGAAGTGCGTGAGGTTACTGTTTAAGCTGCTTTGCCGCTGCAGTGCCGCTGTGTGCAGTTGTCCATAGCAACTGTAGGCTGTGCTGCGGTGCAGCGGCTGCAGGTCGATGACCCGTGCTGGCGAAGGTTCGCGGCATCACGTGACTCTTCAGACACGTTGCGCACGCACACATGCGTCACGGTTACCTGCACACAGCTACACAGCAGTGTGCTGACCGCGTTTTGAAGACTTATCGTGAATGTTCAGAACCTCAGACAAGTGCAATCTTAGCTTGATTTCAGCAAGTAACCAATCGAGGGAAAGCCTATGGTGTACCTTTTCGCGTATGTTCTTACACAAGAAGATAGCGTGAGGAAATAAATCACCACCCTCTTATCTATTGTCTCATTTAATGTCCATTTCTGTATTTCATTATTAGCCCATTTCTGGACATAGGACTCTCTCATCAATACGCCAGTTTCAAATAGGTACTTCGTAACTATCTTACTTCCTGCGACCTTAACAATATTAGCGATCAAATCGGAAGGTCATTCGTATCAGCTCGGAACAAATATTATGACGGGCAAACTCGAATAGCCTACTTCTGTTCTCCGGCGAAGCTCCGAGCAACTGATCTATAATCTTTTCCATTTACGTAACAGAGCAAAGTATCCTAAGTTACTTAAAGCACAGTTTTAAGTGTGTAACTATAGAGCTGCCAGCATTATAGCCCCGGGCTCCGGCAGCAGTATTGATCGCAGCAACAGGTGAACTTGACATTGAAACGAAAGCGGCATCAGAGCTCATCGCTAAACACAAGGGGAGCCTTGGCCGTGTTGCCAGATGTAGGGGCCTTGGCACAAAAGTATTAAAGTATAGAAACCCAATGTAGGGGCTTTTTGGCATTGGCTAATTTCTAGTACATTTTGGTCCGATGTTAATTTTCGAAAAAGAGAAGTAACAGGGCTAGATGAATATTATATGTTAAAACCACTGGGCATTTTCATTGTTAATAAAAGTACATCGTAAAAAGTAACAAACACTATGTGAAAATAGAGATATTTCATTTTTATTGACAGAATCAAATTTTCGGTCCTATTAAACCGCATACATTTTGTTTGATACTGTCCATCTTGGTGTTCTGTAGGAACACCGTTATTCATCTATGGGGCCTTGGATATGTATCAAAGTACGGGCACACCGCGTAGTTTTAAAACACGTCTAAAGTTATTTTCGTATAAGTCAATCTTTAGAAGTACATTTTCATCCGCTCTTGAGATATTTTATTTTCTGCGCTCTTAAGATGATAAGAGTTTTCATTGTTATAAGAACTGTAACTGCAAAAGTTAATAAAATATTTCATTTATATAATTAGCCTTTTAAAATTCGAGAGAAAGTCCTGATAACAGTACCTGAACCTTTAACCAATGTTTCGACTATACAAGTTCGGCAAACCAGTTGATGTCATCTTACATAAATGTTACTTATGTAAGTCCAGCAAAATACATATTGTGATATCATTTTGCCTTACCCGTTTCCAACGCTACAAAACTCAAATCTGCAAGTCACCAATGGCAAAGAATAAGTAATATTATGTCCATATCAATGGCATAATCAGGCTCAGTATTTTTAATTCTAGGCCTATAAACTAGTTACCCAACCCAAAATGTGTTCAGTCCCAACTGGATTCCCAATTAGTACCTTCACGCCGATTTTATCGCCTCGTGTCGAAAGTAAGGGCTCTTTCAATTAGGACGTTTCCTGTCGGACCGCTGCAGTGCCGAAGCGGTGCGTTAGTCATGAGGCGCACGGACGGTCATTTATTTTAATACAACGTCGTCGGTACGAATACGAACGATTGAACGACGCCGCACTTTTGCCGCACCGTGCGCTTTGTATGAAAATAAATGACCGTCCGTGCGCCTCACGAGAAACGCACCGCTTCGGCACTGCAGCGGTCCGACACGAAACGTCTAAATTGAAAGAGCCCTAAGTGGTCGTTAGGAGGAGAAATGTCTGAAACCCGCAGCCGACCCGCCCGCTGGGGCTGTGAAGTAACCCGAGGGCAACGACGTTCAGTTACAACCAGTTTATTCGTTATTTATTGGAATATGAAGTTTACTGCGTGTTTCCAAAACTGGATGTTACGATCTCCAAAAATGTACTGTTATTTCACTTTTAAAAGTCAGTGTTTCAAAGAGAAATCAGAAATCAAGGTTTTACAAAAAGATACAATAACTGAATGATACACTTGATTTCAAAACCAAAATACTGAACAAAAAACTCCTTAGCAATAGAGTTAAGGAGTTTTAAAGTAACGATAGCAGTCATATTCATGTGAACAAAATACTGTTATCGGAACAACGAGAAATCGAACCCGAGCCATATGTTCCTCAGAATATCTATGACCTCACCAAAGGATTTTATGTCTTATTCTTCTCTAATAGACAAAGTCCTTTATGTCTTATCATTATAAATAACTCTATTATCATTGAATTACTATGTAACAACTAGAAACAATAGCGAACACAAATGCAACAATATGCTATTCATAGATGTTTTGTACGATAGCCTTCTATCGCCTTTGATTGCGATCGATTTGCATAATAAATACACTCCTTCTTTGCAGTCGGCTAATTATCTGTGTCTCAAGAGGGAGGGGTGAAGGGGGCAGTCATGTGACAAACTGGTGAGAGAGTGCACTGTGATTGGAATCGCTGCGTCACCTCTGGCCGGTATCAACAGAGGTTTATTGTTCGTCCAGACAGACCTCTACATAAGTAGAGTAATGGTTTAGTCTACATTATATAGAGGAACGACGCCCGTCCGTCATACAGTGCGAACTAGTACGGAGGGTAGTCACCTAACTGCACTACGATTTTATTAAAAACTACCTTAAAATAGTCTATCATTTACTCACTTATCATAAGACCTGTTTGTAACTAACTATAATTGAGACAAATAAATAAATTGAAATTGAAATATGGATGTGCCGAAGTTGTGTATCTATCTCCTTATGAATATTCAAATCTACCAGGATTGCAAAGGCAAAGCAAGGGTGTGGCGATAATACTTGAATAAGGCTTTAGCAGAAAGTCTGGATTTTAAATAATACGTATGTTTTGTCGTTTGACAACCAAATGTAATTATTTTAGGCTGTTGACAAGGAAACACCGCAAATCACATGTCTCAAACAACTGAGTCGGAAACGGCCTACCTAAGTGCACGAAAGGAGTCTCTTCGAGGCGCACTTGAAATCCTTTCACCACACTGGTTCGAAAGAACTAGTGACACGATAGGAAGGAACGACCTACCCACTTTTAGGTAGGTGTACTTACATAATATATCACATACACATGTATAGAAAAAGAGCTCATCACAAAATGAAAAATACTTTGGATGTAAGAAGGTTACGAATACGGGCGATATTTAGGTGGAAAGAAGCCTTATAGATTAACGGATCACGATAGAATCAAGAACCGAAAGTATCGATTTGACATAAGGAAACCTACTCAGTGTTGTTACTTATATTTAGGTACATGTTGTAAAATATTTTATATGTATTCAGGTCTTAGGACATGGTGGCTGAGTTGATGAGGCCTTTGCCTTAGGATCTAATGAGTGCGGGTACGAATCCCGGTGGCAGTCCAAAGGGTGGCCACTTATGTATCGTAGACGAAGACGAAATGCAGAAGAAATAATGAATGAATAAGAATATTGAAGAGTTTAACCGAAAAAACTAATTTAGCATAGACAAGTTGGCGCCGACGCTTCTGTATACCCAGACATGTCTATACTCCATCGCATCGCCCCAAGCTCTATGAAGAGGCATCTTCAGACGGGTCAAGGTTATCATTTGCATCCACTACTCTTCGTTAGGGCTCGGTGGTTAGGCGAGATTCGTTAAAATGTTCCATTAAACAAGGTCCTTTTTGTACGCTGTACTTCGTTGTTACCCGTTAGATATTTTAATGATCTAAATAATTGAATTACCTCAAATCTGAGAGAAAAACATTTTTAATTTACACGGACGGCCGAGTGGCAAGTGTGTTGTACTGCGAAGGCGATGTTGTGGGTTTGATCCCCGGTTCAGGACAACCATTTGTTTGATGAATATTGGTGTTTGGTCTGAGTCTCGATGTTTTCTATGTTCTCTATGTATGTAACAACAAAAAAACGTATAAAGTATTCTATCTTCTATCTGGTTCCCATAGTATAGGCTCTGCTTAGTTTGGGGCTAGATGGCGTTGTGTGAAATGTCCAAAATATTCATTCATTTATTCATCGAATGACCTCAAATCTGAGAAAAAAAAAGTTTTTAGTTTATTTATCAAAGAAAACGCTGAAACCATCTGTTCGAAATAAAATAATAAGTTACTCAATAATCCCATTAGTTATAAGTTACCTAATTTGCAACATCAGATTGACTCGGCAATCTCATAAACCAATTAAAATACATTGTCAGGTGACATTTATCCTATTAGATGGTTACTTCAGTGTTAATGCCGTCGCGTGCGCAGACGCACCCATAGACTTCCTGATCGCTGTCCTCATGAGGAAGACAACTAATGCCTACTTGCACCAAACTGTCAGTCCCTAAGCAATCACTTTACTCGCTTGGTAGTTCTTAACAGTCCAGATTCTGACCGTAATAACCGTACTGGCATAAGTCAACTAAGTTTGAGAACTCGTCTCTACTATCTATTGACATCAAATTTGTTTTTTGTTGTATTTGACATTAGACAAGATACATTGTAGGTATAAGTATTGATAATTGTAATTAGAGGTTAATTTTGTTTTTATTTTGCATGTGATTATATATTTGGACATTGTGAATTTGTGATTCACTAAAATTTAATTGTATGAAATAATAATATATAATAGATGGGGATTATGAGAAACTTATACCTTATACATTAAAATTAAATTTATATACTATATTCTTTAGTGAAGTACTCCTACGACTCTACTTTATACATTCATAAGACCTGTCTGTAACTAACCATACTTGAGACAGATAAATCATTCATTCATTCAGAAACATCTCATCACATGACGGGAAGCTACTTTAAGGAGGACGCCCGTAACTTGAGAACTTGAGGAAGTCTAGTGATGTAACTGTTCTGGTTTACCTGCTCCATATATTAGCATACAGCATCTTTATACAGAAAATCCTTTCCTGTCGTACGTATTTCAATATATAAATGTATTGTTAGTACCTATGTTCACTTCTAAAGAATAGATAAGATAAGTACAAAATATTAAGAGGAGGTAGGTAGAGGTATGCCCTATATTCAGTCTCTTTTTTAGGTTTTCGTCCGGTCAATTAGACTTTTACAACTTTTTTTTAACTTGGGTGAAACTACGGGACAAACTATAAGAAGGAAATAAGGAAGTTCTCTCGACTGAACGAATTAAAATTTTGTTTTCATATCCGAATAAGGAAGTATAAATTTCCTGAAAGGGCAAACCACAAAGAATGTGCAATGACCTCCAAGCAATTTAAATTTGTATCGGATAAAGGGACTTCCCCTTAGGAATTATCAAATGCCTTGATAAAACCTTGACCCATTGCTCTCCTGACAGAGAGTAGACCTGGGTCCCAGCAGTGGGAACAATATCAGCTGATTATGCTATGATATGCTTATGCTTGACTAGCTGACGCCCGCAACACCTTATGCGTTGCAAATTTTCAAAATTCCTTAATACTCACTTTCAGCTCATGACGAACATATCCTCCATGTTTTAAGGCTCTATATTCAGTGGTTTGGCATGTACGTTGTCTGTCAGTCAGTCAGTCAGGTCCAAGCCTTTTATATATGCATATTGATAAAAAATACGAATTGGTAGAGTTACTCATATTATTATACAGCAAAGGATTCCCATTTACCTACCTATAGTAGGTAGGTACTAGTATGTTCTGGTTACAAATAACCATTTTTTCAGATCTTGTAGTTATCTCTAAAGCCAAATAATTTAATTTTAATATATGCGGTCAGAACATATTACGTTAATTATTTTTTTAACAAACTTCTTCAAACATCGACCAGAAATATGTTTTATTAGCA
This sequence comes from Lobophora halterata, assembly GCA_932526365.1. Taxonomy (NCBI): domain Eukaryota; kingdom Metazoa; phylum Arthropoda; class Insecta; order Lepidoptera; family Geometridae; genus Lobophora; species Lobophora halterata. Next base: position 705,437 of record OW052012.1, read on the forward strand.
GTCTACAAAAAAGGCGTCAAGTATGGGCTACTTTGGCCTTGATTGTGTGTTTTACCCCAATTCCTATATTTTTTTTTTGTGAATAAATAAAGTTGTAGCAGTTGCCACACTGCGAAAGAGTTCAACGCGTGCGGCTACGCACGTCCACGCAATCATCATCATCAGCCTATCGCAGTCCACTGCTGGACATAGGCCTCTCCCAATGAGCGCCATCGCGCCCTGTCTTCGGCTTGCCGCATCCATTTTCTGCCTGCAACCTTCCGCAGATCGTCACCCCACCTGGCCGGAGGGCGTCCTACACTACGTTTGCCGATTCGCGGTCTCCACTCAAGAACTCGTTTACCCCAGCGGTTATCGGTTCTTCGGCAGATATGACCAGCCCACTGCCACTTCAGCTTGCTAATTCTCTGAGCTATGTCGGTAACCTTGGTCCTCTGTCGGATAACCTCATTACGGATCATATCCTTCAGAGAGACGCCGAGCATAGCCCGTTCCATAGCTCGCTGAGCGACCTTAAACTGGTGGACTAGCCGTACCGTGAGTGTCCACGTCTCAGCTCCGTATGTCATGACGGGTAGGACGCACTGGTTAAAAACTTTCGTTTTTAAACTTTGCGGTATGGGTGACGAAAAGACCCGACGCAGTTTTCCAAATGCTGCCCAGCCCAGTTGAATCCTCCTCTTGGCCTCCTTTTCAAAATTGTTTCTACCTAACTGCAGTATCTGCCCGAGGTACGTGTACTCTGAAACAATTTCAAGAAGGTGGCCATTTACGACGATAAGTCCCGGATCAATGTGGTCATTGATCATGACTTTGGTTTTATCCAAATTCATGCCGAGACCTATCTGTCGCGAGGCTGATGCTAGGCCGTCTAGCATCTGTTGTAGCTCCTCCAGCGACTCCGCCATTAAGACTATATCGTCGGCGAATCGTAAGTGTGAGATGCATTGGCCATTTATGTTAATGCCCATACCTTTCCAGTCCAGCGTCTTAAACAAATCCTCCAATGCGCTTGTGAACAGTTTTGGGGATATGACATCCCCCTGTCTCACCCCTCTGCGCAATTGGATGGGCTTAGACTGCTGGTCCTGTACTTGGACACTCATGGTGGCAGCATTATAAAGGCATCTCAGCACTTCGATATAACGATAGTCTACTTGGCATCGCTGCAAGGATTCCAGGACAGCCCAGGTTTCAACAGAGTCAAAGGCCTTCTCATAGTCCACAAAAGCTAAGCACAAGGGCCGATTATACTCTTCGGACTTCTGTATAATCTGCCTCATTGTGTGGATGTGGTCTATGGTGCCAAATCCTCTGCGGAACCCAGCCTGTTCCGGTGGCTGGAACTCGTCGAGTCTTCTGGCGAGACGATTCGTTATGACTCTTGAAAACAGCTTATAGACGTGGCTCAGGAGTGAGATGGGCCTGTAGTTTTTTAAAAGGGTCTTGTCTCCCTTTTTAAAAAAGAGAACTACTATACTCCTGTTCCACGCCTTTGGAGTTCTCCCACTGTGAATGACGGAGTTAAAGAGGCTCTGTAACTCTTGTATGACAGGAGCTCCTCCTGTCTTCAGAAGTTCTGAAGTAACTCCGTCTTCACCGGGGGCTTTTCCATTTTTAAGCTGTCTTAGAGCCAATACGATCTCGTCTAGGCTGATGTCAGGCAGTTCGTCGGTGTAGTGGCGTGTCAGGGTGGCTCTGGAATCGTGGTCGTTACGATGGGGACGAGGGGCATGTGCGGTGTACAGCCGGCTATAGAAGTCCTCGATCTCGGCGAAAATCTCCGGCTTCGACAAAGCGGTCCTCCCATCGTGTGTTGTCAGCTTCGTCAGGTGGCTCCTGCCAAGCTGCTGAGTGAATACTTTGGACCCTCGGTTTCGCTCTATTGCCTCCTCAATTTGGCGAGTATTGAAGCTCCGAAGGTCGCGCCGTATCATCTTCGCAATCTGCTTGTTCAGGTCTGACCTCTCTGACGAAGTGGCCTGGGTGTTCTCCCGTCTTTTTGTCATCAGCCGAAGAGTTTCATCCGAAAGTTTAGACTTCTTGCCTGTACGCTGCATTTGGCAGAATTTGATGCCCTCATCCCTCAGACTTTCAACCACGTTATGTAGGGCCTCATCTACATCCTCAGTGGGTTCCAATGCAGCGAATCGTTCCCCAAGAAGCTTCTGGAACTTCTCGGAGCCCGCCATGATTTGGAGTGGGTTAGGTCGGAGCGTGGACTTCACCAGACGGTTTCTTTCGAGCTTAATATCGATATTCAGGGAGCCTCGGACAAGTCGGTGATCAGATCCGGTATTGAACCTGTTGATCACGGAGACATCCCTGAATATGTGCCTTTTATCCGTCATAATGAAGTCGATCTCATTTTTGGTCACAGCGTCAGGGCTTTGCCATGTCCACTTCCTTTGGGGCTTCTTCTCAAAGAACGAGTTCATCAAGAAGAGCCCCTCTTTCTCAAGGAAGTTAACTAGCATTTGCCCCCTGTGATTCCGACTTCCATAACCATGTGGTCCCACTCTGGATTCGTTGCAGCTCTGGACTCCCACCTTGGCGTTGAAGTCCCCCATAACAACGTTGAAGTGAGCCTTAGTGGTGTTGTTCAAGGCTTTTGATATGGCCTCGTACATATCTTCCACTTCATCATCCGAGTGTGACGAGGTCGGTGCATATACCTGTATGATCTTCAGGCTGTACTTCTTAGATAGCCGAAGTATCAGGTACGCTACCCTGGTCGACACACTGGAGATTTCTTCGACGTTGCTAGTGAGGGACTTATTGACGAGAAACCCTACGCCACCCTGGGATGTTTGGTCACCCTCGCGGAAGTACAGAAGATGGCCCGAGTCTAGGGTGATAGTGTCCTCCCCCTCTCTTCGGACTTCACTCAACCCTAGGACATGCCACCTAATGTTCTCCAGCTCCACTTCCAACTGCGACAGATGTTCGTCAAGCCTAAGAGTGCGTCCGTTATACGTCCACGCAAGATTTATATCAAATGAAATCTATTAAAATCTTAATAATATATTTATATTAAGATTTCAATAAATTTAATTAACTAAAATAATCACTGTTGGCCCCACCCAATGTGGTATAATATAAAGGTTAGTTCAAAAAACTAGACGCTTAGTTCATTGATCCAAAAAAATATTATTCGCATTTTTTTTTCTTTTATGGCGATAATTTGAGATTCGATTAGTTTGCAAATTTTAAACCTTCTAGGAAAACAGTGGTGGTGCAAAATTTAAATGGGTCTTCTCGGAAAGATTTATCAATGGGTTTCAAGGCCAAACTTACTGCGATTCTCGTAAAAACAAGAGTATTCGGAGAGAAGGGATTAAGGGCCGGCTAGTTCCAATACCTATTCTATTATCACCCGTTAGCAAAGCATTTTTCTTAGAAAAGATTAATAAATAATGCAAATATTGCAGTTTTAGTATTAAATATTATCTCTATCTTATTTGGAGATTTTGTTAAACTGTACTGTACTCGTATACAATATACATATATATGTTGTTTTCTAAAACTAATTGCTTCTTTTTCATTTTATGATTTCATGTAAGTTTCAGCTACATAAAGCAACAAAAGGTCATCATATTATTAGTAGTTTACAGTCACTAATGTTCTGTAGATGGCTCAACTGATCCAACCCAGTACTTCCATGTACGGTCAGCATCAAAAGTCGATGACCACATTCAGATTTTAAAAATCGCTATACACCATAATATATTTTTGACCATGTGGTGTACAGTTAATTTTCAATAATGTTCATTAAATTCTAGTGCTTGTCAAATTGAGCGATTTAGGTATAATAAATGGTGTAAAGCGGTTTTGAAAATCCGAATGTGATCATTGAATTTTGATGCTGACTGTACGCTGGGAGCTTTACTACATTACCCTACATTAGCATGTCGTATCGACCAGTATATTAACTTGAGCAAAGTTGCGGCTTTTCCAACTTGCAAGTTTGTTCATAAACTAAGATTGCTCGAAGTTTCTCGTAAACTTGTATGTTGTGGTTAAACTTACTTATAGATCTTACAAAGTTTGCGTAACTGCTGGTTTGTTAAATTACAAAACTCAAGACAAACAAGTGTTTATCTCTACATAGATTATGTTTGTGACATGCGGTAATTCGAGCCTGTGCCGATGCTCACGTAAGTTCATTGCGGGATCCTTTTCATTCTATAAAAGAGATAACTTGTGGTATGTAAAACACCTAATATTATTTATGTACCTATCTTGTAAGTTAGGTAAGTAAGTAGGTACCGACTATAAGTATTTAATATAAAAATAAACTACAGGGTATTTCGTGACTTGTCTAAAATTATGACACTTTTTCATTTTACTTAAAATATAATAGACATTGAAAACGCGCCAAAAATTTGGACAATATAGTTAACTTCTAGTACATTTTGGTAAATTCTGGCGCATTTCGGTACATTCTGGCACATATTGACAACGCAAACAAAGACGCGGGCGTCAGCTAGTTGTTATTAAACTAGAGTAAATAGTTTTATAATTATATTACACTCAACTACTCAGGCCTAGCAGATTAGTTTTAAAACCTACAATTAATAAGATAACTATGTTACAATAAAAACAAATACGAGTAAGTTACAAAGGCTTTGTAACAATAGATACATAAAAAAATAAGATGGTTTAACCAACTACACTTAACAATTTTGAAAGCAATTGTCTATTTATAAGGCACATGTTATTGACGAGGCGTGTCCTAGACTAGCTCCCGCAGCCGACGCCGATTTCACGCCGAGTTCATGAGCTCATTGTCTGTGCACTAGTACCTACATACATACATACCTACCTACATACCTGCCTACTACACAATCGCCATGGACATGTATGGATGGATGTATATGGTAGGTATGCTGGCGGTGGCAGTAGGTATCAAATAGTAATTCAGTAATTTTTATTGCAAGATAAGTATGCTTGTATCTAATACAAAGCTTAGGGTACTTATACCTTGTTGGGCAGAGCAACTTTATTTATCATAATAGATAGTATCACAATGTACCTATATAAATTTAGTCTAATTTAAGAAGGCACATTATGTAGGTACTTAGATATTTTTTTTTATAATAATAGTATAAGCATAAGCTAAAGAATCGATAATCATCAATCTAGCTAGTTTGGCGTGTACGTTATCTGTCAGTCAGTCAGGCAAGATCAAACCTTTAATATGTATACAGGCTGAAAAGTGTTGGATTTCATCGAAATCGGCACCGAGGTTCCTTTCGAGTGTTTTTCGATATTCCCCGTACGGCACGGCGCGAAAGAACTGTGACTTATTAGGAAGACCATATTATTTTGTTAGTAGGTACATAAGGCTTATTCTAACGTTGGTAAAGTATTCAAAATTATTAAAAATTACACTAACTACAGATAAAGATAAAATTGTATAAATAGATTTTTAATTGAAATTGACATCAAAATAATAATTTTGTTTCCCTTATTGCGGTCACTAGAGCACTGAAAACAGTCCCAATCCCAATTTGAAGTCGATTGTTGTATTTTTTTGTTAAAAACTTTGATTATTCTTACCCACTTTACATTGAAAACCCTGATATAAAGTAAGTATTTGAATAATTCTAAATACTTGCTCGTGCTATGTGCGTCACCCGCATTCATTACCCCACCCTAGTCCACACGGATCGAGCGAGATCAATTGAAAGATAATACGATGGTTCGTCAATTCGGAACTTCAGAGCTTTATAAAAATAGATGGAAATGCTTTTGAAGTTCACTGACCTTTCTTGATTAACGCTGGCGACGCGTCGCCCGCGACGCCTAGCGGTCTGCGCAAGTAGGTACTACTCGGGCGAATGAACATGACACCTGGCTGACACTCTCGCTCGGAACTTGATGCTTCCCCTGCTGCCCCGCGCCGCGCCCTCCGTGTTTGTTCTTCCTCTAATTGCGAAGCCTTATCATTACTTATACCAAGTATTACAGGACCTCTTCTCTATCAAGATTATCCAATTCCACGCTGTACTTTGCACAAACGTCATTCTAGCCAGGTGTCATGTTCATTCGCCCGAGTAGTAGCTGCAAGGATAGGATGAGAAGGTGTATGCTTGGGAAGGGTTTTGTCCAGAAGTATAAGGAACACATCTATAAGGAAGTATGTATATGAGGTTTTTCAACCGAAATCAAAGATGGAGAAGGTTAGCAATTCGGTTGAAAGTTTTTTTTAATGTTTGTTACCGCGGAACTTTGTTATTTATAAACCGATTTGATAAACCAAAAAAAAAATGTTTGAATGGATATGCTTTTAGATTGACCCTATAGAAATTTTATGAAAATCGGTTCAAAAGTTTAGTTTTATTGCAAATCAACTGAAAAAAAGGTAGTTGAAGTGAACAAAATTGCGTATTTTGTATCTCTGTGACTTTTCAGTGGTGCTTACAATTACGGTTACTGGAACAGTCCGATTGAAGTCGATTGTTGCATGTTTCTGTAAAATCTTGATTATTTAATTATCTCATTATCATTTTCATACCTTGTAATTTGAAATTACCAATAAAATGTTTATTCTGCTTATTCAGATACTTATAACTACTCATTATGAATGTTAATGAATACTCGACCAAAGAAAAAGAAAACTCAATTTATTCTTTTGATATTATCTTGAAAACCACAACGTGGAAAATTGGACATTCGATACAGCTGTAATCCGGTTTCAGCTGAAACCAATTATTTACACAAAACGTTGATTGGATGAAGACATAAAATCTATTGTTATTCATCATTTAACTGGAAATAAACTATTCTTACTTTTTAAATAATTATAACATTTATTCTAATGGTTATACATAATTTGGTTTTTAAGTAAAATATCACGAGATCAGCTCAGTAGGTGTTTCTTAATTACTCACGCCTTCCTGTGACTAAAATAGTGCAAATAAATACTTTTAATTATACAATGCTATTGTAGTTTATGCGATACTACTGACCCGCGTGCGACTTCGTCCATCTATTCAAAAAATTAAGGAAAAAGAAAGATCCACATATTTTTTTCCCCCTTAGTTTTTTAAATGTTCTATTAGTTATTCTGCTATTCGGGACTGAGACAAATCAAAAACCTACATAAAATCAAGAACGCCTGGACTGATTTCTTATCTTATGTTTTTTGAACACATTGAAGAAGATTTTTAGATAATGTTGAAAGAGAGCTAATTTCAGGATCGACCGCGACCTAAGTCAAATCCACCACATTCTGACGTAACGTAACGGGGAGCTTACTGCTATGTAAATACCAACATACTTATTGTGTAATTTCATTACCATCATAAACTTTGTGATCAGCTCAGAGGGGAGAGGAGGCTGTACCGGTGGGGACTGGGGAAGAGGGATGTTGCTGACGTCGTTGCCAGTGTTGCCAGGGCCACTTTGCTAGATCTGGCCATATTTAGAAAACTCCCAACCTTTTTTATCTACATATGAGGTAGGTAGGTTATTATATCGTAAAATCTGTATAAGTACCTTTATGTTATATGCCTTTATAAGTAATGGAATTACTAAATATCATCTTACTATTTACTTTTTGACTAGTGTTTCGACCTTCGTAGAGGATCTACGAAGTTTTTCGTAGCTCTTCAGTTTTTGCTTTATATTTACCACTGTGGTTCATAACTTCATACCTATATTTGTCTACTTCTAAAATCCAGCTACAAAAGCTTGCACCAGCTGACCAGAAGCGTAATAACTGTGTTGTAATCTATGTCCGCGCAGGTTCCAGCCTCCGCGCGCATCAGAGCCGGCTCAGTCTTCAGCCGCGCACCGTCCCCGCCGGTCGTATCATAGAACTGCGCGAAGCTCGCGCGAAATCACCGACCTGTCGACTACGAGTGATTTAAAACACAGTGACCGCAGCCGCGGTATGCACTCCTGACATCAAACCCAACATCCTTTCAAGTGAGTGAACACAATTGTGAAAAAAACTGGTTCGAACCATCTGCTTAGGGTGAGCGGCAGGTAGCGCGCTACCCTCTTATTTAGGGTGCACGTACGATGCACCGAAATTTACCGGTAAAATGTAAATCATAGTCGTATTCCGGCGTTATCGCATATAGTAAAGTGTTACGATTTCGATTCAATTCGATGTGAACTTTCACATGAAATGAGAAAAGGAAGCATGTAAGTAAAGTTATTTTTACTCGTAAGAGTGAGCTCAAATTATTTCAAAACGATGAAAGTCAAATAAATAGAATCTATTGATTTTTGAACAAGTGCCACCGACTAGTTCTGTGATTAGCGTGTAATTTTTACGTGCGAGCGAATCGCAGAACTCAAAATTATCGATGTATATCGTCCACAGGCCATTTCCACAGGTAGATATTTTAAATCATAATTAACATATTTTCCATAATATTAACGTTAAGTGGATATAGTAAATTTACGTGAGTATATAGATTAAAGCATAATCAGGGTAAATGCAGAACCAAAATATAAAAAAATCGAAGCTCTTTTTACAATATTGTGTAATTTTTTAAATTATAAATTGATTTTGCATTTTTACAGTCATGTTTAAATCACTAAAAAGGTTAAAACAAATTAAACTGAAATAACTAAATTACTTAAATCTAATTTTAAATTTAATAAAATTGAATTTGGTTTAACATAATATTTAAAGTTACCAAGCAATACGTTTATATTTTATGTAACTTTTACCTTAAGCGATGCAAGTATTATATTTTAATAATTTCCCTGTATTTGATTCCCTTCAACGGAATCTAGTTATCCTCAAATCGAAATCGATTTAGACAGCGCCTATAAACCAAGTGCCTTTTAAAACTACGGTGATCCCTGCATCTGATATGATTTTCAGACTAAAATAAAGGAAAGTATTTTAAAATCTTTCTAAAATTTGTTTTTATTGGACCCACAAAACGGTCATAGTCCGGTTTTAAAAGGCTATACAAAATTTACAAAGGTACGAATTTGGTATTCATGAAGCTCACCTTATTAACATTTTTAACGTTATTCATGCCAATAACAAAATATTTCGTAGGTTAGGTAGCAGGTTTAAGAATCAAAAATATTTGTTAGAAGAATCTTTAAAATTGTAAACATTACAGAAAATCCTTAGCGTCTATTCTTGTACTAATTAAAATAAATGAATTTCGACGAACGACTGAAATCACCGTTGCGCCGTCTACTCGTTTTATAATGGTGTCCTCAACATTCGTACCAATTTTCAGCTCTGTCCGAATTACTGCAAGCTTACCCCTCTTTTTAGAGCTAAATTGACCGGATTATTTTTAAACACAAACTCAAAAAGTGGCTCACATGAGAAATCTTTTTATGATTTCGTTGAGTTCACTGAAATTAAATTCTAATATATTACCTACGCAGTAGCATAATTATGTTGGAAATTATATAATTTATTATTTTACGACCTGGTTATTCAATTTTATGATAATATGTACATATAAGTCCATGTCTTGACATGTAACAAATGTAATTAATAAATTCTTGTATCTTGACTACTATCTTGATCCTTCAGTGATTCCCACAAGTCTCTTGCGCAGAGCTAGGTGAAACTAATCAACGAAAATAAATGTAAAATTCGTAATTTCCCTGTAGTTTACGCTCTGCTTGATTCTACCTTATAATAATCGATATTTATCACGATTCAATATTATGTTCGGCTTATTTAGGTTAATAAATAAAATTATAAAACTAATGAAGATTAATTTTAGCGTAGGTATAGTATACATTACAAAACTGGATTTTTATAGATTTAGCTTGAATGATAAATTTAAAAAGCGCAAGATTTTCTGCACATTTTCTGAGCTCCCTACCGTTGTTGTCGGATCAAAAATAATAAATATTTTGGACATTTCACACAACGCCATCTAGCCCCAAACTAAGCAGAGCTTGTACTATGGGAACTAGATAACTGACACAATACCTAAATGATATTGGACTGTAGTGTATTGGACTGCCACGCCGGTGTCGCGGGTTCGATTCCCGCTATAGGAACAACATTTGTTTGATGAACATCAGTGTTTGTCCGGAGACTGGGTGTTTTCTATGTATTCTATGTATGTATTTACAATAACAAGTATATGTATAATTATTGTATCAATTATCTGGTTCCCATAGCACAAGCTCTGCTTAGTTTGGGCAAAGAATAAGAAATTTATGTACCATATTTTGGGGTTTTGGGGCTATGTGTGAAATGTCTAAAAATATATTTATAATATTAGCTAGTTATAAACAAAACACTTGATTCAATCGATTGCGCACAATCCTATGCAAAAGACGATAATTATGAACCAGATCAAATTAATTATGTTAATACCTACGTCCTATAAAATACTATTAAATTATGCCTTATCATACAGAACAAACGAAGCGAAGCTGTGACTAAATAATGAGTAATTCATCTATGATATCGCTCCCGAGCTCTCATAAAGTAGAAGTTCTTTTCCCACAGTGGGTAAAGGTACTGCACTAATAATAATATTAATAATAAAGAATCTTTATTGTATAAACATGTAACAATGTACAGCTAGGGTTTTTACAAAGATACTGCACTGCGTCTACAGGGGTTTTATGTAGCTGCTACGCGGGTCTATGGGGCCTTTACGTAGCTCCTACGTGGGCTTACGGCTCCTTTACGTAGCTTGCTGGATTTACAGTCCTTTACGTAGCAGCTAAAAGTTCTACGAGGCCTTTACGTAGCTGCTACCGTTCTACGAGGTCTTTACGTAGCCGCTACCGTTCTACGGGGGCTTGAAGTAATTGCTACGTGGGGCTACGTCACCTTTACGTAGCTGCTACGGTTCTACGGGGGCTTGAAGTAGCTGATATGTGCTTCTACGTTATATGAATGAGCAATATGTAAACGTCTGATTTTAATCACACTTACACTAAACTAACTAGTTAGAGGGTTTTTGAACTCAAGCACGTCTATACTAATGAACTAAGCGATTTGGATTCCTAATATATAGATATTATCTCGTTTTACAGCTTTTAAGTTACATACAATATTAGATTTTCAATCTACTTCAAAAAGAGGAGGAGTTTCATTCGGTTTTTTTTTTACACCGATTTAAAAAAATTTTTTTTTGGTTTGAGTGGAAATATTTTCAGATTGGTCCCATATACTATACTTACATACATTTTTATATCAAAATAATTGAAAAAAATATGTTGTCGAAGTTAACCTAATTGCGTTATTTGCTTCCCTGTGACTTTTCAATGGTGTTTACGGTCACTAAAACAGTCCAATTAAAGTCGGTTGTCTATGTTTTTGTAAAACCTTGATTATTAATAATGAATTTCAGCAAAACCGGTTCAGTGGTTTTGGCATGATTGAGCAAAACACATCTATCTATCTTCACATACTTTGGTAATGTTATCCCAATGCCACGTGGCCGTGGGTAAAGCCGTGAGCAAATAGTGATGTCACAGCGCAAACAAATATCGCTTTTCCTGAAACAGAGGCTATCGCCTTTCAATAAACAATGTTTTATCATTGAAGTATTAGAGTATAGAATCATAATGTAGTACATTGAAAACACAACAAAAAATTTGGCTAATTTTAGCCAACTTGTAGTAAATTTTGCTTTAAGGCTTAATTTCGAAAGAGATCAGTATCCCGAGCTATTATCTCTGTCTCTCACTTCATCGTAAAAAGGAACAACAATTATTTGAAAATGTAGATGTAGATGTTTAATTTTTACTAGGTATATCAGAATTTTTTTGTCATGTTTTACGACTCCATCTTGATTTGATACTGTCTATCTTGTTAATCTATAGGAACACGTCATTCATCGATGTGTTGGTAAATCGAGCTCGCAGAATTACAAATGTCTAACTGAATACTCTTTGAGACTTCTTTGAGACGAGAAAATCTACCTTACTATTAAAACTTGCGTGATTAAATTCAAATTCAAACTTTGTTGGTATAATAGAAATTCCTCTTACAAGTTTTAAATATGAATTGATATTCTTCCATTTCGAACGCAAAAATGTAGAACCATCTACCCTTCTCTAATAATAAATACGTAATACATATTAGTACTTTGTGATAATACTAAAAAAAGTCTTCAGGCTACCAAACAACATATTAAAAAAAAAAAAAATGAAATAAAATGTTTTTTATTGCCATAGGTCACTAAAGCGATAACAGTATACGTACACACACAAGGCATAGTCTAAATTGTAAAATGTTACGTTGTATTTTAGTTGCGTTCGTTGGAGTCATTAAGCGGACTGATAAACCTAAAAATAATATTTCCCGTTGCATAACTTGTTATTGTTAACATGGTTACAAACGGATAATTTGTATTTTTTTTTTTGCATTCTTTATAGAAGCTAGCATATTGAATTATTTTCAATTCGGTAAAGTTGTGTGCTTCGGGAGCTTCGACTACGATTTTTGGAACAATCACAATATTTGTAAATCATACAATGTGTAACTTTTTTATTAATAGGTAACTACGATTATTTTGTCTTACATAAAATTTTAATTTAACTAACAAAATTTCAGTGGATTAATAAATACTCTAAGTGTATATCAATTATAACCTGTTTGTTCTAAAACTTTTGAAATTGAATCCGTCCTACGTGGCATTGTTTTGGCCATGAGAGGCATGATTTCTGATTATCAAGTCAAATCGATCAATCAATTCAGTGGGGAAAGAAAATAATGGTCATAAAATCACATTATGTTTATTATGCCTATACTTATCGTATATATCTTATCTTATATTCGGGGTACTCCGGGACGGGTGCCTCGGGGATCGGGGGTTAGTATACATTTGCCACTGTAGCGATTTGCCACCGCAAAAAAAGTGGTAGTGATTTGCCACCGCTCAAAATATTGGATACTCAGGGAATACCCCTATACAATTCCACTTCTGGCCAAAGGAATTGAACTGTCATGAGGAACTGAAGTACCTCAGCTGTCAATGAATGGGTAAATATACCCGTTCATTGACAGCTGAGGTACTTCAACAAATTCCTATCTCTATATCAATAGCCACTCAATAGATAGCCATAAGTAGCAAGGAGATATTCTTCAGCGTCGGCGAGTGGCCATATCTCACCTTGTGGGAGCCGCCATACTCGAGATAAAGATATAACATACAAAAAGGGTCATGAAGAAAGCCTTGTGTGACACCTTGAAGATATAATACGATATGAAGTAACATATAATATTAATATAGGAAAAAAAATGGATGTTTTACATTGATGAAGGTGGGTAACTCGACTGATGCATACTGCACAGGCATACTAACTGTATTATCCCTATATATAAATAATAAATATTTAGGACATTTCACACAGCCAGCGCCATCTTACCCCAAACCACAGCCCAAACTAAGCAGAGCTTGTACTAGGGAATCAGATAACTGACTTATATACTTTTTTTGTAAATACATACATAGAATACATCGTAAACACCAAGACTCAGGACAAACACCTAATGTTCGTCACACAAATGTTTGTCCCGAAGCGGGAATCGAACCCGCGACACCGGCCTGGCATTCCAACATACTTGCCGCTTGACCATCCTTGGAGGCTTCAAGACAACAAGTAGAGTGAAGAAGTTCTAGCCAAGTGTGCTAAACCTTACCATTACTTACCATCACGTGAGGTGCTGGTCTATCATTAAAAAAAATCAAAAAACATTGGTATAAAGATTTTTAAGATGAACTAAAGTAGGTTTTAAGTATATTTTACTGAAGGGTGAAACAGTCAGACAGTGCGGGAATTAGTATAGACTTTAATAAATCCTTGAAAACCTGATAGAGTGACTTCTACAATCAATGCAAAACTAAAATAGATTAAGGAAATCTAAATCTAACACGATTTCAGAAAAACAATGCATAACTAATAGCTTTGTAATACAGGTCGAATGATTTAATTGGTTGGCTAGCATTTGCCAGCGCTAGGCTAGCTTTGGCCGTATAGTACCTATTTGAGAAAAGTACCCTAAACTACGTCGAAATAATATACGTAATATGTAGGTAAAGTATGCTAAATTTTAGCCCAATTGGTTCAGTAGTTTTAGTTGAGTAACAATCAAACATGACAATTCATTCAACGTAAACATCGTCAACTTTCATGTAATGCGTGAAAAGACATTAAAAAATATACGAGTCAATCTCTTTTTATTCTCGTTATAGTAAAAATTCAATCAAAGAATTGTATTTATTTCTATAATTATGTAAAAAGTACCTGAGTAAAGTAAATTTTATTTTAGTCAACATATTTATGGAACTTGTTTACTCAGTTCTTTGAATCCAGGTTTTCTTCTTTCTTCAAATCGCACACCCCCGCAATATTGGTATCTGAACTAACATCCTTCGGATATTAAGATGGGGTCGTTCTCAAGGATACCTAGTACCGAAAAATAAGCCTTTTAACATTGCCAACCGTGCCTGATTTATGACTGGCACAAATGCGAAATCAAAATGACTTCCAAACAGGCAAATAAATTGAATGACTAATGTAAATATAAGTAAAGTTGTCTGTGACTAAAATAAGGATGGGCCGCGTGAACGTAAATAGGTAATCAAAGTTAGTGAAGGGTAATTAAACCGTTAATTAGACTGGTAGTCATACTATGACGAAACAGTGACGTGAAAAAACTGCTAGGGTAAAAAGAATGTACTCAGATTCGGACAGTAGGGTACGTACATAAATAAAAAAGAAAAAAAGTCACTAACTACATAAATACACAACTAAAACGCACTGCATCAACGACAAGACAAATAAAATTATACCGAAAACAAAAAAATGAATTCAAAGAATATGAAGAAAATCAACTAAAGCCGGTAAAAAGTGGATGCAGAGAGCCAAAGAGCTCCAGCAGTCCAGCAGTGGACTGGAGTGGGCTGATGATGAATAAAATATAATAAAGCCAAGCAAAGAAACAATGAACTATAATATGGGATTTGCCCAGTGATGAAGATCATGAAGAAGTGTAATGAAGCCGGGCATAAAAACAATTAAATAACTATAATATATAGGTTTTATTCAGTGATAAAGGTGATGAAGAAAATCTAATGAAGCCAAGCAAAAAAACAATAAATTAACTATGATATGGGTTTTGCCCAGACGTGGCCCAGAATTTGGCCATTAAATTTATACCTACAAAACATACGTGCTTATAATGTTAATATATGATTCGAGGAATTTGTGCCAGTATCCTAGGACTCAGAACCAAAAACAATAGATTGAAATGCCGCAATCGTGACATCCACCGAGCCAATAATGTGAATACAAATTGGGATCCGCGTGAGGGACTCGTTACTAGGCATTACGCGCCAGTAGGCCAGCGGGGCATCAAACAAATGGAACTTATTACAAATGCAATAATTTCTGAGAATGTAAAGATGTTGTTATATGTGAAGCGTCGATGATACAAGGTTAGTTTACAGCTACAAGCCAGCGAGTTTTAAAGCTAGCGAGTGAGCAAATTAGCTTTCTGGAAGGATTGTCAACTTACAGATTGTAAAAAAGCCGATGAAACGAGGCAAATTTACACTGCAAACTCACTGGCTTGTAGCTTGTAAACTATCTCTGTTTCATCGACACTTCACACTTATTTTCAGCCCAATCTATATTATTACTTAGCTGACAAATACTTTGTTTGAAGAACGTGAATTTGGAGAGCAATTTGGTCTCTAAGCTTGTTTGTTAATTTGCAAGTTATGGGTGTCAGCTAGTCGCGTATAAAACTAATATACTAATAAGTACAATAAAGGTGAAAGCAGATTTGGCCGCACCGCACGCGCCGCAGCCTTATGTTGTTGAGTCTGACAAACCCTCTGGCCTGACCCAGCCTGAGGGACGTATAAATGACTGAGAAGGTTTGATCCGGACTCGTCCGCGACCCACGTTTGCCCGTAAAGATGTCCTTGCCGCGGCGCGGCGCGTGTTAGCACAGTCCGTATGAAGTCACCATTAGAAGTGCTATCTACGACAGACGGACGCTCGACTCGAGCCAAAGCTATCGTGTAGGTTTGGTTGCCAGTTGCCAAGCATGGCGTGAGAAAATCACATTTACCTGCTGAGTTTATCGTCCCGTGTTTACTAGCACGATTTCAACGTTCATGTGTAGGACAATGTCAACGGTGTGATTCATAGAAGATAACATGCAGGTCCCCACATTAATCTTATTGTACCTAACCTACTTATTATTTTTATTAGTAGAAGAAAAATGTGCAGAAAACAATAACTTTTCGTCTCCCAAAACTGGCAGTACGCTTCAGCTGCTGCAGCTCTCTATCACTGATATGAAAAATAAATACCAATACAATTACCTATGCAGGTAATGCTTGTAGGATAAGTTTGCTTATGTTAATATTTTTTATCCACAATTGCTTTGTTTTATATATGTATGATCTCTGATCTCTCTTGATCTCTCTTGTGTCAAATCAGTCTATTACGCCTATGTCCGCAGTGTACTTGAATACGCCAGCTCAATATGGACCCCTAATTATATTATATACAAAAACAAAATAGAAAAAATTCAACAGAAATTCATTAAACATCTAAATTACCGAAAGCATTTAAAATTAACATATAATGAGGGATGTATTCAACACAAACTGATGTCATTAGACAATAGACGTACATTGCTAGATATGATGTTATTATATAACTTATTAAATAATAAGCTAGACTCGCCAACTTTGCTCGCTTCCATCAATTTTAATGTGCCTACAAAGCGAACGCGCCATACGAAACTTTTCTTACCTACCTTTAATAATACTAACTATGCTAAGCATTCTTTAGTTAATAGAATAAGTTCGGATTATAATAAAATATTCTCGAGTGTGGATATATTTTCTAACAGTAAATATACATACCGTAAGAAAGTTATTAGTTTGTTACTGCAAGATAATACGTAAACTTTATTAATGGTACCTTCTTACCAATATTTATTTACTTATTACTTGTTTTATATATATATATATATATTCCTCTCCGTCAAATAGTATAAACCTACTTACCTATAATAATGTATCTAAATTACTTTAATAAACAGTCTACGGCCGGTTCCATCATCCCGAGACAGCTTGTGTTTTACTGAATGAAAACTACAATACTACCTACCTATATAAATTATTTATTTCGGTTCATTCAATGACACCATATTTTGTTAGTACATAAGGCTTATTCTAAGGTTAGTATAGTAACATTTATTACTTATTTATGGTAAACTGTTATGATCTTTTGTATTAGACTAAATCTTACTATTATTCGTAGAACTTATACAGTCATCTATTTAGAGAGACCTGTAATTGGCTGTTTTATACATAACCTAGTTAAGTTACCCATAAACTCTTATTGTAGCTGTTGGTCTTTTCAATAAAATAAAATAAAAATAAAATAACATACTTATAATCAAGGTTTTACCAAAACATAGGTACTACAACCATTGAACGCAAATACTGCAACAGATTTCAATTGGACTGTTCAAGTGACCGTAAACATCACTGAATAGTCACAGGAGTAAGCGAAATACGAAATTTCGTTTACCTTGACGACATATTTTTTCAGTTATTTTGATTTAATAACTCAACTACTAAACCGATCTTGATGAAATTTCTATGGGACCAATCTAAAAGAACTTAGGTATATCCTATTAAAAAATAAAATATTTTTTCAAATCGGTTCATAAACAACAAAGTTCTGAGGTAACAAACATAAATAAAAAAAAATCAAGCGAATTGAGAAACCTCGAGTTTTTAAGTCTGTTGAAAATGATTAATGATATTCGCTACGTAGTAAACACCTAGAACTCGTGACCTGCAGCTGGGCAAACTGTGTCATTTTCAAAGTCCTTCTGATTTGACACACTACAGTATTCTTACAGACTAGACCGAACTTACAGTTTCAAGCAAAGAATCTAAGCAAGAAGTGCCGTCAATCCAGTGTATGAATATGGTTTACCTACTAGTCGATTCCATTCTTAATACGCCAATTACTCCGATCAGGACAAAGCAAAAACCAAAATATTTCATAGAAAATGCCCATGATATTATTGTGACGCGAAGGACAAAAGAAATGATGGCGCTCGAACCACCTTTCGCAAAATGAACTAATTCCAATCAAAAGCGAAAAAAAAGTTTTTCCAGTCTGTGTGGTGTTTAACCGCTGTAAAAATAAAAATGAAATAAAAACACTGAAACTTTTATTCCAAACTTCTTCTTATCGTGTCACTAGTTCCTTCGAACCAGTGTGGTGAAAGGATTTCAAGTGCACCTCGAAGAGGCTCCATTCGTGCACTCGACACATGTTTTCGAACTTTTTTTAGGTTCTACGACATGGTTCTATGACCGGTTTCCTCACGATGCGAGATTCACCATTGCGAGAACGTGGGATGCATACCTACATAGATTTTTTCGACCGAAAAAACCCTTTCTTCTTCCTAATTACTAACTAACCAACGATATTTCTTTGTTTTAGAATGATTCCCCGGAGAAAACACAACGCATCATCAGGCTCCCTGCCTCCCCCCGATGACAAACACGCCAGCAATGACTACATCAGTGAGTGCTTCCCCTTATTTAATTATAGATTTTGATAAAATCAATATTATGATTTCATTACACGACTACATTTTGTTATTATGTAATGCGCCTTACCGGTGTTATGTTAACTTATGTTCCAGTTTTCTGTGTATAGCATAGATAGATGGACACTCGAGAGTTTAATGGCCTGTTTATCAAAGCTTAGGTTAAAGGATTTATGTCAAAGGACATGGCCAACCGACCATTTTTTTAATAAAAAAGGATATTTTTTTAATTAGCTTTTTGGTAAAATTGCTGAGGCGGACAACACAAACAGACACATTAACAACACATAAAGGTTTTCAATGCATAAAATTAAAAATAAATAAATATTTTGGACATTTCACACAACGTCATCTACCAAACTAATCAGCGGCTTGATTTGCTAAGCTTAATAAGCTTAAGAATGGTACGTCAATTTTGGCATTTTGGTCTACCATTATGTGCCAAAATTGACGTACTATTCGATAACGAGAGCTAATGACAGCTTAATGAATAGCCCCGCAGAGCTTGTACTCGTACTATGGGAACCAGATAAATGGTTAATACATAAATACTTTTTTTTTGTAAATACATACATAGAATACATAAAAAACACCCAGACTCGGAGAAACACCGGTGTTTATTACACAAATATTTGACCTGAAGCGGGAATCAAACCCGCGACACCAGCGTGGCAGTCCAATTCACTTGCTATTGGACCAACCTACGACATCAAAAGACCATTCACAAATTTACGTTAAATTGTAGGTAAATTATCGGTTCTTACATATTCACGTTGACATAGGTACATTACATAGAGACCTTTTAGTGCGGGCGACTGTAGGTGTAGTTGCATAGTGTGTCGTGTGTGGTGAAGTGTGAAGTGGAAGTACTTGCGCAAGCCTAAGGCGCTGGTAGCGGTGTGACCCTGAACTTGGCCGCGTGAACCCACAGCCGCTTCCTACTGACCTTTCATAACTTATAATCACAGAAGTTTAAAGTATAGAAACACATTGTAGTATATTGAAAATGCGACCAATAAAAGAAGCCACATTGGCTGACTTCTAGTAAATTTAGGTCCGATGCTAATTTTCGAAAAAGAGAAGTAACAGGTAGATAAATATTATAATGTTAAAACTACTAGGCTTTTTCATTGTTAATAAAACTACATCGTTAAAAGTAACAAACATTATTTGAAAATTGAGATAATTCATATTTCTTGACAGGGTTCTAAAATTTTTTGGTCCTTTCTTTCTATTCTATAGGAACACCGTTATTCATCTATGCTTACCTATAATACGGTCTACTGTCGTAGATAAGGTTCTTTAATCTACCCTTTAGGGTTATAGCTAAGTACAGGCCCCCCTTTTTCAATTTCAATACAAAGGAAAGGTTTTCAATTCAGTTGTTTTTTTTTTATTTGGAAATACCTATTTGGAAAAATATTATTTTGTTTAAGAGGAAATACTCTCACATTGGTACCATGGAAATTTCATGAAAATCTGTTGAGTAGTTTAGTTTTTAAATTAACATAAAAGAAAAAAATTGTCGAAGTAAACGATCACACATTGTATATTTTGCTTTTCTGACTTTTAAGTGGTGCCTACGGTCACGTAGTATGTTTTTTAACACCACAAGGTTCCCGTACATACCTGATAGCCTGACACTGGCTAGATGCACACTGTTGAAGTAAGTTCTTTCGAACCAGTGCGGTGAAAGGATTTCAAGTGCGCCTCGAGGAGGGTCCTTTCGTGGAGTACCTAGTTATTGGTATCCATAAAATCTATTTCTGCCTCGACTCTTTTATTGCAAGAACCATTGACTTTAGATTTTTCGCTCTAGAACAATAGTTAGTAACATTAATGTTAGCTATACAAGTGCTAACTGCCATTATATTTTTTAAAGTTGTACATACTACGCTATCTAAAAAACCTCGATGTTGCTATATTACCCCGGTGCTTGTACCTGCCCATATGTTGGTAGGTACCATTTAATTTCCGAAGTAGGTAATTTTTTTAGTACAACATTTAAATTTTAATTTTGCTTAGTGGCACACATACACGGCGTGAATTTTTGCCTAAGTGTCAATCAACTCACAAAAGAATACCGACTTAAGAATTTTCTTTTGTATATTTCTATGTAGGTAATTCGTAAGAAATAATTCGAACGAGACCAAAATCAATAACATATCAATTTATACAAGGTCAAAGCGAACGAACTGATCCTATCAATTATTCAACGCGCAGCAAATCAATGAATGGCGTCAATAAAGATGCAATAAAGTTATTTTCTCCATCTCTTTTCAGTATCGGACTCCTCATCACGCGACGGATGGAAGGCGCTGCTAAAGAGACGGTTCAACCGGAAGACTATGCACAAACGGCTGCCGATCACCGCCTGGCTTCCACAGTAAGTATCCATTTACCCTCTATCTTCAACCTCACCGCTTCAACAATCCATCTTTATCCATTCTTTCTGCTTACTATTTCTCCAGCTGCTCGCAATCATTATGCTGGATTTCCATGCTTTGCCCACCTTCACAAATACGAGCGTAAATATGAGGTGATGGTTAGACTTGTTGAGGTTTGGCAAGATTTGTGACCTACCAGGTCAGCGTCGGTAACATTTCCACATGTGTTTGTAGAGGTCTGGCAAGCCTCAAATTTTCGTTGTTGTTAAATGATGTTACTCAATACGATCTAGATTGTTGTTTTCTCAAAAGTACAGAAGCATATTACATTCATTATTAACTCTTCGTTCTTGATTTACAACAGACCGTTTTAGATATTATAATTATGATATTATATTTCAGGTACAACTCTGAGAAAGCTATCGGAGATCTGATAGCCGGTATTACCGTGGGTCTTACCGTGATCCCGCAGTCGCTCGCGTACTCCAACATCGCTGGCTTGCCGCCTCAGCACGGTCTCTACGGCTCCTTCCTCGGCTGCTTCGTGTACATTATCCTCGGAGGCTGCCGGGCCGTGCCAGCTGGACCTACCGCCATAGCGTCGTTACTGACCTGGCAAGTCGCTGGAGGAGTGGTTGAAAAAGCAATTCTACTGACATTACTAGCTGGAATTGTGGAACTTTTGATGGGCGTGCTTGGACTTGGATTCCTCGTGAACTTCGTATCAGGACCGGTGTCATCAGGTTTCACGTCTGCTGTGGCGCTCATGATCGCCACGTCACAAGTGAAGGATCTGTTCGCGATCAAGGTCACGGGTGACACCTTCCTGCAGCAGTGGATCTCGATATTCAAGAACTTGCACAGCGCTGAACTCTGGGATCCCGTGCTGGGATTTTCTTGCATAGCAATGCTCTTGACTATGAGGGTGAGAATTTACTTTGATAACCTGGTTCAATACTTATTCTAATTCACTCGTAGCACAGCTTATCATCATAGATAATTTATTGATTCAGGCGTTACTTTGCGGAAATCCATAAATATCAACAAATTATATAAATAGAAATTTTAAAACACAATACAACAAATATTACGCTGTTGAATGATTTAAATACGAGTATTCCAAGGTCTCCTTTGTTGAGGATTTTTGTGACGTCGGATCATACGACAGGCGACTCATCCCCACAAGGGGTATAAATACGGGCCGGGCAACGTTGTTTATTCACTAGAGTCCGGTGACGCAGTAACAGCCATCTGCGGCTAACTGCATTAAACGTCCATCCGAAAAAAAAAAAAAAAAAAATGTTTATTCACTCTCGTTTCAAACTTCGGCGAGTCCACACCTCCTGATGATGCCTCGTGTAGAGGCGAAACACGTGTCGTATCTTTAAACTTTGGTTTTCTGTTCTTTGACTCTTTGGTTTAGTTGAACTGAAGTTAAGTTAATTAAAACCTTTGTTTAGAAATTAAGCGGATTTATTACTTAATATATTTATATAATTTGCTGTTATCATCATAGGCTGGCTACCCTGGCTATATCTCACTGCAGGCAGTTTATGGTCTCGCAACTCTCCTGCCTTAGAAAGGCCTTATAAAGGCTTGTCATGAGACCATGAGAAAAAAATAATTAACCCTCGTTTACTTTGCAGAAAATTGGAATGATAAAATTGGGGGAGAAAGCTGAAGATGGCCCGAGCACGCGGCAGAAGCTGATCACGAAATGCATGTGGATGCTGGGCACTTGCCGGAACGCCATCGTGGTGATCGCCACCGGGATCCTCGGCTACTGGTTCGTGGCTTCACAAGGGACCTCGCCGGTTAGACTGATGGGTAAGCAATAAACATCAAATATTATTTTCTACTATTTTTTCTCGATCATCGTTAAAGATGAAGGAAAATTATGAAACTACTTCGTGTTATGTATAGTTCAAATGGAAACAATTGGGTTAAATGTAGGTATAGGTAGCTACATACGTATATACAGTATATTGCCTGCAATACCTCCTATATTGTATGGTTTCTCTGGGCTAGGGAGGAGTTATTCGGTCCCCAAGGACAAAGGGTATCTACCTCAGACTTAGATCTAGATTTTCTGGAGTATCTACCCTAAAGGGCTTTTACATGTAAATCACCTACGCGCGACCTGCATAATTTTAACTTTTGAGATCTTCAGCAGAGTTTGCCACCATAGAAAAATAACTAATTTGAATCTAGATAATTTGATCAACTGCTTGTTTTATAACACCCAAGTTATATACAGTTGTGGTCTCTTGACCTGACTGAAATTCCATTAATCTCACTCAAGGCTCATAGTCAGATCGTAAATTGTAACACTTATTTGAATTGAAGTTCTGTTGTCTGTTTTGCGATCAAGCGGAGAACATACGGAAGGGTTAGTAATAAAGTGTCTTACGTAGTCTCAGTGCTGTAGGCACCTCATCATCACTGTAGACTAGACTCAACTGTTTTAGTCCCTAGAGTAGTTAGTAGAGCTCATGATTCACGACATTTACCACCATGACTGCCATCACAAAGTACATATTTCTTAGGTGCAGCATTTTCTTATAGCCTGATTATCTTTAACATTTATTATGACACGTGAGCATCAAATAAACTCTTTCTGTCCAAAAAAAGCACAAGCTTATGGTACTTTTTGCGTGTTACAGGAGCCATTCCATCAGGCGTACCGATGCCACAACTTCCGCCATTCTCATACGAACGCGCTGATAACACAACAGCTGATTTCCTGGACATGGTATCTGAGCTTGGCTCTGGACTGCTGGTCATCCCTCTCATCGTTTTGCTTGAAGACATCGCCATCTGCAAGGCTTTCTCTGATGGGAAAACCATTGACGCTACGCAAGAGATGATCGCTCTTGGCGTGGCCAGTATTGCCAACTCGTTCATGCAAGCGTACCCTGGAGGAGGCTCGCTGGCACGTTCAGTGGTTTCCAATGGATCTGGTGTGAAGACTACGTTCAGTGGACTCTATACGGGTGAGAGTTCTTCCTTAATTCGGAGTTTAGTAATGCTTTACAGTTGGCAACGGTCTGAGGCTGAACAAAAATATATTAAGAGCAAAGTTATAGTACTGTCGTTATCGAATTCTTAATCCTGTGCCTTGTAAGTCTTCGGATCGTGCAACTATTTGACTCTATTAGGTTCAAGGTCTTTCAGAGTTAAAGGTAATTTTCTGATTCCAGGTGTGATGGTAATCCTAGCCCTGCAGTTTTTCACGCAGTACTTCGAGTTCATCCCGAAGGCTGCGCTGGCAGCTGTCATCATCTCCGCCATCCTCTTCATGGTGGAGTACAACGTCATCAAACCGATGTGGAGGGCGAAGAGTGAGTTTAAGATTCACTTATATTGCGTGGCTTCAATCATCAGGGCTGAAGAGCTAGACTCTATGTATTTTCAGCTGTAAACATTATGCATTCTTTGATCGATCTTGAAATTTTTCCACGCTATAACTTTATCCAACAAAAGCATTTTTATAGGAGCTGTGAGGAATGTCTTCCGTCTTGATCAACCAATGTTTGATTTCCAGAACTAGACCTAGTCCCCGGCGTGGGCACGTTCGTGCTGTGCCTAACTCTGCCCATCGAGCTCGGCATCCTCACCGGCGTGATCGTCAACATCATCTTCATCCTGTACCACGCCGCGCGGCCCAAGTTCTCCGTGGAGCTGCTACGGACCGAGGCAGGGGTAGAGTACCTCATGATAACTCCCGACCGCTGTCTCATGTTCCCTTCGGTGGACTATGTGCGGCGGCTGGTAACCAAGTGCGCGGCTAGCAACTCCGTGCCCGTCGTGATTGAGTGCACGCACATATACAGCGCGGACTACACGGCCGCGACCAGCATCGATCAGCTGACGGCGGATTTCCACGCACGACGGCAGCCGCTGTACTTCTACAACGTGAAGCCGTCCGTGTGCTCGATCTTTGAGGCGGTGGCCAAGCCGGAGCACTTTGTGGTGTTCTTCGAGGACGAGGAGCTGGACCGCTTGCTGGCTGCTGATGAGCGGCTGCAGGACAAGAGGCCCGCGGCTCCCCTCACCCCCGGCCACGTCTGAACCGAGTGTGACTCTGTCGATGCGTGCTGTTGTGTGTGAGACTGGACTCTCGCTGCGATTGAGGCGGTGGACGGTCGAAGGCTGTGCGACGCGAGCTGTGATCGGGCGGGCCTCACGGACCCCCAGGCCCCCCGGGCCCCCCGGACTCCTGGCCCCCCGGGCTCCTGGGCCCCGTCCGGAGCCTATCATTATGTTTTTTTAAGTTGCGTGTTGACCCGTCTGTTCTTGCCTGTAAGATTTCTTTTATTTCTAAGATATGACCTTCCTACGTATGAGGTTGTTTATGACAATATTGGATCGATAAGCGATCCTTGTCATCGGTTGTAGAATATTTAATTTTGCTAAAAATATTTCAATTTATTTATAAAGAGATTAAAATACCTAAACTATTGTACCTAAATCAAAATCTGATTCAAAATGTTGCTCTAACAAAGCGATTAAAGTGTATATTTTTCGTAAAAACATAAAAATAATGTATAACAATAATGATTCTATTTATCAACAGACTAAAGTCATATTTACTAAATAATAATGTGAAATCGATAATGAATGTATTCTTTTATAAATTTTCGCTTGTAAAGATGTCTACACACAGACATAGGAGATTTTTATCGAAAGACATCGTGAACCCCAAAGGCATTCAATACTACGAAGTTGTTTCTTTGTAGATTCAATACAATTTCGGTACAGACTTCGATTCCTTTTGATGATGCATAGAGTTACATATGTGAAAAAGACACCCAAGTTATTTTTTTGGTCTGGTAGTTAGTACTAAATTTATATAATAGACGCCAAATGGATAACTTCACCGCCAAAGGGACGGATGACTGGTTACTCCCATTCCATCGATTGTAATATGTAACTCCTAAATTCGATAAAATGCGAGGTTGCGTTGCTTATTATATTACTGACACTTTGCTATTCTGTGACATTTCTTTCATGAGTGGACGAAGTCGCACTCGGGTCAGGCTAATATATGTATGTACGATGTCGATCGATAAAAATCTACTAAAGACCTATAAGCTATTATTTATAGAAATCCTGCGAATTTACTTGTTCGGCCGTGAAACGGACTCTTTTAGCAGTTAGTTTCAAAAGGTGACTACGTATTACAAATAGTAACGTATCGTGATAATGCAGTAGTGTAAGTACCGTTCTATTTATTTTAGATAGGAATTGCAGTACAATTTAGAATAGACCTTCTGTACTTTGTTTTAAGATTCAAGCTTTAAAATGGCGTAGACTTGTAAAGACTGAGTTACACAACTGAAAAACCTCACATCTACAGTGCCCTTACGGGAATTTAACTCACGACACTGGGTTTAGCAGTCCGGGTCACCACTAAGCCACCGGAGTCATTTAGAAGCGAACCGTTCCTATTTTTTCAAAAAGTGTTAGCTTAATTGGCTGATAGATTTGAGAGTGAATCAGTTGTGGCACTTGGCCCTGAGAATTGTGATGGGTTTTGGATCGAAGTGCTCCACCAGTGTCTCGGCTTTGACTTCAGTAGGGTTTAAAATTTTTGAGATAAATAGTAAATTAGAGTGGAAAAAGAAGTTAATTTAATCGTTTGAGTATACCCTTAGCACCGCTTCTCTTTTTCGAGTTATTACTTACAAAGGTTCTTAGTTCCTACTATTTTCCGTATTCTGTAATTCATGGAAACCAAAATCATTAAACGTGTAGGAAAATAAGTACACTAAACCTGCGTACCTCTGATTTTGGTCATAGCGACGTGATCTCTTGCAATCAGGAATGCGCCAAGTTTGTTTCCAGTTTTTTTTTAATCTTTGTTATATTATGTTAATATTATGTAATTCACTTTTGTTATATTAAGTTATTATTATTATTTTTTTATAAAATCCGTGTGGTCGAGTAGGGGGTGCCTCGACTTTCGATCCGAAGGTCGTGGGTTCAAACCTGGTCGTACACCAATAGATTATTAGAATTTATGTGTGCATTAAAACACGTGCGGTGAAGGAAAACCGGCATGTCATAGAACCTAAAAAGTTCGAAAACATGTGTCAAGTCAAGTGCACGAAAGGAGCCTCTTCGAGGCGCACTTGAAATCCTTTCACCACACTGGTTCGAAAGAACTAGTGACACAATAAGAACAAGTAGTAATAAGATATCTTTATAAAATGACGCCATTTATAAAAAATATATCAAAAGCACGTTCTAGTGATTATTTGGGTCGTTTCTATGATTATGTTTTAGGTGTAGGTACCACACGTGTCTCATCTCTCAGGTAACCTATAATACCTTGTTGATAACAATTCAACTTGGTACGTTCACAAACAAAAACTATGTAGTTAGGTACTATGTCATCATTGTAACAAGATTATTTTGTATCCTTCGACGCGAGAAAATCAGTTTTTATGGAGTCCCAATGAATTTATTAACATCCGACAAAAAAGGGAGTGTTCTCAGTTCGATCCGTATTTTTTTATTACAGCATATGATAACCATTACAATATATATTACAAAATGTACATAAGGAAACAAATCGATCGAATGGGGTAACGAAATTGAAATATATATTAGTAACAAATCTATGAAAACCGGTTTTTCTCTTATTTTCTAGGTAAATAAGTATTTTATTTGCTTACTTACAAATACAAATACAAATACAAAATTGTTTATTTCAAAAACATTTGTTCAAAGTTATGGTACTGTCGCTGTTTTCCGTTTTAGTTTTTATAAACTGTATTACAGAATTCAGAGCCCTTCCCGTTACAAGTGGTACATGTTTTATTCTGTGCTGTTTTAACAATTATATGTACTATTACAACTTTACATGAGAAAATAAAAAAAAATCCGTCACATTTAATTCACCTGGTAACAATAATTATAATTATAATAAATAATTATTGGTAAAAGAGAAGCGGTATAAGCAAAACAGGCTCAATTTTGAGACATTCCTTGTAAATTAACAAAATGTGGTTTATAAGTAAAAGGTTGTGCTGCGAGGAATATAGTCTAAGTGGCTTTTCCCGAAATCCCCACTAGCCATCTCCACTAATGAGGAATTCGCGAAAAAAGTCTCTAAATCCCCACTACTACTAACCGCAGCCAGTGGGGAATCCGGGAATATTTTTGTCTCGAAATCCCCACTAAACATATTTCAAATAATACACAAAAAATCTTTGGATTTAAAAGTTTAATAAATTCAGGTAGGTTAGGTACTAATTACCAAGACGCAAATAACAGAAATAAAATTCACTGAGACTTATCAAAAAGTATGTCAATGAAACGGGACTTGCAGTGCAACCCTAGCTTACACCTCATTACCTCTAGGCTTCTATTCCAGTATATGACAATAAATCCGTTAGCACATAGTGATTTTTCAACCGAATTCAAAGAAGAAGTAGGTTCTCAATTCGGTTGAATGTTTTTTTTTAATGTTTATTACCTCAGATTTTTTCATTTATTAATCGATTTAAAAAATAAATTTAAATCGTTTAATAAACGACAAAATTTGTTTGAGAGGATATAAGTACTTTCAGATTGGTCCCATAGGATTTTAATCAAAATCTGTACTTTAGTTTTTATATCAAAATAACTGAAAAAATATCTCGTCGAAGTAAACGAAATTGCGTATTTTGCTTCTTTGTTAAAACCTTGATTACCTATATAGAAAAAAAAATGCGAATCGTAAAGGATTATTGTCAAATATTGGAATGACGCGGTTAGAAAATTACTTACTAGGTGTTAGGTACCTATAAGCTCCCTGTGACATACTAGATATTACCAGAGACTAGTAAAAAGTAGTAGTAGTTCTTTTTACTAGTCTCTGACATTACGAATAGCTGTGTACTAGCACCTATTTAAAAGAGGCAGGTAGTAAAGGCACTCTACTTATTACTTTTATCAATATTGTGATCTAAATTAGAAATATATTTTCAAATTAAATTAAGTATCTAACTAAACTACCTATGTATTTAATAGTGAGCATGTGATTAAATTGTGTACTTATATGAGTGACGTCACAAGTTCAAAGAACAAAATACAAATTATAACTCTTTGAGAGTCGTTATTTCTGTGTTTTACTTTTCACTTAAGGCTAATCCTCAAATCCGAATTCCATACAAAATGTTTCGGACAAATACTCAAAAAGTACGCTGTATTATAGTAATCTTTAAGTTAGTAGGTTTAATTTGAAAACACGTATAAAATCTAAATTAAAGATATTAAATTAAATTAACCTTTCACTTTTTTTGTTGACGAAATCAAAAAACATGGACGAAACGAATAGTGTAAAGAAATTACTATAATACGGCGTACTTTTTGAGTATTTGTCCGAAACATTTTGTATGGAATTCGGATTTGAGGATTCCTCTTAAATGCCCACCCTCATTGTCTTTAGTACGTCTTCACTAAATAGTTTCGTGTTTGTACACCAAGGGCCTGAAGCAAGCCATTTTATACGAGACGTTTATCAGCCCGAGCCGAAAGTGAAAGCGGATATTGTATTCATAATTGGCTTCAGGAACGAGGTAACCTATAGGGTAGGGTGGTTTAAGACTGCGCGTTCGATAAGAGTGCGCAGACGTCATATCTCAGCAGCAGAGTGAAGTTCGTAGCTAACTTCGGTGTTGTTTTGAAGTGGCAAGGTACCTGTTACTGCTCCCGGAACATAATTGGATTACAGTGAAAATACGATGCTCCAGGTGAGTTTGAAGTTTTTATCACTGTTTGATCGTATTTGTCTTCAATTTGAACGTGTTGTCAATTACTGGATTGAAGTAAATCGAAAGTTATGCTGATAGATTTTGCAAGCGAACACAATCACAAGACAGTGCCGGTGAAGTTAATTCAGG
The DNA here is from genome assembly GCA_932526365.1 of Lobophora halterata. Classification (NCBI taxonomy): domain Eukaryota; kingdom Metazoa; phylum Arthropoda; class Insecta; order Lepidoptera; family Geometridae; genus Lobophora; species Lobophora halterata. The sequence continues at coordinate 735,283 of OW052012.1, forward strand.
TCGTCTGCATAGATGGCGGTACCGGGATGAAGAATTGGAAATGGACGATCGTGTAAGACTGCGCAGGATACGGTCGTCTAAGATTGCGTGCGCAGACTTACACATTCCTATTTTATTTTTCCATTTTCCTTATTTTATTATCTTAAAATCATTCTATAATTATGGTATTTCGTACTGACAGAATGACGTCAAGAAGAAAACGGACATCAGAGCGATCCCTTTGCTCTCAAGAAATTATAGAAACAGCACGTAAACGGGTAGCAAAAGGTAAAGGAGAGTAAAAGATCCATAGCTAAATAATTAGGCATGGCTGAGTCTACTTTACGACTACGACTAAATCTAAACCAAAGACGGACAAATTAAATAATAACATTGATGTAAGTACCAAAAATAAAACCTGGTTCTAAGAAAACTTGGATGAGTCCAGGCTGTGGGGAAATTTATAAGAAACCAATGATTGAAGACTGAATTGTATGTGTAGTCTGTAATGAGTGGTGGCATAACGAATGCACGGCACATGTAGGTAGGTACTGCACATTTTGTGTGTGATTTGTGCCAATAATATAATTAATTAATTAACTGCGTACTCTTACACTACCCACGCAGTCTTACCGAACCCACTGCGCAATCTTACACGACCGGTAGTGTAAGAGCGCGCATTTCCCATTTTGTGATTTTACTCAAATTACTCTAAAACTATTGATCTCATGTCTTAGTATCTTTAAAATAATGTTAACTGATTCCTAAGGAATAGAAATAAATAAAGTTGATATTTGTAATGCGGTTCATTTTGATGCTATATCCTCTGATAACTTAAGTGCGCAGTCTTAAACCACCCTACCCTACGCCGATCAGGGACCTGAAAAATAAAAACACGTTTAAACACAAACTTAAATTATTTCTCCTCACGGCACAAAAAGAGGATGAAGCTTTAAAAAACAACGATAGGTCTGTTATTTAAAAACCATGCTGGTATGTTTGTGTATTTATTTCTAAAAATAAAAATAAAAATCAGTACATAATTTACTTACTTCTCGGGATTTCTGCTTATTAGCATCTTTTTCCTTTTCGTAGTTAGGACATATTTGATTTTATCACTAGTTGGCCACTCGATTTCGGTAGGCTGCGGGAGGTTTTTGTTTGTTCAGACTAAAGGAAAAATACCTGTCCGTCATATAAATTGTGACTTACGTCACCTTTGATAATTTTAACATTTGTTTACTTTTTATTTATTTTTTTATTTTTTTATCTATTCTAGAACAATAATTACATAATAATATCTTTATCACGTCGTATCCGCCTAACCATTCTTATGAAATATGTATGTTATCTCTTGTTTATACATTATTATATTATCTATGCAATGGCTCAGCGACCGCTCCCGGCTGGTCGTGTCTTCACTCACACTGGGATCAACTGAAAATCAGCGCTGGATCGATGGGGTCATAGAACCTCATGCTCCAGCACAACGCTGAGTTGAGCCCAATTTTGCCAATAAATCTTTAGACTTCTGACTGAAATCACTCTAAGTAGGTTGACTAAGTAGGCTTACTGTATCCATTAAGTGAGTAATTTGTTTGTGTTTTTTTTTGGCAAATAAAAACATTTCTATTTCTATTTTCTATTTACACAATTTTTTTCACTTGAATTCCAAGAAAATTATCTAAAATGAGTGTCCATTTCGTAATAAAATTCACAAACAGAGACCGCCATCCAATGTAACAAAGATATTCAAAATTTGAAATAAGTTATGATATTAGGGTAATTATTTTTTTTAGCAGATTCGTTTGACCTGGAGTTTTGCAAGGTAGTGTTCTCAGACCCAAACTCTTCCATCGCCTAATACCTACACAATTACTCATTGCACTAAAGCCACAGATAAATAAATAAGATAGGTAGGTACCTAAGTACCGACCTACTGAGTGTTGATTGTATCAATCAATAACTTGTCTGAGTTGGCTAAATAAATTTTATTTTAGGTATTGTATTATAATAAGTAGGTAATTGAGCTGACACCCGCAACTTCGTTTGCATTGCAAAATACCCAAATTCCTTTCTTAGTACGACCCTACACTTTTTGACGAACATACCCTTGAAATTTCACGTTTCTACGTTCAGCGTTTTGGCCTGCAGGTAGATACGTTGTCTGACTGATCTTACTGAATCAGTAAGTTAGGCTATTGAAGTGGTTGCATTTTAGTTAATATCACGATAATACCTATGTATAAAATAATGAAATTAGGAAGGTTCTGTATTTTAATCACTAAGTAATAAGATCTTTTTTGGAAAATACACTTTAAAATAGGTACTTTTTTATCATATTTTTTGTTGATCACATAACTATTATAGTTCAAAACTTCAAAATGTTTAGTACCTATATTCGGACTAAGCAAGCTAGCGTGTGTAAATATAATAAAAAAAGGAAAGTGCTTAAGTACTCGTATGTAATTGCTTTGTTACCCAATAAAAATAAATAAATCTGTAAGACAATATTGATTTATTGTGGAATTATTTATAACATCATAAATACGCCATCTTTTATCGGAACATAGAACTAAGTTCAGCATAACACATGTGTTGTGCAGAACTATAAACCGCATTACTAAATGGTACCTAGTGTAGTCAATAGATGTCGCTGTCAGGCTAATTTGAGGAAAATCCTTTCAAAATTGAAATAAACAACATATAATTTGGCTAATCCTAGGAACCTACTACCTACCGGAAATTATCACCAAAAATTAAACTAAATTCTAACTTATCGATCGTCAGAGAAAATATCAGTTTACTGGAGAGAGCTGCGTTGCCGCTGAATGCAACCCAAACAAAACACGCACTGAGCGGCAACGTCGCGAGAGGCTCGGATCGATCCCGCCACCAGCCGACAGGTTTTCTGAAATAACTATTATTCAATCTGTGGTTTTCATATATTTCATTTACCTACCACAAAATATGGATAGTTAGTAACGTGTAGGAAAGAAACGAACCTAGCTGTAGTAGGTAAGCTAAAAAGAGGTATGAACTGTATATAGGTAGTTATTTATACCCTTAGGGTAGTAGGTAAGAAGATAGGTAAGTGACTAATGCCTAGGTACTTGCACCAAACTATCAAAGTTCCATAGCAATTACTTTACTCGCTTGGTAGTTCTTAACAGTCCAGATTCTAACCATTAGAAACTGCCTAGCGAGTAAAGTAATTGCTTAGGAACTTTTAAATTTTGGTGCAAGTTGGCATAAGTGCCAGGATATATATGTATTAGGTACCTAGGTAGTAGTAAAGTTGGAAGGTGGGTAGGTATAGGTACTAGGTACCTTTCCTACCTGCCTGCCTACTAAAAACTTAAGAAATAGTTTTTTTATTTATCCCGTATTTATCATTTTATCGTGTACTTATTTGCAGTTCCTAAACATTCCAGAAAGCTTTTATCAAAAAGACTTAAAAAAATAACAGCCGTAACGCCACATTTAATTAGATAACAATGCACCGAGATTGTAAAAGGGGAATCCCGCACGCAGTATTGTGCCCCTGCCGCACCGGTCGGGCTATTCTTTGATTTGTCTCATCTCAGATGGCTGTCAATCTGTCACTCATTGTCACTGTGCCCCACCACTCCAGCTTCCGACCACTGTAACCAATTACCAACAATGTCGAGGTCTTGGTAGGTCATTTTCATCATTTCATCATTTTCGGGTCCTTTTCCCACTTAGGTGGGGTCGGCACAACATGTCTTCTTCCATTCGTCTCTATCAGCCGTCATCTCGGTACTTACACCTGTTTTATTCATATCATCTTTCACACAGTCCATCCATCTTTTCTATGGCCTTCCTCTACTCTTATATCCATCCACTTCCATATTCAGCATCACCTATTAGGCATGTAAATGATTGCTACTTCTATGTTTATCATTGTCACATGGTGATATGATTTCATTTTGTAGCAGTGAAATCACCGGTGATTTTGCATCAGTGGCCTAATGTGATAAAATAATTTACGCATCACGCGACGTCCGTCACGCAATCACTCCCACTCACAGTCAGCACAGTACTGATTGTCTGTTATTGTTATTACGATATGAACTTGGTATCTTCTTCTTATTAGGAAAGGATTTCAAGTGAAGAATTTCCTCACGCTGTTTTCTTTCACAGTCGTGTTTTAAATGCACACAAACACATAGATCTTCTGGAACAGAAAAATCCATTAGTGTACGACATGGTTCGATCCCACGACCATCGCATTGTCGGGCGGGACATCTCTCACTCGGCCAACACGACTTTATTTTACACTTGGTATAATTATTTTTCACTTCACTTTCACTTCACGTGAAGACAGTTTCGTTGGATGTTAGCTTTCGAAGCTTTGTGTAAGAATTCTCAGAACAACCTGTTGACATCTCATTTCTCGAAACTAATAACCGGTTACTCGATATTGTTTGGCAGCCGTTAGATACGTGAGCGAACGATTTCCAAGTGGAGACTAGAGACAGTTTAGGATATCCTTTAATTTATTCATCTTCGTTTAATGTTACAATATACATATAGGTACCTTAACTGTATTCATTCACGACCTTATCTACGACGTCCTCTATTAACTTGTATTTAACATTTCATCTGCTGACGGTACATTTAAGCTTAACTGACTTGAGTTTATCGAGATTAAAATAAATCAGGGTACTCCGAGACTGGTACAGACAGCATCGAAAGTCGATGACCACATTCAGATTTTCAAAATCGCTGTAGGTACACCGTTTTATATTTTGACAATAAGGAGTAATCTTAATTTTGAACATTAATGATGTCCATTTAATAGTAGCGCTTGACATGTTGAGAGATTTAGGCTAGCTAGTTACTTTCAGCCCTTGACGAACAAACCCCCAGATTTTAGATTTAGCCTCAGGCTAACTTAGTTAAGTTAGTTACTAACTTAGTTAGTGGCTAAGTTAGTTAGTCACAGAGTTAAAAATAATAATAATCAAGGTTTTACAAAAACAACCGACTTCAGTGGACTTCAAAGGTTGCCTGGAAGAAATCGCTTTTAGCGATAAGGCCGCCCATTGTAGCCTCTATTATTTTGGGTTTTTTTATTTTTAAGCTTCCTTTTATAATGTATGGGGGGGCTTATAATTTTATAGTAATAAAGGCTTATTTTATTTATTTTTTATAATGTATATTTCCTCGGGGTGTACAATAAAGCGTTACTATCTATATATATCTATCTATCAGTGGGACTGTCTAGCTTAATGTCACAGGGAATTTTGATTTAAAAACCAAACTCCTCTTGTTTTTAAGTCTGTTAAAAAGATTTGATATCAAAATTCGGCAAAATGTACCAAGCTCCAAATCCCCGAACGACGATACTTGATATTGGCAATAAATAAAATAATATCGGCCATCTCTGTCCCACTAATTGGTAACTAATATGCCTGTCTCTGTCGGTGTCGAGTCTATCCGACTTCGTGGAAGTTCGTAAACGCACTCTAAGTTAGTCAAGTTTCTTCTAACCTTGAATTTTATTGGAAATGTTGAGGTAAATCTTGAAATCATTAAATAGTTAAATAGTAGTACTAGTTCTTTCGAACCAGTGTTGTGAAAGGATTTCAAGTGCGCCTCAAAGAGACTCATTTCGTGCACTTGACACAATGTTTTCGAACTTTTTATGTTCTATATCATGCCGGTTTCCTCACGATGTTTTCCTTCACCGCTAAGCACGTATTTTTTAATGCACACATAGATTTTTTGAACAGAAAAATCCATTGGTGTACGAACGGGTTCGAACCCACGACCTTCGCATTGAAAGTCTCACTCAGTCAATAATACCTACTAAGTTACACGTATATATTTTTTCGTTGGATAAACCAGGTAGGTTAGGTAGGAAGTTTATGTAGTTACTTGAAATGTTATGCGTACGATGTGATTTTGAATAGGTACCTAATATTTTGAAGTAAGTACATCCTTAACGTGAAGTGGCCAACTAAGAACTTGCCTGTGCGCACTGCGCACTTTGATTCTGTGTTTCGGCCACCGCACACACGACATAGTTTGATAACTTATAAAAAGGAATAGGTACAATTTCTGTTTTGGAGTTGCCAACAGTGCCAAATTATGTTTTTTTTTTTAATTATTTTTACGTACCATCCAATGAAACTTTATACGAAGTTTAGAAAGACCGTTGCTTCGTTCGAAGAATGGCGGAATCCTTACAATGCAGGTTGTATACAAAACTTGTTTGACCAGAATCGAGAAAAAAAGTGGCGTCCCAAGTTCGCCTACAATAGCATTCCACGCCGCGCCCCGCCCCGCCCCGCCTCTGGCCGCCCCTTCCCCCCGCGCCTGCCGCCCTCAGTCCGCGACCGAACGCGACCGCGTGTGAACGCTGTGAACAAAATGTGCTCTCAAAATATAACCCATAAACAAAACACTACATAACAGTGAAAATACTCAAACAACAAGTTAACTGTGCTTTTTCATAACACTGTTTATTTCTGTGTTTAAATTATCCATCTAGTAAAGTAGTAATTCTTCGTGAGAGTTGTAATCAAGCAATAGTACACATATAATTTGGCAGTGATTGCGTTAATCAGTGTTAAGTGATAGTGTCCCATTTGTGTCCTCCCAGATATCGATTTGTGCTCGGATCTAAACAGCTGATTTCTGTTCCGACTGCGGTCAACGGCCGCGCCGCGCCGCGCGCTTGTGAAGTTTCAATACGTAAAAAAATGAAAGATTGCGACTACCAAACAAAATAATAGATTCTTTGATAGATTGATTAACAAGTTAGTGGTAAAAGAAAAAAAAACTTGTGTCTGTGTTTATAAATCTAAAGAAAAACGACAAGTGAATAAAAAGTACCATCAAGTGATAGTGAAACGTTTATAGAAGTTACTTTCAAAATTCCCAGTGCAAAGTGGATTCGTTCAAGAAATCAGTGTGAAATTGATGTTTACATCTCTGGATGCACATAAAGGATTGGAATTGAAATCTGTTGACAAGGTAGGAACTTTTTTTTTGTTGATTTGTGTTTATTTATTTAGAAAATAACGTTAGAAGATCCCTTCTAGAAGCGGGCAAGGGCGCGCGCGTAGGCCTATCCTTGCGTGCTTCCGTTCGCGCTCCAAAATAAAATTTAATGAAAACATTGTAAAAACATTACATTTTAACTGTTTTAATGTAGGCAGGGAGATATCGCAATTCAGGAAATTAGGTAGGTTTATGTAGTTTGGCAATTCCACTTAAAAGTATCTATGAAAGAAATAATAAATATACTTAAATAATAAGTAATAGTAATAAACAAAATTGATAGAATTTTCTCTCAAATTTTTGTTTTGAAAAAAAGAAAAACCTATATTGACGGAATAACTTACATGGTGACGACATCAAAAATTAATTGTCTTTATAATGCTTGAACTGCTAAACGTTTTTGTAGTGCAGGTCACACACACTGTTGTGAAAAAAATAATTTCGAAATATTAACGTACTTAACAAAAATTTTATAAAAAATTAAAACCCGACTGCGAAAGTCTTACATTGATTGCCAATTCATTATTCCAAATTAAATTTAAACATATGTATTTCATATTTTTGTGATCCCCTTTAAATTTGCTTCATTTTGATACCCTACTCGATAAGTTTGGTAAACAAAAATCGTACAACATCCCACTATTTAGCGTCAAAAATCTGCCATTTTGATTATTTTAAAAGGAAACCCATCTAAGGACACTCGGGTTTTTGAGACAAATCTAGCAATACTTTTATTGTCAAAATTCATCCAGCCGTTTGGAAGATATGAGGAAAATAATAAATTTACATACCTTTATAGTTATACGCACACATATAAGATACGCGCAAAAACATGACCCTACCTTGGCAGTCTGGTAAAAAGAAGAAATAATAGATGGAAGGCATAAGTACTCGAAATATTACTTGATCTTACTATGATCTTTAAGGGGATTACCTACAATCTTATTATGACTATTTATCCTTAATGCAACACAAAACAATTGGATGGCTTAGGTTTTTCTTTTGTTTTGAAAATATTTTTAGTAGGTTTCTAAAAACGTTTTAATTCGTGGTATTGATTGACTAACAACATTTTCAGAATTTCTGTATATTACAAGATTCTATAACAAATAGTATTTTAGAATAAATTAGTAGGCATGTTTTTGATTATTCAGAACTATTTTAAATTTCCCATCCTGTGTTCCTGTAATCTCAATTTCTAAAGTTTCATAAAAAAAAAAACTTGTGCAGTGAAAAGTGAAGGTAGTGTAGGTCACGTTTTGACATTTATTTTTTTAATAAGTAATTAGTTTTCTACAAAATAATGTAGTATTTTTATTTTACCATTGTTACCACCATTGCAATAATTTTATTCAAGTACTTCAACTAAAGACCCAATTTAAAATAAAATAGGAAAATTTTCGTAGTTCAAATACACCTAAGCGAGATTTCTTTTTGCAAGTAGTGTAGATCATGTTGACATTTTATTAAATAACTTAAATTTCACAACCTTTGCAATATTTAATACACAAGGATAGTTGAGGACCAATTAAAGAACCATGCTGTAATTGAGACTGAACATAATATTTTGTTAATTAGAGTTAAAATATAGCAAAAAAAGTGTCAAATGTAGTGTAGGTCACATATGGAATTGCCCAGTTATAAAAATTAAGAAAAATATAAACATCTTGGTACTTACATTACATGTTTTGATAGAAAGTTAAGTAACCTATCTATCTATTCTACCAACAGTACCTAACCTACCAACCATAATCTTCGTAGCATACAATAATCAACCCACAACGTCATACCATAACATAGGTGAAATTGAGTTACATGAGATATTGGTAGATAAGTACTTCTTTTTTTTCAAATTAAAATTGTTTATTGCACAAAATACAGTTGTTAAAAACTTATTTCTAAGTGCTTTAAGTACCTATTTATAGACCCTGTTAGAGTACAGCAATCTAATATTCCTAAAAACTAATTTGTTTTAGCTATATAATTTGAAATAGGCAAGCATTTGAACACAACCTCACTGATTGCAAGTGACGGTGTGGTCGAGGATGTGGCACGCTTGCCTAGTAAGAACTTATTTACTTTTGATTTGAAGACTTCGAGATTATACCTAGAGTGTCGGAAAAACTGACGCCGGCACTCGACTACACTGCGTCGCGTTGTAGACAGATTCTTGATCTGTCTGTGGTCGTAAATTGTAGGTACAATTCATACAATCATCATCAGTCTATCGCAGTCCACTGCTGGACATAGGCCACTCCCAATGAGCGCCATCGCGCCCTGTCTTCGGCTTGCCGCATCCATCTTCTGCCTGCAACCTTTCGCAAATCGTCACCCCACCTGTCTCCACTCTAGAACTCGTTTAAAATATATTTTGATCTCACTCTCGAAAGCCCAGTAATTTCACTAGCTACAGTGCCCTTCACCGAAACAGTGATGCTTACACATGACTGCTTTGCGGTAGAATATCTGGCACTGTGTTGGTTGGTTGTACCGCCAAGACGGTGTGGCGGTATCCTGCAGAAGAGGCTTCCCAACGGTAATGTGTGGTCGAGTCGAGTAGATGGAGCACGCTAGAACGTATTCACACGCGTTTTGATGGCTCTAAAATTGTAGTTCTCTAGTTATTTTATAAATACATATTATGCCGGCAGCGAGTTCTATTTCAGTCCTTGCTCATATTACGATGATATGATACCTATAAGTATAGTGGTAAATATCATTTTGTATCTCTGATTTTATTAACGCTATTTGCCTGCAACCTGAGGTGTTCCATCAAAGTTTGATCAGGCAAGCGCAAGTTTGGTATTCAAGTGAAGTTTATACTCACGCTAGACAGGAAGGTACCATTATACATTTCTCCAGATAATCCATAAAATTACAGAATATTCGTGTAAAACCCACATAAAACGTTAGCTAAGCAAGACCTACCGTTCATAACTTCTCTAAAACGAACGCAGTGGGCCCGAGGCGCGCAGACCAAGTGAAATGCTCAAAATCCATTATATTTTATCTCTGCGTCCCGCTGCACCAGCCAAATTCAACCTTACCCCATCAACTTAGGGCACATAGCACTCAGCAGTGAAAATAAAAATGCTGGGCTGCCACGAACAGGGCTGAAGTGAACATGCAACTATGAGAGCTGCACTCACATTTTTGAGTTGAAAATCGTTCGTGTGGGTTTTCATCTGGGGTCGTGTCCCTTTGCCGGGGGAAAAACAACTTTGTGTGTGTCAGATAAGGTTGGTTTTTGCGTAGGTTGTGTTTTTATAAGGTTTTTTATAGTGGCCGGACGGCAATCAGCTGTTCGGCACGCGTTCGGTCCCCCACGGGCTCCACACGGGATATTTTCGATACGAATTTACTGGAAGTTTAACTGGTGAAGCGTGCAAATTCTGATGGGAATATTGCTCGTTGGAATCGAAATGTCCGTAAAAAAAGGAATTCATTAAATTCTTGCTGGCAAAGAAGGTCCTTTGAATCCATTGCATAATTATAACCAAATTAAAACAAGTAACAAAAATCTCGATTTTGTCCCAAAGCGAATCGGCAAAGTCATGAAATAGGTAGAAGACAGTACCTACCAATAGTTAACCAGGTACCGTCTTTGTAAAGAAGGTAAGTAATGACTTCGTTGAAAGCCGGTGAAGCGAGGCGGGCGTTCGCGCGTCCTGCGAAATGAAGGGGTTCGCGTGATCTGAATAAACATGCAATGCACATCGCCCAAGCAAAGTCCTAACCTAAGTCCTAGACCCATCTAGGGTTTATAACGAACGATCCAGTCTATGCTCAGTTCAAGTAGGTAGATAGGTGTAGGATAGATACCTATACTAGGTGTCGCGTCGTATGTTTGGGCTTTGTGTAGAAATGGAATATCCGGTATCTAGGTTAGGTAAATGGGTTGTAGACTAGGTAGGTTAGGTACACACACAGAGTTGTAAACTAGGTAGGTAGGTACGCAGTTGCGGGGGTTCTGATTATAAAGAATTCGGGATCGAAATATGCGGTGCCACGTTACAGATTTTGCGACGATTTCTACATTTTAGTATATCGACACTAGACCTTAATTTAGACTTCCCTTCCTCACTTTCCCTCTACTTTTCTTTCTATGTTCAAGCCAACCATTTTTCCTCTTTTATTTTGATAGAGTTTATAAGAAGAACTCTTTTCTCATTTTTTAATTATTATTATCCCATTGTAGGGCAAAGGCCTCCCCCCATTTTCGCCAATGTTCTCCATTTATTAGTCTCATTCATTAGATTTTAAACTTTGCTTGTCCAGCTTCATCTTTCAGCACCGCATCTCAAACGCCGTTAATATATCTCTATCCCGCTGTCAAGTTTATAATGAAACCATTGTATGCATAAAGGCCACTGAACAGCACTGAGCAACTTAGGTGGTGGCCGAGTGGATGAGGCCCTTACCTTGCGATCTGATGGTCGCGGGTTCGAATTCCGGTGGCAGTCATGCGTAAATGGGTTTTTTCGGTCGAGAAAAACTATGTATGCATCCCACGTTCTCGCAACGGTGAAAGAAAATATCGTGAGGAAACCGGCATGTCGTAGAAACAAAAGTTCGAAAACATGTGTCGAGTACACGAAAGGAGCCTCTTCGAGGCGCACTTGAAATCCTTTCACCTCACTGGTTCGAAGGAACTAGTGACACGATAAGGAAAAAGGCTGAACAGCAGACAGATGGAAGTCAGTGAGCAGATGACGTGGCTGATGTACCCCGATTGCCCTGATGGATCGCTTCCTCGGGATTAAGCTCGATAAGCGAATCGACACACGAGCTTACATTTATTTAAATTTATAAAAATTGGTAAATAATTACGGTCATAAATCATCTATGCAGGGATTAGAATGTGAGTTAGATTTTTCATAATTAATTTATTACTGATGGCCTGAAATTTTCTGAAGAGAAAATGATTTTAAGGCCAATCCTCAAATCCGAATTCCATACAAAATGATTCGGACAAATACTCAAAAAGTACGCCGTATTATAGTAATTTCTTCACAATATTAATCTTCCATGTTTTTTGATTTCGTCAACAAAAAAAGTGAAAGGGTTCATACGTTAATTTAGATTTTATACGTGTATTTAAGTTAGTAGGGTTAATTTTAAAACACGTATAAAATCTAAATTAAAGTATGAAACCTTTCACTTTTTTTGTTGATAAAATCAAAAAAATATGGAAGAAACTAATAGTGTGAATAAATTACTATAATACGGCGTACTTTTTGAGTATTTGTCCGAATCATTTTGTATGGAATTCGGATTTGAGGATTCCCCTTAAGGCCGAGAAACCCAGGCGCTGCTATCTCGCTTGCACATTTGTAATTTTTTGATGATATAATAATTGACTGAGCATAATTAAAAAAAAAGTGGATGCGTGATTTTGTTACTACAATCACACGAAATGATTTAGTATATTTTTTTTGTGATATGTAAATAAGGAGATTGGGCAAAACTGTTTTTCTCAATCTATCTTCAAAAATGTACGAATGTGCAAGCGAGATAACGGCGTGCGGGATTCTGGGCCTAATAAAAAAAATAATCTAGCTCTTGTCCGTGGCTTTGCCTGAATAAAGTAGATTACCTACAATTTCCAACCACTAAACTATAAACCCATACATACCTAATTACAGTCAAATTGGTCAGCAGTATGGAAATGATTGCTACTTCTATTTCATTGTCACATGATCATATTACACAATGAAATCCATTGTGTAACAGTGAAATCACCGGTGTTTTTGTCAACGGTGATTTTTCATCAGTGGTCAAATGTGATAAAGTCACATCTTGTTAAAATGTCACATTATGAAAAAATAATTCCCGCATGGCGCGACGTCACGCAATCACTCCCAATCATAGTCAGCACACTAATGTAATGACTGTCTGTTATATTGTTAATTATGATACCAATGAAATTGTGAATGGTGACAAGTATCATGACATCACAGCGTACTTAATCGCCTGCCGGAGCGCCGGGCGGATTTCACCATTAATTTTGTAACAGACTTGGTCTCAGAAAGTAACAAATGTTATGTGTGATCAGTTTTTTACCATGATACAAAACATGTTACTCGGTATACTTTCCATGCCTAGTCAGAGGGGTATAGTAGGTATTAGTGTGATTTAGGAGCAAAGGTATCTATGCATCTATCCTCAAACATTTGCCTTTATCTGTAACATTTGTGGGATAGGTACGATTTAAGACCAAAATTCTCAGTGTTCAAGCAGTTTTAGAAATAACTTTTCTTACATAAAAATAACATAGACCATAGAGAATAAGATGGGGTTTTTCTAAGTCTTGTAACACAGGTTTATCAAACTTACCAGAATAGCCTCCAAACCTAGTAATTAATGTTACACTAAATGTTAAATTTGAATAAAAGATATTTGATTTTGATATTTGATTTTATTTTGAGTTTTAGAGCCAGCGAACAGGAGAACACGCAATTACAAGGCAAATTGTTTCCACCCTGCTTCCGTTTAACCTTTCTGGATGCTTTTTGGGGACATGTTCTGTATGATTTAGGTATGAGGCAATGACAAATAACGATATCATTATGTCGGTACATGTGTGCCCCTGGTGGCCTGGTCATGTCACATTACACAATGATGTGTTGAGCAGACTCCTCGGAAGTAGGTCGGTGGGAGGGGCCTCCAAATGTTGGTAATTAGTGGAGCTCGCCGTTAAATTGTGGCAGCATTTTCCTACTCAGGCTAATGCCTAGATCACACGTACTACTCGGGCGAATAAACATGACTTCTGGCTGGAATGACGTTTGTGCAAAGCACAGCGTGGAATTGGATAATTAATCTTGATAGAGAAGAGGTCCTGTAATACTTGGTAATAATCATTAAAGATAAGGCTTCGCAATTATAGGAAGAAGAAACACGGAGGGCAGCGGAGGACGCATCAAGTTCCGAGCCACGTGTCAGCCAGGTGTCATGTTCATTCGCCCGAGTAGTATAGTAAGCATCAAACAAGTTGTCCTCTGGCGAACCACGTACCAAAAATGCGGAGAACGCAATTCGTATGTCAAATTGGTTCTGCGCCTCTTTGTCACGTGGTTCGCCAGAGGACTAGTTGTTTGACGCTTATGCCAAGATCACACATACCAAGCAAAGGGCGAGACGGTAAACTGTTTCTCGATTATGATTTCGGCCGAAACAGTGATGTAAGCAAGTAGCTTACATCACTCGCTACATTACATTAACATACAACATAACATTATAACATTTTTATCCATTTGGCTTTGTTTTCAAATGCTCGCTTTAGTGTTCCTTTAGTCCTTGTAAGTTTTATGTTTTGTATATTTCTGCAAAATAATTCGCTTTTACGTCGGGCAACGCTACACACTAAATAAATTTATATATCCGTGGCGGTACGCGCACTAAAACAGCGAGCTGTAAAAACGCTTTTACTCCCTCATTACTTATTATACCAGCTGCCTGCTTCGTATGCTAAGTACCAAATACTGTGCTTCTTTCCAATAAAAAGGGCAATAAGTACAAAATCTTTTCCAATGACAACTTTATTGGTATGGAGGTGGAATAAAATGGAAGAGGAAATTTTCAATTAGGAGAGTCCACAATGTACTTTGTTTTCCATAATATTTTCAAGTCTTTTAGAAAACAGTAGGCTAGGTATTTTTATACCGAAACTCTCAAATTAAATGGTATTAATTAAGTACTGAATTTATTCACATTTCAGTCGAACGGAACCCCGATTGGTAACAAAATAATTTAATATGAATCACGATTACAACTTTTCCTTTTTTTGTAGAAAAAAAAATCATATCTTAAATTTAAATGGGCTTACTAAAATAGCCAGCCCACGAATAACTTATTTTTTTTTTATAAATCTAGAGAAACACTCGACTGTGCCCTTTTTTTAATTTTAAATTAATAATAAATTTAATTCGGGCATTTTAATTTAATATTTTAATAAGAAATAAACACATTATCAATAAGTAAGTATCTTATTTTATAATCAAAGAGTTAATAAAACATACTGCTGCAACCGACTTCAATTGCATTTAAGAAAACACCACTGTAAAGTCACAGGAAAGTAAAATACGCAGTTCGTTTTTTGAAGCCTCTTGAAAACAAATCAAAATTACTGGCTTGTAAGTTGAAATCAGCTTCTGAAACAGAACTCATCGCTTTTCAGCAGCTTAGGATCGCGGCTGTGATTCGCGCGGGCGGTAAACGAACGTGACGTCACACAATGCGTGACCTCATCGTCATCGCTATCACCGGCGCATAATCTATTCTATGCCCACCGGAGAATACACACCAGTCCAATGCATCGGCATAGAATAGTAAACAATACGCATCCCAGCGCGAGGCGGGAAGAATGCCTAATCGCAGACCGCTTCTGTGAGTCAACGGTGCCGGTGCCGCGTGCGTGCTTGCTTGTGCAAAGCTGTTTGCTCATTACATATTTGCGTGCACAGAAAAGTGTAGTATAATTCTTGATGATATGTTTCTTAGTAAAAACAATTGGATTTAAAAAAAAAACATTTTCTGATAATAATCACATAATGTTACAGGTCAGATAATATCCTCACGGATCAGATAGAGGTTAATTTTACACCACATTTGTGTTAATTTAACAATATTTATTTCTCATTCCCTCTTAAAGCACCCTCGCAATTTATGCTCGTGTTAAAGACACGACTTATCAAAAAGATACTTATCGATAAGCTATACCTACAGGCTGAATTTTTCAACTGGGCTTAGACAGCCAAATTCTAAAAGACTTATGAAATGTCGAAAGAGGCTCAAAAAATTCTCGGGGCCTATTTCGAAAACTAAAACTGCAAACTTAGATTTTACTTAATTATTTAGGTATATTACTAGTTCGAAGCTTTCTCTGAACGGCATTGATCGACGCGGGTTGTCGGTCTGTTGCGCGAGGTAATTCGAACCGATTTAACAAAACTTGTTAATATTGAGATTCTTTAACCAGTTATGCAGATTGCGTCTCGTGTGATCGTGTAATTAAAGAGAATGAAGTAATGAGATACAATTAATATTGACGCTGTAATTTCAACAATTTAAAGCAACACGTAGATGGACAATTATGGCGTTTAGTTATTTTTGAATAATTATAACTACTTAAGTAAAACAAGATCCTTAAAAAGGCCAATCCGGAAATATAAGTCATCTTGCAGAAGTTCTTTTTTATTCGGTTATAAGTGACCAAGTTCTGAGGTAACGAACATAAATCTGTTGTCACTATTTAAGTTTTTTTTTAATTATAATTTAGACTTATACATAATAACTTATGTTAAATTGCCGCCATAATAGCCTATTCATTTTGATTAAAATATGTGAATTTTATTTATTCTAAAAGGTACTCCCTAATTAACATTTTAAAACGTAAATAAAATACAATAATACTTAAATTAAATAACGAAACATACCTATACCTATGTCTCAAAAGACAGTTTAGGTTTTAAAATCATAAAAAACTCTTGCAAAGTCAGGCACAAATAAGGTTTCTTCAACGTCCATGTCTCATCTGTTCTTACAGCTCGCTACTCTTTGCCCTGGATCTCCATACAATGGGTGAGGCAGGGTTAGCCATTCCTACGGCCCGTTGGCTGTGCTCAAACTCTCAAACTCAAACCAGCTTACGAAACTGAAGCCGAATTACATCACACAAACTTATACGCGACACATCTTCGCTTCAGAAGCTTTAGAATTTAGAACTTTCTACCATCAACTTGGGTGAGTTTAGGTATGGAAATAATTGCTACTTCTATTTCATTGTCACATGGTGATATGATTTCATTTTGTCACAGTCAAATCACCGGTGATTTTGGCACTGGTGATTTTTCATCAGTGGCTTGTGATATATGTGATAATGTCACATTTTGTTAAAATAATTGTTCGACTGCTCACGCCATCTAGCGTTGAGCAGCCGAACTGCCTTCTCATCTGAGGGTTACCAATATATTAAAGCGTCGTACATTCCATTTAAATTTAAATTAAATTGTCAAAAAGATAACGCCATTACGAGAGAAATTGAAAGCTTCCTTCTTGATCGACACCTTGAACTGTACACATCGGCTCGCAAATTATACATTTTATATGCTTCAGATCAACCTTTTATTACTTCAAACATCTACAATAATTCACGCATGTCCACACGTCACTATCACTCCCGCTCACAGTCAGCACACTACTGACTGTCTTTTATTGTTATTTACGATACGAATGAAATTGTGAATGGTGACAAGTATCATGCATGACATCACAGGTTACAAAATCGCCTGCCAGGGCTCGCTGGGCGGATATCACCGGTGATTTTGTAACAGACTTGGTCTCAGAAAGTTGCAAGTGTTATGTGTGATCTGTAGTCTGTTTTATACCATGATAAATAACATGTATACTCGGTATATTTTTCATGCCTGGGTGAGTGTAGTTCCCCGCCAACAGTGGTACTAAATTCTTAAGGTGTAATCGAGACCCGTATTCTTATCAAGTAAACGGGCGCCATTTCGCATCTTAGATACCATAAAACACCACACTCGCCAAATTTAAAAACGATAACACGGTAATGCCTCCGGCAAGTTGATTATCGTATTCGCGTTCAACTAATAACTAATATAATTATATATAAATAACTTTTTTTTCAACGGGTAAATAAGTATTTTTTGCCGCCCGATCATAATATGCATTACAGTAATTATGCATAGTTTTAGCAAAATAAATAAAACAAGCAAGACATTGCTTATAATGAACTAAAGCAAAGACTTATGAAATTTCCGTAATGATGGTAAAGGGAACATACGAACCAGGAGCATGGTTTTGCTTTTATGCATGCTAGGATCAATATAATTACGAGTAAGTACTACCATCGATATCAAAAATAGTTAAAAAAAATAAAAAAATACTATTAACTAAAGGGGCGCAGTTAAATGTTGTGGACGTGCACAGAATTATAATGAAGCCATGCTTTCCACCATAAGCATTAAGTCTCGTACTAGGAGGTACTAGCTAGCTTTATAAAAACTTGGTAGCGCGGCAGTGACTCGCCAAGTTCTCTCGCTTTTTAAAAACTTGGTAGCGCGGCAGTGCCCCGCCAAGTTCTCTAGCTTTTTAAAAACTTGGTAGCGCAGCAGTGACCCGCCAAGTTCTAAGTAATATGGCTGCTTATAAAATCTTTAATAAACATAAATAATAACGATTGTTTTACCAAAAATCTTAGTGATAGAGTGATATTAATTAACTTATAAAAACTTGTTTCATAATATTTTATCATATATTTTTTGTTGGTGAGTAACACAAAAATCAAAATTATATCACTTGAACCCTCGAACGCTATCCCAGCCGAGAGTAGACCTGAGTCGTAGCAGTAGGATTTTAGCTCAGAGTTTATGTACGCCTGATTATTCCACCCAGAATTCAAAATTTCGACGAAACTACACAAAACCACATAAAACTTTAATTTCTTAAGGTCTTGTATCAGTTACGGAAATATAGCAACCGCACGTTTTTTCGACGAAATTTGCAACTTGAGCACAAAGTTGCCAGGCGCGGCTAGGGAATAAAATAGTTCTGTCTGTCCCCCTGTTACTGACGGGGGGACATATTTGACAGGATCTTTGGGCCCATCTGTCCCCCTAGGGTGACGGATGGGAATAATTCGATCTAAGTTGCGGACCACAGACTATGCGGTAGCCGTCGTGCTACCTTGGTCGTCACAGACTGAATAAAGATCTTATTCCACTATGCATGCATACATACCTTTTTTTTTTAAAAAAGAGAGTAAAAATATGCATTAATTTGTCCCAAGAACCTATTTTTTCAGGTAAATTAAAAAAAAACGTAATGTTCTAAACAGCAAAATTCTGAGTCTAGTTAGTGGTACCTACTAGGGCCTCCAGTACCGGTTCCTTTTTCCAGTACCGGGATTTCGGTACCGGCACACGGCCGGAACCGGGAGTACCGGGATTTTCGGTATTCCCGAAAATAAATAGTAACCTATTATTAAGTCAAACAGAAAACTCGTCAGAAAACGATAAAATAAAGAAAAGTCTTGCGAAATATAACGAAAAGTTATTAGTTATATTTTTATATTTATATAATTTACTGCAAGCATGATTTGTCAGAGAGAAAATTCGCGTAACTAATTGAATATTGCATTAACAATACAGTCCCAATTTTTAAGTTATATATCAAGTATAAATGGCTTATAACGAAAGTTTTGAAGTGGATATTTCTTTGTTTGCAGAATTGTATAGAATTACAGTTCAAAAGTTAGTACGTCACATGCGTAACAACACTTCTAAACGAAGGTTGATTTGATTTCTGACAAAATAATAGTTTTTAATCGTACTTTATTTGTTATTAATCTTCACAAGCCAATGCTCAATGATCATGTCAATGTCAATGATCGGCCTCATAAGTATGTTAAAATAAGAAAGTGCCAATTTTATTAATTTCCTCTGTGATAAACTATCAATAAGTATATGTGTCAGTTTATTTTTTTTGTCAAAGACTTAACATAAAGAAGTATCCACTTATAATTTACGGTTGTATCTTCGACACAACCCGTTGCTTATTAACCAGTGCGTCCTACCCATAATGAAATACTCAACCAAGGCGTGAACACTCACTGTTCTGCTAGATATCTATTTAGATAAACGACGCAATAATACACTATGAAACGAGCTACGCTTAGAGATTGAGATACTTGAAGGGAACTAATGTCATTAACAAAGCTTATAAACCCGTATATCCATAGTCAGCTGGTTTTAATAAACATAAAGCAAAGTCGCATTGCAGAAAACGGAATCATTATTCATTATTTCTTATTAATAGTAGGCTAATAAACTGTTAATGACAACATCGGAGAAGATGGAAAGACGAGCTAGACTCCTACTTGGAAGACTGGAAGACAGTTGCCCTTGACAGAAAAGAGTGGAAAGAAGGAAGGGAGGCCTTTGCCTTGCAGTGGGACGATTCAGGTTCATAATAAAATAATAATAAGAAATAAAAATAATACGTTTAGTGGCTTAGGTTGTGGAAAGACCGTCACGTCAGTACAAACAATCCCAAAGCCCATGTCATTCTTTAAATAAATGCATTGAGACGACGATACCAACAATAAGCTGATATTGCAACATTTCCTAAGTTCTGAACATCAACAGCACATTTGAAAGTTAGTAAGATGGGCGGGTAGTATCTAGTGGGTAGAGGAGTTACTGTCTTCCCTTCTTTGTACTAACAGAATGCACTATTTAGCTATGGTTTTAAAGATTAAAACCCTAAAAAAGCTCTTATACACTAAATTTTAAGTAATCCCGAAAGTACCGAAAATCCCGGTTCTGGATTTTTCTAGTACCGGTGCTGGAGACAGCCAAGAATACCGGGATTTCCCGGGATTTTCGGTTCCGGGATTTCCCGGTACTATGCCCTAGTACCTACCCGACCCAAAGACAAGCTTATTCATATTCTAAGTTTTATAATCTAAGTAATTTGAACATAATAGAAATAACAAAGTTACTGCCTAAGTAAAAGTTACAAGATGAAGTTTCTGAAACTTAGTTTCAAGTTACACAGTTATGTAAAGTTTAAGGTGAACTATTCAAGACACGAAGATGATATTACAATTTAAAGTTATTTATACGCTAAAGTTCGGAACCGAAATCAAAACTTATACGTGTATTTTATCATCTTCATATATCATATCATTATCATCTTTTTGTAAAATAAGTACAAAAAAAATCCTACTTAAATTTCATTTTCTTATTTCAAATTGCCTGAAGAAGTTCTTATCAATCACTCAATATACAATACACTTCTATTTTTATGGTGTAAAATAATATTGTAAATACATTATTATGCACATTTATCTAGATTAACCTTTTGTGAATCATTCAAGGTTTGATATTAAATATTTATTATTATTATCATTTATTTATATTTTTCTCTCATTAAAATTATTATTATTATTATTATATGGAGCCTGCGCTGTCCTACAGCCCACTGCTGCTGCGCCCAGACTGGACCAGTTTGGCAAATGGGCAAAGGCCTCAACACATTTCTTCCATTCTTCCCTGTCCTGTGCCAAACTGGTCCAGTCTGGGCGGAATGCGATAAGCTCGTCCCGCCGATATTTTAATATCCTTTTTAAATTAAAAAGTGATCAAAATTACTTTCGAGTGGTCAAGCAAGGTTCACTAGTTGAGTATTATTCACTTATATAAAGTTTAGAACAACTCGTACTTAGCCTCAAGTTAACTTAATAGTAGGTAACTGTTCGACTCGAACCGGATGTTTGAAATGAATTGTTGTATTTCAATAACAGTCCCTCTTGCTCATTGTTCAGTCTAAAAATAACTATGCATAAAGTCACAACTAAGTTGTACTATTATTAAAAGAAACACGATATGAAAGGAAAAAAGTTAATTACAATAACATCAGTTTTTTTTCTGTAGTTTTATTTTAATTTAAATAGTATAAATAGATGATATATATCTGAAAATATATTCGTATAGTTCGGACTACGGTATAGATAAGAATAATAGGAACGACCCATTCATTAATATTAATCTCATTAATAAGCTAAAGGTCGATCGAAGAGTTCTATGTACTTATATACATACCTACTATACGAACGTCAATTGTCGAGTAGTATAGTATGTAATATATTATTGTGTATCTTTAAATTTAGGACTAGTACTCGTTCATTTATTTCAAATCACTTAACTATGTAGTTATCCATGATCTAGGCAGATTTGATTCAGTGTTTTTATTCCGATTTAGTTTCTACGTTTATCTCCAGGGTATGAAATCATGTTTCGAGAATTTTACACCACAGTTTCGAACTATCGTTATTTAATTCGAAGATTACCATTTACCACGCCGTTACCGTCACCTGATCACTATCTGACTATCCCGCCTCGGCTTTGCATAACATATCTCCACAAAGGGGTATGACAATATCATCATTTTTCATCCCAGAGTCTCCAATGTAGATGGTTATAAAGTCTATATTCCCGTAATTCCAAGATCCTGGTATACCGAACGTGGCAAAAGCGCATTTTTACTAAAACGTGAGCTGATTCTCGCCCCTATTTCAAAGGGGCTACAGTCTACCTTCCATCAGAATTCTTCGCTGTAACAGGAAAGGCACTTTGGTTCTGAATAAGGGTTTGCTGATGAGCGCATGCGCGATGAACCCAGAACAACCCTGCCTGCCTCCATCCAGCATGTTATACAGCTCAGTACCCATCCAGACATCAGGGGGGATGGACGCTCGCTCCAACAGAAATTAGGTTACTGAGGAATTTTCCGGAATATCGAATTTAATAACGTTGGATTATGCCATGGGTTGCGTTGGATGGTTGCGGAGGCGGACACTTAATAGGCACAGGATTACTTTGATATTACAAAATATAAAATAGGTGACGGCTTTAATAGAAAAGAAGGATTTATTTTCTAGATTCTATAAACAGCTATTTTTTTTGTTAGTTACGGAAGAGAAATTTACGTTTGCTTGGGCACTGCTGCTGCCCCGTTTTGTTAAGAGTTTTATGTCATGTAAATGCTACAAGGAATGGATATAAAAATTTTAATAAACCAAAAACGTAATATTTGTATAGTCTGCATTATTTGAAGTTCGGGAGGGTCAGATAACGGAAGGAAGTCATTAATAATGTCAATTTATTGTATGCTTATTGCGTATCTCAATAAGTTCCATTTTTTAAATGATAACTTCGTTTAATCAATCATAATTAAGTGCCATAGCTTTTAGAGAGCATAAAGCAAGACTTCGAGCTATGTCGAATAATCTTGTTGTTCTTTATTTTTCTTTATAAATTCTAGATTTTTCGTGGTGTGATGAATTTCTCACTATCCGACTATCCGTGTTCATTAAATACTTAAGACTTAATTTTCGGTGAACTCATGTGATCTCTTTGTAACTTGTATTAAGTCTTTATAATCTGTGTAAGAATAGAATGTATCTTAATCAATAGAGTTATGACTATTAATCTCTCCGAAAGCTTAATTCCCATTAGCGTGCACTCTATTCAGTTATTTATTCCCAATTAAATTGAAATACGTGTCCCGCCCGGCCTCGTCTGGTCGTGGGCCGCCGTGGGTCATAAATCGAAGGAATTATTTACAGCCTCTGTGAGGATTAGCATACACCTTATAAACTTGTTAAGCTCTAAAACATATTTAACCGATTAAATAAATTACGTCTGATTGTAATCCCTCGTTATTTCTCCTCTGATCTGATACCTTTGTTGGTTTGTGAAGATCAAATGAAGCAGAAAATAGGAATTAACTATTTAAAAACACACCATATCGCAAAAGTGTTTTACTTATCAAAATTATAATGTCAAAGAACCATTAATTTAACGCAATCATAACTTCTTGCTTGACACACAAATACGGGATTTGTAATTGCAGATTTTCAGCTTCAACAAACCTTGTTCACTTGGTTAAATAATTAAATTCGACTTGGGAGTTGGGACAAGAAGAGTCCGTACGCCATTTTCATTATCATTAAATGATGTATTAAAAAACTAAGATCCACTAGCAATTTAGTGATTCAACCAAGTGAACAAGGTTTGTTGAAGCTCAAAAGCTGCAATTAAATTCACTATCCCCGATGTATACTCAAACACCATTAATTAAACATCGTTTCATTCAGGCATTAACGTGAGTTTGCTTACGCCTGTATAATTCATACTTGTATTTCGCTAACAGCATGTAAATTGTCGCCAAAGGGCAATCGTGATCGTAAAGCCAGCCACCTGCTTGAATACTTCTATCAGAATTATTATTAACCTGTACCTACATCTTGTAATTCTTGTAAGGTTGTAATCAAAAGAACTCTTTGTAAGTATTAACAGTCATCAATTGATGCAGGATGAGGTAACGTTAGTAAAGAAAGATATATCGGTCGGTTAATACCTTGTAGGTTTTTTTACTTAGTAACCGCAAGTACAGAATAAACGTATCCGTTCTTTTGATACAAAAACACAGAGTTACAGAAAATAGAATGACGTACTATTTTATCTGTGATAATAATATCATCAGTCTTCTATGGGGTTTTTTTGACGGTTTTAACGGTTTTTTATTACAACCGCTGCTATTATTAGTTGGATGAACGATTCCTACCATAAATCTCTAACTTGGCGAGCTTGACGCTTTGTGGAATTGGAATTACTTTGGTAATCTTTGCTGCCCACAACCACAAATGAATGATGGTATATCTCTATAAATCTTTGCTGTAGAATGCAATATCGTGAATTGCATTATTATATCAGTCTCAACGTTTGATATAGTTTTGCTATTGTTACGTTCACGCAGTGCACAGTTCACAGAACTTATAGATTGGATTGTCTGTCTTGTCTATATAATAGTGAATCACTAGCAAAAGAACATAAATAAATAATTTGCTTTAATTCCACTCAAACTCGGCTTCTACTTACCCTCTCTAAATTATTGGTGTTAATTTGAATGTCTTTCAAACATTTCACAAAATGACAGTCAAGAGCAGGAAATGATGTCCATCTGCTCTGTGTGAACGGGAAGGGACGAAATCCGTCCTTTTGTAACATCTCTAATTGGAACATCACATTCATATCGGAAGCGTTGGCTGGTGACAGATAAATAGATGACAAAAAGGTTTAATATTCTAACTTTTGCTACAATTTTAACATTTTAATTTAAATCGGGACGTTGTGACACTCTTAATTGTATAACAACGAAAGCGTGACAATAATTATGAATTTATGACCAATCTCTGCCATTTCTGTATTAGTGTTACTTTATTGTTCAGCAGAAATTATTATTGATAATCTGATAAATCCTTCTATACTCTCCATCAGCCAGCATCTTAAGCTGGACTGGTTTAGTCAATCGAGTTCTTTTAAGATTATCATTCCTGTTTGACTTTAATATATTGTATTATGTATACCTACTGCCTGCCTGTGAAATCCACAAACAATCTTCACGTTATCAAATAAGTAGCCAAGATTTTCCCCAAATAAGAACGCACGAAATTAATAGAACCATAATGCATTAGTGGCATAGCATCTCGAATACGTCGTCACCCCATCGAGATGAAAGAGAGGGTGTTTGTTGTCCCCCTCACTCGTGGAGACGCACTTGACCGATGAGTAATGCGACTGGCCCGGACCCGCTGACGAGCGACTTGGGACTTCGGGATGGGAGCGAATCGGATCTGTTCAAAGAATAAGAGATGTCTCCAATGAGTTCCTGCATCTCTCATTATCATTTCAAATCTCTGTTAAACTTTACAATAATAAGGATGGTTGCGACTTCTCTGTTTTGAAATCTTGCATTTCAAAGCCTTGTGTTTTGTGTAGAGATTCCAATGTTATGCAAATCTACCTAGAATTTAGAATCAAACGTCCTAACATTCATAGACAAACCGTTTGGTTTAAGTATTCTTATTAGGAATAAGAAAAACTAAGCTAAATAATCATCATCGTCATTGGATTACTTACCTATTGGAATTTTGTTATTGCGATTTCCTCCTTGACATCAAAACAAACAAAATGTTGTATGAAATGACGCCTTTGTGAGTTTAGCTTTAAAGTTCACATTAGCACATTCTCAAAAGTACAGAAAGCGTTGGGATTTCTCTTGTCCCTTGGGCCTGCAAAGTGAGGAGCAGCTCAAGGAATGATTGCGGCGCTTAAGACGGGTCTCGGAACTGCCTCAATGCGTCATGTGCATTGTTCTCAACTATTCTCTGCTGGGGGTAGCGGGTGATCGAGACGATAGCTTGGGTCGCTTGATGTGACAAATGCTTAGGATCGCAAAACGTTCGGTGGCGTTGCACTGGTCCAGATTTTTTTAACTTTTCTGTCTATAATAGGTGCTTTTTCTGTCTATTACGTTATTTGAATTTTGGTCTTTAATTATTCTAGTTTTATTCCTGTAGTAAGCGGTACGGTTACGTTCACGGAAGAATTGTTATCCAAATGGTTTTTATGCTTGAAATTTTCACAGCGGGACTTGAATTCTTGGACCAGTTTTATTCAGCAGGATGCCATTCTGGCGTGATCAATTTAAACCGTCAAACAAAAACAAAGAGTGAGAATATTCCATTTTTGCATTAAGTACATGACATGATGGATTCTGAGCACATTTATTATAAGGTCACTACCAGAGAGAATTGAGTTTGATCTAAGACGGATTGAATATAAAGAGTGACAGGGATTTTACAATCAGATTTTATCTATGTCTTGTAAAAATCCCGACTTTATCTTATAGGTAAGTTTAACCGCGAGTTAAAACTCCATCATAATAAAGTCCAAACGGCGTGCTTTTACTTTATAGCGCAAAACCCTGGTGTAGTCAGTACATAAAATAACTGAATAAAATGACGTCGTGCCGGCGCCACCGGCGTTCTACTAAAAACAAACAAACCTCCCTCTGCGATTCTAGTCGACACAACACCATGTGCCATACTTATAGTATTTACGCTCTATCCTGTCTTTAGTCGGTTTAACTTAGCTTTATATTTATGGCTATGAGCTAAAAACGATCGTGTAATTAAATTATGCTTGCGAAAGATCGCGTACTTTGATTATTAAGATCGCGTATTGAAAATTGCATTATAAATTGTAACAAAATCATTTTCGCAAGTACTATCGTCATTGCCATTTTCATTCCGTATCAAATCACTGGGTAATTAAATCATAAGTCAATTTTATAACTCTACGATGAC
This sequence comes from Lobophora halterata, assembly GCA_932526365.1. Taxonomy (NCBI): domain Eukaryota; kingdom Metazoa; phylum Arthropoda; class Insecta; order Lepidoptera; family Geometridae; genus Lobophora; species Lobophora halterata. The sequence goes on from OW052012.1 coordinate 762,035, forward strand.
ATTATTTTCTAAGTATTACAACGCGAAATATGCAATCCACCTTCTAACTGAACACTAAAACGCATGTGACAATGACAAAAATTAAATATTTACTAGAATTAAGTATAATAAGTGTCTCAAAACTTTGAATTGACTTGATACCAACTCAACTTTTATCGTGTGCGGCGCAAGACTTGCCCTCATTTGTTTCTGTTGTGTTTTGAATTTATTTTATGACTTGATAATAATATTTTATTTTATTGTTTCAGGTAATTCTGCTAAATACAACGTTGTAAGAAGGGACAGTAGTTACAAAGTACCTAAACTACCTAGTTAATTACGTGGAGTGCGGTGATCCTAAAATACTCGTAACCTTTTCTAGTTATTAGGTATACCTAGATACCTATTGTAATGTAACCTAACTTACTTACCTAGTCGTAGAGATAAAAATGATATAATAATAAACTTTATTTGCACAAGAATAATACATCAAGTAACATACTTAGGTTGTACAAGTTTCACAAAGTCTGAAAAATCTTAAGAAAAAATTGCGTAAACTCTGCTCCCGCACTAGGTCTTAAAAGCCTGTATAGCGGGGTTACAAAGATCGATAGGTAGGTACCGACTAATAGGTAAAAACATATATTTTTATTAGTGACGAAGTGGCGAGACTGGCTAGGCGCTCTCCTGATTGATTAATACAAAATCCGTGGTGCAAGTAAGGTAGGTTAGGTAGGTAGTACCTGCCTGTACTTAGGTAGGTAGTTTTCTTACAAATGTCGTGAATCACCGGTTGTCGGTCGTGTATCCGCTATTACTTAGATGTCGGCGTTTTCTGCGTACAGTTTTATTATGCGCCGGTTTATTGATAATTATGTGGTTGAAATAAACGTATTCATCGTAAGTCGATACAACGTGTATCAGAAACTATTCTCCGCTCGAACTGAATGACGTTTTATAATTTTCACACCACCTGCTCGACAATGTCCTATTACATGCTACCATCAATGTAAAGCAAAGCATTACCTCTCTAGGGAGGTAATGTTGTATGAAACTCCCAAGGGTTGTAATGTGATTTGAATTTTGAACGTCAAATTCGTGTGGAAACTCGTGGAAAACTCTAAGTAAAAGAACGCCCATATGGCATTGCAAAAAGGTTTGTTCTAAAAACGAACTGGCCACTCATGAAAAAAAGAAAAAAGAGACGACTTCAAAGATTGTGAAACAAAAGACGGTATATGTTCGCTTATGGAGCCCTGGCCAAAGAACTTGTATACTATGTATCTAGAATGCCGACTCACACGAAAACTGCGAGCCGAAAGAGCTAGAACCAGTAAGGAGTGTGTCTCGTTCTGTGGGGCGACCATAATTTTTTAACTTTGAATATTTCATTGAGACATAAACAAGCAACCAAGGGAAAATTCAATCTGCTCAATAAGCTATCAATGTTATATACATACGTTACTTTGCATTATTGGTTTAAAATTATATTATACATAGGTGCATTAAAATATCAACAAAAAAGAGGGCGGTGCGCCGCATTCTAGTGAGGTATATCTGATTCAATGGTTTTAATACTGTTTCTTTCGAACAGTAATTATTTTTCTCAGCAGTTAGGTACCTAACCTACATGACAGCGACTGTACTAAACTTTTCAAATGAATCTGAATAACATTTAGAGCAAATCGTCTAATTTCGAAAATTGTCCCACTTATTTCAAAAATTATGGCCATGTTAATTTTAATTGTATGCTGGCAACTGTGTGAACGAGACACACTCCTTAACGAGGGGGTCTCTATCAAGCATTAAAATCCTTATATTTAGATTTAATTAAAAAAGAACTTTATTTCCAAGTAATAAGGTTCAGAATTCTTAATCCTTAAATAAAACAAAATGGCGTGTTAGCTCTCTAGATACATAGTATAGAAGCTCTTTGGCCCTGGCTTTTTATTGCCTCGCAGAAGGTGTGAAAAGTAGAGTATACTAGGGCTTGAAATATGCCACCCGCGACATAAGACACTGCTTTATCCCCTTAGTGCATAATCTACTATTTCATTGTGTAGTAGTGTAGTCCATACTAAATGATGGATGTAGATTCCTAATCATCCGGATCGTCTACAGATCGCTTTTTTTTTAAGCAAGTGAAGGTCTCAAGCAGCTCAGGGACAACTATCCCCGGGTTTCTGGGATCCGCTCTGCACCTCTTGGCATTTTTAACCGACTTCAAAAAAAGGAGGAGGTTATCAATTCGGTTTTTAATCGTATAAAAACCGTTTCAAATATTTTTTTATTTGAAAGAATATACTTCCAGATTAGTCCCTTAGTAATTCCATGAAAATCGGTTCAGTACTTTGGTTTTGAAACCAAAATAACTGAATTGGTTGTCTGTAAAGTTGGTTTACGGACGATAGTTTAACGTGACAACCAGCGTTACCGGACAATGAGCGTTACCGGATAATGACGTCAACAATTTCGTGCATGCAGCCGGAGTTCATCGATTTTAGGATTAGATGTAGTCACGTTAAAAAAGTCGTTGAAGTGAACAAAATTGCGTATTCTGCTTCCCTGTGACTTATCAGTGGTGCCTACGGTCACTAGAACAGTCCGATGTAAAACCTTGATTATAGAGCGTATTCAATATAATGGAGCTATTTCTCGGCATTCAATTGGTTATCTTCTGTATAGGTAGAATCCTCATAAACAGCCTACATACGTCAGTAAATTTTAAAAAAACCTCAACATCATTTAATAAGCTTGTAGAGGAGCATAATAATACGAAGATAAAATATGAAGAAGACTAAATATGGTAATAACTAAATTGCTAGTACTGCAACTTGCAAGTTTCCGCTCGAATCGCACAATGTAACATGTATGTAATATGTATATTTATGTATGTAAACTGTGAATACTACAAAGTGTGGTTTCGTTCAGTGCAAATGTTACTCGGAATTTGATGTAAGTGCTTGATTATGTTTCTCGAATACTTTTGTTTTCGTAAGTGTAATCGAATCGGAACACAACAAGCCCACACAAGGAGTTTCGTAGTTTCTTGTATTTTAAGGTCATTTAGTTATACATTATCACGCACAATTGCAATTGAGGACGTGGTGGCCGAGTGGATGAGGCCCTTACCTTGCGATCTGATTTTTCGGTCGAAAAAATCTATGTATGCATCCCACGTTCTCGCAACGGTGAAGGAAAACATCGTGAGGAAACCGGCATGTCGTAGAACCAAAAGTTCGAAAACATGTGTCGAGTGCACGAAAGGAGCCTCTTCGAGGCGCACTTGAAATTCTTTCACCACACTGGTTCAAAATAACTAGTGACACGAAGAAGAAGACTCACAATTGTACTCATATTATTCGATTAATATTATTTATTTATACATTTTCACGCTCAATTGTACTCATATTATTCAATTTATATCAAATCAAATCAATTTATTTATCAAATGATTAGGTAATAAAAAAATATACACTAATTAATCGTACATTTAGCGCTATTGGTTGTACACATGTAGGATACCATTACAGTAGGTAGGTGACGGTGAGGCCCAAACTAAGCTGAGAGCCTGTATCTTGGGCTTCTGAGTGCTTTATAAGTACAATTGTTCAATAAATTCCCGTAGTTCAAATTACTTTTTCTGGTTCAATTAAATCTATCTTACTAGCTAATAGATTAAATCATATGACTACGATTGTACTCATATTATTCAATTCATATGAGTAATATTGTGTGTGAAATGTAACTAAATAACCTTAGTAAAAAAGGGAGGACTAATTAATTGAATAGATTTTAGTCGCTTTTCATTATTTTTCTTCTTATAAATTCTGAACTCTACCACAGACAGTCCGTGGCGTAATACGCATTTAGAAGTTTGATTTGAATTATTCCTATACAACGCACGATATTGAAGTCACGTACAGCATTTAATAATTAAGATATTGAAAGTATAGCTTTTTTTATTTAATTAAATATTCGTTACTGCAACAACATGTACACAATGATATTAAGTTACTAAGTCTTGGCCATAAACAAAAAAAATATTTAGAATTGGCCATAGAGATGTCCATGGAATAACACGTTATAGGTACCGAATCATCCTTTGACTGTATCACACAGACGCGGGCTCTATCACACATTATATCTACACGAGACTCTATCATGCAAACGCGGACTCTATCACACAGACACGGGACTTTATCACTTAGACACGGACTCTATCACACAGACTCGTGCGATTTTATAACTTTCACACCATAACTGCTTCTATTTTGAGACGAGACAGATTCGGTCTATTCATTCAGGGTTGTGATCGCATGATAATGTCTTTCAAACTAATATTTGCTGCACTGTCGATATCTTTTTCTGCGACAAGAAAAACCATGAACCTTATAATTTTCTTTGGCAGTTGTATCAATAGAACTAGATTAATCAACAAAAAATATCTAAAACACTCAAAAGCCTGTCTAAAACAAGATGGCTCGTAAAATCCATTCGTATGTAGAGTGGTCGGAAGCCATTAAAAACGACGACCACATGAACGGGAATAAAAATTGTTCAGACCGCGACGCCATTGCAGACTTTCAATTGGCCTGCTGCAGATTCAAATATGAACACGAGAGCAGAGTATAGAATGATGACAGGACTACATTTTGGCTGCGGAAATATCAGTGTGAGAAACTTGGAGTCTGTAGGAAGAATGTAGGAAAAGAAGCAAACGAGCCACGGCCTGATGCGATGTATTTTTAAATGTTGCATTCACTTGCATCAAACTCTGCAGATGTGTTGCTGCAAAGGATTTTTTTTGTAAGATTCCTTAAAGATAAAAATGAAGATAATATATTTTGCACGAAACACGGTTGGTTAGATGGTAGGTAACAGAGTATGTACATGCATGTTTCACCAAGAACTGGCCTACAAAATAATCGTGTAGAAACAAAAAAAACAAATTACGATTTAATTCAAGTCAGATAAAATTATAACTAATATTAATAAATTCATCGGTTTAGTACATACACAATTACAAACATAGACATAAACAAACATTATCGGTTATGAAAAAAAAATCGTTCATGTCAAAGAAGCAAATCTGCTTCTTTTAGCCATAATCTCAATTGTTTGTACGAAAAAGTTCTAATTCTAATAGCTTGAGTTTCAGAGTTAAGACACCCCTAAAAACTGTCTTTTTTATCTATTATTATTATTGTTATTTTTTTTATTTTTTTTCTGTTTTGTTGTTTTGGGTGTCTTCAAGGCAAGAGTGAATAGGATTATTCTAGGTAAGCGTGCTACATCGTCGACCACATCGTCACTTACCATCAGGTGAGATGGTGGTCAAACGCAAGCCTATATATATTTAAAAAAAAAAAAAAAAAAAAAAAAAACCTTGTAGTATGCAGTAATGTTAGATACTAGACACGACTGGCTTACCTACATAGTCTGATTTACTCACAGTACGAGTATAATGCTTTGATATTGACACACGACAGTGTGTCCAGCCACGGTCAGGCCCAGCGAACTGGCGAGTAGCACTGTGTGTAAGTTTACACGAACCATTTGGAGCCACTTTTGACCTTGTCATAGCTAAAAAACTAATCAGTATAAACACACCAAATTTGGTTTATGTATTGAAAGCCCGGAGTTAATGAAGTACCTCAAATTTCATAAACACAGCTTTTACGGTTATTTAGATATTAACGTTCAAAAATCGTCATTTTTATCAAATTTCAAATTTGGCATACAGCTAGGTAATTGTGTGTATACAAAGGAAAAAATCAGAAAACAGTAAATTTATAAGATTTAATTTTTTTTTCAAATCATTCGATTTTATGAGGGAAATTTAGCGCCATGCAAATTATGAGAGCAATTGCCTTGCAAATTTTTGCAGGATATTTCCATTTCCATGATGAAAGGTTGTTTTTAGCGTTTTATGTACTTACTATAATATCAATAATTTAAAAATTCGAAAAAGAGCCCAGATGAACACTTATCTACGCTATTTAGGTAGGTTAGGTACATAACTTATTGTACTTTTACTTAAATAAATAAACGAATGTCTATAGTAGACGTTGGCAAGCCATATAATGTAGATATCAAGTCTTTTTTCGGGGAAAACGACATCATAATCCGGTCTATCGAACCGTGGCTCCTCCATTTTCACATATTATATGTGGTTTTGTTCAGATATGTACTACAGCACTGAGTATCGGCTTAGTAATATCGCAGCAGTGCCCTTCGTACCGGAACCCAGAATATATATGATAGTTTTGTAGCTGTTGAGTGGTTTGTCAGATATTCCATATTCGATAGGGTATGGTGTAGTGTAGCTATGTAGTGCTCCCGAGCGCCCGAAGCGGATTTCCATAAAAAATGCAGAGCTCATCGATCTGACGTGACCCCACTTACTGGAACTGCCCGACAGATACGATGATGTTCAATGTATAGTTTACTACTTTTAGGCAGGGTTCGAAAATATCCGATATTTATTATAAATATCAAAATATCTGATATTTATGATATATATCGAATATATATCAAGTTTGATATATATCAATTTTGTATGAAAGCCATACTATTACTTTATTGTATTATTTATGAATAATATTTGCATGTGTTACAAAAACATACTAAACTTATAAAAATGTATTATTTATTTAGGAACTTACTTAAAATCAGACAAATGAAACCAAAACATAAAATCATCTTTTAGATCAGGCAAAATCAACGAAAAAACAACAAAATCTTTTATATCAAAAAGTCAACTCAAAAATATAAAACCTATTTTTATTAATTCTTATAAGTCAATAGTCATTTTTTTAATTTCAAAGCGCTTCAACGGTTAAAGAGTATATTTTAAGTCTACTTCCACGCCATCTACTTTTGGGAAGTAGAAATACAGTAACAAACGCTAAAAATTACTAAATAACATGAATTTTTCAACCATTTTAGTATTGCAATATTTTATAAAAAAAACATTTGATATATATCGGATATGTTAGCTTGATATATATCGGATATATATCAAAATATATCTTGATATATATCCATTGATATATATCCTCGAACCCTGCTTTTAGGTTAATCATAGTAGCCAGATGGTTCATCACGATTCACGACTAAGTAAACCTACATACACACAGCTGACATCCGTGAGACTCTTTGGTTCCAACGGAAGATCAGCGCTGGGATGCCATGCTTCCCAGCCAATGGTGAGTTGGACGCCATTTTGTGTCAACTTAAGTTAAGTAGGTAATTAAGTTAGTTCGACGATTAGCATGGTATTAAACCTATATATAAGTAGCATAGTTATTCTTGTATAACAGTTGTCACAAATAAAATAATTTTTACTTTACTTTACCTTTACGCTAACCTTACACTTAACTACACTAATATAATATTACGGTTCAGTATGAATAGATTCCTCGTGTATTTATATATTCCTCTCTGAAATCTTCATTTTCAACCGAATTAAAAAAGGAGGACGTTATCAATTCGGTCGAATGTTTTTTTTGTTATCTTAGAACTTGGTTTTTTTTAAACCGATTTGAAAAAATATTTTTTGTCTGAGAGAATATACTTTCAGATTGGTCCCATAGAAATTTCATCAAAGTTGAGTAGTTTAGTTTTTAAATCAAAATAACTGGAAAAAATTGCGTATTTTGCTTCCATGTGACTTGTCAGTGGTGCCTACGGTCACTAGAACCGTCCGACTGAAGTCGGTTGTTGTATGTTTTGTAAAACCCTGATTATTAAAAAAAAATATTAAACTTTTTTCTGTAATCGTGTGCTTTATGAACCAGTTTTGTGATGCCTAATAATAATGCAATAATGTTACGTTTCCGCCCCATTTCCACTTCAAGTCACAGTTTTGTGCAACAATGAATTCATTCCTGAATGACGATTGATCCTAATGGATTCGAGCCTGCATAATCCACCATGTGGACCATTGTGGGCTTTACTTTTGTTATTACTATTTCGATTTAACAGTGCATTCACTTATTCCAACAGAAACGATTTCAAATGTATTTTAATCATGGTTCTCATAGCAATCAGAGATTTTGATTTTAAGAGTTTTAGGAACTCCATTTTAATAACGTAGGTATTTACATCGTTTAAGTACTTACCTAACTACTTTCTTATATTGTATGCCATATAATAAATAAATAAATAAATATTTTGGACTTCTCACACAACGCCATCTAGCCCCAAACTAAGCAGAGCTTGTATTATGGGAACCAGATGGCTGATAGAATACTTAAATACTTTTTGTTTGTAAATACATACATAGAATAGATAGAAAACACCTAGACTCAGAACAAACACCGATGTTCATCACACAAATGTTTGTCCAGAAGCAGGAATCGAACCCGCGACACCGGGCGTGGCAGTTCAATACACTTGCCATTCGACCATCCGTGTCGTCAAATTATATTAATTATCGATTTTATATCGTCTACTTGAAAAACTATTAATCTTGTACGATTCATCATTGGGTTAGTTGGTGTACCTAACCTATCTACTTTATTATTCCATGGTTAATATGTGAAGATAAGATAATTTTTATACAAGCAACGCATACTTTTAGCTTCGACCTCAAGTTGGGGTCGATCTGCTGTAGCTGACAGAAAGTGGAAGATCATGATCGGGTGGATGTCAAAATGTCATTTTTGCTTCGCGCTGATTGCGTCAAGTAAATATTTGAGAGGCTACGTTTTGGGCCAATAATGTTCCTGACTTCTGCAATCAATAGTAGGTAGGTATTTAGTTTTTCTTTTTGCAATTAATTGAATTTTTCTTCTGTATCGCCCATAACATGAACTTTATTTCAGAATCATAAAACTCGGTTTGGATAGGACCTACGATAACGCGGCCTCCAAAGTCCTCGGAAAAAAATTACAATGATTCGTGGGATACCAAAAAAAGTTATCAAAGCTCCGCGGGAAGTGAGAACACGGCAAGGGCGAGTGATGCCCTATCGACATTCGACAAAAACATCGATAAAAATGTTTACCGATATCTTATCGACACTCTGTTTACTATGAGTTATGAAATGAATGACGCGTTTGAAGCGTGGGATGTTTCTGTAAATAAATTTATTCATTCACGGAATAATTTGCATGCGAAACGAGATTCTGTGAGCGTGGTTTCAGATGTCAGACCGGTCTACATCGAGCGGGCATTACTGGTTGTAAATTATTGTTATCGCGAATTTAATTTCAAATTATCTCTACTTAGGCTTTTTTTTCTAGATAATTTTGATTAATTTGCAACCGGTTTAACAAGAAAACCGCTTACTTTTTTGCGCATTTTAGCAAATCATTACGTTTTTTAATTTTCATTCAATTCTTTATTGATGCTTATCTACTACTTTATGTTAATTTAATTTTGCTAATTTAAGCAGTAATGTGAGAATGAGAACTATTCACAATTTTGAATGTTATTTTTCTCACCAGGTTTTGTTACTTACAAGGTTTTACAAAAACATACGACAACCGACTTTAATCGGACTGTTTTAGTGACCGGTAGGCACCACTGAAAAGTCACAGGGAAGCAAAGTACTCAATTTTGTTCACTTTAACTACTTTTTTTTCCAGTTATTCTAATTTCAGTATCTTTATTTTCTAGCATAATTATCATCTAATTTTCTTTTGCTGACGTGTCGGGTCATCATTTTAGTTAATATCTAGTGAACATCCGTAACTTAATTTTCATTGTGTGTAACTTATACGCGCCTACATTTAATGACAAACATATCTTCGAAATTTCAAGTATCTCAACGTCCAGTGTTTTCTGTGCGTTGTCTGTCAGTCAGTCAGTTAGGTTAGGACTAAGCCTTGGATATAAATATTGATTGTTTCTGATTATTATAGTGCACACGAACCATATTATAGTGCACACGAACCATCGACATGGTTACCCATCCCTATAGTTTTTTGCCGTCCGGGCGCTACCTGGCGAGCTTAGGTAGGTGGTTCTGGGAAGTTCCATTCGACAGCCCCAAACTTGAATTGGAGGTGTGCTGGGCTGGAGTGTCTATGACTACCATAAATTGTGGTGTTAGCAAGTCTTTACGGCGGACTGTTTGATTTTGATCGTTAGAATTTGGACTACATATTAACTGGGGCACTTATTCGGTCGAAATGTTCGACTTGATAAAAATGTAACTGGAAATAAACTAAAAACCAACATTTATGTACCTCAGATCAGAACTATGTTGTTTATAAACCGATTTGAATAAAATTTTTTTTAGTTTGAAAGGGTACTACTCGAACTTTCAGATTATGAGTCCCATAGAAATTTCACCAAAATCGGTTCAGTAGTTCAGTTTAAAAATGAAAAAAAATAAAAAAAAATTGTCGTCATATTTTGCTTCCCTGTGACTTTTCAGTGGTGCCTACGGTCACAAAAACAGTCCCGATTGAAGTCTGTTGTTCTATGTTTTTGTAAAATCTTGATTATTGAAATTTTACCTCGGAATATAGGGTCTCTAATTTTCACATTCAAAATTTCCTACTATATTTTGTAAATACCTATTAAACACTGTAAAAAAACACTGTACCTACTGTGTGTCATGCATGCCACGTTTAAAAACCCTCTCTACACTTGATGCCTAAAAATCACATAACACCATTAAAATCGTACAGCGACGGCATAGGCAGGGATGGGGAGACTCCCCCAGATATAATTACGTTGGAGTACCAGGGTCCCATTGCTTCGCAGAGGCACAGGAAACCCTAAATAAACATACAATTATGTATAATCAAACTACTCTCTGAAAAACTAGTCTGCGGGAGTACCGACAGAAATCGCGGAGCAAAAACATAATTAAAATGTCGCTCCGTTAAAAAGTTAAGTAGGTACCTATCTGAAAACACATTTACCATAGCCTTAAAAAGTTAAGTAGGTAGTGTAGGTACCTATCTGAAAACATATTTACCATAGCCTCTCTCTAGCGCTAGCCTCAAAGGTTTGCCGGAAGCAAACTCTTGTTAAGATTAAACTCGAATTGTACTTGTCTTTTCTTTTATTTATGTTTTATACCATATCGTGTGTTTGTGTACAATAAAGAATTACAGAATTACAGAAAACTTTTAAAAATAAACAAATTATAACAAAATTATATTTTCTTAGAATAACAATACAATCACTTCAGCACTGGAAAACCTGATAGAAATGTAGGACTCTCAACAAGAGCAAGGAGTAGAATAAATTCCTACTACCTACATAGGTTTATAATGTGAAAGTTTGCGAAGATGGAAGTTTGGTGCTATGAAAACTTGAGAATCTTGTATCTCAATCATACAATATTCTGTAGCCACTCTTAGACAGTGTCCTAATAGAACGCGATGACGCGACCGTCGCGCGATCACGCGTTCAAACGTACTAACGTCAAATAGGCGTCCCAATTGGCATCGCGTCGCGTCGCGCGATCGCGCGATTGCCAATCGGGACGCCAATTTGACGTTAGTACGTTTGATCGCGGATTCGCGCGACGGTCGCATCGCTTGCTCGCGCGACGATCGCGTGATCGCGTTCTATTAGGACAACGCCTTATAAAGGCAAACAATAAAGAGACCGACTAAGCCATAAAAAAATCTACACTGATGAACATCGGTGTTTGTCTTGAGTCTGGGTGTTTTCTATGTATTCTATGTATGTATTTACAACAAAAAAAGTATTTAAGTATTGTATCAGTTATCTGGTAAAAAAAGCAGTGTTGGCGGAGTGGAAGGTGCCTCGACTTTCGATCCGAAGGTCGTGAGTTCGAACCCGGTCGTACACCAATGGATTTGTCTGTTTAAAAAATATCTATGTGTGCATTTAAAACACGTGCATAATGGTGAAGGAAAATATCGTGAGGAAACCGGCATGACATAAAGTTCGAAAACATGTGTCAAGTGCACGAAAGGAGCATCTTCGAGGCGTACTTGCAATCCTTTCACCACACTGGTTCGAAAGAATTGGTGACACGATAAGAAGAAGTTATCTGTTTCCCATAGTACAAGCTTACTACTTAGTGGGGGGCTAGATGGCGTTGTATGAAAGGTCCAAAATATGTATTTATTTCAACTTCATTTGCGGGCAGTACAGTCGCAAGTATGGTAGATAGAGTAGGTTGAAATTATAGCTTAGTAGAGGGACTTTCGCTTGTTCCCCGTTCATAGTACGCCGCCGCCGGACTATACTTAGTACCTACATACTTACATGTTGCACTGTGCTGTAAGCCTGGTATATATGTAGTATCTAGGTGTAACCCGTCTAGGCTGTGCATTGATGCTTGCTTTGCACTAGCTATATAAGTTATCTACTCATATGTTGCGGTGTAGTTACGGTACATCGAAGGTTGGCTTGTGCGTATTCTGTAGGTTTGACTTTGAAGGCACAAATTGTGTAGTACTGGAAATGGAATCATGGTAATTTGTTGATAAACACCATTATAAAATAAACACTTTGTTTATATCTGATTGGTGGGTAAAACAGGTCATCTATTACTTACTATCTTGTAGCAAACATTTTGAGAGTTGTATGGTTTAGTATACTTAATTCATTTTCATTATAACGAAATTTACATGATGGCGTGCATAATTTAGAAGAATAACGAGGAAAATTTAACTTGGTACAATTTTATCATGTACCTAGCCTACCCATAACCACAAATGAGTGCCTGTAATGGATTTTTCAGTAGTTAGTAATCAAGAAGTTAACAATGGAACTGGTATTTTATATGCCATTCTGTAACTAAGTATAATATAATCAACTCGGCTCTACGTCATGCGTCACAACAAAGAAAATCTATCCGATAAATTTTGCTTGTCGTACTAGGACGCTGAGTTTACCATACTGTTCTAATAAGTAAAGTCGATAGATAAGTGTGATTTTGTGGAAACTATCCATAAACCACTAACATAATCTGAAGCTGCAGAGCATGGTATCACGCGGCGGCCAGCGGCAGAACTTGCTGATACCACTATCAGGGTTCCGGGAAAGTGATAAAGAATAATTGTGCGAAACGCAATACTCACTGATAGTGCACACTGCAAATTCCTCTACAGAATATAAATATTTTTTTATACCAAAGTGCCCAAACGGAAGTGATGTTTTAGCTTTTCCGTCCGCGGATAAGCAAGAACCAGAAGCAGCATCAGGAAGGATCCTAAGCGCGATAGCGAATAAGTAGTATACGCGTACGGTGCCTACCACTCAGGCGTATTACCATGACACCTGGCTAAATGACGTTTGTGCAAAGTACAGTGAGGAAATGGATAATCATAGTAGAGAAGAGGAGTTGGGATACTTGGTGATGATAAGGCTTCGCAATAAGAGGAAGAAGAAACACGAAGTACGTTGCGCGGGGCCGCGGGGGAAGCTTCGAGTTCCGAGCCAGGTGTCATGTTAATTCGACCGAGTTATACTATTATTATTATATTATTAGAAGCCTGTACTGTCCCACTGCAGGGCAAAAGCCTCACTCCCTTTTTTCCACAACTTTCTGTCCAGTGCTGCAGTGAGCCAGGGTTGTTGGTAATGTATCAAGATCATCGCGCTCATCTTCACCGTGGTCGCGTACGATAGACTTCTGAATAATTAAAAGTTTAGGTTCTTCTATTGGGTATCGCAGCCTATAAGAAAAATAATTTAGTGTATCCGATGATATTATTTAAGGTACCGAACAATCTAAACATCTTAGAATTTAATTCCAAAAATCAATTCAGAAGTTTAGTAATACGAAACGTGGATGAAAGAGTCCACACTCCACATGAAAACAGCCTTGCTTTTATATTGCAACACCACCAAATTTCTTTATTACACGAGTTACCAGTAAGCATCTTATAGGTTATGATACCTTCAATTTACCAGCCCGCTCGTCAAATAACCCACGATCAAGTAATTACGCCTAATTGTCAGAAGCAAAGTGTTTTTTTTTGATATTGAGATAGCAACGATTACGTGATGAGCTGATGGGTCCATGACGCCACTTTCAACTCGGCTGGAAGTAATCAAATGTCACCATCAGCCGTTTGTCTCTAACCAGCAACCATGACTGGTCAATGGTCATATCGTAGAAGCTATCAAAATGTTTTAAAGTAACGAGCGCTGTGTTTAACAGACCTATATACTCCAGTATAGCACTCTTTTTACTCTTTACCCTCACAGGCAGTGGGGTGGGAATTTTCTGCACTGCCGGTCCCAAGCTTAGGTAAAAGAGGAGGATTCGTCGCAGGGCTAACCATCCAGTACGGTAAAAAGACCAGGTTGTGAAGACTACAACAAAGGCTAATACCGGACCGCCTAATAACCAACAGCCTAAGTTCGCAGCGAGTGGCAGTCTACTAAACAAGTGATCAGGACCCACAAAGGGTTGTAGCCTTGTAGCGCCGAAGATAGTAAAGAAATAGCACCCTTCTGATCATATGCACGCTTCCTCGTCGCTTGTTTGCTTAAAAAACGCGGGTGTCACAGTTCTCAAACCGACCCCGCAAGGCTGTTTTCTAATGGTACAGGAGTACCTCTTATTTTATTGTTACATGTAATAATTCCAAATTATTGGAAATCCAACCAATACCGAGTGGCAATAACCTGGCATTTCTGTAATACCAGCTGCCGAGACGGGGCTAACGAGGTTTGCAGGGACGCCACGCCACCCTTCGTGAATTTCCCGACTTGCTGCTTGGCGGAAGTTGTAATACTACCCTCAGGCTGTCTGGGGATCAGAGTTATCGACCTTCGAAACTCATAGAACGACGACTATGTTTCTACTTTCTAGTATAGTAAGACAAATATATAACCCTCCTTCGCAGTTGGGTTAAAAAGCAGTGAATGCATCAATTTGACTCGGTTCTTAGTGAATCTGAAAAGTTCTTAGAGTCAAACAGAATTGAAATTAAGTAAAATTCAGACTACTCCATTCTACTGGACATCTCTATAGATCTCCATTCCTCCATTATTCTATAATAACCTAGTGAGTCCATTGAATTAATGAAGCTATTCGCAAAGAATCTTTGGAAATATGCCTGTTCTTACTGTAAATCCCACACAGTAGGTACAAGTTCATGACAATACTACCATGAACTGAATGACTGTAAAACAGGTACACCATCACCGCACATCGAGTAACAACACCCAAACGAGTAACAGTGTTCTTCGTCAAATGTTGTAATTATGTTGTGTTCTGTACTTAATAATTTCCAAAAAAGAGCTACTTGGCACAATTTACTGGATATAAATATTAGCTCTTCGTAGTTGTCAACTAATTTAATGGAACCGTCAGTTAATATTACATTTTGTGTAGGCTTCTCCTGGAAATAACGTAAACAATTCGGTCCGGAAGACGCGGCGCGAAGGGCGCTGCCAGGCAACGCTTTGATAAGTCTAGGGAAGTGAAGAATTGTGAAGGTTACCGGAGTAAATTCGGACATCAGATTCGCGAGATCCGTCCTCTTTGCCAGTGAGATACAGGAAAGCTGACGTTTATACATGGAGGTAGTAGGTTAGAATTTCATTACTCTTTGGCAAATACATAGATCTGTTGTTCGCCATTTCAATTGTTTATTTTGTGTTTATCTCCTCCAAATCTAAAGTGTTACAATCACTTTTATTTTATTTTATTATGTAGGTATTTATTTTTATTTATTTATAATATGTGCTTTATGCTACGTCTACATTAGCGGGTATCGGCAAATATTCGAGCTATTGCAACAAGGGTGGCCGAGTAGTTCGTCGCATCGCGATGTATTCGGGCGAATACGAAGTAGTTGATTGCTTAAAGTTAGACAAGAACATCATACTCGATTTTTTAATCGCGACACGAATAATCGCGCGATAATGTAGCCCCAGCATTACAAAAACGTAAATTCACGCTGTAGTGCCTCCAATCCAAGAAGCTTCTTATTCTGAGCAGACTAGAGGCTAGTCTAGTGTCAAGTGGAACAGTGGTTGTAGTAATAATAGAACAATCTATCTACAAGCTCGATGCCTATAATTACCTAACTGTTTTGTGAACTGGATTATACTAGAAAGTCTAGAAACGATAACATCGAAACATAAAGTGCTTACTATAAATTTTACCAGACAGTAATGTGTAATGATTAACATATAATTAAAAAAAACTTGTTTTCTAATGCATAGAAACTGAATGGCCAATGACCTTTCAAACGTATTAAGAAAAACGTAGAAAATCGTAATAAAAATTGCAGATCTTATCAAGTACGGCATTATTTTACAGTTGGATATTTTTGTTTTGAGTCCTGACCGAAATATAAAGTCAATAATGATATTTAGTGTTTGCGCAGTGGGAAGTTTTTGATTTCGGAGTATCTTTACCACATCCCTAGAGATTGTGACTTTGTGCGCGCAATTTCGGGGATTCGCCCGAAGGCTCTGTGTGCAGGGTGATAGTAAAATAATCTTCATCTTCGATGGGTATGTTTCTTATATTTTTGGTGACTTTTTTAGCCAAAGACTACAATGCTTTTGGGTGGCCTGATTCCCTGAACTTTATGGATCAGGTGAGGTAAACTTTTCTCCCTTTTCAACCGACTTCAAATAGGAGGAGGTTATCAATTCGGTTGAATGTTTTATGTTTGTTACCTCAGAAATTTGTTGTTAATGAACCGATTTCAAAAATTATTTTTCTGTTTGAGATTATATTATTATAACTTTAAGATTGGCTCCATATACAAAATTGGTTTAGTAGTTAAGTTTTTAAATCAAAATAACTAAACAAAAGGGCGTTAAGTGAACATAAGTGATATATATTTTATAATACTCCTTACTTTTATTCTTGATACATATTCCACTGTAACCTGACTGTAACATTTTCTAACTTAACTTTCTATTTATTATTAGCTTATGATTTGTACTTCGTCCATTCACAACCAACTTAGAATCCACAATGCAGAAGCATTTGCTTGTAATCCAAAAGCAAGTGGGCCATCCAAATTTTACTTACTTAATTACTTTAGATAATACTCTAGTTTTAAAATTTTTCAATTTCTATTATATTCTTTCTTATATACCTACATAGTTATAGTCAAATTGTTTTCCTTCACCGTTTAGTAGGTGTCTTTATTTATCTATTACTCACTATCGCTACATTACTTCTATAAGTTGCTCACGTTGGTATTTATAATTATAACCTACCGACCCGCTAGTGGTCTTCATACCTATGTAAAATTGATTTAGAACGCTGTGGATAACCCAGTGGGCTATGATATAGTTAATGTAAGATGTTATAATTATTAAGAAAAATGTATATTATAGTTGTTTGTTGTCCCAAATAAATACAAAAAAAATTAAAAAAAATTGAGTATTTTGCAACCCTGTGTTTCAGTAGTGGGTGCCTACTGTCACTAGAACAGTCCAATTAAAGTTAGTTGTATGTTTTTGTAAAACCTTGACTATCTCTGATGTAATTACGCTGAAGCCTGAAGATAACCGAACCCACTACAAAACAAAAAATCCTGCCATAACTCCCAATAAGCTGTAAGCGTCGGTCGTCCGCAAATTGGCGCGTCCCATAAACGAGCCCCGTCGGCCCCGAGGCGATAAAATGCATCCGGCATTCCATAACTTTTATTGTTTTTGGGATAATTAAAAGGTTTTAGGGTCCCCCGCCTAGGTATGAAAGTATACCGAGTAACATGTTATTTATCATGGTATAAAACTGATCATACATAACACTTGCTACTTTCTGAGACCAAGTCTGTTACAAAATCACCGTTGATATCAGTCCGGCGCGCTCCGGTAGGCGATTTTGTTCGCTGTGATTTCATAATCTGACCGTACTGATTAAAATAAACAAATACAAATACCAATTATACTTGTCAACATTCACAGTTTCATTCGTATCGTAAATAACAATAATAGTACGATGACACACGGCATTTTTACGCGATACACGCCAGCGACTTCGCTTGTATCGTGTTAAGTGGCCCATTTTCATCGGCTTTTTACAATCTGCTTGTTGACAATCCATTTTAAAAGCTAATACGCTCACACGCTAGCATAAACTCTCCAACAATCAGCTTGTAAAAAAGCTTGTGTGTCATCGGCGCTTAACAGACAGTCGGTAGTTTGCTGAGTGAGTGAAATGATTTCGCGTCTCATACGTGAATTATTTTAACAAAATGAGACATTATCACATAAGGCAACTGATGAAAAATCACCGGTGATTTTACTGTTACGAAATGAAATCATATCACCATGTGACTATGAAATGGAAGTAGCAATCCAGTGCCTAGTCCTGCCTGGGATAGTGGGCCACTGGACATTGAGAAATTGTAATACTTTTACTATTACGGAGCCTAAACGATTAGTATAATCACGAAAACTTGCGCAGAATCGCCGCTTTGTAGCCTATTTGAAGTAGGTTTTCATGGGTTTCAGAAGAACTAAAGCTAAGGGCAGATGAAACGCGTAATGCTGATGGAAGGTAGGTAGTACTTTTACCATAGAGTAAAATAGGGTAAGATGCCCCAAAAGATAGGTGACTCTAAAAAACTTACATTCGAAAAACGAATGAATCTAATAAGTAATTGGTAAAGTAAAATATGTTATTTCTCTTACTTGAAAACAAAAGTTTTTCTTTAATGCATACACTGTAATTCACCGCATAGAATCGCCGTTTTGTAGCGAGTAAAAAAATCATGAAACCTACTTCAAATGATGCGTAGGTTTTAAAGTCAATCAATACCAACCAATTACAAATCAATTAATACTAACTATACATATACAGAGTATAATATTCCACGATGTACTATAATAATTTTAAAGTTTGAGGTAATAGAATATAATTAGCTAACTGAATAAATTCTTAATCATTAATTTCAATATAAATAAATAATATACTGAAATGTACTTACATAGATCCTCCTGCGTAGATTAGTCTTACTTCTTGGCTGAAAATCACAATGTTCCTGAAAGGTACCAGCATGTACGACACAAGCTTAACAGCTTAGTGTAGATGCTGAAACCCATACTATGTCTCAAGCAAGCCAATAAAAAAAAAAAAAAATGATACGTATCATAATATGAATAGCTTATCTGATAATCGTTGCTCATCGGTAGAGCAGTTCTGAAACCCCTTGCACCAAATAAGTTTAGTGCCCCTGAGTATAGTTCCTTACTTGGTTTATCGTGCGTTTCTCAGCTTCTAGAGAAACTGGTTCTGCGCAATCTTCTAGTCTTCGCATATTTTAGTGAACACGGTCAGTGAACCGCTGTATAGAGCTACGTATACGCATATAACAATAGCTGATACCTAAAGAAAAAACCTTCAATTTGATTGCATGTTGTTGGAAATTATCGCAATATTCCTGGAACTGACTTCGCCTGCTTGATTGATGGAATATTAAATCATCACATAAAAAATATCTAGGTGTAAAATAACGGATTTAAGTACTTCGTAGTAAATTCACTCACAAATTGCGGCAAATACGCTTGCCTTGCTTGTTTGATGGTAAAATATGCAGCCTGTTTATCAAAACTGAACTATTCAATCGGCTATTTTAGCAAGAATTCATGTATTACAAAGTTAGCACTGTTATGAGCGCTCGTCTATTTTGAGACAATTCTTATTCTGTGTAGGTGGAACAGCGGTCTGCACTGGGGTTCCGTTGAAGGGTGCATTATGTGCATTGTCCCCCGAAAAATACAATTAACCCTGTCCCAGCCATTCCAACTCCTTGAAGTAACGGAGCAGGATACTGGGTTGTTGACAGCACCGTTCCAGTAAAGTGCTGGCCGACAAATTTGGTGGAGAGGAGTCTAGCAGCCTACGCAATCCTTTTTTTTTCGAGGAGAATGCCTTTGCATACCCCCAACCCCACGGCACGAGCGGGAGGAGGTATGTCGGACTTGAACCGACTAAACTCCCCGGTGTTCCTTCAAGGCGCTGTTACGCCGGGATCGCGGGAACCCTTTCGGACACCACCGCAATCAATGTTCATCTCACAAATATTTGTCCTAGAGCTGAAATCGAACCCGCGACACCGGCGAGGCAGTCCTACACACTTTCCACTCGACCATCCGTGTCATCAAGCCTACGCAATCCTGCCCTAACCCTACTCTTCTCTGAAGCTTGACATTCTGAGACATTTTAGTATCAAGTAATTCCACTACCGGGCATTGGAAACGCACGACCAATAGGTACTAAAACAAATTGGAATATAACCATCATTCTTCATTTGCCAGTGCTGTGGAAGAATGTAGCCAAAGTCGGAGAATAGGTGATTGAATCAGATTTTACGACCGACTTTGGCCCCCTATGGACAGACCTCACGCAAGAGTCTTCGAACACTCATTCATAGAGACACGATTTGGGCTAACAAGAATCCGACATTTTCATTTCCTGGCGGGATTTTTCTTGTAACACTTCTCACGACATAGGTATTAGGTACATTAAATTCTAAATGCAATAAGTATTTATATAAATCAAAACTAGTACCTACAGGTTTTCTGAATACACATTATAATCAAATTATATATTACTTACCTACTTACTTACTAAATTGATGTCGGAGTTTATGTTTCCGCACAGAAAGCGAACGCTAAATTTTTCTTGAAAGAAAATTACTAAAATTTAAGAAATGCTACCATTTCAAACGGTTGCTGTAAACTTCGAGTTCTTGTCTAAATTTATATTCTTTTCAAACCCGTGTTATACTCGAACAGGCTTGTTAGCAAAGAAAACTTGTCTCTAGATGTAAATGGTCTAAGCAAAATAGAAAATTTGTTGGTAAATTGAACGATTGTTGCGGCAATCAATGTGCAGAAGCTAGCAAACATGAAAAACCGAAGATCGAGCTTAGTGGCGCGCACTAAGCACATGTACCTAACCCTGTAGTAGTGCACGAAAGGATCATTTTCGAGGCGCGCTTCAAATCCTTTTACCAGACTGGTTCGAAGGAACTAGTGACACGATAAGAAGAAGACCTAACCCAGTACGAACACCTTCTTCTCTTGCCTTGCCTTACCTTCAGAAGTGAAAAGCCACCATTAGAATTAGAAGAGTTAGCTTATGCTGGCCTTGGTGACTAAACGAAATTAATGCACTGAAAACTAATAACCTCTCCCGAAATGGTATAATCCATTTCAAATAGATGGTAATACGTTAATGATAGGTCAGGCAAGCGACTCATCTAATTGTGATGTCCATGGCTTGCTCCTCTTCGGCGTTTCGCCTCGCTGGCTTTGTAGTGAAAATAACCCATTGTTTTGTAACTTCTTGAATGGCATTTGAATAGCTTTCATAATAATGATTATCTTTCCGTGCTCTACGTTGTTCCTCATACATTATGTCAATTTGTACGTGATTTATGATTTTCGTCTGGGAACACGATTTTTATGCATTATGTTTGTATTGGAATGAGTTTTTGCTTAGGGTTTCTAAAAGGATAAGATCTACGAGGCTATCCAACACTAAAGCGTCGATGACACAGGGCTTTTTTACAAGCTACAAGCTAGCGAGTTCGCTTGTAGCTTGTAAACTCGCCCAGGATAATTGGCTTATTTACAATTTGCTTGTTGACAATCCTTCCCGAAACCTAACTCGATCACTCGCTAGCTTTTAAACACGCCGGCTTGTAGCGCGTAAACTTGCCGTGTGACATCGACGCTTAAGAGCCATTGCTTACTATATCAGCTAGGTTAGCTGAAATTCCTCTTGGCTGGCCTGTGATGAATATCCGTCGAAGAACTGACAGACCCGACAGTGGCCGAAACTGGCTGCCGAAGAATTAAGAGTGGCAATGGGCTAGCCAGAGATTTGACAACTGATAAATACAGAAGAGTTAGATCTGCGAAGTGAGAAGGCATAATATCATATCATATCCGATGATAATGTGTTGATGCTTGCAGTAAGTTGCCTGACAAAATTGGGCTGAAGAACTGAAACTATCTTTTTAAAAATATTAATTACTTATAATTTGGAAAACTTCATGAATTCCGGTCTATTTAGGATGGAAAATGAAGTCAAGGAAACGTTGTCTGCGTTATCGTTAATATTGAAATAGAACTAAATGAACCAAATATTTGGTTAAGAACTAGCTAATTTCATCGGTAATTACAAAGAAGCACAGGTTGATTGCACTACTATTAAAATTGAGTTCACACAAACTGTTATCTGCACAGATTAATTTGTCAGTTACTACGTGAACTCCCACGTCCCAGAACAAAGCCGTCAGACGGATTTAGTTGCGTCATCCGAATCGAATCGTTTTCACGACGATTTGAAAGTGAGTGGCGATCGCGAGTACCAGGGCGCCAGCAACGCGAGGAGGTGCCGTGTCTCGAGCTCGAGACGCTACGTCACGCGCCTCTAGATTGTGCAGTAGTTTGTATGACAGCGCGACGGGGGGTTATAAAGCTGGTGCACATCGTAGGTTCACAGGTCGAAAAATGTTGGCCTCCAAGAATTTTTATTAGATCGTTTATAATGTTTTCGACGGGACCTGTTAATTTTAAAGCAGAGACCGTTGATATTAAATTACAAAATTAACATTAACTTATTCAATATTCAAGTTTCGAACAGGTTAATTATGGAATTCGGTAATTAGCCACAAAAGTATTATCAACTCACTTTTCGCAATTATTTCACAATTAAAAATATTACTAAAATGTAATAGGTAGATTTATGTACAAACTATACGAGTATAAACTCCGTAATTAGGTAGTTCTGCCTTTTTGATGTAAAACTAAATAGTAACCCATTGTTAAAATTTAAATTATTTAGCGTAATAAAACGCGCTCTAATGAATAAGCCTCGTTACTGTACTTGCACGCAATAAAGTGCTGTAATGGCCATGAAAGAGTGATAACATCGCGTCATTCGACGAAACAAAGCGTATTTTATTATTCACTTGGCCACTCATAATCAATGCAATTTACAACCAACGGACAAGAGACGGACCTGAAAAACATTATCGTGTCGTTTAGTACTACCAACAGTGAAATAAAATGTAATACATTAAAATTTAGCATGTAGGTAAGTGACTGTACTGGGGTCTTTGACATCATTATGAAAATTCGGGACTTATACATCTTACTGAGTGCATACGGCTGTTCATTACGCACATAATAATTTGTACTTACATTAACAAAGCGAATTAACTCTGTTTTATTATCGTTTATCGAATTTTAATATCCCCGACAAATAGTCTCCTTAACGACACGTTATGATTTTTACTTACGTAGGCGTAGTACTTACTCATTCCTACACTTATGTACGACGGACGATAATGATTTCGTACGTTCTTTTAATATTGATCAAGAAGCGTACCTTTTTTATTTGTACTTCATCGTACACATAACTGGTCACCCGCTCCGTATCGTTTTCATCTCGTTGCAGTATAAAATTACCTTAATTTGTCGAGGTTTTTTTCTTTTTGCCTTAATTAAAATAACTTGAGTGTGTGTGTGACTCGCCTATGTTTGTTGGCAGGTGGTGAGGTGGTTCTACGCGAGAGGCGATGCTGGGCGGGGCGGCGGGGGGTCGCTCCCGCCCGCCCACTGACCTCCAACCAGGTATGTGCTCCTGGTACTTCAGTATCGTAATATCGGTCTCGTAACAACTTTTTTTGTTTCAACGCTTGTCAGTCAGTGTTGTAAAGTTTTCTTTGAATTTATGAATGTTTAAAAATGAATCATCACAACGCGGCTTTGGGTAATAATATAACTATTTTTATGGTACAATAGAGATATCATTGCAGTATTTGTATTTTGCTTTATTGAATATATTTTTTTATTTAGAAACGTTTTTTCTATGTTGGAAATGCAGGTCCAATTACCTACAGAAACTACTTTTCTTGTTTTTTTTATAATGTAAAATGTAGAGTTGGTAAAGTTCAATTACGCGTAATTTTCCTATTTTGCCGTTCAATAGAAAACACCGTTTTGCACCTGTTAAGATTTACGTTTGTCCCATGTTCAGTTGTGTATGTCCCATTTATGTTATTTATGTTGTCCCAGGTGTGTCTCGATTCCCCCTGTACTCGCTTTTCCCGGCCCAGGGCGGCAATCGACCCACTTTGCATAAAGGTAAGTTTCATTTCGACCCACTTTTAGTTTTAAGTTTTATTTGCTTATATTTTACGTGCTACTTAGCCTAGTTTACTTCGTCTGCTCACTCTTCGTTTTTGTTGCGCGTTACACATTTTCAAACCGACACAATATCACCCTAAAAATTCTATAGGTAGGAAGTGTAGGAACCTACATGTATTATTTTGCAATGCAAGAAACAACGCATCGAAGCGCTTGGTGGTTGGAGGAAGCGTGGAGGTTATGTTGACAAACATTGACAAACATAACCTCCAAGTTTCAAGTCTCTTGACACTTGAAACGTGCAGCGGTTAGACCTGTAAGTTTTTTGTTAGTCAGTCAGTCAGAGTCAAGACTTTTATTAATATTGATTTAGAAATATTTACAATCAAAGACCAAATCGCCCTTCAAAATCTCAGCCCATCACACCCTATAAATGCTCCTAAATAACGCTAGCATTGTAGAGATGATATTCTAGCGAGATGATATTCTTGTTGCCCACATCGCGTGCTTCTGCCCTGCCCCGGGCGACAGGCGTGAAGATATGACGTGACGGCTGACGGCTGACAGACAGATGTATCTTACCAACTGTGCCTCATAATGAACTGGCTGGTATCCGCCCGCGACTTGCAACAGTTCGCGCACTGAACGATCGTGTTTCCGAAATCAGCCACGAAGTCCGCGTCGCTGATCGGATTTGAAAACTGCTACTGCGTAACTTCTTCAAATACTACAGGCTACAGACACTCTTCTGCTTCTTGTCGTGTCACTAGTTCTTTCGAACCAGTGTGGTGAAAGGATTTCAAGTGCGCCTCGAAGAGACTCCTATCGTGCACTTGACACATGACCGGTATCCTCACGATGTTTTCCTTTACCGTTAAGCACGTGTTTCAATAAACATAGATTTTTTTGATCAGAAAAATCCTTTGGATATGACCGGGTTCGAACCCACGACCATCGGATCGAAAGTCGAGGCACCTCCCACTCAGCCAACACGGCTTTGAATATCTCTTTACTCATAATAGGTGCTGTGCGTGGTTTTACCCCGTTCACAACAAACTCGCTTTTCGTAAACTTTCAAAGAACAGTCGTCTTGTGTTTAGAGCTTTCCGTATTCTAAGTATTCTGACATACTGAGAATAAAGCCTTACCTAGTTACGGAAAAGCTAGAAAATAAAATGAGCCTTATCTAGTTACAGAAAAGCTATTAAAACAAAATAAAATTCACTTGATCATTCCTTTGTCAGTCATCAAAATCAATTTATTACTGTACTATCGTAACAACAAGACAAACCGCTACTATCCCACTCCCCTCAAGTATTGAATACACAATACATCATCTCATTGTATGTTGGAGTCATAACTCGAGCTCGCGTCGTAAATTCAGCAATTATGTGCACGGCATGCGGGCGTTTTGACTGACAGCGCCACTCCTGGCGAAGGTCAGAGGAATTTCTTCACAATTCTCCGGGTCAGACAAGCATCTAACCTTTTAAAACAAAGAAGTGAGTGTATTGGGAAACTATTGAACCTGGAAGCTTTGGTACTAAAGCAAAGAGTGGATCGATCTTAATTTAACATACATATGAGTGTTCCTTTAATACAAAGCTAACCTTTTAAAACAAAGATGTGAGAAATTTATTGGGAAAATATTGAACCTACAAGCTTTGGTACTAAAGCAAAGAGTGAATCGATCTTAGATAACATACATACGAGTGCTCCACGTAAAAAGTCCAACTCCAGTCACCTAGATCCATAAAAATAAAATACCTATTACACTTTACCACTGCACTAACTGCATGATGCATAGCAATCGAGTCATCGTACATTTGAGCTTTATTTGACTACTAACTTTTCATGATGCTCACGTAACAACCTGGACCATAGACGCCCTGAATCGAAAGGAGTTGAAGAAGAGGAGGAAGGCCTTTGCCCTACAGTGGGACGATAATGGCTGAAAAATAATAATAATAACTTTTCATGTCAGTCTTGATTCATGACTCCTTGACTCCAATAGAAAAATAAATTTGGCTGAATCCTTAATTCAATAGAAAAATAAATTCGATGCCCGAAGCTGGACTTTGGCTGCCTCCTTAACTCCAATAGAAAAATAAAATCGATGCCTGAAGCTGGACTTTGGATGACTCCTTGACTTCAATAGAAAAAATCGATTCCTGAAGCTGGACTTTGGCTGACTCCTTAACTCCAATAGAAAACTAAATTCGATGCCTGAAACTGAACTTAGCCCGAACTCCTGTTATGATACCACCTCAATCAACCTAATGCACAGGGATATAACACGACAAACACGCCTCGAGCCAAGTTTGAGCGACACCCGTAAAACGCGACCAGACGGCTCCCTGCATTAAATTTCACGTTGATCAAATAAGAAGGCTTAGGGAACGTTTCCACTGCGTTGCGACACCTAAATAAAATACCAAAGCGACAAAAAGATCAAGGTTTTACAATACAAAGTACAACCGACTTCAATTGTACTGTTTGAAATGAAATTATTTATTTTGCTTGAAGTATGGTTATAAGGTCTTAAACTAGTTTTGGTGTCGCACACTTCACCGTAAATACAGCATGCAAAAAGAAAAGATTAAATTATAAAATAGATATGTTATATAAAAATTTAAATTAATAATTTTTTTTTTATTTAGATATTCTGTTACATTATAAAATGATTTGTCAATAAGCCATTTTTTAAATTTACCTACAAACATTTTTGTTGACAATTTTTTAATGTCATCAGGAACGTTATTAAATATTTGTCCACACATTGCGAAACTACTCTTATGGTAAAGAGCAGATCTGGGTATCCGAGACAAAACCACTCTATCAGGATTTCTTACACATCTCGGATATATATCGCGAAATCTAGTGAACAAATCAGAATGTTCTCTCACAAATTTGGCCGCTTCCAAGATATACATGTTTTAGTGACTGTTAGCAACACTGAAAAGTCACAGGGAAGCTAAATACGCAGTTTTGTTTACTTCGCGAACTTTTACTTCGCTTTTTTTTCAGTTAGTTTGATATAAAAACTAAACTACTGAACTGATTTTGATGAAATTTGTATAGGACCAATACTTAGATGTGAGGACCAATCTGAAAGTATATCCTCTCGATGGATTCCCATTACTTCGCATCGAATAACACCCAAATGAGTTACAGTGTTGCTCGTTACAAAAAAATCCCAGGGTGTTACTTATAAAAGATTTTTTCAAATCGGTATTTAAACAACTTCTGAGGTAACAAACATTAAAAAAAAAATTAAACCGAATTGATAACCTCTTCCTTTTTGAATTCGGTTGATAAAATACCAAAGCGGCAAAAAAAAAATGCAAGTTCGTTCGGCACCACTGACTTTTTCGCAAAAACGAATCCAATCAATCGGTCTCGCCAGAGTACAATTGTCGCAATTATACCAGCATGCAGCCTGGCTGTAGAATTTGTTTAAAGCACATTAACACAGCTTGCTTTGCCAAGCGATAGCGATGAATGGAAAAGAAATGCCACCACATAGCGGGAGAAAGGCAGGGAGATGATAACTAACCTTGCCATACCATACCATTCCATGTGTTTTTTGGCTGAGTTGAGAACGTAGAATGGACTTCATATATCAGGTATTTTCCAACCAATTAGGTACTTACTTATTTTCCCTTCCATTATAATTTGATTTCATCATTTCTTTTCATTTCCTCATTAATAATAATAACTAAATAATACATATTTTGGATATTTCACACAACGCCATCTAGACCCAAACTAAACAGAGCTTGTACTCTGGGAACAAATAACCATAGAATATATAATAGAAAACAGCACCTAGACTCTGGGAAACACAAATGTTTGTCCCGAATCGGGAATCGAACCCGCGACACTGGCGTGGCAGTCGAACACACCGAGATCCGTGTCGTCATTCAAAGTTCATGATTTTGAACCCGGAAAGTATCTGTCTTAATATCTGTAAAGATGTAAGTATATGAATGTCTGATTTTTTCAGATAGAATATATTGCTCCAAAGTGGCTAACACGCCTTATCGCGAATAAATACAACTTATCTGTTTATTCGTTTGCTTTTTGTTATTTAATAAAACGTGATGGAATTCGTATGAGATTAGAGGGATTCGGAGAGGTTCTCCTCATTTGTCAGTTAGAGGTTGCAGTAAAGGGCAGACAGTTCATTTATACAACTCTCCGTTTCAATGACTGCAACGTGTAGTGTAGAGAAAGCAGGTCTTGGCCACTTGGCGTCTCGGAAAAGCAGGCAGGCTACTTCTTTGCCAATCAACTTCTTAGATTCTTTATTGTACGTACACGAATAAACATTGCAGACATGTTAATATAATAAGAATGTACAGTCAGCATTAAAAGTCGATGACCACATTCAGATTTTCAAAATCGCTATACACCATATTATATTATTGACATTGAGGTATACAGTAAATTTTCAACTTTAATGATGTTCATTCAATACCAGCGCTTGTCATTTTGAGCGATTTAGGTATAATAGCAATTTTGAAAATTAAATGTGGTCATTGACTTTGATGCTGACCATACGTACGTATGTAAATGTCCAGCTTAATCCTTTTGAGAGTTATCTACCAGCTGAACTTCTTGGTTTTGAAAAATATTTTCATAAGCGTTTGATCGCAAGGATTGGAAAATTCGGGGCTTTGCTTTTCCCAGCTGTGGAAAATTTAGTGCTTCATAAAATACAATACTCTTAGTATTAAATATAAAGATATTTTATTTGCCAAAACACAAGTACAATATATGGTCTTAAATAATTGGTGTCCTAAGTATGTTCTACCTATAGTTTAAGGTGTGCAAATTTTATAATATTATAATGCAATTATTTAATAGAAAAGAGAGTTTAAATACATGTATGTCCATATATGTTTATGCATACAATACAAAACACGACATCTTTTATAAAAATGTAGTAGTTACGTAACTAACACAATTCATATGCATGCAGTAACTTCGGATTTATTCTAATTCTCACTAAGAATCGCCAGAAAGGCCAGACATCGTCTGTGTGTGCCCTTTCGAATAAAGCTAACAAGGCGAACGGCCATGACTTATCAGGATTAGACAGACGGCATTCTTGGCACCAAATGTGAGCGAATATCGTTGCGCCGAGTTCAAACTAGAACACAGTAATGCTCACACATGAATAAAACTCCAATGCAACAGAATATCTAGCACACAGTAGGTATTTAATTTACCCACCCATTCCTAAGTGTGTGTACAGTTTTGCACTGGGAAAATTCAGGCTTGTTAGCACATAGTAAAATAAATATGGTCAATCAATAAATATAAAAGGCTTGGACCTGACTGACTGAGAGACAACGTAGGTACAGGCAAAACCGCTGAACGTAGAGATTTTAAACTCGAAGGGTGTGTTCGTCAAAAAGTGCAGGCGCGTACTAAGAAATGGATTTTATTTATTCACAATGCAAACGAATTTGACGGCGTCAGCTAGTTAATAAATAAAATTATAGAATAGAATAGAATATGCTCTATTGTATGTATCACCATAAAATATATAAAAACAAGAAATACAAACTAAAATTAAAAGGGCGGTCTTATAGCTAGATAGCAATCTCTTACAGACAACCAGACAAGACATATTGTTAGGAGAAAAACATTTAACGTTTAACATTTTATTAATATAATCAATAATTACGTACCACGCAGATGAAGTAGCAGGCGGCAGCCAGTTCTCCATAATTAATGAGCAAACACTTTTTCTTCTTCAAATAAACAAGTAGATTAGTCACAAACTGTACTCTTGGAGCAGTGTTTCATCATACGGACCATGCGGTAATGTTCGTAAATAAACCGTCAAGTGCGAGGGTGGGTGCGCATGTGCGCGGGAGTCGCGCCATAGATGTTGATATGCATGCTGCTGTGTAGCCATGGAAATGATTGCTACTTCTATTTCATTGTCACATGGTGATATGATTTCATTTTTCAACAATGAAAAATCACCGGTGACAAAATTGACGAAAGGTGATTTTTCATCAGTGGCCTAATGAGATAATGTCACATTTTGTTAAAATAATTCACGCATGACGCAATTCACGCAATCACTTCCACTCACAGACAGTACACTACTGACTGTCTGTATCACGTCTGTATTGTTATTTATAACACATTTGCTCGTAAAGGGTCTATGTACCAATTTCAATATCGTATTGTTACGCACTCGTGCGGTAATGTAATGTAAAACGCACTAGTGCGGTAATGTAATTAAAAAAAGAAGGTTTATTAAGGTTCTCCGTTTAAAACGAACGGTACTTTTTTAAATCTTAGCAAAGAGTTTTTATGTCAGAAATTAAGTGGTCACATTTTATGAATAAAATTAACTTTGGGAGATAAAATATAATAAATAAAATTTAATTTTTTAATTTAAATTATATTGACCATAAAAACAACCATTTAAATGTAACAAAACACAAAAATATT
Organism: Lobophora halterata; assembly: GCA_932526365.1. Classification (NCBI taxonomy): domain Eukaryota; kingdom Metazoa; phylum Arthropoda; class Insecta; order Lepidoptera; family Geometridae; genus Lobophora; species Lobophora halterata. Next base: position 792,530 of record OW052012.1, read on the forward strand.
AATTTGCTTTATAAGTAATACTGGCTGTTTTTGTGCCAAAGGCAAGTAGGCCTTTAAAAAAAAGCGCATCGCTAATTTGAGAACAAGTAAAAATTATTCCGCGCGCTGTTTCATTTCGCTGTATTGTTTTTATTTGAAAATGTCGTCAAGTCCGAGTTTTGTTTATTTCCTCGCAAATGTGTTATAAAACGTCGTATGACATACGTGCGCTTTGATAATTACAGCCTCTGCTTTCTTGAAGCCCTCACCTACGGCTCGGGCTAGCAATATCGCCTCGGCTGTAATTATCAACTTACCGCACTTATATCATAATGTACAATTACGTTACAAGTGAAATTGTGAATAGTGACAAGTATCATGACATCACAGCGTACAAAATCGCCTGCCGGGGCGCGCCGGGCGGATATCACCGATGATTTTGTAACAGACTTGGTCTCAGAAAGTAACAAGTGTTATGTGTGATCAGTTTTATAACATGTTACTCGGTATACTTTCCATGCCTAATACTGTGTATCTATGGCGCGCATAATTAAGGTCTGTCCCTTAGGCCCGACGGAAATAGACTCTTTGTTGCGCCATTGCCGATGAATCTTAGATGAATTTGCTGCGGACTAATGAGGATCGAAATTGCTGAGGGTGATGACAGACTTGGATAGAATAAATAGCATTGGTGACTGGGAAACTTTTAATCTGTTACCATCGTCATCAATTTGCTGTCACAAATGATCATCCGATTCGAAGAGCACTGTTGGTAGTTAAATTACTTGGCTTTCGAGACTGGTCATCAAAATATCTCTAAAGCGTCGATGACACAGGGCTAGTGTACAAGCTATAAGCCTAGTTTAAAAGCTAGTTAGTGAGTAATTAAGGGGTCCGGAAGGATTTTCAAGTAGCGGATAGTAAAAAAGGCGATGACACGGGACGAGTAAAAACTACTAGCGAACTCGCTGGCTTGTAACTTGTAAACTAGACTACCGATTGCCATTAGTACGAAGCCCTATGTAGCACTGTTCTCGTCATGGGCAGACGTGTTATCTTACCATCAAGAGCGTCTTGCTCGTCTCGTCTCTTATCTTCTTCTTCCTTCTCCATCAATTGACTGCAAATCTAGAACTAATAGTATTCTCTGTCCACAGTGACCGAGAGTCTGTTCTCGACGTCCCTCTCGGCGTTCGGCGTGCCCACTCCACCGCCAAACTCCCCCTATTCTCCTCTGCAGCTGGAACTGCTCAACTGCTCACAGCGGATCCTGCTCACTGACAAGTAAGAGACCACATATTCTTGTAAAACACGAGATCAATACCGATCTATTTAATTGCTCGAAAACTATTAGAAAAGTTGTCTTTTTTCGAGGGCTCTCTTTGCATCCCGCCCGACTCTACCAAACTAGGGTTGGCAGCTTGTTATAACTGGGGATTGGGTTGCATTGCTTATTTAAAGATTTATTAATCTTAGGATTAAAGACACTGTTTGGTACTTAATAATTTATGATATAAAAATTACTCTAATCTCCAAGGTCGGTCATGACATAGTCACCAGAAGTTTTTGCGCCAGTACAGCTAGACAAGCCCCTAATTAAGTTTAGTTTAGACATAGATGAATAAATAAATTTATTGTTTACATAAAAACCTTAACGGTACACAGAAAATAACGAATAACGGTGTTCTTATAGAACACCAAGATATAAATAATATCAAACCAAGATGGACGCGGAATACATTCAAATTCAAATTATTATGTACGCTGATGTAAAATCGAGCAAAATATGCTGCACTTTTTAGATATTACCAACTTTTATGTAACAAATAAATATCTTATCTTATCTACAGGACAGAATATTATTAGAATATAGACACCTCGTTAATAAGAATGAAATATCTCTATTTTTAAAATAATGTTTGTTACTTTTTACGTTGTAGTTTTATTGACAACGAAAAGCCTAGAAGTTTTAACATAAAATATTTATGTAGCTCTGTTGCTTCTCTTTTACGAAAATTAGCATCGGACCAAAATTAACTAGAAGTGAGCCAATGTCAATTTTAAATGTATGTACTACATTGTTAGAATTCATGGTAGTAAACATCGTCACATAAAATTCACACAATTAAAATAAAATACTTCACTAATGGACTACCGACACCAAACATGGTTTGTTAGCGGATACTGTTTTCCGAATCCATATTCCAAATATTCCAATCACGAACGTCGATGAACATTCATTGGTAATCAGCTCAGTCCGCTGGAAAATGCGAAATGAAATGTGGCCGGACTCTACATATAGGACTATAATCATTATAGTGCTAAAGGTGCTTTTTCATTACGTTTCTCTGCCACGGGAAGTTACCCGAATATGGTAAGGTAAATAATCAAAGTTTTACAAAAACATACAACTACCGACTCAATCGGTCTGTTTAAGTGTAGGCACCACTGACAAGTCACAGGGAAGCAAAATATACAATTTTGTTCACTTCAACGACTTTTTTGACGTGACTACGTCAAATAATCGATGAACGCCGGCTACAAGCACGAAAACTTTGACGTCATTGTCCGGTAGCGCTCATTGTCCCGTTACGCTGGTTGTGACGTTGTCACGTTAAACTATCGTCCGTAAACCAACTTTACAGACAACCAATTTTTTTTTCAGTTATTTTGAATTGAAACCTAAACTACTGAATCGATTTTGATATTTCTATGGAACCAATTTGAAAGTATATCCCCTCAAACAAAAGAATAACTTTTCAAATCGGTTTATATACAACAAAGTTCTGAGGTAACAAACATAAAAACATTCAACAGAATTGATAACCTCCGCCTTTTTGAAGTCAGTGGAAATAGTAGATTATGCACTATGGGGATAAAGCAGTGTCTTATGTCGCGGGTGGCATATTGAACCCTGAGCTAACGAGGGACTCAGTTAACTCCTGAGCGAAGCGAGGGTGTTATGTAGAGTCTTGAGTGACGCGAGGGGTTCAAGCTACCCAAGACGAAGACAAGCTTTATCCCAGAGGAGCATACTCTACTTTTCACACCTTCTGCGAGGCAATAAAAATCCAGGGCTCCGAACTAAGCAGCCAACACCGTCTTTTGTTTTACAATCTTTGTAGTCGCGCCTTTTTTCTTTTTTTTTAATGAGTGGCCAGTTCGATTTTAGAACAAACCTTTTTACAATGCCATATGGGCGTTCTTTTAGTTAGAGTTTTCCACGAGTTTCCACACGAATTTGACGTTCCAAATTCAAATCACATTACTTCCCTTGGGAGTTTCATACAACATTACCTCCCTAGGTAGGTAATGCTTTGCTTTACCTTGATGATAGCATGATATGTAATTAGATATTGTCGAGCAGGTGGTGTGAAAAACAGTTTTATTTCCCATTAGCTCTATTGAATATTTTTCCCATTTTTCTGTCATTGGTTTACCCGGACATACTTGTATAGAACACTCAGGCCTGCACAAGTGATGACGATCGATATTGAATACTATGTATTTCTGGGGCGTCCTAGTGACCCGTGTACAGCTGTGAACTATGTTATAATGTGACTCTAGCTTCCGTCCGACTTTTTTTTATATCATACCTACCAGCATAAAGTAACGATTTCAAGTTCTTAAATTTAAAAAAAATTGGTGAGTAGTTTCGTTGTCTATCAAAAATCTAAACCGCTTTAATTTATTGGTAACGGAACTTTTATGCCCACTTGCACCAAACTTTCAAAATTACTAAGCATTTATTTACTTTACTCGCTTGGCAGTTCTTAACGATCAGAATCTGGACTCATAATAGCCCCTTTTTGGCTTTTAGGTCATAAGATATTTCTAGTGACCTAATTCTGTCTACCTGATTACGTCGACTTTTAGTCTAATTAGGTAAATTCCGAAAAAAGTTGGTTGTGTTTGAATCTGTCCTAGTTTTCAAAGTAACAGAAGTTTTTTTGTAAATTTAACGAGATTTTTGTGGTTAGTACGTATGGATGACGAAGATACAATACTAGAAATCCTGTGTAATCTTCCCTTTACCATATTTGCTTGCAAATCCTGTATATATTTTGTTTCTTTGCATCTATCTTCCAATTCATCTCATCCAGGGATCCCAATAAGATGGACGATGGCAAGCTAGGCAAATGCATGCCGGAGCTGTGCTGCGTGGACCCTCACCAGCGCCAGATGATGGAGAGCCTCGGCGTGATGCAGCCGCTCAGCATCAAGACGGAACAAGCCAAGCGGGCCTGCAACACCTGCCTCACCAACTCACCAAAAAAGGTTACATTCGCCATACTTGCACTGCACTCTTCTTCTTAACGTATTACTAATTCTTTCGAACCAGGCTGGTGAAAGGATTTTGAGTGCGCTTCGAAGAGGCTCCTTTCGTGCATTTAACACATGTTTTCGAATTTTGTAGGTTCTATGAGATGTCGCCGGTTTCCTCACGATGTTTTCCTTCACCGTTAAGTACGTGTATTAATGCATACATATTAAACAGAAAAATCCATTGGTGTACGACCGGATTCGAACCCACGAACTTCGGCTCGAAAGTCGAGGCACATCCAACTCGGCCAACACGGCACTGCACTCTATAGGAATAGAATTTGTTATATTTATTCTTTTTACCCTTTTCGTAAAGTTATATGTATGACTAGCTGGTGCCCGCGACTTCGTCTGCGCAGGTATCTTTATAAATTGTAGCCTATGTGTGATTCTGATGTATAATATTATTGTAAAGTTTCATTAAAATCCATTCAGTAGTTTTTACGTGAAAGAGTAACAAACATCCATCCATACTTACAAACTTTCGCGTTTATAATATTAGTAGGATAGGATGGTTTTTTCACAATATCTACAGTATTATTTATGACAACACGGATGGCCGAGTAGCATGTGTGTTGGATTGCCACGCCGTGTCGCGGGTTCGATTCCCGCTTCGGGACTGACATTTGATGACGAACATCGAAGATTGTCCTGAGCCTGGGTGTTCTCTGTATTTACAAATATAAGTATTTAAGTATTCTATCAGTTATCTGGTTTCTAGCTCTACTTAGTTTGGGGCTAGATGACGTTGTGTGGTAATGTGCAAAATGTTTTTTTATTAATTCACTCTGTTTCATCTTTTACTCTACGATATAAATACATAGCAAATCCACTCTCATTTCATAAGATCTAACATTGCTCCTATCGGATTATCTCTTCATTACTTAGTTGCTAATGGAAATGCTCTGCAGTCGGAATTGCGAGCAGTCTCAACTGACCTACTTCCTTACAGGTCATTCACACGGACGGCGGGTGCAGTCGCACCAACCCCGTGACCTGGCTCGGGGTCGGCCAGAACGTGCAGGTGCAAGTCAAGAGAGAGCCTCAGCATATGCACATGTCAGAGCTGGTAGCCGTCAAATTGGAGCAAGCCTCGCCTGGAAACAAGCCTGACCATCCATCCATACCTTCGTCTATGAACAACGGTGAGATCTCTTGTTGTGTTATTGTTGCCTGGTACCTTAGCAGGCGGAGAAGTAAGCACGTGTTGTGGTCTCGCATGCCTTAGATCACACGTACAGAGTACTCGGCCGAGACAGTGCTCTCGGCCGAGTACTCGGTACGTAAAAACATAGCGCCGAGTGCTCGGCTAAGCGGGTGATGTAAGCTTTCACTGTCTCGGCCGAGTAACATTTTACTGTCTCGGCCGAGTACTCGGTACGTGTGATCTACGCATCAGCATCGGAGTATAGTTATAGTGTAGTGTGTCGGTGTTTGTAGTAAAACAAGCATTTTCTTCTATACTCGCGTCTTTTAGTGATCTATCATATGGCGACTCAAAAAATAGTTGAAGGCTTCTCCAGGAGAGAACCAAAGGCTTAAACTACATACCTACCCGTATATGTAATGGACTGTGTGGAGGATATGTGTGTGCCATGGTCGACAAAATCCCATGTATTATTTTCCAACCAGGTGTAGTTGCTCTAGTGGTTGATCTTAGCAGAGGGAACATCAGAATATCTTTGATCAACCGACCAGCATTTATCACCACACTCGATAATGGAATAGAAGGCACTTGAGTGGCTCATTGATTGTTGCGAGCTGTGTCTGAAAGGAGGTTACATGTGTTATGTTATGGCGGCCTTCATACCAAGTCATACGACTTGTCCATAACATGCTCCATCAAACTAGTTATCACTAATCTCCACTGCTCGTAGAGTGATGCTATCCTGGTATTTTTGGTAGACAGCTGTTACAGTGCTACGGATAGTCGTAGCTTTGGTTTGGTAGCTTTGCATTCTACAAATGTTATGATAAAACATTTTACATCATCTTTGCATGTGCAAATCAACGTGTCTATGCTGTGAGCAAGATTTTAAAACTTATGGTTGCACAGTTCGGTGTCTGGAGATTTAATTGGCAATTTGTGTCGCAGGTTCTATTCCCGTCGGGATCGCGGTTGCCCGGCAACGAGTGGGCGATGCGGGCCTGCTCGCCGCTCTGTCCCAAAAAGACAACCAACGAATGCACGACATGGGTGAGTCAACCACATTGTAAACTACCCATATTTGTACCGTATTGTTTGAGTAAGGCACAAGAATACAAGACACACAGTTTTAATGAATACGATGATGTAACTCGTTCCGTAGAAGCTCGAATGAGTCAAGCGAAGTCATTCATTTGCCTTGCTTGTGTGAAATCTTACGGGCCTATCTGCCTCGTCATTGGAAGGCTATCGACGATCGCCGATCGTGCTTGCGTCGACCATCTCTCGCTCGAGTATGCTCTCCTGGTAACTCTATATAACCACAGTGATGCGCTTGGTAATGAAAAAAAAGTATATTGGTGCAGATAAGGTCAAGCTAGATACAGTCAAAAATGAGACTTATTTACGAGTAACTATGATTTGTATTGGGAAAGCAAAACATGATTTACAACCGCCCGCGGCCTTATCTGTTTTATAGTAGGTATTTCTTCGAACATTCGTCGATAAAAATGTTGTCTTGTCTTTACGAGTTCCAAGGAAAAGATTTAAATTTTCGCTGAATTCGTTAAGGATCTACGAGTAAAACAGCAATATTAATTTGACTATTTAGAATTACATACATATTATCATATTTTATTTAATTATTATAAAAAAAAATAAGTTGAGCCACGCTGAGCCGTATGACAAACACAAATGAGATATGCTCCATCAAAGGTCCAATATCTGACCTTTTATTTAGGTATCTCAATAAAAAATCACTAAAGGCCTTTAAATTTATTAATCCTGATTAATAAAATTTAAATTTTAAAAGCCGTTTGGGACACCAGTGTCCCAAATGGCTTTTGGCGTCGATAAATTGCAAATAAATACAGTTTTTTTTAGTAGCTTGCACGCTACGCTACTGTTCGCTGCTGTCGTCCGTTGCGTGACTTTTCTTTCTGATAACTTCAGATTTATTGACACTATTATCAAATAATTTGGTTTCATTGCGTTTTTTTTTCGGGCCTCATGCTTTTGATTTTAATTGATAGACTAGTATCTAATTAGTTATTTAATTCATGCTTTTAGTACAGCCTATATCTGATGCCTCTTGTAAGTTGGTCTCCTACCGTTCTTTGGCCGAGTGGGTGGTGCCTCGACATTTAATTCGAAGGTCGTGAGTTCGAACCCGGTCGTACACCAATGGATTCTTCTGTTCAAAAAATCTATGTTTATTGCACACGTGCTTAACGGTGAAGGAAAACATCGTGAAGAAATCGGCATGTCATAGAACCTAAAAAGTTCGAAAACATGTGTCAAGTACACGAAAGGAGCCTCTTCGAGGCGCACTTGAAATCCTTTCATCACACTGGTTCGAAAGAACTAGTGACACTGTAAGAAGACCGTTCGTTGACTAGAGGAGATTGCTGTGTAGTAATAATACCGCTCTCGTCAATATACTTTGTAACAATTAACCACATTTAACTTATGACTGGGTCGAAATAAACAAGTCGATAAATGATTCTTGATTTGCGAAAATATTCTGCCTTGTAACAAAAATATATTTGGAACCGTCAGTTTTATTTTAATAAAAAAAAATATGATTAGACACATCAGTCGCGGCTGCTTTTGTCAAAATTTAAAATCTATGATATCGTTTTTACTAAAGCTATTTCTTATACTACTTATTCCTTACACTTTGTTGATTATTAGTCTTGTTACAAGTCAAAAAGTTATCATACATTATGTTTTTCTAGTACGATTAAAGCACAATTAAAAGTATAAAATAAAATAAAATATAAAATGTATTATTCTATTTTATAGCTAACTTGATAGCTAGTGACCTTACGGGAAATGCAAAACATAAATAACTATGCATGTTATGAAAATGTTAGGCTGATAGTTAAAGTTAAAAGTGCGGTTTTCCTTCATTTAGCCACGACGTTGTTTATATTAATGTTCAGATCATCAGAGTAACAATAGGTAGAGATCGTGTGACTTACTGTGGGGCTAGCAATATTTATAGTTATAATAATCATAATTTTTGATCATTGACTAATTTGGAGGATTTTTTCTAATTGTAAGGATTTATTTCGGGGTTTATTTTTATTTTATCAGTATCGCCTATTGTTCGCTATCATCACTGCTTATATTTCAATAAAATAGACCATATTGATCAAAAGTTGTAAATATTTAAAAAAAATTGTATCCTATAAAAATATTGAAAAATCAATAAAAAAAAACATTTTTTTTTAATTCTGTCGATTAAATTAAATCTAGTTTCACCCCTTTTCGTTTGTTGACTTTATGCAGTATATAAAAACCTTAGTCCTGACTCTCTGACAGACAACGTAGAGGCTGAACCACTGAACGTAGAGACTTGAAGAGAGTAATTGTCAAGGACTTTTGTTAATTCTAACGCAATCGAAGTTGCGGGACTTGCGGGCGTCAGCCAGTAGTTTATAATAATCAGAATTTCTGACCGTTGACACTCATGCCGACTTACACCAAACATAAGTACATTATTCTTTGACCAAACTGTCAAAGGTTTACTTAAAACGCGAGTAAACGAGTAAAGTGTCCAGAGCTTGGTCGGTGTACTCTGTGGCTATACCCGGTGAGCTGACCTTTGTAAGGGAGATTTATAGCAAAGCGCGGCGTATCCGACAATTATATGCTAATTGCATAACAGACTCGTTTCAAATTCAAATACACACCCTGTAGTACACTATTTTAATTACCTCACTGCGTTATAGAATGCCCATCGGGCAATTTACTAGAATCTAGCCTAGCCTACTCTGTAACTATCGCTTCTTTGTCGTTTTTAATCCATCCTTAGTTTCCGTGCACGATATCCAGAGGATCCTCTTAGGGGCGCACTAGAAATCCTTTCACCATACTGGTTCGAAAGAACTAGTGAAACGATAAGAAAAAGAATCCATCCTTAGACTACGCTCAAACCAAAATAACAACCCAAACGTCTTATGAGCTCATAATTTTATAATTGTTAGCTCATAACAGGTAGAATATTTTCGAAAATCAAGAATTTTTTTTTTTTACCTGTAGCCTGTAGTACAGTATCTGAGCAAAACCACATATAATATGTGAAAATGGAGGAGCCACGATCGGATGGACCAGATTATGATGGAGAAGTCGTTTTCCCCCGAAAAAAGATTTGAGATCTACATATATGGCTAGCCAAGGTCTACGTTATAAATAAAGTAATACGTTTTTATAAATAAATTTACGAATGTCTATAGTAGACCTTGGCATGCCATATATGTAGATCTCAAATCTTTTTTCGGGGGAAAACGACTTCTCCATCATAATCTGTTCCATCCGATCGTGGCTCCTCCATTTTCACATATTATATGTGGTTTTGTTCAGATATCAATATTTTTTGTAAATCAATTTATTACTATTCAAAGGTACCTAGTACCTACTATATACTTATAATAGTTATCTACCTATTTATTTTCCTAATAAGGTGTGGATACCTGCCTTTGTAGGTAACCACCATATTTGTAGGCCTTGACCCATGTAACGGGAGATTAAAGAGTTTTCCGACAATTTGCATTTCCACTAGCTTGCGTTCATCCGGGCTCTTGTAAATAATTTTTAAATTATTGATTATAAAGTATGTACATAAAACGATAAAAACAACCTTTCATCATGGAAATGGAAATATCCTGCAAAAATTTGCAAGGCAATTGCTCTCGTAATTTGCAAGGCGCTAAATTTACCTCATAAAATCGAATAATTTGAAAATAAAATCAAATCTTATAAATTTACGGTTTTCTGATTTTTTCCTTTGTATACACACAATTATCTAGCTGGATGCCAAATTTGAACTTTCTAGGTCATCTGGAAGTGGGTTAGGTTTTACGTCTATATGTCAGTCAATTAGTGATAAAAATGAAGATTTTTGAACGTTAATATCTAAATAACGGTTTAAGCTGTGTTTATGAAATTTGAGGTACTTCATTAACTCCGGGCTTTCAATTCATAAACCAAATTTGGTGTGTTTATAATGATTAGTTTTTTAGCTATGACAAGGTCAAAAGTGGCTCCAAATGGTTCGTGTAAACTTACACACAGTGCTAGTGCGAGATTTTAATAACCTTGCTGTGTTATAGAATACGCATCGGGCAATTTACTACATTCTAGAATCTAGCCTAGCCTACTCTCTAACGATCGCTTCTTTGGCGTTTAGCAATCCATCTTTAAACTACGCTCAAGCCAAATGGTCATCTTATGAGCTCATAAGACATAAGCTCGTGAAAATCAAGTATTATTTAATTTTACTATTTTATTCTTTTTACTAACCTATTAGTAATATTTAATTGATCTGTGCAAAAAACTTTTATAATGTGCCTAAACATGCGTTTTTATTCTGACAGAATTCGTAGCCAAAGACAACGTTGGTCGTCGTAATTTTGCCCCCTTATTGCCCACTTTCACCAAACCTAAGCATTACTTTACTCGCTAGGAAGATCTAAACGGTCTCAATCTGGACCGTTAGGAACTACTAAGCGAGTAAAAATGTGCTTATGAATTTTTACATTTTAAATCCTACTTTTGTAAGTGTTGCTAAACGAATATTTTGAACTTGTAACAGAAATTGCGGCACATTTATGTTTTTACTAAAAACAACCGAACATGATTATAGATTCAATGCAGTGAAGGTGGTTAGTAATTACTAGTTTTAGTGGTAATTGCAATTATTACCGTTCACCGTCAGACGGGCGTCTATTGATCGTCAACTTGCCGCGATGGCATCGTGGCCGTGCCTTGAATAATCTTGCTCATTTTATGCGTTTACAGTGCGTTGGGTAAATCCGCCTATCTCTCATAATCTAAATTATAATATATTTTCTCATAATTGTGCACGAATGGAGCCTCGTTGAGGTGTACTTGAAATAATTTCACCACACTGGTTCGGAAGAACTAGTGGCACGTGGCACGATAAGAATAACATAATAGATAATACACACACACCAAGACCTGCGAATGGGATTGCTTGATTAGAAAGCAAATATAAATTGCATAAAAAAAACTTGAATCTTGAAATAATCTATATTTACAGCTGATCACGAAGCTTTATCTAAGACAACAATGGTGTAAATTTAGATGTCGCCAAAACTAAACTTAACTTTATTGACAGTAAGTATTAAAAATGTTGCTGTCCCTAATAATATTTAAATGAATAATAATAATATGTTTATTTCAGACCAAGATCCATAATTAAAAGTACTATTAAATGTCAACACAAAAATCAAAAATATACAAAAGTCAACATAAAAAATTCAAATCCAAAACAAAGACCAATGACAAAAAACGAAAACCAAAAACAAAATCATTTTACACTTCATCTAACGCAATCAATTTATTTAACTTAATTTAAATTTCTATTGAATTTTATAAAAGCACAACATATTAAATATGTTGTGCTTTTATAAAATTACTAAACTAAATTTTAGTTCTGTCAAATTAATTGAGTTAAGTTTTGGCGACATCTGAATTGAATCTTTAATTTTGGTACATGAAGCTTTATCAAAACAACAATACGAAAATACTCGAAGTTTTTTCAAAGAAATCACTGAGTTTTTGTTTTATTAAAGGGTAACTTAGAAATATAAATATTTTTTATTGAGCTTTCAAACTGTTTTTAGAGTTTTGTAGTGATTTGGAGTATAAATTAACATCACTTGAAATTTCCTGGATTTTTTCAGTTGGTCAAAGCTAATTTGAGATGACCGCCCCGTGCTAGCTAACTTATTACTGATAATAAATTCAAGTATTTTTTACCACACTGATGAATTTCACGTATAATTCAATGAGCCGTAGTCATGCAACGTTGCTCGTGAATCGATAATGGTTTTTTTATATTTTTGTGAACCCTAATCGGTTGGAATACTGATCAATTTTGCTTGAATTTGCAACATTGTACACCTGCCCCTTGCACAATTTAACCCGATGACGGGGCTTCAATGACTACATTATTATGCAACTTGTCACAATTTGCAATTTAAGTTAAGAAGGGAAGTAAATTTTATAAAAAAAATGTATTTGGTTCAGGTGTACCTAATTTTGATAAATTATTTGGTAGATATAACCACAGAGGTATAACTGTTAATCTGTTGTGTTTAATATTAACTGAAATACATAATTAATAATTATGTATTCAATTTATCAAGTATTTAGTATTTATATATTTTACTTTAAATAAAACGGTTAAAAACCAATTGCATTTTTTAAAGGTTAAAGATTAAATTATTAGGTACATTACAAATTAAATAATTTAAAAATGACTATAATTATAAATTCAAAATAGTAAAAAAAAAAAAAAAAAAAAAATCAAAACATAATAAAACTTTGCGCTAGTTTTATAAAGGCGAAAATTTGTGAGGCTTTACCAGCAGTAGGGATCAGGGATTGATGGATGTTTGTTGCTCAATCACGCCAAAACCACTGGACCGATTGGGCTGTAATCCGGTTTGGGTGTAGTTGATGCATTAGAAAAAGAATTAGTTTTCCTTAATTTTCTCGCGAGCATAGCCAGGATTATACAAATAGTTTTAAACACATTAATAGTATCTATCTACAGACAGATTAACATAGTTTCAATGAAAATATGGTCAGTAATTAACTGGACACTGGAGATATACAGGGCCGGATTAAGTATAAAGGGGCGCCTAGGCAATGCAAATCTCACGGCGCACGGTGGGACGAAAATTGACTTTCAAAGACATAGGGATTAAAAAAAATAAGTGTCGTTTTATTTGCTTGAAACGGCTTCTACTAATCAATATTATGCCTAAATATTTCATGTGATACCATTTGGCGGAGAATATCTCAAGATATATTTTTTTAATGAAAAAAATGTATGAAAAACATATAAAAAATCCGGATATCTCCGGAAGTGCACGCCCAACCGTTATATCCTTGCACATAGTTATAGTACCAATTATTTATGATTTTTTGGCATACCTCATATTTCTGAGGCTTTCATATGGAGAGGCGCCGCGGCGCCTCTCCATATGCAGAAAGGCCTCTTGGTAGGTTGGGAGTCAGATAGGTAAATCAGTAGTAGAAAGCCAAAGAGGCGGTTCCCGATTGCAAGAGTATTTACACAACAAAACCAGACAATTATATGCCAAAAAAGGCCAATTATTATGGTAATTGCCACCTCAATTACATGGAAACAAAAAATCATGAGAAACAAAAAATGTGCGTGTCGAGCTGATGTTAAAATTGTAGGCCGTTTGTGAACACGCTGTGTGTGTTTAAATTGCGTGTATAGGTGCGGCTGCAAAGTTTGACTGGTTTATAGATTAGGTAGGTATTTTAGATGAATGAGATAGTATTTTTAATTGAATCGCCTAGTACTTAACAAAAAGTTGAGAAAAGAAAAATTAAAATATCAAGGTGGTCTTATTGCTAAATAGCAATCTCTTCTAGGCAACCGTGTTTATTTATACGCGTTTTTACCGTGAAAAGCTTTCAGGGAAAATGCAAAGCTTCCGTGCTGATGTTCGAGATCCAAGTATTTGGGTTTTCTTAGGTCTTTCCCTAGTTCCCTTATCAAATAAGCTAACTCGACATGAAATTTCATACTATATAGGTAATTTATTTGGCCTAGGCCGGCAAAGTAGATTTAACTCGAAGAAGGTTGTCAAAATAAGGTTCGAATTTCCAAGTTTGCGAAATAATTATTTAAAAGGTTTAGAAGATCAATTTGAATTGTGCCCTAGTGCCGAATTCGTTGGTACCATCCCTGAATACCATCCCCGTCTTGTAATATTGGTACCGTGACTCATGAGATCGCGGATGCTGTGATCTAAGATGAGTCAGAGATTGCTCGCGTCTACCAGGGCATAATGAACCGTAGGGTATAAATAAAGGCAGTAGTAGAGTGCATCGTATTTGTAATCACGTACAATCCGGCCCGCGCCCCCGGGCGGGGCACGTCACAAACATTTGGCGCGGTTCTCTTGCCTCCTCTATGAGTTCTATCATCCAGGGTTGTCAGAAATTAATTAAGTTGTACTTAGATAGGAGAAGTAAGACATTGGCCGTTCCTGAAATACAGCTTACGCTAGTTCGAGAACCTTTTTTATATCCGTTACGATAGTATTCTTTCCTGTTTTGGTATTCTTTTGGTACTCTAGTTGATATTAATCATTGAGGTTTCCACTTCAGTCTCTAAGATTCCTCTCAGTATCAGCAGACTTCTTTTTGACCTTTATTCTTTTATCTTCCGTGGCTGTGCAGTGTAGGTACTTTACTTACCAACCTTTGAGAGAGTAAATAATCAAAGGTACCACCACAATAGGTTCAATTTCCTCCTCTGTGAAGCATTAGCGAAAGATCACGTTTTCTGTCGCAAGAGTCGCAACCATCTTGAAGAGGTGATGGTTGTAATTACAGTGGCCAGTTACAGTTTTGTGTAATAACAACACCAACTTACAATTTTATTATTCATACATGAGACTGAATACTACAGATACAGCCCTATTAGACGACATGCAGAACCAAATCCGACAAGATAATCTCCCCTGCCTGCGCACCGTCGACGACCCTCTCGTATCTCGCGGAGAGGGTCGAACGAATTCCTGCTAGACAACTCCTGTCCATTTCTGCGCGCCTGGTACATTCCGTGACGTTCTATCGAACTCTGGCGACTATCATGCTGGCGCTGATTATGGGAAACGATCGGAATCAACGAGCGGCGCGGGCGCATGAGATTGAAAAAATAAGATTTTTGGCTCGTTATTCTCTGGGTTATTTTATATGTGCTGGTACAATAAATTAATGTTCGAAAAGTATGTTTCAAACTATCTCATCTTAAACGTTAAATAAAACATATTTTTTACGTGAGATATATTCTTTACACGCGCTAAGCCAGTGCGCTAAGCACTTTATTTTATGGGTAGTGAAAGAGACTGAGCCATCACGCTCGGCTAATATTATTAAAATATATTTTATGAAGTCTTCACTTCTGTCACATATTTTTTTGGTTTGGCTTGACACTTTCAACTAACGTAATTTTACCTTATTTGATATTAGTTAGTAAATTGTGTCAATTCAGATGTCGCCAAAACTAAACTAAACTCCGTGTTTAAACTAATTTGACAGCACTAAAAATGTTGCTGTCCTTAGATCAAAATAAAAGGATGGCATAATTTTAGTGCTGTCAAATTAGTTAAGTTTAGTTTTAGCGACAACTGCGGGGCTATTAATTAAGCTGTCATTAGTTCTCGTTATCGAATGGTACGTCAAATCTGAGAGAAAATGGCCGACCTCTCGAAGCCGATAGCGACAGAAATCCTATGGTGACGTCATTTTTTTCCCAGTCTTGACCTCTTGAGTCTTGACAGATTAGCCCTGCCGAACTGAATTGACACCATTATGTTATAAAGAGAACTTAGCTAGTTTAAAGAACAGATTATTAAATATGCTACAGAATTGTTATAGTCAAAACTAATACATAATCCATAATACATATTACTACTGTAATTCCATAATTACTGTGCTGCTGTGCGGAATAAAACGAACACACTATCTCTTTATATCAAAAAGGCATACAATCCTGTACTTTGCAAATAAAGCAAGGTAAGCCAAAGCTTTTAGTTTACGAAATTCACGCTGCCATAAAGTTTTCAATTCAGTAAATGCATGCCCAAAACGTACGAAATGAATGTATCCCTCTAGAAACTAAATCATTTTATTATCAACCTAAAAAGCGAACGCATACGTTTTGATTTCGCGTGAACAAGGATTTACAAGGGTGTGAGAGGGCCGTAGTCCCCTTCCGCTTGTGTGTTATTTTGACAAAATGTTGACTTTGATATTACGAAGTGCATGTTGGCATGGTATTTATTAGCATTACAATTATAATTTTATTGTGTTGTTAAACAAGCGGGGCCAAACAATACATTAATATACTTATCAGGAAAAACTCATAAGCTGACTACTTATTGTAATGCTCACATAGGCCAGTCTAGTTTTCTCTAATAACGTGCGATTTGCGAATCAAACGAACAATTTTATCGGTCTTTTCTTTAGCTATGAGAACGGAACCAAGATCACAGCTTTTATAGTCAAAATTGTCAGTCTTGCAGTCTAGAATGAGATCAACCTCTTTGTTACTTCAGTTGTCCTGGTACAAGTTTCGTCTCGGTAGCGCCCAATCGCCACAAAAATGGACTTCCATGAATTTTCCTCGTTTTGTTTATCTAACTTTATTTCTTGGTGTTTAAAGTTAAATTTCCGATGACATGTTCAAGTATTTTAAGCAAAATTAAATGCTCGCACAGCATCCGATCGAGATTCATTTTTTCTGTATGATCTTAACTCAGAAATAAATTCGTTGCTTAGTTATAGAAGAAATAATTCTTGTCGCTTACAAAGTCAATAATAAAATTAGACATTACATAAAATACCCCTTACCTTTTGATTGTAGGGAACATATATAATTTTGTAATTAATATAAATTCTTGTTATGTTACCAGTAACCATTAACACCGTTAAAAAAAACCATATTTGCCCTGGAAGAGACGGTACTTCTTAGTAATTAATTTAAAGAAGTTTCATACAGAACTTACATTAAAATACAAATACCTACTTATTACATAAAATTTTATGCATATTTTGTATTTTGTGCCTTAAATATTTCTAATTTCTACCGGGCTAAAGAATAAAGTCTCTACTTTTATGAAACTCTTGTTATCATCAAACACTATCTAATTTGTGTTTTTCATTTCCGTACAAAATTATGACCTTTTATGAACTTTATCCTTTGTTTGGTATAACTTTATTTAGCTATCTATACTTTGTAATCTGTGTGATAAAGTTACGGTTACAGTATTTATAATAGTGTTGCTAGTTCGTGCGACGCGATGCGACAGACACGGTAATCTATTTCTGATACGCTTGACTTCCACGCGCATAGCCCGTTACGCTTGCATAGCGCTAGCCGGCCACGGCCTGTTCTATTCTTAATGAGGACTTTTAGACGACCTAGATTTTCCAACTAGGAAAACTGCACCACCAATACATTGCCTGATAAACTACCCGCAATTTGACAATAAAATAAAAACTAAAATAAAACGTTGTCATATAAAAACTAATTTGTCCTGTAAAGTTTCATTTATAAAACGGCAAAGTTTTTTGTGGAAAATAGAAAAATAGGTTTTGCTCGGAAAATCCTAGTTGCATCCGGGTCGCTAACGTCGGATAAACCCTTTTCTTCAGCGCGCGTGATACTAGGCACGCAGCAGACACTAGGAGGTGTATGAAGCGCCGCCGCTCGCTGCGCTGCCCCCGCCAGCCGTTCGCCGCGGTGTTATTAGCTGATTGTGCGAGTGAGACACGGCTACGATTGGAATGCTGGGGAGTAAAAGAGATGCATTGTACGATGAAGGTCAAACTGATAGTGAACATAGAGTAGCGCGTGAAGCAGAAGCGAAACATTATACATTTATTTTGTGTAAATTATTTGAATGTTTTGATTGTAAAATCTGTGTTACGAACTTCTCATCGAATTCAACATACATGTTACTTGGAATGAGAACCCCACATTGTTTCATAATTAATAAGTAGCTACCACAACTCCGTTTGCGAATTAATAAAATCCTTCCTTACTACGCCCTTAAACTTTTTTAAGAACATACTCATAAAAATCTAGTAGCAGTCATCATGCAAGCCAAGTAATAAGTCGGAGGCCTTTGAGTGTTTCCACCATTTTGGTGCCAAAATCAGTCCCTGTTTCATGCATTGAGAGCAAGGATAAAATAAAATCAAAGATAAACCCATTGCGCTATATTCTCGCCTACTCTACACAGCAACAAGCGGTTGGAGCGCCAGACAGCGACATCGCTACACGTGCGAGCGAGATAGCACTACTAGCACGTGCTTCCTTTCATAATCTTCTTTTTGGCTCCTCGCGCCGCTGCTACTCCGATATTACATCTCATTGTGGGAATTTGTTTCGTGAGAAAATAGCGGTTTTGTTTTTTGTCGCTTGTTTATTTTTTTTGTACGGAAGATGATAAAATTAATTAGTGAAAGATTTTATAAGGATTTCGATTTGAGTAAAAGCACCGGTTGAGGTAAAAATACTTTATTTGAAAGATAAATGAAAATGAGTGTAAGTGGGATAGGTAATTATAGTTTTTTTTTGTTTTAATGAGAAAAAGACAATGAATTTAGGTAATTTTTATTTGGGAAAAATGATGTAGTCATTGAAAATGCTTCAATATAATTCGAAACCGCAGGCTCATGTCTCATAATATCATTAAGTGATACGATCATACAATTTGTTGTATCAAATAAATGGGGTTTTGCTTCTTTCTTTCGATTTTTTGCAAGGTCTCGTTATATATGTAGGTACCAGTATAAAACCTACCTATTATTAAACAGAAAAGGAGGGGGTTCACCTTTAATGCTGACTTGCACCAAACTTTCAAAGTTCCTAAGCAATTACTTTACTCGTTTGGCAGTTCTTAACGGTCAGAATCTGGACTGTTAAGAACTAGCAAGCGAGTAAAGTAATTGCTTAGTGACTTTGACAGATTGGTGCAGGTAGGCATAAGTCCAATTAATCCGTATAAGCTTTGCGACCAATCTTCACCTCCCGAGATTAGGCCCATGAGGACCCAGCTCCTATAAGTTCTTCTGCTGAATCCTCGCTATTACTATCTATATTTTATTAAGAAGTAGATATTAAAGCCGACTTAGGAAGGATAATTTGAAGAGGACGGAGTTCTTGTTACCGACATGCGATCGAAGACAATATTCGCATAACACCGAATTGCTTAGATATTTGCCTTGCCCTCTGATTCAGCTGGAGTGAGCTGATAGAGAGGGCAAAGCAAATGAACATGTCGGTGATATGCGGATTTTACATAACCTACTTCGATTGTAAGTACTAACTCCACTAACTCCGTCCATTTTGTATTTAGGTTCATGTTCTTTGAAATGAAAACAATTAACAGTCCAAACGTTGTAAAAAATAATTGAGAAAACCTTTGTTGGAGCTTCTTATTCTATTAACGAGTCTATGACAAGATAGGTTTAGTGACATAGGATAGTATGTAGTAAATAGGTTCGCTAGTAGCTTAGGAATATTAAAACTTTATATTTTACTCTAGTTTTTTTTTTTTTTGACGTGACTACGTCTATTATATCGATGAATGCCGGCTGCATGCACTAAAACGTTGACATCATTGTCCTGTAACGCTGTCATTGTCCGGTAACGCTCATTGTCCAGCTACGCTGGTAGTCACGTTAAAGTATTGTCCGTAAACCAACTTTACAGACAACATTTTTTTTTCTGTATGGTATTTATTAAATTAATTTGTTAAGATTTTATACATTATATAAGTAAACGATTAGACATTCATAAACGATTTGTGAAAAATTCTTATTGAATAAATGGAATGAAAAAATGGGCCTGCATCTCCCTAGATATTTACCCATCCATCAATTTATCAACGAACTTAAGAAAATTTGGTGCAACTAAGTAATTTCTAATGATTTCATCAAATAACCTCCAATGTTTCCAAATCCCATCAGCTCCGAGTAACGCTGTAAGCCTTAGTAAGTATTTTAACTATATAAGATAACTGGTCAATCCAGTTTAGCGGCCAGCTGATGAAAACTCGTCTAACTGGTATGGCTGGACCGATTCATTTGCATTCTAATAGTTTGATCCTTCCTGGATCTGGCTGGATATAACTTTAGGTATGTTTGATCTATCCATCAGCTGAGCGAGTGACGTAAGCTTTCACTGTCTCGGCCGAGTAACATTTTTCTCGCCCGATTACTCGGTACGTGTGATCTAGGCATAAGCGTCAAAAAAAATTGATTTATTGCCTTATCTGGACGACTTTTGGAGTACCTTACCTACAACATAAAAGAGTAGATACCTAAAAGCAAATAGTAGTCTTCTAAAATAGATTTGATTACAAACATTCGCGTTAACGTTATCGTAGTGTAGGTATCCGTCACCGGAGGAGTTAACAGTTTGTATGATCATTTTTTTAAAACGTCATACAATCTGTTGGCTTCTCGGTGACGCGATGACGGATAAGCTACGATAACGTTAGCGAGAAAGTTCGTGATCGAGCCACAGGTCGGAGCTATTATAGGTATCTTATCTATCGACGAGTATTAATAGGATAAAACCGGGATACCTATTACCTTTACATACTTATATGCCCCAGAAGGATAGGTGAAAAACCATAGGTACTTTCGAATTCAGGTTTTTAGGAAAAAGGGCATTAGGTATCCATCTGATGGGGCATCTGATATGGTTTTACCCTATTGTATTGTCTAGGTAGGTTTTCGAAGGAATCAGTTATCTCATCACTAATCCTTTTGTGTATAATTCTCGAGATTCAAAATTGTAATATTGATAGGTAGATTATTTGTTGATGAGTCTAACTTTGCAGGAACGGGAGAAAAAAAGTCCGAGAAAGGTTAGATCATCAGCATTTTCTGGTCATTTTCCCACCAGGTGGGGTCGGCACAACATGTCTTCTTCCATTCTTCCCGTCATCTCTGTACTTACCTGTTTTCTTCATATCATCATCGTTAGATGAATTCTGAAAATAAATCTATGTTTATTGCCTGTTTCACTGTGGTTTACTTCAAATACTCATGCAGGATAATAGGTAAGAGGACTTATTGAAATAAAACTGCAGATATTTAAAATATTTACATTTTTATTTCAATAACCCTATAAGTAGGTAGGTTAGGTAGGTATATGACCTGATTATTATGATACACTGTAGGTAAATTCCTACTGATGACTATAAAAAGTTACCACGTGGAGTGGAGGGCATACTCAAAGTATACTAATTTAGAATTAAGAGCCTATAATAAATATTTTATTATTCCTGTTTGCGTCGTCATCGGTCACACACGTGTCGCCGATTGCATCAGCGTCATCTTTGTGTTTTGATCCAGGCGCGGACGCGCAGGCGGCCATGACGGTGGGCGTGGCCAACATGCTGTGCGACGATCGCTCCGCCCCGCTGGCGTGGCCGGCACCGCCCCAGGTTCCCCCTCCCGCCACCATCTGGCCCTACCCGAACGGTAAGCCACCTCCTACTATATTCTGCTCTCCTGGTAGATACGCGCCAACTGCATTGCGAGACCGCGCGCGACGTTTCACGCCAAACGCGCCCTACATTCCTTGATAACATTATCCATCTCTTTTTATTGCTCTATATAGAAGGAGATAGAATAATTTTGTGGCAAATTCTTTAGCTTCCCGCCTGTTGATAGACCGCCTTCGCGTTCATGATGCTTTGGTAGTGGCATTGCAACTTTGGTCGTCCAGTCGACCCGCTCCTCGTCGATGAAAAATCGACCGAATTTAAAATAACTGAAAGTTTGTACTTCCGTAGAACGCCTTGGTTGCTTGCTTAAATTTGGTCGGATTGACGAAGATTCACGGTTGCGCGAAACATCAATTTTTCTTACAAACCTCCTCTGATTATCAAGAAAAGGATAATAATAATTTTCTTTTTTTATTGATTAATTAAATAATTAATTAGTACCTACATACCTATCGGTCAAATAAAATCTAAAAAGCTGCCAGGGCTGGCAGTAGGTAGACATCTAAAGACATCCAAACGACAACGCCGACGAATCGACGACGACGTACGATAAAATCGATGATAGGTTTAGATCTCGATTTTACCACTCAGTCGTAGAAAAAATAAATATTACAAATAAAATTGTTTTCTCTTTTTAATACCAAAATCAGAAATAAAATCAGAGTCTTGTAAAGCTTCCTAATATACAGGGTGTTAAAGGTCATGACTGGTTTTTGTTTTCGAGAGTTGATTTTCTTCATACAGGTAGGTATGTGTCATACCTAAATACAAAAGTTTGTGAGATTGGATATATGTTTGTTCTCAATTACTGCGTTACTACAGAATCGATTGAGCTAAAGTTATAAGATTAGGATTTAGATAGGACAAGGCTACTTATATCTCGATACTACGGCGGAGTCGCGGATAGCAGCTATCACAACACAAGGAAGACAGACTCAGTAGGTAAACGTTGATAGATAGATAGTTACCTATAAGTTAAAAATAATAAAAAAAAACGAATTCCGACTTGCACCAAACTATGGTACATAATAATTATTACTTATTCTTTGACTAAACTGACCAAACTATCAAAGTTCCTAAGCAATTACTTAACTCGTATGACAGTTCTTAATCGTCTGAATTGGGACCGTTAGGAACTGGCAAGCATGAAAAGTAATTGCTTAGGATCTTTAACAGTTTGGTGCGAGTAGGCATAAAACATCTTTGCGTCTGTGTTGCCCGGTTGCACCAACCTTAAAAATCCTAAACAATATTTGACTCAAGGTCAATGAACCAATAAACCATAGAAAATCTAGATGGTTGCGAGATTTCTCGCTCTTTCATTCACTTATTTAAAAATTACCAGACTTGGGAGTCACAATCATAGTGTGTTCTGTTTGGTGCAATGGAAATTGATCTAAGTAAAGTTTTAGGGAGTACTTATATTAAAAAAATCCTATCAAAGTATTCGATTTTTCGACTTTGGTGCAAGTGACAGTTTATGTCTTAATTCAGTAGACATCGTTTCTTCACGCCCATTTTGTACCCGCTGCCAGATAACCCTATTTCAGAATCCATAATTCTTTAATACCTAAACATTGATCGATCATTTGCAAGATAGGCAAACTAAACGATAAGTAGAAAAACCTATTTCATAATTACTTCGATACAATGATAAATTGAATAGATTGAGTTAAAATCCCTTTAATACGATCGTATTTCACGGCTAACGAACACCTAAAAAAACCTGTCAAATTTCTATGAAATTTTTGACGTCAAGATAACTTTTTTTATAATCTCAAATCCTTACTCAACCTACACCTGCTATTAATGGGTATTTTTTATCCTCCGAGTAACTCGATCCCGTTTATTATGTTCGCGGGCGGTTGGCGGTGGCTTTCAAACCTTTTTTGTTTTACCCGCGTTTGCTCTGGACGAATTGATGATGATTGATGACGATGGCTTTACGAAATCATTTGCCAGTGTTGGATTTCCCACTTAGTTGGTACTGAGGTAATTACGAAATTAGGCCCTTGATTCATAGAGATATAACCAAGGTTTTACAAAATCATGCAACAACTGACTGAACCGATTTTCATGAAATTTCTATGGGACCAATCTGGAAGTATATTCGCTATAAACAACAAAGTTCTGAAGTAACAAACATAGAGAGAAATAACCGAATTGATAACCTGCTCCTCTTTCAAGTCGGTTGATAAAAACGGTAATTCACACTACTTTAGAATAAGGAAGTTACTAGAAACTCGTTGCCTGTAATTACATTTATCTACCAATTCCGTCGCGTCTAAAATATACGTTTTCAAAGTTTGAAGTGGACTTGGATTGCTGAGGTGTTCGAAACCTGAATTCTGATTAAATGCCAGCTTAGCTATGCGATTCTGACACTGAGCTGCTTGTAGGTTTGTACAGGAATTAAATAAATTAGGTATTATTGTATTGGTGCCAAGACCGTAGAAAAAAACTGTTAGTTTTTTGTCCAAATTGTAAAATCTATTCGTAAAATCGAGTTAAATTAGAATAACAGACGGAAATAAGTTACCTTCTTGGACCTAGACTACAAAGACATACCTAGTAAAGGTAAATTAAGGTATTTTTTATATTAAAATAAGTACCTACCTATAAGATATTTCGTTGTATAGGTAGCTAGGTAGGTACTACTTAGGTATAGGTATTAGTTATAGGTTTGAATTTGTGTTTAGAGTTTTATTTGATGATTTTATTGCGGGTTGTTGAATAGATAGTGTGATATAAAATAATAATTGTACAGTAAAGTTTGTAGATAATCTGATCTTTCTATCTTTAAGTTTACGTGCATTTTGTGTAATACCCAGTTCACATCCTATCCTATGACTAATCCTTTGTCAGGTTTAGGCACGAACATCCCGATCACGCGATCCTAATTTTTAAAATATGTAAGTTGCATTTTTCCAACAATTATTTATAAAGTTGATAAATTTAGGTTACTTGACAGTATTTTTGTGTTACAATTAGATAGATAGATACCTACCTATTTGAAACCTATTGCTGCTTAGGTAGGTGTAGGTACTACTACTATATCTACTTATCTAATCCAGCTACAAGTTTTTTAGATATTATTCTGGTACGATATATAGTCATGCTATTCATAAAATGAATAACGGATGCGTTATGCTCATCATCATAGCGTGAGTAAATCATGCAAGCGGACGGCGAAAACGTGTGAAATTAACTAAAAACGGCGGATCCATCGTGCACCCGCATCCAGCCACTAAATCGCTCCCGACTCGTTGAACGGAACTGTCACTTCCACGCCATAAATTATACGCCATAAAAAAAAACACAAAATAAAAACATTAAAACTCATTTATCGATAATACCGGAGTCCGGCGCGCGTACAACCCTAATTTCCTTTACTCCGCCCACTTGTCCCGCCCACTTAGCGTCTCAGCCAATCAAAGAGCGGCGCACCTTCAAAGGAGGTTCTTTAACTCTGCCGCCTTTGGTCGCCTTTAGTGTTGTGAATTACTTTTTTTGCGTTTTTATGTTTTTCTTGTAATAACAAGTTGGAGAATAATGGCAATTTTTGCGGGGTTCCGTTTGTTTGGCGTTTGACACCTCACGCGATGTTTGAACGAAGTTTGTACGGAAAAAATGCGATCCACACAAAGTATGGACGTTGATTGATTGGATATGACTTGCAACTTGCTTTCCTGTTTTTCTTCGATTGTGAGCTGCATAATTCGAATAACACAGCAATTAATACTTGATTGTTAACAATCTCTATTTCTTTTATGTTTCGATATTTGGTTCGGTGTTTATTTTTAGTAACCATCTTAAATTAATGAATCCTCCTTTTACTTATCTACCTTACCTACCTATCTATTTAAAAATGGACATCCATAAATTTGACCAAACTATATTTTCACTAGTCCCAATATATTTATTCTCGAAAGAATCCAAATTGCTTATTTTAGTTTGATTCAATCTAATCTCCGGGTACATAGGTAAGGTACCTCCTAGAATACCTAGACACCCTACTTATTCTAATATTTTTTTTTGTTTATTAAATGAGAACGTGGTAGCCGAGTGGATGAGGCCCTTACCTTGCGATCTGATGGTCGCGGGCTCGAATCCCGGTGGCAGTCATGCGTAAATGGGTTTTTTCGGTTGAAAAAGTCTATGTATGCATCCCACGTTCTCGCAACGGTGAAGGAAAACATCGTGAGGAAACCGGCATGTCAGAGGACAGGAAAAAAAAATTCTATGGCATGTGACATCCACCAATCCGCATTGGGTCCGCGTGGTGGATTAAGACTCAGTCGCTCTCCTGCCGAGAGTAGGCCTGAGTTCCAGCAGTGGGAACATTATAGGCTGATTATGCTATGCTATGCTATTAAATAAATAACGTTTTGACTTATAATTATGTAGATGTGTATCTAAACTAAACTAAACACGTGCTTAACGGTGAAGGAAAATATCGTGAGGAAACCGGCATGTCAACATGTCATAGAACCTAAAGTTCGAAAACATGGTGTCAAGTGCACAAAAGGAGACTCTTCGAGGTGCACTTGAAATCCTTTCACCACACTGATTTGAAAGTACACGATAAGAAGAAGACTAAACTACCTAGTTAAGTTACCTAACCTAAGTAGATAAGTATAACTAATTAGGTATTAATGCCAACTTGCACCAAACTATCAAAGTTCCTAAGCAATTACTCAACTCGCTTGACAGGGGGTAATTCTTAACGGTCTTAATTTGGACCGTTCAAAGGAATAGGTCTTAAGAACTGATTGATTCAGGCGTTACTTTGCGGAAATCCATAAATATCAACAAATTATATAGGTAAATATACTTAGTAATAAATCCGCTTACGAGACTCTCGTTTCAAACTTCGGCGAGTCCACACCTCCTGATGATGCCTCGTGTAGAGGCGAAACACGTGTAGTATCTTAAAACTTTGGTTTTCTGTTCGTTGACTCTTTGGTTTAGTTGAAAATATATATATAGGTAATATAAAATAGTATATATATATAAACTAAAGCTAAGTTAATTAAAACCTTTGTTTAGAAATTAAGCGGATTTATTACTAAGTATATTTATATAATTTGTTGTCTTTAGAACTGGCTAGCAAGAAAAGTTATTGCTTAGGAGCTTTGAAAGTTTGGTGCAAGTACCTAGGCATAAGTTATCGATAAATTAGGCAGTTGCCTTACCTACATTACAGTAAAAAACAATTTCATTAATAACATGTAAAACAGTTTCATTCTCCTTTCAAATCCTATTAAAATTCAATAGAACATTCAATTTAAACTAAATCAATCGGTTTATATGGCTTCGGTGTAAAATTAAAGCTATGCTAATGAGCTGTCTGTCTCTGTCCCTCTAATCGTTAATCCTATGTCTATCTCGCTCCATCGCGAGGCCCGTGGGGAATAATGCATTAGTTTGGACAGCCATGCAACTCATTATTGGAATTTTAAAAGAGTTTAGTTGGAAAGTTTTTATGTTGAGATTTTATTTAACTACATATTTTTTTTAGGAAAGAGTTTCTGTAGATTGGTGCTTGAGTTGCCTATTGTATTCATCGATGCATCGACGACGATTGTATCCTAAAGTTTTTTAAGTAATAAATAAAAATTTTGGTCATTTCAAACAACGCCCTCTAGCCCCAAACTAAGCAAAACTTGTACTAAGGGAACCAGATAACTGATACAATACCTATTTACACAGAATACCATAGAAAACACCCAGACTCATGACCAACATCGGTTTTCATTACACAAATGTTTGTCCTGAAGTGGGAATCGAACCCGCGACACCGGGCGTGGTAGTCAAACACACTTGCCACTCGACTATCCGTGTTATTAGACAGTAAATGCGAGTCTAGATGAATTGCAGCTTTTTTTTTTTTTTTTTTTCTTTCGAAGAACCTAAGTTCTTCGGTTTTGGCTTCACATCAAAGGTATATAGCCAGTGTCAAGTAATTGGAGAGATTATTTTGTCATAAGTCAGAGTCGATAAGTCAAGTCATGCCCCTGTAAAGTAGTGGTAGTTGCGACGTTACTAGAGGCTTCTATGGAGTTTTGGAGGCAACACTAAAAGTCACGTTTTACAGCATTACACTATTCACCAACACTCATACACGTTCACGAGCACTTAATGGATAAAAAACCACCGTTTTTACACTTAAACACTCTAAGTTATACAAGTTTTGTCAATTAATTTAATGCCGCCAATGTGCCATTTTTCATGTTCCCGCCAAAACTCCGAATTGCAGCTTCTTTATCGAGCTACTCATCTATTCTTGACGAGTAGGTACGACTTTAAAACTAAGTTGCTTACGTAACAGCAGTCGATGATTAAGTTGTTGGTAAGAACCTCTATACCCAACCTAATACCTAACGTTACGAAAAACGCTTTTGACGTGACTACGTCTAATAAATCGATGAACGCTGGCTGCATGCACGAAATCGTTGACGTCTTTGTCCGGTAACGCTCATTGTCCCGTTACGCTGGTAGTCACGTTCAGCTATCGTCCGTAAACCAACATTACAGACAACCAATTTTTTTCTTAGTTCTAACTCCGCTGACGATAGATTAAGGCCCATCGCAAACCTGCGGCGGGCGGCGCAGCGATAAGAGTCTGATAAGACACAAAAAACAATTGAAACTAAACCTTATTTCCTATGGCATAGCGGCCACATTAGCCGGCGCGCGAGTTGCGAAACTGCTCCGGTCGGCGACGTAACGCGCCCTGCATTTACAACCGTATGCTATAGAATTTCATGTTTTGTTTAATTTGTCATCTTATCAATCTTCTTCTCCTACTTCTTGTCGTGTCACTCGTTATTTCAAACCAGTGTGGTGAAAGGATTTAAAGTGCGCCTGGAAGAGGCTCCTTTTGTGCACTTGTCACATATTTTAGAACTCTTTAGGTTCTATAACATTCTCACGAGGTTTTCCTTTACCGATAAGCACGTATTGTAATGCACACATAGATTTTTTGAACAGAAAAATCCATTTGTGTACGACCGGGTTCGAACCCACAACTTTCGGATCGTAAGTCGAGGCACCACCCACTCGGCTAATAGGTACTGCTTTTTTCAATGATCAGCCATCATCATCGGCATCAGTCTCTCCGCTGCGCCCCCGCAGGTGTGCGCTGAGCCTAAGACGCTTAAAAACCGGATTTGACGATAAGTCTTCACAACAGTAATGACGACAGGCTCAGGACGTATTTTTATTTCGGAAGGTTTATTCCGTGAATCCATAAAAATGCAGTTATTGGATGGTACATAATCGTTTTACCAGTGCCGGCGATTTTCCGACAAACAGTAGCGATTTTGTTGTAATTTGCATTGATTAGATGATATTTATGCGAACTTTTGATAAAAGGGGATCTAGGCAAATATGGACTTTGGGAATCTTTATAATTTGGTGTTTTCAGTAAGATAGTACAATGGGCTTATCGCTAAGAAGTGGTTTCTTCCAGACAACCTTTGGATGATGAGCGAACCTAAACACATTGCTTGGGGGTGCACTTTGCAAGCTTATCTAAGCTCACAAAAGCAAACAATAGTGCCAACTTGTAAACAATCCATAGGTAGCACAATTGATCCAACTCGAAATACAAAACCTACCTCATTTCTATCCAAAAAAAATAAGAAAGTAAAGAAACCTCTGGTAATAAAGGACAATAAGAACGGAAAGTAGAAATAAAATAATTTAAGCAAACTCTTGGGCATGGCAGACTACACATCTACTATACTTACCATGTATTGTATAGCACTCTACAGCTACTCAGTAATTTGTGAAGTAGTACCTACTGGTGGCACTTTGTATTCAACCCTCGCGCTTCCGGAGCGCACTGGCATGTTCGTATTTTTGATTGGAATTACAGTTCTAACTGTAGTATTTATCGTAAATCAGACGACGAGCTTCCTTCATAGTATTGTAGGATTTGTAGAAAAGTAATCCAGTTATACACCATAAATTTTTTGTTACCAAATAACTTAATTGCGCAATGCAGAAGGGGTACTACGTTGTATCTGTGCAGTCCACAGATCTCGGATACTTTCGGCTGTCGTACATTCTAACTTTATGGTGCAGTCAGAGTTTTGGTACTTCAAAGTACTTCAAAAGCTAACCAATGACCGAAGTGCAGATTACTCGCTTTGGAAGGCTACTGCAAACAAAAACTTCAAAACATGAAATGGCCAATGACACAAATTCCTCCATTAAAAGAGTTGGTTTCTACAAAATGACAGAGTGACAGCGGCGCGAGTGCGGCGCCCGAGTCGAGCTTTTGCGAGCTGGCTCGAGCCAGGTACTCGGGTTTGCCAAACATAAATGAAACTTAAATTATTATCAATGATGATTATTATGGGTACCGACTGACGACAAAGCCATAGGAAAACGACTTACCGTAACAGTTATCAGATATTGATCAAATTTATTTTGTCAAAAAAAGTTACTTAATTCTAAGTTTTTTTTGCCATATCTGTGTTCAGTAACGGCAACTGCGTATTTTTTTTCTGGTGCGTTAAAATTTACGGTGTATATGATACGTAGATAAGGCTAGGCTAGGCTAAGCGACCGGCAGAGCATTTTTTGCGATTGAAAGTGCTCTGCGCTGCGTGTCGCTGCCATTCTTGTGAGAATTGAGCCTTAGGCCTGAATTAGACAGAAACGGCATAAGGCGAAGGTACGGCGCAGGCAGTACAAAAAAAATACAATCGCGACGCGTCGCTTACAGATTTTGTATGAAAAAGACCGTGCCTTCGCCTTACGTCGCTTCTGTATAAATCAGGCCCTACAAACTTTACGAAAAAGTTTGGCTGCTCCCGTGCCTTGCGTCGCTTCCTTCTATATAATTCAAGTCTTAGGATAAAAGCCAATCGCCTTAATTTTTCCACGTTTGCATTCAAAGGGATCGGGAAACGTCTCCAACCCAATAATATAAAGCTAAAAAACCTTGGTTAAGCTGGCGATGGCAAATACATTATTCATTTTCTCGTAGTAAAGCCCAATGCCTGAACTTTTCGTTGCTTTTGCTTGCAATAATAATTTGTGTAACCCCGTAGTGTAAATAAGACCCTCACTAGAAGCAGTCTGCTTGTCTGTTCCAGCGCAAGTCTCGATGGACAGCATGATGATGGGCGGCGTCGGGGTCAACGGCCTCGGCTCCGTGGGCGGCGGCGTATCCTCCGTAGGCGGGTTCCAGATCGTCCGCGAGCCCACTTCCGGGACGCTCATCCTGCTCCCCGCGCCGCAGGACCTCCCGCACACGGTCGTGTGGGGCGGCATGCCTTACTCCTCGGCACCGCTGCTCCTGCCCCCCCAACCACACCCCTCTCATCACCTCCAACTGCTGCCTGGAGACCTTCTCGCATCCACGGCGACGCTACAACACACACACACCCACTCTACCAGACTGGTTACCCTAGCCCCGGCGCCGCCGCCTCAACCTCACCAAACCCACAAATTGGATCAAAGAAAACCGATCATGCAGCCCATGATCACTCCTCACCTCATAAAGTTAGAACCGGAGCCGATGGTCGAAAAGCCCCAACCGACGTTCGTTCCTGAACCGGTTCAACAACCGATGATGCCCACTCAGCTGTACTACCAGCCGGAGTTCAATGACCAGCCATGTAGAAGCCAAGCGACGTCACCGCCCGCACCACCCACACCCCCTCCCGAAGCCACAGAAATGCCGGCGCACAGAGACGCTTCCAATCAGACCGACCATATTGATGATGAGGAAGAAACCCCCAACAACGCGGATGACGATGAACGAGAAGTGGCCTGCGTCGGCGTAGCGCATTTCCCGGAAGAATCGATGGTCAATCAGTCGATGCCATCTATTGAATCCGAAGACTCCTCCGAATTACCCGCGTCCGCGCTTTCTGGCGCAGTGGAGAAGGCGATAGACACGATCGACGAATCCATTGAGAATAGCAATAGTGGTTCAAACGACTTAGTAATAGACACGTCCCAAAGGAGCCCCGTGCAGGTGCAACAGGCCAGGCCCATTGTTGATGTGAGCGGGCTGGAGCTACTGTCCAACAGTATCGAGCAGTTCGAGCGGACCACGCCGAGCATGCCCGTCCTCGACGCTACTCCGCTGACAATAGACACGAGACTGCCCAAACTTAGCATCCACATAAAAACCTCACCGAAATCTCCACCCAGAACCGAGGCCGAGCCTCTCAGGAGATTCGAGTTCCCGCCTGCAGAACCCGGATCCGGCGACAGGGCCAAGCCCTCCCTCGGCGGCCTCGGACTCCTGTGCGCTTTGGCTGAACAGCTGGTCGACAGCCCATCTGGATCTGCGTCGAGACCGTTTATAAAGAACGAGTTACTGAGTCCCATTGACCGCGATAGAGAAAGGATATCAGAGTCATCCAGTAAGAAAGACAGGCACAGACACAAAGATGGCGATTCGTCCAGCGAAAGGAGGGGAAAGAGAAGCCAAGATCGCGAGGAAAGGTTACGGCATAAGTTGGAGAAGGTGCGGAGACATAAACGAGAGAGGGAACGAGATGCCGGGAGGGGTGGGGAGTTAGAGGCGAGCTTACGGAGGGTGACCGCATGCCCCTGTGGCATCACTCCCTGCCCTCACACTCAGAGCCACGTGCCGTCTGCACACGCACTCGTCAACGCCATCGAAAAGGACATGAGGGAGCGATTGCAAGAGCTCGAAAGGCAGTTCGATGAGAAGAAAGCACAAATAAGTGCGCTCACTCCGGTTCTACCAACATTATCCTCTTCGTCCACACCCTCGACCCCAGCCTTATCTCCCGACTCAGATAGAGGATCATCGAAGAAACGAAAAGTCGGAAGACCACGCAAAGTGTCCAGCCCAGACTCGACGGAGACGATAGTTGCCAAGAAGCCCAAATCCAAATCCAGCCTAGTCGGATACCTGCTGGCGAAAGGAAAGCTCAAGGGAGGTATTTTGTGCACCCGAGGTGAACCCTCCCGAGATGATGCGAGGACAAGCAAAGTCCGTCCGAAGCTCAAAGCTGAACCGATTGTGAAAGTCCA
This sequence comes from Lobophora halterata, assembly GCA_932526365.1. NCBI lineage: Eukaryota > Metazoa > Arthropoda > Insecta > Lepidoptera > Geometridae > Lobophora > Lobophora halterata. The sequence goes on from OW052012.1 coordinate 825,116, forward strand.
TTCAGAAGAAGAAGAACGAGATTTCAGCCTCAATAGATCTGCAAGTTCCTCCATGGAGAGCCTAAATGAAGTTCGGCAGAAGAACAGAGAGAAAGTTGACCGATTAGTGAGGAAACATTCAAGAGACGATTTTCCTGAACTAGAGTTTGCGATGCGAAGAGCCAGTGCTTCCAGTGACAGCGAGAAAGAGAGGCGACGAGCTAAGAAGAGGCGAAAGAGCTTGAAGTCTAAGGAGAGGACCACGGAAGCTGGTTCTTCTGAACCGGTTCCAGCCAAGCCCGTTTCAAACTGCACCCTGACGGAGGATAAGATCGACTCATCGCCCCGGGTGCTGACGGCAATGGGAGGGTTGTTCTATGCTGGGAAGTTGAGCGCAGTTACAGCTCCTGATGTGTACGCCATCACCCTGGATGGAGAGAGGGGGAACAAACCACACATATTGTCACGAGAGGAGACTTTGAAAGATGCTGTAAGTAGATTTTGCCTCAATTTTCATGATCCCCAAATAGATACCCTGGACAGCACTATTTTGTACGGGCGTTATCTTTTACGTTAAGGAAAGTGTCTACCGTCGTCACTACCTTTACCGCACGGACTTTTAGGTCTCTTGTTGGTCTTTTGTTCATTTGTTACATAGTCTAGCCACCCCTTCTTCGTCCATGACCACAGAAGTTCTCAAAGGTCTTCGCTCCATCCTTTTTTTTCCTCAAATAGTTTTATTAATTCACTTAATCTACTGTTACAGTACATGGGTTAGAGATTCCATTTTAAATAAAAAGATACCTGTGTTAGGGAACCTCGCTCTTCCGTTACAATATTTATTGAAAACAAACAAAAAGATTAAAATAGTAGTTACAGTTAAATTATTTGTATCCTCACTTGTCAAAACCTATTTCAGATCCTGGAAGTGAGTCCATCGTCAGTGTCGGAGCTGCCGTCCGGTACGCGCGTGTGTGCGTACTGGTCGCAGCAGTACCGGTGCTTGTACCCCGGCACCGTGGCCGTGGCGTCCCCCGACCCTCATGAGGAGAAGTTCGTGGCCGTGGAATTCGATGACGGCGACTCCGGCAGGATCGCCATCGAGGATATCAGGTTCTTGGAACCAAACTATCCTGTTGTTGGTGAGTTTCTTTACCTGCTAGAAGATGGTCAAGTAAGATCCCACTTTTATTACTTAGCCAACGGTCTCTTGATTATTTTTGTCCTCAAAGTTGTAACAAAGACCAGATTTGAACGCAATCTACTACTACTACAATCTACTATAATCTTGGAGTCTTCAAATCAAGAGTGAATAAGTTCTTACTAGGCAAGCGTGCTTCATCCTCGACCACACCGTCACTTACCATCAGGTGAGGTTGTGGTCAAATGCTTGTCTATTCCATATAAAAAAAAAAAAAAAAAAATCTTGATTTTCCTGGTCAATACCACCCATGAAAAAGTTTTAGTGAAAAAAGCACATGGTTTTCTGGATATAAATTACCAAGCCCTTAGTGGTGGTGTACTTATATTTGACAAAGGGTAGCATTCTCAATCAGGTGTCTGTTCCACTTTCAGAATATGAAAACCCATTGTTTACATTGGGCAAAAGAAGAAGAAATACCAGTGTCACAGAAGAGAAAAAGGCCTTACTAACAGCAGCTGCTAACGCTGAACCCAAACCTTCCACATCTGCAGAACCCATCACCACTCCAGAAGACGACAAAAAAGACAGGAAAAAACTCAAAAAACACAGAAAAGACAAAATCAAACGGCACTCCAGCGAAGACGACCCTACAGACTACGTTAAAAAGAAGAAGAAAAAGCACAAGTGCTGCGAAGATCACTGCAAGCACCGGAAGCACCACAAAAAGCACCACAGGAAACACCGGAAGCGACACCATTCCAGCTCCAAAGAGACGAGCTCCTCAGATGAAAAAGTGGCGTCTCCATTCGCAGAGAAGTCCGAAGATTCCGGAGACTCTAACGATCGGCTCTCCACGCTGATAGCGGTGGAGAAGTCTCCCGATGAGATGAAGACGGTGATCAAGAAGACCGTGCTGTCTAAGAAGTGCCTGGTGAAGACTGCGGTGCTGGACTTCAGCAACCTGGGCCAGTACACCAAGAAAGAGGAGGAGAAGGACAATTTGAAGGACAGCGGAATTTGTCTGGAGGACGATGCTGGACCGTCTACCAGTGACGCTGTTAAAAAGGTATAATAGCCATAGCTTTGTCTAGTAATTTGATGGCAGTTTCTAATAAATTTCAAACTGTGAAATGATGTGCTAGTGTTCTGAAAATCAAAAATGGATAGATTGAGACTCGATGCTATATCACGCAAGGACAGTAGTCCTGAAGCTAATGAATTAAAAGTAAACTAACTGGCTAGTTAAGCGTCGATGACCCACGGCTAGTTTATACGCTACAAGCAGGCGACTTTTAAAGCTAGCGAGTGAGAGATTTAGCTTTCGGGAAGGATTGTCAACAAGCTGATTGTAAAAAAGCTGATGACAAGCGAGTTTACAAGCTACAAGCGAACTCACTGGCTCGTAGCTTGTAAAAAGCCGTGTGTCATCGACGCTTTAGTCAGGTCTTTGTCTTTTGTATAATATTGATTGAAGTCACGATGGTATTTGCAGAAGATGAAGCGTCGCACGGTGTCGGCGTCGTCGGAGGGCGGTGCCGGAGGGGCGGGGGGCGGCGTGTCAAAGATGGCGGCGTTCCTGCCGGGCGGCGCGCTTTGGCGCTGGCGCGGGCCCGCCTACCGCCGCACCGCCCGCCCAAGACACAGGAAGCTCTTCTACAGGGCCATACAGCGCGGCGAGGAGACGCTCAACGTGAGTATACCTACAGAGAGTGATTTCCCCCCAGGCTGGCTTGCTGCCAAGGGATCGCGATTCGCGAGGTCCGACTGATATTCTTCGAGAGATATTGAACAGGCTCTATGAAGTCGTATTCTCGAGAACACTTTGATTGCGCGTTGTAGAACTAGAGTTTAAAGCCTTGTATTCACTGAGAAACATTTGTTTATAAACGCTGTTTCAGAAACAAAATTTACGTGTTTGTGAATCTAATATATATGTATGTTTCTGAAATCTATTAATTTGTTTCGGTTAACACTACGTGTTTCTCAGCATGTGTCTGTACTCAGGATGGAAAGCACAGAAACAAATCAGTTTCTCAACAGATGCATATGAGTGTGGATGAGCATGAAACTTGTTTCATAAACATGGAAATAGTGTGGAGCGACGAAAAGATTTTGTAAATTATTAGAAATATTATTGTTAACAACTGATGATGTGGACGGTAGAGTTTCCGAAACATTGTTTCTGTAAACATATTACGTGATGTTTCAGAAACAGTGTATCCGAAACATTGTTTCCCAATGAATACATGGCTGTGATTCGGTTTTTGCATGCTATCAATGATTTTCCCCCACTCGTTCCTGGTCTTAGTCATTCTTCTCCTAGTGGTTCGTTTGCCCAACATAATCAGGTCTTCCTCCAGACAATTCTTCCGTTTTTTTATCTTATGATGCATTGTTCCCTCAGGTGGGAGACGCGGCAGTGTTCCTGTCGACAGGGCGGCCGGACCGGCCATACATCGGGCGCATCGTGGCGCTGTGGGAGGCTCGTGGCGCTATGGCCGTGCGTGTCAAGTGGTTCTACCACCCCGAGGAGACCGAGCCGCGCCAGGACACGCTGCTCTACCCGGTACGTGGCTTACAGGACACTACACTATCTGCTATAGCCACAGAAGTATTAAAGAAACGCAATGTAGTACATTGAAAATGCGACCACTAAAAGGGAGGCACTTTGGCTATTTTCTAGTACATATTGGTCCGATGCTAATTTTCGAATAAGAGAAGTAACAGGGCTAGATATATATTGTATGATAAAACTACTAGGCTTTTTCATTTTTAATAAAATTACATCGTAAAAAGTAACAAACATTATTTGAAAGTGGAGATATTTCATTTTTATTGACAAGGTGTCTGAAATTTTTTGGTCCTGTCTTACGATTCCCTTTTGGTTTGATGTCCATCTTGTTCTATAGGAACATCGTTATTCATCTATGGCTATAACATACTCTCTATCTATAAGCTAAGAGAGCAAATGGGTCCTTGATCCACGACGCGTATAATAAGCGACATACAAGATGTCCTCTGGCGAACCACGTGACAGAGATGCGCAGAACGCAATTCTTGAGTCAAATTGGTTCTGCGCATCTTTGTCACGTTGTCCACCAGAGGACAACTTGTTTGTCGCTTATTTATACTCAATGTGGATTGGTGAATGTCACAAGCGATTTAACATAACATACGATTGTTCAAGCGCCCTCAGAACTGCATTAATGTCTATCCGGAAAAAATAAAAAAAAAGTACGCATGGTTAACGGTAAAAATTCTCATTGTAATACAGTATATTTCTGATTCCAGGGCGGTCTCTTCGAGTCTCCGCACACGGATGAGAACGACGTGCAGACGATATCGCACAAATGCGAGGTTCTCCCCCTTGCGCAGTACAAGGAGCGCATGGGTGATGACCCCGCGCGGTACAGCACGGTGTACGACAATAACGATGTTTACTACCTTGCGGGACACTACGACCCCACGCCGCAGACCTTGACTATGGAGCCGGACATACCTGTCCAAAACACCGCCGCTTAGATATGCGAGCCTGGTACGCGCGGTTCTTTCGGAAACTAAATTCGCTTCAAAAATGTATTGTCACATACATATTTTTGGATGTTCAAAATGCAATCCAAACTGCATATCCGTTAAACTACAAGCCAGCTAGTTTATAAGTTTAAAGCTAGCGAGTCAGCGAGTTGACGAGCTGCTAGTTGGCAAGTTTAGCAAAAGCAAAAGCTTGCCAAAAGCTAGCGAGTTAGCGGTTGCAAAAAGCTGATGACACGGAGCGAATTTACAAGCTGCTAGCGAACTTGCTGGCTTGTAGCTTGTAAACTAGCCCTGTGTAATCAAGGCTTTACTGTTAAAACCCTACAGTTGTCGTAAAATGTTTAACAGGTAAATTAAAATATGTGGAAATCAAACTCAACAAAGTCAGGGAGGGAAGTCACTTGAAAAATAAAATCATTCACTAAAATATGGATGATGACCTTTTCATCATCCATATTTTCACGTCAATGATAGTACGAATGTGTAATGCGTGCATATTATGTGTTTGCACCGGGTGTACTCTAAGTACACGGGATCGAAAAGTTGGCTTCCGACTGCAACAATATACCTACCTATAGGTAATAGTGCAGTATAACCACTTAAACTAATCGCTGAAATGCGCCATAAACAAGCATTCACTTTGACTGCGGGGATTGTAATTAAAATTACATTTCCGAATTCGATTATTTAATTCCCGTAGCAACAGCCTTCGTACCTACGTACCTTCGTACGTCGTTACCTACGTACATGGTGGGGCATCTGTTTTTTTTTATATTGTTGCAGTTGGAAGGTTGGTTTGCGACCGTGTAGCAAGCTCTTAGTAACTAAGCTGTATACTGTATCTTACAGTTGTGTTTACAGTGCGTGCAATCAATCTTGATCTTTTCAATTTTATCAGATTTTAGTATCGGTGTTTAGAATGTTACAGTAGAATATTATCAGTAATTATGTGTAAAGTAGCTTGTTAGATATAGTAGGCCTAACACGAAACTACAGGTTTATTTGACAATTATCGTACGCTAGTGATTGTGTGAGATTTTATTTTACTCATACTTTCATTGTCGATACGTTAACATAAGAATAGTTTTCGTGAATTTGTCGAATTTTTCGTTCTGGGCCTACAATTCTTGTGTAGTTTTGAGGCTCAATGACTTTTTCCCACGTTGATGTTTGTCGAAGTTACCCTTGTTATGTTATTTAATGGTATGCTTTGAATGGAATGTCGTGTTGAGGCCGAGTTGTGACAGGAATGGTGTAGGTCGATGATCTACAGGGAGTTAAGATATGTGATTTATTTTTATACATTACGCTGTAATCTCAGTGTACATATAGCGTATATTTGTATATTCTATATTAGATTTCTATGTATATAATCTATAATTCTCACTGCAATACTATTTCAGCTAGTCCCTTACTTATTCAAAATTGACCAGTGATTTATCTAAGTCGGATAATTTTGGAGAAATTTTTGAAGTAACTTGCAATGAAGTTTTTGGAGCAATTTGTTATTGTTTACAATTATTTTTATATCTTGGTTGATAATTTTATGTTGGTTGAAATATACTTTATCGATATGGTGCTAGACGCTTAACACTACTTGTTTGTTTCTCTATAGTTAAGATTGTACAAAGCGTACCGGGAGAGTTTTTTTCGTTTATACAAGTTTATTTTGCTTGTATGTACTCTAAATCGTTGCCATCTTACTATAAAATTTTGATATTGTATTGTATATTTACTTAGCGTTTTATCCACAGGGTGTGGAACTCTTCTTTTATATCTTTAATTCATATCTTGGGAGTAGGTATAAAGGGACTGAAAAGACAGGGAATGTAGGTAGGAAGACCATGTGTCGGTCTTAATGTAGGTAGGTTTTGTATGGAGCTGCCAAGATATTTTAAAAAAATGTTGCAGAATCAGCCTTAGAGACAGTTACTTACTATTTTATATTTGTACAATTTTCTGTTACAGTTTATATTTCTTAATGGCATTATGAATTTTTGTATGATCTTTATATTATGTTTAAAATGCTTATCGCTTACCCCAGTAACTTAGTCTGTGAGCAGCATTCTTCTCGTTAATTAGGTATTTTCTTAAAAAATAATAATACTATAGTATCTCTAAGTAAAAGTTAGGTAGTAAGATTTAGTTCGGTATAGTTTTATTTACCACAATATATTTAAAAGGATAAAATTAAGACAACTATTAATAGAGAAAGCGCGAATTTGGTGTCAAAATTGTGAAATGTGGTATTTTTATACACTTCTTAGCATTTTTTTAATGTTTTGTTTAAAACTTATTGTAACGCAAATTTAAATAAGTACAAACTTGATGAAATATATTTGGCTCGGCCCAACGTATGTATACTAACATTATGGAATATTATGTATTCAGCGAAACTATTCAGCCTTCTATTTATTATAGACTGTGTAGATTTAATGGATACTCCTGTCAATCGTAGAGTGTATTCTTATGGGAAAGCCATAAATATTAGATTTAAAGATTAATAATATATCAGCATTGATTATAAAGATTATAAATACGCTTAAATAAAAATATTTTTGGCTGAATACAGTGTTTCATTTAATAAAAACCCCATATATTATAACCAGACTTTATTTAGATCCATAATACATGTCTGTTAGTTAGATTCAAATAAAAATAAATTAAGTGGCAAGTTATTTAGTTCAAAGTTAAACATCACCTTATAACAAAAAACATTATTTCCTATCTTAATTAAATACCTAATCTAAACCTAACCTATAAATTCAGGGTTCCCCTTTTAGGGTCAACAAAGAATTTCACTGGTTCCATTACTGATGATCTCGTAGGTGTCGTCATCGATGATCTTGTAGATGTCTTGTCTGTAGTGCTTCAAGTTGTGGAGGAACCGGATTGAAGACTCCTCGCGGATCTTCGTCAGAACTGAAGGCAGGTTCTTGGTGTTGGCTTCAGCTGCTAAAGATGCGTAGTACTTCTCCTGTAACAAACAAAAAAAAAATACAAACCGTCGATTTAATTTTTTTTTTTACAAAATGTAGTAAATGTGTAAAAACAAATGAATCATCATCAAACCCCATTCGAACATTAGGTAATTAACTATACACCCCTATTTAGTATTATGTATAAGGTACGTACGTGATTTTATTGGTAAAAAAAAGTTATTGTTACAATAATGTGATTAACGAGTATTAGAGGTTATTGACCTACAATATAAGTAGTTAGTTACGATTGTTTGTACCACTCCAATATAATACCAAGAGGATCCAAACAAGGACTTAATTCAAAACAGGCCTCAAGAAGATAACCTCTCCGCATTACTGATAAACAATTATCATATTTGCGCTTCATTCGTGCGTACATTCTACATTGAGCTTTCCAGAGAATACGTCAACTTGGCCAAACATTTGTGACAAAAATTGTGTGACGTAAAGTGACTTTTTGAGTTTTGGCCGATTCGGGGAATGGATCAAGACATGCAGAGCGGACTACACAATGAAAAACCCCATCGCTTCGTCTTCTACCTGAGTGCTTATATGATCCTGGTACTTGCTTTTTGTTACGTATTCATAATGTTGTTCTGAATAAATTGTGTTTTTGCTTTTGTTTTACTTATTTAGAGTTTAAAATACACCTACCCTAAATTAAGTTCGTAAGTGCGGTTTCAGACTAGCGTATTTTTGTTGCGCGTATAGGTACACGTGCGGATTGGCACTTGCGTAACTCTAAAAGCAAATCGCGCGTATACGCGCATATACCGGCCGTTTACGTTCGGTTTTTTTCTAGTATGAAATCATGAGTGTCAGCAGCATGAGGCGGCTTGTCGCGCGTAAACGAGTACAAAAAACAAAACACGAGCGGCGAATCCGCTCGGCTAATCTGCTAATCTGAAACCGCACTAAGTAACGCGAATCGGCATTTCAGAAAACCTTGGCTTACCAGATTGCCGGTTACCGATTCGCGGTGCTTACCTTATCAGACTTTAAAGATCTCCCTACCAGTACCAGATCAACCCAAACTTCGTGAAAAGAACAGTTTAATCAGTACTCAATCTATTGTGCTTGATTCAGTCAGTAGGTAGGTACCTTCACTACTATGCTAGTCTTTGCTTTGTTTTGGTGAGAATAAATCTTTAAATAATATAATTAGTGTGTTATTATTTAAACTACGATCTAAGTACTTACCTAATACCTTCCGGAGTCTGTACCTTTCTACTAAAATATCGAAGATACCTACAGAAACCCAGATTAAATACAGGACAAAAAAGCCAGTAAAGTATTTAACTACGTACCGTACCTGCCTAGGCAGTACTTTATAGTACTTACTAATATATGTCTTTTTTTCAAACTAGAGTAGCGGTTGAAACTTTCATTATGTAAATTAGGTAACTAACTATTTTGTTGTACCTAAGTACTAATTATTTTCCTAAATTAAGTAATAAATAAAGGTAGTGTACCTAGCGACCTTGGGACGAATACGCTCCCAGAGATATCAATTTCTTTTAAAATCTACGCGATTTACGATTATTTTATTAACGCGTCAAAATACAGTCCCATTTGTTCAAGGACGCAGTTCAGTGAAAACGGAATCTCAAAATACTTAAAAGTCATGGTATAAATCCCGTTTAATAAAAAGTTTAATACATTTGGTTAATTATTACAAGTCATGTAGGTATAAATCAAATAAAATCCACCCCAATATCGCCCATTGCGGCACCCCTGGGGTTACCATGCATTGGCAAAACAGGCGAAGCTTTCACAGTCGACGATTTTGTAGACATCGTTCCTGTACTCCGTGAGGTTGTCAAGGAATTTCTGGCTGCTGTCGTTGTGGATTTTAGTGAAGACTGGAGGCAGAGGGGCCGTGCCGGACTCCTCAGAAAGAGACACGTAGTAGTCCGCCTGGTTTAGGAAATTGTATCACGAATAGCCCACGAGAGTCGAGAGCTTGGGAAAACTCCTTTACGAGTACACATTGAGCGACTTACCAGAGTTTTCCCAACGATATAATGTTCATGAATAATCTTTCGCTCAGGCAATCGCGTTAGAATCGATAAGGTCGCGTCTGTTAGCTAATTTTTATGACTAAAAAAGGTGATGGCATGATTAAAAATGTCAACGTGCGTAATTTTTCAGAATCAAAGCCTTATTGTATAATACACTCATTTCAATTCTTCGTTATTTTATCTATTATGTCGAAGACCCAAGAAAACTGCACTTCTGCTCTTTGTGCCCGACTGCAATCGCAGCCTTCAGACAAGGCAGTAAAGACCTTCTAGTCTGGTCTTGTCAAAGTCTTTTGAAACCGAGCCATTAATATGATGAATGCGGTACTTACCCGTGGTACTACCGGTGGTCCTACTGGTAGTATTATGGAGATTTTTAAATACCCGTGGTACCTACCACCAGTATGACCACTGGTATTATAGTACCACCGTACCACGACGGGGCAGTACCGTTCATGAATGGATCTAAGTCCTTTAAACTTGTCTTCAAATACAATTTTAAATGTGTTTCAAAACTAGTTATTTTTAAGATTTTTCTTTTTTCATTTTGCTTCACTTTGTTTTCAATTTTGCTTCTTCTTATTTCTACGAGTACCTATTAGGGCATAGTACCGGGAAATCCCGGAACCGAAAATCCCGGGAAATCCCGGGATTTTGGTCTGTGTCCAGCACCGGGACTAGAAAAATCCAGAACCGGGATTTTCGGGATTACCTAAAATTAAGTGTATGAGAGCTTTTTTAGGGTTTTAATCTTTAAAAACATAGCTAAATAGTGCATTCTGTTAGTACAAAGAAGAAAGGACAGTAACTCCTCTACCTGCTGGATCCTACCCGCCCATCTTACTAACTTTCGAAGGTGCTGTTGAGTTGATGTTCAAACATAGGAAATGTTGCCATATCAACTTATAGTTGGTATCGTCGTCTCATTGCTATGCAATGCAATGTTATTTAAAGAATGAAATGGGCTTTGGGGTTGTTTGTACTGAGACGTGACGGTCTCCACAACCTAAGCCCCTGAATGAATTATTTTTATTTCTTATTATTAGTTTATTATGAGCCTGAATCATCCCACTGTAGGGCAAAGGCCCTCCCTTTCTTCTTTCCACTATTTTCTGTCAAGGGCAACTGTCTTCCAGTCTTCCAAGTAGGAGTCTAGATCGTCTCTCCATCTTCTCCGATATTGTCATCAACAGTCTAATAGCCTACTATTCATAAAAAATAATGAATAATGATTCAGTTTTCCGCAATGCGACTATGCTTTATGTTGATTAAAAACAGCTGACTATGGATAAATGGATTTATAAGCTTTGTTAATGACAATAGTGCCCTATTATCTCAAACTCCGGGCGTAGCTCGTTTCATAGTGTATTTTTGCATCTTTTATCTGCATATCTAGCAGAACAGTGAGTGTTCACGCTTCGGCTGAGTATTTCATTATAGGTAGGACGCACTGGTTAAAAACAAAGTATAAGTAGATACTGCTATACGTTACGTCTTTGACAAAATATAGAAACTGACACTTACATATACATATACATATCGATGAGTGGATATGACTATGAGTGTGATAAACTACAGAGGAAATTAACAAAATCGGCACTTTCTCATTTTAACATTCTTATGAGGCCGATCATTGACATTGACATGATCATTGAGCTTTGACTTGTGAAGATTAATAACAAATAACAAATAAAGTACGATTGAAAACTATTTTTATATCAGAAATCAAATCAACCTTCGTTTAAAAGTGTGGTTACGCATGTGACGTACTAACTTTTGAACTGTTATCTTATATAATTCTGCAAACAAAGAAATATCCACTTCAAAACTTTCGTTATAAGCCATTTATAATTAAAATATAACTTAAAAATTGGGACTGTATTGTTAATGCAATAATCAATTAATTACGCGAATTTTCTCTCTTACAAATCATGCTTGCAGTAAATTACATAAATTTAAAAATATAATTTTAAACTTTTCGTTATTTTTCGCTCGATTTTTCTTTATTTTATCGTTTTCTGACGTTTTCTTTTTGACTTAGTAATAGGCTACTAATTATTTTCGGGAGTACCGAAAATCCCGGTACTCCCGGTTCCGGTCGGGTGCCGGTACCGAAATCCCGGTACTGGAAAAAGGAACCGGTACTGGAGGCCCTAGTACCTATGTTCTATATTATGGTGAATTTTATGGGCACTTAAAGAGTCATGCATATCAGAATATTTGTAAAAAAATTTAAAAATGTGTGATGTTTGTAACCTTGTTAAAAAAAATAAAACTACCTATTCATCAAACAAATGTTCGTGACAGCCAGTTTTAATTTCTAACCCTGGCTGAGATGAACATTTATTTCAAAGATTTATTGACCTAGGACCAAGCTTCGCAGGCAGTGAGTCTTCTTCTTATCGTGTCACTAGTTCTTTCGAACCAGTGTGGTGAAAGGATTTCAAGTGCGCCTCGAAGAGGCTCCTTTCGTGCACTCGACACATGTTTTCGAACTTCAGGTTCTACGACATGCCGGTTTCCTCACGATGTTTTCCTTTACCGTTGTGAGAACGTGGGATGCATACATAGATTTTTCGATCGAAAAATCCCATTTACGCATGACTGCCACCGGGATTCGAACCCGCGAAAATCAGATCGCAAGGTAAGGGGCTCATCCACTCGGCCACCACGTCCTCAGGCAGTGAGTAAAGTAGTAGGTATGTTACCTGGTCAGGGCCCATCATGTGTGCCTGTCGCTTGGTGTAGCCCCGCGCGGCGCGGTCCTGCTTCTCCGCCTCCCAGGACTCTATCATTTGCTCAGGGGTTGGCATCGTGAAGGTACCGTTCATGGATCGCACGTAGTAGCGGACCTAGAAGGATAGTTCTATTGTTATGTTTTGGTCATTGATTTTTGTTCTGCAGGATGACCTTTTGAGGATAGTTCTGAGAACGTTTGGCTGTTATATGCGATGAGACAAGAAATGCTCTTATCAACCGAATTCAAAAAGTAGGAGGTTATCAATTCGGTTAAATGTTTTTTTTTATGTTTGTTACCTGGAACTTTGTTGTTTATGAACCGATTTAAAAAAAAATGTTTTTGTTTGAGAGGATATATACTTTCAGATTGGTCCCATACAAATTTTATCAAAAAATATGTCTTCGTTGTAAACATAATTGCGTATTTGGCTTTCATTTGACTTTTCAGTGGTGTTTACGGTCACTAAAACAGTCCAATTGACGTCGGTTGTCTATGTTTTTGTAAAACCTTGATTATTTATCTGATGGTAAGAATCACGCCTGCCCAAGAGCCAGCGAGTACAAAGGCTGGTCCAACACTGTAAGATATAGCGTAGCGTTCTATTACTATGAAATATGGTGTTGGTCAGTCTCGCAAGCCCAGTAATTTTAAAGGTTTAAGGGGTCTGTTTCAATCGGAACGAACACTGTCTTCTTCTTCTTATCGTGTCACTAGTTCTTTCGAACCAGTGTGGTGAAAGGATGTCAAGTGAATTGAAGTGAAGTGATTGAAAGTGAGTTCGAAGAGTCTTCTTTCGTGCACTTTCATACACACACACGAATACAGTAAAACAGTAAAACTAATCCATAACTTAGACAAATAAATAAGACAGTAGGATTATTTGCTACTGTGTTGGTACTTGTCTAGACGGAATACTACAGACAACGTATCCCAACGATGCAAATTTTTCATCCATCGGAGCAACTGAGGCTCAATGGAAATGCTTGCGGATAACTTCCAAAAAAACACTCGTTCAGTAGGAGATGTTCCATTCTTACCTGCAGATCGAACATGGAGAAGGCACAAACGTAGTAGGGCACTCCGACGAAGCACATGGAGGGGTGGTGGATGTTGACCATGTGCTTGTACAGCGGCTCCACGCAGTTATCTTCAACCACCACGCCGCACGACGGGTGCAGGAACGGGAAGTTGTACAGATACCCTGGAAAATATACATAAAGGATTATAATTACCCAGGGTAGGTATAAAGGCAAAAACGAATTCTTTAGTGGTGAGTCGCTCTCATCTGATCATGCTGATGCGTTTCATCATCATCATCATCATCAACCTATAGCAGTCCACTGCTGGACCTAGGTCTCTCCCAAGGTGCGCCACTGAACCCGATCTTCGGCTCTCCTCATCGACCTTCTGCCAGCTATACCGCGCAGATCATCGCTCCATCTGGCCAAAGGTCGTCCCTACGCTGCGTTTGCCTAGATGTGGTCTCCACTCAAGTACACGTTTACCCCAACGGTTGTCGGTTCTTCGGCAGATATGGCCGGCCCAACTGCCACTTCAGCTTGCTGATCCTCTGAGCTATGTCGACCACCTCAGTTCTCTGTCGGATGACCTCATTCGGATTCTATCCTTAAGAAAAACCCCGAGCATAGCTCTCTCGATAGCTTGCTGAGCGACCTTCAATTTGTGGACCAGCCCTATCGTAAAAATTTTACTAAAAAAATGCTGGATCATACGGGGCTTGATTTAATTGATATCTGGGATAGAGAGAATTTCGTTACTCTGGAGTCTGGAGTAACCAAAATGGAAAAAAGATGCTCGAGTTATATGCACATTCTTGGAGTTAAAACTGCTACTTTTGACTATGATAATTAAAAAAAAATACTTGACTGACATAATCGTTTCAGTACAATGTCAGTAAAGGAGCCTCTTCGAGACGCACTTGAAATCCTTACCACACTGGTTCTAAAGAACAAGTGACACGATAAAAAAAAGAAGTACAATCATCACATCAAAACAAAAAAGTGTGTTCAAAAAAATAGACGGCACCGTGGCTTAGTTGGTAGTGACCCTGCCTACGAAGCTTGATGTTCCGGGTTCGATCCCCGGCCGGGGCGAATATTTGTGTGACGAACACAAATGTTTGTTCTCGGGTCTTGGATGTTGTGATGTGTTGTATGTGTCCATGCCACCTGCGACACAGGGAATCCTAGTGCAGGGGTGTGAGTGTGTGAATATTTATCAAATCAAATCAAAATATTTATTTCGGACAACTAATGTAGATCCATAAGTATAAAAACATTAAAAAGACAAAATTAAAAAATAAATAAACCTATCATCATGCGCACCTCCAATCGAGCTTTAATCCAATAGCGGAGCAGCCTATTGGATCAAAACTCGATTGAAAGTTTGCATGATGGGCGAGTCATATCTGCTCCCGATGACTTGTAGGATGCTGTTGGCACTATTATGAATGTTTATTATTATGGGTTTATGAATGTTTATGAATCTTACCAGTACAAAGAAACACGACATCCACCTCCTCTTCGCTGCCATCCTGGAACACAGCAGTGGTTCCCTCCAGCCGCACCACATCCGGTTTTTGCACCAGGTTATCCGGAAACACGGTCCGCGGTTGCTCTCTTAGATGGTGGCTGAGAATGACCCTTGGCGCCACGCCGGTGACCTCCAGCGCTATATCCATGCCTGAGGGTCCAGCGCCGATAACCAGCACGCGCTTGTCGCAGAAGATCTCAGGCACGCGGTAATCGTGGCTGTGCATTACGTCACCTGGGGAAGGAAACGTCACCTGAGCCATGGCCGAGTGGGAGGTGCCTCGACTTTCGATCCGAAGGTTGTGTGTTCGAACCCGGTCGTACACCAATGGATTTACTGTTCAAAAAGATCTATGTGTGTTTTTAAATCACGTGCTTAACAGTGAAGGAAAACATCGTGAGGAAACCTAAAAGTTCGAAAAACATGTGTCAAGTGCAAGAAAGGAGCCTCTTCGATTCTTTGAAATCCTTTCACCACACTGATTCGAAAGAACTAGTGACACGATAAGAAGAAGAAGATTAGGTACCATAGATTGGGAGAGGCCTGAGTCAAGCTGTGGCTCGCGATAATGATATTTTTATGGGACTGTCCTCTTTTCTTACCATAGAAATCCTTCATTCCTGGTATGCTGGGTATAAAATTATTAAATCTTTTTCTTTTACACATTACGTTACCTATATTTTTTTTTACAATAGCGTTTTCCCCAAACCTGTTTACGCAACTTCAAAGAAATTTTAAAGTTAAACCAAAACCTGTACCTGTCTGTATACTAGGAGAACCAGCTTACATCTAGGACAAACTATTCGTGGCTTTTTAGAGGTTTTGTGCTATCTATAAGTATTAATTCTTATACTTACAATGAATACTTACTTAGAAGTATAAAGCTGTTGGTTCTCCAATAAATAAATATCAAAATAAAAAATAAAAAGAAAGTAGAGAAAAGAAGAAAAAAGTCAGTCTCCTATCTTTACCTTTGTAGTCCTTCATCCCTGGTATGCTGGGTATGAAGGGCGTGTTGTAGTGGCCGTTGCAGACGAACACGTAGTCATACTCCCGCGTCTCGCAGGCCCCGGTAACCAGACACTTGAACGACACATCCCACAGCTCGCCAGAAGGACCAGCCTTCGGCTTCACCAGCTGAACGTGGGTTTTGAACTGAAAGAGAGTTTTTAGGGTTACTTTCGGTTTCGGCATAGTGTATTTTTTTTTCTCCGCGTTCGGTCATGTTGGTAAATGCGGATTGGTAGTTGACTTTTAGGATTCGGACTCATTGAATTGTCTTTCTTCAACTTAATTGATTGATTCAGGCGTCACTTTGCGGAAATCCATAAATATCAACAAATTATACAAATATATTTAGTAATAAATCCGCTTGATTTCTAAATTCGAAACGAGAGTCTCTCGTTTCGAACTTCGGCGAGTCCACACCTCCTGATGATGCCTCGTGTAGAGGCGAAACACGTGTCGTATCTTTGAACTTTGGTTTTCTGTTCTTTGACTCTTTGGTTTATAATATAGTAATATGTACTGAAGTTCTAAACTAAAGTTAAGTTAATTAAAACCTTTGTTTAGAAATCAAGCGGATTTATTACTAAATATATTTATATAATTTGTTGATATTTCTTCAACTTGTTTTCAACCGCCTCTGTTATTTCATGTATTATTCACTCTGATAACGCATTCGTCCCAAAAAAATCTACTATATTAGTTGCCTACATTACGAAGATGAGTCTTCGTAACCTTAGTTAGTCTTTTGCTAGAAAAGTTTGGAAGATAAGATACATGGTGGCTAATGAAAATATGTTTGACCATGCAGATTGTCGAGAAAGACGTACCTAGATGATTTTATTTGGGCAGTCTTTACAAAAAAATTACAGCTTAGCAATTGAATCATGCATGTAGGTAGGTATACTAAGCGACAAACAAGTTGTCCTCTGGCGAACCACGAGACAAAGATGCGCAGAACGCAATTCTTAGGTCAAATTGGTTCTGCGCATCTTTGTCACGTGGTTCGCCAGAGGACAACTTATTTATCGCTTATATAACTATTCTTATTTTACTTTAGAAACTTCGTTAACAAAAGCTTACTTTGATGTGCTCGGTGACTCCATGTTTGTCGGCGTACAGTTGGAGAAAGGCCAGCATGTCCTTGGAGGGAAGGTACGACTTGCCGGAGTCGTTCTCCGGGATGGGGAAGTCGGGGAACCCCATGATCTCCTTGGGAAGATTCGTCCTGCAAAGGAAGTTTTACAGAAGTTAGATTATACCATAGAAGTATGATATTATAGAAACACAATATAGTAGGTACAGACAGCGTCATAGATAAGTAACTCCCTTGCATTATAATACCCAGCTTCAAATCCCTTTAAATAACAGTCGCGGCGATGAATGGAGAAGTTTTGCCTTTAAAAAATAGATTATATTTGTAAAACCATATGTAAGCCTAAAAATAAGTTTAAGTATTAAAATTTTTTGAAAGGATTTATAGCTGGGTGTCTTGTGCTAGGGGAATACTTATCTCTGACGCTGTCTGTACATTGAAAATGCGACCAAGAAAAGGGAGCCACATTGGCTATTTTCTAGTACATTTTGGTCCGATGCTAATTTTCGAAAAAGAGAAGTACTTAATAGTGCTAAATAACTATTATATGTTAAAACTACTAGGCTTTTTCATTGACAATAAAACTACATCGTAAAAAGTAACAAACATATTTGAAAACTGAAAATTTTCGGTGCTTTATACCTACCGCAACCATTTTGGTTTGGTACAGTCCACCCTGTTCTATAGGAACACCGTTATTCATCTATGGATTATACATAGTTATTGGTAGCTCAATTCAAATAATGTTGATTACCAAAAAGAGTAAGGTATACAATTGAGGATATGGTGGCCGAGTGGATGAGGCCCTTGCCTTGCGATCTGATAGTCGCGGGTTTGAATCCTGGTGGCAGTCATGCGTAAATGGGTTTTATTAGATCGAAAAAGTCTATGTATGCATCCCACGTTCTCGCAACGGGCAAGAAAAACATCGCATGTCAAAGGACAGAAAAATTAAATGTTCTATGGCATGTGACATTCACCAATTTTCATTGGGTCCGCGTGGATAAGACCCATTCGCTCTCTTGCCGAGAGTAGGCCTGTGTCCCAGCAGGATTATGTAAGCTATACAATTACAATAAGTACAGTAATTATAAAGTGCATTTAGCTCTTAGTTTACCACGTCATATGAGATACCATTAAGACTAAAAACAAAATTATGACTAAAGTTCTGTCTGTACTTGCACATGGACTTCTTATCATTGCATAGACGTCTAGTTAGCTGTCCAAGAGTTGACGTAAGGTTAATTTAGATAAATATGTAAGTAAATAGAGAATCTAAATGGACTATCTGTCAATTAATTTCCAAGAGATCATACTTATAAAATGGTGGAGGACGTGGTGGCCGAGTGGATGAGGCCCTTACGTTGCGATCTGATGGTCGCGGGTTCGTATCCCGGTGGCAGTCATACGTAAACAGGTTTTTTCGGGGTTCAGGTTTAAAAATCTATGTATGCATCCCACGTTCTCGCAACGGTGAAGGAAAACATCAAGAGGAAACCGGCATGTCGTAGAACCAACCTAAAGTTCGAAAACATGCATTCGAGACATGTTCGACACATGTTTCGAGGCGCACCTGAAATCCTTTCACCACACTGGTTCGAAGGAACTAGTACACGATAAGAAGAAACTTATAAAACTTAACTTGAGAGCTTAGTTTTGTTTTGTTTTTAGGAATCTAATGCCTACTTGCACCAAACTGTTAAAGTCCGTAAGCAATTACTTTACTCGCTTGGCAGTTCTTAACGGTCAGAATCTGAACTGTTAAGAACTACCAAGCGAGTAAAGTAATTGCTTAGTGACTTTGACAGGTTGGTGCAAGTAGGCATAAACCTATTGACATTTTAGGTGTACCTTGGTTTAGTAGATGATGCAATTTCTACTAAGCTGCAATAAGATTTAGAGGTGCCTAAAGCTATTACATGTCTACGAAGTAAACTCAGGAATGTTTACAAAAACAAATCTCGCGCACAACCGTTGACCTGCCTGTTGTTTATCCTCACGTTGGTACTTACGGGATATTAATTATTTATTAATTATTGAGATAATGAAACCTTGAATGTGATAATTTATTCCTCAATTGTTTTCTGTTAGTACATTGAACCAGATGATACACGAAGAAAGCCTTTCTTTTATGTATTAACTGTTTTATTTTCAATGATGTTAAAATCTTTATTTAATCAAGGCCTGTTTTGTTTATTATAGTACATTGACACACGGCTTTTTTACACTCTACAAGCCAGCGTTAACGCTTGTAACGTGTAAAGTCGCCCAGTGTCATCGGCGTTTTTACAATCTGCTTGTTGACAATCCTTCACAAAGGCTAACACGCTCACATGCTAGCGTTAAAATACGCCAACAACCAGCGTGTAAAAACGCTTGCGTGCCATCGACGCTTTAGGGTGCCTTTCCACCAGAGATGTGCTATGCAGCTATGCTGCGAAGATGTGAATTCTACGCTACGAAAATATGTGACCGTTTCCACCAATACTAAGCTATGTAGCTGCGCGAGAAAGATGCGCAGCTCGAGCTATGCGATGTATCGATAGCACCCTATTTATTACTCTTTGATACAGCCGTGTAGTTCTCAGACATTTTGTAACTAAAATCTTGACTTTTCCAAATATTTTTCATCTATGGTTACATGTGATATGTTTGCAAACATTTTTTCGTCATCAAAATAAGCTACCAAGAAAACATAAATAGGAAGAGTTTCCAGAAGCTACCGGCACCGTTCTAACGGCCGCCGATAGCCTTCGACCCCGCAATCAGCCCATTGTAGGCCACTGCGCGCTGTTGCTAAGACAACATTTTAGGGAGAACCTTTTTATCAAACTAGCTGAGACCCACAACTTTGTTTGACTTGCGAATTAACTAATCCCTTTTTCAACCCAGAATCCCGCTGCTGTCAACAACCTAGAAGCCTGCTCCATATTTCAAGGAGTTAAGATGGTTGGGATAGAGTTATTCGCTTTTTTTTTCGGGGGGCAATGCAAACCCCTTCTTCATTCAACGAGAAGCCAGTGCAGACCTCTGTACCCCCTACACAATATAGAAATAAGAATATCCTCGAAATTTCAACTCTGTACGTTTAATGGTTTGGCTTTCGCGTTTCTTTGTCAATCGGTTAGGTCAGGGCGAAATATTATATCAAATTTGACGAGCGCCGTAACAGTACGATTATCCAGTACCTATTAGTAATTTTCCAGGTTTTCGATAGAAGTAAATTGTATACTTGCTTCTAGTTCGGCCGGCGGATCTAGGCCGGTTTGAAGTTAGACGACATTACTAGTGCACGAAAGGAGCTTCTTCATGGCGCACTTGAAATCCTTTCACCACACTGGTTTTTAAAAACTAGTGATACGATAGTGACTAGTGACGAAGGAAAGAAGGACAATGCATAGAGCGAGATATGCGACACGAACATCAACCAATTCTGAAGTCAGACGGAATGATTCGAACACGAACTTCAAGCCGGCCTAAATACACCGGCCGTACTTATACTAAGAAGCCATCAAATATAAGAGAGAAGAAGTACATAAGTAAGAAGCAGATAGAGATGATAACCTAACCTACTTACATGAACATGTGATTCACATCATCCAAGACTTTGATCATGAAAATTGGCAATGACTCGATGACTCTGATAAGGCAATCAATGCAATGCAACAATGTAAGAGTTGATTGTTGCATCTGCCTACAACGTGGGTCCCACACATTGTTGCGTAACTTTTAGAGTCACTTAAAAACAAAATTGGTCAAAAACAAAAAAAACTGTTGTTCTTCTTCTTATCGTATCACTAGTTCTTGCCAACCAGTGTGGTGAAAGGATTTCAAGTGCGCCTCGAAGAGGCTTTCGTGCACTTGATACTAGTTGACACAATTATTTTTTCGAATTTTTAGGTTCTATGACATGCCGGTTTCCTTACGATGTTTTCCTTCAACGTAAAGCACGTGTGTAAATGCAAACATAGATTGATGATTTTGAACAGAAAAATCCAGTGGTGTACGATCAGGCTCGAACCAATGACTGAGTTGGGAGGTACTCGACATTCGATCCTAGGATCGAAAGTCGAGGGACCTCCCACTCGGCCAACACGGCTTTTAAATTATATATTTTGTTGTGATGTTGGATGATAAGAAACGTGCGTCTTTGACCAATATCCAAATGTGCTTCAATGATCATGTCAATATTGTGATAGAGTATCTTCAGCGTTCGTCAGATATGTGGCAATTCTCGTCAGCTCGTCTTATTTGAAACCTAACAGTGCCCATCATTCTGGAACACTGAATATTCCTTACTATGAACACATTAAAACTGCTTGGTAGGTACTTCCAGATAGACTCTGGCTATAGAACTGCTCAGGCAGAGTCTTACAAAGGAAAGCTTTCACAGAAATTATACCTAAGTAAAACACTAGTCCGGAGGAATGATTCATTGATTCCCAAATTTTGACTCAGACATTGCTTTTACGACCTAATTTCATTTAGATAATTTTGAGGTTTAGCAGACACAGACTTTATTTGATAAAACTTCTATTTATCGGTACCGTAACCGAAAAAAAATAACCTTTAATCACAATCATCCATTGACTCCAAACACTGACCTTCGCTTGGCCCTCGAAAGATTGGAGACAATGTGATGTTTGCTCATCACATTTTCTAAATGGTTAGATATGCAGGTAATACTTGAAAACTGGAGAAAGTGCATACAACTGATAAGGTGTAGGTACATTGTACCTTTAAGGGCTCTCATAGAAAGGTATCTTAGATAATAATCTACCTACATATATGACTGACACTTTCTAGGCACGCCTAAGATCTATGGAATCAGATTATCCTGACCGCATTTGTACCTCAAGCTTTTCCTAGACTCTTGTACATATATGTATGTATGTATGTAGGTAGGTACCTACCTATCTATAGGTAGAGGACGTTTGACGTTTGACTGAATAATTATTTTTATAATTTTTACAATATATCAATTAAACATGTATATTCAATAACTTGACCACATTGCGATAATTTACTTGACACTGGCTAAATACAATAATATGTGTTGGAACCAAACGCGAAGAATAAACGTTCTTCGTTAAATAAATTAAAAAAAATATATCTACAGGTTTTAGGTATAGCGAAGTAATTATTCGTAACCTGTTTTATAATGAAGATGTTGACAGAAATGTCTTTGAGCTCGGGTCCACGTAACTATTCAACCCGTCTCTCTTATCATCTTCTCCATACTCAAAGATCTTGTAATGCTCCGGCAGGTCCACGCGGCTGCCTGAGGTTTCCACGATACGACAGTAGCCTGCATTCTCGCCTTCTTACCTCAAGCTCTTGTACATGCTGGTGTGGATAGGCAGGCCGAAGTTGTCGTAGCCCGTGTGCTCTGTGTAGACCCAGGTGCCGCTGAGCTGGGCAGAATGCTCCAGTACATCCACGCGACTGATCAAGGAGTCCACGATAAGACAGTAGCCTGTATTCTCGCCTCCTTACCTCAAGCTCTTGTACATGCTGGTGTGGATAGGCAGGCCGAAGTCGTCGTAGCCCGTGTGCTCTGTGTAGACCCAAGTGCCGCCGAGCTGGGCGGCTTGCTCCAGCACATCCACGCGACTGACCGAGGAGTCTACGATGAGGTGGCGAGCGGCGCAGAGCCCAGCCGCGCCTGCTCCGATCACGCATACTCGAGCCATGATTGCTGGAAGAATTAATTTTCACAGTAGAATTTTCCTCATCATATCCATCGAAGAGACTGACAAATTCTTCCCAACTCTTCACGTCAGCCATGAAAGCGCGGAGAGATAAAATGGTGCCGCCAAGACCAGACTTCATCCAGATCCTGGTAGACGTAAATACTCAAGGTAAAGACTCATCATCAGCCCTTGGACGTCCACTGCTGGACATACATCCCCCTTAAGGTGTACTTCCACTGAGGCGGAGCTGGGTGGGGTGGATAGGAGCGGACCGTGCATTAGCCAATGACAGTGCTAGTATTGATTATTAGCTGTTGTCGTTGAGAGTAGCATAAGTTTTTTTTCCAGTTCGATACTTATACCTAACTTCGGTGTTCAATTCAAACAGATTTAGTAAATTAGCTAGCGGTGTACATTTTTCAGTCCTAAGTCCTAACCTAAACCATTTGAAGGAGTCTTTCGCCAATTATTACATCATAATATCATTATTTATTAAACGATACTAGCGCAGAACGAAAACTTATGATAATTCTACCTAGCTACCTATGTAGGTATAAGTACGAAGAACATCCGATCGGTGAACTGAATGAAAGGGCATGCAGTATCGTAAAATATCTTTGATACAATTGATATAATTATAAATAAAGTACTATAATATACGACGACACCGTGGCTTAGTTGATAGTGACCCTGCCTACGAAGATTGGTGTTCTGGGTTCGATCCCCGACCGGGGCAAATATTTGTGTGACGAACACACAAGTTTGTTCTCGGGTCTTGTATGTTGTGATGTGTTGTATGTGTCCATGCTACCTGCGACACAGGGAATCCTAGTGCAGGGGTGTGAGTGGGTGAATGTTTATGTTATGTTATGTTATATACATACATTCATAAGTATTATAGTGTATAATAGATTATAGGTAGTACCTATTAGTAGGTAGATAGTACTCGTATTACCTACGATAGGGATGTACCCTGCTACTTAATAAGCCTAGAGAATGTTGCTGTTCAACCATATTAGGCAATCAATGTGAATAGAATACCATTCTTTACTTGGAAGCTTCTGTGGATAACTATAATGGTAAAAATTAAAACTAATAGGAAAAACTATGGTATGAGGTAATAGGAAAATTCTGAGATTGTAAGTTTACGAATGGCGTCATATATAAAATTTTCACATAATGCTTTATTGTTATTTAAAAAAACTTGGATGGAAAATATTGAGATCGATTTATATCTAACTCAGTGATGGGAAATAACATTGCCCTATACCTATTGTAAGATTTGTGCAAAAACTACTCTATTCAATCTTATTTATCGTGAGGTACCTTACCTACTGTAAATATTGTACGTACCTACCTACGACCGAAACGGATAAAGCTACTTTCTAGATAATATTTTAATTAATTTTTTTCTTATTATTACTCCAGTTTAATCCTAATTTTTTTAACCGACGTCAAAAAGGAGAAGGTTATCAATTCGATTTTTTCATAACTTTGTTGTTTATTATCCGATTTGAAAAAATCTTTTTATCTTTTATTAGAGAGGATATAGTTTCAGATTGGTTCCAGAATTTTATCAAAATCGGGTTTGAAATCAAAATAACTAAAAAAAAATCGTTGATGTGAACAAAATTGCGTATTTCGAAAGAAAAGAAAGAAGAAAGAAAGAAAATTGGTTTTTTGGCTCCTCTAAGTAGGTATAGGTAATAATAGGTACAAATGTAATGTATTTTGCTTTCTGGTGACTTTTCAGTAGTCCCTGCGGTCACTAGAACAGTCCGATTGAAGTCGGTTATGTTTATGTAAAACCTTGATTATCTTTTTTTTATGTAAACATGTGACGAGACTAAGCGCTCTCCTGATGGTAAAAGATCAAGCCTGCTCATGACCAGAACAGTGCGAGACGAAAATCCTTTACTGTGGGTTTTGCTTGCATATCATTTGATCGACATATTATTTTCCTTGACCCGTCAAGTGAGGGGTCTGTGTGCCTTTCGAAACGTAGTAAGTAGCTAATCAGCTGACCGGTCGTTGACTGGACTGGCTTGGTCTTAAGGGTAATCGTCAAGGCAAATTTCCAATCTTTCGGAAAAATACTCAAAAAGTACGCCGAACTATCGTAATTTCTTCACACTATTCGTTTCGTCCATGTTATTTGATTGGGTCAACAAAAAAAGTGAAAGGTTTCATACTTTAATTTAGATTTTATACGTGTTTTAAAATTAACCCTACTAACTTAAAGACACGTATAAAATCTAAATTAAAGTATGAAACCTTTTACTTTTTTGTTGACGAAATCAAAAAACATGGACGAAACGAATAGTGTGAAGAAATTACTATAATACGGCGGTACTTTTTGAGTATTTGTCCGAAATATTTTGTATAGAAATTTACCTTGACGTATCTTTTACAAAGAACGAACATAGATGAATAACGGTGTTCCTATAGAACACCAAGATGGACAGCATCAAACCAAAATTGATTCGGTGTACAAGACAGAAAATTTTCAGACACCCTGTCAATAAAAATGAAATACCTATCTCTATTTTCAAATAAGTAATGTTATTAACGATGATGTTGTCCTCTGGTTAGATGGAACGATGGACGAGCTGAAGATCGGGCTCAGTGGCGCGCCTTGGGAGAGACCTACGTCCAGCAGTGGACTGCCGCAGGTTGATGATGATGTTGTTGTATTATGGTGTGCCATTATTATTAATTATTATTACCATTATTTAAGTTTTAACCATGACATTGAAAGATATTTATGAAATTGACTTAGCTTGCTTAACTCGTAGGTAGACTAGGTTAGGTAGGTACTAGGTAAAAAGTACCTATACAATGAAATTAATTATGGAATTCAAGATCCTAGTAAGATAGTCGCATGCAAATTATGATAAGTAGGTACCACGTACTGAGATAAATACATTACTAAGTAATTGCTTTACTTTGATATCTATGGTATTTTGAAATTTCCTCGTAGGTCTGGGCAATCGAGAAAAATAGGTCTTACGTACGTACTACGGACCGTGGTACGGATAATAAACGATAAATTACCTAATCTAATATTAAGTAGTTTGTTCAGAAATCTTAAT
The DNA here is from genome assembly GCA_932526365.1 of Lobophora halterata. Lineage (NCBI taxonomy): Eukaryota > Metazoa > Arthropoda > Insecta > Lepidoptera > Geometridae > Lobophora > Lobophora halterata. Next base: position 850,954 of record OW052012.1, read on the forward strand.
CTAAGTTATAATCATATTTTATATTAAAAAAACCCTAGTTTATTGTATCAATTAAGGTATCTACTTGATCTATGAACTAATGTTACATTGAACTGGACAAATAATTCCGAGTTGTTTTTTTCAGCTCGACTTTTCATTTAAAAAAAAAACACACAAATTGAACTCACCTTAAAATTGATAATATAACACACACTTAAACTTCACAAATTATCACAGTTTGTATTATTTATTGTTTGCGGGTAGGTTTTGACGTGTTTACTACAGTGCGGTCTGCGTAAGATTGACGCGGGCGTGGTGCATTCGTTTTTATAAACGACTGCGCGGTCGCAACCCTATCGTAAAATAACACAGGTTAATATTTCAGGAATGGAACGATAAACATTACTACGTATTCAGTCATAATTCGTAAATTTTAGAATCAATGTAAAGTAGATTAGAGTCAAAATATGACTAGAGATATCAGAAAAAATCGCTTAGCGGTAAGTTCGCCCATCAGGTAGGTACCAAGGACCAAGGTATCGAAACGAAGCGCCCAGCCTACGCCCAGCATACATTCTTGATTGCTTTTTGTAAGTTTAAAAAAAAAAACTACTTTACAACCTGTAAAGTATTTTTATTTAGTACCTGTAAATTACAGGTACCGCTTTGAGCCATTTTAACCCGACTGCGAAAAGGAGGGTTTTGTTATGAATGAAGTAATTTTTACTCTTAGAGCTAATAAAAAATATTCTTGCATAGAGTTAATTATGCTTTTACTCCGATACTGACGAATCATAATGTCTCAAAGTGGACGAGCGCTAATAGCAGTGTTGAACCGGCTTATGTGAAAAGTCCTGTTTAGTAGGCTAGGTACTGTTCTGGTCATGGGCAGGCGTGATCTCTTACTATAAGGAGAACTGGGCAAGCTTGTCAAATCTTTTGTTTACTTAAAAAATAATCAACGTTTTACAAAAACATACAACAACCGCGATTGAACTGTTCTAGTGACCGTAAACACCATTGAAAAGTCACAGGGAAGCAACAAACGCAATTTTGTTTACTTCGACGACATTTTTTTTCCAGTTATTTTGATTTAAAAACTAAACAACTGAACCGATTTTTATGTAATTTCTATAGAGCCCATCTATAGATTGGATATATAATATATATTGGAGATAGTACCTACCTACATAGGTCAGGTATATTCCTACAAACAAAAAAAGACCAAATCAGTTGATAGAGTTAAAAACTTAAAAAAAATATCTACTCAGGGTACTCCGAGACGGGGGTTCCTCGAGGATCGGGGTAGGTTATAGGTTTAGGTACGGTACCTAGGCTTACCTAGTGGTACCTAAGGTACCTGAATTGAGTCTTCTCCTTTTTTGAAGTCGTTGAAAGGATATTAGGTTTTTAGTGATTTCTATACTATAGCAGCTAGCTATAATTCATTAATTAATAATTACAAATTACTACACACCATGGTCACACATGCATACAATTTATGATGAAACAGTCAGCCACATTGCATTGTATTTCCGTACGGAATGGCAACACAAACAAACTGCTGTCTCTTTCTGTTATTCGTAGATGAATTAGATTTTTTCATTGATAGTGAGTTCTTTTCTTTCTATGCGCTTACGCTGACGCAATAGATGCTCGCCTTGCAATAATGTTGTAGCTTCGGAAGATGATGTAAGGTCCCGTGTTGTGTCGTGGACTATGGTAGGAGGATTCTGCTGAGCCAACAAATCGGTAGGTAGGTACCTTATTTGGTTCTAAATGCTACCTGCACCCAAGGCCGTCTTAGAACATGCTGGGACTCTTGGGCACAAGAATTTAGGGCCATTTTGGAAAGTAATGAAACAAATTAGACTAACATTGTTCTACTATGATCTTATATTTATTATGGGTACTTACCTAATCCAAAGAACTTATAAACTACGTATCCTATATAAGGTCCTTGGTGTTATCAAATATAATACATATTATGTAATTATTTATTAATTAACCGTAAAAAATTCGAAGTACCTATTTAAGCTTAGGAATTAGAGCTGTAACCACAGATATCTTTTGTGTTTTGTGCCGATTTCAATAATAAATGTCAGAGAAATGTCGGTCCTTCAGGATCCAATCAGGATTTGGTTCTAGGCACTGGCCCCTTGTGCCCTTTGTCTTTACAAAGACGACGGTATTGCCTGAACCGCAGCGTAGCTCGCGTGGGTAAAAATTTCTTATTTTCTAGCTCATAAATTATACCCATACAATAATTGGCGAGACTGGGAAATAGAAGCGAAGGTTGCAAAAGAGAACTTGCAGATCCTATATCTAAACTTAAAATATACGGTTCGGGTCCAAATGCAATGGCGGTAAAAATTTACAATAAACTTCCAGATAAAATAAAAATCCAAGAAAATTATCACATTTTTGAAATTAATTAAAGAAATGCTTTTAAAAAAATGCTATTACGAGTTGCAAGAAATTATTAACGATTCATTTAGTGACTTAACAATATGTTAAAAATATCGGCCCGTCTCTATCATTTGCAACACCCTATCCGGGTAATATTGTGTAGCTGTACTTTATTTATTTGACCCTTTGACTTGACCTACCAAGACTTAAAATGTAACCCAATATTGCAAATAAATACTGAATACTGAATACTGATCCATTACTTATATACTAAACAAGCAATTTATTTCATACAACCTCTTGATGGAGAATGTATGAAAGATAGGATTAGATCGACATAATTTCTAAAGATTTTTTTAATGTACTATTTATTTTTATAATGTGTTGTGAATTGTGATATTATTGCTTCCGATTGTTTTCCTTCTTGTTTTCATTGAGTTCATGACTCCTTTTGGCTTGAGTGACGCAAATTTGTTGTTCAACAGAAAATAGGGCATCTGTTATCAAAACAATTTATGAACTTAGTTACATCATAATTCTATTGCCTCTAAATTAGTTTATTGAAAAGATCTGTTGATGTTTGTGACTCGGTTATACCCAAACCACTGAATTTATTGTGATACACGGTTAATCGCTCTTATATTTTGAAGTTGTTGCCGTTCCGCTGTTGACTGTACTTTGCACTAACTTACTGCAACGATTGAGAATAAAAAGTATTATTATAATTTATTCAAAATGGATGCTTGCAGCGGATGAGAACGACCAATAAAACGTAGATTACCTAATTATCTACTTAGTATCTAGATAAATAGTAAAGTCCCATTCCATGCTCTGATCATATTTTTCTATATAAACCCCTCTTGACGGCTATTGGTTTTTATTAAACTTCAATTAAGAATATACTTTTTATACCGCCCAACTTATACTACGCAACGAAGTCCTTACAAAAAATAAGTTAGGTACTTACTTAACTTACCTAGTTACAAGTACCTACAGTTCATTGGGTTCATTCAGACAGACCCAATGCGAATTGCTGTATGCCACATGCCATAGAACATTTTTGACTGTTTCAAGCCGGTTTCTTCACGATGTTTTCCTTCACCGTTGTGAGTAAGTAGAAATACCTACTGCTCATGCAGCCTGTTGACTCCGACACCGACCCTGACTAGCATAAACGGCTAACATCCGGTTATATCCGGATTCCGGTGCCGCGATGTGCACGGGCAAAGGTTATCGCGGGTTTGAGCCCGAACCGACCCATTTTCAAACGTTCGCTTGCCAAATACTCACTACTATGTACATGAGTAGGTTAGTAAAGATGGAGAAAACATGATTAAATAGGTACACCTACGTAAGTTAGATAAGTGATCGAGAAATCACTTAGCGCCTTGGCGGTATAATGATTTATTTTCGAATTTAACAAAATTAAATTGCATATTAAAATAAGGTAGCCAAAGCTAAATAATGCCTCTAAAATCCAACTAGAAGACGGACCATACCGGTCTTCAGTAAACTTACAGTCTTTTTACGGCCTGTGCTAGCTAAGCTGTACGTACGGTACCAGCTGAAAACTTACAGCGATTTTATTTAGTTGCGCGATTGCAGCGCTATCTAGTGTCAACTAAATGAACTAATTTAAATTTAGTGAAATCTAGTGGCATAAGAACAAATTAATTCTGAAGTTGTTTTGTAGCAGAGATGGCGTAAGAAGTAGTTTTAAAATTAATACATTTTAAAATTATTAATTTATTTGATTGAAATTTATTAATTACTTTATTTTAAATCAAGGTACAGTACTTAATAAATTATCAAAACTTCTTTGGGTACCTTGTCTGTATGACCTTGTTTATTATACCGTCAAACTCTGTCATTGTCAACGTCAGCTAAACTGTAGATGTCATTGTCAAAATAATGTCAAATGATGCCAAATTACGAAAAAAATGTAAATATCAACAATACCTATAACTTGTATTGTAAATTCAGTAATTTGAATCGTTAATTAGATAAGAAATTATCGAAGGACAGTGAACTAGGATTGCGATGCTGTAACAATTCAATCATGGATTCTGATGACCCGAGAACTCCACTGCTACGTAAGTTTTTCAGACAACCTACATAATCTTCATACAATTTAATTACTTTTGTAATTAAATTCAGTCCAATTCAACGATTGCTGTAATATAATTCGTAGTTTCGCTGATAACTCCTTGACCTGCTAACGTTCGTGAACAAAGAGTCTACATTTCAAACTATTTTCTACAACCGGCGATTATTTTTTTCTGTCGGATACTTTTCAAATAATATTAGGTGGGTAGGTAGGTAGGCACTTAGGTCATTACTTACAGTGAATCCTAGCTTAAGTAGCATGTAGTTGTAGGTGTAACTTCTGCAATTTAAGCTATTTTTATCACAAACCTAAATTTGAAATCAGGTAGGATGTTCAACCAAGAAAAAAAACTGTAGGTAGGTAGGTACAGTACTACCTTTGGATCTAAGCCAGCTTAAAGTTAGGCAACGATACTCCAGCAGAGTGAGCGACATGAACACCAACAATTTCTGATGTGTGAATGATTCTGCGCTTAACTTCAAGCTGGGCTAGAACAAACAGCCATACTGTAACTATAGTAAATGTTAATGTTGATGGGTTGAATTTTAGCAGTGGCTCAAAAATACAAGTAGCGGCAATAAACATGCACAGTAAACCCCCCCCCCCCCCAGCGTATCGTTCAGCACTTGACTTATGTGCCACTTCTTATAATACTATGGATTAAATAGCATGCAACAGAGTAAAGGCAAAAGATGTAGATAGCAATAAAATCCTTGTATAAATACTGCTGCATCATGCCTTGCTTTATATTTTTACAATGCTTAGATAAATATTTAATAGTTTTTATCTGGATTCACAAATATTTAAACGATTAAAACTAATCCTATAATTTACCTTCCTATGTTCTTAAACTACATCCTATCACACACACTATTCTACTAATGCTATAGATGCAAACTTTGTAAGTTTGGATGAATGTTTTCAACTGACTTAAAAAAAAAAGGTTTTTTATATATATTTTTATTATATTCAGTACATTTTTTTTTATAAAACCAAATTGAGTTTTTTTTTGAGAGGATATATGCACTTTCAGATTGTTCTAATAGAAATTTCATCAGAATCGGTCCAGTAGTTTCGTTATTAAAACTAAATAACTTAGAAAAATATGTTTTTCTTGTAAACAAAATTGCGTATTTTGCTTCAAACTGTCCAATTGAAGTTGGTTGCATTATGTTTCTGTAGTACCTTGATTATTTTGCTTTTCACATCAATAGGTGAAAAATTTACCAATTTGTATTATGCTTGCCTTCGTGCATTAGTGCAGGGTCCATTGTGAACTATTGTGCGTTTTGGAAAATACTAAGTACCTAGTGATTATTTATTGATTGATTGTATCTTGATACAACACAGGCAAACCAGTTATTTACTTTGATATTATAGTTTTCTATTTGTCGTATGTTAGCAGGTTAGTTGTATAGGTACCATTTTGAATACAAAAACGATAATTAAGAAAAAAAAAACAAAACCAACAATAATTTGTTATTTAAAAAAAATGTCTTTATAAGATAAATTAACATAAAGCTAATTAATAAATAAAAAATATAAAGTACTTTTTAAGATCAGGCATGTAAAACCCGGTTACAAAGTCATATTTTTAATCTTAATTCAAGATACATTGTGATAAATCTCATCTTCATGATAAACTGGCTTATAAAGATAAAATGGTTTAATTTATCAAACAGTTTTAGTATTGTTTGAATAACCAATGTTTGTAACAAGACGAATTACTGTGTTCTGGTAACCAGGCACCGCTGGTAAAATTACTGGTCACTTAACTACTTCCTATTTTAATGTTAACATGACTTTGTACTGAATTCATAGCCATGTGTAGCAGTGTTCTGGTCATGGCAGTGCTCAATGTTGAGGGCTGCATAAGCTTTAAAAATGGGTACTTAGATAAATAGGTATAATATGCATAAGATTTCCATAAGTAAAAAAATGGACTTGGATTCCGTAGTGTACAGACAGCGTCATAGATAAGTATCCCCCTTGCATTATAATACCCAGCTTCAAATCTTTAAATGACCGTCGCGGCGAATGTAGAAGTTTTTCCTTTAAAAAATAGATTATATTTGTATAACCGTATGTAAGCCTAAAAATAATTTTGAGTATTACAATTTTTTGTAAGGATTTATAGCTGGGCGTCTTGTGCAAGGGGGATACTTATCTCTGACGCTGTCTGTAAATTCTGGGGTCGGGCATTCCCTTTTTACCCGACTGCCAAGGAAGGGTTATGTTTTTCGCGCGTATCTTGTATGTATGTAAATTTCTGGGTTACCTCGTATCTTCCAAACGGCTGGATGGATTTTGACAGTTGAGGTATCGTTAGATTCGTCTCAATAACCCGAGTGTTCTTAGGGTTTATAAAAAAAAATCCAAATGGCTGGTTATTGGAGCTAAATAGTAAGTAGTTAATATTTTTTTGGTTGACCAAACCTATCGAGTAGGGTATCAAAATGGAGGTATTTTAAAGGAGATTACGAATATTTGTATAAATTATATGTTTACATTTATTTTGGAATAATGAATTGACAATGAATGTACCTATAATTATTTCTCAGTCGGGTTTTCAGTTTTTTTTAAACTTTTAGCTTGTTTAACATAATAGCTAGAGTTACATTTACCTGAATTAGCAAGAGCACTTATGTTGTAGATAAAACCCACATACATAATAGGTTCATGTCAGAGACTTCACATTAATATGCATATTAGTAGATAAGGTAGGTAAGCTAATTTGCTAACAAAGTATTTTATTTATCTCCACTCCATCCTCCTCTTTATTCTTTATTGTCTATAATCATTTTATTTTTAACCGACACGCGACGTCAAAAGAAGAGTAAGTTCTCAATTCGGTTATATTTTTTTATGTTTCCTCAGAGCTTCGCCTTTTATCAACCGGTTTGAAAAAGACTTTTCTTCATTTTTTACCACAAAAAAAAATATGCTCTCATATTGGGAAAATAAAAAAAATCATTACCTATTATCGGTTCAGTAATTTGGTTGTTAAATCAAAATATGTAACTGGAAAAAATAAGTCATCCAAGTAATTTGCTTGGAGTCCGTTTCTCTTGTCATTTTTGATTCAATTTTTGATTGTTGTTTATTACTCACACATTTGGATGAATTTTTCAACTGGACTTAGATGAACAAATTCGAAAGTTCAAAAAATATCGAAAAATGCTCTGTATTTAATCAGTAAAACAAGTTGTATTTATCTAAGTCAAGTTGAATCTGATTACATACGAAACCACTTTCCTTTGGTTCAATAAAAAGAAAGTTTATCCATAATGCATGACTCTCAACCAGACATGTTTTTTATTACATAATTATGAAAAAGTGACTGTCTCACTATGTCCTTAGATGGGCTTAAAAAAATCACAATGGCGGATTTTAGGCGCTAAATAGTAAGTCGTTAATAAATATTTGCTTAACAAACTTATCGAGTAGGGTATTTATTTATTTATAGAAAATTAAAAGGCGGTTACCAAAATATAGATAAGTCATAATATTTCATCATAGTCATATTTTAGCAGTCGGATTTCCGTTCCCACTATCCGAAAGCACAATTGAATCTGAATTTAGAATGTATCATCACATCATTTGAAATTCTTATTCGATTTTGCCTTTATCCTACAAGTCCGAAATCCTCCCGCATCGCATCGCTTCGGTGCCTATTAGTTCACTGGACGTCAATAGCAGTTTTTTTACATCATCACGGTACTATTGAATTTAACTCTCCATTGCGTGGATGTCTGTACTCGCGAGCGCACGTGTCGAAAAATATTTGTGTCGCTAAAAAAATTGCGATGTTTTAGTCGGAGTCCTGTGCTTATGTGCATTATTTGAACATGCTTGGAGTGGAAGGTAAGACCTTCTGAATTTGTGTTCACAGTTGTAAGCTGGAAGATTATTCTATTTAGCATTAAGATCGCCGATGTAAGTTTTTTTGTACATTCAAGACTTTTGATTCTAACTTAAACTGTACTTAGTCAGTTAATATCTAATCTGCCTATTTATAATTAGATACCATTTTACGGACCAAAATCAGACTAAAATTACCAGAATGCGATCATAAAAGTACATATAATAAATTCCACTTCATGTAATATAACCCAGAAAAAACGTTTTTTTGGGTTTTTCAAATATCTCTCTTTTTTGGTTTATGTTAAATCGATAATCCTTATTATTCATTTAAAACGAGCAGCTTTTGCTGATGTTTTTATGTAGCACAGTGTTGATTATTTTTTAAAATTTTGTGTCACTTAAATAATTATTATGTTCTTACATTACGTTGTTTGTTTTTAACCTAGTGCTTTTCTACCTACCGAGTTGGCACGATAAACGAAAAAATATCTAGTGGTTGAAAAGGGAAAGTTCTCATGTAAGATAAATATTTTGTCGTCCTTATCCCGTTGCAAATCACTTTTCAATTCAATCAACTGTACAAAAAAATAGCAGTTAAGATAACATGAAGATTCTCGTAGTTCAAGTTTAATGTCAAAGATAGAGGTAATTATGACGATAAAGTATTGGTTTTCATTGAAGATTCTTATTTCACAATATGGCGTTTTTATTAGGCCACTTGGTGGTTTTTTTGATTTTATAGTTATTTGATTCTAACGGGTATTTATCGCGCTCACCTCGTATGTTTTTGTGTCCCGACGTTTCGACTGTATTGCAACAGCCGTGATCACGGGTTGACTGTTAGAATCAAATAACTATTTTTGATTTTAATCTGCATTACTTATTAGTGATCAAAATATATGCTCTACCTACTTCCCTCACAAAACGCATTATGCGCCACTGAGCCGCGTCTTCGGCTCTTCACATCCACGTTTTGCCGACTGCCTTTCGAAGGCACGATTCCGTAACGGACCGATCTTCCATGTAGTGTGACCGATTCGAGGGGAATCCTCAAGGAAAATTTCTATACAAAATGTTTCGGACAAATACTCAAAAATTACGCCGTATTATAGTAATTTCTTCACACTATTCGTTTTGTCTATATTTTCCAATTGTGTTAACAAAAATTAGTAAGGTTTCATACTTTAATTTAGATTTTATACGTGTTTTTAAATTAGTAGTGTTAATTTAAAAACACGTATAAAATCTAAATTAAAGTATGAAACCTTACATGACAATGTACTGGGGCATTCAGCCGCGTATGATTGACGGCTTATCCGCTCTATGTGACACTAGCCTAAGACCCATCGCTCTCCCGGGCCAGCGAGTTCGCTTGTAGCGTGTCTACCAAAGTCATCGGCTTTTTTACAATCTGCTTGTTGACAATCCATCCCAAAAGCGTACTCGCTTGTTAAGATGAAATTTTGTTAACAATGAAAAAGCCTAGTAGTTTTAACATATAATATTTAAGTAGCCCTGTTACTTCTCTTTTTCGAAAATTTTCATCGGACCAAAATTGACTTGGAGTTAGCCAATATGGCTCCCTTTTTTTGGCGCATTTTTAAAGAACTACATTGCGATTCTATACTTAAATACTTCTGTGTGCTTCTGCTATTGAGTCAGGGTAACTGGTTACAGGACCCAATGGCCGGCCGAGCCGCGCGCGCCGAATCGCTTCCGACCTCTGCAGCGTGGAGTCCTGGAAGAGACGGATGCCCATCACGATCTGGCTGCCCACCTATAACCTGGAGTACATGCTGCGTGATGCCATCGCTGGTAAGATCGTGTTCGCTTCAATAATCATACAAGTTTGTTTTATTTATTGTTCATATCATTTGCTTACATGTAAGATCGTCTTATTATCTTAGGTTCTAATATAGTAGCTAGCTGTGTACATGACCCTGTCAGGGCACTGCAAACGTTCTGTCCTATTAAATAATTTTAAATATTTTAGATTACACACAAATTCTAAATTTCTTTGTTTTGTTTTGGTCTGAATTATTTTTCTTCTTATCGTGTCACTAGTTCTTTCGAATCAGTGTGGTGAAATGATTTCAAGTGCGCCTCGAGGAGGCTCCTTTTGTGCACTTGACTCATATTTTTCGAACTTTTTAGGTTCTATTTCATGCCGTTTTCCTAACGATATTTTCTTTCACCGTTAAGCACGTGTGCATACTTACATAGATTTTTTGAACAGAAAAATCCATTGGTGTACGACCGGGTTCTAAACCACGACCTTCGGATCGAAAGTCGAGGCATCTCCCACTCGGCCAACACGGCTCTTAGCTTGTGAACTCAATGGGAATTGAACTTAAAAAGTGGGATAAAATTGCGTATAGGTAATTCACGCGATCATAGCTAAAATTCTACAAAGATGTTTGATAAACGTATGTACATAGGTACTAATCACCGTAATTTATCTTGTTAACCAGGTTTATGAGATATTAAGTGTCTTTATTATATAATGCGTTAAATGATTATCTTGTTATGTAACCAACCGGAATGTTGGTCGTCGGAATGGGACCAATTGCTTTGAACTGAACATAGAAAGATAAGTTTACATATTTGACCAAGTAACGAGATAATAGCGTAGCCTTGTCAGTCTGTTCCCTAAAAATTATCCCACTAATGTTGTGGTGGCTTCACACGGCCTGTGTTACCATGAGTAGCGCCGCGCGCCGTCGCACCGAAGGCATCTGTATGGGTGGCAGACGAGTCCGGATCACCCTTTCTCACGACCTGTGTAAACTTCGCCGGCCAGAGCGTTCGGTGCAAACGCGGGCCGTGTGAAGCCACTGTTATAAATTAGCTCCTGTCTGCTTGGAATCGGGATAAAAAGTAACCTACTTCCTTTTCCAGTTCATAATCAATACCCAAACAAAATTTCAGCCAAATCAGTTCTGTAGTTTTGGCGTTATCGAGAAACAAACATACTCTATCCTACTCGTGCTAACCCTGTAGGCCCACCGCTCACCTGCAAAGACGCGGCGAAGAGTCTATTAAAGGTCTTCAATAGAAATAAACTAAACTTTATATCCTATGACATACGGTCTATATACGGAAGCGGCTAAGAGAGCCTCGCGCCACTCGTGCGAGTCATCATGCTGTCAGTCTCTTCGCCTCCGCAGGTGAGCGCTAGGCCACAGAGGCGAAAGTTTGGATATATAAATAATATGTGGGTAATATATTATGTTTAATTTTGTTTTGTTTTGAACATGAACATAGCAACAAGTTGATAGACATTAATTGGCCTTGTCTGCCCATTCCTTCAATCTTTCCAATGAAGCGAACACGCGATCGCTAATGTCTCACTTACATCACTGTCTCGGCCGAGAAACATTTTACTGTTTGCTCGGTACGTGTGATCTAGGCATTACCTATCAGTTTCAGACTAGTGTAAAACCGAGCGGATTCGCTTTGTTTTTTGCATCGCGTGTACATGCATGGCGCCACTCGTAAGCCGGGTATCCACTAGAGGCAAACTCGGGTCGAGCAGCCTCGACTTGAAGCAAACAGCCTCAGTTTGAGAGCTCGAGGCGAGTCGCCTCAGCTTGATCCGGCAGTTTAAAGCCAAAACGCGATGGCAAAACGGATCTCAGAGAACACGGTGACGCTCATATAATTTTATCAGTTTAAAGCAGTTTCGTTGTCTATTGCTATCCGAGGCGACACGCCCGTCTCAATCAAATGCACGGCTCGGACTGAGGCTCATTTGAGCAGCTCTTGAGCACGACAAAAAAGCCGACAAAATATGGCTCGGCTCGCGGCAACGAATTTGCCTAGTGTCGCGGCGTGCCTCAGGTTGAAGCACCGTCTCCACTTGCGCGGCCTCCTCGGAGCGAGAGGCAACCGCTCGAACCGAACCTGCCTCTAGTGGATACCCGGTACGAGCGTTGACACGCGTCGTCGCATTTACGCGCTCGATCGCCCGCGTCACTCCGCTATACACAATAAACATGCGCCTTTGTAAGCTGCAAAAAACAAAAACACAATCGGCGAATCCGCTCAGTTTAATATGCTAGTCTGAAACCGCTCTTAAAATGAGCAACGTTATTAGTTAGACAGCTAAGTACAGTATATGCTTATGTGTCAAGTCAATGTACTATGCTAGCATTGGTTCTCTGATTACAATGAGTAATATTTGCAAACCTACTGTAAAATATGTAGATTGAGCCGTTATTTACTACTAGTTGTCGCCCGCGGGTTTTCATATTATTTTGTTATACATGGTTACACGGAGTAAAAAAAATGGGATAGCGAGACCAAATAGTAACCGATAATATGTATATTTTCTTGTACGCTTTACTAACTTTTGTTAGCTAGAACTATTATATTGTAATCGTTAATAAATTTCGTTAGCAGCGATTATTATTACTGTAATCGTTACTAAATTATTCTCGTTGTCATTAATAGAATTTTAGTAACTATAACGAGATATTTTTCTCCGTGTATACCTGTTATAAAAGTGTAGCAAAAATTTTTAATCATATAATACTTCTACATAAAGTTGTTCTAGTTTAATAAATAATGTTGTTTTTTTTATTTTTAGGAATAACTGTGGGCCTAACGTCTATACCTCAAGGGATTGCCTACGCGATAATAGCTGGACTGCCTCCGCAGGTGTGTTTTATGATAAAGAAATACAGCGCAATTTTTTAAAGATGTATTGTTTTCAGAGATAAAAGTATTATCTCTGAATCTGCGCTTCATTTCTTTATTGAGCTTTGCTTATCGTTAAATACTGGATTATACACAACAAATGCATAAAACAAGGCATTTTTTCTCCGACGTGGCTGAATAGATAAACAGATAAACATTTTATTGTTAATTATAATATAATATTACAGGTCCATACATATTTGAATTGGATTAAATTAAATTAAAGTAAATTAGTAAAATAAAAAATAATAATTAGTAAAAATAATAAATCGATTTGAATTACTAATTAGGTACATTAATCTATTCATATTTGATTAAGAGGCTTCAAAGGCAGTCGCTACTTTGTAGTCTGTGACGGTAGGTCAAAATGCTAAAGTTTAAAAACCGACAGTCGTCAAGGGAAGTTAATAAAAAAATTGTATAAAAATAAATACTTATATACATATTTAATGCCGTTTAAGAGAAGATCGAAAAAAAACCATTCAAAAACAGCTTTGTTTTTAAACCTAGAGCATTTTGGTCTACCGTCACAGATTACAATGTAGCGAATGCCATAAGAGCCCATTAAGCCCAAGAAATTGTATTTGATTTAGACACTAAACTATTAAAAATCAATTTTGTTTAACCTTACTATAGCAAAAGTAGTTTTTTGTCATAAATAGCGCCGTTTACTAGCCCTGTGTCATCGACGCTTTACACTTCCCCAGGTAGGGCTGTACTCGAGCATTTTCCCGGGTGTAGTATACGCCCTATTCGGCAGCTGCAAGGTCGTCACAGTGGGACCCACCGCCATTTTGGCCGCACTTTTGGCCAAATATGTGGCCATATCCGCCGATTTCGCCTATCTGGCGTCTTTCCTCTCCGGCTGCATTATATTGCTACTGGGAGTTTTACAATTAGGTAAGAAAAACAATTTTAAAGTTTATATAAATAATCAAGGTTTAACAAATATTGACAACCGACTTCTATTAGACTGTTTTAGTGACCGTATACACCACTGAATAGTCACAGGGAAGAAAAATACGCAATTTTGTTTGCCTACCTCGAAAACTAAATTAATATTAAAACTAAACTACTGAACCGATTTTGATAAAATCGATATGGGACCGATCTGAAAGTAGGTATATCCTCTAAAAAAAAAAGGAATTTTTCAAATCGGTATAAAAACAACAAAGTTCTGAGGTAACAAACATAAAAAAAAACATTCAACCGAATTGATAACATCCTAATTTTTTGAAGTCTGTTGTAAAATCCGACACATCGCCATATTGGATTTTTTTTTACTTCGTTTTTTTCTATGCAGGATTTCTGTTGGACTACATATCGAAGCCAGTGATCAGCGGTTTCACAACGGCCGCAGCGCTGCAGATCAGCGCTTCGCAACTCAAGTCGCTGTTTAGAGTAACTGGTGAGAAATACTTATAAGATCTGCTAAGAATTATTTTTTATACCAACAAGCTTAATGTTTTTAAAAACAGATATACTGCCGTTATTTTGGATTTTAGTATCTCTAATTCTATCATAATGATTCTCATTTTGGTCAAGGCCCGTTGATCATTTTTGTTGAATTAAAAATACAAAATGGCCGCTTGCAGCTGCCATTGGATTTCCAGACATACGCTATATTGTAGCCTATGTCACTCGCGCGATCATGTGATCTATGCACTATATCTATGCACGGGGGGGTACCACCCCTATCTCGTAGACATCCCACAAACTCGAACCAAGCGGTTCGCATCCACATTTATGGTGCGCACCAGCAGGGAGTGGAACTCGCTGCCGGCGTCTGTTTTTCCGACACACTATAATCTTGGAGTCTTCAAATCAAGAGTGAATAAGTTCTTACTAGGCAAGCGTGCTTCATCCTCGACCACACCGTCACTTACCATCAGGTGAGGTTGTGGTCAAATGCTTGTCTATTCCATATAAAAAAAAAAAAAAAAAAAAAAAAAATCTAATAAGTTTGATTACAAAAAACCGACTTCAAAAAGCAAAATACACATTTTTGTTTTCTTGGATGATACTTTTTTCCAATAATTTTGATTTGAAAACCAAACTTCTGAACCGATTTTGATGGAATTCCTATGGGACCAATCTGAAAGTACATTATGTTTTCAAATATATAACTTTCCAAGTGAGTTGATTAATGACGAAGTTTTGAGGTAAATAAAAAAAAAACAACCGTATAGATATTTTTTTTGAAGTTGATTATTGACAATTATCCTCAAAATCCATTAAACCATTAAGGCAACAGGATGTAACAAAGGAATATACTCTCATACGTATACCCGACATATTATTCTCTTGCTTCGCAATTGTGTAAAAAATCCAAGTTAGATTCGGCATGTGCTTTGCCTCAAAATTCTCCACTGACTTTTTGTACTGTCTATCTGTAGGTTCGTCGGGAGGCACATTTGTAGAGGCACTGATCAGCTTCTTCAAGAACATAAAGACGGTCCAGCTGTGGGACACATTGCTGGGCGTCATTTGTATCATCTCTTTACTTTTACTCAAGGTATGTATGTTGTCCGCGGCTTGTCTGCGGGCTATCGGTATAAAAAGCCTATGCCATTTTTCAACCGACTTCGGTTGTTTTTTTTTTTCTAATGTTACTTCAAAACTTTGTTATTTATAAACCGATTGAAAAAAATGTCAGTGGTGCCTACGGTCACTTGAACCGTCCGATTGAAGACGAAGTCCGATCGGGGTTTCTCTTATGGATAGAATCCGACAGAAAACTAAGCTCAGAAGATCAGCAAGCTGAAGTGGCAGTGGGCCGGCCATATCTGCTGAAGAACTGACAAACCGTGTTCTTGAGAGGAGACCGCTTGTAGGAAAGCGCAGTGTAGGACGAACTTTGGCCAGATGGAGCGATGATCTGCACGCTATAATAGCTGGCAGAAGGTGGATAAGAAGAGCCGAAGAGCAGTGGACTGTTATAGGTTTATGATGATTGCAGCGTGCAGGGATCTCTGCGGCCGCGGACGCGTCTCCCGCGCGCGTGCGCATGTGCGCGGCGTGGCGGTACGTGGTGCGCGCGCGGAACGCCTTGGTTGTGTTTGCGTGCTGCCTGCTAGCATACTGCATGCATGTGTGGGGACTCGCGCCGTTTGCCTTGACTGGTAACATACTTTCTTCATCAATATCTATAACTTTTGGTGACACGATTGGTCGAGTGGCAAGTGTGTTGGACTGGCGCGCACGTGTCGCGGGTTCGATTCCCGCTTCAAGACAAAAAAAATGTGTGATTAACGTCGGTGTTTGGCCTGAGTCTGGGTGTTTTTCTGTGTTATATATGTATGTATGTGTTAAAAAAATATATTTTAGTATTATATCAGTATCCGGTTCCAACAGAGTCATAATACTTCCACGTTTCTAGTGTCTTTTATGGAATTGGATTTGAGGATTAACCTTAACCTTATCACGGGAGCGCTAAGCTGTAAATTTTACACTGGTCACCCATCCAAATAATAACTCCTCAAGATATTTCCTAATAATGTATTTTCTAGGTACAATCCACGGAGGTTTGCCTAAGTTTGGACCACCACCATTCATTACGACAGTGGACAACAAGACTGTAGGATTCGAGGAAATGCTGGAGACATTCTGGCCTGAGGGTCTGGTGATGCCGCTCGTCGCTATTCTGGAGAGCATCGCCATTGCCAAGGCGTTTGGTAAGTACCTTCACTAATGTACACAAGACTGTAAGGTTCGATGAGACTAATGTGCACCAGACTGTGGGGTTCGATGAGATTAATGTACACAAGACTATAGGGTTCGATGAGTCTAATTTACACAAAACAGTAGAGTTTAACGAGACTAATCTACACAAGATTATAGGGTTCGATGAGACTAATGTACACAAGACTGTAGGGTTTGATGAGACTAAAGTAAACAGTATAAATAGTATAAACATTTTATTAATAATTTGTTGAGTTTGGTGACGCAGTAACAGCCATCTGCGGCTAACTGCATTAAACGTCCATCCGAA
The DNA here is from genome assembly GCA_932526365.1 of Lobophora halterata. Taxonomy (NCBI): domain Eukaryota; kingdom Metazoa; phylum Arthropoda; class Insecta; order Lepidoptera; family Geometridae; genus Lobophora; species Lobophora halterata. The sequence goes on from OW052012.1 coordinate 868,002, forward strand.
AAAAACATTATTTGTTCAATTATAAGTTAAATTAAATTAAATTTAAGTTGATTATTAAATTAAATAATTAATTATATAATTACAATTGTACACAAGACTGTAGGGTTTGATGAGACTAATGTACACAAGACTGCAGGGTTCGGCGAGACTAATATACACAAGACTGTAGGGTTCGACTTTTTAAGCATTTCTCAATTGAAATTGAACATGATACTTTTTCAGTGACATTTGTATTAAAAATGGTGTTGTTCCCCAGCCGGCAGCACCCCGGTGGACGGCACGCAGGAGATGATCGCCATCGGCGCCGTCAACCTGGTGTCGTCATTCTGCCAGAGCATGCCGGCCACCGGCTCCTTCACCCGCACCGCGCTCAACCACGCCAGCGGCGTCGCCACGCCCGCCGGCTCCCTGTTCAAAGGTACCTCCAAGTCTTTACGATTGTCATTTTATTACTATTTTGTTTTATGTAGGTATTAAACTAACTATCATCATCATATCAGCCCTTGGACGTCCACTGCTGGACATAGGCCTCCCCCATGGTTCGCCACGACGAGCGGTCTCGAGCCTTCTCCATCCACCGACTTCCAACGACCGCAACTATGTCGTCAGTCCATCGCGTGGGGGCCGTCCTACACTGCGTCGTCCAGTTCGTGGTCGCCATTCGAGAACCTTTCTTCCCCAACGGTTATCAGTTCGTCGAGCTATATGGCCTGCCCACTGCCACTTCAGCTTGCTGATTCTGAAAGCTATGTCGGTGACCTTCGTTCTTCTACGGATTTCATCGTTGCGGATCTTATCCCGTAGAGACACTCCGAGCATAGCTCTCTCCATAGCTCGCTGAGCGACTTTGAGCTTGTGTATGAGACCAATAGTGAACGACCACGTTTCAGTGCCATATGTCATCACTGGCAACACGCACTGATTGTAAACTTTCGTCTTAAGGCTCTGCGGTATCGGTGACGAGAAAATATGGCGCAGTTTCCCGAACGCTGCCCATCCGAGTTGGATTCTAACTAACTATAAGTCGTGTTTATACTGTAAATCAAATATTGCATGCCCGCGATGGTAGAATACTATATTTTTTTTACCCTCATGACATGTATATCACGCAATAAATAAATACTTTACTTTACTTTACTCTACTTTACTTTACATCGTCATGTCTGTCGTTGTGTTCATCTTTATCTTCAGCGACATGTTTGTCGTCGAAGTTATCTTAATCGTCATTGTCATCGTATTCGTCATCGTAATTATAATCGCTACCATCATTATTGACGATAATCTTCATCATAATCGACATCGTCATCATAATCGACATCGTCATCCTAATAGCTACATTCATCTTAATCATCACAGTCATTTTTATCGTCATTATCATCATTCCCAACCTAATCGTCTTCGTCATCATAATCGTCACGTAATCTTAATCGCTACCGTCATATTAACCATCATCGTCATCGTTACCCTAATCGTCATCATCATCCTAATAGCTACCTTCATCTTAATCATTATCGTCATTTTTATCGTCATCGTCATCCTAATAGTCACCGTCATCTGTTCCCAGCCGGGCTGGTGCTACTGGCCGTGACGTTGCTTTACGACGCGTTCTACTTCATCCCGCGCGCCACGCTCGCCGCCGTCATAATGGTGGCAATGGCGAGCATTATAGAAGTCTCTATTATACCTACACTATGGAAAAACACTAGTAAGTTAAAAGTGGTGAATTTTGCAATAGGGTGAATTTTGCGAAAGGGTGAACTTTGCAACAGGGCTAATTTTTCAATAGGGTGAATTTTGCAACAGGGTATTTTTTTCAATAGGGTGTATTTTGCATCAGGGTTAATTTTGCTACAGGGTGAATTTTGCAACAAGGTGAATTTGCAACAGGGTGAATGTAAATTTTGTTGCTTTATTTTTTTTATATCTTTCAAATAAACCTTAGAGCTGCCGCCCAGTGGGTCACTTACCTTGGCCGCAAGGTGCAGATGAGATTTGTCATACATTTTGTATGGTATCGACGCAAACTGAGGGTTCAAGTCACTGCATCTCACCAACAAGCTGTGCCAGCTCTTGATCCCTAGTGCCACAGAAGGCGGCAGCTCTTAACCCCTAGCCAGTGGCGTAGAGGGCTGCAGCTCTTTACCCCTAGTGGTAAAGAGGGCGGCAGCTCTAAAGGCTAATCCTCAAATCTAATTCCATATTTAAGTTAGTAGGGTTAATTTTAAAACACGTATAAAATCTAAATTAAAGTGATGAAACCTTTCACTTTTTTTGTTGACGAAATCAAAAAACATGGACAAAACGAATAGTGTGAAGAAATTACTATAATACGGCGTACTGTTTGAGTATTTGTCCGAAACATACTCCCATGGAAATTATGTAAGTATGGAAATTTGCCTTGAGTATTCCCCTTAACCCCTAGCTAGTGGCATAGGGGGCTGTAGCTCTTAAACCCTAGCGACATACAGGGCGGCATCTCTTAACCCCCAGCGACATACATTAAGAGATGCCGCCCTGTATGTGGCTTAGAGGGCAGCAGCTGTTAACTCCTAGTGCCATAAAGGGTGACAAGCTCTTGACTCTTAGTTTCATAGATGACGACAGCTCTTAAGGGGAATTCTCAAGGCAAATTTCCATACAAAATGTTTCGGACAAATACTCAAAAAGTACGCCGTATTATAGTAATTTCTTCACACTATTCGTTTCGTCTATGTTTTCCGATTGTGTCAACAAAAATTAGTAAAGTTTCATACTTTAATTTAGATTTTATACGTGTTTTTAAATTAGTAGTGTTAATTTTAGAGGCATAACGGCTCTGCTGACAGTTCTGGACCACTGGCCCAGGTGGCGGCAGGTTTAACCATATGATTTGAATGTAGAACTAGAGTTGGGGGTGTACCTGGTGACGCTGGCGACGGGCGCGGGCGCCGGCCTGGAGTACGGCATCCTGTGCGGTGCTGCGCTGGACGCCGCGAGGGTGCTGGCCCGCGCCGCGCGCCCGCACGCCCACACCACACACTTCAAGGTATAGTGGATGACATCGCCAGGGGAGGCAGGGGTGTGGCAGGTTCTCCCCAGGTTATGGCATGGACGGTGTGATATGTGCGGCTCGCTGCGAAACACCAGGTTCTTTATGGAACAGTAACATACCCTAGTACAGTATAATACAGCTACTTATTATTATTATTATTATCATTATTAGTAGCCTCTTATGTCCCACTGCAGGGCAAAGACATTCCTTCCCTTTATCCACTTCTACGCTTAAGGCAGTGTCCTAATAGAACGCGATGACGCGACCATCGCAAGTTCGCGCGAACGTCGATCGCGCGATCACGCGATTAAATGTACTAACGTCAATTAGGCGTCCCAATTGGCATCGCGTCGCGTCGTGCGATCGCGCGATTGCCAATCGGGACGCCTATTTGACGTTAGTACGTTTGATCGCGGATTCGCGCGACGGTCGCATCGCTTGCTCGCGCGACGATCGCGTGATCGCATTCTATTAGGGCAACGCCTAAGTGTATATTTATGATGTTAAAAAATAGCAACTCGCTTCGATCGCTGCATTGATTTTGCTAGCGAGCCTCCCGTAGTACAATATTGTCAATAAGGAATAAAATTGAGGATCGCTTTGCTCACCGCATTCACTAGTTAGAAAGAAAGAAAGAAAAATGTTTTTTTTTGCCAGAAAATTATACATTAAAAGTTAAAACTAAAACAAGCTTTCTACCTACCTGCAGTTATGAATTAATAGAGAATTATAAAGTAGGTAGTAATAGAAACAAAATAAAGTAAAAAAAAAAACAAAAAATTGTAGTTACCTTCGCCAACTCAACAATTTAACTGAATGGCTAGGCGCTTCATGAAATGCCGTCACACATCTGACGCTGACGTGTCCAGGTGGCGAACCAGGACTGCGTCAGCATATCGCTGATGGGGGTGCTGAGCTACGCGGCCGCGTCGCGCATGCCGGCGCTGCTGGCCACCGACGCCAGGGTCGTGGTGCTGGAGGGACGGCATCTGGAACAAATCGATCTGGGGGTCGCTGAGGTAAGACAAATGAGAACTACTCGGGCGAATGAACATGACACCTGGCTGACACTCTCGCTTAGAACTGGATGCTCTCCGTGTTGGCGCTATCTGGAACACATCGATCTGGGGGTAGCTGAAGTTAGATCTTGAAATTATGAAAATGAAAGGAAGACCTGTAGATCTTGGAATTAAATATGGGACTGGAAAGGAGTGAGATTCCACGAGCTGTTACGGTATTGAATGGTATGGGATGGTAATGGTATTTATGTAATGGTATGGTATGGTATGGTGTGTTTGGAATAGTATGGTATGTTATGAGATGCTATGGAATAAAAAAATATAGAAAATATATGAATATAAAAAAAATATATATTATATAATTATGGGGCAAATATTTGTGACGAACACAAATGTTTGTTCTCGGGTCTTGGATGTTGTGATGTGTTGTATGTGTCCATGCCACCTGCGACACAGGGAATCCTAGTGCAGGGGTGTGAGTGTGTGAATGTTTATGTTTAATAGTGTGGGAAGGTATTGTATGGTATATGGAATAGGCTCGCGTTGACCACCATCTCACTTTATGGTAAGTGACTATGCGGTCGACGGTATGGAACGAATGAATTACTATACTTAGCATATGGTTAAATAAGCGGCTTTATCGATCAAAAGCGATTTCTTCCATACAACCTTTAGATTAAAATAAATTGAAAAGAAAACACAGTATGGGATGGTGTGGAATAGGTATGGAAGCAAGTAAAATTACTACAAAATTGTCTAATCAATGTAAATACTCTTTGTTCCCAGAACATGGTATCAGTGATCCAAGAACTGGAACAGAAGGGCCACCTCTGCCTGCTGTGGAACTTCAAGGACAAGCATCGGAGGCTGTTCGAGGACATACACGCCGAAACCGCGGTACGGTTCGTGACCGGCGCCAGCGTGGACCAGCACATACTAGGTACGGAAGTGCGGCACTAGATTGAACCAATAGGTTTTTCTGGTATTTCCATGTGTATGCAAATGAAACATATCTCTTTCTTTTATCTTTTTAAACAATAAACTATTAACTATAAAAAAAAAACCATTTATGAAAAGTTATGTTGATTAAAATCTAAAAACGATATTTAAGGGTAATCCTCAAGGCGAATTTCCATACAAAGTGTTTCGAACAAATACTCAAAAAGTACCTACGCCGTATTAAAGTAATTTCTTCACACTATTCGTTTCGTCTATGTTTTCCGATTATGTGAATTAACACTACTAATTTAAAAACACGCATAAAATCTAAATTAAAGTATGAAACTTTACTAATTTTTGTTGACACAATCGGAAAACATAGACGAAACGAATAGTGTGAAGAAATTACTATAATACGGCGTACTTTTTGAGTATTTGTTCGAAAAATTTTGTACGGAAATTTGCCTTGAGGATTACCCTTAAGTACTTTTGTTCTATTTCGCATCCTTTACCAGATATAGCGGTTTATATTCGGTTCTCAATTTGGTTATTTTTTTTAATGTTTGTTACCTTAGAATTCTTTTGTTTATGACCAGATTTGAAAAAAATATTGTTTTGATTGGTAGGAGGATACTTTCAGATTTGTTCCGTAGAAGTTTTATTAAAATCGGTTCAGCAGTTTAGTTTTTAAATGAAAATGACTGAAAAAAAGTCGTTGAAGTTAAACATTGGCTAACTTCTAGTACATTTTGGTCTGATGCAAATTTTCGAAAAAGAGAAGTAACAGGGCTAGATAACTATTATATGTTAAAACTACAAGGCTTTTTCATTGTCAATAAAACTTCATCGTAAAAAGTAACAAATATTATTTGAATATGGAGATATTTCATTTTTATTAATAAATAGTATATTAAATAATATTTAACTCCAGTATCTACACTAAAGCGCCGAAAACATAAAACCCAATTTAGAACTCAACACGTGTTTCGCCTCTGCACGAGGCATCCGCAGGAGATGTTGAGTCGCCGAAGTCTGAAACTCTCGTTTTACATACCTACTGGACTTCTAAACTAGAGTTAAGTTAATTAAGACCTTTGTTTTGAAGTTAAGCGGATTTATTACTAAATATATTTATACCTACTATTTATTAATTTATGATTTCCTCAAAGTACGCCTGAATTAATCAATTATTTAATTTTGATTGACAAGGTGTCTGAAATTTTTTGGTCCTGGCTTACGACTCCATTTTGGTTTGAAAATGTCCATCTTGGTGTTGTGTGGTTTTATTAATCTATGCTCTCCTGTGACTTGTCAGTGGTGCCTACGGTCACTAGAACAGTCCGATTGAAGTCGGTTGTTGTATGTTTATGTAAAACCTTGATTATATTTAAAAAGGTATTTTAGATATTCAACAAATTATATAAATATATTTAGTAATAAATCCGCTTAATTTCTAAACAAAGGTTTTAATTAACTTAACTTTAGTTCAACTAAACCAAAGAGTCAAAGAATATAATAAGTTAATTAAAACCTTTGTTTAGAAATTAAGCGGATTTATTACTAAATATATTTATATAATTTGTTGATATTTATGGATTTCCGCAAAGTAACGCCTGAATCAATCAATTTTAGATATTATTTCGTTTCAGGATTGGAGCTGTCCCGATGCTGAAAAGCCTAGTCATAAAATAAGCCAAATTATATTATTAGAACAATTCTGAATTATTATATTATAAAGCGATGTATTGTGATATTTAACATTCCATTGTTTTGAGCAATTTAATTGCTAACTAAAGTAATCCATTTTGGATTTTTGTACTAAGTTTATTATTAGAGCGAAGCCACACTGCTCCGTTGCGTTACGTTGCGTCGCAGTTTTGCATTTGGCATTTGACAACGCAACGCAACGCCGCAACGCAACGCAACGGATCAGTGTGGCTTTGCTTCTGATCTTTCAGTTTAAAAATGCACGCCCTTCCTTTCGCGCGATTAGTCTAAGTAAGGGCGTTTGTATAGCGACGATTTAAAGAGAGGCGTGCAATTTAAAACTGAAACATCTTTACTTATAGTTATCTACTTATACCTACCGAATTGGTAATTGTACTTAGTTGTAAGTATTTTTTTTTAGAATTCCGTGTCTGAAAGGTGTCAACGGGACCCTATGCTTGAGTCAAATAATTCATCCTTTCATTCATATACTCTCGTCGTGTCACTGTTTATTTCAAATCAGTGCGGTGAAAGGATTTCAAGTGCGACTCGCAGAGGCTTCTTTCGTGCACTAGACATATGTTTTCGAACTTTTAGTATTTTTCTGACTGAATGACTGACAGACATCACACAGGCTTAACCACTGAACGTAGAAACTTGAAATTTGGAGGGTCTGTTCTTTAAGAAGTGTAAACACGTACTGAGAAATTGTGCGTGGATTAGGAATAAATATCTACTTGTCTTCTAAATTCATAATATTAGTAGAATTAGTGAAAAAAATACCATACAAAGAGGCAATGCAGCCAGTATCCTCAGCACGCTGCCATCGGGTATCCAGTTGGAGCAGTTGAGCTACCTATAGATCGTTTGCAACGGTCTATGGGTGGCCCAATTGTTCTCTTTTGTAAATTTTGTATTATATTTCTGTAAAATTTATATAACTAATATTTTATAATTATAGTATTTTACAGTTTGTAGCAGCAATGTGCCTTTTGTTAATTTGATAACTGTTTTAAGATTATTCTATGTTAACCAGTAAATAGTCATATTTGTGTTGACGACACCGTGGCTTAGTTGGTAGTGACCCTGCCTACGAAGCTTGGTATTCCGGGTTCGATCCCCGGCCGGGGCAAATATTTGTGACGAACACAAATGTTTGTTCTCGGGTCTTAGATGTTGTGATGTGTTGTATGTGTCCATGCCACCTGCGACAGGGAATCCTAGTGCAGGGGTGCGAGTGTGTGTATGTTTATGTTTGTTCTTATTTAGGTATAAGAAACATATTTTTATATCAAAGATGTTGAGTAAAATTTTGTTTAAAATGTTATTTAATATTTTTATTTCATCCCCCAACTTTCGAAAAAAATAATCACAGTAGGTATAAGTGTACGTATTGCACACAATGCATAAAATACAATATAATAAATGTTTTTGATACTTTAATTGAACCATATTTAAATCTTTTTTTTTGATAAATTTTATTCTGTAGCCTTCATTGTCAGGACGTGGTGGCCGAGTGGATGAGGCCCTTACCCCGTGATCTGATGGTCGCGGGTTCGGATCCGGGTGGCAGTCATGCTTAAATTGCTTTTTCCGGTCGGAAAAATCGATGTATGCATCCCACGTTCTCGCAACGGTGAAGGAAAACATCGTGTAGAAACCCGCATGTCAAAGTCAGAAAAAAAATGTTCTATGGCAAGTGACAACCACCAATCCGCATTAGGTCCGCGTGGTGGGTTAAGACCCATTCGCTCTCTTAGCCGAGAGTAGGCCTGAGTCCCAGCAGTGGGAACAATAAAGGAATGGTTCCTATCATTCCGACTCCTGCCACGCCGAGTCGTTTAACGCAGAGCGCCGTCTGATTATCGGCACGTCGACTACGCTTCAAATCTTGGGTATGAGTTCTCCGACGTCGAGTTTCTTGATAGCGAGCTTCATAACGTCGAGCTCGCTCCAGTCTCTTATCGTCGAGTTTCTTAGAGCGAGGGTATACCTACAGTCGGCAGTTATATATATAAATATGTTTTGTTATGAGGATGATAGAACTGTAAAAATTTAATGTAAAAAAAAACGAACAAAGTATCTACTAGAAAAACATAAGATTTTTATTGAGATTATAAATATACTTATAAACTATCTGAATATTAATGCCCCTATAAGGGGGATATTCCCCACGACCTGGCGCATGTTTGTTCTACAACTTTTGAAATTTCAAAGTTTTTCATTCATACCTAAACTTCACGAAGATTTTTGAAAACCAAAAACTAAAAACAAAAATTTTAGGTTATATTTTCAGGTTTGCGAACCCTTCGATCGATTTGTCATGAATAAGTGTATCCCTTTAGGAAACCCCTAAAACGTGTTATTTTTGCTCTATCTCGCTTCCTTTACGAGTTAAAGCGGTTTTCATGTTTTTTTGGGGTTAGGTTGACATTGCATAGTGATAAATAGATTTAGAATGTAGTGTCATTAAGTTGTGAGCTATCCTGAAAGTTGCAGCTAGATCGCCAATCGATAAGTGCTCGAAATTTGTGTTGCAAGATTCAACCGGAAGGACAGACAGACAAACATGAAAGGGACTCACTAAAAAGCCTCCAGCACCGAACACTTAAGTAATAAAGAGATTATAAATATAAGTACTTATAAACTAACTGAATATTAATGCCCCTATAGGGGGGATATTCCCCACGTCCTGGCGCGTTTGTTCTACAACTTTTGAAATTTCAAAGTTTTTCATACCTAAACTTCACGAAGATTTTTGAAAACCAAAAACTAAAAACAAAAATTTTAGGTTATATTTTCAGGTTTGCGAACCCTTCGATCGATTTGTCATGAATAAGTGTATCCCTTTAGGAAACCCCTAAAACGTGTTATTTTTGCTCTATCTCGCTTCCTTTACGAGTTAAAGCGGTTTTTATGTTTTTTTGGGGTTAGGTTGACATTGCATAGTAATAAATAGACTTAGAATGCAGTGTCATTAAGTTGTGAGCTATCCTGAAAGTTGCAGCTAGATCGCCAATCGATAAGTGCTCGAAATTTGTGTTGCAAGATTCAACCGGAAGGACAGACAGACAAACATGAAAGGGACTCACTAAAAAGCCTCCAGCACCGAACACTTAAGTACCTAATAATCATAATAAAACAAGGAGTACTTATAATATCAAAATAATTTATTTAATTATTTATCCCCAAAATAGTAATTTTAAATAAATCTCCGATCGCAAGAGCTAATTTATCCGACTGTGCTTCGTGAAAACATAACTAGGATAATCACAAAGTTGGATCGCCGTTCTGCAGTCGACGTAACGATATCTCGACCTGGTAAAATGCGCTGTTCCAACACCTCGCATTAGAAAGACGCCGACGAAACAAGAGTCGACGTGGCAGGAATCGACTTCAAAGGAGTTTGAATAATAGGAACCATTCCATTATAGGCTGATTATGCTATATGCTTATTCCTTTATTACTTATACGAATGGTAAACAACGGTGAAGGAAAACATCACGAGGAAAACGGCATGTTAAAGAACCTAAAAATATCGACAACATGTGTCATGTGCACGAAAGGACCACTTCAAGGCGCATTTGAATTCCTTTCACCACACTGGCTCGAAATAACTGACACCATAGGAAGAAGATTATTTGCATATTAAAATGGGGGGAATATCAGGATAACTTGGATATCGGATATCCGCATATCCGAATTGCAAGCCCTACTTTCTCCCCTTAAGACCCCCCTTAATCCCCTTGCCACCATGATACCGTCTGCCATTAATGTATCCTTAGATGGATTTATCCGAAGCGTCATTAAACCGAGTGTTGACAAATCCTTAGCAGCTGATCCTCCGATTTATTTAAAATCGTTAACTGACGCAATTGTGCCGCGTTTGTGCCGGCTAGTTACTAGGCACAGCTACTGGCCTTGGTTGGGGAATACTTTGATGCCAAATTTCAAGTTCGTAGCTTGTATGGTTTTGGAGATATCGTGATGAGTGAGTCGGTCAGTCGTATTTCGCTTTACACCCTCTATCTCAAAAACGGTTGAGCACATGAAAAAAATACGTTCGAGACATAGGTAATTTGGCGCAAATGTTATGTTCTACATATATATAATAGATGTTAACACCATTGGAGCCATAGAAACCGAGATAATCGCGAAAAACCGACAATAGGTATCTGTCAATTTACCTAAGATATGAAACCTTTATGACCAGTAACTAGGTAGGTAAGTAGGGTGTCGTGTAAACGAGCCTCAACCCAGTTAAAATTCACCAGTCTGAGCCTGGCTGAGTAATAGAGCCTTGTGTAGTGTCACACAGACAGACGACCAATCTACAACGATTAACGATATTTAGATATATATACCTAATAAGATTTTCGCGAATGCTTTGTATTTGACAGGAGCTGGAAACACGGATAAGTAGGTAGGGGGCGTCCATAAATTACGTGAGGTGTTTTTTTTAATTTTCTGTCCCTCCCTCCCCCCCTGGTGAGATGTCGTGAGATTTTATTCAATCCCCTCCCCCATCCCCCAATCTCACGTGAGATTTTTCAGAATGTGGGTTTCACACAATCAATCACACAATTTAAACAAAGGACTTAAGATTAAATCTTAAACATTGTACATGTTACATCTGGATTAAATGGACCAAAATGGTATATTTTTTTTTTGTTTCAAACAGAAAAAAAATTGCGTGATATTTGCCGAGACCCCCCCTCTCTCCAACGTAAGATTAGATGAGATTTGACTCGACCCCCTCCCCCCCTTAAACACCTCACGTAATTTATGGACGCCCCCTAGCGGGTTTATTTGGACTTAGTAACCAAATTTAATTCCTATCAGTTTTGTACTAAGTAAATAAATAATGTTTGGACATTTCACACAACTACTCGTAAGTGCGCCTGTACTATGGGAACCAGATAAGTGATAAAATATGATTAGAGTTATGTGAATGGTAGGATGATTGGACGTTTGTTACTCAATCTCGCCAAAACTACTTGGCGTGATGTTTTAGTTTTGTGAGACTTCAGTTCAAGAGGCGGCGAGATCTACGTGGTAGGTACCTACATATACCTAAATGTGTTAAGTGGGGCACTCTTTTATATCGTTCTCGATAGATAAAAAGTTTTGTTTGTATTATTTTATAGTTCTCTTTCTGTGGCCGTCCAACAGACAGATGACTTTTGTTTCTCCAATAGCCAATTTTTACAAAGATATTTGAACTTGCCCCAGCCTTGTGCTTTTTGAATGGGTGGGGGCAGTGAGTTCCATATTTTCGATGCGGCGAACCTGAAGCTACCCCTAAACCGGTCTAGTCTGGGTCTCGGTATCTCTAAGTGGTCATTGCGCACCGTTCTCGTACTTTCAGCCTTCCTGTTTCGCCATTTAAGTTTTTTATCAATGTACTCAGGTGTCTTTGTTTTTTTCAGATTGAATACAAAGTATCATAATTTTAGTTCGCGTCTATTTTTCATTTAAGTATATCGTGAGAGTTTAAAAATGGAGTGATATGCGATCTTTTCGGAACATCAAAGAAGAATCTGACACAAGAGTTTTGAGTACATACGTTGAATTTTTTGTTCATGTGGTTTTAACAAACAGGGGCCATAGACAATATCGCAATAATCGAGGTGTGAGAGTACGAGTGCGTCCGCTAACCTCAGCCTCACCGAGATGCTCAGATGAGGTCTGAACTTATACAATGACCTGAGCGCGTTATAACATTTCGATACTTTAGACCTGATGTGATCATCAAACGTCATGGTCGCGTCAATGACAAACCCAAGGTCTTTTACTGTCTGAGATTCTTGAATAGATTTTTTCGACCGAAAAAACCCATTTACGCATGACTGCCACCGGGATTCGGACCCGCAACCATCAGATCGCAAGGTAAGGGCCTCATCTGTTACGTTCTGAATTCGGTCCTGATTGCATTTAAGAATTCGGTATCGGATTTTGCGGGGCCATTTTACAATTTACAGTTACCTAAACTCTTGATCACGTGAAGCAAATAACTCAAAGAAAGCAACATAACTGACATTTCACAATCTAAACAACGTTGAACAAACGTAGATAAGTCAAGTCGTATTCATGACGTAGTCGGGTCACGTAGTCTGTAATTTACGTTGCCCGCGAGCTTGGTAGGCTACGTAGATTGCCCTGTTGTCTAGAACTGGCTTTCTGAATCTTAGGCTCAATTTACACCAAGATGGCAGCGGCGGCGAGGCAAGCACATTCATTGCTAAATAACTTTAAGCCCATAGATGAATAATGGTGTTCCTATAGATGGACAGTATCAAACCAAAATGGACTCGTAAGACAGGACCCAAAAATTTCAGATAGGTACCTTGTCAAGATATCTCCATATTCAAATAGGTAATGTTTGTTACTTTTTACGATGTAGTTTTATTAACAATGTAAAAGCCTAGTAGCTATAACATAATAATATATGTATAGCTAGCCCTGTTACTTATCTTTTTTGAAAATTAGCATCGGACCAAGATGTACTAGAAGTTAGCTAATGTGGGTTCTTTTATTAGATAGATAGATAGAAAGATAACTCTTTATTGTAAACCCTTGAGAAACATACATATTGAAACAAAAACTTATGCTAAACAATCAAAAATAAAAGAGGTTACAATGGGCGGCCTTATCGCTAAAAGCGATTTCTTCCAGGCAAATGAGTAATATGAATTCGGCGTCTGGTCGGGTGAGTCATGTTCTAAATATACGATACATCCATACAAATGTATGCACAAATACATAGATAAATACATATTTGATTTATTGGTCGCATTTTCAATATAAGTACTAGGTACATTGTGTTTCTATACTTTAATACTTCTACCCAACTACATTATAATAATACCAGTATCAGAATCGCTGGATTCGTGGCAGACCACTTGTGCTGACTGACAGACAACGCACTACCCAAACTACTGGACGTAGAGCCTTGAAATCTCGTGGTTATGTTCGTTAAAAAGCGTAAGCGCGTTCTAAGATAGTAATTTATTAATTCACAAAGAAAGAGTGTTGATTTAAGTTTGCAATATAAGTTTTGTTTGATTTTCATTCACGTAGTAGCTACGTAATTTACGTTTCCCGCGAGCTTGGTTGGCTACGGAGGTTGCGCTGTTGTCTAGAACTGGTTTTCTCAATCTTGGCGGATAATATGATTCGTTACTCGCTGTTTTCCGCGACTTCATCTGCACCGAGATAAAAAAGTAGTCTGTCTTTTCACCCGACTTTAAAGAAAGGAGGTTCTCAATTCGTTTTTATATGTTTGTTACCTGAAAACTTTGTTGTTTAATAACCGATCTGAAGGAAATATTTTTTTGTTTGTGAGGATATAGGTACCTACCTACTTTCAGATGAGTCCCATAGAAATTCATCAAAATCGGTTCAGTAATTTAGATTTAAAATAAAAAAAACTGAAATAAATATGTCTGAAGAACGAAATTGCGAATTTTACTGTTGTGATTATTCAGTGGTGTTGACGGTCACTAAAACAGTCCAATTGAAGCAAAATAAAAAAACATTGAATCAATAGTGGACAATATGCAGTCTTATCGCTAACAAGCGATAGCTTCCAGTCAACATTAGACGGACTGGATACTGTTGGATATACAGAGCACCTTTTTCAAATTTTCACGACAACATTGTAATTTTTTTTACCCTACCTTAATTTATTCATGTGAACCATAAACCTGAAATTCAGACTGCTCATTCAGCATCGTGGATGCGGGCTGCCAAATTTTATGCTCAATGGTCGCCTGTTGAGCGGAATAATGGCATTTTCCATCTGAGAGGACTGACCGACTGATTTTGTAAAGGGCCCTTAACTTCGACGGAAAAATAAAAAGGTAGAGATTAATTATGGAGTATTTTTGAAGCAAATCTCTGTAATGAAGATTACATTTTATCATACTTTTATGTTATTGGCATAGATAAATAACGGTGTTCCTATAGAACAAGGTGGACAGTACCAAACCGAAATGCATGCGGTATATAGGACCGAAAATTTTCAGACACCCTGTCAATAAAAATTAAATATCTCTATTTTCAAATAATGTTTGTTACTTTTTACGATGTAGTTTTGTTGACAATGAAAAAGCCTAGTAGTTTTAACATATAATAGTTACTTACCCCTAATTACTTCTCTCTTTCGAAAATTAGCATCGGACCAAAATGTACTTACTAGGAGTTAGCCAATGTCGCTCCCTTTTCTTGGTCGCATTTTCAATGTACTAAGTACATTGTGTATCTATACTTTAATACTTCTATGGTTATTGGTATAATTGTGTATTTTGGTACACCATAAATGTACACACTTTAAGGGCGCCTTCAAATTAGAGGCATGAGGAAGCACCACTGTGGCGCCACTGTGTCGCTTCTACTAGTGTTCATACAATATCTAGACGCGCAGGTGCAGCGCCACTATCGCGTCTAGATATTGAATGAAAACTAGTAGAAGTTCCACAGTGGCGCTTCCTCACGCCTTTAATTTGAAAGTGCCCTTAATTTATTTGTTTCCTCACAGCAGCATGTCGTCTACGGTTGTCTGGAAGAGATTGCTGTATAGCAATAATACCGCTCTTGTAATCTTAGTTTGTTTTGATTTATGTTAAGGTGATGAAGATGATACATTAAAGAATACACTCTTCTATCTATCTTTGAACTTATATATTTTACATTATACAAGCCTTGATCTGTTTGGGGCTATACATTATGTAGGTATTTTTATCTCTCATTATTGTTTCGTTCGTGTGGTCCCACTATAACAACAGACATAAGTTTTAGTGGCTAAAGTATAAAATAAATCGTGATCCGTTCAGTAGTTTAAGTATGACATAGTTTTTTATAAATTGTTCGCGCCAAGTACCTACCTGAATCACAGCTTGAATCGCGATAATAACACTCGTTCGCAAAATATTCCAATTTTTGTGAAAATCTCCAAAAAAGTGCTCAATTCCCCAGCGTGGTGTGTCGACTTAGGGGTAGGTATGCCTTAAATGCGGCCGGCCCTCTAATCTGAATTTATTATACCCACCGGCGCCGGCGACGCACGTCTTGTGACTACGCAATTTACGTACAGTCAGCTGCACAGACATACATGTCTACATGTACTTGTTACTCTTAATTTTGCAAAGAAAAGTGCATGTAAACATTTTCAAATTAATATAGTCATCTTACTTGTCAAAATTCTCGTCAGAAGAAGTATGTCTTTGCAAAATTAAGTGTTATATATATGTGAAAGATTGGGAGTGTATACATGTCTGTGCAGCTGACTACGCTCACACCCAGTTAAGTAGGCATGGAAAGTATACCGAGTAACATGCTATTTATAATGGTATAAAACTGATTATAACACTTGTTACTTTCTGAGACCAAGTCTGTTACAAAATCACCGTTCATATCCAACCGGTCCGTCCCGGCAGGCGATTTTGTACGCCGGCGGACGTTATGAAGTCATGATACTTGTCACCATTCACAATTTCATTCGTATTGTATCGTAAATAATTTATTTATTTTAGTCTCCTAATAGTACTTTTATAAAAAGGTTACCTATATTTAAGTAGCACGCTAACCATACTGTACCACCCTACAAGGGTTGGCTGGCAGAGAATACCTTGGTCATTAAGTCCGCTCATTGTGCAATGTAATTTATATATTTATATTTGTGCAATACAGAATTTTAATAATTAGTCACATTAGGATACTGATGAAAAATAGCAGTGTGTTACAAAACCACCGGGTGATTGAGCTGTTACAATCGCAATAATTTCCATGCTATGCGCCACTATCGTGACATAGTGCACCTGCGCGTCTAGATATTGTATAAAAACTAGTAGAAGCGCCACAGTGGCGCTTCCTTATGCCTCTTATTTGAAGGCGCTCAAAAGATTGTCCTGCTGAGTGTACCTACACACGTGGAATGAGACATTAAGAAAATCTGACAAGATAATAACATTTTTGGGTTTTTATTTTCAAGTGACTCTACCTACTTCACTTGCTTAATTTTGCAAAGAGGTGCTTTCAGTGTCAATAAGAAAAAGTCGAAAGGAGCCTATTCAAAGCGCACTTGAAATCCTTTCATCACGCTGGTTCGAAAGAACTAGTGACACGTTAAGAAGAGGAAGTGTCAATAGATGAGTTAGTGTCTTTAAGAAATATAATATACGCTTTAAGAAGGTAATTAAGTAAGTATTTAAAACTCGGAAAACTGACGGATCAGCTTGGTTAAACAATATAAAAGAAAAACTAAAAAACTAGGTAAAAACATTCTTGCAGTCTTCTTTCAAATCTCCAAGTTTACAACCCAATTCTTGTTCGTTGTTCGTTGTGACCAGACGGCAAATAACGGAAGTAGGGCATACACGAGCCATAGTAAAGGAATTCATGCAGTTATCTATATGCATGCAGTTACCAACTTGTACTTGTTACCGAACGTGATTGTGACGGTATATCGACAAACAGAAGCTTTTGTGATCGGGTTTTTTTTTACATGGGACATATTTGGATTACTCCAAACACCATCTTCTTCTTATCGTGTTACTAGTTCCTTCGAACCAGTGTGGTGAAAGGATTTCAAGTGCGCCTCGAAGAGGCTCCTTTCGTGCACTCGACACATGTTTTCGAACTTTAGGTTCTACGACATGCCGGTTTCCTCACGATGTTTTCCTTCACCGTTGTGAGAACGTGGGATGCATATGCATGACTGCCACCGGGATTCGAACCCGCGACCATCAGATCGCAAGGTAAGGGCCTCATCCACTCGGCCACCACGTCCAAACACCATAATAAAATAATAGAAAAGTAAGTTAAGTAATAAGAGTATCCGTAGAATTCTAACTTCAATTTTTTTCAGCCTCGGTTTATCATTTTGCTCGCCTTGACTTTTGCAACGGCCAACTTTGGAGTAAAGTTATTTGCTAACCCTTTATCACTGTATAGCTCACAGTGCTCACGGTGAAGTAGTTTTTTTTTTATTTTGTTGGTTGCATATCCTTTCCAAAGGCCGGTAGTATATCTGCTCCGCGCAACAAAATATTTCCTACCGCAATGTGAAGTTAGAATACTGAATCCAATTTACAGTGCCTTAAGAACACAAAACTAGGAAACTGCAGCATCGTTACAAATTTACATCCTACCGGTCGGAGGAGAGCTAAATGCGCACTAAATTATGCCCGCAGCGTTTTAGTCGTGGGGGATACCAACTTTATTTGTTTCTAATGAGTTCTCGACTCTTTTCAAGGAGACTGGTTGCTGTGTTGCCGTGTTGGCCGAGTGGAAAGTCCCTCGACTCTCGATATGAAGGTCGTGGGTTCGAACCCGGTCGTACACCAATGGATTTTTCAGTTCAAAAATATCTGTGTGTATTAAAAACACGCTTAACGAAAAAAAAACGTCGTGAGGAAACCGGCATGTCATAGAACCTTACAACAATCGAAAACATAGAAAACCAGCCAGAGCCAACGACTGGCAGGGTATTATAATATTAATACAACGCCATCTAGCCCCAAACTAGTACTATGGGATCCAGATAACTGATAGATTACTTATATGTATACATGTTTTTTTGTAAATACTAACGATAGATGATAGAATACATAGAAAATACTCATACTTAGACAAATGTTTGTCCTGAAGTGATAATCGAACCCGCGACACTGGCGTGGCCATTTCACTTGACCATTTCTGTCTTGAAATATAATTGAATGAGAGTTGCTTAATCATGTCAAAACTACTTAACCAAATGGTGCTGAAATTATTATAGTGAAGCTATATACCTAAGCTATAAGTGAAGCTACATAGTATTTTTTTTACTTAACTTAACTATAAGTAATGGATTACTTCATTTATTGGAATTCTATAAACGAAGACCGTCTCCAGCAATCTACATACAAACACTGATGATGAATAAGAACGAAGTTTGACAGAAGCCAATAGCTTGCCATCAGAAAACAACGTTCAGAAATCCTTTCTTACCTTTGTGTCGCAGATACTTTGAAAATTCCATTTCAAAAATGCATTGACACGTCACCGCTTTCATTTTACAGGTTTTCTGCTCCCTATCTGGAATTTTTCACAAAATAGTTGGCTTTTTCATAAAAATATGTGTGTACGATGTACATTCTCGTACGTGAGAGCATTTACTTGATTAACATTTTAAAAGGAAAATGTTTTATGGAAAGCTTTTATACGCAAACAAGATCTATATTCATAGGTTAGAAGAAAATTATAAGAAGTTAGGTGTTCATTTGATTCTTGGTACGATCCAGCTTGAAATACCATTTTGAAAAACCCTCTTGAAATGTTTTTACTGACTGTACATTAGTTAAATCTCATGGACTTATTGGAAGCTCATGTATGAATATTTAAAACTGAATACTTCGTAAGATTTTATTTATTTTCGTTGATTAAAACCATACGTGTCGTCAAAAGTAGGTAGTTAATGATTTAAAATGTATTATATTCTTGTGGACAATCTAAATACTTCTTCGTGTTAGTGTAAGTGCACGAAAGGAGCCTCTTCGAGGCGCACTGGTTCGAAAGAACTAGTGACTCGAAGAAGTACGATCTAAATGTAAATCGATCTTGGTTCTTTGTTGCTCAAGCACTACATCATCCTGTAAATGAGCAGCAGTAACTATGGAATGAACTTTACCAGGCGTTCACAAAATGATCGATGGGGACGGTAAGAGGCCCAAGAACTGATGAAAGGGTCCATCATTCCGAAATAACCCTTTGTCACCTGCTCCAGAAAACGCGGAAGAATCCACGTCGCTCCAATTACATAGTACAGTGGGTCCAGCGAAGGTCCTATGATGTCCTAAGGCTCTATTCATATTGGGAAAGCAGCGGCCGGGAGCGACACGTGATTTACAGTATAGTAAGCGTCAAACAAGTTGTCCTCTGGCGAACCACGTGACAAAGATGCGTAGAACCAAATTGATCTAAGAATTGCATTCTTGCTTAGTATACGTGGTAGGCTCGTTAGCACAGACCTAAAAAATCTGACTTAAAAATACTTACTCTGTAGTAGCCAAAAAAATGTCTGTACTACTCGGACGAATTAACATGACACCTGGATCGAATGACGTTTGTGCAAAGTACAGCGTGGAATTGGAGAATCTTGATAGAGAAGAGGTCCTGCAATACTTGGTAATCATAAGTAATGATAAGGCTTCGCAATTAGAGGAAGAAGAAACACGGAGGGCGCCGCGCGGGTCAGCGGGGGAAGCATCAAGTTCCGAGTGAGAGTGACAGCCAGGTGTCATGTTCATTCGCCCGAGTAGTAAAGGTGCTCAAGCTTTGGACGCGGGAAGGCCCGTTGATATCCCGCAGTGGCCGCAAAGCTGCTCTCGGCGTACATAACATTACTTATTCCTTGTCTCGGCGCTGATCTCATGTTATAATGTAGATAAAGCTAAAATATTTTCACATAACGGGATGACAGCGACGCGGCGAGCCATTTCAGTGTGAAATAATTTAAACTTTGTCTATGTTATTTAAAATACCATTAATACAGGACCGCTGACCGCTGGTATTATGATACAGATAATGTTTAAAACATAGATGAATAACGGGTGTTCATATACGAGTAGAACACAAAGATAGACAGTATCAAAGAAAAATGGATGCGAAGCACAGGACGAAAAAAAATCAGACACCCTGTCAGTAAAAATGAAATATCTCAATTTTCAAATAACGTTTGTTACTTCTTACAATGTAGTTTTATTAACAATGAAAAAGCCTAGTAGTTTTAACATAGTATAATATTTATCTAGCCCTGTTTTTCCTTCGAAAATATGCATCGGACGAAAATGTACCAGAAGTTAGCCAATGTGGCTCCCATTTTTTCTGTCACATTTTTAATGTACTACGTTGTGATTCTGTACTATAATACTTCTGTGGTTTAGAATTGTTGGACGCTGAAAGAGCCGAAAATGTAAAAAAAATAGTTAATATTTATATATTTGCACACCATACTAATTGGTAAGATTGTATTGAGACATTATTCAAATTTTAAGAACCTTGTATGACATGCTTTCTGTGAATAAATGATTCTGTATTCTGTATTCTGTAATGCCGTTCGCTGCTGTCCACGTGGGAATTGAGCCAAAGTATGTAGATAAAGTTTAAAATTATTCCACACTTTCAGTGCTACACGAGGACGTGGTGTCCAAGTGGATGAGGCCCTTACCTTGCGATCTGATGGTCGCGGGTTCGAATCCCGGTGGCAGTCACGCGTAAATCATTTATTCGGTTGAAAAAAATCTATGTTTGCATCCCACGTTCTCGCAACGGTGTGAAGAAAAACTTCGTGAGGAAACCTGCATGTCGTAGAACCTAAAGAACGAAAACATGTGTCGAGTTCACGAAAGGAGCCTCTTCGAGGCGCACTTGAAATCTTTTCACCACACTGGTTCGAAGGAAGTACGAGTACACGATAGGAACACGATGAGAAGAAGAAGTGCTACACACGCCGCTACCGCCGCTGCCAGCCGCTGCTATCCTGATGTGAATTGAGTCTAAGAAGGTCTAAGGAGGTCGGTCCAGTGATTGATCGGGCCGGCCGCGTGTAGGCCACGACGCACCATCTGTCGTGCCTGGGCCCTCAACCAACTTGTTAATTTCCCTGATTTATGGGTAGTGGTCCGGCGAATCCTGTATTTTTGCAAGATAAATTGTAGATGATTTATTTGCTTATTTTTGTGTATTTTCACTTGGTGGATTTTTATTTTGACTACAAATTGTAGAGATAATATTTAGTGGATTCTAAGAAGATTGATGCTTTATGTTTGCTAGTACCTATGCTTTAAGTTTCGAGCTAAGTTAAAAACTCTACTTTATGTTGAAATCTTGAAGTCGAC
Organism: Lobophora halterata; assembly: GCA_932526365.1. Lineage (NCBI taxonomy): Eukaryota > Metazoa > Arthropoda > Insecta > Lepidoptera > Geometridae > Lobophora > Lobophora halterata. The sequence continues at coordinate 889,574 of OW052012.1, forward strand.
AAGAGCTTAGCAATGCTGCTCTGATATTTACTTAGCACTGCTTTGGTTCAGACTAGTGCATGAAAGGAGTCTCTTCGAGGCGCACTTGAAATCCTTTCACCACACTGGTTCGCATGAACACTAGTTCTTCCAAAACCAGATGTAAAGTAGTAGACCAAAACAGTCTTCTTCTTTTTTTGATCATGGGCAATATTATAGTCAATGGCCATGATCATTTTCAACTTTTTTACATAAAATAAGACAAGCTAAAGGGCTTGGCTTATTAATAATTAGTAATAATTAATATATCTACAGTATATTAATTTCACGCCTGTTCTGGGTATATTTTCTCATTCTTATTTGCACCTTACTAACCACACGACAGACATCTTTATACCCCCACCTAAAGTTATGGATAGATACATGGATGTTTGTAGCTCAATCACGCTGAAACGACCAAACCGATTGAGCTGAAATTCAGTATGGATATTGTGTAAAATCTGAAAAAGGAATCAGGCTACTTTTTATACCTATACCACGCAGTCAAAACCGCGGGAAGCAGCAAGTTGTAACTAAAATAAATTCACCTCAGTAGACTTTCTTTAGAGTTATGATCTTTCACACTCGATGCGTGAATTAGTATTCCACAGGCGTGTTGGATAAGGTAGCCTCCCGCAAGATGGATGGTGTTGTCTGGAGTGGATAAAATGATATAGGAGATGAAGCCATGACTCTTTGTTTCTTGCCTGAATAAGTATTGATAGCATGCAGATAACTAAGGCGTCGATGACACACGGCTTTTTTACACGCTACAAATCAGCTAGTTAGATAGATAGATAGATAACTCTTTATTGTAAACCCCGGAGAAACATACACATTGAAACAAAAACTTATGCTAAACAACAAAAAAAGAAAGAGGTTATAATGGGCGGCCTTATCGCTAAAAGCGATTTCTTCCAGGCAAAATTAAGATGGAAATGAGTATTATGAATTCGGCTTCTGGTCAGGTGAGTCATATTCTTAATATTCGATATATACATACAAATATGTGCACACGAGTTCGCGTGTAAAGTCGCCCAGTGTCATCGGCGTTTTTACAATCTGCTTGTTGACAATCCTTCCTAAAAGCTAACTTGCTCACACGCTAGCTTTTAAATGTTAACGTTTGAGATATTTTGGTAGTCTCGAAAGCCAGCAGTTTTTTTATACACTAATATTTTTATTGCAATGAGTCGAGTGGTTGGCGCATCATTCATCACAATTTTCTACGCGCTACAGTCGCCGAATTACCGTTAAGGGGAATCCTCAAGGCAAATTTCCATACAAAATGTTTCGGAAAAATACTCAAAAAGTACGCCGTATTATACTAATTTCTTCACACTATTCGTTTTGTCCATGTTTTTTGATTTAGTCAACAAAAAAAGTGAAAGGTTTCTTACTTTAATTTAGATTTTATACGTGTTTTAAAATTAACCCTACAAACTTAAAAACACGTATAAAATCTGAATTAACTATGAAACCTTTCACTTTTTTTGTTGACGAAATCAAAACACATGGACGATACGAATAGTGTGAAGAAATAACTATAATACGGCGTACTTTTTGAGTATTTGTCCGAAACATTTTGTATGGAATTTGGATTTGAGGATTAGCCTTAATATAAAACTCGCGTAGGTACAACGCACGGTTCGCTCCCGAGAAACGCTCCATAGCGACAAAATTCTCAAGAGCCAGGCTACCGATTGACACCCTAATGCAAAATATAGGTATGTACCTTATGCAAAAATTCTTCTACGAATTAAAAGAATACTTCAATGACTCATTTGGCGCTATTTAATTAAAATACCTAGCCTTTATAAAAATGCCTATTATTTTCTGCTTAAAATCTAATAGTATCGGCCCGCCTCTATTGATTGCGACACCCAAAACGGGTGTCGGTGCTCATAGCTACCCAATATGGCAATAAATGACTGAATACTGAATAGCCCCAAGCGCCCCTTAGAAAAGTATTAAAAAAAAGAAAAAAAAAACTTTACAACGAAATACTTTCCCGTACTACTCTGAAAACTACCACTCTGGATAATTTTCAGAGCATGTACATTTTGTAAGTTAGGTATGTAACAGAAACTATTTTCAGCTTCAAATACCCCACAAACTGGGGTTAACAGTTTAAAAATAGAAATCTGTGAATGTGTTTATTCGACCATAATACCTTAACCCTAGGGGTGTGGGGTCGGCCCAACAGGGGTTTATGTGTTATGAACTAATAATGTACTCCTGAGAATAGTAACGGTTTTATATACACACATTATGTAAACTTTATGTCGGTATTATGTACCTTTAGCGCGTGTAATTTCGTTTTATTGAAAACCTTGCTAGATTTTATGTTCGAGGGAGAATTCTTGCTTCAAAAGACTTCAAGTTTGACCTACTTACGATACGCGAAGTGTAATGTCGATATTTTTTGTTTTTGTAAGTTCTTCGTAATTAAATTATTATTATTTTGGTATAGGCATTTTCGTAGCATTCCCGTTGCAAACTCGTAGCACTGCATAGCACGCCCGTAGCACTCCCATAGCTCAGCCTTAGCATTCTCGTAGCACTCTCATAGCAAACTCGTAGCACTGTATATCACGCCCGTAGCACTCCCATGGCACAGCCTTAGCATTCTCGTAGCACGCCCGTAGCAAAATCGTAGCACTGCATAGCACGCCCGTAGCACTCCCATAGCTCAGCCTTAGCATTCTCGTAGCACTCTCATAGCAAACTCGTAGCACTGCATATCACGCCCGTAGCACTCCCATGGCACAGCCTTAGCATTCTCGTAGCACGCCCGTAGCAAAATCGTAGCACTGCATAGCACGCCCGTAGCATTCCCATAGCACAGCCTTAGCATTCTCGTGCCACTCCCGTAGCAAACTCGTAGCACTGCATAGCACGCCCGTAGCACTTCTTTTGTATTCTCATAGCACTTTCGTAGCACTTTCCTAGTACCTATTCCCATAGCACTGCCTTAGCATTCTCATAGCACGCCCGTAGCAAACTAGTAGCACTGCATATCACGCCCGAAGCACTCCCATAGCACTGCCTTAGCATTCTCGTAGCACGCCCGTAGCAAAATCGTAGCACTGCATAGCACGCCCGTAGCATTCCCATAGCACAGCCTTAGCATTCTCGTGCCACTCCCGTAGCAAACTCGTAGCACTGCATAGCACGCCCGTAGCACTTCTTTTGTATTCTCATAGCACTTTCGTAGCACTTTCCTAGTACCTATTCCCATAGCACTGCCTTAGCATTCTCGTAGCACGCCCGTAGCAAACTAGTAGCACTGCATATCACGCCCGTAGCACTCCCATAGCACTGCCTTAGCATTCTCGTAGCACGCCCTTAGCAAACTCGTAGCACTGCGTATCACGCCCGTAGCACTCCCATAGCACTGCCTTAGCATTCTCGTAGCACGCCCTTAGCAAACTCGTAGCACTGCATATCACGCCCGTAGCACTCCCATAGCACTGCCTTAGCATTCTCGTAGCACGCCCTTAGCAAACTCGTAGCACTGCATATCACGCCCGTAGCACTCCCATAGCACTGCCTTAGCATTCTCGTAGCACGCCCTTAGCAAACTCGTAGCACTGCATATCACGCCCGTAGCACTCCCATAGCACTGCCTTAGCATTCTCGTAGCACGCCCTTAGCAAACTCGTAGCACTGCATATCACGCCCGTAGCACTCCCATAATAGCACTGCCTTAGCATTCTCGTAGCACTTCCGTAGCAAACTCGAAGCACTGCATAGCACGCCTGTAGCACTCCCGTAGCTCTACTTTTGTATTCTCGTAGCACTTTACTAGGACCTATTCCCATAGCATTATCTAGTACTGCACACTTTTGGTGTGTAGTAAGTATATAATATATGGCTAATTCAACCAGTCGGCTGCGATATATACCTACTACTACTACTATACACGGCCCAGATATGTATGTATACATTTAACTGTTAGGCTTGGCACCAAAATGCTTTTTCAGTTTTAAAAACATTTTCAAGTTTTTGTAGCCAAAAATACTATTTAGACAAGGGTTGTGTGGAATTCGACTAAGCTATTTTATTTTATCCAGTGGAATTTGAATTTTATTAAGATAAGGCTATAGTGAAATGAATGGCCATTGTTGGCATGGTCCGAACCTGAAACACATTTGTGGTCTGCGAAAGATAACGCCTTCAGTCCTATCTCGAAGCTCGTTTGTAGGTAAACGTATGCACGAAATTCACGACTTTTAGTTTTCATAAATATTTTAAGTCCACATTAAAAATTATTTTTTTGAAACATAAATATTGAGAAGGTACACAGATAAAATGGGAACGTTGACCGCTGCAAAAGTATAAATAAAACCTGTGTAGCAGAATTTAGAACTTTTCTATCTTTCTATTTTTATTTCATTTCTTTCTAGAACTTTTACAAGGTTCCATCCAATAATAACCAAGTAAGGTAAAGTAACTAATAATAATTAAAAATATACTACACGTGGAGCAATTGTTATATTGTACTTGTATTAAACTTGCGCCAAAATAAAATACCATAAGTAGTATTCCATATTTCTTATACTCGTATGTAGGTATTTAATAATAATATTGTAACGGAAGAGCGAGGTTATCTAACACAGGTATTTTTATACTTCAAAAAAGTCTCTAATTCTTATAGTGTAATGATATTTGTAAAAAGATTGTAGTAGTTTAGCTTAATTAATAAAAAAGTGTAACTTAACAAAAAACTGTAATAATTTCATAATAGTTTAAGTAAATGAATACCACTATTTGAACTTGAATTGTAATATAATAATCATATGTACCTACTACCTACCTCTACTACTTTATATTGAACTACGTGATTGTAGTCAAAATTGTAAATGTTAGATATTCAAGCTGCTAGCGCGGACTTATTTAATAAAATAATTTACTCACAGCCTCTTCTGATAAAAACGTACACGCGTTGCTCTCTCAAATGCTTTTCAACTAATTCAAAATATTAATTCGTCCATGGTCCTAGTTTGTACTAATTATGTAGTACCTACGCGTATTAATTTAAAAAAAAGGTAGGAGAGCTTTCTTCATGAAATATTATCCTAAGATTAAATATAGCAAGCTCTACGAGTTGCCTTCTGGCTGCGACGTAGCCAATCAGCGTCGTCTCAATGCATCCTTTGACAGAGAAAACCGGTAAAAACCGGTTTGAACCGCCTCGAGCCGGTCTGGAGCGACTGATATCGGTTCTGCGCTTAATTGAAAAACCTTGGTATCTTTTGAAACAGTTGAAGATCCCTACTTTCGATCGAATGCCGTTTTGTCGAAAAATAAACTTCCGGTCGGTCTTTAGCTCTCCGCATCCAGGCAGTGCGCTTTTATGGAACAAATTCTGAGAAGTAGTAATGACGGATGCAAACTATACCCGTCCATTATGTTATCTACTTTTTGACAGATGGTAGGCTGGGAGGGAGGGATGGATGGCTTACTTGCACTAAACTTTCAAAGTTTCGAAGAGATTACTTTACTCGCAAGAAAGATCTTAACGGTCCAGATTTAAGACTGTTATTGCCCACTTGCACCAAACCTAAGCAATTACTTTACGCCCTTAGAAGATCTTCTTTTTGGTCGTTACACTCTTGGCAGAGTGGTCGTGATTGTCATGGTGGGGGTTGTGACACGCTTCACAATCCTGCGTCATTCATCTCTGACAGCGGTTTTCCTCATGCATTCGTGTAAGGGACCATCTAGTGCTGCTTTGACTTGGTCTGTCCAACACATTGGAGATCTTCTTCGCCCTCGTGTGCCAGAAGATCTTAGTAGTCGGAATTGGACCGTAAAGGTCTCCGCTAAGAACTTCTTAACGATTAAAATGTTTGGTGCAAGTTGGCATAAGATTATTTAGCGAGTAAAGTAATTGCTTAGGTTTGGTGCAAGTTGGCATAAGTTATAAGGCATCTGTCAAAAAATGTATAACCTGATGAACGGGGTATAACAAAAACGTCACATTTTTAACTCGTACGTAAGGTAGAGTTTGTAGAGTCGTTATTTCACAATTTTTGGGTACGAAATAATCTTAGATTGCGATCAAATCGTTTTCCTTTCACACCATTTCCTATAGCTATTGCGATTGCATTCCAGAAATGGCCGCTCTATCATAGGATGAAAAACAACAATAGAATGGAGTCGACGTGCAATTGGATGCTAAAAGTTTTTTTAAGTTTTAACTGGCATGTCATTTTTATTAACTGACTTCAAAAAATGAGGAGGTTCTCAATTTAATGAATGTTTTTTTTATGTTTGTTACCTCAGAACTTTGTTGCTTATAAACCGATTTTAAAAATTCTTATTTTGTTTGAGAGGATATCTATCAATTTGGTCCCATTAAAATTTCTTCGCAATCGGTTCAGTAGTTTATTTTTTATAGCAACATAACAGAAAAAAATATGTCGTCGAAGTAAACGAAATTGCGTATTTTGTTACCCTGTGACTTTACAGTGGTGTACGGTCTAAAACAGTCCGATTGATATCGGTAGTACGATGGTTTTGTATAACCTTGATTTGTAATTCAAAATTTGTGTCCATTTAGATTTTGCTCTCTGAGGGCGGTCGAGAGTATTCACCCTCTCGGCTGAAAACCAGCGTTGTCCTGCCTTCTCTAGGTATCTAGATTGCGAGGTACTTTGACATTGCAGGACGACACTCATCATTTCCTGGTCCTTTTCCCACTTACGTGGGGTCGGCACAACATGTCTTCTTCTTCCATTCGTCTCTATCAGCCGTCATCTCTGTACTTACACCTGTTTTATTCATATCATCTTTCACACAGTCCATCCATCTCTTCTTCGGCCTTCCTCTATTCTTATATCCATCCACTTCCATATTCAGCACTCTCCTAGTAACATGACATTCTTCCCTTCGCATCACGTGTCCATACCAAGCTAGCCTGTTACCTCTTAATTTATCCATCACTGGCGCTACCTTCAGGCTTCCTCTTATATACTCATTCCTTATTTTATCCATCCTCGTCACTCCACTCATCCATCTCAACATTCGCATCTCTGCTACGTGCACTCTTCTTTCATCCGTCCCCTTTGATGCCCAACACTCAGATCCATACAACACGACAGGTCTAATAACTGATTTGTATATTTTCCCCTTGAGTAAAGCGAGTAAAGAGAGTAAGTGAGTGTCCAGGACGACACTACGCGGAGAAAAAAATCTCGTTATAGATACTAAAATTCTGTTTGAATTTGTGACAACGAGAATAATTTAGTAACGATAACAATACTAATAATTCCTGCTAACGAAATTAAGTAACGATTACAATATAATAGTTCTAGCTAACGAAAGTTATTTAATGGTACAAGAAAATATGTTATAGTTTACCATTTAGTCTTGCTATCCCATTTTTTTTTCTCCGTGTATGCTGAGACCGGACCTATTGGTCTGCATGATAATAATAAAGTAGTTTTGTCATGTAAGTACCTACTTATTAAGGTATACCTAGTTAATGTTATAATGTGTTATGTACAGACAGCGTCAGAGATAAGTATCCCCCTTGCACAAGACACCCAGCTATAAATCCTTTCAAAACATTATAATACTTAAAATTATTTTTAGGCTAACATACGGTTATACAAATATAATCTATTGAGGCTTCCGTCGATTGGGACCACTAGGTTTAGGACCGCGGTCCCAATCGACGGAACGATTAAATTTAATTCTCCATTCGCCGCGACGGTGATTTAAATTGATTTGACGCTGATTTTACATTTATACCTATACCTACTTAGAGGAGCCAATAAACACATAATCTTTCTTTCATTCTTTCACCCTGGATTGTATATTGATAATAATGCGTCTCTATACCATTTTGTAGTTTGTTCTGCAATGTCGATACGGGAGTTTCCCTGCCATAGGGCGCGGATTACCGCCTAATCGTAATAACAATTCAGCTAGCCACATGGTTTCTGCCTTTTCTTTCCTGTAAGGTAGTGAGCTGAGAGGTAGCAGAGCGACAAGCGGAAGGCATCGAGTAAAAGTATGTATGTATATTTGTCTGACTCTATGCGCCGCCCTGTAGGCTAAACGGAATGGATTTTGATAAATAAGGTGTCGTTGGAATTGTTTTCGTTTTTAAATGTAAAAAAATCTAAGGCACCAAAATGTGTGAAAAATGACCAAAAAAAACATAAAAACTTGATTGATGATAATGCGGTATGTTTAGATTCGTTTTGGTCATACGAGTGTCATAAAACAAATATAGAAAGTCAAAAAACCGGATTTTCTGTTTTTATAAACTTTAAGCTTCTTCAACTTGCTTTCGCTTATAACTTGTACTAGCAAACATGACAGTTAGCGCCTTCGTCGTCTCATTAGTGGTAATGCGATTTGAACTTTCTTTCTACCAATGATAGAAGCAATTGCTTCTATTAGGTAGTTAGGGTTAGTTAGAGACAATGTCGTACGATGTAATCAGTAGTTCAACTTAATTAAATTTTAATACAGGTTTAAGGTTTTATGGTTTGAAGAGCTCTATAGCTAGTGAATTCACCGAGCTTTCACTTTTACAAAATTACATTGAACATTTGAACTTTTTTTGAGACTGTCATCATAAAAAAATCGTAATCATAATCAAAATAGCACGTCATTTTATCAAAATTGACGACAAGGTTAAAATTATATACTGTTTAAGGTACATTCCATTTTTTTACGTAAGCATGGCACGAGACGAACTAAGAACTCCTGATGGTTAGAAATCACGTCTGCTCATACCAGAACAGTACACAGTCTGTGAAATTGAGACACTGTTTAAAGTACCTATACTTTGCCGTGTTAATAGTTATATGATGGTATAGGGTTGTTATCAGCGTAATCGTGGTAATAGGCCGCTAAGTTTTTCTGTTGCGTGATGATGAGCAGAGTATTTTCATTACGTGATGTAGGTTTTCCACATCAAAACGGCTCGTCTCTTTATTCTTAAAGACTTCTATTGGCTGTCGGTCGAGTAGTTAGTTCAAAATTTAAAATTATTTATTCAGAAAAAATACATAATATTTATTTATTTTTTAACCTATTATTGTATCCCACTTTTGGGTAAAGGTCTCCCCCATCCCCTTACACTTTTTGCGGTCGCTAGCCGCCTCCCACCAATCTGCCTGGTAGGCCTCGATATCGTCACGCCAGCGTCTCTTAGGCCTGCCTCGGCGTCGTCGCCCGTCCTCACGCACCCACTTCGTAACGATCGGGGCCCACCTCTCAGGGTGCATTCTCCTAACGTGGCCCGCCCAATCCCATTTTAGCCTGGCAGTTGTTTTGCCAACATCAAAAATGCCTGGTTTCGAACGTAAGGTAGTATTGCGTATCTTGTCAAGGCGTTTAACACCCAGTACGCTACGTTCCATTGCTCGCTGGCAAACCTTGAGGTTGGGTTTTTTGAGAATCGGTTAGTGACCATGTTTGCGCACCATAGGTAAGGACGGGCAGAATACACATGTCAATGAGTTTACGCTTGAGAGTCAGAGGAAGGTTGCCCTTCAGTTGCGTTTTCATGGACCAGTAGCTCTTCCAGGCGTTCTCAACGCGACGGTCGATCTCCTTATCCTGTCTGTTTTCGAAGCTAACTAACTAACTAACTAATAATATACATAAAGTTATAAAACTGTGTAGCAGTTGGCGTGGTTATGTGCTTAAAAACATACAAACTTTTGCGTCTATAGTATAGAATAGACATCATACTATCATCTATAGTATAGTCTATCTATACTCTAGATAGACATGAAGTATATTGTATATTGTATAAGTAGGCATGATGTATATTGTAACGTACCAAATGAATATTTTTTTCTTATCATATTTTTACATATAAGTAACAAATATAGACATCATACCAATAGTCTATCCATACTATAGATAGACTAAGTATTAAGTATAGGCATGATGTCTATTGTAACGTACCAAAAGTATATTTTTTCTTAGCATATTTTTTCATAGAAATAACAAATAGCCTACTAGTATCTACCTAAATATGTTTTAAAACGTGTAAAATAAATCGGACATACTGAAGATCTTTTATTAATCAACCAACTTAAAAAAAGAGTCGGTTCTTGATTCGGTTGCATTTATTTTTTATGTTAGTCACTTCAGAACTGCGTCATATAAATCTCGAATAATATTTTACCATGTTTTATCATAAAAGCTTTCGTTATCATAAATCAGGTGCATCAAGATAAGGGACTGCAAAATTATTTTCACTGAGTAATTACTAAAATGCGGAAATTAACTCATAATTAATGTTTAGAGCGACCTGTAGCCCCAGGACATCGTCGAAAGGTTCATTAGTAAAGAATTATTTTAGGGTTCCGCACATTTTTTGTGTATTTAATTATACACGGTCATTTTTTAATTACCAAAAAAAAAAATTGGGCAATACAGAATATGTACGACATTGTGAAAGTAAAGTAAAAACTATCAGTTACTTAACAATGGCAAAGTTATGACAGGTTAAACTTTTCAGACATCCTGCCCAAAATTATGGACAATACAGTTATAAATGAACTCTGAATACGCGTCGTGATTCATAACATAACATAGCTATCCCTTTTGCACACTGTTTTACTCGCTCGCCCGCCTGCGTCCTTGAGATTACATGTTCCTACCGTTTGCTTGGTTGGTTTCTAGTAGATTCTACCTACTTACTAGAAGCTAGGTACGTATTCAACTATCCAAACATCCCAACACAGAATGATTAGAAATAGGTGTAAAATCGAGTTGTGATTACCTTCGTCCCTGAGCGAGTGACGGCGCGTAAATAGCGTGGTCTAGCCGTAGTCAGCCGTTGCAACGGCCGTTGTACCAACGCGTTGGTACACCCGCGCGACATACAAAAGTTATAGCATATTTTCATAGCTTAGTTGTCTAGGTGACTCTGAGTTTGAACACTTCACTGAAACTTTGGTGTTTTCACGAGCATTAGCGCGCACTCGCGAGATGTGAATTGGTAAAGCTACGGTAACATTAGATTAGCGGGTATCGGCGAATATTCGAGGTATCACAACAAGTAGTTCGTTCGTACATCGCATCGCGATGTATTCGGGTGAACACGAATGCACATCACGGCACTGTCGGTAAAGTAGCACGCTTCAAAGGGTTTTCATAAAAGACGACGTACGACTGAAGATGTAGACTTCTTGTCACCGATTACCGATGTTTTTATCGCGACACGAATTATCACGCGATAATGTGTAGCCACAGGCCCCCAACATAAGTGATCGCGGGAGTTTTTTGATTGCGTAGTGACCGTGCGCGCGCGTGCACTCTCGCCTCCGAACTGCGATGTACTGAAGAGCGAGACGCGCATACGCAAAGCAATACATCCACTCACGAGTATTCACGGAGGTACACGATTTTACCCGCTTTTGCCGAGCTTATGAATTAAATGGAATCACACATGTTTCAATGTGTGCGTACAGGTGGACTAGTTGGTGTAAAAAACATATCAATGGATTAGTTTGCCCAATAATTACTTAGATTTTGGTATTCATAAAAAAAAATAGATATTTTTTTTGGCTTAGATGTATTCAGTAACGGCAACTGATTACGCGTATTTTTTTTTATGGTGATTAAAATTTGACCGTGTATTTATAACTATATTGTAATGAAGTTGTAAGTCAGTTGTAAATTTTCCTAATAGACAGGATAAAAAGTAAAATAAACAGTCTCATGATACCTAAACCTAATAACGTATCGGGATCAAAAAGCCTTCGATTTTTATTTGAAATTTGAGCCCTTTTGGATCCTTAATTTTTTTGGAAATTTTAGCGTAGATTAGATTACGTACTGTATGTGACTGGTTTGTAGACATACAAAAAGAAAAAAAAAAATAGAAATTTTTGGAGATTAAATAATAAAACAACAAGTCACTAACATCACGTCAGGAACCACAATGGCCCAGAAAATAGGTTACGGAAAACGGGATAGACATACGGAAAAAAAAAGTTACGAGATACCTCAATGGGCCGGAAAAAGCATAGGTACAGAAATATTTATTAGGCAGATATTTTTGAAATGAATCCGTCCTAACTTTGTAATTATAGTACCCCATACGGAACACTCTCACTAACCATGACGCTCAAACTTGGCTATACTCATTCATTTCTCACCGTTAAATAGCAATTGTTCTTCAAATGCATTTAATTCGTTGTTTGCTAATTGTTCCCTCCATTACGAAGACAAAGGTTTCAGGCGGGCGCTGTGTTGACTAATGAGATAACTGACTTCCGGTTTCAAGACCGTATTTTACTTGCCTTACTGTGCACGATGTGTAGTGTAAATTATGCTTTATTTTAGTGTATATGTTGTATTCATATAAGTTGAAATTAAAAAATTGTGTTTAAGCATCGATGACACAGGGCTAGTTTACAAGCTAGAAGCGAACTCGCTGGCTTGTAGCTTGTAAAAAAGCCCTGTGTCATCGACGCATAAGCGATCTTCTTCTTCTTATCGTATCACTAGTTCTTTCGAACCAGTGTGATGAAGGGACTTTAAGTGCGCCTCGGAGAGGCTCCTTTCTTGCGGTTTAAGCGATTAAAACCCATAATAATAATTTGACTTTGTGTGATAATTGCGAAAGTAGAATAAATATAGGTATTAGTTTTTTTTGCTGATATACTTTTAAAATCCAAAACAATCCTTATATCCAAAGAAAGGTCTGTTCATTACGTATGAATATTCTTGTGAATTAGTCCGCCATGATTTAGACGTCTCTCGCAAAGCCGACAAAGAGTCGTGATTTATTATACTTACTACGCTACTTAGAGAGCCGTCTCATTCAAAACATTTTTAAATACAAAAAAGTTGTGTAGTTAATCAATAGTGTATCTACTATTTTTTTTTATTGGGGGACAGACAGAAATAAATTAGTTCTGTCTATGCCCCTGTTACTGACCGGGAGACAGATGGAACCTTTTCAATTTATAAAAGCTCCTTCTGTCACCCTGTTGCTGAAAGGGGGACAGATATAACTTTTTTGGCCCATCTGTCACCCTAGGCGGACAGAGCAGGGTGACAGATGGGAATAATTTGTGAGTACATTGACATGACAGTAGAAAGAATGCTCATTTATGTCAAAACAAGCTTATCAAGCTTAAAGTTTATAAAGACTGAAACCCGACTCCGAAAGTATTATACATTCACCTAAGACTTGTCCACGAAACCCTTAAAAAATATCCATATCATAGAGTATTCCGTGGTTTTGATTCTATCTAAAGCTTAATTCACACCAGGGTAGCAATCGGTACATAGATAAAGATTAAAATTATTTCCCACTGAAACTACAGTTCAGTGGGAAATATCGCGAAAAGGAAATATCACAGCGCCGCTGCCGGCCCGGTGTGAATCAAGCCTAACTGATGACTATTTGATGTTCACACAAAGAAAATACACAAGGCTTGTAGATAATTAGCCATTTCCTCTCAAGATTCCAAAAAAATCCACTAGAGGCATCATAGGCATCACCAGTGGGGGGGGGGTCCATCATTTTTTATTTCCCTATTCACAGTAGTTAAACGTACATTTTCAATCCCTCTTTTTACCCGTTTAGATCTTGTGTTTATTTCAGGAGTCAGGTGCATTTAACTTTTAGTCTAATAGCACCTTCAATACGTACTAATGTACCCCCCACTGGTGCTGCCTCTGTTGGGTATTTTTGATTTTCAGAGGAATATGGCTAATTTCATGCTACGGGTGAGTTCTACCCAGTGGAACCGCATTCTAACCGCTATGTTGTGTAAGCTTGCTCGCGTCGCAGGCAGTCGCGTGTCATTCCAACAAACGAGCTCTAAACAAAAGCCTCGCCACAGAATATACAACCCCACACCCCTTGAAGGCTTGTCACAGAATACTAACTACTTACAAAGCACCCTGAAGCCATGCCACAGAATATACAATTGGTACTATGCACTCTGAAGCCTCGAAGAATAACACAAGTTACTGAACAATACTTCTATCTATTTGCCACAGAATAGTAAATAGTCACTACGAGCGCTGAAGCCTTGTCACAGAATACTAAATACTTACTTACAGCTTGCCACAGAATATACAATTGGTACTATGCCCTCTGAAGCCTCGAAGAATAACAAAAGTTAACTAAGAAATACTTCTATCTATTTGCTACAGAATGGTAAATACTATCTACACGCCCTGAAGCTTTGTCACAGAATACTAAATATTCACTATGCACCCCTAAGCCATGATACAGAATATTCAAGTGGTACTATGCACTCTGAAGTCTCGCAGAATAAAAAAAGTTACTAAGAAATACTTCTATCTAATTATCACAGAGTAGTAAATACTCACTACACGAGCTGAAGTTTTGCCATAGTATACTAAATACTTACTAAGCACCCTGAAGCTATGACACAGAATTATTCAATTGATACTATGCTCTCTGAAGCCTCGCAGAATAACAAAATTAGTAAGAAATACTTCTATTTAATTTCCACAGAATGGTAAATACTTACTTTGTAACCCGAAACCATGACACAGAATATACAATTGGTACTATGCTCTCTGAAGCCTCGCAGAATAACAAAAGTTACTAAGAAATACTTCTAATTGCCACAGAATAGTAAATACTTACTACACGCCCTGAAGCTTTGTTACAGAATACTAAATACTTACTAAGTACCCCGAAGCCATGAGACAGAATATACAATTGGTACTATATACTCTGAACCTCGCAGAATAATTAAAAATATTTAGAACTCTTATAATAGTTAATTGCCCCAGAATAGTAAATACTCACTACACGCGCTGAAGGCAAGAATTTTCTAAACTAGATACAGTATACAAGTTCTTTGGCTGAAGCCTTGTCACAGAATTCTAAATACTCACTATGTAGGTATCCCGATGTCAAGACACAGAATATACAATACAATTCAAATCACTACCTAGGTAGGTAGGTAGGTAGGTATATTGTCTAGACATAAGTTGTTCTCAGCTTAGCTTTGTTTTAAGTGTTATGTAGGTACTTTCATTGAAATAAATATATTTTATAACAGAATACTAAATATTCACTATGCACCCTGAAGCACACATAATCCCAAGCCATAACCAACACAAGTAAACCACGAACCGCCAAGAAAGCCAAGTTAAAAAAACGCTTTAGTAAAAAAAAGCGCTCAGGTATAAAAGCGTTTGAAAATAGCTCCCTGATAAAAGCGCGCAACTTACGTAAATTGCCTATTACCAAGAATATAACTTTACAGGGAACGGACTAGGTTGGTTAAGAATTCAACATTACTGCAGGATCTTAAGGCTATGCGTAGCCTTAAGATTGATCGCGATTGATCGATACGTGTCGTATTTAAATACGTCACTAGAAGTCAAATGTTTTTATGACGTTTTAAAAAACCCTTCTGTGATGAATTCAATAGGAATGTTCTTCTCAATTTTTTTGTGATATGGCTATCTCGCTCGCGCATTTGTATCAATTAAAAAAAAGTAAATCGGTCTTATGCAAAGGAAATAGGGAAAAACAGTTTTTCCCTATTTCCTCCGCCTAGGTTGAAAATATATCGAAACAATATATATACTATAACATTTCGTGAAGTTGTAGGAACAAAATGACCGATCCACTTTTTTTTAATACTCAGTCAATTTATATCTTCAAAATTGCAGAGGTTAGCTGGAAGAGAATGCTAACTAGCATTTAGTTCGCTTATATTATTATGTAGGTAGGTAGGAAGCTTGTTTTAGTTTTAACTTATAAATAATTTAATAAAAGCATTACTTGTTTTTTACTTTATAAAGAATTTCATTCTTTCATTTTCATTTTAAATGTTCTATCTATCATGCATTCGCACAATAGATAGATAGATAGATAGATAGAGAGAGCGACGCGCGAAATTCTGTGCCTTAAGAAAAGCTGGAAAGTAAGCCAATCGACAAATTCAGCCCTGTTTAGAATCGCCCACATCCTATTTATCTGATAAATAATTCCTAATAATAAGCGAGCTTTTTCAACCTTCTTTTTATAAGGTAAAAGTGTAAGTAGGTCCTAAATAGTTTCACAACTTCTTAGGTAGGATCAGATCAGATTAGTGGCTTTTTAATCACAAAATACTGCCGGTTTTCACTTCTGTCGTGTGGTCTTAACCGTATTCTAGACGATTTTTATACTCACGGAAATATTTACATTGAAATTTGACAAGTGACAGACGAAACCAGAAAGTGGCGGCCGTTTTACTACTTACGAAAAGTTGACGTCTTTGGTAACGTTGTCATTGTCTGTGACGCTGTCACTGTCCGGTAACGCTAGCATTGTCCGGTAACGCTCATTGTCCGAAACGCTGTCATTGTCCTGTAACGTTAAATTATCGTCCGTAAACTCACTTTACATACGACCATTTTTTTTTTTATTAACTAAGCAGAACTTTGATCAAGTAATTTTTTCTTTAGACTATATTCTCATTAAGATGGCGTAATGTGCAAATGCAGACCCTATCAAATCCTCCAGGGTTAATTGCACGATAATATTAAGATAACTTGCGTATGTATGTAACCGCATTCTAATACCCATATAATGAACAAAGTTCCCGCCAGACCACAGTATACGTGAACTAACAGTAGCATTAGTAGAGGCAGACTTATAACAAACTTTTTGAGACGGCGAAGAAAAAGTCAACAGTTTTGTGAAGTTTTGAAAAAGGGAACAGACTAGAAACACGTTGATTCGTTTGATTACATAATAATTAACAAATAAACAAAGTTTTACAAAAAACAAATTTTAGAAAAAAAAAAAAAAAAAACAACAAAAAGGGCTTTGTCGCTATTGTGGTAATGCCGCCCTACAAAAAATAACTATAAAAATTTTTACTATTTTGAAAAATTTGTGAACGTAAGTACAGTCCCCTGAGCATAATATATGAATAGGTACACTCTCAAGCACACTCATAAGCAATCACAATACTGTGCAGCAGACTGGACCTCTTTTTTAAAACAGACCATTCACGGCGCATACTGATTGGTAGGTTAGATTGTTTTTTTAATGTTCTTACAAAATGGCGGTGAACAAAACATGACTCTTCTATTTACACAGACAGGTACTCATAAGTATAGATTATCAGTTAATCTCCACCGTGAATAGATCCTACTTAAATAGTCTATACTATGGTTACTATGTACAAAAATCAAACACAGATACGCGCGAAAATGAACTCTACCATCATAATTATAGAGACGAGAGGTTTAACACAGGGTGTATATTCACGGAATCATGTACAAAAGATAATGGAGGCAGAAAGACGCCACTAACCTAATTAAATACGAATTGAGGGTAGTGTGGATGTTACTGGCGTGTTTACTGTGTTCTGATGGAGAGTAATGGTGCTGCCACACTGCTGTTATAAAATGTTTACAAATGTTAGTAAACATTTGTTAAGAAACAAGCGATCACAATGTTAGAAAATGTCATATAATGTTAGTAAACATTTCATGTTAGATAATGCTAGTAAACATTTCTAAACTAGTTAATAAATTGTAACAAAATAAAACATTAATTATCATTTCTTTGTAAAAATATAATCCAGGCCATAGTAAGGTATGCGGAGAGTGCGGGGCCCATGCAAATGTTATAAAATGTTTGTAAACATTTTCCATCAGTGTAGGAGCACTTAAAACATTTAACAATTCCTAACAGAATGTAACATTTACTATGTTAGTAAATGTTTGTAAACATTTTATAACAGCAGTGTGGCAGCACCTTAAGGACGAGGACTATAAATGTTATTGATTTTGGAAACATATTATACTTAAGCTTTATTTACTTTTACCTAAGCTTTTTCGTGAAACCTGCGCTCCGTTATTTCAATCGCACATTTGTAGGTACAGTATGGTACAGTCAGCTGCACAGACATGTATACACTCCCAAACATTCACATTTATATTACTTACTCATAATTTTGAAAAGAAAAGTGCACGCAAGCATTTTCAAAGCTTTGAAGATAAATTGACTGACTGTTATTTTTTCAGTTATTTTGATTTCAAAACCGTACTGAACCGATTTCCTCAAAATTTATATGGGACCAATCTGGAAGTAGGTATATGTTAACAAACAAAATTTTTTTTTTCAAATCGGTATTATATACAGAAAAGTTCAAAAAATAACTGAATTGATAAACTCTTCCTTTACAACTGACTTCAAAAAATTAGTGGGTTATAAATTCATTTTAATGTTTTTTACCTCAGAACTTCATTGTTTATAAACCGATTCTCCGATTCGACCGATTCGATTTTTTTTCGAGAGGATATTTTTTCAGATTAGTTCCACAGAACTTTCATAAAAATTGGTTCAGTAGTTTGGTTTTTAAATTAATATAACTGAAAAAAATAATGTCTTTGTAAACGAAATTGCGTATTTTGCTTCCCTGTGACTTGTCAGTGGTGCCTACGGTCACTAGAACCATCCGATTGAAGTCAGTTGTTGAATGTTTTTATAAAACCTCGATTATTAGAAGCCGGTTGGAAAGAAAAATCTATTTCCCTCTAAAGACAAGTAATTGCCTTCAAACAGCGTTCTAAAAAGGTGTTTCCGTGTTTGTATTTAATTTCAGTTACGATCTATAAATCGATAGGTACCTACTTATCTGAGCGTGCCGCGGCATACTAATGAATGTAGGACATTTTATGTTAAAGGTAGGCGCAAACTTTAATGTACAGTCGGCTCTGTAATGATCTTTACACCCAGCTTACGCCGGTGTTCTCCTGGGATTAGACCACTCACATTAACACATCTTGTGTGTGTGAGTTAACTACTGATGTGATTAAGTCACTTAAGGTATATCCATATTATAAACCACCAGTGGTCTAATTACAGGAGAACACCGGCGTAAGCTGGGTGTAAAGGCAATTACAGAGCCGACCGTACGAGTACATACCCAGTTTTTTTTTGTTTTTTGTAAAGAAGAAAAGAGATGAGCGCTCTCCTAAGAGTAAGAGATCACGCCTGTCCTAAAAAAAACAGTTCTTTTTTATTGTGATGATAGAAGTATAGAATCATACCGTAGTATATTGAAAAAGCGCCAAAAAATTGCTAATAAAACCAACTTCTTGGTAGATTATGATCTGATGCAAAATTTTGAAAAACAGAAGTTTCAGAGCTAGAGAAATACTGTCTATCTTGTCTACAGATATTCGTTATTCTTAGTAATATCGTTATTAATCAACATAATTATGTTGTGGTATCATTAAATAAACAATTTTCAATTCTCTTTCAGTTAAGTTTTAATTCGTTTATTTTCTACCATCTCTAATTTCAATAACATTTCAGAAGGAAAGTAATTTTCGTCTTCATTTTACTCAATTAATTACGGTTATAAGTACCGACCGCTTTCATAACAAAGCCATATCATATTACTCTCGTTATTCTCAATTATCATTAATTTTCTCTGCATATTTACCTCATAGAAGTATTAAGGTATAGAATTACACTGTAGTACATTGAAAACGCGCAATAAAATGGGATCTAAATTAGCTAACTTCTAGTAGGTATATTTTGGTCCGACGATACATTTCGAAACAGAGAAGTAACAGTGCTAGTTATAGGTATGAATTACTAGGCTTTTTCATTGTTATTCTATATATATAACTTCATGGTAAATATTTCAAATAGGAGGTATTTCAATTTTGTTGGCCGGGTATCTAAAGTTTTGTATTCCGAGTTCATATTGGTATAATGTCAATCTTGGTGTTCTATATTTACCCCGTTTTCCATCTATGATTTACCCGAAGAAAAAGTAAGTAAGAAATTTACCATGAAGTCTACATATATAACTTCATGGTAAATATTTCAAATAGGAGGTATTTCAATTTTGTTGGCCGGGTATCTAAAGTTTTGTATTCCAAGTTCATATTGGTATAATAATGTCCATCTTGGTGTTCTATATTTACCCCGTTTTCCATCTATGATTTACCCGAAGAAAAAGGAAAATAAACATACACACACATAAGTACTTCTTGTTTATAATTTAAGAACTGTATACCATACTTCATGCAATAAACAATTTCATTTCATTTCATTTCATTTTTATTTACGCAACCTGAGAGAAAAGAAAAAGAGAAAAGATTCTCAATTAGGTTTTTCTAGGTTTGTTATTTCAAAATTTCGTCATTTATCTTTGGGCGAATCAAATTTTTACCCACACTATGTACAGGTCAGAAAATATAATTAGAAAAAAAATATATTAATATTCCTATATATTAATTTGATTAGTTCATTAGAAATATCATCTACTTTAATATCCTTAAAGGGCAGCGACGATTATTCATATTTTAGACAGTTTTTATACAAAACACAAAACACACATACTATATATACACACATATTAGTTTTTATACAAAACACACATACTAAAAGTAATTTTATATTTTATAAGATTTATCTTTATGTTTATCTTAATTTTTAGATTGGTCCTTAGAAATTTCATCAAAATTGGTTCAGTAGTTTGGTTTTTAAATCAAAATAACTAGATTTTTTTTTAATAAATAGTATCAATATACATATATAGTAATAAAACATTAATTAAACTATCTATTAATATTTATGGATTTCCGCAAAGTAACGCCTGAATCAATCAATTAGAAAAAATATGTCCAAGCAAACAAAATGCATTTTTTTGCTTTGAATTTTATTACACCGATATCTCGCAGGCAAAGAAGTATTAAAGTGCGCCAAAAAAAAGGAGCCACATTGCATAACTTCTAGAACATTTTGGTCCGATAATAATTTTCGAAAAAGAGAAGTAACAGGATAATTATGTTAAAACTACTAGACTTTTATTTTTTAAGAAAACTACATTGTAAAAATTAACAAACATCATTTGAAAACAGAGATAAGACATTTTTATTGACAATGAAAATTCGAATGTCTGAAAATT
This sequence comes from Lobophora halterata, assembly GCA_932526365.1. Taxonomy (NCBI): domain Eukaryota; kingdom Metazoa; phylum Arthropoda; class Insecta; order Lepidoptera; family Geometridae; genus Lobophora; species Lobophora halterata. Next base: position 910,507 of record OW052012.1, read on the forward strand.
TTCTGTCGTAGGTATATACCACATCCATTTTGCTTTGATACTGTCCATCTTGTTGTTCTATCTATAGGAATCTATAGGAAAACCGTTATTCATCTATACTCGCAGGTAAAACAGCGGACAGTCACAAACCTAGACAGCCATAGAGCTTATTGGGTAGTGGACTAGTGGTATGTGGTACGGTGGTCGCTCAAAGAGCCAAAATAGAACCTCAATCACTAGGCTTCATGCTTTTAAGTAATGAATCCCTCTCTCAGTCCTTTGCTGTAGACGTATCATGACGAGTTTTGACTAGCTTATTCGTATTCAATCAGTCACAGAGAAGTCAACAGAGGCCTCACGAACATTTCTGCCAATCGCAATCGTATCGTCACAGGGTTATCAGTTTGTATGACTTTTTTTTTAAAACGTCACACAAACTGTTGTCTTCTCAGCGAGACGTTTACTAAGTATACGAATTCGGTTATTTTCAACAGACTTCAAAAAAAGGAGTTGAGTTTTGAAAGTTCAGTGTCTAGGGCTGAAAACGTTTCTACTGATTTCCGAAGGCAATTGAACACCACCTACCTTTGAAGCTGCTCCTGGCTCGTTGGTTTGGTAGCAAGCAAGGTTCTGTGGACTCACACGGCGAGTCCAGGTTCGAAAGTCTTTGGAAAATACCTACTTCTCGGCGATGAATCCGCGACACTTCACGAGTATCAAAATGTTGAAATGCAAATTTGGCACGGCCAAAAATGGAGGGAAAATCAACGGATTTTGAGTAGAACGTCCACACGCACCCGATCACAATGACTCCCGCCAATGCACTGATGAGCCTCGACTTCACGTTCGGGCAGATGGTGATTTACCAAACTACCCTCAAAATAACAATAGGAACGCAACAGTTACTTCAGAACATTGTTTTTTTAAACTAATTTGATCATTGTTATTTTTAAAAATGATCCCAAAGAAATTTCATGAAAATCGGTTCAGTAGGTACTTTCGTTTTGAAAACAATCATCCAAGTAAATGAAATTGCGTATAATGCTTTCCTGTGACTATTCAGTGGTTTACAGCTACCAAAACAGTCCAATTGAAGTCAGTTGTTGAAGTTCGTGATCAAGCCGTACTTAGTTTTTGCGAACCGATTGTCAGAATTTTTCGTATTCGGGTCTAAGTTTGTTTTTTGGGGGCTTCGACACGAATACGCTTGTCAAAGAGTTTGGTGGTAGATCCTTTGACTCCAGCTTTGTGATGACGTCACTGACGGCCTTTGTTACCCTGCAACCATACTGCAACCTAATCACCTAATGTGAATTAGGTATAAGGCTTTTCAACGAATTCCAAAAAAAATCGGTTGTATTTTGTTGCTTGATTTGTTATTAGGGTTACGAAATGAATCGTTGTCCAAATGGGATGTAGCCATTTTATCGAACAGAAGCTTATTTTTTTTTGTAAGGAAATATTCAGACTGGTCTCGTAAAAATGTCATTAAAATCGGTTAGGTAGTTTTGGTTTTTAAATAAATATAACTGAAGAAAGTATTGGATGACATTTTTTTTTTATAAAATTACGTAGCTTTTTAAAAAAAAAAATTTTTTTTTTTTTGCTTTCTTTCAAGTCAGTTTTTTTATTATAAAATTTTACTTGTTATGTATTTTTTTATGTGAAAAAGTGGCAAGAAGAACTCGGTGCTCTCTTGATGGTAAGAGATCACGCCTGCCCATGACCAAAACACAGCACTTTGATTCGTATAGGCTTGTGAAAATCTGTTATACTTACTAATAAAATTATTATCTATTTTTATATATTTTCCGAATTTGGACGATCATTCTCAAAAGCTCAGTTCTTTCACTAGCTGTCTTTTAAAACGGAACACAGTGATCTTCTTATCGTGTCACTAGTTCTTTCGAACCAGTGTGGTGAAAGGATTTCAAGTGCGCCTCGAAGAGGCTCCTTTCGTGCACTATAGACACTTATTTTCGAACTTTTTAGGTTCTACGACATGCTGTTTTCCTCACTTTTTAGGTTCTACGACATGCCGGTTTCCTCACGATGTTTTCCTTCACCGTTAAGCACTTGTTTTAATGCACACATAGATTTTTTAAACAGAAAAACACAGTCGAGGCACCTCCCACTCGGCCAACACGGCTGCTCACACTAACACAGTGATGATTACATATTACTGTGTTTTGGTTCGGGATTATCCACTGTTTCAATAGATGGATTTATCAATTTCGTGGTACACACCGTCAAAATATATTTAGTTTTAATTTCATGAAAGCCATAGAAAATGCTCGCTTTTCCAATATCATTGAAAAGCGCTAGCAATTTATTAGCGACATTCCTAAATTCTTAGATATTGGATATAAATATAGGTAATATTCGAAATGGCGAATTTCTTGACTTGCACTCATAATCTCATTTTTGTATTTTGTAATTTTATAGGTACCTAGTTTTCAAATTGACGACACGAATGGTCGAGTGGCAAGTGTATTGGACTACCATGCCGGTGTCGCAGGTTCGATTCCCGCTTCAGGACAAACATTTGTGTGACGAACATCGGTGTTGTCCTGAGTCTGGGTGTTTTCTTTGTATTTATATTTTTACAAAAAAAGTATTTAAGTATTGTATCAGTCACCTGGTTCCTATAGTACAAATTCTAGTAAGTTTGGGGCTACATGGCGTTGTGTGATATGTCCAAAATATTTATTTATTATTTAATGTAAATATTTATGTGCACGAAAGTAGGTTTATGAAAGGATGAAGAAGCCTCTTCGCATTTCAAATCCGTTCACCACACTGGTTTGAAAGAACTAGTGACACGATAAGAAGATGAAAACTGGTCCATGTGGTCGGTGGCTCGTTTGCGACAGACCTAACTTTGCAGTTAATCCAACTTTAGTTGTTTTAAACTCTTTTATTTCAGTGTTACCAGTAAATCTGCGGAGAAACGAACAATATTGCGCAACAAAATAGAATTGATATTGTTTGTAATCCTACTGGGACTTCTCGGGATAGAGGGGGTTTACATTTAACTCGATCTACGTTTAGGATCCCAGTTACAGTTACAGTTAAGAAATACAGTTAAGGTTAAGAAATGCGGATATATTTTCAGTTATAAAACAGTAATGCCAGTTGAAGAAAATACAAATAATGAACGTTAATTAAGTATAATTTTGATAATGTAATAATCCAGACTAAGCAGCAATGTGTAAGCATTACTTTGTTCCGGTTTGAAAAGCCCTGTAGCTAGTAAAAATATACTATTACCTCTATGTTATATTTGGAACCTTCAAGACATTATTTACAAAACAGGAAAAATATAATTTTTGGAAAATATAACGTCGTTTTATGGGAAAAAGTGAAACCGCTATTCATGGATGCTTAAGCAGAGTGGGCCGCTATTCTGAGGAAAAAGTCCAGACTTGATGAAGATGTCAGACTAACATTATTCTGATGGATGTGCCTCAATATTTTAGCTTTTTGGGACTCTTGTTTTTTTTTTATTATTCAGAATTGTTTTTTCAGAACATTTACATATAGTTGGGACTCTTTTTTCTTTCTTTTACGATTTATAGGCTTGCGTTTGACCACCATCTCACCTGATGGTAATTGACGATGTGGTCGACGATGTAGCACGCTTACCAAGAATAATCCTATTCACTCTTGCCTTGAAGACACCCAAATTATAGTATACTCTATATACAAAGTTAATTTTTAATGACCAGAAAAAAAATATGCATAGTTGCCGTTACTGAACAGATATGACAAAAATCACGAAAAAATGTATACGTTTTTTTGTCAAATTTGATAAAAATTGGATAATAACTATTATCGTTAGTATTTTTCCTATGGAGTTGCTTCAGGCACGGTACCCTTTCTTGATATAATAATTTAAGTTTTATTCATCATATGTCAAACTCGGGTACCTAGTTCGAGCCAGCTCGCTGCAGCTCGGCTCGGGCGCCGCACTCGCGCCGCTGTCACTCTGTCATTTAAAAAAAACCCAAAATTCTGACTGCACGGATACAACGTATAACCCCTTCTGCATTGTCCATTTAATATTTTTTTGGTAATTAAACATTTGTGGTGTATAGGCCTTTTTCCACAAGCGAACTCGCGGGCTTGTAGCTTGTAAACTAGCCATGTGTCATCGACGCTTAAAGAAGTTTACATTTTAAAATTTTTGTAACTACAGTACTGGTATGTGCCACATCAAATGTTTCATTGATCTTGCGTTGACGTGGACTCAAAATGAATGTTGGTCGTCTTGGTTCGTTACGTCCTCCGTCCCCCGTCTCCTTGCCATTACTCACGCAGTCATAATTTTATACATCTTAAAATTAAACAGGACATTCTTACCGCCTCGCTTTTTTTACTTTTGTTGAGAAAATAATCTAGGTTTTACAAAAACATACAACAACCAACTTCAATCGGACTGTTCTAGTGACCGTAGGCACCACTGACAAGTCGCAGGGAAACAAAATACGCAATTTTGTTCACTTCAAAGACTTTTTTTCAGTTATTTTTTAAGATAAAACAAACTAAACATTATTACAGTATACAAGAATTTTTTAACGACAAATTTAAGATATAATACTTGAAAAATTATATAATTAGGTATGTAAAATTGATTTATGATTCGGTCCGCTCCTGCAATAATGTTGCTATGCCCTATTTTAGGGTTCAATATGTTCTATGAGTATGATCTGTGTTAACTTTGTAAACCATTAAAACTAAGACTAATATTCATTTATTGACATTGCAGTTATTGACTGCAATAAGAATACTGAATACTGAATATTGAATAAACTATTGAGCCGATTTTGATAAAATTTCTATGGGACTAATCTGAGAGTAAATAACCTCTCTAACAAAAAATATCAGTTCATATAGTTTGTCAAAAAACAAAATTCTACCATAGAATAAAAAAACAACTGAATTGAGAACCTGCTCCTTTTTTGAAGTCAGTTGAAAATGGAAAAATAATCGAGTACTTGGCGCGATTGACTTTTCCGCAATGTTTCTCGCAAATGCCTTGCGACGAAAGTTGGGGAATTGAGCCAAGCTTCCAGTTTTAAAATGTTGGGAAAGCTTAAATTTTATCAACACAGTTCGCCACTTTTTAGTTATGTTAAAAAAATCTAAGAGTGCATTAAAACACGTGCTTTACGGTGAAGGTACACATCGTGAGGAAACCGGCATGTCATAGAACCTAAAAACTTCGAAAACATGTGTCGAGTGCATGAAAGGAGACTCTTCAAGGCGCACTTGAAATCATTTCACCACACTGGTTTGAAAGAACTAGTGACACGATAAGAAGAAGTAATGTTATCATCCACTGGATAGTAGGCGTTCCTTTTGGTGCTTTTGTGTTTTTTTTATTTTCGAGTTTGAATACCTATAGCGTAATAATAGCTTCAATTGCTATCAGGCCTACTCTTGATCTCCTGATTGTTATGCAGAATAATAATATATAATAGAAAATAATAATGTATTCACGGTCTTGAGCCATTTCCATTAATAAATAAGCTTCGTGAGTAATACTCACGTTTCGGATTTCGGCGAGTCACATCTCCTGAGGATGCTTCGTGTAGAGGCGAAACACTTGTCGACTTGGATTTTCTGTTTTCGGCGCTTTGGTTTAGATACAATAAATCTTAAACTAGAGTTAAGTTAATAGGAACATTTGTTTGGAAGTTAAGCGGAATGATTACTATATACATTTATACTATTTATTAATCTCTATCATACTTACACTATTTCAAAATTATAAAAACAGTTCGCTATTGAAATTCCATAACATCGTAATCCTAATATCCGGAGCTTCCGACTGCTCATATGAAGTACGTGACTCGACGCAGCATGTGCCTTAGATACCTATTCCACGAACATGAGATGCAGTGTAATATCTTATCACAAGTGTCCCAGCACTGTTTCAGAACGGCGTATTCTGCTCAATTTTCATTTATACATCGCAAATTTTTAATCACCAGAAAATAATACGCGTAATCAGTTGCCGTTACTGAACACAGATATGGCAAAAACACTTGAAAAAATTAAGTATTTTTTTTTTCAAAATATAAATATCAAAATTGGAAGATTCCATTTATACACCGCAAATTTTTAATCACCAGAAAAAAAAAATACGCATAATTAGTTGCTGGTACTGAACACAGATATGGCAAAAAATCTTGAAAAAATTAAGTAATAAATTAGTCAAAATATATATGCTCAAAATTGGAAGACTGTAACCGTTAGTCGTTTGCCTATGGCCTTGCGTCAATCGGTACCCATCATGGTTAATAAATTAAGTTTCATTCATCGTTTGGCAAACCCGGGCACCTAGCTTGAGCCAGCTCGCAAAAGCTCGGCTCGGGCGCCGCTTTCGCCCCGCTGTCATTCTGTCCAAAGAGCTTCTATACTATGTATCTAGAGAGCTAACACGCCATTTTGTTTTATTTAAGGATTAAGAATTCTGAACCTTATGCCTTGGAAATAAAGTTCTTTTTTAATTAAATCTAAATATAAGGATTTTAATGCTTGATAGAGACCCCCTCGTTAAGGAGTGTGTCTCGTTCACACAGTTGCCAGCATACAATTAAAATTAACATGGCCATAATTTTTTAAATAAGTGGGACAATTTTCGAAATTAGACGATTTCCTCTAAATGTTATTCAGATTCATTTGAAAGGTTTAGTACAGTCGCTGACATGTAGGTTAGGTACCTAACTGCCGAGAAAAATAATTACTGTTCGAAAGAAACAGTATTAAAACCATTGAATCAGATATACCTCACTAGAATGCGGCGCACCGCCCTCTTTTTTGTTGATATTTTAATGCACCTATGTATAATATAATATAAAAACAATAATGCAAAGTAACGTATGTATATAACATTGATAGCTTATTGAGCAGATTGAATTTTCCCTTGGTTGCTTGTTTATGTCTCAATGAAATATTCAAAGTTCAAAAATTATGGTCGCCCTACAGAACGAGACACACTCCTTACTGGTTCTAGCTCTTTCGGCTCGCAGTTTTCGTGTGAGTCGGCATTCTAGATACATAGTATACAAGTTCTTTGATTCTGTCATTTTGTAGACTGCACAGACTGCACCCTTTCTGCATTGGCCATAAGTTTTTTTGTTAATTAAAAACTTCATTGCCTTGGAAGGTTTATTTATTATTTAACCTGTGGTACCCCTTATCTGTAGCTCTACCAACCAACATAGGCTTTCTTCGTAAGACCCCACTCGGAGTGGGTCTCAAGCCGAGTCCATCTATCGACCTCTCTCAACTGCAACAATGTAGTATGTCCATTGCGTAGCTTTACTAAATTTTCTTTATATTGGCGATGAAAAACCTACCTTTAAAGCTAGTAACTAAATAAGTGCCTAGCAGGGATGGCGAACCTTTTTGTACCAACGTGCCATTTTTTCTAAATAAATGTTTAATAGGCTATAGACACGTGCTGAGAAATAATTTTGACTTCGTGAACGTCATTTTGCAATCCAGTGGCGGGTTTCTTAGCACTACTAAGCACTACTACTTAGTACTTTTTCCTAGTATTTTTTTCTGTGTAGTAATCTATGTACATCATCTCATAATGAACTTTGTGATCGGTGGCGTACCCAAAATATTGCGTTGCGTGCCGTCACGGGCACGCGTGCTATTGGTTTTCCATCCCTGGCCTAGTAGATATTTATGTTTATTTTGCACGATTAAACGAAAATAGTTTTGCAACCCGATCACTAAATTTCAGTACCATAAATAAATCTAGCAAATGTACGTGGATCTTAGCTAATGCTAGCGCGCGCAGTATTTCACAAGTACCCGCATTTGGACATTTTTATAGCTTTGAATTTCGGAGCTATTCGGGACACTTAAATAGCTGATGTTCTCGGAATGTGAAGAACTTTTTTGAACAAAATTATTTTGGGTGTACCTATACTACCATAATTATAAAGCTCACTATAGAGCAGCCATAATAAATGGTACAGCTAAGTATATAAAATTTAAATTAAATAAATAGTTTTTTTTGTGCACCTATTATTGTGTACATTTGAGAATAAATTAAACTTTCAAAAAAGTACGTATTATCTCTAATTAGCGGGGATTTACCTACTATATGAAAAAGAGATCTCAATTTTTGATGTCATAACACGTATTTTATACTGCCCGTGCGTTATAATTAAAAATTGGTTGGTACCGCAAACTCATATAATTTAGCCTTCAAAATAAAAAAAAAAAAAAAAAATGTAATTATTTGTAGTTAAAATATTACTAATTGTAGTTTAGGTACCCAGTCTACCTTTGAAGAGGTTTCGTTTATCGCTGTTACGTTACTTCCTGACTTTGTTCCTGGGTGTAAGGATCCCGGAAACTGCCAAAAGAACCGCTTCAATAAACAACAATAATTTCTTCCCCCAACCTCCCCCAGCGATGTATTTAAATTTTCAAAGACATTAATCTAATCCGCTGTACAAAGGAGTCGCTCCGAGTCGTTTATAACAATAACGGGATAAGGTGAATTTAAGGTATTTACGGATTTTATTACACAAAATAAGAGAGATATTGTAGCTTTTTATCTTTGTTGTGAAAAAGCCAGAGGGGCGAGTTATTTTTATAGACAAAACAAAAATGATAAAAGATAGCTTGAAGCAAATATATCGTTGTGAAAAAAAATGGCATTGCCTCAGAGATTGGCACAGACTAAGCCTTCATCATCACCATTATCTCAGCCAGTTAGGCGTTGTCCTAATAGAACGCGATCACGCGATCATTGCAAGTTCGCGCGAACGTCGGTCGCGAATCCGCGATCAAACATACTAACGTCAAATAGGCGTCCCAATTAGAATTCGACGACGCGGATGGTCGAGTGGCAAGTGCGTTGGACTGCTACGCCGAGTGTCGCGGGTTCGATTCCCGCTTCGCTTCGGGACAAACATTTATGTGACGAACATCGATGTTTGTCCTGAGTCTATAAGTATTGTATCAGTTATCTGGTTCCCATAGTACGAGCTCTGCTTAGTTTGGGGTTAGATAGCATTGTGTGAAATGTCCAAAAATATTTATTTATTTATTCGCGCGATCGCGCGACGCAACGCGATGCCAATCGGGACCGACATTCGCGCGAACTTGCGATGGTCGCGTGACCGCGTTCTATTAGGACAACGCTTTAGGACTCACTGCTGGGTAAAGGCCTCCTTTTTCAGCCTCCACGAAAAAAATTATAAATACATGTCTTTTACTTGCTAAAATTGGTTACTGTACTTATTAGTATTTGTTGTACATATTATTAAAATTATACATATCTACTTAATTGTATGTCAGGACCGGAAAAAGAACACAGATTACTAATTATGTATCTTGATACCACACAGACAAATAATCTAGTATTTTATAAATATGTTACACTTCTTCTCTTTCTAGTTCTTCTTTTTGTTACGCTGAAATTACAAAACATATTGAATATATTTTTGAGTCAATTTAGTTGAGGATATGATATATAAGTCTACTTTTTATTGCGATCCAAGAAGGCAAAGCAACGCGCAGAACCAAATAAAAATCCAAATAAATATCTTTAAACGATTTGCCTACAAAATCATGTTGCCTTGGTTACGTGAATCCCTATAGGCTGGAAATTACGTTTCAGCGTTGGCTTCTATTAATTCAGTTTACATTGCAGCTCGCTTTGAACTCACCGCCGTTCAATTATGTATAAAACCCGTGTCAGATGGACGATGTAGTGCCATAGTATACTGGGCAGATATTTAACTCAAAACGTTTTTCTATATATTTGATTAGGTATAGTAAACTAGCTGACACCCGCAACTTCGTTTGCGTTTCGAATCACCAATATTGATTTTTAAGTATGCACCTAAACTTCTTGAAGAATATATACTCCAAATTTAAAGTCACTACGTTCAGTGATTTGGCCTGTGCGTTGTCTGTCAGTCAACCAGGACGAAGCCTTTTATATTGATTGATGATAAATAGAACACATGCTTTGATTACTTCATTAACTAAAGGTTTAATGCAGAGCAAAAAGTCAAAGAGCATATTTTTTTTGTGGTAATAGGCATTTGTTTGACCACAATCTAACTTGATCTAAAGTGATGATTTGGCTGACTATGGATGGTTTGGTATGGATGATAGATAAAACTAAAAAAGAAAACGACTACCTAAAACATTTTCAATGTCCACTCAAAATCTTTATTACCTTCCTCTTGATATTTGTGAAATATCGACGCCTTGGCAGACCTTGCACCGGCCTACCGGCTTAGATACAGGAAATCTGTGGCTGGCTGGATTTATTCGAGGGAAAGTTTAAGCTCTGGGCGAAAGCTCTGGGGTATCAATATCCCATAGCTTAGACATAGAGCGCAGTTGCAATACTATATACATACAGCTTTACTATGTTAGGTTAGGTTAGTATGTCGGTGGACGTTTGTATGTCCTATATCTAAATTCTATAGCTTGGATTTAGGTGGATTACTGGGTTAGAAAGCTGAAGCTATGCATCAAGCTGTTCGTAATTTATAAGGAGGTAGCTACTAGCTTCTAGCTTCTAGCAAGTGTGTGGCCTAATTCTGAAAATATCACCTTTCATGTCAGGTGCTGTTTTTTTAGGGAATGTATTTAGCAAGAGACTGCCAAAGGAATTACTTTTATTTAAGTTTTATTTTTATTTATTAACAAAAATAACCGCTACAAATATAAAACAAGGAATAGTCTTTACTAAGGACTGACTAAAAATTATGAGAATTAATGGAATAAAAAAAACTTTTGGAAAATCTTATCCTATTTCCCTGAAATTTGAATAAATACGAAAAGGAACGTGGAAATTAATCATTGGCTACTTACAAAAACTATGCGGTCGAAATCCTGGACAGCTAAGTACATCCTGTAGTATCCTATAAGTAAGTAGGTTAGGTATTCAAGCTTTGAGTAAGTACCTATCTAAATAATAAATCAAAGGAATTGTTTGACTTTCTCGGTATTTCTTTCGTGGCCCTAATCTCGTTACAGAATTTCAGAAAAGTTTTTACCTTTATTTTACCTTAACCAACAAAACTTAGGGGTTCGACTTGCTAAGCTAAGTATTAACTAAGAGGCTCAGCACACGGAGCAATCAGTTGCTGCAACTGTCAACTTTACAGAAGGTTCCGTCAGTTGCAGCAACAAAATGTTGCAGTTCACGGTTACAAAAAAAGCTGGCATGAACAATACACGTGCGCTTGTATAGTGTCTGTGTATAAGAGCGTGGCTTGACCCTATTGTGACCTGTCAAAATTATCATTCTAAAGCGTCGATGACACACAGCTTTTTTACACGCTACAAGCCAGCGACTTTGCTTGTAGCGTGTAAACTCCCCCAGTGTCATCGGCTTTTTCAACCGACTTCAAAAAGGAGGAGGTTATCAATTCAGTTGAAAAATATTTTTTTTAATTTTTTTTAATGTTTGTTACCTCAGAACTTTGTTATTTATTAACCGATTTATAAAATCTTTTTTTGTTTGAGAGGATATACTTTCAGATTGGTCCCATACAAATTCCATCAAAATCGATTCAGTAGTTTAGTTTTTATATCCAAATAAATGAAAAAAATATGTCGTCGAAGTAAACGAAATTGCGTATTTTGCTTCTCTGTGATTTTTCAGTGGTGTATACGGTAACTAAAACACAGTTCAATTGAAGTCGGTTGTCTATGTTTTAGTAAAACCGTGATTATTACAATCTACACACGCGCACACTCCAGCTTTTAAACTTGCCAACAATTAGCTTGTACAAAAGCCCTGTCTAATCGACGCTTAAATTTGTCAAAGTGTTGTGAAATTTCATTAGTGTGAGTACTTTTACAGCGCCAGCTATCGTTGACCGACCTGTACCGCAATTTAAGATAAACTTTAGAAATGTATGGTCAAAACTGATGCCACGGGGGGCAAGGAGGCAAACATAATGAAATCGCTCGAAACGTTGCGGTTGCAGGTTGCAGCAACTAGCAACTCGACACACAAATTTGTTAGTTGCTAGTTACGGAAATTTGGTGTTGCAGCAACTAGCAACGTGTTGCAGCAATTATCACGTGCAGAAATTTAAATTAAATCACCGAAACTCGCATAGTAGAGTTACAATGTATGCGCAGTTTTCTTTATAATGTACAGTCAGCTGCACAGACATTTATACACTCCCAAGCTTTCACATTTATATTACTTACTCTTAATTTTGAAAATAAAAGTGCAAGCATTTTCAAATTAATGTAGTCAACTTACTTATCACAATTCTTATCAGAAGAATTTCTTTGCAAAATTAAGAATATAATATAAATGTGAGAGCTTGGAGTGTATACATGTCAGTGCAAAAGCTATACCTACTTCTAATCGTATTCGTATCGTAATTCGAGTTGCCTATTGCCACCGAAAGTTGCTTCGTGTATTGAGCGCCTTACTAGGTATAAGTTCAATAATAATTTTATTGATCTAAGAAATATTAAGCTCTGAAAAGCTGAGTGAAAAGTCTGTGAAAGTACTTACAAATATTTTATTTGAAATTAAATTGACGATGAACGTATTGAGTTGGAATCTGGTCTGTTCCAAGAGCTGGAACAGAACGGAAAAAAGGCGCTTGAAAGAAGTCTTCTTACCTACCATACTGTAGTTTACTGGTAGGTACCTACTACATGGACGAAACCGGGGGAAGTATCTAGTCGAATTAATAAAGAATTCTTTATTATACCAAACTTAAACTAGTATAAAACCAGTTATAGAGCATGTAAAATGGGCCGCCTTTTATGTATAATATCATAAATATTATTATTATCATGTATAAATTGTACTTTCAAAACATGGAAAAATGTTGTTAGCAATCACAGGTTCGATTTTTATAGTAAGAAGAACTACAGTTAAATATATCTAAAAAATCGTTAAGAATAAAAAAAAAACATTTTTATATTTAGATTTTCTGTCTGATTATGTTTCGTATGAGGTCGAAAAACGGGCTCCCAAAGTTAAGGAATGAAGCCAATTCTTTTAGGCATAGATAATTTCTTATCGTTGGTGCAATAAATCGGATCGCAAATATCTCCTTATTGAGAAAAATAATTGCTTTGGAATTTGTAAAGTTTGAAGCAAGGGGGCATAGTTCCAGATAGAGCTTCCTGCCGACTCGGAGCTAAATTTATAAGCGGCAATATTGGTCGCTTGGTCAACCGTGAAACAGCTTTATTGACTTTAAAATATAACGAGCCATTATTCACTGCGGTTGAAATCGATACGGAACGATTCGAAAACCAACTGAACTGAAAATTATTAGCTAAAGGCATAAATGAATAACGGTGTTCCTATAGAACATCAAGATGGACAGTATCAAAGCAAAATGGATGCGGTATATAGGACAGATTTTTTTTTTTACCCTGTCAAATAAAAATGAAATATCTCTATTTTCAAATAATGTTTGTTCCTTTTTACGATGAAGCCTGTTACTTAGCTACTTCTTTTTTCGAAAATTTACTTTGGACCAAAAAGTGCTAGAATTTAGCCAATGTGTATTGGCCCTTTTTTTGACGCATTTTCAATGTACTACATTGTGTTTCTATACTTTAATACTTCTTTGCGTTATATTGATTAAAAAAAATATATTCAGTCTTATAGGTATTTACAAAACTCTAGGCTCAACAATTAGCTGGTAGCCATGTTCCGGACGTAGGATGAAAGCTTGAGGGGATAGCTTGAAGGAAACCTGAGTTGTTCTGGTGCGGTACTTCCTGAGGAACCGTAGCAGGAACACCTTGGCTGTTTGAGTGGCGAAGCGGTACCCTAAAAAAAAGAGGGAATGTAAGATGGGTATTGAGGATCCCCTGAAGAGGATGGAAGGAAGAAGAAGATCCACTACTAGATGGTGAGATGAATTAGCTATTTTCCTCTGAAGATTCCAAAAAAATCCACCGGAGGTAGCACCATCGGGGGGTACATCAATTTTGATTTCCCTATTCACGTTAAACGTACACTTTCAATTCCTCTTTTTACCCACTTAAATACTTGTAAATCTTCAGAGAAAAATGGCTAATTAGACGAAAACGAAGGAACGCTGTTAGTGCAGTTTCAGACCGCTCTTTTTGTAGTAGAAGTCTCTTTGCTAGGATTTCACATTAAGAGCTTGGCTAAAAACAGAAAACAGTACGCTGAATTGACCTAACTGCAGGCTAACTTTAGGAGAAGATCGTCATTTGAGGGCCTATAGCAGAGGTGGTAAACCTTTTTGTACCAACATGCTATTTTTCTAAAGAAATGGTAATGGGGCCGTAGACTTGCCCTCAAATTTTGTTGACTTCGTTAATTGAAAATTCTATGAGTAAAACAATGTATACAAGGATTTCGTCAGTTCGGGCGGGCATAACGAACATTTTTTTTAAATTTTTCGTTGCCGTTTCACTTAAATTTCACATACAAATATGTTAACAAAATCATTATATTATTTCATTCTGTTAATAAAATTTAAGATTTTTAGGGTGCTCCAAACCAGCATCAACCTTAAGATTTTTTTCTTAGTAGTAATTTTTTCTTAGTAGGTAATTTAAATCTCATCTCATAGTGAACTTTGTGATTGGTGGCGTGCCCAAAATATTGCGTCGCGTACCACCACGGGCACGCGTGCTATTGGTTCGCCATCCCTGGCCTATAAGAACATCAAAAGGCACCATTACCTATGCAAGCTCTTGGCCCAGTCCCGAACGGTAGATATGTGTAAGGCACGATCTTCGGCTTGTTCTCAGGCGAGAACCGTTCGGGGTCGCATCGGTTGGGGTCGGGCCAGTACCTCTCATCGCGGTGGAGGGAGTAGATGGGCAGCCAGACGTGGACTCCTGCTGGGGCCTGCATAATAGCATAATCAGCCTATAATGTTCCCACTGCTGGGATTCAGGCCTACTCTCGGCTAGGAGAGCGAATGGGACACAAAAACGAGGTGAGCGCGATAAATACCCGTAACAATCAAAAACCTATGTGTGATAATCGCGAAAGTCTACGAAAAACAGAGCGAATGGGTCTTAATCCACCACGCGGACCCAATGCGGATAGGTGGATGTCACATGCCATGGAACATTATTTTTTCTGTTCATTGACATGCCGGTTTCCTCACGATATTTTCCTTCACCGTTCCGAGAACATGGGATGCCTTCATAGATTTTTATGACCGAAAAAACCCATTTACGCATGACTGCCACCGGGATTCGAACCTGCGACCATCAGATCGCAAGGCAAAAACCTCATCCGCTCGGCTACCACGTCTCTGTCGTCCGAAAGCGCATTGGGTTAATAACAACCAAGAGAAGGTAGAGATCGACAAAGTGAGACGCTTATGATCATTTGAAGGAGTGGTGAGATCACCCTTAGGCAGTAAGATAAATGAATCATCAATGGTAGGAATCAGTAAGCTCGTTCTAAGGTAGAGACTGAGAATTCTGTGAGGGTTATGATCAGGTTTCTTTGAAATTCTGTAACAGCTCTAATCGGGGTTGCTTTGAAATTCTGTAAGAATTATGATCAGGGTTTCTTTGTAATTCTGATAGAGCTATGATCGGAGTTTCTTAGAAATTCTGTAAGAATTATGATCAGGGTTTCTTTTTAATTCTGTAACAGCTCTGATCGGGGTTGCTTTGAAATTCTGTAAGAATTATGATCAGGGTTTCTTTGAATTTCTGTTAGAGCTATGGTTGGGGTGGTGTTTCTATGAAATTATGTAAGGGCTATGATCGACTGGACTGTTATAACTTGATTATGATGATATGGTATTAAAGATATTTTGTTTTATTAGGTAGATATATGTGATATTTTCTTTAAAAAAAAGATTAAGATGTGCTAAGATGACTTACGACAAGTCTGTCCTTGCTTCCAGGATAAGTAGGTCCAAAGTCGTATGTAGCGACTGAACGACGATCTGCTGAACCAACCAGTGGCCATAGTCTTAGAACCTCTGCAAACAATAAATATATTCAATTAATTCAAGGTTTTACAAAAACTAACAACAACCAACCTCAATAAGACCGTTCTAGTGACCGTTAGCACCACTTAAAAGTCTCAGGGAAGCAATACGCAATTTTGTTGACTTCGACGACATATTTTTTTAGTTATTTTGATATAAAAAATAATCTGTACCTACCGATTTTCATAAAATTTCTATGGAACTAATCTGAAAGTTAAAAAATATAAATCAAAAAGTGAAAAGTTTCAGTTATTTTGATATAAATACAAAACTACTGAACTGATTTAGATAAAAATTCTATGAGACTAATCTGAAAGTATATCCACTTAAACAAAAATAAAAGAATTTTTGAAATCGGTTCATAAACAACGAAGTTCTAACAAACATATAAAAAAAACCAACCGAATTGAGAACCATCTCCTTTTTAGAAGTCGGTTGAAAATTTATAAACGTGCAAGTGAGCGGCGCGCCAATTCTGTTCCTGTTCACTATTGTGTATGGTAACTTACCACTGATACACATATCCATATACCCCAGTTGCTGCAACTGCTCATACACATCAATGCTCTCATCCACTGCATCGATCTTCTGGTGCAGTTTTTCCTGCACGTCAGGGTTGGCAGCCATTTCGTACAGGAAGTAGTTGATGAGGTTCGCCGTGGTGTCGAAGCCGGCCGAGTAGAACAGTACAGCTTGAGCCACCAGGTCCACCTCTTCAAATGTTACTTCTGGAAACGAAAGTGAGGTTATAGAATCAGTAAGGTAATGGACAAGGAAAAATATTTAATTTCTCTGTTATATTATTATAGGTATCATATAATCAAGGATTTACAAAAATATAGACAACCGACTTCAATTGGAATATTTTAGTGACCAAAAATACCGCTGAAAAGTCACAGGGAAGAAAAATACGCAATTGCGTTTACTTCGACGACATATTTTTTTCAGTTATTTTGATATAACAACTAAACTACTGAACCGATTTTGATACAATTTCTATGGAATTAATCTGAAAGTATATCGTCTCAAACAAAAAAAATATTCAAATCGATTGATAAACAACAAAGTGAAAGGATGGATGTAAAACTGATTTTATGAGGGCCGATTTGAAAAAATAAATCTATCGAGAAAAGTTTCACCTATCGTGTTTCTGTCTTACATTTATTTAGATTATATCCTCAAGATCACGGTATTAACATCAAGTTTGTAACCTGTACTGTTACTGAGTAAGTATGTAATGCAGCGACTCCAATTTTGCCCCATAAAGTTCTTATTAAGACTTTTAAGGTTAAGACCCTCATCAATGAAAACCTTAGCCGTTATTTACTGGCCGTGAAAATGAGTAAAATAAAGTCTAAGTTGGCCCTTTAGAAATATTTTCCACAACATCTGGTGCTGGGTTTGTTCAGAGCAGCCATGACCCAAATGTATTCAACTCATAGAATTCATCGTCGAGGCGTTTCATTTAGGCATGGAAAGTATACCGAGTAAAATGTTATATATCATGGTCACTGATTACACATAACATGTGTTACTTTCTGAGACCAAGTGTGTTACAAAATCACCAGTGATATCCGCCCCGCGCGCCCCAGCAGGCGATATTGTACTCTGTGATGTCATGATACGTGTCACCATTCACAATTTCATTCGTATCGTAAATAACAATAACAGACAGTTAGTAGTGTGCAGACTGTGATTGCGTGACGTCGCGTCATGCGTGAATTATTTTAACAAAATGTGACATTATCACATTAGGCCACTGATGAAAATCACCAGTTTTCAAATCACCAGTCATTTCACTGTTACAAAATGAAATCATATCACCATGTGGCAATGAAATAGAACTATCATTTCCAAACCTAGTTTCATTCCATACGTGAACTGGGGTCTAACAGAATGTTGTGTAGATCTAAATGCAAAGTTCCATAACTGAAAAGAACTTTGATAGTGAACTAGTTATAAAAACCTTGTTCTTGATGGGTTAATATAAAGAAACTTCAGGGTTTTTCTATCTTCAGATTTGTAAAAGAAAGTGGCTGCATGATGTTCGCAGGAATTTTGTCTATCACGTAAACACTCAGATCTTCTTCTTCTTCTTCTTCTTCTTATCGTGTCATTATTTCTTTTGAAACAGTGCGGTGAAAGAATTTCAAGTGCGCCTCGAAGCAGCTTCTTTCGTGCACTAAGATAAGATTACATTCAGATTCTGATAAGATCTAAGAACATGAAGCGAAGAAGAGTTTTGGATTCAAAAACTTACAATGCCTTAATTCAAAATATGAATACAAAGGTGGGCTATAAGTGTGTGAGTATTTTATTTGTATATGATAGATCGATGAATGCTTTTACTCAATTTCGCCAAAACCACTTAAACAATTGACTGAAATGGTACAGAATAGTTTAGGCATAAATTGGGTAGAATTTCTTTGCAAAAACTTAGGATTTTAGCACTAAGCGTTAACAATATTTTATGCGTTTTTGACGACACCGTGGCTAAGTTGGTAGTGACCCTGCCTACGAAGCTTGGTGTTCCGGGTTCGATCCCCGGCCGGAGCAAATATTTGAGTGACGAACACAAATGTTTGTTCTCGGGTCTTGGATGTTGTGATGTGTTGTATGTGTCCATGCCACCTGCGACACAGGGAATCCTAGTGCCCCCTGCACTAGGATTCCCTGTGTGTGAGTGTGTGAATGTTTAATACGACGTTTATGTTCCTTCTGTGAATCATAGCCAATCATAGCTCTCAAAAATGGCTATAAATAAGAGCTCCTACAAATATTAACAAAGAACTCCTGAAAATTAAATGTGTCAGAAGCACATCATAATTAAATTCACGGATGTCCCGTCAATCCAAGTCAAAACTTCATGGAAAGGGCGCAGTCCTAGAAGTAACGAGTAGCGAGTCATACTACCGATATTATGAAAGCGAGGATGGAAGGATACGTAGGTATATGCTCCTGAATCACACCAAAACTGCGGAGTCAATTTGGCTGAAGTGATAGATATTCTGCCGTAATGCACTGAAGTGTAAGCATTACTGTGTTCCGGTTAGAAGGACACCTGTAGATAGCGAAATAACTGGGCTTTCGAAACTGACCATCAAAATGTCTCAATGTGGACGAGCGCTTTAGTAGTGTTACACCAGCCTATGTGAATCAAAGTCCTATACGTAGCACTGTTCTGGTCGTGAGTAGGTGTGATCCCTTACCATTAGTAGAGCGCTTAGTTCATCTCGTCACATGAAAATAATTTTCATGGGTGTATTTATTCTGATACCAGCTAGTACATCATAATGCATCGGCCTTATGATGTGTGTAGCACTGTTCTGGTCATAGATAGGCGTGATCTCATACTATCAAGCGAGCACCTAGCTGTGTCGTCACTTGCTCTATCTTAGTCCGCCTCCGCTCTTAGTCCGGCTCCGCTCTTAGTCCGCCTCCGCTCTTAGTCCGCCTCCGCTCTTAGTCCGGCTCCGCTCTTAGTCCGCCTCCGCTCTTAATCCGCCTCCGCTCTTTGTCCGCCCGCAATAAACTCTGAAGGTAACAAATTAAACTTAATCTTACTTTCCGTCGGTTTGTTCTCGTTGTTGTTCACATCGCCTTCAGAGTCCTTCAGCTTGCCTGAAACACACAAAAGTAACCAAATTTAGAAATATCTATACATATAATAAAGTAGTACACCCCGAATTCCTGTACACATGTTTTTTTTATGTAAAACATGTTCTGACGAGATTAAATAACATGCCCCAATTTTTTTATTGGAAAATTTTGTTTTTGTGTGCGTCCGTCACGTAAAAACTACCGAACAGATTTAACAGAAACTTCTTCAACGGGTGACGGAATTGCACGTGGGTTAGCTAGTGAATAAATTAAACTTCTGACTGACTCCAGACTGTGAAGTGGTCAATCACAATACTCAAAATTCACTCCACTTCGAGCACTGTAATTGCCCAATTTACGGTCTACTCAATTCCCCTCCACCCAGCTCCGCGTCAGTGGAAACGCACCCTAAAGCATCGATGACACACGCTACAAGCCAGCGAGTTAATCTCGCCTAGTGTCATCGGATTTTTTACAATCTGGTTGTTGACAATTCTTATTCTCAAGCCTAGCTCTGCCTATGTGGAAACACACCCTAAAGGAGATGAATGTCCAGCAGTGGACGTCTAAGGGCTGAAATGATGATGAATCTTTACCTTGAGCAGCGTCCACCAGGATCTGGATGAAGTCTGGTCTTGGCGGCACCAGTTTATCTCTCCGCGCCTTCATGGCTGACGTGAACAGTTGGGAGAAGTGGTCAGCGTCTTTTCTGGATATGATGCTCACTTTGAGAAACTGTGAATTGGTTTAGAAGTGTCAATTAGCCATATTACTTTGAAGATTTCAAAAAATCCAGAGGCAGCACTAGTAGGAGGTACATCATTTTTGATTTCTCGCTGTGACGTTAAACGTACATTTTTAATCCCTCTTTTACCCGTTCAAGCATTGATTTTTATTAGAAAACTGTAATACATGGTAGTGTTTTTTTTCGGAGATAATCAAAATGTGACTTTAATTGAGATCTCAATCTAAGCAGACAGGTCATTTCACTTTTAGTCTAATAAGACCTACTGATGTACCCCCACTGGTGCTGCCTCTGGTGGAGTTTTGGCGAGATTCACAATCCCTCCATCTCATCTCTACGAACTTTTGCCTCGACAAGACACGTTCATCAATGATAAGTAATTCATAATTCATTTATTTCCAATTTCAAGCATTTACATACAATTTAAATATCTTACATAATTTGTACTTATTGGCTTGCTTGAGACATTGTATGGGTTTCAGCATCTACACTAAGCTGTTAAGCTTGTGTCGTACATGCTGGTACCTTCCAGGAGCATTGTGATTTTCAGCCAAGAAGTAAGACTAATCTACGCAGGAGGATCTATGTAAGTATCAACAAATTATATAAATATATTTAGTAATAAATCCGCTTGATTTCTAAACAAAGGTTTTAATTAACTTAACTTTAGTTTAGAACTTTAGTACATATTACTATATTATAAACCAAAGAGTCAACGAACAGAAAACCAAAGTTTAAAGATACGACACGTGTTTCGCCTCTACACGAGGCATCATCAGGAGGTGTGGACTCGCCGAAGTTCGAAACGAGAGTGAATAAACATTTTTTTTTTTTTTTTTTTTTTTTTTTCGGATGGACGTTTAATGCAGTTAGCCGCAGATGGCTGTTACTGCGTCACCGGACTCTCGGCGAGCGCAGATGGCGCTCTGCCTTAAAATTTAGGTTGGGGCAAACAGCACAAGGGTACCCAACGGTGGGTCGAACCTCGGCTTGGACTGTTGCCAGGGGGATGATTGGACTATTGACCCAAGGCACCGTTAGGAATCGAACCTAACGATGTAGAGGGCCTGTAAGAGAGATTCCGACCGCGCCGGCGCGGTCGGTAAGCGAATTGTGGAGTGTTACGTCTGTCGCGAGATGACTGCATTTCCGCCACCGGATTGGCGGCGGTGATGTCGTCATCTGGGTCGCCTAGAATATGTTTAGGCCTACGGAGGGATTTGACTACTGGCGGGTCTTTAGGATAGTCGGTGAATAAACAACGTTGCCCGGCCCGTATTTATACCCGTTATGGAGATGAGTCGCCTGTCGTATGAAAATGTGATTTTTCTGGACAGTTATTTCTATACGCTGAAACATGTTCTTTGTATCTTGTCTGAAAACTACGACCCGTTTGACCTACATAAACAGCATTACAATCATCACAAGTTAATTTATAGACACCAGATTTTTTATGATTCTCTAATTTATCTTTCCCGTTACAAATTGAACGCGATGTATTGTTTGTTTTAAAAGCTACCCTCACCTTATTTTTAAATAATATTAGTATTCTGTTACCTCTTTTTAAAATAAATTTATTTTATCTATCTTATCTAAGGAGGTCAGTTTAGCGTTTCCGACCGAACACCTTTTGACCTGTGCGGTATATCTTCAGTTGTCTTATAGATTAGATACCTTCTCAGTTCAAGTTGCCAAAATTGAAGATACAGTTGTCGAGGCTCTTCAGTAGCTAAATAGATTATTTACCAAGGAGGTCAGGTTGGCGTATCCGAACTGCTTCATAACCTGCACGATGGCTGTCTTGCCAAGCCTGAAGATGCTGTTGTCGGGGTTCTTCAGTTGCCTTAAAGATTATAGATACCTTCATCAAAGAGGTCAGGTTGGCGTATCCAAACGGCTTTATGACCTGAGCGGTGTCCTACACAATGAGCGTCTTGCCAATCCTGAAGATGCTGTTGTCGGGTCTCTTCAGTTGCTTTATAGCATATTATGCACTAAGGGGATAAAGCAGTGTCTTATGTCGCGGGTGGCATATTGAACCCTGAGCTAACGAGGGGTTCAAGCTGCCCAAGACGAAGACAGGCTTTATCCCAGAGGAGCATACTCTACTTTTCACACCTTCTGCGAGGCAATAAAAAGCCAGGGCTCCGAACTCAGCCAACACCGTCTTTTGTTTCACAATCTTTGAAGTCGCGCTTTTTTTCTTTTTTTATGAGTATCCAGTTCAATTTTAGAACAAACCTTTTTACAATGCAATAGGGCGTTCTTTTACTCGGTATTTTTCTCGAGTTTCCACACGAATTTGACATTCCAAATTCAAATCACATACCTTAGAGAGTATCATACAACATTACCTTCCTTGGTAGGTAATGCTTTGCTTTACCTTGATGATAGCATGATATGTAATTGGATATTGTCGAGCAGGTGGTGTGACAAAGATTAAATACCTTCATCAAGGATGTCATGTTGGCGTATCCGAACAGTTTCATGACCTGTGCGGTGTCCTGCACGATAGCCGTCTTGCCGAGCTTGAAGATGCTGTTGTCAGGGTTCTTCAGAGTATCCACTGCGAAGCCGAACGCGCAGGAGGATATGACGTCATTCACGTACGGCATTGTGATCTGAAATTGAAGACTAATAATTTAATTTCGTAAAAAATTGTTAACAAAGCTTTTGTATAAAGGTACGCCTAAATGGTAGAGTTACAATTTCTTTTATCATACTTTGTACTAAACCTATATGCAGACAATGTATGACCTCCTCGCTCTACCAAGCGAAAACTTGTGAATAGACGCGAGAGAGTCATGAGGTCCTTCTGACGTTTGGATTTCCCTTTGGTTTGCATTTTATCTGGTCCTAGAGGAACACCATTATTCATATATGCTGGCACTGTGTTGGTACCAAAGGCTACAGCCTCCATGAGAAAATGCCTCCCAACGGTAATAGTAGATTATGCACCAAGGGGATAAAGCAGTGTCTTATGTCACGGGTGGCGTGTTGAACCCTGAGCTAACGAGGGGCGAGGGAGTTATGCAGAGTCATGAGTGAAGCGAGGGGTTCAAGCTGCCCAAGACGAAGACAGGCTTTATCCAAGAGGGGCATACTCTACTTTTCACACCTTCTACGAGGCAATAGCTTTTCGAACAAACCTCTTTACAATGCCATACGGGATTTTTTTTACTAAGAGTTTCCCAAGAGTTTCCACACGAATTTGTAATTGAACATTGTCGAGCAGGTGGTGTGAAAAAATAATATACTGCAAGTAAAAGTGTCCTTACATTATTGACGTCCATAACGGTCTCCCCGAACACCTTCCCTTGGAGATACTCCTCCACTGCAGCGGCGCTTTCCTCCATTAGCGGCAGCATGCTCTTGCAGCGCGCGCTGGAGAAGGCAGGAGTCACTGCCTGTCGCATGGCTCGCCATTTCGGTCCTGGGAAGAAGAATTTTCATACTTCGTCTAGCCCAAGTCAGTACTTCAGATGGGGATATGTGAAACTGTCAGAAATGACAGCGACCGAATTGCAAGACAGTAATAGCGCAATTACACACCTTACCCCGAGGATCTTTTATGTTTTAAATTAAATAGATTGACTTGGCAATCGCACTAAACAATCTTATTTCAATAATTGTATTACTTGTGAAATATATAGTGTTTTCATGCGATGGCCATG
This sequence comes from Lobophora halterata, assembly GCA_932526365.1. Lineage (NCBI taxonomy): Eukaryota > Metazoa > Arthropoda > Insecta > Lepidoptera > Geometridae > Lobophora > Lobophora halterata. Next base: position 934,485 of record OW052012.1, read on the forward strand.
TCAATCTATTTTATTCGAAACATAAAAGATTTTTAATATTCATAATGGTCATCTATAAGATCTATAAGATGTTGTTAGGTTAGCTATTACGTAATAACTTAAAACAGTAGTGGGTCCCTTAAGTAGGGACTTAATAAAGTAACCGGCTAGCGGCTTGGTGTTATATGGATCTCACAACTTTTACGGTAGAAAGCGAGACTTGGTTCGTTTTTCAATTTTTACGAAATTGTTTTTGATGCCATCAATATTTATATCTTCAAAAAGGTGTGTGAGAGCGAGGTAGCGGTGTGCAGGATTCTGGGCCTTAATAACAATAAAAATTTAGTGGCCTACTCGTAATACTGCCCGCGTAGTATTTTATGTAATTAACTAATTAACAATGATGAAAGACATTGATTTATTAATTAATAAATTAAAGCTAATTATCATAATAATAAATATTCTTTCTACTCAGATATTTAATTATTATCAGTCTTCGTTCTTTTGAGCCAACTTTTTAGATCTTTCAAATAATCATACATTTTATACCAAGGTTATTTTACCACGAAACGAAAGGTACAGTCAGCTGCGCCAATATTACACCACATTTTTTTAAGTATCATAGTATTAGTAGTAACTACACCCTTTCTTTTAACTTTTTTATGGTACTTAAAAAAATGTGGTGTTCTATCTGTATAGTCAGAATTTAGGGTTTCTACAAAATGACAGAGTGACAGCGGAGCGAGTGTGGCGCCCGAGCCTAGCTGCAGCGAGCTGGCTCGAACTATGTTAAACCTAAACCTATATGTATTAGGAGAACCAGCATACATCTAGGACAAACCATTCGTGGCTTTTTAGATGTTTTGTTTTATCGTTATGTACTAGTTCCTTATACAATAAAAAATATAAAAAAAAGGCGCCCGGGTTTGCCAAACGATGAATAAAACTTTAATTATTATCAATATGGGTGATACGATCGATTGACGCAAGGCAATAGGAAAACGATTTAACGGTAACAGTTGTTCAATTTTTATCATGGTTATTTTGACATTAAATCGACCTAATTTTTTTCAAGTCTTTTGCCTTATCTGTGTTCAGTAACGGCAACTGAAAATGCGCATTTTTTTTTTCTGGTGTATAACAATTTGCGGCGTATATACACTTCCAAAGCTTTCACAATTACCTATATTATACGCTTCATTTTCAAAGACATTCTTCTTATCACAAGAATTCGGACGAGTAAGAAGACTATAATTATGAATTTGAAAATGCTAGCGTGCACTTGTCTTCGCAAAATTTATAAGAGTATGTGGCACAAAAGTGAAAACTTGGGAGTGTATACATATCGGTGCAGCTGACTGTAAAATGTTTGGACTCTTAAAATATCCGCCAATTCTTTTTCTAATTTTATTTTTATTTTATATATTCGGGACAACAAACAACTATAATATACATTTTGTTTAATAATTATAAGATCTTGAATTAACAATATTATAGCCCACTGCGTTATCCACAGAGTTAAACAATTTTACATATGAAGACCACTAGCGGGTCGGTAGGTAATAATTGTATATACCAACGTGACTCGTGAGCAACTTATAGGAGTATTGTAGCAATAGTTCGTAATAAATAAATAAAAACACCTACTAAACGGCGAAGGAAAACAATTTCTAAGTCTAAGTAAGTTCTAATTTCTAAGTTAACCTTTCAGCATGATGATGCCTCTTCCAAACATAGGGTCGCAGTCCTCGTCGATGAGGACTCCTCGATCGGAGAACATGTTGAAGTCTCGCACTGTGATCTGCTTGATTAGCTCTGGGTCTGTCGGCACTATGGTGGGTACGAGGTATTGGTACAGCCCAAAATATCTGCAATAAATTGTAACTATTTTTATATACTGTACTATATATTTATAGTACTCTTAATTTTTCAAAGAAAAGTGCACGCAAGCATTTTCAAATTAATGTAGTCATCTTACTTGTCATTTGCAAAATTAAGAGTATATTAATTTAAATGTAAAAGCTTGGTAGTGTTTACATGTCTATGCAACTGACTGTACTTAGGTATAAGCTTCTATTTAGACAAGCAAAATGAAAATTATAATGAAAAAATATTTTATAATGTTTTGCTGCAGTAAATATTTTTTTTATTTTCATTTTATTTTGTTTTGCTGTAATAAATATTTTTTTCATTTTCATTTTATTGCATTTTGCTGCAATAAATATTTTTTATTTTCACTTTTTGCGTTTTGCTGCAATAATTATTTTCTCATTATCATTTAATTGTGTTTTGCTGCAATAAATATTTTTTCTTATTTCATAATAAAAAATATAAGATATAAATTGTGTTTAACATTATCAAAGGAATGTGATAAAATCAAAAAAGAAATTGGGAAAATCAGTTTTGCCCACCATTTCGTGAGGTTGTAGCAACAAATTCACCGTTCCATTTTTTAAAGTTCTACTATGTCAATTAATATCCTTAAAAATGTAGGAATGTGCGAGCGAGATAGCAGCGCGCGGATCTTCCTTTTAAACCGGAACACAGTAATGCTTAAATATTTGTTTGTCGGTGGAGTAGATAAATTTATCTTTTTGGTATTTTATTGACATAGTATTTTTTACCTTTCATTTTTGAACTTGTCATATCCAGCAGCGATGGTTTCCACAAAATTCTCTCTGCCTAAAGTGACTGCAGCCAGGTTTCCCAGGAATGGCAAAGGAGGGACGGTTTTAACCCCCTTCGATTGGAAATACCTCAATCGATGCCGAGAATAAAAGTAAAGGCACATCACTAGTATTCCTATTAGATGCCACATCACTGTTTAAAAATCGGAACACGACACAAATTGACTTTATTAATCGAAATGTATATTATTTTTTAAAACACTTTCACAAAAAAATTCTATGGTTTTGGAGTCATCAAGTCTGCACAAACAGTTAGAGAATGAAGAGAGGTAACTAGCCTAATGATTTAACATTCAAAATTAGAATTATTTTTTATAACACTGGCCCGAACTCACAAAAAGTTAAAAGCGATAGGTTCTGTACTAATTCTATTGATTTTTATTCAAAAATCGAATCATAATATTTTAACACTGGCCGGTAAGAAAATCAGCTAATAATTATTAAAAAGAGAACGAATGCGTGCTCGCGCGTTTCGGCCACCGGAACGTCAACAAAAATGGCGGTGGGGATTAGAAAGTGGTAGAGTGGGATGCTGATTGCTGGGTCAATGTGTTGTATTACGACTTGTTATGTAATAGTTACACTACAGTTTGGTCATAGGTGGAAACTGGGTAAAGAAATACCTCAGAATCACGTGCGCAGTATACAGGCATAGGTGAATAACGGTGTTCCTGTAGAACAAGATAGATAGTATTAAACTGAAATGGATGCGGTATGTAGGACCGAAAATTTTCAGACACCCTGACAATAAATATGAAATATCTCTATTTTCAAATAATGTTTGTTAATTTTTACGGTGTAGTTTTATTGACAATGAAAAAGCCTATTAGTTTTAACATATACCTAATAGTTATTTAGCCGTATTACTTTTCTTTTTCGAAAATTAGCATCGGACCAAAATGTACTAGAAGTTAGCCAATGTGGCTCACTTTTCTTGGTCGCATTTTCAAAGTAAGTAGTAAGTCTACATTGTGTTTCTTTACTTTAATACTTCTATGTATACAGGTAAGTAAATGAGTGAAAGTGATAAAAAATAGGTTGTCTGTAAAGTTGGTTTACGGACGATAGTTTAACGTGACTACCAGCGTAACGGGACAATGAGCGTTACCGGACAATGATGGACGTACGTTTTCGCCAAAAGCTCTAAGTGGGTACTAAGAAAGAATTTTGTTAATGTTAATTCGCAATGCGAACGAATTTGTGGGCGTCAGCTAGTCAATAAAGAGGCTGCTATATGAGTAATAAAAGAGGCATTCCCGTATACTTTTGACGTGATTACGTCTAACAAATCGATGAACGCCGGCTATATGCACGAAAACGTTGACGTCATTGTCCAGTAACGCTCATTGTCCCGTTACGCTGGTAGTCACGTTAAACTATTGTCCTTAAAACAACTTTACAGACAACCAATTTTTATAATAATAGGTATTCTGTTATTCTTGAATTTCTATATTTTCTTCCCCAGATAAATTTCCGTTAGCGTAAACTTCCATAAACGCCGCACGTCATCTCTAGAAAAATATTCCAACAATCTTCCAACAATATTGACGTTGAAACCGGAAATAGGGATCTCGTTGGTGGGAAATATTCCCGCGTTTCCGTGACTTATAGACGCAATATTGTGCGAAAAAAGCTTTGTCCTTACCTGTATCGGTTTTTTTATTTTTATGAATACAAAAGTAGTAAATTAGATTTTTTATCTGAAGAGGTAACGAACCACGCGCTCTCTTTGGTTAAGATGATATGTGAAACTGTCAGAAATGACAGCTGCCGAATTGTAAGACAGTGATAGCGCAATTAGACACCTTACCCCGAGGGAAGAGGTTAGATATAGATTTTTGTCGCTCAAAAGTAACGGACGTAAGCGACAAATGATAAAACATCGTATTACTTGAAAAGTATTGAAATAATAAAAAAATCCTTTTACATTTATCTAAGTTCTGTGATTACTCACTCAATAGTATAAAAATAAACCGTAAATATTCTCTAAATTCGGAGGATGGATGTAGATCAGATTTTAAGAGGGCTTATTTCATAAAATAAATCTATCGAGAAAAGTTTCACCAATCGTGTTTCTGTCTTACATTTATTTAGATTATATCCTCAAGTAATCACTGTATTAACATCAAGTTTGTAAACTGTACCGTTACCGAGTAAGAATGAAACGCAGCTACTCCAAATTTTCACATAGCCTCTTAAAGACCGTGCCTATGGATAAAACAGTATCACGCAAGACTTTGAATTAAAAAAAATCTATAGTTCATCACTGCGTAACAATAAGATCACACAAAGTACCTATTGTTAAATCAGTCCATAAATTACCATTTCTATAATCAAGGTTTTACATAACCATACAACAACCGACTTCAATAGGACTGTTCTAGTGACCGTAGGCACCACTGAAAAGTCACAGGTGAGTATAACGCATTTTTGTTCACTTCCACGACTTTTTTTCAGTTATTTTGATTTCTTTCTTCTTAATCGATTTTCGCGAATTTCTATGGGACCAATCTGAAAGTAAATACTTCCTTTTATATAAAAAAATATTTTTTCTAATCGGTATTTATGCAACAAAGTTCTGAAGTAACAAACATTAAAAAAAACAACCGAATTGATAACCTTCTTCTCTTTCGAAGTTGGTTGAAAATAGCTATATTACCTACATGGGGAATTAAATAGTAAAGAAAAAAAATGTTGTCTATAAAGTTGGTTTACGGACGATAGTTTAACGTGACTACCAGCGTAACGGGACAATGAGCGTTAACGGACAATGAGCGTTATCGGACAATGAAGGTTACCGACAATGACGTCAACGTTTTTTGTGCATACAGCCGGGGCGCGCCGGCGTTCATTGATTACTTAGATATAATATATAAAGATACAGGTTGGACAGAAATAGATGAAATACACTACTTTCCTATTATTCCTTTATGCAACTGGTATATTGTTCGTGAGTCACATCATCGGTTTGTGCTGAAAATCAGCGTTGTGGATGCGAATCCTCAACATTATGCTGAGCATAGACCGTTTCCGACAACGCGGTAAACCGGCAGCTGTGTGTACCTACCCTCTACCAACCTTATTGCTCCAAATATTCAAATAATAATTTGTTGTGTTTGTAGGTAGGTAGATTGTACATGTTATAGTTATTTTTTATTTTATTTTATTTTAAGTTTTCTGTTTTTTATAATTAGTAATTTCTAAATGTGTGTTGCCGTGTATGTTGGAATATTTTTTTTTTCTTTCTATTTTTCTTAAATAACAAAAAGTAACAAAATGTTAACACGACAAGTAAGCCACTAACATGGCTTACCCACGTAACGTAACCTTCTAAAGTGAAAGCGACAAGGTAAAATAGTTATTTACTTCATTCGTGTCCCTTCCGAGAATCTACAAAGGGTCCTTACAACTACAAACTTTTTAATTTTGTATGGTCCCCAGGCGACAATTCCCAACTATATTAAATCACTGCTTTGTGTAAAGTTACGGGACTCCTTGTTTCGGTCTTTTAGAGGAAATGAAAGCTTTGTCATTACAAATGAAACTCTACTTACAGTTATAAATTAGAATTAAAAGTCAGAACAAAATTAAATAGTAACTCTACAATCTTACGTTTCAAGGTATACCTACAAGGTGAGTTTTTCAATTGAGCATGCAAGCTGATGGCCGAATCAGAAAGAAGTTATAAAATAGGAAATAGCGATAAACGCACTTAAGTGATATAGTTAAAGTTTAATTGATGAAAAAAAAAAACATATTATTATATTACGTTAACATAAATTGCTTTTCAGAAGTTGATCCTGTATAAGCAGAGCCTAGAAATCAAAAACAAAATGGTTATCATATAATTTGACGAAAGCATTATAAATGACTCGCCAAAATTTATCTGTTTTTACCCGACTGCCAAGGAAGGGTTATGTTTTTCGCGCGTATCTTGTATTTATGCAAACTGTATACCTCGTATCTTGCAAACGGCTGGATGGATTTTGACAGTTAGGGTATCGTTAGATTCGTCTCTATCACCCAAGTGTTCTCAGATGGGTTTAAAAAAAATTATCAAAATATCTGATTTTTGGAGCTAAATAGTAAATCATAATAATTTTTTGTTTAACAAACCCATCAAAATCAAAATGAAGTTATTTTAAAAGGAGATTACAAAAATATATACACGGTCAAATTTTGATCACCATAAAAAAATACGTATAGTCAGTTGCCGTTACAGAAAACATATACGGCAAAAAAACATTAAAAATTAAGTCGAATTTTTGACAAAATAAATTTGATTAAAATTGGATAACTGTTACCGTTAGTCGTTTTCCTATGGATTTGCATTAGGCAGTACCTTTAATTGATAATAATTTAAGTTTTATTCATCGTTTGGCAAACCCGGGTACCTAGCTCGAGCCAGCTCGCAAAACCTCGGCTCGGGCGCCGCACTCTCCGCTGTCACTCTGCCATTTTGTAGAAATCCAAAACTCTGACTGCACAGATGCAACGTTACTACGTTGTACGGTGTACTCACCGTCTGCATTGCCCATTTAATTTTTTTGGTAATTAAAAATTGGTGGTATATAAGTTACATAAACCTATGTTTAAATTTAATTTGGAATAATTAATTGACTTAAAAAAATACTGTATACCAGCCCTTGCAGTACAATTATTTCCCTACACAAGCTTCTTCATTACAATACACAATACAAACTCGCATTGATCGTCGTTTGTAGTTTTCCCTCGATATGAACTTGAGCCAAGGGGACACCAAGTTTCGACACTTTGGTCGATATTAACCTAGTTTTAGTTTTAACGGTGGTAAGCACTTTGCAGTTCTATTGGAGTAGGTATAGGTAAAATGGCGAGGTATTAATGGGTTTAACAAGTTTAAAAATAATGAAAACCCGACTGCGAAATAATTAAACATTAATTGTAAATTCATTATTCTAAATTAAATGTAAACATTTTATAACTTAATATATATATTAATATAATTTCCTTAGAATACCTTCATTTTGATACCCTATTCAATAAGTTTGGTCAACAAAATTATCAACAACTTACTATTCCTATTCGTATTACTATTACTATATCGTACATTTATGTATATTACCATGTAGTTTGTCTTATTTGTATGAAGGCATGTAACTTAGTTTTATTTTATTTTATTTTATGTAACTAAGTAAATATTGTTTTTCATTATAATATTTTAGTTTCCTAGTAAGTATTTGTACGCCGCCGTCCTCTTTTGTTCAAATATTTCGAATCCATCCCAAGGTTGCCTGGAAGAGATCGCTTTTAGCGATAAGGCCGCCCATTGTACCACTTTTTCTTCAGTATTGTTTCTTCATGTATTTTTATTTTAAGGTGTGCAATAAAGATTACATCTATCTATCTATCTATAAGAATTTAACGATACCCATCCAGCACAATTAATTGTTACATAGCGAGCAAACCAACACTCACACATTTTCTCACCGAATGTGTGGTGCGGATTCCAAGTACCCCAAGATTGAGAGCCATTCTGTCTCCGTGAAAATCACCTTTCAAAGAGTCAGTGGCAATCTGAACTATTCGTTACAAAGAGTATTAGGTCAGGAAACCCGCCATCTTGCAAAAATCTGAAATACCATTGTGCCTTACTACACGGGCCCACGGGAATCAGCTTCTGAATCACTAGACACAATTGGTATGGCAGTGAACCGCGATGGGAAACTACGCAGTGTAGTACGCAGCATACAACTTCGATAGAACTGTTTTCTTGATGGTTTAATATAAACCGCGTCCACTCGCTTTCTGTCAATTTGTGGCAGTGATTACGTGAAATGCAACGAAAGTGTGTAACAGGGAAGTTAGCCGTCAGATGTTACCAACCTCAGAAAAATTAAGTTAATAGAATCCATACAAAAAATGAAATGTCCGATGTTACACATCTTATTATGCTAATACTGTATCTATGGCTCGCTCGTTGTTTTTTTAAGTAAATTACTAAGTAGGTGGTATGTAAGCTCTTGGTAAAATAACTTGTAAAATACCTACAATTTTTTTTATTTTTTTTTTACTAATTATAGGTTTGCACTTGACCACCATCTCACCTGATGGTAAGTGACGATGTGGTCGACGATGTAGCACGCTTACCTAGAATAATCCTATTCACTCTTGCATTTTTTGGAGTGTAAGTTAGGAAGGAAGACGGCAGTAGGACAAGGTACCGCTGTTTAGATCCGCGACACACACCAAATCGACGCACCATTGGGGAACTAGGCGGGAACTAGTTATTAAAATAAATGGATTATTTACGACATTTCATTAATGAATTGTAGTTTTAGGGCGAATAAATGAATTGAAGGTAAGAAGACGGGATTTTACCTTAAGTCTGATGGCGGGTTTCTCAACCTAATGACACTTGAACAGATAAATCCTTTAGTGAGTGGCATCAAAAGAGCCCTCCTTAATAACGTTATTGAGTGCGGGGTTATTGACCCGTTAAGCGTAGTGGATTTAGTTTAGCCACTGGCACCTGGTGTGCGAGTTCAATGTTCAATCATTTATTGCAATGAAGATAGGAAATATCCAATTTCACAGTTAGGAGGGGTGAGGGTAGAGGGGCTCCCCCCTGCAGGAGTCATTCTATTGGGTAGCAACACTGTGTTCCGGTTTGAAGGGCTCTGTTGCTAGTGAAATTACTGAGCTTTCGAGACTTAGCGTAAGAATTACTTAAAATGGACGAGTTGTGTATCAGTGTTGTACTGGCCTATGCGATTCAAAGTCTTGTGTAGTACTGTGTTCTTCTTCTTATCGTGCCACTAGTTATTTCGAACCAGTGTGGTGAAAGGATTACGAGTGCGCCTCGAAGAGGCTCTTTTCGTGCACTAAAAAGAAAAGAAAAGAAAAGAAATAATTTTATTGATGAAAACCACATGAAACATAAATTAACAAAAAAAGGTCAGAGTAACAGAGTCCTCCATCAATGGGGGCCTAGCTCAGCTTTCATGCTGCAGCGTACTGGCAGCACGCTGCAGCGCTGGTGTTCCGCTAGACCCCAGTGGCAACGACACGGAACGTATAAATAACCAAAAACTAAAACTAAAACTACTAAAATAAGACAAGAAAACATTATTTAAGACTAATTTTACAATTGTCTTACTGGCAACATTACCTATTTATGCACTAGTACTAGTACCTACTGTTTTGGAAGTTCCGCTTAGTTCTGTAAAATTGTTTTTACTGCTTACTATAAAAGAGTGGGCAGGCCATATAGCTCGACGAACTGATAACCGTTGGGGAAGAAAGGTTCTCGAATGGCGACCACGAACTGGACGACGCAGTGTAGGACGGCCCCCACGCGATGGACTGACGACATAGTTGCGGTCGTTGGAAGTCGGTGGATGGAGAAGGCTCGAGACCGCTCGTCGTGGTGAATCATGGGGGAGGCCTATGTCCAGCAGTGGACGTCCAAGGGCTGATATGATGAAGATAAAGATAAATTTATTTGTACCATAAACAAGCTTAAAATATTTAGATAAAGATAAGATAAAGAAACGTGAAACGTGGTCGTTCACTATTGGTCTCATACACAAGCTCAAAGTCGCTCAGCGAGCTATGGAGAGAGCTATGCTCGGAGTGTCTCTACGGGATAAGATCCGCAACGATGAAATCCGTAGAAGAACGAAGGTCACCGACATAGCTTTCAGAATCAGCAAGCTGAAGTGGCAGTGGGCAGGCCATATAGCTCGACGAACTGATAACCGTTGGGGAAGAAAGGTTCTCGAATGGCGACCACGAACTGGACGACGCAGTGTAGGACGGCCCCCACGCGATGGACTGACGACATAGTTGCGGTCGTTGGAAGTCGGTGGATGGAGAAGGCTCGAGACCGCTCGTAGTGGCGAACCATGGGGGAGGCCTGTGTCCAGCAGTGGACGTCCAAGGGCTGATATGATGATGATGATGATAAAAGAGTAACAGTTTGTCTACTGTCTAGTTAGGTACTATAGGTACCAACCATAGGTAGGTACAGACAGCGTCAGAGATAAGTATCCCCCTTGCACTAGACACCCAGCTATAAATCCGTTCAAAAAAATATAACGCTTAAAATTATTTTTAGGCTTACATACGGTTATACAAATATAATCTATTTTTGAAAGGCAAAACTTCTCCATTCGCCGCGACAGTGATGTAAAGGGATTTGAAGCTGGGTATTATAATGCAAGGGGGATACTTATCTATGACGCTGTCTGTACCTAAGTACAACTATACGTACCAACCTTCGTACTAAACTTCGACAAACATCGTTAGGCATCCATAAATTTCCATAACAAATCTCACAGGCGTTGTTTCATCACAAGCCCAAAGATTCATTTGTGTGTTTAGAACCAGAACACAGCCCGAAAATTCCACTCAAAACCCAATCAGCGCGAGTAGCGTTCGAAAGTGCAAAAAGACACGGATTCAATTATTGGAACGTCCAAACCGCGCACGTGGGCTGGACTCAGGGTCAGGAGGGGCAGGGGGTCCCTAGGGGCAGTTGGAACATTTTTTCTTCTTGTGAGGGAAATATTAAAAGTTCATATGACTTTTAGCTACATTATATGAACGGTAGCAGTTCACAGACTGATTACATTATGGAATTCTTACTCTTACAGCAAAAATAGTTGATATGGTCTTAGGTACATACTTATAAAAGTAACGTAAAGTATTTATTTATTGCGTACAATACATGAATATGAAGATGACAAGTTTGATTATTACAAATGTATTCTACCAATATTTTGTTTACGGAGTCGGAGTTCTATACACAGAGTCTGTTAATAAACAGGATATTTTATACCTAAATACCTGATTCTGAGCATAAACCATCATGTTTGAGTTCCAACCAATTAATTACTAACATTTACCTACATACCATTTTGCAATACCAATAATAACTGCGTCTATTCTACGAACGATTTTCCAATTAATATGAGAGCAGGTTGCGGTCGTGGTTTCGAAATTAATTTGATAAACATTACATTTTAGATTTTCGACGTAAACTCGTGTTCAAAAATCAACAGTGAATAGTTATTAATAATTTCTACAATAAGTGTAATCAAACATCGTTATCATAGAATATTGAAAGTAAATATAGTCAGCAGGATATATGTCAGTGACATCGATATTATTAAGATAAAAAGTAGCCCATATAATTTTACAGCTTCTTTATAGACTTATCTTCAGCTACTTATAGAACAGCCTGTAAAATTGTTAATAATTCATTAATATATCTTTATTATAGGAAAAGCTAACTACTACAATCTATATATTACAAAATTTACAAAAGGAAACAATTGGGCCACCCATAGACCGTTGCAAACGATCTATTGGTAGCTCAACTGCTCCATAAAAAAAAACAAATCAAAATGATAAAACAAGTGTAACTTCTACAAAATTAAAGTTCATTTATGTTTTGACTTTCTTTTGACATGATTTTTCTTGTCTTAATTTTTGGCCATAATTTTTTAACTTGCCCCCGTTCCGGCTCTGTGCGAAGTTTATAAAATTGCGCCACTGCCACTAACTTCCAATTGGTTTTCTCAGTTTGGCCTTTTGGCCTTTAAATGTGTATTTTTTATTTCAGAAGACTCTTAGAAAACAAGATGGCGTCTCTCAACTTAATTAAAATCAAAAGTTTGTCGTACCGTTTCAGACCTAATTATTAATTTCTGAGTTTAGATTAGGTACATACACATACTTTAGTATTTTCGCGTTTCTAAATTGTAATTAAATTATAAGAGACGTTGTGAGGTTAAAATACGTGTAGGTTTATTATATAGTAGAGTTTGTAGGAAGATCGTTGTGTAGGTAGAGCCAACATTTTTTGACGTGACTACTACGTCTAATAAATCGATGAACGTCGGCTGCATGCACGAAAACGTTGACGTCATTTTCCGATAACGCTATAATTGTCCGGTAACGCGCATTGTCCCGTTACGCTGGTAGTCACGTTAAACTATCGTCCGTAAACCAACTTTACACATAATAATTTTTTTTCGGAAACCTTGGAGGATGCATAATATTGTCGATCCTGGCTATAACAATTTATGTCAAATTTAAGTCAATCCAAATCCAAAATCAACACAAGTGTTATTTTCACAGTGATTTCAGCGTGTTCAGTTACCTATACATCCTTAAAAAATTGCATCTAGAATGTTTTTGTGATTTTATATGAATAGTAAGAAAAATAAACTATCGAGAATAATACTGAATCTAACGGTCTAGTAACATCCGGACATAAAACAAAATGTTTTCGTTTATTTGCGAGAAAACTAAGTGAATCCTTCATTCTTGGAGCCTTGTTCACACTATACTAGGAAAAACTCTAGCTTTACTTAACCACTAGCCTTTAGTAGCCGGAGAGGAAAATATTTTCATAGGAAGTAAGCATAAAATGAAATGAAATGAAATATATTGTTTATTTGCTAGAACATATGTGTTTACAAATAAGGTCTTAAATAGATTGAGTTCATTTTATGTCCTGCCTTTTTATGTAAAACCTTTTGTTAGTGCCTTCAAAACAAGGTTTTACAAAACATACTACAATCGACTTCAATTAAACTGTTCCAGTGATCGTAAACACCACTGAATAGTCACAGGGAAGCAAAATACTTACACAAATTCGTTTTCTTCCCCGCCATGTTATTTTTAGTAATTTTGATTTCAAAATTTTACTATTGAATTTTTCAAATCGGTTTATAAACAACAAAGTTCTGTAGTAAAAAACATTAAAAAACTAGGTTTTACAAAAACATACAACAACCGAATTCAATCAGACTATTCTAGTGACCGTAGGCACCACTGGAAAGTCACAGGGAAGCTTAATATGCGATTTTGTTTACTTGGATGACGTCATTGTTTCAGTTAATTTGATTTCAAAACCAAAGTAGGTACTGAACCGATTTTCATGTAATTTCTAATAATATTATTTCTAAAATTTTCCTAAACCCATACGTATACTACTATTATTAAAATTATAACGTCTAAATAAATATAAACATTAACCCTAAAACCAAAATACTCCATATTTGCTCATTTCCACCACCACTTACCTAATTAATACCAGCATTAGTACACAGTCTAAACACAGCACAAAGCTCAGTGTAAGTAAATACTGCGTGAAATTGAAGGAGTCGGCTCTCTCCGATCCGTTCCGGCGCCCGTGACGGCCCGGATCGATGTCACTCAATCGACGCCAGTATTTTTGCTCACAAGTGTACTTTAATCTGTAGAAAACTAAACTTTATCATCTCCTTTTAAGGTTGATTTTCCTTTGTGTAAGTAACTTCGAAATATATGAAACGGAAAAGTAGTAGTTTGAACTTTCTTACTTAGAATTAGGGTCGATATTTGAGTGGATGCTGTTTTGTAGAACTTTACTTGTATGGGTTTTCTTTTAATTATAGGGCAGCCTTGTATGGTAAACAGAGATTGCTTTTAGATAGATGGTGTAGGGTATCTGCGAAAATAAAGTGATATTATTTTTCATCGTACATGCTCTGAAAGTAAGGTATTTTTCACCCACTCATAGGGTGAGAAAACGCTATTTTATTTATGGTGGAATAAGATTTGAAAATTGAACGATTACAATTTTGGGTTGAAAACGAGCAGCTTGGCAGTTTGCAGCCGCCACATGGTTTTTTATTTATACTTATTATGTCATTTTCAATTTGACACCATTTTCTGTCAAATCAATGAAGCCGTTACAAAGGCCTATTTACAAAGTAAGCGAGTTTTGGCGGGAACATGAAAAATGGCGTATTGGCGGCATTAAATTAATTGACAAAACTTGTATAACATTGAGTGTTTAAGTGTAAAAATGGTGGTTTTTTATCCATTAAGTGCACGTGAACGTGTATGAGTGTTGGTGAATAGTGTTATGCTGTAAAACGTGACTTTTCGTGTTGCCTCCAAAACTCCATAGAAGCCTCTAGTAAAGTCGCAACCACCACTACTTTACAGGGGCATGACTTGACTTATCGACTCTGACTTATGACAAAATAATCTCTCCAATTACTTGACACTGGCTATAATACCTTTGATGTGAAGCCAAAACCGAAGAACTTAGATTCTTCGAAAGAAAGAAAAAAAAAAAAAGAAAAAAGTAAGTAAGCTCACATTAATACAAAGTTTACTTACATACCTAAGTACAGTCAGCTGCACAGACATGCATACACTCCCAAGCTTTTACATTTATATTATACCTACTCTTAATTTTGCAAAGACATTTTTCTTCTGACAAATAAGATGACTACTTTTAATTCAAAATGCTTGCGTGCAGTTTTCACTGCAAAATTAAGAATAATATAAATATGCAAGCTTGGGAGTGTATGTGTATGTGTCTGTGCAGCTGTGTACATTCACATACAAAACATCAGAACTACAACTCTCTTTTAAATTAAAATAAAAAGTATGTCCATCAATTATTATTTTAGCTCAATTTAGCATTTCTATACTCTGCCTTTTCCAGTATGCGGCATTTATCGAATATGCAATTTTAAATCGTGTGGCATTTAACAAATGTGACAATTCACGACTAAGCCAAAAGTTCTTTAAAATCAGTGTTGCCATTCATCGTACACAATAATAGGGGCGAAATTGCGCGGGAAATGGCGGACGGACGTAATTGCGAGTATCGAGCTCTCCGCATAATTAATGGCGTAGATAGCTGCCGTACATGCAAAATATGAAATATGACTCGGCGGGAACAAGGAAATAAACGTCAATATTGGTGGATATGTTTTCCGGAATTACTTTTATTTGTGACTTCTTTCTTCCTCGTCTAAAGGTGGGATTCCAACAAATTATGCCTCGAGTAACAGTGTTACACGATGTAGGGTATACACGATGGGAACCTATGCTAGATCACACGTACCGAGTACTCGGCCGAGACAGTGCTCTCGGCCGAGTACTCGGTACGTATAAACATAGCGCCGAATGCTTGGTTGAGCGAGTGACGTAAGCTTTTACTGTCCCGGCCGAGTAACATTTTACTGTCTCGGCCGAGTACTCGGTACGTGTGATCTAGGCATTAGTGTGCAACACAGTCATTACGCGATGTCATTTTTTTGCTATTGTTATAGTTTGCAAAACTTGATGGATTTCGGCAATAGTATATTATGCACCTAAGGGATAAAGCAGTGTCTTATGTCGCGGGCGACATATTGAACCCTGAGTTAGAGAGAGAGAGAGACAATGGACTTAGTTAACTCCTGAGCGTAGCGTGAGAGTTATGTAGAGTCCTGAGTGAAGCGAGGGGTTAAAGCTGCTCAAGACGAAGACAGGCTTTATCCCAGAAGAGCATACTCTACTTTTCACAATTTTTGTTTTCCAAGAGTTTTCACATGAATTTAACGATCCAAATTCAAATCAATTTAGTCCCTAGGGAGTTTCATACAACTTTACCTCTCTTGGGAGGTAATGCTTTGCTTTACCTTGAAATTGCATGATATGTAATTGGACATTGTCGAGCAGGGTGGTCGAAAATATACTATTGCATTCATTTCAAGCGAAAATCTAAATCAAAAAATTGTTGAGTGTTAGGTTTTCAGAAATCACGTATTGAATATACCATAAGTATATAATATAAGTAGAATTTCATGTAGGTAGGTAACCTGTCAGTTCAATATGTACCAAACTCGCATTGATATTACTCTTTATAGATACTGGGTAATCTATAATTTGCATTGTTACTTATACTATATTTAGGATAATTTTCATAATATGTATGCTGTTGATTACCAATAAACAATACCTACCTCAACAATATAATATTACCCGCCATAATAAGCTTACGAGAACAACACTGATGTATGCCATTATTTCATACGTGATCTTCCGTAACCGAATTTTCGATGTATTTATGGAACAATAATAATTTGTTACGCATATTCGACAAGTGTTCCTGTTGTAGGTAATTTATTTTACCTACACATTACCACAACCATAAAAAATTGTTATGATCAAAATAATGATTTAGTCTCATACAGGAAAAGAGACGAAGCGACGCGCGATCAGAGGGCTGGCAGCTATCTCGGCCAAAGAATAAGCCTTGCAATACAAAGGCAATGCAGCCAGTATCCTCGGCACGCTGCCATCGGGTATCGAGTTGGAGCAGTTGAGTTACCTATAGATCGTTTGCAAGCGTCTATGAGTGGCTCAATTGTTTCCTTTTGTACATTTTGTGATATATATTGAAGTAGTTACCTAGCTTATGCTAAAATAGTCTAAACATGAAGAATACGGATACCGCGTATCTCAAGTCACCATGCCTTTATCTACTTCCTGTGACCGTCACAATGGCATCGATCCATCGCATGATATCATCTAGTTTCTCAATGGACTAGGGTCGCATAACGAGCTTCCAAATGCTACGAAATAGCTACGACCGGTAACGGCGTAAAACGGAATTGATACGAGAAGCAACGGCGGCGTAGACACGTTACGGTAGCTTGTAACCGTTTATATCCATCCATAAAAAAAACACAGGTCAGAAAATTTGTATCCATGACATCGTAGCTCGATGGTACTGAGTTCGAAATGCATAATAGCTACATCGAGAATGGTTGTGCTCCAATAATACAGCTTGTTTTTCTCTATCCATCGACGATCATGTCAGACCGAAACGCCGAGATCGATTTTAACGAACTGAATATTGGTTCGAAAAGCTTTTTTTGAAACACACACCACGAGTTTTTAATTACCCAAAAAATTTTAAATGGACAATTAAGAAAAGGTGACTTACTACGTTGTATTTGTGTAGTCAGAATTTTTGGTTACTACAAAATACAGAGTGACAGCGGGGCGAGTGCGGTGCCCGAGTCGAGCTAGGTATCCCCGTTTGCGAAATGATGAATGAAACTTGAATAATTTTATTAATGATCCGTAGCGATTGACGAAGGCCATAGAAAGATGTCAAATTTTTACGATTATATTTTGAAAAACTATATATTTTTTTGTTTTTTTTTTTTGCTATCTATAATTGTGTTCAGTGACGGCAAATGATTATGCATATTTTTTATCTGACAATAAAAAACTTGCAGTGTATGATCAAATAGTCAAGTCAATTATTTTTCCAATATCTGTGGACTGATACACAGAATATTATATAACGTAACCGAAAGGTAACCGAAACCTGAAAACTTTCAAAGTTTAATTTTAATATAGCAAGTCGATCGCTGCAAACAAATTTTGAACTGAACGAAATTGTGTTCAAAAACTCTAGAGTACGCGATAGATGTTCGATGAGGCGGTGCAAATGAGTTCGAATCTTGATACATGCATAATTTTTAACTTATCAACTTTCACGTTATAGGTTTGACTTTGAAGAGGCTTGCAGTACATACAAATCTCATGATTTCTTTATTAAAAATAGCAAGTATGTTGGACTGCCACGCCCCCGATGTCGCGGGTTCGATTCCCGCTTAGGATAAACATTTGTGCGATGAAAATTGATGTTTGTCCTGAATCTGGGTGTTTTCTATGTATTCTGTGTAGCAAAAATAGTGGGCAATTTCATAGGCTGGCAAGTTATGTAGGTTCTACGAAGCCGTGTTGGCCTCAACTTTGGATCCAAAGGTCGTTGGTTCGAACACGGTCATACACCAAGGATTTTACTGTTCAGAAAATTTATATGTAACATATAATGGTGAAGGAAAATATCGTGAAGAAATTGGCATGTCATCACTAAAAAGTTCGAAAACATGAGTCAAGTGCACGAAAGGAGTCTCTTCGAGGCGCACTTGAAATTCTTTCACCACACTGGTTTGAAAGAACTAGTGACACGATTAGTAGAATACTTTTAAAGCAATAGTGAGCGAGTGCATTCGCGAGCCGCTCGGACGAATGTGTAGTGTGGGTAAAACCTCTCTACTATCAAAGTTCCTGTCCCTCGCTGATTTGTTTGAGCGCTGACGAGGGACTTTCCGAGAATTCTAGATTATCTTAAATATTCATTGACTGAGACAATCTGACGAAGTACGGTTAGCACAGGAGTTTCATTATTAATATTAATTTCTAAGATTTAATAATAACTTTGTCAATTATTAGAGGAGGCATATGTCCCACAGCGGGTGGATATGAGCTGAGGATGATGATGATGAATACAAACACTTTTTATTAAAAAACACAGAACTCTATTTTTTAACTACAAATTTCTATTTTAAACCAACACCGAAAAAGGAGGAGGTTCTCAATTCGGTTAAATGTATTTTTTTTATGTTTGTAACCCCAAAACTGTGTTTTTATATGAACCGATTTGAACATTTATTTTTTTTTGTTTGAGAGGATATACTTTCTAATTGTTCCCATCGAAATTTCATTAACATCAGTTCGGTAGTTTAGTTTTTTAAATTAAATAACTGCCGAAAATATATCATCGAAGAAAACGAAATTGCGTATTTTGCTTCTCTGTGATTTTTCAGTGGTGCCTACGGTCACTAGAACAGTCCAATTGAAGTTGGTTTTATAGTGTTTTTGTAAAATCTTGTTTATATTCATTTCCAAAGTTCTATTTTATTATTAAATATTTTAATATTTATTTTAATTTTTAAATTCAGAGCTCAGCAGATTTATAGACCTATACATAGATATAGTATTTCAGTTTTTCGGAAAAAGCTACATTTATGCACTATGAAAACATTGTTTAACCCTTAAGTTCCTGCTCTAAGGTAAACGGAACCACATTGAAAAAGAAAAACAAAAAGATACCTTCTGGTTTTCCCGAATCTTGTCACATTAACCAATCAGCGACGAAGGGTCAGCCAATCTCGTCCGGACCAGTAATAACAATTGAGATGGCCGAACGATCGCTATCTTTGACTTTAACTGTATAAAATAAATATAGGGTGTATTATGCTTATAAAAAATACAATGGGTGATGATAACCTTTTAGTTTTTTGGGATATTATCAGTAATTTTTTATTATAATATACTTTTATATTATTCTGTATTTACCCATTTTTCATTTTGGTAATTAAAAAAGTACCGTTTATATGTGTGAATCATCATAGTGTATCTACTATTTTTTTATTGGGTGACAGAGAGTTATAAAATAGTTGTCTGTCTATTTATATTACTTTTTTAAATAATAAAAGTTCCACCTGTCACCCCGTTGCTTGAAAGGGGGACAGATATAACTTTTTTGGCCCATCTGTCACCATAGGCGGACAGAGCAGGGTGACAGATGGGGATAATTATTTATAAACATCTAAAAGAAAAGAAAAAATAAGCATTGATATAGTCTTATTATAATTAAAGAAATAGGTATTTTATTTCCCATGGCACTAAATATCATAAAAAAATTGAACCAACTCCTTTCTAGAAATCATACAAGTAAACAATACATATATTAAAAGAGAACAGACATAAGGGAGGGATGTCATCTATCTAATTAGGGATCCCGATTACCGGGGGTGGAGGGATGCTGCGTCAGTCGCGGCCCGACCCTCGTGCGAGGCACACGTCTGTGCGGTAGTGTGTGATGATACGTGTGACTATGTAGTGGGAAGTGCAGTGCTTCAGGATGACTGTGCTACTAGTTTTTGGACTTTTTGTTGGTAAGTTTAATTTTTAAAATTTTGCTTGAATTTAAAATTATGGAATTTAAATTTATATTTAATTTTTAATAGAAAAGTTGCGCTTTATTATGGTAAGTTCATAATGATAATGACCCAAGGTGTAAATAGAGCATTTTTATGAGGTTGACTAATATACGGTTAATTGATAAAGATACTTAAAACAGTTGAATTAAATTTTACTAAACACAATCGAAAAACTTTTTTTAATTAGGTTTATTTAGATTTCCATATACCTAATGTAGGTTTTATACTTATTTTTAATTAAAATTATGTAAAGGTAACAAGCTTCGAACATTTCCTTTCAAAATGAACACTTTATTTCACCCGTGCTCAAAGTGATTTCACTGAGATTTTCCAAACAACTTATTTTATTCTTTATCATAATTATAATGGTCAAAAACCAAACTAGATGATGTAACATATATCTATAGGTTACTACCACGAATTGCTACAATATCCAAAAAGGTTACACCAAGATAACTCAAATAACGTCTCCCAATAGAGAAATCCCACCGATTCCGATCCCTAGCCTGAAAATGTTTATGACCACATTTCTTTTACGCTCAATTCTTTCTATGACCACCTATGGTACGGGATCGACTGATGAAATGGGATACAGAGATGACATTTTCAGTGTATGAAACTACAACATGATTTAGGTACTCGTAGTAAGATAAAAGTACCTACTCTACGTACTACGTTGAGGCTAATTAAAATATTAGATAAATACGCAGTCCGGTGACGCAGTAACAGCCATCTGCGGCTAACTGCATTAAAAGTCCATCCGAAAAAAAAAACAAAAAAAATAATCTAATGTTTTAATTACCTCTACAATATTTTAATTAGCTCTTTACACAATTATCTTTAAAACATGTGTTTTAGAAATTATTTAAAAAAAGGGAAAATTTTGCTCAATCGATGTCTGTCGCCAATAAAAAAAATGGCAAAATAAACAAAGTCATATTTAGTAAAAGGTTAAAACTGCACAAGGGAATCTTGTGGACTCCAAAATAATGCAAGCTCAGTGTGGGTCGCGAAATTGCCACTAGCAATTTTATGATAATCTCGTAGTTATTCTCAGTGTTAATCCACGTAATGAAAAATGATCCGCCGTAAAATTCATCCAAATCCATTTAGATGTTTTTCGTGGATGATTTACAAACATCCAAATACAAACTTTCTTATTTATAATATAGGATAGTCGTGATAGTACAGTGGCTGCAGAACGACCTAGATTAAACCTTCATCGCGTCACCCACAGAGGATGTAGCTCCAATTATTCAATTTATGCACTTGCGTCGTGTCAGTCAACTTTGAAATCAATTTCACGCTCTGATGCGGTCGAGGCTGGGTTCGGAAGCTGATTTGAAATATATTTTGAACATCTAGGTAAATTGAGGAAATTTGTAGGTATGGGTACCGGTCAAAATGTCGCAAACAAAGCATAAAGTGTCGCTGCACACGGGCCACCGGCATATTTCCTATAGTTTTCATACATTTTATATGGACTAGCCGCACACGGTAGACGCCGGTGGCCGCCACACGCTACAAACCGCCGCTACTCGTTCTCGTGGCAGCCACCGGCCACTAAATGCCGACACGAAATGTATATCAGAGATTCAATCTCGTCCTACGATTTGGGATTGAAAACGTGACCGCAAGTGGCGACAAGTGGCTGTCGCGCGCTTCAACCACTTTTGTAGCTGCGTCTAGCTTCTCGTGGCGGCGTTTATGGTTGTGGCCAGTGGCTCGTGTGCGGTGACACTAAGGAATATAGGATTTAGATTTTTTATTGTCATAAGGTTGTGCACGCTCGCTTCGCTTGCGTGTGGAATAAAATAAAATACCAAAACCCAGCTTCACCCAGCTTTTATCTTGTAGAATTTGACCTCAAGTTAGGCGGTCATTGACCTCAAAGGTCAATGCCTTGAACTTAAGTATCTCCTTACGCCACCCTCTCTCTGATACATAAGAATCGGGTACATAAAAAAAACCAAATTATAAGTCAAAATTATTTTTGTCTCAGTGCCCCGTTTGCTACATCCCAATCCGAAACTTTAAGTCTCAACGTTCAGTGGTTTAGTCGTGCGTTTTTTATTGTTCAGGATAAAACCTGTAAAAAAATATGAAAAGTATTCAGCTTAACCTATAGGAAAAACAGGTCAATACCACGAACCCAGCTAAGCCGCAGGGCCCTTAAGAAAATTTCCTCAGATCCCAAAATTCTCAGTATTCGCTGTTTCAAAATGTTTTATTGAATAAAACATTTGCTGTTTTCGTGAAAAGGGTCTCGATGTGATAACATGAACATTGTAACATTACTGGAACAAGATTCACTCACGAGCCCTTTGAGGTTTGGAAGGTAAGTAAGCATCCATTGAAAAGATTATTTCAAGTAAATTCTTATCTCTAGAAGTAAACCTACTCTTATACTTACGTTATAATGCTCTACCCACAGAAGTATTAAAGTATAGAAACACAATGTAGTACATTGAAAATGCGACCAAGAAAAGGGAGCCACATTGGCTAACTTATAGTACATTTTGGTCCGATGCTAATTTTCGAAAAAGAGAAGTAACAGGGCTAAATAACTATTATATGTTAAAACTACTAGGCTTTTTCATTGTTAATAAAAACTACATCGTAAAAAGTAACAAACATACTTGAAAAAAGAAATATTAGATTTTTATTGACAGGGTGTTTGAAAGTTTTCGGTCCTATAAACCGCATCCAATTTGGTTTTGGTACTGTCCATCTTGGTGTTCTATAGGAACACCGTTATTCATATATGGCTCTACCTAATGAAATGAAAACAATTGACAGTCCTAACGGTTTTAAAAACAAGTTGAGAAAGCTTTTGATGAGGGGTTCTCTACTATTCAATTGACGAGTTTATGACGAGATAGGTTGGGATCCTGTTCTTTTACTGTTTTATTGTTATATTTTCTTATTTTGTGCATGCACGTAGGAAAAGTTAATTCTAGTTTTATCCACAACGACCCCCTATAGCTATAGGGGGTCGAAAATGGCCTGAACTGCTTCGAGAAAAGGATAGTACGGCCGTGCTACTTTTTTTGCTCGACTTGGTGGGGGCCCTGCCGGGCCCCCAGATGTGTTTAGATTTTTAACTCCAATATAATTATAAAGATACGAGTTGTAAAAAATATGTGATTTAAGAAATTAAATTAAATAATATGTTAAAAAAGAATATGAAATAAAGAATACATGCCTGAGCGGTATATGAATGCAACCTTAAAATTTATATAAACTGAAAACCCGACTGCGAAAAAATGATCGCCAATTTCGATTTTTACTATATATTTTGGTTCTGTGACACTTCCATGACCAAAACACGAAAGGAGCCTCTCCGAGGCGCATTTAAAATCCTTTCATCACACTGGTTCGAAGGAATTAGTGACACGAAGAAGAAGAAGATGACCAAAACGAAACTAAATATTCCTTATTTACCAAAATCCATCAAACTTTTGATGGTTTTTTCGTTTTTTTTTTCACATTATACACTACATTTTGGTACCTTACAGCTACAGCCGCCATGTTGATTTTTTTTGAGATTTATGGTTGCTTATGACACTCGTGTGAAAAGCTAGTTACTAATAATTGGGAATGCTTATTGCATTAGATTCTATTGTATATTCTGACGTAGGAATATCGCAGCCTACGAATTTCAGGCCATCATCGATTTTCCAATGACGTCACAACCGATTGAAAAGGTTTTATATCGTTTATTCGAGCTTGCGTTTTCGGTTCGTTGGGATCGTTTTCTTAAATAAGCTTTGTAAATAGAAAATAAAATATTCAAGAACGGGAAAATGGCGGTTTGCTCAAAGTAGACCAGAAAGTTTATTGTTTATTGTTTATTGTTTATTTCATTTGCTTACATGTAAAATCGTCTTATTAGCTTAGGTTCTAATATATTAGCTAGCGGTGTACATGACCCTGTCAGGGCACTGCAAACATTCTGTCCTATTAAATGATTTTAAATATTTTAGATTACATACAAATTCTTAATGGCATTTTAAATAAAATTGGTATAATAGTTTTAGCATAATAATATTAGTAAATTTGTTTTGAATGTCATAAAGAATTTAAATTCACGAATTACTGTTCGAGGTCAATTTTATCAACTAGAAATTCGTTACACTTTGTAGTCGTGGTTATAACGTAAAATCATTTCAAAAAAGGATTTCCATTATATAGGTTGTATTTTGTATTGTTTGTTAGCTCAGATCTTCGAAATTTATTAACCGATTTGGAAAATTATTTTTTTGTTTGAAATGACCTTTCTTTCGGATTGGTAAATCGGTTGAGTAATTTTGTTTTTAAATCAAAATAACTCAGAAAATTATGTTATCCTAGCGTTTAGTTGGTAGTGACCCTGCCTACGAAGCTCGGTGTTCCGGGTTCGATCCCCGGCCTAAGAAAATATTTGTGTGACTAACACAAACGCTTGTTCTCGGTTCTTGGATGTTGTGATGTCTTGTATGTGTCCATGCCACCTGCGAGACAGGGAATCCTAGTGCAGGTGTGTGAATGTTTATGTTTATGTTTTTATCTTTACTGGTGATTTTTAAGGCTTGAAGTTGTTTTGTCTATTTTATTTATCTCTTTCAAATTCATGTTTAGAGTCTAATTTCACTTATCCTGATATGGAATATCTGGTTTCTAAAATACATAATCCCTTTAAAAACAATAAATAATTTCCTTATCACTACTTCACTTATCATTCGAATAAAGGTTGAAAAAATTTCCAAATGTATCATAATGTGTATCATCAAACTTTTAAAGGAAAAGATTTCAAGTGCGCCTAGAAGACGCTCCTTTCGTATACGCGCGATAAAAATACCCTAGTCTAAAACCACTAATGCGCGAGATCTCTGACTCGCCAATCTTCGTGTCTTTTCATCCTACCAACGAACTACTGTGCAAATCTGTAACCGATTATCTCAATATTTGGTTATCTAACTTACCCATTATTTCTACAGGTATAGCAATTACATTTAGGTACGGAACATTCTCGCTTCTCCGTAAATTGTGGTTATGGCTCAAGCCCCGTTTTCAGGCTAATGCCAGTCGTTTGCCTCCTGCGGATATCAGATCGGGGTAAGTAGGTAATAAGGGCTGAAAGAGATCGCTTGAGATAATGTCTACGACTTTTGACTTTGTTCGCATTCGGTTTTAAATGGTGATCATACAACCCGCAGTACAGGCTTCATTTCACCACTTCCCATAATGAAGATCCCATAATATAATGATTGCACGAAAGTAGCCTTTTCGAGGCGCACTTGAAATCCTTTCACCACACTGGTTCGAAGGAACTTGACACGATAAGAAGAAGAAGAAGAAGTTTAAAAATGCACTCTTCTCCACTTGCACGATCAGTCAGTCTTGCACTAATGCCTTCATCACACGGACCGAGCAAACGACCGAGTACTCGGTACGTATATATGTACGTACATAGCGCCGAGTACTCAGCTGAGCGAGTGATGTAAGCTATTTGCTTACATCACTGTCTCGGCCGAGAAACATTTTACTGTCTCACCCATTTGCTCGGTAGGTACATGTGATCTAGTCATTAGTGCGTAAACACAAAGAAAGCAGGCTACCAGCGCCGATCTACCAGTGCTTATCGAAACCGACCGCGCTGGTCACGCGCAGGTACTAGGCGCAGGGAGTCTCAAAACATTGTGTGAGTGATTATCAAAAGTTCGAACCTTTGATAATCACTGGTATCTACGTCAGATGAGTTTGACATTTTACTCGCCACTAAAGCTTCGATGACACAGGGGTAGTTAACGAGCTGCTAGTAAGATACTGAAGACAGTCAGCCCCTGCTTATATCATATGCTTGCTTTATGTAGCGGTTATCTGAGCGGACCCGTACCGATAAGCGCTGGTAGATCGATGCTGGTAGCCTGCTTCATACGTGTGTCGTATATACGCCCTTAGTAAGGGAATAATGTATTGTAGCGATAGTAGAGGGGCATGCATTTTGACACTGAAATATCTCTAGATACTAGATACGTAGCCAGCAACTTCCAATACCCAATCGGTTATTGATCCTTTACCCTATGTCCAACCACGAATGGTGCCTATTTCGAGTTTGTGGCTGCTAAGTGACGAACAACGGTCTGATTCCCTGGATTTGTGACAGCCCTGTTCCAGAGACATAATATTAAATTCGTAGTATTGTACTGATCTACCTTAGTTGACCTGATAGTATTAACCTACCGTTATCAGCATCAATTTTATTGTCAGTCGTTAAAATTCAATTTTACGAGTTACTTTTCCTCACAAAAACAGGTTTTCTTCGTTTCTAGGAAACTTTTCCGTAACGAACAGTTTAGTAACAAAGAGACAATGTCGACGACTCTACAAGTCTATAAATGTAAAGTAGGTAGTACCTAGTCGCTTTGTAGAGTCTTCAATGTTTTTTTGCACCAAATCGTTTACGATGTTGTCAAATAGTTTGTTCATTCTCAAAGTAGAACTTCTAGTTTTATTTTCTCACATTTTATTACAGCATAAGCTAACAAATACAATCTATATTACAAAAGGCAACAATTGGGCCAACCATAGACCGTTACGTACGATATATAGGTAGCCTAACATACAACATAGAGTTCCCGTTAAATCATAAAGAAGACTAGGTCAAAACAAGAATGAAGATTAAATAAAAAGGCCGAAACAGGCCAAATATATAATCGGTAGAGGTTGGTAGAGTTGGTAGAGACTGGGTCGAATCGAGAAGCAATCGCACGCACCGTTTAGGTCTGATTGCCTGGAAGAAATTGTTTTTGGTAATAAGGCCGATTTAGCGATAAGGCCACCACTAATTGTAGTCTCTACTATTTATGGTTATTTTATTTTTAAGACTCCTTTTATATAATGTATGTTTCCTCGAGGTTTACAATAAAGTGGTACTTCTATGGACAGGCGTAAACTCTTACCATCAGGAATATAACAAATGGTTTAGGTACATTTTTTTTATGTAAACAAGTGGCGCGACTAGCCAGGCGCTCTCCTGATGGTAAAAGATCACACCTGCATATAACTATAACAATGCTATACAGGGCTTTGATTCCCATAGGCCGGTAACACTGCTATACGAAGCGCTCATCCACCTTGAGACATATTGATGGTCAGTCTCGAAAGCCCAGTAATTTTACTAGGCCCTTCCAGCCGGGACACAGCCAACACATTACTGCTTTGCATGTGTCTAGTGCACGAAAGAAGTCTCTTTGAGGCGCACTTGAAAGCCTTTCTCCACACTGACTGGTTTGAAAGAACTATAGTGACACGATAAGAAGGTCTTCTTTGCTTGCTTTGCGGCAGAATATATGGCACTATGTTGGTAATCATCTAGAAACGTAAACCATCTAGACATCATTATTCAGGGGAGGCCTCCAAACGGTGAAAATAATATTAATAATCTTCATATGCCTACATATTATATGAAAATTATTAAAATTATTTCAACAAATATCGACCCCACTACAACTATAAACGTCTAAAAACTTCCCCTGTTCATTCGAGGAACACCACATTCTTCCCAAACATCCAAACTGGATTCGAAATCCAGCATCTTCCGATTATCTCCAGCCCATCTGCGCTCCAACCTCATTTACATTTTCAGCTTTATCCCCCATAATAATAAATTAGTTTTTTCTCTGACTCCATTTCCATATTTTCGCAATAACATCGTCTGCCGAGAATAGAAAAATAGAACGTCATGTTTTGGGGGTCTTCAGCCTGGTTAAATCCCTTTTTGTGTTTATTGCCTGGCTACAATGGCAGCGAGGAGAATGGGTGTATTCTTGTGTTATACCAAGTTATTGTGAACGAAATGTACCAATTCCTTTATTATTGTTCGGCTGTCAGCTCAGCTCTAATAGCAATAAATTATCGTGTACGTTAATTTACTTTGGTATGAAAAATATTTCTTGCATGAGTATGATAATTCAACAAGAATCTTTTACAGTACGGTCTTCATCTTATCCTGTCACTAGTTCTTTCGAATCAGAGTGTGGTGAAAGAATTTCAAGTACGACTTGAGGCTCTTTTCCTATACTTGTTTTTCCAACTTTTTGTTTCTATGACATGCCGGTTTCCTTACGATTTTTTCCTTCACCGTTAAGCAGGTGTAATGCACACATATATTTTTTGAACGAAAAAAATTATTGGTGTACGACCGGTTTCGAACCCACTACTTCGATCGAAAGTCGAGGCACCTCCAACTCGGCCAACACAGTTTTTTTGAAAAATTTGAACTACTTCTTTGTTCTGAGTTTGGAGGATTGTGTCGATTTCCGGATATAAACTTGCACGACTTTGTAATCCGTGGGGGAATCTGGCAGCTTATGCGCGTGTTGAGTGACCGTGGCCATCTCCCATCTAGCTATAGAATGTTTAAAAGTCCAAGCTATTGAACATATAAAATTTAAGTAGATACGAATAACTGCGCGTGTAGCATGAAATTCCCATTTTCGATATGAAATCTTTTCGAAGCAGATGTGGCTTCCGCGCGAGCCAGATGCCCCGTTGGTAACCAACTCGAGTCGACTGGGCCAATTATGTTAAGTTTTTATTTGTATCTAAGTAAAGCAATATTTGTTTGCTGTGGTTCAGTCAATTTAAAAAAACATAATATATATATATAATTGTACAAAAAAACAATTTGAACATTTATTAGGGCGCCTAGTTTTGACAAATAATGCGAAGGTCCGAAGTTTACCCTACTAAAATGCGATTAACCTAATGCAAAGTTGAAATTTAAAGGAAAGTATTTAAATATTTTAACATTCATTCCAAAATTCCAACTTTTACTACCCCTCACAACCCCAACACATTAATAACCTGCTTTTATAAGTATGCGCAAGATCCCAACTTATATTCTACTAGAGAACTTGTTAAATATTTAAGAATAACTTAGAAACTTTTAATTCTATAACAGTGAAACATATTTCAGAACCTGACAGAAAATAAAAGCATATTATTATTGACAACTTAACTGAAAAGTAAGAACGAACCACTTTTTATTTTTAGTTACCATTTTCTAGTCTATGTCATACAAATAGCATTTACTTACAAATGAAGTTGGTGTGGTATCAAAAAGTATTTGACAACATTTCGGTTTAATTGGAAGTTAAATTTAATTATTTATTTTTAATATTTTGTGGTTAACTGGCAGGACAAGTATCAAGCGGGAGTCTAATTTGACAGTTTCAACCACAGATTAAATCTTGGGCTCTTCTAACACAGGTTTATCAAACTTACCAGAAGAGCCTGCAACCTTGTAAAAATCTACTTGTAAAACTTGAATAAATATTGTTTTTTTTTATAGGTATCAAGATAATTTATATCATTTTCAGGTTTCATCCTTTTTCTTTTATACACTTTCGTTTGTACAGTTTGAAATTTTCTTACCAAAAAATCTTGGTGTAGGTTTATTTTGTATGTTTTATTATAACCTAAACAAATATAATTAGAAAATAAAAAAAATATAGTTAATTATTAGATGTGTAGGTACGTACGTACGAACTAAAAAATATTCTCTTTTCGTCCGTAAATACCAATTTGCAGTTACCGTTTTTGTAAATGTTTTACATTCATAATCTTGACGCGCGATGACAAACTAATGGTCTCATTTTGAACATTTGAATTTTCAGAAAGAGACCCAAATTAAACTACTTTTTATAAAACAAGTGTCCCAAATGGATTCTTTTTGATTTCGTTGTTCGTTCCTTCGCTAAATTTATTTAAAAATATGCAGATTTTGCTTATGAAAGAAAATTTGAGAATTCTTACAATTACTGCTATAAAAACTACCTATTGTTTACTGCTACTTTTAAAATATTCATTAAAAAGAACAGTCTAAGCCAAGGGTACCCTTAACCCATAAATCTTAAAAGCAGAGTATAATTTCCAGCACAGAACAGAAGGCTATTATAAAGGAGGTGTTTGTCATAAGCGCCGTCAAAATTAAATTTGAATTATGCTCAGGAAGATGGTATTGGGTTAACTTTGAGACTTTGCCTTGACTTTGTATTAATTTGGAAACTATGCAATCCAAAGTTTGGGACGAAGTTAAGCAGTATTTTGAATAAACGCTCGCTATGAATGTTTATGTTTATACCATGTAGCAGGTATTTGATAGAGTAGGTATTACTTTGTACGGTACAGCGTTAACCTTTTTGATAAAGGAATTTCTTTGCTTCTTGAATGCTTTAATAACACATTTTATCTGATTATAATTCGTGTTCAATTAATTTCTATAGACATTTCAGTACATTTATCAACCGACTTCAAAAAAAGAGGAGGTTATCAATTCAATTGAATGATTTTTTTAATGTTTGTAACCTTTTTTGTAATTAGCCGATTTTTTTAAAAATATACTTCCGGATTGATCCCATAGAATTTTCATGAAAATCGGTTAAGTACTTTGGTTTTGAAATCAAAATAACTAAAAAAAAGTCGGTGAAGTGAACAAAATTGCGTATTTTGCTTACTGTGACTATTAAGTGGTGCCTACGGTCACTAGAACAGTCCGATTGAAGTCAGTTGTATGATAATGTAAATCCTTGATTAATATAATAATATGTACTTCGCTACGGTTGGTAATAAATATTACACGTAAGTTTGTGAGCCTCTTCACAAAATTTGAACTATTCTACAAATTAAGTCATAAATAAATTCATAAATTTAATAAATTTATCATAAAATGAGTCAAATTAAGTTTATCCGGAGGTACGGTATTTTCCCCGTCCGAATCGAGTAAGCTCGCCCTACGTATACCTTTACTCGAATCAACCCAGAACACTTTTGATCCCTTCGTATCCCAGTAAACACTGAAAAAAAAAACTCGAAATGTATTTGTCTGAAATAAGGCCGGAGATTATGAAACAAAAACCCATATCTATTTCATTCAATTCGCAAGCTCAGTTGTACCTTAAAACTCATACAGCTGGTATTGGAAAATGCGAGCCGAACGATTCCTGTATTGGAATCGGCGATAATCTCTTTTGTAACGCGACGATACAGACATATTGAAAAGATGGCGATATTATTGAATCTCTCTCCACGGGCTGTTGAGCTTAATACTTCCATTGTTGTTCGAATGTTCGTATTGAATTTTTACCCCCGACCAAAACGAAGACTGACTTAAAGTTAGATTTCGGCCCGTATGAATAAAAGTCTTATTGTAGCACAGAATTCTGATCAAGAGAACTCTAGCTCGTCTGGTCATTTATTAACATAAAAAATTGGTTGTCTATAAAGTTGGTTTACGGACGATAGTTTAACGTGACTACCAGCGTAACGGGACAATGAGCGTTACCGGAAATGACAGCGTTACCGGACAATGACGTCAACGTTTACGTGCATGCAGCCGGCGTTCATAGATTTATTAGACGTAGTCAAGTCAAAAAATATCTCGTTTAAGCTAAGCTTCGAAAGAAAAGTTCTATATTTTTAGTGGTAGGTATATTATTTTTAGTGCACGAAAGGAGCCTCCCTTTCACCACACTGGTTCGAAATATCTAGTGGCGCGATAAGTAGAATTGACTCTCCTGTCATTTCTATTCTAGCCTATAATTATAGTTCACAAACTAAAGCGTCATTAGTAGGTGCATTCGAATCATTTCATTTCTGTGTACATTTCAATCAATATAATAAATTTATACCGGGATTCTGTAATGTATAAGACCCTTCCCCGCAATAATAGCACTGCAATAAAGAGGAAGACATTGAGGGAGTCTTTTCATCACTCCGTCCGTACTCCGTAAATGAAGCTGTAGAGCTTCATTTAGCTTTGACACGCTGTTACAGATAAGGATGTCTCGAATAAGATAGCGAAGACTTGTGTGCGCGCTCCCTACTGATGCAAGAAGGGTATTTTCATAAGGTATTTAAGTTATCTGCCTATTCATTCGAGGAAACCACATAAGTTAATAGCTGCTCCGCCACAATCATCCGAGTGCTTTGCTCAAGTTTGCAGTGGGTTGTCAAATGCAATAGAATTTCAAACTATTCGGAGCAGTGGCGGATTTTCAAATACGCCGCATGTAGGCTGTAGGCGGTATTCTAATTTTGACGTCCCTACCGACCTCTACATTTCAATACCCCGATAATGTGGATTTAGATTTAGGTACTAACTTACTTCTTCTTATCGTGTCACTGGTTCTTTCGACCCAGTGTGGTGAAAGGATTTCAAGTGCGTTTCGAAGAGGCTCTTACTAAGATTTATACGAATCTTTTAATTTCTGGAAAGAAAAAAAAATGCCCCGAATTTGCCGCCCCCTTAAATCTGCCGCCCTAGGCTCATGCCTTTTCAGCCTATTGGTAAATCCACCACTGATTCGGGGATTCTAGCGTGAGCTCATTCGCACGAGCGATTTTTTAACGCGCGTTAAAATTTGTTCAAATAGAACTAATGCATTTCCAAGTAGCTGTTCGCACGTCAGCGCAGATTTAAGCGGGCAGATTGCATTACGGATTTTTGACCAAAACTACTTACATGGGCAATGCAGAAGGGGTACTAAGTTGTACCTATGCAGTCAGATTTTGGGTTTCTACAATATGACAGAATGATAGCGGGGCGACTGCGGCGCCCGAGCCGAGCTTTTGCGAACTAGCTCGAGCTGGGTACCTGAATATGTTTAACGATGAATAAAACTTAAATTATTATGATCAAAGGAACTGACACAAAGCCCTATAAAAACGAGTAACGGTAACAGTTTTACAATTTTTATCGAATTTATTCTGACAAAATTTCGACTTAATTTTTCAAGTTTTTTTTGCCATATCTGTGTACATTAACTTCAACTGATTATGCGTATTTTTTTCACAAGACACAAGTCAACGCAAGCATACACAAACCAGACTCAGGCAAGTTATACCAAGTTGAACTGAAAGTAAACAGAACGAATTGTTTCAAAGCAAATAGAGGCGCCGCTGTCGAAGCTTCAATTTATGCATATTGCAAACTCATTAATTTTCAATACAATTCCCGAGGCGAGTCAACAAAACAGGCAAATAGATGTTTGCGCGTTTTGGGCTGATTAAAAACTGCAGCAAAACTAATTTAAACTGGTCTGTGCAGTAATTTATAGGGTAAATTGTGTTTGCTCAGCGGGTACATAATTGAGTGTTGTGAGAAGTTTGTCGATAAATCATGGGTCGATGTATTTATTTTTCATAAAAACAATTATCAGAAAGAAATACATCACAACTATGAATCACATAGACCGGTGCAACACGATATTTTAATCACAGCACATTGTTTCTAAAGCCAACCAACTACTAGGTTTTGTTCTACGAACTACAAAAGGTTTCAAAAAGCCACGTACTTTATTGTATCTTTTCAATACCCTTGTAAGAAGTGTGCTTGAATATGGTAGTCCAGTCTGGTCCCCTAACTATAAAGTTCATAGTCACAATATTGAACGAATTCAGAGAAAGTGTCTTCGGCTATTATGTTATCGTTTGCGACCTGGTCGCTTATCTCTAAGTTACGAAGAGAGGTTAACTAAATTTAAGGTCCAATCATTGGAAATAAGGCGTTATTATTTTGATTTGCTCTATCTCTACAAAATAATTCACTCCTTAATTGATTCTCCTAGGTTATTATATTAAATTTAGAGCACGTAACTCCAATAAAGCTAATCTTTTCGCTCTACAGATATACAGAAATAATATTTCATTCTATAATCAATTAACTAGAATGGCTCGTCAATACAATGACTTAGCTAGTAATAACATTGAACTCGATATCTTCGTTCCAAAGCTGAGCCACTTTATTAAAATTGTTAAGACCATCCTCAATTTCGATTTTGCTAATAATGTGAGCCACTCTAATGACCAGAGTGACTCAGTAGTATTTAGCATAAGATAGTTTTAGTTTATGTTATATAAATCTTAGAAATCTAATTTCTCAGATTTGCCCTAATTGTATTATGATATATTTATTTATTTTTAAGTTTAGTTTAGTTGATCCCTGATCTTATTTAAGTTAGAAGTAGTTAGGTAGTCTGCTCGGTATTTATGTGTTGTTTAGTTGTGCGTACATTATGTTTATGTTGCAATCAAGCTCAGAAATCTTTGTTAACCTATAATTTTATACTTATGTGATTGTGATGTGTTTTTTGCGCTTAAATAAATAACATAAAATAAAATTACATAGGCCGGTGCAACAGGGCAGGAGAATTTAAGTATCATATACCAGTGTAACTCGCAACGTTGAATTAATTAGGTCGGTGCATTACAGGACATTGATTAGCATAGACCGGTGCAACACGGGACTTTGAATCACAAAGACCTCTACAAAACTATTATAGCATATATTTTGTTACAGTGATAGCCTCGGCACACAACATCACGTTCCTGGAGGTGCCTCAGTACGGAGACCCTCGGAAGGATGCCTCGCTGGCCTGCAACTACGTCAGCGAGAATGGAGACCCTCCTTTACACTCGGTGAAGTGGTACACAGGCAAGGATGAGATCTTCAGATACATGCCTGGACAACAGGTAGGTTTTTTTATATTTTATTTATTTTATTTTCTTAGGAAGACTAAAAGCATAAAGAAACCTAATGGCTAGACTACTCGAATATTACTATTACTACAAGAATACTAATAGTGTTATTTATTACTGTATAAGATATTGATGATAAAAATAAATATAATAAATAATAGGTATAGGTTAAATACATTTTAAGCTAAAATTAAGATCGATATTTGTCATAAGTACCTACTTAGTCCTACTTAGTCTGTGTCGCTGCGCCCTAACAGGGCTCATGTTATTACTACATATATGAAATAGTTAAGACCTTTTTCAAATGTACGTACATGATTGCGAAATAAATAGGTACATTCTAAATTCTAGACTGTATGTCTCCAAGTAATAATCAAGAACATGCCAGCTTATACAAGAAGTGGTTAGAACAATGAAGAACATAAGTAGGCTGGCTATATTAAAGTCACGCATACAATTTATATAGGTGTATCAATATGGATTATGGAGGATTAAGGCTTGGTCCTTACTGACTGATTGACTCACAAAAATACAACGTACAGGCTAAACCCATGAACGTAGAGACTAGAATTTTAGAAGGTACGTTCGTCAAGAAGTTTAAACGCGTATTAAAAATAGAATTTAGTTAATTCGAAACGCAAACGAGTTGCGTCCAGCTAGTGTTTATATATATAAACATAGGACGAGACGAGCTAAGCGCTCTCCTGATGGTAAGGGATCACGCCAACTTATTATCAGAACAAGACTCAGGACTTTGTTGTTCATTCATATAGGCCGGTGCAACACTGCTAAAGCACTCGTCCACATTGAGATTTTGGTGGTCAGTCTCGAAAGCCCAGTAATTTCACTAGCTATAGTGCCCTTCAAACCGGACCACAGTAATGCTGACACATTACTGCTTTGCGCCAGAATTTCTGGAACTGTGTCAGTAAGGTTAAAGGATCTAGATGACTTTTTGCAGGGGACTTCCCAGCCGTACCGATAGGTAGTATGTGGTCTTCGGTACGAGCTGAAAAAGGACTTAATATTCTACTTGTTATTATTGGAGACGCCAATGACCTTCGATTTAATAGGGTTGATCTCTATTGAGGGGAGCGGTAAGCGAAAATAAGCGGGATTGACCACGTAAGGTATACAGCAGACGGATTCGTCGTCGACTACTGGTCCAGGCTTCTAGAAGGCTGGAGCGGTGACTTTAAAGTAAAAATACTATGAAAAATCCGCGGGTCGGACTGTATTTTGAGGTATTGACGAGAAGACCCTGATGTAGCAGTAGAAATACAGATTATTATGACAAGGCACAGGAAACAGCAGGAAATAAGGAACAACGCGTTACCTTTAGGTCGGCGCTACTCTCGTGAAGGCTTCATTCTTCTTCATCTCTCTTTAGATTATTATATTCATTTCATTCATTTAAACACCATGTGGCAAATATGGCAATACCAAGAGTTTGGCATTTTACTGAGATGTTGTTGGCAATACTGATTATCTACAGACTATCGCACTACGAAATTAGACGCCAATACAACACGCTAACTAGTAGAAGTAGGTACTCATAGGCAACAATACGTGCTAATATGTTTTATTGATCATTGTAACACGGAACTGCGCTGCATACAGCGTACCAGATTGTAAATCAAGTTACAATTCAGTCTGTCGGTCGGTCCTTTGTTGCAAGTGCCTTTCATCACTAATTGCGAATCGTATCGCGGTCGCTACCCGACCTTGCTGCTTATTAGAAGGAAAAATCAATTGAAATTGCACTTTCTTTGCGTATTGAAATAATTTTCGCTTACAAATTAGGTGCTTTTGTTTAATAAATTAGCTTTATACTCTATACTCACGAAGAAGGGTTTGCAGTGATTGTGATCCGATCTTCAAAATGTCCATGCGCACGCGCTTATCAATCAAGTAACACTGACAAAACTCCACCACAACACAGAAAATCACTCCCGTCGTAATATTTGGCCGTCTTGAATTATTGACCGAAATTGATAATCATCCAAAATTTGCATGTATTCACGAAGGCGGCTCAAGCGGAACTGAAAAGGTTCGGAAAGATGACGAATTTCGTTCCATCTCTCAGTTGCGGGTCTTCCATCCTTTTCTTCTATAGGGCGCGTAGTGGGTAGGAAGAAGGATAGGAGAAAAAGTATGCTTTGGTTAAGGAAATATTAAATTCTACTGCCACAGATAGACAAATTATTATTTGAGAGTCGTTATAGACAATAAAAGCGCGGTTTATTTGAATAATAAAATAGCTTATGATTAAGGCGGTAGGTAACAATTATAATGCTATGCGGCACTAATTAGTGTGTTTCAATATAAAGGTGAAGTTTGAATTCGACGTGTTTAGGGTTCCGTATATAAAACATGCCAAGCCTACGTGATCCATCTGTCAGCCTGCCAGATTTGGTAGGAAACAACAGTTTATCCTGATAGGACATACAATAATATAGGTACTTATAACTAAAATGAAATAGATAACTACCTAGTTTTATTACATCAGATGTAGTAGACTATAGGTGCAAACATTTCTTAGTCTTAATCAAAAATCATCAGAGACCTACGTCCCTTGAGATCAAAGACTAAATTAACCTGAAAGTCACTTTCTATCATTCTCGGGAATATGTAGGTACCTGTAATCATGTATTCAATGGTTGCGTCTATTCAACCACTTTCATTTATAATGTCTTAAGCTTACCTTACCATGACTTTGACCTTTGCACTTTGACCTGAGCAATATTCCGTCAAAGTCGTATTAAGGCTGAAACTCACATCTTTCAGCGCATAGTTATAAAGGTGCGTTTAAATGTAGTAGGCGTTTAATTGGACTCCACAAATATAGATCAAGATTAGATCCCCACTGGGGATAAAACGGGGGCGAACAGAATTATACATTTACATTTTAGTCCGATGCTAAAACTTAAAACAATAGTAACAACGATAGTGTTTTTTTATGTTTTATTTAAACATGGGTTGAGACAAACTAAGCGCGTATCTCTGGATGGTAAGAGATTAATAAACCACCATCGTAGAGTAATAAAAAAAATTATTCGCAGGGTGTATGATTGTATTTGTCTTGTTTTATGATTTCTTGGTTTAAGGGTAATCCTCAAATCCGAATTCCATACAAAATGTTTTGGACAAATACTCAAAAAGTACGCCGTATTATAAAGTATGAAACTTTTCACATTTTTTGTTCACGAAATCAAAAAACATGGAAGTAAGGAATAGTGTGAAGAAATTACTATAATACGGCGTACTTTTTGAGTACTTGTCCGAAAAAATTAGTATGGAATTCAGATTTGAGGATGCCCCTTAAGACTAGAACAACGTTTTAATCTACGTTCTGGACAGCTTTTAATGAAATCATTCATCTAAGTATACATAGAAATCATGAATCAAGAAAAATAATTTCAAATAAATAAATTAAAAAAATGTTGGCGTCACTATTTGCTCACATTTCAGCGAGAATGGCTCTAGTGTATTGGCACCCTTACGGCTGTTCCATTAATATCCTAAGTATATGAGGCGTAGTGTTCCGATCAACCTTTCATTAAAGATTTATGTGTGCAACCCAAATTGTTGCCAGACGATTATTGGATACATAATTAATGTACCGTTTTCTTCGTAGTTGCGTAAATGGTTTTGCTACGAAGCAATCAGGTTCAATTTGCAAATAAGGTAAGAGAATATTTACATTGAAAATTTATTTTGCGTTATTTCATCTTAGGAATGATTCAAACTGGGAATAATTTATGAGACCGCTATATTACTTACCTTTAAAATAATTAATTTATCTAATTAGGAAAACGTCCTATTGCTATGTTCGGTTTTGTCCGTGTTTTTTTTTGATTTTGGGTTAGAAGTAGCTTCATAATGACTGTTTCGGGTCGTCGAATATCAATACCGATTTTGTCAAAAAATATAATATTTGTTTATTGTGTATATTTTTCAATTTCTGTGATAAGTTGATGATTTGACCATAATAACACTTTTTATATGAAAAAAATCAGCTGACTATTTATTACGGATTTCGAGGTAGAGCCATTTAAAGCTTGGACAGACAGACGGTAGTAAAAGTGTGTGGATATTGACACCTTTTAAATTATCAATGTTGGGTACCGCCTGACGCTTATCCATAGGGAAATGACTAACGGTAACAGTTATCCAATTTTATCAAACTGTGTTCAGTAATGACAACTTATTATGCGTATTTTTTTTCTGGTGATTAATCATTTGCGGTGTATATCTAATTCTGCACAGAAAAGTATCAGGTTTCGAAAAAACAAAATGTAACCTTGTATAACAAGTAGTAATACCATAAGGTATATATTTAACCTTCTTCTTCTTATCGTGTCACTAGTTATTTCAAACCAGTGTTGTGAAATGATTCCAAGTGCGCCTCGAAAAGGCTCTCTTGCACTAATTATTATTAGTAATTATTATTGCAGCATTCGTGCACTTGACACATGTTTTCGAACTTTAGGTTCTATGACATGCCGGTTTCCTCACGATGTCTGCCTTCACCATAAAGCACGTGTTTTAATGCACACATAGATCTTTTTGAACAGAAAAATCCATTGGTGTACGACCGGGTTCGAACTCACGCCTTTTGGATCGAACGTTGAAATTAATAATGTATAAATAATTCGTTTTCTTCTAGCCAAACACACGGGCCTTTAACACGTCTTTTGGAGCAGTGCTAAAAGGCACCTGTACCCTGGAAACCTGCAGAATAGTGGTCTCCTTGCCGAAGATCTACAACACCAAAGTGATGTTTACCTGCGAGGTGTCTACTGAGGGCCCTAGGTTTGCTGTCGTGAAGCAGACCAAGAACCTCACTGTGGCTGGTAAGTGTCTTCCCATAGAAGTATTAAAGTATAGAATCACACTGTGGTACCTATATTGAAAATACGAAAAAGGATCTAAATTAGCTCACTTTCAGTACCTACATTTCGAAAGATAGAAGTTATAGGGTATATTTCTAACCTTACTGTGTACTTTTGCAGTGGTGCTGAAAGAGGACCCAGAGATCCTGGGGGTGCCAAGCAATGTGCAGTTGGGGGAAGATGTTCTGGTCAACTGCACCACATCACCAGCCATGCCACCGGCCAACATTGTGTGGTTTGTTGATGAAAAACCTGAAAGGGTAAGTACATTTTACCACGTTTTTTAAGTCACTTTCTTGTCAATGTAACATTTTTCCTCTCACTTTTTGACAATTCGTGGGAGTAATTTCATGAAAATGGGATGGAAATGTGTAACAGGAAGTTGGCCGTCTATGGTACCAACGCGGCAACGTAGAAAAATGAAATAAATAGAATCATTCCTAATTAAAATGATGCTGATTGCCAAGGTGAGATGTCAGATGATACATTATAATGTGTGATTACTGTAAGGCTCGCTCGTTTTTTTGTCTGTCTGTCTGTGTGTAGTTCTGGGTGGAATCTTGCAACTCAAATTTCGAGCACTTCCCGATTTAATCGGATAGCTATTAGCTATCCGGCTGAAACTTTTAGGGTAGCTCAAAACTCACAATTCTATGAAAATGCATTCAAAAACCATAAAAACCGCTACCTATATCTCTTAAAAGAAGCAATATTAAGCAAAAACATGGTTATTAGATTTAATCTACATTTATTGTTATAGTATTTCCTATCGGATATGCCTGGACGCAAAAAAATTTTGTCTTTGTCCTTTTCATGTCGTGATCTATATCCATTCTAAATTCCAGAAACATATTGCACTAAATTCAGGCATCATTATCTACCAAACCATTAATAATAATTACCTACTGGTCTCTGATAATAATTAAGATAAAGTTCTAAACATTTCACACAATGTAGTTAGTTTACATTATCTAGAAGAAGCGACAAAGCCGCGACCGTAACTATGTAGCTCGTGGTGAAGATGCAACTTTTGTAACTAAACTGAACTGATAACTAGGTTACAAAGTTGGGAACCCGGGCTATCTCTACCTAGCTACATACAATACAATACGGCCGACGTATCTTGGCGAGTCTGAACATAGGCTATGCGAACGACACCCAGCTATAAATCCTTTCAAAAAATTGTAATACTTGCAATTATTTTTAGGCTTACATGCAGTTGTACATATATAATCTATTTTTTAAAAACTTCTCCATTCATCGCGACGGTGATTTAAAAGGATTTGAAGCTGGGTATTATAATGCAAGGGGGATACTTGTCTATGACGCTGTCTGTACGTATTACTTTGTTTTACATGTATAAATAATATATCAATGCGGGCGAAAGTGCGGGCTTATGCTAGTTGGATTATAAAAATAAATTGGCATCAACAGTTTTCTATTGCGTGTTTTCATGCGCTAAAGTTCGCATAGCCTAAGTTCAAACTCGCCAAGATACGTCAGCCGTATTATACATGCATAGATGAATAACGGTGTTCCTATAGAACACCAAGATGGACAGTACCAAATCAAAATGGAGTCGTAAGACAGGAGCAAAAAATTTCAGACACCCTGTCAATAAAAATGAAATATCTCCATTTTCAAATAATGTTTGTTACTTTTTACAATGTAGTTTTATTAAGAATGAAAAAACTTAGTAGTTTTAAAAACATAATATATATCTAGCCCTGTTACTTCTCTTTTTCGAAAATTAGCTTCGGACCAAAATGTACTAGAAGTTCTTTTTCAATGTACACATTGTGATTCTATACTTTAATACTTCTGTGAATACATGTTAGTCGATGAAGTTCCTGTAACAAGATATAAGTAAGTCGATTGACTGGAAAGTTTGGCTTTGGAGCGTTTCGTTATTGGACCATCTTGTGTGCTGCACACAGAAACTCCTGACATCAGAGACAATCTGATTCCAAGTTGGGCGGTTGATATCTTCTGAAGTTTAAAGCTAGTGCTTTTGAGTGACACTGTTGCTGCGGTATACCACTGGCCATGGAATCACCAGCGTTATTTATAATAACAATATCATAGAGAAATAATAAAGGTTTTACAAAAACACTACGACTTCAATCGGACTATTTTAGTGACGTCACAAGGAAGCAAAATACGCAATTTTGTTCACTTCAACGACTCTTTTTTCAGTTATTTTGATTTAAAAACTAAACTACTGAACCGATTTTGATAAAATTTCTATGGGACCTCAATCTCAGCCCACACAAAATTAGTCGGACGTTTGTTGACTTGCTTTATTCTTTTTCAGCATCGCGGCCATCATCACGACCGCCACTGATTTTTTTACTAAGCTTTTGCGTGTTCTAGACTCTTCTTACCTCAGAATAGGTACTGGATTCTTCTTTGATGTCAAGGCAGCAACCCCAATTTGTTGCCTGTAGCAAACTTTAACGAGTGCAGCAGGTTGAAAACCTCGTATATCTCATCAGACTTCTCCCCCCTACAGATCGAGTCGTGGTTACTGAACAACACGCAAGTCTCCGCTGCTGATGAGCACGATTCCATATCAATGTCTGACCTAGCCTAACTTTTAATTAGCTTACATTGCGTGAAATGTCCATTATATTAATATTAGACCCAGAAAGCAGCCACCCCAATGTGTTGCCTGTAGCAAACTTTAACGAGTGCAGCAGGTTGAAAACCTCGTATATCTCACCAGACTTCTCCCCCCTACAGATCGAGTCGTGGTTACTGAACAACACGCCAGTCTCCGCTGCTGATGAGCACAATTCCATATCAATGTCTGACCTAGCCTAAATTTGAATTAGCTTACATTGCGTGAAATGTCCATAATATTAATATTAGACCCAGAAAGCAGCCACCCCAATGTGTTGCCTGTAGCAAACTTTAACGAGTGCAGCAGGTTGAAAACCTCGTATATCTCACCAGACTTTTTCCTCTACAGATTGAGCCGTGGTTACTGAACAACACGCAAGTTTCCGCCGCTGATGAGCACGGACTCCGCAGCAGTTGGCGTGCATTGCGGCTCCGGGTGGGCGGATCCAAAGGCGTCTTGCTGCGGTGCGAGGCCACGCAGCCTACGTGGCCTCCTTTCATTCGTTCTACTAATGCGACGCTTGTGCTGGCTCACTCGCCGCATCTCTCTATGTTTACTGCGTCGGGTAAGAGCAAACTTTGCGTCACTTTTTACTCCGGCCAGGTGGGGTGACGATCTGCAGAAGGTGCGATGCCGCACATTCTTCTTCTTATCGTATCACTAGTTCTTTCGAACCAGGGTGGTGGAAGGATTTCAAGTCTCCTCGAGGCTCCTTTCGTGCACTATTGGGAGAAGCTTATTTCCAGCAGTGGACTGCGATAGGCTAATGATGATGATGATAACTTATTACTGCTAGGTTTTTTTAAAATTTATCATAGAATCAATAACACTCCATATTAAAGGCATAACTTTATTTATAATAAACTTTTTTTATAATAAACTACCCTCAGATATTAAAGATGTACACTCATTTAACGCATTTGAAACTAAACTTG
Organism: Lobophora halterata; assembly: GCA_932526365.1. Taxonomy (NCBI): domain Eukaryota; kingdom Metazoa; phylum Arthropoda; class Insecta; order Lepidoptera; family Geometridae; genus Lobophora; species Lobophora halterata. The sequence continues at coordinate 977,751 of OW052012.1, forward strand.
CAAGATACATACTGAGCGATCACTCACTTCTTGATAAGAAAGCGTTAAATGGGTTTTAATTTATAAACTAAAAAACGACAACTGTAAATATTTTATGCAAACTATTGTTCTCAAGTAAGTGACTTTGTGTCTTTTTGAGAATAAAAAATATTAAACCTTAACTTATTTCAACTTATACGTTATTGCTAGTGCACAATTTTCACTTTTTAAAAAAAGGTGTTTTAATGTCATTTGTAATAGCTATGGTAATAGTATCTAACAAAAAGAGATCCCCAGACAAAAATACATGTAACTACGAGTTAATTACTTTATGTTTAGTGCATCAGGATCTAAGAGTGACCAAAAGAGGTCCCTTTATTTTTAGTTCAATCCTCATATTCAGACTGTATTTTTTTAAAGTTCCACCTTTAGTTTCGCAAAGAGAAGGATTTGACAGTTGAAGAAGTAGCGGCGCCAACGCCTTTGACGATATGTACCTGTCAGAATATCTTAGCTTCCATTGGCTGAGCGCCAACTGACATAAATCTCTAAAATTCAAAAACGTGTGGTTCTTAAATCAAATTGGAAAGCTTTATTCCATTCATATGGAGATGATGCATTGAATATTGCTGCTCGTAATAGTACTTATTTTAGATTTAGATATTCGACGATATATGTATTTAGATATACAGTTGTGGTCATAGAATTAAGAACGACTTGAAGTTACAGATTTTTTTTGTCTGAGTCATGTCATGGGTCGTTATTGTTGCTTCTTAGAATTAACTAGTTATGTTATGAAATAGCCACAAGAATAGAGCTAACGGGATTAGGACTACAGAATAACATCGCTCACTATTTTTGTAACAAACTTTATTTATTCGCAAAAGTAACAATTTCAAATAATAATAGAGCTGGACAAATAATTAAGAACGATTTATTATACTGCTTGAGAGTTGTTTTTTATGAAACTCAGATTAAATTAAATCGCATTAATATGAAGTGCGTAAATAAAATAAGCAATTTAATACATTTTAAATTAAAACTAATAGTTAGTAGCATGTCCACGGCTTTTAATAACTGCTTTACACCTGCAAAGCATTGACTCTATCAATTTTTGACATTTCGCAAGAGACATGGAGTTCCATTCATCTAAGAAAACGTCATACAGCTCTCTTAAATTGCCACACTGTCGATTTGAAACCTTCTTCTTGACTTCGCACCAAAGATGTTCTATAGGGTTAAGATCTGGGCTGTTAGCTGGCCAATCTAAGACAGAAACTGATTGCGATGTGAGAAATTCCTTAACGGTGCGTGCAGTATGTTTTGGATCATTATCATGTTGGAATGTCCAAATAACCGGAAGCACGTCTTCAGCATAAGGTAACATTGTCTCTTCTAGTATATTTTTGTATTGGAATTGATCCATGTTTCCTTCTATCAGCTTAACAGGTCCAATACCATACTCCGTTATACCTTCATACGTCCAGTTTTTATACCTTCTTGCAAATGCAAGCCGGGCCTGCCTATGGCATTGTTTCAACATGGGCACCTTCCTTGCTATCCTTCCGTGCAAGTTTTCTTCTACCAAACGCCTTCGAATAGTGCGTGCCGAGATTGCTGAAGGGTTGTTTTCACCAAAATATTCCTTTTTCAGCTCATTAGACCCTTTAAAAGGGTATTGTTTTGCCAAACGAACGATACTTCGATCATCTCGGCGAGATGACTTTCTCTGTTTAGGTATACGCGGAACATTTGAGGTAGTTTGATGCATGGAAAAATGCTTCACAGCATGGAAAACCATAGTTTTAGAGCATTGCAGGTGGTCGGCTATCTTTTTATTCGACCAATCCTTCTCGCGAAGTTTTATTATTACTTCCCTTGTAGATTTATCACAACTTTTATTTTTCCCCATTATTTTCTATTAAACAATCACCTGCACCAAATGGCGCCAAAATTATAAGAATTTATAGTGAACTACAACCTCATAGCCACAGAGAGTTCTCTATTTAAATTTGAATAAATAAAAAACTATTCAGCGTTCTTAATTATGTGACCAGCCAGTAAGTAGTAATAGTAGGTTTAGATCTAGTGTAAAAAGTTTACCTATTTATTTTTTAGCAAATCATGTGTATCAACGAATGTACGGCTAGTATGGTAAAGTTTTGCGATACCGAGTGAATTACAAAAAAGTACAAACAGTTAGTTATACTTCTTAGTTTAAAAAAAATTCTCTATAAATAAGCGTTCTTAATTATATGGCCACCACTGTAAATGCAATTTAGTTACGTCAGAAGCAGAAGTACAAAGTGCTGGCAGAAGGTGAAAAGTCATACAAAATGGTTCCCAAAATGACGAAAAAAGCGTGTAACAGTCTATTAAGAGGAATAATGACCCCACAGGCTAAGGTTTATTAAACTGTTAAAAAATAATTTGAAAAAAAAATTACGGACGATAGTTTAACGTGCCTACCAGCGTAACGGGACAATAATCGTTACCGGACAACGACAACTTTACCGGTCAATGACAGCGTTACCGGACAACTACAGCGTTACCGGACAATGACGTCAACGTTTTCGTGCAGCCCAGCCGCAGCCGGCGTTCATCGATTTATTAGACGTAGTCACGTCAAAATAGCCAAAACAATTGAACGCTGAACTAACTCCGCCTGTGGCACTAGATTAATTTGACATTGCTGGATCGACCAATGGCTATCAGTTACAAGCCTGGCTTCATTCGTCCATGGACATTTGATTGACTCGGAACTGCACCATTTGTATGTATTTGATTGATACTTCCGGTACTTGCTATTGGTACGGTTTTAGCTTTTATTTTTATATTTTCACGGATATTGCTTTCAGGGATATGGTATGGATGGATAGATGCTTCGTGATTTGTTTTATAAACAGAGCTACATTTTACTCGACTGTAGATGGAAGGATACTTACTATATTTCGGCTGTAGGAAAGGTAATGGAGAGTACAGGCTTCGTAAAATTTCGAAAATCCAATGTGAAGATTTCTGTTTTCATAAGCTTTTTAGCTTGTCATAACTTATATTTATCCTCTCAGATTTGGTAATAAACTCATATACTTTACCAGTATAAGGTTTTTTATTTGATTAATAATGCTGGGGCTACATCATCGCGCTATAATTCGTGTCGCTTTAAAAACTTATAACATTGTTATCGCGATAAAACATAGTGTATGATGTTCTTGTCTAACTTTACTTGTAACGGAAGAGCGAGTTAACACAGGTCTTTTGTATTTAAAAGTGAGTCTCTAACCCCTTTATTGTAAATAATTAACTTAATCAGTTAATGAATAAAATATTTGTATTTGTAATTTTAAGCTGTCAACGACTTCGTATCCGCCCAAATACATTGCGATGCGACGAATTACTCGGTCATACTTGTCGCGATAGCTCGAATACTCGCCGATACCCTCTTATGTAGCCGTAGCACAAATGAACCCTCTTTGTCGCACATGAAGAACCAAATTCGAAGCAACGAGTAAGAGTTTAATAAGTGAACTTCAAACAAGTCCCAAACACAGCTGATCCGAGAGATCCCAGAAGCTTCTCTAATTTACCAAACACGCCAAGTTTACGAGAACTATTTGAGTTGAGGCAATTAGCTAGTCTTGTGACACTTCAACTAGTCACAGAAAAAGTAAACTAACAGTAGATTTTCTTTTTTTTTTTGTATCAGAACACCAAAAGACTACACTCATTTATAAACTATAAGTAGCCTCAAGTATTTATAGTATTTCTTGGAGTGTGATCAACCCCGTTGTACACATATTACTAAACTTAATGGGCTATTATTACGTACCTATACGATTTGTCTATCTATTAATATCCCTATTCAACGAAAAGGGTAGTTTTTCCCACGTCTTTCATTATGCGAACCGCCAAGGAATGGAATGCTCTGCCGGCGTCAGTGTTTCCCGATCACTATAATTTGGGTGTCTTCAAGGCAAGAGTGAATAGGATTATTCTAGGTAAGCGTGCTACATCGTCGACCACATCGTCACTTAACATCAGGTGAGATAGTGGTCAAACGCAAGCCTATAAATAGTAAAAAAAAAAAAGTCTGTTAATTCTGTGATGCAAAGCTGCCTACTGTACAAGGGATTCACTCGAAATATTATGAATTACCTTATGGTGTTGCCACACTGCAGCTGTAAAATGTTTTAAAACATAATTAACAAAATAACCCAAATCTAACATAATATTATGTATGTAAATGTTATAGTGTTAGATAATAATATATAATAAATAAAATAAAATAAAAATATTTATTTCAGACAATCAAAAATCTCAAAAATTAAATAATACACAATACTACCGCTAATCAAATGATTGTGGTATTTATTACCTTATGGTGTTACCACACTGCAGCTGTAAAATGTTTTAAAACATAATTAACAAAATAACCCAAATCTAACATAATATTATGTTTGTAAATGTTATAGTGTTAGATAATAATATATAATAAATAAAATAAAATAAAAATATTTTATTTCAGACAATCAAAAATCTCAAAAATTAAATTATACACAATACTACCGCTAATCAAATGATTGTGGTATTTATTACTCAGTTTCTATGTGAAATGCGCAATGGCTCGCGAACACATATAGCAAATTTTGATAGGCTCGATTAGTTATCAATGGCTCGGAATGGAAACGATTGAATTAATCAGTCTAATTGCAAACGTGGGATGGATTACGCTTATATTAATTAGATCTGTGTGTAGACTATGTAATGTAGCCCTATAGAATAGTCGGTATAATTTATGTGAGAATCAATTTATGTGTTTTTTTTTCGAGAACAATGGATCAGATGCATCTGAGAATAACCCGCAGTTTCAGGCTAGCGTATTTTTGTGGCGCGTATACGGGTAGATTGGTAGGTATTCGCAAAACTTCAAAAGCCGAACGCGCGTAATCTACCAGCGTTTACGTTCGACATTTTCTAGAAACTTTTTCTTTGTCAGTAGCGTGCGGCGTCTATCGCGGCTTATCGCGCGTATACAGCATATGCTTGGAATAACCTGATATTTTTATTTACGTATTTAAAAATATAGCAGCAAGGAACTTATAGATATACATTGTATAAAATATAAAATAGTGTAAGTAAATGTTACATATTTATGTAGTAAAGTAATATATAAATTTTAATCACCATAAAAAATACGCATAGTCAGTTGCCGTTACTGAACACGTATACGGCAAAAACACGTGAAAAAATTTAGTCGAATTTTTGTCAAAATTAATTTGATTAAAATTGGATAACTTATACCGTTAGTCGTTTTCCTATAGATTTGCATCAGACGGTTCCTTTAATTGATAAAAATTTAAGTTTTATTCATCGTTTGGCAAACCCGGGTACCTAGCTCGAGCCAGCTCGCAAAATCTCCGCCGCACTCGCCCCGCTGTCACTCTGCCATTTTGTAGAAATCCAAAATTCTGACTGCACAGATGCAACGTAGTACCCCGTCTGCATTGCCCATTTAATTTTTTTTGGTAATTAAAAATTGGTGGTGTATAATACTATATATCATTTAAACTAAAGTTCTAAACTAGGTATAAGTTAATTAAACCTTTGTTAAGAAATTAAGCGGATTTATTACTAAATAAATGTATACTATTTGTTAATATTTATGGATTTCCGCAAAGTAACGCCTGAATCACGTTGTTTATAAGTTCTTTGGATAATAGTTGACAGTTTTTTCAACCATAGCACTTAGGTACTACCTTAAACTAAAACGTAAAAAATAACGTCCGATCTTACCCGTAAAGGTCCGGTGTTTCCCTTAATTTATCAAAAATATGAATCACTTATCTAAAACCATCTTAATTAGTTTTTTATTCTTATTTATAAAATTGTTATTAAAAAAAAAAAAGATAGATGTAAAAAAAAAATTGCACCATTTCCACTACTCTTGCTTTTTTATAAGAAATCTTTCCGCGATGTATAGTATACCGAAATTCAACCTAATAACTTTGTTTTTTGTTCGCAGGTGTGAGGTCAGCTATGGGAGGAAATGGACTGATGTTGGCTGTCTGTCTAAGTGTGTACATTCATTTTGGTACAGTGCCTTGATTAAGGTTGAGTGTAAGTCGCAAATCGCCGTAAGATTAAGCAGCACGAGTATTATGGACATACAACATACAGGTTTTTGTAACTTGACATAAACTATTTCACCCCAAACCTCAGATTAAAACCTAACCTTGTATAACCAAAACCTCTAGATTAATTTGGTTTGTCTTCGAACACATAGTTAAACAGGTATTTTAAATTTACGTATTCATCAGTTGCCATTACAGAATGTACAGTCTGAACTCTAATGGTCTTTACTTTACACCCAGCTTATTCCCAGTGTTCTCTTATCTACCACTCACACAAACACATGCTGTGTATGTATGAGTGGTTAAATCACATAGTAGTTTATTCACAAACACACGATGTTTGAATGAGTAAGAGTAAGAGTCGGTACACATCTGACGGAAGATGCGTCGAGCGTATCATAGTTAGTACGCGTTAGTACGCTCGACGCACTAACGCATCATCGGTTAGGTGTGAAAGTTTGAATGTTTTATTATATATATATATTTGTCTGTTTTGGCGTTACGTAACGCGTTTTCCGTCAGATGTGTACCGACCCTTAATCACAAGAGAACACCGGCGTTAGCAGGGTATATAGACAATTGTTGAGTTCCGACTATACCTTACAAAAAATTAAAATAAATAAAAACTAATCTCTTTCGAGCAGAAACTCATTCTTTTTGCATCAAAGAGATGGTGAAAAAGGATTATAATTAATTAAAAATCTTGACCTCACTGGGGAAATAAGAGGAAAAAAAATGTTGAACAGACGTTAATCTTAATATTACAGATTAACTGAAATTACCATGGTAAACTTAATTTTAGGATAAATAAAATCAATTAATATAGCAAGCACTGAATTTCGATGTTTTATGTCACAAATTGTAAATTTTAAATTATATATTTACATGTTGAAGAATGCTGATATTAATATTAATAATAAGTGTATTTAAGTCGAGTTTGTAAGATATCTAATATTGTTAAATTATTTTACATTGTTTTTGCAACGAATTTATTAACGGTTTTACGGTTTTTGGAAGATTTGATACTCGTTGCTCATGTTTTTAAGTGTGATAATTATTTTGTTTAAATAATTACCTAATTTTTTAATTTATAATTCAGTTTCACATATCTACTTAAAATTATTTTATATAAAAATGTATCATAATAATAAATTATTATTTCAATATTTATTTTCGTAAATTTGTGCCAAATTTTAATTACGTTAATGATTCTAAATACTTCTAAATGTGTAAATTGTAAATATAAATAATATTAGATAGAAGAAAAAAAATTAAAAATAGGTTTAAGTACCATTTATGTTTGAAAAAAATAAAGTGGATTATGTTTGATATTTGTTATCTCACATTTATTTCTGTATTTCTGTCACCTCTGCAATTTGTATAGTCAATTTTGGGTAGTTTCAAAATTTTCTGTGATACATTGTGTGTTTGTTAATATCAATAAATATTGTACAGTGAAGAATGTCATTGAATGTTAACATCTTTCTGGATATAAATAAAAGTGAATAATTAATTTTTATTTCTTTTATTTTTCCTATACTTACTTAAAATCAATTATGTTGTCTGTCAGGCCTAAGCATTGTAGATATGTATATTGGCATATGATACATATATATTATTTAATTTGCAGAGAAAAAGTTTTCAATGGATAGATTGTATAAGGATACTTGGTGCCTCACTTTTTACCGAAACAAAAACTTATTATTTTATCGATAGTCTTCTTCTATTTCTTCCTCTTCTTATCGTGTCACTAGTTCCTTCGAACCAGTTTGGTAAAAGGATTTCAAGTGCGCCTCGAAGAGGCTCCTTTCGTGCAGTCGACACATATTTTCGAACTTTTTAGGTTCTACGACATGCCGGTTTCCTCACGATGTTTTCCTTCACCATTGCGGGATATGCATACATAGATTTTTTTCGACCGAAAAAACCCATTTACGCATGACTGCCACCGGGATTCGAACCCGCTACCATCGGATCGCAAGGCAAGGGCCTCATCCACTCGGCCACCACGTCCTCTTTAATGAAAGTGAAATAGAACAATGCGTGTTTTTTTGTATAATTATTTTTTTATTTTATTTTATTTTATTGGTCTACCAACAAATGTTACAATAAAACATAGATACTTATAGACTAATTTTTGCTTTACAAAAGTATTTTTCTTGCTAATTGCACAATCACTTAAAGGTAAACACAGCATGTATAAAAACGAATATAAAGAGTAGCATAATTTGAATAAAATATATGTAATTTATATATATATATATATTATGTAGATATTTTTTTTTAAAACACAATATTTAGAGATATATAACTTAAAAATTTACAGGAAAAAAAAAACAACACGATAATATATAATTATTTTAGGATCTAATTTGATAAATTCTCGACCAGGTGGCGGTGGAACATTATATAAACAATGCACCGTCTTCACAGATTGTATTTATCTCTGTGTAGCTAAATTGTACTCTTCACTCTGTATAGCATTTCCACAACACCGATAGCAGAATGCATAAACATTTTCATAAAAAACTGAAGTTTTCCAGAATATTTGAGCACAATAGCACAAGCACTGGAACGGTACGGCGCCTGAGAGTAATAAAGGAGTGTGAAGGGCCCATTTGACCTTGTTCCAAACACTCTTAGTATGATCATTTGTTTTTATTCCTTTTATTCTGGTTTCCATTCAAAAGATTTCATAATGCTCTTGAGTAGATCTTCCAAAACTTCTCACGAATAGCAGCTGTAGTTTTGCGTAGCTGCAACGTACCGCACACAAGCCTCTTCCAACGCGACGGACGTGTCTGCGCTACCACGGACGATAGATACAGTCAGCTGCACAGACATGTTTACGCTCCCAAGCTTTCACATTAATATTACGCTTAATTTTGGAAAGAAAAGCAAGCATTTTCAAATTAGTGAAGTCATCTTACTTGTCAAAATTCTTGTCAAAATGTGCATGTGAGTTCGGGAAAAAAAAGCCGAAATCCCCTCTGCTGCTGGTAGTGGGGATTTCATAACTTTTTTTTGCGAATTCCCTACTAGTGGGAATGAGGATTAAGCCGCAAAGAACAGTAAAAACGAACTTACCCCTAACTTTTCAAAAAAAAAAATTCGATACGCAGAAATAGACCGACTTGAGTTTACAATAGACGCAGTCAAACGTGTGACGTGCGTTCAGTCGGCCGCGACTGCAGAAGACGGGGAGCGGGAGGAGGCACGCACCAACCCCCCTGCCCCTCAGCGGCATGGTAAGGTGAGGGTGTAGGCAGGGCAAGCTGGTACAGTAGTAAGTAGCGTAACTGGTAATTGCAAGCAACAATGCAGAATACGCACAAATTATTATTATAGGTTTATATGAGCGAAGATAGGATTGAGGATTCTTGTGACGTCGGATCATACGACAGGCGACATCGCCATAACGGGTATAAATACGGGCCGGGCAACGTTGTTTATTCACTCCCAGGCTATATGCGAAATATAGACCTCCACCGCGATTTCGATCTCGAGTCCGTTGTTCACTTCATGAAGCGCGCCGCCCGGCGGCATTATGACCTCGCGCCCCACCATCCGAATCCTCTCATTTCGAACGGTCCCGACTATCCTAAAGACCCGCCAGTAGTCAAATCCCTCCGTAGGCCTAAACATATTCTAGGCGACCCAGATGACGACATCACCGCCGCCAATCCGGTGGCGGAAATGCAGTCATCTCGCGACAGACGTAACACTCCACAATTCGCTTACCGACCGCGCCGGCGTGGTCGGAATCTCTCTTACAGGCCCTCTACATCGTTAGGTTCGATTCCTAACGGTGCCTTGGGTCAATAGTCCAATCATCCCCCTGGCAACAGTCCAAGCCGAGGTTCGACCCACCGTTGGGTACCCTTGTGCTGTTTGCCCCAACCTAAATTTTAAGGCAGAGCGCCATCTGCGCTCGCCGAGAGTCCGGTGACGCAGTAACAGCCATCTGCGGCTAACTGCATTAAACGTCCATCCGAAAAGAAAAAAAAATGTTTATTCACTCTCGTTTCGAACTTCGGCGAGTCCACACCTCCTGATGATGCCTCGTGTAGAGGCGAAACACGTGTCGTATCTTTGAACTTTGGTTTTCTGTTCGTTGACTCTTTGGTTTATAATATAGTAATATGTACTAAAGTTAAGTTAATTAAAACCTTTGTTTAGAAATCAAGCGGATTTATTACTAAATATATTTATATAATTTGTTGATATTTATGGATTTCCGCAAAGTAACGCCTGAATCAATCAATTATCGAAGATAGGATGTTTGTTATTTACTCAATCACGCCAATACTACTAGCTGGTTGCAAAATTAAGAGTAAATTTAAATGTAAAAGCTTGGGAGTGTATAATGTTTGTGCTGCTGACTGTACAAAGAAAATTGCAAATTCAGCTGACTCTATAAAAAGCAATGTGTGAACGTACAAAAAAAAAAACGGTTCTATCTGGGAACCTTTTTGTAATATAAATTATAATTGAAAAAACTTGCCTAAAAACTCCAGTTTTCACCACGTTTTTATTCTTTTTCTATTCGTTTCTAGTTTTTTCGAGCCAGTGTGGTGAAAAGATTTCAAGTGCGCCTCAAAGAAGCTCCTTTCGTGCACTTGACACATGTTTTTAAAACTTTATATTCTATGATATGCCGCTTTCTTCACGATGTTTTCCTTCACCGCTTAGTACGTGTTTTAATGCATACATAGATTTTTGAACAGAAAAATCCATTGGTGTACGACCGGGTTCGAACCTACGACCTTTGGATCGAAAGTCGAGGCTCCTCCAACTCGGCCAACACGGCTTAAATTTTGCTTTAAAAATGACTCACTAATTTATTTATTTACTTTATTTTGACGACACGGATGGTCGAGTGGCAAGTGCGTTGGACTGCTACGCCGAGTGTCGCGGGTTCAATTTCCGCTTCAGGACAAACATTTGTGCGGTAAACATCGGCTGTTGTTTTTATTAATTCACTTTCTTGTTTGTCTGTCTGTCTAATCGTTTCGAGAGGAATCTATCTTGCAACACAAATTTAGAGCACTTCCCGGTTAGCTATCAGGCTAAAACTTTTAGGGTAGCTCACAACTCGATGACATAAAAACCGCTATATCTCGTAAAGGAAGCGAGATAGAGCAAAAGCATTAAAAAAGAGGTTTGCACTACTCGGGCGAATCAACATGACACCTGGCTGACACGTGGCTCGGAACTTGATGTGTCCCCCGCTACTCCGTGCGGCGCCCTCCGTGTTTATTCTTCCTCTTATTGCGAAGCCTTATCATTACTTATCATTACCTCTTCTCTATCAAGATTATCCAATTCCACGCTGTGCTTTGCACAAACGTCGTTCGAGCCAGGTGTCATATTTATTCGCCCGAGTAGTAGGTTAAATTTTTTTTCTTTTTTCTTTTTCTTATTATTTTCTCAAAAATGCACTTACAAGTACTAAACGTCTTCATTCACATTTCAGATAGGTATGTATTCAAAAGACTAAAATATACATCACACAGTGTACAGCATATAAATTATGCACCTGACGTGGTCTTGCAATAAATTTGAAAATGCAGTCGTTTCAGTGCCGTTTTCTGTGTGAACTCCGATGCGACGAAGTCTTACGTTGCATATGTTATAACCATAGAAGTATTATATAATCATACCTTAATACTCATACATTGAAAAGGCGCCAAAACTATTGGTCAAGTGTTAGTACATTTTGTTCCAATAAAGGAGATTGGGCATCGCGGGTCTCGGCCTGCATTTATTTTACCTATTTGACAATCATTTCGATATTTTTAAGTATTCGTTTCAGTCTTGAAAGTCTCTAATGCAGCGGGGTTTAGAAAATGATCAAAATATAAGATTTTAGTTTGATCTGGGCATTATAGGAAAAATAACTGCAGGCAGGTCTCTGCCTGCATTTTTTTTTGACAATTTATTTCGATATTTTTAAGTATTATTTTCAGTCATGAAAGTCTCTAATGCAGCGAGGTTTAGAAAATGACCAAAAATTATATCTTAGTTTGATATAAGTATCGTAGTATCGATATGGTAAAATGGCGTACAATAGTGATGGTGTAAACATGATAGTCGGAAACAATTGGCGAGATATCTTCTTACTTTTACCTAAAGTTTATCTGTGGAAGCTAGAATATGAAATCAATACAAATATCTACCTACCATTCCATACCTTATTGTTTAAAAAAGAAAACAATTCGCTAGCCGAATGGGTTGCTTTTGTTTCGTATATCAGTGAATTGGGAGATAAAAATGTAATAAAATATTGTAAATAAGGTACATGTGAACTGATAAAGTATTTGTAAAAATGTGTGATTTGCTGAACCCCAACAACTTGTTTACGCTTCATGTGCTTGGATTTATATTTCAGGTTAGTTTCTGAATTTACTTACCTTTAAAGGATTTAAGGAGTCTATTAGTGACTAAATACATAGCTTGGTAGGTCTTATGTGACAAATCTTTAGATAGAGCCAATTACTTATTATTCCCGCTGCTTTGGAACATAAATAGCATATACCTATATGAAATCTACGCTGTTAGTACAGTGTCACTAAACAGTTTCACGCAGGCAGGTTGAAAAAAAATCGTTAGCTGGGCTCCATACATTTTTCCCCAATGTCATTTGGAAAATGAGAAGCAATATGGCTATGGATACATTTCTTAAAGGTCAAAATGAAAAATTAATAAAATTCTGTATAAAATGGAGATATTTTATTTTCATTAACGGGGCAAGCGTCTGTTTTTTTTTATAATTTACTTTTTTTTGCCTCCATTTTGCTTCGATACTGTCAATCCAGGTGTCTATATAGGAAAACATGGTTATACCTAGTACCTACTCTAAAATGTAAAATCCTTGAGAATAATTAAGCTCTCAGATGTTGCAGAGGTTTTTAGGAACCTGCTAATACTAAAACTAATGTACAAGAAAATTTGTGTGGATAGATAAATTGATGTTATTTCCTCAAATAAAAAAAAATACGAGTAAATCTTATTTTATTTAAATCACGTCGAAACCCATCGGACCTATATTTAATTTTTTTATCCATGGGACGAGACGTGCGTGAATGTTAAATAAATAAAATAAAATAAATAATAATAATTATAAAAAATAAGAGCTACTACTCGGGCGAATCAACATGACACCTGGCTCGAATGACGTTTGTGCAAAGTAAAGCGTGGAATTGGATAATCTTGATAGAGAAGAGGTCTTGGTAATGATAAGTAATGATAAGGCTTCGCAATTAGAGAAAGAACAAACACGGAGGGCGCCGCGCGGGGTAGCGGGGGAAGTATCAAGTTCCGAGCCACGTGTCCGCCAGGTGTCATGTTCATTCGCCCGAGTAGTACACATTTTAGGAAAGTTACCTCTACCACAGAGTACTGAGATACTACGTACGACCTCTACTTAGTGATGCCTCGAACTTTAAATGAGATGGCACACCGACAATAGATGCTTAGTAATGGAATCGTGACGTTCAGATTCTTAGAGCCGTGACCAGCATGCTGAGGATTAGGACATAGTAGATAGTTAACTAGTTGTAGTTATCCAGTTGTCCGCTTTTCTCAGTTTGTATGATTAAAAGAATAAGAGAGAAAAAGAGCAATGTTTAACAATACCAACTTTGCTTATAACGTCGCTTTGTTTTTCTCGCCTTAGAGCGAAGTTACACTGATCTGTTGCGTTGCGTTGCGTCGCAGTTTCGTACTGGCATTTGCGTCGCAGAGTTCGATTTAGATGCATTCAGTGCCAAATGATACAGACAGTGAAGTAAAGTAAAGTAAAGTATTTATTTATTGCGTGAAATACATGTACATGAGGATGAAAAATGTATTCTACCATCGCGGGCATGCAATATTAGATTTACATTATAAACACGTCTTATAGTAATACCTACATGAAACAAAATAGTATTAAAAATAAAAATATAATGAACTAACTAGATTTTCAAAAGGAAATATTAAATGTCATATTTATAATTTCCTTTTTGAAAATTGTTCATAGATCATTAACCATGTCATCTACCATTTTAAGCATTTCAAAATAAATTGCTGCTAGAGTCCGAAAACAAAAACGAAAATTGGACTAAGTTGAAGTTAAAATGTGTTTAATAAGATGAATTACCGTTCTTAAATGTACTATGTCAGGTTTCAGTTATAATGGAAGCGGAGACGCGGTGACAACACTAACAAGATTACTGACTTTTCTCGTAACTTTGGCGTCGTATCTTTATATGGTTATTCACTGGGACTTTTATCTGGATCTTATACTTACCTTTTAGGGTTCCAAGTCTGACAAAGAACCCAGATAGTTTTGTAATTCTGTATTTCTTTATTATAGACAAAAACACGTTTTAGTGAACAACATTATAGAAACGACATGTACAAAGGTGTGTATTTTGTAATGTTCGGCCGTCTGTAAGTTTGTTTGTCAAGGTATTTAAGAGACTTCTGCCCACTTGCACTAAACCTAAGCAATTACTTTACTCGCTAGAAAAATCTAACGGTCTGAATTTGTGCCGTTAAGATCTTCCTAGCGAGTAAAGTAATTGTTTAGGAATTGTGACCGTTTCATGCAAGTAGGCATTAGGTTTCTTATCGCAAAAGTTTAGCGCTTTATTTTAAGCCACCAAGTTTTTAGAAACACCACAAAAATGTTAAAGTATTAAGTAATTAAGTATCTAGTAACTAATTTAATTCAAATGGACATTTTATTAAATTTATAATTGTATTGTCGTGATTGACATATGACCAAAAAAAATCCGAAAAATCCCTTTATAGACAGACATGCAGGGTGAATTTTTGGTTGACTACATTGTCAGTTGACTTTAATTTTCTTAAAAGTGAGACCTGTCCTTAAGTTTGCCACCAATCATTACTTCCTACAATTTGTTCTAAATAAGCGACACTCTATGATAACGCAATATTACGGAATTTAATATTTTATTGATTTTTATAAAATCTGAGAATGTCGATTTATTTTTCACTGAAATCGGCCTTATTCCCGATAGTTAAGGATTTGGTCATACAAGCCCCGTTGAAAAATTCATCCTGTATCTCACAACTGTCTCAAAGTAATTTCTTTGACAGTACGATAGCGTTCCCGCCAAGTCTTGTTTTATAATCTCGTTAAAATTTTCATTACCTCAGGATGCAACAAAATATTAAACCAACTTAACGTAAACCATACCAAACCATAGATTATTAGAAAAAAAAATTAAGACCACACGACAAAAGTGAAAACTTCTTCAAAGGCGAGGTTAATAATACGAAATACAACTATTTTTTCACAGTTTGACAGTGAGCACATGACAGTAGAAATGATGCTTATTAATAAATACATTTTGTTCACGCTCATAGCATGAACAATACATAAACTTTATTTTATAATGTTACGCTAGTATTTATAATATTACGCTACCATTAGTTGATGTCGTTCAGTTCTATTACAAGACTTCACTTAGTAATATTATACCAGCCAACTTTACACGAAATAGAGCTTACATCCGAGCGTTGGGAGCGCAGTAGCCCAGTCCAATTCACCCACGAAATATTTGGCACAGTGAATCTTAAGATATCAAGGATTTACAAAAACATACGACAACCGACTTCGAACTGTTCTGGTGACCGTAAACACCACTTAATACACAGGGAAAAGTAAAACACAGGGAAGCAAAATACGCAATTTCGTCGACTGACGTATTTTTTTCAGTTAGTTTAAGCACTGAACTGATTTTCATGAATATATGGGACCAATCTTAAGTATATCCTTTTGAATAACTTTTCAAATCGGTTTAAAGAAAACAAAGTTCGGAAGTAAGAAACAAAAATAAATATACAACCGAATTGATAACCTCCTCATTTTTTTAAGTCGATTCAAAAAGGTCACAAATGTTTCCTTCAACGTCGCATAGTGCTCAAGTTTCAAAACCTTGTTACTCGCTAAGTTATCCGTAACTTGAAGTACTATTAACTTGGCAACTTCATTTGCGAGTTTTATTCAAGTTTACACTGACGATGCTGTTTTCAATTAATCTACGATGAGTTTGTAAGTTCGAGTTAAGTTTCACACAACTTATTATAACCTTGTTTGAAACCGCTGCCTTGTATGTTTGAAAGCTTTTTAACCGACTTCGAATAATCAAAGTCATCATAGTTTTTCCAAAAAAAAACAACAACCGACTTCAATCGGACGGTTTTAGTGACCGTAGGCACCACTAACAAGTCACAGGGAAGCAATTTTGTTCACTTTGACGCCTTTTTTCAGTTTTTTTTTCAGTCAATTTGGTTTCAAAACTAAACTACTAAACCGATTTTGTCAAAATTTCTATGGCACCAATCTGAAAGTATAATTATCCTTACAAACAAAAAAATATTTTTACAAATTATATAATTCCAACAGTAGGTACCAAAAAAGGGCATCATATTTCTGCCGCCGATAGTAATGCGTAATCATTGCTGTACTCTGATTTGGAAGACATGTAAGTTAGACTTATTATAGTTATTAACTTTCTAAACTTTATGTAAAACATTAAGTAATTTTATGTTAAAGCTTGTAAAAATTGTAAGCCTGATTTAGGTAATTAGCATTTAAGATGTACGCCATTATTTCTTTTCCTACCATCAATTGGTTGACTGGTAGAAAATGCTCTAGCATTATTAAGTCCTCCATTTGTACTACATTTGATAAGTGTTTGCAATAAAGTAGTAAATAAATATATACGGCTGACCATCAAAATGTTTTAAATATGAAGGACGAGCACTATGACATTGCTGCACCGGTCTATGACATTCAAAGTTCTGTGTAGCACTGTTCTAGTTATAGGTACATGTTCTCTTACCATCAGGAGTACCTTACTTTTCTTGAGATATGTTAACATGTGAAAATTAATTTACTTACATATATACCCAGCGCAAAAATCGTATTTATTTTTATACCTTTTAAATTAAATTTGTAGATGGTCGAAGCAGATGAATAAAGAGAATAGAAAAAAAAACTTTTGTATTTATAATCCAAAAAGGAAATTGAGAAATACGGTTTTTCCTCTTAACACCAGTAAAACGTCCAAGCCGTTAATCCAAAACATGATTCGCATACAAATTTCACACACCAAAATAAAAATAAAATTTTAAATGCAATTCGGATTTCGGAGGAGAGAAAATTGACAATCAATGCGGGAATCAGAATCGTACCGACACTAATTAATCCGGGAGTGGGTACCGGAGTTGCGCTACTGCGAAACTGCGCTCTACTATGGCATCGCTCTGAATATTTTTTAATCATGAATTAATTTTGGATGAATACAAATTGCCTTTGCTCTTTGTTCTGTAATTAGGTTTTTTTTGTGCGATAAAATTATTCTAAGATAATCAAGGTTTTACAAAAACATACAACAGCCGACTTCAATTGGACCGTTCTAGCACAGACTGCTAAGATATACATAAGTTCTAGTGACCACTGAAAAGTCACAGCGAAGCAAAATACGCAATTTCGTTTACTTCGACGACATATTTTTTTCAGTTTTTGGCGTGACTACGTCTAATAAATCGATGAACGCCGGCTGCATGCACGAAAAATCTGACGTCATTGTCCGGTAACGCTCATTGTCCCGTTACGCTGGTATTCACGTTAAACTATCGTCCGTAAACCAACTTTACAGACAACCAATTTTTTTTTTGATAAGAGGTAAACTACTGAACTGATTTTGATAATAAATTTATTTATTTCTTTCTTCGATATAAAAAGCGTGCTCAATTTAGCCAAAAGCATCCAAAATCTGTACAACACAGACTCTACCTCTGAAATCCAGAGCTCATGTAGACTACGTTTGTGGTGAAGATAAACAGTGGGACATTCGATCCTGTTTGCCGATGTACCACTAGCCGTGTTTACCTGCTGGCAAGTGGTAATGTACTGACGGCTAATCAGGACAAGTATGTACAGGGTGCTTTCAATCAGGAATCAGGAATCAGGAATTCAAGGGATTCTAGAATTTAGAATTTATTTATTTCGCAATCATTTACATTTGCAAAGGGGTCTTAACTCTCTGTTAGGGCACAGCGTCACAGTATAGGTGGTGCTTATGAAAAAAATAGTAATCTTAAATTTAGCTTAAAAATTATTTAACCTATACCTATACTTATTTTTATTATCAAATTCTTATACAGTAATAAATAACACTTTTATTGTAATATTTTTTTTTTAATTTCTAAGTTTTTTTTACTTAAAAAATTACGAAACGAGCGATCTGCTGATTGTGAGAGAGTGCTACAAAAGCCTATGATTTACTATTTTACCGCTCGTTTTGAAACACAGCGTGATCATGACTTGAGTGATGGTTTGTGACGACTCTTTGTTCCGGATAATTATCGTCGAAGTCGGAAGCATAAATTATTTGCCGTACCTCTAGTCCTGATGCTATATATATATATATATATATATATCATCATATATATATATATATATATATATATACTACTACTTTTAGATTGGTCCCATAGACATTTCATAAAAATCAGTTCATTACTTTGGTTTTGAAATCAAAATTACTGAAAAAAAGACTTTTTCCAAGTAAACAAAATGGCGTATTCTGCCTGTGACTATTCAGTGTTGTTTACAGTCACTAAAACAGTCCAATTGAAGTCAGATGTAGTAAAATAGTATCAATAATCATAGTAGAGTGAAATGAGTCAAACAATAAGTCAAAAAAGTACAGTAACATAATCGCAAAAATAAGTCATTCAATATTAATATAACACGCAATCATTCATCATATATACATATATATGATATATATATATATATATATATATATAGTGATGATGGTGCTGATGCTTCTGGATGCTAGTCCTGAGTGTGATTTGTTTGCGGATGGATGGTCGAAAATTTAATCAGTATGCTTAAGAGTCTGTGAGCGTGATGAATGATTGCGTGTTATATTAATATTGAATGACTTATTTTTGCTATTATGTTACTGTACTTTTTTTACTTATTGTTTGACTCATTTGACTCTACTATGATTATTGATACTATTTTGACCAAACTATAATGTAAGCAATTTTTAAATTAATGTAATTTGATGATGATGAATGATGAATGAATTATTTATTAACATTTACTTATTGTAGGAAAGTACCTGCTGGAGTACAGAGGTATTAATTAGGTACCTACCTAAGTAGTGAGTTTGGATTGGAGTGTAGGTAGGTACCAACCAACAACAAAGTAATAAAGCAAAATCACACTAGCCCCCACACTAGGATTCCCTGTGTCGTGGGTGGCTAGTCTCCTCCGCTGGTAGTAGGTACAATACGTACACACAAACAATACGTACCCAACGGCTTTTTAACTGGGATTGATAATCCGTTTTAATTTAATAAATAAATAAATACAAATGAAATACAAATCATAGATTACTGATTCGACAAAAACATCCAAAATCTTTGTAATATAGACTCTGAAGTCTAGAGCTCTTGCGGACGGCCGCGTTTGTGGTGATAACAAATAGTGGGACATTCGATCCTAATTTCCGATGTACCAGTAGCCGTGTTAACCTGCTGGTAAGTGCAGCACGGGTACAACAGATATATGTACTACATTGGAAGGTAGTAGATAGGCAGTGTTGCCAACACATACCAAATTTTCCCCCAAGTATTTTTTCAAATCCCCCTAAAACCCCTAAATAAATATTTTTTTCCTTTATTTTGTTTGTAATGCATAATATGATACTGTTTAGAATTTTATTTTTAGTATTTTGTGTTGAAACTCACGATGCAAGAAACTTGGAAAGTACATTTGAAGGTAGTAGATAGGTACAGGCTCACAGCTACTTTACTTGAAAAAAGCTAAATGTTTAGCTTGAAAAACTTGAGTATAGGGTAAATAGAGTGATAATAATAATCAAGGTTTTACAAAAACATACTACAACCTACTTCAATTGGTCTGTTTTAGTGACTGTAAACAACACTGAATAGTCACAGGCAAAATACGCCATTTTGTTTACTTGAATGACGTCATTTTTCAGTAATTTTGATTTCAAAACCAAAGTAATGAACTGATTTTTATGAAATGTCTATGGGACCAATCTAAAAGTAGTACGAGTATATATAATTTATTTATATAATAAAATAATGTTTCAAATCGGTTTTTAAACAATAAAGATCTTAGGTATTAAAAAAATCCTCCATAATTATAAAACCTTTTGAATTTTATTTTGATTTGCGAGACTAAGGTTTTTAGGAAAAGAAGCACCCATCTACATATATGAGGCATCTAACCGTATTTTACTCTGAACCTAACTTTTAAATATTTTATGCAAAATGAAATTTACCTAAGACGAACTTGCAAAAGCATTATAATAAAGCTTATCAAGTGGTCGAAAGAAAGCGAATTTTCGTTGAAAATGGATCGCCCCAGGTGCGGCGAGAGGCGAATAAATATTTGTTTAAAATTTACTCTAGCCTCCAGGCACTTAGATTAAATAATGTAAGCTGAAACGTTCTGAAAAATAGGTCTGAAAATACAGCTGTGTGTCAGTGACTTACTTATTTCTAGTAATTTTCATGAATCAGTTAAAATAGAAAATTATTATGTAGGTAGGTAGTTTTTATTATATTTGAGTTTTTATTATTATTGCTAAATAGTATTATTTTGGACATAAACAAGACATATCTTAATTGATTGATTCAGGCGTTACTTTGCTTTTTTTGTTTTAAAAAAAAATAAACTAGAGTTAAGTTAATTGGGACCTTTAAGATAAGCGGATTTATTACTAGGTATGTATATTTATACTATTTATAAAGACTTATCTTCTATAATTATTAAATTAAGAACATCTGATTAACACGCTGAAACTACTGAACCAACACAAAAATTCTTTGAAAAGAAAAAAACGAGCGAGTCGTACAGTAGTCGCTGGAGATGTGCAACATCTGACATCTTATTTGAATTTTGCAGGATTCTATTAACTTCATTTTTCTGGGGTCAAAAAATATTTATTCCAAAAAGTAACATACTTATTAAGTGTTTAACCAATGGACCCCGCACTAGGGTTAGCCTGTATCACGAGGACCCGAAAAACGATTTCCTGAATTCCGTTACATTTCACGAAATCACTGCCACAAATTGACAGAGAGCAAGAAGATGTTAC
Organism: Lobophora halterata; assembly: GCA_932526365.1. Lineage (NCBI taxonomy): Eukaryota > Metazoa > Arthropoda > Insecta > Lepidoptera > Geometridae > Lobophora > Lobophora halterata. The sequence continues at coordinate 999,025 of OW052012.1, forward strand.
ACATAAAAGTCACGCAGACTTCAGTCTCATGTAGCAGTTACTTCGGAATTGTCTCTTTATTTATGATCGTAGATAGCAGATTTTTTACCTTAACATTTATTAAAACACAATCCTGAACGACTTAAATACGACATGTCATTGACACGTCTTTCCTGTCCAAAGTCAAAGTAACGACTGGAGGCTCCCGGACTCCCGGAAACACGATACGGTCTATCACATTCAATTTAGGAAACACCCTGTGACTGTCATATGTCACGTTAAATATTTTTGTGCCCGATGCATGTGTTTGATAAACGAACTAATAACGCGTATTTTACCGGTTTTATATCACACATTTTTTCTTCAAAATAATACTGGTTTCGCTTTAATACCTAATATTGGTAGGTATAGGTAACTAAATCCAAGACTTTTTGCTAACTAAGTAAACAAGATTAAAGTTTATAAAAACTGAAAACCCGACTGCTAAAATATTATGCATTAATTGCCAATACGTTATTCCAAATTAAATTAAAACATTTGACTTATTTATATTTTTGTAATCTCCTTCTCTCCTCTCCCCAAACAAAAAAAATATAAACGACTATTGAGAAAATCCACCATTTTGGTAATTTATTTTAAAAACCCATAAAAAGACACTCGGGTTATCGAGACAAAAAAATATTTTTGCATCCTGAAACCTATAAAGGTTTGTGTGGTCTCGTTTTGAACTGCATACCTATACGCGCGTAATATTCAATTCTTTTTTATCGTTATAAACATCGAAAATTGTTGCAGGTATAAAAGACAATAAAAAATAGTAGACTTACCTACTAAATCGCCATAAAAAAAGTGTATCTTTCAACTCAGATCGGTTTTCAGCATGAAAGCTAGGCTACTTTAAAGTGTAGTGCATAGAGCGTGAAGCCTTGGCAAAGGAATGCAATATGAGCTACCTATGCTTCTTGGATACCTCTGAACTCTCTGACTCAAGAATTTTATCTTTGAACGTACCGTATGACTGTATTACAACAGTCTGTATTACAACAGTCTGTAGAGGACGTGGTGGCCGAGTGGATGAGGCCCTTACCTTGCGATCTGATGGTCGCGGGTACGAATCCCGGTGGCAGTCATGCGTAAATAGGTTTTTTCGGTCGAAAAAATCTATGTATGTATCCCACGTTCTCGCAACGGTGAAGGAAGACATCATGAGGAAACCGGCATGTCGTAGAACCAAAAGTTCGAAAACATGTGTCGAGTGCACGAAAGGAGCCTCTTCGAGGCGCACTTGAAATCTTTTCACCACACTGGTTTGAAGGAACTAGTGACACGATAAGAAGAAGAACAGTCTGTGTTGCCCTTTTATAAATTCCTAGGCAGCTTCGTTTGCGTTGCGAATTTAAAAAAAAAACATTCCATATTACGCGTCTACACTTCTTGACAAACATATTCTTGAAATTTCAAGTTTCTAATGCCTACTTGCACCAAACTGTCAAAGCTCCTAAGCAATTACTTTACTCGCTTGGTAGTTCTTAACAGTCCAGATTCTGACCGTTAAGAACTGCCAAGCGAGAAAAGTAATTGCTTCGGAGCTTTGACAGTTTGGTGCAAGTAGGCATAAGTCTAGTAGTTTGGCTTGTGTCTTTCAGTCAGTCAGGACTATCCCTTTCGTATAAATTGATTGATCTTCCCGCGGTTTTGCATAAGTGGTATTGGGTTAAAAATTGCATAAAATATGGTATTTCCAGCTTCAAAATTATCAAAGTTACAAGTTAGTCCAATCTGTTTTGTAGATTTCTTTGATTGAGTAACAAGTACCAAAACGTTCGCCTTTATTATTCATGTGACTAATAACACAGAATTCCTTCCGTAACAAAAATATTTATTATAAAAAAAATAACTTGTACCTTATAAGTTCTTCTTGATTTATGTAATCATTAATATACCTCTCAAGGTTCTCATAAAAAGTTACAAAAACTTTTTCTAATTTTCTGGAAAAACAACACTTTGTATTATTAAAAAACTTTTTGAAACGAAAATTCGGTGGGTAATATCGTAACAGATTTGGCGATTGAAACCCCAATATCCTCATTACGATTGCTTCCTAAATAATAATTGAAATCAATGTAAGTCTTTAATAAACAATTTTCACCATTTAAAATTCAACTTTAACCCGTTGATACAAGGTTGAATATAATTTACTCAGTTCTAAGCTCTGTTATCGCTGACTTCTCCGGGGGGAGTACGATAGGGGTGTCCCAATTTTCCGCAAGATAAACCACCCTATAGGATAAACTGCTTAAGTGTTTGACGCTTTAATTACGAGCTCAAACTACTGGAACTTGTTTGGATATCCTTGTTTTTTCCCTCATTTTGGCTTCCTGCTGAGAGAGTTGTGATTACTGTCCGTAGTAGGTATGGAAAGTATACCGAGTAACATGTTATTTATCATGGTATAAAATTGATCACACATAATGTTACTTTCTGAGACCAAGTCTGTTACAAAATCCACCCGGCGCGCCCCGGGAGGCGATTTTGTAGGTACGCTCTGTGATGTCAAGACACATGTCACCATTCACAATTTCATTCGTATCATTAATAACAATAATAGACAGTCAGAAGTGTGCTGACTGTGAGTGGGAGTGATTGCGTGAAGTTGCGTCATACGTGAATTATTTTAACAAAATATAAAATTATCACATTAGGCCACTGATGAAAAATCACCGATGATTGCACTGTTACAAAATGAAATCATTTCACTATGTGACAATGATATAGAAGTAGCAATAATGTCCATGCCTCGTTCCTAGTTAAAGTCAGGTTCTTAGGAAGGTAAATAAATAAAATTTTATCTCCATGCCAATTTGTGTAAGGAAAGCTGTTCGTTTATCTATTTTCTTATTTGTACAGCCCAGGCGAGCTAAGATAGCTTAGCTGAACTTGGCTCACATGCTTAGTGCTGTTAAAGCACCTGCTAATATTCATTAGAACATAGCTACCTAACCTACTTACGTACCTGTGCATAGACAATTAAGTTTTATTTAAGTAAGATAAAGTTGTTCAGCTCTGTGCTTTGACGCATCCAAATTGTAACTGCATCTAATGTGTGATTTGGTATAAGACATCTATAAATTTTATATTTACTTATATAACCTGTAAGCAAATGAAACCATAAATTAATATGAATATGAATATTTATTTATTTCACCAACATAGTTTATACCGAATTTTTTTTTTTACACGAAAGGACCTCACTTGGGAGACTCTTCGAGGCGAACTTGAAATCTTTTCACTACACTGATTCAAAAAAACCAGTGACACGAAATAAGAACTTTAAATAGGATACAATATCTTTAAACTAGTCTAGTGCAACGGTAACTCTTTTTTTAGGCTATGGATCATGTGTCTGCAATAAAAATATATTAATTTTATTTATTGCTAAATACTCTCCAAAAAATACCAGTTTTCAGCAAAAATGTCAAAAACGAACGTAAAACGAGATTGAAATTTGATACCTATTACAGCGTCAATTGGCACAGTTAGTTGACAATTAAACGGTTTGAGAAACGGTAAACTGTAAACTGACGGTTTTTACAAATTACGGTGGCTCTGTACCCTGTTTACTTCCAGTGCACGACAGCATGAACCTACCCCGTCTGAGTGCTTCGATTCACGGCTCGTTACCCCATTCCCGGTAAAGACGCCGTCAAAGGAATACTGCATTCACGGTTCTTTCGTCAACGTCTCGCCGTCAACTAGAAGCTCTATCACCAAACTGTTACTTAACTGTTTTATCTCTTAATAATATGTCTTTTCTGATTGTCTGGAAGAGATTGCGATCTATAATAAATATATATAATAAGGCCATCTTTGTAATTTTAGTTTGTATTTAATGTTTTGATTTATTTAGGGTGATGGTAATACAAAATAAAAATATTGTATCTATCTATCTATTCTATCAAACTTTTTGAAAGTCGCATTCGTATTGGATCCAATCCATAGAAGTATATAAGTACCTAGAGAATGTTTACCTAAGTCATTTGAAAAATTTCATACAACTTGATTATGCCTTCTGAGGCGGCATCGATACGAATACGCTTGTCAAAAAGTTTTGTGATACCTACAGCTACTGAACAAGTCTTTAATGGAATTATGCGTGAAAACTACGAAGTTTTTAACTTTTTGTAGAGAATGTAATTAGAAGTATCTCAGAAATGAAGTCAAAAGAAGGTTGGAATTCAATTTCGGAGGAAAATATTCTTGGTTTAATCCTGAGAATAAGAATTATTTTCTGAGAAATAACTTTCAAGACTAAGTACTACATACGCGTAGGTACATGCCTTATTAATGTTTGCTTTAAGATAACACACAAAGAGAATTTTACAAAATATTAACTACTTTTTTCACTGCATTATATTTGAACCGAAAATACACATAAAAATAGCGTTCTCAAAGGCTTTTATTTTATTCTCATTAAGTAAAAATTAAAATAAACAAAATAATGTTTTTACTTCTTGCACTTTGCATCTTATCTCATACCAGGGGCCTCGATATCGAATATACGAATATCGATACGTCAATTTTGGCATTTTGGTCACCCATTTTGTGTCAAAATTTTCATACCATTCGATAACGAGAGTCGATGACAGATTAGTGAATTGGTCTCCCGCGCACATTGGCAGACGGTACAGCAGAGGATTTTAAATTTATCAATTTAATTTAATACATAGCCAATTAAAAATAACTATTATATTTCAATGCTCGGCCTCGACTTGGCATCGACCTTTATAGCATCGCGTGCAAACATTGAAATATATACCTTATCTCCATTGGCTAAGTATTAAATTCATTTGAATAAATAAATCTACCATACCGTCCGCACTAGAATCTTCACAGCATACGTCACGTTCATACTTTTCATACCATAATTACACCAAATAGACAAGTAGCTACGTGTTTCCTCGTCAAAATCATAAAACATACTTGAAAACGTACTTAGCACCAGAAGTTTTGGTGATTCAACGCGAACAAACGCCATTTGTAACTAAAAGTGAGGAGTGAAGGTCGGAAGCCTCCCTGGCTCCACATTAAGGTAATGGCGACTGGACCTGTACCTGTACTACCTGTCGTGATGGAGGAAATCTCTGAGGACCCAGCTTTGCTCTGGGACACACTGTATTTTAGTTTGTTATACGCCGCAAATGTTTAATCACCAGAAAAAAAAACGCATAATCAGTTGCCGTTACTGAACACAGATAGATATGCCAAAAACTAGAAAAAATTAAGTCGATTTTTTGTCAAAATAAATTTGATAACTGTTACCATTAGTCGTTCTTCTATGGATTTGCGTCAGGCGGTATTTTGATCTAATTATATTTGTACAGCCTAGACGAGCTAAGATAGCTTTTCACAACTCGGTTCGCATGCTAAGTGCTGTTGAAGCGACTGATAATATTCATCAGCAACATCGAAGGTAGCTACTTACCTACGTAGGTGTGCATAGACAATTAAGTTATTCAATTAATTTAATTGTAACTGAATCTTAATTGCATCGAAATGTGTTATTTCGTATAAAACATAATTTTATTGCTAAATCCTTCAAATAATACCAGTTCTTGGCCAGAATAATTAATAGTGAGACGTGAAGGTTGGAAGCCTCGCTGTGACGTATCCTGTGCTTTCTTATCCTTTTTTTTTTTTTTTTTTTTTCGGATGGACGTTTAATGCAGTTAGCCGCAGATGGCTGTTACTGCGTCACCGGACTCTCGCTTTCTTATCCGTTTCAGACTTTCGTATTTTGTACTTTTCGACCGCGTGTCAAAGAGACCGTACTTTTAGAGAGTCATAAAACAAATTTTGTTATGTTTTGCTAATGTTTTAGAGTAAATTTATGTGTCGAGTCCTGTTTTAAACAAAATTGCGCTAAACTACAATTATGAGTTATCTAAGTTTTACGAGACCAACAGACTACCGCTATTTAAGTAGAAATCCTAGCGGGAGATGATTACTTATTATTATGATTACTTTAAGAAATAAGAAAACTTTATTTGTACAAGAAGTTTAAAGCTAAGGTACATATTATAATCTTAATACCTATATATAACCTCAGAAGGTTTGCTGGAAGAAAATTCTTATTAGGGTTAAGCTCGACTTTGTACATGTCTTTTCTTTTATGATTTGTATTCTAATATGTTTGTGTGTACAATAAAGAATTACAGAATACTTTCGATCCGAAGATTGTGGGTTCGAACCCAGTAGTACACCGAAGAATTATCTGTTCAAAAAATCTACGTATGCATTAAAACACGTGCTCAATGGTGAAGGAAAACTTCGTGAGGAAACCGGCATGTCACCTAAACCTACCTAAACGAACCTAAAAAGTTCGAAAAAAATGTGTCAATGCACGAAAGGAGCCTCATTGAGGCGTATTGATATCCTTTTACCACACTGGTTGAAAGAAATAGTGACACGATAAGAAGAAGAAAAAGTAGAAATCTCTTCCCTTATTTATAGAATATTCCCTCATTTTAAGAATGCGTGTCTTTATTTTTATTTTATTTATTTTATATTTTTTCAGGAACATATTACATAAAAGGTCAGTGCCACTGCAATTGCAGGTGGAGACGACATGCAATAGTTAGTTGAGCAAGTAACTTAAATATATTAATACAAATTATACGTGTATAAAACGTTGAGCAAAATAAACATAAAATAAATTAATACAATATTTACAATGACTCCTAACTTAACTGCTTGCTAGGTCAGTCTTAAAAATATGAATTACTTAACTAAATTAAAATTAAATTGAAATAAAATGTCCCTCCACGATCGCCGCCATTTTTGGACTAAAATATCTACCACGTAGTTAAAACCGCGGGTTAAATAAAATCAATATACAGGGTACGTTTTTTCAACAGTCGTAAAGCCATACTTAGAATATCGAAAAACGCTCAACTCAAGGGACTCACTGGGGCCGATTTTGATGAAAACTAAAACTGCACTTAGAATTTTTTTAAATTCAATTTTCCGAACCGTGTATCTATAGACCGTTGATTTTGAAAAAAAAATATGCCCTGTTATTTTGCGAAACCTGTTACGGATTTACGGATGTGAAACTAATACGATTGTCAAAAAGTTTGGTAATAGGTTTGCGAGCCATACGGAAGTCACCAAAATACGAATACGTAAGTGTTATCGCACACGGGTCATTGGCCACAACCACAAACGCCGCCCGCCACGATAAGCTAGACGCAGCACGCGACAGCCACTTGTGGCCGGTGGTCGCCACTTGCGGTCACGTTTTGAATCCCAAATCGCAGGACGAGATTGAATCACTGATATAAATTTCGTGTCGGCGTTTAGTGGCCAGTGGCTGCCACAAAAAACGAGTAGCGGCGGTTTGTAGCGTGTGGCGGCCACGGGCGTCTACCTTGTGCGGCGAGTCCATATAAAATGTATGAAAACTACAGAAAATATGCCGGTGGCGGCGTTTTGTGGTTATGGCCGGTGGCCCGTGTGCGGCGACACTAAATCGTTGCGGCAGCTTCGAAAACCAGAGTTTCTCAAATCTTTAAATATGTAAACATTGGGAATAATTTCGCTAGAAAGTTACACAGAACCTATACCTACTAACGAACTCTGCTTTGCAAACTCTGTTCTGGCCACGCGAAATCTAATTTTAGACATCAATTTGAAAACGAGTACTTATTTGCTCGTTAAAGCGTCGATGACATAAGGCTAGTTTACTTAAGATTTATGTTCTGTGTCTGTCCGATTTTATTACCATGTTTTTAAAATCACTTTCTTGTTTGACTGTATGTCTGTCTGTCGTTCCGAGTGGAATCTTACAACTCGAATTTGCAGCAATTCCCGATTAGCTGTCCGGCTGAAACTTTCAGGGTAGCTCACAAATCAATGACCATGTATTCTAAAACCGTTATATCTCGTAAAGGAAGTGAGATAGAGCAAATACATAGAAAAGTAGGAATTTTTATTTTTAAAATACTTTTCTTGTTATTCTATATACTACTCAGCCGAATAAACATGACTCCTGGCTTGAATGACGTTTGTGCAAAGCACAGCGTGGAATTGGACAATCTTGATAGAGGTCCTGTAATACTTGGTAATGATAAGTAATGATAAGGCTTCGCGCCGCGCGGGGCAGCGGGGGAAGCATCAAGTTCCCAGCGAGAGTGTCAGCCAGGTGGCATGTTGATTCCCACGAGTAGGGGCGACAGCCGAAAGTATCCGAGATCTGTGGTATGTACCTACCTAATAAATAAGCGACGTTATATTTTATTTTACCCTGTATTTAATATTTTTTTTATTAACCTCTAAAACAGTCATGTTTAATCATTTTCTCGAAATATCTAACTTTTCCCCAATTTAGGTGAATAACATTTACGTTTCAAACCCTTGGGGCTTTTTGATAATCTTGTAATCTATTACCTTTACAATGGGACTCGGAAAGTGATTAATTTTGAGTTATTTAAGAATTCCCAACGGAGATTGGGTATTAAGTTTGTATTGGGGATTGGGGTTGTATCGCTTTTTGTTTTTAACCGATTACGGAAAAGTCCAAGGAGTGTCATGAGTTTAAGGCTAAAGCTGGGTAATGGCTGGTGTTACGGGGCGTAATGTCACATGTTACAAAGCGAGCATTCGTGCAGTTATTACGTGAAAACGAGCACGAACACGCGAGCAACGAGCCGCGGTCACTCTGTCGTAGAATGTTGGTTATATACCTGTACAAAAAAAATTACCCAAATGTACTATTTTGTACTCCAAACAGATTATTTGGATCCCCGTAGATCCCAAAATATTCAGGTATAATTGGTAGTTTTGGACGCTATGATGTGATTTCAACATTCTTATTATGCCAATCATTAACATTAATTTATCATTATTAATAACTATTAAAGACGGAGATTCAAAAAAATCAAAAACTATTATCCAAAACCGAATTAGCATTCGTTAAAAAAAAGGTTGTACCGGATGTGACGTCCTAAATTTTAAACTGTATGTAGGCCTATACAACCTTGCAAACACAGAATAATCTACCTAAAAAATTACAATATTACTCTGAAAACAATTCGCAGTTTCGCACTACAAAAACAAATAATGAAGCGGTTTATGAAAAAATAAAACGGTATGATATTAATATCATAAGATATCGTTTCTATCGACGAGCTGCGTGGATGGAATATAAGTCTAAGGGTGCGTTTCCACTGATGCGGAGCTAGGCGGAGTGGAGAGGAGTGAACAGTGAATTGGTCAATCACAGTTATCGAAGTGGAAATGTGTAAGTGGAGATTTCGAGCACTGTGATTGGCGGATTCACGGTCTGCTCCTCTTCACTCTGTCCAGCTCTGCGTCAGTGTACTCGCACCCTTAGTCTGACGGGGAGTATTCTAGATAAGATAAAGGTATCATTTCTATCGACAGGCCGCGCGGACGGAATGCCAAGTGTTAGTCTACCGGAGAGTATTCTTGAATCGATCGCTGCACTTTTCAGGATTGGAATCTGAATATTTGAAATAAGCTATGTTTAAGGTGAAACTGTGAGAGATGCTTAGATTTTTTATGTACAATACTTAAAAAAAATCGTCTAAGTAAATACAGACAGTGTTCGAGAAGGAATGGCGGAAGATCGCTAACGTTTGCGACAAATGTATATATTAGTGCACAAAAGGAGCCTCTTTGAGGCGCACTTAAAATCTTTTTACCACACTGGTTCGAAAGAACTACTGGCACGATAAGAAGAAGAAGAATAGAGAGATTTGGGGGAGACCCTTGCCCAACAATGGGACAGTATAGATTAAATAAAAAAAGTAGAAACAATTTGTCCTTTTTGGTTTATATGAATTTTTATTTTGTTTCATACCTTGTATATCATTTAATTTTTTGTTGTTCATCTTGTTTGTTAGGTTGCTATTTTCTTTTTCCTTTTTTTTTCTGTTTGTTTTCATTTATTGATTGTTTATTAGAATAAGTAGGTTAATAGTCATAGGTCGTGTCGTTAACCTTCACAGGGCTCAACTGAAAACCAGCGCTGGATAGGTGGGTCACCCCATCTATCCAGCATAACGCTGAGTTGAGTCCTTTTTTGCCATATAAATACATACACTTCATATACGAGTAGGTTAGAATAAGTCTTTTAAGTTAGAATTATTTAGATAAGTAATTATAAGTTTCTCTATTTGACTGTCATTGTATTTTATAGGCAAATAAATACCATTTCATTTCATATTTATTTTTATTTATTTTACTTTAAATAAGACGGCAGCAGCCAATCACATTAATTAAAGAACAATAAAATTAACACTGATGCAATAAAATTAATAAGGAAGTAATATTTGATGACTTGGCGCAGCGCGTGTTAACACAGGCCGTGTGAAGCCACTATAAGAGCTAAAAGGGACAAATGGTACGTTTTGTACCGATACCATACGAGCAAAGCTGTGGACAGAAACTAGTGAGCTAAGGCTAAAAAATCGCTTAGCGTTCTACGTGTCCAATACAATAATGGCTTTAGGATGCTGATGGGGCTGCCTCGCTTCTGCAATGCATCTATCATGTTTGCAGAGGCGCGGGTCGACGGCTTTCATGCCATCATACGCAAGACCGCCTTACTGCTCTGCAGAATATGGAACAGTACCAACAGCATCCTACAAGTCATCGGGGGCAGATATGATTCGCCCATCATCATGCAAACTTTCAATCGAGTTTTGATCCAATAGGCTGCTCCGTTATTGGATTAAAGCTCGATTGGAGGTGCTCATCCCGAAATATTTGTATTTATATTCAACTTTATTTAAGTAAATTTCAATTTAATATAGTATAATTTAATTTCAATTTCAATTTTATTATGATAATTATAGGTTTAAAATTAAAATTATGTTGTGTCTTTTTAATGTTTTTGTATGGATCTAGTTGTCCGAAATAAATATTTTTTATTATTATTATAAGGCTGATTTTCCAGAATAGGCCCCCAATAGTTATTGGCTAAGTTAGAGCACGCGTGATTGGTGCGAGCTGGTTACAATATGTCTATTGTACACAGAATACTAATCACTTATTAGCTCAATCTGAGACATGTTGGTCTAATAGTTTCGGAGAGAAAACAAATAGAAAGGTAAATTACATTTTCTTTATAAAAGTGTTTTTATTTTATGTAGGTCGCAACTAATTGATATTAACAATATAATAAAAATAAATAATTATTTGGACATTTCACACAATGCCATCCAGCCCCAAACTAAGCAGAGTAACTTTGCACAACAACAGGAGTTGACCCAGAATAGATTTATCTGATACCAAAGTATTGTAATTGCTATCACAATTCAAAGGTGTTCCCGGTTTCGGATTTAGCTGAAACTTGGTGGGAACGTGGAGCATGGTGTCGTACAAAATATATCACACTGCACCAACTGTATACAAACGCCTCATCAAGCTATGGCCTTATGAAGGTATCTCCGGATCCAGCCATCTCCGGAAGTTAAAATTTATATATGTTAGGGGAAAATTCATTTGAAATCGATCTATATAAAAATTGAAGCTTTAAACAAATGTGTTCAATTATGTCCTATCTTTGCTCAAAACACGCCTAATTTGACTGCACTAGAGCTTGGACTATGGGAACCAGATGGCTGATAGAATACTTAAATACTTTTTTTTTGACGTAACTTCTATTAAATCGATGAATGCTGTCTGCATTCAAGAAAAAGTGGACGTCATTGTCCAGTAACGCTCATTGTCCCGTTACGCTGGTAGTCACGTTAAACTCCATAAACCAACTTTACAGACAACCACTTTTTTTTGTAAATACATACATAGAATAGAAAACACCCCCAATAATACAATAACCGTATCAATCTTTTTTTTTCGCTTTTCATTCACAGGTTGTCTGAAGAAATCGCTCCACGACATGCACGCCCATTATTAGGTACTTGATAATTTCTATGTTATATTTGCGAGTAACATAGAAATTATCAAGATGAAAAAATATTTGTTTTTTTAATTTGATTCCTTTTTCCTTTTTTTCCTGATTTGATTTCAAAGTTGAAAAGTTTCGGGAATATGCAAAATTCATGTTTGAACTTTGACGCCCTGTTTGAACTGGGGTTAGGCATTTTCAAAACTTCTCTCTTAAATGAATATGATAAATGATTTATTGGCACCTTATTACCAAAGCTTGTACTATGGGAACCAGATGACTGATATAATACATAAATAATTATTTTTTGTAAATACAGACATACCTAGAAAACACACAGACTCAAGACAAACACCAATGTTCATCACTCAAATATATTTCCTGAAGCGGGAATTGAACCCACGACACCGGCGTGGCAGTCCAACATACATTGCCACTCGACCAAACGTGTCGTCAAATACTATCTTTAGGGCGCCTTCATCCTTCAAATCTGTGAGAGATGCTGAGAATATTGATTTACAATACCTAAAAATTCCGTCTAAGTAGATACAGATTGTTAAACACGATCACAATTTTTTTATCAGATTGTGTTCGAAATGGAATGGCGGGAGATTGCTAACGTTTGCGACAAATGGAAGGATATATTAGTGCACAAAAGGAGCCTCTTCGAGGCGCACTTAAAATCCTTTCACGCAATTTGCAGGCGCCTTTAGATTATTTACAAAATAGTTTATTGTTATTCAGGTCAAAAAGCGAAATTAGGTCGTCGTTCAAGTTACCTCTATTTACACAGAATTCAGTAGGTACTTCATTAGCATCTGAACGGAATAATTGCTTGCCACGGGCACCCATCCGATCTACGAATTTTAATTACCGCTTTTGTTAACTTTGATTAGTAGCTATAGTTATCCTTTGTTCCACTTTTCCAATAATCTTTTCACTTGTCATGGTTGACAACTTCGTGCACGCTTTAAGGGGAATCCTCAAATCCGAATTCCATACAAAATGTTTCGGACAAATACTCAAAAAGCGTTTTAAAATTAACCCTACAAACTTAAAAACACGTATAAAATCTAAATTAAAGTATGAAACCTCTCACTTTTTTTGTTGACGAAATCAAAGAACATGGACGAAACGAATAGTGTGAAGAAATTACTATAATACGGCGTACTTTTTGAGTATTTGTCCGAATCGTTTTGTATGGAATTCGGATTTGACGATTGGCCTTAAGCATCGATGACACACGGCTTTTTTACACGGTGCTTGTTGGTGAGTTTAGAAGCTAGCGTGTGAGCGTGTTATATTTCGGGAAGGATTGTCATTAAACAACGCCGACGTCACTGGGCCATAATATTACTTATTCTTTGACTGGGTGACAAACTACAAGCGAACTCGCTGGCTAGTAGCGAGTGTAAAAAGCCGTGTGTCATGGGGGAGTAAAACTGCATTTAAAAAAGTTATTGCTCATAAAATCTGTTCAAAAAGGTTCCGTATGTAATAAGTTATAAGGTTTTAAGATAAAAATGAATATCATTTATTTGCGTAAACATGTGTAGATTAAGATAAGACACAACATTATTTTACCAGTTCGGGTGTGTGGAGAGAATTTTCATACTAGAAGTTGAGAAGTTTTTTGAATTTCGTTCACTCATATTACCCAGATGTAATTTTGAATATTGATAACATTGGATGGTAAGATGAGCGTTCGTTTCAGTTTGTTTTTTTTTTAATTTCCTCGCAATTGAAGTGAAAAATCGTGTGTAGTTCATAAAGCACATATTATCCTCAATTTATATATCAGATAAATAAAATTCTCGTATACAGGGCGTCCCACGGCTATGCCACATGGAGGGAAAGTACCTTGAATATTGTAGATGGAACATTTTACTGAAAGAAGACATTATTTTAATTAAAAAAACTATTTAAACTGCATTCATATATATTTAAATAATTACATGGTTGGACCGGGAGTCGAACCCGTTACACGAGAAATATTATCACACTGTAGTTTTATCATACCGATCGAAAGGCTTCATTATAAGGATTTTTTTTTGCTAAATAACATAATGTCAAAAATAAAAGGAAGATCATGAATTTTAACGTTTTTAATACAAAATTAATCAATTGATCAAATACTCAAAATGTGTCCCTTCCTGTTGAATACAAAGTCGCGCTCTTTTGATTAATTCGCTCCCTGTCGATATTTTGATCTTGTTGTGGTGGATATTTAGAATAATACGTCTAAGTTCTGCTTGTAGCTCGTGGATACTTTCATAATGATGCGTACTTCTCAAGTGGATACATTTATTAGTAATAGGTTTATGATAATGTCAGTTGTATGTCCTCACGGCGATGTCAGCTTTACATTTTTCTGAACAAAATTTCACTTCCAATGTTAAAATTCATGGTCTTCCTTTTATTTGTGACACTATGTTATTTAGCAAAAAATAATCCTTATGATGAAGCCTTTCGATCGGTATGATAAAGCTACAAGGTGATCATTTTTCTCGTGTAACGGGTTCGACTCCCGGTTCAACCATGTAATTATTTTAATATCTATGAATGCAGTTTAAATTGTTTTTTAAATTAAAATAACGTCTTGTTTTAGTAAAATGTTCCATCTACAATATTCAAGGTACTTTCCCTCCATGTGGGATAGCCGTGGGACGCCCTGTATAATGGTTTACTTTAGGTTCTTTGTGTACAAACAACTATAATTTCAGACATCAACATTCAAAACAACGTTAAACCAGTGTGTGCTTAAGACCACAAGACAAAAGTGAAAACTTTATTAAGGCAACTCGAATAATCATTACCCGAACGAGCGTTACATAGCCGAGCGTGACGGCTCAGTCTCATTTGCCTTAAGAAGTATTCACTTATTCACTTATAATGTATATTCCTAATTACCTTATAACAAAAAAATACATAATAGATTCGGAAAAACTTCCTAATTAGCCTCGACAAATAGAGCGTCTCATTTACTGTACGATCTATTGTTGTTGCAAACAATCACAGATTCGGAAAGTAACAAGTTAAGTCTTCAATATTAGTAAAGATATTTTTCTATAAATCCAACATCGATACTTTTCATTCAAATAAATATTGGAGAAAACGTACCTACTAATCATTAGGTAGATTACTTTATTTAGAATATCTATAAATATTTTTTCTCATGCGTAACATGTAGAATGTGCTACGAAAACGTGGAGAGCGCTGCAAACGAGCTTGAACAATGTGCTACGAATACGTAGAGAGCGCTACGAACAAGCGTAAAAATGTGCTACGAAACCTAGAGAGCGCTACAAACGAGCCTCTACGATGTGCTACGAAAACGTAGAGAGCGCTACGAACAAGCGTAAAAATGTGCTACGAATACGTAGAGAGCGCTACAAACGAGGCTCTACGATGTGCTACGAAACCTAGAGAGCGCTACGAACGAGCGTTTACAAGGTGCTATGAAAACGTAGAGAGCGCTACAAATAACAGTAAAAATAAGAGAAGAATACGAGTAAGAATAAGAGTAAGTATAAGAGTAAATATAAGAATACGGGTAAGAATAGATAGATAGATAGATAGAAAAAACTTTATTGCACTTAACAAATAGTACAAAGGCGAACTTAATGCTATGTAGCATTATCTTCCAGCTAAACCTTTGTGTATTGTGAACAGTTGCGTGGGTAGTACACAAAGAACAGATTTCATTAAGGAATGATTATTATCCTACACACATATTATAAATTATGTAATAAACATAAATATATATATATATATATAATACTATATGTATATATATAAATAAATATAAAGTACCTACTTAAAAGTTGATCTAAATAAAATAAAAAAAAATAGAAAATAGTTCATGGAGATGATTAGCTCAAAGCATTTTTATCGAGAAAATGTTTATAAATTTTGGATTTGAAGACATTTACAGAGACAGCGTCGCGAAGAATAAGATTATTCATAGCTGCATATCGATAGTCTTTGACTTTAAAGGCTCATCACTAAACTGCACAAAATCCCTGCTTTTTCCCAGTCTAAACCCAGTGATGAATGGTGCGGAGACGGTCTTCGGGAAACAATGCAAGGAGACATACGACCTGCGTGATTTATATGAGCAAAAACCAAGTTTAGGAGAACATTTTTAAAACCTTGCCTTGCTCTAAGGTTTGAAATTTTCTGGATGATTTTGATCCTAAATAAATATTTTTATACGGCTACTAGTATAAATAAAATTAGCTAATGTGCGGTTTTCGTACTGACTGCAGTTTTTTGAAGCTTACTTGTATCACTACTGCTGGCTTGCGGACGATATTTTAACGTCACTACCAGCGTAACGGGACAATGAGTGTAACCAGACAATGACAGCGTTACCGGACAATGACAGATTTACCGGACAATGACAGTGTTACCGCACAATTACGTCAACGTTTTCGTGCATGCAGCCGGCGTTCATCGATTTATTAGACTTAGTCACGTCAAAAACTGTTCATAGATGAAACTTTAAACTCTGGTGATTAATACATTCAACCGAACGCGATGTGTGGTTGAGTGAGTTTTTAGCGAAATATTTTTCACCAGGATGGAATACAAATGGTTTGTTTTAGAATAGAGTCACATTTCATTATACGTGTTTTTTTACGTTGTAGTGTCCAAATTTCTAGTTTTCGTGAATCCTGGACAAAACATTTACATGTATTGAACAAGAATTAATATAGATTAAAAAATTGGTTGTCTGTAAAGTTGGTTTACGGACGATAGTTTAACGTGACTACCAGCGTAACGGGACAATGAGCGTTACTGGACAATGACAGCGTTATCGGATTATTATTAGACGTAGTCAAGTCAAAAAATAATCTAAACACCACGTTTCTTCATAATCACACCAATACCTACTCTATTTAGTCTAAAATTCCACACGTAAATTCTGTACATTTATCTTTTGCTAGACTCCACCAGTTTCCATCGATGCTGACAGCATTCACACTGGAGTTATGACGTATAAAACCCAAGCAGAATGCTATTAGAGGTTTATTATGTAAAGCCTTGGCCTCAAGCCAGCAGGCTGTGCCAGGAACATGAATCATTTCACATTGTTCTTAAAACTATGTCCTCTCTCCTCCATTTCAAACATAATTACAACTGTTTGTATACATGAGCTGTGTTGGCGTTTTTAGTAGGCATGACAAGTATACCGAGTAACATGTTATTTATCATGGTATAAATCTGATCACACATAACAGTTGTTACTTTCTGAGTCTGTTATAAAATACACGGTGATAACCACCCGGCCGGCTCCGGCAGGCGATTTTTGACGCCAACGGTCGCTGTAATTGATTCATGTCATGATAGGAAGTCGTTCGTCGTCATTCAATTTTACTTGTTATATCCGGTGTTGCAGTCATGGCCATCTGCGGCCAACTGCATTAAAGTCAATTAAAAAAAAACAACTTATTTTCTCTGGTCTGTGATTATACATTGAGTGACAATGTCAAATGCCTTCTGCCATGTCATGTTCCAAGGTACGACTTCACTTTAGCACGCGCAGTAACAAGTCTTCTTCTTCTTATCGTGTCAGTAGTTCCTTCGAACTAGTGTGATGAAAGGATTTCAAATGCGCCTCGAAGGCTCCTTTCGTATAATATACGAAATAGCGTTGTTAACTAACAGAGATCCATCTATCCATGCACACTTTCACAAAATCACAAGTAACTTAGTCACTTAGGCCACTGATAAAAAATAACAGTGTGTTAGAAAATCACCGGTTATATATAGAGCTGTTACAAAATGAAATAATACCACCATATGACAATGAAATAGAAGTAGTAATCGTTTCCATGCCTAGTTTTTAGCAGACGTAACTTAATGCTTCCCACGACCTTCGGGTCTTTGGTTCCACATTTACTGGGCTACCACGACCAATCATCATAATTACCACAGCCCTTGGACGTCCACAGCTGGACATAGGCCTCGTCCTTAAGACGCCACGACGAGCAGTCTCGAGCCTTCTTTATCCACTTCTGCTTATCGTGTCACTAGTTCTATCGAACCAGTGTGGTGAAAGGATTTCAAGTGCGCATCGAAGAGGCTCCTTTTGTGCACTTGACACCATGTTTTGGAACTATTTAGTTTCTATGACATGCCGGTTTCCTCACGATGTTTTCCTTTACGCACGTGTTGTAATGCACACATCGATTTTCGAACAGAAAAAGCCATTGGTGTACGAACAGGTTCGAACCCACGACCTTCGGATCGAAAGTCGAGGCACCTCCCACTCGGCCAACAATGTCATCGGTTCATCACGTGGGCACGTCTTATATTAATCAACGGTCAGTACTTACTGATTACAGAGAATCCAATACAGCATCCTAATTGACTAATTTAAGACGTAGCCACACTAAACTATAATTTAGCTCAGAGCGTTACAATTAGCTTAGATAGACTGGTTCTGCTTATATTAGGGATCCTATTCTCTACCAAATGACAATAAATCTAGTAGTATGGGTCTGTTTGTACGTTGATTAGTTGCAGTGCAGGTGCTATGTGTGAGTGCAGGTATTTAGGCTCGTTTGGTAAGTCACTGCTAAGTTCAAGTTTCAAATACAGTAGATTGCGTATTTATTTTTACATGCAATTTTGTGACCGAGATTAATCAGATTTTGAGAGAGTTATTATACATTATACAG
Source organism: Lobophora halterata (assembly GCA_932526365.1). Classification (NCBI taxonomy): domain Eukaryota; kingdom Metazoa; phylum Arthropoda; class Insecta; order Lepidoptera; family Geometridae; genus Lobophora; species Lobophora halterata. The sequence continues at coordinate 1,017,622 of OW052012.1, forward strand.
AGAATTATTTTAAAAAATAAAATAAATAATAATAAATAAATAAATAATAAATAAAATTAATAATATAAGCCGTTTAGCCTACAGCGCGCCACAGAGTCACATACGTCAATCCAAGCACTATACTTGTTGCGTTTCTATTGTTATTTTGAGGGTAGTTTGGTAAATCACCGCCTGCCCGAACGTGAAGAGCTTGAGGCTCATCAGTGCATTGGCGGGAGTCATTGTGATGGGATGCGTGTGGACGTTCTACTTACTCAAAATCCGTCGATTTTCCCTCCATTTATGGCCATGCCAAATTTGCATCTCAACATTTTTGATACTAGTGAAGTGTCGCGGGTTTGTAGCCGTGCTGTGTGCTTTTCCAAAGACTTTTTGAACCTGGACTCGCCGTGCGATTCCACAGGACCGTGCCTGCCACCAAACCAACAAGCCAGGAGCTGCAGTTCAAAGGTAGGTGGTGTTCAATTGCCTTCGGAAATCAGTAGAAACGTTTTCAGCCCTAGACACTGTACTTTCAAAACTCAAAACACAAAACTTTTGTTACTCTAAAATCGCCAGCATAATTAATCTAAAGGTTTGGTTTAAAACCGCACAATACTCGTAAAACATTACTCTTTCTTTGCAGTTGGGTAAAAGTTCTACTTAAACTAATTGCTTACTTACTTTTTCTGTGTCTGAGTGTGGTTTTAGATTAGCGGATTTGCCCCTCGTGTTTTGCTTATTGCAGCCGTTAGAGACGCCTCATGAGACGCTACTGACACTCGCTAGAAAAAAACCGAGCGTAAACGCCGGTATAAATAAATCAGATAAATGGTGGCGCCTAATTGTAAAGTTAGTTTATTTGATATTGCTCCTTATGTCAGTCAGTAAAGGTCTATAATCCCACCTATCCTTTCCCTAATACGACACATTCGTGCCCTCTACTGGGAAGTGTGCACAACACCAGTTGCACGAAGCACGCTAGACATTATAGACATTATTCTACGAATATTTTCAAATTACATGAAAAGTCCTCAAACCAATCTGTGAAGTGATTTGAAACAGTGAACGCAAGTGAAACTTTGTTGGTACTCAAAGGATTTCAGTTTTGGAAGCCCAAATTGGAGATCTCCAGGTCAGTGCGGTGTGTCATTTCCATCCCTCCAGATTCCTGTATTTTGATTTACTGACTATTTTCACATTGGGGAATTTTTGTTACAATCACTTGGGATCAGCTCTCAATACAGTCCAAATATCGAAATCACAAAACGCTAAACCACATTTTGGTCCTATCGAACCGAGATAAAATTGTAGCAGAATAAATCCAATTTAATCTCATAACTTTTCGAGTATTGTTTCACAGATATCAATTAAAATCAAGCGCAATCATAATAACTTTCTATTCATTGAAAGATATTGCAGTTTGAATAATAAATCACATCCATATTTTTGCAAATAGGTTACCCCGTTCGCAATGTATTGATGTCCGCCATTTGTGATAAGTGCCAACCGAACGTTAACCGCGCAAGTAAACATATTTTTCGTAAGAAAATATTTAATTCTAGTTACGTTGGGTTTAGGTACTTTTACTTAACTCGTGCAATTCACAATTTTATTGCTACTACGCAAATATAAACACGTAGAACATCGATTTACGGATATTAACTTCATAAGTACCGTGTATCGGCTACATACAAACCGCTCATTTTATATACACTTAGCATAGATTGTGTTTTATTGTTTAGCCCGCTCGACACAATTCACGTTAAGTTGTATTTAATTTATTTTTCGCTCAAATCCGCCCATTTTAGGTACGCTTAGCGTAGATTGTGTTTTTTTATTTAAACCGCTCGACACAGTTCACGTTAAGTTGTATTTAATTTATTTTTCGCTGCAACCCGCTCAAATAGATAACTTCTTATCCAAGTTATTTATTTTCTATCACATCCCTATAGTTAGTTACTTACACATTTATCTAATAATTAAACATGACTACCAGGGGAAAAGATATAAACACGGCGAGTAAATCTAAAGATAATATACTCTCAGCCAGTACAGACACAAGTAAGGAGGAGAAACGCCTTGCATTATTAGAAGGCCTTAGATTGACTTATTTTGAACGCTTACAGACATCCTACAATTTGTCATTACAATGTTCCGATTCCTTATCAATAGAAATGTTTCTCGCGTCAGCCGAAACAATTGAGGATGTGCGTACACGCTTTCAAAACACGATAGAAGAAATTAATATGTTGAAATTGGAAATAGAATCAGACTTCGTTCCCAACTTCCAAGCGTGGACTTCTTTTGAAGAAATCTATTGTTTTGTTAAACGCAAGGTCAATCAATTAAAAACACAGTCTAATGAGACTAAACAAGGTTTTCAACGGGAAAGACCGCGTTTGCCGGCTTTAACGATACCAGAATTTAATGGGGATCCTAAATCCTGGAGTTTTTTCTATTCAACATTTAAAAATATAGTGCATAATAATGTTGAACTCACTGACACAGAACGATTGCATTATCTCATGGGTAAAATAACAGGGAAGGCAAAATCAGTTGCCAGCGGAATAGTACACACGGGTGAAAACTATGAAATTATTTTCAAAGCACTCGTAGATCGCTACGAAGATAAGCGAGTCTTAGCTACATCTTACCTAGACCAGATACTCAATGTAAAATCGGTCACCGCTGCAACCTCTGATAGCATAGAAGGTTTCCTAGATACCTATGCCTCGTCTGTCTCCGCTCTAAAGGCTCTCAGATTAAAAGACCCATCCGATTTTATTTTCTTACATATGGCGCTTAGAAAACTAGACACGGATACCGCACGCGCCTTTGAGCTGAGCCAGAGTAGTTCCGAGATACCTACTTACGAGAAACTCATGGAGTTTCTACGTGAGCGCGCAAAAATATTGAATAGAACTTCACATAACACAAAATTACCTAATGAACGTAAGTCTCAGGTAGATTCACGCCCGAAAGTGTCACATGCCTACGTAAGTACGCAAAGTAATGCCACCACCGATCCCACCTTCTCGCTCACTCGATTTCCTGATAAGAAATGTACCTTATGCAACGATATCGCAACGCTCGGACATTTATATAGATGTTCCCAATTTATGAAGTTGGATGTAAAAAATAGATTGCAGTTTGTTAGAGATAATAACTACTGTGTAAACTGTTTGAGTGAATCACACAAATCTTTTCAATGCAAATCGAAATCATCTTGTAGAATATGCAATAGGCATCATCACACGTATTTGCATCTAAATAAGGTCGAGAATTCGTCGCGCGCTGAAAGCTCATCCCTCCCGCGACCTCCGTTTCTGGTCACGTCTACCGATGCAATGACGCGCGTTGCGTCCGCGCCGGCTCCAGCGCCCGGGCCCTCCGCCTCTGCGCAGGCATTGGGGATAGATAACGCTGACGTAGCACTATGCTCTTCAAACGGTACGTCCGTGTTGTTAGGCACTGCGAAAGTGATTATTTGCGACGCGCACGGAAATGAACAGGTGTGTAGATGCATTGTTGATAGTGCGTCTCACAGTAATTTTATAACACGCGATTGCTTACAAAAATTAGGTTTATCACCTGATTCTTATCAAGAAACTGTTATGGGATTTGGTGGTAATCCAACCATTATAAATGGCATGATTAATTTACGGTTTTATTCACGCACAAACCGTAACATACATTATGAAATGAAGACTTTAGTAACGGATAGGGTTACCTATAAGCTTCCGATCGCACACATTGACACCTCCGCTCTGTCGGAGTTTGAACATTTGCCTCTGGCAGATGATACTTACGCAATACCCGGAGACATCGACCTACTTATCGGTGGTGCTCTCTTCCCGCAAATGCTAGGTTCGAATAAAATACAAGCCAAAGCCGGCACACCTTACGCAATCGAATTTAGCATAGGTTACGTAGTGATGGGATCAATGCCCGCGCTGACGACCAACCCCGCTCACGCTGCTTCTGTTCTGTGCTGCTGCCCTTCTTCGGTACGCATGGACGCCACGCTCAATAAATTTTGGGCAATGGAAGAGGTTCAAGTCCCCTCCATTTCTAGTCCAGAAGATAGCGAGTGTGAAGATATTTTTCGTCACACCACAACACGCGATCCTGATGGTAGGTATGTAGTAGCACTACCATTTAGTAAGGACGCTCACTCGCTCGGTGATTCCCACCATACCGCTCAAAAACGCTTCCTATCTTTGGAACGCAAACTTGCCGCTACACCTGCTTTGAAAAAGGCTTATGATGAAAATATTCGTGATTATCTGGAACAAGGTATTTTATCGCTCGCACCATCTGAAACGGAAAACACAAAAGATTTGCCTTGCTATTATATTCCACACCACCCGGTTTGCCGCGAAGATTCATTGACAACGAAAGTACGTATAGTCACCGACGCAAGCGCTAAAACTACGTCTTCGTTATCATTAAATGATTTATTGTACGCCGGTGAAAACTTACAAGGCAATATTTTAAACATTTTGCTCAACTTTAGATTATTCGAAGTGGCATTATCGGCCGACATCCGTCAGATGTTTTTTTGTATTGGGCTTAGAGAATCAGATTGGCGATTCACCCGTATACTGTATAGGTTCTCTCCTGAGGAAATTATACAGGTCTATAATTATAAAAGGGTTGTATTCGGTATGAAATCTAGTCCATGGCACGCACTACGCACAGTTCGTCAACTCGCTGCCGACGAAGGGGATAAGTTTCCCATTGCTCAAAAAATGATAGAAACTGGGCTTTATATGGATGACCTGGTCTATTCCCTGCCGGTAGAGGGCGCTGTTGAAGCTGCAACTTCAATCATAAACTTGTTCAAACGCGGTCAGTTTGATTTAATTAAATGGACAAGCAACTCAGAAGAAGTTCTTGCTTCTATTCCACAAACACATCGTTTATCAACGATAAAGGAATTTGACAATTCCGAATCACACAAGGTTTTAGGACTTTGTTGGTCTCAATCTCAAGACTGCTTTCAATTCAAAATTTCCGTTCCTCCGGAAAGGTGTACGAAACGCTCCATCCTGTCGTGTGTGGCTAAAATTTGGGATGTTTTAGGATTCCTCGCGCCCGTCACTTTGTACGCCAAGCTTCTCATCAAGGAACTTTGGTTGTGCAAATGTGACTGGGACAGCATTGCACCCGAGCATATCGTCAAGGCTTGGACCATTTTCAAAAATGAACTTCCAACGCTCAATGATATTGCAATCCCACGTCACGTCGATATTTGGTCAAACAGCACCGTCACGCTCGTCGGCTTCGCTGATGCCAGTGAAAAGGCCTTTGGTGCTGTCGTATATTTTCATGTCGCCAACAATGGTCACAATTCGGTTCATCTTGTCAGCGCCAAGTCTAAAGTCTCTCCAGTGAAAATAGTTTCTCTCGCACGTTTGGAACTCTGCGCTGCCCTTCTACTGGCTAAGCTCATGCGCATCGTCATAGATACCTGCTCCGCTCGACATGAAATAAACGACATATACGCGTTCTCGGACTCTACAGTCGCGCTCTGTTGGTTGCACGCCTCTCCCCACCGCTGGGCTACATTTGTAGCAAACAGAGTTGGTAAATTGCAGTCACAAATTCCATCGCAAAAGTTCTATCACATTGAAGGAACCAACAATCCAGCTGATTGTTTATCACGTGGTCTCACGCCCGCTCAGATCCGTGACCATCCTCTTTGGTTCACTGGTCCAGCTTGGATTTCTAGAGATGTTTCTGAATGGCCCGTAGTTCCGTTCATTCCTTCAACTTTCTCTCACCCGCCTGAGGAAAAATCCAACTCTTTGGTATCCTCCACAGTCATCGAACCTGCACCTTCCGTCTTGCTCGAATTGGCTTCACGCTTCTCGTCTTGGCTGAAATTACTGCGTTGCATAGTTCATGTTTTAAGATTCACAAAGGTTTTACCTACACGCAACGCTATAAACGCAACAGACTTAGAATGCGCTGAGGAACGCATTCTTCAAGCTCTGCAATTGAAATATTTCTCGAATGAAATTCAAAAGGTCAAGACAGGGAAAATTAATAAACCCGCATTTCAGAGTCTGAAACCCTACATGTCAGATAAGCTGCTACGTGTAGGAGGTCGTCTTCGTAACTCTGATCTCGCCTTTGAACACAAACATCCTATTCTCTTACCTCGAAGAGATCACGTGATAGATCTTCTCATAGACTATCATCATAGAGTCAACTGTCACGCCGGTCCCGCATTGTTGATGTCTATCTTACGACAAAAATACTGGATATTCGCCGCTAGGAATATCATTCGCAATCGAATACACAAGTGTCTCGCCTGCTTTAAGTTACGCCCCAAGCCGACCTTTCCAGAGATGGCGGATCATAGAGCCTGTAGAGTGGTAGAGTCGGTCAAACCGTTCATAAATACGGGTATGGACTTTACGGGTCCTTTTAATGTAACCCCTATCCGGAAACGTGGTGCTCGCGCAATAAAGGCTTACGTCTGTTTATTCGTGTGCCTCACCACCCGCGCTATTCATATAGAGTTGGTTAGTGACCTTAGTACCGCCAGTTTTATGTCGGCATTTAAAAAATTCCTAGCTAGGCGTGGCGCCGTATCTAAACTCTACTCAGATAGGGGCACCAATTTTATTGGTGCTAAACGCAAACTCAATGAGCTCTACAAGTTCATATCTTCACAGTATTTCCAAACAGAGTTCGGAAATATGGTGGCAGAAAATCGTATCACATGGAATCTCAATTGCCCGCTAGCACCTCATCACGGAGGCAATTGGGAGTCTAATATTAAAAGCTTAAAAACACATTTATATCGCGTCATCGGCGATCAGATTCTTTCCATTGAGGAAATGTCTACTGTTCTCGCTCAAGTAGAGGCAGTGATGAATTCGCGTCCATTATGTAGGACTTTATCTTCGGATCCTTCCGAAGACCTAGCTCTTACACCCGCACATTTTTTGACGCTAACGCCGCTTAAATATATACCCGCAAGTAATATATCAGAAGATAGATTACATTTACTCGCACGACACGACTTATTAGATAAACTGGTACAGTCGTTCTGGCGTCGGTGGAGGACAGAGTACCTTCACACGCTGCAAACACGCTCAAAATGGAATACGGAGTCTGATCCTATTACTGTAGGCACAGTTGTTATAGTAGGAGATGATAACGATCCAGTACTTCATTGGCCTTTAGGTATAGTAGAAGAGGTCTACCCTTCAAACGATGGAGTAGTACGACAAGTTAAAATCCGCACAAAGAGTTCTACTTATCTAAGACCTGTTGTGCGACTTTGTAGAGTCCCTAATCAGTAACGTAACTAGACTCTATTCTAACATAATCTCATAGATTTAATTTTTTCGCTCTTTTAAGTTAGTTAAGGTTTGGTATAAGCACTTATACTCACAAACGCTCGATTTATTAATCATACCTTCTTCTATCCGCCATTTTAGGACTCAAGTGTTCAATGCACTTTCTTTTCTCATTTCTTTTCGAAGGAAATCCTTCAAACTGGGGGGATAATGGTGGTGCCTAATTGTAAAGTTAGTTTATTTGATATTGCTCCTTATGTCAGTCAGTAAAGGTCTATAATCCCACCTATCCTTTCCCTAATACGACACATTCGTGCCCTCTACTGGGAAGTGTGCACAACACCAGTTGCACGAAGCACGCTAGACATTATAGACATTATTCTACGAATATTTTCAAATTACATGAAAAGTCCTCAAACCAATCTGTGAAGTGATTTGAAACAGTGAACGCAAGTGAAACTTTGTTGGTACTCAAAGGATTTCAGTTTTGGAAGCCCAAATTGGAGATCTCCAGGTCAGTGCGGTGTGTCATTTCCATCCCTCCAGATTCCTGTATTTTGATTTACTGACTATTTTCACATTGGGGAATTTTTGTTACAATCACTTGGGATCAGCTCTCAATACTAGATACAGTCCAAATATCGAAATCACAAAACGCTAAACCATAAATGTTGACTATCAAAGACAAGTTTTTTGTTTAATTGTAGGTATAAAAAATGTAAATTAATATTATTAATACTTATTTTTAGCAATTATAAAAATATTGACATTTAAGCATATTTATTTGACATTAAAATTAAAATTGACATTAGAATTTAAAACAAACAATATTTAAAACTAGACATCACTCAAACAAAAATACAAATCACCTAACTAATGTTAGTATATCAATATTTTTGTAATACATAATTAATTTGACTATGAAATAAACACAAGTGAATTAGATGCCTACCGAGCAAAAAATTAACTTAAAGTTGTTGCGCCCTTACAGGGTTTATGTGCATTGTGTACCTATAAGCCACTTACACCTAAGTTTTATAACCTGTATGCAAATGAAACAATAAATAAATGAATATATGAATATGAATATATACGCGCGTATACGTGCGACACGCTTTTGAAGTATTGCAAGTAACTACCAATCCGACCTGTATACGCGCGATAAAAATACACTAGTCTGAAACCGCACTAAATTGAATAGACGCAAACATAAGTTGAACACGTCACGTTAAATTATACTTATGGAAATCACCGCTCGAGTTTCAAGTTTGCGACGAGTGGAGTAACTTCCTAACTTAATAGCTTAGTTTCCTTTGACGAGAGATGGTTAAACTACTTAAATGGAGTACGTAAGATTATGAGGTACTTATTAATGCTCAAGTATCAGCATTGCGATCCATCGAGGCAATGCCACCAGAGTTCTGCGAACGCTTTATTCTGTTTTTTCTTAGCGAACTCGCTGGTTTGTAACTCTTAAACTTGCCCTGTTTTGCTTATCTACGGCATTAATATGTGCTATGAGCCGAGCATTTACTGAAAGAACTGTAGTAAGTAGGTACCAAATTATGTTTTCCTCACGCTCCTAACACATAAACAAAACAGATTTACGCAGCAAAAGTCCCTTGTTTGCGAATTAAGCACATCTTGGGCTTTGTAACCACTGGATAAAACAATTTATTATAATAAAAAAAGCGAGTAAGTCTTAAGCGTCGATGACACACGGCTTTTTTACAAGGTTATTGTTAGCATTTTTAAAAGCTAGCGTGTGAGCGTGTTAGCTTCTGGAAAGTGGCGCCACGTTGGCGTTTCTTCACGCCTCTAATAAGAAGGCACCCTTAAGCACGTGTTCTATTTTGATGCACACATAATTTTTTCGAACAGAAAAATCCATTCGTATACGACCGGGTTCGAACTCACGATCGGATCGAAAGTCGAGGCAACTCCCACTCGGCCAACACGGCTACAGTAACAAAACCCGGTGTGACACTGCAAACAGCGCTCGTCCTCATACATAGATTTAATTCTTTTTTTTACATTTTTAAGCCTTTGCTTGTTTGACGCTATACGCTTGATACGTTGAAAGCTCCAGTCCAGAAATGGATAGGTCCCAGTTTTCACCACGGACATCGCATTGGGTCCGTGGTCCCGCGGACCCGAGTGACAGATGGCATCAGATAACGTACTTTATGGCTTTATTATTAAGTCCCTACGATTGGTCCATTCTGGCATGTATACTATGGGAAAATACATATAGTTATAATATAGGTTGATATTTGTACATTTGTCGATTAGAATAGAATATAATAGAATATGCTTTATTTTTATTATCTAAAATAAATAAAAAGAAGAAATACAGTCGATTAGTAATTAGTAGTAGTCCAAAACCCTAGCAAAAGACCATAGTAAGAGTTTTTCCTCATTACCTTATTGCTTGGAACAAGATGTCTAGCCCAGGAAAGCGCATACATAGATAATTATAGAAAATATTTTATAAGCTTATTTCAAACTGTAAATAAATTTTGACTTACCAGAGTCATGCAATATAGCATTTTGGGTAATACATTATTGAATTGAATTGAATTGATATCTTCTACTCTGCTTTAACACTTTAAGCTCATACATCAATAAAATAAAGCTATGAGTTCATAGAAAATAAAATCTGATTAAAAACTATTACAACAATGAATTGTTAATCCATAAAAATAATGTTTTACCCTTCCTTCGTCGTAAAAAATTCTAAAACATGTGTCAAGTGCACGAAAAGAGCCTCTTCGAGAAGCACTTGAAATTCTTTCACCACACTGGTTCGAAAGAATTAGTGACACCATAAGAAAAAATAATAATGAAGATTGTAATAATGTATCTAATACTCGTATGTCATGATAACTTCTATCGAATCAGAGGAATTATCATACAAAGAGTTAGAACCGGAAACCGATCCGGCACATCACGAAGTCGGTCCGGGCCGTAACAGGTTTTATTCTCCGGAAAATTGGCGAGTCATAATAATACGCTGAGTCATAAATAAGAATCGAGATTGGCCCTCTCGAAGATTTCTTTTTACGGTACATTTCACTCTTGCTCTCATAAGGCAGTGAGTTTAGTGGTGAACGAAAGCGACAGCGAAAGCGGAATTGTAAGTTGTAAGTAACTAGGAAGCCAAATACAATAATTACGTGAGATCATTTTGGCGATTTTTTGACCCCCCCCCCCCTTCCCTTCTTGGTTAGATTTCGTGAGATTTTGCTCGACCCCCTCCCACCCTTCTAACCTCACGTGAGATTTTTCCCCCATAGAGATTGGGTGAGTTTTGACTCAATCCCCTCCCATCCCTAACAGCCTCACGTAAATAATGGATGCCCCCTTACCTTATGTATAAGTAAAGTGATTTTTGTCACTAAATTTTGCTATTGTTTCCATTTTCAAATTCTGAACTTTGTGTTGTATTAATTTACCACTTATTAATTTACCGGGTTCTACATTATTATAAACCACTTGAAACTAATGCCGAAGTGATAAAGGTCTCAAAAATAATAAACGTTGCTTAAATTGTTAAATTAACCGCATATTTCTGAGTTAAAGTGAATTACTAAACTGACTGACTGATAACGCACAAGCTAACCCACTGGATGTAGAGACTTGAAACTTGGAAAATTTGTATGTTTGTCAAGAGCAAGAAAGGAATTTCGAAAATTCGCTACGCAAATAAAGTTGCGGGCATCAGTCAGCTAGTTTCTACGATAAAAGTACCACTAGCATGCATATTTTTTATATGTGAATTACTATCATTTATTTTAAAAAAAATTGTATAAAAACTTAATCCGCCAAGCGTATATTAATTCCGCTCACGCTTATCTCTGTGTCGGAACCTTTATTTCACATCCAAGACCCTGCTCATCGGCAACATATTTTGTATCGTGTTTATATCTTTGTATATAAACACGATACAAAATATGTTTATATTGTTATCGGGACATTGTGAAACCATTGATCCCAATACGTCACAAAAAAAACTTATTTACCCAAAAAAGTTTTACACAATGGCAATGTGCGGAGGGATTGTGAAAGTTGCGTCCGTGTAGTTTTGCTAAATATGTGAATTAGTTAGTATAGTATAGTTTGTATATTCAGTAGTACAACTTCCTGAATTAAAAAAGAAAAACGAGCTGAGGAGTAGCATTTAAAGATCTGTGTAATGTAAGAATACAATCAGCATTCAAATTCAATAAATAAATAATTTATTAGCGTAATAAGGGTTTCCAAGCAAAATATATGATATAGTTTTGATAAATTAAAATGATAAATGAATAATAAATGTACTTACCACAAAATATATTATCTCAACGTAATGTCTAAAAATTTATCTAAATAAACGTCTCAAAAATATACAGCTACCTAATGCATAATTAATTATAGATATTGAAAAAAATACTTATACATAATTAAAATTAAATTTATGATAAGAAACCAAATGCCACATTGACATTAAAAAGACACTCACGATAATTAATTAGGTATTCATCATTAGAGATTGAATTACTGCCAGTATGTGTACCATGGCATGTGACGTATGCAACTTACTTCTTAGAAGTTATAAAGCGATGCAGATGCACTACCCAAGTTTTATTAATTATTCTAAGAATTTGAAACCGACGGACAAAACTTTCGTCAAATATTCCTGGTACTATCATAAAATTTCACAGAGAAAATGATCATTATATTGTTCCCAATATTAATATGGTACGTATTTAGTATAAAATCTCACAAACGCAACCATGACCGACTGCTCCCACAATGCGTCGAACAGAGCCAGGTGGAGGCGCATAGCTGGAGCTGCCATTCATAAGGACCCGATTATAACCACGACCACTCTGTCAAGAGTGCCCGACTAAGAAGAATTATAAAATGTAAACGATTCTTTTCATTAAAATATTTTTTTTAATGATTCCTGCGGCATAGCTCTCCTGATTATAAGAGATCACACATGCCCGTGACCAGAACAGTGCTACACTGAATTTTGATTCAAATAGGCCTGTGGAATTCTACTATGATACATTACAGTCATTTCACTAGCAACGGTGCCTTTCTAACCGGATCACAGTAATGCTAACACATTATGATTTCGTCGAAATAAAAAAAAGGCTTGGTTTATTTAATACTCATCCTAAAATCACACCGAGAAACTAGTTTTCAAATAGGTAAAGGTGCTTTCAGACGGTTCACTCGAATGAATGTTTCCTTCAGTGAATTCTTCATTTGTCTTGCATTCATGTTCACACGGCTGATTGAAAAATAAACATAAAAAGACGAGCTAGCTTTACAGTAGTCGCTTAAGATGTGTAACATCTGACATTTCATTTAAAGGTTTTTGGAAGGATTCTATTAACTTTATTTTTCTGAAGTTGGCACCATCTAACGACTAACTTCCTGTTACACACTTTCGTTGCATTTCACGAAATCGCTGCCACTAATTGACAGAAAGCGAGAGGAAAAATGTTACACATCAAGAACATGTCAAGAACACCTGTTATTTTCTTTCAACATGACATCGAATGAAGTTGTGCGTCTTTGAACTAGTTTTATCTATGAATCTGAGAAAGAGAACACTGTATATTGTGTTTAGACTGTTCATTTTTCGTCCATTGGGAGTGGGAGTGAATGATGCGAATAATACCAAAATCCAACATGTTGTATTAGTTCATTAATAAATTCATTCAGAACTCCTGTTTAATTTTATAAAATAATAATAATAATTTTACTTCAAACACAAGAAAAGTATAATATAGCTTAACTAGGGCCCATAATGATATATACCTTAGAGACTAACATATATATTTATAAATTTACATACATAAATTTTGTTTTCATACATTTAATTTCCAGTGAAAAGTAGCGAATGAAAGGCGAATAATAATGAATGAAAAATAAACCATCTGATACCACCTTAACTTCAAAAGTGCTCGGATACTCAACAAGATAGTTGAAACTGGTATAACATGGCTGTTCGTACAGCCACATTATATTTTGCATGAAAGCGACAGGCGACAAAGTTTCAACGCTATTTTCCGTGTATGAAGTAACTTTAAAGTTAGACTTTAGCCCAAATATGAGCAGTATCTAACAATTCACACAACACCTTTGCGGCGGAACACAGTGCTTTGTTCAATGCATTTTCAACCGACTTCAAAAAAAGGAGGAGGTTCTTAATTCGGTTCTTAATTTTCTTTTTTTGACATGACTAAGTTTAATAAATCGATGAATGCCGGCTGCATGCACAAAAGCGTTGTCGTCATTGTCCGGTAACGCTCATTATCCCGTTACGCTGGTAACGTTAAACTATCGTCCGTAAACCAACTTTACAGACAACCAATTTTTTTTATAATGTTTGTTACCTCAGCTTTGTTCTTTATAAAATGATTTGGAAAATTCTTTGAAAGGATATACCTACTTCCAGGTCCCATAGAACTTTCATGAAAATTGGTTCTGTACTTTCGTTTTGATATCAGAATAACTGAAAAAATTACGTCGCCCAAGTAAACGAAATTGCGTATTTTGCTTCCTTGTGACTATTCAATGGTGTTTACGGTCACAAAAGAAGTAGGTTGTAATAAGTTTTGGCAAAACCTTGATCATGCCTGTGTACTTGTATTTTTTTTTACATTGTGCTATAAAGCGTTTTTTATCTATCTATCTATTATCTTTGTAGAGTTCTTGTTTTGTTCTAGTAAATAAAATATGCAATAAATAAAATAAAATAAATAAGCCTTTTATTTTCCCAGAGAAACTTAAGTAACATTTTGTTCACCTAGTTAACTTAATTAAAGATAAATTGGTAGAGCTATTATTAATCTATCATGCAGTGTATATTATTTTAGTACAAGTATCTATGCTTAATACAATATTTTACACCTTAATTTGTTTTTATTTCTTTGTTTTATATAATGATGATTTATTTATTTACTATTTTTTTGGGATGTCCATTTTTGAAAATAGGCAATACTCAAATATAACACCCAACACCACATAACCCTTAATCCATTCCTATCCAAGTATCTAACCAATGAACAACCCCATAACTATTTAACCCTTATCAGTTCCGGCAACAAATAAAGGGTCAATGACCGGCCGCGAGCCATAAGGAACCCATTTACCAACGGGAACGGGCCAAACTGTTTTATCTGGCCCTTAAGACCACTAACGGTGTAATTCTGTGAAACAAAAGGTATCAGCACAGAATATATGGTACAAGCCAATAAAATCCTATAGTTATCATATACGACACGGATGGTCGAGTGTGTTGGACTGCCACGCCGAGGTCGCGTGTTCGATTCCCGCTTTAAGACAGGCACTTGTGTGATGAATATTGCCTGTCCTGAGTCTGGGTGATTTTTATGTATCCAATATCAAAAATTATATTACCAACAAGACTAAAGTACAGTCGGCTCTGTAATTCTCTTTATACCCAGCTAACACCGGTGTTCTCCTGTAGTTTATATTATGGGTATATCTTAAGTGGTTTGATGCCATCAGTGAGTAGACACTCATGCACACACATGATGTGTTTGCTTGAGTGGTTTAATCACAGGAGAACCGGCGTAAGCTGGGTGTAAAGACAATTACAAAGTCGACTGTACCTACTTATAATAAGTATTGTATCAGTCATCTGGATCCCATAGTACAAGCTCTGCTTAGTTTGGGGCTAGATGGCGTTGTGTGATATGTCCTAAATATTTCATTATCTGTCATTTGATATGAGCTGCTGTCCACAATAAATCAAGTTTTTGCAAAAACATATAACAACCGACTTCAACAGGACTGTTTTAGTGACTGTAAACACCATTGAAAGTCACAAGAAAGCAAAATACGCAATTTCGTTTATTTCGAGGACATATTTCTTACAGTCATTTTGATTTCAACATAAACTATTGAACTTATCTTAATAAAATGTCTAAGGGATCTGATTATCCTTCGAAACAAAAAATAATTTTCAAAATCGGTTACGGCGTGATCGAGTGATAAAAAACCATTCATCTTTCGCTCCTCACAAACTTTTTCATAAAGTGAAATGTATAAAGCTGACGTAAGTCTCTAAAACACGCTACTGAGCCCGATCTTCGTCATTTTATATCCATCTCCTATCAGCCATAGTGCGCAAGATCGTCATTCTATCTAGACTAGACATAGGATATCGTCTTACACTATGTTTGCCTAGACGCGGTCTCCACTCAAGAACTTGATGGCTTTAGTTGAACATAAATATTTTACTAGGTATGTACAGTCAGCTGCACCAACATGTATACACTAGATAAGATAAGATAAAGTTTATTTTCCAAAAAAAGATCTTAATACTATGTTTACAATTTGTGTTAATAATGCAGAACCTTTCTAATTTAATTAAGAACTAAGATCTTTGTACAGGTCTATTTAAAGACTTCTCGGTCTAAGCTAAGTATGGATATACTTGTGATATAGACCCGAGAGATCCCTACTTCGGCCGGTGGAGCAGATAAGTTTTTAATTACTCTAGGTAGGTGTTATTCATTTCACACTCCCAAGCTTTCACATTTATATTACTCTTAATTTTGAAAAGACAAGTGTACGCAAGCATTTTGCAAATTAATGTAGTCCTCTTCCTTGTTAAAAGAAGAATGCCTTTGCAAAATTAACAGTAAA
Source organism: Lobophora halterata (assembly GCA_932526365.1). Taxonomy (NCBI): domain Eukaryota; kingdom Metazoa; phylum Arthropoda; class Insecta; order Lepidoptera; family Geometridae; genus Lobophora; species Lobophora halterata. The sequence goes on from OW052012.1 coordinate 1,033,593, forward strand.
ATATAAAGCAAGCTTTCACATTTAAATTACTCTTAATTTTGTAAAGACATGTGTACGCATACGCAAGCATTTTCAAATTTAATGTACCTAGTCCTCTTCCTTGTTAGAAGGAGAATGTCTTTGCAAAATTAAGAGTATGATATAAATGTGAAAGCATGAGAGTGTATACAATTATACATGTTTGTGCAGCTGACTGTACATTATACATACCTATCAATATATATAAAAGGCGTGGTACCTGACTAACTGACAGACAACATACAGGCTGAACCACTGACCGTATAGACTTGAAACATGGAGGGTGTCAAGAAGTGCTGGCGCGAACTATTAAAGGGATTATATTACATCATAATGCAAATAAAGTTTAGTAATTTTAAATGAAGTACCTAGCAGCTAATAATTTTATTAAGGGTTTGGCCCTTCCTGACTGACTATTAACAAACTACAGGCTAAACCAGTGGACGTAGACTTGAAATTTCGAAGGTATGTTCGTAAGTGTTATCGCGTACTAAGAAAGGATTTTTTGTGAATGGCGACGCAAACGAAGTTGTGAGTGTCATCTAGTATTATATATTTTCTTAGTACAGCTTAGCTTTTTACACCAAGATTGAAAAGTGGTTTTGACCACTCAATCCTAAAATAACTTTTTGAGAAAGTGACTCTATCCACTGAATAACTCTACCCAATCTTATTCAACCGTTATTACGTTATCTGTGGAGAAAAATGGGTCAAAGTTTTCGACTATCGACAAAAAGTGCGGACTTTAGCTATAACACCATATTCTCAACTTGAAGATTTGAGAATGAAGAGTAGATAGGTATTGTTTGATAAAAGAAAGATAATATTTGTACCAATCTTAGATCTGTTTCTTCTTTTCTTTTTAGTGTATTTATATTTTTTCAACCGACATTAAAAAAGGCAGACCGCGGCGAAGATGGCGCGATGAGCTAGATAAATACCAACCTGACTGGACAGAAAATTGTGGAAGAAAGGTAGGGAGGCCTTTGCCCTGCAGTGGGACAGTACAGGCTAGTAATAATAATAATAATTAAAAAAGGAGGTTATCAATTCTGTTAAAAGTTTTTTTATCGCATAAACATCAACTAAGCAGGAGTAGGTTGTCCATGAAAAAGGTAGGACAACGAATCAACATAATCATGGATTAAATCGGTGAGTTTTAGAAAAAAATAATTTAAAAAATATTTTTTTTCAATGACTTGAAAAAAAAAACTGGTCTCGGCTTTTGCATTAACAAAAACTAACCGTATATACTTGTAGATATACAAAATCTTTACATAAAACTTATTGTCGCGCGCGTAAAATAACTCGTAAAAACGTCGACGTGTAGCAATAAACGTAGATGTACGTTATAGCGGGATAAGGGAAGTGACGTCATTCTATCCAGAGATAATAAAACCTAGTTGGTTTTCTTGATGGATCTGCCAAGGATAGTCCTGAAAGGATATCCGGAGACTTGACAATATTTGTTATACGCTGGCGGGATGTTAATGAAGATTAACTTGGGACGACATATACTTGTGTAGAGTAATGCCTAGATCACACGTACCGAGTACGCGGCCGTGACAGTGCTCTCGGTACTCGGTACGTATAAACATAGCACCGAGTGCTTAGCGAGTGACGTAAGCTTTTACTGTCTCGTCCGAGTAATGCCTACCGTACCGAGTACTCGGTACGTATAAACAGCGCCGAGTGCTCGACTCACCCAGTGACGTACGCTTTCACTGTCTTGGCCGAGTATTATTTTACTATTAATAAATAGTATATTTATACTATTTTAAAATTACTATTTTTAAATATATTACTATGTATATACTGTCTCGGCCGAGTACTCGGTACCTGTGGTCTAAGCATAAGTTGTGTCGTGGGTGATAATAGTGGTTTTGCTTGCGCGATACCTGCCTGAGTACATTTAAATAATTTAAAAATATTAAATTTAGATGCCTTTTTTTACATGGGGAAATCCTCATGAATACCAACCGCCCTTGGGAGAAGGCGGACGCTTATGTCGGACTCATACCGACTAAAACCCCATGGTGGCTGACCTCTGCGCATTAGAGAGACCCAGGGATTAAATATACTTCGACCAAACTGCCAAAGATCTTAAGCAATTTCTTTACTCGCAAGGAAGGTCTTAAGGCCCAGAATTAGTAATTCTGGGCCTTATTAGTAATCAGTAATCTTGCTCACACATTTTTACATATTTGAAATTATAGTATAAATGAGTACTTAGTATAAATTTCAAAAAGTAGAGCTAAAAGATCTGAAGATTACTCACGAAATGTTGTGATAGTTGCTATCTGTCTAATGATACACCGTTTATGTGTGTAACATAAACGAAGGACATTGGGAAAAATAGTTTGGCCCTCTTCTCCGCTTATGTTAAAAATATCCTAAAAAAATTATCATTAAAATGTACCTACAAATATGCGAGTAAGATAGCAGCGCGATGGATTCCGGGCCTTACGGTCGAGATTCAGACATAGAGTAAGTAAAGTAATTGCTTATGAACTTTGACAGTTTGATGCAAGTAGGCATGATAAACTGACTGACTGACAATGTATAGCCTAACATAATAAACTCAACGGGTATACTCTGATGTATGCTAAAAGAGAACTCTACCTACATGCAAACGATGTAGAGAAGTATTGATTTTTTTTTTAGATCTTGCGAATCCGGAGTCTACAGTAAATTGTTGTATAACTCCTATTTGTAAGAAGTTTCCAACAAATAATATAAGCAATGAGTGCGCAAGCGCGGCTCACGACAAACGACTGCCTTGGGAAATCTGTTATAAGCCACATTAGCTGGATCTCTGAGGACCACGCTAAGCCACTGTTGTTTCGAAAATTCAAGATATAAAAATTGTTAACCAGGAATGTGTATAAAGTACTTGACACAGTAAAAAAAACAAATTCTCAAAATATTTCGTCACTAGTATATTTTGTCAGTTTTAAGTATTTTAAGTGTGAATTTAGAAGAATAGAAATGCCCCAGACAAAGGGTAGGTATATGATATACCCTTTGTCTGGGGCTTGCTTTAAATATAGAGATTGGTAGCCAAAACTCTCCCCCCTAAGTCTTTGATTGTAAGTAGAAAGCAAACAGATATCCAAAGTCGCGATAATCACCTATTTCCATCAAATTATTTTTTACAGGATGAGCCAAAGAAACAGCTAAAAACCATCTGAAAAAATATTTATTTTTAGAGATATTTAGGTTTTAAATCAAAATAGCTGAAAAAAAGTCGTTTAGGAGAACAAAGTAGCGTATTTTGCTTCCCTGTGACTTGTCAGTGGTGCCTACGGTCACTAGAACAGTCCGATTGAAGTCGGTTGTTGTATGCTTTTGTAAAACTGATTATAAAATGTTATGTTTCTCAAGTGCGGTCAATTCCAACCCAAATCCAATGAAAGTTACGGACACATAAATTTCCTATCTCTATTAAACGTACGAAGTAACTCCATGGAAACAAACCGAGGGAGAATAAATCTGACATTTCCAAAGTTTAACGATAATTTATCACCGCACGTGTCTGCAAGCGAAGCCGGGAACATGAGTTACACTCGAATGTTTACAAAATGATATATTTAAAAAGTTCGCGTGAGAAGGGTGCACTTTTGTAAACATTTGGCTTATGAAACCAGGTTCAGAGGTATCACGAACATTTCTGACAATCGCAATCGTATTATCTTATCTCAATTTGTATGATTTTTTGTTCCAAAATGTCATATTAACTTCTCTGCGGTGATTCGATACGATTACAATTGACTAAAATGTTCGTGGTCGGGCCTCTGGGTGTAACTCCACCACGAATATTTTTGCCGATTGTCTTTTTAATATAACTTTTCTTTTTGCTTCTTTTTCGTCTTGTTTGTAGATTTTTTTAGAATTCATCAAAGCATTTGTAATTTGTGTGTATCTAACGTCTTAATTGTTTTATAGTATCTAACTTTCTAAAAGTTTTAGAATATAATGTTAAAAAAATAGTAGGTAATAAAGTTCATCCTTGCATAGAATCTTTTTAAGACTTCATCAGTAACCATTAATGAATATTTTGATTTTGCTGCAGTACATTATCATATTTTATCTATATTTTATTATATTTGAATCTTAATAATCTTTGTTTGTGAAATATGGATCATAGTAGTCTGAAATAAAATATTTTATTTTTTTATTATAATTATTTTTCCAACAAACATATATCTATTTATACAGTCTCTTGCACCCACTGTTGGGTAATAGGCCTCCCCAGTACGCCACTTTTTGCGGTCCTGGGCTACGCTGATCCACTGGCCTCCAGTTGTTTTGTTTTTATGATGTCGTCCAACCATTATAATAAACTTAATTCAACCATATTTTTAACCATAAAATTAACCCTACAAAAAACCCGATGATAGGTTATCTCCTACCCGGATAATGGCGTAACTCGATAAAACATTTCCCACGGCGCCGATAATTCACAACACTCGCTTTAAAACTTCCGGAGTGGCTACTCTGTTCACACTTTCAAAGTTATATAATGTAGAATTTCTTGCAAAGACTTTGAAGTCGAAAAGGAGATTTTGAAAACTCTCTTAATAAATATCTTTATTGGTTTACAACAATTCGGAGAGTTGGTTGAGAGAGTTGATGTTTAGGTTTAGTACCCATATCCCGAATTATGAATATGCGCACCTTAATGCCTAGATCACACGTAGCGAGCAAACGGGCGAGTAAAATGTTACTCAGCCGAGACAATGAAAGTTTACATCACTCGGTCAGCCGAGCGCTCGGCGCTATGTCTCGGCCGAGTACTCAGTACGTGTCATCTAGGCATTAGTCTCCTAAAAACCCTAAAACGATTCGGCTCATCAACAAAATTATTTATTTTATTGATTCTAACTACCTTCCTTCCAAATTTCACGACCGGATAAGCGGTTACAGAGTTATCATCGGAAACCTACATAAGTACCTAGGTAGTATAAATATTCGTCTAGTTCATTACCTACGAGGTCTGAGAACTTCAATTCGCTCGGATAAATATTCTCATTCCGGATAATTTAGAACCGTTTTAAATGTAGTTACCTACTACATTCTATTGAAGCCATATATGCTTTCACAATTCATTGATACATTGGTTCCTGAATTCAGCAATATAAAAAAAAATGATTATGATACCTACCATTTAGAAGGAAAACACGAAAAAACAGGGCTAATTGTCACAGATCATCAAGCTCCATTCAGTTTTACGATCGAAGCTTTATTACCGAGCCATAAAGACTAATTTACTGAACAATTCAATAGACATAAGAGAGGATAAATTGCATAGCGTTGGATAGCTCCGGGTCATTTCCGAATAAACTTGGCCAAAGTAATAACAAAGTTTCGGAGCGATATTCGGAGTGTGAGTCATGAAAAAGACGATGTGGCATGCAGTTACCTACAACCATTTATATTATTAACTAGCGGACGCCCATTTTTCGCAACGCAAGTTCTTTTGCGTTAACCCCAGTGTACTGGGTGTTTAAAAAAAATTAAAATGGCAGATTTTTGGCGCTATACAATAAGTTGCTTTGCATTCCCGCTGTACTTACAGAGAACCCATCTCTGTAAGTACCGCTCATACTCCACGAATAGAACACGAATAATTAAAAAAAAACACTACCTAAAATTTACAAAATCTGGAACAAATATCTTAGTAAAAAAAATCATGTTTGTAGAGAGCCTAATTCAAATTTTCTGTGTGAAGAACTCCTTGCGTATATGTATTTACCAAACCTATCGAGTGGGGTATCAAAATGAAGGAAATTGAAAGAAGATTACAGAAATATAAATCAGTTATTTGTTTTAATTTAATTTGGAATAATGAATTGGAAATCAATGTATAATATTTTGGCAGTTGGGTTTTCAGTTTTTTAGAAACTTTAAGGTTGTTTAATATTTGCTTATTTTTAAATATCATAATATAGTAGTAGATTTTTCTAGAAATTCATACCACATCCGAAATTCGTAGCATTTTAAAATTGGCAAGATACGCATCGTTCGGAAGTTTTATATTCGCACGTGCAACTTTATGAGTTATTTCGCTCGTTTATTTGTTCTATGAGTCATAATTCATACATTTGGAACATTAAATAAGTATGTCGGTAATTATAGACAGATCGACGAGACGAAACGAATAGCGTCCGTGGCATTTTATGGCTATTCGTATGCATAAGTTTGGAAGGTATTATAAGGCTCAATTCACACCGGGATAAGCTGTGTTGGCTGAGTGAAGAAGCCGTGTTGGCCGAGTGGGAGGTGCCTCAACTTTCGATAGGGTCGTGAGTTCGAACACAGCCACCTATGGATTTTCTTGTTCAAATAATCAAGGTTTTACAAAAACATACAACAACCGTCTGTTCTAGTGAACGTAGGTTTGCACTTGAAGGTACTTCGAAATTCATTAACAATAAAAAAAAATCTATTATTTATCATCATCATAAGACGTAGGCTTCACTTATTTCCGGTGGCCTTTCGTAGATCGTCGCTCCACCTTGTCTGGGGGCTCCTTACACTACGTTTCATCATCAGCCATTCCACTGCTGCATATAGGCCTCTCCCAATGTGCGCCATCGCGCCCTTCTATACCATACGTTTGCTGAAGTTTAAATATTACCTACAGCGACATTCGTTTTGAGATTTCGCTGTTTACATCTAATAAAATTAAGTAGGTACTGTTTACCGTATTTAGGGAAAATAAGGCATGTTGCCAATGATAAATTTACAGGATTTAATGCTTAAAACTTATTCCAAATTACCGTTTTTTTATTGTTTTTACAATTCTATTGAATTGGATTGTTTGTGTAACAAACGAACGGAGATAGCACAAAATTTGTGCTTTACGCAAACCATTGTAAAAGGTTCCATCTTTAGCCGCATCGCGCGGAGGAAATTTGAATCATAATCGTTAAAAAATTGGTGCTGCCCCTTCGTAACTGGACAGAATAATAAAAGAGTAGAATCGAACGGAATCAACAATTCAGTGGAAGGCAAGTCAACAAACGTTTATTTGCACAGAAGATTTAGATCAATGTAAATTTCAAAGGAAGCGTCAGTGAACCGGCAAATTGGGAACAACTTGCCTTTTAGCTGAAACTCGGGTAGTGAAGGCTGAAATATGTTATTTTTATTTGTACAATAAATTGTTATAGTTAAATTTCCTATCGACCATAGAAGTATTAAAGTAAAAATCATACTGTAGTACAGTCAGCTGCACAGACATACATATAATATACAGTCCCAAGCTTTCACATTTATATATCTCTTAATTTTGCGAAGTAAAGTGCACGCAAGCATTTTCAATTATAATGTAGAAATCTTACTTGTCAGAAAAGAAGAGAAGAATACCTTTGCAAAATTAAGAGAATAATATAAAAATGTAAACGCTTGGAAGTGTATTAGTGTATACATGTCTGTGCAGCTGACTGTACGTTGAAAACGCGTCAAAAAGGGATCTAAATTAATAAGATTTATACTTCTAGTACATTTTGGTCCGATACTAAATAGATGGATTTTTGATACTTAACCAAACCAGAAATACTTAATCGATTCGCTGGAATTTAGTATAAATGTAGTTTATAAGCTAATAATCACGGTTTTGCAAAAACAAAGACAACCGACTTCAATCGGACTGTTTTAGTTACCGTAAACACCACTGAAAAGTCACAGGGAAGCAAAATACGTAAAAAAATATATTTTATGAAGGGTATGCAAATAGCTTTATACCTGAGCTATTGAGTCGGTACTTTTATTTATTGAAGTCATAAACTCGTAAACCATTAACTCCAATAAAAATAAGTACCAATGTTACAAGATGTAACCGTAAAAAGTATGTTTTTATGTTACGTGGGTTAATGTTTGTGACATAACATCAAGTCTTTTTTATAACATATGTCAGGAGAGGCGCCTGAAAAAATTTTGCTTGAATAAAGCAAAATGAGAAAAAAATGTTTGAATTAGTGACTTCGAGAATAACTTAGTAACGATTACAATAATACTAATAGTAAAATTCTAGCTAACGAACTTTAGTATCGATTACCTACACTTAAATAGTTCTAGCTAACGAAAGTTTATTCATCATTATGGTACCAGAAAGAAAATTTAAATTAATTTCATAGTTTACTATTTTAGTCTTGGTTTTTTGACAACAAAGTTCTGAGGTAACAAACACAAAACAAAAACAATCGAATTGATAACCTCCTCCTTTTTTTTTTTTTTTTTTCGAAGAACCTTAGTTCTTCGGTTTTGGCTTCACATCAAAGGTATATAGCCAGTGTCAAGTAATTGGAGAGATTATTTTGTCATAAGTATGAGTCGATAAGTCAAGTCATGCCCCTGTAAAGTAGTGGTGGTTGCGACTTTACTAAAGGCTTCTATGGAGTTTTGGAGGCAACACGAAAAGTCATGTTTTACAGCATTACACTATTCACCAACACTCATACACGTTCACGAGCACTTAATGGATAAAAAATCACCGTTTTTACACTTAAACACTCAAAGTTATACAAGATTTGACAATTAATTTAATGCCGCCAATACGCCATGTTTCATGTTCCCGCCTAAACTTCAACCTCTTCCTTGTGATCGCGTTCTATTAGGACAACGCCTAACATCTGACATCCATCTTTGTAATAAGCAACAAAGAGGAACGCGAATTTTTGGAATTTGGAAGGATTCTAACTTAATTTTTCTGAGGTTCGTACCATCCAACGACCAACTCTAGCACCGCTTCCGTCCACACACTTCCGTCCCATTCCACGAAATCACTCCCAGATTGCAGAAAAGCTAGAAGATACATGTTAAACATCAAAAAACAAAACAGCATTCGCAAAATATTTCAACAAGAGATAATGCAGCTTTTAGACTTTCATGAAACATAAAGCGGGTTCCGGCTAGTGTTATATTACCATGCACGCCCCGGCTCGGTCCCTAAGGGCTAGTTTTGGTGAATTCTCTAAGAGCTTTACTTGAGTTTACCAGATACTCTGTTCTTACCTCAACGCAAAGGAATTTCGACGTTATTTGCGTTGGGTAAGCTTCTTACTGTAGAAGTCAGATCATCATCATCAGGGATTGTTATACCTAAGCCCTTTTGAATTAGCTGCTTTGCCTGGCTTTACCTGTGTTATTTAGGAATAAATAGTAGCTTGACACCCGTATTCTAAGTCTGTCCTCAAACTCAAACTCACCTTACGTAAGTTAGTAAAATGGCCGCCGCTTTACTAAAGGTTTCGGCTGTCACCTGTCAAATTTCAAATGTAAGTATTTCCTTGAGTGAAAATATCGGCAGAATACAGTAAGTCCTTTTCCAGTTTAATATACCTACACCACAAGTTTTTAATTACCAAAAAACTTAAATGGGCAATGGAGAAGGGGTACTATATACGTTGTATCTGTGCAGTCAGAATTTAGGGTTTCTACAAAATGACAGTCAGCGGGGCGAGTGCGGCGCCCGAGCCGAGCTGTTGCGAGCTGGCTCGAGCTAGGTGATGATGAATAAAACTTAAATAATTTATCAAACGTGCGTATCGATTGACGCAAAGCCTTATAAGAACGACTAACAGTAACAGTAAGTCAAATTTTTATCATGTTTATTTTGCCTTATTCTGTTCAGTAAAGGTTATGCGCATTTTTTCTCTTCTAATGATATAATTTGATGAGTTAATTAAACTGAATTTCTTGAAAGTAGCTTAGTTTCCTAATTCCTAGTCACTGGCTTACAAGAGATGAAAGAAAGAGATGATTATTTTAACTTATTCAACATACGAGTATTTCATTTAAATTCAATATTCGCACTCAATCGGAACATGCCCTTAAATACCGGTAGGTACTTGTAGAACTAATAAACCCTTCGTACCCTTAATCAGCTGAAATTGAAATATGCCAAACCTTGTCAAATTTCCCGACTACTACCAAAATATTCTAAAACTATAGGGCGAAGTTTTAATGAAATAGGTAGATAAAACCTAAGAGTAATATAAACTAGAACCAGTCATGGTTCAATATATAATGCAACTTGCAACATGAGAAAGGATACAGGGTGTCCTACCAACGGCCATGGGACATGGTAGGCAAGTACTTAAAATAACGGAGTTAGAAAGTTTTGCTTAACGGAGACTCACCTTGATTGACTCGGTTTCTGTGCCTTTTTTGATAATTTCAAGGTGTTCCTTGATTTTGTGATACCATGTTATCGAGAAAGGATTTTTGGAGTGTATTTGATGGGGCGATAAAGCACAACACAAACACAATTCACTCCAGTTTATCAGTTTATTTGAATAGAGAACATGAACACGAATTTGTCTCTCATTAGATCAGGTACCATTAGTACCTAACGATAGCACTACGGAACATCTTAGATCGTCGTAGCATGGAGGAGTGAGATATTGTCCAGTTCTACGCGGAAGATATAACATTTACACCGACTATTTTTTATTATATCTTTGTTAAAAATCCCCGTAAGCAAAAGTATCTATCTCGCGGTAAAACCCCTGTCAGTCTGACCAGTGACGTTTCTGATTTCGTTTAGTAATTGTCAACCTAAAACAATCAGTCTGTACTTCGTTCGGAAACGCCACAGATTGTTCCTTTTGATGTATCCACTCGGCCGTCATCATATAAATCTATAATCATTTTTTTTCTCACTTAGATGGTTGAACCATCCCGTCCCGACTTAGCGAAGCAACATCTTGATGTTTTTTTTTTTTTTTTATACAGTGTTATAAATAGGGTATGAATCTGCTACGACTCGGGTCGTTATTGAAAAGGTGATGGTTGATTTGACAGTGAGTTTTGCTCGTATAGCTAGGCTACTCCGGTTCATACCCCGTCTTGAATGTTGCTTACTTCTCCGGGTTATGAACCCGCTACCTCCCGGGTCGTTATTGGGTTTGCTAGCGGGACTCCCGCGTGATATACGACGCGCCAACCCTGATATTTTCCAAAGCAACTCGATATTAAATCCTAACCAACATTTATGGGAAAATAAATCCTATTTTTCGATACAGGTGGTTTTTGTTGTGAAGGACCCAAAAGAAATTAGAAGAATGAGTTATTTTTATTTTTATTTACCGCAAAATTAACACACTGTTAGAATAAATCAAGGTTTTACAAAAACATACAACAACCGACTTCAATCGGACTGTTCTAGTGACCGTTGGCACCACTGACAAGTCACAGGGAAGCAAAATATGCAATATTGTTCATTTCAACGACTATTTTTTTCAGTTATTTTAATATAACCAGCTGTAAGTTTTCCGAAAAAATAAAAATAAAATAAAATAAAAACTAAACCGATTTTTATATTTTTATTTCAAATCGGTTTCTAAACAACAAGGTTCTGAGGTAAAATACATAAAAAAAAATGCACAAGTCCACTGATTCTGATAGAAAAGAAAAAAACTGAAACTCAATTGATTTCATTTTCATATAATTGATTGATTCAGGCGTTACTTTGCGGAAATCCATAAATATCAACAAAGTATATAAATATATTTAGTAATAAATCCGCCCAATCTCTAAACAAAAAAACTCTCGTTTCAAACTTCGGCGAGTCCACACCTCCTGATGATGCCTCGTGTAGAGGCGAAACACGTGTCGTATCTTTAAACTTTGGTTTTCTGTTCGTTGACTCTTTGGTTTAGTTGAACTAAAGTTAAGTTAATTAAAACCTTTGTTTATAAATTAAGCGGATTTATTACTAAATATATTTATATACTTTGTTCATTTTCATAATTTGTACGAAGTATTATTTCGAAAATCAGGCAATCCATTAATTCGAATAAACATCAATGGTAACCTAATCCAGGTATACAAACAATTATAATCCGCGAACAATAACACACCGCAGATAGATACAGTATCGATTAAAACCAATATCGGGCTGATTGCCTTTGTAAAGGCTTTGTACAGTTCAACATCACAACTGGAAATCCACATACGAGCCGCTAGGGCCTGTCTATAAAAATGTCATGATAAAGAGTCTAGTCAGTGGCCTACAAGTTGAGTTTCATTCATTGTTTGGAAAACCCGTGTACCTAGCTCGAGCCAGCTTGCAACAGCTCGGTTCGGGCGCCGCACTCGCGCCGCTGTCACTGTCATTTTGTAGAAACCCAAAATTCTGAATGCACGGATACAACGTAGTAATTATTTTGGTAATTAAAAAAAAGTGGTGTAAACAGTATCTATACATACTCGTATATAAATATATACAGTATCGATTAAAACCAACATTGACCTGATTGCCTTTACAAAGGCTTTGCACAGTTCAACATCACAATGGAAATCTACATACGAGCCGCTAGGGCCTGTCTATAAAAAATGTCATGATAGCGAGATGAGACAGTGGCTTACAAGTTCAGTTTCATTCATTGTTTGGGTACCCGGGTACCTAGCTCCTCCCAGCTTGCAAAAGCTCGGCTCTGGCGCCGCACTCGCTTTGCACTATATTTATTGCTTATACAACGTAAGTAGTACAACGCTGCATTGCCCATTTAAGTATTTTTGGTAATTTAGGTCTTTTGAAATACATAGTCTGGCCTTTGTATTATGCCATCTCTACCTAGAATTAATTTGTTGTCCACCTATTATAACGTTATTTTTGCTGCCCATGTTATTTTGGCACCAGTACCGTGTAGGTTTTTCACCAAAACTCATTCGATACAGATCCTACGTGTCTGTCCCAATCTACTTCAGTTTGTATTGTAAACAAAAATAACACTGAAAAAATACGTTCCCAGAAATAGCTATAGTTTGCTTCGTTTTATTAGATGTATCCGCAAAATAATATCGTGGAATATCCTGTGAAAAACTGTGGCACATGGAATGTGTGTCAGTATAAAGCTGAAGGGTATTTGGGTGAGGAATCCAATAAGATGTGGTATTCAGCTAACAGTGTAACTTACTTCATGCTTCGATGACGGTATGGGGTTATATATAACACACATTCATATTATTTCTTGCAAACGTTTTTCGCAAAAAATAAACAAACTTTAGGTAGGTTGTACGTTTTTCTCAATCACAACCTAAACAACGGTTGATATGGGTATGAAATCAGCCTAAAATCTAGATGTAGATGAAAATATATATATTATATCAATTAATTATCAAGTTTTAAAGGCTATCCACACATATCCGGGTCAGGGCTATTCGTGTTCAGAGTCATCCGCGTTAGTGTTCCCGGACTATGAGGCTTCTTTAATTGTATTAAATTGTATTATTTTACTTCCGGCTATTGGGACCACTCTCGAAATGAATGAAAAAATCTATTGTTCAAGTTAACAAGTTAAATACAGTACAGTACAGTTCTGAATGTTGTGTTTTGATATTTGAAATATTGTAGGCGTTAGACCATTCGACTTGCTGCACTGATTGCCGTGGTCACGTAGTTCCTACAAGTCCACCAACATAACAAGAAACGCCAACGAATAATTTATTTGAAGCCGGAAGTCAGAGTTGGCTAATCAAATTGTCAAATGTTGCTGAATATAACTTGGCTAACTGACAATATAAATAAATTGTATATTACAAGCAGTAAGAACACATTACTTCTCTGGAATTTTCTTACTGAGTGAGGTGGCGGTCAAACACTTAATCAATATAATTATGTATATAAAAGGCTTGGTCCTGACTAACTGTCAGACTACGCAATGGCCAAACCATTGAAAGTGAGAATAAAAATTAAGAGAGTATATTTGTCAAGTAGTAATAAGCCAGTGGTGGATTTACCAATAGGCTGAGAAGGCTGGATCCTAGGGCGGCAGATTTTAGGGGGCGGCAGATTTTGGGTCATTTTGTTTTTGACCAGGCCTAGTGACTTGTGCTTATGACCACATGACAGAAGTGAAAACTTCATCAAGGCGGCTCGAGCTGACATTACCTAAAGGAGTGTTAGATACCCGTGCGTTGGAGACCATGCAGTCACATTTATTCCCCACAAAATATTTTGCTTAACGCGCCTATAGAAGTTTTCACTTCAAAATTTTTATATGATTGTGAATTAAGGTATCGGCCGGCAAATTTTGAATAGCCTACAGGCGGTTAATTTGTAAATTCGCTGGTATTGAATATTTTGTAGAAGATCGTTTTGTGTGGAATTTAAATTAGTTTTACAATCTTTCAACCACTTATTTCAATAGCCAAAATGCAAAATGCCTTTAATTTAAAAAAAAAACGAATTTACAAAAAAAACAATAATGTCTATAATCAGAAAAATATTTTTTCTCTATCTTGTAGAGACAAATATGTAAGCCATTTATTCGACGTTTATAGACTTTCTAGTACCTTAGTTTGACTTATGTAGACTACCTGTTTTATGTAGTGTTTCTACTGCTATTAAACCGCTACTGTGGCGTGGAGTAAGGGGTTGAGCAAACGCAAGCTTATCTTCGTTAGGCACTGCATGGTTGACTTGGGACTACGTTTTGACTTCATTGTGGCTGAATTATATTATCTAGTTAACACGGCCATGGACAGAGCAAAGAAACAGATAAAACTTACAAAGACTCAGAAAACCTACCTCGATGTTTCATTGTCATAAAATAATTTCTTTAGTAGTAAAATGATATAGAATGAAAAAATTACATAAACAGTCGTGGTACAAAAATATTCCAATCGAATAGTACTTCAATATTATAAAAGAAAGCTAGGTAAGATACATTTGTGGCCATTATCTTTTCAATACCTATCGAAAAAAACCATGTAAAACAGCTTTGTTTTGAGTTTTTTTTCATATCAAATAAGCAAATAAAATAAATATTTATATGCATTTTACAAGATAATAGACCAAATAAATTTATCAAATATATTTTTTTCAAATTATAAACCACCCTTGAGCCCTAGCGGGTTTTAAACCTGGAGCATTTCAGCCTACCGTCACAGATTACAATGTAGCGAATGCCATAGGAGCCCCTTATCGTGAAAACGTCATAATCAGCGTAACGGGACATTGAGCGTTACCGGACGTGACATGACGTCGACGTTTTTGTGCATGCAGCCGGCATTCATCGATTTATTAGACGTCACGTCAAAAAAAAAAACTTTTAGAGATGACTTCTCTATGGTTACTTCTCCAACCGATTGTGCAATTCCATTCTTTCTCCAATAAAATCGGTACCCCAACCAACCAACCAACATTAGAAATGGAATTATTTATGTTCTTAGGATGATGACTTCCGGGCACTTTTCGGACCTCCTGCGTAAAAGCATTGCTTATTTTATGCCTGCCTATAAGAGGACGCGAGAGAACGCAGCGTAGAACTAGAGTGAAACAGAATGGTTTTCACGGCACAAAAAAATAAAAATATATGTTCTAAGAAGGTATAAAAAATAAGAGTAAAAATGATTGGCCCCATGATATTACATGACAGCTTTATCAAAAACACCATGGAAGCGCGTCATGGAAGAGCGTGGAGGGATAGGTCAAAGGTAAATTACATTATGCTATGCAGGCTAAAGCATTTTTTTAAGTAATAACTTAAAAAATAGTGCACAATAATAATCACAATAAATACCTACCTACCGATTCTTAATTAATTGGTAATTTTAAACAAAAAATATTTACTTTAAAACCCTTAACATGAGGTGCCAGTGTAGATTTTTTTCACTTTCCACAATCTTAACAAAAAAAAATGAAATAAGCTTTAAAAACCTTTCTCTTTTCGACTCTACGTATTTGGACCCTGAAAACGAGGTAGGAGTTAGTGAAGAGTTTTTTTTTATTTACAACAAAAAAAATATTGAAGTAGTAAAAACCCTTTCTATCTCCGTCAATATCTTCCCTGGACCCTCAAAACGAGGTGCGGGTGTAGAGTGGTTACAATATGTGACCTCCGGGACGACGGCGGATGTTTACAGCATTTTGGGTTTGATGTCACTTCGGATATTCTTTATGGGGAGTTACTTTTTGTTCCGATAACATGATTTTCCTTTTTCCGTTATTCCCGAGAAAAAATCTTGGTATCGCTAACTTCTGCTAAAAAGTTACTACATTTAGGAATTTGACGTTCTTATCTTCTTAGTGCGGTTTCAGATAAGCGTATTAACCGAGCGGATTTGCCGCTTTTTTGTTGCGTATACGCACGCGCTAAGGCACATTTTAAATTAAAAGATAATTAATCAAATAGCAATAGAACATATTTTTCTTTTATTAATTGTTTAAATTTGTTTTTTGGTATATTTATAAATATTTTTTCAATTAAAGAGTTCTGTTTTTAATACTTTTTAATTTGGGTGTAATGTATTTGACTTGAACGATAGATTTTTCATTCATAAAGAGAGGGGTTGCCAATCGCCGGAAGAAAAATAAATAAAAATAATCTCTAAAAATATAAATTGATCCGTCGATTGGGACCGCGCCAATCGACGGAAGCCTCCGCGCGCTACTGACACCGCCTGAAAAAACGCCAGAACATGCACGTATACGCGCGACAAGCTTCTGGAGTTTCTCGGTTATATACCATTCCGCCCGTATACGCGCCACAAAAGTACGCTAGTCAGACACCGCACTTACTTGTAAAACAACATCTCCTGACAGACTGGTTCATCATCGTCAAAACAGCTAAACGTAGTCAATTAAAACCCTCTTTTTTGTAAAGGTTTTTGTGTACAGTCAGCTGCACCAATATGTGTACACTCTTAAGCTTGCACATTTATATTATACTCTTAATTTTACAAAAACATTCTTCTTCTGACCAGTAAGAGGACTACATTAATTTGAAAATGCTTGCGTGCTCGTTTTTGCAAAATTAAGAGTAATATAAATGTGAAAGCTTGGGAGTGTATACATGTTGGTGCAGCTGACTGTACAAACAAAGACATTGCATGTTCTAAACAAATAATTGTATCAAATTTTTATTTATTGCCATTTAATTGCTCCTAAAACCGAAACGAGCTATTTTTTTGCTACAAAATTGAGTCAAGAACTCAAAAGTTACTGTAATAAACTACGACTCTGTCATTTACAACTACGATCTTCTGTCTTTGTCACTCTTGAGTAAATTAGTGCGAGAGAACGAGAAAGAATGTTCAGTGTGGAGTCGTCCACCTGGTGTTTTTCAACGTTTTTCCCACCTGCTAAGGTTTTTGCGTCAATGTGTTAGATCCGGCATTCGAGATAATGACAAACTAATTAATACAGAAAGCAGACTTTTTTTTCAGAAGTAACAAGATTTGTAATATACCAACAAGCTTCAAAATTTTTGAATTGTTAATCTTTCTTTCTTATTTTCTTCTTTCTTTTATTGAGACGAGTAGGAAAAACTAGTTAGATATTTAAAAAATCAATGTGTTAAGCCTATCGCCTCACTATACCTGAAATATATTTTTAATTATCTATATTTTACATTTTAATTTGGAGTAAACGCAGCTGACATAACCGCGAGTATCCTGTGCTCTACTTTCCCCATGCTACCCTTTTATATCGCTATTAAGAAGTGCATAGTTTCTGGTGTAATATTTATCTTGGACATTTTAATTTGGAGTGAACGCAGTTGACATTACAGCGAGTACCTGGTGCTCTACTTTCCCCACGCTACCCTTCTATTACGCTAATAAGAAGTGCATATTTTCTGGTGTAATATTTGTTCTTTAGTTTTTAATTTGGAGTGAACGCAGCTGACATTACCGCGAGTACCCCGTGCTCTACTTTCCCCACGTTACCCTTCTATTACGCTATTATGACGACCGTATTGTCTCTTAGCTCTCGAACAGTATACACATTCTTTACTTCAAACAACTCATTTTCATTCAAAAAACTATTTTATTTGAACATTTTTCCGCTCTTATTTCTGCATACTATATTCTTTATATTTTTATTCAGAGAGTTTTAAAGCATTTTATTCTAAAATTCTTTATGATTATAAAATGGGCTTGGGCGGGCCATTGATTGATTGATTGAAAATACTTTATTGCACTTAACAAATAGTACAAAGGCGAACTTAATGCTATGTAGCATTATCTTCCAGCTAAACCTTTGTGTATTGTGAACAGTTGCGTGGGTAGTGCACGAAGAACAGATTTCATTAAGGAATGATTATTATCCTTCACAAATATTATAAATTATGTAATATACATAACTATATATATATATATAATACTATGTGTATATATATAAATAAATAAATATAAAGTACCTACTTAAAAAGTTGATTTATATAAAAAAAAAAAAATAGATCATGGAGATGATTAGCTCAAAGCATTTTTATCGAGAAAATGTTTATAAATTTTGGATTTGAAGAAATTTACAGAGACAGCGTCGCGAAGAGCAGGCGGAATGATGTTCCAAAGTCTGATAGCGGTTATCGTGAAGGAATCTGAGTACGATCTCATATTGTGAAGGGGATAACTGAGTAGGTGATGTTGAGAAGAGCTCATGGGACGATTAGAAGTAGAGAAAAGAGAGAAACGTTCCTTGAGGTAGGGAGGAGACAGAGGATTGTGAAGTACAGAGTAAAGAAGGGATAAGATGTGCGTATCCCGACGAGCACGGATATCGAGCCATGTGAAGAGAATGCACCCAGGGTGGCCCCGATCGTCAAGAAATAGGTGCCTGACGACGCCAAGACAGGCCTAAGAGACGCTGGCGTGACGATACCGATGCCTCGTAGTATATTATTATTCGTTGCCGACGCCTACCAGGCAGATTGGTAGTACGTGGTGTCTTAGGGTGCCTTTCCACCAGAGATGTGCTGTGCAGCTATGCTGCGAAGGTGTGAATTCTACGCTACGAAAATATGTGACCGTTTCCACCAATACTAAGCCATGTAGCTGTGCGAGAAAGATGCACAGCTCGAGCTATACGATGTATCGATAGTAGGGAAGCGGCATAGCAGGCATTCATAGCACGCATCCATAGCACACATCCATAGCACGCATTCATAGCACGCATCCATAGCACGCATCTATAGCACGCATCCTTCCATATAAAAAACATAGCTTAGTTGAATCCGTTTCCACCAGTGCTATACGCGGGTACCCTGACGCGCGAAACGTATTGTTCCATGTTCGGAATAAATAATTTAATGTAAAATGGCTAGTAAATCAGTGGAAAGTGTAATACTCGATTTGCAAAAAACGGTGCTGAAACTTGTGAGCAAAGTGGAGTCACTTGAGTCTCTAATCACTGAGCAATCAGCGATTATAGCAGGTCTCAAATCGACAAAGTGCAATGAATTGACGACGCCGATTCCTCCGGCCCCAGCGACTGCAGCGGTACAGCGACCTGTGCGGAGTGCGCGTGTCAATGCATCGCGCGCTATTGCAGAGATTGTGAAGCCGACCAAGAAATGCGGCAATGTATGCGTAACCGAAGCGGTGACGCCGACAAGCAATGCTACACTCAACAAAGTAGTAGCGGGTGCTACCAAGAAAAAATTCAGTGGAGCTGATGATAACTCCATTCAGTCATCTACTTCACGAGGACTTGTTGTCGCAACTGAGAATGGAGAAGCAGGAGTACTCAAGCGCAACCAGCAAGAACAACCCGCCACTGCAACGTCAAGTAGGGTGACCACGATTACGTCGGACATTGAGCGAACGGATGAGGATGATGATGCACCATGGCTGTATCAGAAATCGAAGCGAAACCGTTTGAATAAGCCTCGTCGGGTCGTAACAGGGTCTTGTAGAACGAATGACGTACTCCAAACTGTGGAGCAAACACAATACATTCAAGTTTGGTCGCTCAAGGCGGAAACCACAGTGGAAAATATGATGAACCACCTTAATAAAATTGCAAAATGTGAAGATTACCATATTAAGAAACGAGATATCAAAACCGACAAGCACGCCGCGTTTGTAATCGGTTTCCCAGAAAGCTTGTACAATAAAGTGTCCTCGTCAGAATCATGGCCGTACGGAGCAAAAATATCGGACTGGTTTCGAAGGGCTCCCCGCTACACGGCGCGGCGGGGCTCACTCACGGCGACCGGCCCCAGCGGCAGCACGTCTGCGGAGCGCAGCGCGCGCTAGCCGCAAACCGGCTCCGTATCACCAACGAACCATTGTTGTATGCCTACAGAATATCGCATCCATTGACAGCAAAACTGGAAGACTAGAAGCGTTGTTAGGAAGTGATCTTAAGTGTGACATACTAGCGATTACGGAGCACTGGCTCACAGAAAACAAATTGAAATGTGTGGCGATCGACGGCTACAAATTAGCGTCGTATTATTGTAGGAGTAATAAAGCTCACGGAGGGTCGTGTATTTTTGTTAAAAACGTAAATTGCATTGAAAATGCTTATCTTATATCACTATCAATAGAACAGTATTGTGAAGTATCAGCGGTAGACCTTATTGACTATGGAATCACGATTGTTTGTGTTTACAGAACGAATGTAATTAGCTCGAACGATTTTTTTACACACTTAGAAAGTCTGCTCGATAAGATATCCGAATTAGACATAGATTGCGTAGTAGTAGGAGACTTCAACGTAAATTGTATAGGCGACTTATCTTCTGATTCTAAAAAGCTCTCTGACTTATTGTCGGCCCACGATATGACTAATTTGGTGGACTTCCCGACTAGGATTACGCCGGCTACTTCTACTTGCCTCGATCATGTATACTCGAACTTACCGACGGGCGCTGTTAAAACAACACCTGTCGTGACAAATTTAAGCGATCATCTAGCGGTCCGTGGTGAGATTTTTTGCATACGCAAAATCCCACCACGGACGTGTATCATCCGAAAAATGTCGAGGGCGAATCATCAAAGTTTCGTGACTGCATTAGAAAGCGTCGACTGGTACTCGATTAAAGAAAAGCATAATTCCGCTGGAGGACTATCTACGGCTCTAATTAATATAATACGAGGTAAGTTTGATATTTGTTTTCCTTTGAAACGAGAGAACACTAAAAAACGTGACTCATCGTGGATGACTTCTGATATTAAAAATATGAAATCTCTTATTATTGACATGATTAATTTAAATTCTTTATTCCCTAATGATGATTCAATTAAATTATTTATTCAAAATCTTAATTGTAAGCTTGACATCCTTATTAATAACACTAAAGTACATTTTTATTCGAAATTTATTAAAACGAGCAACAACCAATCAAAAGCTTTGTGGAAAGTGGTGAATAGAGAAAGGGGGAAAGACAACGCTGTCTGCCCAAACTTCACCAACGTTTTGAAAGATGGCACGGGAGCAAAGTTCTCAACAGCGAAAGATGCCGTTGATGCGATAAATTCTAGGTTCCTAAATGCAGCGGCGGCGTGCGGCGCACCTAGCGCAGACGTCGCTGGTGTGCTCCGCGCACTGGCGGCGGCGCGGCCGCCAGCCACCGCGCAGCTGGTACTACGCACCTTCAGCGCCGATGAAGTGTTCAGAATCGTGACAATGCGCATACCTCCCAAGCGGTCGAAAGATATCTACGGATTATCCACAGAGCTTCTAAGAGGAGCGATGGGATCTCTAGCCCCGATCATTGCACATCTTTTTAATGCTTGTCTTAGGGAGGGTGTCTATCCGGATGCACTGAAGGTAAGCAAGGTGGCCCCCATTTTCAAGGGCAAAGGAAGAAGAGAGGACATGGATAACTACAGGCCAGTTTCTATAATACCTGCTATAGCAAAAGTTCTCGAGAATGGCCTAAGCTCTCGCTTGATCGAGTTCCTCTCTGCGACGGACGCCCTGTCCCCGCGGCAGTATGCGTACCGCGCGGGTCGCTCCACGACGTCGCTGACGCGAGAGGTGGTGCGACAGGTGCTAGCCGCGCGCGAAGACAAGCTGCAGGTCGCCGTGCTGTGTTGCGACCTGTCCAAGGCCTTCGACGTTGCGGACCACGCCGTCCTCGCCGCCAAGATGAAACACTACGGGATCGAAGGTGAGTCATACGCCGTGCTCACAGATATGATGCGGAATAGATCCCAAATAGTGGTTGGTGGAGACGAACAGTCTGACCCACTGTCCCCAATGATGGGAGTGGCGCAGGGATCGGCCGTCTCTAACATAATGTTCTCGCTCTTGCTAAATGACCTACCTGAGGCGGTGACGACAGCGGAGACACTGATGTACGCTGATGATGTCGCTGCAATCGTCACTGCAAAGTCGGTAGACATGCTGGAAGAGAGATTGAACGAGACGGCCAGCCTTCTCTCTGGGTGGTTTAAGATGAACGGTCTGGGTTTGAATCTACGAAAGACTCACTTTGTTCATTTTCGTCTATCTGGGCGGGCGGTGAGGCCCCTACTGGTGCGCGCCGAAGGGACAACCATTGGCCAAGCGGAGACTACCACCTTTCTTGGCTTCGAGATGGATAGAGGCCTTACTTGGGAGAGGCACATAGATAAATTGTGTGGTAGAATAGGTAGTGCATGTTTCGCACTCCGGCGCGTCGCTCGTGTGGTGCCGGCGGAGGTGGCGCGAAGTTGCTATTTTTCAACTGTGCACTCGTTGTTACAGTACGGCGCTGAGCTGTGGGGGCGCGCTGCTGATTGGGAGCGCGCCTTCCGCATGCAAAAACGAGCCATACGAGCACTAGTCAAAATACCCAGTGACATCTCCGCCCGGCCCCACTTCAAAGAACTTGGGATACTTACGCTGCCCAGCATAGTGATAATGCAAGTGGCAGTGTACGTGAGGTTGAACCCAGGCGAGTTCCAGAAGCATAGCGACGTCCACTCGTACAGCACACGGAACGCGGACAAGCTTGCGGCCGTGGCCCGCTCCCTCACGAAGTCCTCCAAGCTGACGCATGTCATGGGCCCGACAGTGTATAATAAGCTCCCTCTGAGCGTCACATCCGCTGAAAGTCTTCCTAGCTTCAAAGCCCGATTAAAGCACTGGTTGATCGAGCAGACCTTCTACTCAGTGAACGATTATATAACGACTAGTTTAACTACCAAATTGTAGGTACCTACGTATTCTTAATGTTTGTGTTTGTTAGTGTTTTATTTTATTAATTCAAATAATTTATGGAATTTATTATATTATTATAATAAGAACATTGTGACCTGTAAATTTTTTACCAAATAAATACTTATGACTTATGACTTATGGCTAAGCTACGTGCACCAATGAATATGATTGGTGGATATCAAACGCATCCATAGCAACGTACCATAGCACATCTCTGGTGGAAAAGCACCCTTACGACGAGCTATGGTTCGAGTCGTGTATGGGCTTCGAGCATAGCTCACTGCCCCGGCTTCAACTCCAGGGGTGACTGGGTCTCGTGGTCGCTGCTGTACTCTAGACAATGCAAAAACACAGGAGAAGAGTACAGACAGCGCCGCTTTATGCGGAAAATTACATATGCCGTATGGGGTCTCGGCGCGGGCGCGGCGCGGGCGCGGCGCGTACCGTCCTCACTCCTATTTTAAAACACATTAGTTACACAGTATAATACAGAAACATTTTTTTTTTATTTATTAGCAGAAGTGACAATTACTATATGCCGGGGCAGCTGTAGTGGGGGACTATTTTTTTGTTTTTGTTTACTGGTGTTTTATATATTTTTTTGTTGTGGAGACAGATTGGTGAGAGGCGGCTAGCGACCGCAAAAAGGGGAAGTACTTGGGAGAGATTTTTGCCAAAAATGTGGGACACAATTATAGGTAAAAAATATCTTATTTGCAAAATCCAGCCAACGTGTTCTGACATTCATAAAAGCTTTACAATATTCAGGGAAAATTGTAAAAATCCAATAAGAGTTCTTGTCGTAATCGAATGCTTTGACACAAATATCAATAGAAGAAAAAAATACTGAGATTACATTTATTTATGAAAGAGAAGGGTGTTGAATTCTATTAAGCTAATAACGACGCTATGCTAAATATTTTCCTAAGTGTGCCTTAAAAAAATATACTTCATAAAAACTTAAAAACCTCAAATATATAACGACACCGTCTCTGAAAAAGGCCATGCACGAGTAGCGTATTAGTAAATATTACCCTCTTTGTCGCACCGCGCATCACTTCTAACGCGCGATAAAGATAATTTAACAGAGACGACACACCGCTATTTGAAATTATAATTCAGAATAGGGATGAGCGAATTACGAAAAATACTAAAATCTAATTTTTACCAAACTTCAAATATGGAGGGTGTTTCGGGCTTATGAAATAAATCACTTACAAATCAACCCAACTTACAAGTTGGGGTAAATGTGTTCTTGAGTGGAGACCGCGTCTAGGCAAGCGCAGAGTAGGACGACCGTCGTCGGCCAAATGAAGCGATGATCTGCGGCGCTATAGCTGGCACCTCCTGGATGAGAAGAGCCGAAGGCTCAGTGGCGCGCCTTGGGAAAGACCTACGTCCAGCACTTACTGTATCAATTAAGTCAGTATATTTTTTTACTCTATTTTCTTTCTATTCTTTTTTTTATTATATCTTTAGGTATAGGTATCTATTGTGGCAAGTTACTGCAGGGAGGAAGCCGGCTTTTTTATTTTATTCGCCTGAAATAAAAAGTTTTGACTTTTATTTTCTGGCATTTAACATTTTCTTTCCTTCTTTCTTTTCTTTCAGCAATGAAGAGGACGTACAGACTGCTATAGGTGGTATAATCACTTATGATATTAAATAACCAATTTTTAATATCACTAATAAATAAGATATAAGACTGTGTAGCACAAAGTCGTAAGCTGGGTGTAAAGATAATTAGAGTTCGGACTGTACATAAAAAAAGAATACTTTACTTTTAATTGTTATTTTAAGACCAACGAAAAATATAAACGTCTTACGTTTTAATACATATGTAGTCCCTAAGCAGCATAAACGCTAAAACCCCAAAATCAGATAACCCCATCCCTAATACGCGTCACTTTGTACCCCAACGACGATGCGCGAGTGTTGGCCGTTTTTACGAGAGAGCGATATCTGGCTGGGATAAGCCGGTGATCCCGCGTGGTGACGTCACCGTAATCCCGGATATCCCGCCCCACTATCCCGGGGCCCGGGAATCTGAGGCTGGTTTTAAATAGGCATTTGGTTGTTTAGTGTGGATTTTATGTTTGCATGATAAAGCGTTTGGGGAAATCTTGTAAGGTTAGATTTTTGCCTGTGTGTCAGTCAATAAGAGCTTGTGTAGTTTGATTATTAAGCGTTGATGACACAGGGCTAGTTTACAAGCTACAAGTCGGCAGTTTAAAAGCTAGCGAGTGAGCGAGTTAGCTTTCGGGAATGATTGTCAACAAGTAGATTGTTAAAAAAGCCGATGATGACACGGGGCGAATTTACACGCTACAAGCGAACTCGCTGGCTTGTAGCTTGTAAACTAGCCCTGTGTCATCGACGAATATGGCAGAGCCATCACGGTCAGCTTAGGCAGCTTATAAGATTTAAAAAAAAATCAGATGGCGACATAATCGAAGAATTTTTTTGGCACAATCTTAAGCGATAAATGGGGCGAATAGAGATACATATTAATTTTATCAGACTTTAGTTTTCCCTCCATAACACGCGGATTTATTGAGAATAATATGAAACATTAGGCCCAGAAGAGCGAGGATGTAATCACGACAAATGACAAGCGCGCTACAGGTAATGCGCTACGTTACGTACACTGCAGGACACGAAATATAAGCCACTGACATCTTTTTCCATCTGCAGTGCACCCCTAACAAATGACAAGCGCGCTACAGGTAATGCGCTACGTTACGTACACTGCAGGACACGAAATATAAGCCACTGACATCTTTTTCCATCTGCAGTGCACCCCTAACAAATGACAAGCACGCTGTGTATTGTGTTATTTTGCGTACACTGCAGAACACAAAATATAAACCACGATATATTTTTCCATCTGTAGTGCAACCCGTAACAAATGACAAGTACGCTGCGTTATTTAATGCGTTATTTTGCGTAAACTGCAGGAAACGAAATATAAGCCCCTGACATCTTTTTCTATCTACAGTGCACCCGTATCAAATGACAAGCACGCTGTGTAATGCGCAATAGCGCAAAATAACGCAAAATTTATCGTACACGGCAGGACATGAAATATAAGCCAGAGCAGCTTACCTTATTTTCTCTGT
Source organism: Lobophora halterata (assembly GCA_932526365.1). Classification (NCBI taxonomy): domain Eukaryota; kingdom Metazoa; phylum Arthropoda; class Insecta; order Lepidoptera; family Geometridae; genus Lobophora; species Lobophora halterata. Next base: position 1,059,615 of record OW052012.1, read on the forward strand.
ACCCAAGCATTAAAATTCCGATAGTTATTAATTATGAGTCAAATCTGAGGACTATTTGACATTATTCTTGGCAAAGTGAAAACTCGTTGACAAGCCTTATCGACAGGTTCATAATAGGCAAGTTGTGGTCAAAAACATAAGATTTTATTACTCTGTATTAATAATGATAAGTTACCTCTTACTCATTTACTCATAAACTAGGTATATTTAATTTAAGAAAAAGTAACTCAAAACTAATAACATAAAATAATATAAATTTGACGTTAGTTATTATTCCTTAACTAAACGCTTAGGTACAAATAATATATGCTAGAATGTCCTATACCTAACAGGTTTGGTTTCGCTATACACTTCGAACTAGTTTAGACAACTGTATCAATATTTTGAAGGTTTCACTAATTTTGCACCCAAGTGTACTTGCATAATTTTACCGCCATGTTTATCTGCTTTGTTCTTCATACGCTGTGTTGATTATGAGGAATGAAGACAGTTTTTTACGCTGTTCCGTGTGTTATTGCAAAGCCGAGTAATGCTCACCTCCGCTCCTAAGGAAAATCAGCGCTATGTACTGACACGACGCAAGATAAGGTGTTCCACGGAAGGATGAAGTAAAAGTGGCTTTTTTGTAGTATGCATAGAAGTATTATAGTACCTATAGAATTATACCGTAGTACGATAAACGGTGTTAGAAAACGCGCCAAAAAATTTGGCCAGTAGTCAACTTCAACTGAATACGAAATAAGTAACAGTGCTAGAGATATTTAAGGCTAAGCACCAAGAAAGTCCTGTGTACTATGGACAGACGTGTAGTACGTGTACCCTTATCTTTATTTTCCCTAGCCAATGGTATAATAAGAAATAATAGGTATATTTAATGCCGATTAGAAGGAGATCGAAAAATTCATTCAGAAACAGCTTTGTTTTGTAAATTTTTTTTTCATATCAAATAAGCGAATAAAATAAATCTTTCGCTACACTTTTTCAGACAAAAGAACAAATACATAATAATATTTTGTATATTTTTCAAATTAGGTACTAACCCCTTGCTCCTATCGGTCTTAAACCTGAGCATTTTGGCCTACCGTTACAGATTAAAATGTAGCGATTGAGCCCTATATTGCGCTTAAGGGTAATCCTCAAATCCGAGTTCCATACAAAAATGTTTCGGACAAATACTCAAAAAGTACGCCGTATTATGGTAATTTCTACACACTATTCGTTTCTATGTTTTTTGATTTCGTGAACAAAAAGTGAAAGGTTTCATACTTTAATTTAGATTTTATACGTGTTTTTAAGTTAGTAGGGTTAATTTTAAAAGAAATGGATTTACAGATTTTCGCGTGATTAACACTTTACCTGTCGCACCAATTAGTAGCGTAAAAAAGCGTAAATAAATTGGCACGAATGAAGCGCCAACCGAACGGCCGGTTTAATTGGTTTAATTGGCCAACTTTTGATTGGCCACAAGCTTCTGTATCGCGCCAATTGGGACTATGAAACTATCTGGTTTTTGCTATAAACTTATATATTTACTTATACACCACATTTTTTGTAATAACCAGAAAAAAAATAACGGGCAATGCAGAAGAGGTATTACGTTGTATCTGTGCAGACATAATTTTGGGTTTCTACAAACACTACTACTGACAGAGTGACAGCGGGGCGAGTGCGGCGCCCGAGCCGAGCTGCAGCGAGCTGGCTCGAGCTTGGTACACGAGTTTGCCAAACGATGAATGAAACTTAAATTATTATCATTTTTTTTCACGATACAGGCTTGCCTAGTGTGGGGCCGTTAGTAAATACGAATTGTTTGTATATCTCTACAAAATGTACTGGTAATTGCAAATACCTAATAACTTAGCTTAAGAGGATTGTCCCTAATAAACGCGCGAATAGGCACTTTTGGTTTGAATGATATTGAAGAACTCTCTGCATTTAATGACACTACAAAAATATCTCAACTGCCTAATAGACGAGTGTTCCCTTACACCGCGTGATATTTCTAAAATTATTCTTAATTTACGAGAAAAAAATTCTTTATATTGATCAAAAACATCGAAATCGACCTTTTGTATTTGAACGATTTAAGCTATATCATTGAGAATATTTGAAAATTCTTTGGTGTTATCGTAAGACAAAAGTATAAATATTTCCGACACCACGCCTTTTTTTCAGAAATTCCAACCAAAAAGCAATAATCCAGGCTTAAACATCATTGATTTTTCGATCCCCGCCGTCCATACATTTTAGTATGAAAAACTTGACTCGCTATAAAATAGACAACGTGCCCGCAAAAAATTCAGTACCCCCTTAGTATTCAAGGTGACTGCACGTCCGTTGAGATCAAACGTAGACTATGACTTATCTGTGGTTGGGATGACACTAAGGGTGCGTCGCGACGTCAGGAGTATCGGACACAAATGCTAATATGTACCCTTCGACTAAGTAGACGATCTAGGTAAATGAGCTTTGTTATCATTTTTTTACGTACCTTAAAAAGCGTTACTAATTTTTTTCTACCCATTTCAGGTAGATATGGAAAACATACGGGAAATTACACACACAAAAAATTACATTATTGTTCACCCAGATGCAGTCTGAATTTTAAAAATCTAACATTGGGAACGTATAGGGCGTATGGGGGTGAGATCAGAAAAACCTCGACTTTTCACCCCCTTTCACCCACCTTTGAGGTGCAACATGGTATCTCAAAAAGTGTAAGTCGTACAAAGTTAAAACTTTACCCACAGGTAAATTATTTGTTCTAATTTAAAATTTTTGAAAAATCCAATATGGCTGCCATACAAAAAAAATAAAAAAATAATAAAAAACTTTAAACGCTTGTATCTCGTAAACGGTTGCAGCTAGAGGCCTGATTTTTGTACTTATTATTTTGGATGAGGTGCGTTATTGCAAAGCCAGCGACCTCCACGAAGCGAGGCAGTAACCTGAGTGTTCACCCCCCCTCGGGGTGCAATATGGTATCTCGAAAAGTGTAAGTCGCACAAAGTTGAAACTTTCACCATAAGTACGTTTATTGTTCCAATTTCAAAATTATGTAAAATCCAATATGGCCGCCATACAAAAAAAAATATTTTTCATAAAAACTTTAAACGCTTGTATCTCGTAAACGGTTGCAGCTAGAGGCCTGATTTTTGTACTTATTATTTTGGATGAAGTGCGTTATTGCAAAGCCAGCAACCTCCACGAAGCAAGGCAGCAACCTGAGTGTTCACCCCCCCTCGGGGTGCAATATGGTATCTCGAAAAGTGTAAGTCGTACAAAGTTGAAACTTTCACCATAGGTACTTTTATTGCTCCAATTTCAAAATTTTGAAAAATCCAATATGGCCGCCATACAAAAAAAAATATTTTTCATAAAAACTTTAAACGCTTGTATCTCGTAAACGGTTGCAGCTAGAGGCCTGATTTTTGTACTTATTATTTTGGAAGATGTGCGTTATTGCAAATCCAGCGACTTCCACGAAGCGAGGCAGCAACCTGAGTGTTCACCCCCCCTCGGGGTGCAATATGGTATCTCGAAAAGTGTAAGTCGTACAAAGTTGAAACTTTCACCATAGGTACTTTTATTGCTCCAATTTCAAAATTTTGAAAAATCCAATATGGCCGCCATACAAAAAAAAAAATTTTTCATAAAAACTTTAAACGCTTGTATCTCGTAAACGGTTGCAGCTAGAGGCCTGATTTTTGTACTTATTATTTTGGAAGATGTGCGTTATTGCAAATCCAGCGACTTCCACGAAGCGAGGCAGTAACCTGAGTGTTCACCCCCCCTCGGGGTGCAACATGGTATCTAGAAAAGTGTAAGTCGTACAGAGTTGAAACTTTCACCATAGGTATTTGGTTATTTTTTTATTTATTTTATTTTATTTTATTTTATTTTATTTTATTTTATTTTATTTTATTTTATTTTATTTTATTTTATTTTATTTTATTTTATTTTATTTTATTTTATTTTATTTTATTTTATTTTATTTTATTTTATTTTATTTTATTTTATTTTATTTTATTTTATTTTATTTTATTTTATTTTATTTTATTTTATTTTATTTTATTTTATTTTATTTTATTTTATTTTATTTTATTTTATTTTATTTTATTTTATTTTATTTTATTTTATTTTATTTTATTTTATTTTATTTTATTTTATTTTATTTTATTTTATTTTTGTATTGCGGCTGTATTGGAGTTTTCAAAATTTTGAAATTGGAACAAAAACCAATACCTATGGTGAAAGTTTCAACTCTGTACGACTTACACTTTTCAAGATACCATGTTGCGCCCCAAGGGGGTGAAGAAGGGTGAAAATACATTTTTTTCCTGAACTCATCTCTACACTCCTATACGTTTCCTATGTTAGATTTTTAAAATTCAGACTGCATCTGGGAAAAAAATCAGTCAGTCAGTGGTAATGCAGCTTTATTTTATAACTAGTTTTTTGGGCGGTGCGCGAGCTGCAAGCAGCTCGCGAGTGATTTATTATTATTTTTTATTATTTTAATATTTTATGAAATTAGAAAAGAAAAAAGAATTGTTGTATTCTTTAATTTTCCGAATATCAAAAAATAATTGGGGCAATATTATTAAGCGCCACATCTTTATCCTTCAAAGAAGAATTTTTTGTAATTTTTTTATTGTCCGCCATCTTGGATTTCAAATCCGAGACAAAATTCTTTATCCTCAACCCCTAATTAGTCAAAAACGACACCCATGAAAAAAGATTGAAAAAAAAATTTCCGCCATCTTGGATTTCAATTCTGACACCAAAATCTAAATTTTCAACCCCGAATTAGTTAAAAACGACACTATTATCCCTCAGATAATTGCCTCGCTACGCTCGGGTCGGGAGCTCGCTTCGCTCGCCCCCTCCCTAAACTCATCTCAATGTGACCCACAAACAGCGAACCGTCAACCTTCGCTACGCTCAGGTTGCCGCTTCGCAATGCGAAGGTCGGTGGCTCGCTTCGCTCGCCCCCTCCCTCACTTAAGAAAAAGTTTGGAACATCCTCTATAACGAATAGTGAGTCTAAACACGCTATATCCATCCATCCAAGTATTTCCAATCGAAAAAAAAAATAAGTTGAAATTTTTGCCATCAAAATACATACAGTTTCGAGTCTATGAACCATGCCTCTATCTCTTACCGTTGCTGAGATATCGGCGTTTAAAGTTTTGTATGGAAAAAACATATGTTTTGTATGGCAGTTATGTTTTTTTGTATGGAGGCCATATTGGATATTTAAAAATTTCAAAATTGGAACAAAAATAAATACTTTTGGCGAAAACTGCAACACTCTACGACTAATACTTTTCGAGATAGCATGTAGGTGCCAAGGTGGACGTGCGAATCGTCAACCTTCGCTACGCTCTGGTTGCCGCTTCGCGGTGCGGAGGTCGGTGGCTCGCTTCGCTCGCCACCTCCCTGCAAAATTTTTCAACCTTCGCTTTGCTCAGGTTTAAACATTTTGTATGCAAAACCCCGAGGACGTGCGAATCGTCAACCTTCGCTTCACTCAGGTTGACGATTCGCGGTTCGAAGGTCGGTGGCTCGCTGCGCTCGCCACCTCCCTGCAAAATTTTTCAACCTTCGCTTTGCTCAGGTTTAAAAATTTTGTATTCAAATCCCCGAGGACGTGCGAATCGTCAACCTTCGCTACGCTCAGGTTGCCGCTTCGTAGTACGGAGGTCGGTGGCTCGCTTCGCTCGCCACCTCCCTGCAAAATTTTTCAACCTTCGCTTCGCTCAGGTTTAAAAATTTTGTATGTAAAACCCCGAGGACGTGCGAACCGTCAATCTTCGCTTCACTCAGGTTGACGATTCGCGGTTCGAAGGTCGGTGGCTCGCTGCGCTCGCCACCTCCCCTCGACCTTCGCTTCGCTCAGGTTGCCGCTTCGAGGCTCGAAGGTCGGTGGCTCGCTTCGCTCGCCACCTCCCTGCAAAACTTTTCAACCTTCGCTTCGCTCAGGTTGAAAAGTTTTGGTGTCCTTCGCTGCGCTCAGGTCGCCGCTCCGCGGCTCGGAGGTCGGTGGCTCGCTTCGCTCGCCACCTCCCGGCAAAATTTTTCAACTTTCGCTTCGCTCAAGTTGAAAAATTTTGTATGGGAATCCAACTTTTGTATTGAAATCCATTTTTTTTGTATGGCGGCCATATTGGATTTTTCAAAATTTCAAAATTGGAACAAAAATAAATACCTTTGACCAAAACTTGTAATACACCAAGTCTTATACTTTACGAGATACCATGTTTAATCCCTAGGGCTTAAAAAAAAAGTGAAAAGTCGAGGTTTTCCCCAACTCAACCCGTCTTCCTCTTTGTATTCCCCATATTAGATTTTTCAAAATAAAACTGCATCTGGGAGAACAATGATGTCAATGAGTCAATCAGTCAGTGAGTGGTAATTCATTTTTATATATGTTGAAAAAGATTTTTCTCATTATATAAAGCTAACGAAACTAACGTATAAAAGAAAAATATTTTAATTCGGACTAATAAAGATCCAAGGAATGAATTACTACATTTTAATGCAACTGCAACTTGTTTACATATATTTGTAATTCAGTCTGTAGTCTGTAGTCAATAGTGTTTACTTATTCCTGACATCGACTTGTTGACAATATTATGACATAAGTTGATGGCAACATAATAATATGGGTGTTTTGGTGTGTACATATTATTGTAACTAAGTATAAAAACATAATTTTGAAAATGTCGATATGTGTACATACTATTGCACGCGACTGAACTTGACTAGTTTAACGTCCGCGACTTTGTACGCGTGGGGACCATTTTCGAGTCATTATTGTGTAACTAACTCTTTGTTGACTTTGTTTCATAGATTGAGATAATATCCAAAAATCGTACACTCTGACCCCACCCTTTGCCGCTGGCTAATGAGTAGTACTCACTACTGGCCAACGGGCGTCGCGATGTCAAGCTAATGGCACAATACATTGCGTGTTTTTTATGACATTCTTCAGCATCCTACAAAGATAAAGGTGTTATGAAAATGTAACTTGTGCGTAGCACCGAAAGTATATTTGTTTCTTTCCAGGGTGGTATACTATGAGTGCGCGATGAGTCTGTATGAGTAGAAAATATCTATGTGTGTGTTCAATCAAAAGTTCCCACGCTTGCAGACCGGACCCTTAATAGCTACACTAATTTATGTGTACCGATTGACGTAAGGCCATTGGAAAACGACTAACGTACTTAATTTTTCCAAGTTTTTTTGCCATATCTGTGTTCAGTAACGGCAACTGAATATGCATATTATTTTTCTGGTGATTAAAAATTCGCGGTGTATAGGTACTTACATGATAAACACGAATGGATAGGACAAAATGGAAATAAAATTTACTTCTGCTCATGACCAAAACAGTGCTACGCAGGAAGTCAGTCATTATCGCTCCTTCAGCCGTCCGATGAGTTTGAACTATGATTTGTAAAAAAAAAAAAAAAAAATCGTTAATTAAACTAGCTTAAAAAGGTACCTACTTCATTAAATTCAAATTTACTATAATGTATACACATTTTATAAGTAGTTCTTTCTCCAAAGAGCAAAATAAAAGAGAAAATTGCACTCTTGGAGCTAAAAGCTAGGTTTTAATTTCTACTCAAACTCTCGAACTAAAGTGAGAAACTTGAACAAGTCGGTAAATTATTTCACGATAGCTGAACAATTGTTCTGCATCAAGTTTGGTTAGTTGAAGTGGCAGTTTGCTGGTAAAAACCGTTCTATGTTAAGCTAGTTTTACCCATTTCCCTTTACAAAACGAATAAAATCTTTTAGGGTTCCAAACTAGTTTAAAAAAACTGAACACGTATCTCTTTGAATGCTCATCGCTTATGCCGTAGTAGATCTTAATAGAATCAGCCAAGTATTTTGTAACTTAAGGCCTTTGCTTAAGGCGAATAGTACTAAAACCTTGCTTGCCCGTAGAATAAAACTTTGGGCAAGGTTTTACACATGAAAACTTGTGTGTATTGAATTAGATTTTTTACTTTTGTAATATTATTATCTATATCCTGGAGGTCTTTTTCTTCGTACCTAATTACAAGCAGTAATTTAAAATCTTCAAAAATGGAGGCTTCCGTCGATTGGGACCACTAGGTTTAGGACCGTGGTCCCAATCGACGGAACGATTAAATTTAATTATTTTTCTTCCGGCGATTGGGACCACTCTCGAAATGAATGAAAAAATCTATTGTTCAACACAAATACAGTATAGTCAAAGGAAAAAGTATAAAGAACAAAACTCTTTGATTAAAAAAAATATTTATTTAAAAAAAAAAGAACATTCGCACATCGCCATAGTTTTGAGCCATTGTTGTTAATTCTTTTTAAAATATATTTATAGGCGGCTCTACATAACAGTTCACATCCCCTTTTTGTGACACCAATGTAAAAAATATGGCCGACATTGAGATGTTGAAAGGCCTTCTTCGTCCATTTTGATAATTCTAAAATCGAAAAATTATAATTATATATAATAGCAATAAATAAGTTATACAACGTATAGTGTTATATCTCTACAAGCCCTGAGGGGGCGAATTCGGACTTAGAGTGTGAATACTATCACGTGTGCAAAGGTTAAATACATCGTATCAGAAATTTTCATACAATAATTATTTAAGACAACCCTATTTGCTATTTACTTTACTGAACTAATTTTAAAGTGTCTGCAAATAAACTGAAAGTAACATTCTCTTTTGAGTTGTATTTTTTTTACTTTTTCAATTAAAATAGTACTGTTGCGGTTAAGGGCAGTTGAGAAATTGAAACCAGGAAAAGGTTGTACCTAAATTAACCTTAAAACAGTTTATTACTACTTGGAATGCTCATTAAATTTTGTCGCCTACTGTACAAGTAGATTCTGCCTCCTTATTTAATAAACTAAAAAGTTTAAGAAGATGGATGTGTACTGCTTAATCACTCCTAAACTACTAAACTCTAGGTACTAAAAAAGCCGTGTTGGAATCGCTTTTGGGAAGGATTGGCAACAAGAAGATTGTAAAAACGCCGATGACACTGGGCGACTTTACACGCTACATACGAAGTTGCTGGCGTGTTGCGTGTGAAATAGCCGTGTGTCATCGTACTATAATGCCTAGATCACACGTACCGAGTACTCGGCCGAGTACTATGTACGTGTGATCTAGGCATTAGGGATATCGGTTTTTTTTTTCTTTACCAGGCAAGCTAATTCGGCGGATTAGCTAGTCTACCACATTTATCCACAGAATTTGGAACAGTCGTAGATAAAAACGGGCGCATAGATCGGATAAGTTTTAATTGGTACACCCTGGAATCCCGGATTCCACCCCGTTACTTACACGGTTGGGTTTACCCTTGAATACAACTTAGGTAATTAGCCAAACAAGCTAGAACTCTACGACTGAATGAATGAATGAATGAATGAAAACTTTATTTGCATTGTACTGCACAAGAACATTGTGGTCTTACTTTAAAATCCAAGAATCGATTACCTTTAGCGTAGAATGTTTTTATTACTAGCAACTGTTCTTGGCTTTGCCCGCGTATTTTTATGACAGCAATGAAAATAAACATTTATCTTTTTTAGTATTTAAATCAAACTGTAAATTGTAAATTTTAATAACCAAAATAACTTAAATGAGCGATGCAGAAGGGGTACAATATGTTATATCTCTGCAGTCAGAATTTTGGGTTACTACAAAATGACAGAGTAACAGCGGGGCGAGTGCGGCGCCCGAGCCGAGCTTTTGCGAGCTGGCTCGAGCTAGGTACATACCCGGGTTTACCAAACGATGAATCAAACTTAAATTATTATCAATGATAGCTACTGCCAAAATACAAACAAAAGCGACTAATGGTAATAGTTATCCATTTTTCTCAAATTTAATTTGACAAAAATATGACTTAATTTTTTCAAGTTATTTTTCCATAGCTGTGTTCAGTAATGGCAACGGATTATTCGTATTTTTTCTGGTGATTAAAAGTTTGCGGTGTTTTTTTAATTATTATTTATATTATTATTATTAAGTTAAGCTTATTATTATTATTTATTTAAGCAATTCAGTAGTTTTGGGGTGATTGAAAAGCAAACATCCATATCCATCTGAATGGGTCTTTATTCTAGATCTATGTCTGTGGTCTTAGTCCACCACGCGGACCCAATGCGGCTCGGTGGCTTGTATTGGACACCAAAATCTTGAAAGAACTCACAATAAAAACAAATAAGTTCCCTAGTAAACGATAAACCTTCTGTTTCCCTAAATGACACAGCAGAAGAGCAATCGACATCATCATTCTTTATTTTCCTCAGTCACATAAAAACGCAATGAAACGCAAAATTAACTCCTAAATCGTCGAACTGAAACGCAATTTTCTTTATTTTTTGTGAAAGAATCTCTTCAAAGTGACGCAGAACGGTTGGAAGCGTGACTTCAAGAATCGTTACCATAGTTTAAGTCCATGGGATTCGTGTGATCGCATAGCCCAGGTGAAAAGATGAAGAGATATCACTAAAGCGTCGATGACACACGGCTAGTTTACACGCAACAAGCCGTTGAGTTTAAAAGCTAGTGTGTGAGCGAGTTACCTTTCGAGAAGGATTGTCAACAAACAAATTGTAAAAAAGCCCAAAAATGCCTCGCTTAAAGGGAACTTGCTGGCTTGTAGCTTGTAAAAAAGCAATATGTCATCGACGTTTTAGGCTCAATTCCCACTGGAATGGCAGAGGCTGGCAGAGAACTTTGTCACATACTGTTGAACAATATTAGGTAAATATTTTCTACCTTATTCTTTTACCGACTGAAATAATAGCTCAACTTTAGTCAACTCGATTGAACAATGAATCATTTTGTTCATGAGAGAGAAAGTAGGCTACATAATGTGTAAGAAAATCTATGTATATTAAGAAATGTATTATTAAATAATGAATACACGTATATTTTTAACGAAATAATAGTTTAATAACTCGATTGATCAATGAATTATTTTGTTCATGGGGGAGAAAGTAGGTTTTATAAAGTGTAAGAAAATCTAAAAAATTATAAGAACTGTCCAGTCGAATTTTCTGTTGAACCAATAACAAATTAAACTTGCTTTTAAAACGCTTCCGCTTGTGGCTTAAACAGCACAATAAATCTAACAGGGCTTAATAGCAAGAGCTCGGACCGAGTCCTTTTACGATATGAACCGAAGTTAAAGCTCTATCTCTAAAGGCGGTGACTTTCGAAAAAATGAATCGAGATTCACAACGAATCGGCAAAAGCAATTGTAGAGCATTCCAGGCAGGGTTTACAAGTAATTTTATTTTACTAGATTACACTCAGGATAATTTGTTACAAAAACATACAACCGACTTCAATCGAACTGTTCTAATGACTGTAGGCACCACTGACAAGTCACAGGGAAGCAAATACGCTTTTTTGTTCACTTTAAAGATTTTTTCAGTTATTTTGATTTAAAAACTAAACTACTTAACCAATTTTGATTGAACTGAACCAAAAAAAAATCTAATCGGTTTATAAACAACAAAATCAACCAAATTGAGAACCTTTACCTTTTTTGAAGTCGGTAAAAAAACATGCTACGATACGATTTAGCTGCAACCACTAGTTAAGCTTTGGGCTACAAAAAAATAGGTTTATTTTTAAATAAGATTTTTTTTAACTATTCCCATTGCAATGTTGATTTTTATAAAACGAACAGTTTGAAGCTTGTTTCGACCAGACCACTTTGAAAAAATATGTCAATCTTTGCTTATAAGTAAGTTATTTTTTATTAGTTTAAAAACTCCTGATCTAGAACCTTCTAATGGTTCACACAAGACGAGGCGAGCTAAAGATGTTCGCTAGATACAAATACAAACTGATTCAAAATGCAGTCAGGCTTAAAATGAAATTGTAGAAACGCCTCGACATTTCACACCTGCCCGCCGGAAAACCGATTAAAATGATAAAACGCCGCTACCGCGATCCAATCACAGATCTAATACTGTTTAGAAGTGATTCTTTCACATTCGTCACCACTCACCATATTTAGGTTTTCACTTCTATTAGTGGTAATTTGTATACACAGTATTTCTGTTTAAACTAGGCATGGAAAGTATACCGATTTTATCGTGGTATAAAACTGATCACACATAACACTTGTTACTTTCTGAGACCAAATCTGTTGTAAAATCACCCTTGATACCCGGCGCGCCCGGGCAGGCGGTTTTGTACGCTGGTTATCACTGTGATTGATGTCACGATAATTGACGTCATTCATAGTTTCATTCGTATCGTGTCGTAATTATTCATAACAGTTTGTCAGTAGTGGGCTGACTGTGAGTGAATTATAATATCACATTAGTCACATGCCACTGATGAAAAATAAAAGTGTGTTATAAAATCACCGGTGATTTAACTGTTACAAAATGAAATCATATCGCCATAATGAAATAGAAGTAGCAATCATTTCCATTCCTTTTTTAAACAAATTTAATAAAAAATGATACTGGAGCTGAAGCCACTTCCAGCCGATCTTGCCTTCGTGGTTTCCGATTTAATCTTTCATTCCGCTCGTATTGGTTTGCTTCTGCGGAAATTTTTCAAGCGACGTGTCCCGTTTGACAAATGTTTTTGGAACGTCCTGTATGTGCCGCGAATCAAAGTCTTTTTTTTCCATTTGAATACTTTTTACGGTCCGTTTGAAGTACGACATGAAGCTATGTAGTCCATATACGAGTATTTTATAGGGATTTGATTGGTTTGTTGGTTATGCTAAAAGGTATTTTGTATTTTATGATATATCGATACTAATCCAATAGAGTAGGTACGTTTTGACGTGACTACGTCTAATAACTCGATGAACGCCGCCGCGCCGGCTGCATGCACGAAAACGTTGACGTAATTGTCCGGTAACGCTCATTGTCCCATTACGCTGATAGTCACGTTAAACTATCGTCCGTAAACCAACTTAACAGACAACCAATTTTTTTGCATTTAGATCTGCCGATTATAAGGAGAATATTAATAACATGAAATCTCTTTGGTCAAGATAATTATAAAATAGGAATCACTTAATTTAATAACTCTATGGTTAAATAATATTTAGAGAAAAAAACAATTTATAAAGAACCTAGTACACTAGGCCTTAATTTTTAATGCAAACTTCCTTTGTCTAAAAATTTTCCATCGTAATACCTCCTCAAAACTCTTAAAGTAAGTGTAAGCACTCAAAAACTCACTTCATTAAAAATTCTCTTTAATCAAAATTATAACGATCATTCACAATTTTTTTATTAAAGTTATGAAAAATGTTTGCTTTTCTGATCGCATTTCCTCATTGAGAAATGATGATAGGTACGGTCAGCATCAAAAGTTGATGACCACATTCAGATTTTTCAAAATATACACCGATTTTTGATAATGTCGCCTACAGTTAATTTTGAACATTAATGATGTTTATGCTCAGGATATCCGAAATGAGGTCATCTGACAGAGAACTAAGGTGGTCGGATCAGCAAGCTCAATTCAATTTTTCATTTTTTTTATTTATCAGAAGAAACAAGCTTACAAATATATAGTAGAAACATTATTATAATTCTTAATTAAATGCTTTGGCTTGATTGTGGTGTGCAGAGCCTACACTAAGTATATTATACTTATGTAGTAGGCACTGCTTGACCTTCTGGTTATAATATTATGCCATAATCTGAGGAGTATAACAGGATAATGTAAATTACTATAATTAAGATTATTAAATTGTATATTACATACATGCAATGAAAAAAAAAGTAAACGATAATTATAACAATTAAAAATAATGTGAAGATACCTTATAGATAATACCAACCGACTCTCTAGTGGTCTTCATAAATAAATAATTCTCTAAAACTCTGTGGATCACGTAGTGGGCTGAAATATAATTAATATGCTTAAGATGTTATAACTGTTAAGTAAAATGTATATTGCAGGTGTTTGTTGTCCCAATAAATAAAATTAAAATTAAAAATTAAAATAATCATCGGTAAGTCAGGCAGTGCAAAGTAAGCTGAAGTGTCAGTGGGCCGGCCATATCGGCCATATCAAGGGCAGTGTAGGACGACCTTTGACCAGATGGAGCGATGATCTGCGCGCTATAGCTGGCAGAAGGTGAATGAGAAGAGCCGAAGATCGGGCTCAGTGGCGCGCTTTGGGAGAGACCTACGTCCAGCAGTGGACTGCTATAGGTTGATGATGATGATGATAATTGTTCATACAACAGTAGCGCTTCTCATTTTGAGTGACGATTTAAGTATAATAAGTAGTTTGAAGCGATTTTGAAAGTCTGAATGTGGTTATGGACTTTTGATGCTGACTGTACTTCATTTACGTTGGCTTTGGGTCGACGCGTCATTAAAATACCAATTTAAATTGCTTATTACGATGTAAGTACTGATGGGTAATGGTGTTTTTATACAATCAGCTATGTAATTGGTAAATCCTTGTAATATTATAATATTGGTTCTGATATTTTAATATTCAGTATCGACAGGCATACGTTTTACAGACAAAAACCTGTAGGGTAAAACTGGGTCAGATGCCCCCAAAGGACAGGTGTTCTTTTTCCTAAAAACCTATACTTTCGAAAATCAAATGAATGTAATAATATGAAAATATGAACTAAAAACTTAATCTTTTATTCCTTCTATTTGATTTTTGAAAGTATGGTTTAAGGAAAAAGAGCACCCATCCTTTTAGGGACCAACTTACCCTGTTTTACCTTATTCGGATCTATGTACATACATTACGCTAGCATATTAGAAAAAAATAACATAATTTGAAATAATTGATTGTGTTTCGGAGTCTTGAAGTTAGCCACTGACAAAAATTTACTCACACGTAGATAAAGCAGCAATATTATAACATAAGAGCTTAAAATAGTATGTAACCAATATATTTTTTCCAGTCATCCCTAGCGTGCAATAATTCTCATGAAAATAAAAAAAAACATATCAAAACAAACATTTTATTACCACCGATCTGAATTGAAAAGCTCCTGCGAAAAATCCTTTTGCACTCAAAATAATTATGTGTAAAGAGCTCTCCATCGAGCTCGCAAGAGTATTTAGCTGAAAGCATTCTCTCGTCCACGTGTGAGATTTCTTCGGCTAATATTGAGACGGTATCTAAGAGAATGGCAATTGGCACGATAGGTTAGCACTGATGATACAGGCTTGGTATCCACTAAGAGCGAAGCCACACTGTTCTGTTGCGTTGCGTTGCGTCGACGCAGCGTTGACGCTGCGAAACTTTCCATATAAATTTCAATACATGCCATTGTCGTTGTGTCAATGCAGGGATTGCATGAGGTCCTTACCTTGCGATCTTGCGGGTTCAAATCCCGGTGGCAGTCATACGTAAATGGGTTTTATCGGTTGAAAAAATCTATGTTTGCATCCCAAGTTCTCGCAACGGTGTAGGAAAACATCGTGAGGAAACCGGCATGTCGTAGAACCTAAAGTTCGAAAACTTGTGTCGAGTGCACGAAAGGAGCTTCTTAGAGGCGCACTTGAAATCCTTTCACCACACTGGTTCAAGGAACTAGTGACACGATAAGAAGAAGAAGAATGCAGGGATGAAGCGCTGTACTGGCAGTACAATACTGTAAGTATTGTACTGGCAGATTCGTCGGAGTCCATTGTATTGCGTTGCGTCGAAGCAGCGCCCGATGTGACATGCACTGTATCGTTGCGTTGCGCTACGACGACGCAACGTAACGCAACGGAGCGGTATGGCTTCGCTCTAACGTGACAGTTTGAGTTTTTTTAAATGCAAAAAAAAATGAAATTTGACGACGGAAATGGTCGAGTGGCAAGTGTATTGGACAACCACGCCCGGTGTTTGATTCGATTCCCGCTACAGGACATCGGTGTTTTAAGTCCTGAGTGTTTTCTATGTATTTTATGTATGTATTTACAAAAAATACATAGGTACATAAAATAAAAAAAAAATCCATATTAAAATTGCATTAAAATGGACATAAATAAATGTCATTTACATTCAAACCCCCTTTCTATAAATAACTACGGAGATATAATTTGGCGCATATTGGAACAACAATGAAAAATCCTGTTCGGCGTAAAACGTAATTTTTAAATAAAGCTGATAGACTTTAAAATTAAAAATTTATTATTGTACACATAGTAAAATGTAAGATATAAAATATTACTTCTAGCTTGCACTGGAGCACAGCATCAAGCATCCCGGTTCAGGTTTCGGAGACACTCTGGATGCGCTGATATCTTTGCATTTCAAAGCGATGCCGATGGCTTTCTAAGCAGATGGAGTGCATTCTAAATACCTACTTAGTTCTGTAGAGCTTTTGATTATTATTAAACGGTTTTAGCGTTGCTATCGTGCATTATTTTCATCTATTTTATAAAAAGTATTTGATTAAAGATTAAATTAAACGCAAAGATTGAAGTAAATTATCAAATACTAGCTGCTGCTCGTGACTTATAAAGCATATAATCTACTTAAAAAATAATTTTCTCTGTGTTGGTGATCAATAAATAAAATAAAAATATAATATTTTACTTAAGAAGGACATACTCTACTTTAAAAAACATATTCTACTACAAAGAGACAATAGACTACTTAAAAAGGAAATCAACGTAGAAAATATTATATAGTCTACTTAAAAAAGACATTCATAAAAAGGACATAAACAACTTCAAAAGGACAAACTCTATTTAAAAAAAAACTTTTCTGCTTAAATAAGACATATTCTACTAAAAAAGTACATACTGTACTTAGAAAGTGTTGTATATTCTTTTTCACCTTACTATACTTATAAAACATACTAACAAACTAAATAAATAAATTGAAAAACAGATAATTAATTATTTAATACACCTACGTATGAAATTCGTGTAATAAAACCATGTATATTTTCGTACATTTCAGCGTTTCAGTAAGCAGCTTACAGTCAATTCGGAATTTTCGAAGCTGAAAACATTCACTCTGACGTAAAAGGTATTTTGATTTTCACTCGCACCATAACATTTTAAAAGAGAGACTAACTCAAGCTTATATTTTATAAAAATTAGAATCCCGACTACCAGAATAACGCCATATTGGATTTCAGAAACTTTAATTTTGAACTGACTGTTCCATGTCCAATATAAATTAATCTATAGCTCATTTTCTACTTCAAGGTTCTTTATTTTTATTTACAAGCTCTTTATTAACTTGCATTGTTTGTTGGTATGTATGTTCGGGTCAAATCTTGCTACTGTATTTTTAAGCACTTATCCTAAACCGGTTGAGATGAAATTTAGCATAAACGTTTAGTTTGGATGACAATGCACGCTTAGCTGATTGAAATTATTAGAAGAATTAGCTTAGTCATTCAAAATCCAATATG
The DNA here is from genome assembly GCA_932526365.1 of Lobophora halterata. Taxonomy (NCBI): domain Eukaryota; kingdom Metazoa; phylum Arthropoda; class Insecta; order Lepidoptera; family Geometridae; genus Lobophora; species Lobophora halterata. The sequence goes on from OW052012.1 coordinate 1,077,015, forward strand.
GTGGACTAGTTATTTTTGTGTACGCCCATGATATGGGTATAACATGGAAGGGTTTATTTTTATAAAGCTTTAAAGTAAACCCTTCGGTTATATCCAAGGCTATTGATAGCTCATTTGATTCTTCAAAGTTTCATATCTTTTGTAAATTTTAATGCATTAGACTTTATGTACATTAAATTATTGGAATTAAGGGGAGTCCTCAAGGCAAATTTCCATACAAAATGTTTCGGACAAATACTCAAAAAGTACGCCGCGCCGTATTATAGTAATTTCAAAAACAAAACAAAGACAAAACGAATAGTGTGAAGATATTACTATAATACGGCGCGGCGTACTTTTTGAGTATTTGTCCGAAACATTTTGTATGGAATTTTTTTTTTTTTTTTTTTTTTTATTTATTCAGAAAAAAGGTTACATGTATTGTTGTTTTATGAGTACCATTAAACCTTACCAGGTTTGTCTTGGTACCAAGGATTATAACATATCAATAATCTTTTACATAATATGAGCTGTTGCTATGTAAAGTAAATTATATATCGCTATATTCTATAGTTCTAGTATCTAGTAGTGGTAGTTTCTAGTTAATTAGGTGAGTACGTGAAGGTTTTTATTGGATTAATTTTTAATTTTAATTGGATTTGAGGATTAGCCTTTAACGACTTGCAAATCTTGCAATTGCCATATTTATTGGATTTCTTAAAATTTCTCTTACCCTTTGTCACTCTTGTGGTTTAGACGAATCCAATGACGCTTAGATTATCAAAATCCATCGAGCAAGTAAGCCTGCAGAGTACGCCAAAGGAACATACCTACATACAAAAATACACTGCCCTTCTGAAATACATTACCGCTCTTCTTCGCAGTCGGGTAAAAAATACAAAGTGTAGCAAAGTAAATGAGCCGGAAGTAGAACTTCAAAAGAAAGGTTCCCTTTCAGGTTCATTAAACATCCAACCAAACATTTTCACTTACTTCCGCCTCTATAATTTAATATTCTAGCTCCTTACTACGGTTTTGCCTGCACTTTATCGAGATAAATATGAAAATATGAGACAGACATTACCTATATAATTATTATACAGATTGACACGTTGCATACCGACTTAACAACCAACCAAAAAAATTGGTTGTCTGTAAAGTTGGTTTACGGACGATAGTTTAACGTGACTACCAGTGTAGCGGGACAATGAGCGTTACCGGACAATGACATCGTTACCAATGACGTCAACGTTTTCGTGCATGCAGCCGGTGTTCATCGATTTATTAGACGTAGCCACGTCAAAAACCACTCTTTTTGCATCGGGGCTTAAAAAGCTCAATACCTACAGTTCATTATTAAAAATCCGAACGCATAATTTGTAACATTATAAGAGAAAGTTAAGATAGCTGTGATCTAGGACGTAAACTGCAAACTTGAATACTTGGACCATTTTCAACCGACCTAAAAATAGAGGAAGTTATCAATTCGGTTTTTTTTATTTGTTACCCCAGAACTTTGTTGTTTATGATCGGTTCATATAAAAAAATACTATTTTTTATTTGAGTGGATAAAGGTATACTTTCAGAGTGGTGCCATACAAATTTCATCAGAATCGGTTCAGTAGTTTAATTTTTATATCAAAATTACTGAAAAAAAATATGTCGTCGAAGTAAACGAAATTGCGTACATATTTTGCTTCCTTGTGACTTTTCAGTGGTGCTAACGGTCATTAGAACGGTCCAATTGAAGTCGGTTGTTGTGAGTTTTTGTTAAACCTTGATTATTTGGTATGCGTTTGGAATTATGAAGACATTTTTTTTTCGATTTCCTCTCAGCAGTTTTTAAGTCAGTCTATACAACTCGAGATATATATTCGTAATCGAGATGAATTATAACACTGAAACCCTCACAATGTATCCATTTTTGACCCAGTTTTGATACATTCTTATGTTCCACTTTTGTGTGAAACATTTAGTTTTACCACGAGCATACAAATTATTTTAAAACACAGTTTTCTATCTGAAAACTGCATTTTAATTGCTAATGTTCACAAAAAAAAGGACGATAAAAACTTTAAGTGTATAAAAAGTTGTTGATCTGAGAGCAATAAAATATAATTAATTTAAAAGTTACTGCGTGTATGAACGAACATGGTATAAAACGACGGCAAACATGTTCATACTCTTTGATATCAACAACAAAATGCCATGAAAGGAAATGTGAAATTCTGATAAGTTAAAAAAGAAAGCTCGTGAAATTAGACTTAATTAAAAAAAAAAGTAAGTATATCATTATCAGAGGCGATGGACGGGTCTTAAGTCAACCACGCGGACCCAATGCAGTTGGTAATTTTTTTCCGTTCTTTGATCTGGTCAAATTGTGTGATTATCATCAGGAGAACGTCATATGTTTTCATAAAAAAACTCCCTCTATTCCTAGACGTGGTCTCCTCTCCATACTCTATTGTTACTCTATGACCTGTTTGAGTTTACGTTGTGTAGGTAAGAGCGGTTTCAGACTAGCGTTGTTTTTATGGTTCTGCTGATAGACGTTTAATGCAGTTGGCCGCAGATGGCCATTACTGCGACACCGGACTCTATTCAGACTACGGAGCGGATTTGCCGCTGGTGTTCTGTTTTTTGCAGCACGCCTATATATATAAAGTTTACGCTCGGTTTTTTGGTGTAGTGCCTAGATCACACGTACCGAGAACTCGGTACGTATAAACATAGCGCCGAGTGCTCGGCTGAGCGAGTGTCGTAAGCTTTCGCTGTCTCGGCCGAGTAACATTTTACTGTCTCGGCCGAGTACTTGGTACCTACGTGTGATCTAGGCATAATAGCGACGCGAGCGGTCGGGCGCGTAAACACGCCACAACGCTTTACAACACTTATAAGTGGCGCCACCCGTAAAATCTCTGCAAAACAAACACGAGCGGCAAACCCGCTCGGTTAATACGCTAGTCTGAATATAGTCCGGTGTCGCAGTAACGGCCATCTGCAGCAAACTGCATTATACATCCATCCGAAAAAAAAAGATAAGAAAAAGCTAGTCTGAAACCGCACTAAGTAAAGAGCCCGGCAGCTGCACCTGGCGAGTGCGTACCACTTACCACAAGCGCTGATTTATGAGTGTCTCTCACGAAAGTACTTACTTTGTTACGTGATGGCGGTGTACTGAACGGTTTCACTTAGGAGAAAGAGGTGTAAGTATCTACTTATTTATGGTGTGACAATCAATATCTCTACACCATGAATTTTTAAGTACCAAAAAACTTAAATGGACAATGGAGAGTGGGTACTACGTTGTATGTATGCAGTCAATTTTTTATTTTAAAAAAAATTGTCGGAGTGACAGTGGAGTAAGTGCGGCGCCCGAGACGAGCTGCAGCGAGCTGACTCGGCTCGAGCTAAAATATTATATTATAATGCCGTGTAGGAGATCGAAAAAATCAATCAGTAACAGCTTTGTTTTAGGATTTTTTCATTTTATAATAAATAAGTGAATATTAAAACGGCTATTTTTATATTGAATATTAAATATTAATATTCACTTAATATTTTTTACATTTTAAAGCTAATACACCAAATAACCACATAAAGCTTTCGGTTTTTAAACCTTAGAATTTTGGCCTACCGTCTTTTATTTAGCGACTGCCACAACTTAGACTCAAAATAACAAAAGTTTTGGAAAAATAATACAATGTAACGACATGATCTTTTCACGATCCCGCCAAAACTATCCAATGTTCCTTTATAGATTCTGTTTGTTCGAGCCGGATACACAATTCTGGTGTGCAAATGTAGTTGTGCATTTCCCCGGTGCACTGCGGAGTCCGTTCAATACCGGTATTTTCCACTCCACAGAGCTGTAAGCTTCACTATTTATTATAGAAGTCTTAAAAAAACACTGGTATTATAATATAAATGGCAAACATTTGTATGGAAAGATGAATGAATAAGGATAAAGCAATTAGGATAAAATTTGGGATATAGTTCAAGAACTGGTAAATAAGTAAAGTTAAAAAAAAGTTATTTATTTCAACCCATAGATCCATTTAAGTAATCTTAAAAACTGAATTATACTAAAATAAATACATTTTGATAATGACCCCCAATAATTTAATTCATAATTTTAAAATGCATATTGCTCTAGCCTTGTTACTCTTTTGCCCTCTTACACTCTTTTTTCCTTGAATTTCCTTCTTCTTTCCTTTCCTTTTTAATTTATCCTTGGGCCAAAATGTAATAGGAGTTGGCTAAAATTAGGCAACTTTTTTTGGCGCGTTTTCAATGTACTACATTATATATATACTTACTTAATTCTATGGTATCTACCGATTGAAGACAGAATCGCGAAGCAAGACTAACTATAAAGTTTATAATGATTGGAACTAGTAGAAACTTAAGTTTCAGCTACTAGTTAGTAGTTGCAACTAGTTGTACCAACGTATATAAAGTTGCAACTAGTTGTATCTATGTTAAATTGTAACTAGAATGTAGCAAATAGTATGAATTACTACATCGTGGCGCAGTCTCGTGTAGTTATGCTAACTACCCACTGCATTCTAGTTTAGAAGCAGTGATATTCAAACATACATTATTCATGGTTTTTATGCATCATATTTTATTTAGATTATTGTATATGACCTTATCTTATAGTCGTTTTTCAAGCGTCAAGAGTTAAGGGGAATCCTCAAATCCGAATTCTATACAAAATGTTTCGGACAAATACTCAAAAAGTACGCCATATTATAGTAATTTCTTCACAGTATTCGTTTTGTCCATGTTTTTTGATTTCGTCAACAAAAAAAGTGAAAGGTTTCATACTTTTATTTAGATTTTATACGTGTTTTAAAATTAACCCTACTAACTTAAAAACACGTATAAAATCTATATATATAATATTACCCTTAAATAATAAATAATAATAAATATTTTGGACATTTCATACAACGCCATCTAGCCCTAAACTCTATTCGGTAAGAAACTAATTTGGGCTAATTTGTCATTTATTTTAGATAAGTGCGTATTGCACAATTTTTATTTACCAAAAAACTTAATTGGACAACGCAGAAGGGAAAAAATATTAAAAAATACTACGTTGTATATGTGCAGTCAGAAAAAAATCAGAAAAAGGTGAAGGAAAACATCGTGAGGAAACCATGTCGTTGAACCTAAAGTTCGAAAACATGTGTCGAGTGCACGAAAGGAGCCTTTTCGAGGCGCACTTGAAATCCTTTCACCACACTAGTTCGAAGAAACTAGTGCCATGATAAGAAGAAGAAGAAGTCAGAATTTAGGGTTTCTACAAAATGACTTATATTTTTGTTAATATACTAAAACATTTCGCGAGGTTGTAGTAACGAATATGTAAAAATGTACGAGGGTTAACGGCTTGCGGGAGTCTGGGCCTAAATGGTTTCTTATTTCTCATCATCTTCCGTGAACTAGTACAGTCAGCTGCAGTGACATGTATACACTCCCTAGCTTTAACATTTATATTATACGCTTAATTTAGCAAAGACGTTCTTCTTTTGACAATAATTCTGGCAAGTATGATGACTACATTAATTTGAAAATGCTTGCGTGCACTTTTCTTTGCAAAATTAAGAGTATAATAAATGTGAAAGCTTGAGAGTGTATACATGTCTCTGCAGCTGATTGTACATTTTTTATTCATCCAAACAAGCGCAAAAATCTCTACTTTCATACAACTTAGTAACTTACAACCTTATCAATCCTAAACTGCTATTTTCCCGTGATTGAATCACTCTTCTAAAATTCAAATGAAAGTGTGAACTGAGGAGCTTAGGGCACCGGCATAAATCACTTCGAGGGTCAAACTCATCCTCTTTGAGTCTCCTTGTCATTCATGAGGAGTCGTGGATCCCGGATATCATCCGAGTGATTAAAAAGTGATTAAAGCGATTATTCTCTATAGGGACGATCTCGCTGAATAAAGGATATTTAATCTTGTTTGTGATCTCTGAATTGAAGGAATTGATGGAGTTTCAAATAAGGTATTGATTTGTTTAATTGTATTTATTCGGGTAATGGTACAGTTTTGACTATTTGTATGAGAGAAAACGTGTTTCCTTACGTTAATATTTATTATACAGTGTTTTTTTTTTTTTGAGAAGAGCAACAGAATCTATTGGTTCAATAATACAGGGTTTTTTTTTAAAAGCTTTCGGGTCGAATTCCGTTGAAATTAAAAGATTTAAAAGAAAACTAAATATGTATGCAGTTATTGTTTTTTTTATAAATCGAGGGCATGAATCCTTTCACGATTTTTCTCTAACTCACTTGGTTTCGGACTTGGCCATCACCGTCCTTTTTAAAAAAACCACCCTGTATATCCAAAACTATATATAACATTTTCTTTATATTTTATTAAAAACACAGGAAGGGCTGACAGATTACTAATATATATAATAATAATATGAATTATACCAGCGAGTCGCTAAAAGCAAGACATCATTCAGTAGATAAAATATATCGTAATAAATACTCGTTCGTATTCTCGTATTCAGTGTTACTTTAATTTCAGAATGTTCCGCTGTATCCAACAGAACGGAGCTGAAATAAGAGCAAACGACGTGCGAGGGGCAGAATGCACGTATAGGTATGTGTGTGAAATTCCAAAAATATTAATATAATAAGAAAACTTTGGTAAAGTTGGGGATGTAGTGGGAAACAAGAGTTTTAGGGCGCTTACGAAGCACTTTTGATATGCAGTTTTTTATTTACAAACTGAATTGATGTTTTCTTGAAGTGTTGGTTTACAAATATATGAATAAATATAAATAATGTTTGGACATTTCACACAACGCCATCTAACCCCAAACTAAGCAAGCTTCTTTTATAGGAACCAGATAACTGATAAAATACTTATTTTTTTTTTGTAAATACATATATAGGATCTTTGTCTTACATACATAATTACATACATAGGATACATAGAAAACATCCAGGACAATCACCGATGTTCATAACACAAATGTTTGTCCTGAAGCGGGAATCGAACCCGCGACACTTGGCGTAGCAGTCCAATGCACTTGCCACTCGACCATCTGTGTCGTCACAAAGTTAGAAGTAAGTTGAACATTTTTTTCAGCGAAATTGACAAAGTACAGCATAATGTCAGTCTTAAAAAAATATTTAATTATTTAATGATATTTTATAAAATCAAAAGAAAGTAACAAAACACTTTCATCTTCAAAATAGACTTGAAACAAGGAAAATTCTGAACAAAACCTAAGAAAACTCGCAGTAACTGACCGGAAAAGAATCGTTCTCAACTTCCGGTCAACTGAGTGTCCCTCAAGCCCGAAGTGAAGACCGCAGGAAACGGACGTGGCTCGCCTCATCCTATTCGAGTTGTGTAATTCGCGCGTTGCTTTTCCGCATTCTATTTTTGAATGTTTCTTTTCGAGACTGCGCAATTTGGCATTTTTGCAATGTGAATTGAATTTATGTCCGGTCTAAGGAATTCCTAATTCAAAATCCGGTCGTATGACATTTTGGTGAAATTCAACAGCGACAACATTGTCATTTCTGGATAATTAACAAAAGTGTAGGTATTTTTTTATGCATTAATTTTGGAAACCTAAAAAAGACTCGGAATAATCATTTAAAATTATTCCCAATTATGAAAAAATATGTCGTTGCCTTCTGGTGGAGACAACGACCGACTGGGATATATATTTTTTTTTTTATATTTAGTGTAATTTATCTGTGTTATTTCTTCCGTCTAAATAAATTATAAAAGCAACTCTCAAAGTTTTATTGATAATTCACTAACAATTTCATTTCTGTAGTTTTTGATGTGAAAACTTCTACGTATATGAGCATTGATCAAAATATTTCACGAGGAGTGAATTGGACTGGGATACCGGGCTCCCAACGCTCGGATGGGACCACTACTTCGGGGAAAAGTCGGCTAGTAAAATATTACACAGTGAAGTGTATTGTTCATATTAAAAGAAAAAATATATTTTTGAATTAGCATCCTTTCTACTGCCATTCTTACTTTTTTGACTTTAAGCTTAAAATTGAGATCAGAAATGGATTTAATTAAATTATAATTTAAAAATCTAAGCAATACTCGTAGTAAGCGCCTACACTTCTTGACAATCATACATACTCTCCAAATTACGAAAATTTTTTTTTAACAAATAATATATTATATCTATACATATCTAGAGGGACCCAGTTGTATAGAGAGACCAATTATTATGAACCAATGTTGATTTAAAACATTTTTAATAAAGTAAAATTAATACAAATATTTCGTATTATTAACCTCGCTTTTGAAGCTGTCGTGTAGTCTTAAGCGTCAAGACACACGGCTTTTTTACACGCTACAAGCCAGCGACTTTGCTTGTAGCGTGTAAACTTGCCCAGTGTCATCAGCTTTTTTACAATCTGCTTGTTGACTATCCTTCCCAAAAGCTAACACGCTCACACGCTAGCTTTTAAACTCAATTCAATTCAATTCAATTCTTGTTTAGTGGCTTTAGTGACGTTCGCCACTATTCTGCCAATGTACGTTCAAGATACTTTCATAGACGTTTGGAGTATGCGCCATAAGAATATGCTCGGTGTTCCGGATGATTTTCGAGCAAAATTTTGAACCAAGATGATTTATCTAAAACAAATAAGACAACACAAACATAAACACAGGGTTAGTAGCTACATATCTACAGGTTATTTCATATTATATTATATATAGAATGGAACGATTATGGTTAGTAAAATATTTATAGTCTTATATTATTAATATGTACAAAATTACACAAAATACTATTAATTAGAGGGGAATTAATTTGGGATAGGAGACAGTTTAGGGAAAGAGGACGGGGATGATCAGGAGGGAGAAAGTCAAACAAAGAACGTCGTAGTTTGGAGCAGTTAAAGAAAATATGGTTAACATTTCCCTCGTCAAGCCCGCATTCGCATAGGGAGTTATCCCTAATCCTTATTTTAGCCAGAAAGACAGGATTGCAAGAATGGCCTAATCTGAGGCGGCAGATGGTGGAGGTCGTAGTTTTATTATACTTGCGAAACTTGAAGAACCATGGTGAGGGCGGAATAGTAGGTTGGATGTCACCGTAATGTTTACCCTTCACTTTTCTAGAAATATTCCAAAGTTTAGACCAGGACTCTTGCAAGTGTACTTTTGGGACAAGGCATAGGTCATGAGAGTAGGATTCATAATGATCAAGTGTTCCAATGTTTGATGCTACTTTTGCGCATGAATCAGCTGTTTCATTACCAGGGATTCCTACATGGCCTGGGATCCAGGCAAGAGCAACATTAATACCGAGGCAGTGGCAATCATAAAGAGTTTCTTTAATTTTGAGGATAGATGGGAAGCGGGAAGAGGAACGAAATGGGTTCGAAAGAATGGATTCCAGACAACTTTTGGAGTCTGAAAAAATGACAGAGTTGTTAAGATTGTGAGACCTGACGAAAGATATGGCTTCTAAAATGGCAATTGATTCACCCGTAAAAACTGAGGCAGAGGACGGGCATTTGTAACTGAGGCAGATTTTAGCAGAAGGGATCCAGACTGCGGCCCCAACAGGTTTGTCGGGGGTTATTTTAGAAGCATCAGTGAAAATAATATGCCAACCAGGAAAGTGAGTAGCGTATTGTTTGTTGAAGATCGAGGAGGCGTTAGGAGATCCCTTTTCAATGCCAAAAGATAGCAAAATGTTAGGACTGAAAGTAAGGGATTGGTAAGGAGAAAGGTAGAGAGGATTAGTTGGGAATTGAACAGAAGGGACGGGTAGTTTGGAAAATTTGATAAAGCTAGAGATGAGACATGGAAGTTTGTTAGGGTGTCGAGAATCAAGAAGGTCAAAAAGATGTTGGAGTTTTGGAAGTAGAGGGTGGTTAGAGTTTTGGGCTAGCTTGAAAAAGAATCGGTCAGATAGGAACTGTCTGCGTAAACTTAAGGGGGGATCACAACACTCAACCTGCATGGCATTGATTGGTGAGGATTTCATAGCTCCTAAGATAATACGTAAGCATTTTGACTGGATCTTGTTCAATTTCTCTAGGCCAGACTTATTAAAAAGATTAAGAAGGAATGAGCCATAATCTAGGTGACTTCGAATAATTGCGTTGTATAAGAGTTTCTGGGTATACGGGTGTGATCCCCACCAAACTCCAGAAAGCGATCGAAGGATATTGACGTTCTTTTCGCATTTCTGTGCGATTAACTCAAAATGAGAAGAGCCAGTCATTTTGGAGTCAAGCGTGATACCAAGAAATTTAGTAAAATTCGATTGAGGGATAAACTCTTCATCAACTGATAGTTTCACGGTAGGAATCAGCCTCTTTCTAGTGAAAACAACCAAAGTGCTTTTTGAGGCAGACAATGCTAGACCATGACGGTGTAGCCAATCACCTAGATAATATAAAGCAGAGTTAAGTCGAGATGTAGCCTCTTCGATAGATTCTGTTCTAATATATAAAGCTAGATCGTCGGCATATTGCAAAACATCGCAAAATGAGTCTACAGAACTATCAAGATCGTATGTGTATAAGCTGTATAACAATGGGCTTAGAACAGAGCCTTGTGGTAACCCTTTCCATACAGTTCTAGGAGGAAGTAGGCCATTACAAGTTTTTATTACCACTGATCTTTCCATCAACATGTTGGTTATGAAACGTACTAACCTCTCAGGGATACTCAGATGAGAGAGTTTTCTCCTGAGTACCGGAAGTGATACATTATCGTAAGCAGATGCGATGTCAAGAAAGACACCTACTAGATATTTCTTTTCCTTGAAAGTTGTGTAGATGTCAGTAGTCAAGAGGCTAAGGCTGTCCATGGTGCTCATACCTTTTCGGAAGCCGAATTGTCTGCTCGATAAAATAGATTTGTTTTCTACAAGCCATTCCAAACGATGCTTTATTAAGTGCTCCATGACCTTGGCCAACACAGAGGACAAAGCTATAGGTCTCCAACTGCCTGGGTCAGAAGGGTTTTTTCCCGGTTTTTGGATGGGAATTATTATCTGCGATTTCCACTGATCTGGAATTACACCTTGATTAAAAAAGGAATTTACAATTTCTAAATATAATTGTTTTGTTTTAGGTGAAGATTTGGTGATAAAGGAGTAGGGGATGCCATCTATACCAGGAGAAGAGTCTGTCAGTCCGTCAAGTGCTAAGGAGAGTTCACTAAATGTAAAAGGTTGGTCGAAACAGGATTGGAAAGGTAAGAAAGAGGGACAGGCGGGAAGGTGATCAAAGTGTGGGACAAAAGGAGGAGAAAGCTTGTCAGTAAAAGCATCAAGCCAGGATGAAGGGTCATTACTAGAATTGTTCTGTGAATTATAAGAACCTCTAAATCGCTTTATCTGTTTCCAGACAAGGGATGAAGGGGTTTTAGGTGATAAATTTTCACAGAAATCAATCCAGCCTTGCTTCTTCTTACGGGAGACTAGTTTCCTAAATTTAGCAGCGGATTCCTGATACTTCAAGAAATTCTCCATAGACATATGAGAGTTATAGCTCAGCTCAGCATCTTTACGAGCAGATACAGCAGATGTGCATTCTGCATCCCACCAAGGGGTGGATACTCTAAATTGTTTGGAAGGTTTTTTAAGAGGAAAGAGGGAGTCCGCACAGGAAATTATGGTGTCTATAAATAAGTCATATGCCTGTAGAGGAGAGGAGTCTATCGCAGGGAATGACACAGAGTTTAATTTTGACTCAAGTGTGGATGAATACACAGACCAATCAACATTTGATAGTCTGTATTTCAAGGAAGGGGAGGGATTATAGCATGGAACAACTTTATCAGGTAAAGAAATAAGGATGGGAAAATGGTCGCTACCATAGGATAGAGGAAGGGTTCGCCATGATAAGAGAGAGGAGAGTGAAGGAGAACAGAGAGAAAGATCTACAGCACTTTTGGGATTCTGATTGGGGCGGGCCCTACGAGTTGGAGACTCATCATTCAGTAAACATAAGTTGGCTTCGTCAATGATTTCCATGAGAGAGAGCCCAAATAAGTCTGAAATATGATGGCCCCACGCTATATGATGGGCATTGAAATCACCTAAAACTACTACAGGAGGAGGGATAGAAGTAAAGAGGAGGAGTATATCTGGGATTAAAGAAGAGTTGGGATGAGGAATGTATATAGAAATAAAGGATATATCTAAGGATCTGATACCAACAACGTTGATATCAGAAGGGAGGGAAGGGAGGGAGATTTGGGAGAAGGGAAGGGAGCGCCTAACTAGTAGGGCACTACCAGCATACCCGTCAGCCCGGTCGTCTCGAAGGCAGGAATAGCCTGGAACCCGGAAATGGGAACCAGGCTTCAGCCATGTCTCCGAGACGGCACAGACTGACGGGCGGAATTTAGTAAGTAAGTTATAAAGTTCATGTTTTTTGGCTCTGATACTCTGGCAGTTCCACTGCAGAAGAACAACTGGGTCCGTGGTTGCGGGTGAGGTTAACTAGTTGTGTTAGTTTGGAGGCAACGTTGGACGGTATTCCGATTGGATTTTGAGATAACAGGTTTATAATAAGGGTGAGTAATAACTCTAGCATATTTTCATTTGGTTGCATCGTTTGGCTGATACCTAGAGCACAGCCATTTGGGAGTGATGAAGTTGGATCATTGATAATCTGATGGTGGGCAGCTTTATCATATGATTTACCTAAGGGTGCTTTTGGACGAGGAGTAGCATAGACTGTTTTGACATAGGATCTTTTGGTTGTGGATTGTGGTTGCCTAGTCTGCGATGCATAGCCTTGGGATGCAATAGAGGGGCTAGGAGGAGAGAACATCTCCTGGGCAATTTCAGCATATGAACGTGACACTTTAGGGAACTGTGCAGCTGCTTCTTCATAGGATATGGAGTTTTGAGCCATAAGGGTTTTAATTGATTTTTGCCTGTCCTGTTCCGGGCAGCATTTGCTTGTAGCAAAATGCTGGCCAGAGCAGTGAAGGCATGAGGCCTTAGCTTCAGGGACCTCACAACTGTCTCCGGAATGCTCCTGAGAGCAGCGGAAGCACCTGGGCTTCGACCGACATTGCGTTTTAGTATGTCCATACCTGCAGCAGGTGTGGCACTGGATGGTTGGGTATTGATAAAGTTCCACTGGAAGGGATGTGTAGTATAGGAATACTCTTGCTGGAAGTGTCTGGCCTTGAAAGGTAATGACTACAGTTTGGGTTGGGATCCAAGATACTTTTCCCTCCTCAACATGTTTCCTGTTTAGCCTACGAGCTTTGATAACAATACCACAGCCTGATGGAAGGACAATGTCTTTGGCAAATTGGTCCATTGATAGGTCAGTAGGGACTTCCCTTACTAGACCCATACGAGTTACATTGTAAGTAGGGATGGTTGCATTATACTTGCACATTGATAAGATTGGAGAAGTTATAAACTTGTTGGCATCCTCACCTGAGGAGAACTCAACTGAAACTTTGTTTCGTCCGACTTTCTTCACACCATCAGGAATGACGTTTTGGAACTTGTGTGTAGCTAAAAATTGACCAAATTTAATTGGTCTGATGAAGGTAGCAGTAGCAGGTTCAGACTCAACACGGGAGACTTGAACAACGTATGGACCTTTATCTTGAGGAGTGTAGGCTTGAATACCTCCAACAATTATCAAAGGATGGGTGTAAACCGTTTGAATAGAGGGCACGGTTAAATCAGAGGTAGCTGATTTTTTCGACGAGCCTTGCTCTTCATCATCAGATCGGCGTTTGGTAGCGCCGGGTTTTGGAATTACAGGATCAGGTGGGTCGGGAGGAGCAGGCGGAATCGGCGGTGCCGACTCCGGGATCGGCTCATCGCATTCCATGTTTGAGGAAGGCTAACCTAACCTCAAACACGGAACACGGGGGAATTAAGTATTAGTATAGGACTTACCTACACCTTATAAGGACAACACAACACTTAGAAGAATCAAAATGGTGATTTAGTTTAAAAATTGGCCAAAACTTTTTAAATTCGCACTAAAAACACTCCGACTAATCTACTCGGTGTCAATCACGAAAAGACTTCGCTTTTAAACTCACCAACAATCAGGGGCTTATCGAATGTTACGTCAAATTTGACAGAAAATGGCGGATAACAAGAACTGCTGTCAGGCGCAGCTTGTAAAAAGCCGTTTGTCATCGACGCTTTACACACAACTTTTTCAACTGATAACCAACAAGACTTTCATCTTATTTTACTAGTAGGATAATAAACCCACTGAGTGTTTTATGCTGTGCCATTTACACGAAGGGAAGGAAGGAAATGAGGCATAACCGGCACAGTAAACCTTATCGAGATGAAGCTTATAATGTTCTCGAGTTACATCCTTTGTTAACGGCATTGAGTTTTCTATTTTCAACCGACTTTAAAAAAGGGAGGAGGTGATCAATTCGGTTGAAAATTATTTTTTAATATATTTGTTACCGAAGAACTTTGTTGTTTAGAAACCGATTTTTTTGTTTGAGTGGATATACCTACTTTTAGATTGGTCCCATAGATAATTTTATCAAAATCAGTTCAGTAGTTTAGCTTTTATATCAAAATATCTGAAAAATACGTCATCGAAGTGAACGAGTTGCGTATTTTGCTTCCCTGTGACTTTTCAGTGGAGTTTACGGTCATTAAAACAGTCCAATTGAACTCAGTTGTCTATGTTTTATTAACGGTAGGTATAATTTATTTAAATAGAAGTGCGGTAAACATGCTATATTATACCTTCAATTTTACTTTATTAAAAATGTTTTAAATCAACATTGGTTCATAATAATTGGTCTCTCTATACAACTGGGTCCCTCTAGATATGTATAGATATAATATTATATTTGTTAATTTTTTTTTTTCATAATTTGGAGAGTATGTATGATTGTCAAGAAGTGTAGGCGCTTACTACGAGTATTGCTTAGATTTTTATATTATAATTTATTGAAATCCATTTCTGATCTCAATTTTAAGCTTAAAGTCAAAAAAGTAAGAACGGCGATAAATTTTTAAGCCCAGAAACTTAAGATAAAGTCGTGATTGAACTTAAAAAGGACTTTGAATCTTTACTGGAATACTTTTTTTATCGTCAACTTTTCTCGATAAGATAACACGAATGAGTTTTATAGAGTCGAAAAAACGAGAATAAAAGTTTAAAAATACATATAAGTAAATCAAATAAATGTATTTTACGTGAAGTAGTTTGGTTTTAAAAGTATGGGAAAGGTTTTATTTGGAATAAGATCCTTTTTAAAAAAAATAGAGACTGTATTTGTTCCTGAGAATCCTGAAATACGCATAGTCAATTACCGTTACTAAGCACAGATATGGCAAAAAAAATCGAAATTTTGTCAAAATTAGTTTATTAAAAATTGGATAACTGTTATCGTTACCTAGTCGTTTTTCTACGGATTTGCGTCAGGCGGTACCCTTTATTGATAATTATTTAAGTTTTATTCATCGTTTGGCAAACCCAGGTAACTAGCTCGAGCCAGCTCGCAAAAGCTTGGCTTGGGTGCCGCATTCGCTTCGCTGTCACTCTGCCATTTTGTAGAAATCCAAAATTCTGACTGCACAGAAACAACGTAGTACCAAGTAGTACCCCGTCTGCATTGCCCATTTAATTTTTTTTGTTAATCAAAAATTGGTGGTATACTGTAGGTACCAATATACCAAATTAAACCACCTCCCCTTACAAAACAATAAATTCTAACAGAAGTAAGCGATCATATGCTTAACGGCAAAATAGCATAAGTATGACCAGCACCGACCACACACATGTGTGCGTGTAACAAAGCGTGTTTGTGAGTGATACTTTTTTGAGAGCATGAAAGGAGCCTCTTCGAGGCGCACTTGAAATCATTTCAAATCAAATCAAATTAAATCAATTTATTTATCAAATGATTAGGTAATACAAATAATACACTAATTAATAGTACATTTAGCGCTATTGGTTGTACACATGTAGGATACCATTACAGTAGGTAGGTGACGGTGAGGCCCAAACTATGCTGAGAGCTTGTATCTTGGGCTTCTGAGTGCTTTTACAAGAAGGTGGTTATCATGGCAGTTATTGAAGAAGACGCTTTGCTTACAAAAAACAAAATCCATGCGTTCTAAATTTTAAGGTGTACCTAAGGTAATTAAGACTAGGTATAAGTATTTATATTTAGGTATTTCACCACACTAGTTCGAAATAACTAGTGACACGATAAGAAGAGCGTATTTTTTCAGCTGTTAAGTTTTAGTATTTGAACTTAATTTCTATTCTTTTGTTAAACTTTATTTGTATACTTACTTACTGAGCAAAGCAGAGCAGAGCAGGCGCTATTATCTAATTCTATAATCCAACGCAAGTACCAGGGAGACAGCATAGTGCAGGAGGTACCAGATAAGCTTGTGCACGGTTATCGTCAGCTGCAGCGTTGAACGATAATGGCGCATGTGTTGCGATAACACCATGCAATTGCAAGTCTCATATCGTAGCGATAAACTTGGTAAGCCTATTGAAATTATAGTGAGACAAGATATTAAAACAATAATATTAATAAATATTTTTAGCATTTCACACAACGCCATCCTCCCGTAACTAAGCAGAGCTTGTACTTTGGGAACTAAATAACTGATAGAATATTTAAATACTATTTTTTTTGTGAATATAATATACATACATAGAATACACCCAGACTCATGACAAACATCGATGAAATCAAAAACGCAACACGAGCGTAGTACTTACATCAACACACTTACCTACCACTCGACCAATCGTGATCATCACACGTCAAATATATGTAGGCTATCTACTTACCGAAAATTCTTTGTTTTACTTACTAATTGTTATAATATATTTTATGTATTAAATTTATTACAGCATAAGTTAACTACTACAATCTATATTACAAAATTTACAAAAGGAAACAATTGGGCCACCCATAGACCGTTGCAAACGATCTATAGGTAGCTCAACTGCTCCAACTCGATACCCGATGGCAGCGTGCCGAGAATACTGGCTGCATTGCCTCTTTGTATTGCAAGGCTTATTCTTTGGCCGAGATAGCTGCCAGCCCTCAGATCACGCGTCGCTTCGAGCAGACGCTCGCGCTCTGACAAAATTTTATGTCTACTTTTAGTATGTAAATGCCCGATGTAAGCCCAAAGGTTCTTGAACATGATAAATTCCGATTTACGTAGTTTTTATTAAATCAAAATCTACACACGTCTAGGATAGGCTTAAGTTACTGGCAAAATTAAATTACCTATATACAAATACACGTAAAAAAATATATGGTGGTCGAACTGAAAACCTCTCATTTTCTTTTTCATCGGTAAAAAAATACTGCATGCGTGCCAAGAAAGCAAGTTGCGTCTTACTTGTTGTTTCAAAGACAAACTTCGTGACCCAAGTGTATAAATATTCAGGACTCATAATGCATCCTGTCATAAAACACGCAAAACACCTACACGCAATAAACATTTTAGGCGACGCGACGCCATAAAGAAAACACGGGAAAATCGACTTTATTGCCAAGGACGACAGTTTATGTGACGAACGCGGAGATAAATTATGTTTAGTGACATTCTATTGTCGCATAAAATAAATGCTTGCATTATTTTTAGTGTTCGTGATTAAAATAAAAAAAAATATACAACATATTTTAGTTACCAAAAAAACATAAATGGGCAATGCAGAAAGGGGAATGCACGTTGTAACTGTGCAGACAGAATATTTAAAAAAATAGAAACATATTTTTAGTATTTTAAAAGCCTTTTTATTAGATACTCATTTCATGGGCGTGCACAAAAAATAACTCGTCCGCCATCTTGGGCCATCAGCCATATTGGATTTAGAATGACGTCAGTAAGCTAAACATGCATTGTCATCCAAACTAAACGTGTATGCAAAATTTTATCTTAATCGGTTGAGGATAACTTCTTTAAAATTCAATTGCATTCTTAGAGCTCTTACACACGAGCGGCATGTTGCCAACGGCAGAAGGAACTGCAGTCGTCGACACGTCAACGGATGCCGCCGACTCGCGTCGACAGTTGCCGCCGCGCTCCGACGCGTGTCGACGGCTGCAGTTACCTATGCCGTTGGTAACATACCACTCGTGTGTAAGAGCTCTTACATACATACATACATAATGTATACACAAAGATTGCAAGTTCAATAAAAGCTTGTCAAAACTTACGATAGAATTCTGGAAAAGTTACCGTAAAATCCAATCCAAATATCAAAATGATTTTACCGAGTTTGAATCGAACCCATAAAATCGAGTCATCTAGTAGGTCTGTTTATCCAATATTCTCGGATAAGTATCAATAAGGAACTAGAGAAATAATGATAGCAGAGATGATCTGGGAAAATATATTGGGAAAATTGTTTTCTGGAGCGGGAAAAATATGTCTCGGCATCGGTTCGAACATCCATCAAAAATGTACAAGTCACCGCAGATTCTGTAGCGTCAACGATGTATGAACAGTAGGTATATCAGGGAACTGACGCATTATTTGACGGTTACCGTTAAATATGAGATTATAATCTCAATCTTATTTTTAGACCCTGAGTTAATCTTAGACTAACGAGTTTACTACGACCACAGAGTTCTAAGATATGCACAACGACGACTAAACGTACGAGTATAAAATCAAATATAGATATATATCGAGATAAATATCGATCAAATATAAATATAGATATTATATTGATATATATCGAGTATATATCAATATAATATCAAATATCTATAAAAGCTTTGACAGATACACTGACTGACTGACAGACAACCTAAAGTCTATACCAAAAACGCAAAAATTTTAATTGGTATCATTATAGTTTGTGTGGTAAAAGAGGAATTTCGTTGAATTGCAACGCAAATAAAGTTCTAGGTATGTGGCTTGTTTTTAATAAATTTATCAAAAAATAGTTCTAAATCATATTATTTTGAAAGCGCTAAGTAGATTTAAGTAGAATGGGTACCTATAATAAAAATGTTGTGGTAACATTATCACCAAAGCTTACATTGAAGTTCTCGTAACGACTCACTCACTCAATAAGCTCACTCACGCGGACAAAATGTCGACCGGTGAATTTGTAATGAGATGATCAGTAGAGACATCACGAATATTATGTCTATCGGTAAATAAAAGATGCATAAAAAAATTATACAACAATACTTTACTCAATTAATTTTTAGTCAATGTGTTCGAAATTATGTTATTCGAGATAACATCAGTCGAAATTTCGGTGGGTCTTTTCCATTCAGAAAAATAACTTACTAATATCAATAAAGGAAAAGTTAGTATGGATTGTGGATGTATAGAAAGATGAATGTTTGATCCCCAATATCATGCCAAAGCTACTGAACCGATTACTCTGAAATTTAGTATGGCTATAATCTACCTATAAGTTTATTAAGCTTATTTATATCTTGATACCACGCGGGTGAAGGCGCAAACATCATTTATTTATTTAAATACATGTGATCTAGATTTGGATCATTCGTTTTGGACCCGCCTGGTGTTATTAAACCCATAAACCTATGGGACTAACCTAATGGTTTGCAACATGATAACCTATTTAAGGGTTTATCAACAGACTTCAAAAAGGAGGAGGTTATCAATTCGATAGTTTTTTTTTAATGTTTGTTACCTCAGAACTTTGTTGTTTATAAACTTTGTTGTTACGATTTGAGAAATTATTTTTTGTTTGAGAGAAAATACTTTCAGATTAGTCGCATATAAATTTTATCAAAATTTATATATCAAAATAACTGAAAAAAATATGTCGTCGAAGTAAACGAAATTGCGTATTTTGCTTCCCTGTGACTTTTCAGTGGTGTTTACGGTCACTAAAACAGTCCAATTGTAGTCGGTTGTCATATGTTTTTGTAAAACCTTAATTATCACACAAGCTACTCGCTGCTATCCCGGCTCTGCTCGCGTATAACAAGATAATAAATAGTTCATTTATTTTTCAACTCATACATGAGTAGGGAGCTGAAATTTCAGTGCAATCGGTAAAGTAGTTTTAGAGAGAAATATTTACTTCATTGCACAAAGTAAAAACAATTACATAGGCGAACTTAATGCTAGTTAGCATTCTCTTCCAGCTAACCTCTGCGTATTATGGAGATGTGGTAGTGCTAGATGTGTGATTGATGAAAGAAAATTATATAATGCTTATTTTTAGTAACATAATACTTACGATATTATACAAAATACACTAATAAATAATAAAATGCTCAAGTATTCTGGAGTGCCAAGTAGTGATCAGATAGTTTGGATTTGAAGTTTTGGCGTGATTCAGTGAAAAACATTATGGGTATATAGCTATCCATACTATGTAATAATATTACTTACTAGCTGGTGCCCGCGACTTCGTCTGCGCAGGTATCTTCATAAATTGTAGCCTATGTGTTATTCTGATGTATAAGCTATATTATTGTTAAGTTTCATTAAAATCCATTCAGTAGTTTTTACGTGAAAGAGGAACAAACATCCATCCATATATTATTAGTATTCTATTAGTTATCTGGTTCCCATAGTGGCTTTGTTTAGTTTTGGGCTAAATGTTCCTGTGTAAAAAATACCAAAATATCCACATATTTTATTCTTTATTATAAAAAAGACTTTTGCCTATATGTGTTTTAGAAAAATCAGTATGGTTGAGTAGTTATGGTGTGAATGTATGTGTCTTTATACATCGATTTACCAGTCACAGTCGACAAAATATTCGTGATCACCCCATGTTCGTAAAATCACTGAATGGAAAATTTTATGCAGTTAGTTACGTTGCTCCTGGTGATACTTTACCATTTAGGTGAAGGATTAAACTGTTTTTAAAACACGTAATAAATATATATATAATCTAGGAACTGAGCCTAGAATTAACTTAAAAAAAAAACAAAACAATGAAAACAAACTAAAATTTTGAACCTTAAAAATTTACAACCAACCAAAATTAACTTAGAATTTAACTTTAAGGAATAAGTAGGCGGCAAACTGTCAGACTGACGAACACCAGGGAGGTGTTGTCTCGTTGAAAGCTGGCGATTGAATCGCCCGGCGTTTTTTTTTTTTTTTTTTTTTTTTTTTTTTCGGATGGACGTTTAATGCAGTTAGCCGCAGATGGCTGTTACTGCGTCACCGGACTCTCGGCGAGCGCAGATGGCGCTCTACCTTAAAATTTAGGTTGGGGCAAACAGCACAAGGGTACCCAACGGTGGGTCGAACCTCGGCTTGGACTGTTGCCAGGGGGATGATTGGACTATTGACCCAAGGCACCGTTAGGAATCGAACCTAACGATGTAGAGGGCCTGTAAGAGAGATTCCGACCACGCCGGCGCGGTCAGTAAGCGAATTGTGGAGTGTTACGTCTGTCGCGAGATGACTGCATTTCCGCCGCCGGATTGGCGGCGGTGATGTCGTCATCTGGGTCGCCTAGAATATGTTTAGGCCTACGGAGGGATTTGACTACTGGCGGGTCTTTAGGATAGTCGGGACCGTTCGAAATGAGAGGATTCGGATGGTGGGGCGCGAGGTCATAATGCCGCCGGGCGGCGCGCTTCATGAAGTGAACAACGGACTCGAGATCGAAATCGCGGTGGAGGTCTATATTTCGCATATAGCCTGGGGCTCCGGAAATTCTGCGCAAAAACGTGCTTTGCACAGCTTGTAAGCGAACTACGTGACGCGTATGACAAAACACCACGGAAGCGTATGTCAGTATAGGACGAATGCAAGCTTTGTAAAGGGTCAACTTATTTCTAAGTGACATTTTACTCTTCTTGCATATGAGGTAGTTAAGGCGACCCATGATAAATTTAGCACGGTTCACCACATTACGGATGTGAGGCTGGAAGGTTAAGCGTTGATCGAGCGTCACGCCAAGGTACTTGGCGGCCGCTACCCATGGAATGGGTTGATCAAAAAGCGTAAGCGGTTGGGATTGGCATCTTCGGCCCTTCCTAGAAAAGTACACTGCTGCACTCTTCGTTGGATTGACCTCAATACGCCATTTGCGGAACCAAGCGCCAAGCGCCTTAAGGGCGGCTTGGAGTCGAATGCATGCGCGTTTGGGATTGGGATTGGATGCGTAAAGCGCGGTATCGTCGGCAAAAAGGGCCAACTCTACCTGCGGCGTGCGAGGGATATCACTAGTATAAAGCGTAAATAGAAGCGGTGCTAGAACGGAGCCTTGCGGGACTCCGGCCCTGATGGGGCGAGGGGGTCGCCCGGTGTTTGCAGCGCGGCGCCTTTTATACTTTTCCGTGCGACTCATCGTGATATCGTCTACAATATATACTTAATAAAATTAAAAAAGATTTGATTTCCTTTACACACATACTTAACATAAGAATTATAATTACTTCACATATTTATTATGTGAAGGGACCGCCTATGGCGGTGACAACGTTCTCCAGAGTTTTCATTTTGTCCTGTCTCTAGCTATCCTAGCGCAGAGTTTTCCAGCCACCTTTACTATGTCGTCGCTCCAGCGGTTGATGGTCTTCCACTTCTCCGTTTCGTGTCTCGGGGAGTCCAGTTAGTTAAAACCGCTGTAAGTGCCCTGCCCAGTTCAATTCAAGACTATTAAAAATTATTCCATTTAAAATACGTATTAAATCTAAATTAGAGTATGAAACCTTACTAATTTTTGTACACCTCATCGGGAAACATAGACAAAACAAACAGTGTGATGAAATTACTATAATACGGCGTACTTTCTGAGTGTAAGTCCGTAACACTTTGTATAGAGATTCGTCTTATAGAGGCCCGAAAACGAAGAATTCTGATATCGAGTTCATATTAAATACGCCACAGAATGATTATCAGTTTATATGTTTTTTTTTTTCGAAAGTCTTACAAAATGTTTATTTTTCTGTGAATCGATAAAGGATCGATGGCTGTTTTTTGCTCAAACACGACAAACAACTACACGGTCTTGACTGAAATTCAGAATTAGGTTTATCTTTCTGTATGAGCCGGAAAAGATCAACAAGTGATAAAATTAGGTGAATGAAAATCAGAGGAATCAGAGAAGCCAAACATTAACCTCACGCGCCTAAACACCCAAACCGATTCGCCTTATCTACGAATTTTAAAAAAAACATTTTACGTTTATTACACGTAGATGAGCTAAATTGGTACAGGGGTTTAGGTGTGTGAGGTTAATGTTTGGGGATAACTACTAGTTTATATTATGTATTATTTGCCCCTTACTAGATTATGGAAAACATAATTAGAATAATGAAAACTACTAATTATTCTATTTTCATTAATCTAATTCTATTTTCCTTATTCTTATTCAATTTGCTATAATCAAATTATATTTTACCAAATCTCATTCAACGGAGATCTACCTAATAAGTTAATAAATATAGGTTAATAAAATAAGTACCTATATTATAATAACCTAAAATATGTATTTGCCAATTTGTCTATGACATTTTCACGCCTCGTGTACAAGTGTACATACTCACAAAATATGGTGTCCTTGAATTGAAATCAACAATTTTTATTTGATTTGATTTACTCAGAGGCCTTTGTTCGATAAGTAATGACATTCGGCTCATGGTCGTTCGAGATTATTTATCTTTCTTTATTTTAATTACTATTATTCCTTATCAGTGCGAAAAACAACTTGTTTATTGTGAATTTTACCTAGGTACTTTCTTTTGCGGCTTTACTCCGTACAACTGAGATAACAAGTGTTATTAGACTACAAGGTTGTCGAGTAAAGGAAGGCAATGTATTTTTTAGATTCTAGTTTATATACAAGGTGAATTTCAGCCCAATTAATAATTATAGTAATAATAATGTTTAAACATTCCAAACAACGCCCTTTCTAATTTTATAGAAAGTAAACAATAAATCAAGGTTTTCAAAGACATACAACAACCGACTTCAATTGGACTGTTCTAGTGACGGTAAACACCACTTAAAAGTTACAGGAAGCAAAATACGCAATTTTGTTCTCTTCGACGTCTTTTTTTCAGTTATTTTGATATAAAACCTAAACTAATGAACCGATTTTGAAAAATGTATACGGGACCAATTTGAAGTGTGAGTATATTCCTCTAAAACAAAACGGTTACAATGTTCTGAGGTAACAAACAAAAAAAAATATTCAACCGAATTGATCTTCTTCTTATCGTGTCACTAGTTCCTTCGAACCAGTGTGTTCAAAGGATTTGTTGTTGTTGTCAAGTGCGCCTCGAAGAGGCTCATTTCGTGCACTCGACACAATTATGTTTTCGAACTTTTGGTTCTACGACATGCCGGTTTTTTCGGTCGAAAAAATCTATGTATGCATCCCACGTTCTCGCAATGGTGAAGGAAAACATCGTGAGGAAACCGAATTGAAAACCTCCCCTTTTTTGAAGTCGGTTGAAAAGTTGCTTTACTTATGCTACTACTTGGGCGAATGAACATGACACCTGGCTCGAATGACGTTTGTGCAAAGTACAGCGTGGAATTGGATAATCTTGATAGAGAACAGGTCCTGTAATACTTGGTAATGATAAGTAATGATAAGGCTTCGCAATTAGAGGAAGAAGAAACACGAAGGGTGCCGCGCGGGAAGCATCAAGTTCCGAGCCACGTGTCAGCCAGGTGTCATGTTCATTCGCCCGAGTAGTAGATACTATAGGTACCATCTTTATCTATCGTATTCAACTATTAATAGACTCTCAGACAGAGCACGCTTCACTCTATCAGCAATCACGAAACAATAAACATGATACTTGAACTTATACTATTTCTACTAACTTCAATAATCACGTACTTTATCTATAGTTATAAGAAATTGACGTATTATTTGGAAGCCAACGATGTGAAGTTTTTGCCCGGGTGGCCACTTTTTGGGAATTCATTGCTCTCTGGTTTACAAAAGAAGCATATGTTTGAAGATTTGGACTCGGTGTACAAGGCGTTTCCCAATGAAAGGTAAGGTAATTAAAATTTACAAAAATATTTTAGTGACCGTTACACCACTAAAATTCACAGGGAAGCAAAATACGCAATTTCGTTTACTTCGACGACAATTTTTTTCAGTTATTTCCATGTATAAACTAAACTACTGAACCGATTTTGATGACATTTCTATAGGATCAATCTAAAAGTATATCCTAAAACATTCAACCGAATTGATATCCTCCTTTTTAAGTCGGTTGAAAAGTGCTTTATTCTTGAAAATCATACGTATCGGTTGAGCTAATACTCGGTAAAAGTTTATTTTAGTACCTAGCTGTAAAAATACTTTTCCTTTATTTCGATATCACGCGGGTAAAGCCGGACACAAGTAAGTTAATAAATAAAGCATTGAAGCACTGTTTTGATCAAAAGAGGGCGTGATCTCTTGAATACCTAACTTAAATAGGTGATATCCTGATTCTCTTTTTTTTTTACCAAAAATAATAGAGGCTACAATGGGCGATATGGTAGAGTCACATACTTCACAGTAGAATACAGTATACAAACTTTTTCTTAATTTATAGTTATGGCTTAAGTTGTTCATAATCTCGATCTCGATCAATGTATCTAAAAATAACATAAAATTTAAATTAATTTAAGTGTTGATAATCTCCTCGCCTTGTCACTTGTTTACGAAAATAGGCATTCAAATAATAAATAAATAAATATTTTGAACATTACACACTTTGAACTTACCCAACTAAACAGAGCTTGTACTACGCTAACCAGATTACTCATACAATACTCAAATCCCTTTTTTTTAAATACATACCATATAATGCATAAAAATCACCCAGACTCAGGACAAACACCGATGTCCATCACAAAATTTTTTTGTCCTGAAACGGGAATAGAACCCGCGACACCGTCGTGGCTGTCCAATACACTTACCATTCAACTATCCGTGTCGTCAATAAGATATGAAGTACAGAATATTACGATTAATGGCGCAGTTTGTAAAAGGTTAACTTTATAATTAAGCCTTTGATAAACATAATTTGATTCGACAACGAAGTGTAGGACGGCCATCGACGACACTGTTGCGGTCGGTGGATAAGATAGAGATAAAAATGTTTTATTTCAAAAAAAGATCTTACAATAAGTTACATAGCATTATTTTATTTTTTCTTTATCACATTTATATTTTAGACTTCTGTATTTATTGTATTATTTTATTTTGTTGCTTCAGTGTGAGTTTTAATTTTATGTTTTAATTTAATGTTTTGTCCTTCTTAAAATGAATTTTGTACCTACTTTTATGGACTAAGAGTCTGAAATAAATATTTTGAATTTGAATTTGAATTTGAATTAATATGCATATTAATATGCATTTATTAATATTACTTTATACTAATAAATAAAAATACAATATAACAGAAAATATAATATTGAAAAACAGTTAAAAAAAGAGAAGAAGTAGAGTAGTAGATAACTATTTAACTTTAATTTAATATAAATGTCTGTGTGTGTTTTTATAATATACCAAATATTATTATATATTTAATTTATTATTATTGCAAATCGACTTGTACTTAAAAAAAAGTTCGGGTTCCTTGTTCTAATGGAGTACCTGCTGGACTTGTATGTAGAAACAAATGGACCTCTGTTTCGGCTGGTACTGGGCTTGATAAATTCATTTTCACTTTAATAAATTTACATAAGTCGACACAATTTTTTTAAATGTTAATGAATGTACAGAAGAAGACCTGAGACCCTTCGTTATGCCGACTTATGCGAAGGCGTTTGTCCAGCAGTTCAGAGGCTGACACGATGATGACGTTAAACATCGTTTCAGATACGTAGCTTACATAGAAAACACCAAGCTGGTCATAATGATCCGAGACCCTGAGCTGATCAAGCTCACAACGGTGAAGGATTTCGATCACTTCGTAGACCACAAGATGCTGTTTGATGATGAACTGGACCCGCTGTTCAAAGAAAGCCTGTTTGTGATGAAAGGTTAGAAATTAGTCATAATCATTATCAATATTAATAAAATAGTATATAAAAATAGCTGACACCCATAGCTTCGTTTGCGTTGCAAATTAACAAAATTCCTTGGTTAGTAAGCTAAGTAGCTATGCACAAGTTTCTAACTCTTAGGCATCGTCCTAATAGAACGCGATTACGCGATCATCGCAAGTTCGCGCGAATTTCAGTCGTACGAATCTACGATCAAACATAATAGATATTAATGTCGAATAGGTGTCCTAATCGACATTGGCGCGATGCACTCGCACGACTAAAATGTTTGTAAATCTATTCGCGCGAACTTAGTTGATACGAACGCGCGATCAAACATATTGAATTCAAATAAGTGTTCTAATTGAAATTCGCGCAATAATCGCGTCGCGCCATGTTCGCGCGGCGCACAGTGGTTTGTGTCTATAGAAGAGGTCGGTCGTTCGCGTCATCAATTCGCGCGTTCTATTAGGACACCCAGTTTTTAGCATCGCGCGAACACGCGATGGTCGCATCGCTTATTTGCGTGATAATCGCGCATTCGCGTTCTATTAGGACGATGCCTCAACGCACTCTGGTTTACACTTTCAGTAGTTTAGTCTGCTACCTGTCAGTCAGTTAATCAAAACTTTTATAAATACTGTTGCTTCATCATAATAAAACAATCTATGATTCCTAAATTAGTCATTAGAAATGACGCTCAAAAACTTGATGCTTGAAAACGTTTGTCCTTGACTCAATGACAAACTCATTGCTATAGAGTGACACTCTTACCGCTCAATTTATTGGCTATTATTCTATTTGCGCATGTGACCTGTGTATGTTTAAAGAGGCTTCCGTCGATTGGGACCACTAGGCTTAGGACCGCGGTCCCAATCGACGGAACGATTAAATTTAATTATTTTTCTTCCGGCGATTGGGACCACTCTCGAAATGAGTGAAAAAATCTATTGTTCAACACAAATACAGTACAGTCAAAGGAAAAAGTTAAAGAAAACTCTTTGACTGAAAAAATATATATATAAAAAAAAAACGCACATCGCCATAGTTTTAAGCCATCGTTGTTAATTATTTTTAAAATATATTTATAGGCGGCTCTACATAACAGTTCACATTCCTCCTTCCACGTGACACCGATGTAAAAATATGGCCGACCTTGAGATGTTGAAGAGCCTTCTTCGTCCATTTTGATAGTTCTAAAATCTAAGTCAAGTCTAAATTTGTGATTTTCAACTTAAAATATAATATAGCTTAGTAGTCAAATAAAATATTTAGGTATAATCTAGTGTGCACACCTTTTTGTATTATGAAATGATTATATATATAATATTGATATTTAATATTTTTAGAATATGAATAAAACTATAAAAATAATATAGGTATTCTAACAAAAAGAAACACTAAAGTTAATACTAAGTTAAAAAACATATTGACTCAATTAAGTCTATAAATAAGTCAAAAAGTGTAAAACATACCTGATGATTTAATATTTGGAGCAAGTTACACTGTACTAATTGTATTCTCACATTACAAACAAACATTCAGAACTGTGTCTCATAACCATGTGAATTTATAGGATGCAGATAATTGATTGATTCAGGCGTTACTTTGCGGAAATCCATAAATATCAACAAATTATATAAATATATTTAGTAATAAATCCGCTTAATTTCTAAACAAAGGTTTTAATTAACTTAACTTTAGTCTAGAACTTTAGTATATATTACTATATTATATACACTAATATGATAATAAATAAATATAATTATATAAAATATAAAATAGTATATATATAATATTATTGTATATAATATAGTAATATATACTAAAGTTCTAAACTAAAGTTAAGTTAATTAAAACCTTTGTTAGTGTTTGTCGATGACATACAAAACTTCAGTCGATGACACTGGGCGACTACACGCTACAAGCCTAAACGCTGACTTGTAGCGTGTAAAAGCCGTGTGTCATAAACGGTTTATGCTGTAATAGTTTGAATTATAGCTATAAGCTTGTTTTTAAGGTGACAAATGGAGAGACATGAGGACAACTTTGAGCCCTGCCTTCACATCGTCCAAGATGAGGCACTTGATTCAGTTCATGACGGAAATCAGCCACAATATTGTTGATCATTTGAAAGGTAGGTAGATTAGGTTTTATAACTGTTGCTCTTAGTTTCTTCCCACATTTTTGTCTTATGAACTAAGTTGTAGCCTTGGGTTATTTGAACCAATTAAATCTTAGGGTGGGTTGCTTGATAAATAAGCCAGTAATCTTCTCAGGGTTTTGGAATACTCAACGTGTACACCTTAGAATAGTTCTGATATGGTTTTTTGACCTGTTATTTTATGGCCTGGATATTTTATACCTTCAGCGGCACTTATTTGAGGCTTGCTGTGACTTATGACTCTTGTGACTATCTCAAAATTTTACAATATTTTGTTTAAGAAAACTTCGCAATAAGTCTAAAGCTTGTTTGATGTAATCTTTCTCTTACCAGGTCACCTTAATGAGAGCGTTGATATAGATGACCTCGTTCGTCGCTACACAAATGACGTCATTGCCTCTGCTAGTTTTGGTCTCCAAGTCAACTCGCTGAAAGATAGAGACAACGAGTTTTTCAAAGCAGGGCAGAAAGTCTTCAAATTCAACGTTCGCCAACTCTTCATTATGTTCTGGAGTGAACAGATCCCTTTTTTAACTAGGGTCAGTAAATATCCGTTATTATAGGTAACTACTTATGTAACTCTATATTCTGACTGTTTGTGTATTGTAACGACATGGATGGTCGAATGGCAAGTGTATTGGACTGCCACATCCGGTGTCGCGGGTTCGATTCCCGCTTCAGGACAAACATTTGTATGAATATCGGTGTTTGTCCTGAGTCTGGGTGTTTCCTATGTAATCTATGAATATATTTACAAAAAAATTGTATTTAAGTATTCTATCAGCCATCTGGTTCCCATAGTACAAGCTCTGCTTAGTTTGGGGAAGATGGCGTTGTGTGAAATGTCCAAAATATTTTTGTTTTCATAGTTGTTGGTTTAATCTTTTAGAAACTTGGCCTAAGATTCCAACCAGAGAAGTACTACAATTTCTTCAGGGAAACTGTAGCAGATACAATCCAGCACAGAAAGACAAATAACATAAAACGTCCAGACATGATCCAGCTATTAATGGAAACATCCAAAGGTTAATAAATTTTGATATATTCAAAACTCTTACGTCACTAACGGAATCTAAGATCTTCAAATATTGAAATGATAAGTTATCTGTGGCCGTATGCCACTTCTTTTGTTAGTAAGTTCGATAGTACAATCACCTATGTTTAGAGGTCAGTTGGAAGATAATGCTAACTAGCAAGGTGACGATACAGATAGTCGAGTGGCAAGTGCGTCGGACTGCTACGCTGATTGTCGCGGGTTCGATTCCCGCTTCAGGACAAACATTAGTGCGATGAATATCAGTGTTTGTCCTGAGTCTGGGTGTTTTCTATGTATTCTTTGTATGTATTTACAACAAAATAAAAGTATATAAGCATTAAATCAGTAATCTGGTTCCCATAGTAAACGCTTGCTTAGTTTGGGGCTAGATGGCGTTGTGTGAAATTCCGGTAAAAAAAAAAATTAAGTACGCCCGTGTACTTGTTTTTACCATGTGTAATAAAGAATGTTCTATCTATCTATCTACCTATTGTTGCATTGCCTCAATCAATTCGATACATTTTTGTAAAATAGCATCTTTCTTCAGAGTGGACATCCAACGAGTTGGCTGCACAAGCGTACCTCTTCTTCGCTGCTGGCTTCGACACCGTCGCTTCAGTCCTCAGCCTCTGCTTCCACGAGCTGGCGATCCATCCCGACATCCAGGAACAACTGTATCAGGAGATCAGAGCCTTCCGAGAGGTCAATGAACAGGTCACCAGCGATAATATCTCGACTTTGAAGTACTTGGAATGCGTCATCAATGGTTAGTGTTACCAGCTCCTACATCTTCCAACAGCGTTAGCTTGAATTTAGAATCAAGATTTCCAATTTAGTATTTCTATTTGTAAGTCAGTACGGCCAGTGACAGACGTGTTGGCCGAGTGGTAGGTGCCTCGACTTTCGATCCGAAGGTCGTGAGTTTGAACCCGGTCGAACACCAATAGATTTTTCTGTTCAAGAAGATCTATGTGTGCATTTAAAACACGTGCTTAACGATGATGGAAAACATCGTGAGGAAACCGGCATGTCATAGAACAAACATTTATCAAATGCACAAAAGAAGCCTCTTCGAGGCGCACTTGAAATCCTTTCACCATACTGGTTCGAGAGAACTAGTGACATGATAAGAAGAAGAAGTGCGGCCAGTTGTGGGGAAGTAGTTTCCAAGCCATTCAAAAGACTTCTGACTTGGCTAGACGATGATGAAGTTTTATGTCTTCAAATAGGTGTAAGAATATAGTACCTACTTGAATTTTTATTGTTCTAGAAACATTAAGAAGATGGTCACCAGCTATCATGATCGACAGACAATGCGTCAAAACTTACCAGTTACCGCCACCCAGAGAGGGAGGAAAGCCTTACACTGTAAGTCACCATAACCATGAGATTCTACTGCTGACATGGGGGTCTCTCGATGGCATTATGGTGCTGTATCTTCGACCTGCAGCATCCATTATTGCTTGCAACCTTTTGCAAATATATCTCTTATTATTCGTGTTCTTCAATACTGAAGGTCGTGTCCGTCTTGAAAGATTTAAGTGACTCGATTGACTAGCTGCTTCCATGCTTGTCTGTCTTCTGCATGTCCCAAGGCGGTAGAGGCAGGGATTCCTATAAGAGCCTTGACCTGGTCGCACCAGCGGCTAGGCGATCGGCTGCGTGGTCTTATCCCTTCAACCTTTCCTACTACAACCATTTTCTAGGTTGTCAGATAGATAGTCCACTTGATTAGAATCTCACCAGGCTGGAGAGCGCTTACACAAAGCTTGACAAGTCAGTGCTTACATTCAAGAACTTGTTTACCTCAGTTCTTCAGTAGGTATGACCATTCTGGTACAATTATCTTCAATCAGGTCCAATTATCTTCAATCAGGTCCCAGATTCGAATCCCGGTGGCAGTCATGTGTAAATGGGTTTTTTCGGTCGAAAAAATCTATGTATGCATTCCACGTTCTCGCAACGGTGAAGGAAAACATCGTGAGAAAACCGGCATGTCAAAGGACTGAAAAAAAAACGTTCTATGGCATGTGACATCCATCAATCCGCATTGGGTCCGCGTGCAATGGTGGATTAAGACCCATTCGCTCTTCTGCCGAGAGCCTGAGTCCCAGCAGTGGGAACATTATAGGCTGTTTATGAGGTCCCAACACACCTTATCTTTTATCTTTCCAGCTGAAGCCAGGTGATCTGATCTACAACAGCTGCAACTCTCTCCACCTGGACCCTCAGTACTTCCCGGATCCTCTCACCTTCAACCCGGAAAGGTTTTCTGATGAGAACAAACATAACATCAAGCCGTTTACCTACATGCCCTTTGGTTCTGGGCCGAGGATATGCATTGGTAAGTTATACAAGCTCTTAAATTAGTTAACCTTGTTAGTAGAATAACAAAGTTAATTTATTGTACATCCGTAATGGATAAGCTGTAAAATTGCTTCTACATATTTACATAAGATCTTTATTATACCAACTACCAGTTTAAGCAATAAATATTTTCTGATTCTGATTCTGATTCTTAAAAAAGCCGTGTTGGCCGAGTGGGAGGTGCCTCGACTTCCGATTCGATTTTCTTCATGTGTGCATTACCTTTGTTGTTTAAAAATCGATTTGAAAAAATCTTTTTTCGATTGGTTCAGTACGTTGGCTTTGAAATCAAAATAACTGAAAAAAGTATGTCGTCGAAGTAAACGAAATTGCGTATTTTGCTTCCCTGTGACTATTCAGTGGAATTTACGATCACTAGATGAATCCAATTCTCTACTATATACCTATTAGATGAATGAATTTTCTCTAAGAATAAGGATAACAACTTTTGTAAATTACTATTGTTATTCTTGTCAACTTTTTGGGTTCTATGACATACCGATTTTCTCAAGATGTTCTCCTTCACCGTTAAGCAGGTACTATGTTACAACACTGATAGAACCTGCTCACTTTGATAGATAATACCTACCGACCCCCTAGTGATCTTCTTATGTAAATTATTTTCTTATAACTGTGTGTACACTTCTAATATGTGAATAACGCAGTGGGCTGTAATATTATTAATCTACTTAAGATGTTATAATTGTTAAGTAAAATGTATATTATTGCAGCTGTTTTTTGTCCCCAATAAATAAAATTAAAATATCATTGAAGTCGGTTAATTTTTTTATTTTTTTTGTGAAACCTTTAATATTTCCATTCACTTCTAGGTTTTAGATTCGCCATCATGGAAATCAAGGTCCTGATTTACCACATTCTGGTCAACTTCAAGATCCAGAAGTGCTCGAAGACCACGGAACCCATCAAACTAATGTCCAATGGATTTAGCATGACGGCCGAAGGTGGCTCTTGGGTGCAGTTCCAAACCAGACAGTGAGAGGGGTTTTTTACCTAACTGCGAAGAAGGTTTATGAGTGTATGTATGTATCTATGTGTGTATGTATGTATCTATGTGTGTATGTATGTATATAAAAATAAAATAAATAAATCGTTTATAGGTTTCATGAAATATGGATCGGGTACATTGTAATGGTTATTTATATAACATGGCTTGGCTTGGCATGGGTCTTATCTTAGATTTAAGATGTAACTACTGGAGCACTGTACCCTACACTAGGTCTCCTCAAGAGCCTGTATTGTAGGGTTACAGTGACTCGGTTCGGATTTGAATTTAATTTTGAATTTACGTCGGTTAACGTCCTGTACCATGCTGTTTATAAATCTGTACCAACCAACTTACTTTACTGTTATAATTTCGGAAGAGACTAGCCGCCCACGACACAGTATATCCTATATAGCGAGTGGGCTAGTGTGTAATCAAGTAAAGTATGTATTATATGTATGTATTAACAAAAAAAAAAAGTATGTAAGTATTCTATCAGTTATCTAGTTCCCATATTACAAGCTTACTTAGTTTGGGGCAAGATGGCGTTGTTTGGAATGTCCAAATAAGCTTTAACGTAGGTAGGTACTACCTAAAACCTTTTTTCAACTCCAATAATTATTGTTAATAACTTTTTTTCTGTTTACTCACATACACCTATTTCTAAGCTTTAAATATGTACCTATAGTGTTAAGTTCAAAATAAATATATTTTTAATTTTTGTCGTTTTCATTTCCAAAATACCTTTCTTTTGGTAGGTACGATAACACGCAAGCGCTTTTACAAGCTGATTGTTGGCGTTTTAAAACGCTAGCGCGTGAGCGTGTTAGCTTCTAAGAAGGATTGTCAACAAGCAGATTGTAAAAAAGCCGATGACACTGGGCGACTTTACACGCTACAAGAGAAGTTGCTGGCGTGTAGCGTGAAAAAAAGCCGTGTGTCATCGTATTATTACGAGTCGTGCGTAGTTTAATATCTTCCAAGTTCCTAATCTTTTCGCCCACTGGTTTAGGCTTTAGGCTGGCATACAATATCCTTAATTAGGCATATATGGTACCTTTACTGCCCATCTCATTGGTATTTTGTTGCTCACCTTGCCCTGAGTGTGTGCTAACAATTAATTTTATGCCCAAAACATCCCTAATTGCTAATTAAAGATTGCGCAATGTTAATTAGAAGTCCCTTCCCTCTGTTTAAATTAATATGGCTGAACAGGTTTAGGAATTTTACGACTTCTAACAATTTTGTTATAAAAAGTAAGACGTACTTTCCATTTGTATTTTTTTTACTAGTTAATGAACTATATATTATACACAATCTACTTAAATAGGGAGAACCTGGCTACTTTGAAAAAAAAATCTATTCGTTATCGTACCTAGTCGACATTCCATCGACTCGAACTAAACGTTTACTTTCAGAAACTTATAAACTACAGAATGTTTAGCATCGACCTTTATTATAAGTACGAGAAAAGAGTGGAATTCCTTACTGGCGGCGTCAGTTTTGCCAAACTTCTACAATCTCGGCAAGTCCAGAGTGAATCAGTTTCTTATTCTCTCTTAGCCAAGCGTGCTCCATCCTCAACCTTACCGTAACTTTCCATCAGGTTTTTTTTATCGTGTCACTAGTTTTTTTGAACCAGTGTGGTGAAAGGATTTCAAGTGCGCCTCGAAGAGGCTCCTTTCGTGCACTCGACACATGTTTTCGAACTTTTAGGTTCTACGACATACCGGTTTCCTCACAATGTTTTCCTTCACCGTTGCGAGGACGTGGGATGCATACATAGATTTTTCCGACCGAAAAAACCCATTTACGCATGCCACCGGGATTCGAACCCGCGACCATCAGATCGCAAGGAAAGGGCCTCATCCACTCGGCCACCACGTCCTCAGGTGAGGTGGTCAAACGCTTGACTATTATTATTTTAAAAATATCGTCAAAATAAACTATCTTTAACTTGATAGGTACTTATTAATTTGTAACTATTTTTCATTTTACTATTTAGCTCTTCAATACATACATAATATGCTCTAGGTTAAGCATTACTGTAGTATAAGGTAAATATCAAAAAAAATCACATTTTTTTTTAATAAAGTCTTTAATTACTATAGGTACCTAATTATACCATTGATAATATTTAATGAGGCGCTGTAAATGAAACAAGAACCTTAACTCATAATTAAGTAAGTACTTATTATGAAATCATTAAGGTACGTAATGATAAGTAACGAGTTACGCATTAGATTTTTTTTTTAACTGACTCAAAATGTTCAGAACATCGTTTTTCTTACCTAGAATTGGCAACATAATAAATCCACAATTTTTTTAGGTACTATTATTTAAAACAAATAACCCGATACTATAAGAGTGAAACCGCGAACACCAGCTAATAAATATAACTACATAATAATGAAACACCTTGTATATAGGTAGTAGAGCTCCGGATGTTCAAATGTCACAGCCGGAGATCAAGTCACCGCAACCGGAAATGAAACTTCGGAGACAATCCCCCTGTATAAATACATTATTATTGATATAGTAAACTTGATATATAGAGGCTATAACAACTTTATGAGAGCCCAGCTGATACTTACTGATACAGCTGAGTACTATCGTAACTAAATTCTATTTTTTTTTTATAGTTTCATCAGCAATATAATGCCCGAGATACCCGAGGCTAGTTTTTCGAGGCAGGATAGCAAGATAGTGATAGTAAGCTAGCAAGCTCTGGCTTCGTGTCACTAGAACTTAGCTTAATTTCTAGGCTAATAAGCTAGTCCTGTGTACACGAAGCTAGAGCTGCTAGCTCAATATCACTCTCTTGCTATCCTGGCTTGAAAAACTAGCCTCGTGTATCTTGGGCATATAGGATATTTTTGCTATTTATTTAGAAACCTAAGTATTATGAAGAAATAACTCTAGTTGGCTATTTCCATTTGTCCATATGATTGTTCATTGTTTATCCGCACGTTCCTACAGATAGATGCATCCACTAAAATAACTTAAAAATAAATAAAACATGTTTTTAGGTTCCCCAATAATTTTTTTATAATGTTTTTCAAAAGTTACGCTTTTTTTACGACTTCAAAATAGTCATTTAGTTTACTTTTTTATTTTCACGCACAAGATCGAGGAGAGTGGAAGAAAGGGGGGAGGCCTTTGCCCAGCAGTGGGACACTTTATCTTAATAATAATAATAATATTTGGTGTTTTTCATTTTCAAAATGCAACACCCAAGTGGCCTGAATTAACACACTTTGTTAAATACAATACAGATAACTTACAGCAAAAACCACAGGCTCAAATTTAAACAATTTTATACTCTATCATAAATTTATATCTTACCTACAGGAAAAATATTATGTTTAGAGGAAACTTCTAACAAGTCCGAGTAGATATAAACATTTTATTACGAAAATTGACTATAAATAGTGTAATACAAGCTCAAGTAGGTAATTTCCTAGCGCCTACATCCCCTTAATCTCCGGAATTCCCATAACAGTCACATAATCATAAATCCAAACATAAAAACAAACATACTTGTACATAACCTGTACATAAGCATATTTATAACAAAATTGCAAAAAGGTGTAGTATAAATACTCTTTGACAAGAAATTAAATAAAATATTAAGTAACAAGACGAGCAAAATAGTAAAATACGATATAATATAAAATGGAATTATTAATTTTATCCTCATAAATACGTTATTCCTTTTTTTATAGACATAATATTCATTGTGTGTAACATTATGCCTACCATATTTTTTGTAAAAAATAATGAATTTACCCTTACTTTAATTTCAATCAAATCATGTTATGCTATGCTATTAGAAATTACATTGTGTTTTCCTCTAAAAGAAGGTCAAATAAGCCAAGGTTTATGGTTTATTTATGTAAGAATATCTTTTCACTATTTTTCTGTAAATCTAAACTTGTGATGTATTACTACACGTTTTAGTGGCCACATAGCGAATGCCTGTGTTGTGAAACAAAGCAAGGGTCACGACACAAACAGAACATAAAGAGATAAGAACGCAACGGGACTACGGGGCGCTACGGGCTACGTGACGCTACGGGATTCATAACGGGCGTTACGAGGGGCTCGTTACTGGACGCGAATTTCAGTTTTTCGTAGTTTTTACGAAAACAAATACCAATACGAATGATTTATTTGTGAGAATATGAGTAAGATTAGAATACAGATTGAATTATAGCTGTATATTCAACCTTGATGGCCTTTTTAGTTTGACTAAGCGGTATTGTGTAAGTATTACTGTGTTTCAGTTAAATGAGCACTGCAGTGGAACTACTGAACTTGTGAGACTGACCATCAAATTTCTCAAAAGAGCCGAGCGCTAAAGCAGTGTTACACCGGCTTATAATATGAATCAAAGTCCTGTGTAGCACTGTTCTGATCATGGATAGGCGGTATATTAACCCACTTATTTCCATTAAGAGGCTATGTGAAACTGTCAGAAATGACAGCTGCCGAATTGTAAGACAGTGATAGCGCAATTAGACACCTTACCCCGAGGGAAGAGCTTAGATATAGATTTTTGTCGCTCAAAAGTAACGGACGTAACCGACAAATGATAAAACATCGTATTGCTTGAAAAGTATTGAATTAAAAAATAAATCCTTTTACATTTATCTAAGTTCTGTGATTACTCACTCAATAGTATAAAAATAAACCGTACATATTCTCTAAATTCGGAGGATGGATGTAAATCAGATTTTAAGAGGGCCTATTTCAAAAAATAAATCTATCGAGAAAAGTTTCACCAATCATATTTCTGTCTTACATTTATTTAGATTATATCCTCAAGTAATCACTGTATTAACATCAAGTTTGTAAACTGTACCGTTACCGAGTAAGGATGAAACGCATCGACTCCAAATTTTCACATAGCCTCTTAAGGCGTAAATCGTCTCCTACACTTACAATAACATTATAAGATAGAAAGGCGCTTTGAATCTAAAATCTAAACGATAAATTAATACAGCGAAATAATTCGAAGTGCGCAATGTTTTCGTGTTCAGTCCGAGAATAGTACCTATTAATCCCGTGGACGTGGTGGCCGAGTGAATGAAGCCCTTACCTTGCGATCTGATGGTCGCGGGTTCGAATCCTGGTGGTGTCATGCGTAAATGGGTTTTCTCGCTCGAAAAAATCTATGTATGCATTCCACGTTCTCGCAACGGTGAAGGAAAACATCTTGAGGCAACCGACATGTCGCAGAACCTAAAGTTCGAAAACATGTGTCGAGTGCACGAAAGGAGCCTCTTCGAGGCGCACTTTGTCTTGTTTCGCTTTTATATTTTAAAATATCTAAGTAAGTCTTTCTAGCAAATAATAATCATTTTTCTTTCTTTCTTTCTTTCTTTCACTTGAAATCCTTTCACCACACTGGTTCGAAGGAACTAGTGATTAATCCACCTAATGCACCTTGCGTAAAGCTACATGCGTGTACTTATCGTCAAGACAAGGAATTTTTATTCTACCTACTGTTGCGTTTCTATTGTTATTTTGAGGGTAGTTTGGTAAATCACCGCCTGCCCGAACGTGAAGTCGATGCTCATCAGTGCATTGGCGGGAGTCATTGTAAACGGATGTGTGTGGACGTTCTTCTCAAAATCCGTCGATGTTCCCTCCATTTTTGGTCGTGCCAAATCTGCATCTCAACATTTTGATACTAGTAAAGTGTTGCGGGTTCATAGCCGTGCTGTGTGCTTTTCCAAAGACTTTTCGAACCTGGACTCGCCGTGCGAGTCCACAGGACCTTGCCTGCCACCAAACCAACAAGCCAGGAGCTGCAGTTCAAATCAAAGGTAGGTGGTGTTCAATTGCCTTCGGAAATCAGTAGAAACGTTTTCAGCCCTAGACACTGTACTTTCAAAACTCAAAACACATACTCTAAAATCGCCAGCATAATTAATCTCAAAAGGTTTTGGTTTAAAAACCGCACACCTACATCCTACTCGACGCAACGGAAAAATATGGTGCAATGGTGCTTGCGCTCAATCATTGCGCAATCTTCAATATAAACCCTACACGGTCAATAATATTGCACAATTCGTCATATTGTGTAATGTAATTGATCGTCTATGGGACGCCTAAAACTGACATTATATATTTTTGTGTACGTTTGCGTCCAGTGGCGTATACTTCCAGGAAAAAGTACATTTTCGTGACGTAGTGTAACTTTTATCGAGGTTGCTGGGAACACTGGCAGCCTATATCCAAGGAAATATTGCCAACTTCAATTTGCACGTGACGCCATTAAACATACAAAGTATAATATTTAATAATACTTATCAGTTGATACGTGCTGAGATAACTTTTAATATATCATGCTAAAACCACTGAACTGAATGAAAAGACAAAATCGTGGCTATAATTATTATGGTAACTAGTCATGAAAAATTAAGCTATAAAAAATTAAAGCTTTGTAGATCTCACTAACAATTGTATCTAAGGTAGGTAATTGTGGGTAATAACGAATTTATTTCTAAAAAAAATATATCAGTAAATAAAAAAATAATTTATCTTTAAAATATCATAGTTACTAAAATTATTATAGTCCTAATATGGAGTCACGGCAGTGACTCCGAAACCAAGACAAGTAGTAAGGCCGTTGCCTTTTTTTTTTTTTTTTTTTTTTTTTTTTTATTATTGATTTGCGGCTTTAGTGACACTGCGACCGTTGTTGGTCTATTGTGTTCGCCACTTGGATCTATGCGGTTAAAGTTCCTCACTAAACCCTGCCGCTATGATGAACTGCAGGAGTTTTTTGTGAGGAAGCTTAACTAATTCATCAGGGCTTAATATATGTTTTCCCAGATAAATACTGCGCTTATGCATTAGCGGTCCACATTCCTTCAGAAAATGAAGGGGCGTTTCATCTGCCTCATTGCATTTCTTGCAGGAGCGCGTTTCGCTTAGCCTTAAGTTGAACATGTGCTTATTCAGGCAACAGTGTCCTGTTATGGCCGTTGCCGTTACCAACTTTCCTCGAATAAATGATTGTCTGGAAGAAATTGCTTATTAGTGACAAAGCAGCCCATCGTCATAAATTCAATGTACTAATTGTTTCATTTTTAAGATG
Source organism: Lobophora halterata (assembly GCA_932526365.1). NCBI lineage: Eukaryota > Metazoa > Arthropoda > Insecta > Lepidoptera > Geometridae > Lobophora > Lobophora halterata. The sequence goes on from OW052012.1 coordinate 1,117,620, forward strand.
GTGAGCAACGAAGAATATTCTATGTATCTATTGGTTTATATTATGCACAGTGTCTATATAATAGTGTCTACACTAAGTAAGATACTTGTGTGTACATTCCGAAATTCCATTTGTTTGTGATCGTTAAGGCGTTCCTGAATCCGTCCCTGTCGTGTCACTACGTGATTTACAACACCAAATTGATGAAGCCATGCAAATCCAACTGAATCCTCTTTTTGAGGTCACCAGCTTTGCAAAATACTTCTCTTGTTTTCTCACGATGTTTTCCTTCACCGTTAAGCAGGAGTTATAATGCACATATAGATAGATAGATAGATAACTCTTTATTGTAAACCCCGGAGAAACATACACATTGAAACAAAAACTTATGCTAACCAACCAAAAATAAAAGAGGTTACAATGGGCGGCCTTATCGCTAAAAGCGATTTCTACTTCTTCATATAGATCTTTTTAGAACAGAAAAATCCATTGGTGTACGACCGGGTTCGAACTCACGACCTTCGGATCGTTCTAACCAGGGTGATGAAAGGATTGCGAGTGCGCCTCGAACTACTTTCGTGCACATTTTATAATAATAATGATGCTTAATTTTCGACGCTATAATTACGATGATATAAAAATAATATAAAATAATATGGTAGAAGTAATAAGATAAAACTATACAATATAAAGCCATGATAATGTAACACTGCGCTTTGGTTGAAAATTGCTATTGATGCAACTTTGTACTACGTATGTGTGCTATTGTTCCGTAGCTACGGACTACGCGTAGTAGTCTAGTTTCCGTATGATATGTGTATATTCCGTATAGTCTATGCATTTAGTGTTATGTTCACATAACAATGCGGTTTGTGGTCTATTCTGGTTATGGGTAGTGCGTGCTAAGTATATCGTTGGATAGTAAGACAACAGCTAGACAAGTTTAATTAGGAATGAGTTATAAATAGACTTAAATAATGGAGGCTTCTATAGAACCCCAAGAGAACCCCAAGTAAACCCTAAGTAAACGTAAATTTTCATTTATTTTCCGTTATTTTTATAATTGCTATACACAAACGGTTTATTAAAAATAAATAAGCCATTATCTGTAAGCTCACTACGTATATGTATTATTATAATTATTTAAAAATTGATTGTATAAATATTTGACAAAAAATGAAGTACAAGGAGTATGTACTTAATTCTAGACTTCCTTCTAGTTATTAGATTGTAGCGGGTATGTATAGTGCATAAAATGGAGCCTCTTCGAGGTGCACTTGAAATCCTTTGACCACACTGGTTCGAAAGAGCTAGTGACACGATAAGAAGAAGAACGGGTATTTGTCGCGCTCCCCACCTAAGGTGAAAGAAAGACTTACTTCTGTTTTAAAAAAAAATACAATCAAAATACCTAAACAAATTAGATAAAATGTATTTCTATGTTTGACATATTTTCTGAACTTCCATACATGTTATTTTATCCTTTTATATCGAAAATGTTCGCAAAGCCGTGGGCGGTGTTAACTCCTAAAGCTTTTATCGGTTTTATTGAAATGGAACAAAACCTTTAAATACGATACAAAATGTGGATAAGTACAGCGTTTTTATTAAAGCTGGTATAATAACAATATGTAGCCAGACTCGGGCAGTGTGTGCATCCGCCCCCGTGGGCGAGCACTAAACCATGCAAACGTTGCCATGCACGCGCACACTGGGCTCGTTTATCGAACTACATTGAATTCAATAAATTATTTGACATTCTGTATTCCATGAACATTGTGATTTTTATTTTTTTTATAACACATTTGCTCGTAAAGGATAATAGACCCTTAAAAGGCACAAAAACAGTTTTTTGTGTTTTGTTACATTTAAATGGTTGTAATGTATGGTCAATATAATTTATATTAACGAATTAAATGTTTATTTATTATATTTTATTTCCCAAAGTTAATTTTATTCATAAAATGTTGACCACTTTATTTCTGACATAAAAACTCTTTGCTAAGATTCAAAAAAGTACCGTTCGTTTTAAACGGAGATCCTTGATAAACCTTCCTTTTTTAATTACATTACCGCACTAGTGCGTTTTACATTACATTACCGCACGAGTGCGTAATGAGATACAATACAATACAATTGAAATTGGTGCAATAATAGACCCTTTACGAGCAAATGTGTTATAAAAATTATTTCGCGCGCTGTTTCTTTTCGCTGTATTGTTTTTATTTGAAAATGTCGTCAAGTCCGAGTTTTATTAATTTCCTCGCAAATGTGTTATAAAACGTCGTATGGCATACGTGCGCTTTGATAATTACAGCCTCTGCTTTCTTGTAGCCTTCACCTACGGCTCTGGCTAGCAATATCGCCTCGGCTGTAATTCTCAACTTACCGCACTTATATCATAATGTACTATTATTACATTAGTCGTTTATCTCTGAACACGGACGGCGGCGTAGGGGTCGGCCAGGAAAGCGTTGGCGGGACGATATGTACGGATTCGAGAGGGAATGGTGGGATGCCGCAAAAGACCGCGACATGTGGAAGGATTTGGGGGAGACCTTTGTCCAACAATGGGACACCAAAGGTATAAAAAAAATAATTTTATTGGAATTTTTTTAAGCACTTACCTATATATCATTAATTGTTGTAATTAGCTTATCCTCCAGCTTTATACTCCAGCATATTTCACCTGTGATTATATAAAAAAAAATCTACTTCATTCAACTCCATTCACAATTCATTTCAAACCGTATTTCTAAATCACTCGAATTCTGTGCATTATAAAAACCCAATCAATTTTTCATTGTGATGTCACTCGCACGCTTTCCGATCGACACATTAAATCTCTATAGATATCATTGCAAACGGAATTGAGGACGTGGTGGCCAAGTGGATGAGGCCTTTACATTGCGATCTGATGGTCGGAAGTTCGAATCACGGTGGCAGTCATGCGTAAATGGGTTTTTTCGGTCGAAAAAATCTATGTATGCATCCCACGTTCTCGCAACGGTGAAGGAAAACATCGTGAGGAAATCGGCATGTCGTAGAACCTAAAAGTTCGAACACATGTGTCGAGAGCACGAAAGGAGCCTTTTCGAGGCGCACTTGAAATCCTTTCACCACTCTGGTTCGACAACTAGTGACACGATAAGAAGAAGATTGCAAACAAATCTAAAACCTATCTGGGTCGATTACCTCTCGCTTTGGATGGAAATGTAATAACAGGCAACACGATTGATAGAGTGGCAAGTGTGTTGGACTGCCACGCCGGTGACGCGGGTTCGATTCCATTCTTCTTCTGATAAGAATTCTAACATGTAAGATGACTACATTATTTTAAAAATGCTTGCGTGCACTTTTCTTTTCAAAATTAAGAGTACTATAAACATGAAAGCTTGGAACTGTATAAATGTCTGTGCAGCTGACTGTACCATACTTTGGGTGAGTTGCGCCACTGCCTACGATTTTCAGTTTGTTTTTAAGTGAATTTTTGACAAAACGTTTGGTATATGATAAGAGACACTGTTGCTTGAATAAGCACATGTTCAACTTAAGGTTAGCGAAACGCGCTCCTGCAAGAAATGCAATGAGGCAGATGAAACCCCTTCATTTTCTGAAGGAATGTGGACCGCTAATGCATAAGCGCAGTATTTATCTGGGAAACACATATTAAGCCCTGATGAATTAGTTGAGCTTCCTCACAAAAAACTCCTGCAGTTCATCATAGCGGCAGGGTTTAGTGAGGAACTTTAACCGCATAGATCCAAGTGGCGAGCACAATAGACCGACAACGGTCGCAATGTCACTAAAGCCGCAAATCAATAATAAAAAATAAAAAAATTATAAGAGTTCACGCCTGGCCATGACCAGAACAGTGCCACACACGGCTTTACACTAAGGCCGGTTCGACACTGCTAGATGGTCAGTCTCGAAAGCCCAGTAATTACAACTATGTTACTACATAGTTACTACTACATAGGTAACTACCTAATTAGTACGTTGCTACAAGTTATTTCTTACCTAAAGTAGACTTCCTTTACGTTTGAAAAGAAACAGTAAAAACGAAACCGATAAAACACCTACGGGTTACACGCTGCGGACTTTTGGACGTCACTTCTGTTCCGGCACTAAAATATATTACACTAGGGGTTTCAGAACCCATCGCAAAAAGCCGGAGTTTCATATAAATCAGCCTATAGTTGTTCAACGGATAGATTGATACATGATAATCTCGGCTAAGAGAGCTAATGGAAAAAAGGCTATGGAAAAAACTAGTTCAGAGCTAGATAGAAACGTAGAAGAAAAATTAAATAATTAAAAATATCCCACCATACACATAAATTTTAATGTGAAATTAGGAGCCAAAGTCAATATTATGATAATTATGGCGTGGTTGTCGACTGTAGTAGATCTGTCTCTCTGTCTGATGTAGATCTCAAGTCCTTTGTAGGGGTCTACAAAAGACTTGAGATCTACATAATATGTAGATCCATAGCCATATATTATATGGCTTGCCAAGGTCTACGTTTTAAATAAAGTAATACGTTCTTATAAATAAATTTACGAATGACTATAGTCCTTTTATACAGAACTTTTTCAATTAATAAAAGTTCCGTCTGTCCCCCTGTTGCTAAAAGGACAGATATAACTTTGTTGCCCCATCTGTCCCCTAGGCGGACAGAGCAGGATGACAGATGGGAATAATCCCTGCCTAATCCCAAAAAACCGGACTTCCAAAACCTAGCCGGACAGGTGACAACCCTATTGCAGTACTTCTATATTACAAAGTGCATTTCGTAGTAACGAGCTTCCATACGTTAGACGTAGCCGCTTCTTCAGACATTGCGAATGGACTGGTTTTTATTGGTGCTCAATGGTCAGGCTAAGTTTACTAGCTAAGACTTTCTAAGACTAGCTAAGATTTTCTACGAAATTTAAGACTAAATCATAAAAAAATGGTTGTCTGTAAAGTTGGTTTACGGACGATAGTTTAATGTGACTACCAGCGTGACGAAACAATGAGCGTTACCGGACAACGACAGCGTTACCGGACAATGACGTCAACGTGTTTGTGCATGCAGCCGACGTTCATCGATTTATTAGACGTAGTCACGTCAAAAAATCGTGGTTTTACGAAAACATACTACAACCGACTTCAATCGGATTGTTCTAGTGACCGTAAACACCACTGATTAGTTACAGGGAAGCAAAATACGCAATTTCGTTTATTCGGATGACGTAATTTTTTCAGTTATTTCAAAGTACTTAACCGATTTTCATGATTCATGATTTTTTTATGGGACTAATCTGGAAGTATAGGAATCCTCTCAAACAAAAAAAATATTTTTTCAGATCGGTGGTTTATAAACAATAAATTCTGAGGTAAAAAAACATTAAAAAAAATACTCAACAGAATTGAAGACTTCCTCCTTTTTTTAAAGTCAGTTAATAAGTCGTGCTATGAAATATATCAAAAAGAAAAAAACAAGAAATGTAGATTAAAATTCTAAAAACCACGTTGTATGCCTTTTCTCTATCTCTTCTTTTACGAGAAATGGCGGTTTTTTATGGTTTTAGAATGCATTGCCATTGAGTTGTGAGCTACCCTTTCAGCCGCATAACTAATCGGGAAGTACATACTCGAAATTCGAGTTGCAAGACCACCCGGAATGAGAGACAGACAAACAAAAAAATTACTAGTATAAATAACAATGAACATAACTTAAGATAAGATAACATCCAAGGAAAACTCCTTACCAACTTGCGTTTTGCGGATGACATTGTCCTTTTTGCCCCAACTGCCCAAGACCTACAAGAAATGCTCCAAGATCTGAGCACGGCGTGTCTTGAGGTTGGACTTCAAATGAACCGGTCAAAGTCACAACTCATGTCTAATAGTACGAAACGAAGGGTCGCGGTAGATGGGCAAGATATACAATATGCCGATGAGTACCTCTACTTGGGCCAGCTAGTGAGCTTCGAAAACAGGCAAGATCGGGAAATCGAACGCCGCATCGAAAACGCCTGGAAGAGCTACTGGTCCATGAAAGAGCACATGAAGGGCAAACTACCACTGACACTGAAGCGCCAACTCGTCGACAAGTGTATCTTGCCTGTCCTAACCTACGGTGCACAGACATGGTCATTGACCGAGTTTCAGAAGTCCAAACTCAAGATCTGCCAAAGGGCAATGGAACGCAGTATACTAGGTATCAAGAGGACCGATCGAGTCAGAAACACCATACTGCGTTCATTAACTGGCATTGCCGACGTAGGCCAGAAAACAACGAGGCTTAAATGGGATTGGGCGGGGCACGTTAGCCGCATGTATCCGGAGAGGTGGGCAACACTAGCCACTCTCTGGATACCTGAAGATGGGCGGCGGCGTAGGGGTCGGCCGAGAAAGCGTTGGCGGGACGATCTGGACAGATTCGAGAGGGAATGGTGGGAGGCCGCAAAAGACCGCGACAAGTGGAAGGATTTGAGGGAGACATTTGCCCAACAATGGGACATCATAGGTTAAACAAAAAATAACAATAGAAATACCTACCGTAGAATAAAAAATAAGATAGCATTATTATGTTTGTCTCGAAACGGGGTTTTTAGCAGACGAAATTCAAATACATTATTGGAAATATCTTCCACTTGTTCAACTGAAACTAACAACTATTGTTTCCAGTTTTGCCTAAAGAGTTAAACCAAAATAACACAGAATATGGTTGCTCTAAGCAATTTCAAGTCACATTTCCGCACAAGCTACAGTAACTTCAATTCAAAGCTGAAAACAGTTGAAGTTAACAGCATAACGATACAAAAGCTATCTTTTAATTATGCTCAAGTGACAGCTTAAGTGTACACATGGTGCCTACAGCGATGTGAGCATTGGGCCTGTTCCCCACCGGACTCTTATAGTCACAAATATTTTATTTTGTATATTCAAATTAAAACACCAAAGCAAATTTTTCGTCTCGTCACTTGATAACATAAACAAACTGTAGGTACCTATATAAATCAGTGTAAATGTATAGAGGAGTAACTACGGTTTACGGTTAAAAGTATCTAAGTACTGTCCTTTTCCTGCTTTCTAGCTCAGACGGCTCACAAATTATAAAAGAAAGTATAAAACAAAAAAAATATGAAAGTAAAGACACATTAAATGGTACCAAGAAGTGTTGCCAACCCATATGACACACATCAACCGACAGAGACGCGTGCATCTATAAAAGGAATACATGTTTTTTAATCTATACATGAGTTTCTGTCGAATTTGTTTTATAAAAAAAACATTCACACTGTACAATTACGTACATACGCACAACATAATATGCATGAGACACATGCCTTAGTTATTTAATTGCAAGTTTTTTCAGGCCCCTAAAAAGCCCTAAAAATGTCTACCCCTAAAATTGCCCGTTTACATTTTAGGGGAAAACCCCTAAGTTGTCACCACTGGTACCAAGTAGAATGTGCCCAGATTGCACATTCGAGAAGTCTTGACGTCACTAAAAGCTCGAGTCGTTCCGAGCAGTCTACTGCTAGAGGTTTGTAGCAAACGGACTGTTTGCTTGAAGCTTCTTTGATCGAAAGCAAACAGTATTTAGTTAATTCCATCAACTGAATACAGTTTCACGGTTTATTTTAGGGTCATGTTCCTGTAAAATAGTTTTTTCATATTCCTATAAAATTCAAGTGTATTTACTATATTTTTGACTTAAAATTGAACAAATTTATAATAAAATGTTTATACTGTTTCAGTTTAAGCATGTTTAACTTTTGTGTTTTATTTTTGTCATTTAGCTTTTATTTCTATTAGATACGTTAAATATTCCTAAATACTTATATTGTAAACTATTTGGTCGTAGCGGCACGCCGGATTCTGGAGGCCTTAATTTGAGGTATATCTATATTTATTGTTAAAAATTTCTTGTCCCACATACAAAATACACAAAAATGTACTCAAAATTCATACCCGCAATTGAGTAAATCCTCCCAATCTCGTCCGTATTGTTATTCATGTATTTTGTTTGTTTTCTTAACTAACTTCGTTATTTATGGCCGGAGTGGAATGTGACTAACCAGGCCATAGAATAATGAACAGATGTTTCACTGCACTTTGACGACACGGATGGTCGAATGGCAAGTGTATTGGACTGCCACATCCGGTGTCGTGGGTTCGATTCCCGCTTCAGGACAAACATTTGTGTGATGAACATCGGTGTTTGTCCTGAGTCTGAGTTTTTTCTATGTATTCTATGAAGATATTTACAAAAAAAAGTACTTAAGTATTCTATTAGCCATCTGGTTCCGATAGTACAAGCTCTGCTTAGTTTGGGGCTAGATGATATTGTGTGTAATGTCCAAAATATTAATTTATTTAATATTTACTTATTTATATTAATAAATGACAAGCAAGTTGCACGACTAACTAAATAATAATAATATATTTATGTTTATTTCGCAAAAAATGTTTTATGGTTTGGCTTTTATGTGAACGCTACTTTGTTCTAAACCTATATGCAGACAATGTTTGACCTCCTTGCTCTAAGTGAGAACTTGTGAATAGACGCGAGATTCATGCTTCGGCTACTTTCGTAGAGCTACGTTATATTTTACAATTTTACTATCAAACTCATTTTTTTTACGGATAAGTAAACATAGAAGGAAATGCTGAAACATAATTAAACTAAAATTACTTAACTAGCTATACAATAGAGATTTAACCTATATGAAATTATAAATAATACACAGAATTTAGGTCACTGTCCGCAAAAAAGGTTTATTTTTAACTTTTTCGGAAAATTAACAGCTAATTATGAGTATAAAACTAAAGTAATAAAAATATCTGAAGGCCAATTAGTAATAGAAATAAGTGAACAAACAACGATAAAAGTTAATGGACGAAAAAAAAAATAAAGAAAATAATAATGAAAAATTGCAAAAATACTGCCACCATTTCAGATTTTTGACAGCCATTTTCAATTTACTAAAGTTCATTTCAATAAAATTTAATTTAAAAAACCCGGCATAAGTACTGCATTTCGGATTTTTACCCTGTCATTGTAATCTATGACACTTCAATGATCAAAGCAAAATTTGTACCAAATTTTTTCACAACAAAATTTTATCCATTTGTGTGGAAACAGCTATCAAACGTGTTCGAGATCAATCGAGATAACGTAGGGACCTTTTGTTATGAAAATCATGATTTTCTTATCAAAATATGGGATCTGTTCTAAAAATAATATGTTAGACTCTCTAATATATTATTTTAGAACAGATCCCACATTCCCAGAGCAGGGTGACCGATGGGACAAAGAGGTTCTATCTGTCCCATCGTTTTGATAGGGTGACAGATGGAACTTTTATTATTTTTAAAAGTTCTATCTGTCCCCCTGTCACCAATAGGAGATAGATATAACTATTTACACCCATCTGTCCTCCACTTAAAAGATAATAATTTAAAGAGTTTTGCTTACGTGTAAGCCAGTGATCGTGTATTTTATATTTTCACATTGTAACCGATTAGTCTACCAAGTCACAAAATATTTTTACAGCTGCCTCTTCTTTTCGTTATTAACTCTATGACCCCAGGATTTTTCAATGACAAATTTTGTTTGAGGTCTTGTGGATTTACCTATTTATTGTATTTTTTCTTTGTATTTTACGCAGCTGATTGGCTCCGCTTGGCTTTGTGCTAAACGTAGGTAATTTTGGGTTAGATTTTATTACCTAATTATTTTTTTGAAGAAAAAAGACATTACTTTATACTGTTGAGAGGTGCAGGATGCCGTCTAGATCTAGACGGCAAAGCAGTAACGTGTAAGCATTACTGTATTCCGGTTTGAAGGGCACTGTAGACACTTAACATCAAAAAACAGATTATTGGAAATTTTTGATTATAATCAAAGAAGAGAAACCAATTTTGAAACCACTCTTCGAAGAAAAGTCATTTCTAAAAGAAATCGCCCATGTTGGTATTTGTATAGCCTTGAATGTCAAATAAATTTTCAACAACAAAATGTTAACAAAAATGACAGAAATTTACATTTTTCAAGTTAATTCTATAAATGCCTTTGCATTCATTTATTTGGCATTCCATTCTATAAAACTAACATAACAGTCGATTTATTTTTAAAATGACTTTTCTAAGATAACCAATCACTCATCTTATTATCTAATACTAGCTGGTGCCCGCGACTTCGTCTGCGCAGGTATCTTTATAAATTGTAGCCTATGTGTTATTCTGATGTATAATATTATTGTAAAGTTTCATTAAAATCCATTCAGTAGTTTTTATGTGAAAGATTAACAAACATCCATCCATCCATACTTACAAACATTCGCGTTTATAATATTAAATAGGATTATCATATATTATCTAAATTAATATAATTTATTAAAAATCTGGTTCTCTCAGACATTTCTAATAAGTTTTCACTAATTAAGTTTTAGTACCAAACAACTTGTACAAAGTGTTCTAACTTTAGATTTTATTGGTTCGTAATCACAATTATAACTATTACTAGCAATTAGTTTTCAAAACTCAATTATCTGTAATGAATTAACTACATTTTGTTGTAAGTACCTACCTTTGCTTACCTAGATCAATATAAATAAATATTTTGAACATTACACACAACGCTATCTAGCCTCAAACCAAAGAATAAGTAATAGTATGTACCATTCCCAAACTAAGCAGAGCTTGTACTATGGGAACCAGATGGCTAATAGAATACTTATGCCTACTTGCACCAAACTGTCAAAGTCCCTAAACAATTACTTTACTCGCTTGGTAGTTCTTAACAGTCCAGATTCTGACCATAAAGAACTGCCAAGCGAGTAAAGTAATTGCTTAGGAACTTTGAAAGTTTGGTGTAAGTAGGCATTAAATACTTTTTTTTGTAAATACATACATAGACTACATAGAAAACACTCAGACTCAGGAAAAACACCGATGTTCATCACACAAATGTTTGTCCTGAAGCGGGAATCGAACCCGCAACACCGGGCGTGGCAGTAATTATACAAAACGCTTGGTTCTGACTGACTGACAACGCAGACATAACTGGCTAAAGCACTGAACGTAGAATCTTAAAATTTCGATTGTATGTTTGTCATGAAGTGTCGCGTACAAAGACATTGCAGACCCAATTCGTTTTGCGTAGCTGAAAATTTAATGAAAATATTCCGCTGGTATGTAATATAATTCTAATTAAAGTTGTTTTAAAGTTCGCACTAAGTATTCTTACCGTTTAAAGTACATTAAATAACTCGCTTGCTTAAATACTTTGATAAGTTTTCGTAATTTACTAACTTCTTAGAATGATAAGTAAGTTTTTACGTTCTCTAAATTCAATTTATGAGCGTTTTCTTTGTAGCAGCTTGCACTTATTTTTCATCAACTACAAACTTGTCATAAAGCGAACTTTGAACTTTTTCTGATTATGTAAATCAATAGTATTAAATGCTCCGTCCTGTCTGACTGGATACCTGACTGACAGACGAAACTCAGGCCAAAATATTGAACGTAGAAACTTAAAATTTTGACACTAAAATCCGTCAAGAAGTGTAAGCCAAGAATAAACAATATTAATGTAAGTGCGTTTTCAACAGACTTCATAAAAGGAGGAAGTTCTAAATTCGGACGATTTTTTTTAAGTTTGTTACCGTTACAGAAATTTTTTTTTATGAACCGATTTGTAAAGATATCCTTTTTATACTTATAGATTGGTCCCATAGAAATTTCATCAAAATCGGTTCAGTAAATTAGTTTTTAAATCAAAATAACTGAAAAAAGTATTTCATCAAAGTAAACAATATTGCGTATTTTGCTTCCCTGTGACTATTTAGTGGTGTTTACGGTCACTAGAACGGTCCAAATGAAGTCGGTTGTTGTACGTTTTTGTAAAACCTTGATCATTATTTTAAGTTTGCAACGTAAACGAAGCTAGTCACTACTAAAATTGTCTGAAAACGAAACTTACGAGTATTTTAAACTATCTTTATTGCAGCGTAGAAAACTGGATTGCTGTTTCTTCGTAGACTACTAAAGCACAATTTATTTTATATTTAAGCTCACTGTAATACCTTTAAATTCATATTAAGTTAGGTGCAGACGAGTAAAGTAACAAAAATATCTAAAATAATAACGCTTTAAACGAGCTGTCTTAAAAAAGGGTTTTCTGTAAAGTTGGTTAACGGACAATGGTTTAACGTGACAACGTCATAACCAGCGTAACGGAACAATGAGCGTTACTGGACAATGACGTCAACGTTTTCGTGCATGCAGGCGTTCATCGATTTATTAGACGTTGTCAGTTCAAAATGGTTTTGATAACAATAATAATAAATAAACATTTACACACTCACACCCCTGCACTAGGATTCCCTGTGTCGCAGGTGGCATGGACACATACAAGACATCACAACATTCAAGACCCGAGAATAAACATTTGTGTTCGTCACACAAATTCGCCCCGGCCGGGGATCGAACCCGGAACAACAAGCTTCGTAGGCAGGGTCACTACCAACTAAGCCACGGTGTCGTCGAAATAATAAAGGTTTTACAAAAACCTACTACACCCAACTTTATTGGATTTCTCTAGTGCCTGGTAACACCACTGAATAGTCACAGGGAAGCAAAATACGCAATTTCGTTTACTTCGACGACATATTTTTTTCAGTTATTTCAATTTAAAAATAAACTGCTGGACTGATTTTGATAGAATTTGTATGGCATCAAACTGAAAGTATTTTCTATCAAACAGTACAGTACAATCAGCTTCACAGACATACACTCCAAGCTTTCACATTTATATAACTCTTAATTTTGCAAAGAAAAGCGCACCCAAGCATTTTCAAATTAATGTAGTCATCTTACTGATCAGATAAGAGAGAGGACGTAGTGGCCGAGTGGATGAGGCCCTTGCCTTGCGATCTGATGGTCACGGGTTCGAATCCCGGTGGCAGTCATGCGTAAATGGGTTTTTTACATCGAAAAGATCTATGTATTAATCCCACGTTCTCGCAACGGTGAAGGACAACATCGTGAGGAAACCGGCATGTCGTAGAACCAAAAGTTCGAAAACATCGAGTGCACGAAAAGAGCCTCTTCGAGGCGCACTTGAAATCCTTTCACCACACTGGTTCGAATGAACTAGTGACACGATAAGAATAAGACTGGTCAGAATTCTCGTCAGAAGAAGAATTTATTTACAAAATAAAGAGTATAATATAAATGTAAAAGCGGAGTGTATATAATGTCCGTGCAGCTGACTGTACCTTGTTTCCAAGATGCACCACAACAAAAGAGCGGGGCGATGGAACCCCGGCCAAAAACTCTCAGATAGCGCTCAATTTATGAGTCTAAGGACCCAAGGAAATGTTGTATAAAGGTACTTATCAAAAAAAGCATTCAACAACCAATATCAATCGGACTATTGTAGTGACCGTAGGCACCACTGACAAGTGCACTTTTCTTTGCAAAATTAAGAGTAATATAAATGTGAAAGTTTGGGAGTATATACATGTTTGTGCAGCTGACTGTACATGAGCTTACCATAACTTTTACATGTAAACTTGAAGAAACAGCAACTTAGTTTGTTTCTAGTTTGAAGGTTTTGAACATACTTAGATATCATTAATAACTTAGCGCACACCAAATTAGATTTTCCGAAGCTAAGTGAAGCAGTACCGATTTTTGATTTATTTTTGCTTCTGCGCATTACTAACGGCTAACTTCGAAAATACTCGCTTAGTACGCGAACTGTTCCATTTTATTCCAAAATTCTATCCTTACCATAAAGCTAGAACGTAATAAGTTATAATAATAATAAATCTTTATTCAAATAATTAATATTTTACAAAAACATACAACAACCGACTTCAATCGGACTGTTCTAGTGACCGTAAACACCACTGACAAGTCACAGGGAAGCAGAATACGCAATTATGTTCACATCCACGACCTTTTTTTTCAGTTATTTTAATTGAAAAACTAACTATAACTATATTAACGTTTAGTATAAATGTGAAAGCTTGGGAGTGTATACATGTCTTTGCAGTTGACTGTACGTACCTCAAATAGGTGGCTAATATTTTAAAGACTAATTATTTTCTTAGTTCTTGTACAATCTCTACAAACTTAATCTTACAAACTATTTTAATTTATTAGATAAACTTGAAGTAGGTACCTTACCTTTTACTAATTTATCTGGCATTTCAAAATTGCTACCAAATAACATTAAGAAATTCCTTAGAAAAACAGTAACTTACCTATCAGAACCAGTGTACGAAAGGAGCCTTTTCGAGGCGCACTTGAAATCCTTTCACCACCCTGGTTCGAAAGAACTAGTGACACGATAAGAAGAAGAACCTATCAGAATAGAATAATTAATTTATCTAGCAATTCGAAGTAGCTTTATCCTAGAACGCCCTGTATATGGAGGATTATTAAACATAATGGCTAGAGGGACTGCGATACCGCCATATTTGTTACTCTGCCGAGGACTGGAACTGGCAACTAGCTTTTATCTAGATTATTCTAGATCATGACCTAGTTTATAATTAGTATCGTAGCATGCAATGCTAATGTTTGGTAAACAAAGGATTTAGCATTAACTAGCTAACATCCTCAACTTTGTTTGTGTTGCGAAGCCAGCGCGTAGGTGCTATACACAGTCAAATTTTAATCACCATAAAAAAAAAATACGCATACAGTTGCCGTTACTGAACACATATACGGCAAAAAAACTTGAAGAAATTAAGTCGAATTTTTGTCAAAATAAATTTGATTAAAATTGGTTAACTGTTACCGTTAGTCGTTTTCCTATGGATTTGCGTCAGGCGGTACCTTTAATTGATAATAATTTAAGTTTTATTCATCGTTTGGCAAACCCGGGTACCTAGCTCGAGCCAGCTCGCAAAAGCTCACTCGGGCGCCGCTGTCACTCTGTCATTTTGAAGAAATCCAAAATTCTGACTGCGCAGATACAACGTAGTACCCCGTCTGCATTGCCCATTTTTTTTTTTTTGGTAATTAAAAATTGGTGGTGTATAATCAAGGTTATTAAAACATAGACAACCGACTTCAATTGGACTGTTTTAGTGACCGTAAACACCACTGAAGAGTCACAGGGAAGCAAAATACGCAGTTTCGTTTACTACGACGACATATTTGTTTCAGTTATTTTGATATAAAAACTAAACTACTGAACCGATTTTGAAGAAATTTCTATGGTACCAATCTGAAAGATCCTCTCAAACATTTATTTTTTCAAATCGTTTTGTAATTAACCAAATTCTAATGTGACAAACATAAAAAAACTGAATTGAGAACCACCTGATATTTTGAAGTCGGTTGAAAAAGGGAATTTATTAAGTTTCCAACGAAAAATTTATAAACTATGAATGTGCAAATTGTGCAACCAATTTCATGCGAGTAAACTGAACCAGCCAATTACAGCACAGTGCCAATAGGCCAATAAGCGTAAAGTGCGGTAATCCACATACCACTGAGATCCACTAAAACCACTGAATCGCAATGTGCCTGTTCTAGAAACTGATGAGAGCATGCCAACATTGTTTGTTTCGAGCCAACCGTGGTGACACACGGGGTAATATAACTCCAGTAAACGCCTCATTTACCTTATTCATAAGATATTCAATATTATTTTCAGAAATCGCCGAATTAAATTCTTGTTTTTAAGGATCAGTTTTCAGTTTTTAGAAACTGGCCGCTGGATCACACGAGACTAAATAAAAATAAAGACTCTATTTGACTCTTGCAGTAATTTTGTTATAGTGGAAAAAAACAACTGCAAAGCGGTAGTGTAATAGTACTTACGTAGTACATTATTATTATTATTAAGCCATTTATTCCCATAACTTAAAATTATTTTACAATAATTTATAACTAAGTAATATGATTGCATTTTTAGTTTCAAAAATATTATTTTAAGAACATTCATGCATTAACACTGAGAAATTTTATAGTAAGAACATAAACATATAATTATTATTTAAATATTAACTTAAATATATCAGTAATTTATTATGGGACACCCATTGATAGGCGAAGGCCTCCTCCAGACATTTGTCGATTTTATTATTATTATCTTCTTCAATTGTTAGGTATTTGGCCGGAGGGTTTTGGTCTACTCTTCCCGTGGGGACCAGCCATATTGGGAGAGGGATTTTTTTGTCTTTTATAGTATTTTTTTGATGATTGCGGGCGGCGGCGGCGCTAACTGGCAGTTCATTTTTTATATATTTCTTGGGTGTTTTGTCGTGGCTGGCCTTTATTTTGGAATAATAGGTATTGCGTTACATTTCTATTTTCTAAATTGGTTTTATTCTTTTTAAGGGCTCTATTCTGAGTGCTTGGGCTTTTTTCATTCGGAAAGGTTCGTTTATTATTGTTCTTTAGTGAATCACCTTGCAAGTAAGTAGGTATTTCTATGTCTGGATCAGCTGGCATAACAACAAGTTTGTTGTAGTTAATAAAAGCTCTCTTTCCACTCTCAATTTCAGATTTCAGTTGTGCTACAAGCACAACTGAAATCTGAAATTGAGTTTTTACGTTCCATCAAAATTTTTGGGGGATAATCCTCTTTTATATAGAAACCAGACTCTTCTAACTTCTTTTTATTTCTTCGTATTTCTACTTTTTTACCAAATGTAGTGAGCCCCAGTACAATAGGCCTAGGTTTTTCTCCTTTTTTACCAATCCGTTTTACGCATTGAATTTCATTTCTTTTGCACTTTACTTGAATGGTTTCATTTATAATTTTCAGTGTGGTATCTTCAAGATCCATGTATGATTTTTCGTTTTCAAGCACACCAAAAATAACAAGGTTCCGAATTCTCACTTCTTTTTCTATGTAATCAAGGCGTTCTTCCTGTTTTTTAGTAAGAAATTTTAAGGTCATCTAATTCCGACTTGAAGCTGCAAAGTTTCACGTCAATTGAGTCTATCTTCGAGCATAATTTATCATCCGTATCCTTAAGTTGTAGTCCTAAGGAATTTATTGCATTCATAATCTCATCCATTTTGATTAGGTAGGTGGCGTAGATAGGTTCGTTTTATTGTGCACCACAAAGCGATACGTAGTACATACTTGGGACAAATAAATTCATTATAATTATAAAATTATAAATAATTCATTATATTATTGCACTTTTGAGACTGACTTTAAAAATGTCTCAAAATGAACGAGGGATGTAGCAATGTTGCACTGGCTGTGATTCATAGTGCTGTATATTTCTGATCTGGTCATAGTGGTCATGAGGAGATGAGATCAGTCCATCATGAGAGTCCCTATCTCGTCTCCTAACTCGTCTACTACTACTTTTATAGTTTTTCGTAGACTTTCGCGATTATCACACATAGTTATTTGATACTACCGACGTTCCGACTGTATTGCAACACAGACAGTCGAAACGTCGGGACACAAAAACGAGGTGAGCGCGATAAATACCCGTTACAATCAAATAACTATACTACTTTTATATATAAACAAGTTAAGAGACGACATAAGCGTAAAAAAATACAATAACTGTACTCTTATCCTCCCGTGTGTATACTGAGTATATAAAGTTAGTTCAACTAATTGCAATATTGCAACTTTTTAATAGACCTTTGGCAACGACCAAGCGTGGGTGCCAAAATTATTCTCAACACTATGAATGTATAAATAAAAGAGACACATGAATAATATTATTTTTAAGGTTCATCTCATTGTTGGTCGTTTGAGCTAGTATTTTTTAAATTGGTTCTGTGGATGAATCTTTCAACTTTTGAAATTCTAAAACCATTAGTTTTTTATACATGGTCATAATAAAGCAGTCATTTTGTATACAGGCTCGGCCAAACATTTTTTCTCACATAAAATTGAACAAAAAGCTTTTTAGTATACCTAAATGTAAAAAATATGGATAAAACTAATCTTTTCATAGTTTAGCTTGGTATGGAAATAATACTTATTGAATTAAAATATTTTTACTCTACTCTACTTACTTTTTACACACAGTTTTATATTATTTTATAATTCACCGTTCTTGAATGAATGAATGAATGAAAATGCTTTATTGTACACCATAAGACAAATAACAATAACAAAGAGAAGGAAACATTACAAAATATTTAGTACAATGGGCGGTCTTATCGCTATTAAGCGATCTCTTCCATACAACCAGTAGGAGACGGTTACGATAATACAAGATGGTCGGGTGTGCACAGGTCGAGTAAAGTTAAAATTGAACAAAAGAAAATAATAATAATATAAATACTTGTAATATAATACAATGTATAATAAACGTATATATATATATATATATATATATATATATATATATATATATACATATATATACATATACATATATATATACATATATATATATACATATATATATATGTAAATATATATAAATACATATTCAATAATAAATACTAAGCAGTAGTACGACAGGTCCCTAGGGCCGCAATTGCGACTGAATCTCGAGATAATGATTCTTTACTCGAGCTTTAAACACGGCTGATGACGGGGATTGCCTTATGGAATCCGGTAACGCGTTCCAAAGTCTCACAGCTTGGACAGAAAACGATATAAATAGATAGAGAGAGTTCTTGCTGTACGAACTTCCTGTATGTACTTTGTTTAGAATATTTTTGTAATTCGTTTTAACTCTTCATGTAAGTACTCGTTTCAGAATTTATTTTTTCCATTTATTTAATATCAGGCACCATCCGTTTATCATAAAATATCTCGATAAAGAAACCTGCCTATAAATTGTGATATAATTCGGAAATTCTGTAACAGAAATCAGAATTGAGGGTAGTTCGGCACACGTTAGCTCCCCGCGGAGTCGGCTGGAGCGTGACCGGACTTGAGAGCTGAGTGTGGGCCGAGGCATGGGAGGTAGAGTGTATGGGAATAAGAGATAAAGACCAAAATGGGCCATAGTAGCCGAGACATGGAGGGCAGAGGGTATGGAAATAAGAGACGTGGATCAATGGACCATAGTAGCCGAGGCATAGAAGACAGGTCAATGGGAATAAGAGACGTGGATCAATATGGGCTATAGTAGTCGAGGCAACGGAGGTAGAGGGTATATGAATAAGAGACGAGGATCAAAATGCGCCATAGTAGCCGAGGCATGGGAGGTAGAGTGTATGGGAATAGGAGATAAAGACCAAAATGGGCCATAGTAGCCGAGACATAGGCGGTAGAAGGTATGGGAATATGAGAAACGTGAACAAAAATTGTAACAATATTATTTCAAAGCTAATTTTTAAGGTTACTCGCTCAACTTCAACAACTCTTGCATGTCGTCTTCACCTATAATTGGCAAGTGGCACATAGCCTGTTATGTATCATTTCTTGAAAAAAAAATATAAGTTTACTCTGTGTTGTTGATCAATAAATTAAATAAAAATAATATAAATAGGACACAGGAGCATCACCCATTTATATGACGACACGATTGGTTGAGTTGCAAGTGGATTGGACTGCCACGCCCGGTGTTGTGTGTTCGATTACCACATCAAGACAAGTACTTGTGTGATGAACACCGGTGTTTTAGAAAAAAGTAATAACTTTTAAGATAGTTCACAACTTGATGACAATGCATTCTAAATCCATTTAAATATCTAAATAAAAATTCCGACCTAAAATAAAAAAATAACATAATAACCGCTTTATCACATAAAGGAACCGAGATAGACCAAAACGCATAAAAACGTGATTTTTAGATTTTTTATCTACAATATTATGCTTGCTTGCTCACAACGGCACAAGCCACATATTATGTAGGTACCTACTACAAAAAATGTACCTTGCTAAACCCATAGACAAAAATAGCGATTATCTTTTCTAAGTGGCTAAACCATGGAATAACTTAAAATATTTTAGGTATTTTTTTCTGATTTTATCTAAATTTTGTAACTTGTACCACTTATTGGCCTGACCAAGTGTAATGTGTACCGATTCTTCTATATTTTTATCTGTCGATGGACTGGGATGGACACGTTCAAAGTGCTTTCTTATAAAATATTTGTTTCTCATTTTGAGTTTCGAGAAAAAATAGGGCAAGACCCTAAAAAATATTTTAAATAATGATATGAATGAATTATTTAATTTACCAATTAAATTATAAATGAATATTGACGTTGTAAGTATAGAGTTATAAATAATTTGTACATATTTGTATTTGATAGCACAGCAATCCAGGAATGCTCTAGCAACAAAAAAAATCTAGATTTGTAATCTTGTCAGCAAAAACAATAGACAATGGCAAATAAAATTGAATACGTCCAGTAACTCGAATACTGTGGATTTTTACTGGGTACATATTTTCATTTTCTGATCAGCCCTAAAGTCCCGGGCCCGCAGCTGAAGGATTATGCACTCATTACGCTATACCCTGTATAAGAAAGTCAATATAATTTTGGGTCATATGTTAAATAAATAAAATAAAAACTAAAATGATCCGAAGTAGATTTTTTCGTCAAGTTACGAACCATACATTTATTTATATAGGTATTTAATACACGAGACAGTGGCTACAAGGAGCCTAAAACTTAATAAAGTACAAGTAAGTAGAGTAAGTATGTAACCAAAATCGTTCATTTTCACGAGAAAAGGTAGAGTGGTTTCGATTCCCGCGTCTGTGAATCAAAATACTCGATTCATTATTAAACTACTAATGATAGAAGTTTGGTTGATAAATCAGCAATAGGGTTGTCGTTTTCACTATTATAATTGCAAGAGCGGCTGAATTCTGAAAAATTATGTTTATTTCTAACATATTTTTTTGAATTAACAAATTTGAATTTGAATTTAGGAAAATCAACCAATTTTAATAACATAAGTAGAAACTAATTTTATAACTTATCTGCCTATTTAAATAACATTCAAATTAATGTAATGCAAAGTCAACAAAGTTCGTAAAAATATTTGCTCTCTTTTAATTACTTTTTGCGATTTCACTTATAAACGAATTGAATGGTAGACTTTATTTTTCAGTTCTACGCTCATTATTTAATGTTTCATTAAAAAGTTACGTAAAGTTAAAAGGTCAAAGTAAAATAATATAAACCGAGCAAAGAGGAGCTAGTAAAATTAAAGACCTTAAAATATATCATAAATTTTCATAATAACATATTTTAATCCGTAATTTTGAAAATAAAAATGGACACGTTTTCAAGCTATTATGCAGCATTGATGCTCTGACTATGATTTTGATCTTACCGCCAATTTTTGTTGGTGTGGCAGCGATAAGCTTCATGTTGTGCATGGTTCATTATAAACAATAATTGTAGGTAAAAAATCTAGAACCACATTTTTATGATTTTGCTCTACCTCGCTTCTGTTGTTCGTGTTCCATTGTATGGAGGACTCTGTTTAACCCTATTTTGTTGTAATTTGACTTTTTTGTTCATTTATTTTATAGTTTTCCCAACAATAAAATTATTTCTTTTCTTTTTTCTTCTTTTAGGAGATATTTATTTAGCCGTTTTATGTTTTTTTTTTGAAGTTAGGTTGGGATCGTATTTTTTTTATTGGATTTTAAATAAATTGTTTTGTTGAGTTGTGAGCTACCCTGAAAGTTTCAGCCGGATAACTAATCAGGAAGTGCTCGAAATTTGAGTAACAAGTTTCCACCCGGAACGACAGGCAAGCAGATAAGAAGGACATATTTGAAGGTCTTCATTAAAATTTATAGTATGTGTAATATCTCTTATTCAAGGTTTTACAAAAACATACAAAAACCGACTTCAATCGGTCGGTTCAAGCGACCACTGACAAGTCACAGGGAAGCAAAATACGCAATTCTGTTTACTACGACGCCATATTTTTTCAGTTATTTTGATTTAAAAATAAACTACTGAACCGATTTTGATGAAATTAAGGAGACAAGAAAGTGACTAAATAAATACGTGTTAAAATCCTGGGGTGACAACCCTATCAGTGATCATTGCCAGCGGTTGTCGGGCTTGCGTAAAATCCCTGATGCAGTGAATACAGCCGTAATGAGATACTTGCAGTCGACAGCCGAGTGACGTTAGCGAAGTAATGAACACTCTGTACACGATGTCGTTTTGTGGTTTCTGATTGAGTGAGATACGTACCTATCTATCGACATTTGAAGGACAAAATTTATAGTAGCTATGTGTGTAGGTATATCATCAGAAAATTCCTTAGTACTCACTTTCAGCTCTCGACGATCACATCCTCCAACTTTCAAGTCTCTACTGCAGCGGTTTGGCCTGTACGTTGTCTGTCAGTCAGTTAGTAAGGTCCCCTGTAAGCCTGTTATTAATACTTATTGTTCTTTTTTTATTAAATAATTTCTCGCATCGTTTAGATTCTGTTTTGAACACCGGTGGTTCAAACTCTCTTCATATGTCAAGGACGGAATACTCGTCAATACAATACTCTTGTGTTACCTACACTATTTGAAGAGTTACCTATATTTAAGTGATTTAAGTTCAGTGGCTTAGCTTCTGCATTTTCCATACATACACGTAGAATATACATACAGGGGTGAAACTTTCAAAGGTGTCGAATGTCGATTCCGAAATTATAATTAGCGAAAAATGATAAAAGGAATCTCGCGGCTGATTTTGAAAATAATTAAAACTGTATTCGTAGGTTTAACAATTTAGTCTTTACGTAACAACGACTTGGTGAAATACCACACTATTCGTTTACTGCAAACATTGGATTAGTTCCAACAGCTCGCTAAGCTGTAAAAGTGGGCTGGCGCGGTTTGGCAATGTCGTTCGCAGCTGCATCTCACTATTAACTTTACTTTAGTTGATATTATGAACCGAGTTGATCGACAGTACCAAAGAGAATATACACCACCAATTTTTTTATCCAATAAAAATTAAATGGGCAATGTAGACGGGGTACTACGTTGTATCTGTGCAGTCAGAATTTTGGATTTCTACAAAATGGCAGAGTGACAGCGGCGCGAGTGCGGCGCCCGAGCCGAGGTTTTGCGAGCTAGCTCAAGCTAGGTACCCGGGTTTGCGAAACGATGAATAAAACTTAAATTATTATCAATTAAAGGTACCGCCTGACGCAAATCCATAGGAAAACGACTAACGGTAACAGTTATCCAATTTTAATCAAATTTATTATGACAAAAATTTGACTTAATATTTTCAAGTTTTTTTGTATATCTGTGTTCAGTACTGACTGACTATGATAATTTTTTTTTCTGGTGATTTTATCATTTGAAGGTGTAGAATGTTTTTTTTGACCCGCGTGTGTCCACCCGTCCTTTTTTTTTTTATAAACCACCCCAGTATCAAAGCGAACAAATTTTTAAAATATAAACAACATAAAAAGAAGGCCTTGAAGTGAATAAATAAAAAAAATGATGTGTAAAATCTTTCGTTTCACTTTCTGTCAATTTGTGGCAGTGATTTTGTGAAATGCAACGGAAGTAAAACATGAAGTTAGCCGTCAGATGGTACCAACCTTCAAATTAAGTAATCAGAATCCTTCCAAATGTAAATGAAATGCGAGTAGTGTAAGTACGATGACACACGGCTCTTTTACACGCTACACGCCAGTGACTTTGCTTGTAGCGTGTAAAGTCACCCAGTGTCATCGGCGTTTTTACAATCAGCTTGTTGACAATTCTTCCCGAAAGCTAAAACTCACACGCTAGCTTTTAAAAACACCAACAATCAGCGTGTAAAAAAGCCCTGTGTCATCGTACTATAAGGTTCGCTCGTTTTTCTATATAATCTGTATTTTGAATGGTGAGTGGCGGCCAAAAAGTAAAATATACAAGCATACAACTGTAGCACAATTTCCTACAATACAAACCCCGCAAAGAACTCGATAGGATAGAGTCGAAACAAATTACTTTCGTTAGTATCAGAACTCCGAGTTCAATTTTCCTCGGGAACCTAAGAGCGCGATCTTATACCCTGGCTTACCAACTAGTCTGAAAGTTTCAGATAGAACGAGACATGATCAGACCACATAATAACAAGAACAGAGTTTATAGACGTTGTGTTTTGTAGTAAAGATATGTACGGTATTTTCAGAGGTCAAAAGTTATACAGGGTCATCCAAAAAACTGTTTTTTAATGTATCACTGATTGTTTAATTTGAGATTTAGAAGAGGTAAAGCTTTTATTTCGGTCAATTTTTTTCTTTACGCATGCTCACCTAACCAAGTTTGGTGCCAAATTCATCGTAAAATTGCCTGTAAACCTAAAATTTTTACTATCAATCCTTTTTTCGGTAACTTGTTATTAAGAATGTTGTGTAGTTGATTATAACTTATAAAATAATAATTCAAGACAATCATGTTTAATAAAAAAAAAATTAAAAAAATCTTACTATTAATTAAGTTATGATTTTTTAAGGTGTAGGGGAAGTAAATTCGACAATACACATTAAAAAAATCATAACTCCTAAACTACAAAAAATCGCGGAACATACATGGGGTATTTTCCGATACACCCAGGTGTAAGGAATCTAAAAAAAAAAATTTGACGTCACTTTTTGGCTGACCCTGTATATTCAGGTTATCTAACATGCTGTGTTCTGGGTTTTCTACAACACAAAACTGTTATTTCAGATTTCAGATTTTATTAATATCACCGTAATTTTGTAAGAACTTTAAATTTACAATATAACAGTTTTTAAGCACGTTAGTTTACACATTTTTAAACAATTTAGACACTAGGAAAGTCTGCTATGAAATAGACCAATCAAAAGACCATTCACAAATTTACCTACGGTTTAAAAGGGTACATTTGTAAATGATAATAGGCTAAGGTCTCTTGGAGGCGCACTTAAAATCCTTTCACCACACTGGTTCGAAAGAACTTGTGCCACGACGAGAAGGAGAATAGGCTAAGGAAAAAAAAAGAACCTAACCTACCAATAAGAAGGCAACTGCGCCGTAATTGGCCTGTTTTAAAGAGCATGGTACTATCACTTGCTATCACAAATTTTCGTAAGTTTACAATTTATCGGTTTTCAAACCACCACACTTGTAAATTATTTGTTTATAAATAAGTTGTTTTTACATATTTACGTAGACATATAGACTACATACCACGCCTAACTGTGCTCTGGATGTGAACACAAGAAGAGAAGAGAATAGTTAGTAAGTGCCAGTTAACCCGCTGGTTCGAGAGGGGATAAATCCTACGCTTTTGATGGAGCTCATCCTAATTCCAAACGTTTTACGATGACAAAGGATTTTATGTCAATTTACAACTGAAAATGACTCATTTTATTTAGATTGGTTGGTTTTTTTTTTTACACGATTGTGCATCTTTTTGCTCGACTGGGTTGTGTTTTTCTAGTGTATGTATAAATGGTATGTTTGTATTATACTTTGTAGCACTCTGCAGGCTAAAGGTCTGAACGGATTTTTATTTTGATGTCATTATTTATTCGTCTAGGTCACCTAAAATGTCCAAACACGCAAAGGCAAAAGCTATCTAAAATGTCCAAAAATCCAAATAACGGATGTTAGCGCATTATACGCTTACGCAAATAAAAGGTATACATTAGTTCGAGATATTATATCTTAAAAACAATAACTTCAGAACATAACTATATTCCAATTGGAAGGGCTTTCTAGCTAGAAAATGAACAGGATTTTTGACACTGACCTAAAATTTTCCATGGCACAAAATTAAATGTTTCCGCTTACGAAAACACGGTGCAAATCCCACATAAACCGATGTAATACAGGGTGCGCGTGGAAAATGGCGTGGTATTACAGCCATCAGCAGGCTGTCATCTTGTGAACACTTCAAAGAACGTTACAACAAATATTTTGAGTAAAAATTGCGTCCCGCCCGCCCTCCGCCGCCGCAGGGCGGGCGGGAACCAACGTGACAATTATGAAGGGTGTAGAGTGGTTTCAACAGCATAAGTATCTTGGGGCTAGCTGCGTGCCGGAGCCATCGATGGAGGTAGAATAGTAATTCCGTAAATGTAGAAGCTCTAATTGTACAGTCATCTGCATTAAGATGTCTTCGTCCAAATAATACATTTTTCAAGTTATAAGACCAAATATCGGTAAATTAACTACCACATTTTTTTTAACGTCCCTTGATGGCCATTGGTGTTTAAACCAGAGCATTTTGGCTTACCATCATAGATTACAATGTAGCGACGGCTATGTATACGTCAAAGATTACATTGTGTTTCTACATTGCCGATAATTCAAAAAGTACTTTCATGGCTTAAACTTTATCCTGATAATCCCCATTTGGAATGGTTACGACACTACAACACTTTTACCATTACGAATACTGACGATATACATATATTTGTTTTATTTTCTTAGGACATAAGTGGTAATAAGCACCAATACTTACAATAAAGAGAATATATTTTAACACTTTCGAAAATACAATTTTTTTGCACAAAACACTTCTACTCTTCCAATCTCCTCGGAAAGACGGACACAATCCTCCCTTTGGCCGAGATATGCGGAGTCAGTTACTGCGAGGATCCGTGTCAATGACTCCCAACCTTCGTCATGATGGAGTAGGTGAAGTAGATCCTTGAATGATCCCCGAAAATAGTCACAATTGGGTTTTATAATCTGGTCAAGTATACACTGCAAGTATTTAATTACCAAAAAAAAATACGTTTAATCTGTTGCCGTTACTGAACAGAGGGATGGCAAGAAACCTTAAAAAAAATAATGTAATCTTTTCCAAAATAAATTTATGGTTAAGGGTAATCCTCAAGGCAAATTTCCATACAAAATGTTTCGAACAAACACTCAAAAAGTACGCCGTATTATAGTAATTTCTTCACACTGCTCGTTTCGTCTATGTTTTCCGATTGTGTGAACAAAACTTATTAAGGTTTCATACTTTAATTTAGATTTTATACGTGTTTTAAAATTAGTCGAAATTCATGAAAACTCACGACTACTAGTTGGCATTGGCATGTGACTATTAGCTATTCTGTGTCGTGAGTTTTCATGAATTTCGGCTAATTTTAAAACACGTATTATTTTCTGGCATATATAAACATTTACATTCTTTCTTTCTAAGGTACCTACACTACATTTTTAAAATTCTAGCGAAATAAAGATCATTCAAACTACCAACATTAAAAGTTTGCACAGAACAGGCACTAAATCAAGCCACTTTTACTACAAAGTATTACCGACCATGAATAATGACGTAATACCAAATAGCACTGACATTTAGCGAATATATTTTGTATTTTATGCATTTGTTAGCTCGGTTTGACGTGGCATGATAAATACGTGCCGCATTCTACCGAAACGCTTCGCACGGATCTGTCATAGTGGGATGTGTATATACTCATAGATCTTTTACGGGCACCTTTATTTCCGAATACATTTTTTTTCCTAATTTTTTTTCCTGTATTATTTTTATTATTTTTTTTTCCTTTTTTTCTCTATTTTTTTTCCTTTTTTTCACACAAATACTCAAATATTGTAGAAATAGCTAGCCATATGTGTTCTACGAGAAAAACAATAGTGTAGAGATGCCTATAGACGATTTGAACACTCCGAAATAGTACTTATTTTAGTAGTTACAGTTATAAAACTAGGTCTAATCGGGTACGAACGAATAGATAAGATTTCATTGAATCGGTTAACGCCGGTACCTATACCTACTCAACCCTCAATTCCGATATTAAGACTCAAAACTTCAGAAGCCCTATAACCAAACTTTTTCACAGACGTATTAGTATCGATACAAACAAAGATAAGTCAACAGTTTGTATACAGTTGTATGACGTATTGAAAAAATCATACAAACCGGTAACTCTACTGTGATGGCTTCTATACGAATACGCTTGTAAAAAAATTGATGATAGTACTAGTGAAGTTGTTGAATGAACAATCTTGGATATCGACTTCCGGGTACGAATTGATAAATTAATTCTGAACGGAGTCACTGAAAGTTCTTGACTATCGTGATTCCGTCGGTTTAATTGCTTGACTTCTGACTTTGTATTAAGTATCGACGAATTCATTAGCTACTGAGTAAATATTTTTTGTTTTCAATCGACTTCAAAAAAAGGGAGGTTCTGCCTTTGCCCTACGGTGGTACTAAAATGGCTGAAAAAAAATTATAAACCGATTTGGAAAATGTGTACCTATAATTTCAAGTGTACCAAAGTGTACAGATGCTCGCTTTGCTAATAATATTTTAATTTAAAGTAAGACCACAATGTGTATTATGCAAATAAAGTATAATTCATTCATTCAAACCACTACCTATCCTGTAGTGGTCTTCTTATGTAAAAAATCATTATAAATCTCTGGAAGCTGCTAAGCACTATAATAATTGAGTAAAATGTTTAATACAGCTGTTTATTGTCCTTAATTAATAAAATTAAAATGATTCAAGTTTCATTCAATAATGTGTAATTGAGGGAAACTCAAAATAAATTATTTTTCATTTTATTCTATTATTTTCCATTAGTTTCTTTCTTCCAACCGTACCCAGGACCCACCTAAAGGACGAATGCTGAACTCATCAGGGACAAAGCGCACAGGATCAATAGTCTTCTCACACCTGTGCACCTTGAACCGAAGGAGAAGGTGGTACAGCATCACTTTCATCTGGATCTTCATTAACCTGCCACCTGTGGAAATCCAGAAACTAGGTTTAACCTTATTATAACCTACCTATACTCTATAAAATTAAAGACTGCACAACAAACACACATACTCATTACTTAGGCACAGTACTAATACCTGCTACACTAAGTAATAGATAATACTATTAGGATAAATATAAGATATCTGTGAAGTGAACAAATCTATGTAAAACACAGCACACCTTGCGAGGCGGCTAGTTATACGCTCCGAGATACAGTTGTCCAAACTTGTTCGGAGTATATAACAAAACCGACCCTGCTAGGTTAAATATTTTCATATATGCCTGCTATGTATGTAACGTTTTCTAGACCTAAGATATGTCTGATGCAAAAATAAATAAATTTGAATATATGAATTTAAATTTGAATTTGAATATGACTAGACATTAAATCTTAGAGAAAGAAAAAAAATGTGGTGTGTATATAAAAGACTTAGCCCTGACGGACTGACTGACAGACAGACAGGTACAGGTACTATTTAACGTAGAGGGCTTAAAATTTTGAGGATATATTCGTCAAAAGCTGAAAGTTAATAAGAAAGTAATTTTGAAAATTCGTAATACAAGTAAATTTGCAGACGTCAGCTAGTTTTTTTATTTTAAAAGTAGTAGTAAACATTGGGAAGAGTAGATATATATACCAAGACACCCGCGCGGCCCCGAGCCAAAAGGCATGAACGTGAACTGCTTGATGTTGTGCTTATTCTCATCGCTGAACCTCTCCGGGAGGAAGGAGTCAGGGTCTGGGTGGTGCTTTGGGTCATCGTGGATCGCGTTCACCACGTTGTACAACACGTCTCCAGGCTTTACCTGAGGTCAATCATCAATAATATTATCATATACACCGCAAGTTTTTAATTACATGAAAAAAAATACGCACACTCAGTTGGTGTTAGTAAACACAGATAGGCAAAAAACTTGAAAAACAACATAAGTATGATAAATCTAATATTTACTGTTCAACTGTTCTCATTAGTCGTTTTCCTATAGCCTTGCGTCAATAGGTACCCATTATTGATAATTATTTAAGTTTTATTAATAGTTGGGCAAATTCGGGTACTTAGCTCGAGCCAGCTCGCAAAAGCTCGACTCGGGCGCCGCACTCGCCCCGCTGTCACTCTGTCATTTTGTAGTAAACCAAAATTCTGACTGCACTAATATACAACGCCCTTTTAAGTTTATTTGGAAATTAAAAACTGGTGGAGTATATTGAATTTGCTACTTACTAAATACGGTTTCCCTCCTTCCCGAGGAGGTGGTAAGTAATAAGGTTTCGTACAAATCCGGTCCATTACTAACGCTGCAGAGTACTTTCTCGATGATTCTGTAACGCATACTAAAAACTTCAAAAAATTGCCTGGAATACAACAGTAAGGGATCAGATAGCACTACCAAAATTATTTGCTGAATAAATAAATAAATGATTAGATGAATAAATGAAAAAAAATATGAATTGAATTATTTTGCGTGAAAGTAGGTTGTACTTGTAAAGTGACATTTTAATTTAATATATGTAAATTTTATTTATTCATTTATTAATTGGTGTACAAACATAATTGCTAATTAATTAAGTATCTACGATCTTCTTCCTATTATCGTGTCACTAGTTTTTTCCAACCAGTGTGGTGAAAGGATTTCAAGTGCGCCTCGAAGAGACTCCTTTCGTACACAATAAAAATAAATAACGATAAGACCGCCCATTGTCCACTATTTTTAACATTATTTTCTACTCTGTATATTTTTGTTTTTTTTGTGCAATAAAGAATAATCTATCTATCTATCTATATAGAACAATAGAAAATAAAAAATAGAATAATAAGAAAACTTTTTTTCACCATTCATTACGCAGTCCAGATATTTCAATTCACTTAAATTTTCATACGTCAGGCCTCCGTCCACATCTTCACACCTCCTGATCTCCTGGTACAACTTCTCCTGGACCTCGGGATTTAGCGCCAACTGGTGGATGCCAAGCGATAGAATTGAAGAGCCTGTATCGAAGTTAGCTAGGAGGGCGAAGAAAACTTGGCCGACTATTTCATCTACTGTCCATCCTGAAATTATCAATAAAATGCTGAAAGCTAACAGGAAAAACTCAGGCTAAGCCACCTAACACAGAGCCTTGAAATTTCGTAGGAAAATGTATTCGTTTAGAAGTATAGGCACGTACTAAGATGATTTTCCTAATTTGCAACGCAAACAATAATAAATATTAAGTCATCATTTTTTTCATTTATTTACGAAATACTTATATTTATAACAGAGATTAATAATAAATAACACTAAATATATATATAAAAAAAAACTATAAATAAGCTAGTCGGTCGTTGTCACCACCAGACGGCAACGTGCCCAGAACGCTGGCGGCATTGCCACGTTGAATGGCAATGCTTATACGCTGTGCAAAGTAGAAACCAGCATTCTGGTCACGTGTAGACTCTTTTAGCCTATCAGCCGGATCTTTGTAGATTTTGTGTCCCCAAGGGCCTAATGTTCTACCCCAAATGGCTCAAACATGTATCCATTATCTAGAAGTGCATATTTGCGCCGTTTAAGGGACTCCGCTGATCTTGCTGCAGAGCCGGCCTGCACGGATGTACCGGGAAGATGGGACGGTGCCAGTGTATCAACGCAAGTTGCATCCCAAACTAGCGGCCGTCCCAGCTTCCAGGGGACCAGTGTCATACCGTCGGGTCTTTTACCATCGTCACGCATTAGGCCGTTTGTCATCAATATATCTAAAAGGTGTGGTTCTGACTGACTAACAGCCACGCACAGGCTAAACTACGTCCAGAAATAAGGGAGCGTGCTACATAGGTTATTATTGTTTACTTGACAAAGATTCAGACGAAAATTAAAGGCACTTAAATTATGAAAAAACGTATTAATAGGTACACCTACACAGGTTTTCAGTACCTACAACACAAGTATCATACATAATATAGGTACTGCCACAGAATACATACGGGGCACTGCAAACCAAATTAATCTTTAGGTATGTGAATTACCATCAGACGCGTCCATCAAAACTTGCAAATAATCTTGTTTTACTATGTTATGCTCCTGCCTGTTTTTTATGGCTCTTAAAACCGTGTCCCTGAAGAATTTCGTACCCTTTTTAGGAAATAACTGGATCCCAAAAAACTGTAACAAACAGAGATGATAGTTAAATTAAGCATGGCCGCCGAACAACCAGTATTTTTTTTTAGTAAGTAAATACTTAAGTACATACCTGAAAGATCTCGCCTAGCGTAGGACTTTGCATCGACATAAAATACATTATTCTGCGAGCAAAGTTTAAATAAATTTCATTAAATACGTTAGCTAAGTTTTTCGTTAAACTCTTTTCAAAACCAAAGGCAGAGGTGGCCAGCATTTCAGTAGAATATTCACTTATGAGTTCTGATAAGTCTACATCTTCACACGGGTCTGAAAGAAAACAAAAGTGTTATATATTTTAGTCGTAGTTTTAAAATGAACACCCCTCCAAAACCTTCGCAATACGAGAGGCGTGGATCGATGTAGAATTTGTTGTTAGATTTCAGTCTATTAGACTGAAATAACTCTGCATCGAAGAAGTTAATATGACATAGAAATAAAGTTAATAATATCAAAAACAGTCATAAAACAGTTGGATCTGCTTGCTTGGTTATTTGTTTTAAACAATATTTAGATTTTTTATATTTTTCACACCACCTGCTCGATAATTTCATATTACATGTCATGCAATGTCAACGAAAAGTAAAGCATTACTAAGGGGAGGTAAAGCTGTATGAAACTCCCAAATGAGTAAAGTGATTTGAATTTGGAGTAAAAAAATGCCCTTATGGCATTTAAAGAGGTTTGTTTGAAAATCAAACTGGCCACGATAAGAAAAACTCAAAAAAAGACGGTATTTGTTGCTGGAGCCCTGGTGTTTTATTGTCTCGTAAAAGGTGTGAAAAGTAGAGTATGCTCCTCTGGAGTAAAGCCTGTCTTCGTCTTGGGCAGCTTGAACCCCTCGCTTCATTCAGGACTCTACATAACTCTGAGGCCCCTCGTTACGCTCAGGGTTCAATATGCCGCCTGTGACATAAAACACTGCTTTATCTCCTTGGTGCATGATATTCTATTACGTAACATCATTGTAAAAATGCATAAAAATCTTTGTGACCTTACCGAGCTGAAATCTTACTACAAAGTCTTTGCTAACCATCAACATAGTGGAGGTCATGTTTTTTATTTTCGATGTTGTGAATCCTGGAGTCAATTTTGGCCTCATCCTTCTCCAATCTTTTTCTGTGAATATAAGTTAAAACCAAAAATAGGATAACGCAGTTGCCGAGTGTCGCAGTTAAAAAAAATACTCTGCATAAAAGTATAAGGGTGCCTTTCCACCAGAGATGTGCTATGCAGCTATGCTGCGAAGATGTGATATCAACGCTACGAAAATATGTGACCGCTTCCACCAATACTAAGGTATGTAGCTGTGCGAGGAAGATGTGCTATGAAGATGCGCCGCCGCAAAGTAGCTGCGCGAGAAAGATGCGCAGCTCGAGTAGGAAAGCGGCGAGGGCGGCGCGGTGAGTGGAGATATACGGCCCATAGCAGGCAACCATAGCACGCATCCTTCCATATAAAAAACATATCTTAGTTGAATCCGTTTCCACCATTATAAAACTATATGCACCAATGACTATAATTGGTGGATATCAAACGCATCCATAGCAACGTAGCATAGCACATCTCTGGCGGAAAAGCACCCTTAGTCCTGACTGACTGGCACACAGACTGGCTGTCCGCTGTTTCCCAAATCCTGCTCAAGGGCCAGTGACAACGAAATTAATCTGGCCACCTACATTTCCGGGACTTTATGATTTACACCATCGACTCGCTAAGAAGAAGAAGACTGGCAGACAGATAACTGGCTACACTAGTGAACGTAAAGACTTGAAACTTAGAGGATAAATTTTGGGAAAATAGAAAATTGAAATTTTTGAATTTTCTATTTTATTTATTGAATTGAGGAAATACGAAAAGCAAACGCAGTTGTGGTTTATCATTGACAGCCTATGAAATTGCCCACTGCTATAGGTATAAGCCTTCTCCCTCAAACGTCAATACAGCTTGTCCTGTGCTACTTGCATCCAGGAACTTCTCTCTTCTTCCTTTCTTCTTTTTTATTTCTGAAGGTTGTGCCCGTCTTGAAAGACTTCAGTGGCTCGATTGACAAGCTGCTTCCATGCTTGTATGTTTTCTGCATGTCTCAGGACGGCAGAGACACGGAGTCCCATGAAAGTCTTGACCTGGTTGGACCACTACTTCCCTCTGCGACTTTTATATTATCAAGCCACCTGGCAATTGTACTTTTCGTCTGCGTCAGTCGTCCTCGACTCCTTGCACTTCTACTTGGCCACCTTTTTCAGATATTAATTAATGAGATTTTACCTTGAACGGAAATAATACTGCTGCCAATCAAGGGATCCAGCCGTCGAGGAAAGAACGCCTGTCTGCCGACAAAGTGGCCAAAGTCCTTCACTACGATGCTCTTCATCAACTCTGGGTCTCGGACCATGATTATCCGCTGGTTACCTTCTACATAGCCGACGTATCTGAATGTAAACAATTTTTTTATTGAAAAAAAAGCAGTAACCAGATATTTTCTAATTTATCAAATTTATATTATCGATATATATTATATAAAAGGCTTGTAGCTGACTGTCTGACCGGCAGACTACGTACAGGCCAACCCACTGAATGTAGAACTTTAACTTACACTGGAATTGTGCTAGAATAAGTTTATAATTAAATAAAGAACTTTTGAAATTGAATAGACTGAACGTAGAGACTTTAAACTTATATGTTCGACAAGTGCTGAAAGTGAGTACTAAGAAAGTAATTTTGAAAATTCGCAACGCACTTGAAGGTGTGGGTGGGTGTCAGCTATTTCAATGATATAACTTTACTCTGTGCAGTAAAATATTATTTGATTATTTTTTTATTTTAAACAATGTATTCCTCCTGTTATTCGTTAATTTTCCTACCATGTATCTATTAGGTACATATTAAACCATAACTTAGAATAATTATTAATAATAAAAATAAAAGTATGATAAATAGCTCAAGGAAGCTAATTTTACATTTACGAGTATTTCTTACGCATTTTTTCTCAATTGTTACCTTTCTCACCTTTCATCTGGAAAAGCGTTATACACATCACTCAAATCGTCCAAGCCATGATTTAACGTAAATGTACTGCGAAAGTTGTTCCCAAAAATAGGCACACCCGGCAGATATTTTATTCCCGTAGCTTCGAAATAATAATGATTTTTTTTATATTGAAGAAGAATATAATATATTAAGAAGAAAAATATAACACACGCGTATATCACTACCATGATGCCGTAACGACTGTAATAGAATGTAATTTAATGACTGAGACAACAAGCCTATATATATAAGCCTATATAATATATGCAGATATTCTACTATATGTGATGTATGTAGTTATCATTACATAATCAGTTTATAATATTTTTTTTATGCAAATGTCAAAATTATGTTTGTTACCTCACAACTTTGTTTATAAACTAATTTAAAAATGTTTTTTGTTTGAGAGAATATACTTTCAGAATGGTCCCATTGATGCCATTATCCAATTTTATCAAAATCGGTTCAGTAGTTTAGTTTTTATCAAAAAAACTGAAAAAAATATGTCATCGAAGTAAACGAAATTGCGTATTTTGCTTTCCTGTGACATTTCAGAGGTGTTTACGGCCACCAAAACAGTCCAATTGAAGTCAAATCAAATCAAATATATTTATTTTTCAACAGACACATCTTAGGTCTAAAACTTTACATACATAGCAGGTGCGGGGTCGGTTTCGTTATATACTCCGAACTAGTTGACGGTGACTGTATAGTCAGTCGGTTGTCTTATACGAGTATGTAGTCGCATGTCTATGTTTTTGTATAACCTTGATTATCTTATTTGTCTTCTTAATGTACTTTATCTTTATGTAGGTATTAAGATAATTTAAAAACTAAGATACATTTATAGAATGTCATTGAAATATTTTAATGAGCCATAAGATACCTCCATTTTAAACAAAGTCGTTAAGTTCCAAGATTCAAGGTGATTATTGGCCAGAACATAGTATACATAAAGTATGTTGTTAAAAAATAGTATTAGTGCCTAATGTTATAAAATCACTAACCATTTCTTCAAAAAATTTACTACATGTACACATTTTTTTATACATTTTAATATATAGCAATAGCATTAACTACCTTTCGACTCGGAACACAGTAATGCTTACATATAATACGTACCTATAACGTTTTTCTTACCTATGTTGTGCCCACAACAAAGTTAAAAAAAAGTATATGAATTATCCTAAAAGTATGATTGAGAATACTATCCCCTATATTACAATCTTGCAAACAAAGAAGTATCCACTTCAATATTAACTTTATTTTTTTGACAAAAATAATCACTTTGACGATCATTCTTTGTCGTTTGACTTTCAAAATCCATAAAACATCGTAAGAATTTTGAACCCAATACCTACCTATTGTTTACTATTATTCTAGATGCCTTTTGTTTGATAATTGTTTTGATGCAAGTATTAATTAATGTATCAGGAATCAAACTCAATAATTAATTAATTAATATTAACCAACTCTACAAATTCCCTCTACCTAAAGCTGAAGACATCTATGGTTGAAAGAAGAGTCTTTCAACGGGGCGGAATATGTTACGGCAACCGAAAATGCGGATACTCATACCGAAGATACGGAAAATGAAAAACACTGATCTAGAGTTACCTACTGTCTTGCATGTTCTCTATAATTATGTTATTTCGGAAATTGTGTTTCGGATCCCCGCGATACAGTCTAGCCCTAGTGCGGTCCATTGGCTAAACTCCTACTATTTAATCTGTTTTCGAAATAAATATATTAAAAAAAACCCTTAACTTCCGTGTAAAATTAGAATCCATTTATATCATATCTGTCATTCGATCCAGCATTATTAAAATACTATGAAACGAAACCTATAAATCTATGCCTAATACTATTCTTTTATTGATTTAGTTTGAATAGAATAGAATAGAATAACGAAAACTGTGTCAAAATAGATATTAACAATTGAGTAATGGGTTCAACAGTTTTGTCTATTTCAGACAAACATTATTTGTTTAAGTCCTACACATTTATTTACATAACATTTATCTGAAAATATTATAAAATCAAAGTTAATATTCTAAGTTGCATTAGAGTTACCTATGCAAATTATAAAAAAACATTGTTTAAAATTTTAAATTCATGTAAGCTTTACCTTATAACACTAATTTAAATGTTAAACCAGCAGTGGGAATATAACCTACAGATTAAAAATGTTTTATATTTGACTGCGAATATTTAAGTTTCCTCTGTGACTTAATCAACAGCGCTAAAGGTAGGACTGTTTTTCAACTTAAAAAAACCCGGTTCAGCAGGTAATATTTTTTTTTGTTTGATAGGATATACTTTCAGATTGGTCCTATAGAAAGTTCATCAAGATCGGTTCAGTAGTTTAGTTTAAAAATCAAAATAACTAAAAAATATGTAATATAATATAATAGGATGTAAGGATGTAAGCTAAATTGCGTATTTTACTTCCCTATGATTATTCAGTTGTGTTTACGGCTAGAAATCCCCATAGAAATTTCATGAAAATCGGTTTAGGACTTTGGTTTTAAAATAAAGATAACCAAAAAAATACCGTTTCTTGACGTAAACGAAATTGCGTATTTCGCTTCCCTGTGACTATTCAGTGGTGCCCACGGTCACTAGAACAGTCCGATTGAAGTCGGTTGTTGTATGTTTTTGTAAAACCTTGATTATTCTTGTAATACAGTTCTCCTTAGCCAGGCTTTAGCAATAATTAATGACCAGAATATTAATTAGGTAGACACGTACCTAACCTACTTAATTGAGAATTTCAAGCATTGCTTGTTGACTAGGTAACAAACTTACTCCCAAAACAAGCAGGATTGTAAAATCATTTTGCACCCAGCTCAGGCCCGAACCCTACCTTTTATTTACTTTTGACAACAGAAATATAAACTTTGTGGCGCGAAATAAGTACAACCAGCGACAAAAATTGACACCTAAACATACTTAGAAATTTCTGAAAAAAAAAACAGAAAAAAGTTTCCGGTCTTACGCCACCGATCAAAGTAATAAAAAATATTTTGGACATTTCACACAACGCCATCTAGCCCCAAACTAAGCAGAGTACAATTGGAACCAGATCACTGATGCAATACTTTATACTTTTTTTTTGTAAATACATAAGTATATAGAATACCTACATTGAAACTCTATTCTGTATGAAAGAAGTTTTGTCTGTAATTATATATTTTATGAAAATCCTATTTACATTATGTCGCTGACTGTTCACTTTCAGAATACACTGTATACAGGATATGCCAACTTATTGTGCACCGAAGCACGATGTTTAAGATCGGCCGAGAAAGTTATTTCACGACTATGGAAATCGTAAAACATCATTTTTACGAGGACATGCAAACTAGCCACGATCAGCTTGTTTTTCACGAGCTCAGTGTATTGGCTCTAAATTCAATATTTTTTTACGAAAACAAGGATTGAACTGTAACTGAAAACAAACGGGGTAATAATAGGGAGATCGAGTAACTAAGAATATATAAATAGTACACAGAATAAATAGGTTGATTCCTGAAAATGAATACTTCCTGAAAAGTAGGTATTTTAGTCAAAGCAGTACTACATAAGACTTTATTTTGTCTCAGTCACGTTGAGACATTTTCATGGTCAGACTCGAAAGCCCATCAGCAATTGCACTAAGTACAGTGCCCCTCAAAACCGGTACACAGTATACTTACAGATACTGCTTTGTGGCAGAATATCTGGCACTGTGTTGGTACCCATCTAGATGGTAAACTTGATTTATCGCAGCTTAGCCAAGAAAATATTAAATCTTTACTTCCCCAGTAAATGAAAAACCCCTGAAATTGGAAATCCTAATAAACTTTGCAAAAACAATGTCTGGTAAAATTATGTTTTATAGAGTTTGAGGTTTCAGCAGTTAGACACCTCGTGAATAAAAATGAAATATCTTAATTTACAACCGACTTCAAAAAAGGAGAACATTATCAATTCGGTTGAATGTTTCTTTTTTTATGTTTGTTACCTAAAGAGTCACTTTGTAGTTTATAAACCGATTTGAAAAAATCTGGATTTTAAATTTCAGAAAATATTTTTTCAGAATTAATTTTGATGAAAATTAATTCAACAGCCTAATAATTTTAACTCATAATATTTTTCTATCCCTGTTACTTTTTATTTTCGAAATTTTGCGCTTCGGACCAAAATGTTTTAGAAATTGGCTAAAATTAGCCAAGTCTTTTTGACGTGTTTTCAACGTAGTACTACAGTGAGGTTCTATACTCCTATGCCTTTAAATAAATCAAAATTTTACTTTGAAACTTTGCATTTCATCATAGTTTTACAGTTTCAGCTTTCAAACTAATTTAGCGTAACAAAACGTAGTGAAAATTTAATAAATGGCGTAGAAAGTACCGGGTTGAAGGGTGGCCGGGTTGACCGCCGGGCAGAGGTCTCACCGCAACTAATTAATACCCCGGGATGGGGTGGAAATTTCAAAGGGGTTGACTGAAATTATAGGTTTTATTGCGTGTAAAATTGCTCATGATACGATTAATAAATCAAGGTTTTACAAAAACTCCCAACAACCGATATCTATTGGACGTTCTAGTCGGTGACTCAAAACTCAAGACACACGGAAGTCACAGTGAAGCAAATTAAGCTACTTTGGTTACTTCGATGATATATTTTTTATGTTATTTTGATTAAAAACTAAACTACTGAACCGATTTTGATGAAATTTCTATGGGAACAATCTAAAAGTATATCCTCTCAAACAGATAACCTGAGAAACAGAAGATTTTTTCAAATCGGTTCATAAACAACACAGTTCTGAGGTAACAAAAATATATAAAAAAATCAACCGAATTAAGTACCTCCTCCTTTTTTGAAAAT
Organism: Lobophora halterata; assembly: GCA_932526365.1. Taxonomy (NCBI): domain Eukaryota; kingdom Metazoa; phylum Arthropoda; class Insecta; order Lepidoptera; family Geometridae; genus Lobophora; species Lobophora halterata. The sequence continues at coordinate 1,157,311 of OW052012.1, forward strand.
AGTTATTATGTACCGCTAAGCCAGAATGTTGGGTACTAGCTGTCTTCGGCTTTACTAGCTTAGACAGGATGAAATTCAACTGGGTTTGCATGACCAAATCCTAAAGTATGGGGAATTCGAAAAACGCTCAAAGGACTTTTGGGACCAATTTATATCAAAACTAAATGTGCATACTCAGATTCTATAAACATCAATTACCTGCTGGGAATCAAACCAGTTGATTAAAAAAAAAAACATCATTTAATATTGCACTATCATAGAGAGTCGTTTTATTTATGAATATTTATTAATATAATACTTAATAATTTTAACGTCATGACATAAAAATATTGGCCACAAAATTTTACTGTTATATTTTAAGCTTATCATAAACACAAATTATGATAAATCTAGCTATTTTCGGTTTCGTATAATAACTAAAAACAATAACTCTTAATTTGCTCTGAAAAACCATTACTCATTATTTCAGTAACAAATTGAAATTATCAAGTTACAATGAAAATTATATCTCGTGAGGCATGCGCATATTTCATTCTAATCTCATCTCGTTCTCAGAACGTGAGGTCAGAGGGAAGATAAAATATGTGCTGACCGGTACGAATACGAACTAGAGGTATGAACTAAAATTTGGTATTTTTGGTCAACGCTATCTAGCCCAAAAAAAGCAGAGTTTGTATTACGGGGAATAAAGTAAAAAAAACTAAAAATTTATTTATTTCAATTATAGTACATACACTTGAAAGAATAGTCTGATATAGTACTTTTCTTGTGTGCATAGATTTAATTATAAATGAATAACGGTGTTCTTATAGTTTCCTATAGAACACCAAGATAGTATCAAAGAAAAATGGATGCAGAATACAGTACAGAACATTTTCCGACACCCTATCAATAAAAATAAATATCTCTATTTTCAAATAATGTTTGTAACTTTTTACGATGTAGTTTTAAAAAGCCTGGTAGTTTTAACATAAATATTTATCTAGCTTTGTTACTTCTTTTTTTCTAAATTTAGCCTCGGACCAGTTAGAGTTAGCCAGAAGTTACCTAATTTAAATCCCTTTTTTTGGCGTATTTTTCATTGAAACCAGTACATTTACTACAGTGTGTACTTTACACTTTACAGTATTTTAATACTTCTGTGGATTTAAAACTCTATAAAAGACAAAGTAATTTATATTAAATCTAGATTAAACCCCTGTGTCTGGTACACATTTAAGCAGTTCTTACTCTGCGTAAATACGTAGGTACACAACGTTCTATATTATTATACGTTATATGTTGTGGCACAAACATATTGCACGCAATTAATTCTAAGCTTCTGTAGGCTATATAAGCAGTTCGCAGAAAATAACGAAATTTTGAAAGCAAATTATTAATTGAAAGGGAAATTGGTTTTGAGCCTATTTTTCTTAAGGCGTTTTAATATAAAACAAAGAGGATTCCGTGCCTTAAAGTTACCAACAGGATCCTTGTACACGTACAGGACGCCAGATGACCTCGTAACCTACGGGGGTTACAATTAATTTTGTTTAAAATATTAAACAGAACATTATTAAATACATTTTTAAATACTACGTCTTTTTATTTGTAAAGCTTCAAAATTGTAGAGTCTATGGTTTACAACTTTTATACTAGCATTAAAAAGCCTCTTGATTGTCAGTCTCGAAAGTCAAGTAGATAAATCTACTAGTTTATATACAGTGCCCTTTAAACCGAAACACAGAAATGCTAACATCACTACTTAGCTTTTTGCCACCTGCGATGCAGGGAACTCCAATCATTACGTTAGAGCGAAACCACACTGCTCTTTTGCGTTGCGTTGCGGTGCGTTGCAGCACTAGATTTGAAAGAAACGCATCGCAATGGAGCAGTGTGGCTTCGCTCTAAGCACAGCCGTTACAGCAATCGGCGTATAGCCTAAACCACTCGTATTTGGTCTATGTTTCCATTCCGCCTGCAAATAGTCGCTTTAGCACAGTTTGCTCTGGCAAATTGACTTGCAGCCACGCTATCATAACAAACCCTGATCACACAGGGGTTATACAAATACTCATATTGGAAAGAAGTTAGCAAATTAGTTTTTTTTTAATATATTTTTTTAGAATCTATGTGAAAAGGTCTTATATAATTTGTTATTATTATTATATGGAGCCTGCGCTGTCCCACTGCTGGGCAAAGGCCTCCCCCCATTCCCTCCACTCTTCCCTGTCCTTTATCTAATTTCTTACTTCATGAATTTATTAACACTGCTTCGCCCACGTAGGGCCGAGAAAGTAGCATATTCTTTTATTTAATATGTAAGTATACTTACATATTAGGTCGTACATAAACATAAACATAAACATAAACATTCACACACTCACACCCCTGCACTAGGATTCCCTGTGTCGCAGGCATGTTCATGCCCTTTGGGGTCGAGACCCTAGGTCCATGGGGAATGGGAGCATTCCGCGTTTTTAAAATTTTGTCAGAGCGTCTGGTCGAAGCGACGCGTGATCAGAGGGCTGGCAGCTATCTGGGCCAAAGAATAAGCCTTGCAATACAAAGAGGCAATGCAGCCAGTATCCTCGGCACGCTGCCATCGGGTATCGAGTTGGAGCAGTTGAGCTACCTATAGATCGTTTGCAACGGTCTATGGGTGGCCCAATTGTTTCCTTTTGTAAATTTTGTAATATACCTATATATAGATTGTAGTAGTATACTTACTAATTGATATTAAATCGGTTCGGTAGTAACGTGTAAGGAATGGTGGATTTCTATCTCAGAAAATATTAACTGACATAAATATTATTATTTATCAGAGATAATAAAAATGGTGATTTGAACAAAAAATAAGCAATAAAAATCATGGACGAAGGCGAGATAGATAACATTTACCTTTAGGCTTTAGTGAGAGGTTATGAAAATGTAGACGATAACAGAAATAATGCGTGGCAGAATTGAAATAGGTGTTTGATAGGGTATTTGAATTCAGGTATCCTTTTCAATGGGAAAATAACATACTTACCTTATTTAGAAACGGAGAAGTAACAGCGCTAGTGACATATTAGTAGTACCAGAGACTAGTAAAAAGTACTAGTCTCTGGTAGTACCTAATATCAAGGTTTTACAAAATCATACAATAACCGACTTCAATCGAACGGTTCTAGTGAGACAGTAGGCACCACTGAAAAGTCACAGAAAAATACGCAATATCGTTTACTTCGACGACATTATTTTTTCAGTTATTTTGATTTAAAAACCATACTATTGAACCGATTTTCATGAAATTTCTATGGGACCAATCTGAAAATATCCTCTAAAAAGAAGTTTTTTCAAATCGATTTTTAAACAACAAAGTTCTGAGGTAACAAAAAAAAACATTCAACCGAATTGATAACCTCTTCCTTCTACCTCATCGTCAAAAATTGAAAAAAATATTTATCCTATGTCTATTTCCGTTGATGAACCATGTGTGGTGGAATAGGTAACGGCTCATAATGAGGTAAGGTAGTGAAGCAGGGGTACGGTTACTAATTGATACAAATGAAGCGAAACCACGCGACCCTTCGAGTGACAGCAGTGTGTCGATAGGTATATTATCTTGCCTATATTTTACGTAAATAACTATCTAAATTTATTTTTTATTGAAAAAGCGTCTTTTCAAATACTAATAATCAGAAATTACTTTTTTTCGTTAAAGCTACTGAAAGCTTAACCAACTTTGAATCGAAAGTAAAGCGAATGAATGAGTGCATGAAAAAGTGAGCAGAATTTTTACACATTTGAAGAATTCATTAATATCTGAATTTGAAGATATTTTTATTTTAATAACTTATTTTTATTGTAATATAATTAAGTTATTCTAATTAACATTATATTAATTTGTTTATGAATTTATTCTTATCATAAATTATTACCTACCTATGTAATGAATTTCATTACTTTAGACGTGCATATTTAGATAAACAGCAATGTTCTATGTTTCTTGACCTGTAGTTACTTCTTATTACCAATAAATACTATTGAACTATCTATCAGACAGTCAGTAAATCAGTCAGGGCAAAATCTTTTATAGATATTAATGATGTATAACCGACCGCATCGATGTAAGGTAACCACCTAACTATATACCTCCTCGTTAAATTACCCACACGATATCGACGATAAGCTTGAAGCTGGGATCTCTGATCCGATTACGATTGTTCCAAACGAACGATCAAACTGTTTAATTGAGCCCATATAAATTTGGTGAATTTCTATTGATTTTAACGCTGACGTAATCGATTCATCTAAATATACTACTGACTGTTTAGATGAATTTCTGAATAGCAAAATAGCTGTGAGCTAGAAGTAAAACATTTGAGATTTCTGCTTTCCTGTTTTTTTTTTAAAAGTAAAAAGTAAAAGTTTTTTTTATCAACCGATTTCAAAAAGGAGGAGGTTCTCAATTCGATTGGTTTTTTTAATGTTTTTTACCTCAGAACTTCATTGATAATACCGATTTGTTTTTTTTTAAGAGGATATACTTTGGCATAGAAATTTCATGAAAATCGGTTCAGTATTTTGGTTTTGAAATCAAAATAACTGAAAAAAAAGTTCGTTGAAGTGAACAAAACTGCGTATTTTTCTTCCCTGTTACTTTTCAGTGGTGCCTACACCCACTAGAACTGTTCGATTGAAGTTGGTTGTTGTATGTTTTTGTAAAACCTTAATTATTTATTTGTGAGACTGTGCTACATGAAAAAATTGAATACCTAATAATTTAGTCTTATCTTTTTGTTCTATTGATGTGTAATATATTTGTATTGACTGTCGTTTACGTAACTGTGTTGCAATTTTAATAATAAAATATTTTTCTACTCTGATTCTATAATACCAATAATACTCTAGCTATTAGGTAGGCACTCGTATTGATTTTGGTCAAAATATAATATTAAGTACCTATCTACTTTTTCTTTAATTTGTTCTTACCACGCTGTATTCTTCAATGATGAGTGATCTATCGTGTGGCTTCCTAATATAACATTAATATGGTAAGACTCGAGCCAGGTAATCCATTATTACTTTGTTAATTGAAACCGATTTGCTCTGTGTGAGCGGTGACCTTTGCCTTACCTTTTAACAGCTGGTTCTAATTAACCGCACTAAATACTACCCAAGAATAGGATATATTTCTATGAACTATAAAATTAACAATATCTAATCAAAGTTATTATAAAAACATACGACAATCATCTTCAATTGGACTATTCAAGTGTCCGTTAACACTACTGAATAGTCACAGGGAAGCGAAATACGCAATTTCGTTTACTTGACTGACGTTATTTTTTCAGTTATCTTTATTTCAAAACCAAAGTACTGAACTGATTTTCATGAAATTTCTATGGGACCTGAAAGTATTATCCTCTAAAACAAAAATATTTTTTCAAATCGGTTTATAAACAACAAAGTTCTGAGGTAACGAACATAAAAAACAAAAAAATCATCCGAATTGATAACCGCCTCGATTTTTGAAGTCGGTGAAAAGGAAATCGAATCTCCCTGAAAACCTTCAATTGAGGCCCATTAACATAGTCGTTCATCAATCTTCGCCCAGCCACTAACCTATTAAGGCTACACTCCACTGGCTGCAATCCAAACTCATTCGAATAAACATACGACATCCGGGGGATATATCAAGATAGAATCTCCAGGACGCAGCGAGGCCGGGCGATGGAAAGATACGGGCCTGGGGACATAAAAGTGTCAGGGCTTTGGTTGGGAAGATATTGATGATCTTGATGTTGTTGGCGATTTTGTCTTCATGTTTTTATTGTATTTTGTCGGCAAATTTAGGGTGCATTTTCACGGATGTGGAACACGAAGGAGTGGAGAGGAGCAGACTGTGAATTGGCCAATCACAGTGCACAAAATCTCCACTTCGAGCACTGTGATTGGTCGGAAACGGTCCTGACTGACCGATGGTTGACCAATTTTTGAAAGAGGATTGAACCTACAATAAGTCTACGGCCGGTTATGACCTACGCTGCTAAAACTAGGACATTCACAATAGGGCTGGTTCATAAGTTGTAGGTCCCTCAGCGAGCTATGATCGGGGTTTCTCGAAAATGAGGTCATCCGACAGTGAAGTAAGGTGGTGCAAATAGCTCAGAGGACCAGAAAGCTGAAGTGGCAGTGGGCCGGCCATATCTGCCGAAGAACCGACAACCGTTGGGGTAAACGTGTTCTTGAGTGGAGAGCACGTCTAGGCAAGCGTAGTGTAGGACGACCGCTGGCTAGATTGAGCGATGATATGCGCGCTATAGCTGGCAAAAGGTGGATGAGAAGAACTTAAGATTAAGCTCAGTTGCGTGCTTTTGGAGAAACCTATATCCAACAGCAAAGCTTAGTGTGAGGCGCCCTCCAGCCTCGTGGGACGACGACAAAGGGTTGCAGGTAGGAGATGTATGCAGTAAGCCGAAGATAGGGCACGATAGCGCATTTTGAGAGGCCTTTTTTTTTTTTTTTTTTTACAATGGGAAAATGCAGTTTACGCATCCCCTCCGGCCCGGGGAGAGCCGTAGGGGTATGTCGGACTCACCACCAAGTTACTAGCAGAGTGCTAGTAGCTGGTAGCATACCGACTAAAAACCCATTGACATTCCTTCAATCACCTCAGTGCTAATGCGTCGTCAAACCACTCGTCAGCGGACGAGAGGTTCGACGGCGCATCATCACTTGACAGGGTCACGGGGTCCCGGTCGGATTCGACCGCGGCCCTGTCGGTGATCGTCCGCCTGAGGCGGACCCCTCTGCCGCCCCTGTGGGGGGGCGGGGGATGTCCCGGAATATTGAGGACATCCCCCAGCGTAGGAGGCCTGTGCAATGCCGGGATGGGGCTCCCCGCACCCAAGCCCGGCTGGTCTCCATCGAGCGGAAGGAGACGGTGGAATACCCGCCGTCTTCTTCCGGTCTTCCGCCGGCGGAGCGAGTCAGCTTGAGGGTCGTTCTCCCTGATTCGCTCCGCTGTCTCCTTCTGCAACATCACCTCCTCGCAGAAGGAGACCATCGCATCCCAAGAACTATCACTGTCGAGCATGGCTTTGACCAGGCTCGGCAGTGAGAGATTCCTACCGATTACAGCCTCCAGCCTTAGCCGCTGCGGCGCCCAAGCAGAGCACACTTCCAGCGTGTGTTTCGCTGTGTCGTCAGGGTCACCACAATGCTGGCAGGCCGGAGTCAACTCCCTTCGGGCAACCCGGTGAAGATAGTGTCCAAAGCACCCGTGTCCGGACAATATCTGCACCAATCGGTAACTGAGGACGCCATGTTTGCGATGATTCCACTCTTTCAACACTGGGCGGATGGCATCAATGGTCCAGCAGCCAAACTGTCTGGTTTCCATGTCCACCGCCCATTGCTGAATAGCCTCATCTCTTGCCCGCTCCCTGGCATGGCGAAGCTCTAGAGGAGCCAAACGAAGTTCGTTGGCTCGCTTTTCCTCTTTAAGGCTATACATTGCCGCTAAAATTTTTGCCTCTTTTTCCCACGGCAGAGAGCATGCAAGAGCGCAGGCCGCCTCATATGAGACAGTGCGGTAGCCTCGTATCGCCCTGACTGCCATTATCCTCTGGGGCTTACGCAGGAGCCTCTGATTTTTGGCAGTCAGAGCGTCCGCCCACACTGGTGCTCCATATAGGGCCATGGATCGAATGACCCCTGCAAACAGCCGCCGGCATGGTGCGTTAGGTCCACCCAAGTTGGGTAAAAGGCGCGCTAGGCAGCCCGCTGCACTCTGTAACTTAGGGGTCAGCAACTGAAAGTGCTCAGAGAAGTTCCAAGCCCTATCCAGCGTGATCCCCAAGTATTTCATGCGCATTTTGAGAGGCCTATGTCAAGCTGTAGACTGCGATAGGATCAATACTCAATACATTTATTGTCTTCACATGGTAAAAATGGTAACAAATAGGTACACAATAAAGTGGTAGAATCACATGTGAACCTCTTTGGGGCACTACAATATATATGGGTAGGAGGCAGGCAGACCGAGGTTTTTACTATGAACATTAGGTAGGTTATCTAAACAAAAAATACTTAACTCAAATGTGCATACTTTCACAATCTAATATGATGATGTTTCAAGGTCTCATAAGTGTCATTTCCGTCTGCATCAGCCTCGGCGGTCGGATTCAGCAGATTGCGGCCCCGGCTATAAAAGTTCGCTTAAACTGTGATCGAGCACCGGCTTAATATCTCTTTATCGACCAATGCAAATCATTTACTGACTTAGTGCTGTTTTAGACAAGTGTATTTTTGGTACCCGCGAAACTTCAAAAGCCCAACGCGCGTATACCCGCGTTTACGCTCGGTTATTTTTAGCGAGGAGCTAGTACATACTGGGCGCTCAGCGTTGCGTTGAGCGTGCGTTGGTCGCGTACACACGGCTTTGCACTCCGCGCGCTAACAATGCGTACGGAGAGAGGATGGCTGCTTATCTAGGTCCTCGCTTAATAAATGACCTACCTAAGACTTAACAGACACTATACTCTTTGTTCAAATATTTCGAGTCCATCCCAAGGTTGCCTGGAAGAGATCGCTCTTAGCGATAAGGCCGCCCATTGTACCACTTTTTCTTCAGTATTGTTTATTATTTTAAGGTTTGCAATAAAGATAACATCTATCTATAACTTGTAACAACGTTATATATAAAATTAAAAAACATTTTCTTAGTAACATTATATCTTACACGTAGCATGTGTAGTGTACTTATAATTGCTCCAGTGTGTCTACCTATATTGCTCACGCACTTAGGTATCTACTTAAAATTTAAAAAAAAATACTGCGTTTAGCACGGGCGGCGTTCGAAGTGCGTTAGTAGGGCGTATCAATATGACAAAATGCTCCATATCCATATCGTAACGTGCGTCCATCGTATCCTTAATGGATAAGGAGATTCAGACACCTCGTCAATAAAAATGAAATATCTCCATTTTCAAATATTTTTTGGATATTTTTTATGATAGAGTTTTATTATAAATGAAAAAGCCTAGTAATTCTTAACTATAATATTAACTTAATACTAGTGCTGTTCCTTCTACGTCGAAAATTTGCATCGGACCAAAATGTACTAACATAATCAGCCTCTAATGTTCCCACGGCTGGGACTCAGGCCTACTCTCGTCAGCAGAGCGAATGGGTCTTAATCTACCATGCGGACCCATTGCGGATTGGTGGATGCCACATACCACAAAACATTTTTTTTTACTGTACCTAGACATGCCGGTTTCCTCGCGAATTTTTCCTTCACCGTTGCGAGAACGTGGGATGCATAGATAGATTTTTTCGACCGAAAAAACCCATTTACCATGACTGCCACCGGCATTTGAACCCGCGACCATCCGATAGCAACGCAAGAGCCTCATCCACTCAGCCACCACGTCCTCAAATGTACTAGAAAATTGCTAATTTAGATTTACTTACGTCATTTTGCTTCTATACTTTAATATTTCTATGACGTGCAGTAATTCATCTAACTAATACACCCTTTATATTAATAGCCCTATCAGATTCCATTACACCTTGCAGACGGAAATGCCATTAGTTTGCTGTAATAGTGCCATCAACATGCACACACGAGTAGGTATACATAAATAAAGCCTCGATGACACAGAGCTAGTTTACAAGCTACAAGTCAGCGAGTTCGCTTCGGGCATCAAAACCCTGTGTAGCACTGTTATGCTATGGGCAGGCGTGATCTCTTACCATCAGGAGAGCACCTAGTATCGCCATTTGTTTACAAAAAAGGAGTAAAACAAATATTAAGCTTTAATATAAGAATGCTAAAGAAAAAGAGGTCTTTTTAAAATAACAGATGTGAAAATAAATCAGATCATAAAATAAATCAAATTTTATAATCTAAAGCACAAATATATATTAAAGTCACCTTTACGTTTCGTAGAGCTGCGTAGAGGTTTTGTATGGCTACGTAGTCGTTTCGTAGACCTACGTAGAGGTTTTATATACCTACGTAGCCGATACGTAGACCTTCGTAGAGAATTTGAATACCTACGTAGCCGTTTCGTAGACCTGCGTAGAGGTTTTGTAGACTGACGTAGACGTTTCGTAGACCTGCTTAGAAGTTTTAAAGTCCTGCGTAGAGGTTTCGTTATTCTTAGATATCATTGTATACAGACTGATGATAAAAATGAATAGCATTTTGTTTGATGTTGTAATGTCTTTGGTTGAAAATTCTTCCCACAGTTTCAAATTGCATTTGTCTACACCCTGTAATCTTAGAATGCAGATAGAGCCAATGATAGAGCTATCAATTTAGTCAAACTGCAATGCTCGGGGCCAATGACCGCGTCGGGAGATTGAACTGCATCATATTGCAGCATCGCATTCTGACAGATGCTGCAATATACGCTGGAAAATATTACTTTTAGTTTGTATGTAGTCAAGGTTCTGCAATGTTCCATTCACAGACATTTGGATACTTTCGAAACAATTTTTTTTTCAAAAAGGCTTTAATGCAACATCTTTTGTCTTTCCTGCAATCTGTGGCAGTGATTTCGTGAAAAGGAACGGAAGTGTGATGCTGAAGTTCAGGGTAGCTCAAAACTACATGACATTGCATTCCATTCTAAAACAATAATAAACATATCTCATATAATATATCTCTTAAAAAAAGCGAAATAGAGCAAAATCATAAAAAAGTGGATTTTCGGTTTTTTAATTTACATTTATTGTTATATTATTATTTCCTTAGTTGTGCATCCATCCATCATCTCTTAAGTTTCAGAATAAGGTCTTTCAGAAACAGCTGCATGTTGAAACGTAGTGTGTTTCGTTCTACAACTAACATAGAACTTTAATAATTTAAATATTACGCTGAAAAATAAAAGGTTCAAATTGTTATTCAAACGGTTGGGACATAGCAGCTTCTAATTTAAATTAACTTCTTGTTTGTATAATACGGGTCATCCCATTCTGTATTTATAAGCATTGAAACTTTGAACTGAACTTGGCAACACAAACAACCATTATTTAAATATTTTAGCACGAATTTTCAAAGTTTTCAAACAATGGGACTCGGGAGATGGTTATTTTAAACTCTATATCAGGGTATTAAGGTTGAATTTATAGGCTTCGATAGGTGAAAAAGGTATCATACACTCTTTTTGAGGGTATGAATTGTTACACACTAAATTTTAAAGAAGGGCTCTACCATAGAACACTAAGACAGTCTTAAAAAAGGACTAAAAAAAGTTAGTTAATTTTTACGATGGAGTTAAATAAACAAAAGCCTAGTAATGTTATTAACTATCTTATTATTAGTTGTCTGGTTCCCATAGTACAAGCTCCGCTTAGTTTGGGGCTAGTTGGCGTTGTGTGAAATGTCCAAAATATATATTTTAAAAAATATAATATTTTTGCTCATTTCACACATCGCCATCTAGCCCCAAACTAAGCAGACCTTGTACTATGGGAACTACCCAACTGATAGAATACTTAAATACATATTTTTGTAAATACATACAATACATAGAAAACAACCAGACTCAGGATAAACACTAGCAGGACAAAATCTTTGTTTATTTATTTATAACTAAAATGAGCGAAATGTGTCAAGCGTAAAACGACTTCGATACTAGCAATTTTTCCACACAATATCTGTAAGTTTTTGGGATCGCACGCCATAAATAATACTTAAAATGATTTATTGACACAAAAACTTATAACTAGTACTTACATCACTATTAAACATATAAAATTGACCTTATTAACTAGGTAATGGTAATAATAATAATAAATATGTATATAATAAAAATAATTAAAAAAAGGTAGGTAATAATTTAATGCTTAGAATTAGTAATAGGTATAAAATTGTGTATTTTTTTAATTAATGGTAGAACATAGGACAAAAATTAACTACTATTTTAACAACATAATCTTGAATAACACGGGCTAGCTCAGATTTGCCAATGTTTAAATTCAACACATAAGTTTTTATAGTAAAAGAGTAAAGAGTAAAGTTTAATTATTCCGTCTAAAACGTAGTGTGTAGCGCCCGTATGGCCTGAAGCTTTTAGCGGTAATGTTTTTATTAGTACAGTGGGCCCCAAAAGTGGGATATTGTTTGAAAGGAAACTCTTGCAAGGGAAATTGAATTATGAGCGATACGGTGACGTACTACGGCTTAGGTGAATGGTAGGCACCTTTACCGGGAACTATGATGAGTTCCGAGGCTCGCCATTGAGTCTGATCTTCGGTTCTTCTCATCCATCTGCCTTGCCCTTCTCTCCACTAGCTTTTTTTTTTAATTAAAATCGTCATTTTTTCCATATCAAGCTTAGGTGAAAAATTCTGCCTGTATGTATATAACCCTGACTGACTGCCTGACTAACAGCAACGCACAGATTAATCTGCTGAACGTAAAATAAAATTTCGGGGGTATGTTTTTCAAGAAGTTTAAACACGTACTAAGAAAGGAATATTTTTAATTCGCAACTCTTAAATAAATAAAAATAAATATATATAATTCCTTATTTCTCTCAAGTACTACCCTAGTACAAATTTAACAACAATACATATAATTTAATTAATAAATTAAGAGTGCTGCACATGGTAATTACAGTGTTTTATAAGTAGGTATATTATTACAATTTAGAACCTGATTGGTATTTCATAATTAATCATATCAAGAACATTAATTTGTATTTTTAATTTTATATAATGTTGGGAGAGTCTCTTAGTAGTACATAGATGAAAAGCTCATCTCTTAGATAACGTACATAACGGTGGTTTATTCATTCTGTGCGCTTTATTTGGAGGAGCTGATTAACCGACTGCTAATTGAATAACGAACTTCTCCTTGCTAAATAGCTGACGACTTTACGATGCAGGGCGGCGGAAGTCAAAGGATTTATGTTGGTTTGCCAATCACATTATTGGTATGAAGATAACTCCAAGAACAAGTAAAAAAAAAGTTGGAAACAACAAAAAAAAAACACAGGTTTGAAAAGAAAACCCTGTTACATATAATTAAAATTTGAAATTTATGTATTTCGCAATCATGTAGGCAAGTACTTTACTAGTTTATCATAATTATAACATGAGCCCCTGTTAGGGCGCAGCGATACAAAATAGGTCTGAGGAAAGGCGTCGCATATGAAAATACCTACATATATCTTATTTAAATATATACCTAGGGCTATGCCACACATTTCCGGGAACCCGGCCCTGACGTGTTCCGTCGTCATAGTCCGGGAACACTGACACGGACGACTCTGAACACGGATAGCTCTGACCCGGATATGTGTGGATAGCCTTAGTCATTTCGGATTTTATACTCGTCCCATAGAAATTTCATCAAAATAGGTTCAGTGTTTTGGTGTTTAAATTAAAATATGTAACTGGAAAAAAATATCATCCATGTACCTAAACGAAGTTGCGTGCTTGTTATCCTTGAAGTATAACGTTTTATTTTACAGTTTAACAATAAATAATACAATAAACAATGAGTACTGTGAGTTTCTGAATTGTACCACACTTAGGAACACTATTCCGCGAGTCTGTGCAAATTCGTTAGTATTCTTGCTAAATATTCAAATCTGAAGCAATTGTGATTATGCTCCTCAAACGACGTCACTGTTAGTATAATTGGATTATTTCTTTTATTAGATAACTAGTTGACGTCTCGGATGGTCGAGTGGCAAGAGTGTTGGACTGCCACGCCGGTGTCGCGGATTCGATTCCTGCTTCAGGACAAACATTGGTGTGATGAACATCGGTGTTTATCTGAGTCTGGGTGTTTTATATATTCTATGTATTTAAATAAATAAATATTTTGGACATTTCACACAACGCCATCTAGTCCCAAACTAAGCAGGACTTGTACTATGGGAACCAGATGACTGATAGAATACTTTTTAGAAAACACCCAGACTCAGGACCAACACCGATGTTCATCACACAAATGTTTGTCCTGAAGCGGGAATCGAACCCGCGAGACTCGACGTAGCAATCCAATGCACTTGCCACTCGACCATCCGTGCTGTCAAATTTAAAAAAGTATATGAGTAATTATTATTATTTTTTTCGAATAGTTAATGGCTACGCAACTTTGTACGTACGGAACCGAGAGTGTGTAGAGGACATAGCGGCCAGCGCATGTCCTCCACACTGCTGGCCGAGAAGCCGCCCAGAGCGAACGTGCTGGAGGTGCTGGCCGCGTTGCTCCCAACAATAGTATCAGATTCAATATTATGAAATCCATCATACCATCGAGAAAGTGAAAAAACTGAGAAAGTCAAACAAATTACTCAAGAATACTCTCAAAAAACCTCATTAAGTCATTGACCTATACAATTTCGCTCTGGCGCGAGCTATTGTTATGTAAATAGTAATGGGCAACAGTTGGCAGCGTCGATCTCGATTAGAATCGCCCGGATCGCCCGATTTCACGAATAATCGCTCAAATTCCCCTTTACCCAAAGCACTGTGCACTGTGTTCAATAGAAATGCGAGAAAATATCGACTAAATTCTGACTCGATCTAAATTCAAATAAACGAGTCAAGAAAATCGGTCTGACCTTTACATTTTTTCAACAAAAAAAACTACGGGTTTTCTTTTTCAAAAAGCTGATTTGATTTTTTATGCTTAGATCCGAATTAAAAATACTATATAATAATATAATATTGGAAGATTCCCTATTTTTAATACATAGCATAGACATCAGCATATTTTCCAAAAAAAATATTTATCTGTTTATCAACGAGTATTTATAACATCATATATATATAGTAGTCCACTGCTGGTCTCAACGAATGGCGCCACTGAGCCCGATATTCGACTCTTCTCATTCACCTTCTGCCAGCTATAGCGCGTAAATCATCGCTCCATTTACCCCGTTCTACACTACACTTTCCCAGACGCGATCTCCACTCAAGAACACGTTTACCCCAACAGTTGTGGGTTCTTCGGCAGATATGCCCGGCCCACTGCCACTTCAGCTTGATGATCCTCTGAGCTATGTCAACCACCTTAGTTCTCTGTCGGATGACCGCATTTCAGATTCTATCCTTCAGAGAAACCCTGTGCATAGCTCTCTGCATAGTCCGCTAAGCGACCATCAATTTGTGGACCAGCAATTTTTTTTTCAGCAAGGGAAAATAAAGTTTCCGCATCCCCTCCAGCCTGGGGAGGGCCGTAAGGGTTATGTCAGGCTCACCACCAGGCTACCAGCAGAGTTCTAGTAACTGGTAGCATACCGACGAAAATCGGATTCGACCGCGCGGCAAACTGTAGGTAAGTCCACGTTTCAACAGCATAGGTCATAATAACCGAACGGTGAAAGAAAACATCGTGAGGAAACCGGCATGTCATAGAACCTAAAAAGTTAAAAAAACATGTGTCAAGTGCAAAGGAGCCTCTTCGAGGCGCTCTTGAAATCCTTTCACCACACTGGCTCGAAAGAACTAGTGACAGGATAAGAAGAAGACAACTTACACATAAGCAAATGCGTACATGAGAATCCACGGCTACTCTTTTCTCTACTCGACCACGGTTTTCACGGACTCGGATAGGACGGAGTGTACAAGCGCTCTAAGAATAAATGGACGTGATTGGAGGATAAATTGCTTAGTTGTGCGAACCGAATTTTGAATGTTTCCGTTATTGTTCGGGACGTGCCTAATGCCATCGAATAGATTGACTACAATTCGAGAATATTGCTCGTGAATTGGAAAAACTGTTACGAATTTTTGATAAAATAAACTGCAGAACCGGTTTTCATTTGGGCAAACTGAACTGACATTTTGCTCTACATTTTTTTTATTTGGTTATGAATAAACAAAATAATATCTTAAAATTCTCGGCTTCTTCTTATCGTGTCACTAGTTCCTTCGAACCAGTGTGGTGAAAGGATTTCAAGTGCGCCTCGAAGAGGCTCTTTTCGAACTTCAGGTTCTACGACATGCCTGTTTCCTCACGATGTTTTCCTTCGTGCGAGAACATGGGATGCAAATATAGATTTTTTCGACCGAAAAAACCCATTTACGCATGATTGCCACCGGGATTCGAACACGCGGCTATCAGATCGTAAGGTATGGGCCTCATCCACTCGGCCACCACGTCCTCAATTCTCGGCTGAATTACGATTATAATATTTTCATAAAAGACTACAGATAGGAAAATATCTAAATATCTTATCACAGAAAATCACAGTTACATTCTTTGCAATCTTGCTCTCAATAATGTTGTACATTTCTTTGACATCAAAACACTTTTCGCGCTCTTAGCCAAGAGTAAGTCTAAGTCCCAATAATAGGTACTCTATTTTTTTTTGACGTCTAATAAATCGATGAACGCCGGCTGCATGTACGAAAACGTTGACGTCATTGTCAAGTAATGCTTATTGTCCGGTCACGCCCATTGTCCCGTTACACTGGTAGTCACGTTAAACTATCGTCCGTAAACTAACTTACCCAGACAACCAACTCATTATCCGGTAATGCTCATTGTCCCGTTACGCTGGTAGTCACGTTAAACTATCGTCCGTAAACCAACTTACCCAGACATCCAACTCATTATCCGGTAATGCTCATTGTCCGGTAATGCTCATTGTCCCGTTACGCTGGTAGTCACGTTATACTATCGTCCGTAAACCAACTTACCCAGGCAACCAATGTTATGTACAGAAAGTCTATATTATTATGTGGTACCATATAGCTCCCAAATGGATGAACCGATTATAATGGTATTTTTAACGATAAGAATAGGAAGCCGTTGTCACATACAGCCCCGGCACCGAGCCAATGAGACGGGGACCACTGGGATTGTCATTAGAGACATACCCACGGGGCTCTTTGGATGCCAAGATGGGACAAAATACTGCCAAGTAGGCCTTAAAAATCTTGCTTCTCTGATTTTCAGAGATAAATTTTAACAAAACAATTGTTTTTAAAACCGCTTGTGATTTGCGTGACATCGCGTCATGCGTGAATTATAAATAAAACATTAGTCACATTTTAGGCCACTGATGAATAATACGAGTGTGTTACAAAGTCACCGGAGATTGAGCTGTTACAAAATGAAATCATATCACCATGTGACAATGGAATAGAAGTAGGTCACAAGGCAGCAGCTAACACTGGTGTATGGGTGACCACAAGTCCACGCACTCTGAGCTGTAAACGCGCCCCAATCAGTGCCGCCGTGTCGCTTTTCTGACAATCAGGGAACGAGCTACTAACTGTAGCGATTCCCTTATTCAACAGACTTCACTTTTTTTTTCAACCAACTTCAAAAAGGGATGAGATTATCAATTCGGTTGTATGTTTTTTTTATTTTTGTTACTTCAGAACTTTTTTGTTTATGAACTGGTTCGAAAAAAACTTTTTTTCTTTGAGAGGTTATACTTCTATAATGGTCTCATAGATATTTTACCAAAATCGGTTCAATAGTTTAGTAAAATATAAGTGACTACGGTCACTAGAACAGTCCAATTGAAGCCGGTTGTAGTATTTTTTTGTAAAACCTTGATTATTATTTATTCATAATCATAGTAAATAAAAAAATACTTAGTATAAAAGTTTTAATTAAATGAAATCATGACCATGTGACAATGAAACATTAGTGCATAATAACTATTAACGAGTCGGTCACAAGGCAGCAGCTACCAGTGATGTATGGGTGACCACAAGTCCACGCACTCCGAGCTGTAAACGCGTTTCAATCAGTCACATTTGCATAATAACTATTAACGAGTCGGTCACAAGGCAGCAGCTAACAGTGATGTGACCACAAGTCCACGCACTCCGAGCTGTAAACGCGTTTCAATCAGTCACATTTGCATAATAACTATTAACGAGTCGGTCACAAGGCAGCAGCTAACAGTGATGTGACCACAAGTCCACGCACTCCGAGCTGTAAACGCGTTTCAATCAGTCACATTTGCATAATAACTATTAACGAGTCGGTCACAAGGCAGCAGCTAACAGTGATGTATGGGTGACCACAAGTCCACGCACTCCGAGCTGTAAACGCGTTCCAATCAGTCACATTAAAAATACAAATGGGGAGTTTTGGCGGGAACATGAAAAATGGCGCATTGGCGGCATTAAATTTATTGACAAAACTTGTATAACTTGTGAGTGTTTAAGTGTAAAAACGGTGGTTTTTTATCCATTAAGTGCTCGTGAACGTGTATGAGTGTTGGTGAATAGTGTTATGCTGTAAAACGTGACTTTTCGTGTTGCCTCCAAAACTCCATAGAAGCCTCTAGTAGAGTCGCAACCACAACTACTTTACAGGGGCATGACTTGACTTAACGACTCTGACTTATGACAAAATAATCTCTCCAATTACTTGACACTGGCTATATACCTTTGATGTGAAGCCAAAACCGAAGATATTAGGTTCTTCGAAAGAAATAAATACAAATAGTAAATTTTTTAGATATGTGTTTCGTTGAGAGGATATACTTTCTGATTGGTCCCATAGAAATTTAATCAAAATCGGTCAGTAGTTTTAGGTTTTGAATCAAAATAACTGAAAAAATTGTTTTGTAATAAACAAAATTGCGTATTTTGCTTCCCTGTGACTTTTTAGTGGTGCCCACGGTAACTAGAACAGTCCGATTGTAGTCGGATTCTGTATGTTATTGTAAAACCTTTATTTAGAAATCAGTTGAAAAAAAAAACAATTTTAAAAACTTATAACCCACTGATAACCCATTATTACCCATTGACCGCTGTCCGCTCGTAAATTAGATGTATATCTTCACATTAGACATATTAGTTGCGGCTTTTGGGACCAGCTGTTAATTACCAGAATGGGTCACGTAATCAACAAAATCTATTGTTACCAGATTTCGTAACTATTTCATTGAGATAAAATGTCGTTTCATTTCCAGTCGCTCATGTATTTTTGTGTTGACGTTAACGTATCGTATCAAAAGTCACAGAGAAGTAAAATAAGCATAATTCCGCTTACTTCGTCTCAAATCGGTCTTTAAGGGTAATCCTCAAAGCAAATTTCCTTACAAAATGTTTCGGATAAATACTCAAAAAGTACGCCGTATTATAGTAATTTCTTCACACTATTCGTTTCGTCTATGTTTTCCGATTCTGTCAACAAAAATTAGTAAGGTTTCATACTTTAATTTAGATTTTATACGTGTTTTTAAATAAGTAGTGTTAATTTTATGAGTAACGGAAATTCACCTAAAGTTGGTTTACGGACGATAGTTTAACGTGACTTTCAGCGTAACGGGATAATAAGCGTTACCGGACAATGACAGTGTTACTGGACAATGACATCGTTACCGGACAATGACAGTGTTACTGGACAATGACATCGTTACCGGACAATGAGCGTTACCGGACAATGACAACGTTACCAATGAAGTCAACGTTTTCGTGCATGCAGCCGGCGTTCATCGATTTATTAGGCGTAGTCACGTCAAAATACACTGTATTAGAACGTAATATTTGAAAATATTAAATTAACTCACATTGAAAATATTTTAACTCCTTTACTTTTTTTTAAACGGGCAATGAGCGCCACGGCTAACCCGAATGAACACGTTCCTCTAAAAAACACCCTTTATTTAAAGATTTTACTCAGAATTTTCCTTAATTTATGACGTGACTACGTCTAATAAATCGATGAACACCAGCTGCATGCACGAAAACGTTGACGTCATTGTTCGGTCACACTCATTGTCCCGTTACTCTGTCAAAGGTATGCAACCATTGTCCGGTAACGTTCATTGTCCCGTTACGCTGTCAAATGTTATGACGTTGTCACGTCCGTAAACTAACGTTTTAACCAATTTTTTTTTTATATCTCGCAAAACATTGAAGGAAAATTTGAATTTGCAAAATAAAGTTCTCAATTATTTTGACATAGTTTTTCCCATTTGATGTCGACTGTTAACTTTACTGATACTCGTTCGAAGCCCAGTTCAGTTGTACCTACTCGTATCTCAAGAGTTCAAGTTCTCATAAAATGAAACAAGATCTGTATCGATTTCATCAAAGAATGCTTTTGTTCAAACAACTCGAGGGAACGTTGACACAAACCGACTCTACCAACCGTTGCTGTTTTGCTGCAATATTATCTATAGTTGCAACGTGCTGCGTTTACCCTATCAGGGTCTTTTCACGGTCAGGGATGGGACCGGAACGAGACAGTAAAATTTTATTTTTACACAGTGGTGTATTATAGTCTCAAAGAAGGTAGGAAAGTTACACCGGTCAATTCAAAGTCTGATGCCCTGTAATGTTCTTGGGCAGGTGTTTTCTATCAGGAGAGCAAAAAGCTCGTTTCGTAAACTATCCGTGTATTGCGTACTGAGGAGATACGTAAAACAGGCAGTAAAAATTGACTTTAGTGTGATTTTTAGATCACTGTCCGTTATTGTTAAAATAATAAAGCATTTCTTATTATCTTCTCCTATTATTATTTTTTATCTCATTCGTTTGAAAGAGGCTTTGCTCACTCGGTCACTAATATAATCTATTGTAAAATCTAGAGTCTCCTTATAGTAGCTTCGGTAAAAAATGGGTCTCAGTATTTTTGCCCGGACAGTGTAAAAACCCCTACCGATGGTATAAATATAATTTGGCGACTGCTGCGAACGGCACCGCAAAGCAAACGTTATAGTTCTCCGCTCGATCGTATCCGGTTATTGTACCTAGTTGTTTTACTGTTTCGAATACACTATGTTACATTAAAGGTTTGAATGCATTTGCATTATTTACTATAATTGTTGTGAATGACCTGTAATAATTAGTTGCCAATAAAAAACTATGAACTATTATGGCAATTTTCATAGGATCGGAAATGTTAGTATTTTGTTCCAGTTCCAGCTACCTTAGTATTTGAAGTTGATACTTCTTTGTTTTAAAGATTGTAAACCAGTTCAAAATGTAGTAGGTACGTCACATCCGTTCTCACTTTTTTAAACTAGGCTAGTTTGATTTATTTTGGTAGATTATTTTTTAATCGTGGTTTATTTGTTATTAATTACCAATCATGCTATATAAAGTTTTGTAAATTTTTTTTTAAAAAGTATCCACTTTACATTTTTGGTTTAATCTCTGACTGATGCTTTTTTTTTATGTAATTTCTATTCTCCTTGGTATACTTACTGACAAACAAGTTATCCTCTGGCGAACGGAGTAACAAAGATGCAGGTTCTTAGGTTAATTTGGTTCTGCGTATCTTTATGTCACGTGGTTTGCCAGAGGACGACTTCTTTGTAACTTATACAAGAGCATAATTAAAGCTAGACTGAATCAACATTCAGTACAAGAACACCAAAACGATGGTAGGAATTATAACCGGCCACTGTGACCTGAATCACCATCTGTTTAAGATGGGTGCGACGGATAGCGTAATCTGTCGCGGTTGCTTCGCAGAGGAGGAAACCGTGGAACACGTGGTTGTGCACTGCACAGCTACAGAAGAGGCCAGAAAGAAGACTGGACTGAGGAAAATCCTGGATACGGGCCCAGATGACCCTACCGGGAAACTGGAACACACCATCCATCAACCCAGGGTCCTGCTCCGCTATTTTGGGGAGCTAGGCTGGCTGGGGTAGAGTTTGTACAAAAAAAGGGGTCAATGCACAATACACCCCACAGTGTGACGTCAGTGCAGACCACATGTAACCCCTTCCCAAATTAGAATTAGAATTAGAAGAGCATAATTTGCAAGGTTTGAAGTGAGAGCTCTTTGACATACCTACATAAGTAGTGTTAGTAGTAGAATAAGTTTGACACAAAAATGTTCGTAAAAATCATCGTAAAAAAAATATCGTAATAATAAATTATCGTATAAATGTACGATGTAGATTTTTTTATTGAAACAAAAAGGTAATAATATTACGCGGTTCCATGGTCCAACAAACCTAGTTATTCTATGCCAACAACGTTTTAAAAGCTAAAAGCTTTTTCTTGTGATGTTGCTACTGTAAATATTAGTGGCGACCCATCCAGTCACTTTCAAATAATGAAAATTGCCTTGTAACTTTAATATAGGGAACATTAATATAATTTTCACACCACCTGCTCGACAATATCGCTATCATCAAGGTAAAGCAAAGCATTATCTACCTAGGGAGGTAATGTTGTATGAAACTCCCAAAGGTAGTAATGTGATTTGAATTTGGAACATCAAATTCGAGTGGAAACTCGTGGAAAACTCTAAGTAAAAGAACGCCCATATCGCATTGTAAAAAGGTTTGTTCTAAAATCGAACTGGCCACTCATAAAAAAAAGAAAAAAGGCGCGACTTCAAAGATTGTGAAACAATAAACGGTATTGGTTTCTGAGTTCGGAGCCCTGGCTTTTTATTGCCTCGCAGAAGGTGTGAAAAGTAGAGTATGCTCCTCTGGGATAAAGCCTATCTTCGTCTTGGGCAGCTTGAACCCCTCGCGTCACTTAGGAGTTAACTGAGTCCCTCGTTAGCTCAGGGTT
This sequence comes from Lobophora halterata, assembly GCA_932526365.1. Classification (NCBI taxonomy): domain Eukaryota; kingdom Metazoa; phylum Arthropoda; class Insecta; order Lepidoptera; family Geometridae; genus Lobophora; species Lobophora halterata. The sequence goes on from OW052012.1 coordinate 1,179,763, forward strand.
CAATATGCCACCCGCGACATAAGACAGTGCTTTATCCCCTTAGTGCATAATTTACTATTATTACAGCATAAGCTACTACTCGGGCGAGTAAACATGACACCTGGCTGCCACGTGGCTCGGAACTTGATGCGTCCCCCGCTGCCCCGTGCGGCGCCCTCCGTGTTTCTTCTTCCTCTAATTGCGAAGCCTTATCATTACCAAGTATAACAGGACCTCTTCTCTAAAGCTTCTCTATCAAGATTATCCAATTCCACGCCGTTTTTTGCACATACGTCATTCGAGCCAGGTGTCATGTTTATTCGCCCGAGTAATAACTACTACAATCTATATTACAAAATTTACAAAAGGTAACAATTGTGCCACCCATAGCAACAGAACGTTGCAAACGATCTATAGGTAGCTCAACTACTCCAACTCGATACCCGATGGCAGCGTGCCGAGGATACTGGCTGCATTGCCTCTTTGTATCGCAAGGCTTATTATTTGACCGAGCCAGTAGGCTGTCTGCCAGTCAATTATCATCCAGTCGGTCAGGACAGGAGGAAAGTTAGTGTTTATAAAAAATAAACATGTACTTCTTCTTATCTCTAGTTCCTTCGAACCAGTGTGGTGAAAGGATTCCAAGTGCGCCTCGAAGAGGCTAACACGTACAACATATCAATATTTTGGACATTCCACATAACACCGTCATTATCTATTCCTCTCATTTCCAGATCCATCCAAAGGTTGTCTGGAAGAGATTGCTTTTAGCGATAAGACCGCTCATTGTGCTTCACTTTTTTTTATATTGTTTGTGTTCCTGTTTATTTACTTGTTTTGTGGTGTGCAATATAGAATTATCTATCTATCTATCTATCTAACCATCTAGCCCCAAACTAAGCCGAGCTTGTACTATCTATGGGAACCAGATAACTGATAGAATACTAACTTATATGTATACTTTTTTGTAAATTCATGCTTATAATAGACTAGCTGTTGCCCGCGACTTCGTCTGCGCAGGATTAGTATTTCGAGTAGCTATCTTTATTAATTGTTGCCTATGTTATTCTGATGTATAAGCTATATTATTGTAAAGTTTCATTATAATTCATGAGAAATCCAAGATCCATTAAGTAGTTTTTACGTGAAAGAGTAACAAACATCCTGGATGGCAAACATCCATACTTACAAACTTTCGCGTTTATAATTAGTAGGATAGGATAGTAGGATAGGAAAGAAAACACCAAGACTCAGGATAAACACCGATGTTCACACAAATGTTTGCCCTGAACAGCGAATCGAACCCGCGACATCGGCGTGGCAGTCACAAAACACTTGCCATTTGAACATCCGTGTCGTCAAATAAAAAAAACCGTGTCGAAAAATACATTTTTCAAATATATATTTTTACTGAAAGTACATATATAAGTCATTCTTTTTGCGAATCTCTAAGGAACAAAATATACTTTTGATTTATGAAGCCCTTGATTTGCTCGGTCTTTTCCCAAGGTAGCTATAAATTTGCGCAGAACTGTACATTTACTTATCCTTTACCTTGCCTTTACGTCTGTAAAGGTCCCTCGGGCAGTCAGGTACGAAAGTTAATTAAGTGTGAATTAAGAGATTAATTACTTTATCCTATTAGAAGAGTAAGCACCTCTACTCAATTCAATTAATTTATTTGAGTCATTAACAGAATTAAATTACATGGTGTCGTGCATTTATTTTCAATATACACCATAAATGTTTAATTACTAAAAAAACTTATATGGCCAATGCAGAAGGGGTACTACGTTATATCTGTGCAGTCAGAAGTTTGGTTTACTACAAAATGACAGAGTGACAGCGGAGCGAGTGCGGCGCCCGAGCCGAGCTTTTGCGAGCTGGCTCGAGCTGGGTACCCGGGTTTGCTTAGTGAGTACTAAGAAAGGATTTAAAAAAAACAACGCATACTAAATTGCGGGCGTCACCTAGTCTAAGTATAGAATTACTAAGTAATATGTAATTTAAATTTTCAAGTTTTCGTTACGATTTCTAGGTACTTCTATTTCTTTTCATTAATCATAAATCACCCAAGATAACGGTGTATTTTTTTGAAGATCAATTTTATTGACTCGTACGTTAGCCAGAAAATAAACCGAAATGTATTTTACAGGGTCATTCACCTAAAGTATTTTCATAGACGAATATGAAACTCGCAATATCGTAGATTGAATAAATCATGCGATGTATCCGAGCATAAGAGTGTAATTGCATTAGTCTGGCTAGATACTTGATATTTCATATCGAACTATCGGCCTTTTTCATTTACGTTTCTCGTTCATATTGTATAGTAGTGTAATATGAATTTAAATTTCAAGTGAGTCTAGGATTTAGAGAAGATTTTTAGTAGGTAATTTTTTTTCAAGGAATTTGGCGTCATCACTTCACTATCGATTGTCCTGACTCGGGGTGTTCCTCGATGTGTTTTTTTTTTACCAATGAGTAACACTGTTACTTGTTTAGGTGTTACTCGAAGGGAACCCACCAATCGTTTACGACTAAAAATAAAAATTATAAACCAAACTATTTCAAACAATTTGCCCTACGACACGGTGGGACGATAATGGCTGAAAAATAAATAAACATATTTCAGATTACTACAATCGTCTTTAAAATTTACTATTTAAAAAAAAAACTCTATACCTATTTCAAAATAAAATAATTTCAATTCAATCTCAAGAAGGTCAGTTATCGCTGGCTCCACACTATTAGTGTATTTGTGAGATGTTGTGTTTAAAAAATTGAATTGAATTAAATTAAAATTATTACGGCCTGTGTCGTGGGAACCAAAACTTCACACCAGAATTATCAAAAAGACCGTTTACAGCACCCTATTGCCGTCTCGTCTCGATAGGGTTTATCACTTCATTAATCTACGTCACGTGATCGGTGGCCCGTAAAGGCACAGCTGGGTCCAACGAGCCGCTTTACGGATGGCCCGGATCCGATGAACTCATGATGAGGTTATGGCGGTTTTCAACATGCAACGTAACACTTCTTTTGAAAGGAAAACTTACTTAGGCGCGCTTAGCAATATTGTGTGGGTATAGAATTAGACCACAGAGAACTAAGATATACACAAATGAGACTAAGCCGTCAGGCTCGGTTAACTCGGTAACGCTCGTTTGGGTAAAGTCTACTAAGGTGATGAATATCAACAAATTATATAAATATATTTAGTAATAAATCCGCTTGATTTCTAAACAAAGGTTTTAATTAACTTAACTTTAGTTTAGAACTTTAGTACATATTACTATATTATAAACCAAAGAGTCAACGAACAGAAAACCAAAGTTTAAAGATACGAAACGTGTTTCGCCTCTACACGAGGCATCATCAGGAGATGTGGACTCGCCGAAGTTCGAAACGAGAGTGAGTTTCTCTGATTATATTGGATCGGATTTATTACTAAATATATTTATATAATTTGTTGATATTTATGGATTTCCGCAAAGTAACGCCTGAATCAATCAATTATCTTAAGGTGATGAAGTTTTCACTTCCGTCGTGTGGTTAAGGCATGGAGAGTATATCGAGTAATATGTTATTTATCATTGTTTAAAACTGATCACATATAACACTTGTTACTTTCTGAGACCAAGTCTGTTACAAAATCACCGGGGATATCCGCCCGGCGCGCTCCGGCAGGCGATTTTGTACGCTGTGATGTCATGATACTTGTGTATTGTATTGTATTGTATTGTATTGTCACCATTTACAATTTCATTCGTATCGTAAATATCAATAACAGACAGTCAGTAGTGTACTGATTGAGCCGGAGTGACGTCGCGTAATGCGTGAAATATTTTACTAAATGTAACATTATCACATTAGGCTAATGATGGGAATCCATCTCACTCTCTTATAACGCTTTTGAAAGAGCGATCATGTCCTTAAAAAAATCATGCTAACCCCTCTGGAGGGTGCAATTTTATAGGGTGATTGACCTTTTATCAAGGATGAGAAATATTTGATGATGATAGGCAAGCTTTCCGCATGGACCCTAACGGAAAAGGTTTTGTGAAATGTTTTATTGAAGATCTCTTTATTGTCACCGACCCGGACTTTTACAGCCTCTTTCGCGTGTAAATAAGAAAGAAAGAAAGAAAAGAAAAGAAAGAAAAAATATTTATTTTTGACATAACTGTACAAGCTTAAACATACCTTAAACCAAGTACCTTTGTACTAAATAAGTACTAAGTAAACTTTGTACCTACCCGATTATAATAAAAAACCTATAAAAGAAACAGAACATTATCTGTTTCTCAGATGAATGCAATGCAATAAATGCAATGGCGGTAAACAATTACGATAAAATTTCTGATAAAATAAAAAAGCCAGGAAAATGATAACATCTTTGAAATGAATTTAAAAATAATTAGGATCTGCAAGATTTTATGAATGACTCATTCAGTGATGTTTTTTAACTTAACTATATTAAAATGTTAACTATATTAAAAAAATAACTATATTAAAAACTAGCTGGTGCCCGCGACTTCGTCTGCGCAGGTATCTTTATAAATTGTAGCCTATGTGTTATTCTGATGTATAAGCTTTATTATTGTAAAGTTTCATTAATATTCATTCAGTAGTTTTTACGTGAAAGAGTAACAAACATCCATCCATCCATCCATCTATACCTACAAACTTTCGCGTTTATAATATTAGTAGGAAGGATATCGGCCTATCTTTAGTCTAGTTGCACCCTAACTAACCGTGTAATATTGTGTAGCTGTACATATCAATTTGACTTACAAAGACCTAAAATGTAACCTACCTACCCAATATTGCAATAAACCACTGAATACTGAATACATAGGTATTTTTATGTTAAGTGACATGTGAAAGGCTAACTAAGCGCTCTCATAACCAGAATAGTGCTACGCAGGTTTCTATGGATTAATGATAGCATAATGAATTAGCGGAAAATACATTAGTTTTTCATAAAAAATTACATCATGACCATGTTTAAGTCAAAGGTACGTTAGTCTTTATCTACCTCAAGGAAAGTACTCATCGTGCAACCAACTGACTGAAAAACAGTCTCCAAACCAAATACAACTCTATTCTTCAACCGACTTCAAAAAGGAGGAGATTATCAATTCGGTTTTTTTTTATGTTTGTTTGTAGACCGATTTGAAAAAAAATCTTTTTTGTTTGAGAGGATATACTTTCAGGTTGGTCCCATCAACATCAACAAGTTGGTTTCAGGTTGTTTTATCCAAATAACTGAAAACAATATGTCGTCGAAGTAAACGAAATTGCGTATTTTGCTTCCCTGTGACTTTTTAATGGTGTTTACGGTCACTAAAACAGTCCAATTGAAGTCGGTTGTCTATGTTTTTGTAAAACCTTGATTATTCAGTCCCAGTTATTCAATAAATAAACCTATTTTATTATATTTTACTACATATCGATAATATGTAAACTACGACAATATGTAAACTTATAGCGAAAAGATATTGAGCTTCAAACTAGAAAAACTAATAATTCTATATGTAAACGGGCGGGAGTTTTTCAATTTGAATATTTCCACGCCGAAAGCGACGGAGAGCTAGTTTACCAAATAGTTTTTGCCGGAAAATAGGCAAAAACGAGGTCACTGCTGAAAAACTGACAGAGGACGAATAATTTCATCATCGTTAACGTTCAGAGAAAAGTTGTAGGTGTATAGCTAGAGTCAGCTTAGGTACAGTCAGCATCAAAAGTCGATGACTATATTCAGCTTTTCAAAGTCGCTTTACACCATATTATATTTTAACAATGTGGTACCTATACAGTTAATTTTTATCTTGATGATAATCATTCAATACTGGAGCTTGTCATGTTGAGCGATTTAGGCATAATAAATGGTGTACACCGATTTGAAAGTCTGAATGTGGTCATCGACTTTTGATGCTGACTGTACATACTTGGAGAATAAGTTTATTCTTGCTACCTTTAGCCACAGCAAACAAACATGAAACATTACATTAAACATTAAACATTCACACACTCACACCCCTGCACTAGGATTCCCTGTGTCACAGGTGTCATGGACTTGGACACATACAAGACATCACAACATCCAAGACCCGAGAACAAACATTTGTGTTCGTCACACAAATATTCGCCCCGGCCGGGGATCAAACCCGGAACACCAAGCTTCGTAGGCAGGGTCACTACCAACTAAGCCACGGTGTCGTCTTCTACAAAATAGGTAGGTATTATACTACCGGTATTATTTAACTCTATCTGAATCTATAAGTGCATATAACTAACTGATGAATGTAGCAACAAAGGGTGTTTGAGACGTTGGAAACAATTGCATCAGTTTTCATATACGAGCCATCTCTGTAAATATCAACTCGCAAGAATAACAGTTTTGAAAACAAATTATTGTCTAAAGGTGGGTACTCACCGGTGTTTACAGGGCGTAATGTACGTGTGTACATGTTACAATGCCAGCATTCGTACAGTCAGTACGTGGCAACGAGCACGAACACGCGAGCAACGAGCCGCTCGTTACTCGCTTCGAGTGCTCCGCCCGCCATCGGTTTTTTGGCGAATCCGTTAGTAGAGTGTTACGCGGTTCAGTCACTACGCCGCGAAGAGTCGACATCTTGACTAAAAGTGGCTTGCGCGTACAGTTCGCAACAGATTTTTTAGCACATGCATGACGTAACGTTAGAAGCTCGCTGCGAATGATACATTACGGCCCTTAACACTGGTCAGGTCAGTATTAAGGAAAACACACATATTATACACAATACAATGTCGGAAAATTCAACACTGCGTGTATATAAAAATGAGAATCTGCGAAACAAAAGTAGGAATCGTAGTTACAAAATAAAAAACAGGTATTTGATCGATCGAAACGAGGTCTCGAGAATCTACATATACCTGCAACTAAACGAAAGTTGTGTAAGTATAAGGTACGTACCTAGTGTTTGTCCGACAAGAACTCTCCAACCGAACCGAAAAGTTTTGGGTCCATTCAAAACAATTGTTGAGTTCGTTGGTGAGCCGAATCGGTTCAGAGGCTTAGGTAGGAGCCACGTGAGGTCAAGGTTCGGAACTATGTACTCTTAAGGACTTCACACACGGCAGCTATAATGTAAAGATGTATAAACATTATAGCATGGTACACAAAGAAAGCACAAACATGTAATGAGATGTATGTACATTTTTACATTAGAGCTGCTGTGTGTGAAGCATTTTAGTCCATGGTAATCGCACCTGTGCGCCCAGTCTACAATTGAAACAAATGTCATTTTTGCGATCGCGACGCACGAAGTGTGGTTTTAGACTAGCGTATTTTTAACTCGTATACGGGATTAGTACTCGGGAAACTTGTATTACTTAAATACGAGCATTTACCGGCGTTTACGCCATTCCTGATTGTCCCTACCACCTCTATTCCTACTAGGAACAATGGCGATTTTTTCCTTATTGTTCCTAGCTACGATCGGGAAATATATTTCCCGGTCGTTACTACTAGAAAAGATCGATAAAAAAACACCAATATTCGTATCTACAGTTTCGAAACGAGAAAAAGGTACTACGCTCGGTTTTTTCTAGCGAGTGTCAGTAGTACTCAAAATCCTTTCACCACACTGGTTCGAAAAAACTAGTTACACGATAATAAGAAGTAGCATGAGGCGTCTCTCGCGGTTTGTCGCGCGTACACCCGCTGCAAAAAACAAAAAACGAGCGGCAAATTCGCTCGGTTAATCCGCTAATCTGAAACCACACTAACAACCTCAGTATATTCGACATTTAAATGTTACATTCGATCTTTTTTAACGGGCACCGGGACTCCTTTTATTTACGTTCGTCCGCATTTTATGGTAACCCGGGTGATCTGTTGTGATTGAAAAATTACCCCCAGGGAAATGATAGGACGTAACGAACCATTTGCAGGATATAACTGTTATGTTTATTCCGACAATTTCGAAATACATTGTTTTTTTTTTTTTTGTAACATTGAAATATCAAAACATTTTGATAATATGCGACGCGACATCGCAGCCCGTTTTTACACGCCAAGTCTGAAACCACGAGAGTTAGAGAAAAGTCGTGGGAGATAAGTAGAGTCCTGATGACGCGTGGGGTTCAAGCGACCCAAGACGAAGACAGGCTTTATCCCAGAGGAGCATACTCTACTTTTCACACCTTCTGCAAGTCAATAGAAAGCCAGGGCTCCAGCAGCAAACACCGTCTTTTGTTTCACAATCTTTGAAGTCGCGCCTTTTTTCTTTTTTTATGAGTTCTGCTTAAGGTGGCCAGTTTGAATTTTCGAACAAACCTTTTTTCACACCACCTGCTCGACAATATCTAATAACATATCATGCTATCTCATGGTAAAGCAAAGCATTACCTCCCAAGGGAGGTAAAGTTGTATGAAACTCCCAAGGATAGTATTGTGATTGGTATTTGGTACGTCAAATTCATGTGGAAATTCGTGTCAAAGAACGCCCAAATGGCATTGCAAAAAATATTACCCACCTAGGTAAGTTTTTATTCACTATAACCATTACTTAGTGGCAGAAGTGGTATTAGTTTTCTTTATTATATCGTAGAATAGAAGCCAAGCTCATATTAATATTGTGCAAAAATTGAAACAAATTATACTTATTCATAGTGACAGAAAGCAATGTTTTTTTAATTACTCAATTAGTTCACAGAATAGTTTGCATTTATAATAAAGACACTTAGAATATTGAAATTAATGTTGACTGTGAGGGGTGACCACACTGCCACTAAAAAAAAACTATTTCTTACAACTATGGGTAAAAAAAATATACCTATCTTAATTCTTAGCCTGTCGAATAAAAGTTAAAAAAAGCATAAAAAAAGTAAGAGATATCTGTGTAGAAGAACTCTACCTACTTTTTTCAACCGACTTCAAAAGAAGGAGGTTCTCAATTCCGTTGAATGTTTTTTTAATGTTTATTAGGTACCTCAGAACTTTGTTGTTATTGATTTTTTTTTTATTTGAGAGGATAATTATACTTTCAGATTAGTTCCATAGAAATTTCATGATAATCGGTTCAATGCTTTGGTTTTGAAATCAAAAATTACGTCATCCACATAAACGAAATTGCGTATTTTGTTTTCCCGTAGTGTTGGTTACGGTCACTAGAACAGTGCATGAAAGAAGCCTCTTCGAGGCGCACTTGAAATTCTTTCACCACACTTGTGTGAAAGAACTATAGTGACACGATAAGAAGAAAACTAGAACAGTCCAAATTGAAGTCGGTTGTAATATGTTTTTGTAAAATCTTGATTATTATTATTTTTCATTACCTATAGAAAAACTTTTATCTTCGTTATTGGCTCCACACATTGGCTAGTCAAGTCATGCACCTATACTAACTGTAAAGTAGTTGTGGTGGCGACTTTACTAGAGGCTTCTATGGAGTTTTGGAGGCAACACGAAAAGTCACGTTTTACAGCATTACACTATTCACCAACACTCATACACGTTCACGAGCACATAATGGTTAAAAACCACCGTTTTTACACTCAAACACTCAAAGTATTTAATACAAGTTTGGAAAATATTACAATGCCGCCATGGTAACGCTGACGTTACCATGGCGGCATTGTACGTCTGACGTTCCCGCCAAAACCCGAACCTACTTCTATATATTTTTATGTAAATACTAAAAATGTTGTGCGTAGCATAATCCAAAATGTTGATACCTAAACGTAAGCACGAAATGTACAAGCCTAGGATAAATACGAAACAAGCTAAAGTCCATTGCTTTTCAAGCATCCCAGAGCCAGTTCAAAAAGCGGTATCTGCATAATGAATGGACGGCAATAAGTCAGCCGGACAATGTCCTAAATACCGCGTTAATCATGGTAAGCGCGGCCGGCGCGCGTCGGATAGTTTCGGCGCAAACGAGCGACTTCTACTTAATCTTTATTTACAGAGCTACTTCCCATTTCGTACACTCCGATACTAATTTATGCTAATTTATTCATATTTTAATATAAGTGTTTAGTTAAGTGTAACTTGTTGTGAAAAAACTTAAGAAATAAATCAATTTATACAAATTTATCTTTATTTCTGTAATTATATGTTTATTTTTTTAATAATATTTATTTATTAAGATTAGAATAAGCCTTATGTACTAACAAAATATGGTGTCACTGTTTGAACCGAAATAAACCATTTTAGTTTATTTAACAAAAACTGCTAGGTATGGGGTGATGCGTAAGCCTGTAGCTTTTTTCAAACTGTGGGTAAAGGTGTGTCAATAATTAGTGTCTATCTCTCCCTAGTTGTAAAGATAAAGATAAATTTATATCAACAAGAGACTTAGGCCATAATTACAATTCAATTCAATTATATTTTATTTTTCAGATAACACAGTAATGTAGGTACAGTACAGATCCATAATTGGGTTAATCGCCTTATAATTAAATCTTAAAAACTATGTTAGTTAATTACATTATTATTTATGGTGGAGTTACTTATTACTTATTAGTACAGAAATACACTGTCTGTATAGCGGACCATCAAACTTGTCCGCTATCATGCGCAGGATGCTGTTGGTGCTCCCGCAGACTCTGGTCAGCAGTGAGGCTGCCTTTTTCCTCATGCAGGCGGCGAACCCGTCTGTGCGCGCCTCGGCGAACATGCCGGACGCGCTGCAGAACCGCGGCAGCCCCAACAACATCCTGAATGCATTGTTGTATTGGACGCGAAGAGCATTGACAGATTTTTGAGTATATGTGAACCACAGGCTGCTCGTGTAGAATGTTTGACAAAAAGATTTGAATAGAGTTATTTTTACCTCCTCTGAGCAACGAGCAAACCTGCGGACCAGCATATTAGCTCTCACCGTCAATGCTCTTCGCTCCCTCTCTATATCTTCTTCATCTCTAAGATTGTCCAACACTAAATGGCCTAAGTATCTGAACTTTTTTACTTGATTAATCGCATTTCCATTCAAAGTAATCGGAGGCACAGAATCGGGACTTTTGCCGCCTGGCCAGAATAACATGAATTCACTTTTTTTTACATTATATTTTAAGCCATGACTTGCAGCATAGGTTTCACAATATTCTAGAAGACTTCTAAGAGCTCCGATAGATGGCGCCAGCAACACCATGTCATCAGCATAGCTGAGATTATTAACACTAACTCCGTCAATAGAGCATCCGACTGGCATGCTGCTGAGGCCATCTATCAGGTTGTCAACGTACAAGTTAAAAAGCTTTGGGGAAGTTACCCCCCCCTGCCGGACACCACACTCCAACCCGTAAGCGTCAGAGAGGGTGCCGGCCCACTTAACAAAGTTAGTTTGATGCGCATACCAATACTCAAAAACAGAACATAGCTCCCTCGGCAGTGAAGTGTCTCGGAGCTTCTTCCACAGTACGTCATAGCATACGGTGTCAAAAGCTTTTGACAAGTCAAGGAAGCAAGCATAAACCGGCGTCTTTCTATCCACATAGTACCTAACTGTGTGCTTGAGGCTGAGTATTGCACTCTCGGTGGACAGTCCGGGCCTGAACCCGAACTGCCCATCGTGGAGATGTAAGTGTAGGTCTAGGTGTTTATCCAGAAGCCGGTCTAAAACTTTTGCTATGATAGTCGCTAACGATATTGGCCTATAGTTATTTTTATCTGAAATATCACCAGTTCTGTTTTTGACTATTGGTACGACAATGGTTTTCATACAGTCTGGAGGCAAGTACGCGTGACTGATACACAGAGAATAAAACATAGCCAGAACCCCGGGCAGGTGAACCCCAGCGTGCCGCAGGTGCTCTATGCTAAGACCATCATGTCCCGGTGACTTACCCGTACTCATAGTTTGGATGACTTTTCTAACTTCACTAGCTGTAATTCGGGTAATCGCTGTCATTAACAATATAGTATTTTAGTTGTGTCTGAAGATTTGTATAAAAAAAACATAATAAATTGTCAAAAATCGCAAGTGTGCGGCGAACCTCTTTTCAAGTGCCCCGCATATTTACGTATTCGTAGCGCGTCTCCTACTTTTCATGGTGTTTGATCTGACAAAAAACATGTTTTGCAAGTCCTTTGGAAAATATGCAGATTCCTGTCTGAGGTGCTGCGCTTGTAGCTCTCATCTAAGTAGTGGAAGAATTAATAAAATTACAGAATCAGTAGGGCAAAATGGCAATTCATATCTGCCGAAGAAATGGCAATCCATATCTGCCGAAGAACCGACAATTACATTAGCAAGGTTATGAATTTTGATCACATGTGTAAACTTATTATTAAAATCTTTTTTGTGAAATATACTTTATTATTATTCCATTTATTTTCTAATAGAGTTAGCCCATATACTCTATTCATTGCAGAGTGTGAAAGTGGAATAAGGAGACACTTGCATGAAAATAGAAGTAAGATAGATAGTAACTCTTTATTGTACACCCCGAGGAAATATACATTATAAAAGTAAATTAAATTATTAGTAAGTAAATTGTAAGTTTTATTTTCATACAGACAAAAATAGCTACATAAGAAAATTCTCAAATACATTTATTAGATACAATTTTCACAGTGATTGACACATGTTTTGGTTTTCTAAACAAAGATCTAAATTCAAAATCAAATCAAATAAGGTTTTATTCCGAAACCTCATTTCAACATTTTCTCATTTAAAATATGGCAATACATATCTGCCGAAGAACCGACAAGTAAATTAGCAAGGTTCTTAATTTTAATCACATGTGTTAACTTATTATTAAGATTATAATGATTATTTTTTAGTAGCTTTTGAGTGGTGAAAGAGAAAATAAGAGCCAATAAAATCGGTGCCTGAGCCCGATTATTGGAATGAATGAATGAAAGATTTATTTGTTATAAATTTATTTGGCTTTTAAAAGTTTTAGCAGATACCTACTTGGGATTTTCGATCGCCTTGATAATTATAAAGTTAATGAAGGAAAGACTTGGGACATTTTGGGGTGCAATAATGTGAATAAAATCAGTGTCTTTACTGTTGTGTCTCCTAATAATTCTGTGCTAATGGTTTCACTAGGTTTTACACTTGAAAATGTAAAATGTCGAGGGGCAAACAAGCTATGTATTTTGTAGATAGTTACTTAGTTTAATCATGGCTTGATATTCTTGAGATTAGTCAATGTTTTCGGGAGGTAGAGTTTCGTAAACTTAAACATAATTGCTCAAAACTGACAAAATGATGAAAATAACTGATCTAAATGATGAAATAGCACGTGCTTGACGTGCATCGTCTAAAACTACAACTTCACTATCAAATGATCGTCAGCTTTTGAACGTCCAAAATCACAAGGAGGGTCTCAGTTTGACCCGTACATATATTTTTTTACGGTCTAGACTTTCCCCAGTGGAATAATTACATAGTGAAAATACAGGCGAAGTATTTATTTACAAACTTTATACAGTTTATACAAAAGGCACAATATCTTTGCTTATGTTGGAACAATAATGAAAATCACAAAAGAGCGAAAGTTTTTTTATCAGTTATGTCTACAGAGAGAAACAAAATATGGGATAAAACCCCCCTAATACCCCCACTGGGATTACCAGCTCCGCCTTTATGTATTCAGGTTTTTTATTTCAGTTGAAGTTACCGCGTTACCAGGAGTTCAGAAGGGCAAAGTATCGTCATAAAAAATAACGGAGAGCCGCGAGAAAGTAAGTGACGAAGCGATTCTGTCACTGCCTTGCAATTTATGATCGCCTGGTACCCGCTCGGTAAAACATTGCAGTCTGGAACTTCACTTTGAAGTACTTTGATTTATTTGTTCTCAGACTGAGTTTTTGCGGGACTTTGACAGGTCTTGCCGCAAAACGTGCTAGTGAAATATTGAAAAAGTCTAGAAACTCTAGAACAAAGAAAAAATATTCTTTGAAAATTACACAAGTGTTATCGGCGTTTCATTTTCGTGTCAAAACCAATATTAATTTTCACTACTATATTGGTCTTGATAAAAATTTAAAATCTAGTTAAAGGGTTCTATTCCTTCTACTACCTTCTGTTATTTACTTTTCTACCTACTAGTAGGTATAAAGGCCTAATCGTCTACAAAATTTAAAACAAAAAAAAATGTTTGTGGTTTCTAACTTAATTGCAACTCAATATTTCAAAAGAGGAACTGCAACACGTAAAACTAAACTAAACTAAAACTAGTGCACGAAAGGAGCCTCTTCGAGGCGCACTTGAAATCCTTTCATCACACTGGTTCGAAAGAACTAGTGACACGATAAAAAGAAGAACACGTAAAACTCTTAACCAAACCTAAAAATTGAATCTTCATTTCACGTATGAAATTCATTATTACATTTTTACAGAATTTTGTCTGCTGAAACATCCGCATGCCAGCCTGATGCCAAGTCATCTGATTAAGTTGGTAAATCGAGTGTGCAGATTGATGGATGATGCCAGCGATCGTTAATTAGGTATGATACACACGATGTATCATGTTTTTGTGAAGAAATATGTAGCAGGGATGGGTATGTTGTGGGAAGAACCATGTTTCGTTGTGTTTCTGTTGTAAAAAATGCTGCTTGTTGGATGATACCGGCGATTGTTAATTAGGTATACCAAGATGGTCAGTACCAAATTGAAATGGATGCGAAATATGGGACAGACAGACACCCTGTCAATAAAAATGAAATATCTCTATTTTCAAATAATGTTTGTTACTTTTTACGATGGAGGTATTTTATTAACAATGAAAAAGCCTAGTAGTTTTAACATATTATAATATTTATCTAGCCTGTTACTTCTCTTTTTTGAAATCCAGGCTCAGACCTAAATGTACCTACTAGAATTTAGCCAATGTGCCAACAATCATAGAAATACTTTGAAGTGAAAACTTCTGTGGGCGCGTTAAGCAAACTATTTTGTGGGGAAAAATGTGACTGAACTCCAAGCTCGGTATGTAACACTCCTTTAGGTAAAGTCAGCTCGAGCCGCCTTGATGAAGTTTTTTTTCTGGTCATACATAAGCACACTCTTTTTTTTTGTTAAATAATCTGTGTCTATCATTTGTGCGCTATTGTACAAGTCACTAGGCCTGGTCAAAAAAAATTGACCTAAAATCTGCCGCCCTGGGCCCTGCCTTCTCAGGCTATTGGTAAATCCACCACTGGTAGGGAATTATTACAATCATCATGACTTTTCACTCAGATATTCCTAATGCGTCAATGGTCTATTGTACAGACAGCGTCAGAGATAAGTATCCCCCTTGCACAAGACACCCAGCTGTAAATCCTTTCAAAAAATTGAAATTCTTAAAATTATTTTTATTATTACATACTGTTATACAAATATAATCTATTTTTTAAAGACAAAACTTCTCCATTCGCCGCGACGGTGATTTAAAGGGATTTGAAGCTGGGTATTATAATGCAAGGGGCATACTTATCTATGACGCTGTCTGTACCTAACATATTATCTAGAGTGAGTAGGTAGGTATACAGGGCGCCTCACGGATATCCCACATGGAGGAAAAGTACCTTGAATATTGTAGATGGATAATTTACTGAATGAAGACAATATTTGAATTTAAAGAACAATTTAAACTGCATTCATAGATATTTAAATAATTACATGGTTGAACCGGGAATCGAACCCGTTACATGAGAAAAATAAACACCTGAAGCTTTATCATACCGATTGAAAGGCTTCATCATAAGGATTATTTTTTGCTTAATAATAACATAGATAGATAATTCTTTATTGTACACATGGAAAATAACAAATACAAGACTTAAAACTAATGAGTGGTACAATTGGCGGTCTTATCGCTGAGAGCGATTTCTTCCAGGCAACCAACAGGCATTGGACAACATAGTGTCACAAATAAAAGGAAGAACATTAATTTTAACATTTGATGTGAAATTCTGTTCAGAAAAATGAAAAGCTGACATTGCCGTAAGGACATACAACTGACATTATGTTTGTTATGTCATTATACATACGCATCATTTACCTAATAAAATTTAAGTGCATGATAAAATGAAATTATAAGAGATACGTAGGTAATTAGTAGGTACCTGGTTGTATGCAACAAATCGAGCCGTATCCTGAGCCTCACATACACGTATCACCTACCTTTGAGGAAATTGATTCATATTTTATATTCATTCATACCTATAATGGTAAATTTAGTATCGCTTATATTGGGAATATACCGTAGGTATGTATGTACCTAGTGTTTCGTCATCCGGTGTTAGCATATAAATCTGTGTTGATAAGTTTCACATTCATATTATTTTTCGCTCTACGTGCCATAGTAAATTTTGACGGTCGTGTGTGTAACAGAATTATATTGGAGTTAATTTCTACAAATCAAAGAAAGAAAATGTTTACTCTCGCTGTAATAATTGTATTGCTAGCTGCAATATATTTGTATGGATCAAGTTTCAACTATTGGAAGAAGAGAGGAGTGCAGCATGACAATCCCATGCTGTTTTTCGGCACACACCTCTCACGCATCTTCTTCAGGAAAAGCATTACGCAGGTGATCGTCGAGGCTTACAACAAGTACTCGGATGAGAAGGTCGTTGGCCTTTTCAAGATGACAAGCCCCGAACTCATTATCCGGGATCCGGAGCTGATAAGACGCGTCATCGTGACGGATTTTTCATACTTCTACCCGCGTGGGTTGAATCCTCATAAAACGGTGATCGAACCGCTGATGCGCAATCTGTTCTTTGCTGATGGTGATCTCTGGCGGCTGCTGCGGCAACGCATGACGCCGGCATTCACAAGCGGCAAGCTGAAGGCCATGTTCCCTCTGATTGTGGATCGCGCAGAGAGGCTGCAGACGCGTGCGCTCGCTGACGCCGCTGCAGGCCATGCGCTGGACGCGAGAGATCTCATGGCGCGCTACGCCACAGACTTCATCGGCGCATGTGGCTTCGGTATCGACGCCGACTCTCTTAATGACGAAGAATCCGCATTCAGAACACTTGGCGTTAACATCTTCCGCGTAGGGTCCAAAGACGCCGTCATTGCCGTACTCAAAAATATCTTCCCCGACCTCTTTAAACATTTCAAGTTCATGGATCGAGTGGAGAAAGATGTCTTTGATCTGACTCGAGAGGTTTTGCAGCAGAGAAACTATGAGCCGTCCGGGAGGAATGACTTTGTCGATTTGCTGTTGGAGTGTAAGAAGAAGGGTTTGATCGTAGGGGAATCGGTAGAAAATTTCAAGACCGATGGGTCCCCCGAGGTCACAAGTTTGGAGCTTACCGATGAGCTAATAGCGGCTCAGATGTTCGTGTTTTTCGCTGCTGGTTTTGAGACCTCTTCCTCTGCCACCAGTTTCACACTACACCAACTAGCTTTCCACCCTGATGTGCAGAAGAAACTGCAGGGACATATCGATCGCGTGCTTGCCAGGCACGGAGGCAAGCTCTCTTACGAAGCTGTCAAAGAGATGACATACTTGGAGTGGTCCCTCAAGGAGGCTATGAGAATTTTCCCCTCGGTCGGGTACCTTATAAGGAAGTGTGCGCGCCGGTACACGTTCCCTGAACTGGATCTGACAATCGACCCTGGTGTGTTGATCTACATCCCGGTACACGCCCTGCACAACGATCCCCAATACTTTGAGAACCCTGAAGAGTTCCGTCCCGAACGCTTCGACCCTGAAGTCTTTGATGCTGAGAGGAACAAATACATTTATTTACCATTCGGAGATGGACCTCGAGCATGCATTGGTGAGCATTCTATTCTATTTTTATTTTTTAAGATAAAAAACATTTATTTCATAAAGTTCTTAGTATAAAGGTAGGTAACAAGTTTAAGTAAACGTAGTATAAAATGAAGAAAGAAATGAATGAAGGCTAAAATCACAAAATGAAACTATAAAATTTAGGACTATTTTAACTAAGAGGTATATAATTAATATAAGCTGCATATAAATTTGAGTTGAAAGTTTTCTTTCTCTTTTATCAATTTACATAAAATAAAACAGAACTACATACTTATGTAAAGACCCGAATCAGATGATTCTATTCTCACATAGAAAAGAAAACTAGAGATTAATCTATTGTTAGGTTATGTAGGTATCTCTCCGCAGAACAAATCCGGTGAGTTTGAATATCATGATGCACTTGGTAGGAAACAGTCTTCTGGCAATGAGTTTCCGCGAAAGTAAAAACCCGTCGAATTATATGGTCAATAAAAGTTTACGTTTGACCATGTTCATCGTACAGGGTATATTTTCCAAAGCTGGCATGAACAACACATTCACAAGTGCGCTTGTGTTGTGTAGTGTACCTGTCAAAATTATCATCCTTTTAATTGATTGATTCAGGCGTTACTTTGCGGAAATTTATAAATATTAATAAATAGTATAAATACAATATAGTAATAATTCCGCTTAACTTCCAAACAAAGGTTACAATTAACTTAACTCTAGTTTGTATCTAAACCAAAGCGCCGAAAACAGAAAACCCAAGTCGACACGTGTTTCGCCTCTACACGAGGCATCCTCAGGAGATGTTGACTCGCCGAAATCCGAAACGTAAACTCACGTTTCGGATTTCGGCGAGTTAATTGGAACCTTTGTTTGGAAGTTAAGCTGAATTATTAATAATATTTATACTATTTATTAATATCATACTTTTGTCAAAGTGTAGGTATTGAAATTACATTAGTGTGAGTACTATGACAGCGCCAGCTTTTGTTGACCTATATGTTAAATTGCAGGATATCGTCTAGGGCTGATGCAGTCGATGGCAGGCCTAGCTGCGGTCCTGTCGAAGTTCACGGTGGAGCCCGCGCCCTCTACCCTGCGGCGCCCCATAGTAGACCCTTTTTCTAACATAGTGCAGTCCATCAAGGGAGGCTTGCCTCTCTACTTCCGAGAGAGGCAGCGAACCGTGTTCCATGAATCTTCGTTGTAGAAATTTAGTATTAAGTATTTATTTATTTACTTTAAATAAAACGGTTTAACAACCAATTCCATTATTTTAAGATTAAAGATAAAATTATTACATTACATTTTAAATTAAAAATTAAATTACCTACAAATTAATAATTACTTACATTAGCTATAAATTTAAAATAGTCATATATAATAATACACATAATTAATTATATTTATGTCTAAATTTTAATTGGCAGAACCAATGGAAATCTAAATTGAAATTCCAACGACTAACAGATCTTTAAATACTATGTATATGTATGTATAATACCTATTACTGCTTATCTATATTATAATGTAGTTTCAGAATCTTTTAATGTTTGTTACCTCAGAACTTTGTTGTTTTAAACTAATTTCAAAATATATTTGAAAGGATATACCCCGCAAAATTTTTAATCACCATAAAAAAATACACATAATCAGTAGCCGTAACTAAACAAATATACCTACCTAAGTATGGCAAAAAAACTTGAAATAATTGAGTCGAATTTTTGTCAAAATAAATTTGATAAAAATTGCATAAAACTGTTACCTTTAGTCGTTTTCCTATGGATTTGCGTCACGTTGTACCCTTTATTTATAATAATTTAAGCTCGAGCCAGCTCGCAAAAGCTCGGCTCGGGCGCCGCACTCTATTGCCACTCTGTTATTTTGTAAAATACCAAAATTCTGACTGCACAGATACAACGTAGTACCTTTGGTAGTACCCCGTATGCATTGCTTATATATTTTTTTTTGGTAATAAAAAATTGGTAGTGTATAATTTTTGAAGATATATAAGATAGAATAGAGATGGAAATATAAATTAAGTATAAAATTTTAAAAAGTGGAGCGGTGATTTTTTTTCCAGATAAAACAACCTAAAATGGTTTAGTAAGTACTACCTACTACATAATTTGTTTTGCTATGTTAAATAATATAGGCGTAGACGTATCGTATAGATACTAATAATTTGATTAGTAAAAACAGTTTTGCCCAATCTCCTTTATTTCGTGAGGTTGTACCTACCTAGTAAAAAATTAACTGCTCCACTTTTTTGAAATTTATACTCAGTCAATATAAAACTTTCAAAATAAAGCGCGAGATAAAGGCGCCCGGGATTCTGGACCTTAATCTCGACCTCGGTAAAGTCACTAAAAACATCATACTTGTAGAACAGCCAAACAAAGGCAAAAAAAACCTTTCCAAAATAATCACGTTGTAATCACAAAGCACTGAACTCGCTCACGAGCGTTCGTTTGATTGGTCGAATCAAGCGAAGTCTATTCTACGTGATACGTGGTAGGTACGTGCTGCGTGTACGTGACAGCTAATGACGTCTACGGGATCGAATTTAGAATACTCTGCTTACAAATTCCTAAGCTGTCTTAACCATCGATGTCACACAAGCTTATTTACACTCTGATTGTTGCGTTTTTAAAAGCTAGCATGTGAGCGTGTTTTCGGGAAGGATTGTAAACACGCAGATTGTAAAAACGCCGATGACTCTGGGCGACTGTACACGCTACAAGCGAAGTCGCTGGCGTGTAGCGTGTAAAAAAGCCGTGTGTCATAGTAAGTACTATTAGTTAAGCGTCGTTGACACAGGGCTAGTTTCAAGCTACAAGCCAGCGAGTTCGCTTGTAGCTTTTAGCAGCAGAGAACAGACAGAGCAGACAGATTTTGTCCACAACTACATTAGGTACCTAGTTGAAAAAAATCAAAGAATTAAAAAATAATGTCTGCTCAATTTTTTGGGTTTTTACCAAAAATAAATTACAAAATCCCATAACGAAGCCACTCGGAGGCTCTCGAGACCCGAAACTCTCGGAAGTCTTCATTTGCCAATATTTTCCTGTCCTCATTATGTTTCGGTAAAATAAAGCAATTTTACACGCCACGAAATATTCACTTTCGTGATTATTGGACATTATGACTCTTATCTTGTTTAAATAGAGTAGCAATTTGCTTGAAGACCTTAAAATACTCTGTTGAGATTTTGTCTCGTTACATGCTTATCACTAAATACACCGATAGTCACAATGTTATTTCGAAGAAATAAAGATTAAAGTAGCTAAAATTGATACCTAAGCATTTGCTACGAAAGAAAGTAGCAAAATTACTACAAAGACACGTAGCGTACGCGTAGGACCGTAGCAATAGGCCCGCTATTGTAGGACCGTAGTAATCGCTACGCTACGTAGGACCGTAGCAAACGCTACGCTACGAAGACACGTAGTGACGTAGCAAAAAACTTTAACGCTAAGCTACACTATAAAAAAATTGGTAGGTACTAGGGCCTCCAGTACCGGTTCCTTTTTCCAGTACCGGGATTTCGGTACCGGCACACGGCCGGAACCGGGAGTACCGGGATTTTCGGTATTCCCGAAAATAAATAGTAACCTATTATTAAGTCAAACAGAAAACTCGTCAGAAAACGATAAAATAAAGAAAAGTCTTGCGAAATATAACGAAAAGTTATTAGTTATATTTTTATATTTATATAATTTACTGCAAGCATGATTTGTAAGAGAGAAAATTCGCGTAACTAATTGAATATTGCATTAACAATACAGTCCCAATTTTTAAGTTATATATCAAGTATAAATGGCTTATAACGAAAGTTTTGAAGTGGATATTTCTTTGTTTGCAGGATTGTATAGAATTACAGTTCAAAAGTTAGTACGTCACATGCGTAACAACACTTCTAAACGAAGGTTGATTTGATTTCTGACAAAATAATAGTTTTTAATCGTACTTTATTTGTTATTAATCTTCACAAGCCAATGCTCAATGATCATGTCAATGTCAATGATCGGCCTCATAAGTATGTTAAAATAAGAAAGTGCCAATTTTATTAATTTCCTCTGTGATAAACTATCAATAAGTATATGTGTCAGTTTAATTTTTTTGTCAAAGACTTAACATAAAGAAGTATCCACTTATAATTTACGGTTGTATCTTCGACACAACCCGTTGCTTATTAACCAGTGCGTCCTACCCATAATGAAATACTCAACCAAGGCGTGAACACTCACTGTTCTGCTAGATATCTATTTAGATAAACGACGCAATAATACACTATGAAACGAGCTACGCTTGGAGATTGAGATACTTGAAGGGAACTAATGTCATTAACAAAGCTTATAAACCCGTATATCCATAGTCAGCTGGTTTTAATAAACATAAAGCAAAGTCGCATTGCAGAAAACGGAATCATTATTCATCATTTCTTATTAATAGTAGGCTAATAAACTGTTGATGACAACATCGGAGAAGATGGAAAGACGAGCTAGACTCCTACTTGGAAGACTGGAAGACAGTTGCCCTTGACAGAAAAGAGTGGAAAGAAGGAAGGGAGGCCTTTGCCTTGCAGTGGGACGATTCAGGCTCATAATAAAATAATAATAAGAAATAAAAATAATACGTTTAGTGGCTTAGGTTGTGGAAAGACCGTCACGTCAGTACAAACAACCCCAAAGCCCATGTCATTCTTTAAATAAATGCATTGAGACGACGATACCAACAATAAGCTGATATTGCAACATTTCCTAAGTTCTGAACATCAACAGCACATTTGAAAGTTAGTAAGATGGGCGGGTAGTATCTAGTGGGTAGAGGAGTTACTGTCTTCCCTTCTTTGTACTAACAGAATGCACTATTTAGCTATGGTTTTAAAGATTAAAACCCTAAAAAAGCTCTTATACACTAAATTTTAAGTAATCCCGAAAGTACCGAAAATCCCGGTTCTGGATTTTTCTAGTACCGGTGCTGGAGACAGCCAAGAATACCGGGATTTCCCGGGATTTTCGGTTCCGGGATTTCCCGGTACTATGCCCTAGTAGGTACCCAGCGTTGCTGTTAGTTGTTCAAAATCTTTATTGTATGTGCATAGGTAGCAACATTGCGATTGAGTAGGGGCATCCTACTACAAACTACAACCTGCCTTCTTCTAAAGGTAAGTGTTTACTTTATGAAATGTCCGTCCGTAGGTGTAGGTAACTATTTGAGTCGTAAATATTACCAACATTATTTATTGGAACCTGAAGCAACGTAATTAATCTCCTTTGATTAAACACTGTCCGTTTACGTCTTTGGTAGGTTAGTTTAGTGTAGTACCATCAAGGATTTTCTATAACATAGCTTACAAGTTCTTTGAGTACCAAGTAGTACCTATAAATAGCTACAGCTAATTTTAGGTAAGTATGTACAAAATTAAATACTTGCTGTTGGCTTAAAACCGATTTTACTGATAGCAACGGACTGGTGATAGAAGGCCTCGTATGGTTAGTTCAAAGAGTTTGGATATACCTATACTTACTGTTATGTCAGTGTCAATATATGATGTGTCAAGTAGGGGGTTTTTCCCACCAATTGTAAAATGTCTGTAGAAGTTTAAGTAATAAATTCTTTTCTAATTTTTCAAATATATATTTTATTTTAATTATAAAACATGGCGCAGACGGTAAAAATGCCACCGAATTTCGATATCAGATCACCATCAGCGGCGTCTGACTGGAAACTTTGGAAATGTCTTTTTGAAGACTTCTTGATTGGAAGCAAAAAAGACACGGAATCTGATAAAGTTAAACTAGCCCTACTGAGGAATATGATGGGGCCAGAGTCTGCAATGGTACTTCTAACTCTGAAGTTGACCAAAGAAGAAATTGGATGTTACGAAAAAGTAGTTAAAGCTATTGACGAATACGTAAATCCTAAAATCAATGAAGTTTTCGAGAGATACAAATTTAACGAGAGGAAACAAGAGGAAGGTGAATCCTTCGAAAATTTTTATACTTCGCTTAGGCAATTAATAAGCACCTGTAACTACCAAAATGAAAACAGTGATGAGTCACTGGAAGACCAGTTGCTCAGAGATAGGATTGTACAAGGGATAAGCGACAAGTCAGTGCAGGAGAGTCTTTTGAGAAAAGACACATTAACTCTACAAGCAGTCGCCAGAACATGCAGAGCTAGTGAAATAAGCAAAGGCCAGGCCAAAGAGATGAACCCAACAGTTGAAATTGATGCAGCAAAAAGAAATAAATACAATACAAAGAAGTTTAACTGCCGGAGATGCCAGCAATTTCACGGAGCCAAGGAATGTCCTGCTTTTGGAAAGAAGTGTTCAAACTGCGGTATAGAAAATCATTTTGCTGTGAGCTGTCGTGTAAAGAATCGTAAAGTGCAGGAAGTGAAATGTGATGTGAAATGTGAGGATGGACAGTCTGACGACAGTGATTATTATTGTGGTGCAGTCAGTTCAAGTGTAAGTAAATCTGACTGGGTTGAAAATATTCTAATTGAAGAACAAATGGTGAAGTGCAAGTTGGACACTGGGGCCGATGTGAGTATTATGCCTCTAAAAATATTTGAGAAGGTGAATAAAAATCTAAATTTGAAATTGAGGAACACTAATTTAAATGTTGAGTCGTTTGCAGGAGACAAAGTTAAACCTGTAGGAATCACAAACTTATTGTGCAAATTTAAAAATGTAGAATGTTATGAAGATTTCATTGTGGTTAATTCAAATACCATGCTATTGGGTTTACCAGGGTGTGTTTCACTAAATCTAGTTAAACGAGTGCATGCAGTGGAGTCAAGTATTGAAAAAAATAAATTCATAGAACAACATCAAAATGTTTTTGAAGGAGTTGGTAGATTGCCAGAGGCGGTGGAAATTCCTACCAGAGATATGGTAGAACAGATATGTCATCCTGCTCAAAGAATTCCACATTGCATGTATGAACCATTGAAAATTGAATTACAAAGGTTAGAAGATAGAAACGCAATAGCCAAGGTCAAAAATATAAATGCAAATGCACATGTAAACCGAGTTGTTATTGTGGAAAAACCCAATGGCAAGGTAAGACTATGTCTAGATCCATCTGATCTTAATAAAGTGATTGTTAAAAAACCCAAAATGTTACCTACATTGGATGACCTTGCTTTAAAATTAAAAGGAAAAAAAGTCTTCTCCGTCTTAGACCTCACAGAAGGTTTTCATCATCTCAGATTATCTGAAGCCTCATCTTGGAAGTGTTGCTTTGCCACTCCTTTTGGAGTCTGGAGGTACTTGGTTCTCCCTTATGGCGTAATGAACGGGCCTGAATTATTCCAGGATGTCCTTGAAAGTCATTTTGGATGTATAAGAAATGTAATTATATGGGCTGATGATATTCTGGTGATGGGAAACTCAATGGAGGAGCATGATGCAGCTTTAGCAAGTGTTATGGAAAAAGCTAGTCAGTTGGGAATAGTTTTCAACAAAGATAAATTTCAATTTAGACAGAAAGAGGTTAAATATGTAGGACAAATTTTTAACGAACATGGCATGTCACTGGATAGTGACAGGGCTGAATCTCTAATAAATTTAAAAGAACCAAAGGATAGAGATGGATTGAGACAAATTTTAGGGGCATTCAACTATGTAAGACGTTATGTACCCGAAATGGCAAATTTGATGTCACCATTATGTAAACTATTGAAAAAAGATTGTGAATTTACATGGCTACCAGCTCACACCAAAGCATTCAATGAAATGAAGCAAAGAATTAGCAGTGCCCCCGCACTAACTCCATTTGATGTGCATAAACAAATAATTTTGCAATGTGATGCTTCAAAGAATGGTTTGGGCTGCTGCCTTTTTCAAAAAGATTCAGAAGCCATTCTTAGGCTGGTGACTTGTGCTTCCAGAACCATGACTGATACGGAACTCAATTATAGTCAAACCGAAAAGGAGATGTTAGCAATTTGCTATGCAGTAAAAAAGTTTCACCGTTACATCTATGGTTCTGAAATCTTGGTCCAAACAGATCATAAACCAATTGTAGCAATTATGGAAAAACATATTGTAAAAATAGGGTCACCAAGGCTGAGAAGACTAAGGCTAAAATTGCTTATGTATAGCTTAAATGTACATTATGTTCCGGGGAAATTGGTGCACTTTGCAGACATGCTGTCTAGGAATAGTTTAAAGCACACAGAGGAAGAGAAGGAATCAGTGCACCTAGTACATTCAGCATCTTTGCATCTACCAATGTCACCTGAAAGAAAGTCTATTTTTAGAATAGAAACTAGTAATGATCCTGTACTGAGCCTAATTTGCCAATTCTATTATAATGGGTGGCCTGAAGAAAGTAAAATATCCAAAGAGTGCAAAGATTATTATGCTCTTAAAGATAACATTTATTTTGAAGCTGGGTTAGCATTCTTTGGAAATAAAATAATTGTACCTAAAAATTTGAGGTCATATGTGCTCAATTTGATACATGAAGGTCATCCAGGAGTGGGAAAATGTATAAAAAAAGCAAGGCTTCTATTTTATTGGCCAAGACTTTCCACTGATGTGTATGAGTTTGTTATGAAATGTAGAACTTGTGAAAAGTATCGACCAGTCAATGCTCATGAACCACTCTTACCCCACAAAGTACCAAATTTAAGATTTTCAAAAGTAGGAACAGATATTTTGGAGTTTGAAGGGAGATATTATTTGGTTGTGGTGGACTACTTATCACACTGGATAGAACTCTTAAAAATGTCAGATAAAACATCTAAATCTGTAATAAATGCATTTCAAGAAGTGTTCATGAGGTTTGGATATCCTGTAGAGATAATTGCTGATAATAATCCGTTCAACTCCAGAGAGTGTCTAAAGTATTTTAAAGATAAAGATATAACACTGATAACCAGTAGTCCTCATTATCCAAGAAGCAATGGTATGGCTGAAAAAGCTGTTCATATAGGCAAAAATATTTTAAAAAAAGCAAAAGAGGATAATGTGGATTACAGAGATTTTGTAATGTGTTATAATAACACACCACTGTCAGGGATGGAAGTTTCTCCCTCACAAATATTGAATAGTAGGCAAGTTAGAACTAGAGTGCCTGTACGACCTGAGCTGTTGAAACCAAAAATACAAGTAGATGTGCATAAATTGTTAGAGCTTAAAAAATCTATTGCAAAACAAAAATCTGAACTTAATGTAAGGAAAAAAGAAATAAAATTTCAAACAGGGGAAAATATTGTGCATAAAACTGACAAAGATAAATACTGGAAAAAGGGTATTATAGTAAAGAAATGTAAGCAACCAAGATCATATTGGATAGTAGACAAGGGGTCAAATCAAAAATTAAGAAGGACTAGTTGTCACCTGAAAAAGTCATTTAGTGGTGAGAACAATGTTATTAAAAGGGACTGGGATTTGGAGTTTCAACAGCAAGGCCTTGAACCGTTACAGCAAACCAGCCCCCTTGATACTGATGCTAGTAGACCACCTAATGAGATCACAAGACCACCCAATGTGACTAGAAGTGGCAGACTTGTTAAGATGCCGCAACGACTAGATTTGTAAGTAGGGTAATCTGATTAGTTTTTGAATAGTACTGTGTAGTTCTTATGTGTTATTTTTTTTTGTTTTCTCAATGTGTGTGTAATACATGAAGTAGGTACCTACTGTGCTATACATGACATGTATTGCTCTTATTATGTGAATAGGTATATTGCTTTTATTTTGGTTGGATAACCTTCTGAAAAGGGAGGTGTTATGTCAGTGTCAATATATGATGTGTCAAGTAGGGGGTTTTTCCCACCAATTGTAAAATGTCTGTAGAAGTTTAAGTAATAAATTCTTTTCTAATTTTTCAAATATATATTTTATTTTAATTATAAAACACTTACTATATTTATATATTTATTTATATACTTACTATACTTTACTTCGTTCTTCTGAGGGTTAGTTGCATACTCTGACTGATCTGTGGTTAGTTGCCATTCAAAGAGCTTCTATACTATGTATCTAGAGAGCTAACACGCCATTTTGTTTTATTTAAGGATTAAGAATTCTGAACCTTATGCCTTGGAAATAAAGTTCTTTTTGAATTAAATCTAAATATAAGGATTTTAAAACTTGATAGAGACCCCCTCGTTAAGGAGTGTGTCTCGTTCACACAGTTGCCAGCATACAATTAAAATTAACATGGCCATAATTTTTGAAATAAGTGGGACAATTTTCGAAATTAGACGATTTGCTCTAAATGTTATTCAGATTCATTTGAAAGGTTTAGTACAGTCGCTGTCATGTAGGTTAGGTACCTAACTGCCGAGAAAAATAATTACTGTTCGAAAGAAACAGTATTAAAACCATTGAATCAGATATACCTCACTAGAATGCGGCACACCGCCCTCTTTTTTGTTGATATTTTAATGCACCTATGTATAATATAATTAAAAAAAAATAATGCAAAGCAACGTATGTATATAACATTGATAGCTTATTGAGCAGATTGAATTTTCCCTTGGTTGCTTGTTTATGTCTCAATGAAATATTCAAAGTTCAAAAATTATGGTCGCCCTACAGAACGAGACACACTCCTTACTGGTTCTAGCTCTTTCGGCTCGCAGTTTTCGTGTGAGTCGGCATTCTAGATACATAGTATACAAGTTCTTTGTTGCCATTATAGTTTAAAGACTAATCCGTCTATGTATTATGGCAGTAAGACCTAAAGCCATCCTCTAAGAAAAAAACATTTTGACATTGACAATCACATTTTAAATTGACATTGACATTAGAATTATAAATCATTTGACTTTGACATATATTTTTTTTTGTCATTTATGAAAAAGCGGGAGGAGTTTTGGCGGGAAACTTGTATAACTTTGAGTGTTTAAGTGTAAAAACGGTGGTTTTTTATACATTAAGTGCTCGTGAACGTGTATGAGTGTTGGTGAATAGTGTAATGCTGTAAAACGTGACTTTTCATGTTGCCTCCAAAACTCCATAGAAGCCTCTAGTAAAGTCGCAACCACCACTACTTTACAGGGGCATGACTTGACTTATCGACTCTGACTTATGACAAAATAATCTCTCCAATTACTTGACACTGGCTATATACCTTTGATGTGAAGCCAAAACCGAAGAACTTAGGTTCTTCGAAAGAAAAAAAAAAAAAAAAAAAAAAAAGCGGGAATTTGGGGAAAACAGCAAATATTTTTCAATAAAAAAATGCAAGTTTAGTTTAATTTAGATTCTGGAAATATTTCTCTGAATCTCGATATTATAATACAGTTCAGCCTTATTTGCATGAATGGATTTGTGAACTCCTAATGTGCTTAAATTTTTACTTGTCAAGCATTATCACTAACCCAAGTGCAACAAACTGATCGAGCTTTCGAGCTCGTTTACGATTCCATCTGTACTGTACAGTCCTTGTTTGTATCGTGCTAAAACTATGTCGAACATGAAGACGATAAACGCAGCTCTCGCAGTCAGCAAGAGGCCCTTCAGAGTGTCCATCGAGGGTAATATTGGCTCGGGGAAATCGACGTGCATCAAGTTCTTTGACAAGTTTCACAATGTGGAAAAGCATGCGGTAAGTCTACTTTAATCGCCAACCGCTGGGCTTGTGTCGGTTGTGGGCAGAACCGTGCCTTGTACCACAGAGAAATAGGAATTTACATACCAGAAGCCGCAGAAAGTCTATTTTTGTAAGAGATCACTGCTCCCCAGTAGGTAGTAGTGTGTACACTAATAAATACACAATTTACCCAATGATTGGAAGCTAATGCAACCTACTGTACCCCTTGTTACAGAATAAGAACTAAGAGCTATGTATGTGGTTACTTATTTTAGGCTTTGACTGCAGGGCAAAGTGTACCTACTCGTAACAATGTAATTTTGTTTTTCGCAGGAACCTATCAAAGAATGGCGTGATGTAAACGGACACAACCTTCTAGGGCTCATGTACAGTGACATGAACAAGTGGATGTTCCCGTTCCAGCATTACGTACACCTCAGCCGCCTAAAGATCCAGACCAGCGCACCCGCCCATCCTGCCATTACCGTTAAAATGTTTGAAAGGTGATTTAACATTGTATTATTGTAAGAGGCAGAAGCTTAGAGACTTTAGGCCAGTCTCAAATAAGCCACCAATCACACCGTAACTTATTGTGACAAAATCAAATCAGCTTGTCTCTAACCAAATAAATAGCATAATAATTTGTCTTGAAACATGTGCCTCCTATCTCCTTGGCTTGGGCACTTGAGGATGCTATGTATGGAGTGGACACAAATGTAGTCAGCCTAACGCTACCAGAAGTTAGAAGTTCAAAGACTCCTGGGCTCTTCACAGGCTTCACGGAGCGAGCGCAGTTAAGCCAGCAGCTCATCCAAAAAGGACCAACTTTAGAGTTTAATTGTGGAAAATGGTGAAATATCACCTTAACATCTTATTATCCAGCTTCTTTACTATGCTCAGACCAAATATCAGACCATTTGGTTGTATAGTTTTGACTTGATCAAGAAACATAATTTTGTAACAAAAACATTTTTATTAGATAAAATTTAAAATCATCATTTTGCATGTTTCAGGTCAGTTCAAAACAGCCGGTTCTGTTTTGTGGAGAATGCCAAACGACAGAATCTAATAGAAGACCCAGAGTACAACACATTGCTATCTTGGTATGATTATACGGAGAAGTGCCTTGACATCAGCTTAGACCTTATTGGTAAGACTTATCAATGATAATACTGAAATTCCTGTTTTTCTGTCCTACCCTGTCCCTTCTAAAAGTTCTATGTAAGTGAACATACCCAAACTATGTGACCTGTTCAGAGAGGGAGGTCTTCAAAATTCAGTAATCCCCCGCTTTACACGAGGGATGCGTTCCAGACAAAGTTGCGTTATGTGAAATTCCCGTATAGCATGGTTATGATGAAATAAATAATTAAAGTAAAAAGGGTGTTAAGGGGAATCCTCAAGGCAAATTTCCATACAAAATGTTTTGGACAAATACTCAAAAAGTATGCCGTATTATAGTAATTTCTTCACACTATTCATTTCGTCTGTTAACCGATTGTGTCAACAAAAATTAGTAAGGTTTCATACTTTAATTTAGATTATATGCATGTTTTTAAATAAGTAGTGTTAATTTTAAAACATGTATAAAATCTAAATGAAAGTATTAAATAAATAGGGTTCTCATGTACTACGGATGGTCACCATAGGGAGGTAGGGGGGTAAAAAATAGCCAAAAATGGGTCAGGTAGTTTGGGTATGTTCCCTAAGGTGGACAAACAGGAATTAAGTTTTTTCAATTCTATCTGTCTCTTCCGTCCATTTCTCTATCCTTTTTCAATCAACTAGTCTACAGTCAGTTGAACAAACATAATGTTTTATTTCCAGTATATTTGAAGACTTCTCCGGAAGTGGTGTGGGATCGGATGATGAAGCGGGGACGGACCGAGGAATCTGAAGTGCCTTTAGAGTACTTACAACAGGTAAACATTCTTCTATCCTAATTAAATTTTAAGACAAAAGTTTTAGAAGATTGATTTATAGATAGATATTTGGTGCTCAATCACACCAAAACTATTGAACCAATAAAGGTAAAATTTAATGTAGGTATAGTTAAGGGTAATCCTCAAGGCAAATTTCCATACAAAATGTTTCGGACAAATACTCAAAAAGTACGCCGTATTATAGTAATTTCTTCACACTTAATTACCACTACTAATTTAAAAACACGTATAAAATCTAATTTATAGTATGAAACCTTACTAATTTTTGTTGACACAATCGGAAAACATAGACGAAACGAATAGTGTGAAGAAATTTGCCTTGAGGATTGCCCTTAAAGTCACTTCAACTACTTTTTTTTTCAGTTATTCTAATTAAAAACTTTAACTACTGAACAGATTTTGATAAAATTTATATAGGACCAATCTTCACAACCAAAAAGAATTTCTCAAATGCATAAGTAAACAAACATTAAAGAAGAAGTTGGTTGAAAAGTCTCAAAATAATTGACAAGTGTAAAAAGTTAGACTAGGCTCAGTAGCGTGCATTCGAGTCAAGCGTACGAATGAATATACACTGCGTGCTAAAAGGCACTGCACTGCGATGCTGATGTAAGCGGCGGATTAATGGACGCGAACGGTGCGCGCTACGGACGTACGCGTAGAAGGAAGGCAGGCCTTAACTAAGCTAAATCTTAAGTAATTTTCTATTATAGGTTCACGATTCATATGAGGATTGGATCAACTCAGCTGACGTGGGATGTGAAGTATTGACTATCGACGCGAATCGATCCATTCAAGAAGTGAAGCAAGATTTAGAGAGATATACCTACAAGATACTAGGAGGGAATCATACCAATTGATTTTTTAATATTTAAGAGGAACATACTAACTGATTTGTAAATAGCATTGAAGACAAACATACCAATTAATTTGTTAAATACTAATGGAAGGACTTATTTTGTTATAAATACTAATGGAGGGAATTATACCAATTCATTTGTTTAATAATCCCTTACTTTTGAGCGACAAAAATCTATATCTAACCTCTTCCCTCGGGGTAAGGTGTCTAATTGCGCTATGTCTTACAATTCGGCAGCTGTCATTTCTGACAGTTTCACATATCCTCTTAAGCTAGGAATTGAGTTTGTGTGAAGGGCAGTCATTATTTCGTGGTCGCCATTCGAGAACCTTTATTCCCAATGACCCGTATAAAACTTTGCTCCTACCATACCAAATAGTTATAAGATGCTATGTACAGACAGCGTCAGAGATAAATATCTTCCTTGCACAAGACACCCAGCTATAAATCCTTTAAAAAAATTGTAATAATTAAAATTATTTTTAAGCTTACATACGGTTGTACAAATATAATCTATTTTTTAAAGGCAAAACTTCTCCATTCATCGTGACGGTGATTTAAAGGGATCTGAAGCTGGGTATTATAATACAAGGGGGATACTTATCTATGACGCTGTCTGTACAGTCGGCTTTGTAATTGTCTTTACACACAGCTTACGCCGATGTTCTTTTGTGATTAAACTACTTGTGGGTTATCATATGTGGTTTATTCACACACAAACATGTGTTTGTGTGAGTGGTTTAATCACAGGAGAAAACCGGGGCGTAAGCTGGGTGTAAAGACAATTACAGAGCCGACTGTACAACTTCTACTAACATTTTATTTTGTGTTTAAAATTGACTGAAATGGCCACCCAATGTTTTTGAAATATTCGTGCCTTAATTAGTTTTAGAAACGCTTTAAATATTTTTTTTATTTAATTTTAATTAAAAAGATAATGTTTTTTTAAATTATTTCAGTGTTATTGTAGTAGTAAGCAAAGCTATAATTTGTCTGCTTGCACCAAACTGTCTAAGTTCCTAAGCAATTACTTTACTCCCTTGGAAATTCTTATCTATCAAGCAAGTAAAGCAATTACTTAGGAATTTGGACAGTTTAGTGCTAGCCAGCATTAATTAATTTTAATAAGTATAAATAAAAATCTTTTCTTATAATTTTATTCTGTATTTCATATCCTAATGATTGTTTATATGATGCAACTACTCTCTACCTCATTGCAACTGAGTAATCTAAACAAATCTAAAATGGCATATTTTATGAATAAAAAATAATATAAGTAACTGAAATGGTATTGATTTATTTATCACAAAACAATAATAATTTATTATTTCCTAAATTCTGGGACCTATTTCCTAACTTATTCCAACTTAGGTACCCAAAATATTACATTTACAAATATTATTATATTTGACGCTTTGTCCTTTGTAGCAATATTCTGGTTATGGGTAAGCGTGATCGTTTACCATCTGGAGAGCGCTTACCTCGTCTCACTTGTTTACATAAAAAAACTCTAATAACTCTCCTATTAGGACAAAAATCGTAAAATAAGTATGACTTCTACGATGGTATGGTATATTAAAAGGTGTAAGTTATGAAATAGATCTCAAAACGATTTATTTGCACTAGTTTCAGCGGTAAAGGTGGTCAGCCCTGATGTTGGTGGCGATTTCGCTTTCCCATTTGTCCCCGTTGGAGAGGAGTTTCTCCTTATTGTATAGGAGTTCTTCGTGAGTTTCAGTTGAGAATTCGAAGTTTGGTCCTTCAACAATAGCGTCGACGGGGCAGGCTTCCTGTGAACAATACGAATATGTGACGACAAGGATGGTCGAGTGGCAAGTGTGTTGGACTGCCAGCCTGGTGTTGTGGGTTCGATTCCCACTTCAGAATAAACATTTGTGTAATTAACATCGATGCTTGTCCTGTCTGGGTGTTTTCTATGTATGTATGTAATTATGTATTTTCTATATAAAAAAGTATATCGTTTTGAGTTTTGAGATCCTGAGAGTTAGGCTATTGCTTGTTACCTATCATATCAGTCACCAAATAATGACATAGAAATGTGATACGATATGGAATGATCCGTGGTTGGCCACACAGTTAAGGACTCAAATTGACTGTACCTACTAACCGTGGCAAGTAAAAGGCGGCTTCCTTCTAACCCTGGGAAGCCGCCTTTTACTAAACAGCTGATACCTGACAGAATCCGCAATAGATACACTTGGTCATATCGATGTCGTATCTCGTGGTTCGCCGCGAGCCGTCCTTTCGCTCCTCGGCCTCGATAGTGATGGCCTGGAATGAGTTCAAACCGTTATCAGCTGTTGCTTAGCTTAGCAGCTGTCATGTAGCTTACATATGCCTAGATCACACGTACAGAGTACTCGGCCGAGACAGTGAAAGCTTACGTCACTCGCTCAGCCGAGCACTCGGCGCTATGTTCATACGTACCGAGTACTCGGCCTAGTACTCGGTACGTGTGATCTAGGTATAAAAGATTGATTAGCTGTCAGAGCTTGCATTAGGAACTATTTTATAGCTGAACAACTGGCAATTAGCTTAGCAGCTTTCATATACCATAAAAAGGGGGGAATAGGGATATAGGTAAGTGCGGTTTCAGTATAGCGTAAACGGGCATATTGTTACTCGCGAAACTTCAAAAGCCCAACGCCCCATACGAATTGCACGACGCTATTTTAGTGTTGATACGAAGATAATGATGAAGATGGTATTTTAATAACCTGTGCTGGGCAGATGGCTTCGCAGAGCTTGCAAGCGATGCACCTCTCTTCTCCGGAAGGATATCTCCTCAAGGCATGCTCTCCGCGGAATCGCGGAGACAGGGGCCCTTTCTCAAATGGGTAGTTGATGGTTGCAGGTTCCTGGAATATTTTAATAAAACTGTATGAATAAAATTCACCATAGGAGGGCATCTTTCTGAGTTGTCAAGATGGTGCAAGATGGCTAGGCGCTCTGCTGATGGTAAGAAACCTCGCCAGCCGACCAGAACAGTGCCACCCAGAACTTTGATTTACATAGGCCAGCTACACTGCTACTTTGTGATATGTTGGTGGTCAAAACACAGTAATTTTTAGTAAATACTAACTACAGTGCCCTTTCTTACATATTACTGCTTTGCACCAGAATATCTATATTTTTATTTTTTACATTGTCTGAACTTTTTGTC
Source organism: Lobophora halterata (assembly GCA_932526365.1). Lineage (NCBI taxonomy): Eukaryota > Metazoa > Arthropoda > Insecta > Lepidoptera > Geometridae > Lobophora > Lobophora halterata. Next base: position 1,215,004 of record OW052012.1, read on the forward strand.
CTGCTTCTTGGCCAACAGTTTGAGAAACAATAGTCCAAGATGATAATATTATTCTTTTCAGGTTTTTTTTTTGTGGTTCATGAGAGACATCCATTGATGTTCCCTTCAGACGCTGTCTGCAATATTTCTGCAAAGTTTGGTATGTCAAGTCGCTACATGAAAGGGCATCCAAACAGGGGAGGCCTCAATGGCTCAAAACATCATTATTGACAAGCGATTTATTTTATTTATTTATTATAGACGAGCAGCTTCCGCTGATGTGTCTATATCAAACAGTGTTGGATTTTTTAATAGTTTTGTGTCACTTTTTTTAACATAGTCTTGTTGGTTCATAACCAAGTGTAGAGTTTGTTCTTGAACGAGTTTGTGGATGATGCAGAAACAACATCTTCTGGCAGTATATTCCAGTTGTGCCACACTCAGTTGCTAAGAAGGGATGAGCCGTAAGTTTACCTTGAAAATGTGTGCCAGAGTGACAGCAAAGCCCCTAGCTAGCTCCGTCCAGAACAGAGTTTGAGCAGCACGGTTGGACATTTCCCTCATGCTCATGTCGGGGTCTTCAGCATTGACGTACATGTAGCCAGGCACCTTTGGGGGGTACGCCTTATCCGTGTTCTCAGATGGTGTGCTGTATTTGACATTTCTGATCATAGCCCCGCATGGTGCGGTAGCTCTTACTGAAATATAAATTATTATTACTTTTATTTTATAGTTACTTTCATTTTATTGTTTTTAAGAGCAGCTGGTGTTAGGTGACCAAATAAAATAACACCAGATAAGGCACTGAGAGAAAAACACATCATTATAACTTTTTCTTATCATGTCACTGGTTCTTTCAAACAAGTGTGGTGAAGGGATTTAAAGTGCACCTCGAAGATGCTCCTTTCGTGCACTATTCTAAAACAGATAGTCTTGTAAAGGCCGACGCCTGCATTGATCAAATTCCTTTCATAATGAACATACCATTTGGTCAATTTGTATTTATTTATTTTAATCAGAACGTTCACAGATCACTAATACAAGGCAATGTCTGTCAGCCAGGCTAAGCTTTTTATATTTATTGATCATGCCAGCAGAGAGAGGACATCAAGGTAGGTAAAGCAGTATGGTAGAAAAACACTTTTAGATGAAACCTTTTCGGTCAGCTAAGTTTCAAACACAATCTGGCATAATTTAGCAACATCATTATTCAGTTAAGTATTCGTAAAGGGTTAATATATTTCAGTGAGTAGGTAATATAGGGAAATCAGCTGGGATAACAATTATATAGGTTATAAACAACATTGCGTAACACATCAAAATAAGACGTAAAAGCCAGACATATAAATGTTTTCGGAAATGTAAATCAAAAGATACCTCTGGATGAAACTGAAAATATCTTAGCAAGCGACATTTTCGGTTTTCTTCTCAATTTCTATGAGAAAAACACAAACACCATTTAGGTACCGACAAATTGTCAATCAATACAAAATAAAATATGCTAAGTATGAGTGCCATGCATTGTGGGAGGGTTCCGAGCGCAGAATACAATATATTTATTTATGCCTACTTAGTTCGGTACCGCGAGTAGCGTATTACGCAAAAGTACGACTTTTATATATTTTACACAAGTTTATTAGTGAAGTTATGCTTATATTGTGCTACTAGTTTTAGTATTTTAAAGTTGTATGTATGTAGTATGGAATTTTAAGAACATAATTATGTACTTTTTCCGAGTTGATAACCTTATGTTTGTTTTTTTTTCAGAGTTATAATCTTTTAATTATCTCCCTACTTATTTGGATATCTTTAAAACTTAACTCTATTTTTTTATATTTATTAAATTATTTTACCCAGCAGCAGTGGCTGAATAGATAAATAGATAGGTAGATCGAGGAAAATGTAGGTTGGAGTGTTACCGTTGTTGGAAACAGAGTAAGAGAGAATGGATTAGAATAAGTAAATTAGCATAATATTTTAAGAACGATTTAAAAACCGGCATTAGCAAGGGTAACTTTGGTTGTGTACCTATATCTCTATTTAGCATTTGAGAGATAGCCATTTACAATTTTTTATTTACATGGCCATTCAAAAACTAGAAAGGTTCTTTATAAGAACTCGGAACCCTAAAGACTCGTCAAAAATGTCATTCATGAGGACAAAGAGAGAAGAAGAGAAGTTATGTTCCACAGAAATTTACTTAAAATTTAAAAGCATTAAATAAAAATATTTTTTTTTAATTCGACACTAGATGGCGTTAAATTAAATAATCACGTCAACAAATATCCCTAGTGCTTCCAACTTTACCTGCGACGATACCCCATGTGTGGTAGAAAATGGTAGAAAACCTGGTCATAGACACATTTTTACGTGTTGACAGATTGCCTGACCAATCCATTCTTGCCATTTTGCGATTTGTTTACGTCAAAACATTGCCGAAGTGACGTTTACAGAATTTATGTTTGTGCTGTAATTAGTGATAAAAATTAGCCACGCAGCATGGGAGATGCACCGGCTTCTGATGCGGAATCCAGCAAACCAAGCCCCATTAATGATGTGCGGCCCGAACCGGTAAATACGTCTCTCCAACACATTACATCAGACCCTTTTCAAGTCGTACCTATCATTTTGCTTTTCTGCAGGACCGGCGTCCTTTCGGGAGCTTAGAGTTCCAAGTTTCAGAAGTAGTTGGGAGGCTCGAAGCCGGGGTGAATGCTCACGAAGCCCCGGAAGATGAAAAGCGGCCGGAACCGCGTAAAATCAGCGCTGGGTTTCTGGCGCCCGACGAGACTGCTATGGAGGATATTCTGAAGATATTAGAGGACCTGGTGATAAAGACTGACCCTAATTGTGAGAATTTGGAGCCGCCTCTGCTGCCGACGGACTCTGTGACGCGCGTGGCGATCCTGTCCCACAGTATCGCGGCGTTGTTTGGTCGGCTTGAGCGCGGGCATGCGGCAAGACTCGGGGCTCACGTAGCGGCCGAAACCACGCGCTGGATAACTCACATGTTTCGGTAAGAACCACTAGGTTTATTGTTCTAATAACATTATATCTATACATCATATTAATATCATAGAAGAGAATGTTGTGAGCATACATGGGTCAGAAAAAAAAGGTGATTCAGGTCCTATTTAAGGACATTTAAGCTTATTTTTATCTAAGCACAATGCAAGCAAAGCTGTTGGCACGAGCTAGTAGGCTTTTATTGCTTGTTATCAGCATACCTTGAGTTTTAATTGAGTGTTGATAAGATTAGAAGGTACAATACTAAATTAATGGATTGATCAGTGAGGTCATTTCTATTGATCCTAAAAATTGAAATTTATACTGATATATCCTTTTTGCAAATGCTGCAAAATTGTAGGCTTATAAAAATTCAATCTTAACAAATTCAAAATCCAAAACATTTTTTTATATAATTTACTGCCCCTTAGATTGTAAAAACATAGCTGTTGTTATATCTAATCTGTTATGCGAGTAACTTTATGTATTTTTTATAATTTTTTGCACATTGAATGGTTATTTGTTATCAACTGATAAGAAATTAAGTGTTAAACCATGTTAGATGTGTGATGTAAATTGAAAATTTTGATCATAATTTTTAAATTCACATCATACAATGTAACATGGTTTAGCACTCAATGATGAAATTAAAATTATTGATATTTTGATAGTCATCTTAGAGCCTGTAATTAAGGCCTGGCCTGGTAGATAAGAAAATCAACCATGCCAACACAATACGGAACTGAGGATTGTCAGAATCTTTGATAATTAGATTTATAAGTATTCCTACTTGTTGAGAGAAGTTCTGTATAACAATATTGACTATGGGATAGTATAACTAATTAAACAGCATTGTGTTAATACATCTATTTAATTAATATCTACTTGGCTTCAGAGGCACTACCATGACTCCAGAACAAATTGAACCCCACAAACCAATTGAAGAGACAAACAGAATGAACAGAGATTGAAACCTACTTAGTTTAATGACTTAAATTTTCCTAAAATACGTTTCAGGCTTCAAGGCAAAAGATAATACATATTTTAAAACTAAAATATAAAGGTAATTGTGATATGACCAAACACAGCTTTGAGCTTTGGCTAGCAAAATGATAACAAAAATGATGAATATTATATTTCTTTCCACAATCAAAAAAGGCCTAATTAAAAAAAAAAAAATAATTATTACTATTATTTATTATTATCAGCCTGAGCTGTCCCATTGTAGGGCAAAGGCCTCCCCCCATTTTCGCCAACAATCTCGATCTTGCGCTACTATTCTCCATAATAATTGAACATAATTCACTATGCTCCACTTAATGTTCACTCACAACATCCTATTAATTAACATACAACCCTGGCCTAGAGTATTCACTAACAAACCATTGTGTAAATATACACAACCATACATACTACAGATTATATAAACTTAGGTACCTACATAAATACCTCAACTCAAATGTTCTGTATGACTTTCATTGTATTGTTATTCAAATTATGTATGGCTATAAATCGAATGTTAAACAACTTTGCCGATTTCATACAATTTGTAGTATCAGGTGTAAAAAATGTAAACATTAGTTTGTTATGTTATTTACAAGTGTTTTCTGTACATATTTGTAGAAAGTCAAAGAGTACTTGATAGATACATGAGTCAAATTACTAAGATTATGAAATGATGGTAAAAGTTTTATGCCTACTTGCACCAGACTGTCAAAGATCCTAAGCAATTACTTTACTCGCATAGTAGTTCTTAACAGTCCGGATTCTAACCATTAAGATCTGCCAAGCGAGTAAAGTAATTGCTTAGGAACTTTGAAAGTTTGGTCCAAGTCGGCATTAGTCTGAATCAAATAATTCAGGGATTTTCCCTTATAGGAAATCCAATTCATAAATAGGTTTTATTAATTTTAGAAAACGAGTAATTTTATTTCCCTGTAACATACTTTTTAAAACAGCCAGTTACTGATAAGAAACTTTATAGTTTTATATGAAATTTTGTTAACCTAAATTCTTTTGCTGATATAATACCAACCCTATATCTTTATTCATAAGGTTCATTTTTACTTGCAACAGGAATACAATGCATATAAGCCTAATACATATTATCTTTTTTACCAATATAAAACCAACCTAATGCTACTGTTAATAAGGCCGAATGTTTCAGGTTAGGGGAATATCATGCGTATTACCATCAGGAACATATGGAGGGATTGGTGAAGGTCACAAGGATGCTGCTTCATCACAAATATCCTCGATATTTGGAAGATGGAGGTATTATTCTTACGCAATTTTTCATAATAGTCAATTAAACGAAATTAGTTACGTCAAGGTCCCTCATAATACCCTGATCTATGGGTATTATGAAGGACCGAAGTTTCAAATGTGAATAAAGTTCTCAACTTCCGGCATGAAAGCTATTACAAACTGAACCTCTTTGAACAGATTTTATAAGCAATCACTTTTTTTCTCTAGGGCCTAAAATGCACTATTACCTAACTAAAGCGTGCACGTCGAATTTGATCAAAATAAATTTGATTAAAATTGGATAACTGTTGCCGTTTGTCGTTTTCTTATGGATTTGCGTCAGGCGGTACCCTATATTGATACTAATTTAAGTTTTATTCATCTTTTGGCAAACCCAGCCATCTCGCAAAAGCTCGGCTCGGGCGCCGCACTCGCGCCGCTGTCACTCTGCCATTTTGTAGAAATCCAAAATTCCGAATGCACAAAAACAACGTAGTACCCCGTCTGCATTGCCCATTTAATTTTCTTTTTGGTTATTTAAAATTGGTTGTGTACAGAAACACCGTTATTCATCTGTTTCTTCCATATTTTAGCTCTGGCATTTGTGAACCGACTCCCGTGCATATACAGCTGTGTGGCCAGTCCGCTCAATGTGGTACAACACCTCTGCCGCCAGCTAGGGTTGCCACTCGCGTGCGTTCGGCCCGTTCCCGTTCACCCCACAGGTATGTGACTCACACTAGCTTTTGTGCCCAGTTTCGGCGGTGTTTTACAGGATTTTTCAACAGACTTCAAATTATCAAGGTTTTACAAAAACATACAACAGCTGACTTCAATCGAATGGTTCAAGTGACCGTAGGCACCTCTGACAAGTCACAGGGAAGCAAAATACGCAATACTGTTTACTTCAACGACTTTTTTTCAGTTATTTTGATTTCAAAACCAAATTTCCGATTTCAAAATCAGAAATTTCATCAAAATCAGTTTATCATCATACCAGAACGAAGTTTTAACTAAGTATTTTGTTTGCTAAAATTTTACCTTATACATAAGTGTGTACTTATGCAATTGCCATATAACATGTTATTGGTACATTATTCAGATATTTTACAAAAGAATGGAACTCGAGAAAGATGATTTATCAGTCAAATGTTTACAAACAGTGCATTCTCAGATTAATTTGCTCATCACAATTGTTCACATTCTGTTGAATCTTTAAATATGTATGATGTATGCAAATGGTAACAATATTTACATTTAAAATCTATATTGCATCACAGATTTTAATCCTCTTTTTATAGTTTAGACGATATATCTATAAAATTGGGTGGTACACACAAAACTATTTTACGCGACTGCAAAAGAGGATAATGTTTTCGTGAGTTCCGGCTAAATGGATTTTGACAAGCGAATTATCACAATACATAAAATATCAAACATCTAAAATCGTGATGGATTAATTCAATATTAACACACACCACTTTACACACCAATTTTTTTTTTATATTATTTTTATTCTACATCTGAATTATAAATAATAATAATTGCAATGTAGACGAAATTGCGCGTGTCTACTAAGTCTCCATACTTTAAGATATGGCCAATTAAAACCTAGCTTAAACAATCATCCTGTATATTAATTACAATTTTTAGGTAGAGGCATGGACACAGAAGCGCTAAGCCGCCTCTCAGACGAAGACATAGCGGCCAACAGAACTCCCCTCCTAGTGCTAGGGGAGGCTGGAGTACCTCCTCTCGGCTGCGGCTCGAATATAGCGGCCATGGCGGCCGTGTGCAGGGACAGGGGGATCTATCTGCATCTGAGAGGACACGCGCTAGCGCTGCCCGCCGCTTTGAATAGAGAAGAAGTAAGTCAACTTAAAACTAGCCACTAGAAGCTTATTGGCTAATGCTAGGGGAGGCCGGGGACCTATCCTAGGCTGTGGCTCGGATATAGCGGCCGTTGCGGCCGTGTGCAGGGACAGGGAGATCTACCTGCATTTAAAGGGACATGCGCTAGCGCTGCTCGCCGCTTTGAATAGAGAAGAAGTAAGTCAACTTAAAACTAGCCACTAGAAGCTTATTGGCTGATGCTAGGGGAGGCCGGGGTACCTCCGCTTGCGACTCGAATATAGCGGCTATGGCGGCTGTGTGCAGGGACAGGGGGATCTATCTACATCTGAGGGGACATGCGCTAGCGCTGCCCGCCGCTTTGAATAGAGAAGAAGTGAGTTATTTTAAACTAGCCTAATTTGAATCTTATTGGCTAATGCTAGGGGAGGCCGCGCCGCCGCCTTTAGCTTTAGAAGCGGCCGGTAGCGGCCGGCAGGGATCTGATAAGCTGGCGTGTCCTTTTTGAGCTTCTCAAGCGATACTGGTCTTTTTAGCTATGTAGATAAAGTTAAAAAAATATTTTTCAAACAATTTTCTCATTCATTCACTGCAAGTGTTACCTTGATCTAATCGCTACCATTTAGCCAAGCCTACTTACTGGCATTACTAGCCTCTTTCTCATTTAAAGCATAACTATAGCATTCTCTCAACCTTATTGCTCCAAATATTCAAATAATTGTAGGTTTGTAGGTAGGTAGATTGTACATGTTATAGTTATATTTTATTTTATTTTATTTTAAGTTTAAGTTTTTTTTATAATTAGTAATTTTTAAATGTGTGTTGCCGTGTATGTTGGAATAAATTATTTTTTCTTTCTTTTTTCTTTCTTTTCTTTCTCTCGTGTGAGAAAATATTAATGCTTCTTAGCATTAAGTTTACCCTTGTACAGTTTATAATCTTCTTCGTATCACTAGTTCTTTCGAACCAGTGTAGTGAAAGGATTTCAAATGCGCCTCGAAGAGGGTCCTTTCGTGCACTCGACACATGTTTTTCGAACTTTTAAGTTCTACGACATGCCGGTTTCCTCACGATGTTTTCCTTCACCGTTGCGAGAACGTGGGATGCATATATAGATTTTTTTGACCGAAAATACCCATTTACGCATGACTGCCACCGGGATTTGAACCCACGACCATCAGATCGCAAGGTAAGGGCCTCATCCACCACGTCCTCAAATTTTAGTTTATAATTATGTGCAATAAATAAATAATTTGTATCGATCTACCAGAAAGATAAGAATTGGTTAGAATTTTACTTTTATTTCAGGTATTCGACATAGCTGATTCCCTCACAATGACGCCAGGACTTTGGTTTGGAGTCCCAGGGTTGCCGGCAGTCGTATCCTTTTATATATACAATAACAAAGTAACAAGAGATTTAGATTAAAAACAACGTTTTGATTATTTTGCTTTATGTAAGAACCCCAGCCGGACAGACAGACAGTCAAGAAAGTTACTTAAGAGGATATGTAAAACTGTCAGAAATGACAGCTGCCGAATTGTAAGACAGTGATAGCGCAATTAGACACCTTACCCCGAGGGAAGAGGTTAGGTTAGTAATAAATTTGAGCGACAAAAGTAAATAGATTTTTGTCGCTCAAAGTAACGGACGTAAGCGACAATTGATAAAACATAGTATTGCTTGAAAAGTATTGAATTTATTAAAAAATCCTTTTACATTTATCTAAGTTCTGTGATTACTCACTCAATAGTATAAAAATAAACCGTAAATATTCTCTAAATTCGGAGGATGGATGTAAATCAGATTTTAAGAGTGCCTATTTCAATAAATAAATCTACCGAGAAAAGATTCACCAATCGTGTTTCTGTCTTACATTTATTTAGATTATATCCTCAAATAATCACTGTATTAACATCAAGTTTGTAAACTGTACCGTTACCGAGTAAGAATGAAACGCAGCGATTCTAAATTTTCACATAGCCTCTTAAAAACAACGTTTTTATTATTTTGCTTTATGTAAGAACCACAGCCGGACAGACAGACAGTCAAGAAAGTTACTTAATAAGAATGTGGTAAAATAACAGCAATACTCATTATTTAACAATATATAAATATCATTATTTCGTAACAAACACCAGTATTTAACAATGTTTCCATTATTTTACAATTAATCCCATTGTTTAACAGCAATTATTTATGCTACATCAATGTTGCTATTGAATCTATGCCATAAATTGTGTGTGATTTTAATAGTGTGATCCTTATCTGTTAATCAGACATTTTATAGGATACCAGAACCAATTTCTGCCAATGACATAGCGAAAGGTGTCAACCCTGTAAGTACTCGTACCATATCTACTTACTAATGATAATTTTATTCTGTGCATCACATATTAAAATCACATTATTTTGTATATTTTGGAGTTTGTGTGTAACTAGAAATAACATTCTTAAAATAGCTGACTGTACCACGTGATTGAGAGTTAGAATTAATATAGTGAAGCCACCATTAGAATAGTAAGAATAATTTTATTACTATTCTAATGGTGGCTTCACACTGCCTGTGCTAACACGCGCCGCGTCGCACTAAGGTTATCTGTACGGGCGAGTGCGCGCCGCGGACAAGTCCGGATCACCCCTTCTCACAGCCTGTGTTAAGGCCCAGATTTTCGTCTAGGATAATGATATCAAAACAAAAAAAATAATAAATCTGGAGTTTGTAGTAACAAAATGACTAATCCACATTTTTTTAATTTATACTCAGTCAATTTATATCTTTAATAATGTACAAATGCGCGAGCGAGATAGCGGCGCGCAGTATTCTATGCCTTAACCAACAAAACGCGCCTGCCTGAGGAGCCTCAAGCCGCTCGTTTCACACGGCCTGCGGCGCGGCCCGTGCTAACACAGGCCATTAGTAGCCACCATAAGAACCTACAGATTTTAGTTGTTTGTAAAACTTTCTATGTATTTATTTAGCCCAGCAGTCGTGAGAACGCGTTAGCCGCTCTAGCCGGTCTGTCGGGGGGCGTGGCGCGACTGCCCGCCTTCCCGCTGTGGGCGTGTATATTGGGCGGCGGCGCACGGCGCCTCGCACGCCGAGTGCACGCCGCTTGCAAGGCGGCCCGCGCCGCACACGCCGTGCTGGCCACGCAGGGGCTCAGGATACTGGTGAGTGCTACTGTAGAATGCAGGGTTCGAGGATATATATCAATGGATATATATCAAGATATATATCCGATATATATCCATTTTTTTTTATAAAATATTGCAATACAAAAATGGTTTAAAAAAATTCATATTATTAAGTAATTTTTAGCGTTTGTTACTGTATTTCTACTTCCTAAATGTAGATGGCTTGGAAGTAGAGTAAAAACATACTCTCTAACCGTTGAAGCGCTTTAAAACAAACAAAAAAAAACTATTGACTAATTAGAATTAATAAAAAAAACATTTTAGATTTATTTTTTTAATTTTAGTATGTTTTTTTAACACATATGCAAATAGTATTCATAAATACAATAAAGTAATAGTATGGCTTTCATACAAAATTGATATATATGAAACTTGATATATGTCTGATATATAGCATAAATATCCGATATTTTCATATTTATAATAAATATCGGATATTTTCGAATCCTGGTAGAATGTCAGTAGCAAGTCTGTCTGTAATATCGGTTCGTAGTTGAGCTAAATCAGGGGATAGAAGACAGAGGTCATCGTGCAGGCGAATCACAGTTAATATCAGTGAGAGTTGTCTACAGCACAAGTGATACACTTAGTGTAGACATTGCATACATAGCCTAATTGCAAAAGCCATTACATTAAATATTAAATTTATTATTATTTGGGTTCCTAATTCAATTTGTACATTGTTAAGTAATTAATTTATTAACTAGTCTTTAGTTTGCTACTTCCTTTAATTTTTAGTAATATTTTTTTCCTCATCATCAACAGAATCCATTGGTTCAATAATACAGGGCAGGGCGTCTCTGTTTTTGAAAAACCATTCGGGTCGTTTTCTGTCAAAGGTAAAAAATTAAAAAAAAAAACTAAATATGCAGTTATTGTTTTCTTATAAATCGAAGGCATGACTCCTTTCACTACTTTTCTCTAACTCTCATGGTCTTCGGACTTGGCCATCAGTGCCCTTTCAAAAACCACCCTGTATACTACATAATATGCTTATTTGTGATTTTGTTTTCAGAGCGCAAGGCCCGGAGGAGACGAACTACCAAACGTAGGATTAGTCGTAAGTAAATAAATACTTATTTACCATAGTAATATATAATATTGTTTGGACAGTTTCACACAACACGATCTGGCCCCAAAATTACAAAGCTGGAAACTGGAATCGAACCCGCGACACCAACGTGGCAGTCCACACTTACCACTTGACTATTTCATTGGGAAACCAAACTGCCTTTAATTGCATTAAAAATTCTCAATGGTTTCTGGAAAACTCCCAATGCATTTGCATTATCAATTCATCCGCACAATCAGACGGGTATTTCACTCATTCATAAATTAGACCGGCATTTCATTCATTCATTCAATCAGACTGGTATTTTATTCATTCACTCAATCATCAGGTATTTTATACATTCACTCAATCAGACCGATATTTTATTAACTCAATCAGACTAATATTTAATTTATTATCAATCAGACCGGTATTTCAATCAATAAGACCGGTATTTCATTCATTTCCTCGTTCACAGAAAGTGTTGACTTCCAGGTGAAACTCCCAAGTCATTTGGCTATCCTTCATTCACTCAATCCGTTCGTTATTTCGTTCACAGGAAGCGGTCAGCCAGGCGTCGGCGTGCGTGACGTTCCAATTCGCGCCGCCAGACGTCGAAAAACCTCCGCCATATTACGATAAACTCAACTCCTGGCTCGGACAAGTGTTACAACGGGAATCTGATATGGTAAGCACTAATTATGGCATTTATGGTTAACTGATTTAAAGAAAGAAGGCGGTTTTTTATTCGCTTCTTTTGATGTGTAACATTATTTTACGTCTGTTACCTCAAAGTGCTTATAAACTGATTTGATTTTTTTTGTTTGAGAGAATAAACTTTCATATTGGTCCTATTGAAATTCGTAATATTTCGTAAAATTAGTAATAACTGAAAAAAAATATGTCATCGAAGAAAACGAAATTGCGTATTTTGCTTCTCGTGACTATTCAGTGGTGTTTACGGTCATTATAAATATAATTTTATCAAGTTATTTTTGTTATATCTGTGTTCAGTAACGGCAACTGACTATGCCTTCTTTTATTTCTGGTGATAAAAAATTTACGGTGTATTTATCTACTTAGATATGATCGAACTCAGAAATACAATGTTGCATCGCCCTGACAGCGTCCATATAGGTATTATACCTAGTCTGTAACTAGTACTTAAGACCTAAAATACTTACTACCTACCTGTATGTATGTACAATGTACATGGAAGCAATAATAAAAAAAAACACCATTACATTTCTTGTGCTCGTTTTAGATCAGTGTAGAAGTTTGCGAAACGGAATCCTACGGCATAGTCCTCCGCTACTGCCCCCTGGAAGGCTGCCTCATGGACGAGGAGCGGTTACAAGTGTGGAGCGCGTCGCTGGAGGCGCAGCTGCACGTGCTGCGCGCCACCGTCGCCTTGAAGGACCCGTTCCAGCGGCAAGTGGACGGCTCGCCCAACCTGCGGCTCGTGCATCTACCCGGGTGGGCCGGTGAGTGGGAAAATCAACTCTAGATGCATCGTTATAAGAGTCAGATTTGAGTCTCCTCAGTCGAGGCCGTCTCTGGAGCGCGTCGCTGGAGGCGCAACTGATCGCCTAACCTACGGCTTTTGCATCTACCCGGGTGGGCCGGTGAGTGGGAAAAACAACTCTAAATGCATCGTAATGAGAGTCTAAATCACAATCACATAATTGAATCACATAAGTTGGGACGGACGCTTTGAAGGAACTGTTCCAACAGCAAGTGAACAGCTCCCCTACCCTGCAGCCCGTGCTAGATGCCCGGGTGGACTGATGAGTGGGAAAATCAACTCTAAAACTATAGCAATAATAGTATGATTTGATTCACATTAGTCGGCAGTAAGAGTGAGATGTGTCGCAACTATGGAGTCTCGACTGTAGCTTTGAAGGTGCCATTTTGCAGCAAGTTAACAGCTTCCCTTACCTACGGCTCGTGCATCTACCCGGGTGGGCAGGTAAGTGGAAAAATCTACTCTAATTCCGTAATAATAAGAGTCAGATTTGAGCCTCATTAGTCGAGGCCGTCTCTGGATCGCGTCGCTGGAGACGCAGCTGCACGTGCTGCGCGTCACCGTGGCCTTGAAGGACCCGTTCCAGCGGCAAGTGGGCAGCTCGCCCAACCTGCGGCTCGTACATCTACCCGGGTGGGCCGGTGAGTGGGAAAATCAACTCTAAATGCATAGTAATAAGAGTTAGATTGGTCGCATCTTAGGAGTTGCTAATGTAGCTTTGAAGGAGCAATTTTGCAGCAAGTGAAAAGAAAAATCTTATCTAATTCCATTTCAATAAGAGACAAATTTATCGCTTATCGAAGGAACTATACCAGCTGCAAGTGAATAGCTTTCCTAATCCCCGGAATACCCCGGATCCTGCATTTACCCGGGCGGGCCGGTAAGTGAAAAAATCTACTCTAAATCCATAGTAATTAGAGTCTGATTTGAGTCTCATTAGTCGGCAATAAGAGTCCGATTTGTCTCAACTTAGGAGTCTCGAATGTAGCTTTGAAGAAGCCATATTGCAGCAAGTGAACAGCTCCCCTAACCTGCGGCTCGTGCATCTACCCGGGTGGGCCGGTGAGTAACAATACCAACTCTAAAACTATAGTAATAAGATACAGATTTGTCGCATCTAAGGAGTCGCAACTGTAGCTTTGAAGAAGCCATTTTGCAGCAAGTGAATAGTAAAATCAACTCTAAATCCATAGCAATAAGAATCAGATTTATGTAAGTGAACAGCTCCCCTAACCTTCGCTACACTTGCTGCGCCGACGGTTCACATTGTATTATGGTCGTTCGATTACAACCATTCAAATATTTATGAAGACGTAACACAATCGGACGAATGAACATGACACCTGGCTGACACTCTCGCTCGAAACTTGATGCGTCCCCCGCTGCCCCGCGCGGCGTCCTCCGTGTTTGTTCTTCCCACAGATCTAAATTTAAGTAGATCCAGCAAGTAGACGTACCTTGCGCGTTTCAATCCTGATTTATTATCAGGATTGAGTTCGATTGAAATCAGTCTGCTTTCGACCGTTGCCGTGATATCACGTCTCGGTCAGAAACGAAAATGGTCAATTGCTCAGTATTAAGTTGTAAAAATAACTCTCATTCCGTTGGCAGACAAAAAGGAGATATTTCCTTCCACAGGTAAGTACTTTTTGAGTTATTATTCCTCTTATTTAATTTAAAATGAATTTATTTATATTTTGTTTCGCTGCGAAAGACCTGTACTATGACAATAACGCTGTGTACCTATTGCTACCGTATCGTAACCTCAACACTTCCATTGCGGCTTTTACTTGACACGGTTGTAGGTTTTGTAATACAAAGTGCGCATTAAAAATTGCGACGATCGATACTAAGGCTTGCCAATATCATCTTGGTACGAGGACTATGCTCATTTGTCTGTCAAATAAAGAGAATAGTGATGTTTTTTTTTATATTTTAACTCGATCATTCGATTAAATCAATACTTGAGACAGAAGAATGAAGTTTACGAATAACATAATTTCAGCTTTCCGAAGAATCCAAAACACAGCGCAATATGTTCAATTCATTTTGATCATAGCTGCTTTACTCCAGCAAAAAAATACCGACGATTGAAGGATACAGCATATCCGACAATTAATATAATGATGTCGGTAAGTCATGATATGAATAATCCTTTTTCATACCATGTTCCTTTAATAGTAATCATCTTAGCTGCAAGACAGTCAACAGTATATCAGGTTACCTCTTAATATAAATATTTTTTAGATATTATGATTATTTAACTAGTAGATTTGTTAAATAGAGTATAATTATGATTTTCACTTAACTTTGGGTCAGATTTCATTTTTTTATAGCGCTCCTTACTAGCTTTTCTTTTCGCCTCTAATATTTCTTCTCGAGTTTTCGTATGTCGAGCTATTTCCATGCCCTACGAATAAATAGCATAAAATGTTAGTGTACCTACTTTATACTTAAAAAGTATAAATATTGAAATATAAAATAGATAATAATAATGCTATCGTATGACCGAAATGTTTTAGTACCTACCCAAATTTGAAAAAGTTTATTCGGTTCGTTCTACCTCATTTGTCTGTCTACTACCTCATTCTTCTGTCGATAGAAAATCGACTCGGTCTGAACGAATCGATTTTATATCGACAGAAGAATGAGAAATGAGGAAGATAAAAATGCCTAAATAATGATTAACTAAATATTGATTTCTATGTTTACCTATCTTTCCGAATTCAGGAAGGTACATAAAGAAACATTTCGGTCTTACTAAAGCATCATAATTATCTAGAGGTACCTACCTATTTTTTATTTATGAATATTTAAAGTATGACTAAACAAGTCAAATGTAAATAGGTACTTACTTTAAAACTGATAGGATGAACACTGCTAACGCAAATTTAGCGTGCGCGGTGACGACCACCCGCTTCTAACGGTGGTAGCTTACTGACGAAAGATAGTGGACCAAGCGGGAGGCAGCGTGGGCAGCGGGGTACGCGGCGCGAGCGCTCGAGCGCTTCATCGGCGGCGGCCTTTGAATCGGTTAGGCGATGCGTATTCGAATCGAAATCGCGCAGCTTGACGCAGAATTTGTTTCCCAGCACTAAATTGCTCTTGTGACGTCATAGTCGGTACGAAAAAGTTGACACGCTTGGTTTCCATACAGTTTGAGGCGGTTGCTGGGTCTACCTAGATATTATGTCTGTGGTTCTTCCTCTAATTGCGAAGCCTTATCATTACTTATCTACTACGTATTACAGGACCTATACTCTATCAAGATTATCTCGACACACGACAGTGTGTCCAGCCACGGTCAGGCCCAGAACTGGCGGGTAGCACTGTGTGTAAGTTTACACGAACCATTTGGAGGCACTTTTGACTTTGTCATAGCTAAAAAACTAATCAATATAACCACACCAAATTTGGTTTATGTATTGAAAGTCCAGAGTTAATGAAGTACCTCAAATTTCATAAACACAGCTTAAACGGTTATTTAGTGTATTAACGTTCAAAAATCGTCATTTTTATCACTGATTGACTGACATATAGACGTAAAACCTAACCCACTTCCAGATGACCTAGAAAGTTCAAATTTGGCATCCAGCTAGGTAATTGTGTGTATACAAAGGAAAAAATCAGAAAACCGTAAATTTATAAGATTTGATTTTATTTTGAAATTATTCGATTTTATAAGGTAAATTTAGCGCCTTGCAAATTATGAGAGCAATTTCCTTGCAAATTTTTGCAGGATATTTTTATTTTCATGATGAAAGCTTGTTTTTATCGTTTTATGTACTTACTTTAACATCAATAATTTAAAAATTATTTACAAGAGCCCAGATGAACGCAAGCTTCTTTTTGAATAGTAATAAATTTATTTACAAAAAGAAATGATATCTGAACAAAACACATATAATATGTGAAAATAGAAGCCACGATCGAGAAGTCGATTTCCCCGAAAAAAGACATATAATACATATATGGCTAGCCAAGGTCTACGTTATAAATAAAGTAAAACGTTCTTATAAATAAATTTACGAATGTCTATAGTAGACCTTGGCAAGCCATATATGTATTATATGTCTTTTTTCGGGGAAATCGACTTCTCGATCGTGGCTTCTATTTTCACATATTATATGTGTTTTGTTCAGATCCAATTCCACGCTGTACTTTGCACAAACGTCATACGAGCCAGGTGTCATGTTAATTCGCCCGAGTAGCAGGGTTCGAAGATATATATCAATGGATATATGTATATCCGATATATATCAAACTAATATATCCGATATATATCAAATGTTTATTTTTATAAAATATTGCAATACGAAAATGGTTTAAAAAAATCATATTGTAATTTTTAGCGTTTGTTACTGTATTTCTACTTCCCAAATGTAGATGGCGTGGAAGTAGAGTTAAAACATACTCTCTAACCGTTGAAGCGCTTTGAAATAAAAACAAATCACTATTAACAGATAAGAATTAATAAAAAAAGGTTTTATATTATTGAGTCGATTTTTTGATACAAAAGATTTGATATTTTTTCGTTGATTTTGCCTGATCTAAAAGATGATTTTATGTTTTGGTTTTATTTTTCTGATTTTAAGTACCTACCTAAAAACATAATATTTTTTTTTTATAATTTTAGTATGATTTTGGAACACATATACAAATAGTATTCACAAGTAATAGTATGGCTTTCAAACAAAACTAATATATATCAAACTTGATATTTAACTGATAAATATCCGATATTTTGATATTTATAATAAATATCTGATATCTTTTGGAGAAAAAGTTTTTGGGTGCTTTCATTGTCAAATCCTGATTTTGAATCTCTTGGTCCAGGTTTGGGAGGCGTCCGCTACGTACCCCCCGGCTGGGACGACGCGTCTCCTGAAGAACTGAACTCGCTGAACGTGAAGCTGGTGGAGACGCTGAAGGCTACTGACAGCGCCTTCTCGTGCGGCGACGGAGACGATGGGATGACTTGTGTCAGGTGAGAATAACCTTATTTTATTTATTTATTTTATTTTTATTCATTTAACATTAGACTCACAGTTACATTCTTTTCTTGTATATGCTATTTATTTATTAATTTTATTGAAAATGATCCCGGCATGATTCCCAGGGAGGTATACCGACAATTGCTCTGACACATTTCTTCTGTGCAAGGAAAACTTTATTTGCATCAGTAGAGTTTCCCCATAGCTAAACACCATATTTTAAAACCGAAGTTACGTACCCATTATACGCTGTCATAACTGTCATATTGTATGTTTTCCGAAGTCGGTAGAGCAAATATACAAATTTATTCAGTTTTTTGCACACTAAGCTTACGTGTGCCTTCCAATTACAGTAACAGTCTAATGTAATACCTAGAAATTTAGTCTCTTGGACCTCAGTTAGACTCTGACCCCTAAGTTTGATACTGAGGTTTTCATGCTTCCTTCTATAGGTACTAAATTGAATAAAGTTTGTTTTGGATGTATTTACTTGTAAATTATTATAATCGAGCCATGTTATTATAGAGTCAATAGAATTATTTATGTCAGAGGAATAATTAGAAATGTCAAAATGAGAGTCAGAATCAATTTTATTTATTTCACAAGCAGAATACAATCAATTTAAGGGTAATCCTCAAGGCAAATTTCGATGTTTCGGACAAATACAAAATAAACACTACTAATTTAAAAACACGTATAAAATCTAAATTAAAATATGAAACCTTACTCATTTTTGTTGATACAATCGGAAAACATAGACGAAACGAATAGTGTGAAGAAATTACTATAATACGGCGTACTTTTTGAGTATTTGTCCGAAACATTTTGTATGGAAATTTGCCTTGAGGATGGATTACCCTTAAAACTAAAACTACATGAGCACAATATTAGAACTAGATTCGTATTCCTAATAGGAAACATTACAAGGTTAAAAAGAGTTGCAGGTCTTAAAGCTAAAATTCCCTACGAAAAGGGAAAATATGGCTATAAAATATTTATTTACTAATCTTAAACCTATTCGAGTCTACATTTTGTTTCTACATTTTGTTCCTCACATTACATTTTGATCCTCACATTCTTCGGACACGTGTCGCGTTAAAAGAGGGTCACTAAAGAGGTGCAAGGAAAAGTCGAGAGCAAATGAGTTACAGGGAAAATCGAGGTCACACGAGGTTGTACAGGGAAAAGTCGAAGGCCCATGAGGGCGACGACTCACACGACTTCAAAAAAGGAGAAGGTTCTCAATTCAGTTTTTTTTATCATTGTTTGTTATCTCTGAACCGATTTAAAAAAATCTTGCTTTGTTCAAGAGCATATACTTTGAGATTGGTCCCATAGATTTTTTTTCAAATTTAAATCAAAATAACTGAAAAAAAAAATATGTCGTCGATGTAAACGAAATTGCGTATTTAGCTTCCCTGTGACCTTTCACTGGTGGTCACTAAAACAGTCCGATTTAAGTCAGTTGTCGTATTTTTTTGTAAAACTTTGATTATTTTTAAACAACAATACATATATTTTATTGGGAGCACCAACAACATCCTGCGCATGATAGCGGACAAGTTTGATGGTCCGCTATACAGACACTGCATTTCTGTACTTATTAAGTAACTCTACCACCTTAATAACCTACCTCAATAATCTAAACTAACATAGATTTAAGATTTAATTATAAGGCGATTAACCCAATTGGATTTGTACTGTACCTGCATGACAGTGTTATCTGAAAAATAAAATATAATTAATATGAATTGAATATATGTAGATACAATGTCACGTAATACAATGCACTGTTAAGGTGCTGCCACACTGTTGAAAAATGTTTACAAACATTTTCTAGCATTGTGATCGTATGTTTATTAACAAATGTTTACTAACATTTGTAAACATTTCTAAACAGCAGTGTGGTGGCACCTTTAAATTTCAATAAATGAAGTAAAGGTGCTGCCACATTTAACAGCAGTGTGGCAGCACCTATACGAACATTAACATATTTTTGTTATAAATTACTGAATTTCTCTGTATCTTTAGGTTCGGAATGGTGACGGCAGACACGGAGATAGAAGAACTGTTGGAGTTGGTGATCGCGGCCGGCAAAGAGGTGGAGGAGAGCTCCCGCGCGCTCACCAACATGACTGAAGTGCTGAAGAAAGGTGAGAATACAGTGCGTTTGTGAGAGTTTGATGGGGGGGGGGGGGGGGGGGGGGGACTTCGATGTATTTACACCCGTATTCTAAGACGATTTTTACACTCAAGGAAATACTTACGTGTGTATCCTAAAACTAAGGAAAAATGGTGTCGTTAAACAGTTCACTCAAGTATTTTTCTCAAACAAATACGGAGATATTAATTGATATTTGACAGATGACAGATGATCAACGCCTTATTAACGCCGATTTTGATTTCAAATGTTTATTTGAAATATGAATTATACCATTTATAAATATATATAAATTATAAATTGTAATGTCAAACGTAGGGCTTTTATTAGGTTACAGAATATTTACATGATTTTTTTTAATTAGAGTGTTGTGTTTCTCAGGCATAGAGAAGGCGCAAGCGGAGATAGAGCATGAGAACGCAGAGCGGGTGTGGCAGGAGGGGCTGCTGCGGCGGGTGCCGGTGGTGGGGCGCGTGGTGCAGTGGTGGGCGCCCCACGCGCCGCCCCCCCCGCCCGGCCGCCGCCTGCACCTCGCGCTCGGCACGCTGCAGACTACCGACGACGTGTACAGGTACAGACAGCGTCATAGATAAGTATCCCCCTTGCATTATAAATACCCAGATTCATATCCCTTTAAATCACCGTGGCGGCGAATGGAGAAGTTTTGCCTTTAAAAAATACATTATATTTGTATAACCATATGTAAGCCTAAACATAATTTTAAGTACCTATTACAATTTTTTTAAAGGATTTATAGCTGGGTGGAATTTACGAAAATCCATTTAGCTTATTTTGCTATATCAGGGACCAAATGCACAGAAACGCTGAGTTGTGGTCCACATTATGATAATACTCAATTCCATTCCACCTCCATCGGGGTCTTCAAATCCAAACTATCCGGTCACTACTTGGCACTCTAGAATATTTGAGCATTTTATTATTTATTAGTGTATTTTGTATAATATCGTAAGTATAATGTTACAAAAAAATAAGAATTATATTATTTTCTTTCTTCAACAACACACATCTAGCACTACCACATCTCCATAATACGCAGAGGTTAGCTGGAAGAGAATGCTAACTAGCATTAAGTTCGCCTATGTACTTGTTTTTTACTTTGTGCAATGAAGCGTTTCCTATCCATCTATAATATAGTAACTCATCTAATTGGGTACTACCTAGTACCTAATAGCCAAAATCTTTTCTTACTTATTTTTTTTTCAACAGAAACCTTCAGAAAAGCAAAGAACTATCGGACCCCGAGGCTCACGCATCGACGCATCAGCCGCCAGAACCGCAATAAATTAGTATGTATGCACCTTATTTATATGGCTATAAAAACCATTATTGTTTAACCAACATACTAAGATAAGCCGAGCTGGTTCGAGCGATGTTAAAAAGAAAAATACACTCCTATTGCTAGGTGATAAAGTTGATTTTAGCGTTACCCAGTGTATCCAAGGTTCCAAAGTCAATGAACCAATAGGAATGCTCGTAAATGTCGTGATATGGGTTGCAGCGATTTTATTGGCTGCTTAAAAGCTACAGATGCTGAATTAATATGTACAAATTTTTAAATACTGTAAAGATTAGAAAACTAATACAAGGCCAGTATAACCTTCTAAAATTCATACCGTAATAGTTACCAAAATAAGTTTATCTAAGCGACATCTTGTGGTAAAATTACTAAGTTTTTAGTATAATTTTTGTATAGGGATCTTTTGCGTTATATTGGAGGTTATTTAAAGTGAAAAACTAAAACTCGACCTTATTTGCTTACGCATAAGACTGATACTAGATTGATAGTAGGTACGAGTCAAAATAACGTTTGAAATCCTTTGAATTAATGTAAAATAGACGCAACGATACTTTGTTTTTCTGAAGTTATCTGCATGTGGAGTAGGCATAGAGCTAAATACAATATGGAGGGAGTTTTTAGTACAGTCAACTGCACAAATTTATGATTACGAGATAATCAGAGATTCTTCTGATCCGGATCTTATCAAAGATTATTAATCAAGAACTAACACATCCAATACATCAAGATAACTACAAATAAAAATGAAAAAAAAATTTTTTTCGTTCGCATGTGCAGTCAGCTGCATTAACATGTATACACTCGCAAGCATTCACATTCATATTTCTCTTAATTTTGCAAAGAAAAATTCACGCAAGCATTTTCAAATTAGTTATCTTACTTGTCAGAATAAGAACGTCTTTGCAAAATTAAAAGTATGATATAAATGCGAAAGCTTGGGAGTGTATACATATCTGTACAGCTCGCTCGCGCTAGCTCCATGAAAGTAGCAGTTCTCACCTAAAAATTGCAATTGCAGATAAATTCAGACACAAATTGCGTCTTCTGCAAGTTTGCCGCTCTGAAGTTAGCTACATTATTGTACCAACTAATCGCAAAAGCCCTTCCATTAGTTAACTTCAGTGCATACTTACAGTCAATAAATGAGGGCTTTTCAATGAGATATAAAAAAAAAGTGGTTGCTATAAACTAGGATAGATGGCGCTGTACGAAACGAAAGTGTCATAACCTGCCAATTGACTTTTGTGCAGCGCCATCTAGTGACCGAAATGATTGTTTTTTATTGAAAAACCCTCATTGTTATATCATAGTGTAAATATTCAATAATTATTATCTGTCCAAAAACATGTTTACTATAAATTTTAGAATAATAATTTAAGAAAATAGTCAAGCTTGGTTAAAAATTGCTTGTATAATTTTAATAATAATGAATAGATAAATTGTTTTAATCTTTAAAATATATAGTTATACTATAATAAAGTATGTAACACACAGTAAATACCGATTTAGATAAATGTAAAATTATTATAAGGGTAGAAATAAGTTTTTTTTTTGAACAGATAAACAGTTATTATTATTGATTGATTCAGGCGTTACTTTGCGCAAATCAATAAATATCAACAAATTATATAAATATATTTAGTAATAAATCCGCTTAATTTAATTAAGCGCTATATTTTTAAATTAGGCGGATTTATTACTAAATATATTTATATAATTTGTTAACAGCTATTATGTCTTATTGTAATTTAGATGCCTTTTCCAGCTTAGTTCTGTTAAATTTTAGGTACAGTTGAAGGCTATAAATATTAATAATAATAATAAATAAACATTCACACACTCACACCCCTGCACTAGGATTCCCTGTGTCGCAGGTGGCATGGACACATACAACACATCACAACATCCAAGACCCGAGAACAAACATTTGTGTTCGTCACACAAATATTTGCCCTGGCCGGGGATCGAACCCGGAACACCAAGCTTAGTAGGCAGGGTCACTACCAACTAAGCCACGGTGTCGTCATTACACATCGGGCCTTTCAAAACTGGAGATTATCGGCTTTTTCAGATTTGTAAAGTAGCACGAAACACTTCGGAAGGAAATAAATATAAATCGTCACTGGAAAGGCGAAAATTTCCAAAATGGCGCTTTAGTACTTTTGCCTTTCCAGTGGCGAAATATAATCAAATAAGTCAACTGTAGCTCGGTAATAATGCGTCAATCGTATTTTTTTAAAACTATCAAAAGTACAGCTACCATCATTTCTACCATCCTGGTGATATATTCACTAAAAATGAGAAGATAAAATTATGAGGAGAATAATGATATGAGGACGTGGTGGCCGAGTGGATGAGGCCCTTGCCTTGCGATCTGATGGTCGTGGGTTCGAATCCCGGTGGCAGTCATGCGTAAATGGGTTTTTACGGTCGAAAAATATATGTATGCATCCCACGTTCTCGCAACGGTGAAGGAACACATCGTGAGGAAACCGGCATGTCGTAGAACCTAAAAGTTCAAAAACATGTGTCGAGTGCACGAAAGGAGCCCCTTCGAGGCACACTTGAAATCTTTGAAACCACACTGGTTCGTAAGAACCACGTAGTGACACGATAGTAAGAAGAAAGAAAGAAAGAAAAAATATTTATTTTTAACATAACTGTACAAGCTTAAAAATACCTTAAACCAAGTACAGTGCAGTCAAAAAAGGGCTCATGCTCAGCATGTGTTGCAGTAGACTGCAACGCTTTTTCAGCATGAGCCCTTGGTTGACGCACGGACACAGAGACAGTAGGTAGGTACAAGGCAATACGACACAAAACAATAATTATATAACATTTTATTTGTATATCTAGATAAGCAATTTTAGTGACAGGTATTGTAAGTTTAAACTGCTTTTCTTTAGCATCTAGTTAGGAATATATATTTATATACGGCCAAAGAATAAGCCTTGCAATACAAAGAGGCAATGCAGCCAGTATCCTACCATTGTGTTACGAGTTGGAGCAGTACTAAAATTTAAATCACTAGATTTTTCGCATGTACCTCAATTGTCTCTTGACTATATCAAAAATGTATGGTAAAGTTAAAATGAAAGAATGAGATAGCGCGATTTGACTCGGCTACGAATTAAAAATTAATTTTGTTGTTTTTGCTGTGTAAAGCACAAACTGTATTCTAATATATTTAATATTCTAAGTAATTTATAAATTGTATTTAATAAAGTTTATTTGGATTGAATTGATAAAGTGTATTTTTGTTTGTTTAAGGATAGATAGATACAATATTCTTTATTGTATCACCTTAAACAAATCAACAAGCTTAACGTTTAAAAAACTGAAAATAATACTACGAATGCGAAATAATTATACATTCATTGGCAATTCATTATTACAAATTAAATTGAATCATATAACTGTTATTTATTTTTGTAATCTACCTTCATTACGTATACCTTCATTTTGGTACCCTACTCGATAGGTTTGTCGACTTACTATTCTTATTATTATCGCTCTAGTTGACATCGTAACTTCGTTTGCGTTCATCATAGAATCCTATGTCCCCGCGTCGGGGCAAAGGGCAGACACAAAGTGTCTCCAGGTCGACTCCCGTGCATATACAGCTGTGTGGCCAGTCCGCTCAATGTGGTACAACACCTCTGCCGCCAGTTAGGGTTGCCACTCGCGTGCGTCCGGCCCGTTCCCGTTCACCCCACAGGTATGTGACTCACAATAGCTTTTGTGCTCAGTTTCGGCGGTGTTTTACAGGATTTTTCAACAGACTTCAAATAATCAAGGTTTTACAAAAACATACAACAGCTGACTTCAATCGAATGGTTCTAGTGACCGTAGGCACCTCTGTCACAGGGAAGCAAAATACGCAATACTGTTTACTTCAACAACTTTTTTTTTTCGGTTATTTTGATTTCAAAACCAAAGTACTGAACCGTTTTCCATAAAATTTCTATGAGACCAATCTGGAAGTAAATAAAAATAATTTTCAGATCGGTTTAAATACAACAAAGTTCTGAAGTAAAAAAACATACCGAATTGATAACATCCTCCTATTTTTAAGTCGGTTGAAAAGGAGGAGGTTCTCGATTCGATTTTGTTTTTTTTTATGTTGTGCCTCAGAACTTCGTAATTTATCAACCGACTTGGAAAATCCTGTATTATCAGAGTGGTCCCATCATAGAATCCTATGTCCCCGCGTCGGGGCAAAGGGCAGACACAAAGTTTCTCCAGGTCGTTCTGTTTAGCGCCGTCCTCTTCACTTCGCTCCAAGTTAGGCCGAGGTTTTGCGCTTCTGTAATAACTGAGCGTCGCCAGGTTTGTTTTGGGCGACCACGCTTACGCTTCCCTTGTGGGTTCCACTCCAGAGCCTGTCTGGGTATATGGTCTGGGTTTCTGCGTAATGTGTGGCCTATCCAGCTCCATTTGCGGTGACGGATTTGCCGATCCATCGGGTTCGTAAACAGACACAAATCGTTTGCGTTACGAATTAAAAAAATAATTCCTTTACCATTCAAGCCGTGCGTTTATGGAATGCGTTACCGCTTTCCGTCAAACAAGCCCGGAAGGGGCTTGTTTGACGGAAAGCGGTATGCCTTTAAAACTCGTGTCAAAAACTTTTATTTGACTGAAAAATCCTGATTCGTCGTTCGATCGTTGTTTCGTAATATATATTTTTTTGCTATATTTTATGTGTTTATATATTTATATAAGTGTATATTTTTAGTTATGTATTATTTGTAAATTATTATTTATACCTATCTATATCAGGTTCTTTTTACTTAACTTTGTTACTTTTTATTTCTACTATAAGTTCGTTTTTATTTTTACATTAGTGTCCGTTTTTGCCAACTAACTTAAGTATTAGTACACCCCCAACCAAGCTTTCTTTTTTCTTTGTTTATTTGCTTTCCATCCAAAGGTTGTCTGGAAGAAATCGCTTCCTAGCGATAAGACCGCCCATTGTACTTTATATTTTTTATATTAAGATTTAATCATAAGTTCTGGTGTACAATAAAGTATTTCTATCTATCTACCTATCTATCCGCGCCTACACTTTTTAAAGAACATACCCTCATAATTTCAAGTCTCTTCGTCCAGTGGTTTGACCTATGTGTTGTCTACAAGTTTTGAATTATCAAAAAAATATACGCATAATCAGTTGCCGTTACCCAAAAAACTTTAATAAATTAAGTAGTTATTTTCCGAAATAAATATGGTAAAAATTGGACATTGGACCGTTAGTCGTTTTTATTTGGCCTTTCCCATTTAAGGGGAATCCTCTAATCCGAATTCCGTATTATATTATATATTCCATTTTTGTTAGCGAAATCAAAAAACATGGACGAAAGGAATAGTGTGAAGAAATAACTATAATACGGCTTACTTTTTGAGTATTTGTCCGAACCATTTTGTATGGAATTCGGATTTGAGGATTAGCCTTAAGTTTTTTTGGAAATTTCAAACTTGTGGTGTGTGAGCATTAATTTCGAAAAAACGACGATCACGACACAGTTCATTAGTTAATTTTAACCATTTCCTTCCTTACTTACTTTCCTGTAAATTGGATAAGTATATACTTATTTGTACATAAAAGTTTTGAACATGGATAATTTTTCCTTATTGATGTCGACCATACTAGGGAAACCTTTGGTACATTTTGATAACTAGCTACGAAAAGGCAATTTCCTTCACTGTTTCATAAAATGGACCTTTTGTATTTCATTTATTATTTATTTGTGTATTTCATTTGTTCCCTTTTCATAACTGTTTTTCATAACTAGCTACGAAAAAGGCAATTTTCATCAATGTTTCATAACTAGTTATTAAAATGGACTCTTTATTGTTCCCTTTTCATAACTTTCTACGAAAAAGGCAATTAACGTCACTGTTTCATAACTAGTTATTAAAATGGACTCTTTATTGTTCCCTTTTCATAACTAGCTACGAAAAAGACAATTTACATCACTGTTTCATAACTAGTTATTAAAAATAAAATGGACCCATTGTTCCCTTTTCATAACTGTTTTTCATAACTAGGTAACTACGAAAAAGGCAATTTCCTAAGAAAATTCAAATAAAATCAATTTAAATTTCTTAAGACTTATAAAATGACTCGCTTCAAGCCCTTGTTGTACAAATAACTATTATGTATCAAGCTAAATAAAGCTTTACACATGTAAATAAATAAAAATGAATTCCAGTTTTAGATAATTAGCAAACTGCTTAATATTATGTATTATTTTAAGTAAGTATTTTAATTATAATTTATATTTAACTTATGTAAATAGGTATAAGAACTATGAAAAATATAGTGGTATAGGTACCTACCAAATACAATTCTTAGTATGTACGTTATAAGCGAATTCTAATAATGTAATATTCAAATAATATAATGTATTTCGAAATGCGTAACAAGGAAAATATAAATATATTGTTATATACTTACTTTGTTTTTATTATTCATGTAGACGAACGGACAAGGATATAATAAACATACCTAAAAAGGATTTTGCATTTACAATAAATAAGTAATTATTCGCTTAAGGCCAAGACGCATATGGCGGAGCGCAGCGCAGAGCATTTTTCACTGTCAACAGTTAAGTAACGAAGCGAGAAATTAATTGTTGTGTTATTTGATATTGGATATTATTTCAATGAGGACAATGTCGATAATAGTTTGACAGTGAAAAATGCTCTGCGCTGCGCTCCGCCTATGTGCGCCGGCCCTAAGAGCAAACATTCGTGATGTATCATGTAACATGGACTTCAATTAGGCTGTTTTAGTGACCGTGAACACCACTCAAAAGTCACAGGAAGCATAATACGCAATTTCGTTTACTTCGACGAGATTATATTATATTCAGTTATTTTGATTTAAAACCTAAACTACTCAACCGATTTTGATGAAATTTGTATGGGACCAATATGAAAGTATGTAGTATGTACCTATAAAAAAAAATCAAATCGGTTTATAAATAACACAGTTCTGACGTAACAAACATAAAAAAAAAACTTTCAACTAAATTGATAACCTTCTATTTTGAAGTCGGTTGAAAAATTGAGTTTTTTTTTTCCTTTTTTTTAGTAGGTACCATAATTATGTCCTCTAGATTATGCCATATTCAATTTAATGTGACGTCACATAGCTACCTAATTACCTAGACATTCCTAAATAGTTTACATACATACCTGCTAAGATAACTATTTTTTGTTCATATCCGTTCCATTCTGTTATCTCCTTGTTTTGTCCATCAAACATTTTCTATAGGTAAGCAATTTTTTTTACAACAGATTATACTTATTTTATTCACCATATATATTTACCTTCATTCTACTAATATTTATTTTTAAATTTAACGCATACCTACGTAATATAAACTAACATTGTCTCTTAAATAGATACTTAATAGTAAATTTATTGATCTTAGTATATTTTTATGGTCTATTATTTTTTTTTCTTTAAATAAATCGATTTTATCAGATAAATAAAATAATACTCCATGCTTTTTCTCAGTTTCTTTCATTTTCCCTCTCTCATCTTTATCTTCTCTCTCTCCGTAAAAAAACTCATTCGCTTTCCCCGTTAAAAGCTAGACTTAAAACTAGATAACACGTCACGCGATACAAAGCATTTTTATCTATTCTCAGATCAAGTTTGGAATTTTAATTCTCGCTGACAAAAATCTAACAGCTCAGTTCACTCTCAGGCCTAACACCGTGCGGACGATGCGGTCTGTAAAATAATGATTAAAAAAAACTTTAAACGGAATCGAACAACACTCGTAGTCGCGGTTACTATTTCCATTGCTATCACGATCATTTTGAGCACGGAATTGAGTCCAGACTTCTATTATTTCAATTTGGGTGTCCAGGAAAACGTGTCTTGTTATTTCGAGCTTGGTGGAGAATTACCATTCGTGGATGATGGGCCATTTTCACCGTCTGTTCGTTCGATATTCTTCCACGAGACGTCTTGCCGCGGTGATCTGAACTCGCGACAAGCCTGCTCCGTCGAAGCTGCTGTAAGAGCTCACCCTTTTCACGAAGTGCACGTGCTATTCCTCGCTCCAGTCACAAACATATCGAAAAGCTTAAGTGTACTTCTACAGTTTAATAAACTGAAGCTTTCAAGGATACAGCTCGTGAAATACGCGGAAAACACACCTGTTGAGACTTTAGTGGCTAGTGGTGGTCTGAACAGAACCAGATGGCGCATTTCTCATACCTCGGATGTGCTGAGATATCTGACTCTGTACAAATGGGGAGGGATTTACTTAGATTTGGATACGGTGGTGGCCAAGCCTTTGAGTGGGTTGGTGAAGAACTGGTCTGCGAGGGAGAGTGAAAACAACGTCGCCGCTGGTGCTATGGCATTCTCGAGAGACCGCGTCGGGAGGATGTATGCAAATGCCGCCATAAGGTAGGTACCTTCTAATTTTTCTTGTTGTTATGAGAAGTCCTCATGATGCTAACTAGATGGGTATCAACTAGAGAATACATTCCCGAGCATGTTTTTCAATTCCGGAATTTTGATGCGTAGCGTAGGTAACCAGGGATCCCGGGGCCGGGGTTGTTCATATTTTTATGTACCTAACTATGTGGTTTCTGAGGAGGCTCAAATGAAAAAAAAAAACATTTTTTTTTATTTACATTTATAAGTAGTGGCACGTAAGTCTAGCGCTGAGCGATACGCGGGGGTGTTACTGCACATGGTTATTGTATGTATAGTCCCCCTCAGGTACCTTACTTTTTACTTCTGCGCAATAACGGTCAGTGCTAAAGTTACGTGCCGCTATTTGTAAGTAGAACTTATGATATGAGATGATCGGGTGATTCCCCTGTTGGCCTTATAAGGAATTCGCTTATGGGCACCATTGAAGTAGGTAAGGTAGGTATTCCGAGCAGGGAAGTCCCTATATGTTCTACCACAAATTAGGGCTGTGCCTGTAGAACGTATCGTACGGCGTATCTAAGGATTGTTTTTGTCGTTATGTAATAAATGCTATTTATACACCGCAAATATTTAACCACCAATAAAAAAAAATACGCATAATCAGTTGCCGTTACTGAACACAGATATGGCAAAAAATTATGGCAAGGGACCTTTGTGGCCATCCCGGAAATCCCGAGATTAGTCAAGTACCTACCTACAGTCCCAGGTTTTTTTAAGGTCAGAAAACGGCCCGGGATTGTATTCTCTAGTAGGTACCAACACAACGCCAGATATTCTGACGCGGAGCAGTAACGTGCATTACGGTGTTCAGAGCACTGTGTAGCTAGTGAAATTAGTGGGCTTTCGAGACTGACCATCAAAATCAAAATGTATCAATGTGGACGAGCGCGAACGCTTTAGGCGTAATCCCTTACCATAAGGAGAACGCTTAGGTCGTTTCGTCCCATATTCAAGGACTTTTAACACAGAACTTTTTATCTCAAATAATTCCAGTAAAGAGCTGGCTATATGAAATCTTGATAACGTCATTTTGAATGAAATTGAATTCTCGAACAAAATACAAGGTTGAAATAATTAGCGATTTAACGCCGGGAGGACGTCACAATAATAGATACTGAATACCGGTGTTTTTAGAGAACACACAGATAAAAGCTTCAAAGGAAAACAACGATAGATGTGAGAACTTCAAAGGCGAGGTTACCTAATATTTTTTCACAGTTTGACAGTGAGTAGCTAATAATAGCAGGGTTGTACCGGCTTATGTAAATCAAAGTCCGGTTTAGCACTGTTTTGAACATGGGCAGGCGTGATCTCCTACCATCAGGTGAACGCCTCGTCACTTGTTTGCATAAAAAAAAACATTACCTTCGCATGTGGTTAAAATAGTACTTAACCATTGTCATGGCCTCTAATGTATGTTAACGTGACATTGAATGAGTGAAAGCTGCAGACATAATTACTGATCGATTTCCTATATTTGTTGCACAAATTGTAGGACTGACTGCCGTGTGTTATTAAAAAATACATGGACGGACAATGGATATATTTTCCAAACATTTATAAAACTTTTTTGTAAAAAGTGCACTGCTTGTGCAGGGTTACCTACTGTTTTGTACTTCTCAATAAAAAAAATCAATCTCAATAAAAATCCGTGTTGGCCGAGTGGGAGGTGCCTCGACTTTCGTTCCGAGAGTCGTAGGTTCAAACCCGGTCGTACACCAATAGATTTGCTAAAAAAAATAACTTTGAATGCCTGTCGATCGGGGTGGAATCTTGCAACCTATATCTGTGCTTGCAACTGAAATTAAGAGCACTTCCCGATTAGCTATCCGGCTAAAACTCTCAGAGTAGGTAGATACTTGTATGTTTCAGGTAGGTACATTTATAAGCACATACAGGTACAAGTACATTTACATGCGGAAATCCTCATGGATGCCCACCACCCTTGGGGGAGGGCGGAGGCGGACTCATACCGACTAAAACCCCATGGTGGCCGACCTCGCATTAGAGGGACCCCGGGATATCCGAAGAATACGTACCGGTGTGTCCCTATCGCACGTCGCTGTGAGGCCCATCCCAGGGAAGGCTTGCGCCGACCCAGAGCTCCGCTTGCAGTGCATGCCTCCCCGTGCACTGCAGCCGTCCCGGGTTCGAGTATAATGCAGCCAGAGCCCCCACTCCGACCGCTCTCGAACCCAGAAAGATCTCCCTCATGGGGCGGACGGCCCGAGATGTCCCACCTGGACACCCCAGCCCCGCCGTCTCCGAGTGGGAACGGATCTATCGCGATAAGCATTCCATGCTTATGCTGACCTTACGTCATAAAAAAACTTGAAAACCCCTATAGATATTTACAGGAAGCGTGATTTCAGTGCCTCAAAGCCTTCTATTTGTTTTTTTTTTCATGTGTACAATAAAGTACGTACCATAATACTTAGGGACTTCAGAGCTTCAGACTTATTAATGCTACACAAGCCATTTAAATGATAAACTGAGATTACCATAATGTTTACTCAAATATGCTTGTTTTTTGATCGAATAAATTATCTTTATTTCTATCTTCAAGATAGAGCAAAGCATAAAAACGGTTTTTAGATTTTAATCTTCTTCTTTCTCATAATTAGACTGATGATTATCAACTGACTTCAAAAAAAGAGGAGGTGCTCAATTCGGTTGAATTAACACCCGACAACTTAGACGTATAGATTGTTGACCGATTTGTTTGAAAGAAAATACTCTCAGTTTGGTTAGTCCCATACAAATTTTATCAAAAGTAAACAAAATTGCGAATTATCCAGTCCAATTGCAGTCGGTTGTACCTAGGTACATGTTTTTTTGTAAAACCTTGATTTATAATAATAAATAATAAAAAATCTTTATTGTAAAAACACATGTAACAATGTACATGTAGGGCATTATGTGGTGTGGGTCCATTAGAATCATGTAGACCTCTCTTTAAAAAACTTAAACTACTAACATTGGCTAGTCTTTATATTTTCCAAGCAGGGCTATTTGTAAAGGAAAACGCTAGTATGTTTGACCATTACATTGACAACGTTACCTCAGTTATACAGAAAAGAGACCCCACTAAGCTCATTTTACCCAGATCTAAATCAGCTTTA
The DNA here is from genome assembly GCA_932526365.1 of Lobophora halterata. NCBI lineage: Eukaryota > Metazoa > Arthropoda > Insecta > Lepidoptera > Geometridae > Lobophora > Lobophora halterata. The sequence continues at coordinate 1,247,923 of OW052012.1, forward strand.
AAAAGAAAGAATTGTTACATAATGACCATTAACTTAGTTAATAGATTACCAAAAGGCATTCGAGAGTTACCTACTCGACAATTCAAGGCAAAGCTTTATGCATGGCTGGCTGAAAAAGGTTTTTATAAAATAAGTGACTTTTTAGATTATAATTTTGACATACGATATAATTAAGTAGTCGATAATTTCAGATTGTTAAATTAGATATATATATAATGCATGATAAATTTTGCACGCCGTCACACGGTGGAGTATGTGAAACCAAATATTATAATTTAAGAACTGTATACCATACTTCATGCAATAAACAATTTCATTTCATTTCATTTCATTTACAATTATTGTTTTACTGTTTTACTGTATTTTCAAAAGCAGAGTCAAAGAGCACTACTTATCTCTGTGATACTTGTCCGTATTTATGCATATTTATATATACTTATAAGTACGTTATTTTGTATGTATGGTATAATTATATATTTTATTTAGTTTTATATTTATTTATGTATAGGTATAAATTTTAGTATAGTTAGTATGTATCTTAGTAGTAGTATTTATTATAATGTAGGTATTCAAGTATATTTATAAATATTACATATTATAAATATTTTTCTTCTTCTAATAATTTAGCCATTATTATTTAAATTACAGTACACGCCCACTCATTTACCATAGTCTCTCTCTAGCCTCTAAGGTTTGCTGGAAGAAAACTCTTGTTAGGGTTAAGCTCGCCTTTGTACATGTATTTTCTTTTAAATATATTTATTCTATATCGTGTTTTTTGTGTACAATAAAGAATTACAGAATTATTTATGTTAAGAGGCTATGTGAAAATTTGGAGTCGCTGCGTTTCATTTTTACTCGGTAACGGTACAGTTTACAAACTTGATGTTAATACAGTATTATTAGATTACTTGAGGATATATTATAAATAAATGTAAGACAGAAACACGATTGGTGAAACTTTTCTCGATAGCTTTATTTTTTTAAATAGGCCCTCTTAAAATCTGATTTACATCCATCATCCGAATATAGAGAATATTTACGGTTTATTTTTATACTATTGAGTGAGTAATCACAGAACTTAGATAAATGTAAAAGGATTTCTTTATAAATTCAATACTTTTCAAGCAATACGATGTTTTATCATTTGTCGCTTACGTCCCTTACTTTTGAGCGACAAAAATCTATATCTAACCTCTTCCCTCGGGGTAAGGTGTCTAATTGCGCTATCACTGTCTTACAATTCGGCAGCTGTCATTTCTGAGAGTTTCACATATCCTCTTAAGGGTAATCCTCAAGGCAAATTTCCATACAAAATGTTTTTTTTTATGCGTGTTTTAAAATTAACACTAGGTAAAAATTTAAAAACACGTATAAAATCTAAATTAAAGTATGAAACCTTACTATTTTTTGTTGACACAATCGGAAAAAATAGACGAAACGAATAGTGTGAAGAAATTACTATAAATACGGCGTACTTTTTGAGTATTTGTCCGAAACATTTTGTATGAAAATTTGCCTTGAGGATTCCCCTTAAGTGTGTCTACAATAAAGTATTAAATAATAATAATTATCTCAACAGAAATTTGGCTGACAACTTCAGAGGCGACATCTGGGGTTACAACGGACCGGGAGTCATCACGCGGGTCCTGAAGGAAAAATGTGCCACCAATAACGTTAGCAACATGTCGGCTCGCTTTTGTCAAGGTCAGTCACATTTTTTGGATGCAAACGAAGCAAAAAGCAGCATTTGTGTATCAATATCAACCTGAAGGAAAAATCCGCCACCAATAACGTTAGCAAACATGTCGGCTCGCTTTTGTCAAGGTCAGTCACATTTTTTGGATGCAAACGAAGCAAAAAGCAGCATTTTGTGTATCAATATCAATATAAACAAGCACCTGAAGCAAACCTGAAGGAAAAATGCGCCACCAATAACGTTAGCAAACATGTCGGCTCGCTTTTGTCAAGGTCAGTCACATTTTTTGGATGCAAACGAAGCAAAAAGCAGCATTTTGTGTATCAATATCAATATAAACAAGCACCTGAAGCAAACCTGAAGGAAAAATGCGCCACCAATAACGTTAGCAAACATGTCGGCTCGCTTTTGTCAAGGTCAGTCACATTTTTTCAGCTCTGCTCAAACAATTGAGGCTTATGGCTCTGTGTGAAATGTCCAAAATATTTATTAAAATAAACATCTTACTTATTTATTTATTTTTATTTTTACAACGTACAGGCCAAACTGCTGAACGTAGAGGTTTGAAACTTAAGGGTAATCCTCAAATCCGAACTCCATACAAAATGTTTCGGACAAATACTCAAAAAGTACGCCCGTATTATAGTAATTCCCTCACACTATTCGTTTCGTCCATGTTTTTTAATTTCGTCAACAAAAAAAGTGTAAGGTTTCATACTTTAATTTAGATTTCATACATGTTTTAAAATTAACCCTACTAACTTAACTACTTTTTGAGTATTTGTCCAAAACATTTTGTATGGAATTCGGATTGAAAGTGAGTACTAAGTAGAAGGTACTAAGAAAGGAATTTTAAATATTCGCACCCCAAAGGGTCCAAACGGGGAGTCAAAGTTTTCACATAAATGCCGTAGCTATATCTCTGAAACCACTCATTCTAGAAGCTTGAAAATTGGCATGTAGGCACTAATAAACAATAACGTGTTTCAGGATTTTCAATTTTTTCAAACTTAAGGGAAAGGGTCCATTATGGAACAAAAAAAAGTAAAATCAAGAAATTTCTAGGGATTTGCATTAAACCCTTACCCTTAGATAAATTCTGAGCTCATTTTAAAATCTAAAAAACTTACATAACACACGGAACTGAGCTCGCTAACTCGCTGCTCAGTCGAGCTGTGTTTTTTCTAATACCCAAGATAGATATAAATAGACTCAGACAGTATGCGTGTAAAAAAAATGACGGATGGATTTCTGAGTCACGGCATAACTATTCTTAGGAAACCTAGCTTTTTATTAACCGACTGCCAAGGAAGTGTTATGTTTTTCGCGCGTATCTTGTATGTATGTATGTTAATTTCTATGTGTGCCGTGTTGGCCGAGTGGGAGGTGCCTCGACTTTCAATCCGAAGATCGTGGGTTTGATTTGAATTCTAATCGAACCGGGTGGACAAACAAACCGGCATTTTATAGAAACGAAAAAGTTCGTTAACATGGTGTCAAGTGCACGAAAGGAGCCTTTTCGAGGCGCACTTGAAATCATTTCACCACACTGGCACTGGTTCGAAAGAACTGGTGACACGATGAGAAGAAGATGTCAATTTCTATGTTACCTCATATCTTCCAAACGGCTGGTTTTTCTTCCCATCAAGTAACACCGCAAGTCAGAGTGTTACTCGTTGAATATAAAAAAATAGAAACGGTGTTATTCGATGGGAATAAAGTGTCACACTTGATTAATTGGTAATGATGATTACTTACCTATTAAGTAAATATTAATTTAGTCGATCTGTAGTAGATGTATGTTTTCTTTCTTCCAGGGTTTGAAGTTTTCGGCCCAGAACTGTTCTATCCAATCAGCTGGCAGGATGCCCAGTTATACTTCGAGGGAACCAGGGAAATAGACGAGAAGCCTTATATCTTCCATGTTTGGAACAAAATCACGCACAATTCAAAAGTACAACACAACTCATTGTATGCAAAACTCGCTAGAAAATTTTGCCCTAGCGTCTATGAAGCGTATGGAGATGAGTTTGGAAGCTAATGAACTCACACTGAACATATAAAAAGATTATATCAGATAAATTTAGAAAACCAAAAAACACTACGTAAAAGAGCTGTTATCCAAAGATATTATTTGATAAATTTAGAAAACAAAAAACACTACGTAAAAGAGCTGTTATCCAAAGATATTATTTGATAAATTTAGAAAACAAAAAACACGCTACGTAAAAGAGCTGTTATTCTCTAAATGACTGTACACTATTCTTAGTGTGGTTTCAGATTAGCGTTTTAACCGAGTGGATTCACCGTTCGTGTTTTTTTTTTGCACGTATACATACGCATGACAAGCCGCGAAAGACGCCTAATGCTACTCTCACTCGCTTCAAAAACCAAGCGGTAACGCTGTATACGCGCCTTTGGCTTTTAAAGTATAGCGAGTACCAATCCGCCCGTATGTATACGCACGACAAAAATACGCTAGTCTGAAACCGCACTTAGATCGGTGGGTTCACAATGAGTAAGTAAGTAACACTGTTAACTCGATGGGAAGGAAATATTAATAAGTTGTTACGCGATAGAAATAACGTGTCACACTTGTCTATTTTAATTAATAATTATTATAAATAGTTTAATTTCAGACACTAAATCCATAGAGTTTTAACAACTAACTTAAGATTTCTGCCCACTATCCCATATCGAAAGGAGCCTCTTCGAGGCGCACATGAAATTCTTTGTGTCTACTAAAAATTCAACCTTGTGTTGTGCTTTATTAAGTATTATCCCGTCGGAGCCCCTAGCTTCATTGTGTCATAATGGCCACTAACGGTACTGTATAGGCCCAGCGCTCGCGGCGACCATGCGGCGACCATAATAATTAGATCGCCGCATGAAAGGCGTCACCTGTAGAATGCCGTCAGATGGGTAACAACATAGAACCAGATATTCTGCCGTAAAGCAGTAATGCGTCAGCATTACCGTGATCCAAATTTACGTGCACTGCTAGCTAGCTAGTGATAATTAATACTGGGCATTCAAGACTGAATATGAACTGAACAAAATGTGGACGAGAGCTTTAGCAGTGTTGCACCAGCCTTTGTGAATCAAAGTCATGTGTAACACTGCTCTGGTCATGAACCAGGCGTGATCTCTTCCCATCAGGAGAGCGCTTAGTCTTGTCCCATGTTTACATAAAAAAAGATGACAATTTAAACTAAACCTTAATACCTATGAAATACGGTTGGGAATACGGGACGCGTCAGTTGTTATACCGGCCTATATTGGAATCAAAGCCCTGTATAGCACTGTTATGGTTATGTGCGTGGTCTCTTACCATCAGGAGAGTGCCTCTAATCGCACCACTTGTTTACATGAAATCGCCGGCTCTCGTTGCTGCTACTGTAGACCTTATGATACAGTAAATAAGGTTTAGTTTCAATTGTTGACTTCTAATAGCGTCTTCGCCGCGCGTCTGCAGGTGGGCACTAGGCTATGCCCATATATGGGAACTGGTCTTGTTCTGAGTACCTTATAGATTAATAGTAGTAAAGTCTATATATGTTGCTATCTATGCCTTGGGAAGTGCCTATTTAAAAAGTAGCCTAGACCTTTTCCAGCTTATATACCATACCTATACTGAATTTAAGTTCAATCGGTTTCGTATTTTTGACATGAATGAGGAGCAAAGATCAATCTGTCCATTGAACCTCACTTTTGCTGTTTGGTTATTACTTATTAGTAAGGAATGGATTTAGAATTAATTTGTACTACTATAAAAAAATCCAATTGGCCAAATAGGCATAGGATAGCCAAATCCTATAGTATGGGGAATATTGACTTTAGTGAAACTTTGGGTTTCTTAAACATAAGAGACCTTTTCATATGTTTACCATTGAACATTACTTCCCAGAATTTGATCCATATAATCGAAACTTTATGATAATTATGTGTTTTTTTTTTAAATTAACTGTACTCTGAGACTGGGGCTTGATTTTATTAAAATCTGAGTTTGCAGTTTTAGTTTTCATAGAAATCGGCCCCGATTTTTGAGCATTTTTCGATATTAGGTACCCATACTTTAGAATTTGGTCATCCAAACCCATTTAAATTATGTATAGATAATATAAAATATATTTTGTACGTACATAAGACTTACCAGCGCTACCACATGAAGCCAAAGTATAAAATAGTTATAAATATACTTACTTAAGTATTATTAGAGTTGCAAAGACTGATTTTGCATCATTGAACATAATTTTATTACTAACTTACGTTGTTTGTTGGTTATTATGAGATGCGTAAGATAAATTGCATTTATTTTCACCAATGATGGTGTACGAAGTTTCACTCAGTGTTTATATAAAAAAAACCTGAACGTATTTTTTCCAGTGCCTTTATAATCTGTTCACATATTATAGTAAGTTATTATGTCAAAAAAATCAATTGATTTAGGACAGAATTTGATTCCTGATCACTATTTCATTTTTTAATATTTTTTCATTAGATATTGTTTTACCATAATTTGTCAAAAAATAAAGTAAGTACCTACATAAATGGTCGATTTATGTATTCAATAGGTACGCAAAAGTAGGCTAAGTACGTACAGTCAGCTGTCAAGCTTTCACATTTCTATTATAGGGACTCTTAATTTTGCAAAGACATTCTTCTTCTGACAAGTAAGATGTTTGAAATTGCTTGCGTACACATTTTTTTTTTTGCAAAATTAAGAGTAACATAAATGTAAAAGCTTGGGAGTGTATACATGTCTGTTGCAGCTGACTGTAGGTAGGTACACATAGAGATAATTTCATTTTTGTACTTTTTCTTATGTCACATGAGTTGTGAACTTACCTTTATATCTAAGTCTAGATCTAATTACAACAATTAGGATCTAAATTTTACTAAGTTAAAACCAAATACCCGTGATTGAGTAGTAACTAAGAAATTATTAATAAGTAATTATATTTTTGGAATTTCTTATTATATTGATATTTATTTTCCTCGCCTCCCTAAAAAATATACACATATAGACATAGGGTGCGTTTCTACCGACGCGACGCAGAGCTGGGCGGAATGGAGAGGAGCGGACCGTGAATTGACCAATCACAGTGCTTGAAGTGGAAGTACCAGTAAGTAGTAAGAGTAATACCACAGAGTACTAAGATATACACAAGTGACACCATTTCTATTATTTTATTCCCATCCAGTAACACCATTACATGGTTGTTACTCGTTGGGAAAAAAAAATCCCAACACCCTGAATCGGGGTGTTACTCGATGGGTAAAAAAATCCCATCGAGTAACACTGTTACTCGTTTGGATGTTACTCGATAGGAACTCATCATACTTAGTAGGTAGTTAGGTTAGAATTAGCATGGTAATTGGAGGTCGGTAGTCGGCGAGTTCGAACCAGTGTAGTGAAAGATTTCAAGTGCGCCTCGAACAGGCTCATTTTATGCAGTTTACACGTTGTTTCCGAATGTTTTCGAACATTTTAGGTTTTATGTCATGTCGGTTTCCTGAAGATGTTTCCTTCACCGTTAAGCACGTGTTTTAATGCACACATATATTTTTTGAACAGAAAAATCCATTGGTGTACGATCGGGTTTGATTGAACCCACTACACTACCTTCGTATCGCAAGTCGAGGCACCTCTCACTCGCTCGACCAACACGGCTTTTTGCACAGTACCTACCTACTACCTACTAGATAGATAACACGGATGGTCGAGTGGCAAGTGTGTTGGACTGCCACACTTATTACAATAATTAGTGTGATAAACATCAATGTATGTCCTGAGTTTAGGTGTTTTCTGTGTTATCAGTTATTCAGTTATCTGGTTTCCATAGTTCAAGCTCTGTTTAGTTTTGGACTAGATGGCGTTGTTGTTGGGAAATGTTAAAACATCATTATTTATTATCATTATAATTATAGGTATAATATTTGGTAGGTATACTTATTATTACTTACCCAAATTTTGCTTAAAAAGTCTCAAAATTTGCTCAGAAACCCAGTGGCGGATTTTTAAATGCGCCGCCTGTATGCTATTCTAATTTTGACGTCCCTACCGACCTCTAAATTTCAATACCCCGATAAGGGGGCATCCATTAATTACGTGAGGTATTATGGCGATTTTTCGACCCCTCCACCCCCCTTAGTGAGATTTCGTGAGATTTTGCTCGACCCCCTCCCCCTACGCCCCTAATCTCACGTGAGATTTTTCGTCATATTTTAATTTGCCGCCCCCTTAAATCCGCCGCCCTAGGCTACAGCCTTCTCAGCCTATTGGTAAACCACGTTCTAAACCTGTTTTTCTAATTATTTCTAAATGTCAATCTCGACACACGACAGTGTGTCCAGCCACGGTCAGGCCCAGCGAACTGGCGGGTAGCACTGTGTGTAAGTTTACACGAACCATTTGTAGCCACTTTTGACCTTATCATAGCTAAAAAACTAATCAATATAAATTTGGTTTATGTATTGAAAGTCCAGAGTTATTGAATTACCTCAAATTTCATAAACACAGCTTAAACGGTTATTTAGATATTAACGTTCAAAAATCGTCATTTTTATCACTTTTTGACTGACATATAGACGTAAGATATAGTATAGTATAGACGTCTAGGTCATCTGGAAGTGAGTTAACTACTTAACTACTTACTTACTTACTTAACTTAGAAAGTTCAAATTTGGTATCCGGCTAGGTAATTGTGTGTATACAAAGGAAAAAATCAGAAAACCGTAAATTTATAAGATTTGATTTTATTTTCAAATAATTCGATTTTATGAGGTAAATTTAGAGCCTTGCAAATTATGAGAGCAATTGCCTTGCAAATTTTTGCAGGATATTTCCATTTCCATGATGAAAGGTTGTTTTTATCGTTTTATGTACTTACTTTAATATCAATAATTTAAAAATTATTTACAAGAGCCCAGATGAACGCAAGCTAGAGGAAATGCAAATTGTCGGAAAACACTTTAATCTCCCCGCACATAGGTACTACCTACAAAGGCACCCACACCTTATCTACGCTATTTAGGTAGGTTAGGTACTTAACTTATAGTAGGTACTTTTACCTACCTACATACATTTAGAGGCGGTGATGGTGATGTGTAAGTAAGGAAAAGAAATAGGTAGGTAACTATTATAATTATAGTAGGTACCTAACCTATATACCTTTGAATAGTAATAAATTTATTTACAAAAAGTAATGATATCTGGACAAAACACATATAATATGTGAAAATAGAAGCCACGATCGAGAAGTCGTTTTCCCCGAAAAATGACTTCAGATCTACATATATGGCTAGCCAAGGTCTACGTTATAAATAAAGTAATACGTTCTTATAAATAAATTTACGAATGTCTATAGTAGACCTTCGCAAGCCATATATGTAGATCTGAAGTCATTTTTCGGGGAAAACGACTTCTCGATCGTGGCTTCTATTTTCACATATTATATGTGTTTTGTCCAGATCATTTCTACCTGGCAGTATTATCGCTTATATGATATCCCTTATCAATATCGAAACAGTGCTACACAAGCCGCTCGCTTGTGAACTTATTTTATGTGGTCTAATAAATTCTAATTACATATTTTGATAAATCAAATACAATAATGTGAAATTCTTGTGACTAAGTGAACATTATCGACATGTAGATAACGGCAAGCACATTCCGCCATAACTACAACCTCGCTACACGAAAGTGACACGAATAAAAATGTATACAAATCTCCATAGTCAAAATATTTCGAGGAAAATTAAAAGACACAAAATAATCCTCACAATTATAGTGTTTTTGATGCTATTGCTGGTCCTCACTTCGGATTTGTCCCCCGATTTATATTTTATCAACTTTGAGACTGTTGAGGATGTGTCGTGTCATTACTCAGTGAAAAACGATGCCTTGGAGTCAGTGAACCAACTATTCGCGCCATCGTCCAACTCGATATACTTCCACGAAACCTCGTGTACCGGTGGTCTGAACTCCAGACAGGCTTGTGCCATCGAATCAGCAGCCAGAACGCATCCGAAATGGGAAGTTTACGTTCTATTTTCCGCTCCTGTTAATACATTACAACTACAAGACGTAAATATAGAGCTCCTGAAGAAGTTTCCAAACGTGAAATTCAAGAGGGTACATTTAGTGGATTACGCGAAAGACACTCCAATACAGAAATTAGTACAAAATGGTGCCCTGAATCGAACTCGCTGGCCTGTGTCCCATACGTCTGATATCCTTCGATTCTTGACGCTGTATAAATGGGGCGGGATTTATTTAGACCTGGATATGGTAGTGGCTAAACCTCTGGATGCTCTGCCGAAGAATTGGGCGGCGAGGGAGAACGATGCCGTCGTAGCGTCTTCGGCCCTGGCCTTCTCTAGGGATGCTGTTGGAACGATGATTGCCGAGGCCACCTTAAGGTCATTATTACGTTAGCAACACATACGCTTTACATCCTAACTAGCTTAATAGGCCGACTAACGCGTAGTACCTACGATGAACGCTGGCTGCATGCACAAAAACGTTGACGTCATTGTCCGGTAACGCTGTCTTTGTCCGGTAACGCTCATTGTCCCGATACGCTGGTAGTCACGTTAAACTATCGTCCGTAAACGAACTTTACAGACAACTATTTTTTTTTTGTAGTTGGTACAACTAAATAGCGTGCTGCATTTCAGAACAAAGTTATCAAGGTTGCCTGGAAGAGATCGTTGCTACGGCCGCGCGTTGTTCATGCTCCATAAACTTGTATGCGTAGGTAGTAGGTACCTATCTGTATCTGAAAGTTCTTTGGTATCTACAATCTTGGTAGGTCTTCGAGAATCCAGCAAAATGAGGGGTTAACGCAAGGCGAACCCTTCTGTTGGACATATACCTAACCTTCTTGGTCATTCACGTTAAATAAAACTACGCTGTATTTGATAACTGTGTGCATATTTAAGATGGTGTGCAAGATTATTATAGTGTGCTTTTACATGAATAAGTTTTGTTAGGACTGAGCGTGTGCAATGCGTGGTTACTCGTCCCCCGTAAAATATGGCAGAAAATTATGTTACCAGATTCTGACGTATACCCTCCTTTTGCTGGATTCTCGAAGTGATAGGTATTAGGTAGGTACCATGAAGGTTCTCATTCATTCATAACCTTCATTCATTCATTTATTACTACTCGCGTAAATTAAGGCCGGCGGATCTAGGCCGGCTAGAAGTTCACGTTCGAATCGTTCCGTCTCTTTATAAATAATTAAGATTTTGATTATTGTAGTTATTTTTAGGGACTTGTCGAGGACATTCAGAGGCGACGTGTGGGGACAAAATGGGCCGCTTCTGATCACCAGAGTTTTAGAGGATATGTGCTCCGTCAGTGACGTCACATTCATGACAGCGGACACCTGCAAAGGTGAGGTTTACCATTTGGACGACACCGATGGTCGAGTGGCAAATGTGTTGCTACGCAGAGTGTCGCAGGTTCGATTCCCGCTTCAGGATTATTATTTTTTTTTTTTTTATGTCTGTGGTTTAAGGAACGCACGAGACGCCACCAAACGTAGACCACAGAAAACACCCAGACTCAGAACAAACATCGATGTTCATCAAACAAATATTGTCCTGAAACGGGAATCAAACCCGCGACACCGGCGTAGCAGTCCAATACACTTGTCACTCAACCAATCGTCAAACTGATTTTTATGTTTCCAGGATTCCATGTATTTGGTCCGGAATTATTCAACCCTGTTGGAGCCGACCGTCCTCATGAGTTGTTCCAACCTGGGGACCTCACAGAAGGTCCTCTCATCTACCAAATGTGGAACCGACAGACCAAAGACCTGAAAGTCACTAGACAGTCTTTATACGGGAAGCTGGCAAGGCTACACTGCCCGGTGGTTTATGAGACCTTTGGAAAGTCATTTGGATTATAAACTCTTAGGATAGGTTGTTACAGTCAAAACTCATTGCCGGTCAAAACCAATATTGACTGTATTACGTAATATAATATTGATACATATTTTTATATTATAAGTGCGCCTTAGTCAATATCGATATTGACTGATTTACGCGGTCAATATTGGTTTGGACCGGCAATGAGTTTTGACAATGACATACAATGAAGTGAAAATAAACTGTATAGCTATGTATAATATGTTACTATTTTTATTTTGTATAGATAAATTGGATAAGATAGGTTTTCAGAAAATAAATAGGTACGACCATGGTCAAGCCATGATCGTTTTATTTCAATTTTCTTGGGTTTTTTGGGAAATGGGTTTTCTGGGAACCAGTCGATTTAGTTATAATTTAGATTATTTCAATTGATAATTATTGATTAGGTAGAATACATGAAAATCTACTTACCGAATAAAATAAAATATGACATTACAACACGGGGTTCTTGATTTTAGTTTAGGTACCTACCTACCTGAAAAAGAAACTCTGACCACGCCTTGGGCTACATTTTACACACACTCACACACACATACACATTTTACATTAATTTTTTTTTTTTTTTAATGTTAACTGTGACGAGACAAGCTAGGCATTCTCCTGATGGTAAGAGTTCACGCCTGCCCATAACCAAAACAGTGCTGCACAGAACTTTGATTCACATGGTCCGGTGCAACACTGCTAATAGCGCTCGTCCACTTTGAGACACTTGGTGAAAGGATTGCAAGTGCGCTTCGAAGAGGCTCCTTTCGTGCATTTGACACTTGTTTTTCGAACTTTATAGGTTCTATGACATGCCGGTTTCCTCACGATGTTTTCCTTCATCGTTCATCACGTGTTTAAATGCACACATAGATTTTTTTAACAGAAAATCCATTGGTGTACGACAGGGTTCGAATACACGACCTTCGCAATTGAAAGTCGAGGCACCTCCCACTTAGCCAACACGGCTGCGTCGTGACTGAAAACTACTTACCATACAGCTCTGTATCTGCCTACGTACCTACAGTTATACCTACCTATCTAAAGTAAAGACCTAGGTAAGTCCTTTCTTACCTTACGAACCTCACCTTCATTTCATTCACCATTCTTAGAGCTACCACTACTAGTTAGCATATCAATAAAATTGTAAGAGAAGGTAGGTATTTTATGTATAAACATATCCTTTTACTTACCTAGGCTAGCTAGGTACCTACCTACCCTACTAAGATGTAGTATATACACTTCCAACTCGTATAGTGCATCTGTATTTCTCACGAACATAAACAATGTTTCAAAACTCGAAAAACAGAAGATTTTTTTACTTGTGCTCCTTATTTATTTTATGTTTTCTGACTCTACATCACTTTAATAAAAATGAGTGTTATGTTGCTCCCAAAAAAATTGCAGTTGCTACCACAGCTGGTGCAAATGTTTCTGTGACTCAACCTATTTCTACATTGGATATGTGGGCAGATCCTGATACCATTTCATGCCACTATTGGACGGAAGGAGACGCTCTACCATCTGCTGAAGATCCCAGTTTCGCGCCTCCGCCGGACTCCATTTTCTTCCACGAGACGTCATGCCGCGGCGGACTGAACTCCCGCCAAGCGTGCGCTGTAGAGTCGGCGGCAAGGGCACATCCCGCCAGGAAGATTTACGTCCTATTCAGTGGCCCGGTCACTGCGGACATCCTTACATTTACTAGCAGTTCTGTAGCAGAGTTGAAACGGTGCCCAAACGTCGAGTTCGCTCGCGTTCACATCGACGCGTACGCGAGAGGAACAGTTTTAGAAGGATTGCTAAAGAACAGGACGCATAACTCAAGCAAATGGCGAGTAGTTCACACCTCAGACATGCTACGGTTCTTAACCCTGTACAAGTTCGGAGGCTTGTACTTAGACACGGACTTCGTAGTCGCCAAGTCGATGGATGATTTGGGAAGGAACTGGCTGGCGAGAGAGAGCGATTCGCAAGTCAATAATGCAGCAGTGAATATAGCGAAGGATGAACTAGGAAGTGAATTTATTAAGAGGGTTCTAGAGTAAGTTTTAGATTGACTAGGGGTAGTGATAAATAGCAGTTTTGCGAAGTTATAACCTCAGAGAATCAATAAGCTGAAGTGGCAGTGGGTTGGCCTTATCTGCCGAAGAACCAACAACCGTTGGGGCAAATGTGTTCTTGAGTGGAGATCACGAGTCTGCAAACGTAGTGTATAACGATGAGTAAAAGCAGCAGATGGATTCGGCAAGTGGAAAACAGAATGGTGTGTCAGATGGTGGACAATGGGAGAGGCCTATTTCCAGCTAATTAGGTAGGTATAATAAGCTGATTATGATGATAGTACCAACTTACATAAGATATGATAAAATCTTCATCAGAAAAATGATTTTTCAGGGAAGTCAGCACCTCTTACAGGCCAGACCTTTGGCTCCACAACGGACCTGGAGCGTTGAACAGGGTTCTTACAAAATTTTGCAACATCTCCGAAGTGGTCAAGTTCTCTTCATCAATTTGCCATGGTCAGTAAATAAACAAATAGGTACCTAGGTACCTACTAACAATGACCATTTTTGACCACAATTTAAAAATAAATGTAACTGTATCAAAGATTTGTTTGTTCTAGGGTTCCAAGTGTTCGGACCAGAGCTGATATACCCAATAAATTACTCAGATTTCAAAAAGTACTTCAATGTTGGCGACCTTCCGAACCTGGATAGAGCTTACGCATTCCACATGTGGAATAAAATGTCCCAAGATGTGGAAGTACAGATAGAATCGCCATACGATAAATTGGGAAAGCAACACTGTCCAATGACACATGAGCTATATGGAGATAGTTTTGGCTTTTAAGTAGTTTCCTCTTACCAAGAAGCGCCCGCATAGTTCAATTGAGGCACTTATTTAAAACACCAATTGCTGGTGATACAGTGAAATTGTTGATTAATTAACATGAGTTTTAAATAATAAATAAGTACCTACCTGAGTTTTGGTGTTTATAAACAGTCGGAAAGACTGTTCATATTACAATAAGCTAACTCTAGAGTAGGTGCACCTTTACTAAAAGTGAGCAGGTAGTTCGCACTCCGCAGGCAAGCATTTTGGCGCCCATATCAAAACGCATCGTTTGCACCTTGTACCTATTATCTATCTTTACAAGCTTGTGAGATTTTTTTACCTATATATAAAACCTAGCTACCCTTTCTTTGAGGCGTAACCTGACCACTGAATGTGTTCAATCAAACTAACAATGAATGGAGGTGTGAAATGGGAAGGTAGCTACTTGGACTTTGAGGAATACGAATTTGCAAATGTTCGCAAAGGGAGGCAAACTGCTCATACCATGCTCCAGGGTTAAGATTCAACTCGATAAACAATCTTAAGTACTATGTATCAACTTCATAAAAATAAATATTTTAAGAGTGAACATCTTCTCAATCACTACAGTTTTTCATTGGACAAAGTTAATTAGGAAAAGAAAACTCTTACTTATCTACCTACTACCACAAACATGCTCTGTAAATTTAAGAAAGTATTGTGTTTATTATCATGCATCTGCTTGCTGTTCACTTTCTTTTGCATACAGTTTTACCACGTGGATTCGATCATTTATATACCTTATTCTTCCACGGTTCCATACCTGCTGAATGGGACGGTATCCGAAGATATTTCATGTCATTATTGGACGGATGGAGACGTTCTACCATCAGCTGAAGATGCCAGTTTCGTACCACCGCCGGACTCCATTTTCTTCCACGAGACGTCATGCCGCGGCGGGCTGAACTCCCGCCAGGCCTGCGCCGTCGAGTCGGCGGCAAGGGCACATCCCGCCAGGAAAATATACGTCCTATTCAGTGGCCCAGTCACTGCGGATATTCTTACACGAACCATTATGGCCGAATTAAAACGATGCCCGAACGTCGAGTTCGCTCGCGTTCACATCGACGCGTACGCGAAAGGAACAGTTTTAGAAGGATTGCTGAAAAACAGGACGCATAACTCTAGCAGGTGGCGGGTGTCTCACACTTCAGACATGCTTCGATTCATTACACTGTACAAGTTTGGAGGCTTGTACTTGGATACAGATGTCATAGTTGCCAAGTCCATGGATGATTTGGGAAAGAACTGGTTTGCGAGAGAGAGTAATTATCTAGTGAATGGCGCAGTGGGGCACATAGCAAAGGATGCACTTGGGCAGGAGTTGGTTCAGAAGATTCTTAAGTAAGTTCCTAGCCAAGCCATTCAAATGATGTTTAGTAGCTAGTGAAATTACTACTACTCGGGCGAATGAACATGACACCTGGCTCGAATGACGTTTGTGCAGTTTTTTGTTGTTTGACAGTGTGGAATTGGATAATCTTAATAGAGAAGAGGTCCTGTAATACTTGGTAATGATAACGCTTCGCAATTAGAGGAAGAAGAAACACGGAGGGCGCTGCGCGGGGCAGCGGGGGAAGCATCAAGTTCAGAGCCACGTGTCAGCCAGGTGTCATGTTCATTCGCCTGAGTACCTAGTAGCAAGGCTTTCGAGGCTGCGCTACACTTTAGAAGTGCTGTATTAAATACTGTACCTACGTTCGCCATACGTACCCGTAATACTATACTGTACTACGTACACTACACGCCTTGTACAGGCACATGAGCACATCCCCCCGTAGCGTACGCGTACAAAAAAATCATATATTCGGTTCATAGTAATCAGTTGCATGACGAGAACACGTCCTTGTGCAATTAAACAATAGGTACTAACTGATTTGAATAAATAACGCTTTAATTGTATTTTTTTTATCAGCAGTTGTCCCTTCGTTGGGCAAAGGCCCTTGTAAATAAATTAGTCTTACAAAAATACCCAACTAAGTATCAAGACAAGGTTGGTACGCTATACGGTTGCCATACAAACAGCACAGTGGTTGGTACCTCCATTATTTTCTACTCTTTTTTGCCAAGCTAAGCTAGTTTTGCCAAAGATGGGCATATAATATGATCCATACTTGGCCACAGTGTTAAGTCAATAATTTTTCAGGGACCTCAGCATTTCATACAACCCCCTAGGTTTTGGCGACAACGGACCAAATGCTCTGAGCAGGGTGCTATCTGTGTTCTGTAACAACTCCGATGTTGAGATGTTTTCTTCAAAAATCTGCCATGGTAAGTAGGTAGGTACTAGGTACATATCTACTGGTGCCCATTGCATTGGTTTATGCTACCATATACCAGTACTTCAGTTAATTTACTTAACTGATTGTGAGTTGAGAAGAGTACGTGTAAGCATTACTGTGTACCGTTTTTTTTTTTTAAATAAAAATAAAGGGTTGTAATGACTGTAGGTAGTTAATAAAATTACTGGGCTATTGAGACTGATCATCAAAATGTCAAGTGGACGAGCGTTCTAACAGTGTAGTATGTAGCTGTGGCCTATGAGATTCTAAGTCCTGTCTCGTAGTATTTTTTTTTTCTATGGTCCTGTGTATTCTGTTCATGTACAGGCGAAATCCATCTAACCATCAGTAGAGTTCAAATAGAATCTCGTCACTTCTTTAAAAAAAAAAGACTTTCTATTTTTATATCCTAATACATTTTGTAAGGATGGATAGGTGGATGTTTGTTGCTCAATCATGCCGAAACTATTAAACAAAACGAGTTATGCTCAATTCCCACTGAAAGTGCTCTGCCTGTCGCGAATCCCAGCATCCCAGTGCGAATTGAGCCTTATACATTCAAAGCTAATATAATTATTACTTACAGGTTTTGAAGTGTATGATTATGACCTGATCTACCCCATATACTATGGAGATTATAAAAAATACTTCAAACCCGGAGTTCAGTTGGATGACGAGAACATTCACACATACCACTTCTGGAACCTCCTGTCTCGTGACACGGAGTTGAAACCACAGTCACTTTACGACCGCTTGGCGAAGCAGTATTGCCCGATAACCTATGACTTTTACGGATATCAATTTGGCATGTAGACCATGCAGTATGATTATCGATTGTCAAGCTACAGAGAGAGTGCAAAGAAAGCCAGTTGTATCTTTGGTGTGGTCAGGTCTGGTCCCTTTAGGGTAAGCATGTTACCTGCCGGTAAAGAAGCCAGCTATTTCTGTCGAGAAGTGCTGAAAATTCCTGGGCTGTTCAGACTCCGCTGAGCAACCATAGGTCCCCAAGGGTTGCATGTCGTTGTGCCGTCAGTGCTACGCATTCCAGGACATTACAGGTTCCTAATGTTTAATTTGTAACCTTAGTTAATTAGGAAGACACTAGAAAAGCTTGTGCTTAAAAGTACTTATATTACCTACCTATAGTAGGTATTAAGAAATTGTTAAATTAGTTGTGCCCTTACAGGGTATAATTATGTTTGAGACTGTCTACATTTTAAGAACTTACTGCACAACATATAAGGCAAATAAAGATTGAAATTGACTATTTGGCGTAGTCCTAATTGGTAGTATCACACCCCAAAACAATATGATTGTGCGATGGCCCGAAAGATCTCATATCTGATCGTACAATGCCAATTAGGACACTCGTAACTCTATTTAATCTTGTGCGATCAAATCACATCATTATCTTGTATGATTTTTGACAATTAGGACAATGCCTACGGACTTTTGTGGGTTTCAGAGATTTATGAGCCCTTCCTGTGTATTTTACTTTGGAAATAAACGTGTACAAATCAAAGATAAGAAAGATATTGACTTGAGTGAATCAAGACATAATAGGCAAGGGAATGAAGGTGAAAGGATTTCAAGTGCGCCTCAAAGAGGCTCCTTTCAGGCACTAGCAAGGCATGAAGTACAGGTATTATCTTTAGCTTAATGTCAAAACTAGTTGTTTCCTCCATTAAAACTAACAAACACAAGGGTCACTTCAGAAAGGATAGATGAAGGCAGAACTTAGCACTGCACTGTAAATTTTGCAAGTTTCTTAACACTTTTATTAACGTGACTTGGAACGATGTAGGACATCAGAACAAACACTTCTAATTTAAATAAAATATCACTGATTGCCTAATTATAATTCTTGTTTCGTCACTACCTCAATCACAACATAACCTATTCGACAAGTGAATGACAGCTCCAAAAACAGGTACAGGAAAACAACACAGTATTTTTTTGGGTTTTATTAACTTAGACTAACCACATCACTTCTTGGCGGCCGCGCCTACTTTAGATTTCTTAGTACCACGCACCTTCTTCATCCTGTTCTTACGTTCCTTGCGCTGCTTGCGAGTGGGCCTCTTCTTCTCGTACAGCCCGTGGCGAGCCAGCCTGTGTTTGGGCTCGAACTTTTTAGCCAAGTCTAGTGTGTCGTAAATCAGGGCGAAGCCAGTTGACTTGCCACCACCAAAGTTCGTCTTGAAACCAAACACGAACACAACGTCGGGAGTCACCTTGTACATCTTCGCGAGCTTCTCCCTGATCTCCGTCTTGCTGACGGTGGGCTTGCCTGGATGTAGCACATCGCAAACCATCTGCTTCCGCGCCAACAATCTAAAAAACACAAAACGTTGGAACATAACCTGACATGGCGAGGCGTCTCGGTTTTCATGTTTACGGACGCGGATATCGATACGAACGGATGTAATGCACTTTTACCTGTTGGTCATGAATTTACGAGTGCGAATAGTCGCTGTGCCTTCACTCATTTTGAATTATTTTCAATAATTCGGCGTTTTAGACGCACGTGTCCGTATTTTACGGAAAGAAAAGAAGGAACGTGTAGTAGTTGCCAACTTATAAAAGTGTTTTCTCCTAAATACTACCAAATTGGGTTTACCAAGCAGTTGTTTTTTAATGTTTCAAGAATCATAGCATAGGAAAATATAATAAAACGCAGAAACCATATTTTAAAAATAATAAATTAAAATATAATCAAAATGAAACTAAATATTTTCTTAAAAAAATAAGTGACGATTGTCAACCAACCAACGTTAACATACAATTATTGTTCTTTAAGGACATAATTATTCCATTTAATGCATTCAGATTTGTTGAAAATACGACAAAATAATAATAACAATACTATTTTTTAAAACTTAGCTAAAAGTGGGTGTTTATTTTAAGCTTACCTCATTTTTAAATGCTACTAAATTGGGAAATTTTAATTTCTTGTCATAGGGCAACACTAGTAACTGTTTTATTGTTTGCTTTATAGAAATTGATAGCTTTAAGCCTTACTGCCACGTCTAACGTGTTTTTTTATCACTTTGTGGCAGAAGGAATCAACTCTATTGAGATTTTTATGTATTTAAACACAAAACTCAACATCTTTTAATCCTTTAAAACCTTTAAAAAAGTGTTTGGAAATATATTTATAGGTACTAAGCTCCGAAAATAATGTCTTCAGCACTAAATCGCTAAATTGTGCTAAATTTCCCGCTGAAACGAAAGTAAAACGCGTTCAGATTATTTCGTGTTAAAATGCGTTCAATAATGGAAAAAAATTGATGAATGGTTGAATCATTGTCTCTATGCTTTTTTACCCGACTGCGAAGGAGGGTAGGGTGTTTCCGGTGATTATAATACCATATCATATGCATGCGGGTGCAAGTAAGTAATGGTGGTAAATGCTAAAATGTACATACGAAATCTGAATGTGCGGTTGTTCTTTTGGCTCTGGGTAGGGTAGTTTATTTTGGCAATAAGATAGATTGACGCCTTATGTTTTAGGCATAGCAAACATGTCAGATTCCTATTTGAAACGAAGTAACATCCTATCGACTACGCATTACTTTTATTCAAACACTTTTTAGGCAAGTTACTTCTCTAACTACTCTACCTACAACCTGTAGGCGCATACTTGCATTTATCGCGCACCATTCTTATTTACATGCTAATTTTCAGGCTTCTGAATAGAACTCGACTGGTATAATTATGTACACGGCTTAATTTAAAAACTACATAAATTGTAGGCTGAAAACACACGTATAATATTTATCTTTATCAGGTAAATACCTACTAGGTACCTCGCTTACGTTTTGTATAAAAACATCTACGTCAGGAGGTTTCTCGGGCCAGACGTAGCCAGTTTACGTCGACCCAAGCCCGCTATACCTTGCCCTCATCCTTTATAAATTTAGAAGGAGGAAAGAGGTTCTAAGTTGGCTGGTGGTAAAGGCGCCAGGCTGCCCGCATGTAACTGCTATCGCAACTGTGGCCTGTATTGATCGATGCGTACGTTTCAGACTTCAGACAGTCGGAGCCACAGTGCTTTCTGTGCCTTCGAGCTGTACTGCTGACTGTTACGCAAGTAAGTAGGTACCAAGTCATATAAACGTCGTAGAAATTAAGTTTGCCTAAGTAAGTACGTAGTAGATGCATTATCTACTAACTTTGTAGATAAACAAACGCCTATTGTGAAAGTGATAGCAATTTAGATTGTTTGTGTTGTAGGTTATTTCGTATATAAATACAGGTGAGTGCTAACTTATTCATAATTAGCAGTTTAAGTAGGTCAAGTGTGAGCTATATCTAGCTTTCCTTGTGTATTAAGGCCTGAGAAATACTATAAAATCAGAATCTGCCACAGTCTATTGATACGAGTACCTAGGTACAAAATAAGGTACCTTGGTACTAACTTTCACCCTAGTCATAGTGATGTTATCTGCCACTTGCCGGGCGCTTGTTTATAGGTAGGTAGTGTTTTCTACGACCCCTAAAAAGTTTTTAAGGGTTGTTTAATATGGGTTTATTCCTCAACCCCGCCAAAACTACTGGAACGTGCTGAGATTTGGCGTGGGTGTAATTAGGAGCTAGAAAAGCGTAGGCTACATTTTCTTCAATAATCACACAGGCGAAGTCGCGGGCAACTGCTAGTTTTTATTTCTTTATGAATATTATGGGATATTTTACACACCATAAATCAAACAGAATTTGTAATATGGAAACCAGGTAACTGATAGAAAATACCCAGACTCAGGATAAACACATGCTCATCACACAAAAGTTTGTACTGAAGCGGGAATCGAACCCGCGAAACCGGGGAGGTGGCAGTTCAATACACTTGTTACTCAACCATCCTTGTCCTAGTAGATGCATAGTCTACTAATTTTGTAGATAGACCAACGCCTGCAGTTAAAGTGATAGCAATTTAAATCGTATTGAAATACAGGATATAGAAGGAACAAAACCTGGATTATAAGTCAATCAGGAAAAAAAACAAAGTGGTAAACAGTGTCTATGGTTTATTTCTGTTACAGATGCAAACCTCATTGATACACGATCTGCAACTGCATCCGTGTAATTTATAATTTCCATTGTGGCGCACTCTTGCGCCGGCAAGTGTATGGGTGACGTCACCATCTCCCTTACATCCACCCTTATGGTCTCCAGCCAAAATAAACCTAACACCCTCAAACTGAACAGCGTGGCTCGAGAGACCAGCCGCTACTCCGCCAGAGACCCTCGGTTAAGATAAACCTTTAGTCATAAACCCAGCATAGTCACTGCCAGTATTCTCATCGGTATTATTCTTAGTACAATTTATAATGGAAGATTTAGAATCCATAGTTCTGAAGCACAGCAGGACCCCTCGCAGCAAAGAGCCAAAAGACGGCAAAGCGAGGGAGTCACTTCTCTCGGACTCTACCTCGGGAATCTGTAAAGGTGAAGATGATAGCACAAGCATTGGAACCGCCTCATTTTCCAGCCCTGATTTAGAGGTCAGTAATAGGGAGAAGCTGTTCCCGATCGTGGAGAAAGAAGGAAATATCGATGTCAAACCCAAAAACCACGTTAATGTTACACATAACCCGACTCATAAGAATGAAGAATCAGATTCCGATACGGAAAGAAGATCTACAGCCAAGAAAGAAAGGGAAGTTAAGATTCCTGATGGAGGATGGGGTTGGGTGGTTGTGTTTTCCTCATTCATCATTTCCATGATTGCTGATGGAATCAGTTTCTCCTTTGGGTTGCTTTACATAGAATTTCTTGAAGAGTTCCAAGCGAGCAAGTCCGTTACAGCTTGGATTGGAAGCCTGTTCATCGCAGTTCCTTTGTTATCTGGTCCAGTCATGAGCGCCTTGGTTGACCGCTATGGCTGCAGAAGTATGACAATTCTCGGCGGAGTAGTATCGACCATAGGATTCATCCTGGCTTCTGTGTCAACCTCTCTCGAAATGATGATGATAACTTTTGGGGTTATTGCCGGTTTAGGGCTTGGATTAGTCTATGTGACAGCAGTAGTATCCATTGCTTACTGGTTTGAAAAGAAGAGGAATTTGGCTGTGGGGCTCGGAGCATGTGGCACTGGCGTCGGTACATTTATTTACGCGCCTATGACACAGTACTTCATAGAAGAATACGGATGGAGAGGAACGATTCTTCTGCTGTCTGGGACTCTTTTGAACCTTTGCGTGTGCGGCTGCGTTATGCGGGATCCTGAATGGTGGACTTTAGAACAGAAGAAACAGAGGAATGACGATTGCAAAGTAAGGCTGGATGACAGCAAGTCAAGGTCTTCAAGTTCAGCTTCTGTCGCTCCCTACGTATTTGATTTTGATGCTCCGACTCGCGGTCGTAGTATGGGAGGTCTGATTCGTCGGGGAGTGTCTCCGGAGAAGGTGATTGGTGAAGAAGCGGCCAGCATCAAGCGCCATCAGAATTTGCTAACGGTAAAGAAGAGGAATAAAGTGAAGCAGAGGTCCCAATCTGTTGTTTATTTGCCAACTTACCTCACTTATAGCGATAAGGTATATTTCTTTTGAATCACCCATTCGATGTTGTTAAGTAGATAATAAGTAATTCACTAAATAACAGGCTTATAAGTTTCGAACATTTTCCAACATCATATGTTTTGCTATTTAAAAAGCTATCTAAAAACATTGATTTGCCAATAAAGTTGATCAGGTTAAATATTATGATAAAAGTTAATACACTGCTTGGCTTCTAATCTTTTAATCTACAATACCTACGAGTACTAATGATAAGGTATTGATTATTTCAGATATCAATGAAAACATTGGATATGATAGTCAAAGCCACAAACAAAGAATATGGAATCGAGATAAAGTATCCATCTTTTGCCCTCAATCACACTAGAAAGCCTCTTCTCAGAACTGCTAATGTCGAAGAAAACGATCCACCGGTAGTAGTCCATAACAATGCTGTTCAACGGGCTAACTCAGAGAAATACAACAGCAATGAAGCGAGCCATCTACAAAACTGTGTATTAAAGAATACAAAGCAAGTCCGTCTGTTCAGAAAGTGCAAATCTGAAACCAAAGATGACAAGGAACTGGTGAAACAAGATGTGAAAGAAAACAAGAGAGATTGGCTGAAGAAACAGCTCTCTGTAAACCACCATTACCTAAAAGATCTGAAAATGCCGATAAATTCGATAAGCCACAGGAATGCAATGCTCAATATAAAACGGTACAAATTGAAAGCATCTTCTTGCCCGGATATTTATAAGAATTCTATGATTATTATCGATGAGAAAGAAGAGGTGAGTTACAACCGTGTCAAAATTGTCGTATTCCTATTTTACTATCTTTCATAGGTAATATTTTTATTTGTTACTATTGATGTCTCTATGCTAGACTAGCTAACACCCGTAACTTCGTTTGCGTTGCAAATTACTCACTTTCAACTCTTGTCGATCACATCCTCCAAGTTTCAAGTCTCTACGTACAGTGGTTTGGCCTGTACGTTGTCTGTCAGTCTGTCAGTCAATCAGTCCATGTCTTTTATTTATAGGTATAGATTTCTAAATTTTATCGTTCTTTTTATTTGAAAGGATATTATTCCAGATTGGTTCCATGGAAATTTCATAAAAATATCTGTTTTGGTTTTGAAACAAAAAACAGAGAATATGACGTCATCCAAGTAAACAAAACTTCGTATTTTGCTTCCCTGTAACTATTCAGTGGTATTTACGGGCACTAAAACAGTCCAATTAAGGTGTAGTATGTGTGACAAAAAACTAAAATGTGTGTGTATTTTGTAGACTATTCCAGCGCTGGAACCTAAGTCTAGGCTTCTCGGACCACTCTTAAACCAACTGAATCAATATCTTCTATATCTTCCAGAACTGGTACGACGATTGCCTCGACTGCCTCGCCGACATGTTCAACGTGAACCTCTTCAAGAAGATGACCTTCAACCTCCTCTGTCTCGGCACCCTCATTCTGTTCGTGTGGTTCATCGTTCCGTACTTCTACCTCGCTGAGCATATGATCCATCGAGGGTACACTGACGATGATGGTGCTATGATGCTGAGCATTATTGGGATTACTAATACTATTGGAATGGTGAGTGACAGGCATTACATAGGTTACTTCTTCTTTAAGAAGAAGAAGTAACCTATGTAACCCGGTCGTACACCAAAGGGTTTATCTGTTCAAAACATAAATATGTTCATTATAACACGTGCTCAACGGTGAAGGAAAACATCGTGAGGAAACCGGCATGTCAAGTGTCAAGTGCACGAAAGGAGCCTCTTCGAGGCGCACATTTTCACCACACTGGTTTGAAATAACTAGTGACACGATAAGTCGTGGCTCCTTTCGTGCACTTGACACTTGACATGCCGGTTTCCTCACGATGTTTTCCTTCACCGTTGAGCACGTGTTATAATGAACATATTTATGTTTTGAACAGATAAAACCTTTGGTGTACGACCGGGTGAACTCAAAGTTGTTGCGCCCTGACAGGGTTCATGTGCATTGTGTACTAGCTACTTACACCTAAGTTGTATTCCATCTGTATGCAAATGAGAACAATAAAGTAAACTATGAAACTATGAAACAAAAAGAAGACGAATACGGATTCACCGGATTTCTCTAACTTCAAATTCTTTTAGTGATTTGAGAGTGTACGTACGTAGGTACAGGTATATTTTCAAAAGATGACATGAACAACACATTCATACGTGCGCTTGTGTAGTGACTGTGAATATGAGCAAGGCGTGATCGTATTGTGACCTGTCAAAATTATCATCCTTACTTCGACAAAGTATATTGAAATTGCATTAGTGTGAGTACTTTGACAGCACCAGCTTTTGTTGATCGACCTGTAGCATGTAGGTAGATATTGCTCGTCTCGTCCGAGAGTCACTTAAAAAAATAGGTAGATAGATCCAGAAGCGGCTAACATTGACCAATTGCAAAATGATTGCTGTTTTCGAGAATTAGGTCCAAATTTTGGCTCTCTGAACTATGAATCAAACTGATGGCGAGGTAAACCTTTACGTCAAAGTACTCGTATAGCCAAGGTCATAAACCTTGTGATGACTGCGAGACGGCCAAGGATCCAAGAATAGATAATATCCAGTTTCCAAATGTCTGGCGACGAATCTCCGCGGCTTGCCAAATTCCTTACACCAGCGATATTGCAAGGAACTTTATTTTGGGACAAAGTCGATATTAAAATTAGCAGTTTTCTTTGTTTTGAAGACTTCAACGACATTTTAATTGATGTGATTAAGGGTAATACTCAAATCCGAATTCCATACAAAAATATTTCGGACAAATACTCAAAAAGTACACCGTATTATAGTAATTTCTACACACTATTCGTTTCCTCTATGTTTTTTGATTTCGTGAACAAAAAAAGTGAAAGGTTTCATTCTTTAATTTAGATTTTATACGTGTTTTAAAATTAACCCTACTAACTTAAAAACACGTATAAAATCTAAATTAAAGTATGAAACCTTTCACTTTTTTTGTTCACGAAATTAAAAACATATGAGGAAACGAATATGAATATGATAATCCCGAAAGCTAACTCGCTCACTCGCTAGTTTTTAAACTCGCCGGCTTGTAGCTTGTTAACTAGACGTGTGTCATTGCGCTTTAGACGCGTAGGTAAAGGTTTGTATGGTATGTAGTCTAAATAGTATCTAAGTAAATAGTACATAATAAATCATGGATCGCTGAGTTGATGGCGATTCCCCAAAGCCCAAAGGCACTTTGTTTGATGGATTTTTATGGCCTTAGCCTTTTTATAGCGAAAGTTTATGTTGCCGTCCCTCCCAAACATATTAGGCACCGATCGATGTATCTAATTCTAAGTACTTATCAAGGTGCAGTGGTGTAGCAGTGTCTCTGTAAATAGATGGAAACCTGGTAGTACAGAGGTGTTACTAACCTAGATACATATATAGAATATGTTTTTCACTTCTCATGCTCGTAAAGTTCAACTTCTTGCACGATTTAGGGATAAAACTGCGTTTTGGGCCCTAGGGAAAAAAGTGTTTGCATATAAAATCTGTTCAAAGTTCATTTGTAGGCTTCATGTCGGAAGTAGAGAACTTATTCACATTTCAAACTTCGGTCCTTCATAATACCCATAGACCCGTATTGTAGAGGATCTTTTCGAATATCGTGGTAACATTGGATGGCTGTCTCAGTTTTAAATTATGAAATGGGCGCTCATTTCAGTTAAAGTTTTTTTAAAATTCCTCGCAATTGAAGTGAAAAATCTTGTGTACCTTGGTCCTGAAGCCAGCAAACAACTAATAGGTACACATCTTGAGCGAAGATGACCTCCGGTAAATGGTTATGAATTTACCTATGTATCTACTCAATCATGATATTATATTATAAACCTACAGTTTCAAGAGGTATATTTGATAAAATATCTACAGATAAATCGACGCGATACGATTATGTCAAAACTAAAACATTTGACCATTTCCAAAATTATAATGCTAGAAAATTTTATGTGAGACCTGAAATTGCCAGGCATCGAGAATTTTCAGTCAAAATGAAAACTGAAATGATTGCCCATTTCGTAATACAAAAACAGAGGCAGCCATCGAATCTTACCACGACACTCGAAATTAGTTATGTTAGGACCGAAGGTCGAAATTTGAAAAAAAGTTCTCAAAACTTCCGGCGTGCAACTTATTAAAAACTAAATCTTTTTGGGACAGATTTTATAATTAAACACTTTTATGCCCTAGGACCTAAAATTCAGTTTTACGTCCTCCTGAACCTAGCATAAAACTAATCCAACTTTACGAGCATGCGAAGTGAAAAACAACCCTTCTCTTCTCTACCAGGTAGGCCTGGGCTGGATCGGCGATTTCCCTAACGTCTCGATCGGCCACCTTTACGCAGCCTGCCTGGTCCTCTGCGGTGCTTCTGTAGCCTCGATCCCAGCTGCAGCCGCCAGTTACTGGACTCTGGTCTCTATCTCCTCGGCGTTTGGGTTGCTTTTCGCGGCGTCTTTCACCTTCACGCCGAGTTTGCTGGTCAAACTGGTGTCATTGGATGATTTTACTTCGGCGTATGGATTGGTGCTGTTGGCTCAGGGTATTGGCCATTTGATTGGACCTCCTCTATCCGGTAAGGAACTCTTTTTTTACCCGACTTCCAAGGAAGGGTTATGTTTTTCGCGCGTATCTATGTATGTATGTATGTTACCTCGTATCTTCCAAACGACTGGATGAATTTCAACCGCTGACGTAAGTATCGTTAGATTCTTATCAATCCAAATCCAAGTGTCCTTAATAGGTTTTTTAAAAAAAAAAAAGGAAGACGTGAGCTTTTGCCATCAGGAGAGCGCCTAGCTCATCTCACACCAGAACTCATGACCAGAAAAGGTGATACATGGGACATTCAATCACAAAGAGCGTTGAAGTTCTGATATTCGTCCACCTTGAGACATTTTGATGATCAGTTTCGAAAGCTCAGTGATTTAGGTATACTTATAGCTATTTTGTCCTTTAAACCGGAACACAGTAATGCTTTTACATTAGGCATTGCAGAATATCTGGCACTGTTGGTTTGGTACCCATAAGGCGTCCCGTAGGGAATTCGTCTAGCTTGTATAATATTTGTTTAAGTTCCGTGAATGGTGGAAGAATTTAGGGGAGGCCTTTGCCCAACAATGGGACAGCATAGGCTGATAAAAAAAAAAAAAGTATTTATAATCTCTGCCAGCACCAGCTGAGCCAGATGCACAAATCTTCGCACTAAAACACTTACCTGCTAAATATAAAGAAGGAAAATTAGTTTATTGACACCAAAATCAAAAAATATAATGACAAATGAAAAATACACTCACATACATACAATACGCTAAAACTGTTTACAAAAGTGAAAAGTTATGTGAGTATTTCATGAATCATCAATAATTTTGTGTTCATCATTGACCAATCAAATTACAGTCATTGAGTGCCTCATGTCACTATAATTAGTAAGCAAACGCAAGACGAAGGTACTCAAGGTGTAAAAGCAAGACCTAGGCACTCTATTAGGCATGGAAATAATTGCTACTTCTATTTAATTGTCACATGGTTATTATTAGTATATTTTGTAACAGCTCTATCATCGGTGATTTTATAACACACTGTTATTTAAATCCGTTCACGCATGTAATCTAATGTGTATGTGAAATATGGATCTTGGAGTCCGAAATAAAATATTTTTATTTTATTTTATTATGACGCGACTCATTATATCACTCCCAATCACAGTCAGCACACTACTGACTGTCTGTTATTATTATTTACGATACGAATGAAATTGTGAATTGTGACAAGTATCATGACATCACAGCGTTAAAATCACATGCGGTATTGCGCCGGGTGGGTATCACAGGTGATTTTGTAACAGACTTAATCTCAGAAAGTAACAAGTGTTATGTGTGATCAGTTTTATACCATTATAAATAACATGTTACTCGGTATCATTTTCTATGCCTGGTAGGTAGGGATGCTAGGTACCTACTTCGTTCGTGGTCACGAACTAAGCGAGTACAATGAATCAATGCACCATGTAGAGTGACAACATCATTGTTCTAAGAATGGGTAGGTAAGTACTTTGAATAGGCACAGGCAACAGTAGGTAAGGTAAACATATTCTTTAGTATTCCTCTAGTTTATGTCGTCTTCACCTATAATTGCAGTGGCACTTTGCCTGTTATGTAGCATGTTCCTGAAAAAATGTATTAGTGTACCTACTATTTAGCTAAAATGGAGTTGTATGACAGGACCATAACGACATGGAAATAACACAAAGACAGGAAATAATCTCCGACACCTTGTCAATAAATATGAAATAGGTAGATCTCCATTTTCAAATAATGTTTGTTACTTTTTACGATGTAAGTAGTTTTATTTACAATGAAAGAGCCTAGTAGTTTTAACTTATACCTAATGTATATCTAGCCTTGTCACTTCTCATTTTCGAAAATTAGCATGTGACCAAAAGTTACTAGAAGTTGGCCAATGTGGCTCCTTATATTGGTCGCTTCTTCAACGTACTACAATGTGTATCTATATTTGTTATCTTAATATGTTACTGTGTTGAATTATTTGTTATCTTAATATGTTACTGTGTTTCTGTATTTGTTATCTTAATATGTTACTGTGTTTCTGTATTTGCTATCTTAATATGATACCATTAGTGGAAACCTTTAAATGGCCACCTAAGTGTTTTGATTGTTGCATATTATGTTAATTTGTGCTGATGGTTTTCCCAAAAGGAATAAATAAAATAAATAAATAAATACTCTATGTTGGTGATAGAAATAAGTAAAAAATTAATAGAAAATATGTAGGTAAGTATGTTTTCCGTTGTAGATCACGTTTTGTGTTTTATGAGTAACAGAAACCCAAGTAGTAATTGGGTTTTTTAGAGACTTGACCGATATAGAAACAAAAAGTTATAAATACTCTACCATAGATAGAATGCCATGGTGTTTGGCCTAATTTTTTTCGTACATTTTGTTATATAGTAAAACTTGTATACTGAAATTAGAAAACACATGGTAAGTCCTCTACAGATTAAAGTAGAGATGTTTTTTTTTTTTTTTAATAATTTTTATTACAGCATAAGCTAACTACTACAATCTATATATTACAAAATTTACAAAAGGAAACAATTGGGCCACCCATAGACCGTTGCAAACGATCTATAGGTAGCTCAACTGCTCCAACTCGATACCCGATGGCAGCGTGCCGAGGATACTGGCTGCATTGCCTCTTTGTAAATGAAAGAAACATGAAAATTGTATCTCTACTAAAAGTAGGGCAACAATAAAAAGTAAAAATAGAGTGTTTACTTTACATAAAATGAATTGTCCTGTATCTTATACAGCATAAGCTAACTATTACTGCAATGCATATTACAAAATTTACGGAAATTTATTTAATTTATTTAAGGAAATTATTGGGCCACCCATAGACCGTTGCAAACGATCTATAGGCAGCTTTACTGCTCAAACTCTATAGAGTTCCAACTTTAGGTTCTACGACATGTCGGTTTCCTCACGATGTTTTCCTTCACCGATGCGAGAACTTGGGATGAATACATAAATTTTTTCGACCGAAAAAACCCATTTACGCATGACTGCCACCGGGATTCGAACCCGCGACCATCAGATCCAAAGGTAAGGGCCTCATCCACTCACACACATGGGGTATACCCCATGGTAGCGTGCCGTGCCTTATAATTAATTAAAAATATTAAGTAAATATAAACGAGGGCGTGGTGGCCGAGTGGATGAGTTTTGTTTCAATGTGTATGTTTCTCCGGGGTGTAGGTACAATAAAGAATTATCTAGGTATCTATCTATTTCATAATTTTGAACTTCTAGGTTTGATCTACGACCTGACTCTCTCGTGGGAGCTCTCGTTCTACCTCGCCGGAGGTTGGATCGTGGTCTCCGGAATCCTCATTTCATTCATCCAGCCGGTCAAAGCCTACCAGGAAAGAAGGGAAGCCTCCACCACTGTTAGTTTTGCTTAAATGTTAGCTGAATGCCGGAAAGAGAGGTTTTTTTTTTTAACATATACACCGTAAAATAAAAAAAAAAATATTCACCAGAAAAAAATGCGGATAATCAGTTAAAGTTACTGAACATAGATATGGCAAAAAAACTTAAAAATTCAGTCAAATTTTTGTCAAAATAAATTTGATAAAAATTGGGTAGGTAACTGTTACTTTTTATGATTGTTACCTCATAATTGTTGTTGTTGTTGTTAATAGACCGATTTGAAAATTATTTTTTTTATGTTTGAGAAGATAATACATTCAGATTGGTCCCTTAGAAATTTCATCAAAATCGGTTCAGTAGTTCAGTTTTTAAATCGAAATAAACGTGAAAAAAAAATCGTTGATGTGAACAAAATTGCGTATTTTGCTTCCTTGTGACTTGTCAGTGGTGCCTACGGTCACTAGAACAGTCCGATTGAAGTCGGTTGTTGTATGTTATTGTAAAACCTTGATTATTTCTTTATTTTCATACGTTAAACGTAAAAATTTACGGTGGTCGTATTTTCATAATAACGGTGTTCAAATTACAGTCCTTTTGCATTCTACTTTTATATTATAGCACCTACTTTATTAATTCTTACGTAGTCAATTTACGCCTACTTGCACCAAACTATCAAAGTCCCTTAGCAATCACTTAACTCGCTTGGTAGTTCTTAACAGTCCAGATTCTGACCGTTAAGAACTGCCAAGCGAGTAGTAATTGCTTAGGAACTTTGAAAGTTTGGTGCAAGTTGGCATTAGGCTTTTTGCTTAGTCTTTACTCTAGAAGCACAATACAAATTTATTGTTAATTCAATTGGTATTATAATAAAGTAAGCAAATATTTAAATAATACATAGGTATGTATATTTATTACTTACTTACATAATTATATAAGTTAATAAATTGTTGATATTAAAACCATAACATTGAATAAGTATTTATTACGCTGTATAAACCTATGTTTTGTTACTTTATTTAAATAAATAATTGTGAATTGTGAATTTATTGTTATTATTAATCAACTAGTACTATTTAAACTTGCAATTTATTAAACTGATTCACTATTAAAAATTGAGCCTTTTGTTTCTTATCACATGTGTCTGCGTTACTTTGCATTTACTATTATTATTGATATTAAGATTAAGGGTGTACTATACCTCAATTTGATGCAAGGAGCGACCTTCAAAACTGCAGAATACCCACTATACTGCAGCAACCAACTTGTTATTAATAATTATTATAGATTTTGATCATTACTAAGGGCTGTGTGTGGTGAAAACACAATTGGTAACATTTTATCGATTGAAAATAAATGCAAAGTTACCTCCAAAATTTACCAATAACAGTGCCCTATTCATAAATACCGAACATAAGATTATGAAATTTGGCATTATGGTACTTTAATACAGGTATTATGTGGTTTAGATTTTCGAAATATCGTACAATCTTTCCGTACGAAGGAAATATCTAAACTATCACGCGTAGGAACCATTTTAACTCAGACCGTCTCAGGTATAGTATGCCCTTAACCCTGTTTAAAGCGTCGATGACACACGACTAGTTTACAAGCTACAAGCCGGCGAGTTTAAAAGCTAATGAGTGAGCAGATTGTAAAAAAGCCGATGACACGGGGCGAGTTTACAATCTACGGGTACAAGCGAACTCGCTAACTTGTAGCTTGTAAACTAGCTTTCATCTCATTTGAATTTGGAAGGATTCTATTAGGTGCTTTATTTTTTTTAGGTTGGTACCATTTGACGGCTAACTTCCTGTTACACTCATCCGTTGCATTTCACGAAATCACTGCCACAAATTTACAGAAAGCGAGAGGAAATAAATATAAATAAATAGTTTGGACATTTCACACAGCACCATCTAGCCCCAAACTAAGCAGAGCTTGTACTATGGGAACCAGATGCTGATAGATTACTTAAATACTTTTTTTTTTGTATAAACATACGTAGAATACATAGAAAACACCCAGACTCAGGACAAACACCGATGTTCATCACACAATTAATGTTTGTCCTGTGCGGGAATCGAACCCGCGACCCCGGGCGTGGCAGTCCAATACACTTGCCATTCGACCATCCGTGTCGACAAAAGGAAAGGAAAGATGTTACACATAATTTTTTTTTTGTACCTATGATCTTGATTTCTGCCTCTAGAGATTTTCCAGTTGGCAACGAGGTACCTACTTATGTACACGTGAGGCTTCAAGGTGAATTATTTACAATGCAGTTGTCTCCGATTACACACGGCTGCATATTTTAAACTATTTCCTAATATAGTTTTAAACTGCGAATGCCAGCGTAAAACTGCTGAAACATAGGTACAGTCGGCTCTGTAATTGTCTTTACACCCAGCATACACCAATGTTCTCCTGTGATCAAACCAAACAATCAAACAAACACAAACACATCATGTCTTTGTATGAGTAAACTACGGATGTGATTAAACCACTTAAGATAACCAAAAATATAAACCACGAGTGGTTTAATCACAGGAGGTCATCGGATCACGCTGGGTGTATAGATAATTATAGAGCCGACTGTACAATAAAAATCGATTTACTTTCAATTATGTAATAATTTGGTTTCTAAATCTTTGTTTATGAAAATTATAAACTTTTACTGAAATGAGATTATCTAGTTATGTCTGTTAACAATCAAAATATACCTATTTATCATGTATTTCAGAAGCAGTGTTGGCCAAGGGAGGTGCCTCGACTTTCAAGCCGAAGGTCGTGGGTTCGAACCCGGTCATTACCAATGGATTTTTCTGCATAAAAAAATCTATGTGTGCATTAAAAACACGTGCGCTTAACGATGAAGGAAAACATCGGAAAGGCATGTCATAGAACCAAAAAAATTCAAATATGTGTCAAGTGCACGAAAGGAGCCTCTTCGAGTCGCACTTGAAATCCTTTCACCACATTGGTTCGAAAGAACTAGCGACACGATAAGAAGATCCTGTAATTACATTGACTCGCCTGTTGTCCCTACCATTTCCGATTCAAACTAGGGAACAATAGGGATTATTTTTTCTCTTGGCATTCCTCAATTTCTTTCATACCTCAATTCCGAACTTGGCTCTTATTTTAAATGTTATGTTTTTGCTAATGGACCTGCTTTGAAACTTCTATAAAATCCAACTAGATACCATAGACTTTTCATTTTTACTTCTGTGCTGGAATACTATATAATAAATTTACCTAAAGATATAAATTATGTTTCGATTTTCTAGACTCTGTTTCAGGACTTTGAAAACTGTAGGTACCGTGTGTCACAGAATTTTCTTATCACCACGAAGAATTAATTCTGAGCGTTTGTAAACAGTGAATTCAAATGATGAACCAATTTATTAGATTACTTGATAAAAGAAAATTATTTCTCTGATTCCTATCTGAACGCAGCAGCGGAAGAAAAGATGAATTACGGTGTGTTTCTGTATTTTAATACTTCTATGGTCTATCGCATAGCCGCCAACGGAACACACCTTTCAAGTTTCACGTCTCTACATTCAGCGTTTTGGGCTGTACATTGTCTGTCAGTCAGTCAGTTAGAACCAAGCCATAAGATATTCATATAAACTTAATACCTATTGATTATGTAGGTAAGTAGGTATGTCGTCGTAGTCTTGAGAGGTGTCGCAATGATAAAGGTGACTGCCCACTATACCGTACCAAACTAAACAGGCAGTGTGTCTACTGTCTACGGTAAGTAAAATACAAAAAAAAGTTTATGTTATTTATTAAATTATGGTATATAATGTAGTATCAGTTCATTCCAGTTGTCGGAATTCAGGACTCGTCTAGCGTTGCACTAGTATACCTAGTACTTGCTGACTGCGGGGGTGCAGATGCATAAGAGAGTCGCGTCCCTACGGTTGCCTGGAAGAAATCGCTTTTAGCGATAAGGCCACCCATTGTAGCCACTAATTTTTTTTTATTTTTAAGCTACATTTATAATGTACTAGCTGGTGCCCGCGACTTCGTCTGCGCAGGTATCTTTATAAATTGTAGCCTATTGTGTTATTCTGATATATAAGCGTAGTTTTTACGTGAAAGAGTAACAAACATCCATTCATCCATCCATCTTTACAAACTTTCGCATTTATAATATTAGTAGGATGTTTCCTCGGGGTGTAGGTTGGTACTATAAAGTGTTATTATCAACATATAATTAATTAAATTAAATTAATATTTAAAAATTAATTTTATAATATCATTGAATGCGTATGGAGTTTAACTAGGTGGGTCAAACTGTTGTATTTCCATTTCAGATACAAGAGTAAATATTTCATTTTTAGCCACCGCTTGTACATACGGGGAGAACTTCTTAACAGTATCGGATATGTTTAAAAAAAAACGATCCATTTCGTCGTAACCCCGAGATGATCCACGTTTGTTTTGTTCATCGAGCAATTTCGCTATTAATTTAGCAGATGGTGATGGCTCTGAGAATGCTTTCCTCTTAAATCCTTTTGGCTTCATGGTATATACTTTTTTTTGTGACTCATTTTTAACTTCATCTGATATTCTAGTACTCTTAGCATCACTAACATTAGCAGGCGTATACTCGATCTCAAACTCGGTGTTTGGCTTTTCCGAAAAAGTGGATTCTGCATGGTTTTCATTAGCATTGTCAGACAGTTCATCATCAGTTGTAATTTCAACTGAATCTTGAGTTTTTCTTTCCACGAAAAAGGGAGCCACAAACGCCATTTCTCGGTCATATTTCCATGGTTTAATGGTTTTGACACCTTGTTCGCTTTTCTCTTTTTTCTTTTTTAATGCTCTCCTGTATGAGTCTCTAAGACATTGCCATCGTTGTTTACAAACAAGAACTGAAATAAAATTTTAAGTAATTAGGTAATATCATTCTGTAGCGCATCGGCGATGTTTGCTGAAGCGCGCGTTGACGGCTTTGACGCCATCTGGCGCAAAAAATCTGCGTCGTTGTTACGCGAGCCTATTTTCCTAAATAATTGTTCGCTTTATACACAAAACTCGGAAAATATCGTAAATATATTTTGCATAAAATAATATTGGTTATTTGTCCAAGGTCAATCCAAAAAATCTAGATGGTCGCGAGATTAATCGCTCTTTCATTCACTTATTTAGAAATCACCAGACTTGGGAGTTACATAGTGTGTTCTGTTTGGTGCAATGGAAATTGATCTAAGTAAAGTTTTAGGCAGTACTTATATTAAAAAATACCTATCAAAGTATTCGATTTTTCGGGTTTGGTGCAAGTGGCAGTAAGTCTCTCTTAGTTTTTAAATACTAACACCTAGTTCTAAGATTAGATAGTAAGTAGGTATTACCAGAGACTAGTAAAAAGTACTTTTTACTAGTCTCTGGTATTACTAACACTTGTGCTGTCTGAATAAATAAATTTTATTATTATTATTATAAAAAAGTTATTAATTAAACATTTAATACCTAATTAATATACTTACTAGACGTGGTAGCCGAGTGGATGAGGCCCTTGCCTTGCAATCTGATGGTCGCGGGTTCGAATCCCGGTGGCAGTAATGCGTAAATGGGTTTTTTCGGTCGAAAAATCTATGTATGCATCCCACGTTCTCGCAACGGTGAAGGAAAACATCGTGAGGAAACAGGCATGTCCAAGGACAAAAAAAATGTTCTATGGCATGTGACATCCACCAATTCGCATTGAGTCCTAGCAGTGGGAACATTAAAGGCTGATTATGCTTATGCTAATATCATTATTTTTCATCATTAAAATCATTACACTTATTTTTCTATATATTTTATTCTATGGCATGTGTTTACAAAAAGAAGTATTTAAGTACATATTCTATCAGTTACCTATCAGATTCCTATAATACAGGTTATGCTTAGTTTGGGACTAGATGGCGCTGTGTGTAGTCTCTTAACCTCAGAAGAACGAAGTAAATAGAATCCCTCCTAAATTTGACAAATTCGCTATCTTCTCTGCGCATACCACTTTTTGCACTAGATAAAACGAGACAAAACATGCATTTGTCGTACGTCATAATATAGGGGGCATCTGTCACACGTTGAGCCACAGAGATGTCCAAGTCATAAAATATCGATATCGATATTAAGAGTTCGATGATCCGATACCGATATCGATATATCAATCCTAACAACTTAAAGTCCGTGACTATGATAACGTTATCTAGATTCACTCTGGATTAAAGGAACCTTGAACTTTGTAAAAACCACGAATTAAGACGACATTTTTTTATTAGATAAAATAATATACAACTTAAACAGGTAAATGAGTACATTACAAAATTTATACTAAACAAAAGTTAACATTTGAGCTTAATACTTTTTTCAGCTAAACCTTGTTCTGCCTGCCCCCTACCTATAGATTAGTGCCCCGAAAGGGCTTACATGCGATTCTACCACCTTGTTGGTTTTTTGTAAGTATTTTACTATGTGAAGACAATACATTTATTGAGTATTGAGTACTTTTCCCGTCATTGGGGTAAGCATAACGTTGACGATCACATATTGATGGTAGAAGTGTTAATTTATCAAATCTTTTTAACTCTATGCTATACGCATGTGGCGAAGACTCTTTTGCTAAATATATTTCTATTAATTTATTTTCCTTAACTTTATTTATAATTATTATATTTTCTTGGCATACTTTAGCAGTTTTTTTTTTTCAAGGCTTTTCGTACGCTGTCTGAAACAGTTAATTTTTAGCAAACTGGAGTAGGCTAGATTTTTATCGACCATCTCACACTGCACATTCTGTACATTCTACGCTAGTGTTCTTCGGTGGTACGTCTGAAAACACTGATGAACTTATTTCTGTAATATCCG
Organism: Lobophora halterata; assembly: GCA_932526365.1. NCBI lineage: Eukaryota > Metazoa > Arthropoda > Insecta > Lepidoptera > Geometridae > Lobophora > Lobophora halterata. The sequence continues at coordinate 1,286,089 of OW052012.1, forward strand.
AAGGTCCTGGCCTAGGTACGTTGATGAAAGCGATATCCTGAAACACATTATATTTTTAATTTATAGTTCATGTAATTATAATATACCTATAACACGCAATTTTAAGTACAGTACTGACCGTTAGCTTCACGAGCATTGCATTTGGTTCAAGTTGAAGAATAGCCGGAAGAACATTTTAACTCTTGCCGATCGTTATTGGACGCCAAAGAGACACCCTGAAATATTAATAGTGTAAACGTAATATTTTCCGTGATTATTTTGAAGCTCTCTTTTTTGTATATTACACTATCATGGTTGAACACATAGATATTGTGTTTAACCATGATACAGTAGGCAGGACGGCAAATATATAATATTAATAAATAAAATATGAATCGAACAAAATACAAAGAGTGTGAGTGTGTTTAATTGAGATGGGTCAGCTACGGGATTCCTCAATGGCTCACTTTATTCGAAAAATCTTACTAGGTATACTCGACGTGTCTGCATAGCCTTATCGACAAATCTTTTTACGTTTTATGACATCCCTAGTTAGTATATCATAGCCTCGATTTATTCATGATTTTAGCATGAAAAACGCCGATATATCATATTTCTATACTTATTGGACGTTATTCAATGTATCTACGTAATAATTATGTGTTTAGTATGGGTTATTAATGAGTAAATACACAAATAGATACTTACCGGTGAAAATTCAGGTTCTCTTGATTTTTCATGATACTTGCGGAGGCCTGGCATAATACGAGGACACAATTCGACATTTCACATATTTATATCACTATTTACAATAGTTCAATACGTTTTAAACAATATAAAACATCCAAAACCCCGTTGAAAAATAAACAAAAACAATGACATTTTATGACACTATATTTGAAAGATAGTCAATGTAGATGGAAAGCGACAGAACCTTTTTACAATACACTTGGTTGGATAATTAAGTCCCTCATGACATTTGTGTGACTTACTTTGAAGTTTCCTATGATTGCCTCTATTATAGTATATCCAACCTCTTTGCTCTTAACATTATTAAAAAAGTACCAAGTACCCGCCGCCATTTTCAATTCGTATCATTACCTATTTGCTTGTATAAATACTATCCTTACTACTTATGTAAAAAAAAAGTGGTGAAAGGATTTAAAGTGCGCCTTGAAGAGGCTCATTTCATACACTAATATGCAAATATGCTATTATGCTACCACATTGTTAAATATGCTATATTATATATAATACTTTACTACCACATTGCAAAATAAGCTATAAGTATAAGTAAATAAGTACTGCCACATTGATAAATAAGTAGGTACTTAGTGAAAGTAAAAAACTTACCGGATTGCTTGAGTTCCTCTGCAATTTCCTTCCACGCAATCTCTTTCTTGACACTATCCATACATTTTGGATGCTTAAAATTATATATAAATTCGTATTTGCGAACAGTTTCAATTAACTTTTCGTCGTCCATCTTACATCGAATGCGTACGCGTGTCTTCTTGAACTGACGGTAACAAAATGGCGTCTAGCAAGATATGTCTGGCAACGTGCTTATAACGGTCAATATACGCGGTTATAACCCGTATAGTCACCGTATCACTGTCTACTACGCCTGCGCGCACCGGTTTGGCAACGTCGCGTCGCGTGCCATGCACGGAACCACGAAGCGTATCGGCAAAACATTCTCGTCGACAATTATTATTACTGACGCTTCACCAGTGTTGCCAACTCATACCAAATTTTATCCCCAAGTATTTTTTTAAATCCACCTAAAATCACCTAAATAAATATATTTTTATACTTAATTTTCTTTTGTATGCAGTTCAATCACGTCTCAAGTTTTTTGGAGACACAAAATACAGTTTAGAATTGATTTTTTTGGATTGTAGCGCCCAAAGCCTTTAACTTTTATCACAACAACTGACATAGACGCGTGTAATGAAAGGTAATGCATATCTTTTAAACCTACTTATACTTGAGACAGTAAAAAATATATTATTCATACCATATAATACGTACAACAACATACGCAAGAGACACATGTTACGCAGCCTTATTTCTATGCAGGTAATTGCAAGTTTTGTCAGCCCCCCTAAAAAATTCTACCCCTAATTTCCCCCCCTAAATTTAGGGAGAAAACTCCAAAGTTGTCACCACCGCGCTCCATGCATATGACGCGATGACGCTACGCTACTGGTCGGTGACGGAACGGTCTGATGGTAATAGAACTTATCATATTTTCCAATACCTACGTACTAAGTATATTTTGCCTGACATGTTCCTATTCTTCTTCCTTATTGAGATCAGCCCTCGAGCAGGTGTTGGGACACGAGGGGCAATCTAGCAGGTTCATATTACGTCATAGTATTAGGCATGGAAATAATTACTACTGCTCAAATGTATATTAAGGTTAAAGCTAACTACTACAATCTATATATAAGTATATTACAAAATTTACAAAAGGAAACAATTGGGCCACCCATAGACCATTGCAAACGATCTATAGGTAGCAAATTAGTATATAATATATAATAAATAGTCAAATTGTCACATGGTGATATTATTTCATTTTGTAACAGCTCCTTAATCGGTGATTTTGTAACAAACTGTTGTTTTTAATCAGTGGCCTAAATGTGATTATAGTGGGCAGAGTGCTTTAGGTATTCAAGAGGTTTTCCAATTCTTCGAAACCGTTACTCGTAACTCGATGCATGCTATTGTGTTGTGACACATTATGTTACACCTACCTACCTACAACAGCTGCATATCAAGCGTAGGTATCACCAACCAAACATTATTATGTAGTCAAATACCCAGAGAAATAGCTAGAAGTAGTAGAATTCTTAGTAAAAGTAGCATATAGGCTCAATTCTCGTCATTCTCATCTCAAGTGGCAGCGGTATAGGTACTCGGTATGTTAGTAACCATAAAAACAAAAACCATAATATTGCAAAATTAATAATACATTAATCACTCTAATAAATACAATTTAGGCATTGGCTTTTCTTCTTGGCATCGGCATTTATTTATTTATATTTTTTCATTTAAAAAAAAATATTTTTAGACATCGAGGTCCATAGAAAAAACATATATCAGACAATAGAACTTAAAACAGACATAAAATCATAAAAATCGAATGTAAAAGAATGGGGCATCAAATTTTTGGAAATAGCATGCAGTAGGTTCTGCATCGCACTCTCTTCATGCTTGATGCCGTTCTTTTTTTTTAGTATTGCCGCAAAACCGTCAATGCGCTCCCACGCAAACAGAACATTGTTTTTGAGTGACATTGGTCAAAATACCATGCAAAATATGCAAAATACAATATGGGTGTAAGAATTTGTTAATGGCGACCATAAACTTTTTTCATTTCTTTCAACAAATCAAAGTTACGGAAATTCCAACATTGCCCATCTCTAGTATAATGCAATTCAGCGCCAACTTTGAGAGTCAGCTGTTTATATTCGGCTCCTCTGCGGAGGCTATGGCTTGTAGGCGCGTGTTCCTGTGATTTCCTAAGTTCTATGATGACCACCCATACGGTTTGCAAAGGCGGTTTAAAATTCCTAATGAGGTATTAGGAATTTTGCAAATTTCCTAACTTGGTGCCACAGTGGCAATGCCACTGATAGGAAACGAATGTAACGAGTGTAATCGTACAACCCATTTGCACTTTTTATCTGGGTCCCACAGTGGTACTGCCACTGATAGGAAACGAATTTAATTAACGTAGGTACCAACCATAGATGAATAACGATGTTCCTATAGAACAAGATGGATAGTATCAAACCAAAAGGTAATCGTAAGACAGGACCAACAAATTTCAGACACCTTGTCAATAAAAATGAAATATCTCAATTTTCAAATAATGTTTGTTACTTTTTAAGCCTAGTGATTTTAACATTTATATTTATCTAGCCCTGTTACTTCTCGTTTTCTAAAATTAGCATCGGACCAAAATGTACTAGAAGTTAGCCAATGTGGCTCCCTTTTGGTGGGACGCATTTTTAAATGTACCTACTACATTGTGTTTCTATACTAAAGTATTAAAATACTTCTGTGGATATAAGTAATAGTTTGTTTCTTCGTAGTTCGACCTCCTAAAAAAACCTCCGATTTAAAAGTATCGAAGCCGGAGTCGGAACTGGAGGTGTAATATCAATCTTTCTATAACTATTATGTGGTTTTGTTCAGATATCAATGCTTTTTGTAAATAAATTTATTACTATTCAAAGGTATTTAGGTTAGGTACCTACTATAATTATAATAGTTACCTACCTATTTATTTTCCTTACTTACACACCACCATCATCGCCTTTAAATGTATTTATGTAAGTAAAAGTACAATAAGTTAAGTACCTAACCTACCTAAATAGCGTAGATAAGGTGTTTTCCGACAATTTGCATTTCCACTAGCTTGCGTTCATCTGGGCTCTTTTGAGAATTTTCTAATTATGTTATTAACTTACTTACTGTACCTACATAAAACGATAAAAACAACCTTTCATAATGAAAATGGAAATACCCTGCAAAAATTTGCAAGGCAATTGCTCTCATAATTTGCGAGGCGCTAAATTTTCGTCATAAAATCGAATAATTAAAAAAAAAACTTATAAATTTGCTGTTTTCTGATTTTTTCCTTTATATAAACACAATTACCTAGCTGGATGCCAGATTTGAACTTTCTAGGTCATTCGGAAGTGGGTTAGGTTTTACGTCTATATATCAGTCAATCAGTGATAAAAATGACGATTTTTGAACGGTAATATCTAAATAACCGTATATGCTGTGTTTATGAAATTTGAGGTACTTCATTAACTCCGGGCTTTCAATACATAAACCGAATTTGGTGTGTTTATATTGATTAGTTTTTTAGCTATGACAAGGTCAAAAGTGGCTCCAAATGGTTCGTGTAAACTTACACACAGTGCTATCTCTACTCGCCAGTTCGCTGGGCCTGACCGTGGCTTGACACACTGTCGTGTGTCGAGATCGGAAGTTCCGACATATCGTAAGCTCCGTAACATCCCTGATCGTTATACCCATTGGTCAAACAATGTTGATGGACATCTGGGAATTGACGCATAAACTGGAGCTTGTCGTGCAATAACTTTAATGAGATATTGAACAACCCTCTTAAGCCGCATTTTAATTAGGGGGCATTTGTCCTTATCGTGCTTTATGGTTCTCAACTACACGGGATTTATTCCTGTGTTCCTCTTTAAAAGTTCCTTTAAAATTGAGGAATGTGTTTAACCCTTTCAATCCCTGCGGTCACAATTGTACACATTAAGGTTTTTCTAATAAAACACTAATTTAAACGATTTTTTTGCATCTGAGAACGGTTGAGATCTTTTGCACACATATCACGCTAACGAAAACAGTACTCGTAACGCCATCTCTTATCGTGGTCAAAAAGATATTACCAAGTTTGTGTCAGTGACCAGCAAAGTTTTCAAGAGTGCAGGTAAGCTGTTTTGTTTATTTGTAATTTGTAAGTTTTAGGGTAACAAACGTTTGGGAAAAAATATTTATTGATGAATTAGTGTTTTGAGATTATTTTGAACGTATTTTTAAAGTGGTTTTGTTGTATTTTAGTCGGAAAATCTTTAAAAATATTCATGTACACGTTTGTGTATATCAGGTCTGCTTTAAAATTTTCTCACTAAGTTCAAATTCTGTAACAATTCTCTAAAATGCGCGATTTTTGAATTTCTCAAGAAAAATTGAAGTTCAAAAGTAAAATTATTTTGCTTATGAAAGTATTTTGTTTTATTTATGGATAAAATTACTTCAAAATTTTCACGTCTGATGCATCGGATGCCTTGCGTAATGGAAATTTGCCAGATTTAGATTTGTCTTCGAACGACGAAAATTGAATTGATCCCCCTATTCAACGACAACAATCTATTCACTTGAGCGCAGATATAGTAAACCGGTAGCAACGAGAGTTTTACCCACCTGAATCTGAAGATGAAGAAATAACACCAAATTACACGGAAGCTTATTCAGAAGTGGACGTAATTATTCGGCCAGCCTCAGTGCTCAAAGAAGAGTCGGAACCTGTCCTTTCTAATGAAAACTTTGAAGATCTTACATCAAATCAGAGTTTCAGGAGACACAAAGAAATAGAAAACCAAATAGGTATCAACGGAATGGACCCGTGAAGAAGTACAAGGTATAAATGCACGCAAGGTATAAATAACCATGCAACGGGAGAAGTGGACCTTCTGGATCAACTGAGCTACCTACAGGACGTTTATAAAGTCAAAGATGTGGCCACTGCGAGTAATATTGCAAGCGTCAGACTTGGCGGTTATTCAGAGAGTGTCAAATCGATAATGATTTGCTTGGAATACCAAAAAACAAGCAACTAACTTTACTGGGGTTTCTCCGACGTGTAGAGCTGAGATTTTGGTTTTTTATCAAAAAATCTCTTTCGCTAAAAGAGGTTGGCCATCCAGCTGCAGCCCTTCGCAAGAAGTTATTCCCAGGAGAGTGGGAGAACTCCCACCAGGATCAGAAATAGCTCACAACGGCGCTGATGACGGTCAAAGTGGGACCCGCTATAATTTGCCAAATTGCAAGGGAAGGTCACGTATCAAATGCATGAAATGTAAGGTGGTACACCTTTGCCTAAACAAGGACAAGAACTGCTTCCTAACTTTCTACACATAAATAACCAAAACGTATCTATGTTATGTTACTGTTACTATGACTGATTACTAGGTGCTCTATTATTAATTTCCTATTAGAAATTATAAGATTTTTAAAATATTTATATTTCACAAAAGAAAAGTACTTGTTTTGTTATATATTTCAATTTTTTTAATAAAAAATGGTTTAAAATATAGCAGCATTTGTTAATTTAGATAATTGCCCCATACTAGACTTTTACTACACTATAAGCCGAATGTGCTCATTTGTACACATGATGAAAAATCATTTTTTCCGGAAAACTAATGATCTTAGATTTTTTTTTTCAGTGTTTTCTCACATAATTTTGTCCCCTTTAATAACCCAGATTTTCTCAAAATCGAACTAGAAAAAAAAATAATTCAGGTCTGAAAGGGTTAAAAGAGGTTTGGCACAAAAGGGTGCAAGGCAGTTCCTCCGCCAAGTTTTAATTTTAGTCAGTAGGTACTCGTACTGTACGTATGCAATTTAGGATTTTCCTCAGAGTGAAAATTAGAATTTATTTATTTTTTTCAAAAAAACTTATTATTACAGAACAAATCAAAAAGATGAAGCTGAATCACAAGGTTGTTAGCTAGTTTTGATAAAGCCCTACATCTCGGGCTTATCAAAACTGATAGTCTGGTTACAATAAAATACAAAAACCTTTATCAACGACCTTAACAGTCAATGTCATTGCCCTCTAGAATTGTCAAACAATAAAAATTATGATACGACCCAAAAACACTTTGCATAACGTCTCGCTGAGTACTGAGTCGTAAAATTCCATTCGTATCTCGCTCCGGATTTCGCAATCATAAAGAAAAACAGACAACAGATAGGTACAGCAAATGTAATGTAAACAGCGCTATCTCCCTGATAGCTGGCTCTCGCACTCGTTACTGGACCTAATTCTGGAGTAGACGTGGTGTTTTTGGTGAAAACGGTGTGAATTGCTGCAAAAATGCGGCTCTATGGCACGGGGCGAGAGTGGCGAGACGCGGGCATGCCCACCTCGCTCTGAACAAGTTTGACTGAACAAGCTGACTCTGTGAACAGACACAAGTGCCCGACTTGTTTCGGTAGACGCACGTGTCGATCGCTGTCGTTAACTTTACATCCCGTTTTACGTGAATTCCAAAGTGCGCAGCTGGTTCTGTGAACTCTAAACCCGTAAACATTGTGTGTTACTAGGCCTAATAAAGGTAAGTTCAAATCAGTCTGTTTAAACTGACAGACTGGATGTTATCTTTGTTGTATGAAGCGTCAAAGTACACGTCATAATCACAATTAATATTATGAATGGTTTCAAAGTAGGTAAATCTATGCTATTCAATGTTATTAGCATGAATTATTGTATTTGCTTGGAGAGAATAAGATTATTTCTGAATAGCTTGTTTGAATATTTAGCACGTTAGCAGTGTGATGTTCATTGGTAGAATTGGTTATTTCTGTACGTATATTATACAATGTTTTCGTACGTTTAGGAATTTGCATATTTATCACTGTCTTTGTGAAGTCATTCTGTCCACTAAATGTAGGTTAACAGAGTTGTTAAAGTTAGGCTAGCCTCTAAATCAATATAAATAAGCTCAGTTTCTTCTGCAATAGCATGCAGTGATTTATCGACTACTATTTTTATGATTAATTCTAAATATATTATGTCTTTTGGTATTATTAATTTTGTTATTTGACTCTGTTTCAATTTCGATACACATATTATTTGCTTTAGAGTTCTATGGTTTCTCTCGTTGAAATCACGTTAGCTTGGTGAAGTAAAAATGACATCACTGCACCGATGAAATTAATGTAATCATATTTAATTGCCAATTAAGAGGATTTAATGTGATAACATTATCAGTTAATCTTACATACATTATACAAGTAGGTATGATGTTCATAGGTAGATAGATACCAGGTGCAGTATATTAACAAATACTTACATAGGTATTATTATAGACATTTAGAAATGAATAATAATTTTAGTTTGCCTATACCAAGTATGTGTTCGCTTTAACTGGATTGGTATAATAGATAAATGCAATAAAAAAAAATATCTAAGTTGATCGTACTAAATGTGAAATTTTCATTCACATACCTAATACTTTCTGATGATAGAAACTATGAAGAAGAAATATAAAAAATACTTGTTGTATAAAAAATACTTGGAATACCAACGGCAAGCGGCAGCTATGATTAAAAAAAATAACACATAGATTCTAAGAATGAGAATACAAACAATCCTCCGACCATTAGTCATTCTTTCAAAACTTATGGAAATTTCCACTGGCCGGATCCAGACTTTTTTTATCGACTCCACTCTGCTCGCTGGTCTTTTTTTATCCTTGCAGGACGACAGACGACTCGTTGTTTTCGACATAATTTTTATCGTTATAATATTATATAATTTTCTTGTGTTAAAGTTATGTATTATGTATGAGAGGTAGCCTAAAAGTAGCGCCAGTGACTGATAAGGAGTAACAGGTTATCGTGGTATGGGCATGTAATGCGAAGGGATGAATGCCATGTCACTAGATAAGTGTTTAAATATGAAAGAACATGGATATACGAGCAGAAAAAGGCCAAAGAAAAGATGGATGGGCTGTGTGAAAGAGGATAATTATGAACAAAGCAGGTTTTAATGGAAGAAAACATGTTGTGCCGACCCCACCTAAGTGTGGGATGAGGGCAGAGATTATGATAATTTTCTTGTGTTGTTTTTTTGCTCTAATAGACTTTTCATCTTATGACATTACGTTTATATTCTGTCTAACATACCTATATCACCAGTTCCTTGTAATAACTTCCTTAACGTTTACCTGTTCCTATATTATCAAGGATTTTATTATTATTCAGAGAAAAAGCGTTCATTCAATGTAAAAACAGTATACCTGTTTTGTTGATAAAAACCAGCCAACCATACTCATTCATTGTTATCTTCCATGATTGTTGGGCAAAGGACTCATCCTTTGTCCGGAATATTATCCAAACAATTTACAACTCTAAAATAAAAATACATTTTGCTCACGGTAATACCATCAACAATACAGGCACTTCATTTAGTAATTTTATAATGTTACGCTACCATTATTTGATGTCATTCAGGTATAAAAGAAAAGACAGTACCTACATTACTATCTTCACTTAGTAATATTATAGGTACCATGACAACTTAGACCGACTTTACCCAAAGTAGTGTTACGTCCGAGCGTTGGAAGCCCAGTAGGCCAGTCCAATTCACTCCCCATGAAATATTTTGCTTAGTGCGCAGGCCTACAGAAGTTTTCACCTGATTTTGCCTGTACCTAGGTACGTTTTTTATCAGTCAGGTTTATATATAAAACTTTTATAATATAACGGCTTGGACTATATATTTAACAATCAATATATAAAATATATAGGAATTTTGGATTGTACCATACCTTCAGTATGTATAATCTTTAGACATTTTTGATACTTTAGTAGCCGTCTGCAGGATACTTTACAAATATTCATGTAGTTTACTCCACGAATAGTTTATTTTCGTTTCACTCAGGCCTGACGTCAAACTGAGTGTGATTTTGTTTATAATAATAGAAAACAGCTGGAGGTGTGCGTGTGTGTGTATGTATGTAGGTATTTGTGTATATGTGAATAAAACCGGCTGTCCTCTCACTAACAGTAGTGGTTATGATAGTGGCTAGTGGTTATAAGCAATAGTAAGTTTATTTTTTCTACTTCAAGTTGAAAGCAAACGTCCCGAGGTCATAACCGCCAAAAAAGTATAGGAGCTTCGGCTCGAAATTTGAAAATATTTTTATCTCAGAATCGAAACGAAGAAGAATGCTGATTTTTTTTGTGATGATAAAATACACAATGGTTTTGATTATAAAAAATAGATTAGGTGCGAAAAATGCACAGAAATTGAGAAAAAAAATCAAAAGCATTTTAATGATATTTTGAAATTACTCACCTTCTAAATGTCTTTTAGAAATGCACTAAAGCTTGAAAAATACTATTTTACATGATCAATTATATAACGCTTTGAAATTTACAGTCAAATATTTCATTTGCGAGAAAATCAGGATTTTGTACTTTTTATACCTCCAAAGTAGCTACACTTTGAAAAATTATTCCTCAATAACTATACAGAATTGGCTTCTAGGAGTTCTACTCTAGCATAAAGAATAATAAGACGCATCGAATACTGAGCTTCACTCAGAATGTCTGATTCTATGGGCATATTGCACACTGTGCCATAGTACAAGCTCTGCTTGGTTTGGGGCTAGATGGTGTTATGTGAATTGTCCAAAATTTATTTATTTATTTTATTATGTGAATATATTTTGTGGTTAGTGCATTTTCGACGTAAATTCAGTTCTAATTACATAATTAAGTACTTTATTGTACCCACGCACTTTAATAATGTAGTAGGTACTAATGATAGACTTGAATGCTATTTGTAAATGCCATTTACTTCTAGTCAATCAATTAATAGGACAGGATAGACTGGGTAGGACCAGTATTTATATAAGTGTGTTCATATTTGTAAATAGTACGATTTACATCGACGGGTTTGTTTAAAAAAGTTACCAATTTGTGGTACTAGTCAATCAATTAATGTGGTTTGTTTAAAAAGTTACGCTACCTACCTACCAGAGTTACATACATAAACGTAGCATATTTATATTTAGGTCAACACATACATGGCCTATTTAGGTCAACACATACATGGCCTAATTAGGTCTACACATACATGGCTTTTATGTCAACACAAACTTTGCCTTGATTTCATAACTTTTAAGGGTTCAATGTTTACCGTCGCTGGCGAGACTTTGCCTATAAATGTAGGTGTAATGTTTTTGCAGAGGTGTAATAGGTACTTATAGCAAGATAAATTACTTACCACTTACTAGTAAATAGTGTAGTGTAGTGACAGTGATAGTGCTACCTACCTCCTTAGGTAGGTACGTAGGTAGCACTATCACTGTCACTACACTATGTATGTATGTATGTATGTGTTTTTTATAAGTATATAAAAAACACATTAACGGCGTATCTTCCCCTTAATTAGAGACTATAAGAAAAGTGCTATTGGACACTTTTTGATATTTTTATAAAATTTGCGGCCTTATCGCTAAGCAGCGATCTCTTCCAGGCAACGTTGGTATGAAGAATGAGGCTAAAATATGGTACGTTAGTTATAGTGCGAGCCAATTTTAAACTTAAGATTTACCTACTCACCTATATATTACTTACCGATTGTAATTGATACCCACATAAAAATAGGTATAATTGAATTCTTATATTTAAGTAAGTGTGGGTGGGATTTAAGTCGGTCTTAGTAACAAAACAAGTTAGGTAAATACCCAGTAGTGCCAGTCCCTAGTCTCTTAAGCCCACTTGCACCAAACCATAGCAATTACTTTACCCGCTAGGAATATCTGAACGGTCAGAATCTGGTCCGTTAAGATAGCTAGGAAGTAGCGAGTAAAGTATTTGCTTAGGTTTGGCACAAGTGGGCGGAAGACCTCTTAAATCTAAGTTAAATCTTTACCAACTGGATAAGCAAGTTCTGGCCAAGCGGCCAAGCTAAGGTTTCCACGTATTTCCACATCACTGCTGATACTTAAAATAGTTTTAGAGCATGATTTAGTGAAAAATACACCTTATTTTTATTGCATAAGGTTCAGAATTAAAACAGCAGCATCATCAGAAAAAGGCGAATCAAAATTAAACTTTATATTACTCACAATAAGGTTGTAGGTTGTAGGAAGGAATTGATATGCCTAAGGTGTTCGGGTCAGTCAAGTTGCAGGGTCGGTTAACGACCTTCCTTGAGAGAGGTAATGCATTTATTTGCAACTTGTTTTCTTTCTACAGCCATAGAAGGTTCGATAGGTACCTTTGAAGGTGGGTGTTGAAAAAGTTCATCGGTTTTTCTTTTCAATAGCATCTAGCTGTCTAGCAATAAAACCGTCCTTGTAATTTAAGTTGTTTTTAGATTTTTTATTTAAAGGTAAGTATGAAGCCTTTTATTTCAAATCTATCATATAACTTTTTAAACGACTTCAAAAAAGGAGGTAATTTTTAATTTCGGTGGATTTTTTTTATCTTTTTAGAACTTTGTTGTTTGTTATCCGATTTGAAAAAACCTTTTTTGTTTAAGAAAATATAACTAACTACTATCAGACTGGTCCCATAGAAATTTCATGAAAATCGTTTAGTTTAAAAATCAAAAGGTTCAGTAGTTTAGTTTAAAAATCAAAATAATTGAAAAATTACGTCATACAAGTAAACGAAATTGCGTATTTTGCTTCTCTGTGACTATTCAGTGGTGACTACGGTCACTAGAACAGTCCGATTGAAATCGGTTGTAGTACAGGGTGGGCCATGATATAGTTAACATTTAGCAAATCCGAGGGACGCGGGGTGCTTGGAGAGGTCAAACAGCTAACTCGTTTCAGGGAGGGAAATTTAGTGGCAATAGATCGGGACACTGGGTCTCAAGGTGACTTTTGCGTAAAAAAAATTAGTTGGCTTACTTTTTTGATACATTTGTTTCGTATTGAGTTCAATTTAACATTTAAATCATTGCCCGAGTCCTTATGTAGGAATAAATGGGTGAAGAATTTCGAAGAGACGGCAGTGACATTAAATTTGTAGCAAATCGGCGATCCACGGACTTCTCAGAGTGAAGAGAACGTGTAGGAAATTATGCTTCAGTTCGACGCGATCCCGAGCGAAATAAATGTATCAAAAAAGTGAGCGAACTAAATTTTTTTTACGCAAAAGTCGCTTTGAGACTCGTTTCCCGATCTATTGCCACTAAATTTCCCTGAAACTGCTGTTTGACCTCTCCAAGCACCCCGCGCCGCCGCTCGGATTTGCGCAGGAAATCAGATTTAAATGTTAACTAATTCATGGCCCACCCTGTACAATAAATAAAAAAGATTTATTCCCTTCCATACCTATATTATAAAAGTTAAATATGTAAAATGTATGTAGGGTTTTGCTTCTAAGTGTAGGGTCCGCCTCTTGCAGTAAAAGCCTCCTCCAATTCTTTCCAGAGTATGTCATCGGTCCATCTAATAAATGATGGTCGTCCCCTTTTCGCTTCTTATCTCTTGGGTTCCAGTTTGTTAGTGTGCTGGACTATCTATTTTGGTTCATCCTTTGTACATGGCCATTCCATTTCCATTTGAGCCTTCCATTTGAGATTGTAGTATGTTTTTGTAAAACCTTGATTTTATAGGTATGATGTAACTATGTATGTAGCGACTTTATTGGTAACCAATTTGCCAGTCTTTACTCTTTTACAGCTGCAGACTAATGAATTGCGCTGAGTTGAACCCTTTTCTAAATATAGACTTACCTACCAACGCAGACGTGGTGATGACGTCCGCGATGTTTGAAACCGGCACACATGGGGCTGGAAGCCATTTTACAAATCCAATTTACTAAAACGCTGAAAATCACAACGTTCAGGATTTGTAAAATGCGAGGCTTTCGTCGATTGGGACTACTAGGTTAGGTGCCGCGGTCCCAATCGACGGATAACTTTTTGAATCCATTGAATGAGACCGTAAACCACGTGACGTCAGATACAGTAGGTCCTACAGATAATAAAATTTTAAAGTGTGGGGAATTTCGATGCGGGACTTTTTTGTGAATCGTCATAATAATTAATATTATGTTTATGTAGGTTTATAAAACTAGATGACACCCACAACTTCATTTGCGTTACGAATAAGTATACATTTTTTTTTCTAAGTAGTTACGATACGAGCTTATACTTTTTGTTTCAATTTTTTTTTATGTACTAATTCACAAACAATAAAAAAAAACTTGACGAATAAAGTAATCCTGTTTTCATGTCATCCCCATTTTTCAAGTTTTTACGTTCAGTGGTTGGGCTAGTGCGATAACTGTCAGTCAGTCAATCAGAACAAAGCTTTTAGAAATATGTATACCTACTTATTTATATATAGAAAGGCGCTAAACCATCAATTCAAATTGAACATTGACATCTTATAATACTCTTACTAGCGCATGGCAATTATCTTGATAGAATCGAGTGCTTCTGTTAGTGCAATTGTATCCAATTTGTAAATATCGGATATAAATAGACTAGATAATTGATGTCTGTCTGTCTATCACCCGTTTAAATGGAAATGGTCACATAAAATATGAAAACTATCTATTAGCCTTCAAACTAATTTATCTTAATAGGTAGTACTTATTCTCGTATCTATCTACATCTACGTACCCTCGTAATAAGTCAAGTTTATACAAAACATAGAACAACCGACTTCAATTGGACTGTTCCAGTGACCGTAAACACCACTGAAAAGTCACAGGGAAGCAAAACAACCAATTTCGTTTACTACGACGACATTTTTTTGTTTTAAGTGTGTGTGTGTACAATAAATTATTGAATAAAAAAATAAATTAGTCTCTAAATCTTCAGATCTAAATAGGGCAGCTCCTAAATTATGTAAATTACCTAATTTCCTATATTTATCTGGAGCATGTGACTTTCAAGGCAGATTCCAAAATAGCGTGGAGACAGGTTATGACGTCATTTGGCACTTCAGACTCAGTCAACAGCATTTTATTGCTGAACTGTCGTGAATTCGTGTTGAAGACAATGTTGTCTAGCCTTAGGAAATTTTATAGTCCCAATCTATGTAAGTGGGCTGTCGCTGTATGTATCTGAGTAATTAAAAAAAATAAAAAGACAAATACCTACAATTTCTCTCAATTACCTTTACTCACTGTTTTCTAAATCTAAACAATACAACCAAACATTAGCAGAGAATATTTTGAAAATATAAAACTCTACATTTTTGTTTTGCGGAAATAAAATAAGTATCCCCCGGAATGGGTGAAACCCAGTAAGTCGATAATAAAATGGCTTGCTTTAGGCCCTTGGTGTATAAATAACTACCTACTTATAAAGTATTACAAAGCACAACTGCAGAAGACTGACTGCTGTTGACTCTATCTAAAATAGACCCTTTGATTTTTAACACAAATCAAATAAGTAAAGTGTTAATGGTTTTGCGGCAGAAAAAAATGCTATGTTTTGTATAATGAGCAAAATATTTGTAAAGTTCGTTCAAATTTTTATTTTCGACAGCACCAAAGTGAATTCCTATTATTATTGTTTCTGATTATTTTATTTTTATCTTTGCTCTTCTTTATTTGGAAAAAGAGTATAATCTTTATTTACACAACTAATTACTAACTTAATGCTAAAACAAAATAAGACTAAAATTACTTAAATAAGTGTAAAAATAATAAAGAATTAACCTATCTAAAATTACAAATAAAACACAGAATTTAGGTCACTGTCCACGGCCCCCGGTCCCAAAAGGCTGGCGACGTTACCTCGTTGAATAGCGATGCTAATCCTTTGACCGAGGTAAGCGCCAGCCCTTTGGTCGTTTGATTTATCTATCAGCCGCTTCGCTAGCTCCTTGTACAAGAGCAAAGCGTCCGAGCCCCACGGACCTAATGTTTCAACCCCAAAAGGCAGAAATATGTAACCGTTACCGAGAGTAGCATATTTCCGCCTTTTGAGGTTTTCTGCTGCCGTCGCCGCTGCGCCCGCCTCTTTGGAGGTAGAAGGCAAGTGAGATGGTGCTAGAGTGTCGACGCATGTAGCGTCCCACACTAGCGGCCTCCCGCGACTCCAGTGAATTAATGTCATTCCATCGGGCCTCTTGCCATCATCACGTGCGATACCGTTCGGCTCAAGTAAGGCCGGCACGTTGACGGTGGCAAGGGCCCTGCGGATGACATCATTCAGTGCGGCGTGACGAGATTGACGTCCAGCACTTCGGCGGCAGGAAAGGCCATGGTGGCCTTGGCGATCGACAGCTACCCCGCAATTGCATTGGTGGTGCTCGTTGGTGTTTGCTCCAATACGCAGGCTGACAGACAATGAATAGGTGCTATTTTCCAGTAAAGTTCCTATGTTTGAAGCTGGCAGAGCCTGCAGCCAAAAACCCGACTCTCGTTTTGCAGAGGCAAGTAGACGAGCTCGATCTACCGGTGAATGTGAACTGTTCAGTAGATTTTCTTAGATTTTTTTACAAATCGGCTCGTCCCAATGCCTCTGCAAATGAGGTTTGTCCGGTAAAGTTTGATTCGGGCAGGTAAAACACCAGGCATTTATACCATCAGCTAAAGAATCAATACTGATATGGCTTAGTGATGGTTCAATAATTTTTGAAACTAATTTCTCAGTACTATAGGCTGATGATAAAAATGCGAGAAGGGAAACACTTGCAATTTCGCGGATGCCGAGACCGCCAAACCGAATAGGTAGGGTGGCCTGGCTCCAAGAGCTATCTGACTTTTGGCAATTTAAAATATTTGTTAGAGTATTTTTCAATGAGTTATCTAAAGGTGACAGAAGGGCTTTTAGTTTCCAAAAAGGGTTGCATCTCAAGACATACGGGAGCTTTGGCACAAAAAGACAAAAACGAATGATATGAAAAGTGAATGGTCGAAAGCCGATTCGAAGATTCTTCAAACTTTTATTGTTGTTTCGAAATAAATGTAGGAAATACGTCCGTAAAAATTGGAGCATCTAGAAGACGGAGCGATTTTTTTTCTAGGATTTGAACATTTGGAGCGAGAACGTTAAATTTTGTTATATTTCACTTTTTCTGAATGAGCTAACTGAATCAGCAAAGTTCGCATTTTCCACAATTGAATTCTAAGCCTATAGAGTAAAATTGATCAATTAGAATATATTCTCTTCTTTATTCTCTGTTGAATACCTTCTCCTCTCCTTGTATACTTTATCTTCTCCTTGTATACTTTCTCATGCTACATAATAATGTGGTAATTTGTCTACGTCTATTTTCTCCGTCTGTAAAATCTAAAATGATGTGCTACCTAATGCATGTGCATGTGCTGCATAATGTGGTATATAAATGTTTGTTAACCTTTCCTATAAACCTACCAACTTTTAACAAAGTAGATACCTAGGTTAGGTATTAGATGAAGCAATCAACTACGATACGCATTATTGATGTGGGTTCTAACTAGGGTAGGTCTTATCAGCTTAGTTCGCATTAATCATGCATAGCTGAAGTTTTTTTTCAATATGTCACATAATTGCTTTCATAATCGTTCAGCTGCTAAGTAGTTGGGTATCTAGGCTGCCTAGACAAATAAAGTAATCGACTCAGTGATTGAATTTATAACAAAATGACTAATTATTTTTCTCATATATTTTTTGCTAACAGATTGATTAATTTCCATAAAAGTTCATAAGATATGATTTTCCAAAAACAGTCCGTTTAAAAATAATATTTTCCTAAATTCAATTTCATATATTTATTTACACCCAATATCTCACAAAGGTCAGTTATTAAAAAGATATACCTTATTATTAGGTAAATGTTTTCTTAGGATACCTAACTACCTACATCATTTAATAATGTACAGACAGCGTCATAGATAAGAATCCCCCTTGAAGACACATAGCCTCAAATCGTACTAAAAAGGTATAAAATTTTGATTAGGCTTACATTATTTTTGGAGGCAAAACTTCTTCGTATGCGGCGCCGGCCGGCGGGAATTGAAGCTGGGTGTCTTGATCTCTTGTATTGTCTTCTCTTGTCTTGTGCAAGGGGGATACTTATCTATGACGCTCTCTGTACCTACCTTAACTTTCCTTAATAATAGCGCATTATGTGAGTACGGGATTAATTGATTACACTCCAAGAAATACCAACTAATTAAAAATTAATACTAACTTATACAGGGTGTGTCGTAAAGAGTGGATAATCCTTAAGGTGCGGGTGGGGGACTTGTAATGTTAGATAGCACTTCATCTTGTTGAATGAAATGAAAAAAGTCTATGAAAAATAACTACTACAATAAGGTGTAGGATAAAAATATAGGTGATCGTGGTAAGTAACCAATATAAACCAAAAACGATTCACCAAAGAATTATCAAAGATTTTTATTCTTACAAAGCAAATTACTTTATTTTAGGATTACCTATGACGTGTTATAATCAATTTTTACAACGAAACACAGCTGTTGTTTGGTGTCCAATTCATAAATAAAATTCAGAGAAGTCATTCGAATACATCGTATCCGAGAAATATCGCATGTAACAATTTTTTGCGAGTGTTTGTCTCAGAATACAAACTTTTTTTCTTGGCAATCGTTAGTATTCGTTAGCATATTTACGTACCTACATATACATATATTAGGTATAAAACTTTTTCTAGTATCTAGCAACTAGGCAGACAGACTTGACTATTTACGCAATATCCTCGGTTTTAGTTGAGTCTGGTACTAAATTATATTGGCACTTGGCGCCTAGCCCGAGACGCAACGTACGAGGCGATAAAGTTACCTACCTACGTAGATTACTCAGAACTTATGATTGTCAATTGAGTAATGGAACACATCAGACTGACAATTGACTTTTATTAGTTTCGTAAGGGTTGCTAATGAATGATGCTTCTGTAGGGACTCCTAATGGGGTTCTTCTTCTTGTTATCGAGTCACTAGTTCTTTCGAACCAGTGTGGTGAACGGATTTCAAGTGCGCCTCGAAGAGGCTCCTTTCGTGCACGTGCACTAACCACTAACCAGATATTATTAGGTAGGTACCTAACAAGTGGCATTTAAGTAAATGATTCAGTGCGATCCTGTACTTGGCTGATTCGAACTTCCCGAGGAAGCAATCATGAGCATCATTACAAAGTCCAATTTGTGTCAATAGTCCACATTACAGAATACTGACAGTTCTCGTGTTTATTTACAAGTTCGCGGCGGTATACACTGGTTCAGGGTATAAGTAGGTTGGCATTTTATGCGCTTACCTAGATCGATGTCAAGGCGTTTTTACCTAGAAGGTGCTATTCTATCTCAGGCTTGTATTTTGTAATCTTCCCCATTTGATCGTCAATCGCTGAATTTGAGAAGTGTCTTACCCACAGGTAGGTACCTAAATAGGTAGGTACCACCCTATCTGCCCTACTTAGATTTCTATCTGCGATACCTACCTACTCTCTACGGCACGGCTATTGCGCCCCCTTGACCTAACTAAAAAGCAAGATTATTCGGAGAGAAGTAAGGTAAAGCCAGAAACCGAAAGTATCTAATCGATGTCTGGATGTCTGTTGTAGGACGGTAGGTATTTTGTCTTTTTACTTTATCATTTTTTATAAAAATGATAAAGTAAAAAGTTAGCTGGTAGAGCTATGGTGTAGAGCAAAATCTTTGTCGATTTATAATTTCGTCGCTTATATAAAATGACAAAAATAGGTAGGTAATAGGGTTTATTTGCAAAGACAAAAGACACACATGATATCTTCAGTTTATCTGAAACAATTTGATCAATGTTGTGCGCGCGCGCGATTGTTTATTTAATTGCTAGTAACTGTACCTAGTCTTCAAGTAGCAGTGTAGGTGAGGTCTCCTATGGTTTATTTACAAACATGGAGCTGTTTGTACACATATATGAATAACGGTGTTCCTATAGATCAAGATGGACAGTACCAAAATGGATGCGGTTTATCGGACCGAAAGTTTTCAGACACTTTGTCAATAAAAATTAAATAACTCTATTTTCAATAATTTCAAATAATGTTTGTTACTTTTTACGATGTAGTTTTATTGACAATTAAAAAGCCTAGTAGTTTTAACATATAATAGTTAGGTATTTCGCCCTATTACTTCTCTTATTCGAAAATTAGCATCGGAATTAAATGTACTAGAAGTTAGCCAATGTAGCCACATTGACCAAGAAATGGGAGCCCCCTTTCTTGGTCGCA
Organism: Lobophora halterata; assembly: GCA_932526365.1. Lineage (NCBI taxonomy): Eukaryota > Metazoa > Arthropoda > Insecta > Lepidoptera > Geometridae > Lobophora > Lobophora halterata. Next base: position 1,306,550 of record OW052012.1, read on the forward strand.
TTTTCAAGTACTACATTGTGTTTCTGTACTTTAATACTTCTATGTTTGTACAGAACTCTCACTCCAATTGACTCTAGCTAGCTCTATGGTTATAAACTACTGGCAGTTTGTGCTGCCATATAGAAAGCTCATTTTTTCCCCACTTAATAAATATCGATAATAAACTTAATGTTTTTTTTTTGTTTCAGGTTTCATTTCTTCTATGAAAAATTTGAAATGTTGTCGAATGCGTTGACATTTTCAAAACTTTGATTCTACATGTCAAAAAAATCGTTTTGGAGCCATAAGAATTTCAACGTAGAAAGTGTTTTTTTCAACCATCTGAGATCGAGGACTAGCCGGTCCTTGATGTACTCGACAAGCTTCAATCCCCTCACTTTTACACTCTGTGTATCGAAGAGTCCCTGTCGTTATTCAGCCAGAGATCCCAGGTTAAGACATTGGTCAAGAGAGATAAGTATTTCTTCAACGTAAACGATTTCGTTAATTGGATTAACGATCCAATTACGGTAGTTGTCGACGTCCTTAGAGGACACGATTCGAATAAAAAGAAAGTTCTTACGAAAGAGTCTATCCAGTGACTAATGGAAACACAAATCATCCATGTCAATGGAATACCGGGTAAAGAGCATAATTATGGACAAAAAGTACCGTCTCAAGAGGAGAAGACTACGTCACCTCTTCTGCATAGTAATAATGATGTAAAGTACATTGACGAAGACGACGATGTCAAATATACGGAAGATAATCATATAAATTCAAGTGCTGTGAATTCAAAAAAAGATAATAGCAACAATAGAGGGGGGCTAGACACTCTTGCTGTTTCGTATCACAAAGATGGTAAGAGTGACGAAGATGCAATATCGACAAACGAAGGTGTTAAATTTTTCGGGCTTGGAGACGATGATAGTATTTGCTCAAGTAAGCCGGCGGAAGAGTCCGCACCACAGATACCAGACGGTGGGTGGGGATGGGTGGTGGTTGCAGCATCATTCTTTGTGGCTACGGTGGCTGATGGCTTGGCATTCTCCTATGGTTTGATTCACGACAAATTTCGAATTTATTTCGGCACCAGTGAAGCAAAAACTTCTATTATAGGAAGTTTATTTATATCAGTCCCTCTAATTGCTGGGCCTATTATGAGCGCTTTAGTAGATCGATATGGATGTAGAAAAATGACAATAGTGGGAAGCATAGCCTCCACGATTGGTTTCATTGCGGCGGCATTCAGTAATTCCGTTGAAATTCTGTACGTCACGTATGGATTGATGGCTGGTTTGGGAATGGGGCTATTGTACGTGACTGCAGTGGTGTCAATTGCCTTCTGGTTTGAAAAGCGGCGTAATCTTGCCGTGGGCTTAGGCTCATGTGGAGTGGGATTTGGGACATTTGTCTACTCACCACTGACGACTTACCTTCTGGACAATTTCGGATGGAGGGGCGCACTAACAATTTTGGCGGGTACTGTACTTAATGTTTGCGTATGTGGGATGGTTATGAGAGATCCAGAATGGTTGATATTAGAACAGAAGAAACAGAAAAAGTTAAGCAAATCTAAAAGAGCATCAAGCTCTATGTCTATTTCCGCTAGATCTGCTAAATCTGGGGGAGGCGAATCGGTTTACCCTGGCATGGATGAACTCAAAACAATGATTAAAAGTGGTGAAACCCCAGAGTATATTCTTACGACGTTAGTAGCTTCCATAGCAGAAGCAGAAAATTTAGAAGCAGCAACTAAAAGAAATGCTGATTTGAATTCACATCACAAAGTTAGCTCTGTTATCAATTTACCAACTTTTTTGAGACAAAGTGAAAAGGTAATTACTGAATTAATTGTGATAGGTATATTATCATCAACTTTATCTCAATGTTTTGATCTGAGTAAGTAGCTCTAAATTTCGTATATTTTCAGGTGCCAGCAGAAGTATTGGACCAACTTTCATCAAACAAACGTCTTTACAACATTATTCTTCAAAATTATCCATCTATGTTGGCTTTGAAATGCAATTCAGAGCAAAAACTGCCTGTAGAACCTGCCGCGGAGTCAAAAAACAAGCCAATAACAATGTCAATGAAACTTAAACTAAATAAAAAGAAAAAAAAAGATTTTGAAAACAAACTAGACGTCGTTCGAGAGAAACTGCTTCAGCCAATACCAGAGAATAAATCGGCTGCGATAACTCCTCGAAATGAACGGCAGGACTGGATAACAAGAAATTTTATGGATCATCATTACTTTAGAGATATCAGAGTACACAGAAACTCAATCATGCACCGTGGAGCCATGATGAATATTGCAAAGTACAGATTGAAAGCATCGTCCTGTCCAGATATTTACAAAAATTCGATGTGGTCAGTAGAAGATCAAGAAGAAAAGGTAGGATGACTGAAGATAAACTATCTAAAATCATAATTTCTAGCATCTAATATTTAACCTTTTAAAAATAAATACGACGAAGTTATGATTTTTTTAAAGTGTATTTTCAAATTATCTTCCGGAGCACCTTAAAAAAATCATAACTTGTTTGATAGTAAGATTTTTTTTATTTTTTTTTCTCAAACATGATTGTCTTGAGTCACTCTTTCATACTTTATAATCAACTACACAACATTCTTCATTACAAGTTACCGAAAAAAGGGTCTAAAGTTTTGAAAATTTTAGGTTTGAGTTGAACGGAGTAAAATTTTCAAAATTTTCATAACAGTACAAAATTGTTGATTCATAGGTTCAAACTGCTTTTAAAAACTTCATCACTTTGTCAGCTTGCCGAATAATAAAAAAAATTTTGCTCTTAACAGGCAAACTTTTTTAAAGTAAAATGTTTTTAATGTGTCACTGATTGTTAAATTTGAGATTATTAGACTGCTTTTGATGATGCCTTACAAATGATGTAGACTATAAAAATGAAATAAACAAGGTAAAACTATTTTTCGGACATTTTTTTTTTTACGCATGCTCACCTAACTAAGTTCGGTGCCAAATTCATCATAAAATCGCCGGTTAAGAGCAACATTTTATTTATTATTTGGCAAGTTGACAAATTGCTGTAGTTTTTAAAAGTAGTTTGATCCTATGAAACAACAATTTTGTATTGTTAAGAAATTTTTGAAAATTTTACTTCGTTCAACTCAAACCTTATAGTTTCATTTTCGACCCTTTTTTCGGTAACCTGTAATGAAGAATGTTGTTTAGTTGATTATAACATATGAAATAATAATTCAAGACAATCATGCTTGAGAAAAAAAAATAAAAAAAAGATTACTAATAAAAAAGTTATGAATTTTTAAGGTGCTCCGGCAGTAAATTCGCAAATACACATTAAAAAAATCATAACTTCTGATTCTAACCTAATCTAAATAAATTCTGATCTAACTGGGTACTAAAAATCGCGAAACATACAATATATTTGTATTAATATATACTTTTTTGTATTTTCGGATACACCCAGGTGTGAGGAATCTAAAAAAAAAATTTAACGTCACTTTTTTGATGACCCTGTATATGAGATTGTAATTTTGTAACAAAAATTTCAGACATGGCCCAAACGAGCTGTCAGTGTATTGAACAAGACATTTGACTTCAACATGTTTACCGAGTTCCATTTTCTGATAATGAACCTCTCAACCTTGGTGCTGTTTATCTGGTTCATCGTGCCTTATTTCTACATCTCAAACTTTATGCAAAATAGTGGATATTCTGAGCAACAGGGAGCATGGATGTTAAGCGTTTTCGGAGTCGCAACTATCATTGGAATCGTAAGTTATTAATTAGTGTAATAATAACCCTCAATCCTTATTGCTTTATCTAAAGACTATATTATTTCAGAAATAAGAATTTAAGTAATTTCGACTAGGGAGACCGTAGAGCCTTTCTTGTTCTTATATCTAAAACTAGACATGAGCTTCTGAGTTCTCAATACATTGGAAGCAATAAAACATAGTCAAAGATGTCTTTATGAATATTTCAAGGTGGGGCTCGGCTGGATGGGTGATTTCTCCTGGGTCAATGTTACAAAAGCCTATGCGATCTGCCTCATCCTCTGCGGTGGAACAATCATCATGTTTCCTGTTCTGATCAGGATTTTGGATCCTACTGCTCCATATAGCTTCTACGTATTGGCTTTGAATGCCTTTATATTTGGACTGATGTTTTCAAGCTCATACTCATACACACCGAGTATTTTGGTAGAACTTATTGCTTTGGAGAGATTCACAATGGCCTATGGCTTAGTGTTGTTGAGTCAAGGCCTTGGACATCTAATCGGACCTCCTATGGCTGGTAAGTTAAATATTTTTAACGCATCTTGTGATTTTATGATAGATAAACTTATGGTTACAATTATTTTCTGATTCCTAATTTCTGAACAACCATAGAATGATAACACAATAGAGCAGTTTACATTCGATAATCCGCTGTGAGTTGATTATAACAGTAGAGCAAATTTTAATGTTTCTAAGCTGTGATGTTTTTGTACCTGTTTGATCGCACTTGATGCCTTTGAGGATTAAATAAAGATATTAAAAATATTTTATATATATGCATTGCAGGCATACAATTTCTTTGTTTAGAAATTCTACAACATCCCTCTAGCATGTTTCGGCGTGATTAACAAACATCATCCATATACAACCATAAATAATATTTAATTTATAAACATAAAAATACACAATTTTTTCCAGTTTTATTTATTTCAATATTATTTAGGAAGGTCCTTAGTGTAATAAGGTACAAATTAATACTTCTCTATATAAAAAAAATTGGCCAATTTCTCAAACTCAAGGCATTTAAAGACCAGTTAAAGACCCCGTGCGACCGACGACGGGCGGGTTAATTTTGTAATATTGATGTAATATTTCAGGAGCCCTCAAAGACAGCACATGCTACTGGGATGCAGCATTTTACGTCGCAGGTGTGTGGGTTATAGTGTCTGGTTTCCTTGTCGCTGTTATACCCTACACGAAGAACTTCAGGATCTGCGGTAATGCACCACTAGCAAAGGATGCTGCCGGAGAACCGGACCCAACTGTCAGGATCATTATTGGCCATTAAAAACTCCTCAGTGTAATTTAGAGATTTCAATTTGGTCACAAAATATTATAGTTAATTTTACCGAAATTCACCTTGACAACGGAGAAAGACATGATTTCGAATTTTAGATACTAAGTAGTTTTATAGTGATCATCTTTGTATACCTACTTACTAACATAGCTTATATAATTCAAAATACTACACCTTTGCAAGTAGTTTTAGGTACTTACTAGTATTTAATTATATGGATTGGCTTGGAGGATTGTGTTTGTTGATCTAAATGATTATAATAATAAGAAATCCTTCTTACAAAAACCTTTTTGTAGTATTTTAAGAATATTTCATTCTGAAAAGACACTACACTGAAAAGAAATTCAGTGTAGGGTTTATCGAATTGGGGAAGCTTAGGTATGTGTGATGGACTCGTTAAAAAGTAGGTAGGTTAGATAGGTACTGTTTCGTTCTTATCAATCATATCATAAGTTTATAATCGATGTTCTTACTCAATCAATCAAGCAGATTCAGACAGTCAATCGATTCCATTGACTAATGCGCGATGTATTGTCAAAATTTGGAGCTGAGATCTTAAGAGTCTATGGTTAGCAAGTAATTCGACCAATCCTGCTTTCCCTAAAACGGCAACTTCACTTCATTATCGCCACCACGAAAAAACGGACGTTGTTTGAAGAAGCTCCCCTTTTTCGATCAAAATCTCATCAAAAAACTCGTGTGCAAACTGAGATATCAGCGCTGTTTGTGAACGTTCGAACGAGGACACCAACAGAGACTCCACATAAGAAGGATGCAGTCCAAGGTATGTTGCGCATTTATAGTCGTTTCTGTGTGGTAAAATAAGTTTGAACATCGTCTTCGAATCAACTAACGGCAGGTCCATAAGCCTGTCCCAGAATTCCATTGAAGCACCAAAAATTTGCTATTTCGGTGGGTGCGAATGGAACATCTTAATGGTGCCGAAACCAGGGACATTATCACGTCTCATCGTAATAACTTTGGTTTTTCTGGTTGAAAATTCTAGTACCTACGTATTTGCAGTTATTATTATTAATTACTTATCAAGCTAAATTTTAAGTAAATAACTATTGCATTCCGAGTAGGTATCTATCAGCCTGAATTACCTGCTAGTTGTATCGATTCGTTACATATTGCGCGTTCACAATCAGTCTATTCTAAACGGATTTCTATTTGCATTCTGTACATCCCTAAGTAATCGAAGCGAGTTCATTGAATTTATGCAATCACAAAGCATTTTCGGTGCATAATTTCACTTTGACTCGCCCTAATAATCTATTCTCCTTTCTATTCTCATACATTAAAGGTCAACCGAAAGACAAAAATATTTTTTCTTTCTCATTTTTTACTTTGCGGTAGGTAGTAAAATTTCAGACAAGTCATATTTCACATAACTTTGTTCAGCCATATTTGTTTGTCTTGTTCACCTCCCTACAGCAGCCAACTTCGTGATTGACAAAACATACCAGAGACAAGTAGACTGACGGAAGTGACGAAATATTTCATTCAATTGTTAAGTCGTACATTCACCGATCGGCAAGCCGACAAGCAATCAGTCGAAGCAATAATTTTGCTTAATCAAACTTGTCGTGAAATCGGATAGTCGATCTTGTGTGCGGTTGTACTAATATCTGTGTTTAGCCTGTGCTCGATCTATGATCTATGGAAAAACGTCTGTCACTGTCTTTGCTCAAATCAAAACAAGAAAGAGTTTCGTTGTTGATGTTGATCTAATAACTTCATGATTTCATGTTTCTTTTTTGTTGTTTTGTGACCTGCAGTTACGCTATTGTGTATTGTTCATGAGATAAAACGCTAAACGTTATTGTATGCGGTATACTGAATAATATCAAACCAATCGTAAGTAACAATACTTTCATTAAACCATGTCAGTTCTAGGAAAACATACACTACGTAAACTTTCACTGAAAAAGTCAAAATCCAAATCAACCGACATTCAGTATACTGAAGAAGATTTGCCGTCCTTGCGTAGGAAACGAACTATTGCTTTCAAAAGATTGACAAAGGCCTTAGAGGTTGGGGTCCAAGCTACCAAAGACTCTACTCAACTTGATTTGTTTTTGTCGTATCATCAGGAAGTGAAACATATCGCTGCAAATTTCGAAGACGCACATTTTACTATTCAGGAGGTTTTAGATGATCCTGAAAATGAGGACAATGAAATACAGGAACGTTTTGATGAGATGTTCTATAAGATTCTGGCAATTCACCGAAGTTTGTGCAAGGAGGAGTCGTCTAATTCATTGAGCAGTGCTCCCACTACTTCATCAAACATTCGGTTACCAAAAATTAGTTTACCAAATTTTGGAGGTCAAATCAAATTATGGCCAGAATATTTTGATACATACAACTCATTAATACACAACTCACCTTCACTCAATGACACAGAAAGGTATCATTATCTCATCTCATCTCTCAGTGGTGATGCATTATCCCTTGTGAAGACATTTCCAATGACGCATGAATATTATGATGCAGCTTATAAGGCTCTTGTTGCGCGATACCAAAACAAACGTGATCTAGCATTCACCTGCTGGCGGGACATGTTGAATATAGACTTTAAATGTGACGATCCTCATCTATTTAGAAAATCACTTGATGCATTTGAAGAAAACTTGTGTGTTTTAAAAACAATTGACTTGCCAACAGATAAATGGGATTTCGTTCTGGTTTATCACATTTTATCGAAACTAGACTCAGGAGTCCGCCGCAGCTTTGAAGAAAAATATTCAGGAATTGAATTGCCATCGTATAAAGAGATAAAGGAATTTTTATCCTCAAAATGCGAAGCATTAATGCGTGATACTCATTTTTCTGAGTCAAACAAATCAAGTAAACTCTCACAAAAGGTTCCATATACACCGCAATCTTCGCCGCCGCTGGTGCAATCGAAACGCTATCAAACGTCACATGTACTAGTTGCTGCAACAGATCAGGAAATTAATTCAACGGTTGCACCTACCACTTTCTACACAAGCAAGTGTCCTTTCTGTAGTGATTTGCACTCTATCGCAGCGTGTCCGGATTTTATTAAAAAATCGATTGACGAACGTATGACTATCGCAAATGATAAGAAGTGGTGTTTTAATTGTTTGAAGCCGTCCCACCATTTAAAGGATTGTCAATCGATGTTTTCATGTCGCACTTGCAAACGTAAACATCACACTTTACTCCATCGAGACAAGACCATCGAATCAAATTCAACCGAATCATCCTTGGTCTCAAGGTCACCCACTCATACAACTGTGTTATTGGCGACTGCCGTTGTGCAAATTCAAGACGCTTCTGGAAGGATGCAATCATTTCGTGCTTTATTCGATACGGGAAGTCAGAGCAACTTTATCACTGAATCGGCTGTCAACCGCTTAAACTTAACAACCACTCACGCTGATGCAAACGTGAGCGGGCTTGGAGAGGCAGCAGCGTCTATTATCGGTGACGTCACGTGTTCCGTAGGCACTAACAACAATATTCTGTTTAAGTTAGATATGCACGTGATATCAAAAATATGTGGCGATCAACCTATCGCTAAGTTAAACACATCGGGATGGTCACATATAAATTCTTTACCACTAGCAGATCCTGGGTTTGATATTCCTGGATCCATCGACATACTCTTTGCCGCTGATGTTTTCGCAGACTCTTTGCTAAATCAGCATGTCAAGGGAAGTTCAAATCAACCTACCGCATTTAATTCTCTTTTCGGTTGGCTTCTTTTGGGTAAAACTAGATTGGCGTCTAATACCCTTATTCACACTTCGTTAAATGTAGACAGTGACCTGAACAATTTAGTTCAGCGTTTTTGGGAACTAGATTCAATACCGGCGGCGTGCTCTCTTACACCAGAAGAATCTCTTTGTGAGCAGAAATATGTAGCCGATCATTCTCGCGACAAAAATGGACGTTATATTGTACGCCTACCGTTCAAGGATGAAATTGAACCGTCATTCGAGGGGTCTCGCGACGTTGCTCTGCGGCGGTTTCATGCAATCGAACGCAGACTATCACGTGATCCAGATTTATATCGTCAATACGCAGATTTCATGACAGACTATATTGCCAGTGGTCATATGTCTTTGGTTCCAGTAGAAGAACTAGGTAACGGTAAGTATTACATCCCACACCATTGCGTTTTACGACCTGATTCTACTACCACTCGTCTTCGGGTTGTTTTCGACGCCTCGGCTAAGGATAATCATTCTTTGTCACTAAACGACACTCAACTGATCGGGCCTAAACTACAACCAAACATCATAGACATACTTCTGCGATTCAGAGAGCATGACATTGTGTTTATGGCTGATGCCCGCCAGATGTATCGTCAGGTTTTATTGGTTCCTGAACATCGTGACTACCAGCGAATATTTTGGAGAGCCTCTCCTAGAGATTCTTTACAAGAATATACCTTAAACACAGTGACGTATGGGGTCGCCTCTTCTCCTTTTCTCGCCTGCCGTACTCTACGGCAGCTCGCTGAAGATGAAGGGGAAGCGCACCCTATTGCAAAGAGGACTGTTCTGTCTGATGTATACGTGGATGACGTGGTCAGTGGTCAAAAATGTTTAGACATCGCTCGTCAAGCCAAGAATCAACTTATTGCCCTTTTCGATCGAGGTGGTTTTCAACTCCGAAAGTGGGTGTGTAACGACGCTACGCTTCTATCTGATCTGCCCAGTGAAGACTGCGTGACAGGCTGTGTCTCTCTCGACAATACAGAGCCATTAACATTGAAGGTTCTCGGTCTCAAATGGGATCCATCGTCCGATTCCTTCTTGTTTGAAATCAAACCGTTAGATAGGCCATGCACTAAGCGCTCCATATTGAGTGAACTCGCTAGAGTTTTTGACCCGCTCGGATTCTTATCTCCTATCACCGTCCAAGTCAAAATCTTTATCCAAAAACTTTGGATTCTGGGTGTTGGCTGGGATCAAAGTCCATCCGATGAACTCATCGGTTCGTGGAACAACTATAAGGATCAACTCTGTCAATTATCTGAAATCAGAATTCCTCGCATGTTAACATGTGCTAGTTCGACGTGTGAACTACATGGTTTTTGTGACAGCTCTGAAACAGCTTATGGTGCAGTAATCTATTTTCGTGTCACTGATCAAGATGGTGCAATCCACGTCTATTTCGTTTGTTCAAAGGCTCGGGTCGCCCCACTAAAACGGACGTCCTTGCCTCGATTGGAACTTTGCGCAGCGGTTCTCCTCGCGGACCTCTATAAATTAATTCGCGACACTTACCTCGCTCGTATAACAGTTGACGCTGTTTATTTATGGTCCGATTCCACCGTCGTCCTTTCGTGGCTTCATTCACACTCATCTAGGTGGGTCACATTCGTCGCAAATCGTGTTAGTCAAATTCACGATATTGCCCCTACTGACTGTTGGCACCATGTGTCATCTGGAGATAATCCTGCAGATATTTGTTCTCGTGGATCATTGCCTAGCGAACTTCTTCATAATACTCTGTGGTGGAAGGGACCTCACTGGTTGTCTGAAAATCGTGAAATTTGGCCTCTTAAATCGGATAATTATACAACAGACGAGGATGAGGTAACAATTAATGTCGAGGCTCGAAAACCTGTCGTTCTCGTTACTGAAGAATTTGATAAGGCGTCCATCATCGAGAATTTACTGATGCGCTTCTCAGTGTTGCGAAAGTTTGTCAATGTCATTGCGTACATCAATCGTTTCATTGACAATACTCGAAAACCTGACATGGCAAATCGTAGCGAGTTTCTTAGCAATGAAGAACGACGTCGTGCGCTTATGCAAATCGTGAAACATGTCCAGAGCAAGGTCTTTGCGGAGGAAATCTCAAATCTCCGGAATAATAAACCCTTATCCAAACCAATGCGCAAACTTAACCCCTTTTTGGATACTCAGGGTATTCTACGCGTGGGGGGCCGAATTTCTCGGTCAGGATTAAGATATGACCAGAAGCATCCTGCGTTCTTACCGTCCGATCACCCCTTAACGTCTCTAATCATTGATGACGTGCATCGAAATTACTTGCACCCGGGTATTAATACTACTCACTTCTTGCTCTTGCAACAGTTCTGGATAATCTCGGCCAAGCGCACAGTTCGGCGACATCTTTCTAAATGCATTCAATGCTATCGCACAAATCCGCAATCGTTACAACCCTATATGAGTGACCTCCCAGCATATCGTCTTAACCAAGTCAAGCCGTTTTCAGTCGTAGGAGTAGACATGGCTGGTCCTTTTCGCATTAAGTTGGGTTCCCATCGTGGAGCAAAATTGGATAAAGCATATCTATGCTTATTCGTCTGCCTGACAACCAAAGCGGTCCATCTAGAAGTCGCGTCAACATTGTCTACCGAAGGGTTCATTGCTGCTTTGCGTCGTTTTGTAGGTCGTCGCGGTCGATGTAGCATTATTCATGCTGATTGTGGTTCAAATTTTGTCGGCGCACGGAATCAATTAGCGTTGCTCATGCAACAAGCATCGAATACAGAGAGTATAGAATTTAAATTCAACCCACCTGGAGCTCCTCATTTTGGCGGTGTTTGGGAGATACAAATCAAAGCAGCAAAATCACATCTACTCCGAGTAGTAGGTGAACAAGTGTTGACATTTGAAGAGCTAGCGACTCTCTTTGTTCAAATCGAAGCTTTATTAAATTCGAGACCGTTATGCCCCATTAGCTCTGATCCAAACGATCTCTCTTGCCTAACCCCTGGCCATTTTCTCACACTTGAACCGATAACAGCTGTCCCCGAGGAAGATCTACTAGACGTGAATATAAAACGGCTTTCTCGGTGGCAAATGATACAAGCGTTTCAACAACATTTTTGGTCTAGATGGAAACACGAATACTTAAACTCTCTCACACAACGCGCAAAATGGACAAAGGATTGTAACCCATTGTCAATAGGTTCCATGGTGGTCATCAAGGATGACAATCGTACACCTTTACAATTTGTTCGCGGGAGAGTCGTAGAGCTTAAGGTCGGAGCGGATGGAATCGCTCGGAGTGCAATAGTAAGGGTTGCGAACAATCAACTTCTACACCGACCATTAGTTAAACTGTGTCCACTACCGGTAGATGACTAGCTTAATTCGTTACGAAATAAAATTAAATCTAAGTAGTTAGTTTAGTTTCTAAGTCTTATTTGCTTTTGTTGCTGCTTTCATTTTTTATTATTTATTTTTTTAACCAGAAAATACCATAGTTATTTTGGCTGGCGGGATGTTTCGTTCTTATCAATCATATCATAAGTTTATAATCGATGTTCTTACTCAATCAATCAAGCAGATTCAGACAGTCAATCGATTCCATTGACTAATGCGCGATGTATTGTCAAAATTTGGAGCTGAGATCTTAAGAGTCTATGGTTAGCAAGTAATTCGACCAATCCTGCTTTCCCTAAAACGGCAACTTCACTTCATTATCGCCACCACGAAAAAACGGACGTTGTTTGAAGAAGCTCCCCTTTTTCGATCAAAATCTCATCAAAAAACTCGTGTGCAAACTGAGATATCAGCGCTGTTTGTGAACGTTCGAACGAGGACACCAACAGAGACTCCACATAAGAAGGATGCAGTCCAAGGTATGTTGCGCATTTATAGTCGTTTCTGTGTGGTAAAATAAGTTTGAACATCGTCTTCGAATCAACTAACGGCAGGTCCATAAGCCTGTCCCAGAATTCCATTGAAGCACCAAAAATTTGCTATTTCGGTGGGTGCGAATGGAACAGGTACTGTTATAAATAAAGGTAAAGATTATTTATTTGCTTATGTGTGAGTTAATTTGTTTGTAACTTTGGTAATTAGGTTTTAAAAATATAAAGTTTTATCAGTGCTAAAAATTTAGAAATAATTTCATTTAAAAAATAAATTTTAATTTAATCAGCTAAAATATCAATAAAGAGTACATTAAAGAATTTTAATAAAACACGATACATCTTCAGTTGAATTGTAATATTTATAAAAAAAAACTACAATGTATATTTCTACATATATATAATAATAATTTAAGTATGCTTAATTTTGAACTGATTTAATTTTCAAGGTACCACTCACAACACTGAAATGATATAAGATGCATGCATTAGGTATTATTCAATATATAGAAAATAAAATTAGCTTATGTGCTTGCGAGTATATATATTATGTGTTCAAATTATAATATTGTAACAGTAGTAATCTATATACCTACCTGCCTAAGTATTAATTTCTATATACTTACCTACCTACCATTGTCTGTTTATCTAGGTACTTAATCAAACTACTGATATTCTACGAAACAACTTGTATTAGGTATTTGATGTTGAATGCTTTTATTTTATATACGTTTTCATTGATGATAATAACATAATTTTAGTCTTAGACCGATCCTAAGTAAGTTTGAAATAAACCATTATAATAATAAAAAGTGTAGGTACCTACATTTTTATTTAACCTTCTAAGTTACTCCTGTCATCTAAACTTATGATTATTTTTTTTTTTTTAATGAATTTTGAATGAGAAGATGTGATCCCATACACTTCTGTACGTCATTAAAAAAAACTTTTGAATAATTTATTCCTTATGCATAAACTATGCATAATTTTTATTAAGACTTACTTGGATATTTATTATATTTTTATCCCTCAATTAAAGGGAGTTCCCTCCTCTATCTGGTAACATTAAATAATAAGTTATTTAGCTGTCATGGAGACTTTTCAAATAGGTACAGATTAGTTCCATATACATCTGACTGATGTCAATGGTTAGTTCATTTCCGCAAAGCTATTTGGAGAGTAAGAAATATTAATCAGGGTGAACATCTTCATGTTTTTCCCTCAATAATGGTAAAAAAAATATAAACAAAATGAAGCATTGAATACATTGGATTGATTGGAAGGGATGGTATAGTGCAGAGGTGGCAAACCTTTTTGTACCAACGCAACGTGCCGTTTTTCTATGAAATATATGGCCATAGACGTGTCATCAAATAATTTTTTACTATTTTCATGATATTTAAATTTAGTAAAAATCACGTTTACAGAAACATTATATTTCACACTGAATATATTTTTTTTATATCGCACTACTGAAGACAAGCACCAAAGTACATCCAGTCGCACAATTTATTCAGCCTATATGTGACTCAAGAAACAACACCTCTCAATTATTTATTTAATTGGGGCAAACGTAGCCTGCCATTTTTTTAAAATGTTTCTATTCTACTTTATTTCAGTTAAACTCATGTTAACAAAATTAATCGCTCACAGCGATAAGGCCGCCCCTTGTACTACCAAACTTAAAGCCTTTGTATTCTTGTTCTATTGTTATACTCTGCTTTGTTCTTGTTGATGTACTATAAAGTGTTCATCTATTCTATCTATCTATTATTCATTATATATCATTCTGGATTAAAGTTGATTTCCAGGATTTTCAGGCTGATAAAGATAAATACAAACCTACATCCGATCATATCGACCGAAGCAACAACTGATACCTACTCAATAACTGTGCTCAAATTTTTCATGCTCCTTAGTTCAGTAAAAATCATGTTTACAAAAATATTGTATTAAATTTTAAATTCTGGATGACTCTGCATGAAATTTAAGATTTTCAAGCTGCTAAAGAGAAGCATAAACCTAGGTACACCCCATCGCGATTTTTTTCTTAGTATCAACGTACTTTAATTTTAGTAGGTAATCTACATATTCTCATCTCCTATTGAACTTTTGGTAGCGATGGCGTGCCCAAAATATTGTGTCGCTTGCCATCAATGCCATTCGTGCTATTGGTTCGCACATCCCTGGTTTAGTGCGTAAATGTAGCTTCGGACTGGAGTCATAGTGGAGACTATGACTTAGACATATTGTAGCATAGGTCATCACTTTTTAATTCTTTGTTTAAGAATAAGTAGGTACTTATATAAAAAATAAAACAAAACATCTAATAAGTCACATTATGTGGTTTTTCCAAGATATGTACTCATAACAGCGTAGAGAATCTTGCACCAAATATAAAGCATATTTATAATTATGTTCCTACACAGGACATTGCCCTGAACCTCGATAGTCTCATAACTTTACCAACCTTGTCTTCATACTTAGTTGTGTATTTTTGTAGGACTAGTTTTATTCAAAAGGGCCCTTGACCAACAATGGGACAACATAGAGTGATAAAAAATATTTACACTTAAAGCGTAATTTATTCAAATCAGTAAGTATGGTTAATTTGCACATGGACGTATTGGACTTGTTCTCGTCATGCAACTGATTACTATGAACCTACCTAAAAGTAAATATGAATGTCACTCCTAGTGTTTACAACATTTTTAGGAATTATAAAAAAAATACATTGTACAATACTATTCTATTTTATTCCGATAAATCTTCTACTAAATATTCCACATCCTTCTCATCCATATATTGGCTAGAGCTGAACTCAGATTCAGAGGTAAGTACTGCTGCTAATATTCAAGATTTATGACTAATCTCTCTATATCTTCGTATAGAGTTCCCTCTCACTCACAGTGCTCCTTTTCTATTTTAATTACGTGCAGAAATGAATTCTTCCAATCCTCCTCGGTATTAGCTTGGAATGCATGTTCAGCTCCAATAAAACGAAATCGAATTTACATTAACTTATTGCAGAGTAGCTCATGTGTCTCAAGTATCAAATTAATCTAGGCGCGCTATACGAGAGCAATACAGACAAAATGTTAACATAACCTATACGTTCTATGTTATTGTTCCTAATCCTCACTTATTCCTATGCAAGTAATTCAAAACAGCTTTGAGTTCATCAATCAACACTTGATTCAACTAAAAACAACAAAACAACTCCTAAATACCTGTCATATAAGCAGTTCTTTGGTAAATATTGTTGAAATTGGAAACAATAGTTTGGGCCTCCTTTTCCGCCAGACATCGCCTGTACAGTTGAGTTGTACACCTTATAAATAATCTCCCTGCCAACACTTCAAATGGCTTTATTCATTATTTTTCACTTTTGTATTTATTTTACGTAATTAATCACTGTTTGAAATAATAATTTTACGAAGTCGTAAAGTTTGTTGACATGAAACTTCATTATTTTTGAGAATGTTGCCAAGCGCCAGCAGACAAAAAAATTAGTTCCGTTTCTAGACTTTTTTGCCAAGCTGTATGTCGATAATTTTTAATATGTCAACATTGACAACTCTATATTGTTTACTTTCCAAATAGCTAACATGCAAATAGCGGACTTTAATCATAGTGGTTATATTCTCTTTGACTTTAATTAAACTGAACAGCTACGGATGACTGTCTGAACTGAAACAAAAAAGAAAAACAAAACATGCGTACCGAAGAACTTCGATGAAGATTCGTACAGTTATGAAAGAATATTTTAATAGTAACTTCAACTAAGAAGAAGCTTCCATTCAAAGCTTTATTCAGTCGAAACTTTTGAAAACATCATCTACCTAAGTCTTAAGAGTACCTGTTTCAACTGCTGCGTAGCATAGGTAGAAGTTATGATACCTACCTTATCAATCAACCTATCTATAAATCTGCGTTGCGCTGTAAATCATTGCACTATTGATTTTCATGCAGCCTTGACATTATATCTCCGTTTTGGAAGAAGAGCTCATAGTTTCAAGTCATTTTAGGCAAATTTGGATCCGCAAAGGCTTACATAGGTTGTGTTGTGATTGTGATGTCAGACTATAGGTACCTGTTGATTCTATGAAGAAAGTATCTCAAGAAAATGCTGAAGGCTGAGGATAAACTCTGATCACATTTTAGAACAAAATTTAAAATGGAAAATATAAATAACAGGTTCGTTTTCATTCATTTGTTTTGTTCAGATTTAAAAAAATATGAAGTATTCGCATAATATTTTTGATCTAAGTGTTTTATTACCTCTTTTAGAATGTTTAATAAAGCAAACAACTTATTATTGCATTTGTTTTGTTTATAAAAATCTCAGTTCTATTTTTGAAATATATTATTTTCTTGTAGAATCGTTCATTTTGATCTAAAAGGAGCTCCGTGGAAGGTGCCATATTTGACCAATGTGAGTTTCTTTTCAATTTTATAATAATAATGCTTTTGAAAGTGACCAAAATACACAAGTTCCATGTACATTTAATTCATCATTTGGCATCTCGGGCGCTTCGCTTGAGTCAGTTCGCAGAAGCTCGACTCAAATGCATTTGCTCCGTTGTCAATGTCATAATTCTGAGCGCATTGCTACAATGCCTTACACATTCTTCATTGCCTATCAAATTTTCTTATGGTATTTTAAAATATTGTGATGCACAACAGGTAATCCAGATGGTTAAGCATTGGGGTGCTACCGGGATCCTCTTCGAGTGGGAGGATTCATTCCCATTCACCGGAGACTTGATGAACATCGGAAGCCTTGGAGGAAGCAGCCGAGATGGCCTTTACTCTAGAGACGAAATACTGTACTTACTGCAGTTTACCAAAGACAATGGATTGGAACCGGTAAGTACTGGTAACATAGACAATTTGCATATTACATTCCAAGGTGTATGTAAAGCGAAGGTGACACAGGGCAGTATACAAGCTACAAGTGCTAGCAAGCTAACGAGTAAGCGTTTCGGAAGCATCTTCAACTAGCAGATCAAAAAGCATATGACACGGGGCATGTTAAGAAACTGCTAGCGAACTCGCTGGCTTGTAGCTTGTAATCTAGCCATATTTTATTGCGGCTTAGCAAATGTTTCCTCTTTATAGATTTTGCGAGTGTAAATGTTCAGTTTAAAAAAAAAAAACCCCCTCATTTGGACCCTTAGGGGTGAGAATATTTAAAATTCCTCTCGCAGTACTTACTTTCAGCTCTTGACAAACACATCATTCAAGTTTCAAGTCTCTTCATTCAGTGATTTGGCATGTACGTTGTCTGTCAGTCAGTCAATCAGCCAGGTTAAAGCCTTTTATTCTTATCATGTCACTAGTTTCGAACCAGTGTGGGGAAAGGATTTCAAGTGCGGCTCGAAGAGGCTCCTTTTGTGCACTTGACACATGTTTTCCAACTTTTTAGGTTCTTTGACATGCCGGTTTCTTCACGATGTTTTCCTTCAACGTTAAGCTCGTTTTTAATGCACATATGTATTTTTTGTACAGAAAAATGCATTGGTGTATGACCAGGTTCGAACCCACGACCTTCGGATCGAAAGTCGAGGCACCTCCCACTCAGCCAACACGGCTTTTATTAATATTGATGAACCATACCTTTGCAGATACAGCTAGTCCAAACCCTAGCGCATATGGAATATGTACTGAAACATGATCAATTTGCCAGCCACCGAGAAGTGGACTATTCTCCATTTATGCTGTGCCCCACTAGGCTAGAGGGACGGTCTTTGGCTATTACAATGGTAAAGCAGATGCTAGAGATGCAGCCAGATGCCAAGTACATCCATATTGGAGCTGATGAGGTAAGGATATCATTAATATAGGTTAATGATATTCAAGAAGATTGAGAGACAACTTATTCCTTTTAGATCTAATTGAGAGACAACATATTACTGTTGTACCCCACTGGGAGACAAACATATTCCTGTTGTACCCCACTGGGAGTCAACATATTCCTGTTGTACACCAATGGGAGACAACATATTGCTGTTGTACCGCTGCTGTAGATGCAATATAACGTATTCCTCAGAATATGTATATTCCTGTTGTACCCAACTGCGTGAAAACATATATTAGTTGTACCGCACTGGGAGACAACATATTCCTGTTGTACCCTACCAAAATATTCCTGTTGTACCCTTATTATGTTTACTACATTTTTTTACCCTGTACTACGCGGGCATTAGCAAGTATATTAAGTAGTATTGTAAGTATATTTATTGTAATTACATGATTACTAAATTATTAATAAGATATTTTTAAACATTCCAGGCGTGTCACCTAAACCAATGCAACAACTGTCAAGCAAAATCCAGCGGCGTTGAATATGGAGCGGACTTCCTCTTCATAGACCACATCCAGAAGATTATACTGGAAGTGAAGAAGTACTACCCTACTGTGAAGTTCCTCATTTGGGACGACATGATGAGAACTATTGAGGAAAAGTCACTAATAGGTAAATGGTGACTTAAGTTTTTAAACTTCAGAAAACCCGTCTTCTTTATCTCTCTGTCCCCTTGTTACTGGCAGGGAGACAGATAGAACTTAATCGAATATTAAAAGTTCTATCTGTCACCTTGTTGCTGAAAGGGGGACAGACAAAACTTTTTTGGCCCATTTGTCACCCTAGGCGGACAGAGCAGGGTGACAGATGGGAATAATTATCAAAAAAGGAGGTTTTTATTTTGGTTGATTTTTATTATTAGATTTCAGATTTTTTCAGATTTCATTTATTTGACCAATATAACAAAGACCGTTATACAAGGCAAGTCAAAAATACATAATGCGATGATACCTACAGCTTCGTAAAAGCTATGTAACTATGTATTTGAATATAAAATAACTAAAATTACGAAACAATTCGATGAGCCTAACCACAGAACTACAAATCAATTATTATTTTACCTCTGAACTTTATCATTATTCAACCGATTTTAAAATTTTTTGTTTGACAGGTTATACTTTCAGATTGGTCCCATTGAAATTTTATCAAAATCGGTTCAGTAGTTTAGATTTTAAATCAAAATAACTAAAAAAAGCTCAAAGAGGAAACAAACATAAAAAAACAACAGAATTGAGAATAGCTGTCTTTTTCTAAAAATCAGTTTATAAAACAGGTAGTAAAAGTGGCGACCTGATAGCTGTGTGCGATCTCTTCCGAGCAACCCGGATGGATGTTGGTTTCTCTATCACGCCAAAACTACTGAACCGATTACGCTGAAATTTGACATGGATGTAGTTCAAAACTTAGGAAACTAATTAAGTATTTTTCCAGCGTACTGTATGTACCAGTTCGTAATCCCAGTGGTGTGGAATTATGGTCCAGTGGGCGGCTTTGCGTTCGACCCCCACATGTGGGCGAAGTACCAGCGGGCCTTCTTACAAGTGTGGGCCGGATCTGCCTTCAAAGGGGCCAACGGAGCTTGTCAGGTAAATATAATTAGTACATTATGCACTAAGGGGATAAAGCAGTGTCTTATGTCGCGGGTGGCATATTGAACCCTGAGCTAAAGAGGGACAGAGGGACTATATAGCGTTGTGAGTGACGCGAAGGGTTCCAGCTGCCCATGACGAAGACATTATCCCAGAGGAGCATACTCTACTTTTCACACCTTCTGCGAGGCAATAAAAAGCCAGGGCTCCAGCAGCAAGCACCGTCTTTTGTTGTACAATCTCTTAAGTCGCGCCTTTCATTATTTTTTTATGAGGGGCCAGTTCGATTTTCGAACAAACCTTTTCACAATGCCATATGGGCGTTCCTTTACTTAGAGTTTTCCACGAGTTTCCACACGAATTTGACGTTCCAAAGTCAAATCACATTACAACCCTTGGGAGTTTCATACAACATTACTTCCCTTGAGAGGTAATGCTTTGCTTTACCTTGATGATATCATGATATGTATTTGGACATTGTCGAGCAGGTGGTGTGAAAATTAATTTGACCATAACCTTTAATATTGTATTTTCAGATAGTTTCGCCAGTGGAGAGATATGTGAGCAACCAAGAGGCGTGGATGCAGGAGATAGACAAAGCGGTGACACACAAAATAGACAACAAGTCACTCTCCTTCACTGGACTCATCCTTACTGGCTGGTCTAGGTATACATTTTCCCATTTATATAATATAAAATAATAAAATAAAATAATAAACATTCACACACTCACACCCCTGCACTAGGATTCCCTGTGTCGCAGGTGGCATGGACACATACAACACATCACAACATCCAAGACCCGAGAACAAACATTTGTGTTCGTCACAAATATTTGCCCCGGCCGGGGATCGAACCCGGAACACCAAGCTTCGTAGGCAGGTTCACTACCAACTAAGCCACGGTGTCGTCTATATATGTCGTGTATATATAATTGGAAAAAATCATAATTATATAATTATAATATATTATATGTTAATATATATATTATATGTTAGTATAATATATTATTTGTTAATATCATATATTATATTTTATATTAACACTTCAACGACTTTTTTTTCATTTATTTTGATTTAAAAACTAAATTAGTGAACCGATTTTGAATTTAAAATTTCTATGGGACCGATCTGAAAGGATAACCCCTCAAACGAATAAAAATTAAATCGGTTTATATGCAACACAGCACACAAAATACACCGCAAATTTTAAATCACCACAAAAAATTACGCATTATCAATTGCCGTTAAAAACCCAGATACAGATATGGAAAAAAATTAGTTAAATATTTGTCAAAATATAGATAAACATTGGATAACTGTTACCGATAGTCAATCGGTGGTACCCATCATTGATAATAATTTAAGTTTCATTCATCGTTTGACAAACCCGGGTACCTAGCTCGAGCCAGCTCGCCGCAGCTCGGCTCGGGCGCCGCACTCGCCCCGCTGTCACTCTGTCACTTTGCAGAAATCCAAAATTCTAACAGCACGGATACAACGTAGTACCCCTTCTGAATTAGCCATTAAATTTTTTTTGGTAGTTAAAAAATGTTTGGTGTTTTGTGGTCTTCTTTGAAGTCGGTTGAAAAATATACCTATGTAATTGGTTGTAGGTACGACCACTACGCGACGCTGTGCGAGCTGCTGCCCGTGTCTCTGCCCAGCCTCGCCAGCTGTCTCAAGATGTGGACCAAACCGCTGCACGCGCACAAAGGTATCAACTAAGGCAGGGGTCACCAAATGGCGGACCGCGGTCCGCATCCGGACCGTCGACCCATTTTGTGCGGACCGCAAGAACACTGCTAACTTGCACTACAGAAAAATGTATCCCCACATTACCTATCTTTGTTGACGTCAATTCGAAAACGGCCGGGCGAAGTAACAAGCGGGAAAGAGTTCGTTCGAGATGAACATCTCCAGGGTTTAATGTCAATAGCTTGCAACAATTTTACTCCAAAAAATTACACATTTCAAAGCGATACGTAAAATAACACCTTTGTTATTTCCGTAATTACATTTGTTTAGTATCTATATTTTTTTCTATAATAGTAGATTATGCACTAAGGGGATAAAGCAGTGTCTTATGTCGCGGGTGGCATATTGAACCCTGAACTAACGAGGGACTCAGTTAACTCCTGAGCGAAGCGAGGGAGTTATGTAGAGTCCTGAGTAACGCGAGGGGTTCAAGCTACCCAAGACGTAGACAGGCTTTATCCCAGAGGAGCATACTCTACTTTTCACACCATCTGCGAGGCAATAAAACGCGAGACGCGAGGGCTCCAGCAGCGAACACCGTCTTTTGTTTCACAAACTGAAGTCGCGCCTTTTTTCTTTTTTTTTATGAGTGGCCAGTTCGATTTTCGAACAAACCTTTTTACAATGCCATATGGGCATTCTTTTACTTAGAGTTTTCAACGAGTTTCCACACGAATTTGACGTTCCAAATTCAAATCACATTACTACCCTTGGGAGTTTCATACAACATTACCTCCCTTGGTAGGTAATGCTTTGCTTTACCTTGATGATAGCATGTATATGTAATTGGACATTGTCGAGCAGGTGGTGTGAAAAATGTTGTGCGGACGGCGATGGTCATTACGAGTTTTGATCCAATAGACTGCTCCACTATTGGATTAAAGCTCGATTGGAGGTGCTCATGATGATAGGTTTAAATTTATTTTTTGTAATGTTTTATTAATGATTTTAATTAATTAATTAATGTTTTTATATGGATCTACATTTAAAGTTGTCCGAAATAAATAACATTTCTTAAAACGGACCCCGAGCGAAACTAATTGGTGACCCCTGATTTAAGGGTTAGAACTTACTGTCTAGACTTTCGATTCGAATCCGAAGGTCTTGGGTTCGAACGAATCGAGTTGTATAAACCGGTATGAAAAATTCTTTTTTTTTTGGAAGGATATGATATTCTTCTATCTATCTCTTCCAGAGTTTTGTACTTTGGTTTCGAAATCCAAATAACTGAATAAAATATGTCCCCATAGTAAACAAAATTGCGTATTAAACTTCCCTGTGACTTTTCAGTACTGTTTCCGGTCCATAGACTTGCCCGATTGAAGTCAGTTGTTGTAAGTTTTGGTAAAACCTTGTAAACTTTAAGCTTGTTTCAAAATTGTTTCAGATGCAGTAGTAAGCGAGTCGCTGCCGCCCACAGAATGGCCGGGCCACGAGTGTGCGTCCTCAATTCGCAAGTTGTACGAATGCCGCGAACAGTGCAAGTCACTCCTCAACGGGGAACAGTGAGTTTCTTCAATCAGCCATTTTCCTCCGAAGATTCTAATAATTCCACCAGAGGCAGCATCAGTTTGGGTTTGGGACGTTAAACGTAATTTTCAATTCCAAACTTAAATACATAGGAATGCTTTTCAACCGATTTCAGAAAAAGAGGTTATAAATTCGTTTAAAGGTTTTTTTAATGTTATTTATTTTTTCAAATCTGTCTTTGTAACTTTATTGCTTATAGACCGATTTGAAAAAATATTTTTTCGTTTGAGAGGATATACTTTCAGATTGGTCCCATGAAAATTTTAACAAAATCTGTTCAGTAGTTTAGGGTTTAAATCAAAATTACTGAAAAAAAAGTCGTTGAAGTAAACAAAATTGCGTATTTTACTTCCCTGTGACTTGTCAGTGGTGCCTACGAATAGTCCGATTGAAGTTGGTTGTTGTATGTTTTTGTTAAACCTTTATTATTATGTTATAAGATAATTGATTTATTCAGGCGTTACTTTGCGGAAATCCATAAATATTAATATATAGTATAAATATATTAAGCAATAAATCCGGTAATATCTAAACAAAAGTCTTTCTAAACCCAAGTCACAACTCGACACACGCCCCGCCCCCACACGAGGCATCCCCAGTAGACGCCGACTCGCCGAAATCTGAAACGAGAGATCACTCTCACTTTCTCTCTCGTTATTTATTAATATTATGTTATTATCTAGATTATTTAAACATAAACATAAACATAAACATTCACACACTCACACCCCTGCACTAGGATTCCCTGTCGCAGGTGGCATGGACACATACAACACATCACAACATCCAAGACCCGAGAACAAACATTTGTGTTCGTCACACAAATATTTGCCCCGGCCGGGGATCGAACCCGGGACACCAAGCTTCGTAGGCAGGGTCACTACCAACTAAGCCACGGTGTCGACTTGTATTATTGTAGGTGTATTTATTTATATTCCATAAAATAATTACATTTAAATACTTTTTACAGTGTGACAACGTGGATGAATTCATGGCAGGTGGCTCATAACTATACCAACCCGATGCAACTGAGGCCTATCGCTCACAAAGCCAAGTAGTAAGTATTTATATGAAATTAGATTTATTTGCCTGAAGTGATGAATTTGATGCTGACTGGATATTCAATTAATAAATCTTTAAAAACCAAAATTGATATGTACTATAATTATAAAATAGATTTAAGATCTGTTCTATATTTATTTATTATAATTATACAATAGATTTAAGGTCTATTCTATAATTATACTATTATTTTGTATAATAATACTATTTTTTGTAACGCTAAACAGTAAGTCATTCAGTCAGTCAATTTTTTTTACTTACCCTATCGTGTGGGGTATCAAAATAAAGGAAATTAAAAGAATATGACAAAAATATACATATAAGTCATTGTTTAAATTTCACTAGGATATTTTGGCAGTCTGGTTTTCAGGACAAGTAAAAAAAACTGAAAGCTTGTTGTAAAAAAATAATTAATCATATTAAAGCCTCTACCTGGAGCTATCAATGATCCGCTCCGAGGTGTCGGGTCCGCTGACCGCGCTGACGGGCCCGCGCTCCGCTGACGAGTGGCTGCGCACCTTCGTGGACGCCGTCGCCGCCGCGCTGCGGGACCTCGTCATGACGGCCGAGGCACGCTGTCTGATGCCGGCTGGAGTTACACCCGCGTATTCAAGGTACACAGAATCAAGTTACAGGAAACTAAGGTACACAAAATCAAGGTCCATAAAATGAAGGTACAGACAACCAAGGTATACAGAATCAAGGTACACAGAATCAAGGTACACAGAATCAAGGTACACAGAATCAAGGTACACAGAATCAAGGTACACAGAATCAAGGTACACAGAATCAAGGTACACAGAATCAAGGTACACAAAATTAAGGTACATACACCTAAGATACACATAATCGAGGTTCTCAAAACTTTACACACACGCCCAAGGTTACACAGAATCAAGGCATATAAAAATAAGGTACACGCATTCAAGGTACACAAAACTAAGTTATACACAACCAAGGTACACAAAATCAAGGTACGCAAAACTAAAATCACACAGCTAAGGTACACAGAATTAAGGTACATTAAGCTAAGGTACACACAATCAAGGTACACAATACCAAGGTACGCAGGTTTCGCCTTCGTTGTATCGAAATTTCTGATTGAGCAACATCCATATCCATCCATTCCCTCATATTTGAGAAACTGAAACATTTTTTTTTCAATTTTAGATCAAACGAAGACAATCCGAACAGCTGAGATCAAATAAACCGACTACGAAATCAAACAGAGACTCTCAATAAGGCCACTGTCACCACTGCAGTACACGCTAAGAAAATACCCACCGTTTCACTCTGTACCTTACCTCGATACATACCCAAAATACCCATCGTACATACTAAAGTGCCCACTCCCATACCTATTATCAAATCAGAGATAGATTGCCATTCTGAATCTTTTAAGTCTAGTGCAAAGTCTAGTCATAAATTGCCCGCTGCCTACAGACACTACAATGTAAAACGTGAAAAATTGTCTTCAGAAAAGTCTGAAGCTTTAACTATAATATCGATAATCACATTGTCATCAAGTTACGAAAGCAGTAAAATAAAATACGGAATTGAACACAATCGTAGAATTAATAAACATTCTTATATCAATCGTAAAAAATGTGATAGTCAAAACAAAGGTGACTATAATCGTAAAATCGGTGACAGGGAGTGTAAAAATCGTCCAAGTAGTGTCAAAAGACATAGTCGTTGCTGGAAGCATCGCGAAATAGGTGCTGATAGGAATAAGAATCGTGAAATAAGTATCGAAAGTAAACTTAAAAGAAGCAATCACAGGGAACGTAATAACAACTGTCCAAATAGCAGGAACAGAGAACGTTCTAGAAGATATAGCAGTGGAGTAGATCATGACAGAATCCGTAAAACAACTGGAGTCAGCAAACATACAATTAGTACTGAAAGCAAACGTAAAAGATGTCACAAGTATCGTAAAAGAACTGATAGTTACCGTAAAAGAAGTAGTGACCGTAATCGTGAAAGAAGTAGTGACTGGTTCCGTAAAAGAACTGACAGTTACCGTGAAAGAAGTAGTGACCGCCACCGTGAAAGAACTAGTAACCGCCAACGTGAAAGAAGTAGTGACCGTTACCGTCAAAGAACTAGTGACCGCCACCGTGAAATAAGTAGTGACTGTTACCGTAAAAGAACCGACAGTTACCGTAAAACAAGTAGTGACCGCTATCGTGATAGAAGTTCCGATATAGAACGCTATCGTGAATCAGATCATAGCGAGAGAAAAAAGAGCGACACTTATGCTCGAAAAACAGAAAATTATGAAAGTGGCCACTATTCTGACCAAAACCATCAAAATTTTGGAATTTCTAAGCCACATGTCGTGAATGAAGAGGGTTACTTTTCGTATCGAACCTATTTAGACCCACAACGCCACGACAGTGCCAATATCGACCCATATTTAGCTCCAAATTATAATTTAGATTGGGGCTTTACACAGGGACTTATAAATCAAGGAACCGAAAGGAATATGCAATTTATGGCTGAAACTTGGAATAAACATTGCCAACGCAAAGTAACGGAACAAAATCGACTTCATGGGTCAGATTTGGGCGACGATGGGCCTACAGAAAAAAAAAATACTCAAAATCCTTTAAACAAACATCTGAATGAACCTTGCTCTATGACCTAAGGCGTTCTGATGTTTGAATTTGTAGGTACTAAACTATAGTATGGTACATACTTCTTTGGCTATCTAGTCAAAAATTAAAATATTATGGTGTAGTGAAGAGCAAAAATATAGCGTTCTGGAGCAGTAAAAAAGGATTTGTTCGTGCGAGCCTGTTTACAGCTTGGTGGTTAAAGAAGAGAACGCTTTCTTCTTTTTGTTTATGGCTTAGAGAAGAGTTTGCCAATGTCAAGTCGACAAGATGCTAACACGGTAAACCAAAAAATCGTTCGCACAAATGGGTTCTGACTGGTTTAAAAAAAATAGACTAATAATTTACATCAAGATGAAAAATAAAAAAAAAAGACAACACAAATATGACGTCACAACACAAATCATTTAGTGTTCAGTAAACTAATGCCTTCTTGCACCAAACTGTCAAAGTTCCTAAGCAATTACTTTACTTAACAGTCTGAATCTGGACCCTTAAGAACTGCCAAGCGTCTAAAGTAATTGCTTAGGAACTTTGTAAGATTGGTCCAGAAGAGTTATGAAAGCACTTAAAAATTACAGCGACATTATAATTTTAACTTAGGTATTTACATTAATAATTTGGGGCGAAAACTAGGATTAAGGAGGAGAAAGCTCTCAATACGGCCGTCAGATGGCGCTGTAGGCGTTGACATTGACATAAGCAAACGTTTTGACAGATTAGAGATTATCGGTAAGTTCCGGTGGAGAGTTTTTGGCGGGAACGTGAAAATGTCGCATTCGCGGCATTAAATTATTTTATAAAACTTGTATAACTTTGAGTTTTTAAGTGTAAAAACGGTGGTTTTTTAACCATTATGTGCTCGTGAACGTGTATGAGTGTTGGTGAATAGTGTAATGCTGTAAAACGTGACTTTTTGTGTTGCCTCCAAAACTCCATAGAAGCCTCTAGTAAAGTCGCAACCACCACTACTTTACAGGAGCATGACTAGACTTACACCCATATTCTAAGTCGATTTTTTTTACTCAAGTGAATACTTACATTTGAAATATGACAGGTGACAGCCGAACCTTTGGTAAAGCGGCGGCCATTTTACCAAGTATTCCCTTGAGTGAAAAAATCGACTTAGAATATGGGTGTTAACGACTCTGACTGATGACAAAATAATCTCTCCATTACTTGACACTGGCTATATACCTTTGATGTATAGCCAAAACCGAAGAACTAAAGTTCTTTAAAAAAATAGTTCCGGTGATATGAAGCAGTTCAACTACTGACGCCATCTAGCGTTGAATAGTCGAACAATAATAATAAATTATATATAAAAAAGTAGTTTTAGTATACCTATTGAAGTTGTGAACATAAATGTTGTGTCCAAACATTATTTAATAAAATATTTAATGCTTGATATTGTAGTATTTACCCGACTGTAAAAAACGAAGGATGTGTATTTAGATTAATTATTCAGCTCAAAACTCAGGATGTGGATAAGGTAAGAATATATAAGGTATATAAAAGGCTTAAACCTGACTGACTGACAGAGAACGTACAGCCCAAACCGCTGAACGTAGAGACTTGAAACTTGGAGGGTGTGTTTGTCAAGAAGTACTTCGTACTTCTTCTTATCGTGTCACTAGTTCTTTCGAACCAGTGTGGTGAAAGGATTTCGAGTGCGCCTCGAGGAGGCTCCTTTCGTGCACTTAGTACACGCAACGCAAACGAAATTGCGGACGTCAACTAGTCAGTTATAAATGTACCAAAAATGTTTGACTCAGGCCTATTCTCGAATAGCGTAAAAGTATAATCAGCTCAATATTGTTCCCATAGCTAGGATTCTGGCCTATTCTCGACTAGCGAGCAACGCTTAAAAGCGGTATTGGTCTTATATTAAAAGTTTATCTTAATAATAATCTTACGAAAGGTACTTAAGTTTATGCATATAATTATAAATAACTATTAAGTAATTTGTTGTGATCTATATTTATATCTATCTATACCGACATAATAATAAGAAAGAAGTAGACCCCGAATTCCTGTTCATTATGTTTTTTTACTGAATTGTGTCCAAAAGAGTTAAAATAACATGCCCCAAAAATATTTTTTTTATAAGAAGACTTTGTTCGTTCGTTTGTTTGTGTGCGTCCATCACGTCAAAACTACTGAACGGATTTAACTGAAACTTTACAATATCATAGGTACGAAGTCTGAAAAGGATTGAGTCCTTAACCCTGTGGCCAACCACAGATCAAGCCCATTCCTATGCCATTAGTTAGTGACTAATAAGTGACGAACAATGGTCTGACTCCCAGGATTTGTGACAGCCTCGTTCCTGAGATATCAGCGAAAATACCTGGCCCACGGTTCTGGATCCAGAACCCTGTGGCCAAGTACTTTTGCAAATAATACACAAACCACTGCATCTTATGGCCCCAGATTTTTAATTTGCGTTAGAAACGCCAGTCACTAAGCCCTAGACAAAAAACTAACTTCCTAGACCCAAGAATACCGAAGTTAAAAAAGTCCGGTCTAACATTTTGAGGTTATAAAAATAACCTCAAAATGTTAGACCAGCTACCCGAAAGAAAAATGCTAGGAGGCTGATTACTATGCCGAACCTTAGTGACTCATTTGTGACTAACAATGAACTGAGTCCCGGAATTCGTGACAGCCTAGTTGCAGAGATATAAGCGAAAATACTTGGCCACAGGGTTCTGGTCCAGAACCCTGTGGCCAGGGCTTTTCGCTAATTTCTCAAAAACCGCTGCATATTATGACTCCATTTTTTGTATATGCTTTAAAAACGCCAGTCACTAAACCCTAGACCTAAAATTAGCTTCCTAGGTTGTTTAATAATAAATCCTAGAAACATGTTTTGAGGTTATAATTTATTAACAGAGTGACCATATATTTTGCTTCATTGAGACTTTCCTTGTTTTGCGTTACGCTACGTAATGCTATAGTTACCTATTGTCTATGGCATTCATATCCTAGAATATTGTTTTAGGCAGGCAAGTACCTATGTAGAGATCTTTCAGTCTAAATATGCATGCCTCTTCACTATCTTGGAAGTAAAACTAAAATATAATATTTTGCTCTGGATTGCCGCTAGTGCTCACGATGATCTACTGCTGCTTCTTTCCGTAGAAGGAATGCTGAAAATATACTTATTATTATACTTCTATGTACCTACTGTAGTCCAATCAGCTAGACTTGTAATACTTACATTTAAAGTTTGATTCAGTCCTTATTATATACATAGGGTATATCAGTCTTGTTTTGTTTACAATCTTAATATATATATATAATACATTTATTTTCCATTACACTGCCCTTTTGCTTGATTCGAAAATTTTGTAATAAACCTTCATGTGGATATCATGTGAATATAATACTTTGAATTAGCACGCAATAAAAGCTTAAAAGTACTAAAAATACTGAAAAATAACGACTCTTTCTAATTTTTCTTAATATATGAGTCGGGACGGCTATTGTCATAAATTAGAACTGCCAATTTACCTTAAACTTTGCTTGAACTGAAGTATATTTTTGCGGAAACTGCTGTACAATAGTAACATGGAGCTTGTGTAGACCATGGAGTGTAGATTTTGTGTTCATTTTATATTGTAGACCATGAGTGTAGATTTTATACTCCGGATGCGTGCTTTATTTTCGAACTTTATTGTGATTTTGTCTTAAACGCAGCTTCAATGTGGGATTATTATTATTGCAGCTCCACTTTATTATTGACCGCCTTTATGATTGAGCTCTATTGCGTAGATAAAAACACACCACAATAATTTTAATAGTTTGCCTTAAGGATAATCCGTCTCTGCTTACCTGCCTAAAACAGTAGTCTTCTACAATAGTCTAGGCTAGGATGTGAATGGAATAGACAATAGGTAATTATAGCATTTACGTTAAGCAACAATACGTTATGTTACGTAACACAAAACAAGGAAAGTCTCAATGAAGCAAAATATATGGTCACTCTGTTAATAAATTATAACCTCAAAACATGTTTCTAGGATTTATTATTAAACAACCTAGGAAGCTAATTTTAGGTCTAGGGTTTAGTGACTGGCGTTTTTAAAGCATATACAAAAAATGGAGTCATAATATGCAGCGGTTTTTGAGAAATTAGCGAAAAGCCCTGGCCACAGGGTTCTGGACCAGAACCCTGTGGCCAAGTATTTTCGCTTATATCTCTGCAACTAGGCTGTCACGAATTCCGGGACTCAGTTCATTGTTAGTCACAAATGAGTCACTAAGGTTCGGCATAGTAATCAGCCTCCTAGCATTTTTCTTTCGGGTAGCTGGTCTAACATTTTGAGGTTATTTTTATAACCTCAAAATGTTAGACCGGACTTTTTTAACTTCGGTATTCTTGGGTCTAGGAAGTTAGTTTTTTGTCTAGGGCTTAGTGACTGGCGTTTCTAACGCAAATTAAAAATCTGGGGCCATAAGATGCAGTGGTTTGTGTATTATTTGCAAAAGTACTTGGCCACAGGGTTCTGGATCCAGAACCGTGGGCCAGGTATTTTCGCTGATATCTCAGGAACGGGGCTGTCACAAATCCTGGGAGTCAGACCATTGTTCGTCACTTATCAGTCACTAACTAATGGCATAGGAATGGGCTTGATCTGTGGTTGGCCACAGGGTTAAGGAGTCAATTGAAAAGGACTTAAGCTATATAAAATGACGCTACATCTCTTCAGATAGTAGATTTAGAGTAGGTATAAGTTTTGATTGACTTGCTTAGTAATGACACTTTGCTATTCTGTGTCATTTCTTCCGCGGGTGGAACAAACCGCGGGTGGAATTTAATTTAACCTAGTTTAAATGAGAATACCTACCTAAATCTTTTAATGTATTGTATATCTAGCTTATAAAAACAATTTTCATTCTTTCAAACAACATCGACAATAAACATTTCTTCAACGAAGTCGCACGCGGGTCGGCTATTTAGGTGTAATTGTATCAGTCTTATGAGTAATCAGGCAGAAAAAATGTGTAATATTTATAAAATGGCTTGTAATAAAAAGTTATTTTTGATGTATTTTTACTATGATGATTGATTATGATAATTTTTGTCTGTAATAAATATTTCAATATATATTTTTTTCATAATTTTTACGATTTTACCGCCTACATATCTCGAATTTATTTTAAAACGACCTTAGTCCTACCTCTTCCAAATTTAGCGATAAATGTTGTAAGTAGGTACCTATGTGTCGAATTAATGTTTTATGTAAGTCCTATGTAAGTAATACCTAACCTTAACAATGTACGTATGAATGTGATAAACCTATGTACCTACTAAATAGACTGTAAATCTCAAAGATATTTTATTTCTACCAAATGAGTAACACGTTATTATTAAATTAAAATTAAATACAGCATAAGCTAACTACTACAATCTATATATAGGTATATTACAAAATTTACAAAAGGAAACAATTGGGCCAAAAAATTAAATCTCTTGATGTTATTATGTGTTTTTTTTTATTGTACGGTCAGCATCAAAAGTCGATGACCACAAATTATATAAATATATTTAGTAATAAATCCGCTTAATTTCAAAGTTTAAAGATGTGTAGAGGCGAAACACGTGTCGTGCGATTTAGGCATTAGAAGATAGAAAGCATTTTTTAAGCAAAAAGCATGATGAAATATGAATGCCTCTAAAGAAAATGTCACCGTATAAAGAAAATGTCAGAAATCCAGGAAATTAACCACGTATCTCTACAAAATATTACTTTTTTTGAGCCCCTAATGGATGAGGCACTCTGCTTATGAATGCGTGAGTTTTTGTCAAGAAATCTTAAGAAATGTAGGCATTAGGTATAGAATTGCGTATTGCTGAATGTCACAGATATATTTCGAGAGGTATTTATCAACAAGCCTTTGAAGAAATTCTAGTCATATTTCATCGTCTGAAAATGTGTCTCACAAAACCTGTCTGATGATAATGTGTCAATATATTTTTCTTTCAAATAAGGAGTAGGTTCTCAATTTGGTTGATTTTTTTGTTTAATGTTTGTCACCTCAGAACTTTGTTGTTTATAAACCGATTAGAAAAAAAATATATTTGGACGGCTATACCTACTTACATCCAGAATAACCCCATAGAAATTTCATGAAAATCGGTTCAGTACTTTGGTTTTAAATTCAAAATAACTGAAAAATGACGTCATCCAAGTAAACGAAATTGCGTATTTTGCTTCCCTGTGAACATTCAGTGGTGTTTACAGTCACTTAAACAGTCAAATTGAAGTCGGTTGTAGTATGTTTTTGTAAAACTTTGATTATGGTTTGATCAATCCTTTTATATTTAATTTATTTCGTTTAATTTAATATTGAAATTTTGTGCGCCACAAATAGATGCAGAATGTAATTCTGTAATTCTTTATTGTACACAAAAAACACTTACATTTAAAAGAAAATACATGTACAAAGGCGAGCTTAACCCTAACGAGAGTTTTCTTCCAGCAAACCTTAGAGGCTAGAGAGAGACTATGGTAAATGTGGGGGCGTGTACTGTAATTTAAATAATAATGGCTAAATTATTAGAAGAAGAAAAATATGTATAATATGTAATATTTATAAATATACTTGAATACATATATATAATAAATACTACTACTAAGATACATACTAACTATACTAAAATTTATACTTATACATAAATAAACATAAAACTACATAAAATATATAATTATACCATACATACAAAATAATGTACTTATAAGTATATATAAATATGCATAAATACGGATAAGTATCACAGAGATAAGTAGTGCCCTTTGACTCTACTTTTGAAAATGGTTAGTGACTGACTGGCTCTAATAGCGTGAGTTCCACAGTTGGACAGCATGGACAGTGAAAGAGTCACCGTAGCAGCGGGACGAATGAATTGGTGTCTTGAGAAGAAGGGACGTCGTAGACCTGCATGGCTTCCCACGAGGGACAAGATAGCTGAAACGCTCACGGAGGTAACTAGGAGATAAGGGCTGTATGTACCTATCCTTATTAATAAGTAAGTAAATTCTGCCTCTATTTGTGGCGAACAAAATTTCACCGCTAAACATTTGACTACGTCTAGGAGAGTCCTGAGTAAATCAAGGTGGTAGGTATAATCTCTTTAGAAGTCTTCTTATTACTCGGAAAGAATGACGTAAAAGTCAATTAAAAGTTTTGGCTGGCCGGTTTTGGTAAGTTGGTCCAACTTCGACGATCGATTGTACAGTAAGCATCAAAAGTTGATGACCACATTTAGATTTTCAAATTCGCTATGCACCATTTTATATTTTTGACAATGTGGTGTATAGTTAATTTTGAACTTTAATGATGTTCATTTAATACTAGGGCTTGTCTTGTCAGGCTTGTGATGTTGAGCGATTTAGGTATTTATTATAAACGGTGTAGGTAAGTACAGCCATTTTGATAATCTGAATGTGCGGCCATTGACTTTTTATGCTGACCGTACCTACGTCCTACACCTTTCAAAAGATTATTGGAATTTTGAGTGACTTAGCCAGAAAATCTTTGATGTTTTTAATGAATATTAAAACTATTATCTGATGGTTCTTGATAAAATTTGAGAAGTTAAATAAAGTTATGGAGCATTAACTAAGACTTTTGAATAATGATGTTCATGCTAGTCAAGTTACATTAAGTTACATTAAGACTTTTGATGCTGACCGTACCTACACCTTTCAAAAGATTATTGGAATTTTGAGTGACTTAGCCAGTAAATCTTTGATGTTTTTGATGAATATTAAAATCATTATCTGATGGTTCTTGATTAAATTTGAGAAGTTAAATAAAGTTATGGAGCATTAACTTAGACTTTTGAATAATAATGATGTTCATGCTTGTCAAGTTACATTAAGTTACATTGTTAATGTTTGTTTGTTTTAATTCTTTATTGCATAAATATACATCAGATTGTACAAAATGTGGGCTTCATGATATATCATTCTCGACCGACCAACCTTACTGTTAGTGAAAGGTATTAGCGTGCTAAACAAAAACCAGGAATAGAGAACCTACTTACAATTTAACTGAAAATACACCACCAATTTTTAAGTACCAAAAAAAAATTTAATGGGCAATGCAAACAGGGTTACTACCAAGAATAAATAATATTATGGTACTACGTTGCGTCTGTGCAGTCAGAATTTTGGATTTCTACAAAATGGCAGAGTGACAGCGGCGCGAGTGCGGCGCCCGAGCCGAGCTTTTGCGGCTCTGGCTCGAGCTAGGTACCCGGGTTTGCCAAACGATGAATAAAACTTAATTATTATCAATTAAAGGTACCGCCTGACGCAAATCCATAAGAAAACGACTAACGGTAACAGTTATCCAATTCTAATCAAATTTATTTTGACAAAAATTCGACTTAATTTTTTTAAGTGTTTTTGCCGTATATGTGTTCAGTAACGGCAACTGACTATGCGTATTTTTTTATGGTGATTAAAATTTGACCGTGTATAAACAACTGCTGAAAGTTACTATACAAAAATACAAGCGAGTAATGTATTGGTAGGGAATGTAGGTATAGGGTGGTAGGTAAGTAGATTAAAAAACCTGCAGCCGCAATATGGCGTCGATATATTATTTTATCTAAATTAAAATAATAACTAATTATGTAAGTACCTGGGTATTTAATTTTTTCCAGAATTAATGAATGTTCTTTACAGCCTAACAACAATCACAAAAACTTAAGAGGTTTTTTGATGCCAAAATGAACCATTTACCAGCATTACTCATTTCATTGTTTTCCTTTCAAATTGCGCAAACGCATGCTAATATGGTCTGTATTGTGTCATTCGTGGACTGACCGTCAACGGGGTCAGACGTTATCATGAATCTTTTATTTATTACGTTGTTTATAGCTGTGTCGTTGGTTAAAAATATAAATGGTAACTGGGGGCCGTTTAAAACTTTGCTGTATTCTGACTATATAACATGTAAGTACCTACCTACTTATCTAAAAATCTTATTTATTCATATTATGTCTACTTAGTATTGTTTATTAAGGTTTTTGTACTGAGATGATTGATCGATGTCGATAACAAACTCTTTGCTCATATTTTATATTTATCTTTATTGATAAGACGTGTTGTTAATTATAAACACGTAGGTAGTCAGTAGGTACGTAGAGATCTTTTAGTGATCAGTCAAAGAAAGGGTTATTTTTTAGACTGAATAATCTTTACTTTCATAATTATAATAAGTAATCGGAAAATAAAAGTAAATAAACACCCCTAAACTTGAAAAAAAGTTCTTAGGCTAGCTTGCGCTTCAGCTTTATATCTTAGTTCAAGAGAAACGAAGCCCAATTAACTTTCTATCTTAGTCCAAGAGAAACGAAGCCCAATTACCTAATACTTATTGAAAATTAAGAAGAGCCTAGTAGAGTCTTGAACTTCTCATAAAATTATCCAATTCAACCCACAATATGAATAACCTGCTTCTGAAAAACAATAAAACCGTCAATTGCCGCTCTTTCTGAGCGTTTTGCTGTTGCTCTTTTAACTCCACAATACGGCTTTAAAGCGCTCTAGTGCCAGAATCGCTTTTTCATCATTTTTTTTTGGTAGAGTGATTTTACTAGTAGTATATCTTTTTTCGTTGCTACGGAGAAGCAAAAGGAGGGTTATTATACTAAATAGGTTATAGATACTTTTATTTTAATGACCACAAAACAGCGCAACCTCTTTCGAGATGTTAAAGGTCACAAGATAATCTTTAATAGGTCGATTACCTTGATGAACTTACATTTCCTAATAGAGACACAAAAGCGAAAAGTGATTGTACTTAGGTTCTTTCTAAGAATGCACATCCTTCTACTACTAATTAACAGGCACCGTATCCTTAATTAACAGGCACCTAGTGAGTACTTACCTGTTAATTACCTAAATAAACAGCAGTTAAAATCTAGGTTGTAAGTTAGACATCTAAACATGGCATACTGTACTCGGCTTTTGTCTAGATTTTTGCCTGGAGATAGACATAAGTATGTCAGGTTTGGCTTGATTGAAGGTTACTACTTAGTAGAATTAAAATGATGGTGATTCTATCAAGTCCTATTCGATAAACTGATTTATTTCAAGTGTATTAGACAAGTTACAAATAAGTACTGAATAGTAAATTGAGGTAAATGCGTCAATGGGTGTATTGAGACTTTTTGAAATTAAAAATTACTAAAAACATATAAAAAGTAGAGCTAAGCCTGCAAAATTTACAGCACCAGATGGCGGACTTTGCTGTACCTACTTTTGGTAGTTTTTTTAGTAATATTAAAAAATCGCAATACTTAGGTACTATTCATTATAAATTTCATTGATGCATTTTCCTCAGTTGACCCTACACCTAAGTATATAAAATAATTTGGTCAATTTATGCCTATCTCTACTTACCTATCCTTAAAACTTTCATTTAAATGATACTTAAACACCAAAAAAGGATTAGGTACCTATGTTTCCTGTTTATGTCCTTGGCCAATTGACAATAATGGACGATCTATTAATCCATTAGTTACATGATGGATGTCATTCATGACTTGACTTTACGAGGTTACATTATGTGAGATCAAGGTTCCAACAATTGTTAGCTAATTTAGCCAACTTCTAGTATTACATTTTGGTCTGATGCAATTTCTGACGAAAAAGAGAAGATACAATGCTGGAGAAATGTTTTAACTAAAATTACTAAACTTTTTAATTTATTAATAAAAATACACCATAAAAAGTTATAAAAATTATTTGAGAATCAGATATTCATTTTTAGTTGACGTGTCTGAAAATAATTGTCCTGTTTTACGACTTCATCTTGATTAATGACAATCTTGGTGTTCTATAAGAACAACATTAATCATCTAAGTAAAGGAATAATTAAGTACCTACATAGAAAGATTTAAAGAATATCTTATGTCATTTCAGGTGACAACAACAAGACTCTAAACTATGGCGTCAGCGAGACCCAAGTCTATTTCTACGATTTCCAGAACAACTTCAATATTACCTACCCGATCGATTCCGCCGTTGCAGGCATCACTTCTAGCTACAACCTCGACGTAACCAGACGTCTCATCTTCTTTGTCCCCGGCTACAAGTCCCACATCAACAAAAAAACCGAAGAACTCGTCAGGCAGACCTTCAAAGACGTTCCAAATATCTACCTAATCATAATCGACCATTCTATGTACACCTCTGCTCGTGGAGGAAAGTTGAAGGGCTACGAACGATCCGTAACTCATGTTTACTACATTGGCCAAGCTTTAGGGGCATTCCTGGCCGGTCTAAGAGCTGATGGATACCCTTCCAAAAACATCCACGCTATAGGACACAGCTTAGGAAGCCAAATGCTAGGGTACGCTGGAACAAAATACACAGAACTGACAAAAGAAAAGATTTGGAGAGTAACTGGAATCGATCCAGCAGGGCCGTGCTTTTCGAACAGCTTCATAGAAAACCAGATAAGATCAGGAGTCGGGGATTACGTCGAAGTATATCATTGCAATGCTGGGGGGTTGGGTACCACAGCGGTGTTGGCTGATACGGACTTTTTCTTCAACAAAAAGGGGCAAAAACAACCTCCGTGTCATGAAGGGTACATTCCTGGTAAGGGAGAGTCTGATGCAGCTACGTGCAGTCATAAAGCCTGTGTGAGGTACTACATGACCACAGTGCATCACCTTGATTGGTTTCTGGCGTGGCAGTGCAATAACTACGATAATTTCTCGGATGGAAGGTGCTCGGGAAACCAGGTCACGATCGCTGGTTATGGTAATCCAGGAAATGCCACAGGGGTGTTTTATGTCTCGACTGAAGCTTATGGAGAGTTGTAAGGCTGATTAATATGGATGTTTTAAATAAAGTGAATTCATGCATTTAGGACTATGTACCTACCTGCCTACTTGTTTAGTTACCGTAGGTACAGTTGGGAGGCGTTCCCTGCAAGATGCAGTCTAAGTTGTCACAGTACTAGATATTCTGTTGCAAGCATAACTGTGTTCCGGTTAGAAAGTTACTGTAGCTAGTGAAATTACTGGGCTTTTGAGACCGGCCATCAAAATGTCTCATGGTACGGGCGCTATTCCAGTGTTGCACCGGCATTATGGGAATCAAAGCCCTGTGTACAGTAGCACTGTTATGGTTATGGGCAGGCGCGATTTCTTACCATCCGGAGAGAGCTCAGCTAGTCTCGCCACTTGTTAACATAAAAAAAAATATGAGTGAAATAAAATGTCAATATTAGTTTGAGGCTTTTACTATTTTACTATCATTGCCTACATTTATTTAAAAGTAGGGTAAAATAAATCTGCAAAACTGTAATATAGGTATTCAAACGACTTAAGTAAATATTTAATTATAAATTTGATGGGAAATTACAGCACATTTTCCAAACGAAATGGGGAATCCAATTCCCCTATTTAATATTCGTACGCATCACCTTTCCTCATTTGTCAGCCAAAACGCTCGGCATATTTTACGCGGAGGCACGTATTATATAACGTCCCATGAGCGACAATATTTCACTCTAACACCATGGCGCTGACTTTCACGTACAATATCAAACAGTAAAAACACTCCAGTAGATTATGCACTAAGGGGATAAAGCAGTGTCTTATGTCGCGGGTGGCATATTGAACCCTGAACTAACGAGAGACTCAGGGTGGCCGAGTGGATGAGGCCCTTGCCTTACACATTACTTACATGAAAATTAAAAAAATACACACTTAATAACCAATACTGATATAAAATTAAATTTAGTAAAAAAAAATCGCCGATATTTCGCTGTATGAATTGCATGCACACCACCTCTTAACTGTTAAACAGTACCATGGACGAACTACTGGTCTCTGGCAGTACCTATTTGTACTTACTTGACTTACTGCTCGTAATAGGTACTGTGGTAACGGGTCCCATCAGTTCTTCTTATTTGGAATGTCTTTATGGAAGTGTATAAATTATGGCAATACGTCGTACGTAATTTTTGCTGTTGGATTTGCCTAATGTGTCGTCAGTATAACATTACATAAGAGTAGGTAGGTACATACAATACAACACATAAGTACCTACTACATACTGGTTGATTCTGGTTTGGTTTCCGCTGATACTGGTTTGATTCCCGCTTTAGGACAAAAATCTGTGTGTTGAATAGAAAGAAAGAATGAAAGAAAAAATAATTTATTCCAACATACAAGGCAACACACATTTAGAAATTACTAATTATAAAAAAAACTTAAACCTAAAATAAAATAAAATAAAAAATAACTATAACATGTACAATCTACCTACCTACAAACACAACAAATTATTATTTAAATATTTGGAGCAATAAGGTTGGTAGAAGGTAGGTACACACAGCTGCCGGGTTTACCGCGTTGTCGGAAACGGTCTATGCTCAGCATAATGTTGAGGATTCGCATCCACAACGCTGATTTTCAGCACAAACCGATGATGTGACTCACGAACAATATACCAGTTGCATATAGGAATAATATGAAAGTAATGTGTAAGTACTTATGATAATTATAAGAACGTAAAAAATATAATGTAATAATAAATACAATAAAAATAAATAAAATACCTGATGTTGTTGAACATCGGTGTGTCCCGATTCTGGGTTGGTTTGATTCCCGCTTTAGGACAAAAATCTGTGTGTTGAACATCGGTGTGTCCCGATTCTGGGTGTTTTCTATTAATTCTTTTTTATGTATGAATTATTAAAAAAAGTACGTAAGTAGTTATTTTTTTATACTTTTAATACTAGGTATTTCCCATAATAGAAACAGGGGTTATGATTGATATGGCTCTGTGTATAAGGTTCGTTCTCAGCTGCGTCTGAGCCATTGTTTTCGAAAAATAATATATTTATTATATTGAATATCATCGGCTGCAAAATTTTTAGTACGAATAAATAAATAATAATTTCTATTCCCAAATTGCATCCGAAAAGTTTAGTTCAGTTAGCAAAGAATGTTTACAATACGATTTTGTTTAACTATGGGTCCTTTAACCACTGTAAGAATGTCCAAACTTTTTTTTATATTAATACCTTCCTATGTCGAAATAAATGATATTTTATTCTATGCTACTCTACCTACCTCTTTTCTCAGTCTTAGAAAATGATTCAAGAGAAGATTTTCTAATTTCATGATCATTTGCCGGGCAGCGAAGTGTTTCATTATGCCGCGTGGTAGACTCACCAAATTCATGGCAAAACTATTTCTAGGCAACAAAGTTGGGGTGAGCTTAGAATAGAATAGGTTTCGTGAAGGATTGCATTTTATTCTTTAATGTTAGTTTGCTACTTAAACCAGAGC
Organism: Lobophora halterata; assembly: GCA_932526365.1. Taxonomy (NCBI): domain Eukaryota; kingdom Metazoa; phylum Arthropoda; class Insecta; order Lepidoptera; family Geometridae; genus Lobophora; species Lobophora halterata. The sequence continues at coordinate 1,347,978 of OW052012.1, forward strand.
ACTTATTACTATAAGTTAAATCTAACTACCTACATACCTAATAAATACCTACCTAATAGTAGGTATAGGTACATAGGTAATATAAATACATTTATTTTTGCATGCCCCAGTGGTAGAAATAAGCTGGCATCACCATTTTTAGTAATAAGATCATTGATGTACCTACCCTTATTTAACGCAAATAAAGATTGATTTATTGATTGATTGATTGATTGTAGTCGTAAAAGGTATCCCCTGTAGGAACATTATGTGTGAAGGGTAAGAAGTTTAGCTCTCTTATAATTTTTTGCAGCTTTTCTCTGTCTATGATGGCATATTGAAATCGGTTTGTCTTTTTGGAAGCTTACTTTGGAATAAGATGAACCGATTTTTATGAGTCCATTTAATCAAGATTTTTCATAAAATACATTTATAGTACCTATAGTATTGAAATTTTCGTATGAAATTTACTCTATTTTTTAGATTTTTCGATAAAAATATTTTTTTTTTATGTTTATACCATATGTAAGTGTGAACTCCCCCTATCCCTGGTACTCGGAAGACAACGCCATAAATTGCAGTGTACATGCATTCGCCTAATGTGTTTCGGCAAATAATCTAGGAAGTCTAGGAACCAGTTACATTACGCTCGCCATCGCTAGCGGCAAACTAAGTGCTTTACCTACCCACTATTATTTATGATGTAATAAATAATAAATGATATTTGTTTTGGACATTTCACACAACGCCATCTTGCCCCAAACGAATAGTCCACCACCCACTGAATAGGATGATGTATTTTTTTTCAGTTATTTTGAATTCAAAACGAAAGCACGAAATTTCTATGGGATCTGGAAGTATACAACATTAGTATTTGTTTATGCGAAACCTGTAGTTTCCTCAGAATCGATAACCCAGTTCAAAAAAAAGAAAAAAAACCAACTTCTGTAATTAATCTCTAAAAAAAATATTTATTATAATTTTTTCGTGATTAGAAAAAAAAAACGGGCGGTTTCGCATGACCAAAAAGAACCGTAGGCATATAACCTTTCAAAAGTTTTTTTCGGTTCATAAACAACAAAGTTCTGAGGTTATATATAAAAAACAAACATTAAAAAAAAATTATATAATAATAATTGAGAAACTCCTCCTTTTTTGGAGTCGGTAAAAAAAATGTCAACAATCTAATTTAACAATAGTGTTTCGGCAGTCAGGTTTTCAGTTTTTATAAACTTTAAGCTTGTTGTACGTAAATATATAGGTCTTCATAGGTCGTACATGTTTGAGGAGTCGAGACCCTAGGTCCATGGGGAATGGGAGCCTTCCGCGTTTTTAAAATTTTGTCAGAGCGTCTGGTCGAAGCGACGCGTGATCAGAGGGCTGGCAGCTATCTGGGCCAAAGAATAAGCCTTGCTATACAAAGAGGCAATGCAGCCAGTATCCTCGGCACGCTGCCATCGGGTATCGAGTTGGAGCAGTTGAGCTACCTATAAATCGTTTGCAACGGTCTATGGGTGACCCAATTGTTTCCTTTTGTAATTTTTGTAATATAGATTGTAGTAGTTAGCTTATGCTGTAATAAATTATGTTGTAAGTTAGGTGGGTACCACCTACCTGCTGACATTTGCATTTCCAATTTTCCCAGCTGCAACTGAGAATAACAATTGTAAAAGCCATTCCACCTGGCATTCGTTCAGCTAATTTGTAGCAATACGTTGCTTATTTAGAATACCTAGGTGGAATAACATGTTATTTTTATATGTTTAGGAGTCACGTATTGCACTCTAGGTAAAGTTTATAATATTTAGACTCTAGGAAACCCAAAAAAATATATATTTAAATGCTTTTTTTTAGATTATCTTTTCGAGAACATTATTCGTCTATAGTTTTTCGAAGATTTTTGCAATTATCACACATAGTTATTAGATAACGGGTATTTAACGCACTCACCTTATCCATTTTTGTCCCGATGTTTCGGCTGTATTGCAACAGCCGTTACAATTTAACATCTATAATTTATCTAAATATCTAAAAAAAGTACCTACCTAAATAAAATAAAAAATTGGTTGTCTGTAAAGTTGGTTTACGGACGATAGTTTAACGTGACTATCAGCGTAACGTGACAATGAACGTTACCGGACAATGACAGCGTTACCGGACAATGACGTCAACGTTTTCGTGCATGCAGCCGTCGTTCATCGATTTATTCGTCAAAAATTAGAGCGTCGAGTCTAAGAGTCAAAAGCTTGATATATACTAATTGATATATATTGGTCATTAATTTATTTATCGTTTCACTATCAACTCTTAATTACTTATATTGAAATTACTTACTTATAAAATCTTCACGTATTTTCTACGTTCGTTTTCCCGTAAAAAAAAAACCTATTTGAGTCCAGCTTAAATATTTTAGGAACGAGAACAGTTTTTTTTTTACTTGTATTCCTATTTGGTTAAAGCATTGACCACGTTATTGGACACGCCATTAAAAACAAACCTCGCCATCGCTCCAGGCTTCACTGGCCTTTTTACCGTGGGGAGTCCGCTCAATTTGCCGCTCCGATGTATTCCACAGCTTATAGAGAACTGCTAAACCAATGTATTAATACGTAAGGTTAACCGGAATATCCGGGTTTTCCGGAAATCTTTTCTCATTTTTTTTTAGTTTTCGCAAAATGTACAGCAAGGTACACGATTGATTACAAATTTGAATAAGGGAAGCCAATTAAAAGTTTTCACAAATAGTCATAGCCGTCATATTGCCGATATCAGCGGAATTCAAATAAATCCTATCCTACTATCCTATCCTACTAATATTATAAACGCGAAAGTTTGTAAGTATGGATGGATGAATGGATGGATGTTTGTTACTCTTTCAAGTAAAGACTACTGAATGGATTTTAATGAAACTTTACAATAATGTAGCTTATACATCAGAATAACACATAGGCTACAAGTTACCTGCGTAGACGAAGTCGCGGGCACCAGCTAATATGTTACATACTTATTTGTTAACGACGTTACGCATGTTCAATTGTTTCGTTTGAATACATATAACAAAAAAACATCTGGGATTATTTTATATCAGAATATTAGAAGCCTTATTTTTGTAGTTATACAATTAAAAAAAATAAAGCAAAAGTTTTGGAAATCGTATAGAAGTCCCGAGAAAAATTATTATTCTTAATTTTTTTTAATATATGTATATCTAAAAAACGCCACATTCTGGGATGGGAAATGTATAAAAATAATCAATTCGTAAAAATACATTTAACAGTAGGTACTAGGTACGGTACACACAGCTCAAAGGTTAACTAGCTGTATCATTTAGAGCTGTTCCGGACTTCCGGTGTCGAGTTCTGCCACTTTCTGGGATGAGAAATGTACCTACATACCTATAATAATAACCGATTCGTAAAAATACACAACAATACATACAGTTTTTTTTCTTTATTTATTTATCAATGTAAGCAACTACATTATTATTGCTTGCTTAAAATGAACACTAAAACCACTAAGGTTTGAGCTAGCTTAAAGTATACCAGCTGTATTATAACAGCTGTTCCGGTGTCGTCGGCTGGAACGCAAATATTTCGCGCCGCTGCGATCGAATTAAATCTAGCGGAAATTGTGGATTTTTGCGCCGGATTTATTTTACGAATAAATGCTCACTTGTGTCGAGGTTCGTGCTTGACACGTGCATAAGTGTTGCGCGATTGAGCCGTAGAAATATTAATGTGGAATAATATTGTATCGGGGCAGGTAGAGATTTTATTTTCTTCGTAGTTTGATTAAAATGGTCGTGCGCTATAAATGTTGCTTCATAAATATCGATGAAACCGAGCAATAGCTTGACTGTCTTAAGCTCCGTACTCACATACGATTTTACTCGATAGTTTTTCTCCAAAACGAGTAAATATTAACGTGTGGAAAAACTTAAAGCTCGAAGGCTCGCATCAAGCCGGCTCTATGGAATTAAGGCTCGAACGGATCGATGAATACTGTTCAGTGCGCGTCACTCGATAGATAATACTGAATGTGTGGACGAAAGTTCATGCCATGGTTTTTACTCGACATGATAGCTCGATCGAGCAAAACCGTATGTGTAGTAGCTTTACTGCACCAAAGTGTATTTTTTTGTGGACCAGTATTTGTTTTCCGCTCCACGCTCTAAACCAGCAAAGCTTAGCAGCTTGTGAGTACAAGCTATAGTATAGCCGTGATGGCCAAGTGGGAGGTCCCTCAACATTCGATCCGAAGGTCGTGGGTTCGAACCCGGCCAATGGATTTTTCTGTTAAAAAAAACTATTTGTGCATTAAATCATGTGCTTAACGGTGAAGGAAAACATCGTGAGGAAACCGGCATGTCATAGAACCTAAACAGTTCGAAAACACGTGTCAAGTGCACGAAAGGAGCCTCTTCCAGGCGCACTTGAAATCCTTTCACCACACTGGCTCGAAAGAACTAGTGACACGATAAGAAGAAGTACAAGCTTCTCAGCTTTGTAGGTTTAGAGCGTGGCCTGGAAATCAAAGACGCAGGTTCAAACCCTACAGTATTCGGACAATTTGGAATGCACAAAACATTTTGAAATTAAATACTTCCTAAGCTATGGAACGATACCCAACATAATACCTACACAAAATATATATATTATATATAAATAAATTATCTATGTATGTGACGAGAAAAGTAGTACTATTTTTCTTGCATCTTGGCTGCCCTAAGACTAAGCAAAAAATTGGTTGTCTGTAAAGTCTACGGACGATAGTAACGTGACTACCAGCGTAACGGGACAATGAGCGTTACCGGACAATGAGCGTAACCGGAAAATGACGTCAATGTTTTCGTGCATGCAGCCGGGCGCGGCGGCAATCATCGATTTATTAGACGTAGTCACGTCAAAAATATTTAAAAATCTTTACAAAACTCGAGGGTTAAAACTTAAGGCCAATCCTCAAATCCGAATTCCATACAAAATGTTTCCGACAAATAGGTACTCAAAAAGTACGCAGTATTATAGTAATTTCTTCACACTATTCGTTTCGTCCATGTTTTTTGATTTCGTCAACAAAAAAAGTGAAAGGTTTCATACAATAAAAAGCAATTTTCTGGTTAATTTTGGGCTAAAATTTAGATACAAGCGATACATCAGGGTTAATTTGGGGCCGGTTAGAAACAAATGAACCCGCTTACTGGCACTGGACGCCATAAACAAGACCTAATCACTCTGCGGTCAACGCGGTAGGTTAGACCTACTCGTTATCAGTTAGATACAAACATAGGTGCTTACAAAACGCGCCTAACCGGCGACATAACTTTCGGAACGTTATAAGACGATGACACATGGCTTTTTACACGCTACACGTAAACGACTTCGCTTGTAGCATGTAAAGTCGCCCAGTGTCATCGGCGTTTTTACAATCTGCTTGTGGACAATCCTTCTCAAAAGCTAACACGCTCACACGCTAGCGTTTTTAAACGCCAACAATTAGCTTGTAAAAACCTTTCAGCTTGTAAAAAAGTTTTTGTGTCATCGACGCTTTAACATACAGAAAAAATAAAATAGCATAAAATAAGTTTCGTTAAATTCTATTGAAGACTAGCTGATGACTTAGTTTGCCGTGCCAATTTTCAAAATTCCTTTTTTCTCACTTTCAGCTCTTGACGAATACCTACATCCTCCAAATTTCAAGTATCTACATGCAGTGGTTTGGCCTCTACGTTGTTTGACTGAAGTCAGTCAATCAGGTCTAAGTCTTTTATATTATTGATTTGAAAACCTTTCCTTCTTTCTCTCCATATAATTTGGTTGCTTGAAATCCTGTCTAGACATCCTCTTGATTTCCAATTTTACCCCGACATCACAAATTGGTTGATATTTCTGAGAAAACGACAGGAAAACTGTGTCTACGTTGTAAGCAGATACATACCTACATAAACGTCTACATATTTATACATACTAACCTCATTGTGTGTCGCTGCGACCTACATGGTTTTATGCAATAACTTTATACTAAGTACTACATAATTGCAAAATAAATTCATTCTGTCTGTCTAAAAATATGCGTATTTTGCTTCCTTGTGATTGTGATAACCTAACGAAATAACCAGATATATATATATATATATAGTCTTGTAAGGATCATTTCCGTAACTGACCCTTCCTAGCTTGTATATTTTAGTGGTTCTCATGGATATTGTGCGGCATCCACTTAAGTATGAAACATTAGAAAATAGGGCAAAGAGGCTTAATACTAGAAGAAAAGACCTTGAGCTTCCAATGAATATGATGTTAAATGTGTCAAAGCATGGCTGTCGTTATCAAGCGGTTCTTCTCTATAATGCTCTACCTAATGAGATGAAAACAATTAACAGTCCAAACGTGTTTAAAAATAAACTGAGAAAACTTTTGTTGGAGGGGTGCATCTATACAATTGACGAGTTTATGACAAGATAAGTTTAGTGACATAGGATAGTATGTAGTTAGTAGGTTTGCTGCTGTTAGGTAGTAGTTTAGGTAGTAATTTTGAAATTGTATTCTAGTTTTTTCTATATATGTATTTAATTTTTATTTTTGCTTTGTGTGTGTGTACTATAGAGACATTCATATACGATTGTGAAATTGTGATTGAATAAATAAATGAAATGAAATGAAATACACCTTAGATATAATCGAAATAAAAAATACCATATTGCATCACTCTGACAGGGTCCATCATGTACTATACCTAGTATGTAACCACGTATGTAGATGGAAGCAATAAATAAATACAATACAATACTATGTTTTTGTAAAACCTTGATTATTTTGAGTCAAATAATGAAAAACAAATAAATAATCTAAAGTCAAATGGTCGAAAAACTTTTACCAAACCAGTGTGTAACACTCTTCAAATCGCCTGAGCCTAACCACCTAGAATTTCTGCGCTAGTATCACAACATTAAACACCATTTATTACGAACATTAAAACAGTACTGCGGGCCAAATAACTCAAATTTAAACAGGCAATTAGGCTGGAGCATTAGTTATTATGTAAAACATTTCTTTACGTCTTCAAAATAGGGGTTTGCGTTACTTAGAAGTACCTATGTATTATTATACCTACTACCTAGGTATGATGCATGTTTTATTCTATACACCACATGCACATGTAGGGACGATGTATCTGTGCAGTCAGAATTTTGAGTTTCTACAAAATGACAGATAGACAGCGGGGCGAGTGTGGTGCCCGAGACGAGCTGCAGTGAGCTGGCTCGAGCTAGGTTTTGCCAAATGTAGAATAAAACTTAGGTTATTGTCACTGATGGGTACCGTTACAAATTTTTGTATCTTTATTTTGCCTACCTAACGTTTTATTTTGTGGCAAACGGGTTAAAAATAAATAATACTTATATTTAATGCTGTTTAGAAGGAGATGGAAAAAACATTCAGAAATAGCTTTGTTTTGGGTTTTTTTTTCATTTCATATAAGAAAAAGCTAAAAGAATAAATTACACTTTTCAAGATAAAAGACCAAATAATATTATTATAATTCTTTTTTTCATATTATTAACACCCCTTGACGCCTATCGGTTTTAAACCTGAGCATTTTGACCTACCGTTACAGATTAAAATGTATAATTTTGGTATGACTTTGCATAGCAAGCAATGAACCTTGTACCGGAACTCAACTGTCATTTTTCATCTCAAGAAAGCTACTAACTTACACTAATAAAATAAAACAAACCAAAAGCACTGGCTCTCCCTTTGTTCTTACACAATTACACAACGAGATGAAATTAATGTGAAATATTTGCAGTTAATTAACTCTGCCAGCGCTACACAACAATGGGATGCCAGAGTTACGTCGCGCTTCCTATGAAACGGACCCAAGGCATAAGCAGCGCGGGTTTCGTTTTTATAACATAACAAGTGACAGCAATCTAGGCGCTTTCCTGATTTTAAGAGATCACTCTTTGTCATGGCCACAGTAATCCACAATAACATAAGCGGTTAAATGTAATTCTGTTATATTGATATAATAGCTTATTCCTAGAGTGTAAGGAACGAATGTGATGTTTTCAGGTCTAGGATTATTGAACGCATACCTATGTCAACGTAATATTGAAATCTATCGGTTTTAAACCCTCAAAATTCCCAGCGCAGTCGCCCTCTGATTGGTGGGTTACATTTATTAACGATTTTAAAACCATAATTATAGGTATTTGTGAATGGTCCTTTGATTTGTCTATATCCGAATTCCGAGTCGAAATGTCCAATAATTCAATGAGATATAAGTTTGTAACTCCGATTTACTAATCTAACATAGGCCTATGTAGGCAGGGCGGAAACTTTTGGACCTTAATGCGTACCTAATGTATGTACAATACGACACATATAACCTTATTCCACGCAGTATGGAAAATTGTAAAGCTCCAAATTTTCAGCAGTTGAAAGTACATTACCTATATCTCTGAGCTTATCACCTCGCCTCATTTCTCATTGAACCGGCAATGTTTCCCCACCAATGGGAATCAGCTATTTCATTAATACTCCACAGATAGTTTAGGATGGTATCTGCATTATCCGATTTACAGTGTATTGCGAAACTTCGCGTAGCCCTTCAATACGCGCTTAGAACATTTTCACGAGTTGGGAGTTGGTATTTATGTACTTCAATGGAAAAGCGCGCTTTTGATGTAAGCTACTGAAGCTGTTATATTTCAAATAGCTTACTTGTACCTATTCTATGTGATTAAGTGAGTACCTACATCCTTCTTGTTGTTTTCAACCGACTTCTAAAAAGGTTATCAATTTGTTTTTTTTTTTTTTTGGAAATTATGAGAACTTTGTTGTTTATGAACCGATTTGAAAAAAAATAAAAATAATTGTGAAGATATACCTACTTTTAAATTGGTCTCATAGAAATTTCATCAAAATCAGTTCAGTAGTTTAGTTTTTATATCAAAATAACTGAAAAAAATATGTCGTCGAAGTGAACAAAATTGCGTATTTTGCTTCCTTGTGACTTTTCAGTGGTGTTTACGGTTACTAAAACAGTCCACTTGAAGTCGGTTGTACTATGTTTTTGTAAAACATTGATTATCTATATATATTTTTGTTTTTGAAGTGAAGACTTCTTTCATTAGGCGTACTGAGCAAAATATGTCGTGAGAAGTGACTTGGACTGAGAAAACTGTGCTCTTGTGCTCATATGTAACACTAATTTGGGTAAAGTCGGCTGGTAAAATATTACCATGTGAAGATGGTAATGTGTCTACTGTCTTACTTTTACCTGAACGACATCAAATTATAATGGTAGCGTAACATTATCATATTACAAATTTATCTTTCTTAGTAAAAATAATCCAATGTGTTTTCGCTGACTTCACAATTTATGTCTGTAGATTAGGTATGTGTTAAGTTTCCTAACTCCTTATATTTCTCAAGTGCTCGACAAGAAATTGACTTTACGTCACATGTTTTTATAATGTTACTACATTTTAGTATCCTGAGGCTTCTGTCACAAGGAAACAGCACGGTGGTGCCATAGTATTGCAACGGTAGCGCAAGTTCGTGCTATCATTCTCTACTAAGAGAATGGGTAAATAGTTATTCACATTGAAAACTCAATTATTACTGAGGTACATTTTCAGAATTACTATAATGTTTCTAATGTTAATTAAGTCTACGAAAAAGCATTTTGTAATTTTTCTAATATTTTTAATTCTTATAATCATCAAGGTTTCACAAAATAATTGAACAACCAACTTTAATTGGCCTATTTTAGTGACCATAAACACCACTGAAAAGTCACAAAGCAAATACGCAATTTCGTTTACTTCGCGACATATTTTTTCAGTTATTTTGATTTAAATATTAAACTACTGAACCGATTTTGATGAAAATATGGGACTAATCTGAAAGTGCTTATATCCTATCACACAAAAAAAGGACTTTTCAAATCGGTTTATACTACTACTCGGGCAAATGAACATTTCACCTGGCTGACACGTGGCTCGGAACTTGATGCTTCCCCCGCTGCCCCGCGCGGCGCCCTCCGTGTTCTTCTTCCTCTGATTGCGAAGCTTTATCATTACCAAGTATTACAGGACCTCTTTTCTATCAAGATTATCCAATTCTACGCTGTACTTTGCACAAACGTCATTCGAGCCAGGTGTCATGTTCATTCGCCCGAGTAGTATACAACAAAGTTCTGAGGTAACAGATGAATTGAAAAGAAAACGTGTTGTGCCAACTCCACATAGGTGGAATAAGGGTAGAAGAGAAGATGAAGATGTTTAGTTAAAGTGCGATGAACAGAATATCTGTAAATTTTTATTAAAACGTTAGCTCGACTTGAGATACTGTTGTTTCTGTACAGTGTACGAGTAAGGAAGCTCATGCTTCGTAATGTCGTAGATGCACTTAGCGCGACAAACGTCAACTGAAAACCTTTGTTGTGCAGCAAAAATTTGTGTCGCCCGGGACGGAACAAAAGCTTCAAGAAACAGTATGAAGGCTTTTAGTACTTTGAGTGTTTTTAAATGTAGTGCTGGAATATGAGACAGTAACAGAACCGTACCCGCAGGCATTATCCCTACTTACGAGTTTGTAGTTTTACCATTGTAAAACTTAGATAGACAAAATGTATACACCTATTTTGTGTGTATCATCAATCATCATAGTGTATCTACTATTTTTTTTATTGGGAGACAGACAGGAATTTATTAGTTCTGTCTGCTCCCCTGTTACTGACGGGGGGTAAGATAGAACTTTTTCAACAAATTTAAAATAATTTATTTGACGTTAAGGCCCAGAATCCGGGCGCACCGCTTTCTCACTCGCACATCGCTGCACGAGAAATTCTGGGCCTAAAGGTCTTATATATATTAGTGTGGTACTATAACACTTGTGAGTGTGTGGCGGTTTTATTTTGAGTCAGAAAGTCAAGTTGATGACTTATTCCAACAACATTTTCCTGTTGAATTGTTGATACTGAGGGGAATCCAAGAGTGTATATAACTTCTTATCTGGGTATTGTCCTTGAATTTTGCAACATTGAGTAAATAAGTCGTTCAGTGATTCACTCGCTGTTCTTTCGTACAACTGGGGGAATTACATATTTTTCTTGTGTCTCCATCAATTGGTTGACTGATAGAAAAGGCTCTAGCATTAAGTCCTCTAATTGTAAATGAATCTCATTGTTTTATCTTATGGTCTTCAAGTCGTATTCCTTTGTCGAGATGTAATACACCCCTTTTGCAGTCCCAGAACTCCAGGCCCCTGCTATAGTCTTCTCTATCTTGCACTTTCCATCCTTGAAGTTCTTGTAAGAATCACAATTATACGCCGGAAAGAGTTCCTTATTCTTCACCGACGCCGTCCACAGATCAATGCAGGTTCTATGCGAGCAAGTAGCCGCTTTTGAAGAGTCGAATATACCAGGGACTAAGGGGGTTCCACAGTTTGGTTGCCACTCTCCTTTTTTATTGACTATGTAGTCCACATCTCCCAAAATACTGGAAGAGCCTAGACTCCCTGAATTACAGTGGTATACTTCAACATACTCAGCGACTCCAGCTCGCACTTGCTCGTGTATAAAACTTTTAGTAAAACACGGACCGGCTGGGTCTAGAGCTGTTATCCTCGCAATCATTTGGCCAGTTATGTTATAGAATACTTCTCCAGTATGACCCAGCATCTGGCCCCCTAAGCTATGTCCTACGCAGTGTATGTTAGCTGCCTTGATTCCTCCGTTTTTCAACTCTGCCAGCATTTGGCCCAAAGCTTTTCCGATGAAGTGAACGTGTTGTACAGCGATCTTATACCCTTTCATGTTTCCTTCAGCATTGTTGGTGTAGGGGCTGTGGTCAGGCATGATGAGATAGCTATTTGGATACGTCTTGTAAGCCTCTCGAATCTGTGTCTCAGTTTTCTTATTGATTTGAGATTTAAATCCACCGACGAACAACACAAACTTTCTATTCTTGTCCAAATTCTTGATGGTCAGGATGTATTTGGCTGCGTCGGTGATGGGGAAGAATTCGGTGTAGTTTTTGGAGAAGTCGTAGAAGTGGATGTAGGTTGCGCTCACATCCAGGTCCAAGCTTCGGTTTTGAACACCTGAAAGATCGTGAAATAGGTTTTTTATCTTTACCTGGTACAATCATTCATGAGCAAGACAATCACGATTAGTTTAATTCCCTTGCTGAAGGTGGGCAAGGTTAACACTACGGTACTTGCTTACCTTAGCTCTACTCTGTAACGCCTTGGACCTGTCTGTAAGTTACTGATTGTGTAAAATTACTAAATAAAGAAGAAAGGTTAGATTTGGTGCAATGATTTATCTTTTGATTAGCATCAGGTTTGCAACTACATCAATCGGTCTGACGATGACTTGTTTGCATTTTCTCTTATCTAGGCTACGACATGAACTACGTAAGTACCTATATAAATAATTATACTTTTTGAATTTTTGTTGAATCGTTTATTATCATTATCAAGAAAATGGTTTATTTTTAAGGTTTATTATATTATTAATTACTATGTAATTTTATTCCTGTTTTATCAAGTTACTTTAACACTTATAACTAACGAAGACCATAATTACTTATTTATTTTCTTCTCGTTTGCAAAATTTGGTTTCAGTCTTTAAACCGCATGAAGGGTTTTGACTTGGCTTTAATAACAACTATTTGTTGTAGCTGAGCCAGGACTAATATGAAAAACTGTTTAATAAATGTATGATTAGGTACTTACATTTTATCATAGGTGAATTCAAAACCATCCGAAAAGGTCCATATTTTTCGAAATCACCTCGTCCCCATGGAATACCACTCACACACTTTATAAAATACACAAACACAAATATTTTCAGAATCATTTTGGCCGCGTAAATGCGCCACTTAACCTGATTTTCACTGTACAATGAGCTGTAGTTCCTTTACGACACGCGGCTGCATGATGACTGAACAAGGTCAAATGCTCGGCTTTATAAAGAAAATTAACATTTAAAAGGTTTTTAACGTAAACTAGGGATGCCGCTATTGTTTAAGTGGGTAATGGGTGTTGGTAAATCTATTGCTTAAATGCTCGCCCCTGACTAATGTTGCTGTAGAATGCTCTACAACTTCACCAAACCAGCTTTCAACGATTAGTCCATGAACATTATTTAAAAGACTGGTTCTGGGTCTCCCACGATGTAATCTCGCACGAATGGGGGAGTAACTGATTTTTTTAAAAATAAAATATGTTAATGGTAAGGTGTCAGTTTGTCATCATCGCCAATGTAGATTTTACAATAATCAGGTTCATTTAAAAAAATATTCGTGATTACCTCTCGAATCATTATGAATAGAGAAAAATTGTACTTAATGTTAGGTATCAAATCTTTTATTGCTGAATAATATAAAAATTAAGCCTCCAGACGTCAGTTTCACATCGTCTTAAGACATCCTATTTCTATAGAATCTTCTCATAAAATAAACTAATGTTTTTATATCTACAGAGTATTACATGAACGTTGATCTTGATATACTATAAAACTTTAAAAATATTCTGAGAACTGACCAGCAGTTTCAAGTTACAAACTAATAGGAACTTATTTTTTGTAAAAACTAATCTAATCTTAAACGATAAGTATTTCCTATATATTTTTGGAAAAGTTTGTTCGACAGCTTCAACATTTCTTGTACGACATCATCAATTTCACTTCCACAACTTAGTCAAGCAAAACGAGATGTTCCAACAACTTCATTCTTCTTTTCTATCTCAGCTTTGTCAAATCCTGTTCCTCGGTTGAGAAGTAGAATACTCCTTTAGCTCTGCCAGAGTTTGCATGACCAGCAACGGTTTGGTCTTTCAAGCACGACTCGCTCTTCAGATTTTCGTAAGCATCACACTTAAAAGCTGAAAATAAGTTATCATTCTTCACAGTAGCCGTCCACACATCAATGCAGTATCTATGACTGCAAGAAGCAGCTCTTGAAGAGTCGAACAGTCCAGGAATCAATGGCGTGTTACAAGTAGGCTGGACTTCGCCTCGCTTGTTGATCACAAAGTTGGCGTCACCGAGAATGCTGGACGATCCCAAAGCACCTGCGTTGCAATGGTATACATCCACGTATTTAGCGACTCCTGCTCTAACTTGGTGTTCGACTTTGCTGGTCGTGAAGCAAGGTCCAGCCGGGTCCAAAGCGGTTATCCTGGCGATCTTTTCTCCAGTTATATTGAAGAAGGTTGTTCCAGCATGGCCGAGGATCTGTGCTCCTAAGCTGTGGCCAACGCAGTGGATGTTCTCCGTACTGACTCCGCCCTTCTTCAGTTCAGCGAGCATCTGTCCTATCGCCTTTCCTATGAAATGCACGTAAGTGACGGAGCGTTCGTAGCTCTTGATGCTTCCTCCCATGTTGTAGGTGTATTTAGAGTGATCAGGGATCATGAAGTAGCTATTCGGGTAGGTTTTGTAAGCCTCCCGCATCTGTTCCTCAATTTCCTTGTAGATGGCTGAGGTGAACCCACCGATGAACATGACGAATTTCTTGGATTTATCCAGGTTTTGGATGTCAAGGATGCCTTTGGCTGCATCGTAGATGGGGAAGGAGACGTTGTGGTTGTTCTTGAAGTCGTAGAAGTAAAGGTCGGTCCCGCTTACATCGAGATTCAAGCTTTGATTATGTACACCTGTAGGAAAAAAAATAATGAAATTTTTAATACATAAAAGGCCTAGTCCTGACTGACTGACTGACAGACAACCCACAGGCCAAATCACTGAACGTAGAGACTTGAAATTTTAAGGGTACCTATGTTCGTCATGAAGTGAAAGCGCGTAATAAGAAAGGAATTTCCCAGCTAGCTTAAAAATAAATTTCTTAATTTCTTTACGTATAAAATTTGTAAGTGAATAACACTTGACAACAACGTAGTTTCAGCTTTTTCCTCAAAAAATCTTTGTTAAGAAGTTAAAAGAGAACTAAAAACGCCGATGACACTGGGCGACTTTACAAGCTACAAGCGAACTCCCTGGCTTGTAGCGTCTAAAAATAGCCGTGTGTCATCGACGCTTTAAGATACTTAATTGAAGTTATTTTTAAAGCCTTCATGAAAATTTTATCTTACATGAAATGATAGGAGAATTCAGCACTATCCTGAAGGGTCCAAATCGTTCAAGATCTCCTCTCCCCCAACCAAGAACACACCCCACCAAACACACAAACACACAAACTTTTACAATCATTGTTGCACTTTTAACTTTAATTTCCGCAAAGTTAAATAAAACTCTTTTATTGTCTACTTTTGTATAAAAATGGGTATTTTATGTTGTTGTTGTGTTGCTGACTGTTGTTGATTCAATGACAATACATTAAATACCATCCTCTTATATATGAATAATGTATTTGGCGTTAGCTAGTAGGAAAAAAAGATCAAAAGGAAAAATGACGCAAAATGCACACGCGTCATTTTACATAATATAACGGGAAAATATTTTTTGTCGTCATAATTTTCTTAATTAACGTCATAAAGTATAATATTGTTAATATTGTGTAATTCTGGGAGTACCTATAAGGTAAAAAGGCGCGTGCCAATGTAGGTGCATACGTACCTATAAACAACAATACACGCCATAACTCGACGGACGTCAATTTAATGCGTTTATAGATTCCCCAACAAGCAGTTTCCAAGCAACAATAGTAGGTAAATAGAGATCTTTCAGTCTAAGAATGCATGCCCTTTCGCATTTTCAATACTCAATACACATTTATGAATAGGTAACGATGTTCCTATAGAACAAGATGGACAGTATCAAACCAAAAGGGAATCGTAAGACAAAGAAAGGAAAACAAAGAAAATGAAATATTTTCATTTTCAAATAATGTTTGTTACTTTTTACGATGTACTTTTATTAACAATGAAAAAGCCTAGTAGTTTTAACATATAATACTTATCTAGCCCTGTTGCTTCTCTTTTTCGAAAATTAGCATCGGACCAAAATGTACTTAGTAGAAGTTAGCCAAAGTGGCTCCCTTTTACTGGGCATATTTTCATTGTAGGTACTACATTGTGTTTATCTACTTAAATACTTCTGTGTCAATTATATTTATTGTCTTTACATGGTAAAAATGCCAACAAATAGGTACACAATAGAGTGGTAGAATCACATGTGAGCCCCTTTGGAGCACTACAATATCTATAGGGAGGCAGGCAGACCGAGGTTTTTGCTACGAACAAACATTAGGTAGTTTATCTAAACAAAAATACTTGACTCAAATGTATATAAATTAAATTAATTAATTAATTAGTATGTAAATGTATTACTATGGATGTTTTGTATGAAATAAATGAATTAAAAAAAAAATGTACATACTTTCACAATCTACCTAATATTAATTTTTTTACTTGCCTATTTAGCGATAGAAAAAGTGTAAATTGAAAACTTCTTCTTAACCCGATCGCGCCGACGACGATGGTTGGGCGTAAACCGATTTAAAAATGATTTTTTTGTTTGAAAGGTTATACTTTCAGATAGGTCTCATAGTTGGTCCCATCTTATCATAATCGGTTATGTAGTTTGGTACATATACACCGTATTTTCAACAATTGACTATTACCTCATTCATCTGAAAATATCGTCCAATCAGAGATAAGACCTTATCTAGTTGTGTACTTGTGATTCATCTTAGCCCACATAACACGAGCGACACGACGCTACAATGAGCACGTGAGTGCTACGTTTGTATAGAATTGATATTATATTAAAATATTGATACCTATATCGCACAGATTATGGTACTTGTGTGAAGTGTCTCTCAGAACAGATGGCATAATCAAGGTTTCACAAAAACATACTACAACATACTTCAATTGGGTAAACACCACTAAACAGCCACAGGAAAGCAAAAATACGCAATTTCGTTTACTTGGATGACTTAATTTTTTCAGTTAAGGCTAATCCTGAAATCCGAATTCCATACAAAATGTTTCGGACAAATACTCAAAAAGTACGCCGTATTATAGTAATTTCTTCACACTATTCGTTTCATCCATGTCTTTTGATTTCGTCAACAAAAAAAGTGAAAGGTTTCATATTTTAATTTAGATTTTATACGTGTTTTTAAGTTAGTAGGGTTTATTTTAAAACACGTATAAAATCTAAATTAAAGTATGAAACCAAAGTACTGAAACAATTTTCATGAAATTTCTAGGGGACTAATCTGAAAGTATATCCTTTCAAATAAAAAATATTTTTTCAAATCGGTTCATTCAATTTATGTATATCTTTATATATATGAGAATGTGCGACCAAGATAGCGACACGTGGCATTCTGAGCCCAAATAAAAAGTAAGCCAAAATGGTTAGGTTTAAAAACGAATAGCCTAAGAAAAGTTTGGAATGTTATTTCATCACGACACGGATGGTTGAGTGACAAGTGCTGCTACGCTGAGTGTTGCAGGTTCGATTCCCGCTTCAGGACAAACTTTTGTGTGATGAACATCGTAGTTTGTCCTGAGTCTGGGTGTTTTCTATGTATTATATGTACTATATGTATAAAAAAAAAGTATTTAAGTGGTATCAGTCATCTGGTTCCCATAATACAAGTCCTGCTTAGTTTGGGGCTAGATGGCGTTGTGTGAAATGTCCAAAATATTTATTTATTTATTCTTTAATCTTGAAAAATGTAAAGAAATATTTATTTCATTCATTTGTTTAAAATAAAGGAAAATATTCCAAAATAAAGCTGTTTCTAGTGAGCTCGTGACATACTGAAGGACACTCACAATGTTTTAATGAGTACCGCATTTCAGTAAGTGAGTACCAACCTTGTTTGTTGCCAGGCTGATGGTTTGAAGTACCTCCTTTCATCTATAAAACTCGCTGCTTCAGTGCCTGAATGACAGTGGATGCTTTTCAAGAGCTGAATTATTCTGCAACGTTATCTGTCTACAGACAGAGAAGATCCACTTATATACAAGTCTTTATGTAATTTTTGATGATAAATGAGTAAGAATTTTACAGGGCTTTAGCCTACAGAGACCAGAGTGCTGACTCGCCGGTTTCGTTTCAATTCCCGCTCTAATTGCAAAATACTTTTCTATGAAGCTTCTCATTCTCTCTACAATGTAAAGTTCACTTCACACCTTGCCCGAATCTTATTTTTTAGACTGGCTAGAATTTTATACAATTGGTCGTGTGGTATTTCAAGAATGTGGCTGTTGTAGGAAGGTTTTAGAGGAAGGTAGGTAAGTGGGTACTTAAATTAGAAGTAAGATTCAAAAAATTAAAAATGCAGTTATCGCTGAAGCCTTCAGGCGAATTTTACATTATGAAATGTATTATATCTTACTCTTTTGTCCGATTTAAAGTTGTTTTATATTTATAATCTGTGTATCATAATCTTTCTGTTTTTTTATTTTTTTATTTCTGAATTATAAATGTTTTAAAACACGAGCTTAACGGTGAAGGAAAACATCATGAGGAAATCGGCATGTCATAGAACCTAAAAAGTTCGAAAACATGTGTCAAGTGCACGAAAGGAGCTTCTTTGAGGCGCACTTGAAATCCTTTCACCACAATGGTTCGAAAGATCTAGTGACACGATAAGAAGAAGTGTGTACTCACCCTTATTTGAGAATTGGGAATGAAAGGTTACAGCGATATTGGCGCGGTTTTTCTCCAAGTGGCAATAAACTGAAACTTGCAGTGTGTCAACATCATTTCATTCCACTGTGGCAATCTCGCCTGTGGAGTTGCTTTGCTTATCTTTTACTTTTTTATGTAGTACTTATAGAGTAAAAGAGTCGAGTTACTTTAAGTTTTAATATAGATTATGTTTAGATTGCGTTATTTATAAAATTCTCAACTTCCGGCATGAGACCTATTTACAGACTAAGCCTTTATATTATAAAAACAATTATATATTTTATAAGCAATAATGACAGAGTTTTACTCCCCTGTATCTAGCATAAAGTTGAACTTTAGGAGCATGAGAAATAAAAATATATAATATCTATAATCTAAAGATCATTCTTCAAAGACTACTTGTATAACCATAATACAATATTCTAATATACGTACAGAATGTAGAGTGTAAAATTGCCGGAAAAACTAT
The DNA here is from genome assembly GCA_932526365.1 of Lobophora halterata. Lineage (NCBI taxonomy): Eukaryota > Metazoa > Arthropoda > Insecta > Lepidoptera > Geometridae > Lobophora > Lobophora halterata. Next base: position 1,367,050 of record OW052012.1, read on the forward strand.
TACGTTAGTAGTTATAATCTTAAATACCTACATAAATAAGGAAGTCTAACACCTAGTTTTTCTGAATTGTTGTTTACGTTCTACGTCTACAAATTCTCGCGTTACGCACTATGACGCTGGGTTTTCTAGACCACAGAGTTACCTTACCTTGAGAGATGAGGTCTCGGTATAGGTCATACATGCCTATTTGTACCTACTTTTGAGTACGGTCAGCATCAAAAGTCGATGACCACATTCAGATTTCAAAATTGCTATACACCATACTATTCAAATTCAAATTCAAATAGTTTTATTCATTCACTTAATCTATAATTACAGTACATGGGTTAGAGATTCCCTTTTAAGTAAGAAGATACCTGTGTTAGGGAACCTCGCTCTTCCGTTACAATATTGAGCTATTCGATTAAGTTTGAAAGTTTAAAAGGTTAATAATATTGAAAACAAAGTACATTTAAGATTGTTAAAGTTAAGTTATTTAGTAGAAAATGTAAATATTATAATGTAGGTGTAAAGATAAGTGGTAGGTTTTATAAATTATTTTCATTGTGAATTGACTTTGAGTAAGAGTGTGTGTTGGTGTGGGTGTGGAGGGTGTGTATGTGTGTGAATAATATATGTAGGTATGTGGTGTGTGTGTGCGTATTTAAATGTGTAACTATATTTTTGTTAATGTTGTATACAGTTAATTTTGAACTTTAATGATATTCATTCAATACTAGCGCTTAGGTACCTAAATTCGTTGAGCAATTTAGGTACCTATAATAAATGGTTTAAAGCAATTTTAAAAATATGATTGTGGTCATCAACTTTTGATGCTGACTGTACCTATACATTATAGTGGACAATTTCATATTTGAACTAACTAAGTATCTGTATTATATAGGTACGGTATGTACGTGAATTTCTTAACTTGAATGATATTTTCGGCTGACTTAAAAAAAAGGAGGAAATTTTAGATTTTTTCAATCTACTTTATAAAAGAGGAGGTTATCAATTCGGTTGAAAGTTTTTTTTTGTTACATAAGAACGTTGTTTAATGAACCAATTTTAATATTTTTTTGAGAGGTATGCTATGTTATACTTTCAGATTGATCCTATAGATTTTTTTTTCAAAATCGGTCCTGTAGTCAAGTTTTTAAATCAAATGCAGATAATACAAAGTTGTTGAAGTGAACAAAATTGCGTATTTTGCTTCCTATACCTGTGACTTGTCAGTGGTGCCTACGGTCACTATAACCGTCCGATTGTAGTCGTTTGTTGTATGTTTTTGTAAAACCTTGATTTATTTTTAATTTTTTTTTTACATTTACACACTCACACCCCTGCACTAGGATTCCCTGTGTCGCAGGTGGCATGGACACATACAACACATCACAACATACAAGACCCGAGAACAAACATTTATGTTCGTCACACAAATATTTGCCCCGGCCGGGGATCGAACCCGGAACACCAAGCTTCAATATTTATGTTTGTTAACTCAGAACTTCGTTATTTATCAACCGATTTGCAAATTCGCAAATAAACAAAATTGTAGTTTTATCATTACTAGAAAGTATTATTTATTAAAATAAAAATAAGATATTTATTCAAACAACCCTTATGTCAACATTAAAGCAACATTAAGCCTCAAACTCAAAATCCAATCAATCATTCAGCAGTTAAAATCCATTAGACACCGAATTGCAGTGGAAAGCAGAAAAGCCTACAATACGTCACCATCGACGGATCATTCGCGATGGACCTAATAGCCCCATTCCTCCCCCATTAAATAAAAACCAACCTTATTCAATTGGAATACAGTTCAAGATAAATACGGCGACGGTACGTAGAGCTACGCAACATAACCATTGAACCTGGGCCTGTCATTACTCTACTGGGTCTCCCCAATCGAGCACTCCTAAAGCTAGGGATGTGAAAAATTCATATATCGATGTTCCCAACGAGCTACAGTGTGACGCTAGGTGTGACTCGTTGGGAAAAAGTGGTTTAACCGGGTATTCTGATATGCAATAATCAAAGAGTTATTCTATTGAAAACAGTTTAAGATAAACACAGCGACGATAACTAGAGCTACGCAACGTAACCATTGAACCTGGGCCTCTTATTACTCTACCGGGTCTCCCCAATCGAGCTCCTCTATGCTAGGGATGTGAAAATATATCGATGATCGCAATGAGTTACAGTGTGACGTTAGGTGAGACTCGTTGGGAAAAAAAGGGTTAACCGGGTACTCTGATATGCAATAATCAAAGAGTTATTCTATTGGACTCAGTTTAATATATAAACACGTCTCCATACTGGTTGTCTGGAAGAGATCGCTTAATAGCGATAAGACCGCCCACTGTACTAAATATTTTGTAATGTTTCCTTCTCTTTGTTATTGTTATTTATCTTATGCTGTGCAAATAAAGCATTTTCATTCATTCATTCATTCATTCACGGCGACGATACGTAGAGCTCCGAAACATAACAATTGAACCTGGGCCTGTCATTACTCTACCGGGTCTCCCCAATCGATATGAAAAATAGGGATATAGGGACATAGGGATATGAAAAATATATCGATGTTCCCAACGAGTTACAGTGTGACGCCATGGGAAAATAATCAAGGTTTTACAAAAAAATACTAGAACTAACTATAATTGGATTGTTTTAGTGATCGTAAATACCACTGAATGGACCAAGGAGGACGTGGTGGCCGAGTGGATGAGGCCCTTGCCTTGCGATCTGATGGTCGCGGGTTCGAATCTCGGTAGCAGTCATGCGTAAATAGGTTTTTTCGGTTGAAAAAGTCTATGTATGCATCCCACGTTCTCGCAACGGTGAAGGAAAACATCGTGAGGAAACCGGCATGTCAGAAGACAGGAAAAAAAAATGTTCTATGGCATGTGACATCCACCAAACTGCATTGGGTCCGCGTGGTGGATTAAGACCCATCCGCTCTCTTAGCCGAGAGTAGGCCTGAGTCCCAGCAGTGGGAACATTATAGGCTGATTATGAAACACCACTGAATAGAACAGGGAAGCAAAATACGCAATTACATCGACTAAATATTTTTTCAGTTATTTTGATTTGAAAACTAATCTGCTGAACGGATTTTGATGATATTTCTATGGGAACAATCTGAAACTATATCCTTTCAGTTATTTGATTATGACACTAGAAATTATTGAATTTATCAGTATTGTCACATCCCTAGTCCATCACTAAGGGTCTCCATACACTGGGTTCTGTTAAAACACATCACACGTCGGCAGAATCGCAGTGAGAACAAAGTGCATCTAGTTAGGGACGTGCACAATGACGTCATCAATATTGCCCGTTGTTCAGCCCGTTGGACCGAAACGTTCAAAATGGCGGACTGTTCAAATGACTGGTGAATTGAAACTGAAATAAGTTATCTATGACGACACGGATGGTCGAGTGGCAAGTGTGTTAGACTGCCACGACCGGTGTCGCAGGTTCGATTCCCGCTCAGGACAAATATTTGTGTGATGAACATGGGTGTTTCTTCTGAGTCTGGGTGTTTTCTATGTATGTATTTACAAAAAAATAAGTATTATATCAGTTATCTGGTTCCCAAAGTAATAGCTTGCTTAGTTTGGGGCTAGATGGCGTTGTGTGATATGTCCAAAATATTTATTTGTTATTTTGAACAGTATAAAATCAAAATTTCTATACAGTATTGTCGATTGTAGCGTTCGATGTGTTTCGAAGATTTGAATAATAATCGCGATTCTTAAAATAGTAGTAACTCCAATTAAATCGTGATCTAACCAACACCCTTACGGCTCATCCCTTCCTTAGCAACAGAGTGGTGCACAACTGGAATATACTTCCAGAAGATGTTGTTTCTGCAGCATCCACTAACTCGTTCAAGAACAAACTCGACACTTGGTTACGAACCAACAAGACTATGTTAAAAAAAGTGATACATAACTATAAAAAAATCCAACAGTGTGTGATATAGACACATCAGCGGAAGCTGCTCGTCTATCAACAAATAATAATAATACCAATTGTTATCCACAACGGGTGTCATCCCCAAACAACTCCACCAGTCTCTCAAGACCTTAGATTTACCGAAATTTACGTATGTGCAAATGCAAAAGTCTGTAATTTTAAACACCTGTAGAATAGTCAGAAAGTTTTTACAGATCGACTCTACGGGTGACGCCTCGCAGTCAGCTACCACTACCACCACCGCGTACCAATTTATCTTCTAATGGTGTGCACTTGGCTTAGGCCCGTGTACTTCAGAATTTCCGGCTCTAGAGCTGAGTAGATATAATTAAAGAAATACAAACTAAATAATAATTCATTAATCTCAACATTTTGGTTTAAATCTAGAGTTACCTACTTACTAATTAATGTCTGTCTTGCATGTTCTCTATAATTCTGTAATTCAGGAAATCGTTTTTCGGATCCCCGCGATACAGGCTAGCCCCAGTCCATTGGTTAAAACTCCTCCTATGTAACCTGTTTTCGAAAATAAATATTTTGTATTTGGATATTTTTGTCATTACAATTTCTGTTACCTTAACTATTTTAGTTCCAGGTTGTTTCGATTTTTATCATTATTTTAATTTTTTCTTTTTCTTTACTGCCTAGTTTAAGGTAGTTAAATATTTTGTATTATATTGTGTGTAAGTAACTAACTTGTAATTTTATTGGATATCTTCTGTTGCCCTGTTTGTGTTCTTTATTCTTAAAATGGTATTTTTCAGTTTGTAATTCGGTCTCCCGCGATACACTGACCTAGTGCGGGGTCCACAAGTAACTCGGTTTTATAATTATTTGTTTTAGGTAAATAAAAATATTTGTATTTGAATTTGTTTATTTGTATCACATCTTTTTTTTTTCTTTCGAAGAACCTAAGTTCTTCGATTTTGGCTTCACATCAAAGGTATATAGCCAGTGTCAAGTAATTGGAGAGATTATTTTGTCATAAGTCAGAGTCGATAAGTCAAGTCATGCCCCTGTAAAGTGGTGGTGGTTGCGACTTTACTAGAGGCTTCTATGGAGTTTTGGAGGCAACACGAAAAGTCACGTTTTACAGCATTACACTATTCACCAACACTCATACACGTTCACGAGCACTTAATGGATAAAAAACCACCGTTTTTACACTTAAACACTCAAAATTATACAAGTTTTGTCAATTAATTTAATGCTCCAATACGCCACTCTTCATGTTCCCGCCAAAAACTCTATCACATCTTTATTTAGGTACATTACATTTAATTTAAATCTTTCAAAAGTCACAGATTAAAAAAGCTATTTCACCCAATGTGCACAAGCCTTTCTCCCTAAACGATTATATTCTTTCTTTTATGACTGTTTGCTTTTAGGCACAATTTTATGTTCCCACAGCCGGCAATTACATGGCACTTGCTCTTACTTACATCATCGTACATACATTTTATTTCACCCAGTTTTTATTTGTTTCTTATTAATATATAGATAGATAAATAGAAAATGCTTTATTGCACAAAGTATAAAACAAGTACATAGGCGAACTTAATGCTAGTTAGCATTCTCTGCCAGCTAACCTCTGCGTATTATGGAGATGTGGTAGTGCTAGAAAATAGTATAAGGCTTATTTTTAGTAATATAATACTTAAGACTTAATATAATACAAAATACACTAATAAATAAAATGTATTCTGGAGTGCCAAGTAGTGACAAGATAGTTTGGATTTGAAGACCCCAATGGAGGTGGAATTGCGGATAGCTACAGGAAGAGAGTTCCACAGTCGGATCGCGCTGACTGTAAATGAGTTGGTATAAAAAGAGGTATATAATATAATAATAATAATAATTTTATTTCAGACACAAGAAAAGTACAATGTAGCTTAACTAGGGCCCATATGACATATACCTTATAGACTAACATATATATTTATAAAAACTTATCAATTATGAAGCCCGTCACACACATAGCTATAATATAATATTAATATGATTATAGCAAGGCATATTACGATATATTTTCTATACAAATATTCAAGTGACCGCACACGCAGCTATAATATATATTTCTATGACTCGAATATTTGTAAAGAAAATATATCGTAATATGCCTTGCTATAATACATATTATAGCTACGTGTGTGACGGGTTTTAAGTCACTTTCTTGTCTGTCTGTATCTTGTGAGTCTTGCAACTAAATTTTCGAGCACTTTCCTATTAGCTTTCTAGCTGAAACTTTCAGGGAAGCTCACAACTCAACGAAAACGCATTCTAAATTCTATCAACTCAAACAAAAAACTTTAAGGGTGCTTACACATCTGACGGTTGATGCGTCGAGCGTATCATAGTTGTATCATAGTTGGTACGCGTTAGTACGCTCGACGCACTAACGCATCATTCGGTGTGAATGGTTGAATGTTTTATTATAATTAAATTTTAATAAAATTGTTATTTTATTAATATTGAATATTTACGAAAGATTCTAACAATACCTTAACAGTCAAAATCCATCCAGCCATTTGGAAGATACGAGGTAACAATAGTAGATTATGCACTAAGGGGATAAAGCAGTGTCTTATGTCACGGGTGGCATATTGAACCTTGATTATGTAGAGTCCTGAGTGACGCGAGGGGTTCAAGCTTCCCAAGACGAAGACAGGCTTTATCCCGGAAGAGCATACTCTACTTTTCACACCTTCTGCGAGGCAATAAAAATCCAGGGCTCCGCACTAAGCAGCCAACACCGTCTTTTGTTTTACAATCTTTGTAGGTAGTCGCGCCTTTTTGCTTTTTTTTTTGAGTGGCCAGTTCGATTTTAGAACAAACCTTTTTACAATGCCATATTGGCGTTCTTTTACTTAGAGTTTTCCACGAGTTTCCACACGAATTTGACGTTCCAAATTCATATCACATTACTACCCTTGGGAGTTTCATACAACATTACCTCCCTTGGTAGGTAATGCTTTGCTTTACCTTGATGTTAGCATGATATGTAATTGGATATTGTCGAGCAGGTGGTGTGAAAAGAAATTTACATACATACATACATATGTACCTACATACATACAAGATACGCGCGAAAAACATAACCCTTCCTTGGCAGTCGAGAAAAAAATACTGTCCACTTACTGTGTTCTTAATACCGATTAATTCTGTGCTAGGCGGATAACTAACTACAAAGCCACTAATTACTTCTGAATTGAGAAAAATGATTACGAATTCTACTTTTACTTGCTAATTTCTTTAGCGAAAATCTTTTTTGAGGGTTTTATACTAATTTGATAGAAAGTTTTATCTCTTTGTTTGAATTTGGTAGCGACGTCTCTTGGTATTCAGAATAAATGAAAAGATTTTTCCAAATCAGGACCAAATATACATTTTTCGAAAACATAACCCTTCCAATTCAATTGCATTTTTTTATCGTTCGTACTAGCGGTTATCGCATAGAAAATAACATAAACTCTGATTCGTCTAGATCTAGCTAGGTTTTATGACCCCATTTCGATCGGTCAAATTCCTATAATTAATTGACTTTCGTTAATTTCATACATGGTGGACTTATGTGATACTAACTTATTATTTTTAATGTTTATTTTTTTTATTTAGAATTTAATCTCTACAAAACTGAAAATAGCAGTTTATGATCAGCAGTGTTTTCTAAAGCAGCAGTAGGTTTTTTGAAGTTATGTCTTTTAAAACTAGAAGATAGAAATGTTATCGAGATTCAAGAAATTATCAAAAGTTGTATTTCTCTTACTATTATCATTCTGTTTCATAATGATTTACCACAATGGTTCATATGTTAACGTATCGTATTTCAAAAAGTTTCTATACTATAAATATAAACTGGAATTAAACGACATATCATGTCACTATTGGACAGAAGGAGACGCGTTGCTATCTGCTGAAGATCCCAGTTTTGCGCCTCCGCCGGACTCCATTTTCTTCCACGAGACGTCATGCCGCGGCGGACTGACCTCACGCCAAGCGTGCGCTGTAGAGTCGGCGGCGAGGGCACATCCCGCCAGGAATATTTACGTCCTATTCAGTGGCCCGGTCACTGCCGATATCGCTACACGAACCCTTACGGCCGAACTGAAACAGTGCCCAAACGTCAAATTTGCTCGCGTGCACATCGATGCGTATGCGAAAGGAACAGCTTTAGAAAAATTGCTGAAAAACAGGACGTACCACTCGAGCAAATGGCGAGTGGTTCACATCTCAGATATGCTACGGTTCATAACCCTATACAAGTTCGGAGGCTTGTACTTAGATACGGACTTCGTAGTCGCCAAGTCGATGGATGATTTGGGGAGGAACTGGCTGTCGAAAGAGACGGTTTCGGATGTAAATAATGGAGCAGTGAACATGGCGAAGGATGAACTAGGACGTGAATTTATTAGGCGGGTTCTTGAGTAAGTTTATTACTAGGCAGTAGGTAGCAGTGATTATATGAGAAAGGATGATATTCATATGAGATAAATATGCATATTTCAGGGAAATCAGCACTTCATACAGACCAGACATTTGGGCACACAACGGACCACACGCGTTGAAGAGGGTGCTTAAAAAATTCTGCAACACATCTGTTATAGTCAAATTCAATTCATTGAATTGTCATGGTCAGTAAATTATACGTACTACTAACACTACTACTTACTTTTTATACTACTTAATTTATGCAATAGTAAGCATTCTCGTCAACAAAAATCAAATATGTATAACTCAAATTCAAATAGTTTATTCAATTCATTCACTTAGGGATAGGTTAGGGATCTTCTCTTCCGTTACAATATTTAGTAATATAATGGTTTCCAACTTACTTGTTCTAGGGCTCCAAGTTTATGGACCAGACCTGCTCTATCCAATACATTACAAGAAGTTCAAAAAGTACTTCGATCCTGGTGATCTTCAGAACCTTGAAAAATCTTACGCATTTCACATGTGGAATAAAAAGTCTCACAATGTGGAAGTGAAAAAAAACTCACCATACGAAAAATTGGCAAAGCAGCACTGTCCGAAAACATATGAGTTGTACAGAGATGGTCACTTTTAGGTGTCCTCTACGTAAGATGATATTTTTCAAAATGCCCGGGCACTATGAGGCCAATTTATCACTTGGTCCATTCTCTAAACAAATGTCATGTTTTATATAAGTTATCAAACAAGTCAAATGTTGAGGTTCACTAAATCATAAGTTTTTTTATTGTGTAAATAAACAAACCAATAAAAGATATTTTTATTTATAAAATATTATTTATAAAATTAATTTTTTATTTATATATATGCAAAATTATAACAAATGTTTATTTATAGGCTACCTCTGTCAAATCAAATTTCAAATCTATTTAGGTACCTACTTAAATCACAAAGCAAAAACGCAACGCAACCTTATAGCTACGGTATCGAGAGGCAACCGCACAGCATGGGCGCCCGCGCATGTGAACGCGCGGTTGCCCCTTGCTCCGTTTTCGTCAAAGATACCCCCTGACACCGCTATTTTGCGCGCGTGTCTCGTATTATTCGCCCGCGCATCCCCCATGGGGTAAGGGTAATCACAGGCCACTGTGACCTCAATCATCACCTGTTTAAGATAGGAGCCACAGACATAGATATCTGCAGAGGCTGCCTACTAGACCAAGAGACAGTGGAGAATTTAGTAATCTACTGCCAGGCGACAGAGGAGAGTAGAATCAGGACAGGCTTGCGCAAGCTGTTGGACTCCTCACAACCGGACGTGTCGACAAACACGCTATTGGAACAGTCCTGTCATCAACCCAGAGTCCTACTCCGCTATTTGACGACAAAGTAGCTTAGTTAGTAGTGACCCTACCTACGAAGCTTGGTGTTCCGGGTTCGATCCCCGGCCGGGGCAAATATATGTGACGAACACAAATGTTTGTTCTCGGGTCTTGGATGTCGTGATATCCTAGTGCAGGGGTGTGAGTGTGTAAATGTTTGTTTGTTTGTTTGTTTGTTATTTCAAAGAGCTAGGATGGCTGGGGCAGGGTTAAATAAGTATCGGGGGGCAATGCACAATGCATCCTTTAACGTGAAGCTAGTGCAGACTGCTGTACCCCCTTTTTAGGATTAGAATTATAATTAGAATCCCCCATGCCAGGCCCGAATTATTTATTATTTATGAGCCCTCACTGTCCCACTGCTGGGCAACGGCTTCCCTCATTCTCTCCATTTCCTTCTGTCTTGGGCCAATTTATTCCATTCTGGACGGAATGCGATGAGCTCGTCCCGCCATCTTCTCCTCGGTCTACCGCGTCGACGCCCGCGCTGCTTCAGGACTCCACTTAGCCCAAATATCGCTCGACATGCGGCAATCGTGACCTGCCCAGTCCCATTTGAGCTTGGCGGCTTTTGTGGCTCGAATAGACGAATTAAATAGGTAGTATTTATTTAATTACGCATTCTCGAACTGTTTTCATATTATTTAAACACCCTAACGTTACTTTATACCTATTTTCAATGTAGGTAGTAGGTACCTACCTATCCGATACATTGTGGATGAAGGATATTCAGATATAACAGAATAGACTAGAACATAATTTAACTAACTATAGCCAAGACCTATGTTTGTTAGTAATTATATTTGAATAAAAAAGTTCGAAAGTTTTATGGATGTGCAATGAAAATCTTAGCAATATAATTTTGCAGAACAAATATTTATTTTACTCCTGCTTACTCACACACCACCGTCGTCACCACCTCTAAACTCTGAATGTATATAGGTAGGTACAATTACAATAGGTTAAGTACCTACAAGTTATGAGAATCTCCTCCTTTTTTGAAGTCGGTTGAAAAGTCCAAGAATCCGCCTCTCAATGTTTCAGCACAATCACTGGCGATTCAGTTATTCATGAAGTGTCGAGGCCGCAGGTTGTACTAAGACTGATGAGACAGGACGCGCTTTACTTATAACCAACATAAAAAAGAAGAGGTTCCCAATTCAATTCTATTTCTTTTAACGTTCGTATTTCAGAACATAGCGGTTATTTTTACAAACAAAGAAACAAACATAGGTAAGGTAAACGCCAATTCGTCTAGATCTAGCTAGATTTTATGAACCCATTTCAATCGGTCAGTTACTTACTTATTTTTAATTAACGTTCATTAGTTTCATACATTAATGTGGTACTTATTATTTGTAATGTTGATTATTTTTTTTATTTGAGTTTAATCTCTACAAAATTGAAAATTTATAGCAGTTTATGATCGGTAGCGTTTTTAAAGCCCAAAGTAGGTTTTTTGACTCATACATCTATACAAACTAGAGAGATAGAAATGCTAAAGAGATTCAAGAAAATATTAATAGTAATATTTATCTTGCTATTATCATTCTGTTACATAAAGCTTTACCACATTGGTTCATACGTTGACGTATCCTATTTAAATAGGTTTCAATACTATACTCATAAATATAAACTACAATTTAACGACGTCTCATGTCACTATTGGACAGAAGGAGACGCGCTTCTATCTGCTGAAGATCCCAGTTTCGCGCCTCCGCCCGACTCCATTTTCTTCCACGAGACGTCATGCCGCGGCGGACTGACCTCGCGCCAAGCGTGCGCTGTAGAGTCGGCGGCGAGAGCACATCCCGCCAGGAATATTTACGTCCTATTCAGTGGCCCGGTCACTGCGGATATCCTTACACGAACCCTTACGGCCGAACTGAAACAGTGCCCAAACGTCAAATTTGCTCGCGTGCACATCGATGCGTACGCGAAAGGAACAGCTTTAGAAAAGATGCTGAAAAACAGGACGTACCACTCGAGCAAATGGCGAGTGGTTCACATCTCAGATATGCTACGGTTCATAACCCTATACAAGTTCGGAGGCTTGTACTTAGATACGGACTTCGTAGTCGCCAAGTCGATGGATGGTTTGGGGAGGAACTGGCTGTCGAAAGAGACGGATTCGGATGTAAATAATGGCGCAGTGAACATGGCGAAAGATGAACTAGGACGTGAATTTATTAGGCGGGTTCTTGAGTAAGTTTGTTACTAGGCAGTAGGTAGCAGTGATTTATATGAGAAAGGATTCATATCAGATAAATATGCATATTTCAGGGAAATCAGCACTTCATACAGACCAGACATTTGGGCGCACAACGGACCAGGAGCGTTGAAGAGGGTGCTTAAAAAATTCTGCAACACATCTATTATGGTCAAATTCAATTCATTGAATTGTCATGGTCAGTTAATTATACGTACTAAGAAAGAAAGAAAGAAAGAAAAATAATTTATTCCAACATACATGGCAACACACATTTAGAAAGTACTAATTATAAACAAAAACTACTACTACTGCTTACTTTTTAAACCTACTACTTAATTTATGCAATATGTAAGCATTGTTGTCAACAAAATTCAAATATGTAGGTAGGTATAATGGTTTCCAACTTACTTGTTCTAGGGCTCCAAGTGTATGGACCAGACCTGCTCTATCCAATATATTACACGAAGTTCAAAAAGTACTTCAATCCTGGTGACCTTCAGAACCTTGAAAAATCTTACGCATTTCACATGTGGAATAAAATGTCTCACAATGTGGAAGTGAAAAAAAACTCACCATACGAAAAATTGGCAAAGCAGCACTGTCCCAAGACATATGAGTTGTACAGAGATGGTCACTTTTAGGTGTCCTCTAAGTAAGAGGATATCTTTCAAAATGCCCGGGCATTATGTATATGTCCAATTAATACTTAAACAAATCTAATGTTGTATAGTATGGTGAAAGGATTTTTTAGGAGTTTAATTATTCGATTGCATTTTTTTAACGTTTGTACTTTAGAACTTACCAGTTATCATCGTACAAACGTACATAAACTTATATTATCGCCGATTTGTCTAGATCTAGCTAGGCTCTTGAGATCTAATTTAAATCGCTCAGTTACATATTTTTATTATATGTTTGATTTTCATAATATAAAATAAAATATTTTGTAATGGGTAATTCAAATGCGCTTAGATTTATAAATTCCGACCCAGTATATATTTTTTTATGAATAAATGAAATAAAATAAAGTGAAATGCAATTAACGCTCATTAAATATGTGATACTTATTTTTTTTAATGAGAACTTACTTGATTATATTTTAATTAGAATTTAATCTCTACAAAATTAGGGACAACAGTTTATGATCAGTAGCGTTTTTAAAGCCCGAAGTAGGTTTTTTGAATTCTACTTCTATCTTAATATATCAAAACTTGCAGATAGAAATGCTAAAGAGAATCAAGAAAATATTAATAGTAATATATCTCTTACTATTATCATTCTGTTACATAAAGTTTTACCACATTGGTTCACACGTTGAAGTATCTTTTTTAGACACAGTTCCATACTATAAATATAAACTGGAATTTAACGACATATCATGTCACTATTGGACAGAAGGAGACGCGCTTATATCTGCTGAAGATCCCAGTTTCGCGCCTCCGCCGGACTCCATTTTCTTCCACGAGACGTCATGCCGCGGCGGACTGACCTCGCGCCAAGCGTGCGCTGTAGAGTCGGCGGCGAGGGCACATCCCGCCAGGAATATTTACGTCCTATTCAGTGGCCCAGTCACTGCGGATATACTAACACGAACCCTTACGGCCGAACTGAGGGAGTGCCCAAACGTTAAATTTGCTCGCGTTCACATCGATGCGTACGCGAAAGGAACAGTTTTAGAAAAAATGCTGAAAAATAGACCGCACAACTCAAGCATATGGCGAGTGTTTCACACATCAGACATGCTACGGTTCTTAACCCTGTACAAGTTCGGAGGCTTGTACTTAGATACGGACTTCGTAGTCGCCAAGTCGATGGATGATTTGGGGAGGAACTGGCTGGCGAGAGATACTGCATCGGATGTAAATAATGCAGCAATGAACATAGCGAAGGATGAACCAGGAAGTGAATTTATTAGGCGGGTTCTAGAGTAAGCTGTTGATTAGCTAATAGGTAGCAGTGATTAGATGATAAACTATAATATTCATTCATAAATATGCATATTTCAGGGAAATCAGCACTTCATACAGAGCAGACCTTTGGGCGCACAATGGACCAGGAGCGTTGAAGAGGGCGCTTACAAAATTCTGCAACACTTCTGAAGTGGTCCAATTCGATTCATCGATTTGCCATGGTTCGTAAATTATACGATATACATACATATTATGCAACAATAAGTAGGTAAGCATCATTGTCAAAAAATTAAAAAATAACTGTTTCCAACTAACTTGTTTTAGGGTTCGAAGTGTACGGACCAGAGCTGCTCTTTCCAATAAATTACCCGAATTTTAAAAAGTACTTCGATCCTGGTGACCTTCAGGACCTTGAAGAAACGTACGCATTTTACATGTGGAGTAGAATATCTTACAATTTTACGGTGAAAAAAAACTCACTATACGAAAATTTGGCGAAGCAGCACTGTCCAATGACGTATGAGCTGTACAAATATGGTCACTTTTAAGTGTCCTCGTCTAAGAAGAGGATATTTTTCAAAATGCCCGGGCATTATGTATAATATCCAATTAATACCTAAACAAAATCTAATGTTGTAAAGTAGTTATAAACGAGTTTTATGAGCTGGTTGTCTCTCATTATCTAAGACCTCTTCAGGTTTATGCGAAAGTTTCAATATGTATATACTATACAACATTACATTTTGTATAGTGACCGTAAACACCACTGAATAGTCACAGGGAAGCAAAATTAATTTACTTGGATGCCAAATTTCTGAACCGATCACCGACAAATCTGGAAGAATATCCTTTCAAATATTTTTTTTTTCAATTCGGTTTATAAACAACCAAATTCTGAGTCAACAAACACGTAAACGAAGTCAAGAACTTAAAATAAATAAATTGGTTATCCGTAGAGTTGGTTTAACGGGACAATGAGCGTTACTGGACAATGACGTCAACGTTTTCGTGCATGCGGCCGGCGTTCATCGATTTATTAGACGTTTATTAGACTAAATAAATCTATCGATCTATATACATCTATATATATGTATATAATATATATATAGATAGATAGATTTATTTAGTTTGATAGTAGCTTGTCACGTGTTAACTATTCCGATAGCAGAGTCAACCCCTAGTTAGGCTGGCAAGGATGAAAAGACTAACAATAGTAGTTAATTTTTGAAGTGAAATCTTCTTTAGGCGCACTGAGCAAAATATTGTCGTCGTCGGCCCATCCACCACTCCGTTAGCGCCACCACTCCGTTAGCGCCTTGGTCCATCGGTCGTCGCCCCGTCTGGCAACATGTCCTGCCCATCTCCATTTCAGGCTGGCAATCCGCATACCCACGTCTACGACATTCGTTCGCCGTCGTATCTCCACGTTAGGTATGTGGTCTAGGAGGGAGATACCGAGCATGGCACGCTTCATTGCCCTTTGTGCTATTCGAATTTTGTGCATGTTTTCCTTTGTGAGCGGCCATGTCTCGGATCCATATGTAAGTATGGGCAAGACACATTGATTGTATACCTTCGTTTTAAGGCTCTGAGGGATCTTAGATCTCAGGACGTCTTCCAATTTTCCAAAGGCGGCCCATCCTAGTTGAACCCTCCTTGTGATCTCCTTAGCTTGGGAAGATCGGCCGAAAGATAATCAATGTCCAAGATAAATGTACTCGTCCACTGCTTCCATTTCGGTGTTTCCAACAATGATGGTAGGTTTTGGACCCGGACGGTTCGTCATGATCTTGGTTTTGGACATCTTCATCTTAAGACCGATACTCAGAGAAGCTTTGTGCAGATCTTGTAGCATAGTCTGGAGATCAGCGTCGTTCTCGGCTAGGAGAATTAGGTCGTCAGCAAACCGCAAGTGCGATATGTGGCGGCCATAGATGTTGACACCTCTCTCATTCCAATCGAGTGTTTTCATCATGTCTTCTAACACACAAGTGGCGCGAGAAAGAGGAGGCTTATACCCAGCAGTGGGTGCACACGAGCTGATATGATGATGATATGATGAACAAAATATTTCGTGGGAAGTGAATTGGACTGGGCTACTAGGCTACCAAGGCTCGGAAATAATAATAGGTACTACTTCGGGTAAGGCTTAGATATATAATTATAAGTGAAGATTGTAATATCTACTGTCTTTTCAGGTTATGCCCGAAATCCCCACTAGCCATCTTTCTCTTACCTGAACGATATCAATTCGATAATGGTAGTATAGCGTAAATACTACAAAATTAAGGGGAATCCTCAAGGCAAAATTCTATACAAAATGTTTCGGACAAATACTCAAAAAGTACGCCGTATTATAGTAATTTCTTCACACTATTCGTTTCGTCTATGTTTTTTTATTTCGTCAAAAAAAAAAAGTGAAAGGTTTTATACTTTAATTTAGATTTTATACGTGTTTTAAAATTAACTTAAAAACACGTATAAAATCGGATTTGAGGATTAGCCTTAAGTGTCTTTATTTCTGATGTATTGTTGAATTGGCATCATTTCTTCTGTCATTTCAATGAACAGTTCTACCAACTTATCTGTGAAGTGGCAGAAAAAGGAACTACAGCCACTTACATACAAAACTTATTCAACTGCCAGTTGCGTCGTTTACCGTTGTGAACACAGCGACACTCCTCAATTCACAGATAAGTTGGTTGGACTGTACTCGTTTACGTGAAAATTTGTGATTTTTTATCATATTTTTTCCATTTTTTAATGGGTAAGTATAGCTCATTCACATAATAACTTTAAATTTCGCGAATTGCGCAGCCGTTAAACCACAAGTAAGTATCTACGTGTAAGACCGTAGATGCAACGCAACAGTATTTAGTATTTATTGATTTGACAGGATGCTATTAGCGTGTTTTAGTAGCAGCCCCAGCTACAAAAATGGTAAACCAACACGGAATAGGTATATTGGTCACAAAATAAGTTAACGATTAATTACTTAAAAAAAAAAAAAACAATAGAAATATGGTATGCCTTGGGATGGATAAGTCTTCGAGAATCTAGCCAAAGGAAATGTTAGTTAATGCAATGCGTACCCCTCTGTTGGCCATATAACCTTCTTGGCCATTCGCGTTAAATAAAACTATACGCTGTATTTGATAACTGTGTGCATATTTTATGATGGTGTGCGAGATTATTTTAGTGTGCGTTTACATGAATAAGATTTTGTAAGGCGCGTGTGCAATGCGTGTTTACCTCGTCCCTCGTTAAAAATAGCAGAAATTTATGTTTGCAGATTCTGACGTAAAACGTCTCCTTTGGCTAGATTCTCGGGTTAAGGGTTAAGTAACCGTAAACGGGGTTACGGACTTCACAAAGTAAAAAAACTGTTAGAGGTTCGCTGGTCGCACGTCAGTTCATCAAGCATTAACTGTCGGCGCAGATCCGCCGTAAAGTGAATAATAAAAATAGCTCAGAGTCCGCCTCTCAATGTTTCAGCACAATCACTGGCGATTCAGTTATTCATGGAGTGACGAGGCCGCAGGTTGTGCTAAGACTGATGAGACAGGACGCGATATAATCGAAACGCTACGCCAATATTCGCTTTATTTATCGTAACGATTAGCCCACGGATTAACCGCTATGCTAAATGAGTATTAGATAACATACTATACACCGTATTTTTTTAATAACCAGAAAAAATATGCATAAACAGTTGACGTTACTATACTTACTACTTTACTGAATAAATTGTACATATCGAAATTTTGTCAAAACAAATTTGATAAAAATTTGATAACTGTAACCGTTAGTCGTTTTCCTATGAATTTGCGTCAGACGGTTCACTTTTTTATTCATCGTTTGGCAAACCTAGGTCAAGCAAGCTCGCAAAAGCTCGGCTAGGGCGCCGCACTCACGCTGTCACTTTATCATTTTGTAGAAATTCAAGATTATGACTGCACAAATACAACGTAGTTTTCATGAATTTCGACTCGAAACCAGACTAGTTTTTGTTCACACAATCGGAAAGTATAGACAAAATGAATAGTGTGAAGAAATTACTATAATACGGCGGACTTTTTGAGTATATGTTCGAAACACTTTGCATGGAAATTTGCCTTGAGGATTACCCTTAACGTTCATTAATTTCATGCAGGTGGTTACAATACTTGTTTATTTTTTTAATTAGAATTTAATATCTACAATTTGAAAATAGCAGTTTATGATCGGCAGCGTTTTCTAAAGCAGCAGTTGTAGGTTTTAGAAGTCTAATTATGTCTTATAAAATCTAGAAGATATGTTACGGAGAATCAAGAAAATATTAATAGTAATGTATCTCTTATTAATATCATTCTGTTACATAAAGTTTTGCCATATTGGTTCACACGTTGACGTATCTTATTTAGAAACGGTTCCATACTATAAATATAAAGCGGAATTTAACGACATATCATGTCACTATTGGACAGAAGGAGACGCGCTGCTATCAGCTGAAGATCCCAGTTTCGCGCCTGCGCCGGACTCCATTTTCTTCCACGAGACGTCATGCCGCGGCGGACTGACCTCGCGCCAAGCGTGCGCTGTAGAGTCGGCGGCGAGAGCACATCCCGCCAGGAATATTTACGTCCTATTCAGTGGCCCGGTCACTGCGGATATCCTTACACGAACCCTTACGGCCGAACTGAAGGAGTGCCCAAACGTTAAATTTGCTCGCGTTCACATCGATGCGTACGCGAAAGGAACAGTTTTAGAAAAAATGGTGAAAAACAAGACGCACAACTCGAGCAAATGGCGAGTGGTTCACACCTCAAACATGCTACGATTCCTAACCATGTACAAGTTCGGAGGCTTGTACTTAGACACGGACTTCGTAGTCGCCAAGTCGATGGATGATTTGGGAAGGAACTGGCTGGCGAGACAGAGCAATTCGGAAGTAAATAATGCAGCAGTAAACATAGCGAGAAATGAACTAGGATGTAAATTTATTAGTCAGGTTTTTGAGTAAGTTTATGACTAGGTACCTAGTAGGTACCAGTGCAGAGATTATAATATGAGAAAAGATAAAATTCATATCAGATAAAAATGCATATTTCAGGGAAATCAGCACTTCATACAGACCAGATATTTGGGGGCACAATGGAATAAACGCGTTAAACAGAGTGCTAAAAAAATTCTGCAACACCTCTGAAGTGGTCAAATTCTCGTCATCGATATGCCATGGTCCGTAAGTCAGAACGTCAGAATGAATCCCGCGCACCGTAATATCGCTCGGACATTTGTACATTTTTGAAGATATAAATTGACTGAGTATACAATTGGGAAAAACAGTTTTGTCCAAGCTCTTCGTATAGTTAAACATACCAAAAAAAAAATATACTGAAACATTTCGTACGGTTTTAGTAAGATGCCACTCCACTGTTTTGAAATTTATACTGAGTCAATTGATATCTTCGAAAATTTGAATGTGCGAGCGCGATAACGGCGCGTGGGATTATGGGCCTTAGCATAAGCATAGCATAATCAGCCTATAATGTTCCCACTGCTGGGATTCAGGCCTACTCTCGGTAAGAGAGCGAATAGGTCGTAATCTACCACGCGGACCCAAAGCGGATTGGTGGATGTCACATGCCATACAACATTTTTGTCCTTTGACATGCCGGTTTCCTCACGATGATTTCCTTCACCGTTGCGAGAACGTGGGATGCATACATTTTGCATGGATTTTGGCCGAAGGGTGTCGTATTCAGGAAGTTCTATGGACGACTGATACGTGACACCGCGCGCACGTCATTGCCCCAGTGCCAGTGACGCGCTAATTGATAAGTTTTTATAAATATATATGTTAGTCTTTAAGGTATATATCATATGAGCCCTAGTTAAGCTACATTGTACTTTTCTTGTGTCTGAAATAAAATTATTATTATTATACATAGATTTTTTCAACCCAAAAAACCCATTTACGCATGACCGACACCGGGATTCGAACCCGCGACCATCAGATCGCAAGGCAAGGGCCTCATCCACTCGGCCACCACGTCCTCTCAATAGTAAGTTGTCAACAAAATGATGAAAAATAACTGTTTTCAACTAACTTGTTCTAGGGATACACGTGTATGCATATCAGACCTGCTCTATCCAATATATTACACGAAGTTCAAAAAGTACTTCGATCCTGGTGACCTTCAGAACCTTCACAAACCGTACGCATTTCACATGTGGAATAAAATGTCTCACAATATGACGGTGAAGAAAAACTCACCATACGAAAAATTGGCAAAGCAGCACTGTCCAATGACATATAAGCTGCACAGAGATAGCTTTTGAGTGTCTTCTAAGTAAAAGGACATTTTTCCAATTTTGACCAAGTGATTAATTTGTCATTATACATAATGCCAGGTTTGAAACATTACCAATATGAGAGGGCAATGTTACAATAAACATCATGCTTGGCTAGGCTCGCATGTGTGAGTCCATAATATGCCTGGTTGCGGTCAAGCTTTGTTTAATACTTTTCTCAATAAAAGCGCGGAAATTCAAAGTTTCCAACTTAGTACTTAGTGCATTATGTAGTTTTCTTTTGGAGGTAACACGTTTTTACACAGCTCTTGAATTTCAGGTCGAGTCAAAATATAATTCACACTTCACAAAATATATTCATGTACCTATCTCAATGTCTCACATTTATTTTCGTCACTTGAACTCGACTTTTGTTAAAATAAAACAACAATTAATTTTTCACGCGCAATAGATAAAGAAGCCGCAATCATTGACGCTAATTAATTATTTCTTTTTTTGAAACATTTCTTTTTAAAAAGCAAGTTTGAATAAATGAAGGAGGTAGGTACGTACCGATGTAATTATTATGAGAGAAGCAACTAAGGAGGTATGTACGAAGTTAATTTTAGGTACGTACCTATCTCCTTAGTTGCTACTCTCAGATAAGAAAAGTGCGTTCCCTTTTTAAATAACCTAACACGACATAAAATTTCATAGTAATTTATATAGGTCTAGACCGGCAAGTTAGATTTAACACGAAAAAGGTTGTCAAAATAAAGTTCAAATTTCCAAGCATGCTTGAGAAAATAAAGTTGCCCGTGTATAATAGGTAGGTATTATGTATTATGTATGAATGTTGTCTAAGGGCAGAGTAATAAAAGACATACATGATTTATTACTTTTATTTTATTTCCGACATTAATCCTACTATCCTACTAATATTATAAACGCGAAAGTTTGTAAGGATGGATGGATGGATGGATGGATGGATGGATGGATGGATGGATGGATGGATGTTTGTTCCTCTTTCACGTAAAAACTACTGAATGGATTTTAATGAAATTTTACAATAATATAGCTTAAACATCAGAATAACACATAGGCTACAATTTATAGAGATACCTGCGCAGACGAAGTCGCGGGCACCAGCTAGTATATAATACATACACAAAAGCCGAGACCCGTTTATATAGGTACATATTTTTTTTATAATTAGTAAAAAAAACACAAAGTTAATTAGTTGTTTCGAACCAGGGTGGTGAAAGAATTTCAAGTGCGCCTCGAAGAGGCTCCTTTCGTGCACTTGACACTATGTTTTCGAACTTTTTTGTTCTATGACATTCCGCTTTCCTTACGATATTTTCCTTTAACGTTAAGAACGTGTTTTAATGCACACATAGATTTTAGAACAGAAAAATCTTTTGGTGTACGACCGGGTTCGTACCAACAATCTTCGGGTTGAATGTGGCGGCACCTCCCACTCGGCCAACACGGCTTTTTCGATAAGGTTTCTAACATTAAGGCTGATTCCGCTGTTCTATTATAACCTTATTATAAAATGTGATGGCATTTGATAGACACGCTGTCTAGCGATTCTAAGCTCTACGGCCCCACACAGTTCTGTAACAAACCAGCCAGTTAAAGAAGACCCGAGGCGCTCTTCAGCCTTCCATTCTTCCTCCACAAATTCGGAATTAAGTAGAAGCCGGAGGGTCCAACTTACACTGGTATTTTCATATAGGCTTTGAGGTCAACAGATGGAGGTTATACGAGATTTTTGCAGCAGTAAGCCTTGTGTAATGTACCCCTGGGAAGTTTCGAATAGATTGACTTTTTAAAGAGACGAATGTGTTCTATTACATACTTACCCCTTTCTACTCGAGTAGAAAGGGGTAAGCAAAAGGAGGGTTATGATTTCAAAATAAAGAATTTTAATCTAACTTATAGTGCAGGCTCATTTATTTCGCTTCACATTGTACCTACATCTGGAGTCTGGACTATTAGGTTACCAATTAATCTACTTGATATATTGGGTTACTAATGACGTTGGTAAGTGCCGATAATGGTAGAGCTATCGGTCATCGTTTATCAAAGGGCCAATGAGTATAATCAATATACAGGGTGAATGTTTCAACTGGATTTGAATGAATAAATGAGAATATAATAAATTTATATCAAAGAACTTGCAGGAACCTACATCTACAGGGTATTTTTTATATTAAAATAAAATTAAATAAATAAATATTTCGGACATTTCACACAACGTCATCTAGCCTCAAACTAAACAGAGCTTGTAACTTACAGAAACCTACATCTACAGGGTATTTTTCAATTAAAATAAAATAAATTAAATCAATATTTAGGATATTTCACAGAACGCCATCTAGCCCCAAACCAAAGCCAAACTAAGCATAGCTTGTACTATGGGAACCAGATAACTGATGATATACTTAATTATTATTTTTTGTAAATACATACTTAGAATATATAGTAAAACACCCACACACAAGACAAATACCGATGTTCATCACACAAATGTTTATCCTGAAGCGGGAATCGAACCCTGCCACTCGACCAATCGTGTCGTTGACTTGAATGAATAAATGATAATTCTATGTATCAAAGAACTTACAGATACACATACAAATTATGGAGCATGTATATTGGGCCGCCTTGTCGCTAAGTAGCGATATCTTCCAGTTAACCTTGGGATGGATAGTGAGACTAAAGTATGCAACGTAGGTTAATCAATTAATAAGCTTAAGTCAAAGAAAATATTAAAATGGCCAACTATAGCGAAATTATTTAAATCAATCAACCAATTAATAATCTACTTGGATTTAAAACATATTAACAAAATGACGGATTTTTGGCGCTAAATAATATTTCTCGACTTGGTGGCACTGCCGTGCCCCCAGATTTTGTTAACCAAACCTATCGAGTGGGGTATCAAAATAAAGTAAATTAGAAGGCGATTACAAAAATATGTATAATAAGTCATATGTTTAAATTTAATTTGGAATAATGAATTGTCAATCAATGCATACAATTTTTGCAGGTCTTCAGTTTTTATAGACTTTAAGCTTGGTTTTTTTTTACTTTGGCTTTGGCAAAGTTATGCCGCTTCAGTTGGGTTGAAAACAGAAATAAAAAAAATGAAAGGAGTGGGCGTCAAAGTTTCGACTCGTTAGCACCCTCATCCATACACCTACGTAAGTTTAAACTCAAGTTAAGCCCGAGTTTGCTTACGATACGTGCCTTACGCAATGTCTACCGTTAGCAAAAAAAATTATAATCCTCCTTTTTGCTTTGCCCTTAAGGACATGAGTCATGAGTGCACATCAGGGTCTTGTTGACGAGGTGAATGAATGAATTATTACTAGTCTGTACTATCCCACTGCAGGGCAAAGGCCTCCCTACGTTTTTTCCTCAACTTTCTGTCTACAGTGGGCCAGTCGGGTTGGTGCGTATCAAGCTCATTACGCCATCTTCGCCGCGGTCTGCCGCGCCTCCTAGCGTTGGAAAAGATCCAATCATTGGCAGCTTTGGCCCAAAGATCGTCTGGCATTCGGAAGACGTAGCAACGAATGAATGAAGTGGAATGATTGGAGGAATGAAAAAAAACTTTTCAGTAACTGAAGGAATTTATGAATAAATAATAAAAAAAAAAAATTAGGCCAAACCCATTATAAAAAAAACAGGACTTCTATTACACATATGCGCGCCGCGATAGCGTTGATAATAAATAAATGAATTCTGCTATGTCTAATTTGCCAACGCTACACATACAAACCATTTATTTACGTATTTAATGTCGGAACATATTTTCAATTAAAGCGGGGATCTAATTAAATCGCGAAAGAGCCTGTTTTCAACTTGTACAACTTCGTCGCTACACGTGTGATGGGGCCAGCGTAATCTGAGCCTCTTCACCCTTTCGCCCTGAAGCAAATTATGCGTGAAAAGGGGGGATTAACGAGAGATCAAGGGTCCCTCGTCATCGGTCGGGTTACAATTTGGTGTGAATATAAATGATTCTACTTAAAAGTTTTATGGTTTCTGTATAAATTCCATTAGCGTTTCGAGGTTTTACATTTTAAACGTATGTTTCGGTAGATTTGTAGAGGCGGCTCTAACGCGTACAACACCAATGGGAAATTATTTATCCAAATTCTCAAGTAAATCCGGGAATTTATCTTTAGGAACCGTCTCTAGCAAGATTCCGTCTAGGTAGGTAATATGCAGTGCCACATGTTCTACCATTAAGCAGTAATGTGAAAGTATTCCTGTGTCCCGGTTTGGAAATTGTGGCTGCTGCACATACGGGAGTGGATAAAAGCGTTAAATACCAGCGTTAACCTCTTTCGCTTGGCACTAAACAAGGAAAAGTTTGCTGAGCTAACCTTAAATAGTGGAGAGCCACTAGAATAATGCGTGCTAAAACTTTTATAAACGACTTCATAAAAGGGTGATAATTACAATTCGGTTGTTTTTTAAATGTTTGCTTAGAACTTTGTTGTATGTAACACAACAGATTTTGAAAATTCTCTTTTTTATTTTTGACGTGACTAGGTCTAATAAATCGATGAACGCCGGCTGTATGCATGAAAACGTTGACGTCATTGTCCGGTAAAGCTCATTGTCCCGTTACGCTGGTTATGACGTTGTCACGTTAAACTATAGTCCGTAAACCAAACTTTACGGACAACCAATTTTTTTTTAATCCTATGTTGTCCCATTGTTGGGCAAAGACCTCCCCCAAATTTTTCCACCTCTCACGATAATACGAAAATTCTCTTCCTAAGAAATATTATTTAATTTTGGTAATACGCGAGCGAAATGTGGTTCTGGCGTCGCTTACTGAGAATCCCTTGGACCGCACATCGAACAAATGCATCCGTACTGGAGGAAATAAACTTGGAAAAAACATAACTTGTCGTCGGTCTGTTAGTTTACGTCTTATACTACAATACTTTGGCCACATCACACGCAGAAATGCCGATAACATTGAAAGGCTTATAGTTACGGGCAAAATCGAGGGCAAGCGACCAAGAGGACGATGTCCCAAACGATGGTCCAGGAAGCAGAATGCCTAGAAGTAATGTCGCACTCCACCATGCCGAAGACAGAGGAAAGTGGAGAAAAGCAATTGAAGGTGTCCTTGCAAGACGTCACGATCCTCAACAGTGAGGGACCGATCGAGGATGAGGGAAGACGCGAACGGTGTCACGGTAATAACTAGTCTTCCTTGAACTGAGAATTCCCACAAGAAAAATGTTTACCCGACAGTCAGCTCATTGTGTTCGCTTCAAGAAATTGAGAAAGAACTTGATATTTTGTAAACAAAACCTGCACTTATCATTGGAATAACGAACTGTCTCAGTGTAAGATCAGAGCTTCAGAGCAATGAATATTAATTCGTGGGTTTACATATTTTTAGTGATTTGTCCAATTTTTATTGCAAATGTAAGTATTGCAGTACTTCAGTTCAATTATATTAATAACAAAAAACAACTATCAAAAGTACAGCAAAGTCTGCCATTTTGTGCTGTAATTTTAGTGAAAATAAACAGTACCAGGTGGCAAACTTTGCTGTACTTATAATAGTAATTTAGTAAATTCAAACAGTCGCAATATATGAATATTACATTCAAGTTTACAGAAATTACTATTATCAAAAATAAAAAAAATAACAATATCGTATGCTACATAATATTACTTATTCTTTGCCTATAGTCTAAAAACCACTTTTTAATGAGTTTGTTCTATCTGCTTCCTTTAGGAGATATACCAGTATTTATGGGTTTTATTAGGTTATGTCGTCAATGCACGCTAATTTAAATTAATTTATACCATCAAGAGAACATCTTGATCGTCTCGACACTTCTTAATATTAAAAAAACATGACAGGGTGCCTGGAGGTCATCGTCGGAAGATCAAAGAGACGATTTTCGATACCGAAGAGACCCGAGGGAGCTTCGCCGAGTACACTACCAATCGAAGAGGCATATGCTGCCAGACCAGGAGAACAAACGGGTCGAGAAACGAAGTACCACGCTCAAAACGCCGATCAGGAATAAGGTTACATTCTTTACTTTACTTTCTTTGGCGCTACAACCCTTTATGGATCCTGGCTACATCTACAATGGACTGCCACTCACTGCGAACTTTGGCCTTCCTTCTCCAGGTGGTCCTTTTTCCTAAGCTGAGGTCGTTGGTTATTAGGCGGTCCGGTATTTTCCTTTGTTGCAGTCTTCGTAACCGGGTTTTTTACCATACTGGATGGTTAGCCTTGCGACGAACCCTCCTCTTTTATCCGGGCTTGAGACCGGCAGTGCAGAAAGTTTCCACACAGGCAAAATTATCATTTTCATACGAGGAATAAGGTAAACCCAATCATTATGGCAGACCATGTGTGGTGACTCCATTTTCCGCAATTGGACTCGTTAGAAGGTCGTTTTTGCGTGAGCATGTTCCTGACCACGGATGTAGCCAGCCTAACTACGTCCAAAAGCGCAGAAGATTCTTAGGCTCTTCACAGGCTTCGCGGAGCGACCTCGGATACCCGAGGGTTTCGAGTCGTTGTGCTGTTACTCCCACGCATTCCAGGACTACGTGAGCAGCTGATTTATCTTCTGTTAAGCAGCCTCTGCAGAGTGGGCTGTCAGTGTTACCAGTGTTATAAAGATGTCTGTTCAGAAGGCAGTGTCTTGTGATCGTTCCCACGATCCCTTTTTGTGTTAGTCTCGGTGTTAGGGTTGGCAGGGCCATTCTCGATTGTCGACATTCCGCAGTGTTAGTCCAGCGGTTGTTATGTTGGTTAGGGGTGCTTTTTCGCTCGCATCTGTGAAAAAGGTAGGGGAAGGAAGGGGTGAGGGCCCTAGTGGTCTCGAATCCCCTTCTGGCTAGCTCTTATTATGCCTTATATTACAACAGTTAGATAACAAAAAGCATAAAGTTTGAAAAAACTGAACCCGATTGCATTATATACAGACATTGATTGCCAATTCATTATTCCAAATTAAATCTATAAAAATATGATTGATAAATATTTTTGTAATCTATTTTAATCTCCTTCATGTTGATATCCAACTCGATAGGTTTGGTAAACAAAAATTTATTAACGACTATTTAGCGTCAAAAATTCGCTATTTTGTTTTTTTTATAAAACTCATCTGTTTTTGAGACATAAGAAGTAGATGGATTTACGAGAAGAGGAAGACCAAAGAAAAGATGGATGGACTGTGTGGAAGAGGATATGAACAAAGCAGGCGTGAGTACAGAGATGACGGCTGATAGAGACGAATGGAAGAAGAAGACATGTTGTGCCGACCCCACCTAAGTGTGGGATAAGGGCAGGGAGATGATGATGATCGGTTTTTGAGACATATCTAACGATACCATCACTGTCAAAATCCATCCAGCTATTTGTAAGATATGAGGTAACAAAGGAAACATACATACATATCTTCCAAGGCAGTCAGTTAAAAACAGATCCTACTTTCTATTTTAAAGCCGACAGAAAAGAGCTCCATTGTAAAATATTTTTTAATTATTATTTCTTTCCAGCCCTCAGGCCACCTCACACCTCTCGAAGATGATGACATGGAAAACGACGAAGTGATCTCCGTAGCCATCGGCCCTCCTCCCATCCGACCTAAATACGAGAAAACTCGCAAGAAGATCACTCAGAAACCCACCAAAGGACCTCCTAACACCTCCGCAGTCGGATTAGTCAAGGAGGTCCTAACACAGATCACAAGGGAATTCATCACAAGAGATGTGAATGAAAATTTCGTCTTCGGGCAGTACTTAGGTAACGCAATGAAAAATCTGACCAGCGAACTAAGACTAAGCATGCAGCATGAGATTTTAGAGCTCATAGTTAAATACCAGAAGCTGAATCGAGGGGAAACAAAAGAGGCGGAAGATAAAAGTCCACAGATGATACAAGTGTTGAAAGATGTGAAGATGGATAAGAAGTTGTTCAGTTCAAATGACACGGAAGAGCCTTGGCCAGATTTTTCCAATTTGGCTAAGATTGTCGGGTAGAGCTTTTGTAATTTCGCATATATAAATTTATTTGGAATAAACGGTGGTTTTCCATTAATTACCCGACTTCAAAAAAAGGGATTCTCGATTCGACGCGTATGTTTTTTCGTAAGTTCTTCTTCTTATCGTGTCACTAGTTCTTTCGAACCAGTGGGGTGAAAGGTTTTCAAGTGGGCCTCGAAGAGGATCGTTTCGTGCACTAAGTAAGTAAGTGAGAGTCGGTGTTGCACAGGGTCCGTCCTTATCATAAAGTCAACCACGTAAACTTTTTAGTTTGTTGCATAAGTCGAGAAGTCGGTTTTTTTTAATAAATATAAATATTTTCTTAAAGTTGTTCATACAAGAGTATTCCATAATTTACTGTAGCAGTTATTTAACATTTATGCAGGTGAGCTAAGCAAATATCTGAGTCGGAGCTAACTAATGTCCTCAAGAATTCAAGCACTGTTATTTTAAATTGTTAGCTTTGAAAGGGACTGTTCTCTACCGTGCTATAGTTTTAAGCTTTATGCGCGGTCTATTTTTACTTGCTCGTAAAGCAACGACTGACGTTGTAATAGTTAGGCCACCCTATTTCTATCCAAAGAGGAACTGGCATTCGTATTATGCGTAATTTTTTTTTTTTTAATTTTGTTTTTTTCACACCATGCCAACTTGCCCCAAACTAAGCAGAGCTTGTACTATGAGAACCAGATAACTGATAAAATACTGATTTATATTTTTTTGGCACATTATGATACCATACTTATGATTTGTCCTAACTGGTGTCTATAACACAAATGTTTGTCCTGAAGCGGCAATCGAATCTGCAACATTGGCGTGGCAGTATAACACACTTGCCACTGAACCATCCGTGTCGACAGATGTACTACCTAAAACCTTTTTCAACTCCAATAGTTATTAACAATTTTTTGTTTACTCACATACACCTATTTCTAAGCTTTAAATATAAGTACCTAAAGTGTTAAGTTCAAATAAATATATTTTCATTTTCACTTTTCATTTTTACTTAGTAGGAAAAGAGTAATAAATTTAGGGTAGCATAGGAACGCGCCCTTATTCGCGTCCAACCCCGCATTATCTAGTGGCATATTATTCTTAACGTGATATTTTCCGCACGACTAAGTATTTTCAAGCGACTGAATTTTCAGCGCCCATGGCTCAAGCATAATGATATGAAATGTAAATTAAATTATTTCAAGCGTTTTCCTTTTGCAATTTATGGTCCAGACGCTTGGCGTAATGCTTTCTAACATAAATTCTACGAGTTTTATTTAATTTTCCCATTTTTTTGGGTACAAGAGTGAGTTTGGAGGAAATTTTCAAAAAGGCAAGAAAGTTTGTATAGGTACAAAACTCGTGTCAAAACACAAATCGTGATGAAGACAGGGGAGAAAGTCGCGAGACATATTTAATAAGTAAACATTCATTAAGACTCAGAATCCCGTGCGCCGCTATCTTGCTCGCTCGTATATTTGAACATTTGAAGAATAAATTGGATAAGGTGCTGAAGTGAGTACTTAAAGTTGTGGTTTTTTTTAACCTCCTTCGCTTATGCTACACTATCAACACGAAAAATATACTAAAACATTTCGTAAGGTTATAATAAAAAAATCTACTACTTACTCCACATTTTTGCAGTCAATTTATATCTTCCAAAATGTAGAAATGTGCGAGTGAGAGAGCGATGTGCGGTATTTTATACACCACCAATTTTTAATTACCAAAAAAGTTAAATGGGCAATGCAGACGGGGTACTACGTTGCATCTGTGCTGTCGGAATTTTGGATTTCTACAAAATGACAGAGTGACAGCGGAGCGAGTGCGGCGCCCGAGCCGACGTTTTGCGAGCTGGCTCGAGCTAGGTACCCGGGTTTGCCAAACGATGAATAAAACTTAAATTATTATCAATTAAAGGTACTGCCTGTAGCAAATCCATAGGAAAACGACTAACTGTAACAGTTATATATTTTATATATTGTGACAAAAGTTGGACTTAATTTTTTCAGGTTTTTTTGCCGTATACCTATGTGTTTAGTAATGGCAACTGACTATGCGTATTTTTTTTATGGTGATTAAAATTTGACCGTTTATGTCCAGTGACTTTATCTCCTATCTCCCCTAATGATAGACTAGGTTGGCCATATTTTCCTTATACTTGACGAGCTGTGGGCGAAAATAACCACTCAGTGGCATCCCTTTTGAAATACAAGACATTTTTCCCCGACTCGAGGAAACTTTCCACTTAAGAATTTGAAATTCCCCTACATAAGATCCATTCGGGTGTCGACATAAATCAGGGTACATTCACTTTTGTGCTCCACCACGGATTGGAGATTGAAATATGGGGAGGTAGCAATTTACACTAAGTAATGTAGGGAGACCTTTGCCCAGCTGTGGGAAGATACCCACAGTTACCGTTTGGAGGCACCCCCTTGCAGGATGCCGTCTAGATATGTACCTAGGTATCAATACTGTATTTAATTTATTATATATATAATTTATTTTTTTAATCCCGGAAATATGGAAATGACAAACTAATATGTATGCAATCCTGATATAAACCAAATATTTTGCCGCAAAACAGTAAGGTGTTATCATTACTGTGTCCCTAGGGCACTAGGCTTTCGAGAGTGCTCAATGATGACTGACCGAAATGTCTCAAAGTGGATTTTGTGGTTCGGATCCTCATGTAGCACTGTTCTGTTCATGGGCAGAAGTGAATATCAGAAGCTCAGTCACTTGTTTACGTAAAAAAAACATTTGGGGATATGATATGCTCAAATTTTAATGCAAATAAACAACACCATGATGGTAGTCTTTGCTGTACTTTTGATAGTTTTTAGTAATTTCCAAAACTTGCAATAGCCCAAATAATAATATTTCTTAGTAATTAACGCATTTATCTCAGTGACTATAATAATTATTATGATGTATAAAGTAATGCCGTAGTCTCATAAAAAAAACGCTTGTGATATACGGACGGACACGGCCAGACAGACAAAACTTAGGACGCTAGGGTTCTTTGCTGGACATGGAACCCTAAAAAAAGTGCTATAAATAGTGGCTATTAGAGCTGTTGTTGAATTGCAGGCTGCAACAAACAGCACAGCTCGAACGGCTCAGCGCAAATTTAACAAATGGGATTGGCCGCGGGTTGCATTGCAATGCGAAGTGTGGTGCAAGTGTAAAACGCAATGCATGGTTTGAAATTTTATATTTATACTAGCTGATGCCCGCAACTTCGTTTGACTTATGAGTTAACAAAATTCCTTTCTTAGTACGTGCCTACATTTCCTGACGAACATGCCTTCCAAATTTTAAGTATCTATGTTCAGCAGTTTAGCCTATGCATGTCTATCAGTCAGTCAGTCAGGTCCAAGTCTATTATATATTCACCAACTCATTCAACAAAGATGAGTTTGTATTGGATGAGTTGACGAACGACTCATATAATACATTATATTGAATAATAAGTTTATTAAATCCTATTCATACTAAGTAAAAGCTTGTGAAGATGATGGATAAAATAAATACTTGCCTATCTCTTTAGATAGCTCATTAGCATAATTCTGCCGTGTGCGGCTCTCAATTGCCAATCAAAAAATCTAAACATATAAGTAGGTTTTTTTATGTAAATAGTGATGAGACAAGCTAAGCTTTCTTCTGACAGTAAGATATCAAGCCTGCCTATAACCAAAACAGCGCTGATGTAGCACTTGTCCACTTTGAGACATTTTGATGTTATCGAATGCCCAGTAATTTAGCTAACTACAGCCCTTCGAATCAGAACACAGCAATGCTTTACACATAACTGCTTTGCGACTGAATATTTAGCACTGTGTTGGTACTCATCTAGACGGCATCCTGCAAACGGTACTTTTCCCGCTACAGTTAGTCACTTGGACCATAGAAGAAGAGTCGCGGCTTTTCACGCACATTCAACAATTCAAGTGATTTACGAGTATACTAGCTGTAAACTAAACCAAGTCGGCAGTAGCCGCTGTATTGCCGCTGTGTTGCCGCTATGTTGCCGTGCCTCTGTGTTGTGTTGCCTAGTTACTTAGCGCACTGGCGACTGAAAAAAGGGTTAGTTTAAACCAGTAGATTTGGCTATTTGAAGGAAAAAAGCTAAGCCTCAAGCCAAAACTCGATTTGATTGAAATTCAGTATCGGTTTACTTTATGAGGTAAAAAAGGCCATTTTTAAATGCGTCTGCGCTAATTCGAAAAATATGACTTCCCGTAAATGAATGAATGTTTGAATGAAAATGCTTTAATGTGGTCTAAATTTGTGGTCTAGAAAAAAAAATAAGGAAGGCGCAATTAAAATTTAGTGCATTAGGCGGCCTTATACAATAAAGGAATCTCTTACATACAACTGTGTTATTATATTAAACACCATCTCTAAAGGTAAGTAAGCACTACCATAAACACCATAGAAGCTGTGCAATCTCGCATTATGTACCTATCTACACAACTTTACGGTAATAGCCTGTAACAGCAATATAGTGTAATATTCTAGTACTTATTAACACCTTACTTTATTACAGTTGGTGCTCAGAGAATATTACAGGGATCCTTATTGGGTATTCAACTTAGCACCACGCTGGCTTAACTATATTAAATCCACAGAGACCGAAGAAACTATACATAGAGACAGTTTTTGATATTTTTAAACAAAAAAACTTATCTATTAGAGTGAAAATAGACGATAAATTATATTGCGCAATGCGACGAATTGTACAATATTAACTGTGACCGTATATGTAGGGTTTTTATTGAATCTTTCTTTCTTTCAAATCTTATTGTTCAATAAATATATTGTGCAATGTTTTTGTAGGTCTAGCAAGGGGATGCCAACTGGGATGGAAATAAAATTTTTCATTTTGATTGATTATTAAATTAAAAAAAAATAAACTACACACACATGTCAAATAATTAAAAGGTATTATTTTATATCGCCTTATTTTTAAAATAGTGGACAACGCAACTTCGTTTGCGTTGCGAATTTACAAAAGTCCTTCCTTGGTTCGCACATTCAGCAGTTTCAAGTCTCTGCCTCTACTGGTTTAGCCTATATGCTGCCTCTCAGTCAGTCAGTCATTCTTAGTCAGTTCGCAATAATAGGCCTTATGAAAGGTGGCTGCAGAGTACTGTCTGTAGGGCGGCGCATAGAGTCAGATGAACATACATACATACATACAAACATAAAATACACTCACAAAACATAACTCTTCTTCTTCGCAGTCTGGTAAAAATCGTAGCGTCGTCGGCGTACAACATCTATGAGCGAATGCGTAAGTATAGTTTTGTCTCCATGGCAAGAGAGAGCGCAGCGCAAAGATTTCGTTGCTCTACTGTTCTACCTCTAACGATATTTAAATTACATTATAATGGGCTACCTATGCGTTGATGATGCGAAAAGTTGTATGAGATCAACACTTCGAGGAAATTGGATTTGAGTAAGTAACAAGTGTAAGTTATGATGTAAGTAGGTGAATTTATTAATTTAAACACCTATATTAATATATTATTATATAGGTATTTTCAACTGACTTCAATTGCACGAAAGGAACCTATTGCACGAAAGGAGCCTTCTCGAGGCGCACTTGAAATCCTTTCACCACACTGGTTCGAAAGAACTAGTGATACGATAAGAAGAAGAAGACTGACTTCAAAAAAGGAGGAGGTTCACAATTCAGTTGATTCATTTTAATGCTTGTTTACTCAAAACTTTGTGGTGTAGAAACCGATTTTTTTTTATTTGAGAGTATATACGAGTACTTTCTGATTGGATATGAATAGAAATTTCATCAAAATCGGTTCAGTAATTTAGTTTTAAATCAAAATAACTAAAAAAAAATGGCGTCAACTAAACAAAATTGAGTATTTGCTTCCCTGTGACTTGTCAGTGGTGTCTACGGTCACTTGAACCGTCCGATTGAAGTCGGTTGTTGCGTGTTTTTGTAAAACCTTTTTTGACGTGACACGTCTAATAAATCGATGAACGCCGCCGCGCCGCCCGGCTGCATGCACGAAATGTTAACGTCTGGTAACGCTTATTGTCCCGTTACGCTGGTAGTCACGTTTAACTATCGTCCGTAAACCAACTTTACAGACAAACAATTTTATTTTATTTAGTTTATCGACCCAAAAGTTAAAACCCTGCAATACAGGCTCTTGAGGAGACCTAGTGTAGGGTACAGAGCTCCAGTAGGTACATCTAAAATTTAAGGTAAGACTGCCATGGTATTAATATCCATTACAATGTATCCGGTCCATATTTAAGAAACCAATAAACTTTTTTTTTTATATTTTATAGATACTGCCCACACATAAAATGTAATCGGAGACTCTGCTGAATATTAACCACTTAATCTTTCAGAATACGTGTACACTGAAACATTAAAAGCGTATCAAATATTTACGAGGGGTTGATCGGGTTCCCGGGCGTTAAAGTTTATGACGTCACCTCCGGAACTTCAGCTACTTTATCAGCGCGATAATGTAGAAGTCATAATCTCAATCTTTCCCAAAAGCTAACACGCTCATACGCTAGTTTTTAAAAACAAAGGTTACTTAATATAACATACCTACCATCCTGATTTTTCGATCGTATGCAAATGTATTTTGAATGTAATCACTTTTTTACAGCGGATATGAACGACCCGTACGTACCCTACTTGACAATCTATTTCGATTCCAAAAAGAGTTTTTGCTATTCGTAGGGGTATTTTAGAACTTGCGCATATCTATTAACATGCGAGTACCTAGTTAGTAACCAATGAATAGCGTGATGAATGGTAACCAAATTTAGGTTTATTTTAAAGGGGTTAAAAATATTTATAATCGATTAGGTAAATGATTTTGAACAAAAAAAAATTCAAGTTTCGTTTAATCAAAATGTAACCTTCTATATATTATATATAAAAAAAATCGTGTACAGCGAACAGCTATTACATCTTAGCAAAAGTTGAGGCAAAGATTTATTGGTCTGAAAGAAATAGGATCAGCCAAGCGTGAGTGCAGCCGGCGCGTGGTTCCGTACTCCGGAAGGAGGCTTCCTTGTTTACAGAGTAGACGTTCGGGTCAGGTTTTGATATATATCCAGAACGCAGAGGAAGAAATATACGCTCAAACAATCAAAATCAAAACATTCTAGCAAAAGTTGAGAGCACAGATTTATTGGTCTGAAAGAAACAAGACCAGCCAAGCGTGAGTGCAGGCGGCGCGTGGTTCCGTACTCGGAAGGAGGCTTCCTTGTTTACAGAGTAGACGTTCGGGCCAGGTTTTGATATATATCCAGAAAACAGAGGAAGAAATATAAGCTTAAAAAAATTGTCCGCAGGTTAAAGGCTATGTGACATTACATTGTATATAAGTAGCGCTATTTAACCAAACCAAAATATTTTTTACACTTAGTGTAAACAATTTTTTTTTTCTTTAGTCCAACAGCTATACTGTTAAGTACATGCTTGTCCTTAAGCATGTACTTAACACTAAAGCTGTCGCTATTGGATCTGTCGGACCCAGACTTCTGTTTTTTGACTAGTATTATTGAAGTGAGTGCAGACAGGGCGCGTGGTTCCGTACTCCGGAAGGAGACTTCCCAGTTTGTCGAGTGGACATTTAGGTCAGGTTTTTTGTTGATACAATCATGATATTCGAGGAAAACAGACTGAAGAATCCTACTTATATTTTACTTATCCTTTTACTAGTTCTTTCGAATCAGTGTGGTGAAAGGATTTCATGTGCGCCTCAATGAGGCTCCTTTCGTGCACTCGACACATGTTTTTCGAACTTTTAGGTTCTATGACATGCCATTTCCTCACGATGTTAACCTTCACCGTTAAGCACGTGTGACGTAATTTAATTGCACACATAGATCCGGGTTCGAACTCACGAGCTTCAGACCGAAAGTTGAGGAACCTCCCACTCGGCCAACAAGGCTTTTATTAAAAGGTGAATCTTGCGAGGTTGAATGAGGAAATGATGGATAAATGCAGTTTGTTCCTCGAGCATGTTAAAACTGCTAAACCGATTGAGTTAAAATTCGGTATGGGTATAGATAATTAACTGAAAAAACATTGCCTAATTTATTTTTTAAATTATTTTATTATGATAATTAAGGTGTAAACTCCAAAAAGTACTCATAGAGAATAATTTTCTTTTCCAGTTTCGTTTTTTATTCAAGAAACCCTAAAGTTCTCACGGCAGACAATGCGTAGCGGTGTTGTCTCCGGCTGTAAGCTGCTTAGTGCAGGTTCGGTATTCTACAGATTGTGCCGTCACCGAGACCTCAGTGCGACGACGGGGCTTACTGTGGTATTTTTATTTTCAAGGCTTACGATTGCACCTGGAAGGCAGAATATGTATTGAAGTTATACATATACAATATTACAATATTGAAGTTATATATATATAGTTTTATGTTTTATATACAGGGTGGATTTTTTCGACTAGGCTTGGATGGCCAAATCCTGAAGTATGGGAAATATCGAAAAAATGCTCCAAGGACCTTGGGGCAAAATTCAATCTGCATATTGATCATCAATCAGGTTTCATAAAAATATTAGTAAATTTTGATTAACATCGTCGCACTGTTAATAAAATAGAATATTTTAAGAACTAAAATTGTAAAAAAATTTAAGGCAAAAGTATAAAACCATTTATTTTCGTTTCGAACATAAATTCAACTCATAAGAACCTATACAATTTTTTTATAAAGTACACATATTTTTTTTGTATCTGTGTTCTATAAGTTTTCAACTTCCTACTTCCATACTTCGACACAAAGCATAGTCCTAAAACTATAATATTTAAATATACTATAGGTAAATACAATTTGTAACAATGTATAGCACAAATGGAGATTGTACCTACAGTACATGTATCAGTGTACAGTACAGGAGAATGAGATACATTGTTGAACCTACATGTACTCCGATAATACCCACAAACAATAATATCCTAACTTCCAAGGTTTGTAATCAGCGGCGGATGTACGTACAGTAACATACACAAATCATACAATTCAATTAGTAAGTTCTACTAAGCCGATCGATATTGTAACACTAAGTTGATTTCATGTTATATTGTTTTGGTTGTGCAAGTAACTGAAGCCAGTATCCTCAGCACGCTGCCATCGGGTATCGAGTTGGAGTAGTTGAGCTACCTATACATCGTTTGCAACGGTCTATGGGTGGTCCAATTGTTTCCTTTTGTAACTTTGTAATATAAATTGTAGTAGTTAGCTTATACTGTAAAAAATAATTTAAAGTAACTAAATCCAGCAACACTAGACTCGTTTCCACGTTACTGGGTTTCACTTTATTCCTATTTTTAGCCGACTGCGTAGAAGGAGGGTTATGTTTTTCGAATGTATGTAAATACATATAATATGTTTGAATGTTGACTGCCTCTATGCGCCGCCCTGCAGGCTAAATGACAAAATCATCAATGGCTGCGAAGAGATGCGGCCAAAGCAACCGTGATTTTTTAGTCTTTACATAATATTGCTGATTCCATGTGGATGATATTTAATTTAAAAAACAAGTGAATGTAATGATATCCTAAAATCAATTAAAATTTATTTAATTAAACATAATCGCGGCCACATTTCGATAGGCACACTGTATATGTAAAAAATAAGTTTTTGGCATGTAGGTAGGTACTTGATAAACGTAGTGATCTTGCTAAAATGATCAATGCTCCACACAAACTTTAACGTTTTATCAAAATATATAAATATCAAAAAAGTAAGAATATACTTTCAACCGAGATAAAAATAATATTTAAAACAGCAATATCATGAAATCGGGTACAAACAAAAACCATATGGTAATGCTATGCGAGCAAAACTATAGCGATAACATTGTCTGAACAAAAACTGCTATTTTTGTAGCTCAATAGCCAGATTACATAGGTATTGAATAGCAAATAGTATTTTCCCGTAAAGAAAAAGTCCAGAGATGTAATCAGTATTTTTGCCCCTGTACGGAGAACAAAACCTCGTTATAGTTACTAAAATTCTAGTTGAATTTGTGACAGCGAGAATAATTTAGTAACAATTACAATAATAATAGTTCCTGCTGACGAAATTACAGTTCTAGCTAATAAAAGTTAGTGAAGGGTACAAGAAAATATATTATCGGTTATTATTTTGTCTCGTTATCCCATTTTTTTTTCTCCGTGTGGAGCATATACCATTACTTACGTAATGTAGAAAAAAAAGAGAGTCTCTTCTGACTGAATAGACTCGACCTATCGCCAATCGAGACGCTAGTACGGTGTATTTCATACTCCTCCTATTGAAGAATATGGATTTATATTCGAAACGATGTTTCGACTATCATTCGACCTTCATTGTACAATACGGTAGGTGCATTTTCGTTATTTTCACAATATTGGCTGGCTGTATTTAAAACATTTGCGTTTCTACAGTCTACTACCTCTCTTAAGATTTATAAACTATTATTTTTCATTTGAGCTATAATATTATACTAATCATAATGTATTTTCTATCAGGATAAACTTTTGTTTCCTACTTAATACATATAAAGATCTTTATGTACACAGTTTTATGCCGAAAATGTTTCTTATTTCTTTGAATTATCTACCCAACATGTTACATCCCCCGCCCCTTACCTGAGTACGTCCGTTAAACCCTTTGAATAATTCAGTCACAATCACTGGTCGTCTCATTTATTCATAGAAGAGTGGACTGCGCGCGTTATTTCCGCCGTGTTACGTTATTTTTGGCGGGAAAACGACGTGATGGAAAACGTCCTCTCGTGAATTTTTATAATAAAGGCTTAGTACATACGAGAATTTTTGAATATTATTTGGCAGATTGTTTTTTGTTTGGTGATGAATTTTTCAGCATTAATAGCTGACAACTTATTATAAATTATTAGGTACAAGATTTTTTAATATCTTAAATACTTATTAATTTTTTCACGTAAAAGTCTTTATCCATATTGGTAATACCTAAATATTTGCTCTACACTCTACTCTAGAGTAGACCAAAATATTATGAAATTTTTGCGCCAATTTATTAGGCTGTCATCGACTCTCGTTATCGAATGGTACGTCAATTTTGGATTTTGCATAGAAAATTAAGCCCCAGTCTGAAGGACCAAGCTCAACCACAAAGTACTATATCGTAACACAATTTTTGAATTTAATTTAAAAGAAATGCTTTTAAAAAATATTTTGAACTGCAAGATTTTATGAATGACTCATTCAGTGACGTAACAATATAGTTAAAAAATATCGGTCCGTCTCTATCAGTTTCAACACTCTAAACGGGTAATATTGTGTCGCTGTACTTTTATCTATTTGACTTACCGTGGACGTGGTGGCCAAGTGAATGAGACCCTTAACTTGGGATCTGATGGTCGCGGGTTCGAATCCCGGTGGCAGTCATGCGTAAATGGGGTTTTTCGGTCGAAGAAAACTATGTATGCATCCCACGTTCTCGCAACGGTGAAGGAAAACATCGTGAGGAAACCGGCATGTCGTAGAACCTAAAAGTTCGAAAACATGTGTCGAGCCTCTTCGAGGCGCACTTGAAATCCTTTCACCACACTGGTTCGAAGGAACTAGTGACACGATAAGAAGACCAAGACCTGAAATGTAACCTACCTACACAATATTGCAAATACTTACTGAATACTGAACACAAGTATCGACAAATTATATAAATATATTTAGTAATAAATCCGCTTGATTTCTAAACAATGGTTTTAATTAACTTAACTTTAGTTTAGTACTTTAGTATATATTAATATATATATCATATATATTACATACACTACTTATATATAATATAAATTATAAATATATATTTTTTTTTTAATTTAAGCGGATTTATTACTAAATATATTTATATAATTGGTTGATATTTATGGATTTCCGCAAAGTAACGCCTGAATCAATCAATTAACTGAACACAAGCTCAACCGAAGAATATCAACAAAAACAACTTAATTTATTTTAGTTTCCCATAATATTAGGATCGCGCAAGCTTGTGTACATGAAAAGTTTTCTTTGTTTCCGACCAGCGATGCGTGGATTAGAGGTTTACTGCAAAGACCAACATCGACTACAGGTTTAACTTTTCTATGAATAGCGGTTTCGGACAAGAGCATATAGAACTAAAACTTTCCTATAGCAAAACAGGGTTAGATTTACACAAAAAGTAGGTGCCCCTTTTCCTAAAAACATTATTTTCAAAAATAAAATGGAAGTAATTAATAATAGGTAAAGTTTTAAACATATTTTATGCTTCATACTCTACCTATTACAAAACATTTATTTAATTTTCGAGAGTATATTTTTAGGTAAAGGGCACATATCTTTTGGTGGAATCTAACCTTGTTTTAGTCTATCTAACTACAGATTTCATTTATATTATTGACTTAGATAGCTGGCTCACGTAAGCTTTAAAAGAAGATTGCGTCGAAAAACGATAAAAATAGTAATTGCCCTAGTCATTTTAAATCAAAATTGCTCACGCGCGTTGATACAATATTTCATCAGTCTAAAATGTACTAGAAATTATACATTTTTTTTTGACAAAACTTGTTTCCTATACTACATACTCGTTTTTTGTTTCTAAATTTTTATACTTGTATGCCTACATAATCACTAAAGTTTTATCATGTATGTAAAACTTCTGTAAACGCAGTAGTTAAATAAATTGGCTCAAACTCCGGAGTGAAAACTCGTAAACACAATGATAACTCTATTAAAAGTTATGTCTTGTTTACGACGACAATGTAAACGAACATAAAACATTCAAAATGATAAAACAAGGATTGTCGCAGAATTTGATTGCTGAAAAGCAGAAAAATCAAGATAATTTTTCTATTTTAGGTTTTTTTTAACCTCTCTGGCGCCATAAATTCAAAGTATTTTTTTTTCAAAGTTTGAAAGCAGCGTGATACGTTACTAATAACGTAATGTAAAAGGACAAAGTATTATTAAAGCACATTGTTGGTACTTATTGATAAAAAGAAAAGTTCTTCTTATCGTGTCACTAGTTATTTCGACCCAGGGTGATGAAAGGATTTTAAGTGCGCCTCGCCAAACCATACATAGATAGGTACGGGTCTGATACGTAGATTCGAAAGCCGTTGTAGCGACGCACGCTGTTTAATATTACCAAATCGCGTTGCTTACTTTATACATTACCCAAGCACAACGTAGAATTCCCATAGTTCAGATAAAACAACAGATTATTTTTAATTCTTCGAGACCGGTGCCACTCAAAAAGTTCACACGGGCAATCTCCTTTGATCCTGCCGCTATTTTTATAGCTAAGCGTCAGGTGGTTCGCACGGTGTGTAAATAATTAATCAAGCGCTTGGCATTAAGAGCTGCGAATAAGTGATGAAGTGAGCACATGCGAGGAACTAAGTAGACTTGTCTAGAATCCTAGAGTCGCTTAGGCTTAGTTCGCATACGGCCCGAATCGAGTGGCGAGTCATTTAGTGATTAAATTAGGTAGAACCTAAAAAAATCGAAAAACATGTATCAAGTGCATGAAAAGAGCATCTTCGAGGCGCATTTGAAATTCTTTTACTATACTGGTTCGAAATAAATAGTGACACGATAGGAAGAAGAATTAGGTACTCGTTTATCGTTAACTGAATTTTGAATAAATTTCTCATTACGCCTAAATATCGTTTCGTCGCTCTAACGTCGTGTATAGTAAAAATGTAAACGGCTTCTTCGCTCTACTGAAGCAATATTTGTACAGCGACTAGAGAATTTAAATAAATCAGGTTCGGATTTTCTTAGCCGATGATTCAGTGTGTGAGTCGTGACGCGTGGTGGATTCTACTCCGATAAAATAGAACAAGATTGGATCGACTCAACTAAATTTATTTCTAAAATACTCGACAAAATATTCTTTTTTAGTTACTAAATCACTCGGTACTTGCCTCATGTGAAGTAGTTGTGAGCGCCAATTCTTGAGGATTCCAAATTCCAGAATATTTTTACGCAGAACCAGTGATTCAACGCTACTCAAATGGTACTAACTTATTGATATTTAAAAAAACTTAAAGCCTAAAGCGTCGATGACACACGGCTTGAAGCAAGCTAGCGAGTGAGCGAGGAGCGGGAAGGATTGTCAACAAGCAGATTGTAAAAACGCCGATGAGACTGGGCGACTTTACACGCTGCAAGCGAAGTCGCTGACGTGTAAAAAAGCCGTGTGTCATCATCGACGCTTTACTAACTGACAGACAGTCTACAGGCTAGACCAGTGGATGTAGAGACATACATTTTGAATTAAGATAATTGATTGATTCAGGCGTTACTTTGCGGAAATCCATAAATATCAACAAATTATATAAATATATTTAGTAATAAATCCGCTTGATTTCAAAACAAAGGTTTTAATTAACTTAACTTTAGTTTAGAACTTTAGTACATATTACTATATTATAAACCAAAGAGTCAACGAACAGAAAACAAAAAAAAAAACTAAAAATAAAAAAGTTAAAGTTCTATACTAAAGTTAAGTTAATTAAAACCTTTGTTTAGAAATCAAGCGGATTTATTACTAAATATATTTATATAATTTGTTGATATTTTGAATTAATTAAATATCTTGAATGATGCCATATCTGAGTGAATTTTCTCAACTCCGTGTTACGGACGTGGGCTTTGATAAGCGACATAATCCAAGGCGACTAAATAATGGATGATCATACTAAGGTTCATGTCCTGTACTGCGAAGGA
The DNA here is from genome assembly GCA_932526365.1 of Lobophora halterata. Taxonomy (NCBI): domain Eukaryota; kingdom Metazoa; phylum Arthropoda; class Insecta; order Lepidoptera; family Geometridae; genus Lobophora; species Lobophora halterata. Next base: position 1,410,029 of record OW052012.1, read on the forward strand.
TGATAGACTAAGTAATACTGAATCCCGATTACATTTATATTCCCGATTAGTAACAATCGGTTTTTTATATTTTTTTAAATAAACGGTGAAGTTCGAAAAACATGTGTCAAGTACACGAAAGGAGCCTCTTCAAGGCGCACTTGAAATCATTTCACCACTCTGGTTTGAAAGATGACACGATAAGAAGAAAAAGTAACAATCGCAATTTTTTTCCCGATTAATCGTACATTGTCGTACACCTAGATGTAAATACCGATTGTATTCGGGAAAAAATATTTCCCGGTCGTTACAACTATAAACAATCGGGATATGTTTTTAAATCTACTGTTTCGAAAACAAGAAAATGGTTAAAATATGAACCAGTGTTCTCGAAAAGTGCACCAAACCTGTTAAGATATTGTCAGATTTGAAAATATCACCATTCAAATTCAGTACTGACTGACCCACCTTCCTATACGATTTTGGTTTTTTTCATTTTTGTGGCGCTTCTTCTTCTTATCGTGTCACTAGTTCTTTCTAACCAGTGTGGTGAAAGGATTTCAAGTACGCCTCGAAGAGGCTCCTTTCGTGCACTTGACACATGTTTTCGAACTTTTTTCAGGTTCTATGACATGCCGGTTTCCTCACGATGTTTTCCTTTACCGTTAAGCATGTGTTTATATGCAGAAAAATCTATTAGTGTACGACCGGGTTCGTGTGAGTGGATTAAATGTGATTGCTAATTGAGGGTTGGTTCCGAATAAATCAGTCATTGCTTGCTACTCGATTGTTTTACTTGGTCTCCACTAATAATAACTTTACATGGCGCAGACGATCCCGTAAAGTGTAAAAAGTTGTTGGAAAATACAGACTTTATGTCAATTATGAGAATAAATGTGTAGTACAGTGTCAGACATTAAGATAAAATCGAAAAAACCAAGTGGAAATATGGATTCGATGCTGCAACCACCGCCGCCATTTTGCTTTGAAAAAGACTTGTCAAACGTTACGTCGGGGAATTTGAGCAGAGAATGGGCAAGATGGAAGAAGTCTTTTCTAATATATTCGAAAGCTTGTCAATTGAAAAACAAGGACAATGATGTTCAAGTGAGCATTCTTCTGCACATTATCGGTGAAAAGTGTCGCGAGGTTCACGAGCAGTTTCCAACAGAAAAAGATCCCACAGTCGACTCCTTGCTAATACAATTCGATAATTTCTTCACACCAAAACAAAATCTCACAATCGAACGCCATAAATTCTTCTCTCGAAATCAGCATGAATACAAGACTGTTGATCAATATGCATTCGAATTGAGTAAGTTGGCTATGTCGTGTGAATTCAAAGGATTGAAAGATGATTTAATCAAAGATAGATTAATATGTGGATTGATTCAAGACGCATTGAGGGAACGACTACTACGGGAATCAGAATTGACACTCAAGAAGGCGTTGGATATTTGTAGTATTACTGAAATATCACGAGCTCAGGCAAGCAAAGTAAAATCCGAACAAGGAGTTGAAACAAATATTCATGTTGTGGAAAGTGTCGATGGCAAGCAAGACCAGGAGTGTGCTGTTCATTGGGTGCGTCAGGAAGGACGCGGTTCGCGAGCCGTGTGCAATTGTGGCACGCGTCGTGGGGCCCCGCAGCGTAAGCAGTGGACGGGGCAGCGACAGCAGGCGCCGCCGCCGGGCTCGAGCCGGCAGGGAGTCGCCTCCCCTGGCGCTGGCCGGGCAGGGCAGGCGCCGCCGCCGCCTCGGCAAGGTTACATGGATTCACGCGGAGCAGGAAGACAAAAAGTGTGTGATTATTGTGGTTCATATCATGAAAAAATGCGTTGCCCTGCGTATGGGCAGAGATGTGTGAAGTGCAATAAAATGAATCATTTTGCAAGGGTATGCCGTGTAGTGTTTGCGGTTCAGGATTACTCTACAGATCAGGTGTGCGCGATAGTCACTAGTAATTCTTTGTCTGATACACACTTTATAGAATTGCAAAAATATACGAAGCTTGATGAGGAAATGCAGGAACTGATAAAAATAATTAAGAACGGATGGCCTTCGGAAAAAAATAATTTATTGAATATATTGAAACCATACTGGGATTGTAGGGATGAATTGACAATTGCTTATGATCTTGTTTGGAAAGGTGAAAAAATCGTAATCCCAAAATGCATGCGCAAAGATATGCTAAAAAAAATACATGTAGATGTAGGTCATTTAGGAGTAGCCAAAACAAAACTCAGAGCTAGGGAAATTATGTATTGGCCGAATATGAGCTCACAGATACAAGATATGGTGTCTCACTGCCAAGCTTGTCTATCGCACCGAAAAGAAAACAGTAAACAACCATTGATGCCTCATGAAATACCCGAACGGGCTTGGGCAAAGATAGGTACTGATGTGTTTCAGCACAATGGTAAATCTTATTTACTTGTAATTGACTATTTTAGCAAGTTCATGGAAGTAGAATCAATAAAAAAATTAACAACGGATGTTATTATAAGTAAATTAAAAAACATTTTTAGTCGACAAGGAATTCCGGATATAGTAATGTCTGATAATGGGCCAGAGTTTTCCAGTAGTACGCTTAATATATGTAGGTATTGTCATTTGAGTCACTTTAATGTTAATTAAAAATATAATAACATTTTCATTCACATAATAAGTATTCGTAATTTATATTGTTGTTAAATCATAAATTAATTAATACTTATTTTTATTCAAGAAGGAAGATGTGAGTGGATTAAATGTGATTGCTAATTGAGGGTTGGTTCCGAATAAATCAGTCATTGCTTGCTACTCGATTGTTTTACTTGGTCTCCACTAATAATAACTTTACAGTTCGAACCCACCACCTTCGGATCGAAGGTCGAGGCATCTCCCACTCGGCCAACACGGCTTTTGGCGCTTTTTTGTGGCGCTTTAGATGAATGAAGATACAAACCATCTAGAATGCGTGTTGTAGGTAATATTAAGATGTAATATTTTAAGCATTACTTATTTACAAAATAAAATCAATAAATTTGAGTAAGCTGTGTTAAAATCCACACATCGAATATAAGTAACAATAGAAAGAAAAAACTAAAAAGCAACAGCCAGACTATCTAAAAATTGTACCATAAAAAAGGCCCAAAATCGTGAAAAATGCACAGCCTACATTTTTTCGGTCATCGCCGCAATATACGATCCGCCGATATTCCGGTACAAATTACGATTGCATAGGTTTGGTACACACTAGTGATGTGCCGAGTCCGTAATGGGATTCACATACGGATACGCCTACTTGATACGGATCTCTCAAGTGCCCATGACGCCTCATTGAAGCCTATCAAGGAGGTATGATGTCAAATTATGAAATATTTTTTAGCAAAAACAAATATACATAAGGTAGGTATGTAGATTAGATACAGCAGGAGCTTTTGTATAAGTATAGCATTCCAAGGCAGAATAAAGATTAAGATTTGATTAAGATTAAATATTATTCTTTCTAATTTGAAAAGGTGTGATGATTGATTGAGTGGTGTGTAAATTGCTTGACTTTGTTGTCATAAAAGGGTACAGATAAATTTAACTTTGATTAAAATTAAAAATTTTACACCGCAAAACAAATGGATGACTGTTACCGTTACTCGTTTTCCTATGGCTTTGCGTCAGTCGGTACCCATCAATGATAATAATTTAAGTTTCATTCATCGTTTGGCAAACCCGTTTACCTAGCTCGAGCCAGCTCGCCGCAGCTCGGCTCTGGCGCCGCACTCACCCCGCTGTCACTCTGTCATTTTGTAGAAGCCCAAAATGTTGACTGCACAGACACAACGTTACCCTTTTTACATTGCCCGAGTTTTTTTTGCTAATTAAACATTTGTGGTGTACAAAAAGCTTAAAATAAAGTATTGTAATTTACGTTACATACGGAACGTATCACATCACTTGTAACACAATGTACACACGCGCGAATAATTTATGTTTCGATACCGTAACATGTTTGTTTGTGTGTAATTCAGCGATATGTATGACAGAGCTTGATTGGTCGCCTGACTTGATCTTGATTGCGTTCCAAGTCAGTAGTTATAGATACTAAATAGTAGTAAATCACTTCTATATTATTTGAATAATATGTGTGTATACCGGTGTCTGATAAACTTCAGGGTTCGTCCTAAAGCGTCGATGACACACAAGCTTTTTTACACGCTGATTGTTGGCGTTTTTAAACCCTAGCGTGTGAGCGTGTAGCGTTTGTCTGACACACAAAACTTTCTACACGCTCAGAAGCGAACTAGCTAGCGAATGTGTCATACGCAAAGATACTTAATAATAAGATTTTGGAAATTTATTTAAAAGTAATGCTTTTAAAAAAATGATATTAAGAGTTGCAAGATTTTATAAACGATTCATTTAGTGACGTAACAATATAGTTTAAAATATCGGCCCGTCTCTATCAGTTGCAACACCCTATCCGGGTAATACTACGGGGTTGTGTAGCTGTACTTTATTTATTTGACCTACGAAGACCTAAAATGTAACCTACCCAATATTGCAAATAAATAATAAATACTTGCTACAAGCCAACAAGCCTACATGCCAGCGATGATGACACATGGCTTTTTAACACGCTACAAGCCTACGCGCCAGTGTGTGTCGTGTAAATTAGCCCGGCTTTCTATTTTTTCACAGTTTTTTTACAAGTGGATTGTAAAGAAGCAGATTGTGCCGTGTGAAAACGCCGATGACAATGAGCGACTACACGCCAAGTCGCTGACGTGTTACGTATAAAAAAGCCGTGTGTCATCGTACTATTATAGTGGAATTTCTATTATTAACAAAAAAATAATCTAATTTGGATGTGATGATGGAATTTAGGACGTGGTATAGGCACAGTCGGCTCTATAATTTTCTTTACACCCAGCTTACGCCGGTTTTCTCCTATTTGACCTGATTAAAACACTCACACAAACACATCATGTGAATAAACCACTTAAGATATACCCCTAATATATACCACAAGTAGTATAATCACAAAAGAACATCGGCGTAAGCTGGGTGTAAAGACAATTATAGAGCCGACTGTACGATTAATAGAATAGAATCATAAAATTCAAATAAATTTTATTTGTTCAGATAGTTAACTCATATGCTATGAACAAAGAAGGCGTGAGTACAGAGATAACGGGTGATAGATACAAATGGTAGAATGGTACAGATGTTGTTCCGACCGACCCCATCTAAGTGTGGGATAAGGGCAGGGTGATGATGAGATAGGTACCATGATCATCAACAAAATATCAAATTAAATCAAATGTTAAATATCTGATAGGCAATTAAGTATTTTTTATGTGACTTAACTAAATTTATTTAAATAGAATAATGTATACCATTCAAAATAAACGAGATAAAACACAATCAATTTAATTGTCAAAAAAGTGCAATCTTACACACATCCAACACCCAAGAATTTGCAGTAACTTTATTACACAGTCTAATGAACCTATTTATTATTTTAAATCTAATCAAATACCCTATTTCCATCAATATGCTAAAATGGTTCAGGAATCGCATTCGCATCTCGTCTCGATATTAATCATGGTATTCGGCCATTGAGGACGATTTCAATTTCCGCTCAATAAATTCTATCAAGCCATTCTGAGCCAGGAATGTACTATTAACTAGTAGGTTATGTAGTTATGTACTTACTAGAATTTACAATATTATGACTTACAATAGTAATAATCAAACTAACACAAGTTGTAAGAATCGATCATCATTAGAAATAAAAGGCTTGGTCCTGACGAACTAACAGACAAGACACATGCCACAAAAGAGCTTGGATATAAGGGTATTTTTGTTAAAAGGGTAAGCGCGTACCAAGATTCGTATAAGGTACCTTTTTCACCGATAACAATCCTTCCCAAGTCATTTCCATAGAAAAATAGTACTGTGCGATTTTTAAACCAAACCTTTTTGTGATTAATTATGCTGGCGATTTTAGAGTATGTGTTTTGAGTTTTTAACGTACAGTGTCTAGGGCTGAAAACGTTTCTACTGATTTCCGAAGGCAATTGAACACCACCTACCTTATGAACTGCTGCTCCTGGCTTGTTGGTTTGGTGGCAGGCAAGGTCCTGTGGACTCGAACGGCGAGTCCAGGTTCGAAAAGTCTTAAGAAAATAGCACACAGCACGGCTATGAACCCGCGACACTTCACTAGTATCAAAATGTTGAGATGCTGATTTGGCACGGCCAAAAATGGAGGGAAAATCGACGGATTTTGAGAAGAACGTCCACACGCATCCGATCACAGCGACTCCCGCCAATGCACTGATGAGCCTCGAGCTCTTCACGTTCGGGCAGGCGATGACCAAACTACCCTCAAAATAACAATAGATACGCATCAAGTACGAATCGTAAAAAAACTGTCAAAAATTGTAACAATACTTTTTAAGCTTTTAACAAACCATCGTCAAATGTTGGAACTAGTCTTCATTCATTCTGATTAGGAGGTTTTTGGACGCAATTTTTTTTATTTTACTGGTAAGTTAAAAGCTCTAAAATAATTCCTCTAAAAAATCCCTGGCTTGTATTGTCCATGGGTTTAATAACACCAGGTTTAATAGGGAAATTCCGTCGCATTTTGCCATCCGTATTTGAACACTCCACGGGCCCGATAAATAATTCTTGGGTCTGATGAATGGTTGTATTGTAGCGCGTAAGAATGCTAAGAAAATTTTCAATTAAATACAAGGCACCTGTAGGTTAGCGATATTTTTGCAGGCAGGCGTGAAAGACTGTTATTTAACCTTCAAAAAGGAAGAATACCTACACTTAACGCTGTATTATTTTCAACTGTAAAAAGGAGTAACTCCCTAATATTTGAATATTTTTGATTCTGGTTTGTTTTATGTATTTCTAATAACTATTATGGCAATTAAGATTTTTCACTATTTGCCATTCGTGTTTTGTTTTTTGTAGCGCTTGTAAATACGTGCAATAACACTCGCTTGAAAAAACCGAGCGTAAACGCCGGGATACGCGCTACACGCTTTTGAAGTTTCGCGAGTACCAATACGCCCGTAATAATAATAATAATAAGCCATTTATTTCTAACATAGTAATTTACAAGGTATATATTTTCTTATGGTTTTTTTTTTAATTGGATACCCATCTAAGGGTGAAGGCCTCCTCCATCTGCTTCCATGCGTCTCTATCGTTTGCGAGTCTCGTCCAAGTAGGGCCGGCAACGTCCTCGATGTCGTCCCGCCAGCGGCGGCGCGGGCGTCCGCGCGCGCGCCCCGCTCCCCGCGGGGATACGCCCGTATACGCCAAAAATACGCTTGTGTGAAACCTCACTAAGAATGTAAATAAAATGAAAACGTGCGAAAGTTGCACTTTTAAGCGCAACACACACTGAGATGTGATTCGACTTGACCCGCTAACGCTCTCTTTGTGTTGTCATGTGTCGCTTTATGATAAACTAGCATGGCGCAATAAATAAGTCCGAAGTCAACCACGCAATATGAATCAACATGGTTCAGAACATTGAGTAGAAATATAGCCCAGTTGAAAGCCGCAAAGCAGTTGGTAATCTGTAGAGAGGCCGGCATTCAGCGGCGATTTACGAGTAAACCCGCCGGCTTACGGCATACATGCTCGCCATACGGATGACGAGGCCGTACGGAAAGAACAATCCGCCGATTTTTTTTAAATCTCTGAATAATATATTGGATTTTACTACTGACATTAAAAAATAAAGGTAAGATTAAACAAAAAATAAATTCTAAATTCATTTTCTATAGGGTAAAACCGGGTTAGATCCCCCAGAAGGATTCCTTCTCCTAAGAACCTTTTAATCGAAAATTAAATGAAAGCAGTTAAAGTATGAAGCATAAAAATATGTTAAAACTTTACCTTCTTCTTATCGTGTCACTAGTTCTTTCGAACCAGTGGGGTGAAAGGATTTCAAGTAGTAGTTCCTTTCGTGCACTTGACACATGTTTTCGAACTTTTAAGGTTCTATGACATGCCGGTTTCCTCACGGTGTTTTCCTTTGTTTTAATGCACACAGATATTTTTGAGCAGAAAAATCCATTGGTGTACGACCACCGGGTTTTTTGTTATTAGTTTAATTTTATTTTCGAAAGTAGGCTATTTAGGAGATAGGGTACCTACTCTCCTGGGGCATCTAATCCAGTTTTACCCTAGTACTTGTCCTCTATGTGACATGGCCGTTGGACACCTTGTATAGCTCTCATCTCATGTATGCCTCAAAACATCGCTGTTGTTAAATCTGTCGTGGCAATTTTGCAAATATCTAGGTATGTCGGATTGTACGTGTTATTTCATTAATCACACGACTTTTTTCAAATTTGATAGAATACTTTCTCAGATCTATTTACCTCAGTACAGTCGCAACCCAAATAACAAACGCTGGATGAACTTTTGAAAAACCATTCAATTCTACACAATCATTTCGAAATTCTCGCGTTGAACTTGTAATACGAATTCTACACAAAATGAGTCTGTTCTCAGTTCGCTTTGAGTTCCAATTTGGTCGCGCACTATAAAGGCTCCAGTACATTAGATACGTACCTCTTTACAGTGCAATCAGTGTTCACAATTTCCAATTTCACAGTACGTTTAGTATATATCTTTGACTGTTTGTAATGTAGGGTCATTCAGAGCTGGGGAAAGGTTCGATTCATACTTTGACCACTAAATTGGACAAATTGGATAAATTGTGATTTAGACGCAAATTTTATTAACAAGGTAATATAAAAGCATGACATTAAATTAAGTCTCGAAAGCCTAGTTATTTTGTAACCTCATTCAAACGCAGTTTTCAAAACAGAATACGACTATGTGAATACACGACTGTTTGGTGGTACCTATAAAAACTGGCACTGTGTTGGTAGGTAACCACATCTAGAGTCTAGACAAAATCCTGCTGCAGACGTTTCCAATTTCAATCGTTAATAATCAAGGTTTTACAAATACATACTAGGTACATCAGACTTCAATTGGACGAAAAATATTTCAAATCGGTTTTTAAACAATAAAGTTCTGAGGTAAGAATTATCAAAAAAAAATTGAATAGAGTCAAAAGAACTCGACTGAAAAGATCAAGCTTCACAAAAACAGTGAAAAAGTGAACTTTTCATTACAGCTGAATACAAACAAAGTCTGTCGCTGGAGGCAATATCTTGGATAGCTCGTAACCGATACAGTTGGGCTCGACTTTAATAAATCGGCGGTCTGCCCTAGAGCTAGAAAATTTATGGCTAGAGCAGATAGGTGCAGAAGGATGTGCGTTGAAATTGAGTCTAGAGCCTCAGTGAAGAAAAGAAGATTATTATTTTTATTAATTATAATGTAGTGGTAATTTGCCTGTTATGTGTCAAGTTCCTGAAAAAATATATTAGTGTACTCTGTGTTGGTGATCAATAAATAAAATTAAATAAGATGTAGGTACTTAGAAGATATATGATTTTGAATAAATAAAAACTACTTAAAATTACTTTGAAAAGCATTTTTATTACTGACTGTATCTCATACCGTTTAACTTGTTTTGGGATTCGTTCATGAGTGGTATTCGTCAGGAATAGAATATTAATAACAGTTATAAACAAATACCATGGTATTCGTTTTTGGTATTGGAAAGGAATAGGTCAACTAATACACGTGTGGCTACAAATAGCTCTCAACAATGGAATAGGCAGAATTATTTCTTTTTTAAGAAGAAGAAAAGAGATTCTTGTATTTGATGTAATAATACCTACCTACGCCAAGAAAATCGACAATTGGAAAAATCATACATGAATGAAAACTGAGAACTAGATATATAGATAGAAAATTATCTATCGCACATAACAAGAAGTACTACAAAGGTGAACTTAATGTTAAGAAGCATTATCTTCCAGCTAAACCTTTGTGCCTTTGTGTATAGTGGACACGAATTGCGTGAAAATAAAAATTACGTTAAAATCAATTGAAAAAAAAGATAATATTCACAAATACATTTTTTATACATAAAAATTACAAGCTAATTTAAATTAAATTAAATTACTTTCCTGGTGAAAACAAATCCTGCCTGCACGAACAATACCAATTCCTGCCTACTCTATCCACTATTCTACTCTTTGGACCGCAGCAGTATTGATAAATTGAGCAATCGAATGGCAGACGAAACGCCTGGTCTGCAAACGACATAATAATTTCCACAAGCAAAGATCAGTAATGGAATCTCCAGAGCCACCGTGCAGTTTTTGTTACACCCTTATTACAAAAGCTGGCAATTTCTGATGCTGGCATCTGATAGAAATTGGAAAATATCTTGTTTAAAGCTCGCTTGTAATAAAAACTCAATTTACAAGAAATTTAATTTACCCATCCTTTTTTTTCTGCTCTTTCCCTACTTCTGTTGGGGTTTTTATACATGCAACTTTGTGCACCCGCAAACGGGTCGCCGATTGCAGCGACGGCTGGCGTTTGACAGTTTTCATACATTTTGTTTTTACGTGTCGCTGGTGGCGGCCACATTCTAGAGAAATGAAAACTGACGGTAGCCGGCCGTTGGTCACTATATTTGGCGACTCGTTTGCGGGTGCACTTTTATAAGAAGTATCTATTTAGATTAAATGACCACTATAATCGATCTGAAGTAGAAAGAGTTGGGAAATACCAAAAGTGGGATACAAATAATAATCGGTTAGAGGGAGCTACGACGCTACGATGCTACGACGCTACGACGCTACGACGCTACAACGCTACGACGCTACGACGCTACGAATAGGCTAGATAGATAAAAGTTCAAGGCGCCCGCCTATGTAGTCATAGATTCTCAATTCAGTTGTTTTTTACACACAGTACTTTGATTAAAAAAAACAACTGAATTGAGAATCTCATTCTTTTTATTGAAGTCGGTTAAAAAACGCGATAACCTTCTTATGAGTAAATTGACTCAAAATAAAGTCCCTAAATAGGGTCTAACAGCGTAAAATCTCATTATGGTCAACAATTAAACGGTCCTTAATCCCTGTACCAATCTAAGCGTGGCACATAATTTACGAAATAGAATTAGGCTAAGTACGAGGGACCCAGTCATTGGTGACCGCAGACCTTTGGGTCCGAGGGGATCGGTCCCGATGTAATATTAAAATGAGGGCGAGCGGGTCTTTCGACACATGGATGGGTTTGCTTCTGGACCCTAATGTAAAAATCTAGACCACATACTACTCGGGCGAATGAACATGAAGTTTTTAACCAGTGCGTTCTACCCGTCATGACATACGGAGCTGAGACGTGGACACTCACGGTACGGCTAGTCCACCAGTTTAAAGTCGCTCAGCGAGCTATGGAACGGGCTATGCTCGGCGTCTCTCTGAAGGATATGATCCGTAATGAGGTTATCCGACAGAGGACCAAGGTTACCGACATAGCTCAGAGAATTAGCAAGCTGAAGTAGCTGGGGTAAACGAGTACTTGAGTGGAGACGACGACGCGAATCGGCAAACGTAGTGTAGGACGCCCTCCGGCCAGGTGGGGTGACGATCTGCGGAAGGTTGCAGGCAGAAGATGGATGCGGCAAGCCGAAGACAGGGCGCGATGGCGCTCATTGGGAGAGGCCTATGTCCCGCAGTGGCTCGGAACTTGATGCTTCCCCCGCTGCCCCGCGCGACGCCCTCCGTGTTTCTTCCTCCTCTAATTGCGAAGACTTATCATTACTTATCATTATCAAGTATTACAGGACCTCTTCTCTATCAAGATTATCCAATTTCACGCTGTACTTTGCACGAACGTCATTCGAGCCAGGTGTCATGTTCATTCGCCCGAGTAGTAAAGTCGTTCTAATATTTAAAGCTTTCTAATTACTTCTACCGAAAAAGGTCAAATGTGATGATATCGATGAGCCTGATATCGATGTCTTTTGTTTTTGGGTTTTAGGTGAAGTATGGAAATTCGTTTCGGGTTTTTTAGGAATTAGGTTTATTGGGAACCAGACAGTTTTTTACAGAACCAACAGCTGAATCCAGCCGAATTGAGGTAGACACTTGAAATTTGAAGGGTATGTTTGGCGTTATTGAGAAACATTTATCGTATTCGGGGTCCTCCGGGACGCCCGTCCTCGGGATTGGGGTACTCAGGGTATACTCACAGACAAGAACCTGCCACTGGCTTACCTGAAAAGGAAGGAAAGTTATTTTTAAATATTGACCATTTGTTTAATGTTTTGTAAAAATTCTAGTCCATGAGAAGTAATTCTAAGTTCACGTAAATATGTTTATAATGAACTTGTAGGGAGGCAAGATATTCGAAGCATCTTATTAGGTATGACCCAAAATATATATTAATATAATATACTAGCTGACGCCCGTTTTCGTTTGCGTTGCAAATGGCAAAATTCCTTTCAGTACGATGACACACGGCTACGTACGTTGCACGTTCGCTTGTAGCGTGTAAAGTCGCCCAGTGTCATCGGCGTTTTTACAATCTTCTTGTTAAACAATCTTTCCTGAAAGCTAACACGCTCACACGCTAGCGTATAAAAACGTTAACAATCTTAATCTTCTCTTTGTGTGTCATCGTAGTGTTCGCTTTCAGCGCTTGACAAACCCATTCTCCTAAAGTTTCGAGTCTCTACGTTCAGTGGTTTGGCCTTTACGTTGTCTGTTAATCAGTCAGGTCCAAGTCTTTTGCATGTATTGATTTCATATCATTCTCATACGTAGATAAGTAGTAAATTCATTATAAATGCGATGTAAATGAGGTGGTGCTACACCGAGAAAAAAATCTCGTTATAGTTACTGAATTTTTATTTGAATTTTGACAGCGAGAATAAATATATATATATATATATATATATATATATTAATAATTCCTGCTAACGAAATTTAATAAAGATTACAATATAATAGTTCTAGCTAACAAAAGCTATGGTTGTTGTACCCACAAGAAAATATATTATAGGTTACTATTTAGTCTTGCTATCGCATTTTTTTTTCTCCGTGTATTATTGCTAAATATCTGGTATTCTCAACTGGTATTCCCGTCTCACCCCCTGGTCCAACATTGGCCCAAAATCTCAGGGGGTGGGCGAGACTAAGCATTCCCATCTGTCCCCTCATTGTTTTTGCTAGAGATACAAAGTTGATTTTGGGGACGGAAGACATGTTACTATGGCACTTAATTTTAATAAGAGCCCTGAACTATTTGGTTTTCTTATCGTGTCACGAGAGTTCTTCCAAACCAGTGTCGTGAAAGATTTTCAAGTGCACCTCGAAGAAGCTCCTTTTGTGCACTTGACACATGTTTTAGAACTTTTTAGGTTCTATGACATGCCAGTTTCTTCACGATGTTTTCCTTTACCGTTAAGCACGTATAATGCACACATAGATTTTTTGAACAGAAAAATCCATTGGTTTACAACCGGGTTCGAACCCACGACCTTCGAATCGAAATTCGAGGCACCTTCCACTCGGCCAATACGGTTTATAAGTCACTTAATTTGAGCCCTAAACTATTTGGGTAAGTAGATAAATCAAACTTAATAACTAATTGAGTAATTGCCCTTCATACCTTTTAGCCCGAATGCGTAAGGTCGGTAATGCTTTTTCCTAGAACAATGCCCAATTTCTTGCAACATTATGTTTTAGGAATTATTAATGGTAATGAAATTAGGTCGCGGCTGGACCCTCGTTTATCATGCAGCGGTCGAGACCAACGGTCACGGAAGTCGCAAATTATGGGATTTACACGATTATAAGCCTTAGTTTAGAAAACATGGTCTCTATAGTCGGTACTTCATTACTGAAGATTGTGATCACCCATTTTGTGTATACGGACGGCCTGTCTCCAGCGGTTCCGGTCTTTGGCTGCCTGCACCGCATTGTAAAATGACGTTTTATTTAAGCCCGTCACACACGCACCTATAATATACTAGTTGGTGCCTGCGACTTCGTCTGCGCAGGTATCTTTATAAATTGTAACCTATGGTGTTATTCTGATGTATTTATAATATGCTATATTATTTTAAAGTTTCATTAAAATCCATTCTGTAGTTCTTACGTGAAAGAGTAACAAACATCCATCCATCCATCCATACAAACTTTCACGTTTATAATATTAGTAGGAATAGGATAGTAGGAAGGATATTAATATCATTATAGCAAGGCATATTACGATATAATTTTCTATACAAATATTCAAGCGACCGCACACGCAGATATAATATATATTTCTATGACTTAAATATTTGTATAGTAAATATATCGTAATATGCTTTGCTACAATATATATTATAGCTACGTGTGTAACGGGCTTATCCTGGTCAGACCTGATCGGGGATTTTCTTTTGATCTTTTCCCCTTTACTTGTCCGATGATGACCAGTTTTTTTCTGGTTATCGTCTCGCGATGTGGCCGAAGTAGGTTAGGATTCGGTGGTGGCAAATCGTAATAGAAAATATGGTTGCCGATTGGAAATCACAGCGTCTTAGATAGGATAAGAGGAAGCCTGAAAGTAGCGCCAGTGACAGATAAGTTGAGGAGTAACAGGTTATCGTGGTATGGTTATGTGATGCGGAGGGATGAATGCTATGACACTAGAATAGTGTTAGATATGAAAGAAGATGGATATACGAGTGAAGAAAGCAGGTGTGAGTACAGAGATGACGGCTGATATACCTATGATACTGTCTAAGTGTATTTATATATGTACCTACATAGTCACATATATTAATAAGATGTTATTATTATATAGGTCTATTGACCGAATGCAAATTGCAATGATCACAAAACAAACAGAATTATGAGTAGAAATCCAAAATGTTAGCTGAAAATGTATCGTACCTCCATATCAGAGGAAAGAAGGTGGAAAAACTAAAGTACTTACTGAAAAGTTGATTGAAAAAAGTTTAAATTAACATTTCAAACTGAATCAAGCTTAAACATTATTGAATGAAAAATAAGAGAAAGCGGCAAAATAAATTAAGAAATTTCCGCAGAAGTTTGTGTTTGTCGAGGGTTCGACCTTATTCATGAACGGAGCGATTTCATATTTTTGAAATCTAACCTTTATTATAAAAAATAATTACTAAATCATTTATTTCAGATTAAAATCCGAATTTCACATAAAATTTAAAAAATACAATAGATAAATTAAAATACAATTGCAAAATTAAAATATAATATGTAGAATGTCTTCAAAATGTCTTCCAAACTGCACTGTAAGTACCCAATAATATTTACATCCATTTATTTTAGATGGGACAGTCCAGTCGTTAGGCAATCATCTGTAGGATGCTGTTGCTGCTGGCTCGCGCACGCTAGAGTAGGGACGCCGCTCTCTTGCGCATAATCGCTCCTCGCATAATAAATCGCTCCGTTCATGATAGATAGAAATTTCTCAGAGAACACTTATAGAGCAAATACAACCCTACTAGCTAATCTACAACTTTATTTGCGTTACGAATTAAGAAAATCCCTTTGTTACGAACATACCCTCCAAATTTTGAGTCTCTACGTTCATTGGTAAGGTCGTAGTTACGTTAGACAGACAACGCACAGTGCGTTGTATGTCAGTCAGTCAGGACAATATTGATGTTTGATACAATTCTTAATGAACGTACTTTCGAAATTTCAAGCATCTACGTCCAGTGGTTTGGCACTGCGTTGTCTGTCGGTCACTCATTCAGGACCATGTATTTTAATAAATAGTATAAATATTTTATAGATATTGATGATTGATAATAATGTATTAAATTTGGAAAGGTATTTCTCCGCTAATCGCCTCGCCTATCACTGACTGATCTGACCGCTGGCTCCAACTATCGAGACAGACTAATTTGTTCAGTAAAGAGTGGTAAACTGTTGTTAATTTATGGTAACACCAGGCTCTTGTACCGGATCCCAGGCAGTTTAGTCCGTTACTACAAAAATAATTATGGATTGATTTTAGATCCGGACTTAATTTTAAACCAATGAAAATAAAAACGGGGGAGTTTTCTCAGTTTGATGCGTAAGTATATTTTTTTTCTTTGTGTGTTGTTCGACTGAAATTAGTTAGTAAAACATTTTACAAGTATAGGATTTTTATTTTATATCATGCTCAGATTTTTTAAATTTGATTTTAGTTTATTAAAAATTGAGTTTATTAACTTAAACCCGACTAGGTACTGAAAAATCACGCTCTAAAAAGTCTGAAACAAGAAAATATTCTCATCTGAAATTGTTTTATGCCGTCATCCGTGGTCAAACACACACCTACACACTAGTCAAAATCATAACCCTCTTATTTTCTTCGCCGTAGTTGGGTAAAAAGTTCGAAGAACTGATTTACGAGCTCTAAATTTGATAATTATATTTTTGCTGGAATACACTAGCAAATTTTTATCTCGATGCCACACGGGCAAAGCCATGGGCAACAGTTCGTTTAGTATAAACTAAGACTTATGAATTCATAAGCCATAAAAGATAAGCTTTTCAACAAATTCACTGGTGAGTCTTTATCTTTACGCTTGCAAAGTTTGAGGACATAAAGCTTATCACCGCTTGAAGCTTCAGCGCGACCGCGGCAAGATATGTTAGCAACAGTTTTTGGAAGACATCATATTAAGTCCTTTTTTTTATAAGTTCTACCGTTGAGAGGCATTCCCTGCAAGATTCCGTCAAGATGAATATCAACATAATTTCAGATATTCTACCGTCAAATTAAATGAACGCAGAATATAAGCCTTTATGCTGCGCGGTTCACAAAAAAATGCACGCTCAATTTCGTCACACACGTAGCTATAATATATATTTATAGAAATTATAGCAAGGTATAGTGAGATATATTTTCTATAAAAATTCAAGTCATAGAAATATATATTATAGCTGTGTGTGCGGTCACTTGAATATTTGTATAAAACATTGTTTCTCTGACATTTTACTTAAAAATCTGGAGCTAATTGAACTGAAACCCAACAATCCGAGTTATGCAGTAACAAGCCAAACTTGAAACTAGATTCTGGACTTCTGGCAAAAGCACGGCTCTGCGGTGAACTGATATACGCTGACTCTAAGATTTATTCGTGCGACTGGCTGGCTTTATGTTCTGTTATTTCGAATTTAAGTTTGAACTTGTACTGTTTTGGTGTTACATCATAAAAATCTGATGCTAATTGAACTGAAACTGAAATCAAACAATCCGTGCGAAGGAGTTATGCAGTAACAAGCCAAACTCCAAACTAGGTTCTGGACTTCTGGCGAGAGCACGGCTCTGCGGTGAACTGATATCCGCTGACTCTTAAGATTTATTCGTGCGACTGACTGGCTTTAAGTTCTGTTATTTCAAATTTACATTATAATTTAATTTTGTACTGTTTTGGTGTTACAGCATGCTTTAAAATCTGGTGATAATTGAACTGAAACCCAACAATCCGTGCGAAGGAGTTATTCAGTAACAAGCCAAACTCCAAACTAGGTTCTGGACTTCTGGCAAAAGCATGGCTCTGCGGTGAACTGATATCCGCTGACTCTAAGATTTATTCGTGCAACTGGCTGGCTTAAAGTTCTATTATTTTGAATTTACGCTATAATTTGTACTGTTTTGACGTTACATCATGGTTTACAAATCTGATGCTAATTGAACTGAAACTGAAACCCAACAATCCGTGCGAAGGAGTTATGCAGTAACAAGCCAAACTCCAAACTAGGTTCTGGACTTCTGGCAAAAGCACGGCTCTGCGGTGAACTGATATCCGCTGACTTTAAGATTTATTCGTGCAACTGGCTGGCTTAAAGTTCTATTATTTTGAATTTACGCTATAATTTGTACTGTTTTGACGTTACATCATGGTTTACAAATCTGATGCTAATTGAACTGAAACTGAAACCCGACGATCCGTGCGAAGGAGTTATGCAGTAACAAGCCAAACTCCAAACTAGGTTCTGGACTTCTGGCAAAAGCACGGCTCTGCGGTGAACTGATATCCGCTGACTTTAAGATTTATTCGTGCGACTGGCTGGCTTAAAGTTCTATTATTTTGAATAAACGCTATAATTTGTACTGTTTGATGTTACATCATGGTTTAAAAATCTGATGCTAATTGAACTGAAACTGAAACCCAACAATCCGTGCGAAGGAGTTATGCAGTAACAAGCCAAACTCCAAACTAGGTTCTGGACTTCTGGCGAGAGCACGGCTCTGCGGTGAACTGATATCCGCTGACTCTAAGATTTATTCGTGTGACTGGCTGGCTTAAAGTTTGGCTTGTTTCGAATTTAAGCTGCAATTTGTACCTACTGGCATAGAAATAGGATACTAATAGTTTGTCATGGGCTGATTGGGTAGCTTGTCACATACGTGTTATATTTAGATAAATGCAAATCTTCACCGATATTATGTAGAAGGTATGTAAGTCCTGCCTAGGCTAAGCAAAATAGGTTTTGTTTATGGACAGGCGATAAGCAATAAGAGTAGTATTATTGTACTGTGTAAGCTTCATCCTATTGTTTTCAATGACAATGACTGTATCTATTAAAATTACTTGTCTTTCTTTATAATTTAAAGCTGCATAGTACCTACTGTTTTGGTTAAGGGCAAGCGTGATCTCTACCATCAGAAGAGAGTCAAGTTTCTAGATATGTTTTTATAAAAAAAACTTGCACAGGCATACTTCTATAGGTACATATTATGTGCGGTTTTTAAACCAAACCTTTTGAGATTTATTATGCTGGCGATTTTAGAATAGTGTTTTGAATTTTGAAAGTACAGTGTCTAGGGCTGAAAACGTTTCTACTGATTTTCGAAGGCAATTGAACACCACCTACCTTATGAACTGCAGCTCCTGGCTTATTGGTTTGGTGGCAAGGTCCTGTGGACTCGCATGGCGAGTCCAGGTTCAAAAAATCTTTGTAAAAGCACACAGCACGGCTATGAACCCGCGACACTTCACTCGTATTAAAATGTTGAGATGCAGATTTGGCACGGCCAAAATTGGAAGGAAAATCGACGGATTTTGAGTAGAACGTCCACACGCAACCGATCACAATGACTCCCGCCAATGCACTCGAGAACCTCGAGCTCTTCACGTTCGGGCAGGCGGTGATTTACCAAACTACTCTCAAAATAACAATAGAAACGCAACATACCCCCCACCGAAATCAATATGATTGATTTCCCTAAATGAATGAATAGTGTAGGGCATGTAGTAAAATATATAGAGAAAATATAGAGAACATTTTAAATAATAACATCTAGTTGTAAAGTGTAAACTAAATGTTGAGTGTTTATATGTAGTGTAAATTATGAGATAAAATTAAATTTATATAATAGGTAAATCAAGTTATTAAAATGATCAGTTTACATAAGGTAACGGACAGACCATTTTAGTTGGTCGTTGAAGAACACCGTTCTTGGTTCTAAGAGTCAAACAGCGAACTACTTGATCAACGCCAGGATGTATTTTTTCAACTCTAGCTAATTTCCAGTTTAGAGGACGAGTCAGGTGTGATTTAATTAACACTAGATCTCCAACCTTAAGGTTGGGCGGAGACGAAAACCACTTCGCTCTCTGCTGCAGAGTGTGAAGGTAATCATCTGACCAGCGCTTCCAAAAAGACTGTGAAACCTTCTGAATGGATTGCCAACGTGACAATTTGTTCTGAGGAACGTCCTGATAATCGTATTCTGGTACAGCTAATAAACTCTGACCAATTAAAAAATGACCAGCAGTCAACACTTCGAACTCGTTCGGATTGTCCGATAATGAACACAGAGGGCGCGAGTTCAGTACAGCTTCAACTCTGCAGAAGACGGTACTCAACTCTTCAAAAGTAAGAGATCTTTAACCCACTACACGGCAGAGGTGATGCTTTGCCGATTTAATTCCGGCTTCCCAGAGACCGCCCATGCTCGCAGCATTCGGTACATTATGACGCCATTCAACGTGACGTGACGTCAGTCCATTTAAAATCTGATCTTGATTATCTCTTTTATTGAGGAAATTAGCTACATCTTTTAAATGTTTACCTGCAGCAACAAAATTCGTACCGCAGTCTGAGTAGAGGCAATTACAGAGCCCTCTACGTGCGCAAAAGCGATCGAATGCAGCTAAGAAACATTCACATGATAAATCTGTAATAACTTCTAAGTGCACTGCTTTAGTCGAAAAACAAACAAATAAACACAAGTACGACTTATGCACTTTCGCATTGCGTCTCAAGCTTTCCTTTACAAAGAACGGTCCGCCTATGTCACAACCTACTTCGCTGTATAATTTTTCAGGTCTTAGACGAGATGCAGGCAATGAACTCATGACAGGCTGCAATGAGCTTGGTCGGCATTTAATGCAAACGTTGCACTTAGATAATACCGATTAAATGATACGGCGAGCGTTAACTATCCAATAGGTTTTACATAGGATGCCTTGTAACGTACGAGGCCCTACATGCAAATGTAATTTATGATAATATTCTATCAACAATTTAGTCGTGTGACATTTTGGCAATAGCAATGGGTGCTTTGCTTCATAAGGCAGGTCCGACTGCACAAGTCGACCCCCCACCCTGAGGAAATCATCACTTACGAAGGGTGTAAGTTTTCGCAGTGAAGCTACGAATTTATTTTTTCGCAACAATTCAATTTCGTTGTAAAAATGATTTGTCTGAACTACACGAATTATACTATCGTGCCCTTTTTTCAGTTCAGAGGATTTTAGAGGTCCATCTGACCTCGCAGATTTTTTCAATTTTAAGTTATTTATAAACCTATGGCACCAGGCAAAAACGCGTTGGATTTTGTTGAAAGATGAAATTTTGTTGAAGTTTTCTTCTAAATCATTTTTTAAAACATTGTTATCGTCACACGAATTAAAAATAAATGTATCGCAATTAGATTTCATTTCCGGAATTTTAAAACCGGCCTTTACGTAAAATGAATTTATTGGCCAACTTTGTTGATCATCATACAGCCACACGGGACCGTGCACCCACTCCACCGCGGCCTCGGCGAAGCGAGCCGGCAGCGCACCGCGCGAACAGATGTCGGCGGCATTATTCTCTCGGAGGTCACCTGACTAACACGGTTAGCCACAAAAGTTTTTAATTTATAAGGTGGCGTCTGCAACCACGCTAAAACATTCATTGAGTCACCTAACGCGATGACTGAAACTTATAAATCATTTAAGTTTTGTACGACAAAACTAACAAGTTTTGATAGGAGCACGGCTGCCTCGAGCTCAAGTCTAGGTATTGACAAGATAGGATTCAGCGGCTCGACTTTCGATTTACTAGTCAACAACCTAACCTTCACGTGACCATCCCTATCTATACTACGCAGGTATACACAGGCTGCGTAGCCCCGCGATGACGCATCGCAGAATGCAATCAACTGCACTTCTTTACAGTCTGAAATTAAAACATGACGCTCGATTCGCAAATTACTTAACGCCGGTAACTCGTCGATGAATTTACTCCACAGGGTAGTCAGCTCAGATGGTAACTGATCATCCCAAGAAAGACTCAGTTTCCAGGTATCCTGCATGATACACTTAGCGACAAAAGTGCAAGGCGAAATAAAACCTACTGGGTCAAAGATACTCGCGAGAAGTTTTAATACCGATCGTTTGGTTTGTTTTGCGTCAGTTAAATTGTAGTTGAACGAGAAAGAGTCACCCGATGGTAGCCAAGTCAAACCTAAAACTTTGAGAGACGATGATAACGTATCATCATCAAAATTAATTGCAGTAACCTGTTCAGATTGCATTCTAGTTAGCAACTCTGGACAGTTACTTGCCCACTTTCTCAAATCGAAACCACCACTTTTAAGAAGTGATGTTAAATCATCTTGCAACGTGCAAGCTTCTTCCTGAGTCTGAAGGACCAGATGACGTCATCTACATAGCGTCCATTTTTGAGAATCTCGGCGGCCTTGGTTCTAGGCTGCTCAGCATGAGCCAGCTCATCCGCGGCCAGCTGATGCAGTGTACGTACTGCAACGAAGGGCGCACTACGTAGACCGTATGTGTTTGTTGTTAGCTCGTAAACTCGTGGTTCGTCCGAGATATTGTCACGCCAGAGAATGTGCTGGTACTTCCTGTCAGCATGTTCAATTAAAACAGCTCTATACATTTTTGACACGTCAGCAGTGAAGCATACTTCATAAAGTCTAAAGTTAATTATTATTTTTAATATGTCTTGATGTAGCTTCCTGCCTGTCAAAAGTGTGTCGTTGAGGGAAACACCAGAACTAGTTTTGGCTGACCCATCATACACTACGCGCAAGGGCGTCGTAGTACTCGACGGACGTAACACACAGTGGTGTGGGATGAAATATCCCGAGGGTTCCGTACCCTTATACGGTTCCATATGTCCAAGAGACTCATATTCTGCCATAAAATCGACGTAGGCTTTACGAAGGTCTGGTGATCGTGAGAGACGGCGCTCGACTTGAGAGAGTCGCTTTAGTGCAACATCATATGAATCACCAAGTGGTTCATGCTCAGGGTTCATGAGAATCGGAGAAACATATCGCCCGCATTCATCACGATAATGTTTTTCTTTATATAAATTTTCAGCTAATTCCTCTAAAGGATTAATCGGAACTTCGCACGGCGAAGCTTCAACTTCCCAAAATCGTTTGAGAGTTTCATTCAAAGAATTTTCTTCTAAAGTGTACGACACTAAAGATGTTGTAGACGCTACAACATGAAAATTGTTGCTAGAGGATTGCATCTCTAGTCTTCCCGTAACGACATACCCAAACACGCTACCTAACGCGACTGGTACATCAGGGTTAATCACGAATTTTTTCCCATCGAAAATATACGGAAATATATCACCGGCTAAAATTATGTCAATAGGAGATTTTCTATAAAACCACGGATCAGCTAACTGTAAATCTTTAAAATCATTGACCACATTATTAGGTATTTGAACGGTCGGCAATTCGGAAGTCAGGTGAGATAAAATTACTGCGTCAATATTAAAATTCGGGTTCGCGCCGTGACGCGGCGTTATGGTGCAGGTTACCATCCCGTGATTTTTCACACTTTCGCCACCAAGTCCGTAAATATTATACAGACACTTATTTGAAGCTAGTCCTAATCGTTGAAAACAGTCCAGTGTAATAAAATTCGATTGTGCGCCTGAGTCTATTAGGACGCGGCATGTCTGATAGTTACCAAACGAATCTAAAATATTCACAACAGCTGTGCCGAGTATAACTGCATAGTTATGCGTAGATGAAACGTAATTACTACTGATAACAACGGGCGCCTGCGTCTCGCACGGCTTGTGCTCGGGCGCTGCAGTAGCCAAACATGAAACCGGTTTCATATCGCTATGCAACAATACATGATGCGCTCGTTGACAAACGTAACATCTAAACTCGCTTTTGCATTCCTGCGCATTATGATTGGGTTTTAAGCAATTGTGGCATAATTTCAACTCTGTAGCACGGCCAAGACGTTGAATGTTGTTGAGTTTACGAAACTGATCACAACGGAAAATCATGTGATTTTCTCCACAATGCAAACACGATAATTTCGCTAGAAAAGAGGATGCATGCGAATAGTTGTTTTTGTGAGTATTTTGTCTAGGTACAATCTGTTTACGCTGACTCGAGGGTGGTACACTTGAACTGGCTGAATAGGAAGCGGAGTGATCGAGAACTTTGATCTGATTCTGCACGAAAGTTACTAATTCTGCAAATTTTGGAATAGTTTTTTGATCCAGTTTTTGCTCAAAACTTTTACGCGTGGAAGGATCTAATGCGCGTAATGCAATGTGACACATTATGTAACTGGTCAAATCTTAAATTTTTAATGCTTTTTTTAAATTGCTTTGAATGAATGATCAAAGTTTTCTATGAACGAGTTCAAATTATCAACTGATTCTTTTTGCAGCGGTGAAAAATTTAGCATTTTATCTAAATACCTACCGACTAACATTCTGTTATCTTGATACTTATCAAGAAGACTTTGCCACACAAGATCGTAATTATCGGCAGAAATCGGCATGCTTTTCACAATATTTAATGCCGGGCCTTTTGTGCAAGACAATAAATAATGAAATTTATCGATCTTAGGTATGGATGTTTGGTTGTGAACCAGAGAACAGAATGTCTCGAAAAATGTATTGAAATTTTCAATATTACCATCGTATGTAAATAAATCAATTTTTGGAAGACGTGGTCTTGATTGAACAGAGTGCGAAGTAGTTTCAGCCTTAATACTTGAGACATTAGTCTGCAATTCGGATGCACGAAATTTGACTCTAAAATATAGGTCATCAAAATTTTCTAATTCATGACTACGGACAACTGACTTCGGGTCAGATTCAAGTTCATGTTCCAATATCTCGAAGATTATCTTTTCGAATGAACTACGTAAATCACTAATTTCCGCAGCTTGCATCAAAAATATCTGTTTTGATTCAGAATCCGTTAGTTTTAGGGACATATCGTAAGCATTTTGCATTCGAGAAAATAATCTTTGCTTTTTATGAATTAACACAGTTAACTCGGGACTTTGAACCGCCTCAGTATCTTTCACCTTAGGAGGCGCCATTTTGTAACACTACTTATTACGCAGTTGGCGTGGACAAAGTAAAACGCAAGATTATCAAAATCAATGGATAAAAGAATGCAAACTGATCACAAATACACTAAATAGGATGTGTAGGATAAATATATGTGCATGATATGTGTAAATATGTATATATTAATCTATCGAATATCGAGGGAAAATTAACAATGACGTGGAATTTTTTAACAAAGAATTTATTAATGTATGCTTTGTAAAGAACGTTTTTACTATGAAATAACAAGCTACGAGCAAGTTATGTAGAAAAATGCTGTCTGACACGGTCAGAAGCGATACAGAACGTCTGTATGAAAGGCACTAACTACGAGCTAGGTTACCTAGGGAGATTTCTAGCACGGCTAGAATAGAACTACGAGTTCTAAATATTCTAATACCTATCCAGGCTACGAAGGACCAACAAGGATTGTGCGGTTTTTAAACCAAACCTTTTGAGATTTATTATGCTGGCGATTTTAGAATACGTGTTTTGAATTTTGAAAGTACAGTGTCTAGGGCTGAAAACGTTTCTACTGATTTTCGAAGGCAATTGAACACCACCTACCTTATGAACTGCTGCTCCTGGCTAGTTGGTTTGGTGGCAGGCAAGGTCCTGTGGACTCGAACGGCGAGTCCAGGTTCAAAAAATCTTTGTAAAAGCACACAGCACGGCTATGAACCCGCGACACTTCACTCGTATTAAAATGTTGAGATGCAGATTTGGCACGGCCAAAATTGGAAGGAAAATCGTCGGATTTTGAGTAGAACGTCCACACGCAACCGATCACAATGACTCCCGCCAATGCACTCGAGAACCTCGAGCTCTTCACGTTCGGGCAGGCGGTGATTTACCAAACTACCCTCAAGATAACAATAGAAACGCAACATATTATGTTGTACAATTTTTTGTATTATCGAATACAACTGAAATTCGTGCAAGAATATTCAGAAACTGTACCAAGCTCGCGTCTAATCGCCGATAAATATTTAATGTCACACTATTGTATTCCACCATCCCGGGAGACACCTGACTTAATATCCGATAAATATTTACTGCTTGACTATCGTGGCACGCCATCCTCCGTGTTAAAGTTATCTTACTGGGTCTGGAACTCACTCACTCGATTTTAATGTCTCACTATTGTATTGTTCCGTCCCGAGAAACACCTGACTTAATATCCGATAAATATTTACCAGTGAATGAATGAACTGACTAGACTAGAACTCACTCATTTGATTTTAATGTCTCACTACTTATTGAATTCTGCAGTGGGATGATTTAGGCTCACAATAATAAATTTATATATTTTCAACCGACTTCAATAAAGGAGGAGTTTATCAATTCGGTTGCATGTTTTTTTTAGTGTTTGTTTCCGTAGATTTGTGTTGTATATCAACCGATTTAAAAAAAATATTTCTTTTTTTTTGAGAGATATACATTCAGATTGGTTCCATACAAATTTCATCAAAATCGGTTCAGCAGTTTAGTTTTTATATCAAAATAACTGAAAAAGATATGTCGTCGAAATAAACGAAATTGCGTAATCTTCTTCCCTGTGACTTTTCAGTAGTTCTAACGGTCACTAAAACGGTCCAATTGAAGTAGGTTAGCGTAAGTTTTCGTAAAATCTTGATTATTATCTGTATTTTACTATTCTGACAGAACCTTGACTTAATATCCGATGATTATTTACTGCTTCACTATAGAGTCACGCCATCCCCTGTGTTTGAATGAACTCACTAGAATTCACTTACCCGATTTGCCTCACAAATCAAACACTATTGTATTCTACCGTCCCGCGAGACACTTGACATAATATCCGATAAATATTTACTGCTTTGCTATCGTGGCATGACATCCCCAGTGTTGAATTAACTCACTAGAACTCACTTACCCGATTTGCCTCACTAATCAATCACTATTGTATTCTACCGTCCTGCGAGACACCTGACATGATATCCGATAAATATTTACTGTTTCGCTATCGTGGTACGCCATCCCCTGTGTTTGAATGAACTCACTGGAACTCACTCGTGTTTGGTTCAACTCACTCATCATGAATGCAGCCGCTTATCTTTCCGAGTCGCGCTGAAACTTATAAATTTAATGTCCTGAAGGATTTACGACGGAATTATAACTTTTAGTTGTATTTGCCCGTACTAAGAGTTAGAACTAAAATCAAATCAAATCAAATCAAATATATTTATTTATCAACAGACACATCTTAGGTCTACAACACAGGACACAACTACAGGAAATCTGGTGTGGTGATGTATTTTAAAGGGTTAAGACCTACTTTTCAACCAACTTCAAAAAAGGAGAGGTCATCAATTCAGTGGTTTTTTAAATATTTTTTTTTAATGTTTGGTACCTTAGAACTAAGAAAATAACTAAGAAAAGCCGTGTTGGCTGAGTGGGAGGTACCTCGAGTTTCGATCCGTAGGTAGTGAGTTCGAACCCGGTCGTTTACCAAGTACATTCAAAACACGTGTTTAACGGTGAAGGAAAACATCGTGAGGAAACCGGCATGTCATAGAACATAAATAGTTCGAAAACATGTGTCAAGTGCACGAAAGGAGCCTCTTCGAGGCGCACTTGAAATCCTTTCACCACACTGGTTTGAAATAACTAGTGACATGAACTAGAAGAACCTCAGAACATTGTTGTTTATAAACCGATTTGAAAAATATTTGTTTGAGAGGATATATCCTCACTATTGTATTGTATTTTGATAAAAAATCCAGAAGGACCAATCTGAATGTATACATTTAGATTGGTCCAATAGATTTTTTATCAAAATAGTCTTTTTTATTGAAATTACTGGTCTTTTGAGACTGACCATCAAAATGTCTTAAGGTGGACGAGCGCTAATAGCAGTGTTACACCAGCCTTTGGAAATCAAAGCCCATGTATAGCACTTTTATGGTTATGAGCTGGCATAATCACTACTATCAGGAGAGCGCCTTTTTTTTTTTTTTTTTTTTTACATGGGGAAATCCTCATGGCCCACCCTCACCGCCCTTGTCCCCCAAGGGCGGTGGGGTATGTCGGACTTATACCGACTAAAACCCCCCGGGATATCCGAAGAACACGTACCGGTGTCCCTCACGCACGTTGCTGTGAGGCCCATCCCCCCATCCCAAGGAAGGCTTGCGCCAACCCCGAGCTCCGCTTGCAGTGCATGCCTACCCGTGCACTGCAGCCGTCCCAGGTTCGAGTATAATGCAGCCAGAGCCCCCACTCCGACCGCTCTCGAACCCAGCAAGATCTCCCTCATTGGCAGCAGACGCCGCCGCCCCTCACGGGGCGGACGGCCCGGGATGTCCCACCTGGACACCCCGGCCCCGCCGTCTCCGAGCGGGATCGAATCTCGCGACGCGCGCCGGTGTTCTTGCACCCTCACTTCAGCGGGCGCGAATTCCTCCTCGGCGCTGCGGAGACGGTCGTAAACCCGATTGTCCATCTCCGCTAAGATGTCAAGAGGAGGAAAGCGCGCCAGGATGGTCACCGCCTCAAAGGATATCGTCCTATATCCTCGTGCGATCCGTAAGGCCATAGTACGCTGCAGTCGCTTGAAGAGCGACCTACAGCGTCTAACCCCGTCAGTCTGGAGGACCAGACGGGCGCTCCGTAGAGTGCCATGGACCGCACTAACCCCGCATAAAGGCGGCGAACACCCTCCTGTGGTCCCCCGAGATTCGGTAGGATCCGGTATAATGCACCCACTACCCTCTGGACTCGGGGGACCAGGCGGCTAAAGTGCTCCTCAAATCCCCAACTACCATCCAGAGTGAGGCCCAAGTACTTAAGGTACTGCCCCACCTGGATGTCTACGTCACCTGCTCGAACCGACGAGCTGGGTAGGTTCCTGGTTCGTGGAACCTTGTGGAACCATAGCGCCTCCGTCTTGGCAGGCGCTATCTGCAGACCCAGCTCGTGGATCTCATCCACCACGCCCAACCACCAAGCTCGGCGAGCCGGTTGGTCTCCTCAAAGGGCCCTCCGTCAGCCAACACCAGAGTGTCGTCCGCGTAACACACTACGCTGACGCCGACGGGGAGATCGACGCGCAGGACCGCATCGTATGCGAGGTTCCACAGTAGCGGTCCCAACACGGACCCTTGCGGAACCCCGCAACAAACCTCCCTCCGGTGCAACGTCCCGTCCCGGATCAAGAGAACGCCTATCTTATCTTGCCGCTTGTTTGCAAAAAAAAGTCTGTGAGTGACTGGCTCAGGTGTTGTCGAACCTCCGATGTGGATTGAAGACTATAACTACCCTGTTATAGCCGGGGCCAACAACATTGAAAATCCATTTTTCTCGAATCAAACTCACATCTACACTAGTACTCTCACATCCTTCATCATGAAATATGGAGTCGCACTTTATTTCTTTTCTGCGGTTCACTAACACCTTACTTTCTTGACTTTAGAGTCTATTTTCCTTCAGCTAAGGTAAAATTAGTAGTGCCAGGATAAGTTGTATTTCAGTTGTTTTGTTGACAACTTTGTTTAGGCGTCTCGTCGACTTTGATTCATGGTATTGAGCCTGACAAGGGTTTTAGGATGAATCTCAATTTCAGATCCTTGGATGATTGCTTAGAAAATATTCACCACAAGTTTTGAATTACTAGAAAAAAAATACACAGAATCAGTTGGAGTTACTGAACATAGATATGGCAAAAAATAGTAATTTTTTACCCGACTGCCAAGGAAGGGTTATGTTTTTCGCACGTATCTTGTATGTCATGTATGACTTCTATGTTACCTCGTATCTTCCGAACGGCTGGATAGATTTTGACAGTTGAGGTATCGTTAGATATCGATATAACTTTATATTTTATTTATTGTGCAAACATATGAATCAAAGGCGCAAATTCGTATTCAAAACTATTAATTACGAATAAGAGTTGTTATAAAAAGATCTTAAAAAAAATCACAAATAAATTAGGTTCTCCTTCGTCAGCTTACGAACAGCATAAAATACTAAGTACTGAAAAAATAAAAATAACAGTAATTAAAATATATGAATGCACAAACAAACAAAAAATTATTTGTTAATTTAAAACGGCTTTTATTTTTGAGAGACATTTTTGTAAATAAATTCACGAGATAATTAGGAACGCAAAAACACAATTCAAGTGAGATAAAAATCGCGCAATGAATGTCACTTTTTATCGCTCACACAACCTTTATCGCTCATTGTACAGTTTATTATCCTTACGGAGAAACGTAAAATTTAATTACTGTTTCGGAAGGATTTACAAGCGTCGCAATAATTTGAATATTTGAGTAAAATGCTGTTCTCGCGTGAGACTTTATCCACGCTTTGGAAATCAAATAAAAATAAACTTTTTTTTTTCATTTATACATTTATTATTATTATTATATTTAGGTATTATATTTCTTTATAAGATGGCGTTGGGTAAAATGTCCCAAAATATTGCTTATTGACATTAAGATAATTGATTATTTAAACTTTGGTTTTCTGTTCGTTGACTCTTTGGTTTATAATATAGTAATATGTACTAAAGTTCTAAACTAAAGTTAAGTTAATTAAAACCTTTGTTTAGAAATCAAGCGGATTTATTACTAGATATATTTATGTAATTTGTTGATATTGACATTAAATTTACATATTACATAGCTAAATATATGCCAGTAAATTTTTACCTTCTATACCTATAAGTTTATATATTTACTTACATACATTGGTCAATGCTTACATAGAAGGTAGCAAATCGGGCGTTATATAATATAATTGCGTAGCAAATCGGGCGTTGTTCAAAATCAAAAACAAAAATTGTCTATCATAATATAGGTAGGTTACTTAGATGGAAAAGATTTACGTTTTATTTATGTAGGTAAGTCAATGAAGTCAGCTTATCGTCAGAAAGGTTCTATCTAATGTTGTTCAAAATTTTGCGTCTGGCCTAACTTTGTATTTTTCCATTCCATTGATTAAGATCACTCATAATTACATATCAAGCTAAAAACAACCTTCCTACGTTTTCTTAAGGTCTGAAATTGGGCTGCGTAACTCTTCACACGGACCTATGGGCCGCTAACTTAGTTCACTAAACAACAGGGTTTTACACCTCATTACTCCGACTTAATCCAACGGACGCTAACAGGCTTTATAAGACACGACACGATTTACAGGACCCATAAGATAATCTGATCTGGGAGGATACCGCTGAAACCAATTTAAATCCCAATTCAGTAGCAATTCTAATACAAATTCAGATTTAAGGCTATTCCTGAAATCCGAATTCCATACAAAATGATTCGGACAAATACTCAAAAAGTACGCTGTATTACCTTTCACTTTTTTTGTTGACGAAATCAAAAAACATGGACGAAACGAATAGTGCGAAGATATTACTATAATGCGGCGTACTTTTGAGTATTTGTCCGAAACATTTTGTATGGAATTCGGATTTGAGGATTCTCCTTAAGTAGTAAAAAAAAATGGGATAGCGAGACAAAATAGTAACCGATAATATATTTTCTTTTACCCTTCACAAACTCTTATTAGCTAGAACTGTAATAGTTACTAAATTTCGTCAGCAGGATACAGACTACTTATTATTGTAATCGTTACTAAATTATTCTCGCTGTCACAAATTCAACTAGAATTTTACTAACGATATTTTTTTCTCCGTGTACTCTTGTACATAAATTCAATCTCAATTTGACTACTTCTTTGTGTTGGAAAGATCAGTCAGCCTAGATTCAGCGTTGCCTGCGGGTCCGAGTGTCCAGGTGGGACATCCTGGGCCGTCCGCCCCATGAGGGGCGGTGGTGTCTCCTGCCAATGAGGGAGTTCTTGCTGGGTTCGAGAGCGGTCGGAGTGGCGGCTCTGGCTGCATTATACTCGAACCAATGACGGCTGCATTTCACAGGGAGGCATGCACTGCAAGCGGAGCTCGGGGTCATCGCAAGCCTTCCCTGGGATGGGCCTCACAGCAACGTGCGTGAGGGACACCGGTACGTGTTCTGAGGATATCCCGGGGTCCCTCTAATGCGCAGAGGTCGGCCACTATGGGGTTTAGTCGGTTTAAGTCCAACATACCCCTCCACCCTCCCCCAAGGGCGGTGGACATCCATGAAGATTTCCCCATGTAAAAAAAAAGATTCAGCGTTGCCAGACCTAGCTGCTTTCAGAGGCACAAAAAGGTTCAGGTTCTTTCCACGCGCGATATCGAATAGAAGATAGAGCAATGGAATAATAAAAAAAAAATGGAGTACCTAGAGTGATGGATAACTATTTAATAAATTGTACTTTGACGTGTGTCTATATTCAATTTATTATTGTTGCAAATCGACCTGTACTTAAAATAACTTCGAGTTCCTTGTTCTAACGAAGTTGGTAGAAACAAATCCAGGAAATGAGGTTGAAGATCTGCGTGGGAATCACTGAACGACTGCTTATTAACATAATTGGATGCTGAGCCTCTCTCGTTAATTGTTATACGATACATACTTCACTGAATATTAAATTTGATGGCCCCCTTGAGCAAATTATTTTACGCAGTTAACCGATAATTGGCGATGTTTTAAAATTTACGATATTAAATATTTACGTATACATACTTACATAATTATTGGTTTAATTAGAGCGTGGTATGTATTCTACGAAATATTTATTAAGGTACTTTTAATTACAGCATAAGCTAACTACTACAATCTATATTACATAATTTACAAAAGGAAACAATTGGGCCACCCATAGACCGTTGCAAACGATCTATAGATAGCAACTGCTCCAACTCGATACCATATGGCTGCATTGCTTCGTTGTATTGCAAGGCATACTCTTTTGCCAAATTCTTTTATGGTACTTAGTTACATAATTATTCAAAATATTTTTAATAAAAAATCGTACTTGTGACTCGTATGGTCCAGTGGCAAGTGTGATGGACTGCCACGCCGGTTTCGAGGGTTCGATTTCCGCTTCAGGACAAACATATGTGTGATAAACCTCGATGTTAGTCCTAAGTCTGAGTGTTTTCTAAGTACTCTATAAACGTTTTTTTTTAAATAAAGGAAATAGGTAAGTATTCCATCAGTTCCCGTAGTATTATATCCGTATCGCCTAGTGTAAAGTGCCCTTCATTCTAAGTTGGTATAAGCTTTCGTATGTTAAACGTGTGAAAACTATGGTCAATTTACCCCACTCCCAACAAATAAACGGCTCAAAATGTGTTGGTACTTACCTCAATAGATTAGTTTAAATCAAAGCGCACGGCAGTGCCTGGGTTTTAAGTTGTCTGCAGACTGTCACTGGCTTTTTTTTCACAAACAGAAAGCACCTGCCTCCTGTTTTGTGAAAAAAAAAAGCGGTGTATTCTTATACCACATGTCAGAAGTGGAAAATTTATCAAGGCGAATCGAGCCGTCTTTACCAATTTCCAATTACACAATTTACTTTCTGTGACATTTCCATAACCAAAACAAACATACCAAAATTCAAAAAGTTTTGTAGAATTTTTTGTAATTTTTTCCACACAATTTGGCGCATAGAGATAAACGTACATACAAACATACAGTCAAAAACATAACTCTGCTAAAAAATACCCGTAGCTTTTTATAAATGAATTAATTTAATATGAAGAATAAAGAAATTAAAATTAATGCTTGGTAAATTAATAAAGGAAAGGTAAGCTATTTTCTTTCTAAAATACGGATCCCGAGTTAAATTAGGTTTCTGAAAAATCACTCGGGTATTCAAACAATTTGAATGGAAACTCAATTAAATTGGTTTGTTCCCTCAATAGTTTCAGAGTAAATTTATATTCAATCAACTTTGATTGGCTTTCCCGATCTCTTAACTCAAGTACGTATTTACAAAGAAACAAAATTATTCGTTTGTTACTATGTAACTGTTTTGGTAATAAAGTACGATGACACACGGCTTTTTTAAACGCTACACGCCAGCGACTTCGCTTGTAGCGTGTAAAGTCGCCCAGTGTCATCGGCGTTTTTACAAACTACTTGTTGACAATCCTTCCCGAAAGCTAAAAGCTCACACGCTAGCGTTAAAAAATGCCTACAATCAGCTTGTAAAAACGCTTGTGTGTCATAGTTCCTTCGAACCAGTGTGGTGAAAGGATTTCAAGTGCGCCTCGCAGAGGCTCCTTTCGTGCACTCGACACATGTTTTCGAACTTTAGGTTCTACGACATGCCGGTTTCCTCACGATGTTTTCCTTCACCGTTGCGAGGACGTGGGATGCATACATTATTTTTTTCGACCGAAAAAAAAAAAAAAAAACCCGCGACCATCAGATCGCAAGGTAAGGACCTCATCCACTCGGCCACCACGTCCTCATGTATATTAATGAGTTACTCTTATTCAATTTGTTATTTGCAGTTTCAGTTTATTTAAATCATTATAAACATATACTTAAAAAAAAAGGAAGTAGGTACCTATACCAAACACAAACAATAACAAGTAAAACTCTTCTAAACAAGTAAAAATCTTCTTTTCTTCTTCTTTCTTTAACAACTCTTTTTCTCTTCGTTTATGTATTAATTTTTCATACTCATAGTGAATATGAAAAATGTGAGTATGAAAAACTAGAAGGTAAACGAAGAGAAAAAGAGTTGTTAAAGAAAGAAGAAGAAAAGAAGATTTTTACTTGTTTAGAAGAGTTTTACTTGTTATTGTTTCCATTTTCGTTTTCCCTTTCGTTTGTACGTTTTAGTACATACAATGTGACAAAATATGCTATTTTATATGTACCTATACGAAACGTGTTTATGTATAGTTCATTGGCGATCCAGCGAGGGAACCCAGTGATTGTTCCAGCTACTGGATCAATGTAATTCAGCCTTTTTTTCAGTGCACGAAAAGAGCCTCTTAAAAGTGCACTTGAAATTCTATCACCACACTGGTTCGAAAGAATGACACGATAATAAAATGAAAAAGCCTTTTTGTTAGTTGTTTTTAAAGTCGATAATAACAACATTTTATTAATATAATATACAAAATATTATCAGATGCCACCGGCAATCGCTAGTACAGAACAAAAGGCAAACTCAATCCGAAACTCGTTCAAAACCTCTCCCGTTTAGGCGGGATTAATAAAATAAATTAATTTTATTCAAATTGTCCAAAATGCCCGCTTCCCGGCGTCTGCATAAATAAATATTTACTTAGTTAATTGAAAAATTATCTTGAAACGGATTCGAGACGGCTGTGAAGTATTGTGCTTTTGGGTAAATGGGGGTTAATTGCACACACGAGCTATTAGCGTACAATTATTATAACGTTGACTACTTATGTCCTTTTAAAATAATTATTTTAAGTACTCAAAATATATAATTAGCTATATCGTGAATGCTTCATATATTAAATGCCTAGTAGGTTACTTTATTATTATTCATAAACTAAGTCATAAAAATAATAACCTACATTTATGAAGTAACTGTCTGTTGTTCTTAAATAAACAAAGTAAAACAACATAACTTATACTTAAAGAAGTGATGCGAGTGAAGCCCATACGGTTTTCTATCAAAAGAAAAAAAAGATATTGGCCTTTTTATCGCAGAAAACATAAACTTTCTTTAAGAATTCTCGCGGTATTCGAAAAAATGTTCCTCAAAGTAATAAAGAAAGTATCGTTATCACTTACCATGGAAAAAATCCTCGAACCTTATCTCAAGGAGCATGGGGAAAGTGGTGACTGTATAATATTCGCATTATAGCTCCCTTAACTGCGGTCTATCGGCCATCAAGCGTTGCTCAGCATCTTTGTAGAACCCAAAATGATATCATTAATGTTGGATGCTCGCTTCTCCCCCACCTCCCCTTTGGCTGGAGATAGTTCGTTGAATATTTTAACGCGCTACCGTTATTGATTTTGTGTTGGTTTGAGTGACTTGTTCTTTTGGGTAGGCTGGGGCGAGTTGTCTGTGAATAATAAATCGATGACGTAGCGTAGTTTCTATACCTTTTCTATTTTGTTGCTAATTCAACTTTTTGTGTTTTGTTTGAATGTTACATAAACATAATTTGTGTTTTACGTAAGCCAATAAGAATATAATCTTAACCTTAGCTTGTTATATTATTTAATATTTATTTATTTATTTTCAGTCAAAACATACCTACATCCATCATTATAATAGTCTAATATAGTAAATTGTATTTTTGTCGTTTGAAACTTTCTACCTGCATTGTATTCCTTGTATTTTATGAATTATGCAGGTAAATTGCTTATTTAACGTTTTGGAGTAATCTGTTTTGTTAGTCTTTGAAATAAAAAAATAATTCAATTATAAATTTGATAATATTTTACATGATTTCAATATTATTTTACCAAACATCCAAATAAAAACATCACATTTCCAATTCAAATATGAAATGGCTTCACAGAAAGCTAATTTAAAATATTTCAATGTTGAGCTGCGTGACTCCGGATCACGTTCCGAATAGCATTCAAAACGTGAGTTTCCTTATAACGCTGCGACAATGAAACGGAATAGGAGCTAGCTGGGTTTTTTCAAAGTAATTTGTTTTTATTTCAGAAAAAAAAATTGGCTGTCAATTATTACAAGATAACTGAGGAAAACTATTTTAACATTTCACACAATACCATCTAGCCCCAAACGAAGCAGAGCTTGTTCTGTGAGAACCGGATGGCTGATAAAATACTTAAATACATTTTTTTACTTAAGCATGACTTAATTAACAAAGATGTTATTTCATCATCATCATCATCCTCAGCTATTATCAGCTTTTGGGTATAGGCCTCCTCCATTAAATGCCAAGCTCGTCTGTGCTGTGCGGATCTAAACCAGGTGTTGCCTGCAATATTGTGGATGTCATCGATCCATCGGGCTGGTGGTCGCCCAACGCTGCGTTTTCTCTCCCTAGGCCTTAAGATGTTATTTAAGTTAGGTTTATATATTGCTTTGTAGATTTTTTACCTTATATTTTTATATCAATGAGTTATGCAAATTTTCTTCCTTTTAAAAAAAATCCGTTCAAATTGTATGAAGTTAGGTACGAAGTAGCGTATGTAGGTAGAGCATTGTAATCCTAGGGTTGGTCATATAAACAGGTCTTTGTAACATTAGAGTGTTTTAATAGTTCACAACTTGTTGGAATTCACTTGAACGAGCGGTAATGGTTACCACAGAGGATACATGCCAACACTTCGGCCATTTTAGAGCAACGGGCTGCGTCCACTTTGTTTTAAGTAACTTAAGTGTCCTTTAAAATGTTTAAGCTAAAATTTCATGTGTAAAGTAACACAGTGACATTAAGGTGCATCTTTTAAGATCATTAATATGAAAATATTATATTAATAAGTACTTAAGTACTTACATAAGTAAACACAGGAGCTAATAAAATAAAAAGCAAACATAAAAAAAGTAAAACGCTGAGAGGAGAATCACTTAGAATTGATTAATCATGTTTTATGACATTAGTTAAAATGTCCAAAATAATTTCGAACTAAAAGGAAAAAAATTGTTCTTATAGTATAACGTGACAACGTTATAAAAAACATTGACAGCGAAACGGAACAATGACGTCAACTTTTTCGTGCATGCAGCCGGCGTTCATCTATTTACCTATTAGACATAGTCACGTCAAAAAACGTAAAAAATAGTACCAGCTCCTAGACTCCTAAGCAATGTGCGCGAGCCATCGCAAGATCAAAATTCAAGTGCCATAGGAAACTCAAGTGACATTTTTATTAAAATATGCCGCGAATTATGTCTCGAAATGAATAACTCCATTCCCCAACCTCCTCTTTGTTTTTACGACACGCTTGAGGCCGAAAAATCCGTGTTGTGTATTAAATTGTATTTATTTGGTTAATATTGTCTTGAAAAATGTTGAAGTTTGCTTATGAATAAATTCATGCGGATACAATGTTTGTGTCAATAGCGGGCGGAAGTTCTGGCAAGGATTGGAATTTATTTTAATTCTTTCAGCTTTCAGATTTTATTAAAAAAGTTCGAGGAGTATGTTTGTCTTTGCGTTATTCTCGTACAAATATTTTAGTATAATCTCTGTGGTGCAATTATATTTGGTTTCTAATTCTAATTCT
The DNA here is from genome assembly GCA_932526365.1 of Lobophora halterata. Classification (NCBI taxonomy): domain Eukaryota; kingdom Metazoa; phylum Arthropoda; class Insecta; order Lepidoptera; family Geometridae; genus Lobophora; species Lobophora halterata. Next base: position 1,447,623 of record OW052012.1, read on the forward strand.
AATTTGGGGAAGGGGTTACATGTGGTCTGCACTGACGTCCCGCTGTGGGGTGTATTGTGCATTGACCCCTTTTTGTACTAACTCTACCCCAGCCAGCCCAGCTCCCCAAAATAGCGGAGCAGGACCCTGGGTTGATGGATGGTGTGCTCCAGTTTCCCGGTAGGGTCATCTGGGCCCGTATCCAGGATTTTCCTCAGTCCAGTCTTCTTTCTGGCCTCTTCTGTAGCTGTGTAAAAAAAATTCTATGGCATGTCACATCCACCAATCCGCATTGGGTCGGCGTGGTGGATTAAGACCCATTCGCTTTCTTGCCGAGAGTAAGCCTGAGTCCCTGGGAACGTTATTAGGCTGATTATGCTTATGCTTATAAATATGTTTGGAATGGTTTTTAAATGAGCAAATGATTGATGAATGGTTTTTGAAAATATTATTATGTTAATTGTGTGCATATTTAATGAAAAATGCTAATAAAAATTTAAAAGTTGATTGGTTTTTCAAAATTAAATTAAGAGGTACCTACTATCAGTCTTTATTCTATAAATTTTAAATTAAAGCGGCAATAAATTGCTTATTATTTATATTTAAAGAATTTTTTATTTCTTTTAATAAAAATCTATTTATTCTAAGATTATAATCTTTATTTACACCTTTTAGTCCTCACACCCTCGCCTTAAAACAAACGTTTTGAAATAGGTACAGTCATCTGCACAGACATGTATACACTCCCAAGCTTTCACATTTATTTAATACTCTTCATTATGCAAAGACATTCTTCTTCTGGCAAGAATTCTGACAAGTAAGATGACTATGTTAATTTGAAAATGCTTGCGTGCACTTTTCTTTGCAAAATTAAGAGTAATATAAATGTGAAAGCTTGGAAGTGTAAACATGTTTGTGCAGCTGACTGTACGTAATTAGAGCCGTAGTAATAAATAAGACTGTAATTCCAAAACCGAAGCAAAACATAACAAATGCCTCCATCATTTTGGTGTAACAGTACTCGATTACGTGTAGTGCGAGCCACTGGTAATAACGAAGATAGAATAGTGTTAAAGATAAAGGAACTATAATAATTATATATATATTATAGAATATTTTTCGGTTTAAAGAAATTTATTTACTCATAAAGAACTTTACAGTTCACTTAGAATGAGCTTAATGCTATTTTACAGTGTATAATAAGGTAGGTCGATCTAAAACTAACACAATAAAAAAAAACATTGTAGGTATATTTAGACAGTGGTAAAAAAAGGAGTAGTAGGTATACCTTACAGTAGTTACAGTAGTAGGTATACCTATTTACATATGTACATAGCAGTATGGTAGGTAAGTTTTAGGTAGGTTTCGGTAGTTACTTACGTAGGTATTTAGTTAATACGAGTCCATGTAGTATAAGAGGTAAGACAAGAAATATTCTTAGGTAAGTGAGGTATGTACCCAACCTAGCCATTTTTAAGCAATTTTTAATCTTTTTAGTCTTGACACCACGCAGACTTAAAATATTTATCCACATATTCTCACAAACATAATGGAATAAAAATATTTTAGTAAATTTTAAAGTAGTACAAAAGTAGAGTAGTAGTAGTAGAAAACAAGACCTTTTTGATAAAAATATAATACATTATGTTGTACAAACGACTGCAATTGAGATCTTAGTAACCGCAAACGCCACTGAAGAGTAACTGGAAAGCAATATAGGTACATATTTTCGTTTACTTGAATGACATACTATATTTTTATTCAATTAAGTATTACGATTTAAAAACAAAACTTTTGAACCGATTGTAATGAAAATTAAAAAGTTATTTTCCAAAACGATTGATGATTGATGAAAAAACCCATCGAATTGAGAACCTCCTCCATTTTTGAAGTCGGTTTAAATGTACCTATTTAATAACAAATCTAATATTAACAACTTATGCCCCAAAAGCTAATAATAAAGTTATATCAGTTTTGAACGAATGCAAGTTGGTTTCAGTTCCGTCAAAACCATTCTCTCTTGCTCCGTTCCCGGGTAAAGCAGTAATTTTCTTAGCACAGAGGGTGAGCCAGTAACAAATAGCTTACCATCATTGCCTGTCCAGAGTTAATATGGAGTGTTGGGATGGTTGAAGGATGCCTTAAGGCTATGAAACTAGAGTCCTCTAGGCATGGAAATGATTGCTACTTCTATTTCTACGGCTGTTGCAATACAGTCGAAACGTCGGGACACAAAAACGAGGTGAGCGCGATAAATACCAGTTACAATCAAATAACTATTCTTCTATTTCATTGTCACATGAAATTTCAGTGATTTTGTCACCGATGATTTATCGTGGCCTAATGTGATAATGTTGATATAATTCACGCATCACGCGACGTCACGCAATCACTCTCATTCACAGTCAGAACACTACTGTCTGTTATTGTTATTTACGATACGAATGAAATTGTGAATGGTGACAAGTATCATGACATCACAGCGTACAAAATCGCCTGCCGGGCGCGCTAGACGGATATCACTGGTGATTTTGTAACATACTTGGTCCGGTACAGAAAGTAACAAGTGTTGTGTGATCTTGATAGTTTTATACCATGTTACTCTGTATACTTTCCTTGCCTAATTAGCTCTCTACTCTTCTCTATGAATTTATTACTCAACGATTAATGTGCGGTTTTAAACCAAACCTTTTGAGATTAATTATGCTGGCGATTTTAGAGTATGTGTTTTGAGTTTTGAAAGTACAGTGTGTAGGGCTGAAAACGTTTCTACTGATTTCCGAGGGAAATTGAACACCACCTACCTTTGAACTGCAGCTCCTGGCATGTTGGTTTGGTGGCAGGGAAGGTCCTCTGGACTCGCACGGTGAGTCCAGGTTCGAAAAGTCTTTGAAAAAGAACACAGCACGACTATGAACCCGCGACACTTCACTAGTATCAAAAATGTTGAGATGCAAATTTGGCACGGCCAAAATGGAGGGAAAATCGATGGATTTTGAGTAGAACGTCCACACGCATCCGATCACAATCACTCCCGCCAATGCACTGAAGAGCCTCGAGCTCTACACGTTCGGGCAGGCGGTGATTTACCAAACTACCCTCAAAATTACAATAGAAACGCAACAATTAAATTTTATGTAATTTTGATTTTGATACATGATACTAGATCGAGATTATGAGAAACTTAAGCTACCTATATAAACTAAAAGAAAAAGTGTATACTGTATTCTACAGTGACGTATGTTACTTCATAAGACCCCGGTGTCACTAACTGACTTATGTGTCCCAGCATTTTTTGCATCCGCTTTTTTCCTGGCCTTAATAGTCAAAGAGCTGTTCAAAATGCTTGTTCAGGCAACAGAGGGTGCCTAATCATTTATTACACCCTACGCAGACTTTTCTAATTAATATTTATTTCTAATTATATTTATAATTTCAACAAGGAGGCATTTCTCAATTCGGTTATTTCTGTTATGTTTGTTACTGCAAAAATTGTCAACCGATTTGGAAAATTCTTTTTTTGTTTGAAAAGAGAGTTACATGTTGGTCATGATAATCGGGTATACGTAGTTTAGTTTTAAAATCAAAATAACTGTAAAAAAATACGTCGGCGAAGTAAACGAAATTGCGTATTTGGCTTTATCGTGTGTTGTTTTTTGTCAGTGGTGTTTACGGTCACTAAAACAGTCAAATTGAAGTCGGTTATAGTTTGTATTTGTAAAACGCAAAAAACATTTTGTCCTTATTTCTCTTTGCACGACTGCAAAGAAAATTATGTATTTCGGTTATATAATTATAGATAATATGAAAATGATAATGAAAATGAAATGAAATTTATTTTGCCTAATAAAAAGTATATTAAAATTAAACACTATATATAATTCTATACATAACTTCAATAAATATTTAATTTAAAAACCTAGAAAAAGGTTTTGCAAATATAAATTAATAAATTATTTATTTGTCTCAAGTATGGTTAGTTACAGACAGGTCTTATGGATGTATAAAGTAGAGTCACATACTTCACTGTAGAAAACAGTATACAAATTTTCTTTTAATGTATACTTATAGCTTAAGTTTCTCATAATCTCGATCAATCATCGTATTTTAGTTTAGATTCGGCTAAGGCCTCCTTTGAAACAGCGGGTGAGTTTGGAAATCATTTACACTTCAAAACTAAAAGGGCAAGTAATGAAATGGCAAAAGTCATCGCACTCAATAAAAACAAATCACAGAGCTCATTGCTATGCATGAGAAGGAGATGAGGCGTCTTCGAGCCGTAATAGAAAATCTCAATTGAAAATTACATTCTACATCTATGGATACGTTTGATGTCATAAATTCGTCATAAAGGGTTCGTAAGCTATGGTGGTAATCATTTTAACTTGAAAATTATAATTTTATTAATTTGTTCGCTTTTTAGTTGACTTTGCAAATAACACGGACTAATGCAAAATATTTTATTAATATCCTTAAGAAAAAAAATGCATTTTGAACTCATCCTCTTATGGAGCAATTATCCGAACACAACCAAAATCTCCTTTAAAATCGTTGTTTACAGAATTTTCTTCAATTTCAAATATTCTTATCAAAACTTTTAGTTTAAACCAGTAAGTATATACATTTCAGTAAGACCAAGTCTTAACATTTAACTTAAAACCAGTATCAACATTAAACATGAAACAGTCTTTCAACATTTCGGTAAAAGCAATAGGGACGGTTTCAATCTAGCGTTTCTTTGCGCGTGTCCATGAATGCTAGATTGCGTTTCGACACACGCGCTGCTTCAAGCTGAACGCGCGTACATGGGCTTACACGGGCTTTTACGGTCGAATCGGTGGTGGCGGTTGTGATGCGATTGTACTAGTTTAGGTACGCAGTTTACTAGACTTGTGCAAGTCTAAATTTACGTAAGTATATCGTAATGCCTATCACACGTACCGAGTACTCAGCCGAGACAGTTAAATGTTATTCGGCCGAGACAGTGCAAGCTTACGTGACTCGCTCAGCCGAGCACTCGGTGCTATGTCACAATGCCTGTTGGTTGCCTGGAAGAAATCGGTCTCAGCGATAAGGCCGCCAATTGTACCACTCATTAGTTTTAAGTCTTGTATTTGTTATGTTCCATAAGTACAATAAAAAAATATGTATCTATCTATCTATGTTTATACGTACCAAGTACTCGGCCGAGACATTGAAAGATTACATCACTCGCTCAGCCGAGCACTCGGTGCCATGTTTATACGTACCGAGTACTTGGCCGAGAGCACTGTCTCGGCCGAGAACTCGGTACATGTGATCAAGACATAAGCGCAACAACGCAACGCTCGTAGGAGTTGCGCGACGGGCGTACACGCGCTTCGAAAAACAAAACACGCGCGGCGAAAATGCTCGTGTATTCGCGATTTATCCAACTAAAAACTTACAGCCTCCAAACTTTATTAAATCCCAGTTTGCGTTATTATTTTGGAAATCAAAGAGATAATGCAAATAATAATTTACCGCCCCTCGATTCGGGGTGAAATTAATTTTCCTACCCTGTAACAATTGGCTACAGATATCATCGTTCCGTTATTTAGACTTTGTTTGACAACGATCTGTTTTATGGTTGGCTAATAATGATAAATGCTTGCAAAGATTTTGTAGGTTATTATACAAACTTTCGCTTGATGGGACATTAATAAGATATTTGTAGGGATATTCAAAGTTGCTCTTATATTTTCAACTCGTTACATGACAGATGAAGTATGTTTAGATTTATGAGTAACATAGAATATACTAGTAGGTACATAATTTCTCTTACTACAGCCATGATATGCTACCCATGAATTGTATACAGTATAACAGCTCCAAACGTCATCGTACCTATGTACAGTCAATTGCGCAGACTTCCTAGCTTTTAAATTTATATTATCTTAATTTTCCAAAGACATTAATCAAAAAATGCTTGCGTGCCCTTAATTTTGCAAAATTAAGAGTATTATAAATGTGAAAGCTTGGGAGTGTATACATGTCTGTGTAGCTGACGTAAATTAATTTCAAATGTAAAAATTAATTGATGAATAACAGATTCATGTTAATGGACCAATCTCCCCTATTTTATTTTTTTTCCTTTGTATTGTTAATCACCACAAACTTTTTTTATAATTTTCACAATATAATGATTCGACTTTAAAAGATTTGAATGTCTCCATACATCACCAACAGCCTCCTGAGGACAGTGGCAGATCGGGTGGATGGCCCGATACTTAGCCACTGGACTAAGACGCATATAGTGCCCTCGGGTAGGTACGCCAAATAATTTCACTTGACTACACAAAGGTCCATCCGATAGTACCAATTCAATACCAATTTAATTTCAAACTATACAATTTAATTTAATTTATGACTGGTTATGTGTAATTTATAATTTTGAATATGTTACTAACCTTAGAATAAGCCTTATATTAACAAAATATGGTGTAATATTTACAAAACCGAAATAAAAGATTTGAATATCTAACTAATCCCTTCAAACCAAACCCTTTCATCAAACTCTAGTTTGTTTTACAATGTTCATTCTAAAAGTCGACATTTTGTCGTTCAAAAGTCCAGTCTTTCCGCGAAAAGAGTACAAACTACTGACAAAATAATAACGTTGTTAGTCGAGAGGACTTCAGCCACTCGGCCAAGTGCACTACCGACATTTTAATGATGCGACACGGTAATGTACAGGGCTACAAATTGTACAGAACCGGCAGGGACTGAGTGAAATTGCGTTCACAGTGTACATTTAGAGTGAAGTTGCATTCACCGAGTACTTTTGGAATGTAACTCAAGCTCTTTTCGAATTAAATATAAATAGAAAGTAATTAAGTAATTTAATTTAACGTTTTATGTTCGGCGCTGAATGGGTTCAGTGCTTTTAAATTTGAATGACACTGAAGCATGTTTTAGTATTGAGTTATTTCGCGTTTCTTCGAAAATTACAAAATTATACTTAGCTAGATTAAAGATTTATTTTAGCTAGATAGAAAGGTGTAAAAATAGAAAATACCTTATATTTTCAAACGACTGGGTCGATTTTTTATTATGAGCTAAAAGCCACCTGATTATATTTGTTTACAATTATATCTATTAATTTTTTTAAGTATCAAGTATATTTATAAGCATACGCTAACTACTACAAAATCTATAATATAAAAGGAAAAAAATGGGTCACCCATAGACCGTTGCAAACGATCTATAGGTAGCTCAACTGCTCCAAATCGAAACCCGATTAATTAATGTTACCAAATCAATTAAAAAGTGTATAGTTACTGACGCTTCAGACTTAAAACACCCCTCTTTTTGCAAAGGAGGAGTGGTGGGGGGTCTGGCGGTTAGTCAAGTCTAAATTTCCATAGCTCTTATTCCACACACTCTTGAAACCCGCAAGTCCTGTGAGAACGGACACTAGGGCCACTCCACACGAGCGTGCCGCGACATTTTAATGAACCCGTGTGTAGGCACCCTTACCTCTGCTTATCACTTCGCTATCAATGCGAGTGTTTTGCAGATACACAGATTTTGTGCTTTGAGATGCTGCGGAGTGTGAGAATTTAGTGAGATGGTTTGCTTTTGATGTGCAAAGGTACACTCTAACACAAGCTTGCGAGTAAGATGCTTTAGGTAATATGTCGATTTTAATTTATGAAAGCGAATAGGAGGTTGAAATTTCGGGACTGTACATTTGTTTTTAGATTTCTCAAAATAAAATGCTGAAATGGATAGGATGTTTGGAAACTTTTACATCATCAACCAATAGCAGTCCACTGCTAGACGTAGGTTTCTCCCAAGACGCGCCACTGAGCCTGATCTTCGGCTCTTCTCATCTACCTTCTGCCAGCTATAGCGCGCAGATCATCGCTCCATCTGGCCAAAGATCGTCCTACGCTGCGCTTGCCTAGAAGGTGTTGCTGAAACTTTTTATAACCTCAAAATTGGCTAAAAACGCTGAATAATTTTGAAAACCAAGCATAAACACATATTAAAGTATTTTAAATCTCAATACCACGTGTGCAAAGCTGCGTGAAGCAAGAGGTCTTTTGTAAATTCAGCTTCTGTTAAAACTGCTAATTTTGCGAAAATAAATATTTCAGTTATTCGTTTGTATCGGATCGCAAATACCAGACGGGATGGAATGCATCATGTTTAAAGCATAAAATATAAAGGCTATAAACTACCAAGTTCCTTATAAAGCAAATATTTCATGCTGAAAAATTTAATCAGCGTGTCCGAGACCGGATTGAAATTCAGTGCGGTAGCCCTTGGGAGAATAAATCTTGCTTTACAGAGAACGCGGGAAGTCCCTTTTTCTTCAAAATGGTGACGAACTTATGGGTTTTACATAAAGGCATTCTGTTCGGAACCTTATTTCTAAGGATGTGAAAGGTCTTGGATTTGTGTTTTTTTTCTTTTGATGAATTTATTGCCTGAGGGAAAATCACCATACGCATTTTGAGTCAGTTTGAATAGAATTATTAAAATTAGGGCTAAATTAACTTCATAAGAAATCGTTTGAGCAACTGCCCTTAATACCCCCTAAAAGAGCATAAATAGAATTCAAACATCAAATTTATAATTAGATGCTTATGAGTAATTTGTTATGATATTTTTTGTAATTTTTTTGGTCGTGTGAAATTTTAAGAATTGTGACATATTTTGTTTATTTTAAATTATTTTGCATACTGTTAAACTAAAGTATTATGGATATTGTATCTACATATATAGGGTAATATAAGGTTAGATGTCTTAACATTATAGGTGCTACTTTTTCTATTAATATTACTTTCGAAAATCAAATGAAAATAATAACCGGTAAGGTACCTATATACATATAGTAACAAAATATTCTAAAAACTTTACCTAGTTTTACTTCCATTTGATTTTTGAAATCAAGGATTTAAGGAAAAAAAAGCACCTGTCATTTTGCGGTATCTAAACCTGTTTAACCCTATATAGGTAGCAGGGTAAGTTGGTAAATAGGTAAACCATGTAAGAACACTAAAAAAATCATTAAAAGCCTGCGTTATTTATACATTAATGCCTACAGGCCGTGGTCCCATACAATCCATCCACGTCTACAAATAGGGTAAAACAGGGTTGGATGCCTCAAAGGATAGGTGTCAATTTTCCTAAAACCTGTTTTTCGAAAATCAAATAAACGTAATAATAGATAAAGTTTTCAGCATATTTTTATGCTCCATATTCCACCTGTTATAACTTAATTTGATTTTTGAGGTTTTTAGGAAAATTGGCACCTATTCTTTGGGCATCCATCCCTGTTTTACCCTACACACATCCACATCTCTATTCGTTCTTTGTTATATTCTTTGTCAAGAGAATGCCTTTCATAACTAAAATAAAAGAGGAAGCATTGTTCTTCAGGCACGATATTATGCAAATATGCAAATGTGCTAGTTTCTCGTAAGGTTCGGAATGGAAATCCATTATTATTTTCTGTATAAAAACAAAATCATACAAGATTATGGATTACTGGTATTACTTTTATCATCGCCTCTCTAGCCTCAAAGGTTTTCTGAAAAAATACTCTTCTAAGAGTGATACTCGCCTTCGTACTATGCAGCAAGTAGTCTTCACACTTCGAGCTCTTTTTGAGAAGCGCAGGTAAGGGTCACGCTTACCTCTTCACCCTGGCTTTTGCTTCGGAGGCTGGCGGCTACCTCCGAGTCACGGGGTGGTGTCTGCGTGCCATACTGGCTTTGAGTTCGGCACCGCAAACGTTACGCTATCCCAATTTGGCCTACTAAAGAACTTGTACCATGTTTTTGTTTGTGTGCCCTACAACAAAATTAACTACAGAAATATACGCATTTTTATGTATATCTTTCTAATGTATAACCTTGTTTTATATTTCTCTAGCTACTAAAGTTATATTAGTATTATGTTTTGGTTCAATCAAACTGTTTATGAACTATCTGATAAAGTTTTTATACATCGTGGAACGGAGTCAGCCCCGACCTATTATTTTCTAACCTACTGATTCTCGATGTTCTTTCAGTATACGGCACCGCTCTGAACAATACTTATGCTATTCTCATTAACACGACAAAAGTTTAATTTTGATTAACAAGTTTAATTTAAATTAAAAAGAGGAAAAAACAGTTTTTTCCCAATATCCTCCGCTATATAAACATAATAAAAAACAAAAATTTAGTTAAGAATTTCTAGTAATAACAAATTCAACGCTCAACCCTTTTTCTCTCAGACTCAGTCAATTTATATCTTCAAAAGTGTACAAACGTGCGAGTGAAATTTCACGGGATTTTGGGCCTTATCACACCTATTTTTAACGTTTCTCTGTGAAAAATAAGCTGATTTCCGATCTTTTCTTACACGAAAAGCGTAAAATGCCATCGCTGCGTTTTGTAACTAAGTATTCATAAATATAAAATATTTTTATTCTAGCTGATCCTAATGTCCTCTTTTATTTTTACAGGACCATTCAACGGGGACCAAAGTTCATTTGGAAGTTTTATTTTATATTCTAATGAAAAAGATTTTGTATAAGTGAAGCTTTTACAGAAAATGTCCATTTGCTGTAAATGCGACATTTCAACAACATTTTTTTCTTAAAACTTGAGTGGATTGTACATAATATTTTACCCTTAAAAACTTCTTGCTAGTTGGAGAGAGCTTTGGTATAAGTATTTTAAGTTGATGGGCCTACTTAATTTTTTTAGGTAAGAAAGTTAAAAACAAGGCGCCTTACCCCCTTTTTAAAATAAAAGCCTCTTTCGGGCTTATAGGGACACATAGTATGTTCATGGTAAAAGATCACACGTACCGAGTACTCGGTACGTATAAACATAGCGCGAGTGACGTAAGCTTTCACTGTCTCGGCCGAGTAACATTTTACTGTCTCGGCCGAGTACTCGGTACGTGTGATCTAGGCATTACCGATTGCCAGAACAGTGTTTGTCCACTTTAAGGGGAATTCTCAAGGCAAATTTCCATACAAAATTTAAAATTAACCCCACTAACTCAAAAACACGTATAAAATCTAAATTAAAGTATGAAACCTTTCACTTTTTTTGTTGACGTAATCAAAAAACATGGGCGAAACGAATAGTGTTAAGAAATTACTATAATACGGCGTACTTTTTGAGTATTTGTCGGAAACATTTTGTATGGAATTCGGATTTGAGGATAAGCCTTAAGACAAACGGATTAGACGACACGGATGGTCGAATGGCAATGTATTGGACTGCCACGCCCGGAGTCGCGGGTTCGATTACCGCTTCAGGACAAACATTTGTGTGATGAACATCGATGTTTGCCCTGAGCCTGGGTGTTTTCTATGTATACTAAGTATGTATTTACAAAAAAAAAGTATTTAAGCATTCTATATGCCATCTGGTTCCAGTACAAGCTCTGCTTAGTTTGGGGCTAGATGGCGTTGTGTGAAATGTCCAAAATATTAACTTTTTTTATTTAAGACATAGATGGTCAGTCTTCAAAGTCCAGTAATTTCACTAGCTACAGTGAACTTCAAACCAGAACACATAACTACAGCAGTGCCTTCTTCTTCTTATCGTGTCACTAGTTTTTTCGAACCAGTGTGGTGAAAGCAGCCTCTTCGAGGCGCACTTGAAATCCTTTCGCCACACTGGTTCGAAGGAACTAGTGACACGATAAGAAGAAGTGTGGTGAAAGGATTTCAAGTGCGCCTCGAAGAGGCTCCTTTCGTGCACTATAGTGCCTGATAAGTAATAATTAAAAAAATCAAATGAAATCGTATTTCAGGTACTAATACTTGCCAAACTAATTCGTGACCATAATTTTTGTTTATTTTCCAACTTGCCAACTAACAAGGAATTCGATGCACCCCCCGCCACTGCAATATCATCTCTATTAACAAGTATTTACAGTTGATAATATGAAAATGGGTTTAAATAGAATTGGATACTTAATAGGGTAGTGGGGCAAAACCACACAGACCGGAAGAAACCCCAACTTCCGGCGATGATACCGAGAAATGAACCAGTAAATTTATTTAAACTTTTTTTAAATGAGCGTTTAAATATAACATTTTGGATGTTTCATCTTGCTTTTAGCGTTTAATGGATTAATTAAAGAGTAGTATATTATAGCGTTTATCGCACTCGCGTAAACCATCTTTTTTTTTTTTTTTATTAAGAATAGACAAGCGTTAACCGTTATTTTTGGGCTCCTTACCAAAGCACAATTATATGTATTTATAAGTACCGGTAAGTACTACACATGTATGTACCTATGGGGGAAAATGGGTGCGTCAACCTACCTAAATCAGCGGAGTAGTCAACTCACCAAAAAAATTTCACCTATGGGTGAGTTGACCCCTTCAAATTTCTGTAATAGTCAACTCACCCATTGAGTTTTGTTATGTAAGTCACCTCCTAAGCCCCTTAGAGTATAGATGAAATTATGGTGTGTTGTTTGTAGGTCTATGGCATTACTCGCAATGTACACTATATCACGAACTGCAACCAACTGGGAAGGTATTTTTTTTACTGCTATGAAGAACGCACGAAACGCAACCAAATTCGATGTTTACCAAAAATGTCGAAGCAGCGACTACACCGAATTGTTATAAAATCTGACCATCAATGAAATATTATATTAAAACAAGCTACCACATACGGAGACGATTCTATAATATATATTTCACTGATGGTCGGATTTATAATAATAAGCCATAATATAAATGACGTTATATGTTGGTGACGTCATAGCAATATTATTTATACTTATATTATAGCTGCGTGTGCGGGTAGCTCGTAAATTTGTATAGAAAATATATCGTAACATGCCTTTATAGCGGCAAACTCTGCTGAAGATCTCAAGAGGCGCAAATATGTAGGTATTGATAGGTCGTATATGTTTGAGCCCTTTGGGGTCCAGACCTAGGGAGACTAGGTCCATGGGGAAAGGATCCCTTCCGCGTTTTGGCTTTCCCTATAGCGTCTGGTGGAAGCGACGCGTGATCAGAGGACTGGCAGCTATCTCGGCCAAAGAATAAGCCTTTCTATACGAAGAGGCAATGCAACCAGTATCCTCGGCACGCTGCCATCGGGCATCGAGTTGGAGCAGTTGAGCTACCTATAGATCTTTTGCAAAGGTCTATGGGTGGCCCAATTGTTTCCTTTTGTAAATTTTGTAATATAGATTGTAGTAGTTAGCTTTTTAGCTATAATGTGTGATGGTCTTTAGAGTAAAAGTTTAGAAAAATAACAAGTGTTACTCATCGTCATTATATAAATAATATTTGCAACAGCTCAGAATATCTCTCGATCTCAAAGCGCTTGTCGCAATACAGTTATTTTTGCAGTGTTTTCTCAGTGGGTTCCAAGTGATTTACCTGCCTGCCGCGCGCTGCATAATGGTGATGTAAACTGTACAGAATACCTTTGAAACATTTTATAACCCGGAGATATTTTATAGCGTTGCCAACTGATAACTTTAAATAATAGCTATAGGTAAGTAAAATAAAAAAAAATGGGAGATAACAAGCTAGAAACTCGTATACACCTCCTTTTTGGTGTTCTAAAAGTTGTCTCAAAAGTCATATAAATAATAAACATAATAATAATAATAAAAGTCTTTATTTCGGACAACTAGATCCATACAAAAACATTAAAAACACATGTCTGCGCCGTAAGGTATTCAAGGTCAAAGGTTACCGTCATCGGTCTTTCGCGATTATCTTGGTTCGTATAGCCTCAATGATGTTGTCATCTATTAAAAAAATGTAGAGACCATGAATAACTTACGCAGACATGATATTTTATGCGACTTTTGAGACCACTTTTAGAACACAAAAATGAAGGTGTATACGAGTTTCCAGCTTGTTATCTTTCATTCCGAGGTAAAACCCTAATATGACTGGCCTATTACAGTAAAAGTCTGTTATGATGCAGTGATTCTATAACTTTATTTGCATAATGCATTGTGGTCTTACTTACTTTTATGATGTGGCAAAAACTAAGAACGTTTTAAATTACTAACCTACATAATTATACATTTCTTATGCCTAAAATATTTTAAGACTTTTTTCAAACGACTTCAAAAATGAGATTCTCATTTCGGTTTATTTTTTAATGTATATTACCTTAGAACTTTGTCATTTATCAACTAAATAATAACTGTACAATTCACCTATGTGCCGTAGGTGTTGTACTCGCTTGGATTAGATTTATACTCATAAAACACATAAATTGATATTCAACAATCCATCCACCATGCCCAAAGAGAATATAACCACTACGTTTAACCATGCCGGTGTCCCCAGAGTCTGATCACCACAGATTATATCACATCTCCATAGAGTACATAAGCATGGAGGATGCATGCTGTATTTATTGTAAACACTACAGTAACCGCCTATATTAATAGATTTTTACCCTATCTCTCTCATCTATTTATTTTAACGTAAAACATATACATAAGTAGAATAAAAATCAAAGACGCTGGTATTCCTGCATTTTATTTAATGCGCTGCACCTCGATGTTTCCTCGTGATTTAACATGGCGGCGTTTCCGGTTGAATTTATAATATTCGCGCTACTTCCGGCGGAGTGCAGCTGACGTATGTTGCTTCCGGTTTAAGGTAATAGTTGTCATGTTCACCTGACGGTTTCCGGTTTGAGTTCTTGAATTCAATCGTGAATAAAATCTTTAGGAGAAAATTCGCTTCGTTGGTTTGTTGTTACATTTGTCTGTCTGTGTTTTATACATCCGACAAAGAGGAATTTTAAGACATGGTTATGTATAACTAAGTAGATACCTAAGTTGATGGTTTAACATCATCCAATCTCTTATTGCTCTCTAGTATGACGACACCAAGCTTGGTGTTTCGGGTACGATCCCCGGCCGGGGCAAATATTTGTGTGACGAACACAAATGTTTGTTCTCGGGTCTTGGATGTTGTGATGTCTTGTATGTGTCCATGCCACCTGCGACACAGAGAATCCTAGTGCAGGGGTGTGAGTTTGTGAATGTTTATTTATATTATTTAATGTTTATTCATAGTATGACCTACTCCTACAATACACTCCTAGAGTATCTTATAAGAATGATATTTCTAAACGCAAAGTTAGAGTCGTCATTTATCAGGACCCAACATAAAAAATAACACGACACAAAGAAATAACAGAGAGCAAGAGAAAAAAACCTGTTGGTGACTGAAAAACCAATGCTATGAAGACTATAAGTGCACTACCCACGCAACTGTTCACAATACACAAAGCTTTAGCTGGAAGATAATGCTACAAAGCATTTAGTTCGCGTGATGCACTGATCATTCTTCTTATCGTGTCGCTAGTTCAGAGAGTTCAGTTCTAAGAGGCTCCTTTCGTGCACTGCACTGATCATGATAATAAGTGAGAATATATTATAATATAGGTTATTCCCGCTCGTCCCCACATTTATTTACATGGCCACAAACATGAAGTTTTATTCCCGGTCGTTCCCACGTAAATAAATGCGGAGAAGAACATTTATAATGTGATGATTTTAAAAACTTGGAACTCTAAAATACCCTAATCTCAGACGGCTAATCCCGTAAAACAAGATAACGTAAATCAAGATAACAAAAATCAAGATTGAGCGGATGTATCCCCAGAGTAAAAAGTTTCCTCTTACTATCAGCAATTAAAAAACTCGTCTGAATCCAATCCAATTCCACTATTGCAGATCCTATCTCCAAATTGAACACATTAGCTAGATAAATGGGGAATTTCACAAAAAAGAACTTTTCTTCGATGGAATTTGGATAAAAGTACCTTTTGATTTTGATTGATTCGAGTAGTGAGGAATTGGTCTAGTGTTGAATGAAATCACGATTTTTGTAAATCTATAATCATGTAAATTAATTATTTTATGTGTAATTTTGAGTCCCTCTGCGTTTCCCACGCGATAATCTCGCACGAATGGGGTCTAACTATTTTATGTGTTTCTTTTGAAATTTTGCTGTCATAATTGCGGCGAAGACCCATATTTTTTATGTTAAAAAGTGACATGATTAGCTAGGCGCTATCCTGCTGGGGAAATCAAGTTTACCCATGACTAGACAAGTGCTTTAGTGCTTTATTAAAATTACAAAATTATACGAAGAGTAACTGCGATGAAGTTGGTCCGATACGCACTTGGCCAATAATTGGAAAAAGCATATTATATTTGTAGAGCCCGTGTGAAATCCTACCAAATTGAAAATTCAGAGTACAAAATAAGTAGTGTACGTTTTCCGAAACAGAATTTATGTACTTACTTTCCTCGGAAAAGACTCGCTTAGTTACTTTAAACCAAGTTCCCCTTAGATTCGGAATTCATAAGATAAATTGCAAATAGTTACAGAAGAAAAATGTCCCATCATTCTTGTAAAATGGGCTCAATTTCCCACTACTGCCCACTATCACGCATGACCGTTTCCTGGTGCATACAAAACTGTACTCTATATTATCGTAATAAGGTGTAAATCTGAAGGTGTGAGAAGGAAATTGGAAAAAAATTGAAGTGTTGTAGGCGCAAATCGCTCCCAGTGGGAGCTCGAGAATCAATCTTGGTTGGAAGATAGTATAGGGAAACAGATTAATAATGATGGTGTACCTAAAGAACACTCAGATACAAAGCTTCTAAGGAAAATGGCGTCGAAAACACTGTAAAATGTCTCGCAACTCATATGGCATGTCATTGCCCCAGTGCCAGTGACACGATAATTGATAAGTTTTTATAAATATATGTATACGCATAGTCTGTAAGGTATAACATATGCCCTAGTTAAGCTACATAACATTGTACTTTTCTTGTGTCTAAAATAAAATTATTATTATCTCGTCTTTATTCATTTTATACATAATCAAAAACATATTGCATAGTTACTATAAAATACATATAATAATATAATTTTTACAAAATTTTACAGTGACTACACAACACATAGATTGATAAATTAATCCACATTGGGAGATTTTGTAAAAATCTAATCCAATGTGGGTTTAGGGCTTCAGAGAGAGGAATCGTCGCACAATGCGAGCTGTATCGAGTACTGCTGCTTTTTGGGCTTTTGTAATGATGTAATTTGGTAGTGACAATGTCTGAAGGTGGTGATGAATATTCTTTCCGATGAGTCCATGTGCTGAAATTATTATTGGAACAATAATAGCTTCAGTGTTCCACATGGCAGAAATTTCAAAAGCTAAATCAGTGTATTTTAAAATTTTGTCTTCTTCAGCTTTAAACAGATTACCGTCATGTGGAACACTTATCTATGATGTATGTTTTGTGTTTGTATTAATAAATTATTATTGTCTTTATTCATTTTATTTTTAATCAAAAACATATTGTATGGTTACTTTAATATACATATCAATTTATTTTACAAAATTTTACAGTGACTACACAATATACCTAGATTGATAATCAACCCACATTGGAAGATTTGTAAAAATCTAATCCAATGTGGGTTCAAGGCTTCAGAGAGAGGAATCGTCTTACAATCATCTTATTATATTATTATTATATCTTAATAATAACATCCTGTATCAAAATGTAGCCTAGCTGCGTCCGTGAAAAAATAAATCCTGCCGTTATAATTGATAGCTCTAAGTGTGTCAAAGGAATCTATTTGTACCCTGTGCTCGTATTTTATACATTTTTACCCTCTTCTGTATGTGTTAGTGTCTATTACAGCAAATTTAATTTCATTTCAAATTGTCCTGTTCAAAATAGTACAAGAAACTATTGTTTACCATTCAAAATAGTGCCTCGAACTAGTACGCTTCAAACTCGTATCCGTAACGTGTATCGTGAGAAGATCGCCGAAAGCAATCCTAGGTGTCTCAGTTCAGCGTCTCTTGCTTATGAAGCTGACTTAAGATATGAGAAGTTAGCGGTTGGATACGGGATATAAAATCAAAATTAGAGTATGAAACCTTACTAATTTATGTTCACGGCTTTGGAAAATATAGACAAAACGAAAAATGTGAAAAAACTACTATAATACGGCCGTGGAATAAGTTGAAAGCGATTTATCCTACCTTATGGTAAATGATCTTAGCTCAACTAGAGAAGGAATCAGAATTGGGTGTGAGTACATTGTTACGACCTCATTACGCCCGAACTTATTAATTTTAAACTGCAAAATTTTGTTACAAGATATGAGTTGCGAGACATTTTTAACGTATTTTCGACGCCATTTTCCTTCGAAGCTTTGTACCTGAGTGTTTTATAGGTACACCATTATTAATCTATACACGTACGGTATACTTTTTTAGTATAAGTCTTCTTTGTATGGAAACTAGCCTTTAGATTCCCCAGTTTTACTATCTAATTATGCTCATCGCTCATTTATTTATTGAATTAATTCGTGGCACTTGCTTTGCATTTTTTTGCTGACTCTGTACTTAAAAATAGGGTATTTTTAAGATTTTGAAAGTCCTAACAATATACGTTTATTTTATAAGTTACGTACATACAATTGCCATGTTCCTGAAGTTATAAGTATCTTAAAATTGAGCAAACATGTTACGAACCCCTTTTGGCCCATGGGTTTGTATTTGGACCTCTAGGAATCCCCATTTTTGTGCACGCTTACTTTTCATGACATACCTTTCAAAAGCTCAAGGCGTTAGGAGGTTGATAAAAATGCACTCACGCCTAACTTTAGAGGTATTAATTAGATACATATCTAATTGAGTTTTGATAGTTTCTCTGTAAAGGACTCTGGCCACTTTGTATGAGCTTATGGCTTAGGGTGAACAGTGATTTTTGGTATAATTGTGATAGAGGTCAAATAGCTTCTAGAAGTAGGTACCAGTATATAAGGATATCTTAGTATCAAAATGTTCGGTTGACCTACTATCCCACTCATAAAGTTCATGATTGACGGAGGTTTTATAAAATAATAATTAGTTTTTTAACATATTTTCTATTTTCCATCACAATTAGGGGGCGTCCATAAATTACGTGAGGTGTTTAAGGGGGGGAGGGGGTCGAGTCAAATCTCATCTAATCTTACGTTGGAGAGAGGGGGGGGTCTCGGCAAATATCACGCAATTTTTTTTCTGTTTGAAACAAAAAAAAACTATTTTGGTCCATTTAATCCAGATTGTACATGCTTAAGATTTAATCTTAAGTCCTTTGTTTAAATTGTAATAACAATCCAACGCGTTTACGTAAGAAACCCACATTCTGAAATATCTCACGTGAGATTGGGGGATGGGGGAGGGGATTGAATAAAATCTCACGACATCTCACCAGGGGGGGAGGGAGGGATAGAAAATTTAAAAAAACACCTCACGTAATTTATGGACGCCCCCTTACCTATATGATACATTACATTATCTAGAAGCTGGGTAGGTAGATTCATATTATTTTAGTAGTCCTTGTCCAGTTTATGAACCGTTCTGTTGCAATATGAAGCACAGCAACCCACTATCCTTACGGCCCACAATACAATTACAACAGTACTGTTTTATTGATTTCCTTTTTTAATTATTACTTTCAAATAAAATAAATTGAATATAGGTATATGCACATATATTTTGGCTCAATCTGCTTGTATGCGGTGGTTCTGTGGGACGATTTTCCCTTCCTATGCTCCAATCTATAAATAAAGGGAAATCTGTTATAGCTAATTTTACAATTACTTACTTAGATTAATTAAACAATAAATGGAAACTGATGAACCTTACAGTTTGTTGAGCCATCCATTGCCATAAAACCGCTCGCGTTTCCACACCTAAATGTAGTCAATGTGTACTCCATAAGCAAGCGAGGGTCAACATTAGAATGCATTGTCCATTTACGAGTAAAAAACTTCCACAAAATATAAGTTGAAATGGAAAAAAATACAAAATTCTTATTCTTATTCTTCGCGTTTGGCTCCACACATAGTATATTATAAGCCAGTGTGAAGTAATTTATCGCATTCGAGGTCAAGTTATTTAATAAACAAGCTTCTTGTTTTATTGAATTATTGTAAAAAATATAAAAATATTCAGTCAAATGTCAAATGCCCATCAAATACAAAATGACAAACTATGGCAAGACTTTGACATTTACCTATCCTTTTTGACGTGTGCTGTGCTGCCTTATTAGTATAAAAAGAGATTAAAATAATCGACTTTTCTAAGGATTATTTTTAGTGATCGAATAATAAACAACTGAGCAAAAAAAAACACAGTGTGTGTTTGACCTCATGACAGAAGTGAAACCTTCAACAAGGTGACACGTGCTAACTTTACCTTAACAAGTGTTACATAGCAAAGCATGACGGCTCAATCTCGTTGAATACCCACAAATAAACAAGTTTTCAGCACGCCTTACAAAGTTTTCACTTTCAAAAAATGCATAAACATCCTCGATCACATAATGACAATTTGCATTATCGTGATATCGATTCATAAATAAATAGATATTATTCGATTACTATTCAGAAGAAAGTCAATGACAACACTGGTTGGTGAATCATGAGACAAACTAGGATAATATTATCATATTAAATACTAATTAAATAAACTTTTTTTAGGTTCAGCTGGGTACTAAAATATAACACAATAATTAATTTCCAAAATTAATCGATTTATTGAACAAATTGGATTTCTCTGAACATCGTGTTCACTGAGGCCAGGAATGAACAATACCCTTTAGGATAGATCGCTTTCAACTTGCTCCACGCTCTTCAGGTTTACAATTAACAATTTCGGGCGTAATGAGGTCGTAACAATGCACTCACGCCCAACTCTGATTCCTTCCCAGTTGAGCTAAGATAATTTACCTTATTATAGGATAGATTGCTTACAAATTGCTCCATAATCCTCAAGTTTACAAATAACAAGCTCGGGGCGTAAGGAGGTCGATTACAATGCACTCACGCCCACCTCTGATTAAGTCTCTCGTTGAGCTACGATCGTTTCAACGTAAAACAGGGTAGTTCGCTTTCAACTTGCTCCACGCTCTTCAAGTTTACAATTAACAAGCTCGGGGCGTAAGGAGGTCGATAACAATGCACTCACGCCCACCTCTGATTACATCTCTAAGTTTCGCACATAACGTGGAATTGAATCTGCGAATGGTTTCGTGCTCGTGTCCCACTTTAAACTTTTCCAGTTTTGAGTTTGTGATTTAAATCTGTTTTCCGAGAGCGTTTAATGGGCTTTTGTTGTTGAAACGTATTGGAGATAAACGTACTAATTTACCTTTTGTCTTTCAACTTATTTAGTAGATGTTTAATTTATCACCGGTATTTGGTAAAAAGTAAAGTAAAAAATCTTTTATTTGTGACAACTGTTATACAAAATTTACTATGCTACTTATAATACCATGCTTATCTTCGAACTAACTTAATTACCTACTTATCTTAAGTTGACACAAAATGGCGTCCAACTCAGCATTTGCTGGGAAGCATGGCATCCCAGCGCTGATCTTCCGTTGGAACCAAAGAATCTCACGGATGTCAGCTGTGTAGGTTAAATATAACTATATATATATATATATATATATATATAATATTCTCGTATTCATAACAAATTTGGATAGTGTTAGTAAAAATGTGTGTCTATATAAAATAAAACAATAACTACCCCTATTACTTCTCTTTTTTTTGGTGCAAATATAGCCGTGTTGTGTGGGAGGTGCCTCGACTTTCGATCGAAGGTCCTGAGTTCGAACCCGGTCGTACACCAATGGATTTTTCTGTTCTAAAAAACTATGTGTGCATTTAAAACACGTGCTTAACATCGGTTAACATAGGTTGAGGAAAACATCGTGAGGAAACCGGCATGTCATAGAACCTAAAGTTCGAAAACATGTGTCAAGTGCACGAAAGGAGCCTCTTCGAGGTGCACTTGAAATTCCTTCACCACACTGGTTCGAAAGAACTAGTGACACGATAAGAAGAAGAAGGTGCAAATAAACTTGTGGTTTAGGTAATGGAATACAGAAAAAAAAATTAATACGACCAGTTTTTTTCTTTTTTTTTTGAATAGGAAAAAAAGCTAATTATGTTGAGAAGCGTAATTACATTAGAAAACAAAGAGCTGAAAACAAAATTCCTCAGCTCCGAAAAAAAATCTCCGCCAAAGAAAAACAAGGATTCATTAGACCAATCAAATTAGAAACGCCAACAAACTGAAGTAAATAAAGATAAATAAAAAATGTGGGCACAGGAGTGATGAACTTACTTTCTCATTCCGAATAACGAATTTTTGATGTGCAACATCTTTCGCTTTCTGTCAATTTGTTGGAGTAATTTCGTGAAAATAGGACGGAAGTGTGTAACAGAAAGTTGGTCATCAAATGGTACCATTCATTCATTCAGATATTATTGATTTGTTTGAAATGTTCTTATATATATCTAAGTAGGGCAAACCCTGAACAAATGCGGATCAATATGAATTTCGAAAGAGATTAGTGGGGGAGGTCGAGCAAAATCTCACGAAATCTCACCAAGGGGTGAGGGGGGCCAAAATTACCTCACGTAATTAATTAATGCCCCCAGTATTAAGTTTCAATAAAAAAAAAAAACCAAACATAACAACGCAAAAGTAACGCAAAGCAACGGTACATGTACAGTAAAGTAACAAAAAGTAACGTAAGGTGACAGTACCGGGACAATCGTATCAGAGCTTATTCCCGGGTCCAGTGTAATTGATACGGTACGGTGACCGGAAAGGATCACTGTGGGGCCACGACTACGGCGGGCTCATATGCATTTAAATTATTAATACTGTTTTAAGTTAAATATTGAAAAATAAAAGTTTAAAATTAGAAGGGTAGCAGTTGCTGTTTGAAATGCAACGTTAAAAAAGTTTAGTAGCGGTTAAGTATTGAGCAGCAGTAGTTATGTGCCTAGTTTTCCTGAAACACAAAATATATTAAAAACAATAACGATAGTACTCGAAATTTGAGTTCCAAGATCCCACCCGGAACGACAAACATACAGACAAACAATATTGTTTATTGTTTATTTCATTTGCTTACATATAAAATCGTCTTATTAGCTTAGGTTTTAATATATTAGCTAGCGGTGTACATGACCCTGTCAGGGCACTGCAAACATTCTGTCCTATTAAATGATTTTAAATATTTTAGATTACATACAAATTCTTAATGGCATTTTAAATAAAATTGGTATAATAGTTTTAGCATAATAATATTAGTAAATTTGTTTTGAATGTCATAAAAAATTTAAATTCACGAATTACTGTTCGAGGTCAATTTTATCAACTAGAAATTCGTTAACAGAATAGTAGCATCTTTGAATAAGTAAATTTTTTAGTTTTTTGTAAAATATATTGTCATTTTTTTCATTCTTAATAATGTCAGGGATTTTGTTATAGATATTAATTAACTACTGTTAGGGCTTCTCCTAGCTAAACGCAGATGAGTTTGGGGTATAATCAATTTGTCTTTGTTTCTTCTATTATAGTTAATATTGCATTCTATGTTTGATTTAAAAAGTTTTCTATTGTTTCTATAGATAGATAGATAGTAACGCTTAATTGTACACCCCGAGGAAATATAAATTATAAAAGGAAGCGTAAAAATAAAAAAACCAAAAATAATAGAGGCTACAATGGGCGGCCTTATCGCTAAAAGCGATTGCTTCCAGGCAACCTTTGGATGGAGAGGAGTGATAGTAGTTGGCGTCTGGACGGGTGAGTCGTAATAAAAATATGTATGATACATACATACAAGTATTTACACAGATACACAGATACCTACATACTATATATTATAATAAATAATATACATATTATATACCCTAATTATTACAAAACGTTTATGACAGCAATAGCATAGTGACTAAATAACAAGTTTAAAAAACTGAAAACCCAACTGCGAAATAAATATACATTCATAGTCTATTTATTAAGTATTCCAAATTTAATGGTAACATACAACTTATATACATATTTGTAATCTCCTTTAAAATACTTCATTTTGATAAGCTATCGATAGGTTTGGTCAACAAAAGAATATTAACAACTACCTTACTACTAAGCTCCAAAAATCCGCCATTTTGATTATTTAAAAACCCACCTAAGAACACTCGGGTTATTGAGACGAATCTCCAGCCGTTTGGAAGATACGAGGTAACCCATAAATTTACATGCATACATATATGCGCGAAAACATAACCCTTCCTCGGCATTCGGATAAAAACGTGGTAATATTCAGTGTAAACGCTAGTTTAGTAGATTGAAGATGACATCACAGTTCGTTAGAGCGTCATATTTGTGCTTCCTGCACGTATCCGACTCCATTGTTTGTCGATACCGACCTGATCATTTTCAACTTTCTCGATGGAAGGAAACTGAAAAATAATACCAGAATAAAATATATAATATATAGAACTCTATCTTGTCCCAAACTAAGTAGAGCTTGTACTAGGTATATGAACCAGGTAACTGAAAAAATACATATTAATCATACACTTTTTTTGTTTAATATATATATATAAACGCTAAGTAAATGAGTGGCTGATAGAAAAATGTTTTTATGACGTCAAGGAATATATAAATTTTGTAGATGACGCAGTTATCTCTAAGTAATATTGTATGCAATTTTTATTGAAATTAAGTACTTTTTAATTTGCTATTTCTATTATTTATATTTATATATAATTTGCTATTTTATAGTATGTAGGTATCTGTGTATCTGTGTAAATATTTGTATGTATGTATCATACATATTTTTATTACGACTCACCCGTCCAGACGCCAACTACTATCACTCCTCTCCATCCAAAGGTTGCCTGGAAGAAATCGCTTTTAGCGATAAGGCCGCCCATTGTAGCCTCTATTATTTTTGGTTTTTTTATTTGTTTCCTTTTATAATGTATATTTCCTCGGGGTGTACAATAAAGAGTTACTATCTAACTATCTATCTATCTATTTCATTATTTTAATCAACTAATCATAATCATTCTTTAGTTTAAATGTAATTTTGCACGCCTCGAATGGAGGCAGAATGTATAGGACCGCTTGATTGACATGTAACAACCTATTATGTACCTACATTCTAGCAAATAAATGATTATCTTATCTATCTACCTAACTACGCAACTGCGTTTGCATTGCGTATTTTCTAAATTTCTTTCTTATTACTCTCTTTCAGCACTTTTCATTTCATTCATCCTCCATATTTCAAGCCTCTTCGCTCTGTGGTTTGACCTGTACGTTGTTTGTCAGTCAGTTGGGCAGAATCAAGCCTTTTACATTATATTGATGATACATACATACAAAAAAGTTTTTACTACAGCTTAAGCTAACTATTACAATCTATACTACAAAAATTACAAAAAGAAACAATTGGGCCACCCATAGACCATTGCAAACGATCTATAGGTAGCTCAACTGCTCTAGCTCGATACATACAAAATACCTACATAACGGCGGCGTTTATAACGGACATATATTACGGTGAATTAATGGTTTCTTGTTGGTCTTCAAATCCTAATAATACCTATTTATTTATTATCAACAAATTATATAAATATATTCAGTAATAAATCCGCTTAATTATATATATATATTTATATAATTTGTTGATATTTATGGATTTCCGCAAAGTAACGCCTGAATCAATCAATTATTTATTTATTTTTTCTTTAGACTATAAATATTGGAAACCGGTCAAAAAAGGTGCCAAATAAAATCTAAAAAATTAAGCCTTATATAAAACAAAATCTAAAACTCTCTTATAAAGAGCTTTGTTTTGACGAAGACTAACCGAAACCCTAGACTAGACTATTGTTTTCAAGAGCCGTCCAATACTGTCGCGTTGGCAAATGAATAAAGCCTTTGTACGGGTTTTTACTGAAGCTATTGTGCTACGTGCTAGGTTTGAAGTAATAAATACACAAAAGCTAGCTTTATAATTTTTAAAAAACTTTGGCTTTCAGTGTGTAGTTTTTCATTTTTAATTTCATGAAATCACTCCCACAATAAGCGAGAGATAAAATGTTACAGATAAAAAAAAATTGGTTGTCTGTAAAGTTGGTTTACGGACGATAGTTTAACGTGACTACCACCGTAACGGGACAATGAGCGTTACCGGACAATGACGTCAACGTTTTCGTGCATGCAGCCGGCGTTCATCGATTTATTAGACAGTACCTATCAGATATTATTCGTACCTTTCGATGTAGACCATCGTACACCGACGACAGATAAAAAAAAACGGTCGGCGTCCGTCAAGTCACGTGCCGGATCCGATTTCATTACGGGAGCTAACGAACTGAAATAGTACGCTGCGATTGACTCTACAATCCGCCCGCCCAATCAGTGTGCAGGCTGCTTTGGGAATATCGATGCATCTCAAATGAAGATAATTTTATCAAAACAGATAACAAAAAAAAAACCGATAATAAAAAATAAACCTACAAAGGAAAACTGATTTCAAAAAAGGAGGAGTTTCACTTATCGATGTTTTTTTGGTGTTTATTACCTCAGAACTATGTTATTAATAAAACGATTTGAAAATTCTCATATATTTAAATGAAATTATATACTTTCAGAATGGTCCCTGAGAAATTTCATCAAATTCGGTTTAGTACGTTGGTTTTAAAATCAAAATAACAATAATTTTACTAGATTTTAGTACGCTACTTTTTTTTAAATTATTGACTCAAATAACACGATTCAAGGATTAATCTGGTAAAAAACAATGAATAATAGGTTTTATTAGATGATGTAATGCTTAAGCGATAGGTCATTTTGTTATAAGAACAGATAGATAGAAAGATAGTAACACTTTATTGTACACCCCGAGGAAACATACATTTTAAAAGGAACCTTAAAAATATAATAACCAAAAATAATAGAGGCTACAATAGACTATCGCAAAAAGCAAATAAATACCTACTCTTAGAAAGCACACATTGGGTGATAAGTCATAATCTCGAACTCTCGGTAACTCGATGCAGTCAGTGCAGAGCGGAGCAAGCCTTCACGTACACAATACATTGTACGTACATACGTACACCGTTCAATGTACACTGTACATTCCATATCCCAGCATGTTGAGCAGCGACTGCTTGTCAATATGGAGTGACTCCTCGACACATAACAGATAAGGAGCCACGCCGACGCCTGACTCGGTAATGCGCAATCGGCCTGTCTCGAGTATCAGGATATCCTCAATCGATGCGGCCATGAAACTGGCAAGTCACGCTTATGTGTAAAGCAGGGTTTAGATTAGACGAAGCCAGCAACGGCGCCAGTCCTCAGACAAGCCAGCGCTGGCCTGGCCCTCGTTGTTTAGAAGAGGCTAATGGTAAATAGGCTGGCGCTCTATTCCCGCCAGCTCAGGCTTGTCTTGAAAAACTGTTTATACAAGGTTAATAACCAGCCAGCACTGGCTGCCAATGAGACTGGCAGCCAGCGCTGGCTTCGTCTAAACCCTGCTTTAAGTATTTTCCTTTGTTATGCTCTGCAGCCTAAACGGCACGATCGATTACGGCAATTGAGGTGTGGTTAGATAGATTAGTCTAAATTGTGCAAGTGACATAGGACCTCAGAACGATAGCACACGGCGTATTTTAAAAGCGCAGACGACGTGCAGATGACTCTCGACAAAGACAGAGACCGAAAACGCGCGGTACTAAATTGCGCGTCATTTGCCCTTTTAAAATACGCCTATAATGTGTGCCGGCCGCTCTTAAGAGCTCATTGGCACGAGCAATTTTTTAACGCTAAAAATTAACTCTTAATGTTAATAAACTTCAATATTCTGGCTGCAAGTTGCCATTTTGTATATATTTATGCGAACAAAAAAAAACAATTCCAAGACAAATTTTAACAAATGGATTTCTTTTGATGATAGAAGTGAAATTTCGAAACGAAAGGAGCCTCTAGTGCACGAAAGGAACCTCTTCGAGGCGCACTTGAAATCCTTTCACCACACTAGTTCGAAGGAACTAGTGACACGATAAGAAGAAGAAGTGAAATTTAAGTATCAAACATCCTATATAGCAACGGTGTTACTGCAGGTTTCTTTTTTTTGGCTAGTATATTTGAATTTTCTTACATTCATGAATATCTAAACTGATTGAAACTGATCCCGCTAGTGTCCTAGCCGCAGTTTCCCGTCAATCAGCATCCCTGATCTGGTTATCCGCCGCTGCTCGAGACCGTACACTTGTCCTAACTTACGCTTAACCGAGTTTGTGTTAACGATCCGTTGTGCAGCCAACTGATGGGGAATCGGCGGTACGTATCAGCATCTGACTGATTGACTGGTGTGCTAAGCCGAATAAGGAAAGATAAGGATAATTTCTTTAACAAATAGTATAAATATAGTAATAAATCTGCTTAATTTCTAAACAAAGGTTTTAATTAACTTAACTTTAGTTTAGAACTTTAGTATATATCATATATATTACATATAATACTTATATATTATATAAATTATATACAATATTGTATATATATTACATACAATATTTTATATTATATACTTATATTTAATTATTATTATTAATTATTTTGTTTATATTTATAGATTTCCGCAAAGTAACGCCTGAATCAATAATTTCTTTGCCAAAACACCAGTACAATATAATGGTCTTAAATAAATTGGTGTCCTTATGTTCTACCTATTTAAATAATAGGAAGAGTTTAAATAATATTAGTATTAATTTATATATTTAGTTATACAGTTGTGGTCATAGAATTAAGAACGACTTGAAGTTACAGATTTTTTTTGTCTGAGTCATGTCATGGGTCGTTATTGTTGCTTCTTAGAATTAACTAGTTATGTTATGAAATAGCCACAAGAATAGAGCTAACGGGATTAGGACTACAGAATAACATCGCTCACTATTTATTCAACAAACTTTATTTATTCGCAAAAGTAACAATTTCAAATAATAATAGAGCTGGACAAATAATTAAGAACGATTTATTATACTGCTTGAGAGTTGTTTTTTATGAAACTCAGATTAAATTAAATCGCATTAATATGAAGTGCGTAAATAAAATAAGCAATTTAATACATTTAATATTAAAACTAATAGGTAGTAGCATGTCCACGGCTTTTAATAACTGCTTTACACCTGCGAAGCATTGACTCTATCAATTTTTGACATTTCGCAAGAGACATGGAGTTCCATTCATCTGAGAAAACGTCATACAGCTCTCTTAAATTGCCACACTGTCGATTTGAAACCTTCTTCTTGACTTCGCACCAAAGATGTTCTATAGGGTTAAGATCTGGGCTGTTAGCTGGCCAATCTAAGACAGAAACTGATTGCGATGTGAGAAATTCCTTAACGGTGCGTGCAGTATGTTTTGGATCATTATCATGTTGGAATGTCCAAATAACCGGAAGCACGTCTTCAGCATAAGGTAACATTGTCTCTTCTAGTATATTTTTGTATTGGAATTGATCCATGTTTCCTTCTATCAGCTTAACAGGTCCAATACCATACCCAGAAAAGCACCCCCAAATTTTCACATTTCCCCCACCATGCTTTAAAAGGATATTGTTTTGCCAAACGAACGATACTTCGATCATCTCGGCGAGATGACTTTCTCTGTTTAGGTATACGCGGAACATTTGAGGTAGTTTGATGCGTGGAAAAATGCTTCACAGCATGGAAAACCATAGTTTTAGAGCATTGCAGGTGGTCGGCTATCTTTTTATTCGACCAATCCTTCTCGCGAAGTTTTATTATTACTTCCCTTGTAGATTTATCACAACTTTTATTTTTCCCCATTATTTTCTATTAAGCAATCACCTGCACCAAATGGCGCCAAAATTATACGAATTTATAGTGAACTACAACCTCATAGCCACAGAGAGTTCTCTATTTAAATTTGAATAAATAAAAAACTATTCAGCGTTCTTAATTATGTGACCAGCCAGTAAGTAGTAATAGTAGGTTTAGATCTAGTGTAAAAAGTTTACCTATTTATTTTTTAGCAAATCATGTGTATCAACGAATGTACGGCTAGTATGGTAAAGTTTTGCGATACCGAGTGAATTACAAAAAAGTACAAACAGTTAGTTATACTTCTTAGTTTAAAAAAAATTCTCTATAAATAAGCGTTCTTAATTATATGGCCACCACTGTATATATACACCGTAAATTTTTTTATCACCAGAAAAATAAAATACGCATAATCAGTTGCTGTTACTGGACACAGACATGGCAAAAAAACTTGAAAAAATTAAGTTGATTATTTTTCAAAATAATTATGATATAAATTGGAAGTCGTTTTCCTATGGTCTTGCAATCGGTACCCATCATTGATAATAATTTAAGTTTCATTCATCGTTTGGCAAACCCGGGCACCTAGCCTGAGCCAGCTCGCTGCAGCTCGGCTCGGGCACCGCACTCGTTCCGCTGTCACACTGTCATTTTGTAGAAACCCAAAATTCATACTGCACAGATACAACGTAGTACCCCTTCTGCACTGCCCATCTAAGTATTTTTAGTAATTAATTAAGGTTCAAGCATCCATCTATTTATCCATCTATCTGCACAAACTTTCGCATTCATAATATATGAGTAGGGTTTCTAATATTGTTTATTTTGATTTAACAAAAAAATATATCAAAAACCATGATATATAAAATAAAACGTTTCTCAGATAAAATTTACATAAAATATATCCGGTAATATTGTATTCTGAAACACATAAAACAAATGTATTTTCCAATTTACGATTTACCAATTTATGTGTAATAGACAAAATGGCGAGTGGAATCGTAAAATAACCATAAAGTTTATTTAAACGAAATTCAATGATTTAAGTATTATGTTTTCTTCAAAACTGAAATCCAAGTGCCTACGTTAAAATGATATTGAATTTTATAATCTGTAAGTTTTATTTTTTCTTTTCTCGAGTAGGACATAACCACGAAAATCTGAAAATCTATTAATATAATTATACCTTTTAACTTTTTCGCCTGTTCTAAAGTTAGGACTTCAGTATTTTATTTGAGGTTTCTCTGCGCTACCAAAAAATAAGAAAATATTTTTATCTTTACGCAAATTTCATTAAATAATCAAAGTTATCTGACTACAATTTTTGTTTTCAAAAAAGGTATATCACTTTTTTGTTCATAAACGTATTTCAAAAGGATCCAAATCTAGATTCAAACCGGGTAACAAAAAAAGGCAAAATGAGGTTTTCATTGGCAAAAGTGCTAACGCATTCGAGAGCCGATAGCAAAAACGGTGTAGAGCTAAAACTCGGGAAAGCTAAACGATGTGGTGGAACTGCGGCTGTGGCTTGGCAGTTTTGTAGGCAGCAGCTGACCGGACCGCGTTCCTTATTTAAATTACTTAATGACTACTAACAATACTAGCAGTTTGCTCCAAACTTTGACCTCACGCGCCTAAACCCCTTAACCGATTTGGCTCATCTACAAGTTCAAAAATTGATTTTAACTTATCTACTCATCTATCAAATTTTATGACGATCGAATGTGCAGTTCGAGCGTTTTCGTCGGACAAATAGAAACAAACGACAAACGCCTATTCACCCTAATAGTATCTAGACTATTAGATCTCTCTTTGTACGGTCGCTAATTGCGAAAGTTTATGGGAAAGGGTGGATGGTTAGATGTCCACCAAACCAATTTGGTTGGTATTTGGTTGGTTCACGCAAGTAAAATCGCGGGCAACAGTATTCCATAATGTGAGAGATGCTTTATTGAAACTTGAACTGTATCTTATAAGTGTGGGTGTGGGTACCACCCTGTACCTACGTCTCAGTAATAAACTGGCTACGGAGCTATACGGTAGTTTCATTGTTTACCGATATACCATCTGGCGACGAGGATAGTTCAAACCAGCTTGGCCAAAGCTGTTGGTAGTTTATATACACGGTGAAAAAAATATGGGATAGTAAACTATGGGTAATATATTTACTTGTACCATTAAATAATTTTCGTTGGCTAGAACTTTTATATTATTTTAATCATTAAATTTTAATAAATTATTCTCGCAGTCACAAATTTTTGTAACTATAACGATATTTTTTTTTCTCCATGTAATACTAAATCTCTATAGTTTTTAATTTATTTCAGTTCTTATGGCATTTGTGTCATCTGAAGCCAGATACAAACCAAAAGTGAAAGTATTTGAGATTCGAAGTCAAGACAATGATTTGAAAATCAGTCCAGTTCTTAACTTTGAATCAGAAGATCTATCCAATCTAGCCAAAATTGTATTGCCCAAGAAAAACAAGAATAGGGATGTCCCCAGAATGCTAAATTTTGGATTTGAAGACTCTCTTGAAGACAATGGACCTAAAATAATTTTTTTGAGCGGTGGTAGTGATGAACTTTTGGAAGGACATGCCAGTCAAAATAACTATGTATCAGAGTATGAAGGTTTTGTAGACAAAACCAGGAGCGAAAAATATTCCGATCAACAAATTTTGTAAGTACCTATAACGTGTGATAATGGAAAATTTTGAGGAGCTATGAATTTGACAAAAGTCATTGTAAGATTAATGTCAACGTAAAACCGTGAAAAACCATTAAATTTTAACTATCTAAGAGTTGTGAACGAAAGTACCATGCTCTTCAAAATTAGTTTTAAGTTTTTATTTACTTTTATTTGTATGTGTCGATTAGGCAAATACATTTAATTTCATTCTTCTTTCTTCTAAAACAAACCAATCACGACGCAGTTGCACTCTGATTGGAAGGTTAAATTATTTTTTTGACGTAATTACGTCTTATAAATCGATGAACACCGGCTGCATGCACGAAAACGATGACGTCATTATAGCGCTCGTTGTCCCGTTACGCAGTCCGGTACGGTAGTCAAGTTAAACTATCGTCCGTAAACCAACTTTATAGATTTTTTTTCTATTGCATGTTCCTTTACAAAATTTGTAAATGGTAAAATTTGATTGGTCTAATTTTCATAGCAGACTTTCGAAGTGCTTACAAGTTTTCGACAGTGTGTAATTTTAAATGTTTGGAAACCATTAAATTGTAAATTTACGGTGACATAAATACTTTCTTTTACATAATCGAAATAATACGAAGAGTGTTTTTAAAAGGGTTGCAAAAAGAACTCCTATATTTCTGTCTTTAGATTATTTTCGAGGCAGAACAAAATGCATTCACGTGGTTTTTCATTATTTTTTTGCAGAGTTCCTGCACTTCAGAAAGAAAAATTAACTCAATTCTTGCGCAGCCAAGTTGACGTCGATGGTATTATATTAAATATTTTTATTTGATTTGTAATATTTTTTTTAGGGAGACCTTTGCCCAACAGTGGCACGAGATAGGTTAACAAAAAAATATTTGCCCTGCAAAATAATTTTTAAAAGACTGACAATTTTCTTACCCTTCTTTCAGATAGAACTGCGGCGCCTCGTCACAAGTACAATTATGATTACGAAAAATAAATGCCTTTATCATTTTGCCTTTGTTTAATTACCTCGAAATAAAAGTGAAAAATCTTGTGTAGGTATAAGTACCTCAGCCCATTTTATACTTGACTTGAAAATCCTTCCTCGCCCTCGGTTCAGGCTTATAATTCTCGTATAAAATGCCTTGCTTCAGGCCCTTAGTGTAAAATAAACTATTAAGTTTTATTTATTATTTAATAGTCATACAATTAACCACTAACATCTTTGGAAATCTTTAACATTAACATTACAAAAGGTGTGAGTTCTGCGCAAACTAATTTCAAGTTTCACATAAACAAATACTAAGGAATTATATGAATATGTTTAAAACTTAAAATAAATAAAATCTATTTTTATTTTCAAAAAATCGCCCCATTTAAGGTATCAGCCACACCGCGCATAATCATTATTGCTTTTATGTAGTACAGGACTAAATGCCCCATACACTTTATTGTTAGCTCTACGATAACAACAGGCAAATAAACAGAGCTTGGATCCCGGATCCCGCGTCCCGGGATCTCCCGGTCGCTAATTGTATTACGGGGCTCAGCGGTCACTATTATTGCACGTGGATGTATAAAATGTAAGAAAAACATTTTTCTAAATTTATCGGACCGATAATACCGACATGTAATTAATTTAAATGGGATTTAAAACAAATATACACAGTCAAATTTTAATCACCATAAAAAAAAATACGCATAGTTGCCGTTACTGAATACGGCAAAAAAACTTGATAAAATTAAGTACAATTTTTGTCAAAATAAATTTAAAAATTTTATTAAAATTTCATAACTGTTGCCGTTAGTCGTTTTCCTATGGATTTGCGTCAGGCGGTACCTTTAATTGATAATAATTTAAGTTTTATTCATCGTTTGGCAAACCCGGGTACCTAGCTCGAGCCAGCTCGCAAAACCTCGGCTCGGGCGCCGCACTCGCCCCGCTGTCACTCTGCCATTTTGTAGAAATCCAAAATTCTGACTGCACAGATGCAACGTAGTACCCCGTCTGCTTTGGCCATTTAATTATTTTTGGTAATTTAAAATTGGTGGTGTAGGTATATTATTATAAATATGCGTAGCTGAACAGTAACAAATAAAGTATTTACCTACACATAGTACAGTTATAATAATGTTTTGGTAGGTAATATAATAATTAAAAAAAAGTTGTGTGCAGACCACACGATGGAAGCGAAAACTTCTTCCAATGCGAAGTTAATAATATGAGAATATTTTTCACAGTTTGACAGTGAGTAGGTTTGTACAGTAGAATTACATCATCATCTTGATTTAAAAACTAAACTACTGAACCGATTTTGATGATTTGTTTTAAAGGATATATGTACTTCCAGATTGGTCCCATAGAAATTTCATGAAAATCGCTTCAGTACTTTTGTTTCGAAATCAAAAATAACTGAATAAAAAAGTCGTTAGAGTGAACAAAATTGCGTATTTTGCTTCTTGATAATTATTGAAGTCTGTTTGAAAAAAAAGTTCGTCAAGGAAAGCAAAATGCACAATTCTGTTAACTTGCACGATATATTTTTCACTTAGCTTGGCTGGGTGACATTTTCCCGTATTGTTACGTACGTCCATGGTTCGTTCTGTATTGTTACCTCACCGGGATTTATTTGTTACCTCTGCGGACGGCTGTGGAATTATACCGTGTGTTTTGCGGGATTTCTGTTTGCAAAGGCTTAGGGGCTAATTTTATTTGTTTTAGTTAGTTATAATAGTGATGTATATCTATACTAAGTTTACTTCTGAACAGTACTGGTGTGAATAGAAACAATACTGGCCATTAGAGGACCATTTCAATTTTGTTTATGGTTCCGTTTATGACATAGAAAATAGGTAGGTACTTATTATTTAAAATTATCTTTGAAATAGATACTTTATTAATGGACATAACGTCCTGTATGCTATGTACTAGTGTACTCGACACAGATGTTTTATACTTATTTATTCAAAAGAGCAATTGAAATAAAAACAAGTTAATCTAATGTAATATAGTAATTCAGCCAATTATAGGTATTTCTAAGTAGTTTTAAAAAATAATTCCTACAAAATAAATTAGTAAGATTAAATGGAGGTTATAGTGCATAATATGATAATATCATTCAATGACATTGTTTTAGGTACAATAGAGTTTAGATTTAATAATTCACAATTTTTTTGATTATATTTTAAGAATTATATCTAAATTTATATTGAATAATCTGCATATTGTTGTTATAAATTTATTTTGTAAATAGTATTTAATGACTTTAGTGTGGAAAAGCTAAGCTTAGATAAATACTTTACTTATAAATGGATCGGATGCAAATGAGAAACTTTAATGTAACGAATGGGAGCGACGACCCGTCAACAATTTTTTTATGATAATTGTTATGATTCTTTTTACCTTAATCATTTAATAAATAACATAGGTAATCATAAAATAACTAGATTGGAATATGAAATTCTCCTGAATATTTAATAACTCAATCCATTACGAAATGAAATATTTGAACAAGGACTTGAAAAATACACGAATTGCCAGCAATATTTTATTTACCCGTAGTTTTCAAATTGAAAACGATTCATTCGCAACATTTATCAACGGCAAATAATTCTCTTATTGAATGTGAACAGCAGAAAGCTTTTAATTCTGAATCAATAGTCCTACACAAGTCAACACCAATTAGTCTTATTGTACTTAGGGAATGAGAAAATCTGGTGAAATTTGAATTGAATTGGGTTTAATGCTGCAAGTTTTTAGAAAAACACAAAGTTACTAAGGTACACATATTATGGTATAACATTTAATATATTATTAATTAATAATAGTCAGGTGTGTATTTTGTAATAAATCTTAATCAATTTCTTATCGTGTCACTATGTCTTTCGAACCAGTGTGGGGAAAGGATTTAAAGTAAATCTTAATAAAAATATAAAAAAATAAATTTTGATAATCGAAGCGGTTTAAAAAACAAATTGAGTTATAAATTACAAATAAAAGAGTTATATCACCTGTTAATATAGTTTCGACGCGTATTTTTAATTGTTATCTGTAACCTGATACTATTTTTCTCCCTAACTCACTCGTAAAATACATAAACTTCGACAATATTTCAAAAAGAATTTCAAATCAAATTTAAAATGATTCCATTGTTGACAAATTAAGTATCACCGAAATACCAATCTGAAAACTAAAATAAATCTACAATGAACGCCAATTCGAGATCTGTCGACCCCGTCTGACCCCGCCGCTTTACAGTAATTTATATTGCAATAAAATCCCCTTCACAAACAAATATCTCGATAAATTAAACACTCGAGAGACTGGAAATATCGAATATCTCGAGTTGAAAGCGTTTTCGTGTAAATACGAGTGGCACAGAGCTGGAAACCACTTGTGACTGGACGATTTTCTTTGTACTACCGAGAAGCCGACTCGATTGTTACTGTTTCATTTTGTTGTGTTATTCATTGACTGTTTTGATTGTGAAGTCATTAAATATGACAATGGTGATAACCCTAATTTTTAAAAGTTTTGTTTTTACTGAAAATAATATTAAAGGCTTTTTTCTTATTGAGTGACTGACAGACGACGCATAAACTATTCAACATAGACACTTGAAATTTCGAGGGGTTTGTTCGCTTAGTAGTGTTAAGGCGTACTGAGAGCGAAGCCACACTGCTACTTTGCGTTGCGTTGCGTCACAGTTTTGTACTGGCATTTGGCACTGAATGCATTCAAATTTAGCGCTGCGAGCGCAGAGCTTCGCTCTAAGAAAGGAAAGTTCAACGTCTAAGAAAGGAAAGTTAACTAGTATACCTAATAAAAAGGCAAGAGTTATGGTAGGTAATAGATAGTTAGGTATAGTTTAGTAGTTGATAGATTAACATGATACATTACCCTTCAAACCGGTAGATAACTGCTTCCGTCTCTGTGTTGGTACCCATCTAAACGGCATCCTGCAGGGGCGGGTGAAAGCGTAGACTGCAGCTAGTATCTTTATAATATTAAGCCTAGATATAAGCTTTATTATCTGATGATTCTAGAGCTTGTAATTTAATTTAGGTTTAATCACGGGTATTACGAAAGCCTCTAATAATAATAATGTCTGGTTTTTGTATCGTGAGTCTAATTCATCGCGGATTGCGGATTAATCTTAGACCAACCTATCAGATTTGGATACCGTAAGTAAGATTGTTTGGATACCGAGACAGAATCTTAATTTCATCGGCACAGTGATCAAACTTAAAATAAAATTTAAAAAAATGTAAATCACAATTGTCGCACACCACTATATTTTAAAGAAGTATGTACCTACCTTATTTTTATTTATTTTTTTTACGAGGAGAATGCCCACGCATGTCCCCCACCCCACGGGAAGGGGGGGGGGAGGGTCTGTCGGACTCGAACCGACTAAACTCCTCGGTGTTCCCACCTGCGCCTATGTGCCGGGGCTACGGGAACGCTTCCCGCACACAACCGCGGCCCCGACGGCGCTGGTCCGCTAAACAAGCACCGGGTCTCATCAGCACTTCCAACAAGAAGCGCTCAGAGTCCCGGCACCCAGGGTTGCAGACCCCCTCTCAAGGGAGAGCCTTGCAGCTCACTGCCTCAGGAGATGACGTGTCGGAACACGGGACACGTCATCCATCCTCGGGACTTACTTCCTAAGTATGTACCTACCTATATTATATACAGAAAAAAAAGTTTTTATCTCAATTGTCGGGTTTCCAACTTTTACTAACGTGCTTGCTTATTTATTATTATTAAATAATTTAATTCAGATAAAAATCCATAAGTTAATCACGTAATTCTAAATATTTATAAATTCAAATTCACATTAATTTAAAAATAAAATAAAAATACACAAGGAAAATATAGATAATAGAAAAATAAAAATAAACCTATAATTGAATAGATAATTTCAAAACTGCACTGTACCCAATAACAGTTTTATCCATTTATTTTGGATGGGGCAGGTTAGCTTGGGGCTAGTGTGAAATGTTTATAATAATATATAGTATACAAATGTAGTAAATCTACTTCTCAAATGAAGCATTTGGGTAAACCGGAGGGAAGATGAATGTGACGGTATATAAGGGGTAATATATTGCGTTTCTCAGTAGACTTGAAGCTTGAGCTAAGAGGTGTATTATTATCTACTGAATCCAGGTCGAGTAGGCGTAGTGTAGCAGTGTTTTGGCTTAATAATAATAATAATAATTTATTTATTCTAAAATCTATGTATGCATCCCACGTTATCGCAACGGTGAAGGAAAACATCGTGAGGAAACCGGCATGTCGTAGAACCTAAAGTTTGAAAACATGTGTCGTGTGCACGAATGGAGCCTTTTGAAATCCTTTCACCACACTGGTTCGAAGGAACTAGTGACACGATAAGAAGAAGATTTATTTATTCAGACATCAAGGTCCACAAGTGTTAGTAATACCTTAGTTAGTAGGTATTACTAATAAGATAGAATAATTAGAAAGAAGAAGAAAGAAACTTAGAACTAGGTTTTAGGTACTATTTCAAAACTAAGAGTGACTTACACTTCAATTTCTAAGACGATTTATTCACTCAAAGAAATACTTACACTTGAAATTTGATAGGTGACTGCCGAACCTTTAGTAAGGCGACGCGGCGGCCAATTTTTTTTACTCACGTAAGGAGAGTTTAAGTTTGAGGAATGACTTAGAATACGGGTGTTAGGGGACTTGACTAGGACGTCTGACATATGACTGAATAATTATTTTTATAATTTTTACAATAATTCTATAAAACATGTATATATTCAACAACTTGACCACGTTGCGATAACTTACTTGACACTGGCTAAATACACTAATATGTGTGGAGCCAAACGCGAAGAATTGAACGTTCTTCGTTAAATAAAAAAAAAAATACGGGTGTTAGTCCTCTGAATAAGTTGCCACATCAGAGGACTGTCGTACCTATTGTTTTACGCCAGTAAGAAACTGCAACGCAACGCAACAGAGCCGTGTGGCTTCGCTATAAATAAACGGAATGGCGTATTTTGCTTTCCTGTTACTATTTAATGGTCTTTACGGTTACTAAACAGTCCAATTGAAGTCGGTTGTAGTATATTTCTGTAAAACCTTGAATATTTAATAATAATAATAATAATAAATACTTTATTGCAGAGACACAAGATCCATTTGTAATATGTATATATATTATATTAATATTATATTAATCCAATGTGGGTTTAGGGCTTCAGAGAGAGGAATCTTCGCACAATGCGAGCTGTATCGAGTACTGCTGCTTTTTGGGCTTTTGTAATGATGTAATTTGGTAGTGACAATGTCTGAAGGTGGTGATGAATATTCTTAAATGAATAAAGACGAGATAATAATAATAAATACCTTATTGCAGACACAAGATCCATAGAGTCTTAAAAACTAACAAAACAACATATTATTAACATAATTAACAACTCAAGAAAGTAGAATTTAGGTGGCAATCTCCACCCAACGTCTATACGTTCTCGTGTGTATAAGTCTTTCTGCCAGACTTCTAATAATAACATTATTACATGAGTCAACTCTGGACAGTCAGTTGAAAAGGACATGGGCTTCTCTTTAATCCGATACTACGCAAGTGAACCCGTGGGCAGCAATTTCACAATAACCAAGTCATAGAAAGCTGATGGTAATCGATACAACTGTACAAGACTGTACAAGGTCGTATTTAGCGGTCGCCTTATTTATACCCTGCCATGCCGCATGATTCGAGCTGTGAATTATGTAACCCCGTTGTAGTGTCTGTTTACATTACAGCTATCTTATAAGTGTATCAAAGTTATGTTTATAATGGAGAGTATTTTTTTATGTATTACTGTACGTAGTTTCGTAGGCTCGTATAGACTCGTAGCTTCGCAGTTTCATAGACTCGTAGCTTCGTAGACTCGTAGGCCTGTAGACAGTACCCTGGCCCATAGGCTTGTAGACTTTCCTTAGACTTGTAGGCTCGTAGAATCTTATATTGCGTCACGTGCAAACTGACCCTTTACAAAAAGCAAGCTGAAAATCAGCGTTGAGTGGCCATTTAGGTCGTCCAACAATCTGCTGAGCTGAGCGCCTTTTTGACATAAACCTTGATTTTTTACCTTGTTAGATTTATACTATTTTGTGATCATTTATTTATGTCAAATAAATACTTACTTTACTTTACTTTATAAAAAGGTAACTTCGTAGACTTGTCGTAGGCTCGTAGACTTTTCGTTGACTAGTAGGCTCATAGACTCGTAGACTTCCTGTAGACTTGTAAACTCGTAGAGTTTCCGTAGACTCGTAGGCTCATAGAATCTTATCAAAATGTAACTTATAAAGGGTTTTTCACGACTGTCTGGGCGAGTGCAGTAAACGTACATGTCTCACCACTGAATTTAGATACTTTGAATTTTGAAGGTACGTTTGTCAAGAAATGTAATCGATTTACTACAAAATAATTTTAGGTTATTCGCAACGCAAATGTTTATTATTAATCTATTTGTAAAAATAATATCTGTGTGGTCGCTGTCTTAACTGATGGAATCCATCGCACCTGATGCCAGTGCCAGGATGCGTAAGCCCTATGCTTATTCACATAAGGCACAGGTTTCTTTGACATCATTGTTATAAGTAATTTCTACTTACATACCGTACCTGACTATTCCCACCGTAAGTAACAAGTGGGGACATCCCGCATTAAATATTCAATGGGCTAAAAGCGTTCTGCTGTTGTCGTCCGCTTCAAGTTTAGATTATAATTGTCGTTTGAACAGACACTGGTGGCTGGACTATCGGGGAAAACAATGTGCACGGAAATGGGACGAATTTCAAAAACAGTAAAAATTTGGAAAAGTGAAATTGAGTAATTGTATTGTATTGTATTTATATATATTATCTATTGATCCAAATCACAAAAATATAAATAATTAAAAATAATAAAAATATACCTATATATCCATCAATATGAAATCATCAAAAAAAATATTACGACGGAGAAGTTTTCAGTATATTCTTGCCTTGCACAATTTAAACTGTAAGTATCGAAAACCTGAAAATTAATTCGTTTTCAGATTATTTTACTAAATACTATTCGCGGATCTGTCTGGTTTTCGACAGTCATATTATTAAGTAGTTTCGTTGAATTTTGTTAACATACAAAAATTAAACAATATTTTGAAAAACTCCTCAAGAATGTTAACTTTTGAATGTACGAGCTTCCTTCTTGTACATACGAAAGATGTTTGTACAAATTTATAGCTCAGCACATTCTCCTTCCCGACATGCATTATATTGTTTCAATTATTATTATACAAAGTATTTTCCCTGAGTGTACTTATCGGAATATTCCTTTGAGTTAGTCGTTGCGTATTTACGGTCGCTAAGTGCTGTATGATGTTTGAATTGTTAGGCAAATTGGAGGCCGCCTGCATTATTCAATATGGAAGGGAATCCAGAGGTTATTATGAGAATATCAAGTTAAAATCAAACTAAAGCTTTTGTATTTATAAAGACTATATATATATATATATAGTAATAAATCTGCTTATCTCCCAAACAAAGGTCCCAATTAACTTAGCTTTGGTTTAGATACAAAACTTTAAACTATAGTTAAGTTAATTTGGACCTTTTATTGGAAGTTAAGCGGATTTATTACTATACATCACATATTGACACAATCGGAAAACATAGACGAAAGGAATAGTGTGAAGAAATTACTATAATACGGTGTACTTTTTGTATGGAAATTTGCCTTGAGGATTACCCTTAAGAGACATGTTTATAGTTTTGCCAGGATGTGCTGATGCGCGTTTTCGTTCGCAGGACAATGGGATTATACATATATTTATACTATTTATTAATATTTATGGATTTCCGCAAAATAACGCCTCAACCAATCAATTATCTTAAAACTTCTGTATTTCTATACCTTACTTGTTAGTCAATAGCTCTCTGTCACTGGGAAATGTAACACAGTATCAAAGAATAAGTAATGCATACATATAGTTATTATGTTCTAAGTATGTTGTGACAAAATAAATCTAAATTTAAACCTTTATGCCTAGATCACACATACCGAGTACTTGGCCGAAACAGTACGTATAAACATAGCGCCGAGTGCTCGGTTGAGCGAGTGACGTAAGCTTTTACTGTCTCGGCCGAGTAATATTTTTCTGTCTCGGCCGAGTACTCGGTACGTGTGATCTAGGCAGTAGCAGTGACGACACGGATGGTTGAGTGGCAAGTGTGTTAGACTGCCACGCCGGTGTCGCGGGTTCAATTCCCGCTCAGAACATGTATTTGCCCAGAGGCTGGGTGTTTTCTATGTATTATATGTATCTATATACAAGAAAAAAAAAGTTTATACGTATTGTATGTAGTTATCTGGTTCCCATAATACAAGCTTACTTAGTTTGGGGCTAGATGACGTTGTGTGGAATGTTCAAACATTATTATTATTATTATTTCGCCTTTATTCAACTATATCTTTTACAATCAAAATATAATGACTATAAAATAAAAACACAATAAAATTTTACAATATCAATAATGGATATCGATAATAGATAACCTCCTTTTTTGAAGTTGGTCAAAATGTATTTTTTTTTCTCAGCAACATTTATTTCTCTTTTTGTTCCTTAATATAGGTATATAAAATTGATTAGCAAATGAAACCCACAACAACCGAACAAATAATTGGGTCAAAGCGAAGTTGGAAGCAAACAACCAGAAACCAGGTCATTTTTACGCCTCGAGAGTGTACTCCGAATTCGCGAGTCACCGTTAGCAGTTAAGGACTTAAGGCTGTAGGCACAACGGGTAGAGATCTTGAAGTCTAAGGGACTGAGCACACGGGCTTTTCATATTTTTATTATATCAATAAATATCTACACGGTCCATTTTTAATCACCAGAAAAAAAATACGCATAGTCAGTTGCCGTTACTGAACATAGATACGGCAAAAAACTTGAAAAAATTAAGTCGATTTTTTGTCACCGTTAGTCGTTTTCCTATGGATTTGCGTCAGACCTTTAATTGATAATAATTTAAGTTTTTCGAAGCTTTAATAATTTGCTTTAAGAATTTAAGCTTTAAGCTCGAGCCAGCTCGCAAAACCTCGGCTCGGGTGCCTCACTCGCGCCGCTGTAACTCTGCCATTTTGTAGAAATCCAAAATTCTGACTGCACAGATGCAACGTAGTACCCCGTCTACATTGCCCATTTAATTTTTTTTTGGTAATTAAAAATTTGTGGTGTATAAAAGGCTTGGGACGACTGACTGACAGACGTACAGGCCAAACCATTGAACGTAGAGACTT
The DNA here is from genome assembly GCA_932526365.1 of Lobophora halterata. Lineage (NCBI taxonomy): Eukaryota > Metazoa > Arthropoda > Insecta > Lepidoptera > Geometridae > Lobophora > Lobophora halterata. Next base: position 1,491,336 of record OW052012.1, read on the forward strand.
AAAGTTTGGAGGGTGTTTTTGTCAAGAAATGAAGGAAGGTACGTAGGCACTAAGAAAGGAATTTTATTAATTCACGAAGCAAACATAGTTGCGGGCGCAGCTAGTTCTTTCATATTATTGGTGAATCAATGTAACTGACTCACTGAAAGACAACGCACGCACAGCCTTAACCACTGGACATAGATACATGAAATTTCGAGGGTAGGTATGTTTGTCAAGAAAGTTTGGCGCATACCTACTTCGAAAGGAATTTTGGTAATTTGCAACACCTATAAAGTTGCAGGTGTCAACTAGTCAGTAATACTTTTTGTACTCACTGTGTCAGTGGGCAGTGAGTTAGCGGAAGTACCCGCAAAGAGTCGTCGACACCCGTGACTTACAAACTTGAAAACCATCACGTCACTGACATAGTAAATTTAAATTCTAGTAACACAATTTCATACTCGTAGTTTTTTTATGTTTTTTTGTAATTCCATACCCGTAGTTTTCGTTTTTTTGTTTATCAAAAGAGTTGGTACCTGAGTCCAACTAACAACTAGATACTACACAAATTGAGGTTGGTATGAGTGTGAAAAAACCAATCGTAAGCGTCGTTATACGCGCTTTAACGCCGTTATACGTGCGCTCGGCTTATGAAGTTTCACGAGTAGTACTCAGCCCGTATACGCGCGACAAAAATACGCTACTTTGAATACGCACCTACGCGGTTACAGTGCAGTCTCTACCCAGAGCAGCTAATTTCAATCCTAATTACAGTGTCTTAGAGTTATAATTCCTTCGAAATGTTCTCGTTAGAATAGCCAAATACTAAGCTAAGATCTGTAAGAAATCAAACACGAATATAATATTTACATTTGATGCATCGTAACTTTGTTACTCTCATTGTTCTTCTGCGCAGTGAACCAAGAGATCGTAAAACATGAATAAAATTTGTTTGATCGCGTTAGTGTTAGTGGTTTTGTGTGGTGTTGATAATGACGCGACATCTGTTGCAGAATTCTTCAATAAATTACCACAAGATGTTAGCGTGAGTACAATGTATGGATTATAATTAATAATATTTTTTTTTATTACAGACATTTTTTTTTGTTATTAAAATTAAAATTGGTGGTGTATATCTTAGATAATAACATATATATTTATAAAAACTTATCAATTATCGTGTCACTGGCATGGCATAATGTATGGATGCTAAATATCTATAACACGTAAATTTTTACACACAATTTTTTTAGTTACATTTTGATCGACGCAAAATTTTGACAGTGTGAAGTTATTTTTTTCAACTGGCTCTGTTACCCTATTTGTTGATAAAAGTGCTACTGCGTGTTCACTTTTCTTGTTTCTACAAGCTGTGTCAATACAAAAAAGGTACCAATGTTTTACCCTTTTTTCAGAATGCATTCACCAATGCTTGGCACAATATCCAAAAGGCCATTAGAAAACCAGTGCGCATCAAAAGATTGGGCCGCATAAGTGAGTAAAAAAAAATCTAGTCCTGTCTGAGAATTTCACAAGTATAGAACATTTTAAGAAAAGTTTAAATTAAATTTGATAAATGAGGTTTCATTTTCTTCGTCTTGTTCAAAGTTTCATTAAATATTAATCAGTGCCAAAAATGTGAAATTTGGCAGTGGTTTCTCCAGATTAATTAAAAAAACATTCAATTTTGATAAATGACGGACAAATTAATTCTACTCATAGAAGCGTCAAAGATTATAATAAAATCTATCAAAAATTTATTATAAAAGCGAAAATTCATAAAGTTTATGAAAATGAAGGACACCTGTCGAAATATACATACTTGCTAAGGAGCATATACAATTAGCGGCTTTATCGCTAAGCAGCGATCTCTTCCATGCAACCTTGAGATGGACAGTGAGACTAAAAGACTAAACTTTAAACTTATTTTCAGGAAAGAAAAAGACGACTACAACTTCTACTTCTTCTACCACTACAAATATACCTTCAACTTCCACTACAATTGCAGCTGTAAATGTAAAAACCATCATTTTCAATAACTCCACCTTAAGTTCGAAGCCATACGCAGAGTCTTTGAGACTTGAGATCCCATTTCTGCCGACTCCTATGTGGCGAAGTATCAACGAGTGGAGAGAACTGCAGAAGCCACGCTTCGCTTTCAAGACAGGTAAGTTGTATTTTTTTTTCTTTATTAGTAGTGGCGCTCTCCTGATGGTAAGAGAATACGCCTGCACATAACCATAACAGTGCTATGGCCATCCGGGTGAAAGTTTCAGGGTAGCTCACAATTCAGACAATGCTTATAAAATATAAATAAATATAATTATAATTAAAATGAATAACCTTAAAAAACATAAAAAACAGCTATTTCTCGTAAAAGTTTTTTTATGTTTGTTATTCAGAACTTTTTGTTTATATACCGATTTGAAAAAAAAATGTTTGAAAGGATTAAATGTACTTTTAGATTGGTCTCATTAAAATTTCATCAAAATCGGTTCAATAATTTGCTGAGACTTTGCAGTGGTGTTTACGGTCACTGAAACATTACAACTGAAGTCGGTTGTATTAAGTTTTTGTAAAATCTTGATTATTTTTATTAATTTCCAGATTCGTCAAGGACCCCAGCAATATCTATGTTCAAAGGGTTATTTACAACGGTTCATGGCGCTGGAAGAAATCTCACGTCGTCCCCTTATTGGTAGAGAAGAGTATATTTTGTCTCACACAATTTTTCTAAACTTTTTTTTAAATGGTTGAACTAGCTTATGAATATGTAGAGCATTCTTTCATCAAAATTCCCAATGAACTTTGAATCACTTTTCTAGTACAGCTCTAATAAATTTTATTTTGCATCCTTCCATTTTGGTATTTTCTAATAATCCTATATAGGACACTTTATTTAGGCGTCTTGATTGTTTTGTTTGAACTATATACATAGAATTTAAATGTTCAAATCACACCCGCACATTTTATAGTCCCTACATTCAGCGGTATTTATTGACTCAGTGACGACAAATCTATATATATTTTTTCTCAAACTAAAAACGAAATTAGAACCTTATTTTGATAACCTTCTTAGAGCTAAATCGACTTTACCGGTCTAGGCCAGGAAAGTTTATATTGTGCGTGTCCAGACACATTAAAAATGGAAACGCACTTTCTACTCTAATGCCTACTTGCACCAAACTGTCAAAGCTCCTAAGCAATTACTTTTCTTGTTTGTCAGTTCTTAAGGGGAATCCTCAAATCCGAATTCCATTTTGTATGGAATTCGGATTTGAGGATTAGCCTTAACGGTCCAAATTTAAACCGTTAAGAACTGTCAAGCAAGTTAAGTAATTGCTTAGGAACTTTGATAGTTTGGTGCAAGTCGGCATAAGAGTAGCAACTAAGGAGGTTCGCACCAAAGATTTAAATTTCGAAGAGAACTGTTTAAAAATAGAATAGCGGCCGCTGCAGTGATATACTTATCAGTCTATAATGCCTAGATTACACGTAACGAGTACTCGGCCGAGACAATAAAATGTTACTCGGCCGAGACAGTGAAAGCTTACGTCACTCGCTCAGCCGAGCACTCGGCGCTATGTTCATACGTACCGAGTACTCGACCGAGAGCACTGTCTCGACCGAGCACTCGGTACGTGTGATCTAGGCATTAGTCATATTGTTTTACAAGTATTGATAGACAAAATATGTAACGTTCTAGGTTTTATTTCCCTTATCAAAATATCAAAGTAGGTACTTTGTACAAGGTTGTGTTTACATAATATTGAACCGTAACATCAGTTACTACTTGGAATGTTTGAATATAATAAGTCAATATTACAGTGTTTCTATTACTTTCTTTTATAAAGCACGTGCTCTTCGTAGTTAGTGTTAGTAGGAAAAAAGAGTTTTGGAGAGTTTATACACATTTGTAAAATCATAAAGCTTAAGCTGAGTCTTTCTTATCTGGCATAAATAAGTCTTGATTGTAAGTTATATTTTATTTAACTGTATATTATATACAAACATTTATTTTGCTTTATATAAAATATTTGAATGGTTGATATATATATATATATATACAATATTTTTTATAAAATTGAAAAACTGGCTAATTGAAAAATTATTAATAGTTAAGTAAACGATTTTTTTAACGACAGGGATACATAAGACATAAACTTCATTTATATAAATTGATAGGGACATTTATATATTTAAACTCTCTTTTCTATAAATTGGTTTTTTTATTCAATTCAATTCAATGATTAATAATAAATAACACTAAATATAAAAAAAATAAACTATAAATAACCTAGTCGGTCGTTGTCACCACCAGACAGCAACGTGCCCAGAACGCTGGCGGCATTGCCACGTTGAATGGCAATGCTTACACGCTGTGCAAAGTAGAAACCAGCATTCTGGTCACGTGTAGTGTAGACTCTTTTAGCCTATCAGCCAGATCTTTGTAGATTTCGTGTGCCCCTGGTCCCCAAGGGCCTAATGTTTCTATTAAATATTTGTATATTAATGTGACGAAATTTATTTAAGACCATTATATTGTAGGTACTTTTAGTGTTTACGTAAATAAATTATTCAAATTATCTTGATACATATGCATTCTGCATAGAAATAAATGTGTTAATACATAACACAGTTACTAGTATTGAAAATATCACAGTTGTATTTTCTATAACGAGATAATATTAACTTAGATTCATAATTAATATAAAATATTTCACTAATACTGATAATGATACAGAATAATACAGATACAGTCTGAAACCTTAGCAAATTTTTGAAATAAAATGAAATAATTCTGTTTCTTTGTACTACTATTTCATAAAGCAAATGTAGTGTACAGTATTATGAGAGCTATGTACAGTCAGCTGCACAAACTTGTTTACACTCCCAAGCTTTCACACACTTATGGCCTATCCGCACATAACAGTGCCGGCACGTGCCAGAACGTTCCGTACCGTACTTTTCCGTCATATGTGTGGAATAACACTGACATCACTGAACGTCACTGACACTGACAAGTACGAATGGTGTTATAATATGAAATGTATGAAACAATATTAATTTTCTCTGATACTGTACGGTACGGAACGTGTCGGCACTGTTATGTGCGTATAGGCCTTTATACTCTTAATTTTACAAAAACATTCTTCTTCTGACAATGAATCTGACGTTCATTTGAAAATGCTTGCGTTCACTTATCTATGCAAAATTAAGAGTAATATAAATTTGAGAGATTGGGAGTGTATACATACATGTCTGTGCAGCTGACTGTATATAAATCTGTCTAGCCTAGTGTTTCCATACCATATGATACTCAGATGTTTATTGCGAAACAAATCCATGAAGAGTTTACTTCAAAGAAACAGTTTACTTTTATTAATTACATATTTATTATTTTAGTGCACAAAAGGAGCCTCTTCGAGGCGCACTTAAAATCCTTTCACCAAACAATAAGAAAAAGAAGACTATTTTTATTAATTATTATTTATATTTTTGTCTTAGGATAACTCTATGCCATTTATTTTCACCACTACCCGCTTCATATAAAACATAAAAATAATAATTCTGTATATAATATAAACATTTAAGTACTAACCTCTAAATGATCACAGAACCAGTGTGGCAAGTGTCAGTGTAATGTACAATGCAAGCATTCAACGTTCTTGTTTGCTTCGCCATAACGATGGGGGCGCTGGATTGTGTTCACGGCACATTTGCCGATTTCTTGGGACATTTACCCGAGAAAATGGAGGTGAGTGACGTCAGCATTGGTAAGAGGTTTTTTTTCCTTATTTGATTTATTTCCTTTGTATCACTTCGGATTGGATTTGTGTGAGTGTTGCGGAATCACTCAATTGTGGAGTTTTTTGTAGAGCTTATTTGAAAATAAGATGGGACTAGGAACTTATTATTAATTTTTAAGTGAACAAAATACTGATAAAAGTTCCAGCTGTGGAAACATATAAAGACTGATTATGCATAGATGAATAACAGTGTTCCTATTGAACAATAAGATAGACAGTATCAAACCAAAATGAGTGCGGAATACAGGATAGGTAGAACATTTTCAGACACACTGTCAATAAAAATGAAAGATCTCTATTTTCATAATGTTTGTTACTTTTTACGATGAAGTTTTATTAACAATGAAAAAGCGTAGTAGTTTTAACATATTATATTTATCTAGGCCTGTTACTTTCCTTTTTAGAAAATAAGTATTGAACCAATAAAATAAAATATTAGCCAATGTAGCTCCCTTTTTTTGGCGCATTTTCAATGTACTACATTGTGTTTTTATATCTAATACTTCTATGCTATTTGAAAATTCGATGTAGACGATGAATAAATGTTATTTTAATTCTATACAAAGTAATATCCAAAAATAATATTTTTTGGCATAGAAACTCTATTGAATTATTAACCACTTAAAGCATATTTGTAAATTTTTGAAGATATAATGTATGGAGATTAGAAAATCGGTTTTGCCCAATCTCCTTCGCTTACTTAAGCATATCAAAGCAAAAATATACTAATACATTTCGTGAGGTTGTTACAAATTCACCGTTTAAATTTTTTGAAGTTTATACTCAGTCAATTTTAAATAACTTATTTGCAAGCGAGATAGCGCGATATTCTGAGCCAGAAACAGAAAACAGTAGAAACATAATGTTTAGATTTTACTGAAATTCAGTAATTATACTTAGCAATAGAACAAAAATTCTTAAATAGAAAGTTATTCAATTTATTAATTTTCAGAAAGCATTTGTGATCACGTGGAATAAAATTGCAAATAGTTTCAATATAATGCCACACAGGGTACGAAGAATGGGGCTGTATCGTGAGTATCCGTCTTTCGTCTATTAGAAATTATGCCGCAAAGCAGTAATGTGTAAGCGTTACTGTGTTCCGGTTTGAAAGGCATTGTAGTGAAATTATTGGGCTTTTGGGACTGACCATCAAAATTTCTCAAAGTGGACGAGAGCTATAACTGTGTTGCACCGGCCTTTGTAAATCATAGTCCCATGCAGCACTGTTTTGGTAAGGAGCAGGCGTAATCTCTTACCATCAGGAGAACGCCCAGCTCGTCTAGTCACTAATTAACTTTAAAAACGGCTTCAATACGAATACGCTTGTTAAAAAGTTTTGTTGATACGGCTACAGATTGGGCCCTGTTCCTAAAGCGTCGCTGATACACGGCTTTTTTACAAGCTGCTTTATTGGCGAGTTTAAACCGGCATGCCGCATGTTATATAACCTAAAAGTTCGAAAACATGTGTCAAGTGCACGAAAGGAGCCTCTTCGAGGCGCACTTGAAATCCTTTCACCACACTGGTTCGATAGAACTAGTGACACGATAGGAAGAAGAAGACGAGATTAAAAGTGAGCGTGTAAGCTTTCGGGAATTAAGGATTGTCAACAAGCAGATTGTAAAAATGCCAATGACACTGGGCGACTTTACACGCTACGAGCGAACTCGCTGGCTTGTGCGTGTAAAAAAGCCGTGTGTCATCGACACTTTACTGTTTTTTTTTTCAGGAGTACCTGTTACACCACCTATAATAAATACAGACTACATGACTAATATACAACATTACACTAAGCTCCAAATTCCATATTTGCCTACTCCGAAGTCGAATTACTTGTATCTATGGCGGTCTACATCCAAGGCGGAAAACAACATTAGTAACACCTAATAGTTCCAATAAAATGGAAAGCCTTAAAATAGGAGGCCTTTGTCGAAGTACAAGCTGACAAATAAAACAATAAATATTTTTTTTTTGTTTGTTACCTCAAATTTGTTGTTTATATACCGATTTGAAAAAAATATTTCTTTATATTTCTTCTATTCTTAGTAAATTTTTTTTAAGGATATACTTTCAGATTAGCACCATAGGAATTTCATGAAAATTGGTTCAGTACCTACTATAGTTTTTGAATCAACATAACTGAAAAAATTACGTCATTTCGTACGTTCGATTTTATCGAACGAAATTGCGTATTTTGCTTCCCTGTAACTATTCAGAGGGTGTTTACAGTTACTAGAACAGTTTTTTTTTTTCGTAGAACCTAAGTTCTTCGGTTTTGGCTTCATATCAAAGGTATATAGCCAGTGTCAAGTAATTGGAGAGATTATTTGTCATAAGTCAGAGTCGATAAGTCCAGTCATGCCCCTGTAAAGTAGTGGTGGTTGCGACTTTACTAGAGGCTTCTATGGAGTTTTGGAGGCAACACGAAAAATCACGTTTTACAGCATTACACCATTCAGCAACAATCATACACGTTCACGAGCACTTAATGGATAAAAAACCACCGTTTTTACACTTAAACACTCAAAGTTATACAAGTTTTGGCAATTAATTTAATGCCGCCAATGCGCCATTTTTCACGTTCCCGCCAAAACTCACTAGAACAGTTACAGTCCAATTGATATCGGTTGCAGTATGTTTTGAAAACCTTGATTATTATAGACTGCAACCGCTACGACTATTAACATACCATATCCCTTATTTGGACTCTTGGAGGGCCCATTTGAGAGGTCCACTTTAGCAAAGAAGACTTTGATCATTCGAACTATTGGTAATACAAACCGAACGCGGGAGACCCATAGAAATGATTCCTTAGGGTTCCATAATACACTTAGTAATTTTAATTATGTGAGGAACTTAATGTCGAGGTGATGCACTCTCCTGATGGAAAGAGAAAAAATCGACGCAACACTGTTATAAGCGCTCGTAGGCTTACAGAAGTTATTAAAAAAGATTACTAAAATTAGTATCAAAAACCCAGTAATTGAATTAACCTTAGTTCATTTAAACCGGAACACAGTATTGCTATGTATAGTAATGCATAGCATATATAACGGTCTATTTTTTATATTTTTTATAATAATAATAATTCCTATGTCGGGTATCGAACCCGGAACACCAAGCTTAAATAGAAAGTTATTCAATTTATTATTTTTCAGAAAGCATTTGTGATCACGTGGAATAAAATTGCAAATAGTTTCAATACAATGCCACAGAGGGTAAGAAGAATGGGGCTGTATCGTGAGTATCCGTCTTCTATTAGAAATTATGCCGCAAAGCAGTAATGTGTAAGCGTTACTGTGTTCCGGTTTGAAAGGCATTGTAGTGAAATTAATGGGCTTTTGGGACTGACCATCAAAATTTCTCAAAGTGGACGAGAGCTATAACTGTGTTGCACCGGCCTTTGTAAATCATAGTCCCATGCAGCACTGTTTTGGTAAGGAGCAGGCGTAATCTCTTACCATCAGGAGAACGCCCAGCTCGTCTAGTCACTAATTAACTTTAAAAACGGCTTCAATACGAATACGCTTGTTAAAAAGTTTTGTTGATACGGCTACAGATTGGGCCCTGTTCCTAAAGCGTCGCTGATACACGGCTTTTTTACAAGCTGCTTTATTGGCGAGTTTAAACCGGCATGCCGCATGTTATATAACCTAAAAAGTTCGAAAACATGTGTCAAGTGCACGAATGGAGCCTCTTCGAGGCGCACTTGAAATCCTTTCACCACACTGGTTCGATAGAACTAGTGACATGATAGGAAGAAGAAGACGAGATTAAAAGTGAGCGTGTAAGCTTTCGGGAATTAAGGATTGTCAACAAGCAGATTGTAAAAATGCCAATGACACTGGGCGACTTTACACGCTACGAGCGAACTCGCTGGCTTGTGCGTGTAAAAAAGCCGTGTGTCATCGACACTTTACTGTTTTTTTTTTCAGGAGTACCTGTTACACCACCTATAATAAATACAGACTACATGACTAATATACAACATTACACTAAGCTCCAAATTCCATATTTGCCTACTCCGAAGTCGAATTACTTGTATCTATGGCGGTCTACATCCAAGGAGGAAAACAACATTAGTAACAAAGGTGATGTGTTAGCATTACTGTGTTCCAGTTGGAAGGTTACTGTAGCTTAAAAATTAATCAAGGTGAACGAACGCTGTAGCAGTGTTGTACAAATGGGAAATGGGTATCAAACATCACTGAAAAGTCACGGGCAAGCAAAATACGCTATTTCGTTTACTTCGACGTTATATTTTTTTTAGTTATTTTGATTTAAAAACTATACTTCTGAACTGATTTTGATGGTTTTTTTTATGGGACCAATCTAAAAGTAATACCTCTCAAACAATTTTGTTTATTTTTTTTTCAAATCAGTTTATTGATAACTGAATTGAGAACCTACTCCTTTCTTGAAGTCGGTTGAAAAATTATAATTAAAACCTGTTACAATAATTTTAGTAACGACTAGGTTATTGTACTAGATTGGGTACTTTGCCCGCGGACAGTGACCTAAATTCTGTGTTTTAATTATAGTTTTACATAGCTAATTCTTTATTTTGATACCTAACGACTGGATAACTAAGTACCTACCTATATGAAATTGGTTAGTACAATTTTGGAATTTCACCTTCTACAGTTCTTCTCAATATTATTTATATTTACAGGAACAACAAATATAGGAATACCTCCGGCTTTACATTTAGTCGCAGACGTTACAGAGACTTCTAAAATAGCTGAACAAACGGAATCTATTGGACGAGCATTTTCCTTGAACATTGAAAAGTTTAAGAATTTCAGAATAAGAGTTTTTTATAATTGGGAGATAGACTATTTGTAATAACTTAGGTTATTGTATGCTATGGTAAAATATAAGATGGTAAGAAGTCTCACTTATTATAATAGTGTTGTAGGATGATGGTTTTGTTAATTAAAACACAGCGTCATCGCGCGGCGGAACGCGTGTATTTGAAAACGCTACATCTTTCCCACTGAAAATACGCCTGAGGGCGCTTTATACGGCGCGCATGGTCCTGCCAACTACACTATATAAAAAGGTCGATACGCAGATCGACTAAACTAGGAAGGCATTAAGTTTTGAGGACGTGGTGGCCGAGTGGATGAGGCCCTTACCTTGCGATCTGATGGTCGCGGGTTCGAATCCCGTGGGCAATCATGCGTAAATGGGTTTTTTAGATCGAAAAAAATCCATGTATGCATCCCACGTTCTCGCAACGGTGAAGGAAAACATCGTGAGGACCGGCATGTCGTACAACCTAAAAGTTCAAAAACATGTGTCGACTGCACGAAAGGAGCCTCTTCGAGGCGCACATAAAATCCTTTCATCACACTGGTTCGAAGGAACTAGTGACACGATAAGAAGTAGTAAGTAATCGAGGTTGACTCCTGTAGTATTTATTTCACATTTCTTTCGCAATTATATACTTATGATATAAGAACCTACTTATGAAATCACTTCCAGAGATTGCAGAAAAGTAAGGGGGAAAAATTAACACATCGTTTTTTTATACAAAAAACATTTCACACAAAAGGTGAGACCCGATGTAAGCGGACATCTATAAGCTGGTATTACAATTTAAAAGGGATACGACACGAATAAAAGTACACATTTACCTTGACAAGGGTATACTTTTGACATTTGTTTCACCTGAGACTGTGTATTAATAATTTCGGTATACAAAGGTATGATTAAGGTAAATACTTGAAAGGAAAGTATTTTACAATTCAAAAAAATATACTTACCAAAATACTTTGGTGTGCTAAATTCACTAGCGTCTAGCGTTTGGCCAATTTTCAGTATTTGTTTAATTGGTACTTTAAAGTTTTCACTGTAATCTGTTTACAACTTGTATCCTACAACGTGTTCCTAAAGCACGGAAGCGCCTTGTGGTCACCCATTCAATTGAGAGCGTTGCCTTACTTATATTTTTGAAGATATTCATTGCGTATAAATTTCAATAAATTATGCGAAAGATTCGTAGTTCTTATCGTTTTAATAATTCTTTCTAACCAGAGTGGTGAAAGGATTTCAAAGAGCAAAGTGCGCCTCAAAGAGGCTCCTTTTGTGCACGATATATTTTATATACACATATTACGCTTATTTTTTTATAAGTTTATATAAAAAAATATACTTAAACACTTCGTGAGATGTAGTAACAAATTCTACCTCTACACTTTTTGAAATGTACAGGTACTCAATCAATGAATATCTTCAAAATGTACAACTGAGCGAGTGAGATAGCAATGGGGGATTCTGGGCCTTATAGAAATTGAAAATGTTATATGAAAAGTCTTTGAAGCAAATAAAATATTACAAGCACTTTATAATAACATTCGCAGTCCAATGCTCCAGACCCCTACTATTTTAATATTCCATGACTATTGACTATCCAGAAGCGGGTTCGATTGTGTTCATAAGCGAATAAGTATCTAGTGTTTTTTTTAATTTGGGTAGGTACCAACACATTTCATAACATTAAATTAATATAATAAATAAATAATTATATTAATTACAATTATATGACGACTGATACGCGACACCGCGCGCACGTCATTGCCCTAGTGCCAGTGACACGCTAATTGATAAGTTTTTATAAATATTTATGTTAGCCTCTAAGGTATATATCATATAGGCCCTAGTTAAGCTACATTGTACTTTTCTTGTGTCTGAAATAAAATTATTAGCATATATATTAAATTATTATTATATTATTATCTAGCTGACGACAGCAACTTCGTTTGCGTTGTGATTTAACAAAGTTCCTAAGTTCACGCCTAAAAACTTACCGAATATATTCAGTAGTTAAGCCTATGCGTTGTCTATCAGTAAGTCAGTCAGGACTAAGCCTTTTATTTTCATTGTAGAGTTGAACTTGCTTATTTAATTAAATAAATAAAACACCTAATAGTTCCTATAAACATTTTAAGTCCAGTATTATGGAGAGATTAAACGTAACTTCAGACATTCTTCCATTTTTCAACCTACTTCAAAAAGGAGGTTATTGATTCGGTTGAATATTTTTTTATGTTAGTTACCTCAGTCGGTTGTTTATAAACCGATTTGAACAAAATATTTCTTTATATTTCTTCTATTCTTAGTTTTTTTTATAGGATATACTTTCAGATTAGCCCCTTAGGAATTTCATGAAAATCGGTTCAGTACCAACTATAGTTTTTGAATCAAAATAACTGAAAAAATTACGTCGAACGAAATTGCGTATTTTGCTTCTCTGTAACTATTCAGTAGGTGTTTACAGTTACTAGAACAGTTACAGTCCAATTGATATCGGTTGCAGTATGTTTTGAAAACCTTGATTATTATAGACTGCAACCGCTACGACTATTAACATACCATATCCCTTATTTGGACTCTTGGAGGGTCCATTTGAGAGGTCCACTTTAGCAAAGAAGGCTTTGATCATTCGAACTATTGGTAATACAAACCGAACGCGGGAGACCCATAGAAATGATTTCTTAGGGTTCCCTAATACACTTCGTAATTTTTTGCTTATGTACTTGTTGTCGAGATGATGCATTCCACATGATGGAAAGAGAAAAAATCTTCCATGAAAAAAATCGACGCAACACTGTTATAAGCGCTCGTAGGCTTACAGAAGTTATTAAAAAAGATTAATAAAATTAGTATCAAAAACCCAGTATATAATTTACCTTAGTTCATTTAAACCGGAACACAGTATTGCTATGTATAGTAATGCATAGCATATATAACGGCCTATTTTTTTTTTGTAATAATAATAATAATAAACATTCACACACTCACACCCCTGCACTAGGATTCCCTATGTCGGGGTTCGAACCTGGAACACCAAGCTTCGTAGGCAGGGTCACTAACAACTTAGCCACGGAAGTGAAGTATTTCATTTAATTAATAGTTTACATTTGACAAAAATGTACGATAAATGTACCTTTTTGTATTACAGATGGAACCTCCATATTAATGTCTACACGCACTTGGCCATTTTTTCTCAATACTCAGCGATATACCTACTTTTAGATTAAATTCCCTTTCAAGTTCTCGTCGGGTATCGTAAAACATGATTTTATGGGACGCCTGTGAGTCATTTGATTTTTCGCTACTATTTTTCGGATTTTTTCTTCTGCATATATTTTTGTCTATTTATACGACCAATAATAACTGCATAATACCATGTGTATGCTAAAGTTGTAAGTAAATACAAAATATAGTTAGAAAAAAATTAGTTGTCTGTAAAGTTGGTTTACGGACGATCGATAGTTTAACGTGACTACCAGCGTAGCAGGATAATGAGCGTTACCGGACAATGAGCGTTACCGGAAAATGACGGCAACGTGCATGCAGTCGGCGGCGTTCATCGATGTATTAGACGTAGTCACGTCAAAAGAGTTGCCGATTTTTCGCTTGTCTTATGCCTTCTTGCACCAAACTGTCAAAGTGCCTAAGCAATTACTTTACTCGCTTGGTAGTTCTTAAGTAGTCCAGATACTGACCGTTAAAAACTACCAAGCCAGTAAAGTAATTGCTTTGGAACTTTGACAGTTTGGTGCAAGTAGGCATTAATCATAGATCTCTTTTAAATATGTAGGTATGATAGGTACTTACTTAGTTATTCTTAATACAGTATGAAAATAAATAAATCATCTTCGCTTTGTTGGTGAGGTCAAAAACTATTAACATCCTACATCCATTTATGTTCTAAGCACTCCCTAAAAGCATCCATTAGGTATTTACGCCAACTTGACAAGGCGTTAACGTAAAGGTCAAACATCTTACCACATTTTTCCACTATTTAATAAAATGAGTTTTTCCCATCTGTCACCCTGTTCTGTCACCCTAGGGGGACAGATGGGCTAAAAAAGTTCTATCTGTCCCCCTTTCAGCAACAGATGGACAGATGGAACTTTTATTAATTCAAAAAGTTTTATGTGTCCACCGTTAGTAACAAGGGGACAGACAGAACTATTTTATTCGTGCCTGTCCTCCATAAAAAAATTGTAGATACACTATAATGATACAAACATATAGGTTTCATTATCTATTATTATATTATATACATTTAATTAATTACTCTCATCTGTCACCCTGCTTTGTCATTCTGGGGTAACAGATGGGACAAAAAAATCTATCTGTCCCCTCATTGCTTAGAGGCGGACAGATGGAACTTGTTCGGCCCATCTGTCTCCCTAGGGTGACAGAGCAGGGTGACAGCTGGGAATAATTCCATTTAATTACTATTGTACGGCCGAAATTGATAAACTGTTAATAGGTACTGTTTACTTATAACCTTGTAATTTTATTGTATTCATGTCTTATTCCACTCCTCTGTTAAATCTCGACAAAAAGGTTCAAAAACAAAACAAAAGTAAATTCCAAAGAGTGAGACAAAAACCGACAAATGTATGAAAGCTATAACTCATCAGCCTGGCCCGAAGCCAGCTCACTCGCGCAAAATGTAAATTCAATACTGAACGAATCGTAACTAGTGGTACCCATTGACGTAGAAATAGTAAGGACCCATAAAGTCCCGGCCTTCGAGAATCTAGCAAAAGGAGACGTCAAAAGTCAAAATCTGCAAACTTAAATTTCTGCCATTTTTTACGGGGGACGAGGTAAAGACGCATTGCACACGCGCCTAACAAAACTTATTCATGTAAACGCACACTATAATAATCTCGCACACCGTCTTAACATACGCACTTAGTAATCAAATACAGCGTGTAGTTTTATTTAACGTGAATGGCAAGAAGGTTATATGGCCAACAGAGTGTGTACGCCTTGCATTAACATCTCCTTTGGCTAGATTCTCCAAGGCTACGGCAATGCCAAAGGGTTATGAGTGGAGCAGACTGTATTTGTAGCGAAAAAGGAGAGTCCATTATGACAAAATAAGTTTTTTCGTGGCTATTAGATCTTTCATAGGTCGTATTTGACAGTTAAGGTATCGTTAGATTCGTCTTAATAACTCGAGTGTTTTTAGATAGGGTTTTAAGAAAAATAATCAAAATGGCGGATTATCAGCGCTAAATAAACCTTATTAGGGTATCAAAATGAAGGAAATTAAAAAGAGACTACAAAAGTATTGGATAAGTTATAAGTTTAAATTTAATTTGGAATAATGAATTAGCAATCAATGTACTTATAATTATTTCGCAGTCGGGTTTTCAGTTTTTAAACTTTAAGCTTGTTGAAGTCCGTTGTAAATAATATCAATTTGAATTTGTTACTAAAGCATTATCAAAGAATTTACGGAGAGTCAAAATAATGAAACTCGCTTACTCCCATGTCCGTTTTTATCTGTAATTTTTTACGGTACTCTAAGTGATTTCCTGTCTTTCCATATCGGGTCGAATTTGAGTTCAAAGCAATATTTTTACATGGATAGTACTTATCTTTATTTTTATCGGGTCGGTCTTCGCATCTCTATCACTCGAGTACGTGGAGCCTGAGATCAGGGCGATAGGTCAAACATACATTAATTTTAGAGCAAGAGCTTTCCTACCATACATTTTTTTTATTTTCTGTAATTTTTATACATGATGTGTATTAGTAATGAAACGATCAATTTACAAACTATCTGTATAAAATATTTGTAATAAAATATTTTTTTCAAGATTTAAGATACCTATTTACAATTTATTTAAAAAAAAAAACATGTTTTCACCGTTATACTGCATTCAAAGTTAAATCATAGCAATACATCGTAACTATTGCCACACCCTGTATGAATCTGACTGACTGGCAGACAATGTACATGTCGACCCATTGAAAGTAGAGACTTGAAACTTGGAGTGTGTTTGTCTAGCGCTAAAAATCATCATCATCATCATCAGCCTATCGCAGTCCACTGCTGGACATAGGCCTCTCCCAATGAGCGCCATCGCGCCCTGTCTTCGGCTTGCCGCATCCATTTTCTGCCTGCAACCTTCCGCAGATCGTCACCCCACCAGGCCGGAGGGCGTCCTACACTACGTTTGCCGATTCGCGGTCTCCACTCAAGAACTCGTTTACCCCAGCGGTTATCGGTTCTTCGGCAGATATGACCAGCCCACTGCCACTTCAGCTTGCTAATTCTCTGAGCTATGTCGGTAACCTTGGTCCTCTGTCGGATAACCTCATTATGGATCATATCCTTCAGAGAGACGCCGAGCATAGCCCGTTCCATAGCTCGCTGAGCGACTTTAAACTGGTGGACTAGCCGTACCGTGAGTGTCCACGTCTCAGCTCCGTATGTCATATAGCGTTAAAAATGAATTTTGTTAATTCGCAACGCAAACAAAATAATTAGTCTCAACTAGGAAATAAATAAATAGTGATGAAATATGTCACATTAAATATTATGTATCTGGCCAAGTATTTCGACATTTTTTTAATTTCGTTGATAAAACTTACAATATCAACGTGTTTATTCTCCCGCTAACTCCTAAACTACATCCCTAATGTAGTGTATGTACCTACCTATACTATACATGTACACACACATAGCTATCTTCAGACCGTACACGCACATACACAGTCTCAAAGCTCATGATATCAGTATGCGAGAAGCAGCGCTGTCGGCCGGACGGGTGCAGCGCAGGAGATGCTCAGAGCGGATATTATGTGTGTGGAGCCTGTGACTACACTGAACATAATTCGGTAAAGTAGCAAACACCACAAGTGGCGACGAGGAGAAAGGTTAGTCCAGAAATTCCAAGTAAATACGAGGAACAATGGGTTGCCTGATTAAAGTGAGGTTAGTTCGAAATAATGATTCGAAGTGAAAAGTCAAACGAGTCCGATTGTCTACAGTACTTGTCTTACCCATTTTATTACCTCATTGACCTAGTTAGCTTCTTCGTTATGCAAGGAATGATCAGGAATAAAATTAAATAGTAGTGTTGCTACATTATCTAATAAACAGTTGACTCGGTGACCTCAACTTTCTGTTTTATTCTTATTTTTTTTGATGGAATGGTGGGAAGGCTAGCTTACTTATTTAACACTGTTGGTCGGTCATTTCTAAAATTCGGAAGCAATCGATGCGACAGTCTAGCTAGGTACCTAACCTACTTACTTCTGTCTGATACATAAAAAACTACCTACTTAAATTTAAAAACGAGTATGCATTCTGTAAGGTTTTATTTCACGCTTACATAAGTGTGCCTGCTTATACTTTTATATATGCCTATTCTAGATTAAAAGCAAGACAAAAGGATAACAGTAAGCTTGGCACTATGCATCTTTCGTATGTGCGAAACGTACACATGTGTATTATGGATTCTGAGTCAACTATTGGTAAACATGCATCGTACATCTACATCGTACATCGTACGGATTCTGAGCGATTCCGTTTAATTCGTTTGAGTACCTACACCTTCCTTGCTGAGTGCACAGGTGGCGCGACCCGCGTAAGTATTAAGGTTCATTATTCGGCTGTATTTTCGAAGCTGGCGTTCTGTAAGATCATTATTAATGCCTGCAAGTAAGTACTTATTTAAGTTCATAATCAAGGTAGCATTGTATGAGTGGCGCAGAGAGGCTGCGATATTTAACTATCAAAATACATTGCTGACTTATCGATTGGCAGTCGGCGCGCAGACTAAGCTACTGAACGCGGAGACTTAGATTTTTAAGTCATCATCATCATCAGTCAATTCAATAGGTAGGTACTGCTGGATATAGACCTACCATTCCGATTGTTTATTTGAGAGGTGCTGCGGAATTCTGGTAAGCAGATGTTTAGACTACCTATACCTACCTATCCAATCGAAGCGTAGGTAACGCTTAGGTACGGTGTACGTAAAGCCTTACGCAGTAAGGTTTCAAATCATGTCGATTACAGCGGGTGGTAAGTACCTATGCGTACAAAACGTCTGAAAATGCGTACAATGCACAATTTAAATATAGAACGTAGGTATGCGGCCTTTTTTATTACAATTCGGTTTGAATCGATTCAGGTTTGCGCTACCGAAATAAAAGTTATTATTTTTACTAATCCTATCGTTTACGTTTACTCACATAAGATGAGTTGGCAACTGTAACGAATTATTGACATAGGGCATTATACCTACCTAGTACCTATTGTGTGTCCTATTATGATGAAATGTTGTTTCTAACTAAAATTAAGAATCTTCATGCAAGTACCTACATAGTTATAAACAATAACTGTTCCCATTCTTATTCCTAGTTATGCTTAAAACCAATGTCAGTCAATTTGTTGAACTTTTGATTTAACTGGTACCTATAAAGTCATAGTCCGTTTGAGATTATTAAAAAATTTAAAGATTCAGAGCGTTTAATGGATAGATTACCTTGCTATCATTGAAGAACCACACCTGGGCTCCTTATGTTTGTTTTATTATTAATGAAGTAAATATATGGTGTGCTATATATTATGTGGTAGGTACAAATTGTACAATAAAATGTATCCACCAAACCCTTTAGACAGAAGGTTTTTGGTACATAGTCAGTGGTAGAAAAGCAGGTTTCGCTGGTTTGATTCTCGTTTCGGGGCGGGTATTCTCGTGGTGAGAGTTGATTTTTGTTATTTGACGTGGCGTTAGTATTAAGCATTATTAATATAAACAATATTCTATCCGTCGTCTGGTTCTCTCTTCCTGTAGTGCAGGTTCCGTTGGGTTTCGGACTGGATTATGTTTTGAGTACATTATGTATGCCAAGCTATTTAAACCCATCACAGATATAAAGCTGAGTAGGTACTAATATTAAAGCTGTCCCTATTGTTAAATATAAACTTTTCCGTAATGAGCTGCATCGACTAACAAACGTTATTGCTGTAAAACCTTAATAGTGTCTGATGTGCAGACCTTTATTATCTAGGTCCTACCTATGCTATGTCCTATCAAAACATAGTTCTAATAGAATCGGTAATTTTGAGGTCGATAAAATAATACTGACAAGCTGATCGTTGAAGCGGGTGCGTCGTGCATTAATATTTAATTCTGTGCTATGCTATTAGGTAACTAATCTAGTAAGTAAAATACCTAAATGAGCAGAAGGCTGTTTTATGGCAGAAAAGGGTAATAATTTATTATTATTCGTACAAAATATGTATTATCAGATATTTAACTTTAAATTCAAGTTCGAGCTTACCTACGGTTTCAGTAGGTCGAATACGGGAATCTTAAGTTTCGAGTTTACGTGAAATGTAGTTGTGTAAAGCTTAATTTATATTCTATTTCTATAAACGATGTATCTCCAAGTCTACATTATCTGCCTCAAGAAAGAAAGAAAGTTAAATAGTAAAGAAACACCTTTAACAACATACTAAGAACTTGGTTGGTAAACTGAAAGTTCGTTCTATCTTGTAAAAAAAAAAGAAGAAAAAACTAGTGCCTTTAACTAATTCCTGCAATAATTCTAATTCTAATTAGACCCTCCTGTCTTGGTCATTGAATATACTATGATACTATTAAACTTATGTTTATTTACCGTTGGTTATTTTATTGCCAATCGCCATGTATATAGAGATATATATGTATATGTATGTATGTAGAATTTGAGAAGGGTTATTTTGGCGCATTACCGAGAACTTTCGAGTTGACGCCGTACTATCATTGGTTTGGTTACGTTACATTTCAGTCTGGGGTTCTGATTTTATTTAGTGCCCTGAATTGGGTTACATTAAACACGAGCTCTTAAATATTGCCAGGCATGGACTCACGTTAGGGTATGTAAATACCGCCATTAAATTGGCTGGGCATGGAATCACGTCAAGGTACATGCCGCCATTAAATTGGCTGGGCATGGAATCACGTCACAGTACGTGAATGCCGCCATTAAATTGGCTGGGCATGGAATCACGTCAAGGTTCATGCCGCCATTAAATTGGCTGGGCATGGAATCACGTCATGGTACGTGAATGCCGCCATTAAATTGGCTGGGCATGGAATCACGTCAAGGTACATGCCGCCATTAAATTGGCTGGGCATGGAAACACGTCACGGTACGTGAATGCCGCCATTAAATTGGCTGGGCGTAGAATCACGCCAGGGTACGTAATAAAGTACCGCCATTAAATTGGCTGGGCATGGAATCACGTCAAGGTACATGCCGCCATTAAATTGGCTGGGCGTAGAATCACGCCAGGGTACGCAAGTACCGCCATTAAATTGGCTGAACGTGGAATCACGTTAGGGTACGTAAGTACCGCCATTAAATTGGCTGGGTGATGAGTCATGTCAAGGGCAAATAATAAATAAATAAATGATGTAGTTATGGTAATTTTTATCAGTGTCTATTGCACCCAGACTGAATTGTAAAATCGGACAGATATTATCTGGCTGGACAGGCAATAGTGTCAGTGATATGTGTGTAATATTGCTTGTTCTATATCACGTATGTTTTAAGTAAGAAAATAAATAATGTATACTAATAAAAAAAAGTATCTTTTATCGACTCTTTCCGATCGCTAAATACCTAACTATAGTCATAATGTCTTTCTAAGTGAACTATCCCTAGTCTAAAAAATATTAAATCGTTACCCATTTGTGAAAAAAAAAACTATTAAGGGTATGTGGTATCAAGGGTATGTGCAAAACTCCCATTAAATTGGCTGGACATGCAATAATGTCAAAGGTATGTGTAAAACTTCCATTAAATTGGCTGGACATGCAATAATGTCAAAGGTATGTGTAAAACTTCCATTAAATTGGCTGGACATGAAATAATGTCAAAGGTATGTGTAAAACTTCCATTAAATTGGCTGGACATGCAATAATGTCAAAGGTATGTGTAAAACTTCCATTAAATTGGCTGGACATGCAATAATGTCAAAGGTATGTGTAAAACTTCCATTAAATTGGCTGGACATGAAATAATGTCAAAGGTATGTGTAAAACTTCCATTAAATTGGCTGGACATGAAATAATGTCAATGGTATGTGTAAAACTTCTATTAAATTGGCTGGACATGCAATACTGTCAAAGGTATGTGTAAAACTTCCATTAAATTGGCTGGACATGGAATAATGTAAAATGTGTGTGCAAAAGTCGCCATTTAATTGGCTGGACATGATATAATGTCAAGGGTATGTGAATACCGCCATTAAATTGGCTGGACATGATATAATATCAAGGGTATGTGAATACCGCCATTAAATTGGCTGGACATGATATAATGTCAAGGGTATGTGAATACCACCATTAAATTGGCTGGACATGATATAATGTCAAGGGTATGTGAATACCGCCATTAAATTGGCTGGACATGATATAATGTCAAGGGTATGTGAATACCGCCATTAAATTGGCTGGACATGATATAATGTCAAGGGTATGTGAATACCGCCATTAAATTGGCTGGACATGATATAATGTCAAGTAAGGGTATGTAGAAAACCTCCATTATATTGGCCGGATACAGGATAGTATAAATAAGTACCTAGGTATTTAAAACCATTAATCAAATATGTAATGTCATTTATGTAGATTTGTGGATTATTACGAAAAAAAAAAAATTACGGGTCTTTATTCTGATTTTACTTTATTTCAACGATTCAGTAAGTAAAACCCATAAAACTTAGGAATGAAAAATTAAAAAAGTATATTGTAAAAACTTATTGTAACAGCCGGCGGTCGTTCAATCGACTGAATTGGCAGAAACAAGCCTAGGTTAAAACAGGGAGTAAGCAATGGACTCCGTGGTGCCCTACTAGCTACTTTTCTTGATAAAAGAAAAGGGAGGAGATGGAGTTATGTAGTACGTACAATGGTAAGGTATTCTAAAGTCAAGCGAGGACCTCATGTTTTTCCTAAGTAACTATAACAGATAGGCTTGGGTTGATAGGTTACTTGCAGTTCGTGGAATCGCTGCCTACAAGTGCATGATTATGCATTTATCGATGGAAGGTTTTAATAATATTTTCTGTAAGTGTAACGAGCCTCAGACTATTCTTTACACGAGCAATTGCGGTTATTGTAGAAGATTGTGAGCTAGTCATTGGTCTACCAGAAAGTCAATGCAAATACTTTCGCTAAATAAAAATAAAATTTTCAAGTACTACTTCTTGGGCGATGTCGATTTAGATGTGGTGCTGCAGCATCTCTAAACATGTTCGTATTCTAAGTCATTATGTTTTGTGTTTGTATCCACCCTTGTATTGTGATAGCGACTTTATAGCTGCTTGTTGTCAACGGTTGTTCCGGGACACCTAAGCTTGAGATTTACCTTATGAATCTTATATTAACAAGGAAGGGATGTAGTGTATGTACCTACCTATACTATACATGTACACACACATAGCTATCTTCAGACCGTACACGCACATACACAGTCTCAAAGCTCATGATATCAGTATGCGAGAAGCAGCGCTGTCGGCCGGACGGGTGCAGCGCAGGAGATGCTCAGAGCGGATATTATGTGTGTGGAGCCTGTGACTACACTGAACATAATTCGGTAAAGTAGCAAACACCACACCTAACATTTACAAAATGTACTCCACTTATTATTGGGAGAGGATATCCGAAGGGTATAAAAAGAGGGTTTATTGTATCTTTGAAGCGTTTTTATCTTTTATCTTTCTGTCTGCATCTTCCGGGCACCTTTGAGGAATATAAAATAATTTTCCGATTACGCTATTGTTAGGGTAAAAAGCTCCTAAGTAGGCCCGTTTGTAATAATGTACCAGTTTACAATATTGGTAGCTTTATTTACATAATCAACCTTAGTACCAAGCAATAAGGACTAGATTTGTTTAGTAAATCTGCTTTGTTCATAAAATTATTTAGCTTATAGCAAAGGAAGCCTGTTGGGAAATCAAATCAAGTGCCATTTGAAGGCGTCCCCTGCAGGATACAGTCTAGATGGATACCAACATAGTGCTAGAAGCCAATATAGGTATCTTTGGCGCTTTTTGTAAAGCATCGATAACACACGGCTAGATAACACGCTACAAGCCGGCGAGTTTGAAAGCTAGCGAGTGAGAGAGTTAGCTTTCAGAAAGGATTGTCAAGCAGATTGTAAAAAGGCCGATGACACTGGGCGAGTTTACACGCTACAAGCCAGCGAGTTCGCTTGTAGCGTGTAAACAAGCATAAAAAGCCATGTGGCATCTAAAAACATCTACCAATGCTAATAATATGGATTTTGATATAGGTACATATAATGTGTCATAGAATATAATTAAAGTGTAAAAAATCCAATATGCCAGCGGTTTATATAAAAGCAAGTTTTCTTGTTCTGAACATGAGTTGGGGTGCAAACGAAGCACTGAGTCAGAGACAAATTTTTGACGAAATATTTGCGTCCTTATTATCTCCTTACTTTTTAGGGTACCATCAGAGAGGGGGAGGTAGTGAGACGTGAGAAGAAACTTAGTTAAGGACCTCTGAGGTCAATGACCGCTGAGCTAGAGGTCAAAATCTACTAGATAAAAGTTGAGTGACGGTAGGTAATGGTTATTTTTACTTGCGTCCACACGTGAGCAAAGCGAGCGTACACAGCTACCTATAAACATTCCCAGTATCGTCTGTTCCTACAAAAATATTCGACTAAAATAGTGTGTTTTTATTTTCCAAGTCACGCGTGGAAAAGTTTTATTAAAGGCCTTTTTATAGCGACATAAATCTAAAATTCCAATAAAAACCAAAACAAGGAACGTTATAAAACGAAAACGATTTTTCGATTCGTAAATTGTTGAAAAGTAATAAATTGCATTCGCTCTATTTGGCCAGGTTTAGCAAATGCTCGCTTAGATGTTTACGATATGTACACAATAAGTTTATTTTGCCTGCATTTTAACATATATAAATAAAATAAAATTGCCTATTATTTCCACATCCTACATTTATGTTAGTAATTGGGTTAGTAGTGATTTGCCACCATTTTTGTGCTACTTTTAAGTTCCTTACTTTGAGTATGGAATTTAAGTATGGAGTTTGGGCATCGCGGGTCTCAGCCTGCAATTATTTTACCTATTTGATAATTCATTTCGATATTTTCGAGTATTCATTTCATTCATGAAAGTTTCTAATGCAGCGGGGTTTAGAAAATCATCAAAATAAAAGATTTTAGTTTGATCTAGGCATTATAGGTAAAATAACTGCATAATAAATATTTGACAATTCATTCGATATTTTTAAGTATTATTTTCAGCCATGAAAGTTTCTAATACAGCGAGTTTTAGAAAATGACCATAAAATAAGATCTTAGTTTGATATAAGTATCGTAGTATCGATGGTAAAATGGCGTACAATAGTGATGGTGTAAACATGATAGTCGGAAACAATTGGCGAGATATCTTCTTACTGTTACCTCAAGGTTATCTGAGGAAGCTAGAATATGAAATCAATACAAATATCTACCTACCATTCCATACCTATTTGTTTATAAAATAAAACAATTCGCTAGCCGTATGGATTGCTTTTGTTTCGTATATCAGTGAATTCGGAGATAAAAATATAATAAAATATTAATTATTTAACAATATAAAGACGATAAGGTTCATGTGAAGTGATAAAGTGTTTGTAAAAAAGTGTGCCACGAATTGCTGAAGCCCAACAACTTGTTTACGCTTCATGCGCTGGGATTTATATTTCAGGTTAGTTTCTGAATTTACTTACATTTTAAATGATTTAAAGAGTCTATTAGCGACTAAATACATGCTTGGTAGGTATTGTGACAAATCTTTAGATTTATCACAGTGTTTTCAACTTTTTTTGCCATTGTTACATTTTTATAAAGGCAATTACTTATTATTCCCGCTGCTTTGGAACATAAATAGCATATATTTGTAATCTACGCTGTTAGTACAGTGTCATAAAAAAGTTTCCTGCATGCAGGTTGAATAAAAATTTGGGCTCCATACATTTTTGCCCAATGTCATTTGCCACCGTCGAATAAAATATTTTTGGAGTAGTGATTTCCCACCGGTAGGTCCAACGCATGGTTTGGTACAATTAGCAAGGAAAGCTTGTGAAACAAAACCAATATTTAAGTAATAATTGTGTATTATTGGACAAACTAATCAACAAGTGTATTTTAAAACTAATGTACATCTATGCATCGATGTTACTCGTAGTTGTTACTTAACCGTTACAGTTGTTTATCTTAATTTTGGATGTGTGAATCCTTGGGTGAAGGAAGAGCCTGTTTTCACTGTATCAGGATAATGTGGCCAGCCCATTTCCATTTCAGTTTCAGAGCATGTGTGAGTGCATCGGTTAGTTTAGTCTTCCTTCTTATGGTATATCTTCTTATATTTTGTATTTTTCTTATTTTTAACAAATATATGATATCTACATAGTTATGGTATTGTAATGCTTGCCCATAACTGCTTTTAGGCAGAATATCTAGAACTGTCAGGTACCCATCTAGACAAAATCCTGCAGAAAACGCTTTCCGTTAGTATAATATTTAACTCGACATAAAAAACAGAATTTATTTGAGAATTTATTTAAATCGGAGGTAAGTGCTTAAGGGGCGTTAAACAACTCCAGTCTTGGCTCGCGAACGGGTCCAATTTTTTAATTGGAATAACCTTATCGCCATCCAAACGGTATTCTCAAAATCGTTCGACATTTTGGTATCGTTAGTACAGTTAGTAGTTTTTTAATGTCAGTAGTGTTGGCTAGCTCGAAAAATCTTGTGAGTATAGACATAGATCTATTACACACGCATAACCGCTTAGTGTAATTTATGCTCAAGCATGTAAAAGTGCCAAAATGTAAAAATTGTATTTATTGTTACTTTAGTTGCGTTTTATTTAAGTGCTTGAAATTTAAAAATATATGAATTATGAATACTCAATGGATAAATATTTATTCCTAATCACGCTAAGTCTATCGAACCGATAAGCTAAAACTTGGTATGTGTTTTATTTGTCCTTCATATTGAAGCCTTTATTGCTAACTGTACCAAACAATTCCGTGGAGCCGTTAGGAAAGGAAATATTATTATTTTAAAATGTCGTGGACCCGTTAGGAATCAAAGTATGAACCTAGTTTTTTGATAACAATGGATTCATGGACCTCCTAGGAATAAGCCAACTGGTCTAAAACGTTGTCAAAATAATTGGATGATATGAAACAATGTAAAAAAGTTCCAGAAAAAAGTTAGATCGTTTAGATTTTTTTCAATTACTAGGTTCTATGTTCTATTAAAAAAGTTTATTTTTAAAATTATGGGCAATAATGAAATGAAAAATGGATCTTTAGGTTTTAGATAAACCAATATTAGCTGTTTAAAATGCACTTTTCTACCAATTTATAAAAACAACGTCTCTAATGGACTCGCTTTTATGCAAATCTGGCTGAAAGGCGTTCAGCACTTTATCCTACGTCGAAGTTTATTATCCGACACTCGAAGTTGACGAGTTTGTTGCTAAGTGTCTGTGTCGCTGTCACTGTCTGAATTTGGTGATTTATGGTAACCAACTAAAGTATTATCTAAGTGGCAACTAACACCCGTATACTAAGACAGTCCTCAAACTCACCCTACTTGAGTAGTAAAATGGCCGCCGCTTTACTAATGGTTTCGGCTGTCACCTGTCAAATTTAAATGTAAGTATTTCTTTGAGTGAAAAAATACTCTTAGGGTGTGAGTAAAGTTGGACTTAAGTTGACTTACCCTACCGATAAATAGTGACAAAATGAGAAATGTATAAAAATATTCAAGAAAAATAAAATATTATTCTTTCAGTTTAAAACTGCTAAAAACTTCGTTATGTTAGGTTAGATACAAGTAATATAAATAAGTTGTGCTCGTAATAAAAAGTAAATCCTTTCCTAGGATGTCTTCTAGATATAAACATACTAGCAGAGTGCCAAGGAATTACTAATTACATAATAATGACTTTCAAGACAGTCTAAACGCCTAGCTAGTCAACACTTCCTAACCTAAAAGAACGTCTTATTTCATTATCTGACTGCAACACAGAAGGTGAAGCAGTTAAGGTAAGTCAGAACATGGCGTATATTAAACATTCAAGAGACCAATAAGTTGGGACTGCTTAAGTGGGATTTACCAAGATTATGACTTTTATAAATATAATTATTTTGCGTGGTTTTAAAGTAACTATCATTCTTCTGGTAGAATCAGCTGCTAACAATCATCAAGAATCTGTTTCATATAATAAAGTGATCAAGGCAAGTCCAAGGCATGTTTTTTTTTAAGATAAAAAAACATGCATGTGCTCACAAAGGAACCCGATCTTCGGTTCTTCTCATTCACGTTTACCACTGGAATTGTTTTAAAGTCCCGTGTAGCTAAACATTTTGCAGACGATGACAATCAATATAATTATGATTTTTTTTTTGAGAACAATGGATCAGATGAAGCTAAGAACGACCCTCAGTTTTATCAATTAGTCTGTCTATATATCATTTATACAATATGTAGTTTTGCATTCCCGCGGTGTTTGAACAGTCGATTGTAGTAGGTATACTAAGTCACCCTAATACCATAAATCAAATCTCACATTTAATGAGTAGCCGAATATTTGAAGAAATGTTTTTTCGAGGAAGCGGAATAAGCCGTCAAGAACATTGTTTTTGTTTGTTTTTTTGTTAATAGTTCATTCAGAATAAGATTCCGGCCGAACACACACGCTTGCGTCTACACGGTTCTCTCTCTCGCTCATTGGCAAGCGGGCTAGCTAGTAGCTAGGTGATTAGTCTTTTTACATGCACTAGACTTTATTCGCAAAAAAATGATTACAGATGTTCCTTCCTACTTTAGCGGGCTTAGGACCGTCAAAAATACCAAATTCTTAAACTTAAAACTAAGTAAGTAGGTACAAGAAACTAGGTTTCTTGTAATTGTCTGTTGTTATTACTTTATTACGTTTTTTACAAGATAAAACGTAACTTAATTTTTTTAAAGACTTATTAGGTATTTTGGGCGTAGTTAAAATTTTGTAATCAGCTTTATTTACATCAGTTTGATTAGAATTTACAAAAGTTTATGAACAATAATTTACAAGTTACGTTACCCTCAGATGCCGTTCGAGGTGTGCTCCTTCATTTTCAAGTTAGCACGACGAAGTTTAGTGATAACTTTTTTAGAACATTCACTAACACTATCAAATGCTGAAATGATGAACAGGTGCGGGCTCGCGGCTCCCGCTTAAAAATTGAAGGTTTTTTGCTTGGAGTTCAACCGAGTCCTGCGCTTCCGCGAGCGCGAGAATGACGAGGAATTTCAAATTGCCATATGTCAATGTCCATAGTCTCTCAGTCCAGCATCATGACACGTGGGGTTTCGGCTATTTGGGAACTGTTCATTCACATTCGTACGATCTGGATTAACAAACGTACCATCCACCACACAACTTTGGAAAAATGCTCCGTTTTTTCAACGCGATTACGCGACATGTAGGTAAGCAGCGCGTACGTCGACACGAGCCGGGCGCTGCGCTGCGGACAACTGAATCGGTCGGTCGCATTGCGCCTTTGACAAAGTGTCGCCAGCCAATGGACGCGCGGCGGCGCGCACACATAAGCACCTCCTTGCGGCGCGCAAGGAGTTCTTCACACGGAAAATTTGAATTAGGCTCTCAAACATGGATTTTTTTTACTAAGATATTTGTTCCAGATTTTGTAAATTTTAGGTAGTGTTTTTTTTAATTATTCGTGTTCTGTTCGTAGAGTATACCCATCTCTGTAAGTATCGCGGGAATGCAAAGCAACTTATTGTACATATAACAGAGATATACAATTCAAAGACAATAAAAGTATACTGACTTGCACCATAACTAGTGTTTATATATTTGTGGTACAAAAAAGTGTCCATTCATTCATTTATTCATTAATTCATTGCTAAAGCTCCCAGCCATTTTAGTAATAACATAGGTGGCAGGTAAAGTTCGTTTCCAATGCTGCAATTATCGCTGTAACTGCTTCCGTAATGGTTCCCCTGCAACGCTCGCAGGGTTGTCGCTGCCAGGTGTTTTAATTGCAATTTTTTGAGATAAATAAGATAAAATTTTGACGTGACTACGCCTAATCGATGAACGCCGGAAACGTTGACGTCATTGTCCGATAACACTCATTGCCCCGTTACGCTGGTAGGTAGGTAGTATGCGACCATTTCATCAATGTTTTGGTATCACGTTAAACTATCGTCCGTAAACCAACTTTACTTTACTTTACTTTTAAACAAATATTTATACAATAAATATCGATGTTTGTCCAGACTCTAAGAATATTTGTAAAAGTACTATTTTTTTATTAACAAAAATATTATAATGTGAAAGTATTCTATCAGTTATCTGGCTCCTAGAACAAGCTCTGCTTAGTTTGGGTTTTAATAACGTGGCGTAAAAAATATTAGGTTGTTACATGTTTACTTTTTTCTCCATTGCTCTCAAAATAATTTATTTGAAAAAATAGTCCTAAGGTATATAAATAAGCACTTTTCGTCAAGGCGCACTTGAAATCCTTTCACCACACTGGTTTGAAAGAACTAGTGACACGATAAGAAGAAGAAGCAATTTTCGTACAAGGAAAATTGGGAGGCAACTAGTGACTGCAAAAAGTAGGGGATACTTTTAACCAAAAGTGGGGTAAATTATTGTTAAAAAAATATAATAAAAAAAAGTGGTCCGTACTGTATTACAATAATTTCTTAATTATTCCAAAATTATAACTCAAGTCAATATTTTTAACAATATTGGGTTCATTACATGGATGTCATGTTGGTACAATAATTCATTCTTTATAATTTATTGATTCATATCACAGGCAATTCTTAGAACTCATCTATGCTGTAAAAACAGTGCTCGAGTAGCAACTTTTTAATATAAATATTGTGACTACGTCTTATAAATCGATGAACGCCGGCTGCATGCACGAAAACGTTGACGTCATTGTCCCGTTACGCTGATGACGTTGTCACGTTAAACTATCGTCCGTAAACCAACCTTACAGGCAACCAATTTTTTAATATAATTTTTTTATGTCTAACGGGTCAACCCTAGCCAGGGTGCGACATTTCAGTTCGTTACCCGACCTAATTGAATGAGGGGTCGCCGCAAGAAGTACGATTCAATTTCACGTGAAACATACGCGACTTGTTGCAATTAAGAGTTCATTAGATCCAGAATAGGACCACTCGACTTACGACCTTAAATGTTGATATGAAAGTCGATAATGTGATAGTTGAATAGAAATATATGAGATTTTAAATCAAATTTTTCCTCAAAAAATGTAATAGTTTGGTTGAAGTCATGCGTCGCCTTCATATTAATGTAATTATTTCAAACATCATAATTTTGTGATCCGTTAACGTTCTAATTTTTCTACAATAAAAAATATTTTTTTTTTTTTAAATTCTACTTATTTAAAAAATCTGTAGCTAACAACGTCAGTACAGTTATTTTCTAAGTCTGTACTAACGTTGTCAAAAAAACCTTAGCAAACAACGTTAGTAATTTTTTTCGTAAGTCTGCGCTTACAACTTCCAACAATATTTTTTTTTCTTTCTTTCTCTTTCACTAACGTTGTTCAAAAAATCTGTAGCTAACAACGTTAATACAATCTTTTTTTATCTAACAACGTTAGTTTAAACAACGTTAGTACATAATTTTTCACATGCATACATCGTCGGAACACAACACAAAGTGCGTAAGTGCTCGCGTAAAGCACAGAGTGCCAAATTTCGTCGCTTCCAACACCGCAAATGTGCTCATTCCAAGTTTACGCACCACTCTACAACCATGGTACATTGCATTAACTCAATCCAGCATAAAATTTTACTGTCTCGCTTTGAACCGTTCCCACATACCTACTCTCGTTTATGGCATAAATGACATTCAGATGTGCCTTTGAAATATTTTACCATAATAAGGCACTTAATACGTAAAAGACATATTTTTTGACGAATAGGGAGGTTTTTTTTACAATGTCGGTTTTTATTACAAGTAGTTTTTGAGGATAAGCAAGTGACGGGAGTCGTGAGAGAGCAGAGTCCGGCTACGGTCTTAGGGTGCTTTTCCACCAGAGATGTGCTATGCTACGTTGCTATGGATGCGTTTGATATAATAATAATAATATAAATAATCATATTCATTGGTGCACATAGCTTAGCACTGGTGGAAACGGATTCAACTAAGCTATGTTTTGTATATAGAAGGATGTGTGCTATGGATGCGTGCTATGGATGCCTGCTATGGGCCGTATCCGTATATCTCCACTCACCGCGCCGGCCTCGCCGCTTCCCTACTATCGATACATCGCATAGCTCGCGCTGCGCATCTCTCTCGCGTAGCTACGTTGCGGCGGCGCATCTTCATAGCGCATCTTCCTCGCACAGCTACACAGCTTAGTATTGGTGGAAACGGATTCAACTAAGCTATGTTTTGTATATAGAAGGATGTGTGCTATGGATGCGTGCTATGGATGCCTGCTATGGGCCGTATCCGTATATCTCCACTCACCGCGCCGGCCTCGCCGCTTCCCTACTATCGATACATTGCATAGCTCGCGCTGCGCATCTCTCTCGCGTAGCTACATTGCGGCGGCGCATCTTTATAGCGCATCTTCCTCGCACAGCTACACAGCTTAGTATTGGTGGAAACAGTCACATATTTTCGTAGCGTAGAATTCACGATGTGAATTCGAAACGACCATCCGAAAAAAAATCGGGCTACCTGCAACGGACTGTTCTAATAAATCACGCCTGCGCATAACCAGAGTTTTATCTTTTTATTTAAAATATTAAACTATGCTGTCAAACCCAAGACAACATCTCATCAATTAACCCCTGAGCATGGATAAATGGATGTGCATAAAATTATTTTATCTTCAGTTATTCCACCGACGGAGTCACCCTACCGCATAATATGCCTGAATTACCGTGATCAGTATACCTATTACCAAACTTTTTGACTAGCGTATTCGCATCGAAGTCGTTATCAGTTTGTATAATTTTTGAAGTGGAAACTTCTGTATGCGACCTGAAAACTTCATTTTGTGAGTACTAGATGAGACTGAGCGGTTATTCTGGGCTATGTAACGCTCGTTCGGCCCATGGTTCCGCTAAAGTAGGAAAAATATATTAGATGAAGTTTTCACTTCTGTCGTGTGGTATAAGGGCGCCATTAGAGGCGTGAGTAGGCGCCACTATATATATATACACTATATATAATACGAATACGCTAGCTAAAAAAAATGGTGATAAGGCTACAGTTATGAGGTCAGCGGGCAAAGGGAGGCTAATATTACCACATATAACCTATCTACCAATCGAATAACTGAAGGCTGCGGTATTATCATCTCTAAATAATCCAGCCTCATGGAAATAAGCTCAAAATATATGCAATGGTCCAATGAGTGAGGATTTAAAGCCGTGGTATTACCATTTTTAGATAATGTTCTATAGCGGGTTGGAAGATTTAAGCACTAATGGCGTAGTTAGCTTAAAATGTTTAGACAAGGGCCATTTTAAGTCTTGGATAAAATGGGCTTCAGTTCATTCCTAGGGCCTAAAATGCAGTTTTACTCCCCCTAAAGCGTGCACGAAGTATTAGTAGTACTTAATTAGAAGAAGTAGTACGTAGAAGTAGTAGTAGTAATAAGTAGAAGTACAAGTAGCGGCACGAAACTTTAGCGCTGGCCGTTATTGCGCAGAAGTTAAAAGTTAGGTACCTGAGGGGGACTACACCAGAAACTATGCGCAGTAACACCTCCCCCCCGCGTATCGTTTAGTGCTAAACTTATGTGCCGCTACTTATAGTAGCAGTAGTACGTAGTAGTAGTAAGTAATGCACTTTACGAGCATGAGAAGTGAAACGGCGGTTTCTTCCATGCAACACTTGTGAGCAGCAGACAGATCTATCCATCTTTACAAATGTATTAAACATAAACATAAACATTCACACACTTACACCCCTGCACTAGGATTTCCTGTGTTGCAGGTGGCATGGACACATACAAGACATCACAACATCCAAGACCCGAGAACAAATATTTGTGTTCGTCACACAAATATTTGCCCCGGCCGGGGATCGAGCTCGGAACGCCAAGCTTCGTAGGCAGGGTCACTACCAACTAAGCCACGAGTTTTGGCGGGAACATGAAAAATGGCGCATTGGCGGCATTAAATTAATTGACAAAACTTGTATAACTTTGAGTGTTTAAGTGTAAAAACGGTGGTTTTATATCCATTAAGTGCTCGTGAACGTGTATGAGTGTTGGTGAATAGTGTAATGCTGTAAAACGTGACTTTTCGTGTTGCCTCCAAAACTCCATAGAGCCTCTAGTAAAGTCGCAACCACCACTACTTTACAGGGGCATGACTAGACTCATCGACATTGACTTATGACAAAATAATCTCTCTAATTACTTGACACTGGCTATATACCTTTGATGTGAAGCCAAAACCGAAGAACATAAGTTCTTCGAAAGAAAAAAAAAAAAAACTAAGCCACGGTGTCGTCTATTATTATTAATGTGATGGTTTGAGGAAATTTTAGCTTTTTTCCTATTATGTAGTATGGTGTGATGAAACGTGAAGGTGTGTGGGTGTGTGAATAATGTGGCGAGGGTATTAGTAATATCTCATCCCGCAGAGATCTCGTGGTCCAGAGATATTGGCTTGCAATATGATTTATTAACTTTTCCTCCACATTTTCCTTGTGGCGATAGGAAATTGTAAGCGATGTTTCATTAATGTTTATTATTTTCTCATCTCACTTTTTCCGATTGAGATTTCTGAGGAAATTGTTTCGTTACTTACTCTAACGGGTTGGTAACAACTATATATGTTAGTCTTTTTACCCGCCTGCCAAGGAAGGGTTATGTTTTTCACGCGTATCTTGTACGTATGTACCTAATTTTTTTTATTAGTTCGTATCTTTCAAATGGCAGAATGGATTTCGACAGTCTCAATAACTCGAGTGTCCTTATAGGTTTTATAAAACAAGATGGCGGATTTTTGCCAATAAAATTAGTAAGTCGAAATTACAAAAATGTCATATGTTTAAAATTAACTAGGCAGTCGGGTTTTCAATTTTTATGAACATTCAGCTTGTTGGGAATGGTTTTAAGTAGGTCTATTTTATTCCATTACTTTTGGTAAAACAAATTTTTGTTCATTTAGTCATGGCCAACCGCTTTATATGAAGGTTTGATCAAGCGCCGCAAAATTTGAAAAAAAAAACAAAATGACTATGCCAGCCCTCATAGTAACATGTTTGCAGAATTGGTTGCCAACTTCACATGTACGCGTACGTAGAAAAAAAAATATAGTTACTAAAATTCTGTTTG
Organism: Lobophora halterata; assembly: GCA_932526365.1. NCBI lineage: Eukaryota > Metazoa > Arthropoda > Insecta > Lepidoptera > Geometridae > Lobophora > Lobophora halterata. The sequence goes on from OW052012.1 coordinate 1,526,356, forward strand.
AATTTGTGGCAGCGAGAATAATTTACAATAATAATTCCTGCTATACAAATTTAACGACGTTCACAATTTAGCTAACGAAAGTTATTAAAAGCGGCGCCGCAGTCACACTTAGACCGCATTTTTGAGTTTTTTAAAACCATCTGAGAAATCGAAAATAGTGTTATAAATTCTGAAAAAAATATATGCATTAGTTGAGGATATAGTCTAGCCAAATTCGTAGCCAGTTACAAGATCATAAGTACTTCACTCTATAGAAACAAATCCCAAAGTTACCCCTCTTTGTAGTGTTTTTTCAAAACCATGACTAGCCTAATGATATTTTACAATTAATTTTTGCACGTAACTATAGACAATAAATATTTCTAGACATTTTCGTAGAGTTTGACTTGATAAAACGATTTTCTTTTTTACTAAGTTTAAATAACTACAAATTCGCGAGCGCGGCGGCTTGGCAGGCTCGCTTAGTCGCGCGCTGGCGCTTACGGAGGCCGGAACTGTGTCAGTTTTCCCGCGATGACAGATATCACAAATTAAATTTGATATGAATGCAGATTCTTTTTAAACACTACACACAGATGTAGAGAGAGTATGCTTGTATCGAGTACAAGATACCTACAAGAATATTTTTTTTAAATAATTTTTTGTAGAGTTATATACTTATAGTACCTTCATAATTATTAATTAGCTTTAGCTTTATATAAAGCTGCATATACCTATAGTAGTTTATAGTAGTATTATTAGCTGACCAAACGAGCGCGAAGCGAAAGCCGAAGGTCTCTACTTCAGGTTGGCCAAATATGCTTGTGTATGTCTGTCCGGTCACCGGCCACTGTCTGGGCGGCGTCTGTCGGCGGCTGTTCTCCTTCCACTTCAAGTCGCATTTCTCAACAGATTCTCGTGAAATTTTGTAAGCAGGTTTGGTAACTGAATATAATTTTTTGTCGAATTTGTTTTTGGATTTTTTCAAAATGGGTGTTCAAAACATAAAAAAACATATTTCAGCCAATAAAAATAATGATGTATAAAATTGTCCTAATGTCACAAATCACTAAATTTACAAATTCCTAAAATCAGTAAAAATAATTTGTGTCATTAGCTAAACACAGCACTGATCGCAGCGATGCACCAACCTGAGCGAAGCGAAGGTTGTCCGTTCGCTGCTTGCGGGTCACATTGAGATGTGCTCGCTTTGCTCAAAAGCTGCTTTGCAGTAAAGCGAGCTCCCGACACGAGCGTAGCGAGACAAGCACTTGAGAGTTATGGGTTTATTTTTCAACTAATTCAGGGTTAAAAATTTAGATTTTTGGTGTCAAAATTCAAGTCCAAGAGGGCGGATAATTTTTTTTAATTATCATCATGGGTGGGTGTCGATTTTGACTAATCGGTTGAGGATTATTAATTTTGTTTCAGATTTGAAATCCAACCAATTGTTTTTTTTTTTGTAATTTATTTTAGTGGTATCATTTTTGACTAATATGGAGTTGAAAATTTGGTGGGTTTTGAAATCCAACATGATACACTATTTTTTTTTAATTTTTGCTCATGGGTGTCGCTTTTGACTAATAAAGGGATGATGATTAAGAATTGTGTGTTATATTTTAAATTCAAGATGGTGGTCGGTTTTAAATAAAAATAAAAAAGTCACGCGGCTTGTGACAACCCTGCCTTTTTGACAGGACTGCACCTCCTTAATGGTTCAAGAAAATATATTATTTTAGTTTTGATATCCCATTTTTTTTTCTCCGTGTAGAGAGGCACTAGAAGAAGTGAGTTTCTTTGAAATTCTGTAGCGTGCAGAGCAATATATTCTGTACCACGAATAAAACCAAAGAACTTCTAAACTCAATAGAAAATACTTGGATAAAACTAGCTAAGTATAAAATGTCAGAAAATAATGAAAAAAAAAGGAAATCAAGAGCTTTTACACAAAGCAAGTCACGACCATTACCTTGATACTTTGATACCTATTACCAAAGCACAATTTCAGTAGTCTGATATTCGTGCAAATGACTGATAACTAATAAGTATTCGACATACTCATTTATTCGACTTACTAATTTTGGTAAAATGTCATAAGAGATCAAAAAAGCCAAGATCATTCGTCGGTTGATATTCGCATACATGCCAGAAGAAATATCCAAAAGGAAAAAAGAAACACTGAAATTATCTTCAAATTATTATGTCATCGGTTTGTGGCATGTAAGTCTTTTCTACAAGGCACTTCTTAATTAGTTCTTAGTTTCTTAGATAAGGTGAGCGCGATGAATACCCGTTACAATCTAATAACTTCTTAGTTTTGTGTTTCAAGGATTGTGTCGAGCTACCGTTCCGAATATCTATTCAGAATGACGTATAGTTTGTAAGACGTATGTCGCATGCCCCAGAATAGGGCACCTATTTATTTGTTAGCGCAAGTCATCCGAAACATTGGAGCACCGCGAGCCATCCTATAATGTATTCTTTTGTTGGAAAAGTGTCGTTTTTGCGTGTCATTGTAATGAATTAGGGATTTTTGCGGCGGATGGAGAGTGGGTTTATCTTGACAGGCACAAATATAGGGCTATGAGGCAATCTTTACTTAGGCACATAAAAAGTGGCATTATCTGAAAACCTTTTAGGTTCACATTTATTAAAATCACGATATAAATCTAGGTATTTTGCGTGAGATTAAATAACTTTCTGTTTACAAAAAGATATTTTTAAAAACTTTTCACAATTTTTCTTTGTCTCTACTTCCACTAGGGACTTTAGATTGGCTTACTTATCCAAGATTTCCGCGCAATACTTAATCCAAACTGGATAACATTTACCTATCGACACCGAATTTCCCTGCTTTATAAACTACAAATTTTTAATCACCAGAAAAAAATACGCATAATCAGTTGCCGTTACTAAACACAAATATGGCACAAAATTTCGAAAAAAAGTCGAATTTTTGACAAAATAAATTTGATAGAGATTGGATAAATAAATAAATAAAAATATTTTTGGACATTTCACACAATGCCATCTAGCCCCAATCTAAGCAAAGCTTGTACTATGGGAACCAGATGGCTGATAGAATACCTAAATACTTTTTTTTTGTAAATACATACGAGTACTCGTACTCGTACATAGAATACATATAAAATACTATTAACTGTTACCATTAGTCGTTTTCCTATGGATTTGCGTCAGGCGGTACCCATAATAGATATTAATTTAAGTTTTATTCATCGTTTGGCGTTTATAATATTAAGTTACTAGACTGTTGGATAGTGTAATGTGATTTTGAAACTTGCGTTACCCAAAAGGGTGATGTAGTTTAGTGAGGAATATTAAATTTAGACAAAGCCTTCGATACCTGTGTGGACATCAAAGGCTCTAGTGACGCGAGAGCTGACCTCACCGCAACTTTTTAAGCCCTGTTTATACCGAGCAAGTGGCAAGGCAGGGTTTTTGTTTGTAAGGTTATATTAAAAGTAATATTAAACAAAAAAACATAATCAAGGTTTTACAAAATCATACTACAACTGTTTGGACTTGAAATTGGACTGTTCTAGTGGCCGTAAACACCACTGAAAAGTCACAGGTTTTCAAAATACGCTATTATGTTTACTTGAACAACTTTTTTTTCTGTTATATTATTTTAAAAACTAAATTACTGAACCGATTTTGATAAAATGTCAATGGGACCAATCTGAATGCATATATGCTTCAAGAGTTTTTTTATAATTACAAATTGCTTTTATACAACAAAGTTCTGAGGTAAAAAACTTAAAAACACAACCGAACTGAGAACCTCCACCTTTTTAAAGTCGGTTGAATATAATTAAGTATCACTTATCATCACTCTTCGCTGATGCCAGATTAATCAAAATCGAAATTCACTTAGTAAGTTCGTTTGATCATTAAAAATATGAAGATTGAGAGGATGGGATGGCCGGATAGATCTTTATCTATCCGGCCATCCCATCCTCTCAATCTTATGTCGTATGGATGTTTGTAACTCAATCACGCCAAAACCAGTGAGCTAATTTGGCTGAAATCACACACCAACATGTATTTTTACGGTCTATATCTACATAATTTATAAACATCCATACTGACTACAAAAAATAATACTCGTATAAGTAAAATTGCTTGATTCTATGGAAGCTTTTCTCTATAACTTGGGTGTCTTCAAGGCAAGAGTGAATTGGAATATTCTAGGTAAGCGTGCTACATCGTCGACCGCATCGTCACGTACTATCAGGTAGTTGGATGATGGTTTTTTTATTTTTTCGTAGGGACGTTTAATGCAGTTAGCCGCAGATGGCTGTTACTACGTCACCGGACTCTAGGTGAGATGGTGGTCAAACGCAAGCCTATAAATAGTAAAAAAAAAACCTCGAAGCCACAGATGAAGTAGTTCTTCACTGACCTACTGACTACTAAACACTTGATTATTGTAAACGAGGCTTTGGTTAACACAAGTAGACAGATTCAATCGATAGTTCTAGTCTAGATATCGGATCTAGCATATTGATACCTAAAGTCAAGAACACTGACCATTTTCATTTCTGAAACATAAAACTCGCTCTCACAAAAGTCGATGGAATTGGATTAAAATCCTAAATTCATCATAAATATTGACCTTGAATGTTTTGTTGAAATTTTTGAAAATACATTGTGTGTGTTGTTTTTGAAAATACAGTCAAAAATTGCCGCTTGCAGTTGCTAAATATTAACGTCACAAATGTACGTCATTTAAAAATACATATACGAGTACACCTCGAAAAATATTACCCTCCATTTTTGCTGTTAGATAAAAATGTAGAGTGTTCTACATCAACGATACTCACAAGAAATGATTAATCAATTAATTAATTAATGATTAATCCGCTACCTGACTTAGCTTACTGCTGGGTATAGATCTCTCTCTGCTCTCGCCATGCTGCCCGGTCCTGTACTCAGCGGGTTCAGGTTCGGCCCAAGACGCTGACAATGTCGTCGACCCATCTCGCGGCCGGACGTCCGACACTTCGCTTACCAGTCCTCGGCCACCATTCTGTTAACGCCTTGCTCCATCTGTTATCACGTCTGACCAAGTGTCCCGCCCAACTTCATTTGAGTTTCATGATCCGTGTCCTGAACCTTTTCGGATCTCGATGTTAGGGACTCGATCTATAAGTTTGACGCAGAGCATGGCACAGCAAATGATTGTTATATTTTAATGGTGAATCCACGCCTTATGTTCGAGCATGCGCATCATACAGTAGTTGATGTAAACAAACTTAATTTTTCATGCCCATAGACGCCTTAAAAAATATTAATAACCTCCCTTGAAATACACTGTATTCACAAGGTGTTAATAAAACCGACGGAGGTAGAAGAAACCCCTACCACACGTTTCTATAAAACATAATACCTCTAAATAAAAAAAATAATAATAAAACAACCTGACCGTAAAATAGTCAACTTATATAATAATAAAAAGACCAAAACATGATTCTCAATCTTGTATAGACAACAAAATTAAAATAAATGTAAACTCTACTGCGGATTAATAAACTACAATATAATTATGAGCTTGTTAAATACCCATTTGCAAACTATAAACCGAAAAAAAAAATATATAAATAGATTTTATACGTGTTTTTAAGTTAGTAGGGTTAATTTTAAAACACGTATAAAATCTAAATTAAAGTATGAAACCTTTCACTTTTTTTTGTTGACGAAATCAAAAAACTTGGACGAAACGAATAATGTGAAGAAATTACTATAATACGGCGTACTTTTTGAGTATTTGTCCGAAACATTTTGTATGGGTTCGGATTTGAGGATTCCCCTTAAACGCCTTTTTTTATTATTTTGATTTACAAACTAAACAACTGAACCAATTTTGATAAAATGTCTATGGGACTAATCTGAAAGTATAAACTTCTCAAACAAATAAATAATTTATAAAATCGGTTTATAAACAAATAGGTATTATGAGGTTTATGTATAATAAGGTCTATGAATAAAAAAATGCAATAAACCAGATTCTGTTTCTTATGGTAAGGCCTTTATTGCTGCATTTTCCCACCACAGCCGTTTATTATTTAGAGCAATAAAAAGGAACGTTTTTTTGAAATTCATTAAACCTGAATATTTCTAAGGAACGGAACGGGATTAGACAGGATAAAGCGCTTTGCATTCATTAAATACATGAAAACTTGAAACAGGACGGGAAAATGAAAATATTTTCTTTTATATACCTAAGTTACCTTGGATGGAATTATTAATAATTCCTTTAACACAATATTAAGCGTAATTCTTCTTTTAATATTTAATGAACAACAAGCTAACCTTTATTATAACACAATTTCAGCATTTCTAAAGAGAATAGACCATTACAAAAGGAAAGCTTAAGTAGATAGCTCAACTGATCCAGATAGATGTCAAAAGGCAACCATGCTGTTGATATAGGTACTCTTACTAGCTGCAATGTATAAAATATTCATACTTGAGTCGAAATAAAAAAAAATCTATAACTTAAATACACAAAGACGATCATGATTCATATTCATTAAAATATAAATTCACGTAACAATAACTATCTATATATACAAGTATCTAACTAGTTCTAACTAGTTCTGACTGACTGACTGACAGACGACGCACAGGCCAAACTAATGGACGTAGAGACTTGAAATTTGGAGTGTATGTTTATCATGAAGTGTAGGCGCGTACTATGAAGGAATTTAGATAATTTGCAAAGCAAACAAAGTTGTGGGCGTTAGCTAGTCCTAAAATAAGTCACTTTTCAGAGCTCCGAAAAAAAATTTAAATGACAAAATTAAGGAGCTCATTGTAAATCTACTCACAGATAACATTACATTTCTGTTCAATTTATGAATGAAACCCTACCGTTTTCTTTCATGAATGATATTCACACATTCCTATTACAAAAATTAAGCTCATTATCGTTAACGTTAATGAATAAAGTAAATTACCGTTATTTACGAGAGATTATAAGTGTAAAATAACCGAAATAACACTCTACAATCGATAGCACCGAGTCGAAAACGTGGTCGTAGCTAGAAGCCAGTTGTCTGGGCACCGCGGTCCGCGCCGGTCGTCTACGAGACCTACGCTTCGGTCGTAGCATGAGCTACGAGACGAAAATGTGATGTTGTTCTAAATAAGTGAGTGAATTGAAAACTATGGAGTGGGTTTTTTTTACCTTCATCTGTCTCCTTTGTGGAGCGATGGCGAATCCGGCAAAAATGGGTGAGTGGTTTTAAATAATTTAGTTTCCGCGCGGTTAGGTTATTGCATAGATTGGCAGTTTGACGTTTAGAACAAAGGAAGGGACCCTCGTCTTTCGATTTTGTTTACGGGATAATCGATTTTGTTCGAAATAGAATTTTGTTTACGATGTTTTGGGGATGTGAATTTGTTGTTTCATTTTTTATTTTATCATTTTTATAATATCATAAGACAATAATATAATCAAATTGGACCCAAAAATATACGTAGAGTTTTCAAGTATTTACAGCCTTTACATTCTGCGGATAATATTATTTCTGATTTCCTATAGTTTAAAGTGAATGCAGTATTTACAGAAATGAAAATAGGTACCGAATGCATAATTATTGGAACAAAAAAAACTAAAGCTCAAATATAGGCATGACGGTAAATATTTTTTTAATTTCCCAAAATAAGCTGCGTCAACAATAGACGTGACAATTTTTTTTTGAGCCTATCTTATATACTGGTATGAGAAATGCAGCATTGCGTCAAAATTATTTTTATAGGAATATAAGAAACTTTAAAGAGGCACCACAGGCTAAGTAAATTATAAAAGTTATTTAAGTTAGGATACCAACATAAATAATATAGTCAGGTATTCTGCCGCCAAGCAGTAATGTGTCAGCATTACTGTTTTCCAGCTGAAAAAACACTGCAACTAGTGAAATTACTGACCTTTTGTAGTTGACCACTTAAATGTGTTAAAGTAGACGAGCGCTGTAAGAAGTTCTGCACCGAATTTGTGATTCAGATCAATGCGTAGCACTGTTTTGGTCCATTTGATTTTGAAATTCTACTTAATAATTCTTCTAAATAATACCTACTTCTTCCGTTATTAATTCTCCAGTAAATGCTAGGTTACACCAAGAAAACTCAACCCATTTTGCAACAAAATTTAGTCTCATGTAAATTTTACATACAATTTATATGAAGCAAGATATATGTGATTGGCGTTCGAACGACTCCGTGCCGAGTTCACAGTGCATTGTGATCACACATGGACAACTATTTGTCGAGGCGGGAACTCTCACAACAATTGACAACTCTGTCGCTGGCTTTACAGCGTCTGGGGTGAAATCTGGCTGATATTTTATTGATACATGAACACGTTCCACGACAACTCGTTTAGTTTGCCATTAGTTGAAATTGTACAAAAAGTAGTTAGTACTATTTGCCTTTGATGGTTTTCTGTCATTAGGATCTGCACACGGACGACGCTGTTTGTAAAATGACGAATTATACAAAATGCCTACTACATGAACATGTTCCACGACAATTGACAATACTGTCGCGGGCTGTACAGCTTCTGGGGTAGAATCTGGCTGATATTTTATTGATATATGAACAACACATTCCACGACAATTGACAACTCTGTCGTAGCCTGACAAGAGTCTGGAGTGGAATCTGACTGATATTTAATTGATAAATGCACACGTTCTACGAAAATTGACAGCTCTGTCGCGGACTTTACGCGTCGGTAGTGGAATCTGGCTGATATTTGATTGATATATGAACACGTTCCACGACAATTCACAATTCTGTCGCGGGCTGTACACTGTACAGCTTCTAGGGTAGAATATGGATGATATTTTATTGATATTTATGTACTACACGTTCCACGACAATTGACAACTCTGTCGGGGGCTGCACACTGTTGTGAAACTGTCTAGGGTAAATTCTGTAATCTGATTTTTGCTCGAGTTTAATGCGAAAATAACTATATCGCATAAAGATTTCATCTTAAACTAGCTGATGCCTGCAACTTCATTTGCATTGTGCATAGTACACGCCTTCTCTACTTGACGAATATCCCTCTGAATAAAGTCTTTTTGTTGAGCGGTTTGGCCTATGTGTTGCCTGATAGTCAGTCAGGCAGGCCTAAGCCTTAAATGATTATTAATTTTGCAGGGAGGAGGAAATAATTTTCTCCTTGTGTATTTTTAATTTTTGACAATGATCAAGATGAACAATAAAGTTATTTAAACACGCTTATATGCCATATATTTCTGTAAAAATAGTAACTAAAACCCCAACGTAACCGTAATGGTTAAATAACCTTCAATACAAGCCTAAAATAACATGTAATTGGATTTATGATACTGTTTGAATTTTCCGTTCGATCGGATATCTCTTTTATTTATTGAAGAAATTTTTCCTTTTTAACTTAGTCACTTGAATCACGAAGGAGTAAATAATTCTAAAGTCTATCTCTCTAATTAACACTCGAGTAAAGCTCATATTTTGAGCGTGGTAAAGCTGCAAAACAATGTACTACATATCACATTTGTTTTACTCAAAGTCATATACAGCTCCCTGTTCGTCGCTTACATAAATTACTATCTCAACAGTGTACAAAAAGCTACATAACGTTAGCCATAAATCTTGGTACAGCAATTATTGCACTAACACACTTCTACACTTATACACACACGAGCAAAACAGAACATAAATCAACACTTGCGTTATTACTGTGTTGTTCAAATGGGTGTTACTTAGCTTTAGTGTTTTTAGAATTCTAAGTGAATTTTTATTTGTTTCGCTTATTACTAATGTTGGGGTTAATGTGTTTTAGAGTAACACGCTACTTACTTGTGTTTGAGGAAAATTACGTTTTGGAATTTAGAGTAAATAATAGTTATGGGAAATTTAATGCAGGACGCATATCGGAAAAAAAATACTATTACATATTTTAGTATCCTGTGCCTGTATTACCAATAATCAAGTATGTCATATCATCAACGAGTAACGCCGTTTGAGCGCTTGTAAATTTCCGTTTTTTTCACCGGATAACGGACCGTCATTAAACGGATATCCTTGTATAGACGTACATATTTATTTTTCTTGATGGATGGTAGCTTGGAGTATATGCGCTAGTTTTAAAGTGATTGTCAGATACGAACTCAATTTATAAAAAACTGGCAATACATCCGGCAGCGTCATCAGGCACCAATACACTGGCGTGGATGACCGCTCTTTTTTACACCGGACGGTGTCCGTCGCGCCGAGGGGTAGCGGTTCTCACTTGAAATTGTTATGTTCCGTAGACCGTGGTTGTATGCCACTATCCTAATATAACAATACATTTTTCACAAAACCAGCTTGACAATGTCCAATTAAATATCATGCTATCATCAAGGTAAAGCAAAGCATTACCTATCAGGGAGGTAAAGTTGAATGAAACTCCCAAGGGTAGTAATGTGATTTGAATTTGGAACGTCAAATTCGAGTGGGAACTCGTGGAAAACTCAAAGTAATAAAACGCTCATGATATGGTATCGTAAAAAGGTTTGGTTGAAAATCAAACTGGCCACTATAAGCAGAACTCATTAAAAAAAAAGAAAAAAGGCGCGACATCAAAGATTGTGAAACAAAAGACGGTGTTCGCTGCTGGCTTTTTATTGCCTCGCAGAAGGTGTGAAAAGTAGAGTATTCTATGGGATAAAGCCTGTCTTGTCTTCATCTTGAGTAGCTTGAACCCCTCGCGTCACTCAGGACTCTGCATAACTCCCTCAGTTCGCTCTACTTAACTGAGTCCCTCGTTAGCTCAGGGTTCAATATGCCACCCGCGACATAAGACACTGCTTTATCTCCTTAGTGCAAATTAAGCGATCATATGCTGGACTTGTGATGTATACTGTCTTCTATACTGCCGCCAATCGCATTACTTGTGTATTTGTATAATCGCGAGTAAATCCACGAACGAATGCTAGTAACTCGTAAATCAAACTGGTGTTATTACTGTGCAGTTACTTGGCTTTGGCGGCGTTAGGTCGGAATACAAAATAGGTTATTGGAAGTTTTGTCGCGGTTCTAACGTTGCGAAGTTATGAAGTGTGGACTTAACCTCGTTACGATGTTTTTGTTTTGACTAGATGAGCTCTTCTTTTCTGTTGGTAAGAGGCGCACCTGCTTATTATGAACTTATCTTATTTTGATTATTATTACACAGGACTTTGATAATACTAAAGCGCTCTGCTTTTATAGCGCTTATATATTTATTTTATCTTTAAGATATTTTTATTGTCAGCCTGAAAGGAACAGTAATTTACTAACTACAGTGTCCTTCAAACCAGATTCAGATTTCAAGTGCGCTTTGAAGAGGCTCCTTTCGTGCACCTACATATTTATTTCGTGCACTAATTTTCATTTTTTTCTCTTAAAATTATTAAATGAAACGAAACCGAAATAATTCTACACTCCTATCTTATCTTGGCAATTTTGATAGAACCTAATTTGTCCTATCCCCTTTGGACATTCATAAGCCCCTATTTGTCACGCTACGGTACAATCAGGGCAATAAATCAAGGACGCTATCACGCTACTACTTTCTCTGACAGTCCCAAAGGTATCACGTGACCGGAATCAAACTATCACGTGAAAATAACGAAAATAGAAAAAAAGGAAAAATAAATATGATTCAGTGCGTTTTGCCCAAACTTCTTTGCTTATGTTAAACATAATCATAACAAAAAATATACTAAAATATTCCGTGAGGTAACAAATTCATCCTTTCACTCTTTAATTTATACTCATTAATGTTTTATCTTCAAAATTTACATATGTGCGAGCGAGATAGCGACACGCGGGATTCTGGGCCTTAATAAGAACAACATTTTAGAAACTTTAATAAGACTCTTCTTGAAAAACAAAGACGAAAAAAAGATTAAGGTATATTAGAGTAGAATAGAATTTTGATTTTCGATATTTTATTACTTTTCTCAGATCAAAGATGATACAGGTAGAATTTTAGGGTAGAGATGAGACACGCATAATAAATGAGACATGAAAATAATATATTGGAGACGAGCGGTTCAAAGAAGGGGTAGAAAAGAAAGGTCTTTTTGCAAATGAATACGTTATTTTTTGAGCAGTGAACTGCTATAAAGCCTTTTTTTTATTTACATAGCTGAGAAAATTTCCAAAAAACCTTCAACCTTAATGGAAACGTCAAGCCGCTGAAGTTAATTACCAAAGATAACACAACCCACACCGAACTGTCAACAGCATTACAAAAATGCCTACAAAACTCATCACTTTCTATCTCTCTCCCGCGCCATACGACAGACAGTGACAGATACAAATCAAGGGCGACTTGTTTATCTGTCGCGTGATATTTTCACGCGCTCCCTGCCCCAAGAACGTGACCAGAATGCGGGCAAAGAAGAAATGTCAGATGTGACACTATGATAAGTGGCATGTGTGATTGTCTTGGGAGGCTGATGTGCTCGTGTGATTGCAGAGGGAATATTTTTTTGTGACAGAAATGATAAGTTAAAGTGGGTAAGTCACGATGAAATTCTGACAATATGAAATCGAAATATAATATAGTTAAAGTGGGTAAGTCAAGGCGAAATTCTGGCAACATTAAAATGGAAATATAATTTGGGTTGTTGTTTAAAAATGTTTGAATTAAAACTTATACAAATAAATAAAAAAATCACTAACACACACACGCAAATAACATAGTAATTGGGGCACATAGCATACGGCTTTATTCAAAACGTCAGGAAATAAACCAATATTTTTCACATCACAAGCAACGCATCTATTGCCAATTTGCCAATACCTGCTTATAATCTATTTATTCGTTAAGTTGGTAGAGTTTATTCGTAAAGTTGCTTCGTAACATTTTATGTATGTACTGAAATGATGTAATGCAGTGCCTCCAATGAAACGACTCTACCTATAGCTCACATTTCGATTTTATGATGAATTTTAGAAAATCGAAGTCTGTACTGTCTATTCTGTGTGTATATATTAATATACCTAATCTATGACACCCGCAGATACTGCAGACCGCTTACAACAATGTCCATTTCCCCATTTTCGTTCCTTGAAATAAATTCTGATGTGTTTCGGCTAAAAGCTACCCCACTACCGCTTTACAGGTAGACTTTTACGATTATGGGCTTTATAAATATCGGGTTATGGTTTCTTTTCCACTTTCTCTGAAATTAACTTGAGTCAGATAGCCTTGGGTTTAACTAAACTTTCCTTGGAAGAATTTGCTTTTATGAATAATGCTGCACATCTTAATCGCGATATATATTTTTTTACCCGACTACGGAGTATTAAAAAAAGGTATGATTTTGACCGGTATGTACGAATATATGGGTATGTGGATATGTGGGTATTTATGTGAGCTCATCAGTACCCTCATATCTTCCAAACTAAAGAATACCACAGTTTTTCATTTTAATAAAAATTATAACTACAAAATAAATTAATCTAAAATTTAGTTCAAAAACTAAACTTAAGCTACTGAAAAATCACCCTCTAAAAGTATGAAATAAGAAAATATTCTCATCTGAAATTGTTATGTATGGTGCTCCGTGATCGTGTGCCACCCTAACAAAACAATAAATTCTAACAGAAGTAAGCTTTCATATGCTTTAGGGCAAAGTGGCATATGAACACGGACCACGGCACATAACAATTTCGGATGAGAATGTTTTCTTGTTTCATACTTTTTAGAGCGTGATTTTTTGAGTCGAGTTTTAGTTTTAAACTCAATTTTTATAAAGTAAAAGATACTACCTGTGTGATTCACCAGACTTCTAAAGGCGTGATCACTTGCCATCAAAAATACTAGAATGTCATTTTCCATAAAGAATTACCTACATTCAAAGTAAATGACATTACAAATTGCTTTGTCATTTGCATACATTAGACACAAACAAAATGATAGAGTCACAAAGCGGGGAATAACTCGGGTAATTGCGACGAGCGATATCGCCACCAGCCCCTCACTAGTTTCACAGGATGATGGTTTTAACTTGCAATATAAATAATATAATATAAATAAATAATAATATAAAATAAGGTTTTACAAAAACATACTACAACCAACTTCAAATTAGACTGTTCTAGTGACCGTAGGCACCACTGAATAGGCACATGGAAGCAAAATACGCAATTTCGTAACTTGTATGACGTCCATTTTTCAGTGATTTACATTTCAAAACCAAAATGCCGAACCGATTTACATGAAATTTCTATGGGAACACATCGGTTAACAAAAAAAATATTCAACCGAATACAATGGTTTTCAACCGACATTACAAAATCCAACGAACCAAAAAAAACACGATAATCATCGCTAAACACTATACGTACTAATTTTGGTAACGCATGTTTGTAAGTTCCAAGGTATATATTATAAATAGGACAATTTTTTTTTTTTAATTTATTAGGTTTTTTAGTTATAGTTTATATTATTTTAGTATGTAGGTAAATTTAAATTTATATATCCTATTAATAAATAATCAAACACAACTAGGAAATGTGACATTAAGGCATACATATGTAGATTTTATTGTAAAATGGCGAAAATACAACTCGATTATATAATCCTTAACACAAAAAAAAAAAAAAGTTCGAAAACATGTGTCGAGTGCACGAAAGGAGCCTCTTCGAGGCGCACTTGAAATCCTTTCACCACACTGGTTCGAAGGAACTAGTGACACGATAAGAAGAAGAAAACAAAAATAAACCGAAATTATTTATAGAATAACCTACAAATTTATCTTACCTGTCTGAAATACCAGACGTTATACAGGATGTTAACTTTTACTATTATTTGGTTTAAAGTTGTAAAGTGAGATTTGTTTTAGTTGTTCCAGCTCGGAGCGAGGCGTTTCGCGCGAATTATAAGTTTAGCTGACCGCGTCAAAGGGAAATAAATGCAATTTCTGGAAACATCCTGTAGCTGTCTTGTTGTTCATGATTTAAATATTTACAGCATAAGCTAACTACTACAATCTATATTACAAAATTTACAAAAGGAAACAATTGGGCCACCCATAGACCGTTGCAAACGATCTATAGGTAGCTCAACTGCTCCAACTCGATACCCGAAGGCAGCCTGCCGAGGATAATGGCTGCATTGCCTCTTTGTATAGAAAGGCTTATTCTTTGGCCCAGATAGCTGCCAGCCCTCTGATCACGCGTCGCTTCGACCAGACGCTCTAAAATTGTTTTTATTATACAATAATAACAACAATAAGGCTAAAAGAGTCTACACGTGACCAGAATGCTGGTTTCTACTTTGCACTGCGTATAAGCATTGCCATTCAACGTGGCAATGCCGCCAGCGTTTTGGGCACGTTGCCGTCTGGTGGTGACAACGACCGACTAGGTTATTTATAGTTTATTTTTAAATTTCTGTGTTATTTATTATTAATCTCTGTTATAAATATAAGTACTTTCCATAAATAACGCTTATTTTGATTTAAATTGTTTATTGCATGTTTTTAGCTTTTAACATCGTTATAATGAACTAGCTGATCATCAATAGAATAAAAACAAGGAACCCAAAGCGTTACCCTTTTTATCGTTTATTATATGTATTTCACTGTTTTTCATAGTTTTTTTATGGAAAGGTTATTCGATAAATAATAGGATATTAAATAGCAGTGATAGAGATAGTAATATATACAAATAAAAACGAGCAATCATTATTCATTACTATAAATTAAGTAGCAAAATGGTAAGATGTATCAATAACACTTTACTTTTAATGTATCAAAAACCCATTTTTTTTCGTGTGCGCAAAATGATGTGTACGTGGCAGCAAATTTTTTTTTTTAATTTCGGGTTTCTCGTATTGGTTTTTTTTTCTTATATGTTTTCTAGGCTTACGCGGCGCCCTCGACAAAAAAACTTTATCTGTTATTGATTTAACAATTTACCATATTACGGGACACCCTGTATAGGTACAATAACAAAATATTATTTAATTCTCGTATTTAATACCTAATTTTTTTTTCAGGTAAGAGAATGGTGAATTCGCAGTTACGTTTATTTTATGTAAGTTTTTGCTATGGGTATAAGAACATTTGCACTAAAGACATTTGCGCGACTCTAGATTCGCGACTGGACATTTGCTTGATTAGATTATTTGCTTGACAGGGATATTGGGACTATTAAACAAAATTATATATATATATATATATATATATATATATATAACGTGACGCTCAAACTTATATATATATTAAGTGTTGGAAGTTTGCGCGTCACGGATATTAAAATTTGCGCTGTCACGCAAGTTTTTTGCCCAAATGTACCAGATTTTCCGCTATACTATAGAATAGGAAAAAGCTATGCTTAAATTTTTTAAAAGTGAGCAATTCCTCTCAGCTGTATCACCAAAATTTTTGACTATCGCACATTTGTATCGAAGGGTTAAACATTAGTTTATATATCTTTTTTCTAAACTTCATATAATCGGTTGATTCCTATGTGATGGATTTGTTGTGATTGCCAAAAAATTCATGATACGGCTCTTAAACCCGTATTTTTCAGTGTTTTCAGTAGCGAAACCGTTCCACACGAAGCTCATTACGCGCCCTTCCTTATCAGTGTAACATAAAAGTGTGTCCATTTGGCCAAATTATGATTATTATACTTGAACTTTTATCTCGAGATCTGGAACTTTGCCAGAGGCTGATGATTCCGTACATTTAGTTGTCCCTGGTTAAGATTTTGACGGCCTTATTTTTCTTGGACTTTTTTGGTTATTTTTTGGGGAAGAGTTTTTACGTTTATATGACTAAGAAAAAGAATAATCAAGCTCTCACGATATTGTTGAATGGGTTTTGTTATAAAAACATCTGAAAATCCTTAATCTCGTTTTTTTTAATTCGAGACTAAGGTGCCAGTCATCATTTTTGAATTTGTCCACGAGCACCAGCATGTCGATATATTTAATGATAAAATTAGAAATATTATCCAGGAATAATTCGTTTTTTTAAGTTTTAGTTTAAGGTAGTAATGCCTTCTTGCACCAAACTGTCTAAGTCCCAAAGCAATTACTTTACTCGCTTGGTAGTTCTTTACAGATCAGATTCTGACCGTTCAGAACTGTAAAGCGAGTAAAGTAATTGCTTAGGAACTTTGAAAGTTTGGTGCAAGTAGGCATAAGTGTTTTGGTTTGGTTAGAACTGTAAGCTTCTGTCTTTTTAAATAAATAAATAAAAATACAAAAAATACAAATTTCAAGCCATAGATCAACTTTAGGGCGTGCTTCGGTAAAGTCCTATATCCAGAAATAATAAATGATGATAGAACCCTCAGCACCCAAGTTACATTTATGTGATAATAGAACCCTCTGCACCCAAGTTTCATTAAAAAATCCTAAAAAAAATATTTTTGATTCTGGATTCGGCACTCTGGCTTCTCGCCAACTGTATGAGAATTCGCGATTTACATATCTGGTCTCTTTCATTTATTATACGAAACTATACATCAGATTAGTTAAGTTAGCGATTCATTTAATTATAATGCAAACTTTTTTTGACATGGTATTCATCAGAAAATAATAACTTTGTTTATATGTATAAATGCCATTTATTAAAAAAATTAAAATAGCATTTACAAGCCAGTAAGCCATAGATCAACTGTAGACACGTGCTTTGGTAGAGTCCTATATAAAAATGAAGAGACCCCCAGCTCCCAAGTTCTATTCTTATCAATTTAGTAAAGGCGCCCTAATTTGGCACCTTGTCTTCTCGCCAACTGCATGACAACTCGTGAATTACATCGCAAGCTTAGTTCCACTTATTACACGGATCGGATAGATATGTACTCTTTACTACGTAGCATTCATCAGAAACAATGGTCTTTGCAGCATTTAGCTACCCATAAATTGACCTTAGAAGCATACTTTAGAAGAAGCCTACATAACAAATGAAGACAGAACCCCAACAGCACCCGAGTTCCATTAAAAATTCCTTATCAATTTGGTAAAGGCGCCCTAATTCGGCACCTTGGCTTCTTGCCAACTGCATGAGAACTCGCAAGTTACATCTCTGGCCTACTTCCACTTATTACGCGATACTACACGTCGGATTAGTAAAGTAAGCGACGGATTCAACTGTTTAGTTATGCATGACTAACTGACACCCCCAATGTCTTTTGCGTTGCGAACTAACAAAATTTATTTCTTAGTTACTACCTTCACTAATTGAGGATACCTTTGAAATTTCAAGTCGCGTCATTTAGTGGTTTGGTCTGTGCGTTGTCCGTCAATCCGTCAATCCGTCAGTCAGTCACGAAGTCAGCTGACGCTGCAACTTTGTTTGCATTGCGTATTTTCGAAATTCATATTTTAGTTCTCACTTTCAGCACTTAACAAACACATGCTCTAAGTTTTAAGTCTCTAAATTCAGTGATTTGGCTTATACATTGTTGAAACATACAAGAAACAGTGTAGTGGTATCACACCATCGCTTAAAATCAGGTGAGATGGTCAAATGCTGCGATATAACGTTTAAAAAACTGCAAATAAGCTGTAAGCTTTTCTGCGACGAATTCGATACAAATATTACTGTCAAAAAATTTGGTGATAGAGCTATGTAGGCTATAAATAGACTGCGTCAGCACTGTATTAGTATTGGTACGTATCAAAACGACAGAAGTTCAAATATCAGAAATCCTTGGATTATAAATCTATTTGCAGAGCATTGACCTATCAGTTCGACTGACAGTTGGCTTAACTAAAAGCCAATCGTGTGGCCTCGGCTTAATGCAACGTCAACCACCTGGAATCGATAGTGCACTATGTGAACTTTGTTTACGGTACTGAACTGAAGTTTCAGGGAATTACAGTAAATTGGCTTTGATGTAAGACTATTGAAGTACCTTTAATTGAATTTACTTATCTACTTAATATAAAAGGCTTAGTCCTGATTGACAGACAACTGACAGGCTAAACCACTGGACGTAGAGACTTGAAATTTTGATTGCATGTTCGTCAATATGTGTAGGTTGCGGACGATTGTCTACTAAACTACTTATCGCCTTCTAAGATACAGTCTCTGACTAGTTTGGAAGGAGATGTCCAACTTACATACTAATCACAGCGCTGGGGCCAACGGCAAAGTCGTTACATTTAGTATTAGGTTAGGTTAGTTTTAGTTTAAGTAGGTAGGTAGTCTGTAAGAGATCGTATTAAACGATAAGACCGCCTTTTGTAAAGCAATAATTGTTCGTTGTTACATATGTTTTTGCAATAAAGATTTTTTATTTTATTTTATATTAATAAAGATTAAAACTGTTTTTACCTATCTCCTTCGCTTATGTTAAACAATTTAGACACAGAAAATAAAAAAAAGTACTAAAATATTTCGTGAGATTGTATATAAAATTTAAAAAAATTACAAATGTGCCTGCGAGGTAGCTGCAGCGAATAGTACACCAGATACGCTCTCTCGTTCGAACGTACATACATTGAAAAATGACTACTTGTAATTACAAATCAAACGGACTTCCAGGATCTAGAAAATAACATTACAAACGTGAAGTACAAAATTCAATTCAATCCATTAAATTTTTATCAATCAATCAAACAATGACGACACGGATGGGTGAGTGGCAAGTATGTTAGACTGCCACGACCGGTGTCGCGGGTTCGATCCCCGCTTCAGGACAAACATTTGTGTGATGAACAATGAACATATATGTACGTATTCTATGTATGTATTTACAAAAAAAAAGGTTCCTATAATACAAGCTTACTTAGTTTGGGACTAGATGCCGTTGTGTGAAATGTCCAAATATTTATTTATTATAATTTATTTTTTCTAAAAACACAGATATTGCACAATATTTATGTGTAAAACCTTGCCCAAAGATTTTTCTTAGGGCAAGGTTTTACACATGAAAACTACACATGGGTATTATACGCCATAAGTCTACGACATCTGTAATTTCTACGTTTCTTTTATTCAGCATCGTTTGTCCCAGTCGGGTTTGACAATGACGAAGATGGTGTAGCCTACACTATGATTTATTGCCCTGTTTTTATAATATACAGCCTTTGTTTGTCATAAAGCCATTATTACACGGTATTTTTATACCTCACCTAATATAATAAAATCTTTGCTATACGCTTTTCGTTGGTCATTATTGTTTGCAACTTCATCTGTTAGTAGAGATTTTTTACCACGCCCCTAAATTTTTTTACGGGAGATAAAAACGAATTTTAAAGCCACTTTTTTACATCAATTGACATGAAGGCGAAGCTGCGAGGATTCAGTCAGTTGAATATAATTTAATTGCTAAGAAATATACATACAAACGTATTGATTGCTAAGAAACGATTGAGACAAAATATAAGTACTTATCTGAAATATTTCAATGTCTTGCAAAACAAAGTAAAATGTTACCTGTATTCCGGAGTTTCTAGTTCTATCAGCTGAAGTTTTGTCGAGTTTGCATATCGAAATCTTCACAGAAGGGTTATCAGTGTCTATGATATGTTCAAAACGGTCTACAAACAATAGCTTCTCTGAGCCGACTTCAATACAAATACGCTTGTAAAAAATATGATGATATTAGACAGCTTGATTAAAAACTTTCAAAACCGTCGTACAAAACAAACTGTGGACTTCTCTATGCAAGTTTCGATGCGAATAATCTTGACAAAAAGTTTGGTGATAGAGCAACTGGTTTCCGGTAAGGTGAATCTCCGTTTGTCATGATTGCTCGAGGTGGAAGACTCACTCGGAATGAACGTTCAATCGAGTGAGCGTTTGAACGAATTTATATTTTAATTTTCTTCGTTATCGAGACCTTTTAAATGAAACATTAGGTAGGTACAGAAGAAGGCAAAAACAAACTCTCAAATATTACGTTTTTTTAAAGGCAGGTAAATTTATTTATTGGCCCGATACATAGGTTGTGGCGTAATGAATGGATAATCCTTTACCTGCAGGTGGAGATGAGCTTTCGAGTTACTGGACGTTTTCAAAATTTCCACTTTTTTTACCTTCGTCCATTGTTTTTGATGCCAAGATTACAAATATAGGAATTTTCTTAATCTGTTTTTACTAAAGCATTCCTGGATAACTGTTCTATAAAATAGTATCTGTTGTTTTTGTGCCACATGCACAGTTTTTTTTGGTACAGCATCATTTAGCGTAGAAAACGTTTTGCTTATTTTTTTCCAATAGTTTGATACCCTGTGGTGTAATAAAATGTATTGTGACTTGAGTGACTAATATGTAAGAAACTTTTCGAAATGGTATAAGCACTTGGTGTCACCAGCTTTCAATTCGAGGAAAATTCGTGTTAAGTTGGGTAAAATTATTTTTTTTAAATTACAAGTTGGATAAAAAAAATAATTTGGTGATTTGACATTTTGTAAGCAAAACTAATATTGTAACAGAATTCTTGACTAAAAAAATAAAATTTAACCTAAATTACATATTTTGCATGAAATACTCCTATTACAATATCAAATAATACAACAATTAATTTCTCGTTTCGTTATTCAAATGTTGTATTATTTGATATTAGATGTTATTTCAATGAGGACAATTTCGAAAACAGTTTGACAGTGAAAAATGCTCTTCGCTGCGCTTCGCCGTATGGGCGCCTACCCTTAGGGATCCTTCAACCGAATTGAATATTTCGATTATAGATACGTCACGGGTTCTGCTCATTTGAGGGGTCTTCGTTTGTTTGGGCCTTATCTAGATGAGGACCGAGGGTAAGGAAGGGTGTCATGATGGTGTAATAGAAAAACGGGGGTACAAAAGTACCAACTTGCACAGATAATGTAACCCTTAGTAACCCATGTTGTAACCCAGTTTGTAACCCATGGTAGCATTGATAATCTACTGAATTGAGTGCTTACTCAACGTTGCAAAGTGGGTTTTAAAAAAAAAAGATTAAAAAAAATTAGGTGACCTTACGCGATTTACGAACTGAAAATTTTGATATTTCAGAAGTGTTGTGCTAGGCTTACGATGCAATGGAATAAAAAAAATAAATGAAAAATGAACGAAAAATAATTACGTGAACATCAAAATTTTCAAACTTCAAAATTACAAAAGTCGTTAGAGAATTTGCTTTTTAGTGTGAAATCCCTCCATCGAGATTTTTTGAACATTCGAAAGCCCAGTAATTTTACTAGCTACAGTGCTCTTTATACTGGAACACAGTTTCGATTCCCGCTTCCTAGTATCTACGTAGTTTCGGAGAAACTAAATTTTTGGTAATTTTAGAAATATGAATAAGTCATTGTATTTCATAAAAGCGCCTGAAATTGTACGGCACTATATTTAATAACCTCTTTCGAATATATAAACTAAAAAAGGAAAAATATTTCATATATATTTATTTCGAGTTTTCTCATCATTATTCCGTACGTCTTTCAATTGAAGCTAACGATATCCTAGCTTCGATTATTAGGCATTTTCTACGAAAAATCCGTATAAAGCTATCACATGCTCAACAATAAAATCTCATCAGTACTGGTAACAAAACAAGGCACCATTATTTTCCTGCCTTGTACAGAAACAGTCCAAGAGCCAGTGGCAATATGTTTTGATTCATCGGTCTATCCGTTCCGTTGATGGATCAGTCTATCAAAGCCTGGAAAAGTTAAATACTAAGAGCCTTCACACACTGGCGATTTGCAAGCGAGTCTATAGCGTCGACAACTACAGCAATCAAACCGGGGAGGTCCTCAAATATTGAAGAAACAAAATAATAGTTTCAACAATCATTCCCCCAATCCGGCTGGTCCCCGTGGGGGATTATGACCGAAACCCTCTAGTGAAAAACAAAAGAAATTAACTGCTCGAAATGAAACTACCCCATTAGTCCATGCATACAATCAAATGCCAGGAAAAATCGAAAAACAAGATAAACACAAGAAAACGTATGTACGAATATATGGGTATGTGGATATGTGGGTATTTATGTGAGCTCATCAGTACCCTCATATCTTCCAAACTAAAGAATACCACAGTTTTTCATTTTAATAAAAATTATAACTACAAAATAAATTAATCTAAAATTTAGTTCAAAAACTAAACTTAAGCTACTGAAAAATCACCCTCTAAAAGTATGAAATAAGAAAATATTCTCATCTGAAATTGTTATGTATGGTGCTCCGTGATCGTGTGCCACCCTAACAAAACAATAAATTCTAACAGAAGTAAGCTTTCATATGCTTTAGGGCAAAGTGGCATATGAACACGGACCACGGCACATAACAATTTCGGATGAGAATGTTTTCTTGTTTCATACTTTTTAGAGCGTGATTTTTTGAGTCGAGTTTTAGTTTTAAACTCAATTTTTATAAAGTAAAAGATACTACCTGTGTGATTCACCAGACTTCTAAAGGCGTGATCACTTGCCATCAAAAATACTAGAATGTCATTTTCCATAAAGAATTACCTACATTCAAAGTAAATGACATTACAAATTGCTTTGTCATTTGCATACATTAGACACAAACAAAATGATAGAGTCACAAAGCGGGGAATAACTCGGGTAATTGCGACGAGCGATATCGCCACCAGCCCCTCACTAGTTTCACAGGATGATGGTTTTAACTTGCAATATAAATAATATAATATAAATAAATAATAATATAAAATAAGGTTTTACAAAAACATACTACAACCAACTTCAAATTAGACTGTTCTAGTGACCGTAGGCACCACTGAATAGGCACATGGAAGCAAAATACGCAATTTCGTAACTTGTATGACGTCCATTTTTCAGTGATTTACATTTCAAAACCAAAATGCCGAACCGATTTACATGAAATTTCTATGGGAACACATCGGTTAACAAAAAAAATATTCAACCGAATACAATGGTTTTCAACCGACATTACAAAATCCAACGAACCAAAAAAAACACGATAATCATCGCTAAACACTATACGTACTAATTTTGGTAACGCATGTTTGTAAGTTCCAAGGTATATATTATAAATAGGACAATTTTTTTTTTTTAATTTATTAGGTTTTTTAGTTATAGTTTATATTATTTTAGTATGTAGGTAAATTTAAATTTATATATCCTATTAATAAATAATCAAACACAACTAGGAAATGTGACATTAAGGCATACATATGTAGATTTTATTGTAAAATGGCGAAAATACAACTCGATTATATAATCCTTAACACAAAAAAAAAAAAAAGTTCGAAAACATGTGTCGAGTGCACGAAAGGAGCCTCTTCGAGGCGCACTTGAAATCCTTTCACCACACTGGTTCGAAGGAACTAGTGACACGATAAGAAGAAGAAAACAAAAATAAACCGAAATTATTTATAGAATAACCTACAAATTTATCTTACCTGTCTGAAATACCAGACGTTATACAGGATGTTAACTTTTACTATTATTTGGTTTAAAGTTGTAAAGTGAGATTTGTTTTAGTTGTTCCAGCTCGGAGCGAGGCGTTTCGCGCGAATTATAAGTTTAGCTGACCGCGTCAAAGGGAAATAAATGCAATTTCTGGAAACATCCTGTAGCTGTCTTGTTGTTCATGATTTAAATATTTACAGCATAAGCTAACTACTACAATCTATATTACAAAATTTACAAAAGGAAACAATTGGGCCACCCATAGACCGTTGCAAACGATCTATAGGTAGCTCAACTGCTCCAACTCGATACCCGAAGGCAGCCTGCCGAGGATAATGGCTGCATTGCCTCTTTGTATAGAAAGGCTTATTCTTTGGCCCAGATAGCTGCCAGCCCTCTGATCACGCGTCGCTTCGACCAGACGCTCTAAAATTGTTTTTATTATACAATAATAACAACAATAAGGCTAAAAGAGTCTACACGTGACCAGAATGCTGGTTTCTACTTTGCACTGCGTATAAGCATTGCCATTCAACGTGGCAATGCCGCCAGCGTTTTGGGCACGTTGCCGTCTGGTGGTGACAACGACCGACTAGGTTATTTATAGTTTATTTTTAAATTTCTGTGTTATTTATTATTAATCTCTGTTATAAATATAAGTACTTTCCATAAATAACGCTTATTTTGATTTAAATTGTTTATTGCATGTTTTTAGCTTTTAACATCGTTATAATGAACTAGCTGATCATCAATAGAATAAAAACAAGGAACCCAAAGCGTTACCCTTTTTATCGTTTATTATATGTATTTCACTGTTTTTCATAGTTTTTTTATGGAAAGGTTATTCGATAAATAATAGGATATTAAATAGCAGTGATAGAGATAGTAATATATACAAATAAAAACGAGCAATCATTATTCATTACTATAAATTAAGTAGCAAAATGGTAAGATGTATCAATAACACTTTACTTTTAATGTATCAAAAACCCATTTTTTTTCGTGTGCGCAAAATGATGTGTACGTGGCAGCAAATTTTTTTTTTTAATTTCGGGTTTCTCGTATTGGTTTTTTTTTCTTATATGTTTTCTAGGCTTACGCGGCGCCCTCGACAAAAAAACTTTATCTGTTATTGATTTAACAATTTACCATATTACGGGACACCCTGTATAGGTACAATAACAAAATATTATTTAATTCTCGTATTTAATACCTAATTTTTTTTTCAGGTAAGAGAATGGTGAATTCGCAGTTACGTTTATTTTATGTAAGTTTTTGCTATGGGTATAAGAACATTTGCACTAAAGACATTTGCGCGACTCTAGATTCGCGACTGGACATTTGCTTGATTAGATTATTTGCTTGACAGGGATATTGGGACTATTAAACAAAATTATATATATATATATATATATATATATATATATAACGTGACGCTCAAACTTATATATATATTAAGTGTTGGAAGTTTGCGCGTCACGGATATTAAAATTTGCGCTGTCACGCAAGTTTTTTGCCCAAATGTACCAGATTTTCCGCTATACTATAGAATAGGAAAAAGCTATGCTTAAATTTTTTAAAAGTGAGCAATTCCTCTCAGCTGTATCACCAAAATTTTTGACTATCGCACATTTGTATCGAAGGGTTAAACATTAGTTTATATATCTTTTTTCTAAACTTCATATAATCGGTTGATTCCTATGTGATGGATTTGTTGTGATTGCCAAAAAATTCATGATACGGCTCTTAAACCCGTATTTTTCAGTGTTTTCAGTAGCGAAACCGTTCCACACGAAGCTCATTACGCGCCCTTCCTTATCAGTGTAACATAAAAGTGTGTCCATTTGGCCAAATTATGATTATTATACTTGAACTTTTATCTCGAGATCTGGAACTTTGCCAGAGGCTGATGATTCCGTACATTTAGTTGTCCCTGGTTAAGATTTTGACGGCCTTATTTTTCTTGGACTTTTTTGGTTATTTTTTGGGGAAGAGTTTTTACGTTTATATGACTAAGAAAAAGAATAATCAAGCTCTCACGATATTGTTGAATGGGTTTTGTTATAAAAACATCTGAAAATCCTTAATCTCGTTTTTTTTAATTCGAGACTAAGGTGCCAGTCATCATTTTTGAATTTGTCCACGAGCACCAGCATGTCGATATATTTAATGATAAAATTAGAAATATTATCCAGGAATAATTCGTTTTTTTAAGTTTTAGTTTAAGGTAGTAATGCCTTCTTGCACCAAACTGTCTAAGTCCCAAAGCAATTACTTTACTCGCTTGGTAGTTCTTTACAGATCAGATTCTGACCGTTCAGAACTGTAAAGCGAGTAAAGTAATTGCTTAGGAACTTTGAAAGTTTGGTGCAAGTAGGCATAAGTGTTTTGGTTTGGTTAGAACTGTAAGCTTCTGTCTTTTTAAATAAATAAATAAAAATACAAAAAATACAAATTTCAAGCCATAGATCAACTTTAGGGCGTGCTTCGGTAAAGTCCTATATCCAGAAATAATAAATGATGATAGAACCCTCAGCACCCAAGTTACATTTATGTGATAATAGAACCCTCTGCACCCAAGTTTCATTAAAAAATCCTAAAAAAAATATTTTTGATTCTGGATTCGGCACTCTGGCTTCTCGCCAACTGTATGAGAATTCGCGATTTACATATCTGGTCTCTTTCATTTATTATACGAAACTATACATCAGATTAGTTAAGTTAGCGATTCATTTAATTATAATGCAAACTTTTTTTGACATGGTATTCATCAGAAAATAATAACTTTGTTTATATGTATAAATGCCATTTATTAAAAAAATTAAAATAGCATTTACAAGCCAGTAAGCCATAGATCAACTGTAGACACGTGCTTTGGTAGAGTCCTATATAAAAATGAAGAGACCCCCAGCTCCCAAGTTCTATTCTTATCAATTTAGTAAAGGCGCCCTAATTTGGCACCTTGTCTTCTCGCCAACTGCATGACAACTCGTGAATTACATCGCAAGCTTAGTTCCACTTATTACACGGATCGGATAGATATGTACTCTTTACTACGTAGCATTCATCAGAAACAATGGTCTTTGCAGCATTTAGCTACCCATAAATTGACCTTAGAAGCATACTTTAGAAGAAGCCTACATAACAAATGAAGACAGAACCCCAACAGCACCCGAGTTCCATTAAAAATTCCTTATCAATTTGGTAAAGGCGCCCTAATTCGGCACCTTGGCTTCTTGCCAACTGCATGAGAACTCGCAAGTTACATCTCTGGCCTACTTCCACTTATTACGCGATACTACACGTCGGATTAGTAAAGTAAGCGACGGATTCAACTGTTTAGTTATGCATGACTAACTGACACCCCCAATGTCTTTTGCGTTGCGAACTAACAAAATTTATTTCTTAGTTACTACCTTCACTAATTGAGGATACCTTTGAAATTTCAAGTCGCGTCATTTAGTGGTTTGGTCTGTGCGTTGTCCGTCAATCCGTCAATCCGTCAGTCAGTCACGAAGTCAGCTGACGCTGCAACTTTGTTTGCATTGCGTATTTTCGAAATTCATATTTTAGTTCTCACTTTCAGCACTTAACAAACACATGCTCTAAGTTTTAAGTCTCTAAATTCAGTGATTTGGCTTATACATTGTTGAAACATACAAGAAACAGTGTAGTGGTATCACACCATCGCTTAAAATCAGGTGAGATGGTCAAATGCTGCGATATAACGTTTAAAAAACTGCAAATAAGCTGTAAGCTTTTCTGCGACGAATTCGATACAAATATTACTGTCAAAAAATTTGGTGATAGAGCTATGTAGGCTATAAATAGACTGCGTCAGCACTGTATTAGTATTGGTACGTATCAAAACGACAGAAGTTCAAATATCAGAAATCCTTGGATTATAAATCTATTTGCAGAGCATTGACCTATCAGTTCGACTGACAGTTGGCTTAACTAAAAGCCAATCGTGTGGCCTCGGCTTAATGCAACGTCAACCACCTGGAATCGATAGTGCACTATGTGAACTTTGTTTACGGTACTGAACTGAAGTTTCAGGGAATTACAGTAAATTGGCTTTGATGTAAGACTATTGAAGTACCTTTAATTGAATTTACTTATCTACTTAATATAAAAGGCTTAGTCCTGATTGACAGACAACTGACAGGCTAAACCACTGGACGTAGAGACTTGAAATTTTGATTGCATGTTCGTCAATATGTGTAGGTTGCGGACGATTGTCTACTAAACTACTTATCGCCTTCTAAGATACAGTCTCTGACTAGTTTGGAAGGAGATGTCCAACTTACATACTAATCACAGCGCTGGGGCCAACGGCAAAGTCGTTACATTTAGTATTAGGTTAGGTTAGTTTTAGTTTAAGTAGGTAGGTAGTCTGTAAGAGATCGTATTAAACGATAAGACCGCCTTTTGTAAAGCAATAATTGTTCGTTGTTACATATGTTTTTGCAATAAAGATTTTTTATTTTATTTTATATTAATAAAGATTAAAACTGTTTTTACCTATCTCCTTCGCTTATGTTAAACAATTTAGACACAGAAAATAAAAAAAAGTACTAAAATATTTCGTGAGATTGTATATAAAATTTAAAAAAATTACAAATGTGCCTGCGAGGTAGCTGCAGCGAATAGTACACCAGATACGCTCTCTCGTTCGAACGTACATACATTGAAAAATGACTACTTGTAATTACAAATCAAACGGACTTCCAGGATCTAGAAAATAACATTACAAACGTGAAGTACAAAATTCAATTCAATCCATTAAATTTTTATCAATCAATCAAACAATGACGACACGGATGGGTGAGTGGCAAGTATGTTAGACTGCCACGACCGGTGTCGCGGGTTCGATCCCCGCTTCAGGACAAACATTTGTGTGATGAACAATGAACATATATGTACGTATTCTATGTATGTATTTACAAAAAAAAAGGTTCCTATAATACAAGCTTACTTAGTTTGGGACTAGATGCCGTTGTGTGAAATGTCCAAATATTTATTTATTATAATTTATTTTTTCTAAAAACACAGATATTGCACAATATTTATGTGTAAAACCTTGCCCAAAGATTTTTCTTAGGGCAAGGTTTTACACATGAAAACTACACATGGGTATTATACGCCATAAGTCTACGACATCTGTAATTTCTACGTTTCTTTTATTCAGCATCGTTTGTCCCAGTCGGGTTTGACAATGACGAAGATGGTGTAGCCTACACTATGATTTATTGCCCTGTTTTTATAATATACAGCCTTTGTTTGTCATAAAGCCATTATTACACGGTATTTTTATACCTCACCTAATATAATAAAATCTTTGCTATACGCTTTTCGTTGGTCATTATTGTTTGCAACTTCATCTGTTAGTAGAGATTTTTTACCACGCCCCTAAATTTTTTTACGGGAGATAAAAACGAATTTTAAAGCCACTTTTTTACATCAATTGACATGAAGGCGAAGCTGCGAGGATTCAGTCAGTTGAATATAATTTAATTGCTAAGAAATATACATACAAACGTATTGATTGCTAAGAAACGATTGAGACAAAATATAAGTACTTATCTGAAATATTTCAATGTCTTGCAAAACAAAGTAAAATGTTACCTGTATTCCGGAGTTTCTAGTTCTATCAGCTGAAGTTTTGTCGAGTTTGCATATCGAAATCTTCACAGAAGGGTTATCAGTGTCTATGATATGTTCAAAACGGTCTACAAACAATAGCTTCTCTGAGCCGACTTCAATACAAATACGCTTGTAAAAAATATGATGATATTAGACAGCTTGATTAAAAACTTTCAAAACCGTCGTACAAAACAAACTGTGGACTTCTCTATGCAAGTTTCGATGCGAATAATCTTGACAAAAAGTTTGGTGATAGAGCAACTGGTTTCCGGTAAGGTGAATCTCCGTTTGTCATGATTGCTCGAGGTGGAAGACTCACTCGGAATGAACGTTCAATCGAGTGAGCGTTTGAACGAATTTATATTTTAATTTTCTTCGTTATCGAGACCTTTTAAATGAAACATTAGGTAGGTACAGAAGAAGGCAAAAACAAACTCTCAAATATTACGTTTTTTTAAAGGCAGGTAAATTTATTTATTGGCCCGATACATAGGTTGTGGCGTAATGAATGGATAATCCTTTACCTGCAGGTGGAGATGAGCTTTCGAGTTACTGGACGTTTTCAAAATTTCCACTTTTTTTACCTTCGTCCATTGTTTTTGATGCCAAGATTACAAATATAGGAATTTTCTTAATCTGTTTTTACTAAAGCATTCCTGGATAACTGTTCTATAAAATAGTATCTGTTGTTTTTGTGCCACATGCACAGTTTTTTTTGGTACAGCATCATTTAGCGTAGAAAACGTTTTGCTTATTTTTTTCCAATAGTTTGATACCCTGTGGTGTAATAAAATGTATTGTGACTTGAGTGACTAATATGTAAGAAACTTTTCGAAATGGTATAAGCACTTGGTGTCACCAGCTTTCAATTCGAGGAAAATTCGTGTTAAGTTGGGTAAAATTATTTTTTTTAAATTACAAGTTGGATAAAAAAAATAATTTGGTGATTTGACATTTTGTAAGCAAAACTAATATTGTAACAGAATTCTTGACTAAAAAAATAAAATTTAACCTAAATTACATATTTTGCATGAAATACTCCTATTACAATATCAAATAATACAACAATTAATTTCTCGTTTCGTTATTCAAATGTTGTATTATTTGATATTAGATGTTATTTCAATGAGGACAATTTCGAAAACAGTTTGACAGTGAAAAATGCTCTTCGCTGCGCTTCGCCGTATGGGCGCCTACCCTTAGGGATCCTTCAACCGAATTGAATATTTCGATTATAGATACGTCACGGGTTCTGCTCATTTGAGGGGTCTTCGTTTGTTTGGGCCTTATCTAGATGAGGACCGAGGGTAAGGAAGGGTGTCATGATGGTGTAATAGAAAAACGGGGGTACAAAAGTACCAACTTGCACAGATAATGTAACCCTTAGTAACCCATGTTGTAACCCAGTTTGTAACCCATGGTAGCATTGATAATCTACTGAATTGAGTGCTTACTCAACGTTGCAAAGTGGGTTTTAAAAAAAAAAGATTAAAAAAAATTAGGTGACCTTACGCGATTTACGAACTGAAAATTTTGATATTTCAGAAGTGTTGTGCTAGGCTTACGATGCAATGGAATAAAAAAAATAAATGAAAAATGAACGAAAAATAATTACGTGAACATCAAAATTTTCAAACTTCAAAATTACAAAAGTCGTTAGAGAATTTGCTTTTTAGTGTGAAATCCCTCCATCGAGATTTTTTGAACATTCGAAAGCCCAGTAATTTTACTAGCTACAGTGCTCTTTATACTGGAACACAGTTTCGATTCCCGCTTCCTAGTATCTACGTAGTTTCGGAGAAACTAAATTTTTGGTAATTTTAGAAATATGAATAAGTCATTGTATTTCATAAAAGCGCCTGAAATTGTACGGCACTATATTTAATAACCTCTTTCGAATATATAAACTAAAAAAGGAAAAATATTTCATATATATTTATTTCGAGTTTTCTCATCATTATTCCGTACGTCTTTCAATTGAAGCTAACGATATCCTAGCTTCGATTATTAGGCATTTTCTACGAAAAATCCGTATAAAGCTATCACATGCTCAACAATAAAATCTCATCAGTACTGGTAACAAAACAAGGCACCATTATTTTCCTGCCTTGTACAGAAACAGTCCAAGAGCCAGTGGCAATATGTTTTGATTCATCGGTCTATCCGTTCCGTTGATGGATCAGTCTATCAAAGCCTGGAAAAGTTAAATACTAAGAGCCTTCACACACTGGCGATTTGCAAGCGAGTCTATAGCGTCGACAACTACAGCAATCAAACCGGGGAGGTCCTCAAATATTGAAGAAACAAAATAATAGTTTCAACAATCATTCCCCCAATCCGGCTGGTCCCCGTGGGGGATTATGACCGAAACCCTCTAGTGAAAAACAAAAGAAATTAACTGCTCGAAATGAAACTACCCCATTAGTCCATGCATACAATCAAATGCCAGGAAAAATCGAAAAACAAGATAAACACAAGAAAACTAGAGGAGGACTTTGTCAAGAAACACACTGCTGACACCAGCAGATTAAAAGACTCATTCATTCTATAGCGTTAAAGACACAGGGCTTTTTTACAAGCTACAACCCAGCGAGTTGACTTGTAGCTTGTAAATTCGCCTTAAGGGGAATCCTCAAATCCGAATTCCATACAAAATGTTTCGGACAAATACTCAAAAAGTAGGCCGTATTATAGTAATTTCTTCACAAATTAAAGTATGAAACCTTTCACTTTTTTTGTTGACGAATTCAAAAAACATGGAAAAAACGAATAGTGTTCACACTATTCGTTTTGTCCATGTGAAATTAATATAATACGGCGTACTTTTTGAGTATTTGTTCGAAACATTTTGTATGGAATTCGGATTTGAGGATTCCCCTTAAGAACCTTAACACATTAGCGATTTGCAAGCGAGTCTAAGGATGCGTTTCCATTGAGCCGGAGCTGGGTGGAGTGGAGATTTGGAGCACTGTGATTGGCCAATACAAATGCCAAGCATTACTATGTTCTAGTGGGAAGGTCACTGTAGCTTGTGAAATTACTGGGCTTTTGAAACTGCCCATCAAAATGTCTCAAGGTGAACGAGCGATATAAGTGTTGCACCGGCCTATGGGAATCAAAGTCCTGTGTAGCACTGTTATGGTTATGGGCAGGCGTGATGTCTTTCCATCAGGAGAGCGTCTTGCTATTCTCTGAAAAGTGCCTCAAGTTGCTTAGAGAGAGATAAGGTACAGCCGTGCTGCTCTACTCGGCTCGAAGTCACTGTCGTGTCTCCAGATATATAGAACGATTGATAATAATGAAGCATATTTGAGAAAAGTAAATAAATATGTCAGTCTCCTGGACTATAAGGGATCTCAATTATTCCCTCCCCATTGAATCGTAAAAGCCATTGTGTTGAAAGAAATGATCGATTGCAGCCGATTGTGATGTTTATAATAGAGAAATGTTTTTCCGGAACTTTTTAAACAAACTCCTACTTGCTCGTATTGTGCTTGGAGTTGGTAGTAATTTATCATACTTTTGTCTAGGAATAACTAAAATACATACAAAAATCCTTTAGGTAAGCGGCATTTTGCTTCTTTAACAAATCTGATCTCACCGCGTGCTACTAAAATAAATATTTCTATGTGGTTTTGTTGTAAGCTACATAAGAAAAAATACTTTTGCATTGGATTGTAGTGTTTCTGAGGTTTAAATTTGAGCAAAAAATTCTAACTCAAGTAATGATAAAAATGAGAGATAAAAATTGAACTCCCCTGTAGGCGTCGCACAAGGCATTCTTTATCATTATAAAAATAGATACTTACTTTCATAAGAATTAAACTGAAGCGTCGATGACACAAACGTTTTTACAAGATGATTGTTGGCGTTTTTAAACGCTAGCGTGTGAGCGTGTTAGCGTTTGGGAAGAATTGTAAAGAAGCAGATTGTAAAAACGCCGATTTGGCGACTTTACACGCTACAAGCGAAGTCGCTAGCGTGTAGCGTGTAAAAATGCCGTGTGTGTGTACTATAACTTGACTGACAAAATTAATCTGAAAAATAGGAAATATTTTTTTTTTCATATTATCTTACCAGTTTTGAATCGTGGTTATTTAAGGATATTTTATAAGTCCAGTTTTTTTTTTTTTTAAACTTTTTAAGCGCGTCTATAATTCTGGCTAGTTGCCAGCCGAGCCTTACTCTATGTTTGTGCATTTCCGCGAGTTATGACTTCATGCATACTCTTGAATAACGGAAATTACATAGCGTGGATGTTATTAAGATACTTGTGGACTTGTAGGTATTTTCGAGTCTTGGACTAACTAGAATGTATCTTCTATTTGCAATGAATAGAGTAGTAAAATACGTATTTAGATAAGTAGAATTTATTCAGGGCGTAAAGAAAGGTCGGTAGAGGTAATTCAAAACAAATATTTTTGTAAATCTCAACATAAACGCCTAGTTTCAAAAATATATGTAGTTATATACTTTTTGCTTAAAAGTGCCTAAAACTAAAGAACTAACGCAACTTTAAAATGAGTAGAAAATGCTTTTTCAACCGACTTCAAAAATGAGTTTTTTTTATGTTTGTTACCTCAGAACTTTGTTGTTTGAACTAATTTTTAAAATCCTTATTTTTATTCAGAGGATATACTTTCAGATTGGTTCCATACAAATTTTATCAAAAGCAATTCAGTTCATTAGTTTTTATATCCAAATAACTGAAAAATCGTCGAAGTAAACGAAATTACGTATTTCGCTACCCTGTGACTTTTCAGTCGTGTTTACGGTCGCTTAAACAGTCCATTTGAAGTCGGTTGTCTATGTTTTTGTAAAACCTTGATTATTAAAAAAAAAAATAGTTTTAAATATACCTAACAGTGTAAACGGGTAATGGGTAAAGCTATTCAACAAATAATTACAGCTATCGTCAACTTTTTAATAATTCTTATATTCATTATCCCATTAATCTAGCGCTGTCGACCCTTACATTTCATATCCCATTAAAATCTCCCCTCATCAGTTCGCTTCCTATCATTAATTCGTCCCTTTTCGTTTATAATTGCGTAGAATCAAATCAGTACAAAGTACACTCGTTATCTCGATTTGTCATTTCAGGGCGAACGAATACTTTGAGCGTCAACCCTTAGATTGAATTTGAATGAAATCAGTGCAAAAGTGTTTTTGTTAATATTTCTACATGTTTTTTTTATTAAAAGCGATGAGAGCGAGGTACTCTCTTGATGGGAAGAGATCCATCTACCTTTGGCAGTGCTACTCAGGGCTTTGAACATAAGCCGGTGCAAAAACTGCTATGCACTCTCATTTTGATGATACCTTTCAAAACGCCAGTAATATCATTAGCTACAGTGCCATTTAAGGCCCTGAATCCCGTGCGCCGCTATCTCGCTCGAAAAACAGTGTTTCCCAATCTCCTCAAACATATTAAAACAAAATATATACTAAAACATTTCGTGAGGTTGTTGTTACAAATTCGCCTCTACATTTTTTTAAAAATTTATACTCAGTTAATTTATAACTTAAATTCTTAAAGATTCTAGGCCTGGGCCGAAACACAGTAATGCTTACATATTACTGTTTGGCGTTATAGGGCGAATATAGGGCTCTGTTTTGGTACTTCTCTGAATGGAATCCTGCTGAAGTTTTCTACCTTTTCAAAATAAAACGCGAGGTCAAAAAGGTTCTATTTCGGGTTTTGCTTATAATTTTGCAAACCTTTCTTTTATGCTACGAAGGAGGTATTTATACCGGTAGAATCGAGTGGGTCGAGTGATTAATTATCTAAAGAGATAAAACTCCCTTCTTTCGGCGAATTATAAGGCAGAAAGAGAAAGAGTAGGGATACAAAGGATGTTAGAAAGAGAAAACGAATCTTTTATGAGTGAAGAAGTGTTCATTAAAAAGGGTCCGTAGAGTCGTTTGGCCTTTTCAAGTGTTTGTGATTTGTCAACTATTTTGTTTATGATGGCTGTTCGTGAAATCCTGAGGGCGACGTTTTGTGGTTGTAATATCCTTTAAGGGTGGGTGGGTTAGACTTGAATGTGGGTTTATGGGGGTTAAGATGGAGGGTTAAAGCCTTCCTTCAAGTGGACACGGGAAATATTCGGTCTTTATGTTGTTAATACAAAGAAATACCGTTTCAGCGCTATAGCAGTGTTTCACCGGCTTATGTGTGTGGACGTGGTGGCCGAGTGGATGAGGCCCTTACCTTGCGATCTGATGATCGCGGGTTCGAATCCCGGGGGCAGACATGCGTAAATGGGTTTTTTTCGGTCGAAAAAATCTATGTATGCATCCCACGTTCTCGCAACGGTGAAGGAAAACGTCGTGATGAAACCGGCATGTCGTAGAACCTAAAAAGTTCAAAAATATGTGTCGAGTGCACGATAGGCGCCTCTTCGAGGTGCACTTGAAATCCTTTCACCACACTGGTTCGAAGGAACTGGTGACACGATAAGAAGAACCGGCTTATTTGACTCAAAGTCTTGTGTAGCACTATTTGTGCATGAGCAGGCATGATATCTCACCATCAGAAGAGCGATTAGTTCGTCACGTCCCATGTTTTAAAAAAAAAAGTAGGTAGAGTTCTTTCAGTCATAAATTCACGCCTCCGCTATCACCGACCATACAAAATGCATTTGACTATAACTGAAAAAAAAAAGTCGTTGAAGTGAACCAAATTACTTAAGTATGGGCTTCCCTGTGACTTTTCAGTGGTGCCTACGGTCAGTATTATTATTAAATCATTTATTTCAGATAAAAATCCACAATTCACATCAAACACAAACACTATGACAGTCCGATTGAAGTAGGTTGTTGTATGTTTTTATAAAGTCTTGATTAATCAGTGGAGTTTACGGTCACTAAAACAGTCCAATTGAAGTCAGTTATGGTATGTTTTGTGAAACCTTGATTGTTTAAAATATCTCTACGCTTTGTTGGTGTAAAATTAATTCTCCAAAACAAGTGCTCTGAAACGGCTGAGTAACGTGTCTAATGAATATCTTGGGGACACGCGGCAACACCTGGAAATAGGGTCAAGGGCGAGCTTTGCGGGTGGCATAGGTCATAAGTTATCAAAGGTTCCGTGTAGTACTGTCCTGGTCATAGACGGATCGTCTTGTCAGCTGCAGATTGTCAAAAAACGCTGCAGCAATGTGCATCAGACAGCACTTACTTATAGTACGATAAGACACGGCTTTTTTACACGCTACAAGTCAACGTTTACGCTTGTAGCGTTAAAAGTTGCCCATATGTCATCGGCGATATTACTTTCTGCTTCTTTACAATACAAAGCTTGTAATAAAGCCGTGTGTCATCATCGTTGGCGTGTTGGCTTGTAGCGAGATCTTTGCGTATGACACACTCGCTAGCTAGTTCGGTTCTGAGCATGTAGAAAGTTTTGCGTGTCATCGACAAACGCTAACACGCTCACTCGTTAGCTTTTAAACTCGCCAACGATCAGCTTGTAAAAAAGCTTGTGTGTCATTAGCTGCGTCCACACCAGACGATCCAACGCGCTCCTGCGCGCGGCAGCACAGCAGCTCCACAGGAGATCCGTGATTCAGTCGAACTCTTGCTCGAGATGGAGTGACTATCTGAAAATCATTATCAAAATTATCGGAGCGCGGTGGATCGCTTGGTATGGACGCCGCTATTGACGCTTAAGTGGATCGCGCGACCCTTTCGCTGTCATCTATCGCAGTCGCCAGTTGCCGACGCGACGTCGCCAACATCGGAAGGCCTACCTTGTCGCTTGTCGCTTGGTCGCGGTCGCTCGACACACGTCAATGTGACGCCTCCCACTCGTTTCGTACTATTGTTGGTACATAATATTACTTATTCTTTGCTATTGTTTCTACCGCTCATCGCAAACGCACCTTCACCGCCCGAGTGTGGCCATGCCGTAAAACTCTACTCATTTTCTGGCCAATCGAATGAGAACCGCTACAGTTTGTAACTCAGAACACTCTATCCATAAGGGCAAGTATGGTTGTTCCATGTTTCATTTTCATGAATATTTAATATGGCTCGAAGATTTTCGGTTCACCTGGAATAACATGGGATAAACTCTATAACCCACATTATCCAGACTCTTGGGAAAAACTTGTGTTTTTTTTTAGTATTAAGAAATGGTGTTAGGTTTTTAAAATACAAAATAATGTAGAATTTTTTGTATTTTTACCTTAAAATATCTTCAAAGGAAATCACGTACCTATTACTCTTTAATTAAGGTAGGTACAGTTAAAACATCGTTTCCATATAAAAGTAAGTAGGTACCATACAAAACTCAATAACTTTCTGGCAATTTCGCAATTCGAGCGACAATACAGACCAGAAATGTATTAGGGTAAGACGGCCAATATTCGTACCACAGTAATCGATTAGCCGTTCATACCCTAAGGGGCTTTAACTTCAGGCCCTTCGAGTCCCGCGGGACCTTATTATAGGCCGGATTGAAAGGGTAGGTATATTGTAAAGTAATGGAGAAATCAAATTACCTCCATAGTATTTTTTTAACCCGAGTACGGCAAAGCAAAATGGAGGGTTATGATTTTGATCGGAATGTATGTATGAGTTACAGATGAGTTGATGAGTTACAAATGAACCTGTTACCTCATATCTTCCAAACTACTTATCAGAATTTGACAATTGAGGTTTCGTTAGAAACGTTGAATCTCTCCGCTGGCTATCAAATCAAATTCATTTATTTTCAGATAACTTAGATCCAATCTTACCAACTAGCTAAATTAATTTCAAATTTTATTATATATCAAATTAAATCTATACACAGGTCAATAGAATTTTAATAAGATTGGTTATTTGACCAAGTTTACATTTCTAAAATGAACCAGGCAGCAGCTGTGGATGTGCTGGCTATGTGAATGTGACGTCACACGCCCTCTCTATACACGGTCAAATTTTAATCACCATAAAAAAAAAATACGCATAGTCAGTTGCCGTTACTGAACACATATACGGCAAAAAAACTTTAAGTCGATTTTTTGACAAAATTAAGTCGAATTTTTGACAAAGTAAATTTGATTAAAATTGGACAACTATTACCGTTAGTCGTTTTCCTATGGATTTGCGTCAGGCGGTACCTTTAATTGATAATAATTTAAGTTTTATTCATCGTTTGGCAAATACTCGGGTTTGCCAAAGCCTAGCTCGAGCCAGCTCGCAAAACCTCGGCTCGGGCGTCGCACTCGCTCCGCTGTCACTCTGCCATTTTGTAGAAATCCAAAATTTTGACTGCACAGATGCAACGTAGTACACCGTCTGCATTGCCCATTAATTTTTTTTTGGTAATTAAAAATTGGTGGTGTATACAGGGTAGTTTTTTGAGAAGGCCACTGATGAAACCATGAACAAAAAAAAATTTTTTACTTTAGCCGTGGTTTTAATCATATTTTTAATCGATTAGCTTATTTAAAATATAATGGTAGCGGTTATTCGCGGCTTTGCTTGCATGCACCCGATAATAATGAATAATTTTATTTCTCATAATTAGCCTTAGATGTGAGCCAAACATATTTACTCTTCAGACCTTCCTAAAATACATCTATAATAATTTATTGCGAATGAATCATGGTGTTTATTATTATTATTGGTCCTATACAATCTTGCAAACAAAGAAGTATCTACTTTAAAGTATCTCAGGCATTCATTAATCTCTTACAAAAAAAGATAAAATTTCCCTTCAACTATCAATCCATAC
This sequence comes from Lobophora halterata, assembly GCA_932526365.1. Taxonomy (NCBI): domain Eukaryota; kingdom Metazoa; phylum Arthropoda; class Insecta; order Lepidoptera; family Geometridae; genus Lobophora; species Lobophora halterata. Next base: position 1,566,102 of record OW052012.1, read on the forward strand.
TTGACGCGAAGTTCAGTTTATCCCAAGGGGTCAGCCATCGATATAATTGCTCATGCTGTACATAAATTGGGATAAGTGCCCCGTTGGGGTGTTTACCCCATCATCTCCCTCGTCACAGGGACAGTGAAAAATTACTTTAGCGTAGGCATGGAAATGAATGCTACTTCTATTTAATTGTCACATGGTGATATTATTTCATTTTATAACAGCTCTATAATCGGTGATTTTGACACCGGTGATTTTTCATCAGTGGCCTAGTGTGATAATGTCACATTTTGTTAAAATTTCACGAATGACGCGACGTCACGCTATCACTCCCACTCACAGTCAGCACTACTGACTTTAGGTTATTGTTATTTACGATACGAATGAAATTATGAATGGTGACAAGTACCTATCATGACATCACAGCGTACAAAATCGGCCGGGGCGCGCCGGGCGGATATCACCGGTGAATTTGTAACAGATTTGACTAAGAAAGTAACAAGTATTATGTGAGATCAGTTTTATACCATGATAAATAACATGTTACTCGGCATACTTTCCATGCCTGCTTTAGCGGCTTGACAGAGCGCTTATGGTGCGTATTCTGATAAGCTTGTGTACTTATAATGTACAGTCAGCTGCACAGACATGTATAGGTACACTTCCAAGCTTTTAAAATCAAAGTGCACATTACTTGTCAGAAGAAGAATGTCTTTGCAAAATTAAGATTATAATATAAATGTAAAAGCTTGGGAGTGTATACATGTCTGTGCAGCTGACTGTACACAAAACTTTGTCAAATTATGAATTCTGCGTTTTAATTATAAATTTTGTTTGTGTTTGATAAAAGTTACGATCAAAACGTGATTGATCGGTGTTAAACAATTTTAAACCTTATTTTAACAAATTAAGAACAAACCAGTCTCGGCTTTCGCATAAACAAATACTAAAAATAAAATAAAATAAAATAAGCCTTTATTGCTAACCTTAATAAGTTTACATGAACATTTTTTTTTGTACTATCTTTATTTGTTAGCTTGTCCTTCGACAAAGGCCTCCTCTAAGGCTTTCCATTTTGTTCTATCTCTTGCTCTGCGAGTCCATACGGGGCCGGCTATTTTTCTCAAATCGTCCTCCCAACGTTTCGTTTGTCTACCTTTATTTCTTTTGCTGCCTCTGGGGTACCACTCTGTTATAATTTTTGTCCACTTTTCTTTTTCTTCCCTTAGCATGTGCCCTGTCCATCTCCATTTTAGTTGTTTGTATACTTGTTGTATGTTTTTAAATTTTGTTTTGCTTTTTATTATTTCTAATCTTACTTTGTCTTTTCGTTTGACTCCTAATACACTTCTTTCCATACCGTTTTGGCAGACTTTCATTTTTTTTAATTGTTGTTCTGTCAGTGCCCATGTTTGGCATCCGTAGGATAGGCATGGTAGGATGCATGTATCGAATACTTTTCTTTTTTCTTTAATAGGCATATCCTTGTTTTTCATGATTTCACTTAGGGACCAATACCGTTTCCAAGTATTCGCAATCCTTCGGTCTATTTCCTTCTACATGCTGTCCTCTTTGGATATTAGCTGCCCCAGATATATATATTCGGTGACATATTCTATTGGACCGCTGTATACTTTTATGTCTGTTTGAGTAGAATTGTTAGTCATTATCTTCGTTTTTGTTATGTTCATTGACAGTCCTGCCTTAGCGCTTTCATCTGCTAGTTGTTGTAGCATGTTCTCTAAACTTTCTGGATTCTCAGAAAACAAAACCAGGTCATCAGCAAAACGTAAATGATTAAGGTTTTCACCATTGATGTTTAGTCCATAATTATCCAATTCTAAGTTCCTGAAAATCATCTCCAGTATGGCTGAGAATAGCTTTGGCGAAATAGGGTCGCCTTGTCTGACGCCTCTTTCGATTGGGAACTCCACTCCTGTTTTCTCAAGTTTCACCTGGGCGGTACATTTTGAATAATCGTTTTTGAGTATTCTTATGTATTTAGTCTCGACACCCTGGCTTTCTAATGCCATCCAGATGTAATCATGCTCTAGAGAATCAAATGCTTTATTAAAGTCCACGAATCCTATGTAATATACTTTATTGTATTCCTTGTATTTTTGAAGAACTTGTTTAAATACGTGAATGTGGTCTATTGTCGAAAATTTGCTACGAAATCCAGCTTGCTCTTTGGGTTGATTCTCGTCAAGTTTTACTGCAATTCTTGATAGCATTATCTTAGAGAATACTTTATAGATGTTTGACATTATACTTATTGGTCTATAGTTGTTCATATCTCCTTTGTCTCCTTTTTTATGTATTAATGTTATTGTTGATTTGCTCCAATCATTTGGGATGCTTAGTTAGTTTAGGAGCTATCACTGGTATCGTAGTTTTAAGTAGTTCATTTGTAATTTGATCAAGTCCTGGTGCTTTGTCTAGTTTTTGTGTGTTAATTGCTCTGATTGTTTCTTCCTGTAGTATTATTGGTATTGGTTCTGTGTCTGTTAGTGTTTCATTTTGTTTTTGTACTCTTCCTGTCGATTGTATGTGTATGTCTATTGTTTCTCTGTTGTGTATGATTTCTGTGTTGAGTTTTTCACCTTTAGAGGGTCCCGGTCATTTTCTCCCACGATGACCAGTCGGCTTGGGAGAGGAGTTTGTTTATATGTTTTTCTAGGTTTTGTTTTGTTGTTTGATTGTGTTTTTTCCCGTTTGTTATCTGTTAATTGCTATTGTTTCTTGGTTGGTTGTTGGTTGGAGAGGGAGTTTGAACTACCTCTCATCATATCAAATGCGTTGGTTCTGTTGTCCTTCGACGTTAGTGTCGGTTGTTTCCTTGGCTGTGTGACTAATTGTGGTGTTTAAGTTTATGTTTAGGTCTCCCTTGAAAATTTTTTTCACTCTCCAAAAGTTGTGTAGTTGATATTTCACCCTCCTTCAATCCGAATATCACCATGTTATTGTTTTTCTTTTCTCTTTTTAAATACTCTATCTGCTCTTCCAGTTTTTCTACTTTTGATTTCAAGTTTTTGTTTTCATTTATAATTGGTTGAAGTTTTTCCTCCAATTTTTCCATAATCGTGTTTGTTATTGTTTCAGAAAGCGTCGTAGATTGGTTTGCCATCTCAATTTTCATGTTGTATAATAAGAGTTGAAATTGCTCCTCCATTTTATTCTTAGTAAAACGGAACGTTTTCTTTTTTGGTAGAAATAATATTCCTTGTACTGGCAACTTTGGATGACGTTAGTGACAGTTCAGTTGATAGTTCTGTCAAAGTGACGGATGCAATTCCGATGCAGTGGCACTTGTTGAACTAACCTCACTTTTTCCTAGTGATTTGTTTCGTATTTTATGCGATCATATCATGCGAATTCGGCAAGGTTTATTATTTCGAGCACTTGTTTTCACTTTTGTTCTTGCTTTGCGAAAGTAATTAGGATATCCAGCGACTTTTACTATTATTAAACACAATTTCTTTCGGAGTGACAGTTGGATGTTGTTTACGTTCGAGAGACCGGAACCGGAAAAAACAAATACTAATCTAATATAAATAGCTACCTAACTGGTGCCCGCGACTTCGTCTGCGCAGGTATCTTTATAAATTGTAGCCAATCTGTTATTTTGGTGTTTAAGCTATATTAGTGCAAAGTTTCATTAAAATCCATTCAGTAGTTTTTACGTGAAAGAGTATCAAACATTCATCCATCCATCCATACTTAAAAACTTTCGCGTTTATAATATTGACTAACTGGTGCCCGCGACTTCGTCTGCGCAGGTATCTTTATAAATTGTAGCCTATGTGTTATTCTGATGTATAAGCTATATTATTGCAAAGTTTCATTAAAATCCATTCAGTAGTTTTTACGCGAAAGAGTAACAAACATCCATCCATACTTAAAAACTTTCGCGTTTATAATATTGATTAACTGGTGCCCGCGACTTCGTCTGCGCAGGTATCTTTATACATTGTAGCCTATGTGTTATTCAGGTGTATAAGCTATATTATTGTAAAGTTTCATTAAAATCCATTCATTAGTTTTTACGTGAAAGAGTAACAAATATCCATCCATCCATCCATACTTAAACTTTCGCGTTTTGAATTGCGGTCTTATTACGTAAGAACACGGTTTCAATTACATACATTCATTAGATTGTTTTTGATTACGTATGTATTTACTTTGGAAGTTGTATTTAGTTGGAGTGGTTTGTTGTTATAGCTCCGTACGTAACTTGTGTTTGCGTAGTGGTTCTGTTTACGTGTGTACTTGCGTAGCAAATTGAATTATCTTGCGAGGTTCGTCAGAATAATAAGGACAATATGTATAGCAAATATTATTTCATAAATCAGAGTTGTTAAATTACCAGGTACTATATTTTATTTATATTTTAGTAGAACCTTAGCTTTTGTGAATGATTGAGACGAAAAACAATTTTGGATTTTTAGAGATTTGAATATTTTCTTACATTCCTAGTCAATTCAATCATCAACATGTATTAAAAGGTTTTTTATCTGAACTGATTGACAGACAATGTTCAGTCAAAACTATTGAATGTAAAGACTTGAAATTTGGGATGAGGTTGATCCAGAAGTGTGTACTAAGAATATAATATCGAGCGATTCTTCTCTATAATGCTCTACATATTGAGATGAAAACAATTAACAGTCCAAATTTGTTTAAAAATAAGTTGAGAAAACTTTTGTTAGAGGGGTGCTTCTATACAATTAACGAGTTTATGACAAGATAGGTTTAGTGACATAGGATAGTATGTAGTAAGTAGGTTTGCTGCTGTTAGGTAGTAGTTTAAGGTAGTCATTTTGAAAATGTATTCTAGTTATTTTTATTTTTGCTTTGTATGTACATTTTGACATTCATATACGATTTTGAAAAATTGTGATTTAATCAATGAAATGAATTAATTTTGTTGGTACGCAACACAAATGATGTATAAAATTTTTGAGTCCCATTTTAAATTTTCCGTATATTACGTACAAATTTTAGTTTTAAAGCGTTTCCCCCAAATTTCGTCATTTTTTTGTCTATACCTTACTTAAAAAACGTATGAGCAAACGTTAAGTAAAAGCGACGGGCAAACGTAAAAAAAACCTAAAATGGCAAGCGCTCGTAAACTCGCAAAAAGAAGCAAAAGTTTCATTATTTAAGAGTTCATTTAACCGTACCCATTTGCACAAAATATTAAGCTCATTTGCTAGAAAGTAAACAAAGGTATAATAACTTTTCATCAACATGAAAAACTCCCCACGTTTGTCTAAACATTCGTTCTTTTAAACAAATTAACTGGAACAAAAACGGTGTTGTATGCTAATTTTAACACGTTCATTTTTCAATTCGGATAAAATACCAATGTTTAATGTGAACCATAGAAGTATTAATGTATAGAATCATAATGTAGTAGGTTTGTAGATTGAAAACGAGCCAAAATAGTTACTATAGGCTAGTGGCTAAACTTATCCAACTTATAGTACATTTTGATCTTGATCTAAACTCTTTGTTTTATTGAGTACTGTGAATTTTCTATACTCTTTCTCTTACCCTATTTCAAGATTTTCACGATTTTATTTTATTTCTTTTATTATTTTATTTCATTCTATTTAGTGTTAATTTAGACTTCATTTTACAAAGTGACTACATAATAAAAAAAAATCACATTTTTTAGGAATTTTCACAAGCGTTTAATTTAAAAATAAGCGTACGAGACAAAAAGTGTTGAAGTAAACATGGTGAGCGATGTTGCAAAATGAGCGAGTGAATGAGCGAACAAATGGCCCACAGACGGGCTGCGACACTGACAGTGACTGATCTGCGTGCGTTAATCAAGCGAAAGGGCGCGAAGAATCGACCGGCCGACGTTCGATTTACGAATTTGTAATTGGAACTTCGATGCTTCGACTGTGATTTGTTTTTAGCAAGTAATTTGACAGATGAATGACACTCTTTTTCATTTTGTTTTTAACTAGCCAGTGATTATATTTATAATTTTTTTTATGGTATATTTTTTTTCATTTTCAGGTAATTATGGCACTGCAACTGATGGCAAATAAACTACAGGCGCTGATAGTTAAATGGGCAAGTTTTTAAATAATTACTCAGAAACAATAAAATGCACAATGCACCCTTCAACGGGAAGCCAGTGCAGACCGCTGTGCTGTTTATGATTCTTATTCTAAAAAGGGGTTTTTAGAATAAGAATCATAAAAACAATAAAATGATAATGAAAAAATGGAGCCAATAATTTCGTAAAAATACACAAAAGTTGATTTTAACGAAGCATTTACGAAGCCAGGTAAGCGGAATTTAAATAATCGAGCGCGTGTGACGTTTGACACTTGACACGTAGTTAATTCTAATGTGATATGTCACTTTGAACGAGTGACATTGACAGACAGGTCTCGCCACAGGGTCTCGCACTCACGCGAGCACGATTTTAGTATCTAAGTATTTATTCATTTTGTGTAAAATGGAATACTTGCAAGTAAAAGTATGCTAAATGATACTTCTTTAAGCTTCTGCATGCGACTTTGTCTACTTGCACCAAACTGTCAAGGCTCCTAAGCAATTACTTTTCTTGCTTTAAGTTAAGTAAATGCTTAGGAACGTTGATAGATAGATAGATAGATAATTCTTTATTGCACACCACAAAACAAGAAAATAAACAGGAACACAAACATATAAAAAAGTGAAGCACAATGGGCGGTCTTATCGCTAAAAGCAATCTCTTCCAGACAACCTTTGGATGGATCTGGAAATGATGGGAATAGATAATGACGGTGGCGCGTTTAAATAAATTGTATACATAAACCTACATAAACATAAATACTTATATAAATAAATACTATATGTAAAAAAAAAAAAAGATAATTATTTTATAATATCATACTATACTATACCTACATATAAATAAATGAATAGGAGACATCAACTTCTTGGTAGTGTAAGATAATGAGTGTGCAACATTTTTTTGAAAGTGGCGAGCGACTTAGCACTTCTGATGTCTAATGGGAGATCATTCCATAGTGAAATAGCTTGTACAGTGAGAGATTTGCGATAGAATGAAGATGTATAGTCAGGAATTTTGAGAAGTAATTTATTAGAGGGGCGCAGAGAACGAGAAGTTGAGAGGTGGAGATATTCAAAACGCTCCTTGAGATAAGATGGGCTGGACGGAAAGAATAAGATACAGTACAAGAGGGAGAGAATATGAGTATTCCTGCGAAGGCGGATAGGCAACCACTTGAGCTTCTTGCGATATTCGGAGACATGGTCATACTTGCGAAGGCCAAAAATGAACCTAATGCAGACGTTTTGGAGACGCTCAAGTTTATCTAGGAGATATTCGTTAAGGTCAGGGTAGCAGTTATCGGCGTAGTCGAGTATCGGAAGCAGGAGAGACTGTGCAAGCGTAACTTTGGTAGAAGTCGGAAGAAAATTGCGCAACCTCCTCAGCGAGGAGGCAGAAGCAAATATTTTCCTACTTAACTCGGACAACTGGGGTACCCACGACATGTCTTTGTCCATTATGAGACCCAGATTTCTGACTGTGTCACTAAAAGGTATGGCAACACCATCAAATACTACTCTAGGGAGAGTAGACCAATCAATCCTAGAAATCATCCGTGAACTACCAATAACAATAACTTGTGTTTTTAAAGGATTAACTCTAAGACCAAAAGTGCTACTCCAAGTAAGGATACGATCCAGGTCTGTATTGATTATGTTAATTCCTGTACTCAGATCGGTAACAGGAACTTGTGCATATATCTGAAGATCATCTGCATAAAGGTGGTAGGAAGAAGATAGTGATTGGGAAATTGAATTAATAAAGATAGCAAAAAGAAGAGGAGAGAGAACGCCGCCCTGAGGTACACCGGCAGTCAGATCACACCACGACGAGAAAGTATCATCGATACGGATTCGTTGCCGGCGACCAAACAGGTAACTATGAAACCAGTCAATTACCGTTGGAGATATGTTAAGACAGCGTAGAACACCCAGAAGAATGTCAAAGTCAACATTGTTGAAAGCGTTGCTGAAGTCAAGCAACGACAGCACAGTTACATGTCATAAAATATAATAATAATATAAATAATATATAGATAATCAATAAACTACTTAGATACCTATTGAAATATAATTAAAGTTTAAAAGGCGATTTTGCAATCCACCTGCCATTGTGCTTAATCCCTACCAGAACAATGTAACTTAGAAATAATTAATTACGCACGGAACCCGTCTTATTCCATATAACAACACTGAACTCTTAGCCAAGACGTAAAAATAGTCAACACTTATCATAATTGAGTGAGTGAGTGAATGATAGTTTAATTACATTATGTCAAACGTCAGACTGACTGAAGTACATAACCTAACTAAAGTACGCTATGAAAGCACCAAAACTTTTTTACATTAAGTTATCGTAAAATCAGACGGGTAGGGACGAACACAACAAACACACACTACATAATGTTATTACTTCTTGGACGCTGCGCGTTTTGGCTTCGTCGCTGCCGGCGCCACCAGCGCCGCACCCGTCATAGTAGCTGCCGAGGCCGGCTCCTTGGTCGATCGCGACGATGAGGCCACAGGCGTCTTCGCGGAGGCCTCCGACGCCAACGAGTCTGGGTGGGACTGCCCGGCAATCGCATAGAAATCTGTCAGCCAATTGACCCGGTGTCGTTCGCCATCAGGGCCAATAACGAACACATTCCCCTCGCGTGTCCAACATTTCGTCACTCCAAAGCGCAGCCTCGCCTTCATGAACACCTCATGACGAGCCCTAGTGAGAAACTCTGACAAGGTGATGCCAGAGTTTTTTAGGTTCGTCTTGGCGAACCAGACCTTGTCGCGCACGGCTACGTCCTTCAGTTTGAAAAGAATAGGTCGCGGCTTGTTGGAGGAAGAGCGACCCATCCTATGACACCGACTGATGTCCACACTGGAGAACTGAGGGACCTTCAACTTGCCGCTGACAATTTTGCTCACAACAGCAGCGGTGTCCTCTTTTGGATCTTCGGGGACTCCATGGATCAACAAGATCTTCCGCCTTCCTCGCATCTCGAGCTGGTCAATCGACCTTGCATTCATCTGGATCTGGTCGAGGAGTGATCGCATTACTTTGGAGGCAAAGTCTTTGAAGGCACTATATTCAGCAGCTAGAGAACTGACAGTATGCAGTTCTGGCTGAGCTGTACTCTTGCGTAGCTCCTCCTCGAAGTGATCCATTCGGCCGCAGAGGTCTCCCATCAATTGTTGGATGGAATAGTTGTCCATGGTGCAGTGTGATGAACAAAAGTGAGGTTATCCAGATGGAAGTGTTGTAGTGGTGAAGTTGTTACACAGATGGTAGAGATAACACTTTGTGGCAGGTGGTTTATTTCACTGAATCATTGGATTCATAAATATTCTATGTAAGTACTATTATATTATTTTTATTTAAATAAATTTATTAGAGCAAAATAAGAAGATGTTTGTTTTTTGCCTACCCGCCAAGAAAAAAAAAAAAAAAAAAAAGTTGATAGTTTGGTGCAAGTCGGTATTAGCTCGTGATATAAAACAACTACGAACATTTTTATTTCATAATTAAAATACGAATACTATTATGGAGGAGAGAGATGTAAACATCAAAATGTATTAAATATTATGTTAAAAAATTTGCATTGTACCAAAGTGAACTAGAAGTTAGTTAGTTAGTTAGTTTACAAAATTGTAATTCAAAACGCATTCTGACAGTGACCTCAACTTTATAATTCTTAGTTAAGTCGGCACAAAGTTAATCATAGTTTTTAATTATGCAATTTTTGAGATCCGACCTCCTCAAAGCGGGCTGTTTTAAACTTTGCCCGGGTTGAACTTACTAAGTAAAATCATATTTTGTACGAGCGAAGACACTCCGCTGGTAAGTATCTGGATATTGTCGGAGTTTGTGAGCTCACATTCTAGATTCAAATATTCGAGAAAGAGTTTTTTTATGAAAACTTAGTTTAGCTCTTTGTTCTGCGAAAATATATTCAGCTAAGGGCGTACTAATGATACAGTACAACTCCTAATAGAAGCATACATAGTAATATAGTTATATCGCAATTTTTGCGCGGAGTGCGCCACCCTTGCTAAGGGTAGAGTAGGTACAAATCCTAATAGAAGCTGAGACATAATTCATTTTGACCGTTTTCAATATTCGAGAAAGAGTTTCCTATTTAAACTGTAATTAGACTCATATTTTGCGAAGACTAGAACTAAAGATAGGGTACAAATCGTAATAGAAACATAGACATAATTAATTTTGACTGTACTCGATATTCGAGAAAGAGTTTTCTAATTTAAACTGAATTTAGAACAATATTTAGCGAAAACTAGAGTTAAGGTATAGATAGATATAGAATATAGTAGAGCCCTAAGCATAGAGAAAAGACATTTGCGCTGTTTACAATATTTCAGAATGATTTTTTTTTTAATCAAAATTTTTTAATAAAAAAAAATGAATTTTAGACCACGTTCAAATCCTATTCTACAAACACAAACACATAGAGCTAAGACTAAATTAAAAATCATAATAGAGCCCCAAGCATAGCATTTTATTAATTCGTAATGAAGCTGCAGAGAAAACAGCGGTCAAAAATACTGGGTAATAAAAGCGAAGAAGTAAGACGTAAATTTCACCCGAAAATGTTTATTAAAACGTTAATAGCCTTCTTTTTATGGTCATTCTGAAATGCCATGGGACATTTATGATCATTTACTGGGTTGCGGAGAAAAGCTTCTAGCTGTTATCGTGAGGCATGGCAAAAAAAAAAACTAGCTTTAATCCGGTCACAGAATAAGTAATCAAAAACGAGCAAAGCTTAAAAAAAGACACACATCTACGGCACGCTTTTAAAGCTCGGTTTTAGGGCGCAGCAGTTTTTGAGATAATCAGTCTAAAAACTGATGTGCCCTAAACCTAAAACCGAGCTTTTGATAACCGAACTTATGATATTTCTAAAATTACCCATATAACTATCGGAGTGATAATTCTTTGAATATCTACCTTATATGTTTTTTATTGATAAAACCATCAGATTTCTACATTATATATTATATATATATATATATATATAGATTATATAGATAAATTTCGGATTCTGTCATAGTAGCAACCTAATACCAACCTAACAATGAATGCGCTTAAATTATTACTAATTTTGAATTAACTTAGAGCATACATATATTTAATGTTAATATAATAGGATAAGAATATTAAAATAAATACTTCATTTAATTTTGACGGGATGTATGATTTTTTTAGGCATGTTTTTCGAGTCTATTTCTTTTTGAAACTACATAATATAACTGAAACGATATTATTAATTTAAGATAACATAGGTTTTTTATTTACCCAATATCAATAAAGCCTATGCTCGATAATGAATCTATAAAATCATTTATTTCTGTAATTCCGGATGCTATTTCTAAAACTAACCTATTCGAATTACCGATGCTACAGCCATATTGCCGGTCACTGATTTCCGGACGGCTGCAATTCCGGCAACACTAATTAACACACGATCTAAAGCCAACAGGACCGTTCAATCACTAGTGTTGGGAATCTGGATATCGATTAACTACAAAAACCAAAACTTTGGAACTTATCAACAATCATAATCAGCTTATACTTATCTCAACGCTGAGACTCCGACTAGCTCTATTCGTGGCTAGCAGACCGAATGGGTATTTATCCATCACACATATATTTGTAAAATGTTAATAATAGTGTAAACGATGTATTTCACTATGATTTTTTATGAAGTTTTTGGCTCAAAATTATTAAGACACAGTTTTATGTGCCATCAGCTTCTGCTAAACGTTAGCCTAACGAGAATCTCACGAAAAATCTCATCATACCGAAGAGAACTCTCGCTGCAAATATTGAGATTAAATAGCGATTGTTATTGTGGACAGTAGAAAAAAGGGTTTTTTTGATAATGGCATTTGAACTAGTAGTTTTTAATTGTATTGTATCCCTAAAATTACAGCTTCCTTCCCGATTTAAGATAGCTTACGAACACATCATGTGAAATCTAAATTACAAAAAAAATATCCAATAAAAAATCATCGACAAGCATGGCTTATAATGAACATCACTAGAATAAACGTTGATCTAACTATTGCAGCTAAGTAATCGTACGTTTTACTAAAAACACATAAAACCAATCTATTGTTTCGCATCCTATCCGTATTGGATTTAGAACCTAGCCAATCTCAGTTTATCGGAAATAGGTGGCTGTGAAAATGACCCAAATAAGAACGTTTTAGCTCAAAGTTGATATTTATTTTGAACTAGTCGTTAGATACGGCTATTTCGAGAGCAGAAAAACTGATTCGGTGTATTAGTTTAAATATAATATTAATTTATTTATGTATAATAAATAGCTTTTTGTTTTAGGTACAGTCAGCTGCACAGACATGTATACATACACTCCCAAGCTTTCACATTTATATAACTCTTAATTATGCAAAGAACGTCTGCGAAGTGAAGTGAAGATAAGAAGTGCACGCAAGCAATTTCAAATTAATGTAGTTATCTTACTTGTCAGAAGAAGAATGTCTTTACTAAATTAAGAGTATAATATAAATGTAAATGCTTGGTATTTGTATAGTAAACCTTTATATTAGGTGCGAAGTGAAGTGAAGATAATATGCACATAAGCATTTTCAAATTAAGGGGATTCCTCAAATCCGAATTCCATACAAAATGTATCGGACAAATACTCAAAAAGTACGCCGTATTATAGTAATTTCTTCACACTATTAGTTTCGTCCATGTTTTTTCATAACAGAAAAAGAAAGTGACAGATTTCATACTTTAATTTAGATTTTATACGTGTTTTAAAATTAACCCTACTAACTTAAACTTACGTTATCTTACTTGTCAGAAGAAGTGTGAAGAAGATAAATTGCAAAATAAGGAGTACCTATAATATAAATGTTAATGCAAGTATATACATGTCTATGCAGCTGACTGTACATCTTGAAAGAAAATCTTTTATTTTCAACCATCAAGGCTCTGTGCAAGCGATTATTCTGTGTCTGATACAAGAATATCCTGTCTGTTTTGTCTGAAAATCTACAGTTGCCGTTGTGATACAGGACACTCGTTTGCGTAGCGTCTAAGATAAACAAAAAGTAGTACCTACCTACATATATACCTAGAAGTTAAATCTTGATGACTCTTTTAGTACGATGACACACGGCGTTTTTACACGCTACTCGCCAGCGACTTTGCGACTTCGTGTAAAGTTGCGTTTTGACCATCTGCTAACACGCTCACACGCTAGCGTTTAATAACGCCAACAATCAGCTTGTAAAAAAGCTTGTGTGTCATCGAAGCTTTAGATTGTAGTTTGGTTGCACTTAGCTCGTGTAGAAGTTGACGAGGTCGTTATGCCTCATCAATCATCATGTCAGCAATTGATGACTGACATGCAATAGATGTCCAAGGCCTAGATACGGCATCCATAGAACCCTCTCTAAATCCATAGAAATAAGGAAACCAGCATTTTTTACGCCGCCTCTATACCTCTATTACCGCTTCAAAAACCCGATATTTTTTAAGAAAATGCATTTAAATCTAAAATGTCAATTGGCTGGTAAAAAAAAGTAAAAATATTCGGAGTACAGATATCCATATTAATACCTACTTAATTTTTTTTAAATTATATTGAAATCAGATAAGATTAGATTAAATAAAAGTTAATTTTAACGTTAGGAAGGAAGGAACTGGGTAGAGGACATTGTCAACTTTTTACCTACATAACATCTAGCAAAGCAGCGAGTAGGAGCCAGTGTGTACCATTTCCTGCCCCCAACTGTACACCGTCGACCCCACTTCACGAACAATGATTCCATCCGACAGCAACCTATCATACCATTTCCCGTATCGATGTCGCACCGTAAATTCACACGATACCCACTCATAACTACAACTCGGGCGCATTAACATGACATCTGGTTTGAATGACGTTTGCGCAAAGTACAGCGTGGAATTGGATTATCTTGAAAAAGAAGAGGTTCTATAATACTTGGTAATGATAAGGCTTCGCAATTAGAGGAAAAAGAAACACGGAGGGCGCCGCGCGGGGCAGCGTGGGAAGCATCAAGTTCCGAGCCACGTGTCAGCCAGGTGTCATGTTGATTCGCCCGAGTAGTACGTGCAAAAACGGTCTGAATCGGACCGCTAATGGTTACTTGCACCTAATTGCCTTTTTAATGTTTTTTTTATCATTAATCAAATAAAATTAATACAAAAAAGTTTATTAGAAAACTTATTATTATTATATATATACTATATTTCGATTATTGATTAAAAAAAAAACAGGATCCTAAGCAATTATTTTACTTGTTTTATAGATTTTCAACCGACTTCAAAAAAGGAGGTTTCATTCGGTTTTTTTTATGTTTTTCAGAACTTTGTTGTGTTTAGAAACCGATTTGAAAAATTGTTCATTGTTTGAGAGGATATACTTACAGATTGGTCCTTTAGACATTTCATCAAAATCTTATAGTAGTTTAGTTTAAATCAACTTAACTGAAAATAATATGTTGTCAAAGTAAATAAAATTGCGTATTTTGCTTTTCTGTGACTTTTTAGTCGTGTTTACGGCCATTAAAACAGTCCAATTGAAGTCGGATGTAGTATGTTATTGTATAACATTGATTATATCGGTCTTAATCTGAACTATTAAGATCTTCCAAACGGATCTCTAATTTAATAACATAAAAAAATTGGTTGTCTGTAAAGTTGGTTTACGAACGACGTCATAACCAGCGTAACGGGACAATGAGAGTTACCGGACAATGACGTCGACGTAGTCACGTCAAACCCTATATAAAATATATGGGGACCAGTACCAAGAGTTCGTAATCATACCTTTACATACCATTTAGCCCATTACCACACAAGCTAGGCCGCGGGTGGTCTCAGCTACGAAAAATCCATCTAAAATCTTGCAAAACACTGCAAATGTAAAATACATTCTGAAAAAAACTCATAACTCGCCATACGGAAATCCGCAGAGATCCGCAATGAAATATAGATTCCTTATTTATACGGAACCCGATACGCGAGTTATGATCCAGCCGCAGGATATTTGATTTGTAACTGTAATGCACTCAAGGAAATTGACTTACCCTGGTCCCTGCGTAAATCGGGTATTCGGAACATGCTTGCAAGGGTCCATTTTAATGCACACAGTATTATATTATGTTTGCACCAATATCTTACAAAAATATAAAGATTAAGGTTTTTTAAACACAATTTTAACACAATTTTTATCAATTTGGTTCTGTATTCTGGATCTCTGTCACTTGGTTCGACAGAGGACAATTTGTTTGTCAAACAGTTTAAAAAACTTTTTTTCGCTTACTATACCACAGTACTTCTTTGATTGTGGCTAGACAGCGTTGCGTAAAATGTCTAACATTATGAATGAATGAATTATTTATTTGTCTTTATCATGGTTAGTTACATACGGGTCTTATGAATGTACGAGAATAAAATAGAGTCACATACTTCACGAAGAATTCAGTATACATTTTGTTCCTGTTTTTTTTGTTTATGTTACTTCTAATCTCGATTGTTATTATTATCATTTCACTTGGAAAGATTATATTTGATCAGATAGATACAATGCTAAGAGTACAGCTCTACCTACATAGAGGGATAGTCGATGCCTCATTGGGTCGATTATCACTGTCTAGGGATCGCTGAGGGGTAAACTAGTCGCTCCATTGTGATCCAACTAATATCTAGCTCACAGAATACTCTTGTTATATACTGATCTAGATACGTATGTAGATGTTTTAAATGTAGCCGACACTATGTAATAGTTTCGGTATGTTTTGTGTTATTTCATTGGTTGTGTTCATTTATCGTATTAATTATTGATCCTGTTCGTTAGTTTTTTTTATTTGATGGCGTTGCGTGAATTATCCAAACGTTATTATTATTATTGTTTCACTTGGAAATATTATGTTGGATCAGATAAATATAATGCTGAGAGTACGCTACTGGCTACAACTCTACTTAGAGGGATAGTCGATGCCTCGGTGGGCCGATTATCACTCTCTAGGGATCGCAGAGGGGTAAACTAGTCGCGTCATTGTGATCCAACTAATACCTAGATACGTCGATTAGATATAATAAATTGAGCCCGCACTATGTTATAGTTACGTACAATTCTTTAAGTTTTTTTTTCGGTGTTATTTGTCGTTTTAATTAATTAATGAGCCCGTCCGTTACTTATGTTTATTGTTTTTTTATTTTAATTTAAGTCATACTTTCAGTTTTATCAGAGAACGATCTCATTTAATTTGAATTTGTATTTATTTGATTGAAACTTCGGAGTTAAAATCTAACTAGAGCTTTGTACTTTTGAATATTTTGTTACCAACTCAATTGCTTACAATTAATAACGTAAGTTTGATTAATTTATATTAAAATTAGCTTACACAAAAAAATAAACTTTAAAACGAATATAATTCCGAACATATCAAAATTTCCGTGAGCTTAAATATTTTTCACAAAAAAATAAGCAACACCACAATCGATATTTATTCACATTTCCTTTCCATACACTTCTACGAAACTTCCGACTTTTCCCTAATACATTAACTTCTACAACAAAATTTCCAAGGCCCGCTACCATGGCAACCGCTCACCAGCCTTAATAACTCGATGTGAAGATTAATCGATCTACATCTGCAAAAGGCGGATGAAGTGCCCCAAGATTAGTCACTTGGGATCCAACCCTACCAACACAAGGGATTACTACCTCTATTCTTTGGGAATAAAGCTAAAAATGCGATGAGATTGATGGAACCAATAAGTCGAAAAGTAGCAGAATAGGTAGTGTTTATCCCAAGTTAATTTATGTCACAGAAGTATTAAAGTATAGAAATACAATGTAGTACATTGAAAATGCGACCAATAAAGGAAGCTACATTGGCTAACTTCTAGTACATTTTGGTCCGATGCTAATTTTCGAAAAAGAGAAGTAACAGGGCTAGATAAATAATATATGTTAAAATTACTGGGCTTTTCCATTGTTAATAAAACTACATCGTAAAAAGTAAGGAACATTATTTGAAACGTTACTTTGCGGAAATGCATAAATATTAATAAATAGCATATACATAGTAATAAATCCGCTTAACTAAATACATTAAATATATTAATGCTATTTATTAATAAGATGGACAGTAATAATAACCAAACCGGATGCGGTATATAAGACCGAAATATTTCAGACACCCTGTCAATAAAAAATAAATATCTCTATTTTTAAATAAAGTTTGTTACTTTTTAAGATGTAGTTTTATTTACAATGAAAAAGCCCAGTAGTTTTAACATATATTTATCTAGCCCTGTTACTTCTCTTTTTCGAAAATTATCATCGGACCAAAATGAACTAGTTAGCCAATGTGGCTTCTTTTATAGGTCGATTTTTTAATGTACTAAATTGTGTTTCTATATTTTATACTTCTGTGACATAAATTAACTTGGGATAAACACTACCTATTCTGCTACTTTTCGACTTATTGTTTCCATCCATATATTACTATAGTTAGCCAATGTGGCTCCCTTTCTTGGTCGCAATTTCAATGTACTACATTGTGTTTCTATACTTTAATACTTCTGTGGTAGTGTTTATCCCAAGTTAATTTATGTGGTTCAGCGATGGTGTGACATAAGCAGATAGGCCTCTGATCGAGATATTTCTATTCGGATAAGTGGTGAGCCGAAGCTCATCGATATTTATTTTGCCGGAAAAAGTAATGAAATACCGTAAAAAATACAAGGTTATTTTTGCAGAGGATGTCAAAATGTTTTCTGAAGACTTACTGATACGTTTCAATAAAATAAATAATGAAGGAAAATATTTTTTTTACTACGTTTTGTAGGTCCTATTCATATTATATTTATCTTACCAAAAAATATATGGATTATTTTTTGCATTTCGCGTGTTGTTTTGCTCTCTTGCACACTCATAAAATATAACTTTTCATATTGTTTCCGGATTCTTTTTGAGCAAATAATTATAATAATAATAAAGCCTTTTGTTTCCCAGAACATCTTAAGTAACATTTTTGTTACCTCTAGTAAACTTAACTACCAAATAGTTAGTAACAGAAAACCAGCACTCAGTAGCTTGTAATGTCACAGATGCTGAGTGGTTACCTCTTTTATAACAATTTTAAGACCTTTATATCTGTTTGTTAACTGTGTTTTATAGTTTCAAATATATTATTATTCCCAAAGTTTTCAAAATTTTGTCAGAGCGTCTGGTCGAAGCGACGCGTGATCAGAGGGCTGACAGCTATCTCGGCCTTGCAATACAAAGTGGCAATGCAGCCAGTATCCTCGGCACGCTGCCATCGGGTATCGAGTTGGAGCAGTTGAGCTACCTATAGATCGTTTGCAACGGCCTTTGGGTGGCCCAATTATTTCCTTTTATAAATTTTGTAATATAGATTGTAGTAGTTAGCTTATGCTGAAATAAAATCTTATTCTTGAATAAATTCTAGAACCTGAACTACCTATTTGAAATACACCATAACAACTGCCTTCTTTCTTCACATACCTATTCTAAAAGTAACGCTTAAAAAAAGCCTTTACAAAGGTAAAGCATACAAGTTATAAATACTATGTAGACACAGTTATTGTGTGCATCCACTCGAGTCTCGGTCGCCAACAATGCCCACTCTCGCAAAATTGCAGCCGTGGCCTGATGAAGCAGTTTGAAGGTGGCAACGCGGAGATGAGAGTGGCGTGAACAACGGAGGCAGATGGGAATATTTTGTCCTTGCCACACCCCACAGTGACATTGGACTAGAGGGACTGAAGCAAATTACTGACGGACTGTACCTTGCTCCTTAGCTTTGTATAGAAAGTTACTTGTAGTTTTTTTTCAAATAATGATTCTGGCTACTCGATAGAAAAAAAAGTTTGAGGTAAAAAGAGGTGCTAAGCCCAACAAGGGAATAGACTAGCTAAGTCCTCTTTTGAAGGTAAGGTCACAACTACCTTTGACCAAATCAATCTTACGACTGTAAGCGCGAGTTTGCGAGGAATAATCATTTATAGTTTAAGGTATTACCTAAGTGTTTTGGATGAAAAAAACTATAAACTGCTATCTTTTTAAATTATTTATAAATAAAATACTTACTTATTAGATTTGACCTCATCATTACAGAACCCATTGAGCTTAAAAATAATTGAATTAAAAAAATATACAAAATACTTCTGCAAATGTATTTATTAGCTACAGCATAAGTTAACTACTCCAATCTATAATACAAAATTTATAAAAGGAAACAATTGGAGCACCTAGACCGTTGCAAACAATCTATAGGCAGTTCAACTGATCCAACTCGATACCCGATGGCAGCGTGCCGAGGTTACTGGCTGCATTATCTCTTTGTACAGCAAGGCTTATTCTTCGGGTGAGATAGCTGCTAGCCTTCTGATCACGCGTCGCTTCACCAAATATACAATAGTGGATTATGCACTAAGGGGATAAAGCAGTGTCTTATGTCGCGGGTGGCATATTGAACCCTGAGCTAACGAGGGACTCAGTTAACTCCTGAGCGAAGCGAGGGGTTATGTAGAGTCCTGAGTGACGCGAGAGGGTCAAGCTACTCAAGACGAAGACAGGCTTTATCTCAGAGGAGCATACTCTACTTTTCACACTTTCTGCGAGGCAACAAAAAGCCAGGGCTCCAGCAGCGAACACAGTCTTTTGTTTCACAATCATTGAAGTCGCGCCTTTTTGCTGCTTATGGTGGCCAGTTCGATTTTCGAACAAACCTTTTTACAATGCCATATGGGTGTTCTATTACTTAGAGTTTTCCACGAGTTTCCACACGAATTTGACGTTCCAAATTCAAATCACATTACGACCCTTGGGAGTTTCATACAACATTAACTCCCTAGAGAGGTAATGCTATGCTTTACCTTGATGATAGCATGATATGTAATTGGACATTGTCGAGCAGGTGGTGTGGAAATAAAATTTCCATTACCCAATCACGCCATCATTACAGAACCTATTGAGCAGAAATTAGGTATGGGTAAACTCAAACATAAACTCTTTTGTGGTAAAAAAGTGATATACTTTTAGGAATACAGCGCTCGTTACCGGAAAGTTGGCAACACTGGTAGTTAGGTTGTCTCGTCGATACTCCCTCGGCAGTGAAACAATTTAGAGTAATGAACGATCCAGTTCGGGGATTACTGGGAACGAGTTTTGTTTAGACCATTTTGCCAGTACTTTTTAAAATAAACTTGATACTTACTGAGTTTTATGATTACAATTAAAAACACTGGCTGTGGCTCGCAATTTCGTCCACCTGATATCGGAATAAAAAATTGTATGTAATTTTCAAGCTCATACATACTGTATCCATAGGTATCGAATTTCAGTCTAATTGGTTCAGTAGTTTTGGCCAGACTTAGAAACAAACATATATCTACCTATTCACTTTCACAAACTTTCGCATTTATAATATTAATAGTCGAGTTTTCTAGTTACTTAGGTACTAGCGCTTGTTACCGGATAGTTGGCAACAACGGTAGTTAGGTTGCCTCGTCGATGCTCCCTCGGGAGTAAAACAATTTAGAGTAATGAACGAACCAGCATGGGGGATTACTGGGAACGAGTTTTGTTTAGACCATTTTGCCAGTACCTACCTACAATTTGTGATTACCATAACGTACTAAAGCTAGGAATTTATTTTATGTCAATAAATTGGCGAGATGCATCCAACGGTATGGTGAATTTTGACCAGACCTGCCACTATAGTGCGCTACAATTAAGGGCATAGGCTGCGTTTTATTCCAATACCACACGAACAAAACAGCGGATAGCAATGTAGATCTCTGAAAATCTCAAATCAGTAATGTGTAAGCATTACTGTGTTCCGGTTGGAAGGGCACAGTAGCTAGTGAAACTAGGCTTTTGAGACGACCATTAATATGTCTCAAGGTGAATACAAATACAAATACAAATACAAATCATTTATTTATAACTCCATAGCTACAAGTCAACATTAATTTATAATAAAATTGGTAAATTAAATAATTCATTCATATCATAAAATACATTTTCCAATAGCCACTTCTTCAAACGAGCTTTGAAGGTATAGATGGAAGGTGCATCACGTACAGTGTGAACGAGCCCTATTAATAGTATAGTATTTCACCGGCCTAAAGAAAACAAAGCCCTGTGTAGCACTGCTTTAGTTTTGAGCAGGCGTGATCTCTTACCATCAGAAGAGCGCCTAGCTAGCTCCATTTATTTTACATTAAATAAAAAGTTTAATTAGATTTGGAAACGTTAGCTACCTTTCTCAGAAGCTGTTCTAATCGTAATTGCAATAACAGTCAGGTAATAAATACAGGCTGAAAGCTTTCAGCTGAAATGGAAACACCGGCGTTTAATTTCAGGATAGATGATTAATTTTCAGTAATTACAGAGTATCTACTGAAAAATATACATTTTATATTAATTTTTTTAGGGAAATTTAGGGGAATAATTATTATTCTCATAGTTAGCTGTTAATTTCCCTATAATCTATTATATACGGTTTTTTTTCAAGTTCCTGTAAAATTAAAAAAAAATACAAAGTTTTACAAAAACATACAACAACCAACTTCAATCGGACTGTTCTAGTGAACGTAGGCACCACTGAAAAGTCACAGAGAAGCAAAATAATTATGTAATATCGTTCATTTCAACGATTTTTTTTTTCAGTTACTTTGATTTAAAAACTCCTATAAGTTCTTGAATATAAACGAATTGATAACCTCCTTCTTTTTTGAAGTCGGTTAAAAATAACTTTCTGTTCGTATACTCTAAATGTACATAGAAAGTAATAAAAAGTAACCAAAATACGATATAAAGTTAATTTACTAGAATAAGGCTAATGGTTAAGTATTCCAACCTTATTTATCATAAACGATGACTACACTTCAAATTAGTCGTAAGACGGGGACAGGACTAAAAAAATTCAGACACCTTGTCAATAAATATGAAATATCTTCATTTTTAAATAATGTTAGTTACTTTTTACGATGTAGTTTTATTAACAATGAAAAAGCATAGTAGTTTGCACATATATAATATTTAACTAGCCCTGCTGCTTCTCTTTTTCAAAAATTTGCATCGGACCAAAATGTACTAGAAGTTAGCCAACGTGGCTTCTTTTTCTTGTCGCATTTTCAATATACTACATTGTGAGTCTGTACTCTGTGTCTAACAGTGAATAACGTCTTTAATTCTGCCCTTCCGCAAAAAGTTAACTGACGTTACCGTAATTAACAAACCCAAGAGCTTTGTCCAAAATGCTGTCACTATTTTATAGCTAGCGACAGCCCTAAGCAGACGGTCGAGAACGGACCAAATTGCTTTAATAAAACACTAAAATAAATTATCTTTTTCAACCCTAAGGGCGTGATATGCGGATATTAATGTGTCATACTCAGATAGTTCATATCTTTGTGATTTTGTGCGAAAGTAAGAAGGATTTGAAGTGAGCTTTACAAGTTTTATCTAGCGGAGAGCTTTAGAACAGCGGGAGACATTTGAATAACATTACTATTCGTTTTCCCTATATTAATCTAGTAGTACTAGTCGACTCCTACACTTCATTTGTAAAACGAATTATCAAAAAATATTTTTTAGTACACGCTTACTCTTTTTGACACAAAATTTCAAGTTTTTAGTGTTTTTAGCCTATGCATTGTATGTCAGTCAGGATGAAGCCGTTTCTAAATATTTATTGATTGATATCTAATTCATATTAAATTAGTCTGTTTTTAATGTTTAAGGCATTGGCCTTCATTTTGTACGGAATTCGGATTTGAGGATTGGCCTTAATGATGTAACTACTAGTTACACGTTTAGCCTCGATGTCACAGGGCTAGTTTACAAGCCAGCGAGTTTAAAAGCGAGTGAGTGAGCGAGTTCCGAAAGGATTGTCAACTAGTAGATTGTAAAAAAGCCAATGACACGGTGCGAGTTTACAAGCTACTAACGAACTCTCTGGCTTGTAGCTTATAAACAAGCCCTATGTCATCGACGCTTTTGTGTCAGTAAATCATTATTTAATGAAAAGCCGTGTTGGTTGAGTGGGAGGTGCCACGACCTTCGATACGAAGGTCGTGAGTTCGACCCCGGTCGTACACCAATAGATTTTTCTATTCTAACATATCTATGTGTGCATTTAAAACACGTGCTTAACGGTGAAGGAAAACATCGTGAAGAAACTGGCATGTCATAGAACCTAAAAGCTCGAAAAACATGTGTCAAGTGCACGAAAGGAGCCTCCTCGAGGCGCACTAGAAATCCTTTCACCACACTGGTTCGAACGAACTATGGCTACCGCCCCCGGCCGGTCGTGACGTTGACGGGAGTGGGCTCAACTGAAAACCAGCGCTGGATAGATGGAGAAACCTGTCTATCCAGCATAACGCTGAGTTGAGTCCATTTAATGCTAGAAACTCTGCGACATAAATATACTAGGTATCATAATTATGTAGGTTAGGTACTTTGTAAAATTTCTATTCTTGTATGTTTGTTTTGTTTATCTTTTATATTTTTAAAATACCTAGCCACTTAATGTCTTTCAAGCGAATAAAAACAATTTCTATTTCTATAAATTTTCTATAACTAGTGTTACGATAAGAATAAGAAGATTTATTGATACCTAATGTACCTGGAGGAGAACAAAGAAAATCATAACATAATTTATAGAATCCCTGTACATTTAGAGTCAGCGAATAAAGGCTTATTTTATATATCATTTTATTTTATTTTTAATTTAATGTGCCTCCGCGAACCAATCAGACTTCGATTTCTCTCAACGGACACAAACGGCAAACTTGCGCTTTGTATTCAGTGAAAAGTTTTCTATTTTCTAGACAAACTTTTCCTATGGACTTTCCTTCCGCTGACTTTATTAGCTGTACAAACGTACTGTTCATTACTGCGAGAACAGATAAGGCTTCCAATTCAATTGTGCAGCTATTTTCAATTATCGTCTCCACGCTTTTCCCAAAGGTTTTGTGGCTGCCTTCGACTTCTTTGTTTTCCGTTTTGGGGTACCGCAAAAGACGGCTGCAAACGCTTTGAAGGTATCATTTTAGTACTTTGTTAAACAATTTTCACTGTCAAACAATCTTACTGCTCTATTTCTAAGATGATAGGTATAAATAAATATTTATAACAAAAATAAACCTTATAAATAGTATTTATCACTGAACAACAGCGCTCCTCACACACTGGATTTTATGTGCAACATCTTTCATCTCGCTGTTCTGACAATTTGTCGAAGTAATTTCGTGAAAATAGGACTGATATGTGTAACAGGAAGTTGGCTGTCAGATTGTACCTCAGAACAAAGAATCATTCCAAATTTAAATGTTGCTTAATACCAAGGTGGGATGTCAGATGTTACATTACATACACAATGTACTGTAAAGCTAGCTTTTTAAATTATGTTACCAAATCAACAAGCTAAATTTATATTAAAATAGTACTGCTTAATCTATCGCAATAATTTTTATTTGGTTTTTTCGTTTATCAATTGTTATCATGAATCTTAGGTGGCCAGATAAATCGAGTTAGCCAAGAGAGTGTGCCGAAAGAACAAACGAACATACATACACACACATACATAAACCCGTAACACATTATTCAATTAAAAAATCAACCACCAACAATTTGAATATGTACTCAAAGGGTAAAGGCATCTGAAATGAAAGGAAATGCAAAATTGATGTACAGACAGCGTCAGAGATAAGTATCCCCCTTGCACAAGACACCCAGCTATAAATCCTTTCAAAAAATCGTAATACTTAAAATTATTTTTAGGCTTACGTACGGTTATACAAATTAATCTATTTTTAAAGGCAAAACTTCTCCATTCACCGAGACGGCGATTTAAAGGGATTTGAAGCTGGGTATTATAACGCAAGGGGGATACTTATCTAAGACGCTGTCTGTACCTACATAAGTCGAATGCTTGTACAAAGAAGTTTGACGGAGCTCTTGATAAATATATATACCTTTGACTTATTGCCCAAGTTTATTTAGTAAAATAGCTCCAGCTTATTCTTTGAGCCAAAGGAAAAGTCGAGGATCGTAAAGGTTAAAGGTAAGGATTTATAAATCAATCAGTGTCGATCAATGTTACCTAAAGTGATCGACGAGCTAAGGTGAAAACAGATCTCAAACCTATAAAAAACGGTTAAGTAGTCTACTTTCATATGTACATATTTAATGAATACATACAGAAAAATAAATAAATACATATTTTGGACATTCCAAACAACGCCATCTAGCCCCAAACTAAACAGAACTATGATGAACTATGGAAACCAGATAACTGATAGAACACTTTTTTTTTGTAAATAAATTCCTACATAGAAAACACCCAGACTACACCAATGTTGATCACACAAATGTATTTCCTGAAGTGGGAATCGAATCCGCGACACCGGAGACAATTCAAGGTATTTGCCACTCGATCGTGTCGGCAAAAAAAACAATCATACAGAACCCACAGCTTAAAAAATTATTCTCTCTTTTAGCCAGTATTTTTTATCCCACTCTAAATAAATCAATTGTTTCGTAGAGCCATTTACTTGATTTTGTCATTTACATTGTGGTTTTAGAGTAACGTTAAAAGGTTTATAAACGTCCATCTCAAAGGAAAAGAAAAACATAGGTTGTGTTGTGACCTAAGAATGACATAGGTTCCTATTTTTAGCATATTTTATTAGGGAATCAATTTGAATTGATATTTTCATTCGCAAAATAGATGGCAAACGCCTGATGAGAAAGCTTAAAGTTTATTAAAACTGAAAACCCGATTGCGAAAGTATTATGCATTGATTGCCAATTCATTATTCCAAATTAAATTTAAATATATGACTTATATAATATATATTTGTAATCTCTTTTTAATTTCATTCATTTGATACCCTATTTGATAGGTTTGGTTAACAAAAAATAATAAACGACTTACTATTTAGCACAAAAAACCGCCATTTTGGTTTTTAAAACCATCTAAAGACACTTTGTTGATTGAGACATAACTGCATACATTTATTAATTTGTTTTGTTATATAACATTAGACTCACCGCTACAGTTATTTTATAAATATGCTATAAAAATATACTATTCTTAACCTAAATCGAGTTTAACCTTGTCATTTACATTGTGGTTTTAAAAAAAAATACTCACAAGCTCACCATTGTCCATCTTTCAGGGAAATGAAAACGTCACAATCGGTTTTTATCCCGCCTTAATTCAGAGGGTTGCCTTTTGTTATTTTTAGACCATTCATTAGGATGGGTCTGATTGAACGGAAATACGACCATTGTGTTCAATGTATTGTTGCTTAGTACGAGTTTGTGGACTATATTTTATTTCGGGAACATGTTCCTTCGGTTTTGTAACCTTCATGGTGGTTCAAAGGTGTTCATTCGATGTTGTTGTGAGAAATGTCTACCTACACGCTACTTCTTTTGATCACTAAGGTCGGAATAAAAATGAGCGGAAGTGTCTCATTTTTACTCCTTCTAAGAACCCTTTCTTTTTTTGTCATCGGCAATCATTACTTTGTAAGGCTATTTTCAACCGACTTTAATTAATAAGGAAGTTCACAATTTGTATTTTTTTAAGTTGGTTAACCTCAAAACTTCGTATTAACGAAGAAATTTTTTATTTTAAAAATATATACTTTGCGAACGGTTGCTGTTCAGTAGGTTGGTTTTGAAATCAAAATAACTGAAAAACAAAATAGTTAATTAAAAATGCGTTTTAACTTTTTGGTTTTTCTGTGACTTTTCAGTGTTTCCAATTAAAAGTGCATGCATATTGGCTTGTTTTTCTATAGTTTCGAAGATTGTAAAAATATATTATTTGGCTCGCGTTTACCAAAACTCAGCTATTTCCAGCAAACAGCACGATAAGTTGCATCATAAAACATCCAATCAGCTGATTAAAAAAAGCGTTTTAAGCAATTCTAAACTCTCCTTCTCTCAAACTAAAGGTAATTTTTGTAAAGCTCTTTGTTGAGAAAGAATGGCAGCATTAATTCCGTAGAGAATAAAATGAAGTGGTAATTTGTAGAAATGAGAGAGTTACGTTATGGTTACGGTTGTTGTTACGGTTGTTTTACTGCAAACACAATACCTATTGCTCACTTTACTCAACTAAATGTTGAACCGATAAAAAAATCTAGCGAAAAATATATCCGAATGCTGTCGGTGGGTCAAGCGGGTTTCACAAGTAGCCTATATCACTCTATATCGAGCTAATAAGACCATAATTGGTGTATTCTTGATTAATTTTCAATCAAATTGAGTAATTTGACGACACGGATGGTCGAAAGGCAAGTGTATTGCCACGCCCGTTGTCGCGGGTATCGATCTCCGCTTCAGGACAAACATTTGTGTGATGAACATCGGTGTTGAACTATGTAGATCCATATACAAAACAAAACATTAAAAAGACATAAGATTACAAACAATTTAAACCTATCATCATCGAGCTTTAATCCAATAGCGGAGCAGCCTATTGGATGAAAACTCGATTGAAAGTTTGCATGATGGGCGAGTCATATCTACTCCCGATGACTTGTAGGATGCTGTTGGTAATGTTCCACGTTCTGCAGAGCAGTGAGGTGGTTTTCTTGCGTATGATGGCATGAAAGCCGTCGACCCGCGCCTCTGCAAACATGGTAGATGCACTGTAGAAGCGAGGCAGCCCCATTTATTTAATTTTAATACTCGTAGATACAGCCATGGTACCAAAACGAAATGGACGAAAAATATTATGATTTCTTTTTTTTTTTTTAATTTATTTAACTGTTTCATTCATATTGCTTTGTTATACAGTAAAGAATTTTAATTCGTTCATTAACTGCACCGTAAAAAAACTGTACACATGCTACAAACAAAAAGTAGAGGACATTTTATTTATACACCACCAAATTTTAATAAACTTGAATTTTCGGTTTAGTACCTACAACGCAGTTTGAATAAGCTTTGGAGGAGCGAGGAATATACACCACAAATGTTTAATTACCAGAACACTTAAGGCCAATCCTGAAATCGAATTCCATATTTTAAAACACGTATTAAATCTAAATTAAAGTATGAAACTTATCACTTTTTTTGTTGACGAAATCAAAAAACATGGACGAAACGGATAGTGTGATGAAATTACTATAATACGGCGTACTTTTTGAGTATTTGTCCGAAACATTTTGTATGGAATTCGGATTTGAGGATTCCTCTTAAATGGGCAACGCAGAAGGTGTACTACGTTGTATCAGTGCGTTTAAAATTTTGGGATTTTACAAAATGACAGAATGACAGCGGCGCGAGTGCGGCGCCAGAGCAATGAATAAAACTTAATTTATTATCAGTGATGGGTACCGCCTGACGTAAATCCATAGGAAAACGACTATCGGCAGCAGTAGGTATTCCAATTCATATAAAATTTATTTTGACAAAAATTCGACAATTTTTTTTCAAGTTTGCCATATCTGTGTTCAGTAACGGCAACTGTTTATGCGTATTTTTTTGATGATTAAAAATGTACATATTATTATTTATTACTATTTTGCAACCATAAAATAACTTTTCCTTAAACGTTTATCTAGTTTCTACGTATTCATTACCGTATTTAATTACGACAAAAGGCTCGAAAAGCGTTTCATTTTCAACCTGCCTGAGTTTCACAACGAGGTGTGAAGTGACAGAGTTCGCAAGTTGAACTTCTAAGTGTGACTCGACACCTCCCTGTTTAACTTTCCGACGACTAAGTAGGATTGTCTGAAATCATTTTATTTGAATTTGTTTCATACTTGTATTAAGTATTCAGTGTTCTTCTTATCGTGACACTAGTTATTTCGAACCAGTGTAGTGAAAGGATTTCATGTGCGCCCTGAAGAGGCTCCTTTCGTGCACTTGACACATGTTTTAGAACTTTTTAGGATCTATGACATGCCGGTTTCCTCACGATGTTTTCCTTCACCGTTAAGCACACATTAATTTTTTTAACTGAAAAATCTGTGTACTGGATTCGAACCGCACGTCTTCATTATTATTAGTTCAAATCAAGTCGGAACCCTTTGAGTAATATAACTCCGAGAGTAAGTCAACCTATCCAACAAAAAAACCAACCACTGGCTTACATCAAAAAAGGATAATCTTAAAAAAAAATATCAATCTTATTAAAAGACTTTGTACTGACTGGCCAAATTACTGAAAGTCAAGAAGCGCGTACTAGAAAAATAATTTAGTTAATTTACAATGCAAACGAAGATGTGGGCTAATAAATGTATAACTACGTATTCAGATTCCCAAGAATCTCAATTTAAAAAGATATCAGCGTCATTATGAATTTAATTTCAACCACCGTCGTTTCCAGCGAATCCGCAAAGCGTTCAATTTATCTTATTTGAACTCTCGCCGCAGCCTCTTTTCATATTACCATTGGTAACTAAGTTAATAAGATGAATCCTCCCAGTTCTTCGCAGTCTCTACCTCTTTATGGACCATTCAGCGTAGATTGAGAAAAGTATCTACCCTGAATAGCTTTTAGTGCTTGGAAAGTAAACTTCTTATGAAGTATTGCAATTAAATGTTTTTGTGTTGTTTATGCTGTACCATAAAGCTTTTTACGTAAATTTAACGTTTTTTTACCTGGAATTTATACTTTATCCAAATGTAATTATTGTTGAAAAAATAATTCTGCTCGCTTAGGTGTGTAGCAACATAGTTCTTGGCCAATTATTTAGGCATCTTATAACCATAGATGAATAACGATGTTCCTATAGAACAAGATGGATAGTATCAAGCCAAAAGGGAATCGTAAGACAGGACCAAAAAAATTCAGACACCTTGTCAAGAAAAATAAAATATCTCCATTATCAAATAATGTTTGCTACTTTTTACGATGTAGTTTTATTAACAATGAAAAAGCCTGGTAGTTTTAACAATTATAATATTTATCTAGCCCTGTTACTTCTCTTTTTCGAAATTTTGCATCTGACCAAAATATACTAGAAGTTAGCCAAAGTGGCTCCCTTTTATTGGTCACATTTTCAATGTACTACATTGTGTTTCTATTCTTCCGTGCTTATTACGTACTTTAACGATGCTGAAAAATACAAATTTCACATTTTTTCTTTGTATTTTATATATTTTACTATTATTAAAACAGTTACATACAAATTGCATTTATTTAAAAAACCTTATAAATTTAAAATAAATAATGAGTAGTTAAATTATGCATAGTACTAGTTGACGCTCGCAACTTCGTTTGCCTTGCGAGCTAAAAAAATCCTTTCTTGGTACGTAATACGTGATTTCATCGTTCAGTAGTTTGATCTGTGCGTATCAGTCAGTCAGTCAGGACTTAGCTTTTTCATAATTATTGTTAAAGAATAATCTAACAGTGAAGATTATTGTTATCATAATCAAGGTTTTACAAAAACATATACAACCTACTTCAATTGGACTGTTTTAGTGACCGTTAACACCACTGAAAAGTCACAGGGAAGCAAAATACGCAATTTCCTTTATTTCGACGACGTTCTCTTTTTCAGTTCATTGGATATAAAGACTATGCTACTGAATCAGTTTAAAAAAAAATATAAATCGGTTCATAAACAACAAAGTTCTGAGGTAACAAACATTAAAAAAAAAAAAAAAAAAAAAAAAAACATTCAAACGAATTGATAACCTCCTCATTTTTGAATTCGATTGATAAAATAAAATAAATACATTGGAAATAAGTAGGTACTTCTTTCTATAAATTATACGAGCCAAGCGAAAAAGCTCTCAGCTCTACGATTGCAACTCTCTTCTCTTAGCCCCTCTTTGCCTAATCCCAAGATAAAAGGGCATTCTCTTAACAAATTCAATTTATCTGGCATTCGTTAGTGACAACCTCGCTCAGCTTATTATCAATGGACTTTATAATTCTAGGAATAGCACAAAATGTTTAAATGCCCATCGCTTTTTTTGCTTTCTTTCCTAAGGTTGTCTTGAACAAGTCGCTTCCTTTCGATAGAAAGCCCATTGTTGTATGTACTTGTTATGATAAGTTTAGATTTTTGTTAGATTTAGGGTACAATATTATATCCAGAATATATCGCTAACGTAAATAACTACCTAAAAACTCTGTTCAATTTCTTCATTTTGGTGTCCGTTTACTAAAGTTTGAAACGTGCTGGTCAGTCGAGTAAACTGGTGCTCTACCATAAGTACGGTACAGACTAGCGTATTTTTGTCGCGCATATACGGGCGGTTTGGTACTCGCGAAACATCAAAAGCCAAACACGCGTATACTGGCGTTAACGCTCGGTTTTTTCTAGCGAGTGTCAGTAGCATGAGGCGTCGCTTGTTGCGCGTATACAACAAAGAACGTTGTCGTATACGCGCGTATACGCGCCGCATAAAACAAAACACGAGCGGCGAATCCGCTAATCTAAAACCACACTATGCCTAGATCACACGTACCGAGTACTCAGCCGAGACAGTAAAATGTTACTCGGCCAAGATAGTAAAATTTTACTCGGCCGAGACAGTGAAAGCTTCGTCATTCGCTCAGCCGACCACTCGGCGCTATGTTTATACGTACCGAGTACTCAGCCGAAAGCACTGTTTTGGCCGAATACTCGGTACGGATGATCTAGGCATAAGGAGCGAGCGAGCATGTTTATAATAATAAAATTTGGTTGTATCTCTATCTACAGCGTGTTTAAGGAAATTGTGTCAAGAGGAAGCTAAGATAAATTTATCTGATTACAAAATATAAAACGAAATGAGGAAGTTTCAACTCTCAAACGAAAAAATGGTTTAATTACATTTTATTTAAAACTAGGCTAACCACAAAATTTTCTGGGAAAACCCAGATTGTACAAAAATTAAAAATTGACAAGATCTGAAGCAGTATAGCACATGGCCTTTGTAATATAAAGATCATCTTAAATTAAAGTAAGTTATCCACTTCAAAATAGTGCCCTCGGGTAGGTACGTCAAATAATTCACTTGACTTCGATAATACCAATTCAATACCAATTTAATTTCAAGCTATACAATTTAATTTAATATTTATGACTGGTTATGAGTAATTTATAATTTTTAATTTGTTAGAATAAGCCTTATATTAACATAAAATGGTGTAATACCGAAATAAAAGATTTGAATAATGCGTTTATTTATTAGTGGGATGGGAAGTGTTTTGTATCGATTAAAGAAGAAAAACCAGGTAGAGCATAAACATAATCGAAGGAGTAACTGGGCAAAACTGTCCAGTCCGAAGGATGTTAAACATATCTTAACATAAAATATACCTACTTAAACATTCGTGAGATTGTAGTAACAAATACACCGCTACACTTTTTTGACGTGACTACGTTTAATAAATCGATGAACGCCGGATGCATGCACATTGTCCGGTAACGCTCATTGTCCCGTTACGCTGGTAGTCACGTTAAACCATCGATCGTCCGTAAACCAACTTTACAGACAACTATTTTTTTTTTGTAATTTATTCTCAGTTAATATAATCTAGGTAGCAGGTACTTACCTACGATATAAGTTAATGTGCCTAGTTTTTCGTAGACTTTCGCGATTATCACACAGTAATTTGTTTAATTTAAATCGTGAAGACGGATACAGACTCTCAACGTCATGGAACCCAGTGATTGCTAAGTGCACGCGGTACGCTTTTAAAACACCGGGTGCCGACCGAACATTTTTAACGACCAAAATGAGGGTAGTTCCCTCATTTCACCGCGACGGTAGCTCCAATACGCCAGTCAACCCGTGACCACGGCTGTTGCAATACACTCGAAACGTCGGGATACAAAAACATACGAGGTGAGCGCGATAAATACCCGTTATAATCAACTAACTATAAATGTACCTAGATTAAGATTCTGAAAATAAATCATTCATTCATTCATTCATTTAATCTTCAAATATGTACAAATGTGCGAGTGAGAGAGCGGCGCACGGGATTATGTGCCTCATTTTGTAGAGCAGCCTGTATAATTGAACGATTTGCACATAGCTGAATAGACGGTAATGGCATTATGTTAGTGTATATTGATAGAATGGATGGACAGGAAATGATTGAAACCTGAACCAAATGAGGTGTATTGTAGGTTCTAATGGAACAAATCGATTTACGGATTTGCCGTTACCAACATATTACTATTTAGTCTCATATAACTATCTAGATCTTCTTATCGTGTCACTAGTTCCTTCGAACCAGTGTGGTGAAAGGATTTCAAGTGCGCCTCGACGAGGCTCCTTTCGTGCACTCGACACATGTTTTCGAACTTTTTAGGTTCTACGACATGCCGGTTTCCTCACGATGGTTTCCTTCACCGTTGCGAGAACGTGGGATGCAAACCTACATAGATTTTTTCGATCGAAAAAATCCATTTACGCATGACTGCCACCGGGATTCGAACCCGCGACCACCGGATCGTAAGGCAAGGGCCTCATCCACTCGGCCACCACGTCCTCTATCTAGATAGAAAGTACACTTAATCTTTTATACCCCAAGTAAACATCTATACCTACATAAAATAAAACAGAAGACCCCGAATTCCTATGTTTTCTTTACGGAAACGTGTTCAGGCGAATTGAAATAACATGTCAGATTTTTTTTTTGGTGGAACACTTTGTTTGATTCTTTGTTTGTTGGTTTGTCTTCGGTGCGTCCATCATGTTAAAACTTTTACAATATGATAGGTATAGGTACCGAGCCTGTTATGAAAATTTTCTTCAACGGGAGACGAAGTCGCACGAGGTTCAGCTAGTACAATATAAAAGGAAGCTTATAAATAAATATAATAACCAAAAATAATAAGGCGTTGTCCTAATAGAACGCGATCACACGATCGTCGCGCGAGCAAGCGATGCGACCGTCGCGCGATCGCGCGATCAAACGTACGTATCAAAAAACGCGTGATCGCATTCTATTAGGACAACGCCTAAAGGCTACAATGCTAGTTATCATAGATCGCTAAACAGTTTTTCTAAAAAAAAAACAAAAAAGTTTTTTTGTAAAATATTTTTTAGAAGTTACTTGTTTTCCGTAGTATATTTTTTTGTATGCAGTAAAAATAAACGTTTTTCTTTCTTTCTTAATGCCTCTCAACGGTAAAAAAGTTACTACTCATATTTTTAGTGTTTTTCTAAGGTCTAGGTACTAGAGGCTGAACTTACAACAATGTGTATCATGCAACATTAGAAAAATAAAATAAAATTCAAGGAATAAACTGTATCTACTTCTAGGTAACTTTCGCAAAGCCATTGAAACTCTTTCCGCTTCGGAAGAACACACATTTCCCGAGTAGAGTTGGCAACTCTACCACACGGTGACGGGAAAGCCCTGTAATTTTAGCTACAGTGTCCTTTGAACCGAAACAAAGTAATGCTTACACATTACTGCTTTGCGGCAGAATTTTTGACATTGATTTGGTACCATCTAGAAGACATCCTATAGGGGATTCCTATAAGAATGATAATAATAATGCAGTAGAATCTCCTTCAATGCCTCTTACAAAAGTATTTTTGTATCTACAAAAGTTGGTCGTTCCAGAAAATCTCTTTTCTCACTTTTTTTCGATTATAAGTTGAGGTCACAGATGTGAAATATTACAGAAGACACACGATGTGATATTAAGTTTTTTGCCATTTTCAGAAATGAAATAAGGATTCCTATGTCCCTGGTTTTATCAAAACAGACGAACGATTCTAACTCAAGCAACCAAATAAGGATGTTTTAAGATAATATTTAGGTTAACCGTTACAGCAGAATTTTTTTCTTTAATAACCTAGGTTCACAGATTTATGTCAGGACATCGACGGAATATGATACAAAAAGGATATTTCCTCAATTTTTTACTAACAAGAGACGAGAAAAACTAGACAGACACTCATTATGGAGAAGAGAGGAGATCATTTCATTACTATATTAAAATTAAAAATTACTACTCATAATTATATACCAAATTTAATAAAAATTATAATTTTACAAAGTTATTTTATACTTTCAAATAGTAACGTCACTAAAAATTAAAACAACATACAGCCTGAAAAAATAAAGGTACACAAAAAAAAAATGTTTTATAATTATTATCACAAAAAGGGCCGATAGAAATACCAGGCCAACAAAAACACCATCAAAGCCACGAGAAAATCCATCAGAATTTCCTTATTGAATTTGATTGACTTTGTTTTTATTAGTTTATGCCCCATCTCTTCTGTTTGTTTTTCTTTGCCGCAACATAGTGCATCCAAGTGCCGTGTAGATGCGACACTCCGCCGTTTTATTTGCGTCTTGGGACGAAACTTCGAGGTTAGATACTTTAGATAGTAAAAGAAAGTCCATTTGGAAAGTTCTCATACAATGTTCTACTTGTTGTTCTATGTAGTTTATCGATAGTTTAGCCCCGATGAGCTCTTCAATGGTGGTGAACGGTAACTTACGAGCATGTTTTGAAAGTATATTGGGGATTTTCTATACTTTTTGGCACTGACTCACTCGATTGAACGTGAACAGTATTTTAGTAGATGTACCGTATGTGTTTTATTCAAATGGCCACAGCCTGATGTACGGTATTAATATCAACTGCAAAAAGACCAATTATATCGTAATATGTCGCACACCAGAACCACAAACCTCACTGACGATCAATGGCTCTGCTCTTGAACATGAATTATTCCCATCTGTCACCCTGCTCAGTCCGTCTAGGGTGACAGATGGGACAAAAAAGTTATATCTGTCCCACCGTTGCTGATAGGGTGACAGATGGAACTTTTATTAATTTTAAAAGTTCTATCTGTCCCCTGTGACCAATAGGGGGACAGATAGAACTATTTTATTCCCATCATGTCAGTCGCTACAGATCTTGGTGCGATGGTGGACGACAAAGGTGAGACACTCAGGAAATCCGCTGTAGACTCGAGCAAGCATGGAATGCCTTCCGAAAATGCAGCAGATACTTTTTACTTCAGAAATTAATGTCGGCCAAAGCATTCGAATTGCCAGTTGATACGTATTTTCTATTCTGCTCTAAGGGGTAGAGATCTGGACTCTCACAGAAACGATGTGCAAAAAGCTGGAAGCTTTCAAAATGTGGGTGTACACAGTGTACAAAAGGATACTTAAGATATCGCGGTCCAGAAAGTGCGTAGGTTTACAGTGCTCGAAAAATTAGGCAAAGATGTAGATATCCTTAAAACCGCGCAAGGTCACATCATGCTTAATGACAAATATAAACACCTTCAGCTCATTATACAAGGTAAAATCCAAGGCAAAAGAAGGCCCGGCAGACGCCGAATGTCTTGGCTCTCTTACGACAATGGTATAACAAGAGTACTCACTCTCTATTCCGCGCTGCACTGTCCAAGATGCAAATAGCCCTGTTCGTTCATTGCCAACCTCCGATAGGAGACGGCACCGAAAGAAGAAGAAGATTCTATCCGTACATAATTTTATTCGGGCAGCAAATTAATATTATATGTATGTGAGTGTACACAAAGCTTTCAGTTTTTCAGTTTTGTATTGCATGCTAATCATAAGCTGACTAAGGAGAACCTCATTCATTTATGTTATTATAAGATCTTTTTGTAACCACCCTTATTCGCAATAAATAGTTTTGAATTTGAATTTGAATTTGAAGCCAAATATTATGATATAAGCTCTCATACGCGACAAACTCACCACAAACCCACATCATTTATACAGTTAGTTTATAAAGGTGATAAAATATGTTTGATACATGACCCTGTTTCGGTTAATTGAGTTGGCCGCGAAGTTACAGCGAGTTAAATTGATATTGTTAGTAGCTTTCATTTTGTTTATGAAACATGATATAGAATTGTATTTTTTAGTTTGAGTTGGGATATATTTTTGATTATTTTGCATGGGTTATTGATATACTTGAAAAGTTTTTAACCTATCACTAACATTCATTTATTTTTGACGTGACTACTATCTAATAAATCGATGAACGCCGGCTACATGCACGAAAACGTTGACGTTATTGTCCGGTAAAACTCATTGTCCCGTTACGCTGGTTATGACGTTGTTACGTTAAACTATCGTCCGTAAACCAACTTTACAGTCAATCATTTTTTCCGCCTCTATGTTATGCTGTCTCATAATTTTTTTTTTTTTCGAAGAACCTAAGTTCTTTGGTTTTGGCTTCACATCAAAGGTATATAGACAGTGTCAAGTAATTGGAGAGATTATTTGTCATAAGTCAGAGTCGATAAGTCAAGTCATGCCCCTGTAAAGTTGTGGTGGTTGCGACTTTACTAGAGGCTTCTATGGAGTTTTGGAGGCAACACAAAAAGTCACGTTTTACAGCATTACACTATTCACCAACACTCATACACGTTCACGAGCACATAATGGATAAAAAACCACCGTTTTTACACTTAAATACTCAAAGTTATACAAGTTTTGTCAATTAATTCAATGCCGCCAATGCGCCATTTTTCACGTTCCCGTCAAAACTCCTGTCTCATAATTCAATCGAATCGAAAAATCAAACAAATCGAGAACTTCCATCTTTTTTTAAGTCGGTTAAAAAGTAAGAGTCTGTAAGAGATCGTATTAAACGATAAGACTGCCTTTTGTAAAACAATAATTGTACTTCGTTACATGTGTTTTTGCAATAAAGATTTTTTATTATTATATTATTATAAAGGTTTTACCAAGATTTTTTTTTAATCTTAGAACATTTTTGGATAGCACCCGGAATAAACTCAAATGAAGCCCCACAGACCGTTAGGGAATCAAATTGAATTAATTAACTTACCTAATAAAATTACCCAAGTTCTTGCGTACTCGTTAATAAATTAGTTAACCGCAGGTTTGCGGTACCAATTAACTAAGGATATCAAAAGACATATCAGCCCACCCATCTTACTTCCGAACTACAAACTTGCTAACTGAATACCAAACTTGTAAGAATGATATAGGTCCTTCTCCTATAGGGTGTTTAGATTCTAGGATGATATAAGATTAGATAATTTATTGATTTTGAAACTTAATATTACGTACTTACTAATAGCAGTTCAGTATTTTAATAATTATAGATAAAACAAAAGTAACAACCATGTAGCAAAAAATCTTTTATTTAGAAAATAATTATGTGAAAACATGTACCTAGATAAATTTATTTATATTGAGTTATTATACCATTATACATCTTGTATTTTGGTAGGTATAACTTTTTTGTAAGAAAAAAGTTTGCTTAACATTTTTGGTATATATATTGTGTAGTTTGGTATAACTTTTTGTAAAAAAAAGTAGTTACTATTTTATTTGAGAAGGTTTTATAGATGTCAATAAGGTTTTACAAAAACATATTATAACCGACTTCAAATACACTATTTAGTGACGGTAAATACCATTTAAAAATTACAGTAAAGCAAAATATACAATTTCCTTTACTTTGGCTACTGAAACTACTGAACCGGTCTTAAAGAAATTCCTATGGGAATCTGAAATAATTTATAAATTACAAAGTTCTGAGGTAACAATCATAAATAAATCAACCGAATTGAGAACCTCCTTTTTTTTAAGTCGGTTGCAAGAGCATATAAAATCTAAAAAACTATAACATCTCTATCGAAAAACTTAAATCACCTCTTTTACTTTGAGATTAAGAAGTTTCTGCATTTTATATCCGCCGAAACACCCTGTAGACCAGTGAGTGATTACTCAAGTTGGCGCCCGTGGGACCAAAGTTGCGGAGTCTATCTCAGGAGCTCAACTCAATGCGATACTAGGTAGGTACCTAACTATCTAGTGGTTGCCGGGTATTGTAAGTTTTTTTTTTCACTTTTCATCCTCGTAAAGTTAAATTTTGTGCTAAGTCCTTCAGTCCTTCTACTCGAGTAGCCTTTGGCTCACCCCACACACGCCGGGCGGCCAGCGCACTGCGCGTCCAGTATAACAACATCTTTAGGATGCTGATGCGGCTGCCTCGCTTTTGCAGCGCGTCAGGAATGTTCGCGGAGGCGCGCACGGACGGCTTTCAAGCGCTTATGCGCAAGAAAGTCGCATCCCTACTCCAGCGTGCGCGAGTCAGCTGCAACAGTATCCTACAGATGATTGTGTCGGTGTCCAGACTGCCCCATCCAAAACAGACCAATATTGGATAAATTATATAATTAATTAAATTAATATTTTTAAATTCATTTTTATTTAGATTAGATTTTGTAACTGTTATTTATAATTTTATTCATAATTTATTCAATTTTGACATTAATTTGTAGTTTTTAAGTTATGTTTTGACATTTTTTTTATAGATTTATATTTTACGTGTACTATGGATGTTTTGTCTGAAATAAATGCATTAATAATAAGCACAGGGGGAGTAAAATTACGTTTTAGGCCCTAGGGCAAAAAAGTGATATCTTAAAAATTTGTTTAAAGAGGTTCAGTTAGGTTTTATGACGGAAACTGAGAACTTTTTCAAATTTCGAACTTTGTGCTTCATAATCCCAATAGATCAGGGTAAAGAAGGACCTAAACAAAACTATTTTCGAAGTTTGAACAAAAATGTTTCAAGTTTAAACAATAATATGTAACATGGTATTTTTCTTCTTCTTATCGTATCACTAGTTCTTTCGAACCAGTGTGGTTAAAGGATTTCAAGTGCGCCCATTTTAATGCACACATAGCTTTTTAGAATAGAAAAATCCATTGATGTACGACCGGGTTCGAACCCACTACCTTCGGATCGAAAGTCGAGGCACCTCCCACTCGGCCAACACGGCATTTTATAACCTTACATTAAGTAAGTACGAGAATATACTCACAAACTTTTGCTTTCATAATATTGGAAGGATAAAGACAAACATGCTCACCATTTATTTATGCGAAGTACTTTGCGCAAAACAATATATTTTCACAAAAAAATACAAATTTTTGTAAACCTGCGTACACCGGTGTGCAAAAACACCAGTAGTTTTCGTCGTTATCGGTGACACACTGTCGCGGCGTTCAACGAGCGTGAGAATTTATTAGCGCGATAGCGGCCGAAGATGGATGTTGGATGGAATAAATCCTTCCATGCAAAACTTGTTACGGTTATGTAGAACTTTTATTTAAGTATTTGGACAGGGTAAAATGAAGAACCATTTATTTTTGTACCTAAGATTTTATGCCTCTGCCCAAAATTGGGACAACACAGGTTTAATAAAAAAAATGTTTTTGTGTTCTTCTTCTTATCATGTCACTAGTTCATACGAACCAGTGTGGTGAAAGGATTTAAAGTGCGTGCTTTTGTGACACCACACCTATACTCAACATAATACACACATGCTCACATAGCGATCTCAAATGTCTTATATTTATTTTCTCTACTGTTTAAACATAATCTAAACATATATTTGCTTTGTATATATATTCAAAGATCTATTCATTGCATTTTTAGGTTTAATTTAACGTTTAGTCTTATATTGCTGACTTGCACCAAACTTTCAAAGTTCCTAAACAACAACTTTACAATTCTTAACGGTCAGAATCTGTACTGTTAAGAACTACCAAGCGAGTAAATTAATTGCTTAGGGACTTTGACAGTTTGGTGCAAGTAGGCATATATGTTCTTAGCTATGTTTTTTCTTTAACGCAGAACATAAATGTGTCTGGGAGGAGGGCGTTGCGACTGCTACATAGTTTTATAACTTTACGATAGTTTCACCGTTTCTACTGTAACGTATTTCCTTTATGTAATTGTTCTGAACAAATAATTTTGAATTTGAAAATATGTTTTTGAATTTTTTGTGTTAAATTTCATATTACTTATATGTATTGGGACTGGGACCCAAGAGGCACAAAAAGAAGAAAGGGACGACCTTCAACAAGATGGAGTGACGACATCGTGAAGGTGGCCGGAAAAGTCTGGCCAAGAAGAGCAAGGGAAAGAATCAATTGGAGAACCTTGGACGAGGCTTTTACCGCCACAGGCGGTCCTTACACTGAAATCGAGCATTAATATTTATAAAACTTTTTAATTTGTAAAGTATGTAGTGTTAAAGGAAAATAAAGCTTTTTATTTTATTTTATTATTATATATATGTATTTTGAAACTAAAGGTAGAACATACTTAGGACAGCAATTTACTTAAACCCATTTTTATTGTACTTGTGTTTTAGCAAATAAATTATCTTAATCTTTATCTTAGTAAAGAATCTATTAAATTAAATTTAAAGATTTTCTGTACAGTATTTACGTAAAAGAGCTTTAATTTATATCTACACTTTTACGAAACCATTAAGAAATCCATTTAGTCTAATTGAAACCTAAGTAAAAATGGATCGTTGAGTAAATTCGGGCTTTTCAAATAATTTATGACCCATTTTCTCTTAAAACAGTTTGAAAATCTACGTATATTGTAATATTAATTAATCTGCATTTAATTATAACTAAGAAAACTGTTTCTTAAAGCGATAAATATGTAAAAGATTTCTCATTTTGATCCATATTTTTTTTTGTAATTACGTAAAATTTACATACATTTTTATGAAGTTTTTATTATTAAGTTATGAGTGTCATTTAATTTATTATATTATGAGGATATCATCTAAATTGGTTTTCTGGCTATATCTTGCTCATCATAACTCTAAAGGTGGCGACCGACGTGAGTATTTGTTCGATGTGAATATTCGCATCGAGAATTTGTTCGTTGAAGTGTCCTTCACGACGAATATTATGCTCGACTGTGCTCTAATTCCAGCAGTTACAGTCAAAACTCTTGGCAGTGCTCATGCTAACGACTGACTTGTCAATGTCACATTTATAAGGATTCGCCAATGACGTTAATCGAAGATTTACAATAACATACTACAACCGACTTCAATGGACTGTTAGTGACCGTAAACACTATTGAAAAGTCACAGGAAAGCAAAATATTTAATTTCGTTTCCACACGACATATTTTTTTCGTTATTTTGATTTAAAAACTTAACTACTGAACTGATTTTGATGAAATTTCTATGGTACCAATTGGAAAATACAAGTATATCCTTTCAAACGAAAAATTTTACAAATCGGTGGCTATTTAACGAAATTTTGAGTTAACAAACATAGAAAAAAACAATAAAAAATACAACCGAATTGAGAACTTTCTCTTTTTTGAAGTCGATTGTAAAACCAACACTCGGGTGGAGCGTGCTCGGCGCTCGCCATCAATCACCTCGACTCGCTGTACTGAAATGCCGAATATTTGACTTGTATCATGCTCACATCGAGCGAATATTCACGTCTGTCGCCACCTTAAGCTTCCAGCCTCCAGGCATAGATACTTGTAGTCTGTTGAGACTTCAAGTTTGCGAGCTTAAGTGCCACCTGGCGCCCCAAATTAAGCACAGCCCGAGGATGAGGGGCTCTGAAACTTTAATGGAGAGATCAGTGTCTCAAATACAAGGATAAGTTATTGTCGGCTGAGTTAATTTATTACTTATTTGAAATTCATATTTTATTATCATCATTACTCAGCCTTTACCGGACGGCGAAGCAAAAAGGAGCGTTATGACTTTGACTGGTATGTATGTGGGTATGTAGAGTACCTATGTATTCATCTGTTCCCCCAACATTCCAAATTATTATACAAAATACTATTTCTTTTTAATAAAAATAAAACATACACATACATATAAAATAATAAATTAAAAAAAAAACTACATTATCATAAATTGACAATGATGTATTCTGCGTCATATCCATCCGCTGATGCTTAAAAGCTATGTGACGTCACATGTCATAGAGCGTCTTATTCAACTTAATAGTTGAATAAGACGCTCTATGACATAAGGTCATAATTTTTTTTTAAGAAGCTTTTTTCGAATGTTTTTTTTTAGTTATTCAGTCATTTATTGCAAATAGGGCCTTAGGGCCATGGTATACTATACTTATACCCTGTTGGGCACAGCAACTTTACTGAAATGGAATATTTTTTATATTGAATTTGAAAATACATCAAAAGAGAGACTTTAAGCTATATTAGCCATACATATTTTATAGTTACCTTAATATGACCTTAAAATAATAGGAACTTAAGTTTAGAATAGTTGGCCATAACTGCGACATCGGACTCTTTGTAATTAAGCCTTGTGGTATATACACATGGATGCTACAGACAAGACAAACACAGAGTGCGATGGCACTATTTGGAAGAGGCTTATGTCCAACAGTGGACTGAGCGATAGGCTAATGATGATATATTTTAGCTTGAAAAGCTCATATTGATTTTGACGTGACTACGTCTTATGAATCGATCAACGCCGGCTGCATGCACGATAACGTTAACGTCATTGTCCCGTTACGCTGGTTATGACGTTGTCACGTTAAACTATAGTCCGTTAGTTTAACGAGACAACGAAAACAAAAAAAAAAAAACAATTGTCTGTAAAGTTGGTTTAAAATCGTACGTCAGCCAACTTTACAGACAACTGATTTTTTTTCTTCTATCCAGCTTGTTGGCAATCTGTTTATGTAACAATAGTCCAAGGTGATGTCTGAGCGTTGTCTGGTTTTTTGTGTTGTTCGTGGGGAGAAATCCATTGATGTTTCTTTGTTTTTTTGTTTTTTTCTCTTCAGTCGCTGTCTGCAAGTCTCTTTGTCAAGTTTGTTAAGCTGTGTCTCTTCAGTCTGAAGAATTGCAGGCTGACTTTGCACTGCAGTTGTGCTGCAAGTTCGTCCAAAAAAAAGCTTATATTGTTTTTTTTTTGGCCGTGACTACGTCTAATAAATCAATAAACGCTGGCTGCGTGCACGAAAATGTTGACGTCATTGTCCGGTAACGTTCATTGTCCCGTTACGCTGGTTATGACGTCACGTTAAGCTATCGTCCGTAAACCAACTTTACAGACAATCATTTTTTTTTCTATCGTGCTTCTTGGCAATCTGTTTATGTAACAATAGTCCAAGGTGATCTCTGAGCGTGGTCTGGCTTTCTGTGTTCGTGGGCAGAAATCCATTTATGTTCCCTTCAGTCGCTGTCTGCAATTAAATAGATAAATACATATTTTGGACATTTCACACAACGCCATCTAGCCCCAAACTAAGCAGAACTTGTACCATGGGAACCAGATGGCTGATAGAATACATAAATACTTACTTTTTTTTTTGTAAATACATACATAGAATACATAGAAAACACCCAGATCCAGGACAAACACCGATGTTCATCACACATATGTTTATCCTGAGCGGGAATCGAACCCGCGACACCAGCATGGCAGTCCAATACTCTTGCCATTCGACCATCCGTGTCGTCCAGTAAATCTCTTTGCCAAGATTGGTATGCTGTGTCTCTTCAGTCTGAAAAATTGCAGGCTGCCTTGCTACCGCAGATGTGCTGCAAGTTCGTTAAAAAAAAAGCTCATATTGTTTTTTTTTTATGGTATACCAAT
Organism: Lobophora halterata; assembly: GCA_932526365.1. Classification (NCBI taxonomy): domain Eukaryota; kingdom Metazoa; phylum Arthropoda; class Insecta; order Lepidoptera; family Geometridae; genus Lobophora; species Lobophora halterata. The sequence goes on from OW052012.1 coordinate 1,610,618, forward strand.
ACCACGCAGGCAAAACCACGGGCAACAGCAAGTAAATCCAATAATCCTCTGTGAACACTAATTCCAATAGGAACCACACGGCCGAAAGTACCATTAAGTGTACTCTCAAACTCACATATTTCAGCTGCAAAGTTGAACAAACATCGGTACCCTTTGCGTTCGAGCGTTCGGCAAAAAGTCAAAAGTGAGCTTTGAGTGGTTGCGGCTTAGTAAAGTTCTTTCATACTGGGAAAATATTATTGTAGTTATTTTTGCCCACAGTACCCATTAAAATTTTATTAAAATTTTGAATTTACCTTTTTTCCCTTTTTTTCCAAAGCCCAAAATAAGCTAATTTTCCAGTGTTGTTCTTTTTTCCTTTTCGCTAAATGTTGAAGTCTCATAATATTGATATCAGAATATGTATTTTTTCCCAGAACGTTGTTTCTTTTTGTTTCGCCAAAGTTGAATTCTTAGAATCTATCCCGTCTAGAATGTATTTAATTTAATATTACCTATACAACGACCGACTGAGTTAATTTTCTTTTTTTTATTTATTATATTCCATTTGTTTTTTTGTCATAGATATAGGTGTTTTTTTTTTTCAGAAAAAAATAATATTTATACAACTAACTACTAACAGAGAAGAATCATAAATTACACTTAATATAATAAAATAAAACTATAAATAACCTAGTCGGTCGTTGTCACCACCAGACGGCCACATGCCCAGAACACTGGCGGCATTACCACGTTGAATGGCAATAATGCTAATACGCTTAAAATTAACACTACTAATTTAAAAACACGTATAAAATCTAAATTAAAGTATGAAACCTTACTCATTTTTGTTGACACAATCGGAAAACATAGACGAAACTAATAGTGTGAAGAAATTACTATAATATTTATATTTTTTGAGTATTTGTCCGAAACATTTTGTATGGAAATTTGCCTTGAGAATTCCCCTTTAGTTTATATTATTTATGTATGTAGGTTAATAAAATTGTGCACCTAAATTATATTGTATGTAAGAAATTATATATTTAATATTACTAATTGAAATTCCTTTGACTTTCCTCATTATCAAATTTATTTCTTATTTATCTTTAGTGAGTTGTAATTTTTATTTATAAAGTTTTCTATCTTTGGTTTAATACACACCAATACTATGACATCCCAAAGCATGAAATAGAATTTTACCATGTATTTTTATTTTAATTAATTTTTACAAAATAAAGTGTAAAGTAAAGTGTAAAGTGTGTAGGGGTCGGGCTAGAAAGCGTTGGAGGGACGATCTGGATATATTCAAGAAGGAATTCGATAGATTGCTAACGACCGCGACAACTGGAAGGATTTGGATACCTTTGCCCAACAATGGGACACCACAGATTAAATAAAAATAAAAAAAGAGTGTAAAGTGACCTTTAGAATGCGGTCAGCTGCAGTTCAGAACTATCGACCGCTTGCAGCCCGAGGGAATAAATTATAGCAATACTTTATACGACCACAAAGAAAATTACAGTTCATGCGAATATTTTGATTTATTTCTCGCCGCGAGACTAAGAAAGAATAAAATTACCGTGTTTTTACATTAGTTTGAAAATGTTTCTTATTAGAAGTTTTGTAATTTTGTACACCTACATTTTTAGTTAAGAGCTTGAGCAATGAATAGCAAAATATTTTTATATGATTTTACTATCTAAAAAACAAATTATCAAAATTTACACGTCAAGTCAAGTCGTGGCGTAGTTGTACCTATCACGTAGCACCATCTTCGTCGTGTCGAAGCATGGTCTACGTAGAGTCTACGCCGTAGACCATGTATCATTTAGCATGGTCTACGTAGAGTCTACGCCGTAGACCATGTATCATGTAGCATGGTCTACGTAGAGTCTACGCCGTAGACCATGTCTCATGTAGCATGGTCTACGTAGAGTCTACGCCGTAGACCATGCTTCATCACTTAGGAATTCTACTAAATTCATGAGAATGGAAAGATATATAATTGTTGCGGCGGTTTCCTCCAACCATGCTTGATTAAAAGTCTCTTTACATTTATGAGCTTTAATTTCAATAATATTTCTGTCTTTATACAGTACAGGTAGAACAAGAGTGTAGAAAATTATAGGTTATGAAAAATAATGCACGCCGCTGTCACATCAATGACAACTGACTGACGTTGACATTCAGTCATCCTGCTGGAACATGGTCCGGGGCCTTGGAACGCTGTGCTTCCAACGCATTAGTCTTCTGGATCCAGTAGAGGGCAAAGATACTGAGTGCCTCGACGAAAGGTGCCGGTGGTAGTCTTTACATCAACCACACGCACCACTCCATCCTTTCCAGGGAATAGCGAGATTATGCGACCCAACCTCCAACGCATAGGTGGCGCATTTTCTTCCTTTAGAAGCACCAGATCACCGGTTCGTAGACAGCGAACTGGAATACGCCATTTTTGCCTCTGCTGAAGTTGCGACACGTACTCGAGTTGCCATCGTTTCCAAAAATGCTGACGCAATTGTTCCAATCGCTGATAGCGGCTCAAACGTTTGCTATTGTAGTCTGTGTAGCTTGGAGACGGCAGTGACGACATAGGGCGTCCAATTAAGAAGTGCCCCGGGGTTAAGGGACATAGGTCATCAGGACTTGAGGAGAGAGGGGATAAAGGTCTGCTATTAAGAATTGCCTCGATTTGGCTGAAAAGAGTGGCAAGTTCTTCGAATGTCAAATGGGAGTTGCCCAGAATTCTCTTTAGATGATATTTAGCCGATTTAACACTTGCTTCAACTAACCCGTTAAAATGTGGCGCGTAGGCTGGCTGAAATCTGAATACTATTCCCTCTCTAGTAGAAAAATTGTTAATGTCATTTACTTGAGCCTCCAGAAACTCTCTTATCTCTCTAGATGCACCTACAAAATTGCGGCCATTATCACAGAAGATCTCAAAGGGCTTTCCCCTGCGAGCGATAAAACGACGCAGTGATAAAATAAACGCGTCTGAGGACAGCTCGCTGACCGCTTCCAGGTGTAAACACTTGAATCTAAGGCAAACAAAGATACACAGGTAACACTTAGTGATTTTGCAACCCCTTCCCTTTCTGTCAGTGATTAAGAATGGCCCAGCAAAGTCAACAGAAGTACTTATAAAAACAAAATCAGGGTCAGTTCGTTGAGGGGGGAGGGAAGCCATGATAGGAGTCAATGTTTTCCCGTTCGCTCTTCTACACACAACACATTGCCTTGATGTAGTGCGCGCCAAATCTCTACCCGCTATCGGCCAAACAAATTCCCTTACGGACGATAGAAGAAGTTGGGGACCAGCATGTAAAAGACGCACATGTTCATGTCTAAAGAGCAACTTTGAGAGTATATGCTTAGCATGCATCAAGATTGGGTGGCGCTTTTCAAAGGGATAACAAGAGTAATTTAGACGACCACCGACTCTTAATATGTTTTTTTCATCAATAAACGGATTTAATGACACTAAAGGATTCTTAGAACTCAGAGCTTTTCCATCTCGTAATATATTTCGTTCTGTCGGAAAGCTTTCTATTTGACACATTTTCACTAATCCTTCAAAGGATGCTACAAGTTCCTCAGGCTGCAACACACCAATTCTCTTATCAGTCGGACTCCTACAGTTATGAATAAATCGTAATGCATATGCAAAAGAGCGTTTCAGTCTATTGAAATTAGAGAAACGATTGAATTTGACCACGGTTTGATTTGACTCATCGTATTTAGTAATGTTCACCTTTATTTCAGGCAGCTCATTAACTTCACGATATTTTGGCCTAAAGGTCGGCCAAGCACTTTCACTCTGCTTTAAAAACGTAGGACCGTACCACCATAAATCCAAGTTTTCGATGCTACTTGCATCTACGCCACGAGAAGCTAAGTCAGCAGGGTTGTATTCCGTAGGTACGTGACGCCACACTGACCCATCAGTCAACTCCAGAATAGTGCTCACTCTATTTGCCACGAAAGTTTTGAGCTTATCGTACCTAATACCTAGCCAGGCCAGTACTATGGACGAATCAGTCCAGAAAATCTTACGTGTGACAATACATCGCAGAGCGCGACACACGGCGCCAGCGAGCTGCGCTCCCAATACGCACGCACATAGTTCAAGCCGAGGAATTGTTATCGGTTTTACCGATGCCACCCTGGCTTTAGCGCACAAGAGACGTACAGTTATTTTTCCCTGATCATTTACTGACTTTAAGTAAATGCACGCAGCGTATGCGGTCTGAGAAGCATCGCAAAAACAATGTAGTTCTACGAGTGTGGGAGATTCACATAGGCTATGTCTGGGTATGCGTAAGTTCTGTAGGTAGGACATACTACCAACAAATGAGTGCCAAAGTTTTCCTATTTCAACAGGAACAGGGCTATCCCACTGAACCTTCTCTATCCACAATTTTTGAATTAAAATTTTAGGTTTTATGGTTATCAGGCTCAGAAGGCCTAAAGGATCAAACACCTTGCAAGAGTCCGACAAAATGGATCGTTTGGTTGGATTATCTTTACTATTTTTGTAGTCGCTTGGGAAGTTAATGTGATCCTTGTTAGGATTCCACCCCACTCCTAACGTGTGAGTCGATGAGCTTATGATGAGATCACGTTGTGCTGTCTGCGGTTCGATGAATAATGAAGGTAAATTGGAGCGATACTTACGCAAATTGAAACAGCCAGCAGACAGCGCAAATTCTACCTCTCTCTTTATATACGCCAATTCCTCCTTGCTCTCTGCGCCTGTCAAGATATCATCAACTACAAAGTCATTTTGGATAATTTTCTTTATTTTAGGATCACTACATTCCTCTCCTAGTTGCCACAGACATCTCGTGCTCAAAAAACTCGAGCTGGCCAAGCCATAAGTCACAGTAGATAGAGTAAAGCTTTTTAATGGTTGTTTATCATTGTCACGCCACAGAATCATTTGCAGATTTCGATCAGGTTTTTGAATTTGGCACATTCTATACATTTTCTCTACGTCACCCGATAACACGTAAGTATGTTGGCGAAACCTAATTAGGACATTAAAAAGAGAGTCTTGTATGTGCGGGCCTATTAACTGCAAATCATTTATAGAGTAGCCAGAGGTCGTTTTAGCGCTACCGTTGAACACGACTCGCAACTTGGTGGATTCGCTAGCTGGTTTTAATACAGCATGATGGGGAATGAAGTATGACTGGTTAGGTACTAAAACAGCAGACTGTGACAAATGGCCCAGGTCAGAATATTCCTTTATGAATTTTTTATATTCAGTTTGTAGATCCGGATTGCGAGAAAATCTTTTCTCCAGCGCGTGAAACTGTCTCTTAGCACGACTGTAAGAGTCACCCAAGCAGTCAGGATCTGTAACCAATGGCAGTCTTACACAAAATCGACCGTCGCTGTCTCTGTAAGTATGCTTGGAGAAATGATCTTCGCATTCCATCTCTTCTGCCGTCCTATGATTGGCGGGCTGAGGAATATTCTCAATTTCCCAAAATTTACTTATTTGCTCATGCAGGATCTCATCAAGCGAATCGCTATTGCAGTGCCCTTCAATAAAGACATGATTACATTGTAAGTAGTTGGAAACACTAGAAGTGTACAGTGGCCCCGCGAGTATCCAACCAAGCTTGGACTTGTGAACTATGGGTTGATTTGTCCCCAAAGAAATCTGCTCAGATTCAATAAGTGACCAGAAGATGTCAGAGCCGATCAAAATATCCACTGGTGCGGACTGATTGAAAGTAGGATCAGCTAATTCGAGATGAGATGGTACATTTATCTTTGTGATATCAATTGTTTTGCTTGGTAGGTTGCCAGTAATTTGAGGCAGGACGAGACACGAAAGCTCCGTTTTGAATACACTAGATCTTGACATTAATTCAATATCGCATCTTTGTAGCGAATTATAAGACTGGTTATTGCCTATACCTACAATATTTAGATTTGTTCGTCGTGGAGCCAATTCTAACCTATCCCTCAAACTCTCTGTGATTATAGATGATTGGCTTCCACTATCCAATAGAGCGCGGGCTGTCAGATGCGTTTTTGTAGCTGGATTATAGACCTCGACCAAAGCAGTCGAAAGTAATATACTTTGATTAGAGCTAACTGACATGACTATAGCTTCGCTTTCGTCTGGCTCTACCTCGCAACATTCTTGCTCAATTTCAGACACTTCCGGTTCCTGCTCTATTTCAGATTCTACTAAATTGGTTGTGTTTACAGCCTGAGCATCCTTATGTAGCAAGGTGTTATGGCGTCGTTTACAAACAAGGCATGGACCTAACCTGCATTGATTGGCTCCGTGCCCCTTTCGCAAGCAGTTAAGACAGAGTCTCAGCCGTAACGCTTCGGATATCCTTTCGTCGACAGACTTGCTTAGGAATGATGAACAATCATACAGACGGTGATGGCCATTACAGACGACACATACGGGTGCAGTGGCAGAGGAAGATGCGTCAGCTGAAACGATAAAGGATTGTGTAAGAGATCTTTCCTTGCGGAATGCAGAGTGACTGTCAACTTTAGAGAAGGTGGGCCTATCGTTGTTGGTTTTCTTATTTCGATGTACAGACTCTAGCACATCCGCTCGATTTTTTAAAAAACTATAAAACTGATCGAGCGTTGGTGACTTTTCGAGATTACTCTTATATTCTTCCCATTTAAATGCAGAACTACTGTCGAGCTTTGCTGAAGCCAAGTGAACAACTAAAGTGTCCCAAGAACTAGTAGGTTCACCAAGAGTCTGAAGGGCTCTTAGATTTTTTGCTATATGATCAATTAGAGATCTAAGACCTGTGGCTGAATCGCGAGGAACGGGCTGTCCATTACACAATGAATCTAAATGATTATTAATAAGACGTTTTTTGTTGTCGTATCGCTCACACAGGAGCCGCCAGGCTTCCGGATAATTTTTTGAACTCATCTCAAGATTCCGGATCACGCCAGCAGCTTCACCCTCAAGATACGAGTTGAGATAATGAAATTTGTGTATTGGTTCAACCTGTTCATTATCATGTATCAAGGATGTGAATGTATCCTTAAATTCAATCCACTTGTAGTATGTTCCATCAAAATTTGAAATCTTAATAATCGGTAGCTTGAAGTTATGATTACCTGGTTGGGGCTGCTGATGGCATGATTCACACCTGACTGAGCTTGCCCTAGAACCAGCGGACTTGAAGCCACTTTGAGTTATAGTTTCATTTTTTTCAAAAAATATTTGTGATCTCGCTATTAACATGGAAAAATCAGTTTCCATTTCCTCCCGAGATTCTAGTTCAGCTTCTAAATTACTTGTATTCATTATTTCAATTTGGCCTTGCACATCTTCAAACGATTGAAATAGTTCTCTAAATCTATCAAACCTCTGAGTCAGCGTCAACACATCTTCCTTGGAAGTTGTGCTGGAATCTAGAATAGTTTGTAAGAAATTTCTATATTTAGTGATACGACCTTTGATTGAACTTCTCTTAGTGTTAAGTTCCTTTAAATTGCATAGATTAATGTTTGGCACTGGGGTAGGCAGGTTGATAGAAGGGAGCTTCCCGGAATGATTTGAAGTATGTGACATGATTTATAATGCCAAGGTGGTAATCGAGCAGTTAACACACAATAAACTAAAGGGTTTTTGGATGGCGAGATAGCCTTATGATAGACAAGAAACTAGTGAATCCCTAGCAGGTTTTTCACTTGGATATTGGATAAGGGTGAACATAAATGGGATGAGGCACTTCCTGGTAGCTACGCTGAGCTGCGGCGCACTTTCCTGGCTTTTCCGGCTGGCTGTTAGCTGGGTATTGGAATGCCCTCCAAGCACTCGATGGCGATATTTCTCCAAAATCCAATTCTTCTTTCGATCGGTCCAATTCGATCGATACTTAGTACGTCTGGGTCACCATGTTGCGGCGGTTTCCTCCAACCATGCTTGATTAAAAGTCTCTTTACATTTATGAGCTTTAATTTCAATAATATTTCTGTCTTTATACAGTACAGGTAGAACAAGAGTGTAGAAAATTATAGGTTATGAAAAATAATGCACGCCGCTGTCACATCAATGACAACTGACTGACGTTGACATTCAGTCATCCTGCTGGAACATAATAAATGTTAATAATGTTTACATTTTACACAACGCCATCTAGCCCCAAACTAAGCAAGCTTGTACTATGGGAATCAGATAACTGATAAAATACTTAAAATTTTTTTTTTGTTAATACATACATTGTATACATAGACAACACCCAGACTCAGGACAAACACCGATTTATCCGTGCAGGAACCGAACCTGCGACACTCGCGTAGCAGTCCAAGGTACTTGGGGTCATTCCCGTTCGGTAACACCCCGTCGTCAACACTTGCCACTCGACCATCTGAGTCGTCAAAGATGGATGTTTGTTTTACAATCACGCCAAGACTAATAAACCAATTGAGCTGAAATTCAGTATGAGTATAGTTTATGAACTGAAAAAGTGCATGGGCCAATTTTTATTCCGCTACTTCATGGGCAGGGTAAAGCTGCAGCCAGCACCCAAAAATGTTTAAGATCATTATTCGGTGTTATCACAGCGAAATTAAATAGATTTAAGGCTAATCCTCAAATCCAATTCCATACAGAATGTTTCAGAAAAATACTAAAAAAGTTCGCCGTATTATAGTAATTTCTTCACACTATTCTAGTTTTTTGATTTCGTCAACAAAAAAAGTGAAAGATATCATACTTTAATTTAGATTTTATACGTGTTTTTAAGTTAGTAGGGTTAATTTTAAAACACGTATAAAATCTAAATTATAGTATGAAACCTTACTTATTTTATGTTGACACAATCGGAATAACCGTCGTAACCGTCGTCTTATCAAATAGTTGTAACCACAGTGTCATAATAAGTTATGAGATCTCGTGGGTGACTAACGGGGCCCATTCACTTGAGGTAGACACACCGCAAGCAGAATGGCGCATCCAGTCGTATCTTTGTAGTTTCAGAATGGCGCATCTAGTATCTCTGCGATCTGTGTGATTTACGAACCGTGACCAGAAAAAATGCTACATCCAGTCGTTGTTATGTCCTTGTAGTTCCGGGACGGCACATCTAAGGTCTTTGCGATCTGTGTGATTCATAATTTACTATTATCATTTATTATGTCAGAGACAGAAACAACTGGAAGGGTTTGGAGGAGGCCTACGCCAATGAGATAACTAATAATATTATTGTACATTAAGAAAAATAGTTTATGTAAATAATTTTCTAAATTATGACAAGTAAGCCCATTTTATTTTCATATTATTATTGTTTATTATATTGCTATTTTAAGTAATTATCTTTCTTTATTTTTTATAATTGGTTATTACGTTTTGATTAAAGTTAATAAATAAATACAAATACAAACTGAGAGCAGAAAAAATGCCGCATCCACTCGTTGTTATGTCTTTGTAGTTTCGGGACGGCACATCTTGGGTTTCACGATCTGTGTTATCCAGTGGAAGGCGCTTCCGTTGTTTATGCTTTGTTTAGTTTTTCGTTAGTCCAATTTCAGACTAGCATATTATCCGAGCGGTTTCACCACTTGATTTTTTTTTTGTTTTGGCACCACTCGTACGAGTATTGTCGTGAGTTGTCGCGCTTACACTTTGTCACTACTGACACTCGATACCAAAGTGTAAGCCCGTAGGTATAAGTACACGCGCGTATCCGGGCGCGCTGCAAAAAACGAAACACGAGCGGCAAATCCACCCGGTTTAACACGCTAGTCTGACACCTCTCTTAGACGTGGCACAGTATAGGTAGGTAAACTAGTAATTAATGGGAATTAATTTTGATTGCTATTTAAGGCCTGATTTATACAGAAACAGCATAAGGCGAAGGCACGGGGCGCAGGTGAAACTAAATATAATCGCATGACGCGTCGCTTACAGATTTTGTATGAAAAACCATGCACTCGCCTTCCGTCGCTTCTGTATAAATCAGGCCTTAGATTGATTAAAAATATTGAACCGTTTGAGTGCATTATAACTACGAAATAAGAAAATGATACCATCACATTTAACGAAATCTTTAAAGATTAAATTATTTTTTGTTAAAAAACACAAAATAAATACATACAATGTCATTACTTTTTTGATTCTCGAAATGTAAAAAAATCTTACATATATTTTCTTCTAGGGGAAAATACGATTAAATTGCTCAGAGCAGTGAGCAGCATACCCATTGTAAATTTCATCATGCTTGGCGTGTTTTCAGGTGGTAGCTGACGTGAGTTGGGACTTGATCCACTGTAACTGTTTACTATGTGCACTGTTGAAACCATTTCCAGGCACGTTCAGTTAAAATGTTCGGAGCTTTTCCAAGTTGTTCCGTTTTTTTTTAGTTACTTTTAAAGAAAGAGTGTGCTTGATGCTTCGTTACTTTTAAAAGAAACGTGGTACTTGATGTATTCGTTTTGTACGTTTCTGTATCAACGTAAGAATTTAAAAATGCTTTTTTGCTTATGCCTAAGGATCTAGAAGATGCATTAGAGGGTGTCCTCTGCAGGATTTCGTCTAGTACCAATACAGTGCTAAATATACTGCCGCAAAGTAATGTGTAAGCATTACTGTGGCTAGTGAAACTGGGCTTTCGAGCATCGTTTTGTCTCAAAGTGGACGAGCGCTATAATAGCACTGGCAGTGTTGCTTTGGCTTATTTGAATAAAAGTCCTCCACTCATCTATTCATGGATAGACGTAGTCTCTTACCATCAAATCGATTGTTTTATGTGTAACATCATTCTTCTCGCTTTCTGTCAACTTGTGGTAGTGATTTCGTGAAATGCAACGGAAGTTTATAACAGGAAGTTAGCCGTCAGATGGTACCGAACTCAGAAAATTGAAGTTAATAGAATCTTTCCAAATTTAAATGAGATGTTACACATCATAAAAGACTACTGTAAGGGCGCCTTCAATTTAGAGGCGCGAGAAAGCACCATTGTGGCGCTTTTATTAGATTTCATACAATATCTAGACGTGCAGGTACAGCGCCACTATCGTGACATAGTGGCGCGTCTAGATATTGTACGAAAATAAGTAGAGGCGCTACAGTGGCGCCACAGTATGTGCCATCTTAAAAACTAAATTTATATTGAATTACATTGTGAATTTGTGATACCTTTAACACGAATTGCCAGGCAGTATAATGCCCTCTCTAAGTCTGAGTCAATAGATCTGTTTGCTGACAATGTAACTAAGCTAAAATCTTATTTTAAATGTGACAAACTGTACCCTAACCCTAATACTGATATAATTTTATTTTAATTTTAATTTACTAATTTAATGATTATTATTTTATTTATTTTTTAGTTAATAAATTGTTTTTTTAAGACTGACCTAGTTATTGTGAATATTGTCTAACTATTTTTGTGTTCTAACTATAAATTTTTGTGTTAATTTTGTAAATATGATTTGTAACTAACATTTTGCTCAAAGTTTTATATAATTTGTAATATTAATTTTATTTCACTAAGTTACTCGCTCAATTACCTCTTGCATGTCGTCTTCACCTATAATTGCAGTGGCACTTGGCCTGAGCTATGTATCATGTAACCAAAAAAATGTATTAGTGTATACTGTGTTGGTGATCAATAAATAAAATAAAAATAAAAATAAAAATACTACCTATTGTGTTAAATGTAAGGAAATAAACTTAAGTTCCGATTATTTTAAGGTCATATTAATGTAATTATAAAATATGTATGGCTAATATCGCTTAAAGTCTCTCTTTTGATGTTTTTTTCAAATTTAGTAAAAAAAATATTACATAATATAAGTAATGTTGCTGTGCCCAACAGGTTATAAGTATAGTATACCATAGCCTTAAGTTGTAAGCGTACATATTTATTTTCAATAAATGACTGAATTACTGAATCACAGTGGTGCTTCCTCACGCCTCTAATTTGAAGGCGCCCTAATACTGGCTGGTTTTTTTTTATTTAACCAGTGGTGTTCCATTGTTGGGCAAAAGTCTCTCCTTAAGGTGATCAAATACTGAACATAGTATATGTTTGTCGACAGATGCAAAGCGCGACCACTGCAACAAGACAGTCGATATCTACGAAGACGTATCCTCACCTCCCGTCACTCCTGACAACTTCGGGAGACCACTCACTTGCACCTATAGGTATGTTAAATATTGTACTAAATTTATAAGGCCCAACTCACACCAGCAGCGGCGCGGCGAGCACTTTCAATTTGAAATAATTTAAACTTTATCTTCGTTTTTTTTTAAACCGGTATTCCAAGATCCCTGATAAGCTTAAGGTGGACCTGTTAGTGGACCTTCAATACTGGTTTTATAAGTATACATTTAAACTGGTCTTATAAGTCTAAAGTTTTCTTCTAAGTCGGGCACTCTTGACAGAGTGGTCGTGGTTATAATCGGGTCATTATGAATGGCAGCTCCAGCTATGCGCCTCCACCTGGCTCTGTTCGACGCAATGTCTAAAGTCAAGTCAAGTCAAGTCTAAAGTAGTAAAGTTTAAAATTATTTCACTCTGAAAGTGCCTCGCTACGTTGCGGCCATCCCCGTGTGTATTGAGCGTTAGACTAGAAAATACTTTAAAATCCTTAATAGGACACAGGAATTCTCGATACCTCGTAAGCAAAGCCACGGGTGGCAGCTAGTAAAGTATTAAAGGTATATTTTTTTTATTTTTCTAGTTTATTGTGTAAGGTTTATATTTCTAATAAATATTTATTATTATTATTTTTTTTTATTTATTTACCAGCTGTCACAACTTCGTATGAGTTGCTTTCGAAAATTCCTTCCTTAGGACTTTCAGTCTTGACTTAACGAACACATCATCCAAGTTACAAGTCTTTACATCCACTTGCTTAGCCAGTAGGCTGTCTATCCGTCAGTCAGGATCGAGCCTGTTATAAATATTGTGATTGACATTGATTGTGTTTTCAGGTTTAGAGCATTTCGCGGATCACCAAAAGACTGGATATTGAGAATAAGATTTAAGAAGTTCAAAGTGGGCACGCTTATAAACGGAACCACGTGCCATAAAGGATATTTACAGGTAAGATCCAAACGGGTGTTGCGGGTTTCAAACTTTTTATTCAAAATATATATACAAACATAGGTGGCTAATGAAATAGTATATTCTATGTTATATCTGAACAACCTTCATCCATAATGTATCGTATATGTAGGTTGTAGGTGCCTACTATCTGAAAATAAGTATAAAGAGCAACTTTTAATAATGCAACTCTTCGTTCTTTGTTTCTGGCCTACCTATGTGAGATAAATAGGAGTTAATTTATTAACACAACAAAAAAAGGGATTTGTCCTATATAAAAGGGCTATGACCACATCACCAAAAAAAATAAATAAATAGAAGTTTTTTTGTTTTTTATTTCGTTAAATTACTGTAGATTATATTATTTCACTTTGTTACAAAGATATAGCCTATGAAAGTCAAAGTCGTTAAAAAATCAAAATGCCTGTGATTGAGTATCGAGCTGTGATTAAATTTTGACTGAAGATTTTTGAAAATTGAAAAATAATAATTTTAGTTCTATGTACATTAACTTTGCATTTTATAGTTCAGGCCAGAAACTTTTGGAACTTACCAAAGAATAAGTAATATTATGTACCATAACCTTACTACGTACGTATGTATATTTGTGTGATGAGCTTGGGTGCTACCACCCAATGGTTTAAGTGTATTAAAATTGGATGCTATGTGCAATGTGAAAATTGTGAAATTTCTAAACCATTTCATTTTATTTATTTCATGCTTGACGAGAGAAAACTTTAGTGTATAGCGCTAATGAAAAACGTATGAATGTGTTTTTGATATTTATTCGAATGAAAATTATACAAATTACTCACGGGCTCGATTTCAAAGCTAATGAATGCTCTGAAAAGCTAACTATTTAAAGTTCTTGCCACACAGCAAGCAGAGAAGAGTTTAACCTCATTGAATACGACTACTTCAGCCATCATGCCAATATAAAGAGGTTTCATTCTAACCATTTGAAAATATATGATTAACTTTTTGCCCATTTCTAAACCTAGGATGACCGAGGCTACTCTTGTCTTAGAGCTCTTTTTATGTTAATTTTTAGCTTTTGTCTACAGCTAATTTCAAAATTTACCAATTTTCAGTCTAATTGGTTTAGTAGATGAATAACTAACTTACTCACACACGGAGAAAAAAATATCTATAGAGTTACTAAAATTCTGATAGAATTTGTGACAGCGAGAATAATTAGTAACGATTACAATAATATCTAATAATTCCTGCTAACGACATTTAGTAACGATTACAAGATATTAGTTCTCACATGGTTATAACTAACGAAAATATAGTTTACTATTTAGTTTTGCTATCTCATTTTTTTTCTCCGTGCAGTCCGAGTTAATTTTGCATTCGAAATGCGTTGTGAATTTTTGAAGTTTTTTAAAAGTATTTGTTTTTAAAGTCTCGTTGTGTGGTCAAGGTTTTACCCGACGCTATGCATTCAACTCATTAATCTTACACCGGAAGTCTGAAAGAGAACGGAAGGAAAAATAAAAAGCGTTTGAAATGAACCTTCTAGTCTCTGGTCGGAGTCAAAGAATGGAGCTAATAAGGAAGTCCGTAGCACTTGGCTTGCTTCATATTAGCTTAGAGATATTCTTTACTACCAGTGGACTTACTTTATGTTTTCGTTTTTTATACCTACCCGTTCGTAATTTTGGAAATAGATAAAATGTTTACGTCAGCGATTCTAAATACAAATATGAGGTAGGTATATTACAAAAAGTTACTTACAGTACAAACAAGCTGTGTTGACCGAGTGGTAGGTGCCTCGACATTCGTTTCGAAGGTCGTGTGTTCGAACCCCGTCGTACACCAATGGATTTTTCTGTTCAAAAAATCTATGTGTGCATTAAAACACGTGCTTAACAATGAAGGAAAACATCGTGATGAAATCGGCATGTCATAGAACCTCAAAAGTTCGAAAACATGTGTCAAACAAGTGCACGAAAGGAGCCTCTACGGGGCGCACTTGAAATCCTTTCACCACACTGGGTCGAAAGAACTAGTGACACGATAAGAAAAAGAAGTCGCCGCCGTCCGTCTCCATAAAATTGTTATGATGTTTATACGGACCTTTTCATCAATTCAACATAAAGTAAATCTTAGACACTTTAGTATTATAGTCGAAATTACTAGGCTTTTTCTTGATAATAAAAATGTACCGTAAAAGTAACAAAATAATATATAAAAATGGAAATAATTCATTTTATTCACGGAGTGTCTTTGTCGTGTTTTACGATGCCCTCACTCTTTGAAGCTGGTCGTTTTAGAAGAACTAGGTTATTATTTTGAGTTATTTTCAACCGACTTCAAAAAAGGAGAAGGTTCTCAATTTGGTTGTTTTTTTTATGTTTGTTACCTCAGAACTTAGTTGTTTAAACATCGATTTGATAAAAAAAAAAATTTTTTGAACGGATATACCTACTTTCGGATTTGTCCAATACATATTTCATCAAAATCAGTTCAATAGCTTAGTTTTAAATTAAAATAACTGAAAAAAGTCGTTGAGGTAAACAACATTAGGTATTTTGCTTCCCTGTAACTTTTCAGTGGTGCCTACGGTCAATAGAACAGTCCGATTGAAGTCGATTGTTGTATGGTTTTGTAAAACCTTGATTATAACATACAATGTACAGTTGGCTCTGTAATTGAATTAACACCCAGCTTACGCCAGTGTTCTCCTGTGATTAAACCACTCGTTTGCAGCGGATGAGAAGGACCCACACAAACACATCATGTGTGGGCTTGAGTAAACTACTGATGTGATTAAACCACTTAAGATATACCTATAAACTATACTACAAGTTGTTTAATCACAGGAGAACACTGGCGTAAGCTGGGTGTAAAGACAATTACAGAGTCGACTACGAAGTAGACAAAATAACAACTCGTAAAAACAAGGTTCTTTGACGGGAACAGAACTTCTAATTGATTCACGCTTGCTAAACTTCTGCTAATTGTTTATTGAACTTAATAGAAACTTTTGGCGATCCAATTTAAATGGGTAATTACTGAATCGTTCGACTTTATTTGGAACGTGTCAGCTATTGTTTTTAAGTAAACATGGAATAAGACAATATACGCGCTCGCCTAGTAGTAGAAGCAATTTTTTTTTTTCAAAATATATATGATAAAAATTGTAAAAAGAATAATTCTATGGCCTTGCGTCAATCGGTACCATTAATTGATATTAATTTAAGTTTTATTCATCGTATTTGGCATAAGCTCGCAAAAGCTCGGTTCGGGCGCCGCACTCGCCCCGCTGTCATTCTATCATTTCGTAGAAATCCAAAATCCTGACTGCACTGATACAAGTTAGTACCCCTTCTGCATTGCCCATTTAAGTATTTTTGGTAATTCAAAATTGGTGGTGTATATTCCTCGCTCCTTCAATAGCTTATTCAAACTGCGTCGTACTAAACAGAAAATAGGTGTTTGTGTAGAAAGTTCGGGCGATCCAATTTGCCGGGATAATTACGCGATCATCCGACTTTGTTCGGAACTGGTTATCGCGATGTGATTATAACTGTAGCCCTATCACCAAACTTACTGACAAGCGTAATCGTATTGAAACGGCCTATGTGAATCAAAGTTCTGTGTAGCACGCGTGATTTCTAACCATCAGGAGACTAAGCTATCTCCTGATGGTTAGAAATCACGCGTGCTAGTCTCGTCCCATATAAATTAACATTAAAAAAACTGTTTCTCTTCTTCAAATTCTCTTTATTGTGCAATGTCAGAAAAAAAAACTTTTTATTTGATTTTTTGAAACCGTCAGTTTGTATGACGTTTCGAAAAACAACAGAATCTTTTTTTTTATGTAAAGAAGTAATGAGATTAGCTTGGCATAGCTTTTTGGCATAAACTTTAATTTCTCTAACGTGTATATGTTATTTTGAAAATTATATATATATACCTTTGACAAATAAACACTTTTTCTTTCTTTCTTTCTTGAGTAATGCTTACACATCACTGCTTTGTGGCAGAATATCTGGCACTGTGTTGGTACCCATCTAAACGGCATCCTACACCCCTGCAGGATGCCTCCTAACGGCCAGACAATCAATTAAGGAAAAAAAAGGAAACCTGAAAATCATTGTGTGTTCGATACGAATACGCTCGTTAATATTTTTTGTGATAGGTTTAAAACGAGTCACAGGCTCAAGCGAGAGAAACAAGATTAGCTGCGAGAATTGGGTTATTTACTGATTATGCAGTAATGCTTCGCTGTTTTGAATTTTGAGCTTTGCGGTTTTCAAAGCATTTATCTGCCTTTTGTGGATTCTGTGTCTGCATTCCTTTTCAGGTTATCTCACGATTTCCTTCACCGTTAAGCACGTGCACACATTTGAATTTTTGAACAGAAAAATCCATTGGTGTACGGCCGGGTCCGAACCCACGATCTTCAGATCGAAAGTCGAGGCACTTCCCGCTCGGCTAACACTTATTTATTAAATTTTATTTATTTATCCAACTAATTACTAACTTAATGCTAAAACACAATAAAACTAAAATAACTTAAATAATTATAAAAATAATAAAGAATTGCCTATCTAAAATTACAAATAAAACACAGAATTTAGGTCACTGTCCACGGGCAAAGTACCCAAAGGCTGGCGACGTTACCTCGTCGTTTGATTTATCTATCAGCCGCTTCGCTAGCTCCTTGTACAAGAGCAAAGCGTCCGAGCCCCACGGACCTAATGTTTCAACCCCAAAAGGCAGAAATATGTAACCGTTACCGAGAGTAGCATATTTCCGCCTTTTGAGGTTTTCTGCTGCCGTCGCCGCTGCGCCCGCCTCCCTGGAGGTAGAAGGCAAGTGAGACGGTGCTAGAGTGTCGACGCATGTAGCGTCCCACACCAGCGGCCTCCCACGACTCCAGGGAATTAATGTCATTCCATCGGGCCTCTTGCCATCATCACGTGCGATACCGTTCGGCTCAAGTAAGGCCGGCACGTTGACGGTGGCAAGGGCCCTGCGGATGACATCATTCAGTGTGGCGTGACGAGATTGACGTCCAGCACTTCGGCGGCAGGAAAGGCCATGGTGGCCTTGGCGATCGACAGCTACCCCGCAATTGCATTGGTGGTGCTCGTTGGTGTTTGCTCCAATACGCAGGCTGACAGACAATGAATATGTGCTATTTTCCAGTAAAGTTCCTACGTTTGAAGATGGCAGAGCCTGCAGCCAAAAACCCGACTCTTGTTTTGCAGAGGCAAGGAGACGAGCTCGATCTACCGGTGAATGTGAACTGTTCAGTAAATCTTCTTGGATTTTTTTACATATCGGCTCGTCCCAATGCCTCTGCAAATGAGGTTTGTCCGGTAAAGTTTGATTCGGGCAGGTAAAACACCAGACATTTTTACCATCAGCCAAAGAATCAATACTGATATGGCCTAGTGATGGTTCAATAATTTTTGAAACTAATTTCTCAGTACTAAAGGCTGATGATAAAAATGCGGGAAGGGAAACACTTGCAATTTTGCGGATGCCGAGACCGCCAAACCGAATAGGTAGGGTGGCCTGGCTCCAAGAGCTATCTGAAATTTGGCAATTTAAAATGTTTGTTAGAGTATTTTTCAATGAGTTATCTAAAGGAGACAGAAGGTCTTTTAGTTGCCAAAAAGGGCTGCATTTTATTTATTTGATTGTGAAAAATATGTTTTTATGTACAGTCAGCTGCACAGACATATATACACTCCCAGGCTTTTACATTTATATTATTCTCTTAATTTTGCAAAGATATTCTTCTTCTGACAAGAATTTTGGCAAGTAAGATGACTAGTGACTACATTAATTTTGAAATGCTTGCATGCAAAGTGCAAAATTAAGAGTAATATAAATGTAAAAGCTAGGGAGTGTATACTTGTTTGTACAGCTCACTGTACTACGCATATGGACTTGTCATTTTGGAATAATAAATAAATTGTATTGTATTATAAAATAACTCTTTCTCCACAGATAGTAGACGGTAACGCAAAGACCGACGTATCAAACAGGAAGGAGCCAGGTCTCTTCTGCGGCGAGATCGAGCAGCCGCAGACCTTCATCTCGGAAACCAACTTCGTGAAGATCGTGTTCCATGCTGACAACTTCACGGACCAGACGTACTTCAGCTTCGATTCAAGGTTCGTTTAAAAAATCTAAAAGTCTACACGTGACCAGAATGCTGGCTTTTTCTTATCGTGTCATTAGTTCTTTCGAACCAGTGGTAAATGGATTTTAAGTGCGCCTTAAACAGGCTCCTTTAGTTTCAGTGTTTTTGTTTCAGAGCTGAACAGCAGTTTGAAGTGTACCTTCGATATGGACAGCATCCAGAGCTCTACCCCAATAGGAGAGGAGAAGTTGTGGCTGGGTGAGTCTAAGGCCCGTCGCAAACGAACCACCGACCTCAGCCACCAGGTGACCAGTGACAAACAGTTTACAAAATTATTTAACATCGTCTTGCTGTAGCGCGTGGTCTGTACCGCCGAAACTTGTGCGCCGAACCCATACAAAGTGTATGAAAGATCGTAAGAACTGTTTGTCGCTGGCCACCAGTGGCTCGTTTGCAATAGGCCTCAGTCAGACGTCTTCTGTTCGACAAAACCCTTCCCTTTAAGGCACGAAAGTCGGCGCAACGCTATCTCGCTCGCTTATTTATACTTTTTAAAGATATAAAAATTGAAAGAGTATAAATTTAAAAAAGTGGATCGGCCATTGTGTTACTACAATCAAAGAATAAAGTAATATTATGTATGTTTTAATATAATTTTTGTTCTGATATGTATAACATAAGCGAAAGAAATAGGGCAAAACTGTTTTTCAAAGTAGTATAAAAAAATTACATTACAGATTACTCCAATACGTTAAAATAGCAATTTACTCTCAAACGTTAACTTTAAACTCCAATACGTTAAATAAAATAGATACATAATACATGAAATAAAATGCAGGTAAAAAGTTACACAGTTCTCACAAATTAGTCACAAAATTCGATGGCCGCCGGCAATTTCATTCAGAATCAATATCATCCCATATTAATAAAAACGGAATATTACTTACGTTGAAACGGACTGCAGCGCTCGAGGCAGTGAAAGGAAATAAACCCTCTCTCCTTATTGGTCGGTTATTTTTCTTGGATGTATCGGTAAAGAATAAAGCACGTTTCGGTACGTATAGAAGAAAAAAATCAACTTAATTTTTTTGCCATATCTGTGTTCAGTAAAGCTTGCCTTCCTCCTACGCTGACGTTCGTTACGTACGTTCGAAGCGCGCATCAATTAGTCCGCCGCTGACTTCAGTATCGCAGTGCGGTGTTACCTTCGAAAATCTAGCCAAAGGAGATATTAATGCAAGGCGTACCCCTCTGTTGGCCATATAACCTTCTTGGCCATTCACGTTAAATAAAACTATACGCTGTATTTGATAACTGTGTGCATATTTTAAGATGGTGTGCGAGATTATTATAGTGTGCGTTTACATAAATAAGATTTTGTTGGGCGCGTGTGCAATGCGTGTTTACCTCGTCCCCCGTAAAAAAATGGCAGAAATTTATGTACGCAGATTCTGACGTGCGACGTCTCCATTTGCTAGATTCCCGAAGGGTGTCACACACCACGCCGTGTACATTCGTACGCTCGACCGATGTCCACGACCCGACGTCAGCATAGGAGGAAGGCAGGCGTAACGGCAACTAATTAAGTGTATTTTTTTCTGGTAATTAAAAACTTGTGGTGCCTATTGATGATCTGCAGTGTCATCCTTCAGGGCGTGTATGTGTATGTGTGTTTCGACTGAATGAAGTTCCACTGCTACCTGCGATGCCTTATTTAAATCATCCGCCAAATTGCAGAGCTCAAAGCGAGCCCGGACGTGACGAGTGTTTTAAACGAATCGCCTGAAAACGCCTTTTGTCTGGCTTTCGGGTGATTCGATTGGTATAAGTATATAGACGGGTACATTACATTAAGTACATACTAAAATAAAAGTTTAGGAGATTTTTAATGTTAATTTGATAAAGTTGCCAAACCCTCTTAATTGCAAATCAAAACCAGCCCTTGGTTTGGGAAAATACAGTCAATTGCACCAACATAAAAGCTTGGGAGTGTATACATGTTGTTGCAGCTGACTGTACCAACTGTTAATGGAGCATGAAATCGTTGAAATATCTACCTATAATCTTCATTTAAAATGCCCGCAAAATCAAGATTTTGCACATAAAAAAATAACTGAAAAATTTAAAGATTTTTTACCACATTTTTTTCATCTCTTTACTGCTTTCAAAAGCCTCAAAGGTTTATTGAAAAAAAATTGCGAGGGTTAAGCTTTTCTTTGTACGTGTTTGATTATGAATTATGTTGTTTGTTGAAAAAAAACGAATTTTCTTCAAAAATGAATTTATCATTTTCTACATAAAAATATACCACGGTTGAAAAAAAAGCATATTGAGCACAAGAAATTTGACGGTACATTACACAAATTATGTAGGTAGGTGACCTAATGTAATAATTACATAACAATAACAATTTAGTACCAGAGTTTAGTCTCTATTCCTTGCCCTAGCACTAAGAGCACAGGCTCTTAAGGTCTATTTTCATTAGGTACTTCGACATTTAAGTACTTCAAATTCATTAATAACATACTGTACTACTGAATCAAAAACAAGTAGAGCGATTGCCATGAAACATTGAGCTATCAATAATTTTTCGTAGACATTCGCGATTATCACACATGCTTTTAAAACACCGCTTAAGTGTCCGGATCTCGTCAGTGTAGTGTGCCGACCGAACATTTTTAACGACCAAAATGAGGGTATTTCCCTCATTTCACCGCGACGGTAGCTCCAATATGCCAGTCAACCCGTGACCACGGCTGTTGCAATACAGTCGAAACGTCGGGACACAAAAACATACGAGGTGAGCGCGATAAATACCCGTTATAATCAAATAACTAATATTGAGCTATCATCTTATAGATGAGTACAAAAAATATTGTGTTGTGATCAATGTGCCTGCTTTATCATCTCTAGAAATTCAAAATACAAACTTCCAAAACATTTTGCTTTGAAAACTTGAGCACGTCTAAGTTCTAACCTTGAATGGCAGCCATCGACGTCCGTAAAACGACTAGTCGTCCATAAAGTCAGTTCACACCAGCGAATTCGGTCGACGAACGGTAACTTTTTCCCGTCTGGTAAATTCGTGGAACGTGGAACAAAGGGTATACTTACGATAAATTGTTTTGTGAAACACTGCCTTCTATACATGCTTGAATTGTAATTACATAAGAGCATAAATAAAGAGATATGAGATTACTTTCAGTAAACCTTTGCAGCTTTATTATGACATGAGTTTTACGCCGACCAGGATTTATTATTGTTGTTCCAATATGTGCAGAATTATATCGTCATACTAAAAGAAAGGTGATTTGAAATGTAAATAAATTTACACTTTGTCTATGGTAACAAATGTAGTTTGAGTATGGTGTTTGCACCACACTCAAACTACATTTGAGTTTTGGCGGGAACATGAAAAATGGCGCATTGGCGGCATTAAATTAATTGACAAAACTTGTATATCTTTGAGTGTTTAAGTGTAAAAACGGTGGTTTTTTATCCATTAAGTGCTCGTGAACGTGTATGAGTGTTGGTGAATGGTGTAATGCTGTAAAACGTGACTTTTCGTGTTGCCTCCAAAACTCCATAGAAGCCTCTAGTAAAGTCGCAACCACCACTACTTTACAGGGGCATGACTTGACTTATCGACTCTGACTTATGACAAAATAATCTCTCCAATTACTTGACACTGGCTATATACCTTTGATGTGAAGCCAAAACCGAAGATCTTCGGTTCTTCGAAAGAAAAAAAACACTACATTCGGTGAATGATACGCTCAAAAAGGTTTTGTTACGCTGATAGCCGTGTTGCCCAGCAACTATCAGATAACATGTTAAAAATCTGCCCAAGATAGTCCTTCCCTAAACTATGGGCGACTAGGTTAGGGAAAAAAGTAAATTTTCCGTAAGTCATGAATAAAGATGCTCGTTTGGATAGTCTTCCTTGTGAAATTTATTTATTGTAAGAGGAACACTAGTCTAGAACTGGGAAAACTCAGGATTTACCACGATTTAGTCCTCGTTTCATAATAAAGCTGTTTTTTTTTAATTACGAGAGGAAGAAAGTATCATGTAGAGACAAAAACATTTAATTTTCTCTTGAAATCCGTTTTCGTTTTTATTTACTAGGTATAATTTTGTGAAAACTTCGTCCAATGCCACATAAACAGTAAATTTACATACATATATGTCGTAGGCTGAACATTTGTGATATTTTTACCTGATTATGGCGAAGCAAAAAGGAGGTTATGATTTTAATTTCATCTATTCCCTCCAAAGTACATAATAACATATTTTGACAAATGAGATTCTTGTTACATACATTTTAGGGCGTGATTTTTCAGTACGATCTCGTAGTTTTGCTAGTTCCACTACTAGGGCCACGGCTTAATTGGCCCGATCAACTATCGTTCTCGTAAATCAAGTTCGAGCTACCAATTACTTAACAGGCTTATCCCGCCCGTCGCGAGCGAATCATCGCGGAACATTGGCAACCAAATGGTCCACTTTGGCGTTTACGTGACCGGAATGGGGCATAAATCGAGTGAAATAGTGTTAAGTGTCCCAGCTCACCTATTATCCTGGAGTAATAGTTAGTATAAACCGCATTTTTTAATTACTAGAAAAAAATAAGCATTTCCGTTGCCGTTACTGAACACAAATATGGCAAAAAAAAATAAGTTATTACATTGTAACGGGTATTTATCGCGCTCACCTCATGTATTTTTGTGTCATGTATGTGTGCGTGTGTGTGACGTTTCGACTGTATTGCAACAGCCGTGGTCACGGGTTGACTGGCGTGGAGCCCGTTACAGTGAAATCACTATGTGTGATAATCGCGAAAGTCTACGAAAAACTAAAAGAAGTTTTTTTTTCCATTAATTTTATTTTAATTTAAATATAATACCTTCAGATCGGCTCTATAGTTTCATAACAATCGGTTCAGTAGTTTAGTTTGGAATAAAAATAACTGAAAAAAATATGTCGTCGAAGTAAACGAAATTGCGTATTTTGCTTCCCTGTGAATTTTCGATGGTGTTAACGGTCACTAAAACAGTCCAATCGAAGTCGGTTGTCTATGTTTTTGTAAAACCTTGATTATTAAGTCTGTTGAAAAACCTAAAATATAGCAAAACAACCGCGGGCAGAGTGGCACTCTACGTTTCACAGCGCTGCAGAGTAAAGCTGCCTGATGCTGCAAGCTTTGATTTATGCAATCAGGCTGTGTGACTGCAAGCCGCGAGTGACGATACTGAACGTATATTGAGTTCAGCTTCAAGCGAGTGCTGGAAAGAGTAATTTGTTTTGAAGGGACTGATTGTGATTGTGATATAATATAGCTGTGTTTTTTTTCAATCATTTATTTTATAGAGGGTTTGCTCAATAACTGAGCATGCCACCCTCGAGCGGTCGTTTTAACTTAAACTATCTAAGGCTGATTCCTGTTTTGACAAGTTTTATAAGCTTAGCCGCCACCTTGGAGTTGGGGTTTGCTAAAACAGCATTACAGCTCCCTGTTTCGTACAAGCACACACTGTTTTCCATTGTGAACTTATTTCTCTGGGCTTCATTTCGGACACATTCCACCATGATATGGTACACATCTTCAATTATATCACACTCTGTGCACTTTGGGGAGCGTGTCTTTCCCATGAGATAACCGAAACTATTCAGTGGTATGTGTCCGGAATAGCTGTGTTTAAGCCAAAATTGTATTATGTTTGATTTGTTTTCTATCGGATTGTTACCCTTTTTAAGCTTATTTTATCCGCCATTTAATCAAGTTATGTACACAGGCTTAGGTATTTATCAATACTCTCCTAAACTAGCTAATAAAAAAATCTCTAGCGTGAATAAACTATTTTGATTTTTGTAAAGTAGAGATGAAACGATATTTTTTTGGTAGGTGTGTTGCAGCTAACTTGCTTAATAAGCCGTTCAATTAACAGTCTAACCTTTTTAATAAACGGCGCCGTTCAACCAGCGACCTCACCATACCCAGTTTCTATCTGCCTTATATGATTTTCTATCATTAGGCTGTGCACGCTTGCTTTTCTCGCGTGTAGGCGCAAGAAAGAACGCATAACCAGGTTAGGTTATGGGTTTGCTAAGCCAACCGTCACCCATCATCTGCCATGAGGATTTTCTAATATTAGGTTGTGCACGCTCGCTTCAAAATGAAAAGGCTAGGCTGTTAATTGAAAGGCTAATTGAGCTAGTTGACTGGGACAGGTACACAATGCACAACCATCATCAACCACAGCTGGACGTAGGTCTCTCCCTTGGCGCTCCACTGAGCCCGATCATCGGCTCTTCTCATCCACTTTCATGAACCCACTCAACTCAACCTTACTTGGCCAAAAAATACTGACTTAGATCTGGCCAACAACATTTTTGTGACAAATCATAATCATAAAATAAGAGACTTAGGTAATAAATTTATTTTCCTAGGTCTTACTGTGAGAGAGTGTTCAGAGACTGCCGACTGCAGACGTGCTACGTTCAATCAGCTGCGTACCCTGGAGTTTACCCCCGGAATCTACATTGCAGGTAAAATTGCATTCCTCCAAAAACATCAATGTGAAGCGATACGAGTAGATAAAAATCGAGTTAAAATACCTAAATATAAGTTTAAAAGCGTTTCATTACGTATTAAGCACACATTATAATACGTAATGAAATGCTTTTAAACTTTTTTTAGTAGTTTTCATTTTCATATTGAATATCTATTATATATAATATCTATAGAGCTATTCTATTTGTGAATCTCTTTATAGTTATATACACACTATGTGTGGTTATATATGGTTCAACGGATCCTAGGTCTTAAATGGAACTGGGCAGGCCACATACAGAGGTTAAAAGAGAATAGATGGAGCCAAATTATTACTAACTGGACTCCCCGTGACACGAAGCGGAGAAGAGGAAGACCAGCTACCCGCTGGAGCGACGACATAGTAAAGGTGGCTGGAAAACTATGGTCTAGAACAGCTAGAGACAGGCAAAAATGGAAAACCCTGGAGGAGGCTTTCACCGCCATAGGCGGTCCCTACACATAATAAATATAATCCTCATGTTATTTGTAATATGTAACTTGTGTAAAGGAAATAAAAGCTTTTTTTTATTTTTATTTATTTTATTATGTGTGTATATAACTATACTCTTTAGCAGGTGAATGTATCCGAGATATGTGCTCTTAATCCAGACGAATCTTGTGAAACTGTAAAATCCATGAAACCGAAAACATGAAACCCATAGGATCACTCATACGCCAGAGGAGACTCATCCGTATTCTAAGACGATTATCTCACTCAAGGAAATACTTACATTTTAAATTTGACAGGTGACAGCCGAAACCTTTAGTAAAACCATTTTATTATACTTACGTAAGGTGAGTTTGAGTTTGAGAACTGACTTAGAATACGGGTGTAATTAAGAGTAACTCATTACCCTTCTTCATCGTAGTCAGGTGGAAAAAATTACTTCCCTAAAATTAACTTGTCTGTACAAATTTCATTATTTTCCTAGGTATCACCTAAATACTCGGCTGCCGTATATAAAGCTGTACATCGAAAATGAGGAGTTTAACATCGATGGCCAGCGCTGTGAGAACATCATGACGTGCCCCATGAGACCTATCACCTCTGGTGAGTTAAAATTAAGATTAAGAAATAAAAGGCACAAGGTTTATTTATTTACACATCTAAACTAACTACTAACTATGTGATAAAACATAATAAAACTTAAATCTAGTTGAGTAATTTTAGTTTTATTATGATTTATCATATAAAAATAAAGATTTAAATTAAATATACACTGCAAATTTGTACAACCCCCGGAAAAAAAACACATAATCAGTTGCCGTTACTGAACACAGATATGGGAAAAAACTTGAAAAAATTAAGTCGAATTTTTTGACAAAATAAAGTTAATAATAATTGAATAACTGTTACCGTTAGTCGTTTTCATTGATAATAATTTGAGTTTCATTCATCGTTTGGCGAACCCGGCTACCCAGCTCGAGCCAGTTCGCAAAAGATCGACTCGGCCGACGCACTCGCACCGCTGTCATTCTGTAATTTTGTAGGAATCCAAAAATCTGACTAAAAAGATACTCCTTCTGCATTGCCCATTAAAGTTTTTTTGGTTATAAAAAAATGGTGGTGTATAAATAATACACGAAATTTAGTTCACTGTCTACGGGCAAAATACCCAAAATTAACATAGGCTACTAAAAACATATAACGGCAAATAAAACATAAACCATCCGAATACTTACGAACAAATATGGGATAGCTATAAAATATTCAAATATACAAAGAGCTGATTGAGACGGTTACTTCTGCCAGACAAATTGTTACATAGGGCGATCGAAGGTCACTCATACACGATCGGGACCCACCCAATCCAATTTAGATAAAAGGGTCCATTGAGCCAATGATTCTATTTGGTCCTGCATTGACAATCAGGGACGGAGGCAATCAAAAAGTTATGCTAATTCTGTTTGTCTCAAAGAGAATGGAACATGCGTTGGGAATAACAATTTATAACACAAGGTTTTACAAAAACATAGACAACCGACTTCAATTAGACTATTTTAGTGACCGTAAACACCACTGAAAAGCCACGGGGTAGCAAAATACGCAACTTCGTTTGATTCGACGACATATTTTCTAAATTTCTGAACTGATTTTGATGAAATCTCTAAGGGACCAATTTGAAAATGTATCCTCTTAAACAAAAAAAAAATAAGAGTAAAATAAATGTGATATCTTGGGAGTGTATACATATCTGTGCAGCTAACTGTATGTGTTTGAGAGTTTAAGTAAGTTACCATAACAATGCTACCATCAGATCCCAATTTCTACAGCGCCAAACTAAAGTGTATAGCGCGCCTCACATTTTTTACCATTAGGTATTTCCCAAGTCAGGTGGTAAGGAAATTTATAACCTTCATAAATAACAGATAGCCAATAACGGAGCATTAAATCTGAAAGTTCCAGAACTCTCGTTATTAAATTCTTAGTTATGGGATATTATAATGTACTCGTAGGGTTTCAGTGCCATCTCTGGGCTTATAATTGAAAGGCTGAGGTTTTATGAAGGGAACTTTTTGTTCTCCGTAATAGTAAATTAGATTTAATAATATAAAATATTATTTATATAAAACGAGTTGGAACCCGCAACTTCGTTTGCTTTGCGAATTACCTAAGACAAGTAAATCGTAAATAAGAAAGTAATATAAGTATGTATGTGACAAGTAAATCATGTTGAAAGAAAGGCTCGGCTTTGTCTGAAGACCACCGTTAGAGCATCCTATTCAAACTCATCTACAAAAGATCTCAAATGTTAGCCTAAATTGAAATTTTGTTCTGTAAAACTTATAATTAGTAGTATCTACATATGTTCATAATAAAAATTTTTTTTTTTTTAAACAAAAGTTTTTCGTAGTTCGCGCCTAATTTTTTTAACGAACATAACCTCGAAATATCAAGTCTCCACGTCGTGGTTTGGCCTGTGCTGTGCATTGTCTGTCAGCCAGTCAGCTAATCAGCTCTAAACCTTTTAAATGATGCTTTGTCCCGACTGACTGACAGATAACTGACATACCAAAACAAACTATGAAACATAGAGACGTAAAATTTTAGATTAGTAAGGTTATGTTCGTCAAGAAGTGTTACTGGGAATTTTATTAATTCGCAACGCAAACGAAGTTGTGGGTGTCAGCTAGTCTTTACTAGTTATTCAAATCAAACGGTGACATCATATCGAAGTTCAAACAACCGTGAAAGAAATGTTTTTTCCACATCATGAGCAGATGTTTCAGTTAGACCATTTAGAAGGGTAACGTGAAAATGACGTGTTCAGTTGAGTGGAATAAGCTTTGCTGTAACGTAAATATGAACGTAGATTGTGTCTATGAATTATTCAAAATAAATTCACAATAAGTAGACGATGATGTTTGTATGGAATTGTATTAGAGCGTAAGTACTTTACAATGTTGGAACTTCACACAGCCTTTTAACCATAACCCGAATTATTCTAGTATATAAATATAAATATTCGTTTTGCATGTCGACTCCCGACGAAGTATGTGATACTTTACTAATATAAGATCTTGTGTGATCCTGATCATGACCATACTTAAGGCAAATAAATCTCATTTCATTTCAAACCAACAGAAATAAAACGTGCTTTACCTTTATCTTTAACATTTCCAAAATTTTAACCGGCCAACCAACTACTTCGCCACGGAATGCATCGATTTTAATTTTAAAAAAAAGAATGAGCAATTTTTAAT
This sequence comes from Lobophora halterata, assembly GCA_932526365.1. Classification (NCBI taxonomy): domain Eukaryota; kingdom Metazoa; phylum Arthropoda; class Insecta; order Lepidoptera; family Geometridae; genus Lobophora; species Lobophora halterata. The sequence continues at coordinate 1,640,064 of OW052012.1, forward strand.
AAAAGATACACTGGATAAAAAAACCCGATGTATTAATAACCAATTTTATGACTGGCAAGATCTGTCAATCTGTATGGACCTGTAATATTATAATTATAATAAAATGTTTATCTGTTTATCTGTCAGATACCTAGGCGGCCAATACTACAAATCGATATTTATAAATTCCTGACCACAACTGACTGACAGACACGCACAGCATAAGCAAAATCACTGAATCGCGTACTAAGAAAGGAGTTTTGTTGATCCACTACATAAACCAAATAGTGGATGTCAGCTAGTCCATAATAAACCTTAATCTCTTTGGCACCAGGTTCAGAGAACTGTCCATACGACTACATCAAGATCTACGACGGCAAGGACGAATCAGCAGCTGTGATCGGAACCTTCTGCGGGATGGGGAAGTTCCCGTACTCCATCATCGGGACCTCCCAGGACCTGTTTGTGGAGTTCGTCAGCTCACCTGCAGGTATGGTGCCCTGTAGAGAGCCTATAGATAGATAGATAGAAAATGCTTTATTGCACAATGTAAACAAACACAAGTCAAGGCGAACTTAATGCTAGTTGGGTGATGATCTGCGAAAGGCTGCAGGTGGATGCGAGAAGCCGAAGACAGAGTGCGAGTGCACAATTTGGGAGAGGCCTCTGTCCAGCAGTGGACTGCGATACCTCTGTGTATTATGAGATGTGGTAGTCATAGATGAGTGGTGATAAAACTCGGGCGAATCAACATGACACCTGGCTGACACGTGGCTGGAAACTAGATGCGCTGCCTCGCGCGGCGCCCTCCGTGTTTATTATTCCTCTAATTGTGAAGCCCTATCATTACTTATCATTACCAAGTATTGCAGGACCTTTTCTCTATCAAGATTATCCAATTCCACGCTGTGCTTTGCACAAACGTCATTCAAGCCAGGTGTCATGTTGATTCGCCCGAATCGTACACTAATAAATTATAAAAAGCTCAAGCATTCTGGAGTGCCAAGAAGTTAATGGATAGTGGGGATTTGAAGACCCCGATGGAGGTGGATTTGCAGAAGTTTAAAAAGTTAATGGTATCCAAACTTCTTAAACTGGGCTCTACCGTTGGCGTTGGCAGTTTTCAACACTATTTTTCCAAATGCTTTAAAAAACCTCATTTTTAATGTTGTGATGAGACAGTCTATGTGACTTTCTGAAGGTGAGAGATAACTCCTATGACAAAACAGTTCTACATATGACTTTGAATCGTAGAGGCTGTTACAATTAGTTACGTCTTTAATTTGTTAAAGTATTTTGGGAGGTCATATTAGAGGATACCTACATCCAACATTTACGAATGATAATTTCATAAAGATAATAATTTCAGCAGACTACTGTGTATTTTAATGATGATGTTCTTTTAGGTCCACTCCTAAACACGGGATTCCACTTCAACGTGGGCAACTGGCCAGGCCACGTAGAAGCACCTGGGTCCAGGGTCGGTACCTGCGACTGGCTGCTTACCGCTGAATCGCTGAAGAAGTCCGGAGACACGGAAGGCATATTCCTATCAGTGGCTCATTGGTACCCTCCGCATACTTCCTGCACTTACTTGATGCAGGGTCTTCCGGGACAGGTGGTTCGGCTGTATTTTCCAAGGTAACTAAAGGGAGCTGTTGTTTTAACGATATTTATTGTTGGCTCTCAATTTCCATTGAAGATCAGAGGCAAATTCTCGAGTTTCCCATTTCGGTCTTCAGTTTCAGTCTAACGCTAAAGAATTTTACAGGTTACTGCAAATGCACTAACACTAAACTAAGCAGAGCTTGTACTATCGGAACCAGAACACTACTTTTTTTTGTAAATCCATACATAAAAACACTCCGGACAAACACCGATGTTCATCACACAAATGTTTGTCCTGAAGCTGGAATTGAACCCGGAATTGGCACCAATTACATTACAATACACTTACCATTCGACTATTCGTGTCGTCATAACGAGTTGAATATGATTTTTTATATAGGTCCTTCCTTATTTACCACACAGACCTAGCGTAGATTGACGAATACTATAGCATTCTCAAAAATCATTTTTTTTAAATTCTGTTATATCGGTTTCTTTAAAAAAAATATTAACCCAAAATCATGACCCTCAAATCTCAAGTATTGCGTCAGTTCAAGCTCAACCTATATTTCTCCACCAGCTTCCGTATCAACCGTATAGAGTCCCCCATCGTCCCCTGGACGGGCGATTGCGGAGAATCCCTCACCCTCTACGACGCGCCAAGACCGGACGATGCTCGAATCATCAAGACCTTCTGCGACACCTTCAGCAGGCCGATGGAGAAGCACGACTTTGTTTCCACAGGGAATGCTATGTTCGTGCGGTTTGAGAGCAAGACTGGAAGTTATAGCGGGTATGTTAACTTTACCATTTCCTTATAATCTTGTCATATACAGTGCAGAGGTTTTTTTTGGTTAAGGCCCAGAATCCCGCACGCGTTTATGCCGCTTGCACGTTTTTGATATTGATAAATTGACTGAGTATAAATTTCAAAAAGGAGCTTTAGTAACCTCATGAAATGTTTTAGTATATATTTTGTTTTGATATGTATACGCGAAAGAGAATGGGAAAAACTTGTTATTCACAATCTACTTCGCGAAATTTATACTCAGTCAATTTATATCTTCAAAAATTTACAAATGTGCGAGCGAGATAGCGGCGCGCGGAATTCTGGGCCTTAAGAAACACTTGCGTTTGACCACATCTCATCTGATTGGATATATGTTTGCTGCTGAGTTAAAAATGCATCATTTTAGCATCTGCAGCAGTGCATTTTCTAATTTATTTTACTTTGACGCTAATTTTCGACACAAATAAACCTGTAGTGCATACTGAAAAAGACAAGCGCTCACAAAAAAATAGTATCTACCTCTGTATAATCCTCTCACTAAACAATATCCACAAGTAGGCCTGGAAATGATTGCTACTTCTATTTCATTGTCCCATGGTGATATAATTTCATTTTGTAACAGTGAAATCACCGGTGATTTTTTATTATTAGCCTAAATCACGCATGACGCGACTTCTCACAATCACTCCTACTCACAGTCAGCATACTACTGACTATCTGTTATTGTTATTTACGATACAAATGAAATTGTGAATGGTGACAAGTGTGATATACACATGATTCTAATTCTAATTCTAATTTGGGTAAGGGTTTGCAAGTGGTCTGCACTGACGTCCCGCTATGGGGTGTATTGTGCATTGACCCCTTTTTTTGTACTAACTTTACCCCAGCCAGCCCAGCTCCCCAAAATAGCGGAGCAGGACCCTGGGTTGATGGATGGTGTGTTCCAGTTTCCCGGTAGGGTCATCCGGACCCATATCCAGGATTTTCCTCAGCCCAGTCTTCTTTCTGGCCTCTTCTGTAGCTGTGCAGTGCACAACCACGTGTTCTACGGTTTCCTCCTCTGCGAAGCAACCGCGGCAGATCACGCTGTCCGTCGCTCCCATCTTGAACAGATGGTGATTCAGGTCGCAGTGGCCGGTTATAATCTCTTCTCATCTTCATGAGTGTGTTTGTCAGTTTCTTATCAATATTCGGTAGAAGCATCTTAGTGTGCTTGCTGTCCTTTCTTTTGTTCCAAAATTTTTGGTGTTCTTGTACTAAATGTTGATTCAGTCTAGCTTTTATTTCCGCTGTTGGCGGTTGTGTCAGGATTTTGTCCGATGAACTAGGGACTAGTTTCGCCCCCTGTTTTGCCAAGGAGTCGGCTTTGACGTTCCCTGGGCAGGATCCATCGTTCTTAGTCCACTTTATACTGACCTTATGTGCGGTTGCTAGGTTCTGTAGTGCTGTATTGCATTCTGCCACCACCTTTGATCTTGATACACATGATATCATAGCGTACAAAATCGCCTGCCGGGGCTCGCTAGGCGGATATCACCATTTACGCACAACGTAAATATGTCTGGGAGGAGGGCGTTGCGACTGCTATACAGTTTTATAACTCTTGTAGTTTCACCGTTTCTACTGTAACATAGTTCCTTTATGTAATTGTTCTGAATAAATAATTTTGAATTATTTTTTTTTTAATCACCGGTGGTTTTGTAACAGACTTGGTCTCAGAAAGTAACAAGTGTTATGTGTGATCAGTTTTATATCATGATAAATAACATGTTACTCGGTATACTTTCCATGTCTAATTCGTAGCCTGCGGGGAATACGAAGCTCATAGTATAACCACACGGTATACGGCAAATGGCCGGCAGTCTGGCTGTATAGCCGCCGGCAGCCACACACCGCAGTCCGGCCTCAATACTGCATTTATTATACCTATTTGATTATGAAGTATGCGGTTGACCACTGCACATTGATTATGCAGGTTCTGTGATATAGAAGCAAAGCGAACTTTCCACTCGTTGTCGTGTTTGTTAGGACTAATTTATGATGACTTTTACCAGCTCTAGAGCTATTCCCTATTTGATTCCAATTGGTTGAATAGTTTGGCAATATCCATTCATCTATCATCAGAAACTTTCGCATTTTATAAATAAGATGGATAGATAAAAGTAATTTGTAACGGCTCCCTGTCTTTTAAGACAGTATGGTATACAAATATCAAATTGTATGTAAAAAAAAAACTCAAATCCCTCACATTAAGGCTCAATTCTCACTGAGATCGCAGTGGCCAGCAGCGGCCGGTAGTAACGCGATGATCTAGCATGGATCTGACAGATCAGACTAGATTCTAGATAGTCTAAATAATATTCAAAATTATTTGATACTGAAAGTGCTCTGTTCGCCACTGCCAGTCACTGCCATCCTAGTGCTAATTGAGCCTAAGCAACGCTACAATCTTTATAACTCCAAACAGCTCATCCCTCTACTACTGGGCACACTACGACTTCTTCAACAACACGCGCTTCGGCGAGCCCGTTCAAGGCACGGCTTGTGACGAGGTTATCGCCTCCTGGAAGCAGAGAGCTGGTCGCCTCCGCTCGCCCCTCAACACGCTAGTCTACAAGCAAGCGCCGCCGGGGGAGGACGTCCATTGCCTCTACAGATTTGTAACTGACAAGAGGATCTATGCGAGGGTTATCTTGACTATTCTCAGCGTCAATTTCAAGGTAAGTCATCGCTACACATAATGCGTAGTGTAACATATTATGTTACAGGTAAACAGATTGCACCGTATGATCGATTTAGTCAGCCATGTAATAGTAATTACTTAATGTACAGCTGTACAGTCAGCATCAAAAGTGAATGACCATATTCAGATTTTCAAAATCGCTTTACACCATATTATATTTTTAACAGCGTGGTTTACAGTTAATTTTGAACTTTGATGATGTTCATTCAATACTGGAGCTTGTCATGTCGAGCGATTTAGGCATAATAAATCTGTAGACCGATTTGAAAATCTGAATGTGGTCATCAACTTTTGATGCTGACTGTACACCAAATTCTTCCCCCCTTCCCCCCGGGAGGCATGTATTTATCCAGACTGGGACATGTTTTTTTAATGTAAATAAGTGAAGAGATGGACTTGATGCTCCCTGATGGTAAGAGGTCACACACCTGCCCATGACCAGAACAGTGCTACACATGCCAATAATATTAATAAAGTGCCTTGCCTTTATCGCCTGTAGCATTACTAGCCTTGGCTATATTTTCACTAGGAAACTAATAACTATTATCTACTATTTTCAGTACCTAATACAGATTCTAAAACAGGCACTCAAATACAACTTCAGATAACCTTCTACTTAGTTGTCAGAATATCCTTACACCAAACTTACAAAGTAACGTGTAAGTACCCTCATCCGATTACAAGTCTGCAATGTTATTGTTGCCGCCAAGAATGTCGGTCGACCCGTATTTGCCGCCAACCCTACTAAACCTCCATGAAAAAGTTATCCTGACCCGAATATATTCAATTTACGGTAAAAGGCTACCCACAACACGCATAGGTATTTTAATACGAGTATTTCCAGTATCATGGGACGTAAATGTTTGTACCGCAATAGAACTCCAATTTTATGTTTTCATTCACAAATAATGGTTATTTTCTGCGCTGTACGTAAACCCAATTTGCGTATGGCTTGTTCATTGCGTCCCTTGCCATAGCCAAAAATTAAAATATAATTACCACGAGCAGCTGAACAAAAGCTTGTAATAATAAACTTACAGATTATGTGTCACAAAACCAGTTTAAATAAATTGATACAAATTTTAATTAACTTAACTCTAGTTTAGAATTTAAGTATCCAAACCAAATAGCCGAAAACAGAAATCTCAGGAGATGGTGACTCGCCAAAATCTGAAACGAGAGTGACTCTCGTTTCAGATTTCAGTGAGTCAACATCTCTTTAGGATGCCTCGTGCAGAGGCGAAACACGTGTCGAGTTCTGACTTGGGTTTTCGGTTTTCGGCGCTTTGGTTTGGATACTAAAATTCTAAACTAGAATTAGGTTAATTTAGACCTCTGTCTTTGCCTCTGTTTAGAAGTTAAGTGGATGTATTACTAAATATATTTATACAAATTTTAATTTTGTTACAGGAACACCCTTACACACCAGTCTCTTGCCAGAACTGCTACGAAGATCGAGCAGACAAGCTCATCATCTGGGAGCCCATACCCGGCAAAGCTGCCAACACTTCACTTGGAGTAAGCACCACACCCTTACCTCTTCATCTAGCAGTTCAAAAAGCTGTTGGATCTTGCATCTGCGCTAAACATGCCAACACTGTCTCCCGAGCGAGGCCATACAGAGTCGTGTCTTCAGGAGAGACTTTGAACCTTCAGCTGATAGTGGACAATGCTCACGCTGCAGCTTCTTATTTCAAAAATCCATCTCCACTCTTCGAAGCTCGGTATGAGTTTGTTCATGGGCCTCTGTGTGGTCCAGCGATCATTGCAGCATCTGCAGCAGACGGGGAAATTATCTACCCTCATCTAGAAGCTTTGGGTTACACGGAACCACCTAATAGAATCCAGTGCATCTGGGATCTTGAGATTGAAGAGAAGAAAGATATTTACCTGAGATTCGATAGCGTCACTTTTGCCTCAAGGCATTGTGAAGATGGAAATATACAGATATTCCTTCCAGGAAGAGTGGAACCGTATCTTTCAATCTGCGGTGGTAACGTCTCCGAAACAAAGAAGCTGCCAATATTCTCATCTGGTGAGCTCGGGTTTGAAGCTTTAGATGACCCTTTAATAATCGAAAAGGAGAAGACCAGATCGATCAGGATTGTATTCATTGGGAGCGCGTCTCCCGCTCGTGCCGCTTTCAAAATCATCTGGACTGGCCTCTCACACATGCCACGGAACTCCGATGGCACACTGATGACGTCACGCCTGACTGACAGCTCTAAATCTGAGTACGGTCTGGGTTGTGACTTCATTTGTCCAGGAGAAGAAGGCCTTTGCATACCAGCCCAGTTAATTTGTAACGGGGTGTTGAACTGTCCAAATGTTACCTCAACAGAGAGGAAGTTCTGGACACCTGAAGAGAAGCGTTCCAAAGAGGCTTACTCGGAAGACAGTTTGAGGAGGTTAGGGTATTGGGACGCAATAGGCGGGATACCGTTAGGCCAGATACACGATGAGTCCCCGGAACTATGCGCTGGAAAGAGGAATGCTGGTAGTGGAGACTGGACAGGGCCGGCTGTAGGGGCTGGTTTGGCGGTTGCGCTGGGGGTTTGTGCGTTAGCAGCTGCGTGGCGTCTGTGCTGCCGCAAAAGGTCCCCGGATGAAGAGTCCCTGGATTACTGACATGCGGCCCGCGGTGCGCCGCACGCACCGCCAGGGCTCCACTCACGGACTGCATCCAGGGACCTTCCAATGGACTGGACGTTGCATTGACAAGTTTATTGAGCACCACCCTCGCACCAACATGATTCACAAATCTAAACTCATAGCATTTTTATGAGTCAAAATGAAGATGATAAATGATATAAGTGTTTTTAACACGTCTTTTCTAACAATGGGATCCAAAATCACAAAATAGATCACAAAATTCTCTAGGAAGGTATTGTAAATTCCAAGACGTGAGAGCTGCCTTATAATTACACATTCCTTTGTGAATGAGAAATTCCAACATACTTCTATATTTTATATTTAAGCCCCTGAGTTTTTTTCTACTAGAGTTATATAAAGTGATAAAAACTCTACATTCGATTTAATAAACAATTCACAAAGTTGGATCTTATCAATTTTCATAATGAAAAACTTATTTTTTTGATAAGCTTTATAATACTTAAGGCTTCGTCAAACAGGAAGCGTTCTCAACGCGCGGCAAGGCGACAGGCGTAACGTTACGTTGAGCTACGCTGCATTGTGTTGCACAGATATATTGAGAGCCTGTCAAACAGTCCTGACGCCGCGACAGAACGTTGCGTACTGCTAGCGCCGGCGCTCGGTGTGACAGTAGAATACCGTCATATTACAACACAGTTCGGCGCTATAGCGCGGCGTCAACTTAGTGCCCTGACGCGGTGTAAGTACGCGTTCTGTTTGGCGAAGCCTTTTACATAAAAATTCACTCTTCTCATTTACTTTTTATTGATAACTTCATCTTTTTTCGAGGGGGGCGAAGCTCTTGTTGTTATGTAATTATGTAAATAGCCTAAACCTGATCCTAATGGATGGTTCTCGATCATAGGTTAGGACAAGGTGATAGTAGCCGTACCTAATGTTAAGTCATTATCAGTATTAATAGGCGTTAAATTTGTATCATGATCCGGAAGAAAAATGTTGTAACTATTCCAAAACGAGTTTTTATTTATTTGTTTTTTACCCGACTGCCAAGGAATGGGTTATGTTTTTCGCGCATATCTTGTATGTATGTAATGTATGTATGTAAATTTCGGCTAGATGGATTTTGACAGTTAAGGCCCATTTACACGATGCAAGTTTCTTGCCTGTTGCATACCATTAAATTGAAGCAATAAATGACTTGCATGGTCTAAACAACACGTAACATTCTTGATCTGTCATCATCTGTCAGACAAGTTTTGTTTCAAAACTTGTCTTGGTGTAAACAGCACATATGTTATAATTTCTCAAGCAATTCTTGTATTCAACTGGATTCTCTCTTCATATGCAAACATGAGTGCAGTGAGTGAGGGTATGTTAATATACACCGTAAATTTTCTATCACCAGAAATAAAAATATGCAGACCTAATCAGTTGCCGTTTCTGAACACAGAAATGGAAAAAATATGATATTTTTTTTGTAGAAATATTTTTTTAAGTTTTTTTGGTTATTAAAATTGGTGGTGTATATTCTCAATGAACTTTATTAAATCAGCACAAACAAATTAAAAAAAAATTGGACTCATATTTTTTTGAAATAGTAGCTTCTAAAACGTTCAACACTTGAATGAAAATTTGCCAGCGCAAAAACGTGGAATACTTGAAGCAACCCGCTGAAAAATGGTACACGCACACATACAAGTCTGTGTTTAGACAAATCAAAACTTGACAGCAATAATCGCCTAAACATAATTGTATTGGTGTAAACAAAAGGCATCAGCAATTCTTTTATGTCAAGACTTTCATACAATAATTGCATTCCATTTTTTTACTTATTGCCGCGTGTAAACAGTTACTTACAATTCTTGAAGATCAATAATTGCGCGTCATGTATTGCATTCAATTATTGCCGTTGTATGTACAAGAAAATGGTATCGTGTAAATGGGCCTTTAGGGTATCGTTAGATTCGTCTCGATCAGCCGAGTGTTCCAAGATGGGCTTAAAAAAATTAATCGAAATGGCGGATTTTTGGAGCTAAATAGTAAGTCGTTAATAATTTTTTGCTTACCTAACCCATCGAGTAGGGTATCAAAATGAAGGTATTTTAAAGGAAATTACCAGAATACATTATTTTATAAGTTTAAATTTAATTTGGAATAATGAATTGACAATTAATGTATAATTATTTTGCCGTCAGGTTTCCAGCTTGTTTTATTCTTGATACAGCATACCGAGAATAAACAAAATGTTCTTTGTGTCCTATTTTAGAGTTCTAGAAATGTATTATTATGATTATGGCTTCAATTATGACCAATTTTACAGCTCAAGAAAAAACTTTGGCACACTTAATACATCAACTTAACCAATTTGAATGACTGCCAAATTTTTAGTACTAAACGTTGGATTTTTGGCAAGTTATAGGTTTGAACTAAATAGTTTTGGTACTATTTACACAATAATTAATCATTTTTATTTGATTGTGACTTATTCCAGTAGAAAGTGTACTAATGTTTTGATCACTACGTACGCATAGACTCTCTTTATCCGAGAGTAGGTAGGTATAAAATTAGTTTGATACTTCGTGACCCCAACACCCATTTTATTTGATAAGAATATTCCAGTGTAAATACTTATATAGAACTTAGATATAAGATTATATAATTTTGCCAAAAAAAAACAGCAATTTGTTTCCATATTCAGAAAGTGAATTAAAACGTGTTATTCTGATATTATCGACGATTAATCTTGGATCTTGAAAATTATAGATCCCTAGTTAATGTTTTTTACAGTAATATGTTGGTCGTTTTGAAATGCTCAATCCTGTTAATATTGTAAGTCTTAAGAGCTATCCACACAGTTCCGGGTACCCGGCCCTGTCGTGTTCCGTCAGGATAGCGAAAAAATCGTTTACGTACAACTTATACGAACTCGTTCACATAGCTCCGTGTCAGGGGCATCCGAATTATCAGTGTCCCGGACGCACGGATGCTCTGTCAGTGCTATCCGATTTTTATCTAGGTACGTTGACGACAACATGGACACAAAGAGGTTGATAGAACTTGTACGACAGAATATTATTCTGTTGTCTAAGTTCTATCTTCACGATCTTTGTTATTAACATTATTTAAATTATACGAAGTAAATTAAAAAGTTATGTGCGTATCAGCTAAAGAAACAGATTACACTGATACCGATTTCCCTGATATGTGTGAACACGGGTGACGGATGGCAAGTCCCTGACGGGAACACAGACACGGACGACTCTGAACACGGATAGCCCTGACCCGGATATGTGTGGATAGCCTTTTAAAATTAATAATAAAGATTATTAAACATTTATTTGGGCACAGCTTGTTGTAATTAGCTCACAAGAAAGGCATTACGAAGGTAAATTTAGATTGTTTAGTAATGGTTTTAATTAAGCTTGTTAGCTTAATTCAACTACTGGGAATGTTGATGAATAAAATTATATTTTGTACAAACAAAAGTTTTATTTGCAATCTTTACATAATTTTCAGGACTGTTTATTGTAAAGTAGGTATATTAATGCTTTTTCATACCACCTGCTCGACAATGTCCAATTACATATCATGCTATCATCAAGTTAAAGCAAAGCATTACCTCTCTAGGGAGGTAATGTTGTATGAAACTCCCAAGGGTTGTAATGTGATTTGAATTTGGAACGTCAAATTCATGTGGAAACTCGTGGAAAACTCTATGTAAAAGAACGCCCATGGCATTGTAAAAAAGTTTGTTCGAAAATCGAACTGGCCACTCATAAAAAAAAAGAAAAAAGGCGCGACTTCAGAGATTTTGAAACAAAAGATGGTGCATGTTCGCTGCTGGAGCCCTGGCTTTTTATTGCCTCGTAGAATGTGTGAAAAGTAGAGTATGCTCCTCTGGGATAAAGCCTGTCTTCGTCTTGGGTAGCTTGAACCCCTCGCGTCGCTCAGGACTCTACATAACTCCCTCGCTTCGCTCAGGAGTTAACTGAGTCCCTCGTTAGCTCAAGGTTCGATATGCCACCCGCGACATAAGACACTGCTTTATCCCCTTAGTGCATAATCTACTATTACAAAAATAAAAGCAATTTCAAATAGCAATGAGATTATTATACATGTCCTGTAGCCTGTAGCAGACGCTTTCTTCATAGCAAGAAAGAGAAGAGAAAAATAATGACCTTTCAGTCTAAAAATGCACGGATACATAGAAATCACCCAGATTCAAGACAAACGCCGATGTTCATCATTAAATGTTTGTCTTGACGCGGGAATCGAACCCGCAACACTCGGCGTAGTAGTCCAACGCACTTACCACTCGGATATCTGTGCATTTTTAGACTGAAATTCATATTTCTACAATTTCTAACAGCTAAATGAAATGAAATGATATCGGTTATTGGATGAAGTATCAAATGGTATCATAATACTTGGTTTCACATTGTTGCGTTTCTATTGTTATTTTGAGGGTAGTTTGGTAAATTACCGCCTGCCCGAACGTGAAGAGCTCGAGGCTCATCAGTGCATTGGTGGGATTCATTGTTGTCGGATGCGTGTGGACGTTCTACTCAAAATCCGTCGATTTTCCCTCCATTTTCGGTCGTGCCTTATCTGCATTTCAACATTTTAATACTAGTGAAGTGTCGCGGGTTCATTGCCGTGCTGTGTGCTTTTCCAAAAACTTTTCGAACCTGGACTCGCCGTGCGAGTCCACAGGACCTTGCCTGCCACCAAACTAACAAGCCAGGAGCAGCAGTTCAAAGGTACGTGGTGTTCAATTGCCTTCGGAAATCAGTAGAAACGTTTTCAGCCCTAGAAACTGTACTTTCAAAACTCAAAACACATACTCTAAAATCGCCAGCATAATTAATCTCAAAACGTTTGGTTTAAAAACCGCACACACATACTCCACCGTGTGACGGCCGCGGCGTGCAAAATTTATCATGTATTATGTATATCTAATTTAACAATCTGATTTAATTATATCGTATGTCAAAATTATTATCTAAGAAGTCACTTATTTTATAAAAAAACATTATTCAGCTACTAGTAAATTTTATCAAAATACATAGAAAGCAAGTAGATAAGATAGTAGGCACTGGTCGTAAATTCAAACAGTAAAACTAAAGCCAATGCCATTAATCACAACTCAGAGGCTCCTGCATTTTATGTTTGCTACGATTCCTGCCTCGAAATGTCTGTTTACAGCGCACCTTTATTTCAAGCTCACTGTCCAAAACATTTTATAAAACATGTAAGTTTACATTTATGAACAAAGAGCAATGAATATTCTTTTATTCAGCATTTAGATGCATTTGAAGAGTTAAGTAAATTTTGATAGTGAGTTTCGTTAGTTTCTGATTCGCAGAACCGCCCACTAGCTTTAATATACCTAACTCTTATTTTCATACTATTCAGGAGACCATCCCTTGAGAGTTGAGTTAAGGCAAGTTGGATAAGTCAATTTCCATCTTCAAAAGTCAATTTGATGTTTAGATAATAAAGATGCGTAACGGTCAAAAGATGCCGCTAGAATCCAAAATGAATTGATAAAAAAATATTTCTTTGGAGTTACACTTTTTGCGCATGCTGGTAGATATTGGATAGGAAGAACGGAGGATCAGCTCTGCACCTCCCATGTAATGTAATTTAGTGTAAGTTGAGTAACAACATGGTAAAGTGTCTGAGAAAAAGCTAGATACCGTCCATTTACATCTATTTCATACATATTTAATAGGTAGCCTGAAACCACGAAACCAAACCGCAGGCATCGGCTTGTCACAACATTTTTGGGATGGATTGATGTTTTCTAGTGACTCACGCAAAAAGTACCGTATTATTCAAACTGAAAACCTTACAGGAACAGTTTAGTTAGAGCCTGAAAAATGGTATGTCTACCTAACTTAGCACCGTTTAAGTCTCAGAATACCCGCTATCTCGCTCGCACATTTGACATTTTTAAGATATTAATTGACTGAGTATTAAGTTTTCAAAAAAGTGGAGCCGTCAATTTGTCACTACAATCTATGCTACAACCTAACGAAACCTTTTGCCCAATCTCCTTTGTTTATGTTAAAAATAATAATATATACTTTACTAAAACGAATATACTAAAATATTTCACGGTTTTGTAGTCTTAACAAGTTTACCACCCCACTTTTTTGAAATTAATATCAGACAATTGATATCTTCAAAAATTTGCAAATGTGCGACCGACATAGCGGCGCACGGAATTCTGGGCCATAATCTAATACGTAGGCAATGCCGTGGCATGGTAAATAATAAATAATGTAATTACGAAACAGAACAATAAGCTTATTAACTGAGAACTGTGATCCAATTAGCACGAAAGTAGGAGTTCAACAAACACCTAATAAAAAACTTGAGCGTACAATGAGAGAGGAAAGTTAATTTACTCAGCGGACGCAGTTTGACTTGCGACTTGGAAACCTATAAACCGCTATAAACCGATCCTAAAGTAGTGCTTTTACAAGTTAAAGTCGATATTGGAAAACTTTGTTGTTAAGTCGTCTCGGGTAACAATATTTTTTGTGGACGGTTTGCGGTCACCCATCCTAAAGCTACGAGGGTGGCTATTCTCTACAGCCAGTGAAAATATTAAAAAGACTTATAGTTTTTTTTTTATATAAAACAGACCAAGAATTGTATTAATTTGTTAATATTTATTAATTAGAGCATTTTCAATATTGAATCATTTTTTTTAATTCTAAAAACTAACTTCGCATCTTTAGCTAAGTTAATATTTAGATAATGTTAAAAATTATTCACAACCAAAAATGCTCAGCAGCCGCTGCCACCTTAGTGTGAATTGAGCCTAAATTAGTCATTATTTTGTGATGCTGATCACCAAACTGTGCCAATATCCTGCGACTCTTAATATACTCTCAATAGCCCGTATCGTGAGACCATGCAATGAAAAACCTGGATGTTGTAGTTCAAAAGCTACAAATCACTAGTAAAAACAAATAACATCAATAAAACTACGTAGCAACGCGCTCGCTTGGAAACTTCCCGGTTAAATCTCCAATTATACCATTTCTATTCATGTTCGATTCCCGTTTTATTTTTATTGTCCCTCGCCTTACTATGCCTTTATTCTCGCTTTTTAGCGTTCAACGGCCAATCGATAGTTCTACTTACTCTTTGTCTTTTTATATAGCTATTTTTTTACACAAGCTGCAGCCACCGGCTTCGTCCTTACGCGTGAAAAACATAACCCTTCCTTGGCTGTCGGATAAAAGGAGGGTATAGATACTTTTAGTACCCTATATAAGGTCCTTTGTTTTCCAAGAAGTTGCACGTTCGACTTCGATTATTTCAACTTTGGAATGTGTCTAAGCAATGTTTTTGACTATATTTAAATATCTACTTATTTTAAATTGTGAACTTTTTCCCAACTCTACACATAAAACTCTACAAAATAAACTCGGGAGGAACATGAAACCAACCGGTAAAAATGAAATGAGAAACCTAGCAATAAACGTCTCGGAGTTTACGAAGCTCGTTTTCTGAGCATAGCATCGCGTAATCGTAGGATCGGTTTAATATTGAGCTAGACGTTGGGTAAATGTGATTAGACTCCTTTTTGAAGATTTCCTGCACAAACTATTGATTAGACTTTTCCTGAATATCTCCTGAAAGAGCCTTCAAGAATCTAGCAAGAAGGAGCAGATGTCAGCCCAATGCCGTTGGGAGGTATCCCCTGCAAGATGTCGTCAAGATGAGTATCAGTACAATGCTAAATACTCTGCCATCAAGCAGTAATGTTTATGCATGCCATATGGGTTCCAGTTTGAATTGCATTGTAGCTATTATCAGAATCAGAAAATATTTAATGCAATCCTCAAATCCGAATTCCATACAAAATGTTTCGGACAAATACTCAAAAAGTTTGCTGTATTATAGTAATTTCTTCACACTATTCGTTTCGTCCATGTTTTTAACTTCGTCAACAAAAAAAGTGAAAGGTTTCATAAATGTTAGATTTTAAACGTGTTTTAAAATTAACCCTACTAACTTAAAAACACGTATAAAGCCTAAATTAAAGTATGAAACCCTTCATTTTTTTTGTTGACGAAATCAAACAACATGGACGAAACGAATAGTGTGAAGAAATAACTATAATACGGCGTACTTTTTGAGTATTTGTCCGAAACATTTTGTATGGAATTTGGGTTTGAGGATTACCCTTAAACTGTAGTTGGTACAATAAAGATCTTATATAAATAGGTACAAGTAATTTTACAGTCTTATCTATTACGGATGTTAAAATGACTTCAAACGGGTTCTTTACTTATAACAAATTTAGTCCGCATAAACTTTTTCATGCGATAGTTTTTGAGAATGCATGAATAGAATGTTACTCAATTGGGCCAAAACTACTGAGCTTATTGTTCTGTAATATGGTCTGGTTAGTTTATAAGGACCTACATAGATATATTTTTTCCGATACCACATTCAAAGCCACGAACAACAGCTAGTAAGAATGAGCCTTGCAATGCAAAGAGGCAATGCATCCTCGGCACGCTGCCATCGGGTATCGAGTTGGAGCAGTTGAGCTACCTATAGATCGTTTGCAACGGTCTTTGGGTGGCCCAATTGTTTCCTTTTGTAAATTTTGCAATTAGCAATTTTTAGCTTATAACATTGTTAGTAAATAAATATTAACAATTTTTTACAGTTAAGTGAAATAAATAAATTATTTGGCTAGTATGATAAGTGGGACCTACATTGTAATTTGATAAATTTCCCTCCTCAACTTGTGTGAGTGAAATCCAGCTAAAATGACTACAACACAATAACTGTGTAATTCCTTAACGTTTTACTGTAATGGCAACATTTGTTGCTGATTTCAGCCGTACAAGAAACAATCAGCGGAATTTACAACGACTACAAACTTAATGCCGATCCTGCACAGTTATAATGACTCGCTCACAGTGTGGTGCAAGTCATAAGCGAAAAGTGGAGTCAACTACATAGTTTTACTTTTTTATATTTTTTTTATTAAATTCTTTATTGGCCATATAACAAAAAAATAAAATGTTTGGTGTTATCAATATGTAGGTTTTTATGAAAACACACACAGCATCAAAATTGTTATCCAAGTTTATGCTTTTATGGTTAATTACTATATTACGTATTATTTCAATCACGCCAAAACGAAATAATCAAATTAGATAATGAAATCGATATTTTTTTTCGTATTTCTATTGATTGTTTATTATTCTGTAGTCATTGTCATTTTATATTTACCCGTGGTCAAGTATGAGTCCAGCTAGAAGTTCCCAAAGTATCGCCAGAAACTCGAGCCGTTTATAATCCGGTAATTATTTTGCCCACCTTCAAAAGTATATGTAAATAATATGTACGAGTATGTATATGTATTCACCCCATCAGTTGACCTGATGGGGTAAATACGAATAAATAAATTGCCATTAACCCACAGTCAAATTAAAAGTCCAGAAAAAAGTTCCCAAACCAGCGCTAGAAACCCGAGCCGTTTATAGTCCGTTAAAATTAGCCACTTCTAAAATGATATTAAAATAATATATGTACGTATTCGTATTTACCCCATCAGGACAAACATTGCATTCCCATTTACCCTTCTTCTATTCATATTTACCCGATCAGGTAAAACTTTTCACTCTCATTAATAGCAGTCAAATTAAAAGTCCAGCAAAAAGTTCCCAAACTATCACTAGAAACTCGAGCCGTTTTTCATCCGGTAATTTCGGCCGCTCGTAAAAAAGGTTCTAAACATCCGAGACGGGTCGTAAACGAGCGAATAAACGTTGCGTTGTAAACTGAATAGTACACCGTGCAGGTGTTCGCTTTGTCTTGAATATTCATGGCGAATCTCGAGCAATAAATTTGTAATTGTTCAGATAAACGATGATAAAGCTTGGCTTTTGTGCGAAATGCCAGGCGTATCACGTAGCAGGGAATCAGGAGTTTTGTCTACAAGTTGCAGCTCGCAGCTTTGCCTGAGCGGTATCATCTAATAATATAAAGGGCTTAGTGACTGACAGACTCATAATGCACACACTGGCCAAACATGTCATGAAATTTCAGGATAATTATGAAACAATAAACGTGCTTAACGGTGAAGGAAAACATTGTGAGGAATCCGGTATGTCATACAACCTAAAACATTCATCCATTCGAAAACATTCGTCAAACATGTTCATTCATTCGCTCGAAAACATGTGTCAAGTGCACAAAAGGAACCTCTTCGAGGCGCACTTGAAATCCTTTCACCACTCTGGTTCGAAATAAGTAGTGACACGATAAAACGAAGGAAAATTATGTTCGTCAAGAAGTACACGCGATAGACACATTACTCGCAAAGAAGACTCAATGGAGCGTCTATCTAGTGGCTCAAGGCAGAATGGAGGGCAAGAGATTACGTGGTAGCTCTCCAACAGATGGTCAGACCTCATCAAACCTCTTACAAACGCAACCATGATCGACTGCTCCCACAATGCGTAGAACAGGGCCAGGTGGAGGCGCATAGCTGGAGCTGTGCTATTCATCGGGGAATTATGAACACGACCAGTCTGTCAAAAGTGCCTGACTAACAAGAACAATACTGTAACATTACCAGTTAGCGCAAAGCTGCAATGCTCCGTTGCCAGTACAAAACTGTGACGCAATGCAACGCAATGGAGCAGTGTGGCTTCGCTCAAATTTTTTGTCAACATTATGGATTTACCGAGTGTGTACTCAAAAGAACCTAAGTACGAAGCAAAGCCTACCACATAACTATTTACATAAAAGTAAGTCATTATGTGTAACTGCAATGACATAGTAGATAATAGGGAAACAGAAATAAAACTCTGATCGTATCCTTTTTGAGATCTGAGGCAATTATAGACGAATCATATTTTCAGATTATAATATTCTTCAACGCTTCAACACCAAATTGTGTTCGGGTAAAATATTACAATTGTAGTCATTAAGCCAAGTCGGAGATTCTTCAGACCGTCTAAAAATCCGGACTATAGAGCAAACCACTGGTTTTTTATGGTAAGTGATGGGACTAAGCGTTCTCCTGGTATTAATAGATCATGCCTGACCATGATCAGAACAGTGCTACATAGGCCTTTGATTCACATAAGCCGTTGCAAACCTGTAACGCTCGTACACTTTGAAACGTTTTGATGGTCAGTCGAAAGCCTAGTAATTTCACTAGCTACAATGCCCTTCAAACCGGAATACACTTATGATAACACATAACTACTAGTACACTACTAGTGCACGAAAGGAGCCTCTTCGATGCGCACTTGAAATCCTTTCACCACACTGGTTCGAAAGAACTAGTGACACGATAAGAAGAAGATTACTACTTTGCGACAGAATATCTGGCACATTGCACCCAGTCAGACGGAATCCTGCAGGGGACGCCTTCCAACGTTGAAGTACTGATTAATATATACCATGTCACTCCTTGTTCGCGGGTTCCAATTAGTGAGGCTCACACTAATCCCGCGGAACAAGCCGAAAATAACAACATGTGGATAAACAAACTGGCAGGATTAGTACGCGAATTTATTTTAATTGCCAACGTGTGCCATTTGTACAGTTTAAGAGATTACAACGGTTCCGAGGAGTTTTTCCCGGAGTAAGAAGATTACGGGATTTCGGGATTAGGGGCGTATTGTGTGTTTATGGTATTGGGCGTGACTGTAGTCAAAGGTTAAAATATCTATACTCGAGTTTATGTTCACGAATGTATGTCCAGCGGTTTAATCTGTATGAAAAATTTACAATCGGTCCCGATGCAGTTTGTTGGATTTCACATGTAATAGAAAATTTCTAAAATTTCTCTGTTTCATGACATGTCGGTTTCTTAACGATGTTTCCCTTCGCCGTTGTGAGTACGGGTATGCAAAAAAAACTATAAAAAGCATTTTTTTTTATTATAATTACTATTTGATTATAATGGCCATCAGGATTTCAACCCGCAATCAAAAAAGGTTCAGCTGAAACTTAGCGTTGAAAGACCACGAACTTCATCCAACAAATACGGAGCTGGACGCCTTTTTCGTATAAACATTATGTTGGTACTTACTATAAAATAAACATTGATCATTCACACACTCACACCCCTGCACTAGGATTCCCTGTGTCGCAGGTGGCATGGACACATACAAGACATCACAACATCCAGGACCCGAGAACAAACATTTGTGTTCATCACACAAATAGTCCGGGGATCGAACCCGGAACACTGAGCTTCATAGGCAGGGTCACTACCAACTAAGCCACGGTGCCGTCAATAACTAACTTAAACTAAGATAGGATATTTTTTTTCAATTCCTATCTTAGTAATAACTTTCAGGTCTTGACGAACACATGCTCTAAATTTCAAGTATCTACGTTGTCAGTCAGTCAGTTACGTCCATACCTTTGAAATATATCCTACTTCTGATGGATGGATATGGATATGGATGGATGGATGGATGGATGGATGGATGGATGGATGTTTGTTCCTCTTCACGTAAAAACTACTGAATGGATTTTAATGAAACTTTACAATAATATAGCTTATACATCAGAATAACACATAGGCTACAATTTATAGAGATATCTGCGCAGACGAAGTCGCGGGCACCAGCTAGTTGATAATTAATAATTATTTAAACTTCTCCATCTTTGCAGCTGTGGCAAATACTTTGTATAAGACGATCAAAACCCTTTCACAAGTACACACGTAGCGTTGATTAAAATCGTTAGTCAAATTAATTGTGCTCAAGAAACCTTAAATGTACCTAGTAATTATGAACGCTCTTGAATAATTACAGACACCTCATAACCGCTTCAATTATTCAACTCAAATTGCTAAATAATATGTTAGATTTCTGAATTTAGACTAGATTTGACTCCGAATTTTGACAGACAATGTACAGGCCAAACCGCGTCAAGAAATTTAGGAATTACCTACTAAGAAAAGAATTTTGTTGATATGCAATGCAAACGAAGTTATGGACTTCAGCTAGTTTATAATAGTTTTTCGTAGACTTTCGCACATAAACAACAAACATAGAATACAAATAATAAATAAAAAAACAAAATAGAACGTCGGGACACAAAAACGAGGTGAGCGCGATAAATACCCGTTACAATCAAATAACTATAGTTTATAATAATACAAAAATCGATTTAAAGATATATTTATAATATTTATTAACAAAAGTGCAACTCGCACTCAGACGCTGGAAGTTTTGTAAGATGAAAAAAAATATCTTATTTTTTTCATCTATACAGTGTTTTTATGACGAGTGGCCAGAAACATTTTAGCTACTAGATTATTTATACAATTTCAATAAAATTCAATTGGTATTGTTTTTTTTTAGAATTTAATTTGAAATGAACCTTAATAACCTAAGCACATATAATTTTCTTATAATACCTAACCATAGTTTGGTGTAATTATTGTCATGCTATACACTCGTCAAGAACTCATCAGAATTATATTTCACCATTAACTTTAAATAACTTTGTCCTTCGACTTGATATTAAAGTCCCTGTTTGTTTTTGATTTTCGAAGTAAAAACTGATTTAGGCGCACTATGCAAAATATTTCGTAGGGAGTGATTAGGACTCACAACACTCGGATGTAAAATTACTTCGGGTAAAGTCAGCTGGTATAATATTACTAAGTTAAGATGGTGATGTCTGCTGTCTTTTCTTTTACCTGAACGACGTCAAATTCAAAGAGCTTTTATACTATGTATCTAGAGAGCTAACACGCCATTTTGTTTTATTTAAGGATTAAGAATTCTGAACCTTATGACTTGGAAATAAAGTTCTTTTTTAATTAAATCTAAATATAAGGATTTTAATGCTTGATAGAGACAGATATAGTATTCGCGAAGCAGTGAGCGCACTGAGTAGACGTCTCACCAATCCTCTGCAAAAATACTTTTAACTACGCCAATGAAAAACGACCCTACTGCATACTGCATAAGAACTTTTATCGATTGAGCGTTAAATGAGTGAAACGACATTCTTCCTGTGGACAAGTGGCTGGCAGCGACGCAGAGACAACCGGTACCTGATCCAGTGGAGCGGATTTAACCACAATTTAATCGACCGTTAGCAGAAGATACTTGGTACGTACGCTATGAGTGTTCAACACAGCCCAACGGGAACACCGGGACGTAGTCCACCTGGGACACCAGTGCCCAGCGATTCTGAAAGTCTTGATTTACAATTTGATCATAGTACGAGACGATATGGAAAACCCACAGACCGTAACCCAAAAAGGAAACACCCAGATGACCATGACTTTTACCTTAAAGAACTTACCAGCTTCCGTAAAGAAGTACTATCAGTTCTATACAATCACTCCTTAGAGCAGAAAAACAATGTTCTAAAAATATCAAAAGACATAACAACTATGAAAGAGCAAATGCAAAATATAGAAAGAAAAACTGATAGTATTTTATTAGAACAAAACAAACAACAACAAGAAATCTTAGACCTGAAACAATCTCTCCTAAGCACAGAGCTTAAGATGACTACAATGGAAAAAGATTTAGAAAAGCTTAAAACATCTACGGAACTACTGCCAGGTAAAACCACTGCAATGGACGAAACTTTACAATGCGAGGACTTTATTTCCGAATTAAAAGAACGATCTGTGAGAGAAAACAACATAATAGTCACAGGCGTGCCTGAAATCAATTCTACTATCTCTAATGAAAGAGTTGCACATGACATCCAGGAAGTTACAAAGATAGTACAACTGGCAACTCCAGGCTGCTCTGCTCCCATGAACTGCATTCGCTTGGGAAAATATAAACCAGGCTGTTTGAGATCTATCAAGGCGACAATGGCTTCAAGGGACTCTGCAAAAGATGTGCTTCGTCATAGGCTAAAGGTGAATCTGGAGAACGTCAAAATTTTCTCAGACAGAACCCCACAACAGCAAAAACACCTTAACCTATTGAAAGATGAACTACGAAATCGTGAAAGCCAAGGAGAGAAGAACATCGGAATAAAATACATCAAGGGAGTACCGAAAATAGTAAATATAGAGAAGAAACCCGCCACCACTACTCCGTTAGACGACCAGTGCGCGAATAAAACTTATACTAGAAAACCAAATTAGCTAATGTATTACAAAACTACATGTACAACACCTGCATTTTAATAAGAAAAATAGTATTGCTAAGAGTATTACATTTTTATAATTTGTCGTAAGTATTTGTCTTTCACAAAAATAGCACAAGATAAAAAAATACAAAACTTAAAATAGACATGCAAATATTATCATAATAAATAAATAAAACCATAAAACTAACTAATGATAATGACTAGACAAAACGATGCACAATAAGATCAAAACAAAATTAAACTTAATAGTACCTATTTATAAACATAACTTGTTTATACAATCACATTATTAAATAAGCATGCCTAATATTAGTAATTAATAATAATATGTTACTAAAAAAAAAAATGATCATTTATATTCTTTTAAAACTAAGTCTTATATGAAACAATTATATTATAAAATAATTAAATAATATAAAACAGTACAATAATAATAAAATACTCGTAACAATAAAAATAAATATATATATTTAAAATTAATGATAATACCAATAGCGGTTAGTAAAAATAATTAAGTTAAATATAAAATAATATTTTGTATGTTCTAAACTAAGACATTTTTTTTCGATCCAACTAACCAATAGACTCATTAGTTAAGCGTTGACTGACACATTCAACATAAATCTTGGTTAAACTGGCCCAGAGATAACAAGTTACAAGTTAAAATTCTATTGTTGTAATGCGAGCACGCAGTTTATGTTTGATCCGCTGCTAAATATTTTCAATCTACCCACATTTTACATGGTTATTTTGCTTTCGGAATATTATTTTAGATAATAATGTTTTCCGTGCTATTGAATTTTTTTTTCTTAATTAACTGGAAGTAGGTAGGTGTACATAAATGTGTACCTTACTTATCAAGTATTATTAAAATGCATGAGGTTCTCATTGCTCATTATGTTATTATTTAAAAATTATGATGTATTCTCTGTAAGTGATTTATGTTTAAATCTTTTGAGAATAAAATATCTTAAACCGTAGACCCCCTCGTTAAGGAGTGTGTCGCGTTCACACAGTTGCCAGCATACAATAAAAATTAACATGGCCATAATTTTTGAAATAAGTAGGACAATTTTCGAAATTAGACGATTTGCTCTAAATGTTATTCAGATTCATTTGAAAGGTTTAGTACAGTCGCTGTCATGTAGGTTAGGTACCTAACTGCCGAGAATAATAATTACTGTTCGAAAGAAACAGTATTAAAACCATTGAATCAGATATACCTCACTAGAATGCGGCGCACCGCCCTCTTTTTTGTTGATATTTTAATGCACCTATATATAATATAATTTTAAAACAATAATGCAAAGTAACGTATGTATATAACATTGATAGCTTATTGAGCAGATTGAATTTTCCCTTTGTTGCTTGTTTATGTCTCAATGAAATATTCAAAGTTCAAAAATTATGGTCGCCCTACAGAACGAGACACACTCCTTTCTGGTTCTAGCTCTTTCGGCTCGCAGTTTTCGTGTGAGTCGGCATTCTAGATACATAGTATACAAGTTCTTTGGACTCACAACACTCGGATGTAAAATGACTTCGGGTAAAGTCAGCTGGTATAATATTACTAAGTTAAGATGGTCATGTGTCTGCTGTCTTTTCTTTTACCTGAACGACGTCAAATTATAGTAGCGTAACATAATACTACAAAATAAAGTGCCTGTATTGTTGATGCTATGACCGTGAACAAAATGTATTTTTGAATTAGCATCCTTTCTTGTCACGTCAATGTACTCACTGTCAAATTGTGAAAATTAAACTATTTTCAAAATTATAGAACAAACTTAACGCTCAAAAAGGAACTGTCTATAACATAATTTCCGTGCACCCTTTCTAAGCCAGACTGCACCACACACAATATTTGCTTACCCACTTATATTTTATTACAGCGCAAAGTTCCTTCATGAACTGCGGTTATAGGATTGCCACAGTATTTATTTAACCAGTATGGACACTACAACATATTATCTTTAAACTAGTTAAGAAACGAGCTAGGCACTGTCCTTCTTCCTATCGTGTCACTAGTTCTTTCAAACCAGTGTGTTGAAAGGATTTCAAGTGCGCCTCGAAGAGGCTCCTTTCGTGCACTTGACACATGTTTAGGTTCTATGACATGCTGGTTTCGTCACGATGTGTACGACGGGGTTGAACCCACGACCTTCGGATCGAAAATCAAGGCACCACTCACTCGGCCAACACGGCGCTCTCCTGATGGAATGAGATCACGCCAATGACCAGAACAGTACTACACAGAACTTTGAATTACAAAGGCTGGTGTACTACTGCTATAGCGTCCACTTCGATGCATTTTGATAGTCAATCTCAAAAGAAAGACATGCATAGTGTTAGACTATTTAGACTGTTTTCAGCCGGATGGAGCGATGATCTGAGCGCTATAGATGGCAAGAGGTTGACAAGAAGACCCGAAGATTGGGCTCAGTGGCTACTAATCACATCGAAAGCATTTGAGTGGTCCTAAAGCTCCGATGCTAGAACCAACAACTAAGTTTACACGAATTCGGTAAAAATATTACCTCTTCTCATGCTTTTCCAAGTAACTATTCCAAGTTTTTATAAATACTACTGCTTACAAGAAAGTTCTTTCATTTTCGGTACGAGAGCTCCGGGAAGCGATTTAAAAATATACCGTGAGAAACCAACTTTCATATTTGAAGTTTGAATTTGTATTGGTCCATTTATGTTCGGTTAGAAAGGCACAGCAGCTAGTAAAATCTTGTAAAGGCTTTTAAAGTATTTTTTTTATGTATTTTACGAGTACCTATGTTATTTATTCACAAATAAAATATGGGTACTCTGTTCTGTAAATACAGCGTTGCTTAATTTAGCTTAATTTGCTACTTCTTTTAATTTTTCCTAATACATTTTTTTGCAACGTATGAATCTTATCAGCAACAGAATCCATTGGTTCAATAATACAGAGCGTCTTTTTTTTTAAATCATTCGAGTAAAAGATTAAAAAAAACTTAACATGCAGTTATTGTCTACTCATAAATCGAGGGCATCTCCTTTCACGACTTTACTCTAACTCTCGTGGTTTCGGACTTGGCCATCAGTGCCCTTCTCAAAAAAACACCCTGTATAAACTCCAGTGTTTAGTTATAAGATTGCAACGTATATTTATCAACTCGTGAGCACGGCTGTTGCAATACAGTTGTAACGGCACTTCTGCCTAGATCACACGTACCGAGTACTCGATCTAGTATTCTACGATCTAGGTATTAGGTATAAAATTAGATAAGGCGAGAGCGCGAAAAATATCCGTTATACAATCTAATAACTGAAGATCTCAAGAGGCGTAAATATGTAAGTCTTGATAGGTCGTATATGTTTGAGCTTTTGGGGTCGAGACCTAGACTAGGTTCATGGGGAATAGGTTCCTTCCGCGTTTTCAAAATTTTGTCAGAGCGTCTGATCGAAGCGACGCGTGATCAGAGGGCTGGCAGCTATCTCGGCCAAAGAATAAGCCTTGCTATACAAAGAGAAAATGCAGCCAGTATCCTCGGCACGCTGCCATCGGGTATCGAGTTGGAGCAGTTGAGCTACCTATAGATCGTTTGCAACGGTCTATGGGTGGCCCAATTTTTTTCAATTGTAAGTTATGTAATATAGATTGTAGTAGTTAGCTTATGCTGTAAAAAATACCTTCATCTAATAACTATATGTGATAATCGCGAAAGTCTACGAAAAACTAAACTCCAGTGTATCCAGAGTGTCACAAAAATCCATTTAAGGCGATTTGTCACAGCGTCCACCCTGGCCTGGTCATCCATCACGCAAGCCCATGAATTATATTCTTTGCCGGGTTCTGACAACACACCTGTTCCCCGAATTCCAATTGTATTTTTTGGGAAGAACTTTACAGACGTTGTTTATTATTGAGTGATGTATGGTGTTATGGTGTTTATAATAAAGCTTGTTTAAATGTGTTTTTTGAACGACAACGAGCTAGGAACTTTTCCGGTGGTTAGAGATCGCGCCTATGCGTGACAAGAAGAGTTCTATAAGAGCAATCTCTTTTTAAATATTTCAACAGTCTTAAAAAAAGAGAAAGTTTCAATTCAGTTGAATTTTTTTTTAATGTTTGTTAGTTAAGAATTTTGCGAACTGATTTGAAATTTTATTTGAAAGATAAGTACCATAGAAGTTTTATCAAAATTGGTTCAGTAGTTTAATTTATAAATCAAAATAACTAAACTGTATAAATAAATTGTAATTAATTTAAATTGTATTTACGATAACTTTCTATTATTAAGTTGTTATTTCTTCAAAAATATTAATAGTTTCAACTTAATTACAAAATAAGACATGATAAATATGTATAGAACTTGTTTTTTTTTAATTGAATTTAGAACTTTAATTCATAAGGTTTCTTTCTACTTTGAGGCATTTAACTAGGCCGCTTTCAAAGAGACTAGTCTTTGTGGGATCTCAATTCCAATCTGTTTTACAAGTTCAATTTAATTGAGTTTGGACTTTCATTTCAAATATCAAGAAAGTTCGAAACATTTAATAATTTCACAAAGTGATATTGACGCAGGCTGTGGCACCCACGTTACGTTACTTGTTACGCCGAAGATCCATAGCCTTTGCTATGTCGCTACGTTGTATGGTTCAACGCGTAGCGCTTGCTATGCGTTACGACGCTACGCCGTAACCCCGTAGCCGTTGCTACGCGTTACGACGCTACGCCGTAACTCCGTAGCATTTGCTACGTTCTACGATATAAGAGCAATTTTGTAGTAAAACAATCGTTTTATTGACTCTTGATGCAGAGAGTCTAATGTTTGAAGCCTTTGTTAGTGTTAGGGTATTTATCGCGCTCACCTTATCGTTCTGTCTGTCTGTTTATGTGTTTGTTTGTCTTTAGTAACTCATAAACTGATGATGGACAGATTTTGAATGCGGTTTTTTTCTAAATTATTTATATAATAATGTTTATAAATTGAGATAGATTTTAACATCTATGTATGTCAAAAGGAACTTATTAAACTATTTTTTTAAACTTTGTATACTGCCAATTAAAAATCATTATCTTAGTCATATGCTAAAGATTCTACCTAATTCAAATTCTAATCATCAAGAAAAATGAAAATAGAATATTAGCAAAATAGACCAAATCTTGGCTGTTTTAGACAAATTCTTTACAATGATAAGGAATTTCCTTCACCTTTTATTGAAAATTTGTAATTGTGCACATAACTACCTCGGATTTTTAATTACTACGGTTCAATAATAATGGATTCATAAGCCTATCATTTGATATTAACGGGACGCGGTCGGCGTCTCTTTATTAACGCATTCATTATCGGCTTTTATGAGAATTAATATTTTATGAATGGTATTATAAAAATGAAGCAACATTCATTATAGTTTTTTGTAGTCGTAGTTTAATCATAATTTACCTTATTACATTCATACTTTATGTATCCTATGTTCTAAAAAAAGCAGTGTTGGCCGAGTGGGAGGTGCCTCGACTTTCGTTCCAAAGGTCGTGGGTTCGAACTCCTTCGTATACTAAAAAAGTTCAAAAAATCTATGTGTGCATCAAGACGCGAGCTTAACGGTGAAGAAAAACATCGTGAGGAAACCGGCATGTCATAGAACCTAAAAAGTTCGAAAACATGTGTCAAGTGCACGATAGGAGCCTCTTCGAGGCGCGCTTGAAATCCTTTCACCGCACTTGTTCGAAAGAACTAGTGACACGATAAGAAGAAGAAGACTATGTTCTGGCAAATCTTGAATGTTATTGGTTTATTTCCATGGGTGAAAAATATTTCTATTCATTTTTTATTAGAATTTTTTGATGTATGTTTGTTCCTTAATCACACCAAAACTACTGTTAACTCTATTACCCTGAAACTTGGTACCTATGGGTATTGGGTATAGATTAATAAGTAAAATAATCATGGTAATCAACCGACTTCAATTGGACTATTCTAATGACCGTAAACACCACTAAAAAGTCACTGGGAAGCAAAATACGTAATTTCATTTACTTTGACGACATATTTCTTAGTTATTTTGATATAAAAACTAAAATACTGATTAGATTTTGATGAAATATTTTTTCAAATCGGTTTATAAACAAAAAAGTTCTGAGGTAACAAATATGAAAAAAATCAACCGAATTGAAAACCTCCTCTTTTTTTGAAGTCAGTGTAAAAACGCAAAAGCTACTTTTAATCGCGAGCTGCAGGCTGACGCTGTTAGGATTAAACATTTAGGTATTTTATTTTCACACAGAAATTCTTAACGATGAGCAGTTGGAGTAACTCGAAAACACCAAACAAATTACGAGTTCTATTGTTTACGAGCAACTGGAATTACTCGTTAATGGTGGAATAAACTTAGATTAAGCCACCAGGACCGTAACGCCGTTACTGCGTTACTTAACATAACGAACACGTCTAACTTAGTTCCCGAAATTTGATGGAGTCCAGTTTTAAATTGGGTTTCGCCATATAATTTTTAATCTTGAAGTTTTTCTAGTAAGTTGTACATATATGTTAATTTATTTATATTATTTCCTCCTCGTATAGGCTGGTGGCTGAAACTGGAGTTTTCGGGCTTTCTATAGCTACCATTTCAATTTTCGACTCTAAATCAATAATCAGTATATAAGGCTTTGTCTTGACTGGCTGACAGACAAGGTACAGGCTGAACCACTGGACATAAAAACTGAAATTTCAAGTGCACGCTCGTCAAAAAGTGTTGGCACGTTAGTACGTGAATTTTATTAAATAAACAACCGAAATCATAAAATGTCCACTAGTTTCTTTTAAAAGCCGAGAAATGCACAAAAAATATAAATAAACAAATTAATTTCAGCATAGAAATAAAGGTACTAGTTAGTAAATTTAAACAGGAATATAGCTAAAGCTAAGGCTATATTCCTATAGTTATATTAAAATGTACCTTCAATTTCACCGTGCTTTAACTAAATTTCCCTGTCGCAAACAAAGTGTTGCCAACTTATTTATCCCAACGGTAACGTACCTTATTATCTACAATGTATTAGTTCGTTCCAACACTGCGTCGTGAGTTATGGCGTAATAAATAATAAGTATCCAATAACAGCAACCGGGTTAGGAGAAAACTTTATTTAACATTGGCTAATGGAATTTCAGGTTGGATCGATACAGATTTAGAAGAATTTTCGTAAAGTTTTGCATCTTGGGAGAGTGAAATTAGTTTCGTGCAATCTCTTTAGAGTAGCACACACACGTAGCAAGGTGTGTTTATATTTGGAAATCCATAGCTTTTTAGTATCCGTAAAATTCAGCTGAATTGGTTCAGTAGTTTTGGCATGATTGAACAACAAACATCTCCTAAGATCCTTTTTCCATATACCCAACACCCGAAACACTTTTTAAATCATAATTTATATGGGATATTAATTAATTGAAGAATCAAATGTTAATTTATCTTAAATAATTAAAATGCTTTATAATTCTTCATAATAATTGTGATCAATCAATTTAACTTTATAATTTTGGAATACAAACCCTTAAATAAATCTTGTTCCATATTATCCATCCAAATTAATCCATACTATATATAAGTAAAAAGCTCCCATGTTCTGCATATTCGATGAAAGCACATAGTTAGCATGCAGTAGCTTACCTGGCCTAGATGTCTTGGATTCCAGAAAATCCATCTTTCCCCCCTCTCCGTAGATTAGATAGACACATTAGATAGGTACGAAAGTTTAAGCATTGACAGCCGAACATATTTTTTAATCGTAGTTAATCAATCTAAATTTAAAATAAATAGAACATAATTAAATTTTTTCAAAGTCAACGAACTATATATAATGTCTATACACCAGGCCTTGTGATTTGAAATTCTTCGTCGCGCTGTTCTGGTCATAGGCAATCATGTGATCCCTTATCATCAAAGAAACGCCTACACTTATTTTTTCATGTCATGGAAACACTTACTTTGAAATAAAAAATAAAAAAGAAGGAATAAGATAAAATAAGAAGATATAAGAAGAGAGTTTAAAACAAACGGTTTTAAATTTTACTTTTTACCCCGACTTTAGGGAACCTCTTAAGTCGAGACAGTGAATAGAATTCATGTCTCAGGAACGCTGGATAAATCCCTAATTTTATGCAACTTATAAAATCTCTTCCAAGGTAAGTTTCCACCCCGTAAAAGATTATTGGGGGTGAAATTTTACCCTACTTAAGGGAGCCATTAAGGTGTAGGCACTCAAGATGGGTATCGATTCTGCATAATTTACCTTGTAGAAGCACTTAAAAGAAATGAAATAAAAGGAAAGTTGTGTAACGACACGTTATACGAGTACCTTCTCTAAAACATTAAAACCGTTAGAAATTTTAAAGAAATCCTCTTTCAGAGCGTCTAAAAGCATGTTAGCTTGTTATTTTTCAACCGACTGAAAAAAGGGGGAGGTTATCAATTCGGTTGTTGGTATTTTTTTATGTTTCTCAGTACTTTGTTGTTTATGAACCGATTTGAAAAAATATTTTTTTAATACTTTGGATATACTTTCAAATTATATCCGTAGAAATTTCATTAAGATCGGTTCAGTAGTTTAGTTTTAAAATCAAAATAACTGAAATAATGGCGTCAGTCAAGTAAACGAAGTAGCGTATTTTGCTTCTCTGTGACTATTTAGTGGTGTTTACGATCACTAGAACAATCCGATTGAAGTCGGTTGTAGTCTGTTTTTGTAAAACCTTGATTTATTACCTATCAGATTAAACTCCCTAGTAGTCCCTAGCTAATTTCGTTACATTACTTTCAACGATCAGTTAACTTTCCATAACTATTTTGCAACAAACAAAACTTACGGTTGTTATTAATTGTTATTGTTTTTTTTTGTTATTAATTTTTATATTTATTTTCAGAGTTGAGCTATTTTTTTATAAATCGTTTTTCAATTCTTATTTATTCAAATTTTCCATCATGACATTTATTTTAGTTCATAAGTTCTTTTTAATGTAATTTTTTTATATATTTTATGTGTAACTGTAATATGGATGTATTGTCTGATAATACATGAATTATAATTAAATCACGGTAAAATTTGATGTAAGTATACGTAGCTTAATAAATAAAATTAGTGGAGGTGAGTAATTTCAGTTATGGTACCTACTCATAATTTCAAGTTTCTATCAATTTTGTTTTCGTAATTACTCACTTTATACAGTCGTTTAATATTTATATATGTACCAACTTATTTAAGAAAATTTTAGTGTGTATTTTCGTATCCAAAAATGCATTCACAGTATCAAACTCATTTAAAACTCCATACTAAGTCCGCTTTGCATACAACGCCTGTAAATTCTCATACAAACAGTTTGCATATCCGACTTGTTCCGGTATAATCCGGTAGAAACCGGTATTTACCGGACGGTAGCATCGTTTCTTTTTTGTTTAATGTGTGCATAAAACGTACCTGTAATGAGGTTTGCTTGTTTAGCCATGTGTGTGGAAATAAACAGCGCATGCTGAAAATAAAACAGAACAGAAAATTGTTTTTTTTCTCCAATCATATTATTCTGAATATTCTTTCTAGCATAAAACAAATTAAATACCTACCTACGAAGGAAGCATAAAAACTAATGAATTGATTTAAATTGATTAAGATTAAGATCTGATTAAAGTGTTGGCTTAAGCTTTTTTACACAACCCGAACCTAAGGCTCACAATGTGTCATAAAAAACAAAAAAATATATAACGTATGTTTCGTTATATTTTTTAAACTAGGTTTTTTTATTTTTTGAGTACCGAATCAAAAACTAGAATGACTAAAATAACATGTGAGTGCAAAAGTGTTTCGACTGAATCCTTTGAGGATGCCGCGAACACCGCATTGTGTTTCAAGTATTCCTTGCAATATGTGGGTTCCGATTCACAAGCTTAAGCGGATTCAATATTTAAACGAAGGGATGCTTAGGTTAATATAATGAAATATACCAACATTTGGGCAAACATTTTTTGAAGTGAATAAGTACTAAATTTGTTTGCAGGATTTTATAAGGCTACAGTTTAAAATATAATACGTCAATTCCGTTCTTACCATCAAAATGTTTCAATGTGGACGACCGCTTTAGCAGTGCTGTACCGGCTTTTGTGAATCAAAGTCCTGTGTAGCACCTTTCTGATCATGAGCATGCGTGATCTCTTACCATCCGGAGAGTGCTTAGTATGTTTTGTCCCATATTTACATAAAAAAAAAATAAAGTGATGTGATAGTTTGATTATTGCTTTTATCGGAACAATTTAGAGAAGAATGATAAAAAATTCAAGTTAAAAACTTACTACTGAAATAAATGATAATGATTGATTCATCATCATCCTCATCATCCGCAGCCTGACTTGACCCACTGCTGGGTATAGGTATATATATGATTAATTATGAAATAAAAATCGTCTCGTGAGTTTTCTCACTCGTACCGTATGTATTGAGAAGAGCATTTTCTGGGGGCCTCTAGCTATTTTTCTGTAACTTGTACCACGTCCTCATACGTCGGCTTTTGAAACAGTTCTGTATAGAAGCTTAACCATGCAAATTATGAGTGCACACACACACGATCAATGTCTACGTTCGCGTAAAAATATTGCAGAAAACGTTCGGAAGAATTAATAAAACATCTTTACTTGGAGTTTGGTTTTTCAGACAAGGAAATCATGTTCCTAATTTGCTTTTTTATCCTTTTTTACTTTTTTTTAAAAAAACTTTTTTTGTTACGAATAAAAAAAATCTACTCTTAAACTACTAAAAGTCTACAAGAAATTAAAAGCACACATATTTGTTTGATATTTTTTTTAATCAATTGTATTATTAACCCCACAACAGCAGGTCGGGTATAAAGGAATAAATATAAATAGATATAAAGGAAGTAAAATAAAACAAAAAACTTTTTAATTTCAAACACTTCTTTTAGATAAATATAAGTTAGCTTTTAGTTACGCTAATAATTTATGTATCGCGGTAGGTCAATTTATTTGAAAATTTATAAAAAGAATTCACTATTTTCAAAAATTGCCCTAACACTTAAAAGTTTTTTTAATTTTGTCTTTGTTAACACAAAAAAACACGGCTCAGATTACACTCATTCACAATTTGAATTTTATTATTTTATGTGGTTTTTTATCACAATAAAATTTTAGTTCAGGTACTAAAAGAAATTAAAAAAGACGTATATTACTGGAGGTACAGATAGCCTAAGAAGCCGTAATTGCCTTCCACCCAAATGAAGTTGATACCGATTTTTCTTTTAGACTAAAAACGACTTGATTGAAAAAGTTGTTTTCAGAGTTCAGTTGAGAAAAACCGAGTTCAACCTTGTTTAGTTATTTAAATTTTCTCAAATATATTATGTTGTTTTAGCTGTTTTATTTAAAACAACTGAGTAAAATATTGCGATTAGTACTTTTTTTTTAATTTACGTAAATAAGAAAATGTATAAGTACCTATTTATAAGTATCCTTTGGGTATACATATTTTTATTTAATAAACAATTTTACAGGCTTCAAAGATAAAAAAAATGACTTTCCTTAACTTCTCTCCATGTCACAATACACAGTTACTGACGTCATTTCCGGGGTAACGAATTACCAAAGCTCCGTATGTAAATCGTCTCGCACTTGACACTTTTTCTTTTTCATATATTTTTTCGTCTGAGAGAACAAGCTTACGGGACCCCCCAAACAATCAATTAGAGAAGTTTCGACCTCCTTGAATTGTAAATGTGCGACTTTGCCGCCTTTTTTGTTTATTCCAGTTTTTCCTTTTTCAATATAATTGTGATGTTCCTTTGTTTTTTGTTTTATTTTATCTTCGTGACGCACCCTCATGGTTTAATTAAATTATAGGTTTATATCGTTATTTTGTTACTTTGTTGGATTTTATTTGTGAAGTGAACTGGGATTGTGTTGTTACTTATTCCATCCAGAAATAATTGTTTTGAGATTGTAATCGACAAAGAAAAAAGTTTTTTTTAACTTACACCCATATTCTAAGTCGATTTTTTCACTAAAGTGAATACTTACATTTGAAATTTGACAGGTGACAGCCGAACCTTTGGTGAAGCGGCGGCCATTTTACCACTCACGTAAGTATTTCCTTGAGTGAAAAAATTGACTTAGAATATGGGTGAGAATCTCACAATTATAGTATAACTGAAAATCAGTATTTTAATTAAAATTTGAAAGCTTCGAAAAAAAATAAGTTCTAATTTTAGAATCTGAACCAAATCTGTTTATTAACGCAGTGTTTATTAATCGATCCGAAAAAAAATGACGTTTTGCGAAATCATGATTAATTATAATTATAATGATTATCTTAATCAAACGGCCATTATACCATGTATATAACCACATATTTTTAACAATCAGCCATTTTATACAATAACTTTGATCAAACGTAAGAGGCGTTCGTCATTAAAAGCCAGAGATCTAAACTAACGCTTATTAAGATCCCTCTTGTAGAGTGAAGAGCTCTTGCAATTAACTAATGTACAGACGGATAGAAGAGCTCTTACTTTAATTAAAATAAAAGCAACTTAAGCGTTTACTCTCTTGGAAAATTTACAATGTCAACATTTTTACAATGAGCTTTTTCTTATTTGTGTTTTTTTAGATTCTACCTGCGGTTACGCTCGCGTAGTGCCCGACACTAATAACAGTTTTTTTTCCTTCTTTTACATAAAAACTTACAGATAGACAATATTTTTAGATTTGGCTTTGCGTTGTTTGTCAGTCAGTCGTCATGTAGATACTGATATCATCAAAAGAAATCATTTATTTGCCAGATTGTAGGTGCCTTCCGGAAATTACTGCAAACTACATATTACATATAAATACTACTTTTCATTACTGCTAATGGCCTGAAAAGTCGAAAGTAAAATACCTACATCCATAATGTCGCAGCGGCGTCTGGAAAATGTGCACAATGCTTCGCTTCGCAGGATTCTGCGAATGCTGCGGAATGCAAGAATTCATGCAAAATTTCTTGTCTCTTTTCTTAACATGTTTGTGTTTACGGAAAAATACTTTTGTGAAATCTATAGTAGAGTTAAGTATTTAAATATTCCGTGTAACATTTTATCTGTGCAGTCAGAATTTTGGGTTTCTACAAAATGACAGAGTGACAGCGGGGAGAGTGTGGTGCCCGAGCCGAGTTTTTGCAAGCTTGATATGCGTACCGGGGTTCGCCAAACGATTATTAACAATATGGGCACCTATTGACGCAAGGCCATAGAAAAACGACTAACGGGAACAGATGTCCAATTTTAACATATTGATTTAGAAAAAATCTAAAGTTTTTTTGCTACAATATTTGTGTTCAGTAACGGCAACTGACTGTGCGTAAGTATTTTTTTCTGATGATAAAAATTTGCGGTGTATATTAGGATGTCAATTTTTTTATAGTATCTTACCATCTCATGCGTTCGTCAGATTTTTTAATTAAATCAGATATAAAATCATTTTATTTATTGGTTTTCGAATTTTATAGAAAGAAATATATTTAGTGCCGTTTGAATGGTAGGTATGATAATGTTATAGAAGAGGGTAACTCCCGGTATAGAAAGTCGCTGAGCCTTCATCATAGAATAAATGTTTTAGAAGATAGATAAGGTACTCACGTCATATTTTGTTAGACAAATATTCTAATACAAAACGTACCACTATTTTAACAACTTCAGCGTGTATTTTCATCAAATTGTATAATTTTGTTAATACATACACACATACAAACGCCGCGACGTTTGTATGTGTGTAAGTATGTCTGAATGTTTGTCCGGCGATAACTCTCGTACCGTTAATTCAATCTTTATGAATTTTGGCAGGCAGGTACGTTAATTGAAGACAATTTTTGTAAGCCTAATCAATTTAGAGGTTTAGGAGGCCTACCTAGGCGTGTAAGATTCGGAGAGAACGACTAGTACATTTAATTATTCAATAATAATTAATAATAATACCTACATGTATTTGAAACACACTTTTTATTATATTTAGGTATTTGGTTTTGCCGTAGTCTGTGGCTATTCTATTCCTTTTGTTATTCTTTGCCTAGGTTATTTTCAGTGAATTAGTCAGAGCCAGAGGGTGGCTATTTGCATAGAGAGTAGAGTTGCGATGCCTTGATTATTTCTCTTATTCTCTCTCGTAGGTATCCTAGCTTGGAATCTATTTTTAATTTCATTCACTTTGCTTGCGTTAGATTAGGTTGGAATGGGGCTATAATTTCTATGAATAAATTCTTTAACTATTTCACTTAGCTATTGTTTCGATATCCTACAAATATTATTTCGACGACACGGATGGTCGAATTGCAAGTGTATTGGACTGCCACAGCCAGTGTCGCGGGTTCGATTCCCGCTTCAGGACAATCATTTGTGTGATGAATATCGGTGCTTGTCCTGAGTCCTGCTTGTTTTCTATGTCTTCTATGTAAGTATGTATACAAAAAAAAAGTAATTAAGTATTCTATCAGCCACCTGGTTCTTATAGTACAAGCTCTGCTTAGGTTGGGGCTAGATGGCGTTGTGTAAAATGTCCAAAATATTTATTTATTTATTATAAAGTGGGTGGATGGGTAGTGTATGTTTGTTCCTCAATCACACCAAAACTATTGAACCAATGGAGCTGACATTTAGTAGGTATATAATTTTGGAGCTGGAAAAACATATGAACTATAGGACAAGCATTTGTGTGATGAAAATCAGTGTTTAAATCCCGAGTCTGGATGTTTTCTATGTATTCTATACATATCAGTACCTACCTATTTAAAAAAAAAAGTATTTATGCACCTATTCTATCAGTTATCTGGTTCCTCTATAAAAATACAGCTCTGTTTAGTTTAGGGCTAGATCGCGTTGTGTGAAATCCAAAAAAGAGAATCACTTTTTTTGTGTATCATATATGAAATGAAAATGAAATGAAAATGAAATAAAATGAAAATGAAAATGAAAATGAAAATGAAAATGAAAATGAAAATGAAATGAAATTAAATGGTATTTATTTGCCTATACAATACAATGACAGTCAAATAGATAAACTTATAACTACTTATCTAAATAATTCTAACTTAAAAGACATATTCTAACCTACTCGTGTATGAAGTGTATGTATTTATATGGCAAAATATAAATACATACACTTCTTTATTATTATATCATCATCATCATTATCCACAGCCCTTAACTACTTACTGCTGGGTGTAGGCCTCCTTTGTTTTTTGTCTATAGACCAAAATATTTATTTTATTTTCGTATAGGATAAGAAAGATAACCTTTTATTTTCTCTGTCTGCAAGCACAGCATTCTCTAGGGAAGAAAGTTTAACCAAACAAAAACCGAAAAAAAACTTATTTCTCGGAATGCTCCGAAGACCGAACTAAGTTTAGTGATGTGCGAGTGAACCCCGGCGGGGCAATTAGCACTTTTCCAGCGTTTTCTACAATGGTATTTTTTTTCTTGAACTCTAAATCGGTGTGAAGATTAAAGCTACACGGTTGATGAAACTGTCTTAAAACTAAAAAGACTATAGTAATAAGAATTTTATTACAAACTTGCACTCAACACGATTTTCATTATTTTAAAATAGTACCTACTCACTAGTTATAATAGTACAATAGTCTAGTAGTTATTTATAATAGTCCTCATTTGTCCAACAGGATCCAGTCCATGCAAAGGTTGCCTGGATGAGGTCGCTCTTTAGCGTTAAGACCGCCCATTGTCTTAATTGTTGTATTTTATTTTCGTATAGGATAAGAAAGATAACCTTTTATTTTCTAGCTCTGCTACCACAGCATTCTCTAGGGAAGAAAGTTTAACTAAACAAAAACCGAAAAAAAACTTATTTCTCGGAATGCTCCGAAGACCGAACTAAGTTTAGTGGTGTGCGAGTGAACCCCGGTGGGGCAATTAGCACTTTTCCAGTGTTTTCTACAATGGTATTTTTTTTTCTTGAACTCTGAATCAGTGTGAAGATTAAAGCTACACGGTTGATGAAACTGTCTTAAAACTAAAAAGACTATAGTAATAAGAATTTTATTACAAACTTGCACTCAACACGATTTTCATTATTTTAAAATAGTACCTACTCACTAGTTATAATAGTACAATAGTCTAGTAGTTATTTATAATAGTCCTCATTTGTCCAACAGGATCCAGTCCATGCAAAGGTTGCCTGGATGAGGTCGCTCTTTAGCGTTAAGACCGCCCATTGTCTTAATTGTTGTATTTTATTTTCGTATAGGATAAGAAAGATAACCTTTTATTTTCTCTGTCTGCTAGCACAGCATTCTCTAGGGAAGAAAGTTTAACTAAACAAAAACCGAAAAAAAACTTATTTCTCGGAATGCTCCGAAGACCGAACTAAGTTTAGTGGTGTGCGAGTGAACCCCGGTGGGGCAATTAGCACTTTTCCAGCGTTTTCTACAATGGTATTTTTTTTCTTGAACTCTGAATCGGTGTGAAGATTAAAGCTACACGGTTGATGAAACTGTCTTAAAACTAAAAAGACTATAGTAATAAGAATTTTATTACAAACTTGCACTCAACACGATTTTCATTATTTTAAAATAGTACCTACTCACTAGTTATAATAGTACAATAGTCTAGTAGTTATTTATAATAGTCCTCATTTGTCCAACAGTATCCAGTCCATGCAAAGGTTGCCTGGAAGAGGTCGCTCTTTAGCGTTAAGACCGCCCATTGTCCACTGTTATTTATTTTTCCATTATAATGTATTAGAACTAAGATAGTGAGTAATAAAGTAGGTATATTCTATCTATCTATCTATCTAGTACCTAACATATATTTAGGTAAACTAAATTGGAGATGCTAATTTAATAAACAAAGTAAATCAGTTATTCCTGTTCATCTATTTTTTTTTTTAAAAATTTTTTTACATACTTAGTAAAATAAGTTAATTCCTAGCTACTTCATCAATGTTAGTTACAAAAAATTCTAATAATATGCAAAAATATAAAGAAAATGTCCAATCGTCTGGCTTTAAACTAGCTCACAATAATTCTTTATTTTCAAGTTTAATTTATATACTTATAAGTATAAAGATACGCTAAGCTTATTTGCGTCTTGAAAGAATGAACAAAGTTGTTATCAAAGTTAGGTACTAAAAGGTTTTATTTATGACCTCATAAACAAGCATTAAAAATTTAACTTTTATGTGTCATATCTGTAGTTTTTTTTAAATATTATGACAGCGTAACACTTGATTGAGGTTCTGTTTTTTTTATACTTAGATATTGTTTTCCACCCACTTCAAAAAAGGAGAGGTTATCAATTCGGTTTTATGTTTTTTTTAATGTTTGTTACCTCAGAATTTGTTGCTTTTAGACCGATTTGAAATTTTTTAACAAAATCGGTTCAGTAGTGTTTACGCCTAAATCAAAAAAGTCGTTGAAGTGAACGAAATTGCGTATTTTGCTTCCCTGTGACTTTTCAGTGGTGCCTACGGTCACTAGAATAGTCTGATTGAAGTCGGTTTTTGTATGAAAATTGTCCAATATTTTTTATAGCCAACCCCAGTGAACCTAGAAAATGAGCATCTAGATAAAATACCTACACATTTCTCAAGCAAATTTTATCCCAAAAAGTGAAAACAAAAACTTTCAACCATTCCAACAATTTCAATAACAATTAACTACTCTACAGTTTGTTTCGACAACTCTCAACCCAGTTTTTAATTGGGTACGTAAAGAGACAGTGAGACAGCCTATCTCTAAATCAGTGTTCTCGCAAAAAGAAAACTTCACAGACTGTCTGGATCCTGCAGGATATTCAATTAATGCTCCGATAATGAGGGGTTGGACTTGTGCCAGGAATTGTCTGTGCTATCCACTGATTAAGCTTGGGTAAAGGTTTCTGCCCACTATTCCATCTCGTGCCATACACGGAGCATCGGCAAAATATCAAATTGCATGGAACGCGGCAGTCGGTGACGAAACAATGTAGTTAGTGGGTATAGTGTTATACTTTTCAATACAAAGATGAAATACCTAGCGCGGTTATGTATAATATATACCATAGGTACCATAACCGATAACTGTGCTAGGGCCGTATCAGGCAAAATAATAATCTTCGTCTCATAAGACGGGATAGCTACAACTAACTCATATCATACTATGACCGGTCTATGACCACGTCAGGAACGGAAAGCAACACGATGCGCTTCGATGCTATACTATGCCCACTGTAACAGATTGCTAGCGTATGTAACCCGAAAGATAAATAGATTCCCAACGAGTAACACCCGAGTCAGGTAGTTACTCGTTTTTTTTTCCCAACGAGTACCAACACGTCGTGCTAGGATCGTGTCAGGTAAAACAATATTCTTTGTATTGAAAAGTATGACACTATGCCCACTACACCGTTCCGTCACCAACCGTCGCATTCCATGCAATATTATATTTTGCCGGTGCATCAGTGCTGACACGCTATTGTGTATGGCACGCGACGGCGTAGTGGGCAGAAACCTTTAACCTTGAACTAAGCCAGGTGTCATGTTACATTTCATTTACAGTCAAACTCCGACGAGTGTAGATTTCGAAAGTAAATTAGAGTTGAAGTTTTACCTAACTTGTTCCTAACAAAAACCTCAGTCAGCCTGCCTGTAGTAATTGTAGTCCCGCAAAGGAGCTCACATGCGACTCTATGTGTATTTGACAGCGAAAATTTGTAAGGATGGATGGATGGATGGATGGAAACTTTACAATAATATAGCTTATACTCGTACATCAGAATAACACATAGGCTACAATTTTTTTTTTCATCATCTGAATAACACATACCAGATGCGCAGACGAAGTCGCGGGCACCAGCTAGTATATTATAATTTTGTAATGACATTAGTAGGTTAGGTACTGAGTATTTAGTCAAATGTAAAAATATTTCCATTCAGAAATCTACCCGTCTATCTGTGTGTATGAAAAAGAAAATTCCTAACAAATGTTTACTTGAACCGTTAGCAAATAACATTTATTTACGAATACCCTTTCAAAACATGTTCCCCCACGATATCAGCGTCACACTCGATTTCATAAAAAATATATTATTTTCCCTAATATTATATCGCGACATTTTATCTAACAATGGGTAACGTCTTGTAAGGGCGATACTATAGCGTACCCCCTATTGTATAGCACGACTACCTGAAGTTGTCCTTGCTTTTCCATTTTGAATCTTACTGCATTGATATAAGGTATCTTCTAGCTTTTTATTGTGAATTACTATGAAAAATTTTCTTTTCTAAATGCAATGGCTTATACAGGGTGATTTTTTTCAACTGGGCATGGATGGGCAAATCCTTTATTATATGCAGAAGATTTAGGCTCAGCTAACGATTTTATTTGCATTGCATGCAGTTTTAGTTTTCATCGAAATCGACCCCGAGATAAGATAAAAAAAAATAAAAAAAAATACACCCTGTATACAAGTGGAACGCTACTTCGGCTGATGACTGTGCGCACATTAGGGTGTTTCAATTCATATAATGTTGATGCGAAGCTACGTTACTTTGAATGCAAGTCTGTCTTTCTGGTAGGGTTGTCATGTTCACGCATAAACAACGACTCCTTTTGTCACCATTTTTTAATGAAAATGCATTTTATATCCACTGTTAGAAACTGATATAATATCCCATCG
Source organism: Lobophora halterata (assembly GCA_932526365.1). Taxonomy (NCBI): domain Eukaryota; kingdom Metazoa; phylum Arthropoda; class Insecta; order Lepidoptera; family Geometridae; genus Lobophora; species Lobophora halterata. The sequence goes on from OW052012.1 coordinate 1,682,611, forward strand.
ACCAATAGCATTAGGGCAAGTAGAAACGTTTTTATTTTTGGTCTTAATATCTATGTTACTGAACCTATACAATATTTTTATATTCCTCGAAAAATAATTTTACTGGCAAATCAAGGAAAACTTACTTCGTAGTTTTGTGGCATTCCATTGCATACTTGAATAAAAGTGGCTGGGATCACATGGCATATAAAAGTTTAGCCCTTGACTGACAGACAACGCACAAACCAAAACACTTGACGTAGAAACATGAATTTTGGAGGATATGTCCGTCAAGAAGTGTTAACGCGTACTAAAAAAGAAATTTTGTGAAAGTTGCGGGTGACAACTATATTACTGCAGGCTGTGTACTCATTGAGATCTGTGACAACCCTAGAATGTTACAATTGCGTTCAACCACAACGCGTACGGTAATTTTGTGAGAGACTAAAGCATTGCGCGAATGCAAGCACTTACCAACTATTTTAATTGTTCTGCGACTCCGAAATTGTCTGCCAATTTCTGCTCGACGCAACATAATCAATATGTACCTAAATATGAATATCTAGTCCAGTCAATTAAGGTTTTACAAAAACATACAATATCCGACTTCAATCGGACTGTTTTAGTGACTTACCGTATTGTAAGTCATTCCTCAAACTCAAACTCTCCTTACGTAAGTAAACAAATGGCCGCCGCTTTACTAAAGATTCGGCTGTCACCTGTCAAGTTTCAAATGTAAGTATTTCCTTTAGTGCAAAAATCGCCTAGAAAAATCCTAAATCCTCAAAATAAATATAATATGTTCAAAAAACATTTGTTACGCAAATCTCCCGTTATTGTTGGTAACCAAACCACTTATACATATTACAGCTGTCTGTGCTATCTTGTTTAAATTTATTGACTGTATCATTATTATGAAAGCATAGCCGATCCAAACATCGCGGGGAAATAATTTAACAGATGCCATCACCAAATTAATTAGCGATTCCCAAATGCAGCGGTATTTCACCACCAAATAAATGATATATTCAATCGCCAGGGACATAATGCGCAGGTACGTTCAGTAGGCAAATAGTTCCTACGAAACGAATCTATCACAACGTTGGAGCATAGTAGTTATTTTTAAAGTGACTCATATCACAATAAAAAAAAATAAACTCGATATAGTTACTAAAATTCTGTTTGAATTTGTGACAGCGAGAATATTTTAGTAACGATTACAATAAGGGACATTATACACACAAAATTATTTATTGGACACGTGATCAAACTAGGCGAATAATGCTAGTAAAAAGAAGCCTGTTTAATTAGCACTCTTACAATAATAATAATTCCTGCTTACGAAATTTAGTACCAATTACAATATAATAGTTCTTACTAACGAAAGTTATTTATAGGTAGAAGAAAATAGTTCACCTTTAATCTATCCCATTTTTTTTTCTCCGTGCACAATGCTTTCCGTGGTATCTCTTATCTCTATTATCCCTGCTACGAATCATTACCATCGAAAAGCACTTGGATTCTTCCTCCTCAGTCATGATCTTTGAAGTCTCAAAGCGATTCACTAGGTACAGTTTTAATATTTTAAATGCAAAAAATTTATAAAGACAAGTGGCTAGATAGATAATAAAATGGATAGAACAACCAAAGCTCAATCGCACTAAAACTGTTGGACCAGTTGAGCAAATATTTGGAATAAGTGTAGATTATGAGCTTTTAGATTATATATTATTATGATATTTTAGTTTAGATTGAGCAATGTGTATGTTTCTCCAGGGTTTAAAATAAAGAATTATCTATCTATCTATCTATGAGCTGAAAAAAAACACAACCTGTGTTCATTTTCTTTTTCGATCTCGATACCACGCGAACGAGTGGGAAGCAGCATGTCAGTTATACAAGCTCTACTTAGTTGGGGCTAGATGGCGTTTTGTGAATACCTATCTAAATATTATTTTTTATTATTATTCAAATTCCTTGTATTTTAACAGAGAGTTAATCATAAAGTCGGATTGAGTTACTGTATTTCTGGGTGTACTATGCACATCCAGACAAAGGATTTCGACTGAGTCTTAGAGTGCAAATATGTTCGCGCTTCGGACCTCGATGGTTGACTACCACTATTACGTTTCATGCCGTTGTAAAGTCAACTTCGGGTAAATTGAAAATGTGGTATAGATTTTGCACCAACTGTATAAAGCAATGAATATTTCTTCACACCCATCCAAACATTCTGTTCTTAGTACACGCCTGTGCTTTTTGACGAACATGACCTCTGAATTCTTTATCTCTACGTTGAGTGTGCGTTCAGTTCTCTACGCCATATCTGCCGAAGAACCGATAACCGTTGGGGTAAACGTGTTCTTGAGTGGAGACCATGTCTAGCAAGCGCAGTATAGGACGACCTTTAGCCGGATGGAGCGATGATCTGCGCGCCATAGCTGGCAGAAGGTGGATGAGAAGAGCTGAAGATCGGGCTCAGTGGCACGTCTTGGGACTGCTAATAGGTTGATGATGATGATAATAACGTTCAGTGGTTTAGCTTGTGAGTTTTCTGTCAGTCTGTCAGTCAATCAGGACTAACACCAATATTCTAAGTCGATTTTTTTCAATCAAGTGAATACTTACATTTGAAATTTGACAGGTGACAGCTGAACCTTTAGTAAAGCGGCGGCCATTTTATCACTCATGTAAGTATTCACTTGAGTGCAAAAATCGACTTAGAATACGGGTGTAAGCCTTCATTATGATAACCTACTTCTGTCAACATAAATACGATTCTCATCCATTCTTAATATTCCTAATACAAGACGCTCCGACTTTTCTATTTAAGAACTTTCTTTCATAAATGGTTTTTTTTACCCTGAGCTAGTTTTATATCAAAACACATATTTACTTAAAATGACGTGTAATCAGTTGAAACACGAATGAACGGTAATTAACGATAATTAACGGACAAAGGACAGTCGGCTACAAATATTGAACTGGTTTCGGGTTCAAATAACATAAACAACTCTCATGTCCAATTTCATTATTTTGAGTTATTCACATTAATTGGCAATTTTATTTACATATAGGTTCTTAGCATAGTATAGTAAGCGGTCACATAGCGCCACTTCATTCGGTTTGTGGCAACACTGTAAGGCCTGTCCTATACTTCGATACAACATTGTTTGCGTTTAAGCATTCAGAATTTTTTTTAGAGAATTCAGAACAAAGATGCGCAGAACGAAATTCTTAGGTAAAATTTGTTCTGCGTATATTTGTCACTTGGTTCGCCAGAGGACAATTTGTTTGTCGCTTACTTACAGCTGTGTTTTCAGTTTTTATAATCTTTAAAATTGTTGTTTTTATAAACATAAGCTTGTTCTGAATTCTCTGAAAAAAATCTCTGAAAGCTTAATTGCAAATAATGTTGTATAGAAGTATAGGAAAGCCTTTATAGTGTTGCCACGAGGTATGGAAATAATTGCTACTTCTATGTATGTATTTCATTTTCACGTGGTGTTATGATTTCATTTTGTAACAGTGAAATCACCGGTCGACGATGATTTTACATCAGTGGCCTAATGTGATAATGTCACATTTTGTTTAAAAACGCATGACGCGACGTCACGCAATCACTCTCACTCACAGTCAGCACACTACTGACTGTCTATTATTTTTATTTATGATGCGAATGAAATTGTGAATGGTGACAAGTATTATGACATTACAGCGTACAAAATTGCCTGCCGGGGATCGCCGCCGGGCGGATATCCCCGGTGATTTTGTAACAGACTTAGTCTCAGAAAGTAACAAGTGTTATGTGTAATCAGTTTTATACCATGATAAATAACATGTTACTCGGTATAGTTACCATGCCTAGTTGATACAAAGTGAATAAAGCGACGCTTTGTGACCGAATCCAATATCTCGATTAAATCATTGCGAGAATCGATTCATATTGGAGCTGCGTGTTGCCGCACGTTCCATTCTAATCAACGGAATTCTAATTTCAATTTCCGATGGCTATATTGGAGGGCTGTGTTAGGAGGACATATTGTTGGAAGGCTGTTGTTTGGCGGCCATATTGTTTCACTGGAACGTTCGGTGCGGCGGGCGCGGCTCTTTGAAATTATTGCATGATAAATTATGAGCGAATATTAACTGTATAATTTCAGAATGCAGAATTTGTGGTTGATAAATAGATAGATAATTCTTTATTGTACACATGGAAAATACCAAATATAAGGCTTAAAACAGAGAAGCTAGAGAATAATTTAGTAACGATTACAATAATTATAATTCTTGCTCACAAAAGTTAGTAATGATTACAATATAACAGTTCTAGCTAACAAAAGTGAAATAATGGTAATAGATTTTTTTTTCTCCGTGTAGGCAACGAACAGGCAATGGAGAGGATTTAAATAGAAGTAGTTGGTTTGTATCGATTTCAGATTTTCTAGACGAAAAACTAGCATGGCTTTGCAGTACTCGGAGCAAAAAAAGGGTTAGGCACAAGAAAAGATTATCATAATTCAATAATGATTGAATAAAATACACATCAAAATGTCAAATGAATGATTTAAAATGTTTCGAGCGTAAATACTCTTCGGTACGGTAATACGCCGTTATTTCAACAATGTTTGAATTAAATTATGGGACTGGTAAAAGTAAATATGTAAAACATTTGTATGAAATATGACAGTTCATTGGATTTCCGGTTCCGATTTCGTTAATGATCCGGATTCGAGAACTGTAAATTGAGTTCAACAATTAATTTTGCACTGCACTATGTCGAATAATTAATCTGATTCAATATAGTTTTAAAATAAAGCTTATATGAGTTTTTTCATACGAAATGGCCTTTGGTTTTTATAAAAAAATAAATAAGTAGAATTTATTTTTTTACAAATTGAACAAGGGAAACATCTGAGTATATTATATTTCCTAGGCTTGTAATATATATATGTATTAATATATATATATTAAATTACAAATGTAGTAATCATAAAAAATATTTGCCGAACAATTGTGAAAATTGCTAAAAAGTTTCGGAATTTGTCTTTCTTTCAGCCCCAATGTTGAAGAACTTTGGTAGCATTAATTGCCTATTGTCTAAGTTTATTCAATGGACAAAGAAACGTATATAATAAAATTATTTCTGTATAAAAATGGATCAAAAAAATATATATGTGATACATAACTATCAAAACTTAATGGATTTCGGTAAATTAGGTATTTTTAGATTATCCTTGGTTATGGGAGTGGAATAAAATTGAAGCGTCAAAAATCTAATATGACAGGCTTATTTATAATAAAATATAAAATTATAAACTATTATATAAACTATTATAAACTTATTTATAAACTACCTCACTATCGCAAAACCATTTTATTCAGTATATAATTCTGAGAATGTTGCTTATTTTCATGTCCTACGCAAGACAGCCATTAATATTTGTCGCTTGTAAAAGCTTTCCCGCGTCGGCAATTTACCTCTTTAGATGGATAATGTGGTGAATTCGGTTCTTTTGATCTATTCAAGTGACTTTTATGGTAGTAATGGCTTTTTTCATAAGATGCCAAATGTTACGTTATGCTAAAAATAAATAAACAAATACGAAAATAGGTTTAGCATAAGTGACATTTTCAAAACGAGGTAGAGCAAAAAATACTTAGGTAGGGAGGTACTTACTTGATTATCTGTGCAGTTGATGAGTTGATTATTGTATTTATCACATCAAAACAACTCATTATGATAAATATGATGATGACACAAAACGAGGCAGAGCAAATACAATACGAAAATTTGGTTTCAATGCATAATTTGAGTGTGATCATTATATTTATCGCATCCAAACAACTATCAATGATGATCATACGAAAAACGAAGCAGAGCAAAAACAAGACGAAAATTATTTGGTTTCAGTGCATAATAATGAGTGTGATCATTATATTTATCGCATCAAAACAACTATCAATGATAATCATACGAAAAACGGAGCAGAGCAAAAACACGACGAAAATTATTTGGTTTCTGTGACTAAGTGTGCAATAATTCGTGCGGGCCGTAACGGGCAAGGACGAATCCATTGGTTATGGCCACTTATACGAAACCGAACATCAATAATATGGTAATAAGGCAATGCTAGCTCATGGGTAGAGTTGGGATTGATACATCAAAGGGAAAACAGCGGCCTCATTGCTGAATTTCGGTTATTTGTCCACGAAATAGGTCAAAATACTTAATTTTACATGTAAATTCGTGGACCAAAGCGCATTCATTGGTAGTGTTGTAGGGATTTTTCAGTCTTAAAATTCACGCTATTTTAATACAAATACCCTGAGTACTTAGACCAATCGCGTGAGTGGAAGAGCGAGCATTTCTAAACTGAAAAATCTCTATCGCTTCTAAATTGAAAGCATTAAGTGAGCAGGCGTAATCTCTTTCATAATTAAATATAATATTAAGTGAAATTTTGCTTACAGCTGAAACTATTGTAATATAGGAGGCTTGGGCCTGACTGACTGACTGACAGACAACGTATAGGAAAACCGCTAAACGTAGAAACTTGAAACTTGGAAGGTGTGTTCGTTAAAAAGTACAGGCGCATACTAAGAAAGGAAATTTATTAATTCGCAATGCAAACGCAGTTGCGGGCGCGTCAGCAAGATAAAATACTTGACCAACACGAATTCAATGACATCTTATTTGCCATAATCCATTCGTTTCCTGCCGTATGCATAACATAAGAGTTCATAAATTTCGTTACCTGGGACACATAGTGACGGATAACGTAAGGGATGAAGAGGATATAGAAAGGGAGCAAAGAGCGTTGACGGTGAGAGCTAATATGCTGGTCCGCAGGTTCGCTCTTTGTTCAGAGGAGGTCAAAATAACTATGTTCAAATCATTTTGTCAGACATTCTACACGAGCAGCCTGTGGTTTACATATACTCAAAATCCGTCAACACTCTTCGCGTCCAATACAACAATGCATTCAGGATGTTGTTGGGGCTGCCGCGGTTCTGCAGCGCGTCTGGCAAGTTCGCCGAGGCGCGCACAGACGGGTTCGCCGCTTGCATGAGGAAAAAGGCAGCCTCACTGCTGACCAGAGTCCGCGGGAGCACCAACAACATCCTGCGCATGATAGCGGACAAGTTTGATGGTCCGCTATACAGACACTGCATTGTTGTACTTACTAAGTAACTACACCTACCTACACACCACACCACAAAGAATCAATCTAATTTATATACTTATTTACATTCATACCTACACTCGAAAAACATCCTCCATTTAGCTGTCGGGCAAAAAAGCGCTTTAAGACCCGTCTCTACCTCGACGATGCCATAAATGCACACCATAAAAGCGTTCTCGTGTTTCCATAGTACTTTATTGGCAACAATCGGTAGGGTCGTAGGTTTTATATTCCTTTTTATGCCCTTTGGTAATTGACGTTAAATTTGCTGAAGGCGCATAAATAATGGTTAAAAGCTTGCAAAATTACCTAACTAGATAATCATAAAAAAATAAGAACACGGTGTTGTTTTTCAGATAATAAAATGTATACTTTTTGACCTGACTACGTCTAATAAATCTATGAACGCCGCCGCGCCGGATGCATGCACGAAAACATTGACGTCATTGTCCGATAACGCTCATTGTCCGGTAACACGCATTGTCCCGTTACGCTGGTAGTCACGTTAAATATCATCCGTAAACCAACTTTACAGACAACCAATTTTTTTAGGGTAACGAGTAGCGAGACTAGCAAGTCGCTCTCTTGATGTGAAAGCGATCACGCTTGCCCATAACCATAACAGTGCTACACAGGATTTTGATTCCCATAGGCCGGTGCAATACTTACTGCTACAGCGCTATTCCACCTTAAGACATTTTTATGGTCAGTCTTGAAAGCCAAGTAATATCACTAGCGGCAGTGTCCTTCCAACTAGAACACAGTAATACTAACACATTACTGCTTTGCGGCAGAATATCTGGCACTGTGTTGGTACCCACCTAGATGGAATTCTGCAGGGGACGCCTGCCAGCGGTGAAGATACTTTGAAACTTATCGGCCTTTGTGATTCAAACTCTTACCATCAGAAAAACACAAAATATATTGTTAGGGACTTTTTATAATTATGGTAAATAAATTAGTTACCACAAAATATTAACACTAAACCGCCACATAAATAAACCTAGTTACCATCTAGTTGAAAGTTATCGGGCATACATAAATAACGTAGTTGAGAACTCGGCAAACAAAGCCCGTATTTCATGCAACCGCTGTTTTACTTTATATGAGCGTATATTAGACCAACTAATTAAATACACTAGTTAAATTTTGTTTATAATAGCTACTAAAATTTTCAGTTTAAAGGTACTACTAAAGTTAGTTTTTACTGAACAAAACCACATATAATATGTGAAAATGGAGAAGCCACGGTTCGATGGTCCGGATTATGATGTCGTTTTCCTCGAAAAAAGACTCGAGATCTACATATATGGCTTGCCAAGGTCTACTATAGACATTCGTAAATTTATTTATAAAAACTTATTACTTTATTTATAACGTAGACCTTAGACGGAGTTAACTCCGGGCTTTAAATACATAAACCAAAATTTGGTTTGTTTATATTGATTAGTTTTTTAGCTATGACAAGGTCAAAAGTGGCTCCAAATGGTTCGTGTAAACTTACACACAGTGCTACTCGCCAGTTTGCTGGGCCTGACCGTGGCTTGACACACTGTCGTGTGTCGAGATTTATATCGCTACAGGTACTAACTAAGTATTGGTGTAGTGCGATGTGATCCAGGATTTTGATTTGGGGGGAATGAGACTGAGGACATGGGCGTACCCAGGACTTAACTGGGGATGTGTAGTGCACAAAAGGAGCCTCTTTGAGGTGCACTTGAAATTATTTCACCTAGTTTGAAAGAACTAGTGACACGATAAGAAAAAGAAGGCTGGGGAGGTAGCTTCGGGGTACCCCGATTTTGTCGCGGCAAACGAAGCGAGCCGCATTTGCTTCAAGCTTCTATTTCAGTACGATCAAAAAAAATTGAACAAAAAAAAAATTAATCCCTCTCCGAACCCCTGTATCAGAAATCTACGTAGAGGATTGGGGATGGGCATTGCATAGTGACAGAAAAATAAAGCAAATGATAATCAAAAATATTTAATCAGATATAACATGTAGCCCAAGCTGCTACACTGCTACTCAAACTACATAACGAATTAAGCTACAATTTTGTAAACGAATTAACATACCTAAAGGTGATAATAGTTAACGGTAATCCCCAAGGCAAATTAGATTTTAAATAAGTAGTGTTAATTTTAAAACACGTATAAAATCTAAATTAAAGTATGAAACCTTACTAATTTTTGTTGACACAATTGGAAAACATAGGCGAAACGAATAGTGTGAAGAAATTACTATACTAGGCGTAGTCGAAAGTCACAGTAGCTTGTCTTGGTTTAATGGTACAGCTCTAACTCCTATCCCCCTTTCAATACAGGGTGTCGGATCCACCATGTAACTTGAGACAAGACATCTTCATCTGCCTTTGTGTGAGCACAGAATACGCGATAGTACCCTTATGCATTTTTAATGAGGAAGTAACTGAAAGAACGCCATTTATATCATCTTCAGCATTTATAATAATACTTCTGGACTTTCCTCAGACGTAGTTATATCAAATTTATTCTTCAATCGCGGTAGCATTCTAATGTAAGATGAAAAAGTTTTAATGTCGATTCGGATAAGCAACCCGTTATTTTGTAATAGGGGATACATAATCAAAGACCGGGCTCAGTGGCGCGAAATAGAAGAGGCCTACGTCCAGCAGTGGACTTATGTGTGCTGATGATTATGATGATGATGAACACATAATGAACACAAACTCGACTGAAAATTACTATTTTGTGTACCTACATTTTACTAGTACTAAACCTTCATATAAATTCAAATCAAAAAATATTTCGATACCTACCCACATATATTTATCGCTTTGAGTCCTCGTTTTGTTGCTTTCTTATCATTTGTCACAGCTCGCAATACTATCGCATTGTTTCAGTGTATACAAATAAGAAGTTTTATTTTCCCCATTCTCATCGAAAACCATTGAAAGGCATTGTGGTTCCACACAAAAGACAAGCCCTGGAGGGATCCGCGCAGAATGGAGGCTTCAAGGGACTTTTCACTGTCTTCTTTTATCTGGAACTAGCGTTTGCCCGCGGCTCTTATTACATATGTCTGAGAAGGTACTTTGTATGTGTACATGTTTGAAATTCGCAATAAATGATTTAGCCTGTAGTATTTATGAATGCAAGAGACGAGAAGAGGGAGGCGCTCTCTTGATGGTAAGGAATCACGCCTGCCTATAACTATAAGTGCATGTACAAGTGCTACACAGAACGATTTTAAATATTACTCTGAGATAGTCTAGTCTACATACTATACTTTGTAAACATTACTATCATAAACCTTGTAACTTACTAAGTGTGCGCCGTCTATCTCATCTCCAATTATATTCTTTCCTTGCCGGGTTGCCTGGAAGAGATCGCTTACAGCGATAAGGCCGCCCCTTGTACTACCTACCTTAAGGCTTTTGTTTTTTTGTTCTATTGTTTTACTCTGTTTTGTTCTTCTTGGTGTGCAATAAAGTGTTCATCTATCTATCTATCTATAAACAAGTAATTTTCTTCAATATAATGTATATTCCTATAGAACCCGTATATCCTATCCTACTTATATTATAAACGCGAAAGTTTGTAAGTATGGATGGATGGATGGATGGATGTTTGTTACTCTTTCACGTAAAAACTACTGAATGGATTTTAATGAACTTTACAAAATTATAGCTTATATATCAGAATAACACATAGGCTACAATTTATAAACATATTGTGTGAATTGTCCGCTACTCGAAATACTTATCCTGCGCAGACGAAGTCGCGGGCACCAGCTAGTTTCTTTATAACACCAAAATTGACATCTTAAAACTAAGACGGAATCTTAAAATAGTACAAAAAAAGAGACACCCGTCAATAAAAATTAAATTTCTCCATTTTCATGTAGTTATTGTAACAATGAAAAAGTAATAATTTAAACGTATAATATATATCTAGTATTTACTTCCCTTTTTCAAAATTTTGCATCGGATCTAAATCTACTAGAAGTTAGGCTAAATTAGCCGACTTTGATGGCGCGTTTTCAACGTAGGTACAGACAGCGTCATAAATAAGTATCTCTCTTGCATTATAATACCCAGCTTCAAATCCCTTTAAATCACAGTCGCGGCGAATGGAGAAGTTTTGCCTTTAAAAAATAGATTATATTTGTATAACCATATGTAAGCCTTTAAATAAGTTAAAGTATTATTTTTTTTTGAAAGGATTTATAGCTGGATGACTTGTGCAAGGGGGATACTTATTTCTGACGCTGTCTGTACGTACTACAATAATGATTCTATACTAAAACTTACATGGTGAATGCTTTCTCAGTTTAATGTGACAAGACAAGAGGACCGCGTTCAGTACACTCTCCGTCCCATTTCCCCACGGAACAACTCGCGAAGCCACTAGAAGTGATGTCTTACGTCCGAATGCGTCCACAAAATCCACAAAATGGTTGTAGCAAGCGGACATTTTCATATAAAACTGTCTGACAATAAAAGTACGCTTAGAAGTTAGAGTAGAACGCTTGAAATGGGAATTATTCCCATCTGCCACCCTGCTCTGTCTGCCTAGGGTGACAGATGGACCAAAAAAGTTCTATCTGTCCCTTTTTCAACAACAGGGTGACAGATGGAACTTTTAAAATTTGAAAATGTTTTATAAACTATTTTATTTTATTCCTGTCCTGTTATGAACCATTTCATTCCAGACAGTCACCCAATAAAAAAAATTAGTAGATACACTATGATGATCCACACATATAGGTGAATACGACGGAGTAGATATAAAAACATACGAAACGAGACCAAATACGTTGTTTACCTAAAATAACGACGTACGAATCGAGACAACACCGTCTGGATGGGTATTGAGTACCAACATAATTGCCAGATATTCTGCCGCAAAGTAGTAATGTGTAAGTATTACTCTGTTCCGGTTGTAAGGGCACTGTAGCTAGTGAAAATTACTTTCGAGACTGACCATCAAAATTTCAAAGTGGACGAGCGTTATAGCAATGTTGCACCGGCTTAGTGAATCAAAATATACGTTTCAAATTACGACACAGTGCTAACTCTCATGAAAATTTACACAGAAATTATATTATGCATGATAATTAATAACATTACACCAATATTGCTACAATTATTTTAGTGCACGAAAGGAGCCTCTTCGAAGCGCACTTGAAATCCTTTCGCATACTGGGTCAAAAGAACTAGTGACACGATAAGAAGAAGAAGAAGAAGCTATACCTACTTATTTATCCACTTTTGAATACATCATTGACAGAAAAATGTTAAAGTACGTACAGTCAGCTCATCAGCTGCACAGACATGTATACACTCCCAAGCTTTCACATTTATATTACTCTTAATTTTGCAAATACAAGAGCACGGTCAGGATTCTTGTCAGAACAAGAATGTCTTTGGAAAATTAAGAGTATAATATAAATGTGAAAGCTTGAGAGTGTATACATGTTTGTGCAGCTGACTGTACATAATTAAGGCACTACGTAATGGTGACATAATTCTTGAGTTTTCTCTGTGTAAGTAAGTATGTATCTACATCGAGAACATTAACATACAGATTAAATGGAGCAAAATGAATTCCCCGTCATTTTAAAAATTTGGGATACCTATAGACATCAGAATACAAGTAACTGCTAGCCTAGTTAATTTGATTCAACCTCGCTAAAATAGCACTTTATCAGCTCAAATTTTATAATTATACCATCAATTGTTTTACCCAACTAGTTAGCTCAGGAGTTAGCGTAGAACTACGCCAATAAACTAACGGAAACAACGTCACAGAAAATTAGCTAGCACAGAACTATATGAATAAATTAATTAGCAACTTCGTTGTTTGTTGTGTGTGTTGCATAATACAAACGTTTTGGATTATTCTGGTGTTTGTATCACGTATCGATAATTTTTAAAATAAGTTAGTTTCCCCCTTTCTAACAAAATTTTTAACTTCATTATCATCATCAGCCCACATGAGTCCACTGCTAGACGTAGGCTTCTCCTATTTCGCGCCACTAAGCCCGTACTTCGGCTCTCCGCATCCACTTTGACCTATTCCTTTCTAATATCAAAAACTAATACCAATAGTATTTGTTTATTACCTTAATTAATATTCTATTCCCGACGAATACCACTCATAAACGAATCTAAAACAAGTTAAACGGTATGAAATACAGTCAGTAATAAAAATGCTTTTCAATGTGATTTTAAGTAGTGTTTATTTTCTCAAAGTTGGTATTTTCAAACAAATGAAAGTGAAGTAGGAAAACGTTTGGTTCATTATTATATTAACACAGACAATCAGACATACATACCATATTTTACCAGCCGCCTTACGTACGAGTAGGTCGTCGCTCCACCTGGCCGGAGGGCGCCCTACACTACGTTTGTAATTTAGTTATTATTTGTATGAATGAATGATACATTTATTTGTATGAATATATGTGGCTACATTTGTTGGTTTCATAACTTTGAATCACTATATTCGACCTTTCGGCCGTGCAAATGTTTTAAGTACTTAGTACTAATTCCAAATTAACTACAATAAATAGACTACTACCGATAGCTAAATATTCGATGGGAATCCATCAATTAATGGATAACTACACAGTGTTTAAATATTGTATGTATAAATAGTAATGTATTTATTTGACATAATATTATTTTAAATCTCATTATTCAATCAATCCCCTTGAATATTCCAAGGGGATTTTGAAGCTTGCGATGCAAAATCCCTAGGATTTTATGTGGATATGCCAATTTTTTTTAATCCATTTGAAACTGCGTTGCAAATTCCTATCAAATTAAGATTATGGGGAGGAAATTCAAATGTGACTTACCCTACCACCCAATAAATAACCCTACATTGTGTCTAAAATTGTTACGATTGTAGCTTTGCAGAGTACTGTTATCTGCATTGGTAGAGTCGATGGCTGCGAAAGTTGGTGATCCGGGTTCGATCCCTAACCGGGGCGAACATTGTGTGATGGGGTCTTAGAAGTTTTTTGTTTATACAAGGAACGTGACGAGCAAATCGGTCTTCTTGTTTTCTCTTGTTTTAAAAATTGTTTTCAAATATATATTTTATAGGACTGAGTAAGTGTAACTTTGTCCCGAAAACGTATCCCTTTGTAAACATGTGCCAATTAATAGGTCAGTGCAACACTGAAAACCATTCCAATTTGAGACTTTTAATGATCAATTTCGAAAGCCCAGTAACCTCACTAGCTATTATAGCAAGTAAAATTACTGGGTTAGTGAAATTACTACCACTAATAATAGTGCCCTTCAAACCGAACTATAGACGACACGGATGGTGACAGGTATAACGGACTGCCACGCCGAATGTCGCGAGTTCGATTCCCGCTTCAGGACAAACATTTGGGTGATAAATATGGGTGTTTGTCCAGAGTCTGGGTGTATCCTATGTATGTATTTACGAAAAAAAGTATATATTCCCTATCAGTTATCTGCTTCCTATAGTACAAGTTTATTAGTTTGGGGGAAGATAGCGAATGTGAAATGTCCAAACATGATTTATTATAGTTATTCTCAATTTTTCACACATTACTACTTAGAGGCAGAATATCTAGCACTGTAATCTGAATCCTGAATGGACAATTCCAAGTAACATATTTGCAGTTTCTGCATATTTTGATTCAAACTCAGTTGGAAATTGAAGCTAACCCCCGAGGCGAGGGGCGCGCGTCACAATTCAAATTTTTCAATTTTATCATTCGCACCTAGCGGCGGGGGATGGAATTATTATATCCCTCTGCTATTTTCCATCTGTATTGCAACGTTGAGCTTCAGCTTTTATATAAGGAGCTTTATTACCCGACAACAACAACCGTTGGGGTTAACGTGTTCTTGAGTGGAGACCACGTTCGACCACGCAAGTGCAGTGTAGGACGCCCTTTGGCCAGATGAAGCGATGATCTGTGCGCTATAGCTGGCAGAAGGTGGATGAGAAAAGGTGAAGATCGGGCTCAGTGGCACGCTTTGGGAGAGACCTACGTCCAGCAGTGGACGGCTATAGGTTGATGATAGTGATGGATTACCTGACAGCGAAGGAGAAGGGTTAGGTTTTTCGAGTGTGTATGTATGTTTGTCTGACTCTATGTGCCGCGCTGCAGGCTAAACAGTTGAAAGGATTTTTGCTACATGAGGTGTCGTTGATTTTTTCTTCATTCTAGGCAAGTAAGTAAGTACTTCGAAAATTTGAGAATGAAAGTTCAAAATTTTAAAAAAACTTTATAATGTAATAATAATAATAATAGCTAGTAATGCCAACATTTTGGATTTTTGTGACTATCAATGAGTATAGTCGTTTGCAGCCACCATCAATGTTTTCTTTTTGACCAAAACGAAAAAATATAAGTATCTTTGCATTATTTTTGATCATATGGGAGACGGGAGAGTCGTAAGACGGAGAAATCCAAAATGGCGACAGTATTTCTGGTGGCGTATATTTTTTTTACGTTTTTTAGTTATAATTTAACAAAACGAAAATTAATAGTTTTCGAAAAATGAAGTATTAATGCATTCTTCTAGATCATAGGAGAATCGTAAGACGAAGAAATCTAAAATGGCGACAGTATTTCTGTCGGCGAATTTTTGTCTTTCAAAAACTTTAGTTTTTATTTTACTATTTATTAGTCTAGTCTAGTCTGGCTAGTTTTTATAGCACTGTGCAAATACTAAGCATTTCTCCGGTATCCGTAGTCAGCACATACTAATGAAACATTATAACTTGGTCCGCAGCTACAATGTAGGAAACTTCGACAGACGTCTTGGACTATTCCTGTATCTAGAAGGGAGCCCCCGAAATAGGATCTTGTTCTAGAATAGTGCAAGAGCTAAAGTTGAATAGTCATGTAGTCTATACTTGTGAATGATTGTGTCTAAATTACAAATTTAGGTACGCTACTTTTTCGGTTCCGTGCCTTTTCTGTAAAGTAGCCAAATTGAACACCTGAAAGGTGTAAACAGAACCGTACCTTAAATGGCTCAATCTTGAGTACCGTAATAAATGTATTGACAGAAAAAAACATTATTTTTCTATTTCAGGAAATATACTTTCCAAAACTTACCCTTTTAGCCGAAGTTAAGTGGTAGCCGCAAATAAAACACCTACTTATCATTGAAGAAAAAAAATTGGCATGACAGTAATATTTTCATTGAAAATAAGCTAATTCTACTCGTTTTAAGCTCAACCGATTTCTCGCACCCTCCCTCTACTGGATAATTCTGAGCAAGCACATCAATCCCCAAGCATGTTTGTATAAGAGCGAAGCCACACTGCTCCTTTGCCTAATATTTCGTCACAGCGCTAGATTTGGACGCAATTATTGCCACACCGGTCGCTGCGTCGACGTAAAGCAACACGCTTACTCCGAGGTCGCAGCATCTCAGTAAGGATTTTAACGGTGAAGAAAAACATCGTGAGGAAACCGGCATGTCATAGAAACCTAAAAGTTTTAAAACAAGTGACAAGTGCACGAAAGGAGCCTCTTTGAGGCGCGGTTTAAATCCTTTCACCACACTAGTTCGAAAGAACTAGTGACACTATAAGAAAGAGAGAGTAAGGATTCTACGACACACAATTATTTTCACATAATGCTAGTATAAAACAACGCAACGCAGCGCAACGGAGCAGTGTAGCTTCGCTCTAACATGGGAAGTAACGATCATCTCCTGCACTATGTCTCAAGTCTCAACAGCGCGAAAGTGCGAAGGCTCTTGTATTATGCACACGCCGTGTTTTGCCTCCCAACAGAGTAGTAAAAAACTGTAGACCACTCAAATATTGACTAATAAGAAATTGATTACTATTAATAATATACTATTTTTTTATGCAATAGATATAATTATGTAGGTTACCTAGTTGCTAAGGTTAAACAAAGAACTCACCTCGCATACACAATATTCGCGGAGAAACGCAAAGAGAAATTAAAAATAGATTTTTACATTGTATTATGGCAAAACATAAATAATTATGTGATATATCCAAACTTTTCAATCAGTTGTGTGCACAAAAATTAACAAAAACCGAACCTTGTTTACTTATAAAAGGCTTGTATGACTAGAGTTTAAAATGTATTCTAGTCAAGAGCAGAAATTCGCAAAACGAAATTGTTGTCAGCCATGTCAATGCAATAATTCTGTAAATTGTTATGTGTTCCGGATTCGGTTTTTAACAAGTTTAGGTATTAATACCTTAACTGGTGTCTCTCGGGTATTGCTCCCATTTCGGCACAAATTGAAAAAAAGGCATCTAAAGCTCTCAAACGCGGGCGGGGAGCCTAGGCTGACACCCAGGTGCCGCGCCGAGGCCCCCCGCCAGCGGTTCGACCTTTTTAAATCTCCGCTGTATGCGGCCCTGTCTGTACCTTTTCCTGTGTTTTTACTACTGTTAAGGTACAGCAGGGAGCACGTGACCCAGGGGTAGTCGCCCCTGGAGTTGAAGCCGGGGCAATGAGGACATCCTCGAAGCCCCTACACGGCTTGAGCCATAGCTCGCCGTAAGACACCAATGATGATGATAAAGCTCTCAGTCAAACAATGTGCTTAATAATAAGAATTTTATTTCAGACACAAGAAAAGTACAATGTAGCTTAACTAGGGCCCACATGATATATACCTTAGAGACTAACATAAATATTTATAACAACTTATCAATTAGCGTGTCACTGGCACTGGGGCAATGACGTGCGCGCTTAAATTTTAATTTAATTTAATTTAAATTGCTTAAATCTAACCTTCTTTAGTTATAATTATTACTCTATGTTACCCCTTTGGAGCTTTAAACTGGCAGCACGTCCTTTATGCAAGTTTCGATTGGTTATCGAATGTATTCAAGTTATGGGCGGCGCGTCGGTTGTAACTCTGTATTCTGCATTTGCGGGGTTAGCGTATTCAGAAACATTCCTGCTACTCACAACTAGCTAGGTACTTTAAGTAGCTAGTACGCGCATACAAAATAAGTTTTTCAATTCTTATGCTCGTAAATTTCAATCTCAACAAAGTAGTCTAGACTATAGGTATTAGGTTATACTTGCGTGACCCAGACGAATCCAATCTAACGAAACTTCGGTTGTCAAAATCCTTCCACGCACAATTTCAAGTCACTACGACCACGGATTAAGCCTGTTTTTTTCCGCAAGAAAAAGTTTAATGCTGTGAGATTTATTAATAAAATAATTTCTTTAGAAAAGTCTTGGTCGAGCAAAATTTCACGAAATCTCACCAAGTGGGGAGGGGTCTCAAAATCGCTAAAATTACCTCACGTAATTAGTGGATGCCCCCAAATAGGAAACTTTCTTGTAGCGAACGGGAATAATCCACTTTAGCACTGGCTATTTCTTACGTTTAATGATATTATAGCTGCAATAAAGTTTATTTTATCAATATTTGTCGTATTTTCTAATACAGTAACTTAAACCAACTGTTTGCTCTATGGCAAATAAACCAAAGAATATACATGTTGTCTTTGTTTATGTTCATCGTCTTCAAATGAGTTGATAGCCGCGATCATGCTATCTCACAGTCTTCCATTGCAATCTAATAAACTCATATACAATACAATTCAATATTTATTTCCAAAAACACTAACTAAGCAGATGGCTTGATAAAGTAGGTAAACTAAAATACTATAATCTAAATAAAAAGGAAATTATTTATTCACAAAACGAACTAAATGCTTAAACATAATGAAACTAAAATTATTTAACAAGCTATAAAAATAAAGAAATAACCTATCTAACGTTATAAATAATACACAGTAAATCTAATCTAAATTAGTTTATAAGCATTCACAAAAATCATAAAAATTGGTAAATAATTGTTAAAGTTATTGATAGATATTCACATCTCAGATGTTAAGGAAATTGAAACACATTACTTTGAAATTTTGAATAATGCGATATTGCATCACAGCGGTTATTTTGAAATTCATGAGCATGTTGTCCTGGTTTCTATTAAAGGATATCACATAAACTGCAGATAAGAGCTTATGATTTCAGAATGAAGAAATGTGTGCTGTTGATGTAAGTTTAAAGTTGAAGGAACGAAAAATGCTTTATTGTACACCATAAAAAACATTACAATTCTTTTTTACAACCAACGGTCTTATTTCTGTGAAACGATCTCTTCCAGACGACCAGTAAATAGTAAGTTGATAATAAATTAAAAAACCTGCCTGCATTAATACAGCCGCCATTTGGACTTATTTGCCTCTGAAGATTTCAAAAAAATCCAGCAGAGGCAGCGGCTATTCTTGATTCGTTCGACCCAGTAGACTTGTGCTCATTTAATTTAACTTTATCAACGTTTCTACCCATCCATAAAATCAGTTTTAATTCATAAATTAAACAACCAAATGGCATAAACTTTGCATTGTTCAATCTCCTTTTGATCAATACCAAACACTCTGATCACGAAATTGTAAATCGTTGAAAACTTTCCGCTTGGTTCGACAATAAATCATTGTTCAAATAAGTAAAGGTCCTTCAGCTGAAACTCACTGAAAATTGAGTGAACAAACTCGCTGAAAAGTGAGTGACAAAAACTGTGAAAGGGTTAACATTGCTTTACTATGATGACTACGAGTATAGAGCGATTTCAGACTAGCGTTTTTGCGCGCGTATACTTGCGTTTTGGCACACGCGCGGCTTCAAAACCCGAACTTACACGAGCGTTTACGGGCTAACACCGGACGTTTACGGGCTTACACTGGGCGTTTACGGGCTTACACCGGGCGTTTACGCTCGATTTTTCGAAAGCAATTGTCATTACCAAACACGAGCGTTGAATCCGCTTGGTTAATAAGTGTACGCTAGTCTGAAACCGCTCCTAGGATTACTTGAACTGGTTCATTTATGTAATTTAATTTTTAGATTTTAATTAACTTATTATTTTGTTCAATAAACATTAGAAATGTTAACTCTGTTTCCTATCGTTTAAGCCCTTGTAGTAAAGGTCAGAAGAGTATTGGAAAGAGCAGTGTAGCACGACTCCAATCGTTAGCAGTTACAAACTCAAACAAAGGAGGTAAACTTGAATTGTTAAAAGTTTTTTGCTCAAAGTTTCCCGGCTTAGCCCGGGTTTCAGGGAAATGTTTGTTTTTCACGTTTTCAGTGTTGTGCTTCATCACTGAACGAATATTTGTGAAGGCAAACTTTTACCCTGTATATTTTGTAACTAACTGAAACCCGCAACTTTATTTGCTTACACGCCTACACGTCATGGCTAACTTATTATCGAAATTTCAAGTCTCGTTCAGTAGTTGGTTTTTTGCGATGTCTATCAAGGCAAACCCTTTTAAGTATTCTTCTGCTTATCGTGTCACTAGTTCTTTCGAACCAGTATGGTAAAAGGATTTCAATTGAGCCTCGTTGAAGCAACTTTCGTGCACCTGACACATGTTTTTCAAACATTTTAGGTTCTATGACATGCCGGTTTCTTCACAATGTTTTCCTTCACCGTTAAGCACGTGTTTTAATGCACACTTAGTTTTTTTAACATAAATTCCATTCGTGTACGACCGGGTTTGATCCCACGACCTTCGGACAAAGAATAAGTAACATTATTACATCGCCGTCCCCGGAGAACATAATGGTAATCGCCATTGCCATAGTTTTCATGTTATGCCATATTTGAGTTCTATGGATCCTAATACATCTATACAATTTTTTTCATAACTGTTCTTGCGTTATTTAAGAAGTTATAAAAAAATACAATAATATTCGTAGTTTTTATATTCTCAAAGCATAATTGCAAACCTATGTTACCAAAATTTGTCAAGAATTACGAAAATGGTTATGAATATTACCATTTTATTCGCGTAAAAAATATGTGTTAGTTTGTTGATAATTTTGTTGAATTGATACAACGTTGCAACACTTTCGAGAAAGATAGCATCATCTAATATTGCGAGTGCTTCTCGGCACCGATAGTATGATTAGCTTACTTAAATCAGTGTGCTCAAAAGCACCTTTGTGAATCAAAAACCTTGTTTTAACGCGTTTTTACCTTCCAAATATGTTTGTTAGAAGGATACGTTTAAAACCTATCTAGACATTTGAAAACCTAGGTTCTGAAGTAGATTTCAGATGCTGAAATGGCCTGATCCTTCCATATTAATTTTTTTGATCATCAAGCTACTTTGGACCGAAAATTTTGTTTGTAACCGTTCGTACCCTACAGATTAATCTGTCTATGGTCAGATACATTCAAGATCTATCTATAAACGTGAAACACTAGGTTCGTAGGTACAATTTATATGCTGAAATGGCCACATGCCTTTCATATTGATTTTTAAACTGAAAACTTAATTTGACCTCTGGATGTTCTTTTTACCAGTTTGTTCCCTTCAAATTCGTCTGTAATTATTCAGATAAGTTTGAGATCTGTCTAAAGATCAAGGTATTTTAGTACATTCTGTATGCTGAAATGGCGTGATGCCTTTCATATCAATTTTTTGAGCAAATACCTACTTTGATCCCCTTGACTATGTTTTTACCCATTTGTATCTTTCAGATTCGTCAGATACATTTAATATCTGTCTCAAAACGTGACACCTAGTATATTTTGTATCCCAAAATGGCCTGGTGCATATTATATTAATTTTTGGACCAAATATCTACTTTGGCCCCCTGGATTTTGTTTGTACCTGCTTCTACCTTTCAGATTTATCTGTAGGTCGACAGATACATTCAAGACCTATCTAGAAATATGAAAACTTAGGTTCTGGGATTATATTAGCTGCTGAAAAGGCCTGATCCTTTTAATTTTGATTTTTTGACCATCTTAGACCCCTGGATTTTGTCTATACCCGTTTATTTTAGCCTGATTCTATTTAAGTTGGAATGTTAAATTCAGGATTTATCTGAATTCCTTTATTTTTTTAAGTTTTCGTAGCATTTTAGCTGTTTAATGGAAAAATAAAGTCGTTTTTTGTCGACTTTTGTTTAAAATTTTTATTACTTCGTATTTTTCTCCCTTTTGAGGTAGATACAAACAAAAATAATTATTTTGATATTACTTTAATTTGAATAAATAAAATTATGCGCAATTGATTACCATAAATTAGTTTCATTAAAAAAACAAGAATAAAATTCCAATGTTTCATTACCATACAAAACATATTTACTATTTCCCAGAATAAAATGATAAGTTACTATTAATTTCGTTAACTGAACCGTCAGTAGGCATAGAATAAAATTGTAAGACAATAATGCAATATTTATCCTCGCTTAGAAAAACCGGGAACAAAATGGTAATCGACAATAGAAATTCTTAGCACTGATTTTATTTTACTAATATCTTATTTTGTTAATATCTCTTATACGATTAAGGTTATTAATTATCCAATAAGACAACAAGAATACAAAAAAAAACAACTTTCATTTGAGGTATTCCATATCTTATAATGTCCAGTGGTTCGCAAGATATTAACGAAATTCGGTTTTTTATTTTTCCTGAATAGTTGTGTTTTTGCAATTACCATTTTATTCTCCGGAGACGGCGACATATCGAAAGTCGAGGAACCTCCCACTTTGCTCTCGGCTGAATCTCTCTACAAAATGCACTGTCTAACTAGTACTATTATGAATATCCACGCGGGCGAAGCTGCAGACATTAGCTAGTGAAGATATAAAGCCGGTTACTATAAATTTTATACCAGAATTTAATATAGAGCACTCACCTGACGCTGTCCGGAACTCAGCTCAACTTCAGAAGTTGCACCATGAGCGGTAAATAATCATATTTCAAGAAGAAAAGTTGAACAAGCAGCTTTAAAGAAAATAACTATAATATTCTTGACATTTTTGACCTGAAACTGTAAGATCTTTTGCTTTATTGCTGTTCTGCAATATCGATATTAACAAATTTATGAATAGAATCTTAGAATCTTCAACAAGCTAGATTAATAACGGTGTTACTATAGAACACCAAGGTGGACAGAACCAAAATGGATGCGGAATACAGGACAGATAAATTTTCAGACACCGTGTCAATAAAAATGAAATATCTCTATTTTGCAAATAATGTTTGTTACTTTTTACGATGTAGTATATTGACAATAAAAAACAGCCTAGTAGTTTTAACATATAATGTACTAGCAGTTAGCCAATGTGGCTCCCTTTTCTTGGACGCATTTTCAATGTAGGTACTACATTGTGTTTCTATACTATAATACTTCCTATGTATGTGTACGTACTCAAATAAATAAATAGTCGTTTTCGAAATAAATATTTTCTATTCTTTTTCATTCTTTATCTTCAGATTTCGGCTAATTCCTCCGAGTTTTAGATAAACATCGGATGAAAAAAGGCAATAAAGGCAATAGAAAGCACCCGCGCGCCATTACCCCGTAATGGCAATAATTAGGCACGTGTCGTAGAAATAGCCGAATATTCGGCACATTCCATGAACGTTCCTAAACAAATGAAACGGATGCATAGAATGAACTTATCTTGTATCATTCCAATTTTTGGGTAGAGATTGTAGGATTAGACGTTAGAAAAAGGTAAAAAACAAATTGCTGTCTGTAAAGTTGGTTTAACTGGTAAGTTGGTAAATGGTTGGACGATAGTTAAACGTGACAAAGTCATAAAAAAACATTGACAGCGTAACGGGACAATGAGCGATACCGGACCATGACGTCAACGTTTTCGTGCATGCAGCCGGCGTTCATCGATTTATTGGAAGTCCGTAAAAATTTTTTTTTTTTAAATATCTGATTTTCTAACTTTTTCTAATACATGATTTTACAATGTTAGCTAAATACTTATGTTGAAAACTGATTCAGTTCGTTCGTAATCGCGTTCTTCTGAACGATTGCGTTCACTTCACGCGCGAGTTACGCAGGATCAATTTATTTTCCAATTTTTCCCCCTTCTTACCTGCTGTACTACGCAATGCTAAATTGAATGTCTAAACCAGTTTGGGAATTTTGGATTTTAATTTGTAGAGACGGGCACCTTTGTTGATTGTTTTGCATCGTCTTAATGAAAGGTAAAGACAGTAATTATTAGGTACCTACTATACTATAAATATCCAATAATAATTTTATTATTATTGGACATTTATTTTGGAAACTCTAACTACCAATAATAAACACCGCCCAGGGTCATATCAGATTCGCGTATTGAGCGTTCCAATTTTTTAAGAGTAGAGACTGGAAAACACATTGTTGCCCTACGAAACCCTCGGTGCGCGAGTTCGACTCGCACATGGCCATTTTTAGTTTCATTTAAAAAGGAAAATATGAACCAACTTTGTATTCAGCCAGCAAGTTCAATAACATGAAGGTAATAAAACAAAAACCAAATAAGTTCCCAATTCAAATGCGTTCCAAATTCAAAAGACGTCACGCGCCATCGACAACGTGTTCGCGCCCTTTTAGAATTCAAAACGCGGTGATGTTGTATGATTTTTTCTTTCTACCCTCAAAATTTGCTTGCGAGCGAGAGACGAGCCGTTTGTCTTACTCCGCGGAGCTGTAAATCCGTGACTGAAATAATAGTGCAAGAGATGGTGGTAGTTTTCTCACAATACATAAGATAATTATTATGAAACCCGTTTCGTTATACTTTAAGAGAAAAGGCAAAGCCACACATTATTCTAAAAACTTTTTTTTAATACCAACGCGTATATGATGAGTTGAGCAAGATAACATTTTATAGGTTTGAAATAATGCCTGCCTATGATCATGACAGTGCTACGCAGGGCGTTGATCCCAGTAATTTCATTAGCATTTGACTTTCAAACTGAAACACAGTATGTAGATATATTTCTGTGGCGGTAGATACCGGCACTGAACTAGACCAAAACTAGACTAGAGAACTCAATTGTTACAATTTTTTACATAAAATTATAACATTTCTTATGTTTACCAAAAGGCAAAATACTCAGGAGTTCTATTATAAGGCCAGCAGCAAACGCGCCACCGACCACAGCGACCGATAGCAAGCGACTGTCAGTTTATATACATTCTGTTGCTGTAGCGCGCGGCCGCTACACTTCTCGCCAGTGGCGGTGACGCTCTACAGTAACAAAATGTAGTATGTATCTGACGGTCGCCCGCAACTGGTCACTTTGATCGGATACGTGTTTGCGGCGACCGTAAACTTTTTGTTATTGATAACGAATAGAGAGTACACTAATTCATTTTTTCAGGAAAAAATATAAATACATATCACAACAAGTGCCACTGCAATTATAGGTAAAGACGGCAGACAAGAGATTGTTAGAGAGTTAAGAGGTATTGTTTAAAATTAGCTATGAAATAATATTATTACCCACAAATTAAATAAAATGTTGAGCACAATGTTAGTAAATTTCAAATCGCATTTACTTCGATCAAAACGGAAGGTCAAATAAATGGACATAACCAGCAGTTCCTCTCAGTCATGAGAAAGGCACCGCCTTCTCCTAAACTTATGTTTTCTCAAGGCATTCACTGACAACCTTATTGAGTCTGTGCTCCGAGAATATGAACTGTCACGTTCAGGGGTTTAGCGGTTTGAGCTCCTTTGTGGCCGTTCATTCGATCAGAGACTTTTCATTTTGTACGTAGTTTGTAAGAAATAGAAAAATATAACTACAAATGAAAATATAACACAATAAACTTTTTAGTTCGAATTTTCAGAGCTTTTGCGCTAAAAACTCCTTATTAATTATGTACCTTATATGAAGACTGATATAACTCGAAAAAGTGTTTTGAGAATGACTCATTTGAAAATTATGAAACGGGCATTTCTTTGTTTCTAATTTTCGAATTGTTGTATTTTTTTACGTCCCCTATTAAGTAATAATTACGTTATCATATTAAATACTTCTTAGATTTTCAATGAAAGAAAATATTTAGAGTTCTGCGAAAAATGCTGGAAAACGCGAATAAACAGTGCTTATTCAACCATGAGCCGAAACACAACAAAAAGAGCGGCAACACAGAAATAAAGCTTCATTTCTCCGAAACGAATACAAAACTTGGAAAGTTAAACCCCTTGCAACAGACTTCACACAACAATGGAGAGCCCAGTACCAACAGGAATTAAAAACTGGAAAAAATTCAATTGTCATTCTAGACATGCGAGCTGGAGGGAGTTTAGGACGTAGGGATGTGCTTGACACAGAAGTATTAAAGTATAGAAACACAATGTAGTACAGGGTGGGCCATGAATTAGTTAACATTAAAAAAAATTATAAAAGAAACCACATATGAGTTATTAAAAAAAATGTGTACAAAAGATAGCCAATAGATGGGAATTTACTTTGTAAAAGTGATATCCACTTTTCACACATTTTGACTTTGGATTCTTCCTTTTTGGAGACCCAGTGTCCCGATCTATTGCCACTAAATTTCCCTGAAACGAGTTAGCTGTTTGACTTCTTAAAGCACCATGCGCCGCTCGGATTTGCGCAGGAAATCAGACTTAAATGTTAACTAATTTATGGCCCACCCTGTATATTGAAAATGTGCCCAATAAAAGGGAGCCACTTTGGCTAACTCCTAGTTCATTTTGGTCCGATGCAAAATTTCTAAAAAGAGAAGTAACAGGGCTAGATAAATATTATATGTTAAAACTACTAGGCATTATCATTGTTAATAAAACTACATCGTAAAAAGTAACAAACATTATTTGAAAATGGAGCTATTTCATTTTTATAGACAAGGTGTCTGAAATTGTTTGGTCCTTTTTTACGATTCCTTTTTGGTTTGATACTGTCTATCTTGGTGTTCTATAGGAACACCGTTATTCATCTATGGTGCTTGAGTACCTCTTGTGAGCTAAAACTATATCACCAAGTTGCATCATGAGCTATTACACTACACGGCTCAAAAACAGTTCCTTCCTATTTGCTCTACATTTCTGGTAAGACGTCTTTTGTAATTCACTTTACTTCTTCTTATCGTGTCACTAGTTCTTTCGAACCAGGGTGGGGTAAGGATTTTAAGTGCGCCTCGAAGAGGCTCCTTTCGTGCACTTGACACATGTTTTCTAACTTTTTAGGTTCTATGAAATGCCATTTTTCTCACGATGTTTTCCTTCACCGTTAAGCACGTGTCTTAATGTACACTTAGATTTTTTGAACAGAAGTATCCATTGGTGTACGACCGGGTTCGAAGCCACGACCATTCACTTTACGACTCAAACAAAATAAAGGCGCATGTTCTTCTCATTTATGTCATAAGTAAAAACTCACAACTTCTTTAAGCCCCTCTGTTTAGTGGTTTGGCCTGTGTTGTGTCTGACTGACAAGAAACGCAAAGACCAAATCACGGCCATCAGCAAAAATAAAAATGTAGGTAAACTGTGTAAATAATATATATTTTAGTACCTAAGTTAAATCTAATAAAATTTACAGTGGTCAACCGAGCCGACACTTTTTAAGTACAGTCAGCTGCACAGACATTAAAAAAGACACTTCCAAGCTTTCACATTAAGGCCAATCCTCAAATCCGAATTCCATACAAAATGTTTCGGACAAATACTCTAAAAGTACGCCGTATTATAGTAATTTCTTCACACTATTCGTTTCGTCCATGTTTTTTGATTTCGTGAACAAAAATAGTGAAAGGTTTCATACTTTAATTTAGATTTTATACGTGTTTTAAAATTAACCCTACTAACTTAAAAACATGTATAAAATCTAAATTAAAGTATGAAACCTTTCACTTTTTTTGTTCACGAAATCAAAAAACATAAAGGAAACGAATAGTGTAGAAATTACTATAATACGGCGTACTTTTTGAGTATTTGTCTGAAACGATTTTGTATGGAATTCGGATTTGAGGATTCCCCTTAATACTATACCTACTCTAAATTTTGCAATGATATTCTTCTTCTAACAAAAAATCTGACGAGATGACTACATTAATTTGAAAATGCTTGCGTGCACTTTTCTTTGCAAATTAAAAGCAATATAAATGTGAAAGCTTGGGAGAGTATAAATGTCTGTGCAGCTGACTGTACATAGCGTAAGTACCTGAGCAGAAACAGAACCTTTCAAGCCCTTGAGTAATAACTCTAAGCTGATTCATTGAAGGATCCGCGCCCTGCCTTCAATAAGTTAAGAGTTAAGAGTTATAACTCACAGCCCATCACTACGCTTCTTTGTGTCTCGTCAAATATTCACGTAGCTACCGAGGAGGGAAGACAAAAGAAATCCCGCGTGAGGAGAATGGACCAAAATGGTATCTTTTTATACTCCTGTTACTGGGTACAATGGAGATAGGGTTTACGATATTTCCTGTTTTTGGGCTCTTCAAAATATTCTTACTTGTGTTTTATTAGGAACTCAACAAAATCTTTAAACACTATTGCAATGATAAATTAAAATTTCGTGATACAACTTGTTTTAGATCTAGTTTCCTTTGATGGGGAATGGTGGGAAATCACTAAAGATCGAGAAAGATGAAGTTATTTTAGAATTAATAGCATTTGCCCAAAAATTGGACAATACAGGCTAACAAAATCAACATTTGCAAAAGGATAAGTAGTTTCAAAGACTTATTCCTTTCTAATACCAAAAACTAATACTAATGGTATTTGTTTATTACCCTAATTAATATTCTATTCCCGACGAATACCACTCATAAACGAATCCCAAAACAAGTTAAACAAGGTATGAAATACAGTCAGTAACAAAAATGCTTTGTAATGTAATTTTAAGTAGTGTTTATTTTTTCAAAATCAGTCAAATTAAAGTGTAGTAGGAAAACGTTTGGTTCATTATTATTATAACACAGACAATCAGAAATACATATACGTAATTAAATTACCTAAATTCTTACACACGTAAAAATAAAGTTTGTCTTTACAAGAAATCAAAATAATATTTTTTTTATAGTCTCTAAAATACAACAATTGAAGAATATCACAAACGATCAAAGTTTAGTATTATTTATATAAAGTAGGTACTTATTTACTAAAACTTATAAAATATAAAAAAAAAAACAAATTTTATCGTAACTCTTCAACAGTTGGTAACAATTTTGGAAAACGTATGAAAAAATAGAAAAACAATTTTAGAATATCAGATAATCAACTTTGAGTATACAATAAGAATCAACTTTCTTACTTAGTAAAAATCATCAAGTTTTTGGCATTACAATCATATTCGTAAATATTAACTTGTTATTATAAAATATCAGAAATACCAACATTAATATTAAAAAATAATAATAAACTCTTTAACCTGGTCAAAATTATCAAATGTTTGGCCATACTAATCATAAGTATTTTGTATAGGTATTATTATAACTAATAATATTTTTTTAATTTTTCCAAACATTGACCAACGGTAATTTTTTGGTCAACCAGTTGGTCAGTTACGTATATTTGATTCACTGTATAACTAATTTTTTAACTAATAAAAAAAAATTACTATAAATAATAATAATTTATGCAAGGAAAACAGACCTTGTTTCATTGATTTAGCGTTTATTTAAAAAAATACATTTTAGCTTCGTTTGCACGGTGCTTGACTTTGATTGGTTGCTTCGAATTAAAAAAAACAATAGGAGCAAACGCACCCTTTCTCGCAGCATTTGTACATCGATGGCTACTTGGTAGTTAAAATGCCGGAATGAAGAGAATTCGTAAAGGTTTATTGTATTATGATAGGTTGTATTACATTATGATCATAATATTAAATAATTAGAAAGTAAATTGTTTCTGTGACTGTACCAAAAGCTATGTTTTGGTATTAGTTGGGAATAGATTTGGTACGTCATTGAAATATTTAAAATTTGGTATTCGTCGGGAATAGAATATTAATTAGGGTAATAATCAAATACCACTGGTATTAGTTTTTGGTATCGGACGGGAATAGGTCGTTTCAAAAGAAGTTACTTATATGTATGTGTGTCTCATCTCTTTTAAATACAGATTTTAAATTATTGAGGAAAAATAACGACAATGAACGTGTATTCTTACATTTCATAGTCACAAGAAATATTATAATCTAGCTGACACACGCAACTTCGTTTTCATTGTGAATTTTTTAAATTCCTTTCTCAGTACTCACTTTCAGCTCTTGACAAACACATCCTCCAAGTTTCAAGTCTCTACGTTCAGCGGTTTGGCCTGTACGTTTTCTGTCAGTGAGTCAGTCAGTCAGTGACCCAGTCTTTTATACATATTGATTGATGAGCCTTCATGCCAATTTTCAAGTTTCTATAATGAGTGGTGTCAGAGATAAACGGCATTTATGATAAAACTTTGACCCCCCGTTTGGACCCCTTGAGGTGCGAATATTTAAAATTCCTTTCTTAGTACTCATTTTTGGCTTTTGACAATCACATCCTCCAAGTTTCAAGTCTATACGTGCAGCGGTTTGGCCTGTACCATGTCTGTCAGTCAGGTCCAAGCCTTTTTATTAATATTGATGATAGAGACAGTCTCGATATATTGCTTCATATCGATTTTCATTCGCATACCGAATGTATCAGTTTTCCCGGTCACTGTGTACCGAATGAGATGAGGTCAAACAAACGCTGGATCTAATCGGGGTCGCAAACAAAGCCGAATCGTGTGTGCCGAACTTATTTAGCACCCAGCCTTTTCATCTTCTACGGCTATCTGATGAAAGATTTTGATGTGTAACATTTTCCCTCGCGCTGCTATCCTCTATAAATTCGTGGGAGTAATTTCGTGAAAATGGGACGGAAGTGTGTGACGGATATAAAAGTAGGTTTCAACCTCAGAAAAATTAAGTAAATATAATTATTTAATTAAATATTGCTGAGTTAAACCAAATTTTATTATGCGATTACTGTAAGGCTCGCTCGTTATTTTTAAGTAAAAACTTCTTTAAGCGCACTGTGCACAAAATATTTCGTGGGGATTGAATTGGACTGGGGCTACTGGGCTCCTAATGCTCGGATGTACATAACACTACTTCGGGTAAAGTCAGCTCATCAGCTGGTATTATGTTATTACGTGAAGATGGTAAAGTTTTTGAATTAACATTGTTTCTACTGTCATGTCAGTGTCACAAATAAATGAACATAAATCTCTATCTAAATAATCTTTTTTCAAATTCATTATCATGATTGCGCTTTCATCGAGATATAATTTTGCCATCCGTTTGTGAAATGTTGAAACCCTTAATCCTTCAAAGGATTGGAAAATAATTAGGGGTTAAACCCACCCCAAAACAATAAAGTTCTATCGCAAACAAACAACTCCAGTAACACAAATAAGAACGCTGTATCACCCCTAATCTAAGAATTAACCTGATATTAATTTTCTCATAAAAGTTGGGTGTGCGGCGGACAAGAAAGTTGGGCCTATCAGTGCTGAGGCTGCTTATTAAAAGTTAATCAAAATTTGGAAGTTGCGCCGAGCTCGGCATAGACGCAGTAAATCTATAAAAACAGAGATACATCTTTTATAGATTAGATAGGTAGATAGATTGTTTATTTCTTTAACAAAAGGTTAACATATGAATACCTAAAAGTACAGGTCACCAGAGCCCCACTCCGCTGAATACTTACTAACGTACAGCTACGATTTCATGTAGATATTCGATTCCGATTAAATAAGACTCGATACATGCAATGTGCATCAGTCGATCAATCAATCATTTCATTTTTCGGTATGTACCGTTGGGAGGTATCTGTGCAGGATTTCGTTTAGATAGATACGAACACCAGTAATGCTTAAGCAATACTGGGTTCTGGTTTGAAAGAAGTAGTTAGTGAAATTACGACACTAAAACAACAATTGAATTCGATACGAATTAGGGTAAAAGTTTTCGAAATCTACTTTTCATCATTTTTGTTAGTAAAACAGTGACAAGAAGAGCCAAGCGTTCAGATGATAAGAGATCACATCTACTTAAGGTCCAGATCCTGCGCGCCGTTATCTCGCTTTTTTTTATTTATATCTTCAAAAATGTACAAATATACAAGGGAGATAACCTCGCGGGATTCTCGCCCTAATCTTACGTAGAGCACACAGCATAGTAGTGCATGCAACTATATTGCGCTGCTGTGATTACTATCAAGTTTTCCATCTATACTATGCACTAGTTCAGCCAGGCTCATCTCGAAACTTGGGCGGCGCTTACGGATTGCAGCTTCTGCCGAAGATTGTTTAGCTCCAAACTCATATCATACGCAGACAAAGGAACTTATAATTGTTCCTTGTACAAGATATTTGAGTTTCAATTAGTTTAAAGAAAGGTAACAACATAAGCCTTGATATTTGAATCTGGATTAAGTGCCAACAACCTAAGTATGTCACATGTGAAAGTTTTTAAATGACCTCTAGTCAAGTAATATGCCATAAATTTCCCATAGATTCCCAGATAAAGCGTCGCAAATGGAATTGGATCGGCCACACGCTACGCAGAGCGCCCGACCATATCCCAAAGCCACCTCTAGACTGAAACCCGCAGGGCAAGAGACAGCGTGGCCGTCCCAAGCAGACTTAGCGAAGATCGGTGGAGTAGGAGGTCAAA
The DNA here is from genome assembly GCA_932526365.1 of Lobophora halterata. Lineage (NCBI taxonomy): Eukaryota > Metazoa > Arthropoda > Insecta > Lepidoptera > Geometridae > Lobophora > Lobophora halterata. Next base: position 1,715,261 of record OW052012.1, read on the forward strand.
GCCATCGGTAAATCCTGGAGCGAAGTCAAACGTGAAGCTCAACACAGATCGCGATGGAAGCTCACTGTGGACGTCATCTTCCCCACTTGGGGGTCATATATTAAGTCAAAAAGGAATTTGCCTCTTTTATAATATAAGAGACGGAATAGAAGTCCCATTAGCCAAATTACCTGATAAAAAGTAAAAATGATTTTATCTTAGTCTTGTATGCGAAATGAATTGCAATAATATAATTTTATATTTAAATAATATAATTATAATATAATTTTCAAAAAGGTTCTCTGCTTAGATTTGTAAACATCTCTTGAGACGCCGATACGCAATAAGCATTAATACTACACTCCGAACGATTTGGACTCCGCCCAATATAAATACGGGTACCGTTGGGATACCCAATAAAATTTCACTTAAACACGAAATTTAAAATTTTCACGTTACGACGTTATACCACTTTCCTCCCGAACGCGCTAAGTTCCAATCTAAAGGTTTTTAAAATTGGACTTTGTTGACTTGGGTTTTAGGTTGAAATAAGGTTGTATTTTGAAAGTTTTTAGCCGAATAGTGTTTCGCTTTAGAAATTGGAAGTCACTGTCGGCAAGTAATGGTCGATCGTGACGGGAATGCCATTTGAATTTTGTGGATATTTCAGTTTATACACTGTGTACTAGGCTGGCCGTGGAAAAATTTAGCGCGGGCCACCCTTAATTTTCTTTTGTGGGAGAGGTTACGTGATCGAAATATAAGTTGAGCTAAGATTTTTCATGGGGCTTAATCTCGGTTGGAATTAACCACGAAATGAACAAATATTTACATACAAATTGGAATTTTCTATAGTAAGTAACTTTTGGTATTTAGGTACCTCAGAAGCTGTTTTCTTGCTTATACCACGTTTTTGCTAATTATGCTTATGCTACGATTATGCTAAATTAGGCGGTTTTCATCATTAAATAAATTACATTTCATATATTTTTCTTTCATTTTATTAACATACTCGCTTGTAGCTCGCGTACCTTAAGCGTCGATGACACAGAGCTAGTTTACAAGCTAGCCAGCGAATTTGCTTGTTACTTGTAAACTCGCCCGTCATCGGTTACAATTTGCTAATTGACAATCATTCCCGAAAGCTAACTCGCTCACTCGCTAGCTTTGAAATGTACAAGCTACAAGCCGGCGAGGACGTTCACGAAGGTAGCCTCTTTCGAGGCACTTGAAATCCTTTCACCACACTGATTCGAAAGAACTAGTGACATGATAAGAAGAAGAAGAAGAAGCTTGTAAAGTAGTCCTGTGTCATTGAATCTTTAGATAAAAAATGCGTTGCGAACCCATTGTTTCTTTTTAAATTTCCGACGGAGCATAGGGCTGGTGAAAAAGCGGCCATTTTGAATTTTTGCTGAGAAAAAATCGAATAAAAGGACAATAGGAAGCTGGACCGTGTCATAATCATATTTTTCTCGACACAAAAGAGTTCTTACGCTAATGTGACCAGCAATAAATGAAAGTCAACCGCATCATAAAAAATAGCTTTAGCAAAGTTTTTGCTTTCAACACGAAATAAATGGTATAAATAAATGGGTCGTTCTCAGCTGCATCTGAATCATTGCTCCCGTAAAATACTCCCGTAGTATACACTTGCACTACTTATTATTTTGACATAATAACAACTCTGTTACTAATAAATAAACTATGAAACTATGTTATAATACCTACTTATTAACTTAACGTTAGAATGTTTTATCAATTATAGAAAATCAAAATTTATGGCAAAGTTCGTTCATTTTAGGCATAGCTCGTAAAACTGATGGGTGAGGCTGCGGTGGCGATCTCCACAAAATTGGAAGCATTCGATCTAAATTTGAATAAAATGACATTTACTCTTTTTGCTCTCGAGTAGCATCTGGAGTGAGAAAGTATCGTGGCAAAAACGAATTTTTCGCGTTTCAATATCCACCTTAAATCATAACGGAGATGACAGCTGTCAATACAGATTGGCTGATCGTTTCCTGTGCCTGTCATCGCTGTTTTCATCAAAATATATCAAATTGTGGATATAAGGTAGAACTAGCTGCTTCTCGCGGCATTGTTCGATGCTATCGAGTTAAAAAGTAACATCGTTTCAGTTATTTTGTTGCGATTGAGGAGCAAACATCAATCCCATTAATCCACTTCATTCACATTCATATTATTGACTAGCGGACGCAACTTTATTTGTTTGTAGTAAGTGTACTAAGATATGAATAATTATTGTAATTCGCAACGCATTATTCCTATATTTTTCGAAGAATATAGGTACCCTCCAAATTTCAAGTCTCTACATTCGGTGGTATGGACTGTGCGCTGTCTGTCAGTCGGTCAGGACCGAGCGTTTTATATACAGGTGAATACTTTGGATTGCCTTCTGAGGAAAAAATCTAAACAGCTATGGTTATGGAAAAATGTTATTAGGGTTCGATTTTGATAAAAATAATAACTGCATGTAAAACTAACAGTGACTCAAAAGTACTCACCCTGTATAGTGATAAGAAGAGCAAGACGTTTTGGAATGCTAAACGTTCACATCTGCCATGACCACATTGTACAATCACTGTCGCAGTGCTCATTAATTCATTCAATTTAAAATAAATTTGATTTAATGTTATATGAATCTTTGAATATTTTTTTTTAACTTAACGTGTTGATGGTTTTGAAAACCCAATAATTACACTATTATTTATATATTTTTACATTTGTACATGATGTGAAATATGAATATTAGTGAAGGAAGTAAGTGTCGAGAGTCTGTACATTATTTTTCGTCTGTGGTAGAGCGTCATCTGGCAAGCGCTGGGCGCTGGCAGGCGACCTAGCGTTTAGTAAAATATTTTTATGCGGCTTTATATCATCTGTGCGAATGCAGGCGAGCCGCACCGTATTTGGTTTTATATTAGAGTGGTCTTTGGCTTCGAGTTTTGTAGGTTTTCTATTTCAGGAGAGCCAATGGTACTGTTCATTTCAATTTGGCTTCGGCCGCTTATGCACTCACTTCCATTTTTTTTAAATATGTAAAGTGGCGAGACTAGCTAGGCGCTCTCCTGATGGTAAGGCTACACGCCTCCCTATAACAATAATAGTGCTACACAAAGCTTTGATTCCCATAAACCGGTTCACTAATGCTATAGCGGTCGGTCCACATTAGACATTTTAATGATCAATCTCGAAAGCCCAGCAATTTGCGTTTGTTTCCACTGGCATGTTTCATAATTTTGTCTATAAAATCTGCTTATACTTTCCAAGTCTTATTTTTCTACTAACTGATACCCGCAACTAAGTTTGTGTGTAAGTAGTTTAACCTGTTTGTTGTCTATCAGTCAGGATAAAGAATTTCATAAATATCAAAACATTGAAACGAATCATTTGAAAAAAAGATTTTTGTTTTTTTTTAATTTGAATCAACCCGCTTCAGGACATAACAAGATAAGGGGGCGTCCATAAATTACGTGAGGTGTTTAAGGGGGGGAGGGGGTCGAGTCAAATCTCATCTAATCTTACGTTGGAGAGAGGGGGGGTCTCGGCAAATATCACGCAATTTTTTTTCTGTTTGAAACAAAAAAAAATTATACCATTTTGGTCCATTTAATCCAGATTGTACATGTTTAAGATTTAATATAAGTCCTTTGTTTAAATTGTAATAACAATCCAACGCGTTTACGAAAGAAACCCACATTCTGAAAAGCTCACGTGAGATTGGGGGATGGGGGAGGGGATTGAATAAAATCTCACGACATCTCACCAGGGGGGGAGGAAGGGACAGAAAATTAAAAAAAACACCTCACGTAATTTATGGACGCCCCCTAAGGAATGCAAACATTCCTGATAGAATTTTGGAAAAAATAGTTAGCTCGAAGCACAACTCGAACCACAAAAAATATTTTAACCAATTTAATCATATTTCTTCTTAGCTTTCTCTTTCAAGAGCTGGAAGCTGTAAGAGAAGACCTTCTGTCCGTAGCCACGCGACTGCACGATGCGGTACAGCTGCGTGACCACTACGCCAAGCAATATAGGGGATCCGGATATCCAGCACTAGGAACTAATTTAAACTGGAACACATCAGTCCGAGAATATCTGGCACTATGTTGGTATCCATCTAGACAGAACCCTCCAGAGGATGCCTCATAACGGTGTACACAAATAAAACCACACATTTTCCTAAAACCAGTTTATTCCTACTTCTTCTTAGCGTCCTCCTTCAAGAGTTGGAAGATGTAGGAGAAGTCCTTCTGTCCGTAGCCGCGCGATTGTACGATGCGGTACAGCTGCGTGGCCACCGCGCCCAGAGGGATGGGGGAGCGGATACCCAGGGCCAATGTACTGGCTAGCTCGAGATCCTGAGGAGTGGGGAGAAAGGAGAGGTTAGTAAAGCGCTTCTGTAATGAGTATCATTGGTAGTCCATCACAATGAAGTCATTACAAGTCAGCTTACAGACTCACACCCGTATTTTAAGACGGTTTTTACACTCAATGAAATACATACATTGAAATTTGACAGGTAACAGAAGAAACCAGTAAAGCGGCGACCATTTTACTAATTACTCACTAACACATAATTATAGTAAAAATGGCCACCGCTTTACTAAAAGTATAGGCTGTCACCTGTCGTTCAAATGTAAGTATTTCCTTGAGTGAAATAATCGCCCCTAATACGGGTGAGAATATGTTTGGTGATTCTTAATAGTCAGTATTTAAGAGCTGCCATCAAACCTACCAGATGCGTTGACAAAAAAATATCTGCGATATGCTTTACTCAGCTTTAAAATCTTAATTAACAAGCTCAACCCCGTTCATATAAAAATCATCATTGCTATTCTTGTGACGAACACTGAAGTGTTCATCTATCTATCTGTCATTAGTATCTTTGGACGTCGACTTCTGAACAAAGTGCCATAGGCATATTGCCGCAACGAGCTATGTCTGGTTCTGGGTTCAACTCACCTTAACCATAAGCTCATTCTTGAATCCGTTTTCATAATCCCTGCTTGATGGAGCTGTAGCCACTAGACCAGGGACTGGACAGTAGACTTCAGTAGACCATGAACGGGCTGAGGAGTTGTTCAACACATCCAACAGGACTTGAGGATCAAGACCAGCTCTGGAAACCAAACGTCAATGTAAGAAAGTGTCAATAGTTGACACCTTTGATTATTCCCTGCTTGAAGGAGAATCAGGGTCTAGAACAGCTTATTTTCATTTTACTTAGACTGATCGCGCAAGTGGAGGGACTTTATTGCGATATAATCATAGACTAGATACATCATGTTTTGTCGCAAGTGGAGGAGCGTGCATTTTTAAAGTGAAAGATCTCTATTTTGATTGTTTCATGGACTAGATATATCATGGGTCATAGAAATGCTCATGTATAGCTAATGGAAATGCCAACTTTGTGTGAACAACAATCAGCCAAAGACAGGCCATACTAGGACGCCAGTGGATGTTGCCCACTGTCCTGGAGCACGTGGATACCAAGTAGAAATGAGGCCCACCACATGGGATAGCGAGAGCCAGAACGTCACTATCCAGCGTGGTGGTAAGGGCGGTGGGGGTTCGTAACCAGTATAGATCATTGTGCGACTAAGCAAGCAGACTTAATTTGGGCCACATAAATATGCAGTATTCTGGACCACGTGGTATCCAACCGGAAGGAAGTCTCATGACATCTAAAAGTATTTTCATCATCATTCTAAGTTATGAATAAGAACCACTGTGATTTAATTTGAAGGACACTAAATCAAAATTACTGGGTTTTGTAAAAGACGTGCCTCTGGTTCCTTGATTAAATTTAAAAAACTCACTTGATACCCATATGCATGCACTCCGCAGTCGCCATGCCGGTGATGCCCATTAGCATGTTGTTGGTTAGTTTGGCGACCTGGCCGGCACCGACGTCTCCGCAGTGGAACTGCTTAGCTCCCATCGCCTTTAGTAGAGGGATGGACCGTTCGAAGTCTTCCTTGCGACCTCCAGCCATGAATGCGAGGGTGGCATTCTGCGCTCCCATTACACCTGGAAATATTATGATTATCCAGATAAGCAAATAAATAATTTAAACATTTCACACAGCGCCTAAACAAATCAGAGCTTTTATAATGGAAACCAATATAATTGATAGAACTGAAAGATAAAAAATAACTTTTTATGAAAACATACATATAATATATAGGAAACATCCAGAATGAGGATAAACACAAATGTACTTCAAATAAATGTATGTCCTGAAGCGGGAATCGAACCCGCGACACCCTCATGACAGTCCAACACTCCTGACACTCGACCAATCCTATCGTCAACGGAGCTCGAATCTTAAATGAAGCACTGGCAGAGTATCAATGGATGAAGTAAGAAAGTACTTAGAAATAAAAAAAATAATACTTCCATTTGACTTTCAAAAGCAAGGTTATTAGGAAAAGAGGCACCTCTCTTTTTGGGGCATCTAACCCTGTTTTACCCTATACATATACAACATTATATAAGAGACCTATTTTAGCCACAAACAGTGACATTCTTTACGCATCGTTTTCGATGTAACAAAATAAATTCTCTTCGATTCGAACTGAAAGCTGAAACTCTACCCAAACGCTCCCAAAGAATCAAGTTGTAGTAATAATTTCAGTCTATATCAAAGATTGGTCCTCAAACTAGCCCCTAAGGATATCAAAGGACATCAAACGCACCAATAATATGAGGCATAACTTTTACGTGACGTTAAATTAATAACACTAATGGACGACTCGGCCATAAGTGCTTTCTATAACCTACCATTTCGTCTAATTAGGAAATTGGACTGCCTGGGAACTAGAGATTCGTGCGGTAGAAACGCGGTTATTTTATGTCTAGCTTGCCCTAGGAGTGTCAGAATAAAAAGTAGGTAGGTACCCTATGTACCTATGTATGTACCTACACCAAACAATATCGAATCGGTTCGGTACCTAGTTAAGTTAACATGACGAGACAAACATATTTATTTAATTCTAACACAAACAACAACAACAAACATTCACACACTCACACCCCTGCACTAGGATTCCCTGAGGATGTGGTGGCCGAGTGGATGAGGCCCTTACCTTGCGATCTGATGGTCGCGGGTTCGAATCCCGGTGGCAGTCATGCGTAAATGGGTTTTTTCGGTCGAAAAATCTTTGTATGCATCCCACGTTCTCGCAACGGTGAAGGAAAACATCGTGAGGAAACCGGCATGTCGTAGTACCAAAAGTTCGAAAACATGTGTCAAGTGCACGAAAGGAGCCTCTTCGAGGCGCACTTGAAATCCTTTCACCACACTGGTTCGAAAGAACTAGTGACACGAAGAAGAAGAAGACTAGGATTCCCTGTGTCGCAGGTGGCATGGACACATACAAGACATCACAACATCCAATACCCGAGAACAAACATTTGTGTTCGTCACAAATAATTGCCCCGGCCGGGGATCGAACCCGAAACACTAAGCTTCGTAGGCAGGGTCACTACCAACTAAGCCACGGTGTCGTCGCACAATAATAAGAATTACATATTTCTTTGTTGACGCCATCCTGTATCGACGGAACACTATCCCGGCAAGCCAGAAGTCAGGTGCGAGGAACATCTCCTTGTGCTTAGCTGGTACCTCCACCATGAAGGACTTGAAGTTTGTAGTCCGTGTAGACTCCAGCTTTTTAATGAACACTTGGATATGTTCCTGGATGCGGTTCATACGAAGCCTTAAAACGCCTTAGAAACAAGCATATTCGTTCATGGTCAGTAGCCCAGTAATATCAATAATAGGTAACAGTTCCCTTCAAACCTGAACACAGTAAATTCTATTGTTTTCTTCTGCTTTGTTCTTGCTGGTGTAAAGTGTTCGTCTATCATTTAGGTATCTATTTGCTCAAAATTATTAAATTACGTAAGTTAACAGATTTTACGATAACGCTATCACTTGTCTTGATAACGAGTTGTTTTCGCATTCAGTTGCCAAGCTCATTACGGTATCTCTTTGTAGGTACTGTTTATCAGAGGGGACCGCGTGGGCTGATAACTTTAGCATAATGAATTTCGAATTTGTTGTAAATATGAGAAAATTTGGTAACGTAAACACTATCAAAAGTTTAAACTAAGAAATAAAGTAGAAATTAAAAAAAAAAACAAATATTTTATTCCAGATCGAATACATAAAATTAAGTTTAAAATAAGTATATTTATTTTTTGTCATTTGGTACGTTACGTATGACCCAATAGATAGATAGATTATTAGAAAATTATTTCATTAGAAACAATAGAATATGAAAGGACACAGGCGAACTTAATGCTAATTAGCATTCTCTTCCAGATAGAAGAGACCTCTAACCCATGACTCAGATTTCTGAAACGCTCCGTTAGAGCTCGGCAGAATTGGTATACCTTCTATTAGATGAGAAGAAAACCTAAGTCAGAAGTCAAGTTGTGCACTTGTGCACTTGTGCACCTAAGAGAACCTAAATACTTATATTAGTGGGAAGAGGAAAGGAATTGTTTCTGGAGAGAAGAGTTCCCAAAATAATAATTCGTCATTGAACCGCCAAGAATGGAGCGTTATGTTTTCGATCAGGGGTTATCACCATAGATTATATATTTTGTTATCACTAAGTGGCATGATGCAATATTTAAAGTAAGTAGAAAATTATACATACAGGGTGTGGCGTAATGAGTGGATAACCCTTCAGCTGCGGGTGGGGGACTTCAGGACTGATCACAAAATGAAAATATGGACCCAGTAAAATCCCACGGATTTCAAGTTACTCGACGTTTTCAAAACATCCGTTTTTTTACCAATATCCACTGTTTATGCTGCCACGATTTCAAAACTAGGAATTTTCATAAATTTTTTTTCGTAGCGCGTTATTAGAGTGGTATACGTCCAGCTGTGGACTAAAATGGCTTGATGATGATAAAGATCGTACCTCCAGAGACAGGGGCGTCGATGAAGTTGACGCCTTTGCCAGAGGCCACGGGGGAGATCTGCTTCGGCACGTTGGGGTCCACTGTGCTTGAGTCAATGAGCAGAGCCCCTTTAGGTGCCTGGAAACCAAAGGAAGATGGGTAATCAATACATTATTTGGGTCATTAACAATATGTACAGTCGTCTCTATAATGATCTTTACACCCAGCTTACACCGGTGTTCAACACTAAGATTGACAGTTTCCAAGCGATGGAGGCCAGATACTAGTAAAAAGGAAGGAACTTCGTCCATGTGGAGGTGGAAAACAGGACAAAAAATCAGATACCCCGTCAACAATAATGAAATAACTCTTTACGATGGACTTTTAGTAATGGAAAGCCTAAAAATTCTACCCTTAATATTTATCTAGCCCTGTTATTTCTCTTTTTCAAAATCTCATATTAAAACTGTGTGCTATAAGTCGCCTTAAACAACCAACCTTTTTTGGCGCGTTTTTAATGTACTACGGTATGATTATATACTTCTTATATGCCTAAAAGTTTAACATTCGATTGTGCTCTCGGATACTTACAACTATCGCCTTAAATCCAACTTAAAATAATATACTAACATGGTCAACTACGCCATCTTTCCCGATGTACGCGTCCAGCACGACCTGGTTGCTAGGCAGGATGGAAACCACGACATCAACTCCATCCACTGCTGCCGCAATAGAGCTGGCACTCTTGATACCGTTCTTCTCGGCCGCCGTCAGTGTTGCCTTTGAAGGGTCGTAGCCGCGGACTGCAAAACCCTGGAAACGTGGAAAGATAAGATAAGATATGTAAATGATCTGACTCTAACTGATAGTGAATTGACTCCTAATTACAATCCCTTCTTATGTAGTTAAACTTATACACTTGTTACGTGAGATCAGTATAATACCATGATAAATAATATGTTACTCGGTATACTTTTCATGCCTTGTATATTTCATCCTGTTACGTACATTTCTAGGTTTCTTATCTGAATATCTTATCTATCTAGACCTTATCTAAGCTATATCTATATCTTAACTAGTCCTAAGAGGGCGCCAGGAGGATTTTACAAATATCTGAAGGAATCCTGCCAATCCAGATAAACCGGCAGCTAGCGGAGTTCGCACTGAGATCTCAGGTAAGTATAACTGCAGCTAGTTCAATTCTTCAACTACTCCAGTGACATCAATTGGTATGACCAAAATATAAAGGGCATGACCGTAAGCTACAACAAAGAAATACAAATGTAATTAAACTACTTACGTGATCGACTATGCAATGATCCAAACATCTACGATCACACTAAACACTTGTTGGATCACTTACCCCTATGGCAATAACAAAAACATAACCTGATACCAGGTAATTACATAAATTTCGTACAAGCTTTGTTTACTCAAACACGTGCAACCGCACTCTCACAAGGTGTCTTACAAAATGGACGCTGAACACGCCGATCGCTTTATTTAACCTATTTTCGGAATACTAATTGCTAACATTACCAAACACACTTCCTGTATTTAGTGACCAGCCGGACATTGGAATGTACGAATCCGAGAACAAACTTTCAAGACAAAAAGTCTCAAGTACTAAGATTCGATCCACCGCCCTGCTGCTTATCAGTCAGGCATACCACACATCGACCAACGATTCAATTAGTTAAATGACGAATTTGACGCACCGTATCTCGCAATATAATGACCATGACAAAATCCCCCGACCAACAAAAAAAAATATATATACTACATGTAAATTATATATATTTTTTTTTTAGAATTTATATAATTATATTACTGTGACTTGCAATCTTAATACAGAATATATATCGCCTATAATTATATATTATACCAATGTGTATCTATATGTATATTTTTCTTGATGTCTCTAATATAAATTTCTTATATGCGTGTGTCTGTATCTACCGGTTTTAAATCCTTAGCATGCCATGTACCTATATCTTTTCCTTGTAAGTTGTTTAGCCTATAAATGTTATCTGACATTTTATTCACTATAATGGCTTTTTCAAATTTTGGTGCTAATTTAGCCATGAACTTGTTATTAGCGTTAGATAAATATTTAGTTTTTTTCCAAACATAGTTACCGACTTGAAAATTCGCTGGCCGACGTCTCAAGTTATAGGTTTTTTCAGATTGGTTGTGTGCGTCACGTAACTTACTACTAACCAATTGATAAATTTCATCCCGTTCATAAAGCTGATTAATAAACTTTTCTACGTTACTATCTAATGACTCTAATGTTACTTTTTCCGTCGTTTCTTCAGTCTGTGTCACGCCAATAACACTTGTTTCTCTACCAAAGAACAAGTAGGATGGAGTATAACCCGTAGTTTCATGTACTGCTGTTCTGATAGCATGACCTATTTCGTTCAGATGAGCATCCCATTCATTATGTTTCTTGAATTTAATGTATGTCGATATCATCGTACCTATGACTCTATTGACTCGTTCAGTTGGATTGCTTTGTGGATGATAATTCGGTGTTAACCAAAGTTTTGTGTGATATTTCGCTACTAACTCCTTGAACACATTGGACACAAATTGCTTACCGTTGTCGCTTATTATAGCCTGAGGAGCGCCAAATAGTAAGAACTGGTTTTCCACAATTTCACAAATCTTATCCGCTTTCGCTGCTCGCAATGGGAATAACAATGTTAGTTTACTGAATAAACAAGTGATTACGAGTAACATTGTGTTTCCTTTTTTGCTCTTTGGAAAAGGACCCATTAAATCCAATGATATGAGTTGCCATGGAGCCGTGACTTGGCGATGTTTTCCCATTTGACCCAAGGAAAGACTTTGCATTACTTTATGTCTGGCACATACTTCACAATTTTTCACGTATTGTTTAATGTCACTATACATATTCGGCCAGAAGTAATCTTTTTTTATTCTAAATAGTGTCTTTCGAATGCCTAAATGTCCTGCCGTAGGATTATCATGACACAATAGAAGGATTTCGTTTCTTAAGGTTTTCGGTATGAATAGTTTCCACAAATCCTCTTCATTAGGGTATTGTTTCATAGGTATCTTTTTAAGTAGTAGTCCATTCTTGACTGCCCACGCTGAATCGTTAAACTTTCCAGATATTATATTTTCCACCTTATTCCTATACCAAGTATCTTTATGTTTCTCTGTTATTTCTAAAATATTTATCTCCTCAATCGCTCGGGACAAAGCATCTGGTACCATATTCACTTTTCCGGGTCTATGTAGGATGTCAAATGAAAATTGCTGTAATTTCATAGCCCATCTCGCCAACCTTCCATGAGGATCTTTCATTTTATGAAGCCATAGTAATGCACTATGATCAGTTACTACGGTAAAATGAACGCCATCCACATATGGTCTGAATTTTTCAATGGCATAAACTACACTTAACAATTCCCTTTCCGAAGTAGAGTATCTTCTTTCAACGTCACTCAGTTTTCTGCTCAAGAAAGCAATAGCCTGCTCACCATCTTCTACTTTCTGGCATAGGACTGCACCAATTCCTTCATTTGAAGCGTCACATTGGATAATGAAGGGTTTATTGTAGTCTGGACATGACATTACGGGGGTGGTTGTGAGTAAGGTTTTTAGAGATATGAACGCTTCTTCTGCTTCTTTCGGCCAGTCAAACAGTTTCTTTTTATTCCCTTTAGTCAAATTGTGAAGAGGCGCAGCTACCATCGAAAAGTTCTTTACAAATCTTCTATACCAACTGGCTAGTCCTATGAACCTCTTAAGCTCCGTGACGTTTTTTGGTCTTGGAAAATTTAGAATCGCCGACACTTTTTCAGGGTCAGTTCGGAGACCATCCTTATCTATTATGTAACCTAAATATCGTAGGCTTGATCTCGCAAATTTACATTTCAAAATATTAATTGTGAGATTTGCCCTTTTCAATGTATCCATGACACGTCTTAATAACTCCAAATGTTCCTGAAATGTTTCAGAGCACACAATTATGTCATCTAAATATGCCCAAATTTTATCTTCGTGTGACTGAAAGAGTACATCCATCAGCCTTTGCTGTGATTGCGATGCGTTCACCAGACCGAACGGCATGACTTTAAACTGAAATAAACCTCGTCCAGGTACCGCAAATGCCGTTTTCTCTTTGCTACTGTCATCCAGTGGTATTTGCCAAAAAGCAGATTTCAAATCTATGGTGCTCAAAAATTTCGCGGTCTTCAAATTGTCGATGATGTTAGACACCCGAGGTAACGGATAAGTATCTCTTTTAGTCACTTTATTTAGTTGACGGCTATCTAAACATAGTCTGTTGTTACCATTGGGCTTTTTTACTATGAGGACCGGGGAACACCAAGCACTGTATGAAGTTTCCACCACATCGTTCTTTAGCATGTCGTCTAATTCAGTTTCAATTTGCTTCTTTATTACCGGAGAGAAGTTGTACTGCTTCTGGTGTATTGGCTGATGAAGGCCAGTATCAATGGTATGTTTTAAAAGCTGCGTTCTCCCTAAACCTGACCCAATATTGAGCTTTATCTCATTTATGACCTCATTAAGTTCAATTTCTTGATCATAATTTAAGTCTTCTTTAGATATTATTACTGGTGAACTGGTTGTTGCACAAATTTCTTTGGCATTATTTTGGGATGCATTCCGAAATTTAAGTGAAATGCCAAAAGTGTCAAAAAAATCTTTTCCTAAAATGACTTTATGTGTTGATTTCTCCATGACTTTTAGAGACACTACATGAAACTGGCTGTCAAAATGTAAGGGGATGTCAAATACTTCAGAGAGCCCATGACTTGAGCCATCAGCCGTAGCTACTTGAGCCTGAGTAAGTTTATAAGACTGATACCCAAGAGATTTTAATTTGTCCGAAAATTCCAAATTTATGATAGAACTATTTGCTCCACTATCAAGCATTCCAACAAATGAGTAATCCAAAATTTCTAATTGCACATAGGGTCTATTGTCATTTATTTTATTGATGACCAAGGGACAAATTTCACCGAATGTAAAATAATTTCGTATAGTACTTAACCAATCCTGCCATTCCTTACCTTCTCTATCTAGGGAAAAAATCATGTGGCAGTGTCTGACTTTTCCCTCTTTTCGTTTCCCTTACAAGGACAGTTTTGGGTGGTGCTCCCGAACCTACCACAGTGGAAGCAAAAGAGTCTTTGTTTCGGCAATTTGCAGGCTCTGAACGTGTGGCCTGATTCTCTGCAGTTCCAACATCTTCTGGCCGTAATGGACACCGCGTTTATTTCCTGTGACTCTTTGAGTCCACAGAGTTCCGGTCTCTCATTAGTTTTATAAGCTAGATCGCGTTCTAAGGTATTTTTGTAGCTTGCCGGTTCCTGAAATCTCTCACAATTGACCTTAGTTCTTTCTATAATACGCAACACGTTAATGAGCTCTGGAATTGACCTAAAATCATCACGACACACGGCCCTTTGAAAATATGGCTGCAAATTTTTCAGGATAATGAAAATTTTTTCACTTTGGCTCGGTTGAACCGGCAATCTATTAAACATATTTTGCATAACCGCCACATACACAGTTACTGATTCATCTTTTCCCTGTGTCCTAGCGTATATTTCTTTCTGTAACTCGTCTTGATAAAAAGGGGATTGGAAATGTTGCTTTAAAAGAGTGGTTAACTCTCCCCATGTCCAGACGTTATCTTTATTTGCTCTGTACCATATCAATGCATCTCCTTGGAAGAAATCTATCGCATAACGCCATAAGTCCTCATCGGTTGCATTTCGAGCATCTTTTAGTTCATCTACCCGTTCAATAAATGCATTGACGCTGAAGTTGTTATCTCCAGAAAATTTCACTCCCCATTGGCTTATAGGCACCAACTTCCTTTTGCTACCACTGACATTTTCATCGAACGTAGACGCTCGCATTAGTCTTGACTCTTTCCGTGTCGAATGGAGATTAATTTCAGGAAGTTCACCTTCAATCTTCTTAATAATGTTTTTACCAACTTCGCCTAAGGTTTCCTGCAAAATCATTTTATCTGTTGCCGTCAAATTTCCGTCATCTTGGATTTCATCATTCTCTTCTAATTTGGCAAGTAAATTGTCTGCCTTCCGTTTAAGTTCAGTTTTTAGTTTTATTTCGGCCTCACAGCCCTCCTTGGGAACAACAAAATCCAGTCTATTGTGTACATGATAAAGTCTCGAAATCAGTCTTCTAAATTGTATCCTATCCGGTTTTTCTGAAATTTCCTCAATATACTTAGTTAGGATGTCTAATTTAGAAGAACATTTTTCTAGTTCTATAGCTGGATTTTCAATGCTACAACGCGGCGCTTTTATTTTATATGTCGTGACCCCAGATTGTTCTGAATGTATTAACTCTTTTAGTACTTTCTTGAGTATAGTTACCGCACACTTAATGTATACACCACGACTCGCTAATTCGAATTCCAGTTCATCCTTTAGTAAGTAGTTGGAATCCATTATTTTTTTTTACACGTATTATTGTTATCTAGATTGTAAATT
The DNA here is from genome assembly GCA_932526365.1 of Lobophora halterata. Lineage (NCBI taxonomy): Eukaryota > Metazoa > Arthropoda > Insecta > Lepidoptera > Geometridae > Lobophora > Lobophora halterata. The sequence continues at coordinate 1,730,716 of OW052012.1, forward strand.
CCAATGTCCTTACAAACCGCAAGTTTTTTTTTTTTTTTTTTTTTTTTTTTTTTTTTATATATATACAGTTTATTTATTTATTTTGATGACTAACTCTTACTTACAGCATGACAATGCCCTTATAACTACGTAAATTAAACTTTTGTAAAAAATATATATATATAATTTTATATATATTTTGTTTTATGACCTTATTTTTATTTCTAATTTATATATATTGTTGTATGTTGAGTTTCTAACACAAAAAACAAATTTCTAAATATATATTTTTTTTCACCCTGTATACACAAATATATAAAGTTTTTTTTTTTTTTTTTTTTTTTTTTACAAATAATAATATATATATTTATCTTATAATATTCTAACTTAACTAACTACCAAAATAACTAATGTAAAGTATTTAAGTGAAATTTAACATTATATCATCTCCAATATCTATGTAACAACCGTAGTTAGGCCTGTTATAATTGACTTAAACGAGACAACCTTTAGATACGTACCTATTCGGTTTTTAACGTTGGGCGCTATTTGTTACGTGAGATCAGTATAATACCATGATAAATAATATGTTACTCGGTATACTTTTCATGCCTTGTATATTTCATCCTGTTACGTACATTTCTAGGTTTCTTATCTGAATATCTTATCTATCTAGACCTTATCTAAGCTATATCTATATCTTAACTAGTCCTAAGAGGGCGCCAGGAGGATTTTACAAATATCTGAAGGAATCCTGCCAATCCAGATAAACCGGCAGCTAGCGGAGTTCGCACTGAGATCTCAGGTAAGTATAACTGCAGCTAGTTCAATTCTTCAACTACTCCAGTGACATCAATTGGTATGACCAAAATATAAAGGGCATGACCGTAAGCTACAACAAAGAAATACAAATGTAATTAAACTACTTACGTGATCGACTATGCAATGATCCAAACATCTACGATCACACTAAACACTTGTTGGATCACTTACCCCTATGGCAATAACAAAAACATAACCTGATACCAGGTAATTACATAAATTTCGTACAAGCTTTGTTTACTCAAACACGTGCAACCGCACTCTCACAAGGTGTCTTACAAAATGGACGCTGAACACGCCGATCGCTTTATTTAACCTATTTTCGGAATACTAATTGCTAACATTACCAAACACACTTCCTGTATTTAGTGACCAGCCGGACATTGGAATGTACGAATCCGAGAACAAACTTTCAAGACAAAAAGTCTCAAGTACTAAGATTCGATCCACCGCCCTGCTGCTTATCAGTCAGGCATACCGCACATCGACCAACGATTCAATTAGTTAAATGACGAATTTGACGCACCGTATCTCGCAATATAGTGACCATGACACACTACTAGAAAAATACAGTAAGGTAGTACTTATTAGTAATAAAGCATACAAGAAAACATTAACAAACATAATTATTCACACACTCACACCCCTGCACTAGGATTCCCTGTGTCGCAGATGGCATGGACACATACAAGACCCGAGAACAAACATTTATGTTCGTCATAAATTTTCGCCCCGGCCCGGGATCGAACCCGGAACACCAAACTTCGTAGGTAGGGTCCCTCCCTACCAACTAAGCCACGGTGCCGTCAAGAAGAAACATCATCTTGAAGACCGTGGCGGAATGTACCACATCTCCGCTCTGGAGGTAGCTGGTTTAGAGGGCAATTGAGGGAAACTAATTTCCTTTATTTATTACTCTCGACACAATGCGCTTTCCTATTCATTGCCATACAATTTTTTTAATTCAATTTATTTTTAAGTGGAATCCTCAAATCCGAATTCCATACAAAAAATGTCGGACAAATACTCAAAAATTACGCTTAAAATTAACCCTACTAACTTAAAAACACGTATAAAATCTAAATTAAAGTATGAAACCTTTCACTTTTTTTGTTGACAAAATCAAAAAACATGGACGAAACGAATAGTGTGAAGAAATTACTATAATACGGCGTACTTTTTGAGTATTTGTCCGAAACATTTTGTATGGAATTCGGATTTGAGGATTAGCCTTAACTTTATTTAGATCTCTACGATATCTGAAATAAAAGATTTTTATTTTATTTCGAGAGAGAGATGAGGACTGATAGGTATCTGAAATTCACCAGAATCGCGAAATTGCTGTTGTTTTTTTTTTCCATAATTTTATAATTAATTTCTTCTATAACAAGCAAAATGCCAGATATTATGCTGCAAAGCAGTTATATGTAAACATAACTGTGTTCCGGTTCGAAGGGCACTGTAGACAGTAAAATTATTGGGCTTTCGAGACTCGGGACCATCAAAATGTCTCAAACTGGACGAGCGTTATAGAAGTGTTGGACCGGACGACGTAAATCAAAGTCCTGTGCAGCACTCTTCTGGGTATGGGCAGGCGTGATCTCTTACCATCAGGAGAACGCCAAACTCGTCTTGTCACTTTTATTACATAAAAAAAATATAAAACACATTCAGGATTAATTAATTAATTAACGTTGTTTAACTATTACGAAGTAAATTTTGTGAATCTGTATTTTAATCTATCAAAAAAGGTTTTAGCTCTACAAAAGCAGGTAGCAAAATGAGCAAGAAATATTTAATCTTACTTGTTGTACTGTAGCTTGGTAAAGTGCTCATTTTAATAACAAAATGTGTATAGTAAGTACCTACGTTTAATATATACTTGACCTAAAATCGATGTAAAGCACCGACAATCTCCACAGCCCCTAATGTAACAAAAAAAACTCCATCTGCATACTTTAACATAATCTTTGAATTAATTGAACGGATTTTAATTTTAAATTACTGTAAAAGTAGCATTAGAAAAGCGGTTTTTCATTAATAATTCTGGGTTATTTAATGGAGGAGTTAATGGGAGGATTGCAATCTGCTGCCAGTCTCATTTCATGGTATTTTTAATGATTCTTTCAAAGTGATGGTTATTGAAATTGATGATATTTAGGGTGGGAATAATCTCGCCCAGAGGTGTCCCTTTGCAAACGTGTCTCAAATTGTTTTGGTGACCATGTGCCCCGCTTTATATGGCACTCATACAAAATTGGCACAGACAGCTTTATATACATAATTGAACGAATAATAGGTAGGTAGGTAAATATCCAGTTAATGCAAAAAAAAATTTGCAAGTTATTTTCATTCAGTGAATATTTATTTTTTATAATAATTAATAAAATAGATACTCTCTACCTATTTTGTAGGTTGTCTGGTCTGTGAAGTCTTAATAATAACCATGGAAAAATATGTTAATTTTATTCAAAACTGTGAACTTTGCTATCTAGCAAGTGGGCATTAGGTAGGTACATGAAATAAACCATTTTAATGAACGCAGAATAAAATATATTATGGATTTAATCATTAAAATCAGACAATATGTATTAACAACATTAGCTTTCTTGACAAATTGATCGCTAAAAAATATGTGTTGTACAAAAGCGGCTGGCGGCGCATTGTCAATAACATTTGGACTCAAATTCTTGACCCACTGACTCAAAATCTCACCTGTTTGACAAGGTTGGCAGCCATGAATCCACCCATGTTCCCAAGACCAAGAAAAGCGACATTTTTATCACTGCCCGAACTGTAGGCCCTCCTTGTGACATCTATCAAGCACTGGCGAGTGAGAATATTACGCGCGGCCATCTTGGATTCTAAATTTAAACACGTTCTCCGTCGGCGCCGGCGCAGCTGGACTGACCGGATTGTTGTTTTGGACGAATCGGACACGTTTTGATAATTTGTTATCAACCGGCTTATTTACGCTAGCTTAGTGACACGTATTTCAAGGGTATGCTCTATTTTCTAACATCAATATTTAGGAATTTAAAAAAAATGTGACCTCTCAACTGACTGCTAGATAGACCTAGATACCTCAGTATATATCCCTAATAGTGGTACGGTATAATTATAATATAAATTGATAGTTTAGTTGCGCGCTACTAAGGTCGTATGCATGCATGCATGCAAGCAATCAAGTATGGTGGATAAAAATCGCGTGGAAGTATTGGTTACTTTCGCCGACTTCACTTCTGTTACCTACCTTTTTGGTAGGACAAATTAAAGAAATAAGTACCTATACTAAATAACTACATAAGCAATTTAAAGATGAAAAATTAAGTCACCTACTTATATGGGTAAATAAGTAGTAATAAGTACTAAGTAGTTTCGTTTAAACAGACCATTAATTATTATCATTTTTACTTACGTGATGTTATGTCAAAGTTATCGACACGACGTTTACAAGCTAATCAAACAGATTGTACCTAATATCTGAAAAGTAAAGTTTGATATTTCAAGGTTTCTTATAATATTATGTAGATATTCATATATTATTTTGTATTCATAAATAGGTACTAAGTGCACTTTTCAGATACCTACTTACTAGATGTAGGCTAGGACTAGGTAGGTATAAGATAAAAGTAGGTTATCTGATGTTCTATGATATTTGGATTATGTTTATGTGGGTGAGTAGGTATAACCTGGCCCCGAAAATTCATGTTCCGAATTCTTTAGGTGTCGTTGTGCCCCGTTTATAAAACAATCGTAAACTTTAAACTAATAAACTATCATTTATTGAAATTAAAGTGAAGTAAGTACCTACAGTCAGGCAAATAAACTACATTAACTACTCGTATCCCTACGTAGGTACCTAAGTAAAGAGGCCTACCTAATTAAGTAAATATCATGTCCAACTAAAAATATGTAGACTCTGTGGTAGGTAAGCTGATATTATTCTTAGGTTGGTCCTTTTTTATAACCCTTTTTTTGTAATCCTATTCATTCTCGATTCTCGCCTCTCAAGCCAACGCCATTGAAATCTAAATTCTAATATCAGGAGCGCCTACCAAAAAATTCGAGCAATAATTCGCACGTGCGCATCTCATAAACTTTTATCACAGGCGTTTTTTTTAATATTTGATACTCTCAGAGTAATCTCGCATTAATAAATTGTACTGCAATTGAGTTTGTGCCGAATGGATTCAAATTAACGATTTTTATTACTGCATAAAACGCGCCAACTAACTATAAATCAACAAAGTCGTTTTAATTTTGCATTCAGACGTTTTTATTGACATTTCGAAAGTTTATGTGGCGCCAGTAAAAATAGCATGACAAATAAACCTAAACGTTCGTAAAATAATCATAAGTACCTATTGCAGATATCTTTCAGTCTAAAAATGCACACCCCCCCACTCGTGCTATTAGCCTAAAGGCATAGGTAATACCTATTCCCTTACAATAATAGGGATATTTTAAGCGAATATTTCATTTGTATACTAGCTGACGCGCTGACGCCCGCTTCTTTATTTGCGTTGAAATTTGTCAAAATCCCATTTTTTAGTACGCACTTTCAGCTCTTGAAATCACATCACAGGCTTCTTTCAGTAGTTTGGCCTGTTTGTGTATTTCATTCAGTCAATCAGTTAGTCAGGACTAAGCCATTTTGATTAATTGTTTGATGATTGATGAAGTACCTAATATGCCAAAGTGATTAAAAGTGATCTCAAATAGTCTAATAACTAAAGCTTTTATCATAGTTAACTTGAAGTTTAGGTTTTATTTAAATTCCCGCTTAACCCCCCATTACCTACACCTCCCCTATACAGACACAGACGAGAATTCGTTCAAACAGAATTAGAAACAAACAAACGCCTTATCATAAAACAGCAAGCCCCAACACAATAACGATATTTTATCTTAATTATTGAGTTCATTGTGACGAACAATGAGGTTTGTCAGCCATCGCGGTTCGCTGGGCGCGGCCTGTTCCTATTGGGACCTTTTCACAAGAATAAAATATTAACATCCTACCCTCTTGAAACTGCGTGTGATATGACGAGAAAAACTGTTAAGTCAAAAAAAATATTTAGCAACTTTATTATTGTAAAAAAATGAGTTTTGTGCTATTTTAATTTTTATTGACTTGTAATTTTGGAATTATGAATAAATTATAGTATTGTATTGCACCATTTAAAAAATGTGTGCTTATAAGACCACACGACAGAAGTGAAAACTTCATCACCTAAGTCAACTCGAGCCGACTTTACCCCGACAAGTCCTACATAAGCCCGACGGCTCAGTCTCATTCAATACCCACAAATAAATTGATCAGTGCGCCTAAAGAAGTTTTCACTTCAAAAAACTGTGAATATTATGTGACTTTGTTCTATGGTAGGTATACTTAATCACGATACCCACAAATAAATTGCTCAGTGCGCCTAAAGAAGTTTTCACTTCAAAAAACTGTGAATATTATGTGACTTTGTTCTATGGTATACTTAATCACGTTGAAACTTCTGAAATTTCTAATGCGAAGAAATATCCTTTGGGAGTCCTCTGCAGTATTTAGTCTAGATGGGTAATAAACCAACGCCTTGCTAAGTCTTCTCCCGCAATATGTTCCGGTTTGACGGGCACTGTAGCTCGTGAAATTACTGTACTTTCGAGGCTGAACATTTCTAAAGGTGAACAAGAAATATAATAGCAGTATTTCATCTACCTATGTGAATCAAAGTCCTGTGTAGCACTGTTCTGGTCAAAGGCAGGTATGATCGCATTTGAGCGCCGAGCCTATATCATAACTGGCAAACATAAAAAAAAATATACTTATTTAATTTGAACTTAACGCTTTAGGTTAACTTATATTATATAAAGCTTATAAATTAGTGTATAGGAAAAATTGTTATTTAACAATTGGAGTTGAAAAAAGGTTTTAGGTTGTATCTAATAGTAATAGGTGTCATAGAACCTAAACAGTTCGAAGACATGTGTCAAGTGCACGAAAGGAGCCTCTTTGAGGCGCACTTGAATTTATTTCACCACACTGGTTCGAAAGAACTAGTGACACGATAAGAAGAAGGTAGTACCTATGTTTACCACCCAGTAGGTAGATAATCAAGTGTGACACTTTATTCCCATCGAGTAACACCATTTTATTATTTTATTCCCATCGAGTAACACCCATGTCATGGTGTTACTCGATGGGAAAAAAAATCCCATCGAGTAACAGTGTTACACGTTTGGGTGTTACTCGATGGAAACCCATCGATATTACCACCCAGGTGCATTTCTTCCAAACCTGGGTAAATAAATAGTTTTTGCAATAGAAAACCTTTTTCCCTTTCATCAATATCAATAAAGCTGTGAAAAAGGTGGTAATTTTTTCTCTTTCTGATGAATTCTTTAACAGCTGTGCCTTGTGTATTTTGTAATGAAAATGAATACATTTTTCACGATGTTTAGGTGCCTTGGTAACTCCGTTTGCTTAAATTTTTAATAATAGATCTAAAAACTTTTGGCTACTTGGAACTAAACATATTATTGTAAAAAACCTTATTTAAAAAGTTAGAATCTGTTACTGGCCATGGGATAAGTTTAAATAAGTATATACATACATATGGAGTGCTGTTGATTCTATGATAAATAAATTAAAAAAAATATATATATTTTATCAGAATCGGAAAGGGGCTAAACGTAAAAAGCCTTTCAGGGTTTAAAATTACTAACATACGTTTCAGCGCTTGATTAATTTGATGATTTGCAAATATTCCTCGCCTCATAATAGCTTGTAAATTAATTGTTAAAGCGCTTTATTTAATTATTTACACAAAGCTATGAATAATAACTTAAATTCACCATAACCTGTGTTAAAATTCGTAATTATTTTGTAAGCACTAAAAAAAAGTTGAATATTGTAATAATATTTTGATCTTTTTTTTGTAGGTTTTGATTATAGATACCTATTTTGATTTATACCTAGTACCTTTTTTGTGAATTTGTTTCTTTGTAAACAATAATTGCATGCCTGAGACGACAGGATATACCTATTGATAAGAAGGTACTGGTAACTATTTGGTCAAACTTGTACAGTCAGCTGCACAGACATTTGTACTTATACATGCCCAAGCTTTTACGTTTATATTATACTCTTAATTTTGTCTTCAAAAGGGTAGTTCTCAGTATCACACATATTAAAAACTGTAACTAGCCACTGACTTACACAATACCGAAGAAAATTTCAATGGATTTCTTCACATCCAAGTGCTCCATCGACCAATGGCCGTAAATCTCCGCGGAACCGCGCACTGTCTATTCTCAAAACTTTCTAACAATGATAAACAATTCCCAACTGACTCTTATCTGCGGCCTGTAAACTGCGACCGTAAATCAGGACAAATAACGGGGTGTCCTATTAATCCGAGGCATTAATCATGACTCGGAGAGGTGTATTTGGCGACCCTTAAGGAAGTTGACTGTATTTTCGTTGAATTTAGGTACTGTATTTTCGTTTTTTTACCGTAATTTTTTTAGCTGACTGCAACAAAAAATCTTATTTTATAACATACTTTTTTATTCATTAGATATTTACACACATTTATTTACAAGGGACAGACACAAAAACATATGCAACAAAGACAATTAAGTTATAATAATAAAATTATAAATATATATATTATATATATAAATAATATTTTGATTCCCACGATACAGGCCAAGAGCCTAGTGTGGGGTCACCGATTACTGACCTAAGTGAAATGTTTTGTTTAATAAATAAATTGAATTGAATTGAATAATAAATTTCCACATTATGAAAAACTTTATTAAAATGTTACAACTTGTAACAACATCTTTTGAAACAAATTCTACTTTTCTTACTGTCAATATCACTTGACTATATATCATAATATAATTTGTATGTACCTACATATATGTGATGACCGAATATTAATTCTGTAATTAACAAACAAACAATATATAGTAAAAACATACAAGAAAGACAAACGCGAAAAGTATGTGAATATCTTAAAAAAAGTTGACTGTAAGTAAAAAAATATCATTTTTTTTGTTTCATTGAATCAGATTGGCGAATCGGATGATCTTTAAGGTATAATAATTATCTAATGATAGTATCTATTAATTTAATCATTTTATCAAACAAATATTTTAATGTCACTTAATCAATTAGTCTTCACTACATTAAATACCAATTTGGTATTTATGAATCTCACTGCAAAATGCACTGGTAATTAACTTTTATAGAGCCTGTAACTAAATTAAATTACCTTTGTTAAACAATTCTTATCTCTTCTATCTTTCGCTCTACATTATTCATTCATGGATGACAAAGTTACTTAAAACTTAAAATAATAACCTAACCTTAAGCGTCGATGACACAGGGCTAGTTTATAAACTACAAGCCGGTGAGTTAAAAAGCTCGCGAGTGAGCGAGTTAGCTTTCAGGAAGGATTTTCAACAAGCTGATTGTAAAAAAGCCGATGACACGGTGCGAATTTACAAGCTACAAGCGAAGCGAACTCGCTGGCTAGTGTAGCTTGTAAACTAGCCCTGTATCATCGACGCTTTACTTAATGTTTTTTTTGTTCTACCATCTATCAAATATCTTATCGTACGACTATTTGCTTCACAGATAAGATTTAATAATTTAACAGTCATGCTTGTATCGTACCATAAGCACTTGAATTTGTCAGAATTTACCTACATAGGTACTTGCTAAAATATCGTCAACGTTTAGATTTTTTTTTAAACTAGCTCACATATGTAACTTAGTTTACATTGCCAAAATTACTTAGTACGCGCGTTTAACGAACAATGAACATACCCTCGAAAGTTCAAGTCTCTTCATTAAGTGGTTTGGCCTGAGCGTTGTCTGTCAGTCTAGACATCGTCGTTGACCGTACAATTCATATTAGAAGTAGGGAACTACTAAGAAGGCACAACTTTACCACTCTCCTTTTTTGCAAAAACTCTAATCCTACACATACTTGTACCTATATCTATTTTATTTACTAAGATTTATGACTCAAATCAAATTTATAAAATTAAATTTTCATAAATAAGTACATACTAAATTTGATTTGCTTCATGTTGGAGAGGAATAATGGCAAAGCAGTCATCAAATTTAACTTTACCCAACTATTATGAAGGATAGTAAAGTTCTTAGACTATATCTAATAAACTCGACAAATTAAGTGTCTTCAAATACAACCTACGCTTAGGACACAGGAGTGTGCCAAGATAAATGATTAAATATCAAAAATCCATTTGTCAGATTGGCCTATTTAATATTCGTAGAAACCTCACTTCTCTTTATAGTTCACAGGCCTACTCTCGACTAGAAGAGTGAGTTTCATAGACTAAACTTTAAGATAGAGCCCTAATTATTATAAATGCGTGGTTTCGTACAGCTGGAACGTCGGGTATTCGAGCGTGAGGCCCTTCATCTTCTCTGCTAGGAACTCTTCGGCTTGAAGTTCCATCTTCTCGTCAAAATGAGTCTTCCAGCCACCTGATTCTCCTGAAAATAAAAAATACTGAACACGCGCATGACTCGATGGCGTTGTGTGAAATATCTGAACATTATTACTATTATTCCTTTTATTTGACTACCAAACTCATCTAAATACATTTTTACTATACTATTTTAAAAATAAATTTAAATTAAACCAATTATAAAAACAGCTTACAAGCAATGTTGTAAAAAAATATATAAATGGTGGACCACCAGCCGCGGAGCCTAAGCGTCTGGTGGCTGCAGAGTGAAAAACTTCCTTACAATCAGTTAATTATTATTATTATTGTGTTATAATAAAAATAATGCCAATAGTTAAAATCAGCTTCATATAAATTTTCAACTTAATTTTTTTGAGGGTTTGTCGATTTTCTAAGAGCAGAAGTAAAAAGGTAGATTAGTTCTTAGAAAGCGCCAACGCGCAAATCAATCTTTCCGAAGAACTACAAGGTATCCTTTGAAACCTTCGTGGAATTTTCCTCTCGCGGCTCAGCGTGGATTGGAAGTATAAAGCGCACATCGCTAGGTTAGCTCCAGACATTTCTGAGAAGCAGGTAGCTCGAAAGCAATCTACGTTGGATTATCTCAAAGTGAGAAAATACTTTTCTTCGGATCAAAAATGTACGTGAATTATAATTTTCCTGTTTTTGCCATTGGTTTCTATTGGCTTTACTATGTATTTTTGATATTGCGTATGCGTAATTTCCGTGATTAGATCAAAAGTGAAAAAACCGTGGAGGCACGGGGTATTGCTTGCTCAACAAACATCTGCGCAAAATTTGAAACACAGACATCCCACTCTGGCTGCTTGACTGAGGAGCAAACGCTCGCCCATGTAATCCTGGAATGCGTGGGAGTGGCTAAAAAACGAAAAGACCCCACAAAAACCCGAGGTCACTCCGCGAAGCCTGCGAAGAACCCAGGAAACTTATGTGTTTCTGGGCGGAGTTAGGCTGGCTAAACTATTAGTCAGGATATCCGACGCACAAAGGACCAACAGGAGTCCAAGTGCGGAAAAGGGAGTCCATTTATACCCCCTTAGATCCAGAGATATAGGCATAATGCTTAGATTACACGTACCGAGCAAATGGACAAGACAGTGATGTAAGCAAGTAGCTTACATCACTCGCTCAGCCGAGCACTCGGCGCTATGTTTATACGTACCTAGTGCCCGGCCAATAGCACTGTCTCTGCCGTTTGCTCGGTACGTGTGATCTTGGCATAAGAGACGAAATAGTTTAGTGGGAGGCGGCTAGCGACCACAAAAAGAGGATGATGATGTGATGATGAGGGAAAAATTGGGACACAAAACAGGTTAATAAAAAAAGAAAAAATTACCTTTTCTAATGAACTGGACGGCATCCTTCCCGTCTCCCGTGGTGTTGTTGACACTCTTGTTCTTGCGCAGGCTGTCGAAGCTAAGGTACTGCGCCAGCTCCGTTAACTGCTCGTCGGAGTAGTCTTTTTGCAGGAAGTCGCACACTCTTTGAATTTCTCTCGGAAGATCCTGAAGGATCAAAAACTTTATCACAGAGTATTTGTTTGAAAGCAGTTGTAGTGCAAAGCGATGACTTATCATTAAATAATGCCCAAAGAATGAGCCTTGCAATACAAAGAGGCAATGCAGCCAGTATCCTCGGCACGCTGCCATCTGGTATCGACTTGGAGCTTTTGAGCTACCTATAAATAGTTTGCGACGGTCTATCGATGGCCCAATGGTTTCCTTTTGTAAATTTTGTATTATAGATTGTAGTAGTTAGCTTATGCTGTAATAAAAAATTCTTACCTTTAACATATCTTCGTAGAAAACAAAATGCATGTTCGGTCGATGCCTCTGTACCCAGGCTTCGTTTGTGTGGGCAATGATGGGTGTCCATGGTACTGTAATAAATGGTAAGAACTTGGTCACTTTAAATTACTTACGTAAAATTTAAAAAATATTACCCGTCATGGTGTCGTCATAAATTGATAGCTTTTATGTTTTTCCACCTCATTTTTTTTTTACTATTTTCAGTTATTCAGTAGTTATTTGCATCAAACTATGTACTGACAGCTAATATTAGGCTGCCCGACAACTGAGCCAGTAGTGGCGGCCACTAACAAGTGGCGAGCTTTGCTCACTCCGCGGCTTGTGGCTCTGACGCGCTTACACGAACGCTCAGTTTATGCTGCTGAATGTACGACAAATCTTGTCCTTAGCGTGTGTTCGCGTTTAGTAGCCGCATCTAGTAGCCCAGAAAACGGTCGGCTTAGAGCTTTAAGTAACACTTACACAGATCTCTTCGAAACGCCTCCCAATAGAGCGAAAACTGTGCCCTTAGTAAAGTTTTCACCACCATCTTGTTAAGATAATAGTACGAAACTGCCACATCTCTTGGATCCCTCGCCACGTATATCACCTTGGCTGTATTGAGCAGGTTTGGGGGTAGCATTGACAAGGGTAGGTGGGTTTTGATGAAGCGGGGGGAGGGGAGGTTGGCTATGGTCTTGTAGCTCGGTTCTCTGGCTGCGTTGCCTAAGCCCTGGAAGCTCCCGAGGTTTAGGAAGTTGGCTTTAATCAGCTCGAAGCCTATATCTGGTATCATTGCTGTGATTCTGTTGAGAGATAAAAACACATTTTTTTAATCATTTTTTATGTTTGTGTCTTGAAGCACTGCGCAAACATCATCATCATCATCCTTGGCGCTACAGCCCCGGGTGGGCCTTGACCTGCAAACGAGTGTCCTGTGTTTAACACAAAATATAGGTAACTGTAGATTTTCGACAAAATAGTTGCCGCACCGCGCCACTTTTTGTTGTATCGGTATTATTATTATTATATTCTTTATTGCACAAAATACAAGATAAGATGTACAAAAGGTGGGCTTAATGCTAAATCATTTTCTACCGGCCAACCTTATAGGTATTGAAAAATGTTGGCGTGCTAACTTATATATAACATAAACAATGGTATTTTATAGACTAATCAAAAGTTACACATATTAAACAAATTTGGTTACAGAGAAAGCAGTAAGAGAGAAATGTTTATCAGCTGATGAAAATCTAAAATTTAAAATTGAAAAAATTGAAAATCTAATATTATCGGTAACTGATGCAAAAAGTGGCGCATTGCGGCAGCTGTTTTTGTGCACTCTTGTGACACTCGTTTGCGCAGCGCCTTAGCTTTAGCCCTAGCGAGAAAAGTAGGTTATTGGTGATTTACTATTGCTCCATTTTTTGTGCACACTTCTGATGGTTGTGACCACGCCTGCCTATAACCACAACAGTATTACACTCTGTGTGGCTTTGAGAAAGATAGGGCAATATAAGTAGCGCCCATCTCAAAAGCCCAATATTTTTTCAAGCTTCATGCCCTGTCCTTTAAATTGGATAAAGTGATGTTACTCCTTAGGTACTACATGGCGACACTGTGTTGGTTTTTACCCAACTAGACGGAATCCTGCAGGGGACGCCTACCAACGGAGAATAGTAAATAGTAACAAATCGGTGCTCACTCTAGCATGGGGAATCTTTCGTACAGAGGCTGGTCCCGAGACGAAGCATAGTCTAGATTGTTCTTTAACAACCAAACCATTTCCTGCGTCCATGTTGTGCCTGAAACAAATATTATTTCAGCAACCTTCAAAAAAAGAAAGAGGTTTTCAATTAGGTTGATTTTTTGTTTTATTTTTGTTTCCTCAGTACTTTGTTCTTTATATGCCGATTTGAAAAGTTATTTTTTGTTTGGGAGTATCCTCCCTTATATCTTTTATTTATTATCTCCCATATACATTATTTCAAAATCGGTTCGTGGTTTTTAAATTAAAAACGTTGAAAAAAATATTTCGTCGAAGCTAAACGACATTGCGTATTTTGATTCCCTTGTCTTTTCAGTGGTGCCTACGGTCACTAGAACAGTCCAATCGAGGTCGGTTTTAGTACGTTTTTATAAAACTTTTTTTTTTTAATTTAGAATTATTTATTGCACAAATGAAATAAAATTACGTTTCACAAAGGGCGAGGCTCGATGAATAAAGGCATTTTGTGCCAGCTTCCATTGACGCTCGTCCAGTTATTTATTTTGATGAAACTATCAATATAAACTATGAATTAAAAAAATATTGTAGAAACTTTTTCTATTTTAAGGTGAATCCTCAAATCCGAATTCTATACAAAATGTTTCGGACAAATACTCAAAAAGTACGCCGTATAACAAAAGTGAAAATTTCATACTTTAATTCAGATTTTATACTAACTTAAAAACACGTGTAAAATCTAAATTAAAGTATGAAACCTTTGACTTTTGTTGTTGACTAAATAAAAAAAAATGGACGAAACGAATAGTGTGAAGAAATTACTATAATACGGCGTACTTTTTGAGTATTAGTCCGAAACATTTTGTATGGAATTCGGATGTGAGGATTAGCCTTAATAGCTGAACGTAAATAAGGAACATTGTTATATCACCTTAACAACATCGATAACATTATCGCTACTATCGAGATCAAATCAGCAGTGGGCTTTATATGACCGACCTTTGAGTCGGCAAATGCTTAAAGCTAGGTAGATAGGTACCTAGTCATACATATTATGTTACATTTTTATATCATATTATTATTATGTATTTTTGCAACAGTCATTAAATTTATTATATATTAAACTTATCTAGTTCCCATAGTAGATACGGTACAGTCAGCCGCACAGACATGTATACACTCCCAAATTATACTCTAAATTTTGCAAAGACATTCTTCATCTAACAAGAATTCTAACGAGTAAGAAAATGCTTGCGTACACTTTTCTTTTTAAAAAATTAAGAGTAATATACCTATATGAGAAAGCTTGGGAGTGTATACATGTCTGTGCAGCTGACTGAACAAGCTCTGTTTAGTTTGGGCCTAGATAGTGTTATATGATTTATGTCCAAAATATTTATTTATTTATTTCGAATGTTGTTGCACAAGCACATCATTGAATAACCATTTAAATATATAATTTAAATGTTGATGTCGACATTATTTTTCAGAGTACGTAGTGTCTATTCTCCTGTACTTTGAGGTTCTATTGTCTACTTGTTGAGGTTCGGTTTTATTACCTGATCTGGGGAAAGTTATAACCCACACGTCATCAGGCCTGACCTCCATGTTGTAGATCGCCTCTGCGTGCTGTTTGAAGTTGCCCGGCATAACGTACTTGTGTTTCCCGCACTTCACAAACTTTCTTGTATATCCTGGAATAGAGAAAAAGAAATGTAGGACAAAATTTAAAAATCTAGTTTGTTATGCTTTTCGCTTCATACGATGGACGTGGTGGCCGAGTGGACGAGGCTCTTACTTTGCGATCTGATGGTCGCGGGTTCGAATCCCGGTGGCAGTCATGCGTAAATGGGTTTTTTCGGTCGAAAAAATCTATGTATGCATCCCACGTTCTCGCAACGGTGAAGGAAAACATCGTGAGGAAACCGGCATATGCCGGTTCTACGACATCGTAGAACCTAAAGTTCGAAAACATGTGTCGAGTGCACGAAAGGAGCCTATTCGAGGCGCACTTGAAATCCTTTCACCACACTGGTTCGAAGGAACTAGTGACACGATAAGAAGAAGCTTCATATACGAGATAGCGGTATCGCATGATACTAAACGGATGCATTAGAATGCATTGTCAATGATTCGTAAGCTACCCAGAAAGTTTAAGCCGGATAGCTAATGGGAAGTGCTCGCGAGTTGCATGATTCCACTTATAAAAACGTGGTAAGAACTTAATTTAATTGACTCATTTAACTTCAGCTGGAGTTTAATGAGACCCTTCTTGACGAATATGAGATTATGAGGAACTCAAGCCATATAAATTAAAAGAAAATTTGTTTAAGTATTCTACAGTGAAGTTTATGTAATGTGACTCTACTTTATACATTCATAAGTCTCTGTAACTCTGTAGTCTGTAACTAACCATACTTGAGAAAAATAAATCACTAATTTATTTAACATGCTCTTCAAACTTTGAGTCACTACGTTCAATGGTATGGCCTGAACGTTATCTGTCAGTCAGTCAGTCAGTCAGGCAAAGTAATCACCTGATGTTGTTTTGCAGTAATATATTTAAGAAATTAAAAATATATATTCTACTTGTGTATGTTTTCTTATTGAATAGATTTTTTCCACCAAATCGAGAAAATTATATCGGTCAAGTGGCCACTGTCAGATTTGATGAACGGCCGGATGCGGCCACGAGCGACCTGTCAGCGGCCCTGCTAAGGTAGATAATAATGTTTAAAATTGTTTGACACTAATGCCGACTTGTACTAACGTTTAAAATATCCTAAGCAATTACTTTACTCGCTTGTCAGTACTTAACGGTATGAATCTGGACTGTTAAGAACTACCAAGCTAGTAAAGTAATTGCTTAGGAACTTTGACAGTTTGGTGCAAGTAGGCATAAAAGTGCTCTGCCGGTCGCTGCCATCCCAGTGGGAATTGAGTCCACTTGTAATGAGCATTCGTATAGTTTTGAGCTGGAGATGCTCTAAACTTTGCAATTTTACTATTAGATTTATTCAAACTCGCTAAAAGATACGTTCTTGAATAGTTAACACCTATCAGAGTAATCAATTAAAGGCACAATCGTACAATAATTAGCAGGCACATGCCTTGATAGCAAACTGGAACGCTTCGGTGCGTCCGGTGCAAAAACCAGTGCATGATATTCTGCAGCTGCAAAGCTGTTATACGTAAGCATTACTGTGTTCCGGTTTGAAGGGCACTATAACTAGTAAACTTACTGGGCATTCGAGACTGATCATCAAAATGTCTCAAAGTGGACGAGCACTAATAGCAGTGTTGCACTATGTAAATTAAATTAAAAAAGTTCGGTTTAGCACTGTTTTGGTCATGGGCAAGCGTGATCACTTAACATCAGGAGAACGTCTAGCTCATATAGTCATTAACGCCCATCGGTCGTATTACCAGTGTTTAGTAAATAATTGCAAAATAGAGACGTTTTCATTGCAATGGCAACAGTTACCGCGTTGAGGTTTTATTGTTGTTCAATATCGAGCGATAAGGGTAACCTGTCGTAAACTTTGCAAACGATAAATAATTATCTAATCAATCCAATCATTATGTATTTTATGAAGATGTGGATAACGCCACATTTTGCATAATCCTAGACTCTAGGAGAGACTTAGAGCAATCTAGACGTAGGTAGGTTGTAGTGTGCATAGCCTTTGCACTAAAGGTGTCACATATTACCATGTAACACTCTCATAGCGTAAGTAGTTATTATCTATCTGAGCATTGAACAATACACTCGTGTCAATACCTGAAGATGTTTCATTATACAAGACACCCTGAAAACCCTAAGAATTACCACACTTCAAGGTCTTTTACCACTCTCACTACGAATATCGTCTGTGTTTCTCGATCACTACTTATAATTTGGGATTTGGACTGGTGCAGCGGAAAACGCTACTAAAGATCTCAAGAAGCACAAATACGTATGTAGGTCTTGATAGGTCGTATATAATTGAGCCTTTTGGGTTCGAGACCCTAGGTCCATGGGGAACAGTAGACTTCCGCGTTTTTCAAAAATTTTCAAATTTCGTTAGTTTCTGGGTCGAAGCGAAGCGTAATCACAGGGCTGGCAGTTATCTAGCCTAAAGAATAAGCCTTACTCTACAAAGAGACAATGTAGAGCCAGTATTCTCGGCACGCTGCCATCGGGTATCGAGTTGGATCAGTTAAGCTAACTATAGTGAGCTTAACTGCTCCAACTCGATACTAGCTACTATAGCTATATACCGTTTGCAACGCTCTATGTGTGACCTAATTGTTTTCTTTTATACATTTTGTAATATCGATATATTTGAATGGCATTTAGATTTTTATACAGTTAGATTACACAGGTTATCATCATCATCTCTCTGCCCTTATCCCACACTTAGGTGGGGTCGGCACAACATGTCTTCTTCTTCCATTCGTCTCTATCAGCCGTCATCTCTGTACTCACGCCTGCTTTGTTCATATCCTGTTTCACACAGTCCATCCATCTTTTCTTTGGTCTTCCTCTTCTCGTAAATCCATCTACTTTCATATCTAACACTCTCCTAGTGACATGGCATTCATCCCTCCGCATCACATGCCCATACCACGATAACTGTTATGAGATTACACAGGTTATATGTATATTAAATAAATGGATAAGCTACTTTTGATATAACTAAGACCTATACAAAAACTAAGAATCTTTTGGCAAATATCCTAATACAAGGTTTATTTTGATAAAGTCTTGTCTAACTTCTAGTGATATCTTAATACCTAGATTGAACATATTACATGGCTTTAGCCAAGTTTGTCAATTGAATCTTATCTAGTATCTTCCGCATTTTTATCTGATTATTACTTCATCCTTCTCTAAACTGAGATGTAACATTGATACCTTTCTATTGAATTCAAACTAAAAAATAATATAAATGGGTTAGTAGCAGACAGACCAAGAATCAAAGATTTATTTCCAGAGTTCCTATTTCATTCGAAAAAATAGAGATATCCATCAATTTTGCGGTTTTTTTTTATACATAGAATTAACAGCACGCCTGTATAGTATAGGTATAAATTATCTAAGCTTATCCTCTTGCCAGTAACAGATCTTTACTTTTTAAATAAGGTTATTTTTTTAATAATTTTCGTTATAAAAGTTAAATATTAAAATTAATATAAGTATGTTAATAATAAATAAATATTATTAAAATGTAGTCAGTAAAAAAAAACAAAAAAACTATAGAGCGAGCTTATGAAGATAAATGTGAGGTAAATAATAGGAACCTAACAAAATTCACAAACAAATCAATTGATATGATTATGAACTATTTATAAGTTAGTTATGAATATCTCTAAGTAATTTGGCATTAAATATCGAGAAATAAACTTCCAGAAAATTTACCCTGATGGTGCATGTAATCCACAATTTGGCTTTCATCACAACACAACACTGAACCAACCTATCAGACATTTCTTGATGATCTTCTCCTCTTCAAGGGTGCAGTCCTCGAATTCATAGGGCAAATCCAACCACGGAGCCATAACGAAAAAATCCAAAAAATTCCGTATTTCCCGACACGTAAGCGCGCAACCACAAAAACCTACTGAGATATTGCTCGCCACCGGTACCTTTTTCAATAATCATAATATCACTTTTAATCTTATCATTGTATCGATTCATCTATTAGTAGATAGTAAGTGAGTCAGTGAGTCCAACTCGCACGCATTGCCAAAAACTCATGACTTGTATCATTAGAGCACCACGCGTCATCAAGAGCGCACCTTTTCATTTTACTGTAACACGAGCGTTACAACGCATGATAGCCAATATACTTGCGTTACGTCTCTTATGATGCCTTTGCCACTTTCAGTAAAAAGGATCCGTTGCAAAACTTTGCTGTTTTCTATGTTTAAAAATTCCGAAACTCATAAAGCGTGACACAAAGGCGCGTCTTCGGTTAACGAGGCTGACAGTCACACTGTTTTTGATGTAGTAGTTACATTTATGGAAATTGTTTTACCTGTAAAATTATCAGTCATAGCAGTCGCTAGGTTGCAGAAAAACGGGAGGCTCAAAATTTACAATGAGTTTGGCAAAATGTTTATGTATTTCCTAAACTAAATTTGTATGGTACATCACCTCATAAACGTAGGTAGTCCTTTGACAACTTAGTGTTTATTTTTTATTTATTTTTTGGAGGAAAAACTAAAGGCAGCTTCTTCCAAATCTATTGTCTCTTCTCCAAAACTGTTTCATCAGAAGACATCGAGCGAAATCATCCCGCTTGCTTGCGCTTTCTCTACCACATGTAGAGACAGTACGTAGAATGTAAAAATCATTCAAGTGTATTAAATAGTTATTACAATATTATATTAGTATACTTATACTTATTATATCCTTTTTTGAAGCTACGCGTGAGGGCGAGTTGCTATCTGGCCAAAAGCCTTGCAAAAGAGGTAATGCAACCAAAATCCTCGACACGCTGCCGTCGGGTATTGAGTTGGAGCAGTTGAGCTACCTACAAATCGTTTGCAACGGTCTATTGTTGGCCCATTGTTTATTTTTTAATATTTCCTTTGACAGAAAAAAGGTATTACTACAAAGGTATATTTTATATGAACCGAAATGCAATCTTGTAATACTAACAATACCTAAACTGAAATAAACAGTGTTTACACTGATGGCTACTTGCACCAAACTGTCAAAGTCCCTAAGAAATTACTTTACTCGCTTGGTAGTTCTTAACAGTACAGATTCTGACCGTTAAGAATTGTCAAGCGAGTTAAGTCATTGCTTAGGGTCTTTGATAGTTTGGTGCAAGTAGGCATCATTAATGGCTGCTTGCACCAAACTTTCAAAGTCCCTAAGAAATTACTTTACTCGCTTGGTAGTTCTTAACAGTACAGATTCTGACCGTCAAGAATTGTCAAGCGAGTTAAGTCATTGCTTAGGGTCTTTGACAGTTTGGTGTAAGTAGGCATGAGCTAAGTAATTCCACGTAAGTGCAGCGTGTAATATGGCCATCTTGATCTCATCCAAAAGATGTAACTTCTCTTAAAATCATTTGGGTTACAGATGAAGATAGTGATAGATAAATAATACGATAATAGGTAAGTACTTCTGTTATCTAGAATGCGGAGTTACCTCAAACTAGACTGGTTACACAATTTTTATTGATGTCGTGTCGTTCGTGACGCTTTCAAGGGTGTTTTGATACATAAAAAAACCTAACCTATCTAGCTTTACTTATACATAAGACCTACTAGTGGGAAAATTGGGAACACCCATTTATTAACCGGGTAAATTGAATCATAAAATTACCCTGATTATTTAATACATAATGATTAATGACATGAACTTTTTTTTCCTTTTGTACATTTTGTAATAAAGATATTATGATTTCTAATAAAACTCCTTTAGGAAGTACATTTCTTGTTGTCAAGAAGGTATATTATCTTGTATATATCTTTGTAAATAATTTATTAGTGGTGTGATACATTTTTGAATGCTAATTCGTTTCAATTGTAATTACATTGATACACATTCTAATTTTTAATTTAACATACTTACATATCAGCTTTGTATAAACCTGATATATTAGTATGGTAAAAATTACCTTGTTTTTTATAACCTTGTCAGATTTTATTTATTTCAGTTGCTATACTTACCTTTGTTATATTATCCCTAAGCTTACTATAATTACTATCACAGATAAATAATATGCTTTTCACACCACCTGCTCGACAATGTCCAATTACATATCATGCTATCATCAAGGTAAAGCAAAGCATTACCTCTCTAGGGAGGTAATGTTGTATGAAACTCCCAAGGGTTGTAATGTGATTTGAATTTGGAACGTCAAATTCGTGTGGAAACTCGTGGAAAACTCTAAGTAAAACAACGCCCATATGGTATTGAGAAAAGGTTTGTTCTAAAATCGAACTGGCCACTCATAAAAAAAAGAAAAAAGGCGCGACTTCAAAGATTGTGAAACAAAAGACGGTGTTGGCTGCTCAGTTCGGAGCCCTGGCTTTTTATTTAAAAGATAAAAGATAAAAAACATTTATTTTACAAAGGTCTTAGTATAAAGGTAGGTACAAATTTAAGTAAACGTAGTATAAAATGAAGAAAGAAATGAATGAAGGCTAAAATTACAAAATAAAACTATAAAATTGAAGACTTATTGCCTCGCAGAAGGTGTGAAAAGTAGAGTATGCTCCTCTGGGATAAAGCCTGTCTTCGTCTTGGGTAGCTTGAACCCCTCGCGTCACTCAGGACTCTACATAACTCCCTCGCTTTGCTCAGGAGTTAACTGAGTCCCTCGTTAGCTCAGGGTTCAATATGCCACCCGCGACATAAGACACTGCTTTATCCCCTTAGTGCATAATCTACTATTTATTCTTTATATTGTTATTCGTAAAAAAAGATCCTTGCGAGACATATTAAAATAAATATTGCAATACCTTAGACTTTTCATAATACAAGTTATATAAAAAACAAGTTCGTACGTTGTACGACTCCATTTTAAATGAATTTTGTAAAATTAGACAACTTCAAAAGTTAAAGATCAAGGGTTGATTTCCACTTCACCCTCCAATTGGTTTTTCGATTTCCTTCATCCCTCCTGCCCGAATCATAATTTTGCATAATTTTCCAAATTAAGAGTTCATTCGGAAGTAAATTGAATAATCCGAATCTGGCTCCCGAAAGCTGCACAATATCTAAAAAGATACAGTCTGATTTACAAAATCCCAAGTCCTAAGACATGAAACAAAATATTATTTTTTTGTATTTTTTAATAACGAAACAGTTACTTATGTTGGTGTTTCACTATTATAACCGAGCTCATTTCTCCGGGCTGTGTGTCTAACGTTATGTACTTTATTAGGCTATCTAAACTAAAAGTAATTATGTAAATTCTTAGTTTTAGCATTAATATGATTGATCATATTGACTCTTATTAGGCAACCACAATAATACACCTTTATTATATTTCTAGAGTTGAGCATACATTATAAAGATGTGAGGTGAAAACTATACTTATATGCAGTTTACCGGAAACTCAAGTGAGTATAATCTCATCATTAATTAAGATTAGGTTATAGTACTTTGAGAGTTCGAATCATACTGACGACGGAGCGGCTACACAACTTTCATAGCAATATAAGTTTTACGAAACACGATCACCTTTTACTTTATATATCTGTCGCAGGCACATTGTATAACTCGGCATTTTACAAACGGCGTCATCCGTTAACAAACGCTCGCTGTTTTGCAATATGCCGAAGGCAAATTGACAACTCGTTCAATTCGAAATTAGTTGAAATTGTAGGGTGACCATCATACAAAAATTAGTAAGGACTTTTTGGCCTATGATGATTATTTGTCATTTAGTTTGTGCATGCTCGCTTCCCTCGCGTGTAGTAATAATAAAAACCTAATAACCAACCGTCACCTAACTCTTATCAACCCTGGATGGTATTCTGTCATTAGGCTGTGCAGCACGCTCGCTTCGCTCGCGTGTAGGCGCGCAAAAAAAAAACCTACCGTCACCCAACTTTTATCTCGATGGAAATTTGAATCATTCTAACCTCTTGCTCGACGGTCGCGAGGTCGGTCCTTTAAAAGTACTAGATTCCATGGACACCTTAGTGTTTTTTTTTTGTCATTTTACAAACGGCGTTTGCATTGGTGGACCAATGTTGTGGCATATCACAAAATGCCGAGGCAATTTACAATTTGCTTTCGGCATATTACAAAACAGCGAGCGTTTGTAAACGGACGACGCCGTTTGTAAAATGCAGAGTTATACAATATGCCTGCGACATATCCATCGTAAAATTGAATGGTGCTTTTGAAAAACGATCTTTTTGAATGAAATAAAACACATTTTATTCCCATTTAATATTATTCATACAGTAGGTACACAATAACTCCAACAATCGATTTGGCTGTTATTCGAAGAATACGAAGAAAAAGAAATACAGGCGAAATAGCTAGCGGCGCAGCGGTTTGTTTGAAATAATGGCGTCATAACAATTTTAATTTGGAAAATTAATAAAATTATGTGCAAAATAGGAATTTAGCATCTAGATAGTTGCAATTCAGGATAATAGCATAAATTTCCTGGAAAACGATGAAACTCGGTGTAAGATGATCAATCTCCAGGCGAGACTGAGCGAGCACAAGTTACACTACCAACCCAGCTTCCGACTGGCTAGCTCAAACTGTAAATACCTAGAGGCATACCTTTGTAATTCAAAGCGGTTTGTATTATAAAATTATGTATTAGGTATCGAAATCTTATAATTTTATAATACCATATCCTATTATTAAGGTACCTATATATTTATATTATCCCATAGAAATATATACCTTACAGACCATATTATGCATCCCACGTTCTCGCAACGGTGACGGAAAACATCGTGAGGAAACCGGCATGTCAGAGGACAGAAAAAAAAATGTTCTATGACATCCACCAATCCGCATTAGGTCTGCGTGGTGGATTCACTCTCCTGCCGAGATTAGGCCTGAGCCCTAGCAGTGGGAACATTATAGGCTGATTATGCTTATGAATGTTTAAAGTAGAGCCACATACTTCACTGTAGAATAAAGTATACCTACAAATTTTCTTTTAATTAATATGGCTTTTACGAGAGGTTCAATATAGTACCTACTCGTCCACTTTGAAATTTTTCAAATATGTTAAAATATAATAATCACATATTATCTGGACGAGCTCAGCTCTCCGGGCTGTGTGTCTGACGTTATGTATAGCGTAATTTACACATACAATGTGAACACATTTGTAAGAGATAAGTCTGTTCTGTTTGCTACGTAAACTCGTAATATTTGGATGTGAATTATTTTATTACACTCACTGACCTACATTGCAGTGCACTCTAGATAATAGAGAGGTAGAGTAAGGTGTATTTGAACAGTAACTATTCGTTTGCAAGTACAGACAGCGTCAGAGATAAGTATCCCCCTTGCACAAGACGCCCAGCTATAAATCCTTACAAAAAATTGTAATACTCAAAATTATTTTTAGGCTTACATACGGTTATACAAATATAATCTATTTTTTAAAGGCAAATCTTCTACATTCGCCGCGACGGTCATTTAGAGGGATTTGAAGCTGGGTATTATAAAGCAAGGGGGATACTATTCTATGACGCTGTCTGTACATACCTACATAAAATACGTTATTAAATTTTTAAAGGAAGGCTTTTTTGATTTGATTTCTGATAATAGTTCATTAAGTTTTTTAAAACGGCGACCGTTGGAGCAGACGGGTTCTTGAGTGGTGACCGCGTATCGGCAAACTTAGTGTAGGGCGCCCACCGGCCAGGTGGAGCGACGACCTACGAAAGGCAGCCAGTAAAAAGTCATAAAGTCAAAGTCGTCACTTTGTTACCTGAAATAAAAAATAAAGCATGAAGTTTCAGGAATGAACTTTGATTTTATCAGACTTATTTGCTCCCCTTTGAACTTTTCTTACCGCATCTATGATTATCTTGCTTCTAGGAAAGCAGACAGCTAACAGCTTACACGTGTTTAGTGATAAATGACGTAACAATAGGACTTCATTACACTGGGAAGATTAATTAATAACATGACAGGCTTCATAGCACACGAAGGTACCTAACTGAGTACCTACCTAGTTTAAAAGGGTTCCATTGTTCGCTGAAAGATCTCAATTTCAATATCAGGCGTAGATAAATAACGGTGTTCGTATAGAACACTAAGATTGACATCTTCAAATCAAGATGAAGTCGTAAAACAGGACAAAGAAAAATCAGAATCCTCAATAAAGATGAAATATCGCCATTTTCAAATATTTTGTTCCTTGTTACGATGAAGCTTTATTAACAATGACATAACCTAGTAATTGTAACCTACATTATTTCTGTAGCCTACAATATTACTTCTCTTTTCGAAATTCAGCATCGGATTAAAATTTACTAGAAATTGGCTTAATTAGCCAAATTTTTTTGGCGCATTTTTATGTGCTAATGTATGTTTCTATAATTTAATACTTCTATGGTATCAGGTTACTCATTATTGAATAAAATAATAAAATACCATCGTGTTCGCTTAGATCCTTTTAATTATGATCAGTCGTGTCAGATCTGCGTTATTCTGAAAACTGATTTCTTAAAAATAAAATATTGCGCCTTTAAATAACTAAATAATGATTTAGAAATGAAGAGACCTTATTTTTACAAAATATAAACATCTCGCAAATATAAAAATTCTAAAGAATACTATTTTTTTAGTTCCCAGAATATCTAGGTACAAATATCGCCGTGGGAAAAATTACTGGAATTGTAAGAAAGAAGACTTTAATCAAAGGAATAAGTAATTTTAAACAGACAAAAGTAACATCTGGGGTGCACATCTAGCGACAAAATGTTTAAAACTTGTTATTTAATTAAATCCAAGCTGGATATTTTAATTTAAAGTGTATTGTAAGAGATAATTTTAATTTATGAAGTTTAGTCGCTTAGCTATGCCACAGCTTTGGACTCAGTTTTTATGGGCTGCGTTACTTTTTGTGGAAGTATCACATAGATTTAAACACTGGGTTGCAAACCAATTCTGTTCCATCCTACGCTCTTCAACTTCAGAAGAGATAAAAACCCACAGAAGTATTAAAGTATAGAAACACAATTTTTCTTTCTTATCGTGTCACTAGATATTTCGAACCAGTGTGGTGAGAGGATTCAAGTGCGCCTCGAAAAGGCTCCTTTCGTGCACTTGACAAATGTTTTCGAACTTTTTAGGTTCTACGACATGAACACAAACATAATGTAAACAAAATGTAGACAGAAACACAATGTTCCGAACTAAAAAACAACCTTACCTACATTGAAAATGTCACACAAAAAAAATGGGAATGCTAATTTTCGAAACTGTAACAGGGCTAGATAAATATATTATACATATGTTAAAACTACTAGCCTTTTTCATTGTTAATAAAAATACATCACAAAAAGTACCAAATAATATTTGAAAATAGAGATATTTCATTTTTATTGACAGTATGTCTGAAAATGTTCTGTCCTGTATTCCGCATCCGTTTTGGTTTGATACTGTGTATCTTTGCGTTCTATAGAAACTCCGTTATTAATCTATGTAAAAACCGTATTCGGATACAGTATTTTCCTATTGAATGTTTTAAAATATTTTATCTACCTACTCGTTAGAATTATTTAAACGGTTTTTGAGCACGTCATGCGCGGTAACTAGTTTTGATATCGGTGATAAGTGTAGATAAGGTATAATCAATATTACCTGATTACTAGTTTTAAGTAGTTCCGCGATAGCCGAGTGCACGCGTACTGAAATAGAATCGTCACTGAAAAGAAATATGTATATTTGGAAGGCTTTGTCCTGCCTGACAAACTGATAAACAACGAACAGGGCGAACCACTGGACGAAGAGACTTAGGTAACATTTTGAGGTCGCCTAGAAGTGTAAGCGCGCCATTTGTTTAACAAAGTAATAGTAGGTATGTCACAGAAATATTAAAGTACAGAAACACAAGGTAGTACATTAAAAATAAGCCCAGTAAAAGGGAGCCACTTTGGCTAACTTCTAGTACATTTTGGTCCAATGCTAACTTTCTAAAAAGAGAAGTAACAGGGCTAGATAAATATATCTTAAAACTACTAGGCTTTTTCATTGTTAATAAAAATACATCGTTAAAAGTAACAAACATTATTTGAAAATGGAGATATTTCATTTTTATTGACAAGGTGTCTGAATTTTTTGGTCCTGTCTCCATCTCCTCTCTCATCTCTTGTTCTATCTTGTTCTATAGGAACATCGTTATTCATCTATGTAGTATGCATGTCTGTATCGTGTACATACTTGTATTTCTGATCGCGTAGGGGACCAAAAAGTTTTTTGAAATATGTCAATACTGAATACGTAATTACCTTTAAAAATAATCAAGTGTGACACTTTATTCCCATCGAGTAACACCAATTCTATTATTTTATTCACATCGAGTACCACCACGAGATGGTGTTACTCGATGGCAATCGCATCAGGTAACACTATTACTCGTTTGGGTGTTACTCGATGGGAACCCATCGTAAATTTACTGTTGTCACATGGTATGAGGGTTACAATAATTCACATACAGTGGTATCAGATGCGAGCCACTTTAGGCCACTACAATAGAAGGCAGGCAGACCGAGGTTTTGAACAGTAGGTATTATAATAGATTTATATTATTTATTATTTGTAAATGTCCAGCTAATATTAAGTCTACAGGGCGTAAAAATGAAACATATATACTCACATTCATTGATCAAATAAATAAATAAATAAATATTTTGGACATTTCACACAGCGCCATCTAGCCCCAAACTAAGCAGAGCTTGTACTATGGGAACCAGATAACTGATACAATACTTATACGAAAGAATAAGTAATATTATTACATACTTCTTTTTTTTAAATACATACATAGAAAACACCCAGACTCAAATACACACATTACAGGTAAAAATAGAATTTACTTATTGGAGTACACACCAGAGTGACTCTAATGTGGATAAACAGGTTATGTATGTATATCAGGTTAAGCCCACTCTCAAACTTAGCTTAGATTCGACTTTGATTTAATTTTCTTAATAATATGCAGTCTATTTGTATCTTTTGTGCGGTACGGTGCTAGTGTCCGAGGAATTTTACGAATCCCAGGTAAATTAAAAAAGGTCGCTAAAATAAAATAATGATTTATTTGAGACTAGATATAATAGTTGAAATAGTTTTTGCATAGGAAGGTACTTTACATTTCAAAAAAACAATTTGCGAGACCAAGACAAATCTATTTTATCTATAATTCTTAATAATTTTGATCTGCTGAGATATTCAGTTTACCAAAAATTCTATTTGGTTTACAAAGAAAAAAATATGTTTTCCTTTTGTGTCGAAACCTTTTGTGACATGTAATGTGTGTAATGTAAACTCAATCAAATGTAAAAATTGATAAAAGAAAAGTTCAATTGAAAATAGTTTGAATAGATTCTTATTAGTAAGAAATGGACATTGGGATTCCAAATGCAGTTTGTTATTCGTTTATTCATCCTTGCCCTTGCAACAGCTCTCTCACCCGCAAGACTACCACGCTTTTTACTAAGGTGGGGGCAAAGAAATTGTAAACCTACTTCTGTTTAGAAGCTCTTTGTTTGGGGGTCAACGAAGTGTGACATTGTGTGACAAGAGGTGGGCCCCTCCCACCTCTTGTCACACAATGTCACACTCTATCTAAGTTCCAATTTTAAATAATTTAAGGTTTAAAGTCTATGGACTGAAGATTATTAGGTTTGTATATTTCGTAGTATAATTAATAATTTATTGTTTTTTCTTATTATGTTTAAGTTGATATTGATTATATAAAAAAAAATTAAATAGAAGCAATATAATTGTGGAATTGCTGTTTTGATTTAATTACTTCTAAATGTAAAATTGCAAAATTATGTCACACTAGGGAGGGACTTCCTCACAAATGTGACCAGCTGTGACAAGGACGTGGGTGAGGGGTCAAAAAACATGAAATTCGAGTAATTTATTATAACTTATGACCCCTACTAGGTGCCTATTTCTCATTGAAATAATATTAATGAGTAGGTAGCAATCACTCAAAGCGTCTGCCGAGGCATCAAGCAATTATGCCGGAATGACGATTAGGGCGAAAGTCCCACGCGTTTCCAATTCTCACAAGCAGAGAACTCTCGTTAAACTGAATACCACTTCAAAGCAATCTCACCTTTGTTGCTCATCACTTTGATCTCGACACGGATAGATTTAATTTCAGCTTTCTTGTAATTAAAATGGAGTAACTACTCGAGTATTGATTTAGATGTGAAGGTGAAGGCAAATTAATGATTACATACATTCTTACTGTGTAGGTATTTTAAAAGAGGTCATATTTCTTAGCTTTGGTAGACAAAGAACTAGTTTATCTATCCAAAAAGCTAAAAAACCTAGTGTTAAAGCTAAAGGACACACTGCGGTCAGAGTGGGTCAAACGGGGCCCTAAAGAAAATAAGTTTTTTTTATTGTCATAAGGCTATGCACGCTCGCTTCGCTCGCTGTGTGGACGCAAGAAATACCATATCCTACCGTCACCGAGCTTTTATCTATTATTATAGTTTTTGACCTCTAGCTTGGTGGTCGTTGACCTCAGAGGTCAATGCCCTTAGCTAAAGTTTCTTCTCATCCCCCTCTGATGGTACCATAAAAAGGAGGTGTTAATATGGACGCATTCTAAAATAATAATAATATAGAATAATTTGCGAACTTTTTTTTTTATCGAATATTTTAAAGCAAATTTTTCATCGACAATTTTCGGAGCCTTTTTCCCACCGAGCCCCGTTTGCTAAACCCCAACCCATACTGATTCGTGCCCACGAATAACGATTAAAAATGTCGAACCCACCTAATACATGATACAACTTAAGTTACTAAAAAAAACTTGCTTGGCTTCTATTTGCTTTGCCCCAAATTTTAGAATTGTCACTACTTCAGCGGAAAAAGACGCACAAGTATTTTCTTTGTGACATATGTCCAATCTATACACGATCTTGCCTAGTTTGCGAATCTAACGATTCTAGGTGAAATAAAATACGTCCCAAAGGTGCTACCTACTTATTTTGCTCGACAGTGTATACTCATTTTCAATCGTGGTGGCATTTCATTCATTAGAGCACGATTTTCAGCCAGAGCGAAGCCACGTGTGACTCCCAAGAAAACTTTGAGTTCCAAGTAGATATTACTTATCCAGTTACTTCAATTAATTATGTAATACTTAATTATTTTTCAGAAATGGAGTCCTTTCCACATGAAATAAAGAACGTAACTGAGGAAGAGGATGTGATTATAAAGAAATATTATAAAGGTCAGTCATTGAAATAAAGATTTTTTATTATATTTGATAAATACCCGTAACAAAAGCTGTGTAGGCCGAGTGGGAGGTGCCTTGACTTTCGATCCAAAGGCCGTGGGTTCGAACCCGGTCGTACACCAATGAATTAATCTGTTCAAAAAATCTATGTGTGCATAAAACACGTGCTTAACGGTGAAGGAAAACATCGTGAGGAAACCAGCATGTCATAGAACCTAAAAAGTTCGAAAACATGTGTCAAGTGCACGAAAGGAGCCTCTTGGAGGCGCACTTGAAATCCTTTCACCACACTGGTAAAGAATAAGTAATATTATGTACCATAACACTGGTTCGAAAGCACTAGTGACACGATAAGAAGAATCTCATAACTCTAGATAGCGTTGTGTGAAATGTGCAAACATTATTTATTGAAATTTTTTTTCAGACTACGTCCGTCCCTTCGTGCGAATAGCCCCGCACGGTTACCTCATGATGGCCGGGTACGCAGACCGCGTCCGCGACATCTACAACCTGGAAGTCCGGCCTGACGATATATGGGTCACATCTTTCTCCAGAGCAGGTAAATTCATATTACCAACTAAACTGGACGGTGTTTGAGAACAAACGAAGTTCGAATTTAAGTTTTAGTGATAATACCTCCCATTGTACATTTTTTTTGTAATTAATCCTGTTATTATGTTTTTGCCTATGGAGTACATTAAAGCATTTCATTCATTCATTCAGCGGCGCGCCTTGAGAGAGACCTTCGTCCAGTAGTGGAATACTTTATATTCTTGATGATGTCAGTGGATGTTGGTGGCTTTAAATAAATCGCGATGAAAAGTAGCTAGAAAAAGCCTAGTATATTTTAAATATTAATAGGTATTTTACTTACGCTGTTAGTGTACTTCTCTGTTTCAAAATTTAGCATCAGACCAATTTGTACTAGAAGTTATCTAAATTCTGGACTAAACTTAACTTTCTATGGAAGGTTTTCATGTATATGCTATTATCATACCTACCACGTTATGATTACTTATAAGCTATTATCCATCATCGTCATCATCACCTATTTATTTATTAATTTAACTTTAATGAAGACGGCAGTAGCCAATTACAATACTTAATTACATTTTGATTAAAATAAATAGAAATATTATCACCCAATCTCCGTATTCCAGGTACTACCTGGCTGCAGGAGTTGGTGTGGCTGGTGGCCAACGACCTGAACTACGAATCCATAAAGAGCGTCCCTGTCAACAACCGATACGCGTTTATTGAGTAAGCTATCGCTACTCTAATATGACGACACGGATGGTCTAATGGGAAATGTGTTGGACTGCCATGTATCGTGGGTTCGATTCTCGCTTTAGGATAAATATTTGTGTGATGCACATTGTTTTCAAAATGTCTCTTCTAAGAGCCAGTAAAATAGCGACTTAGGCACGCTTTATGAAATGCAAAAAATAATTTTACGCTACGCGGCCGTTGCGCCGCTACTAGGTACGGCGTAACACAAAATCCCTAGGTGATAATATCTCTGTTCCTGATATAATTTAAAAACCCTACCTACAAATAAAACCTTCTGTTTTTTTCAGTATCCCTCTTAGTTCTTTACCTATGATACGATATGGGTGGGTAGGCTAGGTATAAATAATATTGGCGGTCAAACTCGGTCACGAATGTTAATGAATGTTAATGTTGAATTAATAAAGGTACTTGATAAGTGTTGTCTTTCCTATCAATAACAAAGCCTCAATTAAAATATTAAAATCAATAACAATAAATTTATAAATTATAGATTATCATTTAGAAACCTCCACTAAATCAATAAAAATAACATCGGTCCTTTTGCACTTAATGCCCGAACGAAGGTCGCAGAGTCTACGCGAGTATGACGAATAATTTTAATATAGGTACTTTGAGTTTCTTATTAGAAGCTAAATTATATTTATATTTTGTTAACCAAATCACTGCTAGAGCCAAGCCAATTCAAGGTTTAATTTCTTATTACAACATTTTCTCTACCTATATGTAATTAGTGTGGAGAGCCAGAATTGTGGCGTACAGATTTCGAATAATTTTGGCTTCTCACAACTTTATAATGAGGAGACAGAAAACAAAATGGCGGACTCCATAACGAACCCTATTTATTTTTCAGGTACCCTACCCAAGCGTCTGAGGTGTACAAGCCGCCTGCGAACCACAGTGGACAGGCTACCATCGAAGACTTCAGCACTCTGCCCAGCATGGCCTCCCCAAGGTATATCAAGTCACATCTGCCGCTTTCGGAGCTACCGCCCAAACTCCTGGATATTGCAAAGGTAACTGGAAAAACATCTGCACTCGCCAGCATAATACATAGCTGAATAGACGACACCGTGGCTTAGTTGGTAGTGACCCTGCCTACGAAGCTTGGTGTTCCGGGTTCGATCCCCAGCCGGGGCAAATATTTGTGACGAACACAAATGTTTGTTCTCGGGTCTTGGATGTTGTGATGTGTTGTATGTGTCCATGCCACCTGCGACACAGGGAATCCTAGTGCAGGGGTATGAGTGTGTGAATGTTTATGTTTATGTTTATGTTTATATACTGCACTAGTTGATACCCATAATACACAACTTCGTTTGCGTTGCGAATTAACAAAATTCCTTTTTCAACCGACTTCAAAAAAGGGGGAAGATATCTTTTCGGTTGAATGTTGTTAAATGTTTATGAACCGATTTAAGAAATATTTTTTTGTTTGAGTGTTTGGAGGAATACTTACAGATTGGTCCCATACTAATTTCATCAAAATCGGTTCAGTAGTTAAGTTTTTTTATCAAAATAACTGAAAAAAATATGTCGTCGAAGCAAACGAAATTACGTATTTTTCTTCCCTGTGACTTTTCAGTGGTTCTATCGGTCACTAAAACGGTCCAATTGAAGTCGGTTGTTGAAAGTTTTTGTAAAACCTTGATTATTAGTACGCACTTTCAGCTCTTGACAGACAAACACACCCTCCCAAGTTTCGGGTCTCTACGTTCAGTGGTTCGGCCTATGCGTTGACTGTCAGTCAGTCAGTCAGGACCAAGTCGTTATATATTGATGATTTTAGGTGTTCTACATAGCCCGGGACCCTCGAGACCTAGTCGTGTCCTTCCACTTCGCTCACAAACTGTTTCGTTACTTCGACGACGCTGTCACTTTGAAGGAGTTCTGGGACCTCTTCAAGAAGGACTTGAGTGAGTTGGGATCACTTTGTATACTTTAGTGACTTTGGATACTTTCGACCCAAAGTTAGGATTGACAAGGGTACTTTGGTAGAGTACCTACCTACGTAGGTAAGTAGGAAGATAAGAGGCTAATATGTAAAGGGACCTTTGTATATTAGCCTGTTCTCTTGTAGAAACAAGACTTAGGTAGGTACCTTACCTTATATTAAGTTGGTATTTGTTAAGGAATGCTTTGTTTAAACTTGCTTCGTTAAACATCTTCTTATCGCGTCACTAGTTCTTTTGAACCAGTGTGATAAAAGGATTTCAAGTGCGCCTTGAAGAGGCTCCTTTCGTGCATTCCATAAACTTACCTAATAAAAGCGAAAATGTCATTTTGTAGAAATCCAAACAACACGTACAAAGTACCTACCTAAGTACCCCTTCTTCATTACCCATATACCTAAGTTTTTTTTGGTAATAAAAAATTGTGTCGTTTATACCTACAAAATATTTCCAGTAATGCGTACGCCGCTGATCCCTCATGTGACAGAAGCCTGGGACAGAAGGCACCACCCCAACCTCATGTTCCTCTTCTACGAGGATTTGCAAAAGGTCTGTATTACGGTCGGTCTACCTCCCCCTTCCCTGACACTCATGGTGCTTAAAAATAACTAGACCGCCATCTGTGATTTAGAGTAAAGTCATTTTTGGATTTTTATCAGCAAACTTAAAAACAAAAAAACTTTTACTTGATACCATAATCTATAATATTTGAAATAATAAGAGCGTGTACAAAAAATAACTACTCCGCCATCTTGTGCCATCTGCCATACAATAGCTGCTAACCACGTAGTATCGGAAAAAAAGTAGTTTTTCAGCTGATAAGCTAAATTCGTTCCAAATTTCAGTCCAACATCTTTTATCTTTCAATCGATTCAGTAATTTTGGCGTGATTTAGGACCAGATATCTACCTTCTATCAAAGCTATTGTAATAATTGGGTTTTCAATTCAGGACTAACCAGTAAAATGCCTCGTCTGATGAACTCAAAATAAATAAATATACCATTCTCAGGACCTCCTAGGAGCAATAGACAGAGTATCAGCGTTTCTCGGCAAGGAGTACAGTGCTGAACAAAAGCAGCAACTTGCCGAACATCTGAGCTTCAAGAATATGAAGAAACACAACGACTTCAAGAGTGCGGACGGACAGGAGGAGAAGACTTTCTTCAGAAAAGGTTAGTCCTCATCCGTGCGCTCATATCTAGCGTAGGTACTTGATAGAATTTTGGGGTGAAGCCGAACGTAGATATATCTGATGTCTGTTAGCGTAAAACCCTGCAGTTATCTTAATACTTTTGAACACAAAATAAAATAGGTGTACCTATGTGGAAATAGTTATGCCTTGATCACACGTACCGAGCAAACGGGCGTTATTATTAGTCTTCCGGTTTGAAGGGCGCTAGTGGAAGGAAGCTAGTGAAATAACTTACTAGCCTCTAGGCTAGGCACATACCACCGCAATAACAAGTAGGTATTCAAGTATTTTATGCCCAATCTATATTCAGGTACATAAACCTCAAAGCGTTTGAACACTATAGCAACTCTGCTACCGACCTATCTAATTTTTAAGTTCTAATCTGGTTAGGCAGACGCCATTTTGACTACCTACCAGAAGAGCGCCTAGCTCACTTGTTAACATAAAAAAGTATTTTCAGGGCAAGCCGGCGGTTGGAGAAACTACTTTGACGAAGAAATGACGAAAGAGGCAGAAGAATACATTTCTAAGAATCTCCAAAATACAGATTTGCGCTATCCAGAGCTCTCTTAGTATCCCTATCAAGTTTTTAATCTCACTCAGGTGTTTCAAATTGAAAATAATAAATTGGTTTAATCATTTATTTCTCATTGTAAATTCCATACACTGTTCTATCAACTGTTTATTATAACGATAGGTATGCAACGCACATATTACTACACCTTATACGTTGTAAGATATTGCTAAATGTTAATGAGTTATATCATTAAAAATACAAGGAAATTATTCGAAATAATTGTATCGAATACAATTTAAATTTTTGTGTCATTTAGATAATATTGTTCGCAAAACTAGAAAATTGTAGAAAATGTATTTTACACTATTTTCGCAAAAACATTAAAATACAATGTTATTCTCAACGTATTTAGCAATAATCTTACAACGGATAGCTGTAATTACAATTTTACATACACGGGCGCACCATAATTGACTTGAAAATAAGCGAACAAACCATCAATATACTATACTCAAAAATATATTAAAAACAAAACAAAATATATCTTTCCATACTAAGTTAATCGAAAATGCATCAAAACTTTTATATGGCACAAAACCATCAAAAAAAAAGATGGATTTAAATCGCTCCAATTACCAGCTGGTAACTTACTTTGAACTTTGCAACATAAGTATTCAAATATGAAAAAACATTTTAAATTGCCCGGTAAATTTATACCATTTCACGAATGACATAATGGTGTTCATTAATTTTATGATTATTATTAATTGTGCAGTAATTACATTGAAAATGTGTCTTTACTTTACAGAGTAAGTATTTGTTCTATAACATCTTTATCGAATAACCGTGTTACTGTACATCATTCAATCAGTTCCCTAGTATATTTGTGATCAGGGAATTTACACATCGGGCCTTAGAAATTATCACTTATTTTCGGGTTTTACAGAGCTTTTTATCTGTAACTCGCTAATGCCTTCGTATTTTTTTTCGCTTATATGTTTAGTCTTGAAACGAATGGCAAAAGTTTATTGCGACTTTAAAATGATACCTTACTTAAAAATAGCTATGACCAGTACAAAAAAAAAGTAGTAGAAGATAAGCTTTTTTAAGGTCCGATGTGCAATATTTAAAGCCTACATTATGTACCTATCATATTTTAAGGTTATTGGTTCAACAAACTCGATGGTTCAACTAATAATATTCACGAATGGTTTAACCAATTTCGATAAAAACCGGTTTATTTTTAATGGTTTACGATTGGTTTTCCATAAAATATACAAAAACGGTCGACATCACTTCGTATCAAAGACAGCGTACTTTTACCAGATTCATCGACAAAACAGTCTTACCAATTTCGAACCTTCAGGTATTCTGTATAGAGTTGAAACTGGTGAGACAATGTTCGCATTCTCATAACTCATCTTATATTACTTAGGTCTAACTTGACGACACCTTATCATATAAATTATGCATTATCTTTGGCGAATACACTGCTTACGGTACCATGAGAGTCCAGGTCGTCACACACTTACAATTTGTTTGCAGAATAGTAGGTACAGGTCGGTCAACAAAAGCTGGCGTTGTCAATGACTTATCATGCCAGCTTTTGAAAATGTAGTGTAGTTATTTTTCAGTTTTCCCAGAAAATATAAAGAAAAATATATGTGTACTATACACGGTGTTTCTGTATCTAGGTAGACTATTTTTATTTTATCACCGGATAGTTAAAGAACCGAATATTTTGAACTCTGGATCTGTATGAATAAATGCACATTTCACAAGTCTACGGTTTTCTATCACCCGTAAAGTTGTGAACAATCGCCTGATTGGTTATTATTATTATTGGTGATTATTCTCTTTGATATTTGTTATGGTTCTGATGGAACTTGGCTAGTTTGAGAAAGTAATGCAAATGGCAATTTAGTTACTAAATAGTCCAATGCGAAGCCCATTCACCAAACTTTTAAAATACTGAATTATTGAATTAACTATTTGAATTGATATGAATTGTTTTAACACAACATTTTTGCAATTGAAGATATAATTAGCTACCTCCCGCAGTTTCGCATGAGTTTTTTTTATATAAAGTATGTAACTTTAAAGTTTTTTTTCAAGTCTTAACAAAATTTCAGCCCACTCCATCGAGCCGTTTCAGACTTGTAGATGAAATGCGCAAAAATTTTGAAGCTTGTTCAGAGGCTTGCATGATTTAGGAACGAACAACAGCCATCCATGTATCCTGCGGAGGCGCGGAGAAGAGACTATGAGAAGTCAACAATTGAAACTAAACCTCCTTTCTTATAACATACGGTCTACTGTAGCGGCCACTCGCTCGGCGCTCGGCTGTTCCGGTCGACGCGACGCGACGTGTCCCTATTTTCAACCGTATGTCATAGACATTATGGTTTAGTTTTAATCTTAACAGTCTCTTCGCCGCGCCTCCGCAGATTTGCGCTAGACTGCATTTAAACTTGTAGTGTGATTGTAAGTGTATGACACCATTTCCTAACCAACTTAAATATTTATATTGATCATAAAAAACGTACGAGTGTCGTTGTAAATTCTCACAAATTTCCCCTATTATAATACTGAGATACAAAAATGTAGATATTTTAGGATAAAAACGGTACAATAAACTTAAACTTTACCAACCATAGATACGTCTAAATAGTTTAATTTACATTATAATTTAGTCTTCAAACAGTACAACTACCGTAATAAAAAGTTTTTTTTATGTATTCGAATCATTCAAAATACAAGCAACCTTTAAGACAAAGAAGTTCAACGCTCTTATACCGGTTACTAAAATAAAGATTTTTATCATTTTTAAAATGATAATGCGAAATTTAAAGTGAAACAGAACATTTTTCGAAGTTATTTTCGTGATTGTTCTAAATTTTACAGCGAATTTTTAGGGTGAAAGCGAGCATAGCTATGTTACTTGAGAAAATGATGAGCATCCACGCGAGCGATTCGAGCGTGCACAACCTATTCAATGAAAGAAAATCATCTAAGGCAGATAGAATGAAAGAAAGAAAAAGGCAGATAGAAACTGTGTACGGTAAGGACGCTGGTAGAACGGCGGCGGCCGTTTAATAAAAATTCTAGACTGTTATTTGAACGGCTAATAAGCTAGTTGGCTACGACATGTATACGTCGCAAGTCGCAACTGGTTGAATTAGCCATTTAATTACCGTTAGTCAAATATAGTCATTCAATTGAATGCCTAGGCCGTTCGTTTGATGAGAAAATTCAGCTCAACGTCTATTAACTTGGCTGAAATATATTTTAATTTGCAAAAGATTTCAAAATTGAATATGTTTCAAATTATTTTAAAATTCTGCGTGGAGTTCAATAATAAATACGTCTTATCTTGTTTATATCTACTGATTTCAGTGTTAAAATAAGCCGCCCAAAGGCTATCGTTGCCACAGAGAACCTGCTCGCTTTCATAACCTACCCTCAAAGTTAGATAAACTGGAGTTATAGAATAGCATTTAGTATATTTAGATTACACTATATTATCTAGATTACCTTTCACACTATATACAGTTGAGATTGCCCAACAATTCCTAACCACACGCATGGAATGATTTTTACAATATAATAAATTAGTTTAAAAATTACACTATTATTTACACATTAAATTACTTATAAAATGTGACTTGAGCTTACTCTACAAAGCTAGTCGAGAGATTCAAAATGTTTCGAACTCTACGTGAAAAGTCTCTTTTACAAAAACACTGGTTAAAAATTAGTGACAAATTCGTCACTGCAACTTTTTTCGCATCGATGAATATTTCCGTTTCTGTAAAATAGACCTTATCGGTTACCGAATACGCTACAGTTTGGCTTGTATTCGCTATCACTAGTCGGCTATAATTATAACCACATTCTTACACCTATTTTTGAGCGAAAACCCGAGTCCAAATAGTAAGTATCAGTTAGTACGCGTCAAGCGTGTTAGTTTATTGGTCGTTAAGAATTAACACAGCCTTTGGGCATCATCAAGATAAAGGCACCTTCAAATTATAGGCGGAAGCGCCGCAGTGGCGCCACTAAGGCGCTTCTACTAGTTTTCATACAATATGTAGACGCGCAGGTCCAGCGCCACTATCGTGAAATAGGCCGTTGGTTTGATGTAAAAATTCAGCTCAACGTCTTAAATCATAGCTGGTTTAAAGAAAGATATTTTAATTTGCAAAAGATCTCAAAATTTTATATTTTTTATATATAAAAATTCTGCGTGAAGTTCAATAATAAATAATTCTTATCTTGTTTATACCTACCGATTCCGGTGTCGAATTTTTCAAGCTAGGCTATCGTTGAGAAACAGAGAACCTGCTCTCTTCCATAACCTACACTCAAAGTTAGATTAACTAGTTAGTAGCGCCACTGTGGCGCTTCTACTA
Source organism: Lobophora halterata (assembly GCA_932526365.1). Classification (NCBI taxonomy): domain Eukaryota; kingdom Metazoa; phylum Arthropoda; class Insecta; order Lepidoptera; family Geometridae; genus Lobophora; species Lobophora halterata. The sequence goes on from OW052012.1 coordinate 1,770,841, forward strand.
GTTTTCATACAATATCTAGACGCGCAGGTGCAGCGCCACAGTGGCGCTACTGTGGCGCTTCCACACGCTTCTAATTTGAAGGCGCCTTAAGAGTTTTGTATTAAGTTATGTAGTAATCGTACAGTCAGCATCAACAGTCGATGACCACATTCAGATTTTCAAAATCGCATTACTCCATTTATTATACCTGGATCGCTCAACATGACAAGCGCTAGTATTGAGTGAAAATCATTGAAGTTCAAAATTAACTGTACACCACGTTGCTAAAAATATAATATGGTGTATAGCGATTTTGAAAATCTGAATGTTTTCATCGACTTTTGATGCTGACCGTACTTTTATAATTGTGAATAGGCCTACTAGGCCTTTGATGATTAGCCCCGTTTAGCTAAACATTTGTGCTAATTATCTTTAGCAATACAAAAGTCCAAATACTATAATAAATTAAGTTTTAACTTATAAACTTAAAGATATAAACACCAATGTAAATGTTAGACCAGTATTCACAGTGAATTACAAAGATTTTGAGCAATCTTTACCTAAATAGAAATCATTTTTTTTAATAAAATTCACTATACGATTCGAAATGATAATTATCCGTAATATCGTTTTCACTTCGTTCACTTTTAATATGATCGTTCGATTCGAGTTCGAGAGAGTTTTTTTCAATCACTTCTTAATTTTTGATCTTACGCATTTACAAAATCAGTTTTATTCAAATCGATTTGAAATCGCTATTGCCCATCGTAAGACAGACAATATTTTTATAGTATTTCAAAATAACAGAGCGATCTATTTATTCGTAAATCTGTAAACGTTTTTGAAAATTCATGCTAGTACTAAAATCAGTTATCTCAGTCAGCATAAATGAGCATTTTGAAATCCATCGAATAGGCCAAAGATTTTGCAATCAACACCTGTTCATTCATGTCAGCAATCAAAGATTATGAATACGTATGCTGACAATCTTCTTCTATCTTCAAAGATAGTCATCTATCTAAAACCTTCTTGATTATAATGCTGACAACTCGGTCTTTTTCAACACTAGTAATTAATTCTGACTAGAGCTCAGTGACCGCGTACAAGTCCCTATGATCATGCATTTGCTGATGCTGCACGATATGCTGACTGTGTTGGTAGTTGTGTATCCCACATTGTGTGCTGACGGTCCGGCCGCCAAATAGGCCCAAGATCGTGCCAGCAATCAAAGATTATGAATTCTTATACTGGCAATCTTCTACCTTTTTCAACAGGTTCGTGTATCTAAATCTTTCTTGATTATAATGCTGACAACTCGGTATTTTTCAACACAAGTAATTCATTGCTGACTAGAGCTCAGTGACCGCATACAAGTCTCGATGATCATGCATTTGCTGATGCTGAACAATATGCTGACTGTGTTGGTGGTTGTTGTGTGTGGGATGCTGACGGTCCGGCCGCCTCCTGTGCGTGGTGTTGGTGTTAGGTTGCTGTCTCCGCGGGCGTTGTAACGACCTGTATTCTAACGCCGCAGCGGATAACGGCTGGGGCTCAGCACTGCGCCTGGCGGGGCGGACTGTAGCGTACTTATCCGGGTGTTTGTCCGAGTTATGTTTATCCGGGACTGCGTATTTGTCCGGGCCGGTGTACTTCCGGTCGGGGTCGTGTCGTTCCGGGACTTCCGGCCGCCTGTCCCGCTCCGGTCGCTCTGCGTGCCTCTCGGGGAGCGCGGGGTGTTTCCTCTCGGGTTCCGCGACGGGGTGTTTGTCTGTGGGCGGGGCGGGGGTTGGGGCGGGGGCGGGGCCGAAGGAGGCGAGAGCGGGCGGGGCGGGGCGCGGGCGGGGCGCGCGGGGGCCGAACGACGCGTACTTGGGGTCGAAGCGGTTCAAACTGGTCGCGCGACCAACAGTGCCTGCGGACAAAAGTGTCGGTTAGTTTGTGAATGTGGAGTAGAGGGGTGTGTGTAATTACAGGGATGTGAACGTAGTTAAATATTTTAGGACATTTTCAACAGACCAACAGACACTACGCCAATTAGCCCCAAACTAAGCAGACCTTGTACGATGGGAACCAAATAACTAATAGAATATGTAGATAATATTTTTTTTTGTAAACACATACATACCTAGAATACATATAAAACACCCAGACTCAAAGCAAACATCAATCTTCATCACACAAATGGTTGTCCTGAAGCGAGAATCGAACCCGCGACACTGGCGTGAAAGTCCAACACATATTGCCATTCGACCATCCTTGTTGTTATAGTTATACGGATGTGTCTAGTTACATTGGTATATATGTAGCTACAAGGGTGTGCGTATGGTTAAGCTACAGGGGTGCATGTGTGTGTGCACGGGTGTGTGTGCGTGAATGTGTAGTTACCGGTGTGTGCGTGCGCCCCGCCGGGCCTGTCTCAGTAGAAGTCGTTGCTCTCGAGCGTCTTGCACTGCTTGCTGAGCGTGGCGTACTTGCCGGCGGCGTGCGGCGCGCGGCCCAGCGTGTGCGCGCCGCCCAGCGCCGCGTGCCCGCCCGCGCTGGAGCCGCGCCCCAGCGTGGCCGAGCCCGACATGCGCGACCTGGGGACGATCGGACTACTACTACATTGTGGGGGAAGTTTTTAATAGGAATGGACACACTGCGTTCGTGATTGGTAAAAATAATAGTGATCGCTTGGAAGATAGCAGGAGCGAACGCACGAATTGACATAAAGAATTGAACGATATTTCCGCTCCCGCTGTTGTCTAGGCCGCGGCCTCCACACAAGGGACGCCGGGCTGCATCCACCGCGTCTCTTGTGTAAACTTACGACGCGTCGCTTACATCCCGAAAAAGGCGCCATGTCTTTGCCGTGCCTACTATTGGCCTGCGCAGACTGGCGGACGGTACGGCAGAGGACTTCAAATTTTTCAACTAAATTTAATACTTTTCCAATCGAAATCAAATAAAAGACTGATTGACTGACAGACAACGCACAGGCCAAACCGCTGAACGTAGAAACTAGACATTTGAAAGGTGTATTCGTCAAGTAGTGTAGGCGTGTACTAAGAACGGAATTTAGTTTTAGGGCGTCAGCTAGTAAGGTATATAATAATTATTTCAATGCTCGGTGATCAACCTCGGAGCATCGCTGAGCATCGCACGAGCCGCCACAGGCGATAAGGATACCCAAATACATTGTTCGCTCAAGAGCTTACTGGTCTCATCTCGCACCAGCTAGCAATGTGTATATGCATACCTGGGTCTGGGCTCCCTATCGGCCAGGTCCATGAGCTGCACGGCCGCGCTGTAGGAGGGCGGCTTGCCGTTGGGGAAGGGCGCGGGGCGCGGCAGGGTGCGGGACGCGGCACTGGACGCGCCGCTCGACAGGAACGGCGCCTGCTCCTCGCCCGTGCCGCTGCGTCTAAACGTGAGTGGTTATGGGTTAGTTACATAAGCTGTTTTAGTCCACATATAGATACTCTCTGTGAACGTAGGGAACTCCGACCAGGTGAGGCCAGGGTTGGCATTATTAAAACAAATAGTTTTAAAACACGTGTTAAAATAGTGTTTAGAACAGTTTGAATTAAAACCGTGTTTTTTTTATCACGTGTTTTGTATTCACACAGATAAACGAAATATTAGAAAGAAGGGCACTCGTATTTATAGAATATAATTTATAGTTCGTAGGAAATTTCTCGCCGGTAAAGTCGCGCTAGGAAATTCTCTTTGTCGGCCGTTGAAAGAAAGTAATTCAAAGGGTACTCCTCTTATTTGAAAATAAATTTGCCATCGCGAATTTAAAAATACCTAGTCTAGAAATGAAATATTACAGATCTTATTGATTTGAAATTAATAGCCTAAACTAAAATGAAAAAAATAAACATAAAAAACAATATAAATACTTGTTTAAAACAATTTGAACTGTTTCTTTTATAAAATAAAACAAAAAACCGTTTTCTTTTTTCCAACCCTGGATGCAACGATGCTCTGTGAATGGTTGCAAGATGGATGCGGCAAGAAGATGAAGGGTACAATGACCCAATTTGGGAGCCTATGTCTGACAGTGAAAAGGATAACAATGTTGGCATAGAGTTATCAGAAACAGGCGAATTATTTGCGTTACTTAATAAAAGCTTCTAAACGTTCGCGGCTTATTTTTAGCCGTTCTCGTTCGATGGGGTCACATTTACCAAGCCTTTCTGTGCTTAAGGGCATGTTAGACTGTCAAACCCAGCTATAACAAAATATAATAGAACATATAAGGCTAAGCTAGGCGGCGGATAGAAGCCCACTCACTTTGTGTTGATGTAGATCCAGGCGTGCGAGTCCACCAGGACGATGGCCGTGAATAGGAACCCGGCGGCGATGGCGGCGAGCAGCTGCAGAGACAGCGCCTGGAAATTGTGAATAGGGATATAAAATAGTGTGATTAGTAAAACTAGCTGTAGGATGATCTGCTGCGCGCACTGGTTAGGCAAGAATGGGATAACCGTAAATCGCGCTTAGCGACTGAAGATACCTACGTTTCAGTGGTTGATGGGGCATATATTCACCATGATTTGCAGCTGAAATATGGTATGGATACTAGCGCGCGCTCCGCCTCGCCCGTGCCCGCCCCCAGCGCGCCCAGGGCGGCTGTGGTGTGTACGTTACCTGCAGTCCGGCGTCGCAGGCGGCCCGCGCGCCGGCGACGAAGGAGGCCCGCGCCATGCGGCAGTCCAGCGCGCCGCTCAGCGACACCAGCGCGCGCTCCGCCTCGCCCGTGCCCGCCCCCAGCGCGCCCAGGGCGGCTGTGGTGTGTACGTTACCTGCAGTCCGGCGTCGCAGGCGGCCCGCGCGCCGGCGACGAAGGAGGCCCGCGCCATGCGGCAGTCCAGCGCGCCGCTCAGCGACACCAGCGCGCGCTCCGCCTCGCCCGTGCCCGCCCCCAGCGCGCCCAGGGCGGCTGTGGTGTGTACGTTACCTGCAGTCCGGCGTCGCAGGCGGCCCGCGCGCCGGCGACGAAGGAGGCCCGCGCCATGCGGCAGTCCAGCGCGCCGCTCAGCGACACCAGCGCGCGCTCCGCCTCGCCCGTGCCCGCCCCCAGCGCGCCCAGGGCGGCTGTGGTGTGTACGTTACCTGCAGTCCGGCGTCGCAGGCGGCCCGCGCGCCGGCGACGAAGGAGGCCCGCGCCATGCGGCAGTCCAGCGCGCCGCTCAGCGACACCAGCGCGCGCTCCGCCTCGCCCGTGCCCGCCCCCAGCGCGCCCAGGGCGGCTGTGGTGTGTACGTTACCTGCAGTCCGGCGTCGCAGGCGGCCCGCGCGCCGGCGACGAAGGAGGCCCGCGCCATGCGGCAGTCCAGCGCGCCGCTCAGCGACACCAGCGCGCGCTCCGCCTCGCCCGTGCCCGCCCCCAGCGCGCCCAGGGCGGCTGTGGTGTGTACGTTACCTGCAGTCCGGCGTCGCAGGCGGCCCGCGCGCCGGCGACGAAGGAGGCCCGCGCCATGCGGCAGTCCAGCGCGCCGCTCAGCGACACCAGCGCGCGCTCCGCCTCGCCCGTGCCCGCCCCCAGCGCGCCCAGGGCGGCTGTGGTGTGTACGTTACCTGCAGTCCGGCGTCGCAGGCGGCCCGCGCGCCGGCGACGAAGGAGGCCCGCGCCATGCGGCAGTCCAGCGCGCCGCTCAGCGACACCAGCGCGCGCTCCGCCTCGCCCGTGCCCGCCCCCAGCGCGCCCAGGGCGGCTGTGGTGTGTACGTTACCTGCAGTCCGGCGTCGCAGGCGGCCCGCGCGCCGGCGACGAAGGAGGCCCGCGCCATGCGGCAGTCCAGCGCGCCGCTCAGCGACACCAGCGCGCGCTCCGCCTCGCCCGTGCCCGCCCCCAGCGCGCCCAGGGCGGCTGTGGTGTGTACGTTACCTGCAGTCCGGCGTCGCAGGCGGCCCGCGCGCCGGCGACGAAGGAGGCCCGCGCCATGCGGCAGTCCAGCGCGCCGCTCAGCGACACCAGCGCGCGCTCCGCCTCGCCCGTGCCCGCCCCCAGCGCGCCCAGGGCGGCTGTGGTGTGTACGTTACCTGCAGTCCGGCGTCGCAGGCGGCCCGCGCGCCGGCGACGAAGGAGGCCCGCGCCATGCGGCAGTCCAGCGCGCCGCTCAGCGACACCAGCGCGCGCTCCGCCTCGCCCGTGCCCGCCCCCAGCGCGCCCAGGGCGGCTGTGGTGTGTACGTTACCTGCAGTCCGGCGTCGCAGGCGGCCCGCGCGCCGGCGACGAAGGAGGCCCGCGCCATGCGGCAGTCCAGCGCGCCGCTCAGCGACACCAGCGCGCGCTCCGCCTCGCCCGTGCCCGCCCCCAGCGCGCCCAGGGCCGGCTGTAGCGCTGGAAATGTATAACAACACATTAGGAATAATGCGATAGAATGTCGGGAATACAACTCTAAGGTATGGGTTGAATGTATGGAAGAAGATGACCCAACAGCTCCGCGCTCATCACGTTCCACCATCCACCATCGGACGACCAGACGCTCGGGATTGCGCCATCCCTATATAGTGGACATACCATGTATTCGCACAAAGCGCTTTGCTTCCACTTTCATTATGCGAACCGCCAAGGAATGGAATGCTCTGCCGGCGTCAGTGTTTCCCGATCACTATAATTTGGGTGTCTTCAAGGCAAGAGTGAATAGGATTATTCTTGCTACATCGTCGACTACATCGTCACTTACCATCAGGTGAGATGGTGGTCAAACGCAAGCCTACAAATAGTAAAAACAGACGTACCAGGGTCGTTGAACAGGGGCGGCGCGCCACGGGACAGCACGGCTAGTGCCTGCCGCACGGCCACCACCGCGCGCTGAGCGTTACGCAACTCCGCGGTCAGCACGTTCTCACGGGACACCTTGCACGAAAGGTAGTAGTGCACCATCTGTAATGGAAACGTCATTTATGGTTAAATTCTCTAATTCTCTTCTTTATTGTACACAAAAAACACGATATAGTATAAAATATAAAAGATAATGCATGTACAAAGGCGAGCTTAACCCTAACAAGAGTTTTCTTCCAGCAAACCTTAGAGGCTAGAAAGAGGCTATGGTAAATGAGGGGGCGTGTACTGTAATTTAAATAATAATGGCTAAATTATTAGAAGAAAAATATTTATATTATGTAATATTTATAAATATACTTGAATACCTACATATAATAAATACTACTACTAAGATACATACTAACTATACTAAAATTTATACCTATACATAAATAAATATAAAACTACATAAAATATATAATTATACCATACATACAAAATAACGTACTTATAAGTATAAAAAAATATGCATAAATACGGACAAGTATCACAGAGATAATTTGACTCTGCTTTTAAAAATGGTTAGTGACTGACTGGCTCTAATAGCGTGAGGAAGAGAGTTCCACAGTTGGACAGCATGGACAGTGAAAGAGTCACCGTAGCAGCGGGACGAATGAATTCGTGTCTTGAGAAGAAGGGACGTCGTAGACCTGCATGGCTTCCCGGTTAAAGGTTGTAGCTCACACATCAACTCGGAAAGGGATCGTCACCGTATTGCCTATCGCCTCGCTGCCGTCAACCAGGCTTCCTTCCACCTAACGTAAGCACGTCAACTCGGCTACGGCTAGGCGATACCGTGCTTACGGCTCGCCTACCGCTGATTGACGGCTAGGCGGTACCAGTTCAGTCAGTTTGATTTATTCTTGTCATCAGTCGTTAAGTCAATCATGCCCTCGTAAAGTAGTGTTGGTAGCGACTTTACTAGAGGCTTCTATAAAGTTTTGGAGGCAACACGAAAAATCACGTTTACAACATTACACTATTCACTAACACTCATACACGTTCACGAGCACTTAATGTATAATAAAACATCGTTTTTACACAACAAAAATTAGTAAGGTTTCATACTTCAATTTAGATTTTATACGTGTTTTAAAATTACCACTACTATTTTAAAAACACGTATAAAATCTAAATTAAAGTGTGAAACCTTACTAATTTTTATTCACACAATCGGAAAACATAACCGAAACGAATAGTATGATACGGCGTACTTTTTGAGTATTTGTTCGAAACATTTTGTATCGAAATTTGCCTTGAGGATTACCCTTAGGCGTTGTCCTAATAGAATGCGATCACGCGACCATCGCAAGTTCGCGCGAACGTCTGCCGCGCGAATCCGCGATCAAACGTACTAACGTCAAATAGGCGTCCCAATTGGCATTGCATCGCGTCGCGCGATCGCGCGAATGCGAAGGTCGCGTGATCGCGTTCTATTAGGACAACGCTTTAAACACTCAAAGTAATCCAAGTTATGAAAATAATACAATGCCGCGAATGCGACATTTTCACGTTCCCGCCAAAACTCCTTCAACCTTTTAACGCTCTGCATCTCTCTTGTATATTCTCTTGGTTTAGACGTCCGACTGCAACGATCAGTGGCCACCAGCACGCTGGTGGAGTACTCACGTCTGGAGGCAGGTGGTGCGGTGCGTGGTGCGCCAGCGCAGCGGCGGGTTGCTGGCAGGCGTCGGCCGCCGCCACCGCGCCCGCCACCAGCACCGCCGTCGCCAGCCAGCACGCCACCAGCGCGCCTAGGGCACCCACCTGCAAACAGTAATAAAAGCATTGTAGCATCAAATAGATTTGATATGAACATGTTTTCGAGTATTTCGCACACAAGAGACAACACAGATGAGATAAAGTTATTAGTACTGAGTACAGTATTAATACTGAGTTTACAACTTGTGATAAAAATACAGAACCTTTTGTTATTTAATTAAGAACTAAGATCTTTGAACAGGTATATTTAAAGATGGTTGAGTAGCAAGTATTTTAGACTGCCACGCCGGCCGGCGCCGGTGTCGCGGGTTCGATTGCTGCTTCTGAGTGCTTTTATGTTATTTATAAAAAAACACGTAAAAACACGTGCTTAACGGTGAAGGTATTAACATCATGAATAAACCGGTATGTCCTATGACACATTTTTAGGTTCTATAACCTAAAAATTTCGAAAACATGTGTCAAGTGCACGAAAGAAGCCTCTTCGAGGCACACTTGAAATCCTTTCTCCACGCTGCTGGTCCGAAATAACTATAGTGACACGATAAAAAGAATATTAAAAAAATTTAAATAAATAAATATATATTTTAGACATTTTACACAACGCCATCTAGCCCCAAACTAAGCAGAGCTTGTACTATGAGACCACTATGTATTATACCAGGTGGCTGATATAATACTGAAATACTTTTTTTTTGTAAATACATACATAGAATATATAGAATACACCCAGACCCAGACTCAGACGCATAGAGCATGCGAATAGGATAAAATATAGAATAATTTTTAACTCATTTTTTTACGGTGTCGCGGGTTCGATTCCCGCTTCAGGACAAACATTTGTGTGATGACAATCGGTGTTTGTCCTGAAGCGGGAATGGAACCCGCGATACCGTTAATAAAAAAAAGTTAATAAGTATACTATCAGTTATCCTATTCGCATGTTTTAGGGGCTAGATGGAGTAGTGTGTAATGCCCAAACATTATACATACACAGAGCAGCAGCAGAGCGCGTCGACTGCGCCTCGCAGCGGCCGCCAGCAGCGCCACGCACACCACGCCGCCCACGCACCAGCCCGCCATCCCGCCCGCCCAGCGCGCCACCTCCCACACCCACGCTCGCTGGAAACAATCACAACGATATAAATCTGCCCCACAACACACGTGGCCTACCACAATAGAATGGAATGGAAAAAGAAAATGACGACATCGTGGCTTAGTTGGCAGTGACCCTGCCTGCGAAGATTGGTGTGACGAACACAAATGTTTTATTCTCGGGTCTTGCGCAGGTGCAACGCCACTATCGTGACATAGTGGCGCGTTTAGGTATTGAATGAAAACTAGTAGAAGCGCCACAGTGGCGCCAGAGTCGCTTCCTCACGCCTCTAATTTGAAGGCGCCCTAAAAGAGATGGTACACACATACAAAATGGGTGATCACGATCTTCAGTAATGAAGTACCAACTACAGAGAGGGAAAAAAGATAGTATATTAAGCGTCAAACAACTTGTCCTCTGGCAAACCACGTGACAATGATGCGCAGAACGCAATTCGTATGTCAAATTGGTTCTGCGATTTTTGTCATGTGGTTCACCAGAGGACAACTTATTTGACGCCTATGCCTACTTGCACTAAACTGTCAAAGCTCCTAAGCAATTACTTTTTTTGCTAGCCAATTCTTAACGGTCGTTTGGTCGGTTAAGAGTAAAGTGATTGCGTAGGAACTTTGATAGTTTGGTGCAAGTCGGCATTTTATTTATTTATTTTATTTTATTTCATACACAAATGAGCTTACAGCCTAGGCCAAAGCGCCCGAGTGTTAAATTGCAGATTACATTACACATTAATTACCAATAACACATGATTATACATTACAATACATATAGTATACTAATGCCTATTTGCACCAAACTGTCAAAGACCCTAAGCAATGACTTAACTCGCTTGACAGTTCTTAACGGTCAGAATCTGTACTGTTAAAAACTACCAAGCAAGTAAAGTAATTGCTTAGGGACTTTGACAGTTTGGTGCAAGTAGGCATAAGTGCTGCAGTAATTACCTTCATGAACGCGTCGAGGTTGAGCGTGAGCAGCGGTCGGCGCAGGTTGTCGGCGGCGGAGGCGGCGGCGCTGGCGTTCTCCCGCAGCGTGGACAGCGCGCGCAGCAAAGTGCCCAGCGCGGTCTGGTTGGCCACGGGCTGGTCCAACGCATCCGCCAGCCTGGCCAGCGGCTGCCGGGCGCGGGAACCCATCGTCTCGCCCAGGATCTCAGACTGGAAATGAGACAATCCAAACATCACGTCATGTGACGACACGGATGGTCGAGTGGCAAGTGTATTGGACTGCCACGCCGGTATCACGGGTTCGATTCCCACTACAGGACAAACATTTGTGTGATGAACATCTGTTTTTGTCTTGAGTCTGGGTGTTTTCTATGTATTACATATATGTAGTTACAATAAAAAAAGTATTTAAGTATTCTATCAGTCATCTGGTTCTCATAGTACAAGTTCTGCTTAGTTTGGGGCTAGATGGCGTTGTATGAAATGTCCCAAAAATATGTTTTTTATTTATTATTTATATTTATGTGTAAAAGTTTCGTTATGGTGCCGTCAGAGGGCCGGGGTGGCCCTCTATGACGGCTAAGGCTAAGGAGAAACTTTTGTTCAGGGCGTTGACCTCTGAGGTCAAAGAAGACCTAGCGTAGTAGAGGTCAAATCTACCAGATAAAAGCTGGAGTACAGTAGGCTATGGTGACTTTATATTTACGTCTACATGCGAGCGAAGCGAGCGTGCACAGCCCTGTAAATAAAAAAAAACTAAATTCTATTTATATAGCCCCGTTTGCGACACTCTGACAATGGTTGTCACCTGGTTCTTGACGGTGTTAACGAGCAACGCGAGCTGGTTCCCCGCCTGGATGCTCTGCAGCATGGCGTTGTGCAGGTCGTCGTTCCCGAACAGGCCCACCCCTATCGCGCCGCAGCACAGCACCGACAGGATCATCAGGGTTATCTGTGGAGCAAGTGATATATTCTTAAGAAAGCTCGCGATTCGAGCAACTGATCGATCAACCTCGGCAGACACTCATGATAGTAATATTGCTAGTCTCATTGAGGGCAGCTCGAAAGCGTTTACCTGCGGTTAACTGTAGAGAAGTTTACAGACATACCTAACCCTATGTAGATAACTAAAAGTCGCAGAATTTTGTATAATGAATGAATGAATGTGAATGTCGACACCGTGGCTTAGTTGGTAGTGACTCTGCCTACGAAGCTTGGTGTTCCGGGTTCGATCCCCGGCCGGGGCAAATATTTGTGACGAACACAAATGTTTGTTCTCGAGTCTTGGATGTTGTGATGTCTTGTATGTGTCCATGCCACCTGCGACACAGGGAATCCTAGTGCAGGGGTGTGAGTGTGTGTGTGGGTGTGTGTGTGTGTGAATGTGAATGTGAATGAGAACTCTTTGCCTGGAAGAGATCTGTCTTAGCGATAAGGCCGCCTATTGTACCACTTTTTCTTCAATATTGTTTCTTCTTCATGTATTTTTTTAAGATTACATCTATCTTTATTGTACCCAATAAGTTAGATACAGATACAAGTTATGGAGCATGTACAATGGACGGCTTTATCGCTAAGCAGCGATCTCTTTCAGGAAACAACGTTAGATGAAGAAACGTTGGTTAGGGGTGCACTAAAGAGTAAAAACCAATCACGATCATCAGGTTATAACAGTCCACCGCTGGACGTAGCGTCTTCTAACGTTTACCATCATACAATGTCCTTGGTTTACCACGTCCATCTTCTACCGCAACCTTTCACAGATCGCCACTCCACCTGGCCGAAAGGTTAACACTACGCTCGCAAATAAAAATACGCTACATAGAACAGCTTCCCTGCAAAAGCCAATGACCTAGACCAATAACACGCACGACCCATCGACATAACAAGGCACGTCATCGAGCTATAGAGAACATGTGGTGATCGCATTAGGTCCTGTGAGAACTTCTGATTATGTCGGCAGTATTTATAGAGGAGCGGTCCCCGCGGAGTAATGGTTTCTACACGCTATCGAGTTGGGAGTCTATTTAATACAGCGTCCAGTTGAAACGCTATCTGCAATAGTGATTTGATGTGTTATAATTTTCTACAGGGTGTTTGGAAATTTGATTATGAAAATTTTTTTTTAGCGATGAAAATCCCAGGTATTGCTTTGGTATTTTTGGAATTTGGAAAATAGGAAAATAATTACTAAACATAAAATCTAATATTGTCGTCACCTATAATTGCAGTGGCACTTGGCCTGATATATATCATGTACTAAAAAAATGTATTAGTGTACACGGCGTTGGTGTTCAATAAATAAAATGAAATAAAATAAAACTTAGTCGGGTTAGTCACACCATTTATATATAACTCAAGAACGGCTGGAATAATTTTCATGATATTTGATTCGATTGGATTCGTCGCCCCACGATAACGGCAGAATATATATATTTAAACATTAAGGGAATAAAAGATAAAGAGAAAAAAGTTCCACGGGTGGACGAAGTCGTACGCGGGTTAGACGTGCACGTACCTTGAGCGCTGTGATACTCTTGGGCGGACGTTGCTTCCGGTCGCAGCATCGCGTAAGCAGGTAGATGAGCAGCACCGTCAGGGTCAGGATCAGCCATGCGCCCGGGATAGAGCCAAGGATGCCCAAACTCTGCAAACAATATAACAAACTATTAAAGAAATGTTGTATAGTGTCGCGCGTTCGATTACCGCTTACAAACATTTGTGTGATGATGTTACTTGTTGGGATTTTTTTCCCATCGAGTAACATCCTGACGCGGGGTGTTACTCGATGGGAAAAAAATACCATCGAGTAACAGTGTAACTCGTTTGGGTGTTACTCGATAGGAATTCATTAACATAGGTGTTGTATAGACAACACCTATGTTAATGAATTCCTATCCTATTGGTATATATATATAATATATATTTTTTTTAAATATATAGGATACATAGGTATACTATATATTTAAAAAAAATATATTCCTTCAGCTATCTGGTTCCCACAGTACAAGCTTTGGAGCTAGATAGAGGTCGGGGTCGAGGTTGTATAGTGGAGGGGTCCACTATACAACCTCGACCCCGACCTCCGTACATTTTTAGATTGAAAGATCTCTACATTTAAAGGTGGGTGTTACGGGACGAATGTGAACAGTGTAATGTTCCATTCGCAGGGAGCATTCGTGTAGTCAGTACGTGGAAACGAACACACATGCAAGCAACGAGCCGCTCGACTCACATCACGTCACGATTAATTATTACTTTGATGCCTTGATCATACGTACCGAGTACTCGGCCGAGACAGTGCTCTCGGTCGATTACTCGGTACGTATCTCGACACACGACAGTGTGTCAAGCCACGGTCAGGCCCAGCGAACTGGCGAGTAGCACTGTGTGTAAGTTTACACGAACCATTTGGGGCCACTTTTGACCTTGTCATAGCTAAAAAACTAATCAATATAAACACACCAAATTTAGTTTATGTATTGAAAGCCCGGAGTTAATGAAGTACCTCAAATTTCATAAACACAGCTTAAACGGTTATTTAGATATTAACGTTCAAAAATCGTCTATTTTATCACTGATTGACTGACATATAGACGTAAAACCTAACCCACTTCCAGATGACCTAGAAAGTTCAAATTTGGCATCCAGCTAGGTAATTGTGTGGATACAAAGGAAAAAATCAGAAAACAATAAATTAATAAGATTTTTTTTTTTTTCAAATAATTCGATTTTATGAGGTAAATTTAGCGCCTTGCAAATTATGAGAGCAATTGCCTTGCAAATTTTTGCAGGATATTTTCATTTCCATGATAAAATGTTGTTTTTATAGTTCAATAATTTTAAAATTATTTACAACAGCCCAGATGAATGCAAGCAAATTGTCGCAAAACACTTTAATCTCCCGGCACATGGGTCAAGGTACTACCTTATTAGGAAAATAAATAGGTAGGTAACTATTATAATTATAGTAGGTACCTAACCTATAGGTATACCTTTGAATAGTAATAAATTTATTTACAAAAAGTAATGATATCTGAACAAAACACATATAATATGTGAAAATAGGAGCCACGATCGAGAAGTCGTTTTCCCCGAAAACAGACCTCAGATCTACATATATGGCTTGCCAAGGTCTACTATAGACATTCGTAAATTTATTTATAAGAACGTATTACTTTATTTATAACGTAGACCTTGGCTAGCCATATATGTAGATCTGAGGTCTGTTTTCGGGGAAAACGACTTCTCGATCGTGGCTCCTATTTTCACATATTATATGTGTTTTGTTCAGATAAACATAGCGCCGAGTGCTCGGCTGAGCGAGTGACGTAAGCTTTCACTGTCTCGGCCGAGTAACATTTTACTGTCTCGCTCGTTTGCTCGGTACGCGTGATCTAGGCATGACTTTGATTACTATTGACTTGATATAAAGTAGAGGCAAAGTTCTCAACGACTCTTCTTTTCTTCTATTGCCGGCTTTGATATCAAAGTGTTCAAGCTGCCTTCGACTTTTCAACGATGGAGCTGTCTCGTTAGTCAGGAAAACCGTCCGCACCACAAACAATATAATCCGATTAGTATTTTTCTCTGACATAATTGAATACCAAGCAATTATGAATCGTAATAAAAAGATATTAGGCTCGAATTTTACTAGCACGCGCTTACATTGACTAAGCGAAGTGATTGCTACATCACAACATGAATTTCATGAATAGTAAATATCCTCAGCTCAAGCTTACGAGCTCACGAACATAAATATTTTATGTGGGTACGGAGGGTTGATCAATCACCGATTTGCTTACGTCATTGTGCCTCGTAAGCCGAATGATCCCGTTACAAAGTATCTACGAGTAAATTTCAGTGCTTAGGTGAGCTGAGTAGGGCATCGACCCGCTGAAACCTTGCTCGATTAACTCAAGCGTTTCAAATAATTCGATCAAATATCTACTATAATACAAACTAGCAAGTCTTCCCAAATGTATTGTAGTTAAGTTATATTGGATCCTTATTTGAAACTGAATGTGCACTTTGTACGCGGTACGGCTGAGTATTTTAAACAATTGAATTTACTATCTACCTACTTATTCAGTCATTTTAAGGTATTGTATTTCAATGATCGTTGATCGACCTCGGAGGATCGCAAAGCGTCCCGGAGCACCGCGCGCTAGCATTGAAATATATACCTTATTTTTTATACAATCGATAAAAACAACCTCTACCGTACCGTCTGCCCTGTTTGCGCAGGCCATAATGCTGCATATTCGTAAATAAACTTACAACTTATACAATTACTATAAACCATATCTCGATTATTAATATTTTGAAGGATAGTCTAAAATTATGAAACTCTTATCTATTCGATGGTTCTTGATCAATTACCCACGCCGAAATTACTGAACCGACTGAGCTGAAATTCAGGCACGGATATGGTTAATGACCTGAAAAGGAACATAGGCTCTTTTTACCCAAAAACCTCGCCCATAAAACAGAATGACCTGACAGACCATGCTAGCGATTCCACGGGCAGTACCTACTATAGTGGTGATGGTTAGTACTCACCTCGAGGTAGACGGGCGAGTCTGGCGCGAAGGTGTCGTTGACGCGGTGCAGCGTCACGTTGATGTGCGGCAGCGCGTGCAGGAACTGCGAGAGACGCGGCGGCTTGTACTCGTCAGACACGCCGGACGCGCCCATCGCGACGCTTCAACACCACCTGGATAACACCACACATACCACACGTTGAGATATGAAGAGATTGAGAAGCGCCACTCCTACACCACTTGGACCACCAACAACACTGCACAGTGAGATTGAGATTAAAGACTTCATCAAACAGAACGTGTACTTACGCCGCGTCAGGCAGGGCGCTAAGTTGTCGCCGCGCTATAGCGCCGAAATGTGTTGTACTATGACGGTGGCACACCGAGCGCCAGCGCTAGCAGTACGTAACGTTCTGTCGCGGCGTCAGGACTGTTTGACAGGCTCTCAATATATCTGTACAACGCAATGCAGCGTTATAGAGCGGCGTCAACTTAGCGCCCTGACGCGGCGTAAATACGCGTACGCGATAAGCATCCGCAGGACCTCAGTTGAACTAACAAACAACTCATCGATGGAGTTTCCTGTGTCTCAGGTGGCATAGAGCGTAAAGATGTAGCTACCCTACGATTATCAGATATATACAATACAATTCAAAACAAATGTTGTTCTATTCGGGGAACAAGCCCGAATGCACGCAGACTCACTAGCTAGATCTAAAAATTCAGGTTATCATCATCTCGTTTGCAACAGGATAAAAGCTCAATTTTTAAGACAAATAGACGCTCGCTTGTAAGACCTTATTACATTGGAAAAGCTTTAAGGTATTATACCCAATATTACCCAATATACCCATCTCGCCACGCCATTACTTAGCCACGAACGTTATCTGAATAATTTTAAAACAGACGTATTATTACAAACGCCAGCATAGAACCCCAACAACATTGCATTCTACACCCAGACAGACGTTTCAAAACATCGCTAATTACGAACTAAAATTAGCACCTCCCCGAGAAAGCCACACATCTGGTGCAAACGAGCTGAAAACTTACAAGCGAACGCAATTAATTATGATCATTCAGGGAACCTTTCTGAATGATGGCGATAAATCAATATTTTAACCGTGCAAATAGCCTCTCAAGTTTGATGAATGACTGGCAGATGGCCAAAAAGATGTCTCAATTTCAAGCCAAATAAACCACCACACGTAAATCAGATTATACCATTTTGAAAGCATACGAGTGCTAAATAAAAAGGATAACTGAATGTACATAGAACATCATTATCAGAACGAACGAAACGCATGTTGTCAGAAGATTTTGATTTCTACAACGCTCCGTATAATATTCCTAGACCAGGCGATAAAACACACAATATTTGATTGGAGCCATTTGGAGCCTACTTGATGGCACTTATCATATAAAACTATAAAAATGGGTACCCACCGCACCGTCCAGATAACGTCTCTTACGACTCCATGGCTGCAGGGACTAGACGCACTTTCACCGGGACATCTACAATAGAGAGAAACGGAATTTTAAAGGAATTATAATGCAAATAACTCTTTAGAAATACACATATCCTAAGCATGTTCGTCCACCGCTTATGTCATAATTCCTCTAACGATTATAATTGTTATATATGAGGCCATGAGCTTGGAGATTACAAATGTTGCGGTCAAGGTATTGAATAATATCTAAAAATAAACGTATTACTTCAATCACAGTATTCTGAATCACGTTAACGTTTGTGCAGAACATTAGCAGGTCATTCGATTAGAGTAGCGACGGGCAGCGTTTCAGCAGCTTCAAAGCTGCCGGTGGTCACGCTACTCATTAGTTCAATTGACCATCGCCCGCGGTTTCATTGTTAGATTACATGCTCGTTCTGATTGGGCTGGGAAGTTTCTGCAAGTCTTGATTAGTCCAACTTTCTTGCCTGAGCAATTGTTTATTCTACCATGATTATTAAGCCTACTTGGATTTCATTGAAGGGTTTCTCCGGAGTCCGGACTTCTACTTATCTATATCTACTACATATATGTTCTATACAATGTAGTTTTCCGTAACTGATAAAAGAGAGCCTTCTTCCATAATCTACTTCAATCACTGTATCGCGTAGAGACTTCTCTAGTAGGCAACTCTTATGAATGGACTAATACGAGAACGTTTAGTCAGTACGATGACTACGCTACGCTAGTACCTACAGTAGTCAATGGACATCAGAGCGTGCGTACAGACACGTTCGTTTCTAGAGTGTTCGAGGTATGAGACGATCTAGAGCTAGTTTCGATGATACATTACAGATGTTGAACGAGTATGATCGAGTCAAAACTTAAATAGGTAAAAACTAAATTAGCGATTGCAAGAAGCAAGACCAATTTGTAATGAGAATTTTGTAATGTCAGGTACACTTGACTCAGAAAAAAAAGGCAAATAGCTCTCCCAACGATATTAGTCATTCCACGTCCCAACAAAAAGTCCGAACGTAATTGATAGCTCGAAAAAATACGAGGAAGAATCTGATCAAAACCTAGACGACGAACTGGAATCAATGCACTCCGATCAAAGGTCAAGGACCCAGCGACCTCATACTAAACCTAAATACTAAGGTGATTGTCTCAAAGTCGTTGAGTTCGAAACCACTTGGAAACTCGTATTCATATCAAATTAATCGGTAACATTAATGAAATGTTAACCTTAGATAATAATATCATTAACTGTGAGCACAAAATGATCAATTGTTTATTTCCATTGAAGATTTAAAGGTATGTTCACATTGAACAGTGATTTGTACAATTTTGCCGCGGCTATATGGTAATTATGCCAAGGTTACAATCATAAGCAGTGCTGTATCATCGGTGCATCCAAGATGTCAGTTCACCTCACACCCCGGTTAGATTCTGTCACAAGACTCACAAGAGAATTTTAAAATAATCGACTGTCTGAGTAATAATCGTAAAACGAGACTTTATTTGCAATAAAAATTAGGTGCACGGTCTCCTTGGATACATCAGTGCGCCTTGAAGAGCAGTCAGCGTGGGTGACTGTAGACCTATGTTTTTAAACAACAATATTCGGGATCCGGCAGCGCTCGTATCGTATCGTCTCTCGTGTCTTCGTCAGTCTTGCGCAAAAAAAATCCACGTGATAAAATCTGACCGACTAAAAGCAAGTTGTGCACTCCGCTTAAAAAGTGTCACAGATAACAAAAGGAGTGGAGTCTCAGGAGAGCGTATCGTTCTTTTAGATCGGCGACATTTCGACAATGAAGTTTTCAGTGATTGTATTAATATTGACGACTGTATTAGCGAGTGTATTGTGTACGAATTACTTGTTTGGCGAGAAGACTGCGGACTCTAAACTAGTGTTCAAGAAGAAGGTGAAATATGAAGCTCTACCACTGCAGAAGCGAATCAAATACTTCACGTATAACTCGTCACAACCGATTAAGGTACATTTCTATTCATGTTTTCTTAAAAATTATATAAATTTGACAAGGAGCCCTAGAACTTCTCTAAGTAGAGCTTGAAGATGAAATGAAGAAGTTCAACGACCACAAATTCCGTTCCTTTGTCCAAAATTTGTCTGCCAGGACAAATATACATTACAATGGCTATAATGCAACAGACACTGAACAATTTTCTTCTTAACAATAGACAAATTGAATTCATATCTATATTTTATCTATTCTAATGCATAACTGGGACCAGACATCAAAAATCAATACATTCTATCTATAATTTATTAATTATACTTTGTGATATCTGGTTTTATTACAATGCTATCTACGTCATAGGCCACAGTGTATCTTATGTTTATGTGAACACTGAATACAAAATCTGATTATATTAACCTACGCAAATAAGTGATAGAAATATATTATCGTTTTCAGGCGATCAAATGCTTCGACTATCAAAACAGTGAGGCGTCTGTGAACGTGACCGACGGCGGCATTGGGTACGAATATGTGGAACTCAGAATGAAGAGCCAAAGAAGTTACAGATTAGAGTACGCCATTGAAATCTACGTTTGATTTACACGCACCAAAATAAGCCATGAAAATATGTTGTGTATTTGAAAAGCTATTACACAAACGTAGTTTAAATATACGCTTGAAAGTTGATTGATGAAAAAGTACATAATAATACCTACCTAATAATATGTTTGTAAATTGTACACAATGCCATCTAGCCCAAAAACTAAGCAGAGCTTATAAAACAGTGAGCCAGATAACTGAAGAATATGTAACTTATAATAAATATGTATACCTTTTTGTAAATACAAGTATGATTATGTCATTTACATAATTTTAGGATCAAACTGAAGTTATTTGTATTTTAGGATCAAATATAAATTGTAATATTGCCTCAAGAAATAATTTAATTGGCAATGTACTGATAGTTTTAAGAAAAAAAACGATTAATTTGAAAATAAACTTGTTCTGTTTATTGTGTTGATATATCAATCGAAACATTTAAACATAAGCCTATAAAAAACTATCATCCGGAATATTGTGATTAAAAGCATTTTACGATTCTAATTATTGAAGAACAGACGTTTGAGAAAGTAGAGACTCAAGATGTTAACTTCTTAGTACTAACGAGAGGAAATGCTTCATAGAATAAGATAACCGAAACATGTGTTAGCCCTTAGAAGGGAATGATCGTGGACAACCATATTTAGGGAGCTCGAAGAAAGAAACGAGAGAATGTAGTGTACTTGTAGCTAATGGCATCTAATGGTCAGTACCATAATGAGAAGGTTTTACTATGCAATAACCTTATTGCATACAGTAGAATTTAACAAACATATGCTGTATTTAGTCGCTTATGATTTTGAAGGGTTTTCTTTGGCGCAACCCAGACGGGTTTTACAGCTATCGCAAGTGCAGGCCACGTTTACCTACGGCCTTGTCGTAACAAGGCTTCAATCTCCAACATCTCAATAATAATGCTACTTCGAACAGCCTGCTGGTATGTTAAGACAACCTTTCACGACACACTAGCTAAAATGAGGATGTGTATAATCCGGTATTATTATTAGTACTACGAGTATATGCCTGCCATGATTTTCTATCATGAGGTTGTGTGCACGCTCGCTTCGCTCGGGTGTTGGGCGCACAAAGGATAAACCATAACCTACACTCACCTTACTTCTATCAGCCTTAGATGATTATCTTATACCAAGTTGTGTGTTGGTTGATATCATGTAAACGCTACATTAATTATATGGTCAAACGTAGATGGCCATATCATCAAACGTTGACGTTCAAACGATAAGGCCAATTTTAGAGAGCCATTTCATGAAAAAGCCATCCACATCTGAAAGTGGCCAATTCTATGATCCGGCCACGATATATATGTAGATCATCAATAAATACATATCGTGCTAGAACAAGCTTTCCATATGTAAGCTATTAGACGAAGGGAGAACTGGTTACTGAGTTATGGCTTTCGTTATCCGGTCTAGGTTAAGGTATCGGGTTATCCATTTATAGTTCGATCGGATAAGTTTATGTAATTCCCGTTTATAATATATATTACACTCGTAACACCTTATAGACTCTTTGTGGTGGTCTATAACACGTTCATCATTTTATTGTGTAACTATCTGACGCCCGCGACTTCGTTTGCATTGCGAATTTGTAAAATTGCTTTCTTAGTACGTGCCTGCACTTTTTGACTAACATATCCTCCAAGTTTCAAGTCTCTACATTCAGCTGTTTAGCCTGTGAGTTGTCTGTCAGTTAGTCAGGTCCAAGTCTTTTTTATGTATTGATTTCATTTACATTTGCAGAAATGCAGAAGTTTACTCCATGTAGTTTTTATATTTTTTATATTTTTACATTTCAGACAATGTTTTAAATTGCGTTCCCGGTATAACTATAAATTAAAGTCCCTGAAATATGGTACAATGTACCAACAAATTTTGATATTTACCGCTTGAGCCTACTCTCACTTGGGTCAATGCTAGTTCGGTGTGACACATAGTAATTTTATCGCACTTCTCTAAATAAATGTGGCCATGAACCACCTCTGCATATAACCTATGTATAATGAAGGCAATCTCAACAATAGAAAGGAATGGTATACCTCGCTCCACTTGTATTGCACCGTTATACCACTTTGAATGCTACTCATTGTCCTCAAAGACTGATTTGATTAGCTGAAAGATTTGCTTGATTGGCTTTAATTAGTGGTACAAAAGCAGATTCAAGGATCAGTTCATAATTATAATGACTTGGCACTTTTTTCAGAAATGAATACTTTCAGATAGGCCTTAACAATATTGGAATGCATAATTCATCGTTTTTTCGAATAACTTTGGTAAGATTCTATCATACCAATGCATTCGATACTGTTGACATAAATGACTATTTACATTATTATGAAGCCGTATTTGCCCGTTATTTTGCTTTTATTTCTATTTATTTTCTTTAGGGCACTTATTTTTGGGTGAAGGAAGGCCTCCTTTGCCATTTCTGCTTATCTTGGGCGAGTCTAGTCCAGGTAGCGCCTGTCAATCCCATGAGGTCGTCATTCCACTTCCGCCTTGGTCTTCCTCTAGGGCGAGTAGAGTTTCTCGGGAACCAGTGAAGTACTCTTTCACTCAATCTTCCATCTCCTGCTCTGGCTACATGTCCCGCCCATCTCCACTTTAATCTGCAAGCCATTTCTCCGGAGTCAATCAATTTTGTTATTTTTCATATATCAGATATTCTTTTTCTGTCCGCGATTTTAAAGCCTAAACTACATATTTACATAGGTAAGTAAATTGTTAGATACCTAATATAAATATAAAAATTCAAAAAGTACATACGTATTTCAATGTAACCAAAGCATCGTAAAAGGCTAATGGTCTTCCGAATAATAACAATAACTCAAGTGAATGCTACTAGGCTGGTGCTTAATCATACCGGCTTCTATTGTAGGTACAAGATAACGACTATGCTATACCAATTACAACCTATTGTTTTTTATCACCATCTTTCAATGCCAACTTTCTATTTTCATACACAGAATCAAGTTTGGTTATGATTATAAGCTTACACGCATGTTACTTCCTATAACTGTGTGGTTATTGCATAGTATGACAAATCAAATATATCAAATTTATTTATTTGCATCAGACACAATCTTATGTGCTAAAAACGTTACATTGCCGGTGATATATAAAAATATCTATATATTAAATACAAACTAATATTGGTGATTCGAAGCCATCATACTATAAATAATCCAGGAACAGGATGTAGTCTATTCCTCCCCAACCTACCAGATTCTAAATAGATAGGTATTATCTGTACTCTGATGTTAAGCTTATCAAGAGGTAACTCCTCAGAAGAATATATCCAATCTCATTGGGTAACTCAATGGCATCGTATTATGCTGGTCAAGTTGCCAAGTACAGATAAGAAATTATTTCAGCTTCAAACTTGACAGTTACAACGGAATGAAGTTAGTAAAGTTGGCGGAAGTCCTATGGGACCGTGTCACGAATACCGAGGGACTGGTGGAAGATTGCCAATTAGAGCACCAATGTCCTGTCAAAGTTTTGGATATAACAGTACGAATAATTTTAAAAGATGGTCCACCTAGACACCACTTAGTTAATTTACGAATTGGTTATTCAACCCTTCTTCTTCTATCGTGTCACAAGTTCTTTCGAACCAGTGTGTTGAAAGGATTGCAAGTGCACCTCAAAGAGGCTCCTTTCGTGCACTTGACACATGTTTTTGAACTTTTTAGAGTTCTATGACATGCCGGTTTCCTCACGATGTTTTCCTTCACCGTTAAGCACGCACCGATTTTTTTAACAGAATAATCCATTGGTGTACGACCGGGTTCGAACCCACGACCTTCGGATCGAAAGTCGAGGCACCTCCCATTCGGCCAGCACGGCTTTTTCAACCCTTAAATAAACCTTGATAAATGATAATTGGCAATAGAAGATTGATCATTGTCTAAAGAAATCTAATCACATTATTGATAACAATTTTTATTTGATTGTAACTCAACAGATACAGATACTTAATGAAATAACAATATTGATCTCAGATATAATCAAACTCATGCGCACTATACCTAGTCTGTAACTACTATACCTTAGGTACCTAAAATACTTACCTGTATGTAGCTCTGTAATTGTCTTTACACCCAGCTTAAGCCGGTGTTCTCCTGTGATTAAACCACTGGTGGTTTATATTATGGGCATATCTTAAGTGGTTTAATCATATTCGTCGTTTACTCACACGCACACATGATCTGTTTGTGTGAGTGGTTTAATCACAGGAGAACACCGGCATAAGCTAGGTGTAAAGATCATTAAAAAGCCGACTGTACATATATGAAGGCAATAAATAAATACAATACACTTTACTGCACACTTCGAAACAGTAAATCATACAGGAACACGAAGAACATGAAAAGTAAAGCACAATGCATAACTGATGTAATAATGTTTTTACTATATATTTTTAAACTTGTTTTTTGATAAATAAATTGCATTTGAAAAAAAAAAAAAAAAAAAAAAAAAAAAATGGGCGGTCTTATTGTTGCATAAAACAATCTCTTTCAACCTGTAGATGAGCTAGATAGTAGCAAAGAGGAACCAAATCCAAATTAAAGTCACGGCAACGACACGGCTTGTTCCCAAAGATTACCATTGATGGCGCAATGCTGTTGGCAGATATATTTGGTACACAAAGCTATCAGCTTTGACGACGCTACATCGGTTTGGCGAGTATTGTGAGCCAAGTTGGTCATGTTTATTATTCTTATCCCATAATAATATGCTATGAAGATAATAGTTGAATTTTCTAAGTGCAAGTCTTGCACTTAGAAACTCTGTTACAAACTCTCCATATAATCCGGTCAATTTAGCTCTAAAACTAGGGGTAACCTTGCATATATTCGGACAGAGCTGAAAATTGGTACGAATGTTGGGGACACCATTATAAAAGAACTGTAAGAAGTCTTAAAAAAATTTTGTGTAAATGTAATTTTTGAAGATTTCTGTTCGAATTAATGCAAGGTCGAATGTCTAACTTGACCGGATTAAAATTGATATCGATAAAGTTAACTAAAACATAAGATGGAAAATCCACAGATTCCGAAAGTTAGGTCGTCACTTTACCATAGCAATATTCTCAATCAGGCGTTTTTTTTTTTTTTTTTCGGATGGACGTTTAATGCAGTTAGCCGCAGATGGCTGTTACTGCGTCACCGGACTCTATCCTCAATCAGGCGAGATACATCTGCTAAATTACTAGATAGACCCTGGATGTAATAAAACATTCTAATGTTACGGCCAATAACAATATATCAGGTATTTGAACTCGCAAACTATTGGTTAGTAATGAAACCGTCTTAAATAAATTATTGAAACACTCACAATCCGTAAATCAGCAAACAGATGCATCTTGCATCTTGGATCTTGGAAAGGATATTGACCGCGTAAGTTAAATTTAGATCGACGGATAGACCACCAGACATTGTTTTCGTAGCTATGAATCATCCACAGGATTTCCCATGGGAGTAGGAAATAAACAAGTTTCCTATTACATCAAACAAACCCTTACATTAATATTGTTTGGCATGGTATATAAAAAAGATACAAATGGTTGTATGTATGACACGATTTACAACAAACTCTTATGTTTAAAAAAACTAGCTAGCTAGTAGATATATAGTGTAGGTACTAGTGTATCATAAATAGTGCACGAAAGGAAAAAAAGCGCACTCGAAATCCTTCCACCACACTGGTTCGAAAGAACTAGTGACACGATAAGAAGAAGATAAATAGTATGTTGCCGACTTGCACCAAACTTTTAAAGTTCCTAAGCAATTACTTTACTCGCTTGACAGTTCTTAACGGTCAGAATCTGGACTGTTAAGAACTACCAAGTGAGTAAAGTAATTGCTTAGGAACTTTGACAGTTTGGTGCAAGTAGGCATGTATCTCGTAGGCATAACTTACGAGATATCGTATAAGAAAACAAATTCCTCATATAATAGATAAAAACATAATTAGGATTCCAAACGAAGATACGGAGGTCTACTAATCATAAATCCTAATCAAGCAACGTTATTTGAAGTCTCAGCCGTTGATCTCAATTCAAATGAAGCAATCAGCTAAATTAATAAACAGCCGACTAAGCAAACCTGACAGGCGTCAGGTAGATACCGTCCGATATCCGGGCGGTATCCGGATAGCGTCGAGCTTGTATCCGAGAGCCGGAAGAAGGCGTGATAGCCGCCAGAAACTACTGGTTAACCAGGTTTCGGGCTACAGAGCTTTGGTTGGCATATCATCGATGCTGATTGATGAGGTAAAATACGAGTAGATTTATTCAAAGGTTTTGAGAATTACGGTTACCTATATAAGGAAATGTAGTTTTTTAACAGAGTGCTTGCGTGCACGTTAATTGTCGGTTCTCGGATATATCAATTTATAGTTATAGTCGTTTAAGTCGGAGGCTTTTGAACAGCTTCAAAACTCCTTTACCAGAACGAGCATCTGCTTCAAACGTGACGAGACGCGAAAGATCATAGCATTTGAAGCAATGACAACACAATATTATTTACCCTTAAACTCGTTAAAGAACTCTACATCATTTCCAGACTTGAAGATTTTGAGAATTTCTCGAAAGATCAACTGTAAATTCATGCAAATTTCAAACATTAACACGTGCAACAGCAGTTCCCCAACTTTCCAGAAACTATAACATGCAAAACACTCAAACCGCTAACTGGAAAACGCGACGTGGTCGTGCAAAATTCAGCGAGTTGTGTAACGCGACGCATATTCATGGGATCAGGAGAGACCGTAACACGCTTCCATTCTCCATAACTGAGTTACCAATTTGTTCAATTCCGCAAATTGAATTTACTTTAGAATGAGTACAGATGGGATAACAACGTTAAATATATGAACTAGATAGAAACTGATCAAACAGAACGGAAAAAACTCAATAATATTAATATCATGTCAGAAGCACTGACTGAACGTCCGTCCGTTTAATTCAAGGCATGATTTTAGAAAACTGTAGATTGGGATCAGATATTAACGAAAAATAAAACCATTTCTCTTTCAAATAGACTTATCTTCCTGACGTTTAGGTCAAAACGACCCAAATGACGCCTAAGAGTGTAAAATTAAGAAGATAATGCCGTGTTTCTAGGGATCGTCGCGTCTGCAGTCCATCGACCTAGTTTCCCGGCATAATTAATAGCTGAGGCTCTTAGCAGAGGATTAATGTTGGTTGATGTACAGTCCAGTACACTTGCTGTGTTGTCCTTGCGGTTTTCACGAGTTTTCTTTCTTGAAGGATTAAGTATAGCTGTAAAAGATGACTTGAATCGTGGCCATAAAGTACTGAAACATTAAAATGCTCAGAGCGAGGAAGTAAAGAACTTTTAACGACTATTGTTTCAAAAAGCTCAATCCATGTAATACCCAAACTATGGTTAAAGCTAGTTATTAACTCTACGTCCGACTTCTTTGTATTATTTCGTTTTTATTTCTACGTCCAACGATAATCGAACTAAAAGACTCTAGACTACACTTCTTTCTTATGTTTTTTGCAGCCTGGCTCTCGAAGAGGAGAGACTGCAAGGAAATCGCAACTTACAACGGAGATCTAATTAGAAATCAATTGTCTTGTTAGGGTTAAATCCGTTGGGGTCCGTAGTTCTAGTTCTGTGGAGGAAGCACCCAATCATATCCCAACAGGCACTCAAGGTAAATTGAATAATTCTGGCAGATTCCGTCTGGCTTGAGATACTAATGTGTTTTTATAGCTAGAGCCAGCCAGGGTCAATCTCCACATGGCCCAATTTTATAATGAGGTTATTGGCTCACGTCTGTTTAGTAGACGCTGTGTCGTCGCTGAGTTCCAATTAGACTAGATGTATCGAGATATCGTGCCCACTGCCACTGGGTCTTTTCATAGTAGTCAAGTATACGTAGGTTTAATTTCAACGAGCGCATAGCTATTTTAATTCGCGCCATGAAATATTTAAACAAAACACTATTTGTGGGTTATGAATATTTCTGCGAATCTGAAGCCTTCTCTCAGATCAAAGACATCAAAAGCCACCTTTCTCTATCAACTAACGTTCCTGTTTACAATAGTTGCCATTGAACTGCTAGATCGTGTAAATGTTTACGATGAACAGAGTTCATTGTTCCATCGTTAGAAAACGTTTTTCAGTACAACGCTAACGGGCAGCGTGAAATGGAAAGTGAATAATTAAGGAACATTGCTAAGTAATTTATCAAGGGCCGGGGATACTAATGGTACGAGGGTTCAAGTCACGAAGAAACGCAGGAAAATGAATAACGAAAAAAATATTGTAACTGTTATTAGGTATAATTAAATTAAAAATTAATAAAATGAATACATTCTTAATATATATTTCGTTATGAAATAGTAAGTATAATGTATAATTGTATAATTTACATTAAACCCTCCGGTAGAGCTTTAGTTAGACCCATATTGGGCGCCATTAAGAGAGACCTACCCTTTGGAGGATACCCCAATTCTAATTACGTGTGTCGAACTAGCCCCAACCAATCGAATAAAATATGATCACTGAAAATGGAGAAACGAAATCGAATTTCACATACATAATTTCGTCGACCGGCTCCGATGTGGACCTACAAATCCTAGTACAACTATTTTTATTTTACTACAGAATTAATATCGATAGTATGGTCGAAGACACGTGGTGAGTTGATAGTTCGCCGGTGAATGGGACACGTGGAGCGGGCGCGGCCGCTCGATAGAGTCGAGGCTGCGCGCTGAGCTCGCGCCCGGAACTGTCTCCGCGACCAGCGCACACCCCCCCGCTTCCGCGCACCGCCGGTGAACCCCCCTCGGGGAACGACTTCACAACATCCAAGCTCAACCGTACATCTCCGATGTTACTGGCTCGCAGCCACCAACCGAAGCGGACCTCGGAACAGTAACGGAGGATATCCGATTAAAGCTCATGCTACATCGGGAGATATTCCCAGGATAGGTTTAATCAAAGATGCTCTAACATGCTATTATTGAATAGAAAATGGAAACCATTGGATTCTGTCATTGTGTCGCATGCCTTCTGAATTTATTAGGAAATTCTAGATTTGTTTTGTGATATATCAGATTTTGAATCATATTCCAAAAATGTATAGCGAAGTTAAATTTAGCACAACAAATACTTTCGAATTAGTTCAAATCTGTTCCAACTCACCTACGTACACAACACAACAAATCGTAATCTAAATGCAGTAGGTATAAATAACAGAATAATAAAAAAAAATCGTTGAAACAAACAATTCTCACAGGGGTTTACCAGAACAGACAACTTTCATAATGGAACAAAAACCTTATTCTGAAGTCTCAAGCTTAAAATTACCAGTTCACGCTACTGCAAAACGCACAAAAAAAATTATATCATTAAAAATGTGCCATTTGGATATTTCGCAGAAACCTCATGTTCCAAGTAATAAAGACTAAAGCAGATTATGGGCGATAAAGACGAGTGTGAGTATGGATCGACGCGGCACAGAAAACAAAGAAATGCATCTGGCATCGCGACAGTCCTCTCAAAAACAAGTGTTTTAAAAACGTGTTCAGAACAGCCGCTCAATAAGAAACAGTTGTGTATGCTGTCTGCATCCAGAATTAAACCATAGATTACTGCATATATAGGACATGAAACTTAGTGCTTATAGTACTTGACCAGATAACCATAAGTGTTTTTAAACATAATGTAAACATGTTATATATTACCGCTATAAGTATTATTTTAATTAACAAAGACCAAAGAAGAAGAGTGAATAGCATTATTCTAGGTAAGCGTGCTACATCGTCGACTGCATCATCACTTCTCTTACCATCAGGTGAGATAGGTGTTAAACTCAAAAACGCAAGCCTATGAATAATTAAAAAAAAAACATTTAACAGCTGTGGACATGAAATAAGGAACGACTGCATAAAGAAACACCTTTCAGTAAGATTCATCAACGTCACAAAATATGTATGTAATATTTAAAAGCCTAATTTCGGTTTCACTTTAATTAAATCATCTTTATTCAATTATATTTATTTAGTTGATTAGGCTTGGGCAAAACATGTTTGTTGAAGTTAAATTGAAAAGTCATACTAAACTTTACCCAATTTTCCCCGTTCGATTTTACCCAAACTAATCCAGAAGCCCCGAAGTTGAACAAAATCCAGTCATTGTCAGTCCGGAAATTACCAAAGATTTAGGTTCAGCTTTCACTCAGCACAATGACTAATGATCATTAAGCTGTAATTTTCTTTGGCTCGTATAACTTTGCATTTTGCCAATGAATCATCTGATTTGGCTTTAATCTCAAAAGCCTTCACTTGGTCTCGACTTCTCGAGTCTCGATTGTAAAGATGCCTCATAGGATGAATGATGAAATATATCAATAAACGGTGTTTATGTAGATCATTTAAATAGCCATTCTCGTCTAGTCTATGCAGTAGCCAAGCTTTAGTTGGTTATTGAATTTGATATTGTATTAATCTCAAGTTCAGTATGTGATGGTTTAGTAGCAACAAGAAACTTCATTCAACTTCATTGCAGCAGAGATTTTTTAATTTTATACGTGTAAAACTTTGATTATTTCAATAAGAACAAAATTATCAAAATCAACAAAAAACTAACGACACATACATACTTATTGCATCAAAAAAAGAATTACTCTTTGGTTTCAACTAGATATAATTCTGCCATCAGTTACCGTCAAATATCCGGCTCGGAGGACCAGCATCCAATAAAATGGAATGAAGTCATTCGACCCGACGATTTCATGTCAGTGATTTGTAGCCAACAGGGGAACGGATATCCAGTTTTATATTGACATAGTCTATAAATTTTTAATTCATCCTGGTTTATAGCTTATTATACGACTCATTTTTGATTTTTGATATTTTAAACTGTAGATCTTAAACAAACGAAATTAAACTATTTAGTGTTTTCAATGTAAACATCAATCATTATTGTAGTTTGATGATAGAAAATTGTTATAAGTTGACCTTTGTCACAAATATAACATTACTAGCTGGTGCCCGCGACTTCTGCTCAGGATTAGTATTTAGATTATAAATTGTAGCCTATGTGTTATTCTGATGTATAAGCTATATCATTGTAAAGTTTCATTAAAATCCATTCAGTAGTTTTTACGTGAAAGAGTAACAAACATCCATCCATCCATCCATCCATCCATCCATTCATCCATCCATCCTTACAAACTTTCGCGTTTATAATATTAGTAGGAAGGATAGGATTTTTCGTCACGTTTATCAAATTAGCCGACTCATCCAACATTGAACACTAACAATCGCGTATTTCAGAAATTGACTGGATTAAAAAAGGTCAAATAGTCTTCGGAGCGGGCCATTTTTGATGCAAAGCCTTTGTCGATCGTACAATAGCCGATCAAAAACATAAATGGGATATCGATGATGACAGTTTTATACAAAGGACGAATTGAATACCTGTATTTATAGAGCAGTTTGTTTTTATCGAATGGAATCGATATGGGAAATGATTACCTCGATAAAGAAGAATACGATGTACATACAAGGATTAAAAGATTAAATAGTTTTTTTTTTAATAACATAGTGAAGAGACGAGCTTGGCGTTCTCCTGATGGTAAGAGCCTGCCCAAAACTAAAACAGTGCACGAGGCATCCTCAGGAGATGTTGACTCGCCGAAATCTGAAACGAGAGTGCTGAACAAGACCTGGTTTCACATGGCCCGGTACAACGAGCGCTCGTCCACTTTGAGACATTTTGAAGGTGAGTCTTGAAAGTCCACTAAATTTACTAACTACAGTGCCATTCGAACCGGAATAATACTGTATAGATGATAGATTACTACTATTAGATACTATTAAAGAAGGCATACAAAGATGATAATTTAATAAAAACAGCGCATAAGAAAGAATACTTATAAAACTCCCCTCCCGACTCGAAAGGAAAGCAACTGTATCAAAATGAGAATAGCATAAATAATTAAAATCATTCCATTTGCCGAGCACAATAAGCTTTTCAACTGTAAAATGCAAATAACACAGGTAATGGCGTCGAGTTTTATCGTTAAATGCCTGCAATCCCATAAATCGTGTTGTTCAACTCTTGGACCACTTGGCTCTCACGAACATGGTGTATGAATCACCGAGACTAATAAAAACTGCAAATCGAAAGTGAAAATGGTTTTGCTGAGGTATCGAAGCGCAAGGACATTAATAGGAGTAAGTACAGACAGCGTCATAGATAAGTATCCCCCTTGCATTATAATACCCAGCTTCAAATCCCTTTAAATCACTGTCGCGGCGAATGGAGAAGTTTTGTCTTCTAAAAATAGATTTTATTTGTATAACAGAATGTAATCCTAAAAATAATTTTAAGTATTAAAATTTTTTGAAAGGATTTATAGCTGGGTGTCTTGTGCAAGGGGGATACTTATCTCTGACGCTGTCTGTACCTAAGAACAACGTTCTCAGAATGTTTCGAGTATTGCAACTTGGAATTCTGAAAACTTTTTCTTAACATATTTCCAAGTGGCTTTGTCTATACTTGGTTTAGCTCTCTACTTGGTTTATACGAGTTTATTGATTATTTGATTTGTATTCGCTGGCCTATATTTCCCTGGCCAGGCTAGCGAATCAATCGAATAAATCGAAAAACAGTTGATGCCTCCCCTGCAGGATATTCTGCCGCAAAGCTAAATTACTGTGTTGCGGTTTGAAGGTTACTGAAGCTAGTGAAATTATTGGAATTTCGAAACGGATCATCAAAATGTCTCAAAGTGAACGAGCGCTAATAGCACCGGCGGCGGCCTATGTAAGTCAAAGTCCGATTTAGCACTGTTTTGGTTGTGGGCAGGCGTTATCTCTTACCATCAGGAGACGTCATTTTTTAGCATAAAAAAATGTACAAACTGCATCTTGTTTGAATAGTTATACCACAGTGTACTAAGATGTACAGTCAGCTGCACAGACAAGCTGCACAAGTTATACTAACAAGTTATTTTAAAAATATTTAGATTCTTTTCTGGACTGGACCGGCAAAAAAGGGGCCTATGGAAGCGACGTAGGAGTATAATTCAAAGTGGTGAAAGAGAGGGGTGAGGGCCCTACCTCCGTTGCCGGGTCAAAAACGGCTTTGTGGCATTTGCCAGGCGCGCCTAACGAACCACTACAGATAACGAATATGAACACAGATTCAATGGTGGGCCCAGTTTTGCTCAGATAAATGTGATCATTCGCGACGGTTATATCAGTGAAAAGAACCTTCAAGGGGAGGAATATCATTGAAAGAACAAACGATGAGGCGAAGGCTGAAGCGCTTTGAAAGATAGTTGATGCCATTCTTTCAGGACTTTTTTAAATTGACTGAGTATACATTTCAAAAAAGCTTTGTTTTGGTGTTTAACATAAGCGAAGGAAATTGGGAAAAATGGTTTTTCCCAACCTTGATCGCTAATGTTAAGCTATCAAAACTAAATTCTACTAAAAGATTTCGTGAGGTTGTAGTAACAAAATTAATCGCATCAATGTGCGGAATTCTAGGCCCTGAGTACCACACTTCAGTTTGAGGCAAATAATCTTCGTAAGTATATTTATAATTTTCCCTTAACATATATTATGATTAATTCTAAGAGCTGATAGTTAGAGTGAACTGAAAGAGCGGTTCAAAGGCTTAACATGAAAGATAAGTCCATTAGCCGACATTCAATTAAAATACATTAGCCGCCATCGCCATGTCAATGTCATGTGGAAAAGTGCGTGTGTCTAGCCATTAAACAACACGGTTAATTAAATAATGTTGAACATGATTTAGATAACATGATATTTGATTTTAATTATTTTAGGCCAGTTGAAATTAATTAAGGGTAAAAACAGACATAGGCATGAATTGATACCCAGTAAGAGTAAGTGTTGATGTAGAAAGGGCGCGATGGCGCAAATTGGGAGAGGCCTATGTCCAGTTGACTGCGATAGGCTGATGATGAAATATTGAACAGTTGATGTAGTCTTTGATTGCGGTTTAAGATTAGCGGATTAAGAGCTCATTCGCACAACCGGTTTTTTAACGCACGTCAAAAATCCATTCAAACAGAACCAATGTATTTTGCGCATATAAATGCGCTGAAATGCGAACAGCTACTTGGAAATGCATTCGAAACCACAGGGATTTTTTTAAAAGCTGATTGTTAAAAGCTAGCGTGTGAGCGTGTCAGCTTTTGGGAAGAATTTTCAATAAGCAGATTGTAAAAAAGCCGATGACACTGGGGTTTACACGCTAAAGCAAAGTCGCTGGCTTGTAGCGTGTAAAAAAGCCGTGTGTCATCAACACTTTAGACCATATTGAAGGAAGGTGATCTCTACTAAATGACGGTAGAGCTGACAGAATTACAAACGAGTACTCTAACTACCTACTTTAAAAAAAAATACATCCAAACATGTATATAACAGTAATTGCCAAAACCATAATTCCCCCAGTAAGAGCTGGCCACTTAATCGATAAGGAAAACTGATTAGTAACTATGGATTTTAATCGGCATATAAGCTCTAGCATAAAGCTCAAACATTTGTTCAACTACAAATCAGGTGCAACAATATTATTTGAAACTTTCACCACACATTAAGCAAGGGTTTGGTTGGAACGCGTGTGGGCGTCTATTTATGTTCCAAGCGGATTGGAGAACAGCAATTTGTACGATTATCCTAATGGATGTGACTATAGGTAGACGATAGACACCGTTTTATTGACACTATACTTTCTGATAAATTATTGAAATTACGTAAAAGGCCGTAAATCAGAAACCTCTTAGTATTGTCCATTATAATGGTATCGCGAGAGTGAATAATAAAAATTATCTTACCACAAAGTGTTCAGGACCGATCTCAATCTGAAAGCAAATAAAGATTATTTATTTTTCATCATATTATGTAAATTAAGATGTTACATTAGTTCGGTAGACGTTATCCCGTGAACATACAAAATGATAAGGTTCAGTTACAGCAAATAAGTGGAGAAAAGACTCCGGGTCCAAGTTAGCCGCTGCAGACAAAACCTTTGCAAATGGGGCTAAGATGGCTATCGAGATCCTAGATCTATACCTTACCACAGCTACCCATTGGCTATTTAGAGTATTCCAGATATTCCTGGTAGTTCCGATTTCAATGGAGTATTGAAATCGGATCAAAACTGAAGAAGTTAAAGTTATATACTTCAAATGGTTTAATTGTGGGCCCAATGCAAAAGCATTTTGTCGAAAAACTCTGTCACAAGAAGCCAAAAAACTTTATTGTCTTTAAGCAAATTTTTTCTTAAGGGGAATCCTCAAATCCGAATTCCATACAAAATGATTCGGACAAATACTCAAAAAGTACGCCGTATTATAGTAATTTATTCACTATTCGTTTCGTCCATGTTTTTTGATTTCGTCAACAAAATAAGTGAAAAGTAAAATTAACCCTACTAACTTAAAGTCATGTTTTTGTTTTTTAATTAAAGATAACTGTTTTTTTTTTCAATTGTGCGATGTGGTCGCTCAGCGACAAAGCCCTTTTTTGTTGTGTTATTAAAATAAAAAAAAATAAAAAAATGGTTTAATTGATTGGTCATATACGCAGACCAGACGTGTTAACCCCGAGAGCATACTGCCCGCTACATCACTTTCAAATATTAAAAAAAAACTTAGGCGTCGCTTGGGTCGGTCGCAAAATATGTTCAACATCTGTCTCGTCGCCAACTTGGCAAGGTCGCAGGTAAGGCTACATGGATAATGTCACTGCAGCGATGACCGTATCGATTGATATGCGGTCTGCGGTGCTGCTTCCATGAACTGGACACCATCGATTGGCAAAGGAAGTTAGCAATGAGTATATAAAGGGTTTGTAAAAAAAAATGGATATCGATCTGTTCATTCGACAATATGTTACGTAAATTTCCCGTTTATTGTTTTTAAATGGAGACGCTTCGTAGAGTATTATATCGCTTCTAATGCCTAGATCACACGTACCGAGTACTAAGCCGAGACAGTGCCGAGTAACATTTTACTGTCTCGGCCGACTACTCGGTACGTGTGATCTAGGCATAAACCATGCAATTTACCACTATACGAGTAACAACGTTACTTATACGCTATCAAGTAATTGAGTGATCTTGACCTGATGAAGGGCATCAACGCCAACGTACCTATATGTTATCACTTAAATATATTTTTGTTTAATGACGACTCCAGTGTTATAAGACCTACAAATTATTTAAAATTAATTCATACACAGCTAGATATTCAGTTCTAGCTGACGCCCGCAACTTCGTTTACGTAGCGATTTTTTTTTACTATTTTCTTTGTATTCACTTTGAGCTCTTTACGAACACGACCTCAAAGTTTCAAGTCTCTCCGTTCAGCGGTTTGGTCTGTACGTTGTCTGTCAGTCAAGATTATTATACATATTGATGATGATAATATCACACATCCCTAACTAAATCCCTATCTAAAGCCTTATAAGAGTTTCTTTCGCCATGCAATATCAAGTTTAACACTGGCAAAACAATAGCACAATAAACTACATATGTTTACTCTACTTATAACCAATGACCCGAGGAAAATTGTTGTCACGAGCCAATGGAAAGTTTTCCATTACCTTCCTTCCTTTGAACCGGAACTGATTGTTTTCGCGGCATAATTTCCGACCGTTACCCATTGAAGTTTTTATTTCGCACTGGCTATTGTGGACAATAGACATGGAAAGTAAACCGAGTAGCATGTTATTTATCATGGTATAAAACTGATCACACATAACACTTGTTACTTTCTGAGACCAAGTCTGTTATAAAATCACCGGTGATATCCACCCTGCGCCGACGCACCCCGGCAGGTGTTTTGTACGCTGTGGTGTCATGATAATTGTCACCATTCACAATTTCATTCGTATCGTAAATAACAATAACAGACAGTCAGTCAGTACCTAGTGTGCTGACTGTGAATGGGAGGGATTGCTCGACGTCGCGCCATGTGTGAATTATTTTAACAAAATGTACCTTTATCACACTAGGTCACTGGTGAAAAATTATCGGTGACAAAACTACAGGTGATTTCACTGTTACAAAATGTAATAATATCGCCATGTGACAATGAAATAGAAGTAGCAATCATTTCCATCCCTACTGGACAATCAGACAACGAGGTGGAACGGTAAGCGACAGCGCGTGAAATGTGGCGAGAGGTCTTGCATTGTCCAGCAGCAGGTGATCTGTCACTGCTTGGCTGTGGTCGATGGCTGAGTCTGTTACGGCTAGCGGTAGATTGAGACCATCAATCTTGCTTTGCTGGTTACTCAGTCAGCTCCGACACAATTAAAGCCATCGATAAAATGAAATAAAAAGGATGCTTTGGAGTGTAGTCTAGAAAAAACCTAGCTCAGTTACATTTAATTATTAATATCTATAAAAGGCTTACCAAACTACTGGTCGTAGAGACTCGAAATTTGAAGGGTAAAAAGTGTAGGCGCGTACTAAGAAAGGAATTTTGTTAATTCTTAACGCAACCGAAGTTGCGGATGTCAGTTAGTAGTATAATATTTCGGCTATAATTAATTAATTGCCTTTTGTAATAAATAAAATCATGTTAAAAACGTTAAATGTTACACAAGGTTGGTAAAACGCCCATAAAATTAAAGCTCTCGTTTGATAGTTCTGTCTCACTTACCACAGATAACTGATAAGAGGCAATAAAACAACACAGTTATTGGAGGGTTTTAGGCAATTTGAAAGGACCAGAGCCAGTCATTGGTTTACACGAGAGGATATGAGACCGCGGAAGACACATAGGAGCTGATAGTTTGAACACATTGGCCGTGGTCATCTTATTAGACAGGGTTGTAGACTGGCAGTTTCTTTGGCAATCTAGCTCCATTCATCCCTGATATTATGTATAGTCTTTAACAAACAGTAATGTTAGTTTTTCCTGTTGCAGCACGCGCCAGATGCATCGCGTGACTCAGGGCGGGCGAGTCACAATAATCAATTACATACCCCTGCCGTACAACGAGGGTTGCATTTCCATGGTCATAAAATGTCCCTAGACAGCAATATTGCCCTTGAACATGTCTTGTTATAAATATGGGGCTTTTGGGTGGTTTGCAAAATGTTATAACTATATATTTATTGCACCGTACATTCAGTGCTCTACATTTGTATCGATATACATTGGTAAGTCGACTTTAAATACACATCTTGTACCTAACCTATCAATCTAGTAACTAACTCACCTAACCTAGTGAAACTAGCCGATGAAAAGAAAAATAAAATGGAGGTTTTCAGTATGACGCGATTTTTTCTTGTAGTCTAACTGGTGACAGATTCGAAAAAATCATCTTACAAAGAAAGTAACTTCTATGCAAGATAAATAGTCTTAGATACCTACTTAGCATTGCAAGATAAGGCAGATCAGGAACTAGGTCATGTAATGCTTTTAAGCCCATACACAAATGTTTCCGTTCAGTGAAATTCAACACAGAAGTACGAAACTGCGAATATGATAATAGATTATTGTGTACATAACTGGACTAGGACACCAAGATCGTAGATAGTGGAGCCTTTGTTCCTGTTAACAATAACATTTGACAAGCATTGTGGGTTAGTGTCGCCACATATTTAGTTGGGACACTAGACAATACATAGTCCCACAAACAGATGATGTAATTGATAATTGAGTAAAATAAGGTATTCTATTAATTTTCCATTGTTTTAAGTTTGTTTATGCTCTTACTCGAAGCTGTGTTTTCTTTGCGTTTTCTTACATGGATATGAAATTCTATTCTAATTCTCAACTCAGAGTAGGTGCTATGTAATCTGTGACTTTACAACTCTCGTAATAACAAATCCTTTGAAGATGTTTAAAATAAATTAACGAAACGTAGCGTCAGATCTCAAGTGGTAGAGTCGCTTTTAAACCAAATTGAGTGGCTGTTAAAATCATAACTAACTAGGAACACACTTTAATGTGTAAAATAAAACTTCCGTATAGTGACGGCATTATTTGTCAAACAATTTAAATATATGTTATCAAGTTATCGCGAAAATTCAAGTCACCAAAGCAAACGTGATACACATAGAGCTCGTCTTCAAAGCTGTCAGCCTGTCGCCTCGATGACATAGCATCACATTTAAATAAGTTCAAACGGCACATTATTCATGCAAGTAATGTCGCCGAGGTTGTCGAGGACCCGGAGCCTTAACAAAGAATAAACACACGTGAGCATTTCGCAGACTTTCTGGCAAGATATTTAAAGAGAATTCATTTCAACCACAACGCGACCCTAAATCCGAGGTTACAGAGTCTATTTTGGATAAACAGAACTTTACGGCCGAAAAAAAAGGAGCCTGCCATTTGGAGTCAAAGTTCAAACCTCGATGCAACGCGTGAGGATGCTTGCGAAATTCAAGCTTCCCAGCAAGGGGTTAGAGGTGAATATTGGATAGCAGTTGTTAGGTTAGGGGTGTTTTTACGCGGTCGTGTGTCATAGGAGCTGGCAGCGAAGGGTTTTAAGGAAACGGGAACGTTGTTTATAGGTGACGAGGTTTCGCTTGGAACCGCAATGGGCTCTTTTGTTTTTCGTTCGTATTGTTCACGCTCAGAGTCATTTTACACTCCTTGGAACTTACTTTCTGAAACTTTTATGTGCAGCGCTGCAAATGCATTCTTTAGAATTTAGTTTTGAGATTGCTGATAAAAATGTTTTTATGTAAAAAATAATATGATATTATAATCTTTCAACTACATAATTTGATAAGAAACAGAAATAAAAAATTTCGAAAGGATTTATTTGGAAGATTCGGAAAACAAGACATGATCAATTAAAAACTTAAGAACAACCACAACTTCAAGAAAAAAGTTGAGCAAAAGTCAGCACTATCGCCTAAAAAAGGAATAATAATTTTGGTAGAGCTAACAACAAACAAATAATGATAAACTTTGAAAAAAAATTAGTCCGAGATACACGAGGCTAATTTTTCAAACCAGGATAGCAAGATCGTAATAGTAAACTAACAACCTTGCAGCGTTGGCTTCGTGTAAACAAGAACAAGACAAGAACTAGCTTAATATCTAGGCCTCAGGCATAAATGCTAACACGTCAAACAATTGGTAGGTACAAGGTACAGTTATAAAACTTTACAAAACAATAGCTTCATCAGCAGTAAAATCAATGAAGGCCATGAGCCAAATACCAATAAGCAGCTGTGCGCGATCAATTGCCTTATTTACGAGGTCCACGCGGTGTCATCATGCGACCTTGAGATCATCA
This sequence comes from Lobophora halterata, assembly GCA_932526365.1. Taxonomy (NCBI): domain Eukaryota; kingdom Metazoa; phylum Arthropoda; class Insecta; order Lepidoptera; family Geometridae; genus Lobophora; species Lobophora halterata. The sequence goes on from OW052012.1 coordinate 1,811,312, forward strand.
GCTTGGTTACGCAAACATTAAACGTGTTCTTGGCTTCCGTATTTAGGGCCGGTCGTAAAGTGACACTCGATATAGGGCCATGCATTGATGAACATCCAGCAACAGGCAGCAGTAGGGTTAAGGTATAGAGGGCGCTCTATGTTAAAGTTGTCAAGTAAATGTCTCAGTGTAAGCGAGCGCCGTAACAGCGTTGCCTTAGTCTACTATGCAAACTAAAGTCTTGCGTGTAGTCATGTTCTAATCATTGAGAAGTGTAATCTACCATTATGGAGCTAAGTTAATAAACTAAAAGGTTTTACTAATCACCAATGCTTAAAATAAAAAAAATCTAGCAGAAAAAATTGGTTGTCTGTAAAGTTGGTTTACGGACGATAGTTTAACGTGACTGCCAGCGTAACGGGACAATGAGCGTTACCGGACAATGACAGCGTTACCTGTCCGGTAACGCTAAATTACGTCAACGTTTTCGTGCATGCAGTCGGCGTTCATCGATTTATTAGACGTAGTCACGTCAAAAATATATATTTTTTTTTTTACAAATAAGCAATGTTTATTATTATTATATATATTATGGTTTAGTTCACCAATATAATTCGGCAGAGGAGAAATTATTCGCCTTTTCATTATTCCCCCCAAACAAATACCTCTGAAGCTGAAAAACATTACGTCATCCACGTCAACTGCCTAATTTGTAAATGAAAGCGGACTTCAATCCCGTATTTAAATATTAAAGGTATCCTCTTACGCAGATGTAAAGCGGTCGGAGGTCGTCCCACTTGCATAATAAATTGAGTTTACAGCCACCATTATTTTCTATGTTAAATAATAAAACGATTGGGTAACATAAAAATTGTATTCGAAACTAAATTTAATCGGAATAGTCGTAAAATTACTCGTTGAAGTCATAATCCGTTTTCATTAATTTTGAGTATTTTGTATGATGACTGAGCTTGCGTCATCGTCTACTTGCATCACTGAGGTTTTATAGAACATAAACTTTGAACATGAAAGAGTCAAACGAAAATGCAGGCGGTTATTTGAAAGTTCAAATTTATAATTTCGTATACAGGGTATACGGTTTTAGGGGAATATACGTTGGGTTGATGACATCACAAAAGCTGTAGGAAAGACCTGGACGAGAGACGCCCAAGACCGGGAGGGGTGGCACAAAGAGAGGGAGGCCTATACCCAGCAGTGGGTGACAACGGGCTGATGATGATGATGAGGGGAATATGTTCCAACAACATTAATTAGACCCATTATTATTTTACAGTATTTGTTTTTTATCAAATCAAACGCGAAGCGACGACGTGGAAGGCCCAGAAGGAGATGGCGGGACGAGTTGGACGGATACCTGCCAACATGGACCAGCGACGCCCTTAGCCGCAAGGAGTAGAAGGAGAGGAGGGAGGCCTTTGCCCTGCAGTGGGACACAGATGGCTGAATAATAATAATAATAATAATAATTTGTTTTTTATCAGGTAGAGGATCGAAGTATGCAAAACAAAAAACATTTTTCAGTCAGTGTCAGTACGTAGGTATTGCACATGCAAAGAAATGTTTTTTTTTTCTTCAAATAGAGCCCGTGGCTCTTTTACATTTTCCTATAACTATAGCCGTTTAGATTTTGCCCTCTGAGGGCGGTCGAGAGTATTCATTCACCCTGTATTACAAAGGTCTGAGAATAAGACAGTTGGCTACATAAAAATAATCTCTACGGTCCAGATATTGTTAAGAATATTCCGTTCGGGTTTTACTACCGATATCGATACCACATTACGGTTCTCGTTGATGGTATCACATCATAGTAAACCATTGCGACCTCCGCGTCGGGGGCACATTCCGAAAACAGGTTTTACTCTTCATTGAATTGAATATATCGCGTGTATATCTTTACGTTACTTGGCTAAATAAATAACTATTATATTTAGCAAATATAAGGCTCGTGATGACCGTGATGTTTACTGGATTGGTTACGAGAATTTGGTTTAAGAGGCTATGTGAAAATTTGGAGTCCCTGCGTTTCATTCTTTCTCGGTAACGATACAGTTTACAAACTTGATGTTAATACAGTGATTACTTGAGGATATAATCTAAATAAAAGTAAGACAGAAACACGATTGGTGAAACTTTTCTCGATAGATTTATTTTTTGAAATAGGTCCTCTTAAAGTCTGATTTATATCCATCCTCCGAATTTAGAGAATATTTACGGTTTATTTTTATACTATTGAGTGAGTAATCATAGAACATAGATAAATTTAAAAGGATTTTTTTATAAATTCAATACTTTTCAAGCAATACGATGTTTTATCATTTGTCGGTTACGTCCGTTACTTTTGAGCGACAAAAATCTATATCTAACCTCTTCCCTCGGGGTAAGGTGTCTAATTGCGCTATCACTGTCTTACAATTCGGCAGCTGTCATTTCTGACAGTTTCACATATCCTCTTAACATGCATTTTTCTTTATCTAATGAAGCAAAATTAGTTTCAGAAAAACATATTTTATAAATTAGCGTAAAGTATCGTTTACATAAATAGGAAGAATAGGACGTTTTTTCCCTATACTCATGAATAAAGTGTAATATGTATACGTCCCTTAAAAACCCAAAGAAAAGCAGCAAATAAAAATAGAATAAGCGGTTGAAAACCTTAAAATAACTAATTAGGATAAGGCGAGAAATAACTTTTCATTACCCCCGTGGTCCACGATAATATCTCCAAAACAATTTTCGTTTAATCAAGTTTCCCCTTCATCACACCTTAAATTTTATTTCCCCCAAGAAATAACCTAAGGAAAGCGGCCAAGTTCCGACTTGGAAGTTCAACGACCCGTCTTATCGTGGACACAGACTTTATCTATCTACAATCCGCATCTTTTCCTCACGCCTTTGCGTTTAATCGATTATTTTCATCTTTAAATCCAATCTTATTACCCTTGGAATAGGGGTTAGTTTGAACCCTCGTATCGATATCGAGAGCATGGGAATTTATTGCTTATATCAGCGCATTTAGGTCGTTAATCATATGGGCGTGCCCTTGCACAATATTAAAGGCCAGAATTTGCGATTTGCCAAGTCGATGCCAATATTTGTCTAGATTAGATAAGACTTGGGTTCAGTGGCGTTCAATCGGTTTTGTGCAGCTTTCCTGGATGATGTGTGCCCGGAAGTAGGCTATGATAGCGGAAGCACCATTATATCGCAAAGACTACAATAAAATCGTCAGTAATTTAGCTCAATCGAGCTATAAGTTTCCACAAATAAAAGCGAAACAGAGGGTTGCTCTCAATTGTATCTGAGGCTTATTGATATACCTAGAAGAAAAATGAGAACCATAATACAAGTTCCAAATTTTTCATTTTAGTCAGCGCTTCTAAATCTCACAAAAGCTTGAAGAAAACATGCATAACTGAGCCACAGAAAGGTCCCAGAATATTTTCTCACGGCCTTGCTCCAGGCAGTTATGCGCTAACAGAGACATAACGACTCCCCTCCAGACCACTTCCCTCTCGCGATGGCGACCTAAAAATAAGACGGGACACTGACATCTGGCCCAAATGGTGTAGACCAGCCTTTCCCAAAGAGGGTGATAACGCCCCCTTGTGGGCGCTGCAGGCCTAAAGGGGGCGGTAAGAAACCCAGAAAAAATGGGGACGTTGTGTAGAGGCTTGGGGGGGTGATTTGTAATTTCATTCAAATTAACTCTTGCGAGTTATAGTAAAAGTCTCGTTAGAATTAATGTTTAATCTCCGCTAATATAGCTCACAATTATTGATTAATTTAATTTGAAGTTATAGTGGTTTTTAAGTAGGTGAAAAATTGGGGGCGCTATAAAATAATTTATTCTCAATGTGGACAGTATACAAAATAAGTTTGGGAACCCCTGGTGTAGACTGTAGAGTGCTACGCTGCTCTTGTGTTGTGTGAGGAACTTAGGATATCAACTATGCACGGGGCCACACAGGTGTTCAAACGAGCAAATTGAATATTTGAAAGCCTGACCCGACTCTTCCGATCACATATTGCCAAAGGTCATGTAATATTAAAAGCACGCATTCTGCTCTACGGCTTTTTACTTCGAGCATTTACTTTATAACTGGTCTTTATGATGGAGTGGCGAGGCATTGTCTTAAACAGCATAAGAACAACTAAAAGACTTATGTATAATTGATTGATTCAGGCGTTACTTTGCGGAAATCCATACCAGGCATCATCAGGAGGTGGACTCTCTCGTTTCGGACTTCGGCGAGTCCACACCTCCTGATGATGCCTCGTGTAGAGGCGAAACACGTGTCGTATCTTTAAACTTTGAAATTAAGCGGATTTATTACTAAATATATTTATATAATTCGTTGAGACTTATGTATAACTATAGAACATAATAATTAGTGATTACTAATCTGTATGTAAGCTATTCTGGGACTAAGGCTTATATTCGACTAAGAGAGCGAATGGGTTTTCTTAATCCACTTCGCTGACTCAGTGCGGATAGGTGTATGTCACATGATTTTTTTCTTTCTTTAACATACCGGTTCCCTCGCGATATTTTTTTAAACATAAAATACTAAATGCGTAATTAAAGAGTCAATCAAAAAGAACTTCCCACACATCGACCGGCCCACGAGAGTGAACATTAATCATATGGCAACGTTTGGACTTTGGAAACACGCTAGCTTAGCTAACCAAAACCCATTAATAACATTATCAGCTACAATCATCAACACGGCATGATACGTCCATACCATAATTTAATATTCTATACATACAATAACTTCTCAGAAAGCTTATCGTAAATCAAAGCACCGTCATTAGGTACGGTACTCGTACGCTACGCTACGTATCGACCGGGGCAGTAGAATCTTTAACATCCACATGTTTCAGTTGCAACATTTTCGTTGGTAGGTCTTGCGTGACTGGTCTGAGGAACTGCATCCAGAAATCGTAGAACCCTGATCATGAAGAATGTTTCCCCTGAAGCATTGGTCAGTGAACTATGTGCAAAGGGGAGGGGAGGTCAAGGTATAGCGGTCAGGTTGAAGTCAGTTCCGGGCGGGAGCTCAGCGCGCAGCCTCCGCTGTATCGAGCGGCCGCGCCCGCACCCACGTGCTTCATTCACCGGCACGTCAACCACGTGTGAACCAACCATCTAGGGTTTGAAAAATCTGCTTGATTTATTTACGCTTAATATTCCTCAGCAGTAATATAATGCGATCTATTTGGAACTATGCCAAATGTGGCAGGAAATTTCGTGTAACGCAGACTTATTGGCGCCCAACGCGGGGCTGATTTAGCAAGAATGTAAATTTTTTTTCTAAATGGACGATTTTATCGCAAAGTACAGTAAGTATTAGTCGATTATTTTGCAAAATTTTATCATCCCGTGTCGATTTCAAATTAAGCTCAACAAAACAGTTTCAATTTATCTCGTCCGTTCGCCGCCGATGCGATTGACAGATGGATCGGAAATAAAGCTGGCATCATACATCCGAACACAACAACCACGCTGCAGCTCCGAACTAGGGCATTCATTTAATCAGGCAACGTTGGCGGCCGGGAGCATTTATGCGTTAGTCAAGTCACTCCAAAATACTGATCTTTGTTTTATATTTTCATTTTGTTTTTATTTTCACCTTTGACTTGTCTTTAGTTAACTCGCCAGAATATTTACAGTCATCAGAGTTTGATCTTTGGTTTGGTCAACAAATCACGGGCGGAAGTGGTGAACCTCGCTTTAGGCATTACAGTCATTCCACATAACAAATTGCAACGAATGAAGTATAACGGATCAGATAAGCCGCTCCAACGCAGAGCGAATTAGACCGCGCAGATAAATTGGCAGGAATAAAGTGATGCTGCATATTGAATCGTGTAGGATTAAATTAATGTCCATTGCGGTGAGCTGCCCGTTTGATAAAATAGATAATTGGGGCTAATAGTGGTATTAATTTTGCTTGCAGGCCTGCGGGCGCTATTCATACAATATAATATATCCTGGCATCCAACAAATTAAATTCTTATGCAAATTTATTTAGATACGATCATTGTTCCCGTGATATAAGATGAAGAACTGAATGTTTACGTAATAAATAAAAAAATACTAAAGAGAGTTACGAACTGAGTAAGTAAAAATGAGTCAAAAAGAAAAAGCGCCCGGTGTGCGATCGGTAGATTTTTACGAATCGACATGACATGTTTTAAGAAATATGCTAATTTCGGAAAAACAATAATGGAAAAAGTATTAATTTTTAATATCATGATATATAGAGATTTAAATATGCGTTTCATACCATTTTTCTCCTGAACTTCATCGCTTCTACAGATCATAAATATAGCTTTTCAATAAACGTAAGCATTGTCTTGAATAACAAAAGAAAACCAAGGAAGTAAAATCTTAAAACAATAAATAAAGCTGTAACTACAGATCAATTAACTGATTAAAAGCAAAACTGAACAACGAAGTAAAGGAACATACGGTCAATAAATATCAAGCAAGACCGGAATCGAATGCGCAGCAGTTCACAGAATCAATCTTGAAAGAAAGTTTCAAACGTTTCAGTCGCCTGAAATATAAGGCAAGGAAATCTACAGCTCCGTCGGTATCATCTCGGGTAGAAGGAAACTTGTATAGAGTGGCAAAGTTCCGGTGGAGGAACGAGTTTCAAACAACGCTTTTAGACCTAGAACGATGACTTCAGGACTAGAAAATGTAATAAAATATGCTGTATCTATAAAAAAATGTCAGGAGGTAAGAGTCAGGTACGAAGACAGCCGTTTCATCGTATTCAGTGGTGGAAATTACGCGGAGTCGCTGAAAAAAAATAGGTTTTGATAGTTAGAAAAATAAATATTTCTCTAAGGAAAAAGAGGTAACTACACAAACAATACGCGAAATAGCTGGAAAATACGTGCAATCTTGTGCTGTGTTTCGGTTTGAAAATTTCAGTAAAGTTGGCGTACCTAGACTAGTTGTTACAGAGGATTCCTGGTGTCAGACTCTACAGACCTCTACCGGGACTTCCAACAGCGGTTATTTTGCGTCCCGTGGTTGTCGTTCTAAACGTACCACTTAGAAATGTTACAATGGAAAGCGGAATTTTATGTGTAAAACTGTGCAAACAGCGAAGTTTGGAACAATGCGCTAAAACTGCACTGCAACTCAAATTAAATGTAGAGTAGGCCATTTCAAAATTGCTTTCAGTTTGAATCAAACTGTCTAGTAAATAAGATTGGTTTTATTTTGAATTCAATCGAACAAAGTAGGTCTTGTATCTAATGTTGGTAAAGCAAAGCTGGAAATCACATAAAGACACAAACATAGCTGACTGGTGGACTTTACCTAATAATTACTGATGAGTCAAAAATGAGTCATTCAGAATTCAGAACATTACAGAGAATAACAATATCAAACAATAACAAAACAAAACTGCTTTTAACTCACTCACCAAGCAAAAGAAAAAAAAAATATCTGCCGAATAACAACTTTTCAGTTCGAGAGTGAAATTCGCTCAATCGAACTAATTTAATTAATTGATTCGTTTCGTCTTCAACGCAAAACGAACATCAGAAAAATCCAGGTTTCAGATATTTCAACAAAAATGTGCGTTATTCCCGAGCATTTGGAGTTGAAATTTGAGATGAGATGCTGGCAATCTACAAAGATGCTCAGGAAGCACTCGAAGATATTTGAGGCAATTGATTTGAGTATTGAATGGCTTTTATATTGAGACTGATGGGCTCGAGACCTCGAGTTTGAGGATTGGTGATTACGTTTTGATAGATAACTTTGTTATTAAAATTCAAAAGCACAAGTAACAGCCTCAAATTATCTTCTTTTAACAAATATTTGAACAACATTTTTTCAAAGACTTCGATTATGATCAGAACTATCTGACACACACAACGCCGTTTGCGTTGCGTATTAACAAACTGTTTATTTTGTATGCTTTTTTTAGTCAACTTGGCATTAATAGCTGAGGGTATGTTCGTCAACGCCCTTACAGATCCTAGAAATTTGAAAACTCTCCATTCAGCGGTTAGGCCCTTACGTTGTCTGTCAATCAGTCAGCACAAGGCATTTTGAAGATATAGAAAGTTTTAAAAATATCAAGGCATTTTGTTATAACACTCTTCAAAAACAGATACCATTTCCAAGAAGTTCTTTCGCTTCATGCATATCTTTATACTTCTTGAACACCTCGTATATCATCCCGAGCCCGGCGTTGCTATACAAAATAACTTGTTCCTGTCTCGAGTTCAGTTCGACTTGAATTATTCCGTATGTATGAGTTGACCTTTTGTTATATTTCTTAACCCACACGTACGGGTAGAGAATTTTCGGACAGACAGACGGACATCAAAAAACAAAGGTTCTTTTCTTATACTCGGAACCCTGTAATTATGAAACAGGATAAGAACTGACACTATTACGTCTTCTTATCGTGTCACTAGTTCTTTCGAACCAGAGTGGTCAAAGGATTTCAAGTGCGCCTCTAAGAGGCTATGCTCTTCTGACGAAGAGATTACGAGAAGACACTAATACCAAAGAATAAATAATATTATTACATACTAATACTTAATTGAAACTGTGCAAGAGTGACTCAAGACTATTTTCCTGTTCAAAGTAAATCGACAAAAATGACTCACTGGATTTTCTGAAATGAAAAAAAAGGCATTTAGAGTTACAATAATAAATTGCGTCATCAAATTAGTAGATGACAAATGAAGTAGTGGGTTGTAAGTTAATCAATCAATAGCTATAAAAGGCTCGTCCTGACTGACTGACAGACAACGTACCAAACCAAACCACTGAACGCAGAGACTAGAAATTTTGAGAATATATTCTTCAAGATGTTTAGGCGCGTACTAAGAAAGGGTTTTTATTTTAATTCGCAACGCAAACGAAGTTACGGGTGTCAACTAGTAAGGCCGAATTCCAAATTGTTTTTATGTTTTATAACCGTAAAAATAATTTGGAATTATTTTAGAATTCCTTCCTCGATCATGCACTTAGCATGGAAAATGCTTCCTTCACACCTAAAACGTTCGGTTGTCAACACCGGCACACGTACGAGTATGGACATCGCATCGGCTACTTCTAAAACCGGGATACAATGCACTCATACTTCCGTTACAAGAAATCGTCTATGGTTTGCTTAGCGTTTCCTGTTTAGTCTCGTAATGAAATCTAATGATGGGGAACGGAGAATCGGGAGAGATAAACTAAATACTGCCTTTGTACCTTGCAAAAATAAAACGGACATAAGCTAATAATAATAATAAGCGGGTCGACGGCTTTCATGCCATCATACGCAAAAAAACCGCCTCACTGCTCTGCAGAACGTGGAACAGTACCAACAGCATCCTACAAGTCATTGGGCGCCGATATGACTCGCCCATCATGCAGACTTTCAATCGAGTTTTGATCCAATATGCTCCACTATTGGATTAAAGCTCGATTGGAGGTGCTGATGATGATAGGTTTAAATTTATTTTTGTAATGTTTGTAATATTTTTGTAATGTTTTAAAAATGTTTTCAAGTAATTAATTAATGTTTTTATATGGATCTACATTTAAAGTTGTCCGAAATAAATATTTTGATTTGATTTGATTTGATAAGAATATGTAGTAAAAATATCCATTCGAAAAGCCATCGAAAAATCTTTTAACAAAACTGAGACAAAATCAGGATCTTTTCAAATAAGAGCTACGTAACAATATTATGGAAGTTCTCCCCCAGAATCACATCAAAATGCTGAACATTATTACGATAATAAGGTTTACAAATTGAATCTTGAGTCTTTCATTTTCCGTGAGAGTAGGTAACTCGTAGCGCGAGCCTGGAGCGTTTGCAATGCGATGCGGTAAACGCAATGTAACGCAACACCAGATAATAAGATTACGCCAATTATACGGCCGACGACCGAGCGACAAATTCATCAACTGGTTGATGAATTGCCGGGTATTACGAGATGGAATTCATTTAGAGATGGAATTAATCGGAATAAAACTTCGAGGATTCATTAAAGTTGAACCGGACTTGGGAAAACGAAGAATCATTACTTCCAAGATATTGATACCTTCAGGAAACACAGGATAAAGTACCTTCGCTAAGAGAACTAACTTTTTTAAAACCCTAATAGACTGCTACGCTTTGTTTCTTCGTCACTTTCTGATACCGCGTATAAATTGGAAACCTTTCTTCATAAATCTTTACAACTCTCTGCGATGGCTGCGTTTGCGTTTTTTAGTTTGCCGTAGTAATTTATCTTTGTCTAGGCATGCCTAGATGAAACATTGTGCGTATAATGTTGCCTGTAATAGGTACTGTATGATCTATGTTATCAAGTTGCCGGACGCACGCCCACAGACCGCTGCCACAGATAATGAAGAATTAGATAACAAAACGCAACATTTCGCACTTTGAATGTTGCTCATTGGCTCTCTGGGAATTGACTACTGTACTGCTGATTATGAATGAGGAACGAGGATTGAAAATTATGATAAGAACACCTAGTAAAGTGCCATACATCTTAGCAATGATGATAGCGTTCGCACTACGCAAATACTTAGTGAAAAAAAAGCAAAAACATAAATTTATAAGGATACACAATTACACATACATGATATACCGCCGTCTAAATAAATTAAATATTCTTGCACACCTAAACCAAGTCATACTACTGAATAAAAGTTGCAATACGAAATAAAGAACTCGGTTTTTAATTGATAAAGAAATAAATAACAGAATCACAACTGATATTATACATAAATAAGTTTAAAAGGATGCCTTTCCTGTGATGGGTCAAGGATTTAGGGATAGTATATTATTATAAGTATGAATTCAATATGCATTGCAGACAACCTTCGATGTGAATTTAATATAAGAATTATATATGCAAAATCATACAACGGATGGATAGGAAATATTGTAGCCATGAAACGATACTGCACGTCAAAACTTTCGTTTCTACCCGCAGACTTCTTAGAGCGAAATATCGTAAGTCGAAAAACTCTCATTCATCCAGAGAGCAACCCCATTCAGCCTGGAGATGCATTATAGATCTGGCTGAATAGTTACATGGATAGCTGAATGGCTGAATGGTTAAAGTTCCCATTCAACGGATAATACGACTCTAGATCTCTATCATGCGTCCTTTTGATCGTATCGATTCCTTACGAATCTTAGCTTGTGGAATAGCAGGGTGTCCGCTTGGTGAATTACTAAAGACTTGCTAATTAAGAGGTCTATTACTTTTGGCTGTGAGGAAGGAAATTATAGCCTAATCATTCAAACAGAACTAGCTTTAAGTAATTTCTTACAGCCGGTATCTACGAGCACAATAACGCAGGTAGGTAGACTCTCTAAAATTAGACAGACATCTCGTCATTTGTAGGCTATAAATCTCCTCTTGTCTCTACTTAGGTTAATACCAGACTAGCTCATACATAGGCTTCCTAGCAGAATTCTCATGACGTAATTTCTGTCGGCTATGAATATGGACCGATGAAACGAATTCAGAAACAATGAAGTTGAACTGACCGTGTCCCACTTTGCACTTTATAGCCGCACAAGTCACGATATTTTTCTTTTGATCGAAGCTACGGTAACTTTGATCACAAACCATACACCAGTGCAAGGGTGTTTAAGAATGCTTTGTACGTAATAAATAGGTTCCAATGACTCTTTTATTAACCCGAATTTCAGAGTCCTCACATTAGGTATAGTTCTTATTACGAACAATTTATGGTATTTTCCTGGAGTATGTATGACATATATACGTATATCCTATGAACTATAGGAAAACAATTACTGAGAGAGCTGAGATTTTCGAAACAGGAAAATAAGTTTAGTTATTCTTCACATGGTTAGTCAGCAGGGGAGCTTAGTCGTGTTCCTGAGTCCTAAAATCTTGTAGTTTCTTTGTAAGGCACAATATGTAAGTACTGTACACCGAGGCCTTACGTTCTCTACTTAGACCTGTATTCCTAAGGTTGCCGGATGTGGTTCGGGTTTTACATCGCAAGCTTTCTCACGTAATCCAAGTCACAACAGCTTCAAATCAATTCGCTACAGTTTAATACAAAAGAAACATTACCCCGATTCGCGCAGGTCGTTAGGAACTCGAGAAATGTCTCGTAAATTATCTACAGTGCTATCCTAGCACTATAAGTTAATGTGAGAATTAAGTTGGAACAGGCATTAGTCTGGTTATATTTCTAGACGAAAGTCCAGCAACATAAGTCTGCGATAAGAACTATATTTGCAACTAAAAAGCTAGAAACAGTATTCATTTCGTTATTTGATTTTGACATGCACATAAAGGTAATGTGGTTTTTGTTATAATTATTGTAATGTAGCTAAGTAGTTAACTCGGTCGTTACTCTTATCAGAAGATTTATAGAAAACTCATATTTTTGAAGGAATAAAATATGAATACACGGAAACTCAACACAATGACTCACAATTCGACTGAGTCAGGGAAGTTTACTGGGACCGCTTATTATTATCATAGTCGTCAGTGACGAGTCAAAGGTCAAAGGGATGAATGAATAGCCCGAATCTCTGACACTCTTTTGCCTTTGGAAATATGTAGATACTTGGAATTCGCTGATACTTCCATTGTGTTTTGTAGACTAACTTAGATGGTCTACAATTTAGGCTACAAAGGACGAACACGTACAACAAAACGCCAACTGGATTATATTTAATATCTGATTTACGATCACTTTCCCCCAAATAAAATACTCATCCATAGCGGATGGAAACCAATAAACACAAATCAGCATCTACATTCGTCCAATCAAATATCCCCCAAGTTGTACAAATTGATTTACAACTACGTACGCCAAACCAGTCGACTGTTCGTGTTCCGCTATTAGTTCTCAGAACTAGTTAACGAGTAGGGAACAGGTGATTTTACCCAGTTATGGCAGGATTTCTCAATAAGACCCCTGGCTCAGAGCTATGCAAATCAGGGCAATGAATGGCGGAAACTACGCGAGCTTCGGCTCTACACATCAGTGTTCAGTAACATGAAACCAAACGATTCACGATTCACACTGCGAAGTGAATTGAGGATATAGATGTGGAACCAGACTTTTAAATAAATGATTTCAGTAATTGAAGGGGATTGGAGGATCAATACTGAGGTGAATTCGATCTTAATTCTTTGATTTTTTTGACAGGAGAGGGAAGACCCAGCGAGGCCAGAAATCTAAAAAAAATATGAAAGTATGGTCTTTTAAAAGATGCATTCTACCAAACTCCAGCACCATTGAAGCTAACGCAGTGCAATTGTGGTCCTTACAATTTGCTAGTAAAATAAAGACCATCACACAAATCAAGCCCTTCGTACCTTAGCTTTCCAATATCAGTTCTACGCGAAATCAAGCAGGATTTTGCGACAACTCAAAATATAACTTTTCTCCCATTGCTGAAATTTCCCAACGTCGCCGTCGTCGTGTCGGCATTTAGTTTTTACGCAACCTCAAGTTACGAGCTCGAACTCTGAAGTGGGGGAGGTTGAACTTTAAACGGTTCGCTTTAATACTCCGGTTTATGGATTATGAGGTTTTTTTTTTCAACCGACTTCAAAAAATGAGGTGATCAATACGGTTGAATGTTTATTTTCAACCAAATTATGTTTGAAAATTATGTTTCTTTTATTGTTTGAGACAATATACTCTCAGATTGGTCCCATAGAAATTTTATCAAAATCGGATTAGTAGTTTAAGTTTTAAGGTCTGTGTTCACCGATAGATAATCGGAAGATTAGTCCTCTTCGTCCGTTAACTTTGACGTGAAATCTATGAAAAATTGTGTCAAAATCGTCAAAACCACTGTTTAAAACTTAGCCATCTGTTGGTGAAGTCGGGTCTTAATCAAAGAAACTGAAAAAAAATGTCATTGAAGTGATTAAAATAGCGTATTTTGCTTCCCTGTGACTTTTCAGTGGTGCCTACGGTCACTAGAACAGTCCGATTGAAGTCGGTTGCTGTATGTTTTTGTAAAACCTTGATTATTTAATATGTCGTGTGATTAGACTTCGTTGATGGGAATTAGGGGTATCAGCATAATGTGTCCTCATTATGCGTGGCCGAGTGGATGAGGCCCTTACCTTGCGATCTGATGGTCGCGGGTTCGAATCCCGGTGGCAGTCATGCGTAAATAGATTTTTTCGGTCGAAAAAATCTATGTATGCATCCCACGTTCTCGCAACGGTGAAGGAAAACATCGTGAGGAAACCGGCATGTCGTAGAACTTAAAAGTTCGAAAACATGTGTCAAGTGCACGAAAGGAGCCTCTTCGAGGCGCACTTGAAATCCTTTCACCACACTGGTTCGAAAGAACTAGTGACACGAAGAAGAAGAAGAAAGCATAATGTCAGTCAAGCAAGTTACATGTTTGAGGAGAGTCTGGTGAATTGAAGACCGTAACTCATTGATCTTTAAGAAGACGAGAATATTAATTAAAGGGATGGACCTACCAAAGTACCTCTATCTTTTTTAATGTTAGATGACACGAAACGAGCAAGACGCTCTCCTGATGATAAGAAATCAGGCCTGCCCATGACCAGAACAGTACTATACAGGAATGTAAAACTTATCTTCTTCCTATCGTGTCACTAGTTCTTTCGAGCCAGTGTGGTGAAAAGATTTAAAGTGCGCCTCGAAGAGGCTCCTTTCGTGCAATAAAAAAGTAAAACTTATGAATATATACTCTTTCTTCTCTTCGACTTCTCTCCACTTCTCTGTGATCAATGATCATGATAATTTCATGCTGACTTGCTAGACGAGCTCACGCAAGATAAAGTAACTATTTTTTACGTTATCTGTCGTTTAGAGCTACAGCTCATGACGACCTACAAAAAATGTAGACAATTTTATTTTATTTACAAAGAGATAAATGTATGACCTTCTTTCTACATACAGGTTTTTATGATGCAATTTGCATAAGTGACTCACGCAGATATTTTTGGTGAAAAAATATTAAAGTTACGCTTTGAAGACGAAAATGTATTTTATTGATCCACCTTCGTTGCCGTGACTCACTGGTTTCTCCAGACCCTAGCTATTGCACCAGATTTTAAACTGCATCAAGTCGATGGGTAAATTAATTGTACTTTACTGTTGTAGAACCCAAGCTCTACAATAGTAGAGTACCGTACAATCACCTCTAAACTCCCATTTATGGCACTATGTAATATAGACCCAATACCTATAGGAAATAGGATGGAATGGAAACCAGAGACAATGGAGAAATAATGGCGCAAGTTTGTAAAGCGTGCTTCAGTAAGGTCCGCGAAGGTCTGAATCAATTCAAATTCCTGCACCCTATTTGTATTGAAATAAGGTTTCTCTAAACCAAACATCAGCCCGAACGCGCTGCTACTAGAGTATGACGAATGAGCAGAAGAAAGAAGAAATGTAGATACGAGTATGTTCCGAACATTACTGCCAGTCTTCCTCTTCTTATCGTATCACTAGAAAGGATTTCAAGTGCGCCTCGAAGAGGCTCTTTTCGTGCACTTGATATATGTTTTTGAACCTCAGATTCTATGACATGCCGCATGCCAGTTTCCTCACGATGTTTCTCTTCACCGTTAATCACGTGTTTTAAATGCACGCATAGATCTTTTAGAACAGAAAAATCCATTGGTGTACGATCGGGTTCGAACTCACAACGTTCGGGTCGAAAGTCGAGGCACCTCCCACTCGGCCAACACGGCTTTTATACTTCAAGTTTCCTAGAGCCAGTGAAAGTGGTAACTTCACCGTGGTGGTAGCTTCAAAAATCTGATGCTAACAGAGCAACACCCTCTTACTTATTCATTTTGGGGTTGCCGCGGCCTTGGGGCGCACTAATTAACTCTGAATGAAGGATCGTACGTAGATCGTACGGTACAAAGCGGTATTTTTAGCCATTCGACAGACGTGCAAGATATTTTTACATACGACGATTTTTGTTTTCGACATAGATTAGTAACTGTGTTCCTGTAGAACACCAAAATAGACAGTATCAACCCAAAATGGATGCGGAATACCTACAGGACAAAAAAATTTCAGACACCCTGTCAATAAAAATTAAATATCTCTAATTTCAAATAATGTTTGTTACTTTTTACGATGGCTTTCATACTCTCTGCTTTCTGCTTGTGTGTCTACTATTACACACAATGTTGGAAGTCAGCACTTCAGCAGAACATTAGTAATTTTAACATAAGGGCCAAAATCATCGCCCTCTTTTTTGCTTGGTTGTAGTTAGATAAAAAAAGGAGGTAGGTAGGTACTCTGGCTCTACTTACCTAATGTATTGACACAAGAATGTGTAAGCTATTTATTAAAATATTTAATATGTGACCTCATTCAGAATAGAACTACCACATGGGTACCTATAGAATAACAAAATAAATGATGTAGGAATCTACCTACTTATTAGATGTTTTTGCATTTTAAGGGGCATCCTCAAATCTGAATTCCATACAATTTTTTTCGGACAAATACCTACTCAAAAAGTACGCCGTATTATAGTAATTTCTTCACACTATTCGTTTTGTCCATATTTTTTGATTTCGTGAACAAAAAAATGAAAGGTTTTTTTTCATACTTTAATTTAGATTTTATACGTGTTTTAAAATTAACCCTACTAACTTAAAAACACGTATAAAATCTAAATTAAAGTATGAAACCTTTCACTTTTTTTGTTTACGAAATCAAAAAACATGGACAAAACGAATAGTTTGAAGAAATTACTATAATACGGCGTACTTTTTTAGTATTTGTCCGAAACATTTTGTATGGAATTCCGATTTGAGGATTACCCTTAAGTCTGAGTAACTCTATCTATCTACTGAGTATACAGTATTGTTGTGGTACAAGTATTGTTGTAGGTACCATAAAAATAAATACTAATTACACTACACAATAAGTAAGTAGGTAAATGATGATTCTTTCATTATTCGCTGTTAGGGTAGGTATGTTACTTTTGAATTGATGAGGTTTTAAAAATGTTTTGTATATTTGAACATAAGACTTGTTTTGGTCATGGAGAGGCAAGCAGAACTTAACAAATACCTAAAAAGTGCCTTATTAAAAAGGAAACTTAGCAACATTATATATAGGGTGGAAAAAATCAATGTGCCCTGCACGGATAGCACATATGACTGGAAGGTGGATAAAAATGGGGGACAAAATTTTTATCCCCAGTCCGTGCTAAGCCTGCTGGAGAGAAACCCCTTTAAATCCTTAAGATAGATTATTTTACTTAAAGGAAACATTCCTTTATTTTTAATAAGAAAAAAAACTGCGTTCACAGATTTCTTAACAATTTTACCTAAACCGGGAATCGAACCAGCTAAAAATTTCAAAAAATAAAAACTCACTATTTTATTCTACTAATAATAATTGATAAGGATAATGTCAGGGATAAAATATCTCTACTAGCTAACCATATGAAAAAAAGTTAAAAATTATCTGTGATGATTAGTCGCTCAATTGATCTTATCACTTAGTTAAGTTCTCTGAACACACAACTTGCATAATATTACAATCGGATTAGGAATGAAATATTGATTCCACCTTTAACATGCAAAGGTGGAATCATTATTCTAGAGGTGAAGTGCAGCCATGTTCAGAATAACAAATTATTGCAAATGAACTATATCAAAGATATATTGTTAGTAAATATTGTTAATAATGGATTTACCAATCAAATAAGATACAAAACCATTTTTTTTTTTTTCAATTTTAGGACCTTGATTGGTTTATGCATTACCTCTCAAGGTGACACAAAGTTATATTGTAATTAATTAAAGTTATATTTGTAATATAATATTGTTATGAATGGATTCAACAATCAAATAAGTTAAAAGAAATATTATGGGCCTTTGCGGGCTTTAGGAGAATATGAGAAGTATTTATTATTATTATTATTAAAATTCTTTATTGCACAAAATTAAAAATTACATTGCACAATGGGCGGGCTTAATGCCTTAGGCATTCTCTACCAGCCAACCCTTGTATGGTGGTACAGTATGGTTAGCGTGCTAATATAGATAATATTTAGAAATAAAATTAGGAAAATAAAATATATATACCTACAAATATATATTATACTATACCTATACATATATACATATGAGTGTCACGTCATTTACGTGGCTAACTTGTATTTAATTCCGCAAGAACACTGAAATACTTGCCAAACCTAATGATAGCAACAAAATAGGGTTTGAATACCTACATGGACTAGTCAATTTTATCTGTTCATTGTGTACTTACTTACCTACTATTAATATATTAGATTTCATAATATTAGAGACGAGATCCCTTTTATAGATTATGACATTTTGCACGCAAACCATTATTCGTTCAATCCCCCCAACACAAGGGGTGGGTCGGTCTGATAAACGCCCGTATGCCCCTATTTACGACTTTATTACGAGACGACTAGCGACGGTGGCTCAGCCACACTCCTGTTTCATTACACAAATTGTGACAGAAACTACAACTAATAACTCACAGTAATAAACATGCACAGCTAAATACCTCGTAAACTCTCCGAAATGCTTAGCAGAGCCGCAAATCAAAAGCTGCTACAAATCCTGGCACAGCCACAACGAAAACCAAAATACCGCACACGCGATTCGCTCACTTTGTCTGTCGATTACAATCAACACAAGAAACCGTGAAATAAATTTATCGTGTGATAAAAAATCTAATAGATCCTTGGGTGTTGTCAAAATATTGCATTTCCTATTCCAAGCGAAAATATGAAGAACAACACATCCACCTCCGCAAAAATCTTTTTAGAACTGAAAAAATCTTATAACTGGTTGGTGGCGCCACTGAGCGTAGGTCAAAGCGCGCAAGCGCTGTGTCTCATTTGTTTTTGAGAGACTTTGCTTGATGGTGTATAAAATCCTTAGTTCTGCATCTCGGTTATAATTTGGAATTGCAAGTAAGGGTCGAAGTTACTCATTGTGTTGTTTACGCTATGAAAACTAGTCTAGTCCGTCTGGTTTACGTTTTTATTACGACGTTAATGGCCTGATTATAGAACGTTGGGACGACTCTAGTCAAAGAAATCTGAATGGAATTAATTTATTTTGCCTTCAGCCAGTTACGTTCTACATATCTTCCACTAGTAGACTAGAATACCTCTCTCCTCTTTTCTTTTTCGAGCTTTGCTTCCAAATCTGCATGTAGCTGTCTGTCAAAGGTTTATAAGTGTCAAAGTCAACGAAGAACAAATTTGTTTTCAATTTTCCAATAGAGGTTTTACCATCGTTTTGCCATTTTGGAAATCTTTCACAATTTTTTAACACAACAAAATGTTAGATCAAGTTAAACGTGTACTACTAGTTCTATCTGGTAAAGGTGGCGTCGGGAAATCCACAGTCAGTACACAGCTAGCTCTCTCCCTGAAGGAAAAAGGTTATAAAGTTAGTACCTAAAATCCCTGAAAACTTGTTATATACCTACCTTATCCACTGACAAGTTATCTACAGAGGCCACACACTAAATAATACTTTATATTGGAACTTTCAGGTTGGATTACTAGACATAGACCTATGCGGGCCAAGTGTTCCATACATGTTGAATCTTGAGAACCAAAATGTGCATCAAGGTCCTGACGGCTGGGTGCCGGTTTACATGGACAAAGAGCAGAGACTCGGTGTGATGTCCATTGCGTTTCTACTGAACTCTAGAGATGATGCAGTAGTGTGGCGCGGACCGAAGAAGACATCTATGATCAAGCAGTTTCTAGAAGATGTGTACTGGCAAGACTTAGATTTTTTAGTCATTGATACGCCTCCGGGTAAGTTGAATTACTTTTAAGAAATCCAATGCAATTTTACAATTAGTATTCCATAAAGGCAAGGGAAAGCAGCTAAAAATCTGATGTTAAACATCATAGGGAAGTAAGACTTGATTACCATAGTACCTCAAAGTGCAAGAGCTTATCAGTGCTTGTGTTAGACAGGCCATAGTAATAAACTTTATGTACTGCATCACTGTTTAAGTCTCAAGCAAGGTTTGTGTCTTACCATCAGGAGAATGCATTGCATGTCTTAGCATAATTATTCACATAAAAATATGGCCAGTTCAATCAATTTAGCCATGTTGGTCAAGTGGGAGGTGCCTCGACTTCTGATCCGAAGGTTGTGGGTTCAAACACGGTTGCTTAAGGGTGAAGGAAAACATCGTGAGGAAACCGGCACGTCATAGAACCTAAAAAGTTTCTAAATGTGTGTCAAGTGCATGAAAGGAAGGAAATCCTTCAACAACACTGGTTTGAAGGAACAAGCGACACAATAAGAAGAAGAATTTAAATCTACCTGCCTTTTCTAAATCTCTTCTAAAAACTTTCAGGCACTTCAGATGAGCATATAACAGTGATGGAAAATCTTAGACAAGTACCACATTGCTCGGCCATCCTTGTGACCACACCTCAGGAGGTGGCTATCGAAGATGTTAGGAAAGAGATCACATTCTGCAAGAAAACTGGCATCGCTATCACTGGCATTATTGAGAATATGAGTGGGTAAGTTCAGCTTCACAAGCTAAGAGAAGTTTAAATAAATTCCTAAACCGTCTATCACTGATTTACGCAAGAAGCCTTTTTTAAAGCCATTTAACAATTTTTGCTGCAAACTAAAGCTATAGAAGAGCAATTATAGCTTTGTATTGCCCATTGTTTTTCCTTTATTAAATTTCATTGTAATATTTAATCAGGATTCAAGCAATTTTACAAAAACATTCTGTATCTAATAAAACTTGATACTTGGTTCCGAACCAACAAGACTATGTTAAAAAAAGTGTCACAAAACTATTAAAAATCCAACACTGTGTGACATAGACACATCAGCGAAAGCTGCTCATCTATCAACAAATAAATAAATAATAATTATCTGTAAATTTTCAAGCAATCTCTAAATACTTTTCTTATCTTTCCCAGATATGAATGCCCAAGCTGCAGTGAGTGTACAAACATATTCTCCAGTGGCGGCGGCAAGTCCTTAGCAGAATACGCCAAAATCCCATACCTGGGCAGCATCCCCATCGACCCACGCGTGGGCAACCTTGTGGGACAAGGACTCGTGGTGGTGAAGGAACTGCCAGACTCTAACACTAGTAAATTCTTCAATTCCCTCGTTGATTTGGTGTCTAATATGGAAAGCGCGTAAATTTAATTCGGTGTTGATGTAAAATGTAATTTGGAATAAGAATATTTGGGATAGTAGTTAAGCTATTTAGTTGACAGTTTTAAAAACTGTAGGAATGAGTGGTGAAAATCGAAAGTAATTTCAAGAACAATATTCTCTTAACATTCCTATCAATATATGTATATAAAAAGCTTAGTCCTGACAGGCCAAACCACTGAAATAAAAGACTTGTAATTCTGAGCACATATTTGTCAAGTAGAGTAGGCGTGTAGGTAGTAAGAAAGACAACAAATATAATAATGTATTTTATAAGATTGTAAATAAAAGTATTTTGTTGATTGTATTTTCAATTAATTTTATTTCAGACATTGATTTAACAATACAGACTAATAGTTGTACAACATGTAGTACATACATGTATAGAATAACTGTTTTATAAAAGTCTAGTTTTGTCTGGTTCAGGATTCATAAGTATATATGTAGATCACTCACCTCTATAGAGATCAGTGATGTAGATAGATAGTGGTTTAACTGCCCTATACCTGTCTCTGTACTTTTTATTATGTGTTTTGTATAACTAAGTACTACAATATCATCACATCACAGTAGAGTCACAGTAGTATAATATCATAATAACATCAATAAAACGTATACCTAGATTTTTTTTTTTTAAATTGATTAAATTTGTGACAACTTATAATATGACGAAATAAATCAAGTTGTTTCGTAACTCTTATACTTACGTTATAAAGGTACTTCGTAGTTAAAAAGTGCTTCATACATTATTTATAACTTATAATAAATCTAACATACTGGACACACAAATATTCAACATAAATTATAAAAACAAATTGAAAAATAACAATACATACTTGAACACAATTCATAAAAAGTAACAACAAAAAACACTCATTTTTTATTGAACATTTGGCACATAATTTTATAATTTTGAACACCCTATTAGTAAATCTAAATACGTGCTTTAAAACAGATATACATATACTAACTTCATTTTTTTTATTACAAATTATAATTTTATAAATACCTACTTATATACCTACTTAGCCCTTAGTAAAAATGATCTTTCTAAATATCAACCCCAAACAAGATAATCAAATGATTATCATAATTTTCAAAACAATGGGCTAGATGGCGCTGTGTATAATTTCCATAAATATAAAACCTTTTTAGTCCAAACATTAGTTTATGTGGCAGAGATGGGCAAATCTGGCCAATCGATATTGAACATTATTCAGTTGGTATTAGCGCTGGTTTCGGTTTGCGGTTCCTCATTCAACCACATGAACTGACGGATTTCATCGTCTGAAGACGGACAGCAATGCGGGGGCGCCTTTTGAAGGATGTGACGTAACTCCTGGGAAAGAAGAGGAACTTGTGTCATAGCACGTTTGGAATAGAGTTCAAATGAGATAGCAAGGTACAGTCAGTTGCACAGACATGTATACACTCCCAAGCTTTCACAATAATATTATGTTCTTAATTTTACAAAGACTTTCTTCTTCTGACAAGAATTCTGAGAAGTAAGATGACTACATTAATTTGAAAATACTTGCGTGCACGTTTCTTTGCAAAACTAAGAGTAATATAAATGTGAAAGCTTGGGAGTGTATACATGTCTGTGTAGCTGACTGTACAATAGATTGCACGATTCTAAATCGCATGCTTAGGAATAATTTCAGTGTTTAAATTGAACTGAACACAACATACAGATAGGACACAATTTTATAAGCGCTCTAGGATGTGCCAATTTATTGTGATATCGTTCATGAACCCTTTTATGTGCTAAAAAAAACATGCAGTTTTCTGAATTCATAAGTATTTTCCTGAAGTTTTTCTGTGCAATCCCTTTATTTTCATACTAGGAATAATAACCACTACAACCGTTCCGCCCGCATCGAACTCGATTCGATTTCAATTCGACTTCGAGTTGTCTAGTGCATATCAGTCCATGGCCGTGTAATATAAATGTACAAACCCCGAGAATATCGAACCACTTGTCCCTTTGAAGGCGTCCGCCCAGGGGACGTCTTAACATCTGAGGAAGCACAATGAGCATTCGTCTCTAAAAGCACGACGCCATTAACCAACAACTTCTTGAAACGAGTGTGTATTGGTTTATGTTGAAGTACTCTATCTAGGCAAGTGAGAACCGATCGAGTTGCAATGGTAGAGAAGTAGACAACACAGCTTAACAGCACTTTATAGCACAAAAAAACTAAAATAAGTACGTACATTGCACAAAGGGCAATGCCTCTAGGCATTCTCTACCAAACCAATAAAAAGTGTAGCAGTCAGGATTTCTGTTTTTCTTAACTTCAAGCTTTTTACTATTGTTTCTCGATCATAACTCACTGAGCTAGATGAGATAAATACAATACACTATATTAACTTACAATACCAGTGTTAGGTATAGATACATATGCCATAAAATAAAGTTAAAATTAGTACTTTTATGAAATTAATGCAGATGGTGTTATTTTATGAACCCATAATTTATCATATTATTATTATTATTATTATTATTAATAATAATAATATGATAAATTATGGGTTTATCATATAGCTGAATTTATCATATAGCTAGATAAAATATGGAGGAAGTTCTTAGTACATGCGATCGAAGACAATATACGCATATTTCCGACCTGCCTATTTGCCTTGCCCTCATTACAACTGTAGCGAGTTTATAAGTTGGATTTACTTGAAATTATAGCTAAATCACACCACACCCAATCTTTTTACATCGGGGTTAGTTCGAAAGGTAATAAAGAACCGTGTATTTTTAGTGTTGGTCTATCTCCAAAGTTATATTCATCGATTTTTTCATCGGAGTCCCCGGAGGACATGCGTAAACTGCATTACCTTGTAAGAAAAAGGAGGTAGGTACCTTCCATAACGTTTATAGTTTATGTAAATAAGTAGGTACCGATATAGCGTGTTTAATGTATTTAAATATGTAGATACCTTCATAGCGTTTCTGTTCTTAGCGCCAGCGGTGATGTGGTTCACCACAGGCCCGGGGTAGTGCTTGCCGATGATGCACTGAGCCCGCTCTTGTACTTCAATAGGGGCCTTCCACGGCTCGTAGCTGAAATTCATTTAAATACCAATATAAATATAAAAAGTATTTGTATTTACAAGTTGTAAATCTACGCTTGCGATAAAATCTCAGCAAAAGTGCTATTAAAACGAGCTAAAAGTGTGCGAAGAATTGTAGCTCGCTTAACGCACCATTTAAAATATATGATCGCTCATTTCCGGCAAATCCTGCACGGAGCATTGAGATACTTAATATAAAAAAAAAATGCTTTACTCAGCGCATTATTAATATTTATTCTTTGGCATTATGTCATATTTTATCTTTTCCCTAAAGTGCTTTTTGTGTAACAATACAATTACAATGCTATGTAGATACTGAAAATGTTAAAAAAATTGCGGCTCGCTTCGCTCACTGCGCACTACATTGATGCCCCAGCCGCTCGAAGCCCGCATTCTCCCGTATCTAACAGTACAGTATGTATGTATGCAAAGTACAGTGAGGTACATGGATATACTAGAGATTGCATTGCGAATGAATACTCTCAGAGCGGCACTGCAGCCGCTCGGCTGCAGTTGTCTGCCGCTCCGTACGATCGGCGGCGTGAGTAGAGAAGAGAGTAGTAAAGTGAGACTTACAGCGGGTTCGCGCGCGTACTCGCCGTCGGAGTTGAGCCGCACGGGGCACGCGCACTCCTCCCACTTTTTACTAATGTTAAGGTAAAGTACAGCGGGATCACATGACCCAGGGGTAGTCGCCCCTGGAAGCCGGGGCAATGAGCTATGCTCGAAGCCCCTACACGACTTGAGCCATAGCTCGTCGTAAGACACCACGACGCACTCCCCCCCGTGTCCATCAGCACAGTGTGTATGTAAAGTGAGACTGACATGTATTCGGGCGGCATGCGCGCCAGCTCGGGCACGTAGCGGCGCGCGTACTCGCCGTCGGGGTCGAGCCGCCGGCCCAGCCGCACGGGGCACGCGCACTCCCCCGTGTCCAGCAGCGCCTCGAACGCACTGGACGACACCCACATCCAGTTGCCGGCGCACACCGACCTGGAACAAGGGTGAGGTGTAATGATATCGTCAAGTCACTGCGCTCGAGAATAACCTGCCATGCTTATAAGTGAAGCAACAACACAACGTCAAGACCCTGCGCCTGTCAAAACCCTTACCTACAAACAAGTGAAGGGAGGGACTATACGCTTGCAACGTTTGAGGATTACACACACAAACTGGTGAAGTGACAACACAACGCCAAGTCAAGTACCTTCGGGGCCCCTCTCAGGATGGGGGCCCTGGGCACTGGCCCCGTGTGCCCTTATGGTAAAGGTGATGTTGCGCACTGCGTGGTGCAGCCAGCCTTCGGAGCGGAGTTGTCGTCCGTCCATCTGTCATGCAACCCTCACCAGTCTGCATCGAACAAGTACAGCGTGGTGCAGCCAGCCCTCGGAGCGGTGCTGCCTATGAACGAACCCGGTGCTCCCGTCCCTCCGTCTATCATATTACTCTCACTTACCAGTCCGCGTCGAGCAGGTACTACAGAAAGTGCTCCTGTGACAGCCACAGCGTATCGCGCGTGAGGTAGGATGCCACGGTCAAATCCGTCTAAAACTATGCTGGGGCCCGAGAGAAATTGTCGGTCCTTTGGGGCTCCTCTTATGGTATAGAGGGTATTGGCCACGGCGAGGTGTAGCCAGCCCTCGGAGCGGTGCTGCCTATGAACGAACCCGGTGCTGCCGTCCCTCCATCTGTCATGTAACTCACTTACCAGTCAGCATCGAGCAGGTACTTCAGGAAGTGGTGCAGTCCGTGCTCCCAGGACAGCCACAGCGTGCCGCACGTGAGGAAAGACGCCACAGTCAAGGCTGTTTCAAACTACGCTACTAGGGTCCCCATTGGGCACATAAGAATTTGACACCCGAGATTAATTGTCAGTCCTTCGGTGCCCCTCAGAATGGGGGCACCATATACCATAAGGGCACACGGGGCCCGTACCCAGGGCCCCGTGTGCCCTTATGGTAAAGGCGGTGTTGCGCACGGTGTGGTGCAGCCAGCCCTCGGAGCAGAGCTGCCGCATCGCTGCGTCTATGAACGAACCCGGTGCTGCCATCCTTCCATCTGTCATGTAACTCACTTACCAGTCAGCATCGAGCAGGTACTTCAGGAAGTGGTGCAGTCCGTGCTCCCAGGACAGCCACAGCGTGCCGCGCGTGAGGAAGGACGCCACGGTGTTGCGCACGGCGTGGTGCAGCCAACCTTCGGAGCGGAGCTGCCGCATCGCTGCGTCTATGAACGGGAATCCTGTGCGTCCGTCCTTCCATCTGACATGTAAATAGGTTTCAGGCACAGAAGTATTAAATTATTGAAACACAATGTAGTACATTGAAAATGCGACCACTAAAAGGGAGCCACTTTGACTACCTTCTAGTACATTATGTTCCGATGCAAATTTTCAAAAAAGATAAGTTACTGGGCTAGATAAATATTATATTTTAAAACTACTAGGCTTTTTCATTGTTAATAAAACTGCATCGTAAAAAATAACAAGCATTAGTTGAAAATAGAGATATTTCATTTTTATTGACAGGGTGTCTGAAAATAGTCGGTCCTATAAACCGCATCCAATTTGGTTTGGTACTGTCCATCTTGTTCTATAGGAACACCGTTATTAATCTATGGTTTTATCGGTCGAAAAAATCTATGTATGCATACCACGTAAGGAAAACATCGTGAGGAAACCGGCATGTCAAAGGACAGAAAAAAAATGTTCTATCGCATTTTATTATGTAATCCTTTTATGTTCCAAATTAATTATTTGAATGTGAAAATATTATTTTATTTATTTAACAAACAGCTTTTTTTTTAATCCCTTGCCTGACCTAGAAAATATTGTTTTTGCCCCACACTAAAATATATTATAATCAATCATGGATTATTACAATACCTACTTGGTTTCAGAATCCAAGATAGTTTTTAAACAACCACACTAAAGAAATACTTATTTCTTTATTTACAAAAAATATCTTGGATTCTGAAACCGAGGATAATGTAGATGAAGACATGATAAGTGTAGGTATATTATTTGTACCTCTGCAGTTCGTCCCCTTCAGGCTGCTTCCAGGGTATATCCAGACAGATGGGGTTTCCGGCCATTTGGCCGTAGTTGGGGTTGTTCACGCTCATCGTGTAAAAATACTCGCGCCAGATCAGTTGCCCTGAAAAATATTAAAGAGAAGTTTATAGACTTTCCCTTTCTTCCGCATTTACAAATTTTTTTTCGTTATAATAAAAAGGTTCGACAAAAAAGTTGTGTTGGCCGAGTGGGACGTACCTCGACCCGGTCGTAAACCAATGGATTTTTCTGTTCAAAAAATCTATGTGTGTATTAAAAACATGTGCTTAACGGTGAAGGAAAACATCGTGAGGAAACCGGCATGTCATAACCTAAAAAAATCTAAACATTTGTCAAGTGCACGAAAGGAGCCTCTTGGAGGCGCACTTCAAATCCACTCAACACAAACACAAGAAGAGAAGAATAAATTATGAAAAATCAATAGGCAGTGTCCTAATAGAACGCGATGACGCGACCATCGCAAGTTCGCGCGAACGTCGATCGCGCGAATCCGCGATCAAACGTACTAACGTCAAATAGGCGTCCCAATTGGCGTCCTATTTGACGTTAGTACGTTTGATCGCGGATTCGCGCGACGGTCGCATCGCTTGCTCGCGCGACGATCGCGTGGTCGCGTTCTATTAGGACAACGCCTTAGAACAAGAACACTTAATGACATTTACTTTGTTAAACAGGGTGAATTATATCGAATTATTAGGTAAAGGCGACAATTTAGCAAGTTCAGTACTCACCTGTAATGAAGTGGGTTGCATTTAAGCGACCCTGATGCACTTGCTGGAACAAATCTTGGATACCCCAATAGAATCTGTAAGAATTTTACCAAAATATAATAAGTATAGATATGTAGATAGAAAATGTTTTATTGCACAAAGTAAAAAACAAGTACATAAGCGAACTTAAAACTAGTTAGCATTCTCTTCCAGCTAACCTCTGCGTAAGTCTAAGTATGTATTTGTATTTGTATGAATGAATGTATGAAAACTCTTTATTGTACCAGGAAACTTAAAGATAAATACAAGATAATTAGTGAGCATGTACAATGGGCGGCCTTATCGCTAAGCAGCGATCTCTTCCAGGCAACCTTGGGATGGAGAGTGAGACCAAAATACGAAACGTTGGCTAAAGGTGCACTAAAGAGTCTATTTTTAAACATATATAACACAAATTAAGGAAAGCATTGAATGACACAAAGAACTAAGTATTAAAAGATTTGAAAAGATTTGTACCTACATACTTGAAATAAATAGTAGGTACACTTAGGTTCAATAATCAAGGTTATACAAAAACTTCAATTGGACTGTGTTAATGTCCGTAAACACCACTGAATAGTCACAGAGTAGCAAATACGCAATTTCGTTCACATCGACGACCTTTTTTCAGTTTTTTACAGATTTTGATAAAATATCTATAGGACCAAACTGAAATAGTTACTTACTTTCTAACAGAGAGGCAGCCGAATCGCAGCGCCGGACTCAAAGAAATGGGTGGGCCGAGCAGATCTGGACTGCCGTGTGTGGGCATGTAGGATCCACTGTAAACAATATTTAGATAAAGATAAGATAAAGAAACGTGGTCGTTCACTATTGATCTCATACACAAGCTCAAAGTCGCTCAGCGAGCTATGGAGAGAGCTATGCTCGGAATTTCTCTACGGGATAAGATCCGCAACGATGAAATCCGTAGAAGAACGAAGGTCACCGACATAGCTTTCAGAATCAGCAAGCTGAAGTGGCAGTGGGCAGGCCATATAGCTCGACGAACTGATAACCGTTGGGGAAGAAAGGTTCTCGAATGGCGACCTCGAACTGGACGACGCAGTGTAAGACGGCCCTCCACGCGATGGACTGACGACATAGTTGCGGTCGTTGGAAGTCGGTGGATGGAGAAGGCTCGAGACCGCTCGTCGTGGCGAATCATGGGGGAGGCCTATGTCCAGCAGTGGACGTCCAAGGGCTGATATGATGAAGATAAAGATAAATTTATTTGTACCATAAACAAGCTTAAAATATTATGATAATCTTTGTTGCATACAATTTGATGGCTTGTGATGTTTATTTTTTGGTTTGCAGTGCCTACACTAATGCCTACTTGCACCAAACTGTCAAAGTCCCTAAGCAATTACTTAACTCGCTTGGTAGTTCTTAACAGTTCAGATTCTGACCGTTAAGAACTGTTAAGTGCGTAAAGTAATTGCTTAAGATCTTTAAAAGTGTGGTGCAAGTCGGCATAAGTGTTCTACTTGTGTTGTAGGCACTGAATAGATAAGGTACATTATTTAAATTTAAATTTTTTTTATTGTATGATAAGTAGGTAAAACCACGGGAAAACTTAAATTTTAAGGTGAAGAGTGTCTACCGAGTTTTACCTAAGTAAGAACTGAAAGAACAATGAGACGTAAGTCATGAATCATTCTAATCTCAATGTTTCTTTAAAAAAAGTAATAAAAACTTAGTTGTTGCAATGATGTGACCAATCAAGTAATGCGTCATTGTTTTGAAGTTGCGAAATCCGTCGAGAAAAGTTTATTTTTACAGGGGGAGAGACACTGAACCTCTTTGAACAGATTTCCTAGGCAATTTATTTTTTGCTCTAGAGCTTAAAACGAAGTTTTACTCACTCTGTACCTGGCTTAAAATTGAACTTTACAAGCTTGAGATATATAAAGTTAATTTTTAGGCTGTCATATTTGTCGAAGAATGGACCACTGACACCCGTATTCTAGAAGATTTTTTCACTCAAGGAAAAACTTACATTTGAAATTTGACAGGTGACAGTTGAAACCTTTAGCAAAGCGGCGGCGGCTATTTTACTACTTAGGTTAGGTGAGTTTGAGTTTGAGGACTGACTTGGAATAAAGTGTGATGCCTACTTGCACCAAACTGTCAAAGTCCCTAAGCAATTACTTTACTCGCTTGGTAGTTCTTAACAGTACAGATACTGACCGTTAAGAACTGACAAGCGAGTAAAGTTGTTGCTTAGGAACTTTGAAGTTTGGTGCAATTCGGCATGAACCTCTTTGAACAGATTTCCTGAGCAATTTCTTTATTTGCCCTAGGACCTAACTAAAATGCAGTTTTACTCCTCCTACCGAGTAGTAGTAGTTACCTACATATCTAGGTAGTAAGTAGCTAGGTACAGCCTAAATTAAATCTGAACTTGACAGTTTGGTGCAAGTAGGCATAAGAGCTTGAAAAGTAAAAAGTTTATAATATTTCCTGCCCTCAGTTGTACGTTGTATTGATATTCACCCGAGGAAGGTTTCGTACTCCACAGCCAACCGCTGCTGCATTTGTTTCAAGGCCGTCGTCTCGCCGCCCACCCAGCGGATCATGCGGATGTCTTCGCTCTCCAGCGTTATGCCGAAATCTTCGGGTTTCGGCACCTGTCAACGGGAAACCGAATTATTCCCGTTTGAACTCATATCACCTGTCAACAGGAAAACTAAATATTCCCGTTTGACCTCATATCCTGTCAAAAGGAAAACTAATTATTCCCGTTTGACCTCATATTCTGTCTCCCAGGGGGACAACATGAAAGTTGAGTGAATCTGTCTCACTCACTATTACTTGTATATAGCATAGTACCTTATTTCTCTGGGTTAGCAACAGGGGAATTATATTTTTTTTCCAATCTATCTCTTATCATTTTTAGTAATAAGATTTTTTATGAACTCTTATTTGACGCAAATAAAGATTGATTTTTTGAAACATAGAATACTTCACCTTATATTGTTTTTAGTGCTTTGACTGAACACAAAGTGTATTTGTTACCTTGTCATAAACTGTGAATTCCTGATAAAAGCAGTCAGGCAGAGTTCCGAACTGGACTCCAAGTAAATCCACATCTCTGACGGGGCGCGGCGGATCGCCTATTGTCGTTACAGTGTGCTGGAATCATAACCATAACTTTTATATTGGTAGTGTTTCGTAAAGACAGCACTAACATGTTTGTTGACACTGACAATTCATACGTCAAACTTTTTATAACTTGTACCCTCAACATTTCCTATATCTACCTACCTATCATCCCATTCCTTGAGGGTAGACTAAAACGACACACCACTCTCTTGGAAACTTGCCGCGAACGAGTCGAGACGTCATTCATACGATTCTCCTCGAAAATCACCAAAACTAATGAAAATCAGCCGCGTACCGCGCAAACCCCTTCGCCGAGTTCCGTAGCGCGTCAACACCATCAAAATCAGCAAAATCATCTAGAGTGGAAAGGATTATCGCGAGCGAACCTACGACGCCATCCAACACCAAGCGCGCCAAGACACCTGCTCAGAGAACCAGCCAGGTCAGTCTACCCATCCTCTAACGATTTTCCTAACCATTTCTTGGTCCTAACGAGTCAAATCATCCTTTTACAATCATCCTATCCTAATTTACAATCATCTTATTTTCCGTTCCAATTTCAACTTGCATCAGCAATTTTCATCCATCTTTTTTCTTGTTTTTTTTCGTTCCATATCACGTTTGAACGTTTTGTACTGTCAAACTCAAATAGTGCTACTTTTACGTTCCGTTCTATAACTTGTCTATGGCATAAAGGCAAAAACATACCTTACTTGTCAGCCGGTAAACTTCCGGTACCATAACTCTTTTAGTTAGCAACCCTGACTTGAATTTATCATTCACTCAATCAATCATTTAAACGTCAAAGTCAAACTTCATTTTGATTTTGTTTGTTTACGTTTTCTTAACAAGGAATTAATTGATTTTCAAAGTTTTTTGTTGCTAATAATCCATAAAAATGGGTGAAAGCAAAGTATTATGGACAAAATTCGAGATGAAAATGAAGTTTATGCAAAACATGTATGAATTATCTCAGGGTATTAGCCACAAAAAGGAGGTATCAACATCCGATAAGCGACGTTTCTTGTGTCAATATAAGGACTTGGAGAAGCTACGATCGGACGTGGACGACATTTATACCACTATTCTATGCGGGAAAACACCACCTGATGACGAAAAACGTGCATTATTAGAAAAATATTACGTGGCATTCACCGACATGTACTATAGTGTTCAAGTTGTTCATTGTTCGTTTGTTGAAGCTAAACCTAGTGCTGCACCATCCACCTCCGATCAAGGCACCTCCAAAGCTAGCGATATCGAAAGTTTCCTACCTAAACTTTCATTGCAACGGTTTACTGGTTCACATATGGACTGGCCAAATTTCATAGCAGTGTTCAATAGTGTAGTACATGAAAATCAGCGACTATCTCTAGTACAGAAACTACACTACTTACTCAGCGTTCTTGACAAAGAACCATTATCTTTGGTAAAGCATCTACTCCTAACCAGTGCCAACTATAAGGTTGCTTATGATTTATTGACCGAGCGTTACGAGAACAAAAGGCTCATAGCAGACAAGTATGTTGAAGCTGTGCTCAATCTTCCAAATCTATCGCAAATCAACTTCAAATCATTGAACAGTTTTATCAACACATTAAAAGAGAATGTTCAGGCTCTTCAAGCACTTAACTTTGAAGTGGAATCATGGAGTTTCTTATTGCTTCATATTATTCTTAGAAAACTTAACATTGACCTGCGCAGTAAGTTTGAACAAACAGTAGAGTCTCAGGAAATACCGAAATTCAAGCAGTTGCTAAAATTTCTAGAAAATCAGCTCCGTATTCTTGAGAACATTGGTGGTTCCAACATCAAGGCCGTTCCTCGGTCTGTGAATGTGGTCAACTCTGAACCAAAGGTTACATCATTCTCCTGCTTATGCTGCGGTGAAGGTCACATGATCTACTATTGCAATAAATTTGAAGCAATGACTCCGGAACAGAGAAAACAATTTGTTATGGAACATAAACTTTGTTTCAATTGTCTACGTACTCATCACATCTCTAAATGTAACTCACGCAGTGTATGCCAAGTATGCCGTGGCCGTCACCATACTAAGCTGCATCTACACGATCTTCCTAGTAAATCAGCGACTACTGACAATGCAAATGAAGTTGCTGTGTCGACTTTAAGCTCCACAGGCCAACCTCAATCCTTGCATGGTGCCCACAATGGGTCCACCATGGTTTTAGGAACAGCCGTTGTTAGGGTTCAAGACATCAGCGGACACCTCCAATTAGCTCGTGCTCTAATTGACAGTGGCTCCCAAGTATCTATCATCACCGAAAATCTAGCTCAAACTTTAGGGCTACAGCGATCACAATCTGGAGCTGTGCTAGGCTTAGGTGCTTCGTCTGCTCTACAGACCCGAGGCATAGTGACCTGCAACATCTCATCGTTGAAGGCTTCCACTCACAGTTTATCGACAGATTGTGTCATCATGAAAAAGATAACAGGACATCTACCTTCCGTGCCAGTCTCTAACACTGTACTGCAAGCATGCAATAATTTAGTTATGGCCGATAAATATTTTACGGTTCCAGGGCAAATCGACATGCTTTTAGGTATAGACTTGTACAACGAAATCTTTGATGGTAGGAAGTTCAGTCTAGGTGAAAACATGCCTACTGCCTACTCTTCCATCTTTGGTTGGATCATCATGGGTAGAGCTCCTTCAACATCTCTTCAATCAACTCACATCACATCACCATCTTGTATGCAAGCCTGCACCCTCAATCTTGATCACGCTCTTACCAGGTTCTGGGAGACTGAAGAGCCCCCTCGTCAACCTATTCAGGATCCTGAGGATGTCCAGTGCGAAAAACATTTCAACGAAACACATTCGCGAGACTCAACTGGTCGTTTCATCGTCAAGCTACCTTTCAAGGTCGAACACAAGCCGTTGGGCGATACTTACACAACCGCTCTCAAGAGGTTTTATAACCTGGAGCGTCGGCTTCTTAAGGAACCCCGCCTCCTCGAACTCTACATCGACTTTATGCGCGACTACCTCGATGCGGGTCATATGCGAGAGGTAGAGTCGCCCAGTTTCAGCGAGCGGTATTACATACCGCATCACGGTGTGCTTCGAGAGCATAGCAGCACGACCAAACTGCGAGCCGTTTTCGACGCATCTTCGCCTAGCTCTACCGGCGTCTCTCTCAACCAAACTCTTATGTCCGGGCCTAAATTGCAGAAAAACATAGAGGACATCATCCTGCGGTTTAGAATTCACAACGTTGTCTTTACCTGCGACATAAAACAGATGTACAGACAGATTTCAATGGCGGTAGAGCACTGCAAATATCAAACAATATTTTGGCGCGAGTCCCCCGACGAAAAAATTCGGCAATATGAGCTTTTGACAGTAGTTTATGGCATCACGAGTTCCGCTTTTCAAGCCATCCGCGTAGTTCACGAACTTGCTAACCTCAACTCCGCACAACATCCAGAGGCCTCTCGCGTCCTGCTAGAGGATACGTTCGTCGATGACGTCATCAG
Source organism: Lobophora halterata (assembly GCA_932526365.1). NCBI lineage: Eukaryota > Metazoa > Arthropoda > Insecta > Lepidoptera > Geometridae > Lobophora > Lobophora halterata. Next base: position 1,846,034 of record OW052012.1, read on the forward strand.
CGGAAGTAGAGATGTAGAGTCAGCTCTTACTCTACAAAAGGAGTTGGTCGACATTCTGTCTCAAGGTGGTCTCGACCTGCGCAAGTGGTCAAGCAATTCCAAAGCCTTCTTGGAAGCGCAAGCTGCTGATCTTTGTGAAAAGCCATATCGCTTCGAAGACGACGGAGACAACGTCTTCAAAGTTCTCGGTATTGAATGGAAGGAAAAAGGCGACAGTTTTATATATCGCGTTTCTAACATGAAGGAGGTGATGACAAAACGTGGAGTTCTCTCTAACATCGCAAGGCTTTACGACCCTTGCGGTTTTCTTGCCCCGGTCACGTTCTTTGCCAAAAATATCATGCAAAGGCTCTGGTCCATAGACTGTGCTTGGGACGAGACTCTACCAGACGATATTTTCGTTGTATGGTCGAAATTCATCTTAGAATTTAATCAACTTGATCAGATATCAATTCCCAGGTGGCTGCTTATTGATCAACCGGTGGACTGCCAACTTCACGGTTTCAGTGACGCATCTGAGCGTGGATACGCCGCATGCGTCTATCTGCGCGTTGAAGGATCCCATGGCGACACTTCCGTCCGACTCTTGACGTCCAAGTCTCGTGTGGCTCCTCTGAAACAAAAGCTTACTATTCCAAAGCTGGAATTAAGCGGTGCACACCTGCTTGCACGCTTGCTTGAGCATGTGTTTGGGATACTCCAAGGCAAAATTCAAATCAGCAGCACAGTGGCCTGGTCCGATTCCAGCATTGTGCTCTCTTGGCTCAAGACTTCTCCTCATAAGCTCCAGACTTATGAGGGAAATCGTGTGTCCCAAATACAAGCCTTAGTCCCAGAAGCAACGTGGAAGCATGTGCCCTCAGCTCTTAACCCCGCTGATTCGGCCAGTCGAGGTCTCACTCCTTCCGAACTGGTGAATCATCCGTTGTGGTGGTCTCCACCGTGGCTCGAAGCTCCTGCGTCGACATGGCCTGGTGACATCTCCTTAATCAGCGAAAGCGACTTACCCGGAATCAAAACGCCTCCGCCGGTATCTAACATCGTCGAAGTGTCCGCAGAGCTACCAGTTCTCACAAGGTTCAGCTCTTTTGCCAAGCTTCAAGCTGTCATGGCGTGGTGCAAGCGATTCATCCATAACTCACGCCATTCCAGCCAGCGCCGTACTGGTCCATTGTCCGTTACCGAGCTAAACGACAGTTTACTGCTCATCGTCAAATCGGTTCAGTCTACGGAGTTCTCTGATACAATCAAGCTGTTGGGCAAGGACAAACCTCTCAAGGGTAGTATCAGGCGACTTAATCCTTTCCTCGATCCGTCAGGTCTTCTACGAGTTGGCGGACGTCTTGTTCAATCGAAACTGGAATACGGCGTTAAGTATCCGCTTTTGCTTCCAAAATCTCATCACGTGACTCAACTTATTGTTGACCATTACCATCGGCTGTTTCTTCATCCTGGTCTAATGGCTCAAATCAACCTGCTTCAACGCAAATTCTGGATTTTGTCTGCGCGTCGAGTAATCCGACATCAAATCTTTAAATGTCAGCAATGCTACCGCTTACGTCCCAAGGCTCTAGAGCCGTTCATGGGAAATCTTCCATCTCATCGTGTCTCGTCAACGTCTTATCGACCATACCAAAAGGTTGGTGTCGATTTAGCTGGTCCGTTTATGCTGAAGGCGTCCCGCATCCGCAATGCCAAATCTCATAAGGCATACTTATGCATATTCGTGTGCTTCACCACCAAGTGTGTCCACTTGGAGATTGTCTCCGAGTTGTCGACTGAAGCTTTTTTGGCTTGCTTTGACCGATTCGTTTCTCGCAGAGGGCTGCCTAGCGATGTTTTCAGTGATTGTGGAACCAACCTGGTAGGTGCACGTAATTATCTCAAAGACGTGTATCAACATTTAAAAGACAGTGACGCTGAAATACGACAGGCGTTAGTCCATCGACAAGTAGTCTGGCATCTAAATAGTCCCTCTAACCCCCACATGGGCGGGTTGTGGGAGAGCGCAGTGAAATCAGCGAAAACTATTCTCAAACGTGTGGTCGGCGATCGCTCTCTTTTGTTTGAAGAGCTCGCCACAGTTTTTGCTAAGGTAGAGGCAGCGTTAAATTCTCGTCCAATGTGTCCCGTTAGCAATGATCCAAATGACTTCGAAGTGCTAACGCCCGGTCATTTTCTCATAGGTCAACCGCTTCAGGCTCTACCTGAACAAGATTTAAAAGAGACTAACCCAAATTTTTTAAAACGATGGCAATCTCTTCGCCAGATCAATCAACATTTCTGGAAGCGTTGGCAGTCCGAATATTTACATACGCTTCAGCAACGCCCTAAGTGGCTTACGAAGATTGCCAATCTTCAAGTTGGTGATTTGGTCCTCATCAAGGACTCCAATTTGCCGCCTCTGCATTGGAAGAAAGCTAGAGTTGCTAGAGTTTGTCCTGGTAAGGACGGCATAGTTAGAGTCGTAGAGCTAACGACTCAAAATGGGCCGCTGCTTAGACCTGTTGTAAAGCTTGTTCCTTTGCTGCCGTTCAACTAACTTCATTTGTTTTTAACTTAACTTCGATTTTCAACCTTTAAATTCACGTAATCTTCTTTTTTTTGGCTACTCAACTAAGATAAATCATTTACGCTATTTTTTACTTAAATCAACTTGGAAAATCAACCTTGAAAATCATCTCTACCTAGATATATTTTACTTCATCTCTAGCTTAATTTTTTTGTAGCTCTACTATTATTTAAGCTTAACTTTTAGATGCTTCTAAAGAGCTAAGTCGCTCTTTGGGGCCCTGTATGTTTCGTAAAGACAGCACTAACATGTTTGTTGACACTGACAATTCATACGTCAAACTTTTTATAACTTGTACCCTCAACATTTCCTATATCTACCTACCTATCATCCCATTCCTTGAGGGTAGACTAAAACGACACACCACTCTCTTGGAAACTTGCCGCGAACGAGTCGAGACGTCATTCATACGATTCTCCTCGAAAATCACCAAAACTAATGAAAATCAGCCGCGTACCGCGCAAACCCCTTCGCCGAGTTCCGTAGCGCGTCAACACCATCAAAATCAGCAAAATCATCTAGAGTGGAAAGGATTATCGCGAGCGAACCTACGACGCCATCCAACACCAAGCGCGCCAAGACACCTGCTCAGAGAACCAGCCAGGTCAGTCTACCCATCCTCTAACGATTTTCCTAACCAGGTAGTATTCACATTTCAGTCTTTTGACGTCCACTGCTGGAATCCCCATAAGATGCTACGATTCCAAGAACTCTTTTAAATGTTATAGGCTTCCTAGACGCTACCGCCAGTGATCTAGTGTGTGAGACACTTGTTTACGGCACCCTACGCCCATTTTACAGCACCTCACGCCGAATGCACTCCACGCAAGATTCCCGGCATGCTACGCCGATTTCTCGGCTCACCACCTTGATAAACTTACCGTGTTCCCGGGAGGCCACGCCGATTTCCTGGCTCCATACCAGAAACATTTGATAGGTCGGCGGGATATCTCCATTGGCACTGATAACGGCGCTTGGTTCCCAGACAGTGTCAGACACGTGTTCTCGGGTACGCTACGCCGATATCCCGGCAGGTCACCTTGATGAACTTACCAGAAACATCTGATAGGTCACAAGCGGCATGCCCCCATTGCCCCTGATCACTGCGTCCGGTTCCAGAGCATCTGAGACACGAGTTCCCGGCACGCCACGCCGATTTCCCGGCACACTACCTAGATAAACTTACCAGGAACATCTGATAGGTCAGCGGCGAGATGCTCCTACTGCCCCTGCATCTGGTTCCCAGAGCGCGTAAGACACATGTTCCCGGCACGCCACGCCGATTTTCCGTTACACTACCTAAATAAACTTACTAAGAACATCTGATAGGTCAGAGGCGGGATGCCTCCATTGCCCCTGATCACTGCGTCCGGTTCCCAGAGCGTGTGAGACACGTGTTCCCGGCACGTCACGCCGATTTCCCGGCACGCCGCCTTGACAGAGTCATCGCGAGCGCGCCATACCGGCTCGCAATCCTGCTCGAAACAGAGCTTGCGAATGCCTAAAAGAGATGAGGTGCTAACACATTTCGAAGGCAAAAGATTTATCGCTATTTTCATATTTAAAGAAGTTATACGTTTTAAGGAGTTTCATGTTCATAGTGCCAGACATTCTGGCAACAAGCAGGGATGATAAAGTGGAGATTTTTGGAATATACCAGTATAAGCATTGTGATTCGATCCGATTTGAAGGGCACCGTAGCTAGTAAAATCACAGGGTCTATGACACGATCATCAAAAATGACTCAAATGGACAAGCACTTTGACCGTTGGGACGCATCCGTCCCCTGCAAGATGACGTCTAGATGTCACAGTGCCAATTATTCTACCGTAAACCAGTAATTTGTAAGCATTACTGTGTTCCGGTTTGAAGGGCACTGCAGCTAGTAAAATTGAGCATGAAAATGTCTCAACGTGGACGACTAGAACTGTTCTGGTCATGGGCAGGCGTAATAACATACCATCAGGCGAGCACCTAGCTCGTTTCGCCACATGCTTAAGTTGAGTAGGACTCTGAGTTGCCATCAAGTAGGTAGGTTTCTTAAGTACACAACTTACCAAATTCCTCCCACAGTCGACGGAAGACATCGTTAGGTTTCCCTTTCACCATGATAAGTCTCCCGCCAAACTTTTTGAACTGACTATCCAGGTCTTCCAGAGCTTCTAGAAGATAGCGCATACGGTTGTAGCCGACAACCTTCGTTCCTGAAATGGACACTTGATTCAAAATCTTTAATGTTATACAACAGGGGTTTTGTCCCTAAATCTCCTAGGAATTTTCCCTTGATTTTAATTTAAGGATTATTGAAACTACCATGGTCCCAAGATCCCCTTTGAATTTATCTCTTGAGTCATTCAAATGGATAATGAAACTCTGCATTGTAAATTCAACCAGCCCTGACAGCTCCTAGCTGGTTACTGCTTTCAGAAAAAGGAGGAAAATCTGGTGGATTTTAGAGGATGAGGAAGGCACGCTCCTATCCTCCAACGCCGAATGGAGAGACTGGTCATGCAAACGCAGACCGTGCCTAAACCACAGCGCATGATGACGTCACTACCTGCCAGTCTGATGACGATTACCTGCAGTCTCTCCATAGAAGATAAACATAGGGAAGAAAGGCACAACGTCATTACCTGCAGTCTCGTCACTAGCTGTCAGCCTGATGACGTGATTACCTACAATCTCTGAACATGGGCAAGAAAGGCACAACGTTATTACCTGCAGTCTCTCCATCGAAGATGAACATGGGAAAGAAAGGCACGCTTCTATCCTCCAACGCCGCCTGAAGCGACGGGTTGTCATGCAGACGCAGACCGTGCCTAAACCACAGCACACTGCCGCCCAACATGGTGAAGTTTTTAAGGCCTCAATCTGAAATTAAGGCTGAAATTAGCTGTGTAGAAGCTTAAGACGAAACTGGATTCTTCTGAGTTAGAATCGTAGGAAAGTGCTTATACGTAAAATATAGAGCTCTACTTTATAAATCAATATTTTTTTTTATTAAAAGGCTTTATCCTGAATTGCTTCTTCTTCTTGAAGAAGAAGACCGAATGGCTGACTGACTGACATATATAACGCACAGGCCAAACCACTGAATGTAGAGACTTGAAATTTCGAGAGTACATATGTTTAATAGGAAGTGTGATGCATACTCGTTACTCAGTAGTAGTTGTGTATCTTAGTACTCGGTGGTAGTAAACAGGAATTTCATTTTTCATTTCATTTTCATTTATCTATTCTGCAAATATTTTCGTTCATTCGCAATGCGAAGTTGGCGAATGTGATACCACCACGAGCTTTACAACCTGTATCAAGAGCCAAACGCTGTGCTGTTGGCCATGTGGAACGTAAGAATGAGGTGCGAGTTCCACAGCTGATCCTACATGGGAAGCCCGACAGCCGTAGACCTCGAGGAAGACCTAAACTCCGATGGCTGGGTGGCATTGACCAAAACATGAAAACTCTCGGAGTCCGCAGCTTTAAGGAGAAGGCCAAAGATCAGCTTGTATGGCGATGTTAACTTGAGCAAGCCAAGGCCCACCCGAGGCTGTAGCGCCAAGGAAGGATGATGATGAAGAAGCGCAGTTGTAGGTGTCAGGAAAGTAATTTTATAAAATCGGGGAAATGATAAGTTAATATCAAAGCGCAATTTAATTGCAACTGTGTCAGCGGTACTTCAATTTGTGTGAAGCCCAAGTTTCATAGGTTAGTAGGTATTTCTTGGTACCAGGCGCGCATAAACGAGAAGTAATTACCGATAGCTTTGTGTGAAGGCCAGCTATAACAACGGCCGTGATTGGCTTACTCTCAACTTCTCAACTACTACGTAGACGTACACTCCATACCTACCTACATAACCTATAATGGTAGATAGATAGATAGATGTAATCTTTATTGCACATCTTAAAATAACAATACATGAAGTAAAATTGGTACAATGGGCGGCCTTATCGCTAAAAGCGATCTCTTCCAGGCAACCTTGGGATGGATGGACTCGAAATATTTGAACAAAAGAGGTAGGTAAGTAAGAATCTGTTACTGGCAATAGGATAAGTTTAAATAAGTATATACATACATATGGAGTGCTGTTGATTCTATGATAAATAAATAAAAAAATTATGTACCTAGATATCGTAGTAGATCTAACACACTTTCTTTATTACCTAGCTACAGTCGACTCATACAAACATTGAATAAATAAAATTAAATATAGGTACCAAGTATTTGGTTTTAACTTTTTTTTTCTTACTTGCATTTCTTGTTATCTGTCTCAAAGTGGCATACATTTAGCTAGAGTTGTGAGGGTTCCGGTACATGGCATGTAGATGAAGATAGGTTTCCCCCAGTGGGGAACCTATCTTCTGAATATCTCCTAATCTATGATTAGATCTTGAAGAGCTCTTCTTTACAATGTTCTGGTTTCCGGGTTAATAAACTTGGAGACAGTAGTCTCGTAGATCGTTCGGATGGCGTTCGATGCGTAAATAAATACATGTCTGTTTCCATTGCAATACTGGATAATACGTAGCAATTACTAAACTGAATTGACGCTAATTCAAGATAATGTGAAAATTTATACCAACCAGAAAAAGTCATATAACATAACATAGCATTCACACACTCACACCCCTGCACTAGGATTCCCTGTGTCGCAGGTGGCATGGACACATACAAGACATCACAACATCCAAGACCCGAGAACAAACATTAGTGTTCGTCACAAATATTTGCCCCAGCCGGGGATCGAACCCGGGACACCAAGCTTCGTAGGCAGGGTCACTACTAACTAAGCCACGGTGTCGTCGATATTACTATATATATATATATATATATATATATGCATATTACTTTCGTCATCAGCGAGACAGAGGCCAGATACCTACATTCATCAATACATATTGTTATATTATATCTAACATACATATTGTTTCGACCTCTGAGTGAGGAAGCGAAGGGTACTGTTCTTTGATTGCATAGAATTTGTTTACGAGGTGTTATTCAAGCTGCATGCAGAGTCAATTTATTTGATGCCATTTACAATGTAAAAATGAAGTAAATTATGTATGTTTGTGTAAAAGTAAAGACCAGATAATTAATAATCAAATTTTCTGCGTATTCTCATAAATCCCGCGGGATTCGAGCACCAAACCAGAGCAGAGTTTGTATTGTGGGAAACAACTGATAGAATACTAATGTTATTTTTTTTAAATACATACATAAAAAACACCCAGACTCAAGAAAAACACCGATATTCGTCACACTGTTTGTGCTGATGCGGAAATCGAACCCGCGACATCGGCAGCGTGGCAGTCCAACACACTTGCCACGCAACGCTACTATCCGTACGTTTCGTCAAAAAGTTAATGCATTGACACCAAAATTGTAACAAAAGCTTGACCCCTTTTAGAGCTGCCCTTAATCCTTCCAGAGCAAATCCGCAGTTCCCGATAAGCCGTCATGTAACTGTGGTAATATTTGCATAATAAACCTAGTCACGATTAGGTACTAATTTGCAGCAAAATTACAAAGCTGTTTTGGTAGAGATCAGTCAAGTAAGGGCATTTGTATAGCGGAGTAGAAGGGCGTGCATTCTTAGACTGACATATCTTTACACAGTACCTACCTACTCATCTAGACGGAATCCTGCAGGGGACATCTCCCAACGGTACCAAAATAAATAGTACAATAATAATAAATTGCTAATACATGAAAAAGCTAAATGGGAGAAATTTTAATTGAATAGAATTATTTAATCATCGCGGAAGACTACCAACAGATTGCCCTTCTGACGTAATCATATACAAATGCATTTAATCTAGGTATAACCTAGACTACAACAACCTTGAGGCAATCAGTCACCATACCAATCAAAACAATAAGTATTATCACTGCCTAAACTCTAGCTAGAATATTCTATTCAATCCTAAAATATATTTGCATTAAAAGCAATTTTGAAAAATATAATGTAAGAAAAAAGGTAGTTATTTGTGTAAAATAAACTTACAAAATTAAACGTAGAGCTGACTAGTTGACTCGACGAAATTCAACTGCGTACTGAGATCGCGAGCGTCAGTCGAGTTTCCTACAAACCAAGCAGCCTTCTAAATCCCGACTATTGGAACTGGGAATGTTGTGAACACCTGATTTTCCCCTCGATCACCCTGGAGACAGGTAGAGGGGGGGAGGGAACGGGTCTTGTGCGATTGGTTTGTTATGTTCAGGTGAAACTGTATAATTTCAAAACTGAAACTCCATTATCAAACTAATGAAGTTCCTTCCTTTATAATAGGTACGGGTGTTGAAATTCCAGTATAGGCTAAAAACTAGTATAGGATAGGTTGCGGTTTCGTTTTCAAAGATAGGTAAGCATAGGAACATAACATAGCAGAGCGCTGAACATGATATTAGGGGGAACTAAACGTATTTCAGAATTGGAGTTTTTTAAGAAGAAAATTAGAATATTCTTGCGAATCGAATTGAATCTACTTTTTCTAAGGAAGCCCAACAGAGAGGGGATTCGATTCCCTCTAGCAAATTTTTCATTCACGAAGACACTAAAATACGGGGAGTATGAATGAATGAATGAAAATGCTTTATTGTACACCATAAGACAAAAAACAATAACATAGAGAAGGAAACATTACAAAAATTTAGTACAATGGGCGGTCTTATCGCTATTAAGCGATCTCTTCCAGACAACCAGTATGGAGACGGTTACGATGCCATGATGACTAAAACATTTTTATATAAATTTTTCATAAAAACCGCAGTGTTGTTTAATAATGTAACTTATTTATCTAGGATTGAAAGTGAAGTAAGAAAGTTTCATCATAAGAAAGTGTAACAATTTCATAACAAAAACAAAGAGAGATAGTTTTCTATTGAAATTGAAATGAAACAGACACGCAGTGGTGGGTATTGGCTTTCTGTCAGTTCCATTCCAACCCTATCAGCACAGCATCGGAGAAGGCAGAACTCATTCAACTGGATATTGATACCTACGCTGCCTACGCTAGGCGGCGGCATTATGATTATCCCTAGGTAGTCCACCTAGGGTCAAGATTTATTTTCTTTTATTTATATCTGCGAAAAGTCCTCTGACTATGATATGACCGATTGGTTGAGTAGGTGATGGCTTTATGGATACGGACTCATTGGTCCCTCTTCCTTCTTTCATTAGGTTGCCGAGAACATACAACTGGATGAATAAAAACCTTCGTTTTATCGTCGAGCAAATATTTTTTATAGAAAACAGGACAGGACTATACTATACGAATAGGAGAGGGGCATTAGGGAATAAATCCTGTGACCCCCACTTTTGGTGTAGGCCACAAATTGTCCGCTTCTCCAGGATGCCAGCAAATACCTTAGCTATGGTATTTCCAGTTTCGAACTACGCCTAAGTTTATCAAAGGTCATTTCAGTCGGCTCAGTAATTTTGGCGTTATTAAGGCCAATCCTCCTACGTGTTTTAAAATTAACCGTACTAACTTAAAAACACGTATAAAATCTAAATTAAAGTATGAAACCTTTCACTTTTTTTGTTGACGAAATCAAAAAACATAGACGAAACGAATAGTGTGAAGAAATTACTATAATACGGCGTACTTTTTGAGTTTTTGTCCGAATCATTTTGTATGGAATTCGGATTTGAGGATTCCCTTTAAGAACTATTTTTTCTCAATAACGTTTTACGTTTACTTAGTGTGATTCTTCAGAAACTCGAAGGAATTTCAGAAGCCACAAAAATACAGCATGTTGCGAAAATTTATTTAATTTCTTCATTACTTTTTAAATTTTGCTTTTATATTTTACTTCGACTGGAACCCTTACAACACAATACGTGAACCTTTGACTTTTACCAACTTGTATTGGGTGTTTCTGTTTATTAGTAGAATTAGGTACAGTCGGCTCTGTAATGATCTTTACACCAGCTTACGCCACGTCACTATGGTCCATATGCAAAAAAAAATAGTCATCGGAATATCTATTTGAAAATGATATATGTGATAGATAATGACCCCATCAAGTGTTGTTGTATAACTAAAACTCGTGGAGCGATTAGTTTTGGCGTAAAATAATACTTAGTGTTTTTTTGTATGGGGATAAACACACTTTATGTTTTTATGATGATTGAGTCAGTTTGCCCCACTTTTGACTTATAGGTGGTGGCCTAGGGTCTCTTTTATGCCACTAAGTTTATATTACGTGCCGCCACTTGCCGCCGCACGCGAAAAATGAAAAAAACGTTTCTCTTAGAATTTCAGTGTAAATTATTATGGTCATGTAAGATCATATCATAACTCACTGGTCAAATTTTGTGCAGTGTTATACAACCTTTATAAATATGCAAGCCTTTTATAATATAATAAAAAAAACTGAGCTTTCAACACTGACCATCAAAATGTCTTGATGTGGAGCAGTGCTTTAGCAGTATTGAACCCGTCTCATTCTATTTGAATCAAAGTCCTGTATTGTATAGTTCTATTCATTGGTAGGCATGATTTCCGACTTAGGATGAGTACTACTTATATAAAATTAGTTGTGAACCATCAGAACAAAACGTTTCTCTTAGAATTTCAGTGTAAATTATTATGGTCATGTAAGATCATATCATAACTCACTGGTCAAATTTTGTGCAGTGTTATACAACCTTTATAAATATGCAAGCCTTTTATAATATAATAAAAAAAACTGAGCTTTCAACACTGACCATCAAAATGTCTTGATGTGGAGCAGTGCTTTAGCAGTATTGAACCCGTCTCATTCTATTTGAATCAAAGTCCTGTATTGTATAGTTCTATTCATTGGTAGGCATGATTTCCGACTTAGGATGAGTACTACTTATATAAAATTAGTTGTGAACCATCAGAACAAAAAAAAATGGACCACCAATGCCCTTGGCCACTAGGAATGGAGGGAAAGGAGGGAGATCTTTGCAATTAGGAATGGCTGAATTATAAATATCATGCTTTGAACAGATAGATAAATAGATAGATGAACACTTTATTGTACATCAAGAACAAAGCAGAGTAAAACAACAGAACAAGAATGCCTTATGGTAAGTAGTACAAGGAGCGGCCTTATCGCTGTGAGCGATCTCTTCCAGGCAACCCGGATAAATAAGATCATTCTAAATAAAAATACTTTCTTTAGTATGTACTTACCAACTCTGTCGTATTTCAGGCTGTTGGTGTGATGTTCGTTACAAAAGTTTCGAACATGGTATGGACTAAGATTTTGGCTAGGCAGATGCTATAGTTCAGTCAGGGTAACTGGTATGGACTAACTTTAATTACAATCTTACTCGGTTAATAACATAATACCGTGGGCAGTACTGCAAGTGCAGTAGCCTATTCCTTTCGTCAACATTGACTTACCTATTCCTCGTTTAATTTCGTAGAAGTTTCTTACACCACCAGCAACAAACAGAAAGAACATTCTGCTGTATTCATTCAATATTCGTCCTCCCAACAGATCAACTTAGATTTATAGAAATACATTAATCCCAAATAAGTATAAACGTAAACAAAAATACAGTTCAGAAAACAGCACACACCAGCTGACTGCTGACTGACAGCACGCTGACAGCTGCGACTACAGACAGCAAAGAGTTTGGAGTTTCAGAGTCATTTGTGTGGCTTTTGCGCGCTAACTTTGTAATCGTAGTGTTTTTGTTGTTTTCTCAATAAATCTAACGTTATAAGGGCCGCGTTGACCACCGGTGGACCGCGCCCGTCCCTGCACCTTTCGCGAGTGATAGGACACGAAAAACAATCATCCCTGCCGCCTGTGCTCAAGTGATGTTCATACTCGTAACGGACAAGAGTTCAAAATGTCTGAGGAGCAGCAACATCGAAAGCCACCAGATCCGACGGGCGACCGGTTTGAGCTGGCCTGCGATTTGGATCAGGGGCCCCAGGTCTCTTGCTACGTAGAGATCGACACTACCCAGGTGTCGCCTCCCACGGAGGCAACAAAACCCACTGGAGAGCGTGCAGCCCAGATAAGGCGCCGTGGTTCTTCGGACGACGAACACGGCGACGAGAAAAGGCTTAAGCTGAAGTCCCACTCTCCTCCAACGCCACCCCCTGTGCCAAACACGCCATCAGCACTTCCTTCATCAAGGATCCCGCTAGTTGTGCGATCAGTACAAGCAGCGCCACCTAGATGTCCAGAGCCCACTAACCTCAACACGCCCCCCCCCTTGTGCGGTGGAGGAGAAGAGCTCGCGGGCACCCCCAGTATGGTCCCACATTTGCCATACACGATTGAATCTCCAACGCATGATGCAACAACATATGTTGGAATTGAACCTGTGCCACTATATGCGGCCCCCCTGCCATCCCCACCATCACCAACGCCAAGTGCAGCTGCTGCCTATGCAGCCACGCTGGTGAGTCCCCTGCCGGCTCGCACTACATCACCTGTACCTGACGGTGCACGGCCTACTACTTCAACTGATGCTGCCCAACCGCTACCACCCTCGAGCGGTGCAACAAGAACACAAGCGACAACAAAATCAAAGACTTACCCACCAATAGTAGTAGAGTGCCTCCCAAGATGGACGGAACACTTTGCAACCCTCCACAAGAAACTAGGCCATGCCCCAAATGCCCGCCCCTTAGGGAAAGGGGTGAGATTCATCCCACATTCACCGGAGGAATACAGAGTAGTACAACGCCACTTGGTTGAAGCAATGGAACGTGACTCCAGTATATCTTGGTATTGTTATAGCCTAACCTCAGAACTTCCTACAAAAGTAGCTATACGAGGACTACCTGTAGACACAGAACCAGACGACATCAAAGCTGCACTAGAGAGTATGGACTTTGCTGTAAGATTTGTTCGCTCAATTCCACCAGTTAGAACCAGACCAGGTTGCCTATTCCATGTTCAATTGGAACATATGAACCAAGAGGAGCTCGCGAAACTATTCAGTATTAAAGAATTATTGTTTATGCCAGGGGTCATCATCGAGTCATGGCGTGGAGGTGCCAGTAAAGTGGCTCAGTGCCACCGATGCCAGGCGTTTGGCCACTCGTCCTCAAACTGCCACCGGCCACTACGTTGCGTGCGCTGCAGCGGGCCGCACCCAGCCTCCAGTTGTGAACGCGCGAAAGAGGACAAGCCTCAATGTGCCAATTGTGGGAAACAGCACACAGCCAACAGCCGAAGCTGCATATACTACAAAAGAGAAGCTCGTAAGAGGGGCCTTAAAACCCCAGGGCCACTGCCTCACAGACCGCAAATAGCACCAATCCCACAGATAGTAGCTAGTGCGCCTCCTGAACGCTCCCCTCCACCGCTTCCGCTTCCTGCTCAAGGAGAGCAAAGAGCACCAGACCACCAAACTAACACAGCAGGTGTGGACTTCTATGCACCAGCAAACGACCCTACTGCCCGGGGAGCACCACTTCCCAAAAAGAAAAAGAGAAGATACACTCGCAGAAACAGACAAAGTGCCCCTACAGCCTCATCGACACCACTGCCAACGCATGCCCCGCCAAAACCTGTGATGACAGCAACTTCCCAGAAACCGGCAGCGGTGCAGTTCAATGAACCCACGAGCATAGAGCCGGAGTGTGTTCCAGCTCCTGCAGCACTGGCGACAGGACAAGAACACCTACCTTCCCAAGCCCAACAATACCAGAGAACTACAGAAGCCCACGCACCCTCAGGCCCTTGTAGGCCAGTACTGGAAGCAAGGACAGAGACTGTCAATCAGCCTACACCAAAATCAGCTGACCCCGCCGTCCCCCTTCCTCAGCGACACCGGGAGACCAGCAAGCCACAATTCCCACAGCCACCCCCGCCGCCGCCACCGCTGCCGCTGCCACCGACAGGGGCAAACCCTCAGACGGGCACGTCATACATGCCAGCACCACCAGCTTCACACCAGCATATGGGGGGACCTGCCTGGGACCCGATACGCCTAATGTTCACAATACTTGCTGATCTACTTACTACCATCGCTACGGGGAGTGACCTCCGAGGTGCGGCGATGCGAGGACTGACCGCAATAAACCAAAACTTATATGGATAGGCGCACCTTGCGCCTCATCTACTGGAATCCCGGAGGGGTTAGGGATCATATCTCGTCCCTCCGCCTACTCGCCCAGTCGCAAGAAGCACATCTCATACTCCTTGGCGAAACAAAGCTACTACCACACTCCGAACTGCGGGTACCAAACTACTTCACTTACAGAAGGGACGAAGTCTCCCCTCAGGGCTATGCCTACCGGGGCACAGCCGTTCTTGTAAGAAGAGATCTTATCCATGAAGAACTGGAACTCCCACCATTTGAAGAAATAAGATCTAATGGGGTCCTCATTAAGGCTGCTGGTAGAGAACTGAGAATCTTCGCAGGGTACCGTCCACCTGGCCCCCGCTACACAACTAGAGACGCTGCCAACATCTTTAATACAACCACACCAACACTTCTCGCCGGTGACCTCAACGCAAAGCATAGAGCGTGGGGCTCGCGAGTGATCTCACCTGCGGGAAAGAAACTCTACGACGATGCAGAAGCAAATGGTTTCGAAGTAGTAGGTCCGGACTCGCCTACTCATATTCCAACCAATCCAACACACAGCGCTGACGTATTAGATATAGTGCTTCATAAGCACTTAGAATGCCCTCTCCATGTAGAAGCGCTCTATGACATGGATACCCAACACCTGCCAATTCTTATCACGCTCGCTTTGGGTGCCAACTTCACTGCTCCGAGACCACTGAGACAGATTACAAATTGGGAGGCGTATGCTGCGACGCTACAAAACATGTCTGTTGGCCGACTCTCCACGCCAGAAGACATAGAAACCAACGCCACACTGGTGATGAACCAAATGAAGAGTGCCAAAGATGAAGCCACATCGTCGAGCCCTGTAACGCAGAAAAAGCAACAGTTACCGGAGAAAATCCGCCTGGACATTGTTAAAAAGCGAAATTTAAGACAACTCTGGGCTAGGTCGAGATGCCCTCGGCTTAAAACAGAACTAAACAGACTCAAAGAAAACATTTCAGCGGCCGTTGAATCTTGGTGCGGCTCAACCTGGGACGAAAAAATAGACTGGGCCGCAGAACACAACACAAACCTCCATGCCCTTAACAGAGCCTTAACATCCGCCCCAACTCCCACTTTTCCACTGCTTGATAAGAATGGTAAACGGAAATTTGAAGCTTCTGAGCGCGCAGAAATACTCGCTGAACACTTAGAGGGACAATTCACACCTCACCGGTTACCAACGGTCACACCACAGAAAGTCTTAGACCACCACGAGCTAGTCAGAAAAACTGTCTCCGAGTTCTTGTCGCTGCCAGCCCTACCACTTAGTGGAAATGACTTTATCTCACCCGCAGAGGTACGGAAAGCAGTCCTTACCTTACCAAGACGAAAAGCTCCCGGCTGGGACGAACTTCCTACATCAGCTCTCTTCCATCTTCCGCGAAGAGGAATCTCAACACTAGCCCGGCTTTTCAACGGAATACTAAGAACGGGTCACTTCCCGTCAGCCTGGAAGACAGGAAAAATTATTGTGCTTCCAAAACCAGGGAAAGACAGACGACAGCCTGCTAGCTACAGACCCATAACTTTGCTCCCCCACATAGCCAAATTGTTCGAGCGACTACTGCTGAGGCGTTTAACACACTTTATTGAACCCAGACCGGAACAATTTGGCTTCCGCAGCCATCACTCCACAACACTGCAGCTGACACGGGTCATCCACCACCTTGCACATGAGCTGAACGGCGAACGCTGCACAGTCGGAGTCTTTCTCGACATCGAAAAAGCTTTCGACCGCGTGTGGCATCCGGGCTTACTATTCAAACTGATCGCGTCAAACATGCCCGCTGCGATAGTGAAGATCGTCGCGTCTTTCCTAAAGGATAGGAATTTCTACGTCACTGTGGATCAGGCTGACTCCCAACTCCGACCAATACAAGCTGGGGTTCCACAAGGCAGCTGTCTATCGCCAACACTATATGCCTGTTACACAGATGATATCCCTACACTCCAAAACTCTGAGCACCCAGGAAAAAACGAAGTGAAACTGGCACTCTTCGCTGATGACAGCGCATATTTGTCCTCCTCAAAGGTACCCCAACGAGCTGCCCACCGTATGCAATCCCTACTGGACCGCCTCCCGATGTGGATGGACAAGTGGCGCATGGCTGTAAACGTGGGAAAAACAGCTGCAATACTCATAACTCGTCGCCGCATTACACTACAGCCCCTAAAACTACGGGAACAAGAAATCGAGTGGCAAACATCCGTCCGTTACCTTGGAGTCACGATCGACAAGACACTGAGGATGACACCACAAGTGGAGCACGTTCTGCAACAAACACGAGCTGCTAGAGCGATGCTTCGCCCAGTCCTACAATCAAAACTACCGCTGCGAACCAAGATAGGTGTATACAAGACATATATACGAACAAGACTTACGTATGCTGCACCTGCCTGGTTTGCTCTGTGCTCCAACACGAACAAAAAGAAAATCCAAGCTCAACAAAACCTCACACTTCGAATGTGTACTGGAGCTGGACGTTACGTTCGCAACGATGTAATTGCCCGCGACGTACAAATTCAGAGCATCAAAGAGTTCATTACCTCACTGGCCCGCCGGATGTATGATCGCGCTGACAACTGCCGCCATGACCATCTTCGCGGAATAGCCCCACTGCACACGAGACCGCCTGACCACCAAGGACCGTGGAGGCCACTACCCCGGGAACTCCTGGACCCTTCAACCTCACCGACTGGAGAGGTTGAAGAAGGACAGTGACGGACAAACCACCGTCAAGCCACAAGCGGCACAAAAACCGCAGACTGGCCGACGAAATGTCCAACGAAGCCAAGATGGCACGAAGGACTAAGCCCAATGACCCGAGGATTGTTGTCCCCGAGAGTTGAAGTCAGGGCGAAGGGTTAACACTTGAGGCCCTTACCCGCAGTCAGTCAAAAAACCGGACTGTGGAGGAACCGATGATGATGATGAAGAGTTTGGATATACCTATAATCAAAGAACTTGTATACTATGTATCTAGAATGCCGACTCACACGAAAACTGCGAGTGGAAAGAGCTAGAACCAGTAAGGAGTGTGTCTCGTTCTGTAGGGCGACCATAATTTTTGAACTTTGAATATTTCATTGAGACATAAACAAGCAACCAAGGGAAAATTCAATCTGCTCAATAAGCTATCAATGTTATATACATACGTTACTTTGCATTATTGTTTTAAAATAATATTATACATAGGTGCATTAAAATATCAACAAAAATGAGGGCGGTGCGCCGCATTCTAGTGAGGTATATCTGATTCAATGGTTTTAATACTGTTTCTTTCGAATAGTAATTATTTTTCTCGGCAGTTAGGTACCTAACCTACATGACAGCGACTGTACTAAACCACTAAACTACTAAACCTTTCAAATGAATCTGAATAACATTTAGAGCAAATCGTCTAATTTCGAAAATTGTCCCACTTATTTCAAAAATTATAGCCATGTTAATTTTAATTGTATGCTGGCAACTGTGTGAACGAGACACACTCCTTAACGAGGGGGTCTCTATCAAGCATTAAAATCCTTATATATAGATTTAATTAAAAAAGAACTTTATTTCCAAGTCATAAGGTTCAGAATTCTTAAACCTTAAATAAAACAAAATGGCATGTTAGCTCTCTAGATACATAGTATAAAAGCTCTTTGGGTACAATACCCAAGTCTATGACAGACAATACCTTTAAACAATACAAACGATCAAACATTTCTAATTTGCTTGATCTGAAAACCAACCATCCCAATCAATCAGTGACAAAACATTGACAACACTAGTTTAGCAAGCAAACGAAATTGAAAAAAAAAATAACCTCAAAGTTAAAAATTAAATACAATTCGCGTGAGGTATTTTATTTTAGTGCATTTTTATCAAAACAGAGCACAATGAACGGCATAAGAATATTTAAGAATTTGCCTCTTCAGCAGTGGCGATCATTTTCACGATGGTATGTAAACTCAAAAATAACGTAATCCAAGGTACACTTTTCTATCAAAGAATTAGAATCACGCAGTAATCACAGTAATACGTTTAGCTAATTTCAAACCCGAGCCGAAATCTTGATCACGATAGGTTAGTTCTTACATGAGTTTTAATATTTATCATACTTTTTTTATACAGTGCTATTCTTCGCCAAGAAGTGGTTCAGGCAGCCAGTCCACTCAGCATTCCTGTGCCGGAAGGCGTCGATAAGCCAGCCTCTCCCAAAATTGAGAAGATAGTCTCAGAAATCACTAACCTCAACCTTCTTGAAGTGTCAGAATTGAGCCAGGTTTTGAAGAAAAGGCTTAACTTGCCTGATGCCCCCATGATGCCCATCGGAGGCTTCATGGCAGGCGCCCCAGCAGCCGCAGATGAAGAGGAAGCAGCGCCCAAAGCTGTTAAGACTAGTTTTACGGTAATTATTACCTTCCTAGTTATTTAGCTGATGGTTTTATATTGTTAGAAAGTAAGGATCAATAGATAGGTTGCTTGTACCATGATGACATGGATGATCAAGTGGCAAGTGTGAGGCACTGCCATGCCAGTGTAGCGGGTTCGATTCTTGCTTCAGAGCAAGCATTTGTTTACTAAATATTGGTGTTTTTCCTGAGTCTCACCAGCTTAATTCACTAAGCCTGACAGCAGTTCTTGTTATGGAATGGTACGTCAAATTTGATAGAAAATGGCGGACCTCGAAGCCAATAACGACCGATGACGTCATTTTTATCCATCTTGACCATTTTAATCTGATAACGAGAACTAATGACATCTTGATGAATAAAGGCCCTGCTTAGTTTGGGGTTAGATAGAAGGGTTGTATAAAATGTCCGTAAATATTTATATTATTTACTCTGTTTATTTTTTTTATGCAATGTTTTTACATTTTTTATCTTTTGCAGGTGAAAATGACCAAATTTGACGACAAGCAAAAAGTGGCACTCATCAAAGAAGTCAAGAGTCTTCTAGAAGGATTTAACCTGGTACAAGCTAAGAAGTTTGTAGAAAGTGTCCCAACAGTGGTCAAAGCTGATATCTCGAAAGATGAAGCTGAAAAGCTGAAGGAGGCTTTATCTAAAGTTGGAGCTGTTATTGAAATTGAATAGGTTCATTTGTTGTAAGGCATTTATTTTATATAGTTTTATTGTTTAGTTAAATAAATAGTTGTGTAAATTACATTTCCTACCTGGTTTTTCTTCACTTATTAGTAACTTATAGCAAAATTTTGTTATATCACAGGGTATTTTATAAGTTGCAGCTTTAGTTCTTTAGCTGAAGAACTGGTATTATTTGGAGGTTTTCGTAAATAATAGATGATTTAAGCAAACAACACATTTTAATGCAATTTGATGCAATTACAAAAACCACCTAAATGTCTATGTACTGTACACTTTACAGGTAGTATATAGGTAGTAGGTAGCTACTTTTAATGTTACTTATGAATTTTAGCAGGAGCTTCAACAGTACACAGTAGCATGTTAATGGAAGATGCTGTAACAAGTAGATAGATATCTTTCAGTGTAAGAATACATGTCCCTTCACTGTCACCGTCATACAAAAGCCCTTAGGGTGCGTTTCCACTTACGCGAAGCTGGATGGAGTGGAGAAGAACGGACCTTGAATCGGCAATCAGAGTGCTCGAAGTGGATTCGGGATTTTGAGCGAGAGCCTTGTTCCGCTCCGCGTCAGTGGAAACGCACCCTTATACTCAAAAAGCGCGTGAGTGGAGGGGCGTGGTTTCCTAGGCTTATAGATACCAGCAGTGGGACAAACAATAAGTACCTTGGCAATGGGCATGGTTAGGAAGTTCTTTTTTAATTTTTACAACAAAAAACTCAATCAAATTACTATTTAACTAATCAGCCATCCACTGTTTGTACCTATAGCCTATAGGTACATATTTATCGTGTGTAATGTCGTCAACATGTTTTGTCCTATGGAGGAAAATTATTGTTAGAGCAAAGCGGTGTTCCTACCACAGTAGTAGTAGGCACCAAGGTTATATAGAGTACATTTTAACTTGTGTATTATTTCCTATTTAATTTAAACATTGATGCATTACGTAATCCTTTAAACGTTGTATCCTTTAAGTTAGTAAGTAGGTTAGGCATGCTCTTGGATAGGTGCTTTATAGTGCCAGTTTTCGTGTGGCATTGTGAGACTATAGTACAGTAAGCTTTATACATAGTGATGAAGATATAAACGAGACATCTCGGCGGATGGGAGGTATCTCATATTTTTTGGTGTTATGTAGAAATGAGTGAAAATATGCCCGTCAACATTAAGTTTGAACTGCTATTTAGGAGGATTTTTGAAGAGAAATATGCGATCTCCCGATATTACTCTGAGAGGCTTCTAAAATATTTGGATGACGGAATCGCCTGTAAGTACTTATCTAACTATTGATTTTAAACACTTATGAAATCAAATACCTACGCACCTGCTACTTTTTTAAAACTGAAAACGAAGCATTAGCAGCATATTAAAGTAAGTACCTACTTTATTATTAATATTTTACGGAGCCTGCGCTGTCCCACTGCTGGACAAAGGAATCCCCCCATTTCCTCCTTTTTTGCTGTCCTGTGCCTGGTCCAGTCTGAGTGGAACGCGATGAGCTTGTCCAGAGCCACCTCGGTCTGCCTACTTACATACATAATGTAGGTAGGTACTTATATCTATAATTTTTTCTAAATTTCAGATGATGGAATACTTTTAGTAGACACGCCGATATTCGCAGAAATCATGATCCATGCGTCACAGAATTTGCAGAAGCAATCCATTCCAAACAGAATATTCGTTTTAGAAATCGTAACGATCCTCTTCAGAAATGAAACGCAATTCAACAAGTTTCAATCTCTGGGCTTCGATCTGAACTGTGTGATTGATAGCATGGAGGGGACCTCGGCTGACTTGCATCTAGAAGCCATTAAAATGGCAACGACCCTCGTATCACACTGTTCAGGAATTAAAATGATTACTAAGAACAAATTATGGGAGAAAGCCATCCAACCTGGTCTCCATCTCAGAGCAGCACACAGCAGAGCTGTATATAAGTTCCTGGCCAAACTCATTTGGAAATTTGACGAGTATGAAGACGAAACGGCGCTGTACGAGATACTGCGAGCCATACTGAAACCTATCCACACAAGCGCGTATCAAACCCTCGAAATTTTCGATATCGATAATGAGGAAAGATATTCAGAGCCTATTTTAGCGCCGCTGCACGCCCTAATGACAATCATGAGTGAAACTGCTCAACTGACCAACTCTAAATGTTTCGTGCCCATTTTAAAACAGTGCATATTCGTTGAAGCTCCGATACGCAAGCTCAGATTCGGGACTAGGGATCCAAATATTGTCTGTCTATTGAGCCAATTGAACTTTCACTTTTACGTCGCTATCACAAGCAAAGCTTCCATCAAGGCCGGCCGGTCTGAGAGCGATTTTCTAAACGAGTTAATTGTTTTATTCGTCAATGGCATCACGTTTCTCATGCAAAGGGAGCCAAGAATCACACCTTTGTTGGAGTTCGTGGTGGCCATAAATACATCCTGGGCAAAGACCTTGTCCAAGCTCTACTCGTCGACGTTCGAAAGGAACGGACAGAAATATGAAATTGAGGATCAGCTCCTAAGGCCTCTTATGGTCCCTATAACGACGTACATAATCAATAACATCAAATTTGATCCCGTAAAATTAGAGGAATACAAAGCGAAGATGGGGCAACTGATAACGGAGCATGTCACCAAAGTCTGCTACAGGTATAGGACTGTGCTGGTAAGAGGCGATCTAAAGAAGATCGCGATACAAAATATGAAATTATTGTTCAAGCTGAAAGGCCTTCTGAAGGCGAAGCAAGCGGGGCTGTTGTTTCAAAGCTTGTTCCACTTGTTGCGGACCTTCATATCGGAAAGCGAAAGTGATGAGAGTGTTCGTTTGACGGTCAACGGACACCCTCTGCAGACATGTGACGACGTGAAACTTCTGTCGTTGACACTGGCCGCAATTAAAATGTTGCTGGCCGAACATACCATTTATTGGCACGAAAATCTAGAAATCATCTATCTTCAGAATACCATGATGATGCTGCTGAAGCAGGAAGTCATGCCGATCGAAGTAAGTGTACCTTAATGTTTCTTCGTAACAAGACGAGCAACGGCTCTCCTGATGATTAGAGATCACGGTTGCCCAGAATAGTGTTACACAGGTCTTTAAATTATGTAGGTACCTACATACATATTCAGTCTAATAAACGTTCAGCTTATAGACCACAGTTCTTCCTCATAAAGTATGATAAGGGGATAAAGAGTGTAATATTAATTTGATATGTTTTTCCAGCAAACTATCCAAATGTTGGATCTTTTAGAGATGACCATCAGACAGTTCCTCTCGCCCGACATGGCACTGCTAGTAGAGAGTAGAGACTGCAGTGCGCTGAGCGAGCTGACTACCGCCATAGCGCGTCTAATCCGACATGACCGCTGGGAAGTGCGGGACTCAGCGCTAACCCTGTTGTTAGTTTGCACTGACATCGCATTTGTTAGTAAGTATCTTGATCCTATTAGAGCTGGCCATCAGACAGTTCATCTCGCCAAAATCCAATCAAACATTTAGTAAAATTCCAGAATATATGCCCCTGCAAAAGCTGATATTTGAGAACAAGCTGATAAACCTCGCTGTGCAAACGGCGCTCTCCGACCCCGAATACTACGTCCAGACGACCGCGCTAAAGTGCCTAGCTGCGGCCACCAAGATCGAGAGCATATGGCGAGAGGTGCTGAACAATCATCCCCAACTCTATGTAAGTTCTTAAAATATTTATTATGAAGTTATAGCAGACAACTGCTGATCGCAGGTCTTACAAAGAACGATACTATGCCCGATTTACCTCCCATTCAGTTTCCGCAAAATTGAATGCACAAATAGACGTTGATATTATATTGAGCTCGTTGTTATTTTACCGTTAGCTAGGTATAACAAACAATTTAACAACAGAATAAAGAGATTCAATTCCCACCCGATGACTGACTGTACATTAATTATAAATTTCAGATACAGCTTATCTACATACTACGACACAACCCTGAAGGAATGGTAAGAACAGCAGCAGTGAAAACACTAACCGAAGTATATGCCAATCAGATAACGACCAAAGCTTTCCAGAAATGCATGTACAATGCGATGGTTTCGGCAGCTTTGGACGACTTACATTGGGAGGTGCAAATAGCAGCTCTACAGTTCTGGAAACCAGTGATCAATAACCAACTTAGTGATAGAGGAATGATGGATGGCAAGTTCCCTAACGTTACCTTCTCCAAAGAGAAAAGAAAGATCATCGTACTGGATGAGAAGGAAATAAAAATACAACTGTCGGCACTCATGACAGAATTATCAGAAAATAGGTGTTTAACAGTCCTGGAGCAATGTATGAATGAAGATTTTAACATAGAAATCATAAAGCTAGCACATTGTATGACTAGTAAATTGGTTGCAATACTGGGTCGCTACAACTTCCAAAGAATAGATGACATTCCGCCCAAGGAGCATAGTAGTGAACAAGCAGAGCTAGATAATAATGTAGCACCGGATTTGATAGTTGTACCGAAGGACGCAGAAGAACGAGACAGTATTATAGATGAAATAGTCAACGCGAAAACGAGCGATCTAATAATGGATTTACACCGTGAAAATGAAATGGATACGGATGAGATGGAAATAAGGGATTTTATTCCAGCTCCACTGATAAAAGTCATACATCCCAACAAATTCTTAGAAGACTTCAAACGAACTGACTATCTTAAAATAATAGACAACATAACGAATTGGAAACTTGAAGCGCCAACTTTTACTGAACTGTTAGACGAAATCCTAGAAGATACTGATATAGAAATGTCTGGATAATGTATTGAATAAATATAATGTTCTTCTTTGCAAATATGCGAGTAATTTCTAAACTTGGTTTAATTAAACTGTTTATGTCTAAAGTAAAACAAATAGAATAACTAAACGGTATATTAGACACTTAAAGATAAGTAAATGTATAAAGGCCAATTGACAGAATCTCAATAACAATCTAAAGAATTAACTTCGCTGTTTGGTTCGTAAATTCCAAGAACATCGTCGAGCAGTGATGATAGGCTTCTTATGCCATCATTCCATTTCCTCTTTTCGTCGATCACAGCTTTAAAATCTTTATCTTTTAAAAATTGGACAAACGCAAACGATGACGCAACTTTTTCAAGTTTGATTTTTGGAACGATTGGCTTATCTCGCTTCTCACTCTGCAAAGTCATGTGCCTTTCGTAGATACTCGATAAAAGGTTGATGTCAGAAACGTTTAGAATGCTTTCAATAACATTGTCAGAAGAGTCCATTTCTGGAAAGCTTTCTGCCATAATCGCGTCATCATCTCTGGTCTCTTTTATATGGGAAACGATATCTTCTATCGTTTCGCCCGGCTTAGGCTTTAGACATTCGGGAACTTTATATTTTGTAAGTATATCGAGGATTTCTTGTGACAAATTCAAAGCGCAATCCAACACGTCGACTTCAGTATCTTCGTGAAGCAGTTTGATGAGAACCGTCAGTAGTCCGACAGACGTGAGTTCGTCTAGTATTTTCATCAGTCTTTTTTGAATCTCAGTCTCATTTAGGGTTACTATTTTTCTAGTTTCTCTTGAGAATGTAACAGGCGGAAAAGTTCCATCAAGCATTCCCTGATCGGTGAGTAGGGATTGGAAAACTATTTTCCAGAACTTGAGAGCGGCAATCTGTACCTCCCAGTGAAAGTCACTGAGAGCCGAAGATACCATGTGCTCATAAAGGCTTTGTTTGAAAGTGGGGCTCAATTTCAAGTTTTGGTACAACTCACAGAGGACAGTGCAGGCTTCTTTGCGCACGATGCCTTCCTGGTTGCTGGAGAGTATGGATAGCAGATGGTCCTTGAAAAGAAAAAAAATGTGAATGAAGTATTGGAAAATTACAGAGAAATGGTTTTCAATTAGGATATATTGTTGTATCCATGTTCCTTGCTTTTTTTTATCAACGGTGAAGGAAACATCGCAACTGAGGCAACCGGCGCGGCGGAGCCGCGGCGGTGGCAGGTCGTAAAACAGAAAAAAAATAAGGCATTTTACATCCACAGCACTGGGTCAGAGAGTAGGCCTGAACATTAGTAGGTGTAGGCTGATTGATTGATTGAATGAATGAATGTATGAGTAACTCTTTATTGTACTGGAAAAGAACATTGACAATAAGAATAATAAACTACTTGCTCACTTACTTACGTGCTCCCAGTCTATTCACCTACCTACTGAAGCTTATATCCGTGACTTTAAAGGACTGTGATCTGTACCTAACTAATAAATAAGTACGAATAAGTACGAAGAAGTACTTAGCGTATGGTAGGTACAATCGGCGTCCTTATCGCTTAAAAGCGATTTCTTCCAGACATCCTTTGATTTGAGAGAAATTGCGAAGAGACCGGGGGTACAATAACTTATGATCATCATGAGAGAAAACGTTGGAGAAGACCTCTACATGTTAACGTCCGCTATGAAGAAGGATTCGAAAAAGATCTTTGCCCAGACGAGGGACCAAGTACCTGCATAGTGGGGTTCTGCGCGATGAGCTGATCCCACAGCGCGCACACCTTGCTAGCGGCGCCGAGACATTTAAGCGCAGACACCTGCACGTAAGCGTTGTAGTCGTTGAACGCTATGGCGGCGGTAACGTTGATCAGGTTGTTCTCGGAGATTTGCTTTTGGAACGGCGGGAATTCTGAAAGTCAAAGTTGTACCTTATTAGACTTTTGTTACCAGACTGCCAAGAAGAGAGCACTAACTAACAGAGAGTGGGTCGCTGCCGACGTCTCTGTTTTTCCGACACTGTATGGTCTCGGAGTCACTAAATCAAGAGTAAAAAAGTTCTTGCTAGGCAAGCGTGCTACATCCTTGACTACACCGTCACTAACCATCTGGTGAGGTTGTGGTCAAAGGTTTGCATAGTTCAAATACAAAAAAAGAAAGGGTTATGTTCTTCGAGTGTATGAATGTCTGACTCTTTGTGACCTGCAGGATGAAAAGATTTTGACAAATGTGGTATCATTGGTCTTTATTATATGGGTATTGGCCTTGGTCTCGATTTATTTCTTCATTGACGAAGGTGACCTAGACTAAAATTACAAAAAAAAACCATTACCGCAGCTGTATGACCCTACAAAATGTGTGAATAAATGACAAAATCCATCAAAACTTGATGGGTTTCATAAATAAAACGCTGTGTTATGTCGAAACCCCGATATGCCGATAGGTACCATTTTGGCAGTCGAGTTTCCAGTTTTCATAAACTTTAAGCTTGATTGGCCATCGTCACACCTGGTATGTCTCCGTAATGTGAGTGGTTGATGGAGTACTTACTAACTAAAGAGATCTCGATGCAGAGGAGCAGCAGTTCCAGAGCAGAGTCGCGTACTTCCCACGATAGGTCATGCAACTTCAGGTAGATGAGCTTGCCGAGCTCGTCCATGGCAGAACCCGGCGCAGACTCCACCAGCAGGGATAGGTTGGGAGGGAGAAACTTCTTCACTGTCATCGCTATCACGTTCAGAGACGCTATCACAAACTGAAAATGTATTGATGACAGTTCAACAAATAATTAAATAACAAACAGCTCCCTCCCTATACTGTAAAGGGAACCGGTATGGTACTTGGTATCAAACTACAACTACCTACTAACTTTTTGTGATAAGGCGGCCTTTGCGGCATTGTAGCTTCTATTAATAAAATTTTTATGCTATTTTTAATAAACACAGTTTAGTATACATATAGTAACCTAAGTAGTTTGTATTTTTTGTTTTGGTAAAGTAGGATACCACGTTTTGTTAACTTGAAAATATTTTGTTTTCTTTATTTTCTTTCCTTTTGTTTAAGAAATTAGGTAATTAAGTACCTTTGAATGTACCTAAGTACCATTTAAAACTGTAAAGCAGTAAGTTGTTAAAAGTATATCTTATTTCATAAAATCAGTGTTTACCTTTAATAGGCTATGCACACTGCATAAGACTAAGTTAAAAATTAAAAATAAGTTATTGTGTAATAGCCGTTGGTAATCCAATAAATAAATAATAATAATTATTTTTGCCTAATATTATATTTATAAGCTTTCTTTCATTATTGTATTGTATGTTTCCTTGGGGTATACAATAAGGTGTTACTGTATATCTATTAGGAGATTCTAGGACGCCTTGAAGGTTTTTAAAGGGACAAAAAATTAAAACAATTGGTGTCAATGGTAATCGTATAAAGTGATTGGCTAACTTACCTTGATCGTCAAATTCGGCCTCTGTAAGATGTTATACACGACGGTATATAAGCAGATGATCTCGAAACTCTTCCGCCAGTTGATGTCGTGGTTCTGCAGCAACCACAGTATGGTGTCCATGACATACGTCATAACTAGAACTTTATTTTGATTATTTTCGTATTGTTGAACGCCGTCCTCACGTTTTCTTACTCCAAAGTCATCTATGGGGTCATACTCGCGAATCACGTAGAACAATGCTTGGAATACCAAGTTAGCCTGTTCGTTGTTTAAATGGCCCTTCAAACAGGATAGTTTCTTGACGCTCTGCACGACGATCGGTATCGTATCCAGCTCTTCGAGCAAAGACCTCATCGCGTAAGCCGCTTTAGCTGTGTGCTCGCAAGTAGAATTCAATAGCCTCCCCGTGAACTCTTTCAGGTTTTCGTCCGTGTTAGCCCCTTCAGGCTTGCCCAGTTTTACGAACACCAAAAGCGGTACGAGACACATAAACAACATATTCTGATTTAACGATGCAGTGTCTTTCGTATCAGAAGCCCAAAGCGCTTTTTCTCTATTCACGCACACTTTTCTGGCGACCATATTACACAGCGTGCAGAAGCTTAAAGTTAGTGACGCGTTCCGGCGCTTCACTAAAAACTGGATGATGTTAAAATATGTTACGCTTAACTCTAGAAAATCTTCCCTGCAGAACTGAACACCCGGCTCCACGGGCTTGATCAGAAAGGTCTTAGAGAACGCGAACATAAATAGCAATCTCGCAAGCAGCAGCACGGTTTCCTCTCTATGTAATCTGTCCAGTATCACGTATAGATGAGTGTTTATTTGGAAATCCTTGATCAGATAGTCGATAAGGGTCGAACATTTTTCAATTTTGTTTGTATTGCCGAGGATTTCTATTAGGGTGTAGCACACGGGGTCGAGGGTTGTGGCCAGTTCATCTTCTTGATCGCTGGACAACACTTCGATAGTCATAAAGTCTACTTGCGTTAGAGGTTTCAGGATGAAACTTAACACGAGTTTAATATTGGTGATGTCGCACAGATCATTGAGTCTCCAGAGGAATGCAGCGGCGAATTTGTATTTCTGACGTTTTATAAATACCGTCCCCATGTCATTGATTAATGTTAGTAGTTCTTTCCACACTCCCGTTTCCAGAAGCCAGTTGATGCCAGAGTTGTGATTCACAATGGCGAGGGCTACTTCCATGTATGCCACTCTTAAACTGGGGTTCATTTTGGACGAGTTTATTTCTATGAAGCCTTTGAGTATTGTGTCTCCTTTTTTGAGGAATATTTTTGAGAAATGCAGTTCTTTGGTGGACATTATAGCGAGTGTTCTCATAATGAATACTTTTACTGTGTGGTCTACGTTGTCTATGTGGGTTAGGGAGTCGACGACGCAGTCTGAGATGAGAGGCATGTTGCCAATTTCTGATATCTCTGTAAAAATGATAAGTAAACTTAAATGCACATCAACTTCATTACGTTACACCAAGTTACGCAGAGACTTTCTACACGGGCGGTTCTCCCGCCCGCCGCGGGAATCCGCTTCTGAACTGCACTAGACACAATTCATATGGAAGTTCTATGCTGCATACAGTATGCAGCATACGTACATACTACATATATACTACACTGCGCGCTACGATGCGCGGAGCGGTAATTGTCTAGTGCGGTTCAGAATAGGATTCCCGCGGCGGGAGAACCGCCCGTGTAGTATGGCACTTAGAGCAGATTGGACATACATTTTACTGACATGTAAACACCTAAAAAGCTAACAGATACCTAGGTACTTAGAAAGTTAATCAGTATGACTGAATTATTTTTATCTTCGCGCAACCAACTATTTAGCAAGTCATTGCTCAAAATGCCAGTCACGCATGAACTATGTTACCATGAGAAGCTATAAGACAAGATCATCCTTCATGATCATGCAGTTTTTACTTTACCTTGAGTATTTAGGTACATTTACTTAAGGGCTAGTACACATTAGGCGATGGGCGTTGCGGCATGTTGCGGTCGGCGTGCGTTGACTTCATACAACGCTTCATACAACATGGGGCGTCCGACAAGCGTTACTATTTTCGTTCGATTTTGGTAATAACTGTGCGTTCACTCTACCTGAAAGCGCGAGTTCGAATGTACAACAACATATCGATGGCGGTGCATGTATTTTGAAGCGCGCTGTTTAAGCCCACGCAATACGCGTCCTAACGAAAATCTGTATGCGTTGTCTTAAGCGCCCTTGACTTTCTAGTTGCGCGCGCGAGGGCTTGGATGTGTACAATTTCGACAGACCTCACAGCTTTTAAAACACGCGTTTCAAAATAGAGGTGTGCGCAGATGCGATTTTGAAGGGCGGCACGGCGCCATGAATCGGCGTGATCGGCGCGGTTCGGTGCGTATAGTGAAGACTGAAGAATTAAAAATACAAAACAACTGCCGATTTTTTACTGCAATACATAATGCGGATCGGCGCAGATAGTGAAAATGAAAGACACAAAAAAAAACTGCCGGATTTTAATATTTGATAAACATATTTTTTATCCCAAGATATATCCGCGCCGATCACGCCGATGAGCATCGGCGCACACCTTTATTTCAAAACGCATAATGTGTACTAGCCTTATCGTTCAACCTACCTACATATTACTTGACGTTACGTAACGTACGTAAGGTTAAGATTGTTTAGGTACGCATGGGTTTATCACCATAGTACAGTAACTTATAAGAGGCGAAACTTTATGAGGATGGATGGATGTTTGTCGCTCAATCACGTAGAAAATACGGGATATTTAATTTAATTTTACATTGATTTGAAAATTAAAATTAAAGGTTGAACCAATTGAGTTAAAATTTGGTATGGGTAAGCAGGCATATAGAAAATAATACTCAATATCAATATCTATAAAAGGCTTGATCCTGAATGACTGACAGACAGCGTAAAGACCAAACCAATGAACGTAGGGACTTGAAATTTGGAGGGTATGTTCGTTAAGAAGTGTAGGCGCATACTAAGAAGGAATTTATTAATTCGCAACGCAAAAAAAAATACGGGCGCCAGCTAGTCACAAAAATTTTTTTTTTACATCTAACACAACGCCATCTGACCCCAAATTAAGCAAAGCTTGTACTATGGAAAACAGTTATCTGATAGAATACTTAAATACATAGATATCAACCAGACTCAAATGGGCAACGCCACAAGCTGTGACTAGTCTAAATTAAAGCCACTATTCTAGACTGACAGACTGAAGTCCCAATTAAATAGTACTTTATGCCTTAAGGGTAATCCTCAAATCCGAATTCCATACAAAATGATTCGGACAAATACTCAAAAAGTACAATTAACCCTACTAACTTAAAAACACGTATAAAATCTAAATTAAAGTACGAAACCCTTAATTTTTTTTGTTGACGAAATCAAAAAACATGGACGAAACGAATAGTGTGAAGAAATTACTATAATACGGCGTACTTTTTGAGTATTTGTCCGAAACATTTTGTATGGAATTAAAATTTGAGGATTACCCTTAAGTAACAACATCTTTGCTTAATAAAGTACTAATCATCCTAACAACAAATTCCCAACAGTTTTATGTAACAGAGCCAAACCCTCTGCCTACTTACACAATCATTTTTAGTAAAAACTTAATTATAACTAAATAATAAGTTATCCAAATCACTTTTTTTGAAGTTGTAGTATTTGTTAAAACGAATAAAAAACTATTTAGGGAACTCCAATCAACTAGGAATAAAAACAAGGTGTGTTCTGTGGGCGCTAAAACTGCACTATTTTCCAAAAGTGTGTATGGGATGGCCCCTAAAATTTACAATAAATTACCGGCAAGCATTTTGAAAAATGATGATATTTTTACATTCAAGCGTAAAGTATTTAGTCTTCTTGTTGAAAAGGCATACTATTCAATCAATGAATATTTTGATGATAACTGCTAGGTTATGATAGTAAGTTATGCATGATTGGGTAGGGAAATTTTAGAATTAGGTGACCAAAATATTGTACGCCAATAAGGTAAAACATAGAGCTCAACAACCAACCATGTTACCATCCCATTACCTGTGTTTCACAATAAATAAATTTGTATTTGTACTTAATAAAGTCTGTCTGCACTCGAAACGATAAACATCAACCGATAGTAAACAAAAAAGTGATAAGATAAGAAGGCATTACATATTAGACAACTTCTAAGTTGTCCAATCAATTCGAGCCATGACCTACATTTTATAACATAACTACTTGCCGTCCACAGTTTTGCCCGTATTATACTGGGCCACAGAAGTATTAGTGTACAGAATCACAATGTAGAACATTGAAAATATGACAAAAAAAAGAAGCCACATTGACTAACTTTTTAATGAGAAGTAACAGGGCTAGATAAATATAATATGTTAAAACTACTAGATCGTAAAAAGTATCAAACATTATTTGAAAATGGAGATATATTTCATATTTGTATCAAATATTATTTGAAAATGGAGATATATTTCATATTTTATTTACCTACAAGGCTTCCGAAATTTTTTGGTCCTGTCTTGTGACTTCATTTTGGTTTGATACTGTCTATCTTGGTGTTCTATAGGAACCGTTATGAATCTATGTATTGGGCATGACGAGGCAGAAATGGTTGAGTAGCGGAACAAACATTAGTGTGATAAACATCAGTGTTTGTCTAGTCTGGATGTATTCTATTTTTGTATTTCATCATCACCATCATATCAGCCTATCTGCATTCACTGCTGGGTATATGCTTCTTCTTAATCACGCCAATGGTTGCGATTTTGTGTATTTAGAAGAAAAATATTTAAATATTCTATCAGGTTCCCATAGTTGAGACAACCGGACTTGTAGGTTAGATAAAGCCGAGGCTGAAAAACAGCATGGCTGAGTCCTCAACCTGTTCACGACATCACTACCTAATACCTACCTATGCAACTTGGAGTTTAGAACTTTAGCTTTAAAATTTTTTTGTATTGTATTACTTTAGCGTATGTTTAGGTGAATAAATGCCTTTATATTTTTTATTTTATTTATTTTGCACACAATGTGCTTGTACTAAAGCTCTGCTTAGTTTGGGGCTAGATGGTGTTGGGTCTAAAGATTATTATTATTATTATTTGATTTGATTGGTACTTATTGGTATATTCTATGAGTTACAAAATTATTTGATTATTGTGAGCTGTTTGAGATGAATGGAAGAGTAAATGTGTTGCCAACACCACTGTGATGAAGATGAAGATGAATGATATTGAAGATTTATGAGAAAATCCATAATTAAGCTGATCTTTCAAAAAATAGGAAATTAAAAGGAAAGGAGTAAAAATAAAAAATCGAAATCATGTTTACCTGGATCCGAGCAATTGGATATTTTGTTGAGCAAGCCATCTGCATAATAATTGTTCATCACATATTTAGGCTCCACTATTTTTCCAAATAGCAACTTCAGTTTATTTTGAATTCGAACACTCTCCATTTTAAGTTTTTTTTAATAAAAGTCTTGTAATAACTGTCGTTATAATTTCAACGAATGATTTTGGGTTTTTTACTCAATTTCTATACTGATAGCATACAACACTTCACACTTTGATTATTTTCATCCATCACATACCACGGCTACAACTTGTTAGATAAAAATAGGTAGCAACTCTTTAATATGTCTGGTAGCAAAATTATCACTAAGTAGAAGTACAAAATTAATGATTTTTCTAATTGAATTGAACTACCGAGAAAGCGTATCAGCAGTCAACCAGCAACGGAATTTACCAGATTACTATGACTATAATATCCATCGAGTTACATGTATTATTATCATAATTATATTAGAGCGGAGTTGCTAAATTTTACCACAAACTTGCTGATAAAAACGATAACTTATTGCTGGGTACTGTTTCACAGTTATATCAGACAGTAAGAAGCACAGATTTGTCTGAGTACTGGTAAGAAGCTAATACTGTTTTGATTTGTTTGTCTGCAATGCATTTTAGGTTATCTTTGATAGTGAAGAGCAAAAGTCGATACGATCAAAGAGAATATAGTGGTTATATTCTCTTTGATCGTATCGACTTTTGCTTGCGTTTAATACGATTTATTGCGATGATACTGTGTTGCGTCATGCACGGTCACGTGAACAGTACAACACGTATACATTTTACCCGACTGTGAAAATGAAGGATAGCGTGTTTTTGGAATATGTACGTACAACCGTGCGTGCGAGCGAGTGCAACTTATTTAGACACCTTGTGTGGTAGACGTAGTTAATTGCCATCTATAGGTAATGTTAATAACTTAGCACACAGAGGCTTATGCCCGGATGCACCAACCTTAAAAAATCCTAAACAATCATTTCACTCGCTAGGGAGATCTTTACGATCCAGATTCATTGCACCAACGATAAGAAATCATCTAATGCCTAAAGAACTCCTTAACTTTGGGAGCCTGTTTCTCGACCTAGTAGCACCTTTTTTTTTTCTTTCGAAGAACCTAAGTTCTTCGGTTTTGGCTTCACATCAAAGGTCAAGCCAGTGTCAAGTAATTGGAGAGATTATTTTGTCATAAGTCAGAGTCGATGAGTCAAGTCATGCCCCTGTAAAGTAGTGGTGGTTGCGACTTTACTAGAGGCTTCTATGGAGTTTTGGAGGCAACACGAAAAGTCACGTTTACAGCATTACACTATTCACCAACACTCATACACGTTCACGAGCACTTAATGGATAAAAAACCACCGTTTTTACACTTAAACACTCAAAGTTTAAGTGTAAAACTCTTAAGGGTTAAGCTCGCCTATGTACATGCCTTTTATTAATTACGTGTGTTAATAGTTTTTATGTGTGCAATAAAGAATTTAAGAATTTAAGAAAGTTATACAAGTTTTGTCAATTAATTTAATGCACCAATGCACCATTTTTCATGTTCCCGCCAAACCCCCCTCGTAGCACTCAGATATTCCCTAACTACCAATGAGCTGTCATGTCGTATCTGTCAGGATATATATCGGTCTCATTCACTCTTGTTGAGTATACCTACTATATCAGTACCACTCTAAACCGGCAATGCCAGTATGTACTAAAACGTTAGATTTACGTACCATATACCTCCTATTAAATTGAACTACGTATCTTTCAGTCATATAAACCTTTTGAGCAGGTTTTTATTGTTAAATTTTTAAGCAGTCTTACCTAACCTACCCATACAAAATTAAAATACGATTTCCTAGATGATCTAGCTAGACAACGACGGACCCAAACCCTTCGCTTACCTAATAACTTCATAATAACCATTATAAAACACATTGATATGCCAAAAATATATAATTTTATAAACAAACAACAGTTACGTTAATCATTACAAAACCGCTGGAATTAGGATCCTGGAACATATTCTTCACAGCTTTCTTGGTTCTTGAAACTCCACACGTTGGTTTTTACATTATATTCTTGCCTTTTCTTGTTTAATGAACTCATTTTTAATTTATTTTCTTCGGATCTGAAGGTCTCGTTACACAAAATATCTGAGCCCTTTTTTGAATGATTGTTCGACTGCTTGTCATATTTTAAATTGAGTAATAGGTTCATTCAACATCGCTTAACACACAAAACCCGGAAAATATCACAAAAGTATATTCTGCTATGCAGTTTTATTTATTTTTATTGCGTCAAAGTTATGTCAAGTATTCAATAAACCATAGACAAGACAACATAGAATTCGTTCTTTCATTCATTTCATTCGTTTATTTAAAAGTTAACAGTCTTGGGGGTTACATAGTGTGTTCTGTTTGGTGTAATGGAAATTGATCTAAGTAAAGTTTTAGGCAGTACTTATATTAAAAAAATCCTATTAAAGTATTCGATTTTTCGACTTTGGTGCAAGGGGCAATTAGTGTGATAGATCATTTGTGGTAACTGGCAAAACAGACACGCGAGTCTCCGGCTAGCGAGGAGTTTTCATTTCAGCAAGGCGTGTAGTCGAGTCGCACCGTCAGCTTCAGTCGTCTCACGAGTGGACAACCTGGGGTCACTAATGAAGATGCATTACTGTATTTGGTGCATCTTGTAGCCTGAACGGTCCCAAAGCTTTTGACAAATAAAGTGGTATGATATTCGTCTACGTGACGAGAGTGTCCTTTAAAAGGCTTTTAAATTCAGTATTTTCTATTTTATTTTATGTTGTTACTGTGGTCGGTCCGTGCTGTGGTTTGGCCTATGGTTCCTCTTCCTTCATACATACTTCAATTATAATATATACAATTATACACGGTCATTTTTTAATTACCAAAAAAAAATTGGGCAATACAGAATATGTACGACATTGTAAAAGTAAAGTAAAAACTATCAGTTACTTAACAATGACAAAGTTATGACAGGTTAAACTTTCGAGATATCCTGCCCAAAATTATGGACAATACAGTTATAAATGAACTCTGAATACGCGTCGTCGTGATTCATAACATAACATAGCTATCCCTTTTGCACACTGTTTTACTCGCTCGCCCGCTTTCGTCCTTGAGATTACATGCTTGGTTGGTTTCTAGTAGATTCTACCTACTTACTAGAAGCTAGGTACGTATTCAACTATCCAAACATCCCAACACAGAATGATTAGAAATAAGTGTAAAATCGAGTTGTGATTACCTTCGCCCCTGAGTGAGTGACGGCGCGTAAATAGTGAGCCATGGTCTAGCGTTGGTACACACGCGCGACATACTAAAGTTATAGCATAGTTTCATAGCTAAGTTGTCTTAGTGACTCTGAGTTTGAACACTTCACTGAAACTTTGGTGTTTTCACGAGCATTAGCACGCACTCGCGAGATGTGAATTGGTAAAGCTACGGTAACATTAGATTAGGGGGTATCGGCGAATATTCGAGGTATCACAACAAGTAGTTCGTTCGTACATCGCATCGCGAAATATTCGGGTGAACACGAATGCACATCACGGCACTGTCGGTAAAGTAGCACGCTTCAAAGGGTTTTCATCAAAGACGACTTATGACTGAAGATGTAGACTTCTTGTCACCGATAACCGATGTTTTTATCGCGACACGAATTATCACGCGATAATGTGTAGCCCCAGGCCCCCAGCATAAGTGATCACGGGAGTTTTTTGATTGCGGAGTGCCGTGCGCGCGCGTGAACCCCTGCCTCCAAACTGTGATGTACTGAAGAGAGAGACGCGCATATGCAAAGCAATACATCCACTCACGAGTATTCACGGAGGTACACGATTTTACCCGCTTTTGCCGAGCTTATGAATGAAATGGAATCACACGTGTTTCAATGTGTGCGTACAGGTGGACTAGTTGGTGGAAAAAACATATCAATGGATTTGTCCAATAATTACTTAGTTTTTGGTATTGATAAAAAAAAACATATTTTTTTGCCTTAGATGTGTTCAGTAACGGCAACTGACTATGCTCATTTTTTTTATGGTGATTAAAATTTGACCGTGTATATATAAAAAATAAATGTAAATACAATTATAAGCATTTCATCGATGAAATTTATTAATTACCTTTGTTAACAACACTAGTTCTGTCATTCATTAACACTACTGGCAACATATGCAGTTCATCAACATTTTGTCAATGTCAGAATTTTCCACCTCGCGTTCCATTTCACTTAAGTAAAGTAGTTCCTAAGAATGTTCGTATGATTGGTAGGACTGCAACAATATGCATGATGTACCTACAGATGTCTATGTCCAGTCTACTCAATGCTATCGTCTATCGAAAATTCGAGATCAGTTTTCACACATTTTACTGAAACAAGACATTATTTGAATTTAAACTACATTCATAGATATTTAAATAATTACATGGTTGAACCGGGTATCGAACCCGTTACACGAATCATCCTGTAGCTTTATCATACCATTCGAAAGGCTTCAATATAAGGATTATTTTTTGCTAAATAACGTAAAACACACATAAATAAAAGGAAGACCGTGAATTTTAACATTTGATATGAAATTTTGTGAAATCAGCCAGCCGCATTGCGAATTGCGATCGACAAAAGAATTTACATCAGTCAGTTTACATTATGCCAGTTGTATGTCCTTACGGCAATTTCACCGTTAATTTTTCAGAACATAATTTCACATCAAAATTATATGTTAAAATTCATGGTCTTCCTTTTATTTGTGACACTATGTTATGTAGCAAAAAATAATGCTTATGATGAAGACTTTCGATCGGTAAGATAAAGCTACAGATGATTATTTTTCTTGTGTAACGGGTTCGATTCCCGGTTCAACCATGTATTTAATTAAATATCTATGAATGCAGTTTAAATTGTTTTATAAATTCAAATAATGTCTTCTTACAGTAAAATGTTTCATCTACAATGTTCAAGGTACTTTCCCTCCATGTGGCATACTCGTGGGACGCCCTGTATATTATAGGTACATTTAGTCAGTACATTATGTATTGAGTGTGTGGTGTGGTTGTACTGTTAAATTGTTGCGGTCGGATCAGTCTGACCTTGCTAGTCTGACAGGTGGTAAATGCAGTCGGCAGCCAACCTTTCGACTGTGTAGCAGTTCTTGCGTCTATTGAAACGCCACTTCCACTTTATATTTTTGTCTCTGTCACTTCAGATCATATTCCATGTTGACAAAAAGAGACAGACAACTCCATTCTAGATGGTTTGGTACTTTTCGTGCGTTTGCTTCGGTTTCGTTTCCCCATCATTTTTCAGATTTTTGAGTGAGTGATTGTTCTAGAATCGTGAAAATTGTAAAAAAATATTTTTATTATTACGAAGTAGGTATTATTGTACTTGAAAATAGTCATTTCTAAGCGTAAAACTAAAGTGCTTGTGTAACGACTGCTAAGTTACTGTACTCCGTGAATTTATGCAATAATCTCGCTTGTGACTGAGATGCCTCTACGCGGTGGAAGTTTCGTAAGTATTAATGTTACTCAATTATTCGACTGGTTATGGTTAGTTTGCATCTAGTTTACGTACCGTGAGGCATGCACCAGGTCCCGTGGATATATGTCGTGATACGTGCCCTTGACTAACTGTTCGGTCCCAAATCGCTGATACGCTAACCTAAACTGCATTTTCACTAACAAGTAAATACGAATTTTGCGGAGCTGCAATACACCTGGCAAACGTCCAACATAGTATCCTTGACTGTGATGTTATATGGAAAATAATACATGGTGTTGTGTTGTGAGGTCTGATCTGATGGTCTTCCACAGGGCGGTTGAAGCGTGCCTGCTAACAAGTGTTCCCGAGTGCATCCTAACTGCCTGCTTTTGAGGTTAGTTCCACAGTGTATGTTACGTCTTCGCTCAATAATCTGCTCAAGCTAACATGTATAATAAGGTCTCACCTGTTGGTTTTTTGTGGTGGTCGGTGGGGATCTGGTGTCCTGGGTCTAGATTAACAGTATAATTAACAGTATTTTTTCAGTTTTGTAAGTGAAATCATTCACAACCCGTTCATTAAAAGCGAGTAATGAATATAGTCTACTGCATGACTAGCTTCAGTTATGCAATTGGCCACAATGTATAAAAAAGATTTTAAATTATTGGTAAGATTTTGAAAGTTACCTTAAAAATATATAATAGTGCAATAAAAATATTGTTAAATCATTATACGCCAATCAAATCGTTATGAGAAAGCAAGCGTAAAATATTAAAAACTTGCAAATAGAAAGGCTCTATATTTTGTCTGTAAAAGTGAAAGTTTATGCAAATAACTCAGAGACTACCAGCTTACAAGAGTTGAGACAAGCTATTATCAAAGCATTAAATATTTGCACCTACGTTTTTGTCACCTACTTGTTCTTGTGAAGATATTGCTTATATCTAACTACTCCACGACTACTCCAGTAAGTTGATGTCCTTGTAGAAAGTGTGTGTACAAAGTAAGGGTGCCTTTCCACCAGAGATGTGCTATGCAGCTAGGCCACCAGAGATGTGCGAAAATGTGAAATCTATGCTACGAAAATATGTGGCTGTTTCCACCAATACTAAGCTATGTAGCTGTGCGAGGAAGATGCGCAGCTCGAGCTATGCGATGTATCAATAGTAAGGAAGCGGAGGATAGTAGGGAAAAGATGAACAACAATCCATCTTCCTCCATGAGTTCTTCTTCGCACATTGCGAGATATAAAATAACTTTTTGCTTCTACGATGGCATGTCTACTTTCAGCGACAAACGCGGGCATACTGTAGGTACTCTGCTCTGCACATAGCTACACCACTCGCGACGGCCCATAGCAGGCATCCATAGCACGCATCAATAGCACTCATCCTTCCTTACAAAAAAACATATCTTAGTTGAATCCGTTTTCACCAGTGCTAAGCTATGTACACCAATGAATATGATTGGTGGATATCAAACGCAGCCATAGCAACGTAGCATAGCAAATCTCTGGTGGAAAAGAACCCTAAGATGTGAGTGTGTGGCTCCACACTTTGCTCAAGCAGTGGTCGGATGTAGATCTTCCGGAAGACATCTTCTATCAATTGAAGTCTTGTAGCTGCATCCATTAATTTTACAATCATCACTTCTATTCAATAACGAGCTTCACAATCAATCATGGTGGCCATTTATTATAATTATGCTAAGGTTGTCAGTCTCACTCCAGTATGAATATTAATAAACTTTATTTCAAAGTAAAAAAAGTATTTCAAATTTTTATATTGTTCTAGCTAAACCTTTAAACACACAGGCATTATCTACACACACTCACACCTATTATGTGTCTCCCTCTATATTAATAACAAGCTTGTCTTATTTTAAAAATTGGGCTGGGTACTTATCATCAACACTAATAACAATAATCAACACTTTCTAAATGTCGTAGCATAACTAAACTGCAGTTTATAAAATAAATGAAAATATACAAGAATTCACAATATAATATGTTACAAAACAAATTCAACTGACCAGCTCACAAGTTTCTCTTCCATGAATAGTGCTTGCAATTCGGATATCCGGATATCCGAAATATCCGGCTATCCGCCCCATATTAATATCCGAATAATGAGGGCAA
The DNA here is from genome assembly GCA_932526365.1 of Lobophora halterata. Lineage (NCBI taxonomy): Eukaryota > Metazoa > Arthropoda > Insecta > Lepidoptera > Geometridae > Lobophora > Lobophora halterata. The sequence continues at coordinate 1,886,996 of OW052012.1, forward strand.
CATTATCCGGATAATTTGGATAAAACGAATAGTAAAATAAATAAAAAAAAACACGATTTTATTATAGTTTAAACTGTTAAAAACATTTATTTTAGCATTGTGTACAATACGTACACGTTTACTGTAAGTAATTTGTATTTAAAACAATGTTTTTCAGTCCCAGAAAAAAAAAAACTTGAAGATTCGCCATGTTTGTTTGTCCGTCCGTAAATCGCAAACGTCATTATTGCTATTCAGGGACAGTTACGAGTACGGATTCAGTATATTTTTTTTTCTGATTTTGTATATTTTTTTAAGTCTGTTAAAAATTTCTTATTGTTTTAAATTTTAATCTAATTTTAGTCGTTTTTACTCAGAAAGTGATCCAACATGTAACTAAACGTATAATTATCTGATTTTTGCGATTTTATTGGTTATTATTAAGGTTTTTTAACACTATCCGAAATATCCGAATAATAGGATTTACTACTATCCGAATTATCCGGATACCAAAAATCAACGGATAATGCAAGCCCTATCCATGAATGAAATTACTAAACATTATTAAACTTCTCACGTTTTAATGTCAAGTTGATTACCAATAATAACTAGCCAATACGTGATCTGACCACTGACCAGGCCAAGATGGAAGACAATGATTGAGAACTATATCAATGACGTGCTTTCTATAATGATTTCTCTTATTTAATATCCAAATTCTAATCTAGACCCAGATCTAAAGTTTTGTAACATCTTGGCAGCCCTATTCCAAGTAGCTACTGCAACAAACTGATTTCACATGGCTATTCAACATCGCTTCACTTATCTGACCTTCAAGTCTTCTTAGAACTGCGCTCCGTCGTTTGTCATACAAATTCCGCTGCTGTTTGCTTTGTGCGCATTACTTTATTACCTTGTTATAAATTGGGTTCATTTTGGTTATCCCACCAAATATAATAAAATTATGATACCATCTGCGTACTTCCTTGAGAACATCTGTAATTGCTAGATTTATTCCTGTTTCGTCTACGATTACGTATCTTAGGACCAGCGCCCATACGATATTTCGTGACGAGCATTTTTCACTGTCAAAATATAATCGACATTTTCCTCATTGAAATAATATCATCAATACATATAATAAAGCAAGAGACCCCGAATTTTTGTACATATGTTTTTTTTTACGGAAACTTGTTCAGACGAGTAAAAATAACATGGCCTATTTTTTTTTTTTTTATTGGAATACTTTGTTTGTTTGTTTGTGTGTGCGTCCATCACGTAAAAACTACTGAACGGATTTTATTGAAACTTTACTAAGCGTGAGATGGTTATAGGCTATATAATATTACGCTATATCTCTTCAACGGGTAGATATAGAAGTTTAAAGTTTGTATGGAAACAGTTTTTTTTATGAGTGTATCTTATTCAAACTAAAGGATTATGTTTCTCAAAACAAATAATTAGAAACGGGTTTCACCGATTTTCAAAACTAAAGTTAAAAGATGTGAAAGTACGGATTGAAGGTGTTTTTAGACCAAAAGTTGAATGAAGCTGTCTCCTCAGGCAAACACCATATTTAATTGAAAGTTGCATTTTTATAACTTCCGAAGACAAATACTGCCATGTCTTTCCGTTTTCTACTAAATTCAATATGTGAGTTGTTTGAAAATGTGCAAGTTTTGATTGACTGGCTTAGTACTGACACATTGTTATTCTGTGACATTTCCTCCGCGGGCGGAACAAACGACATCAGGGCCAGCTTAACCTATTGTGCAGTGCAGGGTGTGCATTGCACACGGGCGCACGGTCCTAGGGGTCGCCGAGTGCCACTCGCCGCCTGCACCCTGGGGCGGCTTTGGACACCTGGAGATCGACGGCGGCCGCAAGCGCCATGGCGTCCGCGGACGCCCGCCAAGCGCCCTAGGGCGGCCGCGAGCGCCCTGGGGCGGCCGCGGACACCCTAGCTAGTCGCCAGGCGAGTGTTGCTCTGCGATTTCCAGGTCTAAATCAAAGGCGTAAAAAATTTGCGGCTCGCTTCGCTCGCCGCAATCAAGTTTATTTAAATGGGAGATTTTGGGTCTAGATAACGCGATTTGTGAAGCGAATACTTGTGGCTCACTGTGCTCGCCGCGATCACATATACGCTGTTGTGAGTTTTAGTATCCTTACAGAGTGATTTTCAGGATTAAAATTTATTTTTGGGTGATTTTGGGTCCTGGCAAATTTTGATATTTCCTAGATAGATAACCAAAACACTGAAAAATTTGCGGCTCGCTTCGCTCGCCGCCATCACATGTAAGTTATTGTGAGTAAAGGCGTCAAAAATTACGACTCGCTTCGGTCACAGCACAGTGATAAAGCTGTACATAACACTACTAACTCAGAAAAAAAAGATTTAGAAGATCCCCACCTAGAGGGCGCTAGGGTAATGATTGCACACGGGCGGCAACATGGGCTAGAGTCGGCCCTGAACGACATCGACAATAAACAATTCATCCACGGGTGACGAAGTCGCACGCGGGTACAGCTAGTCCAATATAAAATAACACAACAATTTATCATCGAAGCGAGAAATTAATTATTGTATTATTTGATATTGAATATTATTTCAATGAATACAATGTCGATAATAGTTTGACAGTGAAAAATGCTCTGCGCTGTGATCGGGCGAACGGTCATTAGCGTTTAGGAGTTAGATAGGTACTCATATACATTTTCCTTGCATTGTTATTTTATACTTGAGAACATGCTTGCAAAAATATAATAATGTGCAAATAGATTCCCGTATCGTTCTTGGTTCTCAATAGATTTAATCGATGTCTCACTCATCACAAGAATCGATACTAATTGATACCCCTCCCGGCTTGACCGTGTTAATCATCTGAATGATTCGATCATGGATGGTGCCCGTGAAATGTTTTTGGCTCGGGACTGCTGTGGGCGGCGCCGTAGGTGTCAGCCTCGAAATGATCTATCAAACTGCCAACACTTTATTACCTCCTTGGACTTGTGAAATTACTGTCCAACTTGTAGCTACAGTGCTTCCTATGGTTGTACTAATAAATCAACTTTGTCAGTAATGTGCGGTTAAACAAGGGTTTATAAATGGAAATCGAGAGGTAGAGTCTATATTGCTCGCCTGCCTATCGTAAAGCCAATCTCTTTGATTTAGTTGACTTTAGTTTACGGTGAGCCACGCCTTGTCTGTTATTATACGTCGAATACAAGTGATGCCAAAATTATAAGAAAATCAAACCAACCAGCTGCTGCAGAATCTAGAAACATAACTTCTAACAAGGGCATATTACACAGCACCAAGGTTTTACTTGCCCAGCACGTAAGCTTCATCAAGGCTATGAACGAACGCTCTACAAAGGACTTTACTATTACAGAAAAAAGGCATGGTTGAAGGAAACTAAGCTGAATGCCTGGCCAATGTTTGCCACTTGTCTCCACAAAGCGCTCGAGCGGTGAATAACTGTACAAATAAATGGTGGAATCGGAATGTCCCAGGTGCCATACCATCGCCAGATGTTGAAGGAATTATTGTTATCAATGAAATGAATAACCCGTTGACTCATATCATCACGTTTCGATTTTCATATCGTACGTATGCTATTGCATTTTTGTTTTATTACTATTTGTTTTAATTTTTGATTGAAGTTTTTGTCATTGTTAGTGCAATGTTTCGTTCGATTGACTTGGTAAGTGCTTAAATCAATGTTTTGATGGAAAGTAGGTTTCGCTTTGACGCCGGTGAAGGTGAGGTATGCTATGAATGCATGCATGCCTGATGCTGCTACCATTAGCAATTTTATTTATTTGAAATAGGCAAACGTTTGACCACAACCTCACCTGATGGTAAGTGTCGGTTTTATGGATCTTCTGCGGTTCTTTCTTAGGTTTATTTTTTCAAAACGCAAGTGGTTATGTGTGGTGTGAGGATAAGAGAGTTGATACACACTACGCTCCTTTTCTATGGCGTTTACAACTCAGTGCTCAGTGCAACACCTGTAACAGGAGTGCCTGCCGAGATAAATCTTTGACATCAATTTTCTTTTGCATCTGTTGCATATTTGTCATACTGTCTCATTTTTCTCGAGAAAATTTCATCGCGATGTTCATCTTAGTCCTTCAGGTCGCAACGCACAGGCACTTTATTTTATTCAAGTGCTACCTGAGAAACTACAATTATTTGTGGGTCAGTTTAGGCAGGTATTGGGGCCTGGGACCATCAGCATCTTGAAAAACTTTCAGCCTAACATTCAAGGTTTTTTTGGAGGGCAGCGTGCTTAATTATTTCTCGCTTCAAAACCTTGATCCATATTCCTGTTACCGCGTATTGTTAGCTCATTTAGGTGCGTAATATTTTCTCCAGTGTCGAAGCGTCTCACACAAACAGCGTAAAATTGGACTTGGCACGCTTTGGCCGTTAGTCATGCTAGCTCGTAGATTATTTACCTGCGCTCATGTATCATTGGTTTGTGAAGGGATTTTATCCAAAATTCCCATCTCATTTGTGTTTTGGTTATGCTTTCGAGCAGACTGTTTTGTACACATAGGGTTTTCAATGTAGTTGTCTGTCATCATAAAATCATCTCCCTCATCATGTATAATAGTAACGACAGCTTTTTGACGTCAACTGCTGGACAAAGGCCTCCCCCGAAATACGCCAAGATGACGAGCGAATACTACAGGTGAAGTAGTGGTCAAACGCTTGTCTCTACACAATAAAAAAAAAGACAATACCTACATAGAAACTCTAATAAACAAAGTTTGAGACGCTCTCTGTACGAAGTAGAGCTCTCTTATAGGTATACTTCTTCAAAATATGTAAATAATATTTTTGGTAGAAGCCATTAGCGATACAGTTGTTGCTTTTAAGAAGATTGATTGAAAGCATTCCAAGGATTTGTTTATTAGCACTCTGGAAGATTTCCCTTTGACGAGTTTGGGCTGGGATCTGTTTCTGATCCCAACGACCCTTTATGCCGTTACATTCAAGCTTTCAGCTGCTACGCCAGAAATGCCACTATGTGATTTATGTTCAAAGATTTATGCTTGTTTTTTCTCGAGTATCGGCGTGTTTGTTTCAATGAATATGTACTGTAGGGTTTTACGTTTTATGCCGTTGTAATGATCCATTGTCTTATTATTTATACATCTATTCATATTAGATTCTGTCCGGTTGGTCGTACCGTGAAGCGTGTCGGTCGATATAGGAGGTATAAGGTGACACAAAAACTTCAGCTGTGTATTGTATTACTCATTGATCTGTTCGACTATATGTACGGTTTCTTCTAGAAATGTTTTTTGAACCATCGAGCATGGAGGCTTTTTAGATTAAACTGAATACTTTGTGTAGCTGTGACATCGAAAAGATGAGAAAGAACTTTATGTCTGAGTTGATTGTCACCTATTTTAAATTAGCAGGAGTTGGGTTTTATTTTATTCCATTTTCGACTCCAACGTAGACTTGTGCAATGTCTACCTCTAAACTTCTTAATCAAATCTTTAATCCTTTGAAATTGATGGATGGTAAATAACAAAATGTACAAAGTAACTCCTAGGTGGTAGCAGTTACAGATCTCGCTGGGCATGTCCGGCTGATTTCCTATGTACCGGCCAATTATCCTACGCATACTAACGAGGTGACGCGTAATCGTCATGTTTAGCTACATGCCATTACTTCGCAGTCAGACAACACGAATCTTGAACGACGTTAATCCTTTGTGAAATATCCCATGTCAGTAGGCCTCGTTACCATATGATAGAAATAGTTGATTGTAATACTACGGCAGTTGTTCTGACGATCGATTGTGACCACTCACCGGCCATGGCCAATGTTGTCAGCTGCATCTGGTTTTCATTGGTCTAGTCAATGTTCAATCTCACCTCGTCGTTTTCTGTCCATGATCATATGATGTATCGTATTGAAGTAAATCGTACCATCTGAAGCCTGGAAAAACGTCCTTCTAATGAAGCGTTGAGTGAAAATTTGCATGAAAACAACGTTATTCGCAGTGGCGGAAGCTCGCAATATTTTGAAATGAAAACAGAAGTAGCTTTCGGAGCAAATATTAGACAAGCGAAGTAAATCGTGTCATGCATGTATGTACGAGAATAAATAACTTTGAGGAGACAGTAACGGCGTCTGAGGCTGCCAGACAACAATGAAGTGTCTGTAGTAAATATCGCTTAGTCTGTGGCAATGTTGGATCTGGAACAAGTTTATAGACCAGGACATAACCCCATATTTTGGCAATATTTCATAGATTCACAGCGGTTTGGTTTAAATCGCGTGTGATTACATAATTTATTATAAGTCTCACTGAAGCATGCCAAGCCCTTACCCTAAATAAATTACTCATGGTACTTGACAATTGTACTGTACATGCCATGGTTTTGCCCTAGTCTCACAGTCGCCAACAAAATTTATCGATGGCTGTGACCTGGTTTGAAATGCAGAGGCGTAAATGAGATAACTGGCGCCAGTTCTTTCACAAAGCTTGAGGGCGTGACTGAAGTGCCGTCCGTATAAGTACTACCATATTTACTATCTCATCATAAATACTAAGGCAAGTACCAATACTTAACGTAGAAGTTAGTAGTTTTTGCTACTGGCTGTTATCACCAGGTTGGATGTGTCTGATATTCGTATTTAATCTTCAGGTTCTGTTGTGGTGTATCTACCTTCTAAGTGCTGAGAGGAAATATTTTCTTATAGGGTGACCTTAGTAATATAGCCAGCGTGATGATTATTTTTTCAAGCCAATAGACTTATTATGTAGATCACCGTCGATCTTTTATGTACAAGTAAAACACTTCTTGATATAGACAACGGTCTCTTCCAGACATTTCCAATCCAGGCAATCGTAGACGACGTAGAAACTTCTCACTAGTAGTTTCCACTTGTAGTCGTGTCACCTATTTCAACAATCTTTATTTGAAGGTATTTTAAAAAAGGTATATAATGTACCTACCTGATAATCCGTTCTATCAGACGGAGTTATAGTTCAAGGACCATTCATTACATTGGTCGCGGTCGAAGTTGATTAGCGACGCTCTATCGATTCGACGTAGGTCAAGCAGTCACTGTGATGATGTGTCAAGCAATAGAACTACTTTTGATAAACCTTTGCTCGTTTCAAGAAAATTTTGTACCTATTATAAAACAGATTTTGCAAATCAAGAGCGCACTTTTGATTACCTTGGGTATAGGTCATGCAACAAGAGTTGGCGCTGTCAAAGTACTCACACTAATGAAATTTCACTACACTTTGACAAAAGGATGATAATTTTGACAGGTCACAATATGGACACGCCGCGCTCTTATTCATAGACACTACACAAGCGCGCGTGTAAATGTGTTGTTCATGCCGACTCTCGTTGTGCGATACGCAATGGCGTAAATGCCTGCGCAAATTAATGAATTTGCGCAGGCACAGTAACACATTTGACATATCTACTAGGCGGCATTGTAGGTACCTGGCATAGCATATTAATGCAGATTTGCTATGTAAAGACAGCTCTCTATTCTGTACATGCTAACGCACAGAACCAACGTTGCTGCAGTTTAACTAAAACGGTACGTAATAAAACTTGCACATCAACAATATCCATTTGTGTTTTGATCTTTACCTGATTGTGTGCGTTACTGACCTTGTACATGTACCTTTGAGATTAACTCATTGGTGGTTTTCTGGTTGTCCAATGTTCATTAAAATTAATTGAAACATTGAACATTTACGTGATTCGTACGATTATTAACAAGAACAGTATTTAATTAAACAATTTAAATTGCTAAGTGAGCAAGACATTATAATTTTTTATTTAATTTTTGATTTTTAGTACTTCTCTGCACTTGCAATTAACTTTCTTAGAATTCTGTATTCTGTATGTTGTTAGTTATGTATGTGTGGCATTTTTACACACCTGATTATTTCTTCAGATATAAAACAATGAGTGTTGATTGATGAGAATCCCCGAGACTTATTTACTGGTTGAGTTTATCGATGCTAACTGTTTTCAAAACAACTTTTTGTTAATCACCAATTGTTCCCCTGGCACGAATTTTAACTTCACGTACCTTTTAACTATGTCAATGAACCACAAAGGTCGTCTATGAATAAAAACCTATCGTTACATGTACCTATATGTCACCGTAATATTGTAAGAAGCGGAAATTTACATTTTGACGAATTTCAAACATGTTAAATTAATAATTGTCGAAAATTGTAAACACTACGAAAGTTGCTATGAAATAGACCAATCGAAGGACCGTTTACAAATTTTGGGTTCTAGAAGCGTAAATTAACACCTAATAGGAAAGGAAAAACAAATTCAACCTAACCTACCAAATACATACTGACATAAAATAATACAATCAGTAAATACAATAAGACAATAAATCATTCATTAATTCATACCAATCTGAGGGCGAATGCGCCATGATTGGTCTGTTTTAAAGAGTATTGTACTTGCGTTCATAATTTTTCGTATGTTTAAAATTTATTGGTTTTCAAACTGTTAAATTTTAAATGATCTGTATTTACAATTTTACGTTGACATAACAGATATAAAAGTACCTTATCTATGTATTTTAATTATAATATGAGGTGACACTGTTTCGCCTTTTTGCGTGACGGCATGAACATAAATCAGGCGTAGCATTAATATTAAATAGGCATTAGGCAAAGAGGTCATAAATAAATTGGGCAAAATGGTTGAACTTCATGATTTTGGGTCCTAACATATTCCACGGTCTTCATAACAGGTGCTAATCCTATCGCATCTTCTACATCTGATTTAGTCTTCAAGTATGTCGTCTACCATAGTCTGGAAGAGATTGCTTGTGCAGCCAGGCAATTTTGTAAACCTGCGCTTGTCTTACTTAACCATATTACTTGTTGTTAAGGGATGATGCGGTCGGAATGAAGCATATTAATATTAATTTCTTGACTTTCTCCAGCGCCACACTACAACCCTTTGTTGATCCTGGCTTGAATGCATACTGCGTTACTGCGTTTCGGGCTGCTTTCTTTTTAACCTTCTCTAGGTGATAAACTTCCCTATGGGCTTGAGGCTCTATCTATCTCCTACTTAATGAATATCATCCACCTTGCAGTCCATTTTAAAAAATAATAATTTTGGACGTTAAATACAACATCATCTTGCCCCTAACTAAGCAAGATTGTATTATGGGAACCAGATGACTGATAGAATACTTATATTCTTTATTTTTATAAAAACATACAAAGAATACATTGAAAACACCCAGACTCAGGACAAACGCCGATGTTCATCAGTTCATCACACAAATGCTTGTCCTGAAGCGGGAATCGAACCTGCGCACCTATTTATTCTAAGTTATGGTTGTGGCGCAGCATTCCTGTTGTCTAAAAACTGTTGCAATACAGCTTTGGCCGTAAACCTTTCGAAAATAAATACAAACAAGCCTAATACCACCACTTCATCAGATCATTAATTATCATTACCACCATTCCGATGTGGACAAGACGGGGCTGCCAGCACTTGTATATTTGCCCTTATTTATACGAGATTTATGTTTTATGTTCTCGCCCATACATGGATTGTAGAGTTATGAATTCTACTTCTTTTCCTATGATAATGATTGACAAGGGTCGCGTAATTTGTAGCTGCTAATCTGATTATAATCGTAGACAGGTTTCATGAGTCGTATCGTAAATCAAGATTATGATTTATGTTCTTATCTTAGTTCATAATAGACTGCTATCATCGACTTTACTGACTTTACTTATGAAAGGTTAACGATTTAAAAAGTTGACCATGTTCTTATTAGCAGCATAAAAATACCCATACCAATTTTCTGTCAAATCGGTTTTGTAATTTTAGCGAGATTGAGGAACAAACACCTATATTTCTATCCTCCTCAGCTTTTAATTTTATAATATTAGTAAGATAAGATTCATTAATCGATTTAAGAGCGCTATAATTTATCATTACATTATCATACGGTAAGGATGTATCATAAAGATTGTTTGCTTTGCATCGAATTGCAGTTTCAAATTCCTTATCTGGATAATAAAACCTTAATTGGATGAATTAATGATCAAAACACTGGGTTTATTTTACTTCTCGGTCAGCCCTAGAGTTTTTGGTATAGAGTTGCAGCGAACCCACGTTGCTATCAAGCAATAGCAATTTGCACTAACACCGATGCGTGGGTGACATTAATCAAACCACGAGTGGGCTGATCAAGGACTTCCCTTTTACTGCACCTCTGTTGAGGAAGAAGTTGACTTGGACACGTGGCTTACAAACTGTATGTGACTGACACAACACACCGAAAAGATGCATCAAATTAATGATGCCAATATATTCATACATTATAAGAATAATCATTTTTTTTACAGTAGGTATCTGAATCGTTGGTGGAACTAGTGACGCGATAAGAAGAAGAACTAGGTATAAAGTTCACCAGAAAGCACTCAAATTAATTATAATTTTCATCAGTTATATTCTCCTTAACTCAAGATTCACTGCAAAAAGTATTACATACATTATTTTTTGTAATACTTTTGTACTCTACCTCTTAAAATATTTTATGAAGGAAACTGTAGTTTACATTTAAGTGGCGGTCAAATATTTTAAATGCGCGATCTTGCATTATTATTAGAGTTTTGCGAGGTTAGACGCGTATTTCAACAATACACGGACGGACTCTTGGTCTTGCTAGAGTTGTTACAAAACGGAAGTGCAGTTAACTAGAAAGGCGCGGCTCCAGTCAGTCGGGTGGATCCAATAAAGCTATTGATACGCTACTATTCTTTATCTAGCCTGCCTCCAGCTCTATGTAGAGACTGTAAAGCTATCATGACCGTAATGTAATGCTACGGCTATATTAGCAAGTATCGGCGAATATTCGAGCTATCGCGACAAGTCTGGCCGAGTAGTTCGTCGCATTGCGATGTATACGAGCGAATACGAAGTACTTGACTGCTTAAGGTTAAGACAAGAACATCATACACGATGGCGACACGATAATGTAGCCCCAGCATAATAGTAGTTCGTAACTGGTGCGATAATTTAAATAACTTGGTGTCTGGGCATCCGGTCTTGATCTTCATCTCGTCAAGCGCAACCCAATGACGCAAGAAAATATAATTTGTATAGTGTTATTCCAAAAGTTCTATTTCGGTGTTTCGCGGCGTCCACCCACAACCTCATGCAAAACGTGGCTCAGACTTGAACGAGTGAGTGGTGTTCACGCGGATTAAACTCGGTGTCTATCTACAAAGAAATCTTAATTTAAAGTGCAAGGTGGTGCAACATGAAGCGAAATGTGAGTACAAAACACGGCCATCGTAGCGCACGAAGATTCATACTCTTTAAAAGTAGAGCACCAATATTGTTTTAATGGCAACATCGATGAAATGGTGATGCCATGCCAACGCGATTGACGAAATGTTTTGTTTACATGCCTGGATCACTGATACGTTTTTGTCGTAGACACAATGTTCGACACCATTATGCTAGCGCGAATGTAAAATCTTCATCGTCTTCATCAATGTAGTATCCTCAAGGAAATTCTTTTCTTAGAAACTTTTATCGGTATTTGGAGCAAGTGTCACCCACATTATGTGCGCCCCACTTTGCTTGTTTACAATTTTCTGATTAACCCTGAAAATTAGTTTTTCCAGACTGTTTACTCTCAATAATTTAAAATTCATTAGCAATTTCATTTTCATAAGTCGTCTGGCTATTTTTAATGTTTTAGTATGATAGTGATACCTATTTCATTTTAATGTAAGTATGTGATTTACCGTAATGTATTTTCATCGTATCTAATCGTTTAATGTTAGAGTTCATCGACAAGTGTTCATCAGTGCTCCATTTGAAACCTTTCTGACATTTAAATGGTTCAATTTTAAAAATAGCCCCGCTGCATTCCTTCGGGATTAGTAACGCGTTTAACTAGTCTTTGAACTCATTATAACATTGACTAATTTCTATTTGTCTCTTTGGGCGGCACACTTATCTATAAGTTCAGTGGTTTTGACTTGACGAAGATGAATCAGTCAGTTTGTTAAATTTCCTTCATTTTGATACCCTACTCGATTTATTGAGACTAATCTAACAATACCTTTATTGTCCAAATCCATCCAGCAGCCGTTTGGAAGATATGAGGTAACAAAGAAATTTACATACGCGCGGAAAACATTACCCTTCCTTTGCAGTCGGATAATTAACAGCTATGAGTATAATTAAATGCTAAGCTAACTATGAATTAACAGCTAACGATGAGTAGGTATACAATATTGGTAAATTCATTCAGTTTTCTGTCCACTATCGGTCTCTACATAGGATTATGCTTGTTATTATTCCCTCTGCGTCTTGCTCATAATATTATGATGAGTTGGCTCCGCGGTCGATGACCTTACAAATGACATTACCTATTGAATGCTAAAATAGTTCCATTGCTAACAGCTGATAAAATCAATTCCTCCTCTTGATTGTTGTGTTTTTTTAGTATTACGCCCGGTTCACATTATTCCAGCAAGCATTCCAACCAACAGGACGTGGTGGCCGAGTGGTTGAGGCCCTTGCCTTACTATCTGATGGTCGCAGGTTAATACAGAAAAAATCTTGAAAATATTGTTTCCTACACTTTTATCTAACAGTGACTAAATCTCAACCTTGTTCTAACATAAATTCACAGTCATTGTTCCACACCTGTGTTCCTGGGCAAATTCTGAATGTGTGTCGATGATTTGAACAATTCACATCCGTCAAGCCAAAAATAGTCTCCAAGGTGCGAATAAAGTTATGTTGATCGAATATTTTCCTTTTTTTTTTCTTTGGTAAAGATGGAAGCGAGAATTTCATTGACATTGTTTGTCTGTGGAGATGTCTTGTCAATAATGACCCTATCTTACTTTTATGGGGATCCTTCGACACTTCCTGAAAAACATCAACATTTTATTGTAAGAATCACCAACGATAAATATTTATCAGATCTTATGTATTTTTTGTTAAATTATTTGTCAACTTGAACGGCGAAACATTATTTATTTAAAACCATTGATGCTGCAGCTTACATTTTTTGCCATTTTAGTAATAATCAAATTAAAAAAAATGATTTATTACACCGCTCCAATACAATACTCCTCCACCTACCTTGGTTTATAAGGATCGTTGAAGGAAAATTAAATATTTATACAAGATGTAATTGCTATTGTGCTGTCGTTGCAGCGTATAAATGATTACTGGAGGTGATTCACACCTGAAAACCAAAATAAATTAAACAAATCTTTGTATTCTGCTGATTTTTAAACAAGTATACCAATACCTTATTTAACAAATAACAAATTTGTCATACACAGCATTAAATACAATCGCAAAAACAAACTCATGAACTTAGCCGCATAAAGAAACATCGAGCAACTTCCATAAGGGGATGGTAACACCCACCCCTAGGACTCGCTCGACCCAAAGACTTTCTCAAAGCTTCGAGAGCCTTACAATAACCGCATCGCACATGCGCGTTTCTACAGACGACTCTACTTTATCGCCAAACGACTCTATGTCCAATCCATTGCCGTTTTTCCCTTTACAATAGTATTGAATAAAAGCCATTGGACATCGTTCAATGATTCGTGCCTTTTGAGTTTTCGTCTGCGTAGTAGGAGCCCGATCTTTCTGGAAGCATCGAGAGCGTTCGCAAGAATTGTTCCGAACGCTGTATAAATACAATCGCTCGCTTTCCGCCACTGCAGTATAAATCGAGACACGAGTGAGAACGCTACTTTCGATTCGTCGATATAATTTCGTGAGAACGATCATTTAAGTGAAGTGATCAGTGATACATTCCAGTGTTTTGGTCAATAAGATATGGAGTCACCTGTTGTTTTGGATAAACCGCCGGAGTATCACGGAAACGATGTAAGTTATCATCATTATACCAAAGTTTGGTCTGAAAAAATGTAACCTTAAAAAAAACTGGTTGGACATTCAAGATATGCAGCTGTTATTGCCTAAGTTTCAGTTGAGGACTTTCTTCTATAGCCTATAGTCATAATATTCTGTTATTAAAATTCTTGAACCTTTCTCTAAACGAAATGGCAAAATATTTCAAGGAATTTAAAAATGAGGTCTAACAGAAGTAAATAATCACTGGTCTGAGTTTATTTACACTGTATTTCATTATTCTTAAGTAGATACTTTAACATATCCTTGCCCATGCCCTTGTTAAATAATTTTATTCGATGATCTCAGACCGAATGAATATGGACTAAGCGAAAGTCCGGTCACCAATGTTTTTCCTTGTTCATCTACATATCTGGCTGCTTTCCAACAAGAAACATGGTCACACATTACATTGTCATTGAGTACCCTTGAATACAGCCAAATATGTATATCCCGTTTTTATTTTTCAAAGTTACGCTTTGGAAGGTCAATCAAACTTTTGTAAATCGTTAAGCTCTTCTGAAATTAAAGAGACTTACATATTTGATGTTAAAGTATTATAAAAACCTGACTGAATGAAATGTGCAGTTAACTTTAAATGGCTTTGTGTTTTAAACTAGAGATAATGTCAAGAAAGTGTGCAATATTTCAAAAGCTAAACACCAGACGCAGGTATGTAAACAGTTTTACTACGTCACACGCTCGCGACGCGTCGCTGTTTGACTCATGCCGTTACAGCTCAGCAGCTGGTTTTGTGAGCTCCATTTATGGACGTTTGCGAAAATCTTTTATTTCACTAATACAGTACCTGTTTGGGCCCCAAATGATAAATCATTTCTTGCATCAAGGATGTCTTTAAAAGCGGCAATATTTCGAAACTTTGTATATGTTATCTTTTTTCCAACCTTTACAAGTTTACAACATCTGGGATTTAAACTATGATTTTGCAACATGCACTTATCGCTTCAACTATAAAAGTAGCACAGCTCAAAACTGATGTTATTGCGGCGGGAACCAATTTTACACCAACCACTTCGCCACTTTGCAATGTTTACATCAAATTATAAATAGGTTCATCTTTGGTTTGCGTAAGTCAGTCAAAGTAGTTTCTCAATCGCAATATACGTTTAACATCAAACTCAAAGTTCACTTACCTCTGCTTTTGAAATGAAGATATTCAACTTCGCTTATCCTTCCCAAGTGTCTGTGTTCTAAATACAGTTTAATATTAGGCATTTAGTGGTTTCTGGTTGATTCTGCGAGTTTCGGATCAATGGACTGAGATGGAGGTTACAATATTTGGTGTTGCTTGCTCTATAAAATATATTGTTGCGGTTTTTACCTTTTTGTTCAATACATACTGCTTTGATTAAGTAAATGTCTTTTGTTATTGTTTGTGTAAACGAATACTTAATATTTTTATAGAAAATTACAAATCGTAATCTTTCACATTCCTTACCATACCACGGACTACTATATCATAATATTGCCATCCACTTGAATAAACACTTATCAACTTTTAAAATCACTCTCAGTCGTACTAAGTTCATGGATAACTCGTGTTTTGCGAGCATCTTCGTAAACATTGAGCTAAGTTGAGTCGGTGATGTCATTCTAATCTTCGATATTTATCTTGGGAGGTAAATGTGTCGTTTGTTTTGTACAAAAGCGGTCTTAGAATCGTACCTTGCGTGCGTCACTCCACAAATCGCCTACACGGATTAGTGATCCACTCATGCTTGTAATGTTGAACAGTTTTTGTCTCAGTGATGAAACAGTTCATAATTCGAGAACAATTTCATAAGTTACCATAATAAGAGAAGGTGTGACAGTCAGAAACTAGTTTGCTTCCTACGACATGATAACTAGTTCTACGTAGCTGATGTAGGTCATCGATGTCGTATATGTAAGTATCCGATCTTTATTGATATATGATTGAATCATTAGTAAAACCAACAACCATACACATACATACATCGCTATTTTGTACGATACAAATATGTCTCGTCTAAATTAAAAAAAAACGAACGAGCAATACCTACAGTAGTCGCATAATATGACGTGTAGTGTATCATCTGCCATGTCACCTTGGTAATAAGCAATTTTTTTAGAGGATTTTATTTACTCTATTTTTCTGAGGTTGGTACTACCTGATGACCATATTCTTGTTACGCTTCGTCACACACTTCCGTCCCTTTTCATGTAATCAATCCCACAGATTGCAAGAAAGCGAGAGGAAATACATACTTATGTGCATCAAAAAATCAAACATCTACATCTACACATCAAAAAAATACGTACTCTCTGCCTATTATGGCGTAACAGTTGAAGATTTTTTGAATTCTGCTGTATTAATAACAATTTGATGAATAATGGTATACTGCTGATCAATGTGATAGTATCCACTATGAATATGTTTCCGTTCCTTCCTTTCCTCCTTCCTTTGAGTTTTCTGTTCCAAGCTACGATGGTACTGGTAAAGTGTTTTGTTTGGAGGTCAATGACTTGAGTTCAGTTACGTCGGAACGGAACCGTGTTGGTTATGTCATCATTGATTAATAGTGTACCTTGTGTTTTTTAATTTTTCTTTCTTAATATCCTTTACATTTTCTTGATTAATTTCCATAGATGTTTCTTTAAGATGCCCATTTATTTACTTATATTTTTATACTCAAACCTCCTTTTTTATGACTTGTGAGAAATACGAATGCCGAGTGAAGCGTGTTTAAGTTTTCAGTTCGATTTTATTTGCTTAGTGCTAATATCCATTCACGAGACCAGTCACTTGCTCGGCTTGTTATTGAGTAAACTGTTTCCAATAAATATGTTGCAGCCAACTAGCTCGATTAGGCGTTCAATTAACTGCCTAGCCTTTTGAAGCGAGCTTGCACAAACTAATGACAGAAAATCAACTAAAGCTAAGGCAGATAGAAGGTAGAAGACATGGTTATGTATTTTTTCCTCGTTGCGCCCACACGTGAGCGAAACGAGCGTGCGCTGCACAACCTAATGACAGAAAATCATCTAAGGCAAAAGAAACTGGGTAAAGTCATCGATGTAATGCCATTGCCGAACGGGGCGGCCGTTTAGTAAAAAGGCTAGGCAGGCAGTTAATAAAATGGCTAATTAATTAAGCTAGTTGGCTGCGACAAATCACCGCAAACGGGACGGTGCGATCGGTTTTGTTCATCCGCCCACATGGACCACTCGGTGATGTCATCTGTGGATTATTATCTCGTTTTATTCTAAAGACTTTTGTTGGATAATAGGTAGTTTCTATAGGTGTCGGTAGGTATAAATACTGCTGACTTAATTACATAGAGTAACATTATTGTTCACATGTTCTATTATTATTATGTACCTACATGGATGACGTATAGTATCTCTTTTATGATCTAAAACGTGTTCATATTTTCATGTCACTAAATAGAAGATTCACGACTTCTGACGCCATATTTAGTGTTGTTAGAACTAAATTTTACAGAATATGTATATTTGGATTTAAATATAAGTACAGGTAATATGTCTAGCACATACACATAGATGTGCAAATGGAATAAATAAATGGATTTTAGATGTTTGTAAATGGATTACAATTTGTTTCGGTCACCTTGATTGACTTTCCACCTAAGTGCCTCAGTACTTGGATAAGAAAGCGTTTATTAAAATGTATGTCATTGAGAATATCCTATTTTTTTTTTAAAAACAATGTTGCGTTGCAGCTGTAAACAATGAGTGTTTTGAAAAGCTGCTGATTCACGAATTCAAAATTGCATGCTGCACTTCAGGCAAAATAAATCATTTTATTTCATTTCGTGTTACTCCTAACTTTCTGAAATATCAAACACTAATGGATACCCGCAATATCGTTGCGGCTGCTGTATTCTGTCCATTTGGAATTTGGATTTGGCATTTTGGAATACCAACATATTGCCTATTGTTCTGCCGCAAAGCAGTAATATCTAAGCATTATTGTGTTTCGGTTTGTAGAGCACTGTAGCGAGTGACAGTTAAGCTTAGTGTAATAATTAATAATTGTGTAAACCTTTTGTGAGAGAAAATAAATAAACAATCTTTGTATATTCCAAGGTAGAGCTCTACCCAGCCAGAGTATCTAGAGCTCAGAGCTTAGATTAGCCACACCTAAAGCGTCATGGTCGATGAACTGTTGTTGGACTCTTGCATTAAAATGACCAGCTGCAAAAAACCCACCCACCTACACTCAAACATTATTTGCACATTAGCAGAAGTATTTCTACGCAGCATTTATGGCTATGTAAAGAGAAGATATTGTCACAAAAACCAAGAATTATTATGGTTGAGCAAATAATTTTTAAATCCGCGTTATCATTCTCTGCCCTTTCGGAAATTTGTCAATTTTTGAAGATATAAATTAACTGAGTATAAATAAAAAAAAAATATGAAGCGGTGAATGTTTTACTAAAATCTCATGAAATTAACTTGCGAAGGAGATTGGGCATAACAGTTTTTCCCAATCTCCTTCGCTTCTGATAAACATTAAGCTTTAAGTTGCATTTTCATTAGGGGCTGAAAGTCACGGGACAAATGTCCCCTAATGAAAATGCAACTTAAAGCTTAATGTTTATCAGAAGCGAAGTTAAAACTGTTATGCCGAATCTCCTTCGCAAGTTCATTTCTTGAGATTTTAGTAAAAAATTCACCGCTTCATATATTTTTTTATTTATACTCAGTTAATTTATATCTTCTAAAATTAACAAATTTCCGAAAGAGATAGAGTTGCGCGGGATTCTGGGCCTTAACGTATTGGGAGTCAATTAAATTATCTGATGTGATCGGAATAAATACAAGTGTCTCAAATTTAAAGGTCCTTCGCCGTCCTTGCCTTATATGGCTGTATCTTGCGACGCAAACACTATTCAATACAGTATGTACCTACCTGTTTGTGCCTCTCATTCATTTTACGAACGAATGAGATAATATAAATGCAATTGTATTGTGACTATACAATTGCATTTCGTTTAAAATGAACTATATATACTACTATTAGTCTCCAATGTCCATGTCGTGTGGTTTTGCATGACAATCGTATAGTCCGCGATATCGGCGCAATAATCGAACGCTTCCTGTATTGATTGCACTTTTAACAGAATTAATGAAGTTTATAATTCGAAGCAATAAAAAATAGGCCCGGAAAATGAATGTTGAAATTGCCTTGGATGGCCTCAAACTGTGACGATGACCGAACTGCGAACTCGAGACTGTTACGGCCACATGAGTATGGCACGTGTTTTGATCTTATCTATAGTTAAGTTACCGAAAATATTTTGTTTTACAGTAAAGTTTTTATCCAGTTTGTAACCATCTTCTCTTGAACCGCAACATTTAGTGCGGTTTCAGACTAGCGTAAAACCGAGCATATTCACCGCTCTTGTTCGTTCGCTCGTTGCTATTTGTAGCGCGTGTACGCACGTGTTGTCGCGCTTACGCGCCCGAAAGCCCGCTTCACTATGTACGACATTCGCTATCAAAAAACCGAGCGTAAACGCCTGGTAAACCCGTATACGTTTGTATACATACGGGGGCGCTGCTAAAAACATAACACAAGTGGCAAATCCGCTCTTAGTGAATAGTAACTACATAGCACCTATATCTTTATTCTTCAAAGCCGATTCGAAGAAGGCAGAGAACATTATCCAGCTGATAGAGCTGGATAACTTTCTCTGATCGCTGAGACAGAGTCTAATTGATTTTGGCATGATTTTTATCAACCCTGGATTTTGGGCGAAAATTCAATGTCCATCGCAGACTCGTAGCGCTGGTTTTGATCTAAATGATATAGCTTTTCTTGACCGAGTGTTTGTTTGTTCCAGCGCGGGTTCCCTTTCGAGGAGGAGGAGGGGTCAGGCGCGTGGAGCTCGCTCGCGGCGCGACACCCCGACATCGCGGCGCGCCTGCGCCAGCGCCCAGCCACCGCCACCTGGGCCCGCAAGCGGCGCCCGTCCAGCCAGGACAACACTGACGGTAAGAACCACACGTACTTACACGGTTACACCACCTTACGATTGCCTGTCGATCGCACGATCTTGAGTTCTTCGCTTCGAGAATTCAGCAAAAGGAGACGTTATACGTCAGAATCTGCTAACATAATTTTCTGCCATTTTTGACGGGGGACGAGGTAAACACGCATTGCACACGCGCCTAACAAAGCTTATTCATGTAAACGCACACTACAATAATCTCGCACACCATCTTAAAATATGCACACAGTTATCAAATACGGCATATAGTTTTATTTAACGTGAATGGCCAAGAAGGGTATATGGCCAGCAGAGGGGTATGCCTTGCAATAACATCTGCTTTGACTAGATTCTCGAAGGTTCTTCGAGTAATGACTCACAGAAAATAGTTGTCTTTCTTTCGCTATAATCATGACTCGGGCGCTCACACAGATTTAATTTCTGCAGGAGTTCTAAAACGGGGTTTTGTTATTCCAGATTTCGGCGAAAACTTCAGCGGCTTCGACAGATTCCCATTTGACGATATCCCGCCCGAATTCAGAGAGCACTTTCCCTCACATTGGAACCGCAGGTTCAGCGAGCGCGAAGAGCCGCCCGCGGCCGCTCCACAGCCGCCTCCACAGGCCTCGCCTCCACAGCACCACACCGCGGCAACTCAGACCGAGCAGCCCGCACAGACTGAACACCTCCAGCCGCCGCTCACGCAGCACGGTCTGAGGAACACGGTCGACCTCGGCCAGAAGAGCCCTGCGGACCCGAGCCTGGTCGATGCGGACGAACGGGCCCACCGCTCCATGTCCGCGCCGCCCGACCAACGCCCCTTGAACACGCCCGCATCGCACGCCCCGCCGCCCGCCCCGCGCGTCCCGCCCGCCACCGACATGCCTCACCCGCACCGCGCCCAGTCGCCGCACGCGGAGCCCGCCAAAGTGCGGCACATACCCATCTTCGTAGAGGGCCGCGACGAGCCTGTCATCAACAAGGCGGCCGCGCCCGCCGCGCCTCCCCCTCCCGACCACCGCCCGCACGAGCCCGCGCAGCCGCACCTCGACCGCGAACAGTACTTCGAAGACGACCACCCCAGCTTCCACCATCCGCCCAACTTCTCGCGCGCCTTCGGAACGCCCTTCAACAAGGGCTTCCGCCAGGGCGCGCAGCCCTTCGCGCAGCAGAAGGTGTTCCCGCAGGCGGCGTTCAACCGCGGTGCCTCCCCGCAGCGCGCTCCCTCCCCCTCCCCGACGCCACCGCGCCCCCACGACGAGCATTTCGTGAAGGTGCCCGTGCATAAAGAGCACGCCGAGCCCCCCAGGCCGCAACACCAGCCGCCTGCGCCCGCGCCCGCAGCTGCGCCCCCGAGGGAACCCACTCCGCCGCAACAAGCCCCGCCCAAGACCGCCAACGACCCCATATCACAGATTCTACGCATACAGACCGACGTCCTCGATCTCATGAACGAAGTAGAAAACTTTAAAGGTACCAAAAAAGACAAAAGATATCTGTTCCTGGACGAGATGCTCACGAGGAATCTCATCAAACTGGACGACATCGAGACCGAGGGCAAGGAGAACATAAGACAGGCGAGGAAGGAGGCCGTGCGATGTATCGAGAAATGTATAGCCGTGTTGGAATCCAAAGCCGAGAGAGGAAGCAGCGCCGCCACCGCGCAGACTAACGATGTTGAAATGAAAGATGCTGAAAATGGAGAAGTCGCGTCGAAAGAAGACAAACCTGATGCAAAAGTAGAAGCACAAGAGACACAGGAACTTCCACAGACTGACGCACCGCAACTACAAGATCAACCAAACACAGAGACAATGGCAGCGTCTCCAGCGCCCGTCGCAGACACGCCCACAGAGGAAAACAAACCGTCCGAACAGAACGAAAACAAAGTTATAGAAAATAAGCCAAGTCCTAAGAAAAAAGTGGTCAAGAAACGCGATAAGAGCAAAGATAATGCGGCCGAGAGCACGCCCGAGGCGGCCAAAGATAGCAATAAGGTAGAATCCCACGGAGACAAGGTAGAAGTGATGCAAGTAGACAATAAGGGTGAAACTGAACAAGTGATGGAAGTAGACGGTGCTGCTAGTCAATAAATTAGATGCCTTAGTGAATTATCTCATGTGATTACACGGTTATTGTAATCCACCGCACGGCTGCCTCGCTGACTGTTTATTTTGTGCATAACACGGTGTTGACTTTGTTTATGTTTGTACATTTTACGTTTTTAATATTAAAACATTATGTAAAGGAATTTGTTGTCCTTTAGGATTTGAACAGTGTCCTATGTAAATCCTAATATATTAATATTAATTTATTGTTTATCATTACGTGATACTGATAACACAATTTTTCTCAATAAAGAAAAAGAATCGGCAATATTTTGTTTTATTTAAAAACTTAAAACCTAAATTAGGTAGTAGGTACGGTAGGCAAAAATATAGCTAAGTTCATTTTGCAGTTTATTTCAAGCTTATTTAGATTAAAATTAAATATAATTCCTTTACAATCATATCACAAAATAGGTACTAACATATTTATTTAGGTACATATATTATTTATCTACGAAACTAATCAATTTATACAGTCTCATACTTATACAGAATGTAAAAGATGCAGGATAGACTTACCGCTAGAAGCGATCCCTACCAAGATATTATAATTTTTAATGAGCATGTGATCAGATTTTTAAGTATTTCTTCGGTAAGTGTACATACATAAATTGCACATATTCATTAAGTCTGCTGTAAAATATCATTTATTTTCAAATTCTAGATGAGAGGTGATGAACTATACGCATTATTTGACGCTTACTGCTCAAAAGTAATCTGCATCAAATTTTGAGTAGCCTTCTATCATGCGTAAATGGTACTTAAAATCTCATTTAATACTAAATCGATCACGAGACTCAACGATACGTTAACGAAATTTGGACTCGTGATATGCCTGAACTTTGATGCAGTACTGTGATGGCTATACACAATTTACTTCTGTTGACATCATTAATCTAGAAGACTATACCCGGTTTCAGAATCCAAGATATTTTTTGTAAACAAAGAAAATAAAAAGTTTTCATTGCTATAAGTAATAGCGCGCGGTTTTGCTTGTGCGATAGTTAACTATTTTACCTAAATAAATCCTAACCAAACTTATTCAGGTACTTCAGAACACTGAAAAGTAGGTAGAATAATTAATAATAAACAGCACAAAACCACTGCTATTTTCCATTCTATGGATATTGATTAGAAAATAAACCCTACCATATGTATTTATGAAAATTGAGAAAACGTCACTTTGATAAGTATTTTTTTTAGTGTGGTCACACTTTTGTTTACCAAAAATATCTTGATCAAAAACCGTGTATAGAAACTTTTAGCAGGTACTCTCTTCAAGATTCAGTATTTTTCGCAACTACAAAACTCAGTTCGTCTCACTCCCACTCCTTCATAACCCTATCCCAATCGGCCGCGGGTATGAACGGCTTGTCGATGCAGTTGATCATGTGTTCTCCGCAGAAGATACACTCCGCTGCTATTATATCGTCTATTTCATTTTTCAGCACCTCTCGCAGAGGTAGGCCCGATGTTATCGTGTTCAGCTCGATAGGCGTCAGTAGGGATAACTGGCGCTGTTTGTCGATCAGCTTCTTGCGCCGCGCTGGGCCTAGAAATAAATCAAGTATAAGAGTTCAATTACGTTCGCCAATGGATTTAATGGAAATTCAATGACTGATAATGACACTCACTGAGTATCGGAATAATTGATAATTATGACACCTGAGTATCGGAATGACTGATAATGACACTCACTGAGTGTCAAAATGAGTGATAATGACACTCACTGAGTATCGGAATGACTGATAATGACACTCATTGAGTCTCAAAATGACTAATAATGACACTGAGTATCAAAATGACTGATAATGATACTCACTGAGTATCAAAATGAGTCATAATGGCTCTCACTGGGTATCAAAATGAGTCATAATGACACTCACTGAGTATAGGAATGGCTGCAAACGGCACTGAGTATTGGAATGGCTGCCTGACGACACTCACTGAGTATCGGAATGGCTGCAAACGGCACAGAGTATTGGAATGGCTGCCTAACGACACTCACTGAGTATCGGAATGGCTAATGACACTCACTGAGTATGGGCATAGTCTCCGAGGCGAGGCAGTCGGCGTGGTACTTGTGCGAGCAAGGGAACAAGTAGAAGGGGCGCAGCAGCAGCGCTATGTCGCACAGGCAGCACGCGTCAGTCACTGACACTAGCGCGCTGCGGTTGCGGAATGACTGGATTTCAGAGCGAACCTGGAAAAAAACAAGGAAAGTTTACTGAAGGAAAACTCGTATAGGGCTAAGCTCGCATTTGTACATGTCTTTTCTTTAATAATTTATATTTTAACGTGTTTGTGTGTACAATATAGAATTACAATTACCAGAATTTACATATTAACATTAACACTTTTCATGCTCGCAAAGTTTAAGAGGGGGGAGTAAACCTGCATTTTAGGCCCTAGGGCAAAAAAGTTAATGTTTATAAAATCTGTTCAATGTTGTTCCGTTTGTTGTTGGTTTCATGACGGTAGTTAAGAATAAATTTAAAATTTCGAACTTCAGTCCTTCATAATACCCATAGAGATCAGGGTTTAATGAGGGGTTTACCTTCGAATTTTCGAATTACGAATATCACGGTAACGTTGGATGTCTATCTCTGTTTTTGAATTATGAAATGGGCGTACATTTCTGTTTATTAAGCCGTGTGTTTTCAATGTTATTATCATATAAAAAAATTGTAAGCAAATGATTCCTTGACTCACATATTCGGCTGATGCCGTAGCTTCATCCATGTCAGCCTTCATCTCTTCTATTTGCTTGTTGTATTCCTGGAAAGTGAACCACATTATTAGCTTCACTAAGATCTTTCCGTACTATTTGTTAAAGATGATGATGATGATGACAGCTTTAATGAAATTATGAGCACAGTTTTTTTAATTGATAATTGATTGATTCAGGCGTTACTTTGCGGAAATCCATAAATATCTCTACACGAGGCATCATCAGGAGGTGTGGACTCGCCGAAGTTTGAAACGAGAGTTAACTCTCCACACCTCCTGATGATGCCTCGTGTAGAGGCGAAACACGTGTCGTATCTTTAAATTTTGGTTTTCTGTTCGTTGACTCTTTGGTTTAGTTGAACTAAAGTTAAGTTAATACCTTTGTTTAGAAATTAAGCGGATTTATTACTAAATATATTTATATAATTTGTTGACAGTTTTTTTTAGTCTATTCCTATCAAAATTCGCTCTTGTCGGTGTAACTAGTGAAACTTTCTCCAATTTTCCCTATCCAAGGCGACCTCTTTTTGTTTTTATTAAGGTACCCCTTTCAGTGGGTTTCTAAAGAAAGGGTTAATTTGACAACACGATTAGTCGAGTGGTAAATGTGTTGGACTGCTACGCCGGTGTTGCGGGTTCGATTCAAGCTTCAGGACAAATATTAGTTTGATGAACATCGATGTTTGTCCTGAGTCGAGGTGTTTCATATGTATAATATGTGTATTTGAAAATAATGTATTTAGGTATTATATGTATAAGTTACTTGTCCGGTTCCCATAGTACAAGCTCTGTTTAGTTCAGGGCTAGATGTCGTTGTGTGAAATATCCTAAATATTTATTATTATTCATTAATTTAGGGGTGGAAAAGTTTTTCTTTTTGTATGGACGAAGGAAGGCGCGCTGTCCTCTTCAGCCTGCTGTTAGGGAAAATACTGAGCTAATGATGTAGAATAATGGTTGTCTCACCTGCAAGGACTGGCAGATGGGTTCCCGGAAGTGGTCGATGGTAAGCACATCGCTGAAGAAGGGCAGGATGTCCTCGATCTTGATGAGCGGGCACTCCTGCAGGAAGCACATCGCCTCCTTCAGGTCCTGGCTCTTGGTGATCACGTGCTCAGCTGGAATTAGGAATATCGTGGTTGGTACAGAATGGTATGGCTTTTTAAATATTAACTAAAAGATGATGTTTTTAAAGGGTGTCGACTTCCATAGCCTGAACAGAGTTGACAGCTCCACG
Source organism: Lobophora halterata (assembly GCA_932526365.1). NCBI lineage: Eukaryota > Metazoa > Arthropoda > Insecta > Lepidoptera > Geometridae > Lobophora > Lobophora halterata. Next base: position 1,912,999 of record OW052012.1, read on the forward strand.
TGCGCTAGACTGAAATACGTACCAATAATAATAATTACAATAATAACCATTTATTTATGGCAACAATATTACAGAAATGCAATAGGCCCATATAATATATAACTTAAAGTACGATGACACACGGCTTTTTTACACGCTACAAGCCAGCGAGTCCGCTTGTAGCGTGTAAAGTCGCCCTGTGTCATCGGCGTTTTTACAATCTGCTTGTTGACAATCCTTTCCGAAAGTTAACACGCTCACACGCTAGCGTTTAAAAACGCCAACAATCAGCTTGTAAAAAAGCTTGGGTGTCATCGACGCTTTCAGACTAACAAACACACAATAAAAATACCTACAACATAGTTAAGTCAGGTTTTTTTCTTCGTTCAGTATTCAGAATTCAACAAGAGGATGGTCGGGGAAGCGATTGAAATAAAGAGGAATCCAAATTTCAACCGTGAAAATGGATACAGACTCTCAACGTCATGGAACCCAGTGATTGCTAAGTGCACGCGGAACGCTTTTACAACACCGATTAAATGTCCGGATGTCGTCAGTGTGGTGTGCCGACCGAACATTTTTAACGACCGAAATGAGGGTAGTTCCCTCATTTCACCGCGACGGTAGCTCCAATACGCCAGTCAACCCGTGACCACGGCTGTTGCAATACAGTCGAAACGTCGGGACACAAATAAATAATGTGAGCGCGATGAATACCCGTTACAATCTTATAACCATATTCAGCATTCAGTCATTTATTGGCATATTGGGTAGGTAGGTTACATCTCAGGTCTACATAGATCTAGAAAGAAGTCTAGAAATATCGTTGACGTCATATATGTACCTCCAACATAACACAACGGGTTATTTCCAGTGAGATCAATTAGATATAAGTAAATTATGAACTAATGCAATCTGTAAGTCTGAATTTATAATTAGTTGAAAATAAAATTGTATTATTTTTTTAGCCACCTGTAGCCATACATAGTACATACTGTAGCTTATTTTGTACTGTAGCTATACTGTAGACATGCGTACCAATGCTGAGCCACAGTTGGCGCCGCGTCTCGTCGTCGAGCGGCTGGTCGGCCACGCTCTTGGCCAGTGCGAGGTCCACCTGCAACGCCAGCTCCACTGCAGACTCCCACAGCCCGAGGAGAGCTGATAGCTTCACGCACGCTTCTGACAGGTTTTTCTCACGACAGAGCCTAACAAAATACCAAACAAGTTACTTTTTAAGTCGTGGTCTTCAGGAAACCTGTACCTGGGATGCCAAAACTTGTCGCTAGCTAACTATACGTCTGGCAAGCAAAATGTGCAAGAGACCTCGGCAATTTTCAGCTGAAAACCAGCGCTGGATAGGTGGGAAACCCCATCTATCCCAGCATAACGCTGAGTTGAGTCCTTTTTTTGCCATACAAATACATACACGAAGGTTAGAGTAAGTCTTTTTAAGTAAGAATTATTTAGATTAGTTATAAGTTTCTATTGTATTGTATAGGCAAATAAATTCTATTCTATTCTAAATTTTCTGACAGTTCGCACAAATAGACGTCACATTGCAATTTTACGAATCGCAAAGCAACGCAGTTTTCAACAGACTTAAAATAAGGGACTTCCTCATACATCAATATATCAACCGAATTGAGAAAATCTTTTTTTTTTTTGTAAGTAAGATATATGTACTTTTAGATTGGTCCCATATAAATTTCATCAAAATCGGTTCAGTATTTGAGTTTTCAAATCAAAACAACTGAAAAAAATATATCGATGTAGTATACGAAATAACGTATTTTGCTTCCCTGTGACTTTTCAGTAGTGATTACGGCCACTAAAACAGTCCAATTAAAATATATACGGTTATAGTACGTTTTTGTAAAACTTTAATTATGTTTTTTTTTTATAATGTTTGGACATTTCACACTACGCCATCTAGCCCTAAACTAAGTAAGCTTCTATTATGGGAACAAGATAACTGATAGAATATTTATATATTTTTCTAATACTTACATAGAATAATTAGAAGATAACAAGCAAATTCAATAAAGTCTGTATATCTCAGAGTTCTCACCTCAGCGCGTAATGCACGTCATAGTTGACCATCGTCACATCCTGTCCCTGCCTCGTCAAATACGCCTTCAACGCCTCCGTATCGTGTTCCGCATACAACGTCAACAGGTAATTATGAATCGCTTTGTCTTTCACGTTGAAATGCTGCACCATGAACATCAAATACTTCACAATCTCAGAAACATGTTCCTCATCCGGCTCACAGGATAGAAAAGCCGGTAATAACTTCGAAGGGCTGAGCCTCGAGCCTTGATCCATCAAAGTCTTGATTGCTTCTTTCGGCACTTCTTCCATCAAAACCGGAATGAACTGGTAAAATAACTCCGGCTTTTTCAACGTCTGCAGCGACTGCAACGCTTCCATATACGACTTTTTGTAGATATACTGAGCGATTAAATTCTCGTGGTCTTCGTTTATGAATGTCAGCTTTATAAGGTTCTGTTTGTCGCCGTGAGAGCTCATCAAATCGTATATGACAGATTTGACATGTTGCATGCATTTCGACACTTTCGGATTGAGTAGGAACACTTCGAAATCGCTCTGAATTTGATGGTATTGTTGGGAATCTTCGCGTCCCGTTCGCCTTAATAAGCCCAGTTGTGACAGATACAGCTCAGTCATCCATATAACTAGCATTGATATCAAGGATTTATCATCGTCTTCGGTCAAAGCGTCCAATCGCTTTCCGAGATACACTTTTAAAGCGTCTATTTTATCACTTTCCAGGAACTTCAGACACACAGTCTCAAAGCTATTCTTAGTGTCTGCGTACACTTCCGCGCTCTTTTCATACTCGCCTTTAGCAAACAGCAATTCCGCTTGTTTAACATTAATAAGGTCTATGAACGCTGGGTTATTTTGGCAGTATTCTTTGGCTAAAACAAACTGTTCTTTATCGGAGTATATTTTCCATAAATTCCGTTCTTCTCTGACAACTTTGTATCGGAACACTGACTTGTCTGTTATCGCCCAAATAGTGTTTTTATTAGTGTCTCTAACGATATTTTTGAGCTTTCCATGGACTTCTGTGTATACATCTTCTAGAACCAACTCCTTGCTGAGAAGTGACACCACTTTGACACGATCGGAGTACATAAGAAGAGCGTGGAACTCTGTGAGTGCGAAAGAGAGGGGAGCGCTTTCTATCTCTTCTCCACTTGTGGGGTAGTTTATGATGTCACCTTGCGTGAAGAGGGAGTTTGAATTCTGCTGCGATGTTGGGTCCAACTGAAACATTTCAATTGTTACTATTCATACTACTTCTACTTAATTACCTACATAATAAACGTAATAGCAGTCCACTGCTAGATGTAGGTCTTTTTTGCAGCATGGAAATTGAAGTCTTCGTTTTTTGCTTGTGAAATTAATAAGTATGAAGTATGATGTTATTAGTGTGGAGTGTGATGTGCTAAGTGTGCAGTATGATGTCATTAGTGTGAAGTATGATTGTAAACTATTTATCTCGTATGTGATAATCTATATATTAATGTCTCGTGTTGTCTTATGAGTATAAACAACTGGTTCCAATGGTTTTCTACAACAAAGTTATAGCCGGGACCAATAATAATTTAACGTGATTGCATATTTCATTTCATTTCATTATTTTTCTGTGCGATAAGGCATAGAACAACAAATAAATAGAACAAATAAAAGTTTTTACCTGTCCAAAAAATATTCCCGGTTCTGTCAACCAGGCAAATGTCTTCGGGGCACGGCTCTTGTCGAAGAAGAACTGGAGTTTGGAGTACTTGAGCTTTGAGGGTATCTCTTGGAACCCGGTTTCCGGCATCGTCAGATACGGGTAGAACACGGACTGGAATAAGTAATTAGTTTCAGACTTATAAAGGTTGCAGAAAAAATACTTACAGAGTGAAATAATCATACTAAAAGCCGCTGATATCCTGGTATGTATTGAGCCTTATATCTTTGTAATTATTTTTTTTTCTACTTTTCTTTCAACGAAAGTGGGTGGTCAGCTTTGGTGTCGGAACTTTTAAGCCACTCAAAAGTCAAAGATATTTTTATGTATACATGTGAGAAAACGAACTACGAGCTCTATAGCAGTGTTGCAAGGGCTTCGAAATGTATCAGTGAGGACGAGCGCTATAACTGTACATGTAGCGGCACGTAACTTTAGCGCTGACCGTTATTAGCGCAGAAGTAAATGTACCTAGAGGACGTGGTGGCCGAGTGGATGAGGCCCTTGACTTGCGATCTGATGGTCGCGGGTTCGAATCCCGGTGGCAGTCATGCACCAGTCATGCGTAAGTGGGTTTTTTCGGTCGAAAAAATCTATGTATGCACCCCACGTTCTCGCAACGGTGAAGGAAAACATCGTGAGGAAACCGGCATGTCAATGGACATAAAACCAAAAAAAAAAAAAAAAGTTCTATGGCATGCGACATCCACCAATCCGCATTGGGTCCGCGTGGTGGATTAAGACCCATTCACTCTCCTGCCGAGAGTAGGCCTGAGTCCCAGCAGTGGGAACATTATAGGCTGATAATGCTAAATGTACCTGAGAGGGACTACACATAGTACAATAACCATGCGCAGTAACTGCCTTCCTGTTAAGTTAGTCAGTAGCCCACTGTGGTGTTTAAGTTTTCAAGCCGTTCTAAAGCCTAAAGCTTATGCCTTACCTGTAAAGACGGCTTGCCATCCGCAGTGGTAGCGTCGCCTATGAACTGGTAGAGCCGCGTGAGGGTGGTCACGAATATGAAGTACTTCTTAGCGGTTCTGGAGATGCGGTGGAATTGGATGCCCGTTATAGGCACGTCCTCGCCTTTACCGATGTCGAATATCTAGAAGTCATCAGTCAACGTTTGTTTAAGGCCTCTAAAGACCAAAGCCACCGGCTCCCGGTAGCACAGCCCGTGCAGAGTCTGGGAAACCAGGCTCCTTTGAACAATCGCATACAAAACGCTAACCCGGCGGGTTGTGCCGCCGGGCCGGGGGTATTGGTGTGTAGAGGCCTTCATTACTTAAAAACACTTAAATAATTCTGATGATATGATATCTCGATGTTGGCTATTGACTACAGAAAGCCACGCATCGCGCACAAGACTTTTCCCCCCTTTACGTATTTCTGCGGATTTGATATTTACGTACGCGGATTTATAGAAATATGTCTCTACGAATATAAATCATTATTTTCGTGGAGATGACCACCAATGCTCATTTTGGTTAAATATTAACTAAATAGTTACCATTAAAGGAAGCGTTCTAGGCTACACACACGTCATACAAAACAGGAAAAGCAACATTAATATTTCATTTTAATTAGAACGATAAGAGCTGATCAAAAAAATTGGAAGTAGGTAAAGCAATTAAATGTCATTCAGGACATAGTAAATTCCACCTATATGTATAACGTATGTGTTATACGAAAAGATAAAAAAAATAAGAAAGTAAACAAAAAATATAGCTTATAATGTATTAGAAGTAATATTGGTTACCAATCCATCAATTTCCCTTGTTCCATATAGGGGCAGATAGTTCGGCAGCTTGCGTAGCGAAAGTGGAATAAACATTAATTTATAGCAGAAAGTTTCATTAACAAGAAAATCATTTAAAATACAAACACTACAGATTCTATGTTACCTACTAAACTAGGTATAAAACCATCACTAAAAAAATCCACGGGAGACGAAGTCACACGCGGGTCTGCTAGTAAAGAATAATTCTATATCTATCAATTAAAAATAAGTACTATACAGTTTACGGTGTTATAAGTTCGCTGACCTACTACCAATATATATATAAAGCTGTCCTGAATGACTTACTGACTGACAGACAGCCCACAGGCTAAACTAGTAGACATAGAGACTTGAAACTTGGAGGATGTGTTTGAAGAGCTGGAAGTGCATACTAAGAAGGAATTTGGATATTCACAATGCAAACGAAGTTGTAGGCTTCAGCTAGTTTGGATGTAAAATAAATAAAGCGATAGCTTACCTGCCTCCAATACTGCTGGCTAGCAGTAAACATCTTATCACTATCAGACTCCATCTCAGTTTCTATAATCAATCCATGAGATGTCCCAAGCAGTATCGGTCCAGTCATCATCTCTTCGGTGTTCTCATTGTTCCAACCTACACAATTTCACGTTTATCAGTTTTAAGCCTGTGTCGTCCTATTGCTGGTTGCTGGGCAAAAGACTCCCCCAAATCTCTCCGCCTTTCATTAATCAATAAATAAAACATCATAATAGAACAAAATCAATACAAAATAGAAATATTAGAAAGAAAGAAAGAAAAATGTTTATTTTTAGTACAAGTACACTGCATATAAGGAACATAATAACAATTGCTGCAGACAGAATAAAAACAGAGATTGGTTACATTTACGACAGACAGCAAATATTTATTTTATATAACTATAATATTTATTATATATAATGTGGCAATAATAATCTTCTGTCCAATAATAAATCATGTACCTACATAATCCTACTTTTTTTTCAATATTATAAATTAATGCTAGACAGCATAGTACAAATATCTTGTTGAAATTAAATGCTTCAACACAAACACATTAAAATTGCAAATGTCAAGTTTTATTAAAAAAAAAACATACCTACTGCAGTGACCTCATAGTTCCTGGACTTAGACACGGATTTAGGCTTCACACTCTTACGGTGAAGGTACACTAGCTCAGGCCCTGCGTCAATGCTCTTGGCTCGGACTGTGAATGACATGAGGAGATGGAAGCCGAGTGGATCCAGGAATATACCCGTTAACTTTGAGCTGGGCTGGACGAACCTAGAATAGTGTATTTCTGAAAAGATGGTGTTAGTTAGTGAGATACACTTTGCATATTTTAAGAGAATATTGCATGATTATCAGTGGATTTATGAATATTCCTGGTTTGCATTTTGTCAGTTTAATATTTGTTTAAGAGAAAGTAAGGTCAGAATATCACAATAGAGCACTAAGTCAATGTTCCCGCTGGCCTCAGGCCTACTCTCAGCTCAGAGAGTAATTTAGCATTAATTAATAAAAACAATTTAGTTTCAACTGAGTATCCAACTTTGTTACCAACAGTGCACGAAAGGAGCCTCTTGAGGCGCACTTTGAATCCTTTCACCTCACTGGTTGAAAAGAACTAGTGACATGATAAAAAGACGAAAAGTTAAAATACCTTCATCATTATCCGGCTTCTTCATATCCATTCTAAACAGCCTCCCATTGGCCATCGCCAGCACCAGGTAGTCATTACACACCGCTGCATGCGTGATCAAGTCAGAGGGGTTAAACTTCATCCTCTGCTTCGTAAACATGGGAGTGTTGTCTTCAGGTTGCATGATGTAGCCGGAAGATACCATGGGCTCAGCTGGCTTAACCCGCTGAGAGCTCTGCGAGGCTTGCTCATACTGATCGAGGATTGAAGTCATGATTCCTCAATGTTGAGGCGTCGAGTACAGGCTCCTACGAACAGCGAATATCACTTTAAAATGAAAATTAGTCGAATAGTACAGACATACCATTACCACAATGTGTAGTTACTAAGGCTTTCATCCCGGGAGTCTCGGTCTCGAAAATTTCGAGAGTCTCGACGATTTTTCGTTATTTTCGAGACTCGAGACTGATGGATTCGGTACCGGGAATAACGAGACTTTCGATACTTATAAAAATCTTAACAATATTCAGTGTAGAGTAGCCCTTAGTATAATCTAAAACATAAAAATAAAATATAAGACATGGTAGTATAGTCTTATGACTTAAGCTTACCAAAAAAAGGCAAATTTAAAAAAAAAAAATATGTGTGAAATGAATGTAAATGTAAATACTACTACTACTACATACTCCCTTTTCCGCACTTGGACTCCTGTTGGTCCTTTGTGCGTCGGATTTCCTGACTAATAGTTTAGCCAGCTTAACTCCGCCCAGAAGCACAGAAGTTTCCTGGGTTCTTCGCAGGCATCGCGGAGTGACCTCGGGTTTTTGAGAAATTCCTCTCGTTGCTTTGCCACTCCCACGCATTCCAGTATTACGTGGGTGGGCGTTTCCTCCTCGGTCAAGCATAAGTCTACAGAGTGGGCTGTCTGTGTTTCCAATGTTGTGCAGATGTTTTTTAAGCAGGCATTGTCCTGTGATAGTACCCACAATAATTCTTAAATCTGGTCGTTTAAGTAAACGTCTAGTTAGACGTGGTGCAAGTTGCGGAAAGGCCATTCTTGATTGTTTGCACTCCTTGGTTTGCAGCCAGCACTCACTGTGCTGTGTCTTAGTACGTTGCGTATCCACGCTCGCAATTGAGAAAAGGGTAGTGGTAGGAAGGGAGATGGCCCTTCCCTTCCAGTCTCAGATCCTTTTCTAGCCAACTCGTCTGCGGCGTCGTTCCCTAATGAGTTGCTGTGCCCCTTAATCCACTGGAGTGTTATTCGGCTTGGGTTATTCTCTCCAGTGCTCGGTGGCATTCGTTAACAAGCATTGAGCCGCAAGTTTTGCTATCTAGTGCTTTTAGTATAGCCATGCTATCGGTTAGAATTCGTATATTTCGATTTTCCTCCGAAGTATGGTGTTTGCTGCCTCGGTGATTGCTACACATTCGCATTGGGATATGTAGCTGTGCATACCAAGAGTCATTGATATGTTTATGTTGTAATCAAATGAAAAGACTCCGGCCCCTGTACCTTCGTTGGTTTGTGTGTGTATGTGTGGAATAAACTGTGATGTGTTCGCTGATACGCCATAAAATGCCTAAATATCATTCCTATGAGTGTGCCTTTATGTACTATTAAATTAGTCTCGAAAGTCTCGTTTTTCCCGGGAATTTCGAGACCGCATCGAGTCTCGATATTTTTTTCCCGGGACTCAGAAAGTCATCGAGACTGAAAGCCTTAGTAGTTACTAATGTTATCCCGAGTTTTTTGTACAATAAGTTTTTCAAAATTTTTCCGACACTCCTCCCATCGCATTTGATGACAGATGCAAAAAAAAACAACAATACAAATCATATGGCTGTCAGTTATTTTGATTCTGTTACTGTCAAAAACAGCTGATGATGACAGCTCCTATTTTAAGGACAAAAACGGTTTGAATGATTTTTTTTACACAAAAATAAACTCTATTTCTATGAAATCAAAATATTTATTTAGTTCATTTTACGGCGATTCCGTTTGAATTTGGTTGTAATTTTACAAAATTATTTTATTCGCGATTCAGGAATGAATGTATATAAAATTGTGATTTCCCAAAGCCAAAAATCCACGACTTATAAAGCTCACAGAGGCGGTTCAATTGTAATAAACGTCTGAAAGCTGTAAGCTCGTACGAACCCGGTTTTTTACCGGCTCCCGGTATAAACTACAAAGCAACTTTTGAAAACAGTACAATTTGTAGTTGTACAGCGTGCGATTCATCAGCATACGGTGACCTTGGCTTGGTCCACTATCAATAACTTATCGCGTTGAATGTCAACTAGATTTTATTTGAGATTCGTCTGTTTTAACGGCGATAGTACTCAACTACAAATTAGCGGACTACTCGCTCTACTTTTGGAACCTGTGTTGAAATAACAAGTGCGATGGCTACCAGTGCTTTTCTGAAATCTACAAAATCTACCCGTAAGTTCAAATTGCCTTTTAAACACACAGACAAGTCACATGGAAAGACTGTTCCGACCTTTGCAAGCAGCTCCATTAAATATAAGACTCAAGCAGGTCTAAGTTGCTTGTTTAACTAACCTTACTGTTCCACCTCTTTTCAGTAAACTCCCTACAATGCTTAAAGTCATTGACCACCCGTACATTTACCACTCAGCTGAATGAGAAACAGCAGGAAATACAGAACTTGACCCGAGCTTTCGCAGATGAAACCCTTAAGCCTATGGCTTCCAAATTAGACATTGAAGGACGATTCCCTTTTGACCATGTAAGTATACTACTTATAATTTACAGTTACTACTTATAATTTATACATAGTTGTTGATTTTAAGATGATAATGTCCATGTTCATACTGATTTTTTACAATAAGATAGTTTCAGACACAAGATCCAATTTTCAATTACATTTTTTATCCTTTAGCCCAATCCATAAATCAGGGAAAGAAAAAGCAAAAGTGCTTTATTTATTTTTTGTTTCTTTATTTTAAAATGTCTGTTGAACCAGTTTAATATCCTTCCTCCTCCCAAATGTAAGCAGCAGCAGCAGCTCGGAAAGTTGCAATATTGACGACACCGTGGTACTTGGGACTTAGTTGGTAGTGACCCTGCCTACGAAGCTTGGTGTTCCGGGTTCGTTCCCCGGCCGGGGCAAATATTTGTGACGAACACAAATGTTTGTTCTCGGGTCTTGGGTGTTGTGATGTCTTGTATGTGTCCATGCCACCTGCGACACAGGGAATCCTAGTGCAGGGGTGTGAGTGTGTGAACGTTTATTATTATTATTATTATTTACCTATTATTTAACTAGAATTATTGTCTTAATCTACAACTTGGCTCAAGCTGTAAGAATGGGATGGTAATGGTACAAGTATGTTGGACAAGCCTTGATAGTTCTTGAAACTTGCATAGCCTTCTTTAGACCCTGGTACTTGCAGGTGACAATGTTGGCAGAAGCTACATATCCAAGCAAAATAATCACTTGTAGGTATTTTATCAAAAAACACTACCTATCTTGCTTATCTTGAAGTATGAAGATGAGAAGCAAATTGAAACCCTATGATAGTGTGATAAGGTTTAGAATGTTATATTCCCAATTTTTTTTTTATTCAATGATAAATATGTATATTTAACTTCTTACTACTTACATAATGATCTACATAACTATGAATGAATTTTTTTTTTTATGTTGAGTTAAAGTACCTATCTACCTACTTACTAGGAAAACATCAACTGCTTTTTTATTGTTTTAGGCTCTTAATCATAATTAGAATCACACATAGTCCGGTAAGGGTACTAAAAATTCACAGCCAATAGGCACTACCTAGTGTTTTCATTTCTGGTATAAGTATAACAAAGTCTATTTTCCCTTGGTGATTAATAGCTGAGTACAATTCATATTTGTGTGGGCCTAAACCTCAAAGAGAAGAAATATCTGAGATGAGGGAGCAACTTGCTGAGCAATGATATTTCTGAATATCTGAAAACATACTGAATTCAATTAAAATTAATATGTAAACTAGAGGAAACTTACAAACAATAATTTTCCAAACCCATTGTATGAAGATTATGACGTCACAAACTTGAATATACCTACTTTAATTTCAAGGCCTTGTATCAAAAGTACCTAATTGATACCTTGACGCATCTATCGAAACATATTAGGTCGGGGAAAAAGTTCCTTCGCTTTTTACATACGAATTGAAGACATTTTTTTTCAAAGTTTTATTTCATTTAATTATAATACCTATATGTGTGCGGTTTTGTTCGATAACTTGTTGCTATTTTGTAGGTAGTGACAAAATCCCGTTGCAGTAGAAATTTTGGGACTTCTGATCAAAAAAATGCGACAAGTAGTTTTGACAGTCCTCTCTTGATGTTAACCTAACCCTACCCAAAGAATTTTGAAGAGACCGAAACAGGTGAAATCTGAGGGTGGAATGTCAGGACTATAAAGTTGATGCATTAACACTTCCTAAACAAGCTCTCTCAATTTTTGCTGAGTGGCCAAAGATGTGTGTGGTCTGGCGTTATCATAATGAAAGACCATACCCTTTCTGTTGATCAATTCCGGCCGTTTTTTCTCAATTTCTTGCTTTAATCTCATCAGCTGTTGGCAGTAGAGATCCGAATCGATGGTTTTGCCCGGTGGTTAAAGCTCATAATGAAGGATGCCCTTCCAATCCCACCATACACACAGCATCACCTTATTTCGCGTTAATCCGGGATTCGCTATAGTCTGTGGTGCTTGACTGCCCTTTGACCATGATCGTTTGCGCACGTTCTTGTCGTAGGTGATCCACTTTTTATCACTAGAAGATCAATATTTTCAAAAACGGTTCGGTTTCGTTACGTTTCAATAGAGAATCGCAAATGCGTACACGATTCGATTGGTTTATTTCAGTGAGCTCGTGTGGCACCCAAATATCGAGTTTTTTGTATACCCAGACTTTTTCAAGTGGGTCAAAACTGTTTTGTGGTTGATCCCCAGCTACGTCGTAACTACTAATATGCCGATCTTGCTCCACCTTTTCAGAAATGGCATCAACTTTATCCGTAACAGAGCGACTAGAGCGAGCTGCATCTTGGAAATCAAAATTCCTGGACTGAAAACACTTGAACCAACATTGTGCTACTCTTACAGACACTACATTAGGTCCATAAACGTCACAAATTTTATTCGCGGGTTTTGTCGCTTTTTCCCTTTATAGAAATAAAAATTCAAAATTTATCGAATTTCGTCGTTAGATTCATTCATTTTACCGGTCAAAAAAACCATTAAAAAATGACGGGAAATTGTTTTTTAATTTTTTATTTCTTTACTAATATGTCATATTTTTAAGGGTATCAAAACCACCTAGATATAAACAGTACAACCGAAGAGAGTTTGCTACAACTTCGTACATACAAAATACGAAAAGACTTTTTCCCCGACCTATTATGTACATTTTACTTTCATACATTACTGCCTGCTCTACAAAATATATTCCTGTACGCTTTACCATTCAGGGCTAAGACCCCAATTTGTCAAAAAAATTGGCATGATAAACAAATATTAATATATCGTCAACAAACTAGCAATACAGGATATTTTCCAAGATATACCTATGCTGCTGCAATTGTAAGGTACCAGTTTTTGAAAGTCGCCTTCTCAGTATTCTCTACACAGCAAAATTAAAAATTGAAATCAAAGTTTTTACAAATTTGTTTGAAAGGTTATACTATACATACATACATACTACCTTACATACAGTAGTATGTAGTACATACTACCTTACATACAGTAGTATGTAGTACATACTACAGCCGACTTCAATTGGACAGTTTATGTGACCTTAAACACCACTGAAAAGATACAGCGAAGCGAAATACGTAATATCGTTTACTATGACGACATATTTTGACAGTTATTTTGATGTAAAAACTGAACTACTGAACCGATTTTGATGTAATCTCTATGAAACCAATCTGATAGTATAACCTTTCAAACAAAAATAATTAACGGTAGATTGGTGGGTAACAAACATGAAAAAATACAACCAAACTGAGGCCGATAGCAAACTTTCGCGTCAACGTTATCGTAGCGAGTCCGTCACCTACACAGTCAACAGTTTGTATGACGTTTTGAAAAATAATCAAACCAACTGTCGACTTCTCGATGACGGACGGATACGCTACGATAACGTTAACGCTAAAGCTTGTCACCTGAGCTCCTCCTTCTTTTTTCAAATTCAGTTGAAAATGCCTTGTCCTTACCACAGATAAAGAAGCTAACAGACATGGGTCTAATGGGCGCTTGCGTAGACCCGGCTTACGGCGGCCTCGGCCTGGACTACCTGTCTCTAGCTATCGCCGTTGAGGAGATATCCCGCGGCTGCGCCAGCACCGGCATGATCTTGTCCATCCACAACTTCCTCTACGCTAACCTCGTCAATGAGAAGGGCACTCCAGAACAGAAAGAACTCTTCCTCAGAAAGTTTACTAAAGGGGCTATCGGATGCTTCGCGTTGAGTGAACCGGGTAAGAAACAAAAACACACGTTGTCACTTCCCTGGTCTTACTATAAAGCCTTGATGACACAGGGATTACAAGCTACAAGCTAGCGAGTTCGCTAGTAGCTTGTAACATCGCCCCATGTCATCGGCTTTTGTATAATCTGCTAATTCACTATCCTTCCGGACCGCAAACTCGCTCACTCGCTCGCTTTTAAACTCGCCGACTAGCAGCTCTTAAACTGGCCCCGTGTCGTATATAACCGAGTATTGAGTACCATTGATATACACCGCAAATTTTTAATCACCAAAAAAAAATACGCTCAATCAGTTGCCGTTACTAAACACTAATATGGCAAAAAAAATTAAGTCGATTTACATAACATACGATTTTGATAACAATTGGACAATCGTAACCGTTAGTCGTTTTCCTATGGCCTTTCGTCAATCGGTACCCATCAATGATATTAATTTAAGTTCGATTCATCGTTTGGCAAACCCGGGTACCTAGCTCAGGCTTCAGCTAGGCTCGGGCGCCGCACTCGCCCCGCTGTCACTCTTGTCATTTTGTAGAAACCCAAATTCTGACAGCACAGATACAACGTAGTACCCCTTATGCATAGCCCATTTAAGTTTTTTTGGTAATTAAAAAATTGTTGTGTATAATCAACTTTCAACTTCAACTTTTACCTCCAGGAGCGGGCACAGACGTGGCTGGCATCAGGACTACGGCCACAGTCGATGGAGACCACTACGTGCTGAACGGCAAGAAGAGCTGGGTGACGTCATCGGTCGAAGGCGCTGCTACCGCCATCTTTGCGACTGTCAACCCTGAACTGAAGCATAAGGGAATTGTTTGTGAGTCTCTCTGAAAATTAATTTAATTTTGGATCGGAATACTAATTCAAAAGATGATGTGTGTAGACAATTATGCTTGTCTACCATCCAGATATCTTAGCTGAGCCAGTATGCCTTATTTTTCATATTATTAATCTCTTAGCTGTTTTTAATGCGTTGCATCGTAAAAAAAACTAATTGCGATACAAACCCGTACATGCAACTGTTATTGTTTTGGCTTTAGGGATTTAACCTTTAACAATCATAATGTCCAAGGAAATCCAAGTGTAAGTGAAATACATTCAACAGTATTTCTTCACAAATCAGTCGTCATACAAAGTACTATCAAATCAAACAGAATACAAGATATTTAAAAAAAGGTGTAAAATCCCTTCGCTTGTATTCCAATACAGCAAAATTGCTTTGCCCTACGCATACAGGGTGTAGGTGTAAATGTACATAAATGTAGTTAGGTATACTTACTCTAAGAAACCCACTACTTATATAATGTACCCTACTTGGCAATAAATAAATGAATACTGAATAAATGAATACTGAATAAAATTTCGGTTCATTGACACCATATTTTGTTAGTAATGCCAGTAATGCTTATGCTAATGTTTGTGTTTTGGGGCACTTTTGGATAGGATTTCAAATAAATGCATATGGGTAATTTAAATTGGTACTTTTAATAGGTTTCCTAGTGCCTATGGATGCGGAAGGTGTGTTCAGAGGGAAGAAGGAGCCACTTATCGGCGTAAGGTATTTATCCCACATTGTTGCTAGATGCTTTTCATACTGTGCATACTCACACAAATTATTAAATCCTACTAATATTATAAACGCGAAAGTTTGTAAGGATGGATGGATGGATGTTTGTTCCTCTTTCACGTAAAAACTACTGAATGGATTTTAATGAAACTTTACAATAATATAGCTTATACATCAGAATAACACATAGGCTACAATTTATAAAGATACCTGCGCAGACGAAGTCGCGGGCACCAGCTAGTTCTTTATAAATTCATGAACGCTTTAAACATTTGAAATTAATTAACCCCATAACAACACCCGGTGCTTGTAGATTTAAACATTTAGTTAAGATTTGTTTTCTACCGACTTCAAGAATGGAGGAGGTTATCAATTCGGTTAGTTTTATGTTTGTTACCTCAGAACTTGTTGTTTATTAACCGATTTCGAAAATTCTTTTTTTGTTTGAGAGGAGTTAATTTCAGATTGGTCCCATTGAAATTTTATCAAAATAGGTTCAGTAGTTAAGGTTTTAAATCAAAATAACTGAAAAAAAAGTCGTTCAAGTGAACAAAATTGCGTATTTTGCTTCCCTGTGACTTTTCAGTGGTGCCTACGGTCTGTTGTTGTATGTTTTTGTAAAACCTTGATTATGTTTTAATCCAAAAGACGATGTGATTCATCGATGTACACATGTGGCACGAATAAAATTTCTTATTTTTGCAAGAAGTTTGTATTTTCACAGAAAAAACAAAAAAAAATCGCTTTGTGCCACACTGTTAATTATAGTGTTGTCACACATTTTGTATGACTTCATCTTATTTATTGTATCATCAATCATAGTCGTGTATGAAAAGGTGATAAAACATCTTACAGATGACTGATATGGGAGGTCAGTGTTTGCGCCATTTCCGACCAAATCGACACGCTAACATAGATAACAAACATCTTAACCAGGAATCCTACTAACACTATAAAGGTGAAAGTTTGTAAGGATGAATGCATAATCTAGGATGAATGTTTGCCCCTAAAAATGCCAAAACTACGGATCTGATTAAGCTGCTTTTTATCCGAGGGCGTTTTTTTTTTCTTCGAACATTTATTGCAGTTGGCTGCAAATGACCGTTACTGCGACACCGGACTCTTCCGGAGGCGATGCGTGGGTAGCAGCTTTTAAAACAAATAATATGCCTTAATTGTGTAATAACAAATAAAAAAAATTAACATTCCACACCACGCCATCTAGCCCCAAACTATGCAAAGCTACTATAGGACTTTAGAATTTTACGGTCCTCAAATTAAACTGAAATGTATGAAGTACAGTTAAGGCTAATCCTCAAGGCAAGAGCATGATATGTATGAAATACAGTTAATATTTAGATTTTATGCGTGTTTTAAAATTAACACTACTAATTTAAAAACACGTATAAAATCTAAATTAAAGTATGAAATCTTACTAATTTTTATTCACACAATCGGAAAATATAGACGAAACGAATAGTGTGAAGAAATTACTATGTATATTACGGCGTACTTTTTGAGTATTTGTCCGAAACATTTTGTATGGAAATTTGCCTTGAGGATTAGCCTTAACCCTTTTCTCAAGTAAAATCACTTCAACGAAATAAACACAGCACATTGCACCACTAGTACATATAATCGCCACACGTTGTCAAAGCGTGCCTTCACCCAAGTGTAAAGCGTGTGTCTCAGGGCCGCCACCGCCTGCAACATGCGGCTGGAGGAGGTGCGAGTGCCGAAGGGGCACATGGTGGGGGCGGAGGGAGAGGGGTTCCTCACCGCCATGGAGCAGCTCGACCAGGGCAGGATAGGCATCGCCGCACACGCTGTGGGTGAGTGTACTACAGCGTGGAATTCTAATTCTAATTTGGGTGAGGGGTTATAGGTGTATTTACAGT
Source organism: Lobophora halterata (assembly GCA_932526365.1). Lineage (NCBI taxonomy): Eukaryota > Metazoa > Arthropoda > Insecta > Lepidoptera > Geometridae > Lobophora > Lobophora halterata. The sequence goes on from OW052012.1 coordinate 1,930,152, forward strand.
TTAATAGCGCTCGGCGAAAGTGGAGGGGAGCTCTGCGCAAGTGAGGTGAGGCGAGATGGCGCCTATTGGTTCCGCCGCGGCGGGAAAGTGGCTAAGCGACCAATAGACGTCGGAACCGGGCGCCTTCCGTGTCGCGTCGCCCCCCTCCCGCAAAACACATCTAAAAATCGACTTCTGCGCATTCAAGATCAGCGCTATTAAACCGTGAAGATACCTGTAATATGGTCTGCACTGACGTCCTGCTATGGGGTTGACCCCTTGTTTTACTAACTTTACCCCAGCCAGCTCAACTTCCCAAAATAGCGAGCAGGACCCTGGGTTGATGGATGGCGTATTCCAGTTCCCTACAAATCCTGGAATCGAGTCCTGATGATAGGTTCATGGATTCCAGGATTTGTCTCAGCCCTGTCATCGTTCTGGATTCTTCACTTTTTTCACTTCAATTAAGAAGTGATAAGTAAATTTATAAGATTCCTTGTGATGTTTCAGGAATTGCTCAAGCGGCGCTGGATACGGCCATCAACTATGCTAAAGAGAGACAAGCGTTCGGCAAACCACTCAGCAGGTTGCCTTCTGTCAAGGTACCAAAAGTCCTTAGTCAATAGACATTTACTACACATTTCGATCATCCTGCTAATATTGTAATATTGGGAAGGAAAAAATACGTTTCTTAACAAGCTTTTTGCATTTTTTCCTTAAGATTCCTTAAAAAGCTTCATGTAATGGTAACTACAGAACCGATTGGGCTGAAATAGTAAAGATATCTGGATTTTTCACACAGCGCCATCTAGCCACCAACTAAGCAGAGTTTGTACTCTGGGAACTATATAACTGATAGAATTATTTTTTTGTTAATACCTTCATACATAGAATACATAGAAAACAACCAGACTCAGGACAAACACCGATGTTCATCACACAAATGTTTGTCCTGAAGCAAGAATCGAACCCGCGACACCGGCGTGGCAGTCCAACACACGTGTCACTCGACCATCCGTATCGTCAGAGTGTGTCGTCGAAATTTGTTGGTATAGTTTATGAGCTGGAAAAGACATAGGCTTTATCTTGATATCACGCGGGACAAGCCGCGGGCAGCAGCTAGATAGGACATAATTATAGCACTGTGATATTAAAAATCTGATAATATCACAATTATTATCAGATTTTTGTAAAATCTCAGCTTGTTAATCAGATTGATACCTTTTCCAGGATCGTCTGACGGACATGTGTATTCTGGTGGAAACGGCCCGTCTATGCACGTACCGCGCCGCCACAGAGCTCAGCACCAAGAACAGCGCCATGGCCAAGTACGTGGCGGGGCGCAACGCGGCCGCTGTGGCCGACCATTGCGTGCAGATACTGGGCGGCCGCGGCCTCTCCACGCACTATGCCGCCGAGAGACACTTCAGGTGACATACACTCACTTGTCAACACTCTAAGGGCGCCTTCAAATTGGAGGCGCGAGGAAGCGCCACAGTGGCGCCACTTCGGCGCTTATACTAGTTTTCATACAATATCTAGACGCGCTGGTGCAGCGCCACTATTGTGATATAGAAGCGCCACAGTGGCGCCACAGAGGCGCTTCCTCACGCCCCTAATTTGATGGCGCCCTAAAGGTCATGGCACATTATACCAGCACCGCAACTGCACAGCTGCAGTACATCTTCGTCGCCTGAAATTAAGGCTACGGCTTGTCTAGAGGGCAGTAGCCTCTTTCTGTGAGATCATCATGGTTCAGAAAGAGGCAGCTGCGCGGAATCATGAGAGATCCCTTAGTCGGTAAGAGTTCGACATACCCTCTCCGCCTCCACCCAGAGGCGGAAGCAATCCATGTAGATTCATATATTTAAACTCTTTTCTATTTAATAATTGTATAATAATATGACAAATATGCATATATAAACATATATGAGCCTATACGAGGCGTACTTAAAATCCTTTCAGCACACTGGTTCGAAAGAACTAGTGACACGATAAGAAGAAGAAGAATATGACAAAAATTTGCACGCCAGTAACTAAAGGTAGAACATAATTAGGACACCAATTTATTTAAGACTATATAATTATTGTACTTGTGTTTTGGCAAATAAATTTATCTTTATCTTTATCTCAACTGCCGCAGCCAGGCTGCCTATTGCGCTATAGGCCTAATAGTTGTTATATTTTTTGTAGGGACGCTCGAGGCACCCAAATCTACGGCGGAGTGACCGACATACAGAAGCGTTTGGTCGGACACTACCTTCTGAAGGAAAACGACGCGCTGTGAGCGCAGCCGGTAAACGAGTCAAGTCTTTAAATACATGTCAATAAGGATCATTTTGTATTGTAGCTTAAGCATACTGGAAGCTGAACATCGTTATTGCTGTCACTGGAATGTTGCAACAGTCGTAAGTTTATAAGTTTATTGTATTGCACAGTGTGCAATATGCCCATAGAATCGGACATTCTGAGTGAAGCATTCGATGCGGCTTATTATTCTATAAGCTAGAGTTAAACTCCCAGAAGCCAATTCTGTATAGATATTGAGAAATAATGTTTCAAAGTGTACCTATTTTGAAGGTATAAAAAGTATATAAACCTGATTGTCTCGAAAATTTAATATTTGACTGTGAATTTCAAAGCTTTATATGATTTAACACGTAAAACAGTATTTGTTAAGCTTTACCGCATTTCTGAAAGACAATTAGAACGTGATTGATTTCAAAATATCATTCAAATGGTTTTGATTTTTTTCTCGAATTCTGTGCACATTCCGCACCTAACGCTATGTTTATAATCAAAACTATTTTGTATTTTATTGCCACAAATAAAATCAGCATTCTTCTCCGTTTCGGATCTGAGATATAAGCGTTTTAAAATTTGAGTCCAAGCGCCTATCATTTTTTGGCGGCAATGACCTCAGGACGTTTGCCTTCAACTTGAAGTAGGAAAAATAAACAGTTTGATTGTATAAGACACATATTCAGGCAATCGCTATTGTTTACCCGACTGCAAAGAAAGATGATAATGTTTTTCGAGTGTTTTTTTTTCCGCAAGATGCCGCAAAGTGTCGCGTGGCTGTAATGTAATGTGATACTAATAATATAATAGTGTCTCATGGTGTTATTATTATTAATACGAATATGTCGAGTGTCAAAGGAAAAATAAGAAATTTCAGAAAAACTTGTACTCGTCCGATATCATAATTTGTCTGAATTAGATGAAATGTAGAATAAAGGTTATGTATGTAAGATAGGTTGCCTGGAAGAAATCACTTATGGCGATAAGGTCGCCCAATGTAACCTATTTTTTTTTGTTTGTTTAGCATAAGTTCTCAATAACTATACAGAATTTGATTCTGGGAGTTTTAATCTAGCTTATAGAATAATAAGCCGCATCGAATGCTAAGCTTCACTCAGAATGTCCGATTCTATGAGCATATTGCACACTGTGTATTGGTATGAACTCTCGGAGAATGGTGAAAACGACTTAAATCTGTTGTGAAATTACCGGTGCAGTCGTGTAGTAGAATGCACAGTTCGTAAGTTTATGTCATTCTATCGTTAGTAAAATTGTGAATAATCACCTGATTGGTTGCCTTTAGAAAAAAGAAGTTACGATTACCCACCAATCAGATGGTAACTGTGTCCTGAATGGTCGATTTCTTACTTTCGCAATTTAACATTAACTTTCTAGCGTTTATAACCTTACTTACGGGTTTGTTAGACGTGAACTTATAAACTTACGGTTTTCATAATTTAACGGTGATTTATAAGCAACGTTATTGTGTGCCTTATTAGCATAAGCATAATCACACTTGATCTTTATTATTTTATATAAAACTGTCACAATGGAACAAATATTGTAAATGGGATATTTGCCATGTTTTCATATTGAGTTTGTTTACGAATATGCACCAATTCCTTATTTATAGGCGCATATCAGTTGGTAAGCATTTATTTATATTTTATTCATGTATTTTGAGGCTACTTGAAGTCATTCCAAATCTAGCAGTATATTTTATACATTCAAAATTTACAGGGTGCTTTCAAATCGTACTTATAAGCGTTGTTTTGTATAATTATTTTTTTGATACTTATAAAATCAGTATCTATTAGTACTTATAAAGATCAATAAGTATTTTAACTATCGTTATTTATATAATCATTATTTTGATGTTAAAAAACGCATTTTTAGACTGAGTCTGATAACTTTGTAAATTACGTACTTATTGATAACTTAATATTTTTGCTTAGCGAGTAAGTATATTAAAGTCTATAAGAATATATATATTTTTATAAATTACCGATTTTTGAACACTTTTATTAGAGAGTAATCTTTCTATTGCAGTAATTTTATTGTCTTTATCTACTTTTAGACAAAGGTCCAAAACATAGATAGATATAGAATATTATTTATTGTATCACCTCAAAACAAAAAATAAAAATAGAAATTATAAAGGCGGTCTTATAGCTAGATAAAATAATAATCTTTGTACATTTCAAACAACGCCATCTAGCCCTAAACTAAGCAGAAGAGCTAGCATATAAGGTAAAACTTTAGGTATTGTACGGCCTATAAGTGAGTGTCCCTAAGTATTTAGGGTTCTAGTCTATGATTCATTAAAAGTACCTTTATCTACTCTTTAGCAAAGTCAACAAGCCATTTCGATAAGCGATAACACTTATCACTTTAACACTATCGGCCATCAGACGCACACGTTCAAAATGCGTTCAATATTTCTCACTATACTTCTGTTTTACACCACGGCCGGTCAAACAGAAGACTTAGAAACTGAAAATCTAATACAGTTGTGTGATTACTGCACCTGTGGAGAGATCCCAGATATACAGGGCGATGGGAACCAATTGGTGTTCAATATTCTGTGCTCGGAGACGGACAAGATTAAAAAACATGTGACGGATTTGGATAAAATCGCGTGGCCGCCGAACCCCAATGGATTGAGGATATCAGCTTCTTTCGAAGGGCTGGGACTGACTACGCTGGGCAAGTAAGTAAATATCAATATTTTGGATATTTCACACAACGCCATATAGCCCTAATCCAAGCCGAGCTTGTACTATGGGAACCAGATAACTGATATTATAGGTAGGTACTTATAGTTGATTACTTTAACTACATAATGATTGAAGTATTTAAGATTTTATTAAAACCATTAACGATATATGTATAGTCAACTGAATTATATGCGTCAATTGGTAATTGCGACTTTCTGAAATTACTAAAAAATATCAAAAAAGTTAAGAGTTACAGAAAAAGTTACAGCAGTCACAACAGTGCAAAATCTGGTGCTGTTTATTTTAACTAAATTTACGGCACCAGATGGCACCCTATTGACGCATTTACCTCAGTTGACCATAATTAATTATAATTTGTACCTTTTTAAAGACTAGCGCTAAACCTTAACCGTACCTAATCAGTTTAAAACGAACTATAATTAGTTTAATAATTATTAAAACAACAGTTATTTGAACCTGTTTTTCATCACCTTGACTGCTTATCGCGAGCCATTAAGGCTCTATCAAAGGGCACAGTTGTTGACACTGTTAATGAGAAGGTATCTCTGTTTACACGGGGTTTTCGGGAAACACGCCACGGCCCATACTTTATCATTATCACCATCGTAAAATAATCATCACGTTTAACTAATTACCTTTTACCAAGGTTTCTGCATTCTTATTCTAATTAAATAGAAGTTAATAATCAAAGTTTCACAAAAACCTACTAGGTACAACCGATTTCAATAGGACTGTTTAGTGACCGTTAACGCCATTGAAAAATCATAGTAAAGCAAAATATGCAGTTTTGTTAACTTTGACGACGTATTTTTTTTTAGTTAAGGAGGTAAGTACCTAGTTAGGTATTTGTATTTTAATATAAATAAATTTCCTAATCAGTTGATAAATGACAAAGTTCAGAGGTAACAAACATAAAAAAAAGAATTGAGAATCTCCTCTTTTTTTGAAGTCGGTTGTAAAAGCGCTTAGTCTTTTAATTCGAGATGATCATGGAGTAAGGTCATTATTGTTGTTCCGAAAAAGAATGTAGTTATCCATATTATTAAAATTAATCGTAAATATTGTGTCACCAATTTATAACCAACTATTAAATTTCTTTATCGATTAGTCAGATAGATAATATAGATAAATACCGAGAAAAGAGGGAGGTAGGTTACAGTAGCTATTTGTTTATTTACGGCACCTATCTAATTAATGTAAAAACCTATGTAAAAAATGCTGGCAATTATCAGCTCGCTACGCATATTGCAGAGGTTTGTCATTACGTTAAGGCTTAGGCCAAACGAGCGTAATTTATTGAGTTGTATCAGTTAGCAACGCATATCTATTGCAAGGGTTTGTCGTTACGTTAAAGCTGAGGCCAAACGAGCGTAAATTTTGGAGCGTAATTTCGGTCGCGTTATTTCTGCTGCATTTGTTTCCATAGAAAAGTCTTGTTTGATTCACACGGCCACGCGAAATGAGTTTTTCTGCTGGGCAAAATTTACGCGACTGAAAATACGCGACTCACAACTCAAAAAATTACGCTTTTTTGGCCTCAGCCTAAAGGTACCTCGCACAACAGCCTTTCGTTGCCAAGTAATCAAAGGTCAATACCCGCTATCTTAACACAACAGAAAGGTTTAGTTATCACAGACACATCAATCAACCCACTATCCTTCTCAGTTTACTTTGCGAATCACGCAGGAAGTGGCTGACTTCACTTGTTAGCAAGACCTACTTGGAACGTCTTCTTAAACTTAAAACGATACTAGCTCAAAGTAAGTAGTTTAATTAGTACCAAGGTATCAGTAGCTAGTGCACAATAGGAACCTCTTCGAGGCACACTTGAAATCCTTTCACCACACTGGTTCGAAAGAACTAGTGACACGATAAGAATTAGCTAGTAGAAGTCAAAGATGGAATGCTAACCCATAAGGCCTATGAAAAAGGCGTTTTACGTAGTCTAGTAAATCCGTTATTTACTAAGCGTACACAAAGCAGATAGATAATACAAACTTAAACGAAACTTCTATTATATTTCCAGATTACCGCCGAACTCCCAAGTCGAAACACTACGCTTCACCAACAACGCTATCCGAACATACTGGCCCGACCCATTCAACGATTTACCAAACCTAAAAAAACTTTCATTCTCGCAAAACGAGCTGTGGGAGATCACGCCGGACCTTTTTACTAACATCGTATCTCTACAAGAGTTAGATCTCTCATACAACAAGTTGACTGAACTCAACCCGTTGAGCTTTATGCATTTGCGAAGCGTCAAAGTGTTGAATCTTAGAGGGAATGGGTTAAAGACGATGCCGATTGAAGTGTTGCATCCGATGGTATCTCTTGAAGACCTGGACCTGAGCAAAAACAGCTTAAATTATGTATCGCTGCAGAAGAATCATACAGTGTTGACTGGGTTGAAGCGGTTGAGTATGAAGGAAAACAAAGTGAGAGCGGTTATGAAAGATTCGTTTCCTGGAGACAACAATATGTAAGTAAAAAATCTTGGTTTTTGGACCACAGAACTACTAAAGCTTTGAACTAGGAATCTATTCATGACTCCTAACTTAGGTCCCCAAAGAGAATTTAAGGGGCAAACGATACCGAAAGTACTTAGCCGAAATCCGTGGACTAAACAGATATAAATCAGGTTATTTTGAGACTTAAATTTTATTGTAATACGATATTTATTGCATAAAAAAACTAATTTCCTTCGGAGTAGACTGCGATATTGAAATTTCGACACGTCAATCTTAGTTTGCTATAACTTGCTCATTTTTTTCCAGAGAGTTTCTGGACCTATCCTACAACGTAATAGAAATGGTAGAAGAAGACGCTTTCCTGACCTGCACCAGATTACGCGAATTGAACCTTGAGGGGAACGCCTTAACGTTGGTTTTCGCCTTGCCCCCGTCGCTCGAGATAGCCATACTGAAGATCAACACGTTCCGCCATTGGCCCAAGTTTCCACGAGGCATCAAGTACATAGACCTGTCGTATAATAAGCTAACTGAACTGTATGATGAAAGTCAAGTGCGATTTGATAATTTGGAGGTAAGTACAACCCCACAATGTTCGCTTAAGCTTTTAACCAGTTCAACAAAGCTCAGCGGAAGAGTCCGGTGACGAAGTAACAGCCATCCGCGGCTAACTGCATTAGTAGTATTTCCGAAAATAAAAAAAAAAGCTAAGCGGAGCAACGAGTAGGTCCGTACCTATCTATCTACATATCTATCTAGGCAGTCTCTTGCACCCGCTGTTGGGTATAGGCCTCCTCTTCAGTACGCCACTTTTTGTGATCTTACCTAATATAGCAAAAATGCATTTCTTGAAATAAACCAAGACTACTTTGAAAGTATTTTCTTGAAAACTCAGCAGTTGAGTCAAATAACAAGATTGTTATGAAGAACTAGCTGATGCCCAAAACTTCGTTTGCCTGTGAATTATCAAAATTCCTTTTATCCCTTAGTAGGTATACCTACTTCATGACGAACATACCCTCCAAATTCCAAGTCTCTAAGTTTAGTGGTTTGACCTGTGAGTTGTCTGTCAGTCAGACGCAACCAAGCCTCTTATATTTATAGATTGATGATTGATTAAAAGAGAGAGTAGGTGATAATTTATCATACAATGTCTAATTTCAGGTGCTAAACATTGGAGGGAACCAAATCAAAGACTTGACCATAGAGAAGAAGCTACCAAAACTCTTCATCTTAGACGTTTCCTACAACCTACTATCTGAAGTACCAAAAACGCTAAGCACACAATTTCTCCCCAACTTAGAAGAACTACATTTAGATGGCAACCCCATTGACGATATTTACTTCAAAAATATAATAGCTTTAAAGAATCTGTACATAAGTGATTTGAGCAAATTGAGGATAGTTGGGGAAAAGGCGTTCAGTAATGTGGTCGGGAGAGGAGATGAAACGGAAGACACGTATTGCTTCTCGCTCTACCTGTCGAGTTGTCCGTTACTTACGGAAATCAGAGAGGGCGCTTTTGATGGCACCTCCATTTGCATGGTAAGTTAAATTTTGCATTTTTCAAAACATATTCAACGGTTTGTGAATTTACTTACCTAGGTATGAAAAGGCATGTACAACCTTGTTGCTTAAAAATTTCAAAACCCGTATGCTTTTTTTTAATATGGCACAATGTTGCCGCCATATTCGATTTCATATCGCTTTTATAGTACCAGGAAGCCGTAAAAGAGTCCAGTGACGCAGAAACAGCCATCTGCGGCTAAATGCATAAAATAAAACGAACAACGGGGCGCGGCGCGGCGCGACGTCTGTCCGTCTGTTTCAGTGTGAGACAGACGGACAGACCAACTAAGCTATGCATAATCATGTCCTTTTATGTCACTGATGCTTCGTATAATTTTATAAAGAGTCAAGTTATTTTACAAAATGGCGCCTCTATTCGGCAGATCTACATAACGGCATCTGATTATATCAATTTCAAAATAATAATTATTTTTCAGCTAGACCTAAGCAAGAACAACTTATCAAGTATCCCTCGCAACCTCATCAACTGGACCGCAGTGACGCAGGGGTTAGATCTCCAGCACAACCCGTGGAACTGCAGCTGCCAACTGCAGTGGATGGAAGACGAGCTACTGCCGGTCATATACAACACTGACGCTAAGATGCTGGATGAACTCAGGTATTTGTGTATGATGTAATAGGTGTTGGTTGTGTTCGTATTGAATCTGGGTGTCGTTTAACCCTCGGTGCAAAAAGATGTCTGTTATAAGTTTGGTTGGAGCCTGTGTGCAACTTTTACATACATAGTCTGTTCATCGTCGTAGCTAGCATCGTGGCATCGCATAGCTCTTAAACGGATGGATCGATTTTATTCGAAGCTGATTAAAATAATGAATATAATATTTTGCTTGCATCTGACTGACTGACAGGCAACGTACAGGCCAAACCACGGCCAAAGACTTGAAACTTGGAGGATATGTTCGTAGTATAGGTAAGGTAATAAGGTTATCCGACAGAGGACCAAGGTTACCGACATAGCTCAGAGAATTAGCAAGCTGAAGTGGCAGTGGGCTGGCCATATTTGCCGAAGAACCGATAACCGCTGGGGTAAACGAGTTCTTGAGTGGAGACCGCGAATCGGCAAACGTATAGTGTAGGACGCCCTCCGGCAGGTGGGAAGATCTGCGAAAGGTTGCAGTCAGAAGATAGATGTGGCAAGCCGGAGACAGGGCGCGATGGCGCTCATTGGGAGAGGCCTATGTCCAGCAGTGGACTGCGACAGGCTGATGATGATGAAGGGTAAGGTATTATGCAAGTTAAAAAGATTTTTTGAGTTCGAATTTACAAGCCAAATCAGGTTAGGGGTTAGGTGCGTGAAGGAGGTCAAAGTCAAATTGCTAGTATTGACAATAATAATGCGGCAGTAGGCTTCGTTGTACTAAATACTCTGTGGGTGTCAATAACTGTTACTCTGTGTCACACAGATGCAAGCTGCCGCCAGCGTTGGAAGGCATGCGATTCGTGCACTGGTATAAGTGGCCCCAACGAACGCTTTGCACCGACCGCTCCAATTACATTGTAAGATACATTACTAGCTAATAACCCAGGGTTCGCCTGAGTGATGTTAAAATATAAGTAGCATTTTCTAACTCCAGTTCAGTGCAACACTACTTTAGTGTTCGTTAACTGTAAGAAATTATGATGGCCAGTTTCGAAAACCCAGTAATTTCACTAGTTACAGCGCCCCCTTAAAACCGAATAATACTTACATTATATTCATTATATCTGGCAATATGGACACATCGAGATGAAAAACTCAGTTCAACAGTTTTCATCTTCTTATCGTGTCACTAGTTCTTTCGAACCAGTGTAGTGTGTGAAAGGATTTCAAGTGCGCCTCGAGGAGGCTCCTTTTGGTGCTAAACCACAGAGTGATGAACTTAAAGCTCTTTTATAAACCTTGTGGTGGCCAGTTTGTCTTGTTCATCATCATCAACCAATAGCAGTCCACTGCTGGACGTAGGTCTCTCCCAAGGCTCGCCACTGAGCTCGATCTTCGGCTATTATCATCTACCTTCTACCAGCTATAGCGCGCAAATTATCGCTTCATCCGGCCGTCATCACACATTTTACGTTTTCTATTCCAGCTGTCACCATCTACAGAAAACGCCCAACTACAGATCAGCTGGCTTCAAATAATCCTGGGCTGCTGTATCATAGTGTTCCTGCTAATAGCCATAGCGTTGTCGGTATACCTCGTGAAGCAGCGGCGGCGGGAGCGGCGGGAGCGGCGGCAAAGGCGGCGGCAGCTCAAACCACAGACACCAGCTGAGATTATGAACGCTAAACCACAGAGTGATGAACTCAAAGCTCTTTATAGACCTTGAGGTGGCCAGTTTGTCTTGTTCAGTTCAACTAAATTCATTTATTTCGGTCATTTACAAAATTGAATTGGTGTCGTGCATTTCTTATCTAGTTATAGTAACTAAGTTGCATGTAATTTCAAGTATAAATGACCACATTGTGCATAAAATTAAAAGTACACAGACTATAGGTACTTACCTACAGCAGCTTGTCTTGCTGGTCAAAAAAAATTGACAATTGCATTCGTATCGATGGTTCTTAGATACGTTCTAGCCCTATCACCAAACTTTTTGTCAAGCGTATTTCGTATCGAAGTCATCACAAAAGTGGTCGAAAATTCCGAATACCTTTGTATGTACGAGACTTATGCTCACCAAGCAGAAGTTGTTAAATTTTTATCACAAAAAAAAATGAAATATGTGGAAATTATACAAAGATTTCAAAGATTTATTGACATAATCATACTCTAAGAGTGAAATCGCACTGCTCAGTTGCGTTGCATCGCAGTTTTGTACTGACATTTGGCACTGAATGCGTCCAAATTTAGCGCTGCGACGCAACGTAACGCAAGAATAGGATAAAGTATTAGTAGTTAGTAAGTAGGTATCTTTTTCTATGAAAAACAATGTGATATATCGATAATATGTTTATTGTTATGTTACGTGTACAGATTTATAAATGTAAATACAAAATGTAATACAAAATGAATCCTTTTTATTTTTAACTCTTATTACGATGTTAAATAGTTCCGCAAATCGAATAAGAAAGTTCTTATTTGCTTAAGGCAGAACCCTCGTTTCAAAAATGACTCGCACATGACCGAATTTTAGTTCACCTCTTAAAAGGGTTAATAATTTTGCGTATCGTGGACGGACCGTTCCATTTCCCCCTTATAAGCCTCTTCCAGTACAAGTATGGAAGAATGTCTTTCTTCATGTAATAGAAAAATCTTCGTTCTTTACTCTGAAAAATTTACAAATTATAAAATGTTAAATTTCACTTTAACCGTTAAGGCTTAATTATATTCAGCGGCGCGATCGCAAGGCCAGGCCGCTCTTACGGCGATTTTTATGCGGGCTCTACACTCACGCGCGATTCGCATCGTAAATTCACGTCGCGGTTTGCGTCGTGAAACTCCGCGTGAAAACATGTTCCTTTACACCCAGCTTCGCAGTTACATTCGCGATTGCCTTTTTACGCGGGACAAAAAACCGGCACCGAATGGGGAACCGCGCGAAAACCATCCACTCTTGTTTCGCGGCTTTCTCGGGTATTTGCGGCGCTAGTGTAGGGCGGGCAAAAAAACACATTCAAACAAATCCAAAAAAGTGAGGGCAAGTTTCGTTTTAATAGAGTGTAATAAGCACATTTGCATTTTAGATAATTTGCGTAAGTGTGACTTGGCCCCGCAACTTCTTGTTCCGAATTTTTCAGGTGTCGTTGGGCCCGCGTTAAAACTAAGTACCACTTATTCAAAATTACCTGGTCAAAGGGGTAGGTCTCTCACACCTCCTTGTCTTAGAGGAACTCAACCTGAATGCCGGTCCTGTAGGAGGTCAGCATGGGACGCGCGCCGCAGCCGTTGTATTTGATATTAGATTACATATAACTTATACTTAGGCAGTCGTGAACACAGTGGGTAGTTACCTGGTCAAAGGGGAAGGTCTCGCACACCTCCTTGTCGTAGAGGAACTCTGCCAGGATGCCGGTCCTATAGGAGGTGAGCATGGGACACGCGCCGTAGCCGTTGTATTTGACCGGCGGTTCTTTCTCGGCCATCGTAGCGGCCAGGTTATGCTCTACCACGTAGCTTTGCCGGGCTGAAACAACAGTAAATTTTTTAAAAGTTTGCGTGAATCCAATAGGGTAAAACAGAGTTAGAACCTTACTTTTGTAAATCAAATGGCAGCTAAAAATGCTTTACCTATTAAAACTCCTCGCATTGGAAGAGAACTATCATCATCTAGATAAAAAGGAACACGGGATATTGACACTCTTTAAGAACGGTTGGTACGTACAGACGGCGGCGGCAGTCTTGCTGTTGGGCGTGCACACACAATCTCCCAGCCCGTACACGTTGGGGTACCGCCTGTGTTGCAGACTGTACTTGTCTACGTCGAGGTACCCTCGTGTCGTGACTAACTCCTCGCATTTGGAGAGGCACACGGGCGGTGACATAGGAGGGGATACGTGCAGGAAGTTGTATGGGAGAGTGAATGCCTGGAAGATAAAATTTGGTGAAATTTCCTTCGTACGCTAAGAAGATAGACAGATAGTAAGTAACACTTTATTATAGGTACATCCCGCGGGAACCTACAAAATGAAATAAGGCAGGTCAAGGTAAGGATTTATCGAGTGCAAGCACACTTACTGAGTTGGACTGCTACGCCGGTGTCGCGGGTTCGATTTCCGCTTTAGGACAAGCACTTATGTGATGAACATCGGTGTTTGTCTTTAGTCTGACAAAAATAAATATTATTAAAGAATTATATATAAGTATATAGTTATTGTATTATTATCAGCTCTCTGGTCTGATTCCCATTGTAAAAGCTCTGCTTACTTTGGGGCTAGATGGTGTTGTGTGAAATGTCTGTGTGTTTTCTATGTATTCTATTCTATATTTCCAAAAAAATAGTATTCTATCAAGTATATAAGAATTCTGGCGCTTTTGATTGAATTAGATTTTTGTAATTTTCTAGATCCTGTTCCGTTTGTTTTGAAATTACAAGAAAATTTTAAATCTTCAAAAATGAAGGTACGCGCGAGCGAGAGGGCGCATCAGGGGAACTATACGCTTTAAGTGAAGTACTGTTCTGGTAATGGCAAGATCTCAGGTCCCTCACCGCTCCAGTTTCGTTGAGGAACCCAGCGCCTCTCGCGGTGAGGTCCACCAGCTCTGCGTTGTAGTCGACGGCTATGCCTCTGTCGGCCGCCACTTGGGTCAGAGCTGTCGCATACTTTGGCACTCCGAACATACATCCTGCGCCAGTAGCGTATGTTACGCTGGTTTGCTGACGGATCTTTTGCTGGAAATAAGACAGTTATGTCAATCTTTTTGACCTCCTCGGAACCGCTTGAGGAGCATGCATTGTCATCGAGTTGTGAGCTACCCTAAAAATTTCAGCCGAATAACTAATCGGAAGGTGCTCGAATTTTGAGTTGCAAGATTCCACCCGGAATGACAGACAGACAAACTTGAATGTGACCGAAGTTATGATATAATTTAGTTTTAGGTAGTATCTATATCGTAGGCATTATGCACAACTCGGCAGTTTACAAACGTTCGCTGTTTTGTAATATACCGAAGGCAAACTTGACAACTCGTTCAATTCGTCATAAGTGGAAATTTTAGGGTGTCATCAAAGGCTACTTACTACTGTACTGACCATCATACAAAAAGTAGTAAGTAGCCTTTGATCATTTTCTGTCATTAGACTGTGCACGCGTCGTCGTATCAATGTTGTGACATATTATAAAATGAGGAGGCAATTTACAATTCGCCTTGGGCATTTACATTTTACATTTTACATTTCAAAGTGACATGATGAGTATTTTTAAATTTTGTCGTATAATACCTATACACGAAAAAGTTAACATGAACCTACTGATTGAACAACACAACAATGTCGATTTACTTACAAAACCAGTGACAAATAAAATCCTACTTAGGAAAATAGCGCAAAACAAGTTATTTATACCTAGAACGTCTAATTTTTATGGTAGACGTACTTACGAGTACATACTACCTACGCTGATTAATAGCCTCCCTGAAAGTGTAAGAAATAGCATTAATGACAGAAATTTCAAAAATAAGTATAAAAATTACTACTTAAACACTGTTCTAAATACATAGATACGTACATACATACATACATAGGTGTGTACTATAAAACCGAAACACATTACCCTCCTTCTGCGTAGTCGGGAATAACTATCGTAACACTATTGTAGCATACTACTTACACTCACCGCTTAGAATCTTATCACCAATCCCGTTGTTGCAAACATACCTTTTAGGTATTTATTTTGTACTGTCTTTCATGCCTACCTCAATTATTGTAGTTTGTAGCAATAAGACATATATAGTAATAATGTAGCTCAAAGACGATACTTGTGTCCCCACAAACCTTTAGAGGTTTCAGGATACAAAAATGTTGTTTTTAAATATAAGTTTTTGTGTAAATAAATTAAAAAAAAAAAAAAAACATAACAGCGAGCGTTTGTAAACGGACGACGTTATACAAAATGCCTGCGACATCCATAAGCGATATACCTGTCTCCAATAGTCGTCGGCGAGGTACATGATCTTCTGCGCGGCGCCGGAGCACTTGGCTCCTCGGCGCGGGTACGTGAACACGGCGTGACCTCCTCGGAACCGCTGGAGGAGGCGCCAGCTCTTCTCGCAGTGCGCGGGCGAGTAGATCGTGCACACGGGGCTTTGCGGGCAGTCTAGGGCTTGCTTCAGTCCTGGAATCTATAAATTATGACCCTAGTGTCGTCATGGAAGCATTTCAGTGCCAGCTGCTCTGTAAAGCATTAATAAATAAATAATAAAAAAAATTTAGACATTTCACACAACGTCATCTAGCCCCAAATCAAGCAGAGCTTGTACTATGAGAACCAAATGGCTGATAGAATACTTAAATACCTACTTTTTTTTTGTAAATACATACATAAAATACATAGAAAACACCCAGACTCAGGACAAACACCGATGTTCATCACACAAAATGTTTGATCTGAAGCGAATCGAACCCGCGACACCGAGTGTGGCAGTCTAATACACTTGCCATTCGACCATCAGTGTCGTCATTAATTTGTAAATAAATGTTAGCATTTTCGGTTTGAAGGGCACTGTAGCAAGTCCAATGAATGAAAGGTACAGACAGCGTCAGAGATAAGTATCCCCCTTGCACAAGACACCCAGCTATAAATCCTTTCAAAAAATTGTATTACTTAAAATTATTTTTAGGCTTACATACAGTTATACAAATATAATCTATTTTTTAAAGGCAAAACTTCTCCATTCATCGCGACGGTGATTTAAAGGGATTTGAAGCTGGGTATTATAATGCACGGGGATACTTATCTATGACGCTGTCTGTACGTAATGAAAGCCGCCGGAAACAGCTATAGGTGTCCATACCTGGTCATAGTCATTCTTCAGTCCCAACGCGACCACCATATAATCATACACGATCTTGTCCCCGCTCCGCGTGAAGACAGCATTATTCGCCGGGTCGAAGTTTTCCGCGTGATCCTGCATCCAGCCCACACAGCTCGGCAGCACGGCCTCCGTCGGGCGGTGCGTGTCCTTGAACAACTTGATGCCCGCCGCCACCAGCGTGAATAGAGGCTGGTTGTAGTGAACCTGATAATGGTTAGAGACTGTTGTAACGTCAGTAGTGGCATTGATCTATTGTCAAGCGACATGGGAGAGTAGGGTCAAGACAGGCTTACGCAAGTACCGGGGTGTCCAGATGGGACATCCCGGGCTGTCTGCCCCATGAGGGGCGGCGGTGTCTCATGCCCATGGGAGATCTTGCTGGGTTCGAGAGGGGCTCTGGCTGCTCCTTAATCCAGGACGGCTGCAGTGCACGGGGAGGCAATTGGTTTTCAGTGAGTATGCTACCATCAGTTACTAGCACTAAATTAGTAACTTGGTAGTAACGAGGACGTGGTGTCCGAGTGGGTGAGACCCTTACCTTGCGATCTAATGGTCGCAGGTTCGAATCCCGGTGGCAGTTATGCGAAAATGGGTTTTTTCAGTCGAAAAAATTTATGTATGCATCCAACGTTCTCGCAACGGTGAAGGAAAACATCGTGAGGAAACCGTCATGTCGTAGAACCTAAAAGTTCGAAAACATGCGTCGAGTGCACGAAAGGAGTTTCTTTGAGGCGCACTTGAAATCCTTTCACCACATTGGTTCCAAGGAACTAGTGACACGATAAGATGAAGAAAAAGAAGAAGTAACTTGGTGGTGAGCCCGACATACCCCGGCTCTCCCCGAGCCGGAGGGGATGCGTAAACTGCTATTTCCCATTAAAAAACAGAGCTGACGAGGTCCAGCTTTGACTGATACCACTTAAACAAACGCCACAAATTGAAGTTCATTCTAGAAGACCAGTCTCCGGTCGCATCATACAAATTACACCTCTATTTAGACCGACTAAAGTCCATTTCTGCACCTAGCATAAAAATTACAACTGGATATGTACCGGGGATGGCTCCAGTACGAGGATGTCATGTTCCCGGAGCCGGCGGGCGAAGCGCCACGTCACGCTGCAGCCGCCCGCGCCCGCTCCCACGACCAAGAGCTTGCATCTGAAACACCGTTATACATAACAAGCTACTGCCCGCGACTTCGCCCGTGTTCAGTAGCAAAATTATGCAAAATAAATCAAGTGTAAAGTTAAGAAATATAGATAAAAAGCTTGTGAAAAAAATGCGTTTTTTTATACAAAAAAAAACTAGAAACTCGATCTTTTTACGCTAAAAACGTATATCCTTAAATAAACTTACTGGTATTTCTTTCTAGCAGTAGTGACGCAGTAATGTCTTACGGTGCTGGATAGATGTCGGATTGTGGCCATCGGATGCACTAGAAATTTATCTAGGACTGAACTTAAATATAGAGTTACATGTTTTTATGAATTTTGACAAGCAGCCATCTCGATCAGTTTATTTACTTTATTTTGATCATGGCTGAAGCTATTTTATGAAGCCCCAAATTATCCAAAATGTCCATACTAAGGAGAGCTAACAATTTAATATACATTGGCATCAGTTATCTGTTTCCCATTTTGTTATATGAATAAAACAAAGGGTAAACTGATAACTAAAACAAAAATTACATTTTGTAACAATTACATAAGTAACAATAATTTTATACAACCGCAATACACACCCATACCTACCTACTTACATAGAATAGAATACAACAAGGGTATATCTACATACTTACTGAATATTGACGAAAACTAATTTTAACTCAGTTGAAATTCGAGTAGGCTAACATCAGAATTGTAAATTAACTGGATTGAGCCAAAATAACTTGGGAAGAGACTAACACGAAAAAAAACATTCGTACGTAACATCACTAATTAAACTATAAATAAAAAACAGTATTCTTACAAAAATATATTTTTTGATAGTAAACATTTCATAAATAAATGATACAGTTATCCGTATAAAATATGATAAATACTAAAAAAAACAAAACTTCAATGGTCAGAGTAATCTCAAATTATACCTACTTCATAGGTCACACTTTACTTGTCTAATCCATAATAGAAACGTTTTACCTACCAATAAAACGTATATTAATATACTTACCTTTATGCAAAACATATCAGTTATTAATTGAGATAGGCACTATCATTTCCCGTCATATTAGCAATAATACAACATGACTTCCTGTCTTTAGACTTAATTTCTAGCTAACTTGCGGTCTTTCCACTTCAACACCACCAAGGCAGCCATTTTGTGTCATTGAGTTTTGAGAACACTAGGCAGAACTGAAAGTGTATGTTTTGCATAAAGGTAAGTATATTAATATACGTTTTATTGGTAGGTAAAACGTTTCTATTAATATGACTGTAACTTTATGCAAAACATATCAGTTATTAATTGAGACTTGTTTGTTATCGCCTGGTGGTGGTTAGGAGAGACACGCACGCCAATGTGACGGCTAAAAAGCCGATGGAACAAAAACAATTATATTTTATGGACATAGAAGATATCCAAAAACTGATGAACGATAGTAACAGTAAAATCGTTCTAAGGCTAATAAGTTGTCTGAGTATGGATTGAGACAAATTTTAGAAGGTAACCTGCTGGTAGAAACAGATATGAACTGGACAGAATGAGTGTTATGAATCAATGCAATTCTGTATTTATTACTTTCTTAGGATCAGACAAGTAACAATCACCTGATGATATTAACTAATAAGATAACGTATTATATTTCGCGCTAAGAGCGGCACATGATTGATTGCAGCCAACTAACTTATAAAAAACTTTATTTCATCGTGTAAATGTAGAATAATTATTTACTTACAAATAATACTTTGAGGCATTAAGCACAAAACGTGTTCATCTGTCTCAGCGTACATACAATGTACTCAGAACAGAAATAACCTCTTCTTCGCCTTTACTATTAGATACTTGCTACCTATAATAATAGCATTTTCGTGAGAAAATTTAAATAGCGCAAAAAACACAATACTTGTTACATAGTAGAGACAAGTATTATAAAAGTTCACAGCACGCCAAGTACCTGTAGTTACTCTGAGGCTGTAGTTTCTACTCAGGGGTAGGAAAATTAGACTATTATTAACTGCTAAGACTTCTGTGAAAGCCAAACTAATACGCATTTTCCGCGTAGGTAATAAGTACTAAATTGATAGTCATGGACGTGGCTACCACCACAGATGCAAGTTTCATTTTCAACATTATTTAAGCAAGGAAGCACGATACGTTTAACAATAAGTAGCTTTATTTATTAACCAGTTTTGAAAGAAATGGAGTTCCTTTCTCTTCAAATGTTTGTTACAGGTAGAAACTTAAGTCCTGACCTTGAATAGGTTAAATTAAAATTAAATTTTTAAACATCGTTCAGGTTAAAGTCAAAAAACTTGCAATTTCAAAATCGGTAACATTGTATGTATCTATAGACAATGAATCGATCTTATCCGCAAAGGAATCTGGCAGAACGATTTATGTAAACATCGTAAACATCTAAGAGACGTAAGTACAAGCACATAAATCCATGTAAAAAACCGACTACCTACCATCAGCCACATTACAACTTCATTCGAGAGACGATATTGCACATTACATAGGTAGGTACATACTCATATGTACCTGCCAACCTCATGGGTTCTGTATACCAAGAAAAAAGTTTTTCTTCATTACTGAAAAACAAAAGATAGGTACAACCAGGGTTATAATAGTATACCCCATGGTGCACTCTGTTTTCACTCTGTATTGTGTGTGTCAATATTCTATAAGCATTTGTATGACTTCGTTCGTAGGGATAGTAATGCTTTAACCGATTCAACCTGAAATACAAACATCTTTTTATGATAAAAATGTTGGGTCCACATTGATGCATTAATGTAGAAAATTCAAAATTTGAATTTATGATGAACATATAGAAAATATGAACTTAAGAACCACGTGATTTGTCTACATTTGCTAAATAAATAGCTGAAAATTCACATAAGTAGGCACTGTTAAAAGGCTTTACAAAAAGGATCGATGGAAAAGATCAATGGATCTTAATTATGAACTAATATGCCTTATTTCGAATAAGTACGTTGTATAATTATTTCATTTTAGAAACTCTGTGGTATTAACACGCTCGGTATGTTACAACTGCTAGGTACTCGTTGAAATACCCTTACGGAATACGTTAAGAAGCGTTATGAAAATTTTGTCGTTTATTTTTGTGTTTGTTTAGGACTAATAGTTCGTTAATTAAGTTGTATGACCGAAAAAGGAATAAACGAAAAATTCCAAAAAAAATAAAAATATTTTGGGTTCATTAAACAATGAAGTAGGCAAAAACACATCCGACTCGGTTGTCATCGGGTAGGTATAATAGGTATTTTATCTTAGGTTTATATATAACACGCATTAGGCCGTTGTAACCCTCTAGGAACCTAGTACCTCTAGGATATGACCCGCGCCTGCAGGATTGTAAGCAATTCCGAAAACACTGTCCAAGCCGATACTAGGGAATCACGCAACAGCGATGACAACGTTATCAATAACACTTTATAAACAGGATAATTTAGTATTTTCTGAAATACAACTCGCTGTTTACTGCGCAGGCATAGATTAACTCATAATCAAAAACAAGCTTACTAGACTTTTGCAAGAACTGGTTATCCAGCACTCCGTCAGCCAATATCGTATTGGGCTTGGTTACTCCTAAAAACTTTCAACTTTACACCATTACTTGAAATAAGGTCATAACTGCAATTCTTTGTTTGTATAGAATAACTTCTTCCAATATCGTATTATTTACGTTCGAAAAACTAAAATCGAGGACTCATCTCAACTACCCGCGAAAGCCACGCGCGGTAGATTTTATAGGATTTTAATATCCAAGCCCTGCGAGTCTTTGTGCGTGCACCTGACAGTGTATACGACGCAATACAATACATTTTTCAGCAAGCAACTTTTTGCAAAGACATGCCTTCATTTTATCCGCGCTCTCTGGAGTTTTTACGCTTATGAAAAGACTCAGCGACTGCTCAACTACCATAACTTCGTGTGTGACTATGTATATTTTCGTTAAGGAATATTGGATTTGAATATCCAAGCTCGCAACTGCAAGGATTTGTTCGTAGTGAGTACGACACTATAGGTATTTTTGTTTAAATTACTATATTGTTTCCTGAAAGTTCCTACGTTTGTGAGGAGACTCAAGGATAAATCACTACCTACGCATGTTGCGTGAGGCAGGAATATATGATTTTGATTATCCAGCTCGCAAAAAGCAAGTCTTTTCTCGTAGAGTTTGACACAAAACATTTCGAAATAGCTTTCCTGTTTCCTTTAAGTTCCTTCATTCATGAGGAGACTCAAGGATGATTCACAATCTACGCATGTTTACGTGAAGTAGGACTTTGGATTTTATACATCCAAGCTCGCATATTTGCAAGACGTTTTGCGTGCACTCACAGAACAAGCGATGCAAAACTTTTTGAACTACCCTCAATAGATTTTTTTTCCCCCAGCAGGCAAATTCACAACTGCAAATCTTTGTTTAAATTAGATTCCCTTAAGTTTCCACACTTGTGAGAAGACTCAGGGACTGTTCACCTACCCACGAATATTTGCGTGGGGTAGGATTATTGGATTTTTAACATCCAAGCTCGCTTAAACGCAAGTCTTTGTTACCGGTTTGCGTGCGACGCAAATCATTTAGATATTATCACCTCTTGAATACTTAAAGTTGTAGTGTACTTTACATTTGTAGTGTACTTTCCGCTCCACGTATTTCCATACCTATATCTCCTTATCTCTCTGTGGGATAAAATTAGCTGTGCATACTCTTGCGAAGAGACATGTCTGATTGTGTGAAAAACTACCTGTGTGTTAGGACTATTGTGCGTGTGAACTCTTACGGTGAGACACGTCTAAATGTTAGTCTGCAACTTGAGAGTAGGACTGATGTGCGTACTCCTGCGAGGAGACACGTCTGAATGTGTAACCTACCTGTGTGGTAGGACTATTGTGCGTGTGAACTCTTACGATGAGACACGTCTGAATGTTCGTCTACTACTTGCGGGGTAGGACTGATGTGCGTGTTCCTGCGAGGAGACACGTCTTAATATGTACGTCTACTACCTGCGAGGTAGGACTTATATGCGCACTCCTGCGAGGAGATACGTCTGAATGTTTGCGTCAACCACCTGCGAGGTAGGACTCATAACATACCTTTATTGAACTCATCCAATAATCATAACCTGAAAATTTTCACCAAAAATTCCATGTGATAAAGTACTTTACAAGTAATTAATCAATTTTACTTTAAAAAAAAAAAAAAATTCACTAAAATGGATAATTTTTTCAAATTTGTTGCTTTTTAGCAATTTACATGGAATTTTTATGGTAAAATGTAGGTACTCACCGACGATGTCTTCATCTTATCTTCTCATTTACATAGCAGTTATGTTTCGCAGAAACTTTCTATTCTTGAATCACTATGATGCAGAAGAAAGTCGACACACATCGCTAAAATCTTGAGGAAGGGACATGACAAGCTAATATCACGTATTTTACAACAGCTTCACTTTATAGACAGAAAGTATATCTCCAACATAAAACATATCGAACGGCAAAAACCGTTATAAATCAAAATGTTTCTCTGGCCAGTAAGTTTTAACCATGTGGCAAAACGATTTTGTCTTACGAACAAAAAACTGGCTCGATGTAATTTAATCTACCGCGGGACTCGAACCCGAAAATTCGCTTGGCTAGCTTTTAAAAACCAGCCTTGCTACGTAGGTAGGTAATAATGTAACACCACGAGAACATCGAAGTACTACATTAGGTATTTTCAACAACGTTGAAAAAAATAATTTAAAAGATTATGAAAAACTTACGTACAGCAGCTACTGCAGACATTTTCTACTTTGATATGCAATAAAACATTGCACTGTGGATATAAATCCTTGTAAATCGTATGACACGACTTTTTTTAAAATGTAGGTAAAATAAAATATATTTTTTATATGGTTGATAGAGCGTATGGCTCAGACAACCGCACTCGACGGGAAACAAAACGCCAATGACACAAAATGGCTGCCTTGGTGGTGTTGAAGTGGAAAGACCGCAAGTTAGCTAGAAATTAAGTCTAAAGACAGGAAGTCATGTTGTATTATTGCTAATATGACGGGAAATGATAGTGCCTATCTCAATTAATAACTGATATGTTTTGCATAAAGTTACAGTCATATTAATAAGTGTCTCATAATAAATTCATTAAACACATTTCATGTAAATCTGTTACGACAATAAATAACAATTAGGTAAATATAACTTGAGTTGAGTCAAAAATAACATTTTGCAACACTTACAATAACAATAATTTCATAAAAATCACATTTTTTAGTTCAACTTTCGTCTTTTAGTAAAAGGCTCTTATACTATAATTTACAGATTTGACCTGATACATAATAGAATAGGTACAGTAGGTATACATTATTAACCTTTTACAATAATAAAAGGGAAAAAATGTTTTTATTTGTATAATTTAAGATTAAGAAAGTCTAAATACATTGGATATCAAGACGATATCCTAAGAATTACAATTCTTTAACGTGTCATTCGATATTGGACTTACGAAAAAAACTCCCTAAAAATTCCAATATTTCCTATTGAGAAATCTGCTGCAGTTTTGAAGATATTAATTGACTGTGCGAGTGAAAAAACGGCGCACGGGATTCTGGGCCTTAACATCACAGAAAGTTCACAGTACACTGTAGGATAGACTTATTCGTAATACCTAGCGTCTATCATCTACTTAGCCAAGGGATTGACGATTTTCCTCACCCACTCGGGCCCATGGTAGTGCCCTTTCAACATCAGATTCCAGTAGAGGAGTGGAAATAGATCCTTCTTCATGTAAAAGGCAATGCGGCTTTCTTGCGCCTGAAAGATTAAATAGAATTGGGCTAAGCATGTCGCCTTGGAGAACACATTTTTTTGTATGAGATAAAAGAAAAGTGTCTACTCAACTTCTACATCTTTAGTTGTCTTTTTTAATCTATTGTTACATGAACTAAATGGGAACAAGGACACTGCCTTGATGTACACCGTAAGAGTTTCTGATTTTCTTATTAGATGATTTGCAAATAAATTAGTAATTCGTCTACGTTATGGTCAAATATCAAATAACTTCAACGGCGTCGTTTGCTACTAACTACTAACAATTTTACACATAGCTTGTAAAGGAATCTGAGCATGGACACCGTATCAAAAGCCTTAGTGATTTTAAGTGAAAATTTAGTGATTAAGATCAGTAGTCTTACCTGGTTGAAAGGCAAAGTCTCGTGCGGGACTCCATCATACAGGAACTCGGCCAGTATGCACGTATTATACGACGTGAGCAGTGGACACGCACCATATCCGTTGTACTTTTGCGAAGGGTTGTCTTGTTGCATCGTTGCCAAGAGATTGTGCTCCACTACGTAACTTTGTTTCGCTACAAAATATATTAACTTAGAATTGATCTATCTATCTAATTTAAGTCCAATGTTACATTACATTCTTGGTAAATTTTCGTAGAATTTATAGATCTAGCTAGTCAACAGTTTGCATCATAATTTTCTCATTAGATCTATCGTTTCTATTGTTACTTGCGTTGGTTGTTACTATTTCATATTACCCCTAAGCATTATCCAATATTTCAGCGAAGAGTAAGCTTATGCTTTCAGGTATAGTTTAGTTAGACTTACCAATAGCAGCAGCAGTTTTGCTATTCGGCGTGTTGGTGCAGTCTCCAATACCGTAGATATTCTTGAACTTTTTGTGCTGAAGCGTGTATTTGTCGACGTCCAAGTAGCCAAGTTTATCTGTGATCTCAACGTTTGTGCATAGGAAGTCGGGGGTTTTCATCGGCGGCGTGACGTGAAGTATATCGTATTTCATTGTCGTTTCCTACGGCAAATTGCAAGTTATCATTTGATTTGTCTGTTGTTTAAAACAATTTAAATTTTAAGATTATTGTATAATGATTTAAAGATTGACGAAGAAGAGACGATTGACAGAAACGTTATCTCAACATGCGAAATATTGAACAGTGTTAATTTAAGTGATAAAGATTATGAGACGATTGACAGAAACGTTATCTCAACATGCGAAATATTGAACAGTGTTAATTTAAGTGATAAAGATTATGAGACGATTGACAGAAACGTTATCTCAACATGCGAAATATTGAACAGTGTTAATTTAAGTGACTTGAGATATATTTAAAAGACAATAACTTTCAAACCGTTATAAATTATAATATTAATAAATTATCAGAACCCTGTAAAACATATCAGAGGAGCAAATAAGTTTAATCATAAAACAAGAATCATAATCTTTATTGCAACAGCGTACATAGTGATTGAGGCATGGAGGAAGGAGTTAAAATAAAAATAAAACAAAGAGTGAAATGGGTACAGGTAAATACGTACTTGACTCCTATTTTCGCCGCTCACGAAGACCGCCTCCTTTTTATCAGGGAAGATGCGGTCCAGCACGGTTTTGTAGTTAACCTTGATGTCTTTCCGCTCTACGACCTTCATTAATGCGTCCGCGTATTTTTTGACGCCGAATATCACGGGCAAGCATGTATTGTAGTGGATACGGGACTTCGAACGGACTCCTGTCTGCGTAGAGACGATTTTTTCAAAGTAGCATATATGTAATAAATATACCAATAATATATTTATATAAATGGATTCGTCCTGACTGACTGACTGATAGAAAACGCACAGGCCAAACTACTGAACGTAGAGACTTGAAATTTGGAGGGCATGTTTTTTTCAGAACTGTAAACATTTACTAAGAAAGGTATTTTAATAGTTCGCAACGCAAACGAAATTGCGGGCGTCAGCTAGTTATGCATACTTAGACAGAAGAAATAAGTTAATTTGTAGTATTTAATAAAACAAAATGAACTCTAAATGAATGATCCAAGGGAATTAAAAAAAAATATCCTCGTATTGCTATGTTATGTACAATTGTTCGTTGCTGATTCTTGTCAATGGATTACGTAATGGAGTTGCGACGTCATGTTATGATTCGGTTAGATTAGCTAGGACAATACGAAGTGAACAGATTATTAAGTAATGTAGACACGATTGTCTAAGAAAAGTATGTTTAGATTTTGTTTTCTGCTATTTTGGGAATGAATGGCTGTTTTGGATATTAAAGTTAAACAATCACTTGGATAAAAGCGATCATAAAATGCATGTTTATAAAATAAGGTTGTATGATTACAATGTTGCATCGAGTGATATTTCATTGTTATCACACTGCATTTAGGTATGCGTAAATAGTGAGAATTTATCAATATAATATGTACGACTTGGTCCTGACTGACTGACTGACTCACTGACTGACAATGACAATCCATTGGCCAAACCACTGATTGTAGAAATTAAAAATTCGGAGGGTAATGGATATGTTAGTCACTTATTCACAACGCAAACAAAGTTCCGGGGTCAGCTAGTTATTGATGAAATAGTAATAATGTCAAGACAGTCGAATCACCGCATAACTACTATAATTTATCATGAGTCTCAGGCCTCCTCTCGACTAGCGTGAGGGATGGGTCTTATTGTTTTCGTTATATCACCAAAAAAAATCCTTGCAAATTCCTCAACATTTTCTTTCTCTCTTTAATAGAGCCTTATTGTCACTCACCCTAGTGAAGTGCGAGTCGGCAAGGTAGGCGATCTTCTGCGGCGCGCCAGGACACTTGATCGGCGAGTCGGGGTACGTGAAGATGGCGTCTCCTCCCTTGAAGTCCCGCAGGTCGCTCCACGTCTTCTCGCAGTAATCTGATGAGTATATCGTGGAGACTCCGCTATTTTTGTCATTCAGCGCCTCACATAGACCCGGAACCTAATGAAAAGAAAAAAAGTTGGCAGACTTGTTTTTACTTTGCTTGCGTTGGTGACAAAATATTAGTGGACCCTGGTGAGGATGGAAGACTGAAAAATATTTGTATAAGCATTAGGTTTCGCTTTCCTAGCCGATTGATTCGGGCCGCTCGCTTCACACGGCCTGAAGCGCGGCCTGGCCCGGGGCGGGGCGGGGCGCGGCCTGTGATAACACCAAAACTATTGAATCACAAAATTACAATTTAAGACCAGCTGTAAACAACAGTTTTTTACAATAAAGTGATTTATATTTGTCAGTTTGTTCACCATGAGTGGGGTTGATAATTTTTTTCAACATGTGACTAGGGTAAATACAGTCTTATATCAAAGGAATACAGTTTTAAATTATTTTAACAAACAGGCATTGTAAATCCCGCAGTAATTGCTAAATACTCTATTTATGACATGTCCCTCATGAGTAGATACTTTAATCCGAGTGTGTTTGGGGTATACACTATACAATACATACCTATATAGTTTTATAGTAGAGGAATAGAGTTGTTAATACCTTAGCATAATCATTGTTAAGTCCCGCAGCAATTATCACGTACTCGTAATTTATGACGAATCCTTCTCGAGTAGTGACTTTATTCTGAGAGGGGTTGATATTTTCTGCGGCGTCTTGGACCCATTTCGCGTTCGTAGGTAGCACTTTACAGGCGTGCATGTGGGTGTCGAACACGCTCTTGACCCCTGCCCCCACAAGCGTGAATAAGGGCTGGTAATAATGATCCTGTGGAGGAACATTGGGAAATTATGATACAGGGTGCTAAATGAATGAAAGGTATCACACTTTAATGCGGTTTCAGATTAGAGGAGTAACCGGGCAGATTCGCCGTGATTCGCGTGCCGCTCGTGTTTTGTTTTTTGCAGCGCCTAATGCTACTAAAATTCGCGCGACGAAAATACGCTAGTCATATTGCAGATCCAGTGCACGATCACACTTAAATTAATATGTGAAAACTAGTAAGGATGAGATTGATGGTATTTGTTAGTATGTAGCTTAGTCACGCCAAAACTACAGATTGGACCCAAAAGATAATGGGCAAAAATCTATGGAACCTGGGACCACCCTCCAATAGCAATAAAATATATGTTGTTGGAATGGTCTATTCAACCAGAACAACTATTGCTATGACAGCTTTGCTGTTGCAACTGTCTGTTCAAAGATATAAGACTTACAAGTTTTGATAAAATTTTAATATATATGTTTTTTTTTGGCGTATAAGTAATTTAGGAATTGGAAACCATAGGCTAGGTGGTATTTATCTCTTTTAGGTAAGTGAAGCCACTGGAATAGCTGTGTTCTTCAAATAGAAACATGAAATTTTGTGTCCTGCACCTACTAACATTATCAGTTATTATTATTAAATATATCAATACCAATGCTACTTTCGCCACCTTGAGATGACCAAGAAATCTGCTAATAAGAACAATAACTACGACTCATTGTTTGTGTTATAACCCATAAAGTTATGTACTTAACAATATTGCTACAGAGTAAACAGCATGAGCAAATGTGTAACGAGATATTACCGGGAGTTAACTGCCCTTACTGGAATAGTCTTAAATAATAGAAAAATATAAATAAATACCTAACCAGTGCAAAAATAAAGATAATTTCGAATAAAGGATAATTAAATGAAGTTCAGCAGAGTAAATAAAATAATTTTACATTGTTAAAATATCATAAGTTAAACAATAACTTAAGAAAAATCTATTAAACCATAAATCATGAGAATAACTTATAGTTAATGTGGAAATATTTGTTATTTATTATATTCATTACATATTTTTTTATGTATCTATCCAGCCTCTTGCACCCACTGTAGGGTATAGGCCTCCTCTTCAGTACATATTTACTTATTACATATTTACTGTCAAGAAAAAATGGCTCACCGGACTTGGTTCTAGTACAATTACTTCATCCTTTTTAAGTCTTCTGGCAAACTTCGCCGCCATGGTGCAGCCACCGGAGCCTCCTCCAACTACAAGCACCTTGCATCTAGGGATTAATGTTAAATTATAAGATAGGTTACAAGAAGAAGATTTTTATGTAAGTAATGTTGGTCAGATGTCTAAAAATGTAGATAGGTAAAGACACCATGTCTATGATAAGATTGACGAAGGAGATCATCTATATCAGAACAGATACATCTCTTTTATGGACTTTCTACCATTCCACTACGTTCACCGAAGTTCGAGCAAACTATGAGAGGTACTTATCAACTACTTAACTTTTGGACAAATATCAGACTTATAAGCAACAGCTATCGTGATAAAAATATTTCAATGCTATCTATAATCAACTTACGAGTAATCAGCATTATTTGCCGCGGTAACGGA
This sequence comes from Lobophora halterata, assembly GCA_932526365.1. Taxonomy (NCBI): domain Eukaryota; kingdom Metazoa; phylum Arthropoda; class Insecta; order Lepidoptera; family Geometridae; genus Lobophora; species Lobophora halterata. The sequence continues at coordinate 1,960,033 of OW052012.1, forward strand.
GAAGTTTCTGTAAATTCCTGACGATGTAGATATGGTACTGAGTTTGCGAATAATGTTCATGATGGAGATCCTATCGTCCGGCGGCTACTGCATCAAATAACTAACTGATTGAATTTATTAACGAGCAAATCCGTGATGTAATAAATGCAATGATGACTGTCGGAAACAGTGATAAAATAAATATTTTCGTCCTTGAAATTGATTGATTTTGTTTTTCTTTCTGCCATATGATTTTTGTTATGACGTTTGATTGATATCTGACAGTGACAAATAATTATTATTGACTTTTGTAACAAGAATGGAAATGAAACGAAACGTATCAAGGTTGACAATGGACTTACCCTTACGAAGCTATAGTATGAATTGTCAAACCACTGAATAATCTGTGTGTCAAACGGAACGTTATTTTAATACCCGAAAGATGGCGGATGACGACGAAATTGATATTTTGGGAGATTTTTCGTTCAATTCTTGTTTCGCTCAAAATAGTCAAGGAATGTGAGTGTGAATATTCAAGTATTACATTTATTTGTTTTTGACAAATCCAAAAAAACTGTAGATTTAGTCAACAGGGTTATGTTATTGTTTTGATGTCAATAACTTCTGTCAAAACAAAGTATTTTTTTACGTAATTTAGATAGAACTGCGTACATTTTAGTTCAATGCTTATCTACTGCAGAAGCACTTCAAAATGTAAGTTTTTATTGTCTGTCCAGTCCCTCCTGCTCGAGTCGTGAAGATACGGTGCACCCTCAGTGGCTTTTGGATTCTACAGAAGCCAACTGGTATGATAAACAATCTAAAGACTCCTTACGGTAAGTTTTCCCTAAAAGGTCTGTGATTATTGCATGTAATTCGCCTAACTGTTATGCCCATGTCCTATAGCTAGACTTTGTTTTAATAGAATCAACAGCACACCTTCCACTTCACTTCTATGCACTATGAAGCATCAAGATCTTCATGGTACTCTGGGGTGCTCTCATATTGCCCAATGGCTGACTTGATTTGAAAGTCTTGAATTGTGTTTCATTCTGTTGCAGGAATTATAGTGGACCTTCAAGAAAGTTGATTGGAGACCATTCTTTGAGGAAGTATAGGAACCATGCAGAATGTGTGTGGAGCCAGGAGGAGAGAGACTTACTTGCCCAAGAGATGGTAATTATTGAAATAATTTACTAACATTAGTTCCAGCCTCTGCACCTTTATTTTTTCTCTGCAATATTTGTGAATCACTTGCTAAGGTATTGTGGAATACATTTTGCTCCTTGTTCAATCAATCAGTCAGTAGTGAATTTATTCATATACTACTCTAAGTATACTGAAATATTCTCTCACTTTACAGATGAAATATGGAAGAAACATCAGAAAAATATCCCAAACACTAAAAACTAAGACTGAACCAGAGATCCAAGCTTTGATTGATGCTGAATTTGGGGTACAACTTGAAACTTCAATTGAACAAGAGTTTGTAGATCAGGCCGATATACCCTCTATAGTCCAAGAGGAGATTGTGACTGATGATATCAGAAAAAAAGTGGTAATCATTGCCCCACCAACAGTTAATAAACACCCGTTTCGGAGAAAAAATTACAATATAAAATCAAAAAACAGCTTACTTAAACCAAATCTTGACAAAGAACTGATAAATTCCTCAGAAATCTTCTATGAGGATGACATGATTATCGGGTCTACAGAATCTGTGGGCTCCGAACTGGATATGACTGATATAGTATCTAGGAACATAGCAAAGCATCAGGCGAAAGTAAAGGCTGAGAAGAAAATTGGTAATCATAGAAGAAAAGTGTCACGGAATTATGATAAAGGCCGGAGTAGTTTGCTAAAGTCGCCTCAAAGAAGGCAGAGGAATGACTCTGGCTTATCCGATGAGAGTTTGAAGAGCCCTAAGATGCAGATTGTGTTGGGGTCGGGGCAGGCCTTGCCTTTGTCGGAAGGGGAACAAGTGGTAAATGTATTTTTTACTTTAAATTTATAAGAAACCACTAAAACTGACAGAGATTGGATTAAAAAAAACCTAAGATCAGCCTCAATGGCGCATTGGGGAAGAGTCAAATGTTTAGTAGTGGAAATAGAAAAAGGTTTTTTTTATGTAAACACAAGTGACGAAACAAGCTAGGCATTCTCTTGATGGTACCATCTCATGCACATGCCCATGACCAGAACAGAGCAACACAGGACGTTTGATTCACATGCAACACTGCTATAGCATTCGTCCACTTCGACTCTGATGCTCGTTGACTTTGAGGTTGATGATAATGATGAATCAATTAACATTATAGTCTCTTGTTTTCAGATAAAGATTGAAAAGAAAAAAGACTCAGAACCAGAAAGTGACATTGAGATAGACGTGGACAGTGACAATGAAGGTGGTGGCAGCAGCAGTAAGGAGAAGAAAGAAAGCAGTGTTGAAGAACCAATAGCCGTGCCTCTTCGCAAGTTGCAGCCCATGCCTCGGAGACAGAAGAAGATTCATTTGGTGAATGAAATATTACAGACTTACATAATTGTTCAGAATAACTCACGAAATTTCGCATTTGTTTGTTGATTTAGTATCGGGACGTGACGAGTATATAATTTTTTGGCCAGCTGTGTAAATATTGGTTACCTATTTTATTTATGGCATTTACCTTTTAGATTCATTGAAATAAATGTCCAGCTGTAGACTGCGATAGGGTAATGACGATGATGATGAATCTACCTGGACCACAGACACCCTGAGCCACTTGAGCCAAAAAAAGTAGAAAGAGAGAAACTTAGCTTTTGAAAAGAAAAAACTGAATTATTACACCTGGAATCTGTGGTGAAAAGCTACTGCTCTGTAATAAATACCACTTCTAAATATCGTCATCATCATCCATAGCCAATTACTTAGTCAAATTACCTATTTAAGTACTTGGTTTAAGGTTGTACGTTGTGGGAAATGTTTGTTAAACCCAACCATTATTATTCATTCTAAAATTGTATTAAGTCCAAGCACTGAGAGCTTTTCATGGTGCTGCTGACTGTACTTTAGTGGTACGATAAACAGCGGTGACGAATCGCTACTAAAAATATTAAAATATTTTGAGCGGTGGCAAATCGCTACCACTTTTTTACGATGACAAATCGCTACAGTGGCAAATGTCCACTGCCATTCTCTCCGGTCTTGTGCTTTGCGCATCCAAAAGTTGCCCGCGACTTTCGTAATGTCATCGACCCACCGCGCCAACAGACGACCACGACTGCGATATCTCATTTTCGGCCACCACTCGGACAAAGCTTTACTCCACCTGCCATCACTTCGCCTTGCCAAGTGTCCTTCTAAATATAAAATGCAAAATTTCTACGACATGCAGTAGCGGAATCTGAAATCTTGGCTATTCATTGCGCTCTATACCAATAGAGAGTCTTGCAAATATACTTAAAAATCATAGGGCGTAGCCGGGATATCAGCTAAGACGCAGGTTCTAACCTTGCTATAGTTGTAAAGAATTTAAAAGCGCTTGAAATATGTAATCGGCAATCATCCTAAATTGCAAAAGAAGTAATATTAATTTTCATTGTAATTCAGGATGGCGGCGGCGGTTATACGATAATGCACACGGAGGCGGGAGACCTGTACGAAGTGGGCTCGGAGCCGCGCCGTGAGAAGCCGGCCAGGAAGCAACCCATCCATCTTATCCGGTGCCGCGTCTACAACGCCGAGAAACCGGTACGGTCAGTTAGGGCTCAAAGAAATAGAATCGCTCGACTTTAGTTTTTTGTTAAAAATGAAACCTTCCATGAGTTTGCCAATGAAAATTACTTTTATTTAAATGAAATCGTTAATTGCATGAAGTATGGTATACAGTTCTTAAATTATAATATTTGGTTTCACATACATAATAGTAATAATACAGAGTGTGATTTTTTTTAAATCAACTAGTTCGATTTCCTGAGTATGCAGTTTTAGTTTTCATCGAAATCGGCCCTGAGCGCCCTTGAGCGTTTATCGATATGCCACATACTTTGGCCATCCAATCACAGTTGAAAAATTCACTCTGTATACACCACAAATATTTAATTACCAAAAAAACTTGAATGGGAAATGCAGAAGGGGTACTACGTTTTATCTGTAAAGTCAGAATTTTGGGTTTCTACAAAATTACATTGTGACAGCAGGGCGAGTGCGGCGCCCGAGCCGAGCTTTTGCGAGCTGGCTCGAGCTAGGTATCCGAGATTAAATTACGTTTAAGAAACTTAAATTATTATCAATGATGGGTACCGATTAACGCAAGGCTATAGGAAATCGACTAACGGTAGCAGTTGTACAATGTAAATCATTTATTAAGAAAAAAAAAAACTTAATTTTTTCAAGTGTTTTGCCATATTCGTGTTCAGTAAGAGCAACTGATTATGCGTATTTTTTTCTGGTGATTAAAAATGTACGGTGTATATGTTGTTTATGTTACAGGCGCCATACGAGGTGCACCTGCACGTGTCGACGCTGATCCTGATGGACAGCCACGCGCACGCGTCGCGCGGCGAGGTGATGGGGCTGACGGGCGGCGAGGCGCGCGGCCGCCGCGTGCTCGTGCGCGCCTACCGCGCCGCCGCCGCCGCCGCCGGCAGCACGCACTGCGACATGGACCCCAGTGAGACACCACTTAGCCTAAACAACCCTGTACAATAGCTCCCAGCTGCTAGGTCAGAAGCCTATAAAATAGCAACTTAAGACGACACAATTGGTGTGAGTGACAGGTGTGTTGGACAGCGACGCCGGGGTTGATTTCCAATTCAGGACAAACATTTGTGTCATGGACATTGGTGTTTGTGCTGAGTGTAGGTGTTTTTCTATGTATTATATATGAATTTACAAAAAAAAAGTATATAAGTATTTCATCAGTTATCTGGTTCCCATAGTACAAGCTCTGCTTAGTTTGGGGCTAAATGGCGTTGTGTGAAATTAATTTATTTATTATGATTATATTTAGATTATTAGATTAGATTCATTTATTATCATTTTTTCCGACTTTACTCGAACGAGCGTTACGTGGCGGCTCATTCTCATTAATACCCACAAAATAAAGTGCTCAGCGCGCCTAAAGAAGTTTTCACTTCAAAAAGGCGGAAATAAATAAAAGTTTATATCATTTATATTTATATTAAAAAATGTCCTGACTGACTGTCAATAAGTGCGAACGCGAACGGTCAGAGTGTTGCAGATGGGGCACAGTAAAATAAGATTAAGAATTTTTAATATCACAAGGCTGAGAGTGAGCATGCTCGCTTTGCTCGCGTGTGGACGCAAAATAAACTCAGCATACCCTACTCTCACCCAGCTTTTATCTGGTAGATTGTTAAAATTTATTTACCTCAGCGACATATTTTAAAAAACCTTATTTAAAAAGTAAGAATCTGTTACTGGCAATAGGATAAGTTTAAATAATTATATACATACATATAGAGTGCTGTTGATTCTATAATAAATAAAAAAAAAACTGATCGATTCATCTGTTCATCATCATACAAATTTGAGAGTTGATATGTCCAGTGTCGCAGTCGCTAGCCGCCGATGCGCTGTCGGCGCTGGGGCTGGCGGTGTGCGGCTGGCACCACTCGCACCCGCGCTTCCCGTGCGCGCCGTCGGCGCTGGACCTGCAGTCGCAGCGGGCGTGGCAGCGCGCGCTGGCGTGGCGCGTGCCGCTGCTGGGGTTCATCACGTCGCAGCACTGGGCGCCCGGCCGCCGCGCCTCGCAGTACCGGTGGGTACTATACTAACTACTCGGGCGAATCAACATGACACCTGGCTGACACGTGGCTCGGAACTTGATGCTTCCCCCGCTGCCCCGCGCGGCGCCCTCCGTTATTGTTCTTCCTCTAATTGCGAAGCCTTATCATTACTTATCATTACCAAGTATTACAGGACCTCTTCTCTATCAAGATTATCCAATTCCACGCTGTACTTTGCACAAACGTCATTCGATCCAGGTGTCATGTTTATTCGCCCGAGTAGTACACTGCAGTGTCTTGTACTAAAGGGTTTTCCATTAATGAGCATTAGACGAAAAATCAAGCCCAGTCATAGGTCGCATTATCGAGTCACCGGGATGTGGAGGGCATTTTTCGCAAGTAATGATATCGCGCAATATCATTTTTGCTGATCTTTAAATTTGAATAAAGCTGTGTTATATTTCTTTGATTTTTTGTATTATTATAAAGGTCCATTAATGACATTATGTTTGGAATATGACATCGTTCAAATGGGGTGGTACTTACACGAGAAGTCCAATTCTCGATGACTCTAGCGCACAGATCGGGCTGAAGCTGGATTTTTCTGTTCAAAAAATCTATGTGAGCAAAACACGTGCTTAACGGTGAAGGAAAACATCGTGAGTAAACCGGCATGTCAGAATGTCAATAGCATGAAAGGAGCCTCTTCGAGGCGCACTTGAAATCCTTTCACCACACTGGTTCGAAAGAACTAGTGACACGATAAGAAGAACATAAAAATATACTATCTTTTCCCAGATGCCTACGAGTAGAAGATGACGACTCCAGCGGGGATCCCATCGGCTACCAGTTCAGCGTGAAGTTGGTCCCGGATCTGACGGCCGCCGCGCTACCTTCGTTCCTGGAGGAGCTGGGCACAGTGCTGCGGGGAGACAGCACTGACGAGCTGAGGGTGGATCTCGTACACGACGTGTGTCCACAGGCCAAGATCACGTACTTGGAGAAGGTAAGGCTGACTCTAGTGATCCTATTGGCTACCAGTTCAGTGTGAAGTTGGTCCCGGATCTGACGGCCGCCGCACTACCTTCGTTCCTGGAGGAGCTGGGCACAGTGCTGCGGGGAGACAGCACTGACGAGCTGAGGGTGGATCTCGTACACGACGTGTGTCCACAGGCCAAGATCACGTACTTGGAGAAGGTAAGGCTGACTCTAGTGATCCTATTGGCTACCAGTTCAGTGTGAAGTTGGTCCCGGATCTGACGGCCGCCGCACTACCTTCGTTCCTGGAGGAGCTGGGCACAGTGCTGCGGGGAGACAGCACTGACGAGCTGAGGGTGGATCTCGTGCACGACGTCTGTCCACAGGCCAAGATCACGTACTTGGAGAAGGTAAGCCAGGTGTAAACAGGTATGATTTTGTTAAAAATTAATAATTTTTTTTTTTAATTTATAACTTGAATGTACAGACAGCGTCAGAGATAAGTATCCCCCTTGGACAAGACACCCAGCTATAAATCCTTTCAAAAAATTGTAATACTTAAAATTATTTTTATTTTTTATTTTTCGTTATGAACGTTAAAATATAACAAAATCATACCTGTTTACACCTGGCTGAGAAGAGGTGAAGCCAAGTGCCCACTAGGCAACCATGATTATTAAAATTCTTTGCAGAATTTGCTGTGGAGTGTATGATATTTTCTTTAAAAAACAAGTGAAAATTTTATCCAAAAATCAATAAAAAAATATTTAATTACCAATACTTGCAGCCAAATTTAGATAGGCACCCTGGTAGATATATATACGCTCCTATACATACATTTATGTACTAAATATGTAGGTTTTAAACGTCTACTCGACGAATGTAGTGATCCCGCAGTGGGATCTCGTACTATGAGTAACCATTATCTATTAAAACAAAAGTTCATTGTATCATTTTACAGTGCATATCGAGTATCTCCCACCACATGCGGTCGGCGGGCTACGCAGACGACGACCCTCTCATCTCACAGCTGATACAAGGACTCCGCGACGTGCTCAGATAGCTGCGTACCAACCGTTACCAACGGCAGCGTTGCAACGTTATTTAACGTTAAAAGCTTGCGTCCACAGGACGTATCGGACGCATCTCATCAAACGGATTAATTAGACTGCGTCCACTGTATCGGCAGCAATCGGATTGCCGACGCGAGTATCAGCAAACGGATTGCCGATGCCACCTTCATTCGGATTTTTGTAGTGATTGTACGTGCGTAAAGTGTTTATGAGAATTGAGGAAAGCGATGAAGAAGTCGTTTTTGCTTGTTTATTAGCAGAAGAGGAAGAACAAGAAAAAATCTAGAAAAAGGAAGCATAACTTCTGGTTACTCAACATATTCAAGAAGAGATCGGAACATGGAGAATATCACACACTATTTCCTATTTGTTAAAAAAATCTGTTGCAAATGGCTGACGATGCGGAGCGAGCGCGCGGGGCGAATCCACTGATCAGCATTCCGTATGACGTCATCGGTACGCATCGCATGTAGGCATTGCCGATGAGCGGTCCGTACGGTGCGGATCAGTGAACGCTGTTGTATGAGTTTTTTTACAAGGCAACCTAAAATCCGTTACGTACGATGCGTCCGATACGTCCGATGCCGGCCTGTGGACGCTTAGCATAAGTCTGAGGCCAACCGATTTTTGTAAATTTTTGAGTTGTTAGTCGCGTAATTTCATTGCATTTGTTTTCATAGAAAAGTCCTGTTTGATTCACACGGCGACGCAAAATGAGTTAATTTTTCTGCTGGTCAGAATTTACGCGACTCAACTCAAAAAATTACGCTCGTTCGGCCTCAGCTAAGGCGTTCCGGTGCAGGGTTCCGTTAAGTGCCAGTTATTTTGCCACCGAGTGATGTGTTACTTGTTGTGTTCCGTTTTGAAGGGCACTGGTAAATAGCAAGGACGAGCGCTCTACAATGTCGCGCCGGCCTTTGTTATTCAAAGTATTGTGTAGTACCGTTCTGATCACGGGCAGGCGTGATATCTTATCATCAAGAGAGCACCTAGCTCGTTTTGTCACTTGCTTATTATAAAGTTTTACGCTCGACTATCGTTTGAAGTGTATTGCTTTAAAGTACTGTTGTATTAGTATAAGATTCCTTGATTTGTGAATATGTAGATATATTCCTGGATTCTATAATGTACACAAAATACATCAACATAACAGAATAGTATATATTTCATAGCTTATATAAGAAAAAAATGTCTAATGTTAAATAAATAAAATAAACATAGGTTTATATAACAGGCATGTACAAAAAGCGAGCCTTCGACTTAAATTGATGTTTTCTTCCAGCAAACATAGGAGAGAGAAAAAGAAAAATGTGTGAAAACAATATGTAAGACGATACGCCATAACACCAATAAACTACTAGGTATGCAATTTACTATTTGTTACTTTAATGCCCGCTTTCCACAGCGAAAGGCTTCGCTTCATTCTTCTGTGACACTTTTCTCTTGTTAAGGCGAATAGCACCCTTGATTCGCCCTCTGATGTGTAAAACCTTGCCCGACTTTAGGCAAAGATTAACATTCGAATTAGATTTTTACTGTACGTTTGTAATGTTATTTTTAGATCCTTCTTTCTAGGTCTTTTTTTGTAATTAAAAGTATTAATTTTTAAATCTTGAAAAATGTTGGTATGTGCGAGCGAGAGGGCGAATCAGGAGTACTATTCTCCTTAAGTCCGCTCAGCTCTTTTACAATGGATATGGTAGCACTTCTAGGCAGATTTCTGTTGTGAGCTCGACGGGGTCCGCTCCGCTCGCAGTGGAGACGGGCATAAAGGACTTACTTTCAGCATTGTTGGATAGCAGACTGCAGCAATGGTTTTTGAATGTATTCTGACTGCACAGATACAAGGTCTGTCTGCATTGACCATTTTTTTGGTGATTAAAAATAGGTGGTGTATAACTTGCACAAAATATTTATTATTCTGTGATATCACTGTTAGTTAAGTTATTCTAGCTTTAACTTGGTAATTGAGGTTTGTTTTCTTTGACTTTTTTCATTTTCAGTATTATTGTTTGATTAGTCTGATAGTTGAAAGTATAGAGTTCAAAATTACAGCGTGCGCAGAAAAAGGTGTACACAATAATTATCTTACTAATTGATTTAACTTTGTAAATAAGTTTGCCTACTGTGATTAAAAAATTGTAAATAAATATTTAAAACAATTTCTTGTTTTTCCTTGGAATTTAAAAATACGGGTTTAGATTAGATAGGTAATCTACAAAACAAAATGCGGAAATATATGGCACAGTTCCAGTTTATTTTTTAATGTTACATGTGCTAGAATATAAAAATAATACAGTCTGATTAGTGAAGTTTTTTACTATGACGCCGAAAAAACGACTGATTTCAGCTGAATCATTGAAGTAAAACTTTAGCAAGTAAATAATAGTCAGAAATTTCTCGATCTCACATATTACATTAACTTAAAAAATATTATAATTTTTTATAATTTAACAAGCAATTTTAAAACTATATAATTTTGAGCCCTCGTGGACTTGATAGCACTTTAGTTACAAGACGCTACTGTTATGAAAGTGCCTATTTATTTATTTATAAACGATACATTACTTGATTTATTTTTTTACAGTCATAAGTCGCTTGAATTGCGTCACAGGTTTACAAATTACTGGTAAACAGTGCTCGGTTCTACACACAAACAATAATTGTTTCTTTAGAAGGAATCAGAGAAATAATCCACTATGAAACATGATTTCAATATGAAAAGAAATAAGAAATGGCAAGACTAAAATGACCTAAACGAAGTCAGAATCAGTGGGATTTCACTGCAAAATGGAAGACATTAAAACATGTAGAACTGCTACGAAACAATAGTTTGTGTGTAGAAAACGGTGTCAGTTTACAATCTCGGGCAATAAATAAAAAATATTTAGTTAAATTAATAAAAAATAAAGTTCGAAACGTAGCGTTACCACTATATTTACAATTTGTTAACTTACGACTAACGAGAAGCATCAACTATGAAACTTTATTTAACATTGAAGGCACATTTTTCCGCACCGATTCTCGTCCTTACCGTGCATGACATACGGCGCACTTTCAGCTGGCCACCTGTATAATATACAACAACGCACTATTCTAGACTTTATGGCTAAAAGTCTTGTATAGCGCTCATTTACAGCTGTTTTGTGTGCGTCCCAATGGACAGAAACCCCACATCTAACTTAACTAACAATGAGAATAAGGGCTTATTCCCGAAATACCCACCGATGGGTATTTTGGGAAAAAAGTCTCGATATCCCCGGTGGCGATGGCCGGTGGGAATTTCGGGAATAAGCCTGAATAAGTACTGCATTGGAACAATTTTCATTGCACGTTACAAAGAACGAATACAGCTTGAAAAACCGATACAATAGGAAAACATTTTGTAAAAAAATCGTTCAAAATAACATGCATTGCAAATCTACTTAGTTGAATATCGATAGTTGGATTCAGTCTGGCAACTGTTTCGAAGTAAGTAACTTTTTATGAAAACACATTCACAAGGCCTACAAAGTACGCGTCTGTGTGATGTTATTAGATTTTTTTTCGTGTAACACAATTGTAGACGATGTAACTGTGCTCACATAAAAACTCCCGAAATTGACTGGTTGAATAACTGAATCAATAAATTCTTAAAGTTATTTGGCTACATTAGTCACTATTCACAGCTGCGGAACGGAAATCAACTGTTCACTTACGATTACATTGTATTTAAATTCATATTGACATTTGATTGAGATCCCGTGATGCGATGCCAAGTTAATTCTTCAACTTGGCTATCATAAACAATTCAGTACGAATTGGATGTAGAATATAATAAATATTCGATCAAATGTAAACTATAAAATAATGCAGAAGAAAAATGCAAATAATAGTTATTTTCTACATCCAATTGTGATATCATTATCTCAAATCCAATAATCCTGATTTCTTAACGAAATAATATAATTTTAATTCAACAGAACACGTCAGTTTTTATATCTAAAATATTAATTTAAAAAATATACAAACTAAGCAGTCATTCACGTAACACTAGGAATATAAAAAAAATTGCTTACGTCTGCGTAAAAATATCGTACAATAGTAAGCGTACTCACCTAGCTCGAGTTATAAAAAAATCCGTAAAGCAAAAGTCAGCAAGGAACAACTTTTTTAAAACGATTTTGCACGATTATTGGTCACGATTACTTTTGTTTTATTTATAAATAAATAAATTATTAGTCTAGTTTACCCCACCTAAGAAACATACATATTTTTATGTAATATTCAAATAACATTCTCGTAGGACTTACCTATCCTGTATTTTTGTGGTAGACGAAATGCGATATAACGCTTCGCGCAGCCTTAAATATACGTTGCTAACACTGGGAGAAAATGATAATACAAAATAGCGCTCTTTTTCGGTGGTTTTACAGCACACATTCTAACAACAGACTATTCGACCAAAGAACATAATCACGATTGAAACACAAGCACCAACGGTATTGAGCTAAATTAAACTGACCTATATGTTCGGGAGTATTACATTGGCTTTTACGCATCTCATTTCTACCTGGATAAATAGCTTCTAAAATAAATGTACAGCAGGCCCACCAAAACTGTTTCTGTTCTAAAGTTAACCTAAGTTGCAGTAGTGATTTAGAATGCGCCTTATCATCAGTTGAAAAATCACGAGTTAGATCTATGATTCTAGAATGATGACGGGTTCCTACGAGTAGTTACCGATGGTTGCGAGTGGGTGATAGTTAGCTCGATTTAGATTAAACCGATAGTTGCGAGCGACATACTCTATGTTCTTGATACTACTGATGGTTGCGAGTGGCATACTCTATGATGTTCTTGATACTACCGATCGTTGCAAGTGGGTGACAGGTTTCCAGATGTCCGAAGTCCGCGCGCGTCACTCGATGCTCTTGATACTAAGGATGGTTGCGAGTAGGCGCTAGCTGGTTCCCGCGATTCCGCGCGCATCACTCGATGCTCTTGATACTAAGGATGGTTGCGAGTGGGCAGCTAGCTGGTTCCCGCGATTCCGCGCGCATCACTCGATGCTCTTGATACTAAGGATGGTTGCGAGTGGGCAGCTAGCTGGTTCCCGCGATTCCGCGCGCATCACTCGATGCTCTTGATACTAAGGATGGTTGCGAGTGGGCAGCTAGCTGGTTCCCGCGATTCCGCGCGCATCACTCGATGCTCTTGATACTAAGGATGGTTGCGAGTGGGCAGCTAGCTGGTTCCCGCGATTCCGCGCGCATCACTCGATGCTCTTGATACTAAGGATGGTTGCGAGTGGGCAGCTAGCTGGTTCCCGCGATTCCGCGCGCATCACTCGATGCTCTTGATACTAAGGATGGTTGCGAGTGGGCAGCTAGCTGGTTCCCGCGATTCCGCGCGCATCACTCGATGCTCTTGATACTAAGGATGGTTGCGAGTGGGCAGCTAGCTGGTTCCCGCGATTCCGCGCGCATCACTCGATGCTCTTGATACTAAGGATGGTTGCGAGTGGGCAGCTAGCTGGTTCCCGCGATTCCGCGCGCATCACTCGATGCTCTTGATACTAAGGATGGTTGCGAGTGGGCAGCTAGCTGGTTCCCGCGATTCCGCGCGCATCACTCGATGCTCTTGATACTAAGGATGGTTGCGAGTGGGCAGCTAGCTGGTTCCCGCGATTCCGCGCGCATCACTCGATGCTCTTGATACTAAGGATGGTTGCGAGTGGGCAGCTAGCTGGTTCCCGCGATTCCGCGCGCATCACTCGATGCTCTTGATACTAAGGATGGTTGCGAGTGGGCAGCTAGCTGGTTCCCGCGATTCCGCGCGCATCACTCGATGCTCTTGATACTAAGGATGGTTGCGAGTGGGCAGCTAGCTGGTTCCCGCGATTCCGCGCGCATCACTCGATGCTCTTGATACTAAGGATGGTTGCGAGTGGGCAGCTAGCTGGTTCCCGCGATTCCGCGCGCATCACTCGATGCTCTTGATACTAAGGATGGTTGCGAGTGGGCAGCTAGCTGGTTCCCGCGATTCCGCGCGCATCACTCGATGCTCTTGATACTAAGGATGGTTGCGAGTGGGCAGCTAGCTGGTTCCCGCGATTCCGCGCGCATCACTCGATGCTCTTGATACTAAGGATGGTTGCGAGTGGGCAGCTAGCTGGTTCCCGCGATTCCGCGCGCATCACTCGATGCTCTTGATACTAAGGATGGTTGCGAGTGGGCAGCTAGCTGGTTCCCGCGATTCCGCGCGCATCACTCGATGCTCTTGACGCGCGCCATCACCTTTCCCTCGAACATGGGCAAAGTGTCGGCGTCGCAGCACACCTCCTCCTGGATCACCGTGTCCAAGTCGGCGCAGTTCGTTTTGAAGAAGTATCTGCAATCAAATGAAAATAACTGTAGTGAAATACTTGGATCTCGAAACTTACCATCACAATGTCGTGAACGGGTGATCTAAAGCAGTTTTGTACTGACTGATTCAAAGTCTTGTGTATCACTGTTCTGGTCAGATAGACAGACATGATCAATTAACAGGAAAAATCATCAGGCGTTCTCCTGTTATTTTTTTTTATTGTCCTCTTTTACGTTCACAAGCCTGCCTTCGTACAATATTTAAAATAAAATCTTAGAGCGGTTTCACATTAGCGGATTCGCCGCTCGTGTTTTGTTTTTTGCGCGTGACAAGCCGCGAAGACGCCTCATGCTACTGACACTCGCTAGAAAAAACCGAGCGTAAACGCCGGTATACGCGCGACAAAAATACGCTAGTCTGAAACCACATCTAATGTTATGTTACCTATAGTTGCCCTTCCTGGGCAGATATTCCTTGAATATCTTGAGCGTGAGCGGCGCGGCGGGCACCTTGAACCGGTACGGCACGTTCTCGTCCAGAAAGGTGACCACCACCACTGTATGTCGCGGTTCCGCCACCGCGCCGCCGCCGCCACCGCCACCGCCTGGCTTGCTGCTGCCGCTGAAAATAACAATTCATTAACGTTTTGTTACCGAGTGTAGGGATATATCGCTAGGAAGTGAAGACCTTCAAACGTTTTTACAGAGAACATTCATGCTGCAATAATTATTGTCAGAGTAAGAAAGGCTCTGAGTCTTTTGGCACTCTAAAATAAGCCTCGAGACCCATTAGTTGCGGACTACACGAAATTTAAATCTTAGCGAAATTTATTTCAAGAAGAACAAGAAGGGTTTTATTATTAAGTTATAACCGCACTCAGTGGCGCATACTAGAAGGCTTACGTTGGCCATCAACAGCAGTATGAGAATAATTCTCACCGTGGTCTAGGAGGTTGTTTATCCCGCCGCCGCTCATCCCTATCAAGCGAAGAGGCGCGCTCGCCCCGTTCGCTCCGCTCGCCGCGCTCCCGCTCGCCACGATCGCCACGCTCGCCTCGCTCGCGGACCGCGCGCCGCTCCATCCGCTCGGATCCGTCCGCCACCCACAACAGAAGCCGCTCGCCGGTGCCGACCGCTTCGCTCACCACCGACACACCACTATCGGTGAACTCCGTCACCGTCTTCTTTGATATTATCGATCTGAAAACATACGAATCATGAAAAATATGCCGATTTGGCTATAGCAACAGATTTATACTTTGTTTGTTGCTTAAATTTAACTTCTCTAGTTTAACACAAAAATGTCCACACAAAGCGTGCTGTGTTCACTGACCCTTAGAAATAACACTGTTTTATTTATACGTAGTTAAGCCAAATAATTGTAATAATTATTTCAATTACCTAACCTAACAATAAAAAAAATGGATCTTGGCAACTCTGAAGTTAGGTAAAACTAGGCAATTTAATTCCTTATAGCACAGCAACGAACTTCAGTCTAAAACCTCAAACTATAATTATGGTGTGGCCAAATTTCTATTTACAAAACGTTCATTCATGGCAACAATTAATTGATGAGCATGCACAGATAAAACATGAGTGAAAAAATGGCTCCGAATAACAGATTCGAGAAGTGAAATTAATTAAGTGAATGTGACACAAAGTATATGGATTAATATCCTTTAACTGGTGGTCGGGGACTGTTGTGCTCAAAGCAGTATAAAGGCTATTCGTTTTCAGAACACAAAGAGATACAATCGAGTCAGTTCCAAATAACCACAATTAAATGAGCGCAATAAGCATGTTATTTTGAATAAGAACACAAACTCTGTGGGCGTTTCGGGCGGAAAAAGCAAGCGTAATATGGTTGTAATCTTTATGCAAATAGTGATTTAAACCCACACAAATAGATAAATAATTACCTAAAGATATAAAATAGATGCGACACTCCTGTGAATGCATGTCAAATACGATTGCAAAGTTTAGTCATTGGAATTTTGAAACATACAGTAAAATTCTTGTTATGAAAAATTTTGAAAACAAGAGTATTGCACATTGTCAAAGATAGTATGGCGCTAAAAAGTTCTCAGTTGCTAGTATCAATGTTAAAATAGGAAATAGTATGAACATAATTTATGGCAAATCTTCAAATAATTTTACTGGTCATTCTTACGTAAAGCCATAAACTTTTTAGCTCGTCAGATATCCTAAAATACTACAAGATTAGAGCGTGACACAGCTTCATAACTTTAGTTGTAAAGCGAATGTTTAGTCTAGATTATTACGGGACTTCCAGCATCCAGTATGAAGTAAGGCTTAATAATGGTGGCTTCGCAGGGCCTGTGCTAACACGCGCTGCGCCACGCCAAGGTCATTTGTAAGGGCCAGCGCGTTTCGCAGAGTCTTAACACCCTTTCTCGCGTCTTGTGTTCACGACAATACGCTCTCGCCTCGCACCACACGGCCTGTGGCGCGGCCCGGCCCGTACAGTACCCTTAGTACGAGTTTGATAGTTTCCAAAACTCAATAGTTTTGGTGAGCTCGCTCAAACGAATAGTTTACGTTGTAATCGGCAGTACGGGCTAAATTTTTCGTATTAAGTTTACACGATATCAACCATCGACTAGCTCGATTGAACGAACTTCATGGTATATACTTCTAACTCTTTTACACGTCGGCAAAAGAAAGAGACGAACATATCCTTTACGTTTGGCGTTTTGTACCACGTTTTGATTTTTTTTTAATTTGCGCATGGTGTTGGCTAAAGTCATATGACCATACTGCCTTGGCATACGTTTATTATTATTTTTTATGGAGGCATCGTTTTTTAAAGGAAAAATGAGCCCATCACAATTTAAAATTATGGATAGATTTCATAGAGTGGTAATTATTTATCTCTCTGGAAAAAAGTCAGAGTACAAGATGTGTCTCGAAATTTGTATAATAACCCATATCCATAATTTTAGAAATGGTGACTTAAATAAACCGGCCGAAGGCCCTCATGTCAGGCTGAGAGCAATAAAATGTGGCAGGATTTACAAATATTTACAAATACTAGCTTGTTCGCATAGCTAAGTCAAAGTTAGAATTCGTACTGCCAAAGTGCCATAAACAGATCGAAAACTTTTTTGGTTTTCGAATACTATGTTTCGATCAAACTCATACTGCCGATTTTAGTTCATGAAAGTTTTCGCTAGGGGCGCTGTAAACAAATGTATGGAAGGAAACGAAACTACATATAGTTTTCGAAAACTATCAAAACTCGTACTAAGGGTACAGATGATCTTGGCGCGGCGCAGCACTTGCTGCACTTGTTAGTTGGCCGTGTGAAGCCACCATAAGCCTTGCGAAGGTAGTGGGGCTCGTTGCTTGTGTTATCTCGTTGAGAACACACCAAATTATCGCGTTGTGTCTACGTTGTGTGTACCTTTCTGATTATAAATAAAATAACTATTAAAAAAAAAGTGACCTCAGTGTGATTACAGTTAGGAAGCGATAGTGTTGTGTTTACCTCCTGGTGCTGAGGTCGTCGGGCGGCGCGGTGCAGTGGCCGGAGTCGGCGGAGAGCGCGGAGGGCGCGCGGCGCGCGGCGTGGCGCGGCGCGTGGCGGCGGCGCCCGCCCGGCGGGGACGCGCCCGGCGTGCGCTCCGACCACACGCGCGACACGTGCTGATCTGGTACACAACACAACGCAACATCAGCACTGACCTGTACACGGCCATAGACAGGGAGCACAGCGGACAAGTGGATCGAAAGGTGTCATACCAAAAACAGTATTACGTGTACGAGCACTCAGAGACCTACCCTTCGTTCGGACAATTAACCTTTTCTACAAGCTAGTCAAATCACTAGTTGGTGTCACATACTAAAAGTAGAAAATCCAAATGTAATTTTAGATTAACTATAGTTTTGACCATCAAAGTGTCAAAGTGGACGAGCGTTATAGTAGCGCTTTCCCATGACTCATGGGCAGATAGTAAGAACAATCACAAGAGCGCCTCGTCTCGTCACTTGTTCAGCCGAATGGAACAATGTTATCAGTGAAGGCAGGGAAAAAGCCGTGTTGGCCGAGTGGGAGGTGCCTCGACTTTCAATCCGAAGGTCGTGGGTTGGAACGCGGTTGTAATTTCGTGAGAAAACTGGCATGTCATAGAACCTAAAAAGTTCTAAAACATGGCGTCAAGTGCACGAAAGGCGCCTCTTCGGGGCGCACTTTAAATCCTTTCACTACACTGGGTCGAAAGAATAGTTCTTTCGACGTTCGTTCTGTCATGATAAGAGGAAGATAAGTGAGAGCAGGGCGGTGCAGGGTGGTGCGGGGTGGTGCGGGGCGGTGCGGGGTGAGGGTGCGGGGCGGTGCGGGGTGAGGGTGCGGGGCGGTGCGGGGTGAGGGTGCGGGTCGGTGCGGGGTGAGGGTGCGGGTCGGTGCGGGGTGAGGGTGCGGGGCGGTGCGGGGTGAGGGTGCGGGGCGGTGCGGGGTGAGGGTGCGGGGCGGTGCGGGGTGAGGGTGCGGGGCGGTGCGGGGTGAGGGTGCGGGGTGAGGGTGCGGGGCGGTGCGGGGTGAGGGTGCGGGGCGGGGTGTTGCTCACCGAGTATGTCCTGGTCGTTGTCGTCGTCGAGCTGCAGCTTCTCGCGGATGGCGGCGGCCACCAGCTGCGGCGGCAGCGCCTGGCTGCACGCCTCCTCGCTGTCACCCTGGGAACAACACAACAGGCCCTGTTACATTACGCTACATTTTGTTCGTCACTCTTTGGATCGCTTTGTTCCACATGTCTATTTTTTTATGTATTTTCTCAATGAGTTTTGATTTCCTGTTTTTTACCTCTCATGTTATTTAATTAATGTATTATGTATCAAAATAATTATGTTATGTATAATTAATGTGTATGTAATATGCAATTTAACACTTGAGCGCTTTGGCCTAGGCTGTAAGATCATTTGTGTACTTGTACAATAAAAATGAAATAAAAATTTGGATCTTTTGTTGAATTATTCTCATCTGTCACCCTTCTCTGTCCACCTAGGGTGACAGATGGGACAAAAAGTTCTACCCCTTACAGCAACTGGGTGCCAGATGGAACTTTTTCCGTCATTCCTCGGATTTGTTCCATGTCTTCTGTACGAGTACATATACAGTTTACCTCTTAACCTTCAGTGTGCAATTAGAGAACCGTGCGATACACACGCGATACGGGTGAACTCGCCTATCAAATAATTATTACTTTACTTTCAATTAAACGTGAACTTTCAATAAAGTCTTAAAATACTATATTTTCTATCAAACTCTAAATATTACTACAGTTCTAACTGGAACCGTACATCTTCTTTGGGATTACTTTGATCCATTTATCTTTCCTTGGATCACTTTGTTCCATATGGCTCTCCTTGGATCACTATTCCATGTCACTCCTCGATTTTTTAGTTCAATAAGACTCTTTTAAGATGGAGATAAGAGAGGTAACTTTGTTACATTCGTAGAAGGCAACTATTATACGCCCGCGTTCACTTAATCAGGCGCTATCTCGATCGTTGACTCATTTAAAAATGTATTTGTTGTTGGATCAGTTGAGCTACCACAGTATACGTACGTCATTGAGTCGTCTCTCGAGGCGCTCCTTGGCATCCTGTTCCTTGCGCACGCGCTCCAGCTTCTCAATTAGGATCGGCGCAAACTCGTCGGGCGGCAACACGCGCAGTTGTTCAGATTGCATGCGCTGTGTACGCGGAATAACCTACAAACACATAAAATAATTTAATTTTTATAAATTTAACAAGTACACTTTTTGTAATATGCAGAATTTGAATACTTAGAGGATATTTTTTTTATTTGATGCGACTAGATTTTATCGTAATGATTTAATTAAAAATGTTAAGTACTGTTGGATGCAAGCGATCGTGTCGCGCGACTCGCGCATACATATCGGGTTCGTGCGGTCGCGGACGCCAACATTGGAAGAATGTGGAGGAAATTCCACTAATTACACCAAAAATACTGGAAAAAAATGGCGTGTACAAAAGGACCAGTGGTCACAGTGCACACCCAGCAGTATCAGTAGGTAGTTATGGGTTGTGGATGATGACGATGATCAATCAGCGCTGGATCGATGGGGTCATGAGAACCTCACTTACCAGCACAACGCTGAGTTGAGTTTGCTAGAAATTATGCGAGTACCTCCTACTACAACACGGAATTGTTATTTTTTTACTTTATTTTTATTACTACTTACTTTATATTCTCTATTAATTCATATCTGTGGGTGGGTAGGAAGCTTGTTTTAGTTTTAACTCTTATGTATAACTTTCTGGTAAATAAAAACATTTTTCTTTCTTTATGATGACACAGAGAAGGGATAAGCTCTTAGTAGTAGTATTTATTTACTTTAAATAAAACGGTTAAACAACCAATTCCATTATTTAAAGATTAAAAATAAAATTATTAAAATACAAATTAAATTAAAAATTAAATTACAAATTACTTAAATTATAAATTTAAAATAGTCATCAAATAAATAATACACTTAATTAATTATATTTATGTCAAAATTTTGATTGGCAGTACCAATGGAAATCAGAGGTGAGCTCTTTCCATTGATCCGCAAATATGTCACTATGTGGACTGGCTTCTAGGAGGTTGTTGAGACGTATATTTGACGATGATGTTGTCTTACCATAGCGACATCCTGTTCTTTATTGATGACGGCGTGCCGGTCCAGGCCGTGCAGCCTCGCGCGATGCCGCGACTCGCGGGACTCGCGCCGCACCGACATTCCGTCGCTGGGGGGAAACAACAGTTTAAATCTCTAGCTATTGAGGGTTGAAGGGACCACAGTTGAATTTAATTTTATTTTATTTAATAAATAATATACACAGTATACTACATATCATTTTTTTAGCTAGCTAGGCGCTCTTCTGCTGATAATGACGCCGTGCCTGTCTAGCCTCGCGCGGTGGCGAAAAAGTAACAGCACTAGCTGCACTGTAGCTATTACCAGAACACAGTGATACAAACACATAACTGCTTTGGAGCAGAATATCTGGCATTGTGTTGGTACCCATCTAGGCGGCATTCTGCCGGTCTTTTTTTTGTAAAAATGGCGATAATTTAGAGGCAAAAATATTCAAATCTAGCTATTGAGTGTCGGTTGAGGTGGTTCGATAGCTGAGTTTTTTTTTCTTATATTTCGTGATTTTCGTTTGCAAGGTTGATAGGAGTCTTCAACTATTGACTGATGTAGTTTTAAGTTATTTTAAAATGAACCTATATTCATAATAAATGAAATAAAATGCAGTTATGTGGATGACAAATTAGTGCTAGGGGCTAAGCTGTCAAATCTAAGAAACAGTGCAAAATTAATGTACTTACATTTGAGAAAATAAGGCAATTTCTACTTGCGAACTGCATAAAAACGTCTACCAGCTTATAGCATTTTTAACTAAATGCGGTACTTACGTGTTGTAATGTTTGCGGAGAAAAATGCCGGGTCAAGGATCATCGATTACTGCCCAAAAGTTACTTGGATTCCTTTTCATGGTCAAGACTAAATATTTCAATGAACCTTTCCTAAAGCATTCTAAGGTCCGTCTTCCACTGCGAAAGAACAATGTGCGAGAATCGGTTCGATTTACTCTGCGACCACTTTTGGGAAACTTTATTTGTTAAAGTCCGCTCCGCTCACTCTTTTACAAAACAGGATGAGCCACGGCCGTCGGCCATGACACATGGAGGGCAAGTATTTTAAATAATAAAGTCAGAAAGTTTTAATGGAGACTCACCTTTATTTTTATTAAAAGTTAGTATTACTGCTAAAATATTCAAAGATTTTTAAAAATCGCTAGCGCAAGCCGGGACTAAACCCGCTAAATAATAAAATCTAAACAATCTGTATTTTTATAGTATCGATCGAAAGCGTCACATAGTATCGAAAATTTAAGGAACTATATGAAATTACAGACATAAATGAGTAAAAAGATATTTTTTTAATAAAAATTGTAGTTTTTTTATTTTTATTTTGAATGACTTACTTGCTTTTAAAAATAAAAGAGTCTCTATTAAGCAAAACTTCCTAACTTCATAATTTAAAGCCCTCCATGGGGCATGGCCGTGAGACACCCGGTATAAGCAGTTTTACGCTCACAGTGGAAGGCGGACATTAACCTTGGTTATGCTGGATAAGGAACATTCGAAGCCTTCAGTTTGATAACTCCAAGACCATAGCTCCAGGGTTCCTCACAGGCTTCACAGAACCACCTCAAGTCCCCGAGGATGTCGTGTCAGTACTTCTTCTTATCGTGTCACTAGTTCTTACGAACCAGCGTAGTGAAATGATATCAAGTGCGCCTCGAAACCTTGCACTGTGTACTTACACACTGCTTCCTGATAGGGAGACGGCATCGCTGTCAGTTCTGCCGCTGCTCAAGCTGGCGCGCTCGGAGTCCTGTCGCGACGTGGTGCAGAAGCCGGCGTACGACACGTGAGCGCTGTACACTGACCGCTTCCTGTGGCTGCACCACCCGAATGATGCCCGACCGGCAGTGGATAGCGGACAACGGGATATGGTCGAGTGGGAGTTTTGGTTGTATGGGTTGATGGTGAGGGGTTAGAAATGGGTTTTGGAAATTTTGAATAGAAGAGGGTTGTAGTGTTTTTGATAGATATTGAAATAGGATTTGTAAATAAAATTAGGAGTAGAATACATTTGGAAATAACCGTGAACAATATTTTACGTCATTTGGTTATTTTAACAGAAAAAAAAATACATTGGAAATATGTTTATGGTTTTATAGATTTGAATAAATAAATAGATATTAAAGTTATTACAGACGAGATATAAACAAGTACATTTATAGAGTAGATAAAATGAAATACATGTCATATTTCGAAGGGTATATGGGTATAACGGATAATAAAAAGGGGTAAAAAGTTTATAAGGTAGGTTTTTGGGAAGGGTAGAAAGGTTTATAAATGATTCGGGTGGTAAAACAGCGTAGCGCATACGATATGCGGCGAACAGCGAGCATGCGGGCACAAACATGGGGGCAAACAAGACACGGGTCAGACAAGCTGGGGGCGAGTGGGACAAATTGAGGGCGAGTAGGACAAATTGGGGGCAAATCAGAACAAAAGTTACGCCCGAACAAAAAAGTTACAAGTAATTTAATTTAGTAACCAGTATATGTATAGCGGCAATGACACACAGCTTTTTTACAAGCTACAAGCCAGCGTGTTCGCTTGTAGCTCACTCGCCGAGTGTCATCGGCTTTTAATTAAACTCGCCGGCTTGTAGCATGAATACTAGCCACGTGTCATCGACGCTTATGAGTGGAGAATAAGTGCATAGGTAACAAGTGTAAGGGTAAGGGTGCGTTTCCACAGACGCAGAGCTGAGCGGAGTGGAGAGGAGCGGAACGTAAATTAGCCAATCTCAGTGTTCGAAATTCTACTTCCACTCCATTTCAAGCACTGTGATTGGCTAATTCACGGTCCGCTTCTCTCCTCTCCGTCAATGGAACCGCATCCTACCTTTTGTTTCATTGTAACTTTTTAATTCGGGCGGGCATTGAAATTAAAATAGGCATTAAAATGCTTGGATATTTCATGCTTCGGCTAGGGGTCACACTTTGTAATGATGGAATGATTTTTCTAACTAAATACTTTAGCCTACTAGTTTTACTTACTAAGAAAAGACTAAGTTACAGTAATTTCAATTACTACGTCACAATTATTTACATTTTAACAAACTAACTGAACGACAATCTACTACTATCTATGTAAGGCCAGTCGCAAGCGAGCTACCGAACACAGCGACCGGTGGCAGTGGTCAGCGACAAACAGTTTACAAACATTTTCTTGCTATATCACCACCAGCGATATGTGTGGTGGCGACGACTTAGCGCGTTATAGATACAAAATAACTCATTAACTGATGGGCGCTGGCTACCGGTCGATGTGGACAGTGGCTCGTTTGCGGCGACGGTAATTAACATTTAGTCTTCAAAAATTGCTAAAACTGGAAGTATTTTATCTAAAGCTAACTATTCACTTCAAAACTAGTATAAGATCCAGTACATAGCGTACTGTATGTATGTAGTGGTGGGTACTCACGGCGCGATATCGGAGTGCAGCCGGCGCGACTGCGTGGCGAGCAGCGCGTCGTGCGTAAGGCGCGCCCCCCCGCCGCCCACCGCGCCTCCGCCCCCGCTCCCGCCCTCGCTCAGCTCCTCGCCCTCGTGCAGCGTGGCCAGACCACTCACTGCGCTCAGTTGCTGAACACACACGACAATGTTTTATTGCTTTTCAAACGAATTAAAAAATCGAATTAAATCGAGGACAAGCGACCAAGAGGACGAAGTCCAAAGCGATAGAATAGAATATAATTTATTTGCCTATACAATACAATAGAAACTTATAACTAATCTAAATAATTCTTACTTAAAAAGACTTACTCTAACCTTCGTTTATGTATTTGTATGGCAAAAAAAAATGATGTCCTTGCAAGACGTCACGATCCTCAGCAGTGAGGGACCGATCGAGGAGGGGGGAAAAAGGAGGTTCTAAATTCGGTTGTTTTTTTTGTTTGTTACCTCAGAACTTTGTAGTATGGAAACTGATTTGAAAAATTTAGGGAGGACATACTTTCAGATTGGTCCCATAGAAATTTCATCAAAATCAGTTCAGTACTTTGGTTATGAAATCAAAATTACTGAAAGAAATACACCGTAGGCACCACTGATAGCAAAATACGCAATTTCGTTTAATTGCATGATTTAACGAAATTGCGTATTTTGCTATCAGTGGTGCCTACGGTCACTAGAATAGTCCGATTGAAGTCGGTTGTCTTTGTTTTTGTAAAACCTTGATTGTTATATTCTGATATATAATATATATAATAATTTTATTTCAGACACAAGAAAAGTACAATGTAGCTTAACTAGGGCCCATATGATATATACCTTAGAGACTATCATAAATATTTATCAATTAGCGTGTCACTGGCACTAGGGCAATGACGTGCGCGCGGTGTCGCGTATCAGTCGTCCATAGAACTTCCTGAATACGACACCCTTCGGCCAAAATCCAGTGTCCATGAAAGTTGAGAGTCGATCCGTCGGCACTCTCACCATAAATGAGGCGAAGCCCACATATACTTACACATTATTTTATTACACATTACTGATGCCGACTTGCACCAAACTTTCAAAGTTCCTAAGCAATTACATTACTCGCTTGGCAGTTCTTAACGGTCTGAATTTGGACCGTTAAGAATTGTCAAGCGAGAAAAGTAATTGCTCAGGAGCTTTGACAGTTTGGTGCAAGTTGGCATGAGTCTTGTACTAGGTGGATATTTGTTTGTGGGTTTGTGTGTTTGTTGAGTGGTGTGAAGGTACCTCTCGTACGGGTTGTGGTGGGGAGGTGTCGGGCGACGAAAGCGGCTGCGTGGCCGCGCTCACGTACGACACGTACTGATCCGAACGCAGGAATGCTTGGTACGTACTCTCCGTTATAGCCCGGGTAACCTGCGGAACACATTAGATAAGTAAATGGACTCCCATTTTCGCTACTGAACTCTATTTGGACTTGGCTTTGTCCGCTGTGGTTGTGTTGGTCGGGAACACAAACACCAAATAAGTCCAAGGTAGAAGGATTACGAAACGAAATGAAATTTATTATAATAACAACAACAATAAACTAAAATCAACCCCCGATGGCAATGTCCGAGAGCAGACCTTTTGGTCGTCGCTATTTTTAGGTCAGGCGAGGTGAATTCAGCCCGGCCACACAGGACGCACTATACTAGTGGTATCATCTGACTGTGATTGTGCATCTAATGTGTGTAAATATAAATGTGTAAATAAAATACAATATATATCGAAACACGATTATAGAAAAGAAGAAAGGTACCTACTTAACAATAATATGTAGATAGTTCCCTACATCCGCGTATAATCAATATAAAATATTGATTATACGGCTTCGTCCTGACTTGCTGCATAACAGACAACGCACAAGAAAGGAATTTTGTTTATTCGCAACGCAATAGAAGTTGCGGGCGTCAGCTAGATGTCGATAAAAAGTAGCCTATATCCGTTTCCAGGTTATAACTATATCCGCACTAATTTTCAGCCTAATCGGTTATGAAGTGTCGGCGTGAATGATTGACATCCCATTCTGTTTGATGTGCTGATTATAAAAATGTATCGAAAGGACGAACTCTGTAGCAGTGTTGCACGGTCTATGTGATTCAAAGTCTTGTGGATCTCAACATAATCAAAAACGTCAGATGTTTACAAAAACAATGATGTATCTTACTGACCTCCTGTTCCATATTATCGAAGATGTTCTTCTCGATGTTGACGCCGTCTTTGAGGCTTTGTTTCACATACTGCTTCAGGTCTTCAGGCATCGCTAGCTGCGACTTGCGGAGGAATCTACCACAAACGACAATGCATTGTAATAACGCTTGATATTAATTAAAATTAGGATCTACTTAGATTGGAAACACAGGTACTACATAGATAGTTGTCTGTCTGAATCCAGCCGGCTGCGCCAATTTACCATTTTCATAATCATTTACATACCATAATGTTCTGGTTATCATCATTATAGGCTATGAGAGCAATGAGTCTCTCGGCTAGGAGAGCAATGGGTCTCTCGGCTAGGAGAGCGATGGGTCTCGAGTAGGAGAGCAATGAGTCTATCGGCTAGTAGAGCGTGGGTCTCTCGGGTAGGAGAGCCATGTATCACTCGTGCAGATGGGTCTCTCAGCTAGGAAAGCGATGGGTGTCTCGGCTAGGAGAGCGATGGGTGTAACTGTGCACTCACTTGTAAATAGCAGAGACGACCTGGCGCGTCTTGGCGGGCTCGCTCTCCTGGCGCAGGCCGTGCACCGCGAAGTAGAAGTTGAGGCGGTCCACGTGCAGCCCGCCCGCGCCGCTGACGAACTTGCGGAACAACCGCACTCCCTCCGCGTCCTGGAATTAATGACTATTCGCTAAAGGCTTGACCAAACCAACGCGTTCAGCTCGCGTCCGCGGTGGCGATTAGTTGTTGGCCAATCAGAGGACGCATAGATGTAAACACGTCACTATCGATTGGCCAACAATCGCCACCGTGCACGCGAGCTGAACGCGTTGGTTTGATCAAGCCTTAAGGGATTCGTCTAAACGGACATGGATTTTGCCGGTCTCAATTACTGAGCGGGGTGCTAGTGCAGTAAGCGCAGTGCACTAGCTTCAGAACGTGTCAGCTTCTTGTATCGGTTGAACAAAGTTGTCTGCTTATTTATTTCGAAAAGTTTTATTTATTGCCTTGTTTTTTATTCTTGATACTAGATAGTTTATAATTTTAAAGAATAAGTAATGAGTGTTAGTATTTGTATTTATTTATTTACTTTCATTAAGACGGCAGCAGCCAAAAGTAAAGTGGAGTGTAAAATTAAATAAAACTGTTTAGATGATCTTGTAAAAAAAGTGGAGAGATTTCGTTTTTATTGATGAAGTGTCTGAAAATTTGTTGCCATGTTTTACGACTCCATCTAAGTTTGATACAGTCCATCTTGATGTTATATTCATCTATGAGGTAGGGTAGGGTATCTTACCTCGAGTAGTTCGTGCAGGCTTTTGGCCCATCGCATGTAAGGAGGCGAGGCGGGCGACCGCGACGAGCCCGACGACCCCTCCGTCTGCTCGCGCCATACCATGCCCACCCTGCGGGGGAACACAGCTCAGCTCATTCACTCATACACTCCAAAGCGTCGATGACACAGGGCTACTACTACTAGCCCTAATACCCCATCTCTTTCTCTACTCATTACATTCCATGAAACGGTTGCCTGGAAGAGATCGCCTTTAGCGATAAGGCCGCCCTTTGTATTGCCTTTAATTAGATTAAGAATATCCAATTGTTATTTCCTAGTGGTAAACAATAGTTATTATCTATCTATCTATATCTACTTTACAAGCTACAAGTCAGCGAGTTCGCCAGTAGCTTGTAAACTCGCTCCGTGTCATCGGCTCTTTTACAATCTGTTGGTTGATAATCCTCCGGATTGCTAACTCGCTTACTCACTAGCTTTTAAACTAGCTGGCTTGTAGCTTGTAAACTAACCCTGTGTCATCGACGCATAAGTGAAGATAATGTACCCGACAGGGTTTGTGATAATATAATCTATCTACCTACCATTGTAACATTTTTCTAACATTATATGTATACCACAATTAACGATTATTAAGTATTGAACACAGCTCAGCTCACTCCACACTACGGTCATTGTCTACACGCGAGAATAGACCTGACTTTGCTTTCACTTCTTTGGGAGATACAGTTTTGGTCTGAAATGAATAAAGGCCGTAAAGTATGTACCAAGATGAAGCGATTTGAATATGGTTGTAGTACAGAGAGTAAGTACAGATTAAATTTATTGTTTCTCATCCAAAACTTCCATAATATTTGTAGCATTTAATTTATATGTATAGTACTCACTTGGACAGATGTGGTTGTGCGAACACATGTTTGGAGTGAGATTTGGACTTATCCTCCCCGCCGGGTGCCGGCGGCAGCGACGACCTGTCTGCAAGCTTGTGCTCCCAACCTGCTACACAAGAACACAACACAATCAAATTGGAATGATTAGACGGATGGTTAAGTCGCATGTGCTTTAGACTGCCGCGCTGGTGTCGCGGGTTCGATTCCCGCTTCAGGACAAACATTGGTGTAATGAACATCGATGTTTGTCCTGAGTCTGGGTGTTCTCTATGTATTCTATGTATGTATTTACAAAAAAAAAGTATATCAGTATTCTATCAGTTATCTGGTTCCCATAGTACAAGCTCTGCTTAGTTTGGGGCTGGATGGCGTTGTGTGAAATGTTCAAACATTATTTATTAATGATGATTAAAGATGAGCTATACATGGCGCCCGCAAAGGTAGTTAAACGCTACCTTATGTCCGAGATACACAAGGCTAGTTTTTCAAGCTAGGATAGCAAGATAGTGTTAGTAACATAGGAACTCTGTTTTTCATTTATTCGTGTAAACTAGCTTACTTTTTCAGTGGCCTAGAAATGAAACTAGTTCTGTTTACACGAAGCTAGGGCTGCCACCACCTAGATGTGATAGTTACCTTGCGGGTGGCCGCCGATTGGAGTGTGGCTCATGGCGCACAGGCCCTTGTCCCACCCGCGCGCTGCATGGCGAGACACCACCTGGCGACACACGATTACCATCAATCTATCTATCAAGCGAAAAACATATATTTCTAAAAAGTTGACAGAACTCTTTAAAGTTCATCAACAAGAACAAAAATCTTTAACAAACATAAAACAATAGAAAAAAGTATAAAGAGGCCTTATAGTACGATGACGTACGGCTTTTTTACACGCTACACGCCAGCGTTAACGCTTGTGGCGTGTAAAAACGCCCAGTGTCATTGGCGTTTTTACAATCTGCTTGTTGACAATCCTTCCCAAAAGCTAACACGTTCACATGCTAGCTTTTAAAAACGCCAACAATCAGCGTGTAAAAAAGCCCTGTGTCATGGACGCTTTAGGGTAGGTACGAATATTGGACATGAATTATAAGACGCAAATGGTAAGGGGGTGAGAAAGGCGCTCTTCATCATTCACTCACACACAATTTATGCAGAGGATGAGGATGACCCACAGTACCCTTCAGACTACATAACAAATATCAACTCCCATGATTTGATAAACGTCGCAAAATTTCGCAAAACGCACGTCAGCCATTTACTCTACCGCGGGTCGGGCGTGGGCATTAAAGAAATAAAAAAAAGTTGAGAGGGACTCCAATTTCTGTTTAAAAAGAAGGCAACTACAAGTCTGGAAAATTTTAGATAAATCTAAAAATTAGGAAAACATGAGTTTAAGATAGGTAGGTACTAGTTAAAAAAATATTCTTTCTTTATACAGTAATTAAATTACAAGCAAGGTATAATTATTTAAATAGTAAATACTGGATACCATTATTCATAAACCAATAATAATGGACAGCAAGTACAATGAATCTGAAGCGTCTCATACACATTTCTACAACGCTTGCGTACCAAGAAAGCACAAGCCACTGTAAAAAATCAATACACCAAACAATAAGGATCATGCCTTATACTACATTACATTTGTAGTTGGAACGAGACAGCAAGAAAAAAATGAGGGAGTGTGCCAGAGTCAAGAGTCTCCGGCATCGATCGGCGTTGGGAACCAACACCATTTCTGATTTCTACACCATAAAAAAGAATCTATTCAAAATTTCACACTGTTTGTACATTAATCTACTCATAGCACCTATTTAAAATATCAGATATCAAAAACCCGAACATTCAATAAGGTCCCAGGGCAAATTACTAACAAAGCAAATATTATTTTACTTTCTACTGAAAATCTATGAAGCTCAAATAAGGATAACCCATATTATAAGCATGTCAAAACAATTTAAATCATAACTTCACAGTTCAATAAGTTGTAAAAAAAAACTTTGGTTTGGGATAGGATGAAAAAAAAATCATAATAGGCCTTACCATGTTCATTGTAAGAGCAAACAATGCACAGTGGATATAACTGAGGTTAAAAGAATTATGATTTCCAATATAATAACTTGATAATTTAATATTTTATGGATTAAAAAAAGCTTTTATTAGTAGCTGTACGGCTGCGTAGCTCAGCGGTTGAGATACGAGTGAGAGATCCGTGCGGAGACCGAATGGTGAGTACAATGGGGTTCCGATGTGGCTTCGGCCCTTGCATATTGTATTATGATAGGGTTCATTATAAATATGAAATCAATAACCAACAACTGACATCACAATTTCAAAATGTTGAGCGGAGAATTTGAATTATAACATGGCCTATTTTTTTAATGCTTAGTAAAAAACACACGCCTTATGGTTTAATCTTAAAGGTAACTGGGTTATGGTACATTATTTATAGATTATGAACATGGTATGAAAGAAATACCAATAAAATTAATATGTGATGAATATTACTAGGAATGTTTGTCTACTTACAAAATTATGTTCCTGACAACTTCTGCAACATGGGCCAAAATTAATGAAATTTACGAAGGTTCAGGTAAAGGCAGATGTAGGGCGTTTTGTAATACCAAATCCGATTATTTTTCATTGAAGATGACGAGCGTAAACACAGGAAACAATTTGTAAACAAAGGCACTGATCGTAAACTAGCGTCGTCGTTCCGACGCGAAGGTATAGTTTTATCAGGGCACACGCTTAATAAGTACCACAACAGTCCTAAAACCAACAAAATAGCACGGCCAGCAGACGAATTTGTAGCAATAAAACAGTGATAAATCGAGATACTAAAACTTAACCCGGAAGGACACTTTTAGCACCAAGTATGAATTAAACTGTACACAGAAACTAAAGCTTTTGTTTCGAACGGTGATATAGATGGCTAGGCTTGGGAATAATAGCAAGCATGAACTTTGAAAACTTTGAAAAAACTAAATAATAAATTAGCTTGGCTCGGATTTGTACACAGGCGGGCGGAGATGCAAAGGCGATAGAGGGGGACACGAGGGGGAGTGGAGGGCAAGAAAACTTGACAATGACATAACTACTAGTCTGTCAAACTGTCGAGCGTGATAGACAGTGTCACAATAACGCCATCTGTTACCAATGTTAGTCAAGTTTGAACTTCGCGGCCACATTCATTTGCATATCAGTACTAAAAATCACCGCTAGATGACGTTACTAGAGAATAAAAAAATGGCAATAACAAAGGGCGCGAAAAAATTAAAATATAGTAGTAGGTATCTATCTACTAGGTATAATCTTGAAGTGTAGGTATTAGTAATAGTTACAATGATTCCTTTTACGGGCCTACCCTGTGCATACTTAAACAGTTCGGTAAATTGGTAAAGCCAGTAAGTATTAAACAAAATTAAAAAAAAATTACCTGTTTAGCAGCTTACTGCCGCTGCATTCCGTTTCTTATTTATTTTAATTTTGATAAATCTGAAACAATAAGAAATATGCTAAATAACTAGTGTACCTATGTACTTTGAAACCTAATGCCTAGTCCGTAAGTAGGTAAGTATCCCCATTCCATCCATTCGAAATTTTGCATCGGGCCAATATGTACTTAGGTACTAATACCTACTAGAAGCTAAATTGTCCAACTTTTTTTGGAAAATTTTCAATGAACTACGTTAAGATCTTATACTTTAATCTTCTATGCATATTTCATTTTTACAAGCAGGCCTTTTTTATTTTCATATTATATTTTTTTACATTAAAGATTTGCTATTTAAGTAATTAATAATAAAGAGTAGAAGGGTCAGTAGGTAGGTATCGGTTAAAATTGATTACCATCATCTTAATCATTGACCTATTTATAGGTAGATACTAGATACAATTAAAGATACCTCACCTCACCTACCTAGAACCTACTAACATTTTAGGGTCGTTCTCAGCTGATCTGAACCATTGTTCTTGAAAAAAAAAACATACTTTGATTCTCATCGGCTGCAAAATGTTTTAATACCATCGCGGCATCGTAGGAGGAGGCTACTCTTTGAAGTGCGAATTTCACCTCCTTTGACTGGCTAATAAATAGGTTTTGTAATTTAATTTAGATCAAGCCAGTAAGAATCAAATCATGTTTCCAATTACAAATTCGATTTACTTAGCCAGTATTCGTAATAGTGTTCAAAATTATTTTGTGATAAAAGAGCCACAGTGTGACTTAAACAGAGTGAGCAATCGTCGAAAAAAACACAGAGAGTCGAACGAAACAGAAGATGCAAGTTCAATATTTACATTTATGAAGATGTCATCACCATCAGGCAGTTATTATAGGTCGGTTCTTTGATTTGTTTCAATAGTTTATGAAAAGACGCCTAAAAGTAAATTTCTATATGAAAGGGATCTAATTTAAAAGGACCATACCGCATGATTGGTTTTACAAGTCCGCAACATCAAAAGGTTTGGTCCTTTCATTTTGCGATTACCATTCCATTCATAGATTACACTAAAGAATACTAGGAAACGATTCGGACTTAATTACGTTATAGCCGACGACGTCAATTTGGGTTGATCCTTATAAATAAATAAAATAAAAATATTTTATTTCGGACTACAAGATCCATATTTAACTTGACACATTAAATTACACTATTAAATTACATAAAATTAAACTAAATTAAATTAACTAAAACAAATTGAATTAAAATAAATTAAATTGAACAGTTTATTTATAAAGAAAAAAAATAAAAAGAATTATAAAGAGTCAATGAACAACTAGAGAATTCTAATATAAAGAACTTTTCTCCGAGTAGGAGGCACTGTTTATTTTAAAGAATAGAAAAAAAGGTTGTGTGCAAAATAAGATCACACGACAAAAGTTAAAAATTCTTCAAAGGCGAGGTTAATAATACGAAATACAACTATTTTCACAGTTTGAGAGAGAGTAGGTATATTGATGGACATGGTAGAAAGGATGCTAATTCAAAAATACATTTTGTTCACGGCCATATAGCATCAGCAATACAGGCACTTTATTTTATTGTAGGTGTTATGCTATATGATTCTTATTATCAGGTAAAAAAAAAGACACATCACCCACCATCTTCACTTGGCAATTTTATACCAGCCGACTTACTACCCGAAGTAGTGTTGTACATCCGAACATTGGGAGCTCAGTAGCCCAGTTGCACTTCCCACGAAATATTTTTCTCAGTGCGCCTAAATAAGTTTCACTTCATAAAAACTTTATTCAATAAAAAGGATAACATCAATCAGTCGTCAAAGAGGAATCACTTTGATCGAGTTTCCTTAGAATTTCCTTACACACTAATCAATCGGGGAGGGATATCGAGAGGCATTAAGGGCAAATAGTTGTTGCGGTAAACTGTTTGAGAGAGAGGGGGTTGCGAAGTGGGGGGGATGTTCTCGCCCGCACATCAAAGGCGAGCCGAGACAAAGCTGGAGCCTTTTAACTTTATTTAGCGGAGTGGTAAGTTTAGCCGGTCGCGAATCGTGCAGGTTAAAGAGTAACACACTCACTTTGTGCCGGGACGGCCCGAGGGGGGCGGAATAGGGTTGCCACTCACTTGCTCTACGACTTATCTAGGACTAGCTAGACACACTTTCCAAACCCTCTCTCTAATCTCAAAGGTTTTGCTGGAAGAAAACTCTTATTAGGGTTAAGCTCGCCTTTGTACATGTCTTTTCAATATGATTTATATTTTTGACGTGTTTGTGTGTATAATAAAGAATTACAAGACTAGGTGATGCCTGCAGTTTTACCAGCTAAGTGTCGAGATAAATAATTATTATAAGACTTATTGTAAGACCTTTTTGCGAAATAAGACATGTCGTTTTCAACAAAGAGAATATAACCACTACGTAGTTTTCAAGGTCCTAAATTTATATGTAGGAATGTCTGTCAACGTAAAATTGTAAAAACCGATTAATTTACAATTGAAATTGTAAACTGTCGACAAATTAAAAGCTCTTTATAACACACTAATCACGGTACACGATCGATTTAAAATTTTCGACTTTCTGCATGATGATTCATCCATCTACATATACATCTTGAAAAACTTGCAATTATTAAATAAGTATAAATAGTGAAGAAAAATACCTCGTTTTAGCTTTTGCACATAGTAAAATAAATGTAGAGTGTGGTAGAGCAATGATCTTGTCGCCACTTCTATTGAAACATCCATCTATTGTTACAAACTCGCGATAGAAATATTAAATTATTCAGATACGTAAAGCTTAAAAGGTTTCACCAAACAACATTCAGCCAAAACTCAATTATACGCCAAAGACAACATCACTCAAAATATGAAAACAATGAACACATGGCGCACATCAAAGGCATTCAATTAATATCCCATTATCGGTGCACGGTTACTTAAAACGCAATTAAACTTGATTGAGAGGTTTGTCGTAGGTCATGGCTGAGTTGTCAACCCTGCGAGGGGGAGGGGGTATCAAACGGGCCGCTAATACCGCCCGCACCGCGCGCGGCGGCTCTTTGTCGGCGCCCTTTGAGTTGCGGATGATACTGAGCGCCACCTAAGCTTTGACCACAGTTCAATCTATTCAGACTGATTTGATGTATTTAATTAATTTGAGTAGGCATGGTAATGCTACCAGCATTTATCAACATAAAGGTTTGTCTCTACTAGTCTATTAGATTAGGTAGAATAAATAGGGACATTAGAAAGTCACAGAGCAAGAATTGTAATCTTCTACGCCGGCTTAATAGCAAGCCAACGCGTCGTACGTATCACGCGTATCATCATACATAATTTATAAGTAAACCTAGCAAATTGATAATTTCGATTTACTTTTGGCAATTACATTTCAAATAAATTTGAATCAATGATCATAGCGTCTGTTATGCTACCGTAGAACCTTTCATTATTGTTGTCCTTGTCCTACTGTTAATTTCCTGTACTATGTCCACGCCAATAAATCACGGAACATTCTCCCAACCCTTTGACCGATTATAAAAGTAATCTCTCAGCGTGTCAAAGCGACGCTACTGTGTCGCCTCCACTGTGGCGTGCAATAAACAGTCAATGGCTCTCGGGGCGGAACGGTGAAATATGCGTGCCGTACCTGCATAGAGGTAGTTTCATGCAGTTCGTCGCTACAATGATGATTGATCATCGCAATCATCTCTTCATACAACTGAACACGGGGACTGGGGAGCCAGCTGTTATAAGAATAATTAAGAGTAGGTACTTAGGAGAAGCCGAAACATTTAGGCTAGTCCATCCTGCGCACAGATATCCTGAGTCTATCCAAACATGTAGATTTTATCTATGGATAAGCTAAGCAGAAGCAGCCCGCGATTGCGCCTGGGTGGAATTGAGTTAAAACACAATGTCTTTTTCCTGTTTTCGGCACCCACTTCGTGACGATCGGGGCCCACCTCAGGGTGCAAGCCAAAGATATAACTATACTAAAATTAAGCCCAATTGGATCAGTTAATTAGATCAACATGTTTACTTATCATTATCAATAATCCATCTTCACAAACTTCCTCCATTATAATATTAGTGTGATGTAATGACATAATCAACAAAATCAAATCAGTTTCTAGGAATAGATACTCCTCCACACGCAACACCTTCAAATTGCCTCACGAACAAGTCACGTTCATCAAATAATTACCCACGTGCGTAATAAAACAAATCAGTTCATTAAACGTCGAACAGAATCCACAAACGGTGCTGATTACCATAAGCTGGGCTGGGACAAAGCGAGCCGCGCACCCTTTGACGAATTAGTGCCCGCGCATCGCTCTACGAGTACCGCTATACCGCCCGATACGCGGGAAAAACAAACGAAAAACCGTTTTATAACCGAACTAGCTGACGCCCGCAACTTCATTTGCGTTGCGAATTAACAAAATTCCTTAGCACGCACCTACACTTCTTGACGAACATACCCTTGAAATTTCAAGTCTCTACGTTCAATGGTTTGGCCTGTGCGTTGTCTGTCAGTCAGTCAGTCAGGGCTAAGACAGATATACACATTGATGATAGTATCGGCCGGCGAGCTGTGTATAATTGTCTTTACCATCTCATCCCAAAACAGTAGCACAAGAAATCCCAGACAGGTTAAAACTGTATTTGTGTGTAACTTAAATTTTTGTTTAAAATGTGACGATTTGGATTATATGTATCTGTAATGTTATGTTTTTTGTAAATAAATAAATTCTAAATTCTAAAACTATTTATTTGATAATTGATTGATTAAGGCGTTACTTTGCGGAAATCCATAAATATCAACAAATTATACAAATATTATTACTAATTATTAATTACGGATTTATTACTAAATATATTTATATAATTTGTTGATATTTATTTGATGTAAATTATTTCATCTTGCGAATCTGTCTTGTCAATGATGAAAAGAAAACTTTTTTCTCAGAAAAACTTCATCTTATGTGTCTACTAACTCACATAAAAAACAATTTAATTTAGATACAAAAATTGAAATCTATTAGATAAATTAGGTGGTCTAGAGTCTCGAAGAAATACAGGTCAGACTTTATGTGCAGACTAGACTATTTAGTTTATCTGATTTAGGTATAGACAATGCTTAATTTATAGACAATCGCTTTGACCGTCTGTCCGGCTGACGTCCAAGCTACACTGTGGCAAGGGCGACCAAATTGATTTTCCAATGATCAAAAGAATCAAATTCGCAAAGGGAAGGGAAGTAATTTGTTTGACCAAAGAGAAGCGGCCATCGAGTTGGATTGGAAAAGGTGGATTTAAAGCAGAACTAGATTATTAAAGGAGCAATCATAGATAAATGCATTTACCAGCCAGAAATTCTAAAAGTTTTACTAATTTACTTAAGTTTTAACAGTCAAAACCAGTTAGCATCCTATATTATAAAATATATACTTATTATGAACGATGTAGGCACTAAAAAATATTTTGAAAATTATAACTCCAAGATGTCCAAACAGTCGGTAAAAGTTTGAAAGCTCCATTTCTCCGACACCCCGGGAACTTATTCTTCTTATCGTGTCACTAGTTCTTTCGAACCAGTGTGGTGAAAGGATTTCAAGTGCGCCTCGAAGAGGCTCCTTTCGTGCACTCGACACATGTTTTCGAACTTTAGGTTCTAAGACATGCCGGTTTCCTTACGATGTTTTCCTTCACCGTTGCGAGAACGTGGGATGCATACATAGATTTTTTCGACCGAAAAAACCCATTTATGCATGACTGCCACCGGGATTCGATCTACCCGCGACCATCAGATCGCAAGGCCTCATCCACTCGGCCACCACGTCCTCGGGAACTTAAAAAAACTAGACGTAAACTAAGATGAAATGAAATGAAAAAACAATGTGCTCGTGTACCAAGTTTTTTTTTTTTTTTTTTTTAAATGTAGTGTAGGGTGTCAATTTTGAGACAAAGTCCCACAGGAAGTTACGTGAAATTTTTACTTTTGTGTTCTTCACGTTCTTCGTTCGTTGTTTGGTGATGTTCGTTTCACCACGATCTTACTCTTATAAAAGAGTAAGATCGTGGTTAAACGAACATCTATCTAATGTTAAATTTGGAATACCTACTTATCTAATTCATATCAACAGTAACCTTCTTTTTGGATTGTTAAAGAGTTGGTAACATAGATTTATAACGACAACATACCGTCTATATTGGTAAGTGTTAGTTGTCAAAAACAAAAAGTTTAGGTTAGCAGAGACTATTCGAAACATTTTCTCCAAAGGTATAATTTTTAATTCCCATAAAAACTTTTTTAGCATGAGAACTAACACTTAAGCTATAAAAATAACACTGTTTCGTAGAAGCATGTAGAAGTGACGGGCCGTGTTCATATCGATCGAGCGTCATTAACATGACCCGAATATTGTTCGCAATTCGATCCGCATTGATTTTCACAAACATAGAAACATATAACGCTACACATTCCGAATTAAAACCTAGATTAAGTATATTTTTTCAAATATACTTAACCTAGATTAAGTATGCGTCCAAATATCAGTTCTCTCTAAATGGATCACTTAAACTAAAATCAGAAAATTACAAAATCAAAATCATGCTCAGGTTTTTTCATGCTATGAAAGCAACATCATTCTTACCCTTTTTTTATCAATAAGTAAATAAATCTATATTGATGATAAATGATAATTACTAACATCTTACTTAACAGTATGTAGATATCCAAATAAGTAAGTTAAATGTTACCGAGTTGTATGTTCGTTTGTGTACGTGATTTTCTTAGTAAATTACTTAATTACAGTCAATATGGTAATCAACTGTTCCTTGAATATTCACTTACGTTGGTTAGAATATTAAACATGTTCTATTTCTATTTGATTAGGAACATGAAGATTGAAGACTGATTTACGTAAGAATGTGCAAGAGCAAACTGTGTAACAAAGGTAGAGTTAATAAAAAAAACAGAATGTACTCAAATTCAAATGAATCCTTCGGAATTTAAATTCAAAAATCAAATATATTAATAGCATAGTAGATCCCGAATAGGAATAATAAATTTGTCAGAATATGGGTAATTAGGATAGAGATATAGAATTACAGATATGAGCACCTGCATTTTCAGCCTTGATGGCGTGCAAATTTAGGTAGGTATATATACCTAGCTATATATAAAATTAATAATTAGATACATGCTATAAGTCAGATCGTGTTTTTCATTTTAAAATTCTTAAATTGAATGGTATCTTTGGGTCAGAAATATCTTTAAATCGTTTTTGAAATGGTGTTCGTCCATATGATTTGATGTCAGCAGGGAGAGATTGTTAAACAAAACACAATCTTACAAAAAAAACTGTGTAAGCTTTTATTGCGCACAGTTTTACGTCTTACTGGTCAGCACCAGTAAGACGTAAAACTGTGCGCAATAAAAGCTTACACAGTTTTTTTTGTGCTTTTGAAATTTATTATTAGTTTTGTGTTTTTGAAATGGTGTTCGTCCATATGATTTGATGTCAGCAGGGAGAGATTGTTAAACAAAACACAATCTTACAAAAAAAACTGTGTAAGCTTTTATTGCGCACAGTTTTACGTCTTACTGGTGCTGACCAATAAAGGTGCTAAGCAATAAAAGCTTACACAGTTTTTTTTGTAAGATTGTGTTTTGTTTAACAATCTCTCCCTGCTGACATCAAATCATATGGACGAACACCATTTCAAAAACGATTTAAAGATATTTCTGTATCGTAATCGTTACCAAATGATATATCATAAATTCTTTGGTGCGCATTGGTACGAGTTATCTAGTCGAGCGCAACCGCGCGCGCCGCGCCGTCTGCTCCCATCCAACTGCACAGCAGCGGGCGGACGTGAGATCATTCGACCGAAATCTTTGCATCACGCATCTTGACCGTAACCGCAGCTTCCTCGCAAACCGCTCCGTTTTAGAAATATGAAAATACCAATATACCGTTGCTCCCGATCCCCGAATACTTGGCAGAATGCAAAAATTCCACCGACATAGAATTCGATAAGGATTTCCATTATTGTGGGTTTCAAAATCGTTTTAAGACTGTTTTGTTCTTTAAAATAAATGAAAATCATTTCGGATTGAACGCCTCGAATATTTTAATGTCTAGTATAGTACGATGACACACGGCTTTTTTACACGCTACAAGCCAGCGTTTACGTTTGTATAGCGTGTAAAGCCGCCCAGTGTCATCGGCGTTTTTGCAATCTGCTTGTTGACAATCTTTCCCAAAAGCTAACGTTTACAAAACGCCAACAATCAGCTTTTAAAAAAGCTGGTGTGTCATCGACGCTTTAGAAAGAAATAGGGCAAATCAAATCACCTGGCTGTAATAAACTCGACGGCAGCATAACAACGCAATTAAATTATAACGAAACAATCAAAAGCAAATTGTATTCTGGCATGTTGCACAATTCAATTATTCCCAAAATACTCGACTAATGAAAGGGGAATGCGAGTGCTCATGCATTCAAATGTTGTCAATAGCCAATAGCCCTTCCTCAATACCTGGACTAATTGTACACCTGAAATATCGAAAGCGGAAATTGACCACGTGACTCTTTAGAACTCTGCGAACCTACACGAGCTAAGCAGGATAAGTTTCTACCTTACTGCATTACCCTAGAGTCGTGATTCCAATAAACGAACCTGATGGAGAGGATCACGTGTCATTTTCCAAGCGCCATGGGACAGCTCGTGCGAAATGAAATGAAGGATAAATTGCCACCAGAGATTTGGCTTCCAATTGGATGAATATCGGGTTTGATATTGGAATAGGAGTAAGTTGCTTGGAAATAATAATAAATTATGTAGTGTAGTGTGTGTAGTGTTGCTCTATCAAATTTTCACGTGAAAATTTAGTAAGTACCTAACCAACCTAAGAAAGCTAATGAACATTGAACACGAAACTATGCAATATTTATCAATCACCTCAACTTGGTAACTTAGACCGTAGGTAATGGTTATTTTTTAAGGATTCACGCATTTTTCATTATCTCGTCTCTAGTAGTAAAAGTCATCCTAGTAAATCCTTTAAAATTTTTAGATAATTTACTTACATAAAAGAAGAAAAGCATATAAAAGTAGGAGACAAGAAAAAATGGATTAGGTACAATGATTGTGTGAAATATCATATGAAAAAAATACTTGTAAGTAAACAGGTGACGGCTGATAGAGACAAATGGAAGAAGACGTATTTTCGACCCCACCTAAAAGAGTTAAAGGCAGCGAGAAGATAATATCTCTCGTTTAGATTACGATGTTTGCGAAAACAGCAAAAGACAAAGTTAAGCCAAATCAGGATTAGAGAATGCAAACAAGCGACAACATGCGGAATGATTGCTCAATCCCGAAAACAATCAGCGAGACGCAAAGAAAACGCCAGAGGGCCACCTCCATTCAATCTAGCATTGTTTTTCCCGATTACAGGCCTGATTAAATCGTCTGACTGTGAAAGGTAGTGATGGCTGATACCCGGGGTTCGGGGAAGACCGGTCCCGAAAAGTCCGGAAAAATAAGCTCAAGAAAGGAAATATGTTTTTTTTTCATTTTCGTCGGAACTGCTCACACGGTTGACCGGATATTAGACATACATAGCCAATATCTAAAACACGTGTTTGTTATTGTTTAGATTCGAAGTAATGACATCAAATCGAACAGGAAAAAAACATTTCTACTTTGACTTACTTTGAACAGTGCGCAGTGTAAGGAAAAATGAGCTTAGGTTTTAAATTAGTTTCTATTATTTTTAAGATAATCTACCTTACTTACCAAATTACTAACCACTTTCCGAATAAAAATTAAAAACTCTTAAAGGACAATCAGTCAAACATAACCATTAGTCTTTCGACATTATTCGAGTATAGATAAAATGGAATCCCGAAAAATTCGCATCACTAGTTGACATCCAGGTGGGCGCCACTGGGAGACTTCACCAATCATCCGTGGAATAAGGGTTCCATAGCCCTCGGTTCGCTGCGGTGAATAATGGAGGAGCAGGCCTTAATCTTGGGCACAATGGTCGTCTGCAAGCGACGTTTTGCATACAATGACTAGTTGTGGCGGGAAAATGTCATGGAAAAGCTTTTACTCGCTCGGGTTTTATTATCATTTCTGAGACGGGAATTAGATGTGTCGGAATCTGTTAAATATGAATGGGAAGCAGCTGTGCGAAGTTAATGGTCAATTATCTTGAATGATTCTACTCAAAATCATCAAATAACTGGACTGAAATGCGTGCGATGCGACGCAATGTAGAGCAAATTACATTTCAATGAAACAGACTTTGTAACGACTTCCTATCTCCAAAAACTATTTGAGAACTTTTAACTCACGGTGTAATCGCCACTGTCAAAGCTTCGAACATATCCCAGCCGCTAGTTAATGGTCGATTATCTTGAATAATTCTACTCAAAACCATCAAACAACCGGACAGAAATGCTAGTACGATGAGACACAAGGTAGAGCAAATTACATTTCAATGAAACAGACTTCGTAACGACTTCCAATCTCCAAAAACTATAGGGAATTTTATCCTCATGGTGAAACCGCGACTGTCAAAGCCTCTAACATATCCCAGCCGCAGAATCAATTTAGTTTTTTACCAACCATCAACTAACCGACGTTTTCGAGAGGTCTACACCGCACCTGTGTCATGTCATCCTGCGTTGTGGGGCATGACTGATCAAAAATAGTCGAAATTTCTGTGGTCAGTCAGTAAACGTACGCTGTTCATAAATAGCTTGCTGTTGGACAATGAATCATTGATTAGCAGCATCAGGGCAGGTTTTATCGAAAATGTCTTAAATGTAGAGTTTACATAATATCAAGTACCTACCTAAAAGCAAGCATTTGGATTCTCTTAAAGTATGTATGTAGATAGGTATATCAGAAATCAAACATAATAGACTGCAATCTAGGCATGGAAATGATTGCTACTTCTATTTCATTGCTGATTTCATTTTGTAACAGCACATTCACCGGTGATTTTGTAACACACTGCTATTTTTCATCAGTGGCTTGATGTGACTAATGTTATATTATAATTCATGCATAACGCGACGTCACGCAATTCTACTCACAGGCAGCACACTATTGACTGACTGATATAATTATTTACGATTAGATACGTATGAAATTGTGAATGGTGACAAGTATTATGACATCAAAGCGTTCGCCGGCGTACTAAATCGCCTGCGGGACGCGCTGGGCGGATATCACCGGAGATTTTGTAAAAGACTTGGTCTCAGAAAGTAACAAGTGTTATGTGCGATCAGTACCATGATAAATAACATGTTACTCGGTACACAAGTAATCGGTTGTTGACGTTGTTATGTAGGTCTACATGCTTGTGTAGCGAATAAATAGAGCACCAAACTTATTAAAAGTCCTGCCCCATCCCGCTCGAGCCTGTGGCTCGCGCCTGTTTAAAAGCTTTTAGTAAATTAATTGAAAGACAATTTGTCTGCAAAACAAATTAGTCCATCAACCATGTAATCCTGGCCTGACGACGTGAGCGACGCGCGACCTCCCGTCCTCCGTCAATAATGTTCAATCTTATCGACCATACC
The DNA here is from genome assembly GCA_932526365.1 of Lobophora halterata. Classification (NCBI taxonomy): domain Eukaryota; kingdom Metazoa; phylum Arthropoda; class Insecta; order Lepidoptera; family Geometridae; genus Lobophora; species Lobophora halterata. The sequence goes on from OW052012.1 coordinate 2,003,705, forward strand.
ATTCCGATTCCACTCAATAAACCTGAAAAATTGAATTGACTGCTGCATAATACCTGAACACGGCTATTACACAAATTGACAGATGTTTTATTCATCAATCCAATCATCCAAACCGCCGAGAGTCGTTCAAAGGCGTCAGAGACTAGCAAAATAAGAAATCTTCTATTGATATTTCGTCCCCTTCCTCCCCACGTGGATCTTGCTTTGTTAGATAAAGAGAAACCATCCCAAAATTCACAATTAGACCACAATTGGCTTAGTTAACCACTGTTTTCATTGTCGTTTACAGCAGATTTTCCGAACAGATTATGGTTTTGAGTGCTTTAGAATAAATAAATAGTGATTTGATTGTTTTGACTCTGCTTCGTTCGCTGCTGATTACGAGTTACACTGGCTGCTTCCTGCGGCTTTACCCGCATCGTATTGAGATAAATAAATCCACCACGTCCTTAATTGATGATGAAGCGTTTATTTTAACTATTTAAGGCCCAGAATTCCACGCGTCATTACTTCGCTCGCACATTATTTAGTTCATTTTTGAAAAAATAAATTGACAGAGTATAAATTTCAAAAAAGTGGAGAGGTGAAATTGTTACTACAACCTCACGAAATATTTTAGTACCTAAATATATATTTTTTGTTTTGATAAGTATAACATGATAAATGATAAAATTGACAAAGTCTAAAAAACTTAAATAAGGATCGTACCACAGTGGGCTCTGTTCCCCACTAGGTCTAAAAAGCCTGTATAGCGATGTCACAAGGACACGCCGACGGACTCTCTAATTTTTGTTACGAATTTATCAATAAGATGATAAACAATGCATATTACATAAGAAAAGGTGATTGGGAAAAACAGTTTTGCCCCTACCCCTGTAGGCAAATGCCGTCTACAGATGAACTGAGGCTGTCAGTCGACGTGACAGACATGTTCCATGAATGTCATTATCAGCCGCAGCCGCAGCCGTCAAGCGGCCGGCGGGAGGCCGCGTCGCAGACACGAGGCACCATGCGGCTGCGGGACAATGGACGAGGAAAGCCGGCAAGGGTTTATTTGAAAAGTATTTTCAACAAACACAATGGAGTATCTAGTTAATATTCCTCCTTTAGAAACTTAGAAAACTTGTAAGTACCTACGTACAGTCAGCTGCACAGACATGTATACACTCCCAAGCTTTCACATTTATATTAATCTTAATTTTGCCAAGAAAATTGCACGCAAGCATTTTCAAATTAATGTAGTCTTCTTACTTGTCAGAAGTATTATGTATTTTCAAAATTAAGAGCGTAACATAAATGTGAAAGCTTGGCAGTGTATACATGTCTATGCAGCTGACTGTAACTACTTTAAGAAAAATCTCTCACTTAAAATTCACCAAAACTCTTAGGACTCTTATGCCGGGGCTACATTATCGCGCGATAATGTAGCCTCAGAAAAAACATCGTGTATGATGTTCTTGTCTAACTTTAAGCAGTCAACTACTTGGTATTCGCCCGAATACATTGTGATGCGACAAACTACTCGGCCTCACTTGTCGCGATAGCTCGAATATTCGCTCGCAGATACCCTATAATGTAGCTGTAGCATAAGGAGATCTTAAGACGTACGTAAAAAAAACAAAAAGATATGAAAAACCTAGAGAATTTACATTACTGGTAAGTTGAAATCTCATTTTGTGACAGCACTGCGAGCTCGGAGGAAGCAATCAAAATAATCATATTCCTGGCATATGGAGATTGGAGATGGATGGAACGAAAGTGCACCTCTATCCGTATAATGTAGTCAAGAAAATAAGGTAGGAAATTGAATAAGTATACTAGACTGTACTCGTATAGCAAATCAAATCACGGCAGTAATTTGTTGGTATAGTCAACTGAGGTACCTAATTGCGTCAATATTGCGAATTTTGGAATTCCTAAAGACTAACAAAAGTACTTTTGGCTGTACAGCCAAATCTACTAACTAGTGCTATAAATTTTGTGAAAATAAACAGCATGGCAGATGATGCTGTACATTTATATTGCCAGATTTTCCTCAGTTGACCCTATTTGTCTTTCGTTGTATCTCTAAAGTATGTATGTAGGTATAGAATTTCAATTCAACTGATTTTGACTGTGCAATTTCAATCAATACCTTCGATCCAATAAACTCCACAAGATCTATTTCAATGTAGGCTTTGTCATATCCAATTACCCAAACAAAAGCCTATTCGGCTTAGGCTTTCACCTTTCATACAGCCATGCATGCTCTATGAAAGAGTTGCGTCCACTCAGCGAGGAATACAAAAGGTAATACCTCATTGTTAGCACAGATTATACTGGCCAGCTTGCAACGTGATGAACGGTATTGTAGTAGCCTGAAATTAATCCTACTAATATTATAAACGCGAAAGTTTGTAAGTAAGTATGGAAGGATGGATGTTTGTTACCTACTCTTTCACGTCAGAACTACTGAATGGATTTTAATGAAACTTTACAATAATATAGCTTATACATCAGAATAACACATAGGCTACAATTTATAAAGATATTTATTGTGTGAATAGTCCACTACTCGAAATACTAATCCGGCGTAGACGAAGTCGCGGGCACCATCGTAAATATCGTATAGTTTTGCGTTCATTTCACTATTCGTGATATTTACAATTATCTTAAACCAAATGCCATACAAGTAATAATTTTATATTTGACAATAGACAATAACAGCGTCGAAACGATTGCTAACTAGAAACGCAATTAGTCTGGACACTTACTGTACGAAAGCTGCAACACATTCACATGTGCGGTTGTTTAGTGTATGTGAATAAGACATCCTCAAAGAACTTCTAAACTGATCCTTTATAAGGTCCTTGGACATCCTTCATCCCTTTTGTGACCTGTCAAAATTATTATCCGTTTACAAGGTATAATTAAATTATATTAATATGAGTACTTTGATAGCTTTCGTTGACCGACCTGTATGAATCTATGAAATCTAAATTATGATATACGTAGGTATATCATTTTGATTTCGTAGATTAAGGTGAGTAGTCGCCTGAAAGATTCACAGTAAAGCTAAAGAAACCTCAATATTAACTACGTATGTTCTTATAAAAAGTTTAAAATAAAATAATATTTTAAATCTGTATTTTTTCAAGCAAAACTTACACCCAGACTATTAAAAAGTGATAACAAACGACATAGTCCAGTTGCCAGCACAACAAGTAATGCGGTGAACCCGAGGCCATCAATTAGCCTGGCTCTTGCATTTTTTACTGTTTTCCCTCCACAAACATTTATTTATAGGGTAATTAATGCGTCTCCGGCGCCAATGCTAAATGCCACTAAACACCCATCTATTTCTAGAGGACAAGGTGGAGACAAATCGACTACAAATTTACAAAGAAAATTTTCACGTACGCAGACGATGTCGATGGAAAACCATCACGAATGCACTGTGCAAATTTATACCTACTACTGTGTTTTCGTTTATTATTATCCTTTCGTTTATTACTAATCTAATAGGAAAATAAAATAAAATTCAATAGAAATTGAAATTAAATAAATTTATTGTAACTAAAGTGTAAAATGATTTTGTTTTTTGTTCTTCTTTCTTTTTGTCATTGCTTATTGTTCTTTGTTTTTTGATAAAAAAAAAATTGTGTTGATTTTTGTTCTTTTAATTTTTGTGTGACATTTATTTATAATTTATGAATCTAAGTCTGAAATAAAAAAATTAAGTATTTATTTATTATCATCGTCGTATTCTTCTGTGGACATCAACTGCTATGCTGTGAAATGAAAAATTATATGGGGCATAGATTATTTTGAAGAATTCTATTGGAGACATAGAGTTCTTTATTAATGGAGGAGAAAATTTTGGCTTTAATGTACCACTGATAATACTGTAAGTACTTAAATTTAATTTTGTAAAAACTCTAATCTACACACGACAACATCACACTGTAGGTACCTATATTAAAAATGTTTTAAAAGACTACAAGCACTCAGATTCACATAAATTAGGTACGGCAGAATTTGTAGAGATAATTCCAATGGCAGCTAGAATAAGAACTCAGAGTTATTAATGTTTTTATTTCATTGCAAAATTAATATAAAACACGTGTTAATAATCTTGAATTTGTTGAAGACCACCAGAGTGTAGAGCTATTTTAACGACTAAATTTATGAAATTATAAGACTTTTAGATCTTAAGTCGGCTTTTTACCACCACACATCTCACTATAGTCATCCATGACTAAACGAAGGAGCTAATGTGACTTTGGCTGTGGTAAATAGGTACTTGTTAGAAAAATTGCTGACAGATAATGTGCATGGATTACAATAAATAAAGAGTATTATTTATTATTCAGGCGTTTTCGTCTCACCTTAGGGCACTTAGGGCAAAGGCCTTAATTTAATCCTATAGAATTTTAATTAGTAGGTTTAATCAAAAGAGCTTTCGCTTTTTCTATAGTGACCTTCTTGAACAAATAGTGTTTTCCAACAATGCTATATATAAGTTCGGATCAATTATGATCTTTGAATACTCAGTTTGTAGGAAATCGTGAGAGAAAATAAAAAATCTATCTAATCGGGCTTGAAAAGCAAAGTCGGAATTAGCTTGGCTTTGATGAACGGCCAGCCTTAGTCACGAGGCAATAGAATATGTAGCTAGAACAGCATTGAACTGAAGCATTACAGAAAATAAATTGAAAAAAAAATGAGATAATAATGAAATGAGTCGATTGAAGCCGGGATGGAGACGCAGATGTTCCGCAGCCAATCTGACAACTTTTATTAAAGAATTCAACGGGTTTCTTCAATTTGCTATGTAATTGGTAGGTAAATCTGAAATTGATTTTCTTATGGGTTCTCGAAATAAGGTAACTAGTAACTACACTATTAACATTGAGATACAAAGAAATTTAAGCACAAATAGGCACGAATTTGTATCTATATCATACCATTTTGTTTAGCCATTGCCCCGAACATAACAGTCATTATTCTTACTGCAAGCCAAAAATAATCCATGATTAAAAGATATCTTTGTTCCCAAACTAACGTTGGTTTTCCCAAAGGAGTTCTTAAATCTCACGGCACAATTACGGACAAAGGTAATCAAGGGCTTACTTTCTGCTGCAAATTTTCCAGCCGTTCAGCAGTTCTGAGCATTCGTTCGCCGTACGCAATCCGTTCACGGTCCTCCTGGGCCTACCCTTGCATTGCACAACAGAGGCTACCAGGACACTTTTAAACTACAGTACCGCCACAGAAACGGAAAATTACTAGCAGGTTTCGCTCCATACTTGGTCCAACGTAAGGACTTGTAGTATGTACTTTTTTTTAAGAATCCTAACAGCATGAGCAAACTTAATAGCTAGATTCAATGTAATACTTAAAACTAATGAAAAGTCTCCATTTTTAGCAAAAAGAATAAGAGAGCTTATACAAGAAGTGGTAATTCACACACTTGTGATTCAAATGGGCTTACAATAAGTATGTATTTGAAAAAACGATTTTAAGAGAGAGCATGAATTAGGTAAAAGGTACAAAATTACATCTTATTGTATTATTCAGCTTTTTATAAAAAAAAAAAAACATTGAAATATATGTTCAGAATCAGCACCATCAATTCACTTCAGTGATTTCGGAGACGGTCTACATTTACATGCTATAGATGACATGAAAACTCTAGATTCGGCGTCAACTGAAAACCGTTCCTCACCCTGCAACGAGCTGTATTCACGTCTACTTCCCTCCCTCCGGGTATTATACGTCTAATGTCACTTAATTTGTCGTCTAGGGCCCTCACGTGAATGCAAAAGCTCCGTTTAATATAAAAAATTGCCTTTTCCGTCGCTGCCGCCGGTTGCGTTAACTGTTGCCTCTTTTGAGGGTAAACGCGTAGAACTAATAGGATTATGACATCGGCTTTTCATTTAATTTTAATAAAAGGTGTACACATTTCAGAACTTAAGAAAGAAGCGATTTTGGAATAAATAGTCATAAAAACAGACAAGTGTGAGTAGCTTAGCTACTGTCTGTTACACACAGTAATCCTCAATTCATCAATTAAATTCATGGCTCATCGAGAAGGCATTTTATAATGACAGTAAAATAATAAAGCTAAATATTGTAATATTAATATTTAATTTATTTATAAAATTTTTAGCTAATTTAAATTGATTTATTTATTTGACTTATTTAATTTTAATATAAACAATCAATTAAAATCTGTAGATAAATACTACATAAGTCAAAGTATAAATGTAATGAAAAAATGCTTCCAAAAAGCCCACATGAAGCCATATATGAAATTGTTTCTTATTGTGTTTCCGCAGGAAAACTGTGAACGGAAAACTAAATGAAATCGAATCGAGTAGTCATTACAATATTGACTAGAACGCGATACTGTTGTAACCAGGCACCGAAATCCGATTCGGCACAAACGAACGTTAATGGTTCTTGCTATTATCGAAATAAGGTCGAAAATAGCAAGTGCGCGGCTATTGCTGATAGAGCAAAAGCGAAATAACTTGTTATTATGTTGTTAACGAATAAAGTGTTCCGTAGATTGCCGACGCGACGAATTGGAGAAACGTGTGGAGGAAATTGATAGAGCTGAGCTACCCGCAAAATACTTACTTACCTACTTCTTACTAAGGTACTACTTGACCGATTTTGTAGAGTCGGCGATCTGTTTGAGAAAAGCGATATGTTTTGGGAAAGCAAGTGCTTTAATTTAAATCCTGGACAACCAAACCAAAGACAAGAACACCATCTTAGTTTCGACAGAAGACACAAATGGGACTGCCATGCCGGTGTCGCGCGTTCGATTCCCGCTTCAGGATTCGCGCACTTGTGTGATGAACATGGGTGTATGTCCTGAGTCTGTGTGTTTTCTATGCATTCTATGTATGATTGTATGTATTTACAAAAAAATAATAGTATGTAAGTATTCTACCAGTATCTGGTTCTCATAGTATAGTACAATCTCTGCTTAGTTTGTTTTTACCTACCATATATAATTTTGATACACCTTAGAATACCTACCTTAAAATATATAAACGATTTGAAGAAATAAATTAAAATAGAGCCTTAGTGGCAAAGTTGCTTACCTCTTAAATGTTAGCTGAATGGTGTCGTATATGAGGAGAATAACATCCTGTAACAAAAGACACAGCGGTCAGTTTCAAAGAAATATGACATTTTATTTAATTTTGAGAACTTGAAGCTAAAAGTTTGCGAAGTAAAAATTTAACTAAATAATGTTTAGCTAGCAATCTGCCCTGAGTTTTATTTTATTTTATTTTATTTATTTGGGACAACAAACAACTATAATATATACATTTTTCTTAATAATTATAACATCTTACATTAACTATATTATAGCCCACTGCGTTATCCACAGAGTTATAAATCAATTTTACATAGGTTTAGGTATGAAGACCACTAACGGGTCGGTAGGTAATAATTATAAATACCAACGTGAGCAACTTATAGAAGTAATGTAGCAATAGTGAGTAATAGATAAATAAAAACACCTACTAAACGTTCTCAAGATATGAACACTGGCAAATTGTATAGATGTCGTATATAAAAAGCTATATTTTAAAAACAAACTACAAATAAATTCTAAACTAAACACCGAAATAACGCAGGCTTTCTATTCTCAAAATCTTATCTAAAAACGGTCAACAATTTGAAGTCGCTGCTCCAACAATCTGGTATGTGGTCCTCTGGTACAACCTATCTGGTGTGAAAAAAAGCCTTGCAGCAGTCGCATATTATGATAGTGTAACATCTGACATCTCGTTTTTTTTTTTTTTTTGGATGGACGTTTAATGCAGTTATCCGCAGATGGCTGTTACTGCGTCACCGGACTCTATTATACATCTTGTTTATAGAAGGATTCTATTTACTTCATTTTTTTGAGGTTGTTACTATCTAACGGCTAACTTCCTGTTACAACAATACCGTTGCATTTCACAAAATCACTGCCACAAATTGACAGAATACGAGAGGAAAAATGTTATACATCAATATTATAGATAATAAAGAAAGGTTTACTTATTGCATTCCATGCTAAATTCGTACTTTTATTACGATCACGAAGCAAGAGATTAATACAAGTATATTCAGTTTCAGATTGTTGAGATGACAATCAGTTAATGCAGGCCGATAAGTTGTTTGTGGAGTCCTCGAGTCGCGTGCTCGAGGATGCACAAATAGTGCATTGCAGTAATGCTATCAAACCTTTTTTACCTGTTTGTAATCGTAGTCGACTTCTGTTAGGGACACTTAGAGCGGTTTTAAACTTGCGTATTATCCGAGCGGATTCACGCTCGTGTTGATACGCTAGTCTGAAACTGCTTTTAGGTTAGGACGAATAAAAGGTAAGCTTATTTAAAAAAAAAAGGCTAGTTAGCGACTAAAATGATTTAGGGTAACTAGAATGAGATACATTTCTAGATTTATTGGAGAATTTAAACACAAAATTTTACGATATGCATGCGCATTTTATGAGGTTAGTACGATGCCTAGTAGAGTTTCCCTCTATTCACTTATGATAAATATCTACACTTCCGCTCCTCGGCATGCTCAAAGCATCGAAGCTCGCAGTCAAAGAGCATAAAGCCCATAAAGGTATAAAATGACTTCAAATATTTGCAACGTGTCGTTTATCAGGCATCGCCGAGGCCGAGGGCGGAAAAAGGCTGCGCTGGCGCCGGCGGACCGCGTGGGTTGCGCACACGCATCCCAAGCAAAAAGCCGACCGGCCGCGTCCACCGCGGCATTCCATATCCGAACCGGTCTTCGCTCAATGGAAGCCGAACACGCAACATCGATTAAACAAAACAAATCCTTATTCCCCAATGATTTTGAGTTCAAATCCCGAAAGCGATAGAAAACCGTTGAGCAGATGCGAGTAAATTATAATCATATTACAGAGTAATAGAGGACAAAAAGTTGAATGATTGCACCGAACCTGAATATCAAATGGAAGTAGGACCTTGTCGTATCAAATCACGAAACGACAAGGATGACGATGCGAATATGAAAAGGGGACACGCAGTTATACAATAAATTGCAAATGAGACATCTGAAACAAGAGCTCCGATTTGTTTTAGCTTAAAATAGCACAAGAATCATGTACGTATCTGATATGATGACTCCTGATTTCTTGAATGGCCAAATAAAACAATATCGTCTCTACTTCGCTCTAAATTAAACTATTTTAGATCATTTAATATAGAAAGAGGTCCAAGAATGAATCCATGGTATGTGTAGGATAACATTCCAGTCCTCCAATCAGCGATTCCACGAATACGAACGAAGATTACCTCCGGAGTCAAAACCACTGTAAACTTCAATTAGGGGAGCAAGGCAAACATTCTGATAGATGACGTCATAAAGGGTCTGCTAGGTAGACGGCGGCGGCGGCGCTCGTTCCAGGAACCAGCCAGCCGACATCATAAACTCTTGCGCACAATACCATCGCACCGCACACCCTGCGTCTTTGGGTCGCCGTATTTCGATATTGCGTTCAATTTCGATATTTATTTTTCGATGTTTTGTTTTTGGCTCTAATTTTTTTTATATTAATTGACACTAACATCCAGTACCTACACTAGTAGTTTTTTTAGGCATATGATACATAACAGGCCAAATGCCACTGCAATTACAGTTGAAGACGATTCCAAGAGGTAGTTGAGCGAGTATGTTTACGATATAAAACGTTGAGCAAAATATTAGTATTAAATTTTAAATTAATCGTGAGACAATAATCTAGACAGTATTATTTCAAATGGATTTGTTGGAGACTCTTTCAATTAATAAATTGTTGTTGATTTTACTAAACATTTAAAACGTTGCGTTGGATTAACATGTAAATAAGCCAAACAGTTAAATAAAATCAAAGAGCAGTTCCTTTAAACAACAGCTCAGCTTTATGTTGAAATGAAAGTTTAAATCAAGTTGAAATTTGGTTCAGAGGTTTCAGAACTATGTGGAACCTAACCAATACTCTTTCATCTCCGTTCAACATGTTGCAAGTACAAGTATTTCACATGAGTTGCCACGCGAATTGTATTTCTAAAACTGTACAATACATGGTCCAAGTATCTTCTTTTGTATTAGTTACTAGTTGCAAAGAGTGTTCCCAGATTGCTACAACTTAGATGCCTTCGAGTCTGGAGTGAATCTGTTTAGTTTAGCCAAGTGTGCTCTATCCTCGACCACACCGTAGCATACCATCAGATGAGGTGGTGGTCAAACGCTTGACTATCAATCAATATAGGTATTTAAAAGGCTTCAGGCTAGGGTCGTCAAAAAGTGCAGGTATGTTCTAAGAAGGAATTTTGTTTATTTGCAACGCAAGGAAGTGGCGGGAGTCAGCTAATTGCTAATAAAAAAGTGGTTGTGGCTCCCGATTTTGCCAGGTTGGTATTGAGATAAAAAGAAGCTTTTTCTAGCTCAAACTCAATGCCCATTTGTAATTTCAGCTCAATGGGTTCAGAGCATGATTGAAGAACAAACATTCATCTATACATAACATACATCCATCCACTTTTACAAGCTTTCGTATTCATAATTACAAACGCAATGCCCATTTGTAATTTCAGCTCAATGGGCTCAGTAGTTTTGGCATGATTGAAGAACAAACATCCATCTATACATAACATACATCCATCCACTTTTACAAGCTTTCGTATTCATAATTACCTACGTGGGAAGCGTACGTACGGTATCTAATAGTAACATAACTAGGTATACCATCCTCCGCTCATCATGTGATCATCCACTGTCAGGCTACAGAGGAGAGTAGGGTTAAGACAGGCTTACGTAGGCTGCTAGACTCCTCTCCACCAAATGTGTCGGCCAGCACTTTATTGGAACGGTGTTGTCAACAACCCAGCATCCTGCTCCGTTACTTTAAGGAGCTGGGATGACTGGGACAGGGGACATTTTTCGGGGGGCAATGCACAATGCACCCTTCAACGGGACGCCAGTGCAGACCGCTGTACCCCCTACTCAGAATAAGAATAAGAATCCTCCGCTCATTCACTAGGTTAAAATAATACAGAAGTAAGTAGGCAAACTAATAAATAAAATGCTATTCCAGAGTCCTGAACTTCGCTAAACATGGCCAAACGTAAAGTAGAAGACAAACTGGCGTGAAAAATTATAAACAAAAGAGGAAACAAAAATAAATGGAGCATGACTGATTATAACTCTTCAGTCCGTCAAAGCACGACTTAAGTTTGATTAAAGGAGTATGTAAGTCTCCATCAACTCAACAAACCCATGTGATTAAAGTTTCCTCAGTATGATGTCAAAGACGCGCGAGTGTGCGAAGTCTTGTGGGAGTTACAAGTTGATAGGACATTCCGTATTAATTAACTAAATAAGTCTGGTAAAGCGGAGCGAGTTTGAAACAGTCGACGTTGGCGAGTTGCGAGTTGTCAGTCGCGTGTCAATAAGACAGCGAGAGACACGGCGGATTTAAGTATGGGGCCGGGGGCGACGGGCGCGCCACCCCAGTGTGTGGTTTCCTTTTGATGTCATCTTCGCGCAAACTTTGCTACGGATCGGCTTTGAGATAGAGAGACGGAGAGTGACTAATTTGGCCCAGCATTTGATCTCGAGAACTCCGATGTGTGCGCGTCCCGCTCGCACCCACCTCCCGCCGTAGCCGCCGCCGGGAAGCTCTTTGCAAAATTTCGCTTTGATCGTAAAGTTAAATTATATGGGAATTGAGCATTAAATGGATACATGTGAGGCGTGGGTACATGGGAGCCGTCTCCAACCGCCCAGCGAGCGCGGCGCTGCGGCTCGGCTCGCCCGGGCCGGCCACAGAGCCGTGAGCCGAAATACTACACGAGGGCGTATTTGACGATTACGACATCTTACATAAATAATGAGAGACGAGTCACTTTCAAAGTTATACATTTGCGAGTGAGAGCGGGCACTCGTATTTAACTCCGCCTAATTTGCCGCGAGTACGCCATACCTTTGAGAGCTCCGTTTTTACTAGTTTACGAAACAGATATTTGCGCCCGCCTTTCCTTTGATACGGCACTTTGTGGAGCATTTTACACGAGTTTCTTTTGAGGCCATTCAGACGGTGAGTAACGAAAGGCTGTCTTTGATAAACACGTGCGAGGACTCTTCAGTACTTATTAGGGGTGCTCTCTTTGAAAGTGCTTCTTGTGAAATCTATTTGAAACGTTCACAATATCAAAGCGGCTCCGATAAAAGCTGCGCTAATTAAACTGTCACTAATAAAATTATGTGAAAAATTGAATCTTTGAGTGTTTTCTTGATAAGACTTTTTTAATTTATTAAAGTTCTGAGTATAGAGATAAAATCAGATTGGAGAAATATTAATTGGTCGACATTGACGGCAATTTAAGTAATTGTATGTACGACAAAATTTTATTAGTCTAGTCGATCTATCCTAGACTGTGAGGCGGGGGAGCTATTACTGGGTTATTAATGTTAGGTCATACACTCGTGTGAGTCAAAGACGAGTGTGCAAAGTGGCGTCTTTGTGAAAAGCCGCCGCGCCGCGCGCCGGGAAAAGCTCCGTGTTCCACCCGCGACAAGCCCTTTGTCTTGCGACGCCTTTACAATGCACCGCTTTAATAATACACCACACAAAAAGTTTACAAACGCAATTACTCGAATAAACCTCATTCTGAAGAGTGGACTTGAGTTAAGTATTTCACGAAGTCCCTCTGTTACTTTTTAAATAACTGACCTTCAAATAAGCACTTATTTAAGAAGCATATTTTTTTAAGAAACTTATTTAAATTTTATTACTATTAATTGTTTTGAGTATAGCATGGTCTTGAATTTTCTTACATTGACGACGTAATTTAAGATCAAAGGCGTTCGATGATCTTAGATGTTTTAATCTTAAACGATGTCCCAGTGGATAGCGTGGCTTGGGTTTGGATAAAGACAAGTTCGTCTCTCGTGTCGAAACTTCAGTCACAAAGGCTGATGCACGCCGATGCTGAAACTGAAGACACCTAACAAAAGCTGGAAAAGCCTTACATCAAAGTATTAATTACAAGACGATGTTGCTTTTGTTACATGGAGATGGACTCTATTTTATTAATGAGGAATATATTAGACTAATTGACGCCCGCAATTTCGTTTGCGTTGCGAATTAACAAAATTCCCTTCTTATACGCGCTAACACTTCTTGACGAACGTATCTTTGAAATGTCAAGTGTCTACGTCCAGTGGTTTGGCCTGTCTGTTGTCTATCAGTCAGTCAGTCAGGACTAAGCTTTTTATAAACATATTTTATTTAATATAGGTATAGGTATATAGATTTAATATTAATTTCTCATGGATCAGATCTATTTGCAATCAGCAATACCTAAGTTACAGTTATTACAAGTAGGTGTTTACTAAATATATTATTTAGACTGCATTGCGTCTTTTTAAAAGACCGAAAACGCCCAAGAAATATTAAAGAAAATACAAAGAGCAAAAAACATAATCAAATCTTCAAATATAAGCGCTTCTTAGAAACACTCGAAATCAAAGGGACACCTAATTTATAAATTGCAATTACACCGGCAGCTCTGACTTTGGAAGATAATAAAAAATTACGAAGAACAGATTACGAACACTAAATTTAATTAGAAAGCGAACTGGAATATAACAAATTGGAGAGGATAAACGCGACAAAGTAAAAGAGAAAACACACCCAAAGGAAACGCGTAGCATTGATATAAACGAAATTTAAATTAACTACAAAGGGAAAGAAGATGAAAAAAATCCTTTCATTGAAAGCTCTCATCTCGGAGTCAGAGGGCCGGGGCGGCTACATCAAAGACACCTTCCTCCCGCTCTAGCCTTATCTATCTGTGCGAAACCGACTTTGGAAATTAGCACGGAGCGATCCTTTTTCTGAAGGCGCTTAAAGACGCCGCCCGCCGCGTGCGCAACCAACCCTTTCAGCTTCTTAGCATTACCGGCATTACGCTTTCATCGCACGCTTTTTTGTATAATTTCAAACGGACAGACGGTGGAGTGATAATGTAATGTAGCTAATGACATATTTTATTCAGGGTTTCAAGCGCTGTCCTGTTTATTTTGAGTTAATGTTTGAAGAAAATCATATGCGAATTGCTGAGTGCTTTTAACTTATTTCTTGTATGCACGAGGATGGCTAGGCGTATGTTTTCGGGTTTTGTGATGTAGGTAAGTAAGTAAGTACCTACCGAGCTATAAACACTCTCTTGTAATGTTTTAACTGAATGTACATTAGTAAAATATCATGGAGCTATTGGGAGTAAATGTATGCATTTAAATTTAAAGTATTATTTTTCGTGGGCCATTAGGTAATAAAAAACAATAGAATCATGGAGCTCTGGGAATAAATAAATAAATGGCCATTAAATTTTTTAACTTACTTTGCTCGATTTTATTACAGCCTTTTTTTCAGTTCAGACGATTAGATTCACGATCTACTTCAAATAATTCAAAAAGTGAGATAGGTTTTGGCATAGACTAATACATTTTCTGTGCTTTCTATGTTCAATGGGTTTAGTTTTTGAAAAACAATTATTATGTATAAATAAATTACTTACAAACCAATAAAATTAGTTTTCAGTACATACCTATTTAAAATTTTATTTAAATTTTACACATTATTCCTGTAAATATCTAGATCTTAATTATTTCTCACACACCCATATCTACGATAAGACCGCCTTTTGTAAAACTATAGTTGTACGCTTTTACATGTTTATTACAATAATGTTATATTTTTAGTTTTATGTATCTTTTAGTGTTTTTTATTATACGCCAACATAACAACAAACATATAGTGTACTTAGTGTAAATCATTTAACAAGGAATCGTCATCAGCATTGCTATTGTTTGTAGGTAAGTATTTGCAATATTATTTGATTCACAACACCTCTAGAAAATAGGAACACGTTTTCGACTCAAGTGCGTATAACAAAGATTCTAAGCGCGTTGATGTCTTTTCTTCGGGATTATACGAAGTTTGGTACAATAGTAAGGTTCTTGGGTAGAATAAAAACTTTGCGAGACCTTTTTACCCTTATAAAATTACGTGTAAGTTAGGTATTACGTACTTATAAAGAGAATACAAGCTCTACAAACCCAAACAACAGCATAAATAACAATCCATAAACAAAAACCTCAATTGTTAAACATTAAAAAAATCAAAAGTTCCATTGTTATAAAGCGAACTTATAATAATAAATCAACACAATATGCACTAACAAACTAACTAACGTGTCGAAACAATAGCAATAACCGAGGGACCAAAACAATAGGTGCATTCAAATACACAAAAATAAGGACTCTACCGACTCTAACAAAAAACTTATCGCTGAACATACCGCTGCTGACGGATGCCGACGAGCTCGTTAAACCGTTTTTGTTAGTCTCTGGGTTAGTTAAAGTTCTTTAATCAAATTCTTATACCTGTTATTCGAAACTCTAAGAGAAATTCCAAATCCTAAGAATAATCCAATAGTTTATGCACTATACACTTATCGCACACCAATATTAACTATTTTACATCACTTAATTAAGGAAAGTACTAATAAAACACTGATAATATACTTTTCTAAGGAGATGAAACAGTTTTCTAAGTATACGATCGCGTCGCGAAAATTTTCCGACAAGACGATATGGGTGCGACTCTTACGGGAGGCAAGAAGCGACTGACAGTTTTCACAAAATAATATGCGCGCGCCGCACGTGGCCTCAAAATTGGGCGGAGCGTATCGGAATACAGGCCCGTGATTCGTGCAGCGAGCCCTTTGATCACCCGCCGACGACTAACTACATCTCTCTGTGCCTTAATCTCGGTAGTAACGTCCTTTTAAAACAGGTAATTTTATTACAAAAATGTGGATACTTTTTATCATCGCAGGCTGAACGGCACCTCAGCTCCGGTACGCCCACTACTACACCAAGATGGTACGCCAAGATACCGACCCGAAGACAGGGCGGAAATCTTTGCCCACTGTTTAGAACAGCAGTTCCAACCGAACCCGGACAACCGCCCATCTCACACAACCGAGGTCGAAGAGTTCCTTCGTCAGTACACTGCCGAACCATCAGCCACCGAAGACAGCAACATCTTCTTCTCCCCGGGCCAAGTCAGGAAAGCCATTCTCCGGACAAAGCCACGAAAAGCCCCCGGCGCGGACCGCATCACAAACGCGGCACTACGCCACCTGCCACTCAAGGCAGTGGCAGCACTGTCGCGTTTGTTCAACGGGATACTGCGCAGCGGTCACTTCCCAACGGCATGGAAACTCGGCCACATCATCCTACTCCCGAAGCCCGGGAAGAATATCCTGAAACCAGAGAGCTACCGCCCCATCACGCTGCTGTCGTGTGTGTCGAAGGTGTTTGAGAAGCTACTGCTTCAACACCTTCAACCACACGCAACGCCACGGCCCGAGCAGTTTGGATTCAGATCTGAGCATAGCACAACTCTCCAACTGGCAAGGGTTCTACACCAGCTGACTATGAACTCCAACAAGAAGGAAACATCGGTGGCGGTGTTTCTTGATATGGAAAAGGCGTTTGACAGAGTCTGGCACGCAGGTCTCCTTTACAAGCTGGCCAACTCGTCGACGCCCAGACCGATCTTCACCGTCATCGCATCATTCTTGGAGGGCCGCACCTTCCAGGTTACGGTGGAAGGACATCTCTCCACGGAGCGCACCATAAGGGCGGGTGTGCCCCAAGGAAGCTGTCTTTCACCAACGTGCTACTCCATCTTCACTGATGATATCCCGGCGGTAGAAGGCACGACGCTGGCGCTCTATGCGGACGACGCTGCCTACATCACCTCCTCTGTCAACAAAAACCACGCGGCCCTGAAGATGCAGCGGGCCTTGGATCTCCTCCCAGATTGGCTCAGCGAGTGGCGACTGTCAGTTAACGTCGCCAAGACGCAAGCCATCTGTGTGACCACCAAACGAGCATACCCTCCATCTCTAGCTCTCCAGGGCCAGCACATCAAGTGGACCAGGACGGCGAAATACCTCGGCGTCACGATCGACAGCCGGTTGACGATGAGGCAACACAGCCTCAAAGTCCTGGCGTCGGTCAAAGTGGCCCGCAACCTCCTCCGACCAGTGCTGACGTCCCAGCTGCCGCTGCGTGCGAAGGTCGGTATATACAAACTGTATATCCGGCCACGCCTCACGTATGCGGCCCCAGCCTGGTACGGTCTCCTCCACCGCCGACACCAAGATCGCCTCCAAATCCAACAGAACCTGACCTTGAGAACCATATCCGACGCCCCTCGATATGTGAGGAACTCCACGATCGCACGAGACCTGGGAGTCGAAGACCTCAGCACATTCATCACGCGGCTGGCGCAGCGGATGTTCGCTCGCACGGAGGAGTCCGCTCTCGAGCACATTCGGGAGCTGGCCCCAACGTACGAGCGGGGTCCCCGCTCCAAGCCCTACCCTCGAGAGCTGGCCATCAGCATGGACCAACCCGAAGCTCAAGAACAAAGACGTCGCCGAGCGCGGGCCGATCGCCGTCCAGACCTGCATAGGACTGGATCGGCAGATCCTCCCCGCGATTAGGCGGCGAATAAGAAGACCACCACCGGAAGAGACACCGCGCCCGAGCGCGCTCGGGCGCCCATGGAATGGACAAACCCCAATGGGGAACCCAAGGACCCTCCCGTTGTAACGGGAGGCGGAAGATTACCGCAGGCAGGGGCCCAAAAGCCCGAACCTGCGTCCTCACGCACCGGCTTCGCCGGCGCGGAGAAGAAGACCCCGAGGTTTTATCATCAGTCGAGCAAAGCGTTGTGCGATGCAAAGGACCCTTCGATTCAGGCCGGATGATATTCTCCACATTCATACGAGCGACGAATGCAATCTCGATAATACATGAACGGGTCACTTACCGTCAAAGGGTGAAAGTTTTTTAAACGCGTATTACAGTTTTGTAGATTCGCAATAAGTATGTTTTCTGATTGACTGTCTCTTTGATCATAACATCAAAGGAACTGTTATTCTGTTTTATGTTTCAAGTTTTATACTGTTTCTTTATAATATTATGGGATATAATTTTAGTATTTTGACTTCCACCTTCTTGGTAAAATGAAACTAGGTATTTTTTTTCTATTCATGAGACGTATTTTTATGTAATTTTTTAAATCGCTACACATCTTACGTTAATCTCTCTTGCCTCAGTCAGATACAGTCACAGTTCACAGATATATATATCATTAAAACTAATTGCGTTTATTTGCATTATCAAATACTTCACTGATATTTTAAGGACCTCGTTAGATCGACTGGGTAGAAGCCTTATCACAAAAAAATCGGACAAGCGAATTCGAATCGAATCTATCACCAAAATATCAACAGTTTGTATGATGTTTTGAAAACAATCATACAAAATTATACCTTTCTGTGACGGATTCGACTGTCAGATATGTTGGTGATATAGGACCATACATACATACATAGGTCCATAATGAACTATGTACTTATCTTTCAGAAACCAGCAATCGATTAGGTTTCAATATGTTAAAAATAAATATCTGACCTGACGATAAGCAGCATCTAACATCTAACTGAATCTTAGTTACTAGAAGCAGCAAACTCATTATGAATTTCTCGGTCTATTTTACATGCAGAGCAAGCTAGCATTGCAATGTCGCGAGAGAAACTATTCGAAACCTCATAAAGTGCTCAAGGCTTATGCGACAACATCTCGCACGGTTCGAGTCACAGCTCGGCAATCGCAAAGCGCTGGCACGGCTCGGCCGCACGGTACAGCGGCTTCGATCGCTGATATTAATAAAGCGGCGCGTGGTGGCTGGAGCTGCAGCGAGCCGCGGGCGCCGGCTCGTCTCCGCCTGCAATATTGCTCGCTCCCGCCGCACACATGCGCCCCCACGCACACACTCACGCGCGCCCCACATATAATGTCAAAGGGTGAGCGCGCCGCCTCACAAAGCGTAAGTGCAACCACTAAAAGCCAATCCTAAGTTTTATTGATACACATTGTATTGCGACAAAGTCTCCGTCGACGGCGGCCCCACTCACCCCACGCGCCGCACAAAGACAATATCGCGACGTCAAAGGAGCGGGCCGGGGGCGCGCCCGCCGCCCGCCCGACCCGCCTAAAGGAAATGAAAAATTAAATTGTCAACACATTTAATATCTGCGAAAACGTGCACGGCGTTGCCTTTGAACGCGTCTTCTCCTGGGAACCGCACCGCGGCTCTGACTTTAAGTATTAACATTTTCAGACATAAAATTGAAATTATATTTAGGTTTAATTAGACGTCGCGGGCCGAAGTTCGAAGTGGCATTAGATCAGTAGCGCTAATGAGGCCCGCGGCGAGCTCACGTCACAGGTGCGAGCGCGCTCGCGTCGCGCCGTGGGTGGGTGGGGGCTCCGAGCGTTTGATCGACGCCGCCGCTTTGACAATTATTAAAATTTGCCTCGTACCTCTCGGGCCTCATCTTTTTCCGTCGCCTCGATTACGCCACGGGTTTGTCTCATTAGGGCTTTTGTATGGTATCGCGAGCCGAGCTCCCCTTTGATGTGAGGCGCGGAGGCGCGGGCCGCCCGCGGTCCACCTGCACTTTTATTGTTCCCGCCCGGCCTCGAATTTGCACGCTCCACTTTGAGTTCTCTCTTTGCGATTAGGCCGGCCGGCGCGGCGGGCGGGCGGCCGCTCTTTGACCTATGACCGTTGGAAAGACAACATCGGCCTGTGTTATACACACTAGGGCTTTCAGTCTCGATGACTTTCTGAGTCCCGGGAAAAAAAATCGAGACTCGATGCGGTCTCGAAATTCCCGGGAAAAACGAGACTTTCGAGACTAATTTAATAGTACATAAAGACACACTCATGGAAATGGCATTTAGGCATTTTATGGCGTATTAGCGAACACATCACAGTTTAACTTTACAATCCAGTATTTGATGATGTTCGGTGATGTCCCATGTTACTGATTTATCAAAATTTGCTCGGTATGCACTCCATATTCCAATGCGAATGTGTAGCAATCACCGAGGCAGCAAACACCATACTTCGGAGGAAAATCGAAAATCAAAATATACGAATGCTAACCGAAGGTATGGCTATACTAAAAGCACTAGATAGCAATACTTGCTACTAAATGCTCGTTAACGAATGCCGAGCACTGGAGAGAATAACCCAAGCCAACCGAATAACACTCCAGTGGATTAAGGGGCACAGTACAGTAACTCATTAGGGAACGACGCCGCAGACGAGTTGGCTAGAAAAGGATCAAGAGACTGGAAGGGAAGGGCCATCTCCCTTCCTACCGCAACCCTTTTCTCAATTGCAAGCGTGGATACGCAAACGTACAAAGACAGCACAGTGAGCGCTGGCTGCAAACCAAGAAGTGCAAACAATCAAGAATGGCCTTTCCGCAACTTGCACCACGTCTAACTAGACGTTTACTTAGTTTGAAACGACTAGATTTAAGAATCATTGTGGGTACTATCACAGGACATTGCCTGCCAGCATTGGAAACACAGACAGCCCACTCTGTAGAGGCTGCTTGACCGAGGAGGAAATCCCGCCCACGCAATCCTGGAATGCGTGGGAGTTGCAAAGCAACGAGAGGAAATCCTCAAAAACCCGAGGTCACTCCGCGAAGCCTGCGAAGAACCTTCTGTGCTTCTGGGCGGAGTTAGGCTGGCTAAACTATTAGTCAGGAAATCCAACGCACAAAGGACCAACAGGAGTCCAAGTGCGGAAAAGGGAGTCCATTTACATTTACATTAATTCCACACATATTACTTTTTTTAAATTTGCCCTTTTTTGGTAAGCTAAAGTCATAAGACTATACCACTATGTCTTATCCTTATTTTAGATTATACTAAGGGCTACTCTACATTGAATATTGTTTAGATTTTTATAAGTATCGAAAGTCTCGTTATTCCCGGAACCGAAACCATCCAGTCTCGAGTCTCGAAAATAACGAAAAATCGTCGAGACTCTCGAAATTTTCGAGACCGAGACTCCCGGGATGAAAGCCTTAATACACACGTAACAAATTCAAACTACGTTTTTATTTACTTATTTTTAGGTCTCATAACGTCATACAGATCGGTCAGCAATGAAGTGTATGTGTAGTAAGTGTGTTGCACCGCACATCACATGAGTAACATATCGGCCATTTGTTTGTCGGGGCAGGCCTGATGCTGAGCGAGTCGCGCGAACACTCGACACCCCTTTATTACTTCAGTTCCCTTTGTACGCGCGCTATCATCATCAAACATACGCTTCGATTTAAAACTTCGTCGCCTCTACATTTTATTGGCGCCCAACGTGGGACGTTGAAATATAAGGGGTAATTATTTTCCAATTAGTGCAGTACTGTGATCGGACACGCCATATATTGTATATTTTATCGCTTTCTATCGCAGCAAAAGCCGATGTGAAAAGGAGGGCTGTGTCGAAGTTGTAGGAAGGTACAGTTCCTCTTGCCCAAATCAGTGCGGTTCTGCTTTGATCGCTTCAATAGAACCTACTGCGTGCATAAATACCGACAACTTAGCTCAAATTCCAAGGATTGGACGTATATTTACTTAAGATTTTTAGACTTTGTCAAACGTGTATGTACTTGATCTATTATTTTTGTGACAATAAAACATTTATGTATTTATCTAATCTGTAGGCGATGCGATGACCAATGACCATAAGGTTTAAATATTTATGGTGCGAGTCCCGACCGACCGAAAAGCTACTACGTTCATGTGCGAAGACGTATGGGGCTGCGGTGTCAAATTCCGCAAGTTCCGAGGATGTTTACAAGCAACCGCGTCAAACCACTCGAGACTCGATGAAAAAACGCACAACTTGTAAATAAGTATGTACCTATATGTATGTATACATACATTTATAAAGATCAGTTTGAATTCAATATACTCCGTATGACAATGCCTGAAATATTGATTGATTGATAGTATTATTAAAAGTTAAACGTAAATATGTACATCCGAATGGGACACACCAAACAAGAGACATTTAGATGCAACGCGTTTCGATTTGTTGATCAGATCAATAAATGGTAATAATTATTCGACCAACACCCGAAACTCAAAAGGCTTATTATTTGGCGCTGATCGATCACGCAACCCGACGCAAATATTCCTCATTAAGTTTTGCTTTGATGCAGTTTCATCAACTTTATGTAATCAAACACTTTACGTTATAAAAGTAAGTAGGGAATGGCATGCACGGTCAAAGTGCTTAGGTTACTCTTGCTAGACGAGTTATCATCACAAAGCAAGCATAATAAGAGAGCATCGCAAAGACATTTTAAATAAAGCTTTGTCGCTAGATAGATGAAAGAGAATTTGTTTGTATTAGTAGGTAGAACAAGCTAAGGTTGTATCACACAAACGCTGCTTTCGTTCAAAGGAAAAGCAATATAATTTCTTATCTTTCAAAGTTTAAAGATTTATGAAACATGAAACGTTCATCGTTTGATGTTAATAACAGGTAAGGTTGAGCAATTTGTAGGTAACCTAGCGTATAGAAATATGAAAAAAACATGACAATTAACACTTTTTTAAGAAAATAAAAAAAAAACGTTAAGTATAATTCAAGAGACTAATAACCACTTGCATCAAACTGTAAAAGTTCCTAAGCAATTACTTTACTGGGTTTGACAATCTTGCAATACAGCCGAAAACATCAGGGTATAAAAAAAATTACGTGAGCGCGATAAATACTTGTAATAATCTAATAACGGTCCATATCCAGGTTCAGACCGTTAGGATCTTCCTAGCGAAGAAAAGTAATTGCTTAGGATCTTTTACAGTTCGGTGCAAGTAGGCATTAGTTAATTCAAATAAAAAACTAATAACCGGGTTGCCTACAAAAGATCGCTTACAGCGATAAGACCAATAAAATTGTACTCCTTAGGCCTTTTTATACGTCTTGTTCTATTGTTTCGCTCTGCTTCGTTCTTGTTGGGGTACCTACAATAAAGTGTTCATCTATCTATCTAATAACGGAAATTAACGTCGTTACTTCTTAACGATACCGACAAAGGCTGAATCGCCAGCCCTTGACCCGAGTCCAAACGTTGCGAATAGAATTTAACGCGAGGGGTGCGAGATGTGCGAGAAGACAAACGCTTTTTGTGCCGAACAGAATCCGCCTTTCATCTCCGTCCTTCAGAGGCCGATTGAAGTGAAGGGCTGCCACGATTCACACGATTCGGACATTCAATGTTTCTATTGTAAAATTATAATTTTTTTTTGTATAATGTTGCACACATGTCTAATGCTACTGAACATTTTTTTTCTTTGTTCTATGACATGTCAGTTTCCTCACGATGTGTTCATTGATTCATTCACCAACTTCACCGTTGTGAGAACGAGGGATACGCTCAATTTTTTTCGAGCAGAAAACCCATTTTTACACATGCCTGACACTGGAATTCGAACCCGCGACCAACAGATCGTAAGGCCTCATCCCCTCGAAATAGCCATATAATATACATAGCCATAGAAAAACAACAAACAGTAAAAGTATGTCCAATTTTTATCATAATTATTTTGAAAAAAAATCGTTAAGTTTTCTTTCCATATCTGTATTCAGTAACGGTAACAGATTATGCGTATTTATTTTTTGGGTTTAAAAACTTGTGGTGCATAATTTCAACCCTAGCCGGCAGGCGGCTGCGCAGACCTACAGTGCATTCCGTTTGAAGTAAGGAGTGTCCTTTGAATGACGCTGACGAGACGCTTTTCTTAATTATTGGCTCGTCCCTAAATATTGTATGTAATTTTTCCAAACACATTATATAATACCTAAAATACTTTGTTTTTTTTTTGGAAGTCTGAGAGAGAAGGGTCTGACTTCCGCTAGTTGTATTAAGAAATTTTTAGTTACTCAACTGATGACTGTTTAGTCCAACCTACAATCTACCTACAATATCTTAATAAATTGAAGAACAACATTCATAAGATAATTGTCCTATTTAGAAAATGGTCTGCGATTACCAAAATACTTTCAGCTTCGAGCTCCAATTCCAAACTATCACATTTTCCACCACTTTCCATAAGTGCACTATCGGGCGCGCGCGCCAGTGCCTTTTTCCATTCTCCGTCAATCAGGCAGATGTTTTCTGCGGAGTGAATAGGCAATGCTGGAGCGATAAATTCGGTTTGGAGAACTGGAGGTGGAAGGCAGACGGGGCGACGCCCGCGCCTACAATCTACATAATGCAGCAGGCGGGCCGATAGACTCGAGGCCTAAATTGCATTGTTGTACTCAATCTTTGATTTGATAAGAAATGCGAGAGAGATTGAAGAATGCGAGCGACGAGACGAGACAACTGGAGGTAGAGTGCTGTCTGATGCCCGAACACGGACATTTCTGACAATCGCAATCGTATCTTATCCATCACAGAAGGGTTTTCAGTTTTTTTTTATGAAAAGTATCACACAAACTGTTGATTTTTCTGTGAAGGATACGATACGATTGCGATTGACAGAAATGTTCGTGATCAGGCCTTTACGGAATTGCATTTTCAACCAAATCAATTTGAGCACTGATGTCTGGCTTATTCGTGATAGAGTTGAAAGCACGGTTGCTCTAGCAAAATCAAGTATTTTGCCGCCCTGCATTTTTTACTGTACCATAAAATTTTATCAGAATTTCAGTCTTTATGAGCAGGTTCGTCTTCTAGCTATAGCTATTTAAACCTAGGATCATTAGAACTATTTAATAGAAAATCTTCAAAAAGAGTACTAAAACCGTAAATGTTTTATTACCAGCGACCAACTTCATTAGTTATTATTATGACTTGTTTAGCGGCCGTCAATTTGGTAGTTATTATCGAAGTTGAGGAAAGGCAAACTGGAGGCCTGCCAGTTTGCCAGCGCGCCAGCCAACATGATGAGCTAACTAATACAACTTCCAGAAACGTCGAGGCAATCTGCTAAGAACCTAGTCTTGTAAAGTGCCTCATAACTTACAAGTTAAGTTCCACTTCAGCATCAAATATTGATACAGGAACTGGTAATTAAAAATAAAATTTATTGTCATTGTTTTTTAGTAGCTCATTAATATGTAACATCTCTCCTCTCGCTCTCAGTCAATTTGTGGCAGTGATTTCGTGAAATGCAACGGAAGTGTGTAAAAGGAAGTTAGCCGTCAGATGGTAACCTCAGAAAAATGAAGGAAATAGAATCCTTTTGTTTGTCATGAAGGCTTTTAGCGGCCTATTGAAATAAAAGCAATTTGTTGAGTACTCCGGTCAAATTAAGACATTTGAGCTTGCAAGAATTCGGACAGAGCTGAAAATTGGTACGAATGCTAGGAACAACATTATAAATGAACTGTGAAAAGTCCCTATCGATCCCATATGTGCAAAAAAAGTTATTCAAGGTCAAAGGTTACCAACGTCGGTTTTTCGCGGTTATCTCGGTTTCTGTACCTTTGACGTTGAATAATTTTTTTCCACATCTGGGATCGATGAAGAATTTTCACAGTTCATTTATAATGGTGTCCCATTCGTATCAATTTTCAGGTCTGTCCGAATTATGGCAAGCTTACCTACCCCTCTTTATAGAGCTAAATTGACTGGAGTATAGTTGTCAACCAGATACTCAATCCTTATGCCACCGTGGTGTACTAATCTTTAATCTAAAATCAGACGCTATCCCGTTAGCAAAATACTAATGACATCGTATTAAGCCAGTTAAGGGTAATCCTCAAATCCGAATTCCATACAAAATGTTTCGGACAAATACTCAAAAAGTACGCCGTATTATAGTAATTTCTTCGCACTATTCATTTCGTCCATGTTTTTTGATTTCGTCAACAAAAAAAATATATACTTTAATTTAGATTTTATACGTGTTTTTAAGTTAGTAGGGTTAATTTTAATACACGTATAAAATCTAAATTAAAGTATGAAACCTTTCACTTTTTTTGTTGACGAAATTAAAAAACATGGACGAATCGAATAGTGTGATGAAATTACTATAATACGGCGTACTTTTTGAGTATTTGTCCGAAACATTTTGTATGGAATTCTGATTTAAGGATTCCCCTTAATAAAGCTTCTTTAGAGTCGATGATAGGGCAAGGCATACAAAGTGGGCTGTGGCGCCATTTCCTCAAGCCTTTCTTCACAGACGAGTCAAAAGGCTCACTTAACCTTAGCGAAACTCAATAAATTTCACTTTAAATAATAATTTCCCTTTGAAGACGGAGTAGAACACAACTGATTGAGCGATGCCATAATTCATTGCATAATTTTGCGCCTTTTACTTCGTCTGTTTTTATCGTGAATAAGATTGGGTTTTTGTTAATGGGTATACTGTCTTAGAACTTTAACTAAAACCTTACATAAATTAATATTTTTTTTGAGGTCTAAATACTTCGAAAGTGACTTGTTCATTCACACACACACGTTTCTAAGCTGCGATAACATAGGACACAAAGACAGTGGTAACGTTTAAACCGAGACAAGACTCACACAAAAACAACTGGGTGGGACTCTTTGTAGTCGCGTAGGCCGAAAAGTAAAATGAGTACCTCCTTGTATAAAGTTTAAATCCTCACAAAGACAACTCATTAGGCACTCTACACACCAAACAGCTGGAGCTTCTATAAAAAATTCAGCGAATCCTTACGTAAAGGAGTGAACGTTCTCATATAAATCTCTCTTTGAACTTGAGGCTTTTTCTTTTAAGCTCTGTTTACACTCAACTAGGTCTAGGTATATTTAAAACACTGTTTGAAACAAAAAATATTTATGTACACACAGCGTCAAAGATAAGTATCCCTCTTGTACAAGACACCCAGCTATTATTCCTTTCGAAAAATTGTAATACTTAAAATTATCTTTAGGCTTACATACGGTTATACAAATACAATCTATTTTTTAAAGACAAAACTTCTCCATTCGCCGCGACGGTGATTTAAAGGGATTTGAAGCTGGGTATTATAATGCAAGGGGGATACTTATATATGACGCTGTCTGTACTTAGATCAAATACATTGCTCTACTATGAACTTAATTATTAAGAACGTTAAGGTTTTTATGTAAACAAAAAAAAATATTTTATTTTATTTTAATTATAAGTAGGTAAGTCTAGCTGACACTCGCAACTTCGTTTGCGTTGCGAATTTCCCAAATTCAGTTTCAGCTCTTTGATGAACATACACATCCTGCATGTTTCAAGTCTCTTTTTCTACTGGTTTGGCCTGTAGGGGGTCTGTCAGTCAGTCAGTCAGTCAGTCAATCAGGACTAAGCCTTTTATGTATATTGATAATTAGTTTAAATATCTTCTCCCTCTTCTTTTTATGCTAAGACAGCTATTTAAGCCACTGTTCTTTTAAAAATATATCAAAAAATACTGTGATCAATATTTATAAAAGACTTGGACTTGACTGACTGACTGACAGACAACGTACAGGCCAAACCACTGCACGTAGAGACTTGAAACTTGGAGGATGTGATCGTCGAGAGCTGAAAGTGAGTACTTAAAAAGGAATTTTAAAAATTCGCAACGCAAACGAAGTTGCGGGTGTCGGCTAGTGTTAACATAATTTCCATCGATGAAACCTTACCCTAACCAATTCCACGTCTGGATATAGTCGCTACTAGCTTGTACTGAGCGGATCGAGTTGCGACTTCGTAATTAAATCATTCCTTCGTATTAAATCGGCTTCCTTTGACAGCTCGTATTGAACCCTCGAGGGTTCTTCAGGTGGCGTCGATGATATTTGCTTTCATGTTTTTTAATTCCGATTTTAAGGGGTTAAAGATTTCTTTTGAACTTTCAATTCTTCGACTTCATCGCTCATGTTCTCTGTTTTTAATAAGATGCGAATGATCGATTCGAAATATTCCGAAATAGGATCTGTCGAGAATTTTTATTACTCCGTCAATTTCTATTGTCAACGTACAATTCGAGCTTTATTCACTTTACAATAACTTAATTAAAACGACAACGACAATAAACAAAACAAAGGCCTAGGATAAATTAGGAGAACACAGCTGGCCAGCTTAAAGAGCGACACCATAAGCGTCGATGACACACGAGCTTTTTTTACAAGCTGATTGTTGGCGTTTTAAACGCTAGCGTGTGAGCGTGTTAGCTTTTGGGAAGGATTTATTTTTATTTTTATTTTTTTATTTATTTAAGCGTACAAAACACATCACAATCACATATAAAATTATACGTTAACAAAGATTTCTGAGCTTGATTGCAACATAAACATATGTACGCACAACTAAACAACACATAAATACCGAGCAGACTACCTAACTACTTCTAACTTAAATAAGATCAGGGATCAACTAAACTAAACTTAAAAATAAATAAAAATATAATAATACAATTAGGGCAAATCTGAGAAATTAGATTTCTCAGATTTATATAACATAAACTAAAACTATCTGCTAAATACTACTGAGTCACTCTGGTCATTAGAGTGGCTCACATTATTGGCAAAATCGAAATTGAGGATGGTCTTAACAATTTTAATAAAGTGGCTCAGCTTTGGAACGAAGATATCGAGTTCAATGTTATTACTAGCTAAGTCATTGTATTGACGAGCCATTCTAGTTAATGGATTATAGAATGAAATATTATTTCTAACATTGTCATTTTTTTTTTGGATTGTCAACAAGCTGATTGTAAAAACGCCGCTGACACTGGGCGACTTTACACGCTACAAGCGAAGTCGCTGGCGTGTAGCGTGTGTATCGTACTATTACGCAACTAGATACCAGTCTCAAACAAATACCTGTAACTACATCAAGCGAGAGGAGAATTAATGTAGTGGAAGAGTTAATTTGCGTTGCGGGCGGGTCGGTTTGTCAGTAATTAGTTTAATATCCCGCCATCCGGGGTGCGAGTGGTGCAGCGCCCTTGCGATAGAATTGGCTCAAATTGCATTGTCAACGGTTACGGCGGAAACTCAGTTAGTGCATTCCCAACATTTAAAGTTATAAACAATTTAAAGCTCTTGAATCAAACAAAAATAGAACAAAAATGCGCATAGGTCAGTTAAACAAATAAATAAAAACAGTTTGGACATTTTACAGAACGCCATCTATACCTACCCAAACCACAGAGTTCTAAGATATACAAAAACTAACTAAGCAAGCTTGTGCTATGGGAACCAGATAACTGATAAAATACATAGGTACTTGTATACGTTTTAGTGTAAATACATACTTAAGATACATTGAAAACGCCCAGACTCAGGAAATAAATACAGAGAGACAAGACCGCGAACAACAAATTGAAAATCCAAGCACCAAAGACTATGAAATAGACTGAAAGCTGAAAGTGTCAGCACCTATATAAAATTGCAGTTACAAATGGATGTTACGCATCGACTGACGCTTGGAGTCTCATTGCGATCTTGTGGCAAACAAAGAGTGGCGTCAAAGGCTCTGTGTAAAAAGGAATCCAGTGATAGAGGCAGTCAACAATGGGCCAGATAACGCCTTGGCGCAAGTTAAAAGCATCACGATCCTTGACTTATAAGAAAATGCTGGGAAGTTATAGATATAAATAGTGCACGATAAAAAGCAAATGCAAGCAGAGCAGTGATTTTTAGTGCTCTGCGTGCAGTGGTTTGGCTAAAGGTCTCTGCCCACTACTCCGTTCGCGTGTCATGCACGGAGCGTGTCAGCACCGGCACAATATAAAACTGCATGGATCGGTGACGGAACGGTGTGTTGCCTGACATGGTTCTAGAACGGACATGGTATGATACGGGATAGTGGACAGAAAGATTAAATTGTCTCTCAGTCTGATACACAACACAAGTAACTGACAACGTCAGTCCAGACAAAACCTATAATTAAATTGATCTGAGGAGGGGTGTTACTCGATGTTACTCGATGGGAACCCATCCTTCTAACCATCCTATGCAGGGCTGAAGTTATATTAAAAAATCGCGATTTTTAATACATCCCCGCAACATTCTGTAGATTGGAGCGGCGTACGTTGTCGCAGCGAGCGAGGTGGGCTTCCGCCGTCGCTTTGTGTCGCATTGATACCACGCCGCCGATAAATATTGTGGCGAGCTTTGAGCCCGCTCCGGCTCTACCGACCTCTACATACATACTTCAGGCTCTGGATTCACTTGCAAACATTATTTTTTTGATAGTGTAATTCTTTATTGTACACGCACACGTTATATTTATTTCAAGTCTCTACGTTCAGTGGTTTGGAGTGAGGGTTATCTGTCAGTCAGTCAGTCAGGACAAACATTTTTAGGTATATTATTGTTAAAACATTAAAAAGGACATGTACAAATAGTTTTTTTTATTAAATCACAGCGTCTGAGATGGGCCGGGCACGTAGAGAGAATGGGAGAGGATAGGGCGCCCAAAGTTATCACTAACTGGTAGCCGCAGCAGAAAAGACCGCGAGGAAGGCCGAAGAAGAGATGGTGCGACTGCATCGACGAAGATCTCAAGGCTATAGGGAGGTTTACCACCTGGAGAAGGAAGGCCAAAGTTCGCAGCGAGTGGCAGTCTATTGTGGAAGTGGCCAAGACCCATAAAGGGTTGTAGCACCGAAGAAAGTAAAGTAAGTACAAATAGCTTTACCCAAATAAGATTTTTCTTACTGCAAACCTTTGAGGTTAGAGATTTGTTTTAATTTTTAAATCTGTAGTTAAATCACCTTAAAGCCGATTCTAGTATCTCAGAAGTACAATATGACTATTAAATGAAAAAATTAAGTTTATTTGTGTCCGTGTGTGGTATATAATTATACTCTTATCTTGCTATTAAAACACCAAGCCTATGTGTGTCCCACTTATTAGGCGAAACCTCCTAAAGTTGTAATTTTCCCCTCTCACCCTTTCATTCCTCTCTTTAAATAAGTCCACAATTCATTGATTAAATAGCTTCGAAGTTCGTGTCATGTCATTTGTGTCTCGACTTCTAAAGTCCTTTGCCCCAGCCCAGCGTCTCGACAAATATCATAAGTCTGCGGCAAGCGGCGACGGTTTACCAACTCTGCAAACACCTCGACAATCATTAAGAACTAACATATCTATCCATAATATTCTAAATCATCCATTCCTACTATGGAAACTAAAGTGCGTTATAAAAAGTCCGACCGTGAGACGGATCACGCCTGCCCATAACCAGAACAGTGCTACACCGGATTTTGAAATTGAATCACATAGGCCGGAGCGGTAGCAAAATAATAAAGGTTTTACAAAAAAACATACAATAAAATACTTGCAAAATACGCAATTTCGTTCACTTCGACGATATATGTATTTTTTTTAGTTATTTTGATATAAAAACTAGACTACTGAACCAATTTTGATGAAATTTATATGGGACCAATTCAAAGGTAAAGTATGTATACCTATGTATATATCTTCTCAAACAAAAAAATATTTTTTCAAATCGGTTCATAAACAACAAAGTTCTGAGGTAACAAACATAAAAAAAAAAACTTTCAACCTAATTGATAACCGTCTCCTTTTTTTAAATTAAAAAAGCGCTCGGCAAACTTAAAAAAAAATATGATTAATCTTGAAAGTCTAATAATTTCTTATTCTCTTCCAACCGGAACTAGGAAGGAATGATTTCACATTACTGCTTGAATCCTGCAGGGGACGCCTACCTACATCCTGCAGGGAACGCCTACTATAGGGATAGTTTTAGTTTTGTTAATGCAGTCTATGCATGCAGTAAGGTGTCACGTACATGGATTAATTGTACCTACGGAGCTACAGAGTATGAATAATCATACGCCTTTGCCAAAGCAATATCGGCATTACAGGATTCCTTTCTGACGATAGTCAATAAGCTATTAAACAGATCGCATCCGATTGATATTGCGATGCTGTAACGTCAGAAAATTAATATTTCAATTTATGGGTATAAACACCATATAGAGAGATCGATCACCATGGCGTTGAATCAACTTTGCAGTGCAGCAGTCGTCATTAACTGGAATTTGAAGAAGTTAACACTTATCTAAGTGTATTTTCTACGTGTGCTAGTTCAGTTTTCCTATGATGTTAGACGTCTACTGCATTTATTTTGTGCTCCTCATTCCATCCAAGGTCAGGAAACTAATTTATCATGCACTAATATAATAACATGGTTAGTTGATGCAGTCTACAACAAAGTCTGCCGACACTCCAAGAGTCGAGTAGATCACACGATTTGGCGCGTGGTGTAGGGTCAGCACAGCAGTGGCGACATCTCCCATTAAAATACTACAATATCAAAGGCTTCTTTGATGCAGTCCACAACATAGTGCGAGAATGCTAAACGACACTGTGGATGAGCCGAGACTCGAATAGATCAGAGGATTGGCACGTGTGGGTCAGAGGCGGCTGCGGCTGCGGACCGTACGGCGCCTTTGCGTCTGCCGCTTTGATCTCGCGCGACGCGACGCCTGCCGTCGATTCCGCTTTTTGTTCCTCATTTGATTAACATCAATGAAATGTCGAGTGGCTCGGTGACTTTGCGGTCGCGTTATGAGTGATATTTTTAAAATGGTTCTTTGTTGTTGACGCCTTTTCGACCGCGCTTGACATTTCGAATGCAACGTTCTCCGTTATTTGCTTATATTCAAGGGAAGTTTTACGTTCATGTTATCCCAGCAGGAGTTTTTCTTCTTACTTAACATAATGTCAGTATGCCCTTAGACATCATGATTTTGCTTTGATTTTTTTACAGGTAACAGGGTAATTTAAGTCAGTTTTTTTTCCAAAGTTATTTTATATGTAGTTTAAATGTACAGTTACATACAAGTTTGAAATTTACTTCTGGCAATCCTGCTATTACGGGGTATAATATTTAGCACATTAATTAAGGGTATGCAGTGCTCTGAAGAAATCGTAACTTTTTATTTGGTGGCGCCCAAAGAGTAAACCGAGTGGCGGCATCAGCGGCGAACACAAAGTCTCGCTAATGAGACCGCCCGCCCTCAACACCGGTAGAGTCACGTGGTAGTTTATTGGCGCCCAAGCGTCCATGTTACCGGTGAAAAGGTATTTATTGAGATAAAAGAATCGTCAATGACTTCCAAATTGGGTCGAGTGAGCGCTAGTAATATTCACACAGCTGCAGCTGCAGATGTTAATTTGTATCATGGGATGGTCTGGGAAAAGGATGCTCAATTTAATTAAACAGACATTTTACTTGCTTTAATATTTTGCTTGACTTCACAATTATCGAGAGTGTGAAAGCAAGTGTCTCGGAGGCGCGAAACGTCCATGCACCCGTGAAATTTCGCAAATAAATAGCGGTAAAGATAATAAATTACAGGGAAATTGCTAATGATGAGCGGCGCGGGGGCCGCGGGCGGTGCATTAAGCCGGCGGCAAACATCAAAGGGTCCTTTGACCGAGCCGACACTCCCACACCCACCCGCGCCCGCCGGAGTCCCGCAAGCTACTAATGTTGGAGCGATACTCCATAGTTTCCATTAGTCACAACCGTTGATATCAATTAATCAATCTCTGATTCGTTTGGCTTCTGTTTTGGTAATGTAGAGTGATCTCTATCTACCTATCAAGTATCTTTGGAGTACGGCAGGTGGATTAACCAGTAAGTTTATTAGTTCTCTATAATGTCCACGAAATGTTACTCTTATTTTTTTATAACTTGACCTAGAATTAAGTAAAATGTGCTTTACAAATTAAGAACACCATCAATTCATTCTGAAGCAAACTAGAACTGAAATAAAAGTTCACACATCCCCCTTTACATCGTGCTTCTGTTTTCCAATATCATCTCAACACGCAGTGCTCATACCAAGGTGTTACAGAAACCAGTGCTCAGCAGGAGTGCGCTGGAGTGGCTCGTTATCACACTCTTGGCTCCAACTACCACCGTAACGATACCTTGGAGGGCTGTCCGTGGGGACCGAGCATGCGCGTAATGATATCAAGATGGGTGCATTTTCGAGACGTAAGCATCCAATCATACGTTTAATATCGAGTTTACTAAAACGTGAAGTCGTTCGTTACTTCTAGTAGTCTTGAAGAAATATTTTATGTCTCAGTCACCAGTTTCATACTTACCTAAAGTCTAAAGCTCAAAGCCGTAAACGTAATTTCGAGTAATTGACGTGTTGCAGTAAGACAAGACGTATGTCTAGCTAGAGTTTCGGAAGATTGAGCAAGGCACTCGACGCGAGAGCTACCGGCCAACGGCGGTACCGATTGTGGTGCAATTACTGCCTCGACCAGGAATGCGGACCTGAAACGCTACTTGATGTTGCTACATGCCGTCTACGGATCAAGGAATCAGTTTACTTCAGAAACTAATATCGCAAAATCAAACTGTATATAGGTACTGTCCAAAATCGATGACAAAAGGATTGCATTCAGCATAACGAGGCAAAATTAACGTATGATACAGTAGGCACTCACTCGAAATTACAATTGTTCTGCTATACCAATTGGAATAATTGAACCGTTGAGATCGTAGCCGGACATCGACAGACGACACAATCGCAGCCGAGCTCTATGTCGACGCAATGGCTACGCCTCAAGTGACACTAGACATCGGGGGCTCAAAGGCGAGTGTTTGCCCCTTTGTCTTACCGGGCAATTAGTGCAGTCCGTTCATTTAATTATATCGGTCGATTAGCAACGGAGCCAGGTTGCCATTAATTGTCCAGTGCCAATTTGCAGTCCCTTGTTGGGCGCCAACGTTACGGCCTCGCTCGCACAGTGCTCTACTGTGGCTATTTGATATGATATTACGTATGGAACGGTAAGTTGAACATCACTTGTGTTCACGTTGTGGAAACTATTCGGTTCAAGTGTTCGTTTGAGGTATCCTTTTGTGTTTAACTTAGGGAAGGCATAATCATTTTTCTGCTCTAATAGGCTAGCTTTACTACAACTTGACTAGACTTTCAGGGGTACGTAGATTTCTTAAATCACAGACAGAGTACTAAGTTTAAGTATGATAGGATAGGATCATATTAAAAACTTTTTAAGTTAACTTAAACATTACAAGTAATTTAAGAACAAACACAACCAACTCTAGTGAGTTTCGAAGATAAAACGAGACTTTTTTCTGTCAGACAGGTAAGTAACCAACTTTTGAATTGAAAGCAAGTCGGAAATCAGTTCGTAGTTTCAAAGTTCAAGAATCTTTTAAGACGTTTCTCTCGATATTTATCTTGCCTATCGGAAAGAGTTGAGGCATTTCGTAAATCAGACGGGTGCCGCCCGCATGCAGAGTACAACTTTTATATTTCGAGATTGGATCCATCACCAGGGATTGGATTCCAATAACTTTGTCTTAGATCTTGAATTCGCACAGGTTGAGTAGGTATAGCTAAAGATGGTTTCTGAAATATATTTTCTTTGAGACATAGTAAAAGAGTGTTTAGGTTAAAGCCTTTGTCCATGGCATCGTAGCTTATAGAATGGAATATGAATGAAACGCCGTAGATGTAACGCGTAGAATGGAAACGCCAATTTTATTGTGGATATTTGAAAATCGTACTGGTTTTATGTAAAACTCTCCAGTAGTTTCGAAGTTTATATAACTTTGTTTACGTAAGTAAAGTTAAGTACGAAAAAAAAGATAATAATTACTGTTACAAATCTTTAAATAACCTTCCTTACGTCCAAATTTATCTCAAATTTGCATGCAAACGGGACTATAGAAATCTTAGCAGTCTGAGTCGTAGCTTAGACATGGACTCAGAGGCACCTCCAAAAAGACCTCAAACAATTCTACTTACTTTGCGTCCGGTTCGTGCTAAAGAGACATAAGTCCCACTTCGGCCTCAAAGCAATGGATCGCCCCCTTTGCTGCTCAAAGCGGCGTAGTGCAGAAAGTCCTAACTGCATTATTTGATGATAGATAATAGTATAGCTGTGCTTTACAAAGGTGATTATAATTTAATTTTCTTAAACATGCGCGGAAATATTGTCATTACTTTTAAATAAAGAACACGCGAAGTTTCATATTTACGTAGACTGTGTGTTCTTTGAATAAGACAAGTGTCTACTTACTTGCCTACTTAAGTAAGTACCTTACTTAACTAACTTACTTAAGTACTATTTAAGTAAGTTCTTAAGTAACTTCTTACTTAAGTAAGTACTTAAGTAAGTGCTTAAGTAAGTAATACAAGTGCCTACTTATTTGCCTACTTAAGTAAGTACCTAACTTGACTTACTTACATAAGTACTACTTAAGAAAGTAAGACAAGTGCCTACTTATTTTCCTACTTAAGTAAGTACCTAACTTGACTTACTTACATAAGTACTACTTAAGAAAGTACTTAAGTAAGTAAGACAAGTGCCTACTTACTCGCCTATTTACTTGCCTACTTAAGTAAGTACCTAACTTAAGTAAGTAAGACAAGTGTCTACTTACTTGCCTACTTACATGCCTACCTACTTACCTAATTACTTACTTACTTACTTATTTGCTCACTGACTTGCCTACTTACTTGCCTATTTACTTGCCTATTTACTTGCCTACTTACTTACTTACCTACCTACTACATGCCAGTACTCACTTTGAGCTCTCGACGATCACATTCTTCAAGTTTCTTTTTTTTTTCTTTCTTCGTTAATTGAACATTATATAAAAGGCCCTTTTTTATTTCCTTGCATTTTTTTAAGAAAAGCACTATATATGCCTCGGCCGAAATGGCAATTGCCTGCCTCGTATTATTGAAACTCATACTCGACCTGCAATTGCCTATTTCGCTGCCTTTGCAATAATGTACTATTACTATTCGTTTAAGGTAGGCAGAAGCCTGAAAATAAACTTACGCAATTTCGTGAAAATAATAGCGAAACTTTATGGACAATAATTTGGATTGCTGATACATAGATTGTATCTAGATAGACTTTATTATTAAGCTGCACCATTCAACAACCCACACCTCGAGACGAGATGACCTAAATAATTGTTTTGACATGCAAATAAAACGAATGGATTTTTAAAGGCTTTCATCAAATCTCATAAAGGCAATAATTCTGGGAAATTGTTAATCCATCCAAGCTTTGTCAATGACGAAAATAGTAGAGAAAAAATTAGACGAACATTTTTGTAAAGGCACATACGCCGTTTTTCGCCGAGGGCGCGGTATTAGCGCACAGTCGCATCTTCAGAGGGCGGCGAGATCAAAGGATAGGTACACAGTAACCGCTCCCATTGATGTCCCGAACACAAAGGGAATTGATTGTTGCAAACTACACTTTTTATACAGCCGGGATTGGTGACACATAAGCTTTTTTACGATTCGAGTTCCTGTTTAATGTTTACGATAAAAATTATGGCGTTTCGCGTAATTATGGCGAATGACGTGGTGTTGTGGTATAAATAAATGGCCTTTACGATTTTGGTTGATGTTTGGCTTTTTAAAATGTGGACAGAATAAACCTTTTTTTAGTTTTGGTGTAGTCTAGTTGACATGCTTATGATGTAGGAATAACTACATCAATACATGATAATAATAGTTCGCCACAAACTATGACCTAACACGCCTCCTGTCTTCTTAGCTCCTAAACCAATTTGACTCACCTACATACGCAAAAAATATTTTGAATGTAGGTATCTACCCAACCCACCTGTCAAATTAATGGTGATCAGATGATCAGTTTAAGAGTTATCATTGAACAAACATACATATATACATATACACAAATGCCAATACATCTGGTATCTGGAGTCTAGATACTATTTTTAGATCTTAATCGCTTTTAGAGAGAGAGATTTAAAAACCTTAACTTCCTCTTTTGGATGGTAACATCATAAGTGACTAGGGTTAAAAAGACCTATTTATGAGCTGTGGATGGTAACATGATAAGTGACTTGGGATAAAAAAACATTAAGTTCTTGATACACTAGGAGCCGAATACTATTAGAATATTAGTTGCCTGATGATAATGAAATACATGACTTTTAACAACATGTGAAACACTCTATTTATTCAAATACAAAAAGCTATAGGGCTGTGTGTGAATTACTTTTATTGAGGTAGATAATATATTTGCAGAAACTTTACAAAGCAACGCTTTTTACAAGCAAAATCCAAGCAGTATTTACACACTGGTCAATACTTAGAAGCCTACTATTATACATTTAATGATATAATTGACACTCACAAGTAATATTAACAAAATACATAATGGTACTCAAGATTGTGTTTCTCGATTGAGTTTCAGCATGTCTTCATCAGGAATAAAGGAGTAAGGAATGATGATGGAGGAAGGATGCAGGTTTCAGGTTTTCAGGATCCCTCTCATTTACCTCTTTATTACAAGCCTTTAAGTTATTCATAACCTGTAGATACAGAGTCTGTTTTCTACAAAAGGAGTAAAATATTTTATGTAATGAACTGCAAAAGGTCACAGAAAGTTTGTAAACAAACTTTTTCAAAACATTGTTTGATAATAACATTGAAACTATTCGATGGTAACATTTCATTTTAGCATTTTCACACAAAATTACGAGCCAAATTCATAAATACAACAACACAAGATCCTAACCTTACAGTAAATTATTTATAACTATTTTTACCTGGGTTATTTTGTTATTGTAACCAAAATACATTTATGGGCTAATTACGAAATGCTGGACTGTAAAGATGAACATTAGCATCGAAAGTGTTAATTTTAGAAGTCGTAATCTTGCAGTAAGCTTGAGATTCTTACCTCGTTGACACCTGAATCCCAGTGGTCACGGAGTTCGTTACAACTTTGTTCACGAAACTTTCAACTTTTTAGAAACAGTCTCAGCACTTAACAGTAGGCAAACACTTCGTGTAACTTTATTCTAAGTTTTTCAGCTTTTTCAAGAACTGAAAACAACAATATCGCGTCGAAAACAAAAAATATTCACACGCTTGACGTTACTTTCGCCATGGTGTTGATGCACAATGACGCCATCTGGCGGCAACTCGCGGAACTTATTCTCATTATTTACGTTCCTTTCCGTTCCAATTCATGCAAATAAGGCCTAGTTATTTTAGAAATATGAATAGATAATCTAAATAAACTGTGAAGTTTTTATTATATTTTCGATTTGTTATACGTACAAATTATTTGGAGAATTAAAAAACCCAAAAACAGTACATGAAAACTAAAAGCATTGTTTTGATTTATTAACATAAAGTTAGATTCCATTCCATTCCATAACAAAGGAATAAGACTCAAGCGCCATCTGTTTTTGACCCTAACAAATTGTAAACGGTCGGGAGGTTGGCTTCCGACTTGATCAATCCTTCAAAAAGAGAATACACTTTAAAATAGGGGATGCATAGATGTTTGGTCAATCACGCCAAAACTACTGAATTGAAAATTTGGATTAATTGTTGGTATAAAGCTATCTATGAAGACCCTCAAGCATTTATCCAAATTGGGCTGGGCAGGAAGGCATATTGAGGGTTTCTTTGCGGTTGGAACCAACTTTCCTAACTAATTGTGACGTTTTTATTGATGAATGGAAGAAACTGATGGTAGAGTGTCTGATTTTCTGTGAGAGCGATGAATGAAAGTAATTTTATATCTTGATACTTATCTTTTTTATTCTATTTCTGTAATTAGTTTTTTTCACTGACATTTTCTTTTTGACTTATCAATTATAATTACTGCCATGAATTTTTATTTTTTAAATGATTTTAATTTTTATGTGTGACTATATGTAATGAATTGTTCTGTAATGTATTATATAATATTAGTTAGTGTAAGTGGTGTAAAACCGTTCTAATTAATTAAATAAATAATAATAATTTCCAACGTGTGGCAGTCCTTTATATAATATTAATTCGCGTTTCATATCTTCTCCCGCTCTGACCGGATGCTCTTTTGCGGCTTGATAACTCCGACACTACCATCAGACATGCATTAAACGATTGCAACGACCAGACCAGGCTGTATTCAACACTAGAGTACTTTGTTCCTCCGTGACTAGAGTAGGCTTAGGTAAAAAATACACAGAATATATGCGATACTCCTCACGGTCCGGAAGAGTTGTGATTGGTTTGTCAAAATAATTTCTTATTGAATATAAAAAACATTCAACCGAATTGACAACCTCCCCCTTTTTGAAGTCGGTTGAAAAAAATGGTCTTGATCATGTCTTGATCGGTAATTTAAAAAAGGCAGCTACAGCTAAGGTCATTGAATGAAACAGGATTCGTTTAATTCAAACATGGTTTATTTTGTCAAAATCACTAAATAGGAGGTACAAGAAATAAATATTAGAACACATCATTATTTTCTATCAATTACATAACTGAATCAAGAACGAAAACAAGAAGCTATATAAAATATGTAGGTATTGTTGTAAGTGGTATAAAGCAAAATCATTAAAACTACATAATTTTTGTTAATTGTGTAACAGAAAAAAACCGTGGAAAACAAAACTACGTCATTCACCCAACTTTTTAAGTATGTAGTTGTAGGTACCTACTAGCCTACTACTATAGGTGTCTTCACGGTTTAATAGCGCTCGGCGAAAGTGGTGGGGAGCTCTGCACAAATGAGGTGAGGTGAGACGGCGCCTATTGTTTCCGCCGCGGCGGCAAGGTGGCTAAGCGACCAATAGACGCCGGAACCGGGCACCTTCCCTGTTGCGTCGTACCCCTCCCGCCGAACACACGATCTAAAAATCGACTTCTGCGCATTCAAGGTCAGCGCTATTAAACTGTGTGGATACCTGTACCTACCTACATGTTTACATGCGCATATCTGCATTCAACAAGTATAATATGGTGGATCTAGGCCGAATGCGTTCGCGTTTGAATCATTCAATCTCACTTCAGCATTCGTTGGTGTTTATGTCTATCTCGCTCTATAGTATCGTCGCCTAATTTCAAGCCGGCCTAGATCCATCAGCCGTATATACATTGGCAACAATTACAATATATTTTTTTATAACATACAGTTAGATAAAAAGATCATTACTTTG
The DNA here is from genome assembly GCA_932526365.1 of Lobophora halterata. Classification (NCBI taxonomy): domain Eukaryota; kingdom Metazoa; phylum Arthropoda; class Insecta; order Lepidoptera; family Geometridae; genus Lobophora; species Lobophora halterata. The sequence continues at coordinate 2,044,643 of OW052012.1, forward strand.
TCATAAGCATGGAACTATATGACTTACCTATAGTCCCATGGTCATAAGAATAAAGGCATAAATATTTACGCAAACCTAATTCACGTAAAAATTAAATTATAATCGAGACAAAAAGTATGTTAGTTGTAATTTTAACAACTCGAGCAGGTACAAATAGCAATTAAAGCTATGTATTGCCACGCTCACTAAATCTACGAAAATGACTATAGAAATGACTTTTTCTTATACTACAATAAATATTCATTTCTCATAAGGTCTTGAGGTATATTCGTACATTGAACGCAATTTTTAAAACACAACTAAAATTTTCGTACGCGAGAGTAAATAATGCATGCAATTAAATTCTTATACGAAAAAAAAAGCAGTGTTGGCTGAGTGGGAGTAGCCTCGACTTTCGATCCGAAGGTCGTTCGAATTCGTTCGAAAAACATATGTCAAGTGCACGAAAGGAGTCTCTTCGAGGCGCACTTGGAATCCTTTCACCACACTGGTTCGAAAGAACAAGTGACACGATAAGAAGAAGACACAAAAACTATTAAAATGTCTTGAAAAATTACAGTATTTTTTAGGACACTAATGTGGTGATATTTAGTTGTGATTAAACAAAGCAAAATTGAATACTTCAACAATATCTTAAATCTATGACAAAATTCACACAATCTATAATTATAGATTCCATAAAGTAACTTCTATCCTTATAACCTTTTTACAAGCCATAAGCACAATTATTGTTTTATTTTGAAAATCAATTTATAACTGAATTTGACTCAAGAATGATGCTTCCAACAAAGTTGTGCAAAAGGATTGTTACATATAGACTAACATACTATTTTTTTTCATATTTGCTACTATAATTCCAGTTATCTAAATGTTTTCAGCCTCTTAGATTATTATTAACACGTGTTTTAGTCACTTTCTTGTTTGTTTGTCTGTCTGTCGTTCTGAGTGGAATCCTGCAACTCAATTTTGGATCACATCCCGATTAGCTATCCGGCTGAAAATTTCAGGGTACCTCAGAACTTGATGACAATGCATTTTAAAACCATAAAAAACCGCTTTATCTCGTAAAGGAAGCGAGATAAAACAAACACATCGGTTTATAAATTGAAATCTACATTACTTTTACAATAACAATATTGCTATTGTGCATACAAAATGCGTGTGTTCTGAAAATCGCCCTAATCTAGTGCAAAAGTGCGTAGCTCTATTACTTCGTCCTTTGCAGGTCAATTTTGCTCCAAACAGTATACAAACTAAAACAGCTCCCATACAAGTAAATTTCTGAGATAAATTATTGTTTTTCAATTACAAACAACAATGTTTAGTAATTTCATACAACGCCAACTAGCCCCAAACTACGCAGAGCTAATTTTCCTAGATAACTGATAAAACACACACTTTTTTTTGTTTATATTCCCCAGTAATAATCGTCCATAAGTTATCTGAAGGCATTCTCACGGCCTGTGTTAACACGGGCCGCGCCGCGCCGGGCCACGGGCCGTGTGAAGTCAGTGTGGCTCGTGCGTGGCGGCGCGTACTATCAGTCAGTGTTAACACGCGCCGTGAGGAGGAGGACTACGTACAGATCGATTCGACGCGGCACGGCCAGTGTATTAATCAAGTGTGACACTTTATTATCGAGTAACACCGTTTCTATGATTTTATTCCCATCGAGTAACAGTGCCACTTGTTGGGAAAAAAATCTCAACGAGTAATATAGATATTTTATTTAGTAACAACCTGACTGGGGTGTTACTCGATTGGAAAAAAATTCCAAACGAGTAACACTGTTACTCGGCTGTTACTTGTTTGAGTGTTACTCGATGGGAACCCATCGTGTTAACACAGGCGGTGAGAAGCCACCATAACGCAGTTACACAGAACATCTATCGCACTACGACTTCATCTTATTCAGTCCCTTGATAAAGGTGCTCATATCATACTCTTCCTCATACTGCGTGTCGTCCCACAAATCAGGCAACGTTTCGAGTATAGATTTGCCGGGCTCTGGTTGGTCCCCTTGCCCCCCCTGGGCCCCCTGGGCCGGTGAGGGCCCCGATAGATTGAACAGGTCTAACAGCTGATCGGTCCCCATTGTCTCCATTGCTGCGTTCTCGCTGCTGATCACTGTGTTCGCTGTCATTAACTTGAACTTTTGTAGCCTGAGAGGAGAGAAAGTTTATATAAATATATATTTTGGACATTCCACACAACACCATATAGCCCCAAACTAGATACGGGAAAAACATAACCCTTCCTTGGCAGTCATGTAAAAAGACATTTAAAATGGCCGTCGGCGCCACGATCTGTTCTATACCTGCGTGTCGCGGACCCACCACGCGGACAACGCACCTACGGTCAGAGCACTCGCGCTCATTAATGAATTTATCCACGAGCACCAGCATGTCGATATATTTAATGATAAAATTAGAAATATTATCCAGAATTTATTAGTTTTTTTAAGTTTTAGTTTAAGGTAGTAAGTGTTTTGGTTAAGAACTGTAAGCTTCTATCTTTTTAAATAAATAAATACAATACAAATACAAATACAAATACAAAAAAAAATAAAAAAAAATCACATTTTACAAGTAAATTTTTACAAGCTATGGAAGCTCTTCTCGTAAGTTTGATAAACCTGTGTTATTCTCCCCCTCGCCCCATTCGCCCCCTCTTATTCTCTATTGCCTATATAATTATTATTTTATTCTAAGTAAGAAAGGTTATCATCATCATTATCATCATCAGCCTATCGCAGTCCAGTGCTGGACATAGGCCTCTCCCAATGAGCGCCATCGCGCCCTGTCTTCTGCTTGCCGCATCCATTTTCTGCCTGCAACCTTTCGCAGATCGTCACCCCACCTACCGGGGAGCGTCCTAAAATATATATGCCGATTCGCATTCTTCACTCCAGAACTTGTTTACCCCAGCGTTTAAGAAAGGTTAAGTTTAACACAATACATTACATTACTTTACATTACATTACATTACTCGGGCGAATAAACATGACGCCTGGCTCGAATCACGTTTGTGCAAAAAACAGCGTGGAATTCGATAATCTTGATAGAGAAGAGGTCCTGTTATACTTGGCTTCGCAATTAGAGGAAGAAGAAACACGGAGTGCGCCGCGCAGGGTAGCGGGGGAAGCATCAAGTTTCGAGCCACGTGTCAGCCAGGTGTAATGTTTACTCACCCGAGTAGTAGGTTAATCGGTGCAGTACTCACCCCATGATCTTCTCCTCGAGCGTGTCCCTTGTCACAAGGCGGTACACGTTGACGACCTTCTTCTGGCCGATGCGGTGCGCGCGGTCCATGGCTTGCAGGTCCTTCATGGGGTTCCAGTCGTGCTCCACGAAGATCACCGTGTCCGCGCCCGTCAGGTTCAAGCCCAGCCCGCCAACCTGCCGCACGGAAATATGATTTTTAAGATTTGTATCGAACGTCCGTATGGAAGACCCGAGGTCGAGATCACGACCACGACATAAGACAGATTGTCTTCTTCTTATAGTGTCACCACACTGGTTCGAAAGAACTAGTGTGGTAAAAGAATTTCAAGTGCGCCTCGAAGAGACTCCTTTCGTGCACTTAACACATGTTTTCGAACTATGGTTCTATGGCATGCCGGTTTCCTCAGGATGTTTTCCTTCACCGATAAGCACGTGTTTATAATGCACACATAGATTTTTTGAACAGAAAATCCATTGGTGTACGACCGGCTTCAAACTCACAACCTTCGGATTGAAAGTCGAGGCACCTCCCACTCGACCAACACGGCTTTTTTCGACAGTGTGCACAGTGTAGTATAATTTTCTCTTTCAAATTAGACGCGTCATAGGAAGCGCCACTTGTAGGCGCCCTAAATGTACGAGCCAGATACAAATAAGCCGCGACTGTCAAGCCGCGACATCAGTGAAGAAATATAGCTGGTATGGTATCAATTATAATAAAAAAAAAATATAGGACATTTCACTCAACGCCTTCTAGCCCCAAACTAAGCTGAGCTTGAACTATAGGAACCAGATAACTGATAGAATAAGTAATAAGTTTTCGCCGTAAGGAACAGTAAACTCACCGCAGTGGTGAGCAGCAGACAGTCGATGGACACGTCGTTGTTGAACCGCGACACGATGGCGTGTCTCTGATGCGGCGGCACCTTGCCGTCCAGTCTTAGGTAAGACACGGCCGGCAGATGGCGCTTCAGCAAGTCCCGTTCCACTATATCCAGCATTTTCTTCAGCTGGCAGAATATGAGCGCTCTGTGTTGCGAGACGATCGCTTCGGGCTCCGCGTCAGACGCAGTGGTGCCTATACCGCAATCGAGCAGCAGTTGTCTGAAAAAGTGATGTTATACTTAGAGAAATCTAACCAAAGACTTGGCGCCGAATCTAATAATGTAATTTTAGTGAGTAAGATGAATCAACTAGCTGGTTTTAGGATACATAATGACCCATAGGAAGTCAAGAACAAGATCTTAATCCTACACCTGGAGTATATGAAATAATTAGGTTTGACGCACACGTTCTGTAGGGAGTGTATATGTTAATGGACCAAGGCATTAATTGGGAATTATACACAAAGCCCGGGCATTTGAAAAAAATAATAATCAGGGTTTTACAAAAAAATAGACAAGCAAATTCAATTGGACTGCTTTGGTGACCGTCAACAACACTGAAAAGTCAAAAACTAAAACTTTTTTCAGTTATTTTGATATAAAAACTAAACTACTGAACCGATTTTAATGAAATTTGTATGGTACTAATCTCAAAGTAAATCTTCTTAAACATTTTTTTCAAATCGCTTTATAAACAACAAAGTTCTGAGGCAACAAACATAGAAAAAAAACATTCAATTGACAACCTCCTCCTTTTTTAAGTCGGTTGAAAATGAGAGGGCAATATAATAATAACTATTGAATTAATAATAAACTCACTTGAGAGCGGGCAGCTTGGCGGAATGCTCGATGTCGTCCAGGTTGGAGTTGGTGGCGGCGAGCTCGCGGCCGATAGCGGCGGCCTGCGGGTGCTCCGCGCTCAGCACCAGCTTCGGATGGTTGCACACGTTCTGCAGGTAGTGGAGTGCCTGTGGATACACAATCAAATGATGTTGCAGTGTCTCATTTACTTTCCTGACGCTCAACACTAAAGCGTCGATTCCACACTGCTTTTTTAAAAGCTTCTTGTTGGCGAGTTTGAAAGCTAGCGTGTGAGCGTGTTAGCTTTCCGGCGAGGATTGTCAACAAGCAGATTGGTAAAAGGCCGATGACACAGGGCGACTTTACAAGTTACAAGCGAACTCACTGGCTTGTAGCGTGTAAAAAAGCTGTGTGTCATCGACGCTTAAGATATGATTGACGTGTCCTAGAACTAGCAATTTCTGCATTTAAAATGGTGAATTCCCACGGCCTGTGCCAACACGCGCCGCGCCGCGCCAAGGTCATCATGTGTAAGGGTCGGTACACATCTGACGGAAAACGCGTCGCGTATTATCGGTCGCGTAACGCCAAAACAGACATTAAATAAAACATTCAACCTTTCACACCTAACCGATGATGCGTTAGTGCGTCGAGCGTACTAACTATGATACGCTTGACGTCAGATGTGTACCGACCCTTAACCGACAATACGCGCGCGTCCGGGCAGCCTCGGGCCGCTCGCTTTACACAGCCTGTGGCGCGGCCCGACGCGGCGAGGCTTGTGCTTACAAAGGCCATGATTAGCCTGTGTACCATCATAACATTGCCCGAAATGAAGCGGTTATTTTTTAGACCAGTCTTAATTAAAAAATTCGGCACCCAAAACATGAAAAATGGCGTGACTTTTAGGTGTGTCAATACCGTTCGTTTGGGTACGACGAGAAAGCCTTTCAATAAGTTCGATTCGAAAAACAGACCACTTACCATTACCATTTACGTCCATTACCTATTGATCACTTTTCAAATAGTCAAACGGTTCTAACACTTAAAATGCTAGTGATGTTACATACCTGGAAGACGTGCGTGTGACTAGTGATGTCCTGCGCTTGCGGCATGTGTTGTCTCGAGAAGTCTTCGTATAGCCTCCTCTGCAGCGGACTGAGATCGCAGTAGTAATCCTGAGTGATCTTCGGCGGCAGTTCCTTGAGGACGTCTTCCTTGACGCGACGAAGTAGGAACGGTAGCACCTGTGGACGAAGCAAATATGTAGTATGTACATAACTTCTGAGTTCTGATATCCTACAGTATTAGAATTGGAAAATTCTGATCAAACTTTTCTAAATGGCCTTGCAAAGGTTTGCACTGGCCTTCCGTGGAAATCGTTTTGAGGATTGTGATTGGCCAATTCACAGTCCGCTTCTCTCCACTCCACAACGGAAGGCCAGTGCAAACCTTTACAACCCCGTCAAGAAAAGGTTGATCAGAAACTCCCTACTCTAATTCTGGAGACGCACCAACCACCCCAACTCTCGATAGCACGGTTGGAGGGATTTCAACATTTCAACGGGTTTCGAACTGTATGTATCTATGGAACACGACACATGCTATATTAATAGCGGCCTTATCTGTATAGCTATAAGGTCGATACCTGTCTGTGAAGCGCCTCGCAAGCCAACGCGCCGGCCTGCAGTTGGTGCGGCGTGGCCTTGGCGTCGCGCGCGCAGAGGATGGGTCGCGAGTAGCGCGCCGTGAATTGACGCTCCGTGCCGAGAAGCCCCGGCATTAGGAAGTCGAATAACGACCACAATTCGAGGACATTGTTCTGTGAACAAGAGATTCGTCTATAAATAAATATTTTGGATATATTACACAATGCTATCTACCCCCATACTAAGCAGAACTTGTAATATGGGAACCAGATAACTGATAAAATACTAAAATACTTTTTTTTGTGAATACATAAAAACATTCATACTCAGGAATAACACCGATGTTTATCACACAAGTGTTTATTCGAAGCGGGAATCTAACCCGCGACAATGTCATCGCAGTCCCAACAGACTTGCCACTCGACCAATCGTATCGCCGATTTCTATGCAATTTTGTGTAAATAGATCGACGATCGATGAACGAACTGCAACTTGACATTTTGAAAATTATCAATTAGTTTGAAACTGGTATAATTAAACAAAGCCGCGAGAAATAGTCTATATAAATAAATATTAAGTACCTCATCATTATCAGGATCAAGGAGATACTAAAAAAAATTACAAGAAAATGTTTCCTCAAGCCGTATTTCACTTGGACAACACTCAGGCAAAGCCGCAGAAAACTGTTAGCAACGACAATAAAACCTATACCTGTATCGGCGTTCCGGACAGTATCAACCTATGATTGGCCACCAGTTGCTTGATCGCCTGAAACGCTTTAGTCTTCCCATTCTTGATCACGTGTCCCTCATCCAATATACAATAATTCCACTTGATAGAGCGAAAGAACTCTATGTCTTTCCGCACGATGTCGTAGGAGGCCACTATGAAGTTGTAGTACTTGACTTGACATCGCAGCCGCTCCCTTTCCACGGGAGGTCCCACGTATTGAAGCGGCTTGAGGAACTTGGATGGTATGAATTTACTCACTTCGAATACCCAGTGCCCTGAAAAAGATGAGTACGTTAGCATCATCGAATGCTTGGTTTTAAACTTGTTCAAATAAATTATAGGAATTTGAGATAAAGTCTCTGCGACAGACTGAAGAGGATAGATAGGACAGGATACCGCTAAATGTAGGGAGACATACCGATCATTGTTGCGGGAATGTAACGGTCGGTTGAAGGGGAACATACCCGTCGGTCAAATGAGAACATACTGGTCGGTCAAAGGGGAACATACCTACCGGTCAGTAAGGAAAACATAGCGGTCGGTTAAAGAGAAACATAGCGATCGGTTAAAGAGAAACATAGCGATCGGTTAAAGAGAATCATAACCATCGGTTAAAGGGAAACATAAGTGGTAGATCTAAATAACATACCGGTCAGTTAAAGGAAAATTACCGATCAATTGAAGGGGAACATAGCAGTCGGCCAAAGTGGAACATACCGGGCGTTCAAAGGGGAACATACCGGTCGGTCTGAGGGGACATATCACTCAGATAAGAGAACATACCAGTCAGTGTAGGAGGACATACGACGAGAGAGGGGAAGGCGGGTAGTCCGTCCAGTTTCCGCTCCAAGTGCGCTCCCGCGACCACCACTAGGGATTGCAGAGTTTTGCCCAGACCCATGTCGTCGCACAACACTCCGTGCAGTTTGTACTCGTACAGGAAACGTAGCCAGTTCACACCAGCCTGCAATAAAAAGATGATATTTAAAAACTGTGTGCCTGCCTTATTGAATGATGCTATGACGATCGGCATATTGTGGCTAGCATAATATTGGATGAGAAGAGTGGAACATCAGGTGCATCGCGAAATAAAACTACTTAGAGAAATCTGTTATGTCAATAGAAGACAGAAAGTAGGTCCTAAAATACCAGACAAAAAAGGTCATTCGGTAAATGAATTCTTTGACCAATGAAGGCAGTTTCATACGTGCACTTGTTTAGTGTCTGTGAATAAGAGCGCGGTGTGCCCCTATTGTGACCTGTCAAAATTATTGCATTAGTGTAAGTACTTTGACAGCTCCAGCTTTCATTGCGCGACCTATACGGCAGTAACCGAAGAAATAAATGATCTTAATGAAAAATAACGTTGCAACTCTTCCTACAAAGACCTCACCTGCTGATAGCTCCTAAGCTCGGCCGAGACGGGCACCGGTATCTTGTAATCAGTAATCTTCTTAGGGTTGAACAGTTGTTCGAGGAAATCCTTGTCCCTGCGGCGGCGCGCGCGCAGCTCGGGGGACAGCCCTGGCGGCTCGGGGATGGCGCCGTCCAATGGCATGAGTTGGATGAGGGACGCGAAGCAGCGCGTCGACATTATGCGCACCGCCTCGCAGTGGTCGCTCATACGACCTGGGCCAGACAGGGTTTGCTAGAGAACTATATCACACTAATAATATCAAGGCAGAAGATAAGAAAAATAGAATGGAATCGCGTCAAAGATGAATCAAGTTAGAACCGATTAAGCTGGAATTTGGAGGCTTTGGTGGTGATGATCATGCATAAGAATGGTTTAAAAATACAAATTGCCTCTCTGACTTGTGAAGGTTGGCAGTCAGCTCTACGAATTTTCCATGGTCCTTACTTAGCGAGGCGAAACAGTTCAGCAGCACTCACGATCCCCATCCATTCACGAATGTTTCGCAGCCATGACTTTTTCCTACGTGAGACGCTTTTTTGCCAGCGATCTTGCCCATCATGAGCGATTGAAGTCTATTAAAACTTCAAATGCATGGTACAACATATACATAATGTACGTACCTAGTAGAGGGACGACGAGCAATACGATGTAGGGCACGACTTGCAACTGCAGAGCTTCAGTGACGCGCGCCAACGCCTCCGCCGCGCCGCACCGCGCACGATCGCTGCGCACGTCGCCTAGCAAGGGGACAAGCTGTAACAAACAATCATGAGTTACACTAGGGCACTAGGCCTTGTGCTACTTATTTTGAGGAGATTGGAGTGAATGTGGGGCGGTGCATACGAGATGTGGAAGGAGAAGCGCCGTCCAATATGAGAGGAATTGATCGTCAGTTGGGTCGCGGAAGGCTTTTGCTCCCGTGGCCCAGCAAGAATGGCGAGAGAGGAACACCGGAGGGGTTTTAGTGGGTATTCCGTCCTCCCATGAGGGCGGCGAGTCCCACATAACTCCGGTCCCCCCGACCGGTTTATTCGTAAATGAATTTCCCCTCTGAAGACAAAAAAAAAAAAAAAAAAGGGCACTAGGCCTTGAAACGTCAGGCGGACAACCGAAAGAAGACAGCGGGAATACCATTGACTTTTTCCGCTCGAAGTAGGTCGAAAGGCTTGGGTGCGGGGAGCCCCGTCCCGCCATTGCACAGGCCTCCTTGTTGTTAATGTCCTGTATATTCTGGGACACCCCCGCCCCATCATAAGGACGGCAGAGGGATCCCCGCCATAGGCAGTCGAAACCGACCGTGCTTTGTGACCCTGCGCCGTCAAACCTAAGCGCTAAGGAGATGCCAATGAATTTTTGTTGATATGCTGCCAGTTACTAGCACTTTGCACTATTCGGGCTTACTGACATACCCCTATGGCCCTCCCCGGGCCATGAAACATGGCGGCTGAGTGGCGATTAGAGAATGGAATGTCCATAGTACAATCCCACGGGTCCCGCTAGCCCTCACCTCGTGTATCAGCGTGTGCATGGTGTCGGCCGCGTGTTGCCTGCACAGCGCCGCCAGCGCCCGCGCGCCCATGTGCCGCACGGCCGTGTAGCGCGTGCGGACGAGCGCGCAGCACGCCACGGCCCAGCCCCGCGCGGCTCCTCGCAGCTTTTCGTGTATATGTCTACACACCGCTTCGAACACTTGTAGCCGGGATACCAGCTCCTCAGCCGCTTCTACCTCTTGGTTTTCTATTTCTGTAAATTAGAACAATTAAAAACTGCGAACCGATACCAACAGAAAAACGAAAATTTGAATGGAACGATATAAAAATGGACATTGAAAACAGAAATTGAAATTAAATGGAAGTACCTTCTTCAGACATGACATGAGAGAACGGCTCCGATATGAACTCCCAAAGTTTGGGGAGTTTTTCTGGTAGTTTTTCCCCGAAGAACTCCGTCAGACTGGTGAGCGCTAGTGTCGCGCCCCGTCGTTGTATCCTCAGCAGTTTCCTAGCCTAGAAAAAAATATATTTTCAGAACGAAGTACACGAATGCGACTGACTAAGCCAAGACACAAATTACTGCACAATCGATATGACTTTTAAAAAAATTATGCTTGTTAAGCGAAGAAGAAGATGCCGGTCTATCTGGTTGGATGGATGGATATCTATACCGTTGTATTAGTCACTAAATTGTTTTTGAACAGAAAAATCCATAACACACTAATAATTAGTGTGTTATGGATTTTTCTGTTCAAAAAGATCCATGTGTGCATTTAAAACACGTGCTTCGCGGTGAAGAAAAACATCGTGAAGAAACCGGCATATCATAGAACCTAAAGTTCGAAAACATGTGTCAAGTGCACGAAAGGAGCCTCTTCGAGACGCACTTGGAATCCTTCCACCACACTGGTTCGAAAGAACTAGTGAGACGATAAGAAGAAGAACCTTGAATCTGTTAATTGTTACCTGAAAGGAGCCTTTTCGAGGTGCACTTGAAATTCTTTCACCACACTCACTGGTTAGAAAGAACAAGTGACACGTGTTCGTGTTCGATACATCGATCACTTATATAGCAGCAGCATCAGCAGGTTTATGTAGGTCACGCGTGGAACGCTTCACACACGTCAGCCAGTGCATTACCAGCAGCCTTACAAGCCGCACTCATTACCATCATTAGTCGTAGTTTTATGTATAAGTTTAATATAGTTTTTTTTACATACAAACTAAACTTTTATATATTATCAGCCAGCAGCAATAAGGGCCGTTAATTCCTACATATTCCTATAAGAAGTGTGTTACCTCGTCCTCATGCGCCAACAGATGGTCGATGTTGATGTTGGCGTGCGAGGGCGGCCGTCCGCGGCGCGGCGTCACCCGCTCCGCGCCGCGCTGCTGCTCCCATAGAGTCAGGATACCGTTGTATTTGTCCACTGTTCAATAGAATAAAATAAATGGCGTGGTTGTTACGTGGTAAAACGAACTGATAACTTTAAACATTTACAAGTAACCAGAAGTTTACAAAAACAGAATACACGACTTTTTTTTACTTTCTAAATTGCTGTTTCTAAATTCTGAACTGGTCCAAGACAGAGGAAATTGGAGAGATTTCAAAGATTTATTGACATTAGACTATAACATTAACATGATGCGATGAGAGATGAGAGAATGGGGGGAGGCCTTTGACCAGCAATGGGACAAGGAGGGCCCATAATAAATATATAAATAAAATTGCTGTTGGTCTTTAAAATAAAAATAAAACATCTTCCTCCTTCAACTTGGTCTCAATAGCAAAAAAAAATGATATGCCAGCTTGTAGTCGCCATTTATCAACCGTCATTTCACGACATTTTACGAGAGAAACATTATGATTGTACGAGAGAATACTAGTTAGGAATGTATCTCACAGGCAGATCCGTGCGCGGTGGAGATCTCCGCGCGGCCCTCGGCGCCGCTGTCGCCGCTGCCCGAGTCGGCGGCCTCCTCCGTACTGTCCACTTGTATGCGCGGCGTGAAGTCCGGGTCACACCTGAATACAAAGATAAATATTTATAACTTTTTCAAACACTATCTAGTCCCAAACGAAGGAGAGCTTGTACTATGGGAATCTGTTATCTGATAATAAATGTATACTTTTACTTTTAAATAAATACATAGTAGAGTATACAGGATATCGCACGACCAAGCGACATGGAGAGCAAGTACCTACTTTAAATTTAAATTTAAACTATTGTCTACTTAGAAGTATAAAGCTGTTGGTTCTCCAATAAATAAATAAATATAAAATAAAATAAATAAATAATGAAGTTAGAAAGGTTGCCGTAATGGAACCTATTTTTTTTAAATACAGAAATACTGCATTCAAAATATTTTAAAAATTTACTTGCCCAAGCTGGGGCTCGAATTGTTTATTATTATTATTTATTATTTTATTATTAAGCCATTTGTATCCCAACCGAAGCGCTGGAGCGACTCCCGCGCCTGCTCTCGTGCTCGCTACCGTAGATCGTATGTCATAGGGAATAAGGTTTAGTTTAAATTGTTAACTTCTCATACTGCCCCTTGCACCAAAGTCGAAAAATCGAATACTTTGATAGGTATTTTTTAATATAAGTACTGCCTAAAACTTTACTTAGATCAATTTCCATTGCACCAAACAGAACACACTATGTAACTCCCAAGTCTGGTGATTTTTAAATAAGTGAATGAAAGAGCGATAAATCTCGCAACCATCTAGATTTTCTATTTATTCTGTGGGTTTATTGGTTCATTGACCTTAGTCAAATAACCATTATTATTTTATGCAAATGATATTTTCCGAGTTTTGTGTATAAAGCGAACAATTATTTAGGAAAATAGGCTCAGATATTTGGAAAACGAAGCTGAGATGGACAAAAAAGTGAAAACAGTCGGCGTTTTCTTTTAGTTAAATAAATTAAAATATGTAGTTCCTACTCCTACTTACGACAAGAAGAGGGAATAATATTATGGAAATTAACGTGCAATGATTCAAGAACAACAAAGTCAAAGCTGAGAAGAATAATATAAATGCCAATTTCAGCTCTATAGTGATTATATTTGTGATTATACGTAACTATCCTGTGTTTTTTGGTAAATTATATATTTTTGGCTTATATGTAATGTGTTTTTATTAAGGGCTGTTCAGGTAAGTGAAGGGTAAGAGTCCGCCGCTGTCTAGATAATCTAGGAATTCTAGAAAATCGTATTTAGTTTTATATAGGTAGGTGTATGTACCTAATAAGTGGCGTACGCCTGGTTAGGTATGGGTATATCTTGCTGAACAAGAGAGAAAGAGACAGATATATATTCTGACAGAGACGACATGACAGCTTATTGATAAATAAGGGAATTTCTTAAGTGCTATGAGGTTGAGAAACGGGCTCCCAAAGTTAAGGAATTCTTTAGGCATAAGATAATTTCAAATCGTTGGTGCAATGAATCTGGATCGTAAAGATCTCCCTAGCGAGTAAAATGATTGTTTAGGATTTTTTTAACGTTGGTGCAAGTAGCCAATAGTCTCTTCGCCGCGCCTCCGCAGGCGGGCGCTGGGCCTTAAGAATTTGAGTAGGACTAGTAGGAATATAATTATTACGTGATTATTATTGTACAAGCATTTGCTTGATTGAAGACTACTTCTAAAGTACCTAATAGTTTAAGTTAACCATCGGTTAAATAGAGCAATCGGGCTTGATGGCACACTCTGTAAAGTCACAGACCTATATCAGCAGAGGATTACCTGAGGAAAGCTTTCAAGTTGTCTTCTCACGGAGATAGTGCAGGTGCGCCAGCAATAGCTTGTATGACGTTTTGAAAAATAATCATACAAACTGCCGACTTCTCGGTGACGGATACGATAACGTTATCGCGAAAGTTTGTGATCGAGCCTCTGACAGTTTGGACGGTTACCTGAGGAAAGCTTTCAAGTTGACGAGCACTTTGTTTTTGGGACACGGGTTCCGGATGACCAGTTGGCTGGGCTTGATGGCACACTCTGTAGAGTCACAGACCTATATTCAGCAGAGGACTATTACCTGAGGAAAGCTTTCAAGTTGACGAGCACTTTGTTGTTGGGACACGGGTCGCGGGAGACCAGTTGCGACAACAGCGCCGCCAGCGTGCGGGCGGAGTTCGCCTGTAACTCCTCTGAAGGTTCTTTCTTAATGCTCTCCATCAAGGGACGGACTACAGGGTTCAGCTTCTCAGGGAGACAGTGCAGGTTCGAACACGCGCCCGCTATAGCTGCCTGTACACTGAAAAACACCAATGTTTTTTCAAGTATTCAAAATAGTACATTACTGCAGCGGCCTGCATTCCAGGCATCTATGAAAGAACGTGATAATGTGGGCTTCAAACTAAGCAAGTACTTAAAGCATAATGTAGGCGTCTAATTTTGGAAGTAACAAGTTTTTATGCAGCCTTTACTGCTTCTTGAATTTCCGGTCGTGTCAAAATGTCTTTCTCACACCATGTATCTCAATGTCTCACACTTATTTTCTTCACTTGAACTCGACATTTTGTTAAATTAAATCAACAATTAATTATTCACGCGCAAATCTTAGATAAAGAAGCCTCATTGGCGCTAATATATTACTGAGAAAAAGGAACTCCTTCGAAAAAATCGTACTTTTCAATCACTTCAGACTTCTTTACCATACCCATTCTAAATTCAGCTCTATTAACAACAACGCAAGGTTCAAATGACTTACGAAACGTTGAATGTGCCTTGCTCCAAGGAACACTGGTTAACGGCAATCTGCAGGCTTCTCCGCCTATCCTCCAACGTCTGGGCCACTCGCTTCACCTTCATTGAAGTCATCATTGGTTGGGACACCGCCGTCAAATGAACCACCTGCAAATGATTATGAACCTTAAAGTGTTTGGCATAAGACTCAACGTTCGTGTAATCATTTTGTTAGTATTTTTGCAAAACGGATTATAACCCTAAGACCCGAGTTCACTAACAGACGGTTAAGTTTTAAACAGTTGTTTTGACGTTTTTGACACGAATTTTCATAGATATAAACGTCAAAGATAACGGACGAAGAGGCCTAATCTTCCGATTACCTATTGGTGAACACAGGCCTTATTTATCTTGTCTTAGGGCTCAATTTTTGTGACACTGCCATCAACGTTACCGCCTGCAAAGGATTTTGGACCTTAGTGTGCTAATTGCAATGCTCAATTTTCATATAATCAATTTATATGAATATCTACAAAATGATTATGAACCTTAATTATCTTTTTTTGGCTCAATTTTTGTGAGACTGCCGCGACGACAATTGAGGCACCTGCAAACGATTGTGGACCTTAGTTTAGCATAGTGCTCAATTTCCGTGATTTCTGATAACTGCTATGAACCTATTTACTAACATGTATAGATAGATAGATAGATAGATAATTCTTTATTGTACACATGGAAAATAACAAATACAAGACTTAAAACTAATGAGTGGTACAATTGGCGGCCTTATCGCTGAGAGCGATTTCTTCCAGGCAACCAACAGGCATTGGAGATGATTTAAATATAAGTAGCGGGGCAGGGCGTACAACTGTTTCCAAATTAATAGTAATAGTAGTAATAGTATAGGATTACGTATCTTGTTTTTTTACTGTTAAAACGAAACTTCATCACTTTTCCATCTTGAGACATTTAGCAACAACTTACTTGTTCTAGTCTCAGTATATTGTTGAACTCTTCCCCGTCAACTGGTAACTTGTAATGTTTCATCATTGCGTGTAAATCGCGAGCCTCTTGTAGAATTCTGAAAACATGTTGTATTTTATTTGCACGAAACACAGTAGGTTAGATGGTAAGTAACAGAGTATGTTCATTGTACATGATGCATGGAACATGCATGTCTCACCAAGAACTGGCATACAATTTAGTTCATCATATCATATCACCGGGGCCTGACTAGAGCATCCGACATTATGTCGGGCCCGACACCCGACAAGTGGCAAATTACTTAATCTACCAATAATGATGATGATGGTAGCTTATTATCAAAAAGTTAAAAATATAAACTAATTATAGATAATATAATAATAAAAGAACCTTAAGGGTAATCCTCAAGGCAAATTTCCATACAAAATGTTTCGGACAAATACTCAAATAGTACGCCGTATTATAGTAATTTCGTCACACTATTCGTTTCGTCTATGTTTTCCGATTGTGTCATCAAAAAATAGTAAGGTTTCATACTTTAATTTAGATTTTATACGTGTTTTTAAATTAGTAGTGTTAATTTTAAAACACGTATAAAATTTAAAAGTTCGAAAACATATGTCAAGTGCACGAAAGAATCCTCTTCGAGGCGCACTTGAAATCCTTTCACCACACTGCCACTGGTTCGAAAGAACGATAAGAAGAAGAATATCAAGAAGTTTACCTATTGCAGTTCATAGCGACTTCATCGTAGTAGAGGGTCTGAACGAGCGCGCCGTGCAGCGTGGCCGTCAGCACCGGCGGCGCCAGACGCGACACCAGCTCGCCGTCTGGTACTTCACCATCCTATGAAAAACCAGTCTTGTAAACCTCTCACCATTGTACCATAGACCTGTATGTGTATGTATAGGTCACGCAAGAAGAGTTGGCGCTGTCAAAGTACTCACACTAATGAAATTTCACTACACTTGGACAAATTTAGAATGTTAATTTTGAAAGGTCACAATAGGGACACGCCGCGCTCTTATTCACAGACACTACACAAACGCACGTGTGCATCTGTTGTACGTGCCAACTTTCAGCGTTTTACTTTAAGTGCGGTTTCAGATTAGCGGATTAACCGGGCGGATTAGCTACTCGTGACAAACCGCGACAGACGCCTCATTACTACACTTGCTAGAAAAAACCGAGCGTAAACAACAGTATACGCGCGACAAACCTTTGATGTTTCGCGAGTATCAATACGCTCGTATACGCGCGGCACAAAACGCTAGTCTCAAAACGCACTTACCAGTAAATTGTAGAATATGTATGTAGTTTATAATTGTGCGGCTTACAAACGCTAATTTATAAACTTTCGTCAAATTCTGAACATCACGAAAGTCATATATTACATACATTTGTGAACAATCACCACATTGGTCGCGCTCGCTTCGCTTGCGCTAAGATGTACATTATTGTAACCCAGGCCTTCAATTAAGAGGGCGAACTGTCTTAATTGGCTTATTTTAAAGAGGATGGTAAGTTGCGTTCATAATATAAATAAATAGTGTTTGGACATTTCAGACAAGACAACACTGCCTAGCCTACTACACTGCTAGAATAATTATTGAAAGAAATCAGGTCCTATGGTACGGTATGGTATGGTATGGTATGACGACACCGTGGCTCAGTTGGTAGTGACCCTGCCTACGAAGCTTGGTGTTCCGGGTTCGATCCCCGGCCGGGGCAAATATTAGTGTGACGAACACAAATGTTTGTTCTCGGGTCTTGGATGTTGTGATGTGTTGTATGTGTCCATGCCACCTGCGACACAGGGAATCCTAGTGCAGGGGTGTGAGTGTGTGAATGTTTATGTTATGTATGTTTATGTACTTACAGGGTGAGTTCCGTTGAGTGCCATAGGCGGGTATATTCCGTGTACCATCGTGTGCCGCGCCCACGACGACACGACAAGACTTGCCACTAGCCGCTGTAGCGCGCTGCCGGAGCGCAGGTACACTATCATAACCTGTGGGATTAACGACTCTATTACCAGGGCGTTAGAGTTTAAACTACCGACAGAATACTATCATAAGCTGTGAGATTAACGACTCTATTAAAAAGGTATTAGAGTGCATTATACATCCAGGCGTCAAAGTTCAGAGGCATTTATTTTAAAAGCCGAAAAGATTTATATTTCAGAAGTTAGAAAAGAAAAGTCTGTAATTTGATTGTTTATTTTGGTTCCTTAACTATATAAGGTAGTTATGTAAATAAACAAAATCTATGCTTAACAAATGTATTCTTAACGATGAAGGAAAACATCGTGAGGAAACCGGCATGTCATAGAACCTAAAAAAGTTCGGACAAATGGGTCAAGTACACGATAGGAGCCTCTACGTGGCGTACTTGAAATTATTTCATCACACTGGTTCGAAAGAACTAGTGACACGATAAGAAGTAATACTCGACCTTAACGTAACAGTCGATCGGGCTCTCGTCCTCCGCTTTGTACTGTATGCCAGGAGCTGGCTGGACTAGATAACACGACAGGTAGCCTGCAAAAAAACAGATATTATAAAAAATAAATATTGAAACCAGGGAATGAAGGGTTTGCCATATTTCCAATATGAAACAATTTAACAATTTTTGAAGTTACAGAATATGGCTATTAGGCTAGCAGTAATCGAGCCACCTAATACAGCGACCGGTGGCGGCGACGCGCTACAGTAACAATATAGATGGAACTGAATATGGATAAATATTGAAACATGAGGACACCGTGGCTTAGTTGGTAGTGACCCTGCCTACGAAGCTTGGTGTTCCGGGTTCGATCCCCGGCCGGGGCAAATATTTGTGACGTACACAAATGTTTGTTCTCGGGTCTTGGATGTTGTGATGTGTTGTATGTGTCCATGCCGCCTGCGACACAGGGAATCCTAGTGCAGGGGTGTGAGTGTGTGAATGTTTGTTTGTTTGAAAAAAAAAAACTAATTACGTATAAGCAGAGCAGCTGGCTAAGATTCAGCGCAAACCTGTGGAGGTGCGGCGAAGTCTGATAAAAAATAAACTTAATCCATCTTCTATGATATACGGTTATAACTCGGGGCGCGTCACGTCACCGACCAGGGCAGTCGCGCGACTCACGCGCCGACTCTAGTGGCCGGTGCCTTAGGCCGTATGTCATAGGAATTAAGGTTTAATTTAAATTCTCTTTTTTCTTTTCGCCGCCTCCGCAGGTGTACGTTGGGCCTAAATCTAATTACCTAATATATCAGCGGCGAGACATCTCGCACGCATCACGTTCCTCTCTCGAGTGACGCACGGCTGCGACTCCGAACCACCGATGAACCACTTCTGGTTCGGACGCACTTCCGGCGGTAGCACGTCGTTGGACAGTGAACTCGTACGAGTGCGTCTTTCCTGAGAAATAAAATTTAAATTATAAGTAGTTCCTTCAAATACTATGAACCTTGCAACATAAATAATCGAGATTTTACAAAAACATCGTACAACCGACTTCAATTGGACTGTTAGTCACAGGGAAGCAAAATACGCAATTTCGTTTACTTGAATGAAGTCATTTTTTCAGTTATTTTTATTTCAAACCAAAGTACTTTTTCATCAAGTTTCTATGGGAACAATCTAGAAGTTTATCCTTTAAAATAAAATTTTCAAAAACTTTCCTCACAAGCCAGAAACTTCGCATTAACTCGCGATCTGGCAACGTCGCATTTCCACGCGAGTTGGCAACGTCGCATCTTCAATCCCTAGAGACTCGTGAGGCTACAGCACGCATACAAGACACAGTACCTTGGGCGGAGGCAGCAGCAGCAGCGCCGGGTCCAGGGGCAGGCGGTCGGGCTGCATGGCGAGGCACAGCCACGTGGCCAGCTGGGGACACGCCGCCATCAGGGTCACGCCGAGGGACGCGTGTCGCAGGAGATTACCCCACACCTGCCATGTTAAAACTCACGCTGAATGAGCAGTCGTAGACAAAAAGACTGGTTGAAATACACACTGTGTACACATAACGCTCACTCATTATATCTATCTAACTTTTATTATTTTTTCTACATCCGAGATGTATAAATTGGTTACTTGCCAACTTACCCGTTTGCGATATCAGCTGTACTGTACGTATATTGATTAATATCGTCATGTATAATTTACTTTAAAAGAGAGTCCGTCGGCGAGTCATTGTGACCCCGCCATACAGGCTTTTTAGACCTAGTGCGGGGAACATGGTTTACCAGTGGTACGATTTTTTAATATAAGGTCAATAAGCTTAGTAACTTAGTATGTACCAATTTGTTTTTGTGATAATAAACGTTATTTTATTTTTATTTATAATTTATTTATTTAATATTCCTAAAAACACTCAATTGCCAGCACAAAGATATTTGAACAAAGATTGAAAGTCGTTAGGGATGCCTTCATATTTTTTACTGGTCTTTTAACGTCGATGACACATGGTTTTGTTACACGCTACAAGCCAGCGAGTTCGCTTGCAGCGTGTAAACTCGCCCAGTGCCATCGGTTTTTTTACAATCTGCTTGTTGACAATTCTTCCCGAAAGCTAACTCGCTCACACGCTTGCTTTTTAACTCGCCAACAAGCAGCGTGTTAAAAAGCCGTGTGTCATCAACGCTTTATACTGCAACGAAGGCACTCATTTTACGCATTACCACTTTAGGTTCAGATATCTTTCAAAACCTTTACGATAAAATTTAAAAGCTCTACTGTTTTATGAAAATCTTTGCGTCGCGGTAATTGATCGAGTGCTCTACCAAGTAAAATGAGATAACAATTTAGAACAACGAAGCCTAAACAACTTGAATCAACTCACCTGAACAGCAATCTCCTGTATTTCATACACGTGTTCAAACAACACCCTTTGGTACACATGTCTCATCGCATCTTGCAGTAGCTCCCAAGTCCATATCAATTTATCATCACCATCACCATTTACCACCTTATCACCACCATTAGGTGTATCATTGGTTAATTCAGCCTCATTAACTTCAACATCGGTATTACCATTAGGTGTATTATTGGTTGATACAGCCTCATTAACTTCAATATTGGTATTACCATTCGGTGTTTCATTGGTTGATTCAGCCTCATTAACTTTAACATCGGTATTACCATTAGGTGTATCGTTGGCTGATACAGCCTCATTAACTTCAACATTGGTATTACCATTAGGTTTAACATTACCATTAATCTCGCTTTGACCGTTAGTTTTGTGGTAGGTTATGAGTGGTCTTGTGAGTGTACGTAAGGTTTGAAGAGTGGCTTTTCTGACTGAACTGGTGTTGTGGTCGAGGTATGGCCATAAACGAGGCAGGACATCTGATAGATCAATTGGGCTGTGGAAGAAATAGCACTATATAACATTTGATTAAAGATCAAATCTAGATCATAATAATTCAACGTCATGTGAAGTTCAAATGTTGTTGAATATACAAAACGCTCATTAATTTCAGTA
This sequence comes from Lobophora halterata, assembly GCA_932526365.1. NCBI lineage: Eukaryota > Metazoa > Arthropoda > Insecta > Lepidoptera > Geometridae > Lobophora > Lobophora halterata. Next base: position 2,065,999 of record OW052012.1, read on the forward strand.
GTAGAATTTCAGCCCAGTAATTTTACAAGGTACAGCACTTTTAGCCGGAACAAAGAATACATTATCTATGATTATTATTATTATTATTATCAGCCTGAGCTGTCCCATCTATCGATCTATGATTAATCATCATTTAATCAATTAAACTTACTGCAACAGTTTCGCCGGTTCTGGTAAAGCCATCAGCGCCGCTAAAAGCGCCATGTATGAATTAGCCGGTGCCGCCAACTCGTCTTGTTCATGTAATAGCCTCCATAATCTGTCCACCACCCCTAGGGAAATAACAAAAAAAATGTTAGTTTATATTCAATCAATCTCATTTACATAAAACTTGAGCTAGAAACTGTCTTCAATGCTTATGTTAAACGCCCGCTCTATTATGGTATAATAATTTGGGGTAAGCACGCCTTATGAAATTACCGCTAAATATGCTACGTCTTCCATAACGTCATATTATGTTCGTTAAAATGATAACTGCTGCTCGCGTGGTATTAAGATGAAAAGTAGACAATGTTCTTTACTATGAGAAATAATAATTCGATAAACAATTATTTACCTTTGAGCGCGTGTGGTCTAGCCGAGGCTAGGGCTCTGGCGGCGGGTGCCAAGGCCGTGGCTGCGACCGCAGAAACATCCTCGGCGACGTCGCCTAGGCCTTCGATAAGGTGTTCCAAAGCCCCACTTTCACATGCTACATCCTAAAATAATGAAACAAGACTTTAACACGCCATAATGCTAAAAACAATATTATTAAGTGTCTTGCCTAGTACTGAAATAACAAGTAATTATAGTATTGTTAATGGCAGATGTAATGTAGGAGTACCACAAGGTTCTATATTTGAACCAATACTGTTTTTGTTGTAGGTTCGGCTCTGTAATGGTCTTTACACCCAGCTTACGCCGGTGATCTCCTGTGATTAAACCACTCACCCCCACATTATTTATCAGACTTCAAGTATTGATTTGTTACAGCGCAGTTATATTGCGGATAGTTTTGAAAACACTCTTTTTTTTTCTTTTAACCTGCTGTGTCCCATTGTTGGACAAAGGTCTCCCGCAAATCCTTCCACTTGTCGCGATCTTTTGCGGCCTCCCACCATTCCCTCTAGAATCCATCTAGATCGTCCCTCCAACGCTTTCTCGGCCGACCCCTACGCCACCGCCCGTCTTCAGGTATCCAGAGTACACACACACACTCATTTAATGATATAATGAGTGTGTGTGTGTGTGTACTCTGGATACCTGATCATTTAATGAAGGTTATTTTAACTGACCTCTCTAGCAGCCAGCAGGTACTTGAACCCCAGCAGAGCGCCATGCCGGGCCTCCCACTGCGGCTGTGACGTCAGCGCCGACAGTAGTGAAGCCACCCGAGCCACACGTTCGGCTCGGAGCTGCGCGAGCGCAACCCCTAGAGTTTGCGCGCACGTTTCGCGCACAGGCGCCACCACCTGTCAGAAAATAAGCATAAAGCGTCGATGGACACACGGCTAGTTTACACGCTACAAGCCGGCGAGTTAAAAAGCTAACGAGTGAGCGAATTTGACGTCACGGATGGTCGAGTGGCAAGTGCATTGGACTGCTACGCCGAGTGTCGCGGGATCGATTTCCGTTTTAGGACAACCATCTGTGTGATGAAAAAGAATGAAAAGAAAACGAGTCTGGGTGTTTAATTTGTATTCTATGTATGTATCTAAAAAAAGTATTTAAGTAGGTATATTATTAGTCATAGTACAAGTCCTGCTTAGTTTGTGGCTAGATGGCGTTGTGTGAAATATCCTATATATTTATTTATTTATTGTTTATTTAATTAGCTTTCGGGAAGGATTGTCAACAAGCAGTTTGTAAATAATCAAGGTTTTACAAAAACATGCAACAACAGACTTCAATCGGACTGTTCTAGTGACCGTAAGCACCACTGAAAAGTCACAGGGAAGAAAAATACGCAATTTGTTCATTTCAACGACTTTTTTTTTTCAGTAAAAAAGTAAATTACAGAAGCGATTTTGATAAAATTTCTATAGGACCAATCTGAAAGTATAATCAGTCAAACAAAAATATATATTCTTTGTTCAAAGTTCTGAGATAACAAATATTAAAAAAGAAACATATTTTTTATCTGGCAAATAAAACAATGATTTTTCTTTCTTTCCGATATTTTTTTACCTGATCTGATACAAAGTCCCCAAAGCGATCCAAAGCTAGTACGCAGAGTAGCCTCAGCGCCATATCTTCCAACCATTCCTGGTGGGAGTCATCCATCTGTTGAGAGAAACCAAATATCTTAACATAACCACTTACAACCAGCCTTATTGGCGGAATACAGTAGGTCTGTTGATGATTTATTGAATGAGAGTAATCACACTCAATAAAAATAAACAGAATTTATTTAATAAGCCTAACTGTATGACATGACATAGATGTTTTACTTAGATGCCATATAGACAAAACTGCGGGTAGCGACTAATTAATAAGGCCAGTTGCAAACGAGCCACCAGACATACGCGCAATAGCAACAAAATGTATGAATCTGATTGTCGCCGGCCGCCGGTCGCTGTGGTCGGTGGCTCATTGGCGGCGACCGTAAAGGATCAACAAATCGACCAATCTGAATGAGGGCTTTTCAATAAAAAAAAACAATCACGATTTTTATTTTGGTCACTAGATGGCGCTGCACAAAAGTCAATTGTCAATGACAAGTGTATTATTATTAATACAATTATAGTATAGTAAAAATACAACGAAATTTTCTGGTTTCTTTTTTGGCAGATTTGCGTTTCATACAGCGCCATCTACCTTAGTTTATGGCAACCACTTTTTTTTTAATGTCTCATTGAAAAGCCCTCATTGACACCAATGTCTATATTTATGAGTATTTATAACTTAAAGGAGTATTTACTAGGTATCAGCTCACCTGTTGCCTAGTCATGGTGGGCCTCTGTCCGGCGGAGGCCGCTATCCGGGCGCGCAGCAGCTCCCGCAGCGCGCTGGCGGCCCCGTGCCGGGCCTCCCACGCCACGCTGAACAGCTGCGCCTGCAACGCCAGGCACCAGCTCTCAAGAGGCCACCGGGCGGACTCCCCCCACGCGCCCGAGCAATCCGGGACTGGAGCGGTGCTTTCAACTGTCAAAAAACATTAGATGTGAACTTTGATTGTATTAATTTAATCTCTAGCTGAGACTCACGGCTTTGCCTGTATGAGGATAAACAAGTTATATAGATTTGACACACGGATGGTCGAGGGGCAAGTGTGTCGGACTGCCACGCCGGTGTCGCGGGTTCGATTCCCGCTTCTGGGTGTTTTCTATGTATCCTATGTATGTATTTACAAAAAAAAGTATATTATTATTGTATCAGTTATCTGGTTCCCATAGTACAAGCTCTGCTTAGTTTGGGGCTAGACGATGCTGTGTGAAATGTTCAAAATATTTATTTATTTATTTATTTAAACCTGAAAAACACGTTTTTATGCTTTTGCTCTATCTCGCTTCCTTTACGAGATATAGCGGTTTTTATGTGTTCCAACAAATTATATAAATATATTTAGTAATAAATCCGCTTGATTTCTAAACAAAGGTTCTAATTAACTTAACTTTAGTTTAGAACTTTAGTACATATTACTATATTATAAACCAAAGAGTCAACGAACAGAAAACCAAAGTTTAAAGATACGACACGTGTTTCGCCTCTACACGAGGCATCATCAGGAGGTGTGGACTCGCCGAAGTTCGAAACGAGAGTAACTCTCGTTTGTTGATATTTATGGATTTCCGCAAAGTAACGCCTGAATCAATCAATTATTTTATGTGTTAGGTCGGCATTGCATGCTAATAAATGGATTGTCATAAAGTTTTGAGCTACCCTAAACAATTTGAGTTGCAAGATTCCACCCGGAATGGCAGACAAACAAGAAAATGACTTAATAAGAATGTGGTAAAATGCCAATTTTCCAAATTATTAACTATCTTTACTATTTGTATCAAACTTCAGCTCAATCGATTCATGACTAACATCGATCCTCTCATCCATCATCACATTCTCACAAAGTTGCGGGCGTCAACTAGTGATACATAATACCTATAATGCATAGATAAAAAAAAAAAAGCTAGGTTGCGATATTGTGAAAAGGTCGAGGACTCTGCCACGCTGTTTTTCAGCCTCGCCTGTAACTAACCTACAAGTCGGGTTCTCGGAAATGGTCAGCCTCCGTCTGCACGGCCTGACCGTTTTCGAAAACCACCCCCCGCGTATATTATAACTAAAGTTAACAAAAGTTATTCTATCCTATTCTAGATATACAGGCAGTCAATGTGTTATCGGTTGGCAATGCACTAAGTAGCATATCGATAATGTCTGAGGGAGCCACATTGGCTAACTGATGAATAACGGTGTTCCTATAGAACAAGATGGACAGTACCAAACCAAAATGGATGCGGTATACAGGACCGAAAATGTTCAGACAATGTCAATAAAAATGAAATATCTCTATTTTTTATTGTTACTTTTTACGATGTAGTTTAATTTATAATGAAAAAGCTTAATGGTTTTAACATATAATAGTTATCTAGCCATAGGACTTCTCTTATTCGAAAACTAGCATCGGACCAAAATGTACTAGAAGTTAGCCAATGTGGCTCCCTTTTCTTGGTCGCATTTTCAATGAACTGTATTTTTATACTTTAATACTTCTATGCTATAATGGTACTCACAAACAAATTCATCGACCGGCTCCATCTTCATCTTCTTCCTGTCGGGCTCTGTGGGAGGCGTGGGGGGCGCGGAAGGTCCCTCTTCACTGCATTCCCTGGACTTCTGTTTGCTGAAGGCCGCGCGCGCTCTTCTCTTCGCGAGATTCATTTCACGGGAGCTGAGCGGCTTTGAAGACGCTGGTTGGACTATTTCTTGCACCGGTCTCTGTTGATGAGTAGATATTACAATAAATAATAAATATTTTTGACATTTCACACCACGCCAGCTAGTAGAGATATTCTTTCGAACCAGTGTGGTGAAAGGATTTCAAATACGCCTGGAAGAGGCTCCTTTTGTGCACTTGAGACATGTTTTTCGAACTTTTTAGGTTCTATTACATGGCGGTTTCATCAAGATGTTTTTTTTCACTGTTAAGCACGTGTTTTAATGCACACATAGATTTTTTTGACAGACACATCCATTGGTGTACGATCGGGTTCGAACCCAAGACCTTCGGATCGAGGCACCTCCCACTCGGCCAACACGGCTTTAGAGTCCGGTGTCACAGTAACGGCCATCTGCGGCCAACTGCATTTAACGTCCATCCGAAAAAAAAACCCCACGCCATCTAGCCCCAAAGCCCCAAACTATGCGTTCTTGTAAGCATTACAGCAGCAGTAGTGGGATCTTAATAGTCTGTTTATTCTTCATTATTTTTATGTTCATATTAGACAGGTAGGTTGGCACTTTTTTAAAGTTTTTTTTAAAGAAGGGTTTACTATAATACCTATGACATGACAAACAGAATAATATCTCTTACCCTATGATTTTCAGTCTTGATTGGTTGTATTTTGGCGAGGCTCAGGTCGTCGTTGGAGCACATGTAACTGAGATCGACTCCTAGTTTGGCCGCCACGTCCAGTCCGAGTCGGGCGTTCAACTGCTGCCGCTGCTTTGCTAACCGCTCGTTGATATCTAAAACAATAATTGAAATCATTTGTTTATGCCTATGTATATGTATATACTAGCTATGTATATACTAGCTACTCGTGGTTTGGGTGCGTGGTGCTAAAAAGTAGCCTAGTATTTTTCAAGTCTTATGGCGCTTTCAAATTAGACGTTTCGTGTCGGACCGCTGCAGTGCCGAAGCGGTGCGTTTGTCGTGAGGCCGCGTTTGACGGACGGTCATTTTTTTTTCATACAAAGCGCACGGTGCGGCAACGGTGCGGCGTCGTTCAATCGTTCGTACCGACGAAACGAAACGTCTAAATTGAAAGAGAGAGGATAAAGTATTTGTAGCTCGGATAAAAGTAGCCTAGTATTTTCCGTCTCAAAGGATAAATATTTATAGCTCGGATAAAAAGTAGCCTAGTATTTTCCAAGTCTTAAAGGATTAATAATTGTAGCTGAGATAAATAGTAGCCTAGTATTTTCTAAGTCTTAAAGGATACATTTTTGTAGCTCAATCACGGTCAAACTACTGCACCGATTGGGCTAAAATGTGGTATGGATACAGTGCAGTATCTGGAAAGGAACATAGGCTTTACCTTATCTCAATATCACCTTAGCCAACTCTACTGTAAAGTGTTGCTTAGGCCTACAACGCTGTGCTAGACGTTTATCACTAAAAAAACGATTCAACCCCAAGGAATCGAAAGTCGATTCTTCGGCAGATATGATCGGCCTAAGAATCTGTGTATACTAAGCGTCAAACAAGTTATCCTCTGGCGAACCACGTGCCAAACATGTGCAGAACCAATTTGACCTAAGAATTGCGTTCTGCAAATCTTTGTCACTTGCTTCGGCAGAGGACAAGTTGTTAGACGCTTATTATATCATACAAACGATACATTCGAGTCGTGCAAAACTGTCTCCTAACTAAACAGACATAAGGTTGAAATCCACCTGCTCCTGAGAAGTCCTCCTCATCCAGGTCATATTCGTTCCCCTCCGAGCCCATGAGGTGCGCGCCGTTCTGCAGCACGCGCTGGATGTCGAAGGTCTCGCATCGCAGCCGACCGTCGTCTTCCACCTCTGTTTTCTCCTCTAAATTAAAGAAAATAGGGTTCAATTTCAGTTAGCAAGATACACTTGAAATACAGTGAGGTTGATTGCGGAGATCTTTATACTTGACTGTCATTGATAGTGGAAATAAACCTTACTTATTTTTTTGTCAGATAATGTACTAAGCACTAATAGAATTTTATTTTAATTTGATTGAAATGGGCCATACATTTTCGTCAGATATGTATAAGTAAGAAGATCTTTAATTTATAAAAAGCTCTAATTTTCTTCCTATCCATTGTTATTATTTTAGCTTATAACAGATTTTGGATACGTTGAATTATAAAAAGCGTGCCCTAACCGTGTTGCGTCAACTTCACGTCACGATAAGGATCTTAATCACTAATTAGTCACTGCTATCTGATAATTTAATATTTACGGAAAAACAGTAGCAAAAAAAAAAACATAAGTATTTCTAATCAAAGCCGGCATTCAACCGGAGCAACAATATGGTATTGATCGTACAAAAATTTCATTAAAATTCCATGTGCATTCATCACACTACTTTAAAATTAGCTTTGCGTTGACGGTTTCGAAGCCCAAAAAAAGCTCTGAGAGTCTGAAGCACGTTCGTTCACCGTTCAGTCAGATATTCAAGAAAAGTTATTGTTGAAATGAAACAAAAATATGTTCATTCGTGCAGCCATGATATTTCAATCACGTCTATTGCAGTCGTAATATTTATCATCATGTTCCATTATTGTATTATTATTGCATTATCATTAAACGAGTCTACGGAGTGATTTTTATTTTGTTATACGGTCATTAATGATCATATAACATGGCCCATATTAGCTGTGTCCGTTCTATAATGATAGAAATTAGTTTTATCAATAGCGGAGGAAGTGCGGATGGCTGACGTTGAGTTGCTGAAATTTTTCCTGTTCAAATTCTAAATGCCCTAAATCATACAGTGTGTGTTATGTTACGCCTGGTTTACAAGTGGTAATGTTATCAGGACTTACTACTGTAATTACACTAAAATTTACTTAAGAATATTTAAAACATTCAGATATTACAACTTTGTTTGCGCTGCGAATTATAATGCATTGTCATCAAGTCGTGAGCTACTCTGAAAGTTTCAGTCGAATAGCTAATCGGTGCTCGAAATTTGTGACAGACAGACAAGAAAGTAACGTGGTAATATTGATAAACGTTGGTATTTTTTTGTAAAGATGTTGTCGAAAGAGCAGAGTTATGCCTAGATCACACGTACCGAGTACTCGGCCGAGACAGTAAAATGTTACTCGGCCGAGACAGTGAAAGCTTCCGTCACTCGCTCAGCCGAACACTCGGCGCTATGTTTATACGTACCGAGTACTCGGTACGTGTGATATAGTCATCATCATATCACTGATTCAAAGTAAAAACTGAGCCAACCAGCATACTTTCACTAATAAATGACAAGGCTGCTCATACAATCAATATACCTACACCTACCTATCTACATGGGAACTAGAACCACAGACTAGAACCAGTAATGTCACAGATTATCAAACACTCAACTCGGCAATGTCACGAATGTATTTTACGGCAGAATCGTAAAAGATACCATTGCTGAATTGGCATTTGCAAGATAATAAACTGGATTTTAATGTAAGCTAAAATTAGAATTGACACGAACATTCCGATTAAGCGATCAAAATAAACATTACACAATATTTGTCGCTTCTAGAACTCTACTCATAAAATTTTTGTTTTTGGGAGTAAACACTCGCCATATTGCAATTTTGACTCTTAATTACATCCGCTGACACTCTTAGGATCACGATGAATTCGAATACACCTAGTTCTTTAATAGCCATCAAGCCGCATCTAGAAGCGCCTAAAAGAACATTTTACACTCTACTATGATACGGCTTACTGCTGTGGGGTTACTTGGTTGATAGGTAGAACTATCCGTAAATAGAAAAAGTGTGTCCGAGCCGAGTTATCGTTGATGCTTGGTCCATGGATTCTTGCGAAACTATATTTTTTATTGAAAAAACTTCAAATAAGTATTACTTTTGCCCTGTATCCTGTATCAAGCCATTTTTGTATAAGTATTTTTTAAACAAAATCAAGATCAGTTCAATAACCAGTTTCATAAAATCTTAAATCTTGAATATCACTCTTAAACCCTCATTACCGTTCTTATTTGCGAGTCCGAAAAAATAACAGTATAAAGATAAGATAGAGAATCATGTCAAGTGACTTTATCAGTATTTTCCTATCTTTCGCAGTTCAATTGAACCGATGCGATGTTGTTTATTGAATCCTTCAGAATCACAAAGGTTATTGTGTCCACCTGATTCAGTTGACACCAGTGACCTCATTAAGAGGATTGTCCCTAATAAACGCGCGAATAGGCACTTTTGGTTTGAATAATATTGAAGAACTCTCTGCATTTAATGACACTACAAAAATATCTCAACTGCCTAATAGACGAGTGTTCCCTTACACCTCGTGATATTTCTAAAATTATTCTTAATTTACGAGAAAAAAAATCTTTATATTGATCAAAAACATCGAAATCGACCTTTTGTATTTGAACGATTTAAGCTATATCATTGAGAATATTTGAAAATTCTTTGGTGTTATCGTAAGACAAAAGTATAAATATTTCCGACACCACGCCTTTTTTTCAGAAATTCCAACCAAAAAGCAATAATCCAGGCTTAAACATCATTGATTTTTCGATCCCCGCCGTCCATACATTTTAGTATGAAAAACTTGACTCGCTATAAAATAGACAACGTGCCCGCAAAAAATTCAGTACCCCCTTAGTATTCAAGGTGACTGCACGTCCGTTGAGATCAAACGTAGACTATGACTTATCTGTGGTTGGGATGACACTAAGGGTGCGTCGCGACGTCAGGAGTATCGGACACAAATGCTAATATGTACCCTTCGACTAAGTAGACGATCTAGGTAAATGAGCTTTGTTATCATTTTTTTACGTACCTTAAAAAGCGTTACTAATTTTTTTCTACCCATTTCAGGTAGATATGGAAAACATACGGGAAATTACACACATAAAAAATTACATTATTGTTCACCCAGATGCAGTCTGAATTTTAAAAATCTAACATTGGGAACGTATAGGGCGTATGGGGGTGAGATCAGAAAAACCTCGACTTTTCACCCCCTTTCACCCACCTTTGAGGTGCAACATGGTATCTCAAAAAGTGTAAGTCGTACAAAGTTAAAACTTTACCCACAGGTAAATTATTTGTTCTAATTTAAAATTTTTGAAAAATCCAATATGGCTGCCATACAAAAAAAATAAAAAAATAATAAAAAACTTTAAACGCTTGTATCTCGTTAACGGTTGCAGCTAGAGGCCTGATTTTTGTACTTATTATTTTGGATGAGGTGCGTTATTGCAAAGCCAGCGACCTCCACGAAGCGAGGCAGTAACCTGAGTGTTCACCCCCCCTCGGGGTGCAATATGGTATCTCGAAAAGTGTAAGTCGTACAAAGTTGAAACTTTCACCATAGGTACTTTTATTGCTCCAATTTCAAAATTTTGAAAAATCCAATATGGCCGCCATACAAAAAAAAATATTTTTCATAAAAACTTTAAACGCTTGTATCTCGTAAACGGTTGCAGCTAGAGGCCTGATTTTTGTACTTATTATTTTGGATGAAGTGCGTTATTGCAAAGCCAGCAACCTCCACGAAGCAAGGCAGCAACCTGAGTGTTCACCCCCCCTCGGGGTGCAATATGGTATCTCGAAAAGTGTAAGTCGTACAAAGTTGAAACTTTCACCATAGGTACTTTTATTGCTCCAATTTCAAAATTTTGAAAAATCCAATATGGCCGCCATACAAAAAAAAATATTTTACATAAAAACTTTAAACGCTTGTATCTCGTAAACGGTTGCAGCTAGAGGCCTGATTTATGTACTTATTATTTTGGAAGATGTGCGTTATTGCAAATCCAGCGACTTCCACGAAGCGAGGCAGTAATCTGAGTGTTCACCCCCCCTCGGGGTGCAACATGGTATCTAGAAAAGTGTAAGTCGTACAGAGTTGAAACTTTCACCGTAGGTATTTGGTTTTTTTTTTTAATTTTTATTTAATTTTATTTTATTTTATTTTATTTTATTTTTTTTTAATTTTTATTTAATTTTATTTTATTTTATTTTTTTTTAATTTTTATTTAATTTTATTTTATTTTATTTTATTTTATTTTATTTTATTTTATTTTATTTAATTTAATTTAATTTAATTTAATTTAATTTAATTTAATTTAATTTAATTTAATTTAATTTAATTTAATTTAATTTAATTTTATTTTATTTTATTTTATTTTATTTTATTTTATTTTATTTTATTTTATTTTATTTTATTTTATTTTATTTTATTTAATTTAATTTAATTTAATTTAATTTAATTTAATTTAATTTAATTTAATTTAATTTAATTTAATTTAATTTAATTTTATTTTATTTTATTTTATTTTATTTAATTTTATTTTATTTTATTTTATTTTATTTTATTTTATTTTATTTTATTTTATTTTATTTTATTTTATTTTATTTTATTTTATTTTATTTTATTTTATTTTATTTTATTTTATTTTATTTTATTTTATTTTATTTTATTTTATTTTATTTTATTTTATTTTATTTTATTTTTGTATTGCGGCTGTATTGGAGTTTACAAAATTTTGAAATTGGAACAAAAACCAATACCTATGGTGAAAGTTTCAACTCTGTACGACTTACACTTTTCAAGATACCATGTTGCGCCCCAAGGGGGTGAAGAAGGGTGAAAATACATTTTTTTCCTGAACTCATCTCTACACTCCTATACGTTTCTTATGTTAGATTTTTAAAATTCAGACTGCATCTGGGAAAAAAATCAGTCAGTCAGTGGTAATGCAGCTTTATTTTATAACTAGTTTTTTGGGCGGTGCGCGAGCTGCAAGCAGCTCGCGAGTGATTTATTATTATTTTTTATTATTTTATGAAATTAGAAAAGAAAAAAAAATTGTTGTATTCTTTAATTTTCCGAATATCAAAAAATAATTGGGGCAATATTATTAAGCGCCACATCTTTATCCTTCAAAGAAGAATTTTTTGTAATTTTTTTATTGTCCGCCATCTTGGATTTCAAATCCGAGACAAAATTCTTTATCCTCAACCCCTAATTAGTCAAAAACGACACCCATGAAAAAAGATTGAAAAAAAAATTTCCGCCATCTTGGATTTCAATTCTGACACCAAAATCTAAATTTTCAACCCCGAATTAGTTAAAAACGACACTATTATCCCTCAGATAATTGCCTCGCTACGCTCGGGTCGGGAGCTCGCTTCGCTCGCCCCCTCCCTAAACTCATCTCAATGTGACCCACAAACAGCGAACCGTCAACCTTCGCTACGCTCAGGTTGCCGCTTCGCAATGCGAAGGTCGGTGGCTCGCTTCGCTCGCCCCCTCCCTCACTTAAGAAAAAGTTTGGAACATCCTCTATAACGAATAGTGAGTCTAAACACGCTATATCCATCCATCCAAGTATTTCCAATCGAAAAAAAAATAAGTTGAAATTTTTGCCATCAAAATACATACAGTTTCGAGTCTATGAACCATGCCTCTATCTCTTACCGTTGCTGAGATATCGGCGTTTAAAGTTTTGTATGGAAAAAACATATGTTTTGTATGGCAGTTATGTTTTTTTGTATGGAGGCTATATTGGATATTTAAAAATTTCAAAATTGGAACAAAAATAAATACTTTTGGCGAAAACTGCAACACTCTACGACTAATACTTTTCGAGATAGCATGTAGGTGCCAAGGTGGACGTGCGAATCGTCAACCTTCGCTACGCTCAGGTTGCCGCTTCGCGGTGCGGAGGTCGGTGGCTCGCTTCGATCGCCACCTCCCTGCAAAATTTTTCAACCTTCGCTTTGCTCAGGTTTAAACATTTTGTATGCAAAACCCCGAGGACGTGCGAATCGTCAACCTTCGCTTCACTCAGGTTGACGATTCGCGGTTCGAAGGTCGGTGGCTCGCTGCGCTCGCCACCTCCCTGCAAAATTTTTCAACCTTCGCTTCGCTCAGGTTTAAAAATTTTGTATGTAAAACCCCGAGGACGTGCGAACCGTCAACCTTCGCTTCACTCAGGTTGACGATTCGCGGTTCGAAGGTCGGTGGCTCGCTGCACTCGCCACCTCCCCTCGACCTTCGCTTCGCTCAGGTTGCCGCTTCGAGGCTTGAAGGTCGGTGGCTCGCTTCGCTCGCCACCTCCCTGCAAAACTTTTCAACCTTCGCTTCGCTCAGGTTGAAAAGTTTTGGTGTCCTTCGCTGCGCTCAGGTCGCCGCTCCGCGGCTCGGAGGTCGGTGGCTCGCTTCGCTCGCCACCTCCCGGTAAAATTTTTCAACTTTCGCTTCGCTCAAGTTGAAAAATTTTGTATGGGAATCCAACTTTTGTATTGAAATCCATTTTTTTTGTATGGCGGCCATATTGGATTTTTCAAAATTTCAAAATTGGAACAAAAATAAATACCTTTGACCAAAACTTGTAATACACCAAGTCTTATACTTTACGAGATACCATGTTTAATCCCTAGGGCGTAAAAAAAAAGTGAAAAGTCGAGGTTTTCCCCAACTCAACCCGTCTTCCTCTTTGTATTCCCCATATTAGATTTTTCAAAATAAAACTGCATCTGGGAGAACAATGATGTCAATGAGTCAATCAGTCAGTGAGTGGTAATTCATTTTTATATATGTTGAAAAAGATTTTTCTCATTATATAAAGCTAACGAAACTAACGTATAAAAGAAAAATATTTTAATTCGGACTAATAAAGATCCAAGGAATGAATTACTACATTTTAATGCAACTGCAACTTGTTTACATATATTTGTAATTCAGTCTGTAGTCTGTAGTCAATAGTGTTTACTTATTTCTGACATCGACTTGTTGACAATATTATGACATAAGTTGATGGCAACATAATAATATGGGTGTTTTGGTGTGTACATATTATTGTAACTAAGTATGAAAACATAATTTTGAAAATGTCGATATGTGTACATACTATTGCACGCGACTGTACTTGACTAGTTTAACGTCCGCGACTTTGTACGCGTGGGGACCATTTTCGAGTCATTATTGTGTAACTAACTCTTTGTTGACTTTGTTTCATAGATTGAGATAATATCCAAAAATCGTACACTCTGACCCCACCCTTTGCCGCTGGCTAATGAGTAGTACTCACTACTGGCCAACGGGCGTCGCGATGTCAAGCTAATGGCTCAATACATTGCGTGTTTTTTATGACATTCTTCAGCATCCTACAAAGATAAAGGTGTTATGAAAATGTAACTTGTGCGTAGCACCGAAAGTATATTTGTTTCTTTCCAGGGGGGTATACTATGAGTGCGCGATGAGTCTGTATGAGTAGAAAATATCTATGTGTGTGTTCAATCAAAAGTTCCCACGCTTGCAGACCGGACCCTTAAAGGAACGGAATGACAATTATAGGATGACAATTCTAAAAGTAGCATCATGTAATCCTTTATAATAAACTAGATAGAAACAGTTATAACCATTGCGTATGTTTTTAAAGTTAATGAACATAATGTGTGGAACAAACATCTATTCGTTCCTTACACAAAGTAATTGTGATTAGTTGATAATAGACGTATGAAGAAATACACAGGCCTAAACCTTTCACGAAGCTCTTCCGTGTAAGCAGATGACGTGAACGAGACCTGTCAAGAACATTATCCTTACAGTGCCTGCCTGATAATACGTATATTATTTTATATGAAACGGGAAGAGCTAGATATAATAGCCAGTTTAACATAATTACGGCCACTTCCCAATTATTTAGGAAAAAAAGTGTGAATTATGAACCGGTTCGGGCTTGACTGAAGGTCAGACAAGGCAGGTGCCAACCAAACAACTATTCCGCCAATGTAGGTCAGTCAGCTAGCGGCATTATACACAATTGATTGAAGCATTCACTAGTGTCAGATACAATGTACTTCCTTTGGTGGTCGTACTTGGCGTTTATGTTGTCGGTGGGATTCAACTAGTTTTTATTTTTACCAGAACAATGAAACTCAATTCTTCTTCTTATCGTGTCACTGTCGAACCAGTGCAGCAGTGTGGTAAATTATTTCAAGTGCGCCTCGAAGAGGCTCCTTACGTACACTCACTCAATTGTAGGCTGATTATAATGTGAACTGGCAAATGATTGAAAGTCTGTCAACAAACAAAAGTGCAGGGATAATTTTTTAAGGAGTTCAGAGTAGAAGAAGAGTTTGGGGCTAGATAGAGATATGTGAAATTTCCAAAAAATATTATTATTATATTATCATTACATAATGCTATCCTGCATACGTAACATAACATATCGGTCCGTATTGTGCTAAAATCTATGAACGATACAAAAACGGATGGAATTAAATGCAACGAAACCTCAGATTAACTCTTATAAAATAACACAGTACTAGAACAAAATAAAAAGTTATCCAAATAGCCCAAAGTTAAGGACAGAACTTAAATGAAATCATTGTATAGATGAAAATAATACTTGTAGACTTTATATTTCCTGCTTCACGTTAAGAGCGAGTATATGAAAGGAATTGTATAGCTCCCAACAACACGATGTTTATAGTTAATTTCATTTTTGACGCTACTGAAAAAGAATGATATAGTCAACCAACATTCTATTAATAGCGACGTGGGTCGCGGTTATTTTCATATTGGATCAAATTAAATAAACGGTGAGCAGTCTGAGACGGCAAGCACACTCTAGTATGAATCACAAAGCTGCACTACGGATACTAAACTGCTGATGTAGGTACGGCAACCAATTTCCGCCGGGCAAATTTACAAAATTAGCATTTCCCGATGCTCAGACCAGAATACAAAAGTCTGCTGGTACAGCTTACCTAGGTAGCTGGTAGTCGGTACTTAAGGCTAATCCTCAAATCCGAATTCCATACAAAATGATTCGGACAAATACTCAAAAAGTACGCCGTATTATAGTAATTTCTTCACACTGTTCGTTTCGTCCATGTTTTTTTATTTAGTCAACAAAAAAAGTTAAAGGTTTCATACTTTAATTTAGATTTTATACGTGTTTTTAAGTTAGTAGAGTTAATTTTAAAACACGTATAAAATCTAATTTAAAGTATGAAACCTTATCTTTTTTGTTGACTAAATAAAAAAAACATGGACGAAACGAACAGTGTGAAGAAATTACTATAATACGGCGTACTTTTTGAGTATTTCTCCGAATCATTTTGTATGGAATTCGCATTTGAGGATTCCCCTTAATCATAAAATTTAATAAAATTACTGATGAAGCAGTTTCTTTACTTGTTTCATCGAAGCCGAAGTGCAATACAATAACACTGATAAAGACATAGCACAGTGGAAATATAAAAGATGCAAAAATAGAACTTGTGTTGTAAATCTTGAAAACTTTTATAGGATGAATGTCCGATGTGCCTACGCGTATTGCGCAGTAGACTCCAGGGTTGGCAGTAGACTCCAGGGTTGACATCACTCCAATGTTTGAAATCAGGGTTTAGTTTTGAATTTATAAATCCCTATTCAATACGCATGGTGAGTAAGAAGGCCTCCGTATCTCGCGCTGCTTCCTGGCATAAATATTTACCTACAATTTCAGCGCTACGATTCGAATCCACAATCAATTACGGGCTTTCATCTGCGGCGCGGCGCGCACCGTGCATTATATTTAGTTTACGCTCTATTAAATTTTTATTAAATTAACATTTTAATTAATTGAAATTTAAATGTAGTAATTAATTTAATGTATCAACAAATTATATAAATATATTTAGTAATAAATCCGCTTGATTTCTAAACAAAGGTTTTAATTAACTTAACTTTAGTTTAGAACTTTAGTACATATTACTATATTATAAACCAAAGAGTCAACGAACAGAAAACCAAAGTTTAAAGATACGACACGTGTTTCGCCTCTACACGAGGCATCATCAGGAGGTGTGGACTCGCCGAAGTTCGAAACGAGAGTATTTTAAGTAGAATAATTTGTTGATATTTATGGATTTCCGCAAAGTAACGCCTGAATCAATCAATTATTAATTTAATGTATGTTTAAATGTGTCATATATGTATTTAAGCAAAGATCGAAAGTTCCACTCAAATGCGGTGGGTGTATGTTGATGATTGCATTTATCAGCCGCTCGCTACTCTACATCCGGTGAATGAGATCATGCGTCACGGAAAAAAGCTAGATAACGTTCTAGAACCAATCAATAATAATTTCGAATGAACAACCTAACTCGTGTAATGATTTTTTGTGATTTATCATAGGGTCACCTCTGCGATTGAGCCATTTTAGTTTGTAAACTAAAAACGCTAGAGACTCTATCTGGTGACCCTCAATATACCTTACACTTCCTTCGTTCTAGTGTTCAGTATTTTTCTACACCACGTATCAAGTCACTTTCTTGTTTGTTTGTCTGTAAGTCTGACAAGCTGCGAGAGATTACGCATGCTAGAACTAGCTAGAAAAAAACCAACCGTAAACGCCGGTATACGCTAGTTCGGCTTTTGAAGTTTCGCGAATACCAATCCCTATACCCCTATACCCCCGACAAAAATACGCTAGTATGTAACCGCACTTAATGTAACTGCATTGAAAAGGTGCTGCGGAGTAATTTTTTAAACTTACCTTTTATGTCCGTGAAGGGAGGCGGATGCCATTCCGGAACGTTCGATAGGATAGCTTCCACAGCCTGCAAAAAATAAATAAACTGGAGTATAATTATAGCCTTGGTAAAAGGTGACCCCAACGTCCCATCTCGTGTCCGGACAGACAGTCAAAGGTTATGACCGTCTGTCCTTTTACGCTGGATTTTATGACTCATTCACTCCATGAACACAGGCAAGGACGATCTATTAGCGAATAGAAGATGAGCAGTAATTTGTTAATTGAACGCTGGAAGGTATCAAAACAGAACTGAAATCCCTCATTTGTTAAAACTTGAATATGTATTAGGATACAGTTTTTGTATCGATTTCGGCTTAAGGCTTAAGACGAAATACAGAACTAAGATGGGATACGAATGAGTCCCTTTTAACAAACTGCTGATAGATTGAGCAGCCTATGGCTTCCAGGGAGGAGTCCTGTACAGGATGCAGTCTAGATGGGTACCAACCAACACAGCGCCAGATATTCTGCCGCAAAGCAGTAATGTGAAAGCATTACTGTGCTCCGCTTCGAAGGGCACTGTATATAGTAAAATTACCGGGGTCCTGAGACTGACCATCAATATGTCTCAAAGTGGGCGAGCGCTATAGCATTGTTGCATCGGACCATGTGAATCAAAAACCTGTGCAGCACTGTTTTGATTATGGACAAGCCTGATCTCTTATCATTAGGAGGACGCCTACATTATCTCGTCACTTTTTTGCATTAAAAAAAACTTTTTAATTTCATATAACGCATTTTTTTCTAATTTATTGGCTCGCTCTTGACCACTACTCACCTGAAGGGAAGTGCATTTTTATCTATGACATAGGGCCGAAGATATAAGTTGCAGTATCGCAGGTTTTCAGCCTTGACTATTAATATACTTGCATCTAAATTATGTGGTCATATAATTCTAAAATAACGAGGTTTGCTGCAAGCGCAAACCACTTAGTTGTATGTTTGAAATTTTCAATACATTGTATGTAATTGAATCTTAAGTTGACTCATACGCAGGCAGGTATGCAAATAATTTAAATCGCTCGTGAAATAGACTAAACAGAGCATGATCGCCACGGTTCATTATGCACATGTTCAATTAATTAAGAAATAAGCACTTCTTGTTAACTTTAATGGTTGCCGATAAAATTAAAGACGAAGCGAAGTGGCGAAGTTAGATTTGAGAAGTAGGCTTTTCCTACACGTTCTGTTATAGTGTTTTTGCCATACGCGTTTTAGCCAGCAGCGTATTGCATGGCCCCTATTTTTTTATAACCACGTTTTTATTAAGTCACATTCTTGTTTGTTTGTCTATCTGTCTGTCTGTCGTTTCGGGTGGAATCCTGCAACTCAAATTTC
Source organism: Lobophora halterata (assembly GCA_932526365.1). Taxonomy (NCBI): domain Eukaryota; kingdom Metazoa; phylum Arthropoda; class Insecta; order Lepidoptera; family Geometridae; genus Lobophora; species Lobophora halterata. The sequence goes on from OW052012.1 coordinate 2,084,792, forward strand.
GAGCACTTCCCCATTAGCTATCCGACTGAAACTTTTAGGATAGCTCATAACTCGATGACAATCCATTCTAAAAACCGCTATATCTCGTAAAAGAAGCGAGAGAGCAAAAAAAAGATTTTTAATCTGCATTTCATGTTTCTACCTGAATCAACTTATTATTATTATTGAAAACTTTAAAACACCTCTTAATTTCTGAAAATTGAAAGAAAGAAAAGAAAGAAAAAATAATTTATTCCAACATACACGGCAACACACATTTAGAAATTACTAATTATACTTAAAATAAAATAAAATAAAAAATAACTATAAAATGTACAATCTACCTACCTACAAACACAACAAATTATTATTTAAATATTTGGAGCAATAAGGTTGTTAGAAGGTAATTGGCGGTCATCCTTTTATAATTTTCTTATATATAAAATTTAAGCCAGTAATATACTGGTGCTCTAGATAGCACTGACTGTCTTTGTCAACCTATGATGCAACAAAGATGCATCTGTCGGGCACAATATAGATTACACTGTTTACGCGTTTTACTTGATTACGACGCACCGGGTTCAAGGCACCAGGCAACTTATAAACTGCGTTTGGTGTGGCCACTGACTCTTGGTACCATAATTATCATTGTGTAAACAAAGTTAAGTACAGCTTGTCATTATACACTATAGCTCGTCGTGATAGGAGGATGAATGTATTGTCTCAGGCGACGTGTGTGACAATTTTGAGTATTGCTAGTGCTACTGATATGAATCAAACTCGTTCAATAATTAGAGTTTGTTTAATTGGAGAATTATTCTGCAATAAATTGGTCGGTATGAATCATGAACTCAAAACATGCTGGTTTGAGTTCATGACACTCGACACCACGTTAAATAGCGAAGCGATTGAAATTGAGTCAATGCGAAATGATAATTCTGAACATTCAAGCGTTTCCGATAGATTCATAAGTATTTTCAATACCTAAGCATCGCTCGAGCAAGGATACATTGACATTCGATAAGGGTTCACTGGAGCATATGATACGACAATAATCAATAACATGATTCGATGACAAATGATATTGCTTTCCACTTCAGCGCTCGACAATAACTTTATACGCTTCTATTTAGTGAAATAGCTCAATTAACTTCACAATGTACTCATGTATTCAAATAAACCGTTTCTCCTTACTTACTTATCTGTTCTATGTCTGTTATTATTATTATTTCTATTGTTATTTTCATTTTCTTAATAAAATAAATAGGACTTTACTGAGAGTTGGCACTCGGCGGGCATTAACCATCCTTTCTTTATTAGCCTAAAAGGTAAGTGTTCATTATGCGAGCCCATTGCATGATCATAAAGCTTGTATTGTCAGCATATTTTACAGAAACAAATAATAGGGAAAGTATTCTGATTATTATTAAGCCCGTAATGTCCCACCGAAGGGCAAAGGCCTCCCTCTTTCCAGACTTTTCTGTTTATTTAAGGCTTGGACTGACCAATCCTTTGTAAGGGCGCGTGGAGCTCGTCCTTTCATCTGCACCGCGGTCTACCGCGAGGTCGTTTCCTGTTAGGAGGCGTCCACTCCAGGTGGCAGGTATTCTGATACTAGTAGCCAAAACTTTTTTCTCCTACCGATGTAAATACACTATTACCACTGAGTACTATGATATACACAAATATTTACGAACTACAATAAAACAGACGATTGCCCAAGTGTTTATTGCATTTAATAAGTAACTGAATATGTACCTACCTACCTTAGTTTATGGGTTTATACGAGATTTAAATTGGAATTCTGAAACATAAAATTATGTACTACGTACATATAATACCTATATTGTAATGGTTGTAACGCACCCAAATGGCTAATCGCAAACCATAATGTTTAAACACACTTTGTAATAATTTAAATTAAGATGTTGTAATCCACAGTTTATCTTTTTAAATAGGTTGGTACAATAGTTTATTTTGTGAAACCAATACATGAATTTTGAAAATTAATTTGAAGTAAAAAAATATTTTTAGCGGTTAACAAAATGAGGTCAAGTTATTATTAAATTATTTTTAACGGCCATGTACTGCATATCATATGCAGCATAATATGTCAAAATTGTATGACCTACTCTACCCACATTTTATGCATTGAGAGAGTTATTCGAATCGACTTGGTGAAAACAAAGAAAATTTTGCTCATTGCAGACATAGGACCAATGTCAACACATATTTTATCTGTTAAACACCATCTGTGTTTATATTGAGTCTGAAAGATCTCTCTCTACAATAGCTCTACATTTACGAAAAAATATTTTGTTTCTATTCATAGTATACATTTAATGTCGTTACCAAGCTCTAGTAAAAAAAAAACATATTGCGTCTTCCTCTCAGTCATCCTAGCAGTGTTCTCCCTTCTCATGTTAATAAGCCGATGTCCTAGCAGTGATGCTGGACACATAAGATTGAAAGTTACCTGAGCAGCAGCAACTCGAGTCTCCCAAGCTGGCGAGCGCAGATGTTTCGTCAGTCTCCCAAGCAGGCGATGCAACTCCTCAGGGTGAGCTTTCTGGACCTCCCCCAGCTGTCTCGCGGCAGCCCGCCTCGTGGCCGCGCCAGCCCCAGCTTCGAGAAGGACGAAGAGCCGGTCCAATCTGTTTATAGGATACTTTGAGCTAGTGCAACCATAATCTATTCTTTATGCATGAACATTGAACAAGAATGGACGACTATATAGTTTCTATCGTTTGGTGGTCAAAGAGGAATCTATCTGATAATCTGCCAAACTGTATACAAAAATTTACAGTTGCTGTTCAAATGTAATGTAAACCTAAAAGATAGGCGAATTTGAAGTCTTCTTTTCATTGGTGGTACAATTTCCACACACGCGCGATCTACACTGAACGTATTGAAATTATTATGACATAGGAATAATATGGTATACATATTGTGTTTCTAGGGTAAGTCAACAATTTAACAACTGTTGTCTACTAAAACTAATACACTGTTGGTACTAAATTATTCAGAAAAGCATTTATTTTCTACGTAGGTATACAGTATTCAGTATATACCTGCCAGCGGACGGATGTTCAGACTATTATTTCTATAACTACATCTGAAATATTATCAATTCATTATTATAACGCTTGCCACATACCCAGACAGGATCTGGAGTGGAACCCACAAGGTACCTAACCGTAAGCGCCCAAAACAAACCTGCCGGTGCTCAATCGATGCAGAAACGCAAAACCTTGGTCTGACTTGGAGCGAAGTGAAGAGGACGGCTTCGAGAATCTAAGCGCTAGACAGAACAACCTGAAGAAACATTGGTCTGCCATTTGCCCCCACGCCGACTCAGGGGTTTAAATGAGAAGTTTATAACCCTTGTATTTACCTTTGTTTATAATTTACTAATGAATACCCAATAATAACATTTTGCGAAGGTTTACGTTAGGAATTATTCAAATAAATAAGCATAAACTATACTTCGATAGGTACTTAATTGAGCACAATGACCCATGCGGAGTGCAGCGCAGTGCACTCTCCAAGATTTAACATTATAGCGGTATTGCCTTGATTTTGCGAATGGAGACAAATTTAGCATTGTAGGTTGTACTCGTAGGTCAACTCAGAAATGGCAGGAAAAGAGAACGAACGACCGACAAGCGTAAAAGTACATCAGTAGTTTACCGTTCCTTAATATTAATATATGAACAGATAAGAAGATGTAATATTTTTTTTAAGTTAAGCTATATTACGTCCAGAACACAACGAAAAGAAGGTAATTGACCAGACCAAACCTAACAATATCTCCATGTTGATATTAATGGGTAAGCCCCGTAACACCGGTGAGGAATCCACCTTTAGAGTCCTTCGTATCGCTCGTTCAATTATTCCACACAAAATGATGGCGGAACCGCTATCGAACCAACGATAACAAGAACCAATTATGCTGGTACAGAAATATAGATTGCAATGCCATATGCTTAGCTAGCTAATGAAAAAGCATTGCACAATAGGTCTTGTAAAAGCAATAATATTTTTAATAGCCTGTTCTGTTCAGAATTAAGAGGGAGTTGGATTTGGGGCGCAGACTGTACCGCTCATAATGATATTTCGAACATTATCTGATTTAATAGATAGAGTATGCTATTGCACATTGCCGCCCGGTTCGATTCGCTGTTTATCTATGAGATTCCATTGATTTTTCTGGTTCCTTATCTAACAAGGAAAGTAGATTCAAGATATTTATTCGCAAGAACATAATTATCGCATGTTAAAATAGTTATGTGAATTGTTTGCCATTTATGGTGTGAGACTTTTACAAATGAATGAATATAATAATAGATGATACTGAAATTGTTAAGGCGAGATTAATACGAGATGCAAGTAATTGATAGCAGCCATCGAATAGAAGGGTGACACGACATGCTTACCATATCTGACGGGGAATTGAAGTTAGGTAGGTACTAGTTGATTTTGAAATGAAAGCCAAGATAGGTAAATATTTCTGCCGGTATCACTTGGCAGTTAGTAGCAGTTGGTGAAGCTTTTTACCGTTCAGCGTAATCTAAGCTCACCTATCAGGAGATTAATGGCAAAGCTCAAAGGTCAGCTATGTGGAAGTACTGGCAAAAGGAGTCATTACATCTCATAAACGTTGTGTGCATCTCAATGAATAAGAAAGTCATAAGGTACATAAGCATAAATGCAAGTGGGGAAAGGCTTAGGTGAGTTAAGTATATATAACTATAACTACCTACGGATATGTCAGACTCAACCTATTCCAAGGTAGACAACTAACCAGCTGTGTACGGGCTTAATTTCCGAGGTAGAACAATTTGGGTGTTGCGGACTCCGAAATATTATTTAAGTTCTCAAGGATAAAATCAATCGAACTGATTATGAACCAAACAAAGTAGAGTAAGTACAGCATATTGTCCAATAGTGACAACATGTTCTTTGTAAGGGTCGTAGGTGATTTAAAGATTTAATTCGACAAAAATCATGTACTCAAATTTTCAACATGTTCTTTGGACAATGTAAAAATATGACGGATTTTTTCTTATATTACTATTGCTTGTTAACCGTAAGTGTTCTGCTCTGGTAAAATCAGTTCGCCCAAAGAGTCCATGCAGGTAAAACCCGTGATCAAGACAAGATAACCCACAACCTTTACAAAGATGGTTCAAGTATCTCAAATGCTAGTACTTCTCTCCCAAAATGCGACATCGCGCCCTGTCTTCAGCTTGCCATATCAGTCTCCTGCCTCCAACCTTTCGCAGATCGGCGCCCGAGCTGGGCGGAGGGCGTCTGCTACGTTTTCCATGTTGCCTATTATTATAATCTAACAGTGAACTGGCTCAAATAAAGTCTAATTAACCAGTCATTTATAAAGCAACATCATCCAATAAGGTAGAATCTATACCTACACTTTCGCTTGCGTATTCGAAGCTAAAAATACTTCAGTGACGCATATGAAAAAACTCAATAAAGCATTGCAAGCATTGAGGCTGTGGCTCAATTAGTCGTAATCTAATCAGGCGGGCGAATTGCAGTCAATTTAGTAAGAGTACACGCCCACAACTTTTATTATACTGTCGAGAAGTCTCGTTATGTTGTGACACTATGTAAAACTAGGTATTCAGATTCAACATCTTTGTCAAATAACCTCCCCGGCAAGACTGGGCGAAAGTTTGCAGGCAGAAGATGGATGCGGCAAGACGAAGACAGAGAGTGATGGTCCATTTTGGGAGAGGCTTATGTCCAGCAGTTGGACTGCGTGTGATAGGCTGATGAAGATGATGATCTTTGTCAACGACACCACTATGAAACCAATATGGTACATATCGAAACAGCTTCTTAGACTTGTCCGATACAACCAAACGGATCGATTTATTCATCACCCATACCTCTTGTTTTAGAGAATGGAATATATTATTATTCTTCTTTCGAGGGAGAGTAGATGATTGACTCTAAAGCTGAGCGGAGTGGAGAGGAGCGGACCGTGAATTGGCCAATCAGTGTTCGAAGTGGAGTGGAAGTGAAATTTCGAGCACTGTGATTGGCCAATTCACGGTCAGCTCCTCTCCACTCCGCCCAGCTCCGCATCAGTGGATACGCACCTTAAGACTCAGGACATAATGGAATAGTAGAGGGGCTGAAGCGGAGTAGGGGCAAGCTTTTGGTCTTGTAATTGCATCATCAAAGAGCGAGCGAACACTCTTCAAGATAAATTAAGTTTTAATAAAGTAATGTCGACAAGGGCTTACCGGGACGTCATGGTGGCTCCTCTTTCAGTCCGTTCCCTGAAACAAAAGCGAATTGATTAATCCAGTGTTCATATAGCCGGGTTATTCATTGGAAGTAATTGAGGAGCTCAATCGATTTTATTAATCCACCAAGTTATTAGGTATAGTTTTTTTGCGTGCTGACCTACATACACGAGCGACGGCATAAGTTCCTTGAATGACCGCTAAGTACCATTTTATAGAGCTTTAAAAGAACTTATCGGTGCCTGAGTCATATAAAAATATTTATATTAGCGATAACGCATGTTTTATTTTAATGTGACGCGTCTGCTGTTGAGGCTGGCAAGTGCGTGGATTTGAAATAAAAATTGTTTGCGTGGTTGAACACAGCTCTGCATTGATGACTACATAATAATAAAATAAACGTAATAAAATAGGTTGCAAATGCTTTGTTTCCAGCAACAATAATTTAAATTTTGGAATATTTATTCCATAATATTCTTACACAAATTAAGAATAAGAACTATCAGTTTAAATCAGTACTTCTCTTCACAGTACAGTACTAATCTTCGAGTATAAAATACAGTTACATACTCAACATTTTCAATAGAGATTGTGCAATACAGTGTCTCTGCATATGCAGACTTGAAGAAGGCTACGAGATTATCTCACATTATCTGACATGATTTACACAACTGAGATTTCCATTATCAGGCCCTAAAAACGTCTTGAATCGGGGTCGGATCTTATCATTTCACAACAAAGTTAACCCACTTGCATAGCACTTATTATTTATCGATCTTATCATTTTGGTAAGGACAATATCAACCAAAAATTTCTATGAAGTCTAATTCTAATCACTGTTTCAGTAGCTGAATGAATTATAATGTATTCCATAGCTGAGGCGTCGCCAATTGAATGCATGGCACCATTAACAAGCATTCTGAAGCCGCCTTCATCCACCCAACTTCCATAGACTGTATCAATGTCATGGTCCATTGTGTGGGAACCATACATTCTCCTGATCTTGTAAGCTTGTAACCTATTTCATTGTAAGTAATGTGCAAAGAAGATAAGTTACGAAATCTAACATCATTACTATTTCTAGTTTACACAAGACCAATAAAAAAGAAAAAGCTTTGCATGCTTCAGTTAGGTACAAAAAAAGTTATCAAGGAGGTAAGTCATTTCAAAGTCAAGGGCAAGTGCCTCAGATATGATGAATGAACTCGATTATATAAGATAATACCTACAAAAGTTCTTGAAATAAAGATAACTGTTGCTGACATTATGCAATGATAGTTATCTTAATAATTCAAGTTAACTTCTGTTATTTCTTCTCATACTTGATATAAAATTATGGTTTATTAAACTTCACTCATTTGAAAAGAGTTATAGGATACATTTTTTATCACCTGTCTGTCTTAGCTTTCCATGTACCTCTCTTAAGTTTATACTACAAAGCCTGCAGCCCCGTCCTTTGTATCAGGGGTTTTCTTAAATCAATATAATATATAAAAACAAAATAAAATAAATAAATTAAAAATCTAAAAGGCTTGGTTCCGACTGACTGACAGACAACACACAGACCAAACCACTGGATGTAGAGACTTAAAATTTAGAGTGTCTGTTTGTTAATAAGTGTAGGCGTGTACCACGAAAGGAATTCTGTTAATTCGCAATGCAAATGTTGTTGCGGGTGTCAAGTAGTTCTAAATAAATTTTGGTAATCAAACAAACTTCCAATGTCTTAATCTTCTACTCATAGTTACCAACTGAGATAAAAGTAGAGTAATCATTTATTTATTTCATGTAGGTAGTAAAAGCTTTGATAATAAGGCCTAATTTAAACCATATCCGAATAATGGTCAAACCATACAATATTAGCAAGTAGTATAAATATACATAAATCTTTACAAAACTCATTATGTGGGTTATTCTACTTCCTTTTTAATGCCTTGATATGCTATAGTTTGTTGTTAGCAATAATTTTTGAGCGATTGGAAAGTAAGAAGTATTGATTTAGGATAGGAAGTAGTATGGGCGAGCGAATGGCTTTCTCAATAGCTGTATTCCACGTTCGACGGAAACAAACAACTAGGTAGACCAAAACATTGCGTGGAGAGTGTGGTAACGGTATGTATGTAACACACACCGCCAGCCTTTCATTTCACGCACGCTAACATATGGCCGTGCCACCATTGTGCTATTGATTACTCCAATTTATGCACTCGTGCTCACGCTCGAGACCTCTAATAATGACCTTGAATGGCTTTAATTCAATTGTGACGAAACCAGCATACGTAGCGAGCTCTCGATTGATTTTTCGTGCAACCAAATCCATTCACGACCAAGTACAAATCAACGGATGCGATTTCTTTTCTCTAAAAATAGCTAAAATTTTCCTATTTTAAGCTCACCTTGGGTAATAGTTCACGTATCAGGTCACTGCACTCAATTCCTTCCATGTTTTAGGCCACACAAAGTCACACACGATAACATTTTCGTCAAAACACAAAAACAAAAAAAACCAACGCGACGAGAGGAAGCTCATCGTTCAAGTTTCAAATATATACTGACAGCCATGCTGCTGATGAGTCCGTCTTTATTGTGGACTTGTGCGCTGATTGGTTGAAAATCAGCTGTTATAAAAAAATAATTGTCCCAATCCACCAATGGCAAGTCAGAATTCGATAAATTCTTGTAACTTTGCCAAAAATTAGGGAAATGAAATGCAATATCGCTCTTTTATTATTTGCGTAGAAATGTATTTTATTTGTGCGGCTTGTGCGACATGGTTCGGATGTCTATTTAATGTTTTTTCTAACAATGATATTTTTTTTTGAATAGCAAAAAACATTTAAAACACTCGATTTTAATTGATTAAGTTTAATTTGATAAAACTAGGGAGATTTCATGAATAAATGTATTTTTCGACTGGGTTATTATTTTTCTTCTTTGCCCACGACAAGTAATTATTATCAAGTCAATGTCAACGTCATATTTCAATAAAATGTCACTGTCTAGAAATCTCAAACTAAACCAACCAAAATAAAGATATATACGAGAGTTTTGGCGGGAACATGAAAAATGGCGTATTGGCGGCATTAAATTAATTGACAAAACTTGTATAACATTGAGTGTTTAAGTGTAAAAACGGTGGTTTTTTATCCAATAAGTGCTCGTGAACGTGTATAAGTGTTGGTGAATAGTGTAATGCTGTAAAACGTGACTTTTCGTGTTGCCTCCAAAACTCCATAGAAGCCTCTAGTAAAGTCGCAACCACCACTACTTTACAGGGGCATGACTTGACTTAACGACTCTGACTTATGACAAAATAATCTCTCCAATTACTTGACACTGGCTATATACCTTTGATGTGAAGCCAAAACCGAGGAACTTGGGTTCTTCGAAAGAAAAAAAAAAAAAAAAAAACCAAAATAAAGGAGTTTTGGCGGGAACATGAAAAATGGCGCATTGGCGGCATTAAATTAATTGACAAAACTTGTACAACTTTGAGTGTTTAAGTGTAAAAACGGTGGTTTTTTATCACCCAAAATAATAAAAAATAATATAAAAGGTGGTGGAGTGTATAAGTGTTGGTGAATAGTGTGATGCTGTAAAACGTGACTTTTCGTGTTGCCTCCATAACTCCATAGAAGCCTCTAGTAAAGTCGCAACCACCACTACTTTACAGGGGCATGACTTGACTTATGACAAAATAATCTCTCCAATTACTTGACAGTGGCTATATACCTTTGATGTGAAGCCATAATTGAAGAACTTAGGTTCTTCAAAAAAAAAAAGAAACAAAATAAAAACATTGGATTTGGAGGTTATATTATAATCTTTTTCGTCGTGTTTTACTTACAGAAAATATTCAATGGGGAAGAAAAAACAAAATCAGAAAAAGAAACTGGCTCTCGTATTCGATGAAGCCAAACGCAAGTAAGTTAATGTCTATCTCTACCTCATTTCCTTTTATTTGATTTTGGTAGCAAGTGTGCGCTGCCCAAGACTAGTTTTGTAGAAATATTCCATCAGAGCTTCTAACAAACACTCACTTTTTTTTATTTTAGGGAGTTTTTATGTGGCTTTCGTAAAAGGAAATTAGAAAGAAAGAAAAAAGCCCAGGAAGATATACAACGTTTACTCAAAGACGAAAGGAAGCGGATCAAACAAGAGGTTAGTTTTAAACAATCTGGAATAGAACACAGCCTATATGTTATCTGGTATCTCCTCATATTCTTGACCTATTTAAAGCTATAATTAAACACTTACTTAACTATTTCAGAACAAAGAATCATACAAAAAACTAGTAGTATCCAGTCGGCCGATACCAGATATTGAACAGTTACTTCAAGAGGAGTATGAAGATGATGATGTTAATGTTAAAATTGTGGAACTCTCATCTGACACACTCCAGAAGAAAGACTTGGTGATTGGTGAGAACAGACCTAAAGAGGTTGAGAAGAAAGTAGTAAAAAAGAAAAAACAAAATGAAACAGTTAATGAAATACCTGGCATGGGACTTGAGGAAGAAAGTGCCCCAGAGTCAGAAGTAGAAACTGAAGAAAAAGATGATAAATTAAAAACAAAAAAGGAAATAAAAACCTTGCTCAAGAAACAAGCTACAAAAAAGGTTCAAAAAAGCAAAGTATTCCAAATGAAAACTAAGTTGGACAGAATTCAGAACAAGAAGAAATCTCTGCAGAAGAAAGGCCATATGAAGGTAAAGCTAGATTCAAGAAAAGGGCACAATAATAGAAAAGCAAGAGCAGATCCTGAGAAATCTGGGCAAAAAGGGGGGAAAGGGGGAAAAGTCAAATCTAAAAAGAAACAAGGAAAACGGAAACATTAAAGTAAAATAAGTATTCTCACTTGTTTTATTACTTTAAAAACCACAGCATTCAATAATTAAGGTAACATAACAATCACAATAAATTTAGTTATTCAATACTTACTGATTAAGGTAACAATAACAATAATTAAGGTATTCAATACTGATTAAGGTAACACAACTAGTAGTTTGCCCCATTCTTCAATCAAACCTCACATGCCTAAACCTCTGAATCAAATTAGCTAATCAATGAACTTGAAAAATGTTATGAGCTTACCCACATACCCACCTGCCAAATTTTAGGATGATTGGAGGTATTCACGAGTTATTGTTGACAAACATACATACTTACAAACACAGATTTTTTCCAGTATATATGTATACTGAGACATCGCTTCAATCAGTCAAAAATGCCAAAAACTAAACAACTTTTCATCAACATGCAATATAATTTTTTTATCATTTATTCTTATTTATTAAAGGGTTTGTATTATTTCACTTTAAACATCTTTATTTTTACTGTTCACTTTTATTTTGGCGAATTTCTTTTCAGTGGTGATTTCTTAGATTTGATATCTGATTCTATTTCTAGATTCTGCTTTTTGTTCCTTGTTACTCTTGTGATTTTCTCAACAAAGTCAGCATCTTCCTTTTCTACGTTTTTCTCAACTTTTCTTGGTGTAGTTTTTCTTTTAGTAATTTTCTTAGTGTCAAATTCCAAATCTTCATCTTTAGCCGTTTGTTCATCCTTTTGAACCTTTTTGGGTGTAGCTTTTCTTTTACTTATTTTCTTTGTTGGACTTGGAACTTCTAAGTTTAGGTTTTTAGCTGTTTCTACTTGTTCTGAATCCTTTTCAACGTTTTTAGGGGTAGTCTTTCTGTTATTGGTTTTCTTAGCAACTTTAATTTGCAAGTTTGCCTGGAAATTATAATTTTCATCCTGTTCTGAATTCATTTCATCCTTTTTTGGTGTTGTTTTTCTTTTAACTACCTTCTTAGGAGCAACTTCAACCTGTAAAGTTTTAGCTATAGTTTCCTCAAAAACTGCATCATTTCCTTCATCTTTGATTAGTTTGCTTGGTGTAAGTTTTCTCTTTCTAGGAGACTTTTTTGGTTTTTCTACAATATTGATATTAATTTTTTCTTCAAAATCACTAATTTCTACCTTAGGAATATTCTTTGTATTGGGAGAAGCATCAAGATCAATTTTCTTGGGTGATTTTATCGGCGACTTTCTTCCCTTGCCGCTAGAAGGGCATATGTCTCGATTCAAGCATTCATGGCATGTTGGGCCTATGGGCAGGCATATGGTCTGACCAAAACCAACCATGAGATGGTTGACTTCACTCCACAGCTCAAATGGGACCCAGGATTGTAGTGATTTTCTTGTTTCTTCTGGAGTTGATGTGGGCTTCTTCACCCAGCCTATTCTGTTGCTTATTCGGTGAACATGTGTATCCACACCTGTAACAAAGAGGAGCATAAGACTAATTCAGAAAGTTTAAATTGCTTTTAAAGGTAAGGTGGGGGGTAAGGGGTGACACAACACCTAGTCACTCAAGTCAACCTCACCTGCACGCGGTACCCCCTGCTGACAAACGAACGAGGCTCTGACGACAACTCGCCAAGACGCACTGGCCAGCGTGGCGTTTTAAGGCCAAAACCCTTTCGCTTATGAATCACGACAAACAGCCCCGGCCCTCAGTTCCCAGCAGCCCCGCTATTCCGAGTTCTGGCAGCGGCTCCGGTTCCGGCGGGGCAGAGGGTGCTAAGAATCTCTGGAAGAGTCCCAGCTGCCACAACCCAACGACCCTGACGAAACAAGAGAGGGCAAGAACTAGTCAACTTCCTCCAACAGAAAATATTATTTGCTATGAATACCTTTTTAGGGATTCACGTAGTCACTACTTTAGGATTTATGTTTATTTCGTAGTGATCAAACCCTAAATTGAATTGATTAAATAGGTAATTAGGTTCGATAAATTAAAAACCGAATATTTGATACTGATGTATTTACCGTACCGCGTTTGAACCGAGACTAAATGCTTTACAATAATAAGAATGTATGCTTTACAAGAGCTGTACAGATTGACTTATAGTTAGTATTAGAGTATAATGACGTATTGAGTAACAGCTTATTAAATAGTAATTAAACACATTATGTAGTGTATGCTAGTTACACTACATATACACCGCCCTTAAAAAAAAAAATTAAATTCAAAAAGCTTCAAAAAGCGGACTTCGAGGAAGTGGACTTGGGCGAGCCCTGATGGTAACACCAAAAACGAGGTGGACTGTGCGACGTATAAATTTAATTTCAAGAAAGAAAGGACGAAGATGATAAGATCACATCGTAGGTTTGAAAAACAGTCCATAGCGTTCGTTCAAAAAGAGTTTGAAATAGATTTGAACAATCGATTTGCGGGTCTAGAGGAATTAAATTTAGACGTCAATCAACTAAACGCAAAACTGTGCAAGGCAATCACTGAAACCACACACAAACATCTTGGTGGAGTCCTAAAAAAGGAAAAGAAATTGTCCCTTGAAACTTTATCTTCAATAGGAGAAAGTTGAAACATCATACTATTGACGACCAGAGATTAATAGAGAAAACAAACCAGCAAATTTCAAAATCAATTAAGAGAGACGTAAGAAAACATAATACAAAAATTATAACAGAGACTATTGAAAGACATAGAGGACCAAAAGTTTTTAGACATAAAATAAATAAAAGTAGGCCACAAATAGTTAAATTAACAGACAAACACAGCTTCAGACTGATAGAGATTGCATGTTGGAAATTGTTGAAAGATTTTATGGGAATCTCTACGCTACAACCACAGCGACACCAACAACACCAGTGAATGACCCAAGAGCGCTGCCCACAGAACAACGCTCAGCAGAACATCTCCCTCCAATTTCATCGTGCGAGGTGGAAAAAGCTCTTTCCCAAATGAAAGACGATAAGTCACCTGGTGATGATGGGATCACGGTTGAACTGCTACGAGCTGGTGGTCAACCAGTACTGAAGGTTCTCATTAAACTTTTTAACAGTGTGCTTATTGAGAGCAAAGCACCTGAAGTCTGGAAAAATGCAATAGTATCAATTTTACATAAAAAGGGGGACTGCTACAAACTCAGCTCACAGCCATCTGTTACGGTTGGAGGTGAAACGTTAGAGGTGGTCAAACAATATGTTTATCTTGGGCATGTTCCATCTTTTGGTAAAGAGCATCCTAACAAGGAGATTTCTAGAAGAATCCAACTTGGATGGGCTGCTTTTGGCAAGTTGGAAGATGCCCTTCGGCACCTTCGGTCGAAAAAGATCCCACACTGCTTGAAGACACGTCTCTTTAACCAGTGTGTCTTACCAACAATGACATATGGTGCCGAGACATGGACGCTCACTAAGGAAACTGTGCACCGTGTAAGAGTTGCACAACGGGCCATAGAGCGAGCCATGCTCGGCATCAAACTTCAAGACCGAGTCCGTAATACGGAGATCAGACGTAGGACGAAAGTTTATGACGTCGGTAGCCGAGTTGCGGACCTAAAATGGAGTTGGGCAGGACACCTGGCTAGACGCGGTGATGGCCGGTGGAGTAAGGCTCTGACCGAATGGTGGCCAAGGACAGGAAAGAGAAACCCGGGTCGGCCAACAGCCCGGTGGGTCGACGACGTCGCAAGGGTCGCGGGGACTACATGGATCAGAGATGCACAAGATCGTGGAGGCTGGCTAAAGCGAAAGGAGGCCTATACCCAGCAGTGGGTCCTACCTGGCTGATGATGATTTTGAAATTGCTTTTAACATTTGAACTTGAAAGCGTCGAAGCAGATTTTTAGATGTGTTTGGCGGGAGGGGTGCGACGCGACAGGGAAGGCGCCCGGCGCCGGCCGGCGTCTATTGGTCGCTTAGCCACCTTCCCGCCCCGTCTCGCCTCACCTCTCTTGCGCATAGCTCCCCTCTATTTTCACCGAGCGCTATTAAACCGTGAAGAAACATATAATGCAGTGAATATGAGGGTCTTACCAATGCCAGTGATTTTATTCCAAGCCACCTTCATACAAATGTGTGCCATTTTAGGCCCCACTCCTGTGAGCTTGCATAGTTTCTCCACTGAGTCGGGAATGTCGCCGTTATATTGTTCCTTCAATGTTTGAGTTGTTTTCTTTATATACTTCACTTTTGTCTGAAAAGATAAAATCAGTCCAGTATTTCGAGAATCTAGAGCAAGCAATAAATTATTTTCTGTTATGAAGTAGCTACGGTAGGTACAGAAGCAATATTTTGAGAAAGTAGAATAATAAATTCACATAAAGAAATAGTTTGTATGACGTGGATTAGCCTCTTTTTTTATTAGTTGCAGCCTCAAAACTACAGTACGTACCTCAGCTCATTTTTTTTTAATAATAAATAGTAAGTACCATTGCCTGTTTATAATATGAAGTTAATTTACTTAATTATTTTGCTTGTATTTTTGTTTATAAGTAAATTATTTTAATATTAGGTAGGTTTACCTTCCAAAACCCCACGGGGTATATGAGCTTTCCCAACTCATCATCGCTCATCTGCAGAACGCTGTCCACTGTCAGCCCTCGCGCCCGCAGCCGTTCCATGGCTGCAAATGTCACCTGGTCTTTGGTTTGGCTTGATAGCATCAGGGATATTAGCGACTGATATCGGAATACCTGGTGGATAGAAAAATAGTTTAATAGAATGCTAGCTGCTGCAGTAGTTTGCCTAAGAATAAGAAGTCTCTTAGAATACAGCCATGAGAAAATTTTGGTCAGTGTTGCAAACGGGTCTCGAAGGAAAATAGAATTTAGATTTTTTACTGTTGTTTGACAAGGCTGTGCTTGCTCGCTTTTCTCACGTGTGGCCCCAAAAAATATAGGTAACCATCTCCTACTGTCACCCAGCTTCTAGCCATTATATTTTGACCTCTAGCTAGGCGGTCGTTGACCTCGTAAGTCAATGCTCTCTACTAAAATTTCACCTCACTCCATCACCTCTCTGCTAGCATTAAAAGTAGGTGTTAATAAGGATGCAATTTTGTCATCAAAATATTTAATTATTTTTGCCTTAGTGCCGCGTAGTAGGGCATAGTACCGGGAAATCCCGGAACCGAAAATCCCGGGAAATCCCGGGATTTTCGGCTGTATCCAGCACCGGGACTAGAAAAACCCAGAACCGGGATTTTCGGTACTTTCGGGATTACTTAAAATTTTGTTTTTTTGAATTTTTTTAGGGCTATTATATTTAAAACCATAGCTTAATAGTGCATTCTGTTAGTAAAAAGAAGAAAGGACAGTAACTCCTCTATCCGTTGAATCCTACCCGTCCATCTTATTAACTTGAGAAGGTGTTGTTGAAGTTCAAAACTTAGGAAATGTTGCAATATCAGCTTATTGTTGGTACCATCGTCGCAATGCATTTATTTAAAGAATGACATGGTCTTTGGGGTTGTTTGTACTGACGTGACGGTCTTTCCACAACCTAAGCCACTGAACGTATTATTATTATTTCTTATTATTATTTTATTGTGAGCCTGAATCGTCCCACTGCAGGAAAAAGGCCTCCCTTCCTTCTTTTCACTTTTTTCTGTCAAGGGCAACTGTCTTCCAGTCTTCCAAGTAGGAGTCTAGCTCGTTTCTCCATCTTCTCCGATGTTGTCATCAACAGTCTTATAGCCTTCTATTCATTGAGAATTAATGAATAATGATTGCGTTTTCCACAATGTAACTGTGCTTTATGTTGCTTAAAACCAGCTGACTATGGATATACGGATTTATAAGTTTTGTTAGTGACATTGGTTCCCTGTTATCTCAAATTCCAAGCATAGCTCGTATCATAGTGTATTTTTGAGGCTTTTATCTAGCGATCTAGCAGAACAGTGAGTGTTCACGCCTCGGCTGAGTATATCATTATGGGTAGGACGCACTGGTTAAAAAGAAACGGGTTGTGTCGAAGATACAACCGTAAATTATAAGTAGATACTTCCTTACGTTACATCTTTGACAAAATATTGAAACTGACCTATACATAATTATATCGTTAGTTTATCGCAGATGAAATGAACAAAATTGGCACTTGCTTATTTTAACATTCTTATGAGACCGATCATTGACATTGACTTGTGAAGATTAATTACAAACAACAAATAAAGTACGATTAAAAACCAATCTGTTATCAGAAATCAAATCAACCTTCGTTTAAAAATGTTGTTACGCATGTGACGTACTAACTTTTGAACTTTAATCCTATACAATCCTGCAAACGAAGAAATATCCACTTCAAAACTTTCGTTATAAGCCATTTATACTTGAAATATAACTTAAGAATGGGGCTGGGACTGGATTTATAATGCAATATTCAATTAGTTACGCGAATTTTCTCTCTTAAAAATCATGCTTGTAGTAAATAACATAAATTTAAAAGTTACTTTTTAACTTTTCGTTATTTTTTACTCGATTTTTCTTTATTTTATCGTTTTCCGACGAGATTTCTATTTTACTTAATAATAGGCTACTAATTATTTTCGGGAATACCGAAAATCCCGGTACTCCCGGTTCCGGTCGGGTGCCGGTACCGAATTCCCGGTACTGGAAAAAGGAACCGGTACTGGAGGCCCTACCGCGTAGCAGATTAGGTGTCACTGATAACATCATCAATCTTATTTATTTTTTTAAATGAGTGTTTATGTGGTATAAATTATAAACATTCACATACTCACACCCCTGCACTAGGATTCCCTGTTTCGCAGGTGGCGTGGACACATACAAGACATCACAACATCCAAGACCAGAACAAATGTTTTTGTTTGCCACACAAATATTTGCCCCGGCCAGGTATCGAACCTGGAACACCAAGCTTCGTAGGCAGGGTCACTACCAACTTAGCCACGGTGTTGTCTAAACAAAAACAATCTCATACCTATTATGTAGGTGATAGATACTAAAAATTCAGGAGGAATACTAAAATTCACTTACTTCAGGAGCAGCCTTTTCATCAATGCTCATGTGGCACCCCATAGAGTCAACTGGTGCATCGTTGTTTGCACGCATGATCCTGAGGTTCAACAGGAAATCCTGCCAGTTTGAAGGCTCCCATAATCCTTTGCTTTCCTTAAAAATGGGCAAAAGTACCTACATTTAGCATCTGTGACATAGTTACAAAATAGTGTTAAATAAAAAAATCATGTGCATTGGACCACACGACTGAAGTGAAAACTTCTTCAAAGGCAATGTTAATAATAATATATATATTACTTTTGAAATGTAAGGTAAGCATATATTTACCTCTTTTACAGGTGAAGGAGAATCTTGTTCGAATTCAATTTTAACAGGGGATTTCTTTTTGTATTTGAACTCACTTAGATCTGGGAGGGATTTATTACGACTTAAAGGCTCCGGTTTTATATCTGCTTCTATTTTCAACTTTGGTCCGACTGGTTTCGGACAAGACTTGGTTTTGCATCGAGGCATTCTACACAGTTTTCCAAACTGATAAATTATTGTAATCGCAGAGAAATGATTTGTTGAAACTGAAATATAATTGCCGTTCTACAAAGATCCTGAACTTCGCGAAAAAACAGTTTAAAAATTGATGGTTTTCAAAACCAAACAAACACTTTATCACAGATTTAGTCAGAGTACTACAGAGTGCACTCTATGTTGTTTATTTGCCTTGTCTTGCCAACTCGAATTTGAAAAAAAAAAAATGAATATGAAAATATGTAGGTATACCCCGATTTATAATTCAAGATTTTTTTTGTAAACAAAGAAGTGTCATGATATGTCACTGTAACAGAGACAGGTCAGGGTTAAAAACGAGTTTATACCACGGATCACTATTACTAGTAATAGCGCGCGGTTTTGCTTGTGCGATAGTTTCCTATTTTACCTAAATAATTCTTTACCAAACTTATTCAGGTACTTCAAAACACTGAAAAGTAGGTAGAATAGGAAATAAAATTTGTGAATCTAAACTTCTCAGATATTAATCATAATAATGCCAAGGCCGTGGCCAAGGTGTATAGCAGATACCTAACATATATTCATTCGATTCACACAATTGCACACGAGAAGCGAAAAAAGAATGCATTCGACTTCGTAAACGGACAACAGACAAATAAAATTTACAAACACACGTTTAGGTCAAAATCCAAAAATTGTTTCGAACTTCTGTGATTTACTCCGATGATACCAATGCATTGGTATCATCGGACATTGCAATGTCTTTAAATATTTTTCGCTAATATTATTTCGTCGTGTTATAACTTTCTGAAAAAATAATAATATAATAATCAGTACAAAACCATTTCTATTTTCCATTCTATGGATATTGACTAGAAAATAAACCGTACCATAAGTATTTAGGAAAATTGAGCAAACGTCACTTTGTTAAGTATATTTTTAGGGTGGTCATCATTGATGTATAAAGTTTAGATATGCCCTGGTACCGAAAATCTTTGCCATTTGTTTGAATGTGTGCATAAGCATATTGCCGACGCGCGCACACTAAAGAGTTGTTTAAAAAAGGTGTTCATGCTAATTAACTTAATTGCATCTAACACCAATTATTGTGCAATCATTTTGCATAAACTTTTGTGAAATAATGAGCGTCCTGTGTGCCCTGACAACAAAAATATCTTCTATCGAGTAATATGGTGCGTAAATTGCGTCATCAATACCGTGCATAGGTACGGTCAGCAAACTCAACAGATTAAAGTTTAATAACTAAATAGTAAAGTGATATGGGAACTAAAAATAAAATACGTTATTTACAAAGAATGTTTGTTTATTCGTTTTTAAAATACAAAACACACACTTATCCTGTACTATATTTTTAATAAGAATATATCCATAAAAATGGCAAAATAGTCATTTTGCTTAAAATTTACTGAGCAAACTCTGCTAAATTGTATATGGCTATGTATCCATTCATCATCCCATTGGTCTTTTCGTATAATTTAAATTCATTTTTCCTTACAACGTGGGTCTTGCAGAAATCTAAAACAAAATAAAAATAATTTTATTAAAATACTATGCATAAAATAAACTTCAATTATTAAAACACGCATTTGTGAAGCAGGGAATTTTCATTTTGTATATGTAAAGAGGGGAGTAATAATTTTATTATTACAAAAAAAGATGGGATAAGTGACTATTTCAAAAATTAAAGGTACATTTACAAATCCAAAATTTGTTTTGAGAATTCGATAGTTTTATTTAATCAATCCCAATAAAAATATTATAATTTAAAATGATTTTTTTTTTTCATTTTTTAATTAAATAGTTTAATCTAATTAATTAACACAAAATATTGATTTTATTTAAGAAATGTTGAGAATTTCGTAACATCATTTTTGTAACTGTACAATAATTTTGAGAAAAAGTCATGTATAAACTTCTCGAATCATTTTTGTGAACAAAAAAATTATTCGTGCTTACGATTGTCTAGCTAGATAATCCATTATCAATAAAATGACCTAATGATGCTGCTGACGCTACCGATTGTGTAGTGCAATATTGTCCATGTTTTCGTGCAATAATGCCCATTGGTAGATGATCCCTTACTACCCGAGTTCTCGGTACACCCGCGTGTCTAAATATAATGGTCATAAGCATTAAGTCACAGCGCATGTACTGAACAAAGGGTCATCTCTTTTTCTCCCATATTAATTGAATATACTACTTTCTCTTTTGTACACTCGCCATTTTGACTGGAATATTGTTGAGAAGGGAAGGAAATAAATTGGATTTATAATGATATCTTAATACTTACGAGTGAAATGTTACACTCTTGCCTTTATTTGTATTTCGGGAATTGTTAGTGCACATCCTGAATGCACACGACGGCATTTTGTTGCACTTTCAAACACTTTTTTGTCTTGCTGCCACACGTACGACTGTCACTGTGTTCAGATGAGCACTGAGTCTAGTAAAGTGAGCTGCACTCAATCCACGGTGGTAGCATTTTGGCGCGGTCACAGTATGGTACGGGCATATCTAAACTTTATACATCAATGGTGGTCATACCTTTGTTTACAAAAAAAATCTTGAATTCTGAATCGGGGTATACCTACTAGATAGATTGACCTCGCTTAAAAAAATATTTATAAGTAAATAAAGTAATTGTGAGAAATTGTGGTTCACTATGTTTGCTGACCAATGACCATGCAAATATCTGTTTTGTTGTGCTTTTAGCTACTTAAAAATTAAACTTTATAGGTAGATACAATGAAAAGCTCACACTTTTTTTTTTTTTTTTTTCTTTCGAAGAACCTAAGTTCTTCGGTTTTGGCTTCACATCAAAGGTATATAGCCAGTGTCAAGTAATTGGAGAGATTATTTTGTCATATGTCAGAGTCCATAAGTCAAGTCATGCCCCTGTAAAGTAGTGGTGGTTGCGACTTTACTAGAGGCTTCTATGGAGTTTTGGAGGCAACACGAAAAGTCACGTTTTACAGCATTACACTATTCACCAACACTCATACACATTCACGAGCACTTAATGGATAAAAAACCACCGTTTTTACACTTAAACACTCAAAGTTATACAAGTTTTGTCAATTAATTCAATGCCGCCAATGCGCCATTTTTCATGTTTCCGCCAAAACTCAAGCTCACACTTAATCTAGCTATATTATCCCTGAGTTTGCAACACTGCTGTGTTGCTCACTTTCGATTTAGATTTTTAAGTCAGTGTCATTTTGTTAACTGCTTGATCTGATTGCTAGGTTAAAATAGAGCTGTGCTCATTTGGCGCAATATCATTTTAAATAATATTTAAATATTATTTGATGCAATTTTAATATAATATTATTAACATTGCATCAAATAATATAGAATGGTGTGTATCATACACAATAATACACATAAACAATCATTTATTTGATAAAGATTCTTTATATACACGTAAAACAAGTAAATTTAACTTCAATTTTTTTCAGTTGTATTTGTACTACGTAAAATAAATAAATTAAAACGAGATTAGGTTAAAAACATTTATTTAAGTATTTTGTGCATACGTAATACGTACACGTTAACTGTTAGTAAGTAAATCGTAAACGTCATTATTGCTATTCAGGGACAGGAGTACGGATTCAATGTAATATTTTTTCCTATTTTTTTATTTATTTATTTTAGTCAGTTAAAAATTGCTTATTGTTTTAAATTTAAATCTAATTTTAGTCGTTCTTGAGTAAGTTTTTTAATTGACCAAAATAAAAAAATTGGAAAAAATATTACATTGAAATCGTACTCCTAATTGTCCCTGAATCTATGATCTATCCGTAAATCTGAATAATAGGATTTACTACTGTCCGAATTATCGGGATATCAAACATTTACGGATAATACAAGCCCTATATACAAATTATTAATGAATAATCTTACTACGGTACGGTTTACGTTACTACTCTTATCAATCTGTGCTAGGGATTGATCGGTATTTTCGAGACGACAATATCAATGTTGAAAACAGATATTTATATTGTTTTGGTTACTAATATTTCAGTAATATCGGTAAATAAAATATCATTCATCTTAGTGTTTTTGTTCCCTCGCTCAACTCTAAAATGTAAAATCGACTCAATCAAAATTAAAAAAAAAATTTATTAAATATTAATCGAAAATAGTTTGGTTATTGGTGTTGGTTATTATTGTAAGTTTTTGAGTAATTCCTACCAATAATACGGGATTATTGATAGCCGTGAATCATGGCCGAGATCCTCCTAGACCCTAAGATCCGGCTATGGGTGTTCCTTCCAATAGTTATCATAACCTTCCTGGTTGGTATAGTAAGGCACTATGTCTCCATCATTTTGTCATCACAGAAGAAAGTGGAGCTGATTCAGATGCAGGACAGGTAATCATCTATATATTAAACCTCTCATTTTGGTCCGAACTCTTGTTTATAGTAATCCAATTTTCTATTTTAATTTTAGGGAAAATCAATTTGCCAAGGAATAAATCTTGCTACTGATAGTCTTTACAAATCTAACTCATATTAATCATATTCATATTTATTTATTTACCTTTGGAATATTTTGCCCACTTGGTAACGTCTTCATAGTAGTGCACGAAGGGAGTCTCTTGGAGGCACTTGAAATCCTTTCACCACCCTGGTTGAAAAAACTAGTGACACGATAAGAAGAACGTCGTCATACTTAGAGCTAGTTTTACAATATCATCAATCAAAACCAAAGGTTTTAAAAAACTGGAATTTAAGTATGTATCTACAGTTTCACTAAACCATTAATTTCCCTGGTGCAAAGGACCAACATAAATCTTATTGCAGAATAAGCAGTTCAAACATTTTGATTATTCCAGTCAAGTAATGATCCGCGCCCGGTTACTGCGGGAGAATGGAAAATACCTCCCGCGCAACTCGTTTGCGATGCGCCGCCACTGGTTCAACAATGAGGAGGATGGCTACTTCAAGGTGCAGAAGAGGGCAGCCACTTCACAGGTGAACTTATATCCATTAACATCTTAAACTGCCATGGATCCAGCCTGGAATGAAAGATTCAACTGACTTAAAAAAAAAATGTTTGTTACCTCAGACCTTTCTTTGTTTAATGAAAAAATATTTTTTTGTTTGAGAGGATATACTTTCAGATTGGTTTCATTGATTTTTTTATAAATGAAGTAAACAAATGTGTTTTGCTTCCCTGTGACTTTTCAGGGGTGTATATAGTCACTAAAACAGACTTTTAAGTTGGTTGTAGCAGAGAGTACTAAGATATCCTATGTTTTTGTAAAACCTTGATTAATTTATTTAAACTGCCATGAGGCAAAGCAGGAAACGCAGTTAAGGCCAATCCTCAAATCTGAATTCCATACAAAATGATTCGGACAAATACTCAAAAAGTTCGCCGTATTATAGTAATTTCTTCACACTATTCGTTTCGTCCATGTTTTTTTAATTTCGACAACAAAAAAAATGAAGGGTTTCATTTTTTTTGTTACGTGTTTTTAAGTTAGTAGGATTAATTTTAAAACACGTCAAATCTAAATTAAAGTATGAAACCTTTCACTTTTTTTGTTGACGAAATCAAAAAACATGGATGGAACGAATAGTGTGAAGAAATTACTATAATACGGCGTACTTTTTGAGTATTTGTCCGAAACATTTTGTATGGAATTCAGATTTGAGGATTCCCCTTAAGGGCAAAATTTTTCACTGTAATGTGTTCAGTATATATTTTTTTTATTTTACTATTTTATAGGCTTGCTTTTGAACATCAAGTTTGTATTATTGTCCGCCAATATTATGTGGTAACACGTGACTTGGAACTTGATGCTTCCTCCGGTGCCCCACGCGGCGCCCTCCGTGTTTCTCCTTCCTCTAATTGTGAAGCCTTGTCATTACCAAGTATTGCAGGACTTCTACTCTATCAAGATTATCCAATTTCACACTGTACTTTGCACAAACGTCATTCAAGCCAGGTGTCATGTTCATTCGCCTGAGTAGTACATGGTGAAACTTGTGGCCTATTAAGCAACAACCACAATAAGTCAACAATCATGTATGGATGAGAAGACAGACCAAACTCTTACACACTTTGTAAGATACCTAAAACCAGTAGTGGACTGCTATAGCTTTTATTATTCAGCCATTATCGTCCCATCGTAGGGCAAAGGCCTACAAAGAAAAAGAGGGTTTCTTCCACTCCTTTCGGCTCAGGGCGTCTGTGGTCCAGGTTGGTAGGTGTGTGAAGTTCCTCCCGCCATCTCCATCTGGGCCTTCCACGTCGTCTATTTGCCTTTGGTGTCCACTCTGGTCGTTTTCGCCCTTAGGTCGTCGGACTTGCGGCAGACGTGTCCAGCCCAGCCCCACTTTAGTATAGCTTGATGGTAAATATTGTTATCTTTCAGAACCCAATGACAGACCCTAGCATGATGACAGACATGCTGAAAGGCAATGTCACCAATGTGCTGCCCATGATCGTCATTGGTGGCTGGATCAACTGGATGTTCAGTGGTTTCCTCACCAGTAAGTTCCATTCAACAAGCAGCAAATAACTGATGAATAAGCCATGATAACCCATGAAGAAGAATACTTTAAACCTCTATTTCATACAATTTTATTCTAATAAATACCTGATTTCATATAATTATTACATAGTTTTTTCAACAGACTTAAAATAAGGACCTCATCCTTTCTCTATTCCATTGAATTTATTTAACTTTTTATCTTTGTTATTACGTTTTCAGAACTTTGTTGTTTACAAGCCTGTTTGAAAAATTATTTTTTTGCTTTAGAGAATATACTTTCAGATTGGTCCCATAGAAATTTCATCAAAATCGGTTCAAAAGTTTAGTTTACAATCAAAATAACTGAAAAAAAAGTTGTTGAAGTGACAAAATTGTGAATTTTCTTCCCTGTGACTTTTCAGTGGTGCCTAAAGTCACTAGAACAGTCCGATTGAAGTCTGTTGTTGTATGTTTTTGTAAAACCTTGATTATATATTGTGAAACATTTTTCGGGTGTTCTGTAATGAATTTTTCCCCGTACAGCTAAGGTGCCGTTCCCGCTGACGCTTCGCTTCAAGCCGATGCTACAGCGCGGGGTGGAACTAGCGTACCTGGACGCATCTTGGGTATCATCAGCCTCCTGGTACTTCCTCAACGTGTTCGGGCTGAGGACCATCTATGCACTCGTCTTGGGAGAGAATAATGGTGAGTGAGGACAGATGGAAATAAAATAAAATAAATAACAATAATAAATATTTCTATCTGTCTCCCTATTGGTCAAAGGGGGACATATAGAACTTTAAAAATTAATAAAAGTTCCTTCTGTCACCCTATCAACAACGGTGGGACAGATAGAACTTTTTTGTCCCATCTGTCACCCTAGGCGGATTGAGCAGGGTGACAGATGGGAATAATTCGAGATTAGTACTTAGTTAGTTCCCCCGTGCAGCGAATGTGCCATTGTGGATGAAGAGCTGTAGAGTGTATAGCTGGCGTATATGGACGCGTCGTGAGTCTCCTCAGCCTCCTGGTACTTCTTCAACGTGTCTGGCCTCAGACTTGTGATGATGTATTTTAAGTCTAA
This sequence comes from Lobophora halterata, assembly GCA_932526365.1. NCBI lineage: Eukaryota > Metazoa > Arthropoda > Insecta > Lepidoptera > Geometridae > Lobophora > Lobophora halterata. The sequence continues at coordinate 2,110,929 of OW052012.1, forward strand.
AATTAAGAATACTGTTATTGTTAATGTTCAATTAACAACGTAAAAAAGAAATTGTGAGCAAGCTCGAGGTTTTCCAGCTTTGGGAAGTGGCTGTTTCTCTCATTTCAAAGTTTAGGTTAGGTGGTGCACTGTTCCACCTGCCCTAAAAAAATGGATATCCATTTTTTTTTGTATGGACTTTTAATGCAGTTGGCCGCGAATGGCCATTACTGCGACACCGGTCTATTAGTAAGGGCGCTCGACGTTAAAAGTTAGGATGGGTCAATAGTACAAGGGTACCCAGTTAGTAAAGGTGAGTCGAAGCTCGGCTTGGATCATTACCTATATTAAGGGTAATTAATTGATCTACTACCTCGCAAAGTTTCGCTTGAGCTACAGTGAGATATAGGTGTCTTCACGGTTTAATATTACTCGGCAAAAGTGGAAGGGAGCTCTGCGCAAGTGAGGTGAGGCGAGACGTCGCTTATTGGTTCCGCCGCGGCGGGAAGGTGGCTAAGCGACCAATGGACGCCGGCGCCGGGCACCTTCTCCGTCGCGTCGTACCCTCCCACCAAATATATCTAAAAATCGACTTCTGCGCATAAAATGTCAGCGCTATAAAACCGGAGGATACCTGTACTTAGTTCACAAATTTTTCCAGCTGCTGATCAATCGAAGGTGATGCAAGAACAGATGTCAGGCGCAGCCATGGCCATGCCGCCCGACCCGAAGGCCGCGTTCAAGGCAGAGTGGGAGGCGCTTGAGATCACCGAACACAAGTGGGTGCTCGCGTCTGCGGAGGCCGAACTGTTGGCTAATGCTTGAAAGATGTAGAATGGCTGTGTGTATTATGAATAAATATTATTTATTTGACCTTTATTACGTAGATTTATTTTTTTAGTAACGGAGTTACCTTTATATAAATTTACTACAGTCTGGAGATCACTTATACCACAGAGTACTTAGATATACCTGATACATAAAATAAATTGCAAGATAAAAAATTGGATTAGGGTGCGTTTCCACTGACGCAGATCTGCCTAAGGATTAGTTAATTTTTTACAACATCAATAGTTCTGAGCCCTGACCAAAGAACTTGTATACCTACTATTAGTATCCCTCAGTTCAAACATTTTTGGATTGAGGGGCCAAGGTCAAGGTCAAAATCATCATAAATCTGTAATGTTATATTCTACAGACTTTTAAATTTCTTAAAAGTTTTAAGAAATTTTTAACTAAATTCTGAAATAAAAATGATAAGCCATTGTACTTTCTGAGATTCAGGATATGCCTTGATCAGTAGACGTAGAGTTTACCAAAATTAGTTGATGTGTGGAGCTGGTTCAGCTAATTATTTAAATTACTGGATGATAAAAAATTGAATAAAATACTTTACAAAAACATTTTATTCAATGCAAATATAACATACCTATGGGATATATACAATTATGACTTAATAAAAGAAAGCTTACTGTGTCGAAAATAATGTATGTTATGGAATCAATAGAGAATAAGAATAACATAACTAAGGCATAGTGCGAGTTAGCGAAAAACGAGGCATAAGACTCAATTCCCACTGGGATGGCAGCGGCCGGCAGAGCACTTTCAGTGCTAAACAATTTTAAACTTTATCTTCATACTTATAAGACCAGTATTGCAGAGCCGCTGACTGACCGCGCGCAGCCAGATGCAGCTTCAAGCGACCAGTCATTTCAGCGGTTCTCCAATACGGGTCTTTCTAATTCTTCTTTTTATCGTATCACTAGTTCTATCGAACCAGTGTGGTGAAGGGATTTCAAGTGCGCCTCGAAGAGGCTCCTTTCATGCACTTGGCATATGTATTCGAACTTTTTTTAGGTGCTATGAAATGCCGGTTTCCTTACGGCGTTTTCCTTCACCGTTAAGCACGTGTTTTAATGCACACAGATTTTATAAGGTAGATTTTATATATAAAATACTGACTGCACAGATACAACGTAGCACCCCTTCTGCATTGCCCATTAAATTTTTTTTGGTAATTAAAAATTGGTGGTGTATAATAATAACTTAGGCCTCAATGCCACTGTGCCAGATCTTCGACTCCGTCCATCCAGTACCAGTTATTTCTTGATAAGTTGCACAACATCCTCGTCGCTGACCGTGTGTCCGATGCCGACGCGCTGCGGTGAGTATTTGGTGGACGTGCCCCACACTAGCGCATACTTCAGTTGAGCTACCAACGAGCGGTGGATGGAGTGGCATACGTGTTCTATTGTCACTCCCTGGAATAATAATAATAATCGTTTATTTCTGACAAGTCTATATAATAATAATAGGCCATAAATGAAACATGAGTAGGTATTTACTTATACAAAAAAAAATCAACAAAGGTAACATAGTTTTTTTTTTCAACCGACTTCAAAAAAGGAAGAGGTTCTCAATTCGGTCGATTTTTTTTGTTATGTTTATAAACCGATTTGATTTATTTTGTTTTGTTAAACTCGAACCAAGCGGTTCGCATCGACAGTTATCGGTTCTACAGTTATGATGAATTTATAAATTATAAAGAACCAGATAGCTGCCCCACTAAACCCACTTCAAGGTTGGGTATGATTTATTAGCTAATATAGATATTAAATATTTTAAGCTAATATAAATTAATCTCGATTTTTCTTATAATTATATAATTTAATTATCTAATTGAATGGATTTATTTAAATCAAATTGCTATATTTTGACTTATAATTGAACAAATTATTAATAAAATGTTTATTCTGTTTATTCATTTATGGTTACCAGCAGGGAGTGGAACTCGCTGCCGGGCGTCTGTTTTTCCGACACACTTTAATGTCGGAGTCTTCAAATCAAGAGTGAATAAGTTCTTACTAGGCAAGCGTGCTACATCCTCGACCACACCGTCACTTACCATCAGGTGAGGTTGTGGTCAAATGCTTGCCTATTCCATATAAAAAAAAAATATTATGTATTTTTTACCCGTCTGAGGATGAGTCCGTCGTCGAAGTCCGGCGGCTGGCCGGGCTTCTTGGTGTACACGCGGATCAGCGAGAGGTACTCCCACAGCGTCTCTAGCAGGTAGTCCAGGTTCAACTTCATGTTGCAACTGGAAATTATATACACTTTTTAATTAAGGCAATATGTTAAAATTTAGAGTCGTTACGTTTTTACTCAGTAACGGTACAGGTTACAAACTTGATGTCAATACAGTGATTACTTGAGGATATAATCTAAATAAATGTAAGACAGAAACACGATTGGTAAAAGTTTTCTCGATAGATTTATTTTTTGAAGTCGGCCCTCATAACATCTGATTTACATCCATCCTTCGAATTTAGAGAATATTTACGTTAAATCTTTATACTGCTGAGTGAGTAATCACTGAACTTAGATAAATGTAAAGGGTTTTTTTTTAATATTCAATACTTTTTAAGCAAAACGATGTTTTATAATTTGCCGCTTACGTCAGTTACTTTTGAGCTACACAAATCTATGGCCTTCTTCTTTCCGGTGTAGGGGATGCAATTGCGCTATCACTGTCTAGCGGATCCGCCCCAGTCAGCCGCAATCTTTTCTGGAGTGAGGACGTATCGCGTATCGTTTTAAATTAGTACGAAAAATGCTCTCTCATTTATTCTGTGAAGTTCATACACACTGTGTTGTATCGACGTAGATTTTACTTCTAGTATGTACCTCATACCTACATATAATATCTGAACGGGAAAAATGATGGATAATTCTAAGTACAAGAAGGAAAAGCTAAGAAAATGAGGCACTGCAACCGGTAAGTACCTACATCTATAATAATAATATATAATTATACCTATAGTATTTTTTGCCCTAACCTAAATAGATTTATTTATTACGTTGTTGATAAGTGACACACAATAAGCACGCGTCACAATCAGTTGTCGAATTATTGTTTTGAATCAAAATGATCTCACAGAAACTAGGTACGTATAGCTCTCAACACGAAAGATGGGATGCGTAGTTTAGTTACTTATCGCGTGGATCTTTCTTTTGCGCGAAGCTACGCAAGCCTATACCCAAAGGATTTACCTACCTACTCGTTCATCGGAGAGTACCTAACCTACATACCTACCAACTCATCATACATTTTATATGTAAGTACTTAGGTACATTGTTATACACCTAAAGCATAATTATTTATTTACAGAAAAAAAAATAAGCGTTGTCCCTGGAAACAACAGATGCGGACGCGAATTCGAATTCCGGCACTCAAAGTTTGTACGTAGAACAAAAAACGATTGAGTTGCCATCATTGCGACGACTCAGACGAGTGGCATGTGTGTTAGACTGCCGCGCCAGTGTTGCGGGTTCGATTCCTGCTTCAGGACAAACATTTGTGTGATGAACATCAGAGTTTGTCCTGAGTCTAGATGTTATCTAAGTATGTATTCATCTTTATTATATATTTTTCTTTTGCGCAAAGCTGCACAAGCATATCCCCAAAGGATTACCTACTCGTTCATCGGATAGTACCTACCAACACATCATACATTTTATAGGTAGGTACATTGTTATATACCTAACGCATGTCATGTTATTTATTTTCAGAAAAAATAAATCAGCGATGTCCCTGGAAACATCAGACGCATAAGAAAACGAAGGATAAGGAGTATAAAGAACATAAAGGGTTACTGGTTAATCGACGTATACCCGCCAGGAGCGGGTAGATGGGCTTACATGCAACAAATTTAATCCCCCCTATGTATGGCCGGTGTAGATGAATAAAAGTTTGCGGCGGTCGTACAGCAAAACTATTCATTATACAAAAAAGTAGTTGATGCATAAATTGTTGGAAATTTTCTCTAGTTTAATTTTGTAGTATATGTTTTCATCGAGAAATCGGTCGGAAAGGAGATAGTGTCAAAAAACTGCTAGCAGGCGACATTTTTACAATCTGGCGACACACGCGCATAAAAAAAAAGTGGTTGCAAAGTTGATATTCTGAAAGAGCACATCGAAATAAATAAACCTACCCATTTTCAAAACTGCCGGGATTATTTACGCCTAACTCCATTATTTCGGACCAAATGACTGGACTACTAGGTATCTAGCTAATTATTCTCACCTAATAAATTACATTACAATAAAAGAATAACTCATAATATTATCGCTGTTTTAGTAATTTTTTAGGTACCTTTCTGTCTAAAATATATACTTTGGTTCGGTAGGCACTAGGCAGGTACTAAAAACCAAGAAATTCCATACATTACGTACTAAGCTTGACAAACATAAAAATATATATACGTAAATTCATATTGAGAAAGCTACTCCATGAATTCTGTTCTCATTCTTCTGACGCGGCCGCGTGGCTCGCGTCTGTAGTGATGCAGTGCATGAATGTGCGCGCGATGTTTTGCAGCGGAGCGCCAACATTTCTTTGTGCTCATTTCCTCTAGCAGCCCACTTTTTAAAATCGAGTCGGTAAGATATATGGAGAAGGCATTCCATAGAATTAATACGAGCATGCAATGAAGATAATCCTAATTCTAATGCACCAGACGATACAGGCCTTGATGTAATTGTACCTAAATTGTTCATGTCGGTGGGCTTAGCTAAGCACAGATAGCACGCAGCGTTTGACTTAGCTTCGGAAAGATAAGTGCATACTTTGCCATCAATCATTGTCATCATCAGTTTATGACTCACTATATTTTTATTGCACTCGGTGGGGATTAAAGCCTTAATTTCGTCATCCATGTTAGTTTTCTTTTCGATGACTAATGCTTCACTTTCTTTCACAAAACTAAACTCTATTGGACGACAATATGATGTTGAGCAGGGTTTCGGATTCTTCCATACAGTTTCATCACCGTCTGTTAGCTTTAGAGGGACTAGAGAGGTCATAAATATGCTCGAGTCATCTTGGTCACTGACCATTTTCTGCTTGTATCGGCTTTGGTTAGATGCACCATCAAATCCCCACTTTGATACCAGTGTCAACTGCTTGTCCTGTACCTCGTTGGGAAAACTTTCAAGGATTCTCCTTACTGTAATATCCAGTAATCCTTGCAGAGTAATCTTTGCTGATACATCTGTCACAGTTATTGATTGCTTCGGAGGATAACACTGCAATTTTGCCTGTTGCACCTTGTAGTAAGACGGGTAAATATTATTAGCACCTTCTCGAATGGCTGTTTCCCGCAAAGTCATGTACTGCCACTTAGTAAGCTTTAAAGACAGGAGCAACCCTAAAGCTTTTTCTGGCGTAAATGAAACATGTAGTTTTGGTTTCTTTATGAATTCATTGATTTTAGCAGCTGCTTCTGGGTTTTTCAACATATATTCGATGACGGATGCAATATCCTCACGACCATCTTCTTTCAAAAGCACTGCAGCTGAATGTGACAACTCAATGGGGTCCATACCTGTGTACTCCTCCGATCTTCTTTTCTTCTGCTTGTTGCCCAGATCTTCAAAGGGTTTTCGAGATTTTTTAGTCATCGTTCCAACCGACGATGATGATGAAGGTGAAGGTTCCGCGGTGGTAAATTCTTTCCTAGGTCTCTCTTGACTTGGTCCCTGGGTAAGATGACCACTTTGAACGCAACTTGGCCAATCAACATTAGCTTGAAGCCAATTTTCGTAATTTTTTCTGAATGTTATTGTGTTTCTACCGCAATTCTTCCATCTCTGTGAAGCAGCTCGTGAAAATCTTCGACAAAACTCCTCAAGAGTAACCTTTCCTTCATTAGAAAGGTGATCGCCTAGACGAGTTACTAGTGCCTCGTACAGAACTTCATATTTTTGTAACGAACCTGCACCTTGAAGAACAAGAATCAAGTCTAAGTTAGTGCTTAAACTTTCCATTTTAACGGCCACAAAACGAATAGATGTTCACTAGTCAAAAGTTCAAAATAAACTGAAGATCTTAATATTTCCAGTGCATTTTATCACTTAGGTAGGTAATTAGCTAAACAAATAACTTCTTAATTCATTTCCATTCAATGTTATCTATCTCGTTCTCATTGCTTTATGGGACTTAAAACCATATAACATCAGGTAGATATACCAAGTTGTAACTATGATATCTGTATCATTAGTTAACTACCGCTTATTGTTAATAAATTCCTTGAAATATGAACAATAAGCTGTCTGAACCATTGGTACCTGATCTTGCTACCTAATTAGGTAACGAATGACATTTTAAAATATTTTTTATATATAATTTGGGGTTATAGTTTTGTTTTTCTGATATTATAACGTTAGATAAACACACATTTGTAACTATCTATAGCATACAAATGGAAGATCGGGACTTAAAAAATAAAAAATATTTCATATTTTTTTTTAAAAAGTTTCGCAGCAGTTCGAGAAATATGAGGTATGCCAAAAAATCATAAATAATTGGTACTATAACTATGTGCAAGGATATAACGGTTGGGCGTGCACTTCCGGAGATATCCGGATTTTTTATATGTTTTTCATACATTTTTTTCATTAAAAAAATATATCTTGAGATATTCTCCGCCAAATGGTATCACATGAAATATTTAGGCATAATATTGATTAGTAGAAGCCGTTTCAAGCAAATAAAACGACACTTATTTTTTTTAATCCCTATGTCTTTGAAAGTCAATTTTCGTCCCACCGTGCGCCCCCCTGATTTCGCTAGACACCGCCCGCACTTAAGCCAAAAAACATTAACATACGCTCTTAACAAAAAAAAAACTTAAATGGGCAGTACAGAAGGGGTACTACGTTGTATCTGTGCAGTCAGAAATTTGGGGTTTACAAAATGACAGCGGGTCGAGTGCGGCGCCCGAGCCGAGCTGCAGCGAGCTGGCTCGAGCTAGGTACCCTGGTTTGCTAAACGATGAATAAAACTTTAATTTATCAGTGATCGCCTGACGTAAATCCATAGGAAAACGACTAGCGGTAACAGTTATCTAATTTTTATTAAATTTATATTGACAAAAATTCGACCTAGTTTTTTTACCATATGTATCTGTGTTCAGTAACGACAACTGATGATACTTATTATTATTTTCTATTGATAAAAAATTTGCGGTGTATGTATATTGATAGATAAATAGCTTTCGCTGATGTGTCTATGTCACACTGTGTTGAATTTTTTTTATAAATTTTGTGTCACTTTTTTTAACACAACCTTTATGCAATTTAACAGTTTTCAGGTACACATGGTTCAATCCCGTCCACTTGATACAGTGCCCTATTATTTGACGCGTATCATACGGTTATTATATGAGATTTTGAGTAGCTTCACAGAGGAAACCGTGGAACAAGTGGTTGTGCACTGCACAGCTACACAAGAAACCAAAACGAAGACTGGGCTGAGACAAATCCTGGATACGGGTCCGGACGACCCTACTAGGAAACTGCAACACGCCATCTATCAACCCAGGGTCCTCCTCCGCTATTTTGGGGAGTTGGGCTGGCTGGGGTAAAGTTAATGTAACAAGGCACAATACCCACATAGGGATGTCAGTGCAGACTATAATTGTAACCCCTTACCAAAATTAGAATTAAGTACCTGACGACGACAGAGTAGGGCTGGCGCGCGATCCTGTCAACCTCCTGGATGGAGATCTGGTCGATCTTGTTGTACACGTAGATACACGGCAGGTATACACGGTTGCCGAGGATCACGTCAATGAGCTCGTCTGGTGTACAGTCTTCGCGAAACAGCACCTATAAGGCACAAGTATTTATTTTTCAATTCATAAACCTATTGTTACAAGTATTTATTTATTCAAATTTACCAGGGATAACTAAATTAAAAGTTAATGGAGTGGACATACAGTCAGCTGCACAAACATGTAGGTATACACTTCCAATCTTTCACATGTATTTTACTCTTAATTTTGCAAAAACCAGTGCACGCAAGCATTTTCAAATTAATGTAGTCCTCTTACTTGTTACAATTCTTGTTAGTAGAAAAATGTAGAGTATATTATTAATGTGAAAGCTTGAGAGTGTATACATATTAGTGCAGCTGACTGTTCATTTAAGTTCTAAAAAGACTAAGCTAGTATTACATGGGACTCTTATGATAGGAGTGACGTGATATCAGTAGCTCCATAGAAGTACCGCCTAATACAGGGCTCATCCACTTTGAGTGACATAGTTTTTCGTAGACTTTCGCGATTATCACACATAGTTATTTGATTATAACGGGTACTTATCGCGCTAACCTCGTATGTTTTTGTGTCCCGACGTTTCGACTGTACTGTAGTGAAACAGCCGTGGTCACTTGTTGACTGACTGACGTCACCACGTATGTTTTTGAGGTGAGCGCGATAAATACCCGTTATAATCAAATAACTATTTGAGTGACATGTTCTTGTATGAATCAATACCATATTAGAAAGACTTACCTCAGCGTTGAAAATCTTGTATTCATGTAATATCATTTGCACCATTTTCTCGTCAACTTTGGTGAGTTGACACGTAGAGTTGAACGACAGACCACCACCTTTTTTGATCTGCACACCAAAAAAAATGTATCTATAACTTTATGATTAACTCATTCAAAATATAAACGGTAATAGTGCGTTCTCACGGCCTGTGTTAACACGGGCTATGCCGGGCAACAGGCCGTGTGAAGACAGCGCAGGCGCGCGCCCTGGACGGGCGCGTTGCGTTGCTCAAATCATCAGGTCAAAGTGTCGTAAACAGAGTATGTACTAGAGAAAATAAGATTTATGTTTATTATCATAAGGCTGTGTACGCTCTTTTGCACGCGTGTGTACGCAAAAAACATAAGGCTGGGTACAGTAGGTACCGTCACCTGCCTTTTATCTAGTAGATTTTGAACTCTAGCTCAGAGGTCGATGACCTCATAGGTCAATGCTCTTAATTAAAATTTCTCTTTCTGAATTTTTTATCAAAAATATTTTGTCTTTTTGCCTTAGTGTAGCCAATGGGGTGGCTACACTCAAACCGCTAGCCAACATACCTTAAAGTATATGTTGGGTTTCATCTTATTGAGGCGGATGCCGACGCTCTCCAACTCCTTCTCGAGCAGCTGTCTGTGCACGTAGGGCTTCGTGGCGTCCAGCATCATTAGCACCAGGTCTGCCGTCCTCGCCACCGCTATCACCTGTATGGAGGGACCCCAGGTAAAGATAAAAATATTTATTTTTCTTCGCTAAGCTGTCCCACTGTTGGGCAAAGACCTCCCCATCATCATCATCATCAACCTATAGGAGTCCACTGCTGGACGTAGGTCTCTCCCAAGGCGCGCCACTGAGCCCAATCTTCGGCTCTCCTCATCCACTTTCTGTCAGCTATAGCATGCAGATCATCGCTCCATCTGACCAAAGGTCGTCCTACACTGCGTTTGCCTAGACGTGGTCTCCACTCAAGAACACGTTTACCCCAACGGTTGTCAGTTCTTCGGCAGATATGGCCGGCCCACTGCCACTTCAGCTTGCTGATGCTCTGAGCTATGTCGTCCACCTTAGTTCTCTGTCGGAGGATGACCTCATTTCGGAATCTATCCTTATGAGAAACCCTGAGCATACCCTCCCCATATTTTTCTTATTCTGAGTAGGGGGTACAGCGGTCTGCACTCTGCACTGGCGTCCCATTGAAGGGTGCATTGTGCAAAATTGTTTTTAAAAAATAAAAGTGAAACAGCCAACATAATTGCTTTCTAGGGCTTAAGACAAAGTCAATTTTAATGAATAAGGACCAAAATCACATAAGATTTGCAAGCTATCCCCTGCATGATTCAAGCGCCAGTAAAATAAATGTATCTAAGGATCTACAGTTTGGATAAAAACCAGGGTTCGAGGATATATATCTTGATATATCCGATATATATCAAACGAATATATCCGATATATATCATTTTTTTATAAAATATTGCAAAACAAAAATTTTAAAAAATCATATTATTAAGTAATTTTTAACGTTTGTTACTGTATTTCTACTTCCCAAATGTAGATGGCTTAGAAGTAGAGTTAAAATATACTCTCTACGTTTGTTTTATTATTAATTTTGCCTGATCTAAAAGATGATTTTATTTTTTGGTTTCATTTGTCTGATTTCAAGTAATTAAATAGGTATATAAAACATTAAAAACATTTTAGTTCTTTTTTTATAATTTTAGTATGATTTTGTAACACATATGCAAATAATAAATAAATTACTGAAATTACTGAAATTAGTATTCATAAATTATACAATAAAGTAATAGTATGGCTTTCATACAAAATTGATATATATATCCAACTTGATATATATCCGATATATATCATAAATATCCAATATTTTAATATTTATAATAAATATCGGATATTTTCGAACCCTGATAAAAACCCACCTGTCTTCCTCTACCCTTGCCCTGGGCAGCTCCTTCGATGATCCCCGGCAGATCCAACAGCTGTATATTAGCTCCCTTGTACTCTATCACTCCCGGGATGCAGGTGAGCGTTGTGAACTCATAGCTTGCAGCTTCTGAGTGAGTGTGCGTGAGTGTGGATAGGAGCGTTGACTGGAAATAAGAATTTTTAGTATAGGTTATCAGAGATTCACAAACTCTTCTATTTACGACATTTTGACAGGTAGTAGGTATCATCCCACCTGACTAAATGTAAATCATCCCATCTGTTAAGGCCTGTCCTAATTGCCAATTGATTGTACGAGCAAACAATGTCATTTGTTCACACAACAAGATTAAATACACTTATCTCTACCTACAGTGTCTGTATCATCTATTATAACACCTTTCAGGCCATCACAATCATGATGATATCATTTGTGCATACATACAATCATTAGCTAATTAGGCAAGTTCCTTATTGATAGTGATAATCATATAACTCATACTCACCTTCCCCACAGATGGGAAGCCAATGAGTGCAACGCGGGCATCTCCAGATTTGAGCACATCAAATCCTTCACCTTTCTCTCCTCCTTTCTTTGATGGCTCTAGTAGCTGTGACCGGTACTTAGCTAGTTTTGCCTTTAGAAGACCCAAGTGATACTCCGTAGCTGTAATAATTGCAAGTTAATAATAAACAGGGATTGTCAGGCTTGCAAGGAATTTTGATGAAAGTAGCAACCTTCACATAAATTCTGGTTGACCAAGCTTGCATAAAATGGTGTTAGAAAACTTTGCGAGTATCAGACATGCATAGCTGTTTCAACTGTGGACAATAGTCGGTATTCAACCGCTAGCTTATTTACCTATCAACAGGCAACATTATCAAGAATTGAGCCTTTACGCTTTTAGAAGCTTATTACTGACATAATATGACAAGTAGTCCACTTACCCTTATTCTTTTGAGTCCTTGCAATTTCTCTCTCAATTTCAGCAATTTTTTCGAGAATTCCCATCGTAAAACAAGTTTATTTTTACTCCTCTCTTATCATACCACCACCACGTAATGAATGAATCTTCAGTTTTAGAGGTGATTCCTCCAGGTTGTTTTTACAAAATAGATTGCATAGTTAATGGCGTGATAAGAGTCTAGATTTATATTTTTATTCTAGCGAAATCATTAGAAATTCTTGATTTTGTTGTGCTCGAAATTGATGACACTCAACGTAGTGGTTATATTCTCTTTGGATGACACGGAATAAAGTTAGGTTACTCTTTGGTTCAGGTCAGATTTAATCACAGATTAGTCAGGATTTAATTTAATTCAAATATTATTTTAAGCATAAAAAGAGATGACTGCTAACAATATATTTTTTAATAACTCAGGCTATTATAATAAGTGTTGATCTAAGTGGAAAAATTGTAGTAAATAATAACAGAGACGGATGTAAGACGAAGAAATAATAAGATCAATATATATATACCTACGAAGTATGTTTGTTTAAAATTGTACTGTATTTTTTTTTTATTAACGAATTAATTTCATGCTAAACACAGTTGGTTTCTTATTGGAACTTGGAACAAAGCTAACCATTCTAGTTCTGCTCTTTGGTTTCATTCATATTAAATTGTTGCTTTTTTTTGTGGTGGGAAATGCAGAAATGCAATTCGGTGCTACTACGGGCTCTGTATCGATTTTCTGTCACTATCACCCAATTAAATACTAACGTTAAATTGAGTAGATTTAAAAATATATTTACAAAGACAAAAATACAGGTTTCAGTGAAGTCATCTGAGCATCAAGTGCAAAAAAACGTAAGGTATGGCAGTAAAGCTTATAGCTAAAGAGGAATCTTTCATTCGCTATCGGGTAAATCATGAACTGAGTTGATAGCGCGCGCTGTTTCAAAGAAAAGTGAATCAACTACACAACCAACTTGATTTAAAATCACTCTATATTAATCATAATATTGACTTATGCTTCAAGTACAACATACATTATAACTTGGCTTTAATTATTTATGAAACAATTTAAAGCTAACTCGATTGATGGAAAATATAAAAATAAGAGTAATACTGATGATTATAGTAACCTGGTGATTCTTTCGGACTCTTTGTGTAATGATGTGTGTATGTGTGTGTGTGTGTGTGAGTGTTATGAGTATTCTGTAGTGATTGTCAAGGAAGTAGGATGACCACATTAACTACTTGATACTTATCAATTAGATAAAAAAGTTACAAAAATATGTTTATTTGATGCTTAGTTTATGTTGTTAATACTCGTAGCGCCCTTACTACGATTATTGCTATAGGTACAACTATTATACTTGATACGTATAATGCCGCATGACGAATACACAATGGGCGAAGGTCGCCACAGATTGGTGGCCTCAAGGAATTAAACGCCCTCGTGGCAGACCAAGACGCAGGTGGAAAGATGAGTTAGATATTTATAAGAGGGACTGGTCCACACACGCACTTGACAGAGAGGACTGGAGAAAAGGGGGGGAGACCTTTGCCTAGCAGTGGGTGGGACATGTCAGGCCAATAACAACAATATTTATATGACTGTAACTTTATGCAAAACATATCAGTTATTAATTGAGATAGGCACTATCATTTCCCGTCATATTAGCAATAATACAACATAACTTCCTGTCTTTAGTCTTAATTTCTTGCTAACTTCCGGTCTTTCAATTCACCACCAGACAGCAGCCATTTTGTGTCATTGGCGTTTTGTTTCCCGTCGAGTGCGGTTGTCTGAGCCATACGCTCTATCAACCATATAAAAAATATATTTTATTTTACCTACATTTTAAAAAAAGTCGTGTCATACGATTTACTTTAAGGATTTATATCCACAGTGCAATGTTTTATTGCATATCAAAGTAGAAAATGTCTGCAGTAGCTGCTGTACGTAAGTTTTTCATAATCTTTTAATTTATTTATTTTTTCAACGTTGTTGAAAATACCTAATGTAGTACTTCGATGTTCTCGTGGTGTTACATTATTACCTACCTACGTAGCAAGGCTGGTTTTTAAAAGCTAGCCAAGCGAATTTACGGGTTCGAGTCCCGCGGTAGATTAAATTTACATCGAGCCAGTTTTTTGTTCGTAAGACAAACCGTTTTTCCACATGGTTAAAACTTACTGGCCAGAGAAATATTTTGATTTATAACGGTTTTTGCCGTTCGATATGTTTTATGTTGGAGATATACTTTCTGTCTATAAAGTGAAACTGTTGTAAAATACGTGATATTAGCTTGTCATGTCCCTTCCTCAAGATTTAGCGATGTTGTGTCGACTTTCTTCTGCATCATAGTGATTCAAGAATAGAAAGTTTCTGCGAAACATAATAACTGCTATGTAAATGAGAAGATAAGATGAAGACATCGTCGGTGAGTACCTACATTTTACCATAAAAATTCCATGTAAATTGCTAAAAGCAAAGTATCCGTTTCAGTGAAATTATTTATTTTATACTAAGATTGATTAATTACTTGTAAAGTTCTTTATCACATGGAATTTTTGGTGAAAATTTTCAGGTTATGATTATTGGATGAGTTCAATAAAGGTATTCTAAAAGTCCTACCTCGCAGGTGGTTGACGCAAACATTCAGACGTTTCTCCTCGCAGGAGTGCGCATATAAGTCCTACCTCGCAGGTAGTAGACGTACATATTCAGACGTGTTTCCTCGCAGGAGCACGCACATCAGTCCTACCCCGCAAGTAGTAGACGAACATTCAGACGTGTCTCATCGTAAGAGTTCACACGCACAATAGTCCTACCACACAGGTAGGTTATACATTCAGACGAGTCTCCACGCAGAAGTTCACACACCAGTCCTACTAGCAGTTAACAGACTAACATTCAGACGTGTCTCATCGTAAGAGTTCACACGCATGATAGTCCTACCTCACAGGTAGTTTACACACATACAGACGTATCTCCTCGTAGGAGTACGCACATGTCCTACTAGCAAGTAACAGACTAACATTCAGACGTGTCTCATCGTAAGAGTTCACACGCACGATAGTCCTACCACACAGGTAGTTAACCCACATTCAGACGTGTCTCCTCGCAGGGGTACGCACATCAGTCCTATTCTCAAGTAGCAAACTAACATTTAGACGTGTCTCACCGTAAGAGTTCACACGCACAATAGTCCTAACACACAGGTAGTTTTTCACACAATCAGACATGTCTATTCGCAAGAGTATGCACAGCTAATTCTATCCCACAGAGAGATAAGGAGATATAGGTATGGAAATACGTGGAGCGGAAAGTACACTACAACGTTAAGTATTCAAGAGGTGATAATATCTAAATGATTTGCGTCGCACGCAAACCGGTAACAAAGACTTGCATTTAAGCGAGCTTGGATGTTAAAAATCCAATAAGCCTACCCCACGCAAATATTCGTGGGTAGGTGTACAATCCCTGAGTCTTCTCACAAGTGTGGAAACTTAAGGGAATCTAATTTAAACAAAGATTTGCAGTTGTGAATTTGCCTGCTGGGGGAAAAAATCTATATTGAGGGTAGTTCAAAAAGTTTTGCATCGCTTGTTCTGTGAGTGCACGTAAAACGCCTTGCAAAATATGGGAGCTTGGATGTACAAAATCCAAAGTCTTACTTCACGTAAACATGCGTAGATTGTGAATCATCCTTGAGTCTCCTCATGAATGAAGGAACTTAAAGGAAACAGGAAAGCTATTTCAAAATGTTTTGTGTCAAACTCTCTACGACAAAAGACTTGCTTTTTGCGAGCTGGATAATCAAAATCATATATTCCTGCCTCACGCAACATGCGTAGGTAGTGATTTGTCCTTGAGTCTCCTCACAAACGTAGGAACTTTCAGGAAACAATATAGTAATTTAAACAAAAATACCTATAGTGTCGTACTCACTACGAACAAATACTTGCAGTTGCGAGCTTGGATATTCAAATCCAATATTCCTTCTTAACGAAAATATGCATAGTCATACACGAAATTATGGTAGTTGAGCAGTCGCTAAGTCTTTTCATAAACGTAAAAACTCCAGAGAGCGTGGATAAAATGAGGACATGTCTTTGCAAAAAGTTGCTGAAAAATTTATTGTATTGCGTCGTATACACTTTCAGGTGCACGCACAAAGACTCGCAGGGTGTGAGCTTGGATATTAAAATCCTATAAAATCTACCGCGCGTGGCTTTCGCGGGTAGTTGGGATGAGTCCTCGATTTTAGTTTTTCGAACGTAAATAATACGATATTGGAAGAAGTTATTCTATACAAACAAGAATTGCAGTTATGACCTTATTTCAAGTAATGGTGTAAAGTTGAAAGTTTTTAGGAGTAACCAAGCCCAATACGATATTGGCTGCCGGAGTGCTGGATAACTAGTTCTTGCAAAAGTCTAGTAAGCTTGTTTTTGATTATGAGTTAATCTCTGCCTGCGCAGTAAACAGCGAGTTGTATTTCAGAAAATACTAAATTATCCTGTTTATAAAGTGTTATTGATAAGGGTGTCATCGCTGTTGCGTGATTCCCTAGTATCGGCTTGGATAGTGTTTTCGGTATTGCTTACAATCCTGCAGGCGCGGGTCATATCCTAGAGGTACTAGGTTCCTAGAAGGTTACAACGGCCTAATGCGTGTAGATAAAATACCTATTATACCTACCCGATGACAACCGAGTCGGATGTGTTTTTGCCTACTTCATTGTTCAATGAACCCAAAATATTCTTTTGGAATTTTTCGTTTATTCCTTTTTCGGTCATACAACTTAATTAACGAACTATTAGTCCTAAACAAACACAAAAATAAACGACAAAATTTTCATAACGCCTCTTAACGTATTCCGTAAGGGTGTTTCAACGAGTACCTAGCAGTTGTCTAACATACCGAGCGTGTTAATACCACAGCGTTTCGAAAATGAAATAACTGTACAACGTACTTATTCGAAATAAGGCATATTAGTTCATAATTAAGATCCATTGATCTTTTCCATCGATCCTTTTTGTAAAGCCTTTTTAACAGTGCCTACTTATGTGAATTTTCAGCTATTTATTTAGCAAATGTAGATAAATCACGTGGTTCTTAAGTTCATATTTTCTATATGCTCATCATAAATTCATATTTTGAATTTTCTTTCTTGCTCACCGTTACCTACATCGATGCATCAATGTGGACCCAACATTTTTATCATAAAAATATGTTTGTGTTTTAGGTTGAATAGGTTAAAGCATTACCATCCCTACGAACGGAGTTATACAAATGCTTATAGAATATTGACACACACAGTACAGAGTGAAAACAGAGTGCACCGTGGGGTATACTATTATAACCCTGGTTGTACCTATCTTTTGTTTTTCAGTAATGAAGAAAATCTTCTTTCTTGGTATACAGAATCCATGAGGTGGGCAGGTACATATGAGTATGTACCTACCTATGTAATGTGCAATATCGTCTCTCGAATGAAGTTGTAATGTGGCTGATGGTAGGTAGTCGGTTTTTTACATGGATTTATGTGTTTGTACTTACGTCTCATAGATGTTTACGATGTTTACATAAATCGTTCTGCCAGATTCCTTTGCGGATAAGATCGATTCATTGTCTATAGATACATACAATGTTACCGATTTTGGAATTGCAA
Organism: Lobophora halterata; assembly: GCA_932526365.1. NCBI lineage: Eukaryota > Metazoa > Arthropoda > Insecta > Lepidoptera > Geometridae > Lobophora > Lobophora halterata. Next base: position 2,128,854 of record OW052012.1, read on the forward strand.
GTTTTTTGACTTTAACCTGAACGATGTTTAAAAATTTAATTTTAATTTAAGCTATTCAAGGTCAGGACTTAAGTTTCTACCTGTAACAAACATTTGAAAAGAAAGGAACTCCATCTCTTTCAAAACTGGTTAATAAATAAAGCTTCTTATTGTTAAACGTATCGTGCTTCCTTGCTTAAATAATGTTGAAAATTAAACTTGCATCTGTGGTGGTAGCCACGTCCATGACTATCAATTTAGTACTTATTACCTACGCGGAAAATGCGTATTAGTTTGGCTTTCACAGAAGTCTTAGCAGATAAAAATAGTCTAATTTTCCTACCCCTGAGTAGAAACTACAGCCTCAGAGTAACTACAGGTACTTGGCGTGCTGTGAACTTTTATAATACTTGTCTCTACTATGTAACAAGTATTGTGTTTTTTGCGCTATTTAAATTCTTTCTCATGAAAATGCTATTATTATAGGTAGCAAGTATCTAATAGTAAAGGCGAAGAAGAGGTTATTTCTGTTCTGAGTACATTGTATGTACGCTGAGACAGATGAACACGTTTTGTGCTTAATGCCTCAAGGTATTCTTTGTAAGTAAATAATTATTCTACATTTACACGATGAAATAAAGTTTTTTATAAGTTAGTTGGCTGCAATCAATCATGTTCCGCTCTTAGCGCGAAATATAATACGTTATCTTATTAGTTAATAACATCAGGTGATTGTTACTTGTCTGATCCTAAGAAAATAATAAATACAGAATTGCGTTGATGCATAACACTCATTCTGTCCAGTTCATATCTGCTTCTACCAGCAGGTTACCTTCTAAAATTTGTCTCAATTCATACTAAGACAACTTATTAGCCTTAGAACGATTTTACTGTTACTATCGTTCATCAGTTTTTGGATATCTTCTATGTCCATAAAATATAATTGTTTTTGTTCCATCGGCTTTTTAGCCGTCACATTGGCGTGCGTGTCTCTCCTAACCACCACCAGGCGATAACAAACAAGTCTCAATTAATAACTGATATGTTTTGCATAAAGTTACAGTCATATTAATAGAAACGTTTTACCTACCAATAAAACGTATATTAATATACTTACCTTTATGCAAAACATACACTTTCAGTTCTGCCTAGTGTTCTCAAAACTCAATGACACAAAATGGCTGCTGTCTGGTGGTGAATTGAAAGACCGGAAGTTAGCAAGAAATTAAGACTAAAGACAGGAAGTTATGTTGTATTATTGCTAATATGACGGGAAATGATAGTGCCTATCTCAATTAATAACTGATATGTTTTGCATAAAGGTAAGTATATTAATATACGTTTTATTGGTAGGTAAAACGTTTCTAATAAACGTTTTAAAAGTGTTTAAACGCCAGGGACATATCAGCGGTTATTGGGATCAAAATACTACTAATGTACGCAGGTATAAATAAATGAACCAGGTGTTATTATACCTACTAGCTGTTCGCTCTGAACTCTCTCTGAACCTGTCGCAACCAACTACGTATTTTTTTTTTTACTCAGTTACGGGCCTTTTTTTATGAGATGAGTGGTTCAAGTCGAGCTAGAGTTATCGTAGGAGATACATTACATACAAACGCCGATTTATCTAGTATCTACATTTTACACTCAGAGATTTCGCGTTGCTCTGTTAACTACATACCTACTTATTTAAAAGTTTAAAGAACTGAATAGATGCTTAGTCTAATTATGTTATCCTGTTTTGCAGCTGTCACCTAAATGTTTTGGGTCAGTCAAAAATATCTACAAAATCTATTGATGAAATGGCACTAAACTATGAAGATGATAAAAATTCTATGATAGCGATGACTGAAAGAGGTAATTTTTACATTTTCGCAATTAACTTCATCTATGATTAAAATTTACCATTCCAGAAATTAATCTAATCTTTTGATGCACAGATGATTCCTACTTATATGAAGATTTTTATGACGAGTTAGATAATTTAATAAGAAGAGAAGCTTCTATGAACATGATTTTTTTCGGCCCCCCTAGTTCATTCATGAGGCTAGACGCTGAGACAATATTGCACTTGTTAACAAATACGAAAAAGCATTTGATTCCAATCACCAGGGCGTTATTGGCATGGGATATCGTTACTGGTAATAAAATTAGTAATAAACTTATTTTATTATGCAATACACACAAGTTATAGTTTATACAATAATTAATATGCTTTAAGATGTTATAACTGTTAAGTAAAAATGTATATTGCAGCTGTTTGTTGTCCCAATAAATAAAATTAAAATTAAAGTAGTAAAGTAAAGTTGATTTATATGGAAAAACAATTGCACATCAACAACAAGGTCGTAAACTTTAAGTTTTTCACACTCTCTTGAATGTAATGCCTTTAGGAGCCTTTTATATACATACTGACTGATGATGATAATAAATAATTCCCTAAAAATATACCTACTAGTCAGAGCTTCTATTTTAGATGGAAAAACTTCTGCACATCTTCAAGGCCGTGAGCTTTTAGCATTTGACACTCTCCTGAATGTAGTGCCTGAAGAAGATTTGTACTATATCAACTTCGCAGATCCTTCAGTATTGAATTTTTTTGCAAATACTTATATAAACCTGCATAAACGCAAGGTTTGTAAACTTCAATATTGCCTTTGGTTAAATAATATCGTAAATTAAATTGTGTGTTTTAATATCTTTTCACACCACCTGCTCGACAATGTCCAATTACATGACATGCTATCATCAAGGTAAAGTAAAGCAAGTTGTATGAAACTCCCAAGGGTAGTAATGTGATTTGAATTTGGAACGTCAAAGAAATTCGTGTAGACACTTGTGGAAAACTCTACTAAGTAAAAGAACGGCCATGGCATTGTAAAAAGGTTTGTTCGAAGATCAAACTGGCCACCATAAGCAGAACTCATGAAAAAGAAAATAGGCGTGACTTAAAAGATTGTGAAACAACTGAGTACCTCGTTAGCTCAGGGTTCAATATGCCACCCGCGACATAAGACACTGATTTATCCCCTTAGTGCATAATTCATATTCATATTCATAGTTTATTGTTCTCATTTGTATACAGATGGAATACAACTTAGGTGTAAGTAGCTAGTACACAATGCACATGAACCCTGTCAGGGCGCAAGAACTCAATCTACTATTAAGATACGTTTTATACAAATAAAAAATATAGTTAGGTATATTATGTATGTTATAAGCTTTTATTTTGTCATTCCAGTTTGGAGTTTTGATTGCGGCATACAGACGTTATTATGGAAAAAGTTGGTACAGAAACAGTACTTATATCAATGAACTTGGTTACTTGCTCTGTGGGTTTGCATCATCTGACCTTAATAAAATAAAGCCTGAAACTTTTAGGCAGATTAATAGTGAGTCCTTTGGAAAGTTATATCGATGTGATGTCAATCAAACTAAGGTATGAATGAACTTTCATTTTTTGTTCTAACTAACCGTCGTTGTAGATGAAATATTTTATAATAAAATAAGTGACTCTACTGTTTCTTATTATGATTTTAGACTCTGTATAACATAGCAATAAAATCAGAAGCTTATGGACACCCTTACAAGTGGTCTTCTCACGAAATCACCAAACTTGGTGCTCTATTTACGTGTGAGTAAATTTTATAGTAACTTAAATATTTTATTGACATTTGACGTTATTAGCTGATTCTGTTACTTAAAAAATTATGTTTCACTGGCACTTGTCCACCAGCTTTGCGCATTTTTAGTAGGTACCTATAGAGATAAAAATAATTCTATGCTTGTCCAGCTCTTATGCCCAACGAATTTCAACTGAATTAGTTCAGTAGTTTTAGATAGATAGATAGATAGAAAATGCTTTATTGCACAAAGTAAAAAAACAAGTACATAAGCATAGGTAGTTTTGATGTGATTGATTTAAAAATATCAATTTTCATATTTTTACAGTAGTAATATTAGTGTGATATCAATATAAACGAACAACGGATAACGAAGAGTATCTAAAATCTGATTATTTGGTTATAGGTATTCCAAAAGAAGATATCAGTTCAATTCAATTAGAGGCCATAGCTGCTCTTACACCGACAGTCATGAAATCCATTAATCAAATAAAGCTGACGTACTTTACTAAGCAGCAGATCCTTAGAATGAATGCTAACACACGTCGTATTTATATCCTACGAATGTTGTTAATGAGAAGCCTTGATATGAGTCAGCTGGCAAAATGCGCTTGTTTTATTGGTATCCCTCACAGTTTCACGCTCATGATAATTACTGTAATTCAAAATTATTTATTTGAAGTTTATTAATAATTTGTCACTGTTATGTACTTAACTTGTAAATTGATTAAACTGTAATATTTCTACAGCTATGCAAGTTTTGTATAACAAGTACCCACTGCTGGGTATAAGCCTCCTCTTTATCACGCCACTTTTCACGATGTTGTGCGAGACGCATCCAGTATTTGCCCGCTACCACAGCAATGTCGTTGTACAAAATGATGATTATTAATTGTTTTTAAATTATTTGCTAAAAATATATTGAAAGTTTTGTTTTGAATTTTATTTGATTGTATCGCATCTTAATATAACTGTGACCTTAATCTATGACGGCCGCCCTGGACAGTACTTATTTATTTATACCATTTTAGGCCCTATCATTAGGTCACCCTACTTACAAGAAAAACCGCGGGAAAAGGAGCACGCAGATAAATGTACGAGACAAACAATTCATTCGGATCAAATGTAATGATGTTTTTTTTATTATTTATCAAATCCATTGAGTTGCACCAAAATAGATGTATAACTTGCCTTTTTTTTAATAAATAATTTACACTCAATTTTAATCATTCCCTAAAGGTTTCTTGCAAAAAGTCCTGAAACTATCCGGAAAACGTAGATAGCAAGGCGAGTATAAAAAGCCGCCATTTTCCATTCAGTGAAAAAATATTTCATTCATTCGTTGTTCTTTTCGTTTCGTTTTCGTTTTTTCTTTTTCTTTGATTGAAAATCACGGTGAGGGCGTAGTTGTGTTGTGGATTATTTTCGTAGTTATTGTTGTAAGTTATAATTTATATTGGCTAAAATGCCTCCTGTTAAGCATTATTCAACTAGTGAAGTGAATCAGTATGAATTATCATCAAGATTATTGTCTTTGACTGAAAATAATACATCGTATACACTGACACAAATCAACGGTCAGAGAATTTACAGAAAAGCCCCTCATGCATGGAATGGTCCCGAGCCTTCCAGGAACTGTGAAGTAAGTAATCCAATCATCACTGTTTAGTTCACGTTTCACCTGGTAGGTAAGTTCCATTCTGATGGCTGAACTGAACAGCCCAGCTTGGGATAAGGTTTTATCTAGCTTCCTACCACGCAGGTTCGTCTCAGCAGCGCCTCAAACTGTGGTAGGTACTTAGTCAAAGCCACTCATGAAGATTTATAAAGCATAAACATATGCTACGAGAAGTAGAAGCTTTGATTTTTGTCGCTCAGCAGAACATGCATGTATCTGTCGTACGTCTAGACGCGACGCGACGATGCACGGTGGCGGCCTCCCCGACCCGCTTGCCCTTTACCTACAGATCTTGCATAGCAACAGGCGGTTGAGACTATTTTGTGGTTTGAATAAGTTTTTAAGAAACTAGTCTTATTGGCAGCTTTATATGTGATTTTGTGCCTAGCAAGAAACAAAACCGTAAGCGCACATCTTTAGCGAATTCGCGTCGTACGCATTGAAGTTTTACAAATCGTGAATATCGCGTCTTTACAAACTAGCAAAACCGCATTATATGGACTGATATGTTTTTGTACCTCTGGTGTTGGACTGATAGAGCGAACCTTAAAATGAAAGAAACATATGACTGTCAAAATACTCGAATTCAGCTGAAAGTCGAAAGTAGCGTTTTTCGGCCTCCTACAGCTGACGATCCGCTATGGAAGGGGTGGTGAACCTTTTTGCCATTGATGCCATTGCTATTAGTTCGCCATCCCTAAGCTATGGATTCAGGAAAGATAATGGATGAGGTATCAGGAAAGATATCAGGAAAGAAACCCATCCCTATTAGCTTAAGTCAGTTCTTGAACAGGTGTAATGTTTGGTACCAGGTGTTCATTGGGCGCATTCCTCACGACTGTTTCGAGGATACATTGGTGCCGCTGTTCGGACAGGCTGGAGAGCTATTTGAGTTCCGCCTCATGATCAACTTCTCCGGATGGAATAGAGGGTGAGTTAACTCATACCCAGCATCATCTTCTCCACCTTCAATCTCCAACATCAATGGTCTATTCTCCTTGACCAAGAATGACATAGGTACTAGGTAGGTACCTAGCTCAAGGATTTAAATGTGACTCTTGTGAGGGAAGAACATTCCTTGAATACTTACCAGGGATTATATGTATTCCTTTCTTAGTACTCAGTTTCAGTTCTTGACAAACACATCCTCCAAATTTCAAGTCTCTACGCCCAGTGGATTAGCCTGTGCGTTGTCTGTCAGTCAGTCAGGACTCAGGACCAAACCTTTTATAATATTTTGATGATGTCATGATCATAGTTAATATGTTATCTCGAGCTTTCACTTTACAATGAGTCAATGACTTAGAAACTAATCAGACATGTTGGTTTGAAAACAGTAAATTTAAGAACATGATTAGGTAAATTATAATCAGGGTTTTACAAAAACATACAATCTACTTCAAATAGGACTGTTTATGTGACCATAGGCAATTTCGTTGACTTCATAACATATTTTTTCAGTTATTTTAATATAAAAACTAAACTACTGTACCGATTTTATACAATTTGTATGGGACCAATCTGAAAATATATCCTCTCAAACAAAATAATATTTTTTCAAAGCGGGTGATAAACAACAAAGGTATGAGGTAACAAACATAAAAAAATAGAAATAAAAAATATTCAACTGAATATATAAATAATTCTTTGTTTCTTTTTTGAAGTCAGTTTTTGAAGTGAAAATGGACTTTCCATATAACAGGTACGCTTTCGCAATGTACACATCTGACTTGGAGGCCGCCAACGCCATTCGCATGTTCAACAACTACATGATCAGGCCATCCTGGCAGCTTGGTAAGTCTCTCCAAATACATCATTTGCGAAATATCATACTGTCTTCTTTCATTCTGTTTTCTTCAACTCCGTCTAACTGTGTCGCGTCGCGCGAGTCGTATTCGCCTTTTTTCTACAATAAAATGATCACTTACACCCCTGCAATAGCATATCCTGTATCTCAGGGGGCATACACATACAGGACAACAAAGGATCCAAAACCCGAGAACAAACATTTGTATTTCCCCAATCGGGTATCGAACCAGGGGTACTAATCAGAGTCACTAAAATCTTATCCAAAACTAATATTGAAAGGGCAAGAATACTGCCCTAAGGCGAATAGTACCCTAGATTCGCCCTCTGGCTCGCGCGTACCTACATTATTACAAAGGAGGTCTGTTTGTTTTGTAATAACAGGTTGTAATTTTTAAATCTTCAAAAATGTAAGTACACGCGAGCGAGTGGGAAAATCTGGGGTACTCGCCTTAACGAAAACTCCCTTGCTCTACAGGCGTGTGTCCATCCATCAACAACTGCCGCATATTCATCTCGCGCATCCCTCCAACGACCCCCTCCGCCGAGATCGTGCGTCTGCTGTACGCGCTGACGGATGAAGTGCAGGAGGTGCGCATTCGGCGCTCCATCGCGTCGTGCGCAGCCATCGTCGAGTACAAGTCGCACCGCGGCGCAGCAATGGCGCGCAAAGCGCTGGTGGCGGCCGCCGCAGCCGCCTGGGGCTCAGGCGCCCGCCCCGCCGTCGACTGGTCGCTGCCGCAGTCGCCGCAACTGCTCAAACAGTATAGAGAGGTATGTGGCCGTAAGCTGTAATTTCAGAAGGAAATCGGCGTGTTTGCGCGCAAGCAATGGAAGCGCGCCTTGGGGAAACTTACATCTAGCCTTCTTTTCTTATCGTGTCACTAGTTCTTTTGAACCAGTGTGGTGAAAGGATTTCAAGTGCCATTCGAGCACTTGACACATGTATTTGAACTTTTTAGGTTCTATGACATGCCGGTTTCCTTACGATGTTTTCCTGCACCGTTTAGCACGTGTTTTCATGCCCACATAAATTTTTTGAACAGAAAAATCCATTGTTTTACGATCGGGTTCGACCTCACGATCTTCGGATCGAAAATTGAGGCACTTCCCACTCGGCCAACTCGGCTTCGTCACGTCACGTCCAGTAATGGACTGCTTATGCATTTACAAGGTCGAGAGCACAGTCTCGGCCGAGTACTCGGTACGTGTGATCTAGGCATAAGTGCCAATAAACACGAGCGGTTCTCCCTCCGCGGAAATCCGCTTCTGAACGGCAGTATACACAGTTCATATGGAAGTTGTATGCTGCATACTACACTGCGCGGCTTACTTCCATATTAATTGTGTCTAGTGAGGTTCAGAAGCGAATTCGCGCTGCGGGAGAACCGCCCGTGTAGTATGGCATTAACAGATGTCTATAATATTGGTTTCTATTGCGCATGCGCATTCCAACTTTTGCTTGCTTTTTGCTTGACGCTCGTGGTGTCCTCAGATCGGCCGTTGGTCGGCGGAGCGCGGCGTGGAGCTGTCGCGCGCGCCCGAGGAGGCGGGCTCGTCGCCGCCGCCCGCCGCGCCCTCCTACACGCTGGAGCCGTGGTTGCAGGCGCGCCGGCTGCGCATGATACAGGAGGCGCAGCGCAACGCCGAGTCAGTACTATACACTTCCTGTACCTTACCTGCCTACACCTGTACACTCCGGCATGACGCCGGCGCCCAGCCCAACTTTAGTGTTTACTGAGTTCCAATCAAGCGATACATATCACAAAGACCATGGGTTTGACGACAGCGACGAGCTAATAGCAATATGGCGGAAACTTTGCGATCGTTCACGCAATACTGCTGCTGCTGTCTTCCAGGACAACACAATGAATTAATTGCTATCCGCGGCGTCACCAGCGAGGTATTGATATTAAAAGTAGTCCTCTTTCAACTCATAAACCATACCAAATCAGTTCAGTAGATTCGCGTGATTATTGCGCAAACATCTATCTATCCATCCATCCACCTTACGCTCGTACACGGTTTTTTTTTATTTTATTTTTTATTTCGAAGAACTTAAGTTCTTCGGTTTTGGCTTCACATCAAAGGTATATAGCCAGTGTCAAGTAATTGGAGAGATAATTTTGCCATCAGTCAGAGAGTTAGGTCAAGTCATGCCCTGTAAAGTGGTGGTGGTTGCGACTTTACTAGAGGCTTCTATGGAGTTTTGAAGGCAACACGAAAAGTCACGTTTTACAGCATTACATCATTCACCATCACTCATACACGTTCACGAGCACTAATGGATAAAAAACCACCGTTTTTCCACTTAAACACTCAAAGTAATAAAAGTTTTGTAAAATAATTTAATGCCGCCACTGCGACATTTTTACGTTCCCGCCAAAACTCTAATACACGGTTGTTCTCTACCCGTCCGCGTCCATTTCACGAGCAGTAGCGCACTGGCTCACGAGTACCTCAATTTCCCTCCACGCAGATGGTCGTCTCGCTCCAGCATGGAGTCGCTGGCGGCGTCGATGGCGTCGATGTCGTCGCTGGCCACGGGCTGCCTGGGCGCGGGCGAGCGCGCCGTGTGGGCGCCGCCGCCGCCGCGCGCGCCTCCCGCCAACGACTTCAACCCGTGGACGGCGCGCCATCCCATGCACGAGTTCATGGCTAACGGGAAGGACCAGTGAGTATTGCTGCCCACTTGCCGCTGTGCACTGCCCTCTACCCACAGCGCACACACGCGAACTGAACACTGCCGGTGGTTGTAATGTAGGCTCTTCAAATCCCATAATAATATTTATATAATCTCCACTTCGAGCACTGTGATTGGCCAATTCACGGTCTGCTCCGCCTAGCTCTGCGTCAGTGGAAACTCACCTAATACCTAGATCACACGTACCGAGCAAACGGGCGAGACAGTAAAATATTTCTCGGCCGAGACAGTGATGTATGTAATGCCTAGATCACGCGTCGGTACGTGTACTCGGCCGAGACACTAAAATGTTACTCGTCTGAGACAGTGAGAGCTCACGGCTCACAGCTGAGCACTCTGCGCTATGTTCATACGTACCCAATCGAGTATTCGGTATAAGTACTCGGCCGAGAGCACTGTCTCGGCCGTTTTGATACGTGTGATCGGTACATGTGATCAAGGCATAAGCACTGATTACTTTCATTAAACTTTCTCACTGAAGAATCTATGCTCATTCGACACAATGGGCTCGATCGCATATTAGAGCTCTCTTGATATCTGAATATTGATCACGAATGCACAATTTTGTTAGTTTAACCAGAAAGGTGTTGGAAACCCCTATTTCTACAACCTGGTAATTTAAAAAAAACCGAGAAGAAATAATCATGATTCTTATTTATTACTTATAGGTCGGTATTTAATATGGAAGCTATGTTTGGTCAAATGTCCCTTAGCTTTGTCAATAGCACCAACACAGTATTTCATTGCTGCGAATTGCGGAGTCACATTGCTGACGATTTTCAACACAAAGAGATTCTTCAGAATCTCTGTATCTATCAGTTCAGATGACAATAGTGATTGTTTGTAACAAGTTGAATAAGTTATGTCGGAATGTTGGGCTTAAAAATCAGTCTATCATCAAAATAAGAACCATACTTCATGATTACAGTATAGGCGGTCTTATAGCATCAAATATCATCAAAATAAGAACCATACTTCATGATTGCAGTATTGGCGGTATTATAGCATCAAATATCATCAAAATAAGAACCATACTTCATGATTGCAGTATTGGCGGTATTATAGCATCAAATATCATCAAAATAAGAACCATACTTCATGATTGCAGTATAGGCGGTATTATAGCATCAAATATCATCAAAATAAGAACCATACTTCATGATTGCAGTATTGGCGGTATTATAGCATCAAATATCATCAAAATAAGAACCATACTTCATGATTACAGTATAGGCGGTCTTATAGCATCAAATATCATCAAAATAAGAACCATACTTCATGATTATAATATCGGCGGTCTTATAGTTATAGCATCAAATACCTTTCCTCCAGCCGACCTCAGTTCGCGTGGGTTTCGCTTACCTGGTGCACAACGGCAGCCACTCATGATTCCAGAATTTGATTTGATTTCTTGTGTGTTTAATTTATTGCATGAATTTAATATAAGTCGCACTGATTGTGTGTGCGCACTGCATGCCTGTGTGCCCCTGATTTATATAGAGGAGTGCGGGAGGCTTAAAATAACATTTGTGTGTGTGGATCAGGAAGAGTGAATTTTTGAGTTTGCTACTTCGTAGAAGATAAATCAATTTACCATCTTTTGGTTGCTAGCCTTTTACTAGTTTCAGCTGAAACTCAAAAATGCACTGTTTCTGACGTGGTGATATATCGCTTGATTGTCGCTAACTGGTTTTGTTTGTTATTTAACTAATAGGTGAGGGCTATGTTTACTAACTTTTGCTGTTCTACGAAGCACATCCTCTTTGCACGCCATTCGCGTTTTCAAGCTATTCACCTCACTTATAAAGCGTCGATGACACAGGGCTAGTTTACAAGCTACAAGCAGCGAGTAGCTTGTAAACTCTGACAATCCTTCCTGATAGCTAACTTGTTCACTCGCTAGCTTTTAAACTCGCCGGCTTGTAGCTTGTAAACTAGATCTGTGTCATTGACGCTTAACATTACAAAACATCTTAGATCTAAGAGGATGTGCTTTGTCCGTCTTTGGAATATTATGATGTTTGGTGAGGGTTTGGGATATGACGAATATGGATTATTTTGGATTTTATGACATCAAAGATCTTTGAAGTGAGTCGCGTGTAAAGAGAGACATAATCGACACACCGCTCACCATACATCTCGCCCGTGACCTCTCGCACTCCAGCTAAGACGTAAGAGAGGTAAATTTTAATTTTAGACATTATTTTCAATTCTAATATATTTAATTAAGAATCCAATATGATGGCATGTTTTTTTAAATTCGAAGCTTTTTAAGAACTATCGGTATATTATAAGCATGCGTCTAGGTTTTGTTTTGTTAAGAAGTAAGGGCAATCGCCGCGCCCGACGTGGCGATTTCTGCACTAACTGACGATCCGTATTTTTTGATATTTTTTCAACGAAATGTTCACATTACTATTTCTGTGTACGAATATAAGTCTATTTTAAATCAGGTTATAAGTAAAATCAATTTGGATCTGTTTTCTCAGTAACTCAGCATTATGAATTATCTATGAGTGTCAACAAAACATGTAACAAAATCTGTCATTTTGTAGCGAGACTATATGAATTTATCTCTCGGTGTTTTGTGATTTTTGATTAGTGCATGCCAGTATTGATAAATAAATTTAAGTATAATGATGATTTATGTTGCGTGTTTCATTTGGTTGCTTCTGTTTTCTATGGCTTGGGTTATATTATAATTAAGTGCATCAACTAACTCCACCTAACACCATTTCTTTGGCCCGTACTTGCGTAACATCTGTTAAAGTGTAAACCCACTAACTGCTGAACATACATTCTTAGGATATGTGTTATTTATTCTATTACATACAGAAGTTATTTCTAAGACCGCACTTATTCAGGCCACGCGCCGACACTGCACTGCCGAGTTAAGAAGGTATATTAATTGAATTAGGTTGTAGGGCAAACCACAACGAGAAAGATCATATTGCTTAATTATTTTCCTAAGTAGGTCGTTTCATCTATCTCATCGACTGACTAATTCATCATCGCTAAGCCGAACCCACTGAACGTAGAATATTGATGCTTAAAGGTGCGTTCTTTATGACGTGCAAGCTATGAAAGGTCTAAACATGGGCCGAAAATTTTCTCGCTGTTAATTCAACTGCGTCCACTCCAGGAACTTAAATCATTAATCAATATATTTAAAAGGCTTTGTCCTGACTGACTGACAGACAACGCACAGGCCAAACCACTGGACGTAGGGACTTGAAATTTTTAGGGTAAGTTCGCTGAGAAGTATAGGCGTACTAAGAAAATAATATTGTTAATCCGCAACGCAAAGGAAGTTGCGGGCGTCAACTAATTAATACTCCTCAGGTGAAGTAAAAATAATGTTTTCAGGATTTTCAGAAATTTCTGCAACTGTAAGATTGTTGTAAACAATCAAAAAGTCTGACGGATAATCCATATTACACGCGAATATTAAAGTTACACCTCCAAGATCAACAAAATTGTTTTCGATCCGACTCTGCTATCAAGCGTTTATCAAAATCTGTGCGCAGATCGGGCTGAGTAGGCAGCTGTGATGCAATGCTGCACCTCACCTCCAATCCATAGCCTTTGGAAGTCTTCAATGTCACACGCAGTATGTAATGTTTAGCATCAAACAAAACTCGGCTTTGGTGGCGCGCGCTCGTGTACTATGCGTTATGTGACCGTTGCCGGCGGGCTAGGCGGACTCTATACCTTAGTGTTAAGTGTACCTTATCGCCATGGCAGTCTTTGACAAGTGGGTCGTGCTCAAGATAGTGGAATTCGTAAGTAGATTGCACCACAACGCATGGTAGAGGTGGTTTGGCAACTAAGCTAAATGCTTGGAGATTGGAGTGTGTTGTCGCGTTATGTGATAAGGCGTAATCGACTTTTAAAAATTATACTCATTACGTTGATGCAAATTGTCCTCATTTCGTATAACTCGTTTGCTGACTCAATTATTTTTTTATTTTTCTTTGTTAAAATAATATTTTACTAATCGATTACTTAGGTACGACTACCTAACTGCTTACTGCTTGGCTCATACATAACATAAGACATGATATAAGTAAACAAGTTATGGGTCAAGATAGTTAATTTGTAAATAGAAAAGCAGGAATATATAAATATAATAAAAACAATAAATTAGGTCTAGAAAAGATTTTATAATAAATTTATTATGTCACCGTAAAGTAAGACCTTCAAGGTGATTTGAAATCCTGTAGATAAAAAGATAGAAATTCTTTATTGCACTAGAAAAAACACAAGGACCTATACCGGCGAACCTAATGCTTATTAGCATTATCTTCCAGCTAACCAATGTGTATTGTCAAGATGTGATATTGCTAGTTGGGTAGATTAGTTTCAAAGGTATGACAAATAATACAATTTTAAAATAAACTTCTAATACATAACATAATACATGTTGATTGTAATCGTAAACTAAGATTGTCTCAATCAATATTTTTCGCATATTTGACTTATTTCACCTTATAAAGTCTATTTAATTAAAGTAGTTTATGAGTATATTTTGTATAATATCGTAAGTATTATTTAGTTATTAAACATTTAATTTCTTTCATGACATATCTGCACTACCACATCTCCATAATACGCAGAGGTTAGCTTGAAGAAAATGCTAACTAGCATTAAGTTTGCCTATGTACTTGTTTTTTACTTTGTGCAATAAAGCATTTTCTATCTATCCATCTAAAGTCAAACTAGCACAATCTAAAACATCCTGTAATTTCATGAACTCCCACACAATTTTACTAAAGATGACAGAAAGATGGCACACTGTGCATTAGAGTGGCATGCAAATGGTTCAAATTGCTGAAACATTGAAATACATAAATGGGATGTGTCATTATTATGCTAATTTTTATCTCAAAGAAAATACGGCATTGGCTAAATTTAACTTCAACAGCCATTGGGAACACAATAGATTACTTACAATAGCTTACATTGTAGACAACATGAGCATTGTTTTTCATTTACACGTGTTATCTAAAGTGAAGATTTCCAAAGAGGCTGTAAACTGTTATGAATCTTCTAGCTAGGTAGAGGTAGAGATAAATTACAAATTGGTATTGGTTTATTTGTTAATCCAACGTGTTCAGAATACGAACCCGCGAACTCTGGCCTCGCGTAGATTTCATTTTTCATTTCATGCACCTTAGTGGCATTCAACTACCGTAAGGAAATGAGGGAGGCCGTTGAGAATATTTTGTGCCAATCACCACCTGTGTTTGATCCGTATTCCTCTTTTGTAAATCCAAAAAATCGTCGGATAAATGTGAACACCTTTATATAAAATGTTCAGCTGGTAGCTGACATTTTGTCTTGCCCGACACTACCAGTGGGAACGGGGGACAGGTATTCTACGTAAGGCAGGGCAGAGATCAGTCTCCTTATTTTTCTTATCGTGTCACAAGTTCTTTCGAAGCAGTGTGGTGAAAGGATTTCAAGTGTGCCTCGAAGAGGCCCCGGTTCTATGACATGCCGGTTTCCTCACGATGTTTTTCTTTACCGTTAAGAACGTGTTTTAAATGCACACAGATATTTTTGAACACAGAAATCCATAGGTGTACTACCGGGTTCGAACTCACAACCTTCGGATCTAAAGTCTAGGCACCTCCCTCTCGGCCAACACGGCTTTTTTTTTTCTTTTTTTTTATATTTATTTTTATAGAAATTAGTGAATCATCATCATCCTAGTTTCAGCCGTGTAATTAAGTTGTGATGACATGATTACCCATCTTACGCTCCATCGCATACAATAGTTAGTCACCAAGTTACTCGAGTTACGTGTAATGATTTGTGACTCGGTTTCCGGAATGACACATTCAAATTAATTTCTTGTAATCACTGGCAGTTATGTGTCCGACTTGATGAATTCGGGTTAGCATGTAGAGTTAGTGACAATACGAAAAAAAACATTATATTATGTACTTAGGTATATTTACGGTGTGTAAAGATTATTTACCGATGATAAACCGACCTGAATCGTCCCAGAACTTTTCTTGGCCCAATTCCACACTTTGGTAATAAGTAGGTAACTATCAATAAATATAATACCAATTTGCTTAGCAAAAAGCGTTTAAACGTGCACTTAGAAAAAATTGCCTAAAACTTATTTTCTATTTATTGTGATCCATAAAAATAAAAAAAGTCTCAGCTTTGGCATAGGAAAATTACAAATATAAATCGGTAAACACAACACCGCATCTCATTTTCCTCTGCATTCTCAGTTTTCCGCTTCGATCCATTAATATCTCACTCAACTACTGTAATACCTGCATAATACCTATATTTTATTCTGCTCTTAAGTTACCCGAGCATAGTCAATCTGTATGCTTCGCACGGACAATTCTATATTAACGTGTTATTCCAAGTTGATAATTAAGCTGTTCTTTGCGCCTCCAATGTCACTCCCACGGTGGACAATGACGTCAGTGCGGTAGTGGAGGTAGGGAAGGAAGGTACTAGGCATGGAAATGGCTACTTCTATTTCATTGTCACATGGTGATATGATTTCATTTTGTAACGGTGAATTGTGCGAGACCAAAACTAGTTTAAGACCTTAAATGTAACCATACTTCAAGCAAAATAAATAATTTCACTTCATTTCATTTCAACAGCTCAATCACCGGTGATTTTGTAACACACTGCTATTTTTCATCAGTGGCCTATTGTGACTAATATCATATTATAATTCACGCAAACGCGACGCCACGCAATCACTCCTACTCACAGGCAGCACACTACTGACTGACTGTTATAATTATTTACGATACGATACGAATGAAATTAGGAATGGTGACAAGTATCATGACATACAGCGTCCGGTACAAAATCGCCTGCCGGGGTAACAAGTGTTATGTGTGACCAGTTTTATACCATGATAAATAACATGTTACTCAGTATACATTCCATGCCTAGGTGATTCTGGTAAAGGCCGAAGAGCCGCTCATTGTTGGCGACGCGGGGACAATAGAGATGTTTCCTTTCGGGATGCAAGGTTGCTGCATTGTGGCTTTTTGCCTGAAGAAGACTACGATGCATCTATTCGCTTGTACATATGTGATGTCTGCTTACTAATTGGGCTTGGAAATACTAACATTAAGCTAATGACATGGAGGTTGGAGGCACTAAAAATGGTGAGTCGTTTAACGTTTTTTGTGCCTTTAAAGAAAAAGATAAAAGATTTTTATTTTGCACGAAACACGGTAGGTTATATAGTAGGTAACAGAGTATGTACATACATGTCTCATCAAGAACAGGCATACAAAATAATGGCGTTCAAACTTTTAGGAAGCTTTCAGCTTATTTCATACTCACAGCTTCCTTGCGACGCATCCATAAAAAAAAAAAAAAATGTTTATTGGTTTCTTAAATATGGATCGGGTACATTATAATGGATATCATGGCAGACTTATCTTAAATTTTTAGATTTACCTGCTGGAGCTCTGTACCCTACACTAGGTCTCCTCAAGAGCCTGTATTGTACAGTGACTCGGTTTGTCGCTTTTTTTTGTTAAGATGGATATAAGTAAAGTGGTATCAACAGCTGGTGTGCGTGGCGTGCGTGGTGGCCAAGCGCGTGTCGCAGGACGACGAGGCGAGGCTGGCGCTGCTGCTGCAGAAGCTGTCGCGAGAGTGGTCGCTGCTCAACTCCGTCACGTGGGATAGCGTAGGGGGCTCCTTCGCTGACGCCGTCTATGGAGGTAACTATTAACAAATATGTCTATTAATATCCCTATTACATTGAAAGGGCATTCCCTACGTCAACGTTCAAACGTTACAACGTTAACAACGTTTGATTTACAACTTTTGAAATTTCGAAGATTTTCATTTGAATTTGATTTCAATTTGAGAAGATTGCAAGAAGTGTAAAATATGTGAGTTTTTTCATCAAATGAGCCAACACTAATTATGTTGGTCGTAAATGAAGTAAACAATTAATTACTTTAAAAACATGGCCCACGTAAACGGATTCACGATCTTGTTTGTGTCTCAAAAAAACAGAACAGTCTCGAAAGCCCAGTAATTTCACTAGCCATAGAACCCTTCAAACCGGAACACAGTAATACTTACACATTACTGCTTTGCAGCAGACTATCTGACACTGTGTTGGTTTGGTACTATCTAGACGGCGGCATCCTGCAGGGTCGCCTTCCAACGGTAAGAAACTTAATTACATAAAAAATATTTATAACTTACTACGTTTCTTCAATGCTTGCCCCAGGCTCAATGAGAACTGACACACATGTATGCCCCTTACCTTACCAAAGCTAAAAGGTCATGGTTTTCTTTCACAAATTTTATTGATTGAGTTCAATGTAAACAGTACCTGTTTACTTGCAAAATTATTTGGGCAGTTCCATCATTAAAATAACCCAAATTTAATATACATACATATTTGAGTTCAACAGAGCCAGTGGGCTTTGGGCAGTTCTGGTGTTGTAATTTTATGTCAGTCTAAGGTATTCGATATGATCTATTTTGTTATATCATCGCGTTTGTGATAAAGTGCATTATAAGAAATAATCCAATTCCGAATAATTCTTCCTAATAAACAAATCTAGGAAGGCCATACAGAACAAGATTAAAATAGTTTGTTGGTTGCAGGTTACACGATAATAACGTTCGTGCTGATGGTAGCACGGATCGTGCAGGAGATCCCGCGCGGCCGCCGCATACTGGAGGGGCTGTTCCTAGGGTTTGGGATGCTGTTCTTCATCATTATAGGTGAGTTCATAGTAACACTACAATAACGTTCGTGCTGATGGTAGCACGGATCGTGCAGGAGATCCCGCGGGGCCGCCGCATACTGGAGGGATTGTTCCTAGGGTTTGGGATGCTGTTCTTCATCATTATAGGTGAGTTCATAGTTACACTGAAATAACGTTCGTGCTGTTGGCAGCACGAACTTTATCACGGATCGTGCCAGTACTTATAAACGACGAAGTATACCTACTAAAAAAATTTGTTTATAATATCTTCTTTGATGAAAAAGTTGGTTTTATCGATGAGACCGACTACTGTATTTTTTTTTTTTTTTCTATTGTATTTGTTCTTAGGAACAAGGCGGATATATTACTAAATACAATATTTTAATCAGGTTAAGTCAAGTCAAACAACTTAGTAGAAAAGTTACTAACAATATCTACTTACAAACGAATTAGTACAAAGCACCTCAAAGTAATTAAGAATTGTTAAGTACATACTACGCATACCTACCTAATTAGAAGTTTCGTAATAAAGTAACAGTTCGATAGTGGAATGGCGTAGAAAATGGCTACCATAAGTTTTGTGATGTCCAACGCAACGTAACATGAACGCACCTTAGTGACGCAATCACGAAAGTGTGTGTGTTTTCTATTAGTATTAGGTTCTTATAACTTTGTCGTCCCATAGATACTTGCTCAGAAATTGTGTCAAGGTGAGTTATGATATGCCGCCTATTATAACTATTTTACTTCGAGAATCCAGCAAAAGGAGTGGTTATACGTCAGAATCTGCTAACATAATTTCTGCCATTTTTGACGGGGGACGAGGTAAACACGGTTTGCACACGCGCCTAACAAAATCTTATTCATATAAACGCACACAAAAATAATCTCGCACACCATTCTTAAATATGCACACTGTTATCAAATACATCGTATAGTTTTATTTAACGTGAATGGCCAAGAAGGTTATATGGCCAGCAGAGGGGTACGCCTTGCATTAACATCTCCTTTGGCTAGATTCTCGAAGCGATTTTACGATAGTTACACATGATTCATTTCAATTCTTCATTATGGTGTTATAGGAGTAGTCTAGCATTAAAATAGATTGATTTAACATGAAAATAATGAATAGACTGTGAATTTTTCCTTTGTAATATACAATTTCCTTTCATGATTTTACGTCCTCCTAAAAATTACGTCGATTCTGGTATCAACACAGTAGGTAAAAGATAACTGAAATCAATCTGGTAGCTGAGTGAAGTTGTGATAGGAACAAACCTAAACTTAAGTAAGTACATACACCACAGTCATAGATCCTACCCTAATATCTTCTCTAATAAGGGGCTGCGCAAACGTGTGTCCTGTGTCTGACACAAGACACCATCAAAGGTAGATTTTCATACAAAACAGTTTCCACCACCAGTGGCCGCTACAACAAAAAGTGACGCTTCCTACAGTTGTCGGTGTATTGTATCAGAAACAGGACACTCGTTTGCGCAGCGCCTAAATAAGGTAACTTATTCACTAGAGTAAATATTTGTTATCGTCACCAGGTGGCCTCGAACTCGCATCCCTGGACTCGGTGCCTCAGAACCTGGTTGTGAACGCGTCAGTCCTCGGCAGCTTCTCGCTCCTGGCGGCCGCGCTGTTCCTCATCGACCTTATGGGGCCTCGGCTCTATACCGCCACCAAACAGGCCCAAACCGACCCCGTCTCCTCGCCCAGGGTCGAGAAGAAAGTCTCCATTGCCAGTCCACCCGTGACCACAAATGGACATCTACCAAACGAGAAGAATACCGGAATGAACGGACATATATCTACTGAACGACCCAAGGATTTGGATTTGAAAGCTGATCCTAAGGAAGCCAAAAACGAAACGAAGCTGTTAGAAACGTCATTCGATGAAGAGACGAAATTAGACATCGATGAGATGCTTGAAAAGACGAAGTTCGGGTCGTTACGGAACGGCATCGAAGGCGGAAATTACGTGAGACTTTCTGACCCGATTTCTGAACCTGAAAGACTGCATTATGAAAAAGAACTGGCTAAATTTAACGAGAGATATTTCCGTGATTTCCTTGACACGTTCGCGGGGAGACTTCCGGTCAAAGAGAACTATTTACCGGAACTACAAACGCCGGTCTTCGCAAAAGTGAAGACCGGACGATTGAAGAATTTGTACGACGAGGAATCCCCCACTTACGAGAAAAAGCCGCCTTATAAAGCTAAAACAGTGCCTTCGCCGACTTTGCAGCAGTTGGAGGATTATTTGAAGAATCCTTCGCGGAGTAAGCGAGCTGATACGCCGGCGCTGTTTCCAATGGAGCCGATAGAAGAAAAAGAGACGACGGATACTGAGGGCAGGGCCTCGGGTACACCCACGGACCCCGGGTATGTACAATACACGGCGGGACGGTGGCCCGACAAACACAGAGAGCTCAGAACGCCCAGGCACAGCCCTACTTAGATCATTTATGCCCAGGTTTCACTATTTTAGTAGCTTAGAAATGAAGCTAGTTCTACAAAGTACAGGGGACCAATTCGTTAGGCTGTCATCGACTCATGTTATTGAATGGTACGTCAATTTTGGCACATAATGAAAGCCACCAAAGTGCCGAAATTGACGGACCATTGAGAGCTGATGATAGCTTAGCAAATAAAGTCCCAGTACAATGTAGTTTAAACGGAGCCAGAGCTTCTAGCTTGCTAGCTTACTATCACTATCTTTCTATCCTGGCTTGAAAAACTAGCCTCGTGTATCTCGGGCATAAGTGATTCATTCCGAAACAAAGTGAATTTAAGTTACCAACGAATTGACTGACGAACAAATCCACCTAAACTGTGTGTGAAGTGAATAGCCATATGAATAGGCACTAATATATTTTTCATATAATTAAGTAATATACCTAAGAATTAAACTACCACTGTCCTGTTTTTATTTTTCAAATTCAGTTATATGCGATTTTTTATGTTTCCCACATGATTGTATGGAAACAAATATTTAATGGCCAAGATAAGGCGTAAATATTTCTAGAATTAACGACTTGAATGTAGGAAGTTCGTTGCTCCACGCTAAGTGGAAGATTATACTTAATTTTAAAATAATGAGCGTGCGACACATGCCATAGGTGTTTACTTCTATCCTTGTGAGATAAATACACACGCATTTAGATGTGGTTTTAGAGGCTACTCCAATCCTAACAACATTTTAATTAAGTCGACATGCCTAAGTGGCTAATCACAGCATTCCATGATTAATAATAATATCAAGGTTTTACAAAAACATAGACAACCGACTTCAATTGGACTGTTTTAGTGACCTGAAACACCACTGAAAAGTCATAGGGAAGCAAAATACACAATTCTATTCTATGGGACTAATATGAAAGTATATTCTATCAAACAAAAAAATTACAAAGTTTTGAGGTAACAAAAACATTCATCCGAATTGATTGGGCTAGGGAAACCCGTATGATGTTCTAATTTTCAGTAGGAATGTAGTGAACTATCTTAGAGTGTAGTAATTTCAGTAGGGATCTACTGGATATAGAATAGAAAAGAAAACCATTGACAACGTTGCATTTCCGCATAGATATGAGGTATTAGTATTCTAAACAGTTTGTTGCATAGAATATTACGCCACTGTTCGTCCTCTTTTATGAGAACACTTAGCATAACGCAAAAGCCTAACTATATCTGATTTCCCTATCTTTGTTAAGAGGCTATGTGAAAATTTGGAGTCGCTGCGTTTCATTCTTACTCGGTAACGGTATAGTTTACAAACTTGATGATATTATATATTACTTATTGATGATACAGTAATTACTTGAGGATATAATCTAAATAAATGTAAGACAGAAACACGATTGGTGAAACTTTTCTCGATAGATTTATTTTTTGAAATAGGCCCTCTTAAAATCTGATTTGCATCCATCGTCCGAATTTAGAGAATATTTACGGTTTATTTTTATACTATTGAGTGAGTAATCACAGAACTTAGATAAATGTAAAAGGATTTTTTTATAAATTCAATACCTTTCAAGCAATACGATGTTGTATCATTTGTCGCTTACGTCCGTTACTTTTGAGCGACAAAAATCTATATCTAACCTCTTCCCTCGGGGTAAAGTGTCTAATTGCGCTATCACTGTCTTACAATGCGGCAGCTGTCATTTCTGACAGTTTCACATATCCTCTTACAGTTGTTATAGCTGTTGCTTTTTTGTAGCAGGTACCTTATTTTCAGGAAGCTATCTGCACAAGACACACGTTTTCGCAGCCCATGTTTGACGTAAAAGCCGGAATTCAACCAATTTTGTATTCGATGTGTTCCTTACAAAAAATGTTCAGGAACTTGTACTCGTAGTTGAGTTTTTACTCGTAAGTTTTTATTGTTTTCAAGTTAGTTCCAAGTATCATGACGACAAACGAATACATCCGCCTCCCAAACAATAATTAATTCCCAGACTGTAATTATTCGCATCAAAGTTCAGTTGAATAAAAACTTAAGAACCTCTGTGAATTTATCTGATTGACCCAATCTATTTCAAGTTTTGGTTAATATCTACATATTTACATAATCTTAGGTTTTGGTACATAATCTACCTGTTAGGTACGTCTCTGCTAATACTTAGCTAAGAAACTTTTTTCATAGGAAAAAATATTTTCGTCGGTTTCTTCGCTGATAAGCAATTTTTGAAAGAGCTTTTCTTCTGAAGCGTGGTTACATCAATGCAAAAATACTTCTAAAATAGTTAGTTGATACCGAAGTTTAGCTTCTAATTATTTTATTGATATTAAAATAATTTTGACCTTTCATCTCTAAGATAAATTGTACGCTTCGTTAGACAAGGCCACTACGTATCATTGATTCCGGTGAATGAATTTCGCAATCACACAGCTGTTTACTATTAGATACGCTAAAACAACACGCAATTGTGATGAGCGCGCTAACAAGACTTGTAATGAAACACATGGTTCATTGAGCTGTAGGTCTGCACTAGTACTTATACCAAGAATTAGTTAAGTTAGCGCGCGTCAAGAGCAAAACCAAAATTATTGAACTTTCAAATTACAACAGCCTACCGTACATCAGCCTACCGTACATCAGTCATTGTCGGCCCATATCAATGCACTGGTGAACAATGACCTATTCGGGTCACCCAGGAATATTTAGGACTTTTCTAATTCTAGGACTAGATTAGGACTGTTCTAATTCTACTTGAGGCTTTTAGTTTTATTAAATAAGTTTTATCGAATACAGTGCCTATTCCTTTCAAGAAGATCAAAACTACGACAAACTGCGTACTTATATCGTTATTATGCTCAGTGACTCACATACCGCATAACATGTAAATTAATTGTTAAAATAATAATCTAGAGGCGGACAGTTCTCACGCGAAACTACCGGCCTCGCGGTGACTACGATAAATAATTACAGAATTAAGGAAAAATTTGGACACAATAGGTACTTTAATAAAATAAAACCTGGTTGTTAAGGATTAGTGGGAAATACCAAAACAAGTATTTTAATTATTACCAATTTAAATTGGTACTTAGATGGTTTAATAGTGATCTTCCTAAAAATAAGCAATAATCTTCCATCTATTCTACTACCTAGTTACAAGAAATAAGAGAGTACCTAACTGGGACTGTCTGTGTTCAATGCATCATCATCATATTAGCCCGTCTGCACCCACTGCTTGATATAATGCCTTGATCACACGTACCGAGAAAACGGCCGAGACAGTGCTCTCCGAGTAGGTACTCTGTACGTATGAACATAGCGCCGAGTACTCTGCTGAGCGAGTGATGTTACTTGCTTACATCACTGTCTCGCCCGTTTGCTCGGTATGTGTGATCTGGGCATAAGGGTGCGTTTCCACTGAAGCGGAGCTGGGCGGAGTGGAGAGGAGCGGACTGTTTATTAGGCAATCACAGTGCTCGGAGTGGAGTGGAAGTTACCCGCCCTAAGCCTTCCTCTTTATCACGCCACTTGTCTCGATGTTCTGCGAGACGCATCCAGTGCTTGCCCGCTACCCGTAGCTATGTGGACGGCCCATTAAGCAGGTGATCTGCATCTTTGTCGTCTTACATCCTTGGGCTACCAGTCCATTAGCGCCTTGGTCTATCGATTGTCGTCGCCACGTCTGGCAACATGTCCTGCCCATCTCGACATCAGGCTGGTAATCCGCATTAACACGACTACGACTTTCGTACGGTCGGCATCAAAAGTCAATAACCACATTCAGACTTTCAAAATCGCTATATACCATATTATATTTTTTTACTGTGCGCTTGTTATGTTGAGTTATTTAGGTAGGTACCTATAATAAATGGAGAAAAGCAATTTTGAAAATCTGAATGTGGTCATCGACTATTGATGCTGACTGTACGTCGTCGTATCTCCACTTTTGGTATATGCTCGAGGGAGATACCGAGCATGGCGCGCTCCATTACCCTTTGTGCTACTCGGATATTTAGCATGTTTCCTTTGTGAGTTGAATGCATAGCCTACGCAAAATCAGATAGGTACCCCATAAGAAAATTCTCATCCCATTATGCAGCGGGGTCACGCATAACCGACAACCTCGAGGAGTCTGCAGACAAAGGACACTTGTTACCGGGCGTCGTGGGAATGAGCCCGCGCCGCCGACCTTCGCACATCGCCAGCCCAGCTGCTGCGTCGAGGGCCAATGTTTAGTAACTTCCTAAATGGACAGCCCTAGATAAGATGCATAGTTCCCAGTAGTTCGAATAAAACATGTCCCCATGGAAGTAGTGGGAATAAATTATTCCCGGTAGTTCCATTATTGGATAAGTATGGAGTGGACTACGAAAAACCAATGGAAAAATCATAAGCGCATTAGGTTTAGGTTAGGACTGAATGCTTCGCTTACGTCCGGATAAGAAGCCCTACTCCTGTTATCTCATACTTGCGGTTTGCATTTGATAGGGTGTCTCTGCACAAGGTACCAGGAGGACATAAAGCCCAAAAAGATCATTGGTTGCCGGGTCCTACTCAATTTATAGGTAGGTAAGACCAAGTGCTTGTAGGTACCTACCTGACCTATCAATATTAGGTATATCTACAAAAAATAGGAATGCATAAAAGCCAAGGCGGTGGGCTGGCCCTAGGCACTTTGGTTTCGTGCGGCGAGTGGTTTGATACAGTGTTTGTCTATGAAAGTACCAGGAGAGCATACATGCCAAGGGAGTGTTTTTTAATAAATTGTATGTGTCAGTGGAAAAAAGCCCCAAAGGACTAAGTTAAGTAGGTCCCGGCTACTATTTACCAAGCAAACACCCCTTCGGAGTTCATGTTTTCCTGGTAACTTCGACGGATGACGAGCACTAGTTACTTCCGAAACGGACAGCCCTAGATTAAAGTAAAGATCAAGTTATGAAGCCCTACTCCTGTTATATTTGATAGGGTATCTCTGCAGTCTGCACAAGGTACCAGGAGGACATAAAGCCCAAGAAGTTCATTGGTTGCCGGGTCCAACTACTCCATTTATAGGTAGGTAAGACCAAGTGCTTGTACCTACCTGACCTATCAATTTTATATCTACAATAAAATAGGGATGCATAAAAGCCAAGGCGGTGGGCGGTCCCTGGGCACTTTGGTTTCGTGCGCGAAGTGGTTTGATACAGTGTTTGTCTATGAAGGTACCAGGAGAGCATACATGCCAAGGGAGTGTTTTTAAATAAATTGTATGTGTCAGTGAAAAAAAGCCCCAAAGGACTACCTAAGTTAAGTAGGTCCAGACTACTATTTAGCAAGCCAACACCCCTTCGGGGTTCATGTTTTCCTGGTAACTTGGACTGATGACGAGCACTAGTTACTTCCAAAACGGACAGCCCTAGATTAAAGATCAAGCTTTCTAAACCTAAATTGTTGATCTTTGTGAGAATTTTCATTTTATAAGTTTTCCTATGGAACAGTGACAAAATGCGTTCACTGAGATTTTAGGTTTTGACCAAAGTAGTTGTCACATATCCTTTAGACTTCCATATTTCTTAGTGATAAGGAATTGACCCAATATTGGAGATTTTCATACTTACACTTCAGCTTTGAGGATTTATGGAAAGTAAAAACCAGCGTTTTAAAAATATTTTTTTATTGATATCTACATTATATTCTCATACATAGAATATTTATCGATTATTATACATACCAAAATAATTATAATTCATTACAATAACATGACTCCGACCTTGTTGGTCTTTGGATTTCCATAAATCTATGTGTTTCATATATTATTTAACAAATGTATATTTTTAAAATTTAAATACTTAGCACCTTTTCTAGATCAACAAGTAAACAGTCGTTGGTTCAGGCACATTCAATATTCTTTTTATGGAAATAGCAATACTATTGAAAACATAATATGAATTCCATAAGCTCATAATTTGTTGAATATAATATTTCAATTAACCATTTTTCAATGATATCTCTATCACATACTTATTTATATCTATGTTGATAATGATGACAGTTAACTAAAAAATATTGATCATTTTATCAGTTGGTAAACATTTTACTCTATGTATGTGTACTTAAAACTTGCATTAAAATGTTTCGTAAAATAAAAGAAATACATCACTAGAATATACATAAGTACGAAACTACGAAATAATTAATATGGAATGTGATTATTGGAATGATTACAGGGTTATCCTACAATACAACTTATATAAAATAATGACTAAAATGAAAATAGAAATATCTTTTATGCCTACTCGCATTATTTGTGCCCTAAAGTCCTATTATCATTTCAATCAAATATTACAAAATCAGATCTGTAAGGACGGAATAATACTGTACTCTGAGGCAAATCGAAAAAACCGTTTCTCTCGTAAATAGAGCGAAAGACGATTACCTCTAGAGTACTACAGTGTTTTTGTTTGAGGTAAAGAAACGCTGAATATATGCGTTACATATTAAATATACACAGTACACTGCACACCAGTCTGTTCACAAACTTATAACCACTTGGAGATGAACGCTGAAACAGTCATTACTCGAATACTCATGTGTGATCGTCTCCAAGTTTCTTATTCTCTTCCTCAAGAGAATGAGGAAATTGGCTTCAAGTGGCTGAACTTACGCGAACTCGAGCGCTGAAAAGTAAAATTACAGGTAAGTGGTGGGTATAGACTAGCTTCCGCCTACGGTATTGCCGACTTGGAATTAGATACTCGTACTAATGTAGCCTATAATAAGTCCTTTTCAATTGCTATACCTATCCGAGTTTTAGCCTGGGTTTTTTTTATAAACTAGTGTGTCGTAGCGTAGGACGGCCTTCCATTGGTCTAACGACGTGTCGCGAGAAGTCGGCGGATGGAGATGGTAGGAGACCGCTCGTCGGGGCGTCTTATGGTGGCTTCACACAGACCGTGTGAAGCTAGCGGCCCGAGGCTGCCCGGTGCGGACGCGTATTGGCGCCTATCACAGGTCGTGAGAAAGGGTGATCTGGATTCGTCCGCGGCGCGCGCTCGCCATTACCGATGACCGCGGAGCGGTGCGTGTCAGCACAGGCCGTGTGTCAAGCACTGGACATCTAGGGGATATTATGATGTGTGGTTACCTGGTGAGTGCCTGGTATCGCGCTGCAGCGCGACGTACTGGCGCACGAGGCGCGCGATCTCGTGTGCCTGTTCCGCCTGCAGCCGCGTCACGCGCTGCTGCAGCAGCGACCCACATTTCACGTCCAAGAATAGCGTGCCGTCTTCTGAACGCACCTGTAAACCATATAAGGGTTAGAATTGACAATGTTAATTCTAATTGCTAGATTGGATCAGTACAGTATTGTACGTGTTATTTGTGTAGTATATATTATAATTATAATAATTATTTATTTTTCGGATAACACGTACAGACAGCGTCATAGATAAGTATTCCCTTTTCATTATAATATCCAGCTTAAATCCCTTCAAATCACCTTCGCGGCGAATGGAGAAGTTTTGCCTTTAAAAAATAGATTATATTTGTATAACCGTATGTAAGTAAGCCAAAATAATTTTAAGTATTACAATTTTTTGAAGGATTTATAGCTGGGTGTCTTGTGCAAGGGGGATACTTATCTCTGACGCTGTCTGTACATACAGATCCAATCTAGCAATCAGGATTAACTAGCAGTCCTTCATCCATAATTATTTTTCTAATATTATTCTTGATCGTGTTTATAGCTAATTTTATGAAGCGTTTCGCTGCGCGTAACTCGACCGTATTAGTGCACCCGCAAACGCGTCCCCGACTACAACGCGTGACGGACCCTGCCATCAATGAACTTCTAGGTATTTTTTGTCCTCCTGGTAGTTACCTCTGATAGAGGTACAGAAACACTGTCCTATTAAATGATCTAAACACCGTAGGGCTTCATGATTTTGTTCGACATAGGTATGCGAAGCACTCAGTCACCTACTGCGCTAATGATTTTTCGCTTGATTTTTGGAAATCCATTCCAAACTAATCAAACAATGGAACTAGTGGGAAAAAAATATTCCCACTAGTTCCATGGAACAACTCATAATGGAACTACTTACTGGGAACTATCTACTGAACCGATTTTGATGAAATTGTTCTAAAGGACCAATCTGAAAGTAGGTTCTCTCAAATATTTTTTCAAATCTGTTCATAAACAAGTTGGTATCAAAGAGGTAAAAAACATAAAAAAAAACCTTTTTTGAAGTCGGTCGAAAATGGTTTATTACCCTGATGGGAGTTCTACGACAGGTAGTATGGGTCTAACTAGGATGTGACGTAGACGTACCTTCCTGGTGGATATGAGCTCGGCGTACGGCCAGTGCGTGTCCGTCTCGTGTGTGGCGGGGTGCAGCAGGTGCACGCCGCGCCGGTTGAGAGCCAGCACGTGCTCGCGCCACTCGCCCCCGCCGCCCCCCGCACCGCCCCCGCCACTGCCCCCACCGCCCCCCGACACGCGCCGCACCGCGAAGAAGGAGGAACCGAACAGCGGCCAGCGGGAGAGGACCTGAGGGTGCATAAATTAGTAAGTATAGAACAGGACTCAGAACAATTTTTCGATTGGTGGATGTTTAGGTTTTTTTAACAGGAATATTCGGACACAAAAATATATGAGGTGAGCGCGATAAATACCCGTTACAATCATTTATTGGCATTTATATGCCAGCTAAGGGTAGTTTTTATTGACGAGGTCAAATTGGTTTTGAAGATTACTAGTTGTAGGCTGGCGCCTATTGATTCCTGAAAATATTGTTCTAATTGAAATATGAATTGTCATATGTTAACAGCTGAATTGTTTTTAGGGTAACAGAGGCTTTAGACTTTGCTACTAAAGTTTAATTGAGTTTTCAAGAAATGTATTATTTTATTATTATTTTTTTTTAGTAATTTTAGTATTACTCATTTTATCTACGCTACGCTACCGTTTCGACCTGATTGGCCCAGAGTTACCTAATCCCTCTGAACTTAGAGGCAACATAATTTTCTGTTCGCGTTCTCCGTCAATATGGCTGAACAAGTGACCTAAATCCATACCTGTAATACTTTGGCTTTGGCAGCGGCGGGCGTGAGCGTCCGTGCATGTGCCCACTCGGTCGCGACCCAACTAGCCCACTTGGCGGGGCGTGGCTCCCGCAGTGCGAGCAGCGGTTTGGGGAGGAGGTACTTGAGGTCTCGCGGCGCCGGGCCCTCCGCTAGCCCGGCTGCGCGGTGCAGTAGTGCAGCCACTAGTGCCGCCTCGCGTAGTGCGGGCGCTGCTGGTGCGCCGCCAGATGGCAGCACTAGCAGAAGCCCTTCTAGGTAGTCGGGCGCCACCTGGGGATGAATATATGGTTAGTTTCGGTAGGTAAAATAATATCTTAAGGTCGTGTTCCATCGCTACAGGATGGTGTCAACGCAAGAAATAATCCTAACTCTAGTAATAACTTGTATTTTGTTGCCTGAAAATAAAACTATTATTATTATAATCAAAGTCTTGTATAGCACTGTTACAGTGCTACACAGGACTTTGGTTATAATAATATGACCAGGAATTTGATTATAATAATATGACCAGAACAGTTCTGGTCATGACGCCTGCTCATGAGTAGTTGTGATCTCTTATCATCAGGAGAGCGCTTAGCTCGTCTCGTCACAATGACATACTTATCCAGACTAAGGTGTCAGAAGATGAGGTAGAAGGGGTGGTGCGGAGCGGGGGAGGGGGGGGGAGGTACCTGGTTGAACAGCACTTCGGTGTAGAGCGGCGGCGCGTCCGGCTTGAGCGGGTGGTGCCACACGCTGCGGCAGAACATGAGGTAGAAGGGGTGGTGCGGAGCGGGGGAGGGGGGGGGGAGGTACCTGGTTGAACAGCACTTCGGTGTAGAGCGGCGGCGCGTCCGGCTTGAGCGGGTGGTGCCACACGCTGCGGCACAACATGAGGTAGAAGGGGTGGTGCGGAGCGGGGGAGGGGGGGAGGTACCTGGTTGAACAGCACTTCGGTGTAGAGCGGCGGCGCGTCCGGCTTGAGCGGGTGGTGCCACACGCTGCGGCAGAACATGAGGTAGAAGGGGTGGTGCGGAGCGGGGGAGGGGGGGGGGAGGTACCTGGTTGAACAGCACTTCGGTGTAGAGCGGCGGCGCGTCCGGCTTGAGCGGGTGGTGCCACACGCTGCGGCACAACATGAGGTAGAAGGGGTGGTGCGGCGCGGGGGAGGGGGGGGAGGTACCTGGTTGAACAGCACTTCGGTGTAGAGCGGCGGCGCGTCCGGCTTGAGCGGGTGGTGCCACACGCTGCGGCAGAACATGAGGTAGAAGGGGTGGTGCGGAGCGGGGAAGGGGGGGGGGGGAGGTACCTGGTTGAACAGCACTTCGGTGTAGAGCGGCGGCGCGTCCGGCTTGAGCGGGTGGTGCCACACGCTGCGGCAGAACATGAGGTAGAAGGGGTGGTGCGGTGCGGGGGAGGGGGGGGGGGAGGTACCTGGTTGAACAGCACTTCGGTGTAGAGCGGCGGCGCGTCCGGCTTGAGCGGGTGGTGCCACACGCTGCGGCAGAAGATGAGGTAGAAGGGGTGGTGCGCGCGCTGCAGCTCGGTGGTGACGTCCAGCACGTACTCGTCGCCGGCCAGCGGCATGGTGAGCGCGTCGCCCGCCACGATGCAGTACAGCGAGAACTCCAGCCGCTCCGCTTCGGAGCTCACGCCGATCTACACACAGGATACAGTGATTGTAAATTTAGGAGCAAAGAAAGAGGATCTGGAGCAGTAAAAAATTATATTGTGCGAGCCGGTGTCCACAGTTCAACGATCGATCAAAGACGGGAGAGCTCCCAGTTTGTCGCCAGATGGCACTATCCATTTGACATTGATATATGTGAAATGTATCAGGTTGAATCATAATCGAGGGTTGAAGCTAAATATTTATCAACAAGATGTCCCGTTTTCTGGTTGGTTCATCTCTTGGTTGACCTTTCACTTTGGCTTGCACCACAAGATTTCGGCTATCGCCGCGCATCAGATCTTTGAATCATCTATAACTTCCTTAGCGCTGTGCACATCTGCGTTCCTGTATGGTTTTTCATAAGAATACTGTGTACTAGTTTGCAGTGACCAGGAGATGAATGCCATGTCACTAGGAGAGAGTTAGATATGAAAGTAGATGGATTTACGAGAAGAGGAAGACCAAAGAAAAGATGGGATGGACTGTGTTAAAGAGGATATGAACAAAGCAGTCGTGAGTACAGAGATGACGGCTGATAGAGACGAATGGAAGAAGAAGACGTGTTGTGGCGACCCCACCTAAGTGTCGGATAAAGGCAGGGAGATGAGTGTGTCTCTGGCCGCTCCTTATTCGAATCCAGGGATGGCTGCAGTGCTCGAGTGGCATGCACTGCAAGTGGAACTTGAGGCTGGCGAAAGCCTTCCCCGGGACGGGCCTCAAGGGCAACGTGCGTGAGGGGCACCGGTACGTGTTCTTAAAGATATCCCGGGGTCCCTCTAATGCGCAGAGGTCGGCCACCATGGGATTTTAGTCGGTATGAGTCCGACATACCCCTCCGCCCTCCCCCAAGGGCGATGGGCATCCATGAGGATTTCCCCATGAAAAAAAAAAGGGAGATGAGTGTGTACTGACCAGCGCGCACAGATCGTTGACGATGTCCTGCACGACGGTGGCGCAGCGCGTGTTGACGACGCGCTCAGCGCCGCCCGGCAAGCGGTACAGCTGGCGGCGCGCGGAGCGGCCCGCCGACACGGCCGTCACCTCCTCCACACTGGGCACGTTCTTGCGCCCACCACAGCGCAGCGTCTTGCGGAGGTTGCTGAGGCACACGGCGGCGGTGCCTTGGCACGGCCGCCGCCGGTCTGCCGCTGCCGCAGATAGGTACTCTACCAGGAATGGCCTGCACACACAATGATGGTCAGCTATGGTTTAGTACCGGAAAACTCTGGTCAAGGAGAGCAATAAATAGAAGAGACTGGAAAGAATTGGAGGAGGCTTTTACCGCTAGAGGCGGGCCCTACACTTAAGAAACAAAACCTACATAATGCGCCTACATATTGAACTATTATAAATGAAAGGGAATAATCCATAATTCACAATTATTTATCTAAATAAAGTAACAAAACATAGGCTTATACAGCGGTCCTCACACTAGGCTGCCTATATCGTGAGGAATGCTTTTTTTATTTACTAATTTACTCTTGTGTTCGTCGTTTTTGTCGATTGACGAACAGATGTGTGACACTGGGGAAAATAAGATGTCTGCGATGCGATTACTTCTCTTCAATCAAAAGCCTTCTACGTAGACAATGTACCTACTTTAATGTTGAAAATATTAGGTAGGTAATGTTGGTTCTTCTTCTTATCGTGTCACTAGTTCTTTCGAACCAGTGTGGTGAAAGGATTTCAAGTACGCCTCCAAAAGGCTCCTTTCGTGCACTATGTAGCATGCATGTATTCGCATAATGTAGGTAAAATACGTAATAATTGCATCGATACCTTCGCCTTTAATTGCGCCTGTAGCGGTGTAGCGCTGTAGCTAAGTGCTTGTTGCGAGGAGCCGAGGGCCGGAACTGACTTCTCGTTCATCATATTTGTTTATGCGATAAAAGGTTCCGACATTACTCTGCAGAAGCCCGACTGCTGTAGACTGTCGTACCTGAGTGTGTCGGAGCAGGTGAAGTAGGCGGCGAGTATGGACATGAGGCGCCAGGCGCGCTGGCACGAGTCGCCGGCTTGCGACCGGTTGGATGTGGTCTGCTTCATGAGCTGGCAGTAAACCTCGTCACGTAGCTCTGGTACGGCATGGCAGTGCTGGAGATGCAAATAAACAAGCTTGAATGTATGAAGGTTTAAGATATTCAACCAGCGCGGTACTGACCGCTTAGTCCTTGACACTTATGTAAAAGAACTGGTACAGAGGTGACGGCTAGATTGTTACAGGTAGATATACAAAAGCTGGCATGTACAACACATTCACACGTGCGCTTGTGTAGTGTCTGTGAATAAGAGCGTGGCGTGACGTGACTCATAACTATTGTGACCTGTGAATATTGTCATCATTTGATAAAGTATAGTGAAATTGCATTACTGTGAGAACTTTGACAGCGCCAGCTTTCGTTGACCAACCTGTCTGTAAAATAAGAGATTCGAGATTCGAGACGAAGAGGCTCCTTTCGTGCACTTGACACATGTTTTTCGAACTTTTAGGTAATATGACATGCCGTTTCCTCACGATGTTTTCTTTCACCGTTAAGCACGTGTTTAAATGCTCACATAGATTTTTGAACACAAAAATCCATTGGTGGTCGACCGTCGACTCACGACCTTCGGATATTATAATTAAGAACTGTACACCATACATCATGCCATAAACCATTTTCATTTTCATTCCACATTCCATTACCTCCCACTCTGCCAACACGGCTTTTTAGTGGTAATGCATCCTAGAAAACAAAACCAAGCCAATCACAAACTTACCATCAGGACCGTATAGACGCATTTGACTTCTGTGAGATCCTGGTGCATAGTCCTCTCATTGGGCTGCAAGTCCCCGCAGTAGGCTCGTACGCAGGTGAAGCATTCTAGGGCGGGCGGCGCCAGGGCGGGCGGAAGCCTCAGCAACGGCGCCCGCAGCGGCGTTGCTTGCCACTTTACCACGTCGGTCTGCGCTTTCCACGTCCATTCGTTCCGCTTTGCCTTGCTCTTTAGCGATGAATCCGCTTTCAGGATTTCTAGTCTGGAAAGATTGGTTGGTCAGTTGTCGTACGAAGCATATAAGATAGATAAAAATTGAAAGTACAATGGGCGGTCTTATCGCTAAGGAGCTATTTCTTCCAGAAAACCTTTGAGATTCCGTTTAGGTAGGTAAGTTAAAATGTGCAAGTATTAGGGTCTATTCGCACCGGTGCTGAACATCCCAGTGGAAATTGAGCCTTACTGCATTCCTGTTTGAAGAGCACTGTTATTGCATGACCACAATGTATTTTTGCTTTATATAAGTTTGCCTAGTCGATTATATGATGAACGAACTCGTAAGGAACTGATTCATTAATTTGACTTTCGTAAAAGTTGAGTGAAATAGTAATTCTAGTAAGTATTCAGCTATTTTCTACTGTAAGATTTTTTTTTTATTTGGTTCACTAATTGAAATAATCACTAAAACATAATTTGTTTTGGCTTAACTACTTATAAAGAAATCAGTGTTATTTCTAAGAGCAGTGAACACTGCATGCGTTGTGTGGACATGTTTAATGTAAAACTATTTAAATTTAAGCATAAAAAAAAAAAATAGTATTAAACAATAATTAGTTTCTAATTACATATGATATACAAAAAAAAAGACAACGATAGTATAGTAAAAACAAAAAAAAAAGTTAAAAGAGGTTTAAATAATGGCTTTTAGAATATTTGTTTTGGCAGAGGCCAAAGAACCAAATAAAAATGTCATAATGATTTCGTATTCCGATATAATAACTAAGCATTCTATGTAACGGTGAATGTTGTCCGACGTTCGTGCGACAGAGGGATAGTCTGAAGCCTTTTCTGTTTACGAGGCGGCTACCAGGTCGGGGCACCTCTAAGTTGATGTTCTGTAACATATCTGGACAGTCTATAAGGCTATGAATGATCTTATAGAGAAAGAGAATATCGGACACTTTACGTCGAGTGCTAAGTTGTTGTACCTTATAATGAGTCATTCTAAGTTCATATGATGGCAATGTCCTACATGTATTATTCGCGTAAGAGAGCTGATGATTTCTCAATATATTTGGCTGGACATGATGAATAAAATTACAGAAAATGTAACTTCTAGTTTTTCCATATTTATGGAAGAGGGAGTAATTAATGTAAGGGAGAATGCAAACAAAGAAACAAACTCAAACCTCCTTCTGATTATAGTGATTTTACATTATTCCACCGCAGTGTTTTTGTTGCCTTTGAGTTTTCACCTCTGTTCATCAAAAAAATCACACAGTAAACGTTAAAAACCATTGTGTGGTGAATATACTGTACGTAAACATTGTTTTCTAGCGTACATAGGTGTACCGGAAGCAGCCATGTCGCTTGCATTCGATGCAAATGATAGAGCGTGAGGCGATTTTAAAACAATACGCTTTCAGATAGGGCTGTCAGTCTTCCAAAAACACTACAATATAATTATTATAAATGATTAGATTATTGTTGCGCATTCTTCATATCAGTTAAATGAACATGCACATATTAAATAAAATATATTTTGGCCTTTTTTAAACAGCGTCATCTAGCCCCACACTAAACAGAACACTATGGGAACCAAATAACGGATAGAATACTTAAATACATCTTTTTTTAAATACATATATAGAATTCGTAGAAGATACCCATACTCAAGACGAACACCGATAATATGTACATTGTAGGTACATCATACAAATGTTTGTCCTGAAACGGGAATCAAACCCGCGACACCAGTGAGGCAGTCCAACTCGGCCACACTTGCCGTCCGTATCGTCAAATAGTTATACGAAAAAAAAAAATTAAAAGTAAAAATGTACAACCAGAGTTTGATTAAAAAAGGTTGTCGGTCCCTTTTAACTTAATGTGCCCTATAATGTAGTACGTTTTCATTTATTATTCAAACCGCACGTAAATGCAGTGAGAACTGAGCAGAGCTGATATAGATAGTCAGATAGCAGCCCTGGACGTGGCGGTTGGTCGGTGTCCACCACCGTAACCAATTGCAGTTACTGTTTGCACAGCGACGTGCCGACTTACAGCGATGACTCTCACCCTTTGTATACCTTATTCTATTGTAGGCTCTGTTTTAGAACAATGTGTAAGTCCTAGGTATGATCAGCTATTTCCGAATCTCATTATCTTTTTATGCTGCTCTCTTTGACAAAATATGTTTTACTAGCTGACGCCCGCAATTTCGTTCGCGAAGAAGAATTGTAAAGATTCCTTTCTTAGTAGGTACACGCCTGCTTTTCTTGACAAACACACACTCCAAGTTTCAAGTTTCTACGTTCAGCGGTTTGGTCTGTGCGTTGTCAGTCAGTCAGTCAGGTCCAAGCCTTTTATATTACTCGTATATTAACCCTGTAATGATTGATTTGTGCAAGAAAACCATTAGCCACATGTTCACAGATAGGTGGGCAAGACTAGCCACTCTCTGGATACCTGAAGACGGACGGCGGCGTCGGGGTCGGCTGAGAAAGCGTTGGAGACGATCTGGATGTGTTGCAGAGGAAATAAATGGTGGGAGATGGCTAATGACCGCGACAAATGGAAGGATTTGGTGGGAAAAACAAAAGGGAGTAGTGAGGAATACTCACATCGGAAAGAACATTTCAAGATCAGTCCAAAAACACAATAAAATAAAGATCACGATAATAAACAATCAAGTTTACTAATGGAACAAAACACTCAGTCCTACTTCAGCGATCAATTAAACAATACTGATATCGAGTAAAAGTAGAAACCTAATACACGGAAACGCGAGGAATGAACCAACGAACGGATCGGGAAATCCATAACCTGTACTTTTTTATAATTCTTGCATGAATGAAGAGTTACGCGTTCAGGATGTCGGTATTATGCAGGCCGAAGATATTATCAAACAGAACCAACGAACGCTGGTTCAAGAAAACCTCATTGAAATTTTCGCACGTTGCAATGAAGCCCCGAGCGCCATTAAACAAATTATTCACGATCTTGGATTATATTAAGCCTGAGTTAAAAGTGGTCATGTAAAAGGAGTTTGTAATAATTAAGGTTTAACATAGAGGTACAACCGACTTCAATTGGACTGTTCTAGTGACCGTAAACATCACTGAAAAACCAAAGTACCTACTGAACCGATTTTCATGAAATTTCCATGGGACTAATCTGGAAGTATATTCTAACAAATAAAAAAAAATAAAAAAACATTCAACCGGATTGATAACCTCCTCCTTTTTGGAAGTCGGTCGAAAATGAATTTGGCAGGGACGAAAAGTTGCATGGACGTAGGTACAAAATGTCAGTGTTCTTTATAACTTGACCACGTTTTAACCACAGCAGCAAAATAACTTGACCACGTTTTAACCACAGCATCAAACAAAAACTTTTGATTTTAATCAACCCTATTGCTATTGTGCAAAAGTAGGTAAGTTTTATATTAATGATTACTAGCTGATTGACGCCCGCAACTTAATTTGCGTTGCGAAGTTCCGAAAATCATTTCTTCGTACGCACTTTCAGCTCTTGATAAACACATCCTTCAAGTTTCAAGTCTCTCCGGCCACTGGTTTAGCTGTCTGTCAGTCAGTCACTCAGTCAGTCCGTTAATCAGGTCACTTTACTTCGTAATGTAAAGTTAGTATTAAGTTGTGTAAATAACAATAAAATATTTTGCAAAATTCCACACCGAATTTTTTCAAGTTCTTTGGCGCGGGAGTTTTTTATGAGTTCTTTTCGAAATCAATAAGATTGCTAAGCAAAAAATATGTAAGTATGCATGTCTTACAAGACTGAAACGCTCGTGTCGTCTTCCTCAAGTTCTCCCGCCAAACTGTCTCCCGACATGAAATCAGAACTGATCGACATCGCGCCGCGGTCGATCGCCAACTAAACGCAAATCATTGGAAAGTATCGAACTTCGGCAAGTGAGGAAGCATTTTTCTGAATCACTTACCATACATTTCGGCTTTCAACGGTTTACGTGTTTACAACATGTAATAGCTGTTAGGTATGCAATAATAGCATAGGTGATTAAACATAAGCGAACTCTTTGCTGCATTATAATTTTTCTGACCAGTTTAAACCACACCAAAGGAAACCAATTCGTAATTTACTTAGTGACGAAAAATGTAATCAAGCCAAAACGTAGCGCTTGATTTTACACAGAATAGTAGAGAAAAATCAGCACTTTTAATTATAGAAACTAATTTGTGCTAAAACGCAAACGAGTCACACAGATCACAAGGAAATGCAGAACACACACGCAACAACACCAAAGAACGGCGCACTTAAAATCCTTTAACCACACTGGTCCGAAAGAACTAGTGACACGATAAGAAGAAGACCAAAAGAATCACTGATCTGTTTCACATTGAAAGAAAACCCGCACGGAGAAGCTGATAACTTTTATGAGCTTTTGTAAGAACACGCGAGGAATTGCAATGCTCGATACTTGCATTCTGTACTTGAGCCTGGCCGCAGCAGCACACGGCATGGTGAAGGCTGGGTCTCTTCTGCCGGCAACGCGACCTCTGTACGTTCCGCGCGACCGACACTCCTCAACTAACCAGGGCTGTTTCACTTCACCAAACTGTTTTTATGGAGCATTGTTTGCAAAAGTGTTACCTAAGCCGAAAATCTCATTGCGAAAAGCTTTTGTTTTCTAATAAAGAAGCAACTGAACACCGACTTTCGGACCGACAAATGTACGTTTCTTTTTTTAGGATAAATCAGTAAATCTCGTCTATAATCAAAGTGAGATGAGTTTGGAAGACACGGAGCATATTATTAACGACTGTACCTGAGTAAACAATCGAAGCGAAACTTGAGCAGGCATTGTGGCGTGGAAATTGGGACGGTATTATTGTTCAAGCTCACATTTTGGTGAAGAAACGCTTGTTAGAAGGCCGATTGGAAGATGTCTTGACATCCTTTTTTCGTAATTGTTGCCACCAACATTTTTATAATTACTCAGATACATGTTGGTTTATTGGCCCTTCATCTTGATGTTTGGCAACCCTATTAAACGCTATTATGTATCGGATAAAAAGCAGGCTGATTCCTAGATTGCGTAGGAATCCTGCATTCAATGTTAACGGAACCCACGGTTTTTAGGTAGCATTGTATGGGAGAAGTATGGAGGAGTGGGGAAATGTATTGTGCTGCAATTAAAGGTTAACGATTGACTATAGGTACTACCGGTGTCTTTATTAGCTCTTTTTTATACATAGACGTTCCCTACAGATTTTTTTTGTTCTTTAAATTATAACAGCGCATTTTTCGAGTAGAATGCAAGATGTAACAAATATACAGTGAAACTAACTCTGTATTTTCAGTATTCAGTATTCAGTATTTATTTGCAATATTGGGCAGGTTACATTTTAGGTCTTAGTAGGTCAAATAAATAAAGTACAGCTACACAATATTACCCGGATAGGGTGTTGCAAATGATAGAGACGGGCCGATATTTTTAACTATATTGTTAAGTCACTAAATGAATCGTTTATAAAATCTTCCAACTCATAATAGCATTTTTTTAAAAGCATTTCTTTTAAATTAATTTCAAAAATGTGATAATTTTCTTGGATTTTTATTTTATCTGGAAGTTTATTGTAAATTTTTACCGCCATTGCATTTGGACCCGAACCGTATATTTTAAGTTTAGATGTAGGTATGACCAAGTTATATTTGTATCTGCTTTGATAGCGGCGTGGTTGGTCAATGTTTTTTTTGAAATAAATTGGGTATTTTCTTACGGACTTACAAATTTCTAAAATGTAGATGGATGTCAGCGTTAGGATTTTAAGGCCAATAAAATGTGATTGGCAACTTTCAGGTATTTTTATGATAGCTAAGATTCGCACGCACTTCTTTTGTAAGATGAAGAGGTCTTGAACGTCTACACTGTTGCCCCAGAGGATTATTCCGTTTTTAAGCCACGCATAGGCATATGAGTAATAAGCTGCTAAAGTTGTTCACTTAAAGTTGAAGTTAAAGTTGTTGTTAAATTTTCACGAGCGTGTGAATGACCTACGACAACGAGTTTATTACTACGTAAGTAACCTACCTAAGTAAATGAGTAATTAACTACTCACTCCGGGCCACTTATGTAAAGTTAGGAAATGTTCCGAACCTGCATTTAAGCCATAACCAATGTATGTTTAACATAGTGCAGCGTTGTGCCCCCGACACGGCACGTTAAGTTTTGAGATCTCGGTTTTATTCATGTAACTCATGTTTAATTTACATTTATAGGCATCGGTACATGTAGGTCGTTTGAGGAAAAAAAAAATTAAAAACACTTTTTACCCGACTGCCAAGGAAGGGTTATGTTTTTCGCGCGTATGTTGTACGAGTATGTATGTAAATTTCTTTGTTACCTCGTATCTTCCAAACGGCTTGATTGATTTTGACAGTTAAGGTATCGTTAGATTCGTCAATAACCCGAGTGTTCTTTGGGTTATTTTAAATAAACAAAATGGAGGATTTTTGGCACTAAATAGTAGGTCGCAATGTAAGTATAATATTTTCGCAGTCGGGTTTTCAGTTTTTATAATCTTTAAGCTTGTTGCTTTTTGCTTGCTTGAAAATGTATGTCATTAAACTAAAATAATTGTAATTATCCTTAATGTTTTTTATGTATATTAAATTTAAAAGTTCCGTTTTACTCTAAACTTTCAAAAGAGATCATATCTGAAGTTTTATGTATGTCAATACGATAGATTACTTACTCTGGGCTCTGTCTGAAGTGGTCCACAGCAAACTGCAGCAGGGGATGCCTGCCGTCGTGCTGCGGCGTCGACTGATCTCTCCTTTCATCCCTTTCCCGTTCCCTATCTCGCTCTCTTTCCCGCGGAACAGGAGACGACGTCTGTCCCCTTCGCTCCATGTGTTCTCTATCCGTCTCGTCTCGAGAGTCCCTGGATTCCCTCAGCTCTCTGGAATCACGCATCTCCCTAGAATCTCTCATTTCTCTCGTTTCTCGGATCTCTCTAGATTCTCGTATCTCCCTCGATTCTCGCATTTCTCGTAACTCTCTCGAGTCTCTCGTTTCTCGTGATTCTCTCGTTTCGCGGGTGTCTCTTTCCGTTCGCTCTTTCGCGACTCCATTTGTGATTGCTTTTGGTTGGACCTGCAACAAACAAATTAAACAGTTAAGTATAACAAAAATGCTTATTTCCTTGATCAATGACCGATTTTGTAATCTCCAAACTGATTTGCACGGTTTATTTAGCAAAACACTGAATTGGGAAAACAAACTATTATTATACAGCAGGCAAAAAAGGTAGAGACAATAATATATATATTTCAATTAATAATGTAATTCCGTTATAATTTGTTTTAATGCAAATAGGTACCGGCGATTATCTGCACATTTGATTGACCAATTAGAGTGATTCGTGCTGATACAGACATCGCGCGGGAGCGGGAAAGCGTGAATGGACGAGAGTGGAGAATGCAACTGAATTAGTATGAACACACCCAATCGTAGAAACTTCTAGTGACTGCTATATCAACCATATTTTTACGATTGAAACTGAATATATTATCAGCTATAGAAAGAAGAACGTTTGAATTCTCAAAACTGGACTTAGGAAACTGTAGCGAGGCAAAAAGCCGTGGTGGCTATGGTCATGCTAAATGCTTTAGGAAGCCAGAAAACTCCGATATTAAATGCGGCTAAACTCAAACGGAAAAAACAGATGTATATAACATTTTTTAAATAGTGTCAAAAACAGCCAAGAATCAACAAGTTCATTGTGATAGCATTTAAAAATACTTCCGAATAAAGCTAGTTACTGTGAAAATCATTATTTTAGGATTCGTTATCACCTTTACTTTGCGTTTCAGGGTTTTTCTGCTGAGCGTTCTGATAACTCCGTAGAAGTTTTCCATTGTAACACAAGCACTTTTAATTCACGTTTCAAAATTCATATATCAGTTCGGTTAAGCGGTATTTTTTTTTCACATCACTAGTTCAATCTTTTATTAAACAAAATATTTTATTTTATTTGATCGATAGTGCATTCGATCATCCGGCTGCACTGGGCAGGTGCGGTGTGGATGTGCGCCGCGCGGCCCGGCTGGCTCGCGTGCCGCCATCCTTATAAATATTGATGCAATCTGGATATTGTTCGCTCCGATTAATCGCATATTTCTTTCGTAATTCAGATTCCTCGCGAATAACTGATATGTTAACGGTAGCCGACATAGTTTTGGTACTTAATTAAATGTTATTAATATTTTTGTGCACGCGATCAGTACTCTCTTCACATCCGATACTTTAGGGTGCGTTTCTACCGACGCGGAGCTGGATGGAGTAAAGAGGAGCGGACCATGAATTGGTCAATCACAATGCTAAAAATTCCACTTCAACTCCACTGCGAGCACTGTGATTGGCCAATTCACATTCCGCTCCTCTCCACTCCGCCCAGCTCCGCGTCAGTGGAAACGCACCCTTAGGGTTCAGCCTGTTAAATATGTTTATACTCCCAGATCTTATTTTAGGAGAGGCCCATGATACATGCAGATAGCATTTCTCAACTTTTATTTTTTTTCAAT
Organism: Lobophora halterata; assembly: GCA_932526365.1. Taxonomy (NCBI): domain Eukaryota; kingdom Metazoa; phylum Arthropoda; class Insecta; order Lepidoptera; family Geometridae; genus Lobophora; species Lobophora halterata. Next base: position 2,172,104 of record OW052012.1, read on the forward strand.
TTTTCCCTACAAAAGACATCAACGCGTTCGGCACACTGTATTCTCTCATACAGATTTTGTTTTGGGAATGATTTGTAGATTATGATTGCAATGCATAGGATTTATTTCTTTATACATATAAGCACTCATACATAATAATCTTATTATATTTACTTTACACAAAATAGATTTTAGAAGGATATTTTGTGTCTCATGATTCCCACCATCGTAACACAACACACCATCGTAACTAGCTTTTAAAACGCCAATCAGCTTGTAAAAAAGCTTGTGTATCATCGACGCTTTAGGATCTTTTTTTTACATAAAGCAAATTGCTATGTCTTGTCAATAGTGTAAGTACATCGGTGTAGGACGGATGTGTGTAACCTGTCTGCAAGTGACCCGGCTCTTGGAAACACGGCTGTACGTCTAGGAAACGATCACACCACTCTCCTAGTTCATGATGACAGAGTATGATAACTAACAGTTAGCCTTCAAATAAGAGGCGTGAGGAAGCACCACTGTGGCGCGTCTACTAGTTTTCATACAATATCTAGCCGCGCAGGTGCAGCGAAACACGGAAAAAAAATCTCGTTATACATACATAGTACTAAAATTCTGGTTGAATTTCTGTTAGCGAGAATACTTTAGTAACGATTACAATATAATAGTTCTAGCTAACGAAAGTTATTTAATGGTAAAATAAAATATATTACAGTTTACTATTTAGTCTTGCTATCATTTTTGTTTCCGTGCACTATCGTGACATAGTGGCGAGTCTATATATAGTATGAAAACTAGTAGAAGCGCCAAAGTGGCGTTTCCTCACGCCTCTGATTTGAAGGCGCCCTAACTGGTGTTTTACTAGTTAGTTCACAGTTCATACTCGTAGAACTTCTTAATCAATATACATAAAAGGTGGACCTGATTGACTGACTGTCAGACAACGCACAGGTCATACCACTGGACGTGACTTGAAATTTCAAAGGTATGTTCGAAGATGCTGGCCCGTACCAAGAAAGGAATTTTGTTCATTTGCAACGCTAAAATAGTTGAATAAGATATTGATAGAGGAAGATATTGGCTTAGAAAGGTGTGCCGCTGTGGTAGGTAGAATATTTATCTCTACATACATACACATACACGTGTATCCAAAGCAGTGGAAAAAAATCTTATTCTTCATGATATTGAATAATAACAGTTACAATATGCAAATTACCTAATTATACATAACTGCGCTAGTGTATCGTTTAGCACCGCATACATTGCGTGCCCAATGAGGCGTGCAGGCGTAAGCAGGGAGTGCGCGCAACGGTCGCGTAACGCATGGGCGTATTCGCCGTCACACATGGTGTGGGCCGAGAAAGTATGGAAATCGAGTTTCTTTTGTGATCGGCATTTCCCTGAAGGTAATGTCATTATGCGGTAATGGTGGCCTTGTTAGTTAGTTATAAAGTTTGTAATTTATCTTTCATTCGTTATTAATAAAAAACAAGCTTAAAGTTTATAAAAACTGAAAACCCGACTGCGAAAATGCATTGTTCGCCAATAATCCAAATTACGTTTGAACACATGACTTATAATAGTAGATTATGCACTAAGGGGATAAAGCAGTGTCTTATGTCGCGGGTGGCATTTTGAACCCTGAGCTAACGAGGGACTCAGTTAACTCCTGAGCGAAGCGAGGGAGTTATGTGGAGTCCTGAGTGACGCGAGGGGTTCAAGGTGCCCAAGACGAAGACAGGCTTTATCCCAGAGGAGCATACTCTACTTTTCACACCTTCTGCGAGGCAATAAAAAGCCAGGGCTCCGAACTCAGCAGCCAACACCGTCTTTTGTTTCACAATCTTTGAAGTCACGCCTTTTTTCTTTTTATTTATTAGCGGCCAGTTTGATTTTAGAACAAACCTTTTTACAATGCCATATGGGCGTTCTTTTACTTAGAGTTTTCCACGAGTTTCCACACGAATTTGACGTTCCAAATTCAAATCACATTACTACCCTTGGGAGTTTCATACAACATTACCTCCCTTGGTAGGTAATGTTTTGTTTTACCTTGATGATAGCATGATATGTAATTGGATATTGTCGAGCAGGTGGTGTGAAAATATTTTTGTAATCTACTTTTAATTTCCTTCATTTTGATAACCTACTCTATAGGTTAAGTTAACAAAAATGTATAAACGACTTACTATTTAGCGTCAACAATTCGCCTATTATTTTATAAACCTATCTAAGGACTATTGGGTTATTGAGAATCTAACAATACCTTAACTGTCAAAATCCATCCAGCCGTTTGGAAGATAAAATGTGAAAAAAATAATTAAATACATACATGCATAGGTACATACAAGATAGCGCGAGAAACATAACCCTTAATTGGCAGTCGGGTAAAATATCTTGACATTTAGATATTTTGCAAGATGGCTGACTTTATTAACTTGCCCACTTGCCCTTGTATTTCTAGTTACCTAGTGTCATCTCATTTGACCATCGTGACCTAGTGCCCGGTTAGCGGCTCATTAGCGTACTAGCGACAACCAATCCAAGGCAACCTAGCCATAGCTAATAGCATCTAAATTCACCCAGCTATGGTGGAACATCTGCCTTCTCAAATCCATCGGTTAAATTTTCAGTTACTCGACCAACTTGTGAAATTAACAGCTTTACGGAACGATTGCTTTAGTTCCTAAGCAGTACGATTGCAATTGTTATTTTATGCCGACAGTTAACAAACTACGTTATAATTTGTAGAGGAAATAGAAAAATAATTTGGACTAGTTTCAAGATTTTATTCGCCAGGACATAGTATACATAAAGTACCTATGTTGTTAAAAAAATTGTATAAGTGCCTTATGTTCTACCATTTATGGTGTGAGAGTTTTACTGTTAATGAATATAATAGGTACTATTCGATGTTTTTAAATGTCAAAGTTAGTAAATTTAAATTTAACGAGAGTAGGCTACTTTACTATGTTAAATAACACAATAAACTAACACTTCTATCTGCCTACTTATTCGCTGTTCCTGTGCTAACCTTTTTAAATATTATATTTTATTAATCAGTATTATTCATAAATTCCTTTACGTCATAGCAACAGATTTCAGCTAGCCTGTTTACCAGCTTTCATAGAAGGTATGGTCTATGTACCTACCTCATGAGCTTAGGGTGTAAGAATTGCGACTCATAATTTAAAGCAATGTTTTAATAATGAGTTTTACTTGCAAATGAAACGAAGAATATTTCCAATTATAACTAAACAAGTAATTTGTGTTCACTTAAAAAACTTTTCTCAAAGCATACATAGAATTTACCATCATTATAGTTAATTAAGTACGTAATTTTTTTTTTTTTTTTTGACAATTAAAATGTATTACAGCATAAGCTAACTACTACAATCTATATACAGGTATATTATAAAATTTACAAAAGGAAACAATTGGGCCACCCATAGACCGTTGCAAACGATCTATAGGTAGCTCAACTGCTCCAACTCGAAACCCGATGGCAGCTTGCCGAGGATACTGGCTGCATTGCCTCTTTGTATAGCAAGGCTTATTCTTTGGCCCAGATAGCTGCCAGTCCTCTGATCACGCGTCGCTTCGACCAGACGCTCTGACAAAATTTTAAAAACGCGGAAGGCTCCCATTCCCCATGAACCTAGGGTCTCGACCCCAAAGGGCTCAAACATGTACGACCTATCAAGACCTACATATTTACGCCGCTTGAGATCTTCAGCAGAGTTTGCCGCCGCACCAGCCCTAACTTGCGTCCCTGGCAAATGAGAAGGTGCCAAAGTGTCTACGCATGTAGCGTCCCACACCAAGGGCCTGCCCATTCTCCATGGGATAAGCGTCATACCGTCAGGCCGCTTACCATCGTCACGACTTAGACCGTTCGGCTCGAGAACGGCTGGCACATTGGCGGTGGTAAAAGCCCGGCAAAGTATGTAATTACCATAATAAATTAAATATAATCTCGGTGTTTACTAGATACCTCATTTAACCCGAATCAGAAGCGAATCTAACGAGCAAAACTACGATAACTCACAGGCAAGTCAAGTTTATCGAAGCACAAAGTTTGCAGATGCTTTGCAGTCATTAATGGCGCGGAAACACATCCATCGAGTATACTCGATGGATGTGTTTAATTATTATAATACATTGTTTAGGCCATATATAAATCATTATTATTCTTGGTCAATAGCTTTGCTCTTCGATTGAGAATAGTTTTTTTTCCGTGTACCAAAAATAGTTGCTCCACTTCTCAATGTTACTCGTAGTAATTAATTCTGACTAGGAGGATAGTACTTTATGATTTGTTACTTAAGGGGAATCCTCAAGGCAAATTTCCATATAAAATATTTCGGACAAATACTCAAAAAGTACGCCGTATTATAGTAATTTCTTCATTCTATTCGTTTCGTCCATGTTTCTTGATTAACAAAAAAAGTGAAAGGTTTCATACCTTAATTTAGATTTTATACGTGTTTTTAAGTTTGTCGGGTTAATTTTAAAACACAGTATTTGTCCGAAACATTTGGTATGGAATTGGATTTGAGGATTAGCCTTAAGTTTAATCAGATTTAAGAATACTCTACTACTACATTACTTACATTCTCTCTACTTACATTCAGACCTGATTATAAAAGCCGAATTTTTGAAAAATTAAAAGTTAGCTCTACGATCACGGGTTTGATTGCTCTGTTATTATAATATCTTACACGGGCAGGTACGATACAAACCCAATCAAACCTCAGTTTATTCTTAACAAAAAAGTCTCTAATAACTTGTTGACTTTCGAGATGCGGACGGGATCAAAAACTGTTAACTTAATCTCTAGGTAGTGTCTCTCACGGTTGTTCATAGGAAGTATAAAAGCATAGTCTTATAGCGTCACCATGAGGTAACCATGGTAATCATAAATGTGCCTTTTCAATGCCGCTAATGATAATCATTTAAGCTTAGTTACGATCTGTCAACCGCATATTATAAGAGCTGAGACTGGATGATGCAACCACAACAAATTATATGGGTCTACGTGTATACCATTTAGTTATGGAGTCATGACATCATAAAGACATGGGTTTATTACAGAACTGCTTTCTCCGTGACGTTATCTAAAAGATCTGTCAAAAGCTTATATTACGTTTAGCACTGGGAGTGACTGGGAGCGGTGTGAATGTAATGGGTCGTTCCCACGGTCCGTGATTTTGCGGATGGACACGGACGAGCCCGCACCGCCGCAGCATGGGAAAAGTATCGTCCGTGGTAGCGCAGGCACGTCCGTTGCGGTTCCGATTCAAAGGTACGCCGTGCGTTGCGAGCTCGTGCAAGGTTAAGGACGTCCGCATAAACACAGATATCCGTGGTCGTCTGCCGTCCGTGAACAAGTCTGTAAAATCTCGCATCGTCGGAATGTGGCTTAAGGCGGTTTGATCACGACTATGTTGTTTTACCTCACTGACTTTGTACTGGATCGGTGAGTACATCGATTGGAATGATACTGAGCTCACGACTTGACTTGACTTAAATGTATCCACTGAATAGACTTATATAGTCCATTCATCGTGGAACTAGTCAAGTGTTCGAAATCTTGTTATAAATTGAATACGTTGTATTTTATTCTGTGATAATAAAGATAGGTTCATATTGTTCTGTCGGGGTGTATCGGGGCACGCCAGAACGCAATCATTTAATTTATTCAATCACATTTTTTTCATAAATCGTATTTGAATTCCTTATACTATAATAATATAATCGGTTACATTTATTACCTATAACTAGATTTCAATAAGTAGGTTGTGTTGTGTTGTTTCCTGCGTCCTGCAATAGAAGGCGCCCCAACACACCCAGACACAACAATAAGAACCAAGCTTAGGTATAAACGACACATAAGTGTATACCTGCTTCATACTGTAGCGTAAAATAAAATTAATACACATAATTGTAAAAATTAGAAACCTTACTACAGTAATCTTTAATAATTTAGCTATAGTATACAAAATGGTTTTTAACATAATAAATAATTAAATCCTTGATATTTAAACTGGAACAACAGTAAAAAATATAGTTTATTTATCTATATATATCATTACCCGTTTGGTGTCCATTCAACACAAGGTTGTCTATAGACTATAGTGGCATTTAGATGCAATTTGTTAAATTGTGGACTTCCGCTGTTTGCTAGATTGCATAGATTTTACATAATGAGTTGCTTTATGGCGGACAATCTGTAGAATTTGGACTGTCCAGTTAGCCCCTACAACCGTATAAATTGGCACAAAATAAAAGGAATAAGATTTAACGGATAAACGACGAGTAACCGTAACGATATAAATTCTTTACAAGCGAGCTAGCAAAAGTCATACGAACTGTTAGATAACTAACTCTAGTTTTATTGATGTACATATATGCGAATCTAATGTGCTTTTAAATGCTATAAAAAATACATCGATGTTTATTTTTATTATATTTTGGTATAGAAGCTCTACACTTTTACTTTCGACAAGGAAATTGTAACGACGATCATCAAAACTAATGCGCGTACGCATTTGCCGAAAACCATGGTTTATTACGTGTGGAAGAGAGAGTAGTCACGCTCTCTTTGTGAGCCCATGCCAATTAGTGCAGCTGATAGCCTGTTAGGCTCAATTCCCACTGGGATGGCAGCGTCCGGCAGAGCACTTTCAGTGTCTAACAATTTTAAATATTATCTTCGTACGTATAAGACCGTATTGCAAGGCCACTGACAGGCGTCACGCGGCGCCTAGCGGCCACGAGCGACCTGTCAGCAGTCCTTCAATACTGGATTTTTAACCGACGAAAAAGAGGAGTGTTCTCAGTTCGAACCGTATACGCATAACTTTTTACAGGGTCACAGTCTGGGCCTTAAAAAAGAACCAGCCAATAGAATGTATTGGCTGGTTCTTTTTTAAGGCCCAGACTCCCGCGCGCCGCTATCTAGCTCGCACATTTGTACATTTTTTAAAATATTAATTGATACTTTTGATATAAAAAAAAACAACGCGTCAATAAAAGTTGTAGTAACAACCAACAAATTATATAAATATATTTAGTAATAAATCCGGATTTATTACTAAATATATTTATATAATTTGTTGATATTTATGGATTTCCGCAAAGTAACGCCTGAATCAATCAATTATTGTAGTAACAAATGGCCGGGCACTCACTGCTCGGTAACCATCAGATTAGAACTGATAAGATAATTATACCTATCATTGCCCTTTTCCGTAGATTCCGCATCCAAGAATCGTAAACACAGATTTTTTCAAATTGACTTTAGAAGTGCTGATCGATTTATTTGCGAACAAGAATAATTAAACAATAGAATGACCTTGTTAGTAAAACGTATTCAAACAATCAAAACGTATACAATACATGTTATATAAGTACATATAATATGACGTATGTACAACAATAAAAAAAGTTGGTCACAGCATGCCGGAAGCACGGACCAGTGCCCGCTACCCCATCCTTGTATATAAAGCAGGTGTCATCAAAAATATACACCTTTATTTAAGGGAATACAGCACTTGTTTTTTAAAAATAGTTAAGATGCATTGTTGCACTAAGACATACTTGAAATAAAGGGTCTCAAATAACGACTTTAAAAACTGTTATAGAGTTGATTTTATCTAGGACTAGCTGACCCGCGTGCAACTTTGAAGAAAAAAATATTTTTCTTTTAAACCATATAAAATTAACAAAACAAAAATAATTGAAATTGGTCAAGCCGTTTTTGAGTTGTAACGAAACTAACGAACAGCTATTCATTTTAAATATAAGAAAGAAGAAGGATACAATAATTTATATGGTTTTGACTTGATATTACTTGATATTTATGACATTTTCACTATAATAAAAACATTTAGTAAGCAGCACTGAGAAATTAAATACTTCATACTGTGTATAAGTACATTTATTTGGTAACGGTCGAATCACATAGACTTACATCAAACCAGTCTGCTAGTAACGAATTTGTCCGACTCTGGAGATGGTATAGAAAACGTTAGGTGCTTCGATGAGATAAATGAGAGCTAGATGACGTTAAAAGAAGTAAAACAGTTCGAGCCGTTAGATCGATTGGGAGCGAATATGCGAACGAATGGCGACAGTAATCGATTCGGTTCTAGATGCGACAAGCAATCGCCACCATTTGTGATTTGTGTCACAAGTTATTACGATACAATGAATGTTTAGCAATGTGATGTTCTCAGTAATGGGGTTGCTACACTTGCTACAAAAACAACGCAATTAACGAAATCCAACAAGCAGATAAAACTTGAAGTTGTTACTTAGTTACTGTGATGGCTACGATGATAGTATATAGATAGTCAAGAGATACTTGCTCAACTGATGGTTTAGTTAGATAATAACACCCGAATTGCTTGACTACAAGGTATTTACCTAACTAGAATCTAATGTTACCACCTTGTAGCAAAAACTTAATATTTAATTCGTACCTACCTACGAGTTCCTATCAGTTACTTTTCGTAGACCAAATCAAAACCTCCAACTTTAAATTAGCTAGATCAATTTAACGAATTCGCGTGGCTCCAGACGATAAAACCGTAATAATGAAGCCTATTCGTTTTTCCCACGGATTCGCTAATATGAGTCAAACCGTGTCGTCTGTCTGTACGTTTGCATTAGGAAGCGGAAGCGCGCTCCGATAGTCGCTGTTGTGAGGCCTCGGGTATTAGGCATGGTGGATTTGCGGGTGACACGACACGTTACAATGGCTTTTCGACATCTGTTTTGACGCCGAGAGCATAGAGTTATAATGTCGCCTTCGGATGGCGTAAGATACTTTATTACCATCATCATTTCAGGCTATGGACGTTCGCTGCTGGTTATACTCGTAGGCCTCTGTCGTAAGGGTGCGTTTTTACTGACGCGGAGCTAGGTGGAGTGGAGCGGACCGTGAATTGGTCAATCACAGTGCTCGAAATTCTACTTCTACTGCACTTCGAGCACTGTGATTGGCCAATTCAATGTCCGCTCCTCTCCACTCTACCCAGTGTAAACGATCTCTAAGACGTAACGAAGAGCGGTCACGAGTCGCCTGGATCCAACGACTTCCAGAGAACGCAACAATGAATCCGTGAAGATATAAGTTTATTTAAACATTGCCTACATGCTATATAGGTTTTTTATCTCATCTCAGGTCAGCTTAGCTACTAGAGGACTCAGGAAATTATAATATCACTAGCTGACGCCAGCTTTGCAACTTTGTTTGCGCTGCGTATTTTCAAAATTCCTTTCTTAGTACTCGCTTTCAGTTCTTGACTTGACCAAGTTTCTAGTCTCTACGTTCAGTGGTTTGGCCTGTACGTTGTCTGTCAGTCTTTTATATATTGATGATGATGATATAAAAACAAACTATCGTCACGATTTCAAAGTCATAATTCAACACAGCCGTGCCGATATTTGAAGAATTCAAAGATTTTAATTGATGTGAGCATTGTCATCAATTTAAACGCCATTGAATCTTTCTAACAATAGGCTTCCTTGAGAAACTCATCGTTAATCGTTTCGAGCTTGGCTTCTGTACGCGTAAAATAACAATTCAGCGTGATTTACTCTAAGTTGTGTCGTACATACCATCTTGGACACCTTTGGAATAAACATTATATTTATTACGAGAAACCACACGGAAATCACAGAAAATCTCTGCGATTCGAATGTGAGGTTCTCTGCAACTGCTGCAGTTACGATTGGTTTATGTAGGCAAGTAGGTTTACAGCAAGTTATATTGAGTTTCTAATTTATAATATACTATCTTCTGTACTCAGTTTCACCAACGTGGTACTGCAATACAGGCAGTGGCGTAGCGTGCCTTGGCGGGGCCCCGTATAAAAATTTGTTTGGGGGCCCTTATGAAGGTAGAGATTTATTCATTATAATTATTATATTATCTGTCACTTTTTCCAATTTTTTTACAAGCAATTCAAAGTAAATATCATCATAGTAATAACACTCTACTTGCCTTTTTTTCGGCAATCTGATTTATTAAATCATTTAGGTGATGATGACTTTAGTTTTTCTAAACATTTTGCCTCTATGGACAATAATGACAAAAATAGTGACTGAAATAAAAAAGATGGGTAGTTTTTATTAAATTTTGCTTACGCACGACGGGGCCCCCGTTGCCCGGGGGCCCCGTATAATTGATACGGTAAATACGGCGGTAGCTACGCCCCTGAATACAGGGTAACATACTACTCGCGTCTCGTCTCGTGTGACCAGTGGCTAGTTCTGGTGAAGAAGTCTTCAAGCCGCCCGAAGGCAATAGATAAGATGCAGCTTACCTTGTAATGTAAACAAACTGTAAACAAAGACAAATCCAAGTGTTCATAAATGTTCCTATGGAAAATAAGGTAATAAATAAAAAATAGAACTAAGGTATATGGCATGAGAAGCTGTAGGTGGGAAGCTCTGGACAAGGACTGCAATTGATTGCAAATGAGCACACAGACAAATCATCCCGGTGTATATACATAAGGATAGGGATTTATTAGGTAATAATATCCTACTGAAGGGGTTTGGTCGAACTCCCCACTGCCCAAGGGTTGGCGCAGAACCTGTTTGGACCGAAGGACCTGGCATAATCTGGAGGAGGCCTATGTCGAAGGACAACCTGACTCAAACTAGAACAAACATTATATAAACCATATCATAAATATAAAATCTCTGTACAATGTGAGTCAGCGAATAAAAGCTTATTTTATTTATTTATTTATTTATTAATATCCTACTAATATTATAAACGCGAAAGTTTGTAAGGATGGATGGATGGATGGATGAATAGATGTTTGTTCCTCTTTCACGTAAAAACTACTGAATGGATTTTAATGAAACTTTACAATAATATAGCTTATACATCAGAATAACACATAGGCTACAATTTATAGAGATACCTGCGCAGACAAAGTCGCGGGCACCAGCTAGTATGAAATATAATCAATCAAAAATGTCAAATTGTTAAAAATGTCTGAATAAAAGGCTTATTTATTTATTATATGGCATGACAAAATATCACTTTGATTGGTAAAATGACTCTTGTTTAGCATATACGGTACTAGGTTTAAATAATGATTTTCATTGCTAAGGTCCGCTCGATAATAACCGACAATTACTGTACAAACGACGTACCGATACGTAGGTTAGGTACTTGTATGCACTTTCCCTTGCCACGGCTGGCCCGCTCCGTGTGTGATGCTGTTTCACTTTTCAGTGTGATTAGAACCAATTTACCAATGCAAAATACTATTAACAAGGGGCTTGGGATAAAACAGCATAGGACTACTAGAAAAAGTATTAAAAGCAAGCAATGTATGAGCTCGGCTTGATTTGATATGATTTTATGTAAACGTGGAACGAGGCGAGCTAAGCGTTCTAATGATGGCAAGAGATCACGCCTGCTCATGACCAGAACAGTGCTACACAACACTTTGATTCAGATAGGTCGGTGCAACACTGCTAAAGCGCTCGTCCACATTGAGACATTTTGATGGTCAGCCTAGAAAGTACAGTAATTTTACTAGCTACAGTACCCTTCGAATCGGAACACAGTATTGCTTATATATTACTGCCTGGCAGCAGAATATCTGACACTGTGTTGGTACCCATCTAGACGGCATCCTGCAGGGGAAGCCTCCCAACGGTATAGTAAGTATGTAGGTAAACTACGTATAATAAATTACCTAATGAATTTAGAGACCTGAAAGACAATGAATTAAATCACAAGTTGTATAATTGGCTCTGTGATAGATGCTTTTATTCATTAAATGATTATTTTTAATTTTAAGTTCCCCTAATATTAAATGACCTACTCAATTTGTTTACTCTTAACGAATTTTAATGTTTTTTGACGAATTTTAATGTAATAATACTATTAATTATTAATGAATTATTTTTATTAGCAATTTATGTAAGAATTATTAACAATTATTTAGCACTAATTTTAAGTATTTGCACGACAAAAGTGGATGCAGTGATTCTAATTTAAAGTAAGACTACAATGTACCTGTATTACGCAAATAAAGATTCATTCATTCATTCATACGTGACAGTACAGTAAATAAATAAATAAATATATTTTATTTCGGACCACTAAAGACACACAGTACACAGTAGGTAAAGTAGCAGACAAAACAAAACTTAATATTTTTTACTGGATTGGCCGCTAGTATTGCACAGTAGCAAATCCTGACTCGATTAATACTACAAACAGCATCAGACACCCATGATACCTCTTCGTAGTCGTTCGTTGGGGGTACAGAATAGGTACTGAATGTAGAGCAGACATTACTTTGAAGTATGTTTCGAAAACTTTGCACTGTATAGCGTCGATTATACACCGCTTATTTACAAGCTGATTGTTGGCGAGTTTAAAAGCTAGCGTGTAAGCGAGTTAGCTTTTGGGAAGGATTGTCAACAAGCAGAATGTAATAAAACCGATGATACTGGGCGAATTTACACGCTAAAACCCAGCGACTCTGCTTGTAGCGTGTAAAAAAGCCGTGTGTCATCGTCGCTCAATATGCCAATAGATTACTATGCTATAATAGCAAGTGAATTATACAGCTATTTAGATTTTTTTTATCATTATCCTTAAAGAATGCTTCATTATATTTATACATCCTAAAAACCTTTAAAAGTTAATAGGTTGGTACTCGAAAACCACTTTTTCCCATCCTTCGGAGATGAATCCATCAATAAATTACAATGTAGTGAGGTACACAGCACACACCTCTAATTATTGTGGGACACGACACGGTACCGGCTCACCTTGACTTGCAAAGGGTCGCGGTAGAATAGACAGGTATAGTCAGGTACAGTACACTAGAGGCGCTGTGCTAGTACCAGTGAAGTAATTGTTACGAATTAATAATATTCAGCGTTCATCAATCTTCAATCAATATACACCGCAAATTTTTAATCACCAAAAAAAACTACGCATAATCAGTTGTCGTTACTGAACACATACATACATATTATGTACGTGGCAAAAAACTGAAAAAAAATAAAGCCACTCTGTCATTTTGTACAAATCCAAAATTCTGACTGAACAGTCTTTCCTCACCAAGAGTCCTGTGTCGCAGTAACGACCATCTGCGGCCAACTGCATTAAAAGTCTATTCGAAAAAAAAAATTGTCGATGTAATTCATATCGATACCAATAAATGGTATTGAACTCTAGATCGATTGCGATATTTAACATCTTCGTTCTAAATGGCCATTTCAATCAGCTCACGTAACGTAACACCAGATGAAATACGTCGTCAAGTCATGCTATGTAACGCATGTTACACAAAATCGACTAGCTTTAATTCGAACCTCAGCTACTAATACAATGAGCTTATGTATTAGAATAAACAAACGCTAAGCTAATATTCATTAAAGATTATGTAATTAATAGGTGGTTTGTATTTTGACATGTGAAAAGGTTAAAATAATGATGAATTGCGGATTTTAGAACGATATCACAACATAGGAAGAGGAAGCCCCGTATGTCGGGCAAGTGCTTGGTAGGAGGACTATGGATTATGAAATTTGAATGCATACTGTGTGCATTGAGAGAGACGGCTTTGCGATCATATCGAGAAGAACGGAACAGATTTATACCCAATTTTCACCATATTGGTACAAACTGAATACATTTTGTATGATTTGCTTGTAGATTTGTGTGACGGACAGCCTGATTACTGTACCTATTAGAGGGAGATATGAACCTTCAGTCGTAGATGAAGCTTTTAAAAGGCATGAATAATAAGATGTTCTTGACATATTAGTATTTACGTAGAGATTGCTCTACTATACAAGTCAAGGGTAATGACACGATGACTTCCAACGTTTTGTATTCAAACTAGCATATTAATTCAGTGAGGTTTATCTTCCAATGAAAGTCGGTCGAGGTATGATTTAATTACACATTTGCATCGTTATGTTTTAAAAGAAGAAAGTATTTTAGAATTTATAGGGCATAAAGTGAGACTCATGACATGCCTCTATTCATAAAAGTGAAGTTTTTATGTGTGTAAATATGTGTCTAATATAAATATGTTTATACTCGTAATCATTAGCGTTGTATAGTAGCTATATCCATGACAATAGATTTATGACATAACTTCATAAATACGAGGAGTTCAATACATCATCTTTGAAACCGACTGGCTCATGAATAGTTCGATCACAGCGTTCTCGCAGATTGGAAAGTGCCGCTTGCACGACGCAAGGCAAAAACTAAATAAATCGATTTGCAATTATCACGTTTTCAACATCATCGCATTTTGTAACAAACTCACAATAAACTAATTTCACATGACGTAGCACAATAGCATTACGAAAATCTTACATCGCATATTCAAAACTGGCGATGTAGAGCAATAACACAGCCACACGACTAAGCACACGACTGACCTGGGTGTCGGTCTTTTCTTTCAAGTTTTCGAACCTCGCGAGGATCGCCTTCACTGAAATTTTCGGCTCCATCGATTCCTCATGGATGGTTTCCATGTGTCCGCTAGACGATGAAGAAAAGCTTTGAGGGCATTTCTTGGCCCTGTCGGAGTTGATTTTTCGCCGAGGGGGATCGAGATCGCCGCGGGTATCGGCTCCCGAATCAGAGTCCTCAGGGGCCGAAGCGTCGGCGCTGGACACGGCGCCTTCGGACGAGTTGATGAGTGAGTCGAGGCTAGGGGCTCGCCTCGGGGGTGAGAAGTCGTGCTCCTGAGGGTCGATCTCTAGTCCGTAGACTCGCTGGAGATGCCTCCAGTTGTCGCGCATGGCCACAGAGAGGCGCGGGCGCTGCATGGTGCGCGCAGGTGCGCGGCCGCGGGCGGACTGCGCGCCGCCGCGGGCCGGCCGCGCACGCGTTCAGCCGGCCCTCGAGGTCGCATGCTGTTCTCGTTGACATTTTTTATCGGAGCACAACACCGAGTTTATGACACCCCGTTCTTGGAAAGCAGGTGATTGGAAGCAGGTCGCGATGCCATATACAATTACAGACTTAGAAAAACTACATATTACGAAAACCTATGTACACCGCCTATCTATCCGACGTTATCGAATTTCACATCCTACTGTTACCTAAATAAACTAGCCAGTCACATACGATACGTCCTGTAGTAGTTATTTATATTTCTAATATTGCATTTTTTTTAAAGTAATTACACATCTAGTAAGAAATCTCATTAGTCAATGGCTTTCCTAAACGCATTCCCACCATTTCCTTTCACAATTTACGTGAAAACGCCCGGATACGACACTATGATGAATCGCAGATATTTCCTCAATTTCTGTTCGTGACCGTATTCCAGTTTTTCTATCGAACTCATTTCAGTATGTTCTTATTTGCAAGAACCGGACGAGCTTGTTTATGACTCGACCGAAGCATCATGAGGATTTTATGTAACAAGGAAATTTACAGTCCGTTGGATGTTTTTGGCGAATCAGATTTCAGATTTCATTTATTTGACCAATATAACAAAATATCAGTCTAAATGGATTATTGTTTTTTTCTAAATGGCTGCAACTAGCCCGATCGATTTAATGGTGAAAATAATTATGGCAAATTAGTTTCGCTCTCATTTAATCATGATTATGTTTTATACAAAACTAAAAAGGCTTATAGCTATTTCTTATCCGATGATGTGATGATGATGCACAATTTCATTAAGATCAGGCATATATGTAGTTTCCAAATAAATCGGATCTTAGGTGTTCGTACCCTTATTAATAAGGGTTCTTATCAATATCATTGCGTAAAGTATAAACATGATAAGTGATAAATTCACCTCTACCATTTCTTACAACTTCCTCAGCAAGAAATTATGATGTACCTAGTAACGAAGAAACAGGTGGCAATTTCTAGCTCGTTACTCGTAAAAATGTTAAAAGAAACTTGTCGATCACATTCCAGAGATCAGAGGCAGGCGCGTGTCACTAGAATCATAGCGGAACTGCTCGTAATGGCGAGCGGTCGGTTTAACGGACAGCGGCGCAGGCGCAGGCTGTCGCGGTGCTTACTCTAACGGGAGCACTGCTTAGGGTCATTATTGAATTAGTTCTACAATAATGTTCTTTCTGTTTTATTTCATAGAGCAGGCTTGCTAGTTCGGCCTTGATGAAGCTGTGTGTAACGTCCGATATTTATCAGAGGGGGTTTTAAATTTGGTTGTATGTTATTTGAACTTCGTCCTTTATCCACTGATGTGAAAAACAACCTTTTTTTAGACAGCATATACTTTCAAGTGGGACCACCATACAAATTTAACCATAATCGGTTTAGCAGTTTAGGTTTCGAAATCAAGATAACTGGAAACAAATACATACGAGTATGTCATCCAAGTATACAAAATTGCGTATTTTTCTTCCTGAAGTCGGTTTTTTTTGTGAAATTTCACGTGTTCAATTTTATTATTGTTTTATTGAGCTTTATCCCTAAAAATGATATTAAGTTAAGGGGAATCCTTAAGGAAAATTTCCATACAAAATTTTTCGGACAAATACTCAAAAAGCACGCCGTATTATAGTAATTTCTTCACACTATTCGTTTATTGTTTTTAGATTTTATACGTGTTTTAAAATTAACCCTACTAACTTAAAAACACGTATAAAATCTAAATTAAAGTATGAAACCTTTCACTTTTATTGTTGACGTAATCAAAAAACATGGACGAAACGAATAGTGTGAAGAAATTACTATAATACGGCGTACTTTTTGAGTATTTGTCCGAAACATTTTGTATGGAATTGGATTTGAGGATTAGCCTTAAGCAATAAGGCTCAAATCAAGCATCGATGTGACTCTACAAATCTTGGCAAGAAAAAAAGTAGAGCAAATGACTTGACTTGTCAGTAAAATTAAAAATGTTACTTATTTTACTTTTTAATACCTACATAATATATTATATCTTAAAGCACTATATCAAAAGGTAAAAATGTATATAAGTAGTGTTATACTTAGTTACGAGAGAACTAAGTCAACATTATAATCGCTGAAAAACTGAATCGGTAAAATCCAGGCGATCACGGCTTTGCAAAACAATGATCCATTTTATATTACGTTAAAGTGGATAACGGTTGTTTTAGACGTAACTAATTTGTAGTTGATTACAAATGCTATTTGGTAAGATACAAAAACTAGAAAATATTTTCATCGTATTAAGTAAAACATAGAGGCGTGAAACTTAGAAAAAACAGGCTTATCGATTGAACACTTGAGCCATTCGTCATTAGAATTTGGCGATCGGACTAAATTATCCAAAATTTACTGCGAAAATTACTTGTAATAAGCTCTCTGAAAGTAGGTTTTCATCAATTCACCCGTATTTGATATCACCCTTGAAACATCAAACATCTGTTTAATTTTCATAAAATATCAACAGAATGAACTGCATCTAAGCTTCTACTTCTTATCGTGTCACTAGTTATTCGAACCAGTGTGGTGAAAGGATTTCAAGTACGCCTAAAAGAAGCTCCTTTCGTGCACTTGACACATGTTTTCGATCTTATCTGAGCTTAATTCCCCCAATTATATCAATAGTAATAGTTTTTTTTTTAATAAGTATCTTTCATTATTCCGAACTCAAGTGGAACTGAAGTGGCAATAACCTTGGTCGTGACACATCTGAAAGATTGATCTTTCTAAAAACCATTTTTTGAATAATAAAACATAGAGGATGTTGCATTATTCAAAACTCAAGTGGAGCTGAAGTGGCAATGACCATAGATACTTCTGAAATGTCTATCTTTCTAAAAGCCATCGTCACGGATAGAATTTTACCCTACTTATGGCAATTAATGAATGAATACTGACTACAACTGGGCATTGGATATTGTTAGCAGAGTTAATTGCCTTCTTATTAAGTGAACTCATTGAATTGCAAATTATCTGGCGATCTCTAGTAGCATGTGAGTGGCCATTATTTAGGGCTATTGAACTGCCTCATAGTCGGAATCATGTGAAATAACATAAAACTTGATACCAAGTGATTGTTGGAAGTTTTGCTAGTAATCAAGTTTTCCTACAATTATACTAAAAATATTCGGAGATACCTATATTCAGCAGCCAGCGGCAAGTTCTAAGGTGTACTTAGATTAATGTTTTGTGTTCATACGGAGAATTTGTAATTTCTCTGAATGTGAATATATCTTATTTATGGGACGAATGTAAGTTATTTAAAACTTTTTTATTAAATTAATATATAATATTTTGTAGCCCCAATGAAGGATATCCACAATCTTTAAAGGATTTCCTTTAAAGCAACCCTACCCTATCGGAAATGATATTGTGCTCGGCAGGTCGTTTAATTTCTCTGTGGTTTATGGCAGTCGACAGTTTGTAATTTTTTTCTTTATATGTTTTAAATTGATACTATAATAAATAACTGACTGTCACTTATCAAATATCTATAAAAAGCTAAGTCCTAGGTGACATACAGGCAACGCACAGGCCAAACACCTGAACGGAGAGACTTAAAATCTAGAGGGTATGGTTTTCACGAAGTGTAAACGCGTAGGTAATAAAGTAAAGAAATTATAAAACATTTTTTTTTGTGCTTACAAAAAGTATATTATATGTATAGTAATGTAATATGACAATAGTGAGAAAGTAAAATACAAATAAGGTGAGTACCAAAAGATATGAATATTGTCGTATAGTTTGCGGTCACGTATGTATGTATGTCCACCACACTTTCTTCCGGCATACGATTCAATCAATTAGTTACGTAATTTGACCAGCCATCATATCGTTAACCACAACGCAAATGTACTTTATTCTTTATTTATGTTTTGTTATGTAAATGCAAGAAGCTGACTTGTATGGAGACGTGATGAACAAGAACAGTTAGCACTTCTAACCTACCATATAAGATGGTAACTTGGATCAAGTAGATCAATATGTTATTTCTAGTGTGACGTGATCCATGGTGAAAATGTTTTCACCTGACTACGGCGAGCTAAAAGGAGGGTTATGATTTTGAAGGGTGGCTCTCATATCTTCCAAACTACCAATCATAATTTGTCAAATGAAGTAGCGTCTTGTCCGTCCGCTGGTTATAGGCTGATGTGACATATTACATGAAATAGAGTAGGGCTATGTAATAATATTATTTATTCTTTGGTAGGGCGCCCTCTAGAGGATATAAAGTCATGAACTAATAAAAATTTAGTACAACAACAAAAATCCGACTACTGAAAAATCATGCTCTAAAAAGTAAAAAAAAAAAAATGCTCATCTGAAATTGTTATACCTATACTATATGAGCCGTTGTCGGACAAACAAAACGCTTCTAATGATATCTCGTTTAATAATTTATATTCAGTTTTTGGAAGTTAGAAGATAACAGTTGAACATACATACACCTCACATTGATAACCCTCCTTTTTGCTTCGCCGTAGTCGGGTAAAAACCGGCTACCTCAAGTGCACATTATCATCGGTATGATAAGGTGTCCCTGAGCTCAATATTGCCATAATTCAAGATTATCTCCGAAAGTAACACATACAGCTATAAAATGTTAATCCGGACAACATCTTGAAAATAAAATAAGACAAGTCGACCTCAATCAGTTTATGATCGTCAAGTTACATCATTGTCAAAGTACAGTCGGCAACAACGGTGTCAAATGAATGCAGAATATATGCCCACACTTGTAACAATCCCAATCCAAAACAACGCATCAATACCTATACGAGTATAAATACATAATAATCAAGGTTTTACGAAAACATACAACAACCACTGACCAAACCCATGAACGTAGAGACTTCAAATTTGGAGGGTAGTTCATTCGCAACGCAAACGAAGTTTCGGGCGTCAGCTGGTTATTATTATAATAGTGTTTGGACTCTGCACACAACGATATTTAGCCCCAAACTAAGCACGCTTGTATTATGGGAACCAGATAACTGGATTAGGACAAATTATTGTCCTGAAGAGAAATCGAACCCGCAACACCGGCGTGGCAGTCGAACACGCTTGCCACTATCCATCGACCATCCGTGTCGTCAAATATTTAAAATTATCAACTAAAAATAATATACCTAATTTGTATTTTATAATAAGAAATTTGAGCGCGATTGTACAACACAATAATGGTTTATTGATTACTGGACAACCACTCAGTACATTGATGTTACTTCCGGTCGTCTTATAAGCGAATAAAAGAGGTATTCATAAGAAAGTAGGCACGTAGGGAGTTTATGTAATCTTGAACTAATTGAGAAATTATTGGTCATAATCATTTATCATGTCAGACTCTCTTATGTGCGGTTTCAGATTAGCGGATTCGCCGCTGTACTGTACTGTTTTTTTGCAGCGCGTATATGCGCGACAAGCTGCAAGAGACGTCTCAAGCCGCATTTTCATTAGGGGACATTTGTCCCGCGACATTGTCGCCCGACACGAAATCTACATTATAAAAAAAATGTCGCGGGACATGTTGCTTTCGTTCAACTGAAAATCAGTGCTGGATCGATGGGGTCATGAGAACCTCACTTTCCAGCACAACGCTGAGTTGAGCCCAAGTTTGCAATAATTTATGCGAGTACCTTACTTACTATTCTTCTGTTGCCCTGTTTGTGTTCTTTATTAATAACTAATAGTTTAGATACTATTCAGGTATTCTCAGCTCATTAGAAGCTCTGACTTTAAAGATCAAAAAAAAATATTTCTCAAGAGAACTTGAAATGAGAAGGATTCACATAAGCCGTTATGTGTATGAAAAAGTTTGTGTTTTGTTTAAAACTAGATGGCCTTGTGTTATTTCGGTAAGTATATCTGGCGATAATGTGTTGGCGGTTTTACAGTTTTTTATAAAATTTATGCTTGATACACATGCACCTGTAGGTATTTTCATTTTATTTTTATTTTTATGAGAGAACACTCAGTTGTAATATACCTACATTTTAGGTAATGATTATGGTACTAAGCTTAACCATACTCCATACAGCCCACTACATTATTAAGATTTATAAAATTTTACATAAAAATACCACCAGATGATCGGATCGATAAATATAGGCAGGATCCTAGTAAAAATGAGACATGATTTAGACTAACCTGCGAGGACTGCGCGGCGAACTCCGTGATTAGTGAGTGAGCGTGGTGCGCGAGCGGAGCGTGTAGCGTGAGCGGGGCGTCGCGCGCGGCGCTCAGCTGCAGCGAGTTGGGCGCGGGACACGACGAGCGGAGCCCGCTCAGCGGGAGCGTTCGGCGGATCGTGAGCCCCGCCGGACCTGGCAGAGATTGAATACTGTGGTGAAATACGAATATGAAGCTGCAGTAAGATGAAATTATTTTCACCGTGGACTTGAGCTTGAGTATTCTAAGGTCAGCAGCAAACAAGCCACCGACCACAGCAACCTGTGGCTGGCGACCGTCAGTTTACTCACATACTACTCACATTTTTATGTAAGCACTAATCTTAAGTTAGTTTACCATTATTTTCTAAATGTACTTATGACTATCCGTGGGAACCTGTAATTGGCTCTCTAAAGCTAAACTATTGTCTACCTAGTAGTATGAAGCTGTTGGTTCTCCAATAAATAAATACATTTTGTCGGCCGCTAGCGCTACACGTGTATCGCCGGTGGCAGCGACGCGTCAACAAAATGTATATAAATTGATGGTCGCCCACTACCGTTCGCTTGTTTGAGGCGACCGTAATGCTGGACGCTAGTCCGCGGCTCCCTACTCCCGCCGAGAGGGGTGAGGGGGGGGCAAGATATAGCCAAGACCCAACCTCAAGCTCTAGGGTAGATAGGACATTAGAACGTAGGCGACCGATGGCGTACTATACACGGAATACAAAGAAAATGACAGCTATCACGCGAGCGAGCGAAGCAAGCAGTGTTTATTCATTTTATAAATATTTAGCTCCTATCTATTGGCATTGTATCCTTCGAAGAAACACTTACTATCTATAACACAGCGAATTATCACGGGGCGAGCGAAGAGAGCCGCTATTTTTTTTATAATATCTCACCTTTGACTCCTATCGTTACAGCAGTGTGCGAGACGGCCAACACCGCATTCTCTCCCGGCGGGATCCTGGCGGCGAACAGGCGAGCGAAGTAGAAGGGCCACGTCCGCGCCAGCTCCACCACCTGGCGCTTGGCCTGCGCCCGCGGCGGCGCGCTGCCCTGCGAGCGCAAGAGAGCCGCACCCGCGCGCTTTTCGCTCGCGTTGAGGCGGAGGGAGGGGAGAGTGGAGTTTATATCGTGGACTACCTGTGGACAAAATTAAAGATTTAAGCGTCGATGACACAGGGCTAGTTTACACGCTACAAGCCGGCGAGTTTAAAAGCTAGTGACCTAGTTAGCTTTCGAGAAAGATTGTCAACAAGCAGATTGTAAAAAAGCCGATGAGACTGGGTGAGTTTACAAGCGATCTCACTGGCTTGTAGCTTGTAAAACAGCTTTTTTTGTATGGATGTGAGTTACTTAACGACTTCAGAAATACTAGATTGATGAACAGTGTAGGAAGCCCTCCGGCCAGGTGGGATGACGATCTGCGGAAGGTTGCAGGTAGAAGGTGGATGCGGCAAGCCGAAGACAAGGCGCGATGGCGCAAATTGAAAATATGATGATGATGAACAAACAGAGATATTATGTAAGACTAGCTGACGCCCGCAACTTTGTTTGCGTAACGAACTCACATAATTCCTTTCATAGTACGCTTTTTCAGCTCTTGTCTTGTCAAACACATGCTCTAAGTCTCTACGTCCAGTCGTTTGGCCTGTGCGTCGTCTGTCAGTCAGTGAGATCCAAACCTTTATATATTATGTTGATAATTGACTGATGTGACGAGAATAGCTACACGCTTGCTTGACATTTTTACGTCTCTCTATGGAATATTAACTGGCTCTCCTGAAGCGACTATGTAAGTAGAACAGGATATTGGTATAATTGGTTACCTGTGCGTAGAGCAGGTCCAGCACAGCGGGGTCTGCGTAGGTCTCCGCGGGTGTGAACACCTCCTTGCGCACGCGCAGCTTCCACGGCACGCGCCCGTACGTGAGGAACGCGTGCTCGGAGGGGAGCAACGCGGCCGGCGCGGGGACATCACCTATAATACCAATCGCTTAAAAAAAACAGGATTTAGCAAACGTACAAAACGGTTTTCAAACTACTTAAAAAAAGATGGAGGTTCTCCAATCAATTGTTTTTTATTTTTGTGTTTATTAACCGAAATAAAAAAAAATTTTTTGGTTTGAGAGGATATACTTTCAGATTGATCCTATATCAATTTCATTAAAATCTGTTCAGTAGTTTAGTTAATTAAATGAAAATAACTGAAAAAAATATGTCGTGCGTATAAATTGCGTTTTGTGCTTCCCTGTGACTTATCAGAGGTGTTTACGACACTAAAACGATCGAATTGAAATCGGTTTTTGTAAGACCGTGATTGTATTGTTTCAGTTTAATTCATATTTTAAATCGACAATTAAAGTTGACTTTTTATTTAGCTTTGTTACATCAAATTTTAATATAATAATAAAGCAAAGAAAAATTTATTCGTTTCGATTGACCATTAGATAATTGAGATCATCCTTCTGTTTGACATTGGTATAGACAAAAAAAAATAGGAAGTAATTGGTGGTAAAAATCGACTACTCACGTTCGATATGTTCAGTTTTATCGGTGACATGAGTGGAGACGGAATGCCTTCTCTCTGCTTCCATCTTCCTATCTCTTTCCTTCTGCTGCATGTGAGTTTTGAATGTGGCTCGTTTAGACGTGTCCGAATCTCCTTGGAATACATCTGAACGAGGGCTCTCTCTCGCTCTGCCGACTAGCATATCTCTGGAATTTTTCCGACCGTCAAACCTCTCAAAATCATCGTAAAAAGGCGATCTCGGCGACCGTTTCCTATCGAAGCTATCTTCAATACCGTTCTCTTCTTTCCGTCTTTCGGTTCTGGTTGTATGAATCTCGTAGATTTCGGACGCCTCCCGTCCCGTGTAGTGGTTGTCGCGTCTGTCTACCCCCGATTCGGAGTCCCATTCGTCGCGACCGTTCTGATCCCTGTCTCCATTGTAACTGGACTCGTCGCCCCAATCGTCTCTGATTTGGTTGTCTCGTCTGTCGGATGTAAGGAAGCGCGAGGCTAGATCGTCCCGCGGCGGTTCGGAATCCTCTCGTCTGCGCGAGTTCCAGTTGGCTAGGAAGCCGTGGCGTTCGTCCGCTTCTCTGTTCTGATGGACGCCGAATGTGTCTCGGTCGCGTCGGAGCTGGGCGAAGGATTGGTCGGGCGCGGGCGGGGGTGGGGCTGGATTGTCCGGGGGTGAAGGGGGGGCTTTGGGCGGTGGTGGCGCGGGTCCAGGCGGCGCGGGCGGCAGAGGCGGCGGCAGCATGGGAGCGTCCCACCGCATAGCGCCTCCTAACTGCCTTTCTAGCATCAGCTTCCTCGTATCTTCCAACTTGTTGACCGTCCTTGGAGTTTCGGCGGCTGATGACGTGCTTCTAACGGAGTGGTTGGCGGTGACGCGCTCCAAGCGCTGTCTCATTTCCGAGCTCAGTTTCAACTTCCCGACGCTGCCGGGCGATGGACGTTGCGCGCCGATTTCAAAGCTGCGTCTCGTCGTTCTTTGACTCGGCGGTTCTCTGTCTTTGGGCGGGGACATTATCCCATCGACTTCGAATTCTTCCCACTCTATTCCGGGAGTCACTTCTGATTTGGAGCGAGTTCTGGGCGGTTCGTGTTCCATGGAACCGTTGGTTTGAGCTTGAGGGGTGTGTCTTCTTTGGATCTGACGCATTTTGAACTTTGTGAAGTCTTGTGCTTGGTCGCCACCGACCGCGTCTTTTGGAGGGGGCCACCGCCATTTGCCTATTCTGACAGTCTTGGCGCGGCCGTACGGGTCCATGAAGCCGCGTATCTCTGAAGGGTCGGAGGAGTGCAGCGGGGGAGGCATGGGCGGAGGAGGCGGGGGAGGCGCTCCAGTAGAGGAACTTTCATTCGACTCTCGTCTGATCTTCGGCGCGCTGCGCGGAGGTGAATGAACTTGAGCGTGCACTACCGTAGAAGATCGGACAGGGGACGTCGGTTCCGATTCCGATGGTTCTGCAACTTGTCCGGCTAATAAAGACTGCAGCGCTTGATTCTGAGCCAGCAATTGCTGCTGTATCTGTAAGTTTTGCGCCATCGCGCTCTGTAGAAACGCTCGTTGGAGGTTCTGGTGGTAGGCGTTTATATCAACGGTTCCCGGCGGTGGTAAGTGTAGTCCTAAAGCAGCTGCAAGCGCTTCGGGCGTCGCGGGCATGGTGACGGGAAGCGGCATCGACCCGAAGCTCAGCGATGTGTTCGCTGACTGCGCTCGGGGCGTAGCTCCGCCCCCTTTTATGGCACCCGATAGCCCCTCCCCATCCGTCAGCCTCTTCAGACTATCATTCATGAAGATCGGGTCGAAAAGATTCGTGATGTAATCATCGACGGAGTCCGCACTGGATTCCTTCCTTTTAGGTTTTTCTTTGTCCTCTTTTCCGCCGCCTTTGATGAGTTTATCAATGTTGGTGTTGTTGAGCGTGTTCACTTCGTTGTAATCGCAGTCGAGCACGTTGTCTATGAATCGGGTGTAGCCGCCGCCCTTGATGCTGGCGGCGAGCGAGCGCGCGTCGGACATCTCGTCGATGTTGGGGTCGAGCACGGGCGAGAACAGGTCGTCGAGGAACTGGTCGACGTCGGAGGCCTGGCTCGGCACGCGCACGCGGCGCACGTGCGACGCCAGACTCGGAGCCTCCGACGTGTCCGACATTGCTGATGATCTGCGGGATGATAAGGTGGAGATGCTTGAGTCAGTGAAACCTGCAGCTTATACCAACGCGAATAAAGTTCAATATGTATCAACTTAAAGTTCTGGGTTAACTGGCGCACTGATGTTGCCCGCGACTCTTTTGGTGTGTTTCCACACACACCGTGAATTGACCAATCACAGCGCTCGAAGTGGAAGTAGAATTTCGAGCACTGTTTTTGGCCGGGTCATTCCCGGTAACAACCCCGTCGTTAACACTGTTGACGATCGGTAAAAAAAAAGTCCCACTCGTTAATAGTGTTGACAAACACAACTTTTTTTTCCCGATCATACACACCTAGTACAAGAGTCAGAATATAAAAAGCGGATTTCAATGAAAGATATCCGAAAGTTCTCGCCCATGAACGTTATTTCCACAAGAGGATGGTCCGGGAAGCGATTGAAATAAAGAAGAATCCAAATTTCAATCGTGAAGACGGATACAGACTCAACATCATGGAACCCAGTGATTGCTAAGTGCACGTGGACCGCTTTAAAAACACCGCTTAAGTGTCCGGATGTCGTCAGTGTGGTGTGCCCACCGAACATTTTTAACGACCAAAATGAGGGAAGTTCCCTCAATTCACCGCGACAGTAGCTCCAATACGCCAGTCAACCCGTGACCACGGCTGTTGCAATACAGTCGAAACGTCGGGACACAAAAACATACGAGGTGAGCGCGATAAATACCTAAAACCTAAAAATGAAAGATGATACAGATTCAGCGAATGTCAAATAAAACTGAGCTATAACTTTCATCACTCACATTTTCATTGAAATCCGCTTTTTATACGATGACTCTTGTATCTAGGTGTGTACGATCGGGAAATGAAAAGTTGCGTTCGTCAAAACTGAACGAGTAGGACTTTTTTTTCGATCGTCAAAAGTGTTAACGACGTGGTGTTAGCGACCGGGAATGACCCGCGTGTGGTAGTACAGTGCTAGTGTAGGAGTGTTACCTGACTCCTCCGAACTCGGAGCTCTTCTCG
This sequence comes from Lobophora halterata, assembly GCA_932526365.1. Taxonomy (NCBI): domain Eukaryota; kingdom Metazoa; phylum Arthropoda; class Insecta; order Lepidoptera; family Geometridae; genus Lobophora; species Lobophora halterata. The sequence goes on from OW052012.1 coordinate 2,198,904, forward strand.
ATGTACGCGCGGCTGGACTGCGAGCCGGCGGGTGCGCGCTTGCCCGCGTACTGACTCTTGATGTAGCGAGTCGGAACCCGCGATCCCGTGCCGTATTCCATCTCCATTGCACCTGTGTGCAATACCCAGTTTATTTATCAACACCATCAGACCACTGGACACTGGACTAAGCAATCTATACCTTGCTAAAATACCTATACCCTGCCCAGTTTTTTGCTTGCAACATCGATCTTCCAAGTCGATCATCACTCCATCTGACGAGAATCTCTCATTTGTATTCCAACTACGCTTGATACAGCTCATACACAAATATACTATAGAGCGGTCATTTCTAACACACTATAACATATAATAATTATAAGATTGTAACGGGTATTTATCGCGCTCACTTCACCTATTTTTGTCTCGACGTTTCTACCGACCGACTGACCTTCATATCAACCCGTGACCACGGCTGTTGCAATACAGAACAAAACATTGCGTCGGGAAAAAAAAGATGAGGTGAGCGCGATAAATACCCGATACAATCTAATAACTATGTGTGATAATCGTGATAGTCTACGAAAAACTATAACATATGTATAATGTCCAAAAATCAAAACTGTTTATTCACAAAGCGTTTTGTTTTATTAGTTTGGTTACACCAGATATTCTGTTAGATACTTCTATTAAAAAATTAACTAATGCATGAACATGATCTATCGAAGAGTTTACCTTTACTGCTAGTCACACTAGGGGCGCCACCTCCGTGAAGTCTTTCAACCGAGTGATATCTGTCGTTAAGTCGGGACTGCGACAGCCCTAAATCAGCCAGCTTATTGGGCGGAGGCGCAGGGTTGTCACCCAGCAGATTATCCAGCGATCTACTACGAACTTTGTCGGAGGTTTGTTCAAAGTATCTCTCATTCAGAGCCGAGTCTCTTGAGAGGATGTCGTGAGAGTTCTTGCGGGAGTATTCGCTGTTTCGTTTGTTCATAGTGTGTTCTCTTTCTCTCGCGTGTTCTCTCTCTCTTGATTCCTCGCGATCCATCTTCCAGTTGTATTCGGAAAGGCCTTCGTCGATGGATTCTTGTAGCATTCGAGGGATGCTGGGTGAGCGGGATTTCGGCGGCTCTGGTGGTGGGATCTAAGAATGAGAAGCAGATGTCAGAAGTTTGATTTCAGCAATAATTCGGAAAAAAAAAAACGTGAGCGCTAGTGTCTATAGTTGTCTTATACATGACTAGCTCACGCCCGCAACTTCATTTGCGTTGCGAATAACCAAAAATTGCTCTTAGTACGCTCTAACACATCTTGAAGAACATACCCTTGAATTCTCAGGTCTCTGCATTCAGTGGTTTGGCCCGTGCGTTGTCAGACAGTCAGTCAGGACGAAAACTTTTAATATTGACGAAGTGTAAGTATCACAAGATGGTATCAGTTCCCATTTTGAGCACGTTTATTTATGATTCCAGCTTTCGTACTGGTAATGACTATCCGGGCCCATAATAATTTGGTTTGGGGCGTCTTCAAATTAGATGTGTGAGGAAGCGAGACAATGGCGCCACTGTGGCCTTTCTTCTAGTATTCATATAATATCTAGACGCGCAGGTATAGCGCCACTGACGTGATATAGTGGCGCGTCTATGAAAACTAGTAGAAAGGCCACAGTGGCGCTTTTTCACGCCTCACGCCTCAAATTTGAAGGCGCCCTTAGCATCATCCTTTCTGACATTCATTACCGACATTTGACAAAACAGAGTATTGCCATTCTGAGGTTAAGACCCGAGATCACCATCAGACGGTTAAGTTTTAAACAGTTGTTTTGACGATTTGACAAGAATTTTCATAGATATACTTCATATAGATATATTTCATAGATAAACGTCAAAGATAACGGACGAAGAGGCCTAATCTTCCGATTATCTATTGGTGAACACAGACCTTAGTTTGACACAAGTTTTAATAAATTGAAGTTAGTACCTGTGGCCTCGAGGAGTCTAATCTGGAGGTGTCTACCGAGGAGGCACGCGGTGGGGGCGCGGGCGGCGTGTGGCGCCCCACGCCGGCGCCCCCAGGACCGGGGGCGCCGCGCAGAGCTTCCGACCGAGTGGAGGGTAGCGCCGCCCATGTCTCGACCTCGCCCACTGTGTCCAGGGCGTACTCGCAACCCGCCCATTCTGTAACAAACATTATTATAATTACACTACAAATTAATTTGATACAGGCGTGATTTCGCGATGACAATATGGATCTGCTGCTGAATATAGCCATCAAACAAATAAACTCAAATTACCCAATTTAAGTTATATGATATATGCATAGTTTATAACCAAAAAAAGGAAAAAATAATCAATGGCTGGTTAAAGTCTTTTGACAAGCCTTGTGGATGAGAGCTGCATTGAAAGATAAAAGAAAACAGGGGAGAACAGCGTCAACAGGGCACACTGACGTCAATAAGGAATAGGTTCAGAAATCATAAATTTTATAAGAGCTGCAAAAGTATAAAAAGCTACGTTACATCTTGATCTAGCGCTCGGCGAAAGTGTAGGAGAGCTCTGCGCAAGTGAGGTGAGGCGAGACGGTGCCTATTGGTTCCGTCGCGGCGGGAAGGTGGCTAAGCGACCAATGGACGCCGGCGCCGGGCACCTTCCCTGTCGCGTCGCACCCCTCCCGCCAAACACATAAAAAAATCGACTTCTGCGCATTCAAGGTCAGCGCTATTAAACCGTGAGGATACCTGTACCATGTAAGTGAAACCGTTGGCATTAACTAGTGTATGTCACGTGGTCCACGACTGCACACGTGCTGCACCGACAGTAGCTAGTGTATTACCGGTGAGCGTGTTGTTGTGCTCCATGGTGAGCGTCCACCCCTGCGCGTTGTGCGCGACGCCGGCCGCCGCCAGCGCGGAGGACGCCGCGCGCTCGCACGTGGTCCACGACTCCACGCACACGTGATGCACCGACTCTGCAAACAAAAGCATCATATAAAGGCCTCTACATACCAAAGCCGCCGAGTTAGCGTTTTGTATGCGACTGTTCAAAGGAGCCTGGCTATTTAGGCATGTTTTTCGACTCCAGCACCTACAAAGGTGTATCTCAGGGTATTTTTTGGACATTATTATTGATTACAATCAATGTTTTACAAAAACATAGGTTGGACTGTTTTAGTGTCGCAAAATACGCAATTTCGTTTACTTCGACGACGTATTTTTTCAGTTATTTTGATATAAAAACCAAAACTACTTCTATGGGACCACACTGAAAAAATATGGGACAATGCTTTTAAACATAATTTTTTTTTTTTTATCGGTTGTTAAATAACAAAGTTCTGAGGTACCTAACAAATATAAAAAAAACAAACCGAATTGATAACCACTTGTTTTGAAGACGGTTGGAAAGATCCTTAAAGATTTAGGAAGATTTTTAAACTGTAGGATACTGACCGTCATACAACCGCAGCGGCAATGCTGGTCTAGAGTCAGCCCTGGCCGCTTTCCACTCTAGAAGCGTAGGCGGGGTCCGACGTGCCACGCCGGCCGACCGCGCCGCGCCCGCACCGCGACCGCACACCAGCCGCAGCAGCAACGCCCGCATCGACGCCGGCGCGCGCTCGCATATGAAGCGGGCCATGTATCTGACGATAGAACAGGGTTTTAAAGACCGTAACTAGCACCATAGAAAAAATGATTTACTAGCAGTAGAATTCTCACTCTGCAAAAAAAATAATGAAAAAGCGACTCTGAATTCAACGTTGTAAAGTTCAATGTAGCTCGCTCACCATTGCGCGCAAAATTTTAAAAAAAAGTGGGTGGTTACTTTCATAAAATGTCATAGTCATAGAGCAGTGTCTTATACAACACAAGATTTAAATTACTTAAAAAAAATCGCATAATCAGATGCCGTTACTAAACACAGATATGGCAAAAAATTTATTTTTTTCAAAATGAATATCATGGTAACCCAGCATACTTATTTGTACTTATGAAGGCGTCCCATGGTATGTTTCCAGCTTTATGAATGTACTCACTTGTGTAGCGGCGGCGAGGGCGGCGCGGCGGCCAGACAGTGCGCCAGCAGCAGCCACACGCGCTGGCTGGACCCGCCGGCTGCCTGGTTGCACACCTGCACGCACACCTCGTCCCGCAGCGCGCGGGAGGACAGGCTCCTGGACGCTATGTAATCGGCCAACACCTGTAACAGACCAACACTTAAAATACCTGGGAACCTGTAATTGGCTCTCTAAAGCTAAACTATTGTATACTTAGAAGTATAAAGCTGTTGGTTCTCCAATAAATAAATAAACAGACAACAATTAAATGTAGGTAAGTTACCTCAAGTAAGCCCTCCAAAACTGTCTCATTACTTTTTCACACGTTTAAAAATCACAAAAAATATCAATGAAATAACAAGCTTGGAGATTGTAAAAATTAAATACCCAACTGTTGAAATATTATTAGTTTTACCACAGAGTACTGGGTTTTACCTTTTGTCTGGCTTCATTTCCTGCGGCACTTTCGTCGCACCATCTCAATATGAGCTTGAATGTTGCTACGGCATCATTGAAATCTTGGTCCCTGAAAACATTATTCAAAAGTAATGGTGGTTTCACATGGCCTGTTACGCGCCGCGCCGCGCTGCTCCAAGGTCTTCTGAACGGGCTAGTGCATGCCGCGGACAGAAGACCGACTAATGTATAGATTTTACTGAGATCAAAAAGAGGTATGTGAGGTCAACGATAGCGTGGTGTGCTATTTCTGATGATATATTGTGATAGGCTGCTACGCCGAGTGTCGAGGGTTCGATTCCCGCTTCAGAACAAGCACTTGTGTGCTGAACATCGGTGTTCGTCTTAAGTCTGGGTGTTGTCATCTGGTTCCCATAGTACAAGCTCTGCTCAGTTTGGGGCTAGATGTCGTGGTGAGAAATGTCCAAAATGTTTATTATTATTCCGTTAAAATAATTCAACTATAAGTAAACTGTTTACCTGACAGCAGCTTTGGCCAAGAAAGGTCTGGTGATGGGATGTTTCCGCGGACTGAGCTGGCCTCCGTCCGCGAAGTACACGGAACTGAACTTGGAGAACGCGAACTGCTCCAGATCCCGCGGTAACTGGACTTCCTCGTCTTCCACGTGGACGTCGCCTGCCACCTACGGAGTAGGGAAATTGGTTTATTTAATTGGTTCAAGATATTACTTTATTGCTGGGAAAAACTACTACATATAAATAAAGATAATAGGTACGTTTATTTCCCAGACAATGCGTGCCTAGCTTAGCTCGGCGGGAATCACAAGAGCCTGAAGACTTTGCTTGCAGTGCTACAATTTATGTTACATTTTGGAAAACGTTTAACTGTAAACTGTCGACAAATTATGAACGCAAGTAAAGTATCATGCTCTCAAGACAGACCAATCACACAGCGCAGTCGACCTCTGTTTGGTAGGAAAAAAGTATTACGTTTTGCGTCATTATATATGCGTCGAACAAAGTGAACGCTCCTATCGTGTACGTGAACGTTTACGAATTGACGTGTTTAACAACAGTTAAATTGTAAAATGATGGTTTTTGTAACTTTACGGTGACAGTTACAAACCTTGACCAGGTTCCTCTCGGTGTGTGGAGACTGCCACTCGTCGATCTTGGACAGGATGTAAGCCAGCTCAGCGGGAACCTCGAGCGCTTGCAGACTCTCGGCCTTCGCTGCCTTCGCTTGCACTGCTTGAGCCTTTTGCTCTGCTTTCTGCTCCGCCTTTTGTTCGAGTGCTCTTCGTCTAGAAAACATTTTTTTTATATAGTATACGTCGACATGTACTTTACTTGACTCAAGATTTTTAGTCTGAGAAGTTTAAGGCCAATCCTGAAATCCGAATTTCATACAAAATGTTTCGGACAAATACTCAAAATGTAAAATTCGAAAAATTAACCCTACTAACTTAAAAACACGTATAAAATCTAAATTAAAGTATGAAACCTTTCACTTTTTTTGTTGACGAAGAAATTACTATAATACGGCGGTTATAGTAATTTCTTCACACTATTCGTTTCGTCCATGTTTTTTGATTTCGTCAACAAAAAAAGTGAAAGGTTTCATACTTTAATTTAGATTTTATACGTGTTTTTAAGTTAGTAGGGTTAATTTTACGAAACGAATAGTGTGATGAAATTACTATAATAAGGCGTACTTTTTGAGTATTTGTCCGAATCATTTTGTATGGAATTCGGATTTGATGATTCCCCTTAAACAGTTTTTTTTTATTTTTTGCATATTTCGATCCTCTGCCTGATAAGAAACAAATACTGTAGAATATAATATGGCTCTAAAGTTGTTGCAACACTTAAAAAATTTATTAATATAAGTTTTCATACAAAATGAAACAAACCTTTTGGTTCGTTATTTGAACTTTTGAGAATATCGTTTTCCTACGATTACAAGGTTGTGGTTCCAGCAAGACGGTGCACAAAGCCACCTATGTACTGGCCCAATTAGACAATATGTTTGGTATCGAAGTTAGGGCATCAGCCAGGGTTTAATAAACGTTTGAATTTTAATTTATTTAACGACACCGTGCCTCGCTATGAGGAAGCATCCCCGCGCCACTAAGATTGCAGCTTGACGGTGGATCGATGCATCTGACTGTACTATGACAAAGATACTTACTTAGCAGCCATTTGCTGTGCTTCCGCCCTCCGCTTAGCCTGTTCCTTGAGAGCTACGACTCGCTTCCGCGCCCGCTGTCCCCTGACCAGCGCCTGCGCCTTCACAACCCCGTGCCTTGCTATGAGGAAGCATCGCCGCGCCACTAAGACTGCAGCTTGACGGTGGATCGATGCATCTGACTGTACTATGACAAAGATACTTACTTAGCAGCCATTTGCTGTGCTTCCGCCCTCCGCTTAGCCTGTTCCTTGAGAGCTACGACTCTCTTCCGCGCCCGCTGTCCCCTGACCAGCGCCTGCGCCTTCACAACCCCGTGCCTTGCTATGAGGAAGCGTCGCCGCGCCGTCGCGCCGCGCCACCAAGACTGCAGCTTGACGGTGGATCGGTGCATCTGACGGTACCGCTTTCTGTAAACCAGTACCGAGGTTAGTTAAAACATTTAATGATAATAACGATTTTTAACTAACTTCAAAAAATAAGGTGTTCAATTTGGTTGAATTTTGTTTTATTTTTTTACTAGCGCAGGATTAGTATTTCGAGTTGCTATCTTTATAAATTGTAGCCTATGTGTTATTCTGATGTATAAGCTATACTATTGTAAAGTTTCATTAAAATCCATTCAGTAGTTTTTACGTGAGAGAGTAACAAACATCCATCCATTCTATTAGTAGGATGTTTGTTACCTCAGAATTTTCTTGTTCGTAAACCAATTTTTTTTTTAAGAGTGAAAATTAAGTGAATAGTAGTTTTTAAGTGCTCACCTCGCCAGGTACCCCCTGACTTGCGACTGCAGCAAGGTCGCAGCGGCTCGCAGCTTGTCAGCGCGGGCTCTCTCCAGCGCCCGGTGAAGAGCCTCGCGGATAAACACGCGCGCCGCGCCCAGTTGATAATCCGCACCCTCTATATATCACAAAACATCTTAATTATAGGAAAATATGCAGACGAATTTGAATAGTACGGTACAAGAACAAAGGTTTTTACATCTAATCTTGGCTAACGAACGCGCATCGGTTAATATTTAACGGCGTCGTTGAGTAAAAGGCCCGGCTTTATAATTAACAATTTGAACGGCTAATTGAACTATTGGCTTCGACATAATAAAATTATAATATGATCAAAATTTCAATTTGCATTTCATTAAGGCTCCGGTCTGCAAGCGTGGGAACTTTTGATTGAACACACACATAGATATTTTCTACTCATACAGACTCATCGCGCACTCATAGTATACCACCCTGGAAAGAAACAAATATACTTTCGGTGCTACGCACAAGTTACATTTTCATAACACCTTTATCTTTGTAGGATGCTGAAGAATGTCATAAAAAACACGCAATGTATTGTGCCATTAGCTTGACATCGCGACGCCCGTTGGCCAGTAGTGAGTACTACTCATTAGCCAGCGGCAAAGGGTGGGGTCAGAGTGTACGATTTTTGGATATTATCTCAATCTATGAAACAAAGTCAACAAAGAGTTAGTTACACAATAATGACTCGAAAATGGTCCCCACGCGTACAAAGTCGCGGACGTTAAACTAGTCAAGTACAGTCGCGTGCAATAGTATGTACACATATCGACATTTTCAAAATTATGTTTTCATACTTAGTTACAATAATATGTACACACCAAAACACCCATATTATTATGTTGCCATCAACTTATGTCATAATATTGTCAACAAGTCGATGTCAGAAATAAGTAAACACTATTGACTACAGACTACAGACTGAATTACAAATATATGTAAACAAGTTGCAGTTGCATTAAAATGTAGTAATTCATTCCTTGGATCTTTATTAGTCCGAATTAAAATATTTTTCTTTTATACGTTAGTTTCGTTAGCTTTATATAATGAGAAAAATCTTTTTCAACATATATAAAAATGAATTACCACTCACTGACTGATTGACTCATTGACATCATTGTTCTCCCAGATGCAGTTTTATTTTGAAAAATCTAATATGGGGAATACAAAGAGGAAGACGGGTTGAGTTGGGGAAAACCTCGACTTTTCACTTTTTTTTTACGCCCTAGGGATTAAACATGGTATCTCGTAAAGTATAAGACTTGGTGTATTACAAGTTTTGGTCAAAGGTATTTATTTTTGTTCCAATTTTGAAATTTTGAAAAATCCAATATGGCCGCCATACAAAAAAAATGGATTTCAATACAAAAGTTGGATTCCCATACAAAATTTTTCAACTTGAGCGAAGCGAAAGTTGAAAAATTTTGCCGGGAGGTGGCGAGCGAAGCGAGCCACCGACCTCCGAGCCGCGGAGCGGCGACCTGAGCGCAGCGAAGGACACCAAAACTTTTCAACCTGAGCGAAGCGAAGGTTGAAAAGTTTTGCAGGGAGGTGGCGAGCGAAGCGAGCCACCGACCTTCGAGCCTCGAAGCGGCAACCTGAGCGAAGCGAAGGTCGAGGGGAGGTGGCGAGCGCAGCGAGCCACCGACCTTCGAACCGCGAATCGTCAACCTGAGTGAAGCGAAGGTTGACGATTCGCACGTCCTCGGGGTTTTGCATACAAAATGTTTAAACCTGAGCAAAGCGAAGGTTGAAAAATTTTGCAGGGAGGTGGCGAGCGAAGCGAGCCACCGACCTCCACACCGCGAAGCGGCAACCTGAGCGTAGCGAAGGTTGACGATTCGCACGTCCACCTTGGCACCTACATGCTATCTCGAAAAGTATTAGTCGTAGAGTGTTGCAGTTTTCGCCAAAAGTATTTATTTTTGTTCCAATTTTGAAATTTTTAAATATCCAATATGGCCTCCATACAAAAAAACATAACTGCCATACAAAACATATGTTTTTTCCATACAAAACTTTAAACGCCGATATCTCAGCAACGGTAAGAGATAGAGGCATGGTTCATAGACTCGAAACTGTATGTATTTTGATGGCAAAAATTTCAACTTATTTTTTTTTTCGATTGGAAATACTTGGATGGATGGATATAGCGTGTTTAGACTCACTATTCGTTATAGAGGATGTTCCAAACTTTTTCTTAAGTGAGGGAGGGGGCGAGCGAAGCGAGCCACCGACCTTCGCATTGCGAAGCGGCAACCTGAGCGTAGCGAAGGTTGACGGTTCGCTGTTTGTGGGTCACATTGAGATGAGTTTAGGGAGGGGGCGAGCGAAGCGAGCTCCCGACCCGAGCGTAGCGAGGCAATTATCTGAGGGATAATAGTGTCGTTTTTAACTAATTCGGGGTTGAAAATTTAGATTTTGGTGTCAGAATTGAAATCCAAGATGGCGGAAATTTTTTTTTCAATCTTTTTTCATGGGTGTCGTTTTTGACTAATTAGGGGTTGAGGATAAAGAATTATGTCTCGGATTTGAAATCCAAGATGGCGGACAATAAAAAAATTACAAAAAATTCTTCTTTGAAGGATAAAGATGTGGCGCTTAATAATATTGCCCCAATTATTTTTTGATATTCGGAAAATTAAAGAATACAACAATTTTTTTTTCTTTTCTAATTTCATAAAATATTAAAATAATAAAAAATAATAATAAATCACTCGCGAGCTGCTTGCAGCTCGCGCACCGCCCAAAAAACTAGTTATAAAATAAAGCTGCATTACCACTGACTGACTGATTTTTTTCCCAGATGCAGTCTGAATTTTAAAAATCTAACATAGGAAACGTATAGGAGTGTAGAGATGAGTTCAGGAAAAAAATGTATTTTCACCCTTCTTCACCCCCTTGGGGCGCAACATGGTATCTTGAAAAGTGTAAGTCGTACAGAGTTGAAACTTTCACCATAGGTATTGGTTTTTGTTCCAATTTCAAAATTTTGAAAACTCCAATACAGCCGCAATACAAAAATAAAATAAAATAAAATAAAATAAAATAAAATAAAATAAAATAAAATAAAATAAAATAAAATAAAATAAAATAAAATAAAATAAAATAAAATAAAATAAAATAAAATAAAAAAAAATAAAAAAAAATAAAATAAAATAAAATAAAATAAAATAAAATAAAATAAAATAAAATAAAATAAAATAAAATAAAATAAAATAAAATAAAAAAAAAATTTATACCTATGGTGAAAGTTTCAACTCTGTACGACTTACACTTTTCTAGATACCATGTTGCACCCCGAGGGGGGGTGAACACTCAGGTTACTGCCTCGCTTCGTGGAAGTCGCTGGATTTGCAATAACGCACATCTTCCAAAATAATAAGTACAAAAATCAGGCCTCTAGCTGCAACCGTTTACGAGATACAAGCGTTTAAAGTTTTTATGAAAAATATTTTTTTTTGTATGGCGGCCATATTGGATTTTTCAAAATTTTGAAATTGGAGCAATAAAAGTATTTATGGTGAAAGTTTCAACTTTGTACGACTTACACTTTTCGAGATACCATATTGCACCCCGAGGGGGTGAACACTCAGGTTACTGCCTTGCTTCGTGGAGGTCGCTGGCTTTGCAATAACGCACTTCATCCAAAATAATAAGTACAAAAATCAGGCCTCTAGCTGCAACCGTTTACGAGATACAAGCGTTTAAAGTTTTTATGAAAAATATTTTTTTTTGTATGGCGGCCATATTGGATTTTTCAAAATTTTGAAATTGGAGCAATAAAAGTACCTATGGTGAAAGTTTCAACTTTGTACGACTTACACTTTTCGAGATACCATATTGCACCCCGAGGGGGGGTGAACACTCAGGTTACTGCCTCGCTTCGTGGAGGTCGCTGGCTTTGCAATAACGCACCTCATCCAAAATAATAAGTACAAAAATCAGGCCTCTAGCTGCAACCGTTTACGAGATACAAGCGTTTAAAGTTTTTTATTATTTTTTTATTTTTTTTGTATGGCAGCCATATTGGATTTTTCAAAAATTTTAAATTAGAACAAATAATTTACCTGTGGGTAAAGTTTTAACTTTGTACGACTTACACTTTTTGAGATACCATGTTGCACCTCAAAGGTGGGTGAAAGGGGGTGAAAAGTCGAGGTTTTTCTGATCTCACCCCCATACGCCCTATACGTTCCCAATGTTAGATTTTTAAAATTCAGACTGCATCTGGGTGAACAATAATGTAATTTTTTGTGTGTGTAATTTCCCGTATGTTTTCCATATCTACCTGAAATGGGTAGAAAAAAATTAGTAACGCTTTTTAAGGTACGTAAAAAAATGATAACAAAGCTCATTTACCTAGATCGTCTACTTAGTCGAAGGGTACATATTAGCATTTGTGTCCGATACTCCTGACGTCGCGACGCACCCTTAGTGTCATCCCAACCACAGATAAGTCATAGTCTACGTTTGATCTCAACGGACGTGCAGTCACCTTGAATACTAAGGGGGTACTGAATTTTTTGCGGGCACGTTGTCTATTTTATAGCGAGTCAAGTTTTTCATACTAAAATGTATGGACGGCGGGGATCGAAAAATCAATGATGTTTAAGCCTGGATTATTGCTTTTTGGTTGGAATTTCTGAAAAAAAGGCGTGGTGTCGGAAATATTTATACTTTTGTCTTACGATAACACCAAAGAATTTTCAAATATTCTCAATGATATAGCTTAAATCGTTCAAATACAAAAGGTCGATTTCGATGGTTTTGATCAATATAAAGAATTTTTTTCTCGTAAATTAAGAATAATTTTAGAAATATCACGCGGTGTAAGGGAACACTCGTCTATTAGGCAGTTGAGATATTTTTGTAGTGTCATTAAATGCAGAGAGTTCTTCAATATTATTCAAACCAAAAGTGCCTATTCGCGCGTTTATTAGGGACAATCCTCTTAAGGAAAGCAAATCATACTGTTAAAAGTACGATATTCAAAAACTGTTTATTTATGGCCAGTCGTATGGTAAATACCTACAGTAAAAATCAATCAAAAAGGTCTAGATATTTTTTTTAAATAGAAGGAAACATCATTTTTGATTCATGGTTTATATTTATGGCCAGTATAAAAGTCAAGACAAAGAAGGTCGCCATTAGTCATTTAAAAATTTGTAGTGGCAAAACCTCGTTTCTAGTTTACGGTTTATTTATGTCGAGCTACAATAAAATCAAAAGAGGTTTGTGTTCATTTAATTAATGAAACAGAAGCAAACCTCGTTTTTGGTCAGCTGTTAGCGAAGGCATAAGTATTTTTTTATCCTTATAGAAAACAGTTGATGATCACAAAAGTTCGAATTATGAACTTCACCAAAGAGGTTTGTGGACATTGATTTTATTCTGGGGTTGCTTCGGGGTTGTGACAAAAATATTGTAAGCAATAAGGTTTCAGTACGAAGAAGGATTGTTACAAACGAATGCATTGCACATCGTGGAAATCCATGTCCATAAGAGGCAACACCACTTACCATTTGCGACTAGCCATTAGCCTACATTTACACGAGTACATCCATCAATAAGAAATAATAAATATGCAACGCAGGCATTCAAGTAAGAATAATTTGAAATAACTTTAATTCCTACGTGTCAAGGGATTTAATCATTATTTTATACCAAATAATACCAAAGAAACGTAAAAAATAAGTATGTAATTACTTCCATGTATTGGAAATCTTTCGAGGAGGCCTTTGTTTAAAGACAAGCTGTAGATTAGAAGGAACCGCGATACCTAGACTTGTAAAACAAACAGCAATAAAGGCTTATTTTATTTAACTTTTTTTTTAAATGTTGTTCCATATTTTTTACCACTTTCTAAGAAGGTATTTTAGCTATAACTTAGACGACATCTCAACACAAAATAAACGACAAAAATAGAATCAAATATCCTAACTACCTACTTCCTCAATCTTTCGTATCTTACAATTTAATTGGTTTTTAATTTAGATATGTTGGCTGTAATGACAAATCAATGATCATTCCTTCTGAATGCGATAAGATATTAAAAATTATAGGCTATTTGCCTATAAACTATTTTTTACCTCTTGTACTATTTCATGTTAAAGTAATTTAGCAGTATAGTGGACACCCGAAACTTCGTATTTGTTGCGAGTTAACAACTTAGCACTCTACACTTCTTGACGAACATGTCCTCGACATTTTAAGTCTCTACGTCCAGTGGTTTGGCCTGTGCATTGTCTATCAGTCTGTCAGTCATGACTTATCATTTTGTAAGTATTGAATTTATAGATTGATAATTTATAATGGTGAATACGTTACCGGCTCCCGTAGGCGGTATCTCTGCCAGGATTGAATTGCAAATCTCTCTGTAGGGTGTGGCGCGCGTAGGAGTCGAGTTCAGGAGGTATCTGTGAATTACGAGCTGTGTTACAAACGGTATAATATACTAATGGTACCGAAGTATTAATGTATAGAAACACAATGTAGTACATTGAAAATGCGGCCAAGAATAGGGAGCCACATTGGCTAATTTGTAGTACATTTTGGTCCGATGCTAATTTTCGAAACAGAGAAGTAACAGGGTTAAATAACTATTATATGTTAAAACTACTAGGCTTTTTCATTGTCAATAAAACTACATCGTAAAAAGTAACAAACATTATTTGAAAATAGAAATATTTCATTTTTATTGACAGGGTGTCTGAAAATGTTCGGTCCTATATACCGCATCCAATTTGGTTTGGTACTGTCCATCTTGGTGTTCTATAGGAACATCGTTATTTATCGTTATGGCTAATGGTTATATTGTAGTTTATTGCACATTATAAATTTACCTTTGTAATCTATTGTTTGCTTGATTTAAAATTATGCTACAATTTAATATGCGTACGCCTTTGATACTAAGAAATATTTGGATTAATTCGGAGTATGTAATATGTAGTCGTTTGATTCGGAAAAGGTAGGATTGGTTCTACGAGAGATCGACTGAGGTATTATTAATGTAAATAAATAAATTGACAAATATTGCGGACATTTTCACACGACGCCAAACAAAGCAAAGATAGAATATATACCAAAATTACTGTTTTTTTTTATGAAAAGTGATCTGTACTGGTGGTGAGAAAAGATTAAGAGTGATCCTTGCACTGTAGATGGTAGAATATATATAAGAGAAGCCAAAGATCGGGCTCCTATGAATTGATGATGACAACTTACCGGTACCGATCAACGAAGTTCTGGAATGGTATCCTGATAGGGTAGCCAGTCTGGCGTATTTTGATGGTATCCAACATGCCAGTGTAGCGTAATTGAGCCAACACACATGGCAAGTCGAATTTCATGGGCGATTTGTCGGTATTCGGCTTGATGCAGCGAACAAACCAGGGGTTGCACCGAGACATGGACTCCAGGAGGCTGTGGAGACTGTCTGAGAACCTGGAACAACGATAAATGTATAACATAGAACAGTATTATAGCTGGAAGTCGCTGGTAGAGGCGGCTCGAGACCTAGAGACCGAGGGTGGACAATCACCAGCAGTGGACGTCCAAAGGCTTAGGATGCGTACATACTGGCGTGGAGCTAGGCGGAGAGGAGGGTAGCGGGCTGTGAATTGGCCAATTGCAGTGCTCGAAATTACACTTCCACTCCACTTCAGTCGAAACGCACTCTTACATAGCTATCTAGCTATGTTGTCTAAGTGTAGCTTTATTGCGGTTTCAAATTAGCGGATTAACCGGGCGGATTCACCGCGAGAGACGGACACTCGCAAGAAAAACCTAGCGTTAACGCCGGTATACGCGCAACACGCTTTTGAAGTTTCGCGAGTACCAATACGCCGTATACGCGTGACAAAAATACGCTAGTCTGAAACCAGTCCACAAAGTTCTAGCACAGAGTCCTAGGCTTCATATTGACCAATCGTCCATTGGCGCCCCTCAGCAGCATCTTGTTGACTCTAAGCTACGTCGACATCTCTGCTACCAGAGGCACCTCACTGCTACAGAGGAGTCCTAGCACAGAAACACTTTCCGACTTGGCCGCGACTGTGGGAGTCCTAGGCTTCATAGTGACGAATCGTCCATTGGCGCCCTCGGCAGCGACATACTGTACTCTGAGCTGTGTGCACACCTCAGCTACCAGAGACACCCTACTGCTTCAGAGACACTTCCTTACCTGGCCGCGACTGTGGGAGTCCTAGGCTTCATAGTGACGAATCGTCCATTGGCGCCCCTCGGCAGCGTCTTGTTGGCATCATGCTGTACTCGGAGCTGTGTCGACATCTCCGCTACCAGAGGCACCTCACTGCTACAGAGGAGTTCTAGCACATCAGCGCGGAGGGCATCCCTATTCTTGTCGAGGAATCCTTCAACGTTGTACCACACTTGGCCCGCGTAGTGTTTTATCTGAAAGAAATATCAGTTGTTAATCTCTTGACTATGGTTGTTTTGAAAAGACTGAAGTTGTTGAGGTTTTTCACGATCAGTGAACAAGAAATATTGAGGGAAACTATTCATAACAGTATTCTCAAATTGTTGTTATTGAAATATTCGTGGGAATCTAGACGCTGTCTGTGGCTTCTTCTACGCGATATTAGGTTAAAAAGTAACCTATGTTTATGTTATCAATCCATGTCAAATTTCATCCCATTAAGGTCAGCCTTTTTGGCGGGATCGAGTAGTAAACATCTCCACCATTACAAACTTGCAATTTACCAGCAAACTTTTCAAAATTAACCATGGGTGTGTATTCAACAATACGTAGAGATTCATTCTTCCCTGCCAAAAACACAAAAATATGTATACCGTAAAATTATAATTACGTTTTTTACAATTTTACTGAGATTAACAAACAGTGATGTGAAACAGGAGGACGTGGTGGCCGAGTGGATGAGGCCCTGGCCTTGCGATCCGATGGTCGCGGGTTCGAATCCCTGTGGCAGTCATCCCTAAATGGGTTCGTTCGTTCGAAAAAATCTATGTATGCATCCCACGTCTTCGCAACGGTAAAAGAAAACATCGTGAGGAAACCGGCTTGTCAAAGGACTAAAAATAAATGTTCTATGGCATGTGACATCCACCAATCCACATTGGGTCCGCGTGGTGGATTAAGACCCATTCGTTCTCCTAGCCGAGAGTAGGCCTGAATCCCAGCAGGAAAATTATAGGCTGATTATGCTTATGCTATTATGATGTGAAACAAGCAAAAGTACTAACTCCAAACTCATTGGCCCCCAGCCTCGGCCTGGAGTAGAGCTCGTTCAGCGCGTGGTTGTAGTGGCACTTCTCGAGGTAGGAGGCGTCGGAGGCGCGCGGGAAGTTGCTTTCGTCATCCAACAGGTGGAGGATGCCCACCGGCTTCTTACTGAGCAGCTGGATCACTGGAACATGAAATAGATCTTAAAACATGTAGGTTAAGGTTTAGTTTCAGTTGTAGAAAAATTCATAACCGCGGGATGCATTTTTAGTTCATTATGTGTTTTTTAACTCAAATTATGTTAATCTCTTAATTTTTTGAATTGATTTTGACTGTACCTGGAGAGTTGTCGTTCCACGTGAGATTGGCCCACTCCAGTCTCTCTTTCTGATACTCCTGCTGCTCCAATTTAAATATGTGCTTGTTGAAGTAATGCTGCAGCGTTTCGTTCGCGTAGTTTATACAGAGTTGCTCAAAGGAGTTCTCTTCCAAGTCTTCGAAGCCGAAGATATCGAGGAGAGATATCCTGTGAGCGTCGTGGAGCCCAGCGCGGTGAACTATGGAGTTGATCCTTAGAACCAACCAGCTGAATAGGGACGAGTATAAAGCTTTAGCAAAAGCGTCTCGTGCGTCTAACGCCTGGTCTATCGGCAAGGGGGATCTCATTCTTTCGGCTCTAGCTGCCGTAACTCTTGTAGTCAAAGCTCTTGCTAAAGCCTCGGCTGGGACTTTTAACAGATGAGCTGCCCAACGGACTTCAGCACCGCCGCCTAATTGAACGCCTTCTTGGCCGTGGCGTAACTGCCTTCTGTGGAAGTATACGTTGCCTAAATGGAGTACGGCTGCCAGAACTCTGATTATATCTTCCCGTTCCGAGTCGCCGATGCCTAGGACTTGCATCGCTCCGCACAGAGTCGACCAATCAGCGCCGGCGCCCGCTCCGCCCGAATCACCCCCTTGGTTTAGGTAAAAGTAGTGCTCAGCCGTCAAAAGACCTCTAGCTTTTCTCTGCTCTTCGTCCAAACCAGCTAACAGCTCGTAGAACACGTGATAGTTTCGCTCTCCGGGCGATTGCGTCACTATCCTTGATTTTTCCAGTAGATAATGAGCTACCCTCGCTCCAGATAAAGCACCATCTTTGAAGTATAATTCTAACAGTTTTCCAAATCGACTAGAGTTGTGGTTTTTTGGTGTCCTCGCGTTCCCGAACGCTTCTAACAAGGGTGCTGCTTCTAATATCTGTTCGGATACAGGGGCTCGGCCGGGCGGAGCAGGGGCGACGGCCGCGAGGAATTGGACGGCTAGTTTGGTGGATTCGGTCTTGCCAGCGCCGGACTCGCCCGAGATGAGTATGGCTTGAGGCTGCGGTAGGGACGCACGCGCCGCGGCGGCTATGGCGAACAGATGGGGTGGGAGGTCTCCCAGAGCCTCTGCTGCGTGGTATCTGGAAGTAAAGGCTAGTTGAGTTAGTTGTAAACATTCTTATAACAATAATCATTAACCTCACGATGACCATTTTCAAATACAATGAATAAGACCTTGACATGTGAGGCTACCTAACTTTTCATCTTTCCAGTTTGTATTTAGAATGTATTTATTTCGCAATCATGTAAATGTGAAGAGGCTAGGCTTATTTTGCAGCAGTGCAAGAACTTAAAGAACCGGTGACACCGGAAGAAGATTTAGACCTCGATTCCTACAATAGAAAAGTCTGACTTTCTCGTTTACAAGAAAATCTATCAAACGGGTTGAATTCTAGCGTCATTATCATCATCAGCCTATCGCAGTCCACTGCTGGACATAGAACTCTCGCAATCAGCGCCATCGCGCCCTGTCTTCGGCTTGCCACATTACTCTTCTGCCTGCAGCCTCTCGCACCTTTGCGGTCTCCACTCAAGAAGACTTCGTAGCTCATTCCAAAGTTCGATTATGCCTGACACCGGAAGTGTATGGCGTGTTACCTCCTAGCAGTCTGCAGTCCATACAGCGCATCGACAGGCCGGTACGGGTTGACGGCCACCAGTATAGATCCCGCGTACGTGTAAATGAGTCCATGCTCATATCTCAGCTTCAGGTTCCAGAGCAGCGCCGCCTCGTGCAGGTCGTGGAGGCGGGTCATGTCCTCCACGCCTGTGGGGCCGAGCTCCTCGCGGGGCCATACGGGGTCACCCTCCTCCTCTCCATTGCCCATCTGGAGGGCGAAGGTTTGCGGCTGGAAAAGACAATGGAATTTAAATTTAATTGGAAAGAGACTGACACGGAAAGTCGAGGTTGCTGGTTCAGGTCTACATGTGACGAGACTAGCTTAACGCTCTCCTTGTGGTAAGAGAGGAGACACACCGGCTCGTGCTCATGACCAGAACAGTGCTACACAGGAATTTTATTTACAAGATCGGTGCAACACTGATAAAGTGCTCGTCCATATTGAGATATCTTGATGGTCAGACTCGAAAGCCCAGTAATTTTACTAGCTACAGTGCCCTTCAAACTGTAACACAGTAATACTTAAAGATTACTGCTTTGCGGCAGTATATCTGAGACTGTGATGGTACCTATCTAGACAGCATCCTGCAGGGGATGCCTCCCAATGGTCCCACAGTGGACGAAAAGTTGAGTACAATAATCATGAGAATGGCATGTTTAGTATCCAGATGAGTCTAGACAGATGAGGCCTTGGGATTATTTAAGGTGATGATACCGGATCTTTTGAAATAGCTTTAGGATTTGAATAAACATACAAATCGCGAATTTAGGTAAATAAATTAGCATGGCCACACACTGCGTCACTCCTCATAATAATGCTTATCGAGACGAGAGAATTTGTATAAAATTACATAATTATTGTTATGGACTAAGATAACTCGCGCTTTATTATCGAAGGAATAACGAAACCGGCACAGAAGACCAACCAGACGGAAAATTATACAGCGCGCAGACTGTGACATAACCCGAAGATCATTGTGAGCAGATCCCGCGACCTCCACCACCTGATTTCGCTGTCGAGATCACTCAGAAACGGCACACTGAACGCTTGCTGACTGAGCAATTTACTTCGTGTCACAGAACACAAAGAGCGTTGGACCACGATGTCATCGCGATTACGCAAAGAAACATCGTAATAATTTGCATTGTACTGTGGATGCTCCACGGTCGAGTAAGCAATGGTTGATCATGATCAAGTCCGTTGATTAACGCGATACTGTTAGCTGACCTTCTTATTCGTGACACATTAGCAAATAAAATAGATATCTGCATAGTAGCGATTAATATTTATAAGCTGGAGACGATCGCTTTGCACGCCATGTTCTGAGAACTGATCTATGAAGTGATGAAAGAGTTAAATAGGAACTATTTACATTCTGCAGTAGAGAATCCAGGCATAAGTCCTTTAGTGAGTTAACAGGTTTTCTCTTTTTTACTTTTCTGTCATTTGGTATTCTTGCACTGGATGACCTCAGAATACTCGGCATGACTTTTGCAGTTGAAAAAACAGGAGTTAAATGCCGCTTTCTCTGTCGTCGCCGAAGTCTACACGAAGAATTGGAGGCACAGGAGCAGGATGAGAATTCTGAATTTGAAGAGCTGTGAGGCGTAGGAGCGAAGCGAACTATACGACCCTGCATCAACGGTTTTTCAACAGCATTCTTGGTTTATCTTTACTACCATCGCATCGTGCGTTATCTGAAATCTAGTCATCCATCTGCAGTTATAGTTCATGGTCTTCTAATTAACCTGCCAAGCCGTGACTGGTAGAGCTGGCTATTTCTTATGGCAAGGCACTCCATTTCCTTGAGGGTTCAATTCCCAATCCCTGAATTTACCTCCTTCTTATCGTGTCACTAGTTCTTTCGAATGAAAGGATTCAGTGACAGAATTTCGCGCCTCAAAAATTTCGTAAAAACAACATGGGACTGTTTTTACGTAAATATAAACTTGTACGAAACGCTCAATACCCATGACATGTCCCATCTCTCAAGGTGCATTATGAACCTTATTATCATATTTTCACTCAGCTACGTCCGTTATCTTTATTGACACACAACACTTTGTCTTGTACCGTATGCGTTCGTCGAAACCACAACCTGTTTTGAAAAAAACTTAGTCTCATTTCGCAAAACGTAGCGCGAGGTCCGCAAGTTACGGGTAACTGAATGAGCCGCATGCCATTAGGCTTAGAATGCAAGAACTGTTATGGTCAGGCTCTGCCTAGGATAACGGTGCCCAATGGAACAGGGTGCTTTACTATATGGAATTAACTACCTATATGCACAGGTTTTACGATAATGATGCTGTCGTGGCAAATAATAACGTTTATACCAGGCCTTTACAATCCTATGGCTATCAGATGATACAGAATGTGTTTCATTGGCCGTACGTGGCGGCCGAGTGGATGATGCCCTTACATTGCGATCTGATGGTCGCGGGTTCGAATCCCCGTGGCAATCATGCGTAAATGGTTTTTTTCGGTCGAATAAAATGTATGTATGCAACCCACCTCCTCGCAACAGTGAAGGGAAACATCGTGAGGAAACCGGCATGTCGTTGAACCAAAAGTTCGAAAACATGAAATCCTTTCACCACACTGGTTCGAAGGAACTAGTGACACGATAAGAAGAAGAAAATGGCCGTATAAGTAAAATAGTAACCTACACACATTTTAATCCAAGAATGCGGTCAGACCAATCCCTAAAATCTAGAAATCGATTGCTCAAGAGTTCGACAAGTTCCTGCGGCAACTCTGCCCCGGGAAGTGCTAATTGCCCTAAAAGCTGTAAAAAATCGCGGACGAGGTCCATTGGACTTGAATACAGAATTATCAACGGTTGTTCAGAGTGATTACCATTACCATAGCATGTGGTTTGCAATAGAGAGTGAAAAGATTTGGCCGTTAAACGCCAACATCGAAGTTTGTTGCGGCGCATAACTGTATCATACATATATTGTTACATACTTAGACGAGTAACAAGAAAAAACTGAAAACCCGAATGTCATTGTCAATTCATTATTCCAAATTAAATTTAAACATATAACTAACCTATATTTTTGTAATCTCCTGTAAAATACCTCCGTTTTGTTTTGACACCATACTCGATAGGTTTTGTAAACAAAAAAAAATATTAACGACTTACTATTTAGCTCCGAAAATCCGCCATTTTGATTATAATTTTAAAACCCATCTAAGAACACTCGGGTGATCGAATCTTACGATACCTTAACTGTCAAAATCCATCCAGCCGTTTGGAAGATACGAGGTAACAAAAAAATTTACATACATACATACAAGATACGCGCGAAAAACATAACCCTTCCTTGGCAGTCGGGTAAAAAAAATATTTTATATGAATTACTCAATAAGCTGTTGTATGAACTATCTCTAAAACAGCAAAATAGCTATAGCTGAGTAATAAGTGTCTTGTTGAATATTGAATAACGGTGCTCAGCTGGTCAGTGTCAAACGACACGACACGTATGTAGTAGTTAAATCTGATCCTATTCGAATAAAGTACCAGGCGAGCATAAATTAAGTGCTGTTGGCTGAGTCAACTCTCTATCGACATTCCAGCGACGGCCTTGCGATCAGCCGGTGTACCTTCGCCTCGGCCCAACAAAGAAAATTTTATGTTCCTTTACCTGCCTTTGTTGCATTGCACGCAAGCAAAATCTTTTGCAGCTATGAATGAGCTCAGAATTCTTGATATTGAAAAGCTTTATTGACCTTGTACGAACTAGTGACTTCAGTGTATCATCAACGATAGACTATGCATTTGTACTGAGGTCAAACCGAACCAACCTCGCATTCAAATTACAGAGTATAAGTGAGACATTATTATTTAAAAAAATCTTGAGGAAGTTATCATCACGGATCGTTTCGCTATTCATACGTGATCCAATGTTACCTCCGTAATGACGTAATAGTAGAAATATCAACAAATTATATAAATATATTTAGTAATAAATCCGCTTGATTTCTAAACAAAGGTTTTAATTAACTTAACTTTAGTTTAGAACTTTAGTACATATTACTATATTATAAACCAAAGAGTCAACGAACAGAAAACCAAGTTTAAAGATACGACACGTGTTTCGCCTCTACACGAGGCATCATCAGGAGGTGTGGAGTCGCCGAAGTTCGAAACGAGAGTCGTTTCGAACTTCTTCTTATATAATTTGTTGATATTTATGGATTTCCGCAAAGTAACGCCTGAATCAATCAATTATAGTAGAAATAACCTATAATACCTTAGCTATCGTAAATATTGTGAATTTATCTGCCAATACAACTACAGTACCATATTTATCGTGGTAGCAGACATTTTAACAATCAAACATTTCTCATACAGTTTTCAAACGGTTCGTAATACCTATCTCTGTTTCCCATAGGGTCTACAAGTTGTAGTTTGAATTCCTCACTATCATTGCGATTGTTTATCTCGTTATGTCATGCCACAGAACAAGTCATTCTGTTCCCACCAGCGTGCTCTTGTGAACTCGGCAACAATTTCATTACGGTTTCAGCAGAACCAGCTTTCGTAAATGTGCGTGACACTTTTCAGATGAAGTTATAAAGATCATTCAGGCTTGTCCAGCGGCCTCAACTGTAGTGTAGGCAGTTGATAACAAAGTTTTCAATTACCCAAAGGTTTTCTATGATGTCCATTGCTATACCCAGCTTTGTATCCGTTGACGCAGCGAGGGTGTGTTCTATCCGTGCATTTACTTCATATTTATTATTTGTTTGATTAACAAGACTCCCACTCATAAAACTGCAAAAGCATCCTTTGCCTTTTGGGACGTTTCACACTCAATAATAATAATTATAATTTGTCTGTAGTTTCAACTCCTCATCTGTCATTATCAGAACGCTGCAGCCCTTGGCTGTTCCATCAATATACTATAGGTCACAGCTCATTAGAGCCACCCGTCACCCGACCCACACCGCCTCGCCTCGTGCCGTTAGTATTCTTTACATGGACTTGTATATTTGATATTTGATATTTTGATATTTATTTCGAAAAAACTCTGAATGGGCTTACAGATAACTCCAAGGCGCCCAAACACTATTCTACACACAATGTACAGTTTAAAATAAATAAACTTATCATTTACTTTACAGATAAAAAAAAATGTCAAAGATAATATTATAGTCAATAAATTATGATAATATAACAAAATGTCAAAGATAATAATTTAACAGATAAATTGATTCAATAATTAAGAAATAAGTTGATCAAACAATAAACCTTGCTCGGATTGTCAAAGAATACGTCGGCGTCAGTTTGTGATATGAACTCGTTCAATAGCGCAAGCGCTCGTGGTGTGGGGGCAGCTTCGCCGGCCCGAGTTCGGACTCCGGGCGGGCGCGCGAATAATATAGGCCTACGTCTTTGGCCAATAGTGCCGTCCGTGCCGGTCATACGTCGCTTCGGTACCGCCAGCCCCATTCGTTGTAAAGCTGTTGGGTTATCTACATGTCCACGCAACAACATAAAGTAGTGCATCAGTAGAAGGAGTCGCCGTCTCAATTGCAGTGTATCCAACCCCACCATGCCAGAGACAAACATTGACGGATACAAGTAGGGGTAGTATCCATACATTCGTTTGTATGCATAACGGGCAAATTTCCTTTGCACTCGCTCCACCATTAACCGGTACTTGTCTTCGTGGGGGTCCCAGATCACGGCACCAAACTCCAAGCGACTACGAACTAAGGCTTTCATCCCGGGAGTCTCGGTCTCGAAAATTTCGAGAGTCTCGACGATTTTTCGTTATTTTCGAGACTCGAGACTGGATGGTTTCGGTACCGGGAATAACGAGACTTTCGATACTTATAAAAATCTTAACAATATTCAGTGTAGATAGCCCTTAGTATAATCTAAAACAAGGATAAGACATAGTGGTATAGTCTTATGACTTTAGTTTACCAAAAAGGGCAATTAAAAAAATAAGTAATATGTGTGGAATGAATGTAAGTGTAAATGGACTCCCTTTTCCGCACTTGGACTCCTGTTGATCCTTTGTGCGTCGGATTTCCTGACTAATAGTTTAGCCAGCCTAACTCCGCCCAGAAGCACAGAAGTTTCCTGGGTTCTTCGCAGGCTTTGCGGAGTGACCTCGGGTTTTTGAGGATTTCCTCTCGTTGCTTTGCCACTCCCACGCATTCCAGGATTACGTGGGCGAGCGTTTCCTCCTCGGTCAAGCAGCCTCTACAGAGTGGGCTGTCTGTGTTTCCAATGTTGTGCAGATGTTTGTTAAGCAGGCAATGTCCTGTGATAGTACCCACAATGATTCTTAAATCTGGTCGTTTCAAACTAAGTAAACGTCTAGTTAGACGTGGTGCAAGTTGCGGAAAGGCCATTCTTGATTGTTTGCACTTCTTGGTTTGCCGCCAGCGCTCACTGTGCTGTGTCTTTGTACGTTTGCGTATCCACGCTCGCAATTGAGAAAAGGGTTGTGGTAGGAAGGGAGATGGCCCTTCCCTTCCAGTCTCAGATCCTTTTCTAGCCAACTCGTCTGCGGCGTCGTTCCCTAATGAGTTACTGTGCCCTTTAATCCCTGGAGTGTTATTCGGTTGGCTTGGGTTATTCTCTCCAGTGCTCGGTGGCATTCGTTAACGAGCATTGAGTCGCAAGTATTGCTATCTAGTGCTTTTAGTATAGCGGTTAGAATTCGTATATTTTGATTTTCGATTTTCCTCCGAAGTATGGTGTTTGCTGACTCGGTGATCGCTATACATTCGCATTGGAATATGGAGCTGTATGCACAGCCCGAGAGTCATTGATATGTTCATGTTGTAATCAAATGAAAGGCCCCTGTACCTTTGTTGGTTTGTGTGTGTATGTGTGGAATGAGGAACCATTTCGAAGAACAACGCAAATTTTGATAAATCAGGAACATCGGACATCACCGAACATCATCAAATACTGGATTGTAAACTGTTATGTGTTCGCTAATACGCCATAAAATGCCTAAATGCCATTCCTATGAGTGTGCCTTTATGTACTATTAAATTAGTCTCGAAAGTCTCGTTTTTCCCGGGAATTTCGAGACCGCATCGAGTCTCGATTTTTTTTTCCCGGGACTCAGAAAGTCATCGAGACTGAAAGCCCTACTACGAACGTATGCTTTGTAAAGCGTGAGCGCTGCCTGTATGTCTGGAAAGTCCCACGTAACCCTCATCACGAACCCAAGCGTTTTGCATGCTTGCTTACAAACGCCTGAGATATGAGTATTGAAGTCAAGTTTAGTGTCCATCGTAAGTCCTAGGTCACGCATAGTTTTGACACGCTCAATCGTGGAGTCAGCCAGGCAGTAATTGTGAAGAATGGGGAAGCGTCGCCGAGTAAATGTGATTGTTTTGCATTTTGACGTGTTAAAGTGTATAGATCGCCTCGGTCTCGTAAGCCGACTACGCGCGGACAGCGAGTATACCACTCAGTGACAACTTGCTGCTCGCATGCTTGCCTTGCCTATTGACAACGAGCGACGAGTAGAGGCGGTACTGGTCGGGTGCTGTGTGGCTCCAATGAGGAGTGACCTTACGACTCTGGGGTAGTGGTTCTTACCTGTCCATTGACGAGCGCGCTGACAAGGAGCACGCGCGCAGCACGGTGCACCTCCACCAGCTCGCCCGGCAGCGGGGCGGCGGCGCCGGCAGGTTGGAACCACACCGCCGCCCCCTCCGTCCATTCCGCCAGCCCCCCGGACCCCGCCATCCTGAGGATAAGTTATTACCATCAATCAATGCTTTACGAGGACATATGAAATGACAAATTGTAGTTGGTACCCACCCTTATAATCAAATGTGAAACCCCTCTACCTTGGCTCTACCACGAACTTTTAAACGGCTCCTCTGAGTATTACGTAGATTAAAAGAACATTGCATAATTATTGGTAGATTATTAAAATATAAGTAACTAAAAAAATATTCTAATACCTATCTTCTTTTCATTGAGTGACTCAATCTGTGTAGGAAGAGACTATTCGTTTTGTAGAGCAGAGGGCCAACAACCAACACAATATTTTCAGATACCTACATTTTAGGTGCGTGGCTTGCTGTCGCTATGAATTAAAATGTAACCTAGTTATGAAATTGCAGAAAGGTAAGGTCATAAGCCGTGTCACAACACAACATACTAGTTACAGTAGCAAGGTCACTGATCTTGATACCAATTAGATATTTATCATGCTTGATCTCATTTTGTTAGGGACGAATATTGAGTGCATTGTAGGTACTATAAAAAAATGTTAACTCGTAGTAGTGAAGGGATATTTACAATCAACAGAAAACTATAAATAAAACAGATATTTAATTTATGAATAACTTGTATTGTCCTTTTTTTTTAAATAAGACCAATTAAATTAATGGTTAACATTATTATCACAATAAATACAATCAACGAAACTATAAACTACACCATCCGATATGTTGTTTTACAAATAAATAGGACAAGGTGATGGGAAGGGTATACCACAAGGGGGAGCGGGTCCAAAGCAGATAGGAGACGGAGGGGGCGGCTGGAAACAGATCGGCGCCGGAGGGGGCGGTTGGAGACAGAAGGGTTCCGGTGGAGGCGGCTGGATGCACATCGGCGGCGGCGGAGGCGGCTGAACGCACACTGGAGGCAGCGCCGGTGGTTGAACTGTGATAGGAAGTGGCGGAGGGGGCTGGACACACATAGGCGGAGGGCAGGGTGGCTGCAGAGTTATCGGCGCTGGAGGAGGAGGCTGGACCATCATCGGAGGAGGCGGTGGCGGCTGAATCGTCATCGGGGGCAACGGCGGCGGCTGCACTGGCATCGGAGGCAGTGCCGGCGGCTGGACGTACATCTGCCCCAACGGAGGAGGTTGCACGATTATCGGTGGCGGAGCCGGCAGCTCGATAATGATAGGCGGCGGCAGGGGAAGATCGAGCAACATCGGCGGTGGACACGGTGGATTGACATACATCGGAGGAGGTAAGGGCGGGTTCACACACATTGGCGGTAGTGGAGGAGGATTCACGCAAATCGGAGGAGATGGCGGAGGAGATACTGTTATCGGCGGTAACGGAGGAGGAGACACCATCAATGGAGGTGATGGTGGTGGAGTGATAGTTATAGGACAGGGTGGAGGCAATTCTAGATACATAGGGGGTATAGGAGGAGGAGTGACGCAGAGAGGAGGTGGTGTAGGTAGGGTTACGTAGATCGGTGGAGGCGCTGGTGGTGCGCAGCAAGAGCAAGGACATGGTGGTGGTGCGCAACAGGAGCAAGGAGACGCTGGCGGAACGCAAGGGTACGGTAACGCTGGCGGCGCGCAAGAGTACGGCAAGGCCGGAGGGAGGAACGGGGGAAGAGCTGCTGGCAGACATGGGGGAAGGGCAGGGGGTAGAGCGTAAGGATACGCGAAAGATAAACAATCTGCGTAGGAGTACGCTCCATAATCTGGGTATGGCGATGGCGACACTGCGTAGTACTGCGCGCTTGCTGTGCTCTGAAACGAAAAACTACAAGTCAGACCACATTTTAGCTTTTGGAGTAGGAAAACAGAATGAAGAATTAAAAGTTTGTACTTACCAAACAAAGCGCTGCTATAAATATGATCATTTTGCTGTCCACCTTGATCGGTGGTCTGAAGACTGGTGACTCCGACCCTTGAAACTTTATATTTTATACTGCCTTATTGCACCGATAAAATTATTGTCAAACATCTGATAATAATTTGCCTATCGATAAGCACAGGTGGAATTTCACTAACACATTTGATCGTGTGGTGATAAATCACGGACGAGCTTGCGTAAGGTCGGAGATAGCTGAGTTATGAAGTCAACTGAACGAGGGACGTTAAAATGCAATTCAGTTTATAATTTGACTGCGCTTGCACGTTTGGTGAGTCAGGGTTGAGGTATGGGTCCAGCCTGGGAATTGCGAAATGTTAGGAGGTTGTTGTTATGGAATGACAATGAAACAAACACTAAAATGCTATGTTGATAAAAAGAGCGTATTGCCAGGGTTGGTATTGGTATATTTTGGATAGCCACATTGAGTACCTAGATATGTAGAGTGAGGTTAGGTAATTGTTATTTTGCCGCAAATCTCTCTAAAAAAAATCATTAAAATTATCGTGTTTTAACAGACTGAAAAAAAGGGATATCATGGTTTTTTTATGTATAAAGATGTGCAGTTTTATGAGACACACTAAGAAACAGATTTCCTTCCGCATGCATAGAGACACGTAACTTTTTATCGAAAAGTAAGATCTAATGTATCGACTATTAGAAACTTTACAACTCACATAACTAGTCCACCTGACGATCGTATAGGAAATTACGGTTTCACTTTCCATAATCAGATGTTGTTTGGCGGTCTCGCGTGATCATTACCATCATTTGGAGCTTGGACGCGGTTTCTTTCTACATTAATTACCATCACCAAATCAAACGATCCATACAATTTTACAAGAAGCCGTCAACAATGTTGGCAAAACAAGATCAAAAGATCATAGAATTATTACTCTATATATCTACTTTAGCTAATTCATAACAAAATTATCGTAAACAATAATTAACGCATGGTCAGTTACGAAACGGAAAAGGGCAAAGCTTTCAAACGAATAGCCCGATGGACCACTGGACCTTGAAAACCTTGAAGTTCTATAACTGATCGATGCAAATCCATGCAGTCCACGATTACCGCGCCCACTGCAACTAGCGACCCCAATAGGGTTCAATGGAGACAATGGCTGCCTCGCTTCCGCCTTCCGAAGACATGGGACACCAGGCGCATACTGATCGACGCAACCCAGTGAAATGTGAAAGTCATTTTCTACAATCTGACAACGAATATATTGTGCGTGTGGCGCAGACAGAGGTATTTTTCATCTATTGAAATCTACACAATATCAAAATGTGAGTTTGATGAATGATCATGATGAGAAAGCAGTGAACAAACCCAAAATTTCGGCTAAACAAAATATGACTTAAACTTCAACTTTGATTTGAAACTGAATTAAACAGTCTCTCTAAATTAAAATGCCTTCTGCGAATAGATGGAAATTTATGTTGCAAGAACAACAAAATAAAGATAGTAAAAAAAAAACCAATATACCTCCAGATATTACTATCATAAATAAACCCCAGAGGCTACAAAAAGCCTTTTCGCTTGTTTCTATAAGTAATTATTCATTTACAGAGAAATTACAATAAATGTTGTATTCATAGATAAATTGCAGAAATATTTTATGATCGCAAGATAATCGACTTGAAAAATCGAACAGCATTGGAAACTGAGTGGATGAGAATATGAGTACAATCAAATAAAATGATGCTTCGCGTTCTTTTATAAAACCAAGTCAATACCAAGTACTCCGTTGATAATCTAGGTTTGAATGAGGGAGGAAAAAGCTAAAAATGCAAACTCAATGAGGCATGCTTCATGCTTGAATGTTGTGTATGTAGGTTTTCCAGTAAGATTGATTGGAACAATTTTAAATTGAATCTTGCAAAAAAATATACAGCCGTCTCAACAATGCTGAATTATAAATTATAATTGCATGAAATGTCACGCTCGGTTACGTTTCAAATCCATACTAATAGCTGGGGCCTGTTACGTTTTTGTTGATCTGAAATTGTATCGCAGCTGGCCAACATGCTTTGACAACAAATAACTGGATACTCTACTTTTGTTATGAGACCATCAGCCTCATTTCGCTTTTCTTTATCTTCAGTGGTTAGTCTAAATTGAGTATACAGTCAAACCCGCTTATTTTGAGCATTACTCTGAGAAAACCCAGCAAATAAAACGTCAAGTGGTAGAGGGAAAATTTCGTTTCAAATAAGTACCTACTTTACCTATAGCAAAACCATTGATAAATGAAGGAGCCGTGTTAGTGTAGAAGATCTTTACACGCTTAACAATACATAGTTACTTGTTAAAATGATTTATATAGACATGAATTCCAATCAACGAGAAAACATGATTTACGTTGTTCAGCTCATTAGCAGACCTAACTTTCAATCTTGCGAGATAAAAACTCTATTATGAATCATAAGAAGAAAGAAATGTAACTTCGCGTGGTCGATAGCAATAGAGAATCTACGTCATACCCCGAGGTGGCCTCGACTCTTACAAACTGTCGGTAATTCTGTGATTTGGTCCCGTTACTACCGATTGCTTGTTTGCCTTCGGGGTCTGTTCTTAACACTATTATGGTGTGACAGGCCGTAAAAAAGCCAATTCATATTAATTATTTGTTTGAATTTACGATCAACGGAAAGGGGAAGCTCTGCCTATGAAAGGTTCAAACTTTCACGGCTAAAACAAGAGTTACTTTGTATTCGATTTTTCGAGCTCTACAATCTCTTCATACCTTACCTATGTATAATCTGTGTTAGTTTTCTACTATCATTATGTCTAGATTTAACTACCTATGTCCAGGTCAATCAGTTTTATAATGGTCTTTACACCCAGCTTACGCCGGTGTTCTCATGTGATTAAACCACTTACACTTACGCGTGTGTGAGTAAACAACTGATGTGATAAACCACTCACAAATACACATCATGTGTTTGTGTGAGTGGTTTATTCACAGGAGAACACCGGCGTAAGCTGGGTGTTAAGACTATTACAGAGCCGACCCTACACAACATTTGGTAACAAAGGAGACAAACAATTCAAAAAGACCATTAAACGGTAAAATCTATTGCTCCGGGGTAAATCCCTCAATACAAATTTGGTGTAAAATTACGAATAAACCGATTGGAAGCAATTAAAGTTACGTAAGTAACTGTTCGGTAATTTATGAATTATCGCACTATTATAACAAACAAATCGTCTGTTGCATCACCGTTTAACGATAAGAAGGAAACTGTAAGGATACATGGATAAATTAATATATCCCGGGGCTAGAGGTGTTCAAAACTGTGCTGGCTGTGTAATATTAGGAAACAGATTGGCATACGAATGATTGACTGAGCGAATAAAGTAGATAGATAGAAAATACTTTATTGCACAAGGTAAAAACAAGTACACAGGCGAACTTAATGCTAGTTAGCATTCTCTTCCAGCTAACCTCTGTGTATTATGAAGATGTAAGTAGCCACTTAGGCTAGACCAGATAGGATAACCACTGCCTTGTCCCCTCCATTGATAGGAAAAGCACTGGATGCAAGATGTAAAGGGATGAACTAGTTAAAAAGGGAAGACGTAAAAGCCTAAATAAAGATGAGGATTAAGTTAGTAGGGTTAATATTAAAACACGTATAAAATCTAAATTAAAGTATGAAACCTTTCACTTTTTTTGTTGACGAAATCAAAAACATGGACGAATCGAATAGTGTGAAGAAATTACTATAATACGGCGTAGTTTTTGAGTATTTGTCCGAAACATTTTGTATGGAATTCGGATTTGAGGATTCCCCTTAACTAGTTCATCCCTTTTATCTTTATTTAGGCTTTTACGTCTTCCCTTTTTAACTAGTTCATCCCTTTACATCTACCTGCATCCAGTGCTTTCCCTATCAATGGAGGGGACAAGGCAGTGGTTATCCTATCAGGTCTAGCCTAAGTGGCTACTTACATCTTCATAATACACAGAGGTTAGCTGGAAGAGAATGCTAACTAGCATTAAGTTCGCTTGTGTACCTTGCAGTTCAAGTATTTTCTATATATCTACATACTTATTCTCTACTTAAAATAGATCTTCAGTTAATCATAATTATGCCAATCCGTTTCCTAATATTACACAGAGTATTTGTCCGAATCATTTTGTATGGAATTTGAGGATTGGCCTTAAGAAAAGAAGACGTAAAAGCCTAAATAAAGATGAAGTTTGTTTGATATAATATATAATATTTCTTATTTTTCAAAATTTATTTTAAACTAATCCGCCCGTATATCTTATTTTTGAATGTTCTAATAGTTATAGTTCTAATAGTTCTATTCGGAGCGGAAACCAATCAAAATATCATGAAAATTGGTTCAGCCGTTCTTGAGTGTATGATGTAACTAACCCGAATTTATTTTATACTTATATTAAATACAATATTTATATAAAAAGATGAAGATAGATTACGTGAAATCTGTACCATAAATTGAGGTGCGAAATGATAATCACTGTTCCCTTATTACGTTGCTCGAAACTCGCGTCTTCGCGTAGATACTATCACGTTTAATTTGGTTGCATAAGTTGGGTCTTCAGAATGATACTTCTGTGCTTCAGTGTGGGATCGAGGCCGCGGCTGCGCGGGCGCATGTGGGTCACTAGAACAATGGTGAACTAGGGAAGTGCCGATACTTTGAACGCAATTGTTTTCTACTGAGAGTTTTATAAATTATGCTATGAGCTAAGTAGCTTCTCTAAAAGCTGTGTTTGCCGAGTGGGAGGTGTCTCGACTTTCGATCCGAAGGTCCTGGGTTCGAAACCGGACGTACATCAATGGATTTTTCAAAATATCTATGTGTGCATTAAACATATGCTTAAATGCTATGAGCTAATTAGCTTCTCTAAAAAGCCGTGTTGGCCGAGTGGGAGGTGCCTCGACTTTCGATCCGAAGGTCCTGGGTTCGAAACCGGACGTACAAAAATGGATTTTTCAAAATATCTTTGTGTGCATTAAACATGTGCTTAACGGTGAAGGAAAACATCGTGAGGAAACCGGCATGTTATAGAACCCAAAAAGTTCGAAAACATGTGTAAAGTGCATGAAAGGAGACTCTTCCAGGCGCACTTGAAGTCCTATCACCACACTGGTTCAAAAGAACTAGTGACACAATAAGAAGTAGCTTCTCTTCGCGGCGTTTTTGTAAGCTAAATTGTAGCCTGATGTTGTTCCCGATTCCTGACTATAATTGTATGGTATACTATCTCACCTTTTAATCCGTTCAGCAGTAAACCATTATTTTGATAACTTTTCTAACTGTCGCTTTGAAAAGTGATGTGATAAGTATTCCCTCAAATTCGTAATTCTTGGCATGCAATAGCTGGCTGCAAGCTTGTACATATTTGTACAAAGATTGTCTACTTTGTACCTACAAAATATGCAAAGCCAGATAAGAAACTTTAGGTCAACTGAGCGGCACTACTAGAATTCGTATCTTTTGCACATTTCAAGTAATATATTCTGATGTTACGTAATAAACTAGGTAATAAAATATAAATCATCTCTTTCACTTGTTACCGAAGAAAGTTACACGAGCAGTTTGAATCGTCTAATCTGCTTTAATATATTCGAAATGTGCGATAATATTAGTGATTTACAAATGGAAACATTCACTTTAGCAATTTGTAGCTTTTAGTGAAGAGCTATTAGAAATTTAATATTAATAGTATATAAAAAATATTATCTCTTACACAACACCAATAAATAAACTTATTACCTATCAATTTATATTTATGAATTAGGGGATGATGATGATGAAGATGAAGATCATGTTCTATCAGTTATAGCAGTTGAAAAGTTATCAGTGAAGTTAGGACCAGACATGGGTGATTAAGATGAGCCAGAAAAAAGACTACCACTGGACTGCTACAATCGTTATAATGCTTAAATCCGTAGCGTAGATTCAGTATTCAGTATTTATTTGCAATATTGGGCAGGTTACATTTTAGGTCTTAGTAGGTCAAATAAATAAAGTACAGCTACACAATATTACCCGGATAGGGTGTTGCAAATGATAGAGACGGGCCGATATTTTTAACTATATTGTTAAGTCACTAAATGAATCGTTTATAAAATCTTGCAACTCGTAATAGCATTTTTTTAAAAGCATTTCTTTTGAATTAATTTCAAAAATGTGATCTTTTTCTTGGATTTTTATTTTATCTGGAAGTTTATTGTAAATTTTTACCGTACCGTATATTTTAAGTTTAGATGTAGGTATGACCAAGTTATATTTGTATCTGCTTTGATAGCGGCGTGGTTGGTCAATCATAAATCAAGATCAGCAACTAGAACGTCTATAGACAAACATACCGGACGTTACTGGCGGTTGCAATTGGTTGCATGCAACTTGCAATACATGCAGAACAGTCGAAACGGGTTCTGCCAAAATAGCTGCCATTCGGTGCCACTGGTCAATCATTCCTGACACTGTTTCGCAGTTCATAATACTTGTTTATCCTGTTTAATTACCTATATAGAAATAACAACAAAACGATCGATAATCGATACTTGTTGCGTTTCATGCGATACCCCATTATGGTACGATTGATGAAACTGACACGAATACCCACACATGAATAAGCAGAATTGTATAAAATTGGCAAAATTAACTGAAAATAGTATTGATATTGATAAAACATAAAAAGAAGTTAAAATGAAAGAATACGATATAAACCGATGCACGAGCCTGAGTGTTATGATACAAGGAAATAATTAATCAAGAACGAATAAGAAATGCAATAAACGATGAGAACTTTCTGGGAAATCATCATACATAGGCAGTAACGATAGACTATTATGAACCAACTTATAAATAGCTAAGTAAACTAAACGAAGAGATAGTAGTAAGATCAGGCACACCAACGACCTTCTCCAAAGGTGATCAATTATAATTGCGCAATAAACAATACTTGTGCTTAATTGCACAATCGAAATGAGACAATAGAAGTGTGGGCTGATAGCGCAGAATTTAACCCTTACCCTCTCCCAATGGTCCATTAAGCCAAATGTAGCGAAGGAAAAACACCAAACAAAATTAAACGTAAAGTTTTAGCAGTAAAGCTTTTTATAACTACCGATAGACCAGTAAAACAAGACCCGCTGTATGTAATTGAATACCTCCATTGAAAAGTGTTCCGCGAAACCTGACAATAGATGAGGAAGGTCGTGATAAACTGGAGACCCCAGTCGAGAAGTCAACAGTCGAGACAATGAGTAATTGATGCGTCTTTGCTGTGTAATCTTGTGGTAGACATCCATATAGCATTAGCGAATGACTTCAATCGCTTCATTGAATAAGCAAATCCAGACCGCTAGTACTTGAGACTGTTGTTTGAAACATGCTTCGAGTGCGCAGGCAAGTATTTCAATTACAAATTCGGCAGAACTGTATTGGGCATTGACAGTTAGCCTAAGGTGATCAATGGATTACTGGATTGAGACTAGTAACAATTGTATATTATTTGGTGGTGACGTTGACGATAGAAGCCAAAACAAAAGTAATCCAAACACGAAAGGATTCGAATATTGTTGTGAAATAACGCAGAAAATAACGGACTCCACGCAATACGTATATAACGATCATTACATAACAGTTCTATGATTCATGATATATAAAATACGGTCATAATAAAATAATTACAATTCTTACGTTGTTCAATTGTAAGATAAAAATGATAGTCAATTAGAAATCTGAAGTGCAGCTTTTAATTCAAATAGTCTTATAGGTCTAGCTTAGAGTCAACCTTGCAAGAAGTTTAGCACTCTTTCTAACTAGCATACAAGTTACCACGCTTGCAACAGAACAGACAGACGTTTAATACAGGACAGGGTCAAATTCAAGTGTGAGAATAAATATATCAACATTTTCGATAAAATCGTGAAATATTGTTTCTCACGAATGTTAGTGTAATAGAAGCTATAATAAACTTAGCTTTTTGAATTCCATAGGAAATGTTTGGAACAAGAACTTCAAGCCTTGTTAGGGTTTGGTTAAAAGAGAAATTCAACAAGAAAGTGCATGCATGTGTTAGCTTGACTCAAACAAATAACTATAAATCTCAAAGCTAGTGTTCTCGAAAACGCTCGTTGAAGAATAATAATCAGACAAACTGCGGAATTTCCGGAGGTTTTGGGAACATCACTTGATTAATATTTTGAATTGATTTATGATTAGATTACCGTTTGGTCGAAATATTATTCATTTCGAACAATAGCCGAGCAAAAAATGGGTCTAATGTGTAAATTAAGGCTTTTGGCAGTTTGCAATTGTGGATAGTTGGGAGCTTCATCCGCCGGTCAACCGTGATCATGGCCTTTTAAATTTTTTTGTTGAAAAGGCTGTTTAATCCAGCAAACAATTGTTATTCTCATCCAATGCTTGTAAGCATCTACAACTTTCTTTCGCTTCCGTGAAAAGATCGCGACGTGTGGAATGATGTTAGTGTTTGTTGATGGAAAGTTGTCGCCTCGCCCTCCGGTACCGTTACCATTGCCTCATTCATCCGTAGACTGTCTTGTACTTTTATTGAGTAACTGACCTTTTACACCGGTTTCATTCTTGTCATACAGACACACGCCCAGTGAAAACACCTTACGAAAATATTAATATCTTTCGGTGTACCTCAAGGAACAGTTTTTGGCCCTTCGTCATTTACTTTCTCTGTACAATGAATGTCATACATGTTAGGTAGGTATCAAACGGATTGTTAGTTAAAACGGATAGGTAGTTAAAAATGATAATTAAAAAACAATACAAGTACGAAGGTGCCCATTATCAATCATCATATAGCAAATCTCTCATCGCCAAATTAGAAAATTACGCCAGATGTTCGCATAAACTTTCTAACTGTCGGTCGCTTACTGCGTAACCATTTCCCTATTATATTATAACGACTGTATTACGTATAGCAGTATAGGCAGACACTAGAAATTGAGGATCAAATGGTGAGCGACAAACGATAAAGCTTTCCAAGGTATCAGTTTGAAACTTCACAATTTAGGGACAGGGAAAGTACACAGCTCAAGATAAGGCGAAGAAAGCTGAGACCAGTATGATACCGTCTAAAACAGTAAAGATCTGATGACTCACCGACCTACACCGCGCAAGTCAGTTCCTTCCTAAAGTCTTAGATTGTCGGAATTTACAGAACACATCTCAGATTGAATGACACCCTTATTCGCTTACAATTTACACCACAGTTTGCCGGCTGTGCGTGCTTGTCGCAATTACGAAAGAGATAGCCAACACTTAGAGAGCATCTCGAACTAACTTATGCGTAACTGCAAATATGACTTTATCGTCTTGGGCTTCATCGGGTGTGGCTCTGTCTGTTGGCACTTTCTTTCATTCTTCGCTTTATTACTGAGAATTGAAAGGGGCAACATTCACGATGGCATTTTTACGTAAGTATAGCCTTTCGGCATTTCAAGGTTCATTCATAATTTCAGCAGAAATATGCAGATCAGTACATACATTCTTGCCGATGAAATTTTGACGTTAATCAACCTCTCATTTATAATTAATCCATTGATAATTAATATTCCACTGTTATCATATGTGATGTTTTGTACAGATTCTTGCAGTTTTAGACAACTGGTTAATCACAAGTTTGTTTTGTACATAGAAATCTAGCTAGTAGGATTAGGATTTATTATTAAGATACAGGAGTTCCATTTAAAAGTAACAAACCCACATCATCTTGCTGACATGAATCTCATACCTAATAACGGCCGCATGATAGCTATAATCCATGAACATGTCATCAGTAATTTTCCATCGTAGCAGCATAGCTGTACCGTTGACATAATTTACTGGAGTAATGATACAGTATTAATATAAGGCTAGGATAGGAACAAGCTACCAAGAAACAGTAATTAGTGATTAGGGGACGTCGCCCGTGACACTAAAATTTGATTTGGCCTTTAAATCGTGTAAAAAGTTTGTACCAAATTGCCGCAATTTTTAAGCCGTAGATCGATCCTACCTTAAGGACATAGTCCTTCCCATTGCTATCTTCCTCCCTTTGACACCACAGGTTCTTTCTTTAGATGAATAAACAGGAGTTTTCATTCGTGTTTATCCTCTGAGCGAGAAAAAACAGTAAGATAAATGGGAATGATTCAGTGAATTCAGTGGCCTTTGAGCAGCCCGTACACCTGTCCTACATCTTCAATATCGAAGTTCCGGGTTTCCGAGTTCGAATGACCTTACCAATGACTATATTAAAACTGCAACATATATCAAAATAAAGGGTAGAATCAGGCCCTACCTGCCGTCACAGTGCAGTGCGCTGACCGCCTTGACCGCAGCCGTTCGGTCGAGCCGAGTCAATCGGAACCACGCACGTACTATCGTGTGAATATCTTAGGAATCGGCATTAGAAAGCGCTGGAAGTAGACTTGCGGACACAACAGGTGGCTTTCTTGGGCTTATCAGTTGCGGCGGTGTCATGCATGCCTGTGGTTAGGTTTCTGAAGTTATTCGATAGCTATACTGGCTGACATTGTAAACATGAGAGTAAAGGCCCAGAATGCGCTTATAGTACGAGTACAATCATTTGGTAGTTTTGACTGGGAACAAATCCGGGAGTTTTGAAAACGGGTAATTTTAATCATTTCGATGTGCTATTTTAGAATTCAACTTTGCCCCTCGTATCTTTTGCAAAGAGCTTCTATACTATAGTAGGTATACAAGTTCTTTGATCTTTTGAGTTCACGCCGCCATATTGGAAAAATGGCGCCTAATAGCAGTTTTTTTGGCAATATTTCCTTTCCGACCCATTTCACGATAAAAACATCAGAATTTCCAACAATTTATGCTTTAACAACTTTTTTGTTAAATCAATAGTTGTCGCAAACTTTCATTCATATACACCAAGACGTGATATGTTTATTTATGAAAAAAAATTACTAGGTATACGTTGTAGGTAATAAAATATAAGGAAATGCGTCGCCTAGTTTCGCGAGGTCTCAGAGCCTAAATACTGGAAACATTTAGTAGGTACTACCTCTGCAAAACATCCAGCACTAATAATTTGAATGACCCACTTGACATCAGCCTTAATTTAGGGACCAGAGTTTGATTGCCAGTTAATTACCAGCCATGAATCAGTCAGAGGCTGCACAAACAATGGAACCTTGTCTATCGAGGACGACATTGCGAATGGAAGCTGCGTGCGAGAAAGTTGCACGTAGACTCATTTGATATTTCGTCAGCGTATCTACCGACATATTTCATTGTCAATGAGATCGGTGCGAAGGACCGCATTTTGTTGGTGGGTTGCCATTGAGTAACACCTAAACGAGTAACAGTGTTACTCGATGGGATTTTTACCCAACGAGTAACACCCTTACCTATGCGACACTCACGCTTTCCGATGGAAATGGATACATACCTACATATATGCTATGACCTTTTTTAGGAAGTTTTATTTTACGAATTAGGCTTAATCCTGAAATTCCCACTAGACATCCTCACATGGGAAAAAAAGTCTCGAAATCCCCATTAACACCAACCACCAACCGTAGTGGGGATTTTGGGAATATTTTCTTCTCGAAATCCTCACTATACCTACATATCTTAGGATATTTTTTATAACTATCACAGACATTAATATCCATCGTAAATAAGTTACTATTTCAGAAGCAGCTCATTCAGGCGTTAAAAAGTAACGCCTGAAAAGTAACGCGGAAATCTACAAGGTATAAATATATTTAATAATAAATCCGCTTAACTTCTAAACAATTAACTCTAGATAGAATTTTAGTATCTAAACCAAATAAAAAAATATAATTTAAA
This sequence comes from Lobophora halterata, assembly GCA_932526365.1. Classification (NCBI taxonomy): domain Eukaryota; kingdom Metazoa; phylum Arthropoda; class Insecta; order Lepidoptera; family Geometridae; genus Lobophora; species Lobophora halterata. The sequence continues at coordinate 2,238,993 of OW052012.1, forward strand.
AGTATCTGACTTGGGTTTTCTGTTTTCGGCGCTTTGGTTTAGATACTAAAATTATAAACTAGAGTTAAGTTAATTAAGACCTTTGTTTAGAAGTTAAGCGGATTTATTACCTACTTAATATATTTATACTATTTATTCATAGCTACATTAGTTATTGAATGATAATTTCAACCATCATTGTTCATATTAGAAGAGATTTAAGAGACAAAAATGTTTCCGAAAACCCCACTGCAGTTGCGGTGGGGCCCCCCCTGGCGCCGCGGTAGGGTATGTCAGGTCAGATACAAACAAGGTTTACCTCCAATCTAACATACCTACTGTTTAATACTTAAGTAGCATTGTGGTAGGTAGTAAGTAAGTACCTACTATAGGAACCTTACTTGTAACTCACAGGAAATGGCGAGTGCTGCCATTGTTGTTCCATAGGCAGACGGCTCGTACCTAGGCTGAGCCCTGAGCCACGCTGAGCTGAGTAGAGGTACATAGGTAGCTCGGGAAGGAATCAATCTAGATAGTTAGGTACATACCAGGCAAGGTAGGTTAGGTACCTTACCTGTCAGTTTTATTATCTTAATTCTGCGAGGTAATATACTAATTAGCAAGTAGGTACCACGAGTGGAAATAGGTATTATACTTACCTACCTACTGATTCTGTGTTCGGGAATTAAAATGGTGACCCTACGCTCAGTCTAGTGTTCCTGTCTGTCTGAACCTAGCTATCGAGTAAGTATTAAAATACTAAGTACTTACTTAAAAGTTTTTGTGCCATACTTTACTCATTTACTCTTTGCTATTTGCTGCTGTAGCGTGACCATAATTTATGTTCCTTGCGGATAGTCTGGACTGGCTTGTCAAATGGTTGATGTTGCCTAAAATCGCTAGAATTTTCATATGAAAAAAAAATTGCTAAGTTCGTGTTTCCAACACGCATCGTACGTAAGTACCTAGTAGACTTTCAAATCACCACGACTTAAATTTTAATGTTTTGAAGTTTGTTTTTGTTTGTTTGTAGTCATTTTGTATAAAATTGACTGAATATGGAGTCTAACCAGCCAAACTTTTTCAGGTTTATTAACTTTCCTGTTTTATATCCAGACTTTCGAAAAATCCTTGGTCAACTCTAGTCAGGGACTATCTCGACACACGACAGTGTGTCAAGCCACGGTCAGGCCCCGCGAACTGGCGAGTAGCACTGTGTGTAAGTTTACACGAACCATTTGGAGCCACATTTGACCTTGTCATAGCTAAAAAACTAATCAATATAAACACACCAAGTTGGATGGTTTATGTATTGAAAGCCCGGAGTTAATGAAGTATCTAAAATTTCATAACCACAGCTTAAACGGTTATTTAGATATTAACGTTCAAAAATCGTCATTTTTATCACTGATTGACTGACATATAGACGTAAAACCTAACCCACTTCCAGATGACCTAGAAAGTTCAAATTTGGCATCCAGCTAGGTAATTGTGTGTATACAAAGGAAAAAATCAGAAAACAGTAAATTTATAAGATTTGTTTTTTTTTCAAATTATTCGATTTTATGAGGTGAATTTAGCGCCTTGCAAATTATGAAAGCAATTGCCTTGCAAATTTTTGCAGGATATTTCCATTTCCATGATGAAAGGTTGTTTTTATCGTTTTATGTACTTACTTTAATATTAATAATATAAAAATTATTTACAAGAGCCCAGATGAACGCAAGCTAGTGGAAATGCAAATTGCTGGCAAATGCAAATAGTAATAAATTTATTTACAAAAAGTATTGATATCTGAACAAAAACACATATAATATGTGAAAATGGAGGAGCCACGGTCTGGGACCGGATTATGATGGAGAAGTCGTTTTCCCCGAAAAAAGACTCGAGATCTACATATATGGCTAGCCAAGGTCTACGTTATAAATAAAGTAATACGTTATTATTAATAAATTTACAAATGTCTATAGTAGACCTTGGCAAGCCATATATGTAGATCTCGAGTCTTTTTTCGGGGAAAACGACTTCTCCATCATAATCCGGTCCCAGACCGTGGCTCCTCCATTTTCACATATTATATGTGTTTTTGTTCAGATTTTTCATTATGAAACGAGTTTTAGGACTAACCATGGGTGAACTCTGGTATTATGTCAAACCTGTCAGTCACCTAGTTCAGTAAGGTTTTTTCGTCGCTTTCCCGCCCTTTTTTAGGTTGGAAAATTTAAAAATGCAAATTATTTTTGTACTCACCTACCAAAAAAAATTACCCTTTGCACACATGATAGTATTCACACTCTTGAGTCTGAATTCGCCCCCTCAGGGCTTGTAGGGACATTACACTACACGTTGTAGTATGTACCTATACGTATTCTTTTGTCTCCTCAGGTTTCGCGTACCTATGTGGTACATATACATATGTACAGGCAGACTAGCTAGGTAGGTAGGTACTTAGCTCTAGGTAGTGCTGGATGTAAATTTCTTATCAGGTATAATAACAAGGTCAACAAATTATAGATGATCAATTATGTTTTATTTATCTATTTGGTAAATCTAATTAATTTTGCAGCTTTTATTTTTGTATTAAGTTGCAGAATTTCCACTTCCATTCCAGTTTTGCCTTTTTGCCTGCCTTTAATTTAAAGGTGAGGGGTGGAGCTCTTCCATCGTCTTCATTGTTTTTTTAGCACATTATTGCTTTGTGCATTTTATTTCAGTTCACTGTAAAATAAAAATAAATAAATATGTGTAGGTAGGTAGGTACCTAGGTAAGTATGTAAATATACCTATGTAGCCTAGCCGAGAGTAGGCGTGATTCCAAGCAGTGGGAACATTAGAGGTTGATTAAGGTAAGTTTTGTGAAAATTATATTAAAAAGAGACAATTGTGAGAATATATATGGATAAGTAGGTACCTATATTTTTGTTCGTCAATCACGCTAAAACCACTGAACGAATATAGGTACCACCTATCGTTTATGAGCTGGAAGAGGGCACATGGACAAAGCCGCGAGCAGCAGCTAGTTAGATTATATTTCTGCACACTTCCTTCCACTTTTTAACTGAAAACTATTGTAGATAACTACTGAAAGTCCGAAAAGAATTTACAACAAATAATTTTCTATCCGTAAAAAGATGATGTGTTAACAGTAATATCGCCGTGAATTTATTATTGCATTAAGTAGGTTTCTCCTTCGGTGTCCAATTAGAAGCTCGTTTTTGGTAGTAGGTATCCATGCTAACTTATTTTAATATGAGTTTATTTCATATTTGTACCACAATGAAAACTGCAAAGAAACCGTTTGCGTTGCGTCAATTCACTAACGTTTCGTTTCACAGTATGCAGTTTCAAACATTTATCAAGGTACTTAGATGATATTCGTTTGAAATTAAATAAATAAATGAAAATATTTACTTAGAATTATAAATATTATGTATTATTTTGTCACGTTGCAGTATGGTAACAATAACTTAAATTATTGACTGATTTAAAATTTCTATGATGAATATTTCTATACTGAAAGTAAGTTGATCTGCAAGGAATGGAACGTTTTCCTTAGAGTTCTAGATAGTCGAAGACTACGAAATCCTCTTATAAACTTCATTTCTTAATGAAGTGAGGTTTGAGCACTGATATGTACTCTATATCACTAGAGGTCAGTGGGTTTAAGTAGGATTTTGGACTTGAAAGTTCAGAGATAGTCACAACTTTAGAACTCGTTTCTAAATAAAGCTGTTTATGTTTACATCAAAGAATTTTACTTTTATTATCATTAGCAGGGAAAATAAGCCGTTTGTTTTTCATCTCTACTTTGCATGCCTATGAGAATGTTTTTAACAATAATTTAATGTTAAGGCAGAATCTTCAAGGCAAATTTCCATACAAAATGTTTCGGACAAATACTCAAAAAGTACGCCATATTATAGTAATTTCTTCACACTATTCGTTTCGTCTATGTTTTCCAATTGTGTCAACATAAAATTAGTAAGTATGAAACCTTACTTATTTTATGTTTACTGACTACTTAAATCTACTACTTAAATAAATCGGACTACTTAAACTACTTAAATCAATCGGAAAACATAGACGAAACGAAAAGTGTGAAGAAATTACTATAATACGGCCTACTTTTTGAGTATTTTTCCGAAACATTTTGTATGGAATTGGATTTTGGACATAATAATAATAATAAATGTGTATTTACATACACAAGGTAATTATTAGGTAAAAACTTCAGTACTACATAAGGTAAGGGGTCTCGTCAATCAAGTTAGAGGTCACCTCATGGGATTATTTGATTGACTCTGCAAGATGTCAGGGCTGAAAGTAATTGTTAAATCAAATATGATTTTTCCAAACTATATTCGAGTATATCGTGTAAAAAACACTAGTTAAAAATTAACTAACTATGCATTGTTTCGAATTCCGATTATCGTGTCCAGATTTCATGAAAAGTCTGAGCCTACCGATGCTAGAAAATAAAATTAAACCAGCCAGGCGGGGCGCGCTGGTAAAGCATTAACGAGGACTGAAATTACTAAGTGTTCAGTACGTTTATACTCTTAGATCATTACATGAGCGTATGAGTGCGTTATTGTGAAACGTCTTTTGCGCGTCTTTGAGTCTGTTATCCGCGGTATGCCGCATTACGAAACCGGTCGGTGCAGTAGTGTAGGAATTTATTACAAATACACTGGTGATCGAGTATTTAGGATACTTAAATACCTATGTTGTTGACATGTTTTTGCTGACAATTCTGTTTGAAAGTTGCTGGTATTTATATGCAGTTTTGACCGAGATATATGAGATACATGCATGCATCTCAATACTAATGGCTGAGTAATATCTCTAGAAATGTAAGTTTAATAAAAGTTTCAATTTTGTTATTTATTTAAGGCGTTCGGCAAGAGTGCGCTTGCCTTGCTTGGCTCTTCACTTATTTGCATAAAATAAATACTGTATAGTAATTGCTTTAGCAATCAAAGATTTAGAAAACTTTACGTAATATCTACAACCGTAACTTTATTTGCAAATATCAGAAATTCCTAACGCACTTGCAGCTCTTAACGAACACGTACTCTAAGTTTCATATCTCTACATCTACTAGTTTAGGGCGTCTAACTCCTGTAGGCTGCCTAAAGTCAGTCAGTCAGTCAGGGGACTAAACTTGTATATATTGATAGTTATAAATGGTTGTTATTAACCTAAGATTTATTAGCTGCTTGATGAGTTTTTTGTTACAGATTAATTCAATAAAGATACCGCACCTAAGTTGATTTTAATGTCTGCCAAGCTAACTTCGTAAGGAATCCTGATAAGTTGTTATTTACTTTGATTTTTGGTTACAAATCCGATCATACAAATGACTAAGTTTTCAGTCGAGAAATAAGTCTAGCGATCCCATTATCCACAGCATGTGCGTGCACATGTCTAATTCTAGAGATGTTTGATATCTGCTTGCGTCTCAAGCAAAAATATCGGTGAAATCCGTTAGAATCCATCGTCGATTAGAGACAAGCCAATGCGCTTTCTCTGGTAAATTGTTGAGCACGAGACATATCCGAATTACTTAACCGTGTAGATGTGTTCATCAAGTCATGCATGAAGGTACATTCCAAGGTATTGCTCTAAAAACTCTAGAAAAACTAAAGCGGTACCACTAAAAGTTTGACTTTCATAAGACTTACTTTACTAAGATTATTTAATTAGTATAATAATTACAAGTATGTCAAAAGTAATGTATTAATGAGTATGACCTATAACGAGTGGTTTTCGTTTTGAAACCTGCTCTGTGCCTGTTCTTAGATCTTGCGTATTTAAGTACTTACATACTTATGTGTAGGTATGTACCTAACAAGAATAAAATATATTTGCACGTCGTCGTGCAGTCGGTAAAATATTATGAACATGAACAAAAAACGTGAATTGACGTCATCGTTTAGTGGTCAAACTTTTGAAAAATCTTTATAAATGTTTATAGTTTCCGGTTTTAAAAGCTCTGTATTGATGAAGGAGTGTGAAGGTTTGATTTGAATGCCAAGATAATCAGCGACAGTTTTAAAATTTGATTCGGTGACGATCAGTTATTATATTGATTCCATGAAAAAATAAAAATATTTATAAAACTCATAAAATTGACTGACTAAGGGGAATTTCCATGCATATGTAGTTGTGAAATACGCTCGGTTCAAAATATTATTGATAATATTTGTAACCGAAATAAATCGCAAAAATATTATTTTATGACTTTTGCAATTTGGCTAGATTTAAAATCGTTAATAATCCAAAAAGGCAGCGGTATTTTTGCGGTAGGTACCTACATAATTTTTTTAAGGTGAATGGCAGCAGAAAAAGGGGACACTGTAACCTAATTATTTTTGCTTCAGTTGATTAATTTGTGAGAAGTCGTCCTAAGCATCCGAGGCAGGTTTCAAAATTATATAATTTTAATATTTTACCTATTATATCATTTGAATAGTCACATTTCAAACTTTGCTGGTGCTTGACTAGGGCTTTTCCATTATCATCTCTCTTTAGCTAGATAATGTGTCCGAGGCATGATCCGAAACTAATTTACTAGGTTTGTTACCTCAGCTGGAAGCCCATTTCTAGGGCGACATCACGTGAACAAATAGAGAATCGAATACCTAGTACGTAACGTACGCAACATTTTTTTGTCAAAAAGTTACATTTATTTATTTAAGTTCATTTTCTAATAGATGTATATAGGTGTAGGTACCTAACCGACTGACGTATCAAATATAATTTTCTTAATTATTTCTAGTCCTGGCCTCATTGGAGTAGGTAAATCTGTCGTACCTATAAAACAACATATTCTCCCTGACTGATTGATTGGCTGACAGACTGATTCATCATCGTAGAGTCAAAACCACTAAACGTAAGCTTACCTGAGTTGTAAAGTAAGTAAGCATACGTATGATTTATGTATAATTTAATTTCATTCATATAAATTAATAATTTTATTTTTATTTATTTATTTGACACAATAAAGATATAACAAGGAATACATAATAGAGATGTATAGGTAAGCAGTAGATTAACTAAAATATAAACTAAAGCTAACATAATCAAAGGTAAATATTTTTCATAGGTAGGTTCTTAAACTAATTGGTAACTATCTAAATTTTAATGGAAATGGGTGGCCCAATTGTTTCCGTTTGTAAATTTGTAATAAGTATAGATTGAAGTAGTTAGCATAAGCTGTAGTAAATATAATAAATGGAAATTAAATATTTGATTATGTATAGGTATTTGGAATTTTGAGCTCCACACTAGGATTCCCTGTATTGTGGAGGTCAAAACAATAATATTCCAAAGAAGTGAGTTTTAACATGAATACAATTTTTTTTGGAAACTGTGAATACTCTCAAGAGCTTGAAAATTGTCACGTGAGACAAGTGTTTAAGAATTTTACGTGTAGCTCAATGGAATTTACAGATAAGTATTTCTTCTACATTATACTCGTTTATTATAAAATAATACTGTAACTAACTTTAAACTGACACAGTATTTGAACTTTTTGAAATGTAGGTAGTTCTGGAAACAGGACTGTCCGTCCAAGAATAAAGTCATTGTTACCCTATTTTTGACATAAGCCAGCATTGCCGCCTTAGGGTGCAAAAAAAAATGAGTTGTTGTTAAAGATACCTACTTCTTACCTACCTACCAATCAAAGTCAGTTGCATGAAGAACAGTTGTTTTGAATCTTGGAAAACAGGGTAGGAAGATAAAAACTTTAAATTGTCAGGTCACAAATTACACGTACGAAGTGTAAAAAAATCTTTAAATAAATAATGAACTTAGCATAGAATCCAGTCCAACGTAGGTATAGCAAAAACAGCCAATGAAGGCTTCAACGCGAAATCCAACGTCAGAGACACAGACACGTATAGCCTTTTCAACTAAACTTACAGGGAAATAGTTGAAACACCCGAGTTCCACGAATGTCTCCGTCAACTTTCACTAATAATCATACCACTAATTGTTTACACAATGCTATTCACTGATTAATAACTTTTAAACACTTTTGAAACAGTTTACACATTATTTACTGCATTTCGTGAGTTTGGAAAGGTGTGTGCGGCCTATCGCAATACTTCGCACAAATCTACTGCTCGTGAAGTTTGCTAGCGCGCAGCCCGCATTCCACAAGAGTAGGTGGAGTAGGATATGCCTCTCCCGCTCAGGTAATAGGCAGCGCTTGTTGAGTGAGAGAGATAGACTTGGTCAACAGGTATAGGTGGGCCCGTTATTAACACAACCAGGTAAGCGCGCGATTATTGAAATTTGATAATGATTAACGCGATGTTCCTAGATCACTTCATCTTCCTAATCAATCATTTATATAACCTGCCTTGGCTATCGTTTTCTTGGTAATAAACATTGTCGCACTTTAATTTAGCCAACGATAGTAGGTGCCTTGTGTAGTATACATATAACCAAGGGCTATGCCAAAAGAGAGGCTTTTTTACCTACTGTAAAGTAGTATTATCAAAGCAATGTGTAAATTAACAAGGAACCTACCTAATACAATCACAGCTACGACCATATTCTATCAGAGTACTACTAACTTAAAGCACCCGTGATGAACTCTCGGAACCGGAAGCCACTAGAGTTGAAGCTAGGTCAAATGGCGTTAGCTAGAGACCCTTACCTGCAAGTGATTGCAGAAGTAAAGCAAATGAGAAGTCACCACGAATTTATAAAAATCATGAAAGTCACTGTCAGATTGTGCCAACTGTCATTGTCGAACTAACATTGACAGTACCATAGAGAAAGACATTGACAATTACAAAAAAACGTCAAATATCTGTATATTCAGTGCTGCCAGCTTTGATATTTTAATGCTACATTTGGCTCTGTTTAATTTGCACCAAACAACACTGATATCTGCAAGGTCAGCGGTCACAGCAGCACCTAGCACCAAATAGCAATCAGGCAAATCATAAAAAACAGAATGAGATAAGTTTTAAATATATTTTGTGTGGGTAACTAGAGTATTAACACTGCTTGCGTGTATGTTCGTTCAGTAAAGTTAACTTATATTACTCTAGGAGTTATCAGCATCAAAATGTACAAATAAAATGTTTTTTCTTCTTACAATAAATTATCTCTCAAATGAAAAAAAATATATTGAAACTGTTATTATCAGTCATACCTAGGGCTCGCAATTCGGATATCCAGATATCCGAAATATCCGAATATGCGGATCTTAATTTTAATATCCGAATAATGAAGGCAACAGTATCCGGATATTTTGGATGAAACGGATAGTAAAACAAATATAAAAAACACGATTTCAATATGGTTTAAACTGTTAAAAAACATTTATTTTAGCATTGTGTGCAATGCACACGTTTACTGAAAGTGACTTTTATTAAAAACACTGTTTTTCAGTCCAACAAAAAAAAAAATAGATTCGCAAAGTTTTTTTGTCCGTCCGTAAATCGTAAACGTCATTATTGCTATTTAGGGACAGTTAGGAGTACGGATTCAATATATTTTCTTTACAATTTATTTATTAATTTGTAAACAGTTAAAAAAATATTTTTTTTTTAATTTTAACCAAATTTTAGTCGTATTACTCAAAAAGTGATCCAAAACGTAATTGAACGTATAATTATCTGATTTTTGTGATTACAATGGCATTAATAAGGTTTTTTTAACACTATCCGAATTATCCGGATATCCGAATAATAGGATTTACCACTATCCGAATTATCCGGATACCAAAAATCAACGGATAATGCAAGCCCGTATGACTAGGGACTTGAAAAGAATTAGTAATCTAGCACCTTTCAAATTGTATAGTTATATTCTCTTTGAATTGTCATTTAGCACCTGACCGTGATATCCAGTTGGCAATACTTAGTTTATTTACAAAAAAAAAAAAATTGGTGTTTTGATGGTTGTTCGTTTCTTTCTCAAAACGTTTTCACTTCACATGATTTTCTAATTTCAGATTATTTGCCATACTTAAAAGTGATTGGATTTCTATTTTAATTTTGAAAATGCCTAAAGTGCGTCGTAGTCGTAAAGCGCCACCAGAAGGCTGGGAGTTGATTGAACCAACGCTGGAAGAATTGGAACAGAAAATGCGAGAAGGTACCTTGATATTGTTTTCTCTTGACTTGACAATTCGAATAATGACCATGCCATGCGTATATAATACAAATATGTTTATATGTTTCCAGCCGAGACCGAACCTCACGAAGGGAAGCGAAAGCAAGAATCTCTGTGGCCTATTTTCAAGATACATCATCAGAAGTCGCGATACATTTACGACCTGTTCTACAGACGGAAAGCGATCAGCAGAGAGCTCTACCAGTACTGCTTGAATGAGAAGATTGCCGACCAAAACCTGATAGCTAAGTGGAAGAAAACTGGCTATGAAAACTTATGTTGTCTCAGATGTATTCAGACTAGAGACACTAATTTTGCAACCAACTGCATCTGCAGAGTGCCGAAGAGTAAGCTGGAGGAAGGTAGGATTGTGGAGTGTGTCCATTGTGGCTGCAGAGGTTGCTCTGGATAATGGTTTCATATTTCTCTATCTGGTTATAATTATGTTCTCATGTGGTTTTATATTGAAGTAAAGATATTTGATAGGTCAAATTCATCTTTTCTTTTTCTCTCTTGTCTCATATATCTACCTGAATAACTTAGATAGGTCTTGTAGGTCATAAAACAGATAGGTCTTTTATTGTGTAGGTGGTCTGCACTGGCATCCCGTTGAAGGGTGAATGTGCATTGCCCCCCAGGAAATTACTAAATTACAGCCCCTTCAAGTAACTGAGCAGGATACTGGATTGTTAAAAGCACCATTCCAGTAAAGCTTGGTCTCTAAATTTTGAGGCAATGTGGTGCTTATTTCTCTGACACTAGGCAGATTGTGGATGATCATGGCTGAGTAGTTACTTAAGTTCACCCACAAACAGGTCGCTGACTACAGACCAGTGGCCGGCGACTGTTGGTTTTCATACATTCTGTAGCTATCGCATGTAGCCACATGTAAGGAAACCTAATAAATAATAAATTAATATTAGAGTGTGTAGCCAAACGCGAAGAATAAATAAACAATATTAGAGTTAAAGTAACATTATAATTATGTAGTAAAGAGATCTTATTAGGATTAACTAGGAACTTATTAGGTACAATTTAAGGCACATACTCATCAAGACTTGTCTTGGCATGGACTGTATGAATTTATAAATAATTAATCAATCATGGACAAAATTGCAATTTTTGTATCAAACAATTTACGAATAAATCTAATTATAGGTGATCCCTAAAATGTATGAAAATTTAATATCTTTCGGGCTCTCACAACCGATTGATTCTACTTAAGTTATGTATTAAATGCAATTCTGGAGATTCTTATTAATTATAGCTATAATCAACTATAAAAGCTTTTTAAAAAAGCTGTAAGTACTTATTTATTGTGTATCTAATAAATAATTAGCTGTTAATAAAAATCTTATCTTGGAAACAAACAAAAACAATCAACTCTTTCATAAACAAATCTAACAACATAACAAGCTCTTAAGGAGTATCTGAGCAATAATCACTGGAAACATTATTTTATTAACATTTGCTGAAACAAATAAGAAAAATAAAGATTAAGAACAATAAGACATTGTTCTGAACTTACAGAAATAATTAGGAATATCAAGTATAATAATTATAATCAACTTTGTACTGTTGTAATTTATGACTATTCAGTCTCACTGAGTAAATTCGTTCTTACAAATTACAACTAATCACAACCTCGGTTCACATTGCAGACATTTTAAACGTTGATGGTTTTATCATCAAGTTGCTTGGAAAGTTCTGTGATAACTTCCTTATAAATCTGCGGATTCATGTTTTTCCCGAGCATGTTAAGAACGAACCAATCACCAAATCCCAAGCGGTTGACAACGCGTTTGACTACGCTTCTCTTTACATATCTCAATTGGCCTAATATCATCATAGCACGGAGCGGACGGAGCGAAAACACCATAACTCTGAACAGTACGGCTAAAGTAGAGAGGAACGCAAGGATTATTAGCCAGAACCACAAGATAATGAAGATCTTTTCATTGACTATGTTGAGTGGTAATATGCAGAGCCTATCTTTGTTCTGAATACTGCCAGAGGGCCCAACAGTGTAGAGAGTGCATTTGGTGAGCTTTGGGAAGTATTGATCCATCGGGCTGGCGTTTTCATAGATGCCATCGGTAGCGTTGTGCGTCACTTGGGTGAAGGCTGCGACGGCCGCCCCGTAGTCTCGGAAGGCACCATTGAGGAACAGATCAATCAGGAAGATTTGACCAACCTGGAACAAGCCATCTAAATGTCTCAGCTTCAGTCTCACAGTAAAAAAAACATAAGACTTCAAGATGCTCTCATCTCTTAAGGCTAAGAGATCATACCTTCCCATTAGTCCGATGATCAAAACAGTGCTGAAGAGGAAGAATTACTCAGGCTATTGCAGCACTTCTATAATACTTGTTAACTTTGTTACATTATGATTCAGCCTTGAAAGGCCTGTAAGTTTTGGTAACAGCCAAAACAGTGTCTACATATTACGTATATGCAGCAGAACATGCTGCACTGTTTTGTGTCCATCAGCCATCTAGACAGAATCCTGCAAGGGAACCTCCCAATTGTCAAAGAATGTTTTACATACTTACCGACTTAGAGACTTATCTTACCACATTTAAAAGGTTGAGCAGTTCACAAAAGGCGTATCGGAGGGCATACATGTTGTGGGTGTGCGTGTTGGTGTAGTTCAGGTAAGACAGCAGCTCGGAGCGATGGTTGGACCAGTCTTTAGAGATAATCGGGCTGGCTGGAATGGAACAAACAGTAGTTAATAATATAAATTATAATAATAAACATTATGGACTTTTAACATAACGCGCCTTCAAGCCCCTAACTTAGCAAAGCTTACTTTGGGAACCAGATAACTGATAGAATACATATATACTTTAGTAAATACATTGTATAAAAAGCCGTGTTGGTTGTGTTGGCCGAGTGGGCGGTACCTCGACTTTCGATCCAAAGGTTGTGGGTTCGAAACCGGTCATACACCAATGGATTTTTCTGTTCAAAAAATCTATGTGTGCATTAAAACACGTGCTTAACGGTGAAGGAAAACATCGTGAGGAAACCGGCATGACATAGAACCTAAAATCTTCTAAAACATGTGTCATGTGCACGAAAGGAGCCTCTTCTTGAAATCCTTTCACCACACTGGTCCGAAATAACTAGTGACACGATAAGAAGAAGATTGTATAAAACACTCAGACTTAGGACAAACACCAATGTTCATCACACAAATGTTTGTCCTAAAGCGGGAATCAAACCCTCCATGTCGACATGGCAGTGCCACACACTAGCAGTATATTACCAAGATCAGCAGCCAGCACCTTCAGCCTGCCTCCTTCCCAGATCATCCATAGGTACCGAGGGATGTAGAACATCACGGCTTGCCCCAGCAGTACGAAGCACACCCATTGATAGTAGCGTTGCTTGATTTGCTCATCATACCTGTTTTCAACCCCTACTCCAGGGTAAGCATGGTGCCGGCCTTGAATGCCTGGAATTGCACATGAATAATAGATGAACTACAAACAACTCTTTAATTTATCTTCCAATCTTGGACATGGACCAATTTCTTTCATTTATGGCACAGAGTACCTACCTAATAAAATAATAAGTATGTACAGTACAGTTGTGTTTCGAACTTTTTACGGTCAGAATGCAAATAGAGAATAAGAATAGGCAGCCAGCAGAGTAGAAGTCACGAAGGTCATGCAGTGGGGGCATTAGGTATTATGGATTTAACGGGAAAGTAAAGGGTGTTCGTGTGTAGGATAGTAGGGTGGGTGGTGTGGTCTTTGGATGGGGTCAATGACCATTTTATCAAAATTATTTAAGTCAAAAACGCATATTGCTGATATTCGGCGCGGCGAGAGGTCAATGACCCCATCAAAAGTTACCTTTTTGAGCGCTTAGGTAGGTAATTGGAACGGAAATTTTTCATAAGTTACCTAAGGGGAGTTTGCCCAACAATGAGGGCTGATAAGATAACCTAAGCCTCCGTTGATTACCTTCCAATTTCTGTAGGTACCTACTAAAGTATGGTAGGTAGAACAAGGCTAAACTCACCATGCAATTTACTCCTCAACGTGAAAGTTCCGTAAATCCAGCAGTAGCTGTTAACGGCATCCTTATCATTGCTCTCACCCTCAGCCATGCAGTGGATCGGCTCACCGAAAAATTGTTTCGAAGTCACCATCAGTGTAAAAACCAGCAACATGATTACAGTTATTTTGTAATGCATGCGAAACACATTGTTATCCGTACAAACGTTCTCCCATTTGAGGAAAGAACGAAAGGGCATGAAAAGATCAATCATTTTGAAAAGTGTAATTAGCACAACACAAATCTCGATACAAAGTACCTATTGTAAATAGATAGATGCAGTTTTTCACTTTTCTGACTTTTGTCTGTTTTTCAACTACCCGCCGAGCGTCGAGTACAAAGAGAATATAACCACTACGTTGAAGAGACGGGACTTCAAACAAAAAAACAACAATAAAAAACATGATCATTCTACGTCAAAACGAGGAAGAATCGCCATTACCAACATTCTAACAAAATAATCGTTAGGAGCCTTACCAACATGAAGAAAAAACTAGTGACGTCCTGGCAAAATTATCGATAGCTTACATATCGATGCTTGTCTAATTTAATTGAATCAGTAGAGATTTAAAGTCACACATGTTTATTTGAATATAAAATACCATGTTCATTAAAATGCGAGGTTTCTAACATTTTATTGAACATAATATTTTTTGTTCAAATAATCATTGTGTGGCTTTAAATGAAAATAAAAATATATATATATTTGTAATTTACAGTTTATATATAATATATATATATATATATATACATTACATCTCAAATGAACGCATTATTATTATAAGGTCTCCTGCTGCTTCCACAGCCAGTCTAGAGCAACGTCCAAACGTCCCTTTGCATATTTCAACGCGCGCGGTGCTGTATCCTGCAATATACAATATATCAATTGGACTGTTAGCCTCAAAATTCTAGTAATAATTAAATCAAATTGTGTTAACTACAAGTTTCTTGTCAGACTTAGAACCCTGTAAACAATTATGTTTATTGACCTGGATGAGCTTGGTGCCATTTTATTGAACATGGTATTTAATATTCAAGTAAACATGATTGTGTGGCTTTAAATTATATTATTTTGCGATACCCTGTGCTTGAGCTTTTTTCATATAGTCTGCACAGGATTGTTCATTTTCATTAATTAATTCATTTATTTTTCGGCACTCATTTCTAATCAAGAGTAATGATATATGCTGCAAGAATTGAGCAAATATATCGTTTCTGTGAATTTCACAGATCCACGAGGCATTGATGCTTGTCAACATCAGAATGCGATAATATTTCATTATATCTGATTTATACAAGCAGGGTCGCACTTCCTGTTCAAAAATTTTAACAGCTTCTTCGACGGCTGAGCACAACTGTACAGTGGGATATGTCAATTTTTTCTCGTCTTTCCACTCGTTCAAATATATATATTTATAAATTTGTTAATTTCCCGGCGATTCCGTCTTCAAAGAATTTAAGCATTCTGGGCAATGTATATGAATACGCTTGATGAGAACCATCGCTATGTAGCCGCTAACATATACAATGGGTTGCTTTTCAAAATAGAACCTATTAATAGATCATAGAACCGTATTAAAAAAAATGACTTACTAGGATCACATGTTGTGATTTCAACAGTATTCTCTCTCGGAATTTCATACTCATGGTATATTATTGGTTCCTCTTGAAACATGTCTGTAGCAAGGGCAAGATAATTTTAATGCAGAAACTGAAATTAATGTACCTATAGGGTCGTTTTGTTGGCCCATAAAAACTTACCATCACATATTTCAATATTTTTGTCAGATGCTTCAGTGTGTTTTCTAACTCCTTTTAAAGTTTTTCTTCTTGTATCTTGACTTAGGATTACTGCAACAAAAGTAATATTAAATTAAAATTTCTCGCATATCGATAAAGTACTTTATGAAGTTACAAGATATATCACCGTATAAAAAAGTATATAACTTACTAGGATCACATGTTGTGATTTCGACAGTATTCTCTATCGGAATTTCATACTCATGGTATATAATTAGCTCCTCGTGAAACATATCTGTAGCATGGGCTAATGAATGTTCTGTAATGTTGTTTAAAAAACAAAATAGCAATATAATTTGATAGCAAGTGTGATAGTAGTCCAATGCAAAACAAATACAAATAAAGAAATCTGACACTTAACAATAAATAGGTACTATTATTTGTCGTAAAGTGGTGGTTTGCAAGGCCTCTTATTTGCAAATCACCCATACAACGAGCCTGGTTCACGTCTAGTTAACACATACCTTCATTTGTTGTACAACTTTTATTTAGGCTCAAACAATCAGAGAAAACATGATATGGGAACTCTAATAGAATCTTGTCTGATAGAGGTTGAGCTGTTAGTCGTAATGAAGGTACAGCAGTATTTTTCAATAGGGTTTTTTTCTTTTTGAAATCCTTGTCGTGGAAATGTTTGCCACATATAAATTTATTTGCGTATAACTTTTCAATGGGTATATACGCCAAATCTTCTTTCCCTGTCATCTTAACCCACAGCTTGCACCTGTACACATTAGAACAAATATAATTTTATCGATATCGATATTTTAATTTGACGCACTATTTTCCAAATCCACTATTTTACAAATAAAATGTAAATAATATGATGTGGTTTAAACACTGTTTACCATTGTATAATTTTACTTGTGTTGTACTTACCGAGATTCATCATTTCGAGGGAATCTTGCCATGAAATACCTTCTTTTACCATCTTTTCTTTTCGATATCAAACCACAAATTTCACACTTTCGGTACGTCATAGTAACATTCTACAGTCATAAAACTGAAAGTATTTTGTAACAAAACCACTAATATATGATATAAATCACATAAGAAAATTTAGAAATAAATAAAGCAATGATCGGAATGTCGCGAATGAATGACGTGAGACAGAAGAGCGAGAGGTTGGAGACGTGAGTGAAATGTATATATAGCCACCATTAAAATTTTGCTTCCGTCCATACAAAGTTTTTTTAGCCCGTAGTTTCGACAGCCTCGAGTAGCATAAGGCCCGCACCACACGTTGGTCATCTAAAAGCAGTGTTGCTGTCTAAATTCAAAAGTCCCTATCAGCCAATCAACTTGAGAAAATGTATGTAGTTTTAATTTGATGTATTCGTTTTTATTTCACAAACGTTTGATCTATTGAATGGAACCACTTATCTTACATCGAAAATTCGTCGTTTCTTGGATCTTGAAAAAGTGTTTTTATATTTTCAAGTTATCATTGAATGTTTTTTGGGAAAAAAATATAAGTTATTCTCCAAAATGTCATAAAGTCAAGTCGGCAATATTGCATACTGTTTTGTCCAAAGAGAATATAACCACTACGTTGAGTTTTGTCGATATTTGGCTATTTGACAAAAGTATGCCTCATGTCAGGTAGAATTGAAGAGGTTTTAATACTAAGGACGTTGTTCTTCAACCTATGTTTAAGTTTTTAACCACTGTATAATCCTTAGACGGCTGTTTAACAATCATGCACCAACCATTGTTCAAGTACTGTAATCGACTGATTAACTTATTTATACGAAGTACCCTACTAAGTTTAACCATTGGCACGGCCATTGGTTTATTGCTCCATAACTGTACTGTACTGTTTCTAGGTGGTTGATGGGTTCAGTCAAGGTTCAGTCAGAATGAGATATGAGCTTCGAGAATGAAGCAAGATGTGAGAAGATAATATACTATTGAATGAAAGAGCCATTGAGATGAGAAAAGTGTTGCCAACTTTAAATCATCTCGATTCCCACTTCTTGCAGAATTAGCACTGTATACTTAATCATTCTGATCGAATTTATCCCGAATTCATCACACTAGTTACTAGTAGTACTTATCTAGTATCTAGTAGTAGACAAAGAGACAACTACTAGCGTCTAGTAGTTGTCTCTTTGTCTAGTGTTTAATATTTTTTTAAAGGATAAACTATGTGAATTACATAGGTACATAACTACTTAAAAAAGCAGTTTAAATAGATAAATCAATGTAAATAAATTTTTTGATAAGAAAAAAGAAATAAGTCGACTAAAATCAATAAAATCTTCTCTCTCTCTCTGTCTCTATCGTTTTTTAAGGGGATTGTGTAGGGAGCTCTGTCCCTTTTCCGTACCAAAACAAGTGCTTTTGTATCAGGGTTTTTTTTGTGAGGCAGTATATTATTTTAGTGCACTAGGGACAATAGCAGGCAAAAATCAAAAGAAGATTTAGCATTAGAGTTGAATATTTTTTATTACTAATAATTTAAATATTCAGTTTTTGAATTGTCTTCAGATGCAACAAATATAATTAAGTACATGCCGAATAGTTATATTACATTAATCACAATAATAAGGATCAATCAATATAAATAACTGTTTAGATCTATGACACAAAAACGTGCCAAGCACTTGGGAATGATTCTGTGAAATACACTTTAAAATGAGCTAATTTCGCTTTAAAATTATTTTTCTATTGTGTTTTACAAAGGAATGTCTAAAAAATTCGCAGCTGTGCTGCAGCAGTAGGTTCAGTTTATAGCAAAATTGGTTTTCTCATACGAGGTCATATCACTCAGACACTATAATATTAAAGTCACAAGAGCACAACCTTGAATACCTACAAGTAATATAGGACAAAAACTGTCATAACGTATGCTGCAATTATTTTATCGTTTATTTAGTCTTCTACAATAAATAATACTAAACACCACTAGATTATCAATATTTTGGTAGGAGGTATGTTTGTATATCTTTACAATAGAGAATAAAATCTTTGGTTCCATGTAAAACGATTGGTATTTCGGTAAAGATACTTTTTAGGTTTTTACTTGTAATGGCACGATGCTAACGGCAGAATTATTTGACTGTTTTAAATCACCACTTATAATATAATATTTAAACATAGGTACATGCAAATATTTTTCCCATACGCGCACCTTACTAACTTACATAATCATGTCAAAATAACCTTTAAAAACTTAAAAAATCTACGGTTTATAATTTACTCTTGACCACATTTGCTTCGTTGTCACTTTCGCTGGGTTGCCCCTCGTCGAAGGCAATATTGCCTAAAGCAAATATATTGTCAGGATCTAATGCTTTTTTGGCGGCTAATAAAAGTCGATGTCCAGGTTCACTCACTGTATCTAAATACCATTTTTTTCGTAGTTTACCAACGCCATGATGGTGGGATATTGAACCTGGAAATAAAGCACATAATATTTTTAGTTATGAAAAATTTTACATCAATAAAAAATTGAAAACGAAAAGTTCTGGCTTTTGAGCATCCCGTTATAAAAACTTATAAAAAACCCAATAGAGATTCCCATATTGTAAGTTCAGCTCCAGCTTAGCTGAAATTATACCTCGCGTGCAATAGATTAGATCTACCATTAATAATATACATTCTAAATAACATTAGTCCTATGCAAAAAAATCTCCCCATAATTAAGGGTAACGACGAATGACGTCGCCACTGAAGTTAATACCCTACCATTCACCTCTGTTTGCGTTTTTGACTTTACAAATAGTTTACAACATTAATTCATTCTCTCAATGCTGCCAACCTAACATTTATTTTGAGCTTTTCCCGCTAAAGCAAGGCTAAAGCCATGCTAAATCCGATGTAGACCTTTCAGGCATTTTTAGAAAAATATTAAGATAGGTACCTACCTTAATAGATTTTTAGAAGTTGGTTAGACACTCGTTATATTTATTTAGTTGCTCATATACATATAAAGGCAGTTCTTACCACCAGATGCAATGATCTCGTCCCTCGCGGCAATTTCAATTTCTTCGTAAGTGGCAACAGGATCCTTGCAATTCGCCGTGTTGTGCGCGAAGTAGAAGTATATGCAGCAACCCGCATCATATCTGCCCAGAAAATGTTCATAATATTACTGTCGATTAACATAATTAACTAAAATTTTAGCAACCTACTATACAGGAAAAATAAGCTACCATTCTGTTGCCGAGCGAGTGAAGCGAGCTAAATGTTTTACAGCGCTAGAGTGCGGTCCTACGGGACCTACGGGTCTCTTATATAATCAAGATTTTACAAAATCATACTAAAAACTTCAATGGGACTGTTCTAGTGACCGTAGGCACCTCTGAAAAGTCACGGAAGCAAAATACGCAATTTTGTTCGCTTCAACGACTTTCTTCTTTCAGTTATTTTTTTTTTAAAACTATTCTACTGAACCGATTTTGATAAAATTTCTATGGGAAAAATCTTAAAGTATAACCTCTCAAGAAAAAAATATTAAATCGAATTGCGAACCTCCTCTTTTTTTTAAGTCGGTTGAAAAGTTAGGGGCAGTGAGACTCACGTTTGCGTGAGGCGGCAGGAGATGTGGTAGTGCGAGATGTTGCGCGCGGCGCACTCGTCGCGCACGCGTCGCTTCACGTTGCGGCACAGCGCGAGGGTGCGGTCCCACGGGACAGAGGTCTCGAAAGATTCCGCCACAACGTCGTACTCCATTGCAATGTCCTGAAAATGAAGTGTAATGCACGTGTGAAAGTGGTAATTATATTTCAAGCCTATATTATATAATAGAGATTTTACTTTTGATCCTAAGGCATGGATCTAAAGTAAAATCTCTATAACTCTCTAATTCTAATTCTAATTTGGGGAAGGGGTTACACATGGTCCTACTGGACATTTTCTGAATTGTATAATTATAGAGAGAAAAACATAACAATTGAAAATTTCGGCAAACATAGCGAGCTAAAAATAGGTACGCAAAGCGACCAAAATGTTTGATTCAACTCAACTCTCAAATTTTTAAATAGACTATGTATGTAGGTATGTTCACCTGTTCCCTCATACTTATCTTCCAAACTAATTCTTATAATTTGATGCTTATCTCAGGCATACATACCGGTCAAAATCATAACCCTCCTTTGGCTTCGCCCGCCGCCGGCCGTAGCGAGCTAAAAATTCGCAAAGCGACCAAAATCCAACTCACTCTGAGGTATGCGATGACGAATGTGAGCGTGTAGCCGTTCTCCCCGTTGGCGGCGCCGGCCGGCACGCCGCCGTGCTGGGCTGCGATGGCGTTGAGCCTCGTCTCCCGCGCCGCCACCTCCTCCGCCGTGCCCTCCATAAGCAGCGTGACCACACACAGCTTGTGCGGGTCGAACCCCTTGATGCGCGTCATGTAGAACCGCTTCAGCCCGTCCAGTACCACGCCGCCCCATGTGCTGTCCGTCTTCAGCGCTTGCCCGAAACGGAACTGGAAAGGATTTGTTTTTTTGTGAGCAGGGAAAGAGTTTCTGGTTTCTGGTGTTTACGGACTGGGAGTCAGGGTTCCATTTCAGGTCAAGAACAACTTAGCAAGCTACGCCATGAACGCTTCAAGACTGAAAAGGATGATATTAGGCGGGTGAAGGTGAAATCCTGTTTTTTTTGTGAGCAGAAATAAAGTTTCTGGAGCAGTAAAAGGAATATATTTTTTCAACAGTCTCGCACAAAATATATTCCCTTTACTGCTCCAGAAACTCGTTTCCTGCTCTCAAAACAACAGGATTTCTAGGGTCGATTATTTTAATTTTATTATGATCGTTGATATGCTGATGCACAGAAGGAGCCTCTTCGAGGCGCACTTGAAATCCTTTCACCACACTGGTTCGGAAGAACTAATGATACGCTAAGAAGAAAAAGAAGTTATGCTATTACGGCTTCACCCGCCTAGTATCTTCCCTTTCAGTCTTGAAGCGTTCATGGCGTAGCTTGCTAAGTCGTTCTTGACCTGAAATGGAACACTGATTTTGGGAACACCAGCGAGATGATGATGATAAGGTAGCTCGCTTGTTCGTTGTCCATGAGCTGAATGCTGGAGGGCTGCAGGCGCTGGCGGGCCACTTCCCGCTCGAAGTGGAACCCTGACTCCCAGTCCGGGAACACCAGCGAGATGATGATGATGTAGCCCAGCATACCTGTTCGTTGTCCATGAGCCGTATGCTGGAGGGCTGCAGGCGCTGGCGGGCCACTTCCCGCTCGAAGTGGAACCCTGACTCCCAGTCCGGGAACACCAGCGAGCCGTAGCGCGTCACCGGCGGCAGCGGGCGGATCTTTATCGTCACCTGAAACACGATGAGGATCATCATAAATCTGTTTGCTGAGCCGTCATCATCATAATAGATAGATAGATAGATGGAATATACTTTATTGCTCACCATCTTAGTACTACTTAATACATTATAATGGAAAAATAAAGCTAGGTATATAACAGTGGACAATGGTCGGTCTTATCGCTAAAGAGCGAACTCTTCCAGACAACCTTTGCATGCGATACTATTGGACAAATGAGGATGGTGGGCATAACGTTAATAATAGCATAATCAACATCAGCCTCTTTCCATCTCATTAATTAGATGATTTAGGATGCCCACCTGCACCAAACCTAAGCAATTACTTTACTCACTTGGAAGATCTTAGCAGTCTGCAGTGCATGCAAGGAGCCTCTTTGAGGCGCACTTTAAATCCTTTCACCACTCTGGTTCGAGAGAACTAGTGACACGATAAGAACAAGAAGCAGTCTGAATCTGGACCGTTAAGATGTTCCTAACGAGTGAAGTATTTGCTTAGGAACTTTTGACAGTTGAGTGCAAGTAGGCATGAATCTGGACCGTAAAGATCTTTCTAGGTCAAAAGTAAGCGCTTAAGAAATTTGACAGTTTGGTGCTAGTGATAGGCATAGGGTTACTAATATTGGGAAGTAGAATTAGTAGGATGTGTAGGTACCTCTGTGACGACTCCGAAGCATCCTTCTGAGCCCATGATGACGTGCTCCCACTCGGGCCCGCAGGAGATGCGCGGCACGCGGCAGCTCTTCTCGAACACGCCGCGCGGAGTCACTACCTGAAACCACATTTTTTTTTTTTTTTATTTCCCCTTTTGGGGAGGGTATAGTCTTATTACGACCATGTCTTGTCATACGTTTATTATTTTTATAGTAATTTATATTTCATACGTGAATTATTGTTAATTTTTGTCATGCTCCTGTAAAGTGGTGGTGGTGGCGACTTTACTAGAGGCTTCTATGAAGTTTTGGAGGCAGCACGAAAAGTCACGTTTTACAGCATTACACTATTCACCAACACTCATACACGTTCACGAGTACTTAATGGGTAAAAAAACCACCATTTTTACACTTTAACTCTCAAAGTAACACAAGTTTTAGCAATTATTCTAACGCCGCCATCCTTTCATTTTCACGTTCCCGCCAAAACTACCCTGAAACCATACTACATCTAAGTTTGTGGTGTCAAGCACCACGATGGGGCGCGGCTCGTTGGCCGGGCAGGTAACAGCGCCTGTCACTGAGGTGCCGCCCCGCCCCGAAGGGGATGATCACGAAACTATGCAGGGACGCGCCCGACACTATATGAACTTGTGTACACTAGAGTCACCCAGACACCATACTCGCCTGTTACGTAGATACCTTAGTCTGAACGACGAGGTCCTCAATGTTCCCGTACGTGTTTTTCTTCATGCCGCTGGCGCGCGTAGCGACCCAGCCGCCGAGCGTGGAGAACTCGTAGGAATCCGGCTCGTGGCCAACTGTGTACCCTCGGGACCGCATCTCTCGCTCTAGATCCTGGCCCACTATACCTGCCTGGAATTCACAAGTTTTTTATTAAAAATCAACCGCATTGTATGATGAAGACGCTTTTTGTTTCACAATTTAATTTAATAGGTGCCAAGTAAATTGCTTGTTAAGAGTTGCTCCTTATCCAGCCACAGTATGGAGTTCACGTTGGTGGTGTCGAGCACCACGATGGGGCGCGGTTCATTGACCGACCAGGTAACGGCGCCCAAGATGGAGGTGATGACACCGAAGGGACTACCATGAAAAGACGCCGGTACGCGCACACTATATTCTGCTCTACATAGACAAGCTGGAGCACGCTACAGTCACCCAGTTACCTGTATCTTGGCTAAGAGTTGTTCCTTATCCAGCCACAGTATGGAGTTCATGTTGGTGGTGTCGAGTACCACGATGGGGCGTGGCTCGTTGGCCGGACGGTAACGGCGCCCGAGACTAAGGTACCGCCGCCGAAGGGGACGATCACGAAACGATGCCAGTACGCGCACAATACTATATTCTACTCTACATAGACAAGCTGGAGTACGCTACAGTCACCCAGTTACCTGTATCTTGGCCAAGAGTTGTTCCTTATCTAGCCACAGTATAGAGTTCATGTTGGTGGTGTCGAGCACCACGATGGGGCGTGGCTCGTTGGCCGGGCAGGTAACGGCGCCCGAGACTGAGGTGCCGCCGCCGAAGGGGACGATTACGAAACGATGCCGGGACGCGCACGACACTATCTGCTCTACCTATAAATTGAAACGACCTGTGTATGAGTGATTAATGTGTATGCGTTAAGGCCAATCCTCAAATCCGAATTCTATACAAAATGGTTCGAACAAATACTCAAAAATTACGCCGTATTATAGTAATTTCTTCACACTATTCGTTTCGTCCATGTTTTTTGATTTCGTCAAAAAAAATAATTAAAAGGTTTCATACTTAATTAAGATTTTATGCGTGTTTTAAAATTAACCCTACTAACTTAAAAACACGTATAAAATCTAAATTATGGTATGAAACCTTTCACTTTTTTTGTTGACGAAATCAAAAAACATGGACAAAACGAATAGTGTGAAGAAATAACTATAATACGGCGTACTTTTTGAGTATTTGTCCGAAACATTTTGTATGGAATTCGGATTTGAGGATTAGCCTTAAATACCATTTTTCATTATGCTGGGCGCCCAACCTGGGGCATGATTGTGAGAACTTAGTTACTTTACTCTATTTGTTGTGTCTTTATTATGATTGTGTTTTTTTGATTCATAATTATAATAATGTCATTACCTACTTAACTACCTAATCAGCTACGTAACGTAATAAAGGCTTAGTTATTAGATTGTAACGGGTATTTATCGCGCTCACCTCATCTGTTTTTGTGTCCCCACGTTGCCACCACGGTTGTTGCAATACAATCGGACCGTCGGGATAAAAATAGATGAGGTGAGCGCGATAAATACCCGTTACAATCTAATAAATATGTGTGATAATCGCGAAAGTCTACGAAAAAATGTAACAAATACTGTAATTACTTTAAAAAAAATTAGTACCTTACGATACGTACAATAATTTAGATTTGTAGATGCACTATCATTTGAGTGCATCATTTGCATTTCCAATGTGTGTTTAATAACACCTTATTGTTTACCGGCTTCACTCGCTAATGTATGTACATAAAGTATAAAGTGATAATTTCTGTATAATTTGTAAAGTCTAATAAGTTAAGGTTAATAACCTATAGGTTACAATAACCTAAGTGTTCATAGTTTCTTCAAAGCCCCTAGCTAGGTGATCTAGTACCTCTCTCTACGATATAGTACAATTTGTCACAATTTTACCATAGACTCGGATATACTTAGGTATAAACACAGACATACCTACAAAGGTATGTAGTCAATTTCGATTTTGCTGATAATGTGAGCCACTCTAATGATCAGAGTGACTCAGTAGTTCTTAGCATAAGATAGTTTTAGTTTATGTTATATAAATCTGAGAAATCTAATTTCTCAGGTTTGCCCTAATTGTATTATGATATATTTATTTATTTTTAAGTTTAGTTTAGTTGATCCCTGATCTTATTTAAGTTAGAAGTAGTTAGGTAGTCTGCTCGGTATTTATGTGTTGTTTAGTTGTGCGTACATATGTTTATGTTGCAATCAAGTTTAGAAATCTTTGTTAACCTATAATTTTATACTTATGTGATTGTGATGTGTTTTGTGCGCTTAAATAAATAAAATAAAAATAAATAAATCTAGACATGATCGGATAGATAAAGATTTATAGACTCAAATTTTGTTAAAACCAAATCATAACTTGTTACTAGCTTTATAAAAATGTAGAGTACCTTACGATACGTACAATAATTTTGATTTGTAGATGCATTATCATTTGCATTTCCAATGCGTATTTAATAACACCTTAATTTTTGAGGCTTCTGTCGATTGGGACCACTAGGTATTGGGATCACGGTCCGAATCGCCGTTTACCGGCTTCATTAATTATATTTAAAGCTGATTATTTAAAGCTATAGACACAACCCTAACAGAGTTTTGTCCACGTTAAACCGTCATTTAATTTTAGTTTTAATGATGTTAAGCCCGAGTTTAAAAAAAGGTTTTTATTACAAATGAAACTGCTGAAGCATAAAATAATTGTACGTGTAGATGGTTCCTTTTTTTCAGTCATAATTTTGGAGTACATCATACGTACTCGTTTAGCTAGTTCGACGGATTTAGCCATACCTTAAATAATCCGAGGTTTTCCACAATGTAGAAATTATTTGAACTTTTGGTTTACACTACACGAGACACTAATTCTGAAGTTGTTTGATGGTTAACAATGTAAATGTTTAGATACTGCGTAATCACACTCATAAAATACCAATGTACACTCAACTACAAAAGACCCTGGTCACTTCTAACCTGTACAAGTAGCGGCACGAAACTTTAGCGCTGACCGGACTTTTATTGCGCAGATGTAAAAAGTAAGGTACCTGAAAGGGACTACACATACCTACAGTAACCACAGTTACCCCCCGCGTATCGTTCAGCGCTAGACTTACGTGCCTCTACTTATACTTATTTAAGAATTTTCTTCCAAAAGCTACTGGTTAAGCTTACTAGTAAAGCGTCGATAACACAAGGTTTTTTTACACGCTACAAGTCGGCGACTTTACTTGTAGGGTCTCCTCACTCGCCCAGTGTCATCGGCTTTTTTACAATCTGCTTGTTGTGAATCCTTTCCAAAAGCTAACACGCTCACACGCTAGCTTTTAAACTCGCCAACAATCAGGTTGTAAAAAAGCCGTATGTCATCGACGCTTAAGATACCCACATTTGCTAAAAATGATATCAACTGTATTTTTGCGGTTAAATGTACTATATTTGAAAATTTTTACATGATGTTTGGAACCTGTCAGTCGCGGGAAGGTGATAAAAAAAAGCTAATATGTCTAAATATTTGTATTTTTTTATCACGTGTGAGTGATGATTTACCATAACTCTAGCTTCACGATCATTACACGCAAATAAAACACGACGACACGGATGGTTGAGTGGCGAGTGTGTTGGACTGCCGAGTTTGTGTCGCGGGTCCGATTCCCGCTTCAAGACCAATATTTGTGTGATGAACATCGATGTTTGTCTTGTGTCTTGAGTAATTTGTTTTCTAAGTATGTATGAATTTACAAAAAAAAAGTATATACCCAATTATTTTATCAGTTATTGGGTTCAACAGTACAAGCTTGCTTAGTTTGGGGCTAGACGGCGTTGTGTGAACCGTCCAATAAATATTATTTATAACCGACTTCTAAAAAGGAGGAAGTTCTTAATTCGGATGATTGTTTTTATGTTTGTTACTTCAGACCTTTGTTGTTTATAAACCGATTTGAAATATTCTTATAGGGTATACTTTGAAATTAGTCTCATAGAAATTTTATAAAAATCGGTTCAGCAGTTTAGTTTGTAAATCAAAATAACTGAAAAAAAGGCGTTGAAGTGAACAAAATTGCGTATTTTGCTTCCTTGTAACTTTTCAGTGGTGCCTACGGTCACTAGATTTATATATATAATATATTTTTTAGATAAGATAATTTATTTATTTCCTCGTTATTACAACCACTTCTTATGGAGTAACACTTATACACCATTAATTTTTAATTACCATAAAAAATTAAATGGGCAATGCAGACGGGGTACTAGGTTGTATCTGTGCAGTCAGAATTTTGGATTTCTCCAAAATGGCAGAGTGGCAGCGGCGCCAGTGCGGCGCCCGAGCTGAGCTTTTGCGAGCTGGCTCGAGCTAGGTACCCGGGTTTGCCAAATGATGAATAAAACTTAAATTATTATCAATAAAGGATGCCGCCTGACGCAAATCCATAGGATAACTACTAACGGTAACAGTTATTCAATTTTAATCGAATTTATTTTGTCAAAATATCGACTTAATTTTTTCAAGTTTTTTTGCCATATCTGTGTTCAGTAACGGCAACTGACTATGTGTATTTTTTTTTTATGGTGATAAAAATTGACCGTGTATACTATGACAGAAGATACAGTAAGGTAGTAGTAGTAAGTAAGTAGGTATACAAGAAGGTAACTATTGTCATACTCGCTGCGAGTTTTTAGCGAAACATTAATAAATATATTGAATATGACCAAGGATTTTCTACCTATTCAACTTTTAAAATGACTCTACAAGTCCAACGTACGTTTCTAGCAGGTGCTTCGATCTCGAAAACAATAGGAGAATACCTCGTTTATCTTTATTAGGTAGCTAAGTTATTTAGAATTGCTAAGTACATTTGTGTTTGTCAATAAAAATAAGTACGATTTCTATTTATCAAGGTTTACTGAAAAATTGCTCTTTGTCTTTGAATAACGTACGTTAAACATTTACAGAAAGAAAACTGTATGTAAGCTGGTTTTACATTATTTACGTTTTTATTATGTTTTTCATATTCCAATTATATTCATATTCTATATACATGTTATTAAAAAAAAAAGTATATTATTTTCTTTCACCACACATCTAGAACTACCACATCTCCTTAATAAACAGAGGTTAGCTGCAAGAGAATGCTAACTAGCATTAAGTTCGCCTGTCTATCTACTTGTTTTTTACCTTGTGCAATAAATCATTTTCTATCTATCTATTCTACGGTAAAAGCGGTTTGCAATGGTTTCTCGTAGTAAAGTATTCAGACCATAAAATTGCCATCAAAACTGCCATTAAAAGATCTGATAATGGAGTAGAAACTTTCAGTCTAAAAATGCACGCCCCTCCACTCGCGCGATCAGTTATAATAAGATCATTTGTAAGGCAAGGATTGAGTAGAGGCGTGCAGATCTCTATCTACGCAATTTAAGCGTAATTTGACTACCTGTTCATGACTCTCCGGCCATATGACAGCATCAGGGATCCTAGAGAAGTTGTTTGTCCTCAAATCTGAGACATCTTTGAGCGTCTGTCCGTGCGCCCGTATCAGCCGATCCATGCCATCCACGCTGACAAAAGCTATAGCCTCCAGATCCTGGCGAATGTCCTCGGGCAGTGCACTCGGGGGGAAGGTTTTCGGCTGTTCGGGAATGTTCGGGTCTTTGGAGGAGTTGATGCCGAAATTGTCTTTCGCCCATAGCGCTAGCAGCGGGAGTGTTTTGCCACCGATCGCGTACCTGGGAATCGACACACACATATAGATACATACCTACTACATATTATATAGTATAAGCTTGGTTTGGTCTTTGTTCTGGCTACGTCACAATGTTCATAAATCGTTTGTTTAGTGGACTGTTATAGATGTAGCTGTAGGTACAGCGTTGTAGTGAACCTATGATTGATATAAGAGACGCACCCGAGGTGGACCGGGCTTATTGACGGACAATGCCGTTTTCCCTGTTCTTAAATAATTTCTGCAAGAATATTGAGGGCGGTTTCAGACTAGCTTATTAAAAAAATTGCGGGCGTCAGCTAGTTATATTATCCATTGCCTTATTGATACAGAAAAAAACAAACAAATTAATTGCAAATGAGTCGGAATTAGTTATTTAATATATTAACTGATTGTTTAATACACATCAAACAAAATATGCAAATATTTACTGCATTAATACCAAACAACAATATAAGTCGATTCTAGTCTGGTCGAGATGTGCATAACTGCATACGGCAAATATAAACATGGACATGATTCATTAACGATGCCTGTTGAAGATATTAATTTATAGGAATTAATTTATATACTGTAAGTATAAATAAAATAAACAGATGCTTCAAAACAGGCATTAATAATAATAATTAAAACAGGTAAGATGTTAATATAACCAACTAAATGGCGACTACACTAAAAAAGTAAAATTTCATATTATGGGCTAAAAAGGGAATTACAAATATACGGATTGCCTTGCGCCCAAGTGTAAATTGTATATTCTGCGATACTTGTTTTCCTTCACGCGAGGAAAAATTCGCATGGCAGCAAATTTTACACATTTTTTTTACACTTTACTAGGTATTGATTTTTCTACAAAAGTAATAACAATACTTAATCAAGGTTTTAGAAAAACATACAACAACCGACTTCAATCGGACTGTTCTAGTGACCGTCCGTAGGCACCACTGAAAAGTCACAGGGAAGCAAAATACGCAATTTTGTTCACTTCAATTCAACTACATTTTTTTTCAGTTATTTTAGTCAATTCAGTTATCTTAGAAAAATTATATATATTATGATAGGATCGATCATGATACTTACC
The DNA here is from genome assembly GCA_932526365.1 of Lobophora halterata. Classification (NCBI taxonomy): domain Eukaryota; kingdom Metazoa; phylum Arthropoda; class Insecta; order Lepidoptera; family Geometridae; genus Lobophora; species Lobophora halterata. Next base: position 2,269,521 of record OW052012.1, read on the forward strand.
TACTGTTATTAGATACCTTTATGAGCAAAATATAGTTTTAAGCTAAGGTAGTTTTAAGTTGGGTGTAAAATCCCTTTGCTTGTATTCTCAGCCAATACAGCAAAATTGCTTTGCCCTACGCATACAGGGTGTAGGTGTAAATGTACATAAATGTAGTTAGGTATACTTAATCTAAGAAACCCACTAATTATGTATGTACCCTACTTGGCAATAAAAAAATGGATACTAAAAATACTGAATATTTTGATTTAAAAACTAAACTAAACTCAGTGGGTACTGAACAAAAAAAGATTTTTTAAACAAACTTTAAACAAAGTTCTTCTTTAGGTAACAAACATAAAACAGCCTACTGCAGAAATTTATGTGTTGATTTTTGAAGATTAGCATAATCAAACGTTCATTGTGGTGTAACATTTATCACACGTCGATATTTGCATTCAGAAATACCTACTAACATAATTTGTTTCATTGTTTAATTAGACTAAACTAACAGATGGAGATACGTTCTAGGATTAACCAAAAGGGGCAAACTTTCATGACCTAAAATCGACTAGTAAAAAGGTATTTCAATTTCCTTCTGTGATGACGAACCGATACATAGAAATCAGTAGCTGTCCGTCGATTTACACAATTTGCACCCATTCTTTACGTCTCTTAAGCCCACTTGTTAAAAATTATAAAAAAACATACGTTTCTTATTAAATTCCTAAGCAATTAGTTTACTCGGGAAGAAGTTCAGAACAGCATTCAGACAGTTTTGAAGATTTTCTTGCGAGTAAAGTAGGTTAGGTTTAGTGCAATTGGGCATTAGTGGCGTTATATGGCCTATGCCCTGCGGTAGACTTCCGCGAAAGCTGATAATGTTAGTAACTAATTACAATTACTTTTTTTTGGCCTGTGGTCACGACAATTTGGCCTGTGGCTAAGTTGTCTTTGTCCTGCTACATCTCTGTCTAAAATGCAATATTGACTAGGGCCTGGATTGCGTCATATATTTATCAAGTTCCATTCGTCTGGCTTGATGGTCTGCCTAGACAAACAGGCCTACACAGCGCTCTTGTTGACTTCATAAATAAACCTTTGGTTCTCGTTTACGACACGTTGAGAAATCGCCAATGCATTGCGTAGCATGGAGGCCTAATACTCTTACTAGATACCCAATATTTATCATCATCACCATATCTGTTCAAGTCCAGACCTGGCTCTACCCCCCTATTAAATGTGTTAAGTATTTGTCCTTAGCTTTGTTCTTGTTTCAAACTGAAAAAAAAAGTTTTAGAAGGACCTTGATTGTGCTTGAATATGTTTAGATTTTATTAATCAATAGTAATTATTGGTGTTACCAAAATTACTAGTCAAAACGTAAGAACTTAGCTGTATAATGAACTCACATACGTCTTATTGTAATCATAATAATTATATTAATACGGAAATGACACCTTCGCAACTTCATTTGCGTTGCGTATTATTTACATAAACACATAGGGACATATACTAAATTTATTTAAATTACTTATTAATATGGACACACATTGTTGAGGGACTGAAAATGTGCAAGTATTGATTGACTTGCGACTTCGTCACCCGCGGGTTCAGCTTGTTCACAATAAATTAAATAATTACAATAAACTATCAATAGATTTAAAATTAATGAATTCCTCGAAATAATATAATTTCTTAGTAGATGCGTTCGATGAAATTTGTATTGTCGATGTTGTTTGTTCCACCCGCGGAAGATATGTCACAGAATTAATAGCAAAGTGTCAGTACTAAGCAAGTCAATCAATACTTGCACATTTTCAGTCCCTCTTTTTTCGTCCCTCAACAATGTGTGTCCATATTAATAAGTAATTTATATAAATTGAGTATATGTCCCTATGTGTTTATGTAAATAATACGCAACGCAAATGAAGTTGCGAAGGTGTCGTTTCCGCATTAATATAATTAATTTGATTACAATAAGACGTATGTGAGTTCATTATACAGCTAAGTTCTTAAGTTTTGACTAGTAATTTTGGTAACACCAATAATTACTATTGATTAATAAAATCTAAACATATTCGACTTCGTCACCCGCGGGTTCAGCTAGTTCACAATAAATTAAATAATTACAATAAACTATCAATAGATTTAAAATTAATGAATTCCTCGAAATAATATAATTTCTTAGTAGATGCGTCTACATTCCTTGACGAACATTACACCCAAGCAAATCTACCTTTATTGGTTTGGCCTGTAGGTCCGTTGTCTGTCAGTCAGAACAGGACTAAGCCTTTTATGAATATTGATAATTGATCATAAATGCGTAAGTACTTAAGGTTTGTAGTTGTACTCCCAAGAAGAAATAATGTCTGGGAAAGGTACTGTATGTTTAGAAGGAAATGTGTGTGTTTTGTGTTTCAGTTTAAAGAATCTGTAACTAGTTAAAACAGAGGGCTTTCGAGAACACTGACTCAGCAGCTGCAGTGCTGCTCCGGACTTTAGCGTAGTAGTGTAGCGTCTTTTTGTCGCGCGTATACAGGCGTATTGGTCGAGAAACTTCAAAAGCCGAACGCACGTATACCTCTCGCGTTTACGCTCGGTTTATTCTAGCGAGTGCCAGTAGCATTAGGTGTCTCTCGCGGCTTGTCGCGCGTGCACGCGCTGCAAAAAACAAAACACGAGCGGCGAATCCGACTAAACCCAACAGCTGGTTTTTTTTTTTTTTTTCGAAGGACCTAAATTCTTCGGTTTTGGTTTCACACCAAAGGTATATAGCCAGTGTCAAGTAATTGGAGAGAATATTTTGTCATAAGTCAAGAGTCGATAAGTAAAGTCATGCCCCTGTAAAGTAGTGGTGGTTGCGACTTTACTAAAGGCTTCTATGGAGTTTTGGAAGCAACATGAAAAGTCACGTTTTAAAGTATTACACTATTCACCAACACTCATATACGTTCATGAGCACTTAATGGATAAAAAACCACCGTTTTTATACTTAAACACTCAAAGTTATACGAGTTTTGTCAATTAATTTAATGCCGCCAATGCGCCACGTTCCCGCCAAAACTCAAGTGCTGGGTTGGTACCTACTGTTCTTAAACGAGATTTCTTGACATTAGTCTACTGACTCCTTGCTCGACCTTTCACTTGTATACTATGAAAAATCCTACAAAGTAGGTAAGGTAGCTAGAAACCATAGCACATCAGCCCAAGGACCTCGTTTCCTATTCCGCGTATCTGAATCTTCTTGTCTATGCCTTTATGATTGACACACAAACTTACTACGCAGAACCTTGTTCAGTAACGATGTGTGAATAGGCAAACAACGGAATTACGAACTTGTGAAAACGACCATGGAAATTATAAAATAAGCTTATGGTTGCTTTTGGTTATATTTTTAGCGTAGGTGTTGGAAACTAGAGAAGTTAATAAAAAAATGAAAGTTATTTGACTGTCAAAAATAAAAAAGTTCATATGACCCTGTATATTTATGATGTTTGTTTCATTTTAAGTATGACTAGAGGACCTCGTATTCGACTTCAAAATTAAGAAATAATAGTTTTCTTACTCTTTAGTTTCAAATTAGTTTTTTTTTTGCTAAAAAAAGAGCTATAATGTTATTATATATTATTAAAAAAATAAAAATGAACTAAACTTCTGATGGTACCCTATATGACACTTATGCCTACTTGCACCAAACTGTCAAAGTCCCTAAGCAATTACTTTACTCGCTTGGTAGTTCTTAACAGTCCAGATTCTGTCCGTTAAGAACTGCCAAGCGAGTAAAGTAATTGCTTAGGCATTTTGATAGTTTGGTGCAAGTAGGCATTATACCTTACCCACTTCGATATTATAATTATCATAAATTAAATACATAATAATGTTCTTATCCAAGTAACTAATTACCTCACTGATTAATTACATTCATACCAATGTATAAATTTGGTGCATATTTGTCTACGATACATTGTATGGGAATTGAGTGGTCAAGTCAAAAATTACATAAATGATTAAATTATTCATAGTCCATGAACTGCATGCACATATTCATTAGGAACCTAACTATCATAACAGATTATTAAGTTCGCATGTATACCTAGTACCTAGGTACTTGTTATTTCATAGTGTATTAAAGAATTTTCTATCTAGCTCCCCTGGTCGAGAGGAGGCTAGAGATTCAGCAGTGGAAACATTAGAGGTTGATAATGCTATTTATCGATCAAAAAGTGCAGGAAAGGAACCTCTTCAAGGCGCACTTGAAATCCTTTCACCACACTGGTTCGAAAGAAATAGTGACAAATCAATCTCTCTTCTTATCGCGATAAAAAGAAGATTGATAAACCTATATATATAGTATATAGGTTATTGGCTAAAACAAGAGTTTAGTCAACAAATTATATAAATATATTTAGTAATAAATCCGCTTAATTTCAAAGTTTAAAGATACGACACGTGTTTCGCCTCTACACGAGGCATCATCAGGAGGTGTGGACTCGCCGAAGTCCGAAACGAAACGGATTTATTACTAAATATATTTATATAATTTGTTGATATTTATGGATTTCCGCAAAGTAACGCCTCAATCAATCAATTATCTTAAGAGTTTAGTCAATTTGGCCATGTAGATGTAGAAGACTCTTTCAGGCGGCCTGTAAGTCCCGACATAATAGTTATCCACTTTGATACAAACTACAAGCAACCATATACTATAAAATAATATTCCTAAGTTAAATGTAATGTAAGGGCTGAAAATGAAAACGTTTTTTGGGTAGGAATGAAAAATAATCACGTATGTAAGTTACGTTCTTTTTTTAAGAAAGATGTTTAAAATGACGTTATCCAGTGCACTCCAGTAAAACCATGATTAGCACTTGTGCCGGAAAGTGCCAATTTGTGCCCGCCCACGGTCACATATTTGCCAAGTCAACTCTTAATGTACTGCACGTACATACATACACTTTTTATGTAAATAAATGACGAGACGGTGGAATAACGAGGCACTCTCCTGAAAGTAAGGCAGTGTCCTAATAGAACGCGATGACGCGACCATCGCAAGTTCGCGCGAACGTCGATCGCGCTAATGCCAATCGGGACACCTATTTGACGTTACGTTTGATCGCGGATTCGCGCGATGGTCGCATCGTTTGCTCGCGCGACGATCGCGTGATCGCGTTCTATTAGGACAACGCCTAAGGGTACACAGGACTTTAATTTATAGTTCGGTGCAACACTCATGCATATGTGATAGTTGTCTTACCTCTTTCCGGTAAAACTCGCAGTCTCGCCATGAATTTGGAACATGGAATCCTTGTAGCCCCAGCCGTACCATTTTAACAACTCTTGTCTGTAAAAAAAATATTAAAAAGTTGTAAAGGTCTCTTGCGTAGCAGACTTGCTACGTCTCGCTCGAGCTCGTAGCGAGTACTACGAAAGTTTTAAATTTATGATTTTTTTAACAAATTAATCCAAACTTAATTTATTTTACATGAATACTCTTTGATTAGTAAAAAGCAGGGCATTATTTTATTTCAATGATAATTTCATGTTTTTGATTAATAAATAAATAAAAAAGTCGCTGCAACATTGTTTTAGCGTTTTTATATTTTGAGACGTTTTGATGGTCAATCTCGAAAGCCCAGTTATTTCACTAGTTACAGTGCCCTTAAAGCCGGAATATAGTGATTTTTACATATCGCTGTTTTGCGGCAGAAAATCTGGCACTGTGTTGGTACCCATCTAGACGGTATCCTGCAGGGGAAACCTCCCAACGTTAAGCTTGTCGAGCGTTTGTTTTAGCATTTCGCACCCGAGCGCCCGCGTCACTAAAGCTGATATCAGACGGTTCACTCGAGTGAATGTTCCACTCCCGTGAATGGTTAATTTTCCTTTCATTCTATTTGTATTTGTATTTGTATTTATTTATTACCTTTAATTAAAACGGATACACCAATTATATTAATTAAAGAAAGCTACACATAAAATAACACATATGTTAACTACACATAAATTTCATTAAAATTATACACATATTTTAAATAATAAATATAAAATGTCAGTAAAAAGGTAAAAAAAGATAAAAAAATTAAAAGTCACAATGTTCATGGAATTCATACAGAATGTCAATAATTTAGGTCAATTTAAAGTAGTTAAAAAAAATAATTAAAAAAAAAATAATCTAAGAATCATACATCTCGCTCACAATACCTAAGACATACTAACAAAATACTTGACCATTCATTCTATGTTCACACGGCTTAGAGGGAATGCTATATGTAGAAAAGAACATCCACTGTTCTTTTCTTTTAATGGTGTCATCGAATGAAGTCGTGCGACCGGTGCAAATCAACGCAGAAAAAATATAAACACGTGACGTCCTTCGGCTACAGGACTCGAGACAAAATGGCGAATGACGAATGAACGTTCTCTCAGTGTTCAGACCGTTCATTTCTCGATCATTCGGAGTGGGAGTGAAAGATGCGAATGCCAATATCCAACACTGTTGGATCGGTTCATTAATGAATTAATTTGGCACTAATGTTTCATTTTGTCTAGATGCGTCACTTGGAGTGAAAGATGCAAAACTAAAGACGAAAATAAACAAAAAATGACCCGCCTGATATCAGCTTAACGGCACTCGCTCTACCAAATACCGTCACTACTAAATACCTACACAGCGTAAAAGCCGGTGCAAGCCCGTATACGCGCGTGTGCGCGCGTTCGGCTTTTGTACGCAAAAATACAATCCTTACACTGCATGCCATAAAATTATTTATTGAAACTTTACAAATGTCTTTATCACACGTACAGAAAACTCGGTACGTCGCCGCCGAGTGCTCGGCTGAGCGAGTGATTTAGGCTTTCACTGTCTCGGCCGAGTAACATTTTATTATTTTTTGATCGGGAGGAAGGCGTCGAGAAAGCTACACAGTTTTATAAATTTTGTAACATAATTCCTATATGTAATTATCCTGAATAAATAATATTGAATTTTGAATATTTGAACTGTCTCACCCGTTTGCTCGGTACGTTTGAACTAGGCATTTGATACAGTAACTATTCTTGTATCAGGCAGTATATATGAGATAGATAATCACCTATTCACGCTTGATCTCAACGTTTACTTTGATATCACTTACCAGGAAAACATATGTTTTCGTACTAATGGTTGTTATGATTTCACCGAATTTACAATCAGTCATAGCTTATCTTAACTTAGAATAATAACTTTGGTAATTTACTTTATTTGCGTTATCAATTGATAAGCATTTGATAACGCAAATAAATTAAATTACAAAAGTTATTTCTGGTTTGGTCGTTGGTCGTAAAAAAAAAGTCGTAGGAAAAATGCTAGCCAAGTTGTTAACTATGTATACAAGTACTTACTTATCTAAGTATTTGTATACATAGTTATTCTCTGCTCAATAGGTTCAGTAGTTTAGCAATGAATACAGAAAATAAAGATCAATGTGATCGTCTTTGCTCTACATTATATGAAACTTGGTAGTGACCCTGCCTACGAAGCTTGATGTTCCGGGTTCGATCCTCGGCCGGGGCGAATATTTGTGAGACCAATGTTTGTTCTCGGGTCTTGGTATGTGTCCATGCCACCTGTCACACAGGTAATCCTAGTGCAGGGGTGTGAGTGTTTGAATGTTTATGTTTATGTTAATCATAACATAATACCGTTTGAGACATGTACATATTATATTACAATATCTACAGTCCGAATAAATGAAAATATAAATAATAGCCATTCGTCCGTCCACTACTTCTTCTTCTTATCGTGTCACTAGTTCCTTCGAACCAGTGTGGTGAAAGGATCTCAAGTGCGCCTCAAAGAGGCTCCTTTCGTGCACTCGACACATGTTCTCGAACTTTTAGGTTCTACGACATGCCGGTTTCCTCACGATGTTTTCCTTCACCGTTGCGAGAACGTGGGATGCATTCATAGATTTTTTCGACCGAAAAAACCCATTTACGCATGACTGCCACCGGGATTTCGAACCCGCGACCATCAGATCGTAAGGCAAGGGCCTCATCCACTCGGCCACCACGTGCACGTCCACTGCTAGGACTCAGATATAATCTCGGCTAAGATAGCGAACAAATCTTTTGCAATGTTTATAGTAAAATAAGCAGTGCATTTATTATTCTTAACTTTATTATTTACCGAAAAAAAAACTTAACAGATCTAGAATAAGGTTAGTGCTATAAAGATGAGCCAGCCTTGGATGGAGATTAGTACAATTACATTATGTAGGTGTCTGAATGAGTACACATGACATTACTAGGATCATTTGAACTCGTCAACCTAGTCGCAGACCTATAAGTAGTCTACAATCTAGAATTCTAGATTTCTAAATACATTGTTTGATTCAGGCGTTAGGTACTTTGCGGACATCCTTATCGAACAATATACATATAAAAGACTAAGTTCTGACTGACTGACAGACAACGCATAGGCCCAAAGCACTGAACGAAGAACTTGAAATTTGGAGTGCATATTCGTCAAGTAGTGTAGGCGCGTAGGTACCAAGAAGGGATTTTATTTCAATTCGTAACGCAAACGAAGTTGCGAGCGTAAGCTAGTCCAACAATATATTTGAAAAAAATATTTAGTATTATCTCGGTTACAACCCAAACATATTAACTAATCTAAAAACTAAAGGTCTTATTAATAAGCTAAACGCAAGTCTAAATTAACGTTGGCTCAGTCAACTTTGAGCATATTACCAATGTGGATGTTAACGCAAGTTGTACCCCTCTGCTGACCATTTGGTAAAATGCTCAGATCAGTCAAATTAGAAAAGAACTCAAAGAAGACCAGAATATTATGTTGAATCGCTGAGAAATTAAATATGAGTTTCTCTTTATTGTTTACGCTTTATCTTTTTACAAATGTTTTTCTTCCACTCGTCTATAATAAAAAATTATACACTTTAGTTAGACATAATGATTTAATACATAAGTATATATTTTTATTTTCTAAATAAATACTGAACCAACATTTCTAGTTGAACTCTATAAATCTGACAGAGCCCCTTATTTATTGAAAACATATAGGTAATTTTATTAAACGTAATAGTAATCTTAATTTAATAGGATGTACCTATTAAGTTTTCAATAAATAATTCTACTAACACTAACAAATTAAATTAAATTGAATAGCTATCTACCTCCTCTCTCCTACGTTTCCTTGTCTCTACCATTATGATAATAATTTTTATTTTTTAATAACATCAAAGAACTTTTTAAGTCGCAGTGAAAAATAATTTTGACACAGAAACCTACCATACTAATCTACTGTTAGGTTCTTTACATCAACTTATATTATTATAATTATAGGTAACCAACCTACTTGAAGATAGCGCGTTTTTATATGTGGGTCACCAAATTTGATAAGATTATGAATACCGATAATGTAAAGTAAACTATTCTAGTAAGTAGGTACTGTCTCCCTATCTACAATCTTTAAGATCGATATGAATCGGGCAAGGGTCGCTTCACACTCTATGTCATACTGCAACTCTCTGCAACCCTTGTAGAGTTTTACCCTATTTAATATTAGACGGGACTTTTACTATGTAGGGTACTATCACATGTACACACAAACACGTTAGTACGTTTCGGTACTAACCCTACCTAGTAAAAGTAGTACCTATATGAGGTACAATAAAAAAATACAGAAGTAGAGAACTTTTACACAGGCACAGCTGGTGACTCCCGCTAAGATTATTCTGTTAAATAAACCGGCACATTATACTTTTTACTTTTACGTTTTACTTATTATATGGGAAATCGTATTAGTAGGCGTATGGTGAACTATGCGAGTCAGTAAGTACCTATTCGGGTTCAGGATTGGGTATTTTTAGCAACTGCTGTTAATTATATCCAGAAAACTGGAGCGGTATGCCGGTCGCTTAATTCAGATTCTACAGATAATGGTAGGCGTTTTTATTGTTGTGTTAGCTGGCAATAACTTATTGAGGAAAAAAATATCCTTTTATTATAAAAGATTGATACATTAATTGTTCAAGAAATATTTAATAAATCGATAAAAATTACCTGCGTCTCGGGATAGCACTTTTCACTTTGATTATAGTGCTATCGTTTGCACTGCATTCATTCTTTTTAATTTTACCACTGGTTTTATTTAGTTCACTATTATAATTGTTATGTTTTGCCACATTATTTATTTTCCCCGGGTTCAGTTTTGTTTCTGACATTTTTGCAATAGGCGACAAATATGGATTTCAGACGGATTGCATTTGCAAGGATTTTTATATTTCGCGCAGCCTGCCGCGCATGCTATGACTTTTGCTCTGTCGGTAATGCAGAGCTGGTTTGTGGCAGTGACATCTGTTTTCAAAACTGGAACTAACCAGTGTCAGCTGCTAAAGAGTATTAATGCTGGACTAAACTAGTCAAAGGAGTTCACAGCTATACAAAAGTGTAGTCCCAATCTAAATAAAGAGATGGCGCTAGTTTGTCCATTTCGTTCAATGTAGAGTTGGTAGAGCTTACATTTTAGTATGGTAGAGCAAACTTTTATGTTTACCTATATAATTTTGTAAGATTGCAGTCAATCAATACTGCTCTACCATAATAAAATGGGTTAAATAAACTATAGAGCCAGCTTTTTACCACCCAGAGTTTTGAAATATTTAAGATAAATAAAATATCTAATTATTTTCCAATTTTTTATTGACGTTAAAAGCTAATTTCAGTTTATGTAGTTGGTTGTACATACATAAGTTTACCTACCACTAGCTGAAAATGCTTAATAAATACAGACTTAACCTAAGACTAATAAATGCAATAGATGAAAGAAAATCATAAAAGATTATTTTTTAATTTTATATTAAAAAAACTATCGTAATATATAATTTTAACGTCCTTTCTCTTGCAATTATATTTTTGATCAGATAGGTTAAATTAAAGTTTATAATTAAAATTAGCTGCTTCTCGAGGGCTTTGCTTTCTCAGGTCCTGAACTTTTTTTAAGCTTCTTTTCACAATTTTTTTTTTAATTTTAGTACCATCTTTATGAAGGAGTCAATGATCATTCATTTATCCACCTTCATATTTTTTTAAATAAATACTGGTAAATAGTGTAATGTTATGTAATTTGATTTATAAAAAGAAGTTAAAAACAGTTTTTTTACAAAATGTTTGTTTCTCCTACAATACCGTAACTCAAATTATGGGTAGGTGAAGTCAATTATTTAAATTCGTGACGCAGTCTTTAATATCATAACTACATAAAGCACCTATGTATTCATTACTTACATACAAAGAATAAAAATAAAGCGTCTATTTACATATGATACGAATTCTTATAGTATAATTAGGTTGGTATTTCATGTTAAAAATTATACAGGGTAAATATATAAACTTACAATGGATGGCCATATTCGCAAGACTAGGAATAGCAACAAAAAATGTTTGATCAATATCAATTGATCAAAAGAAAAATTGAGAAAATCGCACCCTGTAACTGAAATGTTTTGGGTATTCGCTATTCCCCATTGTTTCAGATTTAACCATCTATTATTCTACTTGAAAAAAATCACCCTGTATAGATTATGTAGAGGATCATTAAGTAGTTATAACCTCATAAATAGGTACCTTTATTTTGCTACATATTGAATCATTATTTACTCAAGCGAAGCGTCAATAGGTAGATACATAGGTATTAATAATCAATCATATCTATAAAATATTTTAAAAACTAAAGATGAATAGCCTCCAAATCAAAGTTGAAATGTTTTTGTAGAAGTAGAAGAACATTGCTTTGAAAATATCCATGATAGGATATGAAGTCATAGTTTACTTTTGCAAGTAATTATAGGGTTTAGATTTTTTTTTTAAAATGTTGTTCTAATTGGTACTGAATTCCTTTTATTTAATTTGAAATTATTTCGATAGCCCTGGAAAGTTTTCGTAATTTTGAAATCGGGCGAGATCCAACTGCAATTTCCAATATAATATAGACGTCTAAACAAATTAAAAAAATTACGGCAACAGCTTATGATACTCCGTGTGTTTCTTGTTCTTCTCGAGAATATAGAAAGACTTGGGCTTTCCATTGCCAGAATAGTACTTCCTGAAGGATGTCTTCTTCGCTGGCACATAGTAAGCCAACGCATCGAGCGAATTCGGGTGGTTTAACTTTGGCCAGGTCGGAGTGTTTTCGACATTTATTATGTCATCGTCAAACCTCGCTTGTGGGCGGTTCTTGGCCATCTTGTGTAGTACTGGAATGTTCCAATGGTATACCCTGCCTGGTTTGCCGTTACTCGTCATCTGTAGGGGAAGAGTCCTAGCGGCGGCGGGCGCTGGCTCTGGTCGCGTGTAGTATGAAGTATTGGGTGGTAATTTGATGACATACATCCTTGAATCTCCAGTCGCGTGGCGTCTGCCCTGCTCTGAGAACCGTTTTCGGTGGTGAGCAGCTGGTATCCTTAGCTTTTTGAGGCCTAGAGAGCTGAGCAGGTCGTGTGTAGATTTGTCTCGGCTGTCGGTGGTGAGGTTGTCTTCGCTTCTGGATATTGATGGAGCGGCGAAGATCGCTGTCAGACTGACCAGGAGCACCGCTATCCTGAAACAGGAGATAACAAACTGTTATTCTTGGTAAGTACATAACTAGTTCTGAGATGAGATGATATTTTTTTTCTAATGATTTCGCACATATTTTGGTCTAAAATGTGCAATATTATGATCCGAATGCATGAATTTCGTTTTCGGAGGTAGTCACACCCAGGATTCATACATTAATAGAGTCATCATCAGTAAAAATATGACTTAAATAATAAGGTTTTAGAAAAACATAGACAACCGACTTCAATGGGACTGTTTTAGTGACCGTAAACACCACTGAAAAGTTGACCGTAAGCACAGAGAAGCAAAATACGCAACTTTGTTTACTGCGACATATTTTTTTCAGTTATTTTGATATAAAAACTAAACCGATTTTGATAAAATTTTTATGGGACCAATCTGAAAGTATTATCCTCAAACATTTTTTTTTTAAATCCATTTATAAACAAAACATTTAACTAAGCTAACAAACAAAAAAAAACATTCAACCGAATTGATAACCTCCTCCTATTTTGAAGTCAGTTGAAAATAGCAATATTGCTGTTTTATCATCAATATTCAGTGTGAATTTGCAGTTATTGTTCTCAAACATAAACCCAAATGATAAATCATGTCTTTATTGCCGAGTATGCGCAAAAACACTCTCTATATTTCTTTACGACTTGCGGCTATGCATCAAAACTTATTAACAAAGTCTTTAAACTCGCCCGACTAAGTACCCATCATAGTTCTGCGAAAAGGGATGTTGGTCAAAAAATCGTATAAAAAAGTCGGAGTTATAAATATTTATAGTCTGCTTTATCAGCAAAAAACAAATGTTGTTCATCTGAAACGGTATAAAAATAAAATTACTTCCAATAGGCCCCGACGAGATTCGAACTCGTGATCTCCTGTTTACTAGACAGGCGCTTTAACCAACTAAGCCACGGCGCCAACGAAATGTTGAACGAATTTTTATAACAAAAATAATAATACATAATTAATTAATAGGTTCTTGATAAAGATAACTTTTATCAAGGACCAGTCCTTGATAAAAGTTATCTTTACGCTGCCAAAAGTAAATCGATGTTAATGATGCATAAATAAATGTATTTATATCGAGACTCGCCTCTAGAGATTACTTCGGTAGATATAAGAAATAAAAAATTAAGTAGCACGAACTAAAATAAATTATGCACCGGAGTTTAGTATCTTAATTTAACGTTTAGTGCACAAATTGAACACAGAAAGTTGGTTTTCCAAAAAACAGTCAATAAACCTATTCGTATAATATACCTGAAAACACTTTTAAATTAGATTCTGTAAATTAACTGTTTTAAATGAGTACCTAGGTAACTGCGAAGATTATAATAAACACTAGTTAAACACTAGTGACAGTTTCAGTAAGTACTAACATGACAATAGTTTCATTTTAGTGCACGAAAAGAGCCGAGGCGCACTTGAAATCCTTTCACTTCACTGGTTCGAACTAGTGACACAATAAAGATTACATAGTAAGTTAAGAAGAAGAAGTTGTCTAAATATGTAGAGATATTTCTAGAGATGTCTCTCTACTCGCGCTTAAATGTGCGATAGGCGGACTGAAAAAAATATCTAGGTACCTGTAGTGTTTACAATAAACATAGAATGCATCCTCTATGCTTATGTCCTCTATGGAAATGTGATATATTCTGTGGTGATCAGACTTCGGCTGTGGACTTCGGGGGCATGGCACGGTGGATGGATTGTTGAAAATCAATTTATGTGTTTTATTGGTATAAATCTAATCCAAGCGAGTACAATACCTACGACACATAGGCGAACCGCTACAGTACCTTATGTCCATGTTTATAACTAATTGAATTATGTAAACTGTAGTTCTTCTATCAATTAAGAATGACTGTATACCAAAAGATAAACGATAAATATAACGACTACCTTACGAATAGGAGAAAAAAACTGTAGTTATGTAGGCTAGCCAGTGATCCTGGAATTGAATACTGAATTCCTTATTACCGTATACGACATTTCCAGTTTAATACCGGATAGCCTATTGGTCTATTTGGCGGGCGGTGGCGGTCGGGATGCACGTGTGTTGAATATTATTGAGTAACAGTGGAAAAGTTCATCATTATCTAGAAGATACGGTAACTGTCTCAAAGTAGACGAGCTCTTTATCAGTTTTGCATATGGCATTATGGCCTATGGCATTTAAGTTCGGTGTAGCACTGTCATGCATGATCATGGGCAGCTGTGGTCTCATATCATCAAAAGTCAGTGTTTGTATATTAAACTCTTCTCAGTTATTTAAGAAGAGTTTAATAACTGAACCAAACTTTGATGAGGACCTAATGTCTTTATAAGTGGTTATTACTTTTTTTTTCACACCACCTGCTCGACAATGTCCAATTATGTATCTTTAACTTTACCTCCCAAGGGAGGTAAAGTTGTATGAAACTCCCAAGGGTAGTAATGTGATTTGAATTTGGAACGTCAAATTCGTGTGGAAACTCGTGGAAAACTCCCCCTAAATGGCATTGTAAAAAGGTATGTTCGAAAATCGAACTGGCTACCATACGCAGAACTCATAAAAAAAGAAAAAAGGCGCGACTTCAAAGATTGTGAAACAAAAGAGTTAGTTAGTTAGTTAGTCGTTGTTAGAGCCCTGACTTTTTATTGCCTCGCAGAAGGTGTGAAAAGTAGAGAATGCTCCTCTAGGATAAAGCCTGTCTTCGTCATGGGTAGCTTGAACCCCCCTCGCGCCACTCAAGACTCTACATAACTTCCTCGCTTTGCTCAGGAGTTAACTGAGTCCCTCTTTAGCTTAGGCAGGGTTCAATATGCCACCCGCGACATAAGACACTGCTTTATCCCCTTAGTGCATAATCTACTATTTATACAAGGAAATAGGCAAATTATTGATTGTTAAAAAACATGGTATAATAATATTTTCCCTTTTGTGTATCGTTTTGTAACAAAGAACAGACTTAAAAATATGTTGCTTGTAAAGTTGTAAAGAAATGGAATGCAATTTCGATTGAAGGTTCGTTATATTTGGTATCAAGTAAAAGTACACCACTTTTGTTGGATTCTACGAGCTTCCAAATGTAGCACCACGCAGCGTGTTTTTAGCAAGGCGTCTGAAATGTTAAACGTTTTCGTTGGGACTTGGGATTATTATTCTGTGACCGTGTGTGTACCCAGCAAAAGACCAGTCTCATCAGTATGGGAGGCAGGTAAATACCTCCGATTACTACCCGAGATACAAGAGGTTTTTTTTCAGACTTAATTTCTTGGTTGGTGAAAAAGTAAGCTACCTAGTTCTGTTTACATGAAGTCAGAGCTGCTAGCTTACTAGCTTACTACTTATCATTATCTTACCTCGTGTATCTTTCGCTTTAGAATACCTTCATCTTTACCACAGAATATTGTTGTAAGACTGAGAAGAAACCATGATTATTTTATGATGTGTAACATCTTTCCTCTCGCTTTCCTGCAATCTGTGGAAGTGATTTCGAGAAAATCGACAGAAGTGTGTAACAGCAAGCGTAACAAGTAGTTGACTGTCAGATGGTACCAACTGCAGTCGATTGAAGTAAGTAGACTCATATTGCATATGTACCAAGTTAAGTTACCAAGCAAGTGTCAGATGTAACACATATGCGAGTACTGTAAGGCTCGCAATAATTTTTCAGGCTCTTACGTTTCCCAAAAAACAACAAGGTATCGCAAATCCATGGTATATTTCAAGATATAGCGATAATGGTTGGTTCTGAGCACCGATTACTAGCTCAGATAAAATGCTAATTGCATGTTATTATGAACATAAATTACATGTCACAGCGAGATGATCGCTCCGTACGCGGTATCGTAGAGATCTGAACATAATGACAGAATTTTGTGATCCGCTATTGTGCAGTGAAATTATAATTTGATTGCTGGTTTCGTTCAAATTGCTTTATGTCAGTCGTACGTACTTAATACAGTGAGTGTGCACAGAAGTATTAAAGTACAGAATCACAATGTAGTACATTGAAAATGTGACATAAAAATGGGAGCCACATTGGCTAACGTCTAGTACATTATGGTCCAATGCAAATTTTCAAAAAAGAGAAGTCACAGGGCTAGATAAATATTATATTATAAAACTACTAGGCTCTTTCATTGTTAACAAAATTACCTACATCGAAAAAAGTAACAAACATTATTTGAAAATAGAGATATTTCATTTTTATTGACAGGGTGTCTGAATTTTTTTTGTCCTGTATTCCGCATTAATTTTTCTTTGAAACTGTTTATCTTGATCTTCTATAGGAACATCCGTTATTCATCTATGTGGGTGTGTTATTTACCAGTAAATACATTACATTCTTCTGAGCGCCTTGCTCACTCACAGCCTCTTCAGACACTCGTAAATCGTTTTTTTTTTTATATTCTGCATGGCAAACCTGAAAAGCCGTATATTATGAATGAGGTTCTAATATCCGTTTTCTTAGTGCATTGTTATGCCAGGTTCAGTATGTGTTCAACTAGAGCTACATAAATTGTGTTTTCTTACCACCTGCTCGACAATGTCCAATTACATATCATGCTATCATCAAGGTAAAGCAAAGCATTACCTCTCTAGGGAGGTAATGTTGTATGAAACTCCCAAGGGTTGTAATGTGATTTGAATTTGGAACGTCAAATTCGTGTGGAAACTCGTGGAAAACTGTAAGTTAAAGAACGCCCATATAGCATTGTATAAAGGTTTGTTCTAAAATCGAACTGGCCACTCATAAAAAAAAATAAAAAAGGCTCCACTTCAAAGATTGTGAAACAAAAGACGGTGTTGGCTGCTGAGTTCGGAGCCCTGGCTTTTTTTTGCCTTCGCTTCGCTCAGGAGTTACCTGAGTCCCTCGTTAGCTCAGGGTTCAATATGCCACCCGCGACATAAGACACTGTTTTATCCCCTTAGTGCATAATCTACTAATAAGCTTCTGACATCTACTCTGTGGCCCGACTTAGGTAATTAATAAATCGTTGTGAAGTTTAGAGCACTTAGAACATATTATTGTGTTAAGATCGTCCGGCCTTTTTTATTTGATTTTATTATATTCTGCCAGAATATTTAAAAGGTTTTATAGCGACACTTTTTTTATCTAAGTAAAATAATAAATATTTTGGACATTTCACACAAATCTATCTAGCCTCAAACTAAGCAGAGCTTGTACTATGGGAACCAGATGTCTGATAGAATACTTAAATATTAATTTAAGAAAAAGTTCCTTCAATATAAGGAACTCCATAGACAGGGAGTAAATAACAAGGCGGCTATATAGGTATAGTGTATCATACCTAAGTAGGTACTTAGATCTTAAAAAATAGCATAAAATGCGCACTTAAATTGCCCGCCGCGCCGTTTGATAAGAGCATTGCTACAGCTTTTCTGATCTCTGGAACCGGTAGCCTTCTCAAATACATTGTAGCCAGACAATTTAATCCCACAATAATTTATCTTCAACTTAGCAAGCATTTGTCCATATTTGTACATTACCTGGGCAAACTCACCATGAAATATTACCTCCATAATCCTAAAAATTCTATACAGGCTTATTTTATTTCTATAAGTGGCGTTTCGTCCGAGTCTAGCCATAAACGTCTAAGATTGAGTGGTAACGGTAAGACCTATGAAATATTCAGCAAAAACCAGTTACAGGTGTTAATGTGTCATTCTAAAGCACCCGATAACTTATCTTGCCTTCTTACCTACATTTCTAACCAGGTTTTGATGTACAACCGTTTTTACAAGAAAGGGTGTCAAGTCAAGAAGGAAGTAAATGTGTTTTGATTGTAGGCCTAAGCCTTTCTATGAGTAGTTTTTTATGAAAACTCGCATACGTTCGTCGTACATCTTGACATCAAATCAAAACAGTATTGAAATGGGACATTATTCAATGTTTTATAGCGATTACTATCCTATCTCGGAATCATTTTCTCCACAGTTGGAGCAAAGGGCAAATACAAAACAGCTAGAGGCCCTTACCCGTAGCTCTTGGGAAGTCGCAAACAACCCGATTGATCAATCGTCATTATAACTGACACTAGTGTGGTTAAATGCTCAGTGTAAATATAAGAAAGCTGGAGGCCGGATGAACATTTTTTTTTTATTCTTATTTATTCAAAAGCCAACAGCAATTTACATAAAAACAGGTTAATCTAATGTAATATAGTAATATAGCCAGTTATAGGTCTTTATAAGTAGTTTTAAAAATAATTCCTACAAAATAGAGAAGTAAGATTAAATTTAAATGGAAGTTAATAGGTATATAACACCATTTAGTGATATTGTTGTAGGTTCATATTCATCTCAATAATATTGCACCAAACCAATATGCTATTATTCCATCCAATATGCTATCGATAATTGAGTATTTTACTGCAATCGTTTTGAATCCAAAGTCCCGTTTTGCCCGTTCCCACAGTGGGTCTTACACTCCCGTGTAAGGGCCTCGAGCTATCGGTGGTGTGGGCGGGCCCTAACTCCGGTGACCGCTTGACCTCGACTCCCGGGTCAGCGCAGGCGCGCCGGTCAACGCACCGCAACGCGTGCGCTTGCATTGCACATTGTCGCTGCACTTTCGTAAGCTTGACAGAACGGGTGCCATATTGGAATTTCGGAATTCGAAAACACAATGGTGGTTTGTTCGGTTCTTAGATAATTTTCTTTGGTTCTGAGCACTGACTTTAAAAAAATATTCGTTCTTAGCGTAAGCTATGTGATTTTCATAGATAAAATATAAATAGTTTCTATGCAGGAGAAAACTATGAAAAAAAATACACCATTTCTAATATTTACACACTTAAATAGGTAGGTACCTATTGTTTTTTTTTATTCTTGATTTGCGGCTTTAATGACACTGCAACCGTTGTCGGTATATTGTGTTCTAAAAATAGGTACCTAAGTCTTATAATATAAATTATATGATTTTTTTTACATACCAAGTAGTTATAACAATTTTAGAGTCATTCCCACGCAATCCACAAAACACAATGGCTTAGCTGGAAGATAGCATTAAGTTCACCTTTTTACTATTTGTGCAATAAAGCATTTTCTATCTGTCTATCTATTCGCGTCAGGTACATAAAGTACCTATGAGGAGGTAAGTCATTATAATAGACCCAACACCACATATTTAATGGAACTGGTGAATGATAGCCGCAAAGTTATTTGATGTAAAGGTACGCCATAAATTCTGCCTCAACAGTTATTAAAATGCCCTAAGCTGAGCTATTATTGTAATTATTCATAATTTTATCGGTTTTTTATAGTACCGGTCTGTATTCCTTCATTATCTAGCAGTTCTTCGATGTTTTATGGTTAGCCATAAAATAGACTTTTAACTTGACTTCACTTATATTATTTTTAAAAGAGCCGGCCGTTCGACAATTGTTCAAAGAGTAAGTTTATGAGGCTATTTCTTCATTTTTCTTAAAGAAAACATTATTATGACTTATTATGAGACCTTACTTATCTCATGTGCCTATTTTACTCACTCCATTTTATTGGACTAAAAAAGGGGAGAGTAGGTAGGTGTCTTGATGGTAAAGAAAAATAAAACAAAGTTAGCCAAAAGGACGTTCACGGTTGTCTGGAAAAGATTGCTGTCTAGTAATAAAACCGCCCTTGAATTTTGTGTTTGAATTACAAATATTCTATCTATCTATTGATATAGCTCTCATCGTCTACTTAGAGTTAGTTTATGTTACATTGATGTAATATATTTCCATAGACAAATAACGGTGTTTCTATATAACACCAAGATATACAGTAGCAAACCAAAATGAATGCGGAATTTAGAAAAGAAGAAAAGAAAAGAAAATAAATAATTTTATTGATGAAAACCACATGAAACATAAATTAACAAAAAAAGGTCAGAGTAACAGAGTCCTCCATCAATGGGGGCCTAGCTCAGCTTTCATGCTGCAGCGTACTGGCAGCACGCTGCAGCGCTGGTGTTCCGCTAGACCCCAGTGGCGACGACACGGAACGTATAAATAACCAAAAACTAAAACTAAAACTACTAAAAAAGGACAAGAAAACATTATTTAAGACTAATTTTACAATTGTCTTGTCAATTTAGGACAGAAAATTTTCAGACACACTGTCAATAAAAATGAAATATCTCTAATTTCAAATAATGTTTGTTACTTTTTACGATGTAGTTTTATTGACAATGAAAAACCCTAGTAGTTTTAACATATAATAGTTATCAGGCATTGTTACTTCTCTTTTTTGAAAAGCATCAGCCCAAAATGTACGAGAAATCAGCCAATGTGGCTCCATTTTCTTGGTCGCATTATAATGTACTACAGTATGATTGTATACTTTAATACTTCTACTTATGTACATTTCATAAGATAATGAAAACTGTCTTGGCTTCATTGCTGGAGCTTTTTCCCTCACCACACGACGGTCAATGTTCCGCCGGTGCGACCACAACTTCTTAATTCCATTCTTCTCGTAATATGAATAGCTTAGCTGTGTGAATTTGTCGTTATTTTCTTATGGCTTTGTTGCTGGATTGGTATGCGGTAGCTAAAGTGATCTTAAGAATGTTTGTATTCTTTATTTTTATTGAATTTTATTATTTTACAAATGTTTATCCCGGTTTGTGGGTTACTTAAAAGGTCGGGTTTTACGAGGTCAAGCGAATCGGTTTTGTTTTGATCATAGAAGTATTAAAGTACAGAATCACAATGTAGTACGTTGAAAATGTGCTAAGAAAAAGGGGACTACATTGGCTAACTTCTTGTACATTTTTGATTTATTGAATGATAAACTTATACGTACGTACATTTCATACAAAAGACATCAACGCGCGCATTTCACGCGTTAATAAAGCGTATTAAAAATGAAAAATTTCGTTTCCTACAAAAAGTTATTGGCGATAAAATGAGAAAGAGTACGCCCTGTTATTCTTATTTCTTTAATCACTTACCGATTACCTTGATTTCATGAAAATAAACCACCATACTAAACCAAACTTGCGTATTTACCTAGAACCTACTGATCATTGAGAGTAGAGTGTGATAATTGTAAGATAATAACGATACTTTAATCTAGTTATGCGCTCATTACACTCAGCTATTTCATTTCATGATGATTGATCAATGATTTTAATTAGATCACTGTATTTAATTATCCTCTCAATTTGATCTGCTGCATGGATATAAAATTACTTTGAGTGTTGAGATTACACAAATTTTACAAATAACATTACAAATTATGAAATAAGTACTTAAAAAACTTGTTATTATTATAAAAAAAATGATTTAATAACTAAACTATGAGAAAATCAGTTTTTCTTATTATTCTGATTGCCATTGCCATTGCCATTACCCAACATTGTGTTTTGGCTGTGTATTATGCGTTACATTGACTGTACTAAGTATTTTTATTTTATAGTAAAAATTAAGTTATTTTTAAAATCAAAGCAGTTTTTAAAATTGTCGCACGACTTTAGTTTAAAGTATTCGGAGCATAAACTTTTAATAAACTCATGAATGTTATGCAAAATTAAATTTTAAAACTGTCTTTTAAAATATTTAAAATAGTGCATCAAGAATTTACCTACTAATAGACAATCAAGGTACAAAATGTCGTGTTAAACACTTCCGTTTTAACGAATACTCTTCGACAGTAATTTATTTGCTAAAACACGAAATACAATAAGAAATTAAATTAAAAATGTTAATTTGGTAGAACATAATTTAGAAGACGTGACATTCACGTACCTACTGTATAATTAATTAATTGTTTGATAATTTTTAAATTTTGAAAATAGCCCTATATAGTCCTTCATTCTTTAATCTTGTAAAGTTTATCATCCTATCCTATATTTATATAACCTGATCATATTTACTGGTAGAAATAAATTTATCTTAATTTATAGTTTGAGTTAAAGACACATTAAAACAAACAAAGGTGCAAGTAATTTGCGTATCAAGTCAGAAACAGCGGGAATGGTAATAAGTACTGCGCCCGCGCCTACAAAGCACGCAGGCGCCGCCGCTCTTCCAATTAGGCATTTATCTCCGTCCTTGTCACAGTATCTGTACCTAGCATTCAGTAACATCACTTTGATATCTTGATCACACCAAAAACCACACACACACAGACACGCCGCCGGACACTATAGCCGGCCTCTGGCTTACACAACAAGCAAGTAACAAGAACTCTTTTACGCTCTACTCTCTAATATAAGGCAACCTCTTGAAAAAATTGCAGAACTGACTGCTAATTTTTTAGGAGCTAGTGGGATAGGCACCGCGAGCGAAGGCGAGAAGAAGAAAAAACTGATAGTTATGGCTGTAGAAGAACTAACTAACAGTCTTTTTTCGCTAGTAGTTATCGAAAAAAGGCTATTAGCTCGGTAGACCTAGATGTAGAGGTAGAGAACCTATAAGGTTGTAGCATAAAAACTTTGTAATTTCTAGTAAGCCATTACAAAGTATTTTATGCTAATTTACCTATTCTATTTATTTATGCTAATGTTCCTTTCTTGATTCTAGATGAAATGAGTGTTTTTTCCTTAAAAATTTAGATGTATGATGCAACAAAGCGATTTAAGTAAGCATTAGATATAAAATAAAAAAAACATTTTCCTAATAACTTATCCTGCACTTGCCACTGTGTTTTTATTTACCAATGCTACCGTAGCGAACCTAACCTTCTTCTCCTTCTCTTGTAACGATGATGTCGGTATCGTTGTGAGAGTGTTATAAAGTGTTAGTTATCACGTAATAATGTTTATTACACGATATTTAATCATAATCTGCAGTTTCCTAATAAATTTTTCATAAAATATTGGCATTTTTATTGAAGGCGAGACTACGAGTACCACTTACCTGAATACTTCTTGTTTCTAGAATATATTTGATGGTATTACACAGTTAGAGCATGTTATAAGACACTTCTTGAACGTTTACTTAATGTTTAATAATTTGTTTTGAGTTAGAAAGCACAATCACCAAAAATTTCACAAAGTAAAAAACATCCCGCAATGCCCGAATGCGTACACATTTCTACGTTTATTTTTTTCATTAGTATTTTGTAAGGGAACACCTCTTAATATTGTGTTTTAAATGTAAAGGCATACATAAGCTATTTAAAAACAGCCTATCTTATCACATCTAACAAAAAAAAAATCAAATTATCAATTTCGAAACGTAAATATCACGACGCGTCAGACCAGCTAATCAAGCAGATTTTTTTTTCTTCTAAATAGCCTTTCGTTTGACAACTGATACAATAATGACACTGACAGTGACATAGGTAATTTAAAGACGGTTAAAACAGTATAAAATACTTGTATGTACAGGCCGAAATTTTTTTAAAGGAAAATCTTTCGTGACTCGCGGCGCGGCCCGAGATTAACCGCGAATTAAATGTGCATTTCCCGCTAATCTGCGGACAATCGGGGCATTTGCGGCGTTTCCGAGTTCGGACGAGTGAGCGGCTAAATAAATTCGAAATTCTAGTTCTAAAATTCTCATGCACTTAAATATGTACCCAAAACTATCTACCGCTTCTCGTTGCTCGTATTGTAAATCCCAATTTATTAGCGGTTGCTCAAAACTTAGTGGTTTTTAATGTTAAAATTAAGCAAATAAATAGTATTGTAGTTGTTTACATTGATAAACAAATAATATAAAAATCACCTCCCTTACTGTTATATATTTATTCTGTGCCTAGTGAATAATGGGCTCCTCCTCTGTAGGCTATTTTCATTGCAATCTGGTTTATGTTAATTAATTTTATTTAGCTCCTAGTTGATAAATTATGTTGGGAATGTGAAATGTAAAGGACTGTAATTTTGTCTGAGTGTTTAAACCAGTTACTTTAAAATATGGCTGACTCGTCTCATAACCATGGCATGATTTCAATTGGACTATTTTTAATGACCGTAAACACCACTAAAAATGCACAAGGAAGCAAAATACGCAATTTCTTTAACTTCGATGACATTTTTTTTTTATTAGTTATTTTGATTTGAAAAATAAACTACTGAACTGATTTTGATGTTTCTATGGGACCAATCTGAAAATATATCCTCTCAAATCGGATTTTAAACAACAAAATTGCTGAGGTAACAAATATATAAAAAAAACAACCGAATTGAGAACTAAAATGGTCCGATGGCAAATAACTATATTTTGACGTGTTTCCATATTCCGAGGAAACTACGTCTGCATCCATAATGCGTTAGGTGGACAACTTTTTTCCCCTAGAAAATATCTACTAATGCACACTCTACGTACCAAAGAAAATTAATAACTGATTTAGTTTTTTTTTTAACTATTACCTTCCCCGTGACCACGGCTGTTACAAAACAGCCAAAAGGACTGGGCATGCGGTTTCAGATTAGCGGATTCGTCGCTCTTCTTTTGTTTTTTACAGTGCGTGTACGCGCGACAAGCCACGAGAGACGCCTCATGCTGCTGACACTCGCTAGAAAAAACCAAGCGTAATCTTCGATATACGCGCGACACGCTTTTGAAGTTCCGCGAGTACCGATCCGCCCGTATACACGCGACAAAAATACGCTAGTCTGAAACCGCACTTAATCTAAAAAGGACACGCGATATAAAGACCCGTAATAATTTAATAACTATAAAATTACTTGCAACTTGCTGGCAATAGACAGATATTTCCTGTTAGAGACCCGACAGTTTTGACGATCCGTCATCTGATTACTTACTACCAGATAGTCTAATTTCTTATTAAAATTCACAGGAAGTTCGGTTATCGAGTTGTAAAACCGATTTGAAATCGAGAGATCGATCAAGTTACAGTTTGCTGGATGTAGGTGAGCCTTTTATGACCAGGAAACCAAATCGGGCCGACAAGGTACTATCGGTTATAGAAGTGTAAGTGATAGATTTTTGAAGTGAAAACATCTTAGGCGCACAGAGCAAAATATTTCGTGGAGAGTACCAATAGAGAGGCTACCAACGCTCGGATGTTACTTCGGGTAAAGTAGGCTGGTATAATATTACTACGTGAAGATACATAGCCATGCACTGTTTTTTCTTTTACCTGAATAACATTAAATCATGATAGCGTTACTTTATAATACTTACTACAAAATAAAGTACCTGTATTGTTGATGCTATGATCGTCAAGCTTAGTTAATTTTATTTCATTGTATACTATTACAGCATAAGCTAACTACTACAATCTATCTATATTACAAAATTTACAAAAGGAAACAATTGGGCCACCCATAGACCGTTGCAAATGATCTATATAATATTTTGTTGAATATTGAATCCATTGCAGAATGTTAGCACATCGGTTAAACATTCTTGAAGAAGAATGAAAGTTTGAAAAATTTAAAGTATGAAACCTTACTAATTTTTGTTGATACAATCAGAAAACATAGACTAGTGTGAAGAAATTACTATAATACGGCGTACTTTTTGAGTATTTGTCCGAAAGTTTTTGTAGGAAATTTGATTTGAGAATTACCCTTAAAGCACTTTAGTCCTCGACTATCCATTAAATTTATACGTCAATAAATAGAACAGGAGCAAGTTGCCTTATCCGTCGAACGCTGGCTTTTCAATGGATTTTATGGCTATTTCACACCATGCCTGGTGCTTGCACTAAGCTATGGATTATACAGATTGAGACATTTACAAGCTAAACAGAACCTTTTAAGGTCTAAATAGGTCTTTAGTCTTCGTTATTGATGCTAAAACCTTTTTTTATTTGTTTTAGGTCTTTACTGATTCGCCGATAGGTGGTCCCTATTCGGCATTTATAGTCATGCCGCCTAGCGGTTTATAATTAATAGTTTTTGGCGTAGAGTTATTTCTTTGAGTATAAAAATTGAAAGGTTTTTTAAGTGTCTACATCTTTCATTTTGCTTTCTGTCAATTTTTGGGAGTAATTTCATGAAAATGGGAAGAAGTGTCTAATAAGACATTGGTCAAATAGTCAATTTCAGAAAAATGAAGTGACAATAATAATTCCAAAAAAATTAGCTTTTTAACAATGTGAGATGTTACACATCATTATTATGCGACTTCTGTAAGCCTTGCTCCTTTTTCATTATCGTCATTTCATATTTGTTCTTTTGAAAAGCTTTCTTGTTTTCAAATCACAACGTTTAGTAAGCAAGATTCTGCCCCGACTGATTTACATAAAAATGCAACACAGCCCCTTTGCATAGGAATCTATTCCATTTCATAGAGCTACGTGCCAATTAGCACTCAATCTCTTCAATCCACCCGTCTACCCACTTGAGTTGCCAGGGCCGGAGCTAGGTAGAGAATGCTGCTGGGGCCGCGGTTGTTGTGCGGCAGCGTCCGTAGCCCCGGCATTTATGAACAGGTGGGAACACCAAGGAGTTTGGTCGGTTTGAGTCCGATATACCCCTGACCCCACCCCTTCCTGTTCAAGCGTCATTCTTTCTTCAAAAAGAAGGTAGAGAATAGTAGAGATTAGTAGAGATTTTTCAGTCTAAAATGCACGCCCCTTCAATATTTATTTATTGACTTTTTATTTTCATTTAGGTTAAATTTGAAGAGGATATTCAAAATCTATGAAAATAAGGTAGGTACTTAAGTAAGTATTTTTATGTAAGAAAGTATTCTCCAAACAGTAATTGCTGGTATAAGCTTGCAAGTTCCATTTTAAGTAATAACAAGAAATAATTTTCTCTTGGGTAAGTCGTTTTTAATGACGAAAGTACTCTATACATTATTGGTAGTTACGGGTTTTCCAATAAGAGTGATACTTCAGTCACATGCAATTCATAGAAACATCTGGTATAACTTGATTTCTAATGATCAATGTTTCATTCAATCCAGTCCTAGTTCTAGTTAAATTAATTCAATAAAAATTGATTTAATAATACAATACAACAGACCATCAAAATTAAAAAGATTGGGCCAATCAATTTTGTTATCTATAACGATTTAGATGTTTCTGATAATTATTTTGTTAATCAGAAAATATTGTATTCTTGTCAAACATCCAATAAATATTAATCGACACCGCTCTGGTGACAAGAGGGCTGGCTCATTTTTCGCTTATAATAATTAATGATTAATTAATTAATTATAATGATTGTCTTTGGCAGCGTGGGAATGTAAGTATTATTAGCAACAAAATTTTCTTTTTTGAGTTTATTATTATTATTATTTAGGTGTATATGTAATTACTAATTAAGATAGATTTATTTAATGTTATGTTTTGTGATAATGAGATTTAAAATATAAATAAAAATATTTCATTCTCCTTAGTTTGTACCTGTGGGAGGGGAGTATAAATATGAGTGTTAAACTGACAAAACAGGTTGATTTTAATAGCAACCTTTTAACTAGAGAAAACTAGTGGTTTGAAATCAATAACTAGGCTCAAAGTTTAGACGAAAGAAAGTAAACTTGAGATATTCATTAAAACCAGCTTAAAAATAGCCCATTCTAACGTGCTATCAATTTTTTAAACTGTAATTTAAAAATACCTAGGTAGTCCGGCCAAAATTAATCTGAATCTATTTATCTAGTTGATTGATGATCCGATGAAAGACTAAATTAGAAAAGCTATATTATTTCCCATAATATAATGCATGAGTGTACTTCTACAGCTACACAAAGATAATTCACTTGATTCACAAAGAACGCTGACATCCAGCCAGGACCGTAATGAGGATTGCAATGACAAGCTGTCTTGCATGCCAACATTAGGCTAAGTGGGTGTTTAGGCAAATGACGGCAATGTGCAATGGAGCCGGCAGCGCACTTCAATGGAAATATTTAAATTGGATGGACACAGGACATAATACTGCTTTTTTATGTTAATAAGGGACTAGTTCGGCGTTCTAGTGATTTAAAAAGACGGCGGTTTACTGATTCCATTATACTGACGATTAGTGATGTAACTTACAGTTTCGTTTTTAATTACTAGTTACGATTTTGTAGATTATTTCCATAGAAATGATACTGATGATCATAAAACTGCCGTATTGTAACTAGTCATGTATGAACGCTGCAAAATTGCTCGTCGATTTTAAGATATAAGGCTAATTTACGACCATTTACATTGCTGAGCTAACTAGTCTCCATATTAGGTTGGGTATTAACCTAGTAGTCACACCTCTAACTAATATAACGGACATAACACCTTTATGAGTTTGACCTTAAGCGAGTAGGTTGGTATGGTAACAAGACTGTACTGGGCATTAAAGATTCAACCAGTTGTGCATAAAAACTGTGTGAGAATCGTTGAACGAGTCGTTTCTTTTTGCGTCGCAGTCGCCCCGCACTCCATTCTTTCCCCGTCCTAATTACGACTCTGTGAGAAAAGCATGACAAGGCATAAATGTACGGTGATTATAGCCAAACATGAAACTTGAAGAAATGTCTCATTAATAGCCATGAAATAAAATAAAAAAGATGACAACCGTACCACCACCTTGACCGCATCCTCAATAAAATGGTGGTTAAACGTGTGTATACTGTGTTGTGTGTGTGTCTGTACATACTACGATGTAGGCATGGAAAGTATGCCGAGTCACATGTTATTTATCATTATTAAATTATCACATATAACACTTGTTACGTTCTAAGACCAAGTCTGTTACAAAATACTCGGGTGATATCCACCCGGCGCGCCCCGGGGCAGTCGATTTTGTACGCTGGCCACTATGATTGATTCACATTGATACTTGTCGCCATTCACTTTTTCATTCATATCGTATCGTAATAAAAATAATAGGTAGTCAGTCAATAGAGTTCTGACTGTGAGTGGGAGTGATTGCGCGACGTCGTGTCATGCGTGAATTATTTAAACAAAAATGACACGTTTCATTCGGCCATTGATGAAAAATAGCAGAGTATAAAAAAACCACCGGTTATAGAACAGTTACAAAATTAAATAATTTCACCATATTGTGACAATGAAAAAGAAGTAGCAATCATTTCCATACCTACTTAAGATGAGTAGCAGACTCTACATTTTACTCATGTTTTACGGTACTCATGCAAGTAGTACCTACTCGTTATGATCCTAATTGACAGGTGTACAGAAACGTGTTCTCGTATGAAATAAATATATGCAGATATTTAACGAACCCTCTATCTTGTCAGGTAATTCGTCGAATCCATCGGCGGTCGTAAAAAGCTGTGAAATTATTACAAATTGAATTTATGCGGGGCGTTAATTGGGATATGAAATTACATGAACCGTTTGTGTAAAATATTTGTCACCGGTATTGTTTTATATCAAACATAATCAAACAAAAACAAAGTAAGTACAACCGACTTCAATCGGACTTTTTTAGTGACCGTGGGACCACTGAAAAGTCACAGGGAAGCAAAATATGCAATTTTGTTCACTTCAAAGACTTTTTTTCAGTTATTTTTATTTCAAAACCAAAGTACTGAACCAATTTTCATGAAATCTAGAAGTATATGCGTTTTCCAAAAAAATATAATTTTTCAAATCGTTTTATAAACAACAAAGTTCTGAGATAACAAAAAAAACATTCAACCGAATAGCCAAAAGCGTCATAAATATTTACTCTTTCGTATGATGAACGGGTAGCTACTAGTATAGAGACAACTTTTTTTTTTATTTTGTAGAGAGTGAATTGGACTTGGCTACTGGGCTCCTATATAACAACCCTCCGATATAACACTACTTCGGGTAATGTCGGCTGATATAATATTACTAAGTGAAGATGGTATTAACCATAAAGTTAGAATATACCGAAAGTATCCGAGATCTGTGATATTAACCTCACCTATGAGAATTTTTCACTTCTGTCCTGTCACACACAACTATTTTTAGGATTCATCATTTCCTTTCACATTTGGGATCCAAATGGCATCGATAACATGAATCAAGCTTATTTGAGAGTTGCATAGGACTCTAGGAAGTTACTCCTGCCGCCCCGTGCTTGCCCAGCAACTAGCAGAATACTCCCTATACCGGTTTGAAGGACGGGCTTTCCGATCAAATTATAGACTAGGATGTAAGTTTGTATACGCTGGTTTTCTGACAGAGATTATTGATGGATCGAGTTGATTTTAATTGAGATTATGCATGGGATACTGGGAATGCAATACGGAATTTGATAACTTTGGGAGGAAGTATATAAATGAATAAATAAATCATTTATTGGTTTCATAAAATATGGATCGGGTACATTGTAATGGATATTTATACTATGGCAGTCTTATCTTAGATTTTAGATGTACCTACTGGAGCTCTGTACCCTACACTAGGCCTCCTCAAGAGCCTTGTATTGTAGGGTTACAGTGACTCGGTTCGGACTCTATGGTGACTCTATGGTATGTATGAAGTATGGTGTTATTGAGATAGTGTGTGCTGTGATAATTGATTGATTCAGGCGTTACTTTGCGGAAATCCATAAATATCAACAAATTATATAAATATATTTAGTAATTAATCCGCTTGATTTCTAAACAAAGGTTTTAATTAACTTAACTTTAGTTTAGAACTTTAGTACATATTACTATATTATAAACCAAAGAGTCAACGAACAGAAAACCAAAGTTTAAAGATACGACACGTGTTTCGCCTCTACACGGAGCATCATCAGGAGGTGTGGACTCGCCGAACTCTCGTTTCGAACTTCGGCGAGTCCACACCTCCTGATGATGCCTCGTGTAGAGGCGAAACACGTGTCGTATCTTTAAACTTTTGGTCTTTAAAATTTGTTGTTGTGATATGTGTGTGCTGTGCCTGTGCCTACATAATGTGTAAATATGCTCTTTGAATTACACAAATATGAAACAAATAGTGTTTATCCATTTCACAACGTCATCCAGTACCACATTATATTCATCGGCACAAAATAACGAGTTACAATTTTATTATTATGAGTACCAAAAAAATATTTAACCGGATAGCCAAAATCGTCATAAATATTTGCTCTTTCGTATGATGAACGGGTACTGGTAAAGAGTAGTACCTGTAGTAGGTACTACACGTCTGTATTATTTTGTGGCTATGGTTTTATTTGACTGGATGGTGCTGTGAAATGGATAAACACCATTTCTTTCTCTCACTACACTATAGTGTCAAAAAATCTATGTGTGCATTAAAACACGTGCCTAACAGTGAAAGAAAATATCGTGAGGAAACCGGCATGTCATAACACCTACAAAGTTCGAAAAACATGTGTCAAGTGCACGAAAGGCGCACTTGAAATCTTTTCACATCACTGGTTCGAAAAACTAGTGACACGATAAGAAGACTATAGTGTTATTGTTAGAAACAAGAAAAATTATAAAACATTGGAATACTTTTTTGGAAATACGCAGAAACCATCAAGAAACTGCTAACAACATAACGAAATATCATCATCTTGCTAATATTTCGGTCTTCACACAAACGAAAGTGAGATCGTCCAAATATTAGTTGGTAATGAATTGTGCGCACGCGATCGATTCCAAATCGAGTGAAGTGTGAAAAATTTAACAACGATGTAATTGGTCAGTTTCATACTGAATTAATTCAAAGTTTTTATTTTGAAGTTATTAGTATAAAGTAGGTATTTATTCTTCACTTGCTAGGAATATTAAGTAGATTATGTCCTTTTCTTGCTTCTAATCTTTATCCATACAAAATTTCAACTCAATCAGTACTAAACATTTGGCGTGCTTCTTTGCTCTTTGTTTTGATTTGAATTATTGTTTTGTATTAATTTTTGATTTTTGTGTACTTTTTAATTATTTGTGTGCCATTTAATTGTATTTTGTTGTATGGATTTTAATCTGAAATAAAAAATGGTTTTATTTATTATTTAAGGAGCTATCATCACATACGCGGTTTTTATTTACTTTTTAATTGATGGAACTGGAGAAAAAAAGTTCCTTTAATATTTAAAAAAGGCTTGGACCTGATTGACTGACTGACAGACAACGTACAAGCTAAACAGCTGAACGTAGTCTTGAAACTTGGAGGGTGGTGTATTCGTCAAGTGTAGACGTTTAGAAAGGAATTTTATAAATAATGATTTTCAATGCGAATGACGAAGTTGCTAGTATATTATTTATAGCAAATATTTAAGAAATGTTAAACTGGAAGCTTAAAAGCATACTGGTTGTATGTAATTTGTTTTCACTTGATTACGTTTCTCTATCGAATTAAGTGCAGTCTGATTGGCTTGATTTAGAAGTATTCATCGTCGATTTTATACGGTATTCTCACAAAAAGACACAGAATTCAGCGACGTATCCGGGATGAAGTTTCATTAAAGTTATAAAGAGTTTGGTAGAGTAGAGATTACTCTTTAGAAATCTATTCAATACGAATATCGGAATGCAGTTGCTATAAATATTTGCTTTGGAAGTTTTTTTTTAAAGTGTTGTTTATACTTTTTTATAGTGATAGGTATAACAATTAGGTAGGTTAAATTAAATTTGGATTTTTTTCGGGTTCCATGCATGAAAAAGAAACGCAAATATGTAGAAGTGATGAAGTATAGGAAGTAGTGAGCGCGTTGAACTCCTTTGTATTAAAAAGTCAAAATCATTAGCATTATGATGTTAGCTATCATCAGAGTAAAAATATATATAAGTTTTATAAAAACATACAACAACCGACTTTGGGACTGTTTTAGTGACCGCAAACACCACTGAAAAGTAACTCGCAAGCAACATAGGCAATTTCGTATATATTTTTTTCTTAACTACAGAATCGATTTTAATGAAATTTCTATGAGACCAATATCTGAACAATATCTGCCTTTCAAACATAAAAAACAACCAAATTGAGAACCTCCTCACCTAGGAAGGATATTTTGGTTGGATATTGTCTTCAATGATTTGCACGAATAATAATTCCTTCCGGACTTAGGTACTTAGTTTCATTTCATGGGTAAATGGTTTGTCGATATTAAATTGCAGTTAATACAAATAAACATATATGAGCATTATCGGCTGGGTAGCCATAGCCACCCAAATGAACTTGCCCGAGGACTTCTGAACTGAACTCACTACTAGGCATGGAAATGATTGCTACTTGCAATTTGGTGAACGGTGATTTGTCATCAGTGGTCCAATGTGATAATATCATATTTTGTTTAAATAATTCACGCATGACGCGACGTCACGCAATTCCCGTCACAGCCAGCACACTACTGACTATCTGTTATTGTTATTTACGATACGAATGAAATTGTGAATGGTGACAAGTATCATGACATCACAGCGTAGAAAATCGCGTGCTGGGGCGCGCCGAGTGGATATCACCGGTGATTTTGTAACAGACTTGGTCTCAGAAAGTAACAAGTGTTATGTGTGATCAGTTTTAAACCATGACAAATAACATGTTACTCGGTAATATGCCTCTCTATGCCTATAACGTACGACGAAGGTTGAAACGCAAGAACGTTACAGAAGGCAGAGAGAGCGCAAATGTGTGCTCCACGCAACAATAGTAAAACCAGAACATTTGCTCAAAGTTAAAAGAACTGACCGCAAACAACCCAACAAAAAAAACATGGTCCTTGAGGTCATTGACCGGGGTATTCTTAGCCACTTAGCATGTTCAATATGTGTCGACCACTTGACTTCCTAGAAGCTTGTATTTTGTGCTTTTGAAGTTAGCATCTAACGGGTAAGTAGGCAAATATACGTGTAGTTCAGTAGCTCTATCGCCAAACTATATGACAAGCGTAGTCGTATCGAAGCAGTCACAGAATCGTTATCAGACTAGCATTTTGGTCGCGCGTACCTACCTACTCGCGAAACTGCAAAAGCCGAAGGCTTGTATATCCGGTTAATCTGAAACCATAGGTTGAATATTTTTTTTCAAAACCTTAGTCATACTATTAACTTTTCTCTATGACAGATTCAAAAGGAATAAGATTGTTAAAAAGTTTGGTAATAAAGCTACAGGTTAAGAATCTATATTTTCTACTCATTATTTTTTTTAATTCTCCAATCATTATTCCCTTTACACTTACGATGAAAAACCTGATGAGAAAAAGTTTTAAAAGGTTGGGGGGACATTTACTTTTTAACCTTATTTCCACATCAAAAGAAACTGACTCAGCGTCATGATATGAAGAAAGAAATCACACATTTTTTATATACCTACTTATATTGCGGCTGGTATGTGACTAATAAAAGTGTGTGGGTTGTTGATTGAGACCTGTTGTGTGTAAAGAGGTTAGCAATTTAATCCCCAATTGCATTAGCATAAACAAAATCCTAAGTAAGATCGACCTACGTTGCTAACTATGTATCCACCCAAAGCAAACTTGACTTATTTTTACTATATATTAGTACAGGAATAATTTTAAATTTTTAACTGAATGATAAATTTTTAGCTTTTGACTGAGACTAATTATGGTAAGTATCTAGAGCGTTACGAGCCCGGTCACATTCAATAACCACAAAATATTTTACTTCTTTTCATCGTGTCGCTAGTTCTCTCGAACCAGTGTGGTGGGTAAAAGGATTTCAAGCGCGCCTCGAATTTAATTCAGCGCGCCTAAATAAGTTTTCTTCAAAAATAATCTTTTAATTTGAAAATACACAGAAACTATAGTTATATATAATTTTATTTGGCCATTGAAATATTGATTTAATTGAAGATGACCCTTGAAGATAACGCTGGTTTTCTTGTTATCGTGTCACTAGTTCTTTCGAACCAGTGTGGTGAAAGGATTTCAAGTGCGCCTTGAACTTCTAGGCACGCCTAAATAAGTTTTGTTCAAAAATAATCATACACTTTCATACAAAGAAACTAAGTTAAATATAAGTTTATTCGGATATTGAAATATTTAATTCGCAGACCCCTGAAGATAACGCTGGGTTCCAACAATGTAATCGACCATTTCACGTGACCTGCGCCTGGTAGTCTGACCCCAGGACTTGGTAGCGCACGATTAGAGGTCCTCATACCGAAAACACGACGGGCTAGCCGTGCCTTACAGAAGCTATATTGCTATTAAAGCGTCAATGATACACAAGCTTTTTTACAAGCTGTTTGTTGGCGTTTTCAAACGCAGCGTGTGATCGTGGGAAGGATTGCCAAAAAGCAGATTGTAAAAACGCCGATGACACGGGGCGACTTTACACGCTACTTGTAGCGTTCGCTTGCAAAGTCGCTGGCGTGTAGCGTGTAAAAAAGCCGTGTGTCATCCTCCTATAAATGACGAACATTTGACCCGAGTGACAATTTTGGTCAACAAGGACTTGGCGTACGATTTGAGCTCCTCAAACCGAAGACACGACGGGCTAACCTTACAGAAGCTATATTGCTAAAGAGGAGCATATTAAATGTTTCATTAGATACAAAACAAGTCAGCGTTTGATAGATAGATAGGATAGATGAATACTTTATTGTACACCAACAAGAACAAAGCAGAGTAAAACAATAGAACAAGAATTAAAAGGCCTTAAGGTAGGTAGTACAAGGGGCGGCCTTATCGATGTGAGCGATCTCTTTCAGGCAACTCGGAATTTGTATGTTTGTTTGACGATAACTTTAAAATGCTTATAAGATTTTAATAAAATGAGGAACATAAGGCAGTAAATGGTACTAGGAGTCTACTCAAGTCTAAAGAAAAAAATGTGTGATAATTTTTTTCATCAAATCATGTTTGAAAGTCGCCAACAACTTTCTATGCAATTTCAAATGAATAAATGATAAAACTGGATTCTGTCACACTGAATTAAAATCATATTTCAGCAGCATTCTGTAGGCTAATTGGCGATTCCTAATGAACTGACAGCGCACGATATTCTGTAATTGGTTAGTTTATGAGTACACTAGCTATTTACCCGACTTTACTTGAAGATACCACATAGGATCCACATACATCTAAGAAAAGTTAAGATTTTGACAGCACCTAAATTGATATCAAATATGTACCTTCTCATATAATAAAATGTAAATTATAATTAGGTATGTTTAATATCCAAACCAAACACAGATAGACCACTCTGTAGAGGCTGCTTAACCCTAATCCTGGAATGCGTGGGAGTAGCAAAACAGCGAGAAGAAATCCTCAAAAACCCGAGGGCACGCCGCGAAGCCTGCGAAGAACCCAGGAAGATTCTTTGCTTCTGGATGGAGTTAGGCTGACTAAACTATTAGTCAGGATACCCGACGCACAAAGGACTAACAGGAGTCCAAGTGCGGAAAAGGGAGTCCATTTACATTAACAATGTTTAAACCACATTTCACCTCTAATGAAATGGCAATTTTCTGCCCTATGAGTGAGAGCAAAAAAGCCAACTTTCAGAACATGTATGATGAGAAGAGATTTGATTACACTTCTAAACGGTCTAATCATTATCGAGTAATTTTTACAGCGATTTAATGAAGGCATTTACCATTTACCACACGAGGCGGTAATCGATTTGGCGAAACTAGATCAACCCGTTCGATTTACTAGTATTACTTTCGCTTGTGTCAATTTCTAGGCTTGTTAGTCTTAAATACTAATACTAACACGAGTAGGTACGTGGAAGAAAGTGCATTTATTTTTTCTTTGTGACTCTACTAGCTCTTTAACTTTTGGGCTTTCGAGACCACTTAAATATCTTGAAGTGGAAGAGCCCTATACTAGCACAGAACTAGGTGAATCAAAGTGTGTATCATTGTTCTGGTCACGGATAGGCGTGAACTCTTACTGTCAGGAGAGCGCTCCTTTTAATATAAAAAAAGATCCCTACAAATATAACACGTAAAAAATAGCTGAAAACAACTTAATTTTCGTTGCGAAAAATCAAAATGCCTTGCATAGGCACAAGTATGTACATATATTGCAAGCGCTTACACGTCCAATCGAACACATTCTGGAAATTTCAAGTCTACTTCAGTGATTTGACCTATGCGTTGTCAGTGAGGCAAGACAAAGCGTTTTATATGCATGTATATATTGATGATCATTGCTTTTCTCAACTTATACTGAATGATTACGATTTCTGGAAACAATCATTCGCGTGGTCATACACGCGACTTTACTAGAACTCATAGAAAATTACATTTCCCATAAAAGACATTTCGAATGCTTTAACAAAGGAAAGGTGTTAATTCTTGCCAATAAATTAAGAAAATTGCATGTTGAAAATGAATTACGTTCAAATGCATGAAATTTGAACATGCAATTACATTCATCGTTTGCTAGATATTACACAAATATACAAAGAAGATATGCTATACTTGTTAACAACATTTTGTTAAGTAAAATAGACTTGCTGATTGCAGCAAATGTCCTGCGACTTTGCCTGTGTTGTATAAAAATATTGCTGTCTTATTAGTATCATGAAAACAAAGCGTTTAGTAAATTTCAACAAATTATATAAATATATTTAGTAATAAATCCGCTTAATTTCTAAACAAAGTTTTTAATTAACTTAACTTTAATTCAACTAAACCAAAGAGTCAAAGAACAGAAAACCAAAGTTTAAAGATACGACACGTGTTTCGCCTCTACACGAGGCATCATCAGGAGGTGTGAACTCGCCGACGTTTGAAACGAGATCTCGTTAAGTAGTAGTAAGTTTTAATTAAAACTTTTGTTTAGAAATTAAGCGGATTTATTACTAAATATATTTATATAATTTGTTGATATTTATGGATTTCCGCAAAGTAACGCCTGAATCAATCAATTATTGTTTAGCAAATTGTCTAACTTATTTTGGCACATTTTCAATGTACGGTATGATTCTATACTTTCCTACTTCTATGCTTTGTAAGGTATACAAATCAAAGGTGGAAATTACTACTTTATACGGAGGTTGTTCCTATTATAAAATTAAAATTGTAATTAAATTACTGGGTACCTCAATAAATAACCATTTCAACAAACAAGCACGACTGGTTCGACGATATAAATAAAAATAATACCTTAACTGCTAATAAGTTACTAAATACATCTAGTTTATTAAAGCCGTTATATAAATCTTATCTCACAAGCGTAGTTCTAAGATGGTGTCTTCCTTACAAGTACCTAACTACCCAGTTAAATAAATAATCTACGGATACACCCACGACCATGCGCGCGCGCACGCAATGCAAACGCAAAATACTTGTAATAAATTGGTACTTAGCTTGTTCTTGTTGTGCATATGTACATTACTTACTAGCTTCTGTAAGCTGTTTATATGCAAGTTTATAGAAACTGAAAACTCGACTGCAAAACATTATCGCCTGCGAATCGTCATCATCATCAGCCTGTCGCAGTCCACTGCTGGACATAGGCCTCTCCGAATTTGCGCCATCTCGCCCTGTCTTTGGCTTGCCGCATCCAACTTCTGCCTGCAGCCTTACGCTGATCGTCACCCCACCTGGCCGGAGGGCGTCCTACACTACGTTTGCCGATTCTCTCTGCAAATCGTGCTTCGTTGCAAATTCACAAAATTAATTTCTTAGTAATTACACTTCGACTTCTTAACAAACATTCCCTCGATATTTCTAGTCTCTACGTTCAGTGTTTTGAACTGTGCATTGTCTTATAAGTCAGTCAGTCAAGACTAAGCTTCTTATGTATATTAATTTTTATTTGGGTTAATTGGACTCGAACACTTTTTTCACTCACCATTTCCATTAAATCTCAAGTGACTTAGTTAATTATAAACTAAAGGTTTATTGGTGTGAAAAGTATAATATAATATTATTAAGTTATTTTATTATAATTAAAATGTAGTAGAAATAATTAAAATGGAACCATTTAATGAGGTAGGTAGGATTCGTTTTTAATTGCTTTGAGCGTCTAACGAAATACCGTTATTATCACCAAAATATCTATTATAAACATTCCAAATAACATTTTTATCCAAGCTCACTGAACTCACAATTGCAAATAGAGTGGTCATAAGAGAAAATAATAAGCCGGTTTTTTTAGTCCTTTTACAAAAAAGCCGGAAAAAACATATTTGGATATACGTGAGTAAATTTATGTTAATATATGCATTAATTAACATGTATCTTGCATCCATAACTTGCTGGTAATTTGGTACAATAGTTTTCATTTATACAAACAAATAGGAATAAATATTTTCGCTACAATTTTATGTCATATTTTTGGTGTTAAATTGGTCATTAATTGTTAATATTATTGTTTAATGTTCTAATTACAAAACATTCTAGTGGTTCAAAAAAGCTGTGTGTCAACTCTACCGTGCTCATTCTCGTGCGAATTGTTGTGTAAGTTACTTAGAATTCCAACCGTGCTTTCGACGGTCAAACATACATACAAATGAAAAGTTCTTCGTAGCATTTATTACCCAGATTGATAGCTTAACTTTGAAAGCTCAAAAAAACTTACTTTGGCACCATTTTCAAATTGGTTAAGGTCTTTAACCTTTTACGTTCCCAGATAAAATTTTCGAAACAGTAACTTTTTAGGTTTTTAATCATATTTTTTTAAAATTTGCTTATCAATGCAATTCATATTTAAAGGCTTAGTTCTGACTGACTGACTTCATCTTCTTATCGTGTCACTAGTTTTTTCAAACCAGTGTGGTAAAAGGATTCCAAGTGTGCCTCGAGGAGACTCCTTTCGTGCAATGCAACTGACTTACTGACTGACATACAACGTACAAGCCAAAGCACTGAACGTAGACTTGTAACTTAGAGGTTGACCTCGTCAAGAGCTGAAAGAGTACTTTGAAAAGAGTTTTGTTAATTTGCAACGCAAACAAAGTTACGGGCTCAGCTAGTGATTTAATAAGAAAAAAGAATACTTACAAATTATGATTAATACATAATCAGTCGGAAACAAAGATACACAAATCTTCATAATGTCTTGTGAATCATATACCGTCTACAGATGACCATTATAATTCATAGCAGGAAATTGCATGTTACTAAAGCTATTATTACTTTAATGTCCTAAAGTCGCAAGGCATTTAACTGTGTAGGTACTAGTGGTATTTTCTTATTTTTTTGAAGTGACTTTTTGACGTTCAGGCGCACTAAGCCAAGTATTTCGTCAGGAGTGAATTGGATAGATCTACGGGGCGCCCGAAAGGTGCACGAAAGGAGCCTCTTTGAGGCGCACTTGTAATCCTTTAACAACGATAAGAAGACTGGGCGCCCAGCGCTAGGATGTAACTCTACTTTAGGTAGAGTCGGCTGGTACAATATTAATAAGTGAAGATGGTAATGAGTCTTTTATTTTACCTGTACGACATCAAATAATGGTAGCATAACATTATAATACTACAAAATTAAGTGTCTATATTGTTGATGCTATGACCATGATCAAAATGTATTTTTGAATTAGCATCCTTTCTACTGTCATGTCGTGCACTGTCAAACTGTGTAAAATAGTTGTATTTAGTATTATTAACCTCGACTTTGAAGAGGTTTTCACTTCTGTTACGTGGTCTAAACGCCGGCGAGTTTAAAAACTAGCGAGTGAGCGAGTTAGCTTTTGAGAAGGATTTTCAACAAGCAGATTGTAAAAAAGCCGATGACACTGGGTAAGTTTACAAGCTACAAGCGAATTTGCTGGCTTAAAGCACAACATTTTTTTTAAATGTCATGTCTTATAAAGAGTGCAAAATGTCAAATGAATTAAACATCACTTTCTATATGTATATCAAACGCCCACATGTTTGTCAAACCAATCGGCCATCGCCTTTTGACACAAATCACTCACTGGACATTAATTTCGATAAAAGAAAAACCGGTAACATTATGTTAATTCAACGTCAACGCCAAATAAGCTGCAGTTGTCCGAATCAACGAAGTATTACACGCTTTTTGTGGCGGTTTAAAAATAAATTAAGCACCCACTTACCTATATATTTTTTAGTTTCATTTTAGTTGGCACTTGGGTTATTAATTTGCTATTTTCACACGGGCCCACTGGTCTATAAGTCTCCATATTCAATAAATTTACATAACTGCTATTTCTTGAATAACATCAAACCCTTTAATGCACTATACATTCATAAAACATTATTCTTCTATGCTTAGTTCTATACAACTTAATACTTTTTTAATAATAAATAAATTATTTACGCAAAAAACTGATAACTAAATGCTTAATCTAAATTAAACTAAATTACTAAACTAACTATAAAATTAAAGATCTAAAGACCTATTATAAATTATAAATAATACATAGAATTTAGGTCACTGTCCACGGCAAAGTATCGAAAAGGCTGGCGACGTTGACTTGGCGGTTGAGGATAAAAGTGGTTTTTATAATTTATGCAAATTTATTTAAAATGGATTTGAATGCATAGGGCTTTTATTTGCAGCGGATTAGAACGACCCACCTCGTTGAATAGCTCGATAATCGATGCTAATTCTTTGACCGAAGCAAGCGGCAGCCGTTTGGTCGTTTGATTTGTCTACCAGTCGCAATGCTTGCTAACACCATTTCTATTATTTTATTTTCCGTAAGTACCACTGTTACTCGATGGGGAAAAAAATCCTAACGATGTACATATACACTGTTACTTGTTTGGGTATTACTCAATGGGAACCCATCGCTCCTTGTACAGGAGCAAAGCGTACTTAGTACGTTTAATTATCCATTCGCCTGCAATTAGCGATTCGCAACGCTCCTCAATCAATTACCAACAAGCTCCAACTCTCGTATCATTCATCAGCAATCAAAGCTTACGGATTCTTAAGCTAATCAGGAAGCGAAGCACACCCGCATTTCTCGCTAAAGCACCTTATAACGTGGAGATCGTAAGAGAAGAGTCTTTATTAGGCCTATATATTGCGGTCTGTTTTTACCTGATATTTCCCATAAAAGTGACAACGTGCTTTTCTATAGGTAACTGATGTGCCACCAGTTACTAATGCATATTCCTGACGATATCTTGGCAACCCAATGCTATTGGCTTTACAGTAGGTAAACTACGACTAAATTATTTTAATTATAATAAAAAAAATCAGTTAATTATTTTAATTATAATAAAAAAAAATCAGTTAAAAAGGTCACGCAACAAGAGTTGGCGCTGTCAAAGTACTCACACAAATGCAATTTCACAACACGTTGACTAATTGAGGATGATAATTTGACAGGTCTCAATAGGGACACGCCGCGCACTTATTCACAGACACTACACGAGAGTACGTGTGAATGTGTTGGTCACGCCGACTCTCGCTGTGCGACCTATAACTACAGTCTAAAAATTTGTTTAAAATAATGTTTTTTATAAATAAAACTAACTTACTAAAATTCAAAATGCAAAATTACATACTTATTATATAAATAAAGACATTAATTTATTCAATAAAGTTCAGCGTGGGGTTTAATATAGAGCTGACACCTAGTACCTGCCAGACAGGGCCTCAAGTATTCTATTGGACCTACCCAGCATTCTGCGTTTGATGAATGCTATTATATTGCTGCTAGCATAGAAGTATTAAAGTATACAATCACACTATAGGACATTGAAAATGCGACCAAGAAAAGGGAGCCACAATGGCTACTTTCTAGTACATTTTGGTCTGATGCAAATTTTCGAAAAAGAGAATTAACAGGGCTAGTTAACTATTATATGTTGAAACTACTAGGCTTTTTCATTGTTAATAAAACTACATCGTAAAAGTAGTAACAAACATTATTTGAAAATGGAGATATTTCATTTTTATCGACGAGGTTTCTGAAATTTTTTGGTCCGTCTTACGACTCCATTTTTATTTGATACTGTCTATCTTGGTGTTATATAGGAACAACGTTATTAGTCTATGGCTGCTACGTACTGCAGTACCTAGGTAACTTTAACATTGCTCTCAACAAATTATCTCTATGTAAGGCACTGAGAGTATTTTCATAATGGCAGGTAAAAATCACTTCATGGTAATACTAAAAGATCCATCGTTCTAGCTTCATTAAACTTCAGCACGTACCGGTATAATTGCAAAGACAGGTCGGTAGTACTATGGGCATAAATTACCCATGGTAGCAAAAGCTCTGAAAAAAAAACCGAAGAAGAAAGTAAACTACTTCTTCTTATCGTTTCACTAGTTCTTTCAAATCAGTGTGGTGAAATAATTTTAAGTGCGCCTCGCAGAGGCTCCTTACGTGCACTTGACACATGTTTTTCGAACTTTTAGGTTCTATGACATGCCGGTTTCCTCATGATGTTTTCCTTCACCGTTAAGCACGTGTTTTAAATACACACATAGATCTTCTTGAACAGAAAAATCCATTGGTGTACGACCGAGTTCGAACTCACGACCTTCGGATCGAAAGTCGAGGTACATACCAAACGGCCAACATGGCTTTTTTTTTAAAACCACTTTTTTCACTTCAGTCAAACCAACCGTTATGTTGACTTGGACCGCTGTACATGGCTGCCCATCTCAAGGTCGATGTATTTTTGATTATGCAATATACAGGTTTGATGCCATGACTTGGCTCTTTCACGGTATCTTAGCGCCCATTCAATTTGTGAGATGATTACTCTATTATTATAGTTTAGTCACGCATTGACAATTTATTTTCGGATCTTGGGTTATCTTGAGCCTGGTATACATTGGTGTTAAACTTTCAATCAAGGTTTGACAAAATCATACAACAAACGACTTAAATCGGACTGTTCCA
The DNA here is from genome assembly GCA_932526365.1 of Lobophora halterata. Taxonomy (NCBI): domain Eukaryota; kingdom Metazoa; phylum Arthropoda; class Insecta; order Lepidoptera; family Geometridae; genus Lobophora; species Lobophora halterata. The sequence goes on from OW052012.1 coordinate 2,313,638, forward strand.
GTGACCGTAGGAACAACTGAAAAGTCAAAGGGAAGCAAAATACGCAATTTTGTTCACTTCAACGACATTGTTTTTCAGTTATTTTGGTATAAAAACTAAACTACTGAACCGATTTTGATAAAATTCCTATGGGACCAATCTGAAAGTATAACCACTCATCTAGAATTCTTTAAATCGGTTTATAAACAACAAAGTTCTGAGTTTAAAGTATCAAGATATTTATCGGAGAAGTATGTAGATACAGCTGTTACAAGCTCGAGAAATATAGCCATGAATATGATTTTTAACGGTGTGATTCCAATGTTCGTTGTAAAGCGAAATTATTGTGCATAATACACGTAATAGTTTTCATCCAAGTATGGGACCCTGTTTTATTTCTCCATAGTTAAAGTTAATTGCGCTGTCAGTTCTTCGAGAATCTGGATTCTCGAAGAAGTGTCAGTTAGACGATTAAGTATCGGCGTAAAAAGGTCAAAATGGGTACTACTTCACGTAGTGATAAGTACTTACGTTATATCACAGAGTACTAAGGGTTATATGTTATTGTAGTTTTAAATCTGAAGCAAGAAAATCTGCAGTCGAAGTTCTTCAGCATTATTATTATAATTATTACGTATTATTATAATTAAATACCACAAGACCGCGAGGAAGGCCGAAGAAGAGATGGTGCGACTGCATCGACGAAGATCTCAAGGTTAAGGGAAGTTTACCACCTGGAGAAGGAAGGCCAAAGTTCGCAGCGAGTGGCAGTCCATTGTGGAAGTGGCCAAGACCCGTAAATGGTTGTAGCGCCGAAGAAAGTAAAGTAAAGTAAGTACCACAAGATTTTAACTACCAGTAAAAAATACGCATAATCAGTTTCCGTTACTGAACACACATATGGCGAAAAAACTTCTTCTAAGCTCGAGCCAGCTCGCAAAAGCTCGACTCGGGCGTCACACTCGCCTCGCTATCACTCTGTCATTTTTGCCCTGACTGCACAGATACACCGTAGTACTCCTTCTACATTGCCTATTTAAGTTTTTTTTAGTAATTAAAAACCTTTGGTGTAGACGAAGAATGCCTATCGTCTTGAACTAGTATTTATAGTGAAATATCACTTGGTTCAGGAATGACATTAATGATGAACGCAACGATCCCAAGAAATAATGTGACACAATTTTTACCGGCAGTTTCCTACTAAACAGGAAACGATGAACAGTAAAGTACTAAAGTCCTTACAAGGCAGGACTAGTGTTCTATTAAGGAGAATAGGTCGATGGATGATGTAAAGAAGTAGTGCACGGGCTTGGAAAAAACTTTTTATTATGACAACGTTTTTAAGGCTGAAGATTGTTATATATAATTTTCCACTACCTATTGTATTAATTACATAAATTATTACAGTTAGGTAAGTAAGAAATGACGAGAAACTGATGTAAAACCTTAATTTATATTGTGTATATATTTTTAAAAGGACTTCATCCTTTTCAATAAATAAATACAATACAAAACATTGTTGTGTCCCAAGTTTGGATTTTTTAGAGGTTTATTTTTTATAAATTTGGATTCGTTTTTCATTTTTGATGTGAATCAACTTTTCTTTTGCTTTCTCTCAATTCGTGGGTGAAATTTCATGAAAATAGGACAGAAGTGTGTAACAGGAAGTTGGCCGTCAGATGGTATTGCAACCTCACCAAAATGAAGCAAGTAGAATCATTCCAAATTTAAATTTGTTAGATGTTACACATCTTATGCGACTGTAAGGCTCGCTCTTTTTTTTTGTAACACAAAAATATCATACATGACATTTCACTATTATCCGGCTTTTTACGAAAAAAAAACAGCAAATAGTGCGTCTCTAAAACCAGATACCTGGCTTGCCATGTAGGTGAGCAAGTACTCAATGCAATGGTGTAAGCATGGATAATAAAATTTGTCGGTCCTCATGAGCACTTCAAATTCTTTAGCAGAAACATATCTCTGCATTATGGTGCTCTTTCATAAAACGGTCATGATACTTGTGAGGTTCTACAAAAACATACAACAACCTACTTCTACAGACTGTTTTAGCGACCATAGACACCACTGAGAAGCAAGCACAGGGACTTAAAAGAAACAATTTACTAATTTTGAATTAAAAAATTGAACCAATTTTGTTAAAATCCTCTCAAACAAAAACGATTTTTCAAATCTATCCCACCCGCTATCTAGATCCCATAATACAGGTTCTACAACCTACACCGTATCAGAAAATAAGCATATCGGTTGGCTAGAGTTTTATACAATGAGTGATCATATGCTTATGAGGCGAGCGATGGATAGCTGAGGAGAGCTATTTCATCATCTTCATCATCATCGACCTACATATAGCAGTCCTATATATAGTCATATATAGTCTATAGTCATATAGAGACGGCAGAATATATTGATACCAATGTAAATATTTAAGATCTGTAAAAACATATATTTCATGCAATAAATTAACTTTGAAATTTTCGAACTTTGAAGTCCACTGCTGGACGTAGGTCTCTACCAAGGCACGCCACTGAGCCTGCCAGCTATAGCGCAAGATCTAGTTCACAACTTGGGTTAGAGCCAAGTTGTAGTTGTAAAAACATGAAAAAACGTGGTTTTCTTTAAAAACCTCTAGAATAGAAACTGTCATGACCTATAGCAGCAGACCGTTGGGTGCCAACAGAAGTCTCGGTCCAGTGCCCCCGCAAATCGTAGGCAGCTCGTACAATGGATGTTTGATTTTGTGAATCGGCACGTGAAAGATTTCCGTCATACTATTATTGAGACTATTTGTCTCAATTTTATTACGCTTTTTTGGCATAGGTCACAAACCCCAAATCTTTCCAGCTTTCGGTGGCTCTGCCAGGGAGCATGAACTTACGATTGACCTGAATATCTATCTCGTGATCTACGGCTAATTTTATCCTGAACAAATAATCCTATCGACTAATAGAATAAAAAAGAGAATGTTTATTATTTTATTTTTTACTGGTTCGATTCCCGGTTTAGGTAAGCTGAGAAATCATTTCTCTCTTATTTTTTTTTCTAATGAAATACTTAAATTTGACAGGCGACAGCCGAAACCTTGAGTAAAGCGGCGGCCATTTTTCTACTTACGTAAGGTGAGTTGAGTTTGAGGAATGACTTAGAATATGGGTGTTAGAATATGGGTGTACCTAAGTCCTGACTTACTAACTGACAGATAACACACAGAACCACGTAAAGACTTGAAATTTTGAGGGTGAGTTTGTCAAAGGCTGAAAGTACGTACTAAGAAAGGAATTTTTATCAGTTAGTGCTAACATAGTTACGGGTGTCTGTTATCTGTATAAAACTGTTACTCAAACCACGCCTTAAACCATATCAGGTTTGACCTAGGCGTGGGATCCCTGGCCATCACTAGCTGGCTACTAACCCAACACAGGGTCGTACTTAGGATTTTCGTGTCCCAAATTCTTGCCTACAGTTAATACTCATAGAAGACGTCAAACTAATTCCCGTCTCCCAACTCAAAGAAAGTCAAAGGCCTTGGAGAGGTTTTAGAAGTCAAATTACAGAAAGTAGAATAATTCCGATTAACCTTATCAAGAAGATTTCATGAAATCAGTTCAATAAAAATCTTTCAGACGCACGCCCCTCCAAAATCGTGGTCAAGAAATGACGTTATAACTTTGTATGGCGACGATAGGGCGTGCATTCTCACAAGCCTGACAGATCTCTATATTAAAATTACTTTACTAGCTTTCCTCTTTTAGAAGAATAAGCAGATCTTTGGCTCTGTGGCTCGACAATGAACTTTCGCGTTAACGTTAACGACAAATACGATACGATAGTATCGTATTTGTCACCGAGAAGTCGAAACTTTGCATGACGTTTTGAAAATAACCATACAAACTGTTGTCTTCTCGCTGACGGATACAATACCATAACGAAAATTCATGATTGAGTCTCTAGGATCAGACTTCTAAAACCTTTTTTACTTCTGCCATTTGGTCTTTTTTTCTTTACCCCACCCCAGGCATATTCCTAGGTCCATCACTGTCGGTAGGTATTAAGAGATGACCCACTTAGGTACTTCTAACCGTGGTTAACGGCGCTGGGAACAATGACTCGCAGACAGTTTTGGGAATATCGCCGATTGTAATACAAATACTTTGCAGTTATGGGAAACTGAAGCAATGATTTTGAAGCTTATCTTTAAATTCAGGCTAAGTTCAATTTTATCTATTTCGGCTACTTTTATTTCCTTACTTTTAATTTAAGAATTGTCTTTGCTGAAATGTAGAGAAATATTGATTTCAGAGATTTCTTTAGATTACTTACTTACTAACCTTCTTATTTACTTGCTTATATTTTTTTTAAATAGCAAAAATGTGTTGTCCCAATTGTTGGGTAAAGGTTACCCCCAAATTCTTCCATTTGTCGCGGTACAAAATCATTAATCGTAATTTTGCAAGTAATTTTAAGAAATTAAGTATTTCTTGAACATAATATAATCGAGGATCATAAACCAAGATACCTTTTACATATTATATATACGTAGACGCTATGTTAACTCGTAGACAGCTCCTGTTTTAGAAACATGTGCCCGCCAGCCACCATACAGGATGTTCTATAATATTTCCCGTAATAAGGACGAGCAAATAAGACATAAATATCGAAATGATACTTTTTTGGCCGTATCAAAATATAATAATTATCAAGTAAATAATAAGTGTTTATCTTATATTTTTGCTAAAAGTATTTAGTGTTTTGAAGAAACTTGACTTCGTAAGTTCAATCTTGTTGCTAAGGTGCTAAAAAAACAGAAAAGTCACACGACGAGTGAGATACTTTTCTGTTTTTTTTTAGTAAAATAATGTGCTTATTATAAAAATTACAGTTTATTTAAATTTCAATTTAGATTTAAAATTATACTAACTATTTAGCAGTGTCTGTCTCCTAATGTTCCAATAAAATAATTGTAATATTAATATATGACTTTTCCTTGAAGCTGTTATTATAGAGCAGCCTGTAGAGCATGAGATAAATGCCAGTACGCCAGACTAATCTTTGAAAAGCTGAAACTGAAACTTGCACGTCGATGCCAATTAACATAAATAAATAATACTGCTGAGTGGGATCTCATTATATGGCTGTCAGTAACTATGAAAAATAAACTAGTTAGGAAGGAAAATAAATGATTTCAGAAAAAAAAAAATATTGAAAATATGTTGTCAAAACAAGATATTACACCTACTAGCTGACGCCCGCAACTTCGTTTCTATTGTAAAAATAATAAAATCCCTTTTTTAGTACGCGCTTGCACGTCTTGACAAACATACCCTCCAAATTTCAAGTCTCTAGGATTATTAGTTTAGCCTGTATGTTGTCTATCAGTCAGTCAGGTACAAGCCTTTTATAGACACCACATTTTTTTAATTACCAAAAAATCTTAAACGGACAATGCAGAAATTCGACCTAATATTTTCAAGTCTTTTTGCCATATATGTGTTTAGCAACGGTAACTGATTATGCGTATTTTTTTTCTGTTGATCAAAAACTTGCGGTGTATACATACATATATTGATGGTTTTAAGACAACCATTGGGTCAATTAATTTTATTCTATTTATACACACTTATGGCTTACAGCCGGGTCATTCTCAGCGGCATGTCTGTTCATGTGGGTTGGATCGTAGACCGAAACTGTTGCAAAAACTGGGAACAGCTTTATAAAAAAAATATAAAGGGAGCCTTATAAAAGTTTTTACCTATATAAAAAGCTGGACATTTCGATTCAATACGAATGCTGGAGATTCTTCCCACATAGATCTAATACCAAGTAAGTACCTGAGTAATTTGTCTAGATAGCCGCACAGCGCAATACTAAATCAATTATCGAGCTAATTAAACGGCGTCTCGGGATGAATGCATCAATTTAGATCCCAGATACCTACCAACTACCATTTACGATTAGCTAACGATAAGCGAGGGAACAATATTTTAACTTTCGGTAGGGAAACGACAAACAAGGTAGAAAGGTCTATGAACAATAATTAAGGTTGTACAAAAATATAGACAACCGATTTTAATTGGACTTTTTTAGTGACCGTGAACAACACCACTGAAAAGTCACAGGGAAAATACGCAATTTCGTTTACTTCGACGACATATGTTTTTCAGTTATTTTGTAAAAAACTTTTAGTTTCATCGCACCTATACGTTTTAAAATCTAGCTAATTTGGCTACATTATAACAAGTTATTCATAATAATACTTCTTACAAACGGACCTCTCTTCGACGTGCAGCCATCAGACACGTTAACTAATTTCACTGAAGTACTCAAGGCCTGTCTCCAAAAAAGGCTTCAAAGCCGAGTTGATTAAAATGTTGATTAAAAAATCTAAATACAATAATAATAAAATCCATTTTCCCTTCGTTTTCAACAGACTTCAAAAAGGAGGAGGTTGAATTCGGTTGAATGTTTTTTTTATGTATGTTCCTTAGATTTCTTTATGTCTTAAAACAATTTGATTTTTTTTTGTTTTTTAAATAGGATGTCTTTTATATGAGAGGATATGCTTTCAGATTGATCACATACAAATTTTACCAAAATTGATTCAGTAGTTAGCTACTGAATCAATTTTGAGTCGAAGAAAGGTCCGTTTGTAAGAAGTATTCTTATGAATAACTTGTTATAATGTAGCCAAATTAGCTAGATTTTAAAACGTATAGGTGCGATGAAACTAAAAGTTTTTCTAAGAAGTTGAATTTGGAACTGAAGTGAATATAGATGTAATTTGCATGACAAATTCACATTTGTCTAGCTAGTAGCCAGATACTAAATTCTGGGTAAAGTTAGTATATGTAGAGTTCTAAAACTGTCTTCACGTATCATTCTGTGACTAATTTGCAAGAAATAGGGTGAGAGTTTGCGCAGATCTAATAGAGATAAGATAAAGAAGAGAATTGTGGGAATTCTGTTGAAAAACTAGGATAGTTAATGGGACCTTGACAATGAAAATTGGGCATGAAACTCTAGACTAGTTTCATGTCAAAAATTGTATGTATCGTAATTGGTAGTTGGTCTTGCTCATGAAGGTAAACTAATGGCTAATTCTAGTCTCAGAAATTTTTAGATTTAGCTTGACGATAGTAAAGTAGAAATTTATTTGTTTCAATTAAAGTACCTACATAAAGCTCTCGGAACAACTTGTGTGAATGAATTAATGAATGAAAATGCTTTATTGAACACCATAAGACAAAAAACAATAACATAAAGACGGAAACACTAAATTACAACGGGCAGTCTTATCGGTTAGTAGTTATTTCCATTAATTTTAACATACGTGTGTACAAACAGTAGTTTAAGTTTAAAAATTAAGATAAAATCATATCATCTAATCTAATTAAAATATAAGATGAACATAGAGAGCGGATAGTGAATTCCTTAGTAATTAAATTAGAATGCCAAAATGCATTGACTAAAAGCAATATATTCCATGTTAATGTCTGGTTAATGTTAAATCGTGCAATCTCGCAATAATGTACCACGCGATTGCATTGTCCGATTCAGAAAAGATGGAGGGAAAGTGGAAACATCGATATTTGATTGGATTTTCTTTAAACATCCCACTTATTTTGTTGATACGTTGGAGGGACGATCTCAATGCCTCTCTAAGATAAAGTGGTGGGAAAGCCTGGGACAGAATTAAATGAGACGAATCAAAAAATTAATTAGTGCAACCGGCAACAAACTTGAAAACTAGGCAAAAGTCCGCACCATAGGCTCGTTAGGATATATAACAATGTACCAGAAATGATAAAAAATGCTGTGAGCGATAATTTATTCCAAAAACTATTTAAATTATTCCTAATTGAAAAATACTATTACAATGTAAACGAATTTCTATCAGATAAATGTTGACTATCAAAGAAAAGTTTTTTTTGTTTAAGTGTAGGTATAAAAAATGAAAATGAATACTATTATTACTTATTTTTAGAAATTATATAAATATTGACATTTAAGTATATTTATTTGATATTAAAATTGACATTAGCATTAACAATATTTAAAACTTGACATCAATCAAACAAAAATACAAATCACCTAACTAATGCTAATATATCAATATAATTTTTTTATTACAGCATAAACTAACTACTAAAATCTATATATAGGTATATTACAAAATTTTACAAAAGGAAACAATTGGGCCACCCATAGACCGTTGAACGATCTATAGGTAGCTCAACTGCTCCAACTCGATAGCCGATGGCAGCGTGCCGAGGATACTGGCTGCATTGCCTCTTTGTATAGCAAGGCTTATTATTTGGCCCAGATAGCTGCCAGCCCTCTGAACACGCGTCGCTTCGACCAGACGCTCTGACAAAATTTTAAAAACGCTGAGGGCTCCCATTCCCCATGGACCTAGGGTCTCGACCCCAAAGGGCTCAAACATGTACGACCTATCAAGACCTACATATTTACGCCGCTTGAAATCAATTTAATATATATAAAAAAAATTATGTAATACACAATTAATTTGACTATGAAATAAACATAAGTGAATTAGATGCCTACCTAGCAAAAAATTAACTTAAAGTTGTTGCGCCCTTACAGGGTTCATGTGCATTGTGTACCTATAAGCCACTTACACCTAAGTTATATAACCTGTGTGCAAATATAATAATAATAATAAAAAATCTTTATTGTAAAAACACATGTAACAATGTACAATTATTGTTTTACAAAAGGCGGTCATATCGTTTAATACGATCTCTTACAGACTACCTACCTAAAACTAAAACTAACCTAACCTAATACTAAATGTAACGACTTTGCCGTTGGCCCAGCGCAGTGATTAGTTATGTCAGTTGGGCATCTCCCTCCGAACTAGTCGGAGACTGTATCTCAGAGGCCGATGTCCACCTTCAACACCAGCACGGCTGTATACCATCGGCAAAGTCATTATGTTGTTGATTCGGCTATAGTAAATGAAACAATAAATAAATGAATAATATGAATATGAGAGATTTAGGGGAGGCTTTTGAGATATGCTACAAGAAAAACTTACTTATATTATATCGCATAGGCAAAATAAAATATAGTACATAATTATATAAACTTAAATTATAGTTTGAAACTAGTTGACACCCGCAACTTCGTTTGCGTAGCGAATTGTAAAGAAAAATGTAGGTATATTATTATTTGTCCATAAAATTAGTTTAAGTGATAAATTAATAGGCTAACAAATTCCCGCAGTTTCTAAGAAATATTATCTTCATATTACGACTTCTTCTTCTTATCGTGTCACCAATTCTTTCGAACAAGTGTGGTAAAAGGATTTCAAGTGCGCCTCGAAGAGGCTCCTTTCGTGCACTATAGGTACATATTACAACTGCACTGTAGGCACATTATACACGGCATTCGTTTATATTACGACTGTACATTCTAAGTACCTACACGGCATTCGAACCACAGGTTTATAACACAACTAAAACCACTGTTCCTGGAAGATAATAATGGAACTAAACATAATGGAATCTATTTGCTCGCCATTACCTCTGTAAAATTGCAATAAACACTGTAATTGTGTGTGCACGGTGAGAAAGCACACGTTTCAGTACCGTTCAATACTTAACATGTACAGTCAGCTGCATAAACATGTATACACTCACATTTATATGATACTCCTAATTTTAAGTAAAAGGACAACATTAATGCTTCCGTGCACTTGTCTTTGCAAAATTAAGAGTAGGTAAATGTGAAAGCTTGGGAGTGTATACATGTTGGTGCACCTGACTGTACAGTCGACAACAATAATCGTACACATCTCGCAAAATACCTCTCATTTTAAGGTATAATCGTAATAAAAGAGCGAAATGTATTAACATTTAAAAAAAAAAAACATATCATTGATGATAATATAGGTAGCACAACGATACTTACTCATTGTTTTAACAAAACCCAAAAGTTAGAGCTAACTGCTTTTTATGCTTTCACCTTCATAATTTAGGTAAGTTTAGTTGACGTACCTCTGTAATGTTGTTCTAGCAAGTCAACGTATGGAATCACATGCATAGTCAAACACACTCAAACTTGGCCAGTGTTGGCATAAATTAGCAAGGAAGGAATCCCAGTAAACGGTTCTCTACTATTCAAATGGCCGTGAATGCCTAGAAATAGCTGGATCCCTTCGGAACATGTCACATTGTGCTTCAGAATACAGCGGGTTTTATGGCGGAAATACTATTTTATGGTCTCGCACATAACAGTATTGATGCAGGCTTAAAACAATTTGAGATTATTAACCGTAGGGTGCTAACTAACTTGCTGATAATCAGCGGTTGAAGCAACTTAGTTGGTAAAGATCTGTCAGTTTTTATCATGTTTTTTCAGCGTATTCGTAAGAGAAAAAAATTAACAAGTGTGATATTAAGATTATGAATGAACCCTTTATTATGTACCTACTAAAGTTGCAAATTTTAATACCGACATTATTATAATTTTATTAGAAAATCATGCGTCAATTTTATTAATTCCGTAAAATTGGATCAAATCTAACGCGAATCTAAAACAATGACGATTAGTAAAGGTTTTGTTATCGACAGTATTTTTTATTCGAAAATAAAAGAATATTAGTTCTTTAAAAAACATGGTTTATTTGTGACTAAAGACAATTTTGTACCTACATTACTGCAGCGGCCGCTATGACAGGTAAGTACCTATTTAGAGCCGAGGCACATACCTACGTGAATCCATCAATGCCTAGTTGCGGCAAAGGCTTGTAAAGTAGGTATTTTTCTCAAGTATTGCGCGGAATTCAAACAAAGAAGATTTTATTTGAAAATACAGTCGTTGAAACTTTGATGGGAGGTCTATATCTAACGAAACTCGACTATGAGGTCTATATCGGATAGACAGTTCTCCTCTCCATCTACAAGACAAAATTTAAAACTTTTGTTAAATTCCCCCTTAGTTTCGGAAAAAGTATGTCGATTTTTAAATAAATACTTTGTTTGATACCTATACGTACTTTCTTAGTCTAGCTAGTCTTGCGTTCCATTTTTAAATACCTAACACGATATGAACTTCCTTAGTAATTTACTTCGCCTAGGCTGGCAACTTCGATCTCACTCAGAGAAGGTTGTCAAAATAATATTCGAATTTTCCAAATATGTTTTGAGACAAAGGTGAGAGACGTGTTAGGTACACATCTACGCTAAAAAAGGTTTTAGTGATTTCAGTTTTATCGTCAACGAGGTTCGGATTGCGTGCGTTTAATGACATTCTACTTAGCACCGGGTCGCTTACGTCAATCCCACAGTTCTGAGAATCCAGGGTTCAAAGAATCCCGGGGTTCCGTGTACCACTTGTTTGTAGAGCCAGTGAAAACAATTTGATGGAATTAAAAGTGTCTGGCTGGCGAGACAAACCCAAGCCGGCACGACCAAAGAGGTTAATGTGTGTCACGTTGACAGAATTTATTCTAATGAGGTTTTACTTGGTTTTGGTGAGTAAATGCAATAGAGGCTTGACTTTCAAGATACAAAATAGTTAGTGTCGACCGCAACCACGTGAATGCGCAGAACCAATTTGACATACGAATTGCGTTCTGCGCATCGTTTTGTCACGTGGTTCGCTGGAGAACAAGTTGTTTGACGCTGACGCAAGCCTATAAATAATGAAAGAAAATATTTAAGCAAATAAGTTTGAATAGGAAATTAGAACTAAGTTTTTTATTAAATTAATTCGAGAACGATCACAGACCTCTTACAATAATTAATTTAAAACATTAGGTATAGGTAGGTATACATAGACGTCCGTTGACTTACAAAAAATAACGTAAGTAGGTAAGTACCTAGTAAAATAAATAAAATGAGAATTGTTGGTGAAATATTATCTTATTTCTATTTTCCGCCAATGGATGCCATCTTGAGAAACCAAATACTTTTGTTTACTTTCTTCGGGTAAATAATACTCAGACAGACAGAAGTCACTTAGTACTTAATAGCTATAAATTATAATATAATTATTTTTGATCAGTAACATCTTTCCTCTCGATTTCTGTCAATTTGTGGCAGTGATTTCGTGAAATGCAACGGAAGTGTGTAACAGGAAGTTAACTGTCAGATGATGACAAACTCAGAAAAATGAAGTTATTAGAAAATGAGATGTCAAAAATACACATCATACAAGACTATTGCGAGCCTTTTTTTTTAATTGTACACGCTCTAAAACCAGACAAATTTAATTTTACATTATAGATGAATAACAGTATTCCTATAGAACACCAAGATAGACAGTGTCAAACCAAAATGGATGCGGAATGCAGGACAGAAAAATTTCAGACACCCTGTCAATAAAAATGAAATATCTTTACTTTCAAATAATGTTTCTTACTTTTTACGATGTAATTTTATGAACAATGATAAATCCTAGTGAGTAGTTTTAACTTATAATATTTATCCAGCCCTGTTACTTCTCGTTTTCAAAAATTACCATCGGACAAAAATGTACTAGAATTTAGCCAATGTGGCACCCTTTTGTAGCCGCATCTACATTGTGATTCTGTACTTCTATGTTTTACATCAATATAATTATCAAAATCGCACCAATTTTCACGCAATTATAATGAAGGCTCTTGATCAAAAATCAACTAAAAGTTTCTAATTGTCTAATTACATTTTAGGTAATTATTTTATAATTACTCAACGCCCAATTCAATATCGTAAAAGGGTTTAGTGATAGCATCTGAGGGGCGTCGGCCATTTTACTTGAATATTTTATAACGGATAATCACCACCTTCAGTTTGTAAATCAACTTGACGCTTTGATGATTACTATGAGGAAGCTCTTTGTTCTTGCTTTTTTTGTTTTTTTTAATTATTTCAAATTATTTTCATGTTGTTTACTTATATTTAGTTTTTTTTTCATACAAATTGGTTTAAGTATGCAAGTAGAGTAAAAATGATGAATTGCTATTTGTAGGCAGATGACTTATGAAAAACTACGTAAGTTGGTACCTAATATTTTTCCTAAGAACATGGCTTGATTGTTAATGTATTTTTTACTAGTTATATTTGTCATAATATAATTTTTAAAATGTCATATTTACTTTTTTTTTTTTTTTTGAAGATTTTAATTTTAATTTGAATTGGAATTTCTATGTTCATACGTGCTTAAATTGGTGGTACCTATATTATTGCAGAATGTAAATTGTAGTCGATCATTAAATGGGTATTTCTGGATTTAATTGGGATGTAATTTTGTCATCACTTACAAAACCTTATAATTTAATATTATATAAAAAGCATAAATCAAGCCCTACAATTTAAAGATAGTTTTATATTATCTATTTTTAAATTCATAATTATCATCCTAAAGGGCTCATTGCGTGTATTATTCTCACACATATTTATCATTATGAGAAATCTTTCTCCATTGTTTTTATAATGTTTATAAGGGGTGGCTACAAATACGGTCAAGTCACATACTAATCATCCTAACTCTAAAACATGCCAACAGTCTACCAAAAGTATTAGAACTATGAAATTTAAACTTGTATTGAATAACACTCTAACTCCAAAAACAACAGCCGGCGCCTCAACCCTGAAAGAGTTCATTATTCAAAGCTAATTAGCACTTCCGTTCGTAAATTTAATGACGGCAAGACGTTTATTTAGTTACTTCTAAGAGTGCAACAACCTAGGTTATGCAGTGTAACCCTTGGTCAAGGGCATAAATTAACGATTAATCGCCTAACAGCCTAATGATCGACAACAATACAAAAATCGGCTTACCTTACGAAGTTTCGCATGATGAAGCTGGCTGGTTTCTTAAAAATATAAAATAATTTTCACTGTGAGAGTTCAGTTTTGGATTACACTCGGAATTGCGCGTTAGTCGCGTTCGGCACGCGTGCGATTTGCTCAAAGGCTTCGACTGTTGTGAGCGGTTCTGCGTCTGGTCTTGAACTTGGCAAGAGTGCATGTAGGTGCATTTTCGTCAAAGCCTGAACAATGCTTTTAAGCCTTTGATGTCAGACGGGCTATCGCGGGGAGGAAATAAACTAGTAGATCCATAAAAGCGTATGGATTTTGAAGTATCTTAATCCCTAATGAAATTTTAGTAGTCGCCACAGTATTTTGGTGAAACGAGGTAGTAAATTGCAAACTCTACCGTCTAACTTAGCTTAAAAAATAGTTAATACAATTTTTATTACATGTTTGCATATATTTAGAAGTACAAAGTAGTCTCCACAGTATTTTGAATTGAAATAAAGGCTTAGTGGTAGAGTTTGCTCTTTGCTACCTCTTGTCATTTTTGTTTCTAGATCCAAAGTAAGCCTTTTTATAGGCGCGCCAAGGCAGAATATAAACTGCAACAATTACCAAAACATTACGACATAATCACAAAACTTTTTGAAAGATATACTGTTTGAAAAATGTGTTTATTCATAGATAGAAAATTATTTATTGCACTTAGCAAATAGCAGGTACAAAGTTGAACTTAATGCTATGTAGCATCATATTTAATTTTCAGCTAAACATCAAAGTTTAGTTAAAATTCAAAGTGTTCTGAAGGAGGATTACTAACTTATATAATTCGTTACTCACATATTTGCATGTAGAATTGTAGAATATATCATATCACGTCATAGAAAAAAGAGAATATGCTAATGCATTTTGTGTAATTGCTTCATAAAATTCCTAGTGTGATTTACTACAGTTTAACTATGGTATTCAAATTATAATTTTATCTTATCAAACCAATTAAATTCAGATGCGCGCGTATTAAATAACATAATGACTACTTTTAGAAGAAATGGTTTATTACCCAATTATTTGTACATTAACATACTTATTTTCACACTTAAAAACGCCCATTTTAAGAGGGAAAGTCTGGTTAAATACGATCATTATCTGTTTATTTTTAAAACAAAATTGTAATGCGTTGCACAAATGATTATGTAGTTCACTTTCACGGAAGTAAAATGGTGATCTGTGGTTTAAAGAAGAAAACATTTTTTTCAGGATTGAACAGGTGGATCACTGCCATCTTCTTGTTGTCTTGAATTTGAAATTCGAAAATATATTTTGTCACTTCAGCCAGTTTATGAATTTTCATTGTTATTCCATCTTCCTTTGGAGGTTTGTATTTGGGCTACAGAAAATGTTGGATAAAAAGCGTATAAAATAGCAAATTAAGATAAAAAATTTAATGCTTGATTAAAGTTTAAACATAACAAATTACTTAGCTACCTATTTCTTATCTTATAAATCTTATCTTATCTTATTTATTCATTTTTGCTTGCTGGAATGTACCTAAGTACCTACAATATGCAGACATGTATTGGTATGTCTTAAAGTTTATTATTATAATGTAAAACGCGCCAAAAAAAAAAATGGCCAATTTTAGCCAACTTCTAGTACATTTTGGTCCGAGGCTAAATTTCGAAATAGAGAAGTAACAGGGCAAACAAAATATTATAAGTTAAAATTACCTACACGTGTGTAAAAGTGCATAAAGCTTAAGCAAGCTTTTAGGTATTACACACGTTATAATAGGATGGATGATGATATACCTAATTGGCTTACACGGTTGCTCTTTATAGA
This sequence comes from Lobophora halterata, assembly GCA_932526365.1. Lineage (NCBI taxonomy): Eukaryota > Metazoa > Arthropoda > Insecta > Lepidoptera > Geometridae > Lobophora > Lobophora halterata. The sequence goes on from OW052012.1 coordinate 2,329,237, forward strand.
GTAAAAAAAAATCTTCTAAAAGCTAGGAAAATAGAATTAACTCAGGTTCTGAGGCAATAGAAAACCACCCAATTACCGCAGATAAATACTAATTGGCTTATTAGCTACACCTATAAATGGTAGGCAATAATCTAAATCCTCCAAGCAATAAACATTAGGAAAGCACTAAAAAGCTGTCTACACACTGCTTCGACGAAGCTAGTTCTAGACTTCACCGTTGTACCAACACAGTACCAGATATACTGACTTGCGGTTCGAAGGGCACTGTAGCTATAAATTTGGCTTTTGAAACTGAACATCAAAATGTCTTAAATGTACGAGCGCATGATTTCTTACCATCTGAATATCTAGCTAGTCTCATCACTTTTATTTACAGTCACAATAATAGGTTTTACAAAAACGTGCTAAGTATAACTTTTAGTGACCGTAAACACAACTGAGAAGTCACAGAGAAGCAAACTACGCATTTCGTTTACTTGGACGACGTATATTTTTCATTTATTTTGATTTAAACACTAAACTACTAAACCGATTTTGATGAAATTTCAAATTCATTTAGATTTTTTTCAAATCGGTATATAAACAACAAAGTTCTGAGGTAAAAAATAAACAAAAACGACAACCGAGAGAACCTCCTACTTTTTTCGAAGTCGGTTTTAAAATAGATTTTCTTAGGGATTTACCACCGCAAAAAAATAAGTACTTAAGGCTAATCCTCAAATCCGAATTCCATACAAAATATTTCGGACAAATACTCAAAAAGTACGCCGTATTATAGTAATTTCTTCGCTACGCATGTCTAATGTGTCACGTCGAATGTACGCAAAGCACGCCTACGATGTACAATTACCCATGACACCGACACCCGGTAGGTAAGTTATTGCAATAATAGTAAATGCTATTAATTTTATACAGGAGTCGCCTGAATACATAGATAAATAACGGTGTTCCTATAGAACACTAAGATAGACACTATCAACCAAGATGATGTCTTAAAACATGGAAAAAAAATACATATTTTCAAATAATTATTTGTAACTTTTTACGATGGATGATTTATATAATGAAAAAATAAACTGAACCTAACGAGGTGAGCGCGATAAATACCCGTTATAACCAAATAACTATGTGTGATAATCGCGAAAGTCTACAAAAAACTATATCAAAAAAATATGGTTAAAAATATTATTAATATTGCTTCTAAGAGTTGTATTTGTGAATATTTTACTAGTTATATTTTCAAGTAGGTACCTTTACAATATCTTAACAAAAGGATAAATAAATAAAAATATACTATTTCAGATCAATTAATTCAGTAGTTTTGACGTGATTGTAAAACAAAGATCCTCGCAAACTTTCGCATATAGGTACTTATATTTAAAGTACGATTTCATTGACTCATTCCATGCCAAAATGCAGTTGAAATCCAATACGAATTGCAGTGTCCGGTGCGACAGTGCAGTATGTGAACATCGAACACTGCAGCTCAGCTGGCTTTGGGCCAAGAAGCTGTTCACATTTCCACAGCACGGACATCACTACTACTACTATTTATAATACAGTAATTAGGACAAAACAGACATATTTTTAGTAGTGTATTAGTTTATTTATCCTATTTCCTTCCCTTGTAATCTCGGGGTATGGGTTGCCTAGCTGTACGCCCTTACCACTAACACCGCACGCGTATACATATGCGGCTGCGCGCATCGGCAGAAGTGTAAAAATCGGGGAAGAACATTTTACGCGGTTCGAAAGATATAAGAAAAAAACTTTGCGGCTTGAAAAACTATTATATGGTGGCGGTTTTGTATGTGATTATTGGTGGTGGTATAAGTAAAAGGAACAGCGGAAGCGGGCGAGTTGGGTGAGTTTAGGGGTCCCATAAACTTATTTATGTAATTTGTGTATTGCTACGGTATCACAGCGCGGCGGCCGGTGGTGGCCACAGGTCTTTGGAACCAGCGGTTGCGGGTGGGTGTGTTTAGCTTTTAACTAACAACTACGGTTCAAAAAAATAGTTACTTTATGTATAAATACCGAAAACGAATACCTAATTAAAATTGCCTTTCGATTAATTTAAAAAAAGCTAAGGAGACTGTTAACATTTCCACTGCACGGACATCACTACGGTTTAAAAAAATAGTTACTGTATGTATAAATACCGAAAACGTATACCTACCTATCTAATTAAAATTGCCGTTCGATACATAAAAAAAAGTACTTGTATATAAGTATTCTTAGGTTTGATTTCTGTGCCAAAATAAAGCCTTATTTTTTATTTATTAATTTAATTTTTATTTATTTTACGAGTTAATTTAATTTATTTGTTTATACACGAACAGCTTTCGCTGATGTGTCTATGTCACTGTAATATTTCCACTGCACGGAGTCCGTGATGTCCGTGCCACGGACATAACTACGGTTTAAAAAAAAAATACAGTATGCATTAATACCGAAAACGTATACCTAATTAAAATCGCCGTTCTATTAATTTAAAAAAAAGTCAAGGAGACTGTTAACATTTCCACTGCACGGACATCACTACGGTTTAAAAAAATAGTTACTGTATGTATAAATACCGAAAACGTATACCTACCTATCTAATTAAAATTGCCGTTCGATACATAAAAAAAAGTACTTGTATATAAGTATTCTTAGGTTTGATTTCTGTGCCAAAATAAAGCCTTATTTTTTATTTATTAATTTAATTTTTATTTATTTTACGAGTTCATTTAATTTATTTGTTTATACACGAACAGCTTTCGCTGATGTGTCTATGTCACTGTAATATTTCCACTGCACGGAGTCCGTGATGTCCGTGCCACGGACATAACTACGGTTTAAAAAAAAAATACAGTATGCATTAATACCGAAAACGTATACCTAATTAAAATCGCCGTTCTATTAATTTAAAAAAAAGTCAAGGAGACTGTTAACATTTCCACTGCACGGACATCACTACGGTTTAAAAAAATAGTTACTGTATGTATAAATACCGAAAACGTATACCTACCTATCTAATTAAAATTGCCGTTCGATACATAAAAAAAAGTACTTGTATATAAGTATTCTTAGGTTTGATTTCTGTGCCAAAATAAAGCCTTATTTTTTATTTATTAATTTAATTTTTATTTATTTTACGAGTTAATTTAATTTATTTGTTTATACACGAACAGCTTTCGCTGATGTGTCTATGTCACACAGTGTTGGATTTTTTGATAGTTTTGTGTCACTTTTTTAAAATAGTCTTGTTGGATGCAACCAAATGTAGAGTTTGTTCTTGAACAAGTTTGTGGCTGCTGCAGAAACATCTTCCAGCTGTATATTCCAGTTGTGCACCACTCTGAGGAATTGATTAGCCGTACCGTAAGGATGTTGGCATAGCTTGAATATTCGCCGATACCCGCTAATGTAGCAGTAGCATTAAAAATTTGCCCCGTCCTCGCTTCGTTCTCGTTCCGTAGAGTTGTTATACGATATCTCTGCATTTCCTGTGACACTCACCGGCTTAGGTTGTAGACGCATCTTTATTATCCCACCTTACACGCTTACATGAGTAGATACAGTCGGCTCTGTGATGGTCTTTACATCCAGCTTACGCCAGTGTTCGCCTGTGATTAAACCACTCACAACAAACACATCATGTGTTTGCATGAGTAAACTACTGATGTGGTTAAACCACTTAGGTATAACTATGATATAAACTACAAGTAGTTTAATCGAAGGAGAACACTGGCGTAAGCTGGGTGTAAAGACAATTACAGAGCCGATCCTACGTGCTATAGGAAAATCTTAAGTATCTATTTCTACAAGTAGGTATTTATTTTATGTTAATAAGTGGCGTGACTAGCTAGGCGCTCTCCTGATGGTAAGAGGTCACGCCTGCCCATAACTATAAGTAATGTGTAAGCATTACTGTGTTCCGGTTGGAAGGGCACTGTAGCTAGTGAAATAACCGGGCTTTCGAAACTGACCAACTAAATAAATGATGGCTGGAAACCAACCATCATTCTGGTACCTACCTAAAGGATAAATTATCCTATTGGTTTCAAATAAAAATGACTCAACAAGAAATTATTCTCCCTTTCTCTTTATATTTCTAAGAAATGGTATGTTTACTGCTGTGATTCATTTGGTCCACCATCATTTGCATGCCATTATTGAATAAGTTTGAATCATAGTAGGTAACGGTGTTCCTATACTAATATCTGCAAACCAAGATGGAGTCGTAAACTAGGATTTAAAAAAAATTAACATCGATGTTTGTCTTGAGTCTGGGTTTTTTCTATGTATTCTATGTAGGTATTTACAAAAAAAGTGTATAATAAGTTCTATCATATCCTTCCTTCCAATGTCCACCGTCCTACTTCATTCAAATGCCTTCTGTCCGAAATTTTCTATACTGAAATTATTTTTCTTATATCTAATTTTATGGATATAAACAAAATTAAACTTTAATCCCGGTATTCCCACTTTGCACTCTCGTCCTTTTCCCTTCCCTATTTCCTTCATCCTTCATTCACTGCACAATCCTCCAAAAGTTCCGACGCCAGCATTGTACGGTCTTTGGCGGAATCGCGGCGACACAATCAACCTGTCGCGAAGGCGAACAATCAAGAATTGAATTGAATTAAGTTCTATCAGTTATAAGGTTTCCATAGTACAAGCTCTGCTTAGTTTGGGGCAAGATGGCGTTGTGTGAAACGTCCAAAATAATAAATATTTTTTCAAATAATGACTTCACTCCTTAAGGATATAGTAACAGTCTGAACCTGGGCCGTTAAGATCTTAGTAGCGATTAAAGTAATTCCTTACGAATTTTGTCAGTTTGATGCTAGTAGGCATAAGTAATCTAACTACTAAGTATTTTATATAGTTTTAATTAATAAATCTAGGTAGGCTAAGCACTAAGAACATTAGTGCGCCAACGCTAGAAACCATTAAATCCTGTATCGAGTTACCCAAAGGTGTATTCAGATTACAGAGGCTGCGTGTATTCAGATAAATAGATGTAGATAAACTTTTTTCAATGGCGATTGTAGAGATTGATACTACCATCATAAGATTATATTCTTTGCTACCAGTGTCGCGTCGTAGTAGCTACACTTTATTTGGTCAATTCAATATTTTGAAAACGAAAAACTAAAGTCTTAACTAACGATTAACTTAATGTAATGAAATTTTGTTTTTGAAAAATTTGCAATAAGATGTGTGTTTCAAACATTCGAACAAACGTTTCTATAGTAGGAATCTACTACTTCTCATGTAATAAAACTATGAAAACTATCTATTTCATTTTAGTTGTAAGTACATATCTTATTGTAGGTATGTCCTGTCAGGATAAACTGTTGTTTCCTACTAAATAGGTACATATTAAGATCTTTTTGTACCTACCCAGTTTTAAATAATAAATGATTCTTATTTAAAAGTAATCAAGGTTTTACAAAAATATATAGCAAACGACTTCAGTTGGACTGTTATAGTGACCGTAAACACCATTGAAAACTCATAGCCAAATACGCAATTTAGTTTTCTTTGACGACATATTTTTTTTTGCAAAATACGTAATTTAGTTTATTTCGACGACATATTTTGATATAAAACTGAACTACTGAACTGATTTTGATAAAATTTATATGGGACCAATCTGGAAGTATACCCATATCTCAAACAAAAAATAATTATTTGTTTTGATTATATTTTTATTTGATATTTTTGCAACACGCAACGTAATCAGTGGGTCTGCGAGTCTAATAAAAATAAATAAAATAAAATAAATAAATAAACAGCGATATGCTTATAGCTTCCTATGAACATACCCTGAGTGGGTGCTGGAATTGATTCCCGCCCGACCCACTGGTTTATCAGCCACTATTGATAGCTGCCAACTTTGTTAATCAACCACTATTGATAGCTGCTAACTTTGTTTCACTATTAATAACTTGATTGGAAAGTTATTGGCAAAGAGAACACGTCGGATTTTCACCGAAACAAATAATATAGCCTGAAAACATTGTAAAATTACCGAGAAATTCATAGCGTCGGTCGTTTCGTATCTATTCAGAACAAGTCGAACACTAGAAAATTAAAAGCTACGTAAAGCATTGATCATGATATAAAATCGATGACCAAAAAAGGGTTTCTAAACAGGTAAATAAAATAATTTCATAAATAAGTAATACATAAAAATTAATATACTTAGTTCGAAAACATGTGTCAAGTGCACGAAAAAAGCCTCTTCAAAGCACACTTGAATTGATTGATAAGTAGAAAAATAATTAACTAAATTTTAATTACCAAAAAAAATTAAATGGGCAATGCAGACGGTGTACTACGTTGCATCTGTGCAGTCAGAATTTTGGGTTTCTAGAAAATGACAGAGTGACAGCGGCGCGAGTGCGGCGCCCGAGCCGAGGTTTTGCGAGCTAGCTCGAGCTAGGTACCCGGGTTTGCCAAACGATGAATAAAACTTACATTATTATCAATTAAAGGTACCGCCTGACGCAAATCCATAGGAAAACGACTAACGGTAACAGTTATCCAATTTTAATCAAATTTATTTTGACAAAAAATCGACTTAATTTTTTCAAGTTTTTTTGCCGTATATGTGTTCAGTAACGGCAACTGCCTATGCGTATTTTTTTTTATGGTGATTAAAATTTGACCGTGTATAAATTGATGCGTATTTAGTCATTATTTCTCACAATGATTAAATATGAAGTGAGTTCTCATATTAACTGTTTTCTCATTATAAAGAAGACACGTACTTAGCAATCTTACAGTTTACATTGTAAGGAAAATTATGCCTCAAGGCTGAATAACAATAGACCAAGTATATCATATAAGTACAAAAAATTCACAAGATATTTCCGATAAAATTACACATGCATGAATATTTTCTCGTTCAAAGGTTCTCGCAAAAACATCGCGTGGATGAGTTTTGTGCTCGTATGTACCTATTAGTGTTAATGATAGGACAGTGCATCGAGCGGGCCTGGCGAAGCGTGAGAGATAAGGGCTTTATATGGGGCTCCTACCCTAACAACTTAATTCAAAACTATTGGTCTTTATGTCCTAGGGAATAAAGTTCAAATTGCTACTGTTAAAGTTTTATAATCTGTCGAAAGCTTTATTTCCAAGTCTAGTTCGAAGGATGAATTGAAACGTAGTGAAAAGCATAAGATCTAGATTGCATGTTATTTTACGACTGATTACATCATTGTTATCAAGCATTTGGAAAATTTGTGTACTAAGTATTTATTTACCCACTAGTAGAACTTCATTGTCATCATCAATGAAACTCTTTTCTTAGTATGCACTTTCAGCTCTTGACGAAAATATCCTCAAAATTTCAAGTCTCTACATCCAGTGGTTTGGCATGTGCGTTGTCGGTCTTTTGTTTATTATTAAATGTCTTTTATGTTTAAAAAGTATGTAATAAACAAGAGTGAAATAAACTAGGTGTTTACAATGAATTAGGGATCGATTCCATGTTTTCCTGTCTCGAATTCGGGGTAAACAATTAAGTGAATGAACCTTGCTTTCACATTTAAATAACATTAGGACCAAACTAGCATTTACCACACTACAATAATAATGTACTTAAAAAGCTCTTTAAAATTATTTAATAAAATCTGTTAAGACTGTCAGACATAATAAATTGCAATAACACATTTGGATATTTACATTTTTGAAAGATTTATGAATAATTATTAATTTATAGTACCTAAATAAATCAAAATTAGGTACATCTAAAAATAAATTCATTTCCTGTTATCTTTACATGTAATTAGATGATTTCAATCAAATCTATGATCTTAATGAGAACAAAAGACAAATGAGTGACATAATGAATGTGGTATGTGTGTATGTGAATACATTATTACCACATTCGTGGAGGCTGGCTAAAACGAAATGAAGACCCCACGCAGTGGGTTCTGTTCTCGCTGAGATGGTGATGTAAATTCTGATCCTAATGTAACATGAACCAGTGGAAAGAGGCGTTTATCAAAAAGGCAGATTACAGATTCGCCACGCAACAGTTATCTGAATTACCTTGCTAATGTAATAAATAATAATTCATCCAAAATTGCCGGACTCCTTGATTCGATTCTTTTGTCTGAAACTGGGTGGTAGTGATTTAGATTATTTTTTGTAGATAGGTAAGAACTTATTGCCTTTATTTAGATAGGACATTTTTAACTTACATAATCACTGATCTGTAGGTACTCTATATAGAGGTCAGTGTACATAATAGATTAAAGGTATAGTCAATTGAACTAAATGAGTCAAACTTGCGACTTTTTGAATTTTCACAAAAAAATATCAAACGTTGTAACTTTGCCTATAAATTACACTAAAATTACAGCACCAGATGGCACTTTCCTGTCATTTTGATATTTTTTGAAAAATTAAAAGTCTCTATAGAGGAAAGCTAAAGCCCCATTGACATTGGCGCATCTTTTCTATTGACTGAACATGATTTCATTAATAGGGTTCATCACTACGGTTACGTACCTACTAATTGGAATTTATAGCCATAGTTTAGCCATAATATAATTTACTATAGCCTAACTTTTTATTGCTAAGTCCCTAGATACGTATTAACAACGTAATGGCTCAAGATAACTAGCTAAACACCAAACTCTACCTTTTCTCGTGCCAACAACACGCACGCCAAATCGCGTTCGGCTTCACGCCAGACCGAAGCAAGAATGAGCCATTGAGCAGAAAAAAAAATGACAATTATGGCACACTTATGTCACACATAAAGATGTATGATAGTAATAGAACGACACCGTGACTTAGTTGGTAGTGACCCTGCCTACGAAGCTTGGTGTTCCGGGTTCGATCCCCGGCCGGGGCAAATATTAGTGACGAACACAAATGTTTGTTCTCGGGTCTTGGATGTTGTGATGTGTTGTATGTGTCCATGCCACCTGCGACACAGGGAATCCTAGTGCAGGGGTGTGAGTGTGTGAATGTTTGTTCTCGGGTCTTGGATGTTGTGATGTGTTGTATGTGTCCATGTCACCTGCGACACAGGGAATCCTAGTGCAGGGGTGTGAGTGTGTGAATGTTTAATAAAGAGGAACAATAGAGAACAGGTAAAAATGTTTAATTTAATTTCTATTTTAATGTACATCTCTATGATTATACTTATACTAACAGTTTTTAGAGCCCCAGCAATCCTATCATTAGGTAGGTGCGAGTTCCTATCATTATATTATAAATATTGTAAGCTCTAAGTTAGACGTTATCAAATGTATAAAATGTTAATCCAAAATGTAAATAAATAAATATGAAACTATTAAATACATTTATAATTATAGTGTGCGTACACATCAGGTACTCACAAGGTGTGCGCAGGAACAAAGGTGTGCTTTCGAAGTTAGCCGCAGCTATAGCCGAAAATTGCTACTGACCACATATTTCAGTCAGTAACTTCGGAAACACTCGTTCGGTGCGTTTACACAATAAATACTTATATTGTGTTGTATTTATGTATACCTGTGTCCGAAGTTGCCTCTTAACTATTCTATAGTTTTGCCAGATTTGCCTTTGCTACCGCAACATCACGCAACGCAAGCCTATTTACGTACGTAAGTTATGTTAGGCTTATTCGATATGCATTTTCAGAGGCGAACACATAATTTTATACTATGAAGGAACTTATTGAGAAATACTTTTTCGGCATAGAGCGATACGGTATGTCCTTGAAATGTCTAAGCTACCATTTTAGTCACGAGGCGCTTTCCATGTTTTTATGATTATAAGTGGACCTTTCTCTAATTTAGTGAGAATGATTAAGTTTCTATGTATAAGTCAGGGTAGCCTGAGTGGCTCTACGTAATTGCTACACTAGCGCTCCTAGAACTTCCATAGCTAGAGACACTTTGCTTATTAACAAAAAGAGAACAGACAGATAAAAAAATTGAAAATACAGAGAATAGAATAGACAGAGTGCCTATAACTTTTAAAAAGTATGAAATAAAATTAATATTTTGGACATTTCACACAACGCCATCTAGCTCCAAACAGAGCTTGTAATATGGGATCCAGATATCTGATACAATACTTAAATACTTTTTTTTTATAAATACATACATAGAATACCTACATAGAAAACACCCAAACTCAGGACAAACACTGTTGTTTATTACACAAATGTTTGTCCTGAAGCGGGATTCGAACCCGCGACGCTAGCGTGGCAGTCCAATACACTTGCCATTCGACCAACGGTAAAAGCCATAAAAACCATATAAGCTGTAAAGTAAGTATACCTAACTCGGGCGAATTAACATGACACCTGGCTGACACGTGACTCGAAACTTGATGCCTCGCACGGCGCCCTCCGTGTTTCTTCTTCCTCTAATTGCAAAGCCTAAGTACTACAGGACCTCTTCTCTATCAAGATTAACCTTTCTCTTCTACACAGTACACATTTTCCAATTCTACACAGTACTTTGCACAAACTTCATTCGAGCCAGGTGACAAGTTAATTCGCCCGAGTTGTAAGTACATTGTACATATTAGAAAGCCTTAGAAGTAGTAACACGATTTTGGATTTATTTTTGTTATTCTGTTTAGGGGTACTTACCTACAGGTACAAGACATACATAAGTAGATACATGGACACTAAATTTATAGTTAGTTATCTTCTAGCGAACATTAACTGTTCTGGTAGAGCGATTGGATAGGTTACTTGAGTAATGATCAAGTTACCCTATTTTTTAGAAGACGATCTTACCCTATGACTAATTTACCACAAACCACTTTTTATGTATCATTCTAAGGCCATTCATTGAAGTAAGCATCTAGCTATTAGTGTTAAACGTTTTTGCAGCTCAATTTTCCGACATTACCGTTAATTTTATGGTTTAGGTTACTAGAGCACTTGAGGATACAGTGGATTGAGGGACCGGCTTAATAATTGTAGGGAATTATCACAGATAATAATTTATTATTATCTATTACGGCGAGGTATGCGCAGTTTAATGAAGTGGGAATCGAACCCGCAACACCTGCGGGGCGTGGTAAACTAACACATTAAATAAATAACATTCATTTTACTGTTTACATAAAAAACCATAACGGTACCTACACAGAAAATGCTGTTATTAATATTATTATTTTTTATGAAGTTTTATATAGTGGAGCATCATTGTTCCTCGCACTAGGTCTCTAATGAGCCTGTATGGCGAGGTGACAGAGACTCCCTCGGACTCTATCAAAAATAAATTTAACTTTAATTGTTTAAGGAGCATTTCATGATAGTGTAGTTCGTTTATAAAATAAACAAATTAGATGGGTAGTTTGTCTGGTAGTTAAAGACGAAATCGGTAGATAATAAAATGTAAAATTTATTTTACCGCGGCAAAAAACATTTCCACCAATACATTCTCTAGAATGATTGCTATTGCTGTTGTCCTAAAAGCAAGCAACACAGTAAAATAAACAAATTAGATTACCTAGATTGGTTGGTAAAGACGAAATCTAAAATTCTGCATCGCTTTATTTTCCCGCGGCAAAGAACAGAATGTCCACCCATTCATTCTCAAGAATGATTGCTATTGCTGTTGCCCTAATTCTCCATCCATTAATGCGGTTTCCCATCATTGCCGTGCCAGCAAATTAGATTTTTACAAGCGTCAATTAAGTACACAGAGTCCAAACTAATTACCTAGCATTGAATCACAGTTTTGTAAGCAGTGATAGCGCTACAACTCAGGTAGGACGTTTTACTCTTAAAAACTAGCAAGGCGCTCTTTTGATCGCCAAGCTCATGATGAATAAATCAGCTTGAATCGTGCTTAGAGAAGCTCTTAACAAGCTTTTTAACAAGCTATAAGTTTAGAGATAACGATACAACGCGACGCCCCCTTTGTAGGTTTTAGTTTACCATTTTCTTTTATTTCTAATTCATATTTCATGTTGACTAAAAGGTTATTGTACCTACAGTACTTATGCGCACAACACAAATTAAATGAAAAATTAAATGAAAAATGAAATGAAAATAGAATGTAAACAAATCAAAACAAGTAGTAAGTATGTTTAAAAAGTTGCCAAAAATTAACTAAGGAGAGTACCTAACTCGGAAAACTTTGATAATCTAGGTTCCTTCATGCGTAATAAAATTGAAGTATGCACGTTTCTAGAGGAACCAGTAAAATCAGTGTTTATCACAGATTTATCTGAGTACCTACTAAAGTAGTGTTCATACTGTTCATACTGGATGCATATGTGCAATATGTGATGTGCAACGAAGGAAGGAGCTATGGTGAGTAATTAATTAGCGATGAGGTCACCTCGCTGGCCCACATTGCGCTACCATATTCAATTTGTTTAATGACTGCGGGCATACGCATGCATCTAATGGTCATGGACCCAGGTACGACCCTGGGAGAAATAATAGTGTACGCTTTAATGGAATTTAGAATGAGAAGCAAATTGCTGAAGGGTCGGCCAAAGAGAGCGGTGCAAAATGTATTATTTCGGTAATTAGCTTGATCTGCCCTTAAAAACATAGCACATTTTTCTTTGCAGAGAATTTGCAGTAATCATTCCGTTTAGAATATAAATAATGCAATTTTCTCAACTTCCTCTACCTACTGACTGGTAAAACACAATATAACTTTGGACCGACCAGGGTACCTAAACAAACATACATGAAACAAAAGTGTAAATGTCATTATATCGACGGATTTGAGACAAAATAATAGCTTTCATTAGATTTCGGTACAAAGCTATTAATTAAAATTAATTTAGGAGTTTGACGATATCTAAGAAATGGGATATTAAATTAGCTCTTTTGTAATAGGCCGCGCTTTTGCCGGAAGTGCGTAAGATCGGTAACTTCCGAAAATTTAATACAGCCTTAGCTCGGTGAGACTCTGTGGTTTCATTCGTTCTCTGTTTGTTTGTTTGATAAGCAAACATTGTTCGATTATAAATGTTTAGTCTGTAGTTCGGTGAGATTTGTAATGGCGGTCGCGACAGAAAATAAATCGTAAATTACTCAAAGCAATTGGGAAATAGATTGAATCACCGCTAAAAATGTCGTCGGTGGAGCCTTCGCAAAACAAAACATGGGAGCTTTCTCTGTACGAGCTCCACCGCACCCCGCAGGAGGTGATCACCGACGCGACGGAGATCGCAGTGTCCCCTCGAAGCCTGCACAGCGAATTGATGTGTCCCATTTGTTTAGACATGCTCAAAAAAACCATGACGACGAAAGAATGCTTGCACCGGTTCTGCAACGACTGTATAATTACCGCGCTGCGCTCTGGAAACAAGGAATGCCCAACCTGTAGAAAGAAGCTGGTGTCAAAGCGGTCATTGCGACCCGACCCTAACTTCGACTTGCTCATTTCAAAGATTTACCCCAGCCGAGATGAGTACGAAGCTCACCAGGAGCGCGTGTTGGCTAAAATTAGCATAAGTCATTCACAAGCTGCACTTGTCAACTCTATTACCGAAGGTATAAAGCTGCAGTCTCAGAACAGGCCTCAAAGATCGCGGAAGAATCAGGATGAGCCAAGCAACGCTAGTAATTCCAACTCCAGTGGGGCTACAGAAGCACCTCAGAATGGCCAGAACGGTAGTAGCTCTTCCGTGCCGAAGGAAACAGCGCCTGCGATGGGCAACCCTGCTCCTTCCGGTCAGTCAACATCTAACCCGGCTTCAGTTCGAAGTACGCCATCCCCTGTACCATCAAACATTAGTTCTATCTCCAAAAATACAAGCACAACTAAACGGGCTAAGTCCATTTTGACCTCGGAGCGGAGTGAGGAAAGTGAATCTAGTGATGCGGGCAGGTGAGTGAGATTCCCATTTTGTAGATGCTCTGCTTTCTCTTTTCCATATCTATTCTGTCTTTTTCCAATCAAATTGATTGTCTTTCACCATTTATACTTTTCTAGTTATCTTTATTTAGTTGATCAATTTTAGCCATTCTCTTCTTGATAATATTTTTTTCATCATTAATTGAACTACTGATTCTACTACTGTGGAGACCAGTGCCATATTAAGTAGGAAATTGGTTCCTGAGCATATTCTATTTCTTGCAATCTACTCTATTTTATTTGCTGCACGCTTCCTGATTGTACTTAATCCAATTTCCAGAACAGAAGGAGAAAACTCAATGGACACAGAGGGGGAGGGGGAACCATTGAACCCGAATGAAATAGAGCTTGTGTTCAAGCCACACCCCACAGAGATGACTGGCGACAACCAACTGATGCAGGCACTAAGAGACAGCTCAGTGCGCTACTTAAAGACTACTGCTAATGCGTCTGGTTAGTATTCTCCATGAATAAAATAGTGCTTGTGATCAAGCCACACCCCACAGAGATGACCGGCGACAATCAACTGTTGCAGGCTCTAAGAGACAGCTCAGTGCGCTACTTGAAGACTACGCCTGGATATTATTCTCCATAATGAAATAGAGCTTGTGTCCAAGCTACATGGTGTGTCCCACGCCCAACTGATCAAGATAACTGGTCACCACCAATTGATGCAGGCCCTGAGAGACATCTCAGAGTACTTTAGCCAAATATATTTTCGCTAAGTAGTAACTGTGTTTAAAAAGCACTGTAGCTAGTAAAATTACTGGGTCTTCGAGACTAACTCACAAAATATATTTGACCAGCCTGCCTGCCGCATTACAGCCACCTATTAACTCTTATATTCTCACCCTTCCAGTGGACCATCTCAGCAAGTACTTGGCAATGCGACTTACCCTTGACCTGGATTCAGAACTGCCAGAGGCTTACAGACTGCTCAATTTCTGCATTTACGTGGCGCCCGCGCCCGGCCAGTTTGTGCCACTGTCAGGCACGCAGACGCTTCGGCAGATTAATGACAAGTTTTGGAAGGTAATTCAATTTAACTTAAGTCTAGGACTTATATTTTGACAAGCTGTTGCCTATAAAAAGGAGACGTCCTTTTCTTGCTCAGTAATCCAAACCGAAGTTCAGTTTTAGTGTCTTTACTGTGAGTGAGCAACAAATATACATCCCCACAAACTTTTTCATTAATTTTAATAAGTTCTGCACAATACAATATAGGCACTAAGCACCAATATGTTCTCATGTTAGTGGGATAATGTGGCATAAGTTACACATAAAGCTAACTTCTGGCAACACATCACTTTATATGCAAAAGAGATACTTACCACAACTAGCCAGTGTTAAACGTCTCTCATGTTAGCCATTGGCCTTGATGATGGTTTATTACAAACAATCCTAAAGACATATCAAAAAAAGGTTTTTTTATTCTTCTTATCATGTCACTAGTTCTTTCGAACCAGTGTGGTGAAAGGATTTCAAGTGCGCCTTGAAGAGGCTCACTTTTTTTTTATTAAGACAATATTTTTATTCTATTTCAGGTAAACAAACCGTTGGAGATGTACTACTCTTGGAAGAAAACATAGGAATTGCGTGTTTCAGTTGTGCGCCAGTCAACAACTGAAAGTGCTAAAAACTAAACAGTGCAGTGATATTTTATTTAAAATTATTTTTATTCAATGGATCTATTTTAGAATTAATGAATTTTATCGAGATATGGACTCTAATTTAGAATGTGATAAGAATTTTAATGTAATCTTATATAATAGGCTTAATTTTTAAAGTTAAATAGGTAAATGTTATATGGCACGGCCACAGTTGGTCAAAATGAAATTTTAAACATGAATTTATGTATTATGTATGTACCAATGGTACAACAAATGTATTTTATACCAACCATTTGTAAATATGTTTTTCCTATCTAAGTACTATAGTCATTGATAATTCTTATTTGTGAATATTTATTATTTATGGCTGTAGTATTCTGGACATATCTAATGAAATTACTTTCAAGAGGTATCTTATAAATGTCCTAATATTTGCAAAGAAAGTATGTTAAATCAACTGTACATAATGTGTATCCAAACCTACCTATTGGTAGTAATTGTAGAACTGGTCAAGTTATATTTATTGTAATATACTTGCTTAGTAAAGGCACCTAACCTATCTGCTAATATGACAAACATGATTCAAGCTGTGAGAAGATCAGTGAACTATGCAAAGGAATGAGTTCAATGCTGAAGGGTGCATTATAGACCTTATGTTGTGGAAATAAAGGACAATTCTAAACTAGATATTAAGATTATAATCTTGTGTCTTGGTTCACTGATTTCACTAACAGAATGGAATGTTTGGTATTGAGATTTAAAAAAACAACCGTATTGAGGTCTGGACACATAGATACTAGAATAATAGTTATTACATTTTAATGGAGGGCATTTAAAGAATATTTTAAATAAATTACACACATTTTGAAAATAAATTACTTAATTAGTTTTATTGATAACTGTCAAGAATGTTCATAAGTTTTTATTCAAAATAGCAACTGGCTATCAAAAATGCAACATTTGCATTATGCATCAAATAAAGGCGCCAAAATCAAATAATAAATAAATGGAAGGCACAGTGGGCTGAGTAGGTTAACACCTGGACAAAATTTTATTGTTTGAATTTTATGTAGTGCGTTCTAAAGGCGCTGTACTCTCTTCTCAGTGCTCCTGTTACTTCTACTTTCATCAATTTCAGTGATTCCATTATTCCTTCTATATTTTCAGAGTCGCGGGCGATTGACAATCTTTCCATCAAAGCAAAATCTAGCTCATCAATCCTATCAGCTTCGTCCATTAGACTATCTATTTGTCTCAGGAAACTGCGAAAAGACACTCCTTCTGCTTCCTCTTTGTAGCAAAGTAATCTTTCAACATGCTCCCAGAAATCCAATGTTTTACGGCCGTGTTTCATTTTAGAAGTAAACATGAAATTCCTAAATAGTTTTCGACCTTTCTCATCATTCAGGACGTTTTCTATTTTATCCGTGAATCGATCCAAGTCTGACTTCGATATTCCGAATTCATCACAGCCACAGGCAGAGAAACAATTATCCATTCTGCTGTCATTTGTATGACCTATTGGCCATATCCTTCCTCCTTATCGATTATTGTTTACATGCTCAAATTGAACTCACATTGTTGATAATGCGTGCCTTGCCGCAGTTTTTAGTGTCGATATTTGGATTATTTAGGTACTGCTCCACAATACTTGCGATAATTCTATCACAGTGATTCACCTGCGAAATATGAAGTACGGAAGTTAGGTTAGTTATAAAAATAAAACAACCGATTCCACGCAACCGCATAAATAAACTGTCTACAAATGTAAGGAATAGGTACGAGAAATAGGACGGAGTAGGACTTTAATATCAAATCTTGAAGCATGAAAACAACCTATCACAGCTGACTTACTGCGCATACTCCGTAACTTATATTTTTAAAACTTCGCGCCACATTATGCAATAAATTCTGATGCACTTATTGGAAACTAAATACGAAAAAACACCATGCACAACAAATTGTAGAGAAAGAGAACGTATACATACCTACTTATTATGACGAACGCAGCGGCATTACATCATGAATACAAGACAGGTAAAAAAAATGATATCTTGACCTCGCTCTGTGGACGAATAGCACGGTTCACAGATTCATGGGAAATCGAATGAGTAGGTAGATACATACAGCTACCTACCTTAGATTAAAACAATGGTTTTTATTCACCAGTTTCCCCGATGCCGAGCACCGTGCCATGATTGCCCGTAGGCTCTATGCTATGTGAGTCTTCTATAGAAGATGGTACTCCAAGGGATGTTGATTGATAGTTCTTTTCTTGAATTTTCGTCCCATCCAAATAAGGTGCTCGCTTCTTACACACATCCCTCCCTTGCTCATTCATCGATATGAAAATGTTTAATCAACCTAATCTAAATGTTACCTTCTGTACGGTGTACGTTAATCATTGACAATTTCTGGCTTTGGTTTTATAATTATTCTGTGATTTGATAATTGGATTAGTGGCATTGTTCAGTCTATTCTGTACTGATATCGAGAATGTATTTTTAAATATTTTTATTTGTGGCAATATAAAGCAGCCTAGCATAGCCAACATAACAAAAAAATGACGTTTGTGTCGGCCATTTTTTCCAGTTTACTGTAGCCGCAGTACACGTGTTCTGTAGGTTATTCACTAAAATTGGATAAAATAAGTGTATAAATCGTTGTGAATTGTGTTACAAACCTTCCACGTACGTTTCAGGTTGCTAAGATGGTGGTAGTAAAGAAGCCTGTGGCTAAAAAAGCCCAGTTACACCAGAAGACTGGCAAGAAGGGAGTCAAGGGTGGCAAAATCCGCGGCAAGGGTCAGAAGAGGAAAATCGCGTTGAAGTTCACAATTGACTGCACACACCCCGCTGAGGACAGCATCCTCGATGTAGCCAATTTTGAGAAGTATCTTAAGGAGCACGTCAAAGTTGAGGGAAAGACAAATAACCTCGGTAATCACGTTGTCATCGCCCGCGACAAGACGAAGGTGGCTATCAACGCAGGTTAGTGTACAATGATAGCAATGGTAAACAAAATACGGTTTTCGCAGGACAGACATGGAGCAAGAGACGCTGGTTTGGTCATAACAAAACATGATTCTAAACATGCAGTGTAGTATTCCTTTAAAGGACTCTACTCTTTGGTGTAGTATAACAATATCTCCAGACTGCCAGGGAGTTCTTAGCTCTAGCCTGGAAGTGACCTTAGTCCACTGCATCAGCAACTGTACATGTTTTGATTCACTATTTCAAATCAATTTGCCCGTAAATTATAGAAAATTATTTATCATAACCATGTTTCAGCGTTGAACGGTTGATTAATCTTAAAAATGCTGCTTCCTATTACATTATGGTGTAAAATGAACAATATCTATGAAAATCCACCAGCAATTGGGCATGTTTTTGCATAGTAGTGGGTGAGACAACATCTGCTAGTAGAATTATACTTTCAGTAATAAAGACACTCCTGCATTTGTTTCAGTCTAAGATATAACTTTACAGAATAAGAGGAGGGATCAGAAGAGTCTCCACACCTTGTAAAAATTTACTTTTAAAACTTGAATCATATATATTTTTTTAATAACTCGAAACTCCACGAAAACTGTTGTACTAATTTTTGTGTAACTGTGTCTTCAAAAAATATGTTTCAAAATCAAATCATACTATCCATTCACATTCAATATCCAGTCAACTTTCAAAGACCGACTGTTGAAGACGCTGTTAACAAAAAATGTTTTTTTTCAGACATTCCCTTCTCAAAGCGGTACCTCAAGTACCTGACAAAGAGGTACCTAAAGAAGAACAACCTCCGTGATTGGCTGCGAGTGGTAGCCTCCGCTCATGATGCATATGAACTGCGCTACTTCAACATCAATGCTGACAGCGATAATGAAGACAATGAGGAATAAGCTGTAATAAACATAGTTTTAAACTATTATTTGTTTTATTTGGAGTTTATAACCATCCTGCATAATGCTTGCCTTAGATCAGGCCATGTAGCATAGTTTTAGTTACAAAAACTATGTTATACTCTATACTATGGCAGGGGTTAAGGGGTAAAGTTCTGTAATCCTAATCAGTCAATTTTGCCTATACATTATTATAGTACCTGATTATTTGGGCAATTACTGCTGTAGAAACAGTACTGCATGTAGAACCCCTGCCATCTACCAGCGAGTGGCCGTAAAAAGATAGACGTTAGCAAAAACAAATATATAGGCACACTGTGTACCAGAAAACCTGTTGACAGTTTTGCAGCTCTACTTATACCAAACTAGCTGACGCCCGCAATTTCGTTTGCATTGCGTATTTTTTCAAAATTCCTTTTGTAGTGATCACTTTCAGCTCTTAAACATTTTATCCAAGTCTCAAGTCTCTTCGTTCAGTGGTTTGGTCTGTGCGTTGTCAGTCAGTCAGGACCAAGTTTTTTATGAAATATAAAAGGTTGAGGAAAGGATAGGTTATAGGGTATACTAGAATGCATTGCCTCTGTACGTGCAAGACTAGATCCAGTCCTAGGATCACGCGTCGCTTGGATTTTTTTTCTCTATGACTGAGAAGGGGTAAAGTATTAACAGAAGGAATAACCTAAGAAATAATCAGGGATAATTTTCTCCTAGTGTCGGCAAGCCAAGCAATGTGAAATAAAATTCATAAATTTATGGTAACATTTATTGTTGGTAAATAGGGTACATATCGTATTTACATAAATAATTAAAAAGAAAACAAAAAATTGATTTCATTTGAAAGTTGAACTTATTATCTAAATTCAGCTATTTGTACGTACTACACTAGAATTAAGTAAAGATTCTTCACCGCCTCAAAGTATTGTCCGAATGAGAATGAGCTAATAATACATTAAATTCTTGCACCGGGTCATAAGGCATTCTAAACTAGTCCATCTTACTTCATAGGACAATTTTGAAAAAATACTCAAGTACAATAATACTTTCAAAAAGTGCAGTAAAACCATGGTACAGTAAATCCTTATAAAGAATTGACTGTTTTATGCCGATATTTTAGTACTTCATAATTATACAATGGTGTCAATCCAGATGTCGCCAAAACTAATTTGACAACACTAAAAATGTTCCTATCCCTTTTATAACGATCGAAATAAAAAGGATAGCTTTATATTTAGTGCAAGTTTTGGCAACATCCGAAATGACACTAATGTGTAATAATTCATTAAAATTAATTAGTTGCACATATTAATCACTGTTGACGTACAACATCCCCTAGAATAAGATGTCATACATCATAACACCATGGCTATAACCGCACCCTACAGTTTCGGCTACACTACAGGCGTCCAGTGCAAGGCGTTGAGCTAGTTCACTTGCCGGCGGCGATTTCTTTCATTCTGTTCAATGCAGAGCCTGCCTTGAACCACGCGATCTGTTGCTCGTTCAAGGAGTGGTTTAGTTTGATTTTCTCGGATTTGCCGTCTTTGTGCTTGATTTCACAGTCGACGGGCTGTGAAAGAAACACATTTGTAGAATTTATACATAGTTCCAATGTAGTTGTTCCTGATTTAAGGGTACTGTAGCTTGTGAAATTACTGGGCTTTCGAGACTGACCAACAAAGTATTAAGCGTCTTTTTTACAATCTGCTTGTTGATAATCCTTCCTGAAAGCTAACTAGCTCTACTCGCTAGCTTTTAAACTCGCCGGTGTGTAGCGTGTAAACTAGCCGTGTGTCAACGACGCTTTAACAGAATAAACTTTTTTAGATTGTAAAAACGCCGATGACACTGGGCGACTTTACACGCTAAAAGCGAAGTCACTGGCGTGTAGCGTGTAAAAAAGCCGTGTGTCATCGTACTTTTAGTCTGTATGCAGCATAAGAACATATTCAAGTATTTCATACCTTGCCAGGAGCAAGTCCTTTAAGTCCAAGCAGGGAGATCTTGTCGTCGGGTCTGATCTTGTCGTAGTCGGCGGCGTTGGCGAACGTCAGCGGCAGCATGCCTTGCTTCTTCAGGTTAGTCTCGTGAATTCTGGAAAAAAAAATGTGTTATACTAAAAATTTTAGTAAACTAGAAAAAATAACTGACTACCGCTGGAATGGAGAGGTTCTTGAGATCACGACTCTGTAAGTGTAGTGTGGGACGCCCTCCGGCCAGGTGGAATGTCCTGCCTGAAGCGGAAGTCGAACTTGCAACACCGGTGTAACAGTCCACCATACTTGCTATTTGACCATCCGTGTCATTGAAATAATAAAAAAAAATATTATTTGGACAACGCCACCTACCTAGTTTAGCTAAGCAAACTTGTACTATGGGAACCAGATAACTAAATACACACATAGGAAACAACAAAATATTAAAAATCGAATATGAACATTGGTGTTCATATTCTGCTCAGCTCAGCTGTGGACTGCAATAGGCTGATGTTTCTTATAATTTGGTCTTGAAGTAACAAAATATGGTGTGTCGGCCTGGCGATGCTCTTGGCGATGATTGCGCATCCCCCAGATGACGCGGCGTGCTCGCGGGATGAGCCTTCGCCATAGTTCTTCCCCCACCACCACCCAGGGCACGCTTGCCACCTTATAGGCAGTCAGCTGGTGTAGCATCTTGTTCATAACCCTCATTACCTGGCGAAGCTCTTGACGATGATGGCGCGTCCCCCCAGATGGCGGGGCTCGAGCGCGGCGTGCTCGCGGGAGGAGCCTTCGCCGTAGTTTTCGTCTCCGACCACTACCCAAGGCACGTTGGCGGCCTTGTAGGCACGTGCGGTGGCGGGTACCGCACCGTATTCGCCAGTCAGTTGGTTGCGGATCTTGTTCAACTCGCCGTTCTCGGCGTTTGTGGCGCTGGAATATAATAATTAATTAAATCTTCAATTAAAAGTATAACTTAGTTGCTATCAGTTGCATGTCGTCAAGGCAAGAGTGAATAGGAATATTCTAGTTAATAGAATTTTTTTTTTCTGAATAAAATTAAAATAAAACCTGAGTTTTTATCCAGTGAAAAGAGCCAGTCTTATTTTCGCTTATAATGCTGTGCGTCAGAACAAGTTAAATAGTGTATAATATAATCACTACATTATTGTAGGCGAGACATGGCTTCTTTTTCTTATCGTGTCACTAGTTCGAACCAGTGTGGTGAAAGGATTTTGATTTTGTGCACTTGACACATGTTTAGGTTTCCTCACAATGTTTTCCTTAACCGTAAGCACGTGTAATGCACACATAGATTTTTTTTTAGACTTGGCTACAAATTAACAGGATATAACGTTAAAATTTACACCTTATGCCTAATTCACACGTACCGAGTACTCGGCCGAGACAGTGAAAGTTTACATCACTAGCTCAGCCGAGCACTCTGTGTGTGATCTAGGCATTAGTCACCTTACTACAGACTCACGTGATAAACATGTTGTTAGAGATGTTGTCGAGATGTCCGCGGTACTTGAGCCAGGGTCCGGCGGCGGAGATGTGGTCCGTCGTGCACTTGCCCTTGACTTTCATGAGGATCGTGAGGTCGGTCAGATCTTTGCCGTCCCATTTCGCGAACGGGGAGAGGAGTTGGAGGCGGTCCGAGGTCGGAGCTACGTCTACTTGCACCTCTGAAAGAAATACATTTAAATTAGTATTTTCACTTTTAAATATTTCTGTACCAAAATCGATGATGGTATCCGAGGCCAGTATGATAGATACGTAGGAGTGTCGAACAGCTTTTACGCGTGATAAGGTGAGATATTTATGATATTTAGCCTGGAAGAGATCGCTTTTAGCGATAAGGCCTTTGTATTGCCTTTAATTAGATTAAGAATATCGAATTGTTATTTCCTAGTGGTAAACAATAAAGTTATTATCTACCTATCTATATCTGGCAGGTGGGTTATGTGGGTAAGTATAACAATATTTTTTTAGTTCGTAGGTGAGCTAAATCGGTTCAGGGGTTTAGAAGACAGGGGTGCGTGAGGTGACAGGCGAATTACTTATTTACTTCCCGTGGGCACCAATTTAAACTAAGTCGTGATCAAACCAACAATACGGCTCATCAATTCCTTAAGCGTCGATGACACACGGCTTTTTTACACGATACAAGCAAGCGTTTGTAAAGTCGCCCAGTGTCATCGGCGATTTTACAATCTGCTTCTTTACAATCCGCTTGTAAAAAAGCTGTCAAAAAATAGAAAGCCGGGCTAATTTACACGCCAGCCTTGTAAAAAAGCCGTGTGTCATCTTCGTTGGCGTGTTGGCTTGTTGGCGTGTAGCGAGTATATTTGCGTATGACTCACTCGTTAGCAGGTTCGCTTCTGAGCGTGTAGAAAGTTTTGACCGCTAACACGCTCACACGCTAGCTTTTAAACTCGCCAACAATCACCGTGTAAAAAAAAAAAAAAAGCTTGTGTGTCATCGACGATTTAGCAATAGAGTGGTAAACAAATGGAATATACTGGCAGAAGATCTTGTTTCTGCAGCATCCATGAACTAGTTCAATAATAAACTCAACACTTGGTTTCGAACCAACAAGACTATGTTAAAAAGAGTGACATAAAATTATTAAAAAATACAACACTGTGTGACACAGACACATCAGCGAAAGCTGCTCGTCTATAGACAAATAATTAAATAAAATATACTAGTTTTTGGTTAACTTACTGGATCCGTCTGCGGGGGGATGTTCATAGGTGTCCTGGCCGGGGTCGAAGCCCTTGGCGGGCAGCTCGTCGGCGAACGGGTCCGACAGCTTGAACTTCTTGCCGTCCGTGCCGGTCAGCTCGTCGGTCAAAGGGTTGAAGTCCAGGCGACCTGAGGACAATGTACTGAGGATGATAACACGAGAAATTGGGTCGTTGGCTTATGACTGGAATAGATAGAAAGTTATAAAATGGTAGGTTGTTGACCAAGTTATACAACCTCATCTGATTTACAGGAGATATTTTCAATAGCTTGTAGAAGTACTGATAGTTTTTTTCAGTTTGAATTTTATTCATGGTATATGTTATTTTTTTTTATCGAGCTGAATACTATTTTACTCGACTTTTTGGTCGAATTCGATTGGTTACTTTGCCTAGCGGAAATAAGTCCTTTAGTGTATGATTAAAAAAAAACACAAATATGTCTGACGTGGTGAGATAAAGAAAGAAACCCTTGATGTTTTTTTTTATAAAATTTGTAAAATATCTATGGGAAATATAAATTGAACTGTGGCCCGATCACAAACATTCCCGTTAACGTTACCGTATCGTATCCGTCAACGAGAAGTCAATAGCTTGCATGATTTTTTTTCAAAACGTTAGACTAACAGTTGATTTCTCGGTGACGGACACGCTACGATAACGTTAATGCGAAAGTTCGTGATAGAGCCACTGATAACCGAATGGCTCCTCTGACCACGTCCACCTTTTTTACTCTTCGTTTCGGATTGGCGTCATTGCGTCCCGTGAGTTGTAGAAAGTGACGATTGTATTCATATCTACCGTCTTTACTCTTCATTTGCTAGGTGTACGTGATGTTACCTGCGAGAGACAGTGCCGTGACGAGTTCGGGGCTGGTGACGAAGCAGTGTGTGGCGGTGTCGGCGTCGTTGCGTCCCGTGAGTTGTAGGAAGTGACGATTGCATTCATATCTACCGTCTTTACTCTTATTTGCTAGGTGTACGAGATGTTACCTGCGAGAGACAGTGCCGTGACGAGTTCGGGGCTGGTGACGAAGCAGTGGGTGGCGGTGTTGGCGTCGTTGCGTCCCGTGAGTTGTAGGAAGTGACGATTGTATTCATATCTACCGTCTTTACTCTTATTTGCTAGGTGTACGAGATGTTACCTGCGAGAGACAGTGCCGTGACGAGTTCGGGGCTGGTGACGAAGCAGTGGGTGGCGGTGTTGGCGTCGTTGCGTCCCGTGAGTTGTAGGAAGTGACGATTGTATTCATATCTACCGTCTTTACTCTTAATTTGCTAGGTGTACGAGATGTTACCTGCGAGAGACAGTGCCGTGACGAGTTCGGGGCTGGTGACGAAGCAGTGTGTGGCGGTGTTGGCGTCGTTGCGTCCCGTGAGTTGTAGGAAGTGACGATTGTATTCATATCTACCGTCTTTACTCTTATTTGCTAGGTGTACGAGATGTTACCTGCGAGAGACAGTGCCGTGACGAGTTCGGGGCTGGTGACGAAGCAGTGGGTGGCGGGGTTGGCGTCGTTGCGTCCGGTGAAGTTGCGGTTGTAGGAAGTGACGATTGTGTTCTTTTCTCCCTTCTTGACGTCTTTTCGGTCCCATTGGCCAATGCAAGGGCCGCAGGCGTTAGCCAATACCTGTTACCCAAAATATTGATTGAACATTTTTAGGTTAAATATTGTCAAAATTCATTAGGTGAGGCATATTTCGTCATTTTTAATTGCCACGTCTAGTCAAGCATTAGGTTGAAAAAAAAGTATATACATAATTATGTTTTGGACATTTTACACAACGACATCTAACTAAGCAGAGCTTGTACTATGGGAGTACCAGATAACTGATAGAATACTTTTATACTTTTTTTTGTAAATACATGAATATAATACATAGAAAACACCCAGACTCAGAACAAACACCGATATTCATTGCACAAATATTTGTTTGAAGCAGGAATCGAACCCGCGACACCGGCGTGGCAGTCCAACACACTTATCACTAGACCATCTGTGCCGTTCTTTTACTAAAATAAATGTCATTGTATGACGATCTACGCACTGTAGCTATCAAAATTTTGTACGAGAAAATGTCTTTTTGACGCGTACCTAATGAAATTGAACACTTTATTGTATGAAAATCGGAACCGTATGCAAATACAAATAGGGTTCATTCATAACCGACTCGTGTTGAAATATGAAGTACTTACAGTGCCTCCAAAGTCCCTGAGGGTTTGCGCAATACCGTCACGTTCAATGGTGGCGCGCACTTGTTCTGATCCAGGAGTCACGTTGAACGGGATCTTCGATTTCACGCCGTGTTTCAGCGCCTGAAGAAAAATATTATTAGTAAAGGAGTTTAGGAAAATGAAGTCTTTGCTGATTGATTGAGTAAAATGGACCAGCATATTAACGGTTCTTCGATAGAAGGAGCGATATCTTGCGCACGAATCAATTCTATCCCTCATAGATATAGGGATGTCTTAGCCAGGACAAGTCTTAGAGGAGGTGGTACATGAGCGGATGAGTCCCAGACATATGACGATTGGTCAGTCGTTGTCTCTATAGCTAGGACATTGCGTTGTTTGCTAACCTTCTTGACGAATCTTGAGCAGCGTCCCATGTCTTAGAGGAGGTGGTACATGAGCGGATGAGTCCCAGACATATGACGATTGGTCAGTCGTTGTCTCTATAGCTAGGACATTGAGTTGTGTGCTTACCTTCTTGACGAATCTGGAGCAGCGTCCCATGTCTTAGAGGAGGTGGTACATAAGCGGATGAGTCCCACACAGATGACGATTGGTCAGTCGTTGTCTCTATAGCTAGGACATTGCGTTGTGTGCTTACCTTCTTGACGAATCTGGAGCAGCGTCCCATGTCTTAGAGGAGGTGGTACATGAGCGGATGAGTCCCAGACATATGACGATTGGTCAGTCGTTGTCTCTATAGCTAGGACATTGCGTTGTGTGCTTACCTTTTTGACGAATCTGGAGCAGCGTCCCATGTCTTAGAGGAGGTGGTACATGAGCGGATGATTCCCACACAAATGACAATTGTTCAGTCGTCGTCTCTAGCTAGGACATTGCGTTGTGTGCATACCTCCTTAACAATGCTGGCGCAGCGTCCCATGTCTTCGTAAGAAGAGTTGGTACAAGAGCCGATGAGTCCAACGCGAATGTCGACGGGCCAGTCGTTTTTCTTGGCAACGTCTCCCAGTTTGGAGATAGGGTTGGCGAGGTCGGGGGTGAAGGGTCCGTTCACGTGGGGTTCCAGGGTTGTCAGGTCGATTTCGACCAGCTGTAGGAAAAGTATTGATCAGGTTTGGATTACTTTTAAAAGGAACAATAATATAACGCACTAATATTATTTCGACGACACGGATGGTCAAATGGCAAGTGTATAGGAACGCCACGCCCGGTGTCGCGGATTCGATTCCCGCTTCAAGACAAACATTTGTGTGATGAACATCGGTGTTTATCTTGAGTCTGGGTGTTTTATACGTATTCTTTTTCGTCTTTATCAAATTTTGGCAGTGCGTACTAAAGTGTCTCATTGCTGCAGCGGCAAACGCAGCGTCTTTACTCCTTAGTTTTTTTTATGTAAGAATGGGACGAGGCGAATTAAGAACTCTCCTGGTGGAAGAAATAACGCCTGCCCATAACCAAAACAGTGCTACACAGTACTTTGATTCACAAAGGCCGATGCAAAACTACCAAATCGCCATCCACATTGAGACAATTAGCTTGTCAGTCTAAAAAGTCCAGTAATTTCACTAACTACAGTGCTCTTCAAACCGGAACACAGTAATGCTTACACATCGCAGACGCACTACGCGGCGCCTCGTTACAGTTAAAAAAAAGCTGTATTACCTCATCGTAAGGTGCTTTCGCGTCGGGGGTGAGTAGATTCTTGTAGCTGTTGGCAGATGCGGCAATGTCGTGGCGGCCGGTGGATTTCAGATAGGCTTCCATACGGGAGTTGTACGGGAACACCTGTATACAATGTTAAAAATCATAAAGTCAAAGTATATTTATTGCTTGAAATACAACTTTGTATAAGTTGACAAAAATAAATACAGTATCAATGTATCCTGCAGTCTCTGGCGTGCAATTTTTGTTTACAAGACACAGTAATAAAGATGCTAATTTTCGAAAAAGAGAAGTAAAAGGGCGACATAAATATTATATGTTAAAAGTACTAGGCTTTTTCATTCTATCTAAATATGTAAAAGAAAGTCGTGTTAGTTACACCACTTATAACTCAAGAACGGCAGAACAGATTTGGGTGAAAATTGGTATGGAGGTAGCTTAGAGCCAGGAGACGGACATAAGATACTTTTTATCCCGTTCGATTTATATATATTTTTATTTATTTCGTCACTATAAAACGTGGAAAGAATCAGACTTGGAATAACAAAACGCAAATGATAGCTATGTAATTGACGTATAATGACAGCTATGTAATGACGTAATATTTGTAAGAAATCAATATTCAAACTATTTCTATTAAATAAATAATTAACAATACTATAAATTAACAAAATTGACATTAATATTTTAAAAAATATTCCATGGCTGACGAAGTCGCACACGGGTCAGCTATTGTTAATAAAACTACATCGTAAAAAGTAACAAACATTATTTGAAATAGAGATATCTCATTTTTAATGACAGGATGTCTGAAAATTTTCTGTCCTGTATTACGCATACATTTTGGTTTGATACTGTCTATCTTGGTGTTATATAGAAACACCGTTATTCATCTATGTGATAAAGGTACTAACACTGGTGGTGGCTCCGATCTCGGCGCCCATGTTGCAGATGGTGGCCATGCCGGTGCAGGAGATGGAGTCGACTCCCGGGCCGTGGTACTCAACAATGGCGCCCGTGCCTCCCTTCACGGTGAGGATGCCCGCCACTTTGAGGATCACGTCTTTAGGGCTGGTCCAGCCCTTAAGTTTACCTGTTGGCAATACATTACATTACATTTTGGAAATTTGATCGCCTGATTAAAGGAAGGTACCTGTAGTCTTGCATGTACTGGGTCTATTCACGTCTGTCATGGTCTATTGACACGGTATCCGAATATAGTTTTGGTCGACAGGGTCACGACAGGATCGTCATGATAAATAGTTAAGTAGTAAATAGAAGAAGATAAGAGAAATCCCTAAGAACTGTGTAGTGTGTACCTATTGTGCCAACTATACACCACAAGTTTTAATTACCAAAAAAACTTAAATGGACAATGCAGAAGGGGTGCTACGTTGTGCAGTCAGAAGTTTCTACAAAATGACACAGCGACAGCGGCGCGAGTGCGGCGCCCGAGCCGAGCTTTTGCGTGCTGGCTCGAGCTAGGTACCCGGGTGTGGGGGACGCCGGCTGCCCACGTCCGTAGGAGAGTACCCTTTGATACCCTACACGTGTTTTCCCCGGGTGGTGCTAAGAGGCAGTCAGCCTCTCCACGCGTCTCTCTGGCCTGGCAGAGAGCGTGGTGGATGGAGGCGGGCGGAGGCAGGAAGCCTGCTCCGCCGGGAGGAGGCAGCGATGGGCCCGGTGTGTACTCACACTACCGCTGGGCAGACACGAGGTCGCCATCCTGCAATCCGTAAACCCGGGAGTGGAAGGGAACGGGGGTCTTGCCTTCATTGGCCGGGCCGCGAGGAAATAACCTCTATAATAAATTCTTAAACTTAAGCCGCGGACGCAGGGCGATGGGTTGCATGGTCGGCAAGTAGGTCGGCAGATGCTGCGTCCCCCGTCAGAGCGCCAGCCGAACGCTCGTGGCGGGTAAAAGGGCTAGGGTTATCCCCCCTAGTCCACCATAGGCTTATCGGGTTGCAGGGGGCACCAACTCGACGGACCTTTTATATCCCCCATACTCGTGGGAACTGTATGGAATATAAAACCAAAACTATAGATGTAGGGAAGGAGAAGGAAGAGGATGTGTGTAGTAGGACGAATAGGGAGAAGGAAGAGGAAACGGCAAGCGAAGGAAACGAGACGGACTGCTCTTTTATGTCCGTCTCTTCAAAGGCGTCGACGACATCATCAAGGTCGACCAGGACAAGGGTACGGAAACCAGCGGCTTCAGGCAGTACCAAGGCCAAGAAGATCACGCTGAGGGGAAAGGCGGGTGGCGATGAGGACGAATTCCTCGCCGTCACCAACACGAGGGCGAAGAGGAACCTTCCTACGGTCGAGGACCTAGTGAAGGAGTTCCAGGGAAAGCCCACATCAGAGTTAAACGCCAGCCTAAATGACTGGCTACGGGACGTCGAGCATGTTGCGGAAAACTCAGGGAACCTCCAGGGCAAGCACGCCCTGAGCCTTCGGACGGCCGTCGAGAAGGTCCAAGGTTTTAAGGAGGAGTTGGTGAAGCGTGCCACCAAGAACCCCGAGTTTGAGCAGTTGCAGAAGGAAAATGTGGAGTTGCGCTCTAACATCGCTGCGCTCTCCGTACAGCTGGAGGATCTCAAAGAGAAGATCCACCTCCAAAAGGACGAATACGAGAGGATTTTGGCCCTTCAATCAGCTTCACCTACGGCACCAAGTCTGGTCCCGGTGGTCAAGCTGACAAGGCTGGGGGTAGGGGTTGATCCGGCCAAACAGGTGGCAGAGATACCAGTTATGGTCGCTCCAGCCAAGCCGGTGATGAGGGCAGCGAGAAGACCAGCCGCGGTGGTCAGCTCGAAGGTAGCACCAGTGGCAGAGGCCATGCCTGACAGGGAAGCTGCTTTGATGGAGCGCATTGCGGCCATGATGGACGCAAAGCTGGCTCCGTTTGTGGCCCAGTTTGCGCGTCCCAAAGGAGCGCAATCGAAAGGGAAGAAAAAGGGCAAGGGCAAGGCATCAAGCCGGACCCCTGCGCCTCCCCCTCCCGTGGTGCCGTTACCGGCAGTATTGGGAGCCCCGGAATTCTCCTCACCTGCGTCCACATCATCGTGGACGACCGCGGTGAAAAAGGGGAAAAAACCGGCTGAGAAGGTCCAACAACCGTGTAGGCCGGGCCGGAAACCAAGAGTGGTCCCAGCCACGAGGATGGCAAGGCCCAAACCGGCCCGTGTCCCAAACTCGGCCGCCATAGCGGTCACGGTGACGGACCGAGGGACGACGTACGCCTCCGTGATGGCAGCTGCCAAGCAGCGAATTAAACTGTCGACCTGCGGAATTGATAGCGTCCAGTTTAAAAAGTCCATCACGGGAGGCGTAATACTGGAGGTGTCAGGCCCCGAGTGCGGCACTAAAGCCGACACGTTGGCGGCAAGGATGACGGAGTCCCTGAGTGATTTGGGTGTGCGGATAGCGCGCCCAGTGAAGACCGGGGACTTCAGGGTCGTAGACCTAGATGACGGAGTTACCTCAGAAGAGGTCAAGGATGCAGTCGCTGCAACCGGTGGATGCTCGGCGGAGGATGTGAAGGTCGGAGAAATCCGCCGCTCCCCGTCAACTCTGGGCACCATCTGGGTACGCTGCCCACTTGCCGCAATGTGCAAGGTGGTGGAGGGAGGGCGCATTCTGGTTGGCTGGACGTCAGCCGGGGTGGAGGTACTGAGAGCACGGCCCTTGCAATGCTACCGGTGCCATGAATTTGGGCACGTAAAGGCACTATGCAGGGGCGGAGTGGACCGAAGCACATTGTGCTATGCATGTGGCAAGCCGGACCATCTGGCGGCCCAATGCAACGGACCACTCAAGTGCTCCGTGTGTGCGGACCTTGGCCGACCGGCCAATCACAGGATGGGCGGTAAAAACTGCACACCACCAAGGAGGAAACGGGCAAGGGTGACCCTACCAATCGCTGGAAACACGAATGGAGAGGCGTGTGGAACCCTACCCGTTGAGGCAATGGAGACCGAGCCTTCTTACTCAGCGACCATG
The DNA here is from genome assembly GCA_932526365.1 of Lobophora halterata. NCBI lineage: Eukaryota > Metazoa > Arthropoda > Insecta > Lepidoptera > Geometridae > Lobophora > Lobophora halterata. The sequence continues at coordinate 2,361,175 of OW052012.1, forward strand.
TTGGTCCAGGAGAAAGAGGCTAGGAGGCGGGACCGGGGCGTCTGTGATGGACAACCCGGGCCGTCTGCCCCGTGAGGGGGCGGCGGCACCAGCCAACTAGGGAGATCCTTTTGGGTTCGAGAGCGGTCGGAGTGGGGGCTCTGGCTGCTCCAATTCGAATCCAGGGATGGCTGCAGTGCACTAGTGGCGTGCACTGCAAGCGGAACTTGGGGTTGGCGCAAGTCTTCCCCGGGACGGGCCTCAAAGGCAACGTGCGTGAGGGGCACCGGTACGTGTTCTTTAAGATATCCCGGAGCCCCTCTAATGCGCAGAGGTCGGCCACCATGGGGTTTTAGTCGGTACGAGTCCGACATACCCCTCCGCCCTCCCCCAAGGGCGGTGGGCATCCATGAGGATTTCCCCATGTAAAAAAAAAAAAAAAAAAAAAAAAAAAAAGGTACCCGGGTGTAATTTTCGGGTAATGAAAAATTTTCGGTTCATAGTTTTTAGAAATTTGAGCACCAATGTTTGGTCACATTGATGCGCCTCCGAATATGAGCAGTGGATTTTCTTATCGAAGATGATAATAAAGAATCACCTATTCGTACTGGCAACACAAAATTAGAGTATAGTATAAAGGATTCGAGAAAATAAATCTAGGTTTTGGTTTGAAGCGGCAGAACAAGACAAATTAACATGGAAGGCGTGTCGAATCGTATAAAAATATCTCCTTTCATGAAATGAAATAAGAATGGACAGACAACGATATTCCAAAGGAGTAAACATATCGGTTGATTGTGTAGGCACGATAAAATTCTTCGACAATCAATATTGATTGAATAATGAAATGCCTAGATCTGTTGAAACTTATCTCATTGTGACGTCAATTACTTGTAAGTTGCATTGTCGTTAAGTACCTTGCGTATTTTCCTAAATATTTACTTATCAATAAGAGAGATAAATAATTATTTTGTGTTATTAGGTATAGTTTTGGCGTGAATAACATTAACCATCGAATGAAATAAACAAAATGTCTTCCCCCAATAATAAAAAGAGAAGTGAAATAGTACATATTCTTAGGTTTGCGATTTTGAATATATAGACCGACTGAGCTGAAATTTGGTATAGGTCTAGCCTATTTTGGACCTTGAACTGGAAAAGTATATACAGGCTTATTTTTATCCTGAAACGTCTGCGAAAAACTGCAAGCAGCATATTCTATCACACAAAAATAAAATACCATGGCTTTGTTGTTCTACAGGCTCCCTAATCTGATAAAAACGATTTTAAATTGAATTTAAAGATTCCATATAAGAGGTTTGATAGGATATTATAGGTACCTAAGTATTGGCTCTTGGAAATCTTTCATCTCTTATCAAAGTGACGCTACCACGTAGTTATAACGAATTGTTTTGATAAGATAAGTGTGTGAAATCAGCTACTGTTTGTTTGTCTTCGATATTTCAGTCTTCTTATCGTGTCACTAGTTTTTTCGAACCAGTGTGATGAAAGGATTTCAGATGCTCCTCGAAGAGGCTCCTTTCGTGCACTTGATACATGTTTTTCGAACTTTTTAGGGTTCTATGACATGCCGGTTACTTCACGATGTTTTTCTTCACTGTTAAGCAAATGCTTAAATGCACACATAGATTTTTTGAATAGAAAAATCCATTGTTGTACGAGCGGGTTCGAAACAACGACCTTTTTCACGATATTTCGGTGACATGGCAGAGACAACATACTATGTTATGTTAACACATATTACACTTGTTTACATATTATATATTCTCTGTCTATCGCCTGCGGCTAGCTAGAGTGGTATTGGGAAAATACGTAATTTTTCTACTATATATATATATTTTTTTTATTTATACTATACTCATAGGTATCAAATTTCAGACCAATAACCAATCGGTTAAGTGATTTTGCATATTTTTAGGACAGTTACTACAAACCGTAAAATTCCATTGATTTATCACAGACGTGCTAAATATTTTATAACTAAAATAGTAATATTTGTGTTTTGATAGTATTTAGCAGGCCATTTGTACTGAGTGTTCAATAAGTGTTAGAATTTGTTGTGATAGGTACTTGTATGGTGTAGGTTTACTTGTAGCTAAACAATTGTAGAAACACGTAAGACAGTTTATAAAACGTTACCGATAGATAATAACACCGAATCATGAGTAAATATACCCAAAATCTTTATGTTCATGCTAAAATATTACATACAAAAAATATGTTGTAAACAATATCCAAGAATACTATACCTACTAATAGAAGGCTAAACATCTACATATAGAACAGTAATGTATCATTACTAGGTCACGTGAATTCAAAGTAGACAGAGAAATAAACTTAGACTAGTGCGCATTGTGCTCTGAAATTGATATCTACTGCGCATCTCGGCTTGCATTCATTCAGAGCAATTCAGGACGAAAATAATACATAAAGTGTGTACTATAAAAGTAGATTTTGATAGCCGTTTACTGATGTTTAGAATTCAAGACACGATTATATCAAAAGGTACAGGAATTCACGGGACATGGTTACAATCAATTTTATCTTATATTATAACACTAAGTACCTAATATTAAAAATGTAATAGTTTGTGAGGATGGGTGCAATTTAGAGGTTTCTGATCTGATTGGGCTAACCATTAGTAAGCTAGTTTTAGTGCATTAAAAAAAATCTAGAACTTGCTAAAGTAAAGTAAAGTAAAGTAAAGTAAAGTATTTATTTATTGCGTGAAATACATGTACATGAGGATGAAAAAAAAAATTATAGAGATTCAATGTATTCTACCATCGCGGGCATGCAATATTTGATTTACATCATAAACACGTCTTATAGTAATACCTACATGAAACAAAATAGTAATAAAAATAAATGTCCATGAAAGTTAACATAGCAAGTAGGTACATATGAAATAATAAACAAAAGCAAAAAAAAAAAAAAAAGAAAACATAAAAAAGTCATTATAAAAAAGATTAAAGTGTCATGTATAATTAATTACTAAGTTAAATTTTTGTCGTTCATAAATTCCTGTAAGGCGTAATAACATTTACTGCTCAACATTGTCTTCAGCTTTCTCTCGAACATTGAACAAGGCAGCTCTCTCAATGTCTGTGCTAACATTTTTATTTGATTTTAGAATTGTGTTTGAAAGCTTACAAGATTTTCAATCAAGTTTTCATCATGATTTAGCATACTTGCAAGGATTTCATAAATATAATACTTATGAGGTATCATCTTCTCTTCTTTCAACTAACAAACGACTTATATAAATGAAATAAAATGGTTTTGCTATTATTAGGTACTTCTAATATTTTAGTTTGGTGCTAGATGGCGTTGTGTGAAATGTCCCAAATATAAATAATATATATCGATACCACGCAGGCGTATCCGCGGGAACAAACTCATATTACTGTAGTACGCATAAAAATGTGTCTCACACTTCATTATTTACGTTACAAATGCGATATAAATGGGTTCTCGTATCACTTATTGGTTTGCCCTTGGCGATAACTTCGACCGAACGTTCACACCGTGAGGCGGATCTAAGATGTTTTTAGTAGCAAGAACACGTGTCTTTTATCTGTTAAGCAAGCCAGTGAAGCAATTGCTCAGGAACTTTTTATGGTGGCTTTTATGGCCTGTGTTAGCACGGGTCGCACCGCGCCACAGGCCGTGTGAAGAGTCCTGAGGCTGCCCGGGCGGGCGCGTATGGTCGGTTAATGGGCCTACACAAGCTTCACCACAGTTATGCCTGCGCATGCCGGTTTGTACACGGAACACTTTGGAAGTTTTATCAACTATCAATGTCTGCGGCGCGCGTTCGCCCGTACAGATGACCTTGGCGCGGCGCGGCGCGTGTTATCACAGGCCGGTGTGAAGCCACCATTAGTTTGGTTCAAGTAGGCATGAGAGTAACATATAAATTTAAAGCCCAAGTTGTCAGCACGGACAGAGCAAAGATCCGCGCACTGTAAAGTACCACCATGTAGCACTGAGGCTTTGTGTGTCTAAAGTTATCAGCAAGCGATACATTTTAATAGAAAATCGCTACTGAAGTTAGTCCTGCCTACTTTTGCTGGTAAAAATTGGATGGGAGATCTGAAATATCGAGCTTATTTGCACGCTTTGAGAGACACGTCCAATGGACTGGAGCTTCAATGGTTTGTTTAGACTAGAGTATATAATTTTATTGAGAGTGCTAAATGCCCCATATACATATATGACCTTTGACCTCCTTTCACTCTTTTTGTTCATGCAATATGTTTAAAAGAGTCTCAAAAATAGCTCGATATTTCGATTGGAAGACCGCCAAGTGCCAATGTCAATGTGCTGGGCAGCTATAGTGAGCCAATGCAGTGAAAGTTATATTAATACACCACAGATATCGCTTTCTAGAAGATTCATCAATTCCATAAAAAAAAAATATTATATAAAAAATATAAAATATTATATTATATATATAAAATTATATATACACTAGATGTCACTCACCCGCAACTACGTTTGCGTTACGAATCAATAAAACTCCTTTCATAGTACGAGCTTACACTTCATGACGAACATACCCTCCAAATTTCAAGTCTGTACGAACAGTGGTTTGGCCTGTGCGTTGTCCGTCAGTCAGTCAGATCAAAGCCTTTTATGTGTATACAGCTTTCAAAATCGAAATGTAGTGCTGGAGGAGAATGTTGCGCATCCCATGGACTGCTAAAAGAACGAACAAGTCGATACTGGAACAACTAGCCATTAAGACCAGGTTGTCAACCGTTTGTTATCAACGTGTCCTTAGTTACTTTGGCCATATAGTCCGAAGGCAACCCGACAATTTCGAAAAACTGGTTGTAGTGGGAAAGGTTGAAGGCAAAAGACCACGCGGCCGATCACCTAGCCGCTGGTCCGACCAGGTCAAGACACTCACGGGACTCCCTGTCTCTGCCGCCTTGAGACATGCAGAAGACAGACAAGCATGGAAGCAGCTTGTCAATCGAGCCACTCAAGTCTTTCAAGACGGGCACGACCTTCAGTAATGAAGTACACGAAGAAGAAGACAGCTTTCAAAAACATGATAGAAATAAGAATGGCGGAGTCAATAATGATGATGATATTCTGCTATATTTTGGGTGTCATAAATAAAACGTACCGGTAAGCTTGACGCCGATGACTTTCGGGCACTTCAGTTCCCACGGGATGTCAGCCATTACGTCCACAGCATCAGCACCGCCAACACCTGTTGGATAACGAATTTTAGACTCCAAAAGGAAGGAATTGATCTAAGTTAACTGCTTAAGTAAGTCCGCTAGTTGGGGAACGGAGGAGGCTTGAGAGCGCTCATCGAGTTGTGTGTGTGACCTTAAGAAATCACGACATCGCGGACTCTAGTCAAACAGAACTGCTGTTAGTTCAGACAAAAAGGAAAATTTCTCGCGCAATTAACAAGCACAATTTATTTAAAATAGGACCATTTTACCATAGCCTATAGTAGAATCGCGAAGTCGGCTCGGCATATAATGTTTGTTACAGTTGTGGAAAGTAATATGGTCGAGCACGCGCAATTCTACTTTAGGCCTATGGTACTACGGTCCTATTTTCAATGAAGCCTGTAATTTGCGCGAGCATTTTTCCGTTCGGTCCGAACCTTATGCACCTTAATAAAATTTGGTTATATTATATTCGGTATGAGTAATATGGATATATTTTATGAGCTGGAAAAAGACCAGACAGGATAGCCTACTTTTTAACCCGAAACGAAGCGCAGGCAAAGTCTAAAACCAATCTTTCTAGAGGTTTAACTCACTCACCAATGCAAAGTCCACCCAGACCGCCTCCGTTGGGTGTGTGCGAGTCAGTGCCGATCATCAGCAGACCGGGGAAGGCGTAGTTCTCCAGGATGATCTGATGGATGATGCCGGAGCCCGGCTTCCAGAAACCCACGCCGTATTTAGCACCAGCCGTTTCCAAGAACTTGTATACTTCTTTGTTTATGTCCTGTTGGAAGAATGTTATGTTACATGGTTGCCTACCATTGGAAATATGTAGGTACTACTCTTTTTTTTATACTAAAACTGGGGTCAAGACTAGCTGAACGCTTAGCTCTTAGTCCTGATGGTAAGACATCACGCCTGCCCATAACCAAAACAGTGCTACACAGAACTTTGATTTACATAGGCTGGCGCAACACTGCTAAAGCTATTTGATTGTTATATTCTTTATTAATTTTACGCATTCGAAACTTACAGACTATAGCTAGATTAAAATATTACAGTACCCTAACAATGGGGTATCATTTTATATGAACAAAATTATTTTGTCTAAAGATTCTTACACGGATATTGAAATCAATTACTGAAAAGGATCTACGTCATATCTACAGCTACGCTTCTGAATGGGCTACTTCCCAATTTGTACACGCGATAAATTAATGCTAAATTCATATTTTAGTTTCCATACTTTGACTCCCGATTCATACATTTGGGTCTTTAAGTCGCCAGCAGACAATAAAACTACTCGATTGCGGAAAACAGAGTCAGCATACAAAATACTTTTTTCTCTTTATGTAAACAAGTGACGATACGAAATAGGCCTTTTATTGTGGTAAGAGATTGTGTCTGCCCATAACCAGAACAGTGCTACACCTACCTTAGCTCTGGCCAAGTCCTTGTCACCTCCAATCTGTGCTTCGATCAAGTGGTCACAATGGATGGTGGAGGGCACAGCGACGCGAGGCAAGCCGGATGAGATGAACTGCAGCATGGCCATCTGAGCGGTGGCATCTTGCATGGCCACTCGGTCGGGGCGGAGACGAAGGTAGCTTGTTCCTCGCTCAATTTCCTGCATAATTTAAATGAAGTTACTCTAAACTGTAGTATATAATTACATACTATAATAAAGTAATTCTAAAGGTGGATAAGTAAATAAATAGTTACAAACAGGCCTCTATTCTTTTACCTATAATAGCGCTACCTAAAAGAGCTAGCCACTCTTCTGATGGTAAGATATGATGCTTGCCCATACTAAATCACTGTTACATTACACAGTACTCCAAATCACATAGGTCAGTACCACAAAGGCTTGAAATCCTTCAACTTTCTGTGCTAAGTGACCGACCACAAAACTTAAAAATCTACCACATTTATGTATAAATATTAAAAAAATAATTACAGATTTAATAAGATAAATAAGACTATTCACAATATATTATCATGATATTAAAACCTTTTTCGATGTAACAGTACTAACTTATTACACAGAAAAAGGTTATATTAATTTTATATTGGAGGTAGGTGCAGAATGAAGTTTTGGAAGAAATTTCATAACTAGAAATCTATGATACCTAGTAATAATAAATAATCTGATACAAACACATGAATTTTAAAAACTATAAATGCTTGTGAATATTACAAATCATGCAGACTATGTATTTATACATTATTATGTATACTTAAAAAGTCATTGACTAGCTAATGATAACTTGTGAATCCACTATACACTGATAATAAGAAAAATATAAAAATATTGACCTGTGTATGTATGTTTACTCTTTGGCCAATTATATTGTCCAACTATAACAAGATATAAATACAAAGAGAGCTGAAGAAAAATAATGAGAAAATTTTAAATACCTACCTTGGGATTCAACAAAACTTTGATGGTCATGCTTTATCCTTATTTAAGTCACAATCTATCCTTATTTATGTCATGAATTATCCTTATTTATAAATAAACAGATGAAAAAAAAATACCTGTCCGTTAGGGTCATCCAAATGTGAGTATAGGACCTTTTCAGACAAGGTCATATCGCGACCTAACCTCTTCTTCACAATCTCCAAATTCTTGGTCAGCTTAGCGTAGGGCAGTGGGGCAGGGTCGAACTTCGACATAGCAACCTAAAACAAATCATAGGACGCTTTACAACACATAAAACACGAAAAAACCCTGTCTTTCAACACTTTTGTGGTTACATAACAAGTTTGAACTATCAATGAAAATATGTGTTAGATCACTTTTTTCGAGTAAGTAGGTACCTGGGCGGCCGCAGCGGTGAGGGGAGACACGCTGAAGCATCTTTGCTGGATCTCCAACAGCACCGTCCGTGTCCTGCTACCCTGGAAAGAAGATATCCTTTTCAGCGTTCATGGAGTCATTACAACAGCCGGCAAAGATAAGAGATAATTAGCACGTAATTACTGGATCCAGATGGAGATACCACGGGTAACCCCTTGACCTTACGGTGATTTAACGTGACCTATTCATTCATCAATTGATAACTTCAGTTGCCGATATTTGCGATGGTGAAACGTAAAAATATGCATCGGTTTGATAAAGGGTATCGCTTTTTGGATGATATTTGTAATAAATGCATAAAAAATTATGTGAACGTGGAATAATCCCAAAACTTACCTGGCCATGCAAAACTCTCATACAGTGAGCCATGGTTGCCGGACTTCAGACTATCAGTAAGGTTTGAAATAATAATTTTAAAATTAATTATATAAACGCAACATGGATTTCAGCGAAACCTTCGCCGTTTTGATTCACTGCCACAGGAATTCGCGAAATTATAGGCGAATCACTCGATTCTCTCTCGCACCGCACTCGACTGCGAATTTGACAGTTCTACAATTTTCTAATTTGACAGATTGACAGCTATGCCTGCAGCTGCGTGGCTTGCCCCCTAATTTGTTTTACCAAATTTTATGGAAAATTTTGGTGCCTGGCACTTTATGTATATGTTGCAGACGGCTGCACTGCACTGCATGCACCTCTATTCGCAGCACTGTCATCGGCTCTTTTTATCTGTTAAAATGTACAAGAGGGAACAAAAATGTCATTATAGGGTGTTGGCTTGAATCAATGAATGAATGAATGATTTATTTGTCTCAAGTATGGTTAGTTATAGACAGGTCCCTGACTGAATGAATTGCTTGATTAAATTTTGGTCGGGTCGCCATTCTGTTTTTAATTTTTATGTAGGTATATATAATTCAAAATCGAGCTATTCGATGACAGCGTTAAGGGAATTGGAGCCTAGACTAAGTTCTTAATGTTGTGACTTTTTCTTTATGACGGAATATTTCTTCAGGTTATTTTTTGATTTACATCTGGCTTGTAATAATTAAAGTTATAATTTTATTACATATTATCACTACATTTTATAGTTTACTAGATTGTACTGTAGACTGTAATGTTCGCATTTAGCATTTCGCCTTGTGCATTACTGAATATTTTCGGTAACTTTATAACAAAAAAACAATTATGGAAGAGAAAAATTACGTTCCATTCCAGCCTCTGTAAATGTCAATGTCAAGGGAATTGTTAAAGTCAATTCGAACAAACGTCACATCACATCACAGAGGTGAGAGGGGAGTACTTTATGTACAGTCAGCTGCACAGATATGTGTACACTCCTAAACTTTTACATTTAAAGTACTCTTAATTTTGCAAAGAAAAGTGCACACAAGCATTTTCAAATTAATGTAGTCATCTTACATGTCAGAGTTTTTACCAGAAGAAGAATGTCTTGAACAAAATTGAGAGTATAATTCAAATTTTAAAGTTTGGGAGTGTATACATGTCTGTACAGCTGACTGTACCTTCATATTAGGTACTTGGTTAATCTTATTTTTGTTCTTTATTAGTTTACGATTTCGGTAGAACAAAATCGTCTCAAGTTTTGTCATAATAAGAGAGTGATTAACAAGCTTCTTATTTACCTGATAATGTAGTGCTATTTGATAGTAGATTTCCGTCAGCTGATAGGTAACAAAGATACCTCAAAATGAACGCAACTATTCAGGTAAACTCCCACTTATTTATGAATATGAATCACAATAATAATCTTCTCATTCTAGGATACAATACATAGATCACTAAAAAACGCTCGATCCATAAAATAGATGAGAAACTACTTGGGAATGTAATTGGATATTGCTATAACATGAGCCATGGTTTTTGCAGGAAATCGAAGGTATTGATGATTATTGGGGGCCGGCATTTCGTTCAGTGTACGAAGGTGAAGGTCATGAGGCCTTCGTACAGCAACTGGATGAGAGAATCGTTCAGCATGATAAGGAAATTGAGAAGCTTTGCAATTTTCATTATCAGGTGAGCTCAAAGTTTAATAATGAATATGTCTCATTGAAGAATGAAGAGATTTCTTTTAGAAATCTTTTATTATGTTAACAAAGTTTACCGCATATTTTACTTAAGGTCAGAAAGCTTTCAGAAGGTCAAATTAAGGCAAGCAAAATTTCATTACATCCTATGCTATGCGATCAATAGTCATAGTTATTTGAGGTGATAAACAATACCTGTGTTTTACATGAGGGTTATTTATTTTCATTTTGATAAGCCAAAGAAATTGCCAACAAGAAGGCCAGTTTCGAGCTGCTTTAAGAAGTTTAAGGTTTCAGGAAAGAAATATCTCAATTTCCATTATGGTCCGAGCTGAGGGTTCGACCCACCTTTGGGTAACCTTGTGCCGTTGCCCTATCTTAAGTTAAGGTTGCCTTCAGTGCTCACTGAGAGTCAGGTGTTACAGAAATGGCCAACTGCATTAAATTTCCATCCAAAAAAAGGATCATTTTATGCATTATAATAATTATTTTTCGCTTATCGTAATGATTGTTTATAATTATTTGTTAAGGGCTTCATTGACTCCATCCGAGAGTTGCTGGAAGTCCGGTCGCATGCTGAAGAGCTCCACGCAGAGATATCCAACGTAGATGCCAATGTCAAGGATACCACTGAAGGTAAGAAGATTGCTGTATACCAGTGTTGATAAAAATCATGATTTTATTTGAAAGAAAGCATTGCACACTTATGTGCGCGCCCCATGGTGCCTATCAGGGAAGTCCCTTGGCACTTTTTGGCTAATTTGGTTCCAGTAAAAATAATTGATTTAAATCATTGATTTCTTTTAAAAAATCATATGATTTTAATCACGATTTAATACACTGTTTTTTTTTTTATATATATAAATTAAGTGATTTAAATCATCACAACCCTGCTGTGTACAAGACTCTTCAGTCTGAATTTGGGAGGATCTTGTTTGTTTGTGGAAACTTAAGGATATATAGGATCCATGGCCATAACTCCTTTACAAAGTATTTATTTTTTTATTTTTACTACTTATACTTTGTTATTCTCTTCAGTCAATCCACTCATTGTGTTGGTCATAGAACTAGCAGAAGATAGTAGACATAATGACTTCATGAAATGCCCTTAAACTTTTGATGCCTGCTCTACAATTTGCAAAACCTTCTAGGCTCACTTCTAATTACTATGTACCAGTCGGTGCTAACCTTAAGATCATTTGGAATATTCTACCGACATTTGGTTATGTCCTGTTTGGTTAAGATTATCAGGAATATTCTAGCAACATGTGGGCATATCCCCAGGTATCTGTACGAAAGCAGAGGAGTTGATCAGGGCGCGTCGAGTGGAGCTTAACATAGCATCTACCATAGAGAAGATGGAACTTTGTTTACCATTGCTGACTACCTACTCCAAGCTCAAATCACAAGTAGAGGCTAAGCGGTAAGCTACGTAACATTAAGTACAATACTATAATAATAATAATAAGTCTGGGCCCTATCATATTTTTATGGATTAAGTCTGCTTATACTAACAAAAAGAGCGCTATGAAAATGGATTTGTCAATATTAAGAACCGAGCAGGGATCTCATATTAGTTAGGGATCTTTTTGGAGATTTATAACTGCCATTGGACTTCCTTATGGTTATCTGAAGGCTTTTAGTTCAAGTACTATAAAAAATATTTGTGATAAAAAAATTCAATGTCCGCAGCGGAACAAGAAACATCTTGAAACGGCTTTCTACCAATTAGGTGATCTTTCCGGCAGTGTGCATTGCTTATTCATTCTAATATAAATACATTACAGATACTACCCAGCTCTAAAAACCCTAGAACAACTAGAACATGTGTTGTTACCTCGTGTTGGTCCCTTCAAATGGTGCGCGACCATATCTGCTGACATACCGCGCCTGCGACAAGCCATCCGCGACGCGTCCATGGCAGACCTGAGGGACTTCCTCGAGAACATCCGCAAGCTCAGCCCTCAGGTTTGTTATCTAACTGTTAATCAATAATACAAAAAAAAAAAAAAAGATAGAGATAGGGTCAGAGTGTCGCAAACGAAACACTAGGAAAAATAAAATTCAGATTTCTTTGTTTTTGTCACAAAGCTGTGCACGCTCTCTTCGCTCGCGTCGCGTGTGGACGCAAAAAATAAATAACTATAACCTACAGTCACTTAACTTTTATCTGGTAGATTTTGACCTCAAGTTAGGCGGTCGTTGACCTTAGAGATCAATGCCCTGAACTAAAGTTTCTCCTTACGCCACCCCCTCTTTGATGATACCATAAAAAAGTAGGCACGTGTAAATAATAAAGCAAATGTTTCGTCAAAAATGTTCTATGTGCTCTGTATCTGTCTTCTTACCTCAGTGCCCGTTTGCTACACCCCAACCAGAGATAGCGAAAGAGACAGACAGAGATAGAGATAAGATAAGATATTAATTACTATCTTTTCGTGGGTCCCATCTCAACAAATAATGCGTGACCATATCTACAGAAAAACTGCGACAAGTGTTTTTTTATGTTTGTTCGATACAGGTTGGTGCAATGGCTTTGAAGCAAAGTCAAGAACTCATGGGCAGAAATCTGGCCACTATTGTCAAAAACAAAAAAGGTAAACAAACTTTTCGCGCTTGTGGCTTCGCTTGCATGATGGGATTGATCTTCGTTTATTGTAAGCTTTCAATACTAAAAACTCAAGTTATTAACGTGAGTTATCGTATAAATTAAACAGTCAGTAATAAAGTCGCCTTCCCGAGTAAACGCAAGTAACAAAGTCATCATCCATAGAAAACTCAGGTTATAAAATCGTCTTGCCTTCGGACGTTTACTCTTAAACTCAAGTCTTATAGTCGCTTTCTGGAGTACACTCTAGTTATAGCATACTCTTGCAGATAGGATGATGCTGAGCAATCCAGATGTAGTGGAGGCCTCTCAGTGTCCATTCGAGCTGGTGGACTTCAGTCCTCTGCACCGCTGTCTGCATATACACTCCGTGTTGGGAGCCAAGAACGATTTCATACAGTATTATAGGTGAGATAACGCCCAGACATAGTTTATGCCAAATCTCGACACACGACAGTGTGTCAAGCCACGGTCAGGCCTAGCGAACTGGCGAGTAGCACTGTGTGTAAGTTTACACGAACCATTTGGAGCCACTTTAGACCTTGTCATAGCTAAAAAACTAATCGATATAAACACACCAAGTTTGGTTTGTGTATCGAAAGCCCGGAGTTAATGAAGTACCTCAAATTTCATAAACACAGCTTAAACGATTATTTAGATATTAATGCTCAAAAATCGTCATTTTTATCACTGATTGACTGACATATAGACGTAAAACCTAACCCACTTACAGATGACCTAGAAAGTTCAAATTTGGCATCCAGCTAGGTAATTGTGTGTATACAAAGGAAAAAATCAGAAAACAGTAAATTTATAAGTTTTTTTTTTTTCGAATAATTCGATTTTATGAGGTAAATTTAGCGCCTTGCAAATTATGAGAGCAATTGCCATGCAATTTTTTGCAGGATATTTCCATTTCCATGATGAAAGGTTGTTTTTATCGTTTTATGTACTTACTTTAATATCAATAATTTAAAAATTATTTACAAGAGCCCAGATGAACGCAATCTAGTGGAAATGCAAATTGTCGGAAAAGACTTTAATCTCCCCGCACATAGGTACTACCTACAAAGGCAGGTACCAACACCTTATCTACGCTATTTAGGTAGGTTAGGTACTTAACTTATAGTAGGTACTTTTACCTACCTACATACATTTAGAGGCGATGATGGTGATGTGTAAGTAAGGACAAGAAATAGGTAGGTAACTATTATAATTATAGTAGGTACCTAACCTATATACCTTTGAATAATAATATTATTATTTACAAAAAGTATTGATATCTGAACAAAATACATATAATATGTGAAAATGGAAAAGCCACAGTCGTATAGACCAGATTATGATGGAGAAGTCGTTTTCCCCGAAAAAAGACTCGAGATCTACATATATGGCTGTGTCAGCTAAGCTATAATGTAAGTCTGATAGCCCTGGATAGAAGTGTTTTTAAAACATAACCAAACATTTCTTTCTTGAATAAACATCATAAATACCTCTACTTATAAGTACTACGTTTTTTATTGACAGAGCTCAAAGAAAGCAGCAAGCACGTCTAGTGCTGATCCCAGCTTCGACCAACCTCCACGACTCCATTCGCAGCGTCAAAGACTACCTCAACGCAGTGCTGGGCTTCTTTATACTGGAGGAACACCTTCTGAGTGCGGCGGCTGGACTCGTTTCAAAGGTAAAATAAATTTAAATAAAATGGTTTTGGCGGGAACGTGAAAATTTCGCATTCGCTGCATTCAATTATTTTACAAAACTTGTATTACTTTGTGTGTTTAAGTGTCAAAACGGTGGTTGTTTATCCATTAAGTGCTCGTGAACGTGTATGAGTGTTGGTGAATAGTGTAATGCTGTAAAAAGTGACTTTTCGTGTTGCCTCCAAAACTCCATAGAAGCCTCTTGTAAAGTCGCCAACCACCACGCATTTACAAGGGCATGAACTAACTTGACCACGAATGCGATAAATTACTTGACACTGGCTTAATACACCATGTGTGAGCCTATATTTTTGAATATATAAAAATGACTACTTGTATTTACGAAAAAACGACATTCAGGCACTAGAAAATAACATTACAAAGGTGCCGTAAAAAATCCAATTCAATCCAAACAAGTTTTCATGTGTAAAACCTTGCGCAAAGATTTGTGTTTTATAACTTTCTCATTTTATAATACAACTGCGGTTAAAACTCCAGTAAATAATGATATTCTTTACAGGACTGGCTACTAGACACTTGGAGTATGTCTGTGAATAAAGTGGCGGCCACGCTCCGCACCAACACGTCTCTGATAACGGATCCAACGCTGATGCTCTCCATCAAACATCAGATTGTTCTGTTCATAAATACTATCAAGTAAGTTTATTGGTACTTACTCGAGCAACTTCAAATTAAACAGAATAATAACAATTAAATTCTCTCTTTAGTACCCTGTTTCTTACTGAAAATTTTGAAAGAGGAGGCAACTGTATTTTGTAGACTAAAACAATTGTATTTTGTTGACAAAATCAATTATATTTTTGTAGAATCAACTGTATTTTATTGACCAAATCAACTGTATTTTGTTGACCAAATCAACTGTATTTTGTTGACCATATCAACTTTATTTTGTAGACCAAATCAGCAATATTTTGTAGACCATATCAACCGGATTTTGTAGACCAAATCAACTGTGTTATGTTGACCAAATCAACTGTATTTTGTTGACCAAATCAACTGTATTTTGTAGACCGAATCAGCAATATTTGTTAGACCGTATCAACCGTATTTTGAAGACCAAATCAACTGTATTTTCCTGACCAAATCAACTGTATTTTGTTGACCAAATCAACTTTATTTTGTTGACCAAATCAACTGTATTTTGTTGGCCAAATCAACTGTACTTTGTAGACCGAATCAGCAATATTTTGTAGACCGTATCAACCGTATTTAGTAGACCAAACCAACTGTATTTTATAGATCGAACTAACTATATTTTGTAGACCGTATCAACTGTATTTTGGAGACCGAATCAAGTGTATTTTGTAGACCGAATCAACCTTATTATATAGACCAAATCATTTGTATTTTCAGACCGAATCAACCGTATATTGTAGAACGAATTTCCTCTATTGTTGTAGATGCTACGGTCTCCCAGTGGATCCGTTACCCACTCTACTCCAAGAGATGGCGGAACATTACACTGAGGTGCTCATGCAGAGATGGGTGGTCGTGTTTAGAGACATTCTGGATAAAGCAGACTTCACACCTATTCAGGTAAACATAGGTACCGGTACCGGTACCTGCTTTACCGTATCTGCTGCTAACTAGGTAATAATAATAATTTCATACAATCAACATTTCACGCAACGCCATCTAGCCCCAATCTAAGCAGAGCTTGTACTATGGGAACCATATTACTGATACAATACTTTTATACTTTTTTCTTTGTAAATACATACATAGTATAAATAGAAAACACCCAGAATCAGGAAAAACATCGATGTTCGTCACACAAATGTTTTTCCCGAAGCGGGAATCGAACCCGCGACACTCCAAGTTCAGTCCAACGTACTTGCCACTGTGAAGTTGGTTTACGGACGATATTTTAACGTGACTACCAGCGTAACGAGACAATGAGCGTTACCGGACAATAACAGCGTTACCGGACAATGACGTCAACGTTTTCGTCTACGCAGCCGGCGTTCATCGATTTATAAGACGTAGTCACGTCAAAAAAAAAGTATTTGAATATTGTATTAGTTATCTGGTTCCCAATAGTACAAGCTCTGCTTAGTTTCGGCTTGATGGCGTTGTGTGAAATGTCAAAAATATTTTCACACCACCTGCTCGACAACATCCAATTACATATCATGCTATCATCAAGGTAAAGCAAAGCATTACCTACCAAGGGAGGTAATGTTGTATGAAACTCCCAAGGGTAGTAATGTGATTTGAATTTGGAACGTCAAATTCGTGTGGAAACTCGTGGAAAACTCTAAGTAAAAGAACGCCCATATGGCATTGTAAAAAGGTTTGTTCTAAAATCGAACTGGCCACTCATAAAAAAAAGAATAAAGGCGCAACTTCAAAGATTGTGAAACAAAAGACGGTGTTGGCTGCTGAGTTCGGAGCCCTGGATTTTTATTGCCTCACAGAAGGTGTGAAAAGTAGAGTATGCTCCTCTGGGATAAAGCCTGTCTTCGTCTTGGGCAGCTTGAACCCTTCGCGTCACTCAGGACTCTACATAACTCCTGAGCGAATAAGTCCCTCGTTAGCTCAGGGTTCAATATGCCACCCGCGACATAAGACACTGCTTTATCCCCTTAGTGCATAATCTACTATTATTTATTTTAATATTTTCCATTATGTAATTGTCTAGTTTTAAAACTCAAGTTTGCTATGTTACAGGTTAATAATGATGAGGATTATGACAATGTAGTCAACCGTTTCCCCTACGACGCAGGCGACTTAGAAATGCAGCCGTTCCCCAAAACGTGAGTACCACACAACCAAACATTTGAGCTAACCGTAAACAACTCTATTACGGTCGCCGCAAACGAGCTACCGACCACAGCGACCACTGCCTGGCCGGCGACAATTTTAGTTAACATACATACCACGCGTTATATCAACAAAATCGAGTTTTGATCCAATATCCTATTGGATCCTTTATTTGATTAGAGCTCGATTGAAAGTAGTCCCATCACTAAATATTTAATTTTAATGTAACTTTTTTACATTTTTATTTTATTTTATGTCAATTTCAATTTAATTTAATATATTTTTTAAATAATATTTTATTAATATAGGTAATATTTCAATTAGAGATAAATGTGACATAGGGTAGGTATGGTATGTATTAAATTTTATGAATCTTTTATTTCTGTATGGATCTTGCTGTTTGAAATTAATCTTTTATTCTTATTAATATCATTTAATGTATGTCAACTAGTAGTCGCTGTGGTCGGTGGCTCGATTGCGACTTGCCTTACAACTACTCTACCTTAAACGTAACCGTATATAACAACTACTATAAATTATTTTTCTTACTCATGCAGGTTCCCTTTCTCGACAATAGTCCCGAACGTCTACCTCCAAGTAAAAGAGTTCATCTACGCATGGCTGAAGTACTCAGTAGGTGTGGGACTGGGCTCAGGGCGCCGCGCGGCCGCCGCGAGACACTCCGCCTCCTTGCTGCTCAGCCGCTCGTTCACGGGCTGTCTCTCCGCGCTGTTCCGGCGCCCGCTGCCGCTGATGCAGCTGGTGCAGGTGAGCTCTATTGTCTAGTATGTAGATGCTATATTGGCATGGCTGCAGTACTCTACCACTCCGCTTCGTTGCTACTCAGCCGCGGGCTGTCTCTCCGCGCTGTTCCGGCGCCCGCTGCCGCTAATGCAGCTGGTGCAGGTGAGCTCTATTCTTTATAACATAGATGCTATATTGGAATGGCTGCATTAGTCAATCCGTCTCATTGCTCTAACGAGTGTGTTTGTTACAGATTATAGTAGACACACAGTACTTGGAAGACGCGACTGTGTGTCTGTATGAGTTCATCAGCAATATCACAGGGTCTGGACCAGTCTCCAATCAGGTAAGTCAACCTTTACTTAGCTGTCAGCAGTTGCCCATAAAACTGTCTCCTCTCTACTGTAACATTTGTTCACAAAAGGATCCCTAATTTCAAAGGACCTTAAGGATTGACAAGATAATTAAGTAAATTATTGTTTCCAATAGAAATTCAGCTCACGGATATGTCGTGAAGGGGATGATGAAATTGATCGATATCAAGTAAGCTGTGACGAGTAGAAGTAAGCTGTAATGCGTAGAAGTAAGCTGTGATGCGTAGTAGTAAGTTGTGATGCGTAGAACTAAGCTGTGATACGTAGACGTAAGCTGTGACGAGTAGAAGTAAGCTATGATGAGAAGTAAGCTGTGATGCTTAGAAGTAAGCTGTGACGAGTAGAATTAAGATGTGACGAGTTGGAGTAAGTTGTGATGAGTAGAAGTAAGTTGTGACGTGTAGAACTAAGTTGTGACGTGTAGAAGTACTAGTAGACCTAGTAGAAAAAGAGTAGAACATATTTTACATTATCAAGCTAGAGGCTTATTATTGTCGTTTATTAAAAGCATTGGTTAAAACGTAGTATAGCTAATGTTATTTATGTTACGCATGATATATCTTTTAAAAAACCCGCCCTGCCATTACGAGAGAATTAAAATAACCTTTGACGACTGACAACTCAATGTTATATGTGCTTTGGGCGAGCCATCTTATCTAAGCATACCTTTATGTCTATCTAGCAGCTTACAAACTTCAACTAGATTGCCAATACCACAATAATCTAACGAGCTTTTTGTTATACAGCCGGTTGCTGGCTTATTTCAATCAGCTCGAGACGAAGCTGAGCAACAGATCTGCGAGAATCTCGAGAAGAAAGTGGATGAATTCCTCGATCTCGAGAACTATGACTGGCTTCTTGGTAAGTTTACCAAAATCACGCATTATCTTTGCAGTACATAATTTATGATGTGTCGCAGGGGATTACCGTGGACCACTATATCAAAGGAAGAAGTAACCAATTCAATGTTGAACGGCGAGGGACGGAATCTTTTTGTCCCAACTGTCACCCTAGCTAGGGGAACAGAGTTGGACAGATGGGAATAATTCGTATCTTTATTTTAAAAATACCTACTATTTGTTTGTTACGAAATAACAAAACTTCTTTCAAAAAACCTTCACACTACACTATTTGACGAATCGATTATCTACGTTCAATGATTTCGCCGTTGCGTTTTCTGCCAGTCACTCATTCAGTCAGTCATTCTTCTTATCGTGTCACTAGTTTTTTCGAACCAGTGTGGTGAAAGAATTTCAAGTGCGCCTCGAAGAGGCTCCTTTCGTGCACATGACACATGTTTTCGAACTCTTTAGGTTCTCTGATATGCCGGTTTCCTTACGATGTTTTCCTTCACCGTTAAGAACGTGTAATGGACACATATAATTTTTTTACAGAAAACTCCATTGATGTACGACCGGGTTCGAACCCACGACCTTCGGATCCTTCCACTCGGACAACACGGCTTTTAACGGCGAAAACTAACTGATACCTACAAACCTACATGTTTTCTTGGGTTACATATAACAAAACTTTCTAAGTATACACTGTTTGACGAATTTGCCCTCCAAATTTCGAATCTCTACGTTCAGTTATTTCGCTTGTACGTTGTCTGCCAAGCACTCATTTAGTCAGTGATAACATTATTTTAAAAAATAACTAAAATATTCATATTTGCAGTGGAGCCGACCGGTCAAGCGTCGTCATTCGTCACTGACATGATTAGCTACCTCAAGGGAGTCATGGAGTCTTTGCATCAACTGCCAGAGCAAGCCAGGTAAACAATCATTGTTTTTACCCTATAAATACCATAAATACTTTTGACGATACGGATGGTTAAATGGCAAATGTATGGAACTACCACGCCCGTTGTCGCGGGTTCGATTCCCGCTTCAGGACAAACATTTGTGTCATATCGGTGTTTGTCCTGAGTCTGGTTGTTTTCCATGTATTCAATATATATATTTACAAAATAAAAGTATTTATGTATTTTATCACCCATCTGGTTCCCATAGTACAAGCTCTACTTAGTTTGGGGCTAGATGGCGCTGTGTGAAATGTCCAAAGTATTTATAAAAAAAACAATATTTTTTTTGAGAATGGATTTGCTCCATGACGCCGAAATCAAAACTGAACACATTATGCTAGAAATTAGCGTAAAACATAGCAAAAACCGGCTATAGTGTACCCACTGTAGGAACTCACGCCTACTCTTTGTAAAATTTGGGGCATATCTGCACCAAATTTTACAAAGAGTAGGGTTTATGATCTGTAAAAGCGCGCTACTTTTAACCTAATACCACGCAAGCGAAGCCGGGCAGCAGCAAGAAAATGAAAAATAAAACCAAAACAAAACCAGAATTAATGAAATATTCAAAAAAATACTCTGTTTTGTTTGATCCAGGGTGGCAGCAGTCCGCGCTGCCACGAACCGCATAGCAGTCCGCCTCCGCAACTTGCTTCTAGAGCCGGCAGTGAGGCAGATATCCTCCGGTGCACTGTACCAGTTAGACCTGGACGTGATGCAGTGCGAGCAGTTCGCGTGCGCCGAGCCCGTGCCCGGCCTGCGCGAGGGCGAGCTGCTCGAACACTTCGCCAGTCTCAGGTGAGCCCGGGAACCGTGGGAGGTAGAAGAGTTTGCAGGTCTATAGTCGCTGAATGCTGCGCTTTATCCAGGTCACAGATGTCAATGTAATTTGAGCCCAAGAGCAGTGGAAGGTAGGCGAGTTTGCAGGTCTACCGTCGCTGGTGGCTACGCTTCAACCAGGTCTCAGGTGCCAATGTAAGGAGAGCTCAGGTACAGTGGATGGTGACCAGTTTGCAGTCGCTGAACGCTGCGCTTCGTCCAAGTCTCTGCTGCCAGTGTATGGTGAACTCAGGTACTGAGGAAGGTAGACTAGTTTACAGGTCTACAGTCGCTGAACAATGCGATTCATTTAAGTCCCAGCTGCCAGTGTATGGTGAGCTCAGGTACTGAGGAAGGTAGACTAGTTTGCAGGTCTACAGTCGCTTAACGCTGCGTTTCGTCCAAGTCTCAGCTGCCAGTGTATGGTGAGCCGAGGCGCAGTGGGAGGTAAGAGAGTTTACAGGTCTACGGTCGCTGGTAGCTACGCTACGCTATGTATGATGAGCTGGGATATGCTACAATCTTGACGAAGCTTGCAGGTCATAATCGCTGGGCTATAGAGATTGGACAGTGCCAATCAAATGTGTACTTTACTGCAGTAGATTTAGAGTATTCAAATTGCTTCTAAAGACGGCAGTGAGACCAATATCCTTCGGCGCTCTGCACACCCATTCTTAAAAACAATATTAGTTTAATAATGATGTGATAGTATGTATTCCTTACAAACTTAGTATTATTTCTCCACAGGCAACTCCTAGATCTGATAACCGGTTGGGACTGGTCTTCGTACCTCCACGATGTGGGTATAGAAGGCGGCAAGTACGCGCTAGTCACCCCGCGCGACGCCGCCACTCTGCTGGAAAAGGTGAAGGAAGCAGAACAGAAGTCTTCTGTCTTCTCTGTATTGAAGAAGAATGAGAGAGACAAACGCAAGTTGCTCGACACCGTCTTGAAACAGCTGAAACAACTTCAGAATCAGGATTGATTTTAGCTGGTCCGTATTCAAAGAGTGACTAATTTAAACGATAAAAAATATTATGGTTAATTTTATAATTCAAATGATAATGGTCTGACCATTTTGTTATAAGAAATCGATTAAATTAAACCAATCGATAAACGAATAACTAAAATTACGTGTGTCACTCAATTTATTTTCATGTTTGTAAAATAAAGTATCTTTAAAAAGTTAAACATTATAAAAACAAATAAATAATATTTATTTTAAAAAAAACTTGGAGGAAACAACGCCCGATACTTATTAATCGACACGTTTATTGGACAATATTAACTTAGTGATAGACAGCATTTATAGATTAGTCTAAATTGGTAAGAAATACTATTTATTATTTCATAGAAATAAACTACGATTAAATTCTTACTCTAAAATATTTTATTTTTATAAAATTTAGGAAAACTTACAGCAAGTTATGAGAATAGTAAGTGCTTAGGGCCAATTAATTACAATTATTAGGGACAAAATAAAGTGTCATTATTTACAAACCTAAGTATGAACAAACTGGTATTAGTTAACATTTTTAATTAAGTGCAAGTACTTAATCCAGTATATAAAGTTGCATAAATGAAAACCATTTTCAACGTACAATAGTAGTAAATAGTAGTAATAATAGTAGTGTAGTACGTAGTGCACGAAAGGAGCCTCTTGGAGGCGCACTTGAAATCCTTTCACCACACTGGTTCGAAAGAACTAGTGATACGATAAGAAGAATTACGTACAATGAGAACGTACAGTACACTGACAGTATTTTTCTGTCAACTGTACTCATATAACTTATAAAATTTAAAAAACATTGTCTTCTGTACAATACTGTTCATTGTCACAAAGATTAATCAGGCGTCACTGCGAAGAAGTGTTAATCGATTAAAGATCTATCGATTGATTAATCGATTTAATCAGCATTACTTACGTTGTTGCGTAATCACATTTAGATCAACAAATCGAAGCCAGTAGGGTTGTCAGACTATAATTTCACAGACCCAGTTTTATTATAATCAAGGGTTTTCAAAAACCAACTACAACTGACTTCAATTGGACTGTTCTAGTGACCATAAACACCACTGAATAGTCACAAGGAAGCAAAATACGCAATATGTTTTTCAGGAAACTTAACTATTGAAGCGCGTAAACGCTCGTACGTGTGGCGCCATGCGTTAGACGCGCTGGAAAAAAAAAGCTTAAGGCGTATAGTACCCCAGATTCGCCCTCTCGCTCGCGCTTACCTAAATTTTTGAATATTTAAAAATTACTACTTGTAATTACAAAACAAATGGACCTCTAGGATATAGAAAATAACATTAAAACGTGTAGTAAAAAATCCAATTTATTGTAATTACAAGTAGTAATTTTTAAATCTTCAAAAATGTAGATACACGCGAGCGAGAGGGCGAATTTCGGGTACTATTTGCCTTAATACGATAGTCTGTAACCGCTCAGAAGCCAATACTAATAGGACAGAATCTGTGCACTGAGTAATACGATTATTATACCTAGATGGTAGTAACAACCCTATTGAATCGTACCGGCGCGTGCGACGCAATAAGGCCGAGCTCGCAACCTTACGGCGTGGGTCATGATACGCGATTTAAGGTCTACGTCTGTTACATATTTAAATATTATGGAACTAGCAGGTCATTATAGTTTTTTTTTTATATAAAATTTGTGACGTAAGAGCTAAGTGCTCTCCTGATAGTAAAAGATCACGCCTGCTCATAACCAGAACAATGCTACACAGGACTTTGATCTACATGGATTGGTGCTACACTGCTAAAGCGCTTGTCCACATTGAGACATTTTGACCAGTAATTTCACAAGCTACAGTGCCCTTTAAACAGGGACACAGTAAAATAGAAAGATAGAGAAAGGGTGGCTGTTTAATTTTTTATAACGAATATCTACACGCGAAGCTGCGTGGTATAAAATATCTAGAACAAAGTATTTTTTATTTCAGCTGGTTAACTATTAATTTATTATCATCAATCCAAAATGCCCTTAGAGCCAATTAGGTCCCAAACAATGGCGGCACATGTACCACGAACAACATGTTGCTATTTGTAACGTTTTGTTGTGACCATGCTCCCCACTTTGACTGTGATTAATGATGGTGTAGAATTTATACACCGCAAATTTTTAATCACCAAAAAACATTTTGATACAGATATGGCAAAAGAACTGAAAAAATTAAGTCGAATTTCTGTCAAAATTAGGTAAGTAAGTAACTGTTACCGTTAGTCGTTTTCCTATGAATTTGCGTCAGGTGGTACCCATCATTGATATGGGGAATGGGGAAATCCTCATGGATGCCCACCGCCCTTGGGGGAGGGCGGAGGGGTTTGTCGGACTCATACCGACTATAACCCCATGGTGGCCGATCTCTGCGCATTAGAAATTGTGGTGTATAGATACCGGGCGATTTGATTTTTGGTAATGGGCCGAAAGATTCTAACCGTAGTAGAGCGTTTTATCGTCTTGGTACTTTAAGGCGCTGCGCAAACGATATGTAGTTTTGTTTTTAAATTATTGTATTTATACCTAAAAAAATACAATATCGTTGACGAAGTAAACAAAATTGCGTGTTTTCCTTTACTGTGATTTTTCATTAAACAGTCCAATGAAAGTCTGTTACTGTTGTATATTTTTGTTTTGTAAAACCTTGACTATTTTTCTTTCAACCCTTATCTACATAGCAACGTTGCATAGCAACATTAGAGCAGGAGGATTTATCCTTTTAAGTTTGATACAATATAATATTCAATTAAATTGAATAATATTCTATCTATCTATCTCTAACAATGTATTTGTAACGTTAAGCTATGTGACCGTGCCCAAATGCCCACATCTATGACTGATGGTGAGGCGAATTTTATCAGATAGCAGGTGACCTTGGTTCAGCCGCCCACAGACTTACTACTGGGCCTTACTAACCATACATCATTTGTCATTGTCGATCTAAATGCTTAGATCTATTTTCAAAGATCTATTGTTCAATGAAATAAGTGATAATTCACGTGGTGGTCAGCCTAATTATTTAGGTAAGTTAGGTGTCTTGACCTAAAACAACAAGGTAAAAAGATAAAAAACATTCTACAGGTATTATAGTAGGTAAAATTAATTATTTATTTTTGAAACGGTCTGACGGTATGACGATCACATGAAGAGTGGAAAGACCCTTGGTTTTTTTTCGGATTACGTGTAATGCTGTTAGCCGCAGATGGCTATTACAGCGTCACCTGACTCTGTGTAGCATGTTCTGGTCATGGGCAAACGCAATCTTTTTTGAGCCACAAAAGGTAGTAAGGTTTTAAAAAAATCGGAGCTTTGAGGAATTCTTCACGGAATGGAATGAGATCATTTTCGATACCGCCTCATTTTTTGATTACTCATAGATCACAAATATCACAAAAAGTATTTTGAACGCTGTACGTCCCGGATCCCTACAGTTCACTCGTCATTACTTCATCAGCTTCAGATCCAAGGTTTGCTGCCCACATCCGCCTTGACGCGCCGTGAGAACTATTGTTACGGTAAACAATATCATCGCAGTATCATGATAAACAGTAAGTTCAGATTTTTTTATTTTGGGGCTAGATAGGGCGTTTAGAGAAATGGGGAAAACATAATAAACATAACCACAACAACATAGGTATTATAATTATTAATCTTGTACCTAACCCTATCTGCCCGTAAAAAAGGGTAAGTACATACTTATCTTACCCAAGTAAATGATTAGATAGAAAGTTATTTTATATGAGTATGTAATGGTTTTTTATGTAAAGGTTCGGGCAAAAAAAAAATGCAGACATAATAGAAAGTTCTACAAAAATTGAAGATTTTATCTGGTGGCCGTCCGCGCCGATGGAAATGGTAGCTTTCTTTTTTTTCATTTTTTTATACACTTTCCATCAAAAGGTGGTCTGAAAGAAATTGCTTTTAAGTGATAAGACCGCCCATTGTACTTAATATTTTTTCTATATTAGGAAAAATAAGTTTTTGGTGCACACTTAAGAATTTATATCTAAGTATCTATTATAAATATTATAAATAGTAAGTATTGATTGAGAAGTTTCGGCGTGTTCGACTATCAAAAATACTTCAATGTATACTTCCAAATTTTTTTGAAATTTTAAAATACAATGTCTTCCCCGCAATTGTGCTTACTGTTTAACGTCATCTGTGCAGATACTTACACGTTCTGGATTTATTAAGAAAAAACAAAGAATTCAAACATATTACGGGCAATATCTTTACATACAAAGTAGGTACTAGTTTATGTGGTGTACTTAGGTACATAGTCAGTTAAAGTTATTGCAGTCATAACTTACAAGACTGGTAGCTTGATGGATAAGTGTAGTAATCTTGATTGCATTAACACTTTGCATTTAACATACGTGGACTAATTAACTCCGAAAAGTTGTTTGTAAAAATCATTTGCATATTCAAATTAAGATTTGAAGTGAGCATAGGTATAACTAATTAACTACTTATAACTAAAGTGGGTAGGTATAAAGTGACTTGTCCCTTGGGTAGATAAGTACTGACTAAAGTAGGTCAGGTGTCTTAATAATTCCCGTTAATTCGTTTCCGATCTTTCAGACTGGTCTCTCACGAATTTTTGATCATTTCGAAAAAAACCTTCAAGCGTAGGTACCTATGTTTTAGAATTTTTAGTCTAAAAATGCGCGCCTCTTCACTCGCGCCTTAGGTATTCTATGGGCGTGCATTCGTAGACTAACAGAATCTCTACTTTGTGTTTTTTTTTTCATTTGACAAAGTAGGTATAGATTTTTGTAAACGTGATATAATTTTATCAATCTTTGTATACCTACCTGTAGTATCTAGTTGCTGACTAAACTAAGAGTATGCATTTTTATGTTTACGTCTTTAGATAGATAGAAATACTTTATTGTACACCAGAACTTATATGATTAAATCTTAACATAAAAAGATAAAAAGTACCTACAATCAAAACAAACAAAGGTTGTCCATAGGGATGGAGAGCGAATAAAAAAAAAAGAAAGCTCTATAGGTGTACTCATACTAAGTAATATTAATAATGTATTTACCTATGTATGCTTTGTAATCCCGACCTTTTTATTGATTTTACTTGTGTATATCTTAGTACTCTGTGATATTACGTACCTACTCCAGTTATAATTTCATCTGAACAATTCAAAACAATTAGCAACAGTGAGTAAACGGACAAGTAAAGCCGTTCGTGTAGGAGGAAACCACTTCGTAAAGGTCGTCCACGATAGTTAAAATTTAATTTATAAGCACAAAGTCACAAAGCTATTTAAATCAAGGCGTACCTACTCGTTTTGCATTATTTACAAGAATAACCTTACATTTAATAAATCAAAGAGGTAAACGCGATTAAAATATCAAGATTAAAATGTTTTCTGAAAGCTCTAGATACACAGCAGTCAGAACCAAAAACGTGGACACTAATTTACGTGGGCGATTTTCATTATGTACCTAATTATCATGTTACTATGTACTAGCAAATATTAACAGTACCTAGCTGCTCTTTTCCAGCACATAAATATTTCAGATAAATCGGTTCAGCAGTTTTCGATCCAGTTTTAAAGATTTCGAATCAAAATATAGAACTCGATTTGAAGTTTGACTTGGTTTGACTCTATTATCATCTGAAAAAAAAGAGTCTTTGGTAGAGCTGGCGTTAGCCTCAACAATTTTCATGCTGATTTTTTCATAAGGCGCAGCATCTCGTAGATAACTATTAGTTTTCTACAATTTTTTTCTTAAATTCAAAACAAAAATACTAAAACATTTTAGTATTTTTGTTTTTAATTTAAGTGTTTTTAGTCATATTGGAACTTTGTAGGTACTAAGGAAGGTGCTGACTGCTGCCACAGAGTTTTATTTTAACTTTTGTAGTGGTCAACGCTCCCACTTTATTATAAACTCCTTTTTATGTTCCAAATAAATCATTTGAATTTGAATATTTAATTTACCACACGACGAATACAAGGTACTATTACTCTGTGCCAGTGTTTATTATATCATTGATACGATCTAGCGGGCTTTTTGATATACAATGCTGTCGTTTGTGCTCATACGCATTTCATAATGGTCAGTCATAATCATAAAGTCTATGTTATGTTTTTTTATCTTGCCTGTTGTGTCTGGTCGGGTAGTGAGTCATTCAAACCTTGAACAAGGGCTCAATGGCAATATTGGGAGAGGCCTATCAAGCCTGAAGGGGGCTTCAAAAACACACCGAAACACAAACACAACAAAAACTTTGTGACGTCCTTAAAAACCTAGGTAAGGTAAGGTATTTAAGGGAATATCAGTCTTTTTAGACGTAATAAGTACGACTTTTCTAAGGTGTTTCACACATTCATTCAAGCACTTTTTATGCATGTACTTAGTAAAAGTTGAAAACAATTGAACAAATATTTTAATCTTTAACGTATTCGGGGTAGTGTACTCCGGGACAGTTAAGAGTTAAGCAGTTTTGGCGTGATTCTGTGGCAATTGGTAGTAATGAAATGAAATGAGATTTATTTGCCTGAAGTATGGTCATTATAAGGTCTTAGTATCACATACTTCGTCGGTAGTCGACATGCAAATTTTAATTACAATAATTATTCTAAATATAATTATTATATATAAAAAAAAAAAAAAAAAAAAAAAAATAATTAATCAATAATTCCAATCCAATGGCAATCCATCCAAGCTAGTAAAGTAAGGACTTTTGATCTCTGCGCAACGTCGTTGTTTTTTTTTAACTGATGGCGGATCAACAACAATTCCAAAATCAAGGAATGTAAAAGCTGACTATTTCAAGGAGTCATTAAATATCATCAAGCGACATTTTAAAAAAATCACGTAGACAGACGCCACAATGAAAACTTTTGTTGCCAACCTTGATTACATTAACAACTTGCTATACGATTACATTGCAATTAATTTATGGATCTAGATGTATTTTTGATTAATTTTTATTTAATGATTTTTGGGTATGATTGTGGGTTGTTCTCAATTGCATCTGAAGCTATTGTTCTGGAAAATATTTTTTTTAAATAATGTACCTAGTCTTCTTACTTGTCAGAAATCTTGTTGGAAGAAGAATGTATTTGCAAAATTAAGAGTATAAGTATTGTAAATAAAAAGCTGTACAGTCAGCTTTTTATTTATATTTAACGTACCTACATATTCTATGTATTAAAGTATTTGCAAAAACATGACAAGGCAATTTAAGTAGGTATTCTGTTAGTTATCTGGTTTCCTTTTTTATGTAAGATTTTTATACCACAATTGCCTACCTACACAGAGACTACTGAATCAAATTAGCTGAAATCGGTAAGTATACCTAGGTTTAGTTAGTTAGTAAAATGGAAAAGGACATAGGGCTTTTTACCCCAATGCCACGCAGGCGAATCCGCGGACAGCATCAAGTATTGAATATATGGACAGCTAGTGGAGCCCATGTAATTACTGAACCGAATTCGCTAAAATCGGTACGTATACCTTTAGTTAATAAAATGGAAAAGGACATAGGGCTTTTTACCCCAATGCCCCGCAGTTGAAACCGCGGACAGCATCAAGTATTGAATATATGGACAGCTAGTGGAGCCCATGTAATTACTGAACCGAATTCGCTAAAATCGGTACGTATACCTTTAGTTAATAAAATGGAAAAGGACATAGGGCTTTTTACCCCAATGCCCCGCAGTTGAAACCGCGGACAGCATCAAGTATTGAATATATGGACTAGCTAGTGTGACCATGTAATTACTGAACCGAATTCTCTAAAATCGGTAAGTACCTATACCTATAGTTAATAAAATGGAAAAGGACATAGGGCTTTTTACCCCAATGCCAAGCAGGCGAAACAGCGGACAGCATTAAGTATTGAATATTTGGACTGGCTAGTGGGGACATGTCATAGCTATGTTGAAACTCCTACATATCCTGGTTTACTTCTCGAAAGGGTCACAAATCACTGTCATGTACGAATGCCGTGCCTTTCTTTCCCGGATGGCAGGTGCAAGGTACGAAGCACACCTGTCTGTTTGCACAACTCCTGTCCTACTTCGGTTACAAAACAGGTGTGTTTCAGAACACACTAAGCCTAGCCCCTTAGTCTATGGCCTAGACTCTATGGTCGACGACTTCCATAGACAACCTTAGTTTCTTTATCAAATCAAATCGTTTGTTTCGGTTCATTCAATGACACCATATTTTGTTCGTACCTACATAAGGCTTATTCTAAGGTAAGTAACATATTAAAAATTACACATAACCTGTCATAAATATTCAATTGTATAAATTGAAATTAAATTGAATCTATAAGCGACTTAATTAACTTCTAGATAATCGTGCAACAAACACGCAAACATCGCAATTTGATCGCAATGCTGACGTCAAAATTATCAATTTCATGAAAATGCACTACCATTGAGCTTCACCGCAAACGGACTCGAGATTAAAATTCACTGTTTGTATCGGTCGCCGCACCCGTGTGCATAGGCTCTGACATTAATTAATATTATAAAAGGCTTCGTTCTAATTTACTGACTGACAGATAACGCACGGCCAAACCACTGCAAGTAAAATTTTAAAATTTCGAGGGTATTTTTGTCAAGAAGTACAACAAACCCTATTTAAGTATTATGTTAGTTACCTGGTTTCCTTAGTACTGTGAAAGTTATTTATTCGTAATGTAAACGAAGTTGCGGGCGTCAGCTAGTTTAGTATAAGATGCCATCTGGGCCATTGTAGTGCGAAATTATTATATAAAACCCTTATCAAATGTGTTCAGGGTGAAGATAAATAGGTAATAAATAAATAAAAACTTTTATTGGGCACAAGAAATTTGACGGTACAATAAAGAATTTAAGTAGGTAGGTTACTTAATGTAACGGTTACATAACAATAACAATGTAGTACCAGAGTTTAGTCTCTGTTCTTCGCACTAAAGGAATGTATATACCGAGGTATATAAACCTCATAGGGCTAATAACTCACACCGACTCGACTCTACCAAAGAATAAATAAAGAATGAACCATCCTCTACCAGCATTTTATTATGTAATTACAAAAAAAAAATATTATATTATTATTATTAGTCAGCTTTGTTTTTTTCCTCCAATTTGTCAATTAGCTAACCTCAACACTGAAATAATTTAGAATTCTTTCTTGCCTATCTTATAATTTATGAAAACTTCAACCCCTACTTTACTTAGTCATTGCAATACTAGATACCTAGAATCAAATCAGACCTCACTCAATAATATTACTTATTCTTTGCTCTGACTGAAACAAATGACGATAGGTACCCACTCGTCTCAGCATTTCGGCATTCAGCTGATTCATATTTTTATAAGTGCACTTCAAACCGGTAGTGAGTGTTGTGTCGTGATTCAGGTATATTTATATACCTAAATATATCAAAAAACCGTGTACCTACCGCCATATGTTTCATCGAACGTACGCATAAGAAAATACCGTTTAAAGGTTTCTTCCCATCTTCGCGTACCATGCACGGAACGTGTCAGCACTGGCAAAATATAAAATTGCATGGAACATGACGGTCGGTGATAGAACGGTGTAGAGTCATACTTTTCATTACAAAGAATACTTTTTTGCCTTACACGGTCCTTGCACGGTCTTGGTATGATACGGGATAGTGGACAGAAAGCTTAAACCGTAAATACACC
Source organism: Lobophora halterata (assembly GCA_932526365.1). NCBI lineage: Eukaryota > Metazoa > Arthropoda > Insecta > Lepidoptera > Geometridae > Lobophora > Lobophora halterata. The sequence goes on from OW052012.1 coordinate 2,392,824, forward strand.
TCAATGTTTTAGTTACAATAATCAAGGTTTTACAAAAACATCTACAATCGACTTTAATTTGACTGTCTTAGTGACCGTAAACACCACTGAATAAAACGGAAGCAAAATACGCAATTTCGTTTACTTGGATGATGCCATTTTTTCAGTTATTTTGATTTCAAAACCAAAGTACTGACCTGAATTCCATGAAATTTCTATGGGACCAATCTGACAGTATAACCTCTCAAATCGGTTTATAAATACGAAAATTCTAAGTATAAACCATAAAAAAAACAACGGAATTGAAAACCTCCTCATTTTTTGAAGTCTGTAAAAAAAACTTAAATGAGCATGCAGAAGGGGTGCTACGTTGTATCTGCGCAGTCAGAATTTTGGGTTTCTGGAAAAATGACTAGTAAGTAGCCACCTTTATGCGCCGCGAAACGAAACCTCATTTTAACCGATGTGTAATTATTCAATAATGCACACTGATTCCATTACATTTCATTACAATATCATGAGTCATGGTGATGACTGGTTGCCAGGTGCGCCTTGGCTAATTCGATCATATCTTTAGGATACGCATTTATAACCATATAATTGTGTTCAAGAACTCTAGATAGAGCACTTACCTCGCTTTGGAGAAAAATGGCGTCAAAAAACGCGTTATTTTTTATTACAAGACGATAGAATTAACAGGGATTAAAGGTTTTGATTTGCTCGTATTCTTTTAGGTAGATACTTGTACTTTTTGAAGTTGAAAAAGCTTGGCAAGAAACTTATTTATCTCATAGCTTTGCTTCTTCCAGATTCGTCAGTTTACGAAATTGAGCTTTGGCTCAAATTATGCTATAAATTGGGCAAGATACAATAGAATCGAAGACACAACCAAATTTTTAGCGTGTTTTCATACTACCATCTGTTTGTCCATACTACGAACAATAATTCCATGCTTATATATCCATAACCTTTTATTAGGTACGACGTTATTCACGCCCTTGTTAGTGTGTTATTATAACACACAGACAACGCTATTCCTTGCGTGTTTTTTAAGCAAACTGAGATACTTCGGTTCAATATTAATAACGCGATCCTGTGCCCCGGCCCGGTCACGTAGCGCGGTGCAGTGTGAGATCCGCCTTACAATAAGTATCACATTGAGCAAATAAATAATATGATGTCAACTTTTCTGAGTATAAAAAACAACAAGTCATAAGAATGTGCACAAAAAAAATCTTTGACATGGATATTATATCACGTAACCGTACACTATCGATCGGAACTCATAAGATACGTTCAGGCTGAGAAAGGTCAAGTTGCCGTATGGGGACAGTCACCCACAAAATGCTTAACGAGTATCTCATTTAATTTACTGTCTGTTCGCACGCAAGTGTCTACTTATGGGTGGTTAAGTAAGAGCGGTTTCAGACTATCATATTAACCGAGCCGATTTGTCGCTGTTTTGTTTTTTACAGCACACGGAAAACAAAACCCGAGCGGCGAATCCGCTAGTCTAAAACCACTTTAACATTCAATATTAATTTATCTATGAGTGAACTGAAATGATCGTTTTAAAATAGGTACTAGGTCAAGTGATATTGATTATAATCAAAATCAAAGCGTAGTTTTCAGATCTTCAAAGGCCCGCTGTCGTGATTATAAAATAGATATTTTTATAAAGTATGTATCTACTTCCACTCGTAGTCCTAAAAAACTAAAAATTATAAGAAATATTATAATAATGTAGAGCAATTTTACTACACCACAGAATCTCATTCAATCATAATTAAAGCGCAAATTGCTTCATCTACTCAATTAGTTATCTTGTACATACTCTAACATGCATCTTATTATTTTCAAGAGATATGTGACAAGTGACAAAAAAACGCAATGCAAACATGATTTACATTGGCGCGTAAAAATTTGGGTCACAACCACTTTTGAAAGTAGTCCATCCAGATTCCAAGACAGACAAAATAAAGGCTATTATTCTGACCACGTACAGTCGAGCTATAAAGTTTTGACGCGTAATATATAAAACTAGGTGTTTTACCTAGGTATTGCAAAAGAGCCAAGGCTAGGCCATGTAGGTTTTTTGACATTTGAAGACCTATTATAAACCGTCTTAAAAAAAATGTTTGTTACCTGAAAATGTTTTTGTTTAAACTGATTAAAAAATCTTTTTTACCTGTCTGCCAAGGAAGGGTTATGTTTTTCGCGCGTATCTTGGTCTCGGTCCTCTTCTCTTCACTCTGCCCAGCTCCGCCTCAGTGGGAACGCACCCTAAGGGCTGTAACTGTTCTATAATCAAAGGGCTTATAATTCACTTGTTACATCACTATATCGTAAAATGTAACGAGCTCATACTTAATGTAATATGTATGTAATCCGGATTTAAATAAGATCAGGTGTCATTAGTACCAGTAGCAGTAATAATAATAGGAAAAATATATTTTGATTTTTTCAATATATTTTCCACTGGCCAGCGTAGTGTTTTAAGCCTAAAACCCCTCTTATGCTTAGATCACACCTACCGAATACTCGGCCGAGAGCACTATCTCGGTACGTATAAACATAGCGCTGAGTGCTCGGCTGAGCGAGTGACGTTAGCTTTCACTGTCTCGGCCGAGTAACATTTTACTGTCTCGGCCGAGTACTCGGTACGTGTGATCTAGGCATTAATGATAGACGCTCAATACAAACGACTCTACATTGAGACAAGATAGATAGATAGATGTAATCTTTATTGCTCTTACTTAACTTAAATATTCTAATGAAAAATAATAATTTCTTAGTTACATACCTACATACAAGTGACAGAGACAAGTGGGAATCACAGTCCTGTGTAGCACTGTTATGGTTATGGGCAGGCGTGATCTCTTACCATCAGGAGAGCGCCTAGCTAGTCTCGCCACTTTGTCAAATAAAAGAAACAAAATCGTTTCCGTTTTTTTTTTATTTAACTCAGTTATTTTGGGAACCCCTGTGACGCCACGGAAGTACTCGTATGTACATATATATACATACATACTTCCTTTTTTTTTCGTTTTCTTTTCTCTTTTCTTTCACTCAAGAAAATACTTACATTCTAAATTTGACAGGTGACAGCCGAACCTTTAGTAAAGCGGCGGCCATTTTTTTACTTACATAATATAAGGAGAGTTTGAGTTTGAGGCATAAAGATAGAATTATCCGAGATCTGTGGTTTGAGGAATGACTTAGAATGGGTGTTTAACGAGCACTTCCCGATTGAGCTATCTGCGCTGAAATTTTCTGGGTAGCTCACAACTCGATTCCAATGCATTCTAAAACCATAATAACTGCTATATTCTCGTAAAGGAAACCAGATAACGAAAAGAGTAAACACATAAAAAAATGTATTAATTCAATTTTAATCTACATTTCTTGGTTTTTCCAATACACCACGCAGGCGAAGAAGACGCCGTGAACGGAGGCTACCTACTAACTAGTAGATAATAATGATTTTCTTTAGTAAAGACTCGTGCCGCTCTACTATTCAACCTATACCGAGTTGAGACCAACGTGTTGTGTACTGTCCCACGAGACTTATTGTTACAACTGGTCCAGTTCAATACTCGTCTATCAGGAGATTAATATCTTAAGCGCTGATTGTAATCAATACACTCATTAATCTTATTATCGATTGTCCTGAGGCTGCTCACACCTTGAAAATCAAGCTTTAATGGACAGTGGCCACAAGGCCATACTTGTGCGATTACCAAAATATACAAAACATTAAATAATATATCAATTATACAATTGTTTATGAGACGTGGTAGTTTTATGTTTATGTGAGGATAAGGTATTATTTCATGAGATACTTTCGAGGGGGCCACGAAATTTAATAGAGATGATTTATACATCATCACAGAATTAATTCAATTACATAAAATACTACGAGTAATAAGGTTAAAAAAGTTAGAAAATAAGATAAAATAAAAAATATGTTATCATATAGCATAAAAACACAGTTAACAATGTTATAAAAGTAATTGATTGATTCAGACGTTACTTTGCGGAAATCCATAAATATCAACAAATTATATAAATATATTTAGTAATAAATCCGCTTGATTTCTAAACAAAGGTTTTAATTAACTTAACTTTAGTTTAGAACTTTAGTACATAGGTATTACTATATTATAAACCAAAGAGTCAACGAACAGAAAACCAAAGTTTAAAGATACGACACGTGTTTCGCCTCTACACGAGGCATCATCAGGTGTGGACTCGCCGAAGTTCGAAACGACAATAAAACCTTTGCTTAGAAATCAAGCGGATTTATTACTAAATATATATATATAATTTGTTGATAGTTATAAAAGTAGTTGGGACATTGGTATTATATGGTTACCACTCAGCATATGCAGCAGCGACATTGCATGGCACTGAGTGCTGGTTTTCTGCGGCACCAGTAATTGAATGACTGGTGCCGCAGAAAACCAGTGTTGTTCGTTCTCTTCTTTGTTTCTTTTCTGCGGGACCAATAATTAAATACATAGACGAATGGATGAGAAAATTTAGTGAGGGATCGTTTACTCTATCACGCACGAACTCTAAAAATTATGAATAGGGCAAAAATCTGGCGTTAGTTGAAGCTCAGAACTTGCCATAGGACAAAGCTACTGACGAGTAATGTTACAGTTCATAATACAAAATACTACAATCAGCAGAATAGAGGATTCTAGTTTATTATAATTTTTAATCTGCCCAACCAAAGTCGATAAACAAAACTGAACAACAATATTTAACCTGGTTAAGTTCATGATGGATAATTTATACATATGTATATGGCCATCTATTACGACTTATTTTAAATTGGATAATCAACTAGAGGATGTATTATTATGTCGCACCTTACTTTATAACCTGCCTACTCGAATGGTGTATGTAGGTTTAAAGATCATGGCCTTCAAAATAAATCAAAAGTGTTATTTTGCTAAAGGTATAAAAACTGGCAGTGTGCGTGAATGCTTTGCTGAGTTAGGTACAGTCAACAGTAAAGATATATAATATAGATAAACAATATAAACAACAATAAACATTCACACACTCACACCCCTGCACTAGGATTCCCTGTGTCGCAGGTGGCATGGACACATACAAGACCCGAGAACAAACATTTGTGTTCGTCACAAATATTTGCCCCGGCCGGGGATCGAACCCGGAACACCAAGCTTCGTAGGCAGGGTCACTACCAACTAAGCCACGGTGTCGTCAGATAGATAGTAGGTATCATTTGTATGTAATTTAGTATGTAAAAGGTAAGATTATTCTTCGGGGAATGTCAGTAAATCAATGTTTATTTTTAAACTAACCTTAGTTGTTATTTTTCGAAAGGGCTTTAATGCAGTTAGTCCAAGATGGCCATGACTGCGACATTGGACTTTAGCCCTCAGTTGCTTGCGATAAGAAATGTCCTGAAATTCCTATATTGCATGACGACAACAGGGATGGTCGAATAGCAAGATTATTGGACTGCCACGCCAAGCCGGGTGGTGTCGCGGGTTCAATTCCCGCTTCAGGACAAACATTTGTGTGATGAAGATCGGTGTTTATCCTGAGTCTGGGTGTTTTCTGTGTATTCTATGTATGTATTCACAAAAAAGTATACTCGCTCATCTGGTTCCCATAGTACAAGCTCTGCTTAGTTTGGGATTAGATGGCGTTGTGTGAATTTTCCGAAATATATATATATATATATTTTTTAAGTACATAAATCTTGAAGAATATACTACTCCAAATTGTTATTTATAATTTAGTTCAAATTAACCACACATTTTAATTATGAAATATTCATAAAAGTTTATTGAAGATTTACATTGATTCCGCCCCTTCACAATCTGGTGTGGTGATAGTTGATAAACGGGAACTGGAATAAACCTTAAACCCACAAATACTCGTATAGTAAATAAACCAGTCGAAAATCAAAACGAAAAAATAGCAGACATTACAGGGTTGCACTAAAGTAGATGAAGTGCAAATAACCTAATTTTTAATACTTGACCTATCCAAAACCTGATTTTATAAATCATCTAGTTATTTAGAATAACACTATTGAAAGGTTTATGATTTGATCTGTTTATTTTTTACCTCATCATCATCACCAACCTATAGCAGTCCACTGCTGGACGTAGATCTCTCCAAAGGTATACCCCTGAGCCCGATCTTTGGCTCTTTTCATCCACCTTCTGCACAGCTATAGCGCGCAGACCTTCGATCAATCTAGCAAAATGTCGTCATACACTACGCTTGTTGCGTTTTAGACGCGGTCTCTACTCAAATAACGTTTACTCCAACCCAAGTTCTTTAATCTCACTGAAAGTACTGAACGAACGGTGTAATCATTATTACAAGTTCAAATCACTTGAAACCCTTTCACCACTCTGGTTCGAAAGAACTAGTAACACGATATGAAGAAGAAGAAGAGTAGAGCTATTTGAGAACAAAGGGGTCTTAGTCCACCAGCAGTGGTAACATTACGACATGGGTGGCCTAGTGGCAAGTGGCACGATTGTAGCGCTGGTGTCGCGGGTTCAATTCCCACTTCAGAAATCATGCGAGTACCTACTAGTACACGGTTTTTTTTCTTTATTTTGTTTCTATTACTACCTACTTTATAATTCTCTATTAATTCATAACTGCAGGTAGGTGGGAAGCTTGTTTAGTTTTAGCTTTTATGTATAAAATTTTGGCAAATAAAAACTTTTTTCTTTTTCTTTCTTTCTTTCTTCACTTTCAGGACAAAAAATTGTGTGATGAACAATAGTGTTTTTCTGTGGTGTGAATGTGTGTTTTTGTTATTTTTTAGGTGTTTTATTTAGATTAAGTATTTTGTCGGTTATCTGGGACTTTCATTACTATGGGACCCTATCTAGCTAGATATACCTAAGCTCTGGGTAGTTTGAGGATAGATAGAGGTGTGTGAAATGTTCAAACATTATAATTTATTATTCTATTATTAAAAGCTGATTATGCTTTAGGCTTATTCATAGCCTAATGGAGATATTTCTACATACGTGCCAAAACTGTCAAGTCTAAGCAGGTGCGGTTCAAGTTAGTTCGTGGGTTTATTTCATTCTCGATAATCTCGATCTGAATTACGCAAAACTAAATATTTGCATATTATTTCGTAGGACATACACGTAGGTACATATATTTACTGCACTTATTCGAGCTATATGTGGTATATATGTCGCCCACTATTGTAACTTTGGACGTAGTTTTAGAGAAAAAGGTTTATTGCAAAAAAAAAGGAGAGGTAATTTTGTTTTTATGAAAACGCGGAACGAGATGAGCTAAGCGTTCTCTTGAAAAATTATCTAAGGATTAGATTTTATGTAAGTTAACCCTTAATCTGTCTCATCACTAACATTACTGAGGTAATTTAGAAAGTTCACCGAATAGCTGATTTTACGGTCATCACCACTTTATAAATCAGCTGTTATAACAGCTGATTTTGATAAAACTTTGGTGCACATTTCTTCAATGAAAGTAATGAAAATTCAAAAAGTCGTAAGTAGAACATTTGTTGTTCCCGCGGGTGGGAAGAACACCTCCCCCCCCTTTATGGATTAGTTTTCGTTCGTTTTTTTGTGGTTGCGAAAAAAATTATCTCTAGTAAGTACCTACGTACTTATATTAAAATTGTAGAAAAAGCACTATTGCGGGAAACTATTCAATTATAAAAAGTTTTTTTATTCGTGTATTAAATGTATTACAGTGCTATTACAGCTGTTATAACAAATTAAAAACTAGTCTATGTTATGAAATGAATAAATCATATTTACATTTACATACTAAAATTATATAAACTAATTTTAAAAATAAAAAAGAATGGTTGAATGGATTACAATATCAGAATGAATTAAATAGCTATTACTCAAAGTCTAGTACATTAGGCTAAGTTCTATTCTATGTAGTCTACAACAATTTATAAATATATAATTAATAAGCAATCAGCAAATATGATGGAACTTATACATCACATGTTTACAAGTTATTTGCTGGCTATTTTTATGTGAGTTATAACATAATTATTTAATTAGAATACTGTTACAGAACAAGATACAGGTTGTATAAGCATAGAGTTTTAGTTTGTCTCAATGATTTACTATTTTATCAATACATAAATGGCTTGGTCCTGACTGACTGACTGACAGACAAATTACAGGCAAAACCACGGAATGTAGAGATTTGAAATTTGGAGTATCTGTTCATTAAGTGCTGAAAGTGAGTACTAAGGAATTTTTAAAAAACGCAACGGAGATTGTGAGAGTCAGCTAGTTCAGTATATACATAGTTATTGAATTAAGAAATTGTTACGACTAAAATGTAAATAATACTTATTACTTATTTTTTGCTAAAATACACTTTATAATGATAAGTTTAATAAACATTCAGCTCTTTTCAAAAAACCTTTTTCGCTTATAGACTTGTAAACGTGATGGTTTTCAATTAAGTTTTAACGTATTACCAAAGAATAAGCAATATTATTGGTATTACGCGAAAACACGTTGTAATAAAAGCAATACTTATTCGTAGTGTTTTAAGCCTATTATACACTTAACGCCTAGCTAGCCAGTTGGTGGTGTGTGTCATTCATTACCCCAAAAGGTAAAGTAACTTACCTACATCGATTTCATACTGCCCACTACTGCCCCGGCCAAGAACTGAGTACGTAAGAGTGTAATGAAGTATTTAGATATATTATCATGATATATGCTTCCAGTGGTACATATGTATACTTTGTATGTATCAATAGATTGGAGTTGGTGGTTAGCTGCAGTGGTTTAGATCGTCTAAATACTTCTTATTTCCTCAAAACGCCACGACTCTACTTTTTTCTACAGACAGTTTTAATGTAAAATTTGCTATCCTGTTGTGTTATTCTTTGGTGGTATTTCTCTACGAAATTATTAATATATTTATTTCTTTAGATAGAGATCTTCTTACATAATTAATTTAAAACTTTAAAGCTATCTGATTTTTTTATACGTAATAAGTGACAAGACAAGCCAGGCGGTTTCCCGATGGTAAGATCACGCATGCCCATAACCAAGACAGTGCTACACAGGACTTTGATTCACATTGATCGGTGCAACACTGCATTTTATTAAAGTACCCGTCCAACATTGCATTTTTGAACAAAATTATAAAGTTACAAACGAGAATACGTTCTAATAATGCCAGATACTTTATCCCTGATCTACGCAATACACATACTCGTACATAACCTACATACGTGTAATAAAGTTGAGGCTCTTTGTTATCAGCGATTCTGCATAGACAATAGAAGGAGGTGGTCTATATGCAAAATTATACCTTGTGGTAAGTTATTATGATAATATATGCATTGCTGTGTTATTATCAGTCTATAAATGGATATTTTGAACACCTGCTCATGTGATTTAGTTGAGGGAGAATTATTTATGGGTTTAGTGACACGACTTTGTTACGTGAGCAATTGTTGCGTGTATTGTTGACTTACTTTGCCATTAGCTGGCCTGTGTGGTTGATTGATGGACTTTGGGCTCAGTTTTAAGGGTTAATGTGCAATGAGTACCGTACGAGCTGCATGCGCCGAATTTACGATCGGGAGAGAATGTAACTAGAGTGTACAAAACATCGTGAGGAAACCGGCATGTCATAAAACTAGAAAAATAATAATTCGAAAGCATGTTAAGTGCACGAAATGAGCATCTTCGAGGCGCACTTGAAATCCTTTCACCAGACTGGTTCGAAAGAACTAGTGACACGATAAGAAGAAGAAGACTAGAGACTCTAGAACCCGACAACCCGCTCTCCTTGGGAGTTAACTCTAGAATCTTTTCGTTTTGTTTGGAATTCTGTACAGCACTCGTGTTGTTACTATGCATAATAACCTACTGTTAGAGAAAAAATAGGTATACATAATATGTATAAGTATTAGACAGATAAAAGGTGTTTGTTCCGTTCACAACCGAGAGTTCTTTCAGGGAATCGAAACGCGTTTAATTTTAAAATTTCGGTTCTCTTGTAATTTTTTTGACTTAGTTCACATGCCTAAGATATTGTAGGTATCTATTATCAGATTCTAGTAGAGTAGCTGAAATTGAGTTAAGATCACTCAACCACTTCGTAGTATATCGCCGCTTGTAAGGAAGTGCCCGACATTGTAACGATCTGAAAATTAAAACTAGAATTTAAATGTTCTTATTACTAATGTATTAATTACCACTTTATATAGATTTTTTTTCGTATAGTAGTATTTTTTTATTTGAGTTGGTTTATTGTATATATTTATTATACTTATTAGTTCGAATAGTTTAAATTATCTATGATGGTGCGTTTTGTGTAAAATAGTTTATTTAAAGGTAACATTTTTCTCGTCGTGTAATATAAATTTAAGTTTCAAAATTTAAATTCTTTACCTGTTATACAAAATATCCCAAATAATTAAAGAAAAATCAATAAATAGACTGTTTGGATAGGTAAATTATAAAAAAAAATTCAAATTTCATTTCGAAAACGAGAATCTGTTACTGGCTATAAGATATATTTTACCTATACGTATGGAGTGCTGTTGATTCTATGATAATTAAAAAAAGTAATTTGCTACATCAAATCACTCTACTGAAGCTAAAAAGTTACCCATAACCTGCACATAAAATTAACCATTTTGGTATCCTTATCGCTGAACTCCCTCCTGAAATAGGACACCTTCCCATCTGGTTGCTTGATGGTCTGATTCAGAATGTTATCGCCTTCCAGAGTGTATGTCATTTTTACCTGTTACATACAATATTTTAAGTTTTATAATACAGATCTTCGAATACGGGGAAAAAGACGCCATTTTGCACTATTGGGTGGAGTACCTCCCTTATCTGGGAGCCCGGCAGGGCTCCCACCAAGTCGAGCAAAAAAGTGGCACGGCCGTACTATCCTTTTCTCGAAGCAGTTCAGGCCATTTTCGACCCCCTATAGCTTCGTTGTGGATAAAACTAGAAGACTGAATTTTCAGTACCCAAGCAGGCATTGTATAAACACGGTATATTTTAAATTTAATTCAATTTGAACCAGTATTTTAAGAATTATAACTAGTCAAAATTCTCAATTTTGTCACTGACTGACTGACCGATCATCAAAAGGCACTTCTGGCAGACACAGAAGCTTCAAATTTGGAATGCAATTAGTGTTTAGTGTAGTGTATGTATAAATCAAGGAAAACCTTATTTTTTTTTTGTAATATCCGTCCAGATTTCTAGATACACCAACTGCATAAATAACTTTGTAATGCCATATAAATGTATGGGATTACAAAGTTACATTTGCAATTAATTAATTAGCGTACCTGTATATGTATAATTTAATGGGATAATAGGTGTAGATCATCATCATCATCATCATCAACTTATACCGTAAAAGAAAAAGAGGAAGACTACCTACAAAAAGAAATGAGATGCCATCAAATGGTGTTACATGGATCTCAGAAAGCGAGACTTGGTACAATAATTTCAATTTTTACAAAATTGTTTTTGATAGCATTTATTTATTATGATACCTCTCCTCCAAAGTACAAAAAACATATAAATAAATAATTCAGTTAATTTAAAAAAACCCGATTCATATGATTTACTTGGAGCATGAAAAGGTACCTACATAACAAAAATGGGATAATATGTAACGTAGCATATAAAATTAAAACATTTTGTTGTATGTATTGTTGAACTGATTTTTTTATAAGAATTTTTTTGTACATTTATACCCGTAAAGATGTGGACCACTAGTTAAGATTTTGTGAGCACTTTATTGCATACTAAAATATGTAGGTATATTAAATAATAATATAACTTTTGAATCATCTACTCGCGAGAACGAGGTGTACCTTGGATCCATCTCGACGTTCCATTTCATGCTCTTCTCCCAGCTTGAAGTCGTGAACAAGAACCCTGTCTTCGTGCTCCAAGTTCAACCTAAAATGAAGCTCATCCAGCCGCGTGAATGAGAATATTGGTGCGTTGTGCTTGAGGTATTTTATCATATCTTCGCTTGCATCTGTTGGTTAAAGCATTTATTGTTTACGTTTCTCATCTTAAAAACCAACATCAAATACAACAAGAGTTAATTAATTTAAATTCCCGCTGCAGGCATTTGTGTGATGAACATTGGTGTTTGTCTTGAGTCTGAGTGTTTACTATTGTATTCTATGTGTATTTTTTTTAAGTTACTATATTGTTAATATAGTTAATATATTCTATCAGTTATCTGGTTCCCATGGTACAAGCTCTACTTAGTTTGGGGTTAGATGGCGCTGAGTGAAATATTAATACCTCAGAAGAATGAAGTAAAAATCCAACCTCTTTCATCAATACATTATAATACCACAAATGACCACTGGATTACACTAAAGGAAATACTCAGAGTTCATTGTAGAGTCATTGATGATCTTAATTTTCTTTTTTATCTAAAAAATATTAGCTCCTGCTAGCGTTTTCAATATTCTTCAATTCTGAAATAGGGATAAAAAGAAGCATCCTTGTTCCAGCTTATAAACTACTAGCTGACGCCCGCAACTTTATTTGCATTGTGAATTAGTGTAATTCCTTTCTTAGTACGCGCCAACTCTACTTGACGAATATACACTCCAAATGTAGTCTTTTTATTCAGTGCTTTGGCTGCTTATGCATTGTCCGTCAGTCAGTTAGTCAGGACCAAGCCTTATATTGATAAACCGCATGTATATTGATATACTACATTTGAGCTCAATCATATCAGACGTTTTGGCGTGATTGAGGAGGAAACATAAATCTTTTCATTCATTGATCCTCAGGAACTATTTCATTAGAATACTAGCATGATGCTAGAAAAGTTAAAAATACTGTAGGTTTCAAATTGACAAAACACTGGTGGATAAAAACTCACTTACGTGCAGCTCTCAAAACTGTCTCTACATTTTCACATCGCACCCTCCTAAACCGTTTACCCGAAAAAGACATTTTAAAACAAATAAATAATACAAATAGTTAGATAAATAGCATTGTTGTGTGGCTGACTGGCGTTTTCAAATGATTTACCCAGCGATAGCGTATCTGCGAAAATGCTGTATCACGCGCGAATTTATCTTTTTATGACGTAGATAACAAATTATTGGAACCTACCTGTTTCTTTCCTACTTTTTTAACTCGTTCAGTTGGGTTGTTTGTTGTTTATTTGCTTTGGTTCCAAATACTACTCAAATATTAGTAGCAGTAGTATTAAATAGTACCTACCTATCAACAAATTATATAAATATATTTAGTAATAAATCCGCTTGATTTCTAAACAAAGGTTTTAATTAACTTAACTTTAGTTCATATCATCAGGAGGTGTGGACTCGCCGAAGTTCGAAACGAGAGTTCGGCGAGTCCACACCTCCTGATGATGCCTCGTGTAGAGGCGAAACACGTGTCGTATCTTTGAACTTTGGTTTTCTGTTCGTTGACTCTTTGGTTTATAATATAGTAATATGTACTAAAGTTCTAAACTAAAGTTAAGTTAATTAAAACCTTTGTTTAGAAATCAAGCGGATTTATTACTAAATATATTTATATAATTTGTTGATATTTATGGATTTCCGCAAAGTAACGCCTGAATCAATCAATTATCTTAAGTACCTACCTACTTAAATATTTATAAAAATAACGAAATGTTGGGTTTGAGACGGACAAACCCGGAATAGATTAGAAATGAATGATTAGATTTCTTTGTCTAAAAACACGCCTTAATTCAATTCAATTTAATTTATTTATTTACACACAAAATTTTGCATAGGTTGCAGTTGTCTATGGCCCCACACAAGGATCTCTACATTCTAAGATGTCAAGCATTTTCTTTCCCGATTTTCAAAAAAAGTAGGTGTTATTTTTTTCATATATTGGCTTTGACCTGACTGATTGACTGACAGACAGCGTACAGGCCAAAACACTGAACGTAGAAACTTGAAATTTCGAGGGTATATTCATTAAGAAGTGTAGGCTCGTAATAAGAAAGGAATTTTGTTAATTCAGAACGCAAATGAATTGGTGGGCCCAGCTAGTTTGAGATAATAGGATCTATAACGACTTCTCATTTTGGTACCCGAAAGAGCAATGTAACTGAGATACTTTTATACCTTCATAAATAAAGTAGGCAACCAGATAAAAATCTACGATTTATGACTCGTAACAATGACTTATCTAGGCAAGCAATGCAGTGTCACAATGCAATAAATTACTTAAATTAACTTATAGCTTCGCAAAAAGAAGTGCAATAACTCAAATTAAGTTACTATCTTCGCAAAAAGGTGTGCTCACCTGTCGGCACTTTTGTTGCGAATGGTTATGTAACCGTATTAAGTAGGTACCTTCAATTATGTCACGGGGCCAGAACAGTTGGCAACATGGCAAAAGAATCCATGTTCAGTAGGTAGTACAATAAGAAACATAAATGTAAAATATGACAGCTCATTTGGCGGAAATTAATTTTTATAGACCTGATAGTTCCAAATGGAATCAAGACATTTTTTGTTTATATTTTCGTTTAGCATTTTCAATTGAATTTTCGTTATGAAATTCGTCTTATCTTGTCTGAAAATTTAATTTATCTTGCTGCCCAACCATCTACGCCAAAATCTACATTCAATCAATTTAATTGTCTACGAGTTTTGTTTGTCGCTGTATTTCGTAGCATGCTACGGGACATTTACTTACTAAACTTATAAAGCTACGATCCGAAAATATAATATTCATAATTCATTTTTTGTGCAAACATTATGACATTATGATATGATATACAATTGGTGTAGGTCCTATTAGCTACCACATGACCCTGCAAGGACCCTGCAAATGTTTACATCTATGTATGCGTGTCCCATCTCTTGTATAAACAGATTTTATTTATTGAGGAAAACTATAATCACCCACCTAAAGCACAGAAATAAATCCCATTACAATGTTATGTGGGTAGAGTACTAAATACTAACTAACTACTAAGACAAAGTGTTCAAACTGAGGCATCATTACGACATCGGCTACCGCCTATGCTGTCCGTCTCTGCAAAAGCTTTGATAGATCCACTTCAACTTTTTGCAAAACGACGCTACCCTTCAAAGCCGAATTTAGCGATAGTTGTTCTGTTGCATATCATTCTTCAATGCTACAGACATGCCACACATGACACGCACCATGCCAGAGAAATGTAGCATTTTTCCTGCGGCGGTGAACGCGTAACCTTGGGCTTAAGCCTGGGCGGGGATGCAACGAGGCGGGCGTATGTAGAGGCTGTGCCACTCTTACTGTGGTGGCGATACGATAGACGCGCCTGATGGTCGCCAGATTATAATGTGGGGTGGTTTATTATTGTTGGTGGCTGCGGTGGCGGCCGCTGACTGCGCGGGCGTCGGCGCCGCGAGGTTGGTCTGCTACGTGCAGGACGCGCGCAGTGCCAGCTTCCAGGAGTGCACGCATCTCGTGTACGGGGGTGATGCGAGAGGAGACAAGCTGGAGGCGCTGCTGAAGGACTACAGGAAAGATAACCCTCGACTGAAGTTTGTGTTGCGGGTTGCGGAGTCCGATAAGGTATGTCTGTGCAGATTACAGAGCCTTATGTTTTTTTACGAAAATTTAACTAAAAACCTTATTTGGTAGTTTTTTAAGTAAGCACTTTTCAAGAGATTTAATAATATATATTCAATTTTTCTAACTCTTTCAAGAGTTTTTAAAGAATAGAGAAAGATTTGAATATAAAAGAGGTTTTCAAGAGCTTTTGCTTTTGAAAATTGTTGAAAAACTATTTATACGACACACTAACTTATTTTTCTCGTTTTAACAAAGTTTCTCATTAGGTGAAGCCTAAATTGTAAAATAACAACCTTTAGATTACCTACCCGGTTAATGCATTGTAAACATTGCAAATCTTACTTAGGCCTTAGTAAAGCTTGTTTAGCGATAAGCATTATTTACAAAGTTGTTTCCATTGGAAAATGGAAAATTGATACATAAACATAGACCGTGACCCGAAACTGGATTTATCGATATAATTATACTTGTCTCGGACATTTATCACAGTAGTTTAAAATCTACACTACAATCTACAATATGATATAATAGTTTAGAACTACATAAGTATCAATTTGAATTAAAAGTAAACAATTTTCAGTCAGAATTTGATAAATAACTAACCATGCACTTTACAATTACAATACAACTTACATCGCAAACGATCGCATCAAAAGTAACATTAAGAGCAGTTCAGTTTCTAGAGTCTAGAGGTTAAAGTATCGTTGCAGTACTTCAACCTCTAGGCTCCGTACTTCTATGTATAAGTTCATAAACATTTGATAAGGATCTAAATAAACCGATACCATCGGCATCGGCCACAGGCTAAGCTGTAATCACCAAGTCTTATCGGTCTCGCTACAATCGCGGGACTTCGCCCAATTGCGTACAGCATCTGATAATCTTCTCTTCGTATCGTGTTACTAGTTCTTTCAAATCAGTGTGGTGAAAAGATTTTCAAGTTGCCCCTCGTTCTTTTTTTAACTTTTTAGGTTCTATGACATGCCGGTTTCCTCACGATGTTTTCCTTCAACACATAGATTTTTTTGAATAAAAAACCCTTTGGTGTACAACCGGGTTCGAAACGCCCTTCGGAACGAAAGTCGCGGAACCTCCCACTCGGCCAACACGGCTATTATCTGATAATAAAAAGACGCATTTATTGACTCTTGCTAAAAAGTACGCAATGATTCGGAAGTACAAAGTTCGGCGAGTTACATACCTACTTGTTAATGTATCCTTTCACTACCATAGATAGCTTCCCAGAGACGTAAAATATCTGCACAACTTGACAACAATTTCCTATGTAACATCTTATGTAATCGATTCCTTAAGATCAGAGCACGCATTAATGAGTACATATTAATGAGAGCTCAATTGTATGCTATTGTTTAACTAAATGAGTATTTAGGTATTCTTACTTGAAGAAAGTTGACCATCGCTAATTGTAGTAACATCCGACATAACATTTTGGACTCTACGCTATTGTAATAAGTACTTTGCTTGCAATTTGCTGGTTTGCTCAATCGGTATGCTAATCAGTGAGTAGGATGTGGGAGGAACATGTTACTCACATAGAAGCATTATGGTATACATATAATCATACCCTAGTCTAGTGCACTCAAAAAACACCAAAAAAGATGTTAGTAACTAATGAATGAATGATTTGTCTCAAGTATGGTTAGTTACAGACAGGTCTTATGAATGTATAAAGTAGAGTCACATAAGTACGTACTATACTGAAGAATACAGTAATTATATAATTTTTCTTTTAATTGATAATGTATAAATTTCTTATAGTCTCGATCTATGTGTCTAAAAAAAATCATACAGTTAAATTTTACTAAAACACCTACATTTTGGTGCGATGCTGAATTAAAAAAAAACTAGGTAATGTAGTTACATTACCCATACTTGCAGAAAAATTCCATTTCGGTAATATTTTTTTAGACTGTTCGTGTTGCGTTTGAAGAGGTCAGTGCAAGCGAAAATGTACATAAAAATTATTGTTCTTGTGTGTTTTGCTTGATTATGACTAATATTTACTGTTGAAAACAAGAATCCGGTTTCTTTTGTCGGTATAGGACGTACCAATCCGTAATGACTCCGTTTTGGTCAGAAAATTGGACTACGCCGGTTTTTCCGACTTTATCAATGTAACCGGAGACAACATTTCCCACGGTTAATCAGCTTAATTTACAAATTACATTATTGTTATAGTTATATTATTCGTATGAAATTAAATGGTTTATTGCTAGAAGTATGAAGTATGTTAAAATAATAGGTTTTTTCTTAGGAGAATAATGTTCCATTTGAGAATTTTGTTCCACTTAACTTACATGGTCATTATCATGTAGGTAATGCATTACTCCGTTCTGGTTGCGACTTCACACGATTTGTGGTATCGAGATAAAAACTTATCTTATCCCTTTTTTAGCTTATAAACTACATCCATACTGAACTGCAGTTCATTCAGATAGCTTGTGTTAAGTTCTTATGCATACATTTTAAATTCTTGAGAAATGAAATTGAACTAAAATTAAATAAATTTTAGAGTACGTTTTTAAAACCTTCTTTAAATATTAACTCTACCAGTGCAGAATAATCAGATATTCAGGGCCCAAAACCAAAAATAAATTATGGTAGGTATTTTTGGTTTTGGGTCACGTCAAAACCGAATGTCATCATTTAACATGAAACTTGTACCAACAATTTAATTTGTACTTAAAGTTTTAAAGTAGAGCAGTCGAATTACTTGGTATTACGAAGGGTCAGTACGTCTTGTCTTGAAATGCGACATCTGTTTTTAATTTGGGCCTCATTGCGGTCTTACATTCAGACCGGTTTGTATTACATAATTGTATACAAAATGGACTCTGCCAAAATCAATATCAATGGGAGAAAGAAAGTGTATCTTGCGAAATGAAAAAAAGCTTTGTAGTTACACTAGTTTGTTTTGAGTTCAATACGACTACTGGGGAACCTGCATTTTGGAACTTAAGAAACCCAAAATCCCGCGCGCTATTATCTCGCTTCCGCGTTTGTTTTTGTTATGATATGTACCTATAACATAAACGAAGTAGATTGGGAAAACAGTTTTGCCCATTTTCTTATGCTTATGTTAAATATATTAAAACAAAAATAAACTAAATAAATTTCATGAAGTTGTAGTAACAAATTCACCGCTCCACAAATTTATACTCCGTCAATTTATATCTTCAATTATGTACGTAACGTGTAAAGTGCTAGCGAGATAGGCGGCGCGCGGAATTCTATTTGGTTATGATATTATTCGAAACATACAAGCCTTGATGATGGTCACTGAAGTTAAGGATCTAAACGAATACAAGAAGTGCATTAATCGTTCCACTTAATCGTTGCTTATGGTGAAGATAAATACATCCTTTCTTTCCGGTAGGCTACCTATAAAAGCCTCAATGTTTCAAAAGCTGTTGGCAAGTCAGTCGTTTACACAACACGGGTTTTCCTGACTCATGCATTTGTAGTTTTGTATTACTAACGCGGCGCGGCGCTAGCTGAACCGGATCACTCTCGGTTTTCAATGAGCTGACTTCTATGATTATTTTAAAACTGATAGCTAGATAATTGGGTCCAATCCGAAATAAACCGAAAAGCAAAAGGGGCAGGAGCGAGCCTAAAGCGATGATATAAAAATTAGTTGAAGGAACCTGAGGCTTTTCAGTCAATATCGTTCAGCCATCGAGCTTAAATCGTAGCAGATCTCGTGATGAAGAGTTTATGGAAGAAGTTTGATCAGATCAATTTGTATCCAAGTTCGTCAAAATCAGTCGCCATAAGACATTTATAATCAAGGTTTTACAAAAACATACTACCTACAACTGACTTCAAATTGACTGTTTTAGTAACCTTAAACACCACTGAAAAGTCACAGAAAAACAAAATACGCAATTTCGTTTACTTTGACGACTTGTTATTTACAGTTATTTTGATTTAAAAACTAAACTACTGAACAAATTTTGATGAAATTAATCTGAATCATTTTTTTGAAAACGATTTATAAGCAACAAACACCTCACCTTTTTCACCTCAGTTTAGATATGACTCAAGTAGGTATTATTTGAACAGGTTTTCTAACATCACTTGACCAACAGCACAGTCCTAGATTTCAACCTTCCATACAAGTTAAAAGCTGGACAATACTCTAGTAGGGCATGTCGAGATTTTCTATGTCATCTTGGCTCAAACTTCTATTTCTCCATAGTTTATTATGTGAGTATAATTGTTACTTCCCTACTCATGAAAAAACGTCGTAGCTTCTTATAAGAGTTTGTTTTTCAAATAAATAAAAATTATTTTAAAGTGTCTCTGCTCTGGTGTAGTTAAATGCTATTAAATGTCTTGCTAGGTTCCTGATTATGTTTAATACTTGTTGGTAGGTACTGTACTGTACTGTCTGTACTTCAGCAGATACTTGCCTACATTATAAGTAAATGTACCTAGATTAAGATTCTACAAATAAATCATTCATTCAAATCATTCAATACCTTAAATACAGATTGATGTAGAGTATAGTTGAGTCTTCGAACTATCTGCAGTAATTGTAGAAGAGAGTCATCATCATCATCTCAGACAGATAAGACCTACTGCTGAGGTGTCTCGCTCTCGCTTTAGCCAGCCTCCATGATCTTGTGCATCTCTGATCCATGTGGTCACCGCGACCTTTGCGTAGTTGTCGACTCACCGTTTCAGAAGAAGGGTGGGTCATGTTAACTTAGAATATTAAGATACCACCTATGGTGTAGGTGAGGCTGGTCGTGAGAACTGGCCCGATGACGTCACTGCCCCGGTGATGTCGGTCACTCCGCGTAACACTGGTAACGCATGACTCAATGGCTCTTTGATAGAAGCCTATAGATCACTTTCAGTTTAGAGGGCGTTACATCAATTGATATTTTTTATGCATTTTTAGTTTATAAGCTCGAACAACCTGTAGTTAAATTAGTAAAAGGTCCATTAATTACGTGATTATTATTTTTTAATTTTCTTTTTAAATCCTTTAGTGAGATGTCGTAAGATTTTGCTCGACCCAATCGCCCAAATCTCACGTGAGATATGTCTCGACCCCCTCCCCCCTTTAACGCCTCAAGTAATTAATAGACGTCCCCTAAGATACTTTACATGGCTTTAATATTTGTAATATTTACTATAATTTTAATATTATGCTCGTCTCATTATCTTATTTATTTTTGCTAATTGTTTCTATTATTGTCAAGTTTTACTTTTGTTTATTGTTTATTTAATTTTATTAACGTGACTTTTAAATTTTATAAGAGCTGTACAATTTATATGTGTGATATATTAACAATTAATTAATTAGTGTAAGTGGTCTGTGACCGTACTGATTATAAAAATAAATACAAAATACGTTATTACGTATTCCTAACTAGGTATTCCTAGTTAAAAAATGCTGATCCGGTTTATGCAGGTACAAACACTTACTTATATGTACCTAGTAGGTATGACATGAATCGTGAGGAAGAGATGATGAATCATGACAGTCTAAAAGCACAGAATACTATGCTAAAAGCTTCCTTTATCAGAAGTGCATATCAGTTTTCGATACCTCCAAGCCGGAAATCGCATGGTAACTCACGATCATTAAGGTCAATGCCAGTCTTTAAATTAAAGTCCTGAAATAGAGGGAATTAAGTGTCTGTTATACTATTACCAAATGTTCAGAAGCCAATTTGGTCCTTCAGGGGGCGACAGCCAAATGTATCCAAGATCAGCGGTCTTATTTTGCATTTACATCTGTAATTATTTATTGTTGTACATACAAACGCGTATTACGTAAAACAAAAAAGAAAATACATTGTAAGAAGGCGAACTTAATAATAATCGGTTCTCGTTATCGGATAAAATTGACAAGGGGAATAAAAATGCATTTTATCTCGATGAGCTCGATTGATCGATTGAGTTTTGTCAGCCTTTCAAACTGACGACGCTGTACGCATCTGATAGAAGCGAAACTGTATAATCTATTAAAATATCTATATAATATTAGTAGATTATGCACTAAGGGGATAAAGCAGTGTCTTATGTCGCGGGTGGCATATTGAACCCTGAGCTAACGAGGGACTCAGTTAACTCCTGAGCGAAGCGAGGGAGTTATGTAGAGTCATGAGTGACGCGAGGGGTTCAAGCTGCCCAAGACGAAGACAGGCTTTATCCCAGAGGAGCATACTCTACTTTTCACACCTTCTGCGAGGCAATAAAGAGCAAGGGCTCCGAACTCAGCAGCCAACACCGTCTTTTGTTTCGCAATGTTTGAAGTCACGCCTTTTTTCTTATTTTTTATGAGTGGCCAGTTCGATTTTAGAACAAACCTTTTTCAATGTCATTATGGGCGTTCTTTTACTTAAAGTTTTCCACTAGTTTCCACACGAATTTGACGTTCCAAATTCAAATTACATTACTACCCTTGGGAGTTTCATACAACATTACATCCCTAGGTAGGTAATGCTTTGCTTTACCTTGATAGCATGATATGTAATGTGATATTGTCGAGCAGGTCATGGCTGTCATGTGGATATATATATATATATGTATAAATGTATCGTACTGCTGCATTTTTGGTGGGTAAATTTTCTATAGATGCTCCAGAAGAAACGGCTTAGCAATAACTAGTAGGTACCTATTATAAATGATTGGAACATACTCGTAAACCATTCTATTTGAAATTGTAACATTTCGTTTCTTATCACATAGGTAGGTTCATTGATCTCCTCTCCCCTTTCGTGCAATCAATGTACTTATTACCTAACCCTGATTGTTACACCGACCACACCGTAGTAGATTGTTATCAAATGGTTATCAAATTGTTCACTACATAGCTTGTGATTAGCTGCAACGAATCTATAGAAAAACTTGCGTTCTAACTATTAATCTAAAAAAAAACACAGAATGGGATTCTGTTTGAGCTTATCTAACGAATGAGTCACGTTACTATCTATCTTATTCACGTTTAAAAATGTTTAAAGAAACAAGGTAAAAGTACAAAAATAAATCTTTATATTTTAAATATATTAAAGTAAATAAATGTTTGGTTATTTCACACAGCACCAACTAGCCCCAAACTATGGAGAACATGATAAAAAACTTCAAAAAGTATAGGGATACCTTTGCTAAGTAAAGAATTAAAAAGTAAAAATAAATAGAGGTTGAGAAAAAATAGAGATTTTGAGTTATAAAATAATAATAAATAGCTTAGATACTCCTTTCGTGCAAAAGGAGCCTCTTCGAGGTGCACTTCAAATCCTTTTATCACACTGGTTCGTCAGAACTAGTGACACGATAAGAAGAAGAAGCTTAGATGAGCAGAGTTTCTAATACTCGTAAAGTCCTAGATACGTTCGCGTTGTCTAATGAAAAGTAAAGCGAAGGCTACACGTTCAATATAGCTTTATTAGCACTGGCATGTTAAATAAATTAAAGCTTTGTATACCTAGATCACTAATCAGATCCCCAAATAGTTCTCATGTCACTCTGCAACCTACGCTTGCCAATGAAATGGACAGCCGCACTTTACATTACATTGGCAAGTCGAGTGGAACGCCTACTTACCTTCAATATATATCATTTAGTAGGTATTAATATTATAATAGGCGCCTTTATGAGTCGTAATAATAAGTTTAAGCTCCACATGACAGCCTTTGCTGATATAATCAGGGTCTGTTTATGATGACGCACTCAGGGCAATACCAATATATGTACAGTCAGCTGTACATACATGTTAACACTCTCAATATTTCACATTTACCTATATTACCTACTCTTAATTTGGCAAAGAAAGTGCACGCAAGCATTTTCAAGTTAATAAGTCATCAGGGGGTGTGAGCGTGTGAATGTTTGATTGTTGTTAAAAAAAATATAAATGTTAAAGATTGAGAGTGTATACATGTCTGTGCAGCTGACTGTACTTTAAAATACAGCGTGATTAGAACGGTCGCCGCAAACGTGCGACCGACAGCAGTGACCGGTGGGTGGACTCTGGTTGGTGGCTCGTTTGCTGCTGGCCTTAGAAACTATTCTTGAAGACATTTCTGAGGGAAATTGCTGCCGGTCAGCTAAGATTTTTATTATGAATGATATGAAAAAGAAACCAATTGCTTTTAATCAATTTCTACCAGATCTTACGAAGAGACCAAAATAACCTGAAAAGGGTTTAGAATTTGTATAAAAAAACGCGCGTAAAACGTTTTAACATATTGTGGTGTTTCAACTAAAATAATTAAAATCAGCTAACAAAAGCTATTTGCCTAATCAGAGACTGACTAACTCTACAAAAATAAACGAATCTTTCAAGCTATCAAAAAAAAACAAAGGTTACAATCTCATTAAAAATAAACAAACAGATTTGAATAATATTAGCTCACTCACTCATTCACAGATATCACGCATGACTCATTAGAAATGAATGAGTCTACAATGGGGCTCTTGATCTTGGATTTGACAGGTCATGTCAAGGTTATGTCATATGTTTGTAGTCAGATTTGACAGCTTTCTTTTGTCCATTTTGTTTTGGAATGCCAGCTATTTTGTTTGACAAGGCAATATTTAACATATGTAGAGACGTACAGGGCGAGTTTTAAGTTTTCCAGTCCGTGGCAGAGTATAAACTGTGGTAACGAATGAACGATACGAATGATCAAAATATGTTAAAAAAATGACTGATCATCGCTGAGGCGAAACCGCTGAACGTTGGAATTTGAAACATAGAAGGTGTAAGTAGGTACGGTTTCAGATGTACGGTTTTAGATAAACGGTTAACCGGGCGGATTCGCCGCTCGTGTTTTGTGTTTTGCAGCGCGTGTACGCGCGACAAGCCGCGAGAGACATGAGGCGTCTCTACTGACACTCACTAGAAAAAACCGAGCGGAAACGCCGATATACGCGCGTATACGCGCAGTCGGCTTTTGAAGTTTCGCGAGTACCAATCCGCCCGAATACGCGCGACAATAATACGCTACTCTGAAAACGCACTAAGTGCACTTAGAAAGGAAATTTGGAAATTCAAACTTTTTCGGTTCCAAGCTTGATACCGTTTTTTACTAAAACACTAAAAAATAAGAGTAGACTAGATGAAATAAAGATGAGTGGCACTCATAAAGCGGAAACATACGGAGATCATGCACACAATGTAGCGGGAAGTAGCTTTAAGTATAGATAAAATACATAACGAGTACGTAGGTACTCTAATATCTTGACATTGGCAATCGATTATACCTACACATCAATTGCGAAATCGATTACTGAACCCACACGAATTATGCAAATGGATATAAGCTCAAAGGATCAGTGAAAGGCGGACTGGTCACGATTGAATGATCTGCACTTGGCTCTTTGACATTGAAATGTGGTTTTAGAGACCTATATTTTGGTGGTCACATAAATCAGAATCAGAGCATCACAAGGGTAGATTCAGATCGAAATAAGTTACTTGCAAGTGTTACATATGAGGTGAGAGAGACATGGATTTGATTGAGGCTGTTTATTTACGATTAAATATTAATATCTATTAGTTTCCTCTATCAAAAAAGACTCTACTATGTGTAATACCAAACAAATTGGACATTACCGAAATAAATTAAATTAAACTAAAGTAAAAAAATAAAATAAAATTATAAATAACACAGTCGGTCGTTGTCGCCACCGGAACACGGAAGGCAACGTGTCAAGAACGCTAAAAAAATATATTATATATTAGGCTGTGGTAATAGGTAGGTAAATAAATATTATTAATTATGACTTTTAAAGTAACTCAAAGATGAAAATATTTTTGGTTATACAATTAGATTAGAATACATTATTGCATACATTTTTTGGTGTATTATGTTTCTTCCCGCGAGTATTTTTTTTTCAACTTTTTTGAAATTGCATGGTATACTTTACGGATATACCTACTACCACATAGTATTAAGATATAACGTACAACTACTACCTACTACTACTCGTAGTTATGTGTTTGTTAAATACATTGTAACTTAATTTGAACACACCACACAGCCATAAAATCTGTAAATAAACGCTTGATTAAAATCTGTCATGCTTAGCTCGGTCTATATAAATCTTTGGCAAACTGCGCTCACGCATGAAAGTGCATGCATTAATAAATCATTTGACCCAATGATTGTCTCATGTACCTACATTCTAGGTACCTATAGGTACTAGTGGGTGAATAATAGGTGTGGTACAATACGCAATAAAGCACCGACAACGCGTGCCCTTTGCCCAGCCCGGTCACATTCTTGTTAAGGTAACGACGTAAGTGGCCCATATATGGTTTGTACTCACTTGTACATAATGTTGCTTTAACGATGGATTAAGACTGGACAAAAGTCTAAGTGTTTTTTTTTTATTTATTTATTATTTATATACGAGCAGCCTTTGTAGATGTGTATATGTCACACAATGTTGGAAAATGGTACCTAATAAAAACTAATATAAAAAAGTCCGTATTATTATAAAATTCAGTGGTTTGTATGATAATAATAATAATAAAAAATCTTTATTGTAAAAACACATGTAACAATGTACAATTATTGTTTTACAAACTTTGCCGTTGGCCCAGCGCAGTGATTAGTATGTCAGTTGGACATCTCCCTCCGAACTAGTCGGAGACTGTATCTCAGAGGCCGATGTCCACCTTCAACACCAGCACGATGATATATCATTATCAGTCCGTATCTGCCTGCTAGCTGAGTATAAACATGATCTTTGTTACGTCACTTCTCGCTTTAATTTTTAGAATAGAATAGAGAAGAATAGAATGGAATAGAATAAATTAATGGTTGGAACTGTGTGAATAGGTACAAGATTATATTATCAAAATTATGATGTTTATAAAATGTTTAAAGTTAGTAATGCCTACTTGCATCAAACTGTCAAAGCTCCTAAGTAATTACTTTTCTTGCTGGCCAGTTCTTAACGGTCCAAATTGAGACCGTTAAGAACTGTCAAGCGAGTTAAGTTATTGCTTAGGAGCTTTGACAGTTTGGTGCAAGTCGGCATAAGTATATTATCTGCTAAGGACCTGTACTTAAAGTATCATACAATGGTATTAAATAATTACATAGATTAAATAAGTTTTAGAATTTAGTTAGTTGAATAAATCCTAAGGTACAGGCACGTATTTTACAAAACAATTTATTTGTGTAAGGCAAATTGCAACTAGATAAATCTACTTATTCTGGCAAGCCTCCAGCGATAGCAATTAAGCAAAACCCTATATCGATTTCATTTAGCCTACATACATGAATCAATTAAATATATGTTCTACATACATCAGAATTCTAGACGGGCATGCAAATTTAATTGCCTGCATATCGCACCTAATGTCACCTATATAAATTAGGTTGGTAGATACGTGAGGGCAGCCTAAAGTGTGTATTATTCTTAGGGCTTTAGGGTCCAAAACTGGCGTCTGTTCAGGGCCTATAATTATTTCACACTTTGTGTAATTAGTATGCAATGTTATTGGCGTGTAGTCTAAGCCTTAATTATTTGGAATAAGCCGCTTTAATTTTGCCAAGTGCCAAATCGAAATGCATTCTCAAAAAACTCATATTTTTTTTTTGTAGTTAGGTACCAAGGTTATTAGGTAATAAGCGTTTCCGGATTTATTTTTATCAAGATTTTTTTAATTCTTTAGATTCAAATTGGATTGGGCTGATGTTTAATCACCATCTCACACACATCTCATCACATCTCTTCTTTAGTACACAGCGCTTTAGTTTGGGAACAACCAAAGAGTTTTAAAAATTCTCAAAATTATTAAAAAACCTTTACTAAAAATATTACTTAATTGAATATTTATTATAAAATATTTTTGACGACACAGATGATCGAGTTGTGTGTTGAACTACCACGCCGCGCCGCCCGCGCCGCCCGCGCCGGTGTCGCGGGTTCGATTTGCTTCAGGACAAACATTTGTGTGATGAACATCGGTGTTTGTTCTGAGTCTTGGTTTTTCTATGTTATTATATATTTTAATAAAAAAAGTAACTAGGTATTTTATCAGTTATCTGGTTCCCATAGTACCAGCTCTATTTAGTTTGGGGCTAGATAGCGCTGTGTGAAATGTCCAAAAATATTTTATTTATTTATTTTATTATGTAGAGCTAGGGCTCAACATATGTATGAAGCTAAGTGTACTCTGACAAATAGCTAAGTGCTTCATAAACGTAATTTTGATGACTTCTCATAACACTTAGCTAATTTTCCACACATCATGCTGCTGACAGGGTGGCATTATGAATTAGAAATAATTTATGATTCCACATTCAGACACCTAATGAGATACCACTTTAGTAGATCCTTGTTTAGTTCATACAAAACATACACATCAAAATTATATTCATGTCTTTTAAGCATAAGCATAAGCTGTAAGCGGCTTTGTCCGTTTGGTGTGGAGATAAAATACAGCTTAGGTACTTCTCAACTCAATAAGTTTAGTAGTTTAGGCATGTTTTAACAGCAAACCTCCTTTTATTTTTTGCAAACTTTCGCATTTATAATATTAGATAGATATATTTTTATATTGTATCACCTTAATATAAAAAACTAACTAACATCAATCTCTTCCAGACAACCGTAGACGACATTTAAATTTACTTATAAATATAGTAAATAACTGTATACCAATTACATATAATGACTATTACATGATAAAAATAAATAATATTATTAAACAATAGCAGATTATGAGGTTATTTTATCAAAATTAAGAAGTTATTAATTTATTAATTAGACTAATTTAAGAATTATAACGTAAGAAATTATATTCCTGCCTAAAAATACACTGCGGCGGAAGTGCCAAGCCAAGGTCAGCCTACAGTCGTAAGTACTAAAATTACCCATATTCTCAAAGCAATAAAACACCAAAATCTACATGATGATGGTTTGTGTAATAGCTCTATTTCAGAGTACATGTTAAAATTGAACAATGGCAATTAATTCTCACACATCAACAAAACTTCTAAAGTCGTTCATTGCTTTGTTATGTCACGGGCATCCTTGCGCCGGAGTCGCCGCCCTCAGACAAAGCAACGGAAATATTGCCCTAGTCAGAAATAGATGGATAGATATTTATCTAGCCCTGTTACTTCTCTTTTTCGAAAATTAACATCGGACGAAAATGTACTAGAGGTAAAACAATGTGGCTTTTTTTTTGCCGCATTTTCAATGTACTACTATGTGGTTCTATACTATATTAGACTATGAATATTGATTATTAATTTATTCAGTATTATTTTATTCATTTTTAATTTTCCAAAATTATTGTTATCAGTTTTGTTTAATTTTACATTCCAATCTTTTCATTAGATTTAATTTATCTTTTTAATCAAATGTTATTTAGTACCTAATGTAATTCGCTCTTTAATTAATGTAATTGGCTGCTGCCGTCTTTATTAAAGTAAAATAAATAAATAAAAATACAAATTTAATACATCTATGTTTATAACTAATATATGTATGTATGCATACATGCCTAGCATTTTAAAAATCATGCTGAACATGAATTTGTTTGTAAAACTTATATTTACAATATATTGAAAATGAACTAAGGTATCCAAGAAAATAAACAACGTAGTACCTAAATTTTTAAATGCCATAAGTGTAGGTACTGTTCGTTGGCGAGATCATAAAGATACTTATTTAGTTACTGTAACATAGAATAGGCGTTGCTACAATCAAGGGCAGCCTTGAAATATTTGTTTTTTAATTTGCATGTGTTTAATTTATTACTAGCGTACTTCATTGTTTTTAATTTTATCGTGGTCAAGGATTTACCATAACAAATCCGGCGGATGTTCCTGGTTGGAAAGAACCATATCTAAGACCTCATCCGCACGAGAGGTTTTCTAACGCGCGTTAAGAATCCGTTCAAAATTTCAAATAGAATTATAGAACAAATGCATTTCCAAGTGTCCAAGCTGTTCGCACGTCAGCGCTTTTAAATAGCGCAAAATGCATTGGTTCTGTTTGAACGGATATCTAACACGCGTCAAAAAATCGCTCGTGTGAACGAGTTCTAAATAGGCAAGATAATCTTTATGCAGATTTTATTATTGACTAGCTTTCACAAACAGTTTCGGGTGACCTTTTCTGTCATTCTAGCCCAGAATATTTATAAAATTCAGATTAAATTTAAAGGCACTCCTCATAGGCACAGTACAAAAGATATCAACGCGCTCATACTTAAGTTATGTAAGTTCTAAATGTTTTTACCCTCAAAATAATTGCGACAAGACAAGCTAGGTGATCTTTTCCCGGGACGGCTGCAGTGCAGAGAGACATGCACTGCAAGCGGAGCTTGGGGTCGGCGCAAGCCTTCCCTGGGATGGGCCTCACAGCAACGTGCGTAAGGGACACCGGTACGTGTTTTTCGGATATCCCGGGGTCAAAGTCGGCGGGTGCGCAAAGGTCGGCTTCCATGGGGTTTTAGTCGGTCTTCTTCTTCTATCGTGTCACTAGTTCCTTCGAACCAGTGTGGTGAAAGGATTTCAAGTGCGTCTCGAAGAGGCTCCTTTCGTGCACTATACACATGTTTTCGAACTTTTTAGGTTCTACGACATGCCGGTTTCGATGTTTTCCTTCACCGTTGCGTTGGGTTTTAGTCGGTTAAAGTCCGATATAACCCGTCCACCCTCCCCCTAGGATGGTGGGCATCCATGAGGATTTCCCCATGTAAACAAAATAAATGGTGAACTTTTCATTGTAAAAGATCACGCCTGCTCATGACCAGAACAGTGTCAAAACCTCATTATTCTTTTTATTATTAGTTATATTATTAAAAATTCATGAGTTTAATATATTTCTCGCAAATAATTAACCTAAAAGCACCGACAAATTAAATACTTATAGTAACTAAAGGTCATCTGAAATAACTCATGTGTAAGCCTTATTATATCATTCAACCGTCGTTAAAGTGCAAGAACAAGAAATTGTTAAGAGTTTCAATATTTAATTTCGGATATTGACACAGTGGGTCAATTTTCGAAATTACTTCACCGATTCCATATCGTATTGATGTATAAGTATATAATATGTTCGTGCCACTGACTGTACATAATATTCAGTTCGAATACCAAAATTTGTATGATATCTATAAATATTGTTTAGATACCTTCTAAAAATTATGGAAATATTAGTATTTGCGAGATTTATTAGATTGTAGAACAAACTACAGAAACATATTCTTTGCCTTTTAAATTATAAGTTTATAGATTAATATTGACTTTATCTTTATTTAAGTTACATTAAGGTACAACTTTTGTTAAAATCTGGGCCGCATTATCGCATTAGTAACAAAGCCCTTTTTGTTGATAAAAAAAATCCATATTGCAAACTTATTACCTACCTATTTGTGCTACAATAAAATCTCCTGTAAAATCAGCTTTAGATCAAACAATATATTTCAAATGGCCTATTATATCTATCATATTACCTAATTAGAACACGGTATGTTCTAGCTATTACATATTACAGTATGTTACGTACTAACCATAGATGAATAACGGTGTTCCTATAGAACACCAAGATGGACCGTACTAAATCAAAATGGATGCGGAATACAGGACTGAAAACTTTCAGACACCCTGTCAATAAAAATGAAATATCTCTATTTTCAAATAATGATTGTAACTTTTTACGATGTAGTTTTATTGACAATCAAAAAACCTAGTAGTTTTAACATATAATAGTTATTAAGCCCTGTTACTTATTTATTTATTTTAATACTTTATTGCACACACTTAAATGTAGTACAAAAGGAGGACTTAATGCTAGAACATTTTCTACCAGTCAACCAGTTGAGTTGAGTTACTTCTCTTTTTCGAAAATAAGCATCGGACCAAAATGTACTAGAAGTTAGCCAATGTGGCTCCCTTTTAATGGTTGCATTTTCAATGTACTACATTGTGTATCTATACTTTAATACTTCTGTGGTACTAACTATAATAACATGTGGTATTAACGTGCGTGTGTATATCTAGGACACGCTGACAGCTCGTAATGGGGTATTAGGCAGGATATAGACTGAATATTAATATGACTACATCCTGTATAAATTTGTACCTAAATTGGACCAATTAAGGATATTTTGATCAAATTGATTCGGTGGATAATAAACTTGTTTAAATGCCACGACCTCTTGACGTATTAACGAGTACTAACAGTTTCAAAATACTAAGTTTCAATTTCTTGGTACAGTCACCAATAGTTTTTCGAAGTGAATTGAATAATAAACCATTTTCAAAGATAAGCTACGCCATTTGCTTAAGTGATTTCACATATAGCAAAGCAACATTTTCTAATGCTTATTGATCTTACGAAATCAAACATGTGTATCTAAATTCATGCGTCTTTCTCGTCCTTTATTGGATTGTTTTAGAAATAAATATATAATACTCATTATCTGATGATCAAAAGCCTGAACCGCTGGTTGACCAATACTATTCACAATATATTTTTTGGTTTACCTATCCTACACCCTGTATAACTTTGAAGATTCATCTGGATAAAGATTACAGAGCTGAAAAATAAATAAGTATTTATTGCTAACTGCTTCTCACAGCTTCGTCAGCGTGTTATCGATATAAAGAATAGTTTTTTTCATTTTCTAGCTCCTAAACTATACCTATACTGAATTACAGCCATTCGGTTCAGTAGTATTGACGTGTCTGAGGAAAAAAATTACCTATCTGTCCTCATAAACCTTATAAATAATGTCTTGATAAACGTTATAAACATTAACAGGCCTTTACTGAAAGCCTATATGCAATACCACGTTAATTTCAAAACTGAACCTATAATTTTTTTGTTATCAATGTTCATAATTTGCATCGCCATATAAGTTAACTAAAGTATCATGTAGTACCTAAACACATTAGTCTGTCACCTAATCTTTGCCAACCTTATCCAGTGTTCCACCATTAGGTTTCCAATTTAGGAGTGATTCTGTCAGCGAGGTGCATCTGCTAGTTCGTCTTGGCCTTATTTTTTGTAGAATTTATTTACTTAGTTTAAACGAAGTTATACATCGCCAAGAATGTTGATTGGCGCACCTACATGATGCTTAAAGTAATCTTATGAAGGAAAAGACTATTGCGGTGAAGTAGACGGATGGCTGACCAGAAAAGAAAAACGTAGGTTCGGTTATCTATAAAGGATTCCTCCTCTTTGCGTCTTATTGGGCTGGGCCGGCGATGTCGAAGCGAAAAAAGGATTATGGAAGTTGTTTAATTTGCAATGATTCTAGAACTGATGTGTTGTGAATGAATAAGTAAACGAATGAATAAAAATGCTTTATTGTACTATATAAGAAAAACATAGTTGTAGGATTCATTACAACAATTTTGTACAATGGGCGGGCTTATCGCTAAGCAATCTCTTCCAGGCCAACAGTTGTGGGAATCTAGCAATCTTATTTTTATGATGCAATCACTAATAGAACACTCTGCTACCGCAAAAAAAAGCAGTTAACTCGACCGCATATTTTATTTTTCATCTCCCTCTAAACTAAACCATCTCTTTTTCCAGGACTTCCGCTCCCTCCTCAAAACGAAGCACATCCAAGGTCTCGAGATCCACAATGCGCACAAAACCCTCAACCGAACGAAGGTCCTCGAACGGGTGGCCGAAGCCAGAACCGCCATCACCGCCGTTGGGGGTGGACCGCTCTTCCTGGCCATACCAGCCCATCCTGAGCTCCTCGCCAAGTACTATGATCTAAGGGCACTGATGAAGAAGGTTGATCTAATGATGCTGCAGACGCACTCGTTGGGAACAGTCAAGAAGATGACATACCATCCTAGTCGGTTAAGTGGGCTTTGGGATATGATGAACACTGTAAGTATTACTAGTTTAGATACTTCTTCTTCTTATCGTGTCAATAGCCCTTTCAAACCAGTGTGGTGAAAGGATTTCAAGTGCGCTTTGAAGAGGCTCCTTTCGTGCACTTGTTTTCGAAATTTTTAGGTTCTATGATATGCTGGTTTCCTCACGATGTTTTCCTTCACCATTAAGTACACATAGATGAAGAAAAATCCATTGGTACAACCGGGTTCGAACCTGCGACCTTCGAATCGAAAGGCACCTCCCACTTGGCAAACACGGCTAAGTTAAGATACTAATTGACTGAGTATAAATTTAATAATACTTGGTGATTTTGTTACTTTGTAGTAACATATACTAACACATTTTCGTGAGACATTCTCACGAAATGTGTTAGTATATGTTTGACATAAGCGAAGGAGATTGGGCATAACTGTTGTACCCTATTTTATACTAAGTCAATTAACCTACCTATCTTTATAAATGTACGAATAGAGCGAGCAAAATAGCGACGCAAGGGATTCTGGGTCTTAATACAGCGCGCTTAAGGGGAATCCTCAAATCCGAATTCCATACAAAATGTTTCGGACAATTAAACATTCACACACTCACACCCCTGCACTAGGATTCCCTGTGTCGCAGGTGGCATGGACACATACAAGACATCACAACATCCAAGACCCGAGAACAAACAATAATTACTCAAAAAGTACGCCGCATTATAGTAATTTCTTCACACTATTCGTTTCGTCCATGTTTTTTGATTTCGCCAACAAATAAGTGAAAGGTTTCATACTTTAATTTAGATTTTATACGTGTTTTTAAGTTAGTAGGGTTAATTTTAAAACACGTATAAAATCTAAATTAAAGTAGCCTTTCACTTTTTTTGTTGACGAAATCAAAAAATATAGACGAAATGAATAATGTGAAGAAATTACTATGCTACGGCGTACTTTTTGAGAATTTGTCCGAAACATTTTGTATGGAAATTTGCCTTGAGGATTACCCTTAAGTCTTATTAACTAAGTAAGTAGGTACCTACATATTAAAACAAAAAAATCTACTATGAGTTCAAGTATTCACCTATCGTATAGAAACATTTGTCCAAGAGCCATTTTATTACTTTTATATAAAAAAAAATACAAATAGAACAAGCAAAATAGCGGCACGCGGGATACTGGGTCTTAAATAAAGCCTGCTTAGCCAACTATATCTTAGTCAGTCTATAACTAAAAGCTTAGTCGTCATAGCCCAGTGACTGATGGATAAAATCTACATATGTAATGCCAGGAAAGAAATCTAATACAGTAGCCAGTAATCGATACCACTTGTAGAGGCGTTAGTTACATAAACAGCACAGTTTTATTATGGGTACAATGTAGGTACATCTACCTATATAATAATTATAAACGATACAATAACATTGAGATACAAGTTCAACTAGCTAGTTACTATGTCCAGTGACCAGCAATAGTAAGATAGAGTCAGATGCTCGTAGAAACAGAATCTTAGTCGTTTACAACCGACTTCAAAAATAGGAGGAGGTTCATAACTCGGTTGATTTTTTTTTATGTTTGTTACCTCAGAACTTTATTGATTAAAACCGATTTGATTTTTTTTTTCATTTCAAAGGATATGTACATTCAGATTGGTCTAATAGATATTTCATGAAAATCGGTTCAGTACCTACTTTGGTTTTGAAATCAAAATGACTGAAAAAATTACGTCATTAAAGTAAACAAATATCGTATTTTGCTGCCCAGGGCTGTGACTATTCAGTGGTGTTTACGGTCACTAAAACAGTCCAATTGAAGTCGGTTGTAGTAAGTTTTCGTAAAAACCTTGATTATAATTGATAGAATTTCTCATGTTTTTTTTTTATAAGGCTAGAGCCTTACATAGATATACATTAGAACATAGATGTTATAGTGTAGTTCGTAATATTTTTTACTGTAGTTCCAATGAAGAAAGGGTTTATTTTAAACTGCAAAAATTACTTTTGCTAATAGGTTTTACTAAAAGGAGATTCATGTACCAAGAACGGAGATTAATATTTCTGCATTTCTATTGAAGTGCGAAGCGTGGGATTTTGAATAATAATTTAAATATTAATAAGATTATCGTAAAATGTGAATGATATAAATCGCCGTGTGTAGCATCACGTAGTAGCACCTACGTAGGTATTTGCATGATGAAATTATTACGTAGCGAATATTTAAATTTATTTCAAAACTTTTGGCACGATAGTAATTTTAGTACCTACTTATTACATCTATTTACTAACATTAACTCTATTAAGTATGTATATCATTTTTATTACAAGGATCAAAAGCCCAACACTAATTATTTAATTAGAAATCCAATTATTTAATATCCATCTCATATTACGATCACGTTTCACACAGCTCCCTAGCGAAGGTGATCTAGCTTACCATTACGCAATTACTGATCTCTATTACCAAGGATTAAAGTCTGCATGTGAGGCCTAGAGCCCCGCGCGCCGCTATCTCGCTCGCAGACATGTTAATTTTTGAAGATATAAATTATGTGAGTATGAATTTCAAAAAAAGAGTGGTGAATTTGTTACTAAGTACAATCTCACGGAATGTTTTAGAGGTTTTAGTATATTTTATGAATTGATAAGTTTAACATAAGTGAAGGAAATGAGAGAGATATTTTTTATACCCCTTCGCTTATGTTAAACATATCAAACAAGCGTAGGAAATGGGAAGATTTTTTTTTTCAATATCCATCGCTTAGGTTAATTAAATATATCAAAACAAGAAATATACTTACTAAAACATTCCGTGAGGTTGTAGTATCAAATTAACCACTCCACTTTATTGAAATTTATACCTTCAAAAGTGTACAAATGTGCGGGCTAGAGCTAGCAGCGCGCGGGAATCTCGGCCTTAAATGTAAGTATAAATTGGCTTAAGAAGTTCAAGTTGGCTAAAGTAGGTCACATTGACAGGTGCATCAATTGAAATTGGCAAGTTTTTTGCGCGCGCTGTTCGTTTTATCGCTTATGGCATCACTTTGATGTGTTCGAAGAAATGTTGCACAATTAAATTAACTATAAGATTCGGGTCACCAAGTCCCACAAACAAGACGTAGGTCTGCGACAGTAGTGGGTGTAATGTTTTAACTTTTGGTGATCGTGCAATAATGCCTAATTTGATATTGAGCTTGTTTGATTTCTAACATAATTTTTTGTAAACCATTATTATGGCTATATCCATCAGCTTAGATCTTTATGGAGGCAAAGGTTTCTAGAGAATTGCTACAGAAAAACGTGTGGTAGAGTATTTCCTAATACGCTGAACCTTTAAGGAAAAACCTCTTGTTTCGCAAGAACTACCCACCAAACACATTTTAGAAGTTAAACACACTAGTGCTTCTTGCACCAAAAAATCTGTCAAAGTCCCTAAGCAATTACTATATTTGCTTGTAGTTCTTAACAGACCTGATTCTGAAAAGTGAGTTAAGTAATTGCTTAGGAACTTTGAAAGTTTGGTGCAAGTCGGCATAGAAAGCTAGAAGGATAAAAATTTAAAATAAAAAAAGCTGTAGGCTAAGTACTCGTACAATGTCTATAAGCTCTTTCCCAACTTATAACAAAATCGTTCTGCTTTTTTAATGGTGATATCTAACTATCCAGCCGCTTGCACCCACTGTTGGGTATAATAGGCCTCCTCTTCAATACGCCACTTTTTTCGATCCTGGGCTAGCCTGATCCACTGGCCTCCGGCTGTTTTTGTGATGTCATCCGACCATTCGGTATATCATGGGGATAGCCTTATTAATATATTGATGATTGATTTGAATTCAGATTTTGACAATTAAATTAAATTTCATTAGTCGGGCTTGATACCCAAAAGCTTTTTTTGTCAACCAATTAAAAAAAACAATTTTTTTTTTGTTTATTGTAACAAAAAAAATAAGGTTACAATGTACTTCATCATTTCAGGATTCAGTAGTGGACCTGGCAGTAGGCCTCGGCGTGCCAGCCTCCAAGCTCGTCATCAGTCTCCCAGCCACCGCACAACAGTTCACCCTTCAAAACGAAACCCTCAGTACTCCAGGCAGCCCATCATTAGAAGATGAGCCCAAGGAGATCGGACAAGACGACCTCTGCAGACATCTGCAGAGAGGACGATGGACGCTCGAGAGAGACCAGGATCTGTCAGCGCCTTATGCTTTCAAGTGAGTTTCTGTCACTCAATTCCCAGCAATTTAACCTTCAGAACGAGACCCTCAGTACTCCAGGCAGCCCATCATTAGAAGATGAGCCCAAGGAGATCGGACAAGACGACCTCTGCAGACAGCTGCAGAGAGGACGATGGACGCTCGAGAGAGACCAGGATCTGTCAGCGCCTTATGTTTTCAAGTGAGTTTCTGTCCCTCAATTCCCAGCAATTTAACCTTCAGGACCCCAGAGACCCTCACCACGCCAGATAACTATACTGTTACTAGTTTGTAAGACCTAAAATACTTACCTATATGGAGGCAATAAATACTGGTAAATATTATACAATACTGACAATTCTTAGCTTGTTCCAGTTCTACAATAGGTACTCCACTGAATCCTTAGTGAATATTTTTAAACCTCGCCAATGGTCGAGAATAAATATTTTGTTCATTGCTTTGGTCGGAATAAGTTACATAACTATTCATGGGTATATAACTATTCATAAAGAGTGTAGGATGAAGAAATTTTTGGCACCTGTCCTTAGATAGTTCAAATGATTAAGATAATCTTATTGGCTCGGGTAGCATTGTATTGTAATCGCTTATTACGAAACTTGTTAGCTTTATGAGTACTTACCTATTTATCGATACCGTTGTTATGTCGGTTACCTTGCCTACGAAGCTTGATGGTTCAAGTATCCTCGCCTGGGGCTTAGCAATATCATTTAGCAGTATGATTTCGAGGTTGAAGTCAGTGCTGTGGTGTATTTTGCGTGTTTCTGC
Organism: Lobophora halterata; assembly: GCA_932526365.1. NCBI lineage: Eukaryota > Metazoa > Arthropoda > Insecta > Lepidoptera > Geometridae > Lobophora > Lobophora halterata. Next base: position 2,431,229 of record OW052012.1, read on the forward strand.
CACGTGAACTAAGGCATCTGTAGGCAGAGGTGTGAGTAAGCTTGTAAATAAAAAAATCATGTCTGGATTCATCATCATATCAGGCAAGCCGAAGATGCGCGATGGCGCTCATTGGGTGTCATGTCCAGCAGTGGACTGCGATAGGCTGATGATGTGATGAGAATGATGTCTTTATATTTCTTACAACTTCATCTAGCCTAACTAAGCAACTGTTGTATTATAGGAACCAGATAACTGATAATTTACTTTTTTTCATACCTACGAAATCGTGGCTCAAGACAAACACCATTTTTATCACATAAATATTTGTCGCAATTCGGCAATCAAAGCCGCAACATACTGGTATTCCAACAACCTTGCCATTCGACTATCCATGTCAATCAGCAGTTTATTATAGCATAAAATCTAAAAACACGTGCTTTACGGTGAAGGAAAACATCGTGAGGAAACCGACATGTCGTAGAACTGAAATAATTCGAAAAACATGTGTCAAGTGCATTTAGGAGTCTCTTCGAGGCGCACTTGAAATTCTTTCACCACACTGGTTCGAAAAAACTAGTAACACGATACAAAAAAGTAGTTTATTAACTTAAATTCCTTTCCCCAGAGACAAGACCTGGATTGCCTTCGAAGACGCGTCATCAGTGGACGTGAAGGGCAAATACGCTAGAGTCCGTGGTCTGGCTGGATTGGCGCTGCACAGAGCCAGTCGCGACGTGGAGACACCTTGCGGACCGACGCTGAAGGCATCCCTCGCTAAAGTGCTCAACCAGCAGAGCAGAGCACCTCGAGCTGCTATACTCAGGTAGATTTTTTAGCAGGAAGTGCCAAGGCTAGGGTGCACGAAAGGAGCCACTTTGAGGCGCATTTGCCTGGATTGCCTTCGAAGACGCGTCATCAGTGGACGTGAAGGGCAAATACGCTAGAGTCCGTGGTCTGGCTGGATTGGCTCTGCACAGATCCAGTCGCGACGTAGAGACACTTGCGGGCCGACGCTGAAGGCATCCCTCGCTAAAGTGCTCAACCAGCAGAGCAGATCACCTCGAGCTGCTATACTTAGGTAGGTTTTTTAACAGGAAGTGCCAAGGTTAGGGTGCCTAGTGCACGAAAGGAGCCACTTTGAGGCGCATTTGAAATCGTTTCATCACTCTGGTTCGAAAGAACTAGTGACACGAAAAGAAGAAGAAGGTTTATATACTGTATTCTACAGTGAAGTATGTGACTCTACTTTATACCTACATTCATAAGACCAGTCTGTAACTAACCATACTTGAGACAAATAAATCATTCATTCATTCATTCATTAATTCATTCAAGGGTGCCTTCAAATTAGAGGCGTGATGAAGCGCCCCGGTGGCCACTGTGGCCCTTCTACTAGTTTTCATACAATATCTAGACGCGCTACTACATATTATGTCACGATAGTGGCGCTGCACATTCGCGTCTAGGTATATGTTGTATGAAATCTAGTAGAAGCACCACAGTGGCGCCACAGGGGCACTTCCTCACGCTTCTAATTTGAAGGTGCCCTTAGAGCTTAAAGATCATATTTCTTCTCGTGGAATCCATAAGGAAGTACATACTGAAACTTCAATAACAATTTTGTTAGGCGCTAAAGTTGGAGAAGAAATTTTGCAGGTGACTTTCTTTCAGGCGCGTATTATATTTCATTTATTGTAATGTTGTGAAGCGGATTCAGGATTCCGTCTATTTAATAGATTGAATAATAGTGCACTAATATTTCATATTGTAGTTTAAATTTTCTGCGTATTACTGTTTTTAGTCATATCTCTAGGGAGCGCTTTGCTAGTTTCGACATTTGGTAAAAATACTTACTTAAAAAAATTGTTTGCATGGTGTGTGACAAATTTTGCTTTAAATAATTGTATTTCAGATCTTTGGAGAACGAGATTTTATCAGCCCCGAGCCACGCCCGCGCGCTGGATGCTCTGCAAGTCTCCCCCTACAGAATCACGCAGATCGTCGACTCTGATGGAGTCATCCATTCCATCAGAGAGGTAAGAATCCATACGATGACACGAATGATTGAGTGGCAAGTGTGTTGGACTTCTTCGCCGGTGTCGCGAGTTCGATTCTCGCTTCAGGACAAATATTTGTTGTTTTCTATGTATTCTAAGTAGGTATTTTAAAAAAAAAGTATACATATAAATATTCTATCAGTTATCTGGGCCAGATGGCGTTGTGTAAAATGTAATACATATTTATTTATTTATTATTATTATAATTTATACAAATTATAACTTTGTGCAAGCCTAGATGCATAGAGTAATAATGGTATTCCAATAGAAGAAATAGAAGGGGTTCTTCAAAAGAAGATGGGGTCGAAAAACACGCCAAAATAACTTATACACCCCGACAATGATAGAATGTTTTTATTTTAAATATGTAGGTATATTTCTTAATTAACAATTAAAATACAATAAAGTAAAGCTCACAAGCGCTGTTGTTTCCCTTATCCCAAAAATTACACCAAACCAAAATGTAGATAAGTACTAGAAATTGGCTACAGGATTAAAGTACTTCTATGCCTACATGAGATTTTGACCTCAACGTATTGTTGTATTTCAGGACACCCGTACGGAGTTCTCTTGTTCTCGGCAAGGATACTTCGTGCACCCTCGCTCCTGTGCCCGCTTCTACCGCTGCGTGAAGTTCGATCAGCTCTCACCAGAATATACCGTAAGTATCTTACAATTTTATTACCAGATTCGCTAGGCAAACTTTCAACAACTTAGGATTTTTAATCTAAATTTTGCTAAAATCGTCAGAACGTCATTTTGTGTCATCCAAAACAAGGATTCCCTAGAGAAGGAGAAAACTTTTCCTCTGGAGAAAATTTTTGCATAGGTTATACCTACCCATTTACAAAAATTAAGCGTAAGAAGTTATTCTAATGCTCACTCTCCGCAGCCGAGAAACGCATTCATAATCCCAGATATTGGAAAACTTTGTTTTAAGAACTTTACTTTTTTTTGTAATAGACTTTTCATCTGAATTTGTTCCCAGGTGTTCGAATTCGACTGTCCCGCTGGTCTCGCGTTCGACGCTCGCTACGAGGTGTGCGTTTGGCCAGGAAGCCTACCCGACTCACAGGCCTGTCCCGGCTCCTCCGAAATCGCGCCCGTGCCGCGCACACGGTTCATCTGTCCAGAACACGAGGGTAAGAGAACCTTGTGACAATAGGAATAGAGTCAAGAATGCACTACCCCGCTGGTTGGCATACCAGCTATTATGGTTAGTATTTAGGGCTTTAAATTTGTGCCGTGAGGAAGCGCCACAGTGGCGCTATAGTGGCGCTTTCTCACGCCTCTAATTTGAAAGCGCCCTAAGAGAATAACGGTAGGAATTATAGTCCAGAATAGCGATGTGTTTACATGTTTCATCAGAAAAGAGTCTCAAGATGTAGGAATATTGAACCGTCAACCATACCGAATAGTGAACTGCCACTTTCACATTCTTTGTGTCTTCGAGTGATACTGAAAGACGTGAAGTCCAACCGATGTTTATCTTTCTTTACTAAATGTTTTTTTCTTCAGGTTACTACGCCGACCCGGAGAACTGCCGCTGGTTCTTTGCGTGTCTGGACCATGGCAAGGCTCCCCTCACCGCATACGAGTTCCGATGCCCCTTCGGACTCGGTTTTGACGCTGATAAACTCAAATGCGACTGGCCCTGGCTCGTCCCAGCTTGCGGAAACATCGCACGATACGAGGCTGAAGTCCACGGTTACTCTGCTGCTACTCTTACTGGCAAGTTTTAGGATAGCTCCATTGAGGCTCTGCTTTAACGATGACGGTTGGGGTGTAGCAAACGGGGCACTGAGGCAAAAAAACTTGAATTTTGATGAAAAATTTGCTTCCCTATTAACACCTTCTTTTTATGGTACCATTAGAGGGCATTGACCTCTAAGGGCAACGGCTACCTAGCCAGAGGTAAAAATCTACCAGATAAAAGCTGGGTGACAGGTTAGGTTGCATATTTTTTGTTGCTTCCTCACGCGAGCGAAGCGAGCGTGTTTAGCCGTATGCCAATAAAAAATAAAAAAATCTTAGTGTCCCGTTTGCGACACTCTGACCACGATGACAAGCAGGCTAGTTTTCTTTTAAGTTCTTCGGTTTTGGCTTCACATCAAAGGTATATAGCCAGTGTCAAGTAATTGGAGAGATTATTTTGTCATCAGTCAGAGTCGATAAGTCAAGTCATAAAGTAAAGTAGTGGTGGTTGCGACTTTACTAGAGGCTTCTATGGAGTTTTGGGGGCAACACGAAAAGTCACGTTTTACAGCATTACACTATTCACCAACACTAATACACGTTAACGAGCATTTAATGGATAAAAAACCACCGTTTTTACACATAAACACTCAACAAAGAAACACAAGTTTTGTCAAATAATTCAATACCGCAAAAACTCCTATGTCTCTTCAACTAGTGAAAGTTTGGCGATTAACTTTGTTAACTCATCTGGATAGTTTGAATGACGAATATGCTTCGTTTAGGGATATAAAACACATTCTCTATACTTACCAGATTTGGTTTGAAAGATGATGTAGGTAACATTATTGTAGATTCTAATAATCGATACGAATGGTTGGCACCAACTGTAAATCAACTCTTTATCATTCCAGGTGCTGCAGGCTTCCAAGGCCAGACTGCTGATTCCGTCAACGTGGCTGCCCACCAGAGTTTGGTCTCCGGCGCAGCTCTGAACAACCTTGTTGGAATCCAGGGCGGATTCCTTTCCAACGCCGATGCTTTGGACAACAATTTCATCGCTTCTCAAGAACTTGCCAACCAGTATCAAGGAGCTCATTCCGGTTTAGGACTTTCAGGCTCCAATGGCCTATCTCAAGGTTTAGCTTCTGGTAATTTAGGTCTCGTCCAGGCAACGAAGTACAACGATGGAGAGAAATACACCAGTGGTTCTCTCATCTTGGATGATTACAGGCTTCCTACCAAGAAGACTGGCCATGTTGCTGGCAGCGCTCAGATTATTGGAGTACCTCAAGGTAATGGATATCCTGCTAACTTCGTGCAACAAGGATACTCAACAGCGTCTCTTTCGAACGCAGGAACATACCAAGACAATGATGATGTCATCAATTCAGGAGCGTACGTCCATGACCCAACAGGAGATCACGCCGAACCCTACAACCATGTAGGCTCTCCAGTAGAACCTTACATCCATCAGAGCTTGGGTTATAAAGACTCCAGTGAATACTACGACTATGGTAGATACAAAGGTTCTTCTGAAGGCAGTTATGATGGCAAATACTCTGGTGATAGTGGACAGTACAATAATGGTAACTCAGGAGCGTATGTTCAGTCTTCTGACAGATATAACGCGGGATCCAATAGTAATTCAGGAGCTTACAAGGAATCATTTGAAGGAAAATACTCAGGAGAGAACGGACAGTACAATAATGATAACTCAGGAGCGTATGTAGAGTCTTCGCGTGGATATACTGCAGGATCCAATGGTTATTCCGGAGCCTACAAGGGAACATCTGAAGGCAGTTATCATGGCAACTCAGGAGAAAATGGACAATACAATCACGATAATTCAGGAGCGTATGTAGAGTCCTCCGACAGATATAACGCAGGATCAAATGGTTACTCAGAGACCTACAAGGGTTCATCTGAGGGTAGCTATGAAGGAAAATATTCGGGAGAGACCGGACAGTACAGTCATGACAACTCGGGGGCTTATGTAGAGGCCAACGGATATGCTGGATCAAATGATAATTCAGGAGCTTATGTTGAAACTTCTAACGGATATTCATCTGGATCTAATAGTAATTCAGGCACCTACGTCAAGTCCTCTGGATCCAATGGATACAGGATTGATACCTCTGGTGCATATAATGCTGGCTCTGGAGCATACAATGCTGGTTACTCCAGTTCTAATGGATACAGATTTGACAACTCTGGCGCTTACAAAGCAGGTTTTTCTGGTTCTAATGGATTCAAAGTCGAAAACTCTGGTGCCTATACTGCCGATTATTCAGGAACAAGTTCTGGAAATTCAGGTGCTTATACCGCTGACTATTCAGGCGCGTACAACCAAGACAATTCAGGACAGTACGTAGCTGGAGTGTACAGAACTGATGGGCATATTGGAGTCGGAGGTGCCCAATCAACTAGCTCAGTTGCAGCAGGCTCTATAGCCTGCATATATATATTGACTATTCAAGCTAATTCGGGCTACATCAGCGATTCAAAGGCTTTTACTGGATCCTCGCACACGTTGACAGCTGGAGCAATCAATGTTGGTCTTGTCGGTAAAACAACCTTGGTCGATGCAGAATACACAAACCAAAACAGTTACCAACCGACCACGTACTCGCAAAGCGTTTCTCAAACGCTGCATCCAGGTCAAGTCTCTTTCGTTTCACAACCAGCAGTTTCTATCACACACGTTGGAACTGGTGAGAGCAACCTTGATGGGTACGGATACGTAACAACGCCTACTTCTTCAGGCGTACCCACAACAGCTGTTCCTTTTGCCGTGACTACTGCATTACCCACTGTCACATACAAGACTACTTTCTTCCCTGAAGAACCAAAGTCCAGCATCAAACAGATTTTCGGATACACCCAACCAGCTGTGACGGTTGTCCAACCGACAGTGGTAGCAGTCAAACAACAATACGTCACTCCTAAATTACAATTGAGTAACCAGGGACTGAGCTATCAATACGAAAACAAAAACTACGCTGCGAACAGCCAATCAGGATCCAGTTATACTCAATCAGCTTCAAATGGCCAATCAGAGGCATCCTCTGGATACCAATACTCGAAACCGAGCATCAAGTTTGAAGATGATATCTCATACTCAACTGTAGTACCGACAGTTTCATCCTACAAGCCTCAAAGTTATGGCCACAGTCAGCAAACGCTGCACAAGATCGAATCTGCAGGCTTCCAGTACTCAACCCCAACTCCAGTCACTGAACAACCCTTCAAGAAACTCGTAGCTTACACTACAACCGGACCCGCTGTCACTACATTTGATCAGCCCACAGTTTCATCGTACCCACAATCGTACAGCCATCAGACTCTCCATAAAGTAGAAGCCAACAACGTGCAAGTGCCTTCAGTCGAGTTTGGATCTACTGGGTTCTCTGGCGTCGCATACGAACCAGTTCAGTACACGACAGCCCAACCAGCCGTGTCCGTTCAGTACACAACTGCTCAACCAGCCGTGTCCCTTCAGTATACAACTGCTCAACCGACCGTACCCACTTACCAACCTCAAGTCTTCAGTCAGCAGACTCTTCACCAAGTAGACGCAGGTAGAATTAATACTTATCAAGATTCGTCATCAGGTTATAACTACGAAAAACCAGCCGTCAAATTTGAAGATACGAAGACCATTTTCGAATACTCTACGCCAGCACCCGTTCAGTACACGACTTCAACCCCAGTTGTATCGACTTACAGACCTCAAGTATACAGCCAGCAGACGCTGCATAAAATTCAATCAAGGCCAATTGTGTCTGTATCTTCCACACCTGCGCCTATACTGTACCAAGCACAACCTACTCCTGTAACGGTTTACCAAAACCCAATCTTGCAGTACACACAACCAAAGGTCACCCCAATAACATACGTGAAGCCAACTTACCAACCACAAGCTTACAGCCACCAGACGATCCACAAAACCGAAGGCAAAGCATCAGTTCAAACAGGTGGTTACCAATATACGCAATCGACTGCTTATGAGCAGCCAAAGACAGTGTTCCAGTACACAACACCAACGCCCATTGCAGTCCAACCTGCTGTAGTATCCACGTTCCAGCCCGCAGTTTCCACTTACCAGCCCCAAGTTTACAGTCACCAGACCTCACACAAAGTAGACACTAGCCAGGTTAAGACATACTCCGAAGCTGAATCTGGTTACCAATACTCGCAACCCTCAATCAAATTCGAAGAAGCACAGACTTACTCAACTGCCAGTCCAGTCGTTTCTTACAAACCCTTATCATTTAGCCACCAGACAATACACAAAGCTGAAAGACAGCAGTTCGTACCTGTTTCCACAACGCCAATCCCACGAGTGGATATTAGCTACCAAACAGCAGTAGCTCCAGTATCAACCTACCAGAACCCCATCCTAAAGTATACACAAAAAGTAACCCCAGTGACTTATGTGAAACCTACAGCTACCGTTTTTACTCAAACTTACCAGCCTATCGTACAAAAGCAAGAAGTCAATCACGTTCAGTTCAACCAAGCCAAGCAACAGCAAAACGTGCAATTGAACCAAGGGTTCACTTACAATCAGCCTGAAATCCAAAATATTGCAACTGCTAGGAAAGCTTATTCAGACGCCAGTGTCGTTTCTCACCAAACCTTCCATTTGGCTGGTGGGTACGACAAAAACCAATACGATTCCGGAAAAGACGTAGTTTTTGTGTCTACTACACCTTCTAATTTGGCATACGAAGATCATTACTCAGAATATGAGACACCGAAGAAAATCGAAACGTATCAAGCACCTGAATACATCCCACCGAAGACAGAATATCAGCAATCATACTCTGTAGTATCTTCAGCTACTCCAATCGTCCAGCAGAGTTACGTACAAGATTATGTCAAACCAGTTGAATACTCGCAGACTTACGAAACTGTCCAGAAGACCGTTCCCTCTCAGGTATCATTCAGCACTTCACATGTTGCAGAACCAAAGAGTATTGAATCCTACCACATCTCAACGTTCCCCGGAACTAAAACCGTTATCAACTACAAAGAGAACCCTGAGATCCAAGTCCAGTACAGGTCTGAAAATTACCTACCCCCTGGGGTATCTACTGCGGCTCCACTGGTTACATCAACTTACAGGCCCCGCGTTTATTCTACCACAGAGAAATACCTTCCCCCTTCAACTACTAGGGAATACCTTCCCCCTTCCACAACTACAAGAGAGTACCTTCCACCTGCTCAACCAGATTACACAGAACGCGAATACCTCCCACCGGCAGTAGACAATACTTTCCTCCCACCGTCTACTACTGTCAGAACTGTTTTCAAATCCGCCGCACCAGCTTACCAATACGAATCCACTACTTACAAAGCATCAGAATACTTACCTCCAGTGGAGAAGGAATCAAATGTCAATTACGAAAGCTTTGGGTTTAACAAATTCGAGGCTACAGCCGCTCCTAAGATAAGGTTCAACCCCTACCAAGAAGTAAGAGTTACAGAAGAAGTTACGGCTCGACCGCTGCAAAGAAAACCGAACATTGTTGTTGAGACAGCAAAGTCCAATTTGCTAGGATTCGGAACAGTAGGACCTGATGCTGGCCTGGTATCTCCAGTCACATACACAACTTCTGTGCCTATCGTATCTTCTACTTACAGACCTATTGTAAAGTATTCCACTCAAACTCCTTACGTGGAATCTACTACAGCCTATCAAGCACCTGAATATTTGCCTCCTTCTGATGAAGAATTGAACGTCCAAACATTCGGAGCTAAGAGCATTGATCAGTCTTCTAGAGGCAGGTATAATTACCAAGAAAACGCAGCAGTCGTTTCCACCTACAACCCTCTTCAAAGGAAGCAAAACATTGTTGTTCAAACAGCTAAAGCCAATCAGGGATACAATTCAGTTGGTGTTGATGCTGGGTTAGTATCTCCAGTAACATACACCGCGTCAACTCCTTTAGTGTTTTCACCAGAAACTTACACGGTAATTCCTAAGAGAGTGACATCCGCGTTCGCAACAGAAGAGCAAGGTCTATTCGAAGTCACTCAAGCACCAAGACGAAGAAACAAGCCTAAAGTAGCGGTCGTGACTAAGATAAACGACTTCAACCCTTTACTCGTTCGTAAATTGGGCGCAGTCTGCAGTTGTCAGTCCCCTGTTCTAGTCCTGAAAGGAACGCGACCCAACACTCCAGCTCCGCAAGACTTTGACGACTACAGCAACGATTACGAAGAGCCAGTCCGAGGAGATGTCAATGACAATCAATGGGCTCAGAAGTCAGCCAGGGTTCAAAGACCAACGATCTCTTCAAACATAGTCTCATCAACGTTCAATCCGATCATTGTCCCTGACGACTCTTATTACCAAGAATACCAGGAGCCTAGTAGTTACGACGTGGTGTCCGCTAAGAATGCCGAGTTCGTTTCAAGCACCTCTGCTGTGACGTCCACACAAAGAGTAGTGAGAATACGACCTCGCGTAAAGGCTGTGACAGTTGCCCCAACTTACAGAACAGTGCTTTTGAACCAAGAAGTATCTTCCACATTAGCTCCTAGCGAATCCGTAGCATCTGAAGTGGATTCTCAATCGTTTGACCGCTACGGTCCCGGTGGATGGAGAAGCAGAGACGAAACCCTGCAGGGTTCTGTCGACTGCAAGCGAGCTGGTCTCTTCCGTCACCCGAAACAATGTAACAAGTTCTACGCTTGCCGATGGGACTGTACCAAGCAACGGTTCACGCTCCATGTATTCAACTGCCCCGTTCAGCTCAGCTTCGACCCCAGTTTAGGAGCCTGCAACTGGCCCAGTCAAGGCCCAGCATGCCAGGGAGACACTCTCCTCACAAACACGTTATAAGTTAGCGTTGCCAATTCCAACGTGCCATCGAATTGACATTGTGATAGTAATGTAATCATAATCACCCTTTTACACTCGATGTCTCTCTTCATCTGCTAAGATGCTTATTTATTTGATAATTTTGTCGTTATTTAATAGTTACCTATTTATTGTCATATCAGCTTCAAGCTAGCCAATGTCGCGATCGAAATTAAAGTTACCATTTCTAGTTCATAAAGCATGTTACCTTGTAAAATAGTCATTTTGATATTTTTATACTAAATATTAAATACGCTGTAATTGTAAATATATAATTTTATTACATTTTTTTTATTATTTCATGTCAATTCCTTAAAAATAAGCACAATATTTTGAACATCACAATAGCACAACGATAAAAGCAAAGCAGTTGTAGGTAGGTACCTAAAACAATGGAATTAGATGCTAAGAGCCACTGGTTTCTCAACAGCTGCCAAGGCATCCCTATACTTAGTCAGCACTGGATCCACTTCTTCCTCGATAAACTCGACTACTTGTTCAGGAGCCCTACCAATAAATGTAGACGCATCTAGAATCTTATCCAACTGCGAGATAATCGGAGCAAAATACTCATCCTTCTTCACGCGTTCGATCAGATCATTATCCTTTCCAAGCTGCTTCACCTGAGCTCCAGCCTCGTGTGAAAGAACTCTAATCTTCTCATGGCAAACTTGGCGATCTCCACCAGCTTGCACCATAGCCATGATGATATTCTCTGTGGCCATAAAAGGCAGCTCTTGAGCGATATGACGCTCTATAACTTTAGGGTAAACTACCAACCCTTGACACACATTGAGTAGGGTGAGAAGAGTAGCATCAGCGGTCAAGAACGCTTCAGCTAGGGTTAAGCGACGGTTTGCAGAGTCGTCTAAAGTACGCTCCAGCCATTGAACAGCGTGGGTATTGGCTGCGTTAGCGTGAAGTGTAATCAGATGACGAGCGAGCGCACAGCAGCGCTCAGACCTCATAGGGTTCCTCTTATAGGGCATAGCACTCGACCCGATTTGGGACGCCTCAAAAGGCTCCTCCAGCTCCTTTCTTGAAGCTAGAATACGGATATCAGAGCACATTTTGTGGACAGTAGCTCCCAATCCGGATATAGCCGCAACGACTTCTAAGTCCACCTTCCTGGAGTAGGTCTGGCCAGTGACGAGGTACCGTTTGTCGAAGCCAGCCAGTTCTGCGACGCGTTTGTCTAGAGCACGTACCTTGGAGCTGTCTCCTTTGAAGAGTTGGAGGAAAGAAGCCTGGGTACCGGTGGTACCTGAAATAAAATAAATTATTTTTCAAAATTGAGTTAAAAAACTATAGTAATTTTAAAATATCAGGGAACCTTTTGAGCCGATAGCATCACTGTATTGGTAGATTTTGATCAAAACAGTAAAACTCCTCGTATTCTTAGGAGGCAACGGTAGCAGCTTAGTGCAGCCAAGCGACCTAAATTCATATTCATTTATTTATTGTTTCATTTGCATACAGGTTATATAACTTAGGTGTAAGTGGCTTATAGGTACACAATGCACATGAACCCTGTAAGGGCGCAACAACTTTAAGTTAATCTTTTGCTAGGTAGGCATCTAATTCACTTATGTTTATTTCATAGTCAAATTAATTATGTATTACAAAAATATTGATAAATTAGCATTAGTTAGGTGATTTGTATTTTTCAATCAATAAGTAATAAATTAAAGTCTATTTTAATTTTAATGTCAAATAAATATGCTTAATGTCAATATTTTTATAATTTCTAAAAATAAGTAATAATAGTAATAATTCTCATTTTATATAGGTACCTAAACTTAAACAAAAAAACTTATCATTGACAGTCAACAACTTAAATCAGGGTATAGGGTTCAATCCGTGAATCCGTCAGATATTCTTTACTAAGTCAGCTGAGCCGGCTACAGCTATAGCCCAGAATTAATAATGTAACCTTTGACTCGTCGGAAGCTTGCATATCCATAAGCAGGTCGCTGAGCCAGACAGAGACTCGCTTGCCGACGGTTATCAACTGAGCCAGTCGACAGTGGAGCAAGAGATTGATAGATGTTACCTTTGACTCCTCGGAAGCGCAGGTCCTCCCTGGCGCGGGAGAGAGCTCGCTCGTCCATGATCAGGTCGCTGAGCCAGAGAGAGGCTCGCTTGCCGACGGTAGTCAGCTGAGCTGGTTGAAGATGGGTGAAACCAAGAATTGGCAATGATCTGAAATTAATTGCAAACAAGAAATGAAGATCATAATCTAAAAACCATGGGCTTTTGCCCTATCTCGCTTCCTTTACGAGATATAGCGGTTTTTAGATTAATAGTACGATGACATACGGCTTTTTTACACGCTACACGCCAGCGACTTGGCTTGTAGCGTGTCGCCAAGTGTCATCCGGCGTTTTTACAATCCTTCCCAAATGCTAACACGCTCTTACGCTAACACGCTCTCGCGTTTAGAAACGCCAACAATCAGCTTGTAAAAACGCTTGTGTGTCATCGTACCTACTATTATAATATTAGAATGCATTGTCATCGAGCTGTGAGCTACCCTGAAAGTTCCAGTCGGATAGCTAATCGGGAAGTGCTCGAAATTTGAGTTGCACAGCACAATTCCACTCGAAACGATAGACAAAGAAGAATGAGACTAAGTAAAATCGTGTTAAAATGATTGTTAACTGATAATTCAGCTCTGAGAGTTCTAAAATGTCAAACGTAATTAAATTATTGCAATAAGTTAGTTATGGATTACTGGCTGGTGCGACTTCGTCTGCGCAGGATTAGTACATTTTTCGAGTAGCGGACAATTCACACATTATCTTTATAAATTGTAGCCTATATGACGACACCGTGGCTTAGTTGGTAGTGAACCTGCCTACGAAGCTTGGTGTTCCGGGTTCGATCCCCGGCCGGGACAAATATTTGTTCGAACACAAATGTTTGTTCTCGGGTCTTGGATGTTGTGATGTCTTGTATGTGTCCATGCCACCTGCGACACAGGGAATCCTAGTGCAGGGGTGTGAGTGTGTGAATGTTTGTTTGTTTGTTTGTTTATATTATTCTGATGTATAAGCTATATTATCGTAAAGTTTCAATAAAATACATTCATAAGTTTTTACGTGAAAGAGTAGCAAACATCCATCCATCCATACTTACATAGTTACCTTTAAAACTAGCTTAGTTAGTAGTGAGTTCTAGTCTTCTTTAGCCTTAGAACAAAGGTACAGACAGCGTCAGAGATAAGTATCCCCCTTGCACAAGACACCCAGCTATAAATCCTTTCAAAAAATTGTAATATTTAAAATTATTTTCAGGCTTAAAATATGGTTTTACAAATATAATCTATTTTTTAAAGGCAAAACTTCTCCATTCGCCGCGATGGTGATTTTAAAAAGAATTTGAAGCTGTGTATTATAATGCAAGGGAGATACTTATCTATGACGCTGTCTGTACATGTGAAACTGTGCATAGTTAATCCTTTTGAATCAGCAATAAATTACACTTAAACAGAGTCATAAACATCGAAATAGGTGAGCAGCAGCTAACCGAGGTCTTCATTCGCCATAAACTAATACGATAGGTATCATTACTGATTGTTTCCCATTATGTAATTGTATTCTAAGCAGGACACGGAATTGCGATCGTCTTGATTGAAATTTTATTGGATTGGATTCCTGTTCGATCTAGTGTGGCGAATTTTCGTTCAACATTCAGTGGGAGTGCTGTTTGGAAATGGCCAATTTCACAGCTGTTTAATAAAATTATGACCACATCGTGCTCATTTATAATTGAAATACATTCAAATTAATTAAAAAAAAAAACATACATACAAATACATATGTGTACACATAAAGTACACAAACTATACTTATTCAAAACAGTAGGACCTAATAATATAAAGAATTTACTTATAAAAATATATATATAAAGCATGAAAGGAGCCTCTTCGAGGCGCACTTGAAATCCTTTCACCACACTGGTTAGAAAGAACTAGTGACACGATAAGAAGAAGAATTATAAAAATACGAATCTGCCTAAATCTTAAATTTATCATGCACATAAAATAAGTTACAAAAGTAAGTATAAGTTACCTTAGTAAGGAACTAATGTATGTATTATAAATTGTTTATAATGTATTGATACAAAGAATATCAAACCATTCCTGTGTTAAAAGGAAGTTCTTTCCTAATGTCTTCAAAACTCGATTTTCGGCTTAAATAGTTTAATTCATGCCAGCATTAACTAATACCGTAAATATATTAGGTATAATTTGGACTTAGGACCAAAACCTTTCTAAAGGATGGAAACAACACTTACTTGTACTCATTGGCGAACTGGGCGAGTCTACTGATGACGGCGGCCAGCCTCGGCAAGAGCAGATCCAAGCCGTGCTTCAGCACGATCAGATCCGTGTTGTCTCCCACGTAGCAAGACGTCGCTCCCAAGTGGATGATGGGAGCTGGAATAACCAAATTACTAAGTTAACTATAGGCGAGCTATACGATCTCTTGATGGAAAGAGTTTTTAGCGATAAGGCCGCCTATTGTAACCTTCACTGTTTTTGATTGTTTAACATAACTTTTTGTATCAATGTGTTTGTTTCTCCGGGATTTACAAAAGAGAGTTTTAATGTAATCTAATCTAATTTAAGAGATCACGTTTATCTATGACCAAAACAGTGCTACACATGAATTTGAATCCCATAGGTCGGTGCAATATTGCTTCAGCATTCGTCCTTTTTTAACAGTTTTTATAGTGTAGACGAGTTCTTGAAACTCCCTGCGATATGACCAGAAAAAATTGTTATAATTAATATTATAACATTATACCTTTACTATTGTTAAAAAAATAATATTGTTTATTGTGCTATTTTTATTTTTATTGACTTGTAATTTTGGAATTATGAATAAATTATTGTATTGTAACATTGAGACATTTTATTGTAATTAATTTTTTTTTATTTATTTATCATAGAATCCACAGCACTCCATAAAGGTATAGGTATAACTTATCAAAACTTATAACCATGTTTGATAATATGGGCGATAATGATAAAACATGTACAGAAAACATCAGGTACCTCCAAGGAAAAGAAAGTAAAGTTCGAAAGGAGCCTCTTCGACGCGCACTTGAAATCCTTTCACCACACTGGCTCGAAAGACCTAGTGACACGATAAAGAGAAGATCAGGTACCTGCTTTAGGACATCTCTCAGCCAGGGTATGGACGTGAGCCATAACGTCATGTCGGACCTTCCTTTCGTGCTCGGCGGCGGACGGGAAGTCGATGTCGTGGATAGCGCCTTCTAACTCCTGGATCTGCTCTTCAGTGATGTCTAGGCCGAGCTCCTGGAAAGATGAAAATAAGTATTGAAGTATATAATTCGTTCGTGTTTAATTAACCTAGTTCTTATTAATGTCTGTCTTGCAGGTTCTGTATAATTCTGCACTTTTGGAAATCGTTTTTCGGATCCCCGCGATACAGGCTAGCCCTAGTGCGGGGTCCATTGGTTACTCTCTTACTATGTAACCTGTTTTTGAAATAAATATTTTATATTTTGTTTTATAGAATCATTTTTTTTTTTTTAATATTACCCTATTTGGGGAGGCTAAAGTCTTATTACGACCATACTGTCTTGTCATACGTTTATTATTTTCATAATACTTTATATTTCATACGTGAATTATTGTTTATTTTTGTCATCGGTCAGTCATGCTCCTGTAAAGTGGTGGTGGTTGCGACTTTACTAGAGGCTTCTATGGAGTTTTGGAGGCAGCACGAAAAGTCACGTTTTACAGCATTACACTATTCACCAACACTCATACACGTTCACGAGCACTTAATGGATAAACAACCACCGTTTTTACACTTAAACACTCAAAGTTATACAAGTTTTGTCAATTAATTTAATGCCGCCAATTCGCCATTTCTCATCTTCCCGCCAAAACTCCCCTTTATAGAATCATAATTATGGTACATTGAAAGCGCGCCAAAAATAACTTCTAGTAAAATTTGGCCCGATGCTCAATTTCGAAACAGAGAAGGAACAGTGTTAGCTAAATACCATAGTTAAAAATTACTAGGCATTTTTTTTAATAAAACTCCATCGTAAAACATACAAAACTATTTAAAAATGGAGATATTTCATTTTTTTGACAGGGTGTCTTATTTTTTTGTCCTATTTTCCGCATTCATTTTTCTTTGATAATCTTAATCTTGGTGTTCTATGAACACCGTTTTAATTTATGTATTCAACAGTTTACTGATTCAATAAAACACAGGAGTAGCTAATAAAAAAAAGTGTCTTACGACGGACAAAGGGCCACCTCAGTTCATAGTAGTGGATCTTTTATTATATACTCTATATAAATCAAAGTAGTGGATATTGTATTCGGTATTCGGCACACAAGTGCGTACCACTGGCCTAGTTTAGGACTTTCGGGCCTCAGTGCCTTTTGCATGGAACTATGGGCCACCAAATAATTTACCACTGATTTGACAGTCAGAAAAAAAATGGTAGAGCACGCAGTAAAGTATGTATTAGATATGCACGGGCAGAAAGGTCAACAAAAATATTTAGGGCACTACTAACGCAAGCAAAATTACAAAGAAGTAGCTTAGGGCCGATAGTACTTTGTCCAAATACTTTAGCATAACTCACAACACATAACTTCTAAACCAATAGGAATAAAGTCCATAATGGCTAGGAAAAATCATCAACCTGCCCTACTAATTCACCGAAAGAGATAAGATTAGACTTACACGATACCGATAACGGTATATCTGATGATAAAATGAAGTTACACAGTGACGGGTTACCTGTTAGCAAAAACAGACACAGACAAAAGATTCAGTGAAAAAAAAAACAGTGAAAAGTGAAAATGGTGTCCGTTCAAACCATAGCAACGATCGTGGTCAAAACCTTTAAAGTTGTAAGTGTTTGTTTGTAAGTGTTCGTTTGTGTTTGTTTGTAAGTTAAAATGAAAGTGTGACAGATAGGACAATACGAATGATACGGTGTGGCGATACGGAGTTATGGACATTCCGAATTGATTACAGCATTGTAATAGCGTGGCCAAATAAGTTGTAGGTAGTGGATTCAAGCATCGAATGTTCAGCACCTTTACAAATACAGTTCAATCCAGACCTGTATTCTTATTGAAGACTGAATCAGAGACTTTTTGACAACTTTTCATCGAGAAACTGTCGAAAAAAATGGTATTCGCATACAATGTGTAACATGACATCTCACCTTGTATTGGCAATAAGCAACATTTCAAATTGGTAATGATTCTATTTACTTCATTTTTGAGTTCAAGTTGGTACCGTCTGACGGCCAACTTCTTGTTACAGACTTCAGTCCCATTCACGAAATTTCTCCCACAAATCGACAGAAAGCGAGAGGAAAGATGTTACGCATCAAAAACTTCAAACTCACTCTCTGGTGGAAGTCAGCGTGCTACTTAGGTCGCAAGGTTTTAATTATTTTTTTTATACAAGACCACACTATTTTACTTCAGAATTAATTATAGTTCAAAACTAAGGCATTGAAAATACCCTCATAAACATCTAACCAGTGTAACTTAAGCTAAGTACATCCCTGAAAAACAACGAACCTCTAATCGTATGTAGTCACAAGTTTAGGGAGTGACATCCCTGAAAAACAAGAAACCGCAAAGAAGGATATACCTACCTAATCCAAACGAAATAGAATAAAATTCTCGCCACAATCTTCCATTGTTTCATTTAATAGAATGCATCCAATTAAATAAAGTCCCTGTGGAGATAATTGTGGTTCGCCCGTGAATAATACGTGACTCATAAGTACTACGGTCTTAGTAGGTAAGACTTTAGTTAGACCATGACTTAACATACACATACCTAGAACGGTTTAGATGAGACATACTCAATAATAAAAGAGCATTACGCCATAATTCTATTTATTTTTATAATAATATAATCAGCCTATAATGTTCCCGCTGCTAGGACTCAGGCTTGCTGTCGGCTAAGAGAGCGAATGGGTTTTACTAATCTAATTCAATACAAAATTTTTCGGACAAATACTCAAAAAGTACGCCGTATTATAGTAATTTCTTCACACTATTCGTTTCGTCCATGTTTTTTGATTTCCGTATTTGTCCGAAACATTTTGTATGGAAATTTGCCTTGAGGATTCCCCTTAATCCACCATTCGGACCCAATAATCTTTACTTATACTTATTGCAAAAAGGGCGGGCTTAATGCCTAAATGCATTTTCTACTAGCTAAAAATACTAGGAAGGGAATGTGTTATATTGTTCCTAGGTAGGAGTTTTTTTTAAGGTAGAGTTGGGGTTATAAAGAGGATAGGCCGGCCTCATTCTCTATCAGATAACGCCACACCTCATTGATATTTAATAAACGCTTAGCTTAGTTGTTTTGTTTGAATTCAGTTATATTTTTATAATTTTTTAGGATAATAAATCAATATTCTCCTTTCTGTTCATCAGTACGACACTGCGAATTCAGTGTACAATCATTTATTTTGGCACACCCTGTACGTTTTTTTTCTTATTAATACAAAACATTAATTTAAAATTAAATCATTAGAAAAGGTGGTTACCATAGACAAAATATGAATAAAATTTTTATTTATATTTTCATTTAAATTCATATCACCTTTCTATAACTACGGAGATATGATTTTGCGCGTAATGAAACAAGAATGAAAAATCAGGGTCAGCGTTGAACTCTCTTCTTAATAAAGCTGATAGAATTTCTCGATTTAAACAATTTAGATGTATAGCTAATCACATTTTCTACTTATTAGTTTCTCAAAGGATCATAAAACAGACGCCCTTTAGGCCAAAACAACTCCGACCACACATTGCCACACTGAGCCACACTGCACAAACACTCTTATCTGATACCGTATTACTCATGCCATTGGTACTCGTACACTCAACACCAAAATAGTCTAGCCAAAGGAGTACGTGATGTAGTTCTTGAATTTTGACAAAATTTATATTGAATCCTTTAGGCGTCGATGACACAGAGTTTTTTTTACACGCTGATTGTTGGCGTTTTTAAAAGCTAGCGTGTGAGTGTGTTAGTTTTTGGGAAGGATTGTCAACAAGCAGATTGTAAAAACGCTGATGACACTGGGCGACTTTACACGCTACAAGCCAGCGTTTACGCTTGTAGCGTGTAAAGGCCGTCTGTCATCGTACTATTAGGCATATTTTACACATAAAAATGTACAAATAGTGAGATTAATGCTAAAGCATTTTGCGTCGATAAAAAAAAGTAGAGTTTTGTTTATGAAGGTCCTATGACCAGAGTAATTGATCATGAATAGGTACTTTTGATGATGACTGTACTCAGTATTGTGGTTACGCATAATGGAATAACTGAGTAACAGATTAGCCAGCACGTACTACAGTTTCTGAGTAATAAGCTGAGTAAAGTGAGTAACCACTGCACCGTGGCTACTCAATTATTTTGACAACCTTTAGCTCCCGCGGGTAGCCTTAAATCAAAATAGTATCTTGTAATGTCTTTCTGCAAATACTTAAAAATCAATTTTTTGACGTGACTAGGTACGTCTAATAAATTTATGAACGCCGGCTGCATGCACGAAAGCGTTGACGTCATTGTCCGGTAACGCTCATTGTCCTGTTACGCTGGTAGGTAGTATGCAACCATTTCATCAATGTTTTGTTATGACGTTGTCACGTTAAACTATCGTCCGTAAACAAACTTTACAGACAAATAATACTAAAGGCAGAGTAGGAAGAGCCCACCAGGTTTAGTATACGTAACAAGCATAGATTAATAATGGTATCTCTTCTGTTTCCTGCAGAAAGTCATACACAGTCCAGGCGGTCCGCCTGTGGAACGAACTGCCTGTGGAAATCAGAAGTGCTAAGTCACTGCCAATTTTCAAAAATTTGGTGATGAAACATTACCTATCAACCTGCCCCTGTTAGTACTGTAATGGTTACTCATTCCTTTGTGCTATCATAAGTATGTATGTATGTAATATATATTTAGGTATATATGTATATATATTGTAATATGTTATGTAGGTATCTATGTATAATAAGTATTATTTGTATTTATTATTCGCTATATATTTCTAATCAACTTTATCTACTAGCCCTAATACCCCATCTCTTTCTCTACTCATTACATTCCATGAAACGGTTGCCTGGAAGAGATCGCTTTTAGCGATAAGGCCGCCCTTTGTATTTAGATTAAGAATATCGAATTAGTTTTTTCCTAGTGGTAAACATTAGGTATTAATATTATTAACAACAAAACCTATTATTAGATAATAGGGTTACTATTATCGATACAAATAAAAGACTGAAAAATAATCAAAGTTTTACCAAAACATACAACAACCGACTTCGATCGGACTACTCCAGTGACCGTAGGCACCACTGAAAAACTGACTGACTGACAACGCACAGGCTAAACCACTGAGCGTAGAGACTCGAAATTTAAGCTGTGTGTTCTATTGATATAGATAGATAGATAGATAGATAGATATTTATATATAGATATAGATAGATAGATATCTAGCGTAGAGACTCGAAATTTAAGCTGTGTTCTATTGATATAGATAGATAGATAGATAGATATCTATATATAGATAGATAGATAGATAGATATCTAGCGTAGAGACTCGAAATTTAAGCTGTGTGTTCTATTGATATAGATAGATAGATAGATAGATATCTATATATAGATAGATAGATAGATAGATATCTAGCGTAGAGACTCGAAATTTAAGCTGTGTGTTCTATTGATATAGATAGATAGATAGATATCTATATATAGATATAGATAGATAGATATCTAGCGTAGAGACTCGAAATTTAAGCTGTGTGTTCTATTGATATAGATAGATAGATAGATAGATATCTATATATAGATAGATAGATAGATAGATATCTAGCGTAGAGACTCGAAATTTAAGCTGTGTGTTCTATTGATATAGATAGATAGATAGATAGATAGATATCTATATATAGATATAGATAGATAGATAGATAGATATCTAGCGTAGAGACTCGAAATTTAAGCTGTGTGTTCTATTGATATAGATAGATAGATAGATAGATATCTAGCGTAGAGACTCGAAATTTAAGCTGTGTGTTCTATTGATATAGATAGATAGATAGATAGATAGATATCTAGCGTAGAGACTCAAAATTTAAGCTGTGTGTTCTATTGATATAGATAGATAGATAGATAGATAGATATCTATATATAGATATAGATAGATAGATAGATAGATATCTAGCGTAGAGACTCGAAATTTAAGCTGTGTGTTCTATTGATATAGATAGATAGATAAATTTAAGCTGTGTGTTCTATTTAACACACAGCTTAAATTTCGAGTCTCTACGCTCAGTGGTTTAGCCTGTGCGTTGTCAGTCAGTCAGTTTTTCAGTGGTGCCTACGGTCACTAGAGTAGTCCGATTGAAGTCGGTTGTTGTATGTTTTTGTAAAACTTTGATTATTTTTCAGTCTTTTATTTGTATCGATAATAGTAAATGGATCTAGATCAGCGGTCCCGTGCCACTGCGCAGTGCCTACGGCATGACGGCGCGCGTACGCAACAAAACCGTCCCAGGCGACGCATATTTACCTTGAATCTGCCCATTATGGACCATTAAGTACTGTACGTGATCGATTTCATTTATTATATAGCCTATGTTTACTTTGAACATAAAGGTTTTATAGGTCCTATTAGAGTAAAGAGGGAAGGAATAGTAGATTATGCACTAAGGGGATAAAATCAGTGTCATATGTCGCGGGTGGCTTTTTGAAGTGGGTTCAAGCTACCCAAGAAGAAGACAGGCTTTATCCCAGAGGAGCATACTTTTCTATAAAAAAACCTTTCTACAATGCCATATGGGCGTTCTTTTACTTAGAGTAGCTTTGAGCACCGCTTGAGTCATTGGTAGGTACTCCTATTTTTAAAATATAGACTTTACTACATAGGTAATTATTTTTTTACTTTAGGTAAATTGATAAAAGAGAAAGAAAACTTCCAACTCATATGCAGCTTATATTAATTATATACCTACTTAGTTAAAATAGTCTTAAATTTCATAGTTTCATTTTGTAATTTTAGCCTTCATTCATTTCTTTCTTCATTTTATACTACGTTTACTTACTTGTACCTACCATTATACTAAAACCTTTATGAAATAAATGTTTTTATCTTTATCTTATCTTTATCCATACAATAGTCAGAAACTTCGTTCACTTTCGCCGGCAAACAAAACAAAAATCGAATAATCAAAACAATCTCTCGGATGTTGACTCAACGATTGTCTAAACCCTAACTTCCTGTCGACAGTTAAAATCATAATTGTCATCTGCGCCAGAGCAGTGAAAGCTCAGAGATCACAATCATTAGTATGACAGTTAAATCTAGCGCGCGTCGGCATCTGCGGCGCTTTGGACAGACGACGTGTCATGTTGCATTACCATTTTATGATTAGCATTTTGTAAACTGTTTCGTACCACTACCGTAGCATGATTAGGATGATAAAAAAATCTTAAAAGAAATAATATCCTACTATCTTACTTCTTACTAATATTATAAACGCGAAAGTTTGTAAGGATGGATGGATGGATGGATGTTTGTTACTCTTTCACGTAAAAATTACTGAATGGATTTTAATGAAACTTTACAATAATATAGCTTGTACATCAGAATAACACATAGGCTACAATTTATAAAGATACCTGCGCAGACAAAGTCGCGGGCACCAGCTAGTACCTTATAAAATATAGGTACTACTACTTTATGTGTGATGTTTAGGTGAGATGGTGGTTAAACGCAAACCTAATAGTAAAAAAAATGTTTAATTGGTCCTTATTCTTCTTATCATGTCACTGGTTCTTTTGAACCAGTGTGGTGAAAGATTTCAAGTGCGCCTCGAAGAATAATCCTTTCGTGCACTTGACACATGTTTTCGAACATTTTAGGTTTTAGGACATGCCGGTTTCCTCACGATGTTTTCCTTCACCGTTAAGCACGTGTTTAATGCACACAGAACTGGTCCTTAGGACTTAATTGACGTTTAACTGTCTGGGATTTTTTCCAACGAGGTAACCAGTGTGACAGCAAACAATATCCCAGCCCGTTACACTATGTCAAATTTCAATGTGACTCGTAGAGAACCCATCGATTTTATTATGTACGTGCGTACCTGTAAATGTTTTACAGCTCGATTGTACAAATTGCTACACTAATCAATTATTTTCGGTGATTAATCAATGTTTACTAGGAGGTCGCCAATCTAGTTTCTAAAACATAATTAAAGTGGATGACTAGGCTAGGGTTAATTATGTTATTAATCAGTACATTGTTTTCGATTTAATGTCTAATTTCACAACGGTTTATATACCATTCCAAGGCCGCTGTTGTTCTTATCGTTTGTATTGATTTTCTATATAATATTTATAACATGCGGGGCTATTATTTTTAGACGCGTACTTAAATGGAAAATCCAGAAAAAGGGTTTTCTCTGATTAAATGATTACTCTATTCTCCTTCGTCTTGTTCATTGACTCCTGACCTGCACCCGAGCAGCGCTGTAGTCAATTAGCGCACTATTCTGCAGAATGTATATAAAATAAAGGTGCTTCAACGATCATTTTGAAATGGTCATTAATTATATTTTACAAACAGGATTCACTTAGCACAAAATCATGTTCATTTTATCCCTTTCCAATGTAATTAAGAAAGTAATTAGTAATATCTCATAGCAAGGTTCCAGAGTTAAATTTTCCCGCTTTTACATAGATTTAAAAAATAGAACGAAACATTAGGCTAAAGGTAAGATAAGATAGGTTGGTAGGTAGGTGTATCTACTTAGTTTTAGTGTTGTGCGTTATCGTAAAATGATACATCAGATTTTATGATGATTAGACGATTAGGAATTCAGAATGTTAGGGATTAATAGACACTGGGTGGTCTCCGGTTAACTTACTAAGATGAACCTTAGTCATTACTTATCTACGTCCAATTAGATTGTTTGTTCTACTTACGTCTCAATTTAAACCAAAGTGAACGAAAATGACGAACCAAGACAAAAATAAAAACTATATTAAAAAGTATTGGTTTAATTATTTTTTTTCTAACTTGTTTCAAATAAGAACTTTTTTTGTTGATCAAAGCTGAAAAAAATAGAAAACAATGCAACTATGACGTACCACCGGAAGATACGCGTCGCTGCTTTGATATCACATAGAAATAAGTTTTATTTTTTATTGTATTTATAGTTTTTGTGTTATTTTGTTTAACCGAGGTTATCTTGTACAATGTTATGATCACTGTTCTAAATGTATATTATAAGTAAAATTTGATTTAAACGGGTAAGTATTGATACTCGCAAAATTTTATATGAAACTGTTCTTAAAGCTTACTTTACGAACAGTTTTACATAAAATTTTGCGATTATCAAACTAACATTGATTGACCGCTTGCTATAAGTTCAATTAAAAAGTTCTATTGTTTTTTAATACAAACATATTATTTGAAAAATACGTGAAAATTATCCTGAATGAAATAAAACAAGAAATATTTATGTCAAAATAACAAAGCACAATAGAAAATAACAATAATTAATAATAGAAAAACACACACAAAACATAAGAAACTATTTTAACGTCAACGTTACACTTACAAACATTCACACACTCACACCCCTCCACTAGGATTCCCTGTGTCACAGGTGTCATGGACACATACAACACATCACAACATCCAAGACCCGAGATTTGCGCATTTGTGTTCGTCACAAATATTGGCCCCGGCCGGGGATCGAACCCGGAACACCAAGCTTCGTAGGCAGGGTCACTACCAACTAAGCCATGGTGTCGTCACTACTACTTACTTAGGTACTTACGTTATGTAGATATTTTTACATACTGATAAGGGAAGGAGTTTTATTTACTGATAAGGGCGGTTTAAAGTTATCATTCGTTGGTATTGTAGTGTGTCATAAAACAGTTCCGGTTAAGTATCTGCGTGACTCATTTATTCATCGTCGTCATCAGCCTATCGCAGTCCACAGCTGGACATAGGCCTCTCCCAATGAGCACTTGTCATGGGGAGGTAATGCCCATAATCTCCACGCTGGGCATGCGGGTTGGCGATTGCAGGGACACATGTAATTGCACCGATGATGCTGCTGCCCATCAACGGCTAGGGGGATTTGCATGTGTCTAATGGGAGGGGCTATACCGCCGTCCACCGGTCGTCAGAAGGCTCTGAACGAGGCCGTTAGTTACTGCAGGGTGTACCGCGTGCAGGTGAGGTTGACATTAGGAGCATAGATGTTGGTTGCTCCCTTACACCCCACGATTAATGGTCAACAATGTCAGGAATAACAGGAAACACCTATCTTGCTACTTCCAGCCAAATTGCGTTGACTCCGAAAGTCGCTTCGTAGGGTGTCTCTAGATATAGGTATTATCTTAAATAGTGTTATGGTCCTTTTATTTTATAAACAAACACTCCTTCTGTTAACGCAAATGAGAGTTTGGCTTTTTATTTTTTCTTAATCATTCCGAATTCCATACAAAAATGTTTCGGACGAATACTCAAAAAGTACGCCGTAATATAGTAATTTCTACACACTATTCGTTTTCTCTATGTTTATTGATTTCGTGAACAAAAAAATTGAAAGGTTTCATACTTTAATTTAGATTTTATACGTGTTTTAAAATTAACCCTACTTACTTAAAAACACGTATAAAATCTAAATTAAAGTATGAAACCTTTCACTTTTTTTGTTCACGAAATCAAATAACATGGACGAAACGAATAGTGTGAAGAAATTACTATAATACGGCGTACTTTTTGAGTATTGGTCCGAATCATTTTGTATGGAATTCGGATTTGAGGATTGGCCTTAATATGATAAAATTGGAATGACTGTTACCGTAAGTCGTTTTTCTATGGCTAGCATCAATCAGTACGCATCATTAATAATTATTTATGTTTCATTCATCGTTTGGCAAACTCAGGTACCTTTTTTTTTTTTTTTTTTTTTTACATGGGGAAATCCTCATGGATGCCCACCGCCCTTGAGGGAGGGCGGAGGGGTATGTCGGACTCATACCGACTAAAACCCCATGGTGGCCGACCTCTGCGCATTAGAGGGACCCCGGGATATCCGAAGAACACGTACCGGTGTCCCTCACGCACGTTGCTGTGAGGCCCATCCCAGGGAAGGCTTGCACCGACCCCGAGCTCCGCTTGCAGTGCATGCCTACCCGTGCACTGCAGCCGTCCCGGATTCGAGTATAATGCAGCCAGAGCCCCCACTCCGACCGCTCTCGAACCCAGCAAGATCTCCCTCATTGGCAGGAGACACCGCCGCCCCTCATGGGGCGGACGGCCCGGGATGTCCCACCTGGACACCCCGGCCCCGCCGTCTCCGAGTGGGATCGGATCTCTCGCGATCCCGCTCAGCAGCCTCTTTCTGAACCATGACGGTCTCACAGAAAGAGGCTACTGCCCTCCACGCTGTCGCCTCTGCCAGCATTGCCGCAACAACGCTAGGCAGGGCGAGGTCTTGCCCAATTTGGTCCATCAGGACCCGCCGTTCAGAGCTCCACGCCGAGCACTCCTCGAGCGTGTGCTGGGCAGAGTCCTGGTCCCTCCCACAGTGCTGGCACTCCGCGGTCGGTTCGCGGCCGATCCGATTCAGGTACGCACCGAAGCACCCATGTCCGGTGAGCACCTGAGTAAACTCAGGTACCTAGCTCGAGCCAGCTCGCTGCAGCTCAGCTCGGGCGCCGCACTCGCCCCGCTGTCACGCTGTCATTTTGTATTAACCAAAAACCTTGACTCGACAGATACTACGTTGTACTCCTTCTGCGTTGCCCATTTAGGCTATTTTTGTTATTAAAACCTAGTGATATATTGTTTTTAAATCTAGTGCCAAACTTTTAAACTTGCTGTTTTATTCCAGGTTTTGAACATAGTCATTCTTGTTCTATACCGGACGGGTTACAATGGCGAGTTCCTTGGAGTGGGAGGCACCTGGAACCTCAACGAAGAGAAGAACCCTGATGCTGAAATCGTGGCTTCAGGAGTCTTTGTGGGGTACCTCATCTACACACTTGTGCAATGCGTCACCTTCTTATTTGGAACGACTGAACATAAAAGGTAGGTAACTTTATCTTTGTTATCATAAGTAACTTCATCATCATCGTTGACTTCATCATCATCTTTGACTTCATCATCATCTCTGACTTCATCATCATCTTAGACTTCATCATAATCGTTCATCGTAATCTTTCGTTATTTAATACTTTATTGAACAAAACAAACATATTGTACAAAAGATGGGCTTAATGCTAAAGCATTTTCTACCGGCCAACCTTATAGGTTGTGAAAGGTTTATCAATGTCATCAAGAATTTATTTCGTTTTTTTCTCCAGCCAGAGTGATAAATTTTATTTTTACACTCACTACAAAGTGTTTAATTTCAAATCATACACCAACATTTAGGTACCAACCAGGTATTGAGGTAGAGCAAGCCATAGATTTCATCAATGATTGCAACACTTCAAAGTAGTCAACTAATAAATATAGTCAAACAATAAATCTTATAGTTTAGCAACTTTTGAAGCGAAGACCACTATCATGAAGTTTTACAGAATGTGCACAATTTATTTTAAAACTACCGCTTGTCTCGCAAATTATTACACTTGATGGAGTATTAATCTACTTTTACGCTAAATATTTTATAATGAGGTTACAAGAAATAAGACAGGAACTACGAAACATAAAACTAGGAAATATTATTAGTTTACTATGAAATATTCAATAAATTGAAACACTGGAGAAGCCAAGAAAATATTTGTCTAAAAATGTTTAGTTCTCCCAATTAAAAAGGGCCATCACCTTTTTCAAGTAGTTATTCACTTTAGCACGTTGATCCACTAGATTTATCCATCGAGCAAACAATTCTATGTTTTTAATGTGTTTTGTTAATATATATTTCTATCAATTTCAGAGCAATGTCTGAAATCGTGATGAACTTCGTCGGCGTGTTCCTGTGGATCGCAGTGGGGGCTGTGGCGCTCCACTACTGGGGAGGGTACCAGGGCGAGCATCAGTACCAATTCGTGTTCGCGGAAAAACAAGTAAGTTAGGTTTAATATGCGTATATCCCTGTGCTTATGTACGGTATCGTTTTGTGGGTAATCGACTAGAGCACAAATTGAAGCTCTCGTGTTTGAATTTTCAAGTAATTTAGATTGGATACTTTATTCAGATAAGTAAATACAGTAATAAATAACTAAATAACGAACTGCCTGTGGAAATCAGAAGTGCTAAGTCACTGCCAATTTTCAAAAATTTGGTAATGAAACATTACCTATCAACTTGCCCCTGTTAGTACTGTAATGGTTACTCATTCCTTTGTGCTATCATAAGTATGTATGTATGTAGTATATATTTAGGTATATATGTATATATATTGTAATATGTTATGTAGGTATCTATGTATAATAAGTATTATTTGTATTTATTATTCGCTATATATTTCTAATCAACTTTATCTACTAGCCCTAATACCCCATCTCTTTCTCTACTCATTACATTCCATGAAACGGTTGCCTGGAAGAGATCGCTTTTAGCGATAAGGCCGCCCTTTGTATTGCCTTTATTTAGATTAAGAATATCGAATTTGTTATTTCCTAGTGGTAAACAATAAAGTTATTATCTATCTATCTATCTATCTAAATATATTACAAACTTGGAACTCAAAGTACCTATAGAAAATATAACTCTAGCAAATGAAATGCTGATATTGAGCTCTCCAACAGTTTTATTTTATCTCTATGACAATGTTACATAATAATTTATTATTGATATTATTATTATGATGTTTTCATATTTTTAAAATGGCCGTTCCTGTAGAACACAAAGATTGGCAGTAATAAATCAAGAAAGACGCGGAAAATAGGACAAAAAAATTCAGACGCCTCGTCAACAAAAATGAAACATATCCACATTGATATATTATTTGAAACTTAAAATAAAATAGATTTGCTTTATTATAAAATATTATGTGTGTAAAATTAATTATTTTTTTTTGTTTGCAGGTGGGTTTAGCCGTGGGTGCTTTGTGCGTCATTCAAGGAGCAGTTTACTTGCTCGACACAGTGCTATCCGTCATACATTTCACGAAAGAGATGTAAACTATGCTATAAGATAAATAAACCTAATTTTATTTTATTTGTAGCCTATACATTTAAGTTATCCGAATAGATACGATTTTATTAAAACTGCAAACTTTTTCGACCGACCTCTTTCGAATATAGAACGAAAATAGATGCTTATTTTTTATCGATTCCATAACAAATTATTCACATTCATTCAACCAAAGCTCTCCTCTATCATCTTTTACAATTTTTTCCCACCTTTATTACTTTAGTTATATTATGTCAGATTTTGTATGACAGTGTTACTTTGTAATGTAACTATGAAATAAACAATAAAACGAATTCTAAAACTTTCTTTGAAACCTTTCATCAGGATTTATACACCAAAGATACACCAATACAACTAAATAAAACTGCATAAGTACATACATAAAGGAAAAACAAAATAAATATAAAAAAATATTTTATTTTTCCTTTACTTTGTGTCAACAAGTCTATTTATTAATTTTTTTTGGATACAAAAATGCAACGCTTTAGGTTTAAATACCTACCTGTTATTTTGCATTTTTTTCTAAATAAATCTAAATTAAGTACCTACCAAAATAAAACGAAAATTAATGAGAAAGCAGTAACGAAAACATTGAATACCTACAAAAAACACTTTCGAAGAAAAGTAATTGATGACAAAGTAGATCCTTTCAAGACGATATATTATGAAGATTACCCATCCGGCTTTGACGAGTATCATACACCCAGCTGTAATTACATAATTTAGGGTCAATGCGAGTGTCAAACTGATCAGGTCATAGGTTAATACCATATACCTCGGTGGTGGGACATCTTCTTGACTCATAAATGTATCAGGAGGCTGAATAGGTGTGCTACTCTAGCCATTTGCAAAATAGAAAAAAAAAAACATTTAAAAATCGACTTCGCATTGATTCTGTTCTTTTTTCGAAGTTCGTACGCCACTAATTTTTCGCGCTCGATTGCGTTCGAGTTGGTTTTCCCAAAAGATTTTGTCGATCAGTAAAAGTGGATTACTTAAATTCTCCGAGTTTTTTGACGATATCGCCGAGCTGCAAGGATTATCTCAGCGAATTGGATTTTGAAGAGTTCAAAATTGCGCCTCTAACAGAAACCGTAAGTACTGAGACCTAGGCTTTACACACAGGGTTCAAAGAAAATGAGTAAAAAATAAGACAATAATGACAATACTTCGGCAATTCTCCCCATAAATGTCAGTCAGCGATACTTACCTACTTGTACCATGTTGTGGTCTTAAATAATGGTAAGCACAGATTAATAACGGTATTCCTATAGAAAACTAAGATATACAGCAACAAAGCAAGACGGCGGTAAACAGGACAAAAAAAATTTAGACACCCCGTAAATAAAAATATCTCCATTTTATTTTTATAAGATAGAGTTTTATTAACAATGAAAAAGCCTAGTAATTTAACCCATTAATATTTTTCTAGCCATATAATTTATCTTTTTCAAAGTTTAGGATCGGACCAAAATGTACTAGAAATTGGCTAAATTAGCCAACTTTTTTGGCACGTTTACAATATACTACGGTATGATTCTATACTATAACATTTCTATGATGGTAAGTATTATGTATTAAGGTTGTCACCATGAAAATGAAAGTTTGCAGCCGAGAGAGTGAAAAGCAATAGAAATGCAACATTAATCTCCATCATTAAGGTTTAATACCATTAAAAACAAGAAATAGAGTATATTTGATTACGGGTACGAGAGCGGGTATTTATCGCGCTCATCTTATCTATTTTTGTCCCGACTACTTATCCCATGCGCAAACTTTCGCGTTGCGCTGTATAAATACCGATTGCAGGATTCCGTCTAGTTTGATACCAAATACCAACACCGTGCTTTCTATCCTACTCGCAAGGAGTATTGTGTTAGCATTTGTGTTCCGGTTTGCAGGGCACTGTAGCTAGTGCAATAAACTGGGCTTTCGATACTGATCATCAGAATGTCTCAAAATGTATATATATATATAAAATTACGCTATTAACTCTTTAGAGGGTAGATATAGGAGTATATGTAGGTATTTAGATATTGACTTGCTTAGTACTGACACTTTGCTATTATGTGACAATTATTCCGCGGGTGGAACAAACAAAGTCGACAATAAACATTTCTTCAACGGGTGACGAAGTCGTACGCGGGTCAGCTAGTAGGTAATGTAATTAAAGTGTAGTATAAATTGTGTATATCTCAGTATTCTGTGGTATAATCAACACAAATGGGTTGGGTTGGGTATGAGTGCAAACACAGGGAGTGTCGTATTAGCCGCGTCAACGCACTCGCTCTACGGTGCATTGTACCCCACTGAAAGTATGATACAGTCAGTAAGTACAAAGTACATAATTATGTACACCCCCTCATATGTGTATTGTAGGTAAACGAAAACAAGAAATGTAGATTATAATCTAAAAACCACGTTTTTATGATGTTTGCTCTATCTAACTTTTACTTTACGAGATATAGCAGTTTTTAGTAGAGATATGAATTTGAGCTACCCTGAAAGTTTCAGCCGGATAGATAAATGGAAATTGCTCGAAATTTGACCCGGAACGACAGACAGACAGACATACAAATAAACAAGAAAATGATTTAATAAAAACGTAGTGCAATTTTTTTTTTTATACTCTACTATTGATTAAACATAACAAAAGTGGATCCCAGACATTAAAGGTTAGTTGGTAGGTACAATCTTTCTTGAAAGTGTAGGTTGATAAATAGATGTTTGTTCCTAAGGGTAATTACTCAAGGCAAATTTCCATACAAAATGTTCCGGACAAATACTCAAAAAGTACGCCGTATTATAGTAATTTCTTCACATTATTCGTTTCGTCTAGGTTTTCCGATTTTATACGTGTTTTTAAATTAGTAGTGTTAATTTTAAAACACGTATAAAATCTAAATTAAAGTATGAAACCTTTCTAATTTTTGTTGTCACAATCGGAAAACATGGACGAAACGAATAGTGTGAAGAAATTACTATAATACGGCGTACTTTTTGAGTATTTGTCCGAAACATTTTGTATGGAAATTTGCCTTGAGGATTACCCTTAATCACATCCAAACGAATGAACCGATTGAGCTGCAATTTGGTATGGTTATAGTATATGCCACAAGAAACATTGTGGTTCTATAGTTTTTAACCGACTTCAAAAAGGAGGAGGTTATCAATTTGGCAGAATGTTTTTTTTTATGTTTGTTACCATTTCATTTCATTTGTTTGTCAGAATTTTGTTATTTATGAATTGATTAAAAAAAATCTTTTTTGTTTGAGAGGATATACTTTCAGATTGGTCATACATCATTCATCAAAATCGATTCAGTAGATTAGTTTTTATATCCAAATAACTGAAAAAGTAATCGAAAGTCGTCGAAGTAAACGAAATTGCGTATTTAGCTTCCCTGTGACTTTCCAGTGAATTGTATACTTACTCGTATGTCAATTGAAGTCGGTTGTCTGTTTTGTAAAACCTTGATTATATGCGAATTACTTATTGCTTCGTAATCAGCTCAATATTTTGCCGTTGATTCATAGATACAAACAATCCTGGCTACTGTACTATCCTAACGGCTGATTAGCGTAATGCGCGACGCGTGCGGACCATATTAACCGTAGCCCATAGAAGTATTAAAGTATAGAAACACAATGTAGTACTTAGATTGAAAATGCGACCAAGAAAAGGGAGCCAGATTGGCTAACATCTAGTACATTTTGAAGTAAGTATGTAATAGGGGTTAATAACTATTATATATGTTAAAACTACTAGGTTTTTTCATTGTCAATAAAACTACATCGTAAAAAGTAACAAACATTATTTCAAAATAGAGATATTTTATTTTTATTGACAGGGTGTCTGAAAATTTTCGATCCTTTATATACCGTATCCATTTTGGTTTGGTAGGTACTGTCCATCTTGTTCTATAGGAACACCATTATTCATCTATGCCGTAGCCCATTTGAAGGGACCGCATTAGCATGAAAAGTAGGCTTAGCCAGTTTTGTATTGCTTAGCAAGTTTTCTAACTACGTGTTTGCTCTTCATGACAGGGACATTATAAGTATGCAGTTCGTGCATCCTTAAAATACAAACCTACTTATTTATAGGTATATGTAAGGAAGGCATAGGCTCCTACTGACCATTTAACCAAAATTAAAAAAAAATTGTGTCGTTTTGCTCGAGTGGCAAGTGTGTTGGACTGCAAAGCCCCGGTATCGCGGGTTTGATACCCGCTTCAGAAAAAGCATTTTTGTGATGAACATCGGTGTTTGTCCCGAGTTTGGGGCTAGATGGCATTGGATGTAATGTCCAAAATTTTTTTTTTTTTTTTTTTATCTTACGACTCAGAAATACTTCATATACTTATTTTATTTCTATTACTTATATAATTTACCCACGTTATATACATTAATTAAGGTTTATCTGTGATACGTCTGCCTGCCTACTTTGGTAGAATAATTAAGCCTGTTGGGTTTTTATCTTGCGTAAGCGTATTGTATCAGTTGAGGGGGACCTTCGTAAGGACAAGATAGGTTAATAAAAAAACAGCGTGTTAATTATGATCTGTGTTATGAATTTTACTGACTCTGAAAAAATAAAGATAAAAAATATATCAAAATATTTTATAACCTTATTTTGATTATGTAAATTCACAGAATCATGTCATAATGCAACTTTTGATGGTTTTTACAAAGTGTAAACTCTACATTTAAATACTGATACTCTGTATCACGTGTTTGTGTCACCCCTATATCTGATAACTGAAACAAAATACAGTAGGTACCTAATTTAAGTAGGTACGTTTAACATCGTATGTGTACATTTCATGCAAATAGGTCATAGTGAAAACAACCTTCGTAAACGCACCCCATACTAAGAAGTTTGGCGCCAAAACTGGCGACGACATGGCGGGAACGGGGGAGCTTGGCGGGACGCAACGATCAATTTTACTGTTATATAGGTCGTATAGGTCAGTAAGGTCAGTAGGACATCGGTGATGGGTTCTAGTTTAACATTGTATCATCGCAAACAAAGAGAAAAACAAACCTCAACTTTAATTAACCCTTAAGAACCTACTTATTTTGATAAAGTTATTAGTGGCATAAAAAGTTTTGCAAGATTTATGTAGAGTCCGTTTGTGAAAGTTACAAAAGCTATCGTAAATATGAAAACTTTTTAGTGACTATTAAGTTATTAGCTCCTGTTTAAACTGCAACATAAACCGTCTGTGTTTTATGTATTTTTTTTAATTAAAAAACAAAACTCTAGGTGCTATCCGGATTGATCAATCCTCCTAAAGACAAGTGTGTTTTGCAGTGGAAATGCATAACCCGTGTAATCATATTTAGCAATCATTCAAAAAGTAACATTAATCAAATATGCACCAAATGAAATCCATATTTCAGCTCAAGCTTGCAGTTAGCAATAAATATTGCAGCATTTCACACATAATTTTATTAACAAGTAGAGTTTTCCGGCACTGTAAATTGAGACTTGAACATGTAAATTGAGGCATGCATTCATGTGGTGAACAATGGTCTGTATTCTGTGACAATGGCTCGTACCCGTGTATTTACCATGGGACGCCATTGTTCTTGCCTCATGCGTGTTGCCATGACTTTGCCCTTAGCAATAAAATTACAAATGGACTGATATTTTACTTTATATGCGCAATGCATCGCAATGTGCACTTACTGAAATTGAGCAACACCAGTTTTATTTGAGTATGTTCTTATTCTACGTCTTAGCTGTGTCAATGCGTTTTTTTATGTTAACATGGGACGAACTAAGCGCTCTCCTGAGGGTAATAGATCACGCCTGCTCATTACCAGAACAGACACAGGACTTAGATTCAAATAGGCCGGTACAACACTGTTAAAGCGCTCATCCACATTAGGAAATTCTGATAATCAGTCTCGAAAGCCCAGTAATTCCACTTGCCACAGTACCCTTCAAACCGTAACACAGTAATGCCTACACATTACTGCTTTGTGGCAGAATATCTGTCACTGTGTTGGTACCGATCTAGACGGCATCCTGCAGGGGATGCTTCCCAACGGTAAAATCGGTTAATCGGTAAAATTTGGTTAAAGGTTATCCAAAGAATAACAGTACATATTTTTTTACAAAAATAGGTATTTGCCTGAGTAATTTATTATGCATGGAAGTATCAAAGCATAGAAGCATACCTCCATGTACATAATTAGGTAATACGTAAAAATATTTTTGGCCAAATTATCTAGTAGGTAGTATTTTTAGTTCGGCCGATGCTTTCTAAACAGGTCGCAAGTAACAGCGCTTGTGGTGTAAATTATTCTTATTTCGCCATCTGTATCGACATATTGTATGCTAGATCTCACTTTATCTCTTATCCCTTAATATCACTCTAGATCTATTTCAATAAAAGATCACAGATTTATAGTGGCGGAAGCTGTTTTTGCACTATGTTTTGTTAGACTGCATTGACAGGCCTTGCGACCTTCCAATCACGGCTTCTCTCATGGCCAACGATGAGGACATCTAACGGTTACATTAATGTAACAAGTTTCAAAGAATAATACTGGTCAAAATATTAACAAACTGTAAATAAATGGGTACTTAAAAACGAGCGAGTTTTATGCGTAGATCACACAGATGTTGGTCCTAAAGCGAATCAAAAAGAAAATGAATCGAACCCGCGACACCGGGCGTGGCAGTCCAATACACTTGCCATGCAACCATCCGTGCCGTCATAATGAGTAACTTTTCAGCTTCATATCTGTTTTACTCTGTTTCATAGTAAACAAAGATTCCCTTCATTGTTGTGGGCTTGTTAGAAACCATGGTTAGTCATAATGAGTAATTTGTTTGTTTGAGGTAAAATGTTTTAGCAATTGTGGTCAAAATATTATTCATGGTTTTGAGACAATACAGGCTCTAAGTTGCTCCATTTTTTTTTCAACTTTGAACCATCAAGTAAATTGTTATTGTAGGCTATTTTAATACTCAGTAATCAGCTTCTGAGTCACATTAATATCAAACTTAAATCCAACTCATACCTACTATAAGCCCGGTCAAATGAGACATTCAAGGTTGCAATAATTCGGATACAGCTGAAAATTTGTACGAATATCGAGAATAGTTTAATCACATCAGTAGTTCACTTACACATACACCACACACACACAACATGATGTGTTTGTGTGAGTGGTTTAATCACAGGAGAACACCAGCGTAAGCTGGGTGTAAAGACAATTTGAGAGCCGACCCTACCGTCTTTTTAACTAGCTGGCTATCCGCGGATTCACCCACGTAAACTTAAATCCAACTCATACTATTAGCCCGGTCAAATGAGACATTCAGCTGCAATAATTCGGATAGAGCTGAAAATTGGTACGAATATCGGGAATACCTACATAAATAAACTGTGAAAAGTCCCCATCGATCCCACATTTGCTAAAAAATATATTCAAAGTCAATGTCATATTTTTTTGTGATTATCTCGGTTTATACAGCCTCTATGATGATAACATCTATTGTAAGTATGTAGAGAATAACATTTGCGACAGATTTTCAAATATTTTTTCATGCGCTCAACCGTTTTTGAGATAGAAGGCGAAAGGCCTTCCCGAAAATATCCCGAAACAACGCAATAAATTCCATTTATTTCATCTTTTCAAGCAAAAAAAAACATCGTGAGGAAACCGGCATGTCATAGAACCAAAAAAAGTTCGAAAACATGTGTTAACTGACAACAAAAGCCGTGTTGGCCGAGTGGGAGGTGCCTCGACTTTCGATCCGAAGGTCGTGGGTTTGAACCCGGTGGTCATACACCAATGTATTTTTCTCTTCAAAAAAAAATCTATATGTGCTTTATGTGCTTAACGATGAATGAAAACATCGTGAGGAAACCGGCATGTCATAGAACCTAAAAAGTTCGAAAACATGTGTCCAGTGTGCACGAAAGGATCTTCTTCGAGGCGCACTTGAAATCCTTTCACCATACTGGTTCGAAGAAGAAAAAGCAAACAAAATAACAAAACTTCTGACGTTACCCATGAACAGATAAAACCTATGCCGTAGGTGGATACGTGGCTTGAAGGTGTCATGACATCAATCGGTTTTCAGGAATGATGAATGAGGAAAATCATCTTTAAATGAATTTAATGAATGGAACAGTAAATCGTATCATTACGCTGCCCTCATCAGCTAAGTAAACAGGTAAACGAGTTAATAGAATGGCCTACAAATTTTTGTCTGAAACGAATACAGAAATTCAATAAAAAAATTACCTAATTTAAACTGATACCTATTTTTGTTGATTTAAATAATCCTATCCTACCAATCCTACCAATATTATAAACGCGAAAGTTTGTAAGGATGGATGGATGGATGGGTGTATGTTACTCTTTCACGTAAAAACTACTGAATAGATTTTAATGAAACTTTACAATAATATAGCTTATACATCAGAATAACGCATAGGCTACAATTTATAAAGATACCTGCGCTGACGAAGTCGCGGGCACCAGCTAGTAAATCATATTATATTATAATTGATAAGATGTTATCTATCGAAATAATAAATGATATCGATTCAATAGCTTGTATGAAACGGAAACAAGTAGGTACCTATCGTATTTTATTTTCTAAAAAAAAAACAAGTAAAAAAACTGTTATTTTAGCGTATTAATTATTTCGTCTACCACCGTAAATATTTAAAACAAACAAACCTAAGTATGTGTTGGTTGTGATCGTAATTCATGCACCATCAATTAATTGAATCTGGGTTTGGACTTTATTACAAGGATATTAGGGTTCCAAATGCGATAAACATTTCAACGCAATAAAGTGTAGTAACACAAAATATTTGTGTTGCAGAGTTCAAGCGATCAAGAGTGTTCAAGGCGCTAAACTGTTTAACCAACTTCACTGAAATTCGGTATTGATATAGTTCAGGATCTAAAAGACAAATAAATCATATTTATTTCAGACCAAAATCTATTACCATATGAAACAAAATGAAAACAAATTAATATAAAATTTTAAAAATGGAGTACCTAAGTTTAATCGGACACAACAAGAAAAAAGGTAAGTTTATTTAAGCAAGTGAAGAAGAAGAAGTGAAGTGAAGTGAACCTAAAGCGTCGATGACACAGGGCTAGTTTACAAACTACAAGCCGGCGAGTTTAAAAGCTAGCGAGTGAGCGATGTAGCTTTCGGGAAGGATTGTCAACTAGCAGATTATAAAAAGCCGATGACACGGGGCGAGTTTACAAGATACAAGCGAACTCGCTGGCTTGTAGCTTGAAAACTAGCCTTGTGTCATCAACGCTTAAGGCACTTTTGTACAATACCATACGGATTAATGCCTTGATCATACGAACCGAGTACTTGGTACGTATAAACATAGCGCCGAGTGCTCGGCTGAGTGAGTGATGTAAGCTTTCACTGTCTCGGTCGAGTACTCGGTACGTGTGATCTAGGCAAAAGCGACGGACAGCAGCCATATGTTCAATATAGTAAAAAGTTTTTTCTTCGCATTACTACGCTTTTTTATATAAATGACGCATATCACACACGTACGCAGTTATGCGCTCGCTTCTGGACCGGAAAACTCTAGAAAGTGGCTTTTCAATTTTCGAATAGCTACATAATATACAAGCGATCTGGAGCGCATTTGATACATTTACTTGGTAACGGACACATTGGTTGCAGGTTTTTTGATGGATCAATATTTTAATACGGCTTTGTCCTGACTGACTGATGGAGTAACTGACACACAATTCTCCGGCTAAACCACTGCATGTAGGGACTTGAAATTTCTAGGTTACAAGGGCTAGTCTAGTCCGTTAAATTTAATCAGGTTTAGTCTTAAATTAATAGTATTCCTATAGAAGACTTAAATTCGATGACACAATTGGCTGAGTGGCAAGTCTATTGGACTGCTACGCCGCGCCGGTGTCGCAGGATTCGATTCCCGCTTCAGACAAACATTTGTGTGATAAACATCGATGTTGGTCCTGAGTCTGGGTGCTTTCTACGTTTTCTAAATATGTATTTACAAAAAAAGTATATAAGTATTGTATCAGTCATCTGGTTCCCATGGTACAAGCTCTGCTTAGTTTGGGGCCAGATGGCGTTGTGTGAAATGTCCAAAATATTTATTTATTCAGATACAGGATTTCAAAGATAAATTGCATTGATTCAAAATAAGAAAATTTTCGGATTAGTTGACCGCTGTATACCTATTTTTACTCATCCGAATTGGATCAGATCTATATAGATTAAATGCCAAACTCCAAACTTTCGAGATCTGTCATAAAATCTGAAAGAAAACAGCCCAGACAATAACTACGCACAAATTGTTCTATTCCATTAGAAATTGTATTAAATCTTACGCAACGTACGATTTCGGCTTTCTGCGTAGAGAGTCAATTAGGGCAAATTGGAGGCTAAAATAAGCTCATGGGGAATGAAGGGATTCATTGAACAGACAGATCATTGAACAGCATCACATAACTGACTGGTGCCTTTCCTAAAGAAGGAATATTAGATAAACTATCATACTATCATTTATTAAATTTAGAATCACATTGTGTAATATACTTATTTTAAAAAAAAAACTGCATACCTTAGGGATGAAAAAATTAAAAAAAAAAACTTATAGGTACCGGAGGTATAGGTGCAAATTTCATAGTATAATAATAACGGTGAAGGAAAACATCGTGAGGTAACCGGCATCTAAAAAGTTTGAAAACATGTGTCAAGTTCCGAAAGGAGCCTCTTCGAGGAGCACATGAAATCCTTTCAATCAAGTTCCAACACCAAGGTAAAGTTCAATAACTTGACTGACCTAAATAAATATTCCTGAATATTATCAAAACCGGTAGAAATGAACAATTCAATATACAACAATTGTTATCACAGACTGTTTGTAAGCCGAAGCCCACACACTAGATAAAGATATGGCGTAGCAGAATGACTTTACAACGAATAAAAGCTTACAAGAAATATTTAGTCAATGCTTAAAACCAATTTTCCCTAACCCCCCATGATTCTCATAAATATAAAGTAGGTATAATGACGAAGGGGGAAAATGCACATATTTACCGACTATTATTTTTTTTCCAATGAGGCATAGAGGTGCGGACTCTGCTTGTTGATTGTCAGTCGCTCCCGAGCCCACGTAGAACGCACTCGTGTGTCTAGCTAGCTCCGTAAACGCAACCGCGGGAATTAAGTGGCATAACCTGTGGTAGTGTTTTGTCCTGTGAGCCTTTCGCTCCAGTGAGGAGTTTTGTTCTTTGGTAAGTAGGTAGAATACATTAAAATAAGCTGAATAATATTAAAAACACTGGAATACACAAGAATTACAAAAGCCTTTTCTATTTTTAATATTTTATTACGTTAAAAGGTTTTTAAAACAAGAAAAGTGCGCATTTTCTATATTAACAATTATTTTATTACCAACGTATTAAGGTTTTAAAAAAAGTTGAGTAGACAAGAAAAGTGCGCAAATCGTAACGATAAACGGTTATTATGGTAGATTATTTAAAAGTATTTATAAATAAGGTCTACAAGTACTTAATGTAATTTAAATGTACTCATGTTTTTTTTTCAAAAAACATTATTTTTTGTCGTGTAATATTTATTCATAAAACGCTGCACCTACTATGTTTCTATAAAATACAATGCACCTTTTGTACTAGGAAATATTTGGTCACTATTTTCTCAGAATGGTTTTCTTCAAAGAAAAAAACATTTAAAAAAAAAATAATAGACCCAAAGTTATGACATTATTTTTTTTAAATATCTTTAGGATTATTGAGATGGACTCATGAGTTTCAGATTAGAATTTTTCGTTCTACTGTTTTTCAGAAATTCAAGAAGCTCTTATGCTTGCTTTTCTCTCTAGCTTTCAAGGGCTCTACATTTGGGAGAATTCAGTATTTGATGTAGAGCTTTTGGTAAAAAATATTATACACAAGCTGACCAATAACCAATAAACCATATAACCATCTCATTACCCGCGTTTCACAATAAATGAATAATAAATAATAATTAACGTTTATTATCTCACAAACAAGCAAACTGGTACATACTAAGTTACTAAGCTTTGTATAAATAAAATAAATAAATAAATATTTTGGACATTACACACAAAGCCATCTAGCCCCAAATTAAGTAGAGCTTGCACTATGGAAACCAGGTAGCTGATACAATACTTAAATACTTTTTTTTTGTAAATACATACGTAGAATACATAGAAAACAGGACGCTCAAGACGAAGACTTTCATCACACAAATGTTTGTCCTGAAGCGGGAATCGAACCCGCGACAACGGCGTAGCAGTCCAACACACTTGCCACTCGACCATCCATGCCGTCAGATTTGTATTTTTAGTTGACACCCGTAACTTCATTTGCGTTGCGAATTAACAAAATTCCTTTTTTAGTATAGGTACACTTCGAATGAACATACCCTTCAAATTTCACGTCTTAACGTACAGTGGTTTGGCCTGTGCATTGTCTGTCAGTCAGTCAACTAGGACAAAGCCTTTTATATACGTATATTGATTGTTCCAGTATACGGAGGTACTCATTATGTTTAATCCAATTTGTCCGAAATGCTAATTTTTCAAACTTAGATCGTGATGATTTTCATTAACACCCAGATTCCTAGATTTTTATTGCATTACTTATGCATAAACAAAAGCAAAAGGAATTGTGGCTATATCTGTTATTTTATTCGATTTGCATTAATTTCCGGAAAGTCACAAAAAACTCAACTTAATATTTTCAATCATTTGATTTCCTTTCGCAAATCAATCGCAAAAAAACAACACGAAACAATTAAATTTCCAGAAACAGTGCGGAATACGAGTTTTTTTTTTGCAAGGCGGGCACTTCACATCCAGTATAGGCTTGGAAAGTATACGCCGAGTAACATGTTATTTACCATGGTGTATAACTGATCACACATAATACTTGTTACTTTCTGAGATCAAGTCTGTTACAAAATAACCGGTGATATCCACACGGCGCGCCCTGGCAGGCGATTTAGTA
Organism: Lobophora halterata; assembly: GCA_932526365.1. Lineage (NCBI taxonomy): Eukaryota > Metazoa > Arthropoda > Insecta > Lepidoptera > Geometridae > Lobophora > Lobophora halterata. Next base: position 2,474,102 of record OW052012.1, read on the forward strand.
CACCGGCGGTCATTGTGATTGATCCATCTCATGATACTTTTCGCCAGTCACAATTTCATTCGTATCGTATTGTAAATAACTGTAGTGACTGTGAATGGGGGTGATTGCGTGACGTCGCGTGAAAATCACTGTTTACAAAGCTGTTACAAAATGAAATAATATCACCATGTGACAATGAAAATAGAGGTAGATTGCTACTGCTACTAAATTATTGCATTTCCATGCCTAACGTCCAGTATTGGAAAGTTGCGCGTGCGTTCCGATCCAGCGATCGGCATCCACCTGATGATTTATGCATCAAACGCTTTTCTAACATCCATTAATTAATGTCGCATTCACTTGGCAAGAATTTTATCACGAGCACCTTTCCATGTTTAGGTTGAGGTTCGATTCCCGCTCAGGACTGGCATTTGTGTGATGAATATCGATGTTTTTTAGTTTGGGTTTTTTCTATAAATTCTAAGTTTGTAAATGCATTAACGAAAAAATTAAAATATACCTACACCACAATTTTATTATCGAAAAAGACCAACTTCATTTAATTTTACATCATTTACATCATGTATAGATCAATTTTGGGGCACTTTATGTGATATTTCCGCACAATTATGCACGTAAGTGCTAGTAGATAAAACTTTAATAAACCTACTCCACAAAAACAATAATAGCAATTATGTATGTACGTAGGTATTGTACATACATATGTACAGTCGGCTCTGTAATTGTCTTACACCCAGCTTACGCCATTGTTCTGTTGTGATTAAACGACTTGTTGTTTATATTTGGGGTATATCTTAAGTGGTTTATTCACATCAGTAGTTTATTCACACACAAAAATGATGTGTTTGTGTGAGTAGTTTAATTACAGGAGAAAACCGGTGGTAAGCTGGGTGTAAAGACAATTATAGAGCCGAGTGTACGTATTGTAATAAAGTGCCTGGTATCACGCGAACTAGACCAAAAATAATTAGAGTAGTTATTGTGGATAGCATTACCTAGTTACAATTTCTTTGAGTTAGATGTCCTCACATTTTTGTTAATATTTAAGTATTTGATTATTTTAATGACTTTTATGTTTATAATATGTTATTTTTTAACAAATCTTTAATTAGTAAAACAGGAGCAAGCCATTATAGTTAAAGATATAATTAAATAAAAATACATATACCTAGTAGCAGTGTTACACCGGCCTATGTGAATCAGGCGTGATCTCTTACCATCAAGAAAGCGCCGTCTCGTCCCATGTATACATAAAAAAGCTATCGTAGGTAATCTTCGCCGGCATTCCGGTATTGGGGGTAGGTACCTAACCTACTTATAATAACTACCATAACTGTTTTTAACTACCAACTTGTTTTACGAGGTAAAATAATCCTGTTTACTTACTATCCGGTACTTTCGGTAAACAAACGGGCTAGTAATGAGGTAGATGGAAGATAGGACGCATTCCAAGTTTATGAGATAAAGTGATGGAAATGCAGTTGAAGGGGCTAGAAAGATAAGGGCTTAAGCTTAGGGAATTCAGAAAGTTCTGATTTTCATCTATGAATGTTTGATTTTAACTATAAGCTGCCTTAGATGTGAAGAGCATTGGAATTCCAAACCTAGAAAACTGAATAGAAATTGTTTTGTTTGCGACATAATACATAACTAAACATGTTAATAACCTAATTTTTTTCCTTGTCTAATTGTAAGTAAATACATAGAGAAAAGACATTGATAGTTCAGTTGAAATGAACTAAAAAAAAAAAGAAAAGAAATTTGTTTATAAGCTCCTTTAAAAAGGTATAGCTACAAATGTAAGCAGGTACATAAAACATTATAACATAAAATAACTAGGTATGCCTTAAGTCATGGAGACCAATAGGTCACTTAACTAGGGACTTTACAGTAAAATTGAGTCACAGGACTATAATTTTGGCTAAAAAGTAGGCTTCGATAGACAATTCCAAAAGCTGCAACAGAATGAGCGCCAAAACTTTGTACTTCGCTATTTGCAGTAGTTGCGAATTAGCTATTTTCATTTTAATACAAATGCTACTGCGCCAACTAACTTGCAGCTAACTTCGAAAACATAAGGTTTAAATGCACCAATTGCATTTTCATGTATTTTATTAGCCCACTGGCTCCTTTTAGTAGGAAAAGGCCTCTAGATTCTCTTCTACATCAACTCATTCTCTAATCTTTCCACAGGTGTCTGAGTACGGCGGCGGAGCGCGCGTGGTTTGGGCCATGTCGGCAGGAGATAGGGAGACGGAGGCGCAAGCCAAAAAGGGGGAAGACAATGCATCCAGCGATCGCGACAGTCGCGCTGCAGCCGCGCTCAAGCAGTACTGGTGCATTGGGCTCAGGACTGTGGAACTGGTGAGTTATAGATACTGTGGCCTACTAGCCTGAGTCTGAAATCTAGATGGTCTGACAAGGGCGAGGACAATGCATTCAGCGACTGCGAAAGCCGTGCCGCATTCGCGCTCAAGCAGTAGGTACTGGTGCATCGGGCTCAGGACTGTGGAACTGGTGAGTTATAGATACTGTGGCCTACTAGCCTCAGTCTGAAATCTAGATGATCTGACAAGGGCCAGGACAATGCATTCAGCGACTGCAAAAGCCATGCCGCATTCGCGCTCAAGCAGTAGGTACTGGTGCATCGGGCTCAGGACTGTGGAACTGGTGAGTTATAGATACTGTGGCCTACTAGCCTGTGTCTAGACAGTCTGACAAGGGCGAGGACAATGCATCCAGCGACTGCAAAAGCCTTGCAGCAGCCGGGTAGCAGCCGTGCTCAGGCAGTACTGGTGCATCGGACTCAGGACTGTGGGACTGGTGAGTTATAGATACTGTGTCCTACTAACCTGTGTCTATAGGGTCTGACGAGGGCGAGGACAATGCATTCAGCGATCGCGACAGCTCGCTCAAGCAGTACCGGTGCATCGGACTCGGTACTGTGGAACTGGTGAGTTATAGATACTGTGTCATACTAACCTGTGTCTAGAGGGTCTGACAAGGGCGAGGACAATGCATTCAGCGATCGCGACAGCTCGCTCAAGCAGTACTGGTGTATCGGACTCAGGACTGTGTGTGGAACTGGTGAGTTATAGATAATGTTGCTTACTAGCCTGAGTCTAGACGGTTTGACAAGGGCGAGGACAATGCATCTAGCGATCGCGAAAGCCGTACCGAATTCGCGCTCAAGCAGTACTGTTTGCATTGGGCTCAGGACTGAGGAATTGGTGAGTTATAGATACTGTGGCCTACTAGCCTGAGTCTAAAGGTCTGACTAGGGCGAGGACAATGCATTCAGCGATCGCGACAGCTCGATCAAGCAGTACTGGTTCATCGGACTCAGGACTGTGTGTGGAACTGGTGAGTTATAGATAATGTTGCTTACTAGTCTGTGTCTAGACGGTTTAACAAGGGCGAGGACAATGCATCTAGTGATCGCGAAAGCCGTACCGCATTCGCGCTCAAGCAGTACTGGTGCATCGGTCTCAGGACTGTGGAATTGGTGAGTTTTAGATACTGTTACCTATAAGCCAAGGTCTAAGTTTTAGATACTATAACCTATAAGCCAAGGTCTAATCAATGTTTTTACCATTAGTCCATTTACATAGACCCATTACAAAAACCCTAAAACAACTAGAAAAGGAGCTAGATATAATTATAAAACATAGCTAAGAAATAAATCAGCAATAGAACTATCCATTTAAGAGCTACGATACCATAGCATAGACAGACACATACATAGAAACACAAACAGACTTCAAACTTACAACACCCCTTGGGGAATTAAGCTGATTGAACTGAACTTTGGAATTTATATATCTGAATTTTAAACCCGGAATTGTGCGAAAAAGGCAGCTTGTTTAAGCTAGTACAAAATAACGGGCAGATAATAGCATAACTAAGCTCAAGCAGCTTATTTCCCTGTATCATGGGAACCGACAATGTGTAACAATACCCTTGGAACGATGTTGTGAGTAATTATTGTGGTTAGTGTTGATGCGGTAATTGTGATCGACTTTGTATCAACGGATACCTCACTGTTGAGAATTAAAAGGTTGATTGTTCATCATCCGAGATCTGATATCATAAGAGCTAATTGTGTTATCATAAGAGCTAATTTTGGTATCATAAGAGCTGATGGTAATGTAATTTGAAGAGGTATTATGACAGTATGTTCAGATTATCTTTTTAGAAGTATAAGATCTACTTCACAGGAGACTCTACCAAACGCTTTTTTTATGATATGGCCAAAAAACATGATAAAAAACCGGTAGCCGTTCGATTTGAAAATATCTCTGGTTATGTGGATTATTAAGATACAATGATAATCATAAATCTCTATCTACTTGCTAAGAAATGTATGATAATAATGTTATATTATTGAGATGAAAACGCTATAAAAGTGAAAATCGTGTGGTAGAAAAACGTTTATTGAAAAGACATCACTTTGCGGTGCCATGCGTCGGCAGACGAGAGAAAATGAATATTTGACCACGCGACATCAAGCTCCCGCAACTTTCTCTTCAACTTAGTATACACACTTTATTTTGTTAGTGCGGTGAAGGTATCTTATAAAACCATAATTAAAGTTTATGAAAAATACTTTCATCAGCATTGATTAAACTTCAATTACAATCGTTTATTGGCCATTGTGTTACATTACTTAATTTTGGTAAACTAAGAACATTTTTTTTTCTTGCTATTTGACTATTTATCAGATTTGCTTTCATTAGCTTTGATTCAATTTCAATTACAATCGTTTATTGAGCGCTATGTTACATTACTTAACTTTTGTAAAAGGAAAATTTCTGTGATCCCGTAAATCTATGGGGGCGCAAAATATCTAGACCGCACGAAATATTTGCGAATCGAGTCTGGAGAGAAAACCATAAGTCTTTGCTCCTTCGAGTAACGAAGAAATAAAGGCTTTTCGTTACATGACGAAAACGAACGTACGATTCCTATATGGAGCGATCATCAACAATGAAGCGATTCGGTCGCAGGAAGTTACTTGTAGTTTTACACCACCGTTATCAAAAAATACTAGTAGTTATTTCAGTTTAAAAATACACGCCTTTCCAGCCGTGCGATCAGTTTAAGAAGGTACATTTGTACGGCGGGCGGCGATTTTGGAAAGGCATGCATTTTGGATAAGGTGGTACGTTGAATTTGAAACCGAGCCGTTGATGAATGAATGAATGAATGAATGTGATATTAATGAGCGGTTTTGTCCACAGGTGTTCGCAGTAATAGCCATCGGGCTGATCGTAGGCACGTTAAGTGCTCCGGAGATGCTGTATAAGGACTACCGCCACATCGCTCTCATCTTCTCTACTTACTCCAGTAAGTATTTATATTCTACAATTATTTTTAACAAAAAATTAAAAACGTTCGTTCGAATTAGCCAGCTTTAGCCTTTTGTCATAGAACCTAAAAAGTTCGAAAACATGTGTCAATGCACGAAAGGAGCCTCTTTGAGGAGCACTTGAAATGTTTTCACCACACTGCACTGGTTCGAAAGAACTAGTGACACGATAAGTAAGAAGAAGAAGAAGCCAGCTTTGCTGAGAAATAATCAGGTTTACACCCAAAAATTTTGCTTGTCACCATCAGTATTATTTACCTAATCTGCCCATTAACTGCGTCTGTCTAATCAATGATTTCTGACCGATTGACTGACTGACAGACAACGCACAGGTCAAAATACTGAACATAGAAACTTGAATTTCGGAGGGTATTATACGTCTAAAACTATAACTTCGACTTTTAGTACTACGAAAGAAGAAGTGTAAGCGCTAAGAAAGGAATTCAGTTGGTTCGCAATGCATGATGAGTTGTGGGTGTCAGCTGGAACGAAAATACCTACTAACAATGAGAAATATAAGCCAAAAGCAATCATTTGAAAACGAAACCAACGTATTTTTGATTGTTTAATCGGTACAGTTTTGCACTAGACTCGGTTTACGGCAGAATCGATTGAAATTGTCCGTAAATTGAAAGATTAGAACAAACCCATTGTCGCCAAGCGGGTCAGGGACTAAGTTTTCGAATTGTTTGGCAATACCAGCCTTTTAAATGTCTTTTAAAAGGTAGGAAGTTAGAAAAACATCTTCAGTTCACAACTTTGTAATTGTTACTTGTTAATTTGTTGTAAACATTTCTACCCAAATTGTATTATAATTAGCTAAGATCACGCGAAAGAGTAATGAACTCTACATTACCTCTACATCTTCAAAACCTCTCGTATTTATAATGTGTGATTATTTTATATACAATACAATGTCTTGTTTCATTTTAGTACAGCAAAAAATGAATTACATATGTATATAACATTAGCAATTTTTTTTTTAGATTTGTTTTTAATACGCAAATGTGAGAGATGTGACACTTTCGTTATTAAATCGAATTCAAATCGATCGAACAAAAATCTCGAAATCAAATTAAATTATATAGTCTTCTCAGTCTAAATCTCGAATAGTTTTGTATTGTATTAAATAGAGTTGTTCATTCGTGCGTAGAGGCTACAATGGCAGAACCATTGTTCAGTTCTAAAGAGACGCTTCAGCAAATGCAACAAAACATGATGACTTTTTGTTACCTACTTAATTAGTTTTTAATCAACTGTAAAATTCACATCCTAAATACTTATACAATATTTTAGACTGGCCTTAACTTCGTTTGCATTACGAGTCAACAAAATTCATTTCTTAGTAGGTAGGCGCCTACACTTTTCGAATATACCTACCCTCGATATTTCAGATCTCTACTTCCAGTGTGTCTCTACTATTAGTCAGTCAGTCAAGAATAAGCCTATTATATATTGATAAGGTTTTTATACCTCGTCCTGTGGCACTTATTTTGGCATGCCATACTCGGCTTCACTATGAGACACATTTTGGTAACCAGTATCAAAAGTCGAGTGTCCTACAAACCGGAATACAGTAATGTTTCCTTGGCGGATAAATTATAACCTATCATGAAATATTACTCTTCTTTTTAATTTTGCACTAATGCTAGTTTGTTACGGTTATTAATCATTCGAATGCAATTAAGTCTTAGCATTGACACTCTTGAAATCAATCGATGCGATAATTAATTTTCACTCGATTACTAGTCAATAAATCGATGCCATTGAACTCTTCGCGAAAGTGAGATTTGTAAAACGACCAACTGAACACCTTCCTTTTTCCTACTCGAAAACTAAACAAGCTTGAAAAATCATAAATAGTACTTACTTAATTGTTTCTGGTTGTATATAGTCGATGATTCTGGTTTAAGAACTTTCAAGCCAACTAAAGGACATCACGATTTTTTTCTATTCGATATTTTTTAATCGATTTATAACTGAGATTTTATAGTCGTATCTGATTTATCGAGACATTTCAAAAGATCTATCCAAAAGCGAATTTTGTTAATGACCCAAATAAATGAGACTGGTTCTGGAATGGATTGATTGACCCTAATTCTTTGTAGAGCACCTGTTAAATCCATCTCCTTTAATGGACCTTTTCAAATCCTACCAAATATTTTGTAAAACTAGAACCTTCATGGAAATTTTGCCGCAGGTTTCATCATCGTCACAGGCGTATTGATCATCGCGCGACTCTTCGGAGAGTCAGCTGGCTGGAGGACTTCAATTGGCTTCTCTGTACTGGGAGTGATTATGTTCACTGCCGCTGCCGCTGTCATATTCTATGGTGAGTACATTATTACATATATTTCATCATCATCAACCTATAGCAGTCCACTGCTGGACGTAGGTCTCTCCCAAGGCACACCACTGAGCCCGATCTTCTCATGCACCTTCTGCCAGCTATAGCATGCAGATCATCGCTCCATCTGGCCAAATGTAGTCCTACACTGCGCTTGCCTAGACGCGGTCGACACTCAAGAACACGTTACAAGTATTTATTAGATTTTAAGGGGAATCCTCAAGGCACATTTCCATACAAAATGTTTCGAACAACAACTCAAAAATTACGCCGTATTATAGTATTTTTTTCACACAATTCGCTTCGTCTATGTTTTCCGATTGTGTGAACAAAAGATAGAGTAGTAGTTAGATTTTATACGTGTTTTAAATTAGTAGTGTTAATTTTAAAACACGTATAAAATCTAAATTAAAGTAAAGTGAAACCTTACTAATTTTTGTTCACACAATCAGTACTTTTTGAGTATTTGTTCGAAACACTTTGTATGGAAATTTGCTTTGAGGATTACCCTTAACAAGTATTTATCGGTTTTTGACTACCAAATGAGGGTAGCCAACCTTATCGCTAATCAGCGATTTATTCGAAGTAAACTTATAGGTAATATCTAAAATTTGGTGTTAGCGCAGCGTAGAGACTATTGTGTAGAATCTTTCATTTAACATTAATCATGTGGATCTATCAAAAAATAAATATCCAGAATTGAAACAGGTGCAGTCGGTTTGAATAAACTCAATAATTTGAACTAACTAAAACGCATTAGAGTGAAGTGGCCACTATTAAAACTAGTTTATCAATGGCATGCATCTAATAAGCCCCCGTGGGTCCTCAACTATTGTACATAGTAGGCATTGAAAGTATACTGAGTAACATGTTATTTATCATGGTATTTAACTGATCACACATAACACTTGTTACTTTCTGATACCAAGTCTGTTACAAAATCACCGTTGATATCCACCTGGCGCGCCCCGGGAAAGGCGATTTTGTACGGCGGCAGTCGCTGGGATCGATTCATGTCATGATAGTTGTCGCCATTCACAATTTTATTCGTATCGTAAATAACATTAACAGTTAGTCAGTAGTGTGCTGACTATGAGTGGAAGTAATTGGGTGACGTCGCGTCATGCGTGAATTATTTTAACAAAATGTGACATTATCACATTAGGCCACTGATGAAAAATCACCGGTGACAAAATCACCGGTTATAGAGCTGTTACAGAATGAAATAATATCACCATGCAACAATGAAATGGAAGTAGCAGTCATTTCCATGCCTGTACATTGTAATTTCCACGCAATTAGTATGCAAACAGTACCTTTGAGTGCGCCTGGTTGTATAAGGCAAGGTAGACTTTGCCTTGCCGGACTCTATAAAAGTAACGCTTGTCTCTGGAGATTAGTGTTATGACTTCCGGCCTTTTCTATTGGAATATGGGCGGGTTAATTTTGAATTTAGATTTTTAAAGTGACAACCTTTTTTATGCGCACTTAACAAAATATGTATTTCGTGAGGAGTGAATTGGACTGGGCTATCTACTGGGCTTCCAACGCTAGGATGTATCACTACTTCGGGTAGTAATCGGCTGGTATAATATTACTAAGTGAAGATTGAAATGTAATGTGTACTGTCTTTTCTTTTACCTGAACGACATCAAATAATGGTAGCGTAACATTATAATAGTAAAAGTGCCAGTAATGTTGATGCTATGACCGTAAACCAAGTGTATTTTTGAATTAGCATCTTTCTACTGTCAAACTGTGAAAAACAGTTGTATTTCGTAGTATTACCCTTACCTTTAAAGAAGTTTTCACTACTGACGTGTGGTCTTAGGGCTCTTCAAATTTAGACGTTTCGTGTCGGACCGCTGCAGTGCCGAAGCGGTGCGTTTGTCGTGAGGCGCACGGACGGTCATTTATTTTCATACAAAGCGCACGGTGCGGTAACAGCGGGGTCGTTCAATCGTTCGTACCGACACGCCGCACTGTTGCCGCACCGTGCGTTTTGTATGAAAATAAAAGACCGTCCGTGCGCCGCACGACAAACGCACCGCTTCGGCACTGCAGCGGTCCGACATGAAACGTCTAAATTGAAAGAGCCCTTAAGCACACAACTTTGTTTTATAACAGTTTATGATTATGTTTTTTTTTAATTACAGATTGGCACCGGTCGTATTATGTAAACATTCGTCCGAACAAGCAGTCTTACGACCTTCTCATCGCTTCAGGAGTGTTCTCGATCATCAATGCCGCAGTTTTCCTTGTTCACGCTTTTCTTACTTTCAGAAAGGAGGCTGATTATTAAATCTGTGCATAATTTGCGTGTATTGTAGATAAAATAATTTGAAAAAAAAAAAAACATCTAGACTAACGCTTCCGGGAAAAAGGTACAGTAAAATAAAAAGGAAAAAAGGTGAATGTAGGTACGATCTTTAAAGTGTACGTGACAAGTTATTTTCTTTGCAGTATTATGTAATTATCGCAGATTTTTTTTTAGATTTACTACTTTTTGTAATGCTTTTCTGATATAAGTTATTTAAAGTTGTTTAATTTAATTTAATATAAGGTAAGTATTAATTGTTTAAAAATAAGATGTGTATAATTTTTTGCTTTTTCTGTGCTTTAATAATAATTATGAATACATTAAGTTATAAATTTCTTCATAAAGTTGCCCCCTGTAGTAGCTACGTCATTAAATTTTCACTGTCCTGCATTCATTAGTTTTGTTATAGCAGCTATTTTTGTACTAATTAACGAAGGTCATTAGTAAAATTATATTAATACAATGTAAATCGGTTACAATGATTGATATTTTTTACTATACTTTAAAGTTATTACCAGCTATTGGGTGGTAGCTATTTTTTTTTAATATTTATACTTAATAATGGCAGCTAAAGTATTTTTAAGAGTAAGTAGATTTGAAAGAGATTCTTAAAGGCTTTAAGGTTTTTTTTTTGGCAACTGTTTTTTGGTTTAATTTAGTTTTCAAGTTGTGGCAGCTAATATTAGTTAAATTTACGTGGATTTAAAAAAAAAACATTGTAGTTAATTAATTAAATATTTTCTTGAGTGAGAGTAATGGCAACTATTTTAAGTATTTATTTCATTTTTTTTCTTATTAGATTGATTGTCAATCTTGTGTGGTAGATATTTGGTTTACATGTAAAACAAATGGCAGTTATACAAGTAGGTTCATTCCGTACGAAGACCTGAAAATCTGTTGTACCTAAGTATTAGGCAGTGTCCTAATAGAACGCGATGACGCGACCATCGCAAGTTCAATCAAAATTCAATTCAATCAAATCAGATCAAACGTATAACGTCAAATAGGCGTCCCAATTAGCATCGCGTCGCGTCGCGCGATCGCGCGATTGCAAATCGGGACGCCTATTTGAGGTTAGTACGTTTGATCGCGGATTCGCGCGACGGTCGCATCGCTTGCTCGCGCGACGATCGCGTGATCGCGTTCTATTAGGACAACGCCTTAGCATCAGCTAATTGGCAGCTAAATTAGCAGCTATTTGCAGCTATTATAAATAAAGGCAGAAAAAAATATAGGATTTTTAAAGTTTTTCTGGATATTGAGCTTCAAAGAACAGCTAGTATGCAACTATTTTTTAAATTTTCTAGTTTTTGCTATTTAGTTCAGACGTTTAAATAAATTGGCACCATTCCTATTACATGAATTTTGTAAGAAGACCTAAAAATCTGCTGTAAACATCATAATTAGCTAATTGGCAGCTAAAATGGCAGCTATTCGCAGCTATTTTCAATAAAAGCAATTGGCAGCAATATGATTTTTCAAGTTTTTCAGGATATTGAGCTTGAAAGAACAGCAATTATGCAACTATTTTTAAATTTTCTATATTTTTATAATTACATTTATTAAAAAAAAAAAAAAAATTTGCCCTCTGTAGTAGCTATTTCAGTATACTATTATAATCATGCAAATGCCAAAATTACAGTTAGGTAACTGTTCTAAAGTGTTTAGTGAAATATGTAGCAATTATAAGGCACCAGCTTATTACCAAAATTCTCTACTACATAGGTACTTTGAATTTGCTACATCACAGTTTTATTTATTTACAGTTTATTTTTGGCCGATAGTGCAAGTACAGAATACATAGTTATATTATTAAGGTTTACTTTATCAGGATGGTGAAGCAATCAAAGATTTGTTTTAATTAAAAATAATTTAATTTAGAACATTATCATCATTTATTGCTAGATATAACTTTATTTTTTAATTAACTTTTACATTCCGCTTATTAGCCCAATTTTTAATCAAAATAATGTTTAGATCATAGCTTTACTTTGCTTAGTTTAGTTTACTTATATATTTTTTTGTATTTCACAATTTGTCTGTTTTATATTTATCTAGTTTTTTTTATAAACATTATCATGGATATTATTTCTAGTAATTCACAGCATAGTTTATTTCTACGAAATAATATCACCGTAACTTCTGCCTTTTATCAGAAACATTTAAGCATTCAACAATTTTTCATTAAATATTATTTGACTTACATTAATTTGAGCAACTGATAATATTAACCATTCAGGTACAGTCAGCTGCATAGACATGTATACACTCCCAAGCTTTCAAATTTATATTACTCTTAATTTTGCAAAGAAAAGTACACGCAAGCATTTTCAAATTAATGTAGTCCTCTTACTTGTCAGAATTTTTGTCAAAAAAAAAAATTACTTTGTAAAATTAAGAGTAGGTATAATATAAATGTTAAAGCTTTGGTTTGTATACATGTCAGGTCAAATTATGAATGGCAACCTAGCAATTTTACCTTCATACGAGTATTTAGACAATTTAAATGACAACTGTGAAGAAATCCCGAAAATTTACGATTTTATAGGGAATACAATATCTGCACTCCCGAAAACATTTTGAGTCGACCGAGAAATCGCTGTGAGAGCAGGGTGACGTCTTCAGTTCTATCTTCCTAAATGTCATTTGACTTTTTACTGCCAGCGTACAGCTTAAAGGTACCAAATCCAAATCATACTTTAAAAATTCGTAAGAAATTTTATTTTTTGCAAAACTCTTTCACAAGTCTTTTTCACATGTGAAATATCTTCCTATTATAACATGGGAAGTCTTATCAGGCTAATTGTTATGAGATTAGAATCAAAGCGCAAAAGTTTTTAGTTCTAATTAGGATTAAGTTAAAGGTTGAACCAAAGGTAATCAGTATCCGTCCAGATGTAGTTAAGTGTCTTAAAATCTCTCTTGTTCTATAAAATTATTACTACACTGTCTCGATCTGATTAACTTTTCATTTTCTATTAATTTTTCTATTAGGTTTTAGATTTTAAGTTAGTTTTTGTTTCAGAAATAAGATGTACCTAATGCACAGAAAAAACATTTTTTTTCTACATTTTACTCGTAAATTTAATTATCTGATAATTTTTTATTTTTCTCAGTTATGTAAATATAAGTTTTTTGTTAGAAAAAAAGGAGTTGTTTGCTTAAATCAAGTAAGTTAATAAAATTTAGTTTAGAAAGATTTAATAATTGAAATAAAACTTTAAGAAATTAATATTTATGCAAATCAGTAATAAGTTAAAAGCCGTGTTGGCCGAGTGGAAGGTGCCTCGACTCGCGATCCGAAGGACGTGAGTTTGAACCCGGTCGTACACCATTGGATTTTTCTGTTCAAGAAGATTTATGTGTGCATTTAAAACACGTGCTTACCGGAGAAGGAAAACATCGTGAGGAAACCGGCATGACATAGAACCTAAAAGTTCGAAAACATGTGTCAAGTGCACGAAGGGAGCTTTAGCGAGGCGCACTTTCACCACACTCGTTTGAAAGAACTAGTGACACGATAAGAAGAAGTAATAAGTGTAAATAAAATGATGTAACCCGGCGCTAATGTTACCTTATTTATCTACAATACACAACATGCTTGTTATTTATTAATTTGTAATAAACAAAAGGTACCCGCGTCACACACACAGTTACAATAATGGATAACTTAACATAATGTAGTAATAATAAATAGTTGTATGTAATCATTGAGATGTAATAAATTGTATGATAAATAATGGCGTTTTATTCCATCACCTTCGTTAGATATAAAAATATAACAAAAATATCCTTAGAATCAGTTAAGTTGCTTACTCAGAAATGACTTAATGTGGACGAGCGCTTTAGCAGTGTTTCACCGGTCTATGAATGTGAATCAAATTCCTGTGTAGCACTGTTTTGGTCATGAGCAGGCGTGATCTCTCTAACATCAGGAGAGCGCTTAGTTTGTCTCGTCCCATGTTTAGGTACATAAAAAAAGGTACAAGTATAAGGCACAGGTAACTGTAACATGTACCTTACCTAAGCTAGGCACCTAAGTAAGTAGGTTATCGATTAGCAGCTGCAGCTGTGCACATAGTACCTACCTACATTTTTTTTAACCAAAGATTATACTTCGGTTCACCAAATAGACCATTCTCTGTAAGCACCTACTTACATACTATCGAGCATTTATAATTCCTAACATCCGAAGTTCGAATTCGAGTTTTTAAATTCAGATCAGTTACCGATTTGTGTTGCTGACTGTACCGTCATGTTCGAAAGACATTATTCTTTGGCGCCTTTACTAAGTTCAAAGACAATACCGGATATGCCAATTTTAGTTTTTTATACGCCTTTGATCTTTTATAGAATGTTATGCTAAATAAAATTAAATCTTAAAGGACCTCGTAACGCAGCTGTCAAAGTCCGAATTCAAGGACTGTCGAAAAACTGCTTTGGAACGCTACAAAAATAACCTCAAAACAAAAAATATGTAAACAAAGCCGAAATGAAGAATTTATCCATAAATTCATCATTACATAAAACATTGTTAAAGCGGTTTCGAAAAAAGTTACTTACCTTTTCAGCTTTAGCCAGATAAATCCACAGCTTTCTCCAAGTTGAGAACTTCTTTTGGTCACTGAAGTTGTATTGCATTTCTTTGGACGCATATCTGGTGCTGAGCGGAGACCTATAGTTACAATATTCTGAACCTTGTATTTCTTGTGGAGCGTCGATAGAAAACATTTTAATGAGATTGTTACTTTCACAATAAACTCTTGTTGATAAACGTCGATCTCAAACAGCTGATGACAGAATAATGAACGTAACCTATCGGCAAGCCAAGGTCAGTCAAATCGCGGGAGAATTCAATTTTGATAACGAGTCCGAGGTTATCAATTGTCTGACGTAAAGTAGAGATCAATGCGTGAAGTAACTTTGTAGGTACTTATTTGCAACTTCTGTCGAAAGTACTATAATAAGTAATATTTCTACGAACTCGTAGAAATATTCGATACAATGTCGGGGAGCAAGGTTAGTAACGTTCCGCTGCTAAAGCTGAAGAGTATGATGCTAATTAAATTCATTGTTGTTACGTCGTTGGCCCAATCAATATTTACCTGGATTTGGTTGTCCAAAAATATCTCTGAAATTATAAACTACCATAGTGCCATACCATGTATGTAAGTCTAAGTACAGACAGCGTCAGAGATAAGTATCCCCCTTGCACCCAGCTATAAATTCTTTCAAAAAATAAAATTATTTTTAGGCTTACATACGGTAATACAAATATAATCTATTTTTTAAAGGCTAAACTTCTCCATTCGCCGTGACGGTGATTTTAAAGGGGTTTGAAGCTGGGTATTGTAATGCAAGGGGGATACTTATCTATGACACTGTCTGTACCATGCAGTATATCATAGTGCATTTGAAACTAAACTTAAATTCACATACCTATGCTTTAGCTCAATACAGAGGACGGGAGGCCCACAACGATATGCTACATTTGTGTCTCGCAGCTGCAGAGATATCGCAGATTCTTCAACCGGGCTTGGAAGACTGAAGGAACTCTGACATATCTATACCAGAACAACATTGAGGTAAATAATAGTTATTTTAAAGAATTATATTAACAGAAAACAAGCTAGCAATCTATTCTATTCTATTCAATCTACTGATAATATAATTATTATCATTGTCCTGAGTCTGGGTGATTTCTACGTATTCTATGTATGTATTTACAAAAAAAAAAGTATTTAAGTAATCGATCAGCATCTGGTTCCCATAGTACAAGCTCTGCTTAGTTTGGGGCTAGATGGTGTTGTGTGAAATGTCCAAAATATAAATATAATCAGTTGTGTGTGTATTCATTGATTGTATGTGTTTATTTATGTAGTACTAACACATTGTGTGGTTTTGAAACATAAATTTCTAATCCCAGATGCCATGCAACAATGTCACCGTGCTAGCCCTGGCCGCTTCTCATAACCTGACTGTGAGGGCTCTACCTCACTTGGATGTAGGTGGTTACTCGAGGATGATGAGTTGTCAAGTCAAAGTTGAAACAGACAAAGTAGTTGTTAGGCACAGATCTACTCACACGAGTAAACAAAAAAAGAATGGAAATACAGACCTAAATGCAAGTTCAATAGGACTTCATTGCATATTGTAATTAAAATTATACACAAATTGTACGATATGATTGAACTTGTCAAGTTTTCGTAATGTTAATAAAAGTATTAATTGTGGGTGTAAAACGGGGATCAAACCTTGTTACAAGTAAAATCAGGGCACATAACTAGTAAAAAATATATCGATGTATATGGTTGGCCATAGGGGACTCATCAATTAATATAAACTTATAAAGTAATTATTAATAAACAGCTTCCATCAATATCAATGAATGATGCAATTTATTATCATTACAGCTCTGATAATTCAGTAAACAAATTACATTAAGCAAGGACATGCGTTTAATTTAATTGAAAATAAAAGGCAAAAATACATAAAACACTTTATTTACATAAAATTTCAATACCCAATAATATTATCCACTTCTCACGGACCATATAAAAATAATTGTGGCTCTGTAGATCTTTATACAATTAATTACAGTATTTGGAGTGCAATACCCAAAAATAAAGTTTTTGGTAAAAAAAAAACTTAACAAGGCTTATTTACCAAGAACTTACTATGATAGCCATAAAACAATTGTTTGGTAGGCTAGCAGGCAATGTTATGAATGCAATGATATTGATATTATTTTGGACATGTCAACGTAAAATTGTAAAAACCGATAAATTGTAAACTTTTGAAAAATTGTGAACGCAAGTACCATGCTCTTTAAAACAGACCAATCACTCACGTTTCGGATTTCGGCGAGTCAATATCTCCTGAGGATGCCTCGTGTAGAGGCAAAACACATGTCGACTTGGGTTTTCTGTTTTCGGCGCTTTGGTTTAGATACAAAAAAAATAAAATAGAGTTAATATATTTTTTTTAAAAGAAAGATAAGAAAAGAAAAAGAATTGGGACCTTTGTTTGGAAGTTAAGCTGATTTATTACTATATATATTTATACTATTTATTAATATTTATGGATTTCCGCAAAGTAACGCCTGAATCAATCAATTACCTTTTAAAACAGTTATTTCGAGAATGGTCCTTTAAATAGTCTATTACATAGCAGACTTTCTTATGCCTAGATCACACGTATCGAGTACTCGGCCGAGACAGTAAAAGCTTATATCACTCGCACAGCCGAGAACTAGGCTCTATGTTTATACGTACTGAGTACTCGGCCGAGTACTCGGTACGTGTGATCTAGGCATTAGTGTTACAATTTTTCGACAATTTGTAATTTGACATGTTATGTAAATTTACGGTTCATACAAAACTACGGTGATAGACACATTTCTTTGGGTTGAAAAACAAAAATCTCTAATAATCTACTGTTATGTGGAGTCCATTGAAGCAGCATATAAAAAGTGTACTTACATTACATTTATACAATAAAATTACACTATTTGTTTTATTACAAATTGCACCAAGTCTTTCATTGTGTAGAAGTTATTGTCTATTAGGTACTTAAATTGACCTTAAGGCTAATCCTCAAATCCAATTCCATACAAAATGTTTCGGACAAATACTCAAAAAGTACGCCGTATTATAGTAATTTCTTCACACTATTCGTTTCGTCCATGTTTTTTGACTTCGTCAACAAAAAAAGTGAAAGGTTTCATACTTTAATTTAGATTATATATGGTTAATTTTGAAACACGTATAAAATCTAAATTAAAGTATGAAACCTTTCACTTTTTTTGTTGATCAATCAAAAAAACATTTTGTATGTAAATTTGCCTTGAGGATTCCCCTTAAAAGCACGACGGCTCTTATGCTACGCAAGACTTATGATCAAGTGAGGAGCAGTACTGCTAAGGCAAAATACTTGTGATAGATACCTACTATCTTCGAATTATTCCGAACTACTTCCAGCGGTTTTACTTGCGCCGTGTCAGGTTAATTGCCTTGTTTTTACCATATATTAGTACTTACAACTAGCTGTCGTCCGCAACGTCTTTTCAAGACTGTACGTTCCTTGGTTTGGCCTATATTTTGATAAATGATAAATGATTTATTGGCATATTATTACATTTAGGATAGTATACAAAAGCAATTTAGTTTTTAAAGATAGCTTAAAGGTAAAAAAGGTTCAGTTTTAGTGTAACTACTGATACCTAAACTATGATAATGGTTACCCTAGTTTTTTGATTATAACGGGTATTTATCGCGCTAACCTCGTATGTTTTTGTGTCCCGACGTTTCGACTGTATTGCAACAGCCGTGGTCACGGGTTGACTGGCGTATTGGAGCTACCGTCGCGGTGAAATGAGAGAACTACCCTCATTTTGGTCGTTAAAAATAACCAAATAATAATCAAAAAACTATGTGTGATAATCGCGAAAGTCTACGAAAAACTAATGGTTACCCTGTATGATAGGCATCAGCGCCCACCCTCAGGTTAATAAATTACAAGCTGAACTTAAATATAAACATGATAAGATAAGTGGCAATTAGAAATTTAAATGTTAAATGTAAGCGGAAAATGTAAAAAATAATAATGAAAGAATAAAAAAAAAAACTAGCTGTAAGTTAAGTGCGAGCTCTTGTTACGCCAGTCTCATAAGAGTCTGGTTTTACAAGCGTATCCTCTAATTTTTACTTTGTCTGTCAGTCAGTTAATTAGTTAGTAATTTATGTCCTTTTCCAGGATCTACAGTACATTATACTTATAACAAATTACAGCTCTAACAGTTCAGTATTTGTGATCAAGTAATACAATTTATCTATTCTTAACGTTTCTCATCACATATTAAAGGCGAAAGTTTGAGGGGATGATTGGTACTCAATGGCATCAAAACTAGTAAACCGATTTAGCTAATATTCGGTTTAGATATTTTTGAACGCGAAAAGGGGAATTATGCAACTCTATCTCGATACAACGCAGGCAAAACCGCGGGCTGTAAGTTAAAAATACTAGATTGATAAATTGTGAATTCAGACTTATTGCACTGGATACATCGCCTAGAACTAAATATAAGATTATTCTTAGGTTATGTTACACTTTGTTTTTGAGAGATTTCATCATTTTCTCTAGCTTCATCGCCTTCTGAATGTCTCCGCTGATCTTCAGCTTTCCCATCATGAAAGCTGTTGTTGGCTTCAATTTGCCTGAAACAAGAAATATTTCATATAGCAAAGGAAAATAATAAAATAAAAAAAAATCTCAGACATGCTTAGATATCAACAATTTTGACAACTTAATTCGATTCGATGTAACCACCGACTTAGCCGACCTAGGCCAAATAAATGACTAGGAAAGTTCATATCGTGTTCGGAACGTACTTTTTACTCTGGAGAAGTTTTAAAAAAATAAAAGCATTTTGGCGCAAATGACTGTGGCTACCTTATTTAAGATTTAGGCGGGAAAATGTTGATTAATTTTCGTTATCGAAAAAAAAAAAATGAGATAAATATTTTGTCTCGCACTAAAAGACTACTAATTTGCTTCTTAGTTTGAAACTTTGAATTTCCGCGCATTTATTGAGAAAAGTACAGTTATAAGTATTTATAATATTACAAGTCCATACTAATAATGAACTCACTGTTCATTATTTATATTAAAATTAAATTAAAGTAAATTAGTGAAATAAAATAAAATAAATAAATCAATTGGAAACTACCTAAACATTTCATTAAAATTACAATATTTAGTTTGATTATATTACTGTCTTTACAAATTCATCGACATTGTACAATGCTTTCCCGATGAGCCATGTTTTTAATTTTATTTTGAATGTTGCAAAAGAAGAAGAGAAGAAACGCTAGTAATATGCTCTGTCAGGTGGTTGTACAATGTGGGCCCCCACTACTAAACAAGCCTTTGCCGCAACCAAGGCATTGATGGACTTACGTATGCGAGCCTCAACTGCACCTCGGCCCACATTATCACGTTCCTCCATAAATGCCTGGAATGATGACCGCTGCAGTATTGCACTACTTTACAATGCGCTACGTGTCATGGACGTCTTGACTGTACATACCAGCGAAGTGTACATACGTACAGGTGTCTTCACGGTATAATAGCGTCGGCGTAAGTGGAGGGCGCAAGTGAGGTGAGGCGAGACGGTGCCTATTGGTTCCGCCGCGGCGGGAAGGTGGCTAAGCGACCAATAGACGCCGGCGCAGCACCTTCCCCGTCGCGTCGCACCCCTCCCGCCAAACACATCTCAAAATTGACTACTTAATTCAAGGTCAGCGCTCTTAAACCGAGTGGACACTAGCGTACAGTCAGCTGCGCAGATATGTTTACACTCCTAAGCTTTTACATGTATATTATACTCTTAATTTTGCAGACATTCTTCTTCCGACAAGTAAGATGACTACCTCGATTTGAAAATGCTTGCGTGTACTTTTCTTTGCAAAATTAAGAGTAATATTAATATGAAAGCTTAGGAGTGGATCAGCTGACTGTAAATACTTAATAGAGAATTTCTCATACATATCAGCGAAGTGTACATTCATACCAGCGAAGTGTACATATACGTACCAGCGAACATACCAACGAAGTCTACGTATATATCAGAGAAGTTTTCATACGTACCAGCGAACATATCAGCGAAGTGTACATATACGTACCAGCGAACATATTAGCGAAGTGTACATACGTACCAGCGAAGTGTACATATACGTACCAGCGAACATATTAGCGAAGTGTACATATACGTACCAGCGAACATATTAGCGAAGTGTACATATACGTACCAGCGAACATATTAGCGAAGTGTACATACGTACCAGCGAAGTGTACATATACGTACCAGCGAACATGTCAGCAAAGTGTACACAATCCATGGTGAGAGTGGCGTCCGCCGGGTTTTTCGGCTCCCCCTGGCCGCAAGTACCGTCGCCATTCTTCAGGTCAATGTGCCATACTCCTTCCTCTTTGCCTGTAATGAAAACATTACTTCTCAACTGTCTCTGTTCGGTTCTCAACTGGTGGTTATGGATAGTAACAACCAGTTGTACTGTACACCCCGAGGAAACATATATAAAAAAAGCTTAAAAAATGAAATAAAAATGATAGAGGCTACAATGGCCGGCCTTATCGCTAAAAGCGATTTCTTCCAGGCAACCTTTGGATGGAGAGGAGTGATAGTAGTTGGCGTCTGGACGGGTGAGTCGTAATAAAAATATGTATAATATATGGTTGCGTGTTAGTGGGGATTTAGAGACTTATGCCTACTTGCACCAAACTGTCAAAGTCTCTAAGCAATTACTTTATTCGCTTGGTAGTTCTTAACAGTCCAGATTCTGACCGTTAAGAACTGCCAAGCGAGCAAAGTAATTGCTTAGGGACATTGACAGTTTGGTGCAAGTAGGCATTAATCGAATTCAATATGTTTGATCGCGCGTGCGTAAACTAGTTCGCACGAATAGATTTTCAAACATTTAAGTCGCGCGAGCGCATCGCGCGAATGTCGATAAGGACACCTATTCTACATTAGTATGTTTGATCGCGGATTCGTACGACTGAAATTCGCGCGAACTTGCGATTATCGCGTAATCGCGTTCCATTAGGCCGATGCCTTATAGCCATAAGTGTCCTAATTGGAATTCGCGCGATAATCGCATCGCGCCAGGTTCTCGCGGCGCACAGTGGTTTGTGTCTATAGAAGAGGTCGGTCGTTCGCGTCGTCAATTCGCGCGTTCTATTAGGACACCCAGTTTTAACCATCGCGCGAACACGCGATAGTCGCATCGTTTACTCGCGCGACAATCGCGCATTCGCTTTCTATTAGGACGATGCCTAACGTCTCCTTTCGCTAGATTCTCGAAGATAAGACTAGTTTTACGACTTACCCTTGACATTGAATTGGTAGATGGCGTTGGTTTTCTTTACCAGGTCAGCGGATAGAGTTTTGCTGATGGCGGCAAATAGCTCTGGTATCTGACCAGCAGGCTCAGTCTAAACACGGAAATTATTTTTTTCTAACACAATAAATAAAATAATCAAGGTTTTACAAAATTCATACAACAACCGACGGTTTAAGGCTTGCGTCCATAGGCCGGCATCGGACGCATCGCACGTAACGGATTTTAGGTTGCCTTGTATAAAAACTCATACAACAGCGTCCACTGACCGGCATTCCGTATGACGTCATCGGCAATGCCTACATGCAATGCGTACCGATGACGTCATACGAAATGCCGATCAGTGGACGCGCCCCGCGCGCTCGCTCCGCATCGTCGGCCATTTGTCGCGAAACGTAATCGCGATTATCATTTTATAGCGAGAAATGTCATAAGGCATTACAAAAATTCGAATGAAGGTGACATCAGCAATCCGATTGCTAATACTCGCGTCGGCAATCCGATCGCTGCCGATACATTGGACGCAGTTTAATTAATCCGTTACGTCCGATGCCGGTCTGTGGACGCTTAGCTTTAGGCGCAAAATGGCCAATTCTCAAAATGGCTTAAGAGTCTTAAAAATACTAATATAATTTTACAAATGGCCAATTCTCATAATTTGGTTCATGATAATGATATGGTTTTGATAATGATTTGTTTGTTTATGATGATAATGGTTTATGAACCGATTTGAAAAAAAACTTTTTGTTTGAGAGCTTAATACTTTCAGATTGGTCCTATATATTTTATCTAAATTAACAACAACAACAAACCTTCACACACTCACACCCCTGCACTAGGATTCCCTGTGTCGCAGGTGGCATGGACACATACAACACATCACAACATCCAAGACCCGAGAACAAACATTCACACACTCACACCCCTGCACTAGGATTCCCTGTGTCGCAGGTGGCATGTACACATACAACACATCACAACATCCAAGACCCGAGAACAAACATTCACACACTCACACCCCTGCACTAGGATTCCCTGTGTCGCAGGTGGTATGGACACATACAACACATCACAACATCCAAGACCCGAGAACAAACATTCACACACTCACACCCCTGCACTAGGATCCCCTGTGTCGCAGGTGGCATGGACATATACAACACATCACAACATCCAAGACCCGAGAACAAACATTCACACACTCACACCCCTGCACTAGGATCCCCTGTGTCGCAGGTGGCATGGACACATACAACACATCACAACATCCAAGACCCGAGAACAAACATTTGTGTTCGTCACAAATATTTGCCCCGGCCGGGGATCGAACCCGGAACACCAAGCTTCGTAGCAGGGTCACTACCAACTAAGCCACGGTGTCGTCAATTGGTTCAGTAGTTTAATTTTTAAATCCATTTGCAAAATTTGCTTGGTTTAATGCCATAATGGTCTACCCTTACTATTACTACTTCTTCAATCGGACTGTTCTAGTGACCGTAGGCTCCACTGAATAGTCACAGGGAAGCAAAATACGCAATTTTGTTCACTTAAACAACCTTTATATTTCAGTTAATAAGATTTTTTTTTTAAATATGTAGATAAAATTTACGGGCCCAATCTAAAAGTATAACCACTCAAATAAAAAAATATTTTTTCAAATCGGATCATAAACCAAAAAGTTCTCAGCACCGATAGCACGGACTGGGTATAAAAATGTTGTCCCCCGTTTTTATCCACCTTCCAATCAATTTTATCCCTTGAAGGTGGATAAAAACGGGGGACAAAATTTTTATCCCCAGTCCGTGCTAAGCCTGCAGGTAACAAACATTAAAAAAAAAGTTCTTAAAAACAATAATAATGGCAAAAGCAAAAATGAAAGGACAGCACAGATGGTCACAGACTTGGATTCCAACGAGTCACACACAGTGTTTTATGTTGGTTTTTTCCCTATGAGTTACACTTGTTACTGTTAGGCTTTTTCCTACGAGTTACACTTGTTACTCGTAGGCTTTTCTTATCTAGTTACACTTGTTACTGGTAAGCTTATTCCTATCAAGTTACACTTGTTACTCGTAGGCTTTTCCTATCAAGTTACACTTGTTACTGGTAAGCTTATTCCTATCAAGTTACACTTGTTACGCGTAGGCTTATTCCTATCAAGTTACACTTGTTACTCGTAGGCTTTTTCCTAACGAGTTACACTTGTTACTCGTAAGCTTTTTCCTAACAAGTTGCACTTGTTACTAGTAAGCTTATTCCTATCAAGTTACACTTGTTACTCGTAGGCTTATTCCTATCAAGTTACACTTGTTACTCGTAGGCTTTTCCTATCAAGTTACACTTGTTACTGGTAAGCTTATTCCTATCAAGTTACACTTGTTACGCGTAGGCTTATTCCTATCAAGTTACACTTGTTACTCGTAGGCTTTTTCCTAACGAGTTACACTTGTTACTCGTAAGCTTTTTCCTAACAAGTTGCACTTGTTACTAGTAAGCTTATTCCTATCAAGTTACACTTGTTACTCGTAGGCTTATTCCTATCAAGTTACACTTGTTACTCGTAGGCTTTTTCCTAACGAGTTACACTTGTTACTCGTAAGCTTTTTCCTAACAAGTTGCACTTGTTACTAGTAAGCTTATTCCTATCAAGTTACACTTGTTACTCGTAGGCTTATTCCTATCAAGTTACACTTGTTACTCGTAGGCTTTTCCTATCAAGTTACACTTGTTACTGGTAAGCTTATTCCTATCAAGTTACACTTGTTACGCGTAGGCTTATTCCTATCAAGTTACACTTGTTACTCGTAGGCTTTTTCCTAACGAGTTACACTTGTTACTCGTAAGCTTTTTCCTAACAAGTTGCACTTGTTACTAGTAAGCTTATTCCTATCAAGTTACACTTGTTACTCGTAGGCTTATTCCTATCAAGTTACACTTGTTACTCGTAGGCTTTTCCTATCAAGTTACACTTGTTACTGGTAAGCTTATTCCTATCAAGTTACACTTGTTACTCGTAGGCTTTTCCTATCAAGTTACACTTGTTACTGGTAAGCTTATTCCTATCAAGTTACACTTGTTACTCGTAGGCTTATTCCTATCAAGTTACACTTGTTACTCGTAGGCTTTTCCTATCAAGTTACACTTGTTACTCGTAGGCTGTTTCCTACGAGTTACACTTGTTACTCGTAGGCTTTTTGCTACGAGTTACACTTGTTACTCATAGGCTTTTTCCTAACGAGTTACACTTGTTACTCATAGACTTTTTCCTATCAAGTTACGCTTGTTACTCGATTTTTCTCGATGAGTTACACTTGTTATCTGTCTTTTTCCTAACTAGTTACACTAAACGCACACTATAACACTGGGTGAGACTCGTAGACCCCAACTGTTAGGTCAAGGCTAAGCGAGGCTTAACCTTTTTGTTCGCGGCTTGGTCTGTCACTCCGGGAATGTCCAAAAAGAAGTCGGGCAACAGGTTATTTATGTTACCTGTGAACAAAATATACAAACTACCAATAACAAAACAATAAATATTTATTAATTACTAACAATTTTAAGGTTGAAATAAATAGGACTTCAAAATACGTCAATAGAAATTCAAAGGTTTGATTTTGATGTCACAGAACATAGATAACCTATTGTAGACGACCCGACTACTTAGATTAAAATGTAATTTTAGAAATGCATGCCAAAAATGTGCTATTTACAAAGTGTATCAAAGCGATGATATGCCACAAAACGATATCTAATGCCATAAATCTATATATATAAAATACTTTATATAATAGCTAGCTGGCATAAGTACCGCTAGTTAGCTAGCTGACAAAAGTACCTGTAGCTAGCTGGCTAACTGATATAAGTACCTGTAGCTAGATAGCTAGCTGACAAAAGTACCTGTAGCTAGCTGGCTAACTGACATAAGTACCTGTAGCTAGATAGCTAGCTGACAAAAGTACCTGTAGCTAGCTGGCTAACTGACATAAGTACCTGTAGCTAGATAGCTAGCTGACAAAAGTACCTGTAGTTAGCTGACATAAGTACCTGTAGCTAGGTAGATGATATAAGTACCTGTAGCTAACTAACATAAGTACCTGTAGCCAGTTAGCTAGCTGACAAAAGTACCTGTAGCTAGCTGGCTAACTGATATAAGTACCTGTAGCTAGATAGCTAGCTGACAAAAGTACCTGTAGTTAGCTGACATAAGTACCTGTAGCTAGGTAGATGACATAAGTACCAGTAGCTAGCTAACATAAGTACCTGTAGCCAGTTAGCTAGCTGACAAAAGTACCTGTAGCTAGCTAGCATTAGCTTCGGTAGCTAGCTAGCTGGCTGTACCGGTGGCTACAAAGCTACAGCTACCGATTCTAAAGCTTGCTATCTTCTCCTTATCTACCGGTAGCTATAAAGCTACAGCTACCGATTCTAAAGCTTGCTATCTTCTCCTTATCTACCGGTAGCTATAAAGCTACAGCTACCGATTCTAAAGCTTGCTATCTTCTCCTTATCTACCGGTAGCTATAAAGCTACAGCTACCGATTCTAAAGCTTGCTATCTTCTCCTTATCTACCGGTAGCTATAAAGCTACAGCTACCGATTCTAAAGCTTGCTATCTTCTCCTTATCTACCGGTAGCTATAAAGCTACAGCTACCGATTCTAAAGCTTGCTATCTTCTCCTTATCTACCGGTAGCTATAAAGCTACAGCTACCGATTCTAAAGCTTGCTATCTTCTCCTTATCTACCGGTAGCTACAAAGCTACAGCTACCGATTCTAAAGCTTGCTATCTTCTCCTTATCTACCGGTAGCTATAAAGCTACAGCTACCGATTCTAAAGCTTGCTATCTTCTCCTTATCTACCGGTAGCTATAAACCTACAGCTACCGATTCTAAAGCTTGCTATCTTCTCCTTATCTACCGGTAGCTACAAAGCTACAGCTACCGATTCTAAAGCTTGCTATCTTCTCCTTATCTACCGGTAGCTACAAAGCTACAGCTACCGATTCTAAAGCTTGCTATCTTCTCCTTATTTACCGGTAGCTATAAACCTACAGCTACCGATTCTAAAGCTTGCTATCTTCTCCTTATCTACCGGTAGCTACAAAGCTACAGCTACCGATTCTAAAGCTTGCTATCTTCTCCTTATTTACCGGTAGCTATAAACCTACAGCTACCGATTCTAAAGCTTGCTATCTTCTCCTTATCTACCGGTAGCTATAAAGCTACAGCTACCGATTCTAAAGCTTGCTATCTTCTCCTTATATACCGGTAGCTACAAAGCTACAGCTACCGATTCTAAAGCTTGCTATCTTCTCCTTATCTACCGGTAGCTATAAACCTACAGCTACCGATTCTAAAGCTTGCTATCTTCTCCTTATCTACCGGTAGCTATAAACCTACAGCTACCGATTCTAAAGCTTGCTATCTTCTCCTTATCTACCGGTAGCTATAAACCTACAGCTACCGATTCTAAAGCTTGCTATCTTCTCCTTATCTACCGGTAGCTATAAAGCTACAGCTACCGATTCTAAAGCTTGCTATCTTCTCCTTATCTACCGGTAGCTACAAAGCTACAGCTACCGATTCTAAAGCTTGCTATCTTCTCCTTATCTACCGGTAGCTACAAAGCTACAGCTACCGATTCTAAAGCTTGCTATCTTCTCCTTATCTACCGGTAGCTATAAACCTACAGCTACCGATTCTAAAGCTTGCTATCTTCTCCTTATTTACCGGTAGCTATAAACCTACAGCTACCGATTCTAAAGCTTGCTATCTTCTCCTTATCTACCGGTAGCTACAAAGCTACAGCTACCGATTCTAAAGCTTGCTATCTTCTCCTTATCTACCGGTAGCTACAAACCTACAGCTACCGATTCTAAAGCTTGCTATCTTCTCCTTATCTACCGGTAGCTATAAACTTACAGCTACCGATTCTAAAGCTTGCTATCTTCTCCTTATCTACCGGTAGCTATAAACTTACAGCTACCGATTCTAAAGCTTGCTATCTTCTCCTTATCTACCGGTGGCTACAAAGCTACAGCTACCGATTCTAAAGCTTGCTATCTTCTCCTTATCTACCGGTAGCTATAAACCTACAGCTACCGATTCTAAAGCTTGCTATCTTCTCCTTATCTACCGGTAGCTATAAACCTACAGCTACCGATTCTAAAGCTTGCTATCTTCTCCTTATTTACCGGTAGCTATAAACCTACAGCTACCGATTCTAAAGCTTGCTATCTTCTCCTTATCTACCGGTAGCTACAAAGATACAGCTACCGACCCTACAGCTAGCCAGCTGGCATAGGTACCGACAGCTACAACACTATAGGTGTAGCTAGGTGGCAAGTACCAGCTACCTTCTCCTTGTGGTAGACGGGCGTGGAGTGGTAGTGCCGCACGCTGGCGGTGGTGACGGTCGCGCGGCCACCACTCGGCTCGTCGAGGAATCCGTCCAGCAATAGGTTATCTGCCTTCTCTGAGACCAAACGGCAACCATATTAACTGACTTGATAACGATCACCCCGTATGGACCTACCACACGCACAAGCTTCACCACGGTTTTGCCTGTGCAGGCCGGTTTGTACAGTAAGCATCAAAAGTCGATGACCACATTCAGATTTACGAAATCGCTTTACACCATTTATTATAACTAAATCGCTCAACACGGCAAGCGCTAGTATTGAATGAATATCATTAAATTTTCTAATTTAACTGTAAATCACGTTGTCTAAAATAAAATATGGTGTATAGCGATTTTGAGAATCTGAATGTAGTCTTCGACTTTGGATGCTGACCGTACACGGAACACTTTGGTAATATTACCAACTACACGCACGGTGTTCCGGGTACAAACCGGCCTGCGCAGGCAAAACTGTGGTGAAACTTGTGCGTGTGGTAGGCCCTTATGGAATATTATGTATCTGTTGCAGGCATTTTTTATAACTCAGCATTTTACAAACGGCGTCGTTCGCTTACAAACGCTCGCTCGGTTTTGTAATATGCCAAGGCAAACTGGCAACTCGTTCAATTGTTATAATTTCGACATTGGTTGAAATTGTAGAGTGATATCATCATAAAAAAACAGCAACTATTAAATAATACTAAAGGGGAAATGTCCTGTATGATCTTCTGTCAAAAGGCTGTCCACGCTCGCTTCGCTCGTGTGTGAACACATAAAAAAACCTAACCTAACCTTGATCTAGATAGAGATTTTAAACATTCTGACCTCTTACACGGCGGTCGTTGGCCTTAGAAACCACACATATTTTATGGACACCTTAGTGTTTCTATTTTATTTTACAAACAGCGTTTGTATTATCCATTATTTTTCGGCATATTATAAAGAGACAAGGCAATTTACAACTTGCTTTCGGACGACGCCGTTTGTAAGATGCCTAATTATACAAAATGCCTGCGATATAATATCCAACTTTATTCTCAGTACTTACTGGGATCACAAGCGTAGGGAATGAGATCTTTGACTCCGGCCGCCTTTACAACATCTTCGTCGATGGCAAAGTTGCCGGTGTAAGTCTTTGGGTCTCTGGAAAAAATATATCATATTTTTTATATATCTATCCTTACATCACTCATCCAAACTTTCGCATCGGATTTATAATAATATAAGGAGATATGACCTATAAGGAGATTGGACAAAACTATTTTCCCCTTATTTCTTAGCTTATGTTAAATACATTAAACCAAAACACATACTAAAAAAAATCGTGAGGACAGTAATAAAATCACCGCTCCACTTTTTCGAAAATTATAACTTAAAACATGTACAATTGTACTAATGTGCAAGCAAGGTAGCGGTACGCGGTATTCTGTGCCTTAAGTTTATTTAAGAGATATTTATGGCTATTTAATGAAAACTGGACAGACTCACTTGCAAAGCATGAAGTAGGCCGCATCCGACACGATTTCAGGCTTACGACTCGTGGAAATATCTCCAGTCAGCATCTCAATGGCCGCCGTTGCGATACCTAAGATAAATTTTATTTTCAACATGAGACTTATGCCAAAATAACAATATAGTATTTAAGATCTAGGTACCTACACTGAGAAATACGATTTACGAAACACTGTATTCACGAAATCTTAATGGTTTAGGCGTTGTCCTAATAGAACGCGATCACGCGATCGTCGCGCGAGCAAGCGATGCGACCGTCGCGCGAATCCGCGATCAAACGTACTAACGTCAAATAGGCGTCCCGATTGGCATTCGCGCGATCGCGCGACGCGACGCGATGCCAATTGGGACGCCTATTTGACGTTAGTACGTTTGATCGCGTGATCGCGCGATCGACGTTCGCGCGAACTTGCGATGGTCGCGTCAGATAATAAAATTGTTATCCATTGAACATGATACCAAACACTTCATGAATCCAGCAACAGGAGGGGTTATACATCAGAATCTGCTAACATAATTTTCTGCCATTTTTGACGGGGAACGAGGTAAACGCGCATTGCACACGCGCCTAACAAAGCTTATTCATGTAAACGCACACTATAATAATCTCGCACACCATCTTAAAATATGCACACTGTTACCAAATTCAACGTATAGTTTTATTTAACGTGAATGGCCAGGAAGGTTATATGGCCGGCAGAGGGGTTCGCCTTGCGTTAACCCCTTCTTTTGCTGGATTCTCGAAGACACACAATATTCTTTAATAGTGAAAAAGAAAAAGTTTACATGCGCGTTATCTAAAAAGGCACTTTTTCAACATATACCTAGTGTTAAGCGTCGATGACACACGGCTTTGTTATACGCTGCTCGTTGGCGAGTTTAAAACCTAGCGTGTGAGCGAGTTAGCTTTCGGGAAGGATTGTCAACTAGCAGATTGTAAAAAAGCCGATGACACAGGGCGAGTTTACAAGCTACAAGCGAACTCGCTGGCTTGTAGCGTGTAAAAAAGCCGTGTGTCATCAACGCTTTACAGTGGCTTAACACGGCAGTAGTTATAGGTCTAGAATCTAAGAGCTCTCTACGATCGGTCGAAAAGCGAAAAGGTCGAAAAGTAGACGAGCGCCAGTGTTGCACTGTTCTGGTCATGGATAGATCATCAAAAATGTATGTTTGCACTTACCAGTTTTCGGCCATAGCGCGTTCACGCCAATATTGAATGGTTTGAACTCCTCGCTCATCCCCAACACACACATAGACATGCCATATTTAGCCATCGTGTAAGCTACATGCACGCCGAACCTGAAATCACAACATTACTGCTTGATTACGTTGTTAATTATATAAGTTTGTATTATTTTTTCAGAACAATAGGATCAATGTTACAGTAAATTGTATTAATTTTAATTTCCTTTTGTAAATTTTGTCATATATATTTGTAGTATACATATATAACACCAATTATAACTAACTAAAAAAAGGGCAATGCAGACGGGGGACACGTTGGATCTGTGCAGTCAGAGTTTTGGATTTCTCTAAAATGGCGGAGTGACTGCGGAGCGAGTGCGGCGCCCGAGCAGAGCTTTAGCAAGCTGGCTCGAGCTAGGTATACGGGTTTGCCAAACGATGAATTAATCTTTAATTACTAACGTTAACAGTTATCAAATTTTAATCAAATTTATTTCGACAAAATCAGACTAAATTTTTTCAAGTTTTTTATGCTATATATATATGTATTATGTACAGACAGCGCCATAGATAAGTATCCCCCTTGCATTATAATATCCAGCTTCAAATCCCTTTATTATATTATACACTTAATCTCCGTCGCGGCGAATTTAGAAGTTTTGCCTTTAAAAAATAGATTATATTTGTATAACCGTATAATTTTAAAAATTTAGCCTAAAAATAATTTTAAGTATTACAATTTTTTGAAAGGATTTATAGCTGGGTGTCTTGCGCAAGGGAGATACTTATCTCTGACGCTGTCTGTACATACATATGTTAAAATTGTAGTAGCTAGAAGCTTCGCTTGGGATAGAAGGTAGCATATTAAGTATGTGTGTTGTTTGCAGCTTATTCGCAAGCTGTAGGTAAGCATATAAAATCGGAACACAATAATACTTAGATATTTTATTACTTTGTCGTGACCACGATAACATGACATAAATAAATAAGATACGTGAACGTGAGTGAATAAATAAATTTTTTTTTTTTAAATTCGCAAGGCAAATGAAGTTTGCTAGTCTATTTATAAAAGTCTCTTAAGAATGGGCAATAATTTTATTATGCAAACAAACACTTTCTATGCCCTATAAGCCAGTGGTCAGGTCTTTGCTACTATTAGGCGTTGTCCTAATAGAACGCGATCACGCGATCGTCGCGCGAGCAAGCGATGCGACCGTCGCGCGAATCCGCGATCAAACATACGAATTCGCGCGATCGCGCGACGCGACGCGATGCCAATTGGGACGCCTATTTGACGTTAGTACGTTTGATCGCGCGACGGTCGCATCGCTTGCTCGCGCGTGATCGCGTTCTATTAGGACAACGCCTTATGATGATATAAATAATAAATAATTGTAATTTAAATGCATTTTTGCTATTTGCTATTACCCATCTAAATTCTTACCAGTAAGGGTTCATGTTGAGAGGAGGAGACAGGTTCAAAATGTGAGCATGATCACTGTTCTTCAAGAGTGGTAGACATAGTTTTGATCTAAAAAAAAAGCAATCAAAGTAGGTTTATTTGCAATGTTAAAGCAACTCTTATCTAGAATCTGATTTTGAAAAATTACTTTTACCTTTGGTTATTAGAAACAATAAAAAGTTAAGATACATAGTCTTAACTTCTTAATAGTTTCATTTTATAAATAATAGTCTTCATTCATTACTTTCTATATTTTATACTTTTATGTTTACTTAAACTTGTCATTCTACCTACAGTTTTTCGTAGACTTTCGCGATTATCACACATAGTTATTTGATTATAACGGGTATAGTCAACATAACAGTCAACCCGTGACCACGTCTGTTGCAATACAGTCTAAACGTCGGGACACAAAAACATGGTGAGCGCGATAAATACCCGTTATAATCAAATAACTATTCTACCTACATACTAAGATCTTTATGAAATATATGTTTTTATCTGATCTTGTATTTCTCTTTTTGGTCTTTGTATGAAAGCGTTTGTCTGTTGTGTCCTTAATTTTCAATTACCAAAAAAAAGGGCAATGTAGACAGGGTACTACGTTATCAAATATACTTTGACAAAAATTCGACTTAATCTTTTCAAGTTTTTTTTGCCATTACTGTGTTCAGTAACTGATTATGCGCATTCTTTGTTGGTGATTAAAAATTTACGGTGTTAAATTCAGACCTAAGATGTGAGGTATTTCCTGCCTGCATGTATACTCACGCTAGGAAGGTGCCTCTCGTGTTGACATTATGCATGAGGTCATATCTCTTCATGTCAGTTTGTGCGGTGCCAGTCAGTGAGATGGCTGACGCATTGTTGATCAGAATGTCTATTCCATTGAACTGAAAAAAACATTCTTCTTCTTAGCCAGTCAATGGTAACATTATATGATATGATCTGTATATGTATATGATCTCGAAAACTAAGAGGCCAGGTAAACTTCATGTTATATTGCATTAGAGACAATAACCTTAGTTGA
Source organism: Lobophora halterata (assembly GCA_932526365.1). Classification (NCBI taxonomy): domain Eukaryota; kingdom Metazoa; phylum Arthropoda; class Insecta; order Lepidoptera; family Geometridae; genus Lobophora; species Lobophora halterata. The sequence continues at coordinate 2,507,641 of OW052012.1, forward strand.
TTAAAAAAAAATATTCATGTTAGTAGGCTCATTAAAATCCACCCTTGAACACCTGATGTTACCAGGAAAACCATTGTTAACTAGGTAATGTCTGCCACTTTGCTTGCATGATACAATGTAAAATATTATTTGAATCATTTTCAAGGTCCTAAACTGAATCTAAATTTCAGAAAAATTGTGCAGTCATTTTGGCTTGACTGAGGAATAACCATCAATCTATCTATTCATTAGTATGAGATGTTATGGATTTTTAATATAAATAATGTCTAACCTTTTTCACAGCCTCATCAATAGCTTTTTGTATTTGCTTCTCATCTCGTACATCTACGATGCATGGTAGGGCTTTGCCCCCAAGAGCCTCAACTGAAATAAATCATATCATTACACATTACATAGTAAATTCCGCAGGCCCTCAGTGTTTCTCCTTCCTCTTATTGTGAAGCTTATTATCACCAAGTATTTTTTTAAAAGAATTCATTCTTATAATACTTATTACCTATGTAATTAATTTAATTATTATTTTATTTATTTTAACACTTTAACACTCACATTATGTGAAGGAGGACTTAGTGCTATAATAGCATTTTCTACCAGTCAACCCGGGCGTGCAAAAAATATGGTGTGGCGTGTCATTTAATACATTACAAAAACAAAGATTTTACATGTGTTTATGTAGATGTACAGCAATGTTCTATGTTACTTGACCTGTAATTACTTTAAATAAATATTGAAAGTTAATATTGAACTATTCAATGTCCTTTTCTTTACCAAGATTATCCAATTTCACATTGTACTTTGCACAAACATCATTAGAGCCAGGTGTCATGTATTCGCCCCCGTCAGCACCGATAGCACGGATTGGCGATAAAAATTTTGTTCCCCCGTTTTTATCCACCTTCCAGTCAATTTTATCCCTTGAAGGTGGATAAAAACGGGGGACAATTTTTTTATCCCCAATCCGTGCTAAGCCTGCTGGAAGGGATGATGACTGAACAAAACTAAAGTAGACGGGGATACGGGATCAGTTGGTAGGTGCACAGAGTCGTCGTGTTCGCACTAAACGACTCTGGCCAGGCACAAAGCTTCAACGTGATTCCACTGTTTGCCGTCGCAATCCGAGTTGTAGTAGACAACACTGTGTGACAGAGACACATCAGCAAAAGCTGCTCGTCTATCAGTAAATAAATTAATAAAAGTGAGACATGACCTATTAAATTAATACTATGAATAATTTTCTATCATAGACATAATGTTGGAGTTATTTTAGTACCTAATAAGGATATACCTTGTAAATAGAAACAGTAAGATTATTAAATTGTAGCGTAATTAACTCATGTATGAAGTGTTCAGAATGAAATATTCTTATTATCATACAACTTCCAACTACAAAACCGTGTTTCTGACAAATAAAATATCTGTCTGTATTTTAAAAAATTCTTAATATTTCATAAAATCTGTGAAAAGCATTGATTATTTTGTTTGAAAACAACAACTTATAATTTGTACCTACTACCTATTCAATATGATGCACCTGTCCAAGGTTTCAGTTGCAAAAGGTGCAAAGTCCAACAATGTAAGAAGTAGGTTTTCTTGCAAATTTGTGATTCCACAGGCACAGCACAGCGATATAAACATTGTAAATGAACATTAAAAGGAAGGTAGATAGTTAAATGTATCTTACTTTCCTCAGCAGCCGAGTAAATGGTGCCAGGAAGTTTCGGATGGGGCTCAGCTGTTTTGGCGGCAACAACGACGTTTGCGCCGTCTTTTGCAGCTTTCAGAGCTATCGCTTTGCCGATTCCTCGAGATGCTCCCGTAATGAAGAGCGTGCGACCAGCCAACTTCCTATTTCCAATAAAGTTTGTGATATAAATGCTTGAAGAATTAGAACAAGATATCATCACGCTTTGATCACTATTCTTACCCAGTGTTCGCCACTAAACTCATTATTGCAAATTAAATTTCGTAATTATGTGTTGATTATACAAAAGGCACGAATCCAAGTAGTAAAATATATTAAATTTTCATTCAAATCAACAAAACAGGAATGAAAATGAAATCAAATTGAATTTTGTTGTTCGTGTTAGTTAGTTGTCAAATGTCGTATCCGGAAACGTCACTCTGACATTTCACAAAACTCGAAAGGTTGCAAGAATCAAAAATATAAGGCCCACACAAACGGTCATCCAATTCCAATTATAACACTGGAAGGCGAACTATAATGAGCTCTTTATTTGAGATCCACAGCTCATTGGTCTGCATTCTACATCAGCTACAAGTTGATGTTTTATGAGTTAGTAATGTAATAATTATACTAAAGCGTTGAATTAGACATAAGGGCTTTTTTACTTCTGATGCTCGTAAAGTTCAACGTAGTGCTCGATGCATGGAAACTAGAACTGCATTTTAGCTGTGTCTAGGGATAAAAAATATTGCATATAAAATCAGTAATTCATGTTAGAATAGGTTCAGTTTGCAATATAAATTTATGAATAGAAGACATGCAGGAAGTTGAGATTTTTTTCAAACTTGAACTTCAGTCCTTCATAATGCTCATAGTATGGTAGGTACATAATATTACTTATTCTGTGCCCATAGTTCAAGGTATTATTTATGAGTTTATTTCTAGATTCTCGAATGTTTACTGATAAGATGTTTAAAAAAAATACAATAACAATTATTTTAGATACATTTATTATGTGCATCACTTCAGTAAACCCACTCTTCTATGTATTCTACTAAATCATTTCAGACAGGGCGGACTATTTAATTTATTTAAAGTTGTAATTAAAAAATGATCACCATGATGATAATAATATATACTATAAGATAATAATTTTCAGTTAGGCTTACAATATATTATTATATTGACATTTAATCTCTCAATCTGGCTCGAACCATTCGTGCTATACCTATTCATTTTACTAAAATAATACTTTTCTTTGTCTTATTATGCCTTATTTATAAAATACTTAATTAATCTTCCATTGAATATTTTTTAAGTTGGTACTTATATTATATTAGACACATGTCATATTAAATTAATGTAAATTTTCATGAGTATTTTATCATTGAAGAAGTTATACATAATAAAAAATAATTTTAAGTTTTATTTTCTTCCTAAAACAAAATATCTATTATATACTTAACTGTATAGTATTTTCATTTATTTGCTATGATATCGATTCACATCTGTAATATAATTAAACATGATAATAAATGAATTTATAGAGAAATACAAAATATTATATTACCAGACCTATAGGTACATAAAACGCTTATAATGTTGAAATGTATATTAAGAATTTATTTACGAAATATCTAACGCTCAAAGCTTGATGTATTTAGGTACATAAGTTACCTCTATTTAGAATATTTAACGTTAGTTTTATTTTTATAAGAAGCAAGACCTATCATAAAACTGTAATTTTTGTAACATAAAAAATAACTATCGTTTCATCTTCCTGAAAATATCAAATGTTCTTAACAAGTTAAACGATTAATCGAATATGTAGGAATGTAGTACTTTATATATCATAATTCAATCGGGCATGTTGTATTCCATTGAAATTATTCAGAAGATGTGACAATGTATTATAGTAAGTAAGTAAGTAAGCAGGTAAGTAAGATAGGTTTATAAATGAAAATTATGAAAACAACAACAATCTAAGTATTCATAGCTATCTACAAGAGTTTTTAAAATCACTACTGAACAACATGGAGAGGGAATGTAAAAAGATTTTTATAAAGAGAGTTAAGCTCATCTACGGAAGAAATAAATATTATTTATTTTATTTGGTAGTTCATAGTATTTTTGAATGTATGTAGGGACGTACTTATTTTAATAATATCAGCTAAATATTTATTTTTTATGTAACCTGTTTAATGTAATGAAGACAAAGCAATAATTATTTTACATAGAAGAAGCACCATTAATTCTGATTTAGACGTTTATCTACTCACAACTTTTACTTACATGTTACATTAAAGCATCAACATAAAAGTAATTGGCACCAAAAATATATGAAACTAAAAGTTATTTCCATTGACCCCCACTTGTTGGTAATCAGTTCGAAAAATAATTGTAGCTCTGAACCTTCCGCATCTTTCAAATATAGGCGGGTTGCTTAGCAGAATGCTGCAGTGCAGCTAAAACGTCATGCTTGAGCCTAACATACAATCTGCCTTTCCTCCAAGGGTTTTGAAGTTGTAAAGGTCTAAAATCGTCTCTGAGACATCTTTCTCTCGCTCCTATTACAGCAACCAAACAAAAATCTTGTAATTTGTCAGGTCCGTACACGGGACCAGATTTGCCTTTCAAAACCGCGGCCATGTTGAGCTGTTTGACTACCAGGTCGATGACCTCGCGAGCAGAGGTGCGCGGGGTCACGTGCAGTTTGAGAGAAGTTCCAGCAGCTAAACCAGTATCGTAAGCAGCAAATACCTGCAAAATAATATTTTGTGATTAAGTAATAATATAAATTGATGAATAATAAAACTGAATGCAAAATAAATGTACCTATGTTAGGTACAACGTTTGTGCAGGCCCTTAATTTTTTCTCGTAGGTAAATTTATTAGGTTGCAAAATGATCGTTTAGAATGCCCTAAAGCAGATTAAAAAAAAATGTTTCTTGTCTATGGTGACTGATTTGGCGGGAAAAGAAATAAAACATACAATATTTTGTTCAATGAAAGATTATATTCCGTTATTACTGTGACTGTGAGTTACCCTACATAAACATATTTAATAAACCTATTTAAACCTATTGAACATGTGTAGTGACACCGTTGTATCTTAAAGTAACCCCAGTGTGGTAAGCCTAAGCAGATACAAGCAGCATGGTAAGGTCAAAGAACTTGTATACTATGTATCTAGAATGCCGACTCACACGAAAACTGCGAGCCGAAAGAGCTAGAACCAGTAAGGAGTGTGTCTCGTTCTGTAGGGCGACCATAATTTTTGAACTTTGAATATTTCATTGAGACATAAACAAGCAACCAAGGGAAAATTCAATCTGCTCAATAAGGTATCAATGTTATATACATACGTTGCTTTGCATTATTTTTTTTAAATTATATTATACATAGGTGCATTAAAATATCAACAAAAAAGAGGGCGGTGTGCCGCATTCTAGTGAGGTATATCTGATTCAATGGTTTTAATACTGTTTCTTTCGAACAGTAATTATTTTTCTCGGCAGTTAGGTACCTAACCTATATGACAGCGACTGTACTAAACCTTTCAAATGAATCTGAATAACATTTAGAGCAAATCGTCTAATTTCGAAAATTGTCCCACTTATTTCAAAAATTATGGCCATGTTAATTTTAATTGTATGCTGGCAACTGTGTGAACGAGACACACTCCTTAACGAGGGGGTCTCTATCAAGCATTAAAATCCTTATATTTAGATTTAATTCAAAAAGAACTTTATTTCCAAGGCATAAGGTTCAGAATTCTTAATCCTTAAATAAAACAAAATGGCGTGTTAGCTCTCTAGATACATAGTATAGAAGCTCTTTGGGTAAGGTATCTATCTGCTACCATAAACAAGAAATTGATCATTAGGTAGGTACGACAGTGGTAGGACTAGGACATACCTGCAATATTCCAGGTTGGTCCGGCGTCCGTTGCTCCGGCGGCACTTTTATGCGCTCATCGCTCTCATCAGTCTTTGGAACTTTATTATTAAACTCCCCATCTTCCTGCGTCTCCATCAACGGCTGTCGTTTCACACTCGAGCTCTTCTGGACGTCTTGACCAGTATCGGTAAAGTCCACATCAGAGGCTTTCACATTCGTCATGCTTTTGGAAGGCATGACATTACACGGACTTCTGAAGTGTGATAATTGGGGACGGATTTTTGTAGGAACTGTAGTGAGAGGACAGGTCTGGCTTTCCGAATCACTGGATAAGCTTTGGGCGGATTCTGATATATTTCCTTTGGACGTTCGGACGCTGATCATGCTTCCAGGGTAGTAGCCTTTTACTGTTAGAAGTGGGCTGGATGTGGTGGATGTGGCATTGATGCTGTGAGGACGAGGTTTCGGCTCGATGTTTTCATTCTGGGACAGAACGAGGGTGTCTTCGCTACGAGACGGTGGCAAACAGTTGCTACGGATGCTCGTATGAGATCCAGTAGACTTGATATCGAACTGGGAATTGCTGCTCATATAGTTGTTGCTGGACTGGGTGTATTGGGAGTCAGCACTTCCTTTCCGAGGGTACTTTTGAGGATCTGTGGTCAGACATTGGGATGTGCTGAGGTCGATGGTCGATACGGATGTTTGCCGGGGAGCCAGGCTAAGTTGTTGTTCAGATTTGCTAAATTCAGGGTGTAGATTTGCATGGTTTCCGTTACCGGCCGGACCGGGCCAGGATCCTCGGCCGGGAGACGTTTTGGATATCTTGCCATCTCGTGAGGGTATTTGAAGGAAGTCTTTCAAGTTACCGTCGGTTCCTTCGGAATCGGCTCCGTCTATTGTTTGAGAAGGAGTCTTGTCGAGGATATTTTTGAGCAGGATGCCTGAACTAGGTGAAGCCTTGTCTTTATCTCTGGCAAAACAAATGAGATCCATTAGCCATCGCTCCGCCTTCCATACAGCGTTTAGATTATTCTGCAGATCTTCTAACTTAGTAAGCCTCTCTTTAGCCGTTTGCAGCTCTGAGCATGAGAACGCTTCTCGATGCGAATGTGCCGCTAAAGCCACATCCAGTTCCAAAACACAACTAAGCCTCGAATACTTGTTCAAAATATTAGTGTGATAGGTCTGGAGGTGAATCATTTCGAATGCTTGAATTGGTAGACTGAGGAGATCGCCTCTTTGGAGTAGTATCTCTTTCTGTCCCGGTACAGAACAGGCTTGTTCAGCGGGTGGGCATATCATAACAAAACTGACGTCACTGTTGAGTTCTATGACCTCCAGGTCATATATTCGGTGGGATATGACGCATTGAGTAGGAATGTCCATGTCTTTGAAGAGGCGCCGAGCGGCTGAGGCGATCTGGTCTAGAAACATTTCTTGAGATTCTGAAGGCTTTTCTTGTCCGCCTGTTACAAGGCTGTTGATTTCATCAGATGGTTTGCCTGAATGATTTTTGAGGTATTCCCATTCTTCGCTGTAATAAAAGAAACCATCATTAATTGCGGTCGAACAGAGTAAAAGAAAAGTCAATGGCAGCTATGAATACGCTAGCTTGTTGTGAAACTTGCGTTGCTGATATTGCAGCCTACAATGAACGATCCACTCTATAGCTGCTGACAATAACATCAGATGCATAGTGAGATCTACTAGCCTACACATCCAAATTCAGCTGTAAAAGCTTTGTTGCTAGCCGCACGTCCGATCTTCGTTAGTAGGCAGGACAGTTCAATGAAGTATGGAGGTCATAGATGCGCTAAATAATTTTGGGGTTTAGATACTTACGCAGAAACATGTGGGTTGTCCCTAACGCGCATGTGCGGCGGAACATTGGGAGCCCGCGCCGGCGCTACGATCCGAACCACCTCTACTGAAGACTGAAGCTTCAGATAGCCCAAATATAGTCCTCGGGCTAACTGCACTCGAGACACCTGGAAAAATAATGAGAGGTCAAGGTTCTGATAAATTACCTATTGCTGCTGGTGCGTTGTTATCAAGTCAAGTCAGAGCTCTGCAGGTGGCTAAAAACTCTGACGCTCATTGGCTGACATAAGTAAAACAGGAAGATTGCGTGAGAGACTTAGGGCTAAGAGGTATTGCAATCTAAAAATTAGACCACCTGCCAATGTGGCATTTTTCCATTTCGGCATTTATCGCATCCATCTTCTGCCGTCATTCAAAAATGGCTGTTGATTCTCACTGTCACATATTATGCGAAAGAGCAAATATTGCAATCTTAATATAAGACCCTCTTCCAATGTGCGCCACCACTGTCGTACTGTCACCACTTATCGCACCCATCTTCTGCCGGGACTCAAACTGGCTGTTTAATCTCACTGTCACATATTAGGCGAAAGTTTGTGATGAAAGTTCAGAAGCTCATAAGTAGTTCATTTTCAACTAGGTGCATTGGATATTAGCTACTCTTATCCCGATATCATGCTGTCAAAGAAAGCACCAGCTGGAGTACAACTGTGTTGCAAATTCCATTAACGGTATCAATACGGCTAATATTAAACTTCTACATGTTAAAGATGACTATGCACGGTACGCAGATATCAGAGTACCTACATTATTATGGTACCTATGCCAACCGCACCAGCTAGTTGAGTATGACTGTGTTGCAAATTCCAATAATGTATACCTACGGCTTAACTTCTACGTTATAAGGCTGGCTATGCACGGTACACGGTATCAGAGTGTATGCTAACCTGATGGTAAGCAATCTGCTCATGCACAGAAGCCATCAGCAGTTCCCCGATGGTGTTATCCTCGCTCAGCACTCTCCGCCGCAGCCTCGACACGGGCACCCATCGCGAGTTGAGCGCGGACACCGACTTCACAGACTTCACACTGTTAACGCACGATAGCACCACTGTGCCGTGAGAGTCCCGGAGGGGTTTGTGGTACAGTTGACCTGAAGACAATCAAAATTTGTTAGCTGGTTTAGCCACATTTGTCAGAGTTTTGAGATTACCTGAAAGCCTTAGTATTTTTTTTTAATTTGATTTTATTTGATTGACCACATTCTCACCTGATGTGACCAAAGACGGATACCGAAGATCTAGAAGACACCTATTCACTCGTTTCTTGAAGAGACTAAGGTTTTTTTCAACTCAATTTACAAGTTAACGCTTCGTGGTTCAGAAGGCACGTTGCAAAGTTTTGGCTATGACAAATAATCGGTATTGATAAGTCGGTGTTTAGTGATAAGGCCGCTCCTTGTACTTGCCCCTTTACTTGTATGGTACCTGTATGTAATTTCTTTGGTACGTATTATTTCTCATTCAATAAATTCAAATCTTGAGACGAGTTAAAGTTGCGACATTCGAACCAATCAGTCACTAATTGACACGAGACGAAATACGAAGCATGTATAATTAGCAATTAGAACTAAAATAACTTTACTAACTAACTTACTAACTTATACCTAACTTTACTGATAAAATTAGATTATATGGAAAACTTTGGTATTATGCAGGTATACTTACTAAGTACTTAGTCATAAAATATCGTAAGAAAGCTATCCCAATTATATTCCAAAAGTAAATAATCCAATCCAAAAGTGATCCCAAATATTCAAACCCTCATTTTCCTTTAAAAAACTGTCTCTAAAGCATGATTTGGCATCAATCTTGAGTCGAGTAAGACCTACGCAAACATTTTTGAGCTATCAGAATCTTACCTAAATCCTGGATACAAAGTGCAGATTGCATCTGTGCGGCGGCAGTCAGGAGTTTCAGTCTGAAGTGGATGGAAGAGGACGTGTGCTTCTCCATATCAGATCGTAGGCCTTTTACATCGTCCCAGGAACACGACACCTAGAGAAAATGCGTAAATGGGTTTTTTCGGTCGAAAAAAATCTATGTATGCATCAATCTATGTATCCACCTTCTCACAACGGTGAAGGAAAAGATCGTGAGGAACCGGCATGTCAAAGGACAGAAAAAAAAATGTTCACATCCACTAATCCATTGGGTCCGCGTGGTGGATTAAGACCCATTCGCTCTCTTACCGAGAGTAAGCCTGAGTCCCAGCAGTGGGAACATTAAATGCTGATTATGCTATGCTTATGCTAAGAACCTTATATTTAACAAAATGGACAGCAAACGAAATAACATATTCGGCTATAAAAATCGTGAAAAAATGGGGCAAAAAAATATTCTTACAACATCCACCAATTGGTACTGAGCCTGCGTGATCGGATGGTAACCAACAACCTCGCTCGTTGAGAGAAGGTCATAATGAATCTTAGGCTTAAAATGTTTGGAAGGAACAGTTTTCAGAACACACTTTGATCTAGTGAGGGTATACCTTCATGAGCCAATGAAAGTCGGTATAGATACAGGTGGGGTAGGTCTCGTCCACTTCAATGACTGGCAGGAACTCTTCACTGGTCACCAGGACTTTGTCCTCGTGGTACAGGATACACGCCAGATATACGCCTCTGTAAGTTGAAGATACTTGTAATTTTCAGACTCTTAAAAAGTTTTCTGTAGGAACATTCATAGGCATTTATAAGAGAGAAAAAAGCTTGATTGTTCCAAGATAAAATGGATGACCAAGTCTTCGCGATTTTTCTCAGCCATAAGATATAAGTAAGACTAGGAAACCCAACAAAATATAATGGAGGAATGCACAATATTACGTCGAAACTACGTGTAGGTATAACTTACCTACCAATATTTTTCAAATAGACCTTTTCCACAAAACGGCATTAATAAAACCAGAGGTTCGACATAGCCCTGCCATTGCTGGACCTTTAGCTAGCCTTTGTAAATGCTTGGTTTCAAATGTTCTGGCATCAGGGCTTCAGATAGGTCACCAATAAAGTTGCTACTACGACCTAACTGCTGTGCTAAAGCGCAGAAACTGTTTTTCAGTTCTCACCTCCTCAAATTCTTCTGGAATTTGCTAGCGGCAGTGAACAGCTGTCGAATGGTAGCAGTCTTCTTCCTCGGCAGGCGCGGCGGCTGCGCTGGGGGCCTGGTTCGGGCGCCCGCAGCGGCTGTGGCCAGCGCTTCAAGCGCTTGAGCAGCGCCTCCGGCTTCGCCACGGGATGCCCGGGACGAAACGTCTTGCCAGCCTTGAGAAGGAAAGAATCCTTTTATTGCATGGATTATAATAATAATCATTATTTGTATTTAAATAAATAAATAATAAATAAATCCTACTATATATATGTATATTATATATAATATTATAAACGCGAAAGTTTGTATGATGTGTGGATGGATGGATGGATGTTTGTTACTCTTTCACGTAAAAACTACTGAATGGATTTTAATGAAACTTCACAATAATATAGCTTATAGGTACATCAGAATAACACATAGACTCCAATTTATAAAATATATACCTGCGCAGACGAACGTCGCGGGCACCAGCTAGTAAATAATAAAGATATTTATTTCGGACAACTAGATATCCATACAAAAAATAATTCAAAAACATTAAAAAGACACAACATAATTTTAAACCTATCACTGAAAAAAGTAGACTTTTCAGTGGTGTTTACGGCCACTAAAACACTCCAAATGAAGTGGGTTTTCTGTGTTTATTAAAACCTTGATTATGTACTTACTGCTGGGTACCACACTCCGAGGCAGCGACACAGTAAACGGCCCCCAGCCCTTGATGTTGCCAGCGGCAGCTCTGAAGAAGTAGCGTCGTCCGCGCGTCAAGCCCGCAGCCAGCACTCGAGTGCCGGCCGTGCCTGAAGCCGCCACCTCACGGGATCCACATACGTTGGAGAAGTCGGCTCGGGATGACCACTCCACTGAGGATAAACATTTAATCAAATACCTAGCTAGTTTCCAAAAGCGGCTTTTCTTGTGTGGTTACAAAAAAGTTTCCAAAATAATCGATTGTTGCACAATCAAATAGGGTTAGGCCTTGCAAATCAAATACCTAGTTCACTAATATTGCTGAGAAAACCGGCGTATTTCAGAAATGCTAGTGCAGTCTGATCACGCGCATCCGATTCAGGCCTATCTGTTCTATAACCATGCCATAGATTATAGAAGTGAACCATGTACTCTCATTAAAAACCGTGTGATCGGGTGTTACAACCCTCAATCCGTAACAAAATCGCAATGCATATTTGGCAACACTTTTTGAACTGTCATTCATCAGATCACCCAACAGCCCTTTGTACATTTATTTTGGAAAATCATTAAAACCTAAATTAACCCTGAATTTTCATTCTATGCCAGCCTAGACATACTATAGATTAATATATTCAAGTACCTACCTATCTAAGTATTAGGGGAGAGAAAAAAAGTATCAAATGTGCGAAACGAGCCTCTTCCGAGGCGCACTTGAAATTCATAAACCACCCTAGTTCGAAAGAACTAGCGACACGATAAGAAGAAGTAACTAAAGCGAGTCGTATCATACATCTGCAACACCAAAAGCTTTGTGGTTTCCTTCGAGATTTTCGAGGAACTGGTCAGAAGAAGACCTAAATTCTAGCAGTGGAAAGCAACATTTAAAATCAAATTACCTATGCTATAGTTTTTCGGAGACTTTCGCGATTATCACACATAGTTATTTGATTGTAACGGGTTTTTAATACGCCAGTCAGCCTGTGACAACGGCTGTTGCAATACAGTCGAAACGTCGGGACACAAAAACGAGGTGAGCGCGACAAATACCCGTTATAATCAAATAACTATCAAACTATGCTAACCTTTGTACTTAGTAACGATGGGCGGATCTTTCTGCTGCGCGAGCGCATGTCTCGGGTCCCGCATGCGGCACGTGACCGTGTGTGCGCCGCACACTTCCAGCTCGGGGGGCGGGGGAGTGGGCGGCGGTCGAGCTGACTGCCACCCGACCACTAGACGTCTGAAACGAGACACCAATCAGAACGCATACATCATCATCATCATCATAGGCCTCTCTAACGCACCCTGCGTTTCGGGTCATTCCCGATCGGTAACACCCCGTCGTCGTCAACACTGTGCGGGAAAAAAGTCCCACTCGTTCACAGTATTTACAAACGCAACTTTTTATTTCCCAATCCGACCGAAGTGTAATTTGTTATAGCTCAGTTTTATTTCACATTTGCTAAATCTGTATCATCTTTCGTTGAAATCCGCTTTTTATATCATGTCTCTTGTACCTACTAGATGTGTACGGTCGGAAATTAAAAAGTTGCGTTCCTCAACACTGAACGAATGGGTTTTTTTTCCCGATCGTCCAGTGTTGACGACGGGGTGTTACCGATCGGGAATGACCCTGCGTTTCCACTGACGCGGAGCTGGGCGTAGTGGAGAGGAGCGGACCGTGAATTAGTCAATCACAGTGCTATGAATCTCCACTTCGAGCACTGTGATTGGCCGGCGAGAATCAGTTTATATACACTTTGCGCGTGTGCGTGCTACGTGTGGTGGCTGCGACGTGACGCGCTACAGCAACAAAATGTATGAAAACTCATTTTTGTCAGCTGCCGGTCGCTGTGCTCGGTGGCTCGTTTGCGACTTGCCTAAGCTATGAGTGGGGTTCTTACTTAAGGGTTCGCTCTCTCCTTTCCCAGTGCTGCGCTTGCTTGTCTTTCTCTGAGCCGGAGCCGGCGCAGCCTGTAGTGCCGGCCTGCCCACTTGCAGCGGACCTGGAAATCACAAGAATATATTGCATACCTACTAACTAACTGTAAGATTACGAAAAATTACAAAGAACCTAACACGTACCTACATGCCGGTAAAAATGTATTCTTAATAAAATTCCACACGCAATTAGAATACAAAGATATTAAAACAACAATATTATTGAAATATTTTTTTTTCTTTTGCAAAAACGCTTATACGAGTTGAAAGACTACTTCAATGACTCTTGTGGCGACAACATATAATTTAAATACATATTATTATAGGAATTAATAAAAACAAATCACCGGCAATTTCACTGTTACAAAATGAAATCATATCACAATGTGTGATATTAACTTCACTATAATAGGTATCTCACTATAATATTAATATTTGAAATTTTTTTAATTTTCATCTGTGAAGTTAATTATAAGTTTATTTATTTTAACTGTACATTATGTGTAGAATAGTGTTTGGGCGCCTTGCAGTTATCTGAAAGCACATTCCAAATATCCAAATATTAAATGACACAATTAAATTAATAGAAATAGTAATAATTTCCATGTTTAGCAGGAAGTAATTATTTAAATATACCTGGTGCAAGTGTCCTCTCGGCAGTTCTTCTCAGAAGCACAGCCCGTCACCTCGTGCAGTCTAGTCTCGGCCTCCCGAGCTAGCCTCCGCAGATGGGCTCCCAGAGCTTCCGTCGTTTTAACTGAAAATAAAAATAAAATCATGAACATCACCAGGCCACTTTAGTCCACGGCTGAACACTGACACTGAGCTCGGTCTTCGGCTCTCCGAATTCTAATTTTTGCCGGCTGCCTTCCATAATAAGTTTGCCGATACCTACGCGGTCCCCGCTCAAGAACCCGCCTGCTCCAGTGGTTGTCGGTTCTTCTACATACATAGCCAGCCTACTGCCACTTTAGCATGCTAATCCAGTGAGCTATGTCATCGACTTTGGTTCTTAAAAAAACAATGGTTAAACTACCTACTAAGTAATACATACCAATATAGGTGAATTTCGTAAACCTAATGGCACGAAATAAGATATCTAACGTTTCTACCACGTTACGTTTAGCAGCTTTGAGGCGCGATCGTTTATGTGACGTTCATCGTTTCAGCTGCGTAGGCAGATTAACTGCAAAAGGAGATCGCTTACGGGATATTCGTAATAGCAGCTGCATAAGTATTCAGGTATTCAGGTTGTGATATGTAATGTACGCAGCTGCTATGTTACACTACCACTACGTTACGTCGTTGCAGCTTTGAAGCGATCGTATACGTGACGTTCATTGTGATAGTTGCGTAACGTGAAAGCTAACGGGATATTCGTCATCGCAGCTGTGTAGCATGAACGTTTTTGAGATAGACGTCATAGCAGCTGCGTAGATATTCAGGTTGTGCTACGCAGCTGCTGTCGTAGACTGCTACGAGACGTAGCAACTGCGTAGCACGATAAAAAAAATGAAGACTGTGACGTTAGGCTAGAAAAGCCTTAGGGTATATACTGCTTCATTCCTGTACCTAAAATTTTATTTCATTTTGTAGTAAAATACGGGAGGAATAATAAAAAACAATGGTCCAAAAAGTTGAAAATGCTAAATGTGAAGAGGTTACCAACCCGACCTATAAATTATCCAGAAGCTAATAGAGTGGCAGAGCAAATGCTGAGGGTAAATATTTGTAAACTGGATTGGATTTAATTAAGTTTCGCGTATGTTTGGCTACAATTATAGGTTGTGTTCGGTTTGGAAGCGAAGTTGTTGATGAGGCAATCTGCTACAACAAACTGTGGATTAATTTGAGTGGATGTGGCTTCAGCTCAAAATGACAGATATACATGTACAGTAACATCATTATTTTTTGGTAGAAAATTCTAATAAAGCGTTAAGTCCTCCCTCATATATGTTATTTAAGTAAGTGTTAATGTAATAAATAAATATAGCAAACTAGCTCTGCTCGGAGCTTCACCACCAGCTACCTATTTTACATAATTTAAAATAGCCTTTTTTACATAATGTGAAATAGCCTATTTTTTTAATGTTAACATGGGACGAGATGAGGTAAGCGCTCTCCAGTGCCTTTTCAAAACTAAAAAGAAAAAATATTGGATGATTGCTATAATCACTCTAGCCTTGTCTATGGCTAAAAATTTTAAATGACCCAATTGGGTGATCTTGCATAAATAGGTAATGTTGCCAGTAAGACAAAACTTCTATTGATTGTAAAATTAGTCTTAAAAAATGTTTTCTTGTCTTGTCTTATTTTAGTAATTTTAGTTTTAGTTTTCGGATTTAGTATATACGTTCCGTGTCGTTGCCACTGGGGTCTAGCAGAACACCAGCGCTGCAGCGTGCTGCCAGTACGCTGCAGCATGAAAGCTGAGCTAGGCCCCCATTGATGGAGGACTCTGTTACTCTGACCTTTTTTTGTTTATTTATGTTTTCATGTGGTTTTCATCAATAATATTATTTCTTTTCTTTTCTTTTTTTTCTTTTAAATAAGAAAAAAACCATGTGTACTTGCTTATGACTACAAGATAGAAGTGAAAGCTTCATCAAGGCGACTCGAGGCGACTTTACCCGAACAAGCGTTACATAGCCGGCTCAGTTCATTGAATACCCACAAAATAAAGTGCTCAGCGCGAGTAAAAAAGTTTTCAATTAAAAAAAATATGGGTCTACTAACCTCTAAGTAGGTATTAGGTAGGTATTGTAGAAGTTTTCACACAAAAAAAATAAGGGTCCACTGACCTTTAAGTAGGTATTAGGTATTGTAGAAGATTTCACTTAAAAAAAATCACGAGTCCATTGATCTATAAGCATGTATAAGGTATTGCATTGAAAGGTACAATGTGTCGCAATCATACCTACTTACAAAAGTTATCGGTCAAAAAAATGATGCAAAAAAAAACAATAAAATCACAGCTTTATCAAAACCTGTCAGATTTCGAAATACGAGTACTTTGATAGCTTATCCATTTGAAAGTAGGATGCCTATTACCTACTCATTTCTACGAATTACGACCACTTCAGATCTAGACATACACGTGATGATTGATATCTTGGAAAAAACATAGGTACCTAAGTATTTATTAGTAGGTACCTATTATTTATTTGGGCATACTTTCATCTGTCACTTTTTATTTACTGTACACTAAATTTATTTTATGTAAAGAAAAGTATTTTATTAATATAATGTTTTGTCCTGATAAGTATAGGTAAATAATCGTCCGGGTAAGCAATATAGAAGTTCACACCATCGTATCTAAAAGTAGCTACACCAGCTAGAATCTAAGTAGGCAAATGCAATGAAAATTTCCCATCTGTCACCCTACTTTGTCCCCCTAGGGGGATAAATGGGAATAAAAGTTCTATCTGTTCCTCTTTTAGCAACAGAGGGACAGATGTAACTTTTATTAATTGAAAAAGTTCTTTCTGTCCCCCGGTCAGTAAAAAGGGGAACAGACAGAACTATTTATTCCTGCCTGTCTTAGAACTACTTATTCGTGTAGGCATCTTAGCTAGAGTAAACTACACACGTAGCCCAAGTAGCGGTTAACAACACAAACAAGGCTAAAACGCCTGGTATTTATATCATACAATACAACACTAAAAAGGCTAAATCCCTTGTCATTTGTAATAACATCGATGAAATTCCGTCTTTCGCCACGTTCTTTACGATTTTCTCGGATAGTCGCCCGAGGGCTCTAAGGCTGTGTTCCCACTTTGCCGGGACGACGACTGATAGTCGTGCAGTTTACTGCACCCGCAAACGTGTCGCCGACTACAGCTAACTGTGGCTGGAATCCGTCAATTTGACGTACATTTTGTAGCTGTAAGGAATAGCGCGCGACCGCTATTAGGTGTCTTCATGGTTTAATAGCGCTCGGCGAAAGTGGAGGGGAGCTCTGCGCAAGTGAGGTGAGGCGAGACGGCGCCTATTGGTTCCGCCGCGGCGGGAAGGTGGCTAAGCGACCAATAGACGCCGGCGCCGGGCACCTTCCCTGTCGCGTCGCACCCCTCCCGCCAAACACATCTAAAAATCGACTTCTGAGCATTCCATATCAGCGCTATTAAACCGTGAGGATACCTGTACACGTGCCGCCGGTATCGGCCACACTACAGCAACAAAATGTATGGAAACTGACGGACGCCCGCCGGCCACTGGTCGCTAGTAGTTGGCGACCCGTTTGCACTTAAAGTGTCGTAGCTGGTACCTATATTTAATATATATTTAAATGTTCACACATATACTTAGGACTTTTTTTTGCTGTGATCCAATGGGAACAGTTAGAGACGATAGTCGTACGATAAATTAACTGTTACGACTTAGGAACGCAGCCTAAGCCCAATAAATCGATAAACTTCTGGGTCGAGAATCCCATCCCTTGAGGGCTGAGGGTTGAAGCGACGAAACGATTCGCGATATACCAAACCAATTCTTGTCTATGTAGGCAAGCCACTTTCCTAAGACTTATATATAAAGGAATATTTTTCTTTACCTACGAAATTCTCAAATATTTATTTGCAGAAGTATTTGGAACAATGATGTTCTAAAAAAGTACTACTAAAATACCCAGCAGTGGGACACCGGGCTGATGATAATGATAATGACTACTAAAATAGTATTCTTATCTTGTTTCTACAGGTTAAAAAACGTGGAGATAAATAAAAGTCATGATTTTTGAACAATGACTTGAATATAAATCAAAGAACGATGAAAATGCATAAGTAAAACAATGAGTGGTTAGATAACTAATTTCCTATTCAGTCATAAACTCCGATTACATAATGTAAAAAACAATAGTTAGATAAACAAAAAGGGTATAATATTATGTCATCAACACAACATAAAAACCTGTAGATAGATAGAAACACATAAAGTGATGCATAAATATAATGTGATGTGATGTGATGACATAAACATAATATGATGCTTGTGTTCTTCGAGAATCTAGCCAAAGGAGATGTTAATGCAAGGCGTAACCCTCTGTTGGCCATATAACCTTCTTGGCCATTCACGTTAAATAAAACTATACGTTGTAATTGATAACTGTGTGCATATTTTAAGATGGTGTGCGGTGCGAGATTATTATAGTGTGCGTCTACATGAATAAGATTTGTTAGGCGAGTGTGCAATGCGTGTTTAGTTTACCTCGTCCCCCGTAAAAATGGCAGAAATGTATGTTTGCAGATTCGGACTGTCTGATGTATGACGTCTCCTTTGGCTAGATTCTCAAAGCTTGTGTTCTGTGTTTATTGAGCCCATGTTTGACAGCGACCAAATTTGTTCAGTCAGGCCTGCAAACATGTAGCCCTGCAAACTGAAGCTTGGCAAGCCCGATGGTTTACCCCGAAAACATTCAATTTTAGCTGTCCTTTTGTTAGTAAATTGACTCAGTACATTAGCTTGATCTAAATAAGCTTCTTTATATACCACTAAATGCTCAATCATTAGTAAGGGGTTAGTTTAAAAACAGTGTTCCTATAGAACACCAATATTGACAGAATTAAACCAAGATGGACGCGGATAACAGGACTAAACATTTACAGACACCCTGGTAAAAAAAAATCTCTGTTTTGTAAAAAAAAAAGTAACTTTTTACGAAGAAGTTTTGTTAACAATGAAAAAATCTAGTATTTCTTAACTATTCATATTAAACTAGCACTGTTACTTCTCTGTTTCGATATTCACGATTGCTTATGTCCTGTCACCAAAATTTCTGATAATCGCATTCGTATCGATCCCGTCACACATAATATTCAGCTTGTATGAAATTTTACAAAGCGAAATTTTCACCATCTCTTAAGTTCTCTATGACGAATTGGATAAGAATGCGATTGGTAGAAGTGGTATGGCTATATGCTGCATCACGATGAGTCTGGGAAGTTTCTTGCAGCATCGCCATATTCCTATGAAAATTCTTATCCTTTAAAAAAATCTTTTTTCAGAATTTTTCAAATTTTACAGAACCTACTCTTTCTACGGTCTCTGACCTCAGCTTTTACCTCACCTGTAACTTTTAAAGTTCTGTTTTCTGAAGCGAGAGTATTAAACAAAGGCTAGAGCTTGAAAATCAATTAATTGATAAGTTGTATAATCAGACAAAAGTTTAATGAAAGAAATTCTTGAACCGAAAACATGATAAAATCGAGCCCCTCTCAAAAGGACTTTGATTCGACGATCGAACTTTTGGATTTATTAAATTAAGTTTGACCTTTTGTTGTGAAAGAGCTTTGATTTTTAGCGACAGGAACGTTAAAAAATAATGTTTGCAGAAAAAATATTCACAAATGCTATGTGTACTTGGCGCTGGCTGAGTATAGATTTTACAAAAACATGCGACAAGCGACTTTATATTGACTGTTCTAGTGACCGTAGGCATTGAAAAGACACAGGGAAGCAAAATACGCAATTTAGTTCACTTCAACGACTTTTTTTTCAGTTATTTTAATTTAAAAAGAAAACTAATGAAATGACACCTGCGACACAGGGAATCCTAGTGCAGGGGTGTGAGTGTGTGAATGTTTGTTGTTGTTGTTGAATGATTTTCATAAAATTTTTATGGGACCAATCTGAAAGTTAATTTCTTAAACAAAAAAAATATTTTTCATATCGGTTTCTACACATTTAACAAAGTTCTGAGGTAACAAACATAAAAGAAAACAACTGAATTGAGAACCTCCTCCTTTTTTTAAGTCGGTTGAAAATAATATTTTTTTTATGTACCTATAGCTTTCATGCCTTCTTAGGTAAATTTTTAGGCAATAGAGACGGTCAAATTATATGCTAAACGTTTGAATAAAATCTTTTTTATGCTTCAATTGTCCATGACCGTGTAAAAAACCTTTTCCTACTAAAATAGGCTTAGCTATAAGTATAATTAGAAACATTTACCATTCGTCACGTTTGTTAGTCCCAACCTTGTTAAATGTTGGTAACCTCGCACGAAAGCTCTCGCACGAACTGACTTTGTAAATTAGGTTTGGCCCTGATCGCACTTTAGAGTCTACTTACTTAGTAGGTTTCGAATATTCGGTTTAATTCGTAACTTTTTTCGTGCCATTTACGTTACGTTACGTTTTAGAGAGGGCAAAAGAGCATTACCCTTAGATACCTACTCTATACCTACAGTAATCACCACAACTTTTTGAATTATCAAAAAAAAAAAAATTGACAATGCAGAGGTACTACTTTGTATAATGTGCAGACAGAATGACAGCGGGGCGAGTGCGGTGCCCGAGCCGAGCTTTCGCGAGCTGGCTCGAGCCAGGTACCCGGGTTTGCCAAACGATGAATAAAACTTAAATTATTATCAATGATGGGTACCGCCTGACACAAATTCAAAGGAAAACAACTAACGGTAACAGATATCCAATTTTTATCAAATTTATTTTGACAAAAATTCGACAATTTTTTTTGCCATTATCCTTTCTCATTAACGGCAACTGTTTATGCGTATTTTTCTTTACTGGTGATTAAATATTTGCGGTGTAAGTATAGATAGGTACTAGGTAACATTATACTAACATAGGTACCTAGTTTGGCTATTATTTGAGCTGTCCAAAACTTAATAGCCTTTTATTACAGGCGGTGTCCAAATCATTTTAGTGGTCAAAATTTTATGATTCAGCCAGAGAGAAGTGATACTAAAGTGTTCAAGATTTTCGGACAAAGCGGCAAAGTTTTTATAAAACAGAGTATGGCAGGGGGCGAGTTCAAGTTCCGCCGACATCAAAAAAATTGACCTAGAAACTTTTGTGAATACTTATAAGACTCCCCTTTCCCCACTAAGCCTCCTGTTGGTCCTTTGTGTGTCGTAATAGGCTAGTAATTTAGCCTAGCTATGCCCAGAAGCAGAAGTTTCAAGGGTTCTTTATCTATGTGAATACTTACATTGTGTTCCTTCCTTCGCTCCGAACTCCATAAGCATCTTAGCGAGGGGTCGATTCGTGGACAAGACTGCCACGTCCAGCGGTGACAAGCTATCTGCGTTGAGGCTGAAAAAAAAGGATTTTGATCAATTTTGGACTACGAAAACGCATAGGACCCAAACAGATCTTAAAAAAATCAAAAATACAGTATGTACATGTATAGATAACACTTTATTGCACACCATAAAACAAAATAAATAGGAACACAAGGAACATAAAAAGTGAACACTGGGTGGTCTTATCGCTAAAAGCAATCTCTGTTAGAACCTTTAGACGGATCTGGAAACGATGGGCATAGATAAATGATTATGGCGTGTTATAGGTAATACATAAAACCTACATAAACATAAACACCTAAATAAATAAATAGGTACTATACTTACGTAAAGAAGATATTTTATTATAATACTATACTATATATACATACATACAATTTTTTTCAAAAGAAAAGGAGAAAGGAAGGATTCGACAAAGTGTCCTTTCGATGATCGATAAATTACAAAGTGAACCTGAATTTCAAAAACTGAAAATAATGCCGCTGATAATAATGTTTGATATCCTGATAACCAGTCAAAGAAGGCGATACTTACTTTATCAAAAACTGAATTAGATAATAACTATGTTTTTGAAGAGCAATTAATCAATTATTACTAGGTAATTGAAATGATATGACACCGCTGGTGACAAGATAGCTGGCTCATTCACAGATCAGGGTTCATTCTTCGCGCAGAGATTGTCTTTGGCGAATCAGCGCAGGAAAGCAGCTAGTATTTTTAGCAACCTAGTGTATTAATTGTGTATACCTCATTCCTGAAGCCCATTTTATAATGCTTGATATAAAATGGCTTGCTTTAGGCCCTCGGTGTACAATAATTATTAGTACACCAAGGGCTTGAAGCAAGCCATTTTATACGAGACTTTAATAAAATTAACACTACTAATTTAAAACACGTATAAAATCTTAATTAAAGTATGAAACCTTACTAATTTTTGTCGACACAATCGGAAAATATAGACAAAACGAATAGTGTGAAGAAATTACTATAATACGGCGTACTTTTTGAGTATTTGTCCGAAACATTTTGTATGGAAATTTGCCTTGAGGATTCCCCTAACAGAAATGAGCGCCCATTTCGTAATTCAAAATCAAAGACAGCCGTCCAATGTCACTACGATATTCAAAATTCGAAAATAGTTATAATAAGGTCTCTCATAATACCCTAAATGGGTATTAAGAAGTAATTATCAATCTTCGATGATTGGAATTATGAATAAAATTCTCTACTTCCAGTATGTAACCTATTACAAACTGAACCTAGGGCCTAAAATGCAGTTTTACTCCCCCTTAATCGTGCACGATGTTGAGCTTTACGATCATGAGAGTGAAAATAAATATTTTATAATTAGCTGGTTAGTGACGACAATACATGAATAAAGTAAAAATAAAATAAATAGCAGTATTCTTACCTATTAACGTCGACATCTGTAGACTCCAGGATATTCCTGGCTTTGTCCAGGTATCCATGTTCAACTGCTGCAAATAGCGCTGGAACAAACAATGCACCATTCATTGCATGAAGGTTATAGCTTTTAAGGTACGAGAGAGAGAGACGACACTCTTTACTGAAGCAAGAAATAAAGAAGTATGAGGTATTAGTAAATACATTCCACCATTGTACAAAACTCTACTCTAGGTTTTTTATGTTTTTGATAGTGAGGCAAATGGAATAAGTTCCTAATATATGTAGAGTTCCTAAGTTATTGAGAAAAGAAAGCATGACTAAACTTCATTCAAAGGCATGTTTATACAAGACATTTTTAATGCATTCCTTATAGAATCTAAGAAAATGTTAGTTGTTCTAATGGAGAACTGACTAGAAGAACTGGATATTCGATAACTAATTTGTTAATGAACAAAATAATAAAGTACCCAGTTACAAGGATGAGTTCCCGATTTCCCATCGAGTGAGTTACTCGTTGGGTTTTTTCCCATCAAGTAACACCCCGAGTCGGAGTTTTACTCGTCGGATTTTTTTTCCCAACGAGTAACACTGTTACTCGATGGTAAGTATCTGTAAAAACGTATGAACCACCCGTACTTTTGATTTACATTACATTATGACGATTGTAATTTGTAAATAATAATAAAGATTAGCATTTTTTTTAAATATAATAACATTTGGGCCTTTTGGAGAAATCTGCCAGCCCTTTTTCTGTTTTACTAATAAAATATTAAACATATAAAAATACTTTAGCAGAAAGGCAGAAAACAAGCAATAAAAAAAATTTAAAATAAAATAAAAATACCATGCAAATGAATGTTAACTTGTGCGACTTTGTCTTGGTGCGCGCGCGCATCTTTCTGGTGTCGGCGCGTCGCTTTGTCGGGGGGGTGCGGCGCGCACGCGCTCAAAGACGGCAACTCACCCCCGCAACCTTCGAGCAGCGCGCCGTACTGAAGCTCTATGAAACAAAAAATAAAATAAATACATAAACGTAAATTAAACAAAAAATTCGAAAAAATCAAGGATTTACAAAAACGTACAACAACCGACTTCAGTTGGAATGAAATGAAATTCAATTTAAAATATTGTAATTGCTAGAACATTGTGTTAACAATAAGTTCTGAAATAAATTTAGTCCATTTTATGTCCTGACGTTGTAAGTGAGTGGGTAGGGACTGTTTAAGTGACCGTAAACAGCAATAAAAAGTCACAGAAAAGCAAAATACGTTTTTTCATTTACCTACTTCGATGATATTTTTTTTCAGTTATTTTGATTTATAAATTACACCACTGAGTCAGTTTTGATGTAATTTTTATGAGCCTTATCTCTCTCGGTTGAAAAATAAAATAAATACATTAACGATAATCTAAATTATTAAAAAGAATATTAAATACTCAGATATTTTTTAAACATAGGAAAATGTGGATATATTTTTTTACTAAAGTGATATTTTACGGTAGAAATGACACCTATACATATATCATATCCGCTAATGGACCATAAATTAATAAATTAATGCTGCTCTAGGTTTTAAAATCACAGTTTTTGCAATGCAACCATTTAATTACTAAGCTTTTAACTATAAATATTTTTAATAAACTAGATATCAGCATTGATAGTGTAGAAAATTGTGGTAGAGCCTCAGGGAAGAGGCACGTCAGAGCATATGTAGTGAGTGAGACTCAAAACCGGAAGTCATTATTTTAATCGGTGAACTCTTTGCAACCAAACAAACTTTGGACAAAGAAACGGAAGTGTCATTGAATCTAATATGGCATAGCGACAGTCGACAGCACTTAAGTTAAAATTAATTTAGGATACATTAAAATTAATTTAGGATCCATTAATTTAGGATTTGCTTCCCACGCCTGCAATTTGTTCGACTAGGCTATCTATCAAACCTACGACAACGCAAAGGCTGAAGCTAAGTTGTAAGTAATGGTTTGAGATTAGCTCAATGTCAAAGGATTGTAAGTGATTTGTACCTACAGTGATTCAAGCTTAACTTTTGTATTGTTACTCTTTGATTTCCTACTCTATTAATGCACTTATCAGTTAATACTCCTATGGGTATTCAATTCATCTTCATCATATTCATCTATATGAATAACGGTGTTCCTATATAACACCAAGATGGACAGTATCACACCAAAATGGAGTCGTAAGGCAGGACCAAAAAAATTCAGACACCTTGTCAATAAATATGAAATATCTCCATTTTCAAATAATGTTTGGTACTTTTAAGATGTAGTTTTATTAACGATGAAAAAGCCTAGTAGTTTTAACACGTACCTAATACCCTGTTACTTCTCTTTTTCCAAAATTAGCATAGGACCAAATGTACTAGAAGTTAGCCAATGTGGCTTCTGTTATTAATCGCATATTCAATGTATTTCTATACTTTAATACTTCTGTGTTAATACCTATCATAAATACGGTATTTTGAATGTATTGAACTACTGAACTGATTGAGCTGAACTTGCTAAATAATTTTATAGCTAATGTAAATAAATAACAATAACTACCAATTACATAAAAATAAAATATAAAGAGAAACTGTCCTTGTGAAACAAGGCGGTATTTAATATATTAATACTAGTTCTGTGGCCGTATGGTCTTACGCTGTTAGCCTTGTCTAGAGTCACACCGAAAAAAAAACTCGAATCATCGCAGGAAAAGGTTACACTCACCCAAATAAATTTAATTTACAAATCCTGCATTCTGCTAACTACCTTTGCAAACTTTTAGCTAAGTGGTAATATAAGTAGGCTCTAGTATAATGTCTGTCAGCAGTAAGTAACTTAGTACCCCTCAAGGCGCTAAACTGAGAATAGCATAACCTTATTTGGTAGCTAGCTGGCGATACCATGTCTGAGCTAAGTTATTAGGTGTTAATCGGATGTATTTAATATCTTAAACTGCGATTACAAATGAGATCGAAAACAAAGTGGCTTTAGGCTATTGAATTATTAAAATCGGCTCAATGTCAGATTAAATCTTTTTGATGGTGGTGTCCGCGACACTCGACTTCAAACGGGTCGCGCGACCCAATGTATAAATTAATAAGAAGAACTATTGAATGCCCACGCGTCGTGCGACTTGTGCATACATATCCGGGTCGCGCGGTCGCGCAGTCGCCGGTCATCAACATTGGAAGGCTACCTTTAGGTTCTTATTTTATTTTATTTCGGAATAACAAACAGCTACTTTATAAAGTATAGATCTTATAAGTATGGCTTTGTACAGAAATAAGTAATAAAGTAGCCTACAAGTAAGCAACTAAGAAGGCCAGATGGGCCTTATTAATAAAGGTTCTTAATGAAACTCAATTTGACACTTGTCCATTTCATGAAATATTAATCTGATAACTAATGCATTTATAAATTTTATGTGAATAGATTTCTCTATAATCTTGATTGAAACTGTCACCACCTACTACTTAGTTTACCAAATGAGGTTATCAATACAAGAAACAAACTCAAATCAACACACAGCGTCAGTAGTTAAAAACAAATGAAAGTGTCATGGAATCAATTCCCATAACGATGTAAGGTGAAAGGTTCCTATTGTCTATGACAGTGCCGTGACTAGTAAAACGTGCGTTGCGTGGTTACACAACTTAAAAAAAATTACCTACACAGAAAGCAACAGTGCATGGGTATGGATATATGAATGCGGAATAAACCAATTGAAGTCGATCGATAAGATTTGTGGGGGTGACCATATAAAAAAAAATGCTTGTCTGTAAAGTTGGTTTACGGATGATAGTTAAACGTGACTACCAGCGTAACGGGACAATGAGAGTTACCGGACCGTGACGGGACAATGGGCGTTATCGGGCGTTTTCGTGCATGCAGCTGGCTCGGTGGCGTTCGTCAATATTGAATACTTGCAATCTAAACTCTGCTCTCTAAACGCTGCAACTCTAAGGTTGATATAAACTACACTATTGAACTTAAAAAAAAAAAATACCTACACAGTAAGCAACAGTGCATGGGTATCGGATGTATGAATGCGGAATAAACCAATTGAAATCAATCGATAACATTTGTAGGGTGGCCATATAAAAAAAACATAGGAATACTTGCAATCTCAATTCTTGGTAAAGTGGACCCGTTAAAGGAAGTTAATTGTGAAATATAAATAATGAGGAAACGACATTTGATTAAATATTTTAGCATTATTATCAGCAACCACAATAATTTATAATAACTATTCGATGATAAACG
This sequence comes from Lobophora halterata, assembly GCA_932526365.1. Lineage (NCBI taxonomy): Eukaryota > Metazoa > Arthropoda > Insecta > Lepidoptera > Geometridae > Lobophora > Lobophora halterata. The sequence continues at coordinate 2,534,555 of OW052012.1, forward strand.
CGCCGAACTAATAAAACAAAGAACTCTTTTATCACAACCCCTTTATTCCAAAAAGTTTAGACAACCTTGAATCGTTTACCGGAAGTCAAATTAATTACTTACACCAATCACTTAAATTACGCATTGAGTCAATACACACACTAAACTATTAAAGCCGAACATTTGTAAATAGAATGCGAGAGATAACTACTTCCAGAACAGGAAAAGTAAAGGAGCCGAATTTGAATTTAAAAAGAACAGACCACAGGATAAAAATTCAAGCATGTCACTCCAATGCAGTATCATAGTTGCAACTGACAAAGTCTCACAGTTTTAGACTCTTAATTGTAGCATTGTGTGCGCTATCTGCATCTTTTGTTAAACATCTGCTAGGCTAGGCTTAACTCGCCCTATAAATAGACTTTTGAAAAGTCTGAGCTATCATCGATCTATCCAGTGAAAAGCTTTTTCACACGGTTTCCTCACACTTTCCTTCTTTTAAATAAATAAATATTCAAAGACATTAATTTAGGCATATACATTTATATCTATGCTAGATACAGTTTGCTGTAGTTTCCATAATTGATAAGCAAACTTGCCTGAAACAGGAATTATTCAATCTGTCTGCAAATAGGTACTCTGAAACTTTGTGAAATTGAATTGCATCTTGGAAGCTAGTACACTGATTAAATCCAATACTACTATCTTTTTTCAAGGTCTTCATTTACTCCAACAAATGTGATTTAAACACTTTTTTTTACAAAAAATCTTAATTTCGCAAATGAAGGACAGATAGAAAAAACTTTCACTTGTCATGCTCGTAAAGTTTATGTTAGGTACAGGGGAAAACTGCACTATAGGCCCTAGGGCAAAAAAGTGATTGCTTATAAAATATGTATAAAGACGTTCAGTTTGTTATAGGTTTCATGCCGGAAGTAAAGAACTTTTACAAAAGTGGAACTTTGGTCCACTATCCGAATTTCGAATATTTTGAAATAAGCGCCCATTTTGCATGTATGTGACAACGATATTCAATTCGGATAGTGAACGGAGAATTTGAGTTCATATTTGTTTAATTTCTTTGCAAAATCTTGTGTACACCTCGTTCCTGAAGCCCATTTAATTCTCGACTTATATATTATATCCGAATTATAATCCTAAACTATTGTTTTGTGTCGAAAAATCTAAGTGTGTATATAACGTGCTATTCCAACACTCACGATACAGTTCGTAAGTGTATCCGCCCTTAGCTAGAGAGTGACACGTAGTAGGCTAACTAGGTTGAGTGGTGGTTCAATTTAGCGCTCAAATTAGTTCGGAACTAAATAGCGGATGGGAAATTACTCAGCATGAGTGTCACATAGTCATGATTGTTGACTTTATTGTTTTTGAAGTTTGGAATATATTATAGCACCTCGTGAGCTTATTAGTTGGTGCTACGCGCTCAGTGTGACCGTAGTAGTTAACGATTAAGATTAGTTGAGCTACCTACTTCAGAAGTAAGAAGGTTGACCTACCTGCTTCGAGATAGTTTATGCGTCAACCAATCCAATAAAAAGTGCACAATATTGTACAGTACGACTTTTCCGGCATAAGTGATGTACAATAATAATAACAAAAAACTCAAATAGAAAGGGACTAACAACGTAATAAAATATTCTGACTATAGAAACTCAAATACAGCATTAACACTTGCAATATTAAAATAAATAAGTTATTCGTAAGTTCAAAGTAATTCAAAGTAGATAGGTATATTTTTTCACTCCTCATACTCATAAAGTTCAATTTTATGAACCTAGATAGGGGAGGAATACTGCATTTTAGGCCCTAGGGCAGGTTTAGTTTCTAATAGGTTTCAACCCGGAAGCTGAGAACTTTTTTAAAATGTTCATCTTCGGTCCTTCACAATAAAATAGTCGATCAGCGTATTATGAGGAACCTAAATTCAATTTCGAATATCGTGGTCTCCATTTTTAAATTACGAAATGGGCGCTCATTTCAGTTTGTAGATATTAGTTTAATTTCCTCGGAATTAACGTGAAAAATCTTGTGTATACCTTGTCCCTTAAGCCCATTTTAAACTCGACTTGAATATCCTCTCTATAAAATAACTTGTTTCAGGCCCTTGGTGTACAAATAACTATTTTGGATCGGTTGACGCATAGGTATCTTTCCTACTCGAAAAAAATAAGTAAGTACCTACGTTCCTCTGTTTGGGAGAACTCTGTATCTAAAATATTATTTTATAACCAACTACCAAAGTAAAAGGTGGATGGTAGGTTAAGTACGTATTTGCTCGAAAAGATTACATTGGTAATTTTCTCAAATTGCCAAAGTAATTTGTAAATTACAGTAGATAGGTACCTACTTCAAGAAAATATGCCGTACCTATAATTTCGTAGCAATCAAGATAATTTATAAAGGTCAATGCCCACTTCTCACTGATCTGATTTCTTTCGTAATCTCACATAATTACTTACACTGTGAGCTCCCAGTTCACAAAAAAACAATGGTAATTTTGAGTTAGATAACTGATGTCATGCCGGAAATTTGCATACTACTGAGAGAAAAATACATTGTTTGAAAGTAATTATCTAACGTCTTAAATGAGAAAAAGAGTGAGAAAGTTTGTACCAAAAGGGTTGATATTTTTTTTGGCAAATAAAAAAAAGCGAGGCTTACAGTAAGAAGTCGCATTATATTATGATGTGTAACATCTGATATCTCTTTTAAATTTGTATGAATTCTACGAACTTCATTTTCCTGAGGTTGGTACCATCTGATGGCTAACATCCTTTGCAGTTCTCGAAATCACTGCCACAAATTGAGAGATCGATTGACAGAAATCGAGATGAAAGATGTTACATATCAAACACATTTATGCAGTTGAACATTTCCATGACAATATGAATAACTTTTGTAATATCACACCTTTACAAATCTTGACACCACATAATCTTTTAAGCAAGCAGCAAAGGGCTCTCTTCAGAGAGAATGCCCATGACCAAAACATAGTTTACAAATTCTATAAAATTCAACGGTAAAGTTCATTAAACATTACAAAGTCAAGTTCCACCAATTTATAACTTTCACTTAATATTAGGTACTTATTTTCCAATTTTAGTGTTCGTATTTTGTAAATAATTGTTCACAGAACATGTCATTTTGAGAATCATGTTCCATAATATGTTGGGTAATAACTACTGGTATAACTGAATTTCAAAAATTCATTACGTTTTAAAACATAGGACATACTAATTATTAATTTGACCTAGAGAGCTCGACCGCTGACAGCAATTTATTTTGTTTTCTACCTACTGCTCACTGAATAATGATTATGATAAATATCATAATAAGAAACCTAAATTACAGACTTACATATTTATGAAATTCTGTTATTTATTTATCATATGTACCTACTAGCTGACCCCCACAACTTTGTTTGCTTTGCGATTTTCAAAATTCCTGTCTTAGGCACTTTTAACTTGTGACGGAGTGTTTCCGAAAAAATATCCAAATTTAAGGTCAGTAGTTTGGTCTGTGCGTTGTCAGTCAGTCAGTCAGTTTTAAGCTTTTTAAATGTTTATAAAAAATATATTGATGAACACGTTAACGTAGGTATGAACTGGCTATATGATAAACGTGTCACCTAGATTAAAATTTTATGGCGCGATCATAAAACGCTACTCCATGGATTTCTAATATGAATATTTTGTAACCTTTATTTTATTACATTATCATAGGTAGCCACTATTTCAGTACTTACATAAAATTATTAACCAATGAACTGTAAGACTAGACACAATAATCGTTGTCTATTGGTTAATATTCCTCAATCAATATTATAGTCATCCATCAAAATGTCGTAAGTGGACGAGCGCTGTAACAGTGTTGCACCGGCTTATGTACCTAAATCAGAGTCCTTTGTAGCACTGTTCTGGCTATGGGCAGCAGTCATAACTCGTCATCAGGAGAGCGCCTAGCTCATCTAATCACTTATTAAAAAAAAACTTATGTTGTTTTTAATACGGAGGCAATTGTGCATAATAATTCTAAAAAAACGTAGTTCCGATGTTTGTTTGATGTTAATCTTAAAAACAAAGCGGTTAAAAGATAATCAAGGTTTAAAACCATAGACAACCGACTTCAATTGTATTGTTTTAGTGACCGTAAACACCACTGAAAAGACACAGGGAAACAAAATACGCAATTTCGTTTACATCGACGACATATTTTTTTCAGTTATTTTGATATAAAATCTAAACTACTGAACCGATTTAGATGAAATTTATATGGGAACAATCTGAAAGTATAACCTCTCAAAAGTAAAATCTTTTTTTTGAGATCAGATCGGTTTATAAACAACAAAGTTCTGAATTAACGAACATGAAAAAAATATATTATACTATTCAACCAATTGGCTTACAAACAACAGACACGATACAAAATAAATCTATGTAAGTGCAGCACTTTATTTTGTATCGTAAGCAGCTTACGACTTTGTATTGATCGTAAAGGTAATTGAACAATTACGGATTACAACAGACTTGCTAGTTTTGCTAATCCAGTTTTGTGAGTGTTAGATATCTATTTATTTTATTAAAGTTAGATAATAAAAATAATAATAATATTTGGGACATTACATAAGTGTTTTTCCAGAAGCGAGAATCGAGATTAATAGCCATTTTGCTTATTCTATAGAACTACCTATCATTTTATTAATTTTTCTCTCATTAGTCTAAAATGTGGACGACATTCGTAGAGCATATTATGCTTTCTTTCAACTAGCGATAGTTAGGTACCTATATCAACTAGTAATAGGTCAATTTGGTTCAACCACAGGGTCAACTCATCTATCATATATCGATACACCCAAATACCAGGCAAGCACCAGAATTAAAATTCTGGAGAATCTTTCCGGGAGACTGTAATCCCTGTAGTTCCCGCGAATTCCGTGACCGAATTTTCCGCCTTTGATTTATTTACTCTCAAATAATCAAACACAAGTTCTGTGTTACGCAACCCCAAAAGGAAACCCTTTTCTACTAGTTTATAACGATACAAGTGCTTATAGACGCAGGTTCAATCAAATGAACTGGTCGTAAATTTATTACTGGTACCTATTTCGGAAATTATTATGTTCTTCCTGCTGGTTCAGTTGCTTATTACTAAAGAATAACATGTGGGACTAGACGCGAACAAAAGTTAGTAAAACCGAACCGTATATTACATGGAAACATAAAAACACACTAATTGCATGTTTTATCCATCACCAATTTCGAAATAGTCTTGAGAAAATAAAAGTATGTATACGTACTTAAATACCCGGAGGGTGATATCGGCATTTTGCGGTCCTTGGGGGGAGTGCTATACACGAAAGCTGGGTTTACGCAACCTCGGGGTTGAGGGCACATGTCGCTCTCAGATCCTCGCCTTTCCCTTTTTTGGACCACTAGCTCGCTCATCGACTTCGCCGACTCAGATTTCCCCATCCCCTTTAGCTTCTTCTTCCCCTTATCGGGAGAATGTATGTGCAACAATGCAGCCGCTTTAGGAGGTATCGTCTCTGGTATCAGCAACTCCTTCGCAGACATACTCTTCTGCTTTTTATTCGTAAACAAATCGCTGAATTTCGTCTTCTCCGCTTTCCGATGCCTCTGAGGTTTTAGATTCAAGTCGATATCCCCACTTTTCCGCCGCTGCTTCGGCGGTTCCTGTTTCCGTTTCGCCATCGCTGGCGTTTTAGGTTTGTAAGTGCCTTCGAGACCCGTGTAAGCCACGTCGTATTCCTCGTTCCAAATCTGTTTCGGGAACACGATGCTGTTATGTTTTATTTTATCGATGTCTTCGGGGTCTTCTTCTTTGGTGGACCGCCAGCGGTTGCCGATCAGTCGTAGGGACGCGCGGACGGATCTGGTGCGTCGCAAGCCTCCTTGCTCCCTCTTGAACCTGTCGAGGAGGGTCTCCATAACCCGGCGAGGGGAAGCGGGGCACGCGGGGCCCTGGGCATTGCACGTTGCGACTTCGCGCACTCTATTTACACGATTATCACGAGAGCCGTTTCACCCGTTCACTCGGAGCGGCTACGATGCTTCGAATGCAGCCTACAATACAACAGCGATGGTAGGGCTTCGGAAGCAGCCAGCAACCGAGACCTCGCAGTGCCCGGCTCGTGCCTGTCGCGGATGCGATCGCCCGATAAACTGTTCTCATTTGCACAATCATTTGATAAGATACGTACGACTGTTTAGAATACGCATTTCATGACACGGCTGTCGAGATTTGTTGTGACGTTGCTCGTGATAAATTTAAGGACATTGAATGCTATTTGTACTGCAATGTAGCTGGTACAATGACTGTCGTGTATGGTATTGTGTTGTAATGTTCGCTGAAACCTGATTTATGTCGATGCGGTGTGTGTACCTACCGAATAATCCATGATCTCATTGGCTTCATCTATGGGACGTGCGTGATTGATTTTAGCTAGGCAATAACAAGCAAGTAGGCGTAGAATGATATCCAAAAAGAATAGCTAAGTGTGGAGGAGTTAGTTTACTTCTTGCAACATGATTTTTGGTACAACTTAGTAATATAAGGCAAAACCTTTTTTATTATCTTAATTTAAATGCATTAGGTAAAAATAATTAAGGTTTTTAATTCAAAGTAATGAATCGATGAATTTGATTTCGAAATCAGTTATTTCGCAAAGGCTTTTCTTACGGTTTTTCTCACACTTGATTATGAAAACAAACTATTTCGGAATAAAAGTTTTTTCTATTTTCCCGTACCTACATAAAAACTCTTTTCTCATTTTCAGATGGTTAGTGGTCAGGTGTTACGTTGGTTTTAGATGAACTTTAAATAGTTAACTTTAATTAGGTAGGTACCTACCCCAAACCGGCTAACTCCATAAATGAGTCCTCATGGAAAATTTTGTTACGACATCTACTCGTACATACAATATCATGGTATGGTGAGATTTGCGTTTCAGAAAAAAAAGCTTAATATTTTAATTTTAATTGGAGAAGTAAGTTTGTAATATGTAGGTAGGTACCTTTTTTGACAAAAAGCCCCTTCATAGCTCGGAATGGCTGGAAACTTGGAATTCCAAATTCAAAACCAGCTCGGTTTTCACGCGAACACCGAATGTCCTAAATTCAATCTCGTTACCTAGCGTTTGATATTCGAATTTTCGTTTGTTTTTATTTCAGCCAATGTTACTAGAAAGTTAGAAATCCTGTTTTATTCAGTAAAAAAAGTTTCCATGCAAACTTTTTTAGTTGCAAGTACCTATTTATTTAAGCAAATGCATATATGTATAACGTACTTACAACGCGGAAAGAAAATAATCACAAGATTTATAGTGAGTTGTGACCTCTAAGAAGCAATTGACATTACTGACATGAAAATCCATTTTAGGAACGTAAAGGACGTATTGAAGTTGGAGGCTATGGGAAATATTGTGAACATGTTCATTATACCAACAAAAAAAACGACGTTGATTACTTAAAACTAAAAGAAAATCTGTATCAGTATTTATAGCTTTGTGAGCTTTTAAGATCGGCCTGTCCACCTACACTAGTTTTTTTTTTGTAATGGCAATATACTATTTCTAGTATTTCTGATGGCAAGTGATTGATTTTGCATTATACTTAATAAAACAAAGGTACCAACCGACTACCCTAAACTACTCCGGTAGCTATGAGAAGTGTCTATTAGATAGCTAACACGGATACTTTTTGGGATTTTAAAAACGAAACTGAATTAAAAATGCACGAACAATAAAGGATGCAGGTAGCAGGTGCTTTTGCCCCTTATACAAGCCACCCTCTGTTGTATACACCGGTTCGTAGAGCCCTTATTTTTTACACATTGTTTGCCGAATGTAAGTTTTTACTATTCATTCACTTTGCTTTTGTTTGAATCTCGAATAGTCTGTCTGTCTTGTTACTAAAACTTTTCTTAAGTACTTTGAGGTTGTATTTATTTACCAACAAAATATATTACCTTACAAAATATATTTGAGTATGTCTGATTTCTAGTAAAAAAACATTTCGTTTTAAAAATTGGTTCACCATTATTATTTCCATATAACTTCAAGAAGCCTTTTCCAAAACATTTTCAAACAACCTTTTTTCAAACATTCAGCTGAAATGCGTAGCGTTCCTTTATCAGCGTAAACGGTCGGTCCATTTAAATCTAACCCAAATACAATTCGTTGACTATTCGATGTAATCTTTGTTAATTGGTCAGTAGACAATAACTGCCAAGTATTCGATACTTCGCTTGTTACTGCGGGTCGGTCGGTCACGCGACTCGATGCCCCAGTTGCCTCAGAACCGGTATTCCTTCATAGTTCATTAAAATCCCAACGTTACGTTTGGTTACTACAAAAAAACTAATCGATTGCCTGTTGATTAATAGCTAAACTGTAGCGTGAAGGAATTCACTAGAATTTATTTATTTGAATTAGAATTTAGACCCAGGTTTTAGTTCGTTGGAAGCATAGATGAATAACGGTGTTCCTATAGAACACCAAGAAGGACAGTATCAAACCAAAATGGAGTCGTAAGACAGGACCAAAAAATCTTAGGCAACTTGTCAATAAATATCTCCATTTTCAAATAATGTTTGTTACTTTTTACGATGTAGATTTATTAACAATGAAAAAGCCTAGAGTTTTAACATAGGTATAATATTTGTCTAGCCCTGTTACTTCTCTTTTTCGAAAATTAGCATCTGACCAAAGTTTACTAGCAGTTAGCCAATGTGGCTTCTTTTATTTGTCGCATTTTCAATGTACTATGTACATTGTGTTTCTGTGGTTGGAAGCAACATGAACATTACCTTAGATTTGTTATCCTGTTTGCGTTGGTATTAGATTACGTTACGTTCCCATCGGGTTTTATTTATATCAAAAACATGACGATTGACGACCCTTTTGATTCTCTTTGCTAACCTTTTTTGGGAAACCTGAAACCTTTTTTGGGAAACTAAAGGGGAGGTCCAGTGAACGCAAATAGGGAGGTCTAGCTTAAGTTGCATGAAGAGCAAAATGAAGAGAGATCCCGTGGTCGCTCTCCAACTAGATGGTCAGACCTCATTAAGGGTAATCCTCAAATCCGAATTCCATACAAAATATTTAAGTTAGTAGGGTTAATTTTAAAACACGTATAAAATCTAAATTAAAGTATGAAACCTTTCACTTTTTTTGTTCACGAAATCAGAAAACATGGACAAAACGAATAGTGTGAAAAAATTACTATAATACGGCGTACTTTTTGAGTATTTGTCCGAAAAAAAATGTATGGAATTCAGATTTGAGGATGCCCCTTAAATCTCTTACAAACGCAACCATGACCGACTGCTCCCACAATGAGTGAACAGAGCCAGGTTGAGGTGCATAGCTGGATTTGCCATTCATCGGAACCCGATATGACCACGACCACTCTGTCAAAAGTGCTCGACTAAGAACTAGGAGCTTAGGTTGCATCTCTCTGTCAAAAGTGCTCGACGAACAAGCTTAGACTGCATCTTACAGATTCGTGCAGTAGCGCGGGCGTGAGGCTTTTCTTAGCCTTCTTCTTATCGTGTCACTAGTTCTTTCGAACCAGAGTGGTGAAAGAATTTTAAGTGCGCCTGGAAGAGGCTTTTCTTAGTAGAATTAGCACATAGTTTTTTCATTCTCTTTGGTGGTAGGTAATTAGGACAGTTTTGACGCCTACGATTAGGCATTTTTTTCGTAGCTAAGCAACTCCAATATTACTAGGGTAGAGTCTGTCCGGATTAAGAAAAGTCAAAACATGGCGGTTTGATAATCTCATCATAAGATTGTGCTGGCAAAGTAGGTCTTTTCTTACATCCTAAAAATGATGTCTCCTGACCAATTTCGGCCACTAGGCGACTGTTTTTTGGACAGGCATATTATAATAAGAGTTATAAATAACTCAGAGAAAGAGTTTGCGCTCTTTCATGACTAGTGTAGCCGAATAGAACCTTTTTAGATCTTTGAATAACTACGTCTCAGATTTATAGAATAGCCTTTTTTAAACATAAAACTAATGCTTGATTCTCCTAACACAAGGCTAAAATGTATTTCCTTGGACTTCACAATCGTTTATAGCATAGATTTGGGAACTGATAAACACCATTAATATGCAAATCTCGACAGTTTTCATTCTTTAGGTAAAATATAAGTTAGACAGCTTGAAATATAGCATTTATCTCTATTTATTTATTTATCTTTTGACAAGAAGACTGTGCCACAAAGATTGATGATTGTTTGTTTCAATGGTCATGTTGTTTTGAGAAAAACGTTTTCATGTAAATAATGTGCTTCCTTCCTTGTTATGTTTGCGTGTTTTATCAATCTATCTATTTAGGTCTTTAGTTTTACTAGGAACCTTATTTACCCTTTACATAAGTAATGTATATCTTGGTTATAATCTTGCCAGCAACTCTTGTTTAGCAACATTCGTTTATTGTCGATTGGGGTTGGATTGGGTAAATATATAAAATATATATAGATTATATATATATATATATATATTCTATTCTGTGGATAGGTCCCAATCTAATAATAATTATGTAATATCTATGTGGGTAAGGTAATTTACTTGTAGGTACCTATTAATTGCATATTGTATTTTCCAGCTGTTACCCGTTTTGTGGCTATAAATCTACGCGTAGAACTACATTAACGGAAAATACGCAATAAGTTACCCAAGTTAGGTTCCCAATTAGGTAAGTATTTCATAACACTGTGGTTTATTATTTATTTATTGTCTATATTATGATATTAACCATGTAGTTACTTTACCTACACTTTTATTACCAATGCAGTTTATAAAACTGAAGTCAAAAATAAAGAGGTAGTAATAATATTAGGAAATTCATAAGTACCTACCTACCTATTGAAACTGAAAACGAGTAGGTATAGATATTGGTGGAGAATCATTCAGCTAATTTATTGTAAATGCAAAAAATAAATAAACTTTAGAAAAACTTGTTGTTCAATGCTATAATATTACTAATGATAGTCGAGCCGGGCACTGCGAGATTCCAAAATAAGGCAATAGCCTATATTCAAGTCAAGTTTTTTTTATGAAATTCGTTAAAACTCACATTATTCAAACATTATCACTATGAATAATTTGAGAAAGAAATATAACTGTCATAACCACACTTTCACTGTCACTAATCACTCATTAATGTCATGTTGTTACTTTTGACTTCAACAGAACATAGTCGGCGGTTAGCGCAATAGTTTTTCACGAAAAAATCTCTGCAATCCATTGGTAAAACGGCATCAACTTAATATTTCAAAATCCGAGTTCTGTACACAAACAGTTCAAAACAAAACTAACGTGCGCGTGCGCGGTGCGACCGGCTGCGTTGTGAAGTTGGCTACAGATCCCAACATGGCGTCAGTCAATGCTGACAACATGGCCGCTTCTATAGTCAGTCAACGGCCTTTGAATTGAATGGGGGAACAACATGAACTTCGAGGAACCTGTTCGATCCACTGGATGTCTGCGCCCGCGCATGACAGGAAATAAACGTCTTTACGACGTCGTTATAGTTTTGTAATGTTGTGCTTGATAATAATGTCTTTAACATAAAAACAAGCTATACGTAAGAGCTTATAAAAACTGAAAATCAGACTGCAAAAATGGTATAAGTATGTAAATTGTACCTACATTGATTGTCAGTTCATTATTTCTTATAAAATTTAAACATAATTCTTATTTGTAGGTACATTTTTGTAATCTATTTTTTAATTAAAATAATTTTGATACCTCACTCGATAGGTTTAATAAAAAAATATTAACGACTTACTCTAAAGTGCTTTAATTTTTTTTTCAAAACACTTTATGGAGTCTTCGGTTACTGGGACGAATTTAATGATACAATCGATATCCATCCAGGCGTTTGGAAGATACGTACGAGGTAACATACATGCATGCGTACAAGATACGCGCAAAAAACAACCCTTTCTTGGCAGTCGGGTAATAAATGAGGAAGTTGTGGGGATAAATGTTTGCCTGTTACCCTAAAACCTAGGTACCTTTTTTCAGCATTTATCATATTTATGTTGACCGATAGGTATTTAAATTAATTAAAATGTCGATTAGGTGACGGGCGTCTCAAAACTTACTTCCTCTGCATCAAAGCTGAAGAACACACCAACTTGTGAAGTTTCCTGAACACAAAACTATCGGGTAACTCGATACTTAAATGTACACACAAAGTTCTTGCATTGTAGGAAACCAGTGGATGCCTAACTTTTGATTAAAGACTGCAAGCCAAGACATTGATATGATGAAAAGAACAATATCATCAAGGATTTTATGGTAATAAAAAAATACTGTCAAGTAGAGCCTATTTTATGACCAACCTACAAAATACATTTTAATTTGGATGAGGAAGGATGATGGAAGAAGAAGGATGATGAAAGAAAGATGATTGATGGTGGAGATAAAAATATAAGTCTGCTCAGGGAATTTAAGAATTTGCATTCTTAAATTCCCTGAGCAGATTCAATTAAATGCAATTGAATCGTTTATTGGCCAAAATGTTATATTGCATTACTCCGGTAGGTACCTAAGTCATAAATAATGAGAATTGATAACAATTTGAAATAGTGATCATACTTTAAGAGCAGATACTAAAGTACTTAGATTATTATCATATTTATATGTGCTGTTTTCCTATCCACGAGTATAAATACACTACTAGTTAAAATTACTAAATGTTAATAGGGTAACTGTTTGTTTGCACGTGCACGGTAGAGTGGAGCTAACAGTGAAAGTTGCAGATCGGTATAATTCTGAGTAATTGAGATTACGTAGGAAATATTGTGTGTTGATTTATTGCTACGATGCAGCTAAAAAGTTCAAGCGTTGAGGTTGCATGATGTTATATCATTCATCCCACAAGGGCGATATGCTAGATTGTCCTTCTGATAAGGACCGTTTTTTTTTTCTTTCGAAGAACCTAAGTTTTCCTATTTTGGCTTCACATCAAAGGTATATAGCCAGTGTCAAGTAATTGGAGAGATTATTTTGTCATAAGTCAGAGTCGATAAGTCAAGTCGTGCCCCTGTAAAGTAGTGGTGGTTGCGACTTTACTAGAGGCTTCTATGGAGTTTTGGAGGCAACACGAAAAGTCACGTTTTACAGCACTATTCACCAACACTCATACACGTTCACGAGCACTTAATGGATAAAAAACCACCGTTTTTACACTTAAACATTCAAAGTTATACAAGTTTTGACAATTAATTTAATGCCGCCAATACGCCACTCTTCATGTTCCCGCCAAAACTTTTTTTTAGTTGTACGATTTTTTAAAATTTATTTTCTATAATCTTATTCTTACAGTTTGAAGTTTGCCGTTGGTGACATTTAAAAGGGTTATAACAACCAAAGAGCTTTTATACAACTAGTAGGTATACAAGTTCTTTGATAACAACCATTTCATAGAAGCAATGTGTTACTAATGGATTGTTATCAATTTTACGAAAAATGATTCGTTCAATATTTTTTTTGTTTAAACGTGAATAGGTCATAACTAAGTACCTACAGTAAATAAAATAAGTAAGCATTGAAGATGTATACTATTTTAGCGTTCATAGAACCTAGGTAACTAAAACTATAAATCTAAAACTCTAATACGAAAACTTTTACTATCGTTTAAATAATGGGCAGGTAAACCCCTCAATTTGAACCGATAATGCAATTAAAACCTCTTTAGCTTTATACGACAAGCTAAATAGTCTTTAGAAGCCATGCTTTTTAAGAAATTTTTTAATTTTAATTTTTTGAAATCTCCGGTCTTTTGTGCGTTAGGTAAGCGCTCACAACTTTTACATTAAGCCACAATAAGAAATTTCTCATTGACCCTATTCACAATGAAAAACCAAAAATATACGAGAACAAAGAGCGTCATTGTTTCGAGCGCAAAATCTTCAATTATGATGTTACGCAATTTTGGTAACGAGCGGACGACAAATAAAGGCTTTATTGTCCTCACTCAATTACTGTTTGCGTTGCATTTGCATGAAGGTTTCAATACACCAAATGGTCAGTTACTGAAATATGCGTGGGTACAAAATGACAGACCTTTAACCCATATAAGCAAAAGTGGATGTAATAATGCAATCTTGAATTATCGTTTTAAGGCCCAGAATCCCGCACGTCTTTATCTCGCTCGCACATAATATTATGTACATTTTGAATGGGAAAAAGTTTTGTCAATTTTGCCATATTTAATTTTATTCCTTCGCTTCTGTTAAACATATCAAAACAAAAATATACGTAAACATATCCATGTGTGGTTGAAACAAATTCACCGCTCCGCTTTTTTTAATTTATTGTATTGTATTTATTTATTTATTGCCTCCATGTACCTACAGGTAAGTATTTTAGGTCTTAAGGCTAATCCTCAAATCCAAATTCCATACAAAATGTTTCGGACAAATACTCCAAAAGTACGCCGTATTATAGTAATTTCTTCACACTATTCGTTTCGTCCATGTTTTCGATTTCGTCAACAAAAAAAATGTAAGGTTTCATACTTTCATTTAGATTTTATACGTGTTTTTAAGTTAGTAGGGTAAATTTTAAAACACGTATAAAATCTAAATTAAAGTATGAAACCTTACACTTTTTTGTTGACGAAATCGAAAAACATGGACGAAACGAATATTAGGTTGAATAAATTACTATAATACGGCGTAGTTTTTGAGTATTTGTCCGAAACATTTTGTATGGAATTCGGATTTGAGGATTCCCCTTAAGTGGTAGTTACAGTCTAGGTTATAGTACATGAACCCTGTCAGGACGATGCAACATGGTATTTCTGAGTTCGATTATATCTAAGGTCTATCTGGTTATTTCGTAAGGTTTATCTAGGTATCGTATAATTTATATTTACACTCATTAAGTTTATATCTTCAAAAATGTACTTGTAAAATGTAAAGATAATGTATTCTAGGCCTTAAGCACCAAGTATAATATAGTTTTCAATGGATAAAAAACATCATTATGGCTCCTGAGGACCAACTCAACCGTGGATTCCAGAACTGAACCCTATTCTCATAAAAACAAGGTGCTATTTTCCCTGGATCTGGCATCAAGTTCCGTGTCTGGGACTTCAGAATCTGTATTCAAATTAAGGCTCGTCATAGCCAGGCGCATCTAGCGGGTTTTAATGGTGCTTGAAATGAGACGGACGCAATTAGGTACTGAGAAGAGCTTCCTACTGATTAGTAGAACTATGGCGCCGTCGACGCGGAGGGAAATGATAGGAATTGAGACTAGTTTCAGTGGGTTGAAGTGAATCGTCATTGGATAAAATTGTCATAGTTGGTTTGACCGCGTAGTATCTGGGTAAGGGCTCTTTCAATTTAGACGTTTCGTGTCGGACCGCTGCAGTGCCAAAGCGGTGCGTTTGTCGTCGTTACGATCGATTGAACGACGCCGCACTGTTGCCGCACCGTGCACTTTGTATGAAAATATATGACCGTCCGAACGCCGCACGACAAACGCACCGCTTCGGCACTGCAGCGGTCCGACACGAAACGTCTAAATTGAAAGAGCCCGAGTAGCCTATGCGTGTTTTCAGTTCATTCATACGGTTAGGTATGTATACATATATTATTATATTACTATATTTACTATATTTCAGTAGTTGGTTTTTACTGTTGGGAGGCAATTCCTGCAGGATGCCGTCTAGGTGGGTATCAACACAGTCAGCCAGGCCAGATATTCTACGGAAAACCAGTATTGTGTTAGCATTACTGTGTTCCGGTTCGAAGAGCACTGTAGCAAGTTAAATTACTGGGCGTTCGAGACTAACTATTAAAATGTCTCAAAGTGGACGAGCGCTAAAACAGTGTTGCATCGGACCATGTGCAAGTCCTGTGCAGTACTGTTTTGTTTGAGGGCAGGCGTGATCTGTTACTATCAGGAGAACGCCTAGCTTTTATCATCACTTTTTAACATTTAAAAAAGTAGTTTTGACGTGATTTAGGAACAATTTTTTATCTTTTATACCTATTTATCCATCTAGACCCAAACTTACGCTTCTAAAATATTAGTCGGAATGATTATAAAACGATAGTTCGTTTGTGGTAAAATGTGGTGATATTAAATTAGCTATATTTGTTTCCCTACTTCCCAGAATAACTCCCTAGCTTTTCCCATGAAAATCGTTTATAAAAAAACTCAATAAGTAAGCGGTAATTGAAAAATGAATGACGCTGTTATAATATTTAAAGACGAAAAGCCTCAATGAATATTAAATAGCTTTTCATTTCACTTGATTTGGCGAGCCAGGAAATTGTTTTGCTTTTGGTTAAGTTGTCTAAAAGGAATCGCTTTCCAAAGTTCAAAACGATAGAAACATCGATTGCTATCGGTTTTCACTTCTCAAGTAATATAGAGATTTAAATATTTAGTAGTTATTTGATTATAACGGGTATTTATCGCGCTCACCTCGTATGTTTTTGTGTCCCAACTTCGTATGTTTTTGTGTGAGTCAACCCGTGACCACGGCTGTTACAATACAGTCGAAACGTCGGGACACAAAAACATACGAGGTGAGCGCGATAAATACCCGTTATAATCAAATAACTATGTGTGATAATCGCGAAAGTAATATAAATAAAATATAAAAAAACTAAATGTTTAATGTTTTGTAAATGTTCGTAAGGTGTGGAAGGATATAGGGGAGGCCTACTCCGCCATAAAGGCAACTGCTGCATAGGAGTGGAAGACAGCGGTAATAGTCTTCTTCTTATCGTGTCACTAGTTCCTTCGACCCAGTGTGGTGAAAGGATTTCAAGTAAGTCTCGATGAGGCTCCTTTCGTGCACACGACACATGTTTTCGAACTTTAGGTTCTACGACATGCCGGTTTCCTCACGATGTTTTCCTTCACCGTTGCGAGAACGTGGGATGCATACATAGATTTTTTTCGACCGAAACCGCATTTACGCATGAAACGAAAACGAAATCGTATTTACGCATGACTACCACCGGGATTCGAACCGCGACCATCAGATCGCAAGGTAAGAGCCTCATCCACTCGGCCACCACGTCCTCAGCGGTAATAGTAATAAGTTGTGACAAAATTAGTAGGTAAAATTAGAAAATATAGGACATAAGCATAAAGGTTATTACACAATTATGTCTAGACATAAATGCAAAATTGTAAGAAATTAAATGTGCGAGCGAAATTATTTTAACGACACCGTGGCTTAGTTGGTAGTGACCCTGCCTACGAAGCTTGGTGTTCCGGGTTCGATCCCCGGCCGGGGCAAATATTTGTGACGAACACATATGTTTGTTCTCGGGTCTTGGATGTTGTGATGTCTTGTATGTGTCCATGCCACCTGTGACACAGGGAATCCTAGTGCAGGGGTGTGAGTGTGTGTATGTTTGTTTGAAATAAATGGGTTCAGTATTGTGGGTCTTAATTTTCAGTCATCCTTCGAAACAAGCTACGTTGTCGGTATCAGTAATAACAAAAGTTTGTTCATCGTTGGATTGCGTTGTAAGTTGGATTTGTGGTGGCTTGAAAACCCCGACAGTACAGCAGGCCATTGCGGCCAGATATCGTCTACTAACGATAAGGCTCAATTTCCACTGGGATAGCAGCGACCGGCAAAGTACTTTTATTGTCAAACAATTTTAAACTTAATCGAATCCCATGCGCCGTTATTTCGCTCGTACATTTGTACATTTTTGAAGATATAAATTACCTGAGTAGGTATAAATTTCATATTCATATTCATTTATTTATTGTTTCATTTGCATACAGGTTATATAACTTAGGTGTATGTGGCTTATAGGTACACAATGCACATGAACCCTGTAAGGGCGCAACAACTTTAAGTTAATTTTTTGCTCGGTAGGCATCTAATTCACTTATGTTTATTTCATAGTCAAATTAATTATGTATTACAATAATATTGATAAATTAGCATTAGTTAGGTGATTTGTATTTTTTGTTTGAGTGATGTCAAGTTTTAAATATTGTTAATTCTAATGTCAATTTTAATTTTAATGTCAAATAAATATGCTTAATGTCAATATTTTTATAATTTCTAAAAATAAGTAATAATAGTATTAATTTTCATTTTATATAGGTACCTACACTTAAACAAAAAACTTATCATTGACAGTCAACATTTATCTGATAGAAATTCGTTTACATTGTAATAGCATTTTCCATTAGGAAGAATAATTTCAAAAAAGTAGAGCGGTGAATCTGTTACTAAAACTTGACGAATTATTAGTAGATATATTTTTTGTTTTGATATGTTCAAAATAAGCGAAGTAGATTGGGAAAAACGATCTTCTTCGCTTTAGTTAAATTTGGGAGTCTGGGCCTTAAAAGACCGTATTGAAGGACTGCTGACAGGACGCTCGTGGCCGCTCGGAGCCGTGAGCGGCCCTTCTGCAGTCCTACACAAGTTGACAAGCGTTATAAATTATGTTCAGTGTTGGATTTACCAATAGGCTGAGAAGGCTGGAGCCTAGGGCGGCAAATTTTGGGCCAATTTTTTTTGTCAAGGCCTAATGACTTGTACAATAGCGCACAAATGATAGACACAATTTATTTAACAAAAAAAAGGCGTGTGCTTATGACCACATGACAGAAGTGAAAACTTCATCTAGGCGGCTCGAACTGACTTTACCTAAAGGAGTGTTACTTACATAACCGAGCGTTGGAGTCCAGTCACATTTATTCCCCACAAAATATTTTGCTTAACGCGCCCACAGAAGTTTTCACTTCAAAATATTTATATCATTGTGAATTAAGGTATCGAGCTGTAAGAAGCAGTTGGTAGGGGCCGGCTAATTTGAATAGCCTACAAGCGGCAAATTTGTAAATCCGCCACTGAATATCTTTAGCAGTATTGCACCGGCCTCTGTGAATCAAAGATCTGTGTAGTACTGTTTTGGTCAGGGACAGGCATGATCTCTTACCATCAGAAGAGCGTTTTAATCGTCTCGTTACTTGTTTACATAAAAAAAAAAATGAAGTCTGTAAACAATAGTTACCTATTTGTACACCAAGGGCCTGAAGCAAGTCATTTTTGTGGATAATAAAGGACATTTTATAAATGATTGATGAATGACATTTTATATATGATTTTATAAGCAAATCACTTTTTTTCCCCTAGGGCCTAAAATACAGATTTTCTTCCGCTAAAGCGTGCACGAAGTTGAACTTTACGAGCATGAGAAGTGAAACAGTCTATACTTATCTGCTGCTCCGTGCATGGCATCGCAATATGAGAGATCAATGTCAATCCTCAGGATAATCCATCAGGCGAGAGGAAACAGAATTCCAGAGCTTCAGAGCTCAACAGCGACTTTCAACCTTGTTGTTTACAAAATAAGGGTGGTGTAGCACTTATTATCGTGAATTTTATTAGAAAAGTTGACATTATTTGAGTTGGAAAATTTTGGAGTTTTGGAGAAACAATTTAATAATTCCAAACAAATAATTAAGTATCAGTGAGGACGGAAATGAAAATCAACATCCGAAGAACTGCCACCGCTGAAATGGGAGTTTTTTTTTGTAAACGAGACCTCTTTTCTAATGATCATCAAGATATTAAAAATAGCCAGGTAAAATTATATGGAAAAAAATATTACGCATTTTTTTTTGTTATTTTAGTAGTTTCTGCGTGGTTTGGGCATATAAAGTAGATTTTTTTATCATTAGATACCGAAGATTACCTTAGACACCATGAAACTGCCCAATCAATCAATCAATCAAAAAATCGCTTATAAAAGCGTACGCAAACACGGAAGAAATTCTACAGACTTGCTACTCGTTGGACTTTACCGAAAATGACCAACTAATCCTTTGCGTGGGTGAAAACGACAACAATCCTAGTAAATTATTTTATGAACTCTACTCGGCTGTAAAACACCTTAAAATGTGTAATATTTATATAGTAAGTGTACGTAGAAATAAATACCTAAATGAAAAAAAACTAAATCTAAACCTTAAGAACCTCTGTAACCAAACACCAAACTGTGAACTGGTGTGCGTTAATCAATATCCACGCATTAGCCACTATGATTATCTGCAACAACTGAGTTTGAAAATTAACTCGATTATTGACAATCGATATTATATAAAAAATGTTTTGTCCAAAATCCATCTAATAAGACTTTGTTCAAATTCAAATGCAGGTAAACAGAGAATAGACGGTAATATTGTACCCAAAAAGGGAACTACCCAGTACTCAGCCTCACCACAGCTGGAGAATAAAAACCTTGCAAAACAGAACGCACAACGCTACCATTTACCAAAAAAGGGCACGATCCCCTTTTATTTTCAAGTTTCCAAGTCAAATTGTACAGTAGAGCAGAAGTCAATTTCAATTTCAGTAGAGCAGACCCCAATAGAGCTAACTTTGACAGGCCAGGAGGAGCAGTTTTTTCGATCATAATAAGATGATTTTATTCCACCAGAACATAGCTGGTCTTATAAGTAAGCTTGATAATCTTGAATTGTGCATTGATTGTCTTTTCCCTGGACGCAACTCTATTGATTTTATCTGTCTTTCTGAAACTTTTGTAAAGCGTGGTAATGAATCCAACATTAAGTTAAAAAAATATAATTTAGGTTCGTCCTTCTCAAGGCAAAAAGAGAAGCGTGGAGGGGTGTGTATTTTAGCTCGCAAATATTTGAACTTTAAAGAAATAGAGATTTGTAAGACTATCTCTGAGGAAAAAAGTTTTGAATGTTGTGGTATTTATGTTTCTTCTATTAACACTACAATAATATGTATATATCGCACGCCTAATAGTGACATAAATGTCTTCTTTAATAAGTTTGAAATATTACTACATAAATTGTCGTTAAAAAAATTTAAAAATTTAATAATTGCGGGTGATTTAAATATAAATATCTTGAGATCTAGTACGGGAACTTTAAGGTTACAAGATACAATTACAAACTACAACCTCTTACTTCATATAAATCAACCTACACGTGAAAATAACTGCATAGATCAAATTATGAGTAACTTTACAAATGCTACGGGAAATATTCATCAAACAAGTCTGTCAGATCATAACACTTGTCAAACATTAACATTTCCGGTAGCACAGAATGATGAAAGCTTGAAACATTGGTTTGTAGAAAATAGGAGATATAGTAAGGAAAACCTTGAAAGATTCAAAGAGTTTCTCTCTGCTCTATCATGGTCTGATGTATATAGCGATTCCAATACTTTGGATTCAGCGTTTGAAAAATTTCATGAGACATTCTGTCTGCTGTATAATTTGTGTTTTCCTCTTGAAAAGACAAAGCAAAATGCAAATAATAACTCGGCTAAATGGATAACGAAGGGACTTAAAATATCAGCCAAAAAAAAGAGAGAATTAAGATTTCAGTATTACAAATTTAAGTCAAAAGAGGTGAAGACTACATATAAAAAATATAGTCTATTATTAAAAAAATGCATTATTAGATCCCGGCTGAATGTGAATTTTAAACATATGCGTTACTCAAAAAATAAATGTAGAGCTGCCTGGAATATAATTAAGGACAAACATGATAGAGTGCAGACTTTTGAAGGTTTTAAATCAATTAATCTAGGTGATCATACTATTACAGAAACAAAAAAAATTGCAGAGACGTTTAATAATTTTTTTATTGACCTCACTAACCATAATAAAATAAATGATACAACAGTAAACTTTCAAAAAATTGGGCTGCAGGGTACTGGCTCTAGTGTCTTTTTGGCGCCCGTAAATGAATCAGAGGTATTGAAGATTATATTTTCTTTAAGCAACTCAAAAGCCGTAGGAGTTGACGGTGTCTCTACGCACGTTATTAAAGAGACTGCGATGATCTTATGTCCGGTGTTAGCGTTTTTAATTAATATTTCATTTACAGAAGGGGTCTTCCCCAAAATACTAAAATTTTCTATCGTTAAACCTCTACATAAGAAAGACAGTAAGGTAGACATGAACAATTACCGTCCAATTACTTTGATTCCAATATTTGCTAAAATTTTTGAGAAAGCGATGTTGTCTAGAATCACTTCCTTTACAGACAAGTTTAATATAATTAGACCTGAACAAAATGGTTTTCAAAAGAAAAAATCGACAACACTTGCAGCATTCACATTGATTCGTAATGTCACAGACTTTATTGATAAACGGATTCCGGTATCAGTGGTCTTCTTTGATATGAGTAAAGCTTTTGATTTTGTGAATCACAAAATTCTTTTACAAAAATGCGAATTTTACGGCATTAGAGGACTTGCTCTAAAATGGTTGGATAGCTATTTGACAGATCGCAAGCAATGTGTTGAAGTGAAAACATTAAATGAAAACCTAGTCGTTACTTCTCACAGGTCAGAATATAAAGTCAATAAGTTCGGCGTCCCTCAAGGTAGTATTTTAGGGCCTTTACTTTTTCTTCTTTATATAAATGATTTACCTTCTGTTACAACTCATCAATGCATACTCTTTGCTGATGATGTTTCTATCGTAATACCTCACGATAGAAACAATACGCACGATAATTACAAGGATCTTATTGACCACGAAGTAGGTAACATTTTAAGATGGCTTGACAGTAATAACTTACGTGCTAATATCTCTAAAACTAAATTTATATATTTCCATAATTACAATAATAAAAATAAAATAGATTTTAATTTGACATGTCGTAATGAATTAATTAATAAAGTAAGTGATATAAAATTTTTAGGACTTATGTTAGATGAGAACTGTAATTGGAAGTCGCATATTGAATATATTTGCAAAAAGTTAAATCGTTTTGTTTACGCCTTAAAGAGATTGCGACAGATATCTAGCGAAAAAACTGCTCTTACCGCATATCACGGCTATGTAATGTCAGTTCTTCGATATGGTTTAATACTTTGGGGAAATTCGACAAATGTTGGCAAGGCTTTTATAGTCCAAAAGAAATGTATAAGGGCATTATGTGGTGTGGGTCCATTAGAATCATGTAGACCTCTCTTTAAAAAACTTAAACTACTAACATTGGCTAGTCTTTATATTTTCCAAGCAGGGCTATTTGTAAAGGAAAACGCTAGTATGTTTGACCATTACATTGACAACGTTACCTCAGTTATACAGAAAAGAGACCCCACTAAGCTCATTTTACCCAGATCTAAATCAGCTTTAAAAAGAAAGAATTGTTACATAATGACCATTAACATATTTAATAGATTACCAAAAGGCATTCGAGAGTTACCTACTCGACAATTCAAGGCAAAGCTTTATGCATGGCTGGCTGAAAAATGTTTTTATAAAATAAGTGACTTTTTAGATTATAATTTTGACATACGATATAATTAAGTAGTCGATAATTTCAGATTGTTAAATTAGATATATATATAATGCATGATAAATTTTGCACGCCGTCACACGGTGGAGTATGTGAAACCAAATATTATAATTTAAGAACTGTATACCATACTTCATGCAATAAACAATTTCATTTCATTTCATTTCATTTCATTTCATTTCATTTCATTTCATTTCATTTCAATATAAAATAATTGATTGATTCAGGCGTTACTTTGCGGAAATCCATAAATATTAACAAATAGTATAAATATATTTAGTAATAAATCCGCTTAATTTCTAAACAAAGGTTTTAATTCACTTAACTTTAGTTTAGAACTTTAGTATATATCATTATATAGTATTATATATATATATATATATATATATAATACTATAATAATATGTAATATAATAACAGTATATATTTGTTTAGAAATTAAGCGGATTTATTACTAAATATATTTATGTACTATTTGTTAATCAATATAAATATTAAATGATCCTTATTGACTAACAGACAACGCACAGGCCAAGCCACTGAACGTAGAGACTTCAATTTTCAAGGGTATGATTATCAAGAAGTGTAGACGCGTTGGTATTAAGAAAGAGATTTTGTCACAACGCAAACGAAGTTACGGGCGTGAGCTAGTGTCATATAAGTGCTTATTGCTTCACAACAAAGTAGGTATAAAGAAAACGCATACTCATAGGTACTCATTCATACCTCTACGTTATTTGTAGGCCCAACCTCCTGCGGTATTTTATTTCCGTATCAAAGCATTTCATAAGTACTTATAGGTAATTTTTTAGCACTGACTCGTGCATAAAGGATTCGCCAGTGAGGGGTTCGGGTTGTTTACGGGTGTTAAAATGCCGGAAGTGGATGTGAATAGGATATTTGAATGATGACAAAAAATACTTTTATTTGTATGGCGCAGGTATATCTAGTTAGGGTTTAATAATTATTGGGTTTGACTGATTTATAGTATCTTGAAGATGCGCTTTGGCCACAACGGACGTCGCAATTCAAAGTCTTGCGTAGTAGTCTACGAAAATCTATGTACAGACAGCGTCATAGATAAGTATCCCCCTTGCATTATAATACCCAGCTTCAAATCCCTTTAAATCACCGTCGCGGCGAATGGAGAAGTTTTGTCTTTAAACATAGATTATATTTGTATAACAGTATGTAATCCTGAAAATAATTTTAAGTGTTAAATTTTTTTGAAAGGATTTATAGCTGGGTGTCTTGTGCAAGGGGGATACTTATCTCTGACGCTGTCTGTACATATGTATTTACAAAAAAATAGTATGAAAGTATTCTATTCTATCAGTTATCTGGTTCCCATAGTACAAGCTCTACCATGCTCTGCTTAGTTTGGGTCTAGATGGCGTTGTGTGAAATGACCAAAAACATTTATTATTATTTCTCGTCAACTGTAAGACCAGACCATCTGTGACATCTAACAGTCATACGAGGTGCATGCATTTGCATATTTTGCTAAGTATTTACAAACATTTAGCTTAGCATTTCTATTTGTGAGGTACTCTAGCGGAACCAACGCACGATTCGTCTATTTTACATTTGAAGTTTACATCAACGTCTCGTCATAAAGAAACCGCGCTAATTAATCTGCCAATATTACCTTCAGTTCAATTCATAGAATATTTGCCACTGATATTTGATACATTACGCATAAACTGCCGAGAATCCTATTCCTAAAAGGGATTGTGAGATTTGGACTAACTTTTATATTTAGGTTACCATCGTCATCGAATAAAGACACTACTTCCGTTTCATGTTTTTACTAAACTAAGTATTTTGTTACCTAGATAATATCATTTTCGTGATGAATCTCTGACATGCACTTTTTGACCTTCTTACATATCTCACTAACCCGTAACGATTGAACACTTTTAGACTTGACCAAGCTTCAGCTTGTACAAAATTTAAGAAGACAAGCTTAACATACAGCCTATCCAAGTTATAACTTCATAATTCATAATTCATTTATTTTCAATTTCAAGCATTTACATTCAATTTAAGTATCTAACATTATTTTTACTTATTGGCTTGCTTGAGACATAGTATGGGTTTCAGCACCTACACTAAGCTGTTAAGCTTGTGCCGTAGATGCTGGTACCTTCCAGGAACATTGTGATTTTCAGCCAAGAAGTAGGACTAATCTACGCAGGAGGATCTATGGAAGTACATTTAAGTATATTATTTATTTATATTGAAATTTATGATTAAGAATTTATTCAGTCAGCTAAACTACAATATCAACAAACACATGTGAATATATTACTAACTCAGAGCAATAAATGCATTATTCTCGTGGAGACTCATGTGGAACGGGAGCCATGGCATCAAATTGGCATATGTTATCGGGGACTGCATGGTCACTGGGCAGACTGCGCGCTCATCCAAAACAGCGTGGGCTGGCTTTGGGAATGTTCCATTTAGGAGTTCTCACACCACATAATATCACATTCCAATTATATCTAATACGACATAACTGTCCGAACACTCAATTATTAATATTATTATAAATAACTGGTTTTGATCTCCACAATACACGGAAACCTAGTGTGGAGCTCAAAATTTCTAAATATACGTAATCAAATATTTAGTTTCCATTTATTATATTTACTACAGCATAAGCTAACTACTTCAATCTATATTACAAATTTACAAACGGAAACAATTGGGCCACCCATTTCCATTAATTAAGATAGTTACCAATTACTTTAAGAACCTACCTATGAAAAAATATTTACCTTTGATTATGTTAGCTTTACTTTATATACTTAATCTACTGCTTACCTATATCTTTATTATGTATTTCTTGTAATATCTTTTTTGTGTCAAAATAAATTTATATCCATATATCGAAAATTAACGAAAATTCCAGCTCTACACTACACGTCCTGTTTTAACCAACTTGAAAAAAGAAGGGTCTCGACTGTATGTTTGTTACGTGATGACTCCGTCAAATAAGAATTGATGATTTTCCTTTTTTTTTATTTTTCTTTTTCTGTTTGGTCGGTCATACTTCAGAGGTGGTCCCACAGACATAGATCGGTCGTCCCGTAGAAAATTTATCAAAATCGGTTCAGAAGTTAAGGGGAATCCTCAAATCCGAATTCCATACAAAATGTTTCGGACAAATACTCAAAAAGTACGCCGTATTATAGTAGGGTAATATAGGTAAGGTTTCATACTTTTATTTAGGTTTTATACGTGTTTTAAAATTAACCCTACTAAGTTAAAAACACATAAAATCTAAATTAAAGTATGAAAACCTTTCACATTTTTTGTTGACCAATCAAAAAACATGGACGAATGATAGTGTGAAGAAATTACTATAATACGGCGTACTTTTTGAGTATTTGTCCGAATCATTTTGTATGGAATTCGGATTTGAGGATGCCCCTTAAGTTGCTAAAGCAAATTACTGAAAAATTACAATGTCTTATTTCCCTTTCCTGTGACTTTTCAGTGGTGTTAACGGTCACAAGAGCACTGAAAAAATTTGCCCCATTTGTAGGCGGTTGTTGTATGTTTTTGTCAAAAACTTTGATTAATTATTTATTGTATTATACTTAAATTAGTCAAAAAGGTGGTCTAATTGCTAGACAGCAACCTGAAGGAGGTTGCTGTCTTACTAACAGTCTTACTAATAGTCTTACTAATAGTTAAATGAAAATGGACTAAACTTGCTTTTATAAAATAAAGGCTTTTTTACATCGCAGTTTCATCTCCAAGGCTCCGAGTAAGACTAATAGGTACTTCCGAAAGGCCCGAAAACGGCGAAACACATTTTCGTAAGACATTGATCAATGACTTGCGGGCAGCCGAATATTATTCTGACTAGAATTTAGTCAAATATTTCAAGATAATCTTCCATAAAAATAAGGAAAGATGGAGGTTTTACTAAACCAAATAACTGTCTGTTTAGAGTCTCTGTAATGTACGACACGGTAATGTACAGTCAGCTGGACAGAGATGTATACACTCCCAAGCTTTCACATTTATTTACGCTTAATTTTGCAAAGAAAAGTGCACGCAAGCATTTTCAAATTAATGTCGTCATCTTACTTGTCGAAAGAAGAATGTCTTTGCAAAATTAAGAGTACCTAAGTATAAAATAAATGTAAAATCTTGGGAGTGTATACATGTGCAGCTGACTGTACAACCCCGGAATGTACAGTCCCGGAATCCGCGTCCTAATGGCTTTTTATTCCTGGACTGTGAGTTACCGTGCCTTTATGAGTCGCGCATTCCACCCCTGTCCAAAAGTTGTACGGGCAAGGAATGCGCGACACGAAATTGAACGACACAGGAATAGGAAGCCTAGGACCGTATCGTGCATTACTGTATCCCTCTGTTTATTAAAATTTCTGTTTCAATAACGCAGGATCACGTACCGTAGAAACACGTACGGTTCAATCGTTTCTTTTATCCTCGTATGTTACTCCAAATTTTTAATATTCGATACCATACGATCAATATGTAAAAGAGCTCGCCCGTTACGTGACCTGAAAATCACGCATTTATATCAGAGAAAGCTTGATTACGATACGTGGTTCATCGGCCATGGTTGCCGGCCGATGGTGGCGGCCTTGGAATGGAAGTGAAAACTATAATCACGATAACCATCTACTAGTATGTATAACTGCTTTATTGGGGCGTCCAACTCCCCAGCAGGGCCACGACCGCCTAAAAATTTGATTTATTCATATTTCATTTATTCAGGCTGTAGGTATTATAATGAGGCTTCCGTCGATTGGGACCTTTAGGTATTGGGACCACGGTCCGAATGGCCGGTTTTACACCCTGTATTCTTAATCAGTCCTCAAGTTCAAATTCACCCTACGTAAGTTGTAAAATGGCCGCCACTTTAGAAAGGTTTCGGCTGTCACCTGTCTTTCAAATGTAAGTATTTTCTTGAGTGAAAAATCATCTTAGAATACAGGTGTTAGTTTTAACCTAGTATTATTCTATGATTATTTAATACGTATAATGTGGAGCAAACGCAATACAATCAATGTCAGGCAAGGGGGAAAAAGAGGCTGGATGTTAGACATTGTCAATAAAATAAAATATATAGGTACTAAGAATGTACCTAAATTGTATCAAGGACCTAGGACTTGTGGTTACTGGTGAGTAGAACGCGTTAACGGGTGCTTAAAAACCTATGCAATCGAACTATTG
This sequence comes from Lobophora halterata, assembly GCA_932526365.1. Classification (NCBI taxonomy): domain Eukaryota; kingdom Metazoa; phylum Arthropoda; class Insecta; order Lepidoptera; family Geometridae; genus Lobophora; species Lobophora halterata. Next base: position 2,563,111 of record OW052012.1, read on the forward strand.
GATTATCGGCCACTTCAGTCATTGAATCGATTGATGACATCCGAGGCAGATAACAATGGTTATTGTTATCTCGAGAACATTTATTACAACATTTGAAGTTACTTTTTTTGTAGGAATATTATAATAATCCTGAGCTGGGTCATAACAACCACGCCCTTTAGTGATTTTTTTAAGTGAAAACTTTAAGGCGCGCGAGCTCGTTATTTTGTGAGTATTGAATAAGACTGAGCCGTCACGCTCGGCTATGTAACGCTCGTTTGGGTAAAATCATGTATTTTACCCAAAACATGCATCCAACTCTATTTGACGGTTCTTTATTCATAAGTATAGCAAAGTATAATAATGTTATTAACTCTCTAACATTGGAATTTCAGAATTTCAAATTATTTTCAAAGAATTCTCCAAATCTGCCATAATGGATTTAAACAAATGAAGTAAGATAAGACATTTATTTTAGACAAATTCCTTGTAACACGATCAAAACTAAGTAGGTTGTTATGCGGTTACTGTAAACAAACCTTCTAGGAGATAGATACGCAGGAAAGATGAGCCTGTATTATATTTATGTTCAAAGTATTATATGATGCCTGCTTTGCTTGATTTTTAATTTTGTTTTCCCACTAAGTAGGGTGCCAATTGCCAAGTGCCAACGTGAATTTAGTTGATAATTAAAGATATAAATTTATTTTTACAATAATAATAATATTAATATATCATCTAGAGTTCTGATATTATTATTGTACGAATAATTTAATTATGGTAAGTGCATTCTTACCGTTGAAATGGAGTACAATAATTTGGCTCTCGAATTTGTATGTAACTTGGACTTAAAAACCGCGAATTTGCATGTCCTGCAAACTTGGATATAAAAACCGCGAATTGGTATGTCTTGCAAACTTGGACATGAAAACCGCGATTTTGTATGTCCTGCAAACTTGGACATCAAAACCACGAATTTTTATGTCCTGCAAACATGATTAATATAAAAACCGCAAATTTGTATGTCCTGCAAACTTGGACATAAAACCGCGAATTTGTATGTCCTGCAAACTTGGGTCATCAAAACCACGAATTTTTATGTCTTGCTAACTTTGACATAAAAACCGCGAATTTGTATGTCCTGCAATCATGGACCAAAAAAACTGCGATTATTCATATCTTGCAAACTTTGACCTTGGATACTTCAATAAAAAATACACTATTTAGTTGAGTCTGTTTCTATTGAGTTCCCGGTCTTCAAATCCAGTACCGATGCCTTTAACATATTAAAATGCATAATGCCACGCTTGCCGCCGTATGGTACGCGAACGAAATTACAATTGTAAAGTAACCATTTTAACGCCAGTGAAACTTAGGAAAAAATATCGTGTGCATGTATAATGTATCGGGCAAACCCCTTAGATACGTGAGGTGAACGATCGTAGGACCAACTTTTTGAGAAGCGAGTTTGAGTAGAGGTCAGTTTGTGTCAAATATCGAAACTAAGATAGGTAAGTTTTTGAGCATGGATGGAGGATGCCAGAGTTCTGATTCACTATGGCGAGAGGGCACATTTTTGAGAATTCTTGAGGTGTTATTGTGCCCCGCATTCAAAACAGATGCTACTGTGACCCAATTACGAAAAAAAACTGTCAATCTGGTTGTATCGTATCCGTCACAGAAAAGTATATGGCGATACGATACGAACTCGATTGCCAGATTTTACGTGATCGGGCCTCCGCTTTGTGTGCTGCCTAATTAATAGTAGGTGAATCGAAATTATGTATATCTTAAAGTTATTAATTAGCAAGCAGTGTCCGTGGCAGTGTGCAGTATCTTAAATAACCTTTAGCTATACCATCCAGCAACTATACACTACAGATTACTAGAGACATACTAAATTCTCTAAGCGTACTTTTCCTTTTATATGCACTAAGGGGATAAAGCAGTGTCTTATGTGGCGGGTGGCATATTGAACCCTGAGCGAACGAGGGACTCAGTTAACTCCTGAGCGAAGCGAGGGAGTTATGTAGAGTCCTGAGTGACGCGAGAGGTTCAAGCTGCCCAAGACGAAGACAGGCTTTATCCCAGAGGAGCATACTCTACTTTTCACACCTTCTGCGAGGCAATAAAAATCCAGGGCTCCGAACTAAGCAGTCAACATCGTCTTTTGTTTTACAATCTTTGTAGTCGCGTTCTTTTTTTTTATGAGTGGCCAGTTCGATTTTAGAACAAACCTTTTTACAATGCCCTATGTGCGTTCTTTTACTTAGAGTTTTCCACGAGTTTCCACACGAATTTGACGTTCCAAATTCAAATCACATTACAACCCTTGGGAGTTTCATACGACATTACCTCCCTGGTGTGTGGTAAAGTGGTAATGCTTTACCTTGATGATAGCATGATATGTAATTGGACATTGTCGAGCAGGTGGTGTGAAAAGTTTTTTATCAACCAAGGACTGGTTTATGAGGCAATCTCGTAATTTATTTAAGCTCTATCTAAGAGTTCGCTCATAAATCATTTGGTCTTGATACAAAACATTAGCTTTTGGAGTTAACTGATAAAATAATCTAGGATATTATAGGATAATAACCAAGATTCGTTTCAGTTTCATGAACTCGACAAATCTTATTCCTTATCGCTTCTTATTTAATCAGTATTGATTGAATGTCTGACTGAGCGCAGTACTTCACCGTCAGTAAAATTCAGTCAGTAAAATCAGGTAAAATTCTGAAACGAAAATCTTTGCAGAGAAACTTACATAGAATGTTTACCATTGTAAATTCGTTTTTAAATAAATGCATGGTATATAACAGTAAGATATTTTTTTATTATGATTATTATTTTATTTATTTTTTAGTTAAGAAATTGTTATTTACAAGACTGACCTAGTTATTGTGAATATTGTCTAACTATTTTTTGTGTTCTAACTATAAATAATTGTGTTAATTTTGTAAATATGATTTGTAACTAACATTTTGCTCAAAGTTTTATATAATTTGTAATATTAATTTTATTTCACTAAGTTACTCGCTCAATTACCTCTTGCATGTCGTCTTCACCTATAATTGCAGTGGCACTTGGCCTGAGCTATGTATCATGTAACCAAAAAAATGTATTAGTGTATACTGTGTTGGTGATCAATAAATAAAATAAAATAAAATAAAATTACAGCATAATATTTTTTTATAATTTTGTTACATTATAGTTGTCTGTAAGTTAGCCACATTTTGTTAGTAAGTAAATTCTAATCATCTACCTCTCGGTCGTGCAAATATTTAAAAATGTACAGATAATAAATTATAGGTTTAATTTAAAATGCGATCCCTACTTGCATCATAGTCTCTACCTACTTGGTGTTTATGTCTGTAGGTAACTGTTTATTAATTTTCTGTTGAGAGTTCTTTAATTTACCTATTTTAGATAGCCTTTGACATTGGAGGATCATTTAGAATTCGTTTTATTTCGATCTAAAGTAATAAAGTTGAATGACCACGTAGCACCTTCATTAGCAAATGAAAATTCAAAATTAATATTTGATGAAGGATAAATTCATCATTTGAAAATACAAGAAGGTTGAAATTATATTTGCCAATTGTTACTAATTAACGCAGTTTTAGGTATCTAATGAAAACGTAAACTTAATAACTCAATCAATTTATACCTATTTATTTATTGAATCATTGAAGAACCAACAGCGTTAACTTGGATAAGTACCTAGATATAATTATATTTCTGCAACTTCATGTAAGAACATTTTGTATGTTTTTATTTTAATCCTGGGAAAAAATAATTTACTTTTTTTTTCAGATTATTTTTGCGGGCAAAGGGCAGCATATTTTTGAAGAGAAGGACTACTAACTTTATAAAAACAAAGAACTTACGTTTGAGCTTTATCTTGATACTGTTTTTCGGACTCCAAGTCGAAAACAATCCCGACGCGGCCGCACCACTTCGCACACCCATTTACTGACACAAACTCATATTAATTCGCGCACATATTATAAAAACCACTACAATTTTGCACACAAAACAGCTATTTTACTACTATTTTTTAAATATTTTTACGTATTCACGGCTCGATAGAGCATGCGCGAACGCAGCTGTCAAATGATACTGCATTTTACCGCTAGCTGGCGCCGTAGCGGGGAGACAGAGAACGCAATATTTATTCTTAAGTAAGAAAGAGATAGTTGCAACAGCCTTAAAAAGCTCAAAGCCTTTTTGGCCTGAATTAGTATGCACGCCAGTAGGTGTTGCAATTTGCTATTGTTTTGGTGGCAATGGGTCTGTGAGACTTCCTATCTGGCGGTAATTGTATGCGCATTACGTACACCTACTTTTTCGTAACCTAGTTTTAGACAGGTTTTTAAGCTTTGCGTAACGTGTATCTATTTGAGACATTTTTTTATTAAGGAAGCAGGAATTTATTTTTATTTTTAAGCGAAAGTTTGAGAATTTTACTTCTACGCTCAATTAGTAGAGCACCTAAGAGGATATTCAGAGAGGTCAAATCCCACAATGGTCGAAACATTTACTTTATCGCGTCAGGCCTACATAGTTGATATACCAAAAAAGGTGTTTTCCAGAAAACACTTTGAGAAGATATTCTTCAAACATAAAATAAGTCGGTACTTATTTTAAATCAATAGGTAGATTTAATGGAACTACAATGTCCAAGAATATGCTAATCAAGTGGATTAACAAAAAAAAAATGTAATGTACCTTTCCACATAATATTACAAAATTTTAGTAATCTAAGAAACTAACTACTACTAACCTTATATGGATCTTGTAGTCTGAAATAAATTTTTTTTTTTTTTTTTTTTTATTTATTTAAGAAATAATTAGTTAAGTACTATAAAATAAGCATTATTAATAAATACAGTACATATACCAGTCGTCACGACAACCAGATATAACAGTTATCTGACCATTATTCAATACTATCTGAGACCTGTTTGGTTGCACCTGGATTCCTATAACTGTTACTAGTACTAAATAACTTTAGGGTAAAACATATTCCTTCTTAAACCTAGATTGATTATTGCATAAGTACGATTAAAAAAAAAAATACTTAACTGTAGATTCACGTTAATATGATGCATGGTAGAGTAATTCGCTTACTGGTTTTATTTTGAAAACCATGCTGTTGAAAACCTGTTTTCAAAACCAGTACAAAGAAAGTGTTTTTGTCTGCAGGAAATACTGCGGAGGTTTGGATGGTCAAATTACACATGGAAGTCATTATATTTACAAATACATTTTGCAGACTTGTTATGTAATTAATTAAAAGTTTGATAATAATAATTGAATTAAAATTAACTCTGCTGAAATATATTATTATCTTTTCTTTGCCTTCACGTCCAACCAAAAATCCAATATTCGCGGCAGACTTTCAGAATGATGTTCAAAGAGTTCCTTATTATGAATTCCGATTCCTTCTGATACGTTAAATTGGATTCACATACAAATATCAACCTGCCTAGATAGATGATGATTTGGGTAGACACCGTGAGTGATATGGGTGACGGAAAAACTTCTTGACTGGTCTTTAGTTCTGCCCGCGGTTTTGGTTGCTGGTATCAGCATAATAATATAAAGTAGCCTACAAAGAGCTTCTATACCATGTATCTAGAGAGCTAACACGCCATTTTGTTTTATTTAAGGATTAAGAATTCTGAACCTTAATCTTTGGAAATAAAGTTCTTTTTTAATTAAATCTAAATATAAGGATTTTAATGCTTGATAGAGACCCCCTCGTTAAGGAGTGTGTCTCGTTCACACAGTTGCCAGCATACAATTAAAATTAACATGGCCATGATTTTTGAAATAAGTGGGACTATTTTCGAAATTAGACGATTTGCTTTAAATGTTATTCAGATTCATTTGAAAGGTTTAGTACAGTCGCTGTCATGTAGGTTAGGTACCTAACTGCCGAGAAAAATAATTACTGTTCGAAAGAAACACAGTATTAAAGCCATTGAATCAGATATACCTCACAAGAATGCGGTGAACCGCCCTCTTTTTTGTTGATATTTTAATGCACCTATGTATAATATAATTTAAAATAATAATGCAAAGTAACGTATGTATATAACATTGATAGCTTATTGAGCAGATTGAATTTTCCCTTGGTTGCTTGTTTATGTCTCAATGAAATATTCAAAGTTCAAAAATTATGATCACCCTACAGAACGAGATACACTCCTTACTGGTTCTAGCTCTTTCGGCTCGCAGTTTTCGTGTCAGTCGGCATTCTAGATGCATAGTATACAAGTTCTTTGGTAGCCTACTTTGCACAGCGTATAAGCATTGCCATTCAACGTGGCAATGCCGCCAGCGCTCTGGGCACGTTGCCGTCTGGTGGTGACAACGACCGACTAGGTTATTTATAGTTTTATTTTTTTATATTTAGAGTTATTTATTATTGTTCTCTGTTATTAGTTAGTTGTGTAAATATAAATAAATGAATTAGTATATAGTATTAAAAAAAAGGAGCCTTGGTTCTATTCTAGCTACTAAACTAAACTCAAGTCAGTAATTTCGGCATGATTGGGCATTAATTAATGAATGAATAAATTAAATAAAACTCTCTATTGTACCAGGAAACCTAAAGATACATTAACAAGATAAATAAGGCGCATGTACAATGGGTGGCCTTATCGCTAAGCAGTGATCTCTTCCAGGTAACGTTGGGATGGACTTGGTAATACTAAAATATGAAACGTTGGCTAAAGGTGCACGAAAGAGTCATTTATTATTTATATTTCATTAATCATCATAGCTAAGGGATTAGCAAGCTGAAGTGCCAGTGGGCTGGCCATATCTGCCAAAAACCGATTACCGCTGGGGTAAAGTCAAGTTTTTGAGTGGAAACTGCGACTCGGTAAGCATAGTCGAGGACACCCTCCGGCCAGGTGAGGTAAAGTGGGGTAAAGTGGGGTAAGGATTTGCGAAAAGCTGCATTTGGCAGAAGATCTGGCAAGACGAAGGCATGGCGCGATGGCACACATTGGAAGAGGCCTATGTCCAACAGTGGACTGCGATAGACTTATGATGATGATAATGATGGGGCATTATACATCCAGATGGATGATCTATCCAAGTGTTGTTTGAAATAAGGTCATTTCATCCTGTTCGTGTGATGTTTTGCGCCATTGCAGAGAGTAAAAGAGGTTTACTGAAAGATCATTTAAAACCTCATATTTTCCGAGGGAACATTATCCTGCCTATTATTTTGTCTGAGTTGCCAGCTGCGCAACAGATACTGGCAATGTGCCAGCCCAAAGTTATGACAATGTGTTTTACAAACAATGAATGCCAATACGGATATTCTAAAGGCTGTCTGTTAAACAATTTGGACACGTTTTGAAGTTTCCAGAAGGCTATAAAATTACCTTCTAAACTTATGTTTTCATTGTTGCTACCCGTGATTTCATCTGCGCGATAAAAAGTATCTAGCCTAAGTCCACAGAAAATGGAAAGAGCCTTTAGAATATCTCTGTGGATAACGCAGTGGGCTGTAATATTGTTAATCTAAGATGTTATAATTATTAAGCAAAATGTATATTACAGTTGTTTGTTGTCCCGAATAAATAAAATAAAATAAAAAAGAGATTCGCTTTTTTTGTCTATGCCTAAGTCTTACATAATAATTTGCTTCATGTGTTATTTGTTGACGAAAAACTGTTTTAAAAATATCTAATTAATTTCACAAAAAGTTTCTCAGTCCATTAAGATATTACGTTTGAGATTGCATCTTTTTATTATACGAAATTGTAATGAGATCCCGTTGAAGTCTTTTGTATGCAAAAGCTGATCGATATTGCATCTGTAGTCGACTTTCCTTTTATTTCAAGAATGTTAGTTTTGTAAAAAAAGTATATTCATTTTTCCAGCAGATTTTTTCTCAGTTTTCTTGTTCATATTTTCTAGTCGAGGTGTTTGCTATGAATAGTGTAGGTAAGTTCACTATTTGACTTAACACAATGGCAATTTTTCTTTCATAGGTACCAGATTTTTTATAATTTTATGTTGATTTTTAATAGATTTATCAAGTTATAGTTACTATGGGACTACCATAGCCTACATATATGAAAGCAATAAATAGACGCTCCCTTTCTCCTTTTTTATTTCATTTTATGAAATTTGATTATAGTCTGACTGGAAATATTCAGTCGACGCTGAATACGACGCTTATTACGTACTCTGTGAAACATAATGTAGAGAACGCAAATTGTTTCGAACTCAGAAGCAAAGTAGGTACCTACATAAAAAGCAGAGGGTATTGCCACAAACATACAATTTTAATCCATGTCTTCCTTGCTAAGGTAAGTATAGTATCTACCTAATTTTAAAGTGTTATGCAACTGAAGTTCTAATATTTATGTAAAAATAAATGAACAAAAACATTTAATAATTCTTAATTAACACCCTTTTCGTGATTCTTTTTATTAAATTTGTATATTTATCAGCATCACTTAGCTCTAGCAGAGAAACGATCTCATTATACTTGAGAAATCAACTCAGTAGCGCCTGTAAAAACATGGAAAGCAAACAACACGCTTGTCTCATTGATATGAATAAAACATCAGGCGTTATTTGGTTATTCCAATTCTGTGAATTGCGCGAACCATCAGGATTTCTTCATTATAATATTTATTAAAAAGTGACCGAATTATACTGTGAAAATAGGAGATTTTTTTATTACCCAACCCATAATCGACCACTTACTGTCTTACTTACTTTTCTCTGGCTTAATCCGACTAAGGTGGAAGGAATGCAGATATATTCCAGTATAATAGGTAGGTAACCTTACCCCACCCCACCATTAAAATCACCTACTTTTACGTAGTACCTATCTGTGCTTATACTAATCGCGCGAGTAGAGGAGAGTGTATTTTTAGACTTATAAACGAGAAGATAATTACCTAGCAAAATGATATTAAACTGTGCCTAATAAATATTTATTTGTAGGTACCTTTGTTGGATTGGCGGCTCTACATAAACTATGGGCGGCAGATTTTTGGGGCGGCGAATTTAGAGTATTTTTTTTATATCTTCCAGAAATGAAAAGATTAATATTAATCTTGGTAAGTAAGTACCTAAATGTAAATCCTTATTATAGGAACATTGAACTGTAAAAGGGCGGTAGGGGTGAGAAATATTTTAAAAGCCACTGAAAATCCCCTAACACTCCCTAACACAAACTACCTAAGCAAGTCAACCTCCACTTGAAGGTAAATAACGATTTCTACTGACTTCGCCTACTTGCCTCCAAGTAAGTTGCTAAATAAAACCAATTCCATCAACTAGCAAGAAAAAAAAAATTGCAAGATCTAGCTTATTTCGACTAAATAAAAGTAAGACTACGTCACAGTTTGTATAACTTGATAATAGTCTGACTGGAAATATTCAGTTGACGCAGTATAGAGAGTAGTAGTAAAAAGTTCGAAAACATGTGTCGGAGTGCACGAAAGGAGCCTCTTCGAGGCGCACTTGAAATCTTTTCACCACACTGGTTGGAACACACACAAGGAACTAGTGACACGATAAGAAGAAGAAGACAGTTTGTATACCTACACTATTTTACTAATTTTATTTTATGGTCCTACCACTCGACAGTACTGATGAAGAGAAAAGTGTTTTGAGAAAAAATAATAATATTTATAAAGTAGTATCGCATACATAAAAATATTCTAATGACATGATAAGGTACCTAATGCATCATTATAATCAATTTTCTATTTTGTTTGCTTACCACCATTTTTCTATCATCTCTGTACTGTACAATAATACATTGGGTTCGTATAATGCAGTCGGTAAATTTCAGACAGAACGTGCAGTCACGACCAAAATAAATTGTGCTGGTTTTCATTTGCGAGGTACTGGATTCCTTACGAGGCAATGTATGCCATATTTTATGTTAATCCACTGCTGGTTGCCGTAATGCATTTTAGCTTAAAATGTCTTTAGCAGCTTGGAATTCAGCTATTAGGTAATAAACTAAAAATTCACTATCTATCCACTTACTTTTTTCGAGAACTAGCTGAGGCCTGCAAATTCGTTTGCATACGAATTAATATAATATATACCTTTGTTAGTACGTGCCTTTACTTCATGATGAACACAGCCTTAAAGTTTCAAGTCTCTACGTTCAACGTTTTGGCTGTCAGTCAGGTCCAAGCCTTTTATAAACACATATACATACATTTACAGATGGAGAAAGTATACAAGGATATTAAGAACAGAAACAGAAAACAGAATAAATAAGAGTAAACTAAAAAACATAAATATTCAGAAATAACATTTTATTGAATGATTTTAATTTTAACTTTATTTATTCGGGACAACAAACAATTGCAATATACATTTTACTACATTTTAATTATAATACATTGATTAACAATATTACAGCTCACTGCGTTATCCACAGAGTTATAATTTTTTTTTTAAATAAGAAGACCACTAGAGGATCTATCATCCAATCCTCTAGTGGTCTTCTAATAGGTATATACTGAGTTATCAGAAGGCGCTGGTATTCTGTTGAAGCTGCATACATACTATATAATATACTGCTTAGGTAGCTTAAGATAGATAGATAGAAAATGCTTTATTGCACAAAGTAAAAAACAAGTACATAGGCGAACTTAATGCTGGTTAGCATTCTCTTCCAGCTAACCTCTGCGTATTATGGAGATGTGGTAGTGCTAGAAAATAGTTTATAGCTTATTTTTAGTAAAAAACACACACTAATAAATAAAATAATAATAGCTTTGTCTCCCGTTCCCACTTGTCTGGTGTATGGCCTGAGAAAATGTCGGGTGCTCTAGTGGCTGAACATTATATGCATCTATTTATCTGGATTTACAACAGAGGAGCCGACATTGGATTAAAATACGGATCCGACATCCAATAAGTGGGAATGGGCTATTACTACTAGGTAATTCAAAATCTTGATTATACGCTGTATAGTGTCTGATACTAAAGCCTGCCACTGGCTCAAACAAGAAGGAAGGAATGCTAATCACATGCAATTTTTTTATGCTATTGTTATACTTACCTGGTAGTCTGGGTGAAGGGTAGTACAAAATGACACTCACCCTATCATTGTCCAGTCCATGCCTGCCTACTCTACTTCTTATTTTTTTAAACTTTTAACAAAAGTAGGCAGGTAAGGTCAAAAGGCATAAAAGAAACCGCTTCCATTTCACCCTTTATGAACCCTTAAAATACGGACTTTTTTCCGTATTACGAAGTCGTGCAAAAAAGTAGTTTAGTTTGCATTCATAGCACCACAGGCCCTACTAAGAAACAAATTATAATTTATATGAATACAAAAACGTGAAATTACATTGTATTTATTGCTCAGGTATAGATCACGAAAAACAATAGATATATCATTTAATAATTGTTTTTCGTGTTAAATGTAATAGGTAATTATTAATAAAGTATAAAGAATACCTATCTTTATTGTAAGTCAGATATCTACTTCTGAGAATGAAATTATGAAATGATGAGGCAGGTTCTTAAACTTATTTGTTGCAATAAAGGTCGATAACCATAAATTTCCTATCCTCCTAGTCATTTAAACATTTAAGTATATTAGTCCTAATTATTAAAGACTTGCGTAGGCTTGAGTTTCTTCTCTACCGAATGTGTCGGCCAGCATGTTACTGGATCGGTGCTGTCAATTTAAGTAGGCAGACCGCTATACCGCCAGAGTCCGTGACGCAGTAACAGCCATCTGCGATTAACTGCATTATAAGTCCAACCGAAAAAAACCAATATCCCGCCTACACAGATTAAAATAAAAAATAATCCTAATTAATTTTAGAATTATCAGACACTTTGACCTGAGCAATTATTAATGTTATAGTCACTTTTACTTTTAATACAGACCAATAAAAATAAGGTAAGTATCTGGCTACATCGTTTAGTTTCACAGTACCCCCTCGGGTCGTGGTCACGACCTCATCACCATATCAAAGGTCTACTAGGTCTCGTTCCATTCATTTTATTTACTTTGCATCCGTTTTTTTGGACTAAGAAACAAATTAGCCCTGCAATTAAACCTTCTTTGAAACGATGAAGGCTAATTAAGAGGATATGTGAAACTGTCAGAAATGACAGCTGCCGAATTGTAAGACAGTGATAGCGCAATTAGACACCTTACCCCGAGGGAAGAGGTTAGATATATATTTTTGTCGCTCAAAAGTAATGGACGTAAGCGACAAATCATAAAACATCGTATTGCTTGAAAAATATTGAATTTATAAAAAAATCCTTTTATATTTATCTAAGTTCTGTGATTACTCACTCAATAGTATAAAAATAAACCGTAAATATTCATTAAATTCCGAGGAAGGATGTAAATCAGATTTTAAGAGCGCCTATTTCAAAAAATAAATCTATTGAGAAAAGTTTCACCAATCGTGTTTCTGTCTTACATTTATTTAGATTATATCTTCAAGTAATCACTGTATTAACATCAAGTTTGTAAACTGTACCGTTACCGAGTAAGAATGAAACGCAGCGGCTCCAAATTTTCACATAGCCTCTTAAACGGTATTGGTGTAAATAAATGGCCGAATCAGTTTCACAAAAGCACGTGCAATTTTTCGGGAAATATATTTTCCAGTTTTATTAATACTGAACCGACTTAGATGAATGAGACCAATTTATAAGGATATCCTTTCAAATAAAAAAATAATAATCCGAATCGGCTATTAAATAAAAAGTTCTGAGGTTACAAGAATATACCAGAAACTAAATTTAGAATCTCCTCTATTTTGAAGTCGGTTAAAAATTCAGTTTTCCGCAGAGTTCTTGTACCTACTCTTCGGTAGGTACATTTAACTTACTCGTATTTTGTACAAACTTCTCATCTATTGGCGTGCATAAAACTTATCATATGAAGCGCTACTTGAACTTCATATCTAAGTAATCTAAGTTTATTACGTGAGCAGATTAAAGTAAAGCCAGAATTTTGGTATTCACATCAAAGTACCTAGGAATAAGATTATAATTTAAGTATAAAAATAAATCTTCAGCGCGATCTCATTTCATCTCGGGTGCAGTCATAAAGTTAGATTGTATGGTGACAGCCGAAAGTATCAGAGACCTGTGGGTGCAGTCGATGGTTTTGTAATACGCAGAAATTTTGTCAATTATTTTTGGTCTTCTTCATTTCGTGTCAATGACACAGCCCTTATATTTTTGGTGATCGTCAGGGTCTGGCTAGAAGGCTTTAAATTTTTCTTGAGGCGAGACTAAAGGCTCTGTCAGGTCTGGGTAACTGAGAATCAACAAAGACTATACCAGTTTCCTGTACATATCTTTCACTAATCAGCTACTCTTATCTGCGTCTTCGCCCGCCTGGGGACAGCTGGGGAGGCGAGGCTGAAGGCTCTGTCAGGTCTGGGTAACTGAGAGTCAACACAGACTATACCAGTTTCTCCTATATATCTTACACTTACCAGCGACTCCTCTCTACGTCTTCGCCCGCCTCGTGACAGCAGGGGAGGCGTGGCTACAGGCTCTGTCAGATCTGGGTAAGATAGTCAACACAGACTATACCAGTCTCCCCTACATATTTTTCACTTACCAGCGACTCCTCTCTGCGTCTTCGCCCGCCTGGTAACAGCTGGGGAGGCGAGGCTAAAGGCTTTGTCAGATCTAGGTAAGATAGTCAACACAGAATATACCAGTCTCCCCTACATATTTTTCACTTACCAGCGACTCCTCTCTGCGTCTTCGCCCGCCTGGTGACAGCTGGGGAGGCGAGGCTGAAGGCTCTGTCAGATCTGGGTAGCTGCAGGGTCGGGTGACTGGGCTCGGAGTGTCGTGCGCAGATCGCTGCTTCGACGATGGAGTCGATGCTGGCTGACCGTGGCAGATGGCCTGCTGATTCTCGCCTGCGAAACGTAAGTAATTGTATTTAGTAAGGTAATATAATCAAAAAAAATATTTATTGAGGGGCAATGCAGATAGTATTTTCGGAGCGCTGCCATTGTATCGAGTTTGAGCAGTTGTGCCACCTATAAATCGTTTGCAACGGTAGTTGGTCCAATTATTTCCTCTTGTACATTTTGTAATATACATAGCTAGATGGCTCATGATTTTATTAATTAAGTTTTCTTTAGTTTGTTTAGGTAGGTACAGACAGCGTCAGAGATAAGTATCTCCCTTGCACATGACACCCAGCTATAAATCCTTTAATTAATTGTCATACTTGAAATTATTTTAGGCTTACATACGTTTATACAAATATAATCTATTTTTTAAAGGCAATACTTCTACATACGCCACGGGGCGATGATTTGAAGGCATTTGAAGCTGGGTATTATAATGCAAGGGGGATACTTATCTATGATGCTGTCTGTACAAATGCAAAAGTTTGTATAGTTAAATTTGTTATAGAGGATATTAATCCTCAGATGCAATTGAGAACAACCCATATTTGCTACCCGATAAATGATGATGGTGTTCATATAAAACATCCAGATACATAGCTTCAAAGGAAATTGCGTCGCAATCCACAAAAAAGCCTCAACGAGAAGCACTAAATAAGTATTTATTTATTTATTATTTATTTAATTATAAATTATAAATCTATAAAAAAATTATAAACCTTTTTACGATTGAGTTTTTTTATTTCGATAACAAGGACTTGGCATTAACTCACAAGTGCTATAACTTTCTGTTTCAATACTTTATCGAATCGTACCAGGAGTTGGCAAAATCTCCGATTTTTTTTGACATTTTTTTCATACTTTAAGCGAGTTATACTTTCATATTACTTGCTAATTCCCCCTAATTACAATATCAGCCGCAGACTTGAGGCGCCTCCCTGCCGCTGGTTAATACCGAACATTTACATTTTAATGAATCCTTTCTTTATTCCAGGGTTTTTTTTACGATAAACACCGAAACTTTGGTGAAAATGAAATATTCTTATCAGGTAGCTCGTAATAAATGCTTGATTAGTTTCCAACTTTCACAATATTATAATAATACAATTTTATAGATATCTTCTTAATACGAAAATGTATAGAAAGCCGCTAACTTGAAATTGATCTAAGTTTTTTATAAAAACATACTAAGTACATGGGACACGACTTCAATGGGACATAAAGTCACAGGAAAGCAAAATACGCGATTTAGTTTACTTCGAAGAGTTATTTTTTTCTTTAACTCAACTACTGAACCGACTTAGACGTTCAAATTTCTATGAGACCAATCTAAAAGATAACCTTTCAACCAAAAATAATTTTCTAAATCGTTTGATAAATTACGACGAAGTTGTAACAAACATAACAATAAAACAAACAAATAAAGAACCCCTTCCTTTTCAACCGACTTAAAAAAGGAGGAGATTATCAATTCGGATGTTTTTTTATGTTTGTGACACTGTTGTGACAGTGATAGTGCTACTTATAAAGAACACATTAACGACGTGTCTTCCTCGTAAGAAATGTGCTATTGGACACTATCTTGATATCTGTATTTATAAAACTAAGTTAGAGTTAAATTACTCATTAGCCTACTCTGGCTAGATTGTAATAGTATTAGAGTACATTAAAAAGTAATTAATGTACACACACAACAAAAAAAAATGTTTGTTATCAGAACTTTGTTGCTTATAAACCGATTAGAAAAATATAAATATTTATTTGTTTTATTCGATATACTTTCAGATTAGTCCCATAGAAATTTTATCAAAATCGGTTAAGTAGTTTAGCTTTTATACCAAAATAAAAAAAAATATGTCAACAAAATTGCGTATACTTATTGCTTCCCTGTAACTTTTCAGTGGTGTTTACAGTCACTAAAACTGGATTGTTTTAGTGACCGTTAAATACGAAAAGTAGGTACTATATAAACAAAATATTAAAATAAGTTAGGTACATATAAATTAAATAAGTTCCTATTAAAATTTAGATAGTCTTTCATAATTATTTAAGGAATAACTAGATTGCTGTACCCTAGCAGGGTCTTTATATTTTAAGCACTTAGTAATTAGTTTCCAACTGTATCTAGGCTTAAGTATAAGGTGCAATAAAAACATTTGAAATGAATTTGAAAATTTGAAGTCGTTTGTCCATGTTTTTAAAAAAACCTTGATTTTATTTTGAAGTCTTTTGAAAGCTAAAATTGGCCCTACCAGAACTCTATCATTCGTTCATACTCTACACTACAACTTTTCCATATAAGTTACTATAGCTGCTGCACCATGGCTTGGCCCGCGTAGTATAGTGACAGAAAGTAGCCTTGGTTCTTTTATAACTCATAAACTATACCGACACCAAATTTCAGCCAATTCGGTTCAGTAGTTTTGTTGAGATTTAGGAGCTAACTTCCACCTATAATATTCATCTATCTTGTGCATTATTTCATAATAAAATTATAAGTAATAGGTATTTGTTTATCTTAAGCAAGCCTTTGAAGTTGTTATTAAAGTAATTGTATAAATCTCTGTGACTGTATAATATTCAAAGAACTTTTAAAGGATCGTTTATAAATTCTGTGATATTAGCCTGAGAATGTTTAACTTCTCGCTACTAGATGGCGCTAGTTTGGCGCAGTATTTTATCTTCCCGATAACGTTGACCTTGTCATTCCTATTTAGGTCGTATCTTCTGTCTCATGAAACCCTTAAAGGTGTTTTTATTTTCTTTGTTTACTTAATTAAAATTCGTATTATAAAATAAGAAAAAATATTTTCTATCAAAATGAGTACGCTTAAGCCTAAAAATATTTTTTTACTTGAATTTAATTGCAATTGTAATGCAAAGTTCTAGATCGCGCAAGCGAAGTTTTTTCATTTGCGTTCGTAGTGTCTCGCCGTGAATGAAGTATCTTCGGGGAGTCCGTTTCTACGCAGTAAAGTAGTGCATTGGATCGGGGAGCTACACTGATTCCCGGTCCCTTGAACGAAGCGATTTTGGGGTGGGGTTGCTCAGTTCAAGTTCAAGTGGCGCCAGCGGCCTTACACTTAGGGCCCTCGCTGCGACCTCTCCTAGGCTCTCAACCTGTCACTACAGGCCTGCCACAATCTCTCGCGGGTGCACGGATCGTCACACGATAATCCGCACCCGTGTAATAGCCGTGCGTATCGAGAGACATTCTCTACGTAGCGAGCACAACAAATCACTTAGATCGCGCATGAGGGTCAAGCCCCTCAAACCCCACTGTCGTAGAAGATTTGACTCTCTTTTAAACGAAATTCTCAAAACATGTTATTGTGTTGATGTAGATTTAATCTAAGATTTTATATTAGTGGGAAAATGACTGTGTTTAATTTTATCGAAATTTTGCTCTTTTTATTAATTCATAAGTAAAGGTTTATCACACTTCATAATTTGTGTGTGTATTTATTGTAATTAAGTTTAAATATGATTATTATAATGCTAGCTTTGCGTTTGCGTTGCGAATTAACGAAAACCTTTCGCAATACACGTTTAAACATTCTCTACGTTCAGTGGTTTAACCTAAGCACTGGACCAAGCCTTTTAGGTATAATATGTACATTAATATTAATTATAAGTAGGTACATAACTTATTGTACCTTTGTAGCATACACTACATAATGTGTTTAATTACTATTTAATAAGCTGTTACTCAATACGTCATTATACTCTAATACTAACTATAAGTCAATCTGTACAGCTCTTGTAAAGCATACATTCTTATTATTGTAAAGCATTCAGTCTCGGTTTAAACGCGATACGGTGAATACATCAATCAGTACCAAATATTCGGTTTTTAATTTATCGAACCTAATTACCTACTTAATCAATTCAATTTAGGGTTTGATCACTACGAAATAAACATAAATCCTAAAGTAGTGACTACGTGAATCCTAAACCTTCCTTAAGCTCATGTATCTTATCTAAACAGTTCATTCCATTATAATTACTTTTTGTTGCGTCAACAAAATTGTATTGTTTCCTCTTGTTTTCATCAACACAGTCCTTAGGGATCCGGGATTTGCCAGATGTCATTATGACGTCACGGGTGCGAAACGGGAGGTATTGTTTGGTCCCCTTTTGTAAAAACAATCTGGTTTAAAACTGTTATTTCGAAACAAGTTATCGCCTTCATGTTTTCAAGGGAAAATTAATTATATACTTAATGTACATATATTATATACATACATATATGATGGCCAATGACTGTGTTAGAAATTTTCATCGTTAGTAGGTATAAATTAGTACCGTTTATTTTGTAAAAATATTCTTACTCAAATAAAAAAATTATAGAAACCAGACTACATTTTCTAACTACTTTCTCAAAATTCTGTCTAAGTTAAAATGTTGTTATTAGCTGGTAATTTTAATTTTATTATAAGCTTATAAAGCTTATATTTCGTAGTGTGTTAAACTTATACATGTTAAACTGAAGAGCCTTTTATATATTTTTATTTTATTCACCAAGAAATATAAACCCTTTTATAACGAATACGCATCAAACGTGAAATCACGTTACCAAATTTCACGTATCGTAAACGATTTACGTGTAGCGATGCGTGGATTTAATCTTAGTAGCAATTTCCTGAAGAAGAAAATGAGAATGAAGCGTTAGAATTCGTAGAAGACTGTAAAGTCATGATGAAAATATCATTATTACTGTGCACTCAACCGTAAAATTGTATTAACGTTTCAGAATATTCAAATTAGTACCTAATATTCACAGAAGTAATATGTATAGAATCACAATGTAGTACATTGAAAATGCGACAGAAAAAGAAGCCACATTGGCTAACTTCTAGTACATTATGGTCCGAGGCTAAATTTCGAAAATGAGAAGTAATAGGGCTAGATAAATATACTATGTTAAAACTAAGAATAAGAATCAGAACTATTATTGTATAAAAAAATAAAAACTGTGTGAAAATATGGTATAAATTTTTGTTACTACTATTACTTATGTAGGTATTTTCATTGTAAATAAAATTACATTGTTAAAAGTAACAAACGTTATTTGAAAATGGAGATAATTCATTTTTATTGAAAGGTGTCTGAATTTTTTTGGTCCTGTCTTACGACTACGTTTTGGTTTTATACTGTCTATCTTGGTGTTCTATAGGAACACCGTTATTCATCTATGGTAATATTAAATACCTACTTTGGGTTTGTTTATAATAATGATTATCATAAGAAAATTGGGAAGTTTTTGGAGTGAAAGAAAAAATACTGTTTGATTGTAGTAGGTATCTTTATAAAATAACGAAGCAATGCGTAGTTACCACGTAGCCACCGCGTAGACATCCCGTAGCGCCACGTAGCCACCACGTAGGACTGCGGCTTTTGACACTAAGGATTATCTCAAGTATAATTATAGCTATAATTATCTCAACTTCAAATTATCCTTATGATATGGTGGCTACGTGGCGCTACGCGATGCCTACGCGGTGGTTACGCAAAGCTTTTTAATTAGCACATGTTTAAAAACACGTCCACGTAAGTTAAAAAAATATAGATATATCTTCACCTACACAATCTAAGTTAAATTAAATGCATGCCATTATAACTTATTGCAGCCAAAGTCAGCCACTATCTTACACAAGACAATAAGGGACGATAAAGTCTCCAGGTGAACTTTCAACATTTCTGCACATATGGTGCAGAAGTTAAGAACTGAAAGTATGTGGACTTGGTACGAAGTCTTGACGATGAAGTTTCAGCTATGTCTTGGATTGCGAAACCTTTCGCAAATTAATTGTCTAAAGCGTCCGACACACAAGCTTTTTTACAAGTAGATTGATGGTGAGTTTAAAAGCTAGCGTGTGAGCGTGTTAGCGTTTGTCGATGACACGCAAAACTGTCTACACACTCAGAAGCGAACTAGTAAGTGAGTGTTTGTGTCATACGCAAAGATACTCGCTACAATAGCCAACAAGTCAACACGCCAATGATGACACACGGCTTTTTTACAAGCTACAAGCCAACACGCCAGCGAGTGACGTGTAAATTCGGCTGGCTTTCTATTTTTTCACAGCTTTTTTACAAGCGGGTTGTAAAAACGACGATAACACTGGGCGACTTTACACACTACAAGCGTAAACGCTGGCTTGTAGCGTATAAAAAAGCCATTAGTCATCGACGCTTAACGAGCGTAGCGTATGCTACGTATAGGGTAAAATTGGGTTAAATGCCACAAAAGGAAATGCCTCTTTTTCTAAAATCCTTAGTTTTGAAAATATAATGGAAGTAATACAAGTCAATACAGGTCAAGTTTTTATTATTTTTTATGCTTCATACTTTACCTGTTATAACTCTTATCGCTGCCTAGACCTTATTACTTCCCTGTCACAAGAAACTTCCGGTTCATTGCGGTAACGTGACCGGTTGAGATCCGGTGACAGTGGACAAAAGCCAGATAATCAAAAGTGGGATGACATAACAGGGTAACGTCAATATGATCCTAATTCTTTGGATGTGGGTAAACATGTTGAGTAGTCTAATAATACTTATTGGTTATTTAGGTTATTGAAATAAACACCGCAAATTTTTAATCACCAGAAAAAATACACATAATCAGTTTCCGTTACTGAACACACAGATATGCCAAAAAAAATTTTGACAAAACTTGATAAAAATTGGATTACTATTACCGTTAGTCTTTCATATGGCTTTGCGTCAGGCGGTACCCATCATTGATATTCATTTAAGTTTTATTCATTGTTTGGCAAACCCGGGTCCTAGCTCGAGCCAGCTCGCAAAAAGTCAGCTCAGGCGCCGCACTCGCAACGCGTTACTCTGTCATTTTGTACAGTAATTTCACAAGCTATAGTGCCCTTCAAACTGGAACACAGTAATGCCTACACATGACTGCTTTGCGGCAGATTATCTGACACTGTGTTGGTATGGTACCCATCTAAGCGGCATCCTGCAGGGGACTAATAATAGTATTTTTATAATTTTCTAGTTGTATTGAATTAAATTAAAAACTTGTTGTGTATAATTGCTTACGATCTCTTTCATACACACAAAGTCGCCAAAATAATGCTTACTTGCTTTACGGTTCAGATGAGATCTTGCGAGTGTGTAAAGTAATAAAGTTTTAAAGTTTTTAAACCACACAACTATTATAAGCTACATTTTCGCCAGTTTTCCGCGCGCTAAAAGTGCGAAGTTGGCTACACTGATTCCACGAGGCGGGCGAGTAACTGGAGCGAGTAACTCGCATTGACTCGGCTCGGTCGCGCGTCGAATCCAATCGTAGTCTCACTGGATTTGACGACCATAGTTTTGAGAAAAGAGTTTTTGGAAAAATTGAATTCTAGAATATGTAATTTTTTTATTAGCGATTAGAATTTTAGCCAAATCGGATTAGGTAGTTTTGGCGTGATAAAGGTATATACTAACCTAGCTCAAAACTCGCATGTATAATAATTTAGCGATGCAAGTAACTTCGTTTGCGTTACGTATTTTGAAAATTCCTTTCTGTGAGTAGGTACTATACTCACTTTCAGCTCTTCACAAATACATCCTCCAGTTTTAAGCCTCTACGTTCAGTGGTTTGGCCTGTACGTTGTCTGTCAGTCAATCAGTCAGCCAGAACCAAGCCTTTTATACATATTGATGTTAAATTAAAAAGCCTGTTCGAAATTAAATTAAAAATCAATGAATAATCAGGAATTCTACTTTTAAAATGAGAATTTTGAGTTATAATATCCCTTTATCATGCTAAAACTATACTTAACCAATTTTGATTAAAACTATTTCCATCAAAAGCAACGAAAACGTATGTTACTTAACGCATATTTTCATTCAATTTGATGTAACATGTCGCTTTCCAGTCCGCTGACTCGTGAAATCGTATAAATTAACGACAGAATCAAATTATAACTGTGCCACTGTATGCCAGTGTATGACACCATGTGTGCTAGTTATTCTTCCGCAAAGCAGTAATGTGCAACCTCAACTGTGTTCCGGTTTAAGGGCACTGTAGCAAGTGGAATTACTCGGCTGTCGAGACTGACCACTAAAATCACACTTGACACAAAGAGCGCTTTATTAGCAGTGTTTGACAGACTTATGCCTACTTGCACCAAACTGTCCAAGTCCCTAAGCAATTACTTTAATCGCTTGGTAGTTCTTAACAGTCAAGGTTTTAAACGTTAAGAACTGCCAAGCGAGTAAAGTAATTGCTTAGGGACTTTGCCATTTTGGTGCAAGTAGGCATTATTATTTTTATGTGAGTCTCGGCTTAGCTCTATTCTGGTCATGGGCAGGCGTGATCTCCTAACAACAGAAGAGCGCCTAACTTGTCTCGCCACTTGTTTACGTGAAAAAAGTGCGATGAAGCAATCAATTTTATTTAGCGCCAAAAATCCGCCATTTTGGTAATTTATTTTTAAAAAAAAACCCATGTAAGGACACTCGGGTTATCCAGACAAATCAAACTATACCTTAAATGTCAAAATCCATCCAGCGGTTTGGAAGATATATGAGGTAACAAAGAAATTTACATACATACATACATGCATACAAGATACGCGCGAAAAACATAACCCTTCCGTGGCAGTCGGGTAAAAAGTAAGTTATAATTCATGTCCGTTCAAAAGAATCACACGCCTCACCTTTCCGGGGTCATCTTACGAAATAGAACAATAAAAACTTTATTTCCGTTCCTTTATTGAACTTGGCTTTGTAGTTTTGTTCTGACTGTACCACTTAGTTGCCAAGAAACATAACCAATGTGGAATGATAGACCGTTGCGACCGAATGTGCCATAACTTTGATATATAACTTGGAAATCGCTCCATCAAATGATTAGGTAGATAATTACTGTGAATTATAATGTATAGATCGTTTGCAACGGTCTATGGGTGGCCCAATTGTTTCCTTTTGTAAATTTTGTAATATAGATTGTAGTAGTTAGCTTATGCTGTAATAAATATATGTAAATTATAATGTTATAAGGAAGGTGTATTCTAAATAATTGTCTTTTTAACCGACTTCATAAAAAGGAAGAGGTTCTCAATTCGGTTTTTTTATGTTTGTTGCCTCAGTACTTTGTTGTTTATGAACCGATTTTAAAAAATCTTTTTTATTTAAAAAGGTAAATATACTTCCAGTTAGGTCCCATACGATTTCATGAAAATCATTTCAGTACTTTGGTTTTGAAATCAAAATAACTGAAAAAAATATGTCATCCATGTAAACGAATATTCAGTGGTGTTTACGGTCACTAGAACAGTACAATCGAAGTCGGTAGTAGTACGTCTTTGTAAAACCTTGATTATCAACATTGCCGAAATAGGCGGTTAAATCCAGTGGTATGTCTTGTGCGTTGGCAGTGAGTGCGGGCTAAGACTTTTACAAATATCAATATACTAGCTGATGCTTGCAACTTCGTTTGAATAACGAATTTATAAAGTTATTTTCTATACACCACCAATTTCTAATTACAAAAAAAATAAAATGGGCAATGCAAACGAGGTACTACTCGTGCGTTGTATCTGTGCAGTCAGAATTTTGAATGTCTACGAAATGACAGAGTGACAGCGGAGCGAGTGCGGTGCCCGAGCCGAGCTTTTGCGAGCTGGCTCGAGCTAGGTACTCGGGTTTGCCAAACGATGAATAAAACTTAAATTATTATCAAGAAAGGGTACCGTCTGATGCGAATCCATAGGAAAACGACTAACGGTAACAGTTATTCATTTTTAATAAAAAAAATTACTAAAATTCGACTTAATTTTTTCAAGTTTTTTTGCCATATATCTGTGTTCAGTAACGGCAACTGACCATTTGTATTTTTTTTTTCTGGTGATTAAAAATTGATCTTGTATACGCGCCTGCACTTCTTGACTAACACACCCTCCAAGTTTTAAGTCTCTACGTTCAGCGGTTTGGACTGTTTGCTGTCTGTCAGTCAGTCAGGTCCAAGACCTTTATATATACTGAAAACCTAATGAAACACCAATCAAAACTACCAAGACCCAATTAACAAAACGTCTAATTAAGAAAAACCTAATTTAGTGCAATCAACGTAGTAAATACTACTTACTCAATCTGTGGTTATGGGCTAACTTTCGAACTTGGCTAGGTTCATTGACGTGTCTTTGAGTAGGACGATAACAAAGAAAACTATCGATAAACTTGCGCTTAAGTACGGTGTAAGTTTTGACGAACGAGGCTAAAGTTATAAACTCACAAAAGCGCAAAATCAAGATGAAGTGCTTTGAAAAATATCTATGATAAAAAATATTTAGGAAATTTCACACAACGCCATCCAGGCTTGAGGCCAGCCTTAGGGCCTTGGGACAGAGCTTGTACTATAGGAACCAGATAACTGATAGAATACTTAGGTATATACTTTTTTTTGTATATACATTCATGGAATGAAAGGTACATAGTAAATTAGCTCGCTTCATTCGAAAAGACCGCAGTGTTAGCCGCATTTCGAAGACAATAAAGTAGAATAAACTCAGTTATATCTATATATCTACGTTAAATGACGCATAGGCTTAGACGTGTGTTATCGTCTACGTTTCTTTGTTTATTGCATTACTTAATTTTTTTTGTAATAGGTGGAAACTTTTAATTGACCCTAAGCACTTACTTTCTATACTATAGTTCTTAACTAGCTGTAAGTTTTCCAAAAATTGTAAAAAAAAAAAAAAAAATATAACCATTTTTTTTACTGTTCTCCTCCTCCTACTCTACTTCTTCTCATTTTTCAAGACTCAACTTGAGCTGATGATTTCGAACTTGTAATACTCATCTGCTCAAATAACATAACCCACTATAACAGTTGCCCGTGCTACGCCGCCCGCCCTTTGGCGGCAGGGCGGGGTGCGGCGTTACGAGGACCGCTACGAGTCGTTGCGCCCTTGATCTTCCCGAATGCTTTGTCATCGCTTCGCAGAGTGGACTCGTCTTTGGGTGAAGAAGGCTACTTGCTTCGAGAGCTAATTTGTGGCTGCAGCGAACGTGCAAAAAATATTCGGACTACTAATTTAAAATTGTGTTGACTAGCTGACTTCTAGTTATCTAGATGTTTATCAATGTTGTTAAATTAGGTTACCAGTACATTTGTACTCGGGTGCAGTAGCGCAATGTAAACAAACTCACAGTTGTGCTGAGAAATAGGTAAGATATTGCGCTCTACGTCAACTACGTGCGAATTACTGCAGACAAAACTTAGTTTAGCGCTAACACTGTAGAAGTTAGCTTACGCTATACCTAATATATTATAATATAATATTATGGTTGATATTATATCCATTGAAGAGCAAGGCATTTGATGTTTCATTAAATAACTTTACTGGGCTAATTAAAAAAAAAAAATTTTTTTCGGATGGACTTTTAATACAGCCGCCGATGGCTGTTATTGCGTCACCGGACTCTAAAAATTATCAGTGAGTTAAATTTAATTTACCTACCCCTAAACAAAAAAATGCGACATAGTGCCAATGCCAACCATGCTCGCTTTGAATTACTTGCTTTATGACTGAGATTGCACCAGACAGGTTTGGTGACGATCTGCGAAAGGTTGCAGGCAGAAGGTGGATGCGCAAGCCGAAGACAGGCTGCCATGGCGCAAATTGGGAAAGGCCTGAGATATGCTGATCGTGATTGTAATGCTTACGGCCTCCAGGGATATTTAGGGAACACAGGAGAAAAGCAAATATTATGCTCTACATTTTTTTTATATATAGATGAAAACATCATTGAGGCTATGGGGACCGAGATAATCACGAAAAACTGATGACCGTAATCTTTGACCTTGAATAACTTGACACGAGATTTTATGTGACTTTTGATACCAGTTTCAGAACACCAAAATGAAGTTGTATACGAGTTAACAGCTTATTATCTCTAATTCCGAACTTGATCCTTTTTTTTCCTTATTTGACTGGACTACTACAGTACCTACAATTTGCACAGGACCCCTCCAACTTACGATTAGCTCCGGGGAGTGATAAATAACTACCTACAGTTCAGTGATGATGATAAAAGACTGAGATTAACTTACCTCTCCCAACTCAACCTCCTTGGAGCGTCCACAGCGACATCTTCCGGCGTGCCCCGCACTCCTTGAGTGAGGAGCCGCGCGAGCCTCGAACCTGCACCAGAGGCGCCCGTGCTTGACACCGATCCACGGGGTGTTGGTACTCTGAAGAACAGAGAATCGATTAAGCATAGCCATGGAAATGATTGCTACTTCTATTTTATTATCACGTGGTGATATGATTTAATTTTTTAACAGTGAAATCACAGGTGGTTTTGTAATACACTGTTATTTTTCATCAGTGGCCTAATGTGACTAATTATCATAATATAATTCACATATGACGCGACGTTACGCATTCACTCACAATCACAGTCAGCACACTACTGACTGACTGTTATTTTTTATTACGATACGTTACAAATTAAATTGTGAATGACGACAATTATCATGACATGAATCAGTCACTGTGGCCACCGGCGTACAGAATCGCCTGCTGGGACTGGGGCGCGCCGGGTGGATATTACTATTTGTATATGTACTATTTCTTGTATTTGTACAATTTTTTGTGCGTAGTTGTGTTTTTCGTTCTATAACGTATAGACATAACGATTTGGTGCAACAGTTACTGTAATGTTATAGTCTAATGTCAATAAATCTTTGAAAATCTTTGGAAATCACCTGTGATTTTATAACAGACTTGGTCTTAGAGAGTAACAAGTGTTATGTGTGCTCAGGTTTATACCATGATAAATAACATGTTATTCGGTATACTTTCCATGCCTGATTAGCATTCAAAAGATTCTTCCGCGTTTTCAAAATCTTGTCAGAGCGTCTGGTCGAAGTTACGCGTGATTAGCAGAGGGAGTTATCTCACCCAAAGAATTAGCAATACAGCAATAATAGTGCAATGCAGCCAGTATCCTCGGCACACTGCCATCGGGTATTGATTTAGAGCAGTTAAGCAACCTATAAACAATAAATAAATAAAAAAATATGGGCTGCGACATATCTATAACAAGTTACTTCCATTTTGCAGCGCTGGCCTTTGGCAGACTTCCAAAAGGTATAAAACTTCGCTGCACTGTCGAGCAGGTGCAAGGTGCCAAAAAGATGTTATAAGTACGAACCATACTCATACTTTGCTATTATATGTTCTTAGTAACAACATTCTAACAAGAACATAGGTACCTCCCACTAAAATATTTCTTTTTGACACTACCTATGTGTTGTTAAGTATCTATGAATGAACTTAAGTAAGTAATCGTGGAGTAACAACTAATTATATTTTTTACACGTATTTACTTGCATAAACAATAGTATAAGTAAATAAATAAGTTTAAAAAAATAACTTGACGTCTTTAGGCTTCTTCGTTAGTTACTCCGACAGTTACTGAATTCAGTAAAATTAATACGCATAAAAAAATAAACCTTTATCACTAGATTGCTTGAAAAGTAAATCTCATAATAATAGCTGAAGTCGACAATTCCTTACAAACTTCTGTAAGATATAGGATCATCGTACATGATCATCTTAGAGGAGTGTACTCGTAGAATATCTGTGACATACGAACGAACAGAGTCGGTACCCTAAATATGTACCTACTATGTTACGTAGTATTTTACTACCTTTAATAATATTTTTACTTTTCTCTACTAAGTAACAACATACAAAAATACTCTCGCGAGTAAAGAGGCCATTGCTTCACATAATAAAATACACTTTTTCACGCCATATAGAAGAAATTCTGAAAATAAAGTGCTTTCATAAGACAAAAGCCGTTACACCTTTATTGCGGTCATAAGTCCTTGTTTTCCCACCAAAATGGACTGTGTATACTTTTATTCTAAGAAAGGTTGGTCCTTCGTTTTCGTAATAATCTTAAATAAAATAAAATTAAATAAACTAGGTAATTTACATTGTCTATTGATAGTTTAGTTAGATTTTATTATTATTATTTAAGTAACTATATTCATAGATTTACATCCTAAATTGTTTCTACTATTACTTAACTAATGCCTATCCTAAATTCCTAATCCGAATCTGATCGAAAAAACGAAGACTAAACTCGAGTTTTCCCAAATCTAGACTATCCTCTTACTAGAAATATACCTATTCTTCGAGGAAAACTGTTCAAATGAGCATCTTTATTCATGACTTACGGCGAAAATCTGGAATTATTTTTCCTTTAAACCTAGCCGCCCCTAGTTTAGGGAAGGACTATCTTTGGCAGATATTTTGACATGTTATCTGACAGTTACTAGGCTATATGTCCATCAGCGTAACATAACCTTTTAATGCGTATAATTCACTAAAGCGTCGATGACACACGGCTTTACTCGCTACAAGCCAGCGTTTACGCTTGTAGCGTGTAAAGTCGCCCAGTGTCATAGGCTTTTTTACAATCCTTCCTAAAAACTAACATGCTCACATGCTAGCTTTTAAACTCGTCAAAAATCAGCTTGTATAAAAGTCATGGTGTCATCGGCACTTTACGTTCCGTCTTTAACATCGGGAGAGCGCCTAGCTAGTCTTGCCACTTGTTAACAAAAAAAATAAGTTCTGCCTCCTTTTTCAGGCGTGCAAAATTTCAAGATAATAATAGTACTCAAGTACTTATCCATATAAATAAAAAAAGATGATAATGGCTGTAAAGACTTTTTTTACTAAGGGACCTAAAAAGTAGACGCAATTCGCTGTACAAATAAGTTCTAAATTTTATGAGCCACTTTGAAGAGCCATTAACCTGGTTAACGAGACGGAGTGTTTTGTCAAACAGACAGACAATTTATTGGTATAGATTCAAGAGGTCTTGAAACAAGGGTTAATCTCAGGAGTTTCAATTTAGAGCCGGATTAACTATTAAGTGCTATTTGGTTTCTATGTGGTAAGTTTTGTATGTATCTACTAATACTTTACGCATAGGGTAAAACAGGGTTACATGCCCTTATATGTAAGTTCCTACTTATACTTTACGCATAAACAGGGTTACAAGTAGCGGCACGTAACTTCAGCGCTGACCGTTATTGTGCAGAATTAAAAAGTAAGGTTCCTGAGGGGGACTTCACTTACAATAATTTATTGTACATCCGTAATGGATAAGACTGTAATAGTAGATTATGCACTAAGGGGATAAAGCAGTGTCTTATGTCGCGGGTGGCATATTCGCGAAGGGTTCAAGCTACCCAAGACGAAGACAGGCTTTATCCCAGAGGAGCATACTCTACTTTTCACACCTTCTGCGACAATCTTTGAATCGCGCCTTTTTTCTTTTATTTTATGAGTGGCCAGTTTGATTTTAGAACAAACCTTTTTACAATGCCATATGGGCGTTCTTTTACTAAGAGTTTTCTACGAGTTTTCACACGAATTTGAAGTTCCAAATTCAAATCACATTACTACCATTGGGGGTTTCATACAACATTACCTCCCTTGGTAGGTAATGCTTTGCTTTACCTTGATGATAGCATGATATGTAATTGGATATTGTCGAGCAGGTGGTGTGAAAAATTACTTGTACCTAATTTACATAAGATCTATATTGTACCTACTAGGGCCTCCAGTACCGGTTCCTTTTTCCAGTACCGGGATTTCGGTACCGGCACCTGGCCGGAACCGGGAATACCGGGATTTTCGGTATTCCCGAAAATAATTAGTAGCCTATTATTAAGTCAAACCGAAAACTCGTCAGAAAACGATAAAATAAAGCAAAATCGAGCGAAAAATAATGAAAAGCTAAAAGTTATATTTTTAAATTTATGTAATTTACTGCAAGCATGATTTTTAAGAGAGTAAATTGGCGTAATTAATTGAATATTTGGTTTAACAATACAGTCCAAATTTTTAAGTTATATTTCAAGTTTAAATGGCTTATAAGGAAAGTTTTGAAGTGAATATTTCTTTGTTTGCAGGATTGTATAGGATTACAGTTCAAAAGTTAGTACGTCACATGCGTAACAACACTTTAAAACGAAGGTTGATTTAATTTCTGATAAAAAAATAGTTTTTAATTGTATTTTATTTGTTATTAATCTTCACAAGTCAACTCAATGATCATGTCAATGTCAATGATCGGCCTCATAAGAATGTTAAAATGAGAAAGTGCAAATTTAGTTAATTTCCTCTGTAGTTTATCACACTCATAGTCATATCCACTCATCGATAAGTATATGTGTCAGTTTTAATAGTTTGTCAAAAACGTAACGTAAAGAAGGATCCACTTATAATTTACGACACAACACGTTGCTTTTTAACCAGTGCGTCCTACCCATAATGAAATACTCAGCCAAGGCGTGAACACTCACTGTTCTGCTAGATATCTAGATAAAAGACGAATGAAACGAGCTACGCTCGGAGTTCGAGATAATAGGGAACTAATGTCATGAACAAAGCTTATAAACCCGTATATCCATAGTCAGCTGGTTTAAATCAACATAAAGCACAGTCGCATTGCGGAAAATGGAATCAT
This sequence comes from Lobophora halterata, assembly GCA_932526365.1. Lineage (NCBI taxonomy): Eukaryota > Metazoa > Arthropoda > Insecta > Lepidoptera > Geometridae > Lobophora > Lobophora halterata. The sequence goes on from OW052012.1 coordinate 2,593,530, forward strand.
TATTCATTATTTCTTATTAATAGTAGGCTATTAAACTGTTGATGACAACATCGGAGAAGATGGAGAGACGAGCTAGACTCCTTCTTGGAAGACTGGAAGACAGTTGCCTTTGACAGAAAAGAGTGAAAAGAAGGAAGGGAGGCCTTTGCCTTGCAGTGGGACGATTCAGGCTCATAATAAAATAAAAATAATACGTTCAGTGGCTTAGGTTGTAGAAAGACCGTCACATCAGTACAAACAACCCCAAAGTCCTTGTCATTCTTTAAATAAATGCATTGGGACGACGATACCAACAATAAGTTGATATTGTAACATTTCCTAAGTTTGAACATCAACAGCATTTTCGAAAGTTAGTAATATGGGCGTGTAGGATCCAGCGGGTAGAGGAATTACTGTCCTTTCTTCTTTTTACTAACAAAATACACTATTTAGCTATGGTTTTATAGGTTAAAACCCTAAAAAAAGCTGTTAAACTCTAAATTTTAAGTAATCCCGAAAGTACCGAAAATCCCGGTACTGGATTTTTTTAGTCCCGGTGCTGGACACAGCTGAAAATCCCGGGATTTCCCGGGATTTTCGGTTCCGGGATTTCCCGGTACTATGCCCTAGTACCTACCTACCTACCAACAAGCAATAAATATTATATACCGATTCTGATTCTGATTCTCAATAACGTGCGCAGTAACACCACCCGCGTATCGTTCAGCGCTAGACTTATGTGCCGCTACTTATACATGCCCCAAAAGGATGGGTGCCCCTTTTCATAAAATCCTTATTTTCGAAATTCAAATAAAAGTAATCATATTAGGTGTCGTTTTTTATTTATGCTTCATACTTAAAAAGAAAATTCTAGATGACTGTACCAATTTTGTTGGAATTTGAAGGTTGAATAAGGCGGGTCACATCGCCACCAGGATTTAATTTGGGACAAGTTTCCACCGGGGCACGTTCCGCGGATCAAAATTAAACTCACCCGAATTAGAAAGTTGTTTGATATAAAAAAATTACGTGGTATAATTTTAAAAACCTAATACATATAATAAATTTATTTAATTTATTTAATTAATCGTAAAAAGAACACATTTTTTAATCTATTAAATATCAAACTTTATAAAACTATCCTAATTGTATACACTTACTACAAATAAATATTAAAAAAGTACTATTTTTATCGCTGATTTTTAGATGTGTTGATTAAATTATGAGTTATGCAATGTAACATTTTTGCCAATAAATGATAGAATTGATTTGAATGAAAAAAAACTATAACAAAAATAAATTAAATTATTTATTAAAAGATTAATTAATTAATTTAACAGAAAAACGTTTAACTACCACTCTGCCTCAGAAGACTGAACTTAAACATTTCAGAGTTAGGCGATAGATGTCGCTAGTGAGGCTGGAAATTTCCTACATCGCGCTAACGAAAACGAGTCGCTAAAGATGACTGGCCTTGATGTTCTCACAATCATCGAAAACCCAGTAATTTTACTATAGAGTTTTTGGAAAGGCGCTCCTAAACAGAAGCCTTATAATTTATTATTTTATTATATTATTATAAAGAATGTATAAGTATGTAAATTGATTGAAAATGGTGTATAATTTTGATAAAAATATTTATTATCCAATGTAATGTTGCTGACTAAATACCTATTATCGTCTGTATGACGTCACAGAGTGGCCTGCCGTTGATTTTTATTCATACATATTCATATTTAAATTTGAGAAAGGTTGTACAATTAGGTACATAATACTAAAAAAATATATAAAAGGAAACGATTAAATAGTATTTAAGTTAAATATATTATATTTGATGTAGTTACGAGTATTATAGATTAGTTTATTTCATAACGAAAACACAAAAGGGGATCACATAATGATGATGCATAGAAGTACCTATTAAAGTATAAAATCACACTGTAGTATATGATAACGCGCCAAAAAAGGAATATAAACTAACCAACTTCCTCGCTCCATCCTCACTCGCCAAGCTGGACTGGAGCGAGCTGCCGAGCCGACTACTGGCTGACTTCCTCCTATACTCATGAAAATTCGGTTCATCCTTGCTGGTAAAGGAGATACGCGGTGCATGCACACGCAAGCCGCTCTCTTTGTTCGCAGACACATACTTACTTCAAAGCGAGGCTATCCGCCCGGTCCTCGCTCGCCAACCTGGACCGGGGCGAGCTGCCGAGCCGACTGCTGGCTGACTTCCTCCTATACTCGTGAACGTCCGGCTCATCCTTGCTAATGGAGATACGCGGCTCATGCACACGCAAGCCGCTCTCTTTATTCGCAGACACATACTTACTTCAAAGCGAGACTATCCGCCCGGTCCTCACTCGCCAAGCAGGACCGAGGCGAGCTGCTAAGCCGACAGCTGGCTGACTTCCTCCTATACTCGTGAACGTCCGGCTCATCCTTGCTAATGGAGATACGCGGTTCATGCACGCGCAAACCGCTCTCTTTATTCGCAGACACATACTTACTTCAAAGCGAGACTATCCGCCCGGTCCTCACTCGCCAAGCAGGACCGGGGCGAGCTGCCAAGCCGACAGCTGGCTGACTTCCTCCTATACTCGTGAACGTCCGGCTCATCCTTGCTAATGGAGATACGCGGTTCATGCACGCGCAAACCGCTCTCTTTATTCGCAGACACATACTTACTTCAAAGCGAGGCTATCCGCCCGGTTCTCGCTCGCCAACCTGGACCGGGGCGAGCTGCCGAGCCGACTGCTGGCTGGCTTCCTCCTATACTCGTGAACGTCCGGCTCATCCATGCTAATGGAGATACGCGGTTAATGCACACGCAAGCTGCTCAATTTGTTCGCAGACACATACTTACTTCAAAGCGAGGCTGTCCGCCCGGTCCTCACTCGCCAAGCTGGACCGGGGCGAGCTGCCAAGCCGGCTGCTGGCTGACTTCCTCCTATACTCGTGAACGTCTGTTTCATCCTTGCTGGTGAAGGAGATACGTGGTGCATGCACACGCAAGCCGCTAACTTTGTTCGCAGACACCCCTCGGACCAACATTTGGCTTTGGGAGAGATCTGAAACAAAACAATAAATACTTAACTCTATGTAAATGAAATGTTTGTTTAATTTACGCACACTTGAGTGGTTAGACAACAATATAAAACTAAAGTGTTATAACAAAGTCACACATAGAAATACTCAAGAAACGCCTCATGATAATGTGGAATGCTTCAACTGACTATCAAATCAAATCAAATCTTTTATTTCAGTAAATAATTTCACCATATTTTGGTTGGGTTTAATATAAGGCTTATTCTAAGGTTAGTAACACATTCAAAATTATAAATTACACATAGACTATGTCGACAATATTTGACTGATTTTTATTGTATGTAGGTAATAGGCTAGGGTGGAGAGGAAATCTCGAACCTTACCACGCCTTCCACAAGGTCAAAGCAAACGCCTATTACTTCCACCGTGGACCGTGGTGGGTATGCAATGCCGCGGTGATCAAAGTTAAACGATTATATTCTCCTTGTACGGTATAATACCACAGTTGAAGTGCTTGATATTTGCCATGGTAATTCTGGATTAGCTATTGGGTGCACCTATCTAACTGGGAGAGCACCGAAACAAAAGCTCGTAACTATAATAGGCTTGTATATACGTACACTCGTATTTATAAGAACGCATAAGAAACGTAGGTACTTAATAACTAAAATGTGAATAATAATAATATGTAGGTAGTAAATCGGACGGTAGGTACGTAGGTAGGTATTGGTACCAATAATAGTCCACCTTTTCATACTTTTCTAAAAAGGCTATGATTATTTGGAAAGCAAAAAGATCGGCAAAATCCAAAGAATCGTAATAAAAAATTCCTGACTCCAACATATTTGTGGAACATGGGCCCAAATATTTGCTATTGGGACTTTTACGCAATAATGAAATAAAGGCATTCTGTACAATGGAATAAAAAATGAAAAACAGGCTTTTGCACTTCTTTAGTTTCTTTTCAAACGACTTCAAAAAAGGCGGAGGTTCTCAATTCGGTTAAATTTTTATTTTGTTTGTTACCTTAGCACTTTGTTATTTATAAACCGATTTGAAAAAATATTTTTCTCTTTTAGGTTATGGTAGGTTACTATATACTTTCAGATTTGTCCCATAGACATTTTATCGAAATCGGTCCAGTAGTTTAGTTTTCAAATCAAAATATCTGAAAAAAAAACGTCGGTGAAAACTGAACGAAATTGCGTATTTTGCTTCCCTGGACTTTTAAATAAATTATGAAAAATCTTCAAGTTGTAGTTTGAAATAAATTCAAGTTAGCATAAATTAGCAATTCAGGTCAAGATGAATTTCTATTACTGGGGCAATGCAGTTTATGATTTGTTCAAGCGGCTTGAAAGATTTTTCTATCTATGTAGGAACTTTTATACAAATCGGGTCTATGTAGGAAATTTTATACACATCGGGTCTATGTAGGAACTTTTACAAATTGGGTCTATGTAGGAACTTTTACACATCGGGTCTATTTAGGAACTTTTACACGTTGGGTCTATGTAGGAATTTTTTCTATTGGCTTTGTAAAATTTCGCCTCAGTAACTTTCCCTAATTCACATAATGTTTTATTTTGATTGGACATTCCTTTTAGAGTAGGTTGGTGACTTGGTAGGTCTATAATAAAGGTTTTACTACAACCGACTTCAATTGGACTGTTTAGTGATCGTAAATGCCACTGAAAAGTCACAGGGAAGCAAAATACAAAATTTATTTTACTTTGACGACATATTTTCAGTTATTTTGATTTAAAAACGAAACTACTGTACCAATTTTTATGAAATTTCTACAAGACAAATCTGAAAGTTTAATAAATATCCTCTCAAACAAAATAAAACATTTTACTTATAAACAACGCAGTTCTGCTCGATGACACAGGGCTCATTTACAAGCTACAAGCCAGCGAGTTTAAAAGCTAGCGAGTGAGTGATTTAGCGATCCGGAGGGATTTTCAACTAGCAGATTGTAAAAAAAGCCGATGACACGGGGTGAGTTTACAAGCTACTAGCGAACTCGCTGGCTTGTAGCTAGTAAACTAGCCCTGTGTCATCGACGCTTAACAAACAAAAAATACAACCGAATTGAGAACCTCCTATTTTATTTGAAGTGTGTTGAAAATGGGACATCTTTGCTAACAAATGTAGTTATCACCCTTTTATATGTACCCGTATCAAAACACCAAATAGCATCCCACACGGGTGTAAAATGTTTTATAAAAGCAAGCGAGGGTGAACTCAGCTCAACGCAATACAATAACGGCAGTGTAAAATACGTGTGTGGAATATTTGAAACGCGTTCTCGAGTGGAACAGCGAGTTTCGTGTAAATGTTTCCACAATTGGGGGTTTCAATTTTAAAATCGCTTTTTCACTATACGATCAATGCTCTAGTAATAATATTTCATCGTCATCAATCTATACCATTCCACTACTACGAGATTAAAAGCTAGTGTGAGCGAGTTAGCGGTGCACCCCCGACCATCTTGTATTATCGTAACCGTCTCTCCATATTGTGGTCTGGAAGAGACCGCTTAATAGCGATAAGACCGCCTATAGTACTAAATTTTGTAATGTTTCCTTCTCTGTTATTTTTGTCTTATGGTGAAGGTACAATCAATTCATTCATTCAACTTATAACAGTCCACTGCTGGACGTAGGTCTCTCCCAAGGCGCGCCTCTGTGCCCGATCTTCGGCTCTTTTCATCCACCGCCAGCACGCAAAATCATCGCTCCATCTGGCCAAAGGTCGTTCTACACTGCGCTTGCCTGGACGCGGCTCCACTCAAGAACACGTTTATCCCAACGGTTACGACGACGTGCCACGAATTATCGCGCGATAATGTAGCCCCAGCATAAGTTAGTATTTTTTGGTGGTTTTCCTACTGATTCATATTTACTGTGTAATTTGTGCATTGTGTTCCTACTCAAGACTTGAATGATTCAATTACTTTTCGTCACAAAGGGCGGGAATTCTCCTGATTCCTTGATGACTTCCGTTTCCGCAGACAAATCGTTCCTCTACATTTGCCGTTCCAATATTGACTGGCAGGATATTCCATTTTCAGAATCTTCCATTATTATCATTCTCAGCTGCATTTTATGCCTTTTTGTTGGAAAATTCAATTGTACAAAATATTCGTGGATATGTTTTTGTTACAAGCTTACCTGTTTTGAGTCATTAGCAACTAGTCCGAAGCTTTTTAACGACATGGATTGTCGAATGGCAAGTGGAACGTATGTCGACTTGACACGGGTGTTACAGGTTTGATTTCCGCATTAGGACAAGAATTTGTGTGATGAACATCGATTTTTTTTCCTGACTAGCAGCTAGGCCGAAGCTTTTTGACGACACAGATGGTCGAATGGCAAGTGTATCGAGTGTCGACTTGACATATTGGGTGTTACGGATTAAATTCCCGCATCACGACAAACATTTGGTTTTAAACATTTTCTTTGTGTGATGAACATGGATTTATTTTTCCTGTGTCTGGTTGATTTCCATGTATTCTTTTTTTTTTTAGTATAAATGTATTCTATCACCCACCATATAGGTGTCCATAGAAGAAGCTCTCATCTACGGCGTGGAGCTGTGGGCGCAGGCCGCGGACGTTGGGCGGGCCTTCGTCATGCAAAAGCGAGCAGTGCGCGCCATTGTGGGTGTCCCGGACGACGTCTCTTGTAGAGACCTCTTTAAACAACTGAAAATCTTGCCTCTCCCATGCGAGTTGATTTATCAAATAGCGCTCTACACCTACACTAACATAAACCTCTTCCGGCGAAAAGGCGTAAACACATCCCGATCTTTACGCAGCAACAAGTTTGCTCACTTGCTTGTCACGCCAGACCACAAGCTGCGGAAATCGGAAAGATCAGTTTATATTATAGGTCCATCTGTATATAACAGGCTGCCGCACTCGATCAAGGTAGATGCAACCTCCACAATGATGTTTAAGACACGACTCCGTAAATGGCTTCTTGAGAACAGCTTCTACTCCATAGATGAATTCAAGAAGCTCCCAATTAATTAATTTGATTGTTAATAATATAATAATAATATAATAATACTTATAACTTTTTCAATTTATGTTACAATACGTAAGTTTACATAAATTGTATTATGTACATAATATATTCTAGTTATAATACTATGTACAACCCCACTGACATGTAACTTGGTGTTATAAATAAATTTCTGTATTCTGTATTCTGTATTCTGCTTAGTTTGGGGCTAGATGGCGTTGTGTGAAATGTCCACAATATTTATTTTATTTTTTATAAGGAATGTATGTTTCTTCGGGGTTTACAATAAAATGTTACTATATTTTCTTATATGTTTTCGCGTGGTAACGACATAAAAAGTAGCCTTTGTCCTTTTTCCAGCCCATAAAATACTAATTCAATGCAATACTTATACTACACATAATACATCATATTTAGTAATAATCTGACATTCATGCTGTTTTGACTTTTGTTTTTGTTTTATTTTTGATTGAGCTGAAATTTATTTAAGGGTAATCCTCAAATCCGAATTCCATACAAAAATGTTTCGGACAAATACTCAAAAAGTACGCCGTATTATAGTAATTTCTACACACTATTCGTTTCCTCTATGTTTTTTGATTTCGTGAACAAAAAAAGTGAAAGGTTTCATACTTTAATTTAGATTTTATACGTGTTTTAAGTTAGTAGGGTTAATTTTAAAACACGTATAAAATCTAAATTAAAGTATGAAACCTTTCACTTGTTTTGTTCACGAAATCAAAAAACATAGAGGAAACGAATAGTGTGTAGAAATTACTATAATACGGCGTACTTTTTGAGTATTTGTCCGAAACATTTTTGTATGGAATTCGGATTTGAGGATGCCCCTTAAATGTTTATTCTATGTATTGATTATAATAGGTATAATAGTGTATGTTTCGTAACAATAAATTAATGTAAGTACTATTTACAAATGCGCTTAGTTTTAGAAATTCCGACACAGTGTAAAAATTGTTTGTGAATAAATGAAATGAAAATGAAATACTTTCCTCAGCAAAAATACAAAGTTACAACATAATTTTCATTCATTTGAATATAAATTGATATCTCTGAAATTATGAGTTGGTTTAGCTCATAATTGATTGCCGTAATCATTTCAGGTTTGTTTGCATTATTAATTATGCGAACGCATGAAAATTTAATGCTCATTTGAATAATCACGTCATAAATGTGACAAAATTACGTACTTTTTAAAATTGTCGTATATCACATTTTCAGGTAAAAACAGTGAACGCAGCTGATACGTTTACTGTCTATTATAGTATTTTTATGTTTCTCAAATAAATATTTATAAACTCATAAAATACTAGGTTTATGCTAAATAACAAAAGTCGCGGGACTACCTGGATCAGAGATGCACAAGATCGTGGACACTGGCTAAAGCGAAAGGAGGCCTATGCCCAGCAGTAGGTCCTACCCGGCTGAGATGAGGATGATACATTTTAAACTGCAAAAAATAGGTTTAGCTTAATAACTATGTATGAAGCCATGACTCAAGTACTTGTACTACTCGGGCGAATGAACATGACACCTGGCTCGAATGACGTTTGTGCAAGGTACAGCATGGAATTGGATAATCTTGATAGAGAAGAGGTCCTGTAATACTTGGTAATGATAAGTAATGATAAGGCTTCGCAATTAGAGGAAGAAGAAACACGAAGGGTTCCGAGCGAGTGTCAGCCAGGTGTCATGTTCATTCGTCCGAGTAGTACCTACCTGTTTTCACCTGAATTTGAAAATGTGATATGAGACAATTTTATAAAGTACCTACTTAATCTTTGCCACGTTTATTACGTGTGATTCAAATAAGCATTATTTTTTTAGTCTATAGAGACTAGGCTCGAGTATATCTATCTAGTTCTAGAGTTGATAACATTTTGCGCTAAATTGTTCTTATTTCACCTTAAGTTAAACTTAAAGCATTACTGTCTTCTTCTTCTTCTTCGTGTCACTAGTTCTTTCGAACAAGTGTGGATTTCAAGTGCGCCTCGAAGAGGCTCCTTTCGTGCACTCGACACATGTTTTAGAACGTTTGGTTCTACGACATGCCGGTTTCCTCACGATGTTTTCCTTCACCGTTGCGAGAACGTGGGATGCATACATAGATTTTTTCGACCGAAAAAACCCATTTACGCATGACTGCCACCGGGATTCGAACCCGCGACCATCAGATCGCAAGGTAAGGGCCTCATCCACTCGGCCACCACGTCCTCAAGCAACAACAACAACGTAAGCATTACTGTAAGACCTTACCGTTATCAAGCGAATCGTTTTTACCAACGGAATAGACAGAACCTAAACTAAATGTGTCGGGAACTTTTACGGAAGAGTTATTGCGGGTTTTCACTTATTTCAGGGAACACCCATTTCCGCTTCAGCAAGGGAAGTGGCAGGTAGGTATCTAGTGGAACTTAGACTCACTTTACTTATTTTAGTAGAGTTCAATGTGATTTTACTTTAGTGGGGCGGAGGGTCGACGATATTACGAAAGTCGCGAGCAACTTCTGGATTCTCCTTCTCGTATATAATCTGTCAGCAAAACTTATTAGTTGAGTCAGGTACGGAGAATTTTTATTTCATTTGTCAAAGTTATAACCTATTTTTTACGAACATACTCCAAATCATCTACTACTCGGGCGAATGCACATGACACCGGGCTGACAAGTGGCTCGGAACTTGATGCTTCCCCCGCTTCCGCGGTGCCCTCCATGTTTCTTCTTCCTCTAATTGCGAAGCCTTATCATTACTTATCATTACCAAGTATTACAGGACCTCTACTCTATCAAGATTATCCAGTTCCACGCTGTACTTTGCACAAACGACATTCGAGCCAGGTTTCATAATATGTTTATTCGCCCGAGTAGAAATGAGTTTTTCAGGCATGAAATATGAGGCATCGATCGTAGTAGCAACTATTACCAGTCAACAATATTTGTGACCCGTTCAACCCAAGTTTAGGCAAACATTGTAGTGTTTCAGAATTCAGTTGGGACTGGCTATAAATCATGTTTGTAAGCTAAGGAGGTTACTTACTACAATAATGAAAACAAGGACCTGAATGAATATTGTAAGACAATTAACCTTGCGTTTTTTGAACTGAAAAAAACATTTCTACAATAATAAATTAAGTATCCTTTCCTGAGGTGATTTTTGGATTTGTTTTTATAGATTTATGTTTATCACACAAATGCTTGTCCTACAATGGAAAGCAAAGCCGCGAAACTCACTCTTTCTTATTATTTTGAATATTAAATTTTAAGACGCATTTTTTTTTAAATTCCGAATGGACGTTTAATGCAATCGGCCGCAGATGGCAGTTACTATGTATGTAATCGAGTTATTAGCTAACCTGAAAGTGCCGGATACCTAATCGGAAAGTGTTTGAAGAGTTGCAAGATTACACCCGGAACGACAGACAGACTGACTGACAAACAAACAAGAAAAAAAGTCTTCTTCTTATCGTGTCACTAGTTCCTTCGAACCAGTGTGGTGAAAGGATTTCAAGTGCGCCTCGAACAGGCTCCTTTCGTGCACTCGACACATGTTTTCGAACTTTTTAGGTTCTACGACATGCCGGTTTCCTCACGATGTTTTCCTTCACCGTTGCGAGAACGTGGGATGCATACATAGATTTTTTCGACCGAAAAAACCCATTTACGCATGACTGCCACCGGGATTCGAACCCGCGACCATCAGATCGCAAGGCAAGGGCCTCATCCACTCGGCCACCACGTCCTCAGAAAATAATTAAAAACATTGCACTTAAAATTAAATTGAATATTGAATGATTAAAGCAGTGATACAGCTTATGACAATTTCACTAGCAGATACTCGTAGATCTTTAAATTAAGAAAAAAAAATCCAAGAAAGCACTGAAATATCTACTTTAATTCTGCCACCTCATTTTGAGGCACGATATATTATGAGTAGCAACACCTTGAGACAGCTTTCACATTATGAATAATTCATAATCTTTACACGGAGGTGCCACGTTCAACCTGTTTGAAAAGGAACTAAATTATCTGGTGGTTGAGGTAAAAGACGTTCTTTGTAAATAATTGAGCGTTTTACCACCGTATTCGTCTTTTTATTTTTGTGTTTTGGGAAAACATGATGTAAGACGTACCTACCTAAGTACCTAAGTAAGCTACTTTACCTTAATACCACACGGGCCACGCTTATTATAATGGGTGATTCATTTGGAGGTACATACTATTTCAAAACTATTTTTTTTACGGGTATTTTTTATTATTATACAAAATAACGATTATTTACATTATTTTTTTAAAGATTATTTCTTTCAAATGTTGGCCGTAACTCTGGTAGATATCGTTATTGGTATAGAAAGCTTAAAGTTTATAATAACTGAAAACCCTACTGTAAAGTAATATTGTTGTGTAAATTGATTGCCAATTCATTATTCTATTCAATTTAAGCAAATGACTTATAAATATATTATTGTAATCTCCTTTTAATTATCTTCATTTTGATGTCCTATTCGATAGGTTTGGTAAAAAAATAACGACTTACTATTTAGCGCCTAAAATCCACCATTTAGATTTTTTTCGATACGCCATCATACATGCATACTACAAGATACGCTCGAAAAACAGTCCTTCTTTGGCAGTCTAGTAAAAAATAACTGTGAAATGTTTTACCCCTGAAACTCCTTTTCGTCCTTGTCCATTCATATTTGAAACTTCCGAAACTTTAGAGCCACAATGAAACGTTAAAGTTTCAATGAAATAGCAAACAACAAAACTTGTATTTGACATTAGAATTGTAACCTTCATCAAGAACTGTTTGCATAATTAAATTAGAGCCGTATGTGTCGGAAAATAGCTGGTTACACCGACTGGAACAAACTGCTTAGTTTGGAGCTAGATGAAGTTGTGTGAATTAATGAAAATATAAATTAAAATTTAGTTGTGATATACACCATTTTTAACACCACAATTTTTAATTACCAAAAAAAAAAGGGCAATGCAGACGGGGTACTATGTTGCATCTGTGCAGTCAGAATTTTGGATTTCTACAAAATGGCAGCAAATGGCGGCGCCTGAGCCGAGGTTTTGCGGGCTGGCTCGAGCTAGGTACCCGGGTTTGCCAAACGATGAATAAAACTTAAATTATTATCAATTAAAGGTACCGCCTGACGCAAATCCATAGGAAAACGACTAACAGTACCAGTTATCCAATTTTAATCAAATTTATTTTGACAAAAATTAGACTTAATTTTTTCAAGTTTTTTTGCCGTATCCATGTTCAGTAACGACAATGACTATGCGTATTTTTTTTTTCTGGTGTTTAAAAATTGACCGTGTTTAGATTTGCAACAATATTTCATATTTTTCAAATTTTTCTCCAGGCATTTGAAATATCTTTAGTTAATCCAATTTTTCATAAATAAATAAAACTTGTCTGACAATTTGTGACCATTCGAAAACGTGTTTAGTAAGTGAGTCACTGTGAGTCTTCTTAAATCTAATAAAATAAATTGAACAAAGTGCTGCGAATGTCAATTCGTTGAATTCTAATTTAAAAGCCATTTTGAAAACACCTTACCTGAATATAAGTAATATTTTTGTATATACCTAAGTTTATTAGTATGGATTTATAAATATAGATCTTAAATAATCACGGTTTTACAAAAACATAGACAACTGACTTAAATTGGACTGTTTTAGTTACCGTAAACATCACTGAAAAGTCACAGGGAAGCAAAATACGCAATTTCATTTACTTCGACGACATATTTTTTTCAGTTATTTGGATATAAAAACTAAAGTAGTGAATAGATTTTGATGAATTTGTATGGGACCAATGTATATCCTCTCAAACAAAAAAAATAATTAAATCGGTTCTTAAACAACAAAGTTCAGAAGTAACAAACATAAAAAAAAAATAGGTACCTCTACGTATAGAGTATAAAACAATGTAATTTTTTTTATATGCAAACCTTCTATCTAAGCATATCACTTTACCTTCATTTTTCAAACTTTACGGACCTTGAATTAATTCAACAAATGCCAAACTTTTAATGAGGGAAAATTATAAAAAAAACCCTGAATGCTTTTTTTGCGACGTAATTATTCAGTTCAGCCAAGTTTGACTTATCATCACTTTAGAAAGTACCTAAGTCAAAGAGCTGAAAACTTGGTCCATTTCTCTATAAGGAAATCTTTTGTGCTTGCTTGAAAAATATCATAAAATATTTTCTCAATTCAAGCTGGAACTTTGCACTTTGGTAATTTTAAAGCCTTTCAAACCTCGGACTCATCTACAACATTTCTGAACGAATTATTTTTTTCACTTCTCATGCTATGCTCCTAAAGTTATAATTTATGCTAGGCACAAGGGGAGTAAACTGTATTTTACGCCCTAGTGCAAAAAAGTGTTAAGTCTTCAGTATTTAATAGGTTTCATGCCGGAAGTTGAAAACTTTCTTCAATTTTCGAACTTCGGTCCTTCATAATACCTTTAGATCGGAGTTTATGAGGGACCATATCATAACTAATTCCTAATTTTGAATATTTTTTTATTTTTTTTTAATTCAAAATTCAAAAACAAAAACAGCCATTCAATGTTACCTACATTGAATTACGAAATGGGTTCTCTTAATCCTAGACAACCTTTTTCGTTCAGTCAATTAGTAGGATAATTGAACGTAGTAAACTATAAAGTAAGTAAAGAATTGAGGTATGTATAAGTAATGGCCGGATCATTGAATTGGCATTTCATAAATTGGCCACTTCATGAAATGGCCAATATCCGTTTCATGAAGTGGCTAATTTTATGATCCGGCCACGACACATAAATTCAAATTCAAATTCAAATTCAAAACTATTTATTGCGAATAAGGGTGGTTACAAAAAGATCTTATAATAACATAAATGAATGAGGTTCTCCTTAGTCAGCTTATGATTAGCATGCAATACAAAACTGAAAAAAATAATAATAATTAAATAATTTACAACTTAAATGTCAAATTTCCATGTGTCAAAATAAATGAATAGAAAATAAAATGAATAGAAAATCAAATACCAACACACCAACATAACACCTACAAAACTAGTTTTTTTTTAAATAACAATGTCATTTAGATTGTCCATAAAATATTCATTTAAAGTATAATAATTTTTCATTAAAAACAGTTTTTTTAGTTTAAATTTAAACACATTAACAGATGCTATTTCCAATATTGATACTGGTAAGTGATTGTATATCCTAGGAGCCATACCAAATATGCTTTTGCTAAATTGCGCCATTTTCATGTCAGGGTAACGTATCTTTAGGTGGTGCCGTTTGCTTTCATATTTTTTATACATATATAAGTTTTGTTTTACAAATTGTGCAGTTTCCAAAATGTAGATACAAGGCAATGTTAATATGTTAAGCTTATTAAAATATGGCTTACAGCTGTCGGTTTGTTGGAAGCCTTTGCAATGGCGTCATCTCGGCCAAGAGCATGTGTATGAATAATCTGAATGCGCCCCAGAGCATTCCCCATCCACTTGCTGCATCATTTGTTCAGAGACCTTGACATGCAGCCATCAGTTAACTGGCCCGGGGGAAATATCTCAGAAAACAACATTGCCTAGAAAGAGTTAAAATTTTGCGGTTTATAAAAATAATAGTTGAAGGACTGAGTAGAGTAGTCATTCAGCAATCGCAAATTTTTAATATCCAAAAAAATAAAAACGCCGCGTAACGCACCTCTAAGAAAATAATTTTGTTGATTCGCAACGCAAACGAACTTATGGGTGTCAGCTAAATACGAATTTTACATTGTCATTTTACATTATTCTTATAGTGCTAGCGGAGGTACCTACATAATGAAAACTTTGGTTGTTCATACACTCCTAAAAGGGTTACATTACATCTGGCCTTGACGTTAAATTCTTAGTTTACACTAGTTTGGCAACATTCAGTTAAGGGTTTGAGTTGTAAAGTATTTCAAGTAAAACGTAGTTGAGCCTCGTTCTCATACTAAGTATGTACAGTCGGCTCTATAATACACCCAGCTTACGCCGGTTTTCTCTTGTGATTAAACCACTCACACAAACACATCATGTTTGTGTGTGAAAAAACTAATGATGTAAATAAACCACTTAAGATATACCCCTAATAAAATTTAATTTTTTTTTTAAAATTTTGTCAGAGCGTCTGGTCGAAGCGACGCGTGATCAGAGGGCTGGCAGCTATCTGGGCCAAAGAATAAGCCTTGCTATACAAAGAGGCAATGCAGCCAGTATCCTCGGCACGCTGCCATCGGGTATCGAGTTGGAGCAGTTGAGCTACCTATAGATCGTTTGCAACGGTCTATGGGTGGCCCAATTGTTTCCTTTTGTAAATTTTGTAATATACCTATATATAGATTGTAGTAGTTAGCTTATGCTGTAATAAATACCCCTAATATAAACTACAAGTGGTTTAATCACAAAAGAACATCGGCGTAAGCTGGGTGTAAAAACAATTACAGAGCCGACTGTAGGTACTTACCTTACCTACGTAGACAAAACAAAGAAAAGTTTTCAAGATGATTATAGTTTAGTTAGAATAAGCACTAAGTTCGCCAGTGTAGTACCTACTTGTTTTTTCAGCGTAGTAAAATATGTTCTAATATAAATAATTGTTCAATAAAAAATGAAAAAAATCTAGGTTTTGGTAGGTCTTAGCATTTACTTTAAACCAAAAGTATGTAAAATTGAGATTCGTGCAACTTGCAATAAGTTTAGTTAATAGTAAGTGATATTTTCCATCCCAGTTAGAGAGTCCATCCCAAGTTTCCCTGGAAGAGATCGCTCTTAGCGATAAGGCCGCCCATTATAACACTTTTTATTCAGTATTGTTTCTTCTTCATGTATTTTTATTTTAAGGTGTGCAATAAAGATTACATCTATCTATTTTAGTCATTAAATACTTATTTAAAACATTGTTAGGTATAGGTAGGTCAATTTCGTTTTTAAATTGGCACCAAAATGAGGTCCTTTGTGTCCTCCTTCCACAAACTCACAAACGGATTTTCGCCAACCTTGTTAACCTTTAGTACAAACATTTTCTCTGCACTTTATAGGTAAACCAATTTACAGGACCACCTACACCGAAGGCCAACCAGAACCCTACTCAAGGGTCCTCACAGAGGGATAAGTAGCCATTTTTTTCAGAGCCCGACAAAAGCCGTGTCCAACTGAGCTCAGTAACTTACTGGATTGAAAATAATGAGGTCGTTTTTTGAAATGTTTTCGTTGTTTATTTGAGGAACGGAATGAAAATGAAAAAAAAAATTGCACTGAAATTTCAAATCTAAAAATTCGTTTTTAAATATTAATTTGAAACAGTAAATAAATTAATTTTATTACAGTATAAGCTAACTAATACAATCTATATATAGGTATATTACAAAATTTACAAAAGGAAAAAATTGGGCCACCCATAGACCGTTGCAAACGATCTATAGGTAGCTCAACTGCTCCAACTCGATACCCGATGGCAGCGTGCCGAGGATACTGGCTGCATTGCCTCTTTGTATAGCAAGGCTTATTCTAATTAATTTGAATAAATAGGGACATATTAAAACAAACTAACTTATTTACCTAAATAAAACTATCCTAATAATATATAAAAATAATTAAAAATGAATAAAATACTCAAAACCGTAAATTTTGTTCATGTGGCATAGTGCCAAGAATACTGGCTGCATTCCTGCGCTGAACCGCCAAACAGTTTTTAATGATTTTAAATGGTGTTGCCATTAGATGTTACATAGTTTTGTAAGAACTATGTAACAAATTAAATAATAAATATAATATTTTGGACTTTTCACACGACGCCATCTCGCCCTAAACTAAGCAGAGCTTGTACCTACTACGGGCACCAGATAACTGATAGAATAATTAAATACTTTTTTTAAATACATACATAAATAAATAGAAAACACGCAGACTCAGGACAGACCCCGCGTGGTTCTATACATCGCGATGTTGATCACACGAATACTTGTCCTGCAGCGGGAATCGAACCCGCGGCATGGCAGTACACTTGCCACTCGACCTATCATGTCGCCGAGACAGATTGGACTTGTTCTAAGTAACTTACTTTGTGGTCTATGCGTGGCTTAATTGTTTCCTTTTGTAAATTTAGTAATATAGATTGTAGTAGTTAGCTTATGCTGTAATAAAAACAGTAGGTAACTTACAGGCGTTGTCCTAATATAAATGCTTGTAATACGTTTTGCTCTCATTTACTCTGATGTAATCTAACATTTTCCACCGTAAAACCTCTTTCATCCCAGAAATGGAAGTACTTGAGAAAGAGGACGGGCTCTCAATGGTCGTGAGAAATGCAGCTCACGTTTTCGCCTCTTCACAAATACACTGCGAATTGGAGAACAAAACTCTCAAAGATTTACAAACGTCGAGGCATAATTTTATTCTTTATTTACTTACTACAAAAGTATATACATATAATATAATAAGGAACGGTTTTCTCACGCCAGTATTCATGTCACCCAAGTGTCGAAAAGGAGTAACTTACCATACCTTCTTGATAAAATACAATTAATAAATATAACTCAGTTTTTCCCCAAACTTTGACCTCACGCGCCTCAACCACTGAACAGTCTTGGATCAACAACGAACTCAAATAAAATATTTTTGTCATCCAAGTGTCGAAAAGGATTACCTCACTACCTTCTTACTAAAATATTAATAAATATAACTAGAAGTTTTCCCCGATCTTTGACCTCACACGCCTAAACACTCAACCATCGATAAACTCAAAAAAAAAAAAAAAATTGAAATTATCTCATGAAATTTGGAAGGATAAAATTTTATTCCAAATTTCATGAGATCGGATAAGCGGTTCATCGATTCGCTGTAGTATCTAGCTAGACTCTATACCAGGGGTGGCGAACCTTTTTGTACCAATATGCCATTTTTCTAAAGAAATGTTGAATGAGACCATAGACGTGCCCACAAATAATTTTAACTTCGTGAATTGAAAACAATTCAATAAACCAAGCATAAACCAACATCCGATCGAGATTTTTTCATAGTAGGTAGGTACAGTCAGCATCAAAAGTCGATGACCGCATTCAAATTTTCAAATCGCTATACACTATAATCATTTTATATATTTGACAAAGTTAATTTTTTTTTTAAAATTTTGTCAGAGCGTCTGGTCGAAGCGACGCGTGATCAGAGGGCTGGCAGCTATCTGGGCCAAAGAATAAGCCTTGCTATACAAAGAGGCAATGCAGCCAGTATCCTCGGCACGCTGCCATCGGGTATCGAGTTGGAGCAGTTGAGCTACCTATAGATCGTTTGCAACGGTCTATGGGTGGCCCAATTGTTTCCTTTTGTAAATTTTGTAATATACCTATATATAGATTGTAGTAGTTAGCTTATGCTGTAATAAATACCCCTAATATAAACTACAAGTGGTTTAATCACAAAAGAACATCGGCGTAAGCTGGGTGTAAAAACAATTACAGAGCCGACTGTAGGTACTTACCTTACCTACGTAGACAAAACAAAGAAAAGTTTTCAAGATGATTATAGTTTAGTTAGAATAAGCACTAAGTTCGCCAGTGTAGTACCTACTTGTTTTTTCAGCGTAGTAAAATATGTTCTAATATAAATAATTGTTCAATAAAAAATGAAAAAAATCTAGGTTTTGGTAGGTCTTAGCATTTACTTTAAACCAAAAGTATGTAAAATTGAGATTCGTGCAACTTGCAATAAGTTTAGTTAATAGTAAGTGATATTTTCCATCCCAGTTAGAGAGTCCATCCCAAGTTTCCCTGGAAGAGATCGCTCTTAGCGATAAGGCCGCCCATTATAACACTTTTTATTCAGTATTGTTTCTTCTTCATGTATTTTTATTTTAAGGTGTGCAATAAAGATTACATCTATCTATTTTAGTCATTAAATACTTATTTAAAACATTGTTAGGTATAGGTAGGTCAATTTCGTTTTTAAATTGGCACCAAAATGAGGTCCTTTGTGTCCTCCTTCCACAAACTCACAAACGGATTTTCGCCAACCTTGTTAACCTTTAGTACAAACATTTTCTCTGCACTTTATAGGTAAACCAATTTACAGGACCACCTACACCGAAGGCCAACCAGAACCCTACTCAAGGGTCCTCACAGAGGGATAAGTAGCCATTTTTTTCAGAGCCCGACAAAAGCCGTGTCCAACTGAGCTCAGTAACTTACTGGATTGAAAATAATGAGGTCGTTTTTTGAAATGTTTTCGTTGTTTATTTGAGGAACGGAATGAAAATGAAAAAAAAAATTGCACTGAAATTTCAAATCTAAAAATTCGTTTTTAAATATTAATTTGAAACAGTAAATAAATTAATTTTATTACAGTATAAGCTAACTAATACAATCTATATATAGGTATATTACAAAATTTACAAAAGGAAAAAATTGGGCCACCCATAGACCGTTGCAAACGATCTATAGGTAGCTCAACTGCTCCAACTCGATACCCGATGGCAGCGTGCCGAGGATACTGGCTGCATTGCCTCTTTGTATAGCAAGGCTTATTCTAATTAATTTGAATAAATAGGGACATATTAAAACAAACTAACTTATTTACCTAAATAAAACTATCCTAATAATATATAAAAATAATTAAAAATGAATAAAATACTCAAAACCGTAAATTTTGTTCATGTGGCATAGTGCCAAGAATACTGGCTGCATTCCTGCGCTGAACCGCCAAACAGTTTTTAATGATTTTAAATGGTGTTGCCATTAGATGTTACATAGTTTTGTAAGAACTATGTAACAAATTAAATAATAAATATAATATTTTGGACTTTTCACACGACGCCATCTCGCCCTAAACTAAGCAGAGCTTGTACCTACTACGGGCACCAGATAACTGATAGAATAATTAAATACTTTTTTTAAATACATACATAAATAAATAGAAAACACGCAGACTCAGGACAGACCCCGCGTGGTTCTATACATCGCGATGTTGATCACACGAATACTTGTCCTGCAGCGGGAATCGAACCCGCGGCATGGCAGTACACTTGCCACTCGACCTATCATGTCGCCGAGACAGATTGGACTTGTTCTAAGTAACTTACTTTGTGGTCTATGCGTGGCTTAATTGTTTCCTTTTGTAAATTTAGTAATATAGATTGTAGTAGTTAGCTTATGCTGTAATAAAAACAGTAGGTAACTTACAGGCGTTGTCCTAATATAAATGCTTGTAATACGTTTTGCTCTCATTTACTCTGATGTAATCTAACATTTTCCACCGTAAAACCTCTTTCATCCCAGAAATGGAAGTACTTGAGAAAGAGGACGGGCTCTCAATGGTCGTGAGAAATGCAGCTCACGTTTTCGCCTCTTCACAAATACACTGCGAATTGGAGAACAAAACTCTCAAAGATTTACAAACGTCGAGGCATAATTTTATTCTTTATTTACTTACTACAAAAGTATATACATATAATATAATAAGGAACGGTTTTCTCACGCCAGTATTCATGTCACCCAAGTGTCGAAAAGGAGTAACTTACCATACCTTCTTGATAAAATACAATTAATAAATATAACTCAGTTTTTCCCCAAACTTTGACCTCACGCGCCTCAACCACTGAACAGTCTTGGATCAACAACGAACTCAAATAAAATATTTTTGTCATCCAAGTGTCGAAAAGGATTACCTCACTACCTTCTTACTAAAATATTAATAAATATAACTAGAAGTTTTCCCCGATCTTTGACCTCACACGCCTAAACACTCAACCATCGATAAACTCAAAAAAAAAAAAAAAATTGAAATTATCTCATGAAATTTGGAAGGATAAAATTTTATTCCAAATTTCATGAGATCGGATAAGCGGTTCATCGATTCGCTGTAGTATCTAGCTAGACTCTATACCAGGGGTGGCGAACCTTTTTGTACCAATATGCCATTTTTCTAAAGAAATGTTGAATGAGACCATAGACGTGCCCACAAATAATTTTAACTTCGTGAATTGAAAACAATTCAATAAACCAAGCATAAACCAACATCCGATCGAGATTTTTTCATAGTAGGTAGGTACAGTCAGCATCAAAAGTCGATGACCGCATTCAAATTTTCAAATCGCTATACACTATAATCATTTTATATATTTGACAAAGTCAGTCAGTTAAATTTGAACTAATGGTGTTCATTTAATAACGGCGCTTATCACGTTGAGTGATTTAGGTTTATTAAATAGTGTAAAGCGATTATGAAAATCTGAATGTGACCATCGACTTTTGATGCTGACTGTACTACTACTTAAGACTTTTTTCTTAGTAGGTAATCTACATATCATCTCTTAGTTCACTTTATGATCGGTGGCGTGCCCAAAATATTGCGTCGCGTTCAGTAACGGGCACGCGTGCTATTGGTTCGCTATCCCTGCTCTAGACCCTGAGACTTTATTTAAGCTATTTCTAAAACATAGCTTTTTAGACCTTTGACATCTAGGGACAAAAAGGTCATTTCTTGGCACAAGCCTCGCGTGTGCGATAAGGAAGTGCAGTCGACACGCGAAGGGTAGGACTTTTGTCCTTATCGTATCTTCGGAAGGAGTTTCTTTATTGCACGAGCGAATGAATAAAGTTTTTTCTATCCTACTACTACCAACAGGCAAAAGTTTGTGAATGGATAGATTGCTGTTTGCACCTTAATCACGCCAAAATTACTGAACTGAAACTGAAAAAGAGCTGGAAAAATAAATAATGCTAGATATTTTCATCTCGATATCCATAAATCGAAGTAAAGGCAAAAAGTGAGATCAGTTAACTCTATATCGATATTTATCTACTGGTGTTTGTTCCTTAATCACGTCAAACAAAACCACTGAACCGATTTCACTGAAATTATGGTATCATGTGTGCACATTTCCAACAGTGCCTAATCTACGTTAGCTAAGCTACACTATCTAGCAAACTAAGCAAACTTGTTCTATGGGAACCATATAATTAATACAATACTTATTTTTTTTTGTAAATGTACATATGTACATAGATAACACCCAGACTCAGAAAAACACCGATGTTCATCCCACAAATGTTTGTCCTGAAGCGGGAATCGAACCTGCGACACCGGCAGTGCAACACTCTTGCCACTCGACCAAACGTGTCGTTGATCATGGTGATCATCAGCTCGGAATAAATAATGGGTTGTGTTATAAACTGAAAAAAAAAAATCCTTATGCTACTTGTTTCTTGATAACACGCGGCCAAGCCGCGGGTGGCAGTTAGTTCCTTTGTAAAGATTCATATTATTTATATTTTAAATCAAACCTCTACTGAATATTCAATTGTTCATTTCAGCAAAGCTTACGAGCGCAAACAAATTAAACTGTAAGTAATTACAGAACGTGTAGTTTTGACCACAATTTAGTTACATCTAGCGAAATTTACAATGCGACTAAATGAAACTGAAAAGTAATTACTTGCACACAAGGACAGGGTGGTGTAGTGGAAAAGGCCCTTACCTTACGAAAAAATGATCGAGGGTTAAAGAAAAAAATATAAAAGGTGGAACTTATAGTGATTGCAAAACGTAACATTTCGATTTAAAGGTTTCACTTTAACAATATTACCACCTTCCGCGTTTTTTAAATTTTGACAGTGCGTCTGGTCGAAGCGACGCATAATCAGAGGGCTGGCAGCTATCTCTCCCAAAGAATAAGCCTTGCAATACAAAGAGGCAATGCAGCCAGTATCCTCGGCACGCTGCCATCGGGTATCGAGTTGCAGCAGTTCAATTATTTCCTTTTGTAAATTTAGTAATAAAAAAAAATAAAAAAATATATATATTTTGGACATTTCACACAGCGCCATCTATCCCCAAACTAAGCAGAGCTTGTACTATGGGAACCAGATAACTGATACAATACTTATATACTTTTTTTTTTGTAAATACATACATTGATTAAATAGAAAACACCCAGACTCAGGATAAACATCCGTGTTCGTCACACAAATGTTTGTCCCGAAGCGGGAATCGAACCCGCGACACTCGGCGTAGCAGTCCAACGTACTTACCACTCGACCATACCGTGTCGTCGACCGTGTCGTCAAATAAAGATTGTAGTAGTTAGTATATGCTGTAATACAAGTTATCAATCAATAAATCCTCAATATAATATATAAGGCTTGGTCCTGAGTGACTGACAGACAACGCACAGGCCAAATTACTGGACGTAGAGACTTGACATTTTGATAGTTTGTCAAGAAGGAGGCACGTACTAAGAAAGGAATTCTGTTAATACACAACGCAAACGAAGTTGCGGGTGATGTCAATTAGTAAATAATAAAGCAGCTATCAAACATTTTTTTTACCTGACAGTTAAAAAAACCATGATAAGCTGTTCTACGGTATGAGCTAGTGCACGAAAATCTTTTCACTATTATCGTTTTTTTTTTAGAATTTATTTGGTTTGCAATCATAAGTATGTACATAAGGTTATACATGAGCCTTGTAAAGGCACCGCGATACAAAATAAGTTCGATGGGCGGAGCTTATGAAAGACTATCTTAATTTTAGTTTAAATACTCATTTACACTAATATTGTCTTCAACTTGACTATTGAGCATTTTTTGATTCGATAAGAAGAAGAAGAAAGTATGAGCTCACCATTATTCCGTGGCGGGTCTATCTGGGCCTGTAGGATGGAGAATCCGGGCGCTATGATGGCTGGCAGGGTGCGCGAGCGCAGCAGCGGCGGGGGCATGCGACGTCCGCTGCCGCCCAGCGCGTCCGCTGCCGCCGCCGCTGCCGCTGCCGCACTGTTGACAAACAAAAGATAGATTTAGACAATTATTAACATGCACTTTAACGACACGGATGATCAAATGGCAAGTGTATTGGAATGCCACGCCCGGTGTCGCGGGTTCGGTTCCCGCTTCAGGACACACATATGTGTGATGAACATATTGGTGTTTGTTCTGAGTCAGGGTGTTTTCTATGTATTCTGTGTATGTATTTACAAAAAAAAGTATTAAAGTATTCTATCACGCATCTGGTTCTCATAGTACAAGCTCATCATAGCTCATGCTTAGATGGCGTTGTGTGAAGTGTCCTAAATATGTATTTATTTATTAGCACAGGACGTTGGATATTCCTAAGGCTAAGATATTGATACCTTTTAAAAATTACAAATAAATTGAAAAAAATCTACAAAATGCACTGTTAATTGTAAAAATACGACTTGCACTGCTATATTAAATATACTAACTTAGCTTTAGGATCGAGGATATTAATTTCTGTCTTTTGTTAGCAAATAAACAATATTTTTTTTTTCATTTTCACTTTACTTCCTTAAAAATGATGTAACCTTTATCCATACAAAAATACAAAATATTTATTTCGAAAACAGGTTACATAGTAGGAGTTTAACCAATGGACCCCGCACTTGGGCTAGCCTGTATCGCAGGGATTTGAAAAACGATTTCCAGAATTACAGAATTATAGAGAACATGCAAGACAGTAGGTAACTCTAGATTTTAATCAAGTTGTTGAGTTTAATAAATAACGTTCGTTTTATAAGTGAAACAATTCATAGTAAAGTAACATAATAATGTACTGAAACATGTTGGTAGCCTTATCTTGATCCTGCCCCATAGAAAAAAGCGATTGCGTAAAATGGTAGCCTGTATCCCTTTTCATTTATCTATTTATTTTATTCTGTCCCATACCAAATTTTAGCCAAACAGGTTTAGTAATTCTGACATGATTCAGTAAAAACAACAAGTAACAAACTACAACTTTCGAATTAATTAATAATTTTTAGGACTTGTGTAAAAAATAACGGATTTTTTTACATATTAACTAAAATTACTAGGTTTTAGAAAAGTTTCATCCTGGACCAGCACTAAAGCAGTGTAGCACCGTTCTATGAGATTCAAAGTCCTTTGTAGCACTCTTCTAATCATGCTCAGGCGTAATCTCTTACCATAAAGAGACGAGCTAGCTTGGTGCGTCATTGAACCGACGTAAAATATATTAATCTACATATCCTCCTCATGAATATAAAAATCTAACTTCTAGTGACAAGACACTTGCAAATAACGGGTCTAGACATTGTCCAACCCGTAAGTCTAGACCCCCGTCTGTTCGAGCCCTTAGACGCAGACATAGCCACAAATGGTAACGTGACACTCGTGATAACTCTAAAGGCCGAAACCCACCGCTGCGCATACTGTGCACGGCCACGCGGCGCTTTTTAGCTGCGTGGGTCATTTGTTTAACAACGCAGATCTACGTTTCACTGCAGCACACGAATAT
Source organism: Lobophora halterata (assembly GCA_932526365.1). NCBI lineage: Eukaryota > Metazoa > Arthropoda > Insecta > Lepidoptera > Geometridae > Lobophora > Lobophora halterata. The sequence continues at coordinate 2,618,911 of OW052012.1, forward strand.
TAACTCATGGCGTGCGTCACTTCCCCGCCCCCCGTCCCACCTCCCGCAGTAGAGCTGTGCACGTTTCCGTGTACTGCGTGTACAGCGTGCATTGCGTTGACAGCGTTGAGCTACGTGAGTGCCATATTTGAGGATGCTACGCGTGTTAATAGCCTAGTCTCCACCAAGCGCACGGGCAGCGTTGCGAGTCAAACGCTTACAACAGAACAGCGATCACCGAGGCACCTCTGAGCACGACCCGTTTACCGACAGTTAATGTCGCAACGCGCGTCCGAACGACCCCTGGGACACGTCCACACAGACCGAGCATTTGGCTCGCGAGGCTGCCTCGCGAGTCCGTGCGCTCAGCGGAGACCCTGCTAATGACATAGCACTACGACACTGCTACGCACGACAATTCATGCGTAGCGTGTCCGTGGGTGGCAGTGGACACAATGTACGTAACATTTTCTTGCAAAGCGAAGCTGACGCACGTTCGTATCCTCTCCGTGCACCGCAGTGGGTTTCCGCCTTAACCCTCGGGTGGAACACCTGACCTTACTGATCGAATACGATACCTGATGATTGGTAAGGAGGCTAATTAGGGTAGGCTACTTAATTAGGGTGCGAACAAAATACTCACCTCGCAGTATTGGATAATGTATACAGGATGTTTTGTAAAGAGTGGTTAATCCTTTACCTATTGGTGGGGCATTCATGTTCAGAAAATAAAAAAAACGTACCTAGTAAAAAATCCACGGTTTTCGAGTTATTGGTAAGTTTGTAAATTTCCATTTTTTTAACCCCTGTCTGTATGTTTTTTAATGTTTTGTACATTGCAAAATTATTCAAGAATGCTTTAGTTAAAACTGATCGAGAAAGTTCCTTGATTTGTAATCTTGTCATCCAAAATAGTGGACAAGGGTAAAATATGGAAATTTTGAAACGTCTATTAACTTGAAAACCTGAGGCACCTTTTATTTTGTTACATTATCGATGGTACCACCCGCAGGTCAAGGATATCCACTCTTTACAACACACCCTGTGTAACAATCTTACTCATGTTATCTAATTAATTGTACTGAATGATAAATAGGGTTCCGTCAGTTTCTTGTTTTATTTATCGAAACAAAGCTGCTTCCCTCGGCTTCGCATGCTTTTACAACTCATAAACTATGTCCATAGCAAATTTAATTTCAATCATTTCAGTACTTTCGGCATGATTAGGTACAAACATCTATCTATCCATCCTCTCAAAATTTCGTTTTTATTATTTATCAACTTACCTACTTACTTGATAAATTATAGCTTTAGAACTAGCTGGTGCCCGCGACTTCTTCTTGCTTCTTTATAAATTTTAGCCTATGTGTTATTCTGATGTATAAGCTATATTTTATAATATTAGTAGGATGTACTTGGATGACAAGGACTAGATAATATGCCAATAAACTTAGAAAGCCTAAAATGCATAAAGAGCCAAGGAAACCTAGAACATCTTGAACTTGGAACACGTAATTACAAACCTATTTTACAGTCTTCACTGATCTTATTCTGTTCCTTATGATTGAGAATCCACTATTCTATACAACTATTCCATAGTCACGATTCTAAGGAATAAGGAAAAAAATTACAAAAAAAACGTTTCTAGTTTTTCTAGTTTAGTACTAGCTTGTCATTTTAAAATCGGTCTTAATATATAGTATATTTTGTCGATGGGTAGCGATCTCCATCATATCATAGTGATTGAATACCTCACAAGTACAACTTACAGCTTATTTTAAATTTTAGTTCAAGTTTACTCCCACACTAGTTGTATTAGTTGGTAGTGACCCTGCCTACGAAGCTTGTGTTCCGGGTTCGATCCCCGGCCAGGGCAAATATTTGTGACGAACACAAATGTTTGTTCTCGGGTCTTGGATGTTGTGATGTATTGTATGTGTCCATGCCACCTGCGACACAGGGAATCCTAGTGCAGGGGTGTGAGTGTGTGAATGTTTAATGTTTTAATGTATTTTTTTTTAACACCTGCACCCCGTAGCGACTTCTATCGAGACAAATAAAACACAAAGGTATATTAGCTATATTTTATTTTTTAACGTAATCCTACGTTACTGCATTTACTGTTACATTCTGCGCTATCGCAGCTACAGTTGTTTCAGTTAAATTTACTCCTACACTTGCAGTCGTTGTTGCATTTATATTAGCATCCTGCGTTTCATTTGCTGTGTCATTGCTTTTGAGTAGGTCGTTTCTTCTACCTTCCATTAAACTGGTAAGATTCTTAAGTTGGTTCTCTGCGTCTTCAGCTTTCTTATCGCAGTTGCTTGATAAAACATTTCCTAGAAACATGTATTCTATGTTACAAATAACGGCTAGCAGATACTTACATTTCTTTTTCAAAGTGAGCATGCATACATACATATTATATGTACATACATATTTTGGATTTTGCCTATGTATATCCTCTGGATATTTACATTCTGGATTTTTGGTACCTATACAAGTAGGTATATGAAGAGTTAAAACTATAAAAAAATGTAACATGGACCATGTCACAAAGACCAAGAGTTATACATTTAAAGTGAGCATACATACATAATATGTACGTACAGACAGCGTCATTGATAAGTATCCCCCTTGCACAAGACACTCAGCTTCAAATCTCTTTAAAAATTAGTATAATATTATGAATCGGCTTACATGGTTATAAAATATAATTTAATTGGAAGACTAAAACCTATGGTAAAACTTTTACGTTCGCCGCGGCTGCGTTTTGAAGGGATTTGAAGCTGGGTGTCTTTTGCAAGGGGGATACTTATCTATGACGCTGTCTGTACATACATAATATGTATGTATGCATATACATATTTTTTTCTAATTTCAACTCTTTATTACATACCTACTTGTATAGGTATGCCAAATGGGATATAATTGGCCAAGCACACGTCGAATGCGATTGCGGAGCTCTCACACAAGACATGTCACATCAGCTCTCCTGCCCCTCGTGCCCGACAACCTGCACTCGAGAGGACCTTAACGAAGCCTCAGATGAGGCGGTGAAGGTGGCCACTTATTGGTCGAGATTGGTCTAAAACCGAGCCATTGACAAGAAGAATAAATGAATGAATGTATAGGTACGAGTGTATAGGCTACGCTAAAGGTACCAAACATCCAGAATGTAAATATCCAGATGAGATACATAGGCAAAATCCAAAATGTACTGAGTTAGTTCAGAATGACGTCGTAAATTTAGCCACAATGATCGAAAGGTAACTATGCAGGTACAGTACTCTAGTGCCCTACTTCGACTAGACAATAATTTCTGAGACATTCCGTATGGATCGCTGAAAAAACTAGGTCAAACTAATTTCAGTACCAATTCCGTATTAATTTCCGCCCGTTTCAAGTTTTGTATTCACGAAATATTTTAGGAAAGAAAATAACTAGGTAGAAATTGATTGAAATGTAGGTACCTTCAATTTTATCAAACTTTTAGTACAATACAAATGCGGAAATTTTAGTGGATGAATTTATAAATGTAGAAAAATGTAGATATAACTTAAGTTTGTTTAGAAAGTATATATACATATAAAATGAATACAACTGGTTTAGGTTAGGTTAGGTAGGTAATTATAATATATCTGTTTATTTAAAATTCCTTTCTTAAGCGTCGATGACACACGGCTTTTTTACAAGTTGCTAGTTGGCGAGTTTAAAAGCTAGCGTGTGAAAGAGTTAGCTTTCAGGAAGGATTTTCAACAAGCAGATTGTAAAAAAAGCCGATGACACTGGGCGAGTTTACACGCTACAGCAAAGTTACTGGCTTGTAGCGTGTAAAAAAGGCCGTGTGTCATCGACGCTTTATTATGCACTATCAGCTCTCGACAAGCATATATTCTCGAAATTTCAAGTCTCTGCATCACATAGATTAAAATTTAGGATTTAGCACATTTTATTTGCTACTCTAGAGTCGCCAGCTAAACAGAACAAAAATTCTACTAAAAAAATGGATAGAGTAATCTCAATACAAATTGATATTAATACTAAAAATATATAACAGCGGCTGTAAAAAGGGCCTTGCCAACCTTTGTTGATTGTTGATGAGAAGTAACAATAACAAAACTAAAAGATAGATAACAAAACGAGAAGATAATTAAATGTTTGATTTGCATGAAATAAGCAACTGCCAGTCGAGCCGACCGACGCAAAACGTCGAAAACTTTTTGAACAATCACTCCCAAACTAGACGAAATGCTTTGATAGCTACAGAGAGTAAAAATACAGTACATAGCATGTTTATGATTAGCTTTAATTTATTATTTATTATACCTATCAACTTTTTTTATTAATATTGGTAAGTATAAGAAAGTTATTTCATAAAATTCAAAAACATCTACATTTCGTTCGCGGTGCAAAGAAAAATGTACATCGTTATGTTGAGATTTCTGTGTGCACTGTTTTGATCATAGTCTCAGTCCATCTCACACCATCTGGAAAACGTCTAGACTAGACCTAGTCCCAACCAGAGATGAATAACGGTTTTTCTATTGAATGAACACCGAGATAGACAGTACTAAATCAAAATGGATGCGGAATACAGGACAGAAAACTTTCAGGCACTCTGTCAATAAAAATGAAATATCACTATTTTAAACTTTTTACGATGTAGTTTTACGAAAAATAAAAAAATCTAGTAGTTTGGACATATTTTAATATTTATCTAGCCCAGTTACTTATTTTTTTCGAAAATTATCATTGGACCAAAATGTTTTATAAGTTAGCCAATGTGGCTCTCATTTTTTTTGGCGCATTTTCAATGTGTTTTTTTTCATTGTGATTCTATACTTTAAAACTTCTATGTGTTCAACATAAAAAGGGGTTCATACTGCTTGTATTATTCTAGCTGAACCAATGACTTATCCCTCTGAGAACCGACTGAGCTCAATACGGGTGTTCTTTATTAGCATATCAAAGGGTTTCAAGCAAAAGTTTGTTTTTAGAGTTGCCTCAAGAATTCAATAAGTCTGCGTTTCGCTCGCTGTTATGTTGATTCGGATCTACGTGCAACTTGTCTAGTTTTACGACTACGTAATAGCACGTAATATATTTATTTCTGATATTGCTTTAACCCAAAGTTAATACTAGTTTTTTTAGAAGAATTATCCTATTTTGCATTGCCAACGCACTCTAGCGAATTGTGACCCTAAAAAACGAAACATTTTGACTAACTGTCAAGAACTAAGCAAAATAATTAAGCCGCCATCCCACAGTGCGCGATTCTGCGTATTTACTCGCGCACGGCTGGCGACCGCACCGAAGTGTCTTCATACGTGCGTAATTGCAACTACTACATTACTGCAGTTTTGAAGTTAGCGACTGGCCGCGGATCGGACGCACCGCGAAATACGTATCTAAGCTAATACGGACGATACTTTTCCCAATAGTTCCCATAGTGCGTCGCGTCGTTCGGTGCGGGCGTCCGTACGCAATATCGCGCACCGTGAGAAACAGCCTTTAGAAGTTAACAACCCTTTCGGGCGGCCCGCAAATCAAAGCAAGCTACGTTACAGATTTTGAAGAAATGTAATAAAGGATAAAATATAATATTAAAGCAGGATGAAATATTCAACTATTTAAGTATAATATCTTAGGTAAAAAAGTCGCTACCATATCATATTCTTATTTTGAAATAAATGTTTTTCTATCCTATATTCTTATACTTGGCCAATTTGCAAAATTAAGTAAGTAGACAATATTAAAAGAGGTTGTCTAGAACACAACAAAACATGGAAAATGAATGGTTTTCCTCAATAGCTTCTATATCTGTTTGTGGAGAGAAATAACCCTATTATCATAATAATTCAGTAGTCTGTGAAGTTTCTTTGAACACCAGACTGTGAAGATACTTTAGAAACCCCAGTGGTTTCTACTTTGGCCTAATAAATGTGACCATAAGATTTATCTCTACACATTTTATTTAAGGCCCAGAATCCCGCGCAACGGTATGTCGCCTTTTTGTAAATTTTTGAATATATAAATTGACTGAGTATAAAATTACAAACAAGTGGAGTGGTGAATTTGTTACACCTCATTTGTTTGAGAAATTTTTTTTTACCTCACGAATTATTTTAGTATTTTTTTTGTTTTCAACAGCCAAACGTTGCCTGGATCTAAATATCCGGTGATCCAAATGCTTGATTCTGATTCAAACCAGCAATAGTTCAATCCTACAGGTACATAGCTTGATTCAACCTAATCACATAAGTTCTATTTCGACCCGTTTCTAAAATAGTACATATCATTTATCATCAATAAAAATATATCAATAAAAGCTTTACACCCGTATTCTAACCCCCGTATTCTAAGTCATTCCTCAAATTTAAACTCTCCTTACGTAAGTAAAAAATTTGCCGCCGCTTTACTAAAGGTTCAGCTGTCACCTGTCAAATTTCAAATGTAAGATTGTATTTCCTTGAGTGAAAAAATCGTCTTAGAATACGGGTGTCAGTCCTGACTGACTGACAGACAGCCTACAAGCTAAGCCAGAGGACGTAGAGATTTTTATCTGGAAAAGGATGTGTTTGTTCATCAAGAGCTGAAAGTGCGAATTGAGATACGAATTTATTTTTGAGAATAGTAAAAACCTAAATTGTGGGTAACAGAAGTCGGTTAAACCATAGCTAATCAAAGGTTTTACAAAACATACTACAACGACGACTTCAATTGGGTCTGTTCTAGTGACCGTAAACACCACTGAAAAGTCACAGGAGCAAAATAAGATTTTTTGCTTTACTTATAGTACGATGACACACGGTTTGTGTGTGCTTTTTACACGCTACACGCCAGCGACTTGGCATATGGCGTGTAAAGTCACCCAGTGTCATCGGCGTTTTTACAATCCGCTTCAAAAACGCTGTGAAAAAATAGAAAGCCGGGCTAATTTACACGCTACTCGCGTAGGCGTGTAGGCGTGTAGCGTGTAAAAAGCAGTGTGTCTACATTGCTGGCGTTTAGGCTTGTTGGCTTGTTAGCGTGTAGCGTATCTTTGCGTATGACACATTCGCTAGCTAGTGCGCTTCTGAGCGTATATAAATTTTTGTGTGTCATCGACTAACGCTAACACCCTCAAACGCTAGCTTTTAAAAACGCTAACAATCAGCTTGTTAAAAAGCTTGTGTGTCATCAAAGCTTTAGATCGTAGACGTCATATTTTTTAAAATATTTCCATTTCAAAACCAAACTGATAAATTATAGTTAAAATATAATAATTATATTATAGTATCCAGATACCACACATTAAGTCCCAGACAAAAGTTAGAGTTTATTTCTTACCCATAAACAGGTTACTAAGGCCAGGTATATTCACATTGCCGTCCTCCACGCCTAGATCTAAGTGAGATCTACCGATATTGGAGATTCCTGTCGCGTTTATCTTCAGAGTGCCTTTGCCTAGAAAATAAGGATAAATTTATCCATTCTAGTACGGATATTTCTTCAGGATTTTTTAGCTCGTAATATTTACAAAAAAAAATTGTTGTCTGTAAAGTTTGTTTACGGACGATGGTTTAACGTGACAACGTCATAGCCACAGTATTTTTTTTATCAACATCATCATCAGTCTATCGCAGTCCACTGCTGGATATAGGTCTCTCCCAATGTGCGCCATCGCGCCATGTCTTCAACTTGCCGCATCCATCTTCTGCCTGCAGCATTTCGCACCTGGTTTTTATTGTATGAATTCAAGTTATTTTGACTTTGTGAATTACCTCCATAGTCGGCCACTGGCTTAAGCGAAAAGAAGAAATTCAGTCTGCAGTGAAAGTATTAGCCCTCTGATATTCAGTCTGCTAATGTGATCCTTTGATGGCATGAGGGAGTTAACTTAATTATGCTTCAGCGATTTGAATTAAGTAACTTAATTTACACTTTGAACATCGCACCCACGTTATTTCATATGAAAGTTGTGATTAAATTTTCTATTTTCGTACACACATTTTCGCGATACTATGTAGTAAGAAACACATAAACACGAAGAAGCTTAAGGAGCAAGCTTTATGGTCTTCGTTGCTATTTTTACAAACTAAGTTCGGTTTCAGATTAGCGAATTAACCCAGCGGATTCGCCGCTCGTGTTTTATTTTTTGCAGCGCATGTACGCGCGACAAGCCGCGAGATACGCCTCATGCTACTGACACTCACTAGAAAAAACTGACGTGGTGGCCGAGTGAATGAGGCCCTTGCCTTGCGATCTGATGGTCGCGGGTTCGAATCCCGGTGGCTGTCATGCATAAATGGGTTTTTTCGATCGAAAAAATCTATGTATGCATCCCAAGTTCTCTCAACGGTGAAGGAAAACATCGTGAGGAAACCGGCATGTCGTAGAACCTTAAGTTCGACATGCGTCGAGTGCACGAAAGGAGCCTCTTCGAGGCGCACTTGAAATCCTTTCACCACACTGGTTCGAAGGAACTAGTGACACGATAAAAAGAAGACTAGAAAAAACCGAGCGTAAACGCGCGTTTGGCTTTTGAAGTTTCGCGAGTACCGATATGGGTGGTATCGGTACACCCGATGCGCGACAAAAATACGCTAGCCTGAAACTGTACTTACTCAAACTCAATCATGCCAAAAGTACTAAACCATTCCGACATCACCCAGGGCTTTTCACCCGTGAGAGGCGTCTCATCCATCTAGATGTTAACATAACACCAGATATATCACCGCCAAGCAGTAGGGTAATGCATAACTGTACGTAAATGTTCCAGAAAATGCTTGCGTGCCCTTTTCTTTGCAAAATTAAGAGTAGGGTATAAATGTATAAATGTGAAAGCTTGGAAGTGTATTGTATAGGTATATGTCTGTGTAGCAAACAGTACATAGATTTGTTGCAAAGGTCTACTATATGATTCAATTTAAATTTATCTTTAGCACTAATTAGGTCATACGCGCTTTGCCTTTCTCTTTACTTGCTTACATAAAGAAGCTGAAATCGCTAGCTGAATTGAGTTTTTGATTCGATAAAAAGTAAGTTTTAGGTAAAAACTGATTTACCAGATTCCCCAAACTTGAGATGAGTATCAATATCGCCCACGGCACTTATCCCATTGGCCGACATCCGCATTTCGCCAGTTTTGGCCGACGGGTCACATTTTGATTCTATGATTGGATTGGAGTCAGTTCTATCAGATTTCTTCTTTTTCTTATTTCTCACTTCCTTCAGTTTTGTTTCTAACTGCAATTTTATTAAGAACAGAAAAATAACATTGACCAGAATGCTGGTATACTTTACACAGCGTACAATAAATAAGCATGCCACAACGTGGCAATATGGCCAGCATTCTGAGCTCGGTTTCTTAGTTATTCAGGTGGTGCAACAATTGACTACAGCTTTCAACCGACTTAAAAGAATGAGGAGGTTCTGTTTTTTATCGTTTGTTACTTTTAAACTTTGTCATATATCAATCGATTTGGAAAATTATTTTTTTCCTTGAAAGAAAATACTTTCAGTTTTATCCATACAAATTTATCTATGTCAAAATCTGTTCAGTAATTTATTTTTTAAATCAAAATAACTGAAAAAAAATGTAGTTGAAGTAAACGAAATTGCGTATTTTGCTGCCCTGTGACTTCTCAGTAGTGTTAACGGTCACTGGAACAGTCCTATCGAAGTCGGTTGTAGAATGTGTTTGTAAAACCTAGTAGAGTATGGTGGATAAAATCATGTAAGTAAACCATACTTTTTTAAGTTAATCAAACACCATGTCTGAGCCTAAAAAAACACGCACACACTTTCTTTACAGGGTACTTTTTTAGGACCCCATGGGGTATCTACGCACCATCTCTAGCAAAATATCTTTCTGCTCCAAGAATGCTTCATCAACCAAGTCATGTGTCCTCTTGGAGTCAACCGCTAGTACTGGCTTAGCACTGTTTGTACTGTTGGCAACACTGTACCTGACTCCATTGAATAGGCTCTAGAAATATACAAATATAATGAAATAATAATTAAGACTTCGCCATACTATTGCTTTTCAAAGTCTAAAGGCAAAGTAGAGATGTTTTAAGGCGCAGAAGAAATAAAAAAAAATCTATAAGAGAAAAAGCATTCGCACTAGAGTTGTCTATTTCCTATAAGTCCTTTTTGCTTTATACCCGTACCTGACTCCATTAAATAGGCTCTAGATACAATATAAATAAAAGGAAAGTCGTGTTACATACACATAACTCAAGAACGGCTGAACCGATTTGGCTGAAAAGTGGTGGGGAGGAAGCTTAGAAACAGCAGAACATAGAATACTTTTTTATCACGTTGTTGAAAATACCCAACGCAAACAAAGTAGCGGGCGTCAGCTAGTATACAAATATTCGGAAATAACAAAATTAAGGCTGCGGCACACTATTACCTCTTAAAGTCTTAAGGCAAAGGAGAGAGACGTTTAAAGGCGAAAAGAAAATATAATAATTTGAAAAGAGAATATGCATTCGCACTAAAGTTGTCTATTTTTTATAAGTCCTTTTTGCTTAATACATTCAGGTTTCACTACCTTTATTTCTATTTCCTAAGTATCTTAAAATCATATCATCGAATTAAAAAAAGAAAAAAGAAACTAGGCATCAGACAAAAATATATACAAGACATACCAAAATCGCTAAAACATACAAATCCATAGAAATTTTTATTTCTATTTCAGCTTTTACTTTATAGGTACTTTGTATCAAAGCGCGAAGCAGTAAGGCGGTAACGTGCACATCGGCAATTTTACGAGCGTGAAATCTCTTAAAATAAAACAGCTAAGTACGTATTGGTCCATGTACTTCGGTAGGGTTCCGTCCTAGTATTAATAAAAGTTTTTTTTGTGAAAAGTCTGAAGGTAGAGCCGTTTTTATACTCATTGGTATGGAATTGTGGTGCAGGCAGCCAAAGACCTGAACCGCTGGAGACGGCCGTCCGCACTTACAAAATGGGTCATCACGATTTTCAGTAATGAAGTACCGATACAGAGATACAGAAGAAGGTATGGAATTATTTATTTGATTTATTTCATAAAATTGACTCTGGTTAGTCTTTTTTTTAGAAACATTAATCTATGTACAGTAATGATCTTTACACCCAGCTTACGCCGGTGTTCTCCTGTGATTAAATCACTCACACAAACACATCATGTGTGTGTGAGTAAACTACATTATGGTGATTATACAACTTAAGATATTTTTTAGACTCATAATGTAAACCACCAGTGACGTAATCACAGGAGAATACCGGCGTAAGCTGGGTGTAATGTCAATTACAGAGCCGACCCTACTCTTCGGATTTCGTATAGATTCCTTTCTGAGCCCATTAAATGAAAAACTTTTTTTATCTCATTTTATCAAGCGATGCGATCTTTTTTTTTGACGCGGTGCAAATATTTGTAGGTATCTTTACCGCATTTGCTCTGTAAACTTCATAAGATCTGAATAATATGCCGGACATTACAATTATCTTCGACAATCTAGCAAAGGGTCGTCAAACGTCAGAATCTGCAAACATAAATTTTTGCCATTTTTTTACGAGGGACGAGGTAAACACGCATTGCACACCTGCACAACAAAATCTTATTCATGTAAACGCACACTATAATAATCTGGAACACCATCTTAAAATATGCACACAGTTATACAATGTAGCGTTTAGTTTTATTTAACGTGAATGGCCAGTAAGGTTTTATAGGCCAACAGTACGCCTTGCATTACCATCTCCTTTGGCTATCTCGAAGAGAATTATGGACATGCGAAACTTTAAAGTTTCCATATCGAACTGGGAACTCTAAAATTGCAATTCGCATTTTATGTTCCAATGCAGTCGATATGCCCGAAATAGGATTATAGCGACACTTCAGCGCTCATAAAAGCTGAAAGGTCTCTCTGGCTATAAAGTATGTCTAAATTAGGTAAGATTGTGCATTCTTGATGCTTAGTGTAGCCTCTGAAGTAGCAGAGATTTTTTATCCGAGAAATGTTTTATTCAATCCTAATCCTTTACACAGAATAAAAAACTAACTGCATTAATTAACAAAAATATTTAATTTACTGTGGCAAATATCACATTTTTTAATGTCATTAGTAATAGTCGATCAAGTCCTAATAAACATAAAAAGTAATAACCCTGTAAAGAAGTGGTGGTTGCGACTTTACTAGAGGCTTATGAGGAGTTTTGGAGGCAACACGAAAAGTCACGTTTTACAGCATTACACTATTCACCAACACTCATAGATACACATTCACAAGCATTTAATGGATAAAAAACCACCGTTTTACACTTAAACACTGAAAGTAATGCAAGTTTTGTAAAATAATATAATGCCGCGTATGCGACATTTCACGTTCCTGTCAAAACTCCCATTTTTGGTCCGGTACCACCATAAAGTTAGGGGCGACAGCCGAAAGTATCCGAGATCTGTGGGTACCACAGTCCGGTACCTACCTATTAATTGACAGTAATGATGAGACTATACTGAAATTCTTATAAATAAAAATCCTATAATTTATAAGTTGTTCCTGACCCTCTCAGGTTTTCAAGTACTTACTTCTTCTGATCGTGTCACTACTTCTTTCGAACCAGTGTGGTGAAAGGATTACAAGTGCGCCTCGAAGAGGCTCGGCACAATACTTATAAAATTAGGAGAGTATCTTACTAATTTTATAAGTGTTGTGAGGATGAATGGATAATATCCATCATAATATTTGCTCCTCAATCACGCTAAAACTACTGAACCAAGAACACATTTTATACGTTTGACGAACATACCCCAGAAATTTTAAGTCTCTACGTCAGTCTGTCAGTCAGTCAGTCAGGACTTGGGGGCGACAGCCGAAAGTATCCGAGATCTGTGGTCAGGACTAAACCTTGTGGTGGTCTAGTATATTCCGCGGAGCAGGGCACTGGTGACCTGTAATACAGGTTTTCTAAACCTATCTCAGGCACCAGTCTCTCGCAAAACAGGTTAACTTAACCCCTGTACAAGTTAAGCTCTAATTGTTAAAATTGTTAATATTTTGTGAGAGAAAATAAACAATCTATCTATTTATCTATCTTGTAATAAGTATGAAGGTATATTTGTATTTCTTGTTTTGATATATTTAAGGTAATTCAATAAAGAATTTTCTATCTATGTATCTATATGTAATTTATTTTAGCTCAATCGGTTCAGAGGTTTCTTCCTTTTTTTTATATTTTGCCTCGGACCAAATTATGTTTAAAATTAGCCAATTTAGATCCTTTTATTTTGGCGCATTTTCAATATACTACAGAGCGACTCTATACTTTAATACCACTGTGAATACACAACCATTTTATAAGTACCAAAAAAAAATTTATGGGCAATGCAGACGGGGTACTACAATGTATGTGTGCAGTCAGAATTTTGAATTTCTACAAAATGGCAGAGTGACAGCGGCGCGAGTGCGGTGCCCGAGCCGAGCTTTTGTGAGCTGGCTCGAGCTAGGGTACGGGTTTGCCAAACGATGAATAAAACTTAAATTATTATCGCACGCAATTCTATTACGCAAATCTATTGGAAAACGACTAACGGTAACAATTATTCAACTATAATTTATTTTTTTACAAAAATTTGACTTAATTTTTTCAAGTTTATTTTCAATATCTGCGTTCATTAACGGCAACTGACCATGTGTATTTTTTTCTGGTTTTAAAAAAAAATAAAAATTAAATTAAAAATTGACCGTGTATGTAGATAACATAATAATTTTTTTGATGGTCATTTTGAACCAGTCCTCATGAAAATGGCCAACATGTTATTCGATTAGGACGTGGAACATAACAATAATTGCAGAAGTTACGATTTAAATTTCCCAACACCGGTCATAAAACGCAAAACCAATAAAGGACCAAATCGAAATTGCGAAACAAGTTCCAATTTGATTTGCTCGGGATTCCAATCGCGTTTCGGCAAAGCTAAGAATGGTAAGCAAAAACCTAAATAAAAAGTCAGTTGTTTTAGTAGCTAAATCGCAAATTGTTAACTTTCTCTAAAGCAAACTTTTGGTAGATTTTCTTTTGAAGCAACTTTTTTGTGACACAATTTTATTCAAGTTTTGTAGGTAGATTTTTATGAGCATTTTTCTTTTTGTGAATTTGTATTTTTTAGAGGAATTCCTTGTTAAGTTTTAATAAGATTACCATAGATTTTTTTTGTCTTTGAGAGGTAAGGATTCTTTTAATAAAAAGGCTAGTCAAATTTCGGAAAAATTAACATTATTCAGATGACGAACTTTGTAAGAAGATCACAGTCACCAGCTATGTGTGTATCATCATAGTGTATCTATTTACTATTTTTTGTTTATTGGGGACAGGCAGGAATAAAATAGTTCTGTATGCCCCCCTGTTACTGAGAGTGGACAGAGTGTAGGGAGAGTGAGACAGCTAGAACTTTTTCAAATAATAAAAGTTCTATCTGTCACCCTGTTGCTGAAAGGGGGACAGTTAGAGCTTTTTTGGCCCATTTGTCCCCCTAGGATGACAGAGCAGGGTGACAGATGGGAATAATTCCTAATTTGCACCGCTTCAAGCACATACGGAATCCTGTTACATTTTCAGCTAAATTTTTGAAAGGGTACAAAATTCGAACGAGTAGTCTTTTTCTAAAATTTGTACCAGTGAGACAAATTTCACACTCCAGGCATTTGCAAATATTCGCCATCCTAAGTACATTTTACGCATAGATTAATAACGGTGTTCATATAAAACACTAAGATTGACATCTATAAATAAATATGGAGTCTTAAAACAAAACAAAAAAAAATTAGACCTATATCTCCATTTTCATACAATTTTTGTTACTTTTTACCATGGAGTTCTATTATCAATAAAAAACCTAGATCTTTTAACCTTATTTTAACCTATTATATTTTTCTAGCATTTACTTTGCTTTTCGAAATTTAGCACTGAACCAAAATAAGGTATGGTTCTATACTATGCTATTCTATGATTTAACGATATTTACAGACGAATCTCTACCTGGTGCCATTCCTCCCGTTCCTGGCCTCCGCCCTGAGCAAGGAGGCCACCAAGTTCGTAAAGACGGTTCCCACCATCACCAACTCGCTGGTCAACCTCGGCAAGATGGAAATATCTTTCTACTTCAATGGGAAACATCCAGGTATACAATTCAGTTTCATCTACTTCTTCTTTGAGGGTAGCATTCAGCTCTGCAAACTTTTAGTTCGGAGGCATCTCCTGCATGTGGTCTAGATGGGTACCTATATACACAGTGCCAGATATTCTGCAGCAAAGCAGTAATGTGTTAGCATTACCGTGTTCCGGTTCGAAGGGCAATGTAGCTAGTGAAATTACTGGGCTTTCGAAACTGACCATCAAAATATCTTATAGTGGACGAGCGCTATAACAGTGTTGCACCGGCCTATGTGAATCAAAGCCCTGTGCAGCACTATTTTGGTTATGGGCAGGCGTGATCTCTTACCATTAGGAGAACCCCTAGCTCGTCTTGTCACTAGTTTACATAAAAAAAGGGAGGTCATCACATTTTTCCAATTTGTTTTCAGAAGACCCTATAAAACCAACTCTTCCCCTACCAAACATGCCTATTTTGCCCATCCCTAGATCCCATACGATGGAAGCACCTTGTCCCTGTTCAGCCTTCAAAAGCGCCAAGGACTTCTCCCACCCATCCGACCTCATCAGCAAGATCCTCAAAAGCAACGACTTCTTCAAAGACCAAACCTCAGAACACTGCTGCGACTCACACGAAGAAGTACAAGAAAACACCATTTACTTTGAACTCGCTCCTCCCAACCCTGCTCCAATGACGATCAATAACCTAAAAAATCCTATGCGACCTTCAAATATCTTTGATAAATTCCCCTTTCCTATTGAAAAACTAATGAAGGGACAGATGCCAGGGATGAAACCTAAAGCAATGGAGATCTTCCTCTTCCCTAAACGAAAGGATATAGCCAGTTTTGACTACTCAAAAATGGCGGCGAGACCAACTGTTCCAAAAACTAATATCCAAGTGGTAGGTGATAAGGAAGTAAAGCCGCTGAATGAAGGAGCTTCAGTCAAGAAGGACTTGACAGTACTGCAAAAGAAGGAGAAAGAAAACGAAGATAGAGTTGAAGCAGTATCTAATACCAATGCCTTGTAACTTTATTAAATTTAAATTGAAGTGAATTTTATTCTCAAGAAACTTTAGGGATTCCAACTGGTACAATCAGCATCAAAAGTCAATGAACACATTCAGATTTCAAAATCGCTTTACACCATTAATTATGCCTACATCGCTCATCTAGTGCTAGTATTGAATGAAAATCATTAAAGTTCAAAATTTATTTCTTATCGTGTCACTAGTTCCTTCGAACCAGTGTGGTGAAAGGATTTCAAGTGCGCCTCGAAGAGGCTCCTTTCGTGCACTCGACACATGTTTTCGAACTTTTAGGTTCTTCGACATGCCGGTTTCCTCACGATGTTTTCCTTCACCGTTGCGTGAACGTGGGATGCATACATAGATTTTTTTCGACTGAAAAAACCCATTTGCGCATGACTGCCACCGGGATTCGAACCCACGACCATCAGATCGCAAGGCAAGGGCCTCCTTCACTCGGCCACCACGTCCTCAAAGTTCAAAATTAACTGTAGGTACACCACATTTTCACATAATATAAATATGGTGTATAGCGATTTAGAATATCTGAATGTGGTCATTGACTTTTGATGCCGCACCTGAATTATATTAAGACGGGTCGCTAGATACCTATTCTACATAATTTTTGTTTTCCGGTTGCTCTATTACTTATTCACCGAAACCAGATAACGGTTGACTAAATAAAAAATCAACAGGCTGCCGTAACTTTGGGGGTTACATTTAATTGAATAGTAGGTAACACCTCAACACAGAATAAATAGATGGAAATCAGAGGTAGGTACAGAAGAGCCATCAAATACGACGTGCAAACCGAGATAGAAACATTTTATTGCAAGCCAAGCCATAAACATTGTGAACAAAGATATGCTTGAAATTAGGTAATACAATAGACGATCTTATCTACGTAAGGTAGACTATTGCCTTCTTTCTTGCGCTAAAGAGGCAAAGTTCCTAACCAAAATCCTAAAAGTAATTACTCTACTCCCATGAGAGATTGATGGTTTGTATTTGGACCGCAAGTAAAGTAATTGCTTAGGAATTTGAGACTTGTACTTGTACAAGTCAGTATCAATAGCATAAAGGATCTGAAGAGGCAGAAATAAGCTTTAGGTAGTGTTAAAACTAAACTTTACCTTAACCGACTTTAGACTAAAAACTGATAAAATGATAATGATAAATGATTTATTGGCACCTTATTACATTTAGGATAGTATACAAAATCAATTTAGACTTTAGACTAAAAACTCAACCCAAAAACCGATGTTCATTGGTTGAAGTAAACGTTTTCTTGAGCTCCATTTTTTACAACAAGCCATTAAGGCCCAGAATTCCGCGCGCCGCGCTCGCATAACAGTACATTTTAAAGCACATGTTCATTTGAAATGTATTAATTGACAGGGTATAAATTCCAAAAATGTAGAACGGTGAATTGGTTACTACAACCTCATGAAATTATTTTGTATATGTTTTGCTTTGATATGTTTATAAGAGATGGAGTTTCCTATAAATGCTTGTCCAAAGAGAACCAGAGTACATTTACAAGATTATAATTCATGAGAGATTTATAAGAATCAGATACTAAGCTGTTACATGCTATTTTTTTCCTCCCAAAGCACTAGGTAAAGAAGGTAAACCCTAAGTGCAATTACGGCTTTCATAAAGTTTTTACTGTGCGTTAATCAAGCCATCTCCAGAGCAGTTGCGTCGTGACTCAACCATTGCTGGTCTGCACGTGGGCTATAAAACCGCTGTAAACCTAAAGGACGACAGACGTCATCCATATCAATATTCCCGTAAAACAGATCTGATGGTTCAGCCCAAGAATTTATGTACGGTTGTCAATGTATCGGATAAAATAAACGCAATTTTTTGATGTACAGTATCCAGGCCAAAAAAAATATTTGCATCTTTTTGTACAGGCTATGGCGAAAAGGAAAGAAGGAAACCTGTAGAAAAACCTATAGTTGAAGGGTGGGAAAGGCCCAGCTGCAAGCAAGCAGCAAGGGAGCTGATGGCTGATGATAAATGAATGAAACTCTTTGATGATTATTTGTTACTGTTTTTGTTTTTTTTTTTTTTAATAAACATACACACACTCACACCCCTGCACTAGGATTCCCTGTGTCGCAGGTGGCATGGACACATACAACACATCACAACATCCAAGACCCGAGAACAAACATTTGTGTTCGACACAAATATTTGCCCCGGCCGGGGATCGAACCCGGAACACCAAGCTTCGTAGGCAGGGTCACTACCAACTAAGCCACGGTGTCGACTTTTTGTTCCGTAATCGTTTTCATTTCAGTTTATTTATTTCCAATAAAACAAAATACATTTAACAATGTTAACTAAACGTCTCATGACAATTGCATAAAATAAATCTTATGTTCTAAATAAAAAGAACATATTTAAAGAATAAAGCAAATTAAAATCCTATTCTATCATCAGTGTTCATCCCTCCTGAAGGTATTTGCAATGATGAACTTTTCAATTTACTGATTACAAGCTGCCGTTTTTGAGATGACAAATTTTACTGTCTCGATTCGAAGCTCTCAGATGTCATGCTAGCCTCACACCGTGATCTCCAAGCCGCGAACGTGAGGGGCTTGCAAATAACACCATTTGCATCTGTATCACGAATTATCTTTAGGTAATCATCCCTGATGAAAGCTGCTTTATGTAATGTACCTTAGGTATACCTTCGAAATGATCTCGTGAGAAGCTTTATAAGTTACTAGCTGACAAATTCCGGGCTTACACTTCTTAGGGCTGCGTTTCCACCAGAGATGTGCGAGGGAAATGTGTTGTGCGAGGATGTCTAGCTGTGCTGTGAAAATGTGTGGTGGTTTCCACCAAAGCTGTGCGAGAAAAATGTGTCGTACGAGGATGTGTAGCGGAGCTGTGAATAATGTGTAGTGCGAGGATGCGTTGCGAAGCAGTGAACACATACTAGTTGACGCTCGCAACAGCACAACGAATCAACTAAAAAAAAATCTACGTACGCACCTACATTTCTTGGCTAACATAAATCTTAAAAAAATTCAAGTCTCTACGTCCAGTGGTTTGTCCTATACGTTATTTGTCAGTCAGGACCAAGCCTTTTATACTCGTATAATAGTGAATATGTATATTTGATTACTGCTATCTACAAAGCCTTAGTCCAATGAGCGTGGACTAATTACTGTTTTGGGGAATCATATTTCGTAAAAAAGTTTATGACGACATTTTATAGCCAGTATAATTAAATAAGAAAAAATATAATACGTGACATATCAGGATTAAGTACTAAGCTGTAACGGAGAGGTAGGTCCTCAGTTTTAAGGGTCAGATAGCGTAAATTGATTACCTTTATGTTAGGCTTTGCATAGTTAATAAGCTAGTAAGGGTTTTTCCACTAAAGTTCGTTCTTGCACAGAAAATATAGAGTACCTAGAACCACATAGTACTAAGTACTACAAGTAGAAATCACTGAATAGTCACAGGGAAGCAAAATACGTAATATTGTTTACTTTGATGGCGTAATTTTTTCAGTTATTTTGATTTCTAACCCAAAGTAGGTACTGAACCGAATTTTATGAAATTTGTATGAGACCAATTTTTTTTCAAATCGGTTTATAAACAACAAAGTTCTGATAGAGGTAACAAACATTTATACAAAATTGGTTGTCTGTAAAGTTGGTTTACGGACGATAGTTTAACGTGACAACGTTATAACCAGCGTAACGGGACAATGAGCGTTACCGGACGATGACGTCAAAGTTTTTGTGCATGCAGCCGGCGTTCATCGATTTATTAGACGTAGTCAAGTCAAAAGAACTTATTGTAAACCTCCCCTTTTTTTTTAAGTCGGTTGAAAAGAGGGATGAAAGTAGGTACTTGTTGAAGTAATCCGGCATACGTTTGACCCCGACTCGCCTGATGGGAAGCGATTTCGTGGCCTATTTCGGCACACTTACCTCTAAGATATTTTTACAAGAAGCTATAACATTGGTGTCGTTGAACTAAGCACTAGTTTTGGAAATGTTGGAATACCTTATCTGGTGCTCCAGTTCCGAAGCATTTTCCGACTAAGCTGGAAATGGCAGCATTTAAACGTAAATCAAATGTGTAATGGTAAGTTAACGACCCCACTGTCACGAGCGAGCACTTGCTGCGTTGCGAGTCTAATAAAAGCTATTTTCAAAGTGAAAAGGTAGCTTTCCTACGTGTGGGTAGAGTACTAAGACCAAAAATAGTCCTAAGGTTATTTAAATTAGCCTGAGCTGTCCTATTCTAGGGAAAAGGCCTCCCCCCATTTTCATCTCGATTTGCGCTACTGTTATATGCTACTGTTTATTACAGCATAAGCTTTCGACATCAATGTATCTTGGTTTTGGGCTTCCAGTCATAGGAATCTCTAAGTACAGCTTTACCATATCAGGTTTTCTGGTGTGGTGTAAAATTGTTAAGAATACTAACCTTTTCTTTTTATATTTTTGATGCATATTGAAAACCCAATGAATAAAATGATTCATACCAAATATGCGAGACAGAAAGCCCGTGCTTTTGTTTATTGCTCCAAACATAGTCTTCTGAAAAGCCGACAACCCACGCTTGCGAGATTATTGAAGTTTCAAGATTTTCAACCTCACAGAGTACGTCATGGAAAGTCTTGAAGTCACGCTATCGACTAAAAAGTTGAGCAAATAAACTTATAAGACTCTACTTACTGTTTGTCCTTCCTCTGCTGGCGCTTCTTCTTGAAGGCTCTCTTGACCCTCAGTAGAAGGAAGGCGGCGCGGTCAATGGTGAGCACCGAGGGTCGCCGGGCAGCGCCGGGATCGTCCATCCCCTCTTCCGGCTCATCGCACAACCTCAGGCCGAGCCATCGCTGTTTCGTCGCAGTTCGCGTTGTGACGCCGAGCGAGTCGCACGTGCCGAAACGCTCTGTTTCACAGCAAACTATTCATATTTCTTTTTATGTTTTTTTCTAGTGCTATTTTGAGTTTATGAGAATAATTTAACGGGTTAGAACTTCACTATTTTAGATCATTAACTTCTAAAAGGTATGGGTAACACTCACAACAACAAACACAATTCACATTATTTGGAAACCTAACTTGGCACTCTAGATTTAAATCATTATAAAAAAAACACGAACCACTGATTAGTACCTGAAACAATAAGAATAACAAATAAACTTCAAACACAATAAATATAAACTACGTTTACTGTATAAATATTGCAGACCTAAGATTCTAGACCTAAGCAAACGGTATGCAAATTAGAATGTTGATTTTAATTGTTTTAAAACTGATTATAAAAGCTCAAAAGTTAACTGAATAAGTCCGTAATTAAATCTTGGGTTGAAATTAATGGTCAGTCTGAAAAGAGGAAAGCGCTGTAAATCTCTGGCTAATTAAGTAATCAAAACTCGGATTGTAAATTATAAAACTTAATTAGAGAATACCCAGCGTGTCCTGCAATGGCATTTACCTACAATCTACATGATAAACAGAATGTTTATGTTCATTTTCAGTTGACTTTTTATACGTTTTACTATATTTTGGTTCAGGTAACTAAGTACCATCCGAAAACAAGCGTCATACTTTCATGCTTAGATTTCTCAGCCTAGCCTGTTCGACTCGCATTAATATTTTTGATAATCATTTAAGTATGTATAAAAGTACAGGAATCAAATTGTTACATTGTTGTATAAGAATTAAGCTTTCTTCTTAGCATGTTGTTAATATAAACGTATGATTAAGTACTTTTACTTGATAGAGAGTCGCGTTTGACCACCTATGGTAAGTAAGTAATTATTCGGTTGATGTGAGTTACATCCTAAATTAATTCTTACTCTAGCCTTAAATACACTCAAATTATACGAGTATTTGCCTAATGTAGGTATGCCTAAAATACTTATAATAAATTGTAGCAGTTTATCATTGTCATAAACATAGCTTTACTTCGTAAGGTGTGAGAAATATTATAATAACTTTCTTCGAATGAGGAAAGTGGAACGTTTTTGGCTCCGTCAGCCGAAACGAAGTTGAATTACTGTCCCATAAAAATCCCATTATTTTGTCGTTGAGGAAAATGGACATGTCGTGTCCTGCGTGTCAGTCAACACGTATTGCACTCAGCTTTAGCCTCGGCCTTGTATTGTTCGTAAATCTGTGGTGTTAGCTTGATTGATGGGCACATAAAATATGTGGGATGGATGACGTAGAGTCAGCACATAATGGCTGAAAATTTTCTTTTCAATTCATGCTGCTATCATAGTGCTAAAGAAAAGTGAAGTTGTGCCAAATAATATACCTATGTATGTACTATGTAGGTATATTATTAGAGTAGTGCTTTATACTTTGCCCCTTCAGCAATAATTATGACGACACGGATGGTCGAGTGGCAAGTTCGTTGGACTGCTACGCCGCAGGGTTCTATTCCCGCTTCGGGACAAACATTTGTGTGACGAACATCGATGTTGGTCCAGAGTCTGTGTGTTTTCTATTTATTTTATGTATGTATTTACAAAAAAAAAGTATTTAAGTATTCTATCAGTCATTTGGTTCCCATAGTACAAGCTCTACATACTTAGTTTGGGGCTAGATGGCGTTGCGTATAGTGTCCAAAATATTTATTATTTATTTCGGTACCTTGCTGCTATCATAGTGCCAAAAAAAAAATAAAGTTGTGCCAAAGTATATACCTATGTATATTATATTAGAGTAGGTAGTGTTTATACTTCGCCCCATAACAATAATAATGTTTAAAACCCAGTTATTTCATTAGCTTACAGTAAGGTTTTGCAATATAGTGCAAAACCTTACTGTAAGCTAATGAAATAACTGGGCTTTCTGGTCTTAAAAAAATGAAAGTTTCTTTCACAAGTTACGTGGCATGAACACTAAAGAATGAAAAAGATATTCCAGACCTCGCTGCTTGTTATCTAACTATGTACCTATCTTACGTTTACTTCATGTTGCAGTAAAAAGCGAGTTTGTTAGCTGCAAGTTTCTTTTTACAAAATACCTTTGTACATTTTTTACGGTCTTGTTCGAGATCTTTAAATTCTCTCTTTTCCACAGCGCGCTACTGAGCCTGATCTTCGATTTTGCATCTACACTCTATCGAGATCTAAGAAAAGTTCTTCTTATTGCGCGATTTATGATAATGTACGTTTATCTCTCCAATCTTCCTATTTTCTGAAAAGCACTTTACACTTGTATCGTTACTGGTTTAAGGGGAATCCTCAAAATCCGAATTCCATACAAAATGTTTCGGACAAATACTCAAAAAGAACGCCGTATTATAGTAATTTCTTCACACTATTCGTTTCGTCCATGTTTTTCGATTTTGTCAACAAAAAAAGTGTAAGGATTCATACTTTCAAGGCCGTAGCCAGGAATTCACTTCGGGGGGGGGGGTTTGAACCCCCAAACCCCCCCCCCCCCCCCCCCCCCCCCCCCCCACCCTGTATACGGCCATGCATACTTTAATTTAGATTTTATACGTGTTTTAAAATTAACCCTACTAACTTAAAAACACGTATAAAATCTAATAAAAGTATGAATCCTTACACTTTTTTTGTTGACGAAATCGAAAAACATGGACGAAACGTCGGGCGTACTTTTTGAGTATTTGTCCGAAACATTTTGTATGGAATTCGGATTTGAGGATTAGCCTTAACGAAAAACCAATAACCCTGTATATAAAATGCGACGTACAAGTTACACAGTAATGCTTACTTGTTATTGCTTGGCAGCAGTAACCTCAACGTCAAGTTGTTTTATAAATAGCCTGCAATATTGCTAAGATCATTAATCTACGGTGACCCATATGCGGTACATTGCACACCACAAACCTACTCTATATACGTACGTACGTACATACGAACTCGTATATTCATAGGCGCTGTACGTAACAAAAAATAGCGTCACCTCGTCAATTTGTAAAAACACACTATTTCCTTCGATTTTAAGGGTTAGTTCGGATTGGCCATAGTAGGGATTCGCCACCTCAAAAAAAGTTGCAGGGATTTGCCACCGCTCAAAATAAAATTTAAAATTAAATATTTATTTCCTTATAACATTAAAATACCGTCTGTCTATAAAAAATATTATTAATATTATATAAAATAATATTAAAAATACATAAAACAAACAAACATAAAATATAATTTCGAAAAAGCTAAAATAAAAAGAATTTCAAGGGGACACCCGGGTTTGAACCGGGGACCTACCGATCTGCAGTCGGTTGCTCTACCACTGAGCTATATCCCCGACGACTTTGAAGTCGAAAATGTGAAACAATTGCCAAAATGCTGACATTTTCATCTATCACCTCTAGATAGACCTACTCATATTTTTTTAAAAATAAAATCACAACGAGTATTAACTACTCGTAATTAACAAACAGATTCTAAACGATCTGATTTTACAATTTTAATTTTAAAATTGTAGTAATACTAGAGGGTTTTTTCGGTAACATTGATAAAAGTAAACGGAGTTTTCCTTAGGAGAGCCAATGTTTACAATGCATTCCGTCATCACTTGGCGAATGGCGGCAGTCATACTCTCCGGGGGGAAAAAATCAACAAACTTTTCTGAATCCAGCTTACCCGTTACTTCGTTAATGAGCCCTAAGGTTTTATCTATGCAGAATATACAGTTATTAAAATCAGTGTCGTCTTTGTAGTCGCCTTGTTCTAGAATAAGTTCTATATCTACAGCAGAATATGATGAATTTGCGGTGCACGTTTCAAAAGCACTTTTGATGGAAGATGCAACCTCTGGAAGAACTGTCACATGGTTCTGTAAAGAATACGGTTCGATTATGAATTTATTGCAGCATAAACTAACTTCTTCAATCTATGTTATAAAATGTACAAAAGGAAATAATTGGGCCACCATTGTAAACGATCTATTGGTAGCTCAACTGCTCCAACTTGATACCCGATGGCAGCGTAACGAGGATACTGGCTGCATCGCCTCTTTGTAGAGCAAGGCTATTCTTTGGGCGAGATTGCTGCCAGCCCTCATACAGTAACTCAATTGATTGACTGACTGACTGACAACTTGGCCAAGCCACTGAACGGAGAAACTTGAAACTTAGCGAGATAGATAGATAGATGTAATCTTTATTGCAATAAAACAATACTGAAGAAAAAGTGGTACAATGGGAGGCCTTATCGCTAAGAGCGATCTCTTCCAGGTAACATTGGAATGGACACGAAATATTAAACAAATAGAGAAAGAGGTAGAATGATGTCGTTCTAAATTTCTAATTATTATTTTGGAATATTTTCTGTTATCTACGTTTATACATACCCTTGATGTTGGCGCAGTGTATCCAAAAGACATTATTGTACAAAAAATAAGTATTTCTTTCATTGCTTCTAATTTAAAAGAATATTAGGTAATTTAAAGATAGAGCAAATTATAATTCTATTTGGCCAATACCGAGGTCGTATCTTTGTGGCAAAATAATATAAATAATAAGCCTTTTGCAAACTATTTATAGATATAAGTATGCAAAATAATTTGAATGATATTATCTTATCTCTCAAAACATCTATCAATACCAAGGTGACTTAGTGCAATTACACTTAGGCAGGTAAGTATATTATCAAAACAATCAAAAATGTAAAAAAAAAACAAGTTACAATCACCTCAAAACTGTTAAAAACGTGATTTAATAATAAATAAATAAGGTCGTTCCAACGGTGCGCGATATTGCGGACGAACGCGTACCAACGAACCATAGGAAGAGTGAAAAAGAATCCGTGGTAGCGTAGACACGTTTAACCGACGGGTATAGGGGCTTGTGTGCAGTGCGTAGCTGCTTGCGTCTGAATCGTCGGCCATCCGCGTTCGTGTGCAAAATCAAGCACCGTGGGAACGATCCCCTATGTACAGTCAGCTGCGCAGACATGTATACACTTCCAAGCTTTCACATTTAATTACTCCTAATTTTACAAAGAAAATGGCATCTTACTTGTCAGAACTCTTGTAAAACGAAGGATATCTTTGCAAAATTATACATGTATATAAGACTTGGTCCTGACTGACTGACTGACCAACAGACAACGCTGCACAGATATGTATACACTCCCAAGCTTTCACATTTATATTACTCTAAATTTTGCAAAGAAAAGTGCACGCAAGCATTTTCAAATTAATGTATTCGACTTGTCAGAATTATTTTCAGAAGAAGGATATCTTTGCAAAATTAAGAGTAGGTATAATATAAATGTTAAAGCTTGACAGTGTTTACATGTCTGTACAGCTGACTGTACATATCCAGGCATATAGTTTCGTGCGAGTGGCACTAAACCTCCAGTTAGTAATGACAGAGCATATTTTAACTGCCAAGCCGTAAACCACGTGAACAGTTGTGAGTAGAGTTGACATTGATACTAGCTACTAACTTTGTTATCGACCAACGAATAATAGACAATCGACTAACATGTATCGTCCTACCAACTTATCTGTGAAGTGGCAGAAAATGTAACTACAGCCACTTGCATACAAAACTTAATTCAACTGTCACTTGCGTCGTGTACCGTTGCGATCACAGCGACGCTCCTCAATTCACAGATAAGTTGGTAGGACTATACTACTCGGGCAAATGAGTATGACACCTTACTCGAATGACGTTTGTGCAAAAGCTTGTTCCTAGTGAGTATTTTTTTATGAAAACAAATGACGAGACAGCCCAGAGTAGTAGCCAGTAGTGTCAGGTAAAAAGTCAAAGCAATGTTATTAAATTTTAAATAATATTCTTCACTTTGACTCGGCGTCCAACCTTGTATAGGAATTTGGCATCTGGGGCCCAGTGATGTGAAATTTTAGATTATTTATCCGATTTTATTAAAACCTCTTTGGAAGATTTCGAGAATTGCGCAGCGGAAAATTTTATCGTTGAGTACTGTCGCTAGGTTTTCATATGCGAGAATGAATATAACTAAATCGTGGAACAATGCTACACAACTTTTTTATGCCTCAAAACAAAATGTCTCGAATAATCGAAGTGTAGCGTAAACGACTTCATCTTGACCATAACGATTTAATTTTGGGCCAAGAACGAGCTAATTTTGCTTTCCATCAATTTTGGAAAAATGACAGCGCGAATGTCAATTTGTTTATTTTTTTGTTACTACTTATAAATTTTACTTTTAAAAATTCTGTAAATCGCTTAGCATCCGCATGCTTTGCGATTTGCGTTTTGTTTTGCATTTGCAACCCTTCGCTGGGTAACATAATAATGGTAGTTGTTGTTCTATGCAGAAAAGACCCAGCGAGGCCAGTCGAATCTAAAATTGCCGATTATTAAAAGGCATCATGATTTTTCTACGAAATACGTGGCAGTAAAATCTTTTTATCTTAGCTAATTTTTGTATTAAAGAAAGAGATCACCTTAAAGCCGAAAAAAATACTAAAAAGGATTTATTATTTTGAGCCATAGACAGCATGAAGTCTTTGTACCTATACCAAAAACCAATGGTTTCTAATATTACCTCTACCTACTTGGTGTTAGTTTACTAGCCAGTATCTAAAAAATAAAAAATGGTATTCTCATCGGAGACTTACTGAGTGAGTGATGGCAGGGGGGGCTTTACCCCGACGATTATTAATATTAAAATATAGTGTAAAAATATTTTTCACCTGAATTTAGTAAAATAAATAATAATAGATGAAAATAGCAATTTATAAATTTAAATACAAAACGAGGGTTCTGCAAAATTAAATTATGATATTGAGTAGCGAAAAAGGTCTGCCTCTACAGAAATAACTTTTTTTTTTAAATGGCGTCTCTTGTTATCCTGATAATTTGTATATTTAACAAATGTAATGTAAAATATTTCACCAAATTTAAACATAGGCTGTTCCGTTCTGACCTGTCCAGTCTTCTTTATTTGAGGATATTTTATGTAACATAAGTAACCACAGATTTTTTGTTGTAGAAGTTAGAATATTCTTTCGTACTTATTTCAGAATCACACGTTTACTTTCTCATAAAATAAAGAACTTTTCTATCTGTATTTAAAAATTACGAAAGAACGAGAAATTGGTTCGCCCCTGAGCGTAAGTCCTAGATGCGTCCACTTAGTGATTGTAAATTAGCCTGAGCCTCCATTATTTGTCACTGATAATTATAAAATTTTGACATTAGGCGTCAAGTTTAAATTTATAAATATAACCTCTTTCAGTAACTGGCTATGCGAAAGGACTACGTGGTCGGCTAGTGTTCCGTACTAATAAACATGTCAATGAATTGGAATTTATCAATATCACAAGCATTTTCGATGCGGACTAACTAAAGTAAAACCCAATAGAGATATGTGTTGCGTTTTGAACGATTTCTGGCACAAGAAACGACGCCTATGACAATTTCGTCGCTATCAGCGTTTTTAATATTTTTATTATACTTCAAGATTTTTTTTTGTAAACGAAGTGTCATGATATGTCACTGTAACAGAGACAGGTCAGAGTTAAAAACGAGTTTATGCCACGGATCACTATTACTAGTAATGGCGCGCGGTTTTGCTTGTGCGATAGTTTCCTAATTTACCTAAATAATTCTTAACAAAACATATTCAGGTACTTTAGAACACTGAAAAGTAGGCAGAATAGGATATAGAATTTGTGAATTTATACTTCTGAGATATTATTATGCAAAGGTGCATAGCAGATTCCTAACAAAAATTCATTCGATTCACACAATTGCACACGAGAAGCGAAATAATAACGCATTCGACTTCGTAAACGGGCAAGAGATGAATAAAATTTACAAACTTGATTTACAAACACGTTTAGGTCAAAATCCAAAAATTGTTTTGAACTTCTGTGATTTACTCCGATGATACCAATGTCTTAAATTATTTTTGGCTAATATTTTTTCGTCGTGTTATAACTTTCTGAAAAAAATTATATAAAATATAATAATCAGTACAAAACCATTGCTATTTTCCATTCTATGGATATTGACTGGAAAATACACCGTACTATAAGCATTTAGGAAAATTGAGTAAACGTCACTTTGATAAGTATTTTTTTAGGGTGGTCACACCTTTGTTTACAAAAAAAATCTTGAATTCTGAATCGGGGTATAGTCAGTATTATTAATAGTGATGTTATGGTTTGGTTTGGGCAATACGAGTATTATTAATGTGCCTGAAAATACATATTTGAAGACATTTTTTATCTGGTAGAGCTACAATTAATTTTCTGTTCAAATTTAAATAAGTACATAATTATGTTGTTTATCTGTTGCTTGCTATTTAAAAAAAAGGCTTCAATGTTAATTACAACTAACATCTCAATATATTAACAGAATAATTAAAATGCTTACTAATTAAGTTTAACGACCCAAAGATCTAATAGGGATGTCTATTCATATTAGCTATAAAATAGGGATGTCCCCGTAAACAAGTTGCGTGAATCCATGTCGATGACCGGGTTACATTGGTGTTTGTTTTTCTGCCTACATTCTTTATTACCTCAAGAACTTCTCGTGATAGCAAATTGACGAGCATGTTCTACATACATACATACATCGTCTAATAAATCGATGAACGCGAGCTGCATGCACGAAAACGTTGATATCATTGTCCGGGTAACGCTGTCAATGTCCGGTAACGCTGTCGTTGGCCGGTAACGCTGTCATTGTCCGGTAACGCTCATTGTTCCGTTACGCTGGTAGTCTCGTTAAACTATCGTCCGTAAACCAACTTTACAGACAACCAATTTTTTTTTATGTTAAATGTAAAAATCTGCATTTTAGTAGTGTGAACCAAACTTCTATCCTAAATTATAAGATTTAGAGACAAGCGCTTTCCTGATGGTAAGTGATTACGCTTGCCCATAACCATAACAGTGCTACACAGTACTGCTAGTCAGTCTCGAGGACCCAGTAATCGTCCGAAATACAAAAAGATAAGTCCAATTTGAGTCTGAAAAGGTAATTATGGAATGCTCACATTTCACAATATCCATTTACATTGTTCCTATGTTTGTAGGTTGATAATATCAATAGGGTTAAATATACAGGTCCAATATTGGCTTTTGCAATTTATTACGGACAGTATCAGCAAAAAGCTTAATTCAGACGTTTATAATAATGATGTCACCGTGTGTAATAAATAAGCTTGTAAGGGAATTTTAATAAAATGGAAATTGCTTGAAGTATACTCAATATTTTTTATAATTTTTATAATTAAAAAAACGCGTTAATACTACATGTAAAAATAAAAAAAAATGTTTGTTTGATTGCTAATTAAAAATTACAATTTACGCATATGCACATTATGCACACAAAGAATTAAACAATAAAAATCATCGTCGATTTCAGAATGTCACTATCACATTAAAATCTTAGTAATAAATTAATTAATTAAACAAACAATAAACATTCACACACTCACACCCCTGCACTAGGATTCCCTGTGTCGCAGGTGGCATGGATACATACAACACATCACGACATTCAAGACCCGAGAACAAACATTTGTGTTCGTCACAAATATTTGCCCCGGCCGGGGATCGAACCCGGAACACCAAGCTTCGTAGGCAGGGTCACTACCAACTAAGCCACGGTGTCGTCTTATATCAATTTTATGACTAAAACGAAATAATATGTATCTAATCTACCTATAAACTAATTTAAATAGTAAATTTAAATTGATTTTTTTATTTAAAAATTCTGTTAAATAAATAAAATTAAACTAAATCAACAGTTTTGTAACTTCACTTCATACCATAATGAATTTAAGCTAAATTGAGAACTTTATGCTAGTCACCACTCTATCCTGAACTGCAAGGATGCCCTCCAAGTATATTTTTCTTAGCAAATATTAGTGGACATGCGAACACTGAAGGTCAGGTTACGCTGGTTGGAAAACGCTTTCAAAAAGTAATTTAAAGTTGGCTTGATATGAATGTGTTGATGTTGATTTGTAAATGGGAACTTTTCTTGGGGTAATTAAATTGTTTGATCTTGCTCGTCCAGTCCTGTCCAAAACACAACAGCTGTATTTCTTTTGAAAAAAATACTTTATATATTGATTTATCTTATGTCGGACTTTTTTAATAAAACTCATTGACGAAAATAGATAGATAGAGATAATAACTTTATTGTTTACCACTAGGAAATAACAATTGGATATACTTAATCCAATTAAAGGCAATACAAGGGGCGGCCTTATCGCTAAAAGCGATAATCTCTTCCAGACAACCGTTTAAACAACAAGCCTACGATATATTATATTCCGTTCCACCTAGTCGCGCGTCAATATTCACGTAAAATCGGTTTTTTTTCTTTTTTTGTGTTATGTATCTTGTTGCTAATGTCTAGACTAATTTAAGCGACTTATAAATTACAGTTGAAAGGTTATTTACCAGGAAAAAATCACAAAGGCTGTGTCGGTAAATTAACCTCAGATTCTATTGGATTACAAACTGATTGGCCCGATCGCCGAATTTATCGCTCGAATACTGTTTACTTAACTGAGGATTTATAGCTTAAATACCTGATGTATACGGCTTTGCTTGCATTATCGAGGTATTATAGAGTAGTGTATGCTATGCTAGAGATAATAAGAATGTAGTACATTGAAAATGCGACAAAAAAAGTACATTTTGGTCCGATGCTAATTTTCGAAAAAGAGAAGTGACAGGGCTAGACAAATATTATATTATGTTAAAACTACTAGGCTTCTTCATTGTTTATAAAACTACTTCGTAAAAAGTAACAAACATTATTTGAAAATGGAGATATTTCATTTTTATTGACAGGGTGTCTGAATTTTTTTGGTGCTGGTATCTTGGTGTTCTATAGAAAGAATAAGAAAGAAGAAAAGAAATAATTTTATTGATGTAAACCACATGAAACATAAATAAACAAAAAAAAGTTCAGAGTAACAGAGTCCTCCATCAATGGGGGCCTAGCTCAGCTTTCATGCTGCAGCGTACTGACAGCACGCTGCAGCGCTGGTGTTCTGCTAGACCCCAGTGGCAACGACACGGGACGTATAAATAACCCTACATATAGGAACACTGTTATTCATTTATGGCTAGAGCCTACTCGTATGTAACTGGTTCTATATTATTGAATTACAGCTAATACTTTTAAATTTATGTGTTTTTAAGTCTCATTGTTAACGAGCGCATTAGCAGTGCGCAGTGCTATGTGAATCAAAGTCCTGTGTAGCACTGTTCTGGTCATGAGCCTAGCCTATGGTTTTGGCCTAGACTGTAAGCCCATTTGTGTTATAAATTAAAAAATAAATGAGCAGGCGTGATCTCTTACCACCAGGAGAGCGCCTAGCTCATCTCGTCATATATTTACATAAAAATAAAATCCATTCATACAGACTTTTTAATTTATTTTATATAGATAACCTCATTCCATCAAGTAATTTCATTAAAAAAAAATATACGACTGTTCTTATCCGCATAAACTCTTTCAAAACACATCTTTAGAAGAAAAGTTATTCAGTTGCTGTAATAATTTGCCTATAAATAAAGTAAGGTAAGGTAAGGTATACCTGAAGTATAGGCCTGAGTGTTCCTCCCTTTTTAAAGTACGCAATTGTAATGTTTTATAAAGTGGACAATCAAAATAAAGCGTCGATGGAACACGGCTTTTTTACAAACTGATATTTGACGAGTTTTTAAGCCAGCGTGTGAGCGAGTTAGCTTTCAGGAAGGATTGTGAACAAGCAGATTGTAAAAAAGCCGATGACACTAAACGAATTTAAAGAAAGTGTAATAAAGCCGTGTGTCATCGACGCTTTAGACAAAATAGACAAAATCGTGTTGGATCAGAACCTAGACTAACGACTCATTGAAATTTGACCTGGCTACATGTCTACGTTGGGGGTTCCTAATAGATTTATTATTGTGCTAAATAATGGAACCATATTCTGAGTAATGTCCATCACCGCACCACGACCGAATAAATTATAGGTCTAATTTACATCTGTCTAAATTCAGACATTATGGGGTAGTCCCTTTTCAATGTTTATTTCAGGTCACTCGCCATTATTTTCGCTTCAAAGCGGTCTCCTTCTGCTAATGGATCTGAGTCTATCTACTGGACATTACATTCCGCCATTAATACTCATACCAACGTAGTTAAATATTATGTCAATCTGACGAAGACTACGCTTTATGATCAACTGTTAACTG
This sequence comes from Lobophora halterata, assembly GCA_932526365.1. Taxonomy (NCBI): domain Eukaryota; kingdom Metazoa; phylum Arthropoda; class Insecta; order Lepidoptera; family Geometridae; genus Lobophora; species Lobophora halterata. Next base: position 2,652,223 of record OW052012.1, read on the forward strand.
TTCACATATAAAATTGCTAACTGTTCACTTAGGTATAAAACTTTTAATTTTAGTTAATTACCTAGAAGAGTAACATTTTGTCTAAAATGGGTATAAATCCCACCGTGTTAGCTATTTTAGAGTTCAAAGAGCATTTGCGTGGTTGGATTTATAAATACAATATTATTATTATTAACTAGATGGTGCCCGCAACTTCGTCTGCGCGCAGGTATAAATTGATTTCTAGATTCTATAAGCTATATTATTGTAAAGTTTCATTAAAATCCATTCAGTAGTTTTACGTGAAAGAGTAACAAACATCCATCCATCCTATCCACCCTATACGTACAAGCTTTCGCGTTTATAATATTAGTAGGATTGAATCACCTATACACGACTTTGCCAATAGCCAATGCATGCATCACTAAAAACTCCCCGGATCCGTATACTAGCAGTAGTCAATGAGACGTACAGCAAAAAGGAGGGCTTTATAAATTAAACACTTTTTGCTATCAATATAGTAATAAGCTTCCCAGGCAGTCCTAGGCTGACTGAATGAATGACTGACTGATTGACAGCCTACGAGCTATACCAATAAACGTAGAGACTTGCTCGTCTAGAGATGAACGTGTATACTAAGAAATGAATAACGAATTAAGGGCGTCGGCTAGTATAATGGGTAATAAAAGTTACCTGAGTATCTATCTAGCTTTGTTATTTTTATTTTCTACAAAAATGCACTGGTACGTGATTAAATGACTTCTACTCTACGTTACGTATACGTGGTTAGTTACGGAGTCCATTGTTCTTGACTTTAGCCTCTACGTGGTACAATTAACGGACTGCACATGACTGCGGAACTCTTGTGATTAATCATGACCATTCAGCTGTTTTAAACAAAGAAGCAATAAAAAACTTATGATCACCTCTTATTTCCCATATTTCATATTTATAACTTTTACCGGAAACCTATATAATTTTAACCTATAACCTGAAGCTAGCTGAAGCAGCGAATCCCTCGTCTCTACTTACAAGTATTAAACTTAGTTAGAACGAGGTACTCAAAGATTCTTCTAATTCGGGTCTTTCCAATGAATATTACAAAGTATCATGACCATTCAGCTGTTTAAAATTTAATTTAGGTGTACATTTATTTTATACTTAAAATTGTTACCTGTCTTTGTATGTACTATAAGACCTACAAGAATTAAATGTTTTTTATCTTCTATCTTTTATATAATTTTTACTCTAATTTCATTAAAGCTTTGTTACACTCGGGTTAATTTAATAGAAAAAGAAGTTTACATTCAAATAGGTAGATAGAATTAATTGCTTGTATTAATTCTAATATGACTCTACCATGAGTGATGAGTGATGAATGAGTGAACCATCGATCTATAAAGAAATATATGTATAAACTCATTAGAGAGAATAATCCAGAATGTAATTTTTACGAAAGAAACTTAATGCTGATACGTAAAATATTTGCCCGTCTTCTCCATAGACTCTACCAATTTGTTAATTTTAATGGATAAATCAATCAATTTCATAGCGCTTATACAAACATTTTACGTATCTTTAGAATGTTTGTAGACCAACTCAAATTGTAGTTATAAATGTATAACATTTTACGTAAAGACACGTAAAATGTTACGTAGAGATATATTATTTGTTTAGCGCTTAGATTCTCTGGAACTGATTGATATATCCATTAACAATAACCAATTAATCCAATCCAAAAGGCCAATAATGCTATCGCAGAAGACATAATAAGCGAAGGTCAAGACGCGCTATACTTTGCTAAGTCCAGGCTTAGGTAAACGTCGTATCTAAGGCATCCAGTCGGTATATTCGAGAGGGTTATAGTTATACTTACCTACTGTCTTGTTCTCGTGATCGAACGTAGTGACCCGTTTAGCTCAAGATAAGGACTATTGCTCACTGGATTGGTGAGGAGTGAAGACATTAAAGAATGCTCTGAATACTGAAGTATTTTTAAGAGATGCTTAGCTCGCGCATCGCGCTCGTTCGGTCAATTATGTGTATATGAATAGACTATTATAAAGAGAAATTCGACTTTAAAAAATATAATACGTTTACAGTAGCGGCTCTTTAAAAAAAAGTCACTGCGTAATATTAAAATTGTAAGTTTGAAAAATAAATTAATTTTTTTATTGTAAAATTGATATTATGTACTTATATTTACAAATTGGGGAACAAATTTTGGATCCGCAATCCACATTTCTTCACTGTTTAAACAGACTTATTGAAGAAACTTCTATCTGTAGGAGCACCCTTTATACCTGTAATCTAGGTATAATCTAGAATCTAGGAAGCTGTCCTCTCAACACTGCAAGACAATAGCTGTGTGACGTCACAATGCCATTGACGCTGAAGAGTCCTCGGTCTATTAGAACCTCCGCTGCTGAAAAGTACACCCGAGGCGTATCTTCTTTACTCAATGCAAGAGGGTAAGCTATATATTTCAATATACCTACCTATCCCACTTCCTTCCTATCCTATCCTACTTCCTATCCTATCCTTCCTATCCTCCTATCCTACTACCTATATAATAAACGTGAAAGTTTGTAAGGATGAATGGATGGATGTTTGTTCCTCTTTCACGTAAAAACTACAGAATGAATTTTAATGAAACTTCACAATAATATAGCTTATACATCAGAATAACACATAGGCTACAATTTATAAAGATACCTGCGCAGACGAAGTCGCGGGCACCAGCTAGTAATATTATAAACGCGAAAGTTTGTAAGGATGGATGGATGGATGGATGGATTAATGGATGTTTGTTACTCTTTCACGTTAAAACTACTGAATGATTTTAATGAAACTTAACAATAATATATATAGCTTGTACATCAGAATAACACATAGGCTACAATTTATAAGGATACCCCTGCGCAGACGAAGTCGCGGGCACCAGCTAGTATTCATATAACATAGCTGCTAGGTACGTAGTGTTGTAGGTCGGCTAAATTAGTGTACGTTTTAGTATGCGGGTTGTTTTTTCAACTGGCTTCAAAAAAGGAGGAAGATTATTTTTTTTAATGTTTGTTAAATCAGAACTTTGACAACCGATTTAAAATTATTTTTTTGTTTGAATGAAAATACTTTTTATTTAGTCCCATATAAATTTTATTGAAATCGGTTCAATAGTTTAGTTTTATGTTAGATTCTATACATAAAAATACCTACCTTACCTACTGACCTAGTTTTTATGAAACAAAAAGAAAAATTGATAAATTTCATAAAATATTTCGTAATGGTAATATGAATATTTTTTGTGAAATATTGTACTGCCGAGTCGGCACCTCATTAAATCTGGCGCGACTCATCAATATGGATCCGTCTACCTACATGAAGAATATGTATTACCGAACATTTTCACTTTATTCCTCCGATATGATAGGAATTCTATCATGCTCGAAATAAAATATTTTTCGTCGTGAAAATGAAGGGTTAATTCGTGATTTTGGGTTGAATAAAATCGAAGTAAGTTCGGAAATCAAAGTTCGGAAATTAAACCCACTAATATTATTAGGAAGGAACACAGAAATATTAAAGTATAGAATCACAATATAGTTACATTGAAAATGCGAAAAGAAAAGAAGCCACATTAGCTAACTTCGAGTACATTTTAGGATAATTTACAAAAAAGAGAAGTAACAGGACTGATCAATATTTTATGTCAAAACTACTAGGCTTTTTCATTGTTAGTAAAACTTAATCTTTAAGAGTAACAAACATTATTAGAAAATGGAGATATAGTTTTTTTATTGACAAAAAGTCTGAAAATTTACAGTTCTGTATTCCGCATCCATTTTGGTTTGGTACTATCCATCTTAGTGTTGTAAAGGAACACTGTTATTCATGTATGGTATCACTTTATTCCTCCGATAGGATAGGAATTCTATCATGTTTTTTTTTTTTTTGGGTTATTTAGTGATTTTGGGTTGTATAAAATCGCAGTAAGTTCGGAAATTATACCCACTCATAAATTATTAGGAAGTTAAATTATTGTGTAGATAAATAGATAGTTTTTTTTATATCTAGGTAAACAACGAAGATGGGTCGACGATATTACTAAAGTCGCGGCCAACTTACTGAATACTATTTTTCCATGGCCATAAATTCTTGCGTCTTGCAATAATCAATAATCAATTATTGCAAGACGCACATTAAGTACTTTGTTATTATCGCCAAAGATTCACATACATACATAAAAATACATACGAACACCGTAAACAAATTACCCTCCTATTTCGCACTCGGGTAAAAATAACTACTTTTTCCTCGTTCATTTTCCGCGCGTAACATAAAAATACTCGTTACACTCGGACCTCCATCATGCTGACGTTGAGAAAAACCAGAGGCCTCCAGGGGCCTTAGAAAATGTGTCCACAAAAACTACCAATCACAACCAGAGTGTAAATGCAATCAATCGGGCTTGGCCAACCCGGTCAAAATGAGCTATTTTTGCTGGACAAAACGGGTAAGTTTGTGTAGCAACATAATGTAGTTGCCTTCGTAATAATAATGACATTTGGGTGAGGAAAAGAGTCCAGTTTTGGTAGACCTTCAAATTCTACTATACAGGGTGTGAGGCAGATAGTTGTCCAAACAAAATAAGCGGCAAGGACTTATTTAGTCTTAATAAACTAAACTTGGCTCAGATTTTTTTTTATTTATACAAGAACTCCAAAATTCGGATCCTAACGATTAATAAAAATAGTCGTAGGTATAACCGCTAAATATTTATTTGTACTCCTAGGGTCATTTTACACGAGTATACCTATTACAAAGTGAAGCTCCTTAAAATAATTTAGATACAAGCAATTACGTTTTTGCCCTAGGGCCTAAAATGCAGTTTTACTCCCCGTGTACTTAGCCTAAAATTGAACTTTACGAGCATGCGAAGTGAAAACTAATTTATTTGAATTTCAATAAAAAGTTTTTTACCCGAATATTACAGATGTTGTAATACAGCCGAGACCGTTTGGAAAGGCTTGGGAAGTTGGGATTCCACAGTCGTCTAATTCAATTAATTATCCTTACTGAAGAGTAAGGATAATTAATTGAATTAGAATTCCTTTCGAAGGAAAGGAGCAACGGACTTTTAGCTCGATTGCTTTCTCATGGTTTATTTCCCTTGGCCTGAAAGGAATGGATTTTCCACGCTGCTGCATCCATCTGCCATGAACAGAAAAATGCATCTCGCCAGCGAACCGAATGAGGTCGGTAGAAGTAAACGGCTGTAGGAAAAAACAGGTAACTTACCTGTATATACATATTAGGTAACTTACCTTATATGTATATATAAAAATTGGACATAATTATATTAAGAGTACCTAGCACAGCACAGTACCAGCCGAAACAGAGGTCCCTTGTATCTACACACAAGTCCAGCAGGTACTTCGTTAGATCAAGGAACCCGAAGTTTTATCTAGTACAGGTCGTGCAAATTTGCAATAGTAATAAATTGAATACCAAATATTATATATGATACACACACGGTGAACAATTTATACTAAATTATAAGTTTAATAGCTACGCACCTTCTCTTTTAAATTGTTAGCCTATAATTTTATGATTTATTGTATTTCTTTTTGTTTCTTAGTTATATATTATTATGCTATGTACCTTATTATAAGAACTTTTTAGAAATAGAACATTTTTTTTTTAATTATTTGCATTTCAATAATTTTAGACTAACGGTAGATTTAAAAACAAGACAATGGTGTGTTGTATCAATATTTAATATTATACCGTATATAACCGTAACATGAGAAAACTTAAACCCATTAATACTCAACTATTTTTAAAAAGCAATTTCCGCTGCTCTTGGAAATATGCTTGGACAAAATCAATTATAAAAATACTAGGCCGAAAATAGGCATAGTATTTTTGTGTTTAATTTTGTACATCTGGGCTGTTTAAAAAAATGGGGGATCGTTTTTGAACGCCAGTGGCGATATTAATTTACTTCATTATAAATAGTTTTATACCTGGCACGACAAAAACATAATTAAGAAGAATGATTCAATTAGAAAGCTTGTCTTTTATATAGATTTGTTATTTTTGTGACTCTATTCTTATACTAATTTTCAACATTGATATTTTTTTGGTCCAAGTATTATTTATTTTTTCATTAATGTTTTATTTAAAAAAAATTATATCTTTAAGTATAGAAATCGTTTTTTTTGACACCAGCCACTGCGTATTATAGGTTTAATCGACTTACATAATATAATATACCTACTTATTTAGCAAATGGGTAGTTAATAAGACATGTTCTGACGAATCTAAAGGTTCCGATTCCAAAAATGGCGACCGCGACCGGCGACTACGACAGACGACCGTGAGCCGGTCGCGCGACCCACTGCTTACTATGCACTATTGGATGCAAACAACCGCGTCTCAGATACGGCCTGTGACCCGGTTGTATAAACCTTCAGCCTAGCACTGGGACTTACGCATATATGAAACGATTTGTGCAGTAATTTACAGTAATCTTGCACTCTCTATGTTGCAGTAAAGTTACCATGCAGTGTTAGTTGCAGCACTTTAGCACATCTAAACGGAAGTCGCAAGATCGCGTGTCGCGGTCGCTGGTCGCAGTTGCGAACATAGGTAGTCCACCTTAACTAAACGAAATTATATACAGATTAATGTAATACTACTCGGTAGGAAAGTCTAATTAGTCTACATTTAATTACATTAATTAATCTCTATCGGTCTTTGACAAAACCGGAAAACCAGATGCGTGAAAGCCGCCTTGCCCTTTTTTGCACGATACGTTAATCATTTTATCGTGTAATTAATTTTAAACCCCACCCCTTATGGGACAACCCTGCACCAAACTCGGGAAACAAATAACTTTGATTTACTGGAAGTGAAAAATGTTTTAGAAATGGTCAATCGATTACGGGTTACGGGTTAAGCTTCGAAATCCAAAGATTGAAAGGGAGCTTTAATAGATATCTTAATATCGTTTCTTTTAAAAAAAAAAATTCTTTATTGAACACATGGAAAACAGGAACAATGCTGGGGACGTGACGTAGGGTCACAGCAGTCACAGCTATCGCGTTATTTCCATCGACCTTACTATTATTTACTTCCCATCGAGTTACACTGTTACTTGTTTGGGATTTCTTTTACTAGTTGGGAACCCACTTAAATATGTCTCTAAAGTTCCTAGGTAATCAACTGAAATCTTTTTTTAGAAGATAAAGATGGTTTCCCGGCTTTGAGCACAAATTGAATCGAAGCAATAACCTGTAAAAGAATACTACGTATAGTTTAAAACCAGGATACCTGAATGATTTCAGAAAGAAGGCTTTCCTAAAAATTCCTTCCTTCCTTCATTTTCCTAAAAATCTAACTTCCGAAAATCAAATGAACGTAGGAAAAAATATATAAAGTTTTAAGCATAAAATATGCTTCATACTTAACCTTTTATTACTTAAATTTAACAGTCGAAAGTACTTTTTAGGATAAAAGGCATATTTCCTTCTGTGGCATCTATCCCGGTATCACCCTTCATTTGTAACCATCAAATTAGCTAAAGAGATACAGAATATGGAAGTAAGTAGGTAAATTGATCACTTAGAGTGCCCTTAAATATTTATTACGGTCAAGTTAGATTATGGTAATATAGGGCCCTTCCCTTATCCCTTTCGGAATCGACTTCGAGTCTATAAAGTGAGTAGGTCCTACCAAACTCTGTTAAGCGAAGAGGCTTTTGAAGATACATATATCTCTCGCTGAAAGTAAATTGGAGACAAAACCGAGTCAAAACACTATTTAAGAGCGAAGCCACGCCACTCAAGATATTTCACTCACTGAAAGTAAATAGGAAAACCGAGTCAAAAACACTATTAAGAGCGAAGCCTACTTCGCTCTGCTTCGTTACGTGCGTTGCGTTGCGTCGCCTTGCGTCGCTCGCACTTTGTACTGGCATTTGCGCCGCAGCGCTACATTTGAACTTATTCAGTCAGTGCCAAATGCCAGTACGAAACTGCGATGCAACGCAACGGAACGTTGTGGCTTCGCTCCTACTCGTATTTCGCACTCTCACAGGGGTCACTGAAAACCAGCGCTTCAGAAGTAGTAATGCTACTGAAGGATAATTATGCTGGTCACTCAGGTCCTTTTGGTTCATAACTTTTTATTTTCCTGTGTTATTATAATATGTACCTTAGTTTTAATTTTCTTGAACCAATAAAGTTTTCTTATTCTTATTCTTATTTATTTTCTGCGTACCTCATGTTACCGAGTAACTTTATTTTGATAATATTTCAGTTGATTTTGCTTTAGACAGTCTTAAAAATCCACTATATTATCATAATTATACAGAAGCACTAAACAAGCACATTAAACAAAATATTGTGTAAACAAACCGATTACATAAGTACTATACTTTTTTAAGATTGTACATTTTACGCGACACCATTTGTGTGAAATTTCCAAGATTTAACGAAAAACTCTAAACTTCTAAAATACTCAAAAATTCCGTTGATGTTAAGACATAGGTTATTTGAATTAGTTGTTTATTCGCAAACCCTTTAATTTATTGTTATTTAATTCAATTTCTGCGTTATGTTAAAGAAATTTACATCTTAACACAGTATACTACTGTTTACATGGGTATTCAGCTGAAACAAACTTTTTGAACAATCATTCGTACTTACTGACTGCGCTCAGACGGAAAGTGTAGTACGATTTAGAAAGCTGTATTTCATTCAACACATTTAATTACGTAATACTTAAAAAACAACGAGTAGGTATATTATGTTTAAAACATTTGGCCCTTTGAAATAGTACCTTCGGCTAATTATACTGCTTTGTTTATCCGATTCCAAACCATTCAACATCAAACAAATCTAACGAAAATAAATCCTTATTTCGTTCGCATAATTTATTAGTGTAGGTACCGTAACTTCAAAATTTTTAACACAATAATCATGGTTTAGTCCACTTTCAAAACCATTTTTCACAACTAGTTAAGAAAAAATACTTTTTACTCCTTATTCGATAACCGGTAATTAAAATAGAATAAAAAGTCTTAACTGTCATCCGAAAATAGTCAAGAAAGGAGAAATGTGATTCTGAATTATTTTTAATTAGGTCTATATTTTACCACCTAATAAATAGGTATTAGTAGTGAAATATTTAAAATAATTGACCGGTCCGAATAAGTACAATTGAACACTGCCTGTAACGGTATACCTTTCCTTATTTTTATGTTTATCTCAGTACTCTGTGGTTTTACTGATGAAAGAAAGAAATTAAAAATGATGAAATTGAAATTATATTATTATATATATATATATAATTATATTATATATATATATATATAATATATATATATATAATTATTAATTATTAAATTATGAAATTAAAATTAAAGTATAAGTATTTTTACTCGTACCTTTTCATAGTAAAAAGGTCAGCCGTTTTTGTGTTTAACTTGTTCAAGTAAAAGTAGTAAGTACATATGAGCTTACGATAAATGTACGAATTCATTTTACAATCGGCATGGAAATGATTGCTACCTCTATTTCATAGTCACATAGTGAAATGATTTCATTTTATAACTGTTAAATAACCGGTGACAAAATAACCGGTGATTTTTCATCATAGCCCAAATGTGAAAATGGCCACATTTTGTTAAAATAATTCACGCATGGCGCGACGTCACGCAATCACTCCCAACCACAGTCAGCACACAACTGACTGTCTATTATTGTTATATTTACGACACGAATGAAATTGTGAATGGTGACAAGTAGGTATTATGACAACAAAATAAGCAATATAATAACAAAATAATAAAATAAGCGTACACAATCGCCTGCCGGGGCGCGACGGGCGAATATCACCGGGGATTTTGTTACAGGCTTGGTCTCAGAAAGTAACAAGTGTTATGTGTGATCAGTTTTATACCATGATAAATAACATGTTGCTCGGTAATGTGTTACATGTGGCGGAAGACCAGCGCTGGGCAGCATCTGCGGTCCAGCATATGCTGAGCAGGTGCCTTTTTATGGTACTCACACTGTTCATTGGGACACACTAACTATGGTTTAGCATTGATTTTTGTTTGCATAGATGTTCTTTTGTCCTGTGTGCAGTGTACTGTGTATCATAAATAAATTATTCTCATTATTTCTTTTTTCTTTCGGTATACTTTCCATGCCTAGTTTACAAGCAAACACATCCACCTCAATAACTCTCAAAGAAGTTCACCAATATGGCTGCACTACGTTTTTAATCAACTGCGTACTTACGTAGTCACCAGCCTGGCAATAATGGCCTCACGGTGGCATGGTCGGTAACCTCATAACTTTGTTTTAACCCCGCAATATCACGCGACAGGCGCTCATTATCGTGTAAAGCTATCAACCGTGGATATCACGGTGTTAGGGGTGAGAAAACTACGAAAAGACGGAATTTTTCACTCCTCGTGGAACTATGTATGAAGATATTGCATGCGATTTCAGCCGCGTCGTATCGGGATAAAAGTAGCAGTCTCCTTTTCCAGCTTAGGTACTTTGTAAGGTTGCCGCGAAAAACCTGACATCAAATGAAAATGAAAAACGCGCGATACGCTTTTGAAATTTCGCGAGTAGGTACCAATCCGCCCGTATATGCGCGACAAAAATATGCTAGTCTGAAACCGCACCTACGATACTATTACAATACTGTATTTCAGTTCAATCGTTTATTATTGACGTGATCTACAAGCAAACTACTACATATCTATCCATTATAACAAACTTTTGGCCTAATAAAATTAATAGGATGGAATTTAACTTTATAACTTAAAACTGGAATAAGTCACCTGTTTTGCGTCTCTATAAGGCGTCTTCAGGAGATGTTATTGAACTGTAGTTATTCTACACATTGTGATATAACGGTGTGAAGCTATTCCAAAAATCCAGATTTTTCCAACACTGAATGTCGTCGAACTTTATCATTTCCCTACACGTTACAGGCACTCATTAAAGTGTCAATATATTATCCGCAGCTATCTCGGAGATATGAGTATATTGGGAAGCTTCTCCGAAAAGTCGGTTTTTTTAAAAACAGCATTTCGTCGAACTTTCTCATTGTCACACACATGACAGCCACCTATTATCGTATGGAGCTATTAACCGTAGCTATCTCAGATATGATTATTGGAAAGCTTTTCCGAAAAACCGGAATTTTCCGACTTTCCGCTTGGTAGAACACAAACACAGATTATAATTTTCATGTGTATATTGTGCCTCGGCCATGAATCGATAAAGGATAGCTGATGCTATAGCTTCCGTTTCTACTTTCATTCTTGATCCTGGTGAAAAACGCCAAGCCAAAAAAAGAAGTTGTAAAATAAAGAAGTATCTTATAAAAAACATAGTTTATTTATCCCAATTTGGGTGAGCACGTCACCAATACGCCACGCATCAAACATTTTTCAGACGACTTAGTTTCTTTAAAAAACAACGTAAAAAAAGAGTAAAACCACGTTAGCGTGTAACAATCAATAAATTTTAGAAATCTAGAAAAATAGTAAGTACATTTAAATTTTAATTAGGGGAAATGAAATGATATGGAATTTATTTGCCCTAATAGTATTTGAATATAGTGTAAAATAAATAAACTTATAAATATTTCTTACTTAAAAAGACTTCCTCTAACCTACTCGTATTAACGAAGGTGCGTGTTTTTTTATCAGTTTTATTATTAATTTAATTTGTTTTAATTTAATTAATATTAATATCAAATTTATTTATTTGTATTTAATTTATTTCGATATAATTGGGGGACGCCTTCTAACGGTGTTTTCATGCAACCACTTTCCTTTCAATAAATCCAACCTTTCCAATTTCCCTTTGACTTAGTACGCTTTGCGTGACATCAATAGCTCCTAATTCGTGTAATTTGCAACAAATTGCCTCTCATCATAGATCGATCGAACTTATAACGATGCTTGGAGTAAATAAAATATCATGGCTTCTTATCGTGTATATTTGTGTTTTTGGAAAATAAATATTGATTGATTAATTTTATCATACAATTTTCTTAATGTAAGACGATATTTTTATATGTACGTTATTTTGTAACAAAAGTGAACGCAGTCCTACACGAGCGAGCCGGGCGGCAGATAACCTTTGACTACCTATATGATTTCACCGTCCATTTCGGTTGTGTTCATGGTAACTATACAGGGTGTCCCACTGCCATGCGACATAGAGGGCAAGTACTTTAAATAATAAGGCTAATCCTCAAGGCAAATTTCCATACAAAATGTTTCTGACAAATACTCAAAAGTACGCCGTATTATAGTAATTTCTTCACACTATTCGTTTCGTCTATGTTTTCCGATTGCGTCAACAAAAAATAGAAAGGTTTCATACGTTAATTTAGATTTTATACGTGTTTTTAAATTAGTAGTATTAATTTTAAACTCTCCTTGATTTTTGAAATTGAGCAATACTGCTTTCAACGATTTTCAAGAAATCGTTTCCCCCATAGCTGGGTTCTCTATTTGTTTTTGGTAAAAAAAAAAAATTGTATTTTTATTGTACGCCAGGACCTCGAACCCGCTAATCAGAAAATAAAACATTTTGTATTTCTTATGATGCTGATCAAAAGGGCACGTCACGAGGACAAATTCCTTCTCAATAACATGGTATCACAAATTTAAGGAACACCATTACCTTATAAAAAAGACAGAAACTGAATAAAACCAATTGAAGTTACTATTTGTGAAGTATTATAATGGAGCATGGAGGAATTCGCAAAATAATTATTTTCAAAAATCCTCCAAGCTCCACAAAAAGTAACTTCAGTGTGGATTAATGTAAATGAATAGGTTGAGTGCCTATAGAGATTAAAATAAGTATCCATTTCTCGACATTTTATCACCAACCTCAACTTTTTAACGGTAAGTTTATACTCTTTGTACCTATAATTAATGAAATAATTTAGTTTATGAGCATATTAAAAACAAACATCAAAGGTTATACGATGATACACCCACTTACTCATAAAAAGAAACAAATTCTGTGATTGCAAAAAAAAAAGACAACGATAAATGTTTCCACGAAAATCAAACTGTTCCAATACAATTTATTTTCAGAATTTCTGAAGCCCTTAGCCCTTAGCCTTAGAAGCGATATAGATAAGACGACTTATCGCGAAATAAAGGCTGAGGGCTAAAGACTTTTTCAAACGAATGCCGGGAAATTCAATGCGGTTTCAGGCTAGCGTAAAACCGAGCGGATTTTCCGTTTGTGATTTGTTTTTTGCAGCGCGTGTACGCGCAACACGTCACTGGTACGAGCATTGACGCGCCTACGCGCCCATAGTCCGCTTCACTATGAGAGCACCCGTACAGCACATTGGGTGTTTTGAAACGCACGTTTTGAGAACCCTGAATTCTACACTGAAGTGTACACATGCTTGGCAAGCACGTGCTGATGTCAAGCGCGCGTCAAATGCGCGTTTACGTATTTTCGTTCGAACGCGCGTTGATGAACGTCAGCTGCGCGCTTGAAGATACATGAGCTGCCATTTTGTTGTACCATTTTGATCGCGCGCTAATGTTGAGTGGACGTTACGATATGGCGATCGCCATTTTGATACGTCCTACCAACGCACGTCGAACGCCGTGCTAAGCGCGGTGTGTGTACGCGACCAACACGCGTCAACGCAATGCCTAGCGCCCCAGTATGTAGATACTAGCTCTAACCCTCACTACCAAAAAACCATGCGTACACGATGGTGTCCGTATGTAAGCGTGTATACGGACGCGCTGCAAAAAACAAAAGACGATCGGCAAATCCGCTCGATTTCACGCTACCTTGAAACCGCATTATACGCTAGTCTGAAACCGCTCTCAGTCAATTTACGCGAGACAAATTGGAGAATGGAATGGAAGGAAAAATGGCAGTTTTTTTTCTCTAATCGAGTCAATGCAGACTCAGTTGTTGGTTGTCAGTCTTGTCGCTAATGACCACTGACCTAAATAAACGTTATAAATCTGAATATTACAAGATGTCATTTTTTGAACGAAAAGATTTTTTTTCGGTTAATTGGCACACGGCAAAGATTAATATTCCTGTGTAGAACTGTTTCTTAGATTGGATTTCTAAATTGTAATTTTAAATCATTAAAAATAGAAAAGAAAACTATATTTGAAAAATATCGAACCCTTCATTCGATTTTAGAAACCCATAATTATCTATGTTTGTTTATTTTTTTTAAATCATGTTTTACTAGAGTTGTAAAAATGTTTATTGGAGCGTACGAAACAGCTGGATGCGATTTGTTCCACTGTTAAAAAAGTTTTTATTAATAGTAATTCTAGTCTTCATCTATTCACCTCATGGGCTAAAATAATATTCTGAACTCATAAATTAATAGTATTAGAAAATGAAAAACAAACCGTCGCTGAACTTTCACTTATTTAAATAAACAGTTTGTTAATCTATTCTGATAGTTTCGCGGGCAAACGGGTATAAAATAAATCTTTTGAATTTATCAAAATTGTTTAACTTGGATTTATCCTTATATGTTTATATTTGTCTGTAGCAGTAGCAGTGTAGTTTCCAAAAGGATGAACAGACTTTGTAAGTGTGTTTATTACCTTTAATTAACACGGATCACAGAAGTATTAAAGTATAGAAACACAATGTAGCACCTGCAATGAAAATGCGACCAGTAAAAGAAGCCACATTGGCTAACTTCTAGTACATTTATGTCCGATGCTAATTTTCGAAAAAGAGAATTAACAGGGCTAGATAATATAATTAGTACCTATTATGTAAAAGCTACTAGGCTTTTTCATTGTTAATAAAACAACATCGTAAAAAGTAACATACACTATTTTAAAATAGAGATATTTCATTTTTATTGACAGAACAGAACAGTTTATTGACATTGTCTGAAAATTTTCTGTCCTGTATATTCCGCAACCATGTTGGTTCTATTACTGTCTATCTTGGTGTTCTATAAAATCACCGTTATTCATATATGGGTCCACATTACATTGCATTGTTACATAATACATAATAAACAATCAAGAATAGCTCGAGAGCTCTAAATCTATCAATGCATCAAAATAAATAAACCATATTGTCAAGTTCCTGTCGGATCCATCTCTGCTGTTGGCAGGTTGGTAATCCAAATTGAATTTGGAATGCGAAGATGGACGAATCATCGGATTCACATTACCGAGTTTTGCTATCATTCCAAATCTGAAATCGATGCCTTACCTTGAGATTTTTTTTATTTTCACTATGCATGCTCGTAAAGTTCAACTTAAAAAAAAAACTTATTGCGGCGATGGAATGAAAAACAATAAAAACCTTGTAAGTAATAAAGAATACTAATTTTGACTAACTCTTGACTATTTTGGAAATTTTTAAACTGACTGAAGTGTACCAGAAATTAACATTTTACCTTATATATATTTTATATATATATTATATTTATATTGTATATATTTACATGTAAATAAATAATGTTTGGGCATTTCATACAACGCTCTCTAGCCCCAAACCAAAGAATAAATAATATTATTACATACCCAAACTGAAATCGACTCAGAGACGTTATAGCGGTGGGCTGTGCTCCGCTCAAACAAAAAATATAGAAGTACCTACAAAATGGTTATTAAGAAGTGTGTTAAGTGTCAGAAAAATATCACGAAGAAAGTGCCGGGCTTGGAATGTAGTAGATGTGATAAGGTGGTTCACGCTGATCCTGTCTGTTCTAAGCTTTCAAACAAGCAACTGAACACCCTCCGTAACACCCCCGGTATTGAGTGGAGCTGCGAGGACTGCCTCAAAAACATCTCTCGTAGATCATCCTTCCTGATCCCGGAAGATGACGGCGATGATGATGACTCCGAAGCTGGTTTCGTCGCTAATATAAACCAAACAATCGATACCAAGAAGCTGGTGCAAGATATCAGTCGAGAGCTGAAGAAAACTATCCGAGAAGAAATCGGAAATGTCGAATCATCACTCGAATTTATGAGTGAGCAACTCTCTACAATGGAACAGACCTCAAAAAAACAGGAGAACAAAATCAAAGATCTTGAAAATAAAAATCAGGACCTACACAATAAAAACAAAAATCTGGAGCTGAGAATATCCGTCCTAGAACAGGGGTACAAAGACAGCGAGCAAAAAGCATTGTCATCTTCTTTGGAAATAGCTGGCCTACCAGATATTCAACCAAATGACGTGGATAAGCTAGTCGAAAAAATTGCCTCCAAACTTGATGTGGATGAGACTCAAGTTCAGTCGTCGCAGCGCTTGCCGGGAACTAAAGAAAAGCCAGGAGCTATTATTTTGGAGCTGAAGTCAAAGGGGGCCCGAAGACAATGGATCGACGCGAGCAAAGAGAAATGTCTCACCGTAGGCCTTCTACTCACGGATGCCCAAAAAGAAATCGCTGAAAACAGAGTCTACGTCAGGGAAGCTTTAACTAAGCACCATAAATCATTATTATACAATGCGAAATCTAAATTAAGTAAGTCGTGTCAGTTCGTCTGGTGTAAAGATGGCAAGGTGTGTGCCAGAAAAAATAGTCATAGTAAAATACACTATATCCGCTCTCTGCAGGATATTGATCAGATCGAAAAACAATTTTCAGACCCAGCTCTAACCGAAAATTATATAAAAAGGTCCACCCCGTGTAAAGCCGTATC
This sequence comes from Lobophora halterata, assembly GCA_932526365.1. Lineage (NCBI taxonomy): Eukaryota > Metazoa > Arthropoda > Insecta > Lepidoptera > Geometridae > Lobophora > Lobophora halterata. The sequence goes on from OW052012.1 coordinate 2,668,928, forward strand.
TATCGTAGATTAGATAAATTACCTACTTACTAGAACTTATTACTACCTATTAAGTACTTCCTCAATTTAAATTAGTTTAAGCTACTTTTTGTAAAATATGGATAAAAATAGTCTTGAAATTTTTAATTGTTCCTCAACTCAAAATTTCTTTCAAAACTTACCTCCTAAAAGTCATCTATCAATTTCATGTCTACATTTTATTATTAGATCGCTTATTAAAAATTTTACAAAACTACAACAGATTATTCATAACTGTAATTTCCCATTGGATGTAATAGTATTAACCGAAGCTGGTATATCTGATCAAATTGTCAATTTGTATAATCTAGCAGGCTATACTATGTACTCACAACTACGCACAAACAAAAAAGGTGGTGGAATCATAATTTACGTTCGAAATCACTTCAAATTCACCGTCTCCCCGTACAAAACAATTACGTTTGAAAGTTTAACAGGCACCTTAAAACTTAACTCTAATCAGGACGTAGTTGTGTGTGCAGTGTATAGACCACCAAATACAAATAAATGTATGTTTGTCAAGGAGCTTGGTAACTACATATCTAAGTTTAACCCGAAGCACAACTTTTTCTTAATCGGCGACACGAACATTGACTTAAAATCTATATCGTCATACAAAGATTCATATTTAGAAACACTAAGCGAGCACGGATTAATGTGTGGAATATCGGACTACACAAGAATTGAATCTAAGCAGAATATAATCACTAAATCATGTATTGATCACATATTTTCACGCTTTCCCACATTACATCCGTACTCGGCAGTGTTAGATGTTGCACTGGCGGACCATCGAGGCATTATGCTTGCGTGCGTGGACAATGCACCGACCAAACGTATACAGGGTGTAACGAAACCGGTAATTGACTATGATATACTATATCGTGAATTAAAAAATGTCGATTGGCTACAGACTAACGACATGAATTGCCCGAGAGATATTTTGACCTTTATCCGTAACTCATTCAACAGTGCAAATAAGACAGCATTATCCACTAACACTCATAGTTCGCTAAAAACTGAATTTAAACGATGGAGAGCACCGTGGATAGATAAAAATGTCACCAGGCTGTGCGAAAAGCGAGATAGTCAGTTAAGGTTATGGAAAAATAGTCCTCATAACCTAGAATTAAAGCTAGAATACAATAAAACTAGAAACAAAACACACAAAATATTAGAAAGAAGAAGAAATGCCTATTATATACAACAAATAAATGATAATTTTAAAAATACTAGAAAGATTTACCAGGTGATTAATAAAATGTTAGGTAAAGTGACATTATCTATCGATGCAGCGGTACTCAAAGCCTTTGACTCACAAGGGCTAACTACTCAGATAATTGCTGAAAATTTCGCAACTGGATTTGAGAAAGCAGTAAAAGATATAATCCCTAACTGTGATATAAAGCTAACTGATCCTAACACCTACAGTAAACCTTTATATTCAAGTATCCTATTTCAAAAAGCCTCAAATGATGACGTGCTTACAATTATAAAATCTCTAAACCTACATAAAGCACCCGGACTAGATAACATAAAAATATCAGACGTTAAAATGGTTGGTAAAGAGGTATCAGCTGCCATTGCTAACCTAATAAATTGCAGTATTAAATCTGGCTCATACCCTGATGAACTAAACGTAGGATGTGTCAGGCCTGTATACAAAAAAGGCAAACGCAATGATTTTAGTAATTATCGTCCTATAACGCTCTTATCATCTATAGATAAAATCGTAGAAAAATATATATGTAAACAAATACATCAATTTTATAGGAAACATGACGTTATATACAAAAACCAATATGGTTTTCAATCTGGAAAAAGCACAACGGAGCTTCTTTCCAAATTTACTGATGAAGTAAATGAGCATCTTGACAAAAAAAAGCATGTGTTAGCGCTGTTCATTGATTTCTCACGTGCTTTTGATACGCTAGTACATAAACAGCTTGTAAATTGCTTAGATAACTGTGGGATTCGCGGCCCCTTACTGAAGTGGTGTGAAAGTTATCTAGACAACAGAACGTTTAGTGTAAAGATCGACAATACATTTAGTAACCCCATTAATGCCACACAGGGCACGGCACAAGGCTCAGTCTTAGGCCCCCTACATTTTTTAACATATGTAAATGATATGAGCAACTGCGTCAGCAATTGCACTTGCTACCAGTTTGCTGATGACACTTGTCTTGTCATTGCTGATAAAGACCCGGCAAAGGCCTGCGAACTCCTACAGTCGGACGTAAATTCCCTCACTAGATGGTGTCATGATGCTGGTCTAGTTCTTAACGCAAAGAAAACTAAACTGCTTATTATAAAATCACCATATATACAGAGTTTAGCTTCCAATAAATTAATTGCTCATGACCACCATTGCCTGCATTCCATGAATAATAAAACTTGTAGTTGTGCAACCATAGAAACAGTACAAAATCAGACATATCTAGGCTTAATAATAGATCATAAATTCAATTGGAGTTTGCATATTGAGCATGTATGTAATAAACTTAGGCAATTCTTAGCGAATATTACAATTCTTAAAGACCGCATTCCCTTTAAAGTAAAACTAATGCTGTATAACGCACTAGCAGAATCATATTTGCAGTACGGCCTTAGTAGTTATGGCCGTACATACAAAACTTACCTCAATCCGTTGTATAAACTACAACTAAAAATCATCAAAACAATAGTCTCACCGAATATTAAAGACCAATTCCAAAATGATGAATTTGGCCTCTTTGAACACTGTAAAATTCTACCTATCTATTTACAGTTTAAACATATTCTACTTAAGGAACGGTTCTTTGATGAATCTCTAAAGAAAGAAATTAAACACCCTGTATACACGCGGGTGGTTGCTCTAAACCGGCTTTGCACTCCGCGCGCTAACAATGCGTACGGAGAGAGGACGGCTGCTTATCTAGTTCCTCGCTTAATAAATGACCTACCTAAAGACTTAACAGACGCTATAACTTGTAATAACGTTAAATATAAAATTAAAAAACATTTTCTTTGTAACATTATATCTTACACTTAACATGTGTAGTGTACTTACCATTGCTCCAGTGTGCCTACCTATACTGTTCTCGCACTTAGCTAGGTTAGCTACCTACTTATCGAGATAACGCTCGAAATGTCAACTCATAGCACTTGCACAAACCTTAGTGGTTTATTAGTGTTAACATAAACAACCAATGTATAATAAATTGTTTATATTAATAAATAAATAAAAAATAAAAAAAATAAAATAATAATACTCTTTTTGTAAATACATACATAGAAAATACCCAGACTCAGGACAGAAACCGATATTCATCACACAAATGATGCGGGAGCGGGATTCGAACCCACGACACCGACGCGCGGCAGTGTAACACAAAATTTACTACAGTAGTTATATTTCTTGCGTGTTTTCTACTAGCAGGTATTTTTACATTAAGGACAAAGACAAACATAAAATCAGATAGGTTCTGTGGTCTCAATTTCCCTTAAGTGCTATAAGCTCCTTTTGGTAAAAGTTTTTCTACATAAATTTGCCATTTCATATACGTTTGGGATATGGAAGTACCCAATAAAATATGTATTTTTTGTATTATATTTATCGCTTTGCTATCAATGTGATTTTTATTTTATCAAGAATATTATTTATTGCACACAGAAATTGTACAAATATGAATTAATTGCTAAATGATATAGGTTTTTGATTTTTAAATAAGTGATAAGGCAAACTAGGTGCTCACCTATGTATAATGTACCTACATATAAAACACATAAGTAAATGAAAAATAAATATTTACACCACAAATTAAGAATTACCAAAAAAAATTAAATGGGCAATGCGGAAGGGGTACCACGTTGTATCTGTACAGTCAGAATTTTGGGTTTCTACAAAATTACGAAGTGACAGCGGCGCGAGTGCGGCGCCCGAGCCGAGCTGCAGCGAGCTGGCTCGAGCTAGGTACCCGGGTTTCCGGCGCGCGTTTGACAAGTGGCGCGAACGGCTCTTGGAACCGCATCGTTTGCGCCAGCGCGTTGTTGGTGCGATTGTGCCGCTCTTCAAGGAGTGGATGCAGAGGAAGGAATACGTCACCTACAGACTGACTCAGGTGCTCACCGGACATGGGTGCTTCGGTGCGTACCTGAATCGGATCGGCCGCGAACCGACCGCGGAGTGCCACCACTGTGGGAGGGACCAGGACTCTGCCCAGCACACGCTCGAGGAGTGCTCGGCGTGGAGCTCTGAACGGCGGGTCCTGATGGACCAAATTGGGCAAGACCTCGCCCTGCCTAGCGTTGTTGCGGCAATGCTGGCAGAGGCGACAGCGTGGAGGGCAGTAGCCTCTTTCTGTGAGACCGTCATGGTTCAGAAAGAGGCTGCTGAGCGGGATCGCGAGAGATCCGATCCCACTCGGAGACGGCGGGGCCGGGGTGTCCAGGTGGGACATCCCGGGCCGTCCGCCCCATGAGGGGCGGCGGTGTCTCCTGCCAATGAGGGAGATCTTGCTGGGTTCGAGAGCGGTCGGAGTGGGGGCTCTGGCTGCATTGTACTCGAATCCGGGACGGCTGCAGTGCACGGGTAGGCATGCACTGCACGCGGAGCTCGGGGTCGGTGCAAGCCTTCCCTGGGATGGGCCTCACAGCAACGTGCGTGAGGGACACCGGTACGTGTTCTTCGGATATCCCGGGGTCCCTCTAATGCGCAGAGGTCGGCCACCATGGGGTTTTAGTCGGTATTAGTCCGACATACCCCTCCGCCCTCCCCCCTCAAGGGCGGTGGGCATCCATGAGGATTTCCCCATGTAAAAAAAAAAAAAAAAAAAAAAGGTACCCGGGTTTGCCAAACGATTTAAACAACTTAAATTATTATCAATGTTGGGTACCGCCTGACGCAAATCCATAAGAAAACGACTAACGGTAATCGTAATCCAATAAGTATTGATCAAATTTATTTTGATAAAAAATCGACTTAATTTTTTCATTTTTTTTTGCCATATCTGTGATCAGCAACGGCAACTGATAAGGCATGTGTAGTTTTTTTTCTGGTGATCAATAATTTGCGGTGTATAAGTCTTAAAGTCACATCACAAAAATTCTTCATCCAAGTATCTAATTATAAATTTTCATGTAATATATCCTCACTTTACTCCTCAGTCATTTTACCCATTTCTGCCTCTAAGTTATTCCACCCAGCTGTGTCCAATGCCTGACCTAAAATTAAATTTTGAATTAAGTTATACGAATAGAACCCTAGACTTCATATCGTTAATTACGAAACTTATATACCTTTGTAACCAACAGTACAAAGCCTCGCGCGCCGTTACCTCGCGTGGCATATTTGTAGCTGGGCAAAACTGTTTTTCCCAATTTTCTTCGCTTATGATAAACATATCACGCCCGGTGTCGCGGGTTCGATTCCCGCTTCAGAACAAATATTTGTGTGGTGAACATCGGTATAAGTTCTGAGTCTGATTGTTTTTTTATGTATTCTATATGCATGTATTTACAAAGTTTACAAAAAAAAGGATTTAAGTATTCTATCAGTCATCTGGTTCCCATAGTACAAGCTCTGCTTAGTTTGGGGCTAGGGCGTTGTGTGAAATGACCAAAATATTTATTTATTATTTATTTATTTATATCAAAACAAAAAATATATTAAAACATTTCGTGATATTAATAATTGTTATTTATTATTATTTCACTTAATATAACAAGCAACAAGATCAACCAAAATGGCGCATAAAATCATTGTGAAATATTTTTTAAGTTATCCTATTAATCGTTCAAAAAAAAAACAATCAACCGAATTTATAACCTCTTTTTTTTAAGTCGGTTGAAAACGGTTATCTCTTCTTGCACAAAATATTAGTAAATACAGACATTTATGCTATTGTAAATAAACCTAGGTATATAGGTACCTACTGTTATTTATTACATTAATAGTGTGGCTTTGATACCCGCGGTAAGCACCCTTGGGAGGGTTTTGCATAACTAATAACGATCAAATAACTATATCTTACAATATTTATGAACCTAATACACTGCAGGCTTTATAAGTAAAATATGTATGAATAAATAAACCTCTAAAAAAATTGGATTTTAAATGTGCTGGATAGACTTTTGGGCAGGTAAGTGATGGGGGTATATAAATAGATTTATAACAAATATTAGGAGTGAATGCGAGACATTTTTATTAAGGTTGGATTAATATTATGGATGTTTGTTTCTCAATAATATACGACTAGACTAGACCCATTGAACTGAAAATTTGAATAGAATATGTAGGACCTGAAAAATGACAAAATAATGGCAATTTTTATATCGATGCAATCAAAGCCGCGGTATGTCTTTTTCGACTCATACGCTATACGTACAATAATTTACCAAATCGCTTCTGCAGTTCCAACAGAACGTTGACACACGGCTTTTTTACACGCTACACGACAGCGACTTCGCTTATACAATAAAGCGTGTAAAGTCACCCAGTGTCATCGGCATTTTTACAATCTGCGTGTTGACAATCCTTCCCGAAAGCTAACACGCTCACACGCTAGCGTTTAAAACGCCAACATTCAGCTTGTAAAAAAGCTTGGGTGTCATCGACGCTTAAGGAGCACGCATCTGTCTTCTGAACATTCGCTATCATAATATGAGTAGGATTCATTGCAACAGTTATCTAATACCCAAGTCGTTATATTTATCTAAATGGGCTGTTTGCCAGGCCAAATATCCTGTTATTCGATTGAAAGCTCTATGCTCGTTTATCATATTATATTTGGCTCCGATATCATATATAATATAATTTAATGTTTAGATTAGATTTCACATTTTAATTTTATCAAAAAAATTGATTCCATTGCGGTTAAAAATTTATTAAAACAGGGCCAAAATTTCATAATATTGTCTAGTTTTGGCAATTACTTTTCCTAACCTACTTACATACATCAAAAACTTCGGACACTTTCGGCTATAATAAATATAATCTTATAGTTTTATTAGATTGTATCGGGTATTTATCGTGCTCACCTCATATTTTTGTGTCCCGACGTTTCGACTGTATTGCAACAGCCGTGGTCACGGGTTGACTGGCGTATTGGAGCTACCGTCGCGGTGAAATGAGAGAACTACCATCATTTTGGTCGTTAAAAATGTTCGGTCGGCACACTACACTGACGACATGCGGTGTTTTAAAAATATAATCTTATAGTTATTTGATTATAAAGGGTATTTATCGCGCTCACCTCATATGTTTTTGTGTCCCGACGTTTCGACTGTATTGCAACAGCCGTGGTCACGGGTTGACTGGCGTACTTGGCGTACTACACTAGTAGGGAACTACCCTCATTTTGGTCGTTAAAAATGATCGGGCGGAACACTGCACGGACGACATCCGGACACTTAAGCGGTTGTTTTAAAAATATAATCTTATAAGTTATGACCTCCGGAGTACCTACGCTAGTGAAATTACTGGGCTTTCGAGACTTTAGTAGGTGACCGCTACGGCAGTTTTGCCTATCGAAATCTTATGAAGCAAAGTTCTAGCCATGGCTAGGTATTAGGATTACTTACCATTAAGAGACCGCCTAGTTCGTCTCGTTTATTGTTTACTTAAAATATTTAATATATTTTCCGACTTTTCCCGAACGAGTGTTACACATAGATGAATAATGGTATTCCTATAGAACAACAAGATAGATAGTATCAAACGAAAATGGACTAATAAGACAGGACCAAAAAAAATTAGACCCCTTGTCAATGAAAATGAATTAGGTATCTCCATTTTCAAATATTTTTTATTCTTTTTACGATGGTATTTGATTAACAATGAAAAAGCCTTGTAATTCATTACTATCTTATTATACTAGCGCTGTTCCTTTTCCGTTTCTAAAAAGCATCGGACTATAATATACTAGAAGTCCGCCAATGTGACTCGCTTATTCTTGGCGCATTTTCAGTACTTATATCACGACTAAAGAAGTTTTCACTTCAAAAACGTGGTAGAGGATGTAACTCTACCATCGACCATCGCTAGATATTGTGACAGGAGCCAGTTCAAGCTTACCATCTGACATCGTTACAACTTTTAACGGCCCCCACCGTGACTCTAACTAGCGTTTTTAAAACAAGTCTCACAATTTAAACTTTTAAATTTGATCCTGTTTAAAACCTTTTGAAGTAAAATTACTTAAAGAAAATGTTTTTTGCCTGTTTAAATTAAAATGTTTTAGAAAAATAAACAAAGTCAAAACGAATTGAAAAAGTGAAATTGGAATTACGATTAGTTTTCTTTAAAGTTCATTGCTATCATTCTATTCAAACTGAGATGGAATTTTAAAATTATTTTAATATATTTTCTACTTATTTTATTAGTGTCAATTCTCCTTTGTTATGTACTTATAACCCGTGGCATCGTTTTAAAAACACCAAATGTACAGACTGAGGTATTCAAGCCTTTAATATTTTAAGAGAATTAGAAAAGAAGGCGACGGACTCCGTATATAAAACTGTATACATGGTCAAATTTTAACCACCTAAAAAAATACGCATAGTCAGTTGCCGTTACTGAACACATATACGGCAAAAATCTTGAAAAAATTAAGTCGAATTTTTGTCGAAATAAATTTGATTAAAATTGGATAACTGTTACCGTCAGCCGTTTTCCTACGGATGAGCGTCAGGCGGTACCTTTAATTGATACTGTCACTTTGGATTTCTACACATTTTGTAGACCTCCAAAATTCTGACTGCACAGATGCAACGTAGTACCCCGTCTGCATTGCCCATTTAATTTTTTTGGTAATCAAAAATTGGTGGTGTATAAAGGTCTTTGTTCTGACTGACTGACTGAAATTTCAAGGGTTCAAATGTTCATCAAGAAGCGTAAGCGCGTACTATGAAAAGAGGAATTTTAATTCGCAACGCAAACGAAGTAGCTTTCATCAGCTAGTTTATTTTTGTATGCCTGCATGGCAAATCCCTGCAATTCTACCATAAAACAACACTGAGTATCTGAGCAAACTATAAACAATTTATGAGCTTTTACGTGCTCTTGCCGCATAAATACGATGATTCATTGATTTATCGTTATCCTAAGCTAGAGCTTTGTCACAGACGCCTGGCGCCTCTAATTGAATAAAGTCGATGCCTGGCTTGCTTGACCTTTGCTGTCCTTCCTCCTCGTGAAAATCAGTGGCCAGCACAACCATGTAGCCTCATAACTGAATAACAGGCAATGTGACTGCTGATGCAGACAGTTTACGTTTCATACATTTTTTAATAGATAAGCACAGTCGGCTGTGTAATTGTCTTTACACCCAGCTACCTCCGGTGGTCTCTTGTGATTAAACCACTTGTGGCTTATATTATGGGTATATTTTAAGTGGTTTAATCGCAGGAGAACACCTGCGTAAGCTGGGTGTAAAGACAATTACAGAGCCGACTGCCTACTCATAACACCCTTATCTTCTAATCCTCTAATCTAATCCTAATCTTAAAATTGTTTTTAAAAATGTCTATGCCATTGAAACGTTGAAAAAAGCATAATAGGTATATTATGTCTGTACATTATGCCTGACATAATATAATATTAGTTCCAAGATTAATCCATCTCATTGTGGTTTATCCTTGTAGGTACAATATCTAAATCGGTTTACACTAGATAAGTGCAAATAGGGTTTTCTACCTCTGAATAACTGAAACTTAAATTACAACCGCATACATGTTCCCTTATTTATTTTGTCTAACGAATTTCTAACCAAAACGTACCTAGTTATAGATCAACTTTATATTATTTTAGTATCTATTGTAAGTAAATGTAAATAGTATATTGAACTTAATATACGTATATATACTCACATCAACATTGACTAGGGATAATCAACACTTTGCTGATTTTCAGAAAATCTGTAAATAATTTCTTTAGACGACTACCTGTTACACCACCAATTTTTAATTACCAAAAAAAAATTAATGGACAATGCACTGGGGTACTACGTTGTATCTGTGCAGTCAGAATTTTGAATTTCTACAAAATGACAGAGTGATATCGGCGCGAATGCGGCGACTGAGCCGCGGTTTTGCGGGCTGGCTCGAGCTAGGTACCCGGGTTTGCCAAACGATGAATAAAACTTAAATTATTATCAATAAAGGGTACCGCCTGATGCAAATCCATAGGAAAACGACTAACGGTATTTGTTATCCATTTTTTATTTAAAAAAAATACAAAATTAGAATTTGAGCCTTATTTTGGACATTTCGCGAGTACCAAATTACCAATACGCCCGTATATGCGCTACAAAAATACGCTAACTACCTTTCTATGTAGGTTATGTACCCACCTACCTATTGTATGAATATGTATTTACTGCACTTTCGTGTTCGTGAAGTATAATCGCCCTGCAATCGATCACACTTGACTGATAACTAATTTATTAGCTGTCGTGTATACATGACATTGAGAAGAGCGGTAGCCTTTGTGTTTAAACGAAGCTGATACGTTAAAAATTAATTAAGATAAAGATAAAAAGATAAAAGAGCCTTTATTCTGCATTGGGTTACATATTTCTTCTATGCTAGATTTGTACTTAACTTAAGTTTATGTTGCAATTTGTCTTGCGACATAGGCCTCCTCCAACCCCTTCCATATTGTCCTGTCTGCGGCGAAAAATTAATTATAAGAATGAAAATGTCCGGACATTTTAAGGAGTTGAGTAGCTGAGTTTGAGAGTGTGGCCGGTGTCGCGGGTACGAATCCCACTTCAGGACAAACATTTCTGTCAACATCCGTATTTTACCTGAGTGTGGGTTTTTATTTTATGTACCTATTCTACGAGTATGTATGCATTTATAAAAATACATAATACTTTAAAATGTCGAAAAATTCCCAAGGATAACTATTTGTGTAGAGCTATTTGTACATACATTCCTATATTTACAATAAGCTATATAATATCTATAAATAGAAATAAAGATATTCGAGAAACCCATAAAAACATCCATCGTGCATATACTAGACAACAGAAAAACATACAATTCTCAGTATCAATATGAGTAATGGCGGATTGAAATAATTTTCTAAACTGGCACTTTATCCAGTATCTACCTACCTACTTACTGATCTGTGACGTCAAGGGATAAACAGAACGTTGCCCTACAAACTGGAATAGCTGTTTTCGGAAACTATAAATTTAATATGCAACGGCGATGACACAAAATAGTTCATGTTACATTAGCTCCTGCCCACGGATTTGCTTGCGTATTTTTGCGATAAAAAATACCTCATATTTTAAGTAGGTACCTAACTCAGAAGTATTAAAGTATAGAAACACAATGTAGTACATTGAAAATGCGACAAAAAAAAGAAACCACATTGGCTAATTTCTAGTACATTTCGGTCCGATGCTAATTTTCGAAAAAGAGAAGTAACATGGCTAGATAAATATTATAAGTTAAAACTACGGCTTTTCCATTGATAGTAAAACTACATCGTAAAAAGTAACAAACATTATTTGAAAATGGAGATATTTCATATATATTGTCAAGGTGTATGAAATTTTTTGGTCCTGTCTTACGACTCCATTTTGATTTGATACTGTCCATCTTGGTGTTCTACCTATTCCAGGTTTAAGGTAGATTAAACTTTTTACAAATTTCATCGTTATCAGCCTATTGCAGTCCACTGCTGGACATAAGCTTCTCCCAATGAGTGCCACCACGCCCTATCTTCGGCTCACTACATCCATCTTCTACGCACTCGAATCATAGCTTTGTCGTGATTATATACGTTACAAACCTCATTTAATTTAATTATTCCCGTCTGTCACCCTGCTCTGTCACTCTAGGGTGACATGTGGGACAAAAATGTTCTATCTGTCCCACCGTTGCTACAAGGCGGACAGATGGAACTTTTATTAATTTTAAAAGTTCTATCTGTCACCCCGTCACGATAATTATTTATCCATCGTGAAAACTTATGCCTTGACGATATTGATAAAATATAGTCTATATATTGGTCGAAGCGACGCGTGATCAGACGGCTGGCAGCTATCTGGGCCAAAGAATAAGCCTTGCTATACAAAGAGGCAATGCAGCCAGTATCCTCGGCACGCTGCCATCGGGTATCGAGTTGGAGCAGTTGAGCTACCTATAGATCGTTTGCAACGGTCTATGGGTGGCCCAATTGTTTCCTTTTGTAAATTTTGTAATATACCTATATATAGATTGTAGTAGTTAGCTTATGCTGTAATAAAAAGTCTATATATACAGTCTAATAATAAGATAATATAGAGATAGAACTCTTTATTGTACACTCTTCACTTAGGGTTTTTTTTAAGAATAAAATATATTTTTTTTGTGTCAAGCATTTCATTTTGCTCAAAAAGTATAACTAAGACCATCAATATTCATAGAAATTGCTTCATTAGGAGCAGTAAAAGCAGATGAAATGCCAGTCTTATTTCTACTAATGAGCGGAAAAGAACGTTAGACTCGGCAACCGTCTTTTTATTTTAATATATAATAATATACACGATGCTTTTGTCTGACAAGAAATCGTTTCATAAAAATCAGGGAATTCCAAAGCAGTTGGTTGAAGCTGGCGAGCTGCCAAAAAGCCTAAATGGATAGCGTGTTCTCAATGAAACTAACTATGTATTATGATAATATTGTACCTTTTTTTTACACTACTAATATTGTACCTACTTAAATATTATTCTTATAGCTCACTTTTTCACTTATCTTTTGAAATATTAGGTATTATTTATTATTTATATTTATTGTGAGCCTGGGGAGGCCTACGCCAGAGGCGACTTTTAATCAAATGATTTTAATGTAATAAGAATGAAATGTAATATTTTTATTACAGCATAAGCTAACTACTACAATCTATATATATTACAAAATTTACAAAAGGAAACAATTGGGCCACCCATAGACCGTTGCAAACGATCTATAGGTAGCTCAACTGCTCCAACTCGATACCCGATGGCAGCGTGCCGAGGATACTGGCTGCATTGCCTCTTTGTATAGCAAGGCTTATTCTTTGGCACAGATAGCTGCCAGCCCTCTGATCACGCGTCGCTTCGACCAGACGCTCTGACAAAATGTAATTAATTAAGAATTTAATAAAATAAAGTTTTTTACTTTTACTATAATGAGCCTGGGTCGTCCCGCTGAAGGGCAAAGGCCTCCCTTCCTTTTTCTGCTCTTTTTTTTAATAAATGTAGGTGCTAATATATTTATATATATTTTTTTATGTAAACAAGTGTAGAGACAGCTTGGCGTCCTAAAATAGAGTTTATTACAATGAACCTAGATTTTTCATAAATTTTATTTTAGCTATTAATAATTTTATAAGTATGCGAATGTTGACATAACAACGTAACTAATTAACCTTTAGCGTTTGACAGAACACTAAAGCTATTTTGTACGTAGCTATGCTAAATAAAATTCCAAAACAGAAAAAAATTGTTCGCAAGTACCTGATTTAATTTTGTTTTAATTGTAGTGCTTGAAAGGAAGGAGAGAAAAAAAATGGTTTTCTGTAAAGTTGGTTTACAGACGATAACGGCACAATGAGCGTTACCGGACAATGACGTCAACGTTTTCGTGCATGCAGCCGGTGCAGCGGCGTTCATCAATTTATTAGTCGTAGTCAAGTCAAAATGCTTTTCTAGATTTATTTAAAAAAAAACATGCAGACTCAGGTTTAATAAGCCCTGCATAGATATGTAGTCATCTTTATGTGAATTTTGAACGCGTAAAATAAATAAATTAAGTTATTTCAAAATCCCCTGTCGACAGTTTGGGAATGTGTCAGCATGTTTCAAACAAAACCACATGCAAGGGCATCAAGTCCCGTGAATGCGGCTTACCCCATTAACCCCTTTCACCTTGTGCGTGCCCCAGGTAGCTTAAAGGTGAAGAAAATATAAAAATAATCAAGGTTTTACAAAACATACAACAACCGACTTCTATGGACCCTTTTAGTGACCGTAAACACTACTGAAAAGTCACATAAGGAAGCAAAATACGAAATACTGTTTACTTCGCGGCATAATATTTTCAGTTATTTTGATATAAAACTAAACTACTGTTAATGTTTTCGAATTTCCATCCAAAAATCCGAATTTCTATGAGACCAATCTGTCCTCTCAAACAAAAAAAGATTTTTTTCAAATCGACTTATAAACAACTAAGCCATAATACATAAACGCTCTCGAGATGTGGTGGAGAAGGATGCTTGGGGTTTCTTGAACAGAGTTTCGTATTAACCATACTCCATACTTCAAGAACTCTGCATCAAGCAGCGTCTATCATCTATAATAGAGGCTTGTGCAAGCTCGTAAGTGCTCATATCCTCACGTTCTTCGGACACATGTCGCGTCGTGGAGAAATGTCCATCGAGCGTCTGGTGGTACAGGGAAAAGTCGAGGGCACACGAGTGATCTCCAGTGCGTTGGACAGACCAAGTCAAAGCAGCACTAGATGGTCCCTTGCACGAATGCACTAGGAAAACCGCTGTCAGAGATGAATGGCGCAGGATTGTGAAGCGTGTCACAACCCCCACGATGACAACCACGACCACTCTGCCAAGAGTGTAACGCGTAACCAAGAAGCCATAATAATCAACCAAATTGAGAACCTTTGTTGAAGTCGATTGAATATGTATAACATCTAGGTATACAATTAATAGAAATGACGTTTGTAAGAAGCTCTCGTGTCGTAGCGTGCTTGCGCGTTTTCGACCGATCGTTTAGGTGAAGAAACATTCAACAAACAAACAACAAACATTCACACACTCACACCCCTGCACTAGGATTCCCTGTGTCGCAGGCGGCATGGACACATACAACACATCACAACATCCAAGACCCGAGAACAAACATTTGTGTTCGTCACAAATATTTGCCCCGGCCGGGAATCGAACCCGGAACACCGAGCTTCGTAGGCAGGGTCACTACCAACTAAGCCACGGTGTCGTTCAGTGAGGTCATTTTTTGGATGGGTGACCATGGTACAACTGAGCGCTGGCATACTTTGGAGAGCACGTTTAATCGTCGGAAAATTTCAGGTTACTCTTCACACAATTTTAATGCGAAAGTTTGTATCTCTACCCAAGTATCAACTGGCCTATGGACTGGACTGGAATAGCTACAATAAGAACTATTTGAACTACTTTTTATTTCAATACCATAAATAAAGGTAGAGTTGAAGTCCTATGTCTAAAATATAGTTAAATGACATGACCAAATTTTTGTGTACAGCTAAAAACTTGCCACTTAATAATGGTTAACTGATCCTAAGTTGCAGGTTTTGGCAAAAAAACTTAGTAGGACGGCAGAACTGCAGCAATTACCTATATTTAATTTGTTATAAAGTACTCTACCAACTACTCTACCTGTCATGAACATAAATTATTAGGTTAGAGGGTAGAAAGCGCAGCGCGGCCGGACTTGGGAAAGCAATTGAAAACGTAAATAACGAGCAAATAACTTTTTAATAACGAACCTGTGTGCGCAAGGCAGGTTTTCTGCCAAAGGATAGGGTAAAACTATGTAAATAAGATACAAAGAAATTGGAACATTATAGCTAAGGGTATCCAAAACATTATTCTGCATGTTACAGTTATTTTTATTTAAAATTTTTTTTAATGTTAATGCCCTCAGTGAACACTTTCAGTTATTTTGATTTAAAAACTAAATTACTAAACCGATTTTAATAAATAAGTATGTATGGAACCAAAAATTAAAGTATTTTCTTTCAAATAAAAATAATTTTCTAATAGATATATATGTAGGTACGTACAGACAGCGTCAGAGATAAGTATCCCCCTTGCACAAGACGCCCAGCTATAAATCCTTTCAAAAAATTGTAATACTTAAACTTATTTTTAGGCTTACATATGGTTATACAAATATAATCTATTTTTTAAAGGCAAAACTTCTCCATTCGCCGCGACTGTGATTTAAAGGGATTTGAAGCTGGGTATTATAATAAAAGAGAGATACTTATCTATGACGCTGTCTGTACATATAAGACAAAGTTCTGAGGAAACAAACATAAAAAAACATTCAACTGAATTGAGAACCTGCTCCTTTTTTTGAAGTCGGTTGAAAACATTCTCAGCACGTTCTTGTACCCAATCCTAGCTCGAGGACATCTGTATTCACTTTCTGGCACAAACGGATCAACTACTGTTGTCATTCGTCAACGGAAGCCCCATTTCCTTAGCCTTTGTGCGGCCCGTGATAGACGACTTTCAAAGTATTCTTGCTTTTAAGCCTGAAGATATAAATATATGAAAGTAATGTGGCAGACCAAGGCGCAGGTGGAAAGATGAGTTAGATGTACAGACAGCGTCATAGATAAGTATCCCCCTTGCTCAAGACACCCAGCTTCAAATCCCTTTAAGATGCGAGGTTTTTCCTTCAAAAGTAAATTATATTTTTGTAATCATTCGTATTTGAAGCTTGTGTTGTCTTGTGTAAAGGGTAAACTTATCTATGACGCTGTCTGTACCTATAAAAGAGGGTCTGGTCCACACACGCACTTGACAGAGAGGACTGGAGAAAAGGGAGGGAGGCCTTTGCCCAGCAGTGGGACATGTCAGGCCAATAATAATAATAATGTAAGGTGCTTTTATTGATGTGTAACATATTTCCCTTCGCTTTCTGACAATTTGTGGTAGTGATTTCGTGAAATTCAACGGAAGTGTGTGTAACAGGAAGTTAGCTGTCAGATGGTACAAACTTTAAAAAAATTAGTAAATAGAATCCTTCAATTTTAATTTAGAGTCTCTGCTTTTAGTGGTTTGACCTGTGCGTTATCTGTAAGACAGATATTACCTACACATAAGTCACTCATCATTCATGATCTAGCTAGACGATCGATAACATCGTCAAAAAATTTAAGATAGGTAATAATGTAGAAACCCCTTAATTTTCTAAAAATAAACATAACTTTATTCAACCGTATATGTATTATTCTAAAGCGTCGATGACACGGGACTTGTTTACGAGCTGCTAGTCGGCAAGTTTAAAAGCTAGCGAGTGAGCGAGTTAACGGTCCGGAAGGAGAGTCAATTAGCAGATTGTAAAAGAGCCGATAACACGGGCTTGTTTACAAGCTATTGGCGATCTCGCTGTCTTGTAGCTGGTACTAAACATTAAATAGGTGTCTTATAGACCTTCAAGATTCATCATCGGTCACACCATCACTTAACATCAGGTGAGATTGTTGTCAATCGAAGGTCTATCTCCAATAAAAAAAACTAGCCCTGTATCATCGAGGCTCAATGGATAAAGTCATGTTATCCAAGCCACGTCGCTTCGCCACAAGCGTCCTTTACTCTCTATCTGAAGTCCTAACGGTAAGACAGCTGTTTATCATAGCAAATGTGTTGCGTAAGCACTCTGAACTAAAGTTCGATGTAGTTAGCTATACTACTAAACGTCGCACTGGAAAAGTATGTAAAATAGACGCAAAAAGGTCAGCTTGGGCTGGACGTCATTTCCTTTATTCTAGCTCCTTGCTCTACAATAAAGTCAACAAAATTCTAAATATTTATCACCTCACATATTATCAAGTTAAATTGAAGTGTTTTAAATGGCTCATTTCACTCTCCTATGAGGAAACTGAAAGTATCCTAATAACTCCCAGATGATTATAAAACCCATAATCACTTGCAAACACATTCATTTATACATACCTTTTTATATCCATACAAACACACACACACACACACATATATATATTTATATATACACACACGCACACACACACACACACCTTCAGCAATTTACCCAAAATTGAACCCAAGACTCTGTCGTAGGGCTGAAGGGACACCACACCTATACTCAACATAATACACACAATATGCTCACATAGCTTCACGATCTCAAATGTCTTGTATTTATTTTCTCTACTGTTTAAAGTCATGATCTAAACATAAACATAATATACTTGCTTGTCTATGTATAAAAGATCTATTCATTGCATTTTTAGGTTTAAATTAACGTTTAGTCTTATATATTATGTTTTTTTTTTCTTAGCTTGTCTTAGCTATGTTTGTTCTTTAACGCAGAACGTAAATGTGTCCGGGAGGAGAGCGTTGAGACTGCTACACAGTTTTATAACTTTTGTAGTTTCACCGTTCCTACTGTAACATAGTTCCTTTGTGTAATTGTTCTGAATAAATATTTTGAATTTTTGAATATTTTGAATATGTAATTTGATGACACATTTTCATGAACATGTTGTCGCAACGTAGCGCATGTTGACATAAATGACAATGGAAGACCAACGAAAATAATGACACAGTAACGTAAAATAAAGTGTAGCACTCGTGCTCATTGTATAGCACATACATCGGACACTTTAATTTGCTCTCAACTAATCAATATGTATAAAAGGCTAGTACTGACTGACTGTCAGACGACGCACAGGCTAAACCACTGAACGTAGGGACTTGAAACTCAGAGGGTATGTTCGTCAATTGAAAGCGAAGCTAAGAAAAGTTTTTATTGATTCGCAACGCATTTGACCCGGATTTCTTATTGTTGAATAATATGAAAAGAAATGAATTGGGATATTTTTGAGAAATTTATCGAAGTGTTTTCTGACGGACGATATCTTACCTTTGAAGTTTTCTTTAGTTTTATAAGAACAGATAACATCATTGAAAAAAAAAAAAATATTTTGGACATTTCACACAACGCCATCTAGACCCAAGTAAAGCAGAACTTGTGGTATGGAAATCAAATAACTGATAGAATACTTATATCTATACTTATTTAACTACATGGAAAACACCCAGTCTCAGAGCAAACATCGGTGTTCATAACACAAATGTTTTTCCTGAAATGGGAATCGAATTCGCAACACCGGCCTGGCAATCCAATATGCTTGCCACTCGACCATCCGTCTCTAGCGCTATACAATTGATATTGCATCCATCCACCTTGAAAAAATATTTAAAGGTACTATTTAAAGCTGTTTTATCCAAAGGTACTTAAAATTACATAATACCGATCTTCCTATCATAAAAGATCAAAGCGATTAAATATTTTATCGTAAACAAATAAATCCGAACAAAGGAGCTCAAATTGTTGCAATAACTTGAGTAATACGTTATGTAATGCTATAATATCTATCCCACGGCATAAGGTTTGAACACAATTTGTAACCACAATGAAACTGATCGCTTTTGATTGGAATCCAATTTTATAGATATTCTCATATTCACACTCTAACAAGACGAATCCAATACCTTATTTATCAAAATCCATCAAAGCGTTTAGGTTACAGCCTGTAATCTGAAACTAACAGGGGGTTGCCAAAAGTTCAGACTTAGAAAAAATATAAAAATCTAAAACCATCCCAAATAGGTTGCCTGTGCCGTGTTAGCCGAGTGGGAGGTGCCTCGACTTTCGATCCGAAGGTCGTGGGTTCGAACCCGGTACACCAATGGATTTCTCTGTCTATAAATCTATGTGGGCAAAACACGTACTAACTGTGAAGGAAAATACCGGCATGTGCAAAACATCTGTCAAGTGCGCGAAAGGGAGCTCCGGGGCGCACTTGAAATCCTCTCACCACACATTTCATAGATCAATCACATTTTCAGACTGGTGCATTGATCAGCTCAAAGCGATCCCTGAATAGTGATTACGTCGCGCAATAGTGCAAATGATTGAATGAAAAAGTTTATCTGAGTAGTGCAAATGTATGTCGTTTAAATAATAGTGCATTTATATGCATAGAATCCGACACTTCGTTTCCAGTGAAAAATCTAGCAGAAAAATTAACTGTAAAAGTAGATTGTTAGTGATAAATTTAAATCTAGGTATGTAGAATAATAAATTAACAATTTATTTTCAACAGTCTTCAAAAAAGGAAGAGCGTTCTCAATCCGGTTGCTTTTTTTTTATTTTAAGTAGGTAACTGAAGAAGTTTTTTTGTTTATAAACCGATTTCAAGTTCTTTTTTAAAGAATATATTTTTAAATTGGCCACATACTAATCAAAATCGGTTAAGTAGTGTAGTTTTTATACATATAACAATAATTAAAAAGATGTCGTCGAAATAATAGAGTACCTCCGACTTTTTGAAGTCGGTTGAAAAAATATCCTGTAAAATCTCATATTTTCAAACGACTTCAAAAAGGAGGAAGTTATCAATTCGGTTGAATGTTTTTTTTTATGTTTCTTACCTCAGAACTTTGTTGTTTATGAACCGATTTTAAAAGCTATTATTTTGTTTAAGAGGATATACTTTCAGACTGGTCCCATACAAATTTTATCAAAATCGATTTAAAAGTTTACTTTTTATATCCAAATAACTGTAAACGAAATTGCGTATTTTGCTTCCCTGTGACTTATCAGTGGTGTTTACGGTCACTAAAACAGTCCAATTGAAGTCGGTTGTCTATGTTTTTGTAAAACCTTGATTGTTTGAAGTCAGAGTGCATGATGATTCTTTTTGGGCAAACGTGCCTTCACTTACAATTTACTTTAGGCAAGGGGTCATCACTAATAAAAAAAAATACTTACTAAGCAAGCAAGTAAAACTTATTTCCTAGCACCTTATTAATCTCTGGAAATAAATATAAATGTTCCTACTTCATTTTCTCAAGGGCAACAACTATCTGCGAGTTAATCTACGGAAACGAAGATGAATTCTTCGGCCCTCCAGCGCCTAATGAAAAAGGCAGGATTCTGTTAAGAGTTCCCGAAATCTCCGGATAATAGTTTCTGTGGAAGTTTCTTAGCGCCGACTTTCGCATCGTGATTGAATAAGGATATTATTATGATAATTATATATATATTATGAAAGTAATCTAGGTTCTTCTGAATAATTGAAAAAAAAAATTGTAGATAAAACAATTTGGCTGATAGGCTAAACAAGCTTGAAATTTTTAAAAAACTGAAAGTTCGACTGCTAGATAGACATAATTATAATATACATACATAATTATACTTAAATTATTCGTCAATTCATTTTACCAAATTAAATGTACCTAATCATAATATATTTGTAATCTCCTTTAAAATAATGTACCTTCATTTTGATGCCCTACTCAATAGTTTTGATCAACAAAAAAATATTATTTTGCTCCAAAAATCACTCGAACACAAAGAACACTCGGGTGATTGAGACGAATCTAACGATACCTAACGATAGATAACGAACTGTCAACATTCATCCAGCCGTTTGGAAGAACCGAGGTAACACAGAAATTTACATACATACATACAAACAAGATACGCGCGAAAAACATAACCCTTCCTTGGCAGTCGGGTAAAAAACGTGACCAGAACGCTGGCTTTGATTTTGCACATTTTTAACAAAGTAAAAAACCCCATATTGATTATATTTATCGTTCTCTTTGAAAACGCAGCTGATAAACAATAAAGCATTTATACCTCAATCTGGAGACCGAACAGGCGTCATTACTCACTGCGACAGTAACGACTAACGACCCCACAATAACCGCATCTATTGAAATTGATTTGGTTACAACCAGTGGTGGATTTACTCATTTGCCGCCTGTAAATATTAAAATTTTGCCGCCCTAGTTCACAATTATATTCATAATATCATATAGATGAATAACGGTGTTCCTATAGAACACTAAGATGGACTGTATCTATTAATCTAATCAAAATGGATGCGGAAATTTATACACGACCAAATGAAAAAGCCTTGTAGTTTTAACATATAATATTTATCTGGCCCTGTTACTTCTCTTTTTCAATAATTAGCATCGGACCAAAATCCACTAGAAGTTAGCCAATGTGGCTCCCTTTTTTGTGACGCATTTTCACTGGACTACATTGTGTTTCTATACCTTAATATTTCTGTGATTTTATGAAAAAAATTATGAGTAAAGCCCTTCCTGTACCTACTTATTACGGGTAGTCATGGAGAAGTAATACAAACAAATAATATATTCAATTTCAGGCATCCCTAACACAAGCATAAAAGTTATTATAACGGACTCTTTATAACTGTTCTGGTCATGGGCAGGTGTAATCTCTTACCATCAGGAGTGCACCGAGCTCGTTTCGTCACTTGTTTGCATAAAAAAATAACCTACAATGTATCTTTTCCTAACAGGGCCATCAGCAGATCAAAAGAAAATCCCTAATGTTGTTTAAAAATCGGATGTTTTCCGAAATAATTTGTATTCAAATTGATTCACAACACTTCAAACTCGGATTATATTTTTAAAGATTGGTACCGAGAGTTACGTGTTTGAATTTTGAAATTCGAACCAAGCAATCCTAACCACAGAGAAGCGCAATTTTGAAACACGCGTCGATCGTGAATCATGATTGTAGTATGTTTTTTTATAGAAGAATAAATAGTAGCCATAGCCACACATCAAGCGCTCGTCAGAATCATGTTCGCTGCGCGATTAAATGTTGCCATATTCAGGGCTCTTAGGTATTTGTGAAAAATATAAACATAGAAACTTCGAGTTAGTTACAAAAATATAAGAAATTAAAAGCAAAAGAAAAGCTAGCAACATATTAATCATACTTGATTCAATCCCAAGAGCAACACCAACCCGACCGCAAGATAGATTAGACCTAATCAAATTGGATGAATTAGAACGGCCTTTCTGTGAGTAATGGCGAAGTTGTCAGTGAATTGGAGAAAATTGTTTGTAAACAACTCGTTTGTGGGCAATATTGTTGTTGTGGCATAGAATGAAATGTTATTGAAAACTTTCCTTTCTTTCAATTAGAATAAAGATACTTTACCTAGGTAGGTAGGTACTGTGGTAATTAATTAAGCTCTTTTTAAGTGCGGTTTCAGATTGCGGATTCGCCGCTCGTGTTTTTTTTTGCATCGCGACAAGCTGCAAGAGACATTACATGACACTTGCTGGAAAAAAACCTAGCGCTTATACGCGCGACACGCGTTTGAAGTTTCAAAAGTATCCGTAATGCGCGAAAAAAATACGCTAATCTGAAACCGCACTTACCGTTGGGTGGCGTCTCCTGCAGGATTTCGTCTAGATGGGTAAAAACACAGTGCCATTGTTCTGCCGCACAGCAGTTAAGTGTAACCATAACTGTGTTCCTGTTTGAAAGGCACTGTAGCTTGTAAAATTACTGAACTTTCAGCCAGGATAATAGATGACTACTTCTGTCACAGACTAAAAATGCAAATCAAGATATAAATAACTTCATTTCTAGCTTTCAAAAAGAACCTACCTACATAGATATTTAATGTTTATTAGGGCTTTTTGGAGCTGGAAAAGGACATTAAACTATTTTAATATCGATATACAGGTGTAAAGACGGGCTGCTAGTTTATGAAATTCATAAACCTAAATTTAAATCCTCATACCTTAGAGACCTAGACAAAGCATAGATATCCCTGCAGCTCCTAAATCAAGGAGTTCGGATTGCGAGATGCCCCGGGGATTCTTCGACGTTGTACATATTGCAGAATTTGAATCGATGTTGTGCATCGAAAAGCAAACCACGCTTCTCTATAGGATAGTTTTTTAGTAAGTAAGTTTTTACTTAATTGATATGACATGTAGTTCTTCAGCGCCGATTTGGCCGTTTTGGTGTTTATTTATACCTACTTAGTTTTATGTTAAAGACTGTTTCTGTCGTCCTGGTAACAATGCAGGTGTAAATGCAAACAGCACTAAGTAGTAAGTAGGTACTTTATACAAAACCAAGTCTTTGACTGAACATATCAGAAATAATACCTATGAATCATCCTAAAATCTAGATTTATATAGGCGTGTAGGTAAGTATTAACGCATGAACAACGTTTTACGAGGACGAACATCGTCAATAACATTTTAAGATTATTTGTAAACACTTCCCATGAAAATTGAAAAGAAATTTTATGATAAATAAAGTTTGTGATGTCTGCCATTATTATGATTTCAGAACTTTGGGCTCTAAATAAACGAAAAATATAATTTATTTTATGTATAATTCGTTATTTTAGCGCCGCTACAACGCAGTGCAGAGAATAAGTAGAATTTAATCATTTTAGCGTCTAACTCTATATAGCTAGACTCAAAATTTGAACACAATTTATTTATTGTATAAAGAAAATTTAGAAAAATTAACTGCTAACTGAGTAATTACCTATAACTAAATTACTTTTTAAATTTCTGAAGGCCAATTAGAAATTTCTACAGATATTATAGAAAGTAGGTAATGTAGGATACTTAGGTACAAATAACTTTAAAAGTTGAAGGAAGACATTATACCTAAATAAGAAAAAATATATTAAATATGAGTTTATGTAGGTATACCTACAATTACAATGAATTAGCCTTCAAAAACTTATCACAAAGTGCATTTTAGTTTCGCAATCTAAGTAGAAAACATATCAAAATCATGTTCGCTAGATACAGTATTAAATACTTACCTACATCCTCAAGCGTCTCTATGCTCTTACGTCTTAAGAAACATAAGTCTCTTAAGATTCAGATTCAGAAGCTGTTTACTCGTGGGCGGAGATAACTGTCACATTGACATAATAATTATCGGCAACCGGCCGCCCACATCAGCCGTAATCGACTTTTCCCCTGTCTCGTTTCATTTGCGAAGCTTTTGGAGCAAACACTGGGATTATCACGCCATCATCACTTCCCATCTTACCCACATTAAAAAAAAAACCGTATTGAATAATGCTTCCCGGTAAACAATATGTTTGTTTCCGATCCGTTTAGTGTAGTAGTGCGTATCTAATACGCACTAAACGGATGGGAAACGTTATTTATTTATTTATTTTAAGATGGTAATGTCGATGGTGAGATCCAATACGTACAGAATTGGTAAGTATAACCTACTAAGTATAAATCGAATTAAATAAAACCACTGTAGGTACTGTACTGTATGTATTCCACTGATAAAGTTTTCTGCCGAGTGTAATAATTATTTGCAATGGTTTACCACGATTCGCTCTGAGTCTTATTCGATGTTGCTACGACGACGTAAAGTCTACGTTGGAACAAGTCTATTTGATAATGGTTAGGTACTCTTTACCTAAAGCCTACACTACACTACACTACCTACGCTGTAAATGCTCTAACGGGAAACCCTCTATTGTAATTTACGCTGTAGACGCTTCTACGGCGGCGTAGTCATTTGACGTTGTACTGTAGACCCTGCTACGCTATACTGTACTCGTGTATGTTCCTACGGTGCAACCAATCTTCGCTTACGATGTAGCCATTCGTAGCTACACCGTAGACGCTCCTACGGTATAGCCATTCTAGGTTGGAGTGGTAGACCCTTCTTCGCTGTAGCTCCTCTACGCTGTAGGCGCCCCTACGAGACGGTACGGTGTAGACTCTACACTACGTAAAAAGTACCTAGCTCCAAATGAAGCGCATACTTAAAAATAAATTCCTACAAACGTTTTTACTCCTAAATAAATAACATAGTAATAACAAAAGGCGGAGATAACATTTCCTTTACAAGACTTTTTTAATAATAAAGCTAGGAAGAAAGTAAAAATAAACGTAAAGCTCTACCTTTACGAGCTGTGACGGACAGACTAATGGTTTCCCTTTAATGAAAACACAACCCTTAAAGCAGCTAATATAGCAGCAGCAGTATACAATATGCTTAAAATAAATTGTTTAGGTATTCTCATCTTTTTTTTCTAATTTAGTTATTAATAGGTACTTACTGGTTAATCTCGAAATTCAAACTATAATATATAAACACAAATATTCAATGCGAAAAAAACCGGAATTTTCCGAAATTCTTAAGAAATTAAAACTTAATTCGCAGCACTAAACTTTCGAATCATTCAAACTTCGAATGTAATTTGAATTTATAGTTCGAAAAGAATCGCGCGGGAATCCGTCGCGAGCGGGCGACGCGCGGAGAATTTCAGGCGAACTGCGGGCTGAATGGACGACACTTTACGCTCATGCGCTCTCTGCCTCGCTGGAAATAAAATACTTTCCAACGGACTTTTAGCTTTTTTATCAGAAGTGAAGTGCACCAAGTGCCTAGGGGTTCGTTCTGAAAGCCAGAGAAGTAAAACTTGTCGTTTGATAGTGATCTCAGTTTTAAGTGATACTTTGAGCGGTAATAGGTACCTACAACGCTTTGTCGTCGGTTTTCATTTGTTTCTTTTTTAGAAATGTATGGTAGGTATTTATGTAGCTAGAATAACTGGTTATTCTTATAGCGATAGCTTAATTAATTACCTACAGCGTTTCAGTCGATAGTTTTAACAATCTGAACCTACGGTTTGAAAAATTGATTCAATTTATCACTTCACACGATCACACCTCACTTCTTAGTTGGTTCGAAGGTAGACTACTTATTATATTTTATTTATTCACAGTAGGTAGCTACGGAATGCAAATAGACAGATAGATGGTGATGGTCTACCTATACTACCACGGTGCGCGATATTGCGGACGGCGACCACGGACAGCCACGCACCGCACACAAGCCTCTTACAACACGACGAACGTGTCTGCGCTACCACGGACGTAACTCTTCCCATGCGTGCGTTTACTAAATTATTTACGTACTTATTTTTAATAAGTATTTACCTATCCTATAGTATATCTGGGCTAACCCAGATAGGTCCACAGAAAAAGTCTCATTTTGTCTATGGATAGATCAAACAAATACCTACTGAAAAAAAAACTGGTTTCCATCATTGAGGTGCTATTCTTGCTTCATCATTTACATTGATAGATTGATTAGCAAAAAATAATTGTACCTAGGTATGTGTTGTTAAAAGCAATCTATTTAAGTGATATCTTCAAGCAGGTTTCAATCTCGATTCAAAACCCCTTCTTTGTATCAAAGTTTATTCATACCGACACCTATGACTATATTTACAAATATAATATAAAACAGGTATTAAAAAACCATAATCCATTTGTAACATATCAATTTAATATGATTTCTAATAATATTACCTATTGTATAATTTACATTGAACATAGTGTATCAGCCGCTATAAAAAGTTTGTGACGATTAGCGGGTTAATGGTATTAAAAAACTGTATTTATTGGTGTTGGTTTATTGGATTCGTCCGGTTATATCCGGTTTCAAGGAGGCCGAGAGATCCCGGCCTAACGTGCGGCCTCAATGGCGACTACTCGATGACTGTTTGTTCCTCTTTCACTAAAAATTCAATAACCTCCTCCACACAGTTTCCTTGGTCGGTATCAAGACCGTCGGTATCCACATCTGGAAATAAAAATTGCGTTAGAACAATGAAATTAACGATACAGATGGTCGAGTGGCATGTGAGTTGAACATTGAGACAAGAAACATTGTGAGTGAGTTGAAGTTGCCACGCCGGGGTCGCGGGTTCGATTCCAGCTACAGGAAATGAGAATCTTCAAATTCGTGGTAGAGCGAAGCCAGAATGCTCCGTTGCGTTGCGTTGCGTCGCAATTTTGTACTGGCATTTGCGTCGCAGCGCTAGATTTGGACGCATTCAGTGCCAAATGCTAATTCAAAACTGCGAAGCAACGCAACGGAGCAGTCTGGTTTCGCACTAAGTCATGGGAATGACAGAATAAAATTGTGTCAAAAATCTAAAATTTCACAGTCGGGTTTTCAGTTTTTATAAACATTAAGCTTGTTCAAAGTATATCAACGAACAGGACAATGTATTCTAAGAAACATCCAAACAAAAGGGTTCGCAATGTTCCGTAAAACGTAAAAGGGTCACGAAGAGCTTAGAGAACCCTGATTTAGTAAGTTTTATCACCCCATCTTAGGATTCACTTACATTCACTATTCATGTCATTAATATGAACAACACCATACTTCACCTACTCAGTAATTTTGTATCGAAAACACGAATGGTTGCGGGGTCCATTCCCGCTACAAGACAAATAAAAAGTAATAAA
This sequence comes from Lobophora halterata, assembly GCA_932526365.1. NCBI lineage: Eukaryota > Metazoa > Arthropoda > Insecta > Lepidoptera > Geometridae > Lobophora > Lobophora halterata. The sequence goes on from OW052012.1 coordinate 2,696,820, forward strand.
AAAATGGTTGTCTGTAAAGTTGGTTTACGTACGATAGATTAACGTGACCTACACGTAGTCACGTTAAACTATCGTACGTAACGGGACAATGAGCGTTACCGGACAATGACGTCAACGTTTTCGTGCATGCAGCCGGCGCGGCGGCGTTCATTGATTTACACGTGGTCACGTATTTTAAAAATATTCTTTGTTAAAAAAAATCGATGTTTACTCTGATTTTTCGGTGTTTTTCATTATCTACAACCTGTTCTTTTAAATCTTTTTTCTTCGAAATTTAACATTTTTTGCACGATTTGTAAACGAAAACATTTTTTTTCCAGATGGTGTGTGTGAAATGGCCAAATATTATTATAATAAATATACATTATAAATATAGTGTATTTTTTTTCTTATTGTTTTACTTATTTGACTCTACTATGATTATTGATACTATTTTGACCAAACTACGACGTAAGCAATTTTTAAATTAATGTAATTGGATAATCCGTTTTAATTTAATAAATAAATACAAATACAAAATACAAATAATAATGTATACTTACAGTTCCTGAGCTCGAGCCGGCGCGGCTTCTGGTCGGCCCACTCCTGCGCCTTGGCTTCGCGATACTCCACGTGCTTCTTCATCTGCTCAGTGCGCTTCGCCACCAATTCCTGACACAGACAATCATTAATATTATTATTGTATCGGTAATTATCAAGAACTTTCAATGAGTTGTGTCAGTTATCAAGAACTTTTTTTTTTCTGATGGAAGTTTAATGCAGTTAGCAGCAGATGGCTGTTACTGCGTCACCGGACTCTCGGTGATCGCAGATGGCGCTCGACCTTAAATTTTAGGTTGGGGCAAACAGCACTAGGGTACCCAACGGTGGGTCAAACCTCGGCTTGGACTGTTGCCGGGGGGATTATTTGACTAATGATAATCTCTATCAAATTATATCAGTTATCAAGAACTTTCAAAGAGTTGAATCAGTTATCAAGAACTTTCAAAGAGTTGAATCAGTTATAAAGAATTTTCAAGAGTTTTAATTTTCTTGTATGCAACGGCGAGCATTCGACCGCTTATAAAGGAATCGAATCGGATGATTTAACGAATGAAAATAAGCAGCAAGGAGTAGTAGCCCCTGAATTGAAGCCGGGGCAAAGAGGTCACTCCTCAAAGCCCCTCCACGACTCGAGCCACTAGCTCGTCGTAAGACACCAGTGGCCTAGTGGCGTAGGGGGAGGTGTGTCAGCTCACCTTGCTAGCCTTGTTGCTGCGCATGCGGTCCTTGGACTCGAACTGCGAGTAGTACTTCTTGAGGTTCTTCTTGATGTCCTTCTGCTGCTTGTCGGAGAGCAGCGACGGCGGGCGCGGCCGCCAGTGGAACTGCGCGAACCCTTCCTTCATCACTCTGTAATAATATAAGTAGTAAATATTTTTTGTCCCGGTATTCCCACTATGCACTCTTGTCCTTTTCCCATCCCTATTTCCTTCATCCTTCATTCACTGCACAATCCTCTAAAAGTTCTGACGCCGGCATTGTACGGTCATTGTCGGAATCGCGGCGACACAATCAACCTGTCGCGAAGGCCACAAATCAAGAATTGAATTGAAATATTTTTTGCGTACGATTTCGCAAAGTCCGTGAGTGCTGGTGACACGTGATTTTCGTAGTAATATTTTTTGTTTATTGTCATTCAATAGCATCAATTTCATATTTCTAGGACTTTTATGTATTTAGTAGTGACAGTAATGATCATTTTCGTAAACGAACAGGCGTAGTTTTAATTTTTTTTTAAATGGCTGCCATTTAAAGGGGAGTTCGTGGGTTAGGTCGTGGGGGGAGGGTGAATTTACCGACAAAAAAACTTTAAAAACAACCCCCTTATATATCGGTAACTCAAGACCGGACATATTGTATACTTAAGCGTCGATGACACAAGCTTTTTTACAAGCTGATTGTTGGCTTTTTTAAACGCTAGCATGTGAGCGTGTTTTCGTTTGGGAAGGATTGTCAACAAGCAGATTGTAAAAACACCGATGACACTGGGCAACTTTACACTCTACAAGCGAAGTCGCTGGCGTGTAGCGTGTAAAAAAGCCGTGTGTCATCGTACTATTAGGCAATAATCATGTAAATACTCATTTATTTGATCAAAAACTCTTATTTCAGCCATACCTCCTCAAGATCTTGCCCTGGAACGACCAGATGTAGTATCCGCAGTCCATTTTGCACTTGAGTGAAGACACGCCCGTAACTACGTAGCGCCCGGTCGGGTCCCATTCGATGCCAGACATCTGAGGAGACAACTTGTGTTATGAACTTACTCTCAAGATATTTTCATTTAAAATTAAACTATGTTCTAACTTTTTCTTCTAAAATGTTGATGATATTTCTACGGGACTAATCTTGTAGTATATAATCTGAACAAAACGACATATAATTTATGTGAAAATAGCGAGCCACGATCAGATGGATCGGATTAAGAATGATGGAGAATTCGTTTTCCCCGAAAAAAGACTTTAGATCTACATATATGGCTTGCCAAGGTCTACCAGATACATTCGTAAATTTATTTATAACAACGTATTACTTTATTTATAACGTAGACCTTGGCTAGCCATATATGTAGATCTGAAGTCTTTTTTCGGGGAAAACGACTTCTCCATCATAATCCGATCCATCTGATCGTGGCTCGCTATTTTCACATATTATATGTCGTTTTGTTCAGATATCATTACTTTTTGTGAATAAATTTATTACTATTCAAAGGTATATAGGTTAGGTACCTACTATAATTATAATAGTTACCTACCTATTTATTTTCCTAATAAGGTAGTACCTTGACCCATGTGCCGGGAGATTAAAGTGTTTTGCGACAATTTGCTTGCATTCATCTGGGCTGTTGTAAATAATTTTTAAATTATCGAACGATAAAAACAACATCATGGAAATGAAAATATCCTGCAAAAATTTGCAAGGCAATTGCTCTCATAATTTTCAAGGCGCTAAATTTACCACATAAAATCAAATAATTTGAAAAAAAAAAAAACTTATAAATTAACTGTTTTCTGATTTTTTCCTTTGTATCCACACAATTACTTAGCTGGATGCCAAATTTGAACTTTCTAGGTCATCTGGAAGTGGGTTAGGTTTAACGTCTATATGTCAGTCAATCAGTGATAAAATAGACGATTTTTGAATGTTAATATCTAAATAATGTGTTTATGAAATTTGAGGTACTTCATTAACTCCGGGCTTTCAATACATAAACCAAATTTGGTGTTTATATTATATTGATTCGTTTTTTAGCTATGACAAGGTCAAAAGTGGCCCCAAATGGTTCGTGTAAACTTACACACAGTGCTACTCGCCATTTCGCTGGGCCTGACCGTGGCTTGACACACTGTCGTGTGTCGTGACTTCAAACAAAACAGAATTTTCCAAATTAGTTGATAAGTTACAAATTATGTACTGAGGAAACAAACTTTAAATAAAAAAATGGACGAGGTTCTTTTTGTGTCAGGATATACTTTCAAAATCTATCAGGTATATCGTTAGTTAAGTTTATAATTCAAAATAAATGAAAAAACATGTCGTCGGAGTAAACGAAATAGCGTATTTTGCTTCGCTGTGACTCTTTTCAGTGGTGTTTACGGTAACTAATACAGTCTAATTGAAGTTGGTTGGTTAGTATGTTTTTGTAAAACTATTATTTGTCATTTTGAAGTAATATGAAAATATTCTAACCTGGTAATGATCAGAAACATTCATGATGGTAAAATCATTGGTGTCCAAGAACTCCAACGCTCCACCGGTCAAACCGAGATTGGCCAGCACGATGAACTGACCGGACGGTGACCAGAACAGGTGGTTGAATGGTTTACGTTCAAACTTCTTGAGTAGCGTGGGTGCTTGGCCGGTGTTCACTTGGTAGAAGCTGATGGAAATGTTGGCCGGGTCACCGTGGATTATGGAGAACTTTGAACCTGTAAGAATTAGGATTATAGTAACAAGTTTTTTTTTATGTAAGCAAGAGTCGAGATGAGTATTCGAGACATTTTCCTGATGGTAAGATAAGAAGTAATCTGCCTATGAGTAGAACAGTGCTGCTATAGCGTTTGATCGCATTGAGACATTTTGTAGGTCGGTCGCGAAAGCCCAGTAATTTTACTAGCTACTATGTGATCCAAACCGTAAGGGGGCGTCCATAAATTACGTGAGGTGTTTAAGGGGGGGAGGGGGTCGAGTCAAATCTTATTTAATCTTACGTTGGAGAGAGGGGGGGTCTCGGCAAATATCACGCAATTTTTTTCTGATTGAAACAAAAAAAAATTATTTTGGTCCATTTAATCCAAATTGTACATTCTTAAGATTTAATCTTAAGTCCTTTGTTTAAATCTTAACAACAATCCAACGCGTTCACGTAAGAAACCCACATTTTCAAAAATCTTACGTGAGATTGGGGGTTGGGGGAGGGGGTTGAATAAAATCTCACGACATCTCACCAGGGGGGGAGGGAGGGACAGAAAATTAAAAAAAAACACCTCACGTAATTTATGGACGCCCCCTAACACAGTTATGCTTACACATTACTGCGGAATTCTGGACCTTTAAGGATATGCTCAGCTTAGACATCATCGTCACTTACCATCAAGTGAGGTGGTGGTCAAGCAATAATAAAGTAAAAAAAAAAATATATCTGGGCCATAATAGGTCATAAAATGAAAATGCCGAAGTATCTTAGTGGGCCAAAATTCAGCATAGATAAAGATAAGGAATTAATGATAGACATAATATTCTGCCGCGCGGGATTCTGGGCCTTAAGAACGCAACTCACCAATAGGCTCCCACGCAAACGCCTGAATAGGCTCCTTAATCTCCACCGAATCAACAGGAATCTCCTTTTCCTTCATGTGGAAAATCTCAAAGTTGTAGTACATTCCCGAGTATTTGATTTCATTCTTATCTTTCTTGACCTTCGAGTATCTATCCACTTTCACACAAAGATAGTCGCCACTCTTCTGCCAGTGGATCTTACAGTCGGCGACTGAGAACAAGTTTTTGGAGCGAGTTTCTGTGCGGTTGGGAATTTCGAGGAGAGTTACTCTAGCGGGAACATCCTTGTCTTCAGCTACCCAGTAGGCTAGGACGTTGTCGGTTGGAGACCAACTGAAGTCTCTGTAACAGAATAAGTTATTGTGATATTAAAACAGGTGATATTAAACCAGGGTTCAAGGATTGTGAATATTCAATATATCCATTGATATATATAAAATCCATATATATCAATGGATATATATCTTGATATATACAAAGTTTAATTCATTGTTTGGAAAATCCTACCCGAGTTTGCCAAACAATGAATTAAACCTAAAATTATTATCAATATCGGCAAATATCGGTACCTATTTACGCAAGGTCATAAAAAACGACTGACGGTAACAGTTGTACAATTTTTCTCATATGTATTTATTTTGAAGAAAAAAAAACACTTAATTTTTTAAAGTTTTTTTGCCATATCTGTAACGGCAATTGATTATGAGTATTCTTTTTTTCTGGTGGTTAAAAATTTACGATAAATATGATGATCTCTACCATCTATTGTTATTGGCCCATATTTTACCTGTATATATCTTACCTGATGCCAGGGATCTTGATACTCTTCTTATCCAGCAGCCCGAAGCCAGGGGTCTCGTAGACCGAGAGTACGTCGGCGCCGAGTCGAGCGAAGAAACGGTCATCCTTGCTCCAGCGGAAGATAGGCCACGTTACATACTCGTCCGGCGGAGGGAAGCTACGTTTCTCTTGGCCTGTCCTGTAGGCATAAACATTATGAAGAAATGGATAGTCGAGTGGCATGTGTGCTGGACTGCCACGGAGTCGCGGAATCGATTTCCGCATCATTTTGTCATAGGGGTGTATAAGTGCATATATATGCACAATATACCCCACAGAAGCATTATACATACACCCCATAGCGGGATTCCAGTGTAGATCATTTGCAAGGATGCGTTTCCACTGACGTGGAGCTGGGCGGAATGGAGAAGAGCGAACCGTGAGACCGAGCTCGAAGTGGAGTTTCGAGCACTGTGATTGGCCAATTCACGGTCCACTCCTCTCCACTATGCCCAGCTCCGCGTCAGTGGAAACGAACCCTAAGCCCTTACCCAATAGGTATAGGTGTCAAGTATTTAGCCTTGCCTACCTTAACATCACAGTAATAGAATTAATAGCTGACCTACACTGTTTTATCAAAGGCACAAAGTAGGTATTGAAAAAGAAGGATTGGAATCAAACAAATTAAAAATGTTTTACATTTATTTATATGAAAATGCGAAATGTGCGTTTTAGAGAAACAGCCTTATTAGCATTATGTAATTAAAAAAGTAAAGTAATCATTGTTCAGATTTTATAATCTGATTGCTATGTAGGTAGATATTTTTGTAAGTAGCTTAGTTTCAATAAGATAATTAGGTACAGTTTTATGATGCATTAATAATGTAGTTTAGTCGTGTAGGTATTTACATCAAAATTATTTTATACACTCATGACTGAACATTTAAGTTCATTATGAGATAGATTGTAGAGATTTTTTGCTGTCATCAACATTTTCGTAAGCATTATGATTAACCAGTATAACTTCCCGTATCTAATTGCATTTGCACGTCTTAAAACTTGGTTTTTGTACACTTTTATGTGTCCTACTTTTTATTGATGACAGACACACGTGTGAAACGTGCGAGATGCTTGAATATTGTTCTTGACTTTTTGATTGCTTTAAAATAGAAATTGAATCTAACTAAGTTATGTAGATAGTAGAAATTAGTTTCTTTCTGTATCGACCATAATACATAAATCGAAATTAAGGCGTTCGGTAAAGTATTCAACAAAATTACCTAGAGATTGAGTAACGAAATAAATGAAGAGAAAAGTTTTTTACATGCAAATAAAGTGACAAGACTAGGCGCACTCCTGATAATAACAGGCCGGCCCATGACCAGAACAGTGCAACACATAATTTTGAATTAAATAGGCCGGTACTATATACACTGCTAAATCAAGTGTTCACCTTGAGATATTTTAATGACCAGTCTCGAAAGGAACAGTAATTTTAATTTGATTGTTTAAATGCTTAAACATTGCTGCTTGGCGGAATATCTGGCACTTGGTTCGTCCATCTATTTTTTTTGTTTTTTTTTATATTTGGAACATAGCTATATTTACAAATATCTAAGATTTTTTGAGGACAATAATTAATTTTTTGATACATTATTATTTATTGTGATTGTACCCTGCACAGTACCGAAGAATCCAGAAAGAAGACTGGGCTGAGACAAATCCTGGATTCGGGTCCTACAAACTCTACTGAGAAATTGGAACACGCCATCCATCAACCCAGGGTTCTACTCCACTATTTTGGGGAGTTGGTCTGGCTGGGCTAATGTTAGTTTAATAAGGGGTTGATGCACAATACACCCCACAACGGGACATCATTGCAGACCGAAGAATTAACTACAATATTTTTACCTGATATCCCAAATAATGAGTTTCTTATCATCCCCCCGGTCGCCGCTCGGTGAGAAGGTGACGAGATAGTTTTCACACGGCGAGAAGGAGATGAACCGCGCTTCGGGATGGTAGAATTTCTGGAATTGCTGGAACTTGGGCCCGGCCCAGAGAGCGACGCCACGCCAATGGAACGTCGCCAGGTAGGTGCCGAGCGGAGACCAGACTGCATAGGTCTCAGTCCAATTCTGCGGAATATATTAAGGCCAATCCTCAAATCCGAATTCCATACAAAATGATTCGGACAAATACTCAAAAAGTACGCCGTATTATAGTAATTTCTTCACACTATTCGTTTGGTCCATGTTTTTTGATTTCGTTAACAAAAAAAGTGAAAGGTACTTTAATTTAGATTTTATACATGTTTTTAAGTTGAGTATGTTTTAGTAAGTAAGTAGGGTTAATTTTAAAACACGTATAAAATCTAAATTAAAGTTTTCTATAAATCTATTTACGAGTAAATTGCCCTCACGTTAACTTTGACCTCACGCGCTTAACCCTGAACCGATTTGACTGTTTTTTGAACTCGAAAACGTTTTGATAATACCTACCCACCTGCCAAACATCAAGATCACATGAGCAGTTTCGACAGTTATCATCAGACATAAAATATCTACATACTAACCCACATACATCATTTAGTATGACAGCTTAAACATTGATTCGTCCCAGTCCTAGACTTGCTACTAACCACTAGCTTGATCCATACACAAGTTTAGTTGTATGATCAAAAAATAATAAAATTTACATTAGATTTATTATTTGACATGGACCAAAGAGCTTCTATACAATGTATCTAGAGAGCTAACACGCCATTTTGTTTTATTTAAGGATTAAGAATTCTGAACCTTATGACTTGGAATTTTTTTTTTTTTTTTTTATCAGCCTATACTGTTCCATTGTTGGGCAAAGGCCTCCCCCAAATTCTTCCACCTTGCACGGTCCTGAGCCGTATCCCATAATATATATATATGGAAAATGGAAATAAAGTTCTTTTTTAATTAAATCTAAATATAAGGATTTTAATGCTTGATAGAGACCTCCTCGTTAAGGAGTGTGTCTCGTTCACACAGTTGCGCATACAATTAAAATTAACATGGCCATAATTTTTGAAATAAGTGGGACAATTTTCGAAATTAGACGATTTGCGGCGACGAAAGAAACAGTATTAAAACCATTGAATCAGATATACCTCACTAGAATGCGGCGCACCGCCCTCTTTTTTGTTGATATTTTAATGCACCTATGTATAATATAATTTTAAAACAATAATGCAAAGTAACGTATGTATATAACATTGATAGCTTATTGAGTAGATTGAATTATCCCTTGGTTGCTTGTTTATGTCTCAATGAAATATTCAAAGTTCAAAAATTATGGTCGCCCTACAGAACAAGTCACACTCCTTACTGGTTCTAGCTCTTTCGGCTCGCAGTTTTCGTGTGAGTCGGCATTCTAGATACATAGTATACAAGTTCTTTGGTTGTATGATCAAAAAATATTAAAATTGACATTAGATTTATTATTTGACATGGACATAATGATAGATTATCAAATAATAAAACAGCACTAAAGCCATATGTCATTATGTCATATATATTTTTACATGTTCTCAAATATAATACTTCTCTCAATGTTATAGCTAAACTAATACTGGAGTGAAAGTTCTGGCAGATAGTTATTACTGGTCTGTTTATCTAGTCAAACTGGTTTGAGCTAGATTTATAAGCTTTGGAGTCAACTAATGAGTATCACCTTTTAATTTATTAAGATAAAAAGTATAGCTGTATGTTGGTTAATCTACTTGTAAATGAATGTCATATTAAACTCTTCCAAAACCAATGACTAACTACAGAATACTTTTTTTTCCTCTTATCATGTCACTAGTTCCTTCGAACTAGTGTGGTGAAAGGATTTCAAGTGCGCCTCGAAGAGGCTCCTTTCGTGCACTCGACACATGTTTTCAAACTTTAGGTTCTACGACATGCTGGTTTCCTCACAATGTTTTAAACAATACATGTTAAACACGGATGACGACATATATGGTAGTGGTGTGTTAATCAGTTAGCTGGTACCCATAATACAACAACAACAACAACAACAACAACAAACATTCACACACTCACACCCCTGCACTAGGATTCCCTGTGTCACAGGTGGCATGGACACATACAACACATCACAACATCCAAGACCCGAGAACAAACATTTGTGTTCGTCACTAATATTTGCCCCGGCCGGGGATCGAACCTGGCACCCCGGCACCCGGAACAAGTTTACTTAGTTTGGGTCTAGATTGATTGATTGTGTGAAATGTCCAAAATATATAAAAATACTCAGTAGGCAGATAAAAACATACATGTAACAAAGATAATATTAAGCTGTATTCAAGAGTATCAGTTATCACTACATCTCTTCATTCTGAAAAGACCCAACCAGTAATAAAAAATAGTGTTTAAAAATCATACCGGTCTCTCTTGCAGCACAACAGGTTCCGGCAGGGCATTTTGGAAAACTTGCAACGCTACACCAGTGCCGATTCCGATCAGGAACTGATCATACGCATCAGGGTCCATAAGGTACCACTGCAGGTCTGATTGAACCTTGAACGGCTGAGGTTGCGGAGGCTCCCATTCTTTAGGGATGTCTGAATACCTGAAATCGGGAAGGTTATGGTAGACTAGCTTTTGTGATCGTTTTTGTTACTGATTAATAACATGGTAATATCAATCAATAACAGTACTTTACTTCGGGAGTTTTTAGCTAATGTAGAGTACCTAAACAAATTACATTATAACACAGTATATAATAATATTGGGTTCATGTATTATAGGACATTGGAATCAGAAAAATGGTGCAAGTTTAGCAATAAAAATAAAATATTATTGTACTCACTTATCAAAGTCCGTAAACAGATTCACCAAAAATGTGTGCTGCTTATCTAATTTACAATTATTGGTCGCCTTCACGGCCTCGGCAGCGTTTTGAGGGTTGCTGTACTCAAGGAAAATGAAACCTGCCGTATTCCCATTCTCTTGAGTAGGATAATATTCGTTGACTATCTTTCCGAATTTACCGAATATTTTGTTTACAACGCTCTGCAGCTTCTCGAGCCTTTCGGGCCCGACTTGCGGGCACCCATCTACTACGATCACATTTTCATAACCGTCTGATTCCTTTGGCTTTTGCTCCAAAAGGTCCGCTAGCAACTCTGCAACGTCAAAGATAGGTTAGGTTTTAAAACCCTACGTAAAACACTTACAAATAGTTGTACACACATTAACCAGCCTGCACCGAACACAATATCACTCACTGACTCTAGTAAAACAGCTAAATATAGCAACAACATTGCAGAAAAGCTTGTAAATGCGTGGGTGACGCATATGGCCGGTGGAACTTGGTCTGCAAGAAACTGCCCACCTTCATCGGGAATGTCGTCGACGAAACCCTCAGGATCGTCGAAGTCGGGCTCCTCGTCGAAATTTTGCTCCTCATTATCACTTTGAGGAGTTTGATTCACTTTTTCATCGCCTTTTTTCTTTGCCATTTCGACGTTTTAGCGTGTAGGCCCGGGAACTCTCCATTAGTGACAGACCATAGAGATTTTTTTTTGCTTTCACTCAAAGAGCTTGGTGTTGCTATTTTAAAAAAAGGTAACCGATTATTTCCGTACTTCTATTATAAACTTAGATTTATATACTCTGTCATCTTTGATCTATTCATAGACAATAAAATTGGCGGCTAATCTGAAAAGGAACACAATTTTTTTCGTAATATATTATTAATAGCAATAATCCACACCAAAACTGCTAAAACACAAAGTTACCTATTTCATTCAGGATAAAGAATAGATAGAATGAAGTGGCTTTCAGTTTACAAATGCACGCCCCTCCACGTACGCAATTTTTTAGTAAGCAAGTTAGGTACTACGTAAGGGCATTTGATGGCGGCGATTTTGGAGGGCCGTGAATTTTTAAATTTAATTAACTCATCTAGCTCTGTTCTTAAAGTTTTCAAACCACCCGATTAAGTAAATCGTGAGCCCAGTAGATGAGGGCACATTTATATTGTCAGTCCCGGTTAACCTGTAACAATACAGTTGTTAGTGGTTCGCCTGAAAACTCCGACACTAGAACCAGCCACTGGTTCTCAAAAGAAGATAGAAACAAAATAATTAGGGACCTACTTACCTACGACGTGAGTAAGTCCGGTATTCCGGTATATCAACAATCGGAACCTCACCTCTCATTATACAACAGCCAACCAAACCAAGCCAAGCCAGTCAGCCTCATTCAATCGTCACGTCTCAGTCTCAGTGTCTCTGTAAATGCGCGTGAGAGACGTCGCGTTTCGCGTTTTTTTGTAAACAATCCCTAGTACTCCCGATTATTCCCGCGCAAAGGTAATTTTCATTTTCCGGTCAGTGTTTGTGACATTTTTAGTCTGTAATTTATTTTATGCAGAGCACAGCGTGGTAGAGCTCAAGTTGGGATAAAGTTTTAAAGTTGGAACACGCCTTCGACTTTGTTATTGGTATGCGATTGAGTTGTTAACGGTAGAGATGGTCATTTTTGTGTTTGGATAAAAAACTTGTAGGTACCTACTTACATACAACTTTTTTTCATACGATTTTGTACAACACACGCACTTTTTATTGATTCTTGGCTATTTTAGTAAGTAAATAGCTTTTAATATAATATTCTACATAAGTACTACTACGTACACTACCCTACCTATGTTATTTAAATAGAGGTTTACATGTAAGGTAGTACAATACTTTTTCAATGACTCACTACATAATCATAAAGTAGGTAGGTAAGTACTATCAACAAAATGGAAATAAGGTTACAATAAAAATGTAGAGTCAGCAAACATTTTATAGTAAGATTGTATATTTGTCATCCATTTCTTCTGTGAAAAAATATTAATTTCATTATACCTTTACCTACCTACAATGCCTAGACCTTTAAAGGTCCTTAGATAAAGTTCCTGAATAAAGCATCGCAAAGTTCTATTTTTGATAATATGGATTTCTTACCTTACCTAAACCATAATGATAGTTGTTACAACGAGATTTTGAGGTAACAAACTTAAAAAAACCGAGGACTTTCTCCTATTTTTTTTAAATAGATTAAAAAGGAGTTGAATAAATAACTAAAAAAACGAAAGACGAACTACCTATATATTCCGAATTAACTATGACTAGGCTATAAGGTCAAGTCCGATCACAGCCAACTCACAAGAGCGAAAAAAAATTTAAGAAGGTATATTACGTCCAGATGCTTCCAGGGATGTTCTGGCTACTTCTACTCGTGGGGCTGGCGTGGGCAGACGAAACGTGCCTAACCTCCGAAGAAGACCCTTACCTGTTCTTCGGAGCCAGGACTGCCTACATCTTCGCAAACAGACGTATGTCCACCTCGAAGGCCCACGATGTACCAGGTAAAGAAACTACCATCCGAAAAAAAGGCTAATTACCGAAATATCCACCAGCCATCCCCACTAGTGGGGATTTCGAGAATGTATTTCCCATAACAAACCAACCAACCGCAGTGGGGATTTGGGAATATTTTTGTCTGGAAATCGAAATTAATATTTTAATTTTACATGCATATATTAATTTAGTTATAATTTTTAATAGCCAGTATTTGAGTATGAATTTAATTTAATTTTGTAATAATAATAATTTATTTGAATTGAAGTTATGTGACAAGAATATTTTGATATATATATCTGTTTTATGGTGACTAACATAGTAAGTATATAGGTAACTGCACTAACAATTATGGTGAACAACCAAAAATAAATAATTTGATTGCATGATTAGAAATCCCCACTATTATGAACAATGAACCTAATATTTCAAATAATACACAATGTCATCTTTAGTAACTTGCGGTGGAAATGATTGTCTGTGATGGTAATAAAAATATATGTATAAAGATGTGTAATAATTGAAATATGTTTATTGTTCATAATGGTGGGGATTTCGAGACAAAAATATTCCCGAAACCCGCACTGCGGTTGGTAATGGGGATTTAGAGTCATTTTTTTCCGAAATCCCCACTAGTGGGGACGCCTGGTGGGGATTTCGGGAATAATACCAAAAAAAATAAGAGTTGTTCGTCGCGTCATCGGCAGTTAATAGGGTGTTGTTCGTTGTATGCAGCGTAAAGCTGTAGTAAGCAGGTACTTGTGTAGAGGCAACGAATAATAAGTAATATACTACGAGGTAGCGGTAAACTAAGTAGGTAGGTTGGTAGAACTGGGTGTGCATTGAATTGAGTATTATTCAATAATGGAAAAGGGTTTTTGGCGGGAACATGAAAAATGGCGCATTGGCGGCATTAAATTAATTGACAAAACTTGTATAACTTTGAGTGTTTAAGTGTAAAAACGGCGGTTTTTTATCCATTAAGTGCTCGTGAACGTGTATGAGTGTTGGTGAATAGTGTAATGCTGTAAAACGTGACTTTTCGTGTTGCCTCCAAAACTCCATAGAAGCCTCTAGTAAAGTCGCAACCACCACTACTTTACAGGGGCATGACTTGACTTATTGACACTGACTTATGACAAAATAATCTCTCCAATTACTTGACACTGGCTATATACCTTTGATGTGAAGCCAAAACCGAAGAACTTAGGTTCTTCGAAAGAAAAAAAATAAAAAAATAATGGAAAACATTCTTTTGCTCTACTATTTTACTTATAAGTTCAAAAACGCCTGATGAGTGTGATGAGGGTCTATTATTTTATCCTTTTTTTATAACTAGCTGCGCATACTAAATTACAGCTAGTTCGGTTCAGTAATTTTGACGTTTTTTTTTTAAAACATTGTATGGAAATTAACATTTAACTTTAAGTGAGTAATTAAGGTAGGTACTAAAATATATGAAGGCCAATTAAAATATCTACCAATAGAAAATAATCTAACCTAACCTAAAAAGTTCTAAAAACATGTGCCAAGTGCACGAAAGAAGCCTTCTCGAGGTGCACTTGAAATTTAATCCTTTCACCCACTGACCTCTTTATAGTGATATAGAGAGTACAGATCAGTGCTTTCACCACACTGGTTCGAAAGAACTTGTGACACGATAAGAAGGCGTAGGTAATGTGTAACCTTCAGAACAGTGCTTAGCTCGTCTCAAACATTTGCTATGACGTTCTATGCTATCTCAAACAAAATCTTCCCATCTGCCTTACGATTTTCCGAGTTTCCCTTCAATAGTTTTAATGAGCCATGTTGTAATTACTATTATTATAGGACATGTCATGGCTTGGAATTGGGCCAATGTTTAGAACAAGCTCTGTTTATGTCACCATTTACGACATGTGTTCGGGAACATTTACCTCAGTAAAGTTACGCATTTCGTTTACGGGTTACGGTTTTGCATTTGCACCTAGATAGGTGATCAAATTTCCAAGTGACGTAATAGTAGATTATGGACCAAGGGGATAAAGCAGTGTCTTATGTGGCGGGTGGCACATTGAACCCTGAACGTAACGAGGGACTCAGATAACTCCTGAGCGAAGCGAGGGAGGTATGAGACCTGAGTGAATCTAGGGTTTCAAGCTGCCCAAGACGAAGGCAGGCTTTATACTGGAGGGGCATACTCCCTTTTCACACCTTCTGCGCTTCTAGCAACTTCTGAGATTAGGTAAAGTCATAGGTAGAGTAGTTACTAGTCTTACTCTTAGGTCACAGAGTATGTGGTAGTAATATATAGGCACAGAGTAATAATTATAATCTACTAGATTATTACTCTGTGGTAGATAGGGTAATTTGGGATGAATAGTTTTACATAGATAGCAACTTTATGGTCCAATAATCTAATATAATCTAGCGTAATTTTAGCGAAGGCATGCGAAGCTCTGCGTCACACCAAGGCCCCAAGCCTAGCCTAGGGTCAGTAGGGTGCAACAATCAACCCCTCACAGGTTTACACCTCAGTGCCTTTCTAGTTTATTTTCCCTGTCTTTTGATCTAATAGTCGTGTATCTCGATAGTATGAATAAATCCTTAACCTACCGACACACTACACTAACCGCCGACTAAATATTTTCTTACATGTGATAATGTGACTGCGCTAAAAAATAATATTAAAAAGCCATTCAAAAGTTTTTAAAAAACTATATTTTAAGGGGAATCCTCAAATCCGAATTCCATACAAAACGTTTCGGACAAATATTCAAAAAGTACCTACGCCATATTATAGTAATTTCTTCACACTATTCGTTTCGTCCATGTTTTTTGATTTCGTCAACATATAAAGTGAAAGGTTTCATACTTTAATTTAAATTTTATACGTATTTTAAAATTAACCCTACTAACTTAAGAACACGTATAAAATCTAAATTAAAGTATTAAACCTTTAACTTTATTTGTCGAAGAAATCAAAAAACATGGACGAAACGGATAGTGTGAAGAAATTACTATAATACGGCGTACTTTTTGAGTATTTGTCCGAATCATTTTGTATGGAATTCGGATTTGAGGATTGGCCTTAATACAAGTTATGTTACTGAGTTCATTATAGTTACTTTCTGACTACCAGGCTGAAATGCATCTTTTGACCTATGACTTAACACTATTAAAATCCAGCCTTGCAATCAATTAGACACGTTACATTTCTGCCTAGTGCACTACGAGTACCCCCGACCATCTTGAATTATCGTAACCGTCTCCATACTGGTTGTCTGGAAGAGATCGCTTAATAGCGATAAGACCGCCCATTGTACTAAATATTTTGTAATGTTTCCTTCTCTTTGTCATTGTTATTTGTCTTATGGTGTACAATAAAGCATTTTCATTCATTCATTCATTCATACGAGTTAATTTTGATACCTCAGGTAGGTATTCTATATTCTTTGCCTCATAATAAAGTGAAATTACTTATAAGAATGTAGGTATAGTTTATTTGCCAATCCGTGAATCCATTTGACAACACGGATGGTCGAATGACTAATCTATAACAAAGCCTGACTAACTGACTGACTGACACACAACGCACAGGCCACAACCACTGACACAAACCACTGGACGTAGAGACTTGAAACGAGAGTAGGTACGTTCGTCACAAATTGTAGGCGCGTACTGTCAGCTGCTCAGACATGTTAACACTCCAAAGCTTTTACATTTATATTATACTATTAATTTTGCAAATACATTCTTCTTCTGACAAAACCTCTGACAAGTTAGATTACTAATAATTTGAAAATGATTGCGTGTACTTCTCTTTGCAAAATTGAGAGTAAGTAGGTAATATCAATGTGACAGCTTGGGAGTTTTTACATGTCTTTGATAGAGTAAAATAAAATGAAAATAACTTCGATTCTGTAACAATCCGAGCATTACTATGACTTCTTTTACTAAATATACATGGAAGGGCAGCAGTACCTACAGCACAAGTTTTTAACTTAGTGTAGGTACTGCGCACGATCAATTTAGATAATCCAAGCCATATTAATTAATATACACATTGATTGCTTATGTAATAAGATTAGGTAGGTTAATTGTGCTTGTATTATTGATTTTGAAATAAATTTAAATTGAATGTCTATGCAGCTGACTGTACCTACTATAAAGAAGCCGCGCCACCCGCGTCCTACTAAAATCCCATTTCCTGAAAGCACCTTCCGTGCCGAACGCCGATCCTCATTTGTTCATGACAGACGAGGGCTAATAGGCTCATCAATCCCGTGATTCATGAGGTCAGTTAACACAGAGCTATTTTGGTCCCGGTGAGGGCATATTGATTGACTTGAGGTCCCAAGGATCACAATGTTATAGTAACATGCTTGTATTGTAACAATATGGTGTGATATTGATGTCATTAGCCTACATCACCTATTCCGTCACAGATAAGTCAATATGTAGTTTATTTTACGTTTGAAAAATTCCATAAAGTATGAAGGAATTGATTCGAATAAAATAAAATAAGCCTTTATTCGCTGACTCATATTGTACAGAGATTTTAAATTTATGTTATGGTTTATTTATTGTTTGTTCTAGTTTTCCTTCGACATAGGCCTCCTCCAGATTATGCCAGGTCCTTCGGTCCAAACAGAATTGATTCGAATACGCTTGCCAAAAATGTTAGTGATACGGCCCCGGGTTACTGTTTGTATATGTATAGGCATGAAAGTAATTAAGTATGTAAGCATTACTCATTTCAAAGCGCTTTGCTTTAATACCTCGTGGAAATCAATTTAAAAAACATTATTTTTTATCCAAACATGTGACGAGACGAGCTAAGCGCTCTCCTGATGGTACGAGATCAAGCCTGCTCATAGTGCTCACTGCTCATGCACCTGAACAGTGGTACACAGGACTTAGATTCGCTATGCCAGTGCAACAATACTGTTAAAGCGCTCGTCCATCGTGACTTTAAAAAAGTCTCAAGAAGTCTAAAATAATCGGAAATGCCGGTTTTCAGATTCAAAGCCCTGTCTGGCTCTGTTCTGGTCATGGGCTTCCGTAGGCGTGATTATAAACTACCTAGCTTGTCTCTTCACTTGTTGAGGTTAAAAAAAATTGGTTGGTAAGTAGGTAATTACTTCTATGTAAGTTTCTCGCTCAGATGACCGTGGGAACTAGATTCTATTCATAATGTTGAATGCATTACCATTCTATCTAGGTAGTCTAGTATTTGAAAATACAGGATTATAAAATTACTTTTACATTTATGTAAAGTTTTCTGTTCATGGAAATGGGTGTATTTTACTCCGTATTGAAAAAAATAGTTATAAGTAGCTGGTTTGAAATAAAGGAATATCTTAACAAACAATTATCTTAACAAGTTTAATAAAATGACTCATTTGGTCCCTTTTTTCAACCAATTATATTTTTATTTCGTGGCATATAGGTACTTAAAGCTGAAATAAAAAACAAGTCTTAATATTTTTGCCACTGACAGTACAGTTGATAAATCCAGAAAGCAATGTAATCTATTTATAATGGTGTGCGTTATGTAATCTAGTTATTTATGGGATGGGATACCATGGTGTTCGCTTACGGATGTCTGCGGTCTATGGGACGATGCCACAGAATAAATAGTACTACGATACAACGGGACCGTAGCTATTCTAACAGTCTTGTCTCGTCTCGTGTGAACCAACGCTTACCTTAGGAAAAAAAACTATAAGATTTTTAGGTAATTATAAATTATGAAATGCCCTGAAACGAAAAAAAATTACCTACCGGTGCATAAGCAATAGAGTCCGGTATCGCAGTAACGGCCATCTGCGGCCAACTGCATTCATTAAACGACCATCCGGGAAAAAACAGCAATAATAAATAAATTAATTAAAGCATAGAAAAAGTGCATAATAGTATAAATGAAGCGGTCTTTTTGCTTACAACTATCTCTGCCAGACAACCTTAAAATGCAATTAAGTTTTATAATACCTCATCCTTAAAAAGTAAGTACCTACTTAAATCATACTATTCTTTAGGATGCCAGCCCAAAGGGTTCTGGCTACTGAATCGCCATGGCTCTCACAACCCGGAAGCTAATGAAATCCCTGAGCTCCAGAAACTCGTTGATTTGAAAAGCAACATGGCCACCAACCACAATAGCGGCATCTACAGAGATTTGAACGTAAGTGGAATATTAAAATTAATTTCCTTTTCTAAATCAAAAAGTAAAAACTCTACGAAAACGCATGATTCCGTGAGATCTTCTTGAAATGCGAACATAGGGTAATGAGCTAAATTGAATCAAAGCGTTCCATAGATATCATTTTACCCCATAAAACTACTCCGTATGTCAACCATGTGTGTCCAAATACGTAATATACCTACAAATCGCGGTAATTATTGTCTTTTTGATTGCGTGGATTTCATACCTACGTCCTACATATTTCTTAGATCCCCGTGTCATCCAATCTTGTAAGGAAAGCATAACGTAGATGGCTTTCACTTTTATTCAATATCCAGCCTCAAACAATATACGGCTTTTTTTTGTTATAGTTCCAAGACAACCTACCAAAAACTAAAAAATTGGTTATCTGTAAAGTTGGTTTACGGAGGATAGTTTAACGTGACTACCGGCGTTATGGGACAATGAGCGCTACCGGACAACGAAGTCAACGTTTTCGTGCATGCAGCCGGCGCGGCGGCGTTAATCAATTTATTAGACGTAGTCACGTCAAAAAACTTCTCCATAAATGAAAGTACTTCTTTCATATTTCAGAACCGGATCTGCACAGCAGATTTCAACAACATAATACAGACTTGGACGTGGAACAATCGGCAGAACCTCACGTTCGCAGGGGACCTGACCAGTGACGGATATCTCAGCGCACAGCAACTTGCACAGGCTTGGAGGCAGAAGTTCCCGGGACTACTGACTGGAAACCGACATAAGTATCTGGTGAGTAGAACCTCACTTACACAGGGGGCTCGATCAGTAGCGGATACCTCAGCACACAGCAACTTGCGAAAGCTTGGAGGCAGTCGTTTCCGGGACTACTGACAAGAAACCGACACAAGTATCTGGTGCCTCAGAACACAGCAACTTGCGAAAGCTTGCAGACAGTAGTTCCCGGGACTACTGACTGGGAACCGACCAAACTATAGTATACCTGGTGAGTAGAATCTCAATTATACAGGGGGATCAATCAGAGACGGATATCTCAGCGCACAGAAACTTGCGAAAGCTTTGAGGCAGAAGTTCCCGGGACTACTGACTGGGAACCGACACAACTACCTGGTGAGTAGGTAAAACATCACTTTTAGAGAGGGTTCGATGAGTGACGAAACGATGAGTGATGGATATCTCAACGCATAACACTTTTTAGTGGCCATGAAAATGCAGTTTAACCTGGCATATAATTGTACTTTACGACCATGAGAAGTGTAGAAGCAATTTTTTTTAATTTCTAGTTCAAATTCGGGTCCGACAAGCGATCCCGTAGCACTTTCCGCGCCTTCACCGAAGGTCTCTTCGGGGCTGAAGCCGAAGGCTTTGACATCCCCAAGGAAAACGACGAGAAACTTGTTTACGTGAGTACCTAATTATTGTCATAGTTTATGGACTTTCGAGCCGGATACATGACTTTAATCCTTTACTTAGTAAACTGATCTTTCGAACAGGAACTGTTTTTTAACTTTATTTTTTAAAAGTATTGCAAACGTGCGTCCCGAAAGGTTTAAGCGTCAAATAACACACGGCTAGTTTACAAGCTACTCGCCGGCGAGTTTAAAAGCTATCGAGTGACTGAGTAATGCCTAGATCACACGTACCGATGTACTCGGTACGTATAAACATAGCGCCGAGTGCTCGGCTGAGCGAGTGATGTAGGTAAGCTTTCACTGTCTCGGCCGAGGAATATTTTACTGTCTCGGCCGAGTACTCGGTGCGTGTGATCTAGGCATTAGCCTTCGGGAAAGATTGTATAACCTGCAGATTGTAAAAAAGCCGATGACACAGGGCGAGATTACAAGCTACAAGCGACCTCGCTGGCTTGTGGCGTGTAAAAAAGCCGTGTTTCTTCGACGCTTTAGATATTTGAATCGTAAGTTTTTTTAGTACGTATATTCTATTTATTAATACATTTATTACAGATAGATCGTGGATAGTAGGTAATTACTAATTGCCACATGTTATTATTATAGTAACCATCTGTTATTTCGTCACCTGCCTGTCTCGTTCAGTAAACATTGTTGTGAATACGTTTTACCTATTTGTAGGTCATCCATATAATTATATTCTAGTAAGTAGGAATGTACCTATAGTAGAGCATAACTAATTGGTGACCTTTTCGATTTCATAAGCCACTCTATAAACCTGCGGTGTAATAGATAAACCATTTTTAATAGTTTTTTTTTTTTTTTTTTTTCAAAGAACGTAAGTTCTTTAGTTTTGGCTTCACATCAAAGGTATATAGCCAGTGTCGAGTAATTGGAGAGATTATTTAGTCATTTAAGTCAGAGTCGATAAGTCAAGTCATGCCCCTGTAAAGTAGCGGTGGTTGGACTTTACTAGAAGCTTCTATGGAGTTTTGGAGGCAACACGAAAAGTCACGTTTTACAGCATTACAGTATTCACCAACACTCATACACGTTCACGAGCACTTAATGGATAAAAAACCACCGTTTTTACACTTAAACACTCAATGGTATACAAGTTTTGTCAATTAATTTAATGCCGCCAATGTGGCATTTTTCACGTTCCCGCCAAAACTCCTTTTTAATAGTTGTCCGAACTCCGTGGAAGATGCATGTTAGCATCTTCCACGGATAGACAAAAAAAAGAGATTCTATCTTCTGTGTATGCTTATTGGTAATTTATTTTCTAACGAGGAATTATAATGGTAGGTATATTTTACTTGGTAACGAGAAATTGATTGATAGGTACTAAAGAGAACTTAAAATTTAATCAACTTAGTTGAAGCCCGCAACTTCGTTTGGCAACAAACTTTATGTCTCTACGTTCAGCAATGTTTGCCCTGTGCGTTTTCACTTCTTCAATTATTTAGAAAGCAAATAATCAAACCCTTTTATATTATTTATATGCAAAAGTTAGGATAGAAAGATTGTTGTATAAAAGGTTAAAAAAAATATTTTCATTTTCAGCCATACAAATCGTGTGCAGTTTGGTCAAGGGACATCGAGGATAACAATAAAACGTTGGAGCAAATGCACATTTTTGAATCTAAGTTGGAATATCGGGAGGTAAGAATATTTCTCATAATGTAACATAATGTGAAATGGCGACACGTGGAGAGCTGGACTTAACTTGGTTCGAAGCAACGCAAGTAAGATAGCGTTCGCTAAGCTAATCTTGCAGTGTAGCCTGAGCTTTAGATATTTGTCTTCATAGAGCGTTAGATTATCATAACAAATAAAGGGTAAATGAATATTGTACCTACTAAGTAATTATTATAAGTACTTACAATAAAATTAATTTAAAAAAAAATTGTCCCGGAATCCCCTTGATTTTAATTCGAGAGGATTTTAGAAATTAGCGATGCATAACTTTTATTTCGAACATTTGCTTGGCAAAAATTTTGATAAATTGTGGTTGAAACGTGAAACGTGCGACACGTAGAGTTTCTAAATACCCACAAATTAAAATAAAGGGGATTTTGGGCCTAATGTAGAGTTTAAAATCTCCACAAATTAAAATCAAGGGTCAACAAATTAGAGAGAAAGAGAAAGAGCTTCTCGTTTCGGACTTCGGCGAGTCCACACTTCCTGATGATACCTCGTGTAGAGGCGAAACACGTGTCGTATCTTTAAACTTTGAAATTAAGCGGATATATTACTAAATATATTTACATTTTGGTTGTCAGGTTGATATTTATGGATTTCCGCAAAGTGACGCCTGAATCAATCAATTATCTAAAATCAAGGGGATTTTGGGCCTAACCCCTTTATAAGTAGGTAATCACTATACATATTTAATGGTTTCAGATGGTCAGTAACATCTCCCAGCGCCTCGGCTTCAACTACGAACTGAACAAGCAGACCATTCTGAGTATCTACAACATGTGCCGCTACAACAAGGCGTGGGACGTCGCCAAGATATCTCCGTGGTGTGCTGTAAGTTACCTCTTCCCATGACCAAAACAGTGAATACAACAATTATTTCTTTCAAAGTAGCCCGTGGCAGAAAAAAAGCGTTTTAATTATCGTATTTAAAACTAAATTTGCAAGTCACTTCGCGTTAGATTTTAATTTATGAACTACGAAATGACAACTGTAAATATTTTATGCTAACTATTGTTCAGAAGTGACCAAATTCAAAAACCCCTTGGTTAAAATTTTTGTATCAAATTTTTAAATCAAGGGGTTTTTTCATCATAAAACGATTAGTCCCAAAATCCCCTTGATTTCAAAGGTAATACCTACCCAGATTTTGGGAGTTCAGAGTTTGATTTTGCGACCCTTTTAAATTAGTGTAAAAATTATTATTTTAATATTTTTTTTCCGTGTTTGTGTTTAGGCGTTTTCTCAAGAGGACCTAAAACGGCTGGAATACGCTGAAGACCTGCTAACGTACTATAAATACGGCCCCGGCTCACCTCTTCACAATAAAATTGGGTGTCTGCCTATCAAGGATATGTACAACTTCTTCAACAACCACATTTCTGGAGGTAATTTTTTTTACACCCCACTTACCTACATATCTGGAGGCACGGTAGTGCCTCCGAAGCTGAAACGGCCGTAACCACATTTTCTCGAAGCAACTCGAGGCACTTTTCAGCCTCTTAAATCTCTGTTATTGATTGTGGTAAAAGCTTATAAATTATGTTACAAAGAGAACTTTGTTTATACAGGTAAACTTCCAAAAACGAAGTTTCTAGCTATAAACCTTTCCGAGATATCCATCTCCAAAGTTCCACTGTATTGTCACACACTCATTCACTCACGTAGGTATAGGTATAGATAATCAAAAGTCTGAGCCAAAACTAGAAGCGCTAGAAACTTGAAATTTCTAGCGCTTCTAGTTTTGGCTCATGAAGTTAATATAAAAATTGTAAAATCATAATATACTCAAAAAAATATATTTTTTCTAAATTTTACATGAAAGTTATTTATAAGGTATGGAGGCTCTTCCGGTAAGTTTGCTACACCTGTGTTAGAAGTTTATCTCGTTATTTAAATAAATTGATAAAATTACTCACTTTAGTTCTAAATAGCGCCAGATTGGCGCTGAAATTGGCGCAGGATAAGCGCCATCTATCGATGAGTAGAATCATCGATTTATTTATTCAAGAAAGTAGTCATTGAACATCAAATAAATTAAAATAAAAAACAAAACCTACAAAAATTGAGATCCCAGCAAAAACTTTTTTAATGTAAAAATCAAAACCAAAACGAGTTTTTACGCAAAAATACGTGAGATCTTGTAATATTGAGCCAAAACTGGAACTCTATTTATCGTTGACTCTTATTTCATACAATTAGGTATTTATTGTAAGTTTGTAACAACTGAATTCGGCTTTGTTTTTCGTTATAAAATACTATAAATAGGTAGTTACTTAATAATCACATAAAAAAAACCGTTTTTTTTAGAAATACCCCAACACCCTCTTTCCATGGTCACTTTCACGGACGAAGCGATGCTACTTACCACACTAGCCACCTTAGACACGCACCACGACTCCACGCCACTGACGGGAGACAACTATAGGAACAATGTCATACAGAAGAGGAAATGGACCACTTCTACCATGGCACCCTTCAATGGAAACTTAGCTGCTATTCTCTACAAGTAAGTACACTCTCAGAAAAGGCCAATTAACAGGTGACAGCTTTAGGAGCAAAGAGCAAAGTGGTACAGGCCGGTTGGTGAGTGTCAAGTTCAGCAGCAATACTCCACGCCACTGACGAGAGTCAACTATAAGAACAATGTCATACAGAAGAGGAAATGGACCACTTCTTCCATGGCACCCTTTAATGGGAACTTAGCTGCTATTCTGTACAAGTAAGTACAGGCCTCCGTGGTACTGGTCAATTAACAGGGGACAGCTTTAGGAACAAAGTGGTACAGGCCGGTATGTAAGTGCCAAGTTTAGGAGCAATGTAGTACAGGTCAGGAAATGGTCCACCCTCTATCCATTGTCATATTCACGGATGAAGCCATGCTAATTACCACACTCGCTACCCTAGACTCGAACCACGACTAGACGCCACTGACGGGAGACAACTATAGGAACAATGTCATACAGAAGAGGAAATGGACCACTTCTACCATGGCTCCCTTCAATGGGAACTTAGCTGCTATTTTCTACAAGTAAGTACACAAGTATTGTAGGCCAGTTGATAGGTGACAGCTTTAGGAAAAAAGTGGTAGGTACAGACAGGCCGGTTGGTAAGTTGTTAAGTGAGTTTAGGAGCAATGTGGTACATGTAAGGAAATGGACTACTTTGGCCAGTTGGTAGGTGACAGCTTTAGGAGCAAAGTGGTACAGGCTGGTTCATAAGTGACAAGTTTAAGAACAATGAGTTAGAGAACAGGAAATGGACCACCTCTACCATGACTCTCTGCAATAGGAACTTGGAACCAGCTATTCTGTAGGTACAAGTAAGAACACTCTCATAATCTCATTGTCAGTTGATAGGTGATATTTTTAGAAGCAATAAGTTATAGGGCAGTTAGTAAATGACACCTTTGAAAACTTATCTTATCTACTATACTTTTTATCCTTCATTTCAGGTGCACACCAAACGGAAACTACCAAGTAAACGAAGAATACCAAGTTCTTTTCCTAGAGAAC
Source organism: Lobophora halterata (assembly GCA_932526365.1). Classification (NCBI taxonomy): domain Eukaryota; kingdom Metazoa; phylum Arthropoda; class Insecta; order Lepidoptera; family Geometridae; genus Lobophora; species Lobophora halterata. The sequence continues at coordinate 2,722,599 of OW052012.1, forward strand.
GAAAAGCCGGCGTACATTGAGGGATGTCGCGTAGGTTTGTGCGACTGGTCCCTTGTGAAACGCCGCTATGGCGAGCTCATCAGCCAATGTAACCTGGACTTTTGTAACAGTGCGACTAAGTTTAGCGCAGGGGTCATCCTAATTTTGTCTGTGTTTGTTAGTAGAGTTTTAGCCTAATTTTTTTCTAAATATTTGTAAAAAAAATTGTTATGATTGTAAGTGGAATCATTAACTTAACTACCATTGACAGGCGCCCGTCTAGATGGGTACTAACACAGTACCAGATATTCTTTTGCAAAGCAGTAATGTGTAAGCTTTACTGTGTTCCGGTTGGAAGGGCACTGTAGCTAAGTGGAATTACTGAACTTTCGAAACTGACCATCAAAATGTCTCAAAGCGAACGTTATAGCAGTATTGCACCTGCCTATGGGAATCGTAGTCCTGTGTAGCAGCGTTATGGTTATGGGCAGGCGTGATCTCTTACCATTAGGAGAACGCCTAGCTAGTCTCGCCACTTCGTCACATAGAAAAAAAATTCAAAATGATTGGTTTTCCCATTTACCCAAAGTGGTGGAATGGGATTTTTTTTAATTGCGTAAAAATTGTTTTGATACCTACCTTATTATATTTTGATAGTGTTTAATGTTTTCTTAAACGATTCACCTCCTGTTTAGTGAGCATTTTTATCACATCATAATTTCATACCATTATTATAAAAAAGTGTGTCCTGTATTTTTATTTATTTATTTAAGCCTGTTGCTATATTGTTATAAAATAAATATTATGTATGTAGGTGTTACAATTTTTATAGTTAACCCCATTGCTGGGCAAAGGCCTTATTTTTCCACTCCCGTTTTATTTTGTGTTGAGCTGGGCCATAGTGTTCCTCCATAATCTTTTATTTCGTCTCTCCATCTGTAAATCTTCCTTTTTTTCTTAAACCGTCTCTTGGACACAAAGTCGTGGTTATGATGTATTTGTATCAGGTACTAATGCCTAGATAATTGATTGATTCAGGCGTTACTTTGCGGAAATCCATAAATATCAACAAATTATATAAATATATTTAGTAATAAATCCGCTTGATTTCTAAACAAAGGTTTTAATTAACTTAACTTTAGTTTAGAACTTTAGTACATATTACTATATTATAAACCAAAGAGTCAACGAACAGAAAAGAAAAGTTTAAAGATACGACACGTGTTTAAACTTTGCTTTTCTGTTCGTTGACTCTTTGGTTTATAATATAGTAATATGTACTAAAGTTCTAAACTAAAGTTAAGTTAATTAAAACCTTTGTTTAGAAATCAAGCGGATTTATTACTAAATATATTTATATAATTTGTTGATACTAATGCCTACTTGCACCAAACTGTCAAAGTCCATAAGCAATTACTTAACTCGCTGGACAGTTCTTATGCCTACTTGTACCAAACTGTCAAATTCCCTAAGCAATTACTTTACTCGCTTGATCGATCTTAAGAACTGTCAAGCGAGTAAAGTTGTTGCTTAGGAACTTTGAACGTTTGGTATAAGTCAGCATTAATGGTCTGAATTTGGACCGTAAAGAACTGGCAAGCAAGACAAGTAATTGCTTAGGAGCTTTGACAGTTTGGTGCCAGTAGGCATAAGAAATCTAATGTTTATTAACTATTACTGTTTTTCATGTCCAATAATATTCTAACATTATCTAGTTATAAGAATAAATGTTTTTTTCTAGTACTTACTTAATAATCATGTGTAGGTACAACATTTCTTTCAATAGTTACTAAAAATGTACAAATATGTTGATGTTTTAACTATTTTATAGATGTTGCACCAATTGATCATGTTAAACTTTTAATAAATGTTTAAGTGTGATTATTCTGTAGTTTTAATTCAACCTCATACTTTTAGTACCTATTCTAAACTTTCCTAAGATATTAAATCCCCGAGATATCCTTACGGCTCATCACTTCCTTAGCAACAGAGTGGTGCACAACTGGAATATACTGCCAGAAGATGTTGTTTCTGCAGCATCCACAAACTCGTTCAAGAACAAACTCGACACTTGGTTACGAACCAACAAGACTATGTTAAAAAAAGTGACACAAAACTATTAAAAAAAACCAACACTGTGTGATATAGACACATCAGCGGAAGCTGCTCGTCTATCAACAAATAATAATAATAATAATATTAAATCTCATCTTAAAACACATAAAAACACTTTTATAAACTATAAAAACATATTTATTATTTTATAAAAAGTAACATTTACCACCACGATAACACAATGCTGTTTCTTTTTAATACTGTTTGAATATTTTTCTGTAAAAACTTGCACAGAGAAAAAAATCTCTGTGAAAGTTTTTACACATGAAAACTGGTTTGGATTGAATTGGATTTTTAACTGTACGTTTGTTATTTTATTTTCTAATGAATGGATATTTTTATATTAATGTAGTTATCTTATTTGTCAGAATTCTTATCAGAAGAAGAATATTTTTGCAAAATTACGGGTTCCTATAATATAAATGTAAATGCTTGGGAGTGCACACATGTTTGTGCAGCTGACTGTGCCTAAGTTATATTCATCGTAAAAAATCACTAATTACATAAATAAATCGTGTATCAGTTTATTTTGCAAAAAAAACTTTAATTTTCTATGAAACAGCGTTGTTTTATAATGGTGAATATTGACGAGGTGTCATACACAATTTAGCTTATAAATAATTTAAAATATGGTCTTTGAAAAGACATAAATTATGAATTACTCCCATCTGTCACCCTGCTCTGTCCGCCTTGGGTGACAGATGGGACAAAAAAGTTCTATCTGTCCCACTGTTGCTTAAAGGGTGACAGGTGAAACTTGTATGTTACGGATGTTATGGTAATTGGTATCCATCAACTATGTTCACTTCATACAGTACAACATGAAAATTTGTTTTCATTTTCTTGATTGTAAATTAAAAAAAAAATCTAACACTGTTTAATTTTTAACATAGCAGATTATTTTAATTATTTTTTTCAAAGAAGCAGGATGTGTTCTTTGCATTGAATTAAATAACTAGAAAAGTATATAATACAGAAGCTAAATGTAGAATACACATTTTCAGATTTTGAAATGAATTTGGCCACCGTATTGTTTATTAGTCATTTGCTAAAAAAAAATTCAAACTACAGAGTTCATGGCCCCGCTAATAAGTTAACTTTAACTAGCAAAAATCCATCAAACTTCATTATTTCATAACAGAACACGACATTATAGGCCAGTCGAATAAGGACAGGGATATAAGATTGTAACGGACATTTATCGCACTCACCTCATTTTATGTCCCGACGTTTCGACTGTATTGCAACAGCTGTGGTCACGGGTTGACTGGCGTATTGGACACCGCTTAAGTGTCCGGATGTCGTCAGTGTGGTGTGCTGACCGAACATTTTTAACGACCAAAATGAGGGTAGTTCCCTCATTTCACCGCGACGGTAGCTCCAATACGCCAGTCAACCCGTGACCACGGCTGTTGCAATACAGTCGAAACGTCGGGCCAAAAAATATATGAGGTGAGCGCGATACCTACCCGTAACAATCTAATAACTATGTGTGATAATCGCGAAAGTCTACGAAAAACTAAGGGAACAGGGAGTCAAAAAGACATAATGATGAGTAAGTCGGTCAGTGGTATTTCTCTCTCCGCCCTCTATCTCAAAAACGGTTGAGTGCATGAAAAAATGTTTGCAACAGAATTGGTCGCAAATTTAATGCTCTACATTTTTTTAATAGATGACGCATTGACGCTATAGGAACCAAGATAATCGCGAAAACCGATGACCTTTGACCTTGAATAACTTACGACGCAGACATGTCATTTTATGTGACTTTTGAGACAACTTTTAGAACACCAAAATTAAGGTGAATACGAGTTTCCACCTTGTTATCTCTCATTCTGAGGTTTATCCCTTTTTCCCCTTATTCAACTGGTCTATTAGTGTCAACTGTAATACGGTATCTAGAGGAACAAGAATCACTTGCAGTCACTTTCACTCATAACAACAAATTTGATAACCTAACTAAGCGTAAGATCACGTGGTATCTTGCCCACTGTTGGACGTATGCCGAGTTCGTTTTCCCACACCCGTGGCAGATTTATTCTTTCTTTTTTTATCACTATCATCATCACTTTTATTCTTCAAGCGAGCATCTTCACTCTTATTCTTCGTGCGTTTTGTGACTCCATCTTCTTCGCTCACGCTAACCCTCTGTTTCGGACTGAGCATCGTATCCGAACTGATAGAATCTCTTTGAGATTTCTTCCTCTGTCTTCGCGGGGAGTTTTCACCGGCCATCATTTCTATGAACTTCTTCTGTCTTGCTTCCCAGTATAGGTTTTGACGTTTGATTACGTCAGGATGTCGGTTTTCGAAAGCGACATCTGGCGGGATTAGCAGCTCCCAGCCGGTTCTTTGGTCGTATTTGGCGACGGAGCTAATGATGGCTTTCACTTCTAAAGGTGGAACATGGACAGCTGCCGCGACCTTCCGCCGGTCTATGTATGTGTGTTTTGTAAATAGGTACAGCTGAAACAAATAATTAAATTAATTAAGATAATTGATTGATTCAGGCGTTACTTTGCGGAAATCCATAAATATCAACAAATGATATAAATATATTTAGTAATAAATCCGCTTGATTTCTAAACAAAGGTTTTAATTAACTTAACTTTAGTTTAGAACTTTAGTACATATTACTATATCATAAACCAAAGAGTCAACGAACAGAAAACCAAAGTTTAAAGATACGACACGTGTTTCTCGTTTCGAACTTCGGCGAGTCCACACCTCCTGATGATGCCTCGTGTAGAGGCGAAACACGTGTCGTATCTTTAAACTTTGGTTTTCTGTTCGTTGACTCTTTGGTTTATAATATAGTAATATGTACTAAACTTCTAAACTAAAGTTAAGTTAATTAAAACCTTTGTTTAGAAATCAAGCGGATTTATTACTAAATATATTTATATAATTTGTTGATAAATTAGTTAATTTAAATTTACCAAGCTCTTCATAAAAACACATTTTTTCTGTTACATAGAAATGTATTCCATTCATGTAGGTATTTAAAAAAAGTATTTAAGTATTCTATAAGTCATTTGGTTCCCATAATACAACTTCTGTTTATTTTTGGGCTAAATGGCGTTGTGTGAAACGTCCAAAACATTTATTTATTTATTTTACTTGATCAAAGAGAGTGGTAAAAGAGGTAAGTAAGTCTTAGTATTGGTTTATTCTCCAGTTAACGTTACAGTGCTGTGATATATCTGAAAATTTCAGAATCTGAGTGGTAATGAGAGGGGATGATGACTTGAAAGTAAACCTAGGGCTTCGTAGTATAGGACGATAGGTATGATCTGCGAAAGTCAAACTGAGAACTGGGCGAAATGAACGGAGACGTTGACTTGATCCAATAGTGGATTGGTCTAGTAGTGGATTGCTATCGCTGAGTTCTGTCCACTCAGAAGTCATGTATATAGTCTGCTCTCTATCCAGAAGCGCAGATTTCTGGGTTTTTAAAATGACAATACGCACCCGCCCGGGCAGCCTTAGGCCGTCCACTTCACACTGCCTGTGGTGTGGCCCACCACAGGCCATGAGAAGCCACCATTACACTCACCACGTGGTCCCTGGCGGCCGCCAACAGGTGCGGCGGCACCGCGTCCTGCCGCGTGTAGAGGTCGGCGGAGCGCGGCGTCCACACCCCGCGCACGCAACACGCCACCCCGCCCAGTGTGGACACGAGACTCTCCTCGGACAACATCTCGCCTTTCTCGTTGCGGACCAGTGCGCGGAGGTCGTTGAATGTCATCAGTTTTGCTGGAAAAAGTAATGATTGGAAACGAATAAAAATGTTTTTTTAGAAACAAATACTTGCTATATAAATCATTTGTAATAAAACAGTATAATTTAAATTTTTTGTTTAACAGTCTCTGGTCCATCCAAAGGTTGCCTGGAAGAGATCGCTTTTAGCGATAAATCTTTTTAATAAAAGAATTTTCTTTTAGATAAGAATTTTTGTTTGTTTTGTGATGGTGTGCAATAAATAATAATCTATCTATCTATAATTGTGATTGAAGGTAAAAAAATAAATAAGCCTTGTGTTCAGACATTTTTTACAATTTCACATTATTGATAGATTAGTGCCTACTTGCACCAAACTGTCAAAGTCCCTATGCATTTACTTTACTCGCTTGGTAGTTCTTAACAGTCCAGATTCTGACCGTTAAAGACTGCCAAGCGAGTAAAGTAATTGCTTAGAAACATTGAAAGTTTGGTGCTAGTTGGCATCATCGTAATCAGCTTATAATGTTCCCACTTCTGGGACTCAGGACTACTCTCGGCAGGAGAGCGAATAGGTCTTAATCCACCACGCGGACCCAATGATTGGTCAATGTCACATGCCATAGAACATTTTTTTTTATGTCCTTTGACATGCCGGTTTCCTCACGATGTTTTCCTTCACCGCACCGTTGCGAGAACGTGGGATGCATAAATATATTTTATCGACCGAAAAAACCCATTTACGCATGATTGCCACCGAGATTGGAACCCGCGACCATTAGATCGCAAGGTAAGGGCCTCATCCACTCGGCCACCACGTCCATTTCGTCGGCATAGATTTCATATTTATTATTACCTAATTAATCCCTATCCTTATCTATACACGGGCATGGTTTGTCTGTGTGCCCCTTGGCATAGGCCTCCCTCAACTCCCTCCAAGCGCCCCTATCCATTGAAGTTCTTCAGCTTCTATATCGTCTCGAGATCGCTTGATTTGCCTTCCTCTATTCCTTTTCCCTATTCTTGGTTGCCAGACTATGATCGAAGGTATGTCAACTTAAATACTTATGGTATTTTAAGAATAAAAATAAATTAATAAAGAATAAAAAAACTACCCAGTGTGAAACAATTCAAATACTTAGGATCAATCATTAGCAACGACGGAAAGATCGACAATGACCTTGCGCACAGAACCACAACAGGATGGTTGAAGTGGAGACAGCTCACAGGCGTAATGTGTGATAGAAAAATGCCGCTCAAGGTTAAAGGGAAAATGTACAAAACTGCGATTAGACCTGCTATCCTGTACGGCACCGAATGCTGGGCGGCAAATAAGCAACATCTCAACAAACTACACACAACAGAAATGCGCATGCTACGCTGGTCTGCGGGTATCACACTGCTAGACAAAATCCAAAATAACTACATAAGAGGAAGTTTTAAAATCGCACCTATAGTAGATAAAGCAAAAGAGAAACGGCTTCGATGGTACGGGCACGTCCAGAGGCGCCCGGAGGACCATATGGTTAAGCTTGCCCTAAGTTTGCCAACGACGAAACGGGGACGTGGAAGACCACCCTCCACTTGGTTAACGACGGTTGATAAAGACCTGAAAGAAGCTCAACTCGACACTGACACTGCACAAAATCGTGCAGAGTGGAGAAAACGGACAAGGAAGGCCGACCCCAAGTAAATGGGATACACGGTCGAGGGATATATATATATATTTTAAGAATAAAAATAAATAATGAATGTCACACGTCACGGCGGCAACGCGGCCTGCGGTTGTTGCCTGCGGTCCATCTCGGACTTGCACCTTTTAACTAAACAGTAATATGATAAGTCGTTTACTTAACCAGACAGACGGGAATCCTTTTAATCTGTTCTGTGCTACCTTGTTTAGAGAGAAAGTGGCACTAACACTGTAGCCTAGAGTATCAACAAATTATAAAAATATATTTAGTAATAAATCCGCTTAATTTCTAAACAAAGGTTTTAATTAACTTAACTTCGGCGAGTCCACACCTCCTGATGATGCCTCGTGTAGAGGCGAAACACGTGTCGTATCTTTAAACTTTGGTTTTCTGTTCGTTGACTCTTTGGTTTAGTTGAACTAAAGTTAAGTTAATTAAAACCTTTGTTTAGAAATTAAGCGGATTTATTACTAAATATATTTATATAATTTGTTGATATTTATGGATTTCCGCAAAGTAACGCCTGAATCAATCAATTAGCCTAGAGTACGCCACAGCTAACTTACCATTGAACAGTACTTCCTTGATCTGTTCTTCGACGGAGGGTCGTTTGGAGGGCGCCACGTCTGCCTCGTCCACCGGAGGAGGCGGCACTAACACTCGAACGTACTCGTTCGGATGCAGAGTCAGTGAGGATCCATCGGTCTTCGTGTCACAGAAAAGCTTTAGACGCTCCAGCTGTAGGAATATTGATATCATCAATCAATGCATTTAAGAAACTAGTATTTGTAAACCTGTCTGTATATAAGTGCACTGAAACATGGTGTTTCAGTGCACTGTTACTGTTAAATAAATATTTTTTTTGGACATAAATCACACAATGCCATCTAGCCCCAAACTAAGCAGAGCTTATGAGAACCAGATAACTGATAAAATACTAATATACTTTTTTTTTGTAAATACATACATTAAATGCATAGAAGTCATAGAACACACCCAAACTCAGGAAAAACAGATGACAAATTTGTCCGTAGCGGGAAACGAACACGCGACAGTCCAAGCAGCGACAGGCGTGGTAGTCCAACACACTTGCCACTCGACTATTCGTGTCGTCTCGACAAATCGGTATATAGATAGATATAGTTTATGAGCTGGAAAAGCATATAGGCTATATAAATCGATGGCAGCAAAGCAGAAACGGACATCTGCATTTACCATGATTAAAACAAGTTTTTTTAAACTGAATTTTCAAAGATTTGCATCAAAGATCTTGAAACCACGTGGTCGAAGTAACTAGTAAGTTATGAAGAAAACTTACATCAGCATGGTCGGTCCCGGGATGTTTCCAAATGGCATCGTACCAGGGTTCTGATGAAATGCGCTGTGATATGGTAGCGAAGGACTTCTCCCTTGCTTTCTTCGCCACTTCAGTCTCTTGCCGAGTAAACTTAACTGTCACCTGTAGCAAAAGAGCTCTTATTTTCTTGTACAACCATTTACATGTTACATCATTGCTTACCATCAGGCAAGGTGGTGATCAAATTCAATCTCAATAAAATCTTCAATCAAAATCATTATTGTTGATATTTATGATACACAGGCAGCTGAAGGCTAATCCTCAAATCCGAATTCCATACAAAATTAACCCTACTAACTTAAAAACATGTATAAAATCTAAATTAAAGTATGAAACCTTTCACTTTTTTTGTTGACGAAATCAAAAAACATGGACGAAAAGAATAGTGTGAAGAAATTACTATAATACGGCGTACTTTTTGAGTATTTGTCCGAAACATTTTGTATGGAATTCGGATTTGAGGATGCCCCTTAAAGCTGATGTGTGTATCTATAATATCTTTTGTCAGTGCACTTTAAATGTTTGTCCAGTGTATTTTTGAGTTCAACTAATCACTGTCTGTGGCAACATGTCCCAGTCTATGGTAACGTGGTTGGTCAAAGAGCTAGTCTATTTATAATTAAAAAAATACTCTTGCTAATTGAATGTGGATGTGTAAGTACCTGTTTAGCCTTAGGTTCTTTGTCTTCTTCTTCTGAATCCTCATCATCAGTCTTATCACGCTTCTGCCTGTCTTGCTTGTCAAAGTAAGAATATGATGGCCGCATTTGAAGCACCCCTACAAAATTAAGATGTCTTAGCATTGTGAACCATGATTATTTAGAACATCATAGATAGGGCTTGCTATACCATGAAAATAATTAATAAATAAATATTTATTATTGTGGCCTAACAAATATTATCTTCCTAATATTTTAACATAAGTTAGTAAATTAAGTAATTTAATTAGGTACAGTGAATAAACATAAACTTGTTACCAGGCTAATCTTTTTAGAATGACGATGAAGCCTGTCTAGATCCAAAGGCTGTACCAGTTTTCCAGTAATTTTGTTATGTAATTTTCATCATGATTAAGTAAAAACAAGACTATATCTATCCATCTTCACAAATTTCAAACAATGTACAGGTCTGACCACTGAACTTAGAGACAAGAAACTTATTTATTTGTTAATAGACGAACAATGTGTTTATGGGATATTATATTTATTGGAACTGTGCTGTCATCAACCCAGGGTCCTGCTCCGTTATTTTGGGGAGCTAGGATGGCTGGGGCAGGGTTAAGTATATATCGGGAGGCAATGCACAATGCACCCTACAACTGGAAGCCAGTGCAGACCGCTGTACCCCCTTTTTAAGAGATAATTAGAATGTGTTTATGTCACAGTGTAGGATTTTTTAATAGATTTGTGTCACTTTTTGAAACATAGTCTTGTTGGTACACAACCAAGGACCATTTGGAGGATGTGTTCGTCAAGAAGTACAAGAGCATACTAAGAAATTAATTTTATTAATTTGCAATACAAACCAGCTAGTTTATAATATTTGTACAATTCCCTTTTCATTATTTATTATTATTTTACCTTTGTGAGTTTGCAACGGTGTAATATGGAGTTCCTTATCCTGCAATATGGCAACTGCATATGTTTTAGTATCAATGCACGGGGTAGAGCTTTCGAGGACTATTTTATCCATCATCCCACTCTTGAAGAATGTTGACTTATCTTTCTCCTTATCCTTTTCTTTGACATGCCATGTTGATTCCTGTTATTTAAAGATAGAGATTAGATAAGTGGTTAAATTTTAATTTTTCTTCATTTGTTTTAAGATACAACATTACAGATTATATCTAATGCGTTATATCCAATAATTATGTACAGACAGCATCATAGATAAGTATCCCCCTTGCATTATAATACCCAGCTTCAAATCCCTTTAAATCACCGTCGCGGCAAATGGAGAAGTTTTGTATTTAATAAATAGATTATATTTAGATAACCATATGTAAATCTAAAAAGAATTTTAAGTATTACAATTTTTCGAAAGGACTTATAGCTGGGTGTATTGTGCAAGGGGGATACTTATCTCTGACGCTGTCTGTACATTGAAAATCACGGAAAGTGCTGGCAGAGGTTTAAGTAATTATTCTTATTAATTTATTCATGTCACACAGTGTTGGATGTATCTATGTCACACAATTTTGGATTTTTTAATCATTTTGTGTCACTTGTTTTTATCATAGTCTTGTTGTTACGTAACCAAGTGTTGAGTATGTTTTGAAATAAGTTTGTGGATGCTGCAGATACAACATGTTTCTGGCATATGCTGTTATAGACACACTACAATGGACTTTTGGGTAATAAATAGCACAAATAAATTGTATATTGTGTCTATGACAAAATAAACTTTTATATTAAAATAATCAGTAATCAATAGCTATTATACTCTAAACGAAGCATTTGCAGATAATGACATATTTAAAGTTAGCATTACACACAGATGGTATTTATAGAACTTTATTTTTATTTAATTTAAATTGACGTTGCTATTGCAGAACCCTAAAATAAGTTTGTACTTACCAATAATTCTGATGAATGAAACTGTATTTATATGTAGGTACATACTATATAAAAATGTAAATTGACCTGTCTAAGAACATGTTATATGTCTATGGAAATAAATAAAATGAAATGAAATCATTATTTAATGATAACCCGGCTCCTTAGACATGTCATGTATAAAGGTTAAAATGCAATACAGTAGGTACAGGTATCTAACATCATCAGATTTAATGTGTTTATTATGTGGTGATGTTAGATTATTATGTTGTATCAGCAAGAACTTATTGGAAATGATGGTTTAAAAATTGATGCAGTGGTTTACCTGTTGTCCATCTGTGTTTATGGCAATTTGCTCGCCTTTGGACGTGCAATACTGGTCACTGTACGTATCTAAGCCCACTTCTAGACGCAGCATCTGGTTTTTCGGCTTGAGAGCTGCATTCTTAATTTTTAAATCATTCCAATCCCTGTTGCCCGGTCTCACCGGGTACTGTAGCACTACGAGGTTCTCCGATAATGCCTTAGACAGAAAGACATCCACCTGGAACCAGGGAAACACCAGAAAATTGAATATCAGTCGGAACAACATAACCTTATCGAATTCCACGTTGCGATGTAATTAGCCGTCAGTATTACCTCTAGCAGTAGGCGATCTTCTGTATCCATTTTGTATTTGCAATTCCTTCTCATATAGCTACAGCATTTCGTAGAAATTGTAAAAATATAAATTAGAAAAATAACGTAAACCCACACAACGCTACCATTCAACTTTATGATTTGACGTTTCTTATTTAATGTCATTTGATTTTGACACTAGTAGTGATTTCTTTACGGACACATAAATAAAAACTAGTCGATTGACTACTATCAAAACTTACCGGTTTTTAATTAAAACACATTCATCGACTCAAGCCTTTTTGTTAGTGACTACGAAAACAAGTTAGAAAACTGTGAAAGGAGGTAGGATGATAATTTTAATTTATCGTAGAGCTATCAATCATATATGTCAAAAAACGACAAAGTAATACAATTTTTCTTTCGTTTAGAATTCTATTTATTTTATATAACTATTTACTGCACCCTAATAATCTTTAAGTCAATTATTTATTACAAAGGAAATCATAAACGCACAATATGTCTGACATGATAATTAATGGTAAGCTTGTTGAGTAACGGTTCTTCCGTTTATCTTAGGTCTTAGGTTGATAATCCTGCAGTTGTTGTCCCCACTTACCAGGAGAAAGGAGGGGTTGACATAGTTATTATAACAATACACTTGTCTGTTACCTCCCACTTTAAATATATATCACACACTATTTCCTGATTTGTTAAAAAAATCGGTTGCAAATGGCATTTCGTATGACGTCATCGGTACGCAGCGTATGTTGGCATTGCCGATGAGCGTTCCGTACGGTGCGGATCAGTGGACACTGTTGTATGAGTTTTTATACAAGGCAAACTAAAATCCGTTTCGTGCGATGCGTCCGATACGTCCGATGCCGGACTGTGGACGCTTAGCTTTAGACGGCAAATCACGGGTACTCACAGATCTCGGATACTTTCGGCTGTCACCCTAACGTGCCCTAACTGAGTCGCCATAACTTATATATATAAAATTATTCTATAGCCGCCTAGCCGCCGCGGTCACCTTTAGCCAACAAACGTTATCGCAGCCCCCTATATTAAAATATACATACCTACCTACTCTATTTATGATTAGATTCACTTTTTGTTTTTGATTTCAGACTCTGTCCCTGTGGATAAAAAATGGAGTGAATTAATCAGATATAATATCTTTATCATGAAACTAGTCGAATTTGTAAGTATAACACTCATAACTCGTAATTTTACAAACTTTTAACCGAGGTGATTTATTAATTTCTTCCTTGATTATTTCACATAGTAATGTAGCAGCACATACCTACTTAAGTCCAAGGCTAACAATGTCGTGGCCCCGTATTCATGAGTAGGTACTACCTACTCATGAATATGAAGGGTACTAGGAAATTCAAAACTACCTCGGTTCAAAGAATCTATTACCATTATCTCACCAAATTAGTCCATACCTACTTGATCTTAGCTCTGTCATTGATATCTTTTTTATTTTTTGTAGGGAATATCCTTCGTTATAACGATATTGCCACTGGCAATTCCTAAGCCAAATGGACACATGTACTGCATATCTACTGGTCCCACTTTAGTTATATCTATATTATTCGTTATTTTATATTTAAGAAGGAAAGTTCCATTGTTCATGGAGAAAATGTATTTATTTTTCCAAATTTTGTTTACTTTCGGAGCATTTGTTCAATGTTTTCTTTTAAATCTTGCCAAAGTGTGGCTTTGGTTGATCTACGGTGTATTTTATTTTGCCCTTCTAACTGCTTTATCACTGGACTTGTTCTTAATTGCTAATGAAAGAGGCTGTACTTTTAGTTGTGCTTAGATTTATGACTTAGCAGTAAAGTAAAATAATTATAATTTATTGTTCTATTATTTTATTCTATTAGTACAGAGTAAAATTCGGTAAAAATTACCGATTCAGTTTACCTCACTATGAAACGACCTTGACCTTTTGACAGTTCTCAGTTAAAGGTCAAGTTGATACCAAAGCGCCATACTTGCATTCCAGAACTGATAACAACAAAAGTTTTTAAATTATTTAAAATGTGGCTACTGCCTCAAAGGATTGAAGTGCAAGTGCACGCAATTAATAAATAACCTATAGTATCATTACCACAATGATAGGAATATCCATAGGTAAGGTTACCTATCAAATCTGTTATGGTAAAAACATACAAAAGAATTATTATTTTTAGGTAATATCATTGCTTCTAATGATAATCCCCTTCGTATTGAAGGATGCTGGTACCATGCACTGCCTGGCTGTCGCTCCGACGCTCGTTCTCTCAGTAATGTTCGTTGTACTATACTTAGTGGATCAAGTACACGATTTAGCTGAACAAATGTACATTATTCTACAAATAAAATTCAATGTCCTAGCTCTTTTCTCTGTATTACTGTTGAGAACTGCGACGTCCGCTCTGTTCATTCTATTCTACTGCCATTTGCTCATTGCACTCTGTATCGACTTATACTATGTTATAAAAGAGCGGGGATTTGCACTGTTGAAATAAACTATATAAGTCACTTGCCTATTTTTTTTGTAAACACTACTAGATGGTCCGTATCTTACTTTTAGATATTGGCCCTGATTCTCAACATAATACCCCATGTTGTGGAGCCTGTGGACATATTGTACTGCCTCGTCGCAGGACCGACGTTAATGACATCACTGCTTATTATGGTGCTATACATTGTGGACCAAGTACAGTATGAAGCGGAATTTTACTTCGTCACTATCGAGATAGTAATAACGGTGTTAGCTTTTGTGAGCCTTTTTCTGGTTGGTAAAATGACTGGAGCGATATACGGTCTATTCTACATAGATCTACTAATTGCATTCGGTATGGACCTTTATTATATGCAAAAAGAGCGTGGTTGGACATTCTAGAGATAAAAATTATGTGATAACATTGAGCGTTTTCCTGTTTCGCAACGATGTGTTCAAACGGCAGCAAACATTGTTTTAGATTAGTCATGTTGTTTGTTAGAAAACTGTTTATGTGGTTTACAAAAAGAATAATGAAAGTGACACTTTGTGAACTGTTGTGGTCTATTTTAGCTGTAGTGTTTGTTTCTATTTATTTGAGTTGGAATCGTGACGTTGAAATCACATTCAAACCGTCCGGTAATCCAGCTATATTATGGTGGACCGAAGGTTTCCCCTCAACTTCAGACACTAGAAGCTGCCCAGGAAACATCAAATGTGATGTGTTCAGTACTAAAAACTTGAGTGACATCAATATCCAAGCTTACTTATTCTACGGCAGCAATATAAACTTTAGTGACGTCCCTGAAAGAAAACCTGCTGATATTATATGGGGCCTATACCATGAGGAGTCACCGAGAAATGTCGAGGAGTTAATGCATGAAGCTGTTCTGAATCTATTTAACTTTTCATCAACCTACAGTAGATATAGTAATGTCCCTTACCCATTGCAGTATTTGAAGTCATTTAATGATATCACCAGCAGGACTTACTATATTGAAACTGCAGAGAAGAATTCTTATTTGAAAGATATAGCACCAATTCTTTACTTACAAAGTGACTGTGAAACTTCTACAGAAAGAGATGTCTATGTTAAAGAACTCATGAAGTTTATTCGGGTAGATTCATATGGGGCATGTGTCAATAATAAGGCGTTACCAGCAAAATTCTACGATGATTATCTAAATAATCTGAATGATGATGAGTTTTTGCGATTTGTAGCAAGATACAAGTTTGTGGTAGCTATAGAAAATGGCGTTTGCAACGATTACGTTACCGAAAAGTTTTGGCGGGCCGTCAAAGTAGGGAGCGTCCCTATATACTTTGGCTCACCTACTATAAAAGACTGGCTGCCAAATGAGAAATCAGCGATATTGTTAACAGATTTTCGAACACCAAAAATCCTAACTGATCATATAAATAAGCTGCTTAATAATGATAGTTTGTATGAGGAATATTTAGAACATAAAACCAAACAAGTTGTTACCAACGTAAAACTTATTGAAGAGTCTAAACTAAGACCGTATCAACTTGATTCACTGAAAGCAGTTGTAATATTCGAATGCTACGTGTGTAAGATGTTGCATAGAAGACTAAATGGAGATACTACAGAACATATTGTAGATAAGGCACATTATGACTGTCCTAAACCTGAGTCTGTGATAAATCTAGGCGTAAACCCGTCAAACAGCTGGGTACATAGTTGGGAGTACAATAAAGGAGAAGCTGTAGAAATATACAAACGGATCATGAGTGAAGTATAATTACTTCAATTATTGTAATTTACAGTTATAAAATATATTTTTATACATTTTGTTACAAGTATTTTGTTCAGAAGTTTATTGGCAGACTGCATCTAATGGGGAGATGGGGTGCACTTGGTAATGAATACCGCGCTTTATGACGTGAGGAATCACCTTTGGAACCATCCTGAAAAGATAATATTGTTTTATCCAACTAATATATGTGCGACAGTGAATGGATGTACTTAACTTATAGATAGATGGATGTTTGTTGCTACATCCCGCCGAAACTACTGAACCAATTGAGCTGCAATTTGGATATGCATGTATAAGTTCATGAATAGGAAAAAGCTGTGGAACCATTCTGCAAAGATGTCTTAATATTATAAATGCGAAAGTACCTATATGGTATGAATGGATGGATGTTTATTGCTCAATCTAGCCGAAACTACTGAACCATTTAAGCTGTAATTTCTAAAGGTTTAGTTTATGAGCTGGAAAAAGCTACTATTCATAACGATAACTCGAGGGCAATAGCTATAATAATAAATGTGAAAGTTGAATTGGATGTTTGTTGCTAAATCAAGGCTAAACTACTAAACCGATCTGGCTGAAATGTGTTTTAGGTATATTTCAATGTTGACAAGGACATAATCTACTTTTACATAAAAAATATAAATAAATATGGAAATCGTTTAGATCCTGGCACCGCGCGAGCGAAGTCGCTGGAAATAACTAATATTAATATATAAATTGCTCCTTAACTCAAAGTTCTGTACCATTATTCTATTTTGTTATGAATAAGTAGGTACTTACGATATGCAGTCGATGATAGGACAGACCGACAGACAAAGTGTGCATCCGGTACAATCGTCCGTTACGTGAGGAATGTGGGTTTTCGGATCAAATCTGGAACATAATAAATATAATTATGTAGAGAGTTAATCATAGAAGTATTAAAGCCGTGTTGGCAGAGTGGTACACGTGCTTAACGGTGAAGGAAAACATCGTGAGAAAACCGGCATATCATAGAACCTTAAAAAGTTCAATCAATGAAGCAAAAAATGCTCCTTTCTTATGCCTAGATTACACGTACAGAGTACTCGGCCGAGACAGTGAAAGCTTACATCACTTGCTCAGCCGAGCACTCGGCACTTTGTTTATACGTACTGAGTTTATAGGGCCGAGAGCACTGTCTCGGTGAAATACTCGGTACGTGTGATCAAGTCAGTCAGGTTTATACTTACTCAATCGCCTGATATCCGGAGTCCGCGCATGCCATGTAGCACTTTCCGCAGTTTATGCACATGTCCTGTAAATAAACTACATTGTAGGACTAAGTTGCAGCGACTAGGATGTGACTCCAAAACAAAACAAAGTCAGAAATTAACTATAGCTAAGATTGTTTATATCAACAAATTATATAAATATACCTGTTAATAAATCCGCTTGATTTCTAAACAAAGGTTTTAATTAACTTAACTTTAGTTTAGAACTTTAGTACATAATACTATATTATAAACCAAAGAGTCAACGAACAGAAAACCAAATATTAGAAATATTAGTTAATTTTATCTTAATCTTTGTTTAGAAATCAAGCGGATTTATTACTAGGTATATTTATATAATTTGTTGATATTTATGGATTTCCGCAAAGTAACGCCTGAATCAATCAATTAAGATTGTTTATACTAAATATTTACATAATAAGTGCTCTTAGTATTTGAATACCTACTCTATAATGCGTAGATCTCATGTTCCGAGCAAACGGGCGAGACAGTAAAATGTTTCTCGGTCGAGACAGTGATGTAAGCGAGTAGCTTACATCACTCGCTCAGCCGAGCACTTGGCGCTATGTTTTTAGAGAGTACTCGGCCTAGTGCACTATCTCGGCCGTTTGCTCGGTACGTGTGATCAAGGCATTATAAAAGAAATTAAAAGTTTTGGGGTTTATCCAATATCCTTCTCATGTACTACGTGGTGGTGGATGGTCACCAAGGGGCGGGAGGGGTGGAAAAAAATAGTCAAAAATGGGTCACGTAGTTTGGGTACGTTCCCTAATGATGAAGGATGATGATGAAGTACATACTTACATCATCGATAAGTGCAACCACTTGCTTAGTGTTGTCCAAATGCTTGTAAGTCCCGACCCTCGGTAGCGCTTCGCCTAAAACATCCTTTATCCTTGGCACCTCAGAGTTTCCATTGACGCCATTCGTACGGTTGTAGTTTTCGACCTTAATATCTTGTAATAAGTCTGATTTTAGCCTGATCGCGTGCAACTGCGCTTCACGCTTTTGGTTGTAGGGACCGAAGTGGGCTAGGACCTGAAAAAGTATTTAGATTTTAGACCCTTTCTTATGTTCAAATGTTTTATGCTCAAATAGTAACGCCCGCAACTTTGTTTGCGTTGCGAATTGACGAAAATCCTTTTTTAGTAGGCGCTTGCACTTCTTAAGGAACATACCCTCGAAATTGCATGTCTCTACTTTGAGTGGTTGGGCCTGTACGTTGTCTGTCAGTCAGACAGGACGAAGCATGTATACAATATATATATATATATACATATATATGTATACAAAGATAAAAAAGTATAACTTATAGCTTTTCACTGCTGGATGTGGTTGATACGTCGAGGTCTCCCTCAAGAGGCGCTACTGAGCCTGACTTTCGGCTCTGCTCATCTTTTTTTTTTGCCAGCAATAGTGCGCAAATCATCACTCTGTTAGCCAAAGGTTATCCGGGATTCGAACCCGCAAACATCAGATCGCAAGGTATGGGCTTCATCCACTCGGCGTGTTCAGAGCTACCCAGTTGTTCAACTTCAATTAGGTCAAATTACACTTATGGAGTAAAAATCAAAACTAAATTAAATATAGGCCGAATAATTAGCAGTGCGAGTAATGTCGCTTTCCAGTAAAGGGAGCAAGACAGGGCAGTATAGCTAAAAATATGGACCGACGGGAATTTTTCAATCCTTGTAGTACAACTACGAGTATATAAGACTCTCAACGAAAGCTGGCGCTTTCACCCTCCGTAGGCTTAAACATATTCTAGGCGATCCAGATGACGACATCACCACCGCCAATCCGGTGGTGGAAATGCAGTCATCCCGCGACAGACGTAACACTCCACAATTCGGTCGGAATCTCTCTTACAGGCCCTCTACATCGTTAGGTTCGATTCCTAACGGTGCCTTGGGTCAATAGTCCAATCATCCCCCTGGCAACAGTCCAAGCCGAGGTTCGACCCACCGTTGGGTACCCCTGTGCTGTTTGCCCCAACCTAAATTTTAAGGTAGAGCGCCATCTGCACTCGCCGAGAGTCCGGTGACGAAGTAACAGCCATCTGCGGCTAACTGCATTAAACGTCCATCCGAAAAAAAAAAATGGCGCTTGTTTGAGTTTAGGATGATTATTTTGACAGGTTACACACACACTCATACACACACACGCCGCGCCCTTATTCACAGACACTACACTGCACATGTGAGTGTTTTGTTCATGCCAGCTTTTGTTAACTATACTTACCTCTACTGAGTTCAGTTTTTCGAAAAAGTTCGTTTGTAGGTATAGGTACAAATGTAAGTAGGTACACATTTGTACCTATACCTACTTATAGGAGCCAATAAACAAATTTTCTTTCTTTCTTCTATTGTTCACGTATAGCCTAGCGGATGAAGCCCGTACCTTGCAATCAGATGATCGCAGGTTCGAATCCCGGTGGCAGTCACATTACAGGCTGATTATGATGCTTATTTTGCCATACCTTGCCATCATTGTCATACAAAGTCTGCACAGGTTTGCCCTTCTGATGTTTGAACGTAGGCGGCGACTGTCCCAGCCAGCCGGACAGGCCCTTCGAGCGGAGGTACAATAGCGCTTTGAGGCCTGTTATGTAGTCTTCGACCACTGTGAAGTCTTGGTTCTGGACTGCACTGCAAATCTAGAAGAAAAAAAATTACATTAACATACTACAACAGATATTAATATATAGTATAAATATATCCTACTATAATAATAATAATAATAAGGGCCAGATACAAAAGGTGGTACTATTAGAGTCGGCTCGCATGGTGAGAAGGTTCCTCACTCTGCAGCCCTAGCCACCAGCCGCTTGGGCTCTACTCCGCGGCTGGTGGTCCACCGTTTTTATATATTTTTTACAATAATACTGCTGTTTTTTTTAAATAGTTTATTTTTTAATATTATTGTAAAAAATAAATTTTAATGAGAGAAAAATATAAATAAATGATATATAAATATAAATAAACGAAAGTTTGTAAGGATGGATGGATGGATGGATGGATGGATGTTTGTTCCTCTTTCACGTAAAAACTACTGCATGGATTTTAATGAAACTTTACAATAATATAGCTTATACATCACAATAACACATAGGGTACAATTTATAGAGATACCTGCGCAGACGAATTCGCGGGCACCAGCTAGTATAGTAATAATTCCACTTAACTTCCAAACAAAGGTTCCAATTAACTTAACACTAGTTTAAGATATTTTGTATCTAAACCAAAGCGCCGAAAACAGAAAACCCTTGGGTTTGTGGAAATACTACTATATATATATATTTATACTATTTATTAATATTTATGGATTTCCGCAAAGTAACGCCTGAATCAATCAATTACCTACTACAACCGAGTTCGATCGGACGGTTCAAGTGACCGTAGCTTCGAGAATCTAGTGTTCGAAGAACCGTAGTAGGCACCACTGACAAGTCACAGGGAAGCATAATCAAGGTTTTATAAAAACATAGTACAACCGACTTCAATCGGACTGTTCTAGTGACCGTAGGCACCACTGACAAGTCACAGGCACCACAGGGAAGCAAAATACGAAATTTAATTGTGTGCATCTGAACTGAGGGACCAAATTTTAAATTTTCGAGAAACGATATAAGATTTACAGGGCAATTAGTTAAAAATAGTAAAAACTTATAGCAATCAGCCATAAATTTCTTAAACTTGAAATAAAGCTGTTATGATGAAATTACTTGGCCCCTCAATCCAGACGCTTGCATAAAGAGGCATATCCTAAATCTCAGAAAGTTCTATATCTAGGCTTATCATTTTTATTTCAGGATTTAATTAAGAATTTCTTAAAAGTTTTAAGAAATTTACAAGTCTAATATTTCGATTTAAAAACTAAACTAATAAACCGATTTTGATGAAATTTCTATGGGACCAAACTGAAAGTATATCCTCTTAAACTCAAAAAAATTTTTTTTACCTGCACAACAGGAGCTCCGCACATTATAAACTGCAGCGCAGAATCAGCGGAGTCTATCCCTCCAATTCCCAAAATTGGGAATCCTGGAAGCTTGTTCCCGATAGATGATACAGCCTTCAAGCCGATTGGACGAGTTGCATTCCCGGATACGCCACCGTAGGTCGTGTGCTTTTCAACACCTGGTAGAAAGGAGTGATCAGAATCGTTTGACTGTGAGGAATTTTTAATTTCCGTTAAGCGTCGATGACACACGGCTAGTTTACACGCTACAAGCCGGCGAGTTTAAAAATTAGCGAGTGAGCGAGTTAGAATAAAAAAAAATATATTTTGAGGTACCTTAACACTATATCTGATATCCATTACAATGTAGGTACCCGATCCATATTTAAGAAACCATTACCATATTTATTTATTTACAAACAAATATTACTTCAAATTAACAGGTAGCTCTAAAATAAAGTTAGCTTTTGAGAAGGATTGTCAACAAGCAGATTGTAAAAAAGCTGATGAAACTGAGCGAGTTTACACGCTACAAGCGAACTCGCTGTCTCATCGACGATTTACTTTATTGTCACGCAACAAGAGTAGGTGCTGTCAAAGTACTCTCACTAATGAGAGTACTTTGACAGCACAGAATAACAATTTCTTGACTTGAGTTTCTGGTAGTTTAGTATTATACACAAAATCTGGCCAGACCTTATGGCCTTGCGCACTTTGGCGTACAGTACGGCAGAGAATTTTAAATTTATCAATTGAATTTAATACTTATCCGATGGAAATAAGACATATATTTCGATTCTCGCGCGCATTGCTCTTAGGTCGATTACCGAGCATTGAAATATAATCTTATTTCGATTGGATAAGTATTAAATTCAATTGATAAATTTTAAATCCTCTGCCGTACCGTCCTCCAATGTGCGCAGGTCATAACAAGAGAAGGGCTAATGTTTATAGTCTTACCAACGGCAGGCCATGGTGTCGCATCAGACTTTACCGTCATCAGGCCAGACACCGTATTGATAGCAGAAACTCCACTCGCTCCGCCTAAAACACAGGAATAATCGAAAGTTTGCCTAAAGGGACATTCTTGCCAATATATATCAGGAAGTTGCAATAATTGGACAGGAAGCGACCATTTTTACCCACTTTACAATATTTTTACTCGAGATCTAGGTTCTCTCTAAGATTTCTAAGATCGAGCTAACTGTGCCGCCTGTTTTGCCGTGTCTTTTATGATGAATAACTGCAGCCTATGTTTTCATTTTACCCGCGTGGTATATACTGTACGTGGTGTAACCGTAATTTTGTAAAAACCGATAGTAAATTTACAATTTAACGTTTTCAAACACGTTAAATTACAAACTGTTGCAAAATTGTACACACTACGAAAGTCTGCTATGAAATAGACCAATCAACGGACCACCAATAGGAAGCGCGCACTAAGGCAAAGGAAAAAAATATCAACCAACCAATCAGATGGCGACTGCGCCATGATTGGTCGGTTTAAAATTATCGAATTTTAATAAACTACGGTGTCACAAATCTACAATGCGTTATCACCTTTTTCCTTTTCCTACATACATTACATAGGTAATTTAATTTCAACTCAATCGGTTCAATAATTTTATCGTGATTGAGCAGCAAACAACAACGATACAAAGATAAATCCTACTAATATTATAAACGCGAAAGTTTGTAAGGATGGATGGATGGATGGATGGATGGATGTTTGTTTCTCTTTCACGTGAAAACTACTGAATAGATTTTAATGAAACTTAACAATAATATAGCTCATACATCAGAATAACACATAGGCTACAGTTCATAAAGATACCTGCGCAGACGAAGTCGCGGGCATCCGCTAGTAGCATATAATAATCTATCCATTCCTCCTCACAATTTTAGTATTTAGAAGTAGTGGAATGGAAAAGGGTGTACCTTCGTAGGCGGCTTCAGCGATGGTGACAATTTCAGTGATGTTTGGCGTCAGCTTCACGAAGAACGGGATCTTAATCGCCTTGCGAACCCATTGGGAAATGCCCTTCACTAGCACCGGGTCCTGCCGAATACAATTTCAATTTGCATAAAACCCAGAACCCAGGACTACTGGCCATTTCTCACCATCATCGTCGCGATCGCAAGGTTTTTTAAAGAAAAAAACATTCAACCGAATTGATAACCTACTCCTTTTTGAAGTCGTGAAATCATCATACTTTAATTTAGATTTTATACGTGTTTTCAAGTTAGTAGGGTTAATTTTAAAACACGTATAAAATCTAATTAAAGTATGAAACCTTTCACTTTTTTTGTTGACGAAATTAATAAATATGGACGAAACGAATAGTGTGAAGAAATTACTATAATACGGCGTACTTTTTGAGTATTTGTCCGAAACATTTTGTATGGAATTCGAATTTGAGGAGTCCATTTTATGTCCTTACTGTTACTGTTTTTAGTCGGTTGAAAAATCCTCTCTACGCACAAACTTACACTTTTAGACAAACACAAACACACCCTTCAAGTCTATACGTTTAGCGGTTTGGTCAGTACGTTGTCTGTCAGTCTAGTCCAAGCTTTTTCAACAGATTTCAATAAAGAGAAGTTTATCAATTCGGTAGATTTATTTTTTCTTTGTTTGTTACCTCAGATCTTTGTTGTTTATAACCCGAATTGACCAATTCTTTTTTTAGAAAGGATATACTTCCAGATTGGTTCCGTACAAATTTCATATAAATCGGTTCAGCACTTTGGTTTTGAAATCAAAATAACTGAAAAAATTACGTCATTCGTAAACGAAGCGTATTTTGCTTCCCTGTGACTATACAGTGGTGTTTATCATCACTAGACTAGTCCAATTGAAGTCGGTTGTACCTTGATTATTATAAGATTTAAGTCCACATTTCTCGTTATTTCTACCCTGCAGGCTTCGCACGGACTGGGGATAAAAATTTTGTCCCCCGTTTTTATCCACCGTCCAGTCAATTTTATCCCTTGAAGGTGGATAAAGACGGGGGACAATTTTTTTATCCCCATTCCGTGCTATCCTTGCAGCACGGATAGCACGGACTGGGGATAAAAATTTTGTCCCCCGTTTATATCCACCTTCCAGTCAATTTTATCCCTTGAAGGTGGATAAAAACGGGGGACATTTTTTTTATCCCCAGTCCGTGCTACTAAGCCTGCTGGTGTTAGTACCTGTCCACAAGCCAGTCCCATTCCGGACTCGCCCATGCCGTGCGGACACGACAGGTTGAGTTCTAACGCGTCAGCGCCCGCAGACTCTGCTTTTTGGGCCAACTCCGTCCAGTCAGCTTCGTTGTACGAACACATTATTGATGCTATCACCACCTGACAACAATAGTGATTGTGTGACTTTATTGGGAATTGAAGATCCTATTTGATAAGATAACTCGATTTATAAAATGAATACAAATGAAACCCTTGTTATACAATAGAAAATTTAACAAGCGGTTTTAACTTTGCGGAAATCCATAAATATCAACAAATTATATAAATATATTTAGTAATAAATCCGCTTAATTTCTAAACAAAGGTTTTAATTAACTTAACTTTAGTTCAACTATACCAAAGAGTCAAAAAACAGAAAACTAAAGTTTAAAGATACGACACGTGTTTCGCCTCTACACGAGGCATCATCAGGAGGTGTGGACTCGCCGAAGTTTGAAACGAGACTCGTTTAGAAATTAAGCGGATTTATTACTAAATATATTTATATAATTTGTTGATATTTATAGTTTAAAAACTGAAAACCCGACTGCGAAATAATTATTTGTATTTATTTATTTTACTTTAATTAAAACGGCAGCAGCCAATTACATTAATTAAAGAGCGAATTACTAGGGTACTAAATAACATTTGATTAAAAAAGATAAATTAAAATCTAAGGAAAGTGGAATATAAAATTAAGTAAAACTGATAACAATAATTAACATTCAATACATCTCGCTCACAAAACCTCAAACATTCCGATAAAATCTTCGTCCAAGTATCCGCAAAGAGGTCTAGACCAGCATACATTCATTGTCAATTCATTATTCCAAATTAAAATGTAATCATATAATTTATATATATATTTATAATCTCCTTTAAAATACCTTCATTCTGATACCCTACTCGATATGTTTGGTAAACAAAAAAATATTAACGACTTACTATTTAGCTCCATAAATCCGCCATTTTGATTATTTTTTTTAGAACACTCGATTTTTGAGACGAATCTAACGATACCTTAACTGTCAAAATCCATCCAGCCGTTACGAGGTGACCCAGAAATTTACATACATACATACATACAAGATACGCGCGAAAAACATAACCCTTTCTTGGCAGTCGGGTAAAAATAGGTGCAGAAGCAAAACAATAATTGTCTCCTTCATAGCGTGAGCACGCGCGAAAGAGAGACAGAGATACTTTTCAAAATGCGCATGCAGTGTGACGTCACGCCGCGCTGTTATTCAGGTAATAAAAAGAGCAAAAAGACAATATCGCAAGGCGGGACGAGTAGTCGAGAAGAACTTCTAGCAAGCTGTGGTGCAGCATTAGACCCAACTTATTTACCATTTACCTACCTTATTAGGGAAGTCCCTCTTCAGCTCAGTGATACTGCGACACCAGTACGCCTCGCACTTCTCCGAGATGAGCTCGATGTTGAGGAACGAGCCCTGGCCGGGGCCGTAGTTCTCGCCAGACGTCACGCCGCGCACTATACGCGGCGACACGTTGGTCACTAAGTCCTGCGCGATAAGGTTCAATTTTGAATAACATTAAATTTTATTTATTATAGACATTAAACAGCTGTAACATACATTTTACTTAATGATTATAGTACTTTGCTTATCAATACTACAGCCCACTGCATTATCCACAGATTTATATAAGATTTATTTAATTAAAGCCTAGAAATGCGTGGAATGCTGCGTGCTATTACAGTACAGTTCTGCTACTTTGGGGATCTGGGCTAGTTGGGGTAAAGTTAGTCAAGTATAGTACCATCAAATTAGAATCCTCTACAGGATTCCGTCCGTACCGAGATGGGGTCTGCCGCCAAACAGTTAAGTACGTGTGAGAGTTACTGTATGCCAGTTTGAAGAGCTCTGCAGCTAGGGAACCACTGGGTTTTCGAGATTAGATTATAATATTCAATTGTACTCAAATAAATATACAAAACTAGATGACGCCCGCAGCTTCGTTTGCGTTTCAAAATTAAAAAATCCTTTAATTTTACGCACTTTCAGCCCTTGTGGAACATATCCTTAAAGTTTCAAGTCTCTACATTCAGCGGTTTGGCCCGTACGTTGTCTGTCAGTCAGTCATGTCCAAGCCTTTTATAGATATTGATTGATAAAACAAAGCTTATGCTAAAATAACAAAAAATAGCTAAAGTGTCAAAATAAATATTTCACAAACGCCAAAGGAGTAGTAGTAGTAATCTGCAAAAGTTTAAATAATTCAAACTCCTGTGAAGCACAGTATTAGTCATATTTTAGCATCAAAACGCTCGTAGCGAAGACTCAGTATTCAGTATTCAGTATTCATTTATTTATTGCCAAGTAGGGTACATTACATAAGTAGTGTGTTTCTTAGAGTAAGTATACCTAACTACATTTATGTACATTTACACCTACACCCTGTATGCGTAGGGCAAAGCAATTACTCATCCATACCATAGTATCAAACTTACCTTATCAAGTCCAAAAGTCTTGGTGACAACGAACCCCCAGCCCTGTTCAAACGCTCGTCTGATCATAGGAGAGCTGGTGGTGGGCGGGGCACTGGCCAGTCCAAACGGGTTCTCAAACTTGATGCCGCAGACCTCCACAGATAGATCCACATCGTCGATGGGGCAATGGAACTTGGGGAGTTCTACTGGTGCATCGTGGGGAATACCCTGGGGAAGAATAGGGTTATTTGAGAATCTGTGGATTTTATAAATCTATTGTGGGCTTTATGAACGAAAAAATACTCTTGTAGGTACGATCAATGTAGTTTATTATGTAAACTACATTGTGCGTGATGCTAAAGCAGCTTCATAATCGCTCTATCTAGTTACTCGTAATTCTAGTTCATTGTAGCTAATTTAGCAGACATAGATTAGATAATTTGAACTTAAACAGGAAACAGTGACTGTCCTACAACTCTGTCTGTATAATTCAGTACAAATTAAACAATATTGTATTTGCACTTTGAGTAATTGATCAATATTGATCTTCCCAACTCAATTTAAAGGTATTTTACTCATTTAGTTGTGCAAAAGTGCACATATAAAATATATGCAGTTACGCTGATCTTGTTTATCACGGGATAAATAGATGTTAATCCCTGCAATTTAAATTTAAAATTGCAAATGTACTTTGTATATTTGTACCTATTTTTCTCATAAAATCTCGAAATATTGTATTTGACCATAATTAAACTAAAAATCAAAGAAAGTCAGAATTGCGAGGTACCTGCAGGTAGCAGTGCATGGCCCAGGCAGCATTTTTCCCATCATTGACGCTCTCCACCGTGGTCTCCGCGGTGCCCGCGATGTCTCCGCCCGCGAACACGCCCGCAACGCTGCTCTGCATGGAGTGAGGGTCTATTTCCGGAAGCCCCCAACGGTTGATTTTCATGCCGGACATAGCTTCTAACACTGTAGGATTTAAATTGAGAGTCTGTAATTTTCATACCACCTGCTCGACAATGTCCAATTACATATCATGCTATCATCAAGTTAAAGCAAGCATTACCTCCCAAGGGGGGTTATGTTGTATGAAACTCCCAAGGGTTGTAATGTGATTTGAATTTGGAACGTCAAATTCGTGTTGAAACTCGTGGAAAACTCAAAGTAAAAGAACGCCCATATGGCATTGTAAAAATGTTTGTTCGCAAATAAAACTGGCCACTCATAAAAAAAAGAAAAAAGGCGCGACTTCAAAGATTGTGAAACAAAAGACGGTGTTCGCTGCTGGAGCGGTGGCTCTGGGATTTTTATTGCCTCGCAGAAGGTGTGAAAAGTAGAGTATACTCCTCTGGGATTAAGCCTGTCTTCGTCTTGGGTAGCTTGAACCCCTCGCGTCACTCAGGACTCTACATAGTCCCTCGTTAGCTCAGGGTTCAATATGCCACCCGCGACATAAAACACTGCTTTATGCCCTTACTGCATAATCTACTATTTGCCATGCGGCAATCTAGCCCTAAACTAAGCAAGCTTGAACAATGGGAACCAAATAACTGATAGAATACATAAATACTTCTTTTTGTAAATACATAGGATAAAGGATTCATCATCATCATCAGCCCATTAGTCCACTGCTGGACAAAGGCCTCTCCCAATAAGCGCCATCGCGCCCTGTCTTTGGCTTGCCGCCTCCATTTTCTACCTGCAGCCTTTCGCAAGTCGTCACCCCACCTGGCCGGAGGGCATCCTACACTACTTTATTTACTCACAATCAGTTTAAAAATGAAAGTTTGGTTTGATAAACAGTTTTTTATAAAAGATTCCCAAAGTTTAACTCCACAAGCAGCAAGCAAGAATTTTGTTAAATTCGCAACGCAAACGTGCCGGCTTCAACTAATAAAAACATAAACAATAATCCATGTTTCGAACTTCGGCGAGTCCACACCTCCTGATGATGCCTCGTGTAGAGGCGAAACACGTGTCGTATCTTTAAACTTTGGTTTTCTGTTCGTTGACTCTTTGGTTTAGTTGAACTAATGTTAAGTTAATTAAAACCTTTGTTTAGAAATTAAGCGGATTTATTACTAAATATATTTATATAATTTGTTGATATAATCCATGTTGTTTACCATCTTTATCGTATAGTCCGGATCCGAAGGCGGATATAATGAAATTAGCCTTCAATTGCATCACTTGGTCTTCATCTTCTATCCATTCTCCATCTTCCAATTGCTCCGTTCGACACATCTTCAGACCAGTTATCTGTCAAATAAACATATAAGAATATAATTAATATATTTTAAGGGGAGTCCTCAAATCCGAATTCCATACAAAATGATTCGGACAAATACTCAAAAAGAACGCCGTATTATAGTAATTTCTTCACACTATTCGTTTCGTCCATGTTTTTTGATTTCGTCAACAAATAAAGTGAAAGGATTCATACTTTAATTTAGATTGTATACGTGTTTTAAAAGTAACCCTACTAACTTAAAAACACGTATAAAATCTAAATTAAAGTATGAAACCTTTCACTTTATTTGTTGACGAAATCAAAAAACATGGACGAAACGAATAGTGTGAAGAAATTACTATAATACGGCGTTCTTTTTGAGTATTTGTCCGAATTATTTTGTATGAAATTCGGATTTGAGGATTGGCCTTTAATAAAATATATCTTGTTTGGACATATCATACAACGCCATCTAGCCCCAAACTAAGCAAGCTTCTACTATGGGAATCAGATAACTGATACAATACTTATTACTTACTTTTTTTTGGAAATACATACATAGGATACAGACTCAGGAGAAACTACGATGTTCAACGCACAAATGTTTTCCTGAAGCGGGAATCGAACACGCGACACTATAGACTCATCTAACTGCACCATGACCATGACCATGTGATGTCAAAAAATATTAAAAAATATTACTAACGCTCTCCTAGCCGAGAGTAAGCCTGAGTCCCAGCTGTGGGTATAGGCTGTAAGTCAGCGTATAGTTTATAATAGATTTAAGTTGGTTATAATATCACTTTGATTCAAGTAAACTTACTCTTCCATCTTTGACAATGACCTCTCGAGGAGACATGAACGGAATGAATTCACATTTTTCTTCCTTCGCTAAATCCACCTGTAAATGAGAAATGTACAAAAATTTTATTTTAAATTATTCAGTGCTGTTATAAAAAAATATTTTATATGCCGTATATTTCCAAATCCCGACTATAAAGACGCGTCGCGCCCCGCAACGGAAGTCGCGGAGTCGAACGCTATGTCGACGGCGCACAAAAAAAAAACTTTATTATAATAATTAGTAAGTTGTAAGGCTGTGGCTATTACCTCCTCAGGTACGGCTCTAATATTCCCGAATCCCTTCCTAAACACGACGAACACGCGTCGCGCCCCGCAACGCAGCGCAGACGTGGCGCAGTCGAACGCAGTGTCGCCCGCGCCTAAAACTATCACGTTGCCGTGGAGAGCTGGTAGAGATGATTTGCATGCACACATTCCTGAAACAAATATTTTATTTATATGATTTTTTACACGTAGAATAAAAAAATAACAGCTATTGGAATAATTAAAGTTTATTTACAACAGACTTCAAAAATAGGAGACTCGGAACTTCGAAATATATCAATCGATTTTGATTTCAGATTGGTATCATATAAATTTCATCAAAATCGGTTCAGTAGTTTACATCAAAATAACTGAAAAAAATATATCGTCGAAGTTAACAAAATTGCGTCTTTTGCTTTCCTGACTTTAATAAAATTATTAAAGTAACGTTGTTCTGTTCTAAGGAGACATTTCAATGAAAAATCTTTTTGTTTCCAATCGTTTTAGCATGTTATATTACAAAAACAACGGTTCTTCCCCTTTTAGACTATTTATTCAGCATAGAAAATTAAAATGTAATTCAAGATACAAGCGGACGTTATTTTTTTATACAAATCCTTTGATGGTTTGAAAGGGCTTGATATCTTACCTCGTTTGCTGCCCCTAGAGACTAGAGGTAGGAAGTCCTTGCTGGTATAGAAGCCCATGTCTGTAGTCAGTCCTTTGAACAAAGGCACGCTCTTCGGCTCTGGTAATCCGATCCCGAGGAAAACCGCCTTGTGGCCATCTTTCAGGAGACCCTACAATCACAAATATTATAAACTAGCTGAAATATTGCTGAAATGAATCTGATAAATTAATATCAGAAACCTATCTCTTAACCTATATATTGCTTTGTATCACGATTTACCACGTTTTTATTTTCAGTTTCTTTCTTTCTTCAATCAAATTTCAAGTAGGTACGTCCCAAAAAAACCGACATATCTCGTTGAGGAAGCGAGATAGAGCAAAAGCATAAAAACGTGGTTTTGGATTATTTATTTACTTATGTTTGTTTTATAAGACTAAATCCTACAGCCGCTTGAAGCTGACCCAAGAGAAAAAAACCATTTATAAATATCGGATTTTCTTTATCTTATTTGATGAGTGATTGAAATAATGTGATAACATACCTGAACGGTGATATCCTTGGCGGATAATTTCCTGCCAGTGACGAATTTAACTCCTAGATTCTTGACTAATTCCACTTCATACTGCACCACATCGTAAGGGAGACGGTATTGAGGGATCTCGGCGGCACTGTTTAAAACGAAGTTTTTTTTATTTGACAGACTTTTTATTTTTAATTTATTTGCCAAATAGTAGGACTAGATAGGCTTAATAGATAAAAAAATACTTTTTTAATTCTCATGCTCGTCAAGTTCAACTTACTTCGTGATCGCTTTAGAGGGAGTAAAAGTTTAGGCCCCAGAGCAAGAAATTGCCAGTTAGTTATAGGTTTCATACAGGTAGAAATCATTTTCCAAATTAGAGGATTAGATTTTCGGTCCCTAATTAATATCCATAGATTACGTACGTGGTATTACGAGGATGAATAACATAACTCATAATATTATAGACTATAGACCTTATATATTACCTCAGTCCACTCAAATATTTCTCCGTCTCGTAAACCGTGATGTCCGTATACTCAGGCCTGGCGAGGAAGCAGGCACAGCTGATGCTGCCCGGTCCATCGCTGATCAGAGCTATCTTCTAATCACCGCCTTTAGGCAGTGGCTTCGTCTTATAATACTGTAGATGGACTCACCTCAGTCCCCCCAAGTATTTCTCCTTCTCGTAAACCGTGATGTCCGTATACCCCAGTCTGGCCAGGAAGCAGGCACAGCTAATGCTGGCCGGCCCTCCGCCGATGAGAGCTATTTTCTGTTCACCGCCTTTAGGCAGTGGCTTCGTCTTCGGGTCTAGGGTTTGAGGGATACCCATTTTCATGAAGATCTAGAAGGATTTTGTACTTTATTGATAGAGTGAGAAAGAGTGTGTAGATTGTGCGTGGCATAAAGTAGCAAATGAAATAACTGGGCTTTCAAGACTATCCATTAAATTGTCTTGAAGTGGACGATTATAAAAGTTCTGAGTAGCATTGTTCTGTGGGCATGATTTTTTACCATTTTGTTTACCTATAAAAAATTAAGGATGTGTCACATAAACACAAAATTCTGCAATCTCTGCATATCTGATATTAATAACGCTCTTTTGGCGCAAGTGAGGCCCAGGATATTCTCTCAGAGAATGGCGCGTGTATACGTAATTAAGAGGTTGTTACATTGATTGACACTTTTTGTGAATGTACGTCTTTGTGTGTGTGTGTGTGTGTATGATTGTATGTGTATGTTTGTGCGTGAGGGAGTCTTACGTCAACAGCAAAATGCTGTAGTCCCCCGATATTGATAGCGCCCTCTTCGCTCGCGTGGAGGTTGCAGCCGCCGACACAGAGGTCGCTGGTGGGACACACCATGCCGCAAGTGAGGCCCAAGGGGTTATCCGAGAGTATGGCCTTTGCTGCTCCATAGTAGTTCTAGTGAAGAAATAATAATGAAATAGTTTATTTTTAGAAGAATAGAGGAACAATATTGGGCCGACCACATAAAAAATGGAGATGAATTTAGTTTAGGATAAAAATCCATTCCATGCGAGTAAACAAATAAAATAAGTGTCAAAATGTGTCAGGCTTTTCAAATCACCATTTTTTAAATACAAATTGAGATCGAGGACGCGTCGTCCACTTTCAATATCCCCTTGAATTTAAATCATGGGGAAATTCAAATTCAAGAAGGTTCTACCCCCGGGTTAGTCCCAACTTCAAGTCCCAAGTCTGTTGTGCAAAATCTCCTTGATTCAAAATTTTTTAATGAGAATTTTGACGTGACTAGACTACGTCTAATAAATCGATGAACGCCGGTTGCATGCACGAAAACGTTGACTTCATTTTCCGGTAACGCTGTCATTGTCCGGTAACGCCCATTGTCCCGTTACGCGGGTAGTCACGTTAAACTATAGTCCGTAAACCAACTTTACAGACAACCAATTTTTTTCTAAATCAAGGCAATTTTCAAGGATTATGAAAAATGACTTACTTTGTTAGCAATGCTAGTGATGAAGCTCTTGACATCGATCTGCGTAGGGCAGGATTTCTGGCAAGGTGCGTCTGCGCATTTGAGGCATCTCGCCGCCTCTTTCAGCGCGCCGCGTTCCGAAAGGGTCGTGTGCTTTATGTCATCGAAGTTTTTTGTCAGGGTTGGACATGTCTGAAAAACAAATAAAGTTTTATTTGGAGTTTTGGCGGGAACGTGAAAATGAAAGGATGGCGGCATTAGAATAATTGCTAAAACTTGTGTTACTTTGAGAGTTAAAGTGTAAAAATGGTGGTTTTTTATCCAACGTGTATGAGTGATGGTGAATAGTGTAATGCTGTAAAACGTGACTTTTCGTGCTGCCTCCAAAACTCCATAGAAGCCTCTAGTAAAGTCGCAACCACTACTTTACAGGGGCATGACTTGACTTATCGACTCTGACTTTTGACAAAATAATCTCTCCAATTACTTGACACTGGCTATATACCTTTGATGTGAAGCCAAAAGCGAAGAACTGAGGTTCTTCGAAAAAAAAAAAAAACAATTTACCTAGGTACATTTTTTTCATAACCAATACTGTTTGTCCCACTGCTGGGCTCAGGTGTCCCTCCATACTCTAACCAACAGCTTATATCTAGGAGACATTTTTTGAATGATGAATATGTTTGCGCAATATCAATTAAGCAAAAACGACTAAATCGATATGGCTGAAATTCTGTATGGGTATAGTTTTTGAGCGCTTAAAAAGAATAGAGGCTCTATCTACTTATTTCTTGATACCAAACAGGCGAAGATGCGGGCACAAGCTAGTAAACACAGATTTAACATTCGCAAATGTAACTATCTACTTATACTTATACTTTAGTGAAATTGAAGACGTGCTTCTAAGTATCTTTCAATGGATTTTGTAATGTCTTATTCTTGTGGACAAACTGTTGCTAAACTAATTCACGTCCTACCTACACATCTATTACTGATAATAATTTTATTCCAAGGTCCATTAAGTAAACAGCACAAGCGCGCCCTTTGTTCATAAGACTTCAACTGACAAATTACTCGTTTCTTTTAACTTTCAAACTATTTATGCATTCATAAGTTTGTGAGATTTTTTTAATGTTTGGTACCTCAGAATTTTGTTATTTATTAACAGAACAGATTTAAAAAAAAAAATATTTTTTTTGGTGATAATTTGTGCCTTCTGCTTTTGTTCTTACTCAACTCAACTTACGTTGCATTTTCTGTCAGCATTCCTCTTCCAATGTTGTTTGTTCTTCTTGGTCTCGGCTGAAGGCACCAGATTGGTGTAAGGCTTTGTCGTTGGGTTCAAACGAAGAAGATTCTGAAACATAAGAAAAAAATAGTTATTTATTAGGTAACTTTAATAATATCAAATATTATACAAACGTACTTACACATCCGAAGCATATAAAAAAGTATCATGGTTTTGTATTAACCGCCAATAATTATTTCCTGGAAAAATATATTTTTCAAGTAGTTACTCACTTTGATAAGTAGACAGTAAGTTCTTAGTTACTAATTTATTAATCTCTACTTCATCGACATAAAATATTTACTTGAATGGTCACTTGTTTATGTTAGCGAGATAAATTATTCAAGAAACTAAGTAAGTAGTTATTTATTATTACGTATAGTAGGAACGTTTATAGATATCAAATTACGTCTAAGAACTGAATATTAAACCTTGAGATAACCTTTTGTTTAATGTCAATTCATCAGTTAAAATAAAGGTACAAATCATGACGTAAAGTTTAAAATCCTCATAAAGTGTTAATATCTTAAAAAATCATAATGATCGCAAATAAAAATGACAAAAAAGTTTTATTTGCGTGAATTTTTAGTATTTTTTTACTCTGACTGTACAAGGCAACTGCACAGTTAACTAAATTGAAATGTCCTATCAAGAGCTACATAGTCTAAATTTATTTTTCAAGGCCTAAATAATGGACGTTAGCAATAGATACCTACTAACTTATTATTTTATTATAATCTCCTTTTACTTGAAAACTAGAAAAAAACTCTAAGTACCTATGTTTGTATGTAATTATTACATAACATAAATAACTTAACATTATACCTATCTAGAAACATACCTAATAAATTATATTTACAGAATAAAATAATTGTAACTCGTGGTACCTACCTCATACCTACATAGTAGTAGAATTTACTTTTATTCCACTTCGAAAGTAAACATACAAGTTTATTACAACTATATTAGCCTTGAATTACCTACTTAGTAGGTAAACACTTTAAAATCTTTATCAATACTTCTTCCTGCAATTCATAATCTTATCAACTTTCATAAAAAATCTATTGATAAGAAATGTAGCCAAACAAGACTGACCTCAATATCGGGGAGTTCCTTGCTTAGAAGTACTTTCGACATGTTGTTTTGGATTACTGCGGGCCACAAAATCACATATAAAAACTCTGTAGCTGTCGACTGCACACTGGCAGTGCCAAACAGCGACTGAGCGAGCACGTAAATAAATTCTCAAGGTATTTGATCTGTGAAGACCAGTTTACCAAGACCTGTGAATAAAAACATGTTTCTTGGGTTATAAGGAACTCGTGTGGAAACTGTGCATTCCATGGAACATACATACAATATCACAAAGTACCTTTTTAGGGTCCCAATTCTGATAGGAAACTTGTAAGAATGACGCGTACTTTTCTGTTTTTTATTTTTTAACTAGGTTGGTTACGTTATGTAAATACCTAGTAGTCGTTGTCTGTGATTTGGTCATTGTGATGTCATATCTACACAGCGTTTCTGCTGTTATTTCTGTACTTTGATAAAATAACAGATAAGGTTATTGCTATGCAGATAATCAATAACTACGTTATGGGATTTAATAAATAAATAAATAAAACCAACATTTGAACAGTTAATATAAATATATTTTGAATTATTCAGAGGCTTTACAATATTTGGAAGAATTTACTCCTACAGCGTAATTCAATTTACAGACAGCAAATATTTTCTTATAAAAAATAATCTTACTCAAGCCACTAATATTAATGTAAGCTGAAGTGAATATACAAACGATATTGGGATGATATTAAATATACATACTTATGTAGTAAGAATTAAAGAATAAAAAAAATATGAAAGTACAGTACCTACTACTTTTATTTGCTTAGGAAGAATCGATTTTTTTGTTGTGAAAAATAACTGATTTATGAACTAATCTATCAAATATTATTTGTTAGTATTACAACCCATTTTGTGACAGACACTCTGCAGAAAAGTGAATTATTCAAATTTAGCCATCGAGAATCCAGCAAGAGGAGGGGTTATACGTCAGAATCTGCTAACATAATTTTCTGCCTGCCATTTTTGACGGGGGACGAGGTAAACACGCATATTCATGTAAACGCACACTATAATAATATCGCACACCATCTTAAAATATGCACAGTTATCAAATTCAGCGTATAGTTTTATTTAACGTGAATGGCCAAGAAGGTTATATGGCAGCAGAGAGGTTCGCATTGCGTTAACCCCTCCTTTTGCTGGATTCTCGAAGGATTTAGCAGCCAGGGAAAATATTAATGATGTTAGAACCAAAGAGGTCGCCTTTGATAGGGAAAAATAGAGAAATGTCCACCAATTACACCGACAAGAGCGAAGCTCTTAAATTTAATAATTATAATAATGAGTTACGTGAATGATTATGATAAAATAATTGATTACCAAGCCTACAATTTCAATCAATCGAAGCCCCATTAGAATACTAAATTGCGATACAAAATGCAACACCAAAAATGGCGCGTCCGTTTTTAGTTAAAACTAAATGTTATTTACATACCTGTTCTTCTAAATATTTGCATCTGAACAATACATACATTAAAATCTTATTGCTACATTGCGTGCAATTGTTCTAGCTTCATAAAAAAACTAGCTTTCACCCGCGGATTTGTGCAGTACTTGTCAAGAATAGCCTGTATTTAATTACAGGTACCCGAAAACAACATCTTTGTCAATCCGTTCAGTTGTTTAGGCGTAGCTGATCACCACACAAACTTTCGCATTGATGAGTGACGAGTGTTTCTATGGCAACGTTCCAACGGTTAAGTTTTTCGCAGACTTTCGTTATTATCACACATAGTTATTAGATTATAAGGGGTATTTATCGCGCTCACCTTATTTTTCTTTGTCAACCAAATGAAGGTAGTTTCGCCTGCCCCCTTTTCACCACGACGTTAGTTCTAATACACCAGCCAACCCGTGACCACGGCTGTTGCAATACAGCCGAAACGTCAGGACAAAAATAGATAAGCTGAGCGCGATATATACCCGTTACAATCTAATAACTATGTTCCAACGCTTTTCGGCCAAGCAACAACAATTGCACCTTATATCAAAACTTATGCCTAATTTACATCAGGAGTGGATTTAGACAGTAATTAACTTAGTGCCATGTTGCAGCTGGTATGCCCTTAGATATACAATGCGATAATGCAGCTAGTCCACTGAAGCCCACGCTATTTATCGCAGTTCATAGCTCCATCTGGCAGTGGATCGTAATCGTAGGCGAATGAAAGTAAATGTATAAAAATGCTTAAAAAAAGAGGCCTTTTTTACTCCAGTGGTCAAAAGCTTAAACCCGATATGACATTTGCATCGAAATCCCAGCAGTCGCAATGTGAACTTTCTCTCGTACGATTTAAAGTTCAATTTTGCGTGCGAAGCTTTACGCTATAGCACGCTTTTCATATCTAGAGGTGGATTAATATATCTAGATCATAAAAACGCAATTTTCGACCGTTGATGATTAAAATTGCATTTCAATTTGATCTGATTCTATAATTAATTGTGCGGATATCTGGACCTTACTCTAACTATACCACACCAGTAACATTGGTTTTGAGGTTATGTTCGAAAAAAATGTATAATAATAACATTTTGGACATTTTATACCACTTTATGATAAACAATACGGGCCGGACAAAATAGTGCTTTAGTAATTTTTTTTTACCTTTAATTATGACGAGCGCTCTCCAGATAGTAAAAGATCACGCCTGCTCATGACCAGGTCAGTGCTACACAGGACTTTGATTCGCATAAGCCGGTGCAACACTGATAAAGCGCTAGTCCACATTGAAACATTTTTGAGAAACATTTTCGAGAAACATTTTTCTCGAAAGCCCAGTAATTTCACTAGTCACCGTGCCCTTCCAACCGGAACACAGTAATGCTTACACATTACTGTTTTGCGAAAGTATATCTGACACTGTATTGAGTATTTTGTAGTACATATAATAAGTATTTTATTAAGATAGAAGGCGCTGCTCAAAAAAATCCAAATTACTATAGTACTTAGTAGTCTGCCGCATGGCGAATACACAATGGGCGAAGGTCACCACAGATTGGTGGCCTCAGGGAATCAAACGCCCTCGTGGCAGACCAAAGCGCAGGTGGAAAGATGAGTTAGACATTTATAAAAGGGACTGGTCCACAAACGCACTTGACAGAGAGGACTGGAGAAAAGGGGGGGAGGCCTTTGCCCAGCAGTGGGACATGTCAGGCCAATAATAATAATAATATAGTACTATATTCACCCAACGATATATGTTTTTTCACAAGTTTATTTTTTATTTATTTTCTGTACTGGTGTTATTTTAGCAGTTAAACACACTATTGTCTAATTATCCAAAAAAAATAATCGTACACAAAACATATCAATCGATTAGAAACAACATCAACGGTTATTCGCTTATAAACAAATACTGTACTTAACACCCACTACAATACATTTAATACAACAATATACATTTTTTTCATAACCTATAACTGTTTGTCCCACTGCTGGGCTCAGGTGTCCCACATACTCTAACCAACAGCTTATATCTAGGAGACATTTTTTGAATGATGAATATGTTTGCGCAATATCAATTAAGCAAAAACGACTAAATCGATATGGCTGAAATTCTGTATGGGTATAGTTTTTGAGCGCTTAAAAAGAATAGAGGCTCTATCTACTTATTTCTTGATACCAAACAGGCGAAGATGCGGGCACAAGCTAGTAAACACAGATTTAACATTCGCAAATGTAACTATCTACTTATACTTATACTTTAGTGAAATTGAAGACGTGCTTCTAAGTATCTTTCAATGGATTTTGTAATGTCTTATTCTTGTGGACAAACTGTTGCTAAACTAATTCACGTCCTACCTACACATCTATTACTGATAATAATTTTATTCCAAGGTCCATTAAGTAAACAGCACAAGCGCGCCCTTTGTTCATAAGACTTCAACTGACAAATTACTCGTTTCTTTTAACTTTCAAACTATTTATGCATTCATAAGTTTGTGAGATTTTTTTAATGTTTGGTACCTCAGAATTTTGTTATTTATTAACAGAACAGATTTAAAAAAAAAAATATTTTTTTTGGTGATAATTTGTGCCTTCTGCTTTTGTTCTTACTCAACTCAACTTACGTTGCATTTTCTGTCAGCATTCCTCTTCCAATGTTGTTTGTTCTTCTTGGTCTCGGCTGAAGGCACCAGATTGGTGTAAGGCTTTGTCGTTGGGTTCAAACGAAGAAGATTCTGAAACATAAGAAAAAAATAGTTATTTATTAGGTAACTTTAATAATATCAAATATTATACAAACGTACTTACACATCCGAAGCATATAAAAAAGTATCATGGTTTTGTATTAACCGCCAATAATTATTTCCTGGAAAAATATATTTTTCAAGTAGTTACTCACTTTGATAAGTAGACAGTAAGTTCTTAGTTACTAATTTATTAATCTCTACTTCATCGACATAAAATATTTACTTGAATGGTCACTTGTTTATGTTAGCGAGATAAATTATTCAAGAAACTAAGTAAGTAGTTATTTATTATTACGTATAGTAGGAACGTTTATAGATATCAAATTACGTCTAAGAACTGAATATTAAACCTTGAGATAACCTTTTGTTTAATGTCAATTCATCAGTTAAAATAAAGGTACAAATCATGACGTAAAGTTTAAAATCCTCATAAAGTGTTAATATCTTAAAAAATCATAATGATCGCAAATAAAAATGACAAAAAAGTTTTATTTGCGTGAATTTTTAGTATTTTTTTACTCTGACTGTACAAGGCAACTGCACAGTTAACTAAATTGAAATGTCCTATCAAGAGCTACATAGTCTAAATTTATTTTTCAAGGCCTAAATAATGGACGTTAGCAATAGATACCTACTAACTTATTATTTTATTATAATCTCCTTTTACTTGAAAACTAGAAAAAAACTCTAAGTACCTATGTTTGTATGTAATTATTACATAACATAAATAACTTAACATTATACCTATCTAGAAACATACCTAATAAATTATATTTACAGAATAAAATAATTGTAACTCGTGGTACCTACCTCATACCTACATAGTAGTAGAATTTACTTTTATTCCACTTCGAAAGTAAACATACAAGTTTATTACAACTATATTAGCCTTGAATTACCTACTTAGTAGGTAAACACTTTAAAATCTTTATCAATACTTCTTCCTGCAATTCATAATCTTATCAACTTTCATAAAAAATCTATTGATAAGAAATGTAGCCAAACAAGACTGACCTCAATATCGGGGAGTTCCTTGCTTAGAAGTACTTTCGACATGTTGTTTTGGATTACTGCGGGCCACAAAATCACATATAAAAACTCTGTAGCTGTCGACTGCACACTGGCAGTGCCAAACAGCGACTGAGCGAGCACGTAAATAAATTCTCAAGGTATTTGATCTGTGAAGACCAGTTTACCAAGACCTGTGAATAAAAACATGTTTCTTGGGTTATAAGGAACTCGTGTGGAAACTGTGCATTCCATGGAACATACATACAATATCACAAAGTACCTTTTTAGGGTCCCAATTCTGATAGGAAACTTGTAAGAATGACGCGTACTTTTCTGTTTTTTATTTTTTAACTAGGTTGGTTACGTTATGTAAATACCTAGTAGTCGTTGTCTGTGATTTGGTCATTGTGATGTCATATCTACACAGCGTTTCTGCTGTTATTTCTGTACTTTGATAAAATAACAGATAAGGTTATTGCTATGCAGATAATCAATAACTACGTTATGGGATTTAATAAATAAATAAATAAAACCAACATTTGAACAGTTAATATAAATATATTTTGAATTATTCAGAGGCTTTACAATATTTGGAAGAATTTACTCCTACAGCGTAATTCAATTTACAGACAGCAAATATTTTCTTATAAAAAATAATCTTACTCAAGCCACTAATATTAATGTAAGCTGAAGTGAATATACAAACGATATTGGGATGATATTAAATATACATACTTATGTAGTAAGAATTAAAGAATAAAAAAAATATGAAAGTACAGTACCTACTACTTTTATTTGCTTAGGAAGAATCGATTTTTTTGTTGTGAAAAATAACTGATTTATGAACTAATCTATCAAATATTATTTGTTAGTATTACAACCCATTTTGTGACAGACACTCTGCAGAAAAGTGAATTATTCAAATTTAGCCATCGAGAATCCAGCAAGAGGAGGGGTTATACGTCAGAATCTGCTAACATAATTTTCTGCCTGCCATTTTTGACGGGGGACGAGGTAAACACGCATATTCATGTAAACGCACACTATAATAATATCGCACACCATCTTAAAATATGCACAGTTATCAAATTCAGCGTATAGTTTTATTTAACGTGAATGGCCAAGAAGGTTATATGGCAGCAGAGAGGTTCGCATTGCGTTAACCCCTCCTTTTGCTGGATTCTCGAAGGATTTAGCAGCCAGGGAAAATATTAATGATGTTAGAACCAAAGAGGTCGCCTTTGATAGGGAAAAATAGAGAAATGTCCACCAATTACACCGACAAGAGCGAAGCTCTTAAATTTAATAATTATAATAATGAGTTACGTGAATGATTATGATAAAATAATTGATTACCAAGCCTACAATTTCAATCAATCGAAGCCCCATTAGAATACTAAATTGCGATACAAAATGCAACACCAAAAATGGCGCGTCCGTTTTTAGTTAAAACTAAATGTTATTTACATACCTGTTCTTCTAAATATTTGCATCTGAACAATACATACATTAAAATCTTATTGCTACATTGCGTGCAATTGTTCTAGCTTCATAAAAAAACTAGCTTTCACCCGCGGATTTGTGCAGTACTTGTCAAGAATAGCCTGTATTTAATTACAGGTACCCGAAAACAACATCTTTGTCAATCCGTTCAGTTGTTTAGGCGTAGCTGATCACCACACAAACTTTCGCATTGATGAGTGACGAGTGTTTCTATGGCAACGTTCCAACGGTTAAGTTTTTCGCAGACTTTCGTTATTATCACACATAGTTATTAGATTATAAGGGGTATTTATCGCGCTCACCTTATTTTTCTTTGTCAACCAAATGAAGGTAGTTTCGCCTGCCCCCTTTTCACCACGACGTTAGTTCTAATACACCAGCCAACCCGTGACCACGGCTGTTGCAATACAGCCGAAACGTCAGGACAAAAATAGATAAGCTGAGCGCGATATATACCCGTTACAATCTAATAACTATGTTCCAACGCTTTTCGGCCAAGCAACAACAATTGCACCTTATATCAAAACTTATGCCTAATTTACATCAGGAGTGGATTTAGACAGTAATTAACTTAGTGCCATGTTGCAGCTGGTATGCCCTTAGATATACAATGCGATAATGCAGCTAGTCCACTGAAGCCCACGCTATTTATCGCAGTTCATAGCTCCATCTGGCAGTGGATCGTAATCGTAGGCGAATGAAAGTAAATGTATAAAAATGCTTAAAAAAAGAGGCCTTTTTTACTCCAGTGGTCAAAAGCTTAAACCCGATATGACATTTGCATCGAAATCCCAGCAGTCGCAATGTGAACTTTCTCTCGTACGATTTAAAGTTCAATTTTGCGTGCGAAGCTTTACGCTATAGCACGCTTTTCATATCTAGAGGTGGATTAATATATCTAGATCATAAAAACGCAATTTTCGACCGTTGATGATTAAAATTGCATTTCAATTTGATCTGATTCTATAATTAATTGTGCGGATATCTGGACCTTACTCTAACTATACCACACCAGTAACATTGGTTTTGAGGTTATGTTCGAAAAAAATGT
The DNA here is from genome assembly GCA_932526365.1 of Lobophora halterata. Lineage (NCBI taxonomy): Eukaryota > Metazoa > Arthropoda > Insecta > Lepidoptera > Geometridae > Lobophora > Lobophora halterata. The sequence continues at coordinate 2,766,436 of OW052012.1, forward strand.
ATAATAATAACATTTTGGACATTTTATACCACTTTATGATAAACAATACGGGCCGGACAAAATAGTGCTTTAGTAATTTTTTTTTACCTTTAATTATGACGAGCGCTCTCCAGATAGTAAAAGATCACGCCTGCTCATGACCAGGTCAGTGCTACACAGGACTTTGATTCGCATAAGCCGGTGCAACACTGATAAAGCGCTAGTCCACATTGAAACATTTTTGAGAAACATTTTCGAGAAACATTTTTCTCGAAAGCCCAGTAATTTCACTAGTCACCGTGCCCTTCCAACCGGAACACAGTAATGCTTACACATTACTGTTTTGCGAAAGTATATCTGACACTGTATTGAGTATTTTGTAGTACATATAATAAGTATTTTATTAAGATAGAAGGCGCTGCTCAAAAAAATCCAAATTACTATAGTACTTAGTAGTCTGCCGCATGGCGAATACACAATGGGCGAAGGTCACCACAGATTGGTGGCCTCAGGGAATCAAACGCCCTCGTGGCAGACCAAAGCGCAGGTGGAAAGATGAGTTAGACATTTATAAAAGGGACTGGTCCACAAACGCACTTGACAGAGAGGACTGGAGAAAAGGGGGGGAGGCCTTTGCCCAGCAGTGGGACATGTCAGGCCAATAATAATAATAATATAGTACTATATTCACCCAACGATATATGTTTTTTCACAAGTTTATTTTTTATTTATTTTCTGTACTGGTGTTATTTTAGCAGTTAAACACACTATTGTCTAATTATCCAAAAAAAATAATCGTACACAAAACATATCAATCGATTAGAAACAACATCAACGGTTATTCGCTTATAAACAAATACTGTACTTAACACCCACTACAATACATTTAATACAACAATATACATTTTTTTCATAACCTATAACTGTTTGTCCCACTGCTGGGCTCAGGTGTCCCACATACTCTAACCAACAGCTTATATCTAGGAGACATTTTTTGAATGATGAATATGTTTGCGCAATATCAATTAAGCAAAAACGACTAAATCGATATGGCTGAAATTCTGTATGGGTATAGTTTTTGAGCGCTTAAAAAGAATAGAGGCTCTATCTACTTATTTCTTGATACCAAACAGGCGAAGATGCGGGCACAAGCTAGTAAACACAGATTTAACATTCGCAAATGTAACTATCTACTTATACTTATACTTTAGTGAAATTGAAGACGTGCTTCTAAGTATCTTTCAATGGATTTTGTAATGTCTTATTCTTGTGGACAAACTGTTGCTAAACTAATTCACGTCCTACCTACACATCTATTACTGATAATAATTTTATTCCAAGGTCCATTAAGTAAACAGCACAAGCGCGCCCTTTGTTCATAAGACTTCAACTGACAAATTACTCGTTTCTTTTAACTTTCAAACTATTTATGCATTCATAAGTTTGTGAGATTTTTTTAATGTTTGGTACCTCAGAATTTTGTTATTTATTAACAGAACAGATTTAAAAAAAAAAATATTTTTTTTGGTGATAATTTGTGCCTTCTGCTTTTGTTCTTACTCAACTCAACTTACGTTGCATTTTCTGTCAGCATTCCTCTTCCAATGTTGTTTGTTCTTCTTGGTCTCGGCTGAAGGCACCAGATTGGTGTAAGGCTTTGTCGTTGGGTTCAAACGAAGAAGATTCTGAAACATAAGAAAAAAATAGTTATTTATTAGGTAACTTTAATAATATCAAATATTATACAAACGTACTTACACATCCGAAGCATATAAAAAAGTATCATGGTTTTGTATTAACCGCCAATAATTATTTCCTGGAAAAATATATTTTTCAAGTAGTTACTCACTTTGATAAGTAGACAGTAAGTTCTTAGTTACTAATTTATTAATCTCTACTTCATCGACATAAAATATTTACTTGAATGGTCACTTGTTTATGTTAGCGAGATAAATTATTCAAGAAACTAAGTAAGTAGTTATTTATTATTACGTATAGTAGGAACGTTTATAGATATCAAATTACGTCTAAGAACTGAATATTAAACCTTGAGATAACCTTTTGTTTAATGTCAATTCATCAGTTAAAATAAAGGTACAAATCATGACGTAAAGTTTAAAATCCTCATAAAGTGTTAATATCTTAAAAAATCATAATGATCGCAAATAAAAATGACAAAAAAGTTTTATTTGCGTGAATTTTTAGTATTTTTTTACTCTGACTGTACAAGGCAACTGCACAGTTAACTAAATTGAAATGTCCTATCAAGAGCTACATAGTCTAAATTTATTTTTCAAGGCCTAAATAATGGACGTTAGCAATAGATACCTACTAACTTATTATTTTATTATAATCTCCTTTTACTTGAAAACTAGAAAAAAACTCTAAGTACCTATGTTTGTATGTAATTATTACATAACATAAATAACTTAACATTATACCTATCTAGAAACATACCTAATAAATTATATTTACAGAATAAAATAATTGTAACTCGTGGTACCTACCTCATACCTACATAGTAGTAGAATTTACTTTTATTCCACTTCGAAAGTAAACATACAAGTTTATTACAACTATATTAGCCTTGAATTACCTACTTAGTAGGTAAACACTTTAAAATCTTTATCAATACTTCTTCCTGCAATTCATAATCTTATCAACTTTCATAAAAAATCTATTGATAAGAAATGTAGCCAAACAAGACTGACCTCAATATCGGGGAGTTCCTTGCTTAGAAGTACTTTCGACATGTTGTTTTGGATTACTGCGGGCCACAAAATCACATATAAAAACTCTGTAGCTGTCGACTGCACACTGGCAGTGCCAAACAGCGACTGAGCGAGCACGTAAATAAATTCTCAAGGTATTTGATCTGTGAAGACCAGTTTACCAAGACCTGTGAATAAAAACATGTTTCTTGGGTTATAAGGAACTCGTGTGGAAACTGTGCATTCCATGGAACATACATACAATATCACAAAGTACCTTTTTAGGGTCCCAATTCTGATAGGAAACTTGTAAGAATGACGCGTACTTTTCTGTTTTTTATTTTTTAACTAGGTTGGTTACGTTATGTAAATACCTAGTAGTCGTTGTCTGTGATTTGGTCATTGTGATGTCATATCTACACAGCGTTTCTGCTGTTATTTCTGTACTTTGATAAAATAACAGATAAGGTTATTGCTATGCAGATAATCAATAACTACGTTATGGGATTTAATAAATAAATAAATAAAACCAACATTTGAACAGTTAATATAAATATATTTTGAATTATTCAGAGGCTTTACAATATTTGGAAGAATTTACTCCTACAGCGTAATTCAATTTACAGACAGCAAATATTTTCTTATAAAAAATAATCTTACTCAAGCCACTAATATTAATGTAAGCTGAAGTGAATATACAAACGATATTGGGATGATATTAAATATACATACTTATGTAGTAAGAATTAAAGAATAAAAAAAATATGAAAGTACAGTACCTACTACTTTTATTTGCTTAGGAAGAATCGATTTTTTTGTTGTGAAAAATAACTGATTTATGAACTAATCTATCAAATATTATTTGTTAGTATTACAACCCATTTTGTGACAGACACTCTGCAGAAAAGTGAATTATTCAAATTTAGCCATCGAGAATCCAGCAAGAGGAGGGGTTATACGTCAGAATCTGCTAACATAATTTTCTGCCTGCCATTTTTGACGGGGGACGAGGTAAACACGCATATTCATGTAAACGCACACTATAATAATATCGCACACCATCTTAAAATATGCACAGTTATCAAATTCAGCGTATAGTTTTATTTAACGTGAATGGCCAAGAAGGTTATATGGCAGCAGAGAGGTTCGCATTGCGTTAACCCCTCCTTTTGCTGGATTCTCGAAGGATTTAGCAGCCAGGGAAAATATTAATGATGTTAGAACCAAAGAGGTCGCCTTTGATAGGGAAAAATAGAGAAATGTCCACCAATTACACCGACAAGAGCGAAGCTCTTAAATTTAATAATTATAATAATGAGTTACGTGAATGATTATGATAAAATAATTGATTACCAAGCCTACAATTTCAATCAATCGAAGCCCCATTAGAATACTAAATTGCGATACAAAATGCAACACCAAAAATGGCGCGTCCGTTTTTAGTTAAAACTAAATGTTATTTACATACCTGTTCTTCTAAATATTTGCATCTGAACAATACATACATTAAAATCTTATTGCTACATTGCGTGCAATTGTTCTAGCTTCATAAAAAAACTAGCTTTCACCCGCGGATTTGTGCAGTACTTGTCAAGAATAGCCTGTATTTAATTACAGGTACCCGAAAACAACATCTTTGTCAATCCGTTCAGTTGTTTAGGCGTAGCTGATCACCACACAAACTTTCGCATTGATGAGTGACGAGTGTTTCTATGGCAACGTTCCAACGGTTAAGTTTTTCGCAGACTTTCGTTATTATCACACATAGTTATTAGATTATAAGGGGTATTTATCGCGCTCACCTTATTTTTCTTTGTCAACCAAATGAAGGTAGTTTCGCCTGCCCCCTTTTCACCACGACGTTAGTTCTAATACACCAGCCAACCCGTGACCACGGCTGTTGCAATACAGCCGAAACGTCAGGACAAAAATAGATAAGCTGAGCGCGATATATACCCGTTACAATCTAATAACTATGTTCCAACGCTTTTCGGCCAAGCAACAACAATTGCACCTTATATCAAAACTTATGCCTAATTTACATCAGGAGTGGATTTAGACAGTAATTAACTTAGTGCCATGTTGCAGCTGGTATGCCCTTAGATATACAATGCGATAATGCAGCTAGTCCACTGAAGCCCACGCTATTTATCGCAGTTCATAGCTCCATCTGGCAGTGGATCGTAATCGTAGGCGAATGAAAGTAAATGTATAAAAATGCTTAAAAAAAGAGGCCTTTTTTACTCCAGTGGTCAAAAGCTTAAACCCGATATGACATTTGCATCGAAATCCCAGCAGTCGCAATGTGAACTTTCTCTCGTACGATTTAAAGTTCAATTTTGCGTGCGAAGCTTTACGCTATAGCACGCTTTTCATATCTAGAGGTGGATTAATATATCTAGATCATAAAAACGCAATTTTCGACCGTTGATGATTAAAATTGCATTTCAATTTGATCTGATTCTATAATTAATTGTGCGGATATCTGGACCTTACTCTAACTATACCACACCAGTAACATTGGTTTTGAGGTTATGTTCGAAAAAAATGTATAATAATAACATTTTGGACATTTTATACCACTTTATGATAAACAATACGGGCCGGACAAAATAGTGCTTTAGTAATTTTTTTTTACCTTTAATTATGACGAGCGCTCTCCAGATAGTAAAAGATCACGCCTGCTCATGACCAGGTCAGTGCTACACAGGACTTTGATTCGCATAAGCCGGTGCAACACTGATAAAGCGCTAGTCCACATTGAAACATTTTTGAGAAACATTTTCGAGAAACATTTTTCTCGAAAGCCCAGTAATTTCACTAGTCACCGTGCCCTTCCAACCGGAACACAGTAATGCTTACACATTACTGTTTTGCGGAAGTATATCTGACACTGTATTGAGTATTTTGTAGTACATATAATAAGTATTTTATTAAGATAGAAGGCGCTGCTCAAAAAAATCCAAATTACTATAGTACTATATTCACCCAACGATATATGTTTTTTCACAAGTTTATTTTTTATTTATTTTCTATACTGGTGTTATTTTGGCAGTTAAACACACTATTGTCTAATTAACCAATGAATAAAAAAAAAATCGTACACAAAACATATCAATCGATTAGAAACAACATCAACGGTTATTCGCTTATAAACAAATACTGTACTTAACACCCACTACAATACATTTAATACAACAATATTGGGACCAAATTATAACCATTTTAATAATTAATAATAAGCAATAAATCGAAAAATATAATCTCTGCTCCAAAAACAAATTTTTAACAATTCCATTTCATCCGATACATGGTTCATTCCCGGTCGGTAACATTGTTGACGATCGGGAACAAAAACCCACTCGTTGTTCACAGTGTTGACGATCGGGAATAAAAAGTCCCACTCACTGTTCACAGTGTTGACGATCGGGAATAAAGTCCCACTCGTTGTTCACAGTGTTGACTATCGGGAATAAGAAGTCCCACTCGTTGTTCACAGTGTTGACGATCGGGAATAAAAAGTCCCACTCGTTCAGAGTGTTGACGATCGCAACTTTTTATTTCCCGATCGTACACACCTAGTACAAGAGTCATAATATAAAAAGCGGATTTCAATGAAAGTGATATGTTTTAGCTCAGTTTTATTTGACATTTTGCTGTTTTATTTTCATTTAAATCATATAATAAGGCCGCCCCTTGTACTACCTACCTTTAGGCCTTTTTATTCTTGTTCTGTTGTTTTACTTTGCTTTGTTCTTGTTGGTTTACAATAAAGAGTTCATCTATCTATCTATCTGCTTTTTAAATTCTGACTCTTGTACTAGGTGTGTACGATCGAGAAATAAATAGTCGCGTTCGTCAATACTGTAAACGAGTGGGACTTTTTTAATCGTCAATAGTGTTGACGACGGGGTTTACTGACCGGGAATGACCCCGATACATGGAGGCGATAAGACCAAAATATTTGTACCAAAGTTTAAAAAATCTAGGAATGTAGCAAAGATTGAACTAAATGAAACAGCACCTAAATTCACGAGAAACTGTACCGTATTTACAACACTTTAATTTTATAAAAAAAATATATGACCACATGACAGAACTGAAAACTTCATCGAATATATTTCCTCTGACTTTACCCGAGCGTGACGGCTCAGTCTCATTCACAAAATAAAGTGCTCAGCGCGCCTCAAGAAGTTTTTACTTCGAAAAATCGAAAAATTGATTTAGCTCTTGCTTCTGTTTTTAAATTGTATAATAGTAATAGTGAAAATGCGTTAGTGCGAGTACTTTGACAGCGCCAGCTTTCGTTGACCGACCTGTAGTGAATTAAGCATCGAACACACACGGCTTTTTTACAAGCTGATTTTTGGCGAGTTTAGACGCTAGCGTGTGAGCGTGTTAGCTTTTGGGCGATTTTTTTTACACTGGGCGAATTTACACGCTACAAGCAAACTCGCTGGCTTGTAGCGTGTAAAAAAGCCGTGTTTCATCGACGCTTTACGCGATGTTATTGGTCGTGTAATTGACCAATTGCAAAGCGCCAATCGAATGTACGGCATTTCGTGTTGTGAATACGGGTAATCACTGACTGTACGAAGACAATATTTTTACTAATAAAAAGGCAACATTTACTATACAGCCGATAAAAAAAAACGCCAGAAGTTCAAGTCTAATAGCGACACAAGCAGCAATAGTGTTTATAGTACAGTTAGCATCAAAAGTCGATAACAACCTTCAGATTTTCAAAATCATTTACTACTTGATTACACCATTACTTTAGTACCTAAATCGCTCAACACGACAAGCAATAGTATTGAATGAACATCATGAAGTTACGAATTAACTGAACATTACATTGTGCGATAATGAAAATCTGAATGTGGTCATCGACTTTTGATGCTGACCGTACCTTGTCGCTGTGAAATTGACCTCAATAACACATTACATGTATCAACAAATTATATAAATATATTTAGTAATAAATCCGCTAAATATATTTATATAATTTGTTGATATTTATGGATTTCCGCAAAGTAACGCCTGAATCAATCAATTACATTACATGTAATTATATATTACGGTCCGTTTGTGAGCTGTTGTAGTGTGACAAGGTTCTAAACTGTACCTGATTATATGTCTGTATAGCTCTTGCAAAATGGAAAACGAGTGAGTGTTTACGCGTACATTGCGTAGTTACCACTAACTCGAGTCACACAACATTATGTTTACTAAGCAATGTATCAGTTCATTCACGTCCGAAGTTATATAATAGGTAGTTAATGCGTATTTAAACAGTAAAAGTATTAGCTATTCGCGCTTATCGCAGTCCATGTAATTTACAGCACTATTGTTTGATATCTTTGTAGACGGATGGTTGGTGCGTTCTATGGTAAGCTATGACGATGCACAGGCTTCGACGTTCTACAATATCTGAAAAAAATAAAAAATATCATCATAAAATGTTTAGGTGAGTCTATGACAACTTAGTCCAATTGTGATTATACACCGTAAATTGTATATAACCAGAAAAAAATATACACATAATCAGTTGCCGTTACTGATACATTGGCAAAAAAAAAACTTGATAAAATTAAGTCGATTTTTGTCAAAATAAATTCGATTAAAATTGGGTAACTGTTACCCTTAGTCGTTTTCCTATGGATTTACACCAGTACCCATCATTGATAATAATTTAAGTTTTATTCATCGTTTGGCAAACCCGGGTACCTAAACAACCTAACCTAGCTCGAGCCAGCTCGCTACAGCTCGGCTCGGGCGCCCCACTCGCGCCGCTGTCACTCTGTCATTTTGTAGAAATCCGTCTGCATTACCCATTTAATTTTTTTTGTAATTAAAAATGTGTATACTTTTATACTAAACAAACAAACATTCACACACTCACACCCCTGCACTAGGATTCCCTGTGTCGCAGGTGGCATGGACACATACAACACATCACAACATCCAAGACCCGAGAACAAACATTTGTGTTCGTCACAAATATTTGCCCCGGCCGGGGATCGAACCCGGAACACCAAGCTTCGTAGGCAGGGTCACTACCAACTATTATTTTTTTTTTATTTAGTATAGTATTTATTGCGATTTTTTTTTTTTTTTTTTTTTATTGTATAAGAAATTAGTACATAACGATAAAAACAAAACATCTAAAAAGCCACGAATGGTTTGTCCTAGATGTATGCTGGTTCTCCTAATACATATAGGCCACGCCACTAAGCCACGATGTCGTCAATATATAATAATAATACTTCTGTGTTACCGTTGTGTTTAGAGCAGTTTGCAGGGATTCCTCTTCTTAGGTGGCGGTAGCGGACAGAGCACGGCGCGGATCGCCTCGTCAAATACAGTTTTCAACCCCTTCTGCGTCAGCGCGGAACATTCCAGGTACTTCACGGCGTTTATCTCCTTAGACATGCCGAGTCCCTAGAAAATACAATCATCTCATTATTTTAATTTTAATTTTATTTATTCGGGACAACAAACAACTAGAATATACATTTTACTTAATAATTATAATATTTTAGAATAACAATATTACAGTCCACTGCGTTATCCACTGAGTTATAAAAAACAATTTTAGACATGATTACCACTAGAGGGTCGGTAGGTATTATTTATCAAAGTGAGCAGCTTATAGCAGTGTTGTAGCAATAGTAATAAATAAATAAAAAAACCTGCTAAACGGTGAAGGAAAACATCGAGAGAAAATCGGTATGTCATAGAATCCAAAAAGCTCGAAAACATGTGTTCAATGCACTTGTAATCATTTCACCATTATTTGTATTTCAAAAATAACAGTTGACAGTTGTAACCAAAACACTTACTTTAAGGCGAATAGTACTCCTTCTTCTTCTTATCGTGTCACTGGTTCCTTCGAACCAGTGTGGTGAAAGGATTTCAAGTGCGCCTCGAAGAGGCTCCTTTCGTGCACTCGACACATGTTTTCGAACTTTAGGTTCTACGACATGCCGGTTTCCTCACGATGTTTTCCTTCACCGTTGCGAGAACGTGGAGGGCATACATAGATTTTTTCGACCGAAAAAACCCATTTACGCATGACTGCCACCGGGATTCGAACCCGCAACCATCAGATCGCAAGGTAAGGGCCTCATCCACTCGGCCACCACGTTCTCTGTATAATAGTACCCCTGATTCGCCCTCTCGCTCGCGTGTACCTTCATTTTTGAAGATTAAAAAATGACTACTTGTAATTACGAAAAAAAAGACATCCAGGACTAGAGAATAACATTACATACGTCCAGTAAAAAATCAAATTCAATCCAAACGTGGCGTGGCAGTCCAACACACTTGCCATTCGATCATCCGTGTCGTCGTGAATGGACAGATGGATTACCTGTGTGTAGGTGATGGGGGCGAGTTTCTTGTCCTTCAGCTTCTCAATGGTGTCCTTGTCTTCGCGAAGATCCAGTTTCGTGCCGACCAGGATGATGGGCGTGGACGGGCAGTGATGCCGCACCTCGGGGTACCACTGGAAACACAAACCTTATTTTCAACAGACTTCAAAAAAAGTGGCGGTTCTCTATTCGGTTATGTTTTTTTTAGTTTGGTACTGCATAACTTTGTTGTTAAGGGTAATCCTCAAGGCAAATTTCCATACAAAATGTTAATTAGTAGTGTTAATTTTAAAACACGTATAAAATCTAAATTAAAGTATGAAACCTTACTAATTTTCGTTCACACAATCTGAAAACATAGACGAAACGAATAGTGTGAAGAAATTACTATAATACGGCGTACTTTTTGAGTATTTGTTCGAAACACTTTGTATGGAAATTTGCCTTGAGGATTACCCTTAATGCACTGATTTGAAATATAGGATGTACTTTCGGATTGGTCCCATAGAAATATCATTAAGAGCGAAAGACCTAATCAAAAACCACTCAATCCTTATAGGATATTCGAAAGTAATTATATCCTACGAGCTGTTATAGTAGATATGTCCTACTAGCGACTGCCCGCAGCTTAGCCAGCGTAGTATCGAGGTTAAGAAACCCTATGTAATTTTCCATCGTGATTACAAAACATCCATCCATTCATTTATAGATACCACTACTAATTAATAAACATTCCACTCGTTTTATGAATGACAAAGTATGATTCATTCAACATTTAAACGTACGAAATTTCTATAGACATTAACTCGATAGATTTCCCCATTTAATAAATGCAGTTGAAAACAGGAAATACTTGCAATATTATGCATTCAGTGTATAAAAAAATGATTTATGATGTTAGTTAATGATGACAATAGTTATTACTTACTATTGTCATTGTTAACTTACATTTATGGTATCTTAAGTCTATGTGCTACGTCTTTAGTCGAATATTTCAAAAACGCATTATACTTTTGAAAAACAATTTGAGAATCCTCATAATTATTTTAAATTTACTTTTTAACAATACCTCGTTGATTGGGAAAGTAGATATTTCTTGTTTCATCTCCACTGTGCATTTCTAAAATGTTAATGTAGCGGGTTCAATAGTAGATTGTGGCCACTTCGATTTTCGAACAAACCTCTTACTTAGAGTTTTCCACGAGTTAAAATTTGACGTCCCAAGTTCAAATCACATCACTACCCTTGGGAGTGTCATACAACTTTACCTCCCTAGGGAGGTAATGCTTTGCTTTACCTTGATGAAAGCATGATAATGTAATTGGACATTGTCGAGCAGTTGGTGTGAAAATATAGTACATTATTGCAAAGGCAGCGAAATAGTGGAGTGCAGTCATCCATGTCCATTTAATTTTCACTTTCAGAATCATCGGAACTCATTATATTTCATTTTTAATAACAAAATAACAACGAACTCCGCTTTACCGCCAATTTTTTATTTTTATTTTACCGTGTGCCGAAAAAGGTTAAACGCATCTGTGGCTATACGGCTATACAGCCACGAGAACGCAATGTGTACGATAGATGAAAGAGTTCTAAATTTAAACAGCACACCGTTTCATACAACATTGCCGGCGCGCTTTTTGTTCCAAATTCAAACAGCACACCGTTTCATACAACATTGCCGGCGCGCTCTTCGTTCCAAATTCAAAGAACACGCCGGGAAGTGATTTTGGTTTTTCAGTCTACGTAAATATGATACTTCGCGTGTTCTTTATTTAAAAGTAATGACAATATTTCCGCGCATGTTTAAGAAAAATATATTACCTTAGCTCGCACGTTCTCAAAAGATGCAGGATTGACGAGGGAGAAACATATGAGGAACACGTCAGTCTGTGGATACGACAGCGGCCGGAGTCTGTCGTAATCTTCCTGACCAGCTGTATCCCATAGACCCAGGTTGATCGGCTTTCCATCTACCATCACATTTGCAGAGTAGTTGTCGAATCTGAAAATGAATACGGGAATATGGATTCAAGCGTACATTTTTTTTTTTACATGGAACACACAAACTCGTAGCCTGTACCACAGAGGACAGAAGGTAAACTTATACATACAGTGTATAGTATACATACACCATCAGTTGCCTACCCAAATGTCCCTCCTGTAACTGCATATAAATTATAAGAGCACAATTTAATTTAATTAATATTTTAATTTCAATTATTTTTCTGATGCCAATTTCAATTTATACAATTTTATCTTTATGGCTGGTTATGTGTAATTTTTAATATGTTACTAACCTTAGAGTAAGCCTTATGTACTAACAAAATATGGTGTCATTGAATGAACCGAAATAAACGATTTGATTTGATTTACTTGATTGTCTATGTCGCAGGTGGCATGGACACATACAGGTCTCTGTAACACCCACGAATAAAAAAATGCTTGCTTTGCCTATGTGCTGCCACTACCGAAAAAGGTTTTGCGGTTACTAAGAGTCATTCATATTTGGACATATGTAAAATGTACCACCGCATTGAAATCATCCAACTTTAGGGACTGACTGAATGCTTGTCTATAAGTTCCAAAAGTAAAATTCAAAACTAGTGAACATTAATTAATTAGTTTGACATTAATTAGCTAGCGGACAGATATTTTGGTAGAAATGTTGCATGCATTTTACCCGCTATATTTTACTCAAATAAAGTGAGAATCGTTTTGTTTATGTAGACGATATCATCACCTTTAGTGCCTTTAGCAAACTCATAGCATACCTATGTATTTGGTGACGCCACAAGTGACGTGGCAAAATGAGTTTCATTTACGCGAAAATAATTTAAGGAAATGTACAGAATAAGTAGGTCATAGGTATAAAATAATACAGTAATTTTTGGCTAATTAAACGTCATTAAATTACTAATACGGGTAATTAATTGTCATAACTTTGTTTCAATGTGTCATTAAACGCAACAATGGGTTTGCTTTAAATCGAAGTAAGTAAGTCGAAGTTATTCGTGACACAGGGCAAAGCAAGAGCAAAGTCTATAGTTGGATTCTGCTCGGTAATCGTATGCATAAAAACATTAAATAATTTTATGATGCATTAACGCAATAAGAAACGTATAAAATTGACAGTTTGTTATAATACATTTATTTTGAGATTATGACTTAAAAACAACAATTATCACATATTTTTCATATGTAATGTAAAAGTATATGACAAGTGTCCTTACGTCACCAAATAAATAAATAAATAACGTCACCGATTCACAGCTACAATGCAATTACAGTTAATTTTGATGACTTAACTAAAAGGAAGTATCTTTGTTAGACACAAATTGAATTTTCAGTTAAATTTAGTTCGTGAATCAACTTTGATTATTGTTATATTTCCTACAAAACCTATAAATCTCTTCTAAATCTAGAAGGTCTATGGGAAACCTAAAGTAGCCCTAGAGTTGTCTTCAGATCTGACAAACGAACGATATTTATATACTTCACAACAGGGCAAAGGCCTTTCCGTTTTTCTTAAAATTATAACGTATAAATATAATACAATTTTCGTTATAATTAATAAAAAAATACTTACACGGTGGGTATGTACTCTCCTGGGAAGGCATTTGTCGTATAACTGATGAGCAGACATGTTTTACCGACGGCACTGTGAACAAAACAAAAAGCATTTTAATAGAGCTGAACACTTTGCGCTTTTATCGATCACAATTTTAATTACAGTTTAGTGACGGGCAAATGTGTCCATTAAAGGGAATCCTCAAGGCAAATTTCTATACAAAATGTTTCGGACAAATACTCAAAAAGTACGCCTTATTATAGTAATTTCTTCACACTATTCGTTTCGTCTATGTTTTCCGATAGTGTCAACATAAAATAAGTAAGGTTTCATACTTTAATTTAGATTTTATACGTGTTTTAAAATTTACCCTACTAACTTAAAAACAAGTATAAAATCTAAATTAAAGTATGAAATCTTACTAATTTTATGTTGGCACAATTGGAAAACATAAACGAAACGAATAGTGTGAGTGTGTATAGTGAAAATGAGACGGTTTTGCTGATTTGAAACGATAATATCTTTCATTGTTTCAGGTATATTTTGGGATGGACGTACATTTTTAAATGCAGTTGTGGTAGCACAATGATCTAATGTATATATCTGACATAACGACACAACCCGATGACCTCAAGAGAAGCACGAACTAACCTATTCTTTACAACAGGCGGTACGTACGCCGTACGAGTATGAATCTGATCATCTTTCAGATTTGAGAGCGTAAATGTCACGGTTTACGTGTTCGAAATGTGGGTAAAGTAAATCCTTTGGTAATATTTATTTGTCTATAGTATATTATGTTTAAATCTTTATAAATTGACGTCGGCTCAATCCCTGGAGGTAGGGTTGCCATCCGCCCCGGATTTGTCCTAGTTTAGATGGCGTCCGGGGAGCGTCCGGGCCGGACTTCATTTGTAGTCCGGGTTTAAAAAAGTCTTGAGCCGCCCGTGACACACACACTGTGCCCGCACTAGGGTGGAGCCAAAAAAATGTTTTGAGCTACCAATATCCTCTCAAATAAATAAAAAAAATCCTAATCGGTTGATCTATGAGGAAGTTCTGACAAACATTAAAAAAAAGTAACCGAATTGAGAACCTCTTCCTTTTTTGAAGTCGGTTGAAAACCTATTGACATGTCCGGGTTCTGGGCTCTAAAATCTGGAGTTTTCACGCGCCTTGTCCTGGTTTCCAAATTTTTGAGATGGCTACCCTAGAGGCAGCCGGCAGTCACACAGCTTATAGGAAACTTGTAATGAAATGAAATGAAATCGTTTATTGCATGAAGTATGTAGCTGGCATAGTGCAGTCGCGCGGCAATACAATATTTTAGGAAACTCATTCATAACTTATTATCTTTTGAAATGACCGTGATCACCACTTAAGATATCCAAGTGTTCATTATAACATTACATTTCTATTATGGACCTCAATTTGGAATATCCGGCTCGAAGGGAGATGCACGAGAATACGAAGTAAACTTACCATCCTGACTGAGGTGGTGGTACCGAAAGGCCAACTATACAATTTACGTGTAAATCTGCCAAGCAATAACCACAGAGCGAAGTCAAAGGCCTGTACATCATTTTAGATAACGACTGAAGTGAATTACCAAGATAACGCAGGGAGTTTATGACTTGGGAAAGAAGCAATATTAAATTACAGGGCAGGAAGGGCAAAGAGCAAAAAGAAGTATATGGAGGTTTAAATATACACTCAAGTGGTTTCTGATGAATAAAGCGATACATTTCTAATCAATAATCTATGATCGTTTACAGTTTTGCAATACAATACAATAATTTATTAATAATTCCCAAATTACAAATCAAATACAAAATAAAAATAGCACATAAAACAATATTATTTTTTTAACAATAGTATAGTTATAATGATATAATATTTATTATACATTTTTCTGGTCATATCGTAGGGAGTTTCAAGAACTCGTCTATACTATAAAAACTGTGCTCAAGTAGCCACTTTCTTGTCTTATTTTTGAATATTGGCCTAGAAGCTGCATCCCTTATCTGTTCCGGCAATCTATTAAAGACTGAAGGGCCCGTTATGTAGACGGACCGCTCCGACTTAGCTAATTTGTGAATACACAGTAAGTAATTAAACTTATAGTAAATTAGAATGTAAGGTTGGGTATGACATCTTCCCGGGATGGCTGGATGGGATGGAAGCGGAGCTCGGGGTCGGCGCAAGCCTTCCCTGGGATGGGCCTCACAGCAACGTGCGTGAGGGACACTGGTACGTGTTCTTCGGATATCCCAGGGTCCCTCTAATGCGCAGAGGTCGGCCACCATGGGGTTTTAGTCGGTTAAAGTCCGACATAACCCGTCCGCCCTCCCCCAAGGGCGGTGGGCATCCATTAGGATTTCCCCATGAAATAAAAAAGGGTATGACATCTTGAGTTAAGTAAATGCTTTTTAACAAAGTTAAATCAAAAGGTTTGTGCCAAAATAGTGAAAAGAACAATTTATAATTGTACCTTATTATTTTAATCAGTTTAACCTACGGTTTAACTTTCCAAAGTATGATTTCCAAACAAATGCTTCAAATACAAACAGGGTATCTCCTGTAGGATAGTATGAAGAGTCCTTAGTTAGTATTCATATCTCGTATCACGACGAGAACGCCATGTCAAGACATCCTGTCAGATAATCGCGTATACTCATAGGGCTGGCATCATCAGGGAATGATATGGTCTGACATGGATTTGAAAGGTGCATCTTATGCTATCCTTTATATTAACTAAATAGTTGATGCTCGGAACTTCGTTTTCTTTGCGAATTAACAAAATACCTTTTTTAGTAAGCGCCTACACTTCTTGACGACACATACCCTTGAAACAAGTATCTAGGTCCAGTGGCCTGTGAGTTGTCCGTCAGTCAGTCATTCAGGGCCAAGCCTTATAGATATGTATACAGATACTTACGCTGTATGTAATCAAATGTTTTATGTTGGCGATAAATTTAAATTATAAAGGATAATCACAAAAATAACGTCATGGCATCCCTGATTTAGTCAAAACATCATAAAGTTCAGAGTTTCTTCATAACCTTATAAACCCGGCGCGTACGCACGAATGCCATTGATTTTTAATTCCATTAGCAAAACGCAAACCAAAGTCAAAATATACTCAGAATATTTAATGCTGACATAAGCCAACGACCATGTAACTTCTTTGCGTATTTATTGCGGAAAACAGCAGTATTTTAACAGAACTTGTTTAGCTTGCTATTGTAAAAATGTTTGGCCATTAGTGGTATGTGTCTGATGTGATTCATTTGGCCCTTGAATCATAAAATACCACACATTATAGATTCCTAGACAAGACAAAGACCTGACTCGTATCTTTGATCTTTATTTATTTATTTGATGATAGACGAGCAGATTTCGCCGATGTGTCTATGTCACACAGTGTTGGATTTTTTCATAGTTTTGTGTCACTTTTTTTAACATAGTCTTGTTGGTTCGTAACCGAGTGTCAACCAAGTATTTATTGGTAAAAATCTTTATACACTGTTATAACTGGAGTTGGAGCGATATTGATATAGGTAAGAGTTTCGATATCGTTTAGGTACTGCTATAGGCATTAGGCAGAAAGTATTATACATCGGGTTAAAAAGTAATTCGAAGTCGATTTCGATCATCTTCTGCTTGGTAGAGTTCTTTGTCGTATAATTCATCAACTCACTAACTCTTATTTTCCTTTATATTCTACAAATTGTAAAGTACATAGAAGCTTTTTCTAGAGCTCTATGAGTAATATTATAATCCTGTACGAATGCCATAACATTTCCATTCATTGTTAGTATAGTCTAAGAATTTGAGGATTTATACAACAAGATTCATCTGTTGCTGTCAGTATTCCTTCTTATTATCGTTACATCACTGACTCACCAAGGTGCCTATCGCAAACCGTGACTCATGACGGGGTCAAGGAATTGTAAATAAAGCTGTTTGATCGCTCCAGATTCGTTTATCTATACTCCCAATATTTTGCTTTCTGTGATAGAATACTATCTATGTTTACTTCGAAATTGAAGCGTTATGTATATTAGAGTTTCGATATCATTTAGGTAGGTACTGCTATAGGCAGAATAGTTTTACACATCAGATTTAAATAGTGATTAGAAGTCGATTTCGATTATCTTCTGCTTGGTAGTTCATTGTCACTCAATTCATGAACTCACCAACTCTTCTGTTCTTTAGGTAGTTTTAGTTCTTTTTATATTCTACAAATAGTAAAGTACATAGAAGCTTTTTCTTAAGCTCTATGTGTAATATTATAAGCCTGTACACAACGTTCCATTCATTGTTAATATAGTCTACGTCAACATTCCATTCATTGTTAAAATATAGTCTACTTCAACATTTCCATTAATTGTTAGTATAGTCTAAGAATTTTAGAATTTATACAGCAAGATCCATCAGTACACTAAGCTACACTTGCTACTTCCAATATTTTGCTTTCTGTGATAGAATACCATCTATGTTTACGTTGCTGTGAAAGAGATTTTATGTTTGCTTTTTGTTGAGACTTTCTTTTTTTAAGTGATAATTCAAGCAACTTGTCTTTTCCATGCAGTAAACACATTAACAATTTAAACATTAGCCACTTCATACATCTTAATGTCTCAAAGATCACGCTATCAATCTTTCATTTAACACATGGTGGTAAATGATATTTATGAGCCTACGAGAACGCAGATTAGATACGTACATTTGTTGAAGCTATAAAATACCATTGACGAGATACGGCTTTTTTAACGATATCGTCGTGTTTTAAATTGGATACCAACTTGTACATTTCATACTCACTAACGTTTCAGTCACTTATCATCAGCTGAGGTTATGGTAAAATGCGTGTCTATAAAAAAAAAATAAGAGCACATAATGGGTCTTTACGACCTGTTTCTTTGGTTTCAGTGTAGAAATCAAGGGCCTAAAGACGGTTTTTTTTTTTGGAAATTTAAAGTGAAATAGCACTACAGGTAGATTTATCTGATTAAAATTTCGTGGTGATTAATGAAGTACCACTATGCGAAGTGCCAGGCTGGTGAAGGGACCGTCTCTGTCGCAAAATCACAGCGCTGCGGGAGAGTTCTTCGAACGAGGTGTAAAAATAACTCCAGTGCTAAAGGAAATATTATAACACTGCAGTCCGTCGTTGTAACATAACGAAGCGAAGGTGCAAAGTTTCGACGAACATATCAATGATCGTTTAAAAAGTTGAAACTTTACTTGAAATATAAAGAATGTAGTATATCTTGGCCTTGGCGAAACGAAGGCTCGTAATCTAATTAGTAGATTGTTTAAATACCAGTTTTAGTATGTATACGTCTTAACTCATATTCAATGTAAAAAAAATACGTCAGTATTGTGAATGACGCATAATAACATGACGTGTAGGTTATTCGAAGCAGACATATCTATATCTGCGATTCGAAGTTTCCGCTTTGAAAGAAACTTGTTTCTTTAATGCATAGAAACTAGAGCGACCAGATGGATAAGACATGATTGTATTGTATTTGACGACACGATTGGTCGAGTGGCAAGTGCATTGGACTGCTACGCCGAGTGTGGCGGGTTCGATTCCCGCTTCAGGACAAACATTTGTGTGATTAACATCGGTGTTTGTTCTGAGTCTGGGTGTTTTTTATGTTTTTTATGTATGTATTTACAAAAAAAAAGGATATAAGTATTGTATTCGTTATCTGGTTCCCATAATACAAGCTTGCTTAGTTTGGGGCTAGATGGCGTTGTGTGAAATGACCAAATATTTATTATTATTATTGTATATTGTATTTGCTGATGTTAGTCAGAAAACCGCCAGCCTCAAGTGGGACTGGGCCGGACACGTTTGTCGCATGTCCAGCCACTTGTGGGCAAAAACCACTACGGAGTGGAGCCCACCAAACGCGAAGCGACGACGTGGAAGGTCCAGAAGGAGATGGCGGGTCGAGTAGTACGGATACCTGCCAACATGGACCAGCGACGCCCTTGGCCGCAAGGAGTGGAATGAGAGGAGGGAGGCCTTTGCCCTGCAGTGGGACACAGATGGCTGAATAATAATAATAATAAATAACAATAAAATAATTGTATATTAGAAAAGTAATACTTAACTGAGTACTTTAGCAAATTCTTATACAATTTTCCATAAACATATACTTTTGTTGTATATTTCATGTATTGGATAAAATTAGATGGACATTTTAATCAACTGAATATGATAAACCCGAAACTCCACATATTTGAATGCATACCATCCGGGTTATTGTCCTACATTTGCTGACATTTGTTCAAGCTGTATTACACAGCCAACAGCTGATAAAGCAAGTAGTCTAGGAATCGCCGAAACAAGCTGTGTGACGAAACTAAATAGCTATTACAAATTATAACGCATTTTATTTTAAAATTTATGTTTTATCGGTATGAAACGTATATTTAAAAGCATGACTATTACAATTTATCAATACAATTTAGTGGTTTTAAGAAGAAAAGAGTGGAATCTGATGAACCATTTGAGCATAGAGGCATAGTTTATGTGTTGGGAAAAAGACGAAGTCTATTTTTAATCCCGATTGAGCCAAAAATGGTATTAAGTGTAGTGAATGTGCTGGAAAAGGAAAATTTAGTCTCAAAACCACGCGGGAAATGCCGCGGCAACAACTAGTTCAACATAGCCCAACTCGAAACGAAAGGTAATCAAGAAAAAAACACCTAGAAGAATAAATATTATCTGCATATTTAATTTAGATTTTTAAATGTATTCATTAAGAAAGCATGTAAGACTTCCTAATGAATATTTTACAAGATACATTTCGTTTGAATGCTGCTTTTAAAGTTACCGTTTTTGGCATTGGTAATGAAAGTGACTATATTCGGTAGTATTAGAGTAAAGTTGCTGTCTGACTCAACACACAACCTTCATAATTCAAATGCGATAGGCTAATTAACAAAATAAAATTAATGGTTAGTTATGGTTACTTAAGTGCACGAGTACTTTAGTATTCTGTAGTGTAGAGTAGAGTGAAGTTGAATGAGCTCGGCTTAGTAACTACTCGAGAGTCATCAAATTAACTGCACATTTTAATTTTAATTCCACCAGGAAGGGTTCTCTAAGTAGTCATTTCGAAGCGAGCGACTTTAATAAGCTAGAGCAAGGGCCTAATAGTAAATAACATGACAAGTTGAGATGACGAATTGAGTCGAAGCAGTAAAATTCGCCGCTTTAGATGTAACTTGACGCTAGATTGAAATGAAGAAAATTGAGTCATAAACTATTCAGACTTTCACTCTTTTTGTCTGCAACCTCTTCGAAAATACGGAGGTCTTTTGTATGTTAGTTCGTCCTGTTATTCATACGTTTCAACTAGCTCTCTGCAATCTGATGCAGTAAAGGGCTACGCTAATACTATTATTGGCCACTTACATCACCATCGTATGGAGATCGGAGACCGCCTAATGGACCGGGAGTAAGTAATTGATTATCTAGGGCTCTGGTATAATAGAAATTGATTCGATATTCATGAGCATAAGAATATTTGATTGAACTTTCCCTTACGATAGAGAGTAGACCTTTATCAATAAATAGATAACCAACATTCTATTATTATTAAGGACGCGATAAAAACACACTTTAAATTTCAAAAACATTCGAAAGAAACTGTATAATTTAAATCTCTACGGTACGATGGTATGATGAGTTCGTACCGCTGAAACATTATGCTAGAATTTTAGTTATATTTTCAGTAGCCCTATGACCAAGCTTTTGACAAGCGCATTCGTATCAAATCCGTTACAGAAAGTAAGAGCTAATACTATCATTGGCCACTTACATCATCGTATGGAGATCGGAGACCGCGTAATGGACCGGGAGTAATTGATTGGCTCTTAGAGTATATTATCAGTCATGGAGCTCTGTTATATTAGAAATTGATTCGATATTCATTGAGCATAAGTATGTTTGAACGTTGTCTTGCGGTAGAAAGTATGATATTATTCAGAAAGCGACGAAATCACGATTTAAATTCCGATAGGAAACTCTATTATTTAAATCTCTTCGTACCACTGAAACATTACGTTACGTATTTTATTTAGTTATATTTTCAGCAGCTTCATCACAAAACTTTTTGACAAGCGTATTCTTATCGAATCCGTTACTGAGAGTCAACAGTTTGTACTAACAAATATTTTGAAAAAATAATACTAACTGGTATAATACGAACTCTTCTACGATGGATTCAATACGAATACGCTTGTTATTTTTTTTGTGGTAGAGCCGCACTTCAACTCAGACTGTGTACTCAGCCATCCGCAAGTAAATTACGCCGAGTTGATAATTGTTTTGCAGATGGAATCCAAACCACATCAAGTTTAATATTTTGCATCCAGCTTTCAAGTGTTTATTTACCAAATGTACCTACATACACATCAAATAAAAAAAATATAAGGCTTGGAACTGACTTACTGACAGACAACGTACAGGCTAAACCATGTTTATCAGACGACATAAAAACTGAAGCGAACGCCATTTTTACATCAAGTATGTATGAGGTTTGATTTTACCACAATTTTGATAACTTTGAGATGTCCTCTCTTCTCTCTCTCTTCTCTGAAACGAACATTGAATTCGAGTAACTTGTTTTATCAGACCACGTAATTACTGAAGCGAACGCCATTATTACACAGTATAAGTACAGTAAATATGAGATTTGATTTTAACACAATTTTGAATAATTTTGAGATGTCTCTGAGAAACGAAGTCAAGGCTGTCAATTTAAGGGTAATCCTCAAATCCAAATTCCATACAAAATGTTTCGGACAAATACTCAAAATTATACTCGTTAATTTTAAAACACGTATAAAATCTAAATTAAAGTAGGAAACCTTTCACTTTTTTTGTTGACGAAATTAAAAAACATGGAAGAAACGAATAGTGTGAATAAATTACTATAATACAGCGTACTTTTTGAGTATTTGTCCGAAACATTTTGTATGGAATTCGGATTTGAGGATTACCCTTAACACAATTTTGAATAACTTTGAGATGTCTCTGAGAAACGAAGTCAAGGTTGTCGATTTAAATTGAGTATTGAATAGATAGACGCTCTAGTGTAGAGTGGACGTTGGTTCTGTAATTGGCAGGGCAGACCTTGGTGAGTTCAGATTCACTTAAGAGTGTCTTATTTCCATACAACATTATAACATAATATTGTAAGACGAGGCTAACTTAGCGAGTTCAAATGACCAAACCAGTGGTAGAGCGTTTGCTATGAAAATTCAACAGTCATGCTAGATACGAAGCGAATCAGTGGCAGTGGTGAGATTTGTTTGACTTTATCAAGCCAACTCTTATATGTAGTACGATGACACACAAGCGTTTTTACAAGCTGATTGTTGGCGTTTTTAAACGCTAGCGTGTGAGCGTGTAGCTTTTGGGAAGGAATTGCCAACAAGCAGATTGTAAAAACGCCGATGACACTGGGCGACTTTACACGCTACAAGCTAAGTCGCTGGCGTGTAGCGTGTAAAAAAGCCGTGTGTTATCGTACTATTAGTGAAATAAAGTAAATGAGCGAAGACGTAATGGCGTTTTACCTGAACAACGCTTACGATCACACAGCAACAATTCGAACAAAGTTTCCACAGCCTCCTCTCTTTTCAGATGGTAAAAATAGGGCACGATGAGAACATATTACCTATAACTTACCTGGTAATAATACACGTGCCAAATGTATGGTTATTGTACCCGGCCCGTTCCTTATTATCAGGGTTTACACATTCGGAAGCATAAGGGACGTTTGGGATAACGGAACCATGAAAATGTCCCATCTAAAAATAAGTGTGCAGATATTCATAAATGTTGAAATGTGCGACTGTGTTTTTATACAGCCATCATTTTTAATGGTTGTAACATTAAGATTGTGATCATCAATGTAGTCCGGTGACGCAGTAACAGCCATCTGCGGCTAACTGCATTAAACGTCCATCCGAAAAAAATATTTTTGATTGTGTTTAGGACCCAAGGAAAAATTAGGGCAAAATTTACAACCGTCCTGTTGTCATGCATGTAGGAATTACCACTGATTAGGTACGTTTTTCTTTGATAGATTTTTCAATGAATACTTTGGGTTCGTATCTTAGCTATTCTATTAGAGCTACACTGCTGAATTAAGTTCCAATTTCACTACACAATTGGATAATAAAATTATGCAGCCGAGTGGAAACGATTAGTATTCAGCAAAATGGATTCTGCAGCCAGCCAGACTCGTCAGACGGATGACATTATCGAATTAAGCAAGCCCGAAACCGCATCATTTAACAATAATTCATGAACATTTCAGACTATTTTTTTTTATTAACATTTACCGTGATCCTCAGAAAATATGTATGAAAAGTTATTTACGAAAGAATGTGTACCGTGAACCAACCACAAAATGCAAAATATGTTTTGTAAAACGGTAGACAAAGCGAAATGCCACATCCCCTTTAGAGTTGAAAGCTCAACAAAAGCGAGAGTGCTCAAGAGAGCGATATAAGACCGCATGCGGGAAAAAAGCATCTCTATTTCACATAGAAAGTTATGCAAACCACTTTGTATACAAAAACCAAGATATGATCCAATAAACGTGCTCATAAACACTGAAATGGGTAAAAGAATTGAGTGTGATCGCAAATCAACGAACGGATGGATGGGGTGGCAAATCTCCGGCAATTTCCGAGCCGAGATAGCAGACGACCAACACTCTGAAATTGGAATCACGTCACTGACTACACGCCCCAGCTTGTTCCCAGCACGGAAAATCTACTGGCAAGTAATGAATGAAGACTGCATTGTGAATTATAAGTTACAGATCTCACAACACAAAGCAAACGTAAGAATCTCGGTTACATAAAGTTAACAAAGGATTTATACGATGTTATAAAGATAACAAAGGCGCATTCAGGCGCGCAGCTATATTATAAAATGTTGATGTAACTCAACAGGGTGGAAAATAACATTAGCGGTGTAACATCATGCTGAATTTCAACAGCGCGTACTTTCAACGTTATCGTTGTATCAACAACAATCGAAAATCTTACCAGTTAGAATGATGAAGAGTTCAGAAAAGCTATGATTGATATAAATAAATAATGTATGAAGGAATAGGCAGGCAAGGTTATTCAGGTTATTGGCTTTCCTACAAACCACAATGGGAATGTTTGGCCAATTCAATTGTTTGCAAAATCCAAATCTAGACCAACCAATCCAATAACAAAAGGCCGAACAAGAACTGCGTTATTATTGTTTGTTCAGTAAACTCGTGGCCGCGTATGGCAGCTGAGCCTATTCCGCTAGTTAAGGCGGCGCAGTCACACTTAGGCCGCAATTTTGAGTTTTTTAAAACCATCTGAGAAATCTTAAATAGTGTTATAAATTCTGAAAAAAATATATGCATAGGTTGCGGATATAGTCTAGCCAAATTCGTAGCCAGTTACAAGATCATTAGTAAACATAAAACAAAAAACATTAAACATTGACACACTCACACCCCTGCACTAGGATTCCCTGTGTCGCAGGTGGCATGGACACATACAACACATCACAACATCCAAGACCCGAGAACAAACATTTGTGTTCGTCACAAATATTTGCCCCGGCCGGGGATCGAACCCGGAACACCAAGCTTCGTAGGCAGGGTCACTACCAACTAAGCCACGGTGTCGTCATAAGTCATTCACTCTATAGAAAAAAATCCCAAAGTTACCCCTCTTTGTAGTGTTTTTTCAAAACTATGACTAGCCTAATGATATTTTACAATTAATTTTTGCACGTAACTATAGGCAATAAATATTTCTAGACATTTTCGTAGAATTTGACTTGATAAAGCGATTTTCTTTTTTACTAAGTTTAAATAACTACAAATTCGCGAGCGCGTCGGCTTGGCAGGCTCGCTCAGTCGCGCGCTGGCGCTTACGGAGGCCGGACCTGTGTCAGTTTTCCCTCTGTGTTGTTTGTCAATGGGGCAGCCTCAGAAAACTGATATGGACGCCACCACCGTAATGAATTTACCACCTACAGATTCTTTTAAAACACCACACACAGATGTAGAGAGAGTATGCTTGTATCGGGTACAAGATACCTACAAGAAATATTTTTTGTAGAGTTATGTACTTATAGTACCTACATAATTTTGAATTAGCTTTAGCTTTATATAAAGCTGCATATACCTATAGTAGTATTATTAGCTGACCGAACGAGCGCGAAGCGAAAGCCGAAGGTCTCTACTTCAGGTTGGCCAAATATGCTTGTGTATGTCTGTCCGGGCGGCCACCGGCCACTGTCCGGGCGGCGTCTGTCGGCGGCTGTTCTCCTCTTCAGGTCACATTTCTCAACAGATTCTCGTGAAATTTTGTAAGCAGGTTCGATAACTGAATATAATGTATGATGTAAAATTGTCCTAATGTCACAAATCACTGAATTTACAAATTCCTAAAATCAGTAAAAATAATTTGTGTCATCAGCTAAACACAGCACTGATCGCAGCGAAGCAACAACTTGAGCGAAGCGAAGGTTGTCCGTTCGCTGCTTGCGGGAGTTGCGGGTCACATCGAGATGAGCTCGCTTTGCTCAAAAGCTGCTTTGCAGTAAAGCGAGCTCCCCACCCGAGCATAGCGAGACAAGTACCTGGCAGTTATGGGTGTATTTTTCAAGTTAAAGATATAGATTTTGATGTCTAATTTCAAATTCAAGAAGGCGGATAATTTTTTTTTGACTAATTAGGGGTTGAGGATTAATAATTTTGTTTCAGATTTGAAATCCAAGATGACAAATTGTTTTTGTTTGTAATTTATTTTAGGGGTATCGTTTTTGACTAATATGGAGTTGAATATTTTGTGTCGGATTTGAAATCCAACATGATGGACCATTTTTTATTTTGCTCATCGGAGTCGTTTTTGACTGATAAAGGGATGATGATTAAGAATTGTGTTATATTTTAAATTCAAGATGGTGGTCAGTTTCAAATGTGCATTTATTTTTTGTTTTATGGATTTAGGTGAGGCGATTGCACATTTTACTTATTTCGATAAATTTTTACACAATTTTTTAGAATAAGTAAATTAAAATTAAAAATAATAATTGAATTTAAAATTCAGAAAGGTAAAAAAGGAATTGGCCATCATCGCCCCTCTCAAAAAAACAGCCTATATATTCAAACAAAATTCTAATTTATCACTACTATAAATAAAGTTTGATCATAAAATATGCATTTCTAAAGTAAAATAAAATTATCCTACTGGTTTTTTTTGTACTGTAATTCCTGGCGGGGTCATTCAGAGTTCACGGCAGCTGAGTCCGCGCGAAATATTCCGCGCGCGGCTTGTGACAACCCTATATGTCTTTTTAACAGGACTGCGCCCCCTTAAACCAATATGGAAAAGCAAAGAACCGATACCGGCCTAGTTCTAGTTACATTTGTATGAATCGTAACTGTGTGAAAATACAGCAAAATCAATGAGCCGCCTAAGTGCTAAGATAAAGAAGATAAAAATTCTTGTCTGAGAGGCGACATCCGCCACCTTGTTGCAATGTTATTATCTAAATTGAGAGTTGAGACCTTTTCAAAGTTATAAGAACACGCCCGAGAGGCTAATTGAGTCATTCCATCGCCTCTCAATCCAACTCCATTTATTAGAAGCTGTCGATATAGGTACTGAATTTCAATACAGATTTTTGGGGAAGTATTTGTATTACTAACGTATTTATAGTTGTCTGTGAGCGTTCTTTTGATGATACGGAAATAATTGAACAGTCGAGTACGAGATAATCGATGATGTAATACCTATTGTAGCTACTTCAGTTCAGAACAACTTATTGTTTGCGCTCACGCTGCTGTTTTGACCAGCAGTATCTTGCTTAACTGAGTGCTAAACGTGTTGATGCCATAATTGTTATGACCTACTTGGAGAAATGTCAAGTAACAAAGTGAAGTCAGTTCTGTGACTCAGACTGCACAATCAGTAGATAAGGTCAAATCTGCTTCGACGTAATTATTAATCATTCATCTCCAAGCTTAATGATTATGCGGGTTACTTGTTTGTTTTGATTTCTTTGGTTTCAGTCTTCTTATCGTGTCACTAGTTCCTTCGAACCAGTGTGGTGAAAGGATTTCAAGTGCGCCTCGAAGAGGCTCCTTTCGTGCACTTTGGTTTCAGTTGCACAAATGGAGTCACAGACTGATATCGTCCTGGATAGGTAGAAGAGTAATTATGTTACTTGTAACCACAGAAGCTGAAAATGCACCAAATAAAAGGGAGCCACATTGGCTAAATTCTAGTACATTATGGTCCGATGCAAATTTTCGAAAAAGAGAAGTAACAGGGCTTGACAAATGTTATATGCAGGGCAACTACAAGGCTTTTTCATTGTTAATAAAGCTAGATCGTAAAAAGTAACAAAAAATAATTGTAAATAAAGGTATTTCATTTTATTTGACAAAGAGTCTGAAAATTTTATGTCCTGTATTCCGCATCCATTTTGGTTTGATACTGTCTATCTTGGTGTTCTATAGGAACAACGTTATTCATCTATACTTGTAAGATACTTTTTCTGCGAGCTTGAAAAATAGCAGCGGGATCCCAAGTTATTGAAAATTGTTCGCCTGAAAAATCTGGCCCATTCAGCAGCTGCAGTAGCAAACAGGTCAGCTGCGATCACAATGAAGCACCGTCCGGAATTGGGGCAGCATAATTACTTACACTACACGCTCAAGTCTACCGTTCAAGCCGGCAGAGATAAAAGGGCTTTGTGTAGGAAACAGTCAATGTTACAGTTTGCTGAGCTTTTAGCGTCTAAGTCGGTAACGTGGAACATATCTGTAATATGAAAGCTACTAAATAGAAAGTAGATGCAAAGCCATAATACATTTATCAGTCGAAGTACATATGGCGTTACGTTCAATCAAGACAAGTGGTCAGGTGTCACTTTCGAAGAAAGTAGTTGTCGCATTAGATGGTTCCGCGCACCTTTTAGATTGCAATTGCAACATAACACCGAATCAGGAACACGTAACCCAACTACGGTGGCGACATTCTAGGTCAGGCTTCTAAACTTGGCTGTTTATTGCTCCGCCTTGAAATTGCCCACGCGTTGTTGTTTCAGATTTCTGTTTTCTGGTGTTCAGAAAATTGCATCGAACATTTTCACTCAGGAAACTTAGATTGGATAACCGATTTGGCTTCCCGCTTTGCTTTCGTTTGTAAAGATTACGATATCCAATCTTCAGCGACGACGTGCTCACAAAGACGCAAAACCGAAGAAGAAGATGCGAACCAAGATTGCTTATTTAATGTGTGGTCTTTCATCATTGTGTTTACTTTTTGTTCTGTGAGCTCGAGGTGTTCCCTGGGGAGTTACGACTTAGCGAGGTCTCGATCGTATAGCTTTTGTTTTGGAGCGAAATTCCAGTACACGCCAGGATAGACCGGTTCCCGCAAGAGGGGAGCGCAAGGTTACGAATTATTTAGCACGCACTACATGCTAGCTGCTTTCATACGGTCCAGATTTGTGAGTCTGAAATTATATTAAATTTCGTAAAGCTCTGTTAGCCGTGTGTGGTCTTGCTTATAAATTTTAGTTTGAACTTGTCGTTAATTGAAAAATCCATGATTAGATATGCGTAGTTTTTTCGAAGGATCAAATGCATTCTGCTAATAAATGGAGAAGGACGCGGTGGCCGAGTGGATGAGGCCTTAGCCTTGCGATTTGATGGTTGCGGGTTTGAATCTCGGTGGCAGTCATGCGTAAATGGGTATTTTCGGTAGAAAAAAATCTATGTATGCATCCCACGTTCTCGCAACGGTGAAGGAAAACATCGTGAGGAAACCGGATGTCAAAGGACATAAAAAAATTCAATCATTGGGTCCGTGTGGTGGATTAAGACCCATTCGCCCGTTTCCCAGCAGTGGGATTATTATAGACTGATTTATTATGCTATGCTAAATGGATTTCCGCAAAGTAACGCCTTAATCAATCAATTATGCATTCTGCCAATCTGAATTCAGCATCGCCAGGAACCATCATCCATTGGAATCATAGGAAGGTCAGTGTCTCAGTAGTTTAGTCAGTAGTAGCACATTATAGGGTAACTAAACTGCTGTTCTGATGATGAAGCCTTGGATGTTGATCGCTCAGTTACTCGTGTCTGTGAGAAGTGGTGCGTGCATTATGTTTCGATTCCCACGATTAGTCACTTGACGTACCTACTCTCTACTCGGAAGTTAATGTTCTCTGGTCGCCTTCACATGCTGGTACTTTAGCGAGATGTATTGTTAGTCTGATGTCTGTTCTGTTGGAGAATGGTCGTGTCGTGTTACGATTTCTCCGAAATATATCCAGACATATGAATATTACTGATGATTTGAATCATTACTAAAGTTCCTTTGATTTTTTTTCTTATATGGTTCACGTATTGATTTCAGGAAACGTGATATTTTCATAATTTACGTTCTTATATTACAGTTTACATGTGACTTGCGATGGAATATGATATCAGCAGCACAAAAAAACAGGCCAGCAGTTATAAAATAAACCATAATCTTTTGAAACACGGTGTTTATTCAAACTTTTGAGTGAAACCAGACTTCATACACAGGTTCATAACCCGTTGCCAAACCAAACTTTCCGGACCATTAACTTTCCAAGCTTGGCCACATTAGGAATATTGAGAATAACCCTCGAGTTTTTAAGCTTGACTTGATATGCAAAATTTGAAGGACTTCGCAGAAACGCGAATATATAATTAAGTTATCTTGACAAGATGACAAGAATGTCTTCACTCATCAAGTATAACTATTTACCTGAACCACGCCTGAACTAAATATAACCGTCCACTTCTCTCCAAATATAGTTATGCTCCACAGGTCTAAGTATGTACTTACTTCATTTTACAGCAACCTTGTGGGCATGGAAATGATTGCTACTTCTATTGTAATAAATACCCTATAATACAATAAATGTTGAATAATAAATTATGGAAAATAACAAAAGTGGGACACAATAATAGGTAAAAAAAAAAAATTGTGGCATAATTATTATCTGTACTGTACCTATTGAAGATACATGTTTTGTAATAAACATTTTTTATAAACATTCAAACACTCACAGGCAATCCTAGTGCCACACAGGGAATCCTAGTGCAGGGGGCACTAGGATTCCCTGTGTCGCAGGTGGCATGGACGGACACATAAGACATTGCAACATCTAAGACCCGAAAACAAACATTTGTGTTCGTTCAGGGATCGAATTTGATTGTTGACTTGTTGTTAACTACGAACCAGTAGCATCAAAGCTGGTTATAAGAAATGTTGACCACGCAATAGATTACCTAGCCTAGCCATTTGGTCTACCAGGACTCTATCATCAGGTTTTCCTGTATCTGCCCCCCTGAGACAAACTGATCAACAAGCGTAGAAGCTTATCAATTGAGCCTCACAAATATTTCAAGTTGGTCATGAAGAATACGAAAAGGATGATATGGTGTGGCAGCATGAAGATTACAGACTGCTTTCAAGGCTTGGCTTCTGTAAAACATGGAACGTAGTAATTCTTTACTTTAAGCTACAGGCGTTGTCCTAATAGAACGCGATCACGCGATCGTCGCGCAAGCAAGCGATGCGACCGTCGCGCGAATCCGCGATCAAACGTACTAACGTCAAATAGGCGTCCCGATTGGCAATCACGCGATCGCGCGACGCGACGCGATGTCAATTGGGACGCCTATTTGACGTTAGTACGTTTGATCGCGTGATCGCGCGATCGACGTTCGCACGAACTTGCGATGGTCGCGTCATCGCGTTCTATTAGGACACTGCCACATAGTTCAGTACCTAGTCTTTGGCTAGGGTTTGTCCAGTTTTCCTCCTATTATACCAGTTGAGTCCTTTGAGTTTGCCCAAAAATAGACCAGTCGATTTTTTATACCTATCATGTGCGGTCTTTGCAGCACTTGCAGATGTAACATAGATATCACTCTTGAGAAGCATACGTGAGGCTTTGAGAGAATCCAAGACGAGAGGTAAAATAGACTAATGACGTCAAATATTATTTTTTACCATTCCCGTCTAAATTCAGCATTTTGAATAGAACCGAATTGTCCTTGTTTTGAATTATTTTTTTATGAGGAAGGAAAAATGTGGTTACTTTATTCAAATTTAAACTGAGGCGCTTCGGAATACATGATTTATGTCCATCAAATTGTTATTTAGCAACCTAAGGCTAAAAGGTAGCTGAACCATAGGCCAGAAAGTCAATGAACTACGCAAACTGTTACTTCTAGATCTAGCTAGATCTTTGAAAACTGGATCATAAGAAAATAGAAAATACTCCTTTCGTATCTGAGGACACAGAATAATGGACAATCACTAGGGACCAATGACAAATGGCTCCAATGGATTTGGAACTTGAGTGCTAAAGTAATATATCGGTCTACAACTTTAGTTTTGGCTCGCAAAAAGGCTTTCGAATTTTTTTGGTAATGGTATTTTTAGACAGTCATTATTTATATGAACCTTTATATTCATTAATCCTTGGCCCACTGCTGGACTAACAAGCAAAACATAAGCTCTCACCATAAGATGCCATGATGAGCGACCTTTCTCCATCCACCGATTTCTCACGACCGCTACAATGTTGACGGTCCATCGAAAATAATCGCAATACATTTAGCAAATCATTATGTGATCCCTAATCTCGATTGTCTACTTCTGTCTGTCTGTCTTACGGTCGCCGCAAACGCGTCGCCGACCAGAGTGACGTGACCGGGCGGCCGATCACCATCAGTTAGGTATATTTTGAGAGGTACAGATTTTACACATACATTTTGAAGATGTCGCGAGCGGCCGCTACACGTGTCGCCGACAAAATGTACCTATTTAAACTAACGGTCGCTGGCCACCGGTCGCTGTGGTCGGCGACGCGTTTGCGGCCGGTGTTATTTATCACAACGTTCACGCTAGCCCTATAGACCTGGATGGATAAAGTACACCGCGCTTAAGCGCCAAATTGAATTAGATTAAATGTAGGTTTCATCCAGTTATGCGGGCGTGCGTGCTCCCGACAAAGACCAGTCGGTGGGAGGTAGGGCCGGGAGGAACAGAGCGGGTTTTTGCACTCATTGGCTGTCAAGGGTTACCAAACAGGGAACAGCTGTATTAAAAAAACTGGGCGTTAGTAATCTTATGGATTTACTGTAGAATTTTCAGTAAGTAGGTGTAGATATTTCAAATAGATATATTTGCAAGCATATTTGTATTGAAAAGAAACCATCATCAGTATGTATTTTTTTTTCAAAACAGCTTTCAAACTATTGACTTCTCTGTGATACATTCAATATGAATACAATACACTTTACAAATTGAAGGTCGCTCAGCGAGCTATGGAGAGAGCTATGCTCGGGGTTTCTCTTAAGGATAGAATCCGAAATGAGGTCATCCGACAGAGAACTAAGGTGGTCGACATAGCTCAGAGGATCAGTAAGCTGAAGTGGCAGTGGGCCGGCCATGTCTGCCGAAGAACTGACAACCGTTGGGGTAAACGTGTTCCTGAGTGGAGACCACGTCTAGGCAAACGCAGTGTAGGACGACCTTTGGCCAGATGGAGCGATGATCTGCGCGCTATAGCTGGCAGAAAGTGGATGAGAAGAGCCGAAGATCGGGCTCACTGGCGCGCCTTGGGAGAGACCTACGTCCAGCAGTGGACTGCTATAGGTTGATGATGATGATGATGACAATACACTTTTATAAAAATTTGGTGATAGTCCCTGAGCTTTATATATATTTATTTAAAGTAACCTGTTTTCAACCAATGGCAAAGGTCAAAGATTAATATTATGTAAAGTAACTTACATACCTAAATGTTTTTGTTAGTTTTCAAGTATTTTACATACATTTTATTTGCAGTTGTTTCAGGCCTTCATCAACTGCATCAAGCCTGCTATAAGTATAATACAATATGCAACAGGCAACCCTAACTAAACTTGATTAATGTGATCATAGTAATTTGAACTGTATCATTGTCTAGCTCAACTGGCCTGTAATAGAATTAAGGAAGTAATAATCTCTTTGACCTTTGTTACCGATTAAATGTGCATTTCACTTACCAAACTGTAAAGCCTCGATGACACAGGGCTAGATTACAAGCTACAAGCCGGCGAGTTTAAAACCTTGCAAGTGATCAAGTTAGCGGTCCAGAAAGATTTTGAACTAGCAGGTTGTAAAAAAAAGCTGGTGACACAGGGCGAGTTTAGAAGCTACTAGCGAACTCGGTGGCTTGTAGCTTGTAAACTAGCTCTGTGTCATCGACGCTTTTAGTTAAACTTTTTGGGACTACAGGCTGAAAAAGTTTCACGAAAGTTTTGATGAAATAGGGCTAGTTTACAAGCTACAAGCCAGCAAGTTCACTAGTATCTTGTAAACTAGCCCTGTGTCATCGACGCTTTAGTGAAACTTTTTGGGACTACAGGCTAGTTTACAAGCTACAATCCAGCGAGTCCAGACTTTAAGTAAAATTGATCGAGAATAGCTACATGAACTGTTTGAGAGGTGCCTATAAATACTATTACCGCCCCAATATCACCATACAAATACCCTCAATTTGACTGATAAAGTGGGTGTGCATTTTGAACTGAAAGATCTCTACTGATTTCCTATCAATGCAATAATCGAAAACATATTTATTAATATTTAGTTTGATTATCCTTGAATTAATGATAGTTTATTTGGTACTGTAATATAGTATTTCAATTACGTAGGAGTATATACATAATTATATAATTTATCAATAGATATTACATTTCTGTCATGTAAATGAATCATATTGTTAATGTTTAGGGAATTTACAGAATAAAAACTATTGCAATTTTGTAGCGTTTCAGGGTTTTCCATGTATAGCATACTAACTAAAAGTAAGGTACTGTATTAAATACAGGGAAACACTTGTAATGGAAAACTTTTAACTATGATGGAAGAGATCTTTTAGTCTAAATATGCATGCCCCTCCACATGCGCGATCAGTAATCTAGGGGAACTTGAACGGCAGTGATAGTGACACGGTGTGCACTTCTAGAAGCAAAGTTCTCTACCCTAATTAGGTAGATTAGGATAGTAATGCAACTAGCTATCAGAGATATTATAATAGACAATTGGAACAACGTAGGCAAAAAAAATTTAAAAAATATGCAAAACTTTAAATTGTTACGTGATTGAGTGTCAGACAACCATCCGTTCTCACCAAGTTTCACATAATTTTATAGTGAATCGAATACACTGAAACATGACTTTTGTTACTTTTTATCATGTTATCAACTCTTTATCAGTCCCTACGTTAAGATAAACTATTTGTGCACGATAACAATGTGATAACAGATGTTGTGTTAAAAATTACAAGTTTAGGAAATAACTAATTGCTGATTTACAATGTGAAACCTTTCACTTTTTTGTTGACGAATTCAAAAAACATGGACGAAACGAATAGTATGAAAAAATTACTATAATACAGTGTACTTTTTGAGTATTTGACCGAAACATTTTGTATGGAATTCGGATTTGAGGATTAGCCTTAATGGTCAGAATCTAGACTGTTAAGAATT
This sequence comes from Lobophora halterata, assembly GCA_932526365.1. NCBI lineage: Eukaryota > Metazoa > Arthropoda > Insecta > Lepidoptera > Geometridae > Lobophora > Lobophora halterata. The sequence continues at coordinate 2,801,711 of OW052012.1, forward strand.
ACCAAACAAGTAAACTAATTACTTAATAACTTTGACTGTTTAGTGCAAGTAGGCATAAGGGACTACTGAAGGTTATAAATGCTATGTGAACAACAAACTGTTGAGTTTTAACTCGTCACAGGGTATGTGTTATTTGTAACTTTGCTCTGAATTATAACCAGCTGTTAAGCTGGGTATAAAGCAAACCTCTAACAAAGATTGCTAGCCCTACAGGTAGATATTATAACATTAATCATGCTCCTCAATAACAATAAACGGCAATCGAAAATAAACGTGTTTTATCTCCCTCGATTTGTTCAAGAGTAGGGCTGAGGCGAACCTATTAAGACAATTTAAAATATGACGTCAACCATACCAGCAATTGGTAAAGTTACGGAATAGAAACATGGTAATGTTACGAGAAAATTGAAAACTCACCCGTCCCCGACGACCACGCATTTGATTGCCTGCATTTCTGCGCTTTATTCAACCGCTCACAAATAATACAAAACACAAATCACAAAACACACGGGTGGTCCAGATAAAACTACTTGTGCACTTGATTCTTATCCTAGATGCAATCAATACGAAACGGCATCACAATCAACACTAACGAAAAGCACAGTTTCTAGACAATGACATTCATTTCATAATCTCTGTAACACGATAAGAACTGAATTTCTTTACAAATTCGTTTTCATACAAAACGTTGCGGCCGATTACGTGCTGTCGTTCGGTCGGCAATCGGCATTAAAATAATGTTGTCAGCATAAAACTGTAAATAACCCTAAGCTCGCAAAAATCTCAGAAAAACAGACATATTAAACAAGAACATTTTTTATCGAGTTCTTGAATCATTAACACAATTTTTATGGGTATTTATCTAGCAGTTTGTCCCAAACTTTCACCACACGCGCCTAAACCATTGAACCGATTTGGCTCATCTACGAACTCAAAAAAAATTATGAACTTGGTTGTATAACTTCATGAATGAGAGCGGTTCGACCAACACTTATCGTTGGATATACAATACAACCACCGATTCACCCCCTAGCTAGAAAGAGACCTCTCTTTATGGGGTCAAAATTAATGAAATATTGCCTATTGTAGGGGTATTCTTCTTTTACTTGCAACACATAAACCATAGACAAGTATTTATCTTTTTTACTCCGAAGTAACGAACGTTAAATAATAAAATTGTTTCCATATAAAAATATGACTGACTACCAAAGCTGACTATAGTACGATTTGAAAACATTTTGAAACCGTGTCGTAAATTACATACAAACTCGGAAAAAAATCAAGCATATTTTCATTGTACTCAAATAAGCTAAAATAAAAATCGGTAGAAAAACCGGTGAGAAAATAATTAAAACGGCCATCTCTATTTTTTACAGCGCAAGCGCGTCCGCATTGTTAGCACGATCTTGTTTGTCTATGGTGAATCCAACATGGCTACTTCGTACAAATGGTGTTGCGCGGTATTGCGTGATCCGATTTCTGTTATCAGTTTATAATGGCTAAAGGTGATAAAGATCTGGAAAAACCAATTGTGAATAACGAATTACCCAACACGGAGTGTAGAAGTACCGATAATGAGGATTCGGAGTCGGCGCCAGACCAGCCACTGGACATAGGAGAGCATTATTTGGTGCGGCGTACCGATGACTCATGGCACCCGGCTGAGATTATACAAACGCGGTACAATCCCACCGATACAACGTACGAATACTACGTACACTATGTCGGATACGATAGAAGACTCGACGAATGGGTTTCCCGCCATCGGGTTATGTCCGATAGGTTCGACATTTGCGATCAATCGAGCAATAACATAAACGGCGACCACCTGCTCACCGACAAATCTGGGCGGAAAATAACAAGGAATCAAAAACGTAAACATGACGAGATCAACCACGTGCAGAAGACTTACGCGGAGATGGACCCGACCACGGCGGCGCTGGAGAAAGAACACGAAGCTATCACCAAAGTGAAATACATAGACCGGATCCAAATCGGCAAGTACGAGATCGACACTTGGTATTTCAGCCCGTACCCTGAAGAATATGGTAAACAATCGAAACTCTGGCTCTGCGAATACTGTCTAAAATACATGAGACTAGAGAAAACATTCAGATACCACCTCGGAGATTGCAAACGACGACAACCAGAAGGAAGTGAAATATACAGGAAAGGCACCATAGCTATATTTGAGGCGGATGGTAAAGAACACAAAATATACTGTCAAAACCTATGTTTACTTGCCAAATTGTTCTTAGATCACAAGACACTGTATTTTGATATAGAGCAATTTTTATTCTACATTCTATGTGAGGTTGACAAACATGGAGCCCACCTTGTCGGATACTTTTCTAAAGAGAAAGATTCCCCTGAAGGTAATAATGTGGCCTGCATTCTGACATTACCTCCTTTTCAAAGGCAAGGGTATGGAAAATTGCTTATTGCATTCAGTTACGAGCTATCACGATTAGAACAAGTTGTCGGAAGCCCTGAGAAGCCGTTATCAGACTTGGGGAAGCTGAGCTATAGATCATACTGGGCCTATGTATTATTGGAAGTGCTTAGTGCCAGTCGAGGCACATTGAGCATCAAAGATTTAAGTCTCATGACTGGTATATCCCAAACGGATATAATATCTACACTCCAATCTATGAATATGGTCAAGTATTGGAAAGGTCAACATGTGATATGTGTTACGCCTAAAACTGTTGCTGAGCAGCTAGCTACCTCACATTTCAAGAAGCCAAGGTTAACCATAGACCCAGCTGCTTTGCGTTGGACCCCACCAAACAAACAAGGGAACTCTGCTAAAGCTAAAAAATAGTACAGGCTTACTTACAGCTAAGGAAGTTAGTCCGGACCAAAGTTGTTTTCCAAGGCACAATCCTGTGTCATTGAAAGTACTCATCTATGTTCTATAGTAGCCAATGAACAGATTATGTGCTAGTATTATTTGTGGCTTTACAGTCCACTTTGCTTTAAGTATCAAGCTAAATCATATTGCATTTTTGTCAAATCTTCTAGTTACTATTGCAAGATTAGTAATGTTCAGGCATAGGCACTAGCTAGACAATAAGATTTTGATAAAATATCTAGATGTTGTGTATAATATTTTGAAGATAAAACAAGGTCTAAGGTGACAAAATAATGATAAGCAAAACACATTATGAGTTAAATTCATTTTAGGACCATTCTTCATTTCACACTGTAAATAGTAAATTGTAAACATTATTTTGTTAGTTTGTAAAGTTGATAAAATTATCTAGTTTATTTTTGTGGACATTTTTAGGTAAGGAAAAAAGAAACCAGTGTGTAAACTGTAAAAACGTGTAGGTATTATTGTAGCTTCACATTACTTAATAATATGTGAATGTTCTTGGCACTTAAAATGCCTATCATTTCCTGCATTTGCAGCATTAAGAAAATTATCTTTGATTGTAGTATTTATCTGACTGTACACAGAGTTCAAAGTTTAAAAGCGAGCCATCAGTTAGATTACTTTTATCATAATCCATATTTTGAACACCCTCACATTAAAGATCTGATAAGTTTCATTTGACCACACATTTCAGTTCCTTTTGTTCTAATAGTGATACTAATTGTAAGTTAATTTGTGTTATATAAGTGGAATTCCGTGTAATTAAAATAAGGTAGATTTTAAGGAGTTGTTCAGTTAAAAACACTTTATTTTCAACGCATACAAAAATATAACTGAAGATTTGTTTATGTAGGCAAAATGTTAAGAACAAAGCACATATTTTGCAAAAGTTCAATGACTGGCGAAATAATGTCACCGGCCGGCGCTGCGTGACGTGACTTAGACGCCAAATTGCATCATACAAAGGTGAACACACTGAAACTTATTGTGCAATACCTAGCTATTTATAAAAACCTTGCTGGAGATAAGCTAGTTTCAAAAATGCAAATTCAATTTATATTATTTGATTTAGGTACCCTTGTGTCAAAATGCTTGTGAAGCAATTAGTGATCTTACTATCGCTGTTTTGATTAGATTCTGTGAATCATCCGTTTTCACTGTTTATTTGTGATAATTTTAATTTTAAGTTTGAAGTGTCGGAAGTTCATGAATAAAGTGAGGGAGAACATAAATTTGGTTTTCTTCATAATAAGTACAAACCATACTGAAGATAAGTCTTCACACATCCTTCCTTGACCTAATCCTGCCCTAGCCAATCAAGACTTAGTGTTTAGGTAGGTACTTAGGCACGGCTAATAGATAAATTGTCTAGCAGTCTGGCTGGCCCTCTGCGTGATAGAATAAATGTAAGTAGTAAGTAGGTACACAGGTGAACTTAATGCTAAATTGCATTATCTTCCAGCTTGTACAACGTAAGTATTACGGTCGCCGCAAACGAGCCATCATCGGCGACCGGTAGCGGGCGACCATCACTTTATATATATGTAGTTTGTTGCTGTAGCAAGTCTCCGGCGCAACGCAACGGAGACATGTGTAGCGGCGACGCGGTATAATCGAAAAAATGTGTGAAATGACTGTAGCCCGCCGCTGTGGTCGGTGGCTCGTTTGCTGCTGGCCTTAGCCTAATCTTTATTTACGCTAGACAAGATTAATTTATGCTTGCATCATCAACCTATTATAGCAGTCCACTGCTGGGCGTAGGTCTATCCCAAGTGCGCCACTGAGCCCGTTCTCAGGTCTTACGCTTCCTCCTCGTGCTCCTACTAAATACTCCTACTGATAGGAGCACTGGGACAGCCATGTCCTGATGCTCCTTATACTGAATATAGAAAAACTACGGGGAATAATTATTCTAAATTTAATTCCTCCTGTTCCTATCACATAGGTACTAAGCATTTTTCATCCGTGCTTTAAGCAACTAATATTATACTAAAAAGTTTTCATAGAACTATGAACACTTTTTATTAAATATTGCGGTTTGCGTTTGATAGGACAGTGTTTCTGTGCCTCTGTCAAAGGTACCAGGAGGACATAAAACCCAAGAAGTTGATGCCATTCGATACACAGGCAGGACCGAACGAACTTAAGATACCACAATAGTGCCATCTAGTAGCTAATAGCAGAACTAAATTTGTCTATATTATGATTTAAAAATAATGAACACTCCTTTAGCATTTATGCTGTCCTGGTACTATGCATGTAGACAAACGATGAATCAAGCCTACTCTGTAGAAATATTAATTATCTGTAACAGTGTTCCGTAGTCTATGACTCGTACTTGTCTATTCCCTTCCGAATAAAGATGGCATCACAAGTTTAATGTGTTTTATTCTGCTACACAAAATAAGATTTAATATACTCAACGCACGAAACCAAAGTGCCCACCACCGACCGGTACCGCCTTGGCTCAAATGCCTTCCAACTGCAACCAATTAACTTCTTGGGCTTTATGTCCTCCTGGTATCTTGGACAGAGGCACAGAAACACTGTCCTATCAAACGCAAACCGCAAAGCTATGAAAACTTTTTAGTGAATAGGTAGGTTATAAGAGTACCTAGTTAGTACTTGTTTATTAGTTGCTTAGAAAGTATTTTGTAGTTGACTGTTCAATATGATATACCTTCATTATCAACCTTTAGCAGTTCACTGCTGGGCGTAGGTCTCTCCCAAGTGCGCCTGAGCCCGTTCTCAGGTCTTCCTCCTCGTGCTCCTACTAAATGATCCTACTGATAGGAGCACCGGTACAGCCAATATATAAAAACTACGGGGAATAATTATTCTAAATTTAATTCCTCCTGTTCCTATCACATACCTACATACATCACATATTGAACAGTCAACTATAACAGTTTTTATCCTCCGTGCTATAAGCAAATAATAAATAAATAATAAACTAGGTACCTACTATTATACTAAAAAGTTTTCATAGTTGCGGTTTGAGTTTGATAGGACAGTGTTTCTGTGCCTCTGTCCAATGTACCAGGAGGACATAAAACCCAAGAAGTTGATGCCATTCGATACACAGGCAAGACGAACGAACCTAAGACACCACAATAGTGCCATCTAGTAGCTAATAGCAGAACTAAATTTGCCTATATGATTTTTAAAATATGTACACTTCTTTAGCATTTATGCTGTCCTGGTACTATGCAGACAAACGATGAATCAAGCCTAAAGCCGTGCGAATAGCGCACGAAACCAAAGTGCACAGTGCCCACCACCGACCGGGGCGGCAACGCCTTGGTACATTATTCCCCGTAGTTTTTATATTTAACTCGGTCCTTACCTTATCTTCAGATAACTTACTGCACATAGTTACCAATTTTTCCAAAGAATTCACAGTTTATTATCTACTTTCCACTAGGTAGGAGGATACACTATGTATGATAAAATAACATCTATTTTCTTTGATGAGGGCAAGTAGAATGTCTATGTAAGAATAAGCCACTAACTGATAAATACCTATGCAGTGATTTGTGGTTTCCTACATTTTCTCGCCTCTTCTATTGAGACTACTTTTAGGTAAGTACTGCCTTCCTGCTATGTATTCTAATAGTAAAGGTGTGATAGGAATAATTAAAAGAACCTTTCACAATATCTAATAATTTATTTATCAGTTACTTACCTATGTAATATTCAATTGCATTGCATTTTCTGATTCAAATTAAATGAGATGTAACCATCGACTCCTAAAAGAATTCTTGTGCGTCTGAGTAGGTTTGTACCTACACAACGAGGTATATGAATAAATAAGTAATACATAGGTATTATGATACAATAGCCGACTTGCACCAAACTATCAAAGTTCCTAAGCAATTATTTATAATAGTTCAATAGTTTATTTTGCTTTATACCTATGTTGTAGGTACATGAGATCTTAAATTATACATAAATGAGTACAACAAAGTGAAACTTAAAAAGAGCAGTAATAAAACTTAACTCGCTTGACAGTTGTTAACAGTCTGAATTTGGACCGTTAAGAACTGGCAGAGCAAGAAAAGTAATTGCTTAGGAGCTTAGACAGTTTGGTGCAAGTAGGCAACAGGCAGTTAAACCTGATGTGTGTATAATTTTGATTATTTTTGGTCAGTGCACTTTTGTTCAATTGGTTAAATAATTTTATTATAAGTACCTACTTACTATATTCATATAGCTTTACTTAGTACAAGTTGCATAGTGTGTGTTAGATAGCTTACTCTGATTAGAATGATATCAATACCCGTATTTCTGAAAGTTTAATAAACTCTTATCAAAGTATGCTTGTAGGTCATTTACTTTAGGCCTTGATAAAGCCACGGATTTTACGGAGTATACTCACGCAACAAAATAAATGTATAAATTTACTAGGTACCTACGTATTATTTATTAATACCTTCATTATACATTATACCTTCATTATTTATTTCATATGTATAATCCGTGACTCATAAAATATTAATTTAGGGTCAGGATTTCACTGGTTCAGGCATTATATTTATAATTAAACTTAAATTGAAATTTTATAAGTTTGACGAGGAGTGGTTACATCATAATTTCAAAATTAAAAGATTTACAGAAATAAATACTTAGGTCGAAACGAAGTGTCTATGTTCCTACGTTTTATTTGTTTGCCATTCGGCGCAAACTACATCAAACTCTCTTTAAAAATGTCTTTGGTAATAATAAAGGAATAATATATTTGGTATATTTCACAACGCCTAAATACCTATGTAAGTATGGATTTAATATACAAATATAGTAACTGAGTGTAAAAAAATACATTAGCCACCATTTCGTTAAGAAAATCCTTTTGTTTTTAGAGAAAAATGAAAACATTGTGAGGAAACCGGCATGTTATAGAACCTAAAAAGTTCGAAAAAAAACATGTGTCAAGTGCACGAAAGGAGCCTCTTCGAGGCGCACTTGAAATCCTTTCACCTCACTGGTTCGAAAGAACTAGTGACACGTAAATAAAAGTGTGACGTCACAGGCCTTTAAAATATTAACAAGTGTATGCATGATTAGGTATTAACTGTAGGTACTCAGGTATATTAAAATCAAAACTAAAGTTTACATGTAACAGACCAACGAACTGTAGGTATTATCTACATCTAAATATCACTAACAATGTGTACACACAAAATCATTAATTATTCAAACATCATCCGCAGCCTGACTTGACCCACTGCTGGGTATAGGCCTCTCTTTGCTCTCGCCACGCTGCCCGGTCCTGTGCTAAGCGGGTCCAAGTTCGGCCCATGACGCTGACAATGTCGTCGACCCATTGCGCGGCCGGACGTCCGACACTTCGCTTGCCAGTCCTCGGCCACCACTCTGTTAAAGCCCTGCTCCACCTGTCATCACCACGTCCGAACAGGTGTCCCGCCCAACTCCATTTGAGTTTCATGATCCGTTTTCCTATGTCCTGAACCTTAGTTCGTTTTCGGATCTCGATGTTAGGGACTCGATCTATAAGTTTGACGCCGAGCATGGCACGCTCCATGGCTCTCTGTGCAACTCTTAAACGGTACACAGCCTCCTGCGTAAGCGTCCATGTCTCGGCGCCATATGTCATGGTGGGCAGAACACACTGGTCATATAAGCGGGTTTTCAGACACTGTGGGACATTAACAGATTTAAGGATCTCCTCAAACTTTCCAAACGCAGCCCACCCTAGTTGTATTCGTTTAGAGATCTCTTTCTGCTGGTGTTCCTTGCCGAAGGATAGAGTATGTCCAAGATAGACATATTGGTTGACTAACTCGAGCCTCTCGCTTCCAACTATTCAAATCCAATTATTCAAACAGTAAATATAAATAATTATTAAAAGTAAGTGTAATAAGTGACAAACAAATTGTCCTCTGGCGAACCACGTGAATATGATGCGCAGAACGCAATTCTTAGGTAAAATTGGTTCTGCGCATCTTTGTCACGTGGATCGCCAGAGGACACTTGTTCGTCGCTTACTATACCTAGTTACATGAATTATATTCTGTCTTACACATTTAAACCAGAAAAGACAGTGACCACGGATATTTTTTAGTCTAAAATAATACATAATTTTAGAATTTTTTATTCAAAAAAATACTATACTCGAAGGTAGACTAGTGTTGCCAACATCATTATACAATAAACAGCAAACCTTATTAATACCGTTACAGTTATTTCTAAGTACTTTACGAATAATAGCGCAAGCTAATGGAAGTGAAATTATGTACTTACTAACAGTGGCTTGCAGATAATTTAAGCTTCTAACCAACAACAAAATAATGTAGATATTAATAATAATAATACATATTTTTGGACATTTCACACAACATTAATTTTATTAACTGGGAAGTTATACGTCGTTTTTGTGCCAAGTCCAAGAAATGGGGTTTAGGTAAGTCTATAAATAAAAAAACATTAATAATTATCTTAATTCTCTTACCATTAACGGTTTCCTTCAATAGGGCATTGAGGGAAACCGTCAATGATGTCAAAAGATTAAAAAAAATATTAAGTGTTTTGTAAATTTCCATACCATGATAAGTACTCAATCTATTATTTTATATACTGGGAAGTTATACGTCGTTTATGTACCTACCAAGTCCAGGATATGTGGTCTAGGCATGTAAATAAAAAATATTAATTCTCCTAAACCCTATTGAAATAAACCGTCAATAGAGTTAGAAAGTCAATAAATATATAAAGTATTTTGTATTTTTTTCCGGAATTTTTTCGGTGTCCTTATTGATATGACAATATGGTGGACCTACATTACCCACAAGCCGACTGTACCTACAACTAGTAATATATAAATACGCATTTCAATTGCTAATGGGGTTTCAGACAATATATAACACTTTGACAATTTTTCCTGTGTTCTTTGTATAAAAGAGTGTTATGCCTACTTGCACCAAACTACCTAAGTTCCTAAGCAATTACTTAACTCACTTGACATTTCTTAACGGTCTGAATTTGGACCGTTAAGAACTGGCAAGCAAAAAATGTAATTGCTTAGGAGCTTTGACAGCTTGGTGCAAGTAGGCATTAGAGACGTAATATATGAATACACGATGCATTATTATCTGTTATCATTATTGGCGTTGTGTAAAATGTCCTTAATATTTATTATTATTTATTTTCTTATTAGGTATGTTTTATTCTCGATCATCAATTCCAATTTTTAGCTCAAACTGTTCAGTAGTTTTATCATCAAAAAAGATGAAAAACCATCTATGTTTATTTCAGAATCTATATATCTTTATTTAGTTATAGAAATAGCAATTGAAACACGTATCAAATAATATTAAAAACGACTATACAATTATGTAGCACTAGAGTAACATTTCGTTTAAAAAAATACTATTCATTAATATGTAAAGCGCTTTTTCTCATTTAAATATTATAATACTGTAAGCTTCAAACATGTTGTAATAAATTATGTATTTAGATTATTTAGTTAAGATGACTTAAATATCTATCTAGGTACTTTTACATATTTTCCTATATTTGACTCAATAATGCCGTTTTCAACAATGAAAGCAAACATCTACTTATACAAGAGAAAATCTAATAAATAGGTAAGTAGTGACACATTAAAGCTTAAAAATATGTATACTATTCTCAAATAAATATATATATACCATTCTCAAATAAAAATATGTATACTATTCTTAAATAAAATATGTATACTATTCTCAAAATCCTCAGTGTGTCACCTCTTATAAACACTGCAATTTTAGAACCAGAATCTTATTAAATACAATACACGGTAACACGACCTAATTTAACAACTTTTAAGATTCGAACAACATAAATACGATATGCTCACATTTATTTAAGTAGGTATTAATTTTTCTAAGTAATGAGATTTCAAGCTGACAAGCTTTGGGATTATAATTATTACATTGTACAAGATTATTAGTGATTACTAAGTACATATATTTTTTTTTACATATTTGAAAAGTTTTATTAATCACTGTTTAAAATAGCCCAACGCAAAATAATAGGATATCATACTTTTTTCTTATACCACCATGGTATGTTATGGTTACCCTACCACAAAGTACCAGAAAACGGAACGGTATAGTTTGACCGGAATCGTTTGACCGGAACCGTTCTTTACCGCTCCTAAGATATGCATGTTTCTGTCATTCCGCCGTCATAGCTCTATCTCGTGCTTTTCACCCCGCCTTAACGCTTCCGGTACAGTGGATCCGGTCCAACTAAACCGTGTTTCGTAGAGTAAATTAAATGGTCGGTCCTGGTGAAAGCAAATATCTTCAAGCGGGCTAAAAACCCCGACACCATAGCCGGTCAAGGCTTACACAGAAATCAAGGACAGATTTTTTTTTAATAGGTTATTTCAAATGAATTTTACGTTTTTCGTTGACTTTAGCAATTATTTAGGAAATTGTATTTGACGGTATTTTGCGTTGGGCTATTAATCATATAACTTTATTTTATACACAAGATTCAACATGAGGTACGATTTTGCGATTCGAAAAATACATTTTAGTCAACATTTTAAAAATAAAGCTTTTTGGAAATGGCACAATAATGTACTTTGGAATTGGTAATCACAAAACAAGCTAGATATTAAATACAATAAAGGTTTTTGTTGATATTTACATAATATATTGTTTTTTACATATTGTCTACATTTTTCACTACCAACAGGTACATAAGCTTAAACGGTTATTATGCACAGTAAACAAAATAATGTTATCAATAATCAAGTGTTAATCAATATTTTTATCACTCTGTTATAACAATATACAAATAAGGATAATTTAAAATAGCTCTCAATCTGAGAAAAAATCAGTAAAGTCTAACACGAGATCGTTCTACTAATTCAAAACCATTCTTATCTTTCAAACCATCAAATATATACTTAACAGTGATGGATATTTACCATTTTCTACCCAAGTGGGATATTCTTATCACTAACAAAATATGTATGTGTGATGCATAGATTCCGCGACCAGATGTCGCCACCGTCGACTTTAGTATGTTGGAGCAGTATAATCGATGTTTCCTGAAACAAAAAATAAGTTTGAGCTTAAAAAAACAATTATTTGTTAATTTTATGGTATTCTATTTAAGCACCAATTTACATATACATGTGAATCGCACATTCTATTGATTCAATTATCAGCACTCTTATAAAGTTTGGGGTGCTATTTGGGAAAAAATATATAGTAACTTATTCTATTAGAGCACCGATAGTGCACGAAAGAAGCCTCTTCGTGGCTTACTTGAAATTCTATCACCACACTGGTTCGAAAGAGCAGAGCGTTTGTAAATGCAGCAGCATGCCCGCTAGCTAAAGCGACATGGATTCATGCATCTCAATAGAGCGTTGCGTGAAAGCCTTCTCATTATCCTCATCTCAGACTTCGAACGTCCACTGCTGGACCTTGGCCTAACCCCTATAGGAGGACCCCACGTCAAACGGTCGAAATAATATCGTCAGTACATCGCATGGCGAGGAGGTCCTAGCCTGGCGCCGCGCAAGTAAGTTGCTCGGGTTGCCCCTAGAGAGCTACGTCCAGTGGTCCCTTACCAGAGGAGGGCTGTGAGAAGGGCGGCTCGCTGTACTGTTGCTGCGGGGCGCCGCCGGGGTAGGCGGGGAAGCTGCCCGGGCTGCCCACTGCCCCTTCCACTTCATATGCGGGTGCGAAGGCAGCGTCAGCTCCCATGCGGAACCGTTGGAACGCGAAGAACGCGCAGGCCACCTGGAAAGGTATGAAGCTGACAAATGCTCAATGTTTACTTATGAGTAATAAGTATATTATAGTATAAATCGTGACCACCAGCATTTATTAGACAAGTATTTCATAGACTTTCTTGACACATCATCACTCATAGTATCCAAATTTTAACAATTCTCAGTTTTTCTAACGTTTATTTTTTCACGTAGGTATAGTATTTTTCAGTAATAAATCATAAATTTCGTAATAATTGTAGTGACATGGTATATTTTCCTGTTGTTAGCATAATATTGTTATCGATTATTCCATAATATCGATATAAGCAATAATAATTAAGCAGTAGAATATTTTTTCCTTGTAAATTTGTGTCGCGCGGAAGGCATTAATTATTACTCAGTTTGAATGTTGTTGGCGGTTGCAAGATCTAATTATCTACCGTTATTCTTTGAAATATTGTTATAAAATTTAATCAAGAAAATATAGTCGAATGAGAAAGCGATCGCGGCTTGCATGTTGTTGATAGTTAGTTAATTTTGCCTTATTTGAAGCTTCATGTGCTCAAGACGCCGAACTATTGTGACACTTAGCTAAGATCTTATTCAGCACTTATCCAAAAACTCTTGTTACACGTTACACTCTTGGCAGAGCCAGCAAGCAGTTACCACGATGAGGGTTGGAGCACGCTTTACAACCCTGCACCATTCATCTCTGATAGCGAAACCTAAAACTTGTGCATTGTGTAGAAATTCATCCAGTGCTGCTTCGACCTGGGCTGTACATCAATATTTTAGCACTTACCCAAGCGAATATAGAGAAGAATGAGAAAGCGATCGCACTTTGCATGTTATTGGCGGTGCCGGGGGGAGGGTTGTCGGTCTTTCCCCACGCGTTGGACAGGTAGCAGAACGCAACAAAGTAAAGGAACGCCCAGAATGCTGAAATAAAAAAAGTAAATTAAGTGAATGCTCTTGGGACACAAAGATAAAATCTAACTGAAAAAACTACTAAGTAAGAGCAGACTCTGTGTATTATGCAATAAATCAACTAAAGCCCTACGAAACCTCATATAACTTATAAAACCGACTTGTTTAAACGAAATCTTGTAGGTGCCTGAAAGTTAACAGGTTGATTGAGTACCTACAAGTTTAACTGAGCACATAATACAACGTGTAGTATTATATCCCTACAAGGCCTGAGGGGGCGAATTCAGACTCAGAGTGTGAATACTATCACGTGTGCAAAGGTAATACATCGTATCAGAAATTTTCATACAATAATTATTTAAGACCACCCTATTTGCTATTTACTTCTCCATCTGTACACACCCTTCACGTCACACATAGACACACGTAAGGAACATGGGCTCATGCCTATGATCTAGTCTAGGTAAGTTGAGTAGGTAGGTTAGGTATTTATGAACCTTTCGATGTAAAGAATTAAGAAAAGTTTTACATAATTCAGTTACGACTATTTTAAACTATTGATAGATAAAGAGAAAATACATACAAATGTTCGTTTTATTTTTATTTATCAATTTCTTACTGAGGACTTTTCTCTTAGTTCCTGGAGTAGGTAGGTACTTGTAGTCTGCAGTTTTCACAGTTGCATAATGCATTGCACCCGCACGATGCATGCGGCAAGAGAGGGCGCAATGGCGCACATTGGAAAGGCCTATGTCCTGCAGAGGACTGCGAAAGCCTGATGCCGACGAATGCACAAACATAACAACACATTTTTGAGTTATTTTTCACTTTACACAAACTACTTTATGTAAAGCCGAAGCTTGAGTCAATTTGTCTTCTTGCAGCTCATAACACAGCACTTGTGCCATGTTTTATGGAATTTATGAAGAAATAATTAAAAAATAAAAAAATAATTCAGTTCATAACCATAGTTACGAAAAAACAAACTAAATGTCAAATGTCTAATATGTTGTACCAAGGAGTTTTAGTAGAACCATCTAGTATCGAAAGAGTATCGAGTAGCTGAAACCTCTTTAGCTATGAAATGAAGAATATGAAAGACAGAGTGGTCAAAACAAAATTACCATTATAAATACTTCTAGCGTGATCGTTGTTTCTCCAACACATAGACCAAAAAGTGGATTTATGGAGTACCCACTTAGTTGCGCAAAATGCAACTTCCTCACGATGTTTTGTAAGTACACCATTATGTATGGCATTTAAGTTAAACAACAAAACCTAGCACAAAAAAAAAACCATTTGCCTCTCAGATGCTGTTAAGTTTTCTGTAAGATAAGCCTTAATCTGTCTCATCACTAACATTACTGAGGTCAAGGCTCTTGAAAAGTTCACCAAACAGCTGATTTTAGGGTAATCACCACGTTAAAAATCAGCTGCACTTTGGTGCACAGTTCTTCAATGAAAATCATAGAAATTCAAAAAGTCGTAGAACATTCGTTGTTCCCGCGAGGGGGCAGAACACCCCCCCTTCGGCATTGTAGGGATATTAATAAACAGATTGTATATGTCCGACATAAACTGCTCTCGTAAAGCGAACGTAATTAAAGTCGTCACAATTTCGCTACAAAGGCGGCTTTCTGGGTCAAACGTAACTATAAAAGGTTTTACAGATTCGCTCTATTTTATTCTTCAGGTCGATCAACCTGGAGAAATACAGGGTCGTTCGTAATTCGTTTTCGGTTTAAAAATTATACAACAGCTAAACTTAGTTAGTTAATCTCATTTCCGCCCTGGATAATGACATTCATTTCTAGACTCGGCAGTGTCGCGAGCAAAAACGCGCAAATATCAAAGTTATCGAGTAAATCTATAGTGGAGAGGCGGAAAGGTGTCGCTAGTAAAAACAATTATAAAGCACCTGCCCACGTTGTAAGGTATACCAACAACGGGAAGGTTATTTATTGAAACCGGAAAATTCTGCTTACACCGCTAAATATTTCCCCTAGTATTTTTGGTAAACCAAATTTCCAATCTATAGGTAAGGTTACCTGGACATTTTATTATGTTGACGTGGGACTTGGCGAGCTAAGCGCTCTCCTGATGGTAAGAGATCACGCCTGCCCATGACCAGAACAGTGCTACATAGGACTTTGATACACATAGGCCAGTGCAACGCCAACGTCTTGAAAGCCCAGTAATTTTACTAGCTATAAATATAAATGCCCTTCAAAGGAACACAGTAATGCTTACACATTTCGGCAGAATATCTGACACTTTGTTGATACCCATCTAGATCCATCGGCATCCTGGGTCTAGATGGGTATCAAAAAAACCCAAAGTTAATTTCTACCCTAGAAGTTGGTCATTTACATAACGCTACATAAGTCTATGTGCAGAATACTTAGTAGATTGTTAGGTATTTTGAGCAAAATAGGAACAATTTAGGACACAGGTTCACGAGCTATAAACTTTACACCCGCGCAACAGATTGAAAAGACTATTAAAAGAAGATACTGGCCGTTGGGTTTTATTATCTTTTTATGAAAATTAAAAAGGTGATGGAATAGCTTCACGATGGGTAGGAGGAACCTCCCTATTTTAAAATAGATTTAGAGAGACCCTATATTTTCAGCGTCAAAGATAAAATTATAATGCCTTTGGCTGTTCTTTAAGGTATAAGAAGGTAAGAGTATGATTGATCTTCAAGAAAATGAGGGAAAAAATAACGATCCTAATTTTATAGCATTTTATTAAGAGTAAGGTCAGTAGTTAAACAGTCACTGAATGTAAACCAGACAGAGGTGATGCTTCAAAAATTCCAGTCCAAAGGTTAAATTAGGTCAAATAAAACGACCTCATGAGATTGACCAATAATTTGTGATCAATTTTTGTGATTTGTGATGATTTTTAATTTATCCTCTTTATTAAAATTATATATTGTCAACGCTCTACATAGCACGTGCTTTTATCCTTTCTCCTATTTCGCCGCTTCCGGTAAAACGGTACCGGTCTAACTATAAAATAGCTATCTATGTTATAGTTTGACCGGTACCGTTAAACGTAGAAACTTACCTGAGAAGCCCATATCAGCCAGTACATAATGCTTCCTGGTCTTCACGGATGACATCTGCTCAAACAGGTATTCGCCAGCGATGAAGCCGATAGACGCAATAAAGGCAATCACAGAGATGCCCACTCCATAGTTGCACGCGTTCGTGTCATTGTTGTAGACGCAGTACTCTTTGCCGTCTTCCATACGCCACCCCTTGGCCGAAATGCAGCCCATGACGATGGTGGCGAACAGCTGGGAAACAAATGTAGCTGGTACAGTCAGTGGCATGATTCGTGAAGAATAAGGCTTAATTCCCACTGGAATTGCAGAAACCGGCAGAGCGCTTTACTATGGATTATTTAAAAATATCTAGTCCAGAAATGAAATATTATAGGTCTAATTGATTCAAAATAAAGTTTCTCATAACTAAAAAGAAAAAAAAGACTTGTTTAAAACAATTTGAACTGTTTGTTTTATAATATTAAAAAAAAAAACTGTTTTTTTTTCAACCCTGGCTGTGAGCTAAGAGTAAGACCGATGCCTGGACTAGAACAAATGATATGAGCTGTTCTGAGTTTTGATGATGATGAGTTGTGATTGTAAACCCTAAAGTACTTTGAAGCGCGCGTATGTTCGCGCACTAATATTTTATTGCTAATAAATGCTGTAATGCGCTAAGTTACAGTAAGTTTGTGGTAAGTTACCACAAAAGTAGCCACAAGTTACCACTGGTAAGTACGTAATGTTGTAGTTTAATACATATCAATAGTACCTTATCATCAATCAGCCTATTGCAGTCCACTGCTGGACAGGCCTCTCCCAATGAGCGCCATCGCACCCTGTCTTTGGCTAAATACCTATTTATTCTGTCATAATATGCCCAATTATAAGCATAATAATGCATTATGTATATGTAGGTATAATATTATTTAATAATTTCGCTATTCCGTAAAGGTACTTACATATTATGTCATAGGCAGTTTATTCAGAAACACTTTATTCATACACAATCGATGATGAAAATATATTTTTGTTATACAAATGCTTATTTAGATTATTAGTCTCTTTACCTATAATATCAGAACACAGAGGCTTTTACGCAAAAATCATGATTGTTTCTGTAGATTCAATCAACAACCTTTTGTCACACTAATTGAATTCACTGCTATCAAAATTACACCTTCTGTGTACATAACACCAGATCATAGGACTGACCTACTTGTTCAAGGGCAACACTTGTGTTTTGTTGTAAATGTTGGGTTTTAGTGACGCTTTAAACACCTTTGTATTTTATAGGACATATATTATAAAAGGCAAACATTAAAACACTCAACAAAAAGTGCATGAAGAAGAATGAGATTAATAAATCATTCTATGGAAATATATTTAAAAAAATGTGAGAATGTATTGATGTTCTGTTTAATAACTTTTTAACATGATTATATTATGAGCTGTTCCGGAATATTTTTATATTTTTTAAGGTCTTTTTTATTTTCTTCTTTTTAATATCGAGAAAGGTTGAAAGATTTGGGGGAGGCTTTTGCCCAACAATGGTATATGTATAAGTGGAAATGGGTTCACATACAAAGGGGTACACATGTGAATCAAAATATTGTAACTGTTACCATCTTACCAAACCATTGTGATGACAATAAATATATTGAGTATTGAATATTGAAGGAAGTAAAAAAGTATTTAAAATATTATTTTAATTTAAAAATATATGGATTGCATGTGATGTGTAGTAAATTATTCTTATTTTTTTAAGTGTAATGACATTGTATTGTAAATAAGGTTAATGCGGCATAAAGTCTAGTTTCAATAGAATGACCAATATTTACATAATGCCTAGTTACAGGCTGTAATGTACACCTTGCAGTCTACATAACTTAATCCAAGGTCTCTCCTTATTTACTGTATTAGCAGTTTCTCAGATATTTCTACCAATTCTATGTAGATATAGGTAGAGTCTACTGTAATCTTAATGTCTACATATCTATTGGTTTATGTATAAGAAAATAGTATTAAAGTTATTGATTTCATGTTTTCAATATCCAAGACATGATAAAATCAATACCTACGTAATTCGTTGTAGGTAATTGAATATTAAGTTGAAAGTTAATTTTAAGTTTTTGATCTGATTATTAAAATCGGGCCAAAATTCAGATCAATAGCCTAATTTAAGACTTCGATTTCTTTGGTGTATTCCATCAACACGGAATCAGAGCTTTTTGATTTTACTTTTAGAATTCACGCATAGGATCTTTAAACACATGCACATAGGTGCCGTACTTACCCAACAAACCGCCCTGACGATCACAGGGGGCCTCTGGATGAAGGCTTGAGGGTCAAACGCACCCCCAGCCTTTCCACCGCCGTACGCTCCACCAGCCTCCATCATCACTATTTTTTATGGAATTTATGATAAAACAACACCAAACTCAACTGCACGTAAACGCGTGAGTGAGATTTCAACCTCCGCTCGCTTCGAGAATCCAATTTTGTGTTATTGATCGCGCAGGCAGCAAACCTTCAGAATAACAATAGGAGGAAAATGACATTTCGTTGTACTTCGCGCATGATTGACATCGATCCGCTGAAACAGGCTATCATTGGCTGAGAGAAAATATGGCGGGCAGTTCGACCAATCATGTTACGCCGTGCGGAAAATGTCACCATTTCCGGAAAAATTGACACTGACAAGAAGCGTTCGTTTTACGTTCCGTTTCACCCATGATTATTTAAAGTCGTGTAACGAAACGGCGTGTTTTGCGATTAAAATAACACCTTTTGCTTCCTCTGTCTGTCTGTCTGTTCTAGTGAAAACTACAAGTGAATTTGGCTGGAATAGGACTAACTTAGCTTATGTACTACCTACTTCTTATCCCGAATTAAATAGTTTCTAGCAAAAATGTTTGAGGATAGATGGATAAAAATAGCTGGATATTTGTTTTTATAATCAGGCTAAATACGATTTGACTGCAATTCTTGTGTAAAGTTTATAAGTTACCTGGAAAATATTGATTAGACTTTTATTAAATAAAATAACAATAAATTAGATATTACAAATATATTTATTCATTAAGAACTGAACTAAGTAAGGATGTTATTAAGCTGATGATTCCAATAATATTAAATACTACAAACAATTTATAATAACATAGGTAGTTTTTACAATAGGTAGGTAAAAATTATAACGTTAATTTTGACTAGTTTACAGAACAAAAAACGAAAACTAACATAAAGTCCTGTGAACTAAAGCCATTAGAACATTTTAATTCACAAAGTGTAATTCCAGCACCTTTCTAAAATGGAGACTGAATATTTCTGAAAACAGCTAAAACATAGATCTGACAATATGCATCAATAGATTTATTTTTCACCCAAAAAGTAGATATCAATGCTTGAAATCAATCAAATTATGCAATACATAAATCCTGCTTGACAGACAATGTACTCACAGGTAAAACCAAGTAAGTAAACATTTAAAATTTGTAGTGTAAGGTACGTTTATCAAGAATTATGACTGTCGTAGAATTAAGCTTACTATGAAATGTTTTTTTAGTAAACGAATTATTTTTTCTAGAGTCTATGATGTGTGTACGAGCTGTTGATGCGTAACTAAGTAATAAATATCCTGTACCTATAGGGTACTTACAAGTAGGTATACAAAAGTCTAGGGTACAGTATCAAAGGACAGCATAGACATTATTGATCTTAAAAAATATTTACAAGATCAAGCTTATTTTAAACTGTTCTACGTTAATCACTATTATTAAGGTATTTTGTTATTGTACATTCGTGGAAATCACCTAGTCATTACTTGCACGCCATTGCAATCAGTGATTGTATTAACAAATTATATAAATATATTTAGTAATAAATCCGCGTGATTTCTAAACAAAGGTTTTAATTAACTTAACTTTAGTTTAGAACTTTAATACATATTACTATAATATAAACCAAAGAGACAACGAACAGAAAACCAAAGTTTAAAGATACGACACGTGTTTCGCCTCTACACGAGGCATCATCAGGAGGTGTGGACTCGCCGAAGTTCGAAACGAGTTGACTCTCGTATATTTATGGATTTCCGCAAAGTAACGCCTGAATCAATCAATTATCAGTGATTGTTGATGATTTTTTTTATAATAAAATTATGTTAGTAGGTATGGAAAGTTCAATAGCCTGAGTATTGCCGCAATTAAAAAAAATACAAGTAGGTAAATACGTAAGTCTTCTTCTTCTTCGTCTCACTAGTTCTTTCGAACCAGTGTGGTGAAAGGATTTCAAGTGCGCCTCGAAGTGGCTCCTTTCGTGCACTCAGTTCTACGACATGCCGGTTTCCTCAAGATGTTTTCCTTCACCGTTGCGAGAACGTGGGATGCATACCTAGATTTTTTGAACGAAAAAACCCATTTACGCATGACTGCCACCGGGATTCGAACCCGCGACCATCAGATCGCAAGGTAAGGGCCTCATCCACTCGATATTGATTTTTATGGATGTTAACTCGAATTATGCAAAAAATCCTTTATTTTATAAATTTCAATTGAAATGTTTTTTTAAAGCTTTTGAGCTTTAAGAAGCCCAGGTTTTAAGGTACCTACTAATCACTGACTGCAAATATATGCCATTGCTCATAAATATGGCCTCTAGATATCACTTTACATGCGGACATGCAATGCTTATTTGAGATCTATCCAACATTCTCAGCAAATAACTTCACCATTCTTTAACGGTTTTATTGCATTTAAGATATGAAAATTACCATTTATAACTTAGCCAGGAATAAACACGTCCATTTTACGTTACAATACACATAGTCTAAGTATGTCTATGTCTAATACGAATGTCTATCATACAACTCCTAGATCTATACAAACTATTTTGTATAAACTCTAACTAATATCTAACATACTGTTCTACAATTTTATTGTACATGGAAAACTAGCTACTGGGATAATATTTATCTATGACATAATTTAAGTAAAACAATAATTTATTTACACATAAAAACCACTTCAGTTTTGGATTCAAGTTAACTCAAATAAAAGTAAAGGAACTAAAATTTAAAAATAAAAACATCGCAAATTGGATTAGGAAAATAAAATGATTTACTATTTCATAATGTCATTGTACCTATACAAACTACATCATCGTACAAAATTCTACAAAATTATGAAAATATTGTACGCTAGATTAGTGTTCTAGCAAGTGGCAGGATGAAAATTCATATTAGTTTAAAGCAATAATAGCCGTCACTTGTTATATTGCTAAAACAATCACATACAATAAGGCTTTCACACAACACGGGTCAAGAAAATAATAGCCTTGAAATAGCCGATAGCAGAAAATCTTTGGAATTTATTGTGTTGTAACTAAATTCGAGTGATTCTTAAGAGTCTGCGAGGCCTTGCCGTTTCTCTTCTTCGAGCATGGCGTCAAGTTCGTCCGTCAAGTTGGCGAGCATGTTGCCTATGTCATTTAACACGTCGACTGGTTCAGGGTTCTTGCCCTCTTCTTTGTGCTCTGGAAGGGCGTGAGGGGTGGTTGGTTTGATGTCGTTTCTTGGTGGGAGGCCAGCAAGGCCCATTCCGGCTCGTCCGTAGTCGACTGTGTGCGGGCGGCCTCCAATTTGGCCTCGGTTCTGCTTTATCGTGCCGGCGTTTTCGTTTGCGAATGGGATGCTGTCTGATTCGGTGCTCGAACTTGACTGTGGAAGAAGAAGGGTTATGATAAGCAAGAATCTTGTATTCTTACCTTAACCTGTCTCGAGTAAGTTAAATACGTTAAATACTCTACGTAGATTTTTAATCAATGGCTTTTGGAAAAGAGTTACTATGACCTCAAATATCATAATTAATCCATTGGCTAAATGACTAATAGTTGTTCCTCCGTGCTAATAGTAAACCTTACAACGAAGCGGTTGAAGAGGAGACTTGTTCACGTCAACCTGATGAAAGAAGGAAGAGAGGACTAACGAGTCCGTATCCAAAAACCCACTCAACCATAGTTCATCCATAGTCTCAAGACTGATCGTAGTTAATAAAAAAAAGGCTTTTCCAGAGCAATTTTCATATCATTTTTAGAGAGAAAACAAGTGACGACAGGATCACCATGCAGATGCAAAAATGCTACCTTAAACTTACCTTAAAACTAGCATCGGATCCTGTACGGAGCTTATCCTCTTCATACCGACGCGGAGGGGACGACGGCGCGGGCGGCGGCGGCAGAAGCCCCGTGCTGTCCAAACTGACACTCAGCGAATCCGAGCTTGGGTACGCTGGCAAACTCAGCGGCAGACTCTTCTCAGGATGAATCTCTACCGTCGTTTGCCCAAACCGCGTGAACGGGGCGTACTGCGAGCTCTGGCGCTTTGGAGGGTCCGGGGGAGGCTTACGAGCGACGTGCGGACTCGCCCCGTAAGCGACGCGTTGCAAACGAGCCGAGTAGGCCACCTCATCGTATGCGTAATCAGGAGACTTGTCTCTATACGCAGGAGTGGCAGCGATTTTTGCAACAGGACGAGGTCGCACTAAGCCTCTAGGGCGCGGTAAGGTGCCCCCGCCTTCATAAGAGCTGTCATTCGTCGGTGTGATGTCTCCATCGTCGTATGAACGCCGCCATTGTCCGCCGACGTAGTACAACCCTGCGTCTGGTGAGAACGTGGAGTGGGAGCTACGTTCCGACGGGTCTTCGAGGCTTTCTAGTGATTTGCCGCGAGGGTGGCGGATCTGCGAACATTTTTATATGTCTTTTAGGTCCAGTGAGAAAAATGTATTTGTTGAAAATTTGGCCAAAATTTGATTTCATTTATAATGACATGAAATTAGTTGCTTTTAGATACATAGCATCAAAGAGTATCTTCAAAAAATTCATGCCGAATCTTCTCACTGCTGTGTGATGTTTGTTAGTTATTTACATTGTTATCAATACATGCGTGCTTATTAGTAAGTACATACATATACTTAGAACTGACACTTCTTTCAGAACCTTAGGTAGGTAGGTATTACGATGGAAGATCTGTAGTATTTCCTCGCATCTTACCACGCTTAGAAAAGATAAAAAGAAGTGTGTCTACACACAGACTACCGCATACCGTGCAAACTAACACAAATCTCACACGGAAAAACAAAACACTGCGTTGCAAAATACAAAATGGTGCACGATAGAAGCAGTGCTCGGTGCAGGATACTGGCATTCACCAAAGAGATTCTCATACCTGTATGGGTACCAGATCAGTGCCACATAAAGGCGTCGGTATCGCATCAAAGTTTAGGTCGGGGGGTTTGTGGTAACTCCTCGTGTTCGTCCACTGTTGGTAATGCTCCCTCGGATAAAGACTCTTTTGAAATCAGCCGAATATGTCCGAAGTGCGTTTGTGTTTGGAAAAAGAAAAAAAAAACATTCACATGCTGCTCGGGCTGTGGTATGGATGCAGCGATGGTTGTTGTGGAATGGGGAACGGACAACTCTGCGAGGGTGATCGTTCATCATACGTGATTTTCAAAAAGGTTTTACATGGAGATAAGTACCACAGCATTTTGATTGGCCATGGAATAGGTATCTAAGAAACTACACATCAACAACACACAGATAATCAAGGTTGTGCCAAAGGTTTCTAGGTGATAATACTTTTTTAGCGCGTTTGATCATAATCTCAACTGAAGGTATGTGGCAATGCGGCTTTATAGGTATCTATTTATGTATCTTTTTACTTTTTTCTCAGTATAAAATGGTCGCAAAGTTGTTCCAAGTTCCACCAGTGAGCGACTATGTGATGTATCATGATAGATGTAGGTAGACCTTAGTCCAAGCGAATAACTAAACGCATTGAGAAAATTCGCAATTTAGGTCAGGTTTAAGTAAATTCAGTTCGGACTACTTTTCCAAATGTGTGCACAAACGGTTCTAGCAACGAAAAATTCTGGTTTTGTGTTATGATTATTTTGCTAAGAAACTGAAAATCTAAGTTTGAATGCCTATTTTTTGTTAATATTATAGAAGCTTATGTTAAAATACTTTGTTAGTTTGATTAAGTATAAAAATCATTAGGCTTCTATTTAGAATTCATTAGAAAATAATAGGTACCTACGTCAAGTAAATTTAAAAATGGTTAATGAAATGATAATGAAAGTTATGGAAAACAAAACGTAATCATGTGAACAAAAAAAATCATTGATTTGAAGTGATGCTTTCAAAATAAACTTTAGAATGGAAAGTCTAACATCGCTATAAAATTCTAGAAAGACTAACCAGAAACAAGTAAGAAAAACAGATTCATCTAGGAAAGTCTAATTCTAAAACATCACTACAAACTCTATAAGAGGTATTTTCTAGTCTATGGTACTGACCTGTCCTGGTTGTATTCTGGTGAAGTCCAGAGACCCTTGATTACTGATGCTCCTCTTTCCTGCCCTTATGTCCTTGACTCTTTTGATCGCAAGGAGTATTTTCTTTTGGTGACCGAGTCTCACTATACCCATGTCTTCTAGATCCTGAAATGGAATAATATATACTCATTATTTCATGCAGGTTTCTTTAAAGATGAAGGCGATTAAAGGCGAACACAAAAAAGACATGGACTCTTCCAAGACTTGTTCTAGTTTTCGACTTTGAATAATAATCCTGAAGATATACACTAGTCTTACCTCCCAAGCAAGTTGTGTGACGTCATGAACCGTGCGGTACCCTTGAGCCACCAATGCTGGTCCATACTCCTCCAGTCGAAGCAACCGAAGCCATTCTTCTAAGGATCCCTAGAATAAAAATTGGTTGTCTGTAAAGTTTGTTTACGGATGATAGTTTAACGTGACTACCGGCGTAACGGGACAATGAGCGTTACCGGACAATGACGGCAACGTTTTCGTGCATGCAGCCAGCGTTCATCAATTTATTAGAAATAGTCACGAGAAAAAAAAAAACTTTCAAAAATTGTATCAATTGCAAATTAAAGTATAAGGCCTGAAGCGACGTAAGGCGAAGATACGGGCGCGGGCAAAACTTTTTTATACAAAATCTGTAAGCAACGCGTCGTGCACTTATATCCTACTGTTTCGCCTGCGCCGTGCCTTCACCTTATGCCGTTTCTGTATAATTCAGGCCCTACATCTACGTAATTACGTATAAGGCCTCTCCCAAATTTGCCATCGCACCCTGTCTTCGGCTTGCGAATCCGTTTGCTTGCAGCCTTTTGTAGATCATTATCAGGATAGGAGAGTGATAAAACAACATTCACATACCGGTATGTAATCAGGCAAATTATCAGGCACGTTTAGGTTCGCCAGTTCTGCCTTCAATCTCTTGCGATGATTCGGTTTCTTGATGCCCACAGCTGTGAGGTCCTCGGGGGTCATCCGTGTCACAGTGGGGAGGTCATAACCCGCGTCTATGAAGAGCCTCGCGTATTCTTCCATTTGGAGTTCCGCTAGGCACGCGTGGATTATGTCTGTGTCCTGGAAAAAACTCAAGATTTAGTGCACGATATCTAGGTTTAGTCCGTGGACGCCTCTTGGTCTTCAAACTATCGATCTTTTCAGCTTATAACACCCACTGTTGGGTAAAGACCTCTTCTAAATCACGCCAAGCGCCTATAAGCCGTGTTGGCCGAGTGGTAGGTGCCTCGACTTCCGATCCGGAGGTCGTTGGTTCGAACCCGGTCGAATCTACCTATGTGTGCATTTAAACACGTGCTTAACGGTGAAGGAAAACATCGTGAGGAAACCGGCATTTTATATGTAGAACCTAAAAAGTTCGAAAACATGGTGCCAAGTGCACGAAAGGAGCCTTTTCGAGGCGCACTTGAAATCCTTTTACTACACTGGTTCGAAAGAACCTAGTGACACGATAAGAAGAAGACGCCAAGTTTGGTCCTACTTCTTTTATAAAGTCATCGGATCATCGGCCTGGTAGTCTACCCTGCGGTCTTCACATATCCTCCATATTATTTATATTTTTATTACTATTTATAGGGTTGCGTTTGACCACCATCTCACCTGGTGGTAAGTGACAATGCGGTCGACGATGTCCTTTTAGGTCTTCAAATACTTACAGGTAATCCTTGCGCCATCATAGCGCGCACCCGGTCCGCCAAGTCCCCGCAGTGGCAGGCTGCGTGGTGGTGGTGTGGCATGCGACCCGAAGCCCTGCCGCTGTCCAGCGATGCCGAAGAGTGGCGGGAGCCGGAGCCAGCCGACCCTGATGATGACCCGGGACTGTCCCGGCCGGGGCTCTGGAAATCACGGACAAGAATGATAAATGCTATTGCCACTTCCCTTTTCATCCCATCCCACTTTTGATTACGGCCTATCCTACTTCCTACTCCATCACATCCCACTTCCTACCTCGTTCCATCCTACTTCTCACCTCATCCCATCACACTTCCCACCTCGTCCCATACTACTTCCTATCCCAATTTCCATCCTATCCCACTCCCCATACCATCCCATCCGATTAATTAATAAATGCAAAAGTTTGTGATGTATAAATGTTTGTTTGCCAACCATGCCGAAACTGCATCATCATTAGCCTGTCCAAGTCACAAGTCCACAGCTGGATAAAGCCGTATATTGACACCACTGCATCCATCCATCCAACCTGCAACCTTTCGCAAGTCGTCATTTCATCTGGCCAGAGGGCTAATAATCACCCTTTACCTCTGCAGCTAAGATGTCTTCATTAAAATTCATATGAGGTCTTCAATATATTAGCTTATTTTAATCAAGTTTCCTTCTCACCTGTGTCATATCAATTCCCTGATCATCGCTAAGCGCGAGCTGATGGTGGTAGTACACGGCCGCTTTATGCGTGAGCGGCTGCGAGGGTGGTGGGAATGTGAAGGTGCCTCCTCCTGCCGGACTCTTGCCGATGCTGCCACTCGCGCCACTAACCCCGGACACCGTACTGCCGTAGTCTGAGTGGTCATCTGGAAAAAGAGAAGAAAGTGCATTAAGATATTTTTTTATTGTAATCAAGTGACGAGACCAGCTAAGCGCTCGCCTGATGGTAAGAGATGACGCCTGCAGATGACCTAAACAGTGCAACACAGGACTTTGATTCACAAGCCACAACATTTTGATAGTCAGTCTCCAAAGCCCAGTAATTTTACGAGATTACTGCTTTGCGGCAAAACATCTGATACAGTGATGGTACTATATGATTCTAATATAAAAAGGGCAATGTCTGTGCGTTCTCACCTCGCGTGTGTTACGGAGTATCTGGAGGCTACGGGTAGGGCTGGTCCTCGCAGGAGGCGTACCCTTGCGAGCCGAAGCTGGAGCCCGAGTGCCTGTGCTTATTAACTGACACTACCTATATTGGCACGAATCCTAATATAAACAGGCAATATCTGTGCGTTCTCACCTCGCGTGTGTGACGGAGTATCCGGAGGCTGCGGGTAGGGCTGGTCCTCGCAGGAGGCGTACCCTTGCGAGCCGAAGCCGGAGGCCGAGTGCCTGTGCTTATTAACTGACACTACCTATATTGGCACGAATCCTAATATAAACAGGCAATGTCTGTGCGTTCTCACCTCGCGTGTGTGACGGAGTATCCGGAGGCTGCGGGTAGGGCTGGTCCTCGCAGGAGGCGTACCCTTGCGAGCCGAAGCCGGAGGCCGAGTGCCTGTGCTTATTAACTGACACTACCTATATTGGCACGAATCCTAATATAAACAGGCAATGTCTGTGCGTTCTCACCTCGCGTGTGTGACGGAGTATCCGGAGGCTGCGGGTAGGGCTGGTCCTCGCAGGAGGCGTACCCTTGCGAGCCGAAGCCGGAGGCCGAGTGCCTGTGCTTATTAACTGACACTACCTATATTGGCACGAATCCTAATATAAACAGGCAATGTCTGTGCGTTCTCACCTCGCGTGTGTGATGGAGTATCCGGAGGCTGCGGGTAGGGCTGGTCCTCGCAGGAGGCGTACCCTTGCGAGCCGAAGCTGGAGCCCGAGTGCCTGTGCTGCGGAGTCCCAAATGCATCGCCTGGGACCGCAGGCGGGGGCACGCGTTTCGCGGTCGCTGTCTTGCCGGCGCCGCTGCCTCCGCGTGACATCCCGCCCACTGAAAAAACTGATGGATTAGTCGGGAATTGAATGGCTCATGTCGGTTTTTAGGCCAGCTGGCTGGTTTAGTAAAATAGTTCGTTTTTGAAACAAAGAAAGAACGAAAAAACTTTATTGCTCAAATGCTTAAAACTAAGTTATACATAAGGAAGGTAACACTTGGTCGAGGGCTTATTGAAAATGATCATTTTAATTTATACATGCACCTACTAATCAGTGATAAGTACCTACCTGCCTACTAATATACATTTATGTATATTAAGTGTAATATCTTTCCTCTCGCTTTCTGCCAATTTGTGGCAGTTATTTCATAAAATGTAACGGAAGTGTCTAACAGGAAGCTCAGCCTCAGAAAAATTAAGTAGGGTTAAACCAACCTATTATTCGCACCCAGCCTATTATTGGCACACTAGAGTTTAGTTAGAAAAAAAAAGGAAATTGTAGATTATTCAATTTCAGTATACTTTTATTACTTTTTTCCAATAATAGATTGGTTTACCCTAGGTACATAGAATCATTCTAAAAGTTACACATCATATGCGACTACAGTAAGGTTCTCTCGTATTAAACCCGTTGAGTAATTCCAAAATTAAAACCGTTTTGTGTTTAGCTGCGTCACCCCAAAACGGTTCAAACAATTTTGGGTTATGCTGCGTAGCCCCAAAAAGCTTGAAACAATTTTCGGTTCTGTCGCGTAACCCCAAAAGCTAAGTAAACTAAAACAAATATCCATCAAACTTTCAAAGGTCAACACTGTAATCTAGCTTGGACAGGGGCACTCGCAATCGGTAATGAGTCCATCCCGCATTCGATTATCGAAATGTCTTCGTCCATCGATAAGTCGCGCCTCGATAATGTCGATACGTCTAGCCTAGTATAGGGATGTCCGAGAAGTGTATTAAAATCAGTCGGAAAACTAAAAAACGGTAATTAACGACATTTCGAAAATTTTTGCTTTCTAAAAATTCATTTTTCTATAACTTTTTTTTATTTAAACCTGTCTAAAGCAATGATGAGACGAGCTGGGTGCTTTCACCGAATCGAGAACACAGTGCTATCCACAACATATTGAACTCGTGAAAATTGAAATTTAGAAATCTTGTCATTGAAGGGTGGGGAGTTGGGGATAACACGACAAATTTTTATTTATACAGTTATCCAATGTTTAATTCGAGAATCTAGCATTTTTTTTATCTTATTTATTGAGGAAAAAAACGACTTAATTAAAAAAAAAATTATGGCCATAAGTGTTGAGTAACGGCAGCTGATTATGCGTATATTTTTTTTCTGGTGATTTAAAATTTTGCTGTAGCTCAATGAATCTAGTACCTATATTTAACTTTATTATCGAAGCGAAGGTATTTTAAGAGTTCTGATACGTAACGTACCTTTATTCATATATTCCCAAAGTTAGGGAGAGGCCTATGTCCAGCGGTGGACTGCGATAGGCTAATGATTCTGATGTTAAATCTTAGCCTGGCAGCCCTAAATAGTGGTAATGAGGCAAGAAAGTCATCAATCATGGCGGAGATTGGGCGACCGAATCGGATCGAACAGAAACGATATGGACGGGAAAAGCGAAGTTTAATTAATTGCCAGTCAAAGTCATGCGTGAATATTGGAATTATTTTGAGTTTAAGTTTTAAAGTTATATTACCAACATATTTCTAATAAGCTGACTTCAACTTCAACTTCACGGTTTTGTTGATATAATTTTACAAAATTCCTTTTTTAGCAGTTACGGTACGCACTTAAGCCAAACTTAAGCGTCGATGTCACAGGGCTAGTTTACAAGCTACAACCAGCGAGTTCTTGTAGCGAGGCTTGACACTACTTAACGAATACTCCCAAATTTCGAGTCTTTACATTCAGTAGTTATACTCGTACCTATGCGTTGTCTGTCAATCAGTCAGTCATTCAGTCTGTTAGAACAAAGTCTTTTATTTATATGTAGCTATAATGAAAATTCCCCCTAACCTATCCTATCCTATGGATAGGGGCGCTTGGAGGGAGTTGGGGGAGGCCTATGCCAAGGGGCACACAGACAAACCATGCCGGTGTATAGATAAGGATAGGGATTAGTTAGGTAATATTAATAATAATAATGAAATCTTATCTATCAATAATTACAAATTGTTAAAAAATGTCTGAATAAAAGGCTTATTTATTTTTATTTATTTTATTTTTCGTTTATAATGAAAATTTATAAAACTCTTCTTCTTCTTCTTATCGTGTCACTGGTTCTTTCGAACCAGTGTGGTGAAAGGATTTAAGTTGCGCCTCGAAGAAGCTCCTTTCGTGCACTTGATGAACACACATAAAACTCTACAAAGCAATAATAAATTGATTGGAAAAAAAATTAAACCACAAATGGCAGACCGGTAAAAATTGAAAACCGTTTATATTATTGTTTCATTATGGCGATATAATTAATGACCAGCTATAAAATTCGACAAATATTATGCCCAATACACAGGTACCGCTTTCTTTAATGATGTCGATTACACATGCGCATATATCTGAATAAATGATGCAATTAAATAAAAAATCAACTCCATACAATAAGCGATAATGTGAGACAAATTGTAGTGTGAGTAATTGAAATTTATGAATGATGAAGTGCCCATTAAACTCCAAAAACTCTATTTTTAATGAGTAAGGAAGATCAGGCTTGTACCGATCGCTTCCGTTGTACCTATCTATAGTGAAACATGAAATGTTTATTACGTGTTTCGCGCCTATAAATATAAATGGTACCTACCTAATGTAAACATAGTACGATCTATTTATTCTTTTGCGGCATTGGATAGGGGCACACTCAGTGTTAGCAACTTATACCTGGCACTGAGTGTGCTGCTTCTACTTAAAAAAATGTACAGTCCTACTAACTTATTTGTGAAATGAGGAGCGTCGCTGTGATCGCAACGGTACAACGACGCGTGGCACAGATAAGTAAATAGTTTGTATGCGAGTGGCTGTAGTTCCATTTTCTGCCATTTCACATAAGCTTTATTGAATTTCAATAATGTTTGTGAAATATGGATCATAGTAGTCTGAAGAAAATATTTTTTTATTTTATTTTATTTATTATTGTTATTACACACCACAAAATTTGAACAACTTACCAAAAAAACGTAAATGGGCAATGCGGAAAGTATAGTACGTTGTATTTGTGCATTCAGAATTTTAGATTTTTACAAAATGATAGAGTGACAGTGGCGCGAGTGCGGCGCCCGAGTCGAGCTTTTGCGAGCTGGCACGAGCTAGGTACCCGGGTTTGCCAAACGATGAATAAAACTTAAATTATTATCAATGATGGGTACCGCCTGATGAAAATCCATAGGAAAACGACTAACGGTAACCGATAACCAATTTTGATCAAATTTATTTTGACGAAAATTCGACTAGAATTTTCAAGTTTTTTTGGCCATATCTGTGTTCAGTAACGGCAACTGATTATGTTTATTTTTTTTCTGGTCACTAAAAATTTACAGTGTTTAATTTAATTTACTAAACCCACCCTAAGTGTAAACCTACCTATAATTGTTTAATCCACATAATATAAAATCATTGCATCATTGCATCCAGAGCCCTTCCCGGCTCTGGATTCTGTAATAGATACAGTTTAAACTTTGTTATTAAATAATTCCCGTTTTGATAGGAAACCAATAGTTTATTTAGGCTTTGCAGGGCATAAAACTGCATTTTATGCCCTAGGGAAAAAAAGTAATTCCTTATAAAATCTGTTCAAAGACGTTCAGTTTGTATTAGGTTTCGTGCAGGAAGTTGAGAACTTTTTCAAATTTTAAAATTCAGTCCTTCATAATACCTATAGATTAGGGTATTATGAGGCATAATCATATTTATTTCCAAAGTAAAAAATCGTGGTATAATTACATGGCTCTTTCTGTTTTATTAATTATTGAATTTGTTTAATTTTCTTGCGATTAAAGTGCAACATCTACTACTTAATATATCCGTTCTTTCACCTGATATAAATATCCTCCCACGTTTCGTCAAAGCTCAGCACTAATCATCTGTAAATCCGGAAACCACCGGACGTCGCGTCACTAGTAATCCGACTCTCCGGTAATCTGGCAAACATTACCACCCACGGTGGTGGCTATTTTATAATCTGTGACACTGTTATCACCTGGCCTTGCCTTAGTTTATGAGGCCACAGTGGAGAATGCATTATGCAGCGGACTATCAGGAGTGAACCTTGGGCGACACGTCACTCGTTGAAAAGCCTTATAGGTACTTTTTTAAGAAGGTTCTCAATTCTTCTAGTACGCTTATGTACGTACGTAGTTCTCTTAGTACGTGCCCACCCTTGATGATGAACATACCCTCAAAATTTCAAGTGTCTACATTAAGTAGTTTGGCTTGTGCATTGTCTGTCAGCCAGTCAGTCAGTCAGGGCCAATCCTTTTATACATACTATTAACTTCATTATTTTGTTACAGTGCTCTTCAAACCGGAATACAGTGTGCTTATATATTACGTTAGCTTGAATGGCACGTTGCACTCAGGGTTCTGGTCTCAACTCCCTCGCTCCCTTGGGAGTAAACTCTAGC
Source organism: Lobophora halterata (assembly GCA_932526365.1). NCBI lineage: Eukaryota > Metazoa > Arthropoda > Insecta > Lepidoptera > Geometridae > Lobophora > Lobophora halterata. The sequence goes on from OW052012.1 coordinate 2,834,940, forward strand.
ATCCCTTGCTCCGCTCGGCGGTTTAACGTCAGTGACATAATGCCGCTGCTTTATTCCCTTGGTGCACAATCTATTACTACAACTCCTTTGCATAAAAATGGAATTAAATTAAAGGTAGTTTACGATTCAATTTTGCAAATAAGACTTAGGTACATATTTGTTAATCAAAAATACGTTAAATGGAATTCCTCTGCATAAATATGGAATTTCCATTTTACATATTTATGGCACCTCTAGTAAGATTTAAATCCGTTATATTATTTATACTATTTTATTGTTGTAATTATGAAACTTTTAAGCGTAAACTTATACTGCGATGTAAATAAGGCTATTACTCCCGGTAGTTATTCTAGTAACTAGGTAAAATAATTCAAACCTACTTGTTAAGTCTTATTCCCGAAATCCCCACCGGCCAGTTCAGTTCAGCCAGGCCAGTTCGCTAGCTTTTAAACACGCTTGTAGCGTGTAAACTAGCCGTGTGTCATCGACGCTTTAGAACATGTCATATCTCATTGAGCACTAAAAAGCTTTGTGAATGTAACCTGATGAGTAGCAGTTGTTGGTACTTATGCCTAAATCACACGTACCGATTACTCGGCCGAGACAGTGCTCTCGGCCGAGTATTCGGTACGTATAAATATAGTGCCAAGTGCTCGGCTGAGCGAGTGATGTAAGCTTTCACTGTCTCGGCCGAGTAACATGTTACTGTCTCGGCCGAGTACTCGGTATGTGTGATCTAGGCGTTAGATAGGTCGTATCTTGAACATTTTTTTATGACAGTTCTTAGTACTTAAGTTACAAAATGATTAGGCGAGCTAACCAGCAATGAGCAAACGGTGGCGCGTCCGACGAATAACCACGTATCCGCCAATCACATATTATTACTGGCACTTATGCCATATTAGCATTTCTCTATAAGTACTCCTTCCAACTAACCTCATGACAAGATATTTAGCTATAGTTGGGACAAGCGTTTCTGGATAATTAGTTTTATAGATCAAGCACTGCAATCAGTGGACATTCTTGACGACTATACCATATAATGATCTCACATCCGCTGTCGCAGTATTTATTTTTAGAAATAGTCCCCATCTTGTTTTATGGCATTTTAGTTCAGTATATTTTTCATTTTGTTAGGTGAGCTTCCTTTTTTTATCTTAGTTCACACTTCTTGACGAACGTACCCTCGAAATTTCAAATCTTTATGTTCAGTGGTCTAGTAAGTGCGTATTCTGTCAGTCAGGGCAAAACTTTATATAAATTAAGAATAGCATTTTTTAGGTGCCATTTTCAAGCTAAAAGTTAAAAATCTATAGCGGAAGTTCTAATGTTAATTAACGCGAATAGTGTCAACTATTCCTTTCGTAGGCGTAAGCATTACTACTTGATACTTTACACTAGTTTAAGTTAAATACCTGTTCTAAAATGAAATAAAATTAAGTAATACTTTAGCTCAACTTTATGTGACGCCGGGTAAGTGTTGGCTAAGTCTAAGCTTTTATACGCTTATCGCTAGTCAACATGCAGTAGTGATAATGATAAGCCATTATCACTTGACCATAAATATGATAATTTAACTTGCAATAAACGAAAAATTTACAATTTATTTCCCACGGGAAGAAATTTTAAAATAATAAAATGTTGAAGTCAATCGATCGAGTCGAAGTTGAATATTTATAAATAGTTAACACATTTAATAGGTTGTTTAGATTTCATGTGATTTTAAAATGTTACATAACAAAACTACTATGCATTTAATCTAGCGCGATGAAAATAAACATTATTATACTATTAGTTGCAAGTAAGCTTCAGTAGTAAATTAATTACGTCTGTTGAGCAAATTATTTTAGTTTGAATTTGCTTTGTACAGAAACCCATAACTGTCTATCGAGAATAAGCACGACACTGTAAGTTACAAGATACTGACTGTCATTCAACTAAATTAATAAAAGACAAATTTCATTGAGTCTTATGCAACTCGATTACTAAGTATTTAAAATGTTTCTTTAAAATGAGTATTTATTGCAAATATACCTAGTCAGTAAGGAATAGATTACCTGTCATAGAACACTATAATTTTAATAAATCTTCACTCACATTTTACTTCGTTTTCCATTAAAAAAAAATTACTTTATTATAATTGCAGCTGGACCAACTTGTAGCGAATACAATTTTATTAGCTTGTCTTGAAATTAACCTGAGTGAATATGATATCTAAATTATCACTTAGCTAGAAACTAGCCCGAACTAGGTTGAAAGGAAATGTCAAACGGTAATTTCTCGTCAAACAAACCCATCGTAAGCTTGGCCTTGTTCATGTCACAGAAATTTGCACGTACCGCTTTATTCAGCGCGGTCGTTATCGCTAACTGCTGACTAATTGACGTGGACTGTACATTGGACTGGACAATAGATAGAGTGTACTTATCTAGGTGGACAATATCTTCAGTTTAGTGATAGGTACTTTCGAATTGTTTTGTTGAGAATTGTTTACGTAGTACCCAGTGGAGGCCTACCTTTCGCTCTTACTTATATTTTTTTTTTGAATACATAAAATTCATTCATTAGATTAATTTAAACTTTATTTCTTATACACGGACAAATTTTAATCACCATTAAATAAAATACGCATAGTCAGTTGCCGTTACTGAACGAATATACGGCAAAAAAACTTGAATTTTTTTGTCGAATTTTTGTCAAAATAAATTTGATTAAAATTGGATAACTGTTACGGTTAGTCTTTTCCCTATGGATTTGCGTCAGGCGGTACCTTTAATTGATAATAATTTAAGTTTTATTCATCGTTTGGCAAACCCGGGTATCTAGCTCGAGCCAGCTCGCAAAACCTCGGCTCGAGCGCCGCACTCACCCCGCTGTCACTCTGCGATTGTGTAGAAATCCAAAATTCTGACTGCACAGATGCAACGTAGTACCCCGTCATCCTTGCCCATTTAATTTTTTTTGGTAATTAAAATTGGTGTTATATATGCTTTAAAATATTATACTAATCTTAAACCAAATCAAGTCTACATATGGTTAAACTATGGTATTTTGCATTATTATGGTAAAATTAATTAATACATTTCACAAAATAGGTGTTTTTGTATTAAAGAGTAATGATACGAGCTAGGCGCTCTCCTGATACTAAGAGATAACGCCTTCCAAATACTTTCAATGTGTAAGATGTGTACTGTGTATACACCATGCCTACCCAATTCTGCGCCATAAAACGTTCCATTTCACTCCATGCAATATTGTGTATATTCGCTCTGGAAATGAGCTTTCCTCTGCTGATGAGGAGATAAATTAAATATAAACTTTCACAAAATATTTTTTTTGTCTTTTCTTTTAATGTCTTCTGATATTAAAAGATCACGCCTTCCAAATACTTCCAATGCTTACCTACACATTTCAAAATATTAATACTCGTTTGTGTACTGTGTATGTAAAGGTAGTACTATCAACATGTCTACCCACTTTTGTGCCATAAAACGTTCCATTTCACTCCATGCAATATTGTGTATAATCGCTCTGGAAATGCGCTTTCGTGTGCTGATGAAGAGATAATCGGATCACGCCACCAGCCCGTCGCATTTACTGCAGTAGTTTTATTGACCCAAGTGCCCCTTAATTGGCGGAGGCCATTATAATAAACATTAATAAGAACGCATCCAAGTCTGTTACAGTTTAATTTGTTGAAAGAGAGACATGTTAATTATTTGTATGCAGGAACTGTTAAGAAATGTGTTGAATTTTTTTGAAAATACCGTAACTTTAATAACTAATTTAAACTAATTTTTAATTCTATTTATTATTTTTATTTTTAATATTTATTGGTTATTAAGATGACTTATATGTGTTAAACATGTACCTTATCTTTTGACAAATGTCTAATCTTTAATTAGTAAAATTTAATAATTAATGTGATCTATTTTATTTATATTTTATTTTAAATTTAATTTGAACCTTTAATATTTATTGATGATTTTAATGACTTTTATGTTTTGAATAATGTAATGTTCTGACAAATGTATTATCTTTAATTAGTATATTGGTGTAAGCCGTTCTAGTTAAAGTAAAATAAATAAATACAAATAACTGTTTAAGTTAATATGTCTTCAATATAACGCCTTTTATTATGTAGGTTCTGGCTGACGTCCGCGACTTTTGCGTTGTGATTTTTAAAAAATCTTTCTTAGTACGCACTTTCAGTTCTTGAAAAACATGTTCTCCAAATTTCAAGTATCTAGGTTCAGTGGTTTTGCCTGTGCGTTGTCTGTCAGTCAGTCAGGTCCAAGCTTTTTTATAATTCAATATTATTATATTGAGTTATATTATATATATTACACGACTCTATCAAGAATAATTATTCTTGACAGAGTCATGCGCTACCAATTTTTCAAAGAATTGATAAAAATTAGACCATTTTGTTGCATAAGTAAAGTTTTGGAAAATAGTAGCTACATGATATAGGGAGAAATGTTTTGAAACTTTATACTATTGGAAGAGTAGAAAGCGGATACTTACCTACTTACTAACTATTTCACTACTTTCCTATCAATCTTTGAACAAAGTATCTTATTTCTCTGTGATCTTAGACAGATAAAGGTGGCCTTCCGATGTTGACAACAACGACCGTCGACCGCGACAGACGCGAAATGGTCGCGCGACCCACTACTTAGCATTGTTTGAGGTAAAATCTTCATCTGGTAAAATGGTCATTATAAAAAAACTGGTGTAAATAGGTCATTGCTGAATTTATTATAATATTTTTAAGGTAAATTCGTCATTGCTAGATTAATACGAAGTGCTGTTCGCGACCATTTCGCGTCTGTCGCGAAGGCCACCTTTATCTTTCTAAGATCACAGAGAAATAAGATACTTTGTTCTAAAATTGATAGGAAAGTAGTGAAATAGTTTGTAAGTAGGTAAGTATCCACTTTCTACTCTTCCAATAGTATAAAGTTTCAAAACATTTCTCCCTATATCATGTAGCTACTATTTTCCAAAACTTTACGTATGCAACAAAATGGTCTAATTTTTATCAATTCTTTTCTCGCGCATTCAGCCACATTTTCATTAGGGGACATTAATTTGACCCGCGACATCACGAAAAAACTACACGAAAGCGACATATCCCGCGACACGTTTTTTTACATGTAGACAAATGTCCCCCGATGAAAATGCGGCTTCATATTCGGGTCGCGCGGTCGCGTGTCGCGGTCACCGTAACATCAAAATGCATGATGCAAGTAGATACCTACTACCTAGCAAATGTGTTTATGTTTGAAACAACTTCAATTAGGCCCGCATGATCGCTGACCAGCTGATAGGATGTACGAGTACTTGGTTCACTTCTAATAAATAAATATAGGTACAGTCAGCTGCACAGACATGTATACACTCCCAAGCTTTCACATTTATATTACTCTTTATATTGTAAAGAATAGTGCACGCAAGCATTTTAAAATTAATGTAGTCATCTTACTTGTCCTTGATGAAGAGTCCTTAAGAATGTCCTTGCAAAATTAAGAGTTTAATATAAATGTTGAAGCTTGGGAGTGATTACATGTCTAGATAGAATCAGGTGTCGCAGTAACGGCCATCTACAGCCAACTGCATTGAACGTATATCCTAATAAAAAGTATACATGTCTGTGCAGCTGACTGTTCAAGGAATGTTTATTTTTAACAACAGAAAAAATTAATATGGTTAAGAAATAACAAGAGAAAGACATCGCAGACCCTTCTACAACTTACTCAATATCTTAATTATATTTGATGAATATAAAACAGTTTTTTTTAAATAACGATAATAATCGATAAAACCTTGATGAATTAGTAGTTATAATAATAGTAAGATGATTTAAAATTATTTGACATCGAAAGTGCTCTACCGGTGACTGCCATTCCAGTGGGAATTGAGCCTTATATCCACTTTCCCGCAAAAAAATGCACTAGCCAGTGAAACAGCTATGACCTCATTGCACTACTTTCTCAAACACGTCAGCAACAAAAGGGCACTATTATCGCTCATTAGGGCGAAACAATTAGGCGGTGCTAATGGCCTAACAGCCGCAATTAGTTCATTGCGCAACCCAGCCGAACCCGAGCGTTCCAAGCCTAGAGGCGTCTAACATTTGGTGCTTGTCAGTGGACATCACTACAAAAAAATAGTGAGTATTACATTTCCTTGACATGACGAGCAAGTTAAACGATTTGCATCGACCTTTATTATAAGTAATTTATTATAGGAGCAAAAAGTGGAATTCCTTACCGGCGTCTGTTTTCCCAAAATGCTACAACCTCGTGTCGTCAAGTCCAGAGTGAATCAGTTTCTTTTAGCCAAGCGTGCTCCATCGACCACGCCGTCAATTTCCATCAGGTGATGTGGTGGTCAAACGCTTGACTATTCTTATTATAAAAAAAATGTGCCTCTCAGACAGTAACAGACAGAAGTCAGAACAGTGGTGCTATTCAGGACTTTGCATTTTGACGTCTGCTATGTACGTAGAGCACTGCTATTAGCGCTCTACTTAGCTAATAACAGTTTTAGTAGATACGTTTAGTTACACTCCTCAGTCCTTATTATGCCGATCACTAAGCATTAACTTATCATGATTAATAACTAATAACAAATAAATAACGAGTAAAAAACATATTAAACTACCTATTATCAGAAATTAAATTAGCTTTTGTCAAAAAGTTTGTCTCTTCAAACTGTACCTCTATACAACTTACAAACAAAGAAATATCAACTTACAAAATAAAATTAGTGCAAAAATTTATCAGATTACAAAAATGTACGGGCTGCAACAGAAGCGGACGCCACGTTGGACGATGCCCGCTTGTTGCTCTTCACCCATCTATCTATCCCACTAAGCCGCGAACCACGACGCATATCGTTGGCACATTTAGCTCGATGGGACATCTGGGTTCGAACTCGGTGCTCTTAGATCAGCAGTCGACGGGCGTAACCACACGGCCAGACGGCACGTAAGATTAAGCATCGAATTTATGGTATGGTCGCGATGGTTTGGCGTAGTGCCATCGAATAAAACATTTTGCGGATTTAGGATATTATGGTCTGAGCCAGGAATTTGGATATCGGAACACTGATTCTGAGTTTGTGGAAGTACCTACTTACACTTACTACACTGTAATGCTATGGTAAAAGGAAATATACGACTCTTACTTTACAATTTTACCTGCAGAGTCTGACACTAAAAACGTGTTTTTGATGATAAAAATCTTAAATAGGAGTTTTTATACACCAAATACAAGTTCCTCTGTGTTCATAAAATAAAATTAAAGTAAAAGAAAATCGGTATGGGTTCCTGGAAATGAAGAATGGGTATTTTTTATCTTACAGGCAAAGCCACGGGCGGAAGCTAATACAATATTGGATCGACTATTGTGCTTTACTTTTTATGTTCTTTGTATGTTTTCCGGTTTTGTTGGTGTGCATTGCAGTAAAAAGTTATCTAATTATATTTATGTTCTATACCTACAGTGAATGAACCTAGTTACAAACAGTTGTGGTTCAATTTCTCCCGCTATAACTTTTCATTGCGTACAGATATGTCCAACAAAACCGATCTGAATTCCGGTGGACTAGCCACATTTCCTCGTTACATTGAAATAATATGGCTTTTCCGTATTACTCGTATATCTGTAGACCGATAACGTCACTTACTGTGTCCGTAACTGGTGTACTATCTGGGATCTCGCATAGAAACTGTTCAAAGTACTGTGTCCGTTAGAAACTTTCGTAATCTGTGGCTGCGCTTGTCACATCCGCGGAACCACTTTCACGAGACCCCTGGTTTGAAATCTATAATAGCTTTTCTTTTGTAGAATTCTAGAATTGGATAAGCAATATTATTATGAATGCTTTAAAAAATACTGCAGCATAGAGCCGAAGATCGGGCTTAGGAGCCATAGGAGAGACGTACGTCCAGCAGTGGACTGCTATATAATAGGTTGATGATGATTGGTAATACAGGGTGGGCCATGAATTACTTAACATTTAAATCTGATTTCCTGCGCAAATCCGAGCGGGGTGCTTGGAGAGGTCAAACAGCTTACTCGTTTCAGGAAAATTTAGTGGCAATAGATCGGGACACTGTGTCTCAAGGCGACTTACACGATACAGGCCAAGAGCCTAGTGTGGGGTCACCGATTACTGACCTAAGTGAAATGTTTTGTTTAATAAATAAATTGAAATAAATTGAAATTGAAATTGACTTTTGCGTAAAAAAAAATTAGTTCGCTCACTTTTTTGATACATTTGTTTCGCTCGGGATCACGTCGAACTGAAGCATAATTTCCTACACGTTCTCTTCACTCTGAGAAGTCCGTGGATCACCGATTTGCTACAAATTTAATGTCGCTGCCGTCTCTTCGAAATTCTTTACCCATTTATTTCTACATAAGGACTCGGGTAATGATTTAAATGTTAGATTGAACTCAATACGAAAAAAATGTATCAAAAAACCTGTTTGACCTCTCCAAGCACCCCGCGCCACTCGGATTTGCGCAGGAAATCAGATTTAAATGTTAACTAATTCATGGCCCACCCTGTACCTAAGTATACCTTTTCTAAACATAGAAGTATTCTATAGATACAGGCTTTGTCCAGTGTGGAAACCACAGTACCTATAACTGGTATAGCTCTACATATTGTAAAAGTTTGGTAAATAAACGATTTGTATAACTCTCGATTTTTTCAGTCTGTAGATATACAATTCTGCGTACCTACCTAGATAAGAGTAACATTCATACGTTTATTGATATTTTTATGATCTTTGAGTACCTATATATACTCAAAGATCATAAAAAATAAGTAAAAGTATGAATGTTACTCTTTTTCTTATCTCCTTTCGTGCACTTGATACATGTTTTCGAACTTTTTAGGTTCTATGACATGCCGGTTTCTTCATGATGTTTTCTTGAAATTAAGGCTTACCTTGATACCCCAACAATCTCATATTTGACTACTAACTTGTTACGTCGGGAAGAGATTTTTCCCACCTCAAGATTTTTATTAGTAAGACTACTAAGGACATCGTAAAGTCTTAAAGATTTCGCAGCTCATTCTATCTCTCATCTCCGATCCATTAGCCGTCCGAGTGACGCGCCAGAGTCTGTATGGTGACTTATCGTCAGGATTATGTGGAGGATATGGTAAGTCGACAGGGAATGGACGTTTTCTATGCTGCCCCTGTGACCAGCTCTTTGATAGATGGGTAGATATGCATATACATAGATAAATGATTTATTGTACAAGAATTAATCAAAAAATAAATAAATGTACCTGTTTACATTATTAATAAGACTTAATATTTGCATGCCTATTACGGCTGGGTTCTTTTTGCGAATTTGCAAATATGAAGGCCGCCCCGTAATTACCTATATGATGGCACTGCTTATTTAGGCTTTAGAACTTTTTGTGTTTATCGAATGAGACTGAGCCGTCAGGCTCAGTTATGTAACGCTCGTTCGGGTAAAGTCTGTTCGAGTCGACTAGTATCGAGAGTCTCTCAGAGTATCGAGAGTCGTGTGGAAGATGTGGTGCCATACAAAAAACTATATGTGCTGAAATACATCATTTTTTGTATGGCAGCTACACCTTTTATATAAAACATTAATTGTTTAGGTACTTACTTCCTCACCCCCTCAAATTTAATGAATAAGGTCGTTTACGAAATTGCTAATTACCTGACCGTTTAATGAGGCCGACCCTTCCCGTAGGCACACGCCAATTTAATTATGTTTTTAATTTGCCAGTATTTATACCCTTAAAATGTACCCAGATAGGTTGCTAATATAACTAGTATAACACCTTTGCTCTATAGCAATTACCGATTTCTCCAAATAGATTAAAGTCCAGGTCACCAAGTCAAAAACAAAGCGAAGAATAGTAAAGCTTCTACCAGCCAATACCATCAGTTACCATCATATTAAAGTTTTCATGTACATGATAAGTAAATAGCTTTAAATATTAAGAGATGAAGCCCAGTTTCTTCTCTTCCGTTCAATATGTTTTGTATTGGCTTTATCCTGACTGACTGACTGACAGACAATGCACAGGCCAAATCACTGAACGTAAAGACTTGAAACTTGGAGGATGTGTTCGTCAAGAGCTGAAAGTGAGTACTAAGAAAGGAATTTTGAAAATCTTCATCCTCAACGAGCACGAACCTGCGAGCGCTAGTATTAAATAAAACTGTCTTTGAACAGACTCTACAAATAAATGCTAATTATTTCAAAATCAAAAAAGTTCAGGAATCCCCCATTTTTATTTATTGTATAAGAATAAGTGTATTAAGATACAACAAAACATCTAAAAAGCCATTCCACCACCTTATAAATGTGCAAATACAATTATTAAAAACAATGTAAATTCGGATCACGTTTGCAAATTACACGTGTGGACAGCCAACCGTGGCCTAAATATCGTGTAAAACAGAACATCCGGGGAATTTACAATGTAAACGCCATCCCTCCATTTTCCCTGTCTTCCCGGGGGAGGCTTCGATAAACAAAACGTAACTTTTCCGATAATTTTTCGTTTGCGAACGGGGATGCTGTTTCAAAGCATTGTTTTATCGCATTCGATGCAATTTTGTTTGTTGCGAATTCATAAACATACGCCGCCATTTTTTATCTAAAAGAGGTGACTTGGGTGTAGTCTTGGTTCGTGTGTCGACATTATATGCAAACAACAAATTTGTTCTCGTTTTATTAAGCCTTTTATATTATTATTGATTGATATAATTTCTTAAACTTTAACACAAACCAGTATCATTCAGCAGTTCTAAGTCCAACCGAAGCGTTTGACTTACCTGAAAATAAAAGAAAAAAAACATTAATTTAATGTAGAGCCCATCATAAAATTCCTGCTTGTTTTGGGGGTTCCGCAAATGTTTAGTCTACTTTACTAGGCAACTTCCAACAATGGAATTGTTTCCATGTACCATGACCATGACATAATATTATTTTAAAAATAACATATTAATATATATTTTGTGTTAGCATGATGAAAAACAAAGAATGGATAGATCTTTATGTAGACATATTAAAAAATACAATTAGTAGAGTCTCTGTGATATATTTTTGCTATGTTCTTAGTCGTTTAATGAATAAAAAGAGATAGTTAAGGCTAATCCTCAAATCCGAATTCCATACAAAATGTTTCGGACAAATACTCATAAAGTACGCCGTATTATAGTTATTTTTTCACACTATTCGTTTTGTCCATGTTTTTGGATTTCGTCAACAAAAAAAGTTAAAGGTTTCATACTTTAATTTAGATTTCATACGTGTTTTGAGGTAGGGTTAATTTTAAAACATGTATAAAATCTAAATTAAAGTATGAAACCTTTCACTTTTTGTGTTGACGAAATCATAAAACATGGACGAAACGAATAGTGTGAAGAAATTACTATAATACGGCGTACTTTATGAGTATTTGTCCGAAACATTTTGTATGGAATTGGGATTTGAGGAAGATAACAGCTCGTTTGAGATACTCTACAAATCCGAAAGTAGCCTCTTAATTATTATCGGAGGCAATGTTTAAATAATAAAAGCTACATCTATTCAAACTCACATCGTAAGGTAGATTTTATACTATAACAACACAGCTAAATTTATTGACAGCACACTTACTTCAAGTCAGCACCTAGTGGATTTTAAAGTCATAATTACTTTTACAAGTGCCATTCAATCATAACTGTTTTCTCTAATAGCTGGTATCTAAACATTTTACTTCGGTATTCAATTTCACTTGAAATTCGATAGTAAATGTTGTTTATTTACTATCTAGCTTCAAGTTATTGCCTCAATTTAGCCGTAAAGCTGCCAAAACACTCATCACATGGTAGTTGAATCATAGGTTAAGAATTTTGGCGCCAAAATGCAATATAGGTGAAAGCGTGCCGTCTGCAAGCCTCAGGCTAGATCGAATCGGTGTCAATGCTCGAGAATTAATAAATTTTCCTCATATCAATGTCAAGTCGAAGAGCTTTTGATGCTTAGAAGAGGCATGTTTATAGGTAGACATAAAATATATTATGATCCCAACAAAAACATAATTAATGTAACAAGTAAAAGCCAAGAAAGAACTATTCTTCTCGAACCTTAAACATTTTATACGATATGAAATGAAATGATTTGATATTTATTTGCCTTTTAGGTATCTTCGAGGCTTTTATCTATGCAACTTATTATATAATATGAGTTGAGGATGACTGATCTATGGGTAGGTAGGTACCTATTATGAAAGACCGAAGTTCAAAACCTGAAAAAAATTCTCGACTTCCGGCATGAAACCTATTATATACTGAACCTCATTGAATTACAAATACAGTCATATTTCATTTTTCATTTCATATTTCAAAAACAGGTTACATAGTAGTTTAACCAATGGTGCGGGGGCACTAAGGCTAGCCTGTATCGCCGGAATCCGAAAAACGATTTCCAGAATTACAGAACTATAGAGAACATGCAAGAGAGTAGGTAACTCTATATTTAAATCAAGTTGTTTAGTTTTGAATATATTTTTTGAGCAATCACTTTTTTGCCCTAGGGCTTAAAATGCAGTTTTACTCCCCCTTAAACATGCATGAAGTTGAACAATACGAGCATGAGAAGTGAAAATAACTATTGATTCTATAAATAGACTTTTCATAGGTACAGACGGAGACTAAACATGTCGATTAGACTCTAGCAGATTTTAATCTAAGAATCATTGATCATTGAGCCCTTGGATAAATAGCACCAATTGGTAGCGCAGATTTGTGTAATTTGTTACGCTGAATTTAAATCAAGCCTTATTTGTAACTTTATAACTTAGGCAACGTTTAGGATAAGGTTATCTCAATCTTGTTAATAGTAAACTTTTTACCTATTAATCTTGGTATTATATAGGTGAAATAGGTTTAATAACACTTAGATTAATTGTGGTCTTCATTAAGAACACATAAATAACCTTCCAAAGATCGCGACGAAAAAATTAAAAAAAAAATTGAGGTTTCGAAATCGTCCAGTAACTCTCAATCCTGGACTCGACTCGACTTTTACTGGGCACATATGTATTTTCATTTTCTGATCAGTCCTGAAGTCCCCCACCCGCGCCTGAAGGATTATTCGTTCATTACGACACACCCTGTACGTATTGGATCAAATATTGGTACTACGTAGAAGTTAGCTAGATACGCCTAAGATTTCAGACGTGCTTAAAAAAGTTTACTATACTTATAATTATTCTAAAACTAAATAGGTATGCTTATTATTTATGCTTATACATATGAGCTAAACTTTTAAGCTAAGCTAAGTCTTTACCTACATCATTACAGTTTACACACTTCACAAAGTAAATCCTACTTTTAAGAGTAATCCTCAAATCCGAATTCCAAACAAAAATGTTTCAGACAAATACTCAAAAAGTACGCCGTATTATAGTAATTTCTACACACTATTCGTTTCCTCTATGTTTTTGGATTTCGTGAACAAAAAAAGTGAAAGGTTTTATACTTTAATTTAGATTTTATACGTGTTTTTAAGTTAGTAGGGTTAATTTTAAAACACGTATAAAATCTAAATTAAAGTATGAAACCTTTCACTTTTTTTGTGACGTTGTCACGAAACATTTTTGTATGGAATTCGGATTTGAGGATGCCCTTTAACTCTATTCACTTAATAAAGATATTGATTAAATTTGTCTCATTCTAAAATACCCACACGCTAACAAGACCTAACTAAAGTCTTAATGTTAGGTACTTAAATAGATGGTAAATGGTTTCCAACATGCTACCTACGCATTATTACTAATACACCTGCTAGAATACTGATAACCTGTGACTCTAGCACAGTTTAGATATCAGATTCAGTAAGTGGTGTAATATGAGAATAATAATGAAATGGACAAGTTCTAATACGCGGAGGCGCGACAGCACCAACACCATCCTGAACCTCATAGCGGAGAGGCTGGATACCGACTGTGCCTCCATGAGATACTGGACGAGCGTGCACGCGCATTCCAGGCCTCCTTTATTTATGTAAATTTAATTTTTTATTTATTTTGTGTTGATTTGTGATTTTTGTGTATTTTTTAATTATTTCTTTTTTTTGTGTGACATTTAATTGTATTGTGTTGTATGGATTTTAATCTGAAATAAATTTATTTATTATTATTATTATTAATACAAATAAATACAAATAAAAATATTTTATTAAATACTTACTTACTTATTAAATACTTAATCGTAATTTTACATCAGCATTTTACAAAATGTTGTCCTTATACTGCAAGTCAAAAATAATAATCAAGGTTTTACAAAAACAAACTACAACCGACTTCAATCGGAAACACCACTGAATAGTCACATGGAAGAAAAATACGCAATTTCGTTTACTAGGATTTTATACTAGTTTACTAGGAGGATCATTTTTTCAGTTAATTTGATTTCAAAACTTAAAGTGCTGAACCATTTTTCATGATATTTCTATGGTACCAATGTAAAAAAAATATTTTTTCAAATTGGTTTCTTAGCAACAAAGTTCTGAGGTAAAAAAACATAAAAAATTGCATAGGAGCAAAATCATCTAATCAACGTGTGAGTGCAGAATAAATTACACTATAGATTGGTTCTTTACTGCATATATACCTTTCTTTTACTCTTACATTATGAAGTTGTTACCGTTCCGTTATTGACTGTACTTTGCACTAACTTACTGCAGCGGTTGATAATAAAAATGTTTTTTATAATTTACGCAATTTTATTTTAAATGGAATCGAATGCAATTTGGAAACTTTTTTGTAGCGGATTAGAACGACACGAACAAACAACTCTTGCCTAGACCATACAAGTTAGTTTATAGAATGTAACAAAACAAAGATGGCATGAATTCATTGAACACAACAATGTTAGAATTTATAACCAACATAATAATGTTCAACATAGTTACTGTTAATGTAGAAAACAATGTCCCTCTAAATGTCTCCATGTTTTCCAAATACGCAATGAACACAATACTGCGGATACAAGAGTGTATGGAGTAGGCATGGAAATGATTGCTACTTATATTTTATTGTCACATGGTGATATGATTTCATTTTGTTACAATGATTTTGTCTCCCGTTATATTTCATCAGTGGCCTAATGTGATAAAGTCACATTTTGTTAAAATAATTCACGCCTGACGCGACGTCACGCAATCACTCCCACTTGAAGTCAGCACACTACTGACTGTCTGTTATTGTTTTTTATGATACGAATGAAATTGTGAATGGTGACAAGTATCATGACATCACAGCGTACAAAATCGCCTGCCGGGGCGCGTCAGGCGCCGGTGATTTTGTAGCAGACTTGGTCTCAGAATGTAACAATTGTTATGTGTGATCAATTTTGTACCATGATAAATAACATTACATACCTACTTTCCATGCCTAGTAGTAGCTATTATTCTGTGACGATAGGTGTAAGGCGTACCTGGATGATGATTTTGTAAGAGACATGGTCTCAGAAAGTAACTAGTGTTATGTGGGATCAGTTTTATACCATGATAAATAACATGTTACTCGGTATACT
This sequence comes from Lobophora halterata, assembly GCA_932526365.1. Classification (NCBI taxonomy): domain Eukaryota; kingdom Metazoa; phylum Arthropoda; class Insecta; order Lepidoptera; family Geometridae; genus Lobophora; species Lobophora halterata. Next base: position 2,850,535 of record OW052012.1, read on the forward strand.
TTCCTTGCCTAGTATGGAGTTTCTCAACAACGGTTTCGTTCCCCAGATGGGACACGCTGAGGGTCAAAGGCTATCTGACTATCGGATAACCGGATCGCAGATCTAGTCAACAAGAACTACACGCATAGAACAAGGCACAATACCTTTTCTAATGTCATTTCGCTTAAGAGGTACGCTAAGTTACAAAGGGATACTGGTAACTCTGCGGATTCACTACTCTGCAATATGAAAAGCAAAACCCTTTGATTTTTTCTATGATTTTGGAAGTGTATAGGTAATTCATTTCATCAACCACAAGTCATCAACATATCGTGGATGGCGCTACATCAATATAAATCGAGTAAGTATAAGTCCTTTGCTTAGAAAGTTCATTCTAGAGCAGAATACTTCATAATGTTTTGTGGTTTTTGAAGGGTCATCAGCATGCCAAGAAAATGTCGTGCGCTACAAAGAGTATAGTAAGTTTTTTACATAGAAAGTTAATAATAAGGTACCTACTATCAGAAATTAGTCAAAGAGCACAAAAATATTATGTCTCTCTATGCTTATTACATCTAAAAGTAGACAAGTGTTCTGTTATATGATAGAATGAGATGACTTGAATTAGAGACGTTGAGAAGTTGCTTAGTACAGTGGAACGACGACGGATAGGGTTGCAAGGGAAATCTTTCAGAACTTACCTAACTGCTTTCTACAATCTTTCTTACTAGTTTTGTTTCGTGATGGAAAGTATCAAACAGATCGAGATAAGAAGATCGGATTCCAAGTGTAAGGAAATTAATTGTGGAGCGTTAACTTTTCTGAATGTGGGCTGAGCGAAAGTGTTGCGTCGAGTCCAGCCTGACAAAGAAAATCTTGTTTTCGCCCACGGGCGTATAGATAAAACTAGTATTTTTGACGTAAATACGTCTCATAAATCGATGATCGCCGCCGCGCCGGCTGCATTCACGAAAAATTTGACGTCATTGTCCGGTAACGCTCATTGTCCCGTTACGCTGGAAGTGATTTTAAACTATCATCCATAAACCAACTTTACAGTCAATCAATTTTTTTGTTTCAAAAATAATTATACAGGATAAGTTAGGGAAATATACTTCATCATCATCATCATCATAAGGCAGTGTCCTAATTGTCTTTTATTTGTCATTGTCCGGTAACGCTCATTGTCCCGTTACGCTGGAAGTGATTTTAAACTATCATCCATAAACCAACTTTACAGTCAACCAATTTTTTTGTTTCAAAAATAATTATACAGGATAAGTTAGGGAAATATACTTCATCATCATCATCATCATACGGCAGTGTCCTAATAGAACGCGATGACGCGACCATCGCAAGTTCGCGCGATCACGCGATCAAACGTACTAACGTCGCTAGATCGCGCGATTGCCAATTGGGACGCCTATTTGACGTTAGTACGTTTGATCGCGGATTCGCGCGACGGTCGCATCGCTTGCTCGCGCGACGATCGCGTGATCGCGTTCTATTAGGACAACGCCTCAGCCCGTAATCACCCACTGCTGGATCTAGGCCTCCCTCCTTTTGTGCCACCCTTCGCGGTCTTGCACGTCTCTCGTCCAGGTGAAAAATACATACTTACAAAAAATATATTTTGCATCAGTTATTATTAACCGTTCTTTGCACTCGCGATCCCATTGTCCCACGACGGTGTCGATGTTAACCTTTCCCTTTATTGGTGTGTCGAAGTTTACAGGCGACTCAAAAGTATCCAACATGGAATATCGTCCTATATCTCTATTCTATTGTTAACAATGTTAACAAACTGCTCTACCAACTTTAAGTTGACTGTTATTAACGACACCAGTTCAAACCAGATCTAAACATCTAGTTATTGCCGTGTTATTGTTCGAATGTTTGATAGAAGTCGGGTGGTCTATTCTGGAACAATATACTATCATCGTAGGCAAATATTATGGTAGAACAGGGCGCGGCTATTGTTTATTTAATGGTGAAGCAGTGTGCCGAGTGGCTTGGTATATTATTGGATTTGTGTTGACAAGGAAACTGTTTTGTAAACCGAACTTTATTTTATATTCAGGTGTAACATCTGTACATGAGATTTTATAAAAATGGTATAATGATAATAATCTACGATTAATAAATGCGCCAGAGATACCAGCTACCTCCTTAGCTGCAATGCAGCCTTTTTGTCTATTATGTAAAGTCAATATAAATGTTCAAATTTTGTGAATATTAATTCATCTCTACATATTTTTATAATGCAGCTATAACATTCCTTTTCCTTTCCACAATACTACATGTGAAACTCATCAATACATTCAACTACTCCGACTCAGACATAGGTACGGTAAAAATGAAACGCCTGTTGCGGTTCGAGTCGGAGTGACGTGATCGTAATCGAAATTCCTCGCTATCTTCGGCTATTTACGGCGAATTTTTATCACACACCGATCCGGTCCGAGGGACCAGACAGGTTTCTGCAGGGAGACGTGGGAAGAACGAGTTACCAAAGGGTTATATTGCTACTATACAGTCCATATATTACCTGTTCTTCTTAGTGTACTCGTTTTAGTGTTTATACGTTCTTTAGCAGTATTTTAGCTTTTACTTTTATTTCATTTTATCGCATTATCTCCACTTAGCACTTTTTTGCTTTTTATCTGTTCCGAGATGCGTTGGAAATTCTGTCGAAGATAAATCGTGGGTTAGGTAAGCTGTCCAGGTTCGCATTTATATAACTAGGTTGTCTGTATGTACGTACATTAGTACTGGCTCCACCAACGATGCTTTTTGCTCTGTGGATACAGCAAAACTGAGTATTAGAATACCAAGAAGCCGTGCTATTAAAATCTCTCATAAATCTTTAGCGACTTTGAATACCAGATTAGGAGAGGTAGAAAATGTAAAAACTTTTTTCGGATAAAATCTTTATCATAATAACCGCCTTCTCTATCCGTTGCTGTGTGAAAACAAAATCAAATTATCAGATCACATAATAAGAAATGTTTTTTGAATCATTGCAGTAAACAAACTCCCTATTTCTAGGTTGTAAATTTCAAAGCTGTCTAGTGTCTACCCAACCGCAACGATTCCTGATTATCTCGTCAATAGGTACGATCTCAATATCCTTATAGTGATTCAAATGTCTTTCACGCAATTACCGCCACGATGGCGTTGCAATATTACCATTTATTCACACTTTGAAGTGTTAATTCAGTTTGTGGCTTATTTATTGATCGGGTTTCGCAATTTGAATTGTGGAATAACGTCAAAGTAAACAAACTTATTTATTTTGATAAATTGGGTTTATTGGCGCCGTTTTCTACTGTCATTTGTGAATTAAAATTATCTGCCTGATGATTGTTAAAATTTTATAATTGTAAGTTATTTATTTGAGTTATATTTTCATTAGTGCAAGTAACACTATAATGGCAAAGGGCTTTGCCCCTTCATTCATTTTATTGCCAGAAACTCTGCGACATAAATATACTATCATAATTATGTTAGGTTAGGTACTTTGTTAATTTTCTATTCTTTTTTTGCAATGTTTGTTTTGTTTTGCTTTTTTTTTTGTTTTGTTGTTTGTTAATGTGTTTTAAATACTTTAATTTGATTTAGTTTTAATGGAAATACCTACTTAAATGTTTAAATGTCGTTCTGGCAAACAATTTTCTTCTTTCTTCTTCTATTCACGTTATTAGACCTGCAGGCGAATACGTCAAAAACATTCAAAATGATGTCAAAGTGCAAAGTTTCAATGTTCACAAGATTGTAAAGATAAGGAAATATTGTGAAAAAATATTATGACACAAATGATGATTTTTTGAGTTTTCACTGTGTACATCTTAATGAAATTTAAGACTGTGTCAATATTTTGAAAATTTTGGACGTAGACATCTTAGTGCAGGTGAATGTACCTTGTAAGATACATTTCAGTAGAGCTCGTGCCAGAAGGGGTCAAAAGAAAAGGGTGTTCTTGATAAATTTTACGCCAAGTCGATTATAATCGAGTGGAAATTGATTAACGTTTCGATTTTATTACCAACTTCTCAGTACAAAACACGATTAAAAAATAATTTACAATACTATTAATTGTACATTATTTATTTTATTACACTTTGTGTTCGATATTCAATTACATGGTTTGTGACAAACGCATTGCGATTTCTGTGGGAACTAATGTTATAAACATTTACGTTCCAGTGACTATAAAACTTCACTAATGCCGAATTGTACCAAACCATCAAAGTTCCTAAGCATTTCCTTAACTCGCTTGACAGTTCTTAACGGTCTGAGTTTGAACCGTTAAGAATTGGCAAGCAAGAAAAGTAATTGCTCAGGAGCTTTGACAGTTTGGTGCAAGTAGGCATAAGTTAGACAATGTTTTTACGTGCGTAGGCGATGCATCTTTTCTCATGAAAATTGTTCACAGCAGGTCACCAGTCGTAATTGTAATACGGTTAAGCTTGACTTCTAAGCTCATTAAAGTAAGTCTGTAGTTACTATCTTGTACACAAGTGTTCCGAGAAGTTATGTGAATATAGCTAGTAGATCTATACATAGATACATAACTTCTCGGAACACTTGTGTACAAGATAGAAACTACAGACTTACTTGAATGAGCTTAGAAGTCAAGCTTAACCGTATTACATTACGACTGGTGACCTGCTGTGAACAATTTTCATGAGAAAAGATGCATCGCCTACGCACGACTACGACACTACTAGTGTTCCGAGAAGTTATGTATCTATGTATAGATCTACTAGCTATATTCACATAACTTCTCGGAACACTTGTGTATAAGATAGAAACTACTATGAATGCTCCTAATACGGAAATCAGAATAATGATTTGTAAAGTCCAGATATTTACAAAAATATCACATTTTCAACCGACTTCAAAACAGGAGGTTATCAATTCGGTTGAAAGGTTTTTTTTTATGTTTGTCATCTTTGTTGTTTATAAACCGATTTGACAAATTCTTTCTTCTTTTTGTTTGAGAGAATATACTTTCAGATCGGTCCCATAGAAATTTCATCAAAATCGGTTCAGTAGTTTAGTTTTATATGAAAATAACTGAAATAAAAATGTCGTCGAAGTAAACGAAATCGCGTATTTTGCATCCCTGTGACTTTTCAGTGGTGTTACGGTCACTAAAACAGTCCAATTGAGTCGGTAATCTTTGTTTTTGTAAAACCTTGATTTTTATTCTCTTTTCGAACAGATTCTCATTCTTAAATTTCTTAGAAACTTTTCTAAAATTAACTAAAATAAAATGATTTCTCTCACATGGCGTCCTAGCAAATAAAAACCTTCAAAATCGGTAACAACTCTAGATCTATGTCTGTGGTAACAACAATATACTCTATTCAATCGAGTGTTGCATAGAACCTAAATCGATTAGCTCCCATTTTGGTACAAATTGATGGCTGTCATCTAGAACAATGAACCTAGGTTGGATAAGTCTACGCTAATGCGGCGGGTATGTTAACGATAAGCATACAGAGTTATCTGGTTATGCTAAAAGGTAGGTTTGGTAAGCCTGGCGTAATATGTAGGAAAGGCCTAGACTAGGTTTAATGTTTTTATTAGTGCGTGGGTCAATTTCATAAACTTGTAATACAGACATTTAATTGCCAAAAATGCAGAGCGGGCGTTCACTGTTTATTGGACATTTATAGCCAGAAAACACAGAAGTACCTTGTACATTGAAAATATGCCCAGTAAAAGGGAGCCACTTTGGCTAACTTCTAGTACATTTGGTCCCATGAAAATTTTCGAAAAAGAGAAGTAACAGGGCTAGATTAATATTATATGTTAAAACTACTAGGATTTTTCATTGTTAATAAAACTACATCGTAAAAAGTAACAAACATTATTTGAAAATGAAGATTTTTCATTTTTATTGTCAATTTTTTGGTCCTGTCTTAGGATTCCCTTTTGGTTTGATACTGTCCATTAGGGTGTCCCAAAAGAATCAAATTTGTTTTTTGTTTACGCATATGTCCCAAAGCAGGAATCGAACCCGCGACACTGGGCGCGGCAGTCCACTGGCCATCCGACCATCCGATATTATGAAACGGTTTTACTCCATCCCTTTAATAAGTAGGGTTTGGTTAACACATGATTAAGTACAGGCGATGTGGGTCGCAAATTAACGTGGGGCAGCCCTAGCTGGAAGTCAATGGTGTGTAATCGTCCAGCCCAATCAATTAAGACACGCAGTGTAGTAACATTTACATTGTCTGTGTAACTAGGTTGCCAGTCAAAAAAAATCTAAATTCTTAATTTTTTGCGTAATTTTGAGAGAAATCCCCGTAAACTTTTTTGGACATTAATAAGCAGTAGAGTAGGTATTGTGAACTTGTTATGAAGCTGAAAAACAATTATTAACAAAATTATTGATTTTATAACTACATATTCCACTAACACAAATATTTTATGGCATTTTTTCATATCTACTAATTTTTTTTTACGTAAGTAGGTACAATTGTATTAATGGATTATATCGGCCCTTTTGTACATAAAATAATGATAAGTACTTCCCAACTTGATCAGGCCGTGTTTTTTCTCAACTGGCAACTCTAAGATCAGTGACAACACACCACGCTATCCGCCACCCGCGATGTAATCGTGCCTTTACGCCTCAATTATTTGTTAGTGTGCACTCGCCTTTACGTCTGAGTTGTTGCAAAATTATCTTCGTGCCTACCTCTATCTCTTTTATTATTATGTATAATTATATGTAGTTTATTGAGAACTATCTAGTTTACACTGCTATTTCATTTCATTTCATTTATTTATTCAATCACAATTTCACAATCGTATATGAATGTCTCTATAGTACACACAAAGCAAAAATAAAAATTTAATAAAAATACAGAAAAAAAAAAAAATACAATTTCAAAATTACTACCTAAACTACACTACAGCAGCAAACCTACTAACTACATACTATCCTATGTCACTAAACCTATCTTGTCATAAACTCGTCAATTGTATAGAAGCACCCCTCCAACAAAAGGTTTCTCAGTTTATTTTTAAACACGTTTGGACTGTTAATTGTTTTCATCTCATTAGGTAGAGCATTATAGAGAAGAACCGCTTGATAACGACAGCCATGCTTTGAAACATTTAACCTCATATGCATTGGAAGCTCAAGGTCTTTTCTTCTAGTATTAAGCCTCTTTGCCCTATTCTCTAATGTTTCATACTCAAGTGGATGCCGCACAATATCCATGAGAACCACTAAGATATACAAGCTAGGAAGGGTCAGTATTTTTAGTTTACGGAAATGATCCTTACAAGACTCCCAGGGAGGTATCCGTACTATGGTACGAATTGCCCGTTTCTGAATGACAAAAGCCCTATTTATATTATATATGTAACTATTTCCCCAAAACTTAAAACTGTATCTTAATTTTGACTCAACTAGAGCATAATAAATATTTTTTAGCTGCATGAGATCTACTTCATCTCTAAGACTTCTCAAAGCATAACACGCCGGGGCTAACAGAGTTTTCAATTGCTTCTAGTTCTGGCTTCCAGTTTAAGAACTGATCAATGAGAACTCCCAAAAATTTTACACTATCAGTAAAGTTAACTTTAGTCCCTCCTCTAACTATGTCTATAGTATCATGCTTATGGGCAGTCGTTTTGAATAAAATCGCATTTGTCTTATATATATTAAGTTTCAAATTGTTGGAATTAAACCATTTCTCAAAAGCCTCTAAGGAAATTTCAATCTTATTAGTAAGTTCTTGAATGCTAGTTGCGGGGATTATTGCATTCGTATCGACTGCATAAACTACCAACTTTATACTAGGCACAGCATTGCTAATGAAGTTGATTAGGTCATTAAGAAAAACGACAAAAAATATTATAAAAAAAATATTATTTTTATATTCAACCATTTTTTTACACTCGATAACGGTATTTAAGTTTTGGCAGTTGAATAATGCTATTTAATTATATTCACCATATAAATAATAACAAAAAAAATCCACTGGCGTACATCGCCTTAAGCTTTGATTATTTTTTCAAAAAACACTACAATAATAAACAAGTAATTAAAGTTTATATTCTTTTTCCAAAGTAAATAATAATTAATGTCAAAAAAAAGTGAAATAAAATGTCTGTATTGCAATACAAAGAGCCAAAATCCAATATTTTGCTATATTCGAGCGGCGACCGATACTCTCATAAAAATAAAAAATAATTGTTATTTCACCGAACGAAAGATTGTATTTTTTTCCGAATTTTAATGTGTTTTACGTGGCGGTTGGTAATTAACATGAATTTATTTGGATACTTCTCAATTTTTCCAATTAGTGAACGTGTTTAGGGGCCAATGTGTTTTATTATTGGTTTTCATTTTGGTGAAATATTGCCGATTTAGCAACTCGAAATTTTTAAAAAGGCAACATTTTGTCATTTATATGACGTAATCATTTAGGGTTGTCAATTTTTTATGTTTTAATTTCCTTCCTTTTTTCAGCAGCTGTGTATGGCGCTGCTACTGTTATCGGTAAATTTGTGCTTTCCATTTATAGATAGATAGATAGGTAGATAATAACTTTATTGTTTACCACTAGGACATAACAATTGGATATTCTTAATCTAATCAAAGGCAATACAAAGGGCGGCCTTATCGCCAAAAGCGATCTCTTCCAGGCAACCGTTTCATGGACAGTAATGAGTAGAGAAAGAGATGGGGTATTAAGGCTAGTAAATAAAGTTGATTGCAAATATAAAGCGAATAATAAATACAAATAATATTATACATATACCTACATAACATATAACAAATATGTATGTATAAGTATACCCAAATATATACTATATACAACATAAATAGATACATACTTATGAAAGCACAAAGGAATGAGTAACCATTACAGTACTAACAGGAGGAGAACGTCGGGACACAAAAACATACGAGGTTAGCGCGATAAATACCCGTTATAATCAAAAAACTAACAGGAGTAGGTGGATAGGTATTGTTTCATCACCAAATTTTTGAAAATTGGAAGTGACTTAACACTTCTGATTTCCACAGGCAGCTCGTTACACAGGTGGACCGTCTGGACTGTTATATTTAAACTCTTAACACAATAAAAAACAAAACTATAAATTCGAAAGATCTTTCTAGAACCATTGTGATTCGTCGGAACATTCAACACTTAATTGTTATTAAGTCAGGTATGTATGATATTACTTTATTACACAAAGCCTATTCAATACTTTCAAAGTGCTAGTGAAAGTAGAAAGAAATACTAAAAATTGAGTACTTGTACCTATTCAAAGCCTACAAAAACCATTTTATGATTCTGAATCGAAACTATTAGTTAGACGAGCAGTCCATCATATTGATAGCGTTAACGAGACCAGGGCCGTAGCTAGGATGTTCACACGGGGCCAGACAAGTTGTTTTTTTGTAATTGCCGGAATGAAAATAATACCGATACTTTTTACTTCTTTGCATTAAATGTTTTTACTGATGGTGCTTCAATATATTGAGGCAAGCCGGCGAAGAATGTTTTTTTTTTAACCTAAATGAAATTCATTACTAACTTTTAAATGCAACCATCCATTCATTGAGTACATTGTTTTTTAGATTGACGTGATGCGCGAAAGCCTGTAAAATTATATAAGACTATTATAAACAGTTCCCTGATAACTAATGTATTCTGCCTAGTGGCTATAGTAACATTCGAGTGATTAATTTTCACCTGTACCCAGTCCTAGATACATCACTGGTTACATTCAATGTTAAATAACCCGCGGGCGATCTGCAAAAACTGAATGCGCAATTTTTTGCCCGTGTCATTAAAAAAGGAATAAACCTTTTTCAAAAGGAGAAAGTGAATGTGGTAGTGAAATCCATTTATTTTTAACAGGTTCTATTTAACCGTTTTGCATTTTAATAACAATGTAACTAGTAACCTATCTAAGCTCTAAAATTTTATGAATAATATTTTTGTTAAATTTAAAAAAAAAGTAAGTAGTAGGTAAGTAATTTAAATGATTTTGGCCTTGATTCTACTATAAACCCAGAACGACTGTGAAAACTGAAAAACTACTTGAAATATCCATTTGTCCATGTTCTATCAACTTTAGTTGTACGTAGTATCTTAGTACTCAGTGGTTTATTTTAAAGAACGCACGAAACGCCACCAACTGCATGGGAAGGTATTTTTTCACTGTTTTGAATAGCGCACGAATCTCAACCAAATTCGATGATTACCTAAAATGTCGACGCACGAACAGCGACTACACCGTTTTACTATTGTACTTACTTATTTTTATAATTCAACCACGGCATAGTAATGTAAAATGCAGTCACTCTTGTTTTCGCTTCAAAAATATCGTCGAGAAGATCTACGAAATATCCAAGTTATCAGCATATTTCATCCCGCATGTAACAAACAAGTATAACAAATCAAATTGGTAACAAAGTGTTACAAATCATACATCGGGGAACATCGCCTGTCACTTCTGGCCTGCGGCATGTTTCCAAGAACTTTTTCAACCCACAGTTTTTGTACCGTGAAATTTTATTGTACGCCATGAAGGATGTTGATTACGTATAATTTACGAGAATTAATTGGCAAACCTAACCGCGATTCAGCTGTTTGATGTTTTTTGTTATTCATCTCTGGATAACTCTTCAGTTAAAACCCAGAATCCCACGCGCCGCTATCTCGCTCGGACATATGTAAGTTTTTGAGGATATAAATTGACTGATGACTGATAAACTTATTTTTTTTAAATATATAATTTAAAAAAAATAAGTTTAACATCAAAAAAAACTAAACATTTTGTGAAGTTGTAGTAAAAAAATTAACTCCACTTTTTTGAAATTTATACTTAGTCTATTCATATCTTATAAAAAGTACAAATGTGCGAAATAAAAATAGCGGGCACGGGATTATGGGCCTTAAAATGAAAAAAAAAAACACATAATCAGTTGCCGTTTATAAACACAAATATGGCAAATAAACTAAAAAAAAGTCGGATTTTTTCAAAATACATTTGATAGAAATTGGATAACTGTATCCGTTTTCCTATGGATTTTCACCAGGCGGTACCCATCATTGATATTACTTTAAGTTTTATCCATCGTTTGGCAAACCCGGGTACCTAGCTCGAGCCAGCTCGCAAAAGCTCGGCTCGGGCGCCGCACTCGCCCCGTTATCACTGTCAATATGTAGAAACTCAAATACAGCCAGTATTTTGGGTACAGATACAACGTAGTACCTGCTTTGTACATTTTTCTTTTTTGGGTAATTCAAATTTTGTGGTGTATAAAACAGCTTTGGCTTTATCTAGAATTTATTTATCTCACCAATTTTCAAATCATCTACCATTGCAACATCAGCATAATAAGTATCGTACATTTTCTCATGTTCATTTACACTTTAATTTCTTGCCGGTTACTTGGAAATGCAGTATACTCATTAGAATTTCATTACACTAGGTATTACTAATGCAGTAGGCCTGTGACATATTATATACGCATCCTAATAACTAGGAGAAAATTAAGTGCATGCAATATCAGCTAACTAGACAGAGCTTAGCTAATTTTGATAGAGATGAGGATTAAATTTGATCAAAATTACAGTGAAGACTTAGGTTATTTGCAGTATTGATCGCATAACAGCCGCGTCGAAGACTTAATTGACAAGCTTAAAGTTAAAAAAAAAAACTCAAAACCCGACTGCGAAATAATTATACATTGATTACCAATTCATTATTCCAAATTAAATATATGACTTAAAATATATTGTAATCTTCTTTTAATTTCCTTCATTTTGATACCCTACTCGATAGGTTTGGTAACAAAAATGTATTAACGCGCCAAAAATCCACCACCTTGCCCTTCTTTGGCATTCGGGTAAAAAGGGTTTAAACAACGCTGACTGATAAAAAATAATTTAATTAAAATAACCCACCGCCGAATGAATAACGAAAATTGTTAATATTTAGAAAAAAAAGTATCATGAAAAAGAATACCGCTAAATATTAAATGTCCATGCGTTAAGGTGGCGAAATATCAACGCAGCATGAGTATTGAAAGATTCATAAATTTTTGGTCATATTCACCTCAAATTCTGTAGAAATTTCGGCGCATCTCAAAGCCCCTCGTACCTTATGCGTTATTGTATTGCAAATGCGTGTGGCACTCGCCGCATATCTAATGAGCGCCGTAAATAAACGGTTGTGGTAACCCTGGTATACGTTGGACTATATTCTGTTGTTCTTATTGCGATTGTGATTCAATTTCCCGGCTAGCTCAGCTCACAGTTCACATAAGAGCTGAATACTGGTATATGATACTGGGAGCACTTCATTATCCAGATTTGCTGTAGCTGACTTCACAAATGTATGTTTTTTCTTATGAATTTAAGCATTTAGCACATAGGTTTATAACAGTACGAGGCTTTGTTGGCTTGATAAGTACCAAAATACAAATGTTTTTTTATCGATTGGCTCTATAACAATAAAATTTAAAATCAATTTAGTAGTTAAGACTACAGTTAAAACAATCCATAAATTTGAAGGCTGTTTGATAACTCTGATACCGGAACTAGCCACACGAGACGAGGCGAGAAGGTTTACCAAGTTTATTAATACAGGTAGTGTTTTTGTAATAATATTTTATATCTTTTCTAATACGTTTAAAGAATACATAATCGAACACGTCGTGACAGCCCTATTGTATGTGGGCGTGGCTAAATAATCCGCTGCGCCGAAATTTAGTCGCAGCGCACACTTGCAAGCACGACATGCATGCCCGTGTGGGCTTATCCTTAAATAAATCAAAATTATACCTCGTTTTTATCATTACCTTAGCTTGCTTCCTGATATCATAAAAGTTACATAAACTGTCATTTTCCCACAAGTCGACGCCTACACGACACCGATATCTTTTAGCGTAAAATAGATAACCATTTACCAGTTTATAACATAATTTTATTAAGTAACTACCTCCTGACCGTGTTAGATATGTATATTAAAAAAGCTATATAAAAAGTAGAGGAGTTTTAAGAAAATGCATCATACTATACCCTGACTCTACCTACATACATATTTCCGCATCATCAATCAACTTTTATAACAGGCTTATGCCTAGATCACACATACCGAGTACTCGGCCGAGACGAGTAAAAAGTTACTCGGCCGCGACAGTAGAAGCTTACGTCACTCAGCCGAGCACTCGGCGCTATGTTTATACGTACCGAGTACTCGGCCGAGACAGTGCTCTCGGGCGAGGCATACAGGCTAAAACAGTGGATGTAGAGACTTCAAACCTTGGAATGAATTTTTCAAATCGGTTCATGAACTGAAGTAACAAACTGAAACGAAGTTCTTAGGTAACAAACATAAAAGAACAGCGAATTGAAAACCTTGCACCTTTTTTTAAGTCGGTTAAAAATGGCTCAAAGTCAAATTTATTTTATCATATATTTTATGATAAATGATAATAAATACCGTAAAACAATGCATATTATAAAAGGTGTCTGGCTCTCATATATGATGAATTTCGTGACTTTCATTACGAAGAGGCGGCACATGACTCTTCTGCTTACAGAATACAAATTAGCTTGTTTTTTGAATGTCATACGTAGGCAGGTAATTTTTAGAGGCACAAGAAGAGGGTTTTTTTTAAATAATTGAAGCAACCACAAGAACTATACAATACAATCTCTTTTCTTTCTCTTTATCTTTCTATCTATCGTACATATCGTATATCGTAGATAGACAGATAGATCTATCGTAGATAGAAAGATAAGTACAAAAATGTATAAATATAGAATCTTATTATTCTATTGAGGCTTCCGTCGATTGGGACCACTAGGTATTGGGACCACGGTCCGAATCGCCGGTTATTCTGATACATTTTCGTACACTTGGAAAAGTCAAAACTACTTTCGATTGACAATTTATCTAAGTCAATAATATCATACATGATATGAGATGACATATTATCATAATAATTAAAATAGATAAAACAGTAATAACAATAAAATTTATATAAATATAATATAAGTAATTAAAAAATATTGAATAAAACGTGACCATCACTTCCTTTTCGGAAAAATTTAAATGATTTATTGAAGTGTCATCATAATTTTGTCAAGTTATAAATAAAACAGATGAATGTATTATCAACCTACGAACTAACTATTTTCGAAACACGAACTGACCAAAAATACAACCATTTTGAGCGAACGGGAGCTACATTAAATTGAAACCAAACCCAGACCAAAAAGGTTCTGACATTTCTTGTCACGCTCGTAAAAGACTTCCTTTTGTAATAAAAACTGTTAGAACGATTATACAGTTAACAGTTTAACACCAGTTAACATAAAAAGTAATTATTTTTGTAGTTAACTCTAAAATGAAACAGCCGCTGAGGTTTTAATCGGGCTTTTAAGCTCTTCGTCGTAACTTTACAGAGTAAAATGATTAAAAGAAAACTAGTAGTCCCGATTTTTTTTTTCAAAATACGTAGCTACAACTTGACCAAGCCTAGTATAGTATTATATTATCTGTGACCAAGCTAAGTTTGCACCTCGCGTAGATTACGTCACACTGACGCTTAGGTACGGTCTGCAAAAAAGGATTCGCTATGACTTTAATGCCTACTTGCACCAAACTGTCAAAGACCCTGAGCAATGACTTTACTCGCTTGACAATTCTTAACGGTCAGAATCTGTACTGTTAAGAACTACCAAGCGAGTAAAGTAATTTCTTAGGGACTTTGACAGTTTGGTGCAAGTAGCCACAAAACAGTTTGTTAGATGTTACTTTGCATTTATTGTTTTTAACATTAAATTACATACATATGTAAGTATCATATTAAAATATACACAGGAGGACCAGCGAAGTGCAAATTTATTTGATGGAGCTATAGGTAAGCTAAGGCTGCGGTTAGACGACGCGAAAAATTTCTTGCGGCCGCCGCGCAGCGACCGCGCTGTGACCGCGTACTAACTGTTCAGTCATAGCAAATTTATGTTTTATTAACTAGGACTTAACGTTGAAATTCTTTGTGAGTAACTAACTGCGCGGCGACCGCTGCGCGATCGCCAACAGTCAGTACGCGGTCACCGCGCGGTCTCCGTACTGTCGCCGCGCGGGCGCAACGCAGTGATATTCCGTGTCATATAAACGCGCCCTTATTCTTTTTACTTATCAGAATTTCCGAAACTCTATGCGTGGGCTGACATAAAATGGCCAAAACACTGCACTGATTTTAGTCTTGGGATATTCTGTCAAGAGTTTTTCAGACAACAGCGTATAAATAACCATTACCACAGGACTAGTAGCTCTCCAGTCCATAGTAATGTCTCATGTAGTTTTCACGGTGAGAGAAATTGAACTTACCATAAGTGCTTTTAAATAAAAGTTAGTGATTTAGTACAAAATTTATTGTTAACAAAAATCGGTTCTAGAACTTAAAAGTTTTTAACTTAAAATTTCCAACTTTAGAGCTAGATTGTATCTGTAAGTAGGTAAGAAATGCTGACATTTCGATTAAAGAATATAAAATAGCGTGGCCTGAGCTCATAGTTATGGATTTTCAAATGTGTCACCGTTATTTTGTTAGAACTGTAAGTTTACAATTTAACGGTTTCCGAAAACGTTAAATTACAAATTGTCGAAAAATTAAGTTTTTTGTATATGATCAATTGATCTTCCAATGGAAAGAGCGCACTTCGTGCGAGCTAAAAAAAACATCAACCTAATTTACCAATCAGAGGGCGACTGCGCCGTGAATTGTCTGTTTTAAAGAGCTTGGTACTTGCGTTCATAATCTTTCAAAAGTTTACAATTTATCGGTTTTAAAACCGTTAAATTGTAAATTATCGGTTTTGACAATTTTACGTTGATATATGTAAGTATTTTCTATTTTTGGAAGTGACTGTCGCTTTTGAAAATTTATAAGTTCTATTATTTTAAAATTTTATAGTGCTATAAATTACGAGCTGATCCAAATTGACTCACCTTACCGAGCAGATGTCGTTTTAGACAAAAATAAATAAAACTGTTCCGCTTAAGGATTGAAATAAAGACATAAAATTTTATAAACGGTGACTCTTCATGATTTATTATATTTGGTTCATCCGAGTCGTGGTTCTGTTATTACGCGGTATCATCTGCATACTTAATACAGATCCTTATAGTACCATGACACACGGCTTTTTTACACGCTACACGCCAGCAACTTCGCTTGTAGCGTGTAAAGTCGCCCAGTGTCATCGGTGTTTTTACAATATGCTTGTTGAAAATCCTTCCCAAACGCTAACACGCTCACACGCTAGCGTTTAAAAACGCCAACAATCAGCTTGTAAAAAAGCTTGTGTGTCGACGCTTTAAAGCGTAGGATGGGGCTTAATATTAGCTTTAATATGAAGTGAGTTTTTTCCGTAAGTCATGAATAGAGGTGCTCCTTTGGATAATCTTCCTTGTGAAATTTCTCAATTATTAGAGGAACACTAGTCTAGAACTGGGAAAACTCAGGGGTTACATCGAGTTTATTCCTCGTTGCATAATAAAGCTGTTTTTGTTTCCCAAAAGTTTTAGGTAGCTATTCGTTTTTGAGGCTGTGAGAACTCGTAAGTAGAGTCGCTCTACCTAAATATTTCATTACATTTTCATAAGTTTCTCGTATTTTTTCAAAGTCAACAAGTAACAAGACGAAGCGCTCTCCTGATTATAAGAGATCACGCCTGCCCATGACCAGAACAGTGCTACACAGGACTTTGGTTAGACCCGTACAAAACTGCTAAAACGTTGGTCCACATTAACACATTTTTGATGGTCAGTCTCGAAAGCCCAGTAATTTCACTAGCTACATTGCTCTTCAAACCGGAACATAGTAATGATACTTATTTACTGCTTTGGGGCAGTATATCTGATACTATTTTGGTACCCATCTCAACCGCCTCCTGCAGGGGACGCCTCCCAACGGTATGTTTTTTTAAAATCATTAAATCATAGATTTATAACGGTGTTATTATAGATTTTTTACACCATGACAATGTCCAATTACATATCATGCTATCATCAAGGTAAAGCAAAGCATTACCTCTCAAGGGATGTAATGTTGCATGAAGTTTCAACCCTTGGGAGTTCCCAAGGGTTGTAATGTGATTTGAATTTGGAACGTCAAATTTGTGTGGAAACTCGTGGAAAACTCTAAGTAAAAGAACGCCCATATGGCATTGCAAAAAGGTTTGTTCGAAAATCGAACTGGCCACTCATAAAAAAAAGGCGCGACTTTAAAGATTGTGAAACAAAAGACGGTTTTCGCTGCTGGAGCCCTGACTTTTTTATTGCCTCGCAGGAAGGTGTGAAAAGTAGAGTATGCTCCATTGGGATAAAGCCTGTCTTTGTCTTGGGTAGCTTGAATCCCTCGCCTCACTCAGGACTCGACATAACTCCCTCGCTTCGCTCAGGAGTTAACTGAGTCCCTCGTTAGCTCAGGGATCAATATGCCACCCGCGACATAAGACACTGCTTTATCCCCTTAGTGCATAATCTGCTATTTTGCGCGATGATGTATGATTTTATGCTATTGTTGTATAGATAGATCTTTTTCTTATCGTGTCACTAGGTCTTACGAACCAGTCCAGTGGTGTGGTGAAAGGATCTCAAGTGCGCCTCGAAGTGGCTTCTTTCGTGCTCCATAGATACATGAACATATTATGTGATTTCAATGATAAGAATAACAAGCTTACTTTGACTAATAATGTACCTCACTTCACACTATTATTGATCGGTTTGCATCAAGCAGAGCTACTTACGCAATAAGGTAATCGAAACCGAAATGCCACAGTGGTCTAATTAGTATACATAAATTATATCAGTTAATAATCTTGGCTAACCTTTGCGACCTGTGCTATCGCCCCCGCAAACAAATAAGATTAGTAGAGGTACTCAATTTATTGTTAATTACCTACTAATAAATGTTTTGTACTAAGCATTTCGGGTTACTGCGATGTGGTGGATAGGCTTGAAACCCAGTTTACAAGACTATACATAGTAAGCGAAAGTTAAAAGTAGGTAAAGTAAGCGACAAACAAATGTTCCTCTGGCGAACTACGTGGCAAAGATGCGCAGAACCAATTTGACATAAGAATTTTGTTTCGCGCGTTGTGTCACGTGGTTTGCCAGAAGACAATTTGCTTGTCGCTTACTTTACCTACTTTTAACTGTTATTTACGAGTGATAACTGGCACGAAAGGAGCCTCTTCGAGGCGCACTTGAAATCCTTTCACCGCACTGGTTCGAAAGATAGTGACACGATAAGAAGACTGTCATTTCAACCTGACTACGTGTAAATGGGGCGTAAAGTCTAATATTTGGATAGGACCTCCTTTGTAATCAACGAAGGCGGTCCTGCCCAAATGAAGTAGAATGTTTTTAAATGCATGTGCAAAATAAGAACATCATAAGATACGAGTAATTTATAAAAAAAATATATTTAAAAATTTGTTTGTTGTTAAATGCATTAAATAATTTCGGGTCACTTTGATTTTAAAATAGGTAAGTTGTTTATGGCCTGTGATAAAATTACATACGAACTTATTTTGAGGTCTCGATCCCAAATGCAAATTATCCACAGAAGTATTAAAGTATAGTTCATTGCGCCAAAAAAGGGAGCCACATTAGCTAACTTCTAGTACATTTTGGTCCGATGCTAATTTTCGAAAAAGAGAAGTAACAGGGCTAGATTAATGTTAAAACTACTAGGCTTTTTCATTGTTAATAAAACTTCATCGTAGAAAGTAACATAATTATGTACATTATCTGAAAATAGAGATATTTCATTTTTATTAACAGGGTGTCTGAAAACTTTCTGTCCTGTATTCCGCATCAATTTTGGTTTGAAACTGTCTATCTTGGTGTTCTATAGGAACAACGTTATTTATCTATGAAATTACCATAATCAAAGCTAGAATATTAACATATATCACAAATAGGACACGACAACTACCTATTTAATATTAATTTGAATGGTAGGACAACTTTATGGCTGAATCAAGATTTGCTATATTATGATCATACTAAAGCCTTGCTTTACGAGCATTTAATATCTCCAATAACGATTGTTTAACTAATAAAGGAGAGGCTGTTCGCTATTAATCGTTGCCAATAGCATATTTAGTCCTATGTAGACAGGAAGCCGTTCATTTAGCTTGAAACTATCTAGATGCCTACATAGGGCTAAATATATTGATATGATTATTATTATATTTATAGGCAAGCATCATATGCTAGCTAGCCCTTTACACGCAGGTATTTATTTGTAGAAATAGTTTTTTATAGCTCTAATAAATTACAACTTTGATAAAAACATCAAAAGTATTTTCAATCTGAAAATAAATAGACTTGTAAAGGTAAAGCTAAAAAGTTATGTAACAAACAAGGTTTTAGAAAACCCGACTTCAATCGGACTCTCTAGTGACCGTAGGCACCACTGAAACGTCACAGGGAAGCAAAATACGTAATTTTGATCACTTCAATGACTTTTTTTTAGTTATTTTGATTTAAAAACTTAACTATGGAACTGATTTTGATAAAATCTATATGGGACTAATCTGTAGGTATAAACTCTCAAAAAAAAAAATCAAATCAGTTTATGAACAACAAAGTTCTGAGATAACAAACATATAAAAAAAAAGTTGGTTGAAAATCTTTCAAATTTAAATAGACGTTACTGAAATAACTGGACTTGCAAATGTTATTATTAAAATGTCTCAAAGTAGAAAGACACTAAGGCCGAACATTTTCATGATGTTCCAACTCATTCCGTTCCGAAAAGAAAAAGATTGTAGTAAATTATATTCCTCTGTCCTACGACTTCCAGTAATGAAAGGAAAAATACGTGCTCCAGGCAAAGTAGTCATTTCAACAAAATTAACTTTAGGATGTTTTTCTGTGAGTAGTATTTTTAGAAAAATACGTCGTATTCTATTACTTGAAAGGGACAGAAGTTAATGAAAATTCTAGGTTCACGGGAAAATGCTTGCGTATACTTTTCTTTGCAAAATTAAGAGTAAATATATACGTGGAAGCTATGTAGTGTAAACATGTCTGTGCAGCTGACTGTACCTATAGGTTCCTGGCCTGATTTAATCATACACAACAATAAAATTTTATAAGAATCAAAGCATTTTAAAGAGTCATTTTTCGTTGGGGAAAACTTAATCTAGCTTTAAGTTTTTAAGTAAAAAAAGACTAGAAAACCGAAAATAATACGTGAAGATGTACAAATTACTAGAACTTAATTTATATAAAAGTATGCGACTATATTATTATGTTTCACATCAACCTTGGAATACAGATCGGCCGACAAAGGGTGGCAGAAAATTCTCAATTTCGCAGACACTTCATAAAGCAGAGAAAGCATTATTGGAGACACCAATTTATTTTAGTTGATATAATTCATTCGTCTGAAGGATAATTCACAAAGCGCCATTCCTTCGTTGTAATTTGAGAAACGTTGCGATGAGACGGTGCCATAGACGATAGGTGAACAGCTGGTTTACTAGTTTAGATAAGTGTATGATATATTGCAAGACTTTATGCTACCATTGTTTAAAGAACATCAAAAACAGTAAAGAATGAAAAAAATAAAGGTAGGTATTTTATTTTTATTGACACATCGTTTGGTATAGTGTCTGAAAAATGATGGCCCTGCTTTACAATAACAAGGTGCTACATCTTGCTTTAAGGCGTATTATAGTACCCCTCTCGCTCGTGCGTACCTAATTTTTGAAGATTTAAAAATGACTACTTTACAAGTACGAAAAAAAAGATCATCAGGCACTAGAAAATAATATAACAAACGTGCAGAATAAAAATCAATACAATCCAAACAAGTTTTCATATGTAAAACCCAAGAAAAGCCCAAGGAAAAAATATTTTCTTCGTTATCTTTTAGTCTTTTTTTCGTAATTCCAAATAGTAATTTTTAAATAAACTTACACAGTGCTACTCGCCAGTTTGCTGGGCTTGAACTTGGCTTGACACACTGGCGTGTGTCAAATCTTCAAAGATGTAGGTACGCGCGAGCGAGAGGGCGAATAAGGGGTACTATTCGCCTTAAAGGGTTTTCTACAGGTACAACGTTATTAATCTAGTAATTTTGTAGTATTTTTAACGCTCTATAGGAGGCGCTACTCAACTCAGATTGCTTTCGTAGGGTAAGCGTTTAAAAATGTCGCGTATATTTTTTTTTAAATGTTTTCGGGCTGATGATGATAAATTTTTCATAAAATGGAATTATGACCCAGCTACTCTACATTTTGAGCTGCGTCAAAGCTTTCTCGCTAGGGTTTGTAATAAGACTTTAAACGCGAAATTCTGTCTAAATGAACTCGCATATTGACGTGAAGATTTATACTTGTTTTGTTTGGCTTAATTAACTTGTTTTAAAATGGTACAAAATATAACATACTCTTAATTAACACAATATGAACATCACTCATAAATCAACGTAATTTTTGTTCTTTGAAATCGACTATCACGATTAAAAAAAAAACCTTTAAAATTAGGTCGTTAAGCATTTTAGATTAGTTCAGGACTAGCAAGAGACGAATTTATAAATCGCAATAATGATCCAAAAATAAATGTTTTTGTGTGCGTCATGATGACTCGCTGGGTCAAGGATTTTATTTTTGCCATCTAAAAAAAAATTATATCAGTTAAGTAAACACTTTTTGCTAGAGTCTGATAAAGTGATAAGCCACTGATAACCCTTTAACGGTATCATGGATAACCGTTACGTGGTGCTGTTGACTAAACTTTGCTTTTCATGAGAAAAATAAATATATAATCGTTTTTGGCGGGAAACTGGGAATGATTGAACATTCATAACAAGTTACTATTTTTGAGAGAAAAGAGTTTGTCGCTAGTTTGAAAAAGCGGTTTCGGTTAAGTACTGATACTGTTTGGTCTGTTGATCAATCACGCATTTTTAAGGGTAATCCTCAAGGCAAAAAAAGTGTTTGTTCGAAACACTTTGTATGGAAATTTGCCTTGCGAATTAATTACCCTTAAAGTTGATTTTACAAAAAATATATATAATATTTACTCCTTTTTTTTACTATCTAAAGGCTTGCGTTTGAAAGTGGAAGCAAAGCGCTTTGTGCGAATACATGGTATGGTATTTCTTTGATATGTTTTTAATACAAAAAAATATATCGCGCAAATATTTATGAAATGTCTACTAAAAAAACACTCGTAAAATAAGAATTTTCAGCTGAAAAGTGCGAATAAAAAGCGAGTAAGAGCCAGCTGATGAAATCGTTCTAAACATCGGTCCGCAGCCTGAATAATTTATCCAGGAAGGATCCCCTGTTTACGTTTCTTGTTGATTTTCCACTGGGACTGGTCCGTTGAACTTTTACAGCTAGAATCACGATCAGTTGCGCAGAATCGGTTATTCTTAATTAACTTATAAATAGATTAACAACATATCTTTATTTACACTTGTGGCTTTTTAAATAAATTTAGTCAAAACTTTGTTTATATTTTTATTATGAAGAAATAAAAAAAACTAACTTTTATTTGAATCTACTTGACCAAATATTTAGTAATTTTATAGCTGTAAGACTACTGCAAGGTTTAAACCAGCAATTTGGCTGCCCGGGTCATCATTTTAACCAACTATGCATAGCAGCCTGTAATGCAATCGACGGAAATTCTGAACACCTTTATAAACGACTCTACTCTACATGAGTTTTTGAGTTTTAAAAAGTTTTGAATCCTACTGTTACTTTATTGAAAGCGTCAACTAAGCCTTTTATATGGCATCTATATGACACCTATTAGATAAGAAAGGAGGAAGATATCTTGACTCTGTTTTAAAACAGAAAATGTAAGAAATTGTGCCTCCAGATAGAAGTGGCTAAGATCCCATCAGTGAAATATTTATTTCTCTCTTTAACATACAACCTGCGAAAGGGATAGAACGTGATAGGAGTGGGTAGATAGATTGAAAGGATTTGGGCAGGGACAATGTAGATTTAAACGAGGGTACAACATTTTTGGAAAACTAAATATTTTCCCTTAAAAGGGCTGAAAAGATACTAAATCAATTCGCGTTAAAAAGTAAAACTTGCGAACATGCTTGTATAAATGAATATGAAATATAAAAAAAAAATGAATATTTTATTACCATGTTAATGTTACAATTATCAATATGTAAAGGTGCGCTTACACGGGCAACTAAAATTGCTCAATTCCAGTCAATACTCGTCAACTATGACGTCACGACTACATCAAGCAATTTGCAGCAACGGCAACAAGCATCAATATTGCGCAATACAATATTGAGCGATATGGCGCAACTTAATCAACTAGGCAATACTGTCCCTACACGAGCATTTCAGTATTCGCTCGCTATGGACGAAATTGTTCTTGCTGCGGCGGCTTGTAGCGCTTTTTTTTATTACTAATCAACAACAAAGAAGAAAGAAAAGGTATAGGCGTATCTGTGTGCGATCGTTTTTAGCAAAGATGCCGCAATTTTAAAATGCAGTTACATTTCACAACCAACAGAGGCTGACTACGCGCTGGACTGACGACGCCTAGCCACGCGCTATCCTACTTCCACCCGAACTCTCGCTCTCCCTGCAGAAGCAAGACGGCAAGGCGCAAAACAAACAAGTGCGAACGAGATACATACAAAAATTGCCTGGAATTTCCAAGCCCATTGGATATGCGTCAATTCGTATCTGCGACATTGAGCGATATGAAATATCTGGAGCAATTAGAAGCAATATCGCCGAAATAATTGCCGCAATTTATTGAAATTGCTCCATATTGCTCCAGATCGGTCCATTCATGTCGCCGAGCAATTATTGCCCTCGTGTAAGCGCACCTTAAGGATATTGAGAAAAAAATATTAAAACTTATTCGATTAAAATACTTGGAGCTATAAAATAAAAAAAAATCATCTAAGGTGGATTTCCATTTTTAAACAGAAGTTTTATCCTCAAAGGAGAAAAAATATTCAAACACAATTGTATATTTTCCTTAAAGTACTGCCCACGCGTAACGCTTTGCTCTATTGCGTTTCAGATCGACATCGTAAGAAATGCGGGGCTTGAAATGGAAAAATATTTGTTAAAATATTTTCTAAGAAAGTAACTGGTAAAGTAAAAGTTGATTTACTTCGTAGGTGACAAATACCGTTGGTTTACAATTTTACGGTTCGAAAAACAAAAATGCTCTTAAAAAACGACCAATCACGGCACAGTCGTCCTTTTGATTGGTTAGTAATGTTGTTTTTTCTTTCCTTATATTACGATGACAGTTTTTCAGACACACGGTTTTCTTACACGCTACAAGCTAGCGTTTACGCTTGTATAAAGTCGCCCAGTGTCATCGGCGTTTTTACAATCTGCTTGATGAGAATCCTTCCTTAACTCGCTCACTCGCTAGCTTTTGAAAACGCCAACAATCAGCTTGTGAAAAAGCCGTGTGTCATCGACGCTTTAGCGCGCATCAAGTTCGTGTTTCATATAGGGTGATTTAGAAAATTCACAATTTACGGTCCTTTGATTATTTTCTTAGTATTTGCAATATTTCCTAAGTTTGTAATTTAACGTGTTTGAAAACCGTTAAATTGTAAACTTACGGTTTTACAAAACTACGGTGACATCGACATACAGCTAAATTAACCCTCACCTGTGGGTCCCGCACGACTTGTGAACGTTTTTGCCCATTCTGTCTCGATTTTATAGTCGGTACCGAGTTAGAATAGCTTTTATGGGTTCCTGGTACCCCGGCCTATACGCTGAATAATTTAATTATGCGCCCTGTGTCGAAAAGGGCAAGGTAATAAACCGATTTTATATTTTAGGTACAATTTTGCCTATCTGACTGTTTGGCAGTAGTATTAAGTAAGAATAAATGGGTTAATAAGTTTTAATTGTACAAATTTTGTGTAGGTGCTGGATTTACGCTTTTTAAATTTTATGCATGTAAAAGACTTAATTTATGTATTTTTTTGTACAAACCAGCTGTGTTGTTGCAACGTCCGAAAATATCGAAAACTTACCTGAAAAAGAAAATGGATGGTTAAAACTTTTACAATTAGTCATAATAATAAACAATAGTCAAACACCAATATCCAAATTAAAGGTCAGTTATAACGGGCCACATCGACACAAAAAGAAATAAAATTCGAGGCACGTTTACACATGAATACGATTCTCGGGACAAGATTTTAATTACCCAGACAGAGGCCCAAGGTAACAATTTTTGACGTATCTACAACTACGACTAATCAATCCATGAACGCCGGCTGCATGCACTTACGTTGACGTCATTGTCCGGTAACGCTATCATGGTCTGGTAACGCTCATTGTCCCGTTACGCTGGTAGTCACGTTAAACTATCGTCTGTAAACCAATTTTACAGACAACCAATTTTTTTTAAAGTATTCCCGTTTGTATTTGATGTTGTGTATAAAAATCCTGTATTTTACCAGCAATTTGGTTTTATCAGATAGTTAAACAACCATTAGTACGAGGCATTATCCACGATAAATAACAACTGACGGTATAATTAGTTGCCCACGCTAAGGGAAAAGCGTACCGAATTTCATAATCCTGCGCCCACGTATAAAAAGCCTTGGTAGTATTTATTCAAACTTGGAATCGGAATATTCTCTGTGGTGCTGCCAACTTATTTTTCCTATTTCCCTAATTTGTTACATTTGCTAAATGCCCATTTCGATATCTGACGATCGTCCGTTATAGACTAAGATCCCGCTGTATGATTATTACGTTCATCGAGTAGGCGCTTAAAACCTATTTTGTACATAAATGCATGAATAGGAGAGTATATATCTACCAGGGTGCCTATCGAAATTTGGCCGCAAGTATTAGTAATTTAATAATTTTTAATTTATTTTTGGAAAAAAAATATTTTTTCATGAATATAGACCATGGAACATATACATTATGTTCCATACATTTACATATATTTACATGAAATGTAAATCACAGAAGAAAATCTAGGTAATGTTTTTCTACCGCGAAATAATATTTAGCATTCAAGCGATAAGAGGCGATACCTAATGAGGCGGCAGGCGCCGCGCCGGTAGATCACGGTAGATGGCGCCAGCGGGTTGCGCAAGCGCATCGATCATAGATCAGTTAGTTTGTAGTAATTTGCGAGGTTTCTAATGCTCAACTATTGGAAGTTTTTCCCCTCTACATCTTTTTTTTTTTGACTATATATTTTTTATTTTTGTTTACCGCAACAATAGTTTGGAAAGCTCAATTTACAATAAATACCTACTTAAGAAGGATAATTGAATTTTTAAGTTAACTTTTTGTTAAACTTTAGTTAGTTGTTTGTTGATAAAATACTACTAACTACTCAGAAATGTTCAATACGAAATATAAACACTAAATATTGTTATTTAAAATAAATAAGAAACAGTATTTTTAAAATTAAAAACATAATAGGTACATGACATAAGTTATCCTGACGTGAGCTTGCAGCTAAGCTTTGCTAGATGCAATATACGGTAGTAGGTGAATACCCATAATGCAATTGTGCTTAGCTTCATGATGTAACGTGCATGCAACTTATTTAATAATATGCTTAGCAAATAACTGGGATAATATTTTCCTCGTGTCGTGGGAATATTAATAAGGTAGTATTTTAAGAGAATATGGGAAGAAACATGTTATGAAGATGGGTTTTGCTACCGTTGCCTTATTCGTATTTAATAACTTATGATTCATATCATATACAGTCTACCTCTTAAGTAAAAAATAAAATATGTACGATTTAAATTATTATCATTGGGTTCAGGTACATTTGTACCTCTCAAGATTCCTTCTAAGTAATAAAAAATAAGTGACTCAAATTAAAGTCAAGTAGAGTTTGACTTTTACAGAATACATAGGTACAGTCAGCTGCACAGACATGTATACACTCCCAAACTTTCATATTTATATCACTCTTAATTTTGCAAAGCAAGCAAGCATGTAGGTAGTTATCTTGTCAGGATTCTTGTCACAGAAGAATGCAATTGCAAAATTAAGAGTATACTTAAGTGTCAAAACTTGGGCTTGTATACGTGTCTGTGCAGCTGACTGTACATTTAAATACACAAGCAGCGGATTTTTTATCAAACAATCGTCTATTCAACATAAATAAAGAAATAAGTAATCAACAATTTACCTAATAATGTAACTAAGTGTGTAGCAATTTAGCATTCTCACACCTTCGCACATTCTTGTGCCCATTTATGTAGTATATTTTACTCAAGTCACGATACTATTTTTGCCATAATACTAAGTTAATCAAACCATTACTTCTATGATAGTAACCTAATCTATACATATAATAAAGCAGAAGACACCGAATTTCTGTACATATGTTTTTTTGTCGGAAACGTGTTCAGACGAGATTAATTAACATGCCCCAATTTTTTTATTGGAAGACTTTGTTTGTTTGTGGGTTTGTGTGTTCGTCCATCACGTAAAAACTACCGAACGGATTTAACTGAAACTTTATGATATCATAGCTACTAAGTTACAAGCTAAAGTTTGTATAGAAACAGTTTTTTTTTATGAGTGTATACTTCTCAAACTTTAGAATTAAATTTTACAAAACAAATAATTAGATACGGGTTTCACCGATTTTCAAAATTAAAGTTAAAATATGTAAAAGTACGGATTGAATGTGTTATTAGACCAAAAGTTGAATGACCCTGTCTCCTCAGGTAAATACAATATTTAATCGAAAGTTGCATTTTTATAATCTCCGAAGATAATTACCGCTATGTTTTTCAGTTTTCTACTAAATTCAATGTTTGAGTGGTTAAAAAGAGGGTTTGAAAATGTGCATGTTTTGATTGACTTGCTTAGTACTGACACTTTGCTATTCTGTGATATTTATTTCGCGGGTGGAACAAACAACACCGACAATAAACAATTCTTCCACGGGTGACGAAGTCGCACGCGGGTACAGCTAGTTATACATAAATTAGGTAAATATCATAAAACATGCAACAGATTCTGCGTTTTCTTATTTTCGTTGAGCTGCATTTGATTCCAAAATTTTATGATCGACTAGTTACATTCACAACTTCGTTTGCGCTGCGAACTTATACTCAGTCAATTTATATCTTCAAAAATGTACAGTCAGCTGCACATACTTGTATACACTCCCTAGCTTTCTTATTTATATTATACCCTTAACTTTGCAAAGACATTCTTCTACTGACAAGAATTCATTACTACATTAATTTGAAAATGCTTGAGTGCACTTTTCTTTGCAAAATTACGAGCAATATAAATGTGAAAGCTTGGGAGTGTATAGATGTCTATGCAGCTGACTGTACAAATGTGCGAGCGAAGTAACGACGCGCGGGATTTTGGACTTTAATGATATTTTCGAAGTTCTCTACAAAATGCTGTCAAAAGGGTCTTAACTTCATGGCACCCTTATCATTTCCAAGTCCTAAAAATAGCCCCCTTTCAAAGTGGTCAGACAAGAACCTGTTGCCAGACACGGACAGTTCTAATCTCCTCAGTCCTCGGTTCAGGGCTCTCGCCCACCGCCCGCCCACAGATGGCGCCCAGCCTCAGATATTCAGCTCCAAGGAATTATTCATATTTTCTAAACGTGTCAAACGTAATAATATTAATAATAATACGTAATAAATGTTGATAAGAAATGTGGTTTTGGATTTAGTTAATGTTAGGCATGGAGAGTATACCGAGTAACTAGTAACATGTTATTTATCATGGTATAAAACTGATCGAACATAACACTTGTTACTGACCTACACTGACCCAAGTCTGTTACAAAATCACCGGTGAAACCCGCCCGGGCGCACCTCGGCATCGGTAGGCGATTTTGTACACTGTTATGTCATGATACTTGTCACCATTCACAATTTCATTCATACCGTAAATAACAATAACAGACAGTCAGTAGTGAGCTAACTGTGAGTGAGAGTGATTGTGTGACGGCGCGTCATGCGTGAATTATTTTAACAAAATGTGACATAATTACGTTAGGCCACTCATGAATACCTAAAATCAAAATTTGCGGGACAAGTATACACTCACTCACCTAATTAATATTGTTTAGATAGAAAAAGGTAAAATATTTCATAAGCCACAAATATCCTCAGGCAAGGTAAGTCAATATTCTTCGTCCGTACTCTCCAACAAGTTCTACGCTTCTCACCGTGCACAACGATTCAATAAATCACCATCGTCCATTTTAATTAGTAGTCTGGGTCTAGGATCCGCGCCTGCGCCTACGGCTCGCCGGCGCCGGCGCACGTAGGCGGCAGTGAAAGGAATCCGCCGGAAAAACTGCACCTGTTTTAGCATTCCAGAACTTGTTCCATGCGAGCAATGTCAATGTGGAGATATTATCACGGAGGAAATGTGGATAGATACACGTAGGACGTAGGTAATTATCATTGTGGGCTGAGATGCGCCAAGTTAGTGTCTTGTTAAGTATTATAATAATAATAATAACTGTTTTGGACATTTCACACGATGTCATCTAGCCCCAAACTAAGCAAAGGTTAGCTGGAAGAGAATGCTAACTAGCATTAAGTTCGCCTATGTACTTGTGTTTTTTTATATTGTGCAATTAAGTATTTTCTATCTATCTATTTATAGAAACTATTTAATTAAGCTTTAATGGGATGTAGCCTTAAAAGGCTTTGTGCTACTGTGAAATTTAAACATTTATAAGTCGTACGGAGTGACCGTGATAAATACCCGTTACAATCTAATAACTAAAATATTTATATTTATATCTTAGATTCAGTCCAAATTGAAATGCTTATTAAAATTATATATTATGTATTTCCAGGAACAAGTTTAGAAGAATTCTTCCAAAGATGAAAGAAATTAGATGAATATATTAGAATTACAAATTTTAATACATCGGTAACATGATCCTTCAGTTAAAATCACAGTAGGTCAACTCCTACGCACCGCAATTTTATTAGTCTACCAATAAAAACCTAAAACAGCCGTAAAGTGTCATAACAAGCATAACGTCTATAATTTAATCCCTGTCAAATTTATTTATGTAGACCACCTATAATCTTTTTATTGCCAAGCCAACGTACGTCTATTTTTAAAAGTTAAAAAACGTAAAATCCATCTTCTTTATTATCAGGAGAGCTCAATGCCCCAATGGTCACTAGTTTACTTTTAAAAACAAAATTGTTGTGTGTAAAGTTGATTTACGGACGATAGTCGTGACAACGTCATCAGCGTAACGGGACAATGAGCGTTACCGGACAATGACGTCAACGTTTTCGTGCATGCAGCCGGCGTTCATCAATTTATTAGACGTAGGTATGTAGTCACGTCAAAAAACGTATCTAATACAAAATCATTTCTTGTGGTTATAAATCCTGTACACTAGAACCACATGAACAAGGGGTAAGAACAATTTTAAATTAATTTGTGGGTGTAAATGGGTCACTGTTACATTTTTACATTTTGGGGCAGAAACATAACAATGATCTGTACAAAAAAGTATTTGAAAGATTGTGCTCACACTTAGTAGAATGGTATCCCAGTCCGTACCTATCTCCTTATTAGATTATATGCACAGTAAAGTAGATAAACAAAGCTCAGATATATATAAAAAAACTAATAGATACGAATCATGGTGCTGCTCGTAATCTTCAACCAATAAACCGAATGTGACAAGCGATAATAATGCTTAATACGGTGTATTACCGTATGTTTTGGAAATTAATGTTATTGATAGAACAGGGCACTTGGGTCTCACGATTCGACGCCTACAAACCCGATGTAAGGGCGAACATGACGTTGAACTCTGTAAACAAAATAGTCCGATGTCGATGGTCGAACATGAAAGTCTAGTTCAAGAGATGTGATACAAAGTGAATAAATGTACCACTTTGGTACAAAACAGTAAAGTTTACAAGGACCGTGTATGTCTATGGATATTCTTGCAAAATAGAGGCTTGGAGCTCATGGCTATGTTTTACTCAGGTACAGTCAGCTGCATAGACATATATACATTCCCAAGCTTTCACATTTATATTATTACTCTTAATTTTGCAAAGAAAAGTGCACGCAAGCATTTTTAAATTTATGTAGTCATGTTACTTGTCAGAATTCTTGTCAGAAGAAGAATGTACTTGCAAAATTAAGAGTATTACATGTAAATGTGAACGCTTGGGAGTGTATACATGTCTGTGCAGCTGACTGTACATACAGGTCAGTCAACGAAAGCTGGCGCAGTCGAAGTACTCACACTTAAGCGTCGATGACACGCTGATTGTTGACGAGTTTAAAAGCTAGCGTGTGAGCGAGTTAGCTTTCGGGAAGGATTGTCAACAAGCAGATTGTAAAAAAGCCGATAACACTGGGCCAGTTTACACGCTACAAGCTAACTCGCTGGCTTATAGCGTCTAAAAAAAGCCGTATGTCATCGACGCTTTAGGTACAAACAGGTCGGTCAACGAAGGCTGGCGCTGTCAAAGTACTCACACTAATGAAATTTTACTATACTTTGTTAAATTTAACATGATAATTTTGGCAGGTCACTCATAGGGTTACGCGGTCTTATTCACATATGAGACAGATCCTAGAGCAACACGTCTAGAGCCAGACGTGCTAAAATTCTTCTATTCATATTATAAATCCAGTCGCAGTTTCCATAAATTATCTCGCAAATATGGTGATCCGCTGTGGGAAATGAACCCGCTTCTCAATCACGTAAAGTCATAAAAATTCACACACGACCATAATTAATGTACGAAACAGAATCAGCTAGGGAGATTAGTGTGAGCCCGAGCTTAGCGTTACCCTTGCGGTTATGCAACGTAGCTATGGGAATAGCTCACGTGGGCGTACTCAGGACGTGGGCAATGCAAGCCATCGCTGTTGTAAACTTATTGATTTCACAGCTTTTGACGTGACTACGTCTAATAAATTGATGAATGCCGGCTGCATGCACGAAAACGTTGATGTCATTGTCCGGTAACGCTGTTCCGTTACGCTGATGACGCTGTCACGTTAAACTATCGTCCGTAAACCAACTTTACAGACAACCAATTTATTTGACTAAACTAAATGATAGAGGTTAAGCGTAAATGCAATAAGGTTTTACTGAGAGTAACTAATACCTAAGACCCGCGCATATACGGCGGAGCGCAGCGCAGAGCATTTTTCACTGTCAAACGTATCAAATAATACCACAATTAATTTTTGGCTTCGATGCTCAATTGTTGTGTTAATTGATATTGGATATTATTTCAATGACGACAATGTCGATAATAGTTTGATAGTAAAAAATGCTATGCGTTGCGCTCCACCGTATGTGCGCCGGCCCTTAGACAGACAGACCTATGAATATTTAAGTAAAATATTTTCTATACGTAACACATAGGCCGTACGTAACCAACAGGAGGCACTTATAGTTTCCGTGTTGTTAATGTTTTCCTGGATCAGATAATAAAGTTTGTTCTGCTTGCATCGTAAATGTAATCTGATTTGAGTTCGCTCTATTGTTGACATACCTAACCTAACCACAAATACATTATTCTAAAATACATCGATACTTTTTACAAATCATCGTCAGCCTGTTAAATCTATGACAGATGATTTAGGTGGCGTCAACCGAGTTGTACTACTCAGAACTTAAATTTCTTTTCAAAATTGACATGTACCAATTTGACAAGATTTTTCATCGCCCCCAGACAAAAATATCTACCTAAATACAGTCCTGCATTTTCAAATACTTACAACTAGATCGCTCTTATAATGACTTTTAAAGATATTAAGAACATCGTGTGAAAGTCATATGTAACGTATGCATGACATAGACTAATTCTTCTAAGAACCCAATTCAAAGTTGACGACTTGAATTCGGATGGCTTTAGCAACAGAAATTGTCTCTCAGTTTCAGTTTCGTGACAACTAGGTTTATTTTAATGCCTTCAGAGTGATGAGACAGCTTTTGAAATGCTGAAGATTCCTATGTTTTTTGCAAATTAAGATCAAATTTTTTTAGTTCTTTTTAAGTGAGTAATTTCTAAGAATAAAATAAAATTTAAAATTGAATTTTAAGAGTTCATCCGTAACACTTTTGGTAAATTTATTATATGATGACCGTTTTCGTTCGTTTTGTGTTTTTACCCGACTACGGCGAAGCAAAAATGTAGGTTATGATAGTGTGTCTGAGACTTGAAAAAAAATATTTGAAAATATAATGCGTATTCTTGAAAATAAATTTAAAACCTCTTGGCTATGTATAACAAACAACAGCCAATGACCTTGACAAAAATATTTGACAATAAAATGCGATTTCGTGAAAAGAAATTAAAAACCTCTTGGCTATGTATAACAACAGCCAATGATATGAATGATGAACCTACCCATTTACAATACTTATCGGACACCTGGCCACTTTACTTTTAAAGTGTTTTCAATTACGAATTCTATTGAAATGAGCTTAAAAAGGATTTAGTGGTCGGCTTGTCTGTAGAGTTAGTGAAACCATGTCTCGGCCATCGCTCATGTGTTCCTTTGTGACCAGGAATTCAGGAATGTCTGGTGGTGTAAGAGACAAACCTGCGAACCTGCTTAATAACTTGTAAAAAAAATTGGTTGTCTGTAAAGTTGGTTTACGGAAGATAGTTTAACGTGACTAACAGCGTAACGGGACAATGAGCGTTACCGGACATTGACAGCCTTATCCGACAATGACGTTAACGTTTTTGTGCATGCAGTCAGCGTTCACGTAGTTACAAAAAAGTAAAAAAATGAGTCAAAAAACAATGTAACTGAAGAAGAAGGTGCTTTAACTGTAACCAGGTGTCTGATGATTTTTATAACATACAAAATGCATTATTTGTTGTTTTTTCTGAGGGATAAAATATTATCATTATAATGATTTTATTTTTTCCTTGTTTTTTATAAATTGACTATGATGCTAGTATTTATAGCTTCAATGAGATAAACTGAATCTCATGATAAAAGTTGCAAACTTTTCTAAAATGATCACAATAACAGCACAGATTTCAGTACGATAACTTAGTAATTCTAACAAATATGTACTAACAGCTAAATAATACACAGGTTAATACATAGTACACTCTGCATCTGCAATTTAGAACGTAGTTCAGTCGCTTATGTCCCTAACATGACCCATCCTCTCATCTCGGAGACGCCTCGCCCAATGAATAGGACATCGCACGTCAGGTGTGCTTTAAATGGGACGTCTGAACCCGTCCCGGTCTGCATCCAGCATAATTACCGCACGTATTTTAAGTGTTGCCACATTCTGTTTCTAGATTGGGATAGCCGGACATGAATTATTTAGATAGGATCTTTGCAAAAAGCCGTGCTCTTCCTGACTGAGTCTAGCTAGTAGGTATGTTTTTTCTCTATTATTGTCGATTTTCTAACTTCAGTATCGTTGGGAAATTTCAATGACATGACAAGCGTTTGAAAGTTACCATAGTAATACATATTTTGATCGACAACACAAAATTATCGTAGGGCACAGTCAGTTAGCAAATAAATAAGCCAAAAAAAACTTGGAAAGAAAAAAAAGGCTTGGAAGAACTGATTTTCATAGAAAAGTTTGGATTTAGTTCAATATAATAGGAAAACCAACAAAATCTAATAAGGGCTTAAGCCCGCTTTAAAAAGCCGGATAAACGAGACGTAAACAACTCTAGATTCAGGACAGAAAAGAATCTCATTACCATTACCTTAGATCACTGAAGATGTTTTACTGCAATGTGGATGTTTTTACCTACCGTGGATAAGAAATGGTAATTAATCTCTTATGATAGTTGGTAGTCTTAAAAAAAGCTCTTGCTTAAAACAGCTTTTTCATTAACTTTGTTGTTTTAATCTCTTGTAAGTACAATAATTTGTGATTTCTATTTTTTTTGACGTGATTACGTCTCATAAATCGATGAACGCCGGCTGCATGCACGAAAACTTTGATGTCATTGTCCGGTAACGCTCATTGTCCCGTTACGATGGTAGTCACGTTAAACTATTGTCCGTAAACCAACTTTACAGACAACCATTTCTTTTTTTAATTTTTAACTGGCTTTTCAGTTTTTTATCTCTGTAACTCATAGCAAAAGACTGGCTTCCTATTCTGCCGGCTCCCATTTACGTTTTGCTATGCGTGCCTTCGCGGAGTCTGTCTTGATTAGTCTTTGTATTTACACTGACTTCCATGACCATCATGAATATGAAAAAATGTTAAATATTATCGGCAAGCTTTGTAAATCCTTTCTGGTAAAACCGTCGGTAAACTTAAAAGCTCCTTGCTGAACTAACTTTTTGCTAGGAACCCTAAGCCATGAAATCAGACGAAGTATCTGTTTATGTACTTGTCTATCTACTTGTTTAAGTAATACTTTGTATGAGCAGTAAAACATGATCCTTACAATGTTATGAATGCTTAGAAATCCTGTTTTATGTGGCATAAAGCATGTACATTTTATTACCAGAATATATAAACACATTCTCGATCGAATCGAAATCCGATATTAACCAATAATTTCACGACATTCTCAAGTAGTAGATCGACCAAAAATTAAAGTTACAAGACGTGCAAATATTTCCAAATACTTTTCAGTACTAGGACTATGTAAGATAATTTACTAGTTAGTTATTTACTTACACGGAGAAAAACAAATGGAACAACACAAAGGAAATAGTAACCTGTAATATATTTTATTGTACCATTAAATAACTTTTGTTAGCTAGAACTATTATTATTGTAATCGTTACTAAATTTCGTTAGTAGGAATTATTATTATTGTAATCGTTACTAAATTTCGTTAGCAGAAATTATTATTATTGTAATCGTTACTAAATTTCGTTTGTAGGAATTATTATTATTGCAATCGTTACTAAATTATTCTCCCTGTCACAAATTCAAAAAGAATTTTAGTAACTACAACGAGATTTTTTTCTCCGTGTAGGTATAGACCGAGGGATCTGTAGAGCAACAACTCGCTCTCGTTAACAGAGAATGTCGTGAAATTCTTGGTTAATTTCGGTATAATAGTGCAGGCGCCTACACGCTGTCCGATTATGCAAATAAGAGTAGTCAGTCCGGAAAACCGGATGTTGGTATCACGTCACTTGGCCGAGCGTGAGGTGGTGAAATATGCTAAACAACCTAATAATTAGGCTATAACTATACACTTTATCGTAATTATCTATTTGATAGATAATAATATTAAAATTTTGATAGATGGGAGCACGGAAACAACGACGTAACAAAGTAAACGTAATCAATCACAGCTGCTTTTAATTAAATTTTAACCGATTGATGGTTTCCCAACAGTGACTTAATCAACAAAAACAATATTAAATAATTAGTCAAAAAAAAAAGTATTTCACGTATTTGAATAATATGGCTCTAAAATCGTTTTTTTGTCTATGAAAATATGGCATACAAAAAACACACAAGGATTTTTTTTTACTTTCTTTCTGGCTGTCTATCCTTAAATCTTCGTGGGTACGTCTGAATTTAATCCAAGCTACTGTGAAAGCTCCTGGAATTTGCATAGCAAGCGTCCAGCCGGTATCATAAAACTATCCTGGTTACAGTCTAAGTAGCTGGTAGCCAGGGAATTAGCAAAGCTGTGAGCTTAGGCATGCTAATCATGATGCAGATTCGATCCGGTTTTAAAGGCGTAAGGTAAAAATGTAATTTATGAAAAATTACCAAGAGACCTATGAATAAGACCTATAAGACCTATGCGATATTTTTGTGCAGAATTTTAACCTATGATTCGTCTTTCCGACGCTTCAAACTAAATGAGCTAAACTGTCTGTACTGTACCGTACCGTTGTCTACCGAAACCAAAGACAATTTCTCGCTGTTTTCTTAAAAAAACAGTATATATTAGTTATTTTTGGCTTGAACCGCAATGCTTGTCAGAATTTATAAAACTGTTTTTCACACCACCTGCTCGACAATATCCAATTACATATCATGCTATCATCAAGGTAAAGCAAAGCATTACTTACCAATGGAGGTAATGTTGTATGAAACTCCCAAGGGTAATAATGTGATTTGAATTTGGAACGTCAAATTCGTGTGGAAACTCGTGGAAAACGCTAAGTAAAAGAACGCCCATATGGCATTGTAAAAAGGTTTGTTCTAAAATCGAACTGGCCACTCATAAAAAAAAGAAAAAAGGCGCGACTTCTACGATTG
Source organism: Lobophora halterata (assembly GCA_932526365.1). Taxonomy (NCBI): domain Eukaryota; kingdom Metazoa; phylum Arthropoda; class Insecta; order Lepidoptera; family Geometridae; genus Lobophora; species Lobophora halterata. The sequence continues at coordinate 2,887,780 of OW052012.1, forward strand.
TGAAACAAAAGACGGTTTTGGCTGCTGAGTTCGGAGCCTTAGATTTTTATTGCCTCGCAGAAGGTGTGAAAAGTAAAGTATGCTCCTCTGGGATAAAGCCTGTCTTCGTCTTGGGCAGCTTGAACCCCTGGCGTCACTCAGGACTCTACATAACTCCCTCGCTTCGCTCAGGAGTTAACTGAGTCCCTCGTTAGCTCAGGGTTCAATATGCCACCCGCGACATAAGACACTGCTTTATCCCCTTAGTGCATAATCTACTATTTCCCAATACTTTGCCTGATCTCCTTCACTTATGACAACATATCAAAACAAAAAATATACTCAAACATTTCGCGAGGTTGTAGTAACAAAATCACCGCTCCACTTTTATGAAATTTATACTCAGTCAATTTATATCTTCAAAAATGTACAAATCTGCGTGCGAAATAGCAGCGCGCGGGATTCTGCTTTAAGCCTTTGATACTAGACTATCGTTAAGCGATCTTTAGCTTCAGCAGGTAAGGCCTTTATGAGAAACCGGCAAGTACCCATTAACGATAACTTAATAAGCAATTCGTGCGTACGTGTGACTGCGCGACCGTTAGTCGGCCGATATCATCGACGTTTGCATAATCGAGACAACTCGACGTGGCATAATCGAGACGACCCGACGTGGCATAATCGAGACGAGACGAGGTTCGATAGGTGACAGATGTGGGGGCGCAGGGAACATCATAAGCTATAGATATCTTAGAGAATAAGTTTAAATCAAAAGCTTGTTGACTCTACATACTCTACAAGATTAAAGACTAATATTTCACAACACTATAATAATATTAGCCCGTATCGTCCCACTGCAGGGCCTCCCTCCCTTATTTCCAAGAGTGTGTACTCTTAAGATTATTATTTAACAAGATTAAAAATATAACAGTATTTTTCTGTTAAAATGTGACAGAAGGAGCAATAAGCTCCTCTTGATTCTATAAGATTTGAGACGCAAGTGGAGCCACAGGCAACACCTAGTATTTATATTCTCAATGTGAAGTTGCTTGTTACTAGATTACTAGCAGCTAGATTTACACATATTTCTATCTTGTGTAAAAACACACACATCGAAAAGTGAATTGCTTTATTAAATTGAGATATGTACTCGTATTATCAGAGTCAGTAAACACAGAGTGAGTTGGACCCAACGCGGTTTCCATTAGAAATGATTTGCATGTGTCGCTGCATCGACGCAATCCTAGCTATAATCCGACACAGCCCTACCAAGACAGCTAAGTTACTCAATACCCAAAGGCGGCGCGCCGAGAATATAAGGCTGGAATGCTTCAACCTCACATTTGCGGTCACCGAGAGTCCGGTGACGCAGTAACAGCCATCTGTAGCTAACTGCATTAAAAGTCCAAAAAAAAAAATGTATTTGACGTTAACGTTTGGGCGTTTTGTAGTAATCGGTCAGTTCTTCCTGTGTTTTTTTAATATATATTAAAAGTATTGCAAGGTTTATTCTAAACTAGCTGACACCTACAACTACATTTGCGTTGCGACTTGCGAATCATCAAATTCCTTTCTCAGCACACCTTTGCACTTCTTAAACGTATACGTAATTTATCGATTGAAAGTCTCTACGTTTATTGATTTGGCCTGTGCGTTGTCAGTCAGGACAAAGCTTTTTATAAGTACAAAGAAAGAAAGAAGCTACTTAACGTTAGGAATCTTGACTCGTGCGCATAGTAGGTACGAGCTCGAGCGTTACGTTTTCGCCATAATTTTGAAGTGCCCGAGCTGTTCTAATTGCTCTGTGCTAGATGTGATTCAGGAAAATTGCCACCGGTTATTTGATATCGCAGATTGCAGCCATCAAACGATAGTGTAAATGTTAATTGGAACCTCATTTTTGTTGCGCAGATATTTTCCGCTTGGAAATTGTGGATAGATCTGGAATGACGTCATGATGTGACGACTTACTGGAATGTCCTAAGCATACATTTTACCCACCTTATATAACAAAGGTGATTTTTGGATGAAGTCTGAGGAAGTGCATTTGAAATGATTTAATCTAGAAACTTCGCTACTAAAAGCGGCAAACTGCCAAAGCTTATAATTTTTTTATAATTATATATTTCTACTAGCTGACGCACGCAACTTCATTTCCATTGCGAATTACCAAAAAATATTTTTACACGCCTACACATGACAGTGAATTTCAAGTCTCTAGGTTCGTTGGTCTGGCATGTACGTTGTTTGTCAGTCAGTCAGTCAGAAACAAGCCTAATTTCGATATAACACCAACGTAATTGCACATAATCATGAAGATATTTTTTTAAAATTATGGTATCTAGTTTTTATTGAAAACTTCAATTAATGTTTGAATACTTGTACAAAATATTGCAAGAATTGAAGTAATATTTCCAAATGCATTTTTATTTCTAATGGTAGATTGTATCTCGTACACTACACACGGTTAAAGGTAAACAACTAATGAAACAAGACATTTGCTAGCAGGTCAAATGCGCGTAAATTGCTCATTAATTACAATCTAAGTCTAAATGTAAGGTCAACCCGGTCAAAATTTAAATTTTGCTCCTTTAGAAATATTTAGTTGCAGGTTGCACCTATTTTTCTATAAAATTCCCTCAATTTATCGCCTCTACAAAGTTTTCATGAGGAAAATTTAATAAACTTCCAGGTTTCTCGTAAATGTCTAATAAAGCACCCTGTATAAGAAATATCTGCTCAGCAGGCCGAGGCCTCAGGAAGTAGGCCCTGCGGGGAGTCATTAACCCCATAATACTTGTTTTGTATTTGCTTGCGAAAGGGTTAACATAATAATTTACATAGCTACAAATATTTTATAGAAATCGTAAAAAGCAACAAAGGGTCTTATTGTACATTGGACGACGTGGTGGCCGAGCGGATGAGGCCCTTACCTTGCGATCTGATGGTCGCGGGTTCGAATCCCGATAGCAGTCATGCGTAAATGGGTTTTTTCGGTCGAAGAAATCTATGTATGCATTCCACGTTCTCACAACGGTGAAGGAAACCATCGTGAGGAAACCGGCATGTCGTAGAACCTAAAAAGTTCGAAAGTGTCGAGTGCACGAAAGGAGACTCTTCGAGGCACACTTGAAATCCTTTAACCACACTGGTTCGAAGGAACTAGTGACACGATAAGAAGATTGTACATTGCATGGTTATCTTAGGGACTACTACGTAATAAGAAAAACCTCGGTCCGCCACCTACCATATTATAATGCCCCAGGGTTTCACATGTTCTTCAATAGTAGGTTATGCACTAAGGGGATAAAGCAGTGTCTTATGTCGCGGGTGGCATATTATATATATATATAAGACGAAGACAGGCTTTATCCCAGAGGAGCATACTCTACTTTTCACACCTTCTGAGAGGCAATGCTTTGCTTTACCTTGATGATAGCATGATGTAATTGGACATTGCCGAGCAGGTGGTGTGAAAAGTAATTTTTACCATCTTAACCATGTGATGACAATAAATATTTTGAGTAATGAGTACCTATATTTTTTGGGTATGTTTGGTTGTCCTTTTCGCTCTTCCTGTAGCATAAATTGCTTGATAGAGTTTGATAAATGAACATGGATATGCTATTAATATACTATTTTTGCAGAAAACTTGAGTGTCTGTTGTTTGATTTTTTTGTTTCTACTTACATCTTCTAGATTGTAGTCATTCAAAATCTAAAAAAAATCTTACAGAATTAACCCTAAGTTTTATCTACTTTAAAGTACATATTTTCCGATAATTTTCAGTCTATATACTGTATAAAAACTAATATTCATTCGATATCGTACTGCGTTCTTTACATATCTTTCCACACATATCTATAAAAAAATAAACTTGATGTAACATATACCAAGGAAAATTTACCACCACTTATAATGCATAATTCTGCATCGGCTCTCAATCTAAGATCTTCAAACCGTTCTTTAACCTTCACACATATTAATCAAAATTATTGTTTTTTTGGAGCTGCTAAAAGGCTATCTTCAATCTCTTAACAGCCACTGCCAAATTGAAATTTAGTAGGTACCTACATAAAAAGTTATAGAGTTTAAACAAATGTTTAAAGTGAACGATCTCTAAAACACTGTAGCATCAGAACTTTGAATCATATCCTATGTGATTCAAAGTTCTGTGTAGCACTGTCCTGCACTGTTCTGGTCATGAGCAGGCATGATCTCTAAACATCAGGAAAGCGCCTAGCTCGGTATAATAAAATTGGTTGTCTGTAAAGTTGGTTGACGGACGATAGTTTACGTAGATTAGTTTAGTTTACGTTTACGTGACTACCAGCGTTACCGTACATTGAGCGTTACCGGACAATGTCAGCGTTACCAATGACGTCAACGTTTTCGAGCATGCAGCCGGCGTTCATCGATTTTTTAAACGTAGTCACCTCAAAAATAAAACAAATGTAAGACGAATTGTGATAGTGGGCGTGATAGTGTTATCACTTTCACGTATATCAGTGTTCAAGATAGACGAAACACCTATAGCCATGATCGAGATGATAAAGATCAATTAACAAAGTAAAACTATTTCAACAAAACAACATAATTATATCAGAGTCAATGTAATATCGCAAAACGATGCATCCAGCATTTAAGTTGCAATTCAAACAGACATAGATAACGGGACAAATCAACCTTGAAAGCGATAGCCTGGCGAACTAAAACAGGTAATAAATAAACAATTCCAGATACATATATACGTACATATTATATATATTGGAGCAGTCCCGTGGGCGTGAGGACAGGTTTGCTTCTTCTTTTTGCTAAAATCGGGTATATTTGATTCAGTAATCACACTTCGATAATCACGGCATTTCTGATCTGTATCTAAACAAACAAAAGGCTTTATAACTGTATGACTGACAGACAAACCAATAAGCTTATCCTCAAATCCGAATTCCATACAAAATGTTTCGGAAAAATACTCAAAAAGTACGCCGCATGAAGTTAGTAGGGTAAATTTTAAAACACGTATAAAATCTAAATTAAAGTATAAAACCTTTCACTTTTTTGTTGACGAAATCAAAAAACATGGACAAAACGAATAGTGTGAAGAAATTACTATAATACGGCGTACTTTTTGAGTATTTGTCCGAAACATTTTGTATGGAATTCAGATTTGAGGATTACCCTTAATACTTAAAGTTTGGAGGGTATGTTCATCAATAAATCGATCAAATGAAATAGTAATTTTCGTACGTATTTTAACCCATTTTCCACCAGTATTTTACGTTTCTGTTCAATATACAAAACGATACTAGGATAGGGCGCAGTGCTGTGAAGTTTTTGCTGTAAATATGATTTATTTTTATAAAATTTATTTTTTATGTGTTGATACTGCCCATTATACACCTTATTTTAGTACCGAAGCATCCTCAAGTTCAGTACATTGTTTTTTTTTATACTCAATGTATGCGATTGTAAGGCGCACCATGAAAAGGCTGTTATTACATAGCGAGGAAATGCTGAGCGCGTTGACGGGTTAAAAAAGTATATTATTTTTCATTATTCTGTAGTATTATGCTATATGTATAAGTCCATTAAATCCGAATAAAATAGATCTGACGTAGAAATGTATGTGATGTTGCACGATTGAAATTTTATCGAAAGAAGGAAGATAAGTTCTCTTCAAGGATGACGATTCAGATCAATACATAAAAATTCACATTAGACGGGATGGGTTTCGACGATCTCTACGTAATCCTATATTATTATGCATTAAGTTTTCTAAATAGTTACATAATCAAGTGATTAATATAAGTAAAAATCGTTATAACTCCATGAATACGTCTAAAAGACACTTGCTTAGATTAGTTATGTATTGTAATATCAATTAACATAAAAATAGACAAGCTTTACACGGCTCCATCTCGGCAGGGGTTAAATTTAGTATAGGTTTTTTAATGGCGCCAAAGTATTTTATCACCTTTAATAATTTATATTTTGTAGGTGTTAATTAAAATATTTATTTGGGAATATTAATGAGGAAATATGTGAGAAAGATAGATTAAATATTTAGATAGCTGACTACCGATCGTAATTTATTCATAGAGAGAATAATAGCTTTTCTATTATTATTTAGTTGTTTTTTGACAGGAAGTAGCGATGCTATCAATGTTATTGAGTTATGTTTGTAGTTGTTTAATTGACCCAAAAAGGCGTAAAGTCATGAATATTTAGAACGATTTTCACAGATACATACAAAATTAAGTTACTGGATTTTCTAAAATGTTTTAATACAATTTTAATCACAAAAACTGTATATTATACGCAAAAAGTTGTTGAAGTATTGATGTCAATGGCGTATTTAACCTGTACTATGCCACACCATGTAGGGAACTACGATATAACATTATCATTTACATACAATAAAATTAACATTCGGATTACATAACATAGTAAAAGGATAATGTTGAAAGCAACTATGTTTTCAATTATATTTATTGAACAATATTTCTTTCACTTTTTATTTTTTAAGGAATATAACTTTTTAACAAAAAAATCTTAAAAGTATTTTGTTAGGTTATCAAATTATTATACTTAAATGTCATAAATGTATATAAATAACATAAGAACATAGAAAATAAGAGGAGGCTCTTCTAACACAGGTTTATCAAACTTACCAGAAGAGCCCCCAAACAAAAAATAACTTTAATAATTTTGAATAAAATATTTAAATTTAAAAAAAAATTGCAATGTAGTTTTTTCTTAACATAGCTAAAAAAACAAACTGAATAAAATAGGACACATTGTTAATCTTTGTATGCATATAGGAATTTAGGCAAAGCATTTGCTTATAAAAAAAAACGTAATTATATTACAAATCATATAATAACTAAGTATGTTAACAATTTTTATTTAAAATGACATTTAGAATTTGTGTGTAATCTAAAATATTTAAAATAATTTATAGAACAGAATGTTTGCAGTGCCCTGACAGGGTCATGTACACCGTTAGCTACTATATATAACTATACCTAAGCTAATAAGACGAATTACATGTAAGCAAATGAAATAAACAATGTAGAACTATGTAGGTACATATCTATCTCACTACTGTCCACAACTCTACACGACCATATTTTTACACGGGGTCAAAGTTCTAAATCAGAGGCGCCGCCTAATAGCTTTTAGGAAATTAGCCTTATCTTAATAGTGTTTATGGGTTTTATCAACTTATCTTCGAGGAAACGGTGTGTTTGCACACCGACAAAACACCGCTGGCATTCACAAGATGAATATGCATTCAAGAGTAGAGGATCTTAAATCTGAAGCAGCTTTTGAATTTATAAATATATAAGGTTTATTTTTAATAGTTATAAATGAAATTGAACTTAATTCAAATTAAGCAAAGGGTCACCCTTCAAGGATACTTTTAAAAATCACAATTAAATTTTGATTAGGCTAGCTAGATAGAATGATAACGATTTAAAAAAAATACGTTTTTGATGACAAAATTTACCAGTATAAGGTTGACTTTAGTTAAGTTTATAATACCGATAACATACAATTTCTAAAAAATTTAATGTAAGATCATCGACCTCGATATCAAGAGATAAACATAATATCTGACCGATAATCATGTTTATCGAGACCGCTATAAAAGGGCTGTGGATCTGTGCTGGAGCTGTGGATATCTTAGAAAAATGGCGAAGTTCGTTAGAAAGTTGTAAGATACAAAAGTTGATACCGAGCCAACTTTTATACTTATGGAAAAGTTAAGTTTATGGCCCGAGGCCATGACTGCATAGCGTTTACAGGTCGAAGATAGCTTGCTTTAAACTTTAAAATAAGAAATGATCAAATATATTTTTCTTAATAAAATTTCCTATTCTAAAATACAAATATTTCTAAGAAACGCAGCAGGCGTCACAAACCTCGGCAATTATAAGGTTAGTATTAAAAAAACAACATTGCAACACGTTTTTCTACAAATAAATAATTTGGAATTGGTAAAATTAGTGGAACAAACATGTTATAATTCTTACATACTTCTTTAATATACTCGTATATTTATAGGATTATCAGATTACTTTGTCTTTACAAATTATTCTTTAGAAAGGAGGTTTTTGTGGGACGTTTCGCTCACAATAATAATACTATTAATAATAAGCTGTCATTTAATTTAACATTAGTTTAAATTTTTTTTTTTTTTTTTTTAATAATTTAATTGGATGAGTTTGAAAATTAAATTACTTAAGTGAAATAATATTAATACATATCTACAAAATAGTTAAAAATGACATTGGATATCTTTCTTGGATTTATTGGAACAAACCTCTTATTCCAATTATTTGCACGGCTGATAACACTAAACAGAGATAGTGTCACTTTTCAATTTGTCCTGATAAAGTTGAAGTTAGATTGAGAGGCCTACATTTCTACTCTACTGATAACAAAACTTTGATAGTAAGTGGGCAGTAAAACTAAACTAGAGTTTGAAAGTATATAGTTAAAACCAGACATATTATAAAGTACCCAGATATTTACCTTACCTGCTTTCTTTTACAACATCATCCACCTTTTAACATCTGATTGATTTATTTGGTATTACAAAATAACTCTTGATTCTCAGTCAAATTGATTCTATTAGAACAATTCGAAATTAAAAGTAAGAATTACCGCATTTTGAAAAATACAAAAATAATGTTCTTTAACAAAACGATAATAGTTTCTAAGCAACAATCAAACTTTTTTTCAAATCTAGACTACTTCATCCATCCATACCAACAAAATTTGGATTATTTTTTAATACAGAGTACCTACCTGTTTATCTCAATTTAAAGGTGACAAGATACACAAATACCGCGTCCAAACCAGTTTGATTCAATCTCGATAATCTCAAAAAGGTGAAACCCTTATTGAGACGTTACGGAAAAATTGAATACCCAATCCTTTAGGACTGTTATTTTATGCCCAAGTTTTTTGGTCCTTGACGTACACTTGACATAAATTCATTATTTTACAAGATGAATTCAAGTTTCATTATTATTCCAATACGACCGAACGAAAATTAGTACGTATTTTGAAACAGTGGTTCCCGAAAACAAAACCTGTGTAACTAATTAATAACAATTAACTTGTGTTACTAATTATTAATCGGTTTACTAATTATTAATTGGTTTACTAATTATAAATCTTAATTATGACTTTACTGGGGTAAACATGGCACGATACTAAGAAACGGCCACATGTAACAAATCTAAACAAAAAATTAAAATCATTGTAATAAAACAAGACTATAATATTACTGCTAAGAAAATCTTGGAAAGTACGGTTGTATGAGTTAAAATATTACACATACCTATTAATTCTTTAACTCATTAGTTCGACCCAAAATCGTTTTCTTTTTGACGTGACTATGTCTAATAAATCGATGAACGCCGCCGCGCCGGCTTCATGCACGAAAACGTTGCCGTCATTGTCCGGTAACGCTCATTGTCCCGTTACGCTGGTCACGTCACGTCAAGTCACGTTAAACTATCGACCGTAAATCAACTTTACAGACAACCAATTTTTGTACAGAGGAATAAGACACTACGCCTGTATCAAATGCACTATCTACTGAAGTACCGATAACCCGTAATAAAAATGTAGTCATTTATATTTGGGGGCATGAATGACCTCACATAACAATCATGGTTCCCAGAATGTCAACGAGAACTCGTTGACAAACTAAACCATTCATTTTGTCAACGAGATGAAAACGGCAGGTGGCGACCACAAGAGATTGCTTTCTCACGTCTGAAGCCCTATCACTAACTTTTCGACAAGCGCATTCGTATCGAAACCGTCACAGAAGAGTTGTCGGTTTGCATAAAAATTCCAGCAAGTGTAGTGTATGACGCTCTCCGGCCTGGTGGTATGATTATATGCGAATGGCTGCAAGCAGAACGTGGATGCGGCAAACCGAAGACAGGGCACAATGGCGCACATTGGGAGAAGCCTATGTCAGGCCATAGGCTGATGGAAATTTTCAAACGGTCATAGAAACTGTTGATTCCAGATTTTATTTATTTCACTAATATGTATATTAAGGACCGTTATACAAGGCAACTCAAAGATACACACACATATCACTGGCGTATACGAACTAGGCTGTCTTCTCAGTGATGGATTCGATACGAATAGCACGCTAGTCAAAATATTTGGTAATATGTCTACTAAAGTGCCATGTTTACTACTTTAAATTACAGTTTAGTATAAAACTGTTTTAGTGAGTAGATAAAAACATTTATGTAGCGATGAGGCTCAGTTTTGATAATTGGTAATTTGACACGTAAAGTCAGTAAAAAGCTGTAAAAACAGCAGGATCACTTGGTTCGTTATAGAGAAACAGTGTGACACAACATTAACATAGTTATGGAGATTTTAATGCCTTTTAGAACACAGGATTGAGGTTTACAACAACACTTACTTATGTCCGTAAATGTAGTCAAAGGAAAATTTGCATACCTGGTTAGAACATTTTGTAATTTGTAAAAATTGCGAGAATATTATTTCTGCCTGGTGTTGAGATAGCCTTTGGTCCTTAAGGTCTATGCAAATCAAAGTTCTGTGTAGCACTGTTCTGGTCATGGGCAGGCGTGATCTTCTATCATCAGGAGAGCGCCTAGCTCATCTCGTCACTTTTTTACAATAAAAATGGTCCTTTTCTATTTCAAAGCGCGATTGAGGTACAAACATTCGTCTACCTATCTATCGATCAATCCTTAGAGCGGGTACACATTGGGTATTGTGAAACGCGCTTTGATAACGCGCGTTTTGAGGACCCCGAATTTTATTGAAGTGTTTACTGCAAGGGCATGCATGGATAATTGCACGTCTCACTTGAAATGTAGGAAATTAAAGGAGTCCTTGAAACCGTAAATTAAGAAATCAATGATACATTTACTGGGATATCTGGTTTTATTTAAATCGTGTTAAATGACTGAGGCAAAATAAATTTTCCATCGTAGTCAATACAAAGTCTTTGATCTATGCAGCAATAATATGTACGTTCTTATAAACTGGACGTTATTGATGTGTAACATCTTTCGTATCGCTTTCTGTCAATTTGTGGCAGTGATTCCGTGAAATGTGTAAAGTGTGTAACATGAAGATAGCCGTCAGATGGTACCAACCTCAGAAAAATGAAGTAAATAGAATCCTTCCAAATTTAAATGAGATGTCAGATGTTAAATTATCATATGCGACTACTGTAAGAGCCCCTAGTTTTTTCAACATTTACGTAGGTAGGTATGTATTAGTCCTACATTATATTATATTTAACCTTTTCTGCTCTGACTGTACCGAATAGCTGGAAAAAGCAAGGAAGCCTTTGCGACTAGGTACGATACACAAGATAAATGTCAAATAAATATAAAAAGAGATAATAATAATAATAAATAATAATAAAATTTATTTATTTGACACAATAAAGATATAACAAGGAATACATAATAGAGATGTATAGGTAAGCAGTAGATTAACTAAAATATAAACTAAAGCTAACATAATCAAAGGTAAATATTTTTCATAGGTAGGTTCTTAAACTAATTGGTAACTATCTAAATTTTAATGGAAATGGGTGGCCCATAATTTATGCACAATTTGTTGATAATATAGGCGATATGTGTTGATATAAATACCCCTTGAAATTAATTTGCTCAAATAATTTAACAAGGTTGTACAAACAAAATATAATGTAGTTTTAATGAGATGAGAAAGTTAACGCAAATGAGGTTTACGAGCCATTAAATCGATAATAATATCGAAACTCGCGGATAATCGATTTAGTGATTTGGGTCGATGTGCTTTTAAAATGAAAAAAGCTTGTGCAAAAATATATACCTATTTAATAACCGTCTATAAATTATAGACCAGTAGATTAATTTTTAAATTAATTTATTATTTTGCGATCATCATAAAGCTTACCGCGGTAGTAAATAAAATAGCTATTCCTAAGATTAGTTTGTTTACGAAGTGTAATAGCTATGAAAGCCATAAAATTTGTAAATAGATGTTTTGCTAACGGGTTTTTAATTTATATTTTTTGGGTTTTTATGACCTTTGTATGTATATAAATGAAACTTAGGAGGGCAATCGTGCATTCACTCTTCCTGAATCATTAGGTTCCATTTTCACTAATAAAATGCGTTTGTTACGAATGAATAGGTATATAGATGTTAATATGAAGGAAAAAAGAAAAGGATACATCGGTAGGGCTATAATACTTTTTAACCTAATAACACACAGTCGAAGCCCTTGTTAGAAAAAATATTAATTTTTTTTCTTCGAGAAGAAGTCTAGACGAAAATAAATAAAAAATGTTTTTGAAGCCATTTCCAGCATTCCTCATCAAGCATTTATAAATTCCTAGACAAGTATCATTATCACACTTCCTCAATGCCCATAATAAGAAACAGAAAAACATTATTAACTATAACGTTTATAGTGACAGTGCGTCTGCGCATTCGATATCGCCATGTTTTAAACTTTTTGCTACTTTTAAAACAACAGTTGAAGCGAATCAACCAATAGAATCGCTTGAAATTCGCATCACGACATCTACCAATGATATCATTGGTTTATCATTTATGGTGGATTGACAGTCTAAGGGACTTGGTTCCCAGAAAGGGAATGGAACTGGTTTTAAGATAAAAACTTTTGCTTAGGAGCAGTCATTACGACGAGTTCAATTCAGTTTAATCCATGAAACTGTAGATGGTTTAATCATTTTTGAGCTTTGATTTGACATGCACGAAGGATACTTGAGTTTAAAATACCAGTAAATTACCTACCTATTTTAGTCAAACGGTTAATTTTTACAATACTAAAGAATTTAAGTCGAACGTTACTAGAATGTTTGAAAGTTGAGTCTAAATCGAAGTTTCTTGATGACTCTGGCTAGATGAAGCGACGATCTACGCACTATATCTGGCTAAAAATGGATGAGAAAAGTCGAAGAACGGACTCAGTGGTGACCTTTGTGACGATCTACGCACAATATCTAACTAAAAACGGATGAGAAGAGTCGAAGATCGGGCTTAGTAGTGCACCTTGAGACAGACCTACGTCCAACAGTGGACTGTTTCTGATTATACTTGGTAGTAATCGTGATAATTCAAAGCCTAAACTTCATAGCTTTCGGGTCTTACAAAAATGAACAAATAAGCATATTTTTGGAGGAAATCCCCCGTCTTTTAATAATTATACCAGGAAACCAACAAGCATATAATTACATAACGCAGGGTCGTGGAAGAGGGTTTTATTGAATTATATTCCGAAGAAACCGCTTTCAATCAAAATCACAAGTTTCTCCGAAGCGAGAGGCGGAGATTTATTGAATCAAATCTAATATTCAGAACCGAAGTATTTCAGTGTTATTTGAACTGCCCACGAAATTACCGAGAGTTCTGGTGATTTAGATTTGATTTCCTTTTTGTTTCTTAATTTAATAGTCAAGAAAAAAAGAAATTTCATTGTATATGGAACTGCCTGGATTGCCAGACACATAAACTAATAGGTGACCAACATATCTCTAACTAATTTCAGTCCACCGCTGGACGTAGGTCTTCCAAGTTGTCAGCTATAGCGCGCAGATCATATCTATCTAACCAGAGGTCGGCCAAAACGTCGCTTGTGTAGATGTATCCACTCAAATACACGTTTACCTCCTGTGTGACTTATATCCTATTAGATAAATAATCCAACCCATTTCCCACATATTCATAAACGAAGTTTATGAAGGCAGATACATAGATGAATTGGTAATTGGCAACTGAACCGATTTGACTGTGATTAGGTGTAGGCAAAATGATGTAAAAAAAATACTACTATTCTGGTATGGTGTGCGTGAATATGTGCTGGAAAAAAACAAAGGCTCTTTATAATCCGATAGTACGCGAGAGAAGCCACCAATCATAGCTAGAGTGCAATCAAATACATGGAACATACGTAGTACTACGCATGCCGCTACGTTTTATACAAAAAAAATGTAAGAAAAGACTTTTTATGAGTAGGAACGATTGTTTTTGTCCTCGTTCAAATTAAGATTCCTATCATAATAGTAGCTACAAATTACGATTTCATATAGCTAACTGGTTTCATTCATAGGCTGAGTCCAACAGGTGGTAGAGATGCAAGATATGAGTGCCTACTAGATACTATTACTGGTTTCTATACATTAAAAAGTTTGCAGTTTTTGTCATGTTGGCTATAAATTAAGGAGGTTGACTAGTTTATTAAATCTTTTCATAAGCTATATCTTTTTACGGAAGGAAAAGTAGCTATATCTTTACACTGATCAAATACTATACTCATATCGAATTTTATACTATACTCATATCACGTGATATCGGGATGAGAAGTAGCTTATACCTTTCTCAGATCATATACTATTCTCATACCGAATTATAAGCTTTATCGGTTTTGTAGAGTCGATTGAGCAACAAACATAAATCTATACTCATTTATATTAAGTTTGTACTAATTAGTCAGACTTATTTAACAAGGTTTTGAAGGCAGCTTCAAATAAGTTACTAACCAGATTACTCTGAAATAATTACAGTCAGTAAAGTTTGTTCCTTATCCCATCTGTTAATATAAGCTGCATCAATTGTAACTTGCTAACTAACGATTGGATTAATAAAGTAATAAATTTAAGACTACTAATGTTGGTACGAACACTACACTGTTTTGACATACTTGTGGCTTGGCTTGTTATCCGAGGCTTCCGTCGATTGGGACCACTAGGTTTTGGACCGCGGTCCCAAACGACGGAACGATTAAATTTAATTATTTTTCTTCCGGCGATTGGGACCACTCTCGAAAACAATGAAAAAATCTATTGTTCAAGACAAATACAGTACAGTCAAAGGTAAAAGTATTAGGAACAAAACTCTTTGATTGAAAAAATATTTATTTTAAAATTTTTTTTAAAAAAAACTAATAATAAACAATTATTAGAGGTTAAAATGTTTCATTTCTCTTTGATGAACTATATTTATTTTTAAAAAATAATAAAAAAAATCTAATTATAAACAATTATTAGAGGTTAAAATGTGCTACTAGAAGTGGTATATATAAGTAAGGTAATATTTTTCAAGGTGTATGTATGTGTGTGAGACCCTTTAGCGCACTTTTTATAGATAGGCTTAATTATTCTGGCTTTTGATAAACGAGGTGTTATCAGATTTGTTGGTGATTATCAATAACAAAACCAAAAAACAATAAAACAAAATTAAACTCAACATTATTATTAATATGCAATATTTATGCGCTCCAATTTTCTGTTTTATATTTCTTTTTATGAAAAAAGCGAATACATATGTAGGTACTTACTCGTTTTTTATGTTGTTCCATATATGTGTGTATGTAGAGTCAAAATCTTTGCCACAAAGCTTGCTACAACCAACAAATTATAACTCCAACTTAAACCGGATTTATTATTTAAGTTGGCACTAGGTCGGATTATGGCGATAAAATATAGATTCACGAGACCGATTAACAACTTGATTCTTATTTGACTTGACAGCGATTACTTGTCGCTTCAGAAAAGTTGTTAGAATGTCTGTAAAAACTACGTCTTTTCTCCTTTCTTGAGTTATAAGTCATTAAGGTAAAATTATTTTTTCCCATCTCTTTCGCTTATGTTAAACATATCAAAACAAAAATTTACTACAAAAATTGTGAAGTTGAAGTAACAAATTCACCGCTCCACTTTTTTGAAATTATATCGTCAAAACGTACAAGTATGCGAGCAAGATAACGGCACGCGGGATTCTGGGCCTTAAATGTGTGTTAAAACTACGAAAGCCTTTTCTTGAGTTTTAAGTGATTAAGTTTCGATTGGGCGATGAAGCCGCGAACAGCTGGTAGGTATCTACAAAAATACGCAGAGGAAAGATTGGAATATAAATATTTTGAGAGATGCAATTATTTTTTACCGACATCAAAAAGATATAAGTAAGTACTGTAGATAACCGTAAAGTCAAAAGGTGTTTAAATATTTCGAAAGGCAGATGCGGCGAATACGCGGACCCGAGATAAAATGCAACAAATCGCGTGTCAAGATTGAACCAAACTTGGAACTTGCGACTCTACCGTTATCCTTTTACCCACCTTTACTACCACACGTGAATTTCAACCTTATCTCAAGGATGTAAGATTGTCAAATCATTATATAATGAAGGAAGAAGTAAAATTTATAAAACTGGACAAATTGTACGTGATTCCGCTTGGAAAGGTTGTTGTGAAGATGAATGTAATTCTTTTTTATTATTCTATATTCTTGTTAGAATCTTATTAATTCCACTGCATATGAAATACTTCGAAAAATATTCAGACTGTTTCCGTTGACAGAAGGGGACTTGCTGCTGCTGTGAAAAGCATCACCAATTTTGTGCATAAAAAAAAATACAGAATTCGAGAAATTCATGCAGTAGAAGCTAATCTTTTTTTGCCGATTTTGTACATATTTTTATCTTACATTTGTTTACTGTATTCTACAGTAAAGTGTGTGACTCTACTGTATTATGTACATTCATAAGACCCGTCTGTAACTAACCATACTTGAGACAAATAAAATAATCATTCATGCATACAGAATAAAAAATAAAAAATATGCAGTTGAAGATTTTCTAAGCTCTGCACGTAAGTGACCTCTTTACGAAAAATTTATAAGGCTTTCTTTGCCCATAAAATACCAAGTCAGGCATTCGATACTAAAACCTCTGAGCCAAAGCTCAACATAGGTCAATCAAGTGACCGGACAAGCTGAAGTAATTGGCATGATGTCAGCGCCCGAATCGAAGGTAGGTTTGAATGAACAGGAGTGATTCAAACTGCCTTGAACTTGACTCGCGTCAATTAATATGTATACTTATGCCTAGATCACACATACCGAGTACTCGGCCGAGACAGTGAAAGCTTACATCACTCACTCAGCCGAGCACTCGGCGCTATGTTTATACGTACCGAGTACTCGGTACGTGTGATCTAGGCATCAGCGACAAAGAAGTTGTCCTCTGGCGCAGAACCAATTTGAACTAAGAATTGCGTTCTGAACATCTTTGTCACGTGATTCGCTAGAGGCCAACTAGTTTGTCCCTTGGTATACCTACTAACCTGGACAGTTGAAATATAAAAGGCTTTAGTACCGTTGGGAGGCGATCCCTGCAGGATGCCGTCTAGGTGGGTACCAACACATACCAGATATTCGGTAGCAAAGCAGTAATGTGTAAGCATTACTGTGTTCCCGTTGAAAGGGTACTAGAGCTAGTGAAGTTACTGGGCTTTCACTGACCATCAAAATGTCTCAAGGTGAACAAGCGCTTTAGCAGTGTTGCAAGGGCCTATGGAAGTCAAAGCCCTGTGTAGCACTGTTAGGGTTATGGGCAGGCATGATCTCATACCATCAGGAGCGCTTAGAAACTCTCGCCATTTGTAAACATAAAATATAGCTTGGTTCTAAAGACCACACTGACTGACAGACGCAACTGTTACATGCGTAACGAACTGAACGTAGAGACTCGAAAAGAGAGCATTTTTGTCAAGAAGTGTAGTGTACGTATCACTACCGTATTATCTAAATACGGTAGAATAGTAGTAGAATATTTTTGTCATCTATTCAATGGATAAATCAATGGATAAAAAGCAATTGATGCAAGATGATAAAAAGAGGAGTTTCTTTTGGATATCCTTACAACTTTCGTACAATAATGTAATTAAATGTACTTCCATAGATCCTCCTGCGTAGATTAGTCCTACTTCTTGGCTGAAAATCACAATGTTCCTGGAAGGTACCAGCATCTACGGCACAAGCTTAACAGCTTAGTGTAGGTGCTGAAACCCATACTATGTCTCAAGCAAGCCAATAAGTAAAAATAATGTTAGATACTTAAATTGAATGTAAATGCTTGAAATTGAAAATAAATGAATTATGAATTATGAATAATCTCGCTAGCATTCCATACATTTAACCCAAAACACGCAATTCCATTTCAGTATACTCTAATGATGCCAAATTAATCTATACCGCACCAGAATTTTAGCCCATAAAAAAAGTACGTAGGTACGTATATTGAGCAAGAACTGTATTGTATCGCGAAACTAATTGTAGTGAAATTTTCCACTTCTAGGTACACGTAGTGTTGCTTTCTCTTAAAACTATTAATCAAACTAGTATACAGTAGTTTAGTGTTACATGACTATATGAATAGTCATAGAAACTAGCAGGTCTGGTATTGTGTATGTTTATCTACTGTATCATGTATAACCTGAATTATAACTGTACTATTAAGTAGGTTGCCTTGAAGAGACAAAAGAAAATGACTGGTTTTAAATTCGCATCGCTAACTTACGTGCAATTGATTAGTCGATAGACTCACGCGCATGACTTACCTGGAAAATAAAATAAAATAATTAGTATTAGTTGGCAATAATTATAAAGATATGAAACACCTGAATAACAGTAATAATATTTTAACCGACTTCATAAAAGGAGGAGGTTTTTGACGTGACTACGTCTAATAAATCGATGAACGCCGGCTGCATGCACAAAAATTTGACGTCATTGTCCGGTAACGCTCATTGTCCCGTTACGCTGATGACGTTGTCACGTAAAACTATCACCCGTAAACTAACTTTACAGACAACCATTTTTTTATATTTGTTACCTCAGAACTTTGTTGTTTGACATTAGATTTGAAAAAAAAAAATCGTTTGAAATTATAATTATACATCCAGATTGGTCCCATAGAAATTTCATCAAGATCGGTTCAGTACTTTATTGTATTGAACTTTAGTTTTGAAATCAATATAACTGAAAAAATTACGTGATCCAAGTAAACGAAATTGCATATTTTGCTTCCCTGTGACTATTCAGTGGTGTTTACCGTCACTAAAACAGTTTAATTGAAGTCGGTTGTAGTATGTTTTTGGAAAACCTTGATTATTTAAGTTTAAATTTCGTTATTGGTTGTTCGAAAATGCAATACGATACTGTCGGTAATGATTTGCAAAATTTATGGACGTTATTTGAATACTTGGTAATAAATAAATTAATATAAAAATAATGCATCGGATTTTGGATAAAATATTGACGTCGGTAAGCGATAGGATAATGTTACCAACTTTTTGGGAACTTCGAAATGATATGAACACAAAAATTAAATTAAGAAGATTTCGAGGGAATGCAAGGTCTTTTCACTTAAAAAGGTAAAGAGCTGGGCAAAATTATTATTATTTTACATTCATCTAGATTTTTACCCGTCTACCAAGGAAGGGTTATGTTTTTCGCGCGTATGTTGTATGTATGGTATGTATGTAAATTTCTGGGTTACCTCGTATCTTCCAAACGGCTGGCTGGATTTTGACAGTTAAGGTATCGTTAGATTCGTCTCAATCACTGGAGTTTTCTTAGATGGGTTTAAAAAAAAACAAAATGGCGGATTTTTTGGAGCTAAACAGTAAGTTGTATTTTTTTTAAACCCATGGAGTAGTGTATCGAAATGAAGGTATTTTAAAGGAGATTACAAAAATAAACATCTAAGTTATATGTTTAAATTTAGTTTGGAATAATGAATTGAGAATGAATGTATAATTATTTCGCAGTCAGGTATCAGTTTTTTTAAACTTTAAGCTTGTTATAAGTAAATTCTGTGGCGGTGTCCGCTCTGTGTGACTGCGTGTCGAAGAGCCATCAAAGCAACATGTCGGGTTATTGCTCTATCACATTTATGTATGTTTTGAAGCCATCAGTTGGGCAATACCCCGAATTCAAGGCTTTTTTGGCCATAGCATGAAACCATAGCTAATTTCATGTGTGAAAAAAGTGTTAGGTCTCACATTTTACATTTATTTTTCGTAGTATTGCCTTTTATCATGACCGTTCGCAAGCAACTGAATAAAATGAAAGATTACCATGTTATTGTAGGTAGGTACTTTGAATACTTACTTTTGAAAACACGATACTCATTTATAATCTAAAAGTACATCCGCTTGTCACAGACGACCGGTTTCCCGATAAGTTTTAGGCACCCACCTAAATAAAAATTGAAGAATAAGGATAAACGTATAAAAGTCTAACGAAATAATGGACGTGAAGATTTAAAATTAGCATAAAATAAACATAAATAAGATGAATTGAAAGACATTCACCAAACTGAACAAGTTCCTAAGCCGGTAAGATTTGTCAAGGAAGTAAAGTAATTGTTTAGGACCTTTGGCAGTTTGGTGCAAGTAGGCATGCGTGGTCTTTGTTTTCAAAGAACTGTTCCTTTACAATCTAGATGAACTTTGGATGAAAGTGATCGGAAAGCACGCAACGACCGTACGAAGCTTAAACTGCACGCAGACTTATCTGAATCAACTGTAGATTGTAAAACAGTGCCACTGCTAAGCAGCGGTAATTAGACAGAAATATGTGCAGGCCGAGACTCGAACCCGCAATCAGCCGCCATCTTGGCGTCTCGCCGTTGAAGACATTGTGTTGGACAAAGGACTTTTTACCTTTATGGCCCTTAAAATCTTGGGACAGCGATGGTCTGAGATATTTTATAGTTTGGATAACGAAACGGGTTGTAAAGATGTATTGTGTGTGACCGAAAAAATATTTAGAGAGCTTGTCTCTGCTTAGTTTGGGGCTAGATAGTGTAGTGTGAAACGTCCAAAATATTTATTATTTATTTATGTATCCTAATATAGGTAATAAGAACAAACATTGTTAAATTTACGGGAAATTTACGTACTTCCCGTGTTGTTAATAGGTATTTGTTGTACGTAGTATCTTTTTTCTTTGTGGTACGTACGTATTTAGATTAAATACATACATACGCGCACCTTATTATGATATCTGTCGTCTAGAAAAACGGCTTCATTTACTTTTCATTTTGTTCCAAATAGTTTGCAAAGCAATGTGCAATAAAGTGTCTCAATCTCTCTATGTTTCGTATCGACACCTCCCAACACAGCAATAACTCGAGAGTGTCAGGCATTTGTCGGTACCGGGCGCTGCACAAATGCACAATAGTAGAAGATTGATACCCCACATTTTGATGTAAAGACGGCGCGTAGGCAGCACATTCCGTTCGATGTGGGCCCGAAATGACATCTGTACATTCCATGACTGATCAGGCGGATTTATTTACTGGAGAACGGTGAAAGATGATTTGTAGCGTTTATGGATCAGATTTCAGAATAAGTACCAGTGTATTTTACTACTACTACTACTGGTCTGGGCGTTTTGGGAGAAAATTTATTCAGGTCCACTGAATCGTAACACGCAAGCCAAAGGCTCTTCCTTCTTTCTACTAATTTCTGTCGAGGACAACTGTCGATCAGTCTTTCAAGAGTCACTTCTACCTGTTTTCATTTAATGACCACGAAAAGTCGGAGGTCGGAAGAAAGGATTGATTTCAAAGTAAATCAAATACTCATTCTGCAGCGTTCTACTTAATACCACCCAGTTCTAGGTCAACACTCAAGAACTCTTATATCCCATCCGTTATAATTTGTGTGATGGTCTATTCATTGCCACTCGAGTTCGTCACGATACCAATGTCCTTACAACATTAGAACAAGGAAAATTTCTCGAAAATGATTAAAAATGAACACTTTCACTTCAAGCAATATTTGGCTTCTAGGAAGGTTCTGTTTGCAAGTGACGCATTCTTTTCTTACTCGGAATTTCGTATTCAGAGACCACTTGTATTTAGTAAAGCGGGCTTGTCACGTAAGCCTTTATATGTATACTGTAGCATAGCCGGTATTACATTGAGAACACTTGTGTAATCTCTACCTTCGTCCAGAACAATCATTTATGACTGTTCAGTTATAAAATAGATGCCGTAGTGAACTACCCAAAGTGCTCAATGCATGAGAACAGCACCCATAGGATGAATTGTTTGATGTGTGACATCATTCCTCTTGCTTTCTTTCAATTTGTGAGGATGTACTGTCAGATGTGAACAACCTCAGAAAAGGAAGTAAATATAATCTTTCCAAATTAATATGAGATGTCAGATGTTACACATCATATGCGGCACTGTAAGGCTCGCTCGTTTTTTTATTTATTTATATGTAAGCTGGCGTTAGGACGAGCTAGGCACTCTTCTGATGGAGGAGGTCAGGCCTACCAATTAACAGAAAGTACTACATAAAACTTTGAATCACAAAGGCCTGTACACTGCAACAGCGCTCATACACTTTGAGAAGTTTTGATAGGCTGTCTCGAAAGCCCAATAACTTCATCAGCCGAATAGACAAAGCTTCAAAACTCGTTGGTTTAGCTTTGTCTAAGCGGGCAACATTATAAATGAGGAAGAGAAACCGTCAAGAAACAAATCAATTTCCATCAATCGTGCCCGTACTTGCTGATTGTCGGTAGTTAAAATATTAGTATCAATTGGTGCTAAGCAGGAAGAAGACAATCATTGGAGTTGGTACGTATCTTATATT
The DNA here is from genome assembly GCA_932526365.1 of Lobophora halterata. Classification (NCBI taxonomy): domain Eukaryota; kingdom Metazoa; phylum Arthropoda; class Insecta; order Lepidoptera; family Geometridae; genus Lobophora; species Lobophora halterata. Next base: position 2,910,250 of record OW052012.1, read on the forward strand.
AAATTTATTAATAATAGTTATAATCTTATCTGATACTCAAATTGTAATTTTGTTTTGCGTTTGTACGCGAATATTTCGTATGCCAGTTCTTGGTGAGACAAGTATGTACATACTCTGTTACCTACTATCTAACCTACCATGTTTCGTGCAAAATAAAAATCTTTATCTTTATCTAATTATTTAGACTTTGTTTTGGCATTGACGCCGAAAATGAGGCCAATGGGTGGTTAGATGGTTTACGCGGTAAAATCTTGGCGGCAAAAACGCTATTTTGATGGTTATAAAAGGGAAACTAGAACGCGAGCTTAGTGGTTTCTTACTAGCAGAGTTTATATCAGCTAATGTCCCACTCTCAACCGTATTGGCCCGAAATCACTTTAAGAACACGCACATACACCCAGGTGTCGTAAAAAACGCAACACTATTTTATTATAGGGACCGAAATGTTTTACCGACTGTCGTAAAATAAAAATGGTGTAAAATTCACGCATTGTGCTGGGCTATGTTTTATTTACGTCTTGTGGGCACATCCCTATTGGAATCAGCGATTCGGATGTCGATTGTCGAATCGGTTGATCCATTGCTGTTTTTTGAACTCTTGTGGCATTGCATAAGCGAAACGTACGCAGCAATCGATCGTGACTCTTAAAATTATCCCGGCAAATACTAAGGCTGTTATGCGTTCTTTGATATAACGATAGAATTCGATAAATAATTTATCGTCAACGACTTGGTTCGAGGTCGCAAGAAAATGGAGAAATTACTATAAATAGGACGTTTATTGGTTTGGAATAAGTCGGATTGCCTGACATGAATGACAGAAGGACTATAAAACATGTTTTTGTCGAAAGCCATTTGAGGCTTGGAGGATATCGTCAGCGGGTTTCAAATCCGTTTATTGTAATTTATAGACGACCATCGGTCTTTTATGCTCGATGTATTTTTGGACTTGTTTGAGAAAGATAGCGTGGGAATGATTGATTAAAACGGAAATGATTTCGGGATTTTAATCATTCTTAGAACTATAGACGAATATTTTTAAGAAAACTGTTAAAACATATAAATTAGTCTCTACTCCATCCCATCTGTTAAGATCTTTCGAAGATCTTTCTTTAAACGCCGCGCCGTCATACAAATACCCTGACTAAATCGCGCGAGTATTTTGTGCGGTTTCAGACTAGCGTTTTTTTGTCGCGCGTGTACATGCGCGAAGTACCAATCCGACTGTATAGTCGGATTGGTACTTCAAAAGCCGAAAGCTTTTCAGAGCCGCGAATACCGGCGTTTACGCTCGGTTTTTTCTAGCGAGTGTCAGTAGCTTGAGGCGTCTTTCGTTGCTTGTAGACCGTATAAGCGCGGTTTTTGAAGTTTCGCGAGTACCAACCCGCCTCTATACGCCGAAAAAAATACGCTAGTCTAAAATTGAACTTATTATTTTTGGGCGTGCATTTTTGATCACTGAAAGAACTCAACCCAACTAACTAACTGTAGGAAGGAACCCTAAGTATCTAAAAGCGATATACAACGATTTACTACACTTTTTAGCAACATTCCAAGTTTATTAGCAATCGACCTATACATTACCTACCTGTCATTGTTGGTTAGTGCTGCAATTATAGAGGGTGTTATTATATAAAAAGGCTTCAATTAAAAGGCTCCAGCGGTCAATTACTGGCGGTAGGATATTGGCAGGTCATTAGGACTGTTCTGATCACAGGAATTTAGTGATGTTAATCTCGAAAAAATAATTATCGATATATCGATAAATGACATATATTTTTTTTTTATTTATATGCTTCTTTTAAAAAAGTGATGATTACACGCCTGCTAATGACCAGAACAGAGCTAATACAGCACTTGAGATTCGCATAGGCCGGTTTCCAGAGGTTCTGACTTAGCGGGAATCAGGATTTTTATTAGGGTAATTCCGGGGTAGATGGCCGTAAGGGAGAGATGACCAGGTGAAAAAAAACCAACTTATAACAGGTAGATGACGTTATTGACAGTATAGTATGCTTCGCTTTCCAGCCAACAACCAGTGTCAGGGTGATTTTTGCGCCTAATTTGAGTTTTAAATGAGTAAAATCACTTAGTTTTTTCAACACCCATGTAATATAAGGTAAGGGGTTGACATATTATGTGGTCACAGAAAAGTTTTTAGAATTATGCTTCTTTTTGTGGTGTTATCGTAAGGTAAATAACTTTCCTCATATTCTAACCTCAAAATGAACCATGAGGGTGATAAAATAAATTTAAAAACCGGTATGGCCATCTCCCCCATGAAATTGGAATAGATGACCATGTTGTTTCTGGGGAAGATGGCCTTAAAATATGAAGTTATTTCAAGATCAACATATAACAAAAAAGGGTTTTTACAGATGCCAAACTCTATGTCCGGAAGGCAGGCATCCACTAGAGGTAATTGGATTGAAGGAGACCTTAAAAATGCTTTGGACAAAGTACAAGCCCAAATAAAATACTGCTAGGAAACGTAAAACTATTCGCAGGATCTCAGATAGAAGTTGCAAAGAAATTCTGGTTTTGGGTGATACTTCTGAAAGTGCAAATAAAGACAGAGAGGAAGCAGTTGACAGAGGTTGTGGTGAAAATTTCTACTACAGAACCCAACTCGATGAAGACTGACTGAAATTTAAAATTATGTTTGCTCTGGGTCCACGAAAATTGTACTGAATACGATGACATGTTGTGTTCTAACTGTGGTAATAAGAAAAAAATAATGAAAATACCCTGAGGGTAAAGGAAAGGGCAAGAAAACAACTGGCCATCTCCCCCAAAGCCCTATGGCTATCACTCCCGGACACTCTGGGAGAGATAGCCAATCGTATTTTGATTGAAATAGTCAATAGTGCCATATCTGTTGATTTTGAGATTGATTATTATATTAATATAGTAAGATGGATAGTCAAAGTTTTGTTATTAGTCAAAATGGTAGTTTAAATCATTAAATTTATTCCAAATTTAGGTCCTCTAAGTTAGTAGGGCCATCTACCCCGGACTTACCCTATATAATAATAATATAGCCTTTTAAATCCCAGAAAAGTTTAAATAACATTGAGTTCTTAAAACTTACTTAACTAATCAAAGGCATAAGATTTTTTTCTATGATTGAAAGATTAACTGTGTTTTACTGTTGTGATCTATAAATCCCGTTCGCTCATGAATAAGTTGAATAATACATAAGAAACACGAATCATCGCATTTTTATTCACCAGTTCAAATACAAAATCATTTGTATCTTATTATTTTATCTTCGAAAGATACAAACAGAAAACACTTGACAAATCGGATACAGTTTAATTTGACATTTGAACTTCATTTGAATTTTATCGCTCTACCTTAACTACATTTTTATAGATTGGCAATACTACACAAATTGCTTGCTTCGTTTAAGTACCTTTCTTTGAATTAAAATATACCGTTGGAACCTACACTAGTTTTTTATCGACCAAACCAACAATAACTAAATTCAAAAATTTGCAGTTAAAAAACCTCACTCCAATTAAACTCAAATACTATAACTAAAAACTGTAAAATCTGTACTGCACTGTAAAAGTCCAAGCTATTTTATCGATTCCACTATACTGAATTTTATATCCATCGATAGAGTTACATCCCTATTATTTTTATCGGTGCTAGACGTATTGCCAACACTAGCCTTTCAAGTCCGCCTACTCGTAGGCAAGTGCAGCTTGGATAATCAGTCGAACGGCGCCACTGTATCAATTTGCCTTGCGTTTGCGACAACCGACTAAATTCTCGCAGAAACAATTGCACTGTAACACCAGTTTGTAATGTCAGTTTAAACAACAACATGGCACCTATCACCTATCAAACTGGGCTGTATTAGCTACTCGGTGTTCGCAGCACCCGCGGCGTTTTGATTTACGATCTAAGTTTCAGGTAAATATGTTTACTGCTAAATCTACAAGATTAACCTTAGGTGTATAAGATACAAGTCATTTTGAATATAAAGTCAAAGTATCTTCTATCAGCGGCTCTACTCTGCAGGACACAAATTACATCAAGGTTATGCTTCATCTTCATCTCTTTTATTTAAATATTTCGTGTCATACCAAGGTTGCCTGGAAGAGATCACTCATACCAGTTTTTTCTTCATTATTGTTTGAATTCATGTATCGATCGTTAATATAAGATGTGAAATAAATAATATCTATATCTATTTATCTTCGTCGAATGTATTTAGTAGGGCTTGATTAACAAACACCTCTAAATGTGGTAAGAGCACATATATTTCTGAGACTAAAAATGTGTAGTGAATTATGACACATTCGCTCTCCTAGTCCAGCTAGATTCGCAGCAAAAGGAACGTATTTTTAACACTACAGGCTGATTCTAATGATAAATTACATCCAAACATCGATAAAATAGATATCTACGAGACATCACTAGTCTAATGATGTCGCGACGTCTCGCCTGACAGAACTACCATAATTACCAGCATCACAAAACCTCTATGATAAAGTAACCACAAAGTAGGTACGAGTGAAAAATTATGCGATGGCGCCATGCAAAATGCCAGTGCATTATTAGTAGTAGCTGCGTTCAAACATTAAAGTTATCGTCAATTAGGACTGGGTAAAATAATATGCTTAGTTATGCATAACAAACTTACGAGTAGGTATGTCTGATCGAGACTGTAGAAGACATATAGAGAAAAATGCCGACATATTGGTTCTTAATGGATGTATTAGTTGTCATATAAAACTATCTTACTATAATGTAGATCTTAAAAATACACCTCTGATGTTCGACCTTATCGCCAAACAGTGATTTCTTCCAGGCAACTTTGGGATAAGATTGATACTCTATTTGCAACTCGACTACTATGTTATTTATATTATTTTGCACATATTCAGACGACGTTCTATTACGATTCTTAAGGTAGAGCCCTGTAGAGTCAGATAAACAGATCTTAGTACCTAATAGGTTCTTCTAGGCACCTTTCAGATACGGAACTCTAAAACAAGTCAAATCAAAATGCAAAATGTGCGTGTCAGCTATTTATATTTTATGGTATTAGAAGGTATTGCTTATCATTAGTGATCACGCAGGCGCCAACGCGGCGCAGTGTGGGATGTTCTGAGTTTGAGTTGAATAAATTGATATCATAAACAGAATTCGGACGAGAAGCTAAGGAGATTATTTTAACACAAAAGTATGAAAGGTATTACAAAAACTCAAAATGGGGATGCGACTAAAGGATTCAAACTTAACTCGATAAAAGTAAAATTGGCAATTTTTTGTTTATTATATATATTTCCATAAAACTTGGTCCAGTTTTAATTTAGACTAAGATTTGAAATATTTTCTTAGTCAACATATATATATATATATAATGGCATAAAATCATTTTCAGTTTCTATATTGCAGTGCTTTGTATTTTTTATTATTGTAAAGATTGCGTAAATCTTTATCCTATCGGGAACTGACGAGAAGCTGACATAAAAAATAATTTAGTGACGGATTCTGTGGTCCTCAGGGAAATAAAGATGAGGGATTTTGACAGAAGTAGGATTAATATTAACTACTCCAAGTAACATACTTTACGGACATCGTTTCCTTTTATCTTAGCAAAAATATTTTTACAAGAAAGATTGTTACTCAACTAGCTGTCACCCATAAATTCGTTTTCGTTGCGAACTAACAAAATTCCTTTCTTAGTAGGTACGCTCCTATAATTATTCCTACTAACTACTAACTAACTCCTACTATTAACATACACTTGGAATTTCAAGTCTCTACGTTCAGTGATTTGGCATGTGTACTGTCTGTCAGTTAGTTAGGACAAAGTCTGCCACAAAATTGATGATATTGAAATGTTAGCAGTCGAAATTCTGACTTTTTTCAGTAAGTTTTTCCTTCAAACAAGAAGACGATTTTCTAAAGTTATTTTCCGATCGGCATTTTATAGTTATCTTAACCCCAATCGAAGCAAACTTGCAAACAATACGGAAAGGGGTTCATTCTTTTTATCACCTCCGAAAATAATACTCTTCAAAATTGCGAATTTCGGTCACGTAGCCCCTTTACCGACGTGTTTATTTTACATTAAATAAGGTTTCTTAAGTAAAAACACAACCTGAATTCAAAAAATAGTCTTAGTAGAGAAGGTTTATGTAAGCAAGGAACGTTTTTTTTTTAAAATAACAACTGTTGATATCCTGTGACTTTTTAACCATATTCAGCCTGGAAAAATTGTAGAAGAGTAGAGTCCCTCCTAGTAATACAAATTCTAAGAGAATAAACCAAAATCTTGTATGTATAAATCAAGGAATTTTAGCTCGCTAAAGCGTCGACAGCACACGGTTTTTTTACACGCTACAAGCCAGCGTTTTCGCTTGTAGCTTGTAAAGTCGCCCAGTGTCATCGGCGTTTTTACAATCTGCTTGTTGAAAATCCCGAAAGCTAACACGCTCAAACGCTAGCTTTTAAAAACGCCAACAAATAGCTTTAACAAAATAAAAACGAACAAACCCAGAACAATGCATAATATCATCTAGGTGTCATTCATTGAAACAAGTGAATCCGTGTTTAGCATTCAGATTAGGAATCTGCGAGCATTAATCACTGGCAACCCAATGGTTCCTTTCAGTGTTGCCACAACAAATTAAAGCGGCTTGCATTCATTACGGTTCGACCGCAGCGTTTCGCCACCTGTCATAATTCAGATATGGCTGATAGGTACAGCTGGTACATCAGGGGTCGAGAATTCTGAAAAACATTGAAACAGAAAGTTCCTTAAAAATATTTGGCAAATATTTTAGGCCACTCATCATCACGTCTATTTTTGAGTAGTCCTCTTTTCAACCAACTTCAAAAAAAGGAGGTGGTTATCAATTTGTTTTTTTTTTATGTTTGTTACCTTAGTTAGCACTTTTTTGTTTATTACCCGATTTTTTTTGTTTGATAGGATAAACTTTCAGATAGGTCTCATAGAAATTTTATCAAATTCGGTTTAGTAGTTTAGGTTCTTAATTAAAATAACTGAAAAAAAAAGTTCCCTGTGACTTTTCAGTGGTGCCTACGGTCACTAGAACAGTCCGATTGAAGTCAGTTGTTGTATGTTTTAGTAAAGGTTTTATTATCTCAAGCCACCTTCCAGTTTTGCTCCGTGTTGGGCTCAAGTTATATTCGCAATTTAAATTATTTACAACTTGTATCCCGATCCTATCCTACCTGAGTCATAAATGATAACCACGATCAACATTATCATGAGAACGTTTATCAATCTTGCATAAAAAATGACGGTTGGTTAGTTTAGACGGTTAGTTTGATCCAGCTGAGCTTTATTACCATACCTAAGATGTGGCAAGTTAGCAGACGCTGATTCTTAAGGAATCATTTGATTAATTAATTTGAAGGAAACGGGAATCTATTGTGATCACAATGAATGCTTTCCATCTGGCGATTATTAATTGATAATTGTTATCAATTATTTCAACGAATACATGAGTGCTTTTACGTGTTTTCATGTAGCTGGTTAATCTCATAAATAAACTGCGCAATGTATAAAGAGTAGGTTTTGAAAAAATTGGTTTTCTGTAAAGTTGGTTTACGGACGATATTTTAACGTGACTACCAGCGTTACCGGACAATGACAGCGTTACCAATGACATCGATTTATATAGTCTCGTCAAAAAGAAAAAAAATGGTAGTTGATGTTGATTACCAAATATTACGTTGTATGATGTATCTGTAAAATCATGATAAGGTTTTATTTGTGTATATCTTAGTAGGTACTCTGTGGTTTTATTCTCTTTTTTAGGAAAAAGTTAATCGAAAAGTTTGGTCTCATTCTCGCCTGTTATATTAATCGACGCTTTTATCAAATTAAAATGAAATTCACCACAATTGCAAACAGCGATTGTTGTCATGTCACCAAATGGCGTGAAGCTGCAATTTCCCCTGGGCAGGGTAAAGCAGAATCGATTACCATTGTCATTCCCCTGCAATGAATTATAGAGGGTGATGCCAACATCTGCGAAGTCCATCAGCTTTTTTGTAAGTGTTTTGACTCAGTTGTTCGTTTACCCTTGATTGAATGTCATTGTGTGCTTAATGATTTTCAATTTTGATATTCGGGATGAATGTTACGATCTCTTTTTTGTCGCGTTTCGGAGAACAGGGTTGCTTTTTGTAGTCTACCTGGCTAGTTTATTAACTTTTAAGAAGTATTTTCTTCTACAGTGCACGAAGGGAGCCTTTTCGAGGCGCACTTGAAATCCTTTCACCACACTGGTTCGACTTTCCCCACACTGGTTCGAAAGAACTAGTAAGACGATGAGAAGGAGAAGTATTTTGCTCATTTGTACTGATCATGTCTTTGATTATATTTACCTTACATTGTGATTTATCTTGCTTTTACAGAATCTTCAGCAAGTGACACAATAATAATTTCATATCTGTTATCAACGTTAGCTTTAATGCGTGATAGCATCTAAGTACTCTGTGATGATAGTAAACATAATCTATATAAATAATATCAGTTTATTAAAACTAAAACAGAAAACAGCGACTGTACCATAACTTTGTATCTATGTATGGTTTTGAAATAAACAATTTGCATTAGATAACTTCATCGAAGCAAGTTTAGGTATACGATACTAGATTAGTTGCCGTTACTAGAGTAGTAGACCATGTTATTAAAATAACAAAAAAAACTACAGATTGATTATCATAGAAAATAAATATTTTATAGCTAAAAGTAAAACTATTAATGAACAAAACTATGATTAGGCATATCGTTTAGAAATAGGAAATCGAAGTAAAGATTTACAATAATATTAGCCCGCAAAGTGAACATTAGTACAAATATATACCAACTCATAAATTGAGCAAGTTTATGGCCATAAATGAAGACAACAAATACGCGTCGTAAATTCGGTAAAAGTAATTACCAAAACCGAAAGGAGATGGATTCGGTAGTCGGTTCGTGAGGTTACCATTATGGTATTGTTGCGCAATGTTGTGAGTTCGCCTCTCTCTGTAATGTGCTCTTTAATGGGGGTCCTAAGTTAAGAGCGAATATTCCAAATACCAATTACGATATATAAATAAGAATTGGAAAGTTTCCTTTGGATACTTCTAAAGGTAGGTAATGATGTACTAGTAGGTATATATTAAAATTACTTTGAAGAAACTCAATAAATACATTCTTCGTAAGCAATAACAGAAAGTTTCAACATGGTGGGAGGTCAGTTTTTTTTTTTTGCAAGTTTTACGTGTAGCTTCCCAAATTCGGATGCAGATTACAAAATATTTTTTTACGAATTCGATAGTAACTACCTAATTATTAGAGTGTGTCAAAATACGGAGTTTATCGCAGTAAATTTTTAAAAAAAGTTTTACAGGTGTCGGATTATATCTGGATTTAGATATATTTAACTTATATACTTTTAAATATATAAATATAAATCAATAAAAAGATAGCATTGCGGCGAATATGGCGTGATGAGCTTGATGCATACCAACCCGACTGGTCCACTGCAGCACTGGACAGAAAGTTGTAGAAAAAAGGGAGGGAGGCCTTTGTCCTGCAGTGGGACAGTACTACTTACTATACATAATAATTAGAAAATATGTGCAACTCTACTTACTCTATGGAGAAGAAAGTGATTGTAACTAAAGCCCGTGACACACGTAGCTATAATAGTATTATAGCAAGGCATATTACGATATATTTTTTATACAAACATTCAAGTCATAGAAATATATATTATAGCTGCGTGTGCGGTCACTTGAATTTTTGTATAGAAAATATATCGTAATATCAACAAATTATATAAATATATTTAGTAATAAATCCGCTTGATTTCTAAACAAAGCTCTCTCTCTAACTCTCGTTTCGAACTTCGGCGAGTCCACACCTCCTGATGATGCCTCGTGTAGAGACGAAACACATGTCGTATATTTAAACTTTGGTTTTCTGTTCGTTGACTCTTTGGTTTATAATATAGTAATATGTACTAAAGTTCTAAACTAAAGTTAAGTTAATTAAAACCTTTGTTTAGAAATCAAGCGGATTTATTACTAAATATATTTATATAATTTGTTGATATTTATGGATTTCCGCAAAGTAACGCCTGAATCAATCAATATCGTAATATGCCTTGCTATAATATCATTATAGCTACGTGTGTAACGGGCTTAACACGATTTCAACACTAACAAAACGAATGCATGTTCTTTGTCGATACAGGTATACTTTCGACTAGCAAGCAGTGTGCATGATTACTGATTGCTTAGGCCAAATCCTGATCTAATCCACGAGTTCACATCTGCATCGTGTCCAGCTCAGACGGAATCAGGTCACTTCGTCTGTTTGATGCTTAATTGACTGTATCTATGATGTCCAAATTATATCACCATCGATCATTATATCACTTTTTATAAGATACGATCTTATAAGTTACGCTACGAGTGATAATATTACCACATATTACTTAGATACACAGAGTACGAAGATATATAAAATTATTACAGAGGTAATAAACGTAATATTATATTATTATTCAATACTAGCTGGTGCCCGCGACTTCGTCTGCGCAGGTATCTTTATAAATTGTAGCCTATGTGTTATTCTGATGTATAAGCTATATTATTGTAAAGTTTCATTAAAATCCATTCGGTAGTTTTTACGTGAAAGAGGAACAAACATCCATCCATCCATCCATCCATCTATCCTTACAAACTTTCGCGTTTATAATATTAGTAGGATTATCAAAACGTAAATACGTTTTGATAATATTGAATACCTATATTTTAAGAATTAGAATTTTCTGACGACACCATGGGTCGAGCGACAAGTGCGTTGGACTGACACGCCGCGCCAGCCGTTGTCGCGGGTTCGATTCCCGCTTCATAAGAACTTGTGTGATGAAAATTGGTGTTAGACCTGTGTCAGGGTGTTTTCTATTTATTTACAAAAAAGTTTTTAAGTACCTATCTCTCAGTTATGTGGTACCCATACTACAAGCTCTACTTAGTTTGGGGCTAGATGGCATTGTGTGAAAAGCCCAAAATTAATGAATTAATGAATTTTTCTTGATTATCATGCATGTATAATGCAACAAAATTTATTACTAAAAATACTATAAGAATAAGTAGGTATTTGTCTTTCTTACTCTGCGTCTTCGTGTAAATTTAGTTCATATTTGACATTTTTCTTTCAAAAGTGCCTCATGATATCGTACTGGGTCATATTTTTACAAAAATGGTAGCATACAATTATTGTGATTGCATTCATCCCGTTTGAATGTATTAATTTTAATAGGGACATTACACGTCTGTAACTTCGACTTGTCAGAAACTTCGACAGGGTATTTTTTCTTATATGGTAATGTATCTACCTACTCATATTTTTTTCTTGTAATTAACGATAAAACTAAAAGATAAAAGTATTTCGAAAAATTGCAAACAGATAATGTTGGGAAATTGTAGTTACTAAAAAGTACAATCAAGCAAATGGATCCGTGATTTTCACAAAAACGTGTTTCAAAATCTTGAAATTCAAGACACAATGATCATTTATTGAAGTAAATTAACACTACACAAGTGTTAATGTATTTATACCAAATAAGACATTTGCAGTCGACTCAAATGGAGAAATGTAATTACTTGAAGTGCCTCTCAGAGTTCCTTGACAAAGTGGTAAAATCTGAAGAAATTCATGATATTTTTTTTAAAACTGCGACTGAGCACTTCTTGTAACTTAACGTTTTTATGGTCCATTTGCATTCGACCTCATTGACAGGGTACCTGTTCCCATCGAAGTAATATTTTACATTTTATTGGTACAAAGTAGCAGATACAGGGATGGCGATAACGTCAGTGTAGGAAGTGGGCAGATTAAAACGGGTCCACTTTAGCTTTACTGACCACTTTAGCCAGCTGCAACTGAACCAGACTTCTGACAATATTGAGGCCATCTGCACGACGTTACGCGACGCGTTGTCCGCAGAGTCTGCGAAGAATTCGAGAGTCTTCTTAGATCCTGGGCAGAGCTTGGCTGGTTAGACTACTAGCCAGTTACTCAATTACCAACAGGAAAATCACTGGGGAAAAGGATGTTTTCTTTACAAAATACTATAGGCAAGGATCTATCGCAACATAGTCTTTTCTCTACATTCAACATACCTTACAGGTGTTAGTGCGGTTTCAGATTAGCGGATTAACCGTGCGGATTCGCCGCTCGTGTTTTATTTTTTGCAGCGTGTGTACGCGCCTTAACGCTTTTGAAGTTTCACAAGTACAAATCAGCTCATATACGTGTGACAAAAATACGCTAGTCTGAACCGCACTTAGGGCGGGCGGCGCATCTTATGTCTGCAATGAGCGGCAATATTATGCTAAACAATAACACAAGACTCTAGCTCTACAAGATTTCGGCGCCACATCTCGAGATGCTATGAAGCACAAAAATTATTGCCTATATAACCATCTAATGAAAATGTACTTTTGCCATTTATTTGCCAACAGGTTCCACATATACATTATACGGACCATGATCATAATGATATTCTTTAGATTATTTCCTTAAGAATATGAGGTTTCTTTTCATAAGAGATTGGTCAGTGTAGTATTGTTCGTCTGTGGTATCGCTCCAGGGTAACAAAGGGATGTTATTACGTCACCATGATTTGCTAACGTGGATTATTGTTGTTGAGCTTCTAATGGTTCAGTTTAGGAAACTATATATAAATTCGGAAACATGCCTTTTTATCATCCAAAAATCCGAAATCATCTATTTCTTATAGATGATCTCGGATTTTTTGGATGATAAAAAGGCATAGATGATTTCGGATTTTTGGATGATAAAAAGGCACGTTTCCGAATTTTCAGAACATGATCAAAATAGGAAATCCTACTCCTAATATTTATTATGGTATGTAAATCTTGAGGATATTATGAAATAGTGGAGTTCTACTTATCAAAGCTTAATTATTTGTATATTAATTCATACCAATTGAGGCAAAGTCAATGTTCAATATAAATACTATGTTACATATGTAAGTCGACGCCATAACTACATCAAATTAATATTGAACATTATCCATAGATAAAGTTCATAGGAAGCAATTTACTGACTCAAATTCTAACTTAAAAGGCTATAATAAGGTTCAAATTACCATATCCAGAGTAAAAGCAATAACTAATAATCACGATAATAGAGGCGTCAATATAAACAGTTGTGAGCAGGGATGATTATCGAATAGACTGATATCTCCAGAGCTCGTCGTGGGAGGAGCAAAGTCCTGGTAAGAGGCTACGTCTATGCTACGTCTGGTGGTGCAAGTTACAAGTGATATACTAGCAACAACATTATCTCAATGATTTAAATAGAAGCTAAGTTTTTGAATACAGAAAATATAGTCACAACTGATTTTTTCTCCCCTAGTTTGTCATGGTCATAATACATCTAGAAAAAAAATTGGTTGTCTGTAAAGTTGGTTTATGGACGATAGTTTAACGTGACTACCAGCGTAACGAGACAATGAGCGTTACCGGACAATGACGTCAACGTTTTCGTGCATGCAGCCGGCGCTCATCGATTTATTAGACCTAGTCACGTCAAAAATATTTTACACAAAAAAAATATTAGCTCTACCGAATTGGCTCTGAGCTATAGAAGCTTCTGGACTTTTTAATACCTATAGTCATTTATTAAATGTAGGTATCGAGTACGAAATAGACTTTTTATGCAGTTGGCCGCAAATGGCCATGTCACACGATCGGTTGCGTTGGATCCGCTAACTTGTAAAACTTTAACCCATCAGGCCATCACTATTTGGCGATTACATCGAGATGAGCAGCGCTGTATTTACAATGATTACAGCGATTACGTCGCTGATGGGTCAGGTGCGAGGTGACGCTGATCTTCGATAATTTGACTTAATCTCGACCTATATCTTCACATTCAATTCTGATTGAAGGTTTATGTTTAGAAGGCAGAATCGGTTCTGTAGAAAGCTACTTACATCTTTTTTTTATACATAAGTATGTATTTTTTGTGAATCGTACGTACTGGTTCCCACGATATAGAGCCTAATGGGAGACCATTAATAACTGACCTTTGTAGCGAATTATAAAAAATGAAATAAATCTAGAACGAAAGCTCATTCGCAGGATGAGTTTTCAGACAGGTTCAAAGATATAAGAAATATTTTGCGAAAACAACCTAAACAAACCTAAACAAAAGAAACCTAAACAAGCTTGATCGGCTGCTCAACACCTGTATCCGGTTTATATACGGTCTCCGTAAATATGACCATGTGTCTGAGTACCGTCAAAAACTAAAGTGGCTAAAGATCAGGGATAGAAGAAACATGAGAATTTTGTGTCTCCTGTTTTCAGTTTTGAAGGATCCCAACTCTCCGCAGTACTTAAAAGAGATGTTTAGTTATATGTCCGACACCCATGACCGCAATCTCAGATCCTCTAATACTCTATGCTTACAGATACCCAAATATTCTACAGCATTTCGAGGAAACTCTTTTGAAGTTGCTGCTGTGGGGCTGTGGAATTCTCTACCACTCAGTTTTAAAATGGTACCCACCAAACCAGCTTTCAAAAGATTAGTCCGTGAACACTATTTAAAATCCACGAAATAATATATGTATGTACTATATTATAATATATATATTATTTATTTAGTCATTTTTAATTATAAATATATATATAAATACATAATTATTTAGTATTATTATATTAAATATATATTTAAGTAATTAGCATTTAAGTTGTACGCCAGTTTTTCTTTTTTCTACCATCAACTGGTTGACTGGTAGAAAATGCTCTAGCATTAAGTCCTCCTTTTGTACTACATTTAAGTGTGTGCAATAAAGTATTAAATAAATAAAATAAATATGTACATATATTCTAAATATTCTTCTGTAAGTATTTTATGTAGGTAAAGTCAGCTGCACAGACATGTATACACTCTCGAGCTTTCACATTTATATTACTCTTAATTAATTTTGCAAAGAAAAGTGCACGCAAGTATTTTAAAATTAATGTAGTCATCTTACTTGTCAAATTCTTGTCAGAAGAATATCTTTGCAAAATTAAGAGTATGATATAAATGTGAAAGCTTGGGAGTTTATAATGTCTGTGCAGCTGACGGTACATTCTGCTTACAGTGCACACTTACTTGACATTTTCACCTTAATTGAAGATTTTACTCATTAAATAAGTATCTAGGACACGGAACTTACCTGAAACAAAAAACAATCCATGAATAAATGCAAGAAAACAAAATGAACAATGATTTATTCATCGAAAGCTCAAGTTACTGCTTCCAAAACCCTCAAACTCAATAGATCAAATTCTATAGGGAGCCTTAATCCATTGTAATCGGGAACACGTGTGTCGCGAAACTTCGGCTAATTTACCCTAATATCGTTATCCGAAGCAACAAAGGTAACCCGCTCCTAATAAACTGAATATAGAGTTCAAATTCGCTTCATCTGTTTGGGTTTGGCAGCTGTTTGCAACGTGCTAAATCAAAGATCGATATTTTTGGGCAGACTCGAAAGTTTATTACTCTATTGAATTTATAGGATAAGTCCCATGACGATAGAGTGGATGATGAAATTGAGTTAAAAATGGGGTAACCCATTTTATTGACTGTAGAATGGAAATCCTAATCAAATATCTTGACTCAAGTTGAGTTAAAAGTAGCTCATTTTCTTTTCCAGGCACTATTCTATGGTACATAATATTGTTTATTCTTTGACTATACTATGTCTTTACAAGTTTTAGCCCAATAAGTTTTACAGTTTTGCGTGATTCAGTCACAACATCCATTCTCACAAAGTTTGTCATTGATAATAATAGTATGATATTAACTGTAATAGCAACGACAATCTATATCAAGAAAATAGGTAGTAGCGAACAAAAAGCATTCACTTTTCGCCATTATTTAAAACACGCCAAATATAACCAGCATCGCAAAATAAAAGAAAACTTTTACGTGGCCACGACCGAGGCGAGGGTAGACAGAAAAGGCTGGGCATATGGGGACCAACAATAAGGGCATTGAATGCCTGCAAAGGGCACAGGTTTTAAATAATAGTTCGGAGAACTCGACCCGGCAGCTTGCCATGCGAGGATTATGGGCAGGGATTTTTTGTCCGATCCGTCGCGTCGCCGAAATGCGGTAAAACAAATGGTTCACATTCCTTGAGGTCGATGATAGATTCGGTGGACCTTTGTTCCATTCTCTTGGATTCGCGCTAACAGTTTTAGGAAAATTTTGGCTTTGTTTTTTGATGGCTTAGGCATTGTCCTAATAGAACGCAATCACGCGACCATCGCAAGTTCGCGCGAACGTCGGTCGCGCGAACCCGCGATCAAACATACTAACGTCAAATAGGCGTCCGCGTCATTCGCGCGATGCGCTCGCGTTCTATTAGGACAACGCCTTATTAGTCTGTATAAGAATTTTGAATGAATATATATATAATAATAGCAAGTAGCGTAAAGCTAGCAAGTAGTAGGAAGCCTGTGATTAGAATGCTGATTTAGTATATTTTTATTAAATTATCAGAGTCAAAATATCAATATTTTTTCGTAAATCAAGCATATCAACATTGGAATTTTGAAGAAAAACTCAGAAAATGATTTAATAAATACCCGAATGGCTTTTGTCGTGTTAAAAAAAATACCCCTCAATTCAGACATCGGACAAAGCGTTCGTGCAAACATTTATAAAAAGTTTAGCATTTCTTTTACTGGTCCTTCGAAGAGATTTGCATTTAATAAAAGTTTGCAGAGGCTGTTTATGTTGGGGTGGTTAGTTTCACAAACAATGTCAAAGGTCTCGCATATTTTTAAGGGTTTTTTGATAGAATTTGCATACCTAAATCTTTTTCTCTTCAAATAGGTAACCAAGTGTCTCGTACATCCTTCGATCCATCTAAAAGCCTTCAACTTGAATCGAGAGAGGCTGTATATTTCTCCGTTCCTTAGACCCTACCGCGAATCGAAACCAAATGAAATCTTATTGAGACATTAAAAGAAATACCCGCTACTTCAATTACCCCACAACCTATTAGATTAAACGATTATATAGCTTTAATGTTGTGATCAACAGCACGTCGGAAAATGGCAATTACATGGCAATATTCCACAAATTACGCGTAATCACTGTAAATTACAACCTCGTTATTGACATACTACTCATACCATACCTGTAATTTAATGTACTGAACTGGTAAAGCATAATACAAAGTTAATAGAAAGAATAGCAGATCAGGCTAAGAAGCACACCTCAGGAAATTCTATGTTTAGTAGTGTTATAATAGAAAATAAAGTAGAATTTAAGCCTAGAATACGCTAGGGGACAAACCGTGCGACATGTTGCGGAACATGTTGCTCAACAACTACGTGAATGTCCCGATACAGCACATTTTGCAGGCCACACTAGTCAGTGTTTATAGAAATGTCGCCCGAGGACAGACATATTGAGAGTCACGTTGCGTACGCGACTACACTCGATGACAAATGGCGCAACACTGACGCGGGACACGTGCGCTGGCTCTTGAGGCGGGAGCAAGCAACATGTTCCGCGTCACGTAAAATGTTGTGGGGCATGTTGCGGGACTCTATGCAACGTTGCAGCGTCACGTTAATTGAGTGTTACGCGTCGTGTTGCGGGACAAAATGTCCTCTAGTGTATCCCGGGCTTTATTGAACCACAACGAGTAGGTGTTTTTTACGAGAATGCTCTGGCCTTAACGTGTGAGTTGCGCTTATGATATTAAGAAACCAAGAATAAATATTTCATAATTTCATACTTAAATAACACAATCGAATCCTTACATGGAAGCTGCACTTTTGAAGTGAAATAATTTTAGTAGGAGCATTGTTTCACAGATCTGTATCGGAATGTCCTACATTACATCATTACTTTCGAATCGAATGACATTTTTAAGATTTCTTTGTTTATGGCATTAACGACGTAAATACTGCAGCATTCCTGCAGGTATATTTTGTTGCTACAATTTTAGATCGGAAAACAACAGGGTTGAATTTTGTTCATCTTCTTCTTATCGTGTCACTAGTTCCTTCGAACCTTGTTGATACAATTTTAAATCGGTATGACAATCGAGAGTTAAAGTATGTCTCAGGTTGTTCTGACTAAATAACCGACAACGTACAGGTTAAACCACAAACATTTCCAGATTTTACGGTTTTGAAATTTAGAAGGTTTGTCGGTCTTTGAAGTAATGAAATTTGATCTGAAGCAGATAAAATGTATAATTTGCGAGCCGATGTGTACAGTTCAAGGCAAAGAGAATATAACCACTACGTTTAGTTCAAGGTGTCGATCAAGAAGGGAGCTTTCAATGTCTCGCCTTATGGCGCTAGCTATTTGACAATTTGGAATGTACGACGCGATAATATATATATCGGTATTTTCCGGTGAGAAGGTTAATGGAATGTACGACGCGTTAGTATATCGGTAACTTTCTGGTGAGAAGGCAGTTCGGCTGCTCAACGCTTGATAGCGTGAGCAGTCGAACAAGGTCATTTTTTAAGAAGTGAAGGCACGTTGAAAGAAAAGTGTGTATAAAAGAAAATAAATTTATTTGGTTAGTCGTATGTGGAACAAAACGTGTCTAGAGTGTCTTTAGCATCAATGTAGCCAATATCTGAGTTTGTAAAGACATACCGATCACTACACTGTATTCAAAGTTGCTCTACAATCGCCTCGCCTGCCGATTTAAGAAGTAGCACAGTCCACAACAGGCACCATTGTGCTAGCTCGTACTCATAATTGACACTTAGCAATACCGCTACGTATGATTTATACCCGGATTATATCACTGGAGATAAGTTCGCTTGAATCATGTGGGAATCGGATTGGGAAAGTGAGATTCGGTTACTGGTGATAGGCAGTAATGGTGCAGTATTTTAACTTGGTGTCTGTGTAAATGACAAGGGAATTGGTTACCTTACCATGAAGATACTATAATAATAATAAGCCATCTAATAAGATCAAGACATATAGTGCTGTTCCGGGCTGATGATAATTATGATGATCATAAAGATTTCTGACAAGCGTATTCGTATTGAATCCCAACAAGAGCAGTATGTACGATGATGAAACGAAACGAGTGCTATTATCAAATAATTTCGTGATACAACTACAGAGTTGTTGTAAATATTTGATAATAGCACTGGTATCGAATCAACCACAGAGAAGTCCGGAAATTGAATAACGTTTTATGAAATTTTATATTTTTTCTAGAGTTATCAATTTGTATTAAATGTTTCAAAACATCATTCGAACTGTTGACTCCTCTATGAAAGATTCGAAACGAATACGCTTGTCAGAGTTTTGTGATAGAGCTACTGGATACTAAATCAAATTGGTAAGTTCAGGTTGGGTTGTCCATGCCGGATGAATGAGCTTAGCGTAAAGTTAGTTCAAATTACGAAACTTAGAGCGGTTGCATTTAAACTGTCATACAAACTGCAAGTATGAATAGACTAGCTACTGTTACCAAGGTTACTAGGTAATTTTGCAAAAAAATATATTGAAATGATGACATCATAATGAGGTACTTACCAAGCGGATATTATAAACAGATGATAAAAGGAAAATAAAATTAATTCCACTGTAATTAATGCCTTACGCCTAGATCATAAACACAGCGCCGAGTGCTCGGCTGAGCTTGTGATGTAAGATTTCACTGTCCCGGCTGAGTAACATTTTACTGCCTCGGCCGAGTACTCGGTGCGTGTGATCTAGGCATTAATCTCACACAATGTTACTCGGCCGAGACAGTGAAAGCTTACATCACTCGCTACGCCGAGCACTCAGCGCTATGTTTATACGTACCGAGTACCCGGCCGAGAGCACTGAGCCGAGAGCACTCAGTACGTGTGTTCTAGGCATTAGGATAAGGCAAGTCAAGGTTGAGATGACAAAGTCGTCTAGCCGTCAGTCTGCGAGACCCATAAAGTAATATACGACAGCCGAAAGTATCCGAGAATTGTGGCGAGACCGGTTTGTGACCATTTCGTTAAAAAAATGGCCTTTTTTGTCATGACACAAGCATTTGATAGGTGCGTTTTCAAACCTTACAGACTAGGTTCTGTTCATGGAGTGGCCAGCGTCATAGGTATCATGAAAGTAGACTTTCTCTCCTATTCTTTATCTTCACAAATCCTATTCAAATTGAGATTTGTTAATTCATGAAAAAAACACGTTACAGATTACCTAAATCGTTATATGCGTAGGTTACCTAAAGTGGTACCTTCATTACAATATGTACTACACTAATTCTTATCTTCATAACACCTTTATTTTTTCTTGATATCAGCTGGCGTTTAACAAGAGAGCTAAATAAATAGTCAGTTACTTTTAGACAACATCTAAATTCCAATATTTGAGCACAGCTATGCGAAAAATCCAAAACAAATTTATTACTCGAAAATTAACCCTTCGACGCAAGCGGTGGTTCCAATTTACACTATAACAAGTTATGTGAAGTTACGAGGTTACCACAGATTGATTTCCACAAGCCAGCGCCATGATCCCGCAAATGATATCATGTCGCGTACGTGCTTGCTCTGATACTGGCGGGTACGTGAGGTGGCATACGAACCACGTAACTGCCATTATTTGTACGAAATATTATTTGGACATTGATTTTGAATTTGAAATAATGGAACACGAAATGTATGATACAAGATTAAATCATTGAATTGTACCTACACCATGCCAAAAACGCTAAGTCGATGAAACTGAAATTCAAATTCGGTATGAAAAACATTGTGGAGGCAAAGTGCATGTCCTGATACTACGCGAGGGATTCTGCGAGCAGCAGCCAGAAAATAAGCATTATTTTTCTGCAAACCACAATTTGTTTCTCATCCGCATAATGAAAATTCCTAGCAGCTACAAAACAACCCTACTTTCACCTGTCTAACTTTTTTCTTTAATCTCAAAAATTACTCGAGCACAAAGTCCCCAAGCTACTCAGCCACAATGAGTATCAGTACAAGTGTTTATGTATATGTAGGTATATATAAAAGCAATTTGGCTAAGAGACAAACAGGCTACTGTCACCATAGATGTCAGAAATGCATGTTGAATTGTCGGATAACCCTCCTCGGGCCGGTTCGGCTCCCCTACATCATGGATGTTTAGAAATGTGCCTAGATGTGACATGATTTGATAAAGATTAGGAGTCCAATCGTTGTGTTAAAATAAAATATCATAAAACACCTTTTAAATACGAAATCACGTGTTAATTATATAATTAATATAAAATTGTAAGTTATTCACCAAAGAAACTGTACGAATTGAAATAATATTAGTTCATGAAGGGGTAATCAAAAAATTTTTAAATAAAAGCATGATAAAACAAAACACTTATAAAATTATACGGTTATTTTCTATGAAAACTAAAAACCGGAAGCATAATTTAAACGCTCTACAATATTAAAACCACAACAACGAAGGCTCTACAAACCCACATTCCCAGCACAATACAAACTTGGAAAATGTGGACATTTTGTATGCATGTTTTCCATTTTAAAAAAAAACTAGACCACCCACCACTTAAGGGGTATTGTTACCGAGCTGTAAGCCGGTGGTAACGGAAAATTAAAAAGGTAATTTTCTTAATGAGGCTGGTTACTGGAGGGTTAACAAGCGAGTGCATATTACGGGGTATAAAATATGGCGCAGATTGAATAAAACAAGGGCGAGGAAACAATTTATATTGTTCGCTAATTTAAATAATAAGATAAAATCTAACAATACCATAACTGTCAAAATCCGCCCAGCTGATTGGAAGATACGAGGTTACAAAGAAATTTACAAACATACATGCATACATACATACAAGATACGCGCGAAAAACATAACCCTTCCTTAGCATTCGGGTAAAAAACTATTGTATTTAATAAAGTCTAGTTTTACCTCGAGTAATGTTTTATTATCACAAATGTACTGATTATTACCTATTTAAAAATGATTTTGCATTATTTTATTTAACCCTAAATAAAACGTGCAATCATTACATCGTAATTATCATTAAAATATCATTATCATGCATGTTCGGTATAAAATGGTTTAGTCCTTATAAAGCTTCATATAATGTAATAAAGGTCCCTCCTACTCGTTTATGTAGGTGTAATGAGTATTGCCAGCTGTTTGCTATGATCTTGATATTGCCTATGGTTTATCTGTGTCGCGGGTTCAATTCCTACATTAGAACAAATAATTCGTGTGAAGAAACCACCCTAAAAAGTACTAACTAATATGTTAATCTGGTTTCCGTAATACAAGCTCAAAGTAGGCCAATATAGGTTATTGCCCGATGGATTTATGAAAAACGATAAAACATTTTTGGCTAATTTAATTAGTTTCTAATCATCAATTCAAAAGTAATACAAACCAATCTGTTCAGACGTTTTATAATAATGTCCATTTATGAATGCATCCATTCAACAATCAGATTTGAAGACTGTTCTACGAATTCCAATTAGAATCGCCCAGTTCCCCTTAAATCTGACATCATCTAGTTTCATAAACCGATGGTGTAGGCGGGGAGCCTTGATAATACTGCAGTATACGGAAATTATAGGCGGAGTATCGGTGAATATGAGGTGATTTTAAAATTTTCTTGGTCGTTTCAAGGCGGTAAGAGGCAATGTCTTTACATGTTTATTCTGCCACCACTTGCAAGGTGCATATAAGTGCGTCTTAAAATGTAGAGCAATGTTGTTTTAAATGGCTAATTTTGAATAAATTTATTCTTATTGTTTTTAAATTACTATAAAATATTCATAGTAGGAATAACACAGTAGATATGTTGTTTTTAAAATATTGTGCTGAGCTCCTTTATAATCATAGAATAAGTTAACATTATTACTTTAGATTTTAAATTCTACTTGTTACCACGTTTAGGTTACTACAATTTATACATGCTGATAATGCATTCTTATCTAGATATTATGCCTGAAAAGCTTATTTTCTATGGTAATAATTATTTTGGTCGCCGTTTTCTACAACGAGATTTTACATTATTATAAGCTAATTAATAATTATATCAGGCGGGCGCCATTTTGACCGTAAATCATAATGAACATTAATGAACCATCTATAATTCAGCTATTATGTCAAACTTAATTAACCGGTATCGTTTTCCAGTAAAATATAGCTTGACGGTTATAGCTTTGATTGAACAGCTGGTACACTCTTTAGTCTGAACAACGAACGTTGAAGCTGGACATGAGTTGTCATTATAATGGCCTTGCAAGCCCGAAGCTAGAAAAAGGGCCGTCATGCCGTTGCATGAAATGAACCAGCTGATTTCAGTGCTACGTCACACAGTAATCCGAGATAAATTACCTTCCTTCATCACAGTACAAACAATCAGTTAATTTACATAAAAGAAAGCGTTTAATTCGGTTAAGCTCTGCGGTTAATCACAGATTCAGAACTAACTGAGCTCCGGCGGTCATTTGTACCCGTCGCTCTAATAATTAACTCGCGGTAAACGGTTAACTACCATTAAATAATGGGATAGTGGTTTAAGGGTTAAGTTTACGCAATGGTTTATAATTATGGTAATTAGTGCTTAGTCGTGAGGGTTGGTAAAGCTAAGCACGTAGACTCACATAGTAGGAGATTCTTCCAGCTTCCGCCAAGGGCTCGAAGGCAGCGATGGAGTCTAGGAGTTGGAGTAGCTGGAGGGGCGCGGGGCAGAGGCATTCTCACATCTCCCTCTGAAGAACTCCTTCCCAGCAACGAAAATCCTCTATCTCTAGAAAGAGACCGACGTCTTCCAAATGGCGCTCCTCTGACAGTAGCAAAAGTCTCCTCATAGTTAAAAGTTTCAAGAGGAATACTCTCAGACTCCCGTCTACCTCTAACTGAGAATGTTCTTCTGAACCCGTTCGCTAAGCTGTCCATAGTTTTTCGCTTCGGCTTCGGGACTTCTTCCGAGCTGATGACTGTGATATCGTCCATGTTCTGTTGCTCGTATGACCTGTAGGCCCTAGGCTGTTCGATCCCGCTCAGATCTTCAACGCCTCCGTGTCGGTACTTCAAAGGTCGGTCTGATTTGCGTTCAGAACTTCCAAGTTCATCGTAGCTCCTATAGGTTGACGAGGCTCTACGGGGAGCAGGGGGCCTGCCAGCTCTATCTAAGGTCATTTTGTGATCAAATCAACCTGACGAAGAAATTCAAAGGTTAGCGCTTTAGCACTGTTCGGATGTCTGGTGACCTTGGCTTGAAACACGATTCAAAAGGAAAGTTAATTGAAATCCAAATGAGCCATTATCTGCGATTCATGTAGGACCACCCAAGGTCAAAGAAGGCAGAAGCAGTAAATGCCACTTGTAAAACACTTGCATTGTTTATGCTTATTGTAACCTTCATGCAGATCCGTGATAAACCTGTTGTTTTATTTGCTGTTATAGCAAAATTCAGATTCACGATTTCTTTGCACATTTATTGTTATGATCTTTTGATTGTCCCCTCTACAAATAGAGCGTGCACTAAATAATTACTGTGAAATGTAGTTTTTAGGAAGCATCAACCAATTTATCTAAACTGCTTAGTCTTGACTGACTCATTGACTGACAGACAACACACAGGCCAAACCACTGGATCTAGAGCCTTGAAATTTCGAGGGTATGTTCGTTAAGCAGTGTAGGCGCGTCCAAAGAAATTTTGTTAAATCGCAACGCAAACAAAGTTGCTGGCGTCAACTATTTTTTTATATTTACCTACATAAGAAGGTCTTGTTCATATTGAAGCCTATTTGTATACTTCAACGAAGGAAGAATTGGGTCAATAAGCTATTTTTCTTGAATAATTTACAAACAAAGGTCCTATTCCTTTGTTTTGTATTTATAGAGGCAGTATCCTAGTGTCAAGTGCGTGTAAGGCTGCAGTTTGTATGAAGACTGTTTCGTGACTTGTCTGACACAGAATAAATAATAGCACCCCGAGGAACATCGCCATAAAATTTGTTTACCAGGACAGGGTGCGATAACCAGGATGTATTGATACGATCACGAAACGCGTATATCACTATTGCGTTTAGGTAGCGACTAACGAAATCAGAATAAGTCCGTGTCAAAGAGAAATATTGTTCACGCATTTACGGAAGTTTGAAAAAACTCCAATTAAACTTTGTAAAGTTTCCGTGTTAATCCGAAGGGGAAATTTATATAGAAACAGTGCCATTGTCTACGTAAATTGTTTTTTTCTAACAACCATAAACCAGCCTGTCAGAATTGGCGCAGTTTTGGAGAAACTTTTAGACGGTGAGTGAGATTATCATAATAATTACTAAGCTTAAGATTTTTAGCGAAACTCAGCAAGCGCCATTCCATTACTAAAACTCTCAATTAAAAAACCAAATTATTGTCCGAAACAGAAGTAAGACCAGGTCTTTCCAATTCATAGACAGGACGAATTCTTTCCACGCTTACTAGAGTAGAGCCTTTCTAAAAATGATTTTCTAAACCTAGATATTGGTTCACAAAACCAACTTCTGTACCAACCTAACTAAATTTTACTACATCCTGCAACGCGAAAGTTTATCATGATGAATGAACACATGGCTAGCTCAATCAATATTTGCTAGACCACACTAAAACTTCTGATAAAGCTAAATTTTGTTATGGATATAAAGAGTGTGTGAGACGAGGTATCGCTTTTGTTTATTTATGAGATGGAAAAAGAAAAAAGGTTACTATTCATTTCGATAACACGCGGTTGAAACCGAGGGCAGCAGTAAAAGTTAATAATGAAAGTAAAAACCTAATACAATGGTCAAAACAAGTCCAATAATGAACCTCCCGACAATCTTGTTAAAGTGCCTCGTGCAGTCGAAAAGCGTAATTGCTGCACTCGGACGTACTGTCCATTGTGAGGTTGCCGTCAATTGTACTGCTACTTCGCACATAGCTGAGGACACAAGAGCTGAACAACTAGCGATAAAGATAATTTATTTGCCAAATCACAAGTAGAGACAAGGAAGAGTCAAAAATTTTTATTTTTTAAATAGTGGTCTGCAGGGCTGTACCAAATATGTACATCTTTTGTGCGCTCTGAACGCTCTTCGCCTAGGTCATAGTTAAAAGTCCTAAGGACTGCTTTGAATTCGTTTTTGACTAAATGATTATTCTTCATTCTGAATAAAATTCTTGAATTAATACCGACCCAACCTACATTAGTCACCATGGTAACTTGTTCAGTTTTATCTCTGTTCATTTTGGTAGGTGGCATTGTGTAAATAACCATTTTTTTGTGTCAATAAATTATTATTATTATTATATTCGTATTCTTAAAAAAAAACAATAAAATATGAGAACCACCCCGTAATGGCATAACCATCATATATAAAGAGATAGTTTTACGCGTCGTCGGTGAAATTTTAGAGCGAATTTAGTTTAAGACAGCCAGCTGTCCATTATATACTCTGTGCTTTGGAACTTTGCGATTAGCGACGGAATCCGAACAATTATCGAATTAGATACCATTTCCTGCTAGTTAGGGGACGTGTTGACCTCTTTGAAGCCAGTTAGGTGACTCTAATTCGTTTAGTAGCGACGGTAACTTGACGCCGCAACAGGTTTTCCACAAATGTTTACGTGACTTGAACAATTGAAACTATACCTTTCTTTGACATGAAACGTCTTTAAAATCACTCCGATACCGGGTACCATTTCAGAAAATTTGAATTTAACGTAGCGTAACGTGTATGTAAAGCGACAAGTGTCAAGCTACAAGCCAGCGAGTTCGCTTGTAGCATGTAAACTCACCCCATGTCATCGGCTAACAATCTGCTAGTTGACAATCCTTCCCGAAAGCTAACTCGCTCACTCGCTAGCTTTTAAACTCGCCCTGTGTAATCGACGCTTAAAACTAGTGACGTAACGAGCAAGGTACTGAAC
The DNA here is from genome assembly GCA_932526365.1 of Lobophora halterata. Classification (NCBI taxonomy): domain Eukaryota; kingdom Metazoa; phylum Arthropoda; class Insecta; order Lepidoptera; family Geometridae; genus Lobophora; species Lobophora halterata. The sequence continues at coordinate 2,937,224 of OW052012.1, forward strand.
TGATGGTAAAAGATTAAGCATGTGTTGTGCATGTCCTGTGTGCCTGTGCTATACAAGACTTTGATTAATATATGATGAACGTACCTAGTATCTTGGTACTGTGGTATAAGTATTTAGGCCATTGTAAGTCGGTGCAACACTGCTATAACGCTCAACCACTTTCATAAGATTTTAATACCTATTTTGAAACAAACGTAAACGTATTGTACTTATTGCCTGTAATATACAATGTAAGAATTTTTAAAAACGATTCTTTTTTTAATTACGCTTTAATATAGTCGAAATGAAAAGACAATTTATCGTTTTTGTAAGCGTTAATCGATACGACTACCAGAACTTCTTTCTGGATTATACAATGATTTTATTTGTTTAATTTGATTTGTAGTGGTTTCTTCGATTTTTTTTTAAACTAGCACTACAGAATTTAACGGTTCGTTATATTTAACGATAGCAACAGCCCGAGCGTGAAATTGGTCTATAGAAACAGAGTTTTTCTGAAAATTGATGCTTAAAGAAAAATAATTAATTAACTAGGTTAAATAAAGTAATGTTATAGAAAGAAACAATGGGACATTGTAGTCAGAAGAAAAACTTACTAAGGAGTGATTTTTGTTAAATAAAAAAATATTCTAAGTAATTTTTTTTGCCGGCAGGTTCAAACAATTATTTTACAATTTTGCTAATACTCCCTTAATTTGGAAAACAATATTAAAATCTCATCAATGTAGCTCACATAAATATATGGGTCATTCTCAGCGGCATCTAATCCATTGTTCTCGAAAAAAATAATTTCATACATTGATTCTCATCAGCTGCAAAATTTTAAGTACTAAAAAATAAATAATATTTTTATTCCCAAATTGCATCTGAAGAGTACAGTTAGCAAGTAAAAAGTGAAAACTTTTCAATAATATTATCCCGTCCAACTGTACGTACAGAATCGGAAGCATGTATGCAATAAGTTATTTCAAAGTCATTCGTAACTCAAGTGATGTTTAAACAAACACTTATTTAAAACGCATTAGCAGAATAAGTGGATAACATGCCATGCACAGCTAAAATTAGTCGTAAGAGCGAATGCCACTTAACCCGACTCAGACAAACATCAACATATAAAACAGCGATTAAACAGGAAATAAGTAGAGTAATGACCTAAACAAGGTTTTGCAATGATGCTTTTAATCCGTTGTAAAAATAAAACACAATCTGACATGAAATGCGGAAGAAATGGATAAAGAGTTTGATATAGGTAGGTACGTGTTTTATTTAAGTCCACTATGATGAAATCGAAGTTATTGAAAAGTATACCTGTGCATGAAATGTCAAACCTTCAATAATTGTTATTCACGCTGAACAGGACATAAAACCTAGTAACGAATGGATAAACGCGGCTGACGATAAACACCTTAATATATTTATAAAGTCCCATTTTATAGCTACTATACATTGAAGTACAGGTACTTGTTGAAATTAAATGAGAAAACTAATATTAACCTTCTTACTGATAAATGATGTTATGAATAAATAAAACAATAAACATGTAGGATTACGATGTGTGAAAAAAGCTAAAAGAGATGAAAAGGGACGCATAAAAGAAAACCATATATGCATTATGAAAACAAGGCAAGATACTGTAATGTATTATGATGCATGCATTAAGCAACTGTGTGTGGTCCCTATATGGACGGATTACCTAATAACTTCCTTTAGCGTATAAACGTACGCGATTTGGTAGCGCAAGTTATGGGAGCAAAGCGTGGGATTTTTATAAGCACCGTTATACTATCCTAAAAGCCAACTCAATTTAATATTTTTTTTTGTTTGATCGTATTATGCAAAGATTACGAGAAGAAGGAATTGGAGGGGTTGACGATAATAGTAAATAACTTGTAAAAGTTCCTTGATGAAAGATATCCAGGGACAGAGCTAGCACAAACAATAAAGAGGGAAGAATCCCAGAGAGATGTGATTTCAGGAAAGAATGATGATGGTGTTAGTTGGACTGGTACCTAGTAGTTGGACCTTTGACACCAATCCAATCAAAAAGGAGGAACAAAAATTAAGCTTGATAGTAGGACACTTTCTCGTACTTATTGTCGTATCACTATGATATTTTGCATTTCCCAGAGAGGGCCAAGTGCCGTTATTCAATCTGTTGACTTTTTCGAATTTAAAGGACGATGTCACAAAATGCCATCGATTTTATACATGCTCAATACTTAGCCCACTTTACATACCACATAAAGTTGAATTTAAATGTGAAGACCACGATCCCAATACCATAGCAATGAATGGGCTTGGTGACAGTTTTTCGATATCCAAATTACGTAACTTAACGGATTAATTAAACGTAATTTTTAATTAAGTGAAATAACCGTGGAATTGATTCACTTGGATTACAAAATTCGATCCTCTCGGTGATTTTACGTAGCTAAAGTACTCGTAAAAGTCAGTGGGTACGTCAGTCAAGCGCCTACCTAACCATAACATAACATTTAATAAAATATGTCTCACCAATGCCAAAATCAAGACGTATCATAGGAAGTTCGCAAAGCAGAACACAAACATGTTAAACGAAACAACCATATTGAGCCAGGTAAACTTGACACAACAAATTGACATAGACATGCTAAAGAGGCCCCATGACGAAGTGGACTCAAAGCAGTTCCGTGATCATGTTTAGTGAATATCACACAAAATTGACAAGAAAATAAAGTACACTAACAGTAATACAAATAATGGTAACAAGACTATTAAGCTAGAACATCCATCATTGGAGAAACTGATAGTTTAAATTGCTGCTACTCCAGAATCAACTCGAGCATCAACAGCCACACCGACTCCGATAGATCATAAAACAACAATATATCTGACCCCAGAGAAAGTGACTCTACCATTGATTAATCTCAGACCCCCAGGCAAATAATGCGCACGATAATAATAACAGATCAAGTAATTGTTGCGCTGATAATTCGCAATCTGACACGCCTATTACCGGCTGCTATATATCATAGGAAGTATAATGTCCCTAGACCAGCAACGAGAGGTTGCTAAAATGAATTTCCATGTAAACAAGGCAGCGATGAAAGGAAAGCGATTTGTGGGCTTCAATAGACGTGAGACGAAGGGACCTCAGGTCATTCATCACAGTGAAAGCGAGGCCACCGATAGTCCTAAATTACCCTAGGCAGGCGAGTTACACTGAACATTGGATAAAATATCGCAAATCATACATCAATCAATAGTAAATAGCTGTACCTTGTAAAAGTAAGTTTGACATTGAAGCGCATGGCAACCTCGTAAGATTGATGGCGCATGTTAACCACATGATAGTGGAAACAGAAATTGAGGCTATTGTCGGCCAACGATATGCTTATTTTGCGAATATTCATAAGCGGCAGAGACGCAAATTGGGGTTGTCAGGCGTCAACTGCACCGCCACACGTTTTGGCAGAATTTTGCCAATCTCAGCGGTCTCGTTTGCATGTCGAGTGCACGGACGCTGGGAGGGCTTTTATTTTATCTTTTTGCCGCACAGATGTTTAAATGAAAGCCGTTTTTTGCGCATTTCTCTACATTTTTAACGAGATTTCTCTCGACAAAAACCCAATAGCTTTAACGGTTATATAAACAGTCCCTTGTTGTTTGCTTAACATCCTTTTTGTGTAGTTTTTGTCCCGCCAGGACCTCACGTAAATTGGTAGAAATTGAACGATGTATTTTGATGTCGCTACGGTAGTTTTATTTTTATGAGTTAGTGTGAAAGTCTCTATATGTCGCCGGTTAGAGGATTGTTAGCGGTAGTTAGCGAAACGACGTTACCTCATCATCCATCGATGGTTAACGGTCGGCCGTGGGTTGGCATTATTCGTACGTCCACGAAGCGGTCGGTTCGGCAATGATTATGCAGTTCCTACTCCGTGACATGTTCGTAATTATTGTCTCGATAAATCAGATAAACACATCGGATGTAACAAGCCAACATCCATCACACGAAGCTTGTATTAGAAAGCTGGGTTTTTTGTACCGTTAAAAATGCGTCCGGACCGACACGACCCGAGATACCTATTGATCTCGTATTAGAGTCGTTAGCAGTAATTGCTTATCATGCAAAAAGTGAACGAGTTGCAAAAAATGTTCCCGCTACACAGCCTTCAACGTAACAAGGAGAGCCTTGGTGATACAATATATATTTGCTTTAATTATATGTGTCTGAGAAGAACCAAGAGCCAAGATACATTATCGAGTAAAACTAGTCGTATATCGTGTAGAGGCCGTTGACATCGGATAAGCCATGATGAGGCAGTAACTATGTTCATAGTACTATCACGTAGGTACCATCTCTTGATGGATTGGTTGTCAGTGCGGAACCTCAAAGAAAAGTCATCAAATTTTAATTTTAAATGCTCAGTAAATATATACAGCAGCTGCTATGTTTGTTTAACGATCGGATCAGAGGTATAATAAGCCATAGTAATTATGCTTTACTATAACCGTTCGGTCATTAAGTATTAAGTAAGTAAGAAGGTATTAAGTAAGTAAGTAGGTCTTAAGTTTGAAGCAGGTATTAAGTTTTATGATAGTTCGTGTGTTTTGGAATTCGATGCAGACGAATATAATTTGGGGTTTACAGATTCGTGCAGAACTAATTCGAGTTATTGGTTCACCAAGGCCAAATTGTTATAATCGAGATGTTCGATACATCCGCAAAAATATGAGACTGGATTATAAAAAGTATTCAATTTATGTTCGGTTGGGAAAAATAAAAATTAACATTAACGAACAAAAATTCGTGTGAATATTTGGCGTGATGTAAGGGGTATCATTAGGACCAAAGGCATAATTCACGTAGAACAAAGCATTAGCCTAAAAAATATCAATGAAAAATGGTGCCCTAAAATCTAAAGGTCAGATTACCGTGAGAACAATACCATAAAAACCGAAACCCGATGACATGACTAATGCCTTACCAATATGCCCACAAGATGTATGGATGTGGCCACAGAACGGATCAGATACATATACTTCAGGTAGATATGAATAGATTAGGCGACAGTGAAGCCATGTTACATTAAAAATCCATGGCATTGCGTAACGACGCCTAAAGCAAAGAGACAAATACAGAAAATATAAAACAGGGATGCTTTGCATTTTATTTAAAAATGAAAAGAGACAAGAATTGTCGTGTGTGTCAAGCAGTAGTTAAGAACAAACGTTTTTGTGAAAACATTGATGTTGGTCCTAAGTCTGAGTGTCAAAAAATATATGTAAATTCAGTATTCAGTAGTTCATTCTATTAGTTTCAGGTTTCCATACACCTTATATTTTATACTACTTTGCTTACTGTTTGAAATATCTTAACATCAGTAAAAATATGAAATAAAGTATGTACAAAATACATTACTTTATTTTCAACCAACTTAACGGAAACTTTTAACTTTTAGGGATTGCCCATTTTATTTTATTAATCAAAATGATAAGAAAATAAAGTAAATACTAATATTTGTGGCAGCGCTCAAGCAACTTTGCATAAGTCAACCCTATGGTTATGTCTGTGGGTCAGGAATTTATATGCTACTGATACGAGGTAGTTTATAAATTCCTTGGCATATAGTAACATGATTATGTTAATGCAGATTATCATCAATCGCTAAGCTGGTGGTTGACACTATCACTGGTAATATATTGTGTTGTAGACCTATTAACTACGTTTGTTGTGTTAGATATTATTCGTTAAGGCACAGGTTGAATGAAGGTGAGCAATTTAATCATTTTAATTTTACATGTTTGAGAATTCGTATATTGTTGCTAGGGAGATATTATAATCGTACTTATCCTACTTCCCACTTATTTAAATATATCCTATCCTACTAATATTATAAACGCGAAAGTTTGTAAGGATGGATGGATGGATATTTGTTACTCTTTCACGTAAAACTACTGAATGGATTTTAATGAAACTTTACAATAATTTAGCTTATACATCAGAATAACACATATGCTACAACTTATAAAGATTCCTGCGCAGACGAAGTCGCGGGCACCAGCTAGTATATTATAACTGTAAAATACATTGTATGCTTTCAATGAAACGGAAGATATTGTTTCCACTTGTGTCACGAATGGTATAAAATCCACTGTGTATGTAACAGCTTTAATAATCTAAATTGTCTCATGTTTCTCGGTTTTACGTTACACTTCCCACTTAGAGAATTGGACATTTTCATCAACATTGTTGCAATCGTTGTGGCACAACTTGATCAAATTGACAACCTAGACTTTATAGATCTGGTTGTAGCAGCAAAGATGGTTAATAAGAGTTATCAAAGCTCTTTAAACTTTCTTCAACTTTTATTGAAACATTGAATATGTATTGTAAATTAGTAGCAGTGGAGCCGTGAGATCGTGAGGAAACCGCATGTCAAAGAACTTAAAAAGTTCGAAAACATGTGTCAAATGCACGAAAGGAGCCTCTTCGAGACGCACTTGGAATCCTTTCACCACACTGGTTCGAAAGAACTAGTGACACAATAAGAAAAAGAAGAAGTGGAGCAAAAGTTAGAGCTACAAACCACTAGGCGTTCGAGACTGACCACCAAAATGTTTTAATATGGTACGCTCTAGCAGTATTGTTTTTCCTGTTATTTAAAAATCCGTAATGTTTTCGTATTAGGTAGGCATGATCTTTTACCAGCAGGAGAGCGTCTAGCTCATCTCATAACAAACTACACTGGTCACAAACATTTGATTCATAAATCACCTCTCTAACTAATCTTCAAAGCGCTAGGGACCATTGATTTACTGATACAGTCATCGGACCTCACCTTACGAGATGCATAGTGATTACGATGTCATTGTTTACGCTTCGTCGAACTTATGGAGTCATTAAACAGCTTTCTTATATCTATTTTTGTTATCAGATAGGGGGGAAATATTTCAAGTAAATTTTTTAAAGATTAAACCCAAAAACATGAGAGATAGATATTGAATTATTTAGACGTGGACGCTTCAATTTATTTTCTAATCTAACGATTTTCTATTACATTATTATATTCTGTGGGCATCGCAAAAAAATGCACATTATTATTCGTACATATTTATTCGTATTTTTTGTAAATGTAAGTGAGGTAAGGTTTAACGTCGAATAAATGATTCGACTGTATACTAACTTCACTATATTGATATACTTTGCAACTGCATACACTTATAGAACAAAACTACGTTTTCTTATAGTTCTGGGGATTTCTGATATGAAAACCTTTCTTCCCTCATTTTAATTTGTCTTAGATTTACACGATAATCAATGTGCATTGTGATGTAGACCCGTATTATTTTTTCCTTCATTATTTCTGATTTCAGCGACATTACCTTGTTGCTGTCATTAATTTGATTGTTCGTTCTGTTTCAATTATTTTCTTCAAAGTCTTTAATAAACCTCGCTCTATCGGACAATTCATTAAAAGCTTTGTACTTCTTTGTTTCTTTTAATTAGTTTTTATGGCTATGTCTGCCATGGAGCGGAACACGTGTCCGTCTAGAGTTTAACAATGAAATCGTAAACGTTTAGCCTGTGTAATTGGTTTGAAATGTTTTATACTTTCCTTTGCGTAGACAAAGAGTGATTTTCTAAAATAAACATTTTTATATCATTTGTGCATTGCAATGTAAGATTTTGTTTATACACTAACTAGTTTTATCAACATTTGTTATTTTCATTTATCTTCGATGAGCAAGGAGCAAGGAGCTCTAACAGAGATAAATTTTGCTTGCTTAAGGCTCAGAATCCAACGTGCCGCTATCTCGCTTGCTCATATGTACATTTTTGAAGATATAAATATTATATTTATTACAGCATAAGCTAACTACTACAATCTATATATAGGTATATTACAAAATTTACAAAAGGAAACAATTGGGCCACCCATAGACCGTTACAAACGATCTATATAAATTGTCTGAGATACATTTCAAAAAAGTGGAGCAATGAATTTGCTATTACCACCTCACGGAATGTTTTAATACGAGTATATATATTTTGTTTTGATATGTTTATCATAAGCGAAGGAGATTGAGCAAAACTGAATTTTCCAATCTCCGTTGCTTATGTTAAAACAGCGCGCGGGAATCTGAGCCATAAAGTGCTATTATGTAGGAGGAACATCATTTAAAACATTTTGCACATCTTGAGAAAGTCAGTGTGGGAATAATGTGTTGAAATAAATAAATGTTGGACACAAGTTTAAATGGCAATGATCATTACTCAGCAGACACTGATACAGAGTGACAACTAACAAAAGGCTAAAAGGATCATCAGGACATTCATTTATCAATTGGAGTTTTCACTTCTCGAAATACAAAGAAAGAACAAATGTATTTTTTCCTTCGTAACTCATAATGATGTGTACGACCATATTTCTGTTGTCGTGATAAAAGTATTATTTTTTATTTTATAGGTACCGATTAACTTTAAAGAAAATATATATATGGTACAATTTTAAACAATGGTAAGTAAAGTAAAAATAAAATATAACAATCCATCTTTACGATTTTAAAGCAAAAACACATTATTTTTACACAACTGCAAAGAAGGTGGGCTATTTACCATTACATCAAACAGCATAAGACATACTATCATAAACAAAAGCAATGAATTAAACAGTCAGAGCGTGCACAAAGGAAGAGTATGACAGCTAATTGTAGGGTCTAAATATGGCAAGGAGATTACACAGTGTCAGAGCCTGATATGGCACGGAGCGAACCCGAATGGGCACCTTGACTAATCGCGACCACGACCGCATGGAACGGCTTCAAATGGTACACTTGACAGAAACTGTTATAATGCACAGATGATGTATGGTAGAGACATCCTGAATTAATAATGCTGAGATCAACAAGCTTAAAGTATAAAAAACGGAAAACCCGACTCCGAAATAATTATACATTCTACGGCAATTCATTATTCAAAATTAAATGTAAACATATAACTAATAAATATATTTGTAAGCTTTAAAATATCTCATTTTGATACACTACTTGATAGGTATGGTCAACAAAAAATTATTAACGACTTACTATTTAGTTCCAAAAATCCGCCATTTTGATGATTTTTTTAAAAACCCATCTAAGAACACTCGAGTTATTGAGACGAACCTAACGATACCTTAAAAGTCAAAATCTATCCAGCCGTTTGGAAGATAATTATGAGGTCACCCAAAAATTTACTTACATACAAGATACGCGCGAAGAACATAACCCTTTGGCAGTCGGGTTAATAAGGAAACTTAACTGCTTACGATATTATATGATTAAAATACTGCATATATTTTAACAATGCTTTCTTTCATACTATATCTCTCAAATATGGACAGACGGTGCCAAAACTGAGATGAATTATTATTAAATGTCGCACAAACGACTCTGATTTTTTTTCGGATAAAGATGCTATCACAAACCATCAAGCATCACATCTTTCTTACTAATTTAGCGGCTATGCAAATGAAAGCGGTGTTTTTATCTCAAATCATAAGAAAAAGGAACGAATTTAGCCGACAGATGAAAAGATAAAATTGTAATATGATGAGACAAGTGTTTCTATTCAGCTTTCGTCTTAAATTTTGAGAAAGAGAGTTGTGGATTTAAACAACTACTTGATGACAATAAAGAGTATTTTTGTGTGCGTTAAATTATAAATGCAAAGTTCTCACTGTCAACATGATTAACAAAACATCAAGCAACATTGTACGAATTCTTGATTAACAGGCGTCAGAAGTCAAAGACAAAGAGAATAGAATAGCATTGATCATTTATCAAGAAATACTGCAACATGCAAAGAGAATACAGACAATTCCTTTCAAAGTAATGTGAGATCACAAAATAGAGAGCAATACTTGTTGCGAGTGTCTGGCTAGGTGCCAGACATTGATCGTGGAGAAGAGCCACCTGCACTTTACACTAAAGCAAATCAGCAAATGAAAGGCATTAGGAGATTATGAAACTAGTGGAAGTTTATTTTATTACCTGATAATAATATTTAAAAAAAAATGTGCAAAGCGTACGAAATTAGTTAAATAAGCGTCACGAGGCTGATGGTATTGAAAAATTATATTAATAAGTGTAAGGGATATTATAAAGTAAGTAGGAAATATAATCCCTTAATGAATGCAGTAGTGGAACAAAAAAAGTTTGGAAAATAAAAAAGGTAACATCTGTGATGATTACTCAATCCTGTTTAAATTAATTCCAAACAAACAGGAAAACAAAAAAATACAACCCTCTGGGAAAGTTAGTCAAATTAAAAAAACATTTGAACGGATATTGCACTCATAGATCTTACACATCCGGTACCATCGACATACGGGACAATATATGAAGACCAAAAGTTCTAATTAACCAACGTCATTTATCAAGAGTATTGGATTCAGTAATCTCGGTGGGCATTCAAATTGAAAATCAAAATTTTCTTTGGAATGATTAATGGTGTGTTGTCAACGGCCGCCCCTTCGTCAGGCCACAATGTCCAAGTCATGCGATATAATAGCAATATTGTAAATTTGTAACGCTTGGCGTCAAGTAAATTTACCTACCACGACATAATTAACAGCTATTAAGAAATACGTTTAAGATATTCCACGTAATATAATAATCATAATTTTAGTCCGCCATAAACAATAATTTTGATTTCAAATTATTGCTCAATAAAATCTCGACCTGCCTATTAATATCTTTATTTCAAGCCCACTGCGTTCCGGGAGCTTTTATATCCTCATATTCTAAGGCAATATTAGATTTTTTAGTTGTGTGGTCATCGATAACTTTGGAAGCTCTATCGCTTACGAGATTCGAGTTACTTCGAAGTTTTCTAAAAATTTATATGGAAATTTAGTGTTATGAACAGACGTGCTCTCTTAAATAGCATATCACTGCAGGATATGGTAATAGTAGCAGAGAAATAGAAGGCGAGGACTGTGACTATTTTAGTATAAGTTCGGTGTAAACTTATTTCTATCTGTTTCCTTTCGAGATGCTTCGGAAGAGGCCGCTACTTTTACTTGATTGAAATCCCAGATAACATCTAATATGATAGGCACAGTGTATGCTATAAATACACTAAGTGCTACCATTAGAGCTTTCGTATATGTATAAAATAAAAGGATAGAAGTGCTAAATTTCGAAGCTCTGAATTTAATTTCAATAAGTGCTACAATTTTTATCGTAGTGACGAATAAAGATTAAAGGTGGATCAATTATTATTTTGAGCGGGCTCATCACGCAGCTAAGAGATTTTTATTGAAGGTACGCTCCGGAATTAATTTTATAAATTAATTCGTCAAGATTCCTAAAGTGAATTTAGCTGGAGAGGAATTTCGTAAAACGAAGTTGGTAAAAAGGCTTTCACGGAGATAAAATTTAATAATGTTTTGGTATTTCAGGTACTGTTATTATAAAGGTTTCGATACCAGTTATCTAATATTTTGTTCCAAATTGTCCAAGACTGTATTTATTGTGCCATGTCTGCGGTACAGACAGACTGATCTCACAAATTTAATAGTAGGTATAAAATTCATATCACTTGTAATTACAATAATGTATGACATCATTCAACTGTATCTTATTATCATTATTACATCATTAACAAACAAAATTTTATCCTTATCTTGCCAAATAAATCTTCATAAAAATCTTCAATTTTTTTTTTACTTTTTCCACAATGCGTAACATTCACCTGGTTTACACCGTCCATAATTTTATTAGCATCTGCTTGTTTGTACTTCGTAGGGTACCTCAAGGGAGCGATTTTTCACCGTCAGTTGTGCACAGCTGTCTGGCAGGTGTGGGTAGCGTACGTGCCACGTTTTGACAGATCTCCTCCTTTCGTGGGCTCCAATGCCATATATCTGAATTTATTTGGATTAGATTGTTTGACTGTGAGTTGATTTGGATGTTTGGTATTCCATTTTATATTTATATGATTTGAGTTATGTTATGATATCCTTGACCAATTTACCAGTTTTTGAATGAATGATAAAAAAAGTTTCTGACGGTTATCTATGGCTATGTCCAACGAAGTTCTATCTCGCATTATAAAAACTTGTAAATAAACTGCTTATAAAAATTATATGAATAAACTCTTTACATAATGAACATATTATGCTTGCATTTTAATGCATCCTTCACTGCTTCTTCCAGCGAGACACTCGAGCAAGATGGATAGAATCTGCGGTAACTCTCGTTTACACGCACTTTGCGCTTATTAATATTCATAAAACGTTGTCAGCGATTATTCCGAGTCCTACTCGCTTGAGTTTACCATTTAAATACTAAGTGGTGAGAATATTATACGACTATGATATTTGTACCTTATGTATCAACATATAACTATGAAATACAGGACTCTATACTATGAACTTTTTATCGTACGAACGAAATAAACAATATGTTCACTAAATCAAGAGTCAATTTTATTGACTGACATTATCAAGAGTTCCCATTCGAATCCTTTTCCTTAAAAGTTCTCCAGAATCCATCTCAGCAGAGCCAACAATGTTTACAAACTAACAAAGCTAAGTCAGCATTGCAAATGGCAGTATTGTTACACGGCTTGTTTCACTTGCACGTCAGCTTGTAGCTTGTTACAAACCCGTGGTGCATAAAATTGTTTCATTGCTAGCTCGTTTTCTCGGAACAAAGGTACTATCATTATGCTCAATAAACCACAGTGTGATTTTTATTTTTGTTGTGCTTTGCTCATTCTTTTCTCTTGCGCGAGAAGATTCTGCTAATGAGATAAGTTGTAAATTGCTGCAATCGCTCTTGGCTCTTGGTATTTGAATTTATTCATGATGACCGGCGCCATTTTTACTATAGTCACGGTTGACTTTATAGATGTCGTGAATAATCGATAAAGTATTGTTTAGTTATCACTCTAGCTCAAAAAGGCTGGCGAAATTATAAAAACACCTAGAGAGTTGATAGTTATCTCTATCGATGTCGACTATCCCACAGTTGTCAGTGCGCCGCGGTGCAGGTTGCCATAAAAGGCGTTCACTGTCCACCCGATACGGTCGATCATAATCGATGGAAAAACGCGCTCCTTCGAGCCGGACTTGACCCTATTGAACGCAAAGATTATAACATTTTTGAGCACATTTTCAAGGATTAATAAATAATCCATTGTCTATTGTCAAGACGTGATAGAACAGATCCTTTGTGTGATGTTATCCAGATTTGAGCTAACAATAATGGATAAAATCTCAGCTGCACGCAAAGTTAGCGAGATTGTCAGATAAAGGGCCTCGGGCTGCGCGGGCGCATCTGCCGGCCCACGTGCCGCCCGCGCTTATAAAACTTTTTTCTTGTTTCCGCTACGGAGCATTCATCATGCTCTATAGATGTGCGCGGTAATAACAGGGTTACCTTTCGTAATTCATTCTTTAATTAAATTTCGTTTTCCCCTTTCCATTCCGTCCGTAGGTAGGTGTCTATTCTCTTTGTTTATCTCTTAGTTGTTTGTTTTTAATTCTACGCGGTATTATGTTCACCAATTTCGTGAGAGACGTTTCGCCCTAAATTACTTTGGAGCACATGTGCGAGCCTGTTTTTTGTCAGCCGACATCTGAGGTCTATTCCGTAACATGTGCGAAATTAATGGCTTCAAGAGCATCCCACTTTTAGGGTCTCTTCGAAACAAATATCTTTTCGGAAACTTCAAGCTATAAACGCGTCGGTTTCTCACGACTGCAATAATTCAGGTCACTGTAATTGAATAGGTAGGTATGCAGTTCAGTTAGACCTATTACATGGCAATAAAAAGCGAGCGTCAATAAAACTGTCATCACATCAATGGACGCATGCCGTCGTACCTACTGTTTGGATTAATGATTAGTAGGAAGGCCTCTTTACGCTAACTACGAGTACAAGCCGGTATACGCTACTTCGAAGCTATGTTAGTCACTATTTTGAATGTTATTGAATTGTTCTTCTACTTGAGCCATGGGCATGCTTATGGCTTTGTTGTGTAACGTCTATGGTGGTGATTAAATCTCACCATTATTATTAACTGGCTCCATTCAAACACCCACTGTAGTTCTAGGCGGTTCAGAGCTATGCCGTCCACCCACTGTGGCTGGTCCCGTAGGCGCTCCACGGTCACACACAAACCTTTATTCATACGACTTCTAAGCTCACTGTTTTCGATTGTTTGTCGCTAACTCACATTTACATTCGGAGAGCCAATGTCGCTACAGACCCAAGGTCCGCCATTGTTTTGACTGTTTAGGTGGTCTGTACAGAATACAGGCGCTCATTTGAATATGCTAAACGAACCGATGTCAAATCTTTTCGTGCTGTTTAGATGAGATGCTCGTGTCCCGTGCAAGCCAAAATCAACAGATCGTCCATATATGCAGCGTATATGATAATGAACAAATCCTTCATGCAGAAACATAGATAACTTTACCGTTAATTCGCATATTATTTTTCAGGAGGACCATCTGCGCGAGTTTCCCAAAATCCTTTAATATCAGCACTAGAGTAACATATCCGTGCACGTGAAGGTCACAAACACTGTCTAGTATCTAATCCACTTATCACCGGGATGCACTAAGTTTTTATCACAAGTTGTCAATAAATCGTCTATGAAGAGCTATATCGTTGCACACGTCCTTCCGCAGACAGAGCGAGCGGTAGACTAGCCGGGTGAGGAGAGAGGTGGCGCGCGCGGGAACGCAGCCTAAAGTTATCCATACTAGCTATCTCGTAACCTGTGTGCGACGCGCGGTAGCACCCCCCCTCTACGGTTCCGACGCTGCACCCAGCAAATCCGGTGAACACAAAACTGTCGTGACTCGGCGATAGATTATACCCACCTTTGTATGAAATTTCTTCTCGTTTTTATTCAAGGATTGAAACTGTCTGAGATTGTGTGGGCGCTATGATGCCTGCTCGATAATGTTATGAACAGATTGTATAAAATTTATGCGGTTAAGTGTTACCGTTATCGGTCGTGTGGCACTCGACCGAGCATTGGTGAGTGCATCGATAACAAACCAAACACGACCGCTTTATTACACGAAAGTAATATCATTCCGATCGATACTGTAAATCAGTAGGTACAATATAATCAGAGACTCAATAAACGAATCAGATTCAAACATGGCACGCCGTTAAAAGGCGATGAATTCCTTCGATAGAAAGCTAAGAAGATTTATGAAGCTCTACTTGATTTTAAAGGTTTATTAAGAGATTCGGTCGATAAATCATATAGCAATTTGGATAACCATCAATCGTAGACGTTTTTATGTAAATTATTACGCCTGAGACGCTCGAGGACGTGATAATGGTTACAATTACGTTGGTATTTTGTTAGACTTGGGTGTCCATTCGAATCGGATTTGCGTCCTCGGGACGATTGGCTAATTCCGTTTGATGAAGAGTTATCGCGTTTCCCGTCTCTATCCAATATTTCAATTCCTCTATTTTCTTCTCAAATCCCTCGCTTCGATAGACTGTTATTATCCTTGCGAACGTCTACCAAATGGAGCCTTTCTTGGGAATCAAAGTCTCTTTCATCCCAAATTTAATTTAAATTCGAGATTCCTGGATCCATATTCCATAACTCGGGGCTAATCGTAAAATGGAATCTCTCACTTAGGTAATTAGATACATTATTCTACCCTTTTCAGAGATTGTACAGAAGCGATACGTTTATAAACTAGTTTGGATCGAGCTCGTCAGCCTCAGGATCTGATTTTGGTTTTATTTTGGAATACGTTCTGGGAAGGTTGACTCTCAAGGACGTCTGCCTGACAGGTCATGGGTTTTGATATTATTTTTATGAGTTAAGATTATGGTATGTTTGAGAATGGAAGATTCAGAAGTGTTTTATTTTTAATTGATTTATAAATTTTACCTGATAGTTTTTAGAGCATGTTCAAAGTATAATAAAAATAACAGTGAAATGTTAATCTGAGTGGAAATCATTTAAATTTTAAGGCAAATATGATATTTACTATTAGGTAATATTATTGATACCAATCAATACCAAGTATGAACCATAGTTTTTTGTAGACTTTTGCAAAAATAATTATTACGATATTCAAAAACAGGTGAACGCGAATCAAATTAAAGACACGTTATAATAATTTAACTAAGTATGAACATTATTTGATAAATTTTTTTTACATTCACTTCTTAAGTTTAAAATTTGATTGAACTATAGATTCACATTCACCCTCTTCCATAAAAAAATACGACTGTTTGTTATTTTATATTTAATGAATACCTTTTAAGATAAATTGTCAACATCTACGGCTGGAACACTATTTAATGAAACCAGAAACGGAAACATTCTAATCAAATTTAACTTATTATTGCTTGATTTATGTTTGTTACACTTTCTGTTGTTATCGCTTTGTTCTTTTGCGTTTTACATACATACTTGTTTTGCTTCATACTTTATCTACATCTCGAATTTAATTGCTCATCCAATAAGGAACAGGCAATAAACGGATTTCTCTTGAAAGCATCATTCGGGTTAACAACACAATATATTTCGAGATGAAATGCATAATCGCGCTCCTACGCTCGCCACTTGTCATAGGGCCCACACATTTTGTCAAACGATACATCGTTGCATTGTTATGATACTCCTTGTTCCTTTAGCATTATTAAGACCTTATTTTTTGAATTTTGCATTAAAATTCAAATCATTAACCAGTAATTTTTTTCCTCCTCATTCAACAGATTATTTATTTTCACTTAAAAAAATTTAATGGGAATATGGATAATTCTGCACAATTGTTCTTTGTCTACAGTAAGTTAAGGGTGACTTTATGCATAACTTATTGCCTACGTTTTCGTTAATAATTTCAAAAAATTCAAAAAATTCTTTTTTAGTACGCTCTTTTAGGTCATAACGAATACATGAATGAAAATGCTTTATTGTACACCATAAGACAAATAACAATAACAAAGAGAAGGAAACATTACAAAATATTTAGTACAATGGGCGGTCTTATCGCTATTAAGCGATCTCTTCCAGACAACCAGTATGGAGACAGTTACGATAATACAAGCTGGTCGGGATCAATGGGATACAAGATGGTGAATACATCCTCCACGTTTCAAGTCTACGTCCACGTTTGGCCTGTAGGCTGTCTGTCAGTCAGTCAGTCAGGACTAAGTCTTTTTTAAGTTATTTATATTATTTTTGATGACACAGATGGTCGAATGGCAAGTGTATTGGACTGCCACGCCCGGTGTCGCGGGTTCGATTCCCGCTTTAGGACAAACATTTGTGTGATGAACATCGGTGTTTGTCCTGAGTCTGGGTGTTTTCTATGTATTATATGTATGCATTTACAAAAAAAAAAGTATTTAAGTATCTGCCATCTGGTTTCCATAGTACAAGCTCTGCTTAGTTTGGGGCTAGATGGCGCTGTGTCACATGTCCAAAATTTTTATTTATTTATTTATTATTCTTATTCTCAATGGTTTGTTTCTTGGTTCTTAGTTTTGTGACTGCAGTGATTTTAAGCTACACATCCACGTGTGACCAACATCTGCTGCCAATTACTCAGTCAAAAAGCTCATGCGTTTTAATTGGTTTATCTTTCCATCTTGCGTTTGGTTTTGGTGAATAAATCTTGTGTATAAATAAAAGCTTTTGAAACTCGTTTTGCAACTTTCAAAGTTTTCGAGTTTTGCCTTAGCTTGGTGTGGAGACCTGTAATTACTTAATTAAGTATGTTTGTTCATACAACGTGTTAAGAACTTATTGCCATTAAACGAAACTTCGCTTCTTTCAAAGTCACTAGACTGAAAAGAACTCAAAATCTTCATTAACTTCGCAATTAAGGTGCCGTCAACCTTTCATGCTAATTCACCGGGTGGTGGTGCATTTCATATGTAAATGTTTTCCTGCTTGGCAACTCCAATTATTTCTGTGTGTTCTGAAAGATTAATCTCGCTTAATTTGGCGATGAACATGGCAAGCTGATTGGAATTTCATTCTGCATTGAAATGATTAATGAAGTGAAATGTTGATAAAGCTTGTGGTTTTTTCAACGAGAGAACAAAAAGCTTCGCAAGGAAGAGTAGCGTCACTCTTGCCTATCAAAGAAACACGGTACACATGTTTTTGCTTTCCATAATGCTAACGATAATATAGCCGATATATTTACGATGTTTGAAGCCACAGAGATTTTCGATTATAGGGCTTTATCATGTATAAAAAATTGCTTGAAAATTATTCGATTTGGTGGTGAAAATATGGAAAATTAGTTTTGCTCTCATTTAATGATGATTGTGTTTCTTGAAAAACTAAACGGCTGCAGACATAGCTATTCTTTATCTGGTTATGTATGTGACATTTCATTTAGATCAGGCTTATAGTTTTCAAATAAATCGGAAAGTACGTTTGTATGGGGACTTGGGTGTTCACACCCTTCAGAAGTCTCAGAAATTTAAGATAACAACAGAAGACAGTTGAATGGAAACCTGTTATTTTAGCGTGATCATACATAGTTAAATAAAAGTATTATTTAACTATGTATGATCACGCTAAACACACTAAACACAAAAGTAAACTATTGAGTAAATATCTGTCGTAAGCGGCATAACTCCACAATAGATAAACATAGTCTACCGAGCATTGGACTGGAAATAGATAAAGACGAATTGTATATTGATACCTCTCTAAGCCGAATCAAAGCACTAAACTATACTTAATATTTGGGCGAGTAGAAAATCGTAACAGAGCAACATAATTTCAAGCAAATAGACACAAATGTCCTAACAACTGCAAATATTTGGTGCCAGTATATCTGTTAAGGCCATGTCAATGTTGACTTGTTAGGTAACGACTCGGATATCATATCGAGGGATTTGTAGTTGTGATTGGTTAATCCTTATCTTTTAACAAACTGTGTCATTAAACGGAATTTGGTTTCAATCACATGTTAGTTACAAGACGAATTTTAGAAAACAATGCTTTTATGAACGACTTTTTGCGTTGCGCAATAACAAAATTCCTTTGCTAGTAGGCGCCTACACTTCTTTACAAACATACCCTCGAAATTCTAACTTTCCACGTCCAGCTGTGCCTGTGCGTTGTCTGTCTATCTGTCAGTCGATCAGTCAGTCATGACTTATCCTTTTATATTGATTAAGTATTGATTTTTCGGATGACCTTAACAACCGGGACGCTGGGTTTAACTCTGCAGTAGTCGAAACATTTTTAAAATCAATAATCTAATATTAATACACTTAAAATATGTAAAAAAAACTGGTTCTACCTCTTTTATTTTCTTGGTTTATTGGAACTTCCGACATAAAAAACACAAAATTTAACAGAGCTAACATACTTTTAACAAAATGAAAATAGAATACAATTACATGGAAAAAGAACGAATATTACCACTGTGCCATTAGTTACATTTTAAAAGAACAAAACCGTGTAATTGTTCGTCTCATTTGCCACAAACACTGTGTAATCCGATATGAGGCTTCCCGCGGCTAATTGCTCGCTGCTTTCAGTGTGGGGTTACTTTAGGGTGACATCTTTTCCAAACCAAGGTAGAAAAGTGTACGATTTGTGAATAAAAAATTCAGAATGGTTGCTATCTGGAGAAAGTTCCACTAGTTACACCGACAAGCGCGAAAAACTGATTTTAATAAAAAAAAACCCTACTTAGCTCATTGATGATGAACATTCAGGAATTCCTCCAACTAAGTTTTTACATTTCTTTGTCAACAAATCTATTTCATCTAAGTCTACTTGTATCTCATCCTCTTTTGCAATTTTCTCCAACCTTGTGAGTGGTAGTTTGTTTCATTTTCAAATTTCTATCTATTATTAGATAGCTAGATTTATTACTAGTACTCGTAGTTTCCGCATGAGCATTATGGTTTCACTTAGTAATTATGATGACGGCAGGTCTTAAATCTTCAGCTTACATATAGTTCTTTATTTTTTTTTACGTACGATATTCATATTGTGTTTACTTTTCCATAAAAAAAAACATAAAAATATTGGCACCCTACAACACCATACTGTCGGCACATCTATTTTCGACAATTTATTCACATATTTTAACGCTCAATTGATAGGGGTTGATTAATTTAGGGATGCAACCCATTCTGCTGTGTCATAAATACATAACTCAATGGCACTTATCTTTTGAAATGAGCGAATTCAGCATAAATTTATAGATATCGCTACTCGGCAATCATTAAACTATTAAAATGCAGTAACAGTACGTTTGCTCATCATCTCCCTGCCCTTATCCCACACTTACGTGGGGTCGGCACAACTTGTCTTCTTCTTCCATTCGTCTCTATCAGCCGTCATATCTGTACTCACGCCTGCTTCGACACAGTCCATCCATCTTTTATTTGGTCTTCCTCTTCTTATTTCTTCTTGACGGTAGATTTGGTGAAGTTCCTTTTATTTTCGATTACTTATAAGTGTTCTATTAATCGAAATAGCTACAAAAATGAAAATACTTTGGTAGAAAATAATTACGATTTTGAAACATAGAAAATACTAGCACGCAAAGGACCAAATTGGCATAGCCAAAGATAAATTACAGAAACAATGTGCCATGACGAGGTATGTATCAATCAAAGTAGAAAGCTATCTATCACCCAATCAAGAGGAATTAGATACAGGTATTGCGAAATCATACTTTGAGTTAAAACTAAAAGATTGTTTGATTCATCGTGATGATGAACAAACTTTGATGTTACTAAAAATGTGAGTAACATCAAAGTTTGTAAGGATGATACATTTTCGTTACTTCATCGCGCAAAACTACTGGACAACTTTTGTTCGGATGGAATTTTAATGCAGTTAGCCGCAGATGGCTGTAACTGTGTCACCGGACTCTCGGTGAGCGCAGAGGCCGCTCGACTACTGGAGAACTCGACGTAGAAGAATATCATATAAGTACGAGTATGTCACCTTAATTCTGTAAGACGTTAATATAATATTTTCCAACACGTTTAATTACAAATTGTAAACACTACGAAAGTTTGCTATGGAATAGACCAATCAAAAGAACATCCACACAGCGTAATGATGAATATGAATGATCCAAAAAAAAAATGTAACCAACCCTACCGATCTGAGGGCGTTCTCACTTCCGTTCACAATTTTTCGGAATGTTTAATTTTATCGGTTTTTAAACCGTAAATTGTAAATAATCTGTGTTTACTATTTAACGTTGCCATATAAATAAAAATAAAAATGCCTATCATTCTGACTGCTTCCTAAACATATGTAAGCGTGTATTAAATTAACCTATTACTTTTACTAATTTTGTTACACCTTATCACTATCGTCGCTGTCCTCGTTGACATATACTACGTACCTAATTCGAGGATTAAACTAAAAACTAGTGCCTAATTCGAAACTGAAAGCTAAAAGTATGTTAACCCCAATACCATATCAGCAAAGCCGTGGGCTGAAGGATTTCTACATTTGAACGTTATGTTTGAATAGAAATATTGTATCAAATCAATTATCTACCACAAAACATCAAAGCACCAATCAGCTTATATCTGAAGAAACCTTAAAATAATCCCCAATTAAGCCAGTGACAAAGAATAAATCCCTTACCATTTTTCAATTGAATTCTAAATGTGTTATGTTTAAAAGAAGAATGCTGGAGGATTATCAGATTTTGACTCTACCATAAAAACGATATATTAATCAAAATTGCGTTTCGTTCACTCTTAGGGTCGTAACCAACCTAGTAGAAATAGATACTACTGATTTCAATAATCGTACTAAAACAGTCGTGACATCTTCAATTCAAATTATTACACATACATGCAAAACATATGAAAGATAAAGATAAAAGATAAGAAACTGAACTAAACCCATTGAGCTAAAAGTATAGTTTATTAGCCGGAATAACACATTATTAAATACTGTACCGTTAATATTAAGCTTTTTGCTTATAGAGAGCAGCATTTGATTATCCGTTCGAGTTAGTCAAGTGCTGATAGTCCATTTCCACCGTAAGTGGCGCCACCTAGCGGCTTTGTGTGGTATTTTTATGTCTACCGATAATGGCCGCTCAATTACTTCTCATTGGCGTTTTGTATTCCGCCGAGTTAACACGTCCGAACAGCTCCTACCTAGGACTGTTCCATACTTATTATAAGTTTTCAATATCGAATTCGAAACTATCATTCGAAAAAGAAATAAAGTGTTTAAAAAGTGCAAAAGGGGAAAATGTAAGTACCCTCTTTTCTTAATGTAGCCGATATGGCTTTATTAAATTGAATTATTTAACGGTTTATTCCGTTCGGTATAACATGTATGTGTATACAAAATAAAGATAAAGATATTGTCCATCCGCCCAGGTTTGTGTAGCAGAAACACTTGATGAGATTCCCCAGTTACATAAGAAAAAGTGTTTAAATTTAAATTTATTGATCTAGATAGCGTGAATTTGCGCTACAAGCTACCTATATAGCTATCAAGCTCAAGCTGCAGGTCATGCAGCCCTATAAACGGCAGCTCGTCGAACTATCCGAGCAGGATTCTGCGCGTGAGTGCACTATATTCATGAAAATCGGTGAGCTACGCAAACTTTTTTAAATTTTGTTGAAGTGATTCTAATAGTCTTTTCGGGTCAGTGGTTCAACGTTTATTTTCCTAGTACGCAAGTCCACGACTGGTGCTATTACTAAAGAAAAAAAAAAAAAAATCATATTAAACAACGTTACGAACGTTTTAATGATAGTATGAACTTGAGTACTTAACTGTTCTACGAAGTTTTTTGTCGAAAAGCCATTGACATAGGAACCGTCTGTTCCAAAAGATCCGATGACTAGTTCTAATGTAGGTTCAATCGTTTAGATGTTTTTTGGTTAGTATGTAAATATTCCTACACAATTCTCATTTAGACCACTACAGGTGGCATTGTCTAGCAAACAAAAAGGGGAAAAATACGTATAAGTACATGCACCTTACGTTGTGGGAGTAGGTATCATACCTATTCAAGAGAAATAGGTTTTCTTCAGAAAACACGTAAGATTTGAGCAATAATAATACCTAATTTAATTGTTTTTCGACTACCTACCCGATTTTTATTGAAATTAAATAATGTTGCAAAATTATTCGGATTTGTTGTAGAAATCATTTCTACCACCAAGCAAGCCCTCACACAAATAATTTAGAGTCACACCTCCTTAGAACAGTAATTTTGATTTGAATACGCAGTAATTTTCTAGGTTGTAACAGTGGTGTAATAGTAACAATAAAAGCTTAACATTAGGGTAACCTATGGTTTTACAAAAGATGTACTGTGTCTGAAGCAAGACATGTATAATTTTAAAAAACATATATATTATGAATTCTCCGCGGATTTCAATTTCGGGAACTTTGAGTAATTACAAAATTTGAGAGATGTTAAACTGCTTTAATTTACTGTACATGGAAATTAATCTTATGTCTCTGCTCACGCAAGGCATCATTAATCTGCCAACAGGTTAAAGCTAACGTCCGGGGGGTGTATATAAGTATTTAAAGTATTTATTTTTCTTTCGTGCATTATTAAAGTACCGACTTTGATTCAAGTTTTTATGATGTCTCTGCTCACGCAAGGCATAAACAATCTGCAAACAGATTAAAACTAACCTCCGGGGTGTAGATAGTGTTTATTTTCTTTCATACACTATTAAAGTAAGTACCTACAACGAGTCAAGTGTTTATGATGTCTCTGCTGACGGCAAGGCATTAACAATCTGTCGACAGATTGTCTGCCGACAGATTGGAGCTCCCATCTCGAGGGTGAGGAGCAAGTATTGATTTAATGACAAGACTTTTATAATATTTTACCTTGTAGTGTTCCACTACCTACATTACTGTATAGTCTAACCGGATGCATTTGTTTTTGGCAAACCTTAAGCTGCAAACAGATCTAAGTATAAAAGTTTAGCTTTTAAGGACATAGTTCCAGTACCTACATTGAAATCTATAGATGTTTCTGTCTACGACAAGACATCAGCAGTTTTAAAATGGTTGCTCCATCTTAAATATTGATGTCGAGCCCGTACTGCTTTCATAAACCAGACTCAAATAGGCACAATAGAACTATTGGATACCTGCTCACTGCAAGGCATCAACGATTTGCAAACAACTTAATTTTAGGTTCTGTAATGCTTGTATAACCAGGTTTACCAGGGAATGTTAATAGTAGCGTAGGTACGCATTGAAGCGGCAAAACATTACCAGTGAATCACGAGATTCCCAAAGAAGTTACGCAAGACTGTTGTATTGGCTACTTCCCAGTTCGTACACTCTTTTTACTAAACTTATGGGTGACTCAACTCACGGTAAGAGCACCAAAATAATGGAACTTTGTGTGCTCGATAGCACGTAATGAAGGAAAGTCCTTGTTTAGGATAAAAAATATCAATAATTTATAATTATAAAATAGTTTACAGCATACTATAAATTCATCTTAACTTAGGCTAGAAATTGTGAGATATTTTTTCAACTCTCTTTCGAGAAATGAACTACTTACGTAATGTTTTTATCAGATACCCTCATGGTATTTTTAATAAAATTGTTTATTTAAATGACTCGTCTTGCCCCTTGCTTAGCCATTATTGGCTCGAACCTTGTATTTTAGTAAAGTATCGTAATATTAAACGTTTCAAAAAAAAAAAAAACAAGCAAGTAAGTACCCTACTTACTTATCGATATCACTCTTATCAAAAATATTATTTCCAAATATTGTCAGTAGGTACTTTATGAGATCTAAGCTGTCGCCTCCAAATTAACATAAATGCACTAGATGCCTGTGTATCTTCTTAATCGTAATATAGGTACGTAAACTACGGAAGTAGGTACCGTATCAATTAACCCTGTTCAACAATGAATACTGACTAGAGCATGATACAAAATAGCATGCCTGTAAACTACAATCGTTTTCTCCTAATTGAGTGTTTGGCTCTGTTGTCAAGAGTTCTAAATAAGCCTCCCAAAGGCTTCAGACTTACAATATAAATGTACGTCAAACCTTAGTTACAAATGAACTAAATAGTGTTTGAGCTTATTATAAAAGTTTTAAATTAACATGGTCGCATTAGTCTAAGCAGACACTTATCTGGCTCGAATGATAAGAATTTTCTGTACATGAACATATTATTGCCTTTAACTAGTACTTGTTTATTTAAACAGTTGCTATACCTATACCTAGTTAGTAGGTATATGGAATATAATATATTATGTATTTAAAGTAAACTATATTTATAGTACCTAAATATCAAATATTTCGAATGGCAACGACTGCACCTAGGCAGGTACTTAATTTTTCATGTCTTTATTAAGTTGCCTAATAGGCAAGATCAAATCACTTAACCCAACATACTGATTGCCCAATATCTTATTGCCCAATATCTTATCACTTTAAGTATGTTCATGCATTTTATATAATTATCATACATGCCTGTCACTCAGGCTGTTGACCAATGCTGTATTCCAAAGTTTTATTGTATATTATATTCGTTAGCTATCAAACGAACTTCGCAAGCGATTGCATACCGACTACGTTCGATCTTTAATTGATTAAACTTTGTTCATGAAAAATAAAATGTTATGGTTATAATGAACAACAACAAAACAACTGAAATGACATAATATCCTAATATCATCTAGCGAACATTTGCAAACAAGAATGGCTCTCATTCATTATAACGATATGACGGAACGCTGACTTGTCAGCTCACATGATTTCTCGATTCTGGAATCCTTCCCATAATGATAACTTTTAACGTTACTCTTAGTTTTATGAGTAAACGCAGTAGGATAATAAACTGATGTTAAAGGTATACATCAATGAAAAATTGTCATTTGGCATAACTGACATGAACCAATACTTACAATTCTATATCTACAATTCTATCCTATTTTCCTTAACGCTTGTTGTTATTGTTGACTATTGCAATATAATAATTTCTTATCGTGTCACCAGTTCTTTCGAACCAGTGTGGTAAAAGGATATCATGTGCGTCTCGAAGAGGTTCGTTTAGAATCACTAACATTTAATTTGCCAAATAGCTACCTAAACTAGGTGATTCGGTAATTGTCTAGTAATTAATGTTATTGTATCTACTTAACTTGATACAGTGATCAAAATCACTGCATTGGAAGCATAATAGAAGTGTCTCTAAATAATATTAAACTACCTAACTGGAATTACGAATAATTGGATAGTGTTGACACACCCAATTATCATCACGCTAATAATTTTAATAAACTATAACATTATATTATATTACATTGATTATTTTTATTATTTTCCCTCTAGTTTATTATAACCACATAAAAAAATATAGAGAGGAAGGCAATGTGAAATTGTTTTTAAACTTTTTTTTTTGAGAAAATATATAAAATTGATTTAACATAATAACTTAATCACTCTCATTCGATTCGAAACAAAGTATTTGTATTTTAAATACAGTTTAATTAAATTAGTATGAAGTATTATGCTAGTAAATACTACAATACATTTGTAAATAATAATGTTCACTTATATTTCGAAGGTATCGAACAAAACTGATTAGGCACACATGGCTGTGTAGCAAGTATACCGAATGATAATTATATCGAAACTGTGAACGCAGTAACCCTGAAAATGTGTTATGAGAGTAACCAACCTCCGACAGTGGTTTCTGAAATATTGTTTGACCTCGCTGAAGGTCTGTCATAATCAGTATTTAAATATCCTATATCCTATACTTATTACATAAGACAGTAAGTTGCGAGTTATGTTTAACGTAGCAAATACAATGATTGTTATTAAAACAAACAAAATATCATAATTCATATACTTTATTACAGGTTCATATTGAAAAATGATAATAACTTATGTTTTATTAAGAACTTACAATAAATCATCACATTGGCGTATAAGAACCTGAAATTTCACGTTGCAAGTGGCGTCACCAGGCGATAGCAAACAGAATCTCTATAAGCAAAAAGCTTAATATTAACGGTACAGTATTTAATAGCGGCGTTTTCCCTGAAAGAAAACGCATATTAAATACTTACCTTAATATTAAGCTTTAGTTTGATTTCTGCGTGGTGAAAATACGTAATAAAAAGCCAATGAGAAGTAATTGAGCGGCCATTATCGGTAGACATAAAAATACCACACAAAGCCGCTAGGTGGCGCCACTTACGGTGGAAATGGACTATCAGCACTTGACTAACTCGAACGGAAAATCAAATGCTGCTCTCTATAAGCAAAAAGCTTAATATTAAGGTAAGTATTTAATATGCGTTTTCTTTCAGGGAAAACGCCGCTAATCTTTATCCCGATACTACGCGGACGAAGTCATGAGTACGCTATGAGCAGCTTCTGGATAAATATATATCTGAAATATATTTTCTTTCTTACAGAAGAGGCTACGTGGAACACCCACTAAAATATTTCTGAGTAACTCGTCTGTCCCGCCCCAATTATAATAATGGATATTATTTTTACGTCACATCCGAGCCACACAGACAGACCGACATTCCCGCTTCCCGCGGAAATAGAAATGGGCGGTAAACGAAATACTGAGCTGAAGATTTTATATGTTTTCAGGATGTGACTTGACTTGTGACAATGAGGAAATGAAACTGACGGGAACAAGTGAGCCGAACAATTCGTAACAACTTCTGAAGAACTAGAGAAAGACTTTCTATCGTTTTTGCTTGACCTCTTGGTTCTCGGATAGATGTCTCATTCTGATTACGGGTAATCAGAAAAAAATGCGTGTTTTTATCATTATACCTTAGCTAAACATTAACGGTACGTCGACGCAACGGTGACGATAAAAACGAACGTCAACGGCAAATTTACGTTATATTGAGCATACGTGCACAAAATCATGCAAGATAACCGAATTACTCGATAAATCAGCTAGTTTATTCGAAACTACAACAGACATGCTTAATTTTACAACTAGATAATCAGTGAATACAATCTACCGATAATATTTCTGATTATAAAAGTATGCGAGGATATGTTATCGCTTTGAACAGACGTAGTGGCGACAACAAAATTAAAAAAAATACTTTCTGGCTGGGTCTTTCAAACAAAATCGCTAGTCAGCCTTCATGCTTGCTAAGCTATTAAGGTAGTACCATTATAAAATGCATGACATCTAAATTATAAATTCTTTTCAAGTACACCTCTACCAAAAATCATGGCGAAAGTATGCCAAAATTATGTTCTTTAACTTCTGAAGTCCTATAAATCCGCTTGGTGTTATATTTCTAGATATTTGAGAGGTAGGTGAGCCTATGCCTCAACAATGGAACCAATCAAGGTTAATGATGCTTTATACCTATGTTATGTACAGTACCTCTTTTATTTTACCGAGCAACGATAACCATAATACACAATTTCCAAAGGCAGAGACGAGCTTAAATTTTAATTGCTCCAAAACGCAAAAAGAAATGAATTATCCATCGGAATGAAAGTTGTTCAAAGGAAAGAATGGAATTAAAAGAGTTAATTGTTCTGGGATCAAAGATACCGAAATCGACGACACAAACTGGCAGAGCTACTTCTCAATTTTATAAAAGTTGTTAAACATACAAGTGAGAATTGCGTAAAACTTTTATTTTAACCTTTCCACTCACTCACCTTATAAGAGATGGAGCGACGACATTGTCGACACCAGCTATTTGACGAAGACGCCAAATAGCTGGTGTTACCTGGAGTAGGAGTAGCTAGAGAAATAAATAGATGGCAAGACATGGAGGAGATTCTTGCACAAAAAATAATGAGTAAAATTTAGATAGAAGAAACAAGTAGAATAGATTAAGTGAAAATAGGATAAACTATGTAATATGTGTAAGAAATCAAAAGCTTTTATTATTATTATTATTAATCACTCAGTGTTATGACAGATATTGCCTTCATCTTCATCTTTAAACTGTACAGACTTGCTATTTAGTAAGAATTTAATAATAAATTTAGTGTGAAATGCGGTGTAAAGAATGGTAGAGAAACTATTCATAGAACATCATGAGAATAGAATAAGATAGATAATATATAATTGATAAAAAAAAGCCACATCAATATAAAATTATAGATATGATAAAGATAATTTATTATATCAAAAAAAAAAAACAAGCCTAATTAAGTAAACATTATGATAATCTTAATTATTCATTTAAATGGTTCGTGTTGCATTAATTAGTCTGCAGTGCCTAATTAGTGTTCAGTGTCTACACTAGTATGGTACTTGTGTCGACACAGCTTGACCTCCGGGATAACGATTACATTATACCATATTCTGAGGAATTTCAAAAAAGATGATTCGCAAGACACTGTTTTGTTTGGCTGTAACAATATGTTCATAGTCTTCAACTCAAGTCGGCTAAAAGCCGTGTTGGCCGAGTGGGAAGTGCCTCGAGTTTCGATCCTTGGGTCGTTGGTTCAGAACCCGATCGTACACCAATGGATTTTTCTTTGAAAAAAGATCTATGTGTGCTTTTAAAAACTTAGAATTGATTAATCCATTTTATAACAGACTTCGTTGTTTTTACGATAAAATATACTAAGAAAGATTATTCTATTCGCAATAGTAATTAAATCATTTCAGCGTGCATTGCGTTTTCTCGTAAAAGCAAGCAAGTAGGAACACCGAACGACTTTCGCACTTCCACAGAAACGATGATTAACATTTATTTATGTTCTCCATAATATTCATATCCAAAATAAACATAACAGCACATGTTCGAAGGTCGTTATCATACATCTGGTAACACAATGTACGTGGCTCTACAATGCAGCTCATGAAAGGAACAGCAAGAAAATTAGATTTTACACAAGTTTACTGGATGAGATTTAAATTTGGTATCAAGTGATTGCAATGACGAATTAGCATTTCTAGAGGGTCAAGACAAGACCCAGAAACTAAAACTAATTGCTTGGTTAAAAAAGAAAAACTTATAGGTTTTATTTATTTACTTACAGATATCAATTTTGCCTTGTTCGCTTTATGACAGATTAGCATTAGGCCAGATTAGTTTTAGGACAGATTTGCTCTACCGCAGAAATTTTACTGTCAATGGCAGATTCGATAAGAGTTTTCTATTTTCTTTCAACCCTAAATCAGAAATCAGTACCTATTATTACAAAAACTACCATAACCCTTGAATCAGACAGACAGTAGAAATAAGCTCTAAATTTTCTTTTAACATAAAATTAGACATTACTTACATCGAAGATTCCATACTTTAGAGACTCGATACCTACTTATTTCTAGTACATTGCAAGTTATTTATAAAATAGGCTTTGCACACCGCATAAAACTGTTTTATTTTAAGCTAAATATAATTATCGTGTAATAACTGTTGATAAATCAATAAACAAATAATAAATAATTAATATCGGTTAGTTAGGTTTCGGTTAAGTGGTGAAGTGAACCAGTCATCTCAATTTAGCTGTGCCTTGTATCACAGATTGTTCCAGCTAGTTCACACGACGGTAAAGTTCTTAATTGTTGAGACAAGCTTAATTATTAATGAGGACGGAACCCGAGAGATGAGTAGTACCATGTTGAAGTTTTTATAACCAAGTTTAAAGCTTATTTACGGCAACATCATTATAAGCATAGAGTTGAGTAATGTACTTTCTCTGGCACTCTGGCTTGATTTTTTTTTCAGTTCGGAAATATTAAGATTCATATTCATATTCATATTCATATTCAAATTCATTTATTTATTGTTTCATTTGCATACAGGTTATATAACTTAGGTGTAAGTGGCTTAAAGGTACACAATGCACATGAACCCTGTAAGGGCGCAACAACTTTAAGTTAATTTTTTGCTCGGTAGTCATCTAATTCACTTATGTTTATTTCATAGTCAAATTAATTATGTATTACAAAAATATTGATAAATTAGCATTAGTTAGGTGATTTGTATTTTTGTTTGAGTGATGTCAAGTTTTAAATATTGTTAATTCTAATGTCAAATTTAATTTTAATGTCAAATAAATATGCTTAATGTCAATATTTTTATAATTTCTAAAAATAAGTAATAATAGTATTAATTTTCATTTTATATAGGTACCTACACTTAAACAAAAAAAAAACTTATCATTGACAGTCAACATTTATCTGATAGAAATTCGTTTACATTGTAATAGCATTTTTCCATTAGGAATAATTTAAATTGTTTTTGGAATAAATTATCGCTCACAGCATTTTTTATCATTTCTGGTACATTGTTGTATATCTTAACGAGCCTATGGTGCGGACTTTTGCCTACAGTTTTCAAGTTAGTTGCCGGTTGCACTAATTTATTTTTATGTCGTCTAATACAGTCTGGGTTGAGATCTAACTTCGACTTAAACAATTCTCGATGCTTCCTTACAAATAGTGATGCTTGCAATATGTAGATACATGGGAGGGTCAGTATTTCTCTTTGTTTGAAGTGTGGCTTACAACTTTCCCGCCGCTTTATATTTACTAGAATTCTAATACATTTCTTTTGCATTATGAACAATTGATTACATTCTACACTTTCACCCCACAATATTACTGAGTTTGACAACCATCCATATACATATGCATAGTATGTTGTTAGAGCTGTTTCGTAGTTTGTATTGGCTTTCAATAAACTAAAGGCGTAAATAAATTTTGATAATTTAGTTTTAATTTTTTGTATATGTGGTTTCCAATTTAGTGTCGAGTCTAAAGATATACCTAACAAGTTAAATTCATTTTCTTCAGTAACATTTAAACTGTTGGTAAGGTCAGTAAGGTCTAAAGCTTTTCTTTGTCGTGTCCTGAATTGTACTAATTTGGTTTTAGTTAGATTTATTTCTAAGTTATGGTCTGTAAGCCATTTATTGCATTGGTCAAGAGTAGAAGTTATGTAGTGTATGTCAATATCTATCGTGCTACCGAATAGAAGTGACACGTCATCTGCAAAAAGAACACTGGTGGTGTTTATCGTTTTTGGCAAGTCATTAATGTACGCTAAGAAGAGGATACAGCCGAGTACACTGCCCTGTGGTATTGAATTATTTATTGTAATTATGTCGGATGCTTCATTTATTAGCTGTTGTTCATTTTCGTTGAGGTATTCTAGCTGGACAAATTGTTTTCTGTTTGATAGGTATGACTTAAACCATTTATGAGCGATTCCGCGTATACCACAACCGAAAAGTTTTTGTAGAAGGGTTTCATGACATACTTTGTCGTATGCTTTTGACATGTCGAGGAATAAGCCTATTGCATAATTTCTTTTGTTGATTAGACTATATATTTCTTGCACATAATTGTATACCGCTAGCGTGGTTGATCTTTTTTTCCTAAAGCCATATTGGCACTTATCAAAAATTTCAAACTTTTCTAGAAACGTATATATTCTGTTGGCCATTGCCTTTTCAAATACCTTTGAAAATGTAGATAGGAGTGCTATGGGTCTATAACTGTTAGGGTTTTCTGATTTGCAGCCTTTTTTCAAGATAGGTCTTATTTTCGCAAGTTTAAGTTTATCGGGGAATCTACCTTCGTCAAACGATCGATTTATTAAATATGTCTGTATGTATTATATTGCCTTTTTTCTGTGAAGATTGTTTTGTTCGATTGTTTGGTTCGGGTTGGTGCAAGAAGTTTTTGTGAATATAATATGCTATGATGATCTGATAAGCCATTGTTTACAACTTTTACGGTAAAACTCTTGTGGTTGGTGAACAAAAGATCTATACATGTAGCCGATGTGCTAGTTATTCTAGTCGGTTCTTTGATTGACTGGTAGAAATTACATTCATACATTACGTCAGTGAGACGTATATAATCATTACAGTTTGTTAGATAATCTATATTAAAATCGCCAGTAATAATAACAATTTTGGAAGCGTGTTTCTTATTTATAATTTCGAGTAGGTTATTTATAAACTCAAAGAAAATTTCGATGTTTCTGTCTGGTCGATAAATATTAATAATAACAATATTTAATGATTTAATTTCAATAGCGCAACACTCAATAGTATATTCGACTGATAGATTTTCAAAGTCCGTTAGGTTGTTATAGCCGAGTCCGCTCCGTGTGAGGATGGCCACTCCGCCCCCGCGGTGCTGTCGACGGTGGAAGGACGAAGCAAACCCGTAGCCTTCGACATTCACTAGGTCCTTTTGGCTTTCGTGTATCCAGGTTTCCGATAGACATAATACTTGGTACGCCGTCGTCTCCTCCAGTAAACACTCTAGAATGTGGACTTTATTCTTGATGCTTTGTACATTTTGAATGAGCATATTAAATTCGAAACGTACCGCCAATATTTGTTTGTGCACTAGTTTTGTCGTGTCGTGCTGTGCCATTTGTCTGGCTTGGTGGAGCTCCAGGGCATCTGTCTGGTGGCGGCTGAGTTTCGTTTGAAATGGTAGTGTCATTTCCACGCATTTGTGATGTAGTTCCTCGTGTGTTGTTTGCATGTTGTGGGTGAGTACTCTGTCTCATAGAGTACCGATTTTCATGTCGTATTCTCTTCTCTTGTAATGTGTTTAGGTCGAGGAATTCCGAAATATAGAGGCCCGTGGATTTAAATTGTTTTGCATTGTCAAGTATGTATTTGGTCATTCTCTTACTTATTAATTCTATTTGGACTGGTCTCCGATTCCCTTTTCTTCCGAGTCGCTTTATTTCTTCTATATAGCCAGTTAGATTGATGTTCATGACCTCTCTAAACGCTCGTGTTACTCTGTGTTCGAGGTCAAGTTCATGCTCACTGTGGAGCTCGTGTAGTCCGTATATTACTATTGTTTTTTTCTCATCGCTAATTATTGATGGTTTATGTTGCGTAGATTGTGTGGCAATGTCTGTTAGCTTTATGTTATTTTTGGTAAGTTTTATTATATCTTTTATTTCGTTTTTTATTTGTTCTCGTTCTGATTGTAACTTCTCGATATCTTTATGTATAATTTGTAAGTCACTTTTAATAATCGTCTGATCTTCGCGCAATGTATCAGTGCTTTGCAGAAATTCTTGTCTGACATTTTGAATGGCTTTGTTTATTTGCGATTGAACAGATGATGTTATTTCGGAAACAATTGATTGTTTATTTTTTTCTAATTTTTCATCCAATGTTTTGTCAAGTAATTGTTTGAATTTATCTAATGTTATACTTTCAACAACTGTTGCATTCGTTTGTGTTTGCTCTTTGCTCTGTGAAGTTGAGCTTAATGTGTCTCCAAACACGCTTTTGTCGTGGGTCTCATACTCATCTATTGACATGGTGGTGTCGTTTAGCGGGCAATGGTATTGAAGCTGGCTTCGTGTAGGTGTATTGTCGTTACGCGCACGCTTTGTGACATTTTCGCAGCCGGGGCAGCGCCATGAGTTTGCTAGTAGATGTTTGTTTGTGTTGTAAAAAACAGTAGATATATTTAGGCACTTGTAGTGGTAGGTACCTTTACATAAGTAGCAGGCTAGTTGTTCTCCTGGACTGACTTCTTTGGGGCATGCAGCGCAGTTCATTTTCCCTGTTGTGTCGCCGGTAGTGAGTGTATATCGTGAGTACCGTGGCCCGGCGGCGGTCAGCTGACGCGGTGAGTCACCGCGTACTTGGACAATTTAACGGCACAGCTGTTTTCACTATTTTTCACGTAGACTTCTTATTTTTCGTTTGTCGATTTCACTACACGTTTTGGATTTTATTTAAGCTACACAATGGTGTTAGGTTCTTCTCGATTTACGTAACTTTCCGCCGTTTCCAAAATAAAATATTATTTAACCGAGCAGACGATCCGTTCGTGGCGCGAGCGAGATCGCGAGTTCTTAGTTTAGTAGTTAGAGTAGCTTAGTTTTCGTTGTGAACTCAGATTTGAAACTAAAAGATTTAAAGTTATCTGTAAAATAATAATAGTAATAGTAACCCTTTATTACAGGCAACTTAATATTAGAGAAATGCAATGGGCCCATAGAAATATATACCTACACACACAACCCTTGTTCAGTACGCTTTTTTACGTGAATTTACTCGTACTTTACTGCCCGGGACAGTTTTACCATAATACCAAATTAATGCTGTTATAGGGAGGACGAGTTAGGAAGAACAAAAAAACTTTATATTTATTTATTATTAGTACTGACCCTAGTAGGTAATATTTTTTTTAATAGTAATTGGTACAAGTACGGTCTACACAGCCACAGTATAGACTCCACACTGTAATCTAATTGGTCCTATTTTCTACCTATAAGCAACTCTAAAACTATGCATTACTTTGGAACGTGCATTCTTAGTTACAAGTATTAATGAGCTTGAAACGTGACCGACAGACGAACAACACCGCTATTTAAGGATGGTTAATTTGTAAAAGCTTGTACATACACGTATATCTTTTTTTTTCTCTTTCTCTATCCTTGTTCACATATAGAAAGATTATTCCTGCAGCTTTTGTGAAGGAAGAAATCTTGTATAAAGTAACGATCAGCCTACTGAATGAAGATAGCTACCAGCTTAGCCGTCTCTTTGCATCTTCTTCTTATGCTCGATTGTCTACCATCTCCGTTCCTACTCGGGACAATTAGGATAAAATATTCCCGATTGTTTCTACCTTCCGTTTATACATATATATAGGGTTGATAAAGATGTATAAAACACGTAAAATCTGGTTAATTTTGATCCACTCTACCTCATCTGGAAGGCACATAATTTCCACTTACTTGGTATTTTTCACAGTTGCATTGTATTTATTTCTTGTCTGTTGTGTATTTTAGTCGACAGTGTGTCTCAGACATAATGAGTCGCATTTCCCTATCTAAAGTCGACACGCACTTCGAATCCTAGTCTTCGGCTGCATCAAACTCAAACTGACTCAAATACGACATTTCAAACCTTATTCCGACTGAATAAAGATCAGAATAGACTGAGTAGGTTGGTAAAGAAGCAAGGTTTAGCATACAAATTGACTGAAGAAATCAATGTAAGAGAGTTCAGGTTTATAGACTCAGTTTGAGGTTTCAATGTTCTCAGCGATGGGTGAATTTTAATTGGGATTAAAAAAAACGGAATGGCAAAGATTGTCAATAATTAATACGATACTTATCAAATGTTATCTTTGAAAAACTTGTGGTCTTTCCATTTCTTCAGAGAATAGAAATAAAAGAAATGTTAGCTCTACATTCATGTAAATTATGTTGTTACTATGTACCTCTAAGTTTCCACTATGTAACTTTACATAAAAGAATATTTTTAGAAATACTAAATGTATTTATATAAATACCATTTCATTTCATTTCATTTCATTTATATTTCCAAAAAGTATTTTTTGATGATCAAAGTACTTTACGGACCTTTTTGAACCGACTTCAAAAAGGAGTAGGTTATCGATTCGGTTGAATGTATTTTTTTATGTTTTTTACCTCAGAACTTTGTTATTTTTGTTTTTGTTTTAATACCATAGAATTTTTATCATAATCAGTTAAGTAGTTTAGTTAAAATAATAAAAAAAAGTCGTTGATTTGAAATAAATTTCGTATTATGCTTCCCTTGACTTTTCAGTGGTGCCTACGGTCACCAGAACACTCCGATTGAAATCGGTTGTTGTATGTTTCTGTAAAACCTTAAATATGTTGTGTAAATAAAAATTCTTGATTAACTTGATTGAAAGCTTAACACTGTGATTGGAATTACGTAAATTTAGAATGGTCGGTTAGTAAGAGCTTTAAACCGCTCGAAAAAGATCCAAATAACGAAAGATGTGTTGGTAATACACAAAAAAAAACACGGTTACAAAAAATAACACCCAAACCTATCGATGTGCCCACCCTATCTATCAGGTATTCTCACAGAAAACATGACCAATGACAGATCTCTGACCCTGTTTTTTATAACACACCTAATTTACCTTTACAAAAATGTCCATAACTTCTACTCTACATACTGATGACGTATGAGATACAGTAGATAGTTTTTTCAAAGTTTAAGGGTTTTATACGTGTTTTTAAGTTAGTAGGGTTAATTTTAAAACATATAAAATCTAAAATGAAACCTTACACTTTTTTTGTTGACGAAATCAAAAAACATGGACGAAACGAATAATGTGAAGAAATTACTATAATACGGCGTACTTTTTGAGTATTTTTCCGAAAAATTTTGTATGGAATTTGGATTTGAGGATTAGCCTTAACCAATTTACAACCGCACAGGAAGAAAATGCTTACTAAATGAGTATTTTGATGAGATATTTTTCTTTTTTCGATGACGACTGGTAGTCCTCTGTATTTGGTTGAAAATTACCTGCAACAAGATAAAATGAAATTTAGCTTATGATTATTTTACGCAAAAATGAACGACAGACAACGCTCAAAAAACTAGACCTGGAGACTTGAAATTTCGAGGGTACGTCAAGAAGTGTTTAATCGCCTACTAAGGAATTGTTAATTCGCAACGCAAACAAAGTTGCAGGCGTATACTAATATACTATAAATCCCTAACCCACGATTCTTCTAATAAAAGTGTGGTAGAGGTGGATGGTATATGTTGGTGGTGGGTGTCGTTCAAGGCTTATTATCGCGCACGCATAAATCTGCTATGATTACGTCTTGCGTGCTACAACTAGCTATTAGGTTCGTGTGATCGGTCGAATAGAACACATTACGAAGGATTAAAGTTCAATTGAACAGACTCTATTAAGGAATAAGTTATTAGTAAGTAAGTACATAAACTTTGTATTACTATGGTCCAGCTTAAAGGGCACTACTGCCATTGTAATTACTGGTCTTTCGAGATTGACTATCGAAATGTCTCTAAGTGGACGAGCGAATCAAAGTTCTGTGTAGTATGTCATGGGCAGGCGCGATGTTTTACCACCAGGAGAGTATAGAAGAGCCTGGCTCATCTCGTCGTCCATAAAAAAATATTTAGTATATCTAATAAAAATAATAGTGTTATGGAACCAGTGTAAATTACATACCTGCCCTTAATTTTTTAAATTGTTTTTAATTAATTTTAACAATTCAAAGTTACACTACCTGCACATACGTTTGAGTTTTATTTGAAGCTCAAAAAATTTCTTGTCAAATATAACTTATGGTATACCGTAGTGAAAAAAAAAATGTTCACTCTTCATAACGAAAGGGACAAGGGCGATCTCAAGATTCTCAAGCCACCCGCCGCCTTCGAGACAAAGGTATGGTTGTGTCGAACACAATTTGTGGCTCCGGAATCCTATAACGATAAATCTCGACATAAGCAGATTTACAGCACTATAAATACACTATAAACATGCAATATCGAAACTGATTTAACTGCTTATGGGACGATTTTCAGGATTTTTAATGACTTTGACCTGAATACGGCCCAGAATTGTTTTGGGCCCATAAAAAATCGATGATATAAAGAGCCGATATAACGAATTTATTGTTATTAGTGTTCTGAGATAGATTTGAAAAATCGGAACACTTATTGTCTGACTCTTGGTGTCCATAAGTGTCCAGTGCCTCTCTTCGGGTCTATCTGTTGCAGCCTCCCCGAACGAAACCGTAGAAGCTAGAGCGAAAATTTCGCACGAATGTTTTAACCATACACACACATAGATACGTGTTTCAAATACTTTTGAAATGATTATGAACATAAAGTAAGTTAAACACTAAAATTAGTAATAGAGAAAACTTTTCACGAACGGAACCCGGAGATTCATTATTTCAAAATTTGGGGTTTCAATATCAAAAGGATTCAAAAGAAACCTATATGTTTTTAATAACCATTCTTATACGTAGGTATACGAGTAGACTAAATAAGGTATAACCCAACATTGTTTTGTTTGAACTCCTTCTAGATTTCAATCTATCTGATTCATCGAGGGACCAAGATTCAAAGGTCCACGTGCGTTCGCGGAATCGAACAAGCTTTACATTGGAAATTGAATAGGCTTACTTTGGGTCGCGGAAACCATTATTGTTTTCGTATGGTTCATCTTAATATTGAGGTCATACTTTTTACCCAACTACGGCAAAACAAAGGAACCTAAATAAATTAAATAAAAATTAAGTTCAGAAACTAAAACCCTGAAAAATCATACTCTAAAGTAGGAAATGAGAAAATATTCTCATTTGTAATTGTTATACTTATACCATGGTCTGTGGTCGCATGCCACCAACTTAAAACAATACCTTTAGTCTTTTATGCGATCATAAGCTTTAAGGCAAACTGGCATAATGATCACGGACATAACAATTTCAGATAAGAATATTTTCTTATTTGAACTTAGTCTTTAGATTTTTCGGTAGTCGAGTTTTAATTGAATTTATTTTTTATAGGTTGTAAACTCATGAACTTTCTAAAAATCCGCATGTCGGTACCTACTCACTAATGTGAAAACGCAAAAATATAAAACCTTCTATACCTATCGTTAAGCTTTGATACCAACTTGAACAGTAAATTCGATCATAAAATTGCTTCTGAGAACGTCGACAGAAAATGAGAAATTTATTGTTTATGAAATCCAGTTTTCTCTATTAAGTAATAACAGTTTTCCAACAATAAGTAGTAACACTAATGTGTTTTATCCGGATAGTATTGTTATTAGAGATTTTAATAGTAGTATCGTAATTAGGTTAATAATTTACTGTTAATTGTCTGCTAAACAAAGTGGATGGTATAATGGTATACTCACAGAAGTATTAAAGTACAGAAACACAATGTAGTACATTGAAAATGCGTCACAAAAAAGGGAGCCACATTGGCTAACTTCTAGTAGGGTCAGCTCTGTAATTGTCTTTACATCCAGCTTACGCCGGTGTCCTCCTGTGATAAAAACACTGGTGATTAATATTGTGGGTATATCTTAAGTGGTTTAATATGATCAGTAGTTTACTCACACACAGACATGAGGTGTTTGTGTGAGTAGTTTAATCACAAGATAACACCAGCGGCGTAAGCTGGGTGTAAAAATCATTACAGAGCCGACTGTACATTTTGGCCCGAGGCTAAATTTAGAAAAAAAGAAGTAACAGGGCTAGATAAATATAATATTTTTAAACTACTAGGCTTTTTCATTGTTACTAAAGTGCCATCGCAAAAAATAACAAATGTTATTTGAAAATAGAGATATTTAATCAACAAATTATATAAATATATTTAGTAATAAATCCGCTTAATTTCTAAACAAAGGTTTTAATTAACTTAACTTTAGTTCAACTATACCAAAGAGTCAAATAACAGAAAACCAAAGTTTAAAGATACGACACGTGTTTCGCCTCTACACGAGGCATCATCAGGAGGTGTGGACTCGCCGAAGTTAAGTCTTTGACTCTTTGGTTTAGTTGAACTAAAATTAAGTTAATTAAAACCTTTGTTTAGAAATTAAGCGTATTTATTACTAAATATATTTATATAATTTGTTGACACGTAATGTAGCTGCAAAGACATAGACATGTATACACTCCCAAGCTTTTACATTTATATTATACTCTTAATTTTGCAACAACTTTCTTCTTCTGACAAGGACTACAGTAATTTGAAAAAACTTGCGCGCACTTTTAATATAAATTTAAAAGCTTGAGAGTATATCCATATCTATGCAGCTGACTGTACGTATGGGATGTAATGTTCCTTGGTACAGTTAAATTTTTTGATTCATTCATTAATTCATTCATTCACGATGACCACGATCTTCTGAAATAAATACCGACCATAGAGACCATAGATCGATTAGTTCCCAAATTGAGGTCTTTGATGATGTCAGCGCTTGACTCTACCCAAAAAGTTTATTTCCGAATTTTTTGGTGTTGTTTTAAAAACATTATGAAAAAAACATCGATCCCTCACTTTTTCACTCAGCTAATCGTCATTGCAATCATCAATCTTAATGATTTACTGTCACCGAGTGATTCTTGCAATTCTGTGAGTCACGATGATAGATTTGAGCAAAAAGCTAATCGCCTACGTAAACAGTTAGTTATTAAAGTGCATGATCTGTCTTACGCAAATCAGTTACTTGACGAGGTTTACTTAACCTACAATCGTATATGGTTTGTAGAAGACAATTCTTAGAACTGTTTTGATGTTTAAATGACATCGTCGGTTGTATTGAAAAATCTAGCTCACCTTTATAAGATGACGAAAGTAAGGAAGCGACTTCAAGCAATGGGCAAGTCATTCGGAGAATGATAATGAATTTGCAATAAAAGCATATTATTATTTAGCGTTATCGTAGATATAGCTTAAGTCCGATCAAATAATACATTCAAGGTTGCAATTATTCAGCCAGAGCTGAAAATTGGTACGAATGTTGGGAACACCATTATAAAAGGTGATAAGTTACACTGATCCTGCATGTGCAAAAAAAGTTAATTAGAAGATGAGAAGTCAACAAAAGAATGCTGTCAAAACAAAAACAAAACGGAATAGACGATACGAGGCTACATTTACATAAGGATTCTAATGGTATTAGAATCGTTAGAAGATGATTTATATTTTGAATGAAGAACAACAAAAAATCACAAAAACACTGCCTCACAGAAAAATCCTCATCTTGAAGCAGCTTTACTTCCTATCCACATTACGGTTCCTGTGTTGCGAAATGGGGTGACTGAAACACCGGATAATGCACTCAAGAACAAATGTGTTAAGGTTGATTATTGAAGAGTGGGGTGAATAGGCCATCAACAACACGCATGATAAAAGCCAGCGGGGCACAAGTGATTAAAATAAGTACGGATTTAGGTGGGGCTGCAGTAAATGGGGGCGAAGCCCTGCCACGCCCCGCGCCGGCCCTGTATTTGGGCCTTAAATGAAAGGAAGTTTTTTTCGATTCTTTGCTAATGACTGTAGAGGATTGTTCTTTGCTTTGTAATTTGTACACTGCTACTTTTTTGACCAACGCGGAGGATGTGTTTATCAAGAGCTGAAAGTTGTACTAAAAAAAAGAATGATGGGTAGAATTGGCGACGCAAACGAAGTTGCGGGCGGCATCAGCTAGTTTTAAAATAAATCTTTAAACTTTAAATCACTTCGGTTTAGATTCAACCCCATCCCTGCACACACTAATAGAGGTAAACTAACCATCTAGCAAATAAAATAAGGTTGTTAGGTTTTGGGATGTCTTCAAATTATTTTGTACTTTACGGAGGCGTTAACTTATGAATGAATGAGAAATCTTAAAACTTACAGATACTCATAGAAGTTTGTATTTATTAATTTACTTAAGTTAGTCGGCTACAGCCAAACCGACTAATCAGCATTTTGCTCTACCATAAATTAACTCAATTTCACTACGAACCTGATTTGTTTTTCGCGAGCTATCGGTATTTAGGATCACTTACTCATCGTTCGCAATAATGGCGCGATGGCCTGCAAATGTACCTAATGATGATGGATAAGCCAGGGCTCGCGGGTCATAGGCTAAATCCTTGTCTTGAACTAGTTTGCTTCACTTTAGCGTTTTGTGGTAATCAATCTTAATTATAAGCAGAAAACGCTGTCAATCATGATCGACGGCTAGTTGGGCTCACACTGGCCTATGTTTTAGGGCCTATATTAACATAGTCACTCAGATTAAAATGCAACATACAAAGTTTATTTTTTCTGTAATTAAAAATATAAGATGCAAATAACGTACTTTTTTTGATTTGAGAGATAATCGACTTTTTATATGGGAATTCTAATATGGAGTGCACATATATGAACACATATATACGAATATAGTTATTGAACATTAGCACTCGTAAATAATATAGGTAGGTGTAATATTACGTAGATCAAGCACAGCGAAATCTAAATCGAAAACAATATAGGCCAATCAGCGATCAGCAAGCGCAGAACCGATAGGATATCTGCCGATAGCACTCCTCATTAATCACCACGGTTTAGATTCAACCCCAACCCTGCACACACTGATAGAGGTAAACCAACTATGTGATCTAGCTACCGAATAAAATAAGGTCGTTAGGTTTTGGAATGTCTTACATTTTTTTTAACTTTATGGATAAATTAATTTATGAATGAATGAGAAATCTTTTTTGTTCCAAAAAACCAACAGATACACAAACAAGTTTGTATTTATTATTTACTTTAGTTAAAACGGTTACAGCCAATTACAGACAAAGCAGTATGTACAATGGGCGGCATTATCGCTAAGCTGTGATCTCTTCCAGTTATAGTTTCCAGGAATATATTTATTCGAAG
Organism: Lobophora halterata; assembly: GCA_932526365.1. Lineage (NCBI taxonomy): Eukaryota > Metazoa > Arthropoda > Insecta > Lepidoptera > Geometridae > Lobophora > Lobophora halterata. The sequence continues at coordinate 2,980,381 of OW052012.1, forward strand.
AATTTTGTGGTTATAAATTTATCATTCCATAATTATTTTGCTCTTCTAGCTGTAGGTATAAATAAAAATGAAAAAATTGGGTAAAGGTACTTTTATAAATAAAAATAAATAAAATAAAAATATTTTATTTCGGACTACATGATCCATATTTCACTTGACACATTAAAACTTTTGACTTTCTGAAAATGATAAGGTTATCCCATAATATCACTTGAAACAAGAATTATATCTTCTTTAACTGATTCCAAGTCACTTGAAATTACTCGATTCGTTGGTATTTTTAAACGTTTAAGATCTATATTCTGTATAAGTATATTCAAAAAGATATTCCGAGTGAGTTCCTTTCAGACGTAATGAAGAAAGTACGTCAAGCTGCCTTTTCCACGTGAATAATTCTTTAGAATAGAGTATGATAATCTATGATAGTACGCTGCAGCGAGGTAGCCCGAGGGTAGCCCGTTACAGATTGTCAAACGACAGGAGACTGATTGTTTTTGTAATGAATGCGGGGAAAATGTAAAATTGCTTTGTGCGGGCACTCGTTTTATTTCCACATCCACCGGCGGCGGCGCCGTGATGTATGCGAAATGAGGATTCTCGGATGGGACGTGATGAGGACGCGTGACTTTTTTGGTCTATCGGAACGCATGACCATAGGAACTTCTACCTTCTTGTGAACACTGGTTATCAGAACTCATGATCATACTAACTGATTACTTATTTTCTTCTCGCAAAAGGCAGTGGTTGAAGTATACAAACCTCTAGTAGCTAAAGGCCTCCGATATTGTAAGATTCGCCGCATTTTTTGCAGCGCGTGAACGCGTGGCCCTACCCGTACGAACGTTGTCCAGCGTTCGTCTTTTGAAGCCACGCGTGTCCCAAAACGCCCATAAACGCGCGCAAAAAACGCTAGTCTGAATAGTTCTTACTGCGCTAGTGGAACGTGTCGAGAACTCTCTTAATCTCTACCTGTTTCTTTCTCTCTCTCAGTAGTAATTGAGCCTTTATCTAACATGTTTATATGGTCTTTTTAATTACAACTTACTATGCAAAGTCTACTGTTGTACTTTCGTAGCTAACATTCAACATAACTGAAGGACTTGCAAAGTACTTATTTCTGACATCATAATATCTAAACCAATGAGATCATCCAAAAAGCGTTTGAACTCAATCCAACAGTCCACTACGCCATATTAATCTAACACATGGATCGTCCCTCACACAATAACTACATTAAAGATAAAAAGATAAAAAACATTTATTTTACAAAGGTCTTAGTATAAAGGTAGGTACAAATTTAAATAAACGTAGTATAAAATGAAGAAAGAAATGAATGAAGGCTAAAATTACAAAATAAAACTATAAAATTGAAGACTATTTTAACTAAGTAGGTATATAATTAATGTATGCTGTATATGAGTTGAAAGTTTTCTTTTCTTTTATTAATTTACTTAAAATAAAAAAGAACTACCTATGTAGTAAAGACCCGAATCAGATGAATCTTTGAGTACCTCGTCCTAACTAAGTACTAGACTTGTAAGTAGGAACGAGGGATCGCTGCTTCAGCTAGCTTCAGGAGATTTCTACAGTAATATTTTTATTTAATTTTTGAGTTTGTTCGAATAAGAGGTAAATAGTAGAGAAATTAGCAGAATACCGTATACATAAAATATGAAGGTAAAATAAATCAAAACTTAGGACACGGGAGTAGATTTAAATCTTATTTAAATAAGAGTAGATAGATTGATATTTTTTCTTTTTTTTTTTTTTTTTTTTTCTTTTTTTTTTTTTTACATTCATTTAAAATTGCTAACAGAATACTTCTCTGGATATCATAGGACGTTGAAACTAGTAAATTCGACAGGGGACGCCGCCGTACCGTACATCTAAATCTAATTTCCGAATTCACTTTGAACTGACATTTGAGCTGAATGGAGAGATCAGCTTTGTGTTATTGCTTCCTTAATTTTATAAAGATCAGACAGTACCTTCTCATCTTTTCTAGTTCTTGGATTAGTCGATTTCGTAGCAAACGAGTTTTAAAACCCTTAAATTGTAAACTTACTGTTTAACAACTTTACGGTGACACATACAAAAATAATGTTAACATTGTTAATTAGTAGAAGTAGTACCTATGTATATTTCCAAACCTACATATTATGTGGTATCAAACTAAAAAGTTTCAGTAAATCTATGTAATGATTGATTCCTTTATAAATATTTTTTACGTGTAGGTCTTCGAGAATTCAGCAAAAGGAGGGGTTGACGCAAGGCCATATAACCTTCTTGGCCATTCACGTTAAATAAAATCTGAACAAAACCACATATAATATGTGAAAATAGCGAGCCACGATCAGATGGATCGGATTATGATGGAGAAGTCGTTTTCCCCCGAAAAAAGACTTCAGATCTACATATATGGCTTGCCAAGGTCTACTAGATACATTCGTAAATTTATTTATAACAACGTATTACTTTATTTATAACGTAGACCTTGGCTAGCCATATATGTAGATCTTAAGTCTTTTTTCGGTGAAAACGACTTCTCCATCATAATCCAATCCATCTGATCGTGGCTCGCTATTTTCACATATTATATGTGGTTTTGTTCAGATATCATTACTTTTTGTGAATAAATTTATTACTATTCAAAGGTATACAGGTTAGGTACCCACTATAATTATAATAGTTACCTACCTATTTATTTTCCTAATAAGGTAGTACCTTGACCCATGTGCCGGGAGATAAAAGTGTTTTGCGACCATTTGCTTGCATTCATCTGGGCTGTTGTAAATAAATTTAAAATTATTGAACAATAAAAACAACATTTCATCATGGAAATGAAAATATATTGCAAAAATTTGCAAGGCAATTGCTCTCATAATTTGCAAGGCGCTAAATTTACCTCATAAGCTCGAATAATTTGAAAAAAAAATTAAAATCTTATAAATTTACTGTTTTCTGATTTTTTCCTTTGTATCCACACAATTACCTAGCTGGATGCCAAATTTGAACTTTCTAGGTCATCTGGAAGTGGGTTCGGTTTTACGTCTATATGTCAGTCAATCTGTGATAAAATAGACGATTTTTGAACGTTAATATCTAAATAACCGTTTAAGCTGTGTTTATGATATTCTCCGGGCTTTCAATACATAAAACAAATTTGGTGTGTTTATATTGATTAGTTTTTTAGCTATGACAAGGTCAAAAGTGGCCCCAAATGGTTCGTGTAAACTTACACACAGTGCTACTCGCCAGATCGCTGGGCCTGACCGTGGCTTGACACACTGTCGTGTGTCGAGACTATACGCTGAATTTGATAACTGTGTGCATATTTTAAGATGGTGTGCGAGATAATTATAGTGTGCGTTTACATGAATAAGTTTTGTTAGGCGCGTGTGCAATGCATGGTTACCTCGTCGCCCATCAAAAATGGCAGAAAATCATGTTAGTAGATTCTGAAGTATAATCCCTCCTTTTGCTGAATTCTCGAAGGTGTAGGACAATAAAGCATTTTCATTTATTCATTCATTCAGCTACTAAACTATAGAAATTCAACCGATCCGTTTTAAAATTTTGGCGTGTTTTTGAGCGACCAGCTTTTTTATATGGATCGATGATTTTAAACTTCAACTCGATTAATTCATCGATAGGTCCAGTTACTCAAGATCAATGAGAAAGCCAGGTACAAAAATAAATAATATTTTTTTTATAGAGTTTCGTAAATCTGTATAAAACGAATGACAAAAGCTCACCCCTTCCGAGGGTCACAAATCAATATCCCACAATCCTAGCCTATCTCTACATCTTTTAAACTTCGACAACACCTAAGCCGTTTTGCTTTGTATACATCATTTTTACGGGCATTTTTACCTGCATTCTATGAGACAAACCTTCACGGCATGAATAAGGACAATTTTACAGTTCGGAGGCATCCCCTGCAGGATTTCATCTATGTATTTACATATTATATATCATACATATTATTAGTATTAGTTATTAATTATATTATAACTATATATATGTAGGTACATACATATATGTATGTACTAACACAGTGTCAGATTTTTTGATGCGAAACAGTGTTGTGTGTTTTTATGTTCCGTTTAAGGGGGCGTTTCGTGACTGACCATCAAAATATCTCAAAGTAAAGGAACCCTATATAGCATTTTTGACGGCCTATGTGAATCAAAGTCGGGTGTAGCATTGTTTTGGTCGTAGGCAGGGGTGATCGCTTACCACCAAGAGAGCGCTTAGCTCGTTTCGTTAGGTACTTGTTAACATAAAAAAAAGTTTGACAACACCAGATAAGCGGTCTCGCCTAGTATAAATCATTTTTACGGCGTCTGCGCCTCCCTGTTCTATGCGACAAGCTTTCACGCTATGAATGGGGACCTTTATGCTTCACTGCCAGTACAAATATGCCGACTTTTCTATTCACATCCTAAATTCTTTATCCCGTTGGGATAGAGTCGATTTTTGCGCACGATAGGACGCAGGTGGCTAAATATGAGCCTCCAAGCCGAAATGCCTAAACATGGCCTATAAATATCGTATGCTGCATATGCTTTGAGGCGCTACACACACGTAATTTAATTCAGTGAAACTGAAAATTCGCTTTGCCTCTTTGGATTTTATCGACACGGTGTCTTGAGCTTTTGCCGAAAGTGCTGCAAAATATTCACTTTGTAGAGTCAATCACTTTGTTGAAGTGATAATTTATTTAGGCGCACTGGGCAAATATTTCGTGGGGAGCGAATTGGACTAGACTACTGGGCTCCCAACGCTCGGATGTTCAGGTAAAGTGAAGATGGTAATGTTTCTACCGTCTTTGCTTTTACATGACCTATCCTTCACACAACGCGAAAGTTTGTAAGGATGGATGTTTGTTACTCTTTCACGTAAAAACTACTGAATGGAACAATTTTAATGAAACTTTACAATAATATAGCTTATACATCAGAATAACACATAGGCTACAATTTATAAAGATACCTGCGCTGACGAAGTCGCGGGCACCAGTTAGTATCAAATAATGGTACATATCTTTAAACTTTGGTTTTCTGTTCGTTGACTCTTTGGTTTATAATATAGTAATATGTACTAAAGTTCTAAACTAAAGTTCAAGTTAATTAAAACCTTTGTTTAGAAATCAAGCGGATTTATTACTAAATATATTTATATAATTTGTTGATATGGATTTCCGCAAAGTAACGCCTGAATCAATCAATTATCAAATAATGGTAGCTTAAAATTATAATATTACAAAATAAAGTGCCTTTATAGTTGATGCTATGACAGTGAACAAACATTGCTTATACCTAAACTTAACGTATAATAGACTAATAATGTGTTTTATACTTTTCTTATTAAAATCTCATATTTTATAATATTAGGTATTATAAAAAAGAAACTTAAACTTGCTCATTACTGAAAGCTCAGCTCAAAAATCAAATGCATTGTCAGGACTACTCCTAAAAGCCCCCACGTGCTTATCAACGCTACAAATTGTTCGGTCCATGGAGACCATTTTACAAAAGTCAGGTTGTGTTGAGAACATACAGGGTAGGATTTTATAACAGAAACTTTTCAATGTACATTATCTATTTCCTCTTGAAGGAATGTATTAAAAAAATTGTATTCTTTGAGTTAAAGTCTTCAAGTTTTTGCCATATCTGTGTTCAGTAACGGCAACTGAATATGTGTAATTTTTTTTTACGGTGATTTAAAAATTTCGGTGTACAGTTTTGGTCTAGATGGCTTGTGTAAAATGTCTGATCATTGAAATTTTAGGCAGAATATTACACAAAAATACTTGGAATTGTTTATCTCGTATAAATTTGTGTTTGCGTTGTTTAGTCGTAGGTATATTCCAAAACAAGATTAAAATTGTTTGAGAATAAAGAAAATTAAATGACACTGATCTAGAGATTGAGATGTATTAGCCACGAGGTGAGTCTGTTTTTTACTTCTTTCTAAACATTGCTGATTTTAAATTGGTATAGAACGTGCACCGAACGAATGTATTTCTGTATGTGATAAGAAGAAATTACATTTTAAACAAAACGTAAAGTTGCAGGTACCTGAACCTTGGTTATGTCCATGTTTCCTAAACCGGTAGCTGAAGTGAACAAAATACAGCTACGTATGTCCTCAACCTTACAATGCCACTGCTACCGCGACACCCTGTATATATATTTAGGATATATCCCTATTTACATACGTTGTGCCTCCACGTGAATTTAAATCTTAAATCTTGGTATATTAGATTGAAATTTGATTGTGATTTGACTGGTTGGAGGCTGCTTAGGCATGTACTAGTATAAACAGAAGGGTTTATTGACCTTGGCTTTAAGCCAAATTCAGAACCAGTCGAATTAGACACGAAAATTCAGAAAAGAGTGAAATAGGTATCTTCTAGGCCTCTGAGATCTTCAGGTGAGATTATTATATTATTATTTTATCAGTAGGAGTTTTTCATCATCAAATCAGATAAAAGGTAGGTTTTGAGACTTTTGAGAGACCTATAAAATGCATAATCTACCTAATTAGATCGAATTCAGCCCGGCTTATGACCTGAATTCAATCACAACATAATCCTAGTCTGTATCAGCTAATACATGTTGTTTCACGCAATTTTACAAATTTGGTGTGTGACAGGGTGTCACAAAAAGGTATGCCCACAAAAAGGTCCTATAATCAAAATGTGTACCTACTAAACAAGGTGTTATCAAGTTATGAACGTTGAAGCAATTTATAATTCACGCCTGTAAAAACGGCTTTCATCTCTCTAATGTAATCCGCCTAGTGATAAGTGACAACCCTGCAGCTTCATAAACTTAGAAAGTACGCTGTAGGGTTGTCATGTACACATCATTCTATGCTTATATTCTCAGTTTTTTGTTCCGTATGTATGAGACAGTACCCGGAGAGTGTGTATTGTTTCTATTTTTTTAATAGAAATACCTTTGTTGGGCCACGAATATTTGAATAATTGTCGTATTTAACGATCTTTTGTAAGGATACTAAAATTGCTTCCTTTTAATTAAATTATTGCTTTCTTTAAATAAATTCAGGCACGTTGCGTATACAGGGTATTCTAACATCAGCAGCAACGTCACCAGTTCGACTTTAATAATAAAAAGTGTAATTCCAAATATTTTATGCATTAAAATCTCCAAGACTTCTGCAGCAGCTCTTAAATGGGGTATATTACTCGTAATGTGTTTTTTTTTAATGTATATACAGAAAAAGCTATGTCAGCAGCTATACATACATATATTTGGCAGCTATCTCGGCCAAAGAATAAACCTTGCAATACAAAGAGGCAGTGCAGCCAGTATCTTCGGAACGCTGCCATTGGGTCGAGTTGGAGCAGCTTAGCTACCAAAAATTGTTTGCAACGGTCAACGGGTGCCCCAATTATTTCCTTTTGTAAATTTTGAAAAATATATTTTAATAGCTAGCTTAACTTATCCTGTAAATATAGATTTTATACCTTCGAAAAGTGATTTATGAATTTTGAAAGTGTCAACCCTAGCTAAGTTTCTGTAGAGTTTTGAAAATTTGGAGGCTTTATTAATAGATTGACAAGTCTAGTGTGACTTAGGTCTATGGCGCAGACGCCTCATTGTTGTGACGAGCTGATTAAATATTGAGAGACTAATTTGTAGCTCTATGTTTTACACTTTTCTACGCAACATTACATGAAAAAACTCATACTTCACAAAAGTTTTAAATGAAAAGCTATTCAGATACAGTCCATATTCAAGACACTGGTTGTGAAGTGATCCTTATAATGCCATCGAATATAAGTATTTTTTGTTTATAAAACAACATAATCAAAACCATTAAACGAAGAGTTGAAACTTACATATGTGTGTTCTTTATTAATTGTGTACTACCTACTAGTCTAGTCTAGTCTACTAATACTTACCCCCAGAAGACCAATCAGAATGCAAAGGATTAATTTCGAAAATTCCCGTCGCCTTTTTTACTCTCAAATTGGCATACTCTTTTTCTTAAATAGTGGTATGTAATGTTGAAAGAAAATACGAAAGCAACACAAATAGATGCTAAAAACTACCTAGTCTAGAATGCTTTATACCTTTTCCCAGAAATTTTACAATATATGAGGTTCAGGTACCTCCCCTACTCTGGTAGTATTTATATTTGCATGTGTGCGCGCTGTGCTGTTGCTTTTCCTCGTTACATCGTAGAGCCGTAGAGTCATTCGCAAAGTCGCCTTTGTAATGTAAATGCGTGCCTTTAGGCCGCGCACACACGAATTAGGCAGAAACATATTGGATTCTTAACACGGAATAAAGCGCGAAAATTAAGTCAAAATTAGACGCCGTGACTTGAGGCTTTCCGTGCAGAATGAGAATGGAAAATTAAGTTGTTGACTTTAGAGTAGCTGAAGTATTCTTTCGTCATTAGTCGTCAAGTTCTATTTTGGCCCACTGGCTCATTTCATTAACAGTTATTTTGTACGTCTATATTAATAGCTTTTCTGAATACCTATAACCTTTAGAACAATATCTTCATAGGGTCATTTATTATTATTAATAGGGTCAGTTCAGATGTCTCCAAAACAAAACTATGTGTATCTAAGTATTCTGTGACTATACTTAACTAATTTGACAGCTCTAAAAATTATGCCATCCTTTTTATTTCGGTCGTTATAAAAGGGAAAGCAACATTTAGTGCTGTAAAATTAGTTTAGTTTAGTCTTGGCGACATCTAAATTGACGACAGTAATAGCATTAAATGAATAAAATATTGTTCTAAAAGTTATATTCAGAGAAGCTATGAATTTAAGGTAACAAAATGACTGTTAATTAAATGGTAATGTAATATATTTTGTTCTCTGTTTTACGTTTAAGGTCACATAACTGCAATACTTACACCAAAGACGATACTCTACATAATGTGATTTTCTCATTCTCCACACAGATTTTAATGAAATTAATCAAGGCTCGGTTTTCCATAATCGTGCGTGGTCCGAAAGAAGTTGGCCACGTTGAATGGGCTAATAAAGTCCTGTGTCGTGACGGTGGCCAGTATACGTCTACGTAAGTATGCTCTACCCTTAATTGGATAGTTTTTCGTCCTCGATTTAATAAAGTAAAGATTCTACTTATTCCAGTTGGAATAATAAACTTGGCGGCAAATTGAAAGCTGTCAGATTAAATTCTAAACTGTTTGATTGGCAAACTGTTTTTCCCAATCTCCTTCGTTAATGCTAAACATATCAAAACAAAAAATACCTATACTAAAACATTTCGTGAGGTTGTAGAAACAAATTCATCACTCCACTTTTTTGAACTTCATACTCAGGTTTTCAGTTTATTTCTTCAAAAATTTACAAATGTGCGAGCTAGGTAACGGCGCGCTAGATTTTAGGCCTTAAGAAATCTACTCAATTATGATTGTAAAAAAGTAGTGGTCTGTATGGTACTAAACCATAAATTATTCTATAGTCTGCTTAGAAAATTTCTCCAATAGCAATAACACTTATTTGCAATATAAGAATACTAAAAATTTATTTATAACAACTATATCCTCATCGCTACACTCGCTAAGGTATTCAGTCAACTTTTCAGTAAAGCTTTATGCTGTGACTGTACTTGGCATAATGTTTTATTCACACAATTTACACATCCATATCGGCGCGCGCCGTTTCATAAAGGCGTTACAAATTGCATCTGGCGCTAACTCCGGAAGCGGACGCGGCAGCGGCGCCGGTGCAAGCTGTGTGGACGCGGCATAACCTGCATGCTGCAATGCAGTTTTATATTTAGTAGGCGCGTTTAGACCCGCTGCAGAAGTTATAGCCTTTATGCCATAGCGAGCTACTTCGAGTTGCCTGAAAATTTGCAAAATTGGGAACTGGGAATTGGCTCATACTTCTAAACTACTAATTTACTATATATACATGTATAAGTACCTACTAAACTAGTGTATTAGATTATTCACCTTAAATACGCAAGGCCACAGGCTAAATGTCAAGCTATGTCAGAACATCAGAAGCTTTATATACTCTTTTAGCCACTAGCCCATAATGATACGTAAACCCGGATAAAATAGGTAAAATAAGGTTGCAAAGAGTTGGTTCAATACATACGTGTTGATTTAACGGTATACGTATGTATTTTGTTATCCGGGTTACCTGGAAGAGATCGCTCACAGCCATAAGGCCGCCCCTTGTACTACCTACCATAAGGCCTGTTTATACTTGTTCCATTGTTTTACTATGTTGGTGTACAATAAAGTTTTCATCTATCTATCTATCAATCTTGTTTTATAGAGGTACGATCATGAATATTTCTGACAATCGTAAAAAAAATGCTTATCCTTTTGTGACGGATACGATACGATTGCGATTGTCAGAAATGTTCGTGATCCGTACCCAGTTCAATCCATCTCTACCACAATAGGGTTAGATCTGATACAGATACAATAGCTTCACCAGCCATTCAGTTCTGATGCAGCTCATTCAGTAAAACCCATTACAATACTCAATGCGATTTGGTGCAATAACCCTTGAATTCAATTCGTGACAGCTGAATGCCCTTAAATGAAAATAACAGACATACTCAACGCCTGTTTAGATACTTAGATGTTTTATATGAGTGGAAACAGGAAATGAGAGCAATAATGAGTTCCGAGAGTATGTCTCTATGCCTAACTTTTCTAGGAACCCAGTACTTGTCCTTAGATAGTACATGAAACTAAATAATATCGCTGAAAACCGTCGCACAAAATTACTGGTGGTCAATTTCTGAGTTCTGAGTCTGTTGAAAAGCAAGTGTAAAATTGATAAAGTAGGCCTTATTGCTCTGATTTTCGGATACCTTAAATACATACCTTCTGCATTCGATTTATTTTAATCGCTACATACAATTTTTTAAATATTTAATCAAAGAGAGTGCTTCACTCGCCGGAAGACATGTCGATGCTTCGTCAATAATCATAAAGCAGTCTGTAAGAGAAAGGTGCAATTTTGAACCTTGTACTTATGGACTTAAGAAGGATGTTAAAACGTTGCAAAATATGTGTGCATTGATTGAGAGAATCGTTTTTGTTGATGCTAAAAGCATAACCGGCATGCGAATGCTTTGGGTATATGTATGTGCATTTCATTTTCTTATGCAACCAATCTTATGCTACACTTTTTTTTTTAAATAAGCCGATATGAAGCTCAGCATTACCAAAAATGATAAATTATACAACTCTGGATGTACTGTTAGAATGTACGTGTACTATGCAAAAAGCCGAAATTGGCAGGAAATATAACTTAGAGACGTGATAGCAAATTCCTTTACTCGTATTTATAATACATTTTTGTTAATTCAGATAATATACAATCCACTGCCAAAAAATCATTTAAATTAAAATAAAATTATGTGTAATAAAAATTAACCATATTGTAAGTAGGTAAGGTACCCGAAGTATTGTATTGTTTGGTAAGATACTGAGGTCGTTGGATCCATCAATATAAATCGTATTGGATCTAGGTATACTTAAATAATTTTGAAAACCAAAATTAACTTAACTTTATTATAAATAAAAAATAATAAATAACATAAAAAATAATAATACATTGTTCTATAACTGTGCTATATAGAACGACCCTTACAGAGAAAGAAACCACAGTGTAATATAACACTAAATACAAGTAGGTATCTTATAACCATAATGTCACGGTCGAGAATGATATGATTAATGATTCCAACCCTCAGGTGTTGGAATCAATAAACTCTATTAATTTCTGATTGAAATGAAACTATGACATCTCGAAATACCCCAGACAGCCAGGTGTCGGTGCACGTGACGACTTTATTCGTAGACTTATGGGTGCATTCACATTTGGTTCTTTATCGAGTGGGCTGTATAAATAAGGGGGGCTATTTCGGATCTCCGGATATGCCCAGTGGTTTACACCTTTCTTTAACTTTAATGTGGCTGTTTCTTCTGTAGAGTAGTTTACTTTCAATACCCAGTTTTCTAAACAATTTTATAGCCAAAAATTTACGTATAATAAGGAAGAACTTCAAATAAAGAAGTGCACGAAAGGAGCCTCTTAGAGGCGCACTTGAAATCCTTTCACCACACTGGTTCGAAAGAACTAGTGACACGATAAGATAAGAGAAGAAGAAGAAGGAAAAACTTTTTTTTTGTTAACCTATTTCGTCCCACTGTTGGGTAAAAGTCTTCCCAACTTATGTCTTTGGCTACTCTCCACCAGTCTTTGAACCAGTCTGAAAAGAGTCGAGATCGTCCCGCCAATGTCAACGGGAGATCTATAGAGTTTACAAATTTATACTTGTTCATTGTAATTTGTCAAGAAGGAAGTAAACACTTATCATTTCCGGTCTGGACTTTGCTGGACCCTTAGCAATTATTTGGCTTCAAAGCCAATTTATAAATAAAACTTTTGTAATTTTATTATTTGACATTGTCGAGAATATCATATTAAATAATATAAGTCAATTGTACAGACCAAACCGCTAAGCGTAGAGACTTGAAACTTGGAGGATGTGTTTGATAAGAAGTGTGACCGCGTTCTAAGAAAGGAATTTTAAAAAGCGGAAAGAATACGTTTCGTTGTTCGAGACACATTAAAAAAAGCTAAGTTCTTAAAGCAAAATTCTTATCGTTTGAAAACAATGTGAGCAGAGCGAGAAAACCACACAGAAAAGCGCGCCAAATCGAGGAAATGGCGGGAAAGTTGGCAATGGCCGCGCGTCCGGCACCGAGTTACCAACCCCGATTTTCTCTATAGCGAATAAATGGAAAGTTGTAAACTCCCAGAGTTAAATTCAAGTTTATTTGCATAGGAATTATCACGGGCTGGGCGATAGTTATTTTATTCAATCGATACGCTTTATGCTAAGCTTGATTTATCTTTTCAGACACGCTCCTAATACATTCAGTTTTGTCTCCAATAAATTTTCACATAAAGGCTATTCCACTCTCTCTATGTTCTCAGTTTCACTATTTCACTGAACTATTTTTAAAATCCCATTCCGAATATTGATTGTTCGTTGATAGGTAGCGATGTAGACTCATCAATTTTCTTTACAATAATAGCTACTCTATGCTTTCTTGTTCGTGAACTAAATTCAAAGGCCTATAAAAATCGTTTGCCTAATCCTTTAACGTTTTTCTGGAATATTTATTTAACTAATGAAGTCATCAACCGCTCCATTTCCCAATCAAAATAAATACAGGAGATAAAACAAAACCTCAAATTACTTTGCGAATCGTAATCGCCGCAATAACTCTACCTTACGACTGAAAACGTGTACATTCAACTTTAGTTCTCTAAGAATAAGGACGAAAATTGTGTGGAAGATTGGTTTGCAACTGGTTTTTTTTTTCAGTCGATACGAATTTTATGACACGTAATACAAATATAGTGAATATTCATGTACGAGCAACTTTCGCGGACGAATATGGCTGGACGAGTGTTTCGACACTGCTTTGCCACCATCTGGCTTCGTTTCCCTTCTTTGTTCTTGATAAGGGTTTACACCTTGTAAGATTGTACAAGTGCAAGGTTCCATAAATATCCCAAATAGATACCAACTAGCTGACACCTACAACTTTGCGTTCCGAATCACCTAGTACTGAGGACGTGGTGGCCGGGTGGACGAGGCCCTTACCTTGCGATCTGATCTGGTCGCTGGTTCGAATCCCGGTGGCAGTCATGCGTAAATGGTTTTTTTCGGTCGAAAAAATCTATGTATGCATCCCACGTTCTCGCAACGGTGAAGGAAAACATCGTCAGGAAACCGGCATGTCGTAGAATCTAAAGTTCGAAAACATGTGTCTAATGCACTAAAGGAGCCTCTTCGAGGGCACTGGAAATCTTTCACCACACTGGTTCGAAAGAACTACTGACACGATAAGAAAAAAAACCTAGTACAGTTCCTCCAAATCGTTTCTTAGTACAGTTCCTTTCTTACACTTCATCAATCAATCAATATCTTCATTTGCAAAATATAGTTCTTGACATACCCTCCAAATTTCAAGTCTCTTCGTTTAAGTGGCCTAACCTGTGTGTTGTCTGTAAGTCAGTTAGGACTAAGCCTTTTATACATATTGGTTTATCTTCTTAACGGTTTTCGTCAAATATGAACATAGAGAAACCATAGGTTTCTTCTGTTCATATCCATGTCTATAAATTTACTCCTACCTGCAGATTCGCCTGCTTAAGGGGAATCCTCAAATCCGAATTCCATACAAAATGTTTCGGACAAATACTCAAAAAGTACTTTTAGATTTTTTACGTGTCTTAAAATTAACCCTACTAACTTAAAAACACGTATAAAATCTAAATTAATTTATGAAACATTTCACTTTTTTTGTTGACGAAATCAAAAAACATGAACGAAATTAATAGTGTGAAGAAATTACTATAATACGGCGTACTTTTTGAGTAATTGTCCGAATCATTTTGTATGGAATTCGGATTTGAGGATTGACCTTAAATCTGGATAAAAAGGCCTTTGTTCTTTTCTTAACTTTCCATACGCAAACATTCGCATTTATAAAATCAGTGAGATTTCACACTTTTTATAATTACCAAAACCGAATTCGTGAATGATTGAATTTCATTTTGAACACGCACTACACGCCCGCTGCTAACTCGAACCAAAGCCGAGGTGAAGCCAGTAATTAGTTCACATTTAATTAAAACCACACTTCGAGCGAAAACATATTGATATTATTATGTTATTGACTGGGAGTGATCGTTGGAACTTTCCAAATTAAACAAAGTTGTTAAGTACTCATGTTTTTCAATTATGTCTTCTGCAACAGATATATGATATAAGATAGGTATTGTAAAAATTGGGCCACAATATCTATCTATACATATAAAAGGATCTGACTGACTGACTGATAAATAACTCACAGGCTTAACCAATGGACGTAGAGATTTGAAATCAACAAGAATGAAGAAGAATCAAGAAGTAGGTATGTTCGACAAGAAAAGTAGGAAATGTCAGCTAGTTTCATACACATATGTATATCTGTGCTGAAAAAGTATTTAGTATTCGCTGGTGGCGCCTAATTGTAAAGTTAGTTTATTTGATATTGCACCTTATGTCAGTCAATAAAGGTCTATAATCCTCTATATCCTTATTATTATATAAGGTCTATATCCTTTCCCTAATACGACACATTCGTGCCCTCTACTGGGAAGTGTGCACAACACAAGTTGCACGAAGCAAGCTAGACATTGAAGACATTTTTAACTACGAATATTTTCAAATTACATGAAAAGCCCTCAAAACCAATCTGTGAAGTGATTTGAAACAGTGAACGCAAGTGAAACTTTGTTGATACTCAAAGGATTTCAGTTTTGGAAGCCCAAATTGGAGATCTCCAGGTTAGTGCGGTGTGTCATTTCCATCCCTCCAGATTCCTGTATTTTGATTTACTGACTATTTTCACATTGGGGATTTTTTGTTACAATCACTTGGGATCAGCTCTCAATACTAGATACAGTCCAAATATCGAAATCACAAAACGCTAAACCAATTTTACCTTCCTTTTTATTAATTCCTTGGTATTAAAGATGGAATATGTAGGTATATGGATTTAATCTCACACTTTTTCGATTCCATCTGAAATTTAGCTGATAGAGTCCCTTACCATATAATTATCATATTTGCCCTTACGCTTACCTGAAAATAAAATACATATCAAATTAATACACAATCAATTGAATAATTTAAGCACACAATAGTCTACTAACAATGAATGATCGATTTGAATCGACTACTTAGTAATTTTTTTTTAGTCTGACTTACTTCCTATTTCGTAACAAACGATAAATGTCTTATTAAATAGATATTTAAAGCATTTATAATAGGACCACCTCAAGCGATAAAATGATGAATGTGTTATGAAATGTACCTCTGACCTTATTTCGACATGATAATAATGAGTATGACGAATCCGTAATACAAAAAGTTCAAGATCGTAAGCTAAACTTTGGATGATTACGGTCTTATAGCGGAAAAAAGGAGACAGGTCTTATAACCCAATTGAAAATAAGACTCTACTAGCGCGATCAGTCTAAGTTCATTAATACTAGCTACGTCTACTATTATTATAGCGGCGATATTGAAGAGCCGTGAGCCGAGGATCGAAGATTGAAAATAACCCTATGTGAATCTTTCTGTACCTTTGGCGCGCCCTGTAGGCTGATCGGATTCATAAGGTTTCGTTAAAATCTTCCAAGTCACGCGAGTATAGGCTTAATAAGTCAAGGAATTAAAATATATTTTTTTGTTCATATTTTTTTTTTATCAATACTATCTTTGACCCTTTCCAGAATAGCGTAAATCATGCATAACTAAGCAGGAATACCTATTACCCTTCATGGCTTTACGATCACATTTGTACATTAATCAAAGCAAGTCACAGGTCGATAATTGAACAAATTCCTTGTGTTCCATAAAAGCCCGTATCTGGCCACGGCACACGGCCATAAATCAAATTTTACACCACTGCTATTGTCGGCGTCTCTTGGCTCTGTCCGTGGAAACTATTCTCTTGTCAGTGAATGGTCTGTAAATATGGCATTTCAGGAGCACTGGGCTACTTAATTTGATTAACTGACACTTACACGTTTCTTTCGTGACTTGCGAAAGTAACTTATTTATGGCAATAATGAATTTACTAGGACTTTTAACTAAACACCATTATTTATATTATTTATAAATAAAATAGACACAGGGAAGATAGGAATTACCATCTGGTAATATCACACCTACTGACATAAGCATGTATATATATAAGCCGGCATTGAATGCCATCGCGGACTATGAAAATTAAAACACCGTTGATCAGCAAAGTGTACAATACACGTGGCTTGCAGGTTGATTCAGTCATGTTGTTTATTGCTCTAAATATTTGCAGTTCAACAGTTTCAAATTCAAAATTTATTTCACTGTTCAAAAAAAGTTGCAACGTGTGAAAATATGATTTGATGGGACAGAATTATCATAGTAGCTTTTTTGTGTGATAATAAAAGGCACTTGTTGAAGGGGTTTAAAACTAAAATAATATTTCCTTACAGACTGTACAATTTGTAAATTAAAATTAGCATGAAGACTGAGAGGTGCTCGAGACAAAATAGTTGTTCTGGAGCCAGGCTTGGATTTATTATGCTAATGAACGTCTGCCTTTAGCTTACAGCTTATACAGGACTGCAAGGCCGTTTAGTGCTTATAAGAAACACAGTTTTTGTTTTAGGTAAAGCATCCTTGATTACTCCAGCCGTGCAAGTTGATGGTAGTTTTAGCCTAATGATAATATAAATTAAAATTGCAATTTATCTTCAGTCTTAGCTTTCGAACTGGAAGACATAATACTAATTTTTACTGATAAACACGCAGGCAAAGCTGCAGACAATATGAAGTGCTTACTGTCTTAATCTTACAGCTCAGGAAACGTTCTCAAAAGAATCTGGTGGCCGATTTTGCTAAAAACTAAAATTGCATACCTACATTGTCAATTTGTCGCTATTCCTTATACTTTCGAATTTGTTCATACCATAGGATTAGCCCAGTTTAAAAATTCACCCTGTATATTGTATAATCCCTTATCCGGATTTTGTCAGTATGCGCTGGGTCTTAGTTCGTACAAGACATTAGTACTACGTGGAGAATGTTTTCACCCACTGCGTCACAAAAGGCTCCCCTACGTCTATTCGGATTTGTCTGAGGAGAAAAATTGAGGCACCTGCAAGTAAATGCATTCGAGTGTTGTAGCCCGGGAGTTTTTCCATTTTATCAAGTGCTGGTCGCGAATTCACTCGCATTTTATTAGGATAAATAAAAGCCTATACAATTATGTCCTTTTATGTTACTTTTTCTCATAATCCAATAAACAATTTTCTTATTTAAAAACCAAATTCTAGTTTAATATCGGTTCAGCAATTTCGTAGTAGAAATGTTGAATGTTGTTTAGTGTCACGATGAAACTACTGAAAAGATTGATACAAATTCAGTACATGTACAGGATTATGAGCTCGATAACTCGAGGGCATCAGCGAGTGAAAACTTTTAGTGAAAGTGTTTGCGTATTTTTCTATTTCGATTTTTTTATTGATCCATAGGAACATTTCTAATCACTTAGTTTGTCTTTGTTTACAATTTGTTTACATTTCAAGGTAAGCAAGGTAAGTACTAATAAGTTCTAATAGGCAAGGTGAGTTCTAAATTAGGTTCTATGGTTTCGGCGCTTTGGTTTAGATACTGAAATTCTAAACTAGAGTTAAGTTAATTAAGACCTTTATTTGGAAGCTAAGCGGATTTATTACTAAATATATAATATACTATTTATTAATATTTATGGATTTCCGCATAGTAACGCCTGAATCAATCAATTACTAATAGGTAACCTTATAAAACATAACCCTTCCATGGGAGTAGGATAAAAAGAAAGTGCATAGAAAATGATCGCTAGCTTCTGTACCAGAGAAAGGGGCGTTTGAAGTGCGCTCATTTCGCGCACTCGGGGGTGACATGTCACGTTGTGTCGTTACGCACATGTGACGCAGTTTTGTGCTGGTTTAGGAGCATTCATTAAAAACTGTCTCATCGCTTGGAATCTCCACTAGACAACGCTCTCAGCGATATGATTTACAAAGGGATCATACACGGTAACTATTAACCAAATAACTTTGTTATGAACTGAACCTCACGCACGCAAAACCCTTGAAGAGCCATGCACGGAGCGTGTCAGCACCGGCAAAATATGAAATTGTATGGAACGCGACGGTCGTTGACGGGACGGTGTAGTGGGCGTAGTGTTAGGTACCTGACACAGTCCTAGTACGGTCATGGTATAAAACGGAATAGTGGGCAGAAAGTTTTAACCCCTAAAGTGATATGGCTCAACAAACTCTAAAATTCTTGTAGATAAGCGGTTCGATAGATATCACTACCTAGAATCACAGCAATCATTCTCCTCTGCAACTTTGACGTTTTGTTTGCTAGTGATTGTAATCGCGGGCATACCATAGACTATTAAATTGCTAGTGCAAACAATGTTTGCTATTGCTTGAATCTGTAGGTATTTACTCCGATATTCCACTCAAACGCCATCTTGTACCGTGCCACTGAGTCTGCACTTTTTGACTATATTTTTGACAGCTTGTACGATAATATATGCAATAGGTGGCGCTATTTAATATAAGTATATAAAATATTTTTCTGATTTCTTATTAAACCATGGTTTATAATTATTACACTGCCTTTTATATATGTATTTTTATGTACATATATTATTTAATTTATTTTATAAGTAAAATAGATTTTTTAATGTTTGTTTAAATATATAATATTTTTGTTAAGCTCTGAATTGCTAAGGAAGGCGTCACTGCTCATAGGCCCGGGCTGAAAACCAGCGTTGTCCTGCCTTCTCTAGGTATCTAGATTGCTGGGTACCTAGGCATTTCAGGACGACAATATGCTGAGACCGGACCTATTGGTCTCCATGACTTAAGGCATACCTAGTTATTTATGTTATAATGTTTTATGTACCTGCTTACATGTGTAGCTATACCTTTTTAGAGGAGCCAATAAACAAATTTCTTTTCTTTTCTTTTTTCTTTTTAGATATTGTCTCACAAATATACATATAAATACCTACATCCATACCACTCTAGTATCTAGACTCTAGATACTAGAGTGAACTAGGCAAAGCGAAGGTATTTTAGTCTAATTTCCAGACCTTCGCTTCGTTTCTTTATCAAAAATTTAGGGATCGTTCTTCATTATTTCAAATCATAAATATTTTATACTACTCGAGAATAAATTGATATAAGTTGCCAAGAGTCGCGTTCTGTTTTAATTGGAGTAGAGGGTGGCGTCCGCAAGGTTGACACAATATCATCCGGAGGTTAGGTCAAGGCTGTATACTTGGCACAGTGGCCCAGGGTACCTGCTGAATATATATATTTATGAATAATTGAATATATATAATATATGACATCGCAATGAGGGAATATTTAAACAAGATGAAATAAACTCTTCATCCTTGCTCTTGCGCTTCTTTAGTCAACAATTAGTTTTAAAATGTAGTCGACATTTCAAAACTAATTCAAATAATTATTCTTATACATTTATTTACACATCATTATTCTTATACATTACCCACTTTATAAATATTTTCAATTCCGATGATTCCAATAGATTTTTTTTTCTAATCAAAGTTTTAAATAGTCAAACTCTGCTTGAAGGAGTTGGTTTATTCAATTCCTATTTTTATAATCTGAATATATCTATTTATGACATCACATTGAGGAAATAAATAAACATAATGAAAAAGACTCTTCATCCTTGCTATTGCTCTACCTTGCGCTTCTTATGTCAACATCGACTACATTTCAAAAAGGTATCGAGTTGGAGCAGTTGAGCTACCTATAGATCGTTTGCAACGGTCTATGGGTGACTCAATTGTTTCCTTTTGTAAATTTTGCAATATACCTATATATAGATTGTAGTAGTTTTCAAAACTAATTCAAATCATTATTCTTATAAATTTATTTACACATCATTACATATTGAATATTATTCTTATATCAAATAATATAAGTACCTACTTTATAAATATTTTCAATTCCGACTATTCCGATAGATTTTTTTTATTATCAAAATTTTAAATAGTCAAACTTTGCTTGAAAGAGTTGGTTTATTCAATTCCTATTTTTAGTTTCAAAACCAACAACAAACCCAATGCGAAGAATAAACAGCCGACTACTTAGGGGAGGCACCCTCTGGTCCATCCCTTTCATCCATCACAGCTTCATGTGCAGTGACAACCGTGCGAAATGCTCACTCACTCACTGCATGTATTGCCATTTGGGATTGCAATAATTGTTACGATAATTATGATCAAAACTAGTTCTGCCCTACTTAAGTAACCCTACTAACTTAAAAACACGTATAAAATCTAAATTAAAGTATGAAACCTTTCACTTTGTTTATTGACGAAATCAAAAAACATGGACGAAACGAATAGTGTGAAGAAATTACTATAATACGGCGTACTTTTTGAGTATTTGTCCGAAACATTTTGTATGGAATTCGGATTTGAGGATTGGCCTTAAGGGGAATTAAAGTATGAAACCTTTCACTTTTTTTGTTGACGAAATTAAAAAAACATGAAAAATTCGCTAGTCTGAATTCGATGTTAGTAAGGGCTCCTAGATACTGTATGAAAACTAGAAGAAGTAGAGTAGTTCCTCACGCCTCTAATTTGAAGGCGCCCTGCGCCCTTACACATACATACATCTATTACGTTATAGTTTTTTTTTTAGCGAGAAGTCAAGCCTTTGACTACGTCACCTGATGATAGGTAGGTATTTGACGATACCGTGGCTTAGTTGGTAGTGACCCTGCCTACGAAGCTTGGTGTTCCGGGTTCGATCCCCGGCCGGGGCAAATATTTGTGACGAACACAAATGTTTGTTCTCGGGTCTTGGATGTTGTGATGTGTTGTATGTGTCCATGCCGCCTGCGACACAGGGAATCCTAGTGCAGGGGTGTGTGAGTGTGTGAATGTTTGTTTTTTTATTTATATTGTAGGACACCAAGTAGTACTTGGCGCAAAACAAACCACTACTTCCGCTGTATGAACGAGGCTCAATTCGAAACGTTTACAACACAACACCGAACTATTGTGGCTCCAATTCCGTGCAAACGTGTTTGTTTTCCAAACAGTGTAACTTCACCGTATTATTAACACACCGGGTGGTGTTTCCTTCCAGTTTCTGGATGCAGTCCTTGTTTCATTGTTCGTGGACTGCTACAAGTTATTAAACAGTTTGCAACATTATTTTAGGAACGATTATTTTGTTTGAAAGGTACACTGTCGCGTTCTGATTAGTTCAGTTAATGATTAGTTCAGACGGATTCAGAACAGTTTGTGATTAGTTCAGTTCAGTTTAGTTCAGTATTCGGTACCAAAGGCTCACTTCGACCAAGCGTTTTAACCTCTTCTCTTTCCATCTTAACTAATTTCACCATCTTGCTTGTAAGAGGCTGGTGGGTGGCGGATGATCAAAAGGAAATATTATAGTCGACACTGATGGTCGAGTGGCAAGTGTATTAGACTGCCACGTCGAGTGTCGCGGGTTCGATTCCCGCTTCAAGACAAACATTTGTGTGATGAACATCGGGTTTGTCTTGGATGAGGTTGTTATTTTTTTCATTTTTACAAAAAACACACGACGCCATATAGGCCCAAACCAAGCAAGCTTGTACTATGGGAACCAGATAACTGATAGAATACTTACATGTACCTATACTTTTTTTTGTAAATACATTTATAGAATACCTACATAGAAAACACCCGGACAGATGTTTCTTACTTAAATGTTTATTCAGAAGCGGGAATCGAACCCGCGGCAGCAGTAAACAGTAGCAGTCCCACACTTGCCAATGACCAATAGTGTCGAAAACACGTAAGATATTAGGCTGATAGAGATGAACGGAAGTAGACATGCTGTGCCGAGTCCAGTCAAGTAGAAAAAGGACTAGCTAATGATAATTATTTTAGGTAAAGAAGGTAAGTATATATTTTCAACAGTCTGATTCTTCAAAAAACGAGTCTAAATAAGCATTGTTTTATCGATTTTCGCATTAGCCTCGCCGTCTCCGCCGGCTTTGCTCGCAATAATCTCCTTACGCGAATAATTTCCGCCATTTCATTCCGGTTATTGGATTTCCTGAGCATTCACCGAATTCAGCTTCGAGTTGATATTTGTAATAATTTTTTATTTGCCCTCTAACGTAGCTCCCAGCCATTTTGTCTCATTTGTATTGGTGTCGGTTTTAAAGAAAAAACAAAATAGTTGTTTGAGATATCTTTGGAAGTTGACCAGTTATTTGACGGCGTGGAATGAGGGTAATGCTTTTTATCTATTGTCATTGGTTAAATTATGAGTCCCATTGTTCAGGGCCCGTTAATATATATACAATAATAATATATGACCGAAATAATTATTTAGATTCATGTTGTTCACAGTATTCTAATAAGAAATATAAGTTAGTTTATAACCGTCACAATAGGCTAGTCACAAAAACGTAGATTAATTCTAAAGTTTGAGATTTGAGTACAGCCAGCATCAAAAGTCGATGACCACAATTCGATTTTCAAAATCGCTTTAAGTCATTTATTATACCTCAATCGATCAACATAACAAGCACCAGTATTGAATGAACGTCTTTAAAGTTCAAAATTAACTGTACACCACATTGTCAAAAATATAATATGGTGTGAGCGATTTTAAAAATCTGAATGCGGTTATCGACTTCTGATGCTGATCGTACCATTCCCAACATTGTATGTAATATAATTTACACTTACTTTATATATAATTTACCGGGCATGTTATCGAAGTAATTATTAGCCTACCGTTTAGTACGTCATAAGTAAACACTTGCTTTAGAAAGTTTGTTTTTATTATAATAGTTTTTAATAATATTAGTAATAATTTATAAGTATTTAGCTATCTATCTACCAAACACAAAATGAATAATGTCCGGAATTCAAGTTGCTAGATTTGCGTCTATTTTTTTCACCACAGTGTACGTATTCAGGGTCTTATTTGCCAATTTAGCTAGAAAAATCTGTACAATTTGTTTTGCCGTCTGTGTCTAGAACATTGAAATTGCTTTACTGTGATTTTGCACCAAGTCTGCAAGTTTGTGCAAGTGGCTTTACACAAATCGTTACTTATACAACGTTCTAGTCGCTTGCTAGGTTTTCTTTTGAAGATAACGTATTATTTGTTTTATGTAGGTACAGGTTTTATTGACTTAACTCTTATTATCTGTACACCAAGCTTACGCCTGTGTAGTAGTACAGGCGTAAGCTGGGTGTTAAGTTCAGGCTGGACCTATGATAGCATTGACATTAAATTGAAATAAACTTGGTATTAAATTTGGTTTTTGTTGGTAAAAAATTGGTTGTCTGTAAAGTTGGTTAACGGACGATAGTTTAACGTTACTGCCAGCGTAACGGGACAATGAACGTTACCGGACAATGACATCAACTTTTTCGTGCATGCAGCCGGGGCGCGGCGGCGTTTATCGATTTATTAGACGTAGTCACGTCAAAAAATTGTTTGAAAATGTAGAGCATCACACAAATCAGGTATTCCATCATTTTGACGAGTTTCAGCAAGCAAATGTTTAATTAAAATTTGAATTAGAGGGTTGGCTCGAACCAACAGAATTAATTTCGCATCCATTTCGGCGCGTGCGGTAGCAGATGGAACATTGTTAATGAATTTATTGTTATAATCCACGCAAATGATACTGATTGGATAACAGAAATAGGCTACAAAATACCTAATACTACTAGTATACATAATAATTATGATTTTACGAAAATTATCGTTCTTATATACAATAATAGCTTATAGGTTTTTTTCAAAAACATACAATAATAGAACTGTTCTAGTAACTGTAGGGAATACTGAAAAATCACAGGGAAGCAATATACGCAATGTTTTGCTAGCTCATCAACTATAACATACCGATTATTTATTTTAGCTCAATCTAGTTTTGGCGTAACTGAGAAACAAACATCTATCTATCTATTTGAACAATCTTTATTCAAGTTAATGTTAACAAGTGACAAGACGAGCTAAGCGTTCTCCTCGTGGTAAGAGACATAACCAGCCGTAAACAGAACAGTACTAAATAGGACTTTAATTCCAATTCAGTTTACGAGTATTCACATTCAAATGTTCTTGTTGAGTAGAAGTTATTATTCAACTTTTAATACCATGGGCACATAAAAATATTCCCATAAAAACCGCTAACATGTGCAGTTATGCAGTTTAACCCCTATCTTGCGACCTACCACGCTTTCGCAGGAATTAATTTATGAGCCATTAATCGCCGTGTGTCCCATATATCTTGCCGGCCCGCTGAGTAATATTTAATCATTTTTTATTGCTTTTGAATCTTAATTTTCACTATGATACAATAATAACCTTATGATACAATAATAAACTTATATTACAATAAGTAAATTTTGAGACACAATTTACCTTGAGATTTCAATTTAACAATCAATTATTCTCTATTCTCGAATAAAACAATCTTTTACCACCAAACCTATGTAAAAATTCATTCCACATTCTCCACTCTTCAGCAGATGGATACCGCAAGCCGAAGACAGGGCGCAACGGCGCTCATTATAGAGTCCTCAGCAATGGACTGCTATGATGATGTCCTCATTAACAAAGTTCAAAGCACCTTTATCAATCACTTCGCCAAGTACTTTCAAGCACTCACGTTATCACTGAGTGACATGTCGCTGGAAGCAATGCTTACCATCAGCTTGATTGCTTATCAGCTCTCAAGTATTTTGTACCTATAGCCGTAGAAGCCATTATAAAGTATATTAGAGGTGTTAATTTAGAATTGTTTTATGTAAGTACCTACCTACGTACAAAGATTCAAATTTTTTTATGGCATGTGACATCCTGCAATCCGCATTGGGTCTGCGTGCTAGATTACGACCATGCGCTCTCCTGGCCGAGAGTAAAGAGATTAGAGTAGAAAGAGCCCGAGTCTTATTTTAGTCCGATTTTCCTTTCACTACACTGGTTTGAAAGTACTAGTGACACGATAAGAAGTCTGATTCAATTTATTATTTCGGCTGAAAGTATAAGAATTAATAAGGAGGACATCAGAGGGACAGATTATAAACAACTACCTTCCTTCTTCTCATTCGGGTAAACAATACGCCAGTTTTTATTTCATCTTCAGTCTTTAAAACAGGTATTGTTTTTCGATAAAAAACAGCTGGTGTAAGGTAAATATTCTAGTCTATTTAATATTTTTAACGCCTGTTTAGCTAACAAATAACCATGGCAGCATGGGAGCCAAGGATATTATGGGAGCCGACAACTGACATGCTTTGACAACCATGTCGAGCTCGATTATATCGATGGCAGCTGTCAGATTTCCCGCGCAATACAAACGTTGTAGCAAAAACCACAGATCTCGGATACTTTCGGCTGTACATTCTAACTTTATGAGGAAAACATACGTCATATCATAACAAAATGTTCAGTTTTTAGTAGTTTTATCAGCATGTATTGCAATGAAAATGAAAATCATCTTCATTGGGTAATATTCATAAGAAGACCTAATCTTTACGCATGTACCTATAGATATGGCACACTGGCCAAGACTGTGAGTATTTTATAATAATTTAAAATGTGTTAAAAAAAAAAGTTACATGTTCTTGGTGTACCATATCTTAGTACTCTGTGGTGTAACGCATAAATTATAATTTAGTTAAATTATTTTTAAATTTTTTATCGCAGTTCCCTTTTTAAATAACATCCAGACGATTATTGTGATAATTCCAAAAATCTAAGAAAAACTATAGGTGAACATTAAATTTGCAGGTATCTAATAGGTAATTGTTTTTTTTTTCACATCTAAAAATGAAATATTTTTTTACACCACCTGCTCGACAATGTCCAATTACATATCATGCTATCATCAAGGTAAAGCAAAGCATTACCTACCAGGGGAGGTAATGTTGTATGAAACTCCCAAGGGTAGTAATGTGATTTGAATTTGGAACGTCAAATTCGTGTTGAAACTTGTGGAAAACTCTAAATATAAGAACGCCCATATGGCATTGTAAAAAGGTTTGTTCTAAAATCGAACTGGCCACTTATAAAAAAAAAGAAAAAGGCGCGACTTCAAAGATTGTGAAACAAAAGACGGTGTTGGCTGCTGAGTTCAGAGCCCTGGCGTTTTATAGCCTCGCAGAAGGTGCGAAAAGTAGAGATGCTCCTCTGGGATAAAGCCTGTCTTCGTCTTGGGCAGCTAGAACCCCTCGCGTCACTCAGGACTCTACATAACTCCCTCGCTTCGCTCAGGAGTTAACTGAGTCCCTCGTTAGCTCAGGGTTCAACATGCCACCCGCGACACTTCTTTTACTTAGAGTTTTCCACGAGTTTCCACACGAATTTGACGTTCCAAATTCAAATCACATTACTACCCTTGGGATTTTCATACAACATTACCTCCCTAGGTAAGTAATGCTTTGCTTTACCTTGATGATAGCATGATATATAATTGGATATTGTCGAGCAGGTGTTGTGAAAAATATATTTACCTGCCTCTACGTAGAGTTCCCATGATACACCTTATTTTAGTATAAATAAGGGTGTTTATGAACAGAAATAACTCTATTCTCCCTGAGATATCACAGTGGAAATCATGCCATGTTATAGAAGAGGATCTTAAAGGAACACTAAACTTGAGGATTTGTCTGTAAATGTGGGTTTCAATAGAAACAATAACCTCTTAGTAAGTTCAAGGCTCGGAGGTTTATAGCCTTCCTGCTACAGTAACAGGAGTTGGTAATACGCGGTTTCAGACAGCTGGCTAAGGCTGCAGATACACTGATATTCGAATTCAATCAGTGAAAGAAGGCATTATTAAGGTATTATATTCAACCGATATCATGAATAAATTGAGTAAAAACTGAGGCGAATGAAAAAGTATTCGGACATGATGATGTCCGAATACTTTTTATTCGCCTCTTTTATTCTTTATTTTTTTTTTATTAATCATCAGCATTATTTGAAAGGTTTCGTCCAGACTGCACAGATACACAGATAATGCACTGGCCAAACTACTGAACGAAGAGACTTGAAATGTGGAGGGTATATTCTTCAAGAAGAATAGACGCCTACTAGGAAAGGAATTTAATTTTGTTAATTCGCAACGCAAACAAAGTTGCTATTTCTACATAATAATGAGGAAAAAAAATCTATCGAAAGTTAATAGTCAAGCTTTTGCTATCGATTGTATTATCTATTTAGGTGGAACAAAAAATTGTTTCACCTAAATAGTAGGTACATTAGATTAAGAACCTAGTCTGAGATATTTTTTTATGTAGTTTTATCGCGCTCAATACACAATACATTTTAGTGACATTTTGCAAAGTAGGACTTTAACTTTCGTAATTAAATCGACCAATGTATATCAGTCTTTATCTCACCGCGTAGGCAGAAGTTTACGATTGGAAGCAAGACGTCAACGATTTGCGAGCGAGACACGTCTTTTGTGCCGACACGTAAACTGAGGCGCTTCCAACGTGAAGGGGTAATCTTGGAGTTACAGAAGGCAGTGAATGAGATAAACGCGCTAATATGAAGCGAGAGTTAACTAGGGTAATGGAAAGGACGTGGTGGCCTAGTGGATGAGGCTGAGGAGGAGTCTAACGTTGCGATCTGATGGTCGCGGGTACGGATCCCGGTGGCAGTCATGCGTAAATGGGTTTTTTCGGTCGAAATCCATCTGCTTAGTTTGGGGCTAGATAGCGTTATGTGAAATGTGTAAAATATTTATTTATTTATTATTATTTTTATTTGTTGACTATTGTACAGGTTCCACACAAGCTTAAGATACTAACGCACTGATTCTACCACGATCTTTTTTGAGTTTCCAATAGCATACAATATTTTCGCTATACGTGCAAATAATATTATTAGGAAATACCAGAAATGGATTAAAAGACGATTTACAAACACAAATAGCTCATAATCTTCCAAAGCAATAAAATCAAGAACAGGAAAATATGCATGCCAACACGACGTCCATGTCAATACAATTCGCTTCTTTTATTTCAAATGTATGAGCCCGAATCCACTCCAATCGAAGAGGTTGCTTAGAAGACTCTAAGGAGTCTGCCAACACGGCCTCTCCTGGCACCCTGGCGTCCCGACAGGTATCTCAGCTGTGTCTGTAATGAGAGAGCGGTGTTACAAAAGAGAGGTGTAGATCTACACCAAATATTGACCGCTCTGTAATAATCAGCAGACTTGAGAATAGAGCTCACTGTCTCTGTGGCTCTGTCCGGGAATCGAACCCTGGATTCAATGTACTGTTTACTTGTCTTCTTTGTGAACAATATGGAACAGCAATAGAGCGAATATAAATAAACTCTGATCTATGTATAACCGATACAAATGACAAATCAAAGTTTCCTTAGATTCAAATAATGAAAACATAGCCCTGTTTGTTGCCTGGACTCTTGGCAGAAACTGTCGAGTTGCTCTTGACCTCGACGCTAGCGGAAGACCTGGATGATCTAGAAGTACATCAATGCCAATCTGCAATGAAATTCACAGTTACGTAAACATAATCAATTGCCAAAGTGCACGAAACATTAAAATAATCTCATACATCTGACGATACAAACAAGTACACAAGAATGACACAGAAGTATTCAAAAGTTCAACGCTGAGCACTTACACCGGTGTAGCCTCAGTAAGTGGCTGACATCCCAATCTCGAGCATGCCCAGCCAACTTACTAACACAGCCAACTACACCTGCTCAACGACTTCTCGGTCTAGGCCATTACCGAGAAGCTTTCAAACATCAAGCGCACCTGACGACCTTCGCTAGCTTAGGCTTTTAAAACATTGAGCGCACCCAATGACCTTTCGCGAAAAGGCTTTTCAAACAACACAGGAACACTCCCAAAAGATGTCTTGATGTCACTGGCCTCGTGCCAACCACGTAGAGTGCACGCAGAGCAAAGAACACACAAACAGTATCCAACAGCAGAAGTGATGTCTTCACAATTCAAAGTCGAGTAAAAGTAGAGCCTCGGTCTTGATCCTGACTTTTACTTCAGAAGCGGCTTACTCTAAGTCACGGCGTCTAAGTCTTCTTCTTCTTATTATCTTGTCACTCGTTCTTTCGAACCAGTGTGGTGAAAGCATTTCAAGTGCGCATTGTTCTGGCTTTAAAGTTGGTACCGCAAATGTTACGCCGGCCAAATTTGGTCTATGAAGGACTTCCTTTTCTTCATCCGTTGTTTCTTCTTCAATGTCAACGAATGGCAGGAGATTGCGGAGTAGAAGCTGCCAGAAGGTTCAGTAATTAGGAAGCGATACATGGAGTGAGGCGATCAAGAAGTGCTCAAACAGCAAAACGTTTCTTCTCTGACAACGTACAACGACATCCAGACAATATTCCAGCAGTCCTCAGACCACGTACAATGGCATCTATAAAATATTCCAGCAGTCCTCAGACAGCGCTCAACAACAGTATACAACGCTCAACAGCACTATTACAACAACTCAATACCACTCATACATCATCTCAATATTCTTCTTGTAGACATACTCATACTCAGATAGTACTCTCATACATCACCACAATATTCTTCTTGTAGACATACTCATACTCAAATAGTACTCACGTAGATCGTAGTAGAGCTTATTTAGAAACTCTGAATTGCTCAGACAGAACTTAGGTAGCACACAGACAGAGCTTAGACAGCCCTGTGTCATAGTAAGGGCTCATCATTTACCATAACTTTCTTACTACCTGTTTCACATTTGTAGGTATCTCTGTCGTTTTTCAATTCAGTCCACGTCGAACGTCATAACGATCTGGTGTGGTGACCTGATAGCCAAAACTTGAATCAACTTCAGCACAAAATTAAAACACCAAAACGCTCATTATAATGCGAGCACTATATGTCAAATATCTCCTTTTATTTTGAATGATGATCACGAAACCGTTTGACGGTACTCTCTGTAGTCGGTACTTGATAACTGGAGATCGTGATCACCCATTTTGTATGTGCGGACGGCCTGCCTCCAACGGTTCCGGTATTTGGCTGCCTGCACAACATTGTAGAATGAATCTTTAACTTGGTCAGACCATCTAATCAAAGATCTGCCACGCGATCTTTTCCCCTCTACTTGTACGACGATGACCAGTTTTTCCAGGTTATCTGCGCCTCGTCTCGCGATGTGGCCGAAGTAGGCTAGGATACGGCAGTGGCAAATCGTAGAGAGACAATCCTTTATGTTGAATTGCTTGAGGATTGACACGTTTGTGCGCTTCGCCGTCCACGGTATTCGCAGCATTTGCCTCCAGCACCACATCTCGAAAACGTCAAAGGAATGTCATTAACTATTTCGCAAATAATATTCACCATTGCTAAGATACATAGTCTCACACATCCCAAAGGTTGCCTGGCGAAGATCGCTGCTTAGTGATAAGGCAGCCCATTGTACATACTCCATATCTTGTATGTTTCTTGATGTGATAATGAATTCTCATTCATGCATTCTACCATAGTTTAGCGAGACAAATAGGTATATCTCATGCAAAAAAAAAAACTTAAAACCAGCAACCTAAGCCGGTTACTCACTAATCAAACGGTTGGTTCAAGTAGTTGATGTTGGTTCAACTGTTCATCTTATTAAACCATCGCTGGGCAATATAACTACTAGTGCAAATATTGAAGAATAGTTGTTAAGTACTGAAATTAAAACACAAACCAAATGTGGACACGCACAGAGTGACCAACTTGCTCATGATACCGTTCTGTTCCATACAAGCATCGTATAGGTACTCTTGCTTCTTTGGTATAATGTAATTTTATTTAATTTCGCTATCAATGCACTTAAGCATTTGTTGAATTCACTGCAAAGCGATCAATCATCACATAGATTGCGTGTAACATTCTATGGATTGTTCTCATAGTTATATACCTGTAAGCTGCAACAGAACACTCCAAGAAATGCACACAAATAAACATCGCCACATTTTTAGAAAATTAATTTCAATCACACAACCTGATGAGGCGTAATAAGTATGTCGATTGTGTAGTGCATGTAAGAGTTTATGAGGTAGAGTAAGGGTAGGTATTTGAGTAAGAGTATGCGTGTTGTCTTAACCGTTCGGCATATTCTGACTTCTTACAGCCGAGTACCGATACATAATTTACAGCAAAGCCACCAAAGCAGCAGCATGAATTAAATATAACTTGCGTTCAACGTTAAACTGACATCAAAACGAAGAGTTCAAAAGCTGACTTTGCGTCCAAAGTCATCATTCGAAACTCAACCTTCGATTCAAAATTTAACCTTGAGTTCCATTCAGCATATTATCTAGGTAGAAACCGATGACTATCCTTTCTTATCAAACTTAGGTGTCAATGCTCTGATAGGGCAGTGCAACAATGCAGAGGAAACCACCTGCAGCCACGCTGCAAACCATGACTATTTCATGTAAGATAGCGTCCTACAAACCATAGATACTTACATTTAATTTATCTCTCCAAAATAAAACCATTAAAAGTCCATTATTGTTTCATTTACAATTTTCAGGAATAAAACCAGCGCACTCAGTTCACTGACCGCATATTGACATTTGACAGCCACATTCTGAAATAAAGAAAATCGCTTATAACTGCCATCTAACGGGAACGTTGAGTATTATTATAATAGCTTTCTAGCCCTAGATGTGTTTCTAACGGGGTAGGAATCATTATGAACCCTTGGACAAAAAAGTTCAACAAAAAGTAAATAGAGCGCGCCAATTCCAAGCGCGTGGTCACAACAATTGTTTTCATGTTGCACTCAGGGGCGCTAGACGATGGGAAAAAGCACAACAAATCGACTTATCAAGACTTAGGGGTTCCGCTGGTCACGTGAACCAAACATAACAAATTCACTCAATTCCATAAACATGTCTTCCTGCTAGAAACATGTAAATAGGTCAACTTTATCATCACTGCTTCAACGATAAATCTAGATGAGTACCTGGTACTTAGTTTTTATTGAACAAAGTAAAGAACAATTTCTCAATAGATGGGTTAGGTACTGTACCTCAAATATCACTTCTATCTTATAGAAAAAGAAATACTTACGCAAGCAACGCACATAATTTTGAGTATCAAATCAGGTCGTAATAAGTGTAGTGTCGTCGTGTGTCGTGTCGTCCAACAATTCTTGACTTTGCCGAAGCAGCGTCAAACGCCTTTATAGAAAGCAATTCATATAAATGCAACTCGTAAATACATGAACAATGTTCTAAGTAGGAACTTGATAACGACAGACTAGTAAAACAACTACTTACAACCGTCTTAGCTCAGTTTCTCCTCGTCGATCCTAAAACTTGCTCCAAAACCTTTATTAGAAGAAAGGGGTACCTGCTAATGCAACAATCAATCTTTAGTGATTATAATCGTTCGGAAGGAATATCAATGTGCTTTTAAGTCACATTTACATCTAAGCATAAAAGTACGTGGTGCCATGGAACACTACACTCGAAACAGTTTTTTTATACAAAGTATGCACTGAAATTGGCTATAACTTTACTCTTGAAAAATGATCACGTCATTGAACAGGAACATTATTCACGTAGGTACATCATTACTTTTGCACACCTTATGATATTGTTCGTACTACAACGGCAAAAGTATCTCGCTCACCGTACAAAGATGCTACAAAACTACATCAACATCTCTAACGCGAATCACACGAAAATTAGCGTAGTCCGAATAGCTAGGGTAGGACATGATTTACCCATAGACGCATAGGTAGCAGTCTAAACAAATAACGGCACAGATTTGTCGATAAAACGGAACTGAACTCATAGCAGCCGTTTTACAAAGGCATTTTTCTATCCCAAATGAAATACAACAAGCGTACTTACTGCAAAAACACCAAACCACGCAACGCAAGCTGAGAAGTAGGTAGGTATTGCTCACACATTACTCAATGGAAGATTTGCATCTTGAGCCCAGCAGCCCAGCACACGCCAGGTCTCGTCAGGAGGAAAGTAAGTACAGATGACCTGTACAGAAAACTCAAACTGTGGGTATGTGATCTTCGAATCCCCACTTCTGATATTAGGAAATACCAGAAATGGATTAAAAGACGATTTACAAACACAAATAGCTCATAATCTTCCAAAGCAATAAAATCAAGAACAGGAAAATATGCATGCCAACACGACGTCCATGTCAATACAATTCGCTTCTTTTATTTCAAATGTATGAGCCCGAATCCACTCCAATCGAAGAGGTTGCTTAGAAGACTCTAAGGAGTCTGCCAACAATATAATATAAGAGTTATAAAGTTTGTGAAATGAGATATTTTCATCAATTTTCTATTCGTGGATAACACGCTAAGTTGGGTCGTTCCAGCACCCATGTCCCAGTTGAGATAGTTTTCTCACAGAATTAATACAACTAGATAGACGAGCAGTAACTTTAGTAACGCTGGCTGTCATCATAATGTTTATATGACTTTTTTTACTGAGATACTAAGAGAGTAAATAGGAGAAGAATGTACACAGGACAGATTTTACTCAAGTTTTCTATGTTGAAAGTAAGCTTACTTTATTTTTTAAAGTGTGCATACTGTTTGATTATGAATTCTATGGTTTGTTCTCATGATAAATAGCCGACTTTGCGCCAGGCATGCCCTCTGCCGGAGGGTACCGCACTGATTTCATTTTCAGACTGCCATTTAACATTACTGTAGTAACACTGCTATAAGATGCCATACATACTTTTGTGTTACCACAGCTTTTAATTTTGAACAATCAATGTATTGGCTATGCTTCGCACAACATAACGATATGTATGCATTGCTTTCTATATGTATAGTAAAATCTTGTGAAACTAATATTTTAAATCGTTACTAGGATCTCCAAGATATATAACCATAATGTCTAAACTCTCTAGAAATCTCTAATTCACTGTTTTACAAATTGAGTTTCGACGCCTTATAAAGAGCGAAATTGAGTTTTTTAGGACGTCTTAAAAAAGTTTCAGCCTACGTTTCGAGAATGTTATTCGGCTTTGCTTTTGCACTTTACTGACTTAAAGCTGCTTTTGACGGGCAAAACAGGTTTATTGGATATTCGTTTCAAACGACAACAGTGTCTAAGAAAAGAAAGTTAACGAAAAGCTCTGATAAAAACGACAAGGTTTGTAATTGTTATGCATTTATATAAGGCTGGCCTGAAAAATGGTGAATGATCACACGTCCACCTTGACGTAAGCGAGGCTATTTTGAGTGCTCAGACTAGATAAAAAAAATTATGATCAGTGAATAACTTTTTTTTTCTTACCCGCAGATGGCTCTTACTGCGTCACCGGACTCTTCTAGTGATTAACTCATTCTAACTTCCATGCATTCTAATGCAGGATATTTTAACTATAACGCATCGAAATAGAATTAACTATTTGGTTAAATTGACCAAAATATTAACGAGTTTTCAATATAACAAGGTATATAAATGCTTCCATATTTTATACTTTCTTAAACATAAGAAGAAAAACTGATTTAGCAAACTGAGCTAGCTGTAGCCAATGAGACTTGGCTAGAACCAATTGGTCATTGAATGCGTAGTCAGACATAGGCACATCCATCAGGACCAAATAGGTAAAAGAAACGGTCGTAACTGCAACTGCCTAGGCACTTTGCAATTGATTGTCAAAGTCGTAAACGCCTCGGCATCGGCAGTGAATACACTCTTGACCATAACAATACGGTATTTTAACGAGGTACAATCAATTTGCAGTTGAAGAAACTGCTATGTTAAACGGTAGCTAGAATTCACAATTTTCGTGAGAGTCAAAAGCAACGAGCTAGCTTTTGACTTTTGAGATAAAAAAAAACAGTTCCATTTAGTCCCAGCTTCTCGTCACCGCTTAGTTTTAGTTTATGCTTTACCGTTCCGTTTTTTTTTTTTTTTACATTTTGCCCTGTGTTTAAGTCACTTTGTTTCGGGTGGAATGATACAACTCAAATTTCGAAACAAACATGTACTAAATCATTTCGTGAGGTTGTAGTAAGAAATCTACCGCTCCACTTCTTTGAAATTTAGATGGATTCACACCCAAATGAGTAACACTGTTACTCGATGGGAATTTTTTACGAGTACTTTTTACTACTTTACAACGAGACGAGGGGGTCAGGGTGTTACTCGTTGAGATTTTTTTTTTCCCAACAAGTAACACCCATGTCATGGTGTTACTCGATGGAAAGGATTTTTTTATTTATTTTTAATAAGATACCTACTATATAATCGATAATAGAATACCTGACTCAGTCAATTATATCTTCAAAAATGTACAAATATGCGAACAAAATAGCACGCGGTATTCTTGGCCTTAAGAAACTAACAAGTATTTGTTCCTCGTTAGCCTACAGTAGTTTACAAATCAATTTATACCGTTCATACATCTACCACCCGCAGCAATGTGCAAATGAATCCGCTTTCACGTCTTCCAATTACAATAAATACTAGAAAATGTCGTCAGGAAATCTTGAAAATCAAATATTTTAATTGAATTGGAATTGGGTGGATGAAAGGCATTAGTGGTGAATCAGCTAACTCTATAAGTTCTTGATAGAGTGGGCTGTTCTTACTATAGGGGACAGTGTGGAGGATTCGTACACTTTTTACTCTAAGCATTGTAAAATAAATTCTAACAGCTATTTCAAAATAATTACAATGCTGATATATTAACTATATATCTGGCTTTTATAATATACAGTCTAGTGTGGATACAATGCAACATGAAAGAGCAGTGGTCGTCTAAATAAAAATGGAAAACGTACGGATGTACCCCACGCGTGTGGTGGATTCTTACATAGTATGGGGTATCTTACATAGTACATTCGTACATAGTGGGGTGCCTTCGTACATAGCAATCAAAAAGGACATATAATACACAATAATGGGCTCAAAATTATCAGAGACTCGGCCATAAATTAAGCAATAATAGTTGACAATATTTGTTTGACAAATAAACTAACAAAAAAATGAAACACTTACATATTTTAGAAATTTATTCTAAAATTTGTTAATGAAATTAAAATTACTCATTATTTAGAGTAACGGGCTTCTAAAAAGTCCTTGATTGGAAATTAAATCTTTATTATATTTAACCATCGGGTAAAATACCACTATTATTGCATATACTACCTATTCTACTATTGGGTACTGTACAAAGACAGGTCTTTTTCAAAACTAAATATGAAAAAGTCTCCTCTTTGTCCTGGTTCCTCTTTATTATAAACTCACGGGATTATTCTAAAATACAATTATACGTATTGTTAAGCAAACTTCATGACGCAAGTCATAAGTGGGTTGTACGAATGTACCCCGCTCATGACTGTACAAAGGTACCCCGGCCCAGAAAAATAGGAAAAAAATAAAAAAATATAACTGTAGTGGTTTTTCCAAAATGAATGTTTGCATATTAATCTAGGGCATCACATCATAAACTATGATAAATTAGATTTACAATTTGAGCTAAATTTATTAGAGAAAAACGGGCTTAAAGGTGAATCCAAAAATTATTTACGCAGTCCAAAAACACTTTTCGACTCATCCCAGCGAAGCCACACAGCCGCACAGCCACCCCACTTCATGGTTAGCCTAGGCGTTCGAGCGAGAGTCACGCACACAAATGCAGACGTGCCAATGTATTTCGTAGTCCACTTTATGACCACTGTACGAATCCTACCCACTTTCCCCTACAATAGGAAGGGAAGTGGGAGTTAGCATTGCATTTGATTCCCAACTACATAATATAAAACTTGATATTGTGAATAAGAAGTAGATACCTAACCTACATCTGAACAAACAGAAAACGGATAAGAATTAACTTCGCTGAGAGATTAACATAACTAAATGGGTTCTTTGGGGTTTCGTGTTTTATGGGAACTAGCCAACCTAATCATCAGTAAATAATTATTTATAGCCGGTAACAAACGTTCTCGCAACGGTGAAGGAAAACATCGTGAGGATACCGCCATGTCAAATGACAGAAAAAAAAAATGTTTTATGGCATGTGACATCCACCAATCCGCATTGAGTCCGCGTGGTGGATTAAGACCCATTCGCTCTACTGCCGAGAGTAGGCCTGAGTCCCAGCAGTGGGAGCATTATAGGCTGATTATGCTATGGTATCAAACTGCCTAAGCATAGTAATTGTTGAATATTATTGTTATAAAATACCTGCTCATCGTCAATTCAGCATGCGTACGAAACCTCTAAACTCCACAAGTCATTGCTCAAAGCTGAACTCAGTATACGATTGGAAATTTAAATAATCTAAAGGGTAATAGAGAAAACCTAAATAGGGTATCGGGTAAATGATCATCACCGTTAAATCTCATGTTTTATTTATCCAATAATTCCTCAGTAATTCTATTCTCTATTCTCTTATAACACCACTTTTATGGCGTCCATCAAACATTTTCCATTCAGAGTAAATCAAAGGTTTATCACTCACTTTATTGACTGTTTGAACAATTATTGTTACCGTTCAAATAATGCCACTCGTAAAGTCTTTGTGGTAATAGTTTTATGGTTATGTTTGATAAATTGAAAAGGCATTTGTGATCTTAACACCTCCGCCAGTGTCAACAGGGCTTGGTACCACTATCTCCTACAGTTTGCGATGATTTCATTCTCAATCTCTAGGTAAATACTGTCTTAAATATTTATTTTCTTTGTAGGTATATTTTTTTTATTTGGAAGAATATTTTATTAATTCACCAAAAAATCGTAAGTGAAAAAGATGAAGAAACGATGCTGGGATCACGAGTTTTTTTTTCATTGAAAATGTTTACATTCAATTAATATTGTTATTAAGTAAATATTTTTTTTAATTATTATTCAATAACTGTCATGATAACCAGCTACTTGTAAAAGCACTCAGAAGCCAAAAAGATACAAGCTTTCAACGTAGTTTGGGCGTGGTTTGGGCCTCATCGCAACCTACCTTACTATAAATAGTATCCTACACGTATACAACCAATAGCGCTAAATGTACTAATCACTTAATGTATTTGTCTAATCATTTGATAAAAATAGCAGCCGTGTTGGCCGAGTGGGAGGTACCTCGACTTTCGATCCAAAGGCCGTGGGTTCGAACCCGATCGTACACCACTGTAATTTTCTGTACAAAAATCTATGTGTGCATTAAAACACGTGCTTAACGGTGAAGGAAAACATCTTGAGGAAACCGGCATGTCGTAGAACCTAAAAAGTTTGAAAATATGTGTCAAGTGCACGAAAGGAGCCTCTTCGAGGCGCACTTGAAATCCTTTCACCACACTGGTTCGAAATACATTATTAATCTTTGATAAATAAATTGATTTGATTTAAATAACATAAATATGATGCTGACGGTGGTTACGTTATTATGGTTAAAAACATTGGTTTAACATATGTACGTGTAAGCGCGCGACCAACATTACGAGTATAGCGTAGACTTACATTATTAATCTTTGCTAGGTTTAGCACCGCCTTAAGATTAATTACAAAAGCAACACCCACATCTACTCTGCTTCCATCTGTGCTTTGAGCTAATTTCTATCATTTGCGCGTAGATAGCTATTATCTGGAAGCTAGCTTATTTGTGAAAATTGTAGTTGCTCGAGTGGAGAATATTATAGCCAATTTGCCCAGGTCTTGCAAAATAGGAATGCACATTCAGACAGGCAAAAACAATACAGAATGAGAGAACAGTTTTAAATTAACCTACACAATAGCAGGTTTTAGACTGACGATAGCAGTTATAATACGATACATCTACAAACTCTCTACTCTCATGTTGTTGAACACGAACGGTCAAATTAGCTATTTGCACAGCACGCCCGCTAATATAATCTAGATGGAACCAACCATCAAGCTAGTACAAACTATCATTCATTCCGTAGCCGTCCGGCGTGTTTTTATTATGGCTATCCATCCAGTGAAATTGATGCTTGTATCAATGTTGTTGCTAATAGGTAATGTTAGAGATCAATCATTATGCGATTTCCTAATAATGCGGAAAGTAGTAAGAAATTATAATTGTTGGAAGCTGTTTTTTTTCCTTGCACGTAGTAATTAGTTAAGTACCAAGTATTCTTTGTTTTAAGGCCCAAAATCCCACGCGCCGCTATCTCGCTCGCACATATATACATTTTTCAAGATAAAAATTCACTGAGTTTAAGCTGGGTATAACAGTTTTTCCCAATCTCCTTCGCGTATGTTAAACATATCAAAACATATAGGTACTAATATTATTCTCAGTCAATTTATATCTTCAAAAATGTACAAATGTGCGAGCAAGATAACGGAGCACGGGATTCTGGGTCTGGTACGAACGAGAATCGCACCAGAACGTGCCCTGAAGAAAAGGTTCTTTAATGGGCTGGCAGGCTCTACAACAAAAGGAAATTTTCCAAAAGTTTCATAAATCGTCAAAAAGGCCCTGCAAGCGATGTTACCTCAGTCTAGTCATCAATAAAGGACACAACAAAGACTTTGACACGAGAGATGCTACAAAAGCGACAAAAATGTCGCCTGCCATCTGACCCGGCCAACTAAAGTGTCATCTCCATAAACCGGTAATAAAACCGAGATCAGATGAAGCCCTGACAAAAGATTACAATTTGATTCCATGATAAAACACTCGGACGATCGGCCAATAGTGCGAGAAGATTGAATGGCATCGCTGCCTCCATAAAAGCACAGTTCTTTTAAATTATTTTTACTCTTTGCGAAAAACCGTCGGGATACAAATTTTTAGTCCTGAATGAATGATTGAATTTGGCAGGTAAGCATTAGGGCTTTCACTATGTATTGTAAAGCACGAATGCGATTGTAATGGATCACACACTTGTTGATAATTACTAAAGTCCAACATATCAAAATAAACTCAATTCAAAAGGTAAAGAAAATCTTGTACTAAATTATAATTTCTATTATGTGGTTCAATTAACTGCCTAAATCGTTGATTTGATAAAGATAAAATGTTTTATTTCAAAAAAGTTCTTACAATTAGGTAAGTACATAGCATATTAACAAATTTTATGCATATTAACAGTTTATATAATTTTTGTATTACGTGTTTGATGGAAAAAATCCAGCTCAACGACAAACAACTCGGTAAGATAGGTTAAAGCAAGTCGTTTGGAAACACGGTGGATCCAAAACAAATTGAACGAGTTGGTTGCGACATATTTTAAAGAGTTGGTAGTATATCGAGACAAGGGTAATGTAGTTAGTAAAAGAAAAGTTTCCTCTAAGTAAGCAACGCGAAAGTTTAATTAACTAACTTGAAGGGTAATC
The DNA here is from genome assembly GCA_932526365.1 of Lobophora halterata. NCBI lineage: Eukaryota > Metazoa > Arthropoda > Insecta > Lepidoptera > Geometridae > Lobophora > Lobophora halterata. Next base: position 3,021,355 of record OW052012.1, read on the forward strand.
GTAAAGTCTTAGCTGTAACTTTCAACTTTGTTTATAGGCTCGTTAAAACTGTCCAGACAAATTACCGTAAAAATTAAGATATACTAAGTTGATCATTCAAATTTAAATGTTAAACTACTTTTTTAAGATAAAAAAAATCGGCTTGCTGTAACACAGGTAAAGTTTTTATTTTTCTAATATTATGTACCTAGTTCTCGTATGCTGTGAATAAAACACTATTTCTGAGTTCGATATTAATTTATTTTCACTGATATATCATTATTTTATATTTTGTTCTACTATAATGTAATTCAAGACTTTCCCACTGCCTATCAGTTCCAGTTTAATAGCTCAGGTATTACAAATAATTTCAACATGCTTATAGCAATGATAGCTCACAAATTACCTATTCGTTTGTCTAATATATCTTAGCCTATGTCTTCGTCTCACTTTCAAGTAGAAGTGGAGTTCTTCTTCTTCTTCGTGTACTTCATTACTGAAGGTCGTGCCCGTCTTGAAAGACTTGAGTGGCTCGATTGACAAGCTGCTTCCATGCTTGTCTGTCTTCTGCATGTCTTAGGGCGGCAGAGACAGGTAGTCCCGTGAGTGTCTTGACCTGGTCGGATCAGCGGCTAGGTGATCGGCCGCGTGGTCTTTTGCCTTCAACCTTTCCCACTACAACCAGTTTTTCAAAATTGTCGGGTTGCCTTCGGGCTATATGGCCAAAGTAACTAAGGACACGTTGATAACAAACGGTTGACAACCTGAAGTGTGAGAAGTGGAGTTCAGTAGAATGTAATAACAACCAGTTAGATGTGACAAATACTAGCTGGTGGATACTTAAATATGTTTTTACAGTAATGAAAAACCATTTTCGTCTCGTAATATATTATATAAGAGAAGAGTGGAGTGGAAGAGTGGAGAAAATGGGGGGAGGCCTTTGCCCAGCAGTGTGACAGTGCAGGCTCCATATAATAAATATATTATATATAATATATATGTATTTGTTTTTTGTTTTATGTCTGACTTTATAAAATTAATCTTTTGTTAATAAGCTTTGCTGCCTTGTTAAATGTTCAAATATTAATATTATTGTTTTACTTATTTTTGTTTTGATTTAAATAATTGCCCATGCCTACTTTGTTTTGTTGGCTTGATAATTTATTATGTTTTTTGTCACCAGGTTGTGGATGTTTAGTAATGTTTTCTCTGGTTTATGGCACACACTCAAACTCGGTTCCACAGAAAACCAGCGCTCAGCAGCATATGCTGAGTGGATACCATTTTTGTATCAATTATTGTAATATCCTACTATGTTATGTGAACTGTGAAATGTGTGATTTAATACAAAATAAAAATTTATTCTATTCTATTCTAATATTTGTTTACCAAGAACTTCAATGTAAACTTTTCAGTTTGTCGATAGACTCGTTCCAACATTTTCAAAGTTGCCCACCACACAACACTCCACATAAAGGAGGTAGCCTTATAGAGGTTCCCTGATGAGCTTCCGCGTCTGTGCGTGCGGTAAATATTTCCTTTGAAAGTTTATTATGCGGGCATGCTCGTATGCACTCGCGACCGCAACGGCCGATTTGGCGAAACTGCATTATTGAGTGTTGTTGAACGGGACTGAGAGGGAATAAGGACACGGGATGTTTTATCATATTCTATTATAACTCTTATTTGCATCCTCTCGCTTATTGCATAGGCAATGTAGCATCAGCCTTAAGGCCCGTGAATCCAGCGCATCGCTATCTCGCACCCACATTCGTTCATTTTTGAAGATATAAATTGACTTCTTATCGTGTCACTAGTTCTTTTTAACCAGTGTGGTGAAAGGATTTCAAGAGCGCCTCGTCTATGAATTGACTGAGTATATATTTCAAAAAAGTGGAGAGGTGAATTTGTTATATCAACCTATGTATGTATATCTTCTAAAATGTACAAATATGAGAGGGAAATTGCGGCGCGCAGGATTCTAGGCCTTAGTTCGTCGGTTCGTCCCATGAATAGATACATAAAAAAAATTAACTATAAAGATAATTAAATTTAACTAGAGTTGCGCAAAAGTCCGTCCCTGCTCATTGCTCATTTATGAGTGCGAGGTATCGCGATCATTTGTGACCAGTCACCAGACCAATGTGGACGATCTGATTGAATCGTGATATGACGGATGTCCACTCATTTGTTGCGTCGACACGTTGATTGTATAAATCATGTCAAACAGCATTTCCAATGGCCATGTCCATTTTGTACGGAGTGAATTACATTTATTACCATTCATTACCTTGTTTTCATAAAATGTTGTTGTGAAAACGGCCAATTAACAAATCGGATGATATTAAATGTTATGTTACTTTCAATCTTTTTTTGTAAGGTGACTTATTGCTGTTTATGACGTATATATATTGCCTGTTGAATATGCAATATGTTTTATAGATTGCATATTCAATTATAATCTATCTAGATTATTCTTTTCAAGATTCAAGATTTTTATTCGCCAGAACATACATAGTTTAGGTACATGAAGTATGTTGTTAAAAAATATAGTATTTGTACCTATATATGGTCCACCATTTATGGTGTGCGAGTTTTACAAACTTTTACTACACACCATGACAAAGACAAACTAAATAATTTAGAAAGTAGAAAACAATGGTAATAATTGTGGACAATGAGCGGTCTTATCGCTAAAAAGCGATGGGTATTGAATAATAAAAAGTGATGTCTCCTTCGTTGGGTAATATTTTTATTTATTCATAGTCTTATAGAAATTCATAAAAGTTTGAAACTAAATACATTTTAAAAGGCAATATACCGTTGTGTTTGTCGTGGTTATAATCAATGTCTGCACAAAAATTGGTTGGGTACAAAATTAGGTTTTGTTGGATTTGGATTTTGTGAAACCATTCGTAGTTAACCTTTTAAAAACTTAGTGTTTACTGTTATTATTTCATTCATTTTTGTTATACGTAGTTATGAGTTTTACGTATGCACCACACATACCTATGTACGTCACGTACGTTAATGTTCATACTTTTATTAAAACCCATACATATTTAAGAAAATCATCGTTCAAGGAACGTGAGTGGAAAATTTCATAATTCACAACTTCCACTCAATCACTCCAACAAAAGGGTAACTTTCCATTAGAAAATTGGTTTATTAATATCATTAAGAGGAGGCGAAGTTTCCCAAGACACTGTGAAAGCTTAATTAACTGTTGCTTGCTAAATGAAGTCATATTTGCTGTATCTAGTTTGCATACAATAAAGAAATCCTGAATGAATTAGCTTTCAAGAGTTTGCATTTTGTACCTTAGCTACAGTCAGCTGCATGTATAAACTCCCAAGCTTTCACATATATATTACTCCTTATTTGGCTAAGAAAAGTGCTTGCAAGCATTTTCAAATTAATATAGCCATCTTACGAGTACTTGTCAGAAGAAGAATGTCTTTACAAAATTAAGTATAATATAAATATAAAAGCTTGGGAGTTTATACATGTCTGTGCAGCTGACTGTAATTTTCACATTAGCGAAATCACCAGGGACATATTCGCAGCTCGTTTCTTGTTTTTTTGCAACGCGTGAGTGCGCGACAATCCGCTAGAGAAGTGACACTCGCTAGACAAAACCAAGCGTAAACGCCGGTATACGCGCGACAAGCTTTTGAAGTTTCGTGATACGCGTACCGCTCTCGTATACCTACGCTATACATACGCTAGTCTGAAACTACACTTAGCTGACACCTACAACCTCATTTGCGTTGCGAATCTATAAAATGCTTCTTAGACGCGCCTTCACTTTTTGACCAACATACCCTCCAAATTTTAATCTCTAAGGATTTTTTACCGGAAGCGGATGTAGCCTTGTCATACCTGAAAATAAAAAAACATGTTTCAAATACAGGTCCTTTAAGCCTTGACATATAAACTTTCAAGCTGTTATATTCTAGCCGGATCGAATTTTTAAGGGACTTCAGGAAGTTTTCATGTATTGAATTTACAGCAATTTCTATGAAAAATTAACATCGCACTAGTATTATAGATATGAATGTTTGTTAGGATGGATAAACGTTTATTGCTCAATTGCGCTAAAACTATAGAATAAATGAAGCTAGTTTTATTTATAGAAAATAAAATTTGCTGCATTATTTTTACTGGGTTTTTTAATTCAAAAAGCATTGTTGCTAGCAATCGGGATAATCAAAAATAAAAAACGCTGACAAGATTTTTTTTCTGAATTTTTAAGATACTATTCATACCACCAATAGTACCTACGTTATAGGTTTTTCTAATCTTGAGTGGAATAATAGTACCATTTTAGAATACGTTGTTACCTAATGTAGCACAAAAGTATATAGTAGTAAAAGAAAATATTATTTTCTTCCTGATCTATCAATTGTTTAACCAGTTTTTTTATGGTATCAATTTCTCACAAACACCCAACAGGTATCGATGGTATTCTTAAAGCCGATGAATAGAAAAGTTAGTGGAAACTATTCGGGGTGTGTTCACCCCCGAAATATTTCAGTTCGACTGTTATTGCGTCCCCACATCGGGATTGTATCGAATCACCGGGGTAAAGGTGTGGCTCGAATTGTAGAGCTTAAATATGTTGCGAAAATCTGATTTGTACGTGAATTTCCCATTATACCAACAATGTTTGAATTCAATGACGTAAGCGTTATTACATTATAAACTCCACCCTACTGCTGAAGAACAATAAAGGGCAGACTGAGTATAATTTTTTTTTTTAATAATTATAGTCAAGCATTTGACCACCATCTCACCCGATGGAAAGTGACGGTGTGGTCGAGGATGGAGCACAATATTAAAATTAGATACTTAATCAATATAGTCCTGAGTGACTAACTAAACTAAACTCTAGAACTATTTTTTTTTCTGTTTGTGTTCATATTTGGGAGGGTTTCAATAAAATTCGGCGTCATCTGGGTCGACCGCGCGAATAAACGACGTTGCCTATGATGGGGGGAATGGTGGGAAACTGCCAAAGATCGAGAAAGGTGGAGAGATTTGGGAGAGGCCCTTGCCCAATTATAAATAATATTTCGTAGGTTATTTTTTAAAGTTATTCTCGCTATAACACGAGCGCCACCTCCTTAGAACCGATACAGAACTCTCCTGTAACTAGCGTCCCAAGGGTGCTATGATTCGACCGCACTTTTCCAAACTTTCTGCTTGTTTCGTTACACCAACTTGCTGAAATAAATTCTCTGTTTTATTAGCTTCCGGCACCTTCATTTATTAACCTTTTATTGAGTGCAAAAACAAAGGAAATTAGTTTTTATTTAAGGCGCCGTTCAAGACTTTTTAGAAAATATACCTTGTTGTAACGATTTCGTCTGGATGTCTGGAAAACTTATTTTCAGAATACTTTCATCATCATCCTCAGCTAGTATCAGCTCACTGCTCGGCTTCCTCCATTAAATTCCAATCTCGTGTGTATCTGCTGTGCGGATCTAATAAATTATGATCAAGTTTAAACAAAAACATAGGACAACCGGCTACAACATATAATAATAGATAATTTTAAAAATCGGTTTACATACATCAAAGTTCTGAGTATTTAGTATTTAGTATTTATTTATTTACTTTAAATAAAACGGTTAGAAACCAATTACAATATTTAAAGATAAAATTATTACATTAAAATTTAATTAATTAAAAATTACTTACATTATAAATTCAAATAGTCAAAAATTATAATAGTAATACCTACATAATTAATAATACTTAAATCAAAATTTACATTCGCAGAACCAATGGCAATCTGAGATTAGCTCTCTCCATTGGTCTGCAAATATTATATGTCACTATGTGGACTGGCTTCTAGGAGGTTGTTGAGGTACCATTAAAAAAAAACAACCGAATTGATAAGCTCCTTCTTATTTGAAGTCGGTTGAAAATAGTGGTTTTCATGTAAAGATTACCCACGCCTTCTACCTCTTTAACTTTAAAAAAATACTATCCAATGGAATTTTATTATGTAATAGAATTTTGATAATTTTATTTGAATGAACTAGGAGAACCTTTCAAGGGACATTGACCTTTAACTCCACAATCATCGTAGTAGCGAAGCTTCAGTTTGGAAGTATTAAATTTTATTTGCTTACAAATCTTGCGTTCTGTGAAATTTGGGGTTTAGTTTCCTTTTATAAAATCTGGTGATGCAGAATTTTTATCTTAGCTACGGAATTATGGCCACATCCCATTTGGACGTTTCATATCGTAACCCTTGTTAACCTATCCAAAAGTGGCATTTTGCAAACTTTTTATTTTTCATTCATATTGTAGAATTTCGTCAATTTTTAAAAGTAGCGTGAATTTTGTGTTATTTGGCAAGTCACCTTTTGCTTGCCTAGTACAGTCAGGTAAAATAATATCTTACACATCATTCATGTTGAATACTTTCAATCACAGCTTTATCTGTGCACGAAAGGAGTCTCATTGAGGCGCACTTGAAATCCTTTCAGCACACTGGTTCGGAAGAACTAGTGACACGATAAGAAGAAGAAACAGCTTTATCAGTATTACCAAAGAATAAATAATATTATGGTATTACCTCTGTGGTATTACCTGTGTGGAGGACGTGGTGGCCGAGTGTATGAGGCCCTTACCTTGCGATCTGATGGTCGCGGGTTCGAATCCCGGTGGCAGTCATGCGTAAATGGGTTTTTTCGGTCGAAAAAATCAATGTATGCATCCCACGTCCTCGCAACGGTGAAGGAAAACATAAGAAAACCAGCATGTCGTAGAACCTAAAGTTCAAAAACATGTGTCGAGTGCACGAAAGGAGCCTCTTCGAGGCGCACTTGAAATCCTTTCACCACACTGGTTCGAAGGAAGAACACATAAGAACACATAAATGACACGATAAGAAGAACCTCTGTGGTATTACTTTTATAAGCATCCGCAAAAATAAAATTTCGTTTCGTTGAATTATTTTATGTAAAATCATCCCTTTGAATTAGAAGTATGTATTCGTTTTCAGCTCTATAATTAGTTTGATAGTTCTTTGTCTTTAGCTCTGACTTGTTTTTTCTGCTTTTAAAGCATTTTTTATTACTCTCTTAATGTGTCATGAGGAAAAGTCAATAATGACCGATTCACTTCAATACCTACATTCCTTTTCCAACAAAGAGCGTCGAGCGTTATGAGACGAGCATGACTGGCAAGCAACCGTTGTAATATCAGCATTTCTTATTACGCAACAGTAACTTATTTTTGCCGACTTCTCGCAAATATATTAGGTATCAAGGAAAAGAGGTTGGAATCTCGCCAGAAAGAACAATCAATGTTATACAAGTTTTTGGCCGTTCACAGTAAGAAAAAGATGACCTAATAGATTTATAAATATGTAGAATCAGGGTAGATCTATGCCTAGATAGATACCTAGATATTGCCATAATAAAACAAAATACAAACCTTTAGTAAAAAAAATTGGTTGTCTGTAAAGTTGGATAACGGACGATAGTTTACGTGACTACCAGCGTAACGGGACAATGAGCGTTACCGGACAATGTCGTCAACGTTTTCGTGCATGCAGCCGGCATTCATTGAGTTAAGAGACGAAGTCAAACCAAAAGGATATTGTTAATTCCTGGCCTCAGTGAACACGATGTTCAGAGAAATCCAATTTGTTCAATAAATCGATTAATTTTGGATATTAATTATTGTGTAATATTTTAGTACCCAAAAAAAGTTTATATATTTAGTATTTAATATGATAATATTATCCTAGTTTGTCTCATGATTCATTAAACCAGTGTTGTCATTTACTTTCTTCTGAATAGTATTCGAATAATATCTACCTATTTATTTATGAATCGATATCACGAAAATGCAAATTGTCATTATGTGGGTGTTTATGCATTTTTTGAAAGTGAAAACTTTTTGAGGCGCGCTGAACACTTGTTTATTTGTGGGTATTCAACGAGATTGAGCCGTTATGCTTTGCTATGTAACACTTGTTAAGGTAAAGTCAGCACGTGTCACCTTGATGAAGTTTTCAATTATGTCATGTGGTCAAACACACACCGTTTTTTTGTTTTTAATAGAAGTTCCTTTACACGACTTTTGCTCAGTTATTTATTATTCGATCCCTAAAAAAATAAATTCCTCAGAATAAATCGATTCTTTTAATCGATCGATTATTTTAATCTCTTTTTATACTAATATGGCAGCACAGCACACGTCAAAAAAGATCAAAGTCATGTCATAGTCTTGCTTCTAAAAATAGAGTAGTATGCGAGGCAATTCCTTGACACGACGAGCTCCCTCACTGTGGTACCACGATTGAGTACTCATGTAAGAGCCATTTAATTATTAATCTTATATCTTGTCGCAAGATACTAACAAAAATAAATAGCGTAGCCATCTCTTATTGTCGCCACGTTTTATGAGTAGTATTAATATTAATCTACCCATTAACGAATTAAATGTAACCATTCTAATCATTACCAAAGTGCATTGAAAATTCGTCAAAAAAAAACTGAAAGATTCCCTATTTAGGAGTGAATTGTCACCATGAAGTAAACTAAAAGATGCTAACAAGGTTCAAGATTTATTTATTCAATAACTGTGCATAGTATACCCACATTATAACAATTATAATCTAGTACGTATCATAAACGATACAACGCCCGCTACCATAGAGTAAGCAGAAAAATCATCAAAAATCAAGGTCAAGGTGAATATTCGAGGGAAGAGTGGTGAGCTGGCTCGTCAAAACAAACGTGATGCCTCACTTGCTGGAAAGAGACGCTTCAACTATTGTAGCAACTATGAAAGCTACCCAAGTCTACATTACATGTCATATCATGTCATTCATTTTGGACATTTGACTGAATATTTTTTATATTTTTTACAATAATTTAATAAAATGTGCAATAAAACATGTTTATTAAATAACTTGACCACGAATGCGATAAATTACTTTACATTGGCTTATAATATACTATGTGTGGAGCCAAACGCGAAGAATAAGAATAAGAATTTTGTACTTTTTTCCATTTGAACTTATAATTTGCGGAAGTTTTTTTACTCGTAAATGGACAATGGATTCTAATGTTGACCCTCGCTTGCTTATGGAGTTCACATTGACTGCATTTAGGAGTGAAAACGCAAGCGTATTTATGGCAATGGATGGCTCAGCAAACTGTAAGGTTCATCAATTTCCATTTATTATTTAATTATTTTAAGTAAGTAATTGTGAAATTCGCTATAACAGATTTCCCTTTATTTATAGATTGGAGCACACTAACATAGGAAGGAAAAATCGTCCCTCAGGACCACCGCATACAAGTAGATTGAGCCAAAATATATACCTTTATTGAATTTATTTTATTAAAAAAGGAAAGTAATAATTAAAAAAGGAAAGCAATAAAACAGTACTGTTGTAATTGTATTGTAGGCCGTAAAGACGGTGGGTTGCTGTGCTTCATATTGCAACAGTACGGTTCATAAACTGGAAAAAGACTACTAAAATAATATGAATCTACCTACCCAGCTTCTGGATAATGTAATATATCATATAAATAAGATGAAAATTAGAAAATATGTGAAAATAACTATTTTTTATTATATAAAACCCTCCGTCGATCATGAACTTTATGAGTGGGATAGTAGGTCAACCGAACATTTTGATACTAAGATATCCTTATATTCTGGTACCTACTTTTAGAAGCTATTAAGCCTCTATCACAATTATACCAAAAATCACTGTTCACCCTAAGCCATAAGCTCATACAAAGTGGCCAGAGTCCTTTAAAAAGACAAGAAAAAAAGATGGCGGATTTTATAAGGGTTTCTAATGTTACGTGAGAGTATTAGTATCTTATCTACAACAATGTCTTTTAAGATTTGTTTGTTCAGATCGGGTTTAGTCTAGAAAGTTTTATTAGAGCCATAACTTATGAGATTACCGGGTGGGGTAAACAACATTATTTCACGTCGTCAATATTTTATTGGTGGTTTATATTTCATGTTTTCTTGGCCTGAACGAACTGTCGGAACGCAAACAGAGAGGATGTAGGCGATAGGCTTTTATCATCCTATCATCAGCCCATACGAGCTATTAGCAGTTCTGTAGCTAACTTCATAATTCAAAGCTCTACATGCTACCCTGATCGCTTCTCTTACCATCAATAGAATGTCTTGTTCGTCTTGTCACTTGTTTTATATATTATATTTTTTTAAGATTAAAAAAAAACCTTTTCTTCTTCTTCACTAGTTCTAGTGTCACTAGTTCTTTCGAACCAGTGTGGTGAAAGGATTTCAAGAACGCATCAAAGAGGCTACCATTGTGCACTAAATTCTAATAGTTCAAAAACCTTTTGAACTATTAGAACTTATGAAAAAAAATAGTAATGGTGTCATATAGCACAAGGAAGTTGTGCTATATACACATTTGCTATTTTTTTCGTACCATTGATTACTCCGTCATCCAACATCATCCACAGCCCAAATGTATCCAACTTAGCATTTTTACGGACTAAGATACTACAGTTCAATACAATTTAATTCAATTTTACTCTATTTAATTCAATTTAATATAATTACTATTATACCCTAGGTCCATGGGGAATGGGAGCGTTCCGCGTTTTTTAAATTTTGTCAGAGCGTCTGGTCGAAGCGACGCGTGATCAGAGGGCTGGCAGCTATCTGGGCCAAAGAATAAACCTTGCTATACAAAGAGGCAATGCAGCCAGTATCCTCGGCACGCTGCCATCGGGTATCGAGTTGGAGCAGTTGAGCTACCTATAGATCGTTTGCAACGGTCTATGGGTGGCCCAATTGTTTCCTTTTGTAAATTTTGTAATATACCTATATATAGATAGTAGTAGTTAGCTTATGCTGTAATAAACACTCAATGGATTTAATATATGTTCAATCTATTTAATTTATTATGTTTCAATTTAATTTATTTTAATTCAATTTGTTTTAGTTTAATTTAATTTAGTTTTATTTTATGTAATTTAATAATGTAATGTTAGGTTTAGGTATTCGTATTCCGTATTATTAATTTTTGTTTCGCGTTAGTTCAAAATAAAAACAATAATGAAAAAAGCTACATACGATAATTATTTTATATAATATGGTAAGCCCAGGACCTCAAAAAGTGGCGTACTGAAGAGGAGGCCTTAGGTAACCAAAAGTGGGTGAAAGAAGCTAGGTAGATAGAAGCTAATTCTAGAAAATTTCTTAATGGCTAGTAGACACTTTGATGGTCAGTCAGTCTCGAAAGCCCATTAATTTTACTAGGAACACCGAAGAATATCTAGCACTACGCAGATTCTTATCCAGATGAAATCCTACAGAGGACACCACCAAACGGTAAAATTTATTCTATTTTCGTTAACTTGCTAAAAACGATTAGGATAGGACCTTTCTAGCCGGAGACTAGCCACCCACGACACGGGGAATCATAGTGTGGGGGCTAGAGTGATTATCTTTACTCTAATTACCTCTCTGTACTCTAGCAGATACTTGCCTACATTGAAAGCAAATGTACCTAGATTAAGATTCTGAAAATAAATAATTCTTCCCGTTCCTTGTTGTCGCGTTTTATCTTTGCAGCCCTATCAGATCATAAATAAACCCTCGTACCTGCATATTGATTGGTGAATAATCAACGATCTGCTAATTAATGTGCAGACTCGTTTGTGAATAGCTTGTGAGAGGCGACAATATGTTTGTGGGGGAAGCGTTCGATGTATGGAGGTTGGATGCGTTATTCAAAGGGGTTGTAGCGAGTTTTCAACTCGAATTAAAGCACAAAATCCCGCGGGCCTTTATTTCGCTCGCACATTTGTAAATTGTTTTGGATATAAATATATGAATTCTCAGTCTATTTATATCTACAAAAATGTACAAATACGCGAGCGACATAGCGGCGCGCGGGATTCTAGGCCTTAATTAAGGTTCTATCTCTGACTGTACAAATGCGATGGTAAAAGAAACTATAATGACTTTCCGGGATCAGGCTAAGATCAGAGGCATCCAAGCAAATGATACTAATTATTGTGCTAATATTATAAAAGCAAAAGTTTGCGAGGATGAGTGGATGTTTGTTTGTTTGTCAATCACGGAAAACTACCAAATTGAATGAGCTGAAATATATTGATCTGGAAGTAGAAAAAGACAAAGCCTACGCTTTATTCCGACATCAAGCTGACGATGTCACGGGCAGTAGCTAGAAAATTTACTTATCAATGCCAAAAGAACCTACTTGTGAAACAGATGAGCTGGATGAAGCTTATCAAAATGTCCGTGATAAGCAACTTTGAAGAGTGACGGAGCTAACTGATGATATTAACTTAGTAGAGCAACTAATATAAGTACCAACCAAAGTCCCACTTGCTAAGCTTCTACGTCACAAATTCAATGACCGAGACCACACAAAGGAAGGTATCCAGGCAATTTCATTCGCAAATCCTCTCCCTGATCTTCATTAAACGATTTTCCACACAACAATGGTACCTTTTCTAAACCCGAGCTGAAAATTTCGCATAAAGACAGGTCTTAGGGACCCTTTCATTGAATCGACCCTTGACACCTTAAAATCCAATCAAGTTCATACCTTCGTGTATTAAAAGGGTTTAATTAGACCGTATAATAGTGAGGGTTATGACGTTATAGGTGATACGGAAATGGAAAACCATAGTGTGTAAAAAAATGGAAGTGCCAAAAAAAAAAACTAGCTAACTAAACTTTACTATCATTGCGAAATAACAAAATTTTCTTACTTTATCTAGCGTGATACTACTATATATATACTACTACTCTTCATGAAAAACATATTTCTAAATTCCAAACCCCTACATTTAGTGGTTTGGTGTGCCACATAATGTAGTTTGTCTATCAGTCGCTAAGTAAGTAAATGCCTTTTACTCGTATATTAATTGATTAAAGATCTTTAAAGCAAAAGAAACAGAGTTTATTGCCCAAATGCTTATTAAACTATTTAAAAAAACTACTATGATACATGAAAAATATCCGCATTAAGATGAATAATACCAGTTCTCTTATAACAATCATTTATTCTTCAGACAGACTGCCATATAGAGTCGAGTTGGGTCAGTTGAAAATCGACGGAGAAAACGTTAACGCCAGTCACATCCAGTGATGCCGATGTAACGGCATGGAATCCTCATTTCTAGGATCTGTGGTAATGACGTCACAAGTAGGGAAAACTGGAAAACAATGGATGTCCAATCACAATGGAGGAATTTTAATCGCCTGTGTTTTGTGGTCTCACTATGAAAAGCATTTTGTTGAAGTTATTAACAACTTTAAAGGATTTAATGTTATTGTGGACGATGATATGCTTAAAGATTAAACTACGAGCATGAGAAACAAAAAAAAATAAGTAAAACTGTACAAACACATAGAATATTTTCTATAGGTATGTTCTTTAGTACTTAAAAATAAACGTACTTTGGGTTTATCCTTTGACACTCCCAATGACCAAGACGAATCGATTTATCTAAGCGATCTATCTTATACATTTAAAATGCAAAACGACGTTACTTAGACCTATTATAGATGATAAATCAAACAACTTATTTGTGAAAATCTGTCAACCTTTAAAATAAAAAGCATTACCGTCATTTATGCGGTCGGATAAAAATATGTCGGGTACCAATTACAAAAAACTGCAGTACGTGATAAAATAAATTGTACCTTGTAAAACTCAAGCCATGGAGCAAGTTGGGCGTGACAAAAATATGGTGCATGTCCACCAACCCATTGCCTTTATGAACTCTGGCATCACTCCAAAGTGGCTATTTCAAATAATTTTGCAGGGGGTGAGCGGTAATGTGTGAACTTCGGCCTCACTTATGGCGTCGAAAAATCTTTTTACTTTATGAGAGGAAATTATCATATAGTTCAACTCCGTTTTTTCTTGAGATTTATAAAAAGACGCTTTTAAGTGTGCGTTTCCACTGTCACTGAGCTGGGCGGAGTGGAGCGGAGCGAACCGTGAATTGGCCAATCACAGTGCTTGAAGTGTGAGCTAGGCGGAGTGGAGAGGAGCGGACCATGAATTGGCCAATCACAGTACTCGAATTGGACCCAGCTCCGCGTCTTTGGAAACAAACCCTTTGTCATCTTTCGAATATAATGATTGAATTGAGCCAGATTTTTTATCTTGTGGAATGAAGTGGACGACCACCAAAAGGTAAGATTATTGAAATAGAGACAGGCTGGAAAGTACATTCTTATCTTATTCAAAATTAAATCTTTTAGTTCAGTATTACACCATATTTTGTTAATATAAGGCTTATTATATGGTTAGTAACATATTAAAAAATAAAAATTATAAATTACACATAACTGTGTAAAAGTCATAAATATTAAATTAAATTGTATAGCTTGGAATTTAATTGGTATTATCAGATGGACCTTTGTGTAGGCAAGTGAATTATTTGGCGTACCTACCCGAGGGTATTATATGCGTCTTAGTCCAGTGGCTAAGTATCAGGCCATCCACCCGATCTGCCACTGTCTATAAGGTCTATATAGTCTTCAGGAGGCTGTTGGTGCCGCCGCGCACCCGCCGCATCAGGGAGGCGACCCTCTTACGCATGATGGCCGGAAAATCTTATGCTCTAGGATTTTTACCTTGTCAAACCTTATTTTTACCTAGTCAAACCTTCATACTCAAACTGTACTCAACAAACAATCCATTTATGAAATTTGTATGCAGACGATTCCTAGGAATCTGTGGTAAATGGACCAGGGTCTTCCAAAGAAATGCAAATATTTTAAGAGGCTTGGGGTCTGTGCGGTGAGCTTACAAAAACTTTCACTGGAGAAAAACGGCGGTCCTTTTATGGAAACCCATTGGTGAAGCTTTTGCTCTCGACTCCTGGTTATACAATAGTGATATTATGTAAGATCGTAATTATGAAGACCGACAAAAAACGTATGGTTTAGGAAGTGTGGTGTGACTTTGGAAAATAGTATGGCCAAAGAATAAATAATATTATTACATTATGTATGGTATATATTATTTATTTTTATTATTTTATTTAATTCGGTACAATGACAGACAACAAACCATGAAAGATTCATTACATTCTTAGTTTCTATAGTATACGTTTAAATTTGCTATCCACTTATAATTGTACACAATATATGTAACGAGTTTTGACATCTATTGGTGAAAAAAATAAAAATAAATCTAACACAAATTATTATATTATATATGGTAGGTATGGCCCTGAATTCCGCACGCCGCTTTTTACAAGTAGCTCGCAGTTTTGTTTTTTTTTTAAATATAAATTGAATGAGTATACATTTCAAAAAAGTGGCGTGGTGAATTCGGTCCTTCAACCTCACGTAATGTTGAATTTCAGTATATTTGTGTTTTGATATGTTTCACATACTCAAAGAAGATTAGGAAAAACCATTTTACATCTCCTACGCTTGTTGTGGCGAGAACAGCAGACTAACCAAATAAGTTCATAAACTTGGACTTGAGAGTCAAGTCTATGTCCATATGTTTCTGCTCTTAGATTAGTGACAGTTATAGTCTATTCTCAAAAATAAATTGATATTTCCTTCATGATCATCAAGATCAACCTATAGCAGTCCACTGCTGGACGTAGGTCGCTCCCAAGCCGCGCCACTGAGCCCGATCTTCGGTTTTTCTCATCCACCCTCTACCAGCTTTAGCACGCAAATCATCGCACTATTTAGTCTAAGGTTGACCAACACTATTTATATTGATATTTTATGATATTCACTCGCTTGTCGGTAATATTTGGCCAGACTAAAGAGCAATTTCTGAACAACAACATCAGCTGATAAACATTTCTCTCTTACTGCTTTCTCTGTAACCAAATTTGTTTAATATGTGTAACTTTTGATTAGTCTATAAAATACCATTGTTTATGTTATATATAAGTTAGCACGCCAACATTTTTCAATACCTATAAGGTTGGCCGGTAGAAAATGCTTTAGCATTAAGCCCACCTTTTGTATATCTTATCTTGTATTTTGTGCAATAAAGAATATAATAACAACTACCGCAAATTTTGGCTTATTATCAACGACTGCAAGTAAGTTTATGGGTATATACGCTTGGTTTAGTGACATATTTTACTAATATGTAAACAAGTAAGCCCAAGTTAAAAAATGCTATAAAATGTTAACTGTATATTAAATGTTTTACAACCACTTCTCCGTCCTCCATAAACGAGTGCTTCGTCTTTGTTTCTCACTTCAAAATTTAATTAGAAAACAGTGAAAACGGTCGGTCTACAAAGTTTTCTCCTGGAGGCAAAGCAAGAATTTCATTCGCAAGTTGCAGACAAAATATTCTCCATTATGTTTACATTCGTCTAGACAAACAGCCACGTTGTAGACGATAAATGCTTCAGGATGCTTTCAAAACATGGCCCTGAATATAATTTGAAACTTTAGTAGATATATAAAAAGATATTCCTATTCTACAGGCTCTACATCGGTAGCCCTATCTAACTTAGGACCATATACGCTTTTTTTAGTTCAAACAAGTGACTAGAGACCACGCTTGCCCACGACCAGAACAGTGCTACACAGGAAAATAACTACACGACGACGATGTACGGCACGGCCATTGCGCTCTTCCATTTTGAGACAGTGCATTTAAAATCGGAACGCAATATGCTTGTATCCTGAGCACAGTCCTACTTCCATCCCAACAGTAAATTGTCTGTGCCCGACCAATGTAAAATGTGCAGGCATCGCAAAAATATATGAGGTACCTACTTATCGCTACATTTTTTAGCATGACTACGAATAATATTTAATATCTTGAACTAAATATCCCAATCAATACAATACAAAAACAAATGTTTTGTTCATTACATTATACCTATTAGAAAAGAAGAATGAAAGAAAGAAGAAAAAAGGTTACAGACTCCCTTTTCAGTATAGAAATACCTGTGTTAAGGACCTCGCTCTTTCGTTGCAAGTTTATTAAGCACAGAATTAGGTAACTTATTAAAATAAACAAGAACAAAAACAATGGATCTAGTAAAGTAAATTAAGTAGGTATCTTGTTAAAGTAAATTACTAAGTAGTTAATATTTTTAGGCAAGTAGGTAGTTATTTTACTAATAACTTTAATGAAAGTGTCTGAGGCTTGGATATGATCCAATCGACCTTATTCAAGAGTAAATAACTCCGAACTGGTTCTAGAGGTCCCCAAAACCCCGTACAGCCTTTCATTCCCAACAAATCGAAGGCTTCGGCAACAGATTTCCTCGGCTCTCCACAAATTTTATTTTGCGATAGTGCCTTACGCGAATAGGTTATAAGAGGGTTGAATGGCGTTGACAAATCCAATATAGTGCCGTGCCTTCAAGAAATTTATGTTATTAACCGGCTTATGCCGAGTGACGTGTGGGCTGGCGAGTGACGGGCAGGCACGGGACGGGGTTTCTAAGAGTTTTTATTAAATTGCTGTATTATTTAAAA
The DNA here is from genome assembly GCA_932526365.1 of Lobophora halterata. Lineage (NCBI taxonomy): Eukaryota > Metazoa > Arthropoda > Insecta > Lepidoptera > Geometridae > Lobophora > Lobophora halterata. The sequence goes on from OW052012.1 coordinate 3,038,830, forward strand.
TTTTATTATTTAAAATGGCGCTAAATATACTATTTATTAGTGTATAATTTGTATTACCCAATCATTTGATAAATAAATTGATTTGATTTAAACATGTTTCATTAGTAATTATTCAATATAAAAGGCGTCACTGTCATACGGGTTGTAAACACCGATACCAGATGAATGAATGAATGAATTATTTATTTTCCCTGAGTACATTTACTTATAATGTAGGCAAGTATGTAAGTAGATAAGCCACTGGTTCACACGATACTTGTCACATGATACAGATTGAAAAATAGTCATCGCAATAATAACTGAATTATATTCTTTCCTTCTCGTGCCAACCAATATTGGCAGACTCTAGTGAAGGAACTATGAAACCAAGCAAAATATTTTAACTTTCTTATATTCTTTTTATCGCGTCACTAGTTCTTCCGAACGAGTGTGGTGTAAGGATTTCAAATGCGCCTCAAAGAGGCTCCTTTCGTGCACTTGACACATGTTTTCAAACTCTTTAAGGTTCTATGACATGCCGATTTCCTCACGATGTTTTCCTTCACCGTTAAGCACGTGTTTTAATGCACAAACAGATTTTTTTGAACAAAAAAATCCATTGGTTTACGATCAGGTTCTAACCTACGACCTTCGGAACGAAAGTCGAGGCACCTTCCACTCGGCCAATAGGGCTATGATACTTTCTTAAATTAATTATATCAGAAACAAGAAAACTCTTCCCGCCCCGTCTCCTCAACACACGCTCCGTCTGAAAGGACTCCGCTCCGCCCAGTATCTATAGACCTGTAGGACGTTTAGAACTCCTCGTCATCACCCAAATCCCCTGAGCTCAGCAAATAATGGTAGGTTTATTGATTGTGCTGAACACCTCTTTCGATGCGTCAGCGATCAGGGCGCTCTACATATTGCGTTAAACGGTTCCGTGTCCCGTCATGTTTTATAATTTATTGCTTTTGCCAAATTTTGTTAATACAGGGTGTCCAGGCCACAAAATTTCTATTATCATCAATATTATCAGAAACACATCCATTGGTTCAATACAGTCTTTTTTTTTTTTAATCATTCGGATCAATTTCCGTCAAAAGTAAAAGATTTAAAATAAACGAAATATGCAGTTATTGTTTTCTTATAATCGAGCATGACTCCTTTCATGACTTTTCTCTAACTCTCGTGGTTTCGGACTTGGCTATCAGTGCCCTTCTCAAAAAACCATCCTGTATAAACTATATCCTGAATTTCAGACAAATCGGGTCAGCAATTTTAGTATTTGAACACATTTTTTGAGAAACTTTTTAAATTGCCTATTATTCAGATATTCAGTCAACATAGATAGATAGATAATTATTTATTGCACACCACAGCATAAGAAAATAAACAGGAACACAAACAATATAAAAAGTGAAGCACAATGGGCGGTCTTATCGCTAAAAGCAATCTCTTCCAGACAACCTTTGGATGGATCTGGAAATGATGGAAATAGATAATGACGGTGGCGCGTTTAAATAAGTTATATACATAAACCTACATAAACATAGATAGATAGATAGATAGATAGATAGATAATTCTTTATTGCACACCACAAAACAAGTAAATAAACAGGAACACAAACAATATAAAAAAAAGTGAAGCACAATGGGCGGTCTTATCGCTAAAAGCAATCTCTTCCAGACAACCTTTGAATGGATCTGGAAATGATGGAAATAGATAATGACGGTGGCGCGTTTAAATAAGTTATATACATAAACCTACATAAACATAGATAGATAGATAGATAGATAGATAGATAATTCTTTATTGCACACCACAAAACAAGTAAATAAACAGGAACACAAACAATATAAAAAAAAGTGAAGCACAATGGGCGGTCTTATCGCTAAAAGCAATCTCTTCCAGACAACCTTTGGATGGATCTGGAAATGAGAGGAATAGATAATGACGGTGGCGCGTTTAAATAAGTTATATACATAAACCTACATAAACATAAATACTTATATAAATAAATACTATATGTAAAAGAAAAAAAAAAGATAATTATTTATAATATCATACTATACTATACCTTCATATAAATAAATGAATAGGAGACATCAACTTCTTGGTAGTGAAAGGTATTGAGTCTGCAACATTTTTTTGAAAGTGGCGAACATACCTACATGTATAAGAAGGGCTAGTTTGTAATAATTGATGTTTATTGGCAACGTGTTAATACATTAATTCATGAACTATATTATTCTTCTACTAGGTCAAGCATTCCCATAGGAAACATAGTCTGGGACGAATTAATCCCACTAGACATGACACGAAATATGTAAATTGTACTTGCGAGTTAATTAATTAACGTTACATGGCAACTCCTTGTCAAAAAAATATAAGCTTGATTGTATGTATTTTAGTAATATAGTCTATGACTGTATTCTACCCAAAGAACTTATAAACTACATTCTACCTCTGAGGTACCGCATAATAAAATACTCAACTTATGCACCATATCAACAAACCAATTTGTACCCTGTATAGTATAATCTATGGGACTTTATAGATGAGTGAAGCAAGGTTTTTTCAGTATTCAGTCATTTATTTTGAATTCAGAATGGTAGTCAAAATTATGAAATACTGTGCTTAAAGTAAACTTTCCATGAAGATCTGTTGCTCTACCAAGAATATCTTCAAAATGAGGTTCTAATGAAATGTAAAGCGGAATCAAAAACCTCTTTGGTTTTATCAGGGCAAATTGGGGTCACAGAAAATAAGTTCAGTTCAGTTACTAGGGCAAACCAACCTATTATTGGCACCCAGCCTATTATTGACACCCTAGAGTTTAATAAGAAAAAAAAGGAAATTGTAGCTTATTCAATTTCAGTGTACTTTACTTTTACCCTATATCCGGATTAAAAGAATACGTATCCAGTATTCAATTAAAGGTTTTTCAACCTTTTTACTAGCACTGGCAACTTCGTTTGCATTACAAATAAACAAAATTCCTTCCTGAGTACGCGCCTGCACTTATTGACGAACATACCCTCAAAATTTCAAGTCTCTACATCTTGTGGTTTGGCCTGTACGTTGTCTGTCAGTCAGTCAGATCCAAGCCTTTTATAAATATTGACATGATTTGACTGCAATGAGGTATTCGGGTATTCGTTCAACGTCTTTAGATTTTCTTTCATAAGATGGAGCTATTTCTTTGGACCCACAAGCTAAGAAGTTGGAAGTTCCTTTGGAGTACCTATTTTATAACCCAAGGCAGGGAGTTTTATTGGTTATGGTCACAAATATGACGCGCTATTGTTTATGATTAATGCTATTGTTAAGATTTCGCTGACCGTGCTTTTCGAGCTTTTCCCCCTAGCCACCCGAATAATATTTTACCTTCTTATGGCACGGGAGGAATAAAGACAGGGAATGAAATCTGAAACACGGTACAGATTTATAGACATATTACCATATTTTTTATAACCATTTTGTATTGTTTATAACGGAGTTTTGAAAAAATGTCTGGAAAGACAACGCATACGCCAATGCACTTGAAATTTTAAGCATAACCTTTCTCAAAAAGTTTAAGCGCGAACTAAAAAAAGTTTTATTACAACGCAACGCAAAATAAGTTGTGTTTTTCAGCTAGTTTTGGAAATGAAATGAAATGGTTTATAGCATAAAGTATATTAAATAAATAACCACTAGTGGCACGATTTTTCATTTTAGATGGATAGTTACAGTAACACTTTATTGAACACCCCGAGTAAACATACATTATAAAATGAAGCTTAAAAATTAAATAATCAAAAATAATAGAGGCTACAATGGGCGACCTTATTGCTTAAAGCGATTTCTTCCAGGCAACCTTTGTATGGAGAAGAGTGATAGCTGGCGTCATTTTAGGCTATTTTAAACAGTTTCAGTCTTTTACATCGGCAGTCCGTACATTATGTTTATATCATGTCCGTGGTGCAGTAAATCAGTTCCTTTGATCAGGGATCTTGTTCAGAATATAGCCCCTTTGGGATATAGACGGGTCTGATGTTTTGCAGGTGTCGTCTAACTTTTGAAATTGATTGAACGTTCTTGTTTTGATGGATTCGAAGCGGTAAGGGATATCTATTCGGAAATTCCCAACTGGTATTGAATTTCATAAATAGTTAAAAATAACAAATTTGAAATTCCTTTCTTTATACAAATTTTCAGCTCTTGACAAACACACGTTAACTTTCAAGTTCACGTCTTTAGGTTCAGTGGTTCTGCCTGTGCGTTGTCTGCCAATCAGTCAGGACTAAACCTTTATATACACCACAAAATTTACATTACCAAAAAAACTTAAATGGGCAATGCAGAAGGGGTACTACCAAGTACTACGTTGTATCTCAGTTACACTCACTACGTTGTAGTCAGAATTTTTGAGTACCACAAAATGAAAGAGTGACAGCGGGGCGAGTGCGGCGCCCGAGCTGAGCTTTTGGGAGCTGGCTCGAGCTTGCCAGAGTTTGCCAAATGATGAAAGAAAATCAAATAAATGATGCGTACCGATTGACGCTAGATCATAGAAAAACGACTAACGGTAACAGTATGTCTGTGTTATTATATCTGTATGTGAAAGAGGAAAGAGGATAAGATAAGGGCAGGGAGATGAAATGATGATTATATCTGTGTTCAGTACCTAAAGGCAATATTATAGGTAGGTACTCCAGGGACAAAAGAAGTAGAAGTGGAAGTAATGCGTAGAAGGTGTATTGGGAAGGTCTTAAAACCAAAAGCACTTTATTGCTTCGAAAGAAGAAATTATCAAAGTTTCAACGGGCCCTCTAAATTATTGAAATAAATTAATTGTTCAATAACTTTGCTGAATATTTTCGATAAATGAAATGAAAAATGTTATGGAAGTAACTTTGTGCCATAAAACAATTAGCAAGTTAATTACGAGTAGGTAATTAAAGGTCCAAATTACTTGACCCGGAACTTCCAACGTGGGTGAAGATATTTCAGTCAAAGAATGCACGCTTTTATGGATAGGATATTTTATGGATAGGCGGGTAACCCCATCTATCCAGCATAACGCTGAGTTGAGTCCTTTTTTGCCATATAAATACATACACTTCATATACAAGTAGGTTAGAATAAGTCTTTTAAGTTAGAATTATTTAGATAAGTAGTTATAAGTTTCTCTATTTGACTGTCATTGTATTTTATAGGCAAATAAATACCATTTCATTTCATTTCATTTCATTTCTTTTAGATTATTTATGACATATATTCTCTATATATATATCTATATAGATAGGATAGATAGAATATATGTAGGTACTTTATTGCTCACCATCTTAGTACGAATACAGTATAATGGAAAACAGTGGACAATGGGCGGTCTTACCGCTAAAGAGTTAAACTATATACTATACTACTACTCGTACTAGTGGACGAGTACTAAAGCAGTGTTACACCGACTTAAGTTAATCATAATCCTGTGCAGACTGTTTTGGTTATGGGAAAACGTGATATTTTACCATAAGGACCGGTGCAATACTACTAAAGCGCTCGTCAACATTGAGATACTTTGACCCTTCAAATCAGAACACAGTGATGCTTACACATTACTGCTTTGCGGCTGAATATCTGACACTGTATTGGTACCTAAACGGCATCCTGCAGGGGACGCTTCTAAACGGTAATAAACGTCTCTCATTATAAGTACCTACCTACTCGTAAGTCGTAACTAAAACTATCCAAGAAACTGTATAAATGGCCAAGTACTTCGTATTTCGGCAGTTGAAGACAGTTACCGTTGGGAACATAGAACTGCTAATAATTTATGGCCCACTTGCGAGTTTGCAATTGTTGGTGGCTGGCTATTAGTCCATGCTTTCTGGTACATTGTGGGCGAAACATACGCCCTTTCTCTCGAAGGGGTAGGAGAGTCCCAAAGAAGACAGAACTAAAACTCAAAAATACTCAAAGTTAAGAAAACTTAAGTAATCCCGCACTTATACAAAAGTTACCGCAGTTAATAAGTGTTTTATTGTAAATTTTTATTTTGTCAAAATAAACGATTTGTATTTGTACTTGTAAAGATTTATTATTTTGCACGAAACACGGTAGGTTAGTAAAGTAAGTCAAGTGCACGAAAGGAACCTAGTACATTAAAGGAGCCTAGTGCACGAAAAAAGCCTCTTTGAGGCGGACTTGAAATTCTTTCATCACACTGGTTTGAAAGAACTACTGACACGATAAGAAGAAGAAGTAAGTCAAGTCAGTCAGTCTAAGGTCAATTTTACATATGGAATTCGCGTGAGGGCGCGCAAAAAAAACCACCGTCACCTAACTTCTATCCGATTAAAGAGTCTTAGATAATTTTCTTTGATCAGGTTGTGCATTGATATCATGGAAACCCTACATTTATGATATGTCCATGTGTGGATGGCCATATCATCAAACGTTTGCCACGACATATACCTATATGTCTGTGCAGCTGACTGTACCTCCCCACAAGAGAAAGCTTCAACAGTTTTGTGTGGATACCAACGCATATTTCCACCAGTATGTTGCCTTAGGAAAGCTGTTTGATACAGGAGCGCGGCAAATTGTGTGGACACGGCCGATTTGTAGCGAAAGTCGATGGGGCTCGTTCACGGTGAGTTACTGAGCTTTTAGTGGAGAACATAATCTATAGACTAAGGACAAGGTAAAGTAACCTAGTTAGGTAGTGGGAACAATTAATTGTAGTATAGGTACCTTGCTCCCGGATCTTTATTGTCTCTAGCAACTTTATTTATGAATGCTTAGAAAGGGCTTAGAAAATAGACAATTCTGCTTTTTGCATTAGTATATAAAAGTAGTATTGTTTTATGTGTACACGAAAGGTGCCTCTTCGAGGCGCACTTGATATCCTTTCACCACACTGCTTCGAAAGAACTAATGACACGATAAGAAGAAGAAGTGTTTTTCCAACACACTATAATCTCGGAGTCTTCAAATCAAGAGTGAATAAGTTCTTACTAGGCAAGCGGGCTACATCCTCGACCACACCGTCACTTACCATCAGGTGAGGTTGTGGTCAAATGCTTGCCTATTTCAAATAATTTATACGATCATAGGACTTATTAACAATCGGAGTAAAATTTTGGATCTGGACAACCAGGCTATCATAAAAAGTACCTATATATAATAAGAGTATGTTTATGTTTCTTCGTCAACGCTACGTATTAGATACAATCCACTTACACAATACACAGGGGTTAGCTGGAAGCTGATGGTAGTTAGCATGTAATAGGTTTTTCATAGCGCATTAAATAATTTACCACCTATCTTTCTATATAATACGATTCTAAAGGTAATATCCAAGTTTCCCTTAAAGACACGATAAACATCAACCACAGACGAAGAAGCTCACTAAAGTGTCAGTGGAACATAAAGTCTTTGTTTCCGTAGCGAGGAGAAAGTGGAACCTAGCGCGTACAAATTGCAAATTATCCTTCTCCCAGCGTTGTATGTATGTTGTAAGGCGTTGTGTTGTAAGAATTATGCGGAACTCTAAAATTTGAGGTATAAATAGACGATTAAATCAAAACTGCATCATTGCTACAGCCAAAACCTTTTCTATATGCAACGTGTTATTATAGAGGTAGAGTCTCCTTTATCGAGATTCTGCCAATAATAATAATAATGTTTGGACATTCCACACAGCGCCATCTAGCCCCAAACTAAGTAAGCTTGTATTAAGGGAACCAGATAACTGATAGAATACTTATATACTTTTTTTTGTAAATATATACATAGAATAGATAGAAACCACCCAGACCCAGGAAAAATACCAATGTTCATCACACAAATATTTGTCCTGAGCGGGAATCGAACCCGCGACACCGGGCGTGGCAGTCTAACACACTTGTTTATCTGAATCAATAATATGTCTGAAGGCCTGACTATACTTTTACATAATGATAAAAGTTCATTAAACTACAAGCGTTCATCAAAATACACTCCCAGCTCGGCATTGTTTATAGCATTTACCGAATAGATGATTTGCTAGCTATCCACAGAATCCGGTATTAGCACATAATTGTGAATAAGATATACGGCGATACTGAAAGATTTACGAACCATCGCTTGTTGAGACACAGTATGAATCAAACAGTAGCCTTAGGCCTAATCTTCACTCAAAGTTTTAGCCGTGAAAATGGGGTGGGCGGCGCTTCGGTATGCTGTATTAATTTTTTTTTACGGCTAAAAAAAACGTGTGTGGCTTGCAACCGCACCGACCGTGGCAAAACATTAAAAAAATGTTTTTAATGTACCTGCTCTACATTTTTCATAGGCACTCTTCTGTAGAAAAACTTACTAACAAATATAAAGGTGAATATGTTAGGATGATTGATGAATATTTGTTCATCAGTAATGCTATAAATTCTAAACTGAAGTATATGTATACATAGTTACAGAGTGTATGTAGTTTATGAGTTTAAAAACATATCGGCTTTTTAGCCCGATGCCACAGGAGCAAAGCCGTGGGAAACAGACAGTAAAGCAATTAATTAACTCGCTAGGAAGGTTTTATCGATACAAATTCAAACCGCTAAGATCTTCCTAGCGAGTAAAGTCATTCCTTTGGTTTGGTGTTAGTGGGCATCAGATTCACTACAAGCTACGAAGGACCAAAAAAAACTGAATCTGAGCGAAACAGTGTCGGTACTGCTAAAAATCTTACCATACTGTGTTCTTAAGTTCTCAGTTATAGGAAATTTTCGCTGTCGGTAAGGTTAAGGTGGCTTGTTCGGTTTTGACCTGAATGCAGGAAGCATAAATCGTAGAGCTTCAACATGGAGCCATTTTCAATATCCTCTCCCATATTATTATGATAACATTATTTAAACTGAACGATGAGAACATATTGTGCTCAATAAGGAAGGTCTTATTTTATGTCGTTAAATTTTCCTAAGAAATAGGGAATTATGATCCGAAATCATACATGAAAGCAATGGGTAGATTAGATTACATTATATTATAAACTCTTTATCCCCGGATAAACATACACATTAAAACAAATCATATGCTAAACAACCAAAAATAATAGAGGTTACAATGGACGGCCTTATCGCTAAAAGCAATTTCTTCCAGGCAACCTTAAGATGGTAGGTAAATTGAAAACATTTTTTTAGTTCATATACGAGCTAAATCGGTTTAGGGGTTTACGCGTGAGGTCAAAGTTTGGAGCAAAACTGTTATAGTAATGATGCAGGCCGTGTCTACACCACACGTGACATCTGAGCAAACCTTGTTTTTTTTGTAATAATTGGATAACAAACTGCCTTATTTAAAGAATATTATAGGATAAATATGATGGGCATTATAAGCTAAGGAGTTTTCACAAATGGTAACAGTGTATAATATACAGGGTGTGGCGTAATCAGTGGACTTATGTCTGCCTTGTGTCTAAGTGCCTTTACCTGCGGTTGGGAGACCTCAAGACTGTTCAGAATATGAAAATATGTAGGTATATATCCCGTAAAAAAAAGTTTTGTACCATAGACTAAACCACTAAGCTGGTGTCACAGTCTATGGCCCGTCATAATCGTGTGAACATTTGTCCCGTTCCCTCCATTTCACACATCCGTTATCCGTCCCGTAATAGCACATCCGCGGCGGGTGACAACCCTGTGATGGGATGATGATGGACTGCTGACAGGGCTGGCACGTGATAAAAGATTTGTAAGATTTTCTCAAATATTTACACATTTTTGATGTGTAACATCACTAACATCTTTTTTTTTGCTTTCTGACAATTTGTTGCAGTGAGTTCGTGAAATTCAACGGAAGTATGTAACAGGAACTTAGCCGTCAGATGGATGGAACCTCAGAAAAAATAAGTAAATAGATTCCTTCAAATTTAAATAAAAGATATGATTATTAATTATTGAGAGTATTATTTATTTTTCATTATTTGTCGAGTTGGAGCAGTTGAGCTACCTATTGATCGTTGGCAACGATCTATGGGTGGCCCAATTGTATTCTTTGAAATCTCACAAAAACCTTTAGAAAACAGACTTCACTTTAGAAAATGTTATTTACCCTAATTTTGAAACAAAACTAAATGTCCCCTAATAAATCAAACCTGTTTAGCACAACCCTAGTAACCAAGAGCACGGCCGATCAGCAGGGTCAGGGCTGACACCGATTTATCGGAGTCTGACCCTGCGTCCGGTGGCTCAATTGACACATTTGTCAACTGATGACAGAGCGACAGGGCCCGCGTGGTTATTGTAGTGTAGAACAATAAATTCTACGAATATTATATTATCGTAAAAAAAATGTTAACAATCTAAGAAGGTATTCAATAAGTCCCAAAAAATTTTTGACATAGGAATTTTTTAATCAATGGTAGACCATATGGGTAAATTGTTAATAATGTAGGATACCTTTTTTTAATGCAAATTTTTGCAATCATCGCTCCATCTGGCCAATATGGTCGTCCTGCACTACGCTTACGTTTACGATTCCTTCATATTATTTCAATTATATTCAAGTAACATTTTAAGTACTATGTGACCATTGCACCGATATTTTTCCAAAAAAAATCATGTTAGTAGAAAATAATAATATTAATAAAAAATAGTACCTAAAATCAATTGTAGTAACGAATACATTATCAAGTTGGTATCAAGTTGGTTAAATTTCGTAATATATATTGTAGTAGTTCGCTTATGCTGTAATAAATTAATATACATGTAGAGCTTGTCAAAAAAATTTAATAAAAATAAAATATTATATAATACCTATATGTATTGTAGTTTTTGCGATACCAACCACCACTATCAATATCAATCACACTTTTTGCCACTACCATTCTAACCTACACAATTTCCAATCGGGTCTTAAAAATCACAAAAACTCACTTCCATTGACTGCATGCTCTAATTATTTACTACAATAGCGCACCAGAATACGTCCGTCTAGATTTTCAGATGAAATACCAACCTGAAACAAAAAAAACAATGATTAACATTAAAAGAATAACGAAACTGTAGAAAGCGCATAAAATGTTGACATACCTAGTTGAAATTAAAACATCGATAACATAAAATAAGTCTTGCAAAATTCTAGCTAAAAATACGCAAGCATGTCTAGCTAGACTCATAATGATAATAACAAGAGCCCTAAAGAGCAACTTACAAGGAAATTCTTGGAAGTAGAAAAGTTATGAGACGGTACCTAATTGTTAAAGAGAACTGTACCTAGGTTACGTACCTGTACCTACTTCTTTATTCTCTGCCTGTACATAAAGGGCGTTAACTTAACAGAACATCTAGGCACTCTCCCATTTAAGCACAACATAACCTATTTAAGTTAAGAGGCTACATTTTATAGCATAATAATGGTAATTGAATACGAGTATAATTTTGATTGAAAACATAATCATAACGATGAATCTGTCATAAAGTGATAAAGCTCAATAATTTATAATGAAAAAAAAAATTATTTAAGGTGACAAGTTAGAAATAAATACTGTTTTGTATATTAAAATCATCAATACTAATAAGTTTTACATCGTCGTGCTTCATGCATGTATATCTAGAAACATTACAATATCGCTTCACTTAAAATCAGGTGAGGCGAGGTTATTATGCGAGACTATTTTGAATAAAAAAAATTAGTATCATCAACTCGAACACAATCGCATGAAGTTAAACTACAAGTACAAAATTAACTTAATTACTACCTATTAAAAATTAACCAGACGAAATTATAAAATACCGCCATATTTATCTTTTCAATTCAATAATATAGGGATATTCAATACCAAGGTATAAATATTATTGTTATAATAATAATATTGTTATAATTTTTTACTTGTTATAATTTGCCATTTGGTGAACTATTTTCAACTCAGACTTTCATTTCTTCTAATTAAAATTTATCGTGAGTTATTATCACTCTAGTGATAAGTGATCAAAGAAACACGAGCCGTCACCACATCTGATAGGTAAAGGCTCTATAAAAAGTTTTATAACATGAATCGTATCATTTTTCAATGTTATAAATACGTAGGTAATCAAAAATAAATATCTTTTGAAAACCACAACACCACATAGAAACCCAAGACTGGGTTATTGGTAACTTCACAACTGGACATTTAAGAATGTACCAAATAAGTAATACGTTTGTTTAATAATTTATAATTCACACAACACTGTTTTAACAATTAAAGTTAGCATAGTGTTGTAAGATCTTTCAGGCTAAAGGTGGCCGTCTGATTTTGGCGACGGCGACTGGCGACCGAAACCGACGACCGCAAACGGGTCGCGCGACCCACTGCTTATGCCTAGATCACACGTACCGAGCAAGCGCGCTAGATGTCTGTGGGCTAGACAGTCAAATATTTCCCGGCCGAGACAGTGATGTAAGCAACATCACTCGCTCAGCCGGGCACTCGGCGCTATGTTAATACATACGTACCGAGTACTCGGCCGAGAGCACTATATGCATATTTCCGCCTTTGGGGCTTTCTGCCGCCCCGCCCCGCCGTCACTGTATATAATACTTACTTAGGTATATAAATTATGTATTATATTTTAAATAAATACAACTTTATAACAACATATCGGCATAGATTTTCAGTGTCGAGGTGAAAATGCTATTTCCACCGGAATGTATGTAAATTGAACTAACACACTGATAGCAAAATTCGTTGCACACATTTTTGTCATGGAATTTGCGAACACAAACCAATTTATTAGTTTGAATGTTGTTTCAGTTGCGAAAATTGAATTTATCACCGAAGCGGTATGTTACAAACGTAAATTCGATTTTCATGACAGAGGTGATTTGAAAATCCAACATGCGTATTTTAGGTTTATCTTTCGGTAAAAGTGATTCCACGTTTTGCATAGTTTTTAGTATATGCTTTTTCTTATTTTATAAAGTAAGTCTAAGTAGGTAAATCTATGTATTTTTTGATGTAGGTAAACATGTGACGAGCTAAGCGCTCTCCTGACGGTAAAAGATCACGCCTGCTCATGACCAACACAGTGCTACTATATCTTATAACTTAGGTAATAGCTGCTGCTAAAAATATATAATCAGTTTAGTAGTTTTGGCGTGATTAAGACAAACATACATCCATCCATCCTTACAATATTTTACCTACAAGACGCTTACGTCTTACTCATATTATACAGGGTGGAAAAAACAATGGGCCCTGGAGGAAAACCCCTTTAAATCCTTAAGATAGATTATTTTACTTAAAGGAAACATTCCTTTTTCCACCCAGTATATAATACCCACAGAAGTATTAATGTATAGAAACACAATGTAGTACATTAAAAATGCAACCACTAAAAGGGCTTTAAAGGCACTTTGGCTACTTTCTAGTACATTTTGATCCGATGCTAATTTTCGAAAAAGAGAAGTAAGAGGGCCTAGATATATATTATATGTTAAAACTACTAGGCTAATTCATTGTTAATAAAAAAACATCGTAAAAAGTAACAAACATTATTTGAAAATGGAGATATTAAATTTTTATTGACAAGGTGTCTGAAACTTTTTGGTCCTGTCTTACGATTCCCTTTTGATTTGATACTGTCCATCTTGTTCTTTAGGAAAATTGTTTTATTTATCTATGATTATACCACAGAATAGTCACACAAAGTCTATTCCCATTCAAAATCTTAGCCGAACCAAAGCATCTCTTCAAAACAGCAACATACAAGTTCCACCTCACAGCGGGTAGGTATAGGGTGTAGGTAGAGTCAATAACAAAGTAGATAAAGAACAAAGTTAAGAGTACTTTAAGTCCCTTGACCGCGGTCCTGGACCCTTGAAAACGGTCGTTTGAATAAGTTCAGGGCGTCCTTGCCAGTGCTTGGGCAGGAATGAGGGTACGGAGCAAAATTAAGGAGATAGCTGAATTAAAATCAAGGATCCGTGAATAATTGAATAAAATTCTCGTGCTGAAAACGGTTCTTAGTACTTATATTTATACAGCTGACTGTCAGGAGTATACCTATTGTTCTATGCTACGAACCAACGTTATGCATTGACGTTATGTATCATAAAAAATTGGTTGTCTGCAAAGTTGGTTTACGGACGAGAGTTTAACGTGGCTACCAGCGTAACGGGACAATGAGCGTTACCGGACAATGACGTCAACGTTTTCGTGCATGCAGCCGGCGGGGTGGCGTTCATCGATTTATTAGACGTAGTCACGTCAAAAGGTTAACGCAATGCATTATTTTAATACAATAGCTTAACCTGTGTTTATGTTAGTTGCTGTTAGTCTTTTGAATATATGTATGTATAAAATAAATAAAAAACATAGTTTTCGTGTATCAGTTGCATAATTTTCAACATTCATCTAAGTCGTTTTTTGTGCTTGCTAGAGACCAGAGGCCAGCGTAATGAGTTTTACACAAGTTTCCATCAGTTGCGGCACTTGACTTGTAAACAGCAACAAAAAGTTACTGTTTACGGTTGCCGCAACTTTTTTTTATATGAAATCATCTTTACAGCAAGTTGTGAGTTGCGGCAACGACGTTGCTCCGTGTGTTTCTCCCTCCTATAAACTTAAAAGCTCCTATCGAATGGCAGTGTCACGCGTAGCTTATCGCGATAGACCACCAGTGGAGCACGCGTGAATCAATCGATCATGCCGATTGCCGATAGATCGGACACTGGACCTCAAACTATAAGTTCGTAGGATAAACTAATTCTTATACCCTCTAAGGTAACATTGATCTAACTATTCGATTGTCGTAAGCACTGGTAGCTGTTGCTATAGTCACAGAGTAGTAAGATATACACACTACAGTGCTTTTCCTAAACTAGGATATCAGCGTTGTATAAGGTTTGTTTCTGTTGTTTCTTCAGATATTGTATGAAAATAAAGTCGTGAACCTTCTGGTTGTTTGAATAACAGAACCTGCCACTATCAGATCATATTTTATGAACCAATAAACGTGTTCTTTTATTACGACATACGTAGAAAAAATAACTGACACAAAATATTTCAACTTTCAGATGTCGATCAAACTCACAAAATAAATTACATGTTTTGAGTAAAGGGCAGTAAACGGATAATTCGATGAAACTCAGTTCCTCGACCCAGTTGGCTGGCTGCCGCTATTCCAAAATGAGGTTTACGATAATTCTACAAGTGTTTTAATTAAAAAGCAGTGTATAATATCGTAAATATATCCCAGTTTCTTATCTTTCGAAATACTGAGGACCCAAAATAGCAAGCAAGCGTTGTATTTTTTAACAGATTATCAATAATAGTTGTTAGCCTCAAAATAGTGCTCGTAAATAAAAGTTTGGGAAACGGTTAAGTACAATTCCTGTTGTATTGCGTATCAAACCATTTATTGAACGTTAATTGATGTAAGTGCGCAAGCAAAATTGTGCCGTGGCCGATAACCAGTAAGCGATCTGCATACAATAGAATGTATAGAAGTTATATGTATAGATAGAAGTTATATATATATATGTATAGAAGAAATATGCCTCTAATTAACACAGT
The DNA here is from genome assembly GCA_932526365.1 of Lobophora halterata. NCBI lineage: Eukaryota > Metazoa > Arthropoda > Insecta > Lepidoptera > Geometridae > Lobophora > Lobophora halterata. The sequence goes on from OW052012.1 coordinate 3,054,330, forward strand.
TCACGAGTGAAGCGAAGGTTCTACGGAATAAATAGAAAGTTATAGAACAACTATTCTAAAAGCTATATAAATTACGTAATGAAGTACCTTGATATAGGCACAGCGAGCATTCTGTCTTAAAAATGCACGCTCCTTCAATGTCGCTGCCATACAAATCCCGTTAGTTTGACTGATCGCGCGAGTGAAAGGGCGTGCATTTTTAAACTGAAAGATCTCTACTAAAGAATCTCTACTGGAAGATCAGTCATCTACATTTTGAAGTAAGTACTTCAGATCAAATGAATTATTTCAATGATTAAAACTTCTGTGTTTCCTATCACCTATAATTTTAACAACTAGTCATAATGCGACTTATGCCGACTTGCACCAAACTTTCAAAGAACTTAAGCAAGTACTTTACTCGCTTGACAGTTCTTAACGGTCAGAATTTGGACTGTTAAGAACTACCAAGCGAGTAAAGTAATTGCTTAGGGACAGTTTGGTGCAAGTAGGCATTAGTCCCTCTACGCATTAGATACACCAGTCTTAAATGGCATAAACAACCATATTTTAGGTAAGTATGCCCAAATAGGCCACGTCTTTGCTTCTCATCAAGCAAGTCGTGTTGAAACGTAAGCCTATATTTAATTTAAACAAAAAGTGTTATCCCTAATGTGGGAAAATTTAAACCAAAGAGACTACTTATGAAATCGATATCCTATAAAAATCCAAGTTCACCAACTCTTAACGTCCTCATCTGCCTAATTAGATTCATTGTGAGGCTATCACCGTGCCCGCTGTCTCACGGTATGAGGAAACCGGCCCCAAAGTACACAAAGGTACATGTTTAATTCATACCGCATAGGCTGCAGTCCCATCTATAAGTGGGGGAAATGTGTACTTTAAGTTCCTTCGAATGTCCTCTTGCATCTAGGAAGTCATGCTCGCTTGTCACATATTGTACCTAAAAATCTTTGGGAAGTAATCTGAGAAAACTATCCAAATAGCCCTCAGCAAAAAACGGGTCTTTTCTACTGGATAAGGTATAGAAGTAAACCGATTTATGTACTTACAAGGTCTTAAATGACTATTAGTCGTTTCAATAGAATTACCAGGCGCCTCCTGATAACTCAGTAGGAATTGCGTTGTAACTGGGTTTACTGTTGTAGCACACACCAAATTCAGTATACAGTTTATGAATATTTTTATTTTTATTTTTGTTCTTTTTTATTCTCTGTTGTTTAATACTTATTCTTGAACACTTTCTTTATCTGTAAAATCTAATATATATCCTACATATGTAGTAAATTAATGCTTGTTTAGGTCCACTTAGATATGTGTACATTTGTATATGCATTTATGTAAATAAACGATTAAAAAGTACCAACATAAGTATGAGCCCGGTGACTGTTTTGTTTTGACCACAAGTTCAAATCATATGGACTTATGTACAGCTGTAGACCAGGTAAGGTACTGTAAAAGAAATACAAGAACAACATAGATATGTAATATGCAATAAGTATGCAATATGCAATGTCGTACATTGTATACTTTCATACCCAAGTCATAGAATAAGGAAAAGTTAAGTTTAAAGCTATCGCTGTGGACTTTTTTATCTAATGTTACAAGGTTGTGAATTATTGATGGTTAATATAGTTTCTATAATGCCGAGCATAAATCACAGCGACAAATATGAAAAATTGACGAAGTGAATTGAAAGGAATTGGGACAAATATCTAGTTCATTGTCGAAACAATGATGAAGTGTTGCAATATTGTAGATCAATTGAAAACGAATACCACGATGGACTTATTACGAATTCACCAAGACTTGGTAAAGGTGCGACTTGAATATGTACCACCATACAAGGTGCGAGAAATTCAGAGGCATAAATGGCATGTCACAATAAGAGTGTTAGAGCGCTTTCAGACTAGGAATCCGCACGGTTTTTTTGCAGTGCGTTTGTATACGCGCGTATACTTGGCTTACATTAGCGTTTATGCTCAATTTTTTGGTAGCAATTTGGTAGCAAGTGTGACATTCATAGTGGTAGTAAGTCGGTCTGTCTGTAAGTCACATTCATTACCAGCTGCGCACCAAAAAAATATTTACATAAACAATATTGCTTCACCTGTCTGAAAAGCATTCGTGTCTCTACGAAAAAAACAAGGAAGTAATTTAAGGTGCCAGCTAATCGAATTGCCTTGCCTACCTAAACTACACATAAAAATCATCAAACAAAATGCTCACACATTTCATGTCTTTCTACAAGCAATGAAGTCTCCTGTCCTAGATCTTGTGAAAACGCGAAGATTGATAGAGTTACAGATGACCATAAAGTAAGCTAATGAGCTAAATCCAACGGAAATAGAGATACGCGCAGGAATGGATGCCCTCATCAATACTACAGATACCAAAGAGGCGGAAATGGCCGGGAATACCTATGTTTAGTAGCAGATTTCATATGTGTCGTAAAATAATAGGGGTATGATCACAACGCGATTTCAGAATGCGTCATCGTGCGGAAAAAAATATTTCATGTTTAATTTCAGAAAGAATATTTATGTTTACCTTCTAACACATCAATAACCGATTGCTTGAAAAACTATGTCAGAATTAAATCCACTCTTTTTAATTTAGCACCATGTTTTGTTGTCTTACTTCCAAGTTACAAGAGTTTAACACTCACTAAAACCCAAGATATACTCTAACACAGATCAGAGTTCACGAAAAAGTCTGACAATAGAGTGCGTATCGTATCCGTCACAGAAGGGTTATCAGTTTGTTCTTTTTTTTTCAAAACGTCATACAGACTGTTGACTTCTCTGTGACGGACGATACGAACTCGATTGTCAGATTATTTCGTGATTACTGATGATTCATTTTGAGTGAGTGATGTGAACAAACCCTTAGCACAGCTCACTTCAAATGCATCGTAAAAGCTCAGTGGAACGATGTTCATGCAATGCAACTTTGTTTCCTTGCATTTTATTGTCTAGATGATTGCTCTAAGATTTTCGCAAATTAAAATTGTAATAAAAAGACATTGCTACTTTTAATGAATTGGTTTTATAGCTGGAATTTTAGATACTTCGTGATCTTCTGTTATTTACTATTTGTACCCTAATGGTTTTTTTGTGCTCAAATAAATTATCATTTATTTAGATTCTGTTTTCTGGAAATTAAGACCAATCTTCATAACACTCAACAGTTTTTTTTTTGGTACTTTTAGACTCACAGTTATATATAATCTAAAGTTTTTTTTTATTTTATTATTTGAACCTAATTTAGTATAATAATCTAGTACCTATAATAGTTTTACCTAAATTTTCGTTCGTTTTTAATTTTGTTTAATTATTATTTTTCTCTACTTTTTATAATTTACAAGCTACCTACCTTTGTATAAATCTAACCTTATGTTTTTGCTCTTATTACTTTGTAATCAATAACTCTCTGTACCTAACTTAAAGGATGGGCACTGGGAAACGTAACACAGTATTATATACTATAACATTTTCCAGTGTGCACTTAGTATTATGTGCAAACTATGTTGTGACCAAATAAATAAATTTGAAATTTGAAATATGAAATATTATATTCATGTTTAAGATAAAAAAAATACTTACTCGTACTATTCTTAAACCAAATCCTGTCTACATTTTGTTTCCTGTTCTTAATCAGAGTTGTTAATACTATACAAAGTCTACTTATACTTATAATTAAGTAAACTGCCTAAATTGATTTTGAAATTGAAGTGTTTTACCAATAAGATAAACTAAATTTATAATGCTGTCAATTCAGATATCGCCAAAACTAAACTAAACTAATCTGAAACCACAAAAAATAATGCCATCCTTTTTAATGCATTCGTTATAAAAGGGATAGCGATGTTTCTTTTGCTTTCAAAGATTAGTTTTGGCGACATTTGAATTAACACCATTGAAAAATCTAGAACTAACTTGAACATAGTTTTATTTTATCGGTAGCTAATGGCACAATTAAGTATTAATTTCAGTGTCTACGTACTAATTGCTAGATTCACTATCAATGTCCGCAACCAATAGAGAGACTCTAATTTTTCACTCTATCAAAATAAACAAGACAACTCTTAATTAAAAAAGCTGTAACCAATCACGTTCATCAAATATCAATAATCAACGTTCTATTTATAGAGATGAATCAAGCAAAAATTTGCTCAATCAGCATCCCATAGACACACGATGAAATATAGAACTTACATAATTGATTGATTCAGGCGTTACTTTGCGGAAATCCATAAATATCAACAAATTATATAAATATATTTAGTAATAAATCCGCTTCATTTCTAAACAAAGGTTTTAATTAACTTAACTTTAGTTTAGAACTTTAGTACATATTACTATATTATAAACCAAAGAGTCAACGAACAGAAAACCAAAGTTTAAAGATACGACACGTGTTTCGCCTCTACACGAGGCATCATCAGGAGGTGTGGACTCGCCGAAGTTCGAAACGAGAGTGAATATTTTTTTTTTTTTAAATTTTAGAAATTTTAGTTTATCTTTGTTCAGAAATCAAGCGGATTTATTACTAAATATATTTATATAATTTGTTGATATAGAACTTACAGTTACTTACTCTACCTAGTTTTCTGAGTCTAGAGTTTAATAGCCTTACGATAGTGAAATAGACTTGTGAATCTACAATTTGTTGATAAACGATAGTTGTAACAAGGCTACCCAATCATCAGTAATTAATCAACATTGAAATCAATGGATCCATTCAACAAATGATAGCATGAACAGTATCTGTAGAGCCAATGCAACCAAAATTAAGGAGTCTGTCTCAAGAGTGAGAAGCTATTTGATGTACTGACTTTGGTTACAAAACGATTTATTTGTCACTATAGCAGCACTCATTCTCTATTTGAAAATACATCGATGAAGTTGAGGATGTTGCAAAAAAAGTATTTGCCGTTCGTCATTGCCATGCGAAAAAACCAAGCTCATCATGTCACCATTGCAAAATACCGTTGCAAAATACCGTTGACATCATTATCCGGTAACGCTCATTGTCCCGTTACGCTGGTAGTCACGTTAAACTATCGTCCGTAAACCAACTTTACAGAGAACCAATTTTTTTCGATGCCAGTTTTGGATGTGTCTAATCGGCATATTTGAAGCTACAGCACTTCTTTTCTAAGGCATATAAAAAGACCAAGCTAACCTTTGTCCTAACAAAATACCTGCCACCATATTAACGTGTGCGAGTTGGTCGTAAATTTTTATATGAGCGGGTAACATGTCGCTGTGTCATCGCGCACGTGCGTCGAAATGGCGGAAAGCGTTATTTTTGGCGGCAACATTGCGTGACAGACCTGCCAACTACATAGGTGGATCTGTCGAGGTGTGTTACCACGCACGATTTAGAATCGTGTTTGCAAATAATACCATACACTGACGCGTGTAAACTACGTGCTTTCACAGAGATCTGTTTTTGTGATATAGGTAAGATTTTAAGGTAGGTAGAGTTGGTGAATTAAATTAATTATTTATTTATTACATTTAATACAAAATTAAAATCTTGGCTCATCGAGAAGGCATTTTATAATGTCGATGTCGATAATCAAACGAAATATTATAATTTTAATTTAAATGAATTCAATTTTGATATAAATACTCAAATGAAATCTGTATTGATCTGTAATTGTATTTACCAATAAAATGTTTATCTGTTTATCTATTCATAATTTGTTTTTTGGAAAAATAGTACAAAGCACCTACTGTTACAGTGTAAAAAAATGTGAGCTTAGACCACATGGTAGAAGTGAAAACTTCATCAAGGGGACTCGAACTGACTTTACTCAAACGAGCGTTACATAGCCGAGCATGACTGTTCAGTCTCAATTAATACCCACGAAATAAGCGCTTATAGAAGTTTTCACTTTTAAAACCGAAAAATGAATGGTAAAATATATAATAGATCTTGTAGATATAAAAAAACAAACACGTTATTTATTAGCACGGCAATGTATGTATAAGTAGGTTAGGAAGGTACTTAGTCTAAGTTGTTCCTAAGGTACCGACACAGTGAAATTACCCATCAGTTAAACTGCAGCTTATAAACCGAACACAGAGCAGTAAATCGACCATTAAACTAATTTAGTGCTTTCTACGATGTTTCAGCAAGCTAGCTAGGTCTAGATTTCTTCTAACCTATTTTTCTTACTGGCAACATTAAAGACTGATTCGCAAGCGCTGCATTTGAAATGATAGACGTGGGCAGAGCCGGAAAAACCGCTTTAACTTGTAATTTTATGAGAGAAATTTTCACATAACTGTTCAAGTGTTCAGTTTGATGTTCAAAAGACTGAAATCACTATGGTTTCTACGTTAATTATTAAAAAAGGTGTGTGCTTGACCATGGACAGAAGTGAAAACTCATCAAGGCGACTCGAGATGACTTTACCCGAACGAGCGTTACATAGATCATGACGGCTCAGTCTCATTCAATAATTGACGACATAGATGGTTGAATGGCAATTGTATTATTCTGCTACGCCTGGTATCGCGGGTTCGATTCCCGCTTCAGGACAAACGTTTGTGTGATGAACATCGGTGTTTGTCTTGATTTTAGGTATTTTCTATGTATTTTATGTATGTATTTACAAAAAGGTATTTAAGTATTGTATCAGTCATCCGGTTCCTATAATACAAACTCTGCTTAGTTTGTGATAGAAAGGGTTGTGTGAAATGTCCTTAATATTTATTTATTTATTAATACTCACAAAAGAAAGTTCTCAGCGCGCCTAAAGAAGTATTCACTTCAAAAAGTTAAGTATTGTTATCAACACAGATATAATTAGAAAAGGTCTAATAACTTTTACTTTTTTTTAAAATAACGATCGTATAATAGGTAGGTATTATTACTAATTACGTTTATAGGTACTATTACTTATTAAGTTGTAGAAACTTCATCACTATACCTATATAAAAAAGTTAGTTGTGACTGTCTGACTGACAGACAACGCCCAGGCCAAACCTAAACCTGTAGGTGTGTACTAGAACCAGCCTAAATCTAGGATAAACCATTCGTGGCTTTTAAGATCTTTATGCAGGGTTTACACGGGTGACTAAAGCCGCACGATTATTGCCGCGCGGCGTAAATCGACCGTCTAAATGGCAATTGGGCTAGGTACAGCCTTAGATTAAACAGTTGTTTTTCGTCGTGCGGCTAAAATCGTGCGGCTTTTATCACCCGTGTAAATACCCCTTTATGTACTATATCTTATACAATAAATAAATAAAAATAATTAAAAAAACCATTGCATGTAGACTTGAAATTTGGAGGGTACCTATGCTTGTTAAGAAGTGTAGGCGCATATATACCTAAGGAATTTTGTTAATTCGCAACGCAGACAAAGGCGCGTGAGTCTAATAGTACTTTACTAGAATGAAAGCTTGTTTACGAGCTGTTACTTGAAAGGGCCAGAGAATAAAACTCAAGGCGAAGTTTAATGTCCGCCAGGCTAGCCGGCTAGTCGTTCACTCCTTTTTGGGAAGCGGGCCGGAGCAGCAACTGTCACGCTGCTCTTCGCAGAAACCAGTGTTGCCAGCTTGTGACACGTTTATGGCTAGATTTGAACTGTTAAACTATTCAAAGTAAAAAACTGGGCTTCAATACTAAAAATACTACTCAAATATTGGTATAGTGAACTGGGTAGTCTTCTTAAATCAATATAAAAAATGACTCTTAAAGAAATCTCTTCCTCGCCTTCGATCCGAAGGTGGTGGGTTCGATCCCGGTCGTACACCAATTGTATTTCTATGTGTGCATCAAAACAGGTTCTTAACGTTGAAGGAAAACATCGTAAGGAAACCGGCATGTCATAGAACCTAAAAAGTTCGAAAACATGTATCAAGTGCACAAAAGGAGCCTCTTCGAGGCACACTTGAAATCCTTTCACCACCCTAGTTCGAAAGAACTAGTGACACGATAAGAAGAAGATAATATCAATAATGAAAATATAGACATTAAAACAATAGGCCGATCATAAAATTCAAAGCTCTACAAATCCCTTAGAACACTACTGCTATCATGGCAAACCAAAATGTGACGCATGATCGAAAAAGAGGCTAGATTTAACCAAAAGTGACAAAGTTGGAAGTAATGTCAGAACCTCACAATCGGGAAACTAGGTATCCCAAGTATTCGGTTCCTTGAACTTAGCACCGCACCGGCACCGTTTGGAAACCGGTAGAATAATTGCCGAGAAAAAAGGCCGGACCACATACGGATTGGCTAAAGTCCATTTAACCCATAAAAGTTCTGGGATTTATCAGTAGATCAATAATTTTAATCTTGGCTGATTATGGGTAATTTTATGAGCGCTGTGGAACAATTCGTACAAGTACCTATCTAATCTTCAAGGTAGAGTATAACACGCTCATAGGCGAAAATCTATATAAGTACTAATCTGGTTTTGTCGAAAGCTAGTTAGATGCTATATCCATCCATCAAAATTGAAAACATAAAAACAACCATTATATTATAATCTTAATTATGAAGCATAAATTGGCTTGTGATGCATTTTATTTGGTATGCAATGCCCATACTACGTTTATGATACTTGTATTGTAGGCACAAAACCTTCTTCCACGATTTCCAAACTTCCATCAAATTAGCTTTCAGTATGAAAAATTGGATATACTAAATGATATACATACATTATTGTATACGTAGGTATGTATTTTATAAAAAAGATAAAACTAGAACCTATCTAAGTAGTCGAATTTTAATGTAAAAAACTTTGTAATTCACTAAATGTGCGCCATCGATCTTAACTCCATTTTTATTCTTTCCTTGTCGAGTTGTCTTGAAGAGATCGCTCACAGCGAAAAGGCCGCCCCTTGTACTACCTACCTTAAAGCCTTTTTATATTTGTTCTATTGTTTTACTCTGTTTTGTTCTTGTTGGTGTACAATAAAGTGTTCATCTATATATCTATCTAATTAACACATAACCACCAAGTTTATTTGCGAAAGGTCATCCCTCTCCAACTATTCATCACTCTATCTCGGCATCTCTCTCCAACCAGTAACACACCTTTGGATATCAATCACACAGCTTCATTAGCCTCTGCGATGTGTACAAAGTGGTAACAAGTTAATCAGCACGACAGATCGCAAATCAAACTATATTGCAGGTGTCAACAAGAGATCGCTATCGGTAGGTTAGGTACACCATTCTCTCATTAGGGTAGCTACTTATTGAGTGAAATTATTCAGTTCGCTAGTGAGATCATAGAACTTTTAAGCAAGAGTAGGTTCGATACTAATCATTGACTTATCCCTGGTAAACTGATCAAAAATATGTTAAAATGACTTTGTCCTGACTGACTGACAGATAACGCATGCACTGGTCAAACCACTAAACGTTTTTACGTTTATTTATAGTTTTAACGCCGGCCGCAAACGCGCCACCTAGGGTCATTCCCGGTCGGTAACACCCCGTCGTCAACACTGTTGAGACTACAGGGACCGATTCCCGGGACCGTCAATTTAGATACATTTTGTCGCTGTAGCGCGCGGCCCCGCTACACGTGTCACCAGTGACGGCGACGCGCTACATCAACAAAATGTATGTAAAACTGACGGCCGCTGTGTGTCGGTGGCACCGCGTTTGCAGCGACCGTACTTTACGTCTATCTGAGCTTAAGGGTAATCCACAAGGCAAATTTCCATACAAACAAATACTCTAAAAATACACCGTATTATAGTAATTTCTTCAGACGTTTCGTTTATGTTTTCCGATTAGTAAGGTTTCATACTTGAATTTAGATTTTATACGTGTTTTAAAATTAGTCGAAATTCATGAAAACTCACGACACAGAATAGCCAATAGTCTCATGCTAACTATTAGTATTAGTCACATGCCAACTAGTAGTCGTGAGTATAGTAGATAGATAATAAGGCATCGATAATCAAAAGAGTATGTAGGTAATGTAAAGTTACAATAGATTAAATCTTGACAATATATAATTTTTTATCGTTGTATCTTTGATCTTTTAAATAGCTGGTGAGTGTGTGAAGGTGTCTTCAGTTTGAGTTGAAAGTTTTCCAAGCGCGGCGATGTAAGAGAATGGCTTAAAACAGATGATTGAGATAGGAATATCGAGTTGGTGTCCAACAGTAATGGAAAAGTACTTATGATGGATAAAAGTTGCTACAAGTAGGATTCGCTTGAATATATTTTCACCGGTAAATACTGTCCAACCGTCTATTTATGTGCTGTTATATTCTAGCTAATATTATCTATGAGTGAGTAGTAAAACTTTGTTCAAAATAGTGACTATTTTTTATTTGTCATAACCAAAATTACGGCAGGAAACTTCAAAGAATAAGCAAACAAACTGGATCTCCAGTGTTTTATTTCAAAAAATCCCCATAAAACGCGGTATTAGTAGAGCTTATGAGAACAAACTCATAGACTGACATAGCTAATGTATAAACCACTGAGTCTTTACAACACTCAACTGATGTTAAATGATGGTATATGGTAGCTGTAACCGTAAGTAGGTACTAAGTTAGTTATTAACATACTTGAAAATATAAGACTAGATAATAACGCCCGCAATTTCGTTTGCGTTACGTATAACCAAAATTCCTTTCTTAGTATACGTTTACACTTCTCAACGAATATACCTACCTTCCAAGTTTTAAGTCTCTACGTGCGGTAGTTTGGGCCTGTACGTTGTCTGTCAGTCAGCCAGTCAGTCGACCAGTCAGTCAAGGCGAAGCCTTTTATTCATATTCAAATATTGATGATTGACTTACTTGCTAAGCACTCTTGACGCCCTGACATATTATGAAACCGGAAAATTGAGAGAACTTAGTCCCAGCTTGCCATGCACTGTTATGTATGTACGCAGAATAGAAAACAGGAAAGGATCACGCATAGACTTCCTTACTGCCGCCAACCTTTCATAGTTCGAAACGCACTGCTTTAAAATTACGCCGACAGCCAGACAGCGGAAGGTGATGGAATTTCGTTGGGTTCCAGTCATATTTAAGTGCACCAGCGGTTTAATTGTGACTGTGCAGTTACTCTACAATACACTGAATCACATGAGAAACTCAAACACGCTAATCCCTCAACAAACATCGGCAAACCCATTGTTTGAAAGTGAACGCGTGCGGATTTTTTTACCGTTTTACAAGCTCATCTCTTTTCAGAGTCGGCTATTGTTACATGATCAAGATTAGTACTTTTAATTTTTCATTAGAATTATCTTAATTTAAATTTAGGTTGAACCTTTATATTTAATTGGTTTCTTAATTATGCCATTGTTTTGATCACAGACGATTCTTAGATTCAACTTTTGGTTTTACTGCTCATTACAATACAATAGATGCAAAGGTCACAGCGCGATAAAGGTTTTTAAATTGCAAAATTGCTGTTTTGACTCGCTAAAATAAAAATGCAAGAATGCAGTCACCTCATGAGATGCACGGGGGAACAACCGGTTGTAGCGGCCGGCATTTCCGAATTGCCAGTGCCATCCTTTTGTGGAACACTCATCGAGTTTCGAGAACGAAGAAAGAACCGAAAGGGGCAATATTGCTTTTACATAGTCGGTTCTTTTCCTTATACCTCGCTGAGTTCTTTAATTTGTAGTGAGGTGATTCTCTAACTTTACTTCTGGTCTCTTCTAGTCTAAGAGCGGATACAGACATAGTTTTTTGTGCGCGCGTTATACGGGCTCTACGTTATACCTACTCAAAAGCAGTTTTCGTTAAACCTTCAACGGACCATAATCTCACCTGATGTTAAGTGATGATGTGGTCGACGATGAATCTCGAAGGTCTAGAAGACACCTATTTATTAATTGCTTGAAAATACCAAGATCGTAGTTGTACGGGAAGACAAGCATTTTACGGATTACCGGCGTTTACGCTCAGTTTTTTGGTAGACGCGTGCGCTCAACGACAACTCTCGACAACCCTCGTAAGCTAGTCTGAAACTATAAAAGACTTCTAAAAGAGCATAAATATTAATATCAACACTTGTACCTACTAATAGACTAAACCCAAATCCTACCTACTAACCTATTTTTTATACTAAGAGGAGAGTATCGAGCCTTGGGCACAGGATAAGTTAAGCCAAGCCCCGAAAACTATGATCCGACTAAGACCATCTTCAAGCTCATAAAGTATTGTTTGAATGATCAATAGACCATCAAATGTCGGTGTAACGTAATCATCGAGTATTGTTTAGCGATGAGCTACACTATTTAATTACTGTGACCACACGTAAGCAGAGTCAAGTTCCGATCCGGTATCATACTGGCACGTGTGTGGTCTGAACCACAGGTCTCGAATACTTTCGGCTGTCGCATCCTAACTTTACTGGCTGAACGACTGAACTGACGCGCTTCGAGATACATATAGATATGTTTTAGGAACATGATAAGACTTTTCGGTAGTAAACTTATACGTCCGCAGGTATCTATGAAAGTATTATTAGTTCTTTCGAACCAGTGTTGTGAAAGGATTCCAAGTGCGCCACTAAGAGGTTCCTTCCGTGCACTATGAAAGTACTCAGTACTTATGTCTTGAAATATGAAAACTAAATTTACAGCTACGACCGTGTTTCGAGATTGTTAAAATAAAGGCCAAAAATAGATAGGTACGGTTCCATGTGGTTGTTAAAATAAGACAAATACCTTCAAGCCGTTTGCAAACTACGACCCCAGCCAGTGGCACACAAGACGAACACAATAGAAAAAGTTTTTGAGCGTTAAGAAGTAGGTACCTTTTATGTTTTATAGAGATTTTAGTGTTAAACAAAGCTTTTGTCCAGTAATGACCGAGCAAATTCTGAAAAGACTTGTGCATTTTAAACTCACAGAGCGAATTGTCTGTCTCTTTGCCATTTTTGTTTTCTACTTCGCAAAATAAAAAGACAAGCAATGTTTGTACAAGTGCATCTCACGTACACGTTACACCAGTTTTACATATATTTTTGCATCTTATTTGATATTAGGGTCCAGTTTTTCAACTTGAAGATGTATAAATATTTTTTTATGAGAAGTGTGAATGGTTTCCAACCTACTGAAATAATTTAGTAGAGTACCGAGTATGATTACTTTTCGTACTGGACTAAGAACTTTGTCTGATATTAGTATGCGCTTAAACTTGTGTAAACGCAGGTGAGGTAGTGGTCAAACACTTGTCAATTAATAAAAATATTTAAAAAAAATCTCGAATAAAATGCCCACGGGACTTCAAGTCTCTACTTTCAGTTGTTTGGCCAGTGCATTATCTGAAAATCCGCCAGTTAGTTATTCAATAAGTTAGACCAAGCCTTTTATGAATTTTGATTGATAGCAATTTCGAAAAAAAGTCGGTAACGTACTAAAACTAATCACAAATAGAAATACGATATATCGGATGCGATATCAATGGACGCGACCAGTGATCAACCAATGGCTGCTTCGTTGACCTATTTGCTTGCGGTTTCGGTTTTCTTTCATCAGTTGCAATTTGTAGATCAAAGTAGTTAGAGAATAGTACATTTGTTTTTGTTGGCGACAGCGACCGGCGACCGTGACACGCGACTGGCGACCTGGATATGTATTTGCGAGTCGCGCGACGTAGTCGTTTGCATCCGATAGCACTTATTATGAATGCATACTAAGCAGTGGGTCACGCGACCCATATCCGGGTCGCGCCGTCGCGTGTCGCGGACGCTGGGGCTTGATTTTATAAGCTGTCATCAGCTCTCGTTATCGAATGGTAAGTCAAGTTTGGCATTTTGTTCAACCATTTTATGCTAAATTTGACGTAGGTACCATTCTATAACGAGAACCTCATATCAGGCTTAGGAAATAAGGCCCCCGGTCGCAGTCGCAAAACATAAGTACAATAAACGGTCATAAATAATAATTGATCTATGTATATTCTGCTTTTAGTTTTAGGAGTAAAAAAACAAACGATAGGTACAAAATCATGTCAAACAAAAGATTTTTTCTACCACAAAAGCAATGTTTGATAAGCTGTATTATAGGGTAACAAAAAAGCTGGTTTTCTAGCAAGTAGTCTCAAGTGAAAATGAACATGACAATGTCTGACACACAAGGACACAAGTAAAATAAGTACTCTGTACGAGCCACTCAAGTTTGAGTGTATCTGGAGGAAATGGGCTGCGACAGACGGTCGTCGCTCAGCTAGCACCCCAGCGTCATATAACTCAGGTCTATAGAGGACATTGTACGAGGAGGATGGGCCTGGTTGCCTTATCGATATCGATAAAAAGTATCGATAAAAAATATTGATAGAAAAATATGCATAAGTCATGATACTGCTATGGTGTGTGCCAAATAGAACTTCTATAATAAATCGGTACGAAGTTGTCTTTGTACTTTTGATCTCGAGATAGAAGGTTCTATGAAGGTAATAAGGTATCATTGTCTTCTAACTATATTTATTTATTTTCTCTTGCACTGTCTAGGGCTCTAGGTTCTAGCATCAAATAATTATCAAGGTAGAAGGTATCTCATAATCATTAAATAAGTATGTAACTCTTTTTAATAGAAACGAAGACATAACAAGAAGTCACAAGTAATTAACGCATTAATGAGCAACACCTGTGTTTAATGGTACTAGCAATATGAACGGAGCTCAAATTACGATAAACTTACGCAAAATCACACATAGGTACCTACCGACATAATCGTGTGATTCATATGTGGTATTGGTAAGTATTACCGAAACATCGAAATTGCAAAATACTTGTTGTATTATTCATTCGCAAATTCTGCCTACTCGTTCACATGAATTGTATTGGGATCAATGCGTAATTTATGTAAAAAATCTATACAAATTCATGAGGGCGTCTCCCCAGAAATCGATACGCGAAACCGAGTGATCGGCCATCACTAAACAACATGGTGCCTGTAAATCCTGTAATTCAATCCGGTCAAGAAGGGTGGACGCTTTCTGCCAGGCGCTTACATACATTACACCTCTCTTTTTGCCCTTGTCCTGTATCGGCGATTTCGCCCCAGCTTCCCCTAAACTCGTAAATTCGTAGCACACAAGCACCCGTCCTAATTAAGTTGGGCTACTTGTGAATATTTCAGAAGTTTCACACAATCGCCCTTTTGAAGTTCATCATTGAGGTAATATTTCAAGGAATACCTAACTAAGGTGACGGAAAGGGATGGGTTGGGTATGTTGTTGGAATTTTGTACAAACGCTGCAATGAAGGTAATATGACTATGAATAAGGATGGACTTTCTAGTTTTCGCGCCACTAAGCCTGGTCTTCAGCTCTCTGCATCTGCTTTATGAGCTATCTTTCAAAATCGCTTTAACAAATAAAATATCTTTATCTTTATCTTTAACTGGCAAGTCATCACTCATCCATTTTGGATAACTAACCTAACTTTACTTTACTTCTACCAATCTTCGTAACTAACTTGAGAAGATTGGTAGAAAAGTTAGTTGATTAATTTGATCCAAAATGAATGAGTGATGACTTTTCAGTTAGAGCGATGACCTGTGAAAGTCATCCGAAAAAAACAGATGCGGAGAGCCAATGACCGGGCTCACAAGCTCGCAATGGGAGAAGTTCAGCAGTGGACTTAAGCTTATGATGATGACGACATAATATAGGAAAACTCATACTAGGAATGAATTTTCTGACAAACGTTAGCTACATTTTCAAAGCTGCAGGAAAATAAATACAATCCATCGACAGTTTGTAAACACAGGACAGAATCTAACGAATCGAAATGAAAATGCAATAAGCGTAGGTACTAGTGAGGTGAACGCTCGATAGTTTATACTCTGTGGAGCGATAGCGAACGGCACTTTGAACTTTTCTCCCAAGGCTTCCGTTTCCTGCGATCTATCGATAGCCATATTTTTCATGAGAGTGCAGGGTAGTCGATGTCGATGTCACGATTTATAATACGTAGGATATTTTTCTAGGTTTTTTAGAATCCGTTTGCTCGTAAAATGATCTCTATGCAATCGGAAAGAAAGATTCATATAAAATAAAATAGGTACGTAAACGCCACAACTTCTTTTGAAATGAAATTACAAAAATCCCTCTTAGTGAGCGTTTTCACTTAGTGACGTACATAAAACAAACTTTTAAAGCAAGTCTCTAGATACATTGGATTAGCCAAGGCGTAGACTGTCAGGCAGTTAGTCAGTACAAAGCCTGTCGAAGATATTGATAAATCATTACCACTCACCGACTGACTGATTGGCAGAAATGTTTTCCCAGATGCAGTTTTATTTTTAATCAATGTCTATAAAAGGAGAGAAGAGGAAGGCCAAGATGGATGGATTGTGTGAAAGAGGATATGAACAAAGCAGGCGTGAGTACAGAGATGAAGAAGACATATTGTCCCGACCCCGTCTAAGTGTGGGTAAGGGCAGGGCGATGATGATGATGATCTATAAAAGGCTTAGTCCTGACTGACTGACATACAATGCACAGGCCATACCACTAGATGTAGAGACTTAAAATTTTGAGGGTATGTTCGTCAAGAAGTGTAGGCACGAAATAAAAATTATGTCGATTCGAAAAGCAAACGAAGTTGCGGGCGTCAGCTAGTTATAATATAAATAAATCGATATAAAATTGCGGACTCTACCCCAACACCATAGTACCGCAGACGACTGGAAGTGCCAAGTGTAGACCGAGACATTTTTCATTACGATAAACTTTTGAGTTTCTGCTACAGACGTAACATGATTGAAGACGGCTGTGTGGGAAATCGAAATAGAACAAACCAATTAACCGTGCAGGAAATAGAAAAGGATGTAAACTCTTATAGCTGATAAGTAGTAGGTTATAAGCTGTCTACAGATATGTAAAGTCATAGAGATGGTACTTCGACCAACCTGTTGCTACAATTAGTGTGAATTTGATGACGATATTTTTTTTGTTTTTCTATTGTGTGTTTTAATTTCTTCTACCCATGACACAAAAATGAGAATTTAAAATCTATACTAATACTTTTAAGGGTACATGTGTCTTGGTACGGTTTAATAGCGCTCTCGGCGAAAGTGGAGGAGATCTATGTTCAAGTGAGGTGAGGCGAGACGGGCGGGAAGGTGGCTAAGCGACCAATAGACGCCGGCGCCGGGCACCTTCCCCGTCGCGTCGCACCCCTCTCGCCAAACACATCTAAAAATCGACTTCTGCGCATTCAAGGTTAGCGCTATTAAACCGTGAGGATACCTGTAGTCTTTCCTAACATGTCACTAGTTCTTTTGAACCAGTGTGGTGAAAGGATTTCAAGTGCGCCTCAAAGAGGCTCCTTTCGTGGACTAATTATTCCTGTATTAATTTACACCTTATTTTTTTTTTGTAAATTACGGTAATAAACTGACAAGGTATTCGGTAAAGAACTTTGCAAATGTAGGCTTTTGATCAAAGGAAAAAAAAATTGGTTGTCTGTAAAGTAGGTTTACAGGAAACCTTAATATAGACATATGTTTAGATAGTTTAACGCAAAGAACTTGTATACCTACTAGTATCGTTTAACGTGACTACCAGCGTTTTCTTGCATGCAGCCGGCGTTCATCGATTATAGACGTAGTCACGTCAAAAGCGACAAGCTAGAGGTAACTTCATAGTTTTCGGAACTGTATTAGTAAAATTTACAAGTGCTTTTCTGAATACTTTATGTGAAAAACGTAAAGAAAGATGTGTAAAGAAGGTTGCCTGGAAGAGATCGCTGCTTAGCGATAAGGCCGCCCATTGTACATGCTCACTGATTATCTCATATTTATTTTTAAGTTTCGTGGTTCAATAAAGAGTTTTCATTCATTCATTCATTCATTTCAAACTCTACCTTAATATGTAATGCTCTCAGAGGACAAAATCAAGAAGAATGCGTTTTCAACGGTGCTCAACGCTACGCGTCTGTCGCCCGCATTAGGCCCCCGTGATGTGTAGACCCGTTCTAAAAGGTCTCAACAGCTGCTCCCGTGTAGGCTTGCCATGCTTCTAGTTTTTCTGTTGGACATTTCAATTTTTTTTATGTCTAGGTACAGGTTTTAGTGAGCAGAATATGAAGTTCTTCCGAAATTTCTGCTTAGCTAGTCAACAAAGATAAGTAAAAAAAAATACATTTTTCTTTCATGATTCCATCCTACATCAAAATTTGTTATTCGCCTGTTTATATTATATTGTTTTGTATTGTATTCATGTATTTGAGATAACTATTATTTATCCATATCACATAAGTTATAAATTAAATTAATTTCATTCATTAATCACCACTTTAAATTAAATTGCAATTAAAATAAAAAAAATAATTTAGCATAAAATATTATAAATGAGTAAAACTAACAGATAAAGTGGTATAATTGGTAAAGACGTCCCGTATCGAAATCTCTAACCATATATTCTTTTTGTTCTTGCGTATCAGAGATAAATCTAAATGTAAATGGGCTTCCTTTTCCGCACTTGGACTCCTGTATACTAATAGTTTAGCCAGCCTAACTCCACCCAGAAGCACAGAAGTTTCCTGGGTTTTTCGAAGGCTTCACGGAGTGACCTCGGGTTTTTGAGGATTTCTTCTCGTTGTTATGCCACTCCCACGCATTCCAGAATTACATGGGCGGGCGTTTCCTTCTCGGTCAAGCAGCCTCTATCAGCAGCGTATCAGAGATATTTGGTATTTCAATTCAAGTATTGTAAGTTTCAACAAATACTTGGTAACGCTACCCCCGTGCAATATTAAAAGATATCTCAAGTGGGCGCGAGTTTATAAAAACGGGGGAAAACGCCGATATTGTACGCACGCACTCAATACGAAAGGGAGTACGGCTATTAGGCTCTTTGCTCACGATCTGTCACTGCTGAGTTATTGCGAAGTGGGTTGAGCGGGATAATTGAAACTCTCTCTGCTTTTTGCACCGGCCAGCTGTTTGAAAGTTACGTTTTATCAAGGGCCGTGATATACTGAAGATGGCTGCCATGTTGGCAAAGGCTCAATTCATTAAGCAGTCATCGACTCTATCGAAAAGTACGTCAATTTTGTCACAAAATGGGAGACCAAAATGCCAAAATTGACGTAACATTCGATAACGAGAGTCGATTACAGCTTACAGAATTGGTCCCCAGGGGCTTAATTCGCTAAGCTGTCATCAGCTCTCGTTATCGAATGGAACGTCGATTTTGGTACAAAATGGGAGACCATAATGCCAAAATTGACGTATCATTCGAAAACGAGAGTCGATGACAGCTTAGTGAATTGGTCCCCAGGTACGCAAGGGGCCAGGGGGCCTTATTCATTAAGCTGTCATCGATTCTTGTTATCGAATTGCATTTTGGCCACCTATTTTGTGCCAAAATTTACGTACCATTCGATAACGAAAGCCGATGACAGGTTTGTGAATAGTAGTCAAGACTTCAGATATGTTTGGCTTTATATTATAACTTTACAACCTAAAGTAGGAAGGTCATGACTCTATTTTTGAGAAAATATTACTTTGTAAAAACGTGTATTATAAAGGAATATTATAATTTAAAGTACCTACCTACTGTTTGAAAAACTAAACATTTAATTAATTCGTTTCAAAAATAATATGGCGAACAAAAGTGTTAAGCTTATTTCAAGAGACACACACGACACAGCGCATTGCGTTGATGTTAATTGCAAGGCAAGCAATTCAAACTTAACTGTACAATAATAAAGTAGTGTAATTGAATTACTTTGTAGCTTAAAACCAAAATCACGAACAGCAAATTCGGCTGATGAAACAATTGAAACGTGGTTAAGATAACGCCAACGATAAGCCAAACAAATCAAATGGTCAAAATCATTCAATTACAAACAAAGATATAATAAATTGCACTAACCTTCTGAATAAATAGGACAATAATAGGTCAACACACAATAATGTAATAAATAATATAGCAATCCGTAATTGCGTTGAAACTGCATGCACAAATCGGCCTTGTGGAATAACAATAAATAAGTAAATAATATTAATGGATAATACTCGTACATAGCATAAGCATAATCAATTAATCAGCCTATAATGTTTCCACTGCTGGGACTCAGGCCTACTCTCGGCAGGAGAGCGAATGGGTCTTAAGGGGAATCCTCATATCCGAATTCCATACAAAATGATTCGGACAAATACTCAAAAAGTACGCCGTATTATAGTAATTTCTTCACACTATTCGTCTCGTCCATGTTTTTTGATTTCAACACCAAAAAAAGTGAAAGGTTTCATACTTTAATTTAGATTTTATACGTGTTTTAAAATTAACCCTACTAACTTAAAAACACGTATAAAATCTAAATTAAAGTATGAAACCTTTCAATTTTTTTGTTCACGAAATCAAAAAACATGGACGAAACGAATAATGTGAAGAAATTACTATAATACGGCGTACTTTTTGAGTATTTGTCCGAATCATTTTGTATGGAATTCGGATTTGAGGATTGGCCTTAATGGATAATACTCGTACATAGCATAAGCATAATCAGCCTATAATGTTCCCACTGCTGGGACTCAGGCCTAATCTCGGCAGGAGAGCGAATGGGTCTTAAACCACCACGTGGACCCAATGCGGATTAGTGGATTTCACATGCCATAGAACATTTTTTTTCTGTCCATTGACATGCCGGTTTCCTCACGATGTTTTCCTTCACCGTTGGGAACGTGGGATGCATACATAGATTTTTTCGAAAAAACCCATTTATTTACGCATGACTGTCACCGGGATTCGAACCAGCGACCATCAGATCGTAAGGCGACGGCCTCATCCACTCGGCCACCACGTCCACAATAGATAATACGTGATTAAAATATTTTCCACAAATTGATTTGTAAGCAAACGATCGGAGCTTAGCCTGATGAAAAATTCACCCCGGTTGGACCACCAACTTCCACCAATCCAATTACGGAAGCGGAACTCTGGAAATTCTAAACCGATTATACAGAATTGAAAACATTAAGTACTTTACGGATTTTGAATCCTACATCCCGATTCGAGCCTTATTCCGTTCATAGTGAAGTCAAATTAGCGAATCGGCTAAGCGATCACGGAGTCAAAGATGGAATTCGAATTTTGAAAATTATTTACGGAAAAGTCTTATTTCGAACGTCGAGCAAAGATGGCACTGATTAGGAAAGTTTTATGACTAGCAATTTTATGGGACAAACACAGTTTCCACAAAAACGTGACCAAAATTGGTTTTCATCGATTATTTTTTATAAATTTATGTTTGTATTAAAGTAACAGCATGCAGAATTAAAACACAGTGTGTATAAATGTATCTTACACATCAATATTATCACGAATCAACATAAAAATTATATTCATATTTGGAAATGCTTATCATAGATAGATTTGTAAATTATGTCTCTAACATCAATCAAATAAAGGAATTAATGAATCACGGCAAAACTAATAACGAGTAAATTTGACATTTCATCTAAATTGTTGCTAAGTCTGCTTAAAGCCCCAGATACACTCGGAGACATTTTTACCCGCAACATGCCCTGCAACAGCGGTCCGACACGAAACGTCTAAATTGAAAGAGCCCCTAGGCTTTACATTATAGTCTCTTCTATTCTCGGCAAGCAAGGTTGCGTTAGTGAATTATTATCAACAAGAGGATCAAACATAATAATTAGACTTTTATTCAATACGTATTCATTCACAACCATATTTTATAGCAATTTGTACCTTGTTGCCAGAACAATAAACACTATGCCCACTAAACAATTGCAATTTATGACAGCTTAGTGACCCACGCCAACGAAAGCTCGCTGTCTTCGTGACTCACGACTCGAAAGTGACAACTTTGAGGTACAGACAGGCACAGTGATCGATCCGGTTTTAAATTCCAAATGCAATGGCGGTAAAAATTTACAATAAACTTCCAGTTAAAATAAAAATGCAGGAAAGTGATCACATTTTTGAAATTAATTTAATAGAAATGCTTTTAAAATGCTATTACGAGTTGCAAGATTTTATAAATGATTAATTTAGTGACGTAACAATATAATTAAAAATATAGGTCCGTCTCTATCATTTGCAACACCCTATCCGGGTAATATTGTGTAGCTGTACGCTATTTATTTGACTTACCAAGACCTAAAATGTAACCTGCCCAATATTGCAAATAAATAGGTACTGAATACTGAAAATAATGAATACTGACAAAATAACTAGGTAGTCTTTCTTAGTACCGCAAAATGACGGATAAATAGTACCTTAATCTGGTAATGAAAAATCTGATAATGTTAATTTGATAAAATCCGATCCTGCTTGCTATCCGAAATTCTGACTCTTTATCAGTTTTGAAGGGACTACTTAGTAATACAAAAGTTTCTGGCCTGAACTATAAAAGTAAAGTTAATGTAGAACTACAATAATTATTTTACAACATAATCTCCCTTTATTTCAATACATACCTACTAATCTTAAGTTAGTTTACCATCATTTTCTTAATATTCTTATGTCTATCCGTGGGAACCTGTAATTGGCTCTCTAAAGCTAAACTATTGTATACTTAGAAGTATAAAGCTGTTGGTTCTCCAATAAATTCTAAAACATAATTTTTTTGTCTTAATTAGTCGTCTGTTTTCCAGTATAACCTTCTCCTAAAATTCATCCGCAATAGCCTCAGAAGGTTGTCCTGGGCGCGGTTAATCATTAATTGATTCTCTTTCCAAAATAATTTTATTCGTCCATTCTTTTACGGTGGAATATGAAGAAGAAGAATGTCCATACACAACATCCAAACTTTTTAATTTCAGTCAGTGTATTTCCTTCTTCTGTTAAAATTTTTATCACAGCTCGATACCTACTCAATTACATGCATTTTGATTTTTTAACGACACTTTGACTTTCATAGTCTACATCTTTGAAAAACATTGGTTGTCTGTAAAGTTGGTTTACGGACGATAGTTTAACGTGACAACAACATCATAACAAAACATTGATGACGTAACAGCGTAACGGGACAATGACGTCAACGTTTACGTGCATGCAGCTGGCGTTCATCGATTTATTCACTTCACGTCAAAAAATGATATATTAATAATAATTTTCGTTGTGTGGTAGGTAACGAAATGTCCAGTATTTTCAATAAGATAAAAGTTTTGTAACTCCGATTTTTCTAACATAGGTCAGAAACTTTTGGACCTCACTGCGTAGGTTGCATTATGTAGTAGGTACATATATTGCCAATTTATTCCGTTCCACTTTTCTAGGTAACGTCGTATGCATGGAGGCCAATTATGTAATGGGACGAAGCGTATGATGAGGTAAATGGATCGTGAATGCTGGAGTGGATGGGAGACGAACTATTGCATAACTAGATCGATAAGATTATGAAGGACCTATTTCTGGGACCACATCTTGAAGCGACCACATGTTGTTTACCAAAGAGATTAGGTTGCCTATGAAATTCTAAACTCTATCTATTTTTATAGAAAATTGTTTTAGAAACAAACAACACTAAAAAAAACGAGCGAGCCTTACAGTTGTCACATTATGATAATATCTGAGTCTGACATCTTATTTAAATTTGGAATTTACTAACTAATGGCTAACTTACTGTTACACGCTTCCGTTGCATTTCGCGAAATCACTGCCACAAATTGACAAAAAGATTTTACCCATCAAAAATATGAAACTTTAAATCTTGACGTTGAAGTGAGTTGCTTCTTTTAAAGAATAGTAAAGTAGTGTAGTTTTCAAACCACAGGATTCTGTTGACAACTGTACTTGACAAAATGGATATTGTTACGACTGCACTCCCGTATTTAATGTTATTTCTGACGCTTCTAGTTAGTTTTTGGATCTGAATGCACCGAATGATTTTATTGTTAAAATTCTAGGAACTCGCCTCCCATTCCTCAACCTTCTTTCATAGTATTACGTTAGATAGATAGTTGTATTAATTAGATTGTACACCTTAAAAGTTACGCCATATGAAAATAAATCATACTGAAGGAAAAGTGGTAGCTGGCCTTATCGCTAAAAGCGATCTCTTTCAGGCAACCTCAGGATTGCACACGAAATATTTTAACAAAAGAGGATGGCGGTTAGTTACGCTACCATTGTATTGATGCGGTTATTTTTTATTATTTTTAAGCCAATTCACAACTGTCTTCTTGTATGACTACTTTCTTTTGTTTTTGTCCAAAAAAAGAGGTTTTTAATCGTTGTTATAAACTTTTCACTTTCTGACCTTATCGTGGCAATTAATCGCGTGGTGCTGTAATATACGGTAACTGACACTTAACGTGTCACTAGCACCCAACGATACAAAGTGAAAAAAATAAGAATTTTCGACTTGATGATACCAGATGACACGACACAGAAAATCAATTAATTACATTTCGATTCTCGTCTATGTGAAAATTAGACCTAATATTTAGCATAGAGTCTACGCGAAATATTAGGTCTCATGTTCAGGAAAATTTCACACTTCACTTAATTACTTTTAGTAGGTAAAGTTTCTATAGATTAAATATACAGGGCGTCCCATGGCTATGCCCCATGGAGGGAAAGTACCTTGAATATTGTAGATGGAACATTTTACTGAAAGAAGACATTATTTGAATTTAAAAAACAATTTAAACTGCATTCATAGATATTTAAATAATTACATGGTTGAACCGGAAATCGAACCCGTTACACGAGAAAAATGATCACCTTGTAACTTTATCATACCGATCGAAAGGCTTGATCATAAGGATTATTTTTTGTTAAATAACATAGTGTCATAAATAAAAGGAAATTGTTTTTTAAATTCAAATAATGTCTTCTTTCAGTAAAATGTTCCATCTTCAATATTCAAAGTACTTCCCCTCCATGTGGCATAGTCGTGGGACGCCCTGTATAGTGTATACCTATATTTTTTAATTTTAGAATAAATCAATGAAAACAAAGAAGATCAAAATTTTCTCATTTACGTTCATAGCTGTACATCAAAGGATCTTTAAAACCAAAACTCGGCTTTTCAATTTAATACCATAGTACAAGTTTGCTAATTTCCTAACTCAGCAAACAATTTTCGCCCGAGTCGCCCGACCCATCCCTATAACTTGCTAATCCCTGGACCGCACATTGCGGCCCTAGCTTGACATTAGCTGATACTACGAGCTTACCTACACAAGTGGTTTTGTTTGTTTGCATAGGAACACCTACTGAATTTGCATGCAAATAAGTACAAAAATAAGAACATGTTACGAGGGTGACATGTTTTTGTTTGAACAAACTCTTTTTCTCAATAAATGATTTAAAAAAAACGATGTATTCTTACGACCACACGACAGAAGTGAAAACTTCGTCTCTTTTCGAGCCGAATTTACCCGAACGAGCGTAACAGAACCGAGCCTGACGGCTCAGTCTCATTCTATGCCCACAATATAAATTGCTTAGCGTGCGTAAAAAGTT
This sequence comes from Lobophora halterata, assembly GCA_932526365.1. Classification (NCBI taxonomy): domain Eukaryota; kingdom Metazoa; phylum Arthropoda; class Insecta; order Lepidoptera; family Geometridae; genus Lobophora; species Lobophora halterata. Next base: position 3,079,748 of record OW052012.1, read on the forward strand.
TTCATTTCAAAAACTTAGGGTATTTTTTTTTTCATTTTAAATATTATGTAAGCTTTTTGAAAGAGGACAATTTGAAGTGAAAACTTTTTTAGGCTCACATGGATTGAAACTTTGAATTGAATGGATGAAAACATTTATTTCTTGCGATTGTGATATATTGAAGATAAATTAAACTCAGTGCACCAACACAATCTACTCTCGCTAATAATTTGAAGTAAGTAATAAAGAAGTAAGTACCTAACGTAGCCTGAACCCATTTTTTTTTTAATTCTTAGTAAAATTATATTCATGACATGACTAATGCAGGTAAAGCTGTGTGTACAAGCGAGCTACAGATAGATATCCCGCGGTCGTGATCGTGAACCCAAGGGGCACCATTGTACGCCGCAACGGAATTACCATAGAGGTAGAGGATATGGTGGTAGTTGGCAGGTCTATTAGCTTCATAGTCATAGAGTAAGAGCGAAGCCACACTGCTGCGTTGCGGTGCGTTGCGTCGCAGCACTAGATTTGGACGCATAATTTACAAAATGGCAGTACAAAATAAAGATGCAACACGCAACGCAGCGTAAAGCGTCGATGACACAGGGTGAGTTTACAAGCTACAAGCCAGAGTTTTCTTGTAGCTTGTAAACTCGCCCCATGTTTATGCTTTTTTTACTATCTGCTTGTTGACAATCCTTCGCGAAAGCTAACTCGCTCACTCGCTAGCTTTTAAACTCGCCGGCTAGTAGCTTGTGAACTAGCCCTGTGATAAACGAGGCTTTAGGTATATGAAAATTCTATGACGGATAATTGAGTCGAATAAAAACTCATTCAAAAAAAAAATTCTGAGTAAACCATAGGGGAAGATTAGTTAAATTAAAAAATAAACTAGGTTAGGTAGTTTTCAAGTTTTTTTTTTTTGAGTTTTGGCGGGAACGTGAAAAATAGCGTATTGTCGGCATTAAATTGGTTGACAAAACTTGTATAACTTTGAGTGTTTAAGTGTAAAAACGGTGGTTTTTTATCCATTAAGTGCTCGTGAACGTGTATGAGTGTTGGTGAATAGTCTAATGCTGTATAACGTGACTTTTCGTGTTGCCTCCAAAACTCCATAGAAGCCTCTAGTAAAGTCGAAACCACCACTACTTTACAGGGGCATGACTTGACTTATCGACTCTGACTTATGACAAAATAATCTCTCCAATTACTTGACACTGGCTATATACCTTTGATGTGAAGCTAAAACCGAAGAACTTAGGATCTTCGAAAAAAAAAGTAAAAGATTTTTTTTAAGTACACCGTGTAGTAGAGTCGGGAGGTTTGGGAGAGACCTTTGCCAAGCAGAAAGACGCGATAAGTTTGAAAAAAATATAGGTCCTTGAATAACTTAATATTAGGTATGTTTATCAACCATTCATCATGATTATTATGATGAAAATGAAACCCAGACTTTAGGGGAGCTTTATTTTCATTGATAAAATACCTACGCAATATTCACAAATGAAAATAAATTAAAGTATTCGTGACAATTTGATTGAACCCGACCGGATGTAATTGTGCAAAACGAGCCAGTAGGTATTGTTGAGGATGCAACATGACCACCGGAGCGGACTGCTGGAGCATTCCAAATGGAGGGAAAACTGCTCATCTGCGTAATTGCCTGCAAAATTACCGCTGTATTGATAGGTCGGTGGGAGGTGCGCGGGCATCAACATAGACCTATAATACCTACCTATAGTCCTACCAGATTCTGTTGCTAACGTTTCTACCGGGTAATATTATATACTTACAGAGTAATAGTTGAATGTAGCAGGCAATTTAGGCAAATTAAATTATTAAAACAAAAACATATTGTAAAAATATTTACTATGGAAATAAAATATTGAGTATTGGGTTAATGTTCAGAATGTTCGATCGACACTTTTTCAGTTAGTATTATAAAGGTTTCCATGAGATGAGGTTAACAAAAAAGGAACATTACCAATTTAACAAATGATTTATTTTGGTAAAAAGTTTTGGGGTTGCAGAAGTGATTAATCAGCTTGATAATTTTGACTGTACATCTTGAAACGAAGCTGTACGACTGATCTAATGATTTTCAGCCAATAATAGAAAGTCATGTATCACCTCGATTTTGGCTCTTGACAAACTGAAACATACGTGCTCATAGCACACCATACATTGTTCGATATTGTTGTGCTATGAGCTATGTACTATAATATGCTATAATAGTACCTACCTATAGCGTAGTCTAAAGACAGCTACTATTGACTCTAATACGAGTATTTACTCCTCTAAACTGGAACCGATAAAGTCTCCATGAGAAACTTTGTCCACTTCCGCAAATTCACCGACAGGAGACCACGTAACTTAGAGAAGTATATTGATATTGTCAAACGTACAGCCATTAACCGCTGCAGAGTCAAGGGTCATCAGCACAGATTACGATAGCCAAACAATAGTAACAATCGTAGGGGGTATAGCAGTGTGATTCATCTGTCCTGACGATTCCCAGCGCTGAGGGCTTACGTGGGATGTCGTTTGAAATGAACACATGATAGGCCAGCCTCTCTCTCATTAGCATTGCATCCATCCAGGTACGCCTTACGCCTTTCGTCACAGAATAACAGCTACTACTAAGCATGGAAAGTATACCGAGTAACATGTTATTTATCATGGTATAAAACTGATCACACATGTTATATTCTAAGACCAAGTCTGCTTCAAAATCACCGGTTATATCCATCCGGCGCGCCCCGGCAGGCGATTTTGTACGCTGTGATGTCATGGCACTTGTCACCATTCACAATTTCATTCGTATCGTAAATAATAATAACAGACAGTCAGTAGTGTGCTGACTGTGAGTGGGAGTGTCACCGGTTACAAAATCAACGGTGATTTCACTGTTACAAAATGAAATCATATCACCATTTGACAATAAAATAGAAGGAGCAATCATTTCCATGCCTAGATACTACCAACGTACGTACAAAACCTATTGTTGTCTGCGTAGGTCTAGCTATTATGTTGGTCTCTTACCTTGACAGTTTACTCAGAGTTTGTCTAACATTTTCATTAGTATCTATCTGGGTATCCGTGCCTTCTTTTCTCTGTATTTGTGTTGGTTATCTGATGAAAATGTTGTCTCACTTTCTTGATATAAAACTTCATTATTTTCCAGGAAGAAGTCTTCTGCATCTAACGTTAGTTTAGTATGCCTTGTCTTAATAATGGCAGACAAGAACTAAGCGTCCGTTGAAGGCTCCAAGCTCAAATACAAGGCAGGTGAATCAGGATTTTTATTATCCTACGTACGATATACTAAATTACATATGATTATAGCTACACTTCCACAACCGTGAGACTCAAATAACATAACTCAGCATTACCAATCAATGTCTGTCAGCCAGCTTTCCAAGATCCCTATCAAAACACCATGTAAATCCCAGAAGCCAAGACAAAACACATTGTTGCTCAAAACACCGCATCGGTAGCTTTCCACGTCTCCGTGACTCACGAGCCAAGTTAATCAGTGAAGAAAGTCACAAAATGCTTATTTATTTGTCGAACATAACCCCGGGGTCAGAGGACCAGCCATTGTCTTCTGACGTTGATGCAGGTCATTATGAGATTTAGGAAGAGTATGAATGAGTTGATATGTTAGTTTCAACTGCCTACAGTGTTAGTCAGTCTATAATTTTAAAAAGATTCAATATTTTTAAATGCATTAGACCAGCAGCAATCAGTAGGTCTTATGCATTTAAAAATATTGAATCGTTTTAAAATACGTAGAACGTGAAATAAACGTTCTAAGCAATCAGTATCTCTACCTACTTCTATTTCAATATTTTTAAATGCATAAGACCTACTTATTGCTTAGAAGGTTTATTGCAACTTCAATCAAGAAAATTTTCATGAAGTACGTATGAAGATATCTTACACATACGAAGATATCTTCTTCGTCGTCCATGAAGTCTTTATACGTACTTCATGAAAAATTTCTTGATTAAAGTTGCAATAAACGTTCAAAGCAATCAGTAGGTCTAGTATCTCTACCACTTCTAGGTTAAGAATTTAAAACAAGTCGGTCTCAGTGAGAAATATATTAAAATATGCATGAGAATATTTACGTGACAACGAACAGTAAAAATTCAACAACCAAGACCAAGACAATGGTTGTTATTTACAAAATAAAACCTAATAATGAAACAAAAATATCTTCACACATAAATGATGTAAAGAATGATGATGAATCAAATAAAGACTGAAGTCAGTTTTCAATTATAATTAAATCCGTATAATCCCCTTTTTTTAAATTATTTAGTTTATGACCGCGTTCAATCTTGAGACGAATAAAGTCAAAACTATGAAAAACATAACAAGGCTTTTAGGTGAAGGTTAACGAAGCACAGGAAACGTATGTGAGGCTTCCATGACGTCACTTCCTGGGCGAATGAACGAATCATTATGCTAAGGTATTCCACAGTAAACTGGTATTTTGGAGCTAATACTTAAGAGGTGTTAGAGTTATGCTTCTAATTTAAACATCATATTAATTTAAAGTGGCATCCTAGAGAATGGCCATCGCGGGTCTCGGCCTGCAGTTATTTTACCTATTTGACAATTCATTTCGATATTTTTAAGTATTCGTTTCAGTCATGAAAGTCTCTAAGGCAGCGGGGTTTACAAAATGATCAAAATATAAGATTTTAGTTTGATCTCGGCATTATATATGTCAAATAACTGCAGGCAGGTTTTTGCCTGCAGTTATTTTACCTATTTGACAATTCGTTTCGATATTTTTAAGTATTATTTTCAGTCATGGAAGTCTCTAAAGCAGCGAGGTTTTAAAAATTAACAAAACATAAGATCTTAGTTTGATATAAGTGTAGTATCGATGGTAAAATGGCGTACAATATGATGGTGTAAACATTATAGTCGGAAACAAATGGCGAGATATCTTCTTAAACTGTTACCTCAAGTTTATCTGAGGATGCTAGAATATGAAATCAATACAAATATCTATCTACCATTCCATACCTATTTGTTTAAAAAAGAAAATAATTCGCTAGCCGTATGGATTGCTTTTGTTTTGTATATCAGTGAATTCGGATATAAATAAGGTACATGTGAACTGATAAAGTATTTTTTAAAAAGTGTGCCACGATTTTCTGTAGCCCAACAACTTGGTTACGCTTCATGCGCTTGGATTTATAAGTATTTTAGGATAGTTTCTGAATTTACTTACCTTTAAAGGATTTAAGGAGTCTATTTACTGACTAAATACATAGCTTGGTAGGTCTTATGTGACAAATCTTTAGATTTATCACAATTTTTTCAACTTTTATTGCCATTGTTTACATTTTTATAAAGCCAATTACTTATTATTTCCGCTGCTTGGGAACATAAATAGCATATATTTGTAATCTACGCTATTAGTACAGTGTCACAAAAAAGTTTCATGCATGCAGGTTGAAAAAAAATCGGGACCTGGGCTCCATACATTTTTGCCCATTGTCATTTGCTTTGAAGAAATTGTTTTTAGCTATAACGCAGTCATTTGTACAATGTTCATTATAATGTGGTTATAAATTTTCTTGACAATAAATATCTTATAGACTTAAAAAAATCAGTAATTATGCATTTATCTATGTGTATTGTGTACCATTGCCTGCCGTACGGCATTTTTCATCACCATTAAGCTTTTCTTGTTGTGCAGTGTTAAAACATCACGTAATTTTTAAGGTGCTTAATTTCGATCGTTGATCAATCTCCCTTCTCTGCTTGTATATTGTTTTTTACATAGTACCTTCTAGTAAGTATAGTAAGTACGTACCTAGTTCAACGTGCTTACAGTTTATCGGCGTTCATAAACCTGTAAATAGATCGAATGCAGTAAAACCCTGCACCGAGCCACTGCGCGCTTGTTTCCAATTTTACTGCATTGCTATTGAAAGAATTCTATCGTTTTATATTTAAAAAGTTTATGGAACTCATTTTAGGAATGTTTAAATACAAAAATATTCTTCAGAAGAAGACGTCTGTCGTCGGTAACCTAGACCTGTTTGTTGTAAAAGAACCTACAATGGAAGAGGACGGATCTGAACCGAAGCAAAAAAAATTATGATTATTATTATCTTACATTGTAACATAAATTTAGTACTGTGTGATAAATCAAGAACTAAATTATAATTTTTGCCAGTGAAATAAAGTAGCCAAATTCACAACAGGAATATTACAATCATATTTATATTCGTCTCTCCCTCAAGGTATGTCACAACCAGAATAACCCATTCTTTTATTAGCAATAAATACAGGCAGAGAAAATGTATCCGGATCGTTTAGTAATACGTAAAACGAGATATATAGGAAGTGTCTTGATACCATTAAGTGCAATCTAACAGTCTTGTTCTACAAACTGAGATTTATATTTCTCTTCAAAAGGACATGACTTGAAATGTGGATGAGAAATTCGCAAACGGTAAACGTTTTCTTTATCTTTACTCTCTCTTAATCTCTTCCTGCTCGTTTTCACCTTTTTGCAGCCCTAAATGAGTGAACAATATTCCAAAGTTCAACAGCACCATATCAAGGGCGCTCCAGATAAATGGATCACGTTACTTGATTAACCGGCGCACATCCCTTCCCCTTATCACCCTTGGGAATATTTAAATGGGCCCAGAATATATCACACCGCCCCCGAGGTGGACGAACTCGTTTACCTGCTCTACATCCACTCGACGGCTCTTCATTAGCTTTAAACTGTAAATGAAAACAATACCGTTTCCATTTATTTCAGCCTCGCATATCATTGAACTCAATTTTTGAGAGTGAGCAGATTCAATGATTCCTGTCACATGGAATTTGGAGCGGCAATTTGTAACATTATGTGTGATCTCAATCAAAATGGCAATCACGCGCGGCGCCACCGCAACTACTCCTAATGTGTGCGAATTGAAAATCAGCATTCACGATGTAACGGGTGCAGCTACACATATTTATGGCTGAAAGTGATCTAGGTTTGACAACTTTATAACGCTTCATCATCGAGGGATTTTATTGCAAACGCGGACAAATCGGCTCATTTATTTCCGCTAAGTAGGCTAACAATGTCCGACACGTATTACCGTTTTTGTAGCCATAAATCCTGGCAAGATCCTTGTCTCGGCGCCAAGGTCCACGCACTCATTCACAAGATCGCCCAACAAAAAACTGGAGCAATAAACTGGAAGTCACGTTGGATGCTCATCAACTCAAAGCACGTAGCATCGTCTAAACTACCGCTCATTGTCAATATTGGAGTTCTGAGCCAGTGGTATAACCAATAGGGATATTATCGGTTATTAGACGTATGATTGTTTTGCTGTCCAATGAATTATCATGATTGTCTGAACAGAAATTGTAGCCAGTGATATCTTGATCGTGGAAAATGAAACATATCCCACCAGTTTCGGTAACGTTTATTCGGATTACGAAGGATAATAAATCTAGTAAGCATACACAATTAATTTTCGTTTTTATTTAACATCCTGGTAGAAGTAGTGGGTAAGTATCTGAAATTAGCTAATTAATTCCTAGGACCTGGCGGCAATATAGTAGTGCAAGCGTGACCCATATAAATTTAATTAAGAATAGTTCTAACTAAAACCCAAAATCGTTTGTCAAATGGAATAAAGTTCATCATTAAGAAAAAAACTGCACTTTCTCACAATCTCAAGGGTTTTACTACGCAAATTTAATAACGGAGATATCGTTAATAAGTCGGCAACCTCGAATGTCTGCTGAGTAATGACTGCGGCCGGAGAACAGTTGTTCATACACAGCCAAGTGCAAGGTTGGCGAAGTGCATCGTCGATTAAAACGGAGATGAAAGCGACTGTTTATTTGATTCCGCTGGCATACGTGCAGGCGTATTAACTAAACATTTGGTCATTGACCTATTGCACCGTTCCTCCAGGTCGTAAAGATCCCGCTTCACGCCTGGCACATCATTGCAAGGTGATTAAGACATTTTTATCAACATTCAGTTCAATTAGAGAATCACCGCCAGTATTATTTTTGGCGTCAGAATGAAGTGTATCATTCGAGCAAATGTGTACCGGTTCATGCTGTCTGGTTCGCAATTATCAAACAATACATCTTACACTGAGACACACTAACGCGTCTCAGATTTCAATATGAACGAACAGTCGTATGTAAATCAAAATGCGCACATTATAGCGCAGTTCTGCGTTGAATACAAATCAGTAAGACTGTCTCAGCTCTCAACAGATCTGTTGCGTCACAATCACGCAATTTGACCTTCTGTGGTTTGCGAATTTTGCGATGTTTCAAGTTTTTTCATGTAGGTTTGCTCAAGCCTTGGACTGCCTAAATACGAGCAAGTAGGTATTATACTAACCCACTTTTCGAAATGGCTTTCTCGTATTTGCCAATATATACTTTTGGGTTTAATTTATTTTGTATGGTTTTGAGAATTCAGCGTTATCCAAGTTGATTATCGTGTAGTGTATTTAGGTTTATTCCTCACCATAAAGTACAATACATTACATAGGCACTACCTTTCTATCTATAATTTTGTAGTCATTTTTGAAGTCCCACAGTCACTGTAACTTTACAAGTTCAAGTGGGGTTCTTCCACTGTTTTCGTCGGTTATTGAAATCAAACAAGGAAGTGAAATACTAAGCAAATCTGTATCGCCGCAAGGTATCTTGCCTGGGTATGATCCAATCGATCGATTCAAGTTAAGCCAGACCATCGACGCATGAAAACCATTGTCTAGGAGACAGACGAGAGAGATCGTTTCGCAATCACACTGTCTCCCTGGCCGGCAGCCCATCAAACATTGTCAGATTACGTTTATGGACCATTTGTATGGGATCTGCCACGGTTAATGATTTTCCGTCCAACGTTGTCGCTTGGGCAACTATTTCGGCCCGTTACCTAACTTTTTATAGGGCTTTCTTGTCCACAGTTCGATTGCAGTCACGACTCATAACAATGGCTATAGAAGAACCTGCATTGGTCGATGTTGAATGTCATTGCTCTCGCCACTGCAACAGACCCCTCAGATATTATTACCAAACGCTCCCCTATCAAATTATAAGCCACGGGGCGCTTCTTGACATAATACCGATCACCTTTGCAAAAAAAACGGTTATCTTATTGGCTTCCAGTATGATTCCTTTCGACCTCTAACAGCGAGTATGGGTCTAATCTGTGCATGTTGACATTATCGCTGACCCGTTACCAATGTTAACAATTTCTTATCTATCAGCAAGCGGTTAGTGGTTACGCATACAGGCCACATGCATTAGAAGGGTGAGTTAATCTTTATCTTCAAAGGTCTCTCACCGTTTATTTTCCTCATGCCGGCCCTAGACCTTACTGCTCAGCACGGCCACAATCCTGCCCTCTGAATCGGCAACAAAACTAAACACCACACTTGAACCAATACAATTTTATTTCACAAAAGCACGTAAACAATAACTTCACGGTTGGTGCGGCGCTTCAGAAATCACTACCATTCCGATGCACTTTAGCTTAGTTGATAAGGAAGAAAACATTAAATTGTTTATCACAATGCGATCTACACCCACGCATACATGACGGGACGCGCGATGCCGCGTGACTGCAGCCAGCCAAGTTGTCAGGCCAGCGTGCCGGTTTGGTACCGGCCGCCGCGTGCCGTCGACCGACACTGCAGCGCTCTCAAGCGGCAGGATCCTGTACTACATACCATTGGCAGGATGTGAACATAGATGGCGCTGTTACAAAATTTAATGTTTATTTTGTAGATTTAAGTGGACAGTTTAAATAATTTTGGAAGGACTATTTTATTTGTAATAATCAAAATATTTTTTACTTATTAGTCGATTTGTCAAAAAGATTTTATTTTGACTACAAAAATTAAATTCATAACGTAAGGAAGGGTTGTTGTTGTTTTCGTGCTTGCATAGGTAAATTACTTATTTTTTTTACTATTTTTTTTCATATAATAATATCTACTAATGAATTAAAGTAATAATTAACTTAGGAGGTACTTACATACCTTACGAATTGTATTCAGCTTCAGCTGCTTTCGGCCTCTCCGAATAAAAAAACTCGAAATATTCACATGCACCATAAAATTATAGCACTACATCGAGACAGTTTATCGTATAATTAATGAAATGCCGGTTGTTTCAACTTCCTAACAAACACTGCAAGAACACTAGTTCCATCAAGACTGGTGTACCTTATGGGTATTTCCGGGCGGCCGGGTATAATAAATGCACGATTTCAACGCGGTACACCATGAATAGCGACCGATAACACTATCCATCACCCCATTATCCTGCGACGTGAAGTTAGCAGCGAGCGCGTACGTCAAAATATACCATAAATAACGCGGTACGTAGCCGGGGTGCGCCACCCCATCCCCTTCGATCGGCCGGCCCCGCCGCGCCGGCCGGTGTGAGCACAGCTTTATTTCAAATCGAGAGATTTTTTAAATTCGGAAATAATTTGAGCGAGGCCGTCCGGCACGAGCTTTCTCTGCTCTGTGATCGAATGGCTTTGAAGACTTGAGTTACGACGTTACGAGTCGAGACGCTCGGCGGAGAGGGATGCAAGGAGGCTCGTATAAGCTCACATTATACGTTAAACCGCCTCCAGCCCTCGCCGGCTGCGGTCGAGAACCCGACGGGTCTCCATGAAACACTTCCCCAAGTAGCCTCTCGACATGCACAGCCAATTAACTCCCAACTTTAATTACACTCCACCATTAGAGGACTGACTGGGGTAAAGTTACTCAGCATTAGCGGCGACCCTTTGTCACCTGCGCGCGGCAGACTTCATATTTTTTATTTTGAAATTCAAAACTATGTAAATACAATGTGTTCAGAACAAAGACTCCGAACGCGCAAGAATAAATTTAGAGAATTTTAAACAGCGGATAAGACAATAAAACGTCGCCTTGCATACAGACATCCATTCGTTACCGCCTGGGGTAAAGTGCGCTGAAAAGAAAAACCGACAAAGGAAGGTTTTTAGGGAGCCGGATAAGACGAGGCGCGAAGAAAAAGGAGAGCGACAATTTTTCCGGTTCATATCTTTCTGTACATTTCATTACTTCCGGTATGTATGGACGCGACTCGAGGTCGGGAGAGCTCGGACTCGTTCGGTAAGCTTCGGGCAATCGATAGCCGTCAGGCGTAGCGATATGCTACGCGCTACAACGTAGCACTACTACGAGATTCTACGTCTACAACTTCGTAGATTACGCTACGCGGCGTGTGAAGTGCTGCGAACTTGATTCGAGAAGGGTAGGTAGGGTTATTAGGGGTATTTCAGATTGCAGTCGCCAGTGATTATTCTCTTTGGCAGTCGCTGTGATCAAACCTTACAGTATTTTATTTATAGGTAGAAATACATCTAGATATTAATAAATACATGGTATAAATATATTTAGTAATAAATCCGCTTAATTTCTAAACGAAAACAGAAGACCCAAGTCAGAGTTCTGACTTGGGTTACAGAAAACCCAAGTCAGAGTCTGAATTTACTAAAATTCTAAACTAGAGTTAAGTTAATTAAGACCTTTGCTAAAATTAAGCGGATTTATTACTAAATATATTTATACTATTTATTAATATTAAAGGACTTCAACAAAATTACCTACATCTAGATATTTTTTCGATCTTTGTTATTATTATCCTAGTTAAGTAGGTAGGTACATGAAACGTTTACTTATCCAGGATCACACATTATCAAACCCAAAGGGAGTCTTAAGACAGGACCAAAAAATTTCAGACACCTTGTCAATAAATATGAAATAGGTAGGTAGGTAAATCCATTTTCAAGTATTGTTTGTTACTTTTTACGATGTAAGTAGTTTTAATAACTTTGAAATAGCCTAGTAGTTTTAACATAATTATAACATTTATTTGGCCATTTTATTTCTCTTTTTCGAAAATTAGCATCGGACCAAAATGTACTAAGTAGAAGTTAGCCAATGTGGCTCCCTTTTCTTGGTCGTTTTAATGTACTACATTGTGTTTCTATACAGAATGAATGAAACTAGCAATCAATCATCTCGATATTATTGTAGACTGCTTTCAAAGCCTTTTAGGGCGCACCTAACTAGTTCTAGTACGCAAAGCACATAGAACCCTCCGTCTTTCTGCCAGGTAAAAATATTCCAATATCCACCCGTTCGGCTGGCATGGGAATAAAAGCAGGAAGCTGTTAGTTCGACTTTTAGTTTATATGTTTATGTCTGTTCACCTGGAACTTTTTACAGCGTCTACCAACCAATTTCGCCGAAGTATTGGATAACTTTTGCTGCCTAGTCAATGCCAATTTGAAATTAGAATCCATCATTTTCTTTTGGTTTGTTTTTTTTTATATGCTGCTCGTATTCTTAATTCAAAGCTAAGGCGCCAAAATTATTCAATGCTACCAACCATTGACAGCTATAAAGTAACATCTATTTCCGGTTCTATTTTTGATCATTTTGTTTTTATATCCATAAATCTTACTGCCATGTTTTACGTATTATTTTAGCTCGGAGACAAAAAAGTCTTGGTGCAGTTGTATTTTTGTTAACGCAATTTACATAAAATGCAGGGAGCTACCAACCGTTCAACTCCACGCTCCCCAAGTAACTAGATAACTGACAATAAAAAAATATAAATAAAACATAGGTAGATAGATTTCAGGCATAGCGTTTTCGCATGGCGCCATTTGAACTTCCGGGTATTTAGAATCATATGTCAATGTCAAACAAAGTTACAAAGCGTAATGTCAATGTCAAACAAAATTATCGGCGTTTAGTGAGCAGCGTTTTCGATGCGAAAATAAAATAGAACTTTTAAAAATCTACTTTATTTTCGGTATAATCGTACGTAAATAAGTTCTAAATAAAATGGACTATCACCTCGCCAGATATTATTGACTTCTCAGTTGCTGCAGAATGAATAAAATGGAAAAATCTGGAGTACTGCTATCGTAAGTGATATAAAATAAAATTCATACCCATCCTATCTTATTTCTCATGTTTAAATCAATATGTATTTATGTACAATAACCATCATCTACTAAATTATACGTCCGTTTATTTTCCTTCTTTGATACCTACCCATCTTGAAACCTGTTGTCTCAGGAACGATGTGTTTGTATGTGACCAAAACTACTTTTCAATAGTTGTTCCATACATAATAATAATAATAAGCCGTTTATTCCAACCTTTGGGTTTACACGTTTTATGTAATGTTATAAGTTCAGGTTCTATTAAGGATGTCCCGCACTTCGGTGTGCCTCTTGGCATAGGCCTCCTCTAACCCTTTCCACTGCTACCCTTATCTAGTGCTGTCCAGCTGTAAGTTATAGGTCATCCTCCGATATTGTTTGTTGACACCCTCTATTGCGTTTGCTGTCTCTGGGGTAGCAATCAGTGACCCTTTTGCACCATTTGTCCTGAGGATCTCGGATCATGACAGTGTTACATGACACACCTTAAACAATGTCATATATTTTGTTGTGATAAGTAGATGCAGATATTAATTACTTGAAGGGTAAAGATAGACACAATGTGCCAGTGTGTGCAGTGGGGCCAGTGCAGACCGTTGTACCCCCTACACAGAATAAGAAAAAGGTAAAGATAGAAAGCACAATGGACCCGATATTCCATTCACTAAGTGTGATAATCATGAAAATCTATTTAAAACTAAAGGGGAAAAATTGATGTTCTATTATATTACATCATCACTTTTTGTAAATGTTTCGAAATAATAATTGCAGTGGTGAAGACCTTGTTCTACGAGGCAAGGTAGCCAACGAGTGCTCATTGCCCGAGGTTGGCTTGAAGGAAGTGATTCCGAGTGGTACCTGGTTGGAGGAGAAACAAATACAATCAGCATTGGAAGAGCGAAAATGTCTGTTAGAAGTTGAGAGGATTGATAAAACGTAAGCATATCTTACTGCATAAATGCTATAAGTTTTTTTTTAATCAAACAGACAATTTTCTACCTTGCATAGTCTAGTGTAGCACTTAGTTTATAGCTTATTATCATTAGAAGTCTGTTTTGGTACCTTAGTAATTTCACTAGCCCTTCAAACTAGAGCATAATAATTATGCTGAATCCTTGCTATTGTCGGTATGCATCTTGACGAAATCTAGTATCTAAATTATTGAATTTAAATCAAGAGTTAGGTATTAATACATTTATTACAACAATTGTACCAGAAAACTGAGGTTTCGTAACACAGTTATCTTTATGCTTCGAAGGGACTTCTAACTCATTATTAGACTAAGTGATGGAATAAACTATATGAATATGAAAACATTAATTACATAATTATAAGATATTGAAATTACATTATATTTCTCTATTCTTCCAGAGGCTCCCTGTCTCATGCTGTGTGGCGTGATGAGTTAAAACTGGCAGAAGTGACTCAACAAGTTGGCGGCCATTGGCAGTATTTGGGCCATCATATTGACAAGGCTCTATACCTGGCCCCTGAGGAAGCCTTGTATTTGATTGAGACTGTAAGATTCTCAATATCAACACTCAGGTCTTAAGAAATTAAGTAAAATGTGCAATTAACTGGTGCCTGCAGTTTTGCCTGCATCTAATAAGGAAAACGGATTTTCTAGCTCATAATTATACCATATCCATACTGGGATATGAATAAAGCCGGTGTAAGAATTGAGATGACGGCTGATGGAGATGAATGCACGAAGAAAACATGTTGTGCCGACCCCATGTAAATCATACCAACCCATATCGAATTTCAGCCCAATCGCTTCAGTAGATTTGAAATGATTGAGCATTAATTCTCACAAACTTTTGCCATAATTATGTATGTTATGATTTGAACTTTCCACTGTCGGGTAATTTAAATATTATATAATAAGAGTATGATACAAACAAGGTATGATAAGGTTACAGGGTGATTATTTTTCTCATGTAACGGGTTCGATTCCCGATTCAACCATGTAATTATTTCAATATCTATGAATGCAGTTTAAATTGTTTTTTAAATTCAAATAACGTCTTCTTTCAGTAAAATGTTCCATCTACAATATTCAAGGTACTTTCCCTCCATGTGGCAAAGCCGTGGGACACCCTGTATACTATTAGGTGCTTGCTTCATTATTGTTTTATTTTTCAGAACTGCCTTCTACTGAGACACAACGGTGTCACAGTATCTCTGCAAAAAGCATACACTTTGTTGCTAGACAAAGACTGTACCCTAACACAGTATAAAGTATATGCCTCACTCAGTAGAGTCGGATACAAAGTGTTTAGACATGGAAAACTACAGACTAAACCTGAAACAAGGACTGTAAACGGTTCTAATACAGTACCAGCAGAAACAAGTGAATCTAATAAAGTGAAAATAGGAAAGAATTCAGAAAAACCTGATAGTAATTCTAATGCATCAATGGATTCAGTTGATAAAATAAATTCTGTAGAAAACAAAATGGATGAACATGGATGTGGTCAATTTTTGGGTGAAACAAAAGTGTCAAAAACTGCCAATGTACCAGAAAATAGTCAGAATCCAACCAAAAATGTATCTACAGCTAGTCAAGAAACAAATTTCGTAGGAAATCAAACAAACGATGTGTCAAAGACTGAATCTTCGTCTATGGCTGTTAAAACCAATGAATCGACGAATACTAACATTCCAACGAATAGTGAACTGAATAATGAACAAACAGTGGCACTGTACATACCAAAACAAAACTTTTCAACACTCATAGTGTTAGATCCTAATGTGCCAATACCTTTACATAATAGCAGCTATTATTTAAGTGAAGAAACAAAGAAAACGCTAGAAGCAAACACAAATATTGCTGCAAAAGGAAAAACTAATAATGAACAGATAATAACCTGTTATTTAGGTCAAGTTAAAGAAACAAAGAAAATACAAGAAGCAACCACAAATATTGCTGCAAAAGGAGAAACAAATAATGATCAAATAATAAGCTGTTATTTAGGTAAAGTTGAAGAAACAAAGAAAATACAAGAAGCAACCACAAATGTTGCTGCAAAAGTAGAAACAAATAATAAAACAGTTACTTCCTCGCAGATGGAAGTAGATGAGAATGACAACAGAAATGCCCAACAAAATATTAATGAGAATTTGATTAGGACTGAAATGTTTAACTCGAAAGGTAATATTAATTAATGTTTGACTAATATTAAAAAGGTTTTTATATAATTTGCTTTGCTGTAGTTTATATCCCAATGCTATATGGATGGGCGAAGCATTTATTAGAAATAAGAACATATTTATTCTGTGTGAAGACAAAGAAAACTTCTTTGAATTTGGCACACAAGTGAGATAATAATTTTTGTTTCAGCAAAATTCTCCATTGACGAACATAATGTCATACGGATTTTGAATGAAAGTGTCCCTGTTGAAACAGCTACTGAACCTTCTGAATCAAGGCGTCCTAGGAATGCTTCAGGTACTAAGCCACTTCACCATAATACAAACTTTAAAAAAAAAAAGGTTGGACGTTTACACAACGTCATCTAGCCCCAAAATAAGCATGTTAACCAGATAACTGATAAAATTCTCAGATACTTTTTTTTTCTATTCAAAATGAATTATTTAGAACATCAAAGGCAAAAGTTAAAAATAAAATTTATTTTATTTAATAAAACTGTGTGGCAGCAGTCAGCACCTTAGGACAAAGAAGGTTCCAACATGAATAAAAACACTAAATTAAAAAATCTAAAAGATGTGTAGGAAAATTAAAAAAATAGATCGCTGTGAAAAATGGAAATACTGCAGAGTAAGCATGTTTTATACATATGAAAGTAAAGGTATGTGTGGTGTGAGATTTGGTGAATGTGAGACAAACACACCGTGTGGGGGTGTGATGAGAGAGTGTGAGTGAGTGGAGGTATGTGTGTTTAGGTGAGGGTTTATGCCTGAAAGATTTAACCATAGAATATATAGAAAACGCCCAGCCATTAATGTTCAATTTTGTAATAAATATATATATACTGTGCTTGTCGTGTGCTTACCTTTTTGGTACATATTTCAGGTACAAAAGACAGCGAAGATTCCGTCGCTAGCTTACCGACACACATACAAAACTATTACAAAGCCAAACTGCAAAAAATCAACAACAGAAAAATACCATATTCCAACCCGGACAGCATCACTGAAAAGTTTAAATCCATCCCTGATTTGTGCAGCAAACATACAGCTACAATAACAAGCCCTAATGAGGAATATCTACCACGAAACGTGTATTTGAACCAGACGAGTTATGTCCTAGATATTGATAAGGTGAAAAACATCACTCGGCGGTCATCAACACCTAACAACGCTACTGATCGAAGAATCAGCGTTTCAAGTGGATCAGAAACGCCACAGATGCAAAACCTAACCCCAAACCCCATACCTACAGAACAATATGATCCCAGATACCCAAATTACTTCAACAATCAAAGATTCCAACAATTCCCGAGGTATAACAGACCGTTTTTCAGGCCGTATAGCTGGAGGCCATACCGTTATAATGTCTTTAACGCTCAATTTCAACGATTCCAGTACTTCCCAGGTACTACATTCCCCTATATGCACAGACCTAATAACAATTATATTGATATGGCTAGGGTGCCTTACAATCCCAATCACCAGACAGAGTCAGAAACACAGACGAATAATAACTATTTAAATATCATAAAAGAATTAGCAGGCAGATTGCGTGGTATGAGAAATCCACCAGCCGATTGCTTGAACTCTCTACACAGTGTAGTTAGTACGTACAATAAAAAATTCGATGTCAAAATTCGAGTGACGCACAATTTCGAAATCATTGAAGACACTCCGGTCCCTTCAACTGCGATAATCGAATTAGACGATGACGAACCAAAAAGCAAAAAACCACGAGTCGAAAAGTACGAAAAGTATTTGGAGAATGTGAAAAAACTGGCCGCAAGATTGAAGAATCTCGAAAGAAAGAATCAAACAACATCCAAGCAGAAGAGAGCTTTGAGTAATCTCATCAAGAATTTCAATGAAGCGTACAAGTGTGATTTCTACGTGAATTCGAAAGGAGAGTTGATTGATAAGAAAATTGTCGTCCTGGATAGCAGTTCTGATTCAGATATCGCTATTTCATCAGATGCCAATACCAGTAAGAAGAAAAGACGTAAAACATTGTTACCGAACCCATTCAATATTCTGAAAAGGCGACGAACTAATGACCTCCCAGGACCAAGCCAAGAAGCCAATAATATCCTGATAGATGATATTCCAGCGAACGAAAATATGTCAGTTGATAACAGTGAGCAAACCATTATAATTGAAAACGAACCCAAAGATGGCTTACTCAAATATTTCGAAAAAAACTGGCTGCCTAGCGACGATGATTTTGGCAGACCCATACCGTGCTCGAAAACAGAAGCGCGATCCATTTTGACCGATAGCCATGAAATATACGAGTTCTTAGTTGGGGCCAATCAAGAAATTCAAAATTGGCAAGATTTAAAACTAAAATTTTGGACACATGTACAATATTGCGCTGAAATGGCTAAAAAGTCCAAAACTTACTATGAAACAGCTGGTTCTGTAAAGCCACTTATATCACAAGTACCAGAAAACACTCCCAGTGATGAAGTGTGGGACTTTTTGAGGATAATCTCGAATAATACGGATGTAAAAGATTCTAGTCTGAAAATACATTTTGATGTGTACAACAGAGATGTGCAGAATTTCAAAAAAACGAAACCTCCAAAGCCGCATTTCAGAATCGTCTGTGTTGAGTAAGTATCTCACTAAAGTATATATTTCATAGCTTACATAAGAAAAAAATGTAACTGTGAGTCTAATGTTAAATAAATAAAATAAAGCCTTAAGTAAATGAAGATAGCTTCGGCTGAGATATATTCAAACTACTTGTTATCACAATACCACGCGGTCTAAACCGCAGAAAGCAGCTATGATTATAAATGCAAAGGTTTGTTAGGATAGACGGATATCTATCCGATGTTAATTCCTCACTAAACTACTGAACCAATTCGGCTGGGATTCGATATCTATTTTTATTTATTTTTTTATTTTATTTATTTAAGCGCACAAAACACATCACAATCACATAAGTATAAAATCATAGGTTAACAAAGATTTCTGAGCTTGATTGCAACATAAACATATGTACGCACAACTAAACAACACATAAATACCGAGCAGACTACCTAACTACTTCTAACTTAAATAAGATCAGGGATCAACTAAACTAAACTTAAAAATAAATAAATATATAATAATACAATTAGGGCAAATCTGAGAAATTAGATTTCTCAGATTTATATATAAACTAAAACTATCTTAAGCTAAGAACTACTGAGTCACTCTGATCAATAGAGTGGCTCACATTATTAGCAAGATCGAAATTGAGGATGGTCTTAACAATTTTAATAAAGTGGCTCAGCTTTGGAACGAAGATATCGAGTTCAATGTTATTACTAGCTAAGTCATTGTATTGACGAGCCATTCTAGTTAATGGATATCGGGTCATACCATAGGTTACTTATATCGTGATACCACGCGGGCGAAGCAAAGGGCATCAGTCTAGTATTAAAAGTGTGAAATTTTATTAAAGTAGAAGGAAAGATGGTTGTATTTTCACACTCACGCCAAAACTACTGAACTGATTATACTGAGATTCGGTACGGGTATATTTTTGAGCTGGGAAATGACATTGGCTAATTTTTATCTCGACACTACGTTGCGGGAAGCAACTAATCGACGTCACGGATGGTCATGTGGCATATATGTCGGACTGCTACGCCGGGTATCGCGGGTTCGATTCCAGCTTCAGAACAAACATTTGTGTGTTCAATATCGGCGAGTCCTGAGTCTGGATGTCTTCTATGTATTCCATGTACAGTCCGCTGCACAGATATGTATTCACTCCCAAGCTGTCACATTTATATTACTCTTAATTTTGCAAAGAAAAGTGCACGGAAGCATTTTTAAATTAATGTAGTCATCTTACTTTTTATAAGAAGAATGTCTTTGCAAAATTAAGAGTATAATATAAATGTAAAGGCTTGGGAGTGTAAACATGTCTGTGCAGCTGACTGTACTTAAGTATAACACAAAAAAAAGTAATACCTATTCTATTACTTATCTTATCTGGTTCTGCTTAGTTTCGGGCTATCTAGGTGGTGTTAAGCAAAATGTCCTAACATATTTTTTTTATAATCTAATGTGTTATTCTTGCAGCGAATCATCTAAGTTTCCCTCCGGCGCTGAAGTGAAAGGCCTCCATTCGAAATTCCACGACAACACGTCTATAGTATTCGCCGTAGTCGGAACCGGGTCCATATCGTACCTACAAGTCAACCCTAAGAGTTCCACCCCATGCCCCTTCTCAGATTCAGATATCAATGGGGAGGCGTATAGACAAAGAAATCGCCGTAGGTCATCCAAACACTAAATTATGGAAGGCGACTCTTAAAACACAAACACAATTTATTGTAAATCCCGTTACAGTGCCATTCCAATCATAGGCCAGTCAAATTAGGGTTTCACTTCGGAATGAGATTTAACAAGTTGGAAACTCGTATACTCCTTTTTTGTGTTCTAAAAGTAGTCTCAAAAGTCACATAAAATCACATGTCTGCGTCGTAAGTTATTCAAGGTTAAAGGTTACGGTCATCGGTTTTTCGCGATTATCTTGGTTCCTATAGCCTCAATGATGTTGTCCTGTAACCGTTGGCCTTGCATAACTTACGATGCAGACATGTGATTTTATGTGACTTTTGAGATAACTTCTAGAACACCAAAATGAAGGTGTATACAAGTTTCCAGCTTTTTATCCCTCATTCCGAGGTTGATTGATACCTTTTTTTCCTTATTTGACTGGCCTATCAATTTTATGCTCTTGAATACGATACCTACTAGCGTGGTTTTGATTTAAATTTAGCGGGATTTAATGGAACTATACGAAATCTGAAGTTATTGGTACTCCTGACGCTCGAATTATGTTCAAGCATAAGGCTACGGTCGCCGCAAACGCGTCGCCGACAACGGCGAGCGGTGGCCGGCGGCCGTTACACGTGTCGCCGGTAAAGACCATAAGACTTCCGGCACATTACATTATCATGATAGAAACATTATCATGAGATAGTAAGCAAAGTAAAAAGGTGTCTGCAACAAGGTTGCACAAAAAAACCAATACTGTTCCTTTCCTTTCTTATTTTAATAAACTTATAAAGTGAAAAACTGCATTTTATTAGCTAATACATGTAGTTTATGTTATGGCACATAGTGAATCGGAGGGCATAGTACATTATTCAGCTACTTATGAAACAAACTTACATTCTACCTATGTTTAGTACGGCCTTTCTGACAAACAAAATATTTACAAGACGGTTGCATTGTCCTGGATTATAATCAAGATTTTACTTACAACAACCGACTTCAATGGGTCTGTTCTAGTGATCGTAAGCACCACTGAAAAGTCACAGCAAACAAAATACGCAATTTTGTTCACTTCAACGCCTTTTTTCTGTTATTTTGACTTAAAAACTAAACTACTGAACCGATTTTGAAAAAAAATCTATGGGACCAATCTGAAAGTATAACCTCTCAAACAACTAAACAAAAAAGTTCTGAGGTAACGAACATTAAGAAAAAAACCGAATAGAGAACCTCTTGCTTTTTTGAAGTCGGTTAAAATACTTCTATAACTTTACGAGTATATACATACAGTTTACCTCGCTAGTTTTACTGCGCCGTGAAATATTCAATTTTCAACCGACTTCAAAAAAGGGGAAGTTATCAATTCAGTTGAATGTATTTTTTTAATCGTAGGTAAAGGTTCACTGCACCGCATCTCTAAGTGTAAACACACTAATTTAATTTAATTGGAACTTAACCGTACTAAATCGAATCACAAAACAAATCACAGAATCAAGGCCATCCGAAGTTAATACCAGAAACCTGATAAAACCTCTTATTGAAGGGTCTGTAGAAGTCCCTCAGTCTGCTTATAATTTTAGGATCAATGTGAGGATGACTCCTGCCCTTAGTTTTGCCAAGACAGTGGGGAGTGGAGCTGCTTTCAGACTTGAGCAGGCAAGGGAAACCCTTTGTGGAGTTGAAGTAGAAATGCTTGTCGGTGATGACGCGTTTCAGGCCGAGGAACTCCTGTAGAAATATAATATAACTAGTCATGTCTGTATGTAAATGTTAGTGAAAATAAATAGCACCAGAAAATTTCACTTTGCTTCGCTGCAAAGGCTCGATTTGCTGTACTTTGTAATTTTTTTTATAATTTCAAAAAGTCGCAAAAGCACCATTGACACATTTAAAAATATATTTTTTTCTTTCCAAAAATATATTTTGTTTTTATGAATATTATTTTTGGGAAGCTAAATTGAAAAAGCGAACTTTACAATTGGATGTAGAGCAGATCTGTATTTATTTTTATTGATAAGCCTGTACTTTCATGATTGGCCATAAGCAAGCTATTATAGTATGTACCTAGGTAGGTATATCGAAGATGGTGGAGTAATAAAATCATCGTAGTAAGGAGATCTGACTGCTATAGGTACACAGCTTTGTGCTATCACGAACACAAAGGGTGAATGCTATGATAAAAAATAATGCTGTTTATGATTTTAGCTTACTTGAACCCTGGCCATCTCCGCAGCAGGATCAGCGACAAGCCTTTCCCCGCTGACCAGCAATAACCTCGACTTGTGAAACTGCTTCAGCCATCGTTTCAGAGCTCGTACGTACACGCCCAGTCTAACTGGGGGCCATGTCGCATCAACTATGGAAGATTGAGCCCCGGTCCAATGTATGGTGCTGTTCATTAGAGCTAGGTCTTCAAAACGGGGGAGGGATGGTCGCTTGCTATAAATAAATATCATTTGGGAACATGAAACTGACAAGAGTCCGGTGACGCAGTTACGGCCATCTGCGCCAACTGCATTAACCCTCGGCATGCCTGGTAGAGTCTGGTCTGTGAGACCTACCGCAATAGTTAAACCATTACAATTCATTCAAATTTGAATTTCGTGCGTAACCGCTCTCAGTAGCTGACCGTAGTGAACTACTTAAGGGGCTCCTATGGCATTCGCTACATTGTAATCTGTGACGGTAGGCCAAAATGCTCGAGGTTTAAAAACCGCTAGGAGTCAAGGGGGGTTTATAATTTGAAAAAAATATATGTGATAATATTATTTGGTATTTTATCTTTTAAAATGTATATCAATATTTATTTTATTCACTTATTTGATATGGGAGAAAAAATCCCAAAACAAAGCTGTTTCTGAATGGTTTTTTTCGATCTTCTCCTAAATGGCATTAAATATATAATTTAATTTTATACCATTAGATAGGGTAAAAAAAGATCTCAAAATAAAAGTAAGCTTTTTATGGTACGCTTATTTTTCTTGCTACAAGAAATTATTATACGTAATTTTGCTAGAACACTGAACGCCATTCGGGTCGGTGTCTCAAGAATAATTAGCGTATCATAAAAAGCTTACTTTTATTTTGAGATCTTTTTTTTGTCTAGTTAATAGTGTAAAAATAAAGAATATATTTAATGCCGTTTAGGAGAAGATTGAAAAAAAACCATTCAGAAACAACTTTTTTTTGAGATTTTTTTTCATGTCAAATAATGAAATAAAATAAATATTTCTATACATTCATCAAGTGAAAAGACCAAATAATAATAACACATTTTTTTTTTTTTTTATTAACGTCTTTTGACGGCTATCGGTTTTTAAGCCTTGGCATTTTGGCCTAATGTCACTGATTACTATATAGCGACTACAATGTATGGGACACAGATTTCAATGTAGCGACTGCCATTGTAGCCTCTTAATGCCCTCAGCCCGCTACCTCAGTCCGGGGTGCATTCCAGTAGTGATAGAACGTATGTAAAGTGCGCTCGGGTCTCACTGACACTGTTGATAACTGTCGAAAGATATTATGAATGACGCAATTAACATAAAAAAATACAACCGAATTGAGAACCTCCTCATTTTTTAAGTCAGTTAAAAAAATATTCTCATCTCACCTAGCAGACTGCGTGTAATCACTGATGGCCCTCGTGACCGGGTCCCTCACAACCGCCAGTAGCTTTACTGAAGGATTCATTGCGTACACGCGTCTCGGCGCCGAACGCGTTACCCAGTACGAAGGAGTTTTTTCCATCGTAATCTGACCTTCTAAGGTTGGAGGCATACGATCCCTGAAATTATACCTATTTAGAAATATTAGGTATCAGATATTTTGATTTCAAAACCAAAGTACTGAACCGATTTTCATGAAATTTCTATGGAACCAATTTGGAAGTAGCTATCCTTTCAAATAATTTTCATTTTCAAATCGATTTTTATTTATGATTTTTTTTTCTTACCTGTACCATTCAAATCCTTTATGATGAAATTTATCGAAGAAGTGGATCTCTGATCTTGCAGCTCTGACATTTGGGTGCAATCTGAAAATTTTTACGACTAAAGTCACCCATCTGATCATCTAGCCGCTCTCCTGATGGTAAGAGATCACGCTTGCCCCTTGCCTATGACTAGAACAGTGCTACACAGGACTTTAAATTACAGGCTGGTGCAACACTGCTATTTATAACGCTCGTCCACTTTGAGGCATTTTAATAATCACAACACAAAGTTAGTAACTATTGGAATTGGAATTGGAAAGCTCTGAAATTTCACTATAGCTACAGTGCCCTCTAAAATGGAATATAGTTATGTTTTCACATTACTGATTAGCGAAATATCTTGCACTATGGTGGGTTATCTTACCTTAAAAATTCTAAAAGCGCTCTGGTGCCACATTTCTTCACGCCAATAATAAGCGCATCAGGCAGTCTCTTCACAGGAATCGTGTTTTTCAGTCTACGATAATTAGTATAGCTATCATTAAAATTTAATCCGAGAAAGGAAGCGAAACGAAATGGAGCACTCTTGTATTTTGTTATTTGGCGTCTAAGTAACACGTTTGTATATGTAATCTGAAAAAATAATTATTAAAGTATGCGGAACCCTCATCATCAATCGCAAACTACTCAGTCTTGACTTTTTTTTTAACCAACGGAGACGAACGGAATCTCACAATCATAGCTATTTTAATTTTATTCATACTAGGTACTTACTACTTACCTCTTTTTCGTCAGCTAAACAGGAACTCAATGCATATAATAAATAGAATAGAAATAATGATAAAAAACAAATAAACATAGTTCGTCTCGTAAGCACCGGGATCCATCTCATAGCGGATTTTAGAAGGCATTTGTGTGATTTCACACTTCTACTCCTTTACAATTTATAAAACAAACATTATATATATCACAGATATTGCTAGAATGCAGTAATTTCAGCGTGTAAAACTGTAAACTTGCCAATGCCCGGATCAATGAAGCCCAGGGAAATCTTGGTTGCATGACGTGCGCAATCGCGGTGGTGCGGTCAATCCGGAGATTATTGAATGAAATATTGCGCGAAAAATTATTTCCCGCGCGTATTTTGAATCAGGTAACACATATCCGTTTTCAATACACTTTATTTTAATGTTGGTGCTTCTGCCATGTTGCCAACATAAAGAAAAGAAAACAAGAACAAAAGAGAAAGCTAGTTAAAAAAATGGCTGAGTATGAAAGAAACAACAATATGATGTTCAAAATCTATCTCAATAAATGGAACACAATTCCTAGTTTTTCAGGCATACCAACATAGTAACACAAATTCCAATGGCAGCAAGCGCCAGCTGCGATAAATAAAAAGAAATTGGATTGCGTAGAACGGCGAAGCCGTGAAATAAATTAAAATGACAGTCCAACAGCTAAACTCGGATAATTCTGACGACTCCTCCGACGAGGATATGGTGAGCTTACCGCCAGTTGAGAATATTCATAGACGAAAATACCAACTTTTGTTGGAGCGATGTGAGGTTCTTCAGCACGAAAATGATAAACTTTTGCGCAGGTTTGTAATATGTACGAAAACAAGATAATTGCCGTTCTGTAGGTATGTGAGAGTGCTACGAATGAATGTGTTTCGTCGTTTCAGAATACATCTATCGAAGAAAACGACAAAACGGTACAGCAAAGATGTAAATTTGTTGATGGAAAGATTGGACGTTCATGGCGATAAATACAGAACGCTCCCTAAAGTTGAAAGTGAGATTGACACGAAGCAGCGATTTGTTCTGAAGCCCCAGCCGGTGGTTAAACAAGAAAAGCCAAAAACTGTCATTGTTAAAAGGCCTCCAGCCAAACGGAAGAGTAAAGCTGACAAGGTATACTCAATACAAAATTCCAATAGAATATGTGATAATGCTTGGCTAGGTCTCTAATTAGACAAGCAAGCAGTATCAACCTTATATCAGTTTTTTTTTAATTCTTCATTGATTTGTGAGCAGGCACTCATAAAAAGTGTTTTTCAAATTTCAGCCGGAAAAGGATCCTAATGCACCTAAAAAGCCTTGCAATGCGTTCTTTCAATTTTGCCAAGAGCAGCGACCTTTGGTAGTGGCTGAAGCTAACTCCGAGTGTGGGACTGAACCATCAAAGCAAGAAATCACGAGACAACTGGCTTCAAAGTGGAGGTCACTAAGTAACGATGAGAAACGGGTAAGACTCATTAACCTTTCAATCTTATCTAATTCTAAATTGTACAAGTCTTTTGGGCCATTGTAAGGTGCATTGTCTCGCAAATTTACTGTATACAGAGAATCACAACTAGCAAATAAGACATCCACAAAAATCTTCTATTCCCAATAAGAACATACTAAATAAAAATTTACATTAACACCTTTTTCCATTTTCTTATAGGTTTATGTGGCAATGTTTGAGCGATCAAAGGAAAAATATGTGGAGCAAATGTCACAGTACAACACCATAAAGAAGGAACAAGATCTCTAACCATTTCCATATTCTAGTGATAATTATTTAAAGAATAGATATAATTTATATCTCAATATAAGTATTACATTTTAACTTTGTTTCAAATTATCTGACCCATCATCAAAATAGGGATTTAAAACAAAAACTGGGAATAAAGAATAACCACTTTATAATATTAAAAACTAAATATTACAATAACAAAATCCCTTGTGCTTTATATTCCAACATCAAGGAATACTCATTTGAAGTTATCCTTTTCAAGCCGAATAGCTTTCATAGTTTCAATGGCATCTTGCTTGCCAGCATGCTTCATAATTGCTGCTTCTGTGACCCTCATGAATGGGTTGTACAGTTTCTCTTCTGCTATTGTTGATGGCACCTGGAAATATAGCACCATAAATAAGGTAATTTATGTATTTCTCTTGATTAGACCTAGAAAGAGATATATCTCTTTACAATATAAGTGGGATGTACTAAACTGATTGGGCTGTAATTCGGCATAACAAAGGTAGTGGAAGAAGAGGCATTTGAAAGCTCTATATTACGCAGGCGAAAAGTTTTAACAACTTAGGTACCTACCACAACAAAAATCTAGTGTTAGAGCGGGATTGCAATCTCGCTCTAACACTTGAATTTTTTTTTGTAATGCGTCGATGGCACGCGGCTTTTCTACACGCTACAAGCCAGCGATTTCGCTTGTAGCGCGTAAACTCGCCCAGTGTCATCGGCTTTTTTACAATCTGCTTGTTGACAATCCTTCCCAAAAGCTAACACGCTCACGCGCTAGCTTTTAAACTCTCCAACAATCAGCTTGTAAAAAAAGGCGTGTGTCATCGACGTTTAAGGCATGTCTTTGCACCATTATTGGGTTGATTGCCAACCTGCCATATGGGCACAGAATGTAATATCGATTGTCAAATGCCCGCTATGGGTTTGTCATTCGACACCTATTATATCCTTTCGTTTATAATAATTAACAAAGTTCCTACATCATATCGTCCCTTTATTCTAGTAACGATTGACACGCGATAGAATAGGCTCGGTATATCAAGCGTCGCACTTGACTTCAAGCAATGGCTTCAAATTTGTTAAATTTTTTTATAGTATCGCATCCTAGAAGTTATTTCCTACACCTGACTTTATTTTGAAAATCATAAACTTACAGTAGGTTGTCCTTCATTCCTCCTCTCATTGGACCAGCTAATCTTCTTCTTCAAAACCTCATTCTCTGGTTCTACATGAGCAGCAAACCTGAGGTTCTGTAATGAGTACTCATGACCACAAAACACTTTAGTATGGTCCGGTAGATTACTCAGGATCGTGATCAGTGCTCGGTACATCTGGTCCGCTGTGCCTTCGAAGAACCTGCCGCATCCCCCCAGGAATAATGTATCACCTGAAATAGTGATAATTTTTTTGTAGGTTCTCGTTTTGTCATTTAGGATTTAAGAGGGGTTATTGGTGCTAATAACAGGCTTTTAAAAAAAAAGTTTTTTTATTACATAATTGAAACTTGCTTTAGCTTCAGATTCAGATGGTTTTCATTCAGATAAAATGGTCAGATTTTTTTCAATCTTATTGATTTCGCGATACAGGTTGAATATCCGACCTTAGAGTTCTATTACTTAGGACCTTAGTAATAGGACTCTAAGGTCGGATAGATAAGACAGATGGCATAGTAATTAAAACTACTGAACAGAAAAGGTTGAATTCAGCTTCGGTATATCATCTGTCATGAACTAGTAAAACTGGAGCCAATAACTACTTCGTTCAAGCAGAATTATTTACCAGTAAACACAACAGGTTCATTTCCTTCCTCAGGTGCCGTTACGAAGTAGCATATATGTCCCGAGGTATGGCATGGTGTGAACAGGCACAGCACATTCAAGTTTCCAATATTGAAGGTGCTGTTATGTTGCACTTTATTGGTCAGGGCTCCGATGCGGTCATCCCCGCCATAGACTGTCAGCCCTGGGTGCTGCTTCACTAGATCCTCGTTACCTCCCGCATGATCCCTGAAAACATTTCATTTTAATTATCTCTGTTTCTTGCCAACTGCTATTTTCAGGCATTTAGCTAGAGTTGTGTAGGTTTGGTTTGAAGACATGTAATGGTTTACATCCACTGGAGTAACCATTTTTATTCTTCTCCTAATATTTGATAAAGTCTTGAGGAGCTCTTCATTTTTTATTCGATTCTTTTAAATGTTTGGGTTGAAAACATTAATTATAATTTTTAACACAAGTTACCTATCAATCTCATGTTTACATTTAATTCCTTTTACGAATTAAATGTAAACATGAATGTAGCAATTGTAGCAGTAATAGTAATAGTACTCGTAGCAGTGTAGCAATTATTATTACTAGGAGTTTTTGTTATTTTAGGTTGGTAATAAAAACTTATCAGCACTTGGGCTTGCCTTTTACATACATTTGTATCAGCTATGCATATTGATATAGCTTGTCATTTATGTACCTGGTAACTCTTATCAGTTGAGTGCTTGAATTATCTACATTTATACAACAGTAACTAGGCAAAGTTATCAATGTATGCATGTAGCACCTAGGTAATGTTAACATAGCATTTCATCATCGTCATCCACAGTCTTAATTGATTCACTAGGTATAGGCCTCTCTGCCATTCAGCATGTTCTTGTTCTAATCGGGTCTAGGTTCGGCCCACGACACTAACAATGTTGTCGACCCATCTTGCTGCCGGACATCTGACAATTCGCTTGCAAGACCTCAGCCACCATTCTGTAGTATTTAGGTAAAGTTATCTGTTTGTATCAGATGGTCTGACCAGGTTAAAGATAATGTGTCATTCTATGATATTGTCTACTATAATGTGGTGCAGGCAGCCAAAGACCGGAACTGTTGAGACAGGACGTCTACTCAAAATGGGTGATCAAGTAATGAAGTACGGACTCCAGACAGAATCTGTTTGTTCTTATACTTCTAGCAAGAGCACCTAACAATGACTCGTATAAAAAAAATCACCAATGATGATGAGTAGTAAGAACTGTAGTGAGCTTCACACCCTGTTCTTGCACAGCTTTCAGCACAGTCTTCGGTTCGACAGGGTCCACAATCGCAGCTTCATTTGTCGCCCTATCTACTATGAGGTACATGTAGTTATCTTGAAGCGCGGGTAGAATTTTCACGTCCATGGTCTTGTACTGGTGGTGAACTTGAAAACTGTGTGCTTCTTTCTGGTTACGGACCAATGCTATGAACAAAAATTACGATATAGTATAGTTTTTTAGCAGACCGGGTAAACTTGTCCACCAAGTTTCGGGATAAAGCTTCATGACATGATTACCTTGAAAGTAGAGCTTTGTGATCCGCTGCGAAAGGCCGGTCGGCAGGGAATTAACAAACCTAGCAAGCATTGAACACGGAATTATTTCACAAATGGTGTAAGAATGAATAAAACATTGAAAACAACTCGCTCGCAGCAGATTTTTTTGGTTTTGCTATTGTAACACAGATTAGTCAGATGTATTATAAAAAAATACGATGCGTTCTTGTCAGTTTGACTGGAGGACCATTTGTTTTTGTTTGATTGACTGATTTTAGGGTTCTAAGTCCAGTCCACAAAACAGAAATTCATTCATATTCATTTATTATATTATAATCAAATTCATCCATCTGGTTTCATCTGTCTGTCAGTATGTTCGTCCGTAAAATACAGGATTTTACCTCTTTCGTAGCACTGAATTTGGTAGACGTATTGGTAGATGCTTGGACCCGCTGGCTTCTATTAATATTTGGTACCGTTTCCTTTTTAGCGTTTTGGTTACAAATCCGCGCCCTGAGTTTCCTAGATAACTAACCGATAAAGAACTCAAATTAAACTAGGTTCATCATCCATTAGTAATTTAATTATGTTGTTATTTAATGTTATTTTTTGAACAAGTCGATAAGCAACGGAACTATCCTGCAGTGTGCGGAAAAACATACACTTAGCCGTTTCAATGTTTTTGTTAAGTTGGCCATATCTTTTGGCTATTTCTAGTACTCTGACTAATCTGTGGCTATGTCATTGTCAAAGAGCTTCTATACTATGTATCTAGAGAGCTAGCACGCCATTTTGTTTTATTTAAGGATTAAAAATTCTGAACTTATGACTTGGAAATAAACTTCTTTTTTAATTAAATCTAAATATAAGGATTTTAATGCTTGATAGAGACCCCCTCGTTAAGGAGTGTGTCTCGTTCGCACAGTTGCCAGTATACAATTAAAATTAACATGGCCATAATTTTTGAAATAAGTGGGACTATTTTCGATATTAGACGATTTGCTCTAAATGTTATTCAGATTCATTTGAAAGGTTTAGTACAGTCGCTGTCATGTAGGTTAGGTACCTAACTGCCGAGAAAAATAATTACTGTTCGAAAGAAACAGTATTAAAACCATTGAATCAGATATACCTCACTAGAATGCGGCGCACCGCCCTCTTTTTGTTGATATTTAATGCACCTATGTATAATATAATTTTAAAACAATAATGCAAAGTATCGTATGTATATAACATTGATAGCTTATTGAGCAGATTGAATTTTCCCTTGGTTGCTTGTTTATGTCTCAATGAAAATTCAAAGTTCAAAAATTATGGTCGCCCTACAGAACGAGACACACTCCTTACTGGTTCTAGCTCTTTCGGCTCGCAGTTTTCGTGTGAGTCGGCATTCTAGATACATAGTATACAAGTTCTTTGGTCATTGTAGCTGCGCTGACGTCGTCGGTCGTGTCGGCCAAAGTTGTCGGTCTACCAGTTTTTGCTTGAAGGTGTGAAAACGTCTATAATATACGCAGAGGAATAACGTCTTGTTATGTCAATGTCAAAAGCATGTGTTTTTGTTTTGATTTCTAAAAACACGTAAAAAGTGTATGCAGCGGCATGTGGAAAGTGGATTTTATTAGTAATTTAGAAATAAATCGTTGAATAACGCTACGATAATGAAAAGCAAACCTGTAAAACATAAGACTACCAACACTTTCCGGGTAAGATGATTTGAAAGTATTTAAAAAGTTTCTAGGTTATGTTGAACGAATATTCATTAATCTTGAAGAAATTCCTGTTTTTTCCATGTGTATAACCACTCGAATTTGCTTTACAATCTTGCTCAATCTATTGGACCTTACTTTATTGTTCATTGTACTTTTCATTAAATTGTTCTCTATTTTATAACCTCATAATCGAGTACTCGCCAAGCACTGCAATTTTATGAAAGAAATGTATTCCAAATCTGAACTTAAGAACTGTAAAATTATATTTTTGTACAGTTTGTGCCCTTTGCGGAGCGCATCAATTCGATAGATATCCGTCATGCAGCCCTGTACCACATTGAACATGAGTATACGAAACGACCAGAGGAAAATGATACGCACTTCTCATTGGCTATTCAAAAATGGCATGTTCTCAACCTGACTGAAAACTTCAAGAAGTTCAAAAGAGAGGTGTTTGGTACATTCTCGGTGACACAACTAGTCCACAAAAAGGAGGAAGTGATTGCAGTGCTCGAAAAGTATTTGAATTTAGAAGACCCGTTGTGCCTGCAGCCATTGTTGGAGTAAGTATTTTATTTACACCAAAAATGAGTTCTGATATTGTTCTAAAAAGTGTTGAATTATATAATTTGACTGACTCTATAACAGAAGTTCATGATTTAGTCATGACCTAATTCAGCCCAGTGTATAGACTACTGGGCTAGATAGAACTATATTGATGCTACGGATCAACATGACCTGTTGAGGACTCTTGTACTTGTGCTTGTTGGCTGCCAATGGCAACAATATTTGAAAAAGAACAGGCTGATAAAGAAATGCAAACATCCAAATAAGCATCATTCATAAATAGGTTTATACATAGATCTTATTAATTCAATTTTTTAATGATACAATTTACTACAGCCATGATTTGTGTTAATGATTTTAATGGTCATTTTTAGTGGACTTGCTGCAATTTTTAAAAAATTTATAAAGACCAATGTATAGTTATTAAGAAATGATCATGTTTATGCCTAGATCACACATACCGAGTACTCGGCCGAGACAGTGAAAGCTTACATCACTTGGTCAGCCGAACACTCGGCGCTATGTTTATACGTACCGAGTACTCGGCCGAGACAGTGCTCTTGGCTGTACTCGGTATGTGTAATCTAGGCATTAGGCAGTATAAAAATTATTATCTAAAAAGCATTGATTATAATTTAATACTCAATTTTCAGAATCCTAGTCTCATTAGCGAAAGATCTAAGAGAAGACTTCTACCCACATTTCCCAAAGTTCCTGGACATATTAATAAAACTCCTGAACACAAAAAACGCAGAGCAACTAGAATGGACTCTAGTCTGCCTCGCATTCCTGTTCAAAGTCCTCAAACCATACTTAAAAAAGGATATAGCAGTGGTTTTGAAGAGGATAATACCACTGCTGAGTGAGAATAAGCCGCAATACATAAACAACTTTGCAGCGGAGAGCTTTGCATTTGTAGCCAGGGATATAAGAGATAAAAAGAAGTTTCTCAGTCTTATGCTGACTTATTTGCAGACCAATGATGATGTAAGTAACAACCTTAAGCTAAATATTATGAAACCCATAATGATAATTTTTAACCTCTTGAGTACCTTACCTACTTAACTATGCTTTTTTAGTATTTGGCCGAAACTTTTATATGGAATTTGGATTTGAGGATTCTCCTTAAAATGCACGACCCCTTCTGTCCGCGGCTTCCCCCGTATAGGCTAGTTAAAATCCAAAAAAGATAGGACATAATTCGTACATTTGTAGAATGTTGCGGGATCGATAGAGGATACCACCAGGAGCCACCACCTAATTTGCACCGATTCTAGCACCTACGGAACCCTGTTAAATACTCAGTTGAAACTTTGAAAACGGGTAAAGTCTATCTCATGAAATTTGTACCACACATTAAGACTATCCTAATGTACCTCTACAATAAATTTCAAAGTTTTACAAGTAGCATGACCAGGTAAAAATGATTTTTTGTAGTTAAATATGCAGTTATTAGCTCGGAAAACATTGGCACAGTCAGTGCAAATAAACACAAGGTTTCTACAGCTATGATAAACCTTTCGATGCATTTGCACCATCCTTCCTCATACGGAACATGGTTTTTTTCACCAACTTATGAATCGCCGAACTGTGCTTCGGAGAAAAGGAATTTATTCGTGATTTTTTTTCTGTGATATCTACTAGTAGCTAGTTACAATCACCACTCTTAAAATATACAAGTTTCTCTCAGAAAAATCCAGAAACTTGAGGTTATTTATCACCAATATTACAGATTAATTAACAGTAGACCCACATAAAACTGCAGTGGTGTGCGTTAATTGAGTTATTCTCTCAATAGCAATATGAGCACCAACATTATTCAATCAGACCTATGGCGGAATACAGTGGAGGGGTTTTGGGGTTTCATAAGCCCCCGCCCCTCCCCCGGAAATGTCTAAGTCTAAAATTTTTATATAGTAAACGCACAAGTTCTACAAAAAGTAGAATTTTAACTTGCTCGATAATTGCTCTACAAAAAGTCTTAAGGTCTTTGTCTATTTTTATGTAAGACTTACAATCTAGATAATGTTTATATTAATTAATCATACTTTCAACACTATAATGTGTGGGAACCGGGCCCACTAGTGGACTGTAGATTTTTGGGGGTTTAGATTGGTGCTTTGGGATTGGAAACGCGGTAAATGAAAACACCGGTTAGACAACAATTTGGGCAGAGATTCGGACCTCTAACGTTTTTGGCGGCTGGAGCAGAACTGGGGCCAAAGTCGGTTGGCAAATATTTATATTAGCGGCTATATACGTGAGAGGTCCGATGCTCTTTCCTTCTTTATTCCTTTGTTTGAAAAAATCTTACAATTCTTACATTTTAGCCTGATCCTATGTTTTAAGCTACTTTTAAACCATTTCTAAGTTTTTATGTGCATAATCTACCTTGCCTATGTATCCACATTCCCTATAAATAGCAAAAAACGGAGCGACCCTCCTACCTATTTTAAGTGGTCCCTGATTGGCTATCCTTATGTATGAGCTTTATATAATGAGAAATTGCAAACTTTTTGTCTATGCCTATTTTGGGGCGGTACAGTGCCATCTGTTTTTGAGTAGCGGTGTTAATTAGCTGAGTGAGTGAAATGCAAACACTACAGGCCTTCCGTTTCATTCTAATGAGATATCTTTTCAGTTTTGCGCGCTAGGTACCTCATAATTGTATGTTGCGAACTGTTTTTCATAAGAATACCTTTGGTCCTGGCGTCTTCGGACGCGGGACTGCCACTACCAGCAGCTCCTAAGCTGGTAGGGCTTATGAAAATTACCTACCTACCAGTTCCTTTGCAACATACCTAATTCTTCTAGTGGCACTTTACTGAAAAGTACCTATATCTCGTTACCTGTTACCTATTACCTTTTGCCTGTTTTTACCTAATTACTCAGACTCCTCAACTAAATAACACCGTACCTCTCGTCTGGGCTACCTACTAGATCGAGAGGGGAATTAAAACAACAAACCAATCAATGTTTATTTGCAAATACCTAGTTACATGTACTTTAAAACTCCTAATTATACTTAAAGTACCTACCTAATGCTTTGTTTTATTTACCTATTGAAACTGCCTAATTGTTGTCTACCTATTTAACTACCTAATTATGGCTTCGTTGATGCTGCCGCTGCTCCGTCGTCCACATTCTCCCGCCGGTGCGGCCTCGCCACTAATCGGTAGGACGACGATCTTCCTCGTAGGTCGCCGTAGGATGTGGCCGCTGCTCGTGCGGACGTCCACCACGCGGACCTCGTTGTCTTTCCCAGGAAAGATGTCGGTGATGACTCCCCGCGGCCAGGTGTTTCGCGGGGAGTGCTCGTCTGCTATCACGACGAGGTCGCCGGGCTGCGGTGGTCGGCCTCTCGTGGCCGGCTCCCGCCGGTGTTGAAGCAGGGGCAGGTACTCGCGCACCCAGCGACGCCAGAATACGTCGGCTAGGTACTGGGCGCGCCGCCAGTGCTGGCGCGCAGTCTCATCTTCTTCGGAGAACGCCCCGGGTGTCGGGACGTGATGGTTGACCCCCAACAGGATGTGATTGGGTGTCAACGCCTCGGGCTCGCTCGCGTCGACCGCTACGTGGGTGAGCGGTCGGGAGTTGACCGTGTTTTCCACCTCGGCCAGTAGCGTGGCCAGGGTCTCGTCGCTCGGTGATTTTTCATGGAGTGTGTGGCGCAACGCCTCCTTGACGGAGCGCACCATGCGCTCCCATGCGCCGCCCATGAAAGGCGCTGCGGGCGGGATGAACCGCCAGTGGATGAGGCGGTTGGTCGCCTCCAGCTGCAGGCCGTCCTGCATGGCCTGCCGTAGTTCTTTGTCGGCTCCTCGGAAGCAGGTGGCGTTGTCGCTCCAGATTTCAGTGGGGCAGCCGCGTCTTGCGCACAGTCGCCTCAGCGCGCCAATGGCCGAGTCGACGCTCAGCGAGTGCACC
Source organism: Lobophora halterata (assembly GCA_932526365.1). Taxonomy (NCBI): domain Eukaryota; kingdom Metazoa; phylum Arthropoda; class Insecta; order Lepidoptera; family Geometridae; genus Lobophora; species Lobophora halterata. Next base: position 3,116,139 of record OW052012.1, read on the forward strand.
ACTTCAAGATGAATTGCTCTGGAACTCAAACACGTGAAAAGTGCCACATACCTTTTCTCGTGCCGCCTTCCCACAGTCACCGTCATAGGACCGAGATAATCGAGTCCGGTGTAGGAAAACGGACGAGAATGGTGGGAAAGCCGGGCCGCCGGCAGGTCGCCAGTGGCCGGCATCCCCGCCTTAGCCTTATTCAAACGACATATTTGACATGACTTTATTACATCCTTCACTGCTGGGCGTATTTTGACAATCCATGCCCTTGTGCGAAGCTCATTGGTCACGGTTTCAACACCGCCGTGATGTAGCTTCTTGTGTACATGTAGTATATACAATTTTACATAGCTATGCTTACCATCCAGCACTACGGGACTGGCTGTCTCGGGGTCGACGTCTGGCGCGGCCGTAATGCGCCCCTTGAGCCGCAGGGCTCCGTCGTCGCCTAGCGCGATACTCAGCGCTGCCAGGCGGCCGCTACCACCAGATGGCACCTTTGTCTTCAGTCGCTCGATATCCGCTGCGAAGCTTTCTTGTTGGCTTGCCCTTATCCAAAGGGACTCCGCTCTCTGCAGATAGTGAGCCTCTAACCCGATGTAACGCCTGCTGGAATTACTAAGCAAAGTACCTTTTTCCTTCTTTGCAGTTTGTTTTTGTCGCGCCTTTGTCCAAGTCGGATCGCGCTCTGCGTTAGCTCGCGTGCGCTTCCTTAGCGCCGCGGCTCGCTCGATCCGCCTGTCACGACACCTGTCGATGAACTGCAGTACGCGCGCTGTTGCGCGTATCAACCTCAGCCAGCTGGAAAATCTGTTTACATTCGGCAAATGATCATTATTGAAATTAAATGACATAGCGGCGCAGCATTTCGCTTCTCGCTCTTCCCCTGTCCTGCCTGTGGGGGTGCGCGTCTCTACCGGCCATGTCTCCTCGTTGTGGTAGAGAAACGCCGGGCCGACAAACCATCTGTGTTCAGCTGTGAAGTTTTCAGGAGTGGCGCGCGTCGCGTCGTCTGCGACGTTGTCCGCCGTCGGGACCCATCGCCACTCGTCCTTTTTCGTGCGATCTTCTATCTCGGCCAGCCGGTGAGCTACAAACGTTTTGAAGGTTCGCGGTTCTGCACGTATCCATGCCAGTGCAGTCCGCGAATCTGACCAATATACTCGCCTCGCTACATCCCAGTCGTGTTCTTCTAGGACCGTCGCCGCCAAACGCGCTCCTAGTAGCGCGGCCTGCAGTTCAAGTCGTGGGATCGAGGTCGGGCGTAGAGGTGCTACGCGGCTCTTGGCGGCGGCGAGTGCTACGCGTATCGTGCCATCCGCACGTACCTTACGCCAGTACACTGCCGTCGCGTAAGCTTCCTCACTCGCGTCTACGAATGTGTGCAGCTCGGTGACGACCGCCGGCTCCGCATCGTAGCATCGTGGTATCCTTACCTTTTCAACGTCGAGCAGCGACGCATACCACATGCTCCATTGATGACGTAGCTCTTCCGGAAGCGGTTCGTCCCATGCGGTGCCGTATCGCCATACCTCTTGCATCAGGCGCTTCGCTGGGGTGGTCAGTGGCGAGACTAATCCGAGCGGATCGAACAGCGCCATAATGACACTCAACGCCTCCCTCTTGGTTGGTGGTCGCGCGTTCGCCGCAACCTCTTTCGGAGTCCTGTGCGTACTGACCTTGTAAGTTATCCTGTCCTCTGTTACCACCCAGTGAAGGCCGAGTGCCTTCTCAGTTTCAGCGTCGCTCCCGCCGATAGCGACGGTGGCTTCCTCCGCTGACATGAAGTTGCGTAGGGCATCCTTGTGGGTCGCCGCCCACCCTCGCAACTCGAATCCCGCCCGCCTATGGACCGTATCTACCTCTGTACTTACCTTGCTCGCTTCCTCTACCGTTGGGAAGGATTGTAGATAGTCATCCATATAATGGTTACGGATGATGGCCGCTGCGGCTTCGGGATACTCCTTTTCATGCTCCTTAGCATTCCTGTTCTTAATGTAGAGTGCAGTGCACGGGGAAGAGGTGGCACCAAAAATCACCGATGTCATCCTGTACTCATCGGGTGGATTTTCATCTCTTCTGTCTCCCCGCCAAAGAAAACGCAGCGCATCCCGGTCCTCGGCTCTGACCTTGACCCTCATAAACATTTCCTGAATGTCAGCCGAGACCGCTACTGGATACTGCCGGAACCTCATGACGACGCCGGGCAGCGATTGAAGTAGGTCGGGTCCTGATAGAAGCTTATCGTTTAAACTCTTACCGGCATACTTCGCCGCCGCGTCATGTACGAGACGGATCTTGGGCTTCGCGGGATTCACCACCGCGAAGTGAGGCAGGTACCAAGTCCGTCCTTCACGAGGGGGCTCAGTGGCGCGCTCGGCATAGCCTGCCCTCGTGAGATTGTCTATACGTTCAAAGTATTTACCTTTTAAATCGGGATCTTTATCCAATTTTGATTCCAGATTCTTCAGACGTTTCAGCGCCACGCCGTAATTGTTTGGCAAGTTTTCCCGCGGATCCCGCCACAACAAACCAGTCTCAAAACGCCCGTCGGGTCCTCGGCGGCTAGTATTCTCGAGAATTTCCAAAGCCTTTTCCTCCGGGTCGCTACTGGGACGGCGTGCCTCAATACCTAGTGATTCTAACTGGAAATATTCCTTCATCATTTTTTCCAGTTGGTCTTCGCTCTCGCGTCTGCCCGAGAGGTGACCACAAAATTTACTCGCGCGTTGCGAGTCATCTCTTACCACGCTTCCGTGCAGGATCCACCCGAGATGCGTCAGAGAGGCGACCGGTTGACCGTCGCGCCCCTCTCTGATTTTTCGTGAAACTATGAGATGCCAGTTATCTTGGCCGATTATTACCTTTGGCTCGGCGTGGTCGTACGTTATCTCATCCAAAAGGTCGGCTAGGTGAATGCAGCCGGTCAAGTCGCGTCTTTGCACAGATTGACTCGTGAAGTCGAGACGGCGAACCGTCTGCGCGTCGTGCATGATGTACTCGCTATTACTATGACTACCTTTTACCTTGAGACTGATCCGCTGGCTTTTTTCATGTTTCACTTCTCCTCCGTTGGCATCTCGTATCCATAGTGTGTTGGTCGGCCCCTTAACGCCGAGCGCCTCCGCTATTGACTCCTCTATGAACGTGAAGGTGCTCCCTTCGTCCAATAATGCAAAGGTACTTACTTTATGGCTCGGCGTGCTCAACTCTATTTGAGCCATTTTCAGGTATGCGTGCCGATTCCTGCGCGTGGGCTCAGAGGAGAGGGATGCGGCGACTTCCGAGCGGGAAGTCGCGGGTTCGATACTGATAACACTATAATGCAGCATACTGTGATGCTTACGCCCGCAACTTTCCTTGTCGCACCCTGGTCCCTTGCACTCTAACCTTCTATGCCTTTCCTTTAGGCACCGAAAACAGATGGAATTTTTCCTCGCTAATTCCCATCTAGCATCGACATTCGCCCCAACAAAATTTGGACACTTTTCTAAACCGTGAGCTTTTTTACATAACGGGCACTCATTTACCTTTTTCTCCGTTTTTGCAGCGGCCGCGACGAACGCCTTCTGCGGGCGTTTGTTCCTCCCACGCCCGAGTTCTGGTTCGTCGAACTGCTCGGGCTCGGCGTAGGCCCCGCAGTCGAGCGCTTCCTCATCCAAGAACGCCGCGAGCTTCTTTAGCTCGGGCACGTTCTTTGTCTCGAGCCGTGCAAATCTGTAAAAGTTACGTCTCATGTTAGGGTTTAATTTATCCAATATTAATCGCACCATTTCGGGACTGTGTAGGTATTCCTGTTTACCCATTGCCTCTACTGTACCTACGATGTTGGCGATTTTGCTGGCGAAGATGCAAAGTTCGCGGTCTCCCCCTGCTAACTTTGGGAGCCGCTTTAATTTGTCGAACTCCGACAAAATGAGAGATTCGGGCCTCCCGAATCTTCTTTCGAGCGCCTCCATGATATCCTTTGGCCTCCCGTTATTGACAAGGAAGGAAACGGCTTCGGCTGCCCGCCCTCTTAGGCAGTCGCGGAGCCGGTTTCGGTTCGTGGCCTCATCATAGACACTTTCACTTTCCTGATATGACGCCCGAAAGGATAGCCAACCACTGTGGTGGCCATAATAAAGAGGTAAATCGTACCTGCACTTACCTCCCTTGAGATCTGACATTACCATCTTCAGTTCTCGGATGCGCACGGCCTGATCCGAGACGCCGACCTTCTCCTCTGGTCGCCGCTGCTCGTCTAACCAGTCCGTCGCCTTGACGGCGCACTCCTCCTCGAGGTCCTTCAGGCGCGCGTTGGGAGCACCAGTGACGCCCTGCGGCCGGTGTCGATCATCTTCCCCGCGCTTATGCCTGCCTAATGCTTCCTCCTCGGGTGGGGGGCCTTTACCGGTTTCCCGGGCCTTACCTTCTGCCCGGAGCCACCGGGTTATCCTTACCGAGGCGAGGTCATCCTGCGCCTCGCTCTCGTCTGATGAGTTCTCCTCTTGCTGTAAGCGCGCCAACCTCGTCTCCGCGAGCCCTCGCGCCGCCTTGGCCTCCTCGAGCTGTAGAAGCTTTACCTTTTCCTCCGCTTCTAATAGGGCCAGTCGTTGGCGGCGGGAGCCCTTGGACCGATCCGTCCGCGGTACCGTTGGCCTTTCCTGCGTGGCCTCCGCGGTGGTGTCGGTGCACGTCGTGGGGTCCGTGACGATGGTGGTGGCGGTCCTCGAATCACTGGTGACCGTCGTTGCCGCCGTGTCGGTGCGGGAGTCTCCACTGCTCTCCGTCACCTCTGCACGAGCGGCAGCCTCCTCTTTGCCAGACTGACTCCTGGTGACTGGCATTTTGTTTGTTGTTCCTGTGAATCAATCGTAATTACGCGGCACTTCCTATCCGGCACTCGAAGGACAATATAATGTGTGGGAACCGGGCCCACTAGTGGACTGTAGATTTTTGGGGGTTTAGATTGGTGCTTTGGGATTGGAAACGCGGTAAATGAAAACACCGGTTAGACAACAATTTGGGCAGAGATTCGGACCTCTAACGTTTTTGGCGGCTGGAGCAGAACTGGGGCCAAAGTCGGTTGGCAAATATTTATATTAGCGGCTATATACGTGAGAGGTCCGATGCTCTTTCCTTCTTTATTCCTTTGTTTGAAAAAATCTTACAATTCTTACATTTTAGCCTGATCCTATGTTTTAAGCTACTTTTAAACCATTTCTAAGTTTTTATGTGCATAATCTACCTTGCCTATGTATCCACATTCCCTATAAATAGCAAAAAACGGAGCGACCCTCCTACCTATTTTAAGTGGTCCCTGATTGGCTATCCTTATGTATGAGCTTTATATAATGAGAAATTGCAAACTTTTTGTCTATGCCTATTTTGGGGCGGTACAGTGCCATCTGTTTTTGAGTAGCGGTGTTAATTAGCTGAGTGAGTGAAATGCAAACACTACAGGCCTTCCGTTTCATTCTAATGAGATATCTTTTCAGTTTTGCGCGCTAGGTACCTCATAATTGTATGTTGCGAACTGTTTTTCATAAGAATACCTTTGGTCCTGGCGTCTTCGGACGCGGGACTGCCACTACCAGCAGCTCCTAAGCTGGTAGGGCTTATGAAAATTACCTACCTACCAGTTCCTTTGCAACATACCTAATTCTTCTAGTGGCACTTTACTGAAAAGTACCTATATCTCGTTACCTGTTACCTATTACCTTTTGCCTGTTTTTACCTAATTACTCAGACTCCTCAACTAAATAACACCGTACCTCTCGTCTGGGCTACCTACTAGATCGAGAGGGGAATTAAAACAACAAACCAATCAATGTTTATTTGCAAATACCTAGTTACATGTACTTTAAAACTCCTAATTATACTTAAAGTACCTACCTAATGCTTTGTTTTATTTACCTATTGAAACTGCCTAATTGTTGTCTACCTATTTAACTACCTAATTATGGCTTCGTTGATGCTGCCGCTGCTCCGTCGTCCACAAACACTGCCTTCGTCTATGGGTGGCCCAATTGTTGGGCTGCTGCTCGTGTTTTCTCATCCCACGACGTATTTTTTTTCAGAGTTTTTTAAGAAATAATTCATAATTATAATTCATTTTTGCGTTGTTTTTGAGTCCCGATAAAGTTATTTTCAGAACAATAAAAAAAACTATGGGCATAAAAAATTGCATAAAAAGGCTCACTTTGCTCACAGCGATAAGATTTTTTTCACACCACCTGCTCCACCTCCACACCAATTTCCAATTACATATCATGCTATCATCAAGATAATGTATAGCATTACCTCTCTAGGGAGGTAATGGTGTAGGAAACTCCCAAGAATTGTAATGTGATTTGAATTTGGAACGTCAAATTCGTGTGGAAACTCGTGGAAAACTCCAAGTAAAAGAACGCCCTTATGACATTGTAAAAAGGTTTGTTCGAAAATCGAACTAGCCACTCACAAAAAAAAAAACAAAACAGGCGCGACTTCAAAGATTGTGAAACAAAAGACGGTGCTGGCTGCTGAGTGCGAGGCAATAAAAGATAATTGTAAAATAATTGTAATTCTGATTTTGTAAAAACATGGGGTATATTTTTTTATAAATTGTGTAAAAATTTGCGGCTCGCTTTGCTCGCCACGATTGGGTTTGTTTTATTGGGTGATTTTGGCTACTAAAAAAGGGATTGTCCTTAGTCAACCAAGATCCTGAAAAATTGTATCGATACATTTGTATTATTGACGGTGTTTCTTTCCTAAATTACTTAAAGTTCTAAAAAAATGCGATTTGTTCGTTATTTCTGTCTTGTTGATCAATTTAGCTTATTTACTTTGGGTTTTGTATTGCATAAAAAATGAACAATTTAATGTATTTCTATACGCGTAATAACGATTGATAAATTCAAATTTTTTCAAATCATTTCAGTCTCAGTATCGATAAAAACATTAGGACAGATTTTTAAATGAGTTGGTGCTATTGATAAATCGTCTTGTTATTAGGTGCAGTAGCATGAAATTCAAGAATTGAATGGCATTCGAGTGGCATTTTGACAACTGCTTGAGGTTCTATTTTCGTTTTAAAGTTTGAACGATCTACATGTTTAGTAGACATTTGTCACGTCAAACAGCATTTTCCTTATTATAAATAAATGACGTATTTATGCGCTTTTAATTAATAGACATAAGTCGTTTGGTGTCAAAATCGAACCTGTAAAACTTGCAAACGATGACGCGTTCAATTTTTCATAGATGGAAAAGCTTGTGGAAGAGACTTATTTTGTTTATCTGACGTGAAATGCAACTGTCGCTTCTGTTGGCTAAGTTCCTATGTTATTTACCTATAATGCCCAATAAACACTTGTTCCGTATTAGAATCCCAAAGTTTTTTAACTGGCATAAGTTACAATTACCTCGTTAATATATTTGAGATAAGTTTTGAAACTGTGTCGATTTTGCCTGTAGAATTGTGGTACAAAACCTCTCAAAAAATGCGTAAATCTAAGGATATACTCCTATTTAGAAAACGTAGGCAGTTGAAAATTTGGGAGAGCATTGTGGCAAAGACCTTGACCATTAAATCAAATTGCACAACAACAGGAGTTGACCCAGAATAGATTTATCTGATACCAAAGTATTGTAATTGCTATCACAATTCAAAGGTGTTCCCGGTTTCGGATTTAGCTGAAACTTGGTGGGAACGTGGAGCATGGTGTCGTACAAAATATATCACACTGCACCAACTGTATAGAAACGCCTCATCAAGCTTAGGCCTTATGAAGGTATCTCCGGATCCAGCCATCTCCGGAGGTTGAAATTTATATATGGTAGGGGCAAATTCATTTGAAATCAATTTATGTAAAAATTAAAGCTTTAAACAAATGTGTTCAATTATGTCCTATCTTTGCTCAAAACACGCCTAATTTGACTGCACTAGTATGGTATACCGTGATATTGAGTAGCCTAGATGTGATTTTCCAGCTCATAAACTACATCCAATACCCATACCGTAAATTTCAGCTCAGTTGGATCAGTAGATTTGGCATAAATGAGGAACAAACAAACAAATCTATACATCGTCACAAAGTTTCTATTTTAATATTAGTAGTCGCATTTCTAATATTAGTAGGACTTTACCTTTAAAAAATATAGGTTGCTAAACTATTTAAAATTAAAGGAAATCATTGAATGGTGATGATATTATTGTCGTTCCAGGCAATAGTCGGCTGTGGGCATCTGATATTCGAAATCCTAAGAGGAGTAACAGGTAAATTTCACAGCTGCATTGAAACCTTCCTGCCTCTTCTACTCCAATACCTGAAAGAAGTCAAGGATCATCAAGAAACACTTTTCAGAGTTCTTACACAGACCTTAGAAGACAGCTTACAAACCATATCACCAAAGGAATACTCAATATTCTGGGATGGAATCTTAAAATTCACTGAAGAGATCTTGAAGGAAAATGATGAGGAAAGCAAGGGTTTGGAGTATATCTTGAGGCTTGCAGGCCAAGTTATCGAGCATCAGAATGGGAAATACTTGTCAAATCCGCCACAATTCGTCCTTTTACTGTTCAAAGTGATCTGTGAACAGTCAACTGAGAGTGTGCTAGAAGTTTGTTCACAAATTGGTGCGGTTTTACTGCTATCTCCAAATGTGTCGTTGTCTCAAGAACATGCTGGCATTATCGTGAAAGTTTTACTGCCTTTGCCATATCCTAGCATATTGATCAACTTTGTGCAAAATGTCATTGATTACTCCCAATTCGATCTGCACATATTACCGCCATTCATAAACTTCATTATCCAGTCAGGATTTGACAACGAAGCGATGTGCGCGTTAACCAGAATTTGTTTACGAAAATCGCCGCTAAGTAAAAACGGTATCAAGCTCTTTGAATGGGTGAAGTATCCGATCGACTTTGGTAGATATCTACCTTCATTCATGGAACATTTTAATGTGGTCATCAATGACGATATTGAAAATATTGTCGAGAATCCGGTCAAACTGATGAATATGCTATTCTGCCTGCCCCATGTGGAGAAGATCGATGTTGACCTCTGCATCAATGCACTACACTCTCTCATCTCAAAATTACTGGATGTTTTGGCCAGTTACAATCTGGAAAACCAACCGGAGCATAACAAGTTTCATTATGACACTACTGCTCTGTCCAGATGTGCTAGAAGAGTGCTGTTTCTCATTGCAAGTGCAATGGAAAGTGCCATTCACATATCAAGCTGCAAAAAGCTAAAGGAAATTGTTGATATTGAAAAACTGTTACCAATAATGCTGCCGTGTGCGGCCGACCCTAACTATCTATGCGCCCTACATCTGCTAGACCTATATTTGACTGCGTACGAACATGATAATAAGCTATCGTATCCACATTTGATGCTAGTTGATTCATACTTGAAGAGCAATGTTTCGTCGCCATTTCACGTGGTAAGATTGCTGACTACCCACATTTACAAGCTGTTTGAAAATGTTGATGGCTTGAACAAGGCAACAGATAAAGAAGATGAAAAGTTTGTGATTTTCAGTAAGTGCTATGAGGTCGAGTCCATAACTCCGTCGATCCAAGAGTACAGAGCTCAGATAAGCTTGTTGCAGAACATGACTTTCAATACCGTCCAGTATTCCCTGGCGAAAGGAACAGATTTTCACCTTTTTGCTTTGAACTACATGTTAGGAGCTTTGTATTTCAACTTCAAGCTTCTTTGGGAACCAGTATCCGAATTCGTGGCTGGTTATGGCAATGCTCTCCCGGCTGAAGAGTTCTGGCCACCATTCCACGCTGCGTTGCAATCATCATTCCTAAACGCCAAGAAAAACCTGAAGCAATTTCAGTTTGACACCGAAATTGATACAAACAACGAAATAATAAAGAATCTTTACGCAGATTACAACAGTATACTCGAAAGGCCGGATTTGTATAACTACAGAAATCTCATATTGAAAGTTATGACGAATTGCATCCAAGTATGTGAGGCAAAGAATCGGGATGTGGTTGTCTTGTTCTTGAATTTCATTGATGAAGAGTACAGAAGGAATGAAAATGCTTTGAAGATCAATGTGGAAATTCATGATACTAACAAAATGGAGATCGATGAAGAACCCGAGGATAATGTAGAGAATATAGAACAGATGATAGAAGATATTGAAGATACAAAAGAATCAGTATCGGGAAAAGTTATATTCAAAACACTGATAAATGTAATGCAAGTTCTAGCGCAGTTCAAAAACCCAAGAGCTTTACACAAAGAGCCTATATTTTGGGAGCTTTACATGGACTTTTTGAAGAACAAAAACCCGGGACTACAAAAATATGCACTGGACTGCGTGCTGAATTATAAGAACAAAAGCGTGATACCGTATAAAGCTAACCTACAGAACTTAGTAGACGAGAAAAAGTTCAAAGATGAGATGACTCTATTCAAAATCACAGAAGATGCCCAGAGTATACATTCAGAAGACAGGGAACAAGTTGTTCCTATAATTCTCAGAATCATGTACGGGAAAATGACGTCAAAACTAGGTGCAGAAAAAAAAGGCGGAGGCCAAGCTAGAAGATCTTTAGTTATGAGATATTTGGCTGGATGTAGTGAAAATGAACTGAGAGTCTTCATTGAAATGGCATTTTCACCGTTCAAACAATACATGGCAATGCCGACTAAAGAAATAAATGAAGCTGTTTTAGTGAATTTGGATTTAAAGTCCATTACCGCTCCAGGGAAACTACACAGTGTGCTAAACCTGTTTGAAGTTGTCAGAGAGTATTTTGGAGGGTACATGAAAGATGAGCTACTGTCTCAATTTTTCAACATATTCTACGGAGTTTGTTCAACCATAGCCGGTGTGTTGGCACAAGGAGATAGAGTGCATAAAGGTTATGTGAAAGTCTTGAAAAATCTGAGAGTTCTTTCATTGACAATACTGAAGAAACTGTTTGAACAATACGACAAGTATCCGTGGAAGAAAGAAGAGCTGCAACTTATATTTGAAACGATGCTATGGCCTATGATCGCCAAACTACACATTGAAGGTGTCCAAAACCCAACAATATTGCTCAAGATCCTCGGAATATGGTCACAAAATCCCAGATACTATATCCTTCTGATTACTTGCACGGAAAAAGATCCTACCAATGCGCTTTCCGCTTTGTTCAAGCTACTAGCAGCTCCAAAAATAACCCCAGTGGTTGTCAATTTGGTTCTCGATATGGTTGAAAAGCTATTGACGTTGACCGAAGATGAAGAAGACAAAGAAATACCGCGCATCGAAACATTCAACAGCTTAGTCGTTGAGGAAATTTCAAACGTGACAAATCTAAATTTCGGGAGCAAGATTCTGATACCACACATACCAAGTATTCTAGAAATCATGAAACGTCGGTTTGCAAATTCTGCAAAGTCCAACGCTGTAAACAAAAGAGATCTATTGATCCTGTCTAGAGTAACAGAGCTGGTCGCTTCCCCAGAAATATGCGATGAACTTTTGACTTTGCTGTTACCTATATTGGTCAAGAAAGTTTGTATGAATATGGCAGAAGAAAATATGGAGTACGCTGTCAATACTATTATCAATTTGCTTGGGCATAGCACTCAACCACAAGTCTACATCAAGAACATCGCCGTTTTGTTCAACAAAGTCGGGCCTGTTGATGTTAGAAAACTACTGATAAAGCTCTTATTTTCTATAGCAGAAAGTTCAAAATCCAGCAAAGAATCGCTCGAAAGGATAGCTCGAATAGTTGGAGAAATGAATGCGTTCAACAAGCGTTGGATAGAGCAACCGGATTTCGATAGAAGAATCGATGCGTACAAAGAGATTTACAAACTATCAGACGACAATGTAATTGACGTCGATCTCGCTATACTCATAGTCAACAATTGCTTTTACACTATTCGTACCGAGAAAGATATTGGTTTACGCGACGGTGCTGGCCTATGTTTAAAGAGAATACTGCCAAAACTGCTGATGAAATACAGATCAGCTACCGATGGTCAGTTCTTAGTAAGAGATACAGTCCTATCACTTATATCGACCGGAATCAGAGATGCAAAGAACGAAAATCTAAGAAATGAGAGTATTGCTCTGCTCGGGACTTTGGCTAGAGAGTGTCCAGATGCTGACGTAGTTTTGTCAGATCTGGCCACTTTGACCAATAAAGAGGACGTAGAAGTCGACTTCTTTGAAAATATGTGTCATTTACAAATGCACAGAAGAGTCAGAGCTCTAATGAAATTCTGCAAAGTCTCGAAAAAGATGACAAAATGTCCGACACCTAGAACATTGACCAACTTTATTCTGCCATTGGCAACAATGTTTCTAGGAGACGATAAATATACTGACAAGAATTCTCTAATAGACGCATGCATCGAAGTAGTTGCTACATGCTGTCGGTTACTTCCTTGGTATCACTATGAAGTCATCTTAAAACTATACCTGAACAAGATGCGAACAACTGAATATCAAAAGCAGCTTACACGTATACTTATTGGAATAATAGATGCCTTCCATTTCGACTTTTCCAAAGCGAAAAATATTGAACTGCCCAAAGCTTTGATCAACAATATTGCTACTGGAAAACTAGTTATCAAAATGAACGGCCCTAAAGAACGGAAAGCAGACTCTTTGAAAAAAGGCAAAATAGATAAAACAGAAGCAGTAGAATCAGCAGAAACAGCCAAAGAAGAGGTTACAGAAGAGACACCAACTAAAACAGACGAAGAAAATACCACAAACGTTGACCATAATGATCTAGACCAAGAAGTTATTGATACAGAAAAAGAAACCGAGCAAGAAAAAGAGGTTCCAATAGATGAAGAAGCGGAATTAAAAGCGGCTGATGAAGAGGAAGCAAATGAAGAATCTCTAAAGGAAATTTCTAATGAGCCGGCGTTTGAGAGAATTACAAGCGTGTCACCTTCTGTAGCCAAGAGGATCATCAAGTCTTTGAGCGCCGGACTACTGCCACAGCTAAATCGGTAAGAAAACTTGCATTCACTGTTACAGGTGTATTAACAAAAGCTGCAATGAACCACACATTCACACGTGCGCTTGTGAGTTTTGACTTGAGAGTTAGTGTCATCCTAAATTTGTCGATCCTAAGTTTGAAAGGGCCAGCTTTCGTTGAGAGACCTGTATTTCGTGATATCCTTGTTAGTTTTTGATTCATGATAACCATTTAGGTTATGAAGAGTAAAACGCAGTTTTTGGTAATCTGCTATTTTCAACCGACTTCAAAAAAGGAAGTTTGTTACCTCTGAACTTTGTTGCTTATAAACCGATTTGAAAAAAAAAGTTTTTTGTTTGAGAGGTTATATTTTCAGATAAGCCACATAGAATTTTTAACAAATTCGGTTCAGTAGTTTAGTTGTCAAATCAAAACAACTGAAAATCGTAGCGTCGTAGCGAACAAAAATGCGTATTTTGATACCCTGTGATTTATTAGTGGAGCCTACTGTCACTTGAACCGTCCGATTGAAGTCCGTTGTTGTAAGTTTGTGTAAAACCTTGATTATTACTTTATGTGTATAGTTAGATAACTTGCCCATCTTTTCAGTGCAATAGGCAAAATGACAGATCATGAAGAATCCCACAAAGTGAACAGGCGTAAGACCAGCGTTGACCGACAAGAGGAGGACATGCAAAGGGTCCCCATAGCGCTGGCACTGGTGAAGTTGCTGCAGAGACTGCCCGGGGACCTGTTGAAGTACCAACTACCAGGGTAAGCGAAAAATATACGTAAATGTGAATTTGACTCATAAAAATATACTTATTAGATATATTATAGGTTTTTCTATTCAATAGAATAAATTATTAGCCAGTTCTTTTGAATTAAGGTACCAGTGAAATTATTGAGCTCAAAAAATGACTCAAAGTGGATGCTTTAGCAGTGTTTTATCGGTCTTTTTGGGGTAAAGTCCCGTGTAACTCTATTCTGGTTATAGGCAAGCAACGTTGTGTATGTATTTCAACGTTATGTGAATTCTAATAAGAGTAATGTTTCAAAAAACTATCTTTAGTTAAGTGAACCAATATAACTTCTTATATTTTCTTTCAGGATCTTCGTAAAAATATGCTCATTCCTAAAATCTCCACTCAAACAAGTGAGACTCATGGCTCGTGATATCCTCAAGAAAATCATGATCGCAATTGGCACTGCCTACTTAGGAATACTCTTCGAACACCTCACAATGCTTCTAACCAGGGGCTTCCAAATACACGTATTAGTAGCAACTATACACACCGTTCTAGAAGCTTTGAAAGATAACTTCAAATCTGGTGACATAGACAGGAATTTACACCACATTTTAGATGTATGCACAAATGATCTGTTCGGAGCTTTATCCGAAGAGAAAGAAGTAGATAAACTACATTACAAAACACCTGAAGCGAAGCCTAGTAAGAAAAGTTACGTCACTCTTATGATAGTGTCACAAAATATCACTGAAAGTCATTTGATAAACCTGCTACTGCCTTTCAAAGAGGTATTACAAAAGCATCATTCGAAGAAAATTGTGCTCAAAGTGCAGGAAGCTATGATGCACATCAGCACTGGTTTAGTAGCCAACAAATTCGTCGATATCGAACCTCTATTTATATTCCTACACGGAATCGCTTCAGAAAGCATACCGGAGTTCGTATTAGGAGCGCCGAAGAGGCAGATATCCGAAGCGCAAAGAGAAAAGATGCTTCGCGCGAAACCAGATTGCTTCATAATTCCTGTAACACCCAAAAGAAATAAAGAAAACCAGGCTAGAAACGTCAAGACATCCGGGAAAGCAAATGCTCACGTCCTAGTAGAATTCAGCTTGAATATATTATACGTGATACTGAAAAGAGAAAAGGTTTCGCGCGTCGATTGCAAAGCTTTCGTAGATCCGCTGATTCCTCTACTCGTCGATGCTTTGAAAAGCGACCATATTAAAGTGGCTACAGTAGCTATGAAGTGTATTACTACTCTATGGACTATACGTGTCAGTACCCCAACTTTGGAAGAAATGGTACAGGATATAGTGAAAATGTTGTTCGGTATACTACATAAGTATGCTACTTTTGAGATAAGCAAGCAGAATGATAACTACCATTTAGTCTGGAACGCTTTCAAGGTGAGCTTTTGAGTTTAGCATTTATTTAGCATTATCATCATTCAACAATCAATGAGGACGTGGTGGCCGAGTGGATGAGGCCCTTGCCTTGCGATCTGATGGTCGCGGGTTCGAATCCCGGTGGCAGTCATGCGTAAATGGGTTTTTTCGGTCGAAAAAATCTATGTATGCACCCCACGTTCTCGCAACGGTGAAGGAAAACATCGTGAGGAAACCGGCATGTCAACGGACAGAAAACCAAAAAAAACAAATGTTCTATGGCATGCGACATCCACCAATCCGCATTGGTTCCGCGTGGTGGATTAAGACCCATTCACTCTCCTGCCGAGAGTAGGCCTGAGTCCCAGCAGTGGGAACATTATAGGCTGATAATGCTAATGTAATGCTAGCATTATCATTGTCACCTATATTAATATCTTCATCTTAAGCTCAATTTAGTTCAATGCTGCTCGTAAACTGTCCTAACAATACACCTTCAATAGTCAAATTGACTATTGTTATTTTCCTACTAGCTTTCAATGCACAAATTCGTTTGTCTTTCAAATTAATAATGTCGTTTGTACGCATTTTCAGATCTTAACTAATAATTAATCTAAGTTTCAAAACTTTACGTCCATTGGTTTAGTCTGTATATCTGTCAGTCAGTCAGTCATGGTCGTGCTTTTTATAGATTTTTCTTGCAAATGTTTTTCAAGATGGGTATGAGAAATAGAAGATGGATGTTTGTGCCTCATTCACACCAGAACTGATGAACCGATTAAGCTAAAATATGGTATGGCTGATGTTTATAAGCTGGAAAATGACATAATCTGCTTTTTATATCGATACCACGCAGTCAGCAGTTACTTAAGGGGAATCCTCAAGGCAAATTTCCATACAAAATGTTTCGGAGAAATACTCAAAAAGTACGCCGTATTATAGTAATTTCTTCACACTATTCGTTTCGTCTATGTTTTTTTGATTTCGGCAACAAAAAAAGTGAAAGGTTTCATACGGTAATTTAGATTTTATACGTGTTTTGAAATTAACCATACTAACTTATGGGAGAGAGTATATGCATAAATATTATATTGGTTATCTGGTTTCTATAGAGCTTTTACAAGCTATGTTTAGTTTGTGGCTAGATAAATTTGTATGTAATGTGTGTCCAAAAATTGATTTATTTATTTATATTTCAGGCAGTAACAGTCTTAATCCGTAACGTGAAATACTTCAAACTCGAAGCGGACCAGTTGAAAACTCTATTGCTGTACGCGGAGGAGGATTGCCAGAATGACGAGCGCCAATCGAACTCGTTTAACCTCCTCAAAGCTATACTGGAAGCCAAGCTCGTGTCGAACGAGTTACATGAAGTGATGGAAAAAGTGTCTAGGATCTGTATACTAAGCGAATCTGCTAGGTCTAGGTGAGTTTTTTTTGTTAATACCCGATTTCGAAAAAGGAGGGTAATGTGTTTCGGGTGTATGTATGTGGGTATATGTTTAAAAGATAAAAGATAAAGATATTTGTTACTTTGAAGCGCGTAAAAGGGTTAATTTTTCCATGGATTCTGACAAATTAATGCCACTAATTTGTTTTGATTCGTGTAGGTCACAATTTATAAAGGATACCTAAAAAAATTTAAGAAAGGACGAGACGAGCCAGGCGTTCTCACTTGGATAAATGTAAAACGATCTTTTTATTAATTCAATACTTTTCAAGCTTAAGATGTTTTATAATTTGTCGCTTACGTCAGTTACTTTTGAGCGACAAAAATCTATATCTAACCTCTTCCCTCGTCTTGGAATTCGGCCGCTGTAATTTCTGACATTTACACATAGCCTCCTAAGATTTTTCTTGCGAGTAAAGTAATTGCTTAGGTTTAGTGCAAGCGGACATAAGCCTTTTATGTATTGGTTATTTTCAGGGAAGAATCTCGTTCGATATTCCTCAATTACCTAACGAACTACTCGCCGGGCAAGCGTTTGGTGAAGTTCATAGAGTTTTTCGTGTCGCAACTGAACTATGAGCTACAGCACGGCAGGGAGTCCTCGCTCAAGTTCATCGAGATGATTATCAATAAGCTGATGGTGGTAAGTTTACGTTTACATCAGTATTCTTCAACTTTTTTTGAGTCAGCGACCCTTTTTAGGGAGAAATCTTTCGACCCCCAGGAATAAGGAATATTTTACACTGCTTGTCTGGCGTATTATGGCCAAAAAGTTATCACGAACTTATACTGGCTGTTTACCTCAAACTCTGAGCTCACGCGCCTAAACCCCAGAACCGATTTAGCTTATCTACGAACTCAAAAATGGTTTTAAACTTACCTACCCACCTGCCAAATTTCATGACGATCAAATTAGCGGTTTGAGAGTTATCGTCGGACAAACATACATACCTACGCACATCATACTTTGACTAAATTTAGTAATATAGAGTTTCTTTCACTTATAAAGCACGGAACTCTAAAAATTTGAAGATTATTATCCAACATTTTCGACTAAACGTTTTACTCATTTATAAACGATAATTATTAATTTTCTATCATTTTCTTAGATCCAGTTTATATACAATTTATATAACCAGCTGATTCAAGATTCAAGATTCAAGATTTTTTATTCGCCAGAACATAGTATACATAGTATGTTGTTAAAGAATATTATTAGTGCCTTATGTTCTACCTTTTAAGGTGTGCGAGTTACAGTGAATGAATATAATACTATCAAATGGTATTTAAATGTCAGAGTGAATTTAAATTTTAACGATACCTACTACTTAACTATAATTATATTAAACAGCACAATACACTAGCACATAAATCTGCCTACTTTTTTGCAAACTTTTGTAAATAGTATATTTTATTTTTCAGTATGATTCATAAATTCCTTTAAGTTATAGAAACAGTTTTCAGCTAGCCATTTTACCAGCCTTCGTTTAAACATTGGTAGGGGTGTATCCTTAAACGAGTTGGGCAGTTTATTATATACTTTTATGGCATTTATAAAAGCATTTCTTTTATAGATATCAAGTTTTGAGAAAGGTAAATACAGTTCATATGGATATCTAGTCATTGCCCTTCTGGATACTACATCACAATGTTTTTTGAACTGATCTGGATTTTGTTTAACAAATATACAAAGTTGCTTGATATACATACAGGGCAAGGGACTTTTCAAAGGTGTTTACGGTCACTAAAACAGTCCAATTGAAGTCGGTTATCTGTTTTTGTAAAATTGACGACACAGATGGTCGAATTCGGTTGGTTCGATTCCCGCATCAGAACAAACATTTGTATAATAAACATCGGCGTTTGTCCTGAGTCTGGGTGTTTTCTAAGTATTCTATGTATGTATTTACAAAAAAAAAAGTATTTAAGTATTCTATCAGCCATATGATTCCCATAGTACAAGCTCTGCTTAGTTTGGGGGTAGATGGCGTTGTGTGAAATGTCCAAATATTTATTGTTATTATTAAAAACCTTGATTATTTGGTAATTAAAAACTTGTGGTGTATATGTAGGCTCAACTAACGAAACACAGTGAACACTTGCTGCTATCCCTCGGCGCGTGCATGTTGAACGACGCGGCGCCGGAGTGTCGCGCGGCCGCCGCGGGCTGCATCGAGGCCATGCTGCGCCGCTTCCCCGCCGCCGAGAGGAACAAGCTGTTCGATCTCGTGCTCACATTCTTACAAGACACACAGGTATGAAAACCTCATCTCGTTCATCTTCTTATCTGTCTGTCTTTATTTTTCTCAGGTGTCATCGGCACAACATGTTTTATTCTTATACTAGCTGGTGTAGGTTTATAAATTGTAGCCTATGTTTTATTCTGATGTATAAGCTATATTATTGTAAAGTTTCATTAAAATCCATTCAGTAGTTTTCACGTGAAAGAGTAACAAACATCCATCCATCCATACTTACTTACAAACTTTCGTGTTTATAATATTAGTGGGATTCATCTCTGTACTCGCTCCTGTTTTATTCATATAATCTATAATACAGTCTTTGGCCTTTTTTACTCTAGTATCCATCCTCTTTCATATTCAATACTCCTCTGGTTATGTGATATTTATTCATCCCTTCGTATCACGTGTCCAGTCCATACCAAGATAACCTAGATTTATGCCTAGATACAGATTGTCACATTGTATAATTCTGATTCTGAATAACGAAATGTTACATTGCTATTTTTCTAAGTTGTCTTGATTTTTGTAAAATAGGACATTGACCTAAAATTAACTTCAGTGTCTAGGTCAAATAAAGCTTTTAATTGACCTAGACACTGAAGTTAATTTCAAGTTAATGTCTAGTTTATTGAGTACTAGCTTTGTATCGGCTTGTTTGCTTGTCTTTGACATCGAAACTACCGAAAGAATGATTATGAAACTAAGCAGACGTAGTTCTTAACATGGCTTCTAGGCTGTTTTTATCTTAGTTCAAAACAACCTTTTTTTTTCAGCCCGTCCATTTTGAACTAGCAGCCCAACTCAGCACGCGCTTCGTCAACGTCGAAAAAGACGAATTCAAAAACCGTCTCAACACAATCCTCTCTCTAATCAGCGGAAAAATACTCCTCCTCAGCAACGACATAACCGAAGGCAGATTCGTCAAGATCAAACTAGAGCAAAGCGACGATAAGACTGACGAAGAAAAACAGAGCGAAAAAGACCACAGTCTGATTCAGATACTCAACTTTATCGAAACGATTACAATACATTGCTCGTCTTGTTTGACAAATGAAAGTTATATCACCGATTTTGACGAAATAGCGCAGCATTGTCAAGCGTTGTTGGCTTACCCTCACGCGTGGGTGAGGTTGAAATCTGCCCGGGTTATAGGACAGATTCTATCAACGGTAGATGTGGGGGTATTAGAAGAAATTGTGAGGGTTAAGGTGGAGAGTGAGAGAGGTTTTATATACTGTGATACGGAGGACTGCTTGAGGAGTTTGATACTGGACTTGTGTGCGCAATTTACTCCCAATGTGTCTAAAGAAATGGCGGAACAGGTAAGATTCTTATGTTATTTTTTAGTCTTACAGACTCTAGGTAATTTCCAATATTCTACAATTTTACATAAGTTCTATATTTCTATAAAAAAGAAAAAATATTTTATAATTTGTTCAAATAGTAGAATGAGTATGACAATAACAATGGCTGAATGGTTTATACAAGTTTTTTAAATATTATTATTCGCTCTTTCAGTGACAAGAAAATAGACACAAAAACTCTGATCAGAGATAATATTTAGTTTTCTGAAAACTAGACTAGTTTTCACAACTACATATTATTAATTATTACTCAACGTATATATTTAATTTTGCATCCTCACTTTGAAGTGGATACTTCTTTGTTTGCTAGATTGTATAGGCCTAAAGTTCAAGATTTACTACGTCACATCCGAGACAACTTTTTGAAAAAAGCTGTTTTGGTTTCAGAAAATAATTTATTGCATGTCTGACATAATCCGTAGCTTTTATGAACTCTAATAAAAAAATATGTTTCAGGCAACAGCAGTATTGTTCCAAATATTCAAGATAGTACATTCTATGCCGAGTTTCAAAGTAACGAAAAAAGCTGTGGAAACCGAAGACATTGAGGGAACGAGGCTGAATATTCGATGGATCTTGTTCAAACTACGAAAGGCCATCAACGCAGAGGTCGCCAAAGCACCCACTTCTATGAATATTGTAAGTATTTTTTTAGACGACACGGATAGCGAGTGGCACTGGACTGCCACGCTGGTGTCGCGGGTTCGATTCCCGGTTCAGGACAAACATTTGTGTGATTATGAATATCGATGTTTGTCCTGTGTCTGGGTGTTTTCTACTGTTCTGTATGTATAAATAAAAAAGTATTTTAGTATTGTATCAGTTATCTGGTCTCCATAGTACAAGCTCTGCTCAGTTTGGGGCTAAATGGCGCTGTGTGATATGTCAAAAAAAAAGATTATTATTTATTTACATATTTATTGATGGATGTGGATTGTGGGTATGGTATGTATGTTTGTTAATCTGTTCCTTTTGCGCTTTGAGGCTTAACGGCTTAATGGACTAAATGAGGTGTTATGCTGCTGGTTACGAGAGTGACATAATGGTATATGAGATGTCAATAAATACAAAATGGCGACTGTAAGGGCGGCCCTTCCATATTTCAATGCTTCTGTACAAAAACGACCAAAACTTAACTTTGAAAATATAAAAAGCGTTGGTATCTTCAGCCTTGATGACACAGGGCTAGTTTACAAGGTACAAGCCAGCGAGTTTAAAATTTAGCGAGTGAATGAGTTAGCGTTCCGGAAGGATTTTCAACTAGATTGTAAAAAAGCCGATGACACGAGGCGAGTTTACAAGCTACTAACGAACTCGCTGGCTTGTAGCTTATAAACTATGATAGATAGATAGTTAGATAGTAGCACTTTATTGTACACCCTGAGGAAATATACATTATAAAAGTAAGCTTAAAAAAATAAAAATAAAAAAAATAGAGGCTACAATGGGTGGCCTTATCGCTAAAAGCGATTTCTTCCAGGCAGCCTTTGGATGGAGAGGCCTAGCCCTTTCAACTTCAACATTCAACTCTCCATTATATTTACTTGTAATGTCTTTTCCAGAGAACAGCAATATTCACAATGTGGACGCACACGATAAGCGCTCTCGACTCGGATGACGTCACATCCGTCATAGATGTCATCCTGCCCCCGATAGTTCGGGAACTGTCCACGGGGGATGCACTGGCGCCAGCGTCGATAGCGAAACAACTCGCCGGCAGGTTGGGCAAGAAGATACGACGGAAGATAGGGGACATTGAATATGGAAAGTTGGCGGCTGAGGCGCAAACGAGGCTGAATGTGAAACGCGCTGAGAGGAAAAAGGTTGGTATATTTAGAATCGACTAATAATCAAGGTATTACAAAAATATACATCAACCGACTTCAATCGGATGGTTCAAGTGACCGTAGGCACCACTGACAAGTCAGGGACACAAAACACACAATTTTATTCAATTTTGATTGAAAAACTATACAACTAAACCGATTTTGATAAAATTTCTATGAGACCAATTTGAAAGTTTATACACTCAAATAAAAAAAAAAACAAATCACACATAAAAAAAAGATAAATACTCATAATAATTAAGAATATGCCAATATATAATATAATATAAATAATATCCAATCAAGAGAAATTAAGCATATTTGCTGTTATCTATTTTATTTATTAACAATTAATTAGTAGTTAGTTGTGTAAACAAAATATAATTTAATATTCAACATAGCATAATCAGCCTATAATGTTCCCACTGCTGGGACTCAGGCCTACTCTCGGCAGGAGAGTGAATGGGTCTTAATGCACCACGCGGGGATGTCGCATGCCATAGAACATTTTTTTTTTTTTGGTTTTCTGTCCGTTGACATGCCGGTTTCCTCACGATGTTTTCCTTCACCGTTGCGAGAACGTGGGGTGCATACATAGATTTTTTCGACCGAAAAAACCCATTTACGCATGACTGCCACCGGGATTCGAACCCGCGACCATCAGATCGCAAGGCAAGGGCCTCATCCACTCGGCCACCACGTCCTCAATATTCAATGTCATTGATAATTCTGTTTTTTTTTTTTTTCTACACACACTTGACAAAAATGTAGTTGAGAAATACCCTAACATAAGGTTTTTTCTACCAGTCAACCAATTGATGGTGTGACAATTTTTTTTCCATCTGATGGACATTGTTTAATTATAATTTTATTTATATTATTATACTATTATCATCAGATTAATATTAAAATAGTAGGAAATTAAAGAATCCAAATTAACGAATACTTAATTTTATTACAGTTACTTCTACAAGAGAAAGTTAACAACCCGGAAAAGGCGGCCAAAAGAAAACTCCAGTTGAAGGATAAGAAGAAACAATCTAAGAAAATCAAGTTAGAGATGATGCACGGCAAACGAGCGCGGCCCAAAAAACGGAAGGCTGAAGATATTGATTTTGAGGATGTATTACTGAATGACGAATGAGGGAACTGAAATTTACATTGATGTTGAAGACGTATTATTGAATGATGAATGAAGGATCTGACATTAAAATTGATACTGAGTGAGAACGTATTATTAAATGAGAAATGAGGGAACTGACATTCTCATTGATATTGAGGACGTATTACTAAATGAAGAATAAGGGAACTGACATTCACATTGATATTGAGGACAAGAAAATCAAGTTAGAAATGATGCACGGCAAACGAGCGCGGCCCAAGAAACGGAAGGCTGAAGATATTGATTTTGAGGATGTATTACTGAACGAGGAATGAGGGAACTGACATTTACATTGATGTTGAAGACGTATTATTGAATGATGAATGAAGGAACTGACATTAAAATTAATACTGAGGGAGAACGTATTATTAAATGAGAAATGAGGGAACTGACATTCACATTGATATTGAGGACGTATTACTATATGAGGAATGAGGGAACTGACTTTCACATTGATATTGAGGATGTATTACTAAATGAGGAATGAGTGAACCTACATTCACATTGATATTGAGGATGTACTTATTACTAAATGAGGAATGAAGGAACTGACATTCACATTGATATTGCAGACGTGTTACTAAATGAGGAATGAGTGAACTGACATTCACATTAATGTGGAAGACTTTTTACTGGATGAGGAATGAGGGAATGAACAAGCATGAGGGATGGGTTGAGTTCG
The DNA here is from genome assembly GCA_932526365.1 of Lobophora halterata. Classification (NCBI taxonomy): domain Eukaryota; kingdom Metazoa; phylum Arthropoda; class Insecta; order Lepidoptera; family Geometridae; genus Lobophora; species Lobophora halterata. The sequence continues at coordinate 3,139,931 of OW052012.1, forward strand.
GTAACTTATTTATGATTATGAAGTAAATCATAGTTATTAGATTGTAACGGGTATTTATCGCGCTCACCTCATCTATTTTTGTGTCCCGACACGTTTCGACTGTATTGCAACAGCCGTGGTCACTGTGTGTGATAATCGCGAAAGTCTACGAAAAACTATGAGGTAAATCATACGAGAAAATCGAGTTAAAAACCTCTTTTCTTTCTTGAAGACGGTAAAAACTTAGAAACAATGTAAATTAGTACGTTAATAACAACATCGAAAGTATGAGTTATGTTTATCCGCCTTTGTTGAGCTATGTAAATTTATGTTACTACATTGTATTCAAAAGCGAATGTGTTAAATATGATTGTTGTGTTGAAATTAGAATAAGTCCATGTAAATAAAATATTTTGAGTAAAAAAGCTGTATAATTTATAATTAATTTGGATAGCTAAATTAGAAATTCTCGCTACAATAATCAAAAAAATAACATTGAATAGGATAAATTGGGGATAAGATCAAACGAAAAAACATCGTAAAGAAAATAATGCTTTATGCATATAATTTACAAAATCATTACAATTAATTATACAAAACCAATTTGTACAATAACATTAAATTTTAAATTATAGGTAGTAATCATATTCGAGAAATAGTCTTACATTCAAATAAAACAATTATTAAGACCTGAAACTTACAATAAGCAAACTACGTAGGTATTTACTGAGTTAAGTACTTACCTATTAAGAATTACTTATAAGTAAAATATGGAAATGCATGCATCTCCGAAATATTGAATTGATGAATTAAAATATATAAGTAGGTTCCTATTTTTCAAGAGTTTATTCGAATAAGATTCGTCTTTCGTGCTTGAATTTCACTACCTACTAAAATAAAACATTTCAAAACTTTGTACCTATTAAATCAACTACCTATTCGAAGTTCTTTGGGAAAACAGGGTCTTAAAATTTCCCAGCATTATTGTTGTAATGAAATATTCCGTTCTAGGTTATGACACGCGTCATAAAAATGAAAAGCTTTATCCACGAAATGCTTTTATTATAATTTATTGATTCAGGCGTTACTTTGCGAAAATCCATAAATATCAACAAATTATATAAATATATTTAGTAATAAATCCGCTTGATTTCTAAACAAAGGTTTTAATTAACTTAACTTTAGTTTAGAACTTTATTACATATTACTATATTATAAACCAAAGAGTCAACGAACAGAAAAAAAAAGTTTGAAACTCTCGTTTCGAACTTCGGCGAGTCCACACCTCCTGATGATGCCTCGTGTAAAGGCGAAACACGTGTCGTATCTTTAAACTTTGGTTTTCTGTTCGTTGACTCTTTGGTTTATAATATAGTAATATGTACTGAAGTTCTAAACTAAAGTTAAGTTAATTAAAACCTTTGTTTAGAAATCAAGCGGATTTATTACTAAATATATTTATATAATTTGTTGCTTTTATTATACCTATAATCAAGTCCGTTTCACGCTGTGATGACTGTAGTAAAACTTTATGCATTTTATATCTACGATTCAAATACTAACTTGGTATTTTTATAAGTAATAGATTTTAATCTTGCTCAATGTTCAATTGATCGAAATCATAAAAGTTTATGATCCATTCTTGCGGATCCTGCAGCGAAAGTAGGTCAAGTTATTTCAAATGTATATTGTAAGTACATATTTTCTCTAAATTGATAAACTTTTAAACTATCATGTTAACAGGTAGGTATTTATTTTAAAATTAGTTGTTTCAAAGATATTAAGGTAATATTAAATGTGCGTCACAATAACGAAACGATATATCTGTCGTGGCCGGATCATTGAATTAGCCATTTCATGAAGTGGCTGGCCATTTCATGAAATTGCCAATTCAATGATCCGGCCACGACATATCTACTTACCTACTTAGACTACGCATGAAATCATCTAGGGACCTAATCGAAAGTGAGCGACAAATCTAATCCTCAATTCGTTCACACAAAACAGCTTTTTGGTGGAAAATTAGCATTTTTATGTCTGACTGCTAAACTGACTGTCTGACTTTAACTACTAAATCTTAAAACGAAATCTGAATCTCTACATTTCTCACAGCACCAATGATAAACTTACAAAACGCTTTCAGCATATTAACCGCAGATATTAACATAACTTTATGAAACACCGGTGGATCTTCTTACATAAAAATATGTGAAGTCATAATATACCTACTGTCTAAATGTCTTTGTGGGAGGCAATTTGTATGATACGGCATTTCAAACTGTGTCGTCAAAGCCATAACCTACCTTTACTCAACTTTTATCAAGATCGAAAATACATTGATTGTAACTTCTGACTCGGCTGTCGTTGCCTTAAGGCTGATTTACACTTCCATACGTACAGTAGCGAGTTAACTTACGGTCTTGTCGAGTTAAGTTCCATCGTCTGGACTTTTGGATTTGCCAGTTAAATACTTACTGCTTAGCTGTCCGATTTCTAAACTCGCTCCCGTACTTATGGAAGTGTAAATCAACCTTTAGAGAGTAATTGATTGATTCAGGCGTTACTTTGCGGAAATCCATAAATATCAACAAATCCAATCAATAAATAAATATAAATAAATCAAATAAATAATAATATCAATAAATGGTTTATAATATAGTAATATGTACTAAAGTTCTAAACTAAAGTTAAGTTAATTAAAACCTTTGTTTAGAAATCAAGCGGATTTATTACTAAATATATTTATATAATTTGTTGACTTTAGAGAGTACCAGATTCTATAGACAGTGGACACCTTAGTGATTTTATTTCATTTTACTAACGGCGTTTGAATTGTTCATCAACGTTGTGGCACAGGTTTACATTGCCATAATATTCCTTCATTATACAGCGAGCATTTGTAAACGGACGAGGCCGAATTATACAAATTACCTGCGACATCTATAAAAGTAGGCCAGGAGCTGAAGACATAAATTCTACTGCTCTGGTTTCACGCGACACTGATTACAAATTAGAAAATCTACGTTGAAATTTTTCAATAATTTCAGAGAATATTCAAATCGTAATTCAAGGGTAGGCTAAACCGCTACTTCAATTAACTTTTATGTACTAAATAAGTAACTATATTTCTTTAGAACAAACATCTATTATATTTTGATAACTTTGTAGTAAAAGGTTACTATAGTTTAGATCGGCGAATTGCCAAAATGAAATCTTTTGAAATTAGATTTAGTTCAGAACAAGATAAATGTACCTTTAGGTAGCTATATTTCGTTAGCTTGGGCATAATGTCACCATACATACTCATAGTCTAACAAACCGTTAGTCTAATATTTTCTTAACAGACCGTTAAACTAAACAAAACAAAACGGTCGTAAATGATCCCTTCGAGGAATTTATAACAATCAATTTACATATAAATTGCATTGGACGGCAGCAAGCTTTTTTATGTAAAGCCGTATTGAAAGCGTAGAACATTTTGCCTAAAAACAAATAAGATAAACTTATCATAATATGACAAGCATTCTCTTCTTATAACAGCATGGTAGATACAAAGTTGTACCTCATAGTCTCGTCTTACAGGAGCAAGGTAAATACAAGGTTGTAGGTACCTCATACCTAGTCTTCTCTTAAAGCAGCATAGTGGATTCATAATTGTACCTCATTATCTTATCTTACAGCAGAATGGTAGATACAGGGTTGTACCTCATATCTCGTCTTACAGCAGCATGGTAGATACAGGGTTGTACCTCAATCTGTCTTACAGCAGCATGGTAGATACAGGGTTATACTTCAATCTGTCTTACAGCAGCATGGTAGATACAGGGTTGTACCTCATAATCTTGGAAAGCAGTATCCAAAGCACGGACGTGGTAGTTGCTAGAACAACGCCTCCCCAGCCCAGATCAAGAGACCAAGAAGTTGAGAACTCCCGAGCAGATAACAAGGGTAGAGCTGGTAGCCGGGAGCCTATGAGACCGTCGCCAGAGTCGTCGTGAGAACTACTGCGGGAGGAGACGCGTTGGACTCTCTTGAAGTGTATTATTAGGAGTGTGAACATCGCGAAGAGACCTGCGAATGGGAAATGTTATGAGCAAATATACTCTCGGCTAGGTTCGCTTCGGTTTTGGACAGTTTTTTTATTACAGGCAGCGAGAGTTTATGCATTCTATTATTAAACTATTGCGAGTTGCTAGTGGACGCAGTAGTAGATTGCTCTGTGGTTTTGGTAAAGTCCCATGAAAAAAAAAACATGAAGTATTGAAGATGCTACGCGAGTTGCTACGTTGGCGTAGCACATTTACAAGTTACACTGTAGGACTTTCACGAGCTACTTTGTAGGACTTCTACGAAATACGCTGTAGAACTTTTACGAGTTGCACTGTCAAACTTCTACGGGCTACGTTGTAGAACTTCTACGAGCTACGTTGTAGAACGTCTACGAGCTACGCTGTAGAACTTCTACGAGCTATGCTGTACCACTTCTACGAGTTACGCTTTGGAACTTCTAAGAGTTGCACTGTTAAACTCCTAAGAGCTACGCTGTAGTACTTTTACGGGCTACGCTGTAGAAGTGCGTGTAAAGATCGTAATAGATATGATAAGATATTTATTTATTAACTCATAATTACAACCAATAGTGGTGACAAGACATAGTTATGAATGTGTGAGTGGGTTAGTGACTCACCAGCCAACAGATACATGACTCCGGTGACCAGCACGGCGCTAATCTGATGCTGGCAGACTCCGAAGGCGCCAACCAACGCAGCACTACCTAGGACTATCAGGCACACCAGTGCACATGATATTGAGAGATTCTGCATACCTGGAAAAAAGGGTATGATGAAGAATTGAAATTATCTCTACAAACAGTTGCTTGTTCCCCACTTTAGGTAGGAAAAATCATTTTTTTTTAAATAATTAGGCCTATTTAGTATTTGTACCTACCTACTGCGTGCGAGTCCAAGAGGTGGGAATTCTAAAGGCTGATTAATGATTATGTACAGTCGGCTCTGTAATGGTCTTTACACCCAGCTTTCGCTGTGTTCTCCTGTGTTAACCACTCACACAAACATATAATTTGTGTGCGTGAGTAAACTACTGATGTGATTAAATCACTTAAGATATACTCATAATACAAACTACAAGTGAATCACATGAGAACACTGGCGTTAACTGGGTGTAAAGATAATTACGGAGCCGACTGTACATACCTAGATATTTATCTACATTACTTTGTCGTGAAAAATAGGTAAAGTAGGTAGGTACCTAATCTGCCACTTGACCTCAAAGTTTTGACGAATAACCTTTCTAAAGTCCATATTTCTTTCATAGCAGTAAAGACCCTTCTTTCATAAATATAAATCGACCTAAAATACGCCGTGAAAGCTTTCAGCTGAAAACATTCATTAGGATTCAAAAAACGTCCCCTTTTCAACGTGAAAAAGTGATGGCAAAAAACTGTGCTAGTTTGGAGTTTGAGCTCATTTTTTGTGTGAGTTTTCAAGGAGTTTTCCGTGAATTTTCGCATGACAAGCAAAATTAATTGGGACCTTATTTTTTACTTCTTCGTAGGTATATCCAAAATTAGATAGCTAACACTTTATTGTACACCAACAATAACAAAGCAGAGTTAAACAATAGAACAAGAATAAAAAGGCCTTAAGAGGCGGCCTTATCGCTGTGAGGGATTTCTTCCAGGCAACCCGGCAAGGAAAGAATAAAATTGTAGTAAAAAAGTAAGAGTAGATAAAACATCTCTCTTTATGTATTAAGGCACATAATAAGTAGCAAGTTTTCTCCAATTTTCAGTTATTTTTATGGAACAAAATACAGATTCATAGGATAAAATAATTGTGTCAAAGCGATTGCCTTGAAGAATACCAGATGTAATGCAAATTTTTATAAGAGATAAAATATTAAGTTGTCCTAAAAAAATATTAAGCAAAGTGCCAACATATATACCTATGTAGATTGTAGTAGTTAGCTTATGCTATAATAAAATTTAATAAAAAAAAACCCTACAAACCTGAATACGAGCAAAAATAATCTAATTTTAAGTAATTCGACTTGATTTTTTTCGCTGTTACGTGCGGCTTTTGACCTTTAGGTACGTTTTCGCCTTTCGTAATTAGTACCTAATTATACGAAACATTTTCGTAAAAGTCCAAGGTTATAAACGAGGGATGAAAGGGCGTTGTTTATTTATAAGTTACTAGGGCTACGTTGCTTGAATACTTATTACCTACATCGCCTAGATTTTCATCATGATGAACCAGGGTTTATTAAACAAAGTTTTATATTTGAAATTTTATTAGGCATATATTTTATAATTATAATTGGTAAAAAAACATGATTATAATGATGTTTTTTTACCAATTTCCGTCTAAAATCTTCTTAATAGGATACCCGTTCTTGCCAAATTCCAGCATATTATTTTTGAATTCGCAAAGTATACTTGCTACATCTTTATGTACCTTTTTATGTATATTTTTGTCCTTTTGGACAAAGATACTTTACCCTAGATTTCGGGGTAAGTAATTCCTAAATTAAACCTTGTCTAAAGCAGAAAAAAACCGATGTACGTAAATTTTTCTCATGGTTCAAAACCTAATTATGTTCAGTTAGTCTTGATAGTTCCCTACTGCGAAGGGGTGAGTATTATCGTGTCTCAAGTAAACGTGTCCATTTGTAAACGTGTCCCATTTTTTCAATTCGCGTGTAAATAAGTTTTTGTATATTTTTATACTTACGATGTTGCCAATCAGCCCGCGGCTCGTCATCATCATTGTCAGCTAGATAGTTTGTGCAAGTTGGCTCTTTGGGGAAGCCTGCCCTGTGCAAAATTGATATTTCTTCCTCTGAAAATAAAGATCATTATCGAATGACCACATCGAACTTGACTGAAGGAGTTTTATAGACTTTCATATGATGGTATATAACATAGAAAAACCAATTATAATGGAGTACCTTCTAAAGAAACGCACATAGTCCATATGCCGCCGTTCATTGGAACCAAAAATGTGCCACCTCCTTTTCGATTGCTCGTGTCTTCGATCTGTAAAGAAAAAGTTATTATTGCGCTTGTAAAAAAGGTTTTTTTTGCAAATACACGTTTCCGTAACGTAAAAGCTTTCTATATTAGTATTTATCTTCGAGACTTAAAAAAAAAAATAACCGAAGATGAAAGTGGAGTTTTAAAAATCACACTTTTTGCTAACTGTACCGGCATTGTGCAAAAGGCCCATCATAATAAGCCTATTATATTAAGTAAGTACAGAGGTACTCAGACCTATTCTTACGGGCATTAGATAGGGCAATAAATATTTTCTACGATCACCGTCTGAATAAGATTCCAACTCTTATAACAAGTGGTAATAATGAATTCCATATGTATCATTCTACCAGCATTTATCAGGTTTCAGAGCTGGAACAAATCCATCAACGAAAAGAAATCACGTAGGTTCATTCCCTAGGTGCTTAGGTAAACGTAAAGTTTGTATTGACTCCTTAACTCTGTGGCCAACCACAGATCAAGCCCATTCCTATGCCATTAGTTAGTGACTTATAAGTGACGAACAATGGTCTGACTCCCAGGATTTGGACTCCTTAACCCTGGCCACAGGGTTAAGGAGTCAATAAGTTTGTACCGTCAGCAATAAAATATGATTAAACTCTACTATAAGACTTGATGTGACTCATGTAGACAAATTAATAAAAAACGTAAGTACTTATTAAGTAAGTACCTATTCAAAAATAACCTACATCTAATGTAACCAATGACTCGCAAGCCAATCACAGTGCGTGGTCCAATATGAACGTACTTGGCCTTTATTTTGCTAACTGTACAATTTTTTGTGGCTCAGGACGTGATTCTTTTAAGAAATAAGGCTCATAGAAATAAAAGAATGCAAAACAGAGATTTCGACCTTCGTCTATTTTTATTTGTTCGGTATTAAACTATAAAAAATCCTCAAGTTTAACGAGTTTGTTGACATTTATTATAGAAAAGTTTTATTGTAATTTGCTTCACAAAAGACAGACTTTTAAATTAACCCCAAAATTATTATACAGTGGTGTCGTGACTGTGTGAAATTATCAGATTCGTGGAAAAAGACAATTTGCCTTTCAAATAAGTTAGTAAATTTTTGTAATTTTCATATGATACAAAATAAAAGTTAAGTCGAAACTTACTCTTACAGTTATAATACTGATACAGACTATTTTATTTTATTTTAAATTAAGTACTTAGTCTTGGTTCTAAATTTTTCGTTTTATTCCAAGTTTTTCTAGTTTTCTTTGATGCATTGATTATAAGAAACTTTGACAGAAACATACTACAATCGACTTCATTTAGGATTGTTCTCAGTGTTCAAGTGACCGCAAACACTACTGAAAAGTCAAAAGAAAGAAAGATTTTTTTTCAGTTAGATCGTCGATTTATAAACTAAACTACTGAACCGATTTTGATAATTAATACCTACCTACTTCCACAAATTACCTTCCAAAAAAAAAAAACATTAAAATCAATTCATAATTGGCGGTGTAATCGCGTAACAAACATCTCCAGGGGTCCTACACGACGCTACAAACTTTTGAATATTAAATCACCATCATATAAGGGACCAGCAACCGTTGGGTCCGTAGTGAGTCATACTTTATCCCAAAAATCCGACCTCACTATTTCAGAAACCACGGGCCTACTCTTATATATTTAAATATTCAAATAGATTCCTCTGCCGGCAATAAGTCGCCGATTTAATGTGCCAGGCATGCATGTCAGGAATATTGGAATGGATAAAATGGGGAAAGTTATTAGTTGAAATTGCGTGAACAGGGTTTTTTTGGAATGCCTCTTAACCAGAAATTAAGCCGTGGTTATAAAAAACATATACCTATATAGCTTGATTTCTAAAGAAATTACATCAGGTAAGACTTTGATCAATCGATCGTCTATCTCAAATAAAAAAAGAATTTTATAATTTCGTTGTTTTTGTAAAAATAGTTATAAAGCTCTTTCAGGACAAACACCGATATTCATCATACAAATGTTTTTCCTGGAGCGGTAATCGAACCCAACACACTTGCCACTTGACCATCCGTGTCATGTGAACTAAGGTACAGGGCTCAAGGTAACCGGTTGTATAGTAGGTATCTAAATTACTTACAACCATAAATTAATACCGGTGTTCCTATAGAACACCATGATAGACAGTATCAAACCAAGATGGAGTCGTAAAACGGATCAAAAATATTTAGACACCACGTCAATAAAAAAAAATATTATTTTTAGTAGTTTTTACGATGTATTTTTATTAACAATGAAATAGCATAGTTATTATAACTTGTTTAATCTCTGTGTAAGTAACATGGCTATACTATACTTATCTTTTTCGACATTGCCTCGGACCAAAATGTACCTACTGTAAAAACTTTTTTGGCGTGTTTTCAATGTTGGTACTACATTATGATTCTATAATTTAATTCTACTATGCTTGCAATCGCTTGCAACCACCTTGACCTACATACCGTTACAATCTAGGGTCAATCGGAAACGACAACATAAAATGTCGCTGCCCTTCAGTTCTGTAGTGAACGGGCTCTAGGGAATTAAAAAGTGAACGAATGATAACAGACATTAATAAATTAACGGGAAATTCACGTATCTGGGAGCACGGTAGTGCTCTTACCAAGTCGAGCAAAAAAGTGGCACGGCAGTACTATCCTTTTCTCGAAGCAGTTCAGGCCATTTTCGACCCGTTATAGCTTCGTTATGGATAAAACTAGAAGCCTGAATTTTCAGTAACCAAGCAGGCATTGTATAAACACGGTATATTTGAAATTTCATTCAATTTGAACCAGTAGTTTAAGAATAATAACTAGTCAAAATTCATAATTTTGTCCCTGACTGACTGACTGACTGACTGACTGGCTGACTGATCATCAAAAGTCTACGGCACTTTTAGCAGACATAGAAGCTTCAAATTTAGAATGCAATTAGTGTTTAGTGTATACATCAAGGGAAAACTAAAATATTTTGTAATATCCGTCCAGTTTTTTAAGTACACCAACTGCTTATATTACTTTGTAATCCCATGTAAATGTATGGGATTACAAAGTACATTTGCAGTTAATGAATCAGCTTACCTGTATATGTATAATATAATGGAATAATAGGTGAAGATCATCATCATCATTGTTTAGACGAATAGTTCATAAAGATTTATTTTAAGATTTAATAATACAGTTAGTTCATATTTTGTAACTAGATGGCGCCACACGCAATTTTAGAACGCGCTATCGAAGTGTTTCCGATATGTGTAAGGTTTGAGTGCGAAGTATATGACACGGTAAACTCGCTTTTCTTCGCTTCGCTTCGCTTTCGCTTGCTTGCTGAGAGTCCGGTGACGCAGTAACAGCCATCTGCGGCTAACTGCATTAAACGTCCATACGAAAAAAAAAAAAAAAAACTTGCTTGATAGAGTCCGGTGACGCAGTAACAGCCATCTGCGGCTAACTGCATTAAACGTCCATCCGAAAAAAAAGAACTTGCTTGCCCAGTGAGACGCTCGAATTGTTCAGCCCCCAGTATTACAATAGAGCAACTTTGTTACCGAGAGGCCGACTTTTTCATCTGAGAGCGCCCGGGAGGACCTTTGAAAGTTTGGTGCAAGTATGCATAGGTCCCTTATGTAGGGACTTAATAAAGTAACCGGCTTGGTGTTACATGGATCTGACAAATTTTTACGGTAGAAAGCGAGAATTGGTACAAATTTTAAAAATTTTTACAAAATTGGTTTTGATGGCATCGTATTGTCAAGTAATAATGGTTAATAGACATGGTATAACAATGTTCGAAATTCATGATGTAAGCTTATACAGTTAACTACTGATTTTGCAATTTCCTGCATGATAGAGAAAATTGTAAAAGTACACCATATTCCTAAAAATATTAAAAAAGCTTGGACGTAACTGACTGACTGACGAACGGAAAGCTTACAAGGTAAACCAGTAGGTAGACATAGACACCCACCCGTATTCTAAAGCGTCGATAACACACAAGCTTTTTTACAAGCTTTGTTGGCGTTTTTAAAAACTAGCGTGTGAGTGTGTTAGCTTTTGGGATTGTCAACGAGTAGATTGTAAAAACGCCGATGACACTTGGTGACTTTAAACACTACAAGCGAAGTCGCTGGCGTGTATCGTGTAAAAAAGCCATAGTACTATAAGACGATTTTTACACTCAAATAAATACTTAAATTTGAAATTTGACAGATGACAGCCGAAACCTTTAGTAAAGCGGCGGCCATTTTTCTACTCACGTAAGGTGAGTTTGAGGAATGACTTATAATACGGATGAGAGACTTGAAATTTGGAGAGTAAGTTCGTCAGTGTAAGCGCGTATGGACTAAGAAAGGAATTTACTTAATACGGAACGCAAACAAAGTTGCTGGTGTTAACTAGTCGCCCATATTTTCCGAAACTTTCTTACAATATGGCGAGTAGGTAAACTTATCAACAATAAAGACGTCGACTCGAAGTTTTTGCTTGCACGGACTTGAGCTTAGCTTTCAGGAAAAATAACGCAAAAGTTGAGAAGATACGGCCTTTGTGTGGATGTAGAGCTCAGGATTTTGACTGGATGTAGTACAGATAGTAGGTCAGTTCCAAATCCTACTATCCTGTATTTCCTGTACAATATCGTCACTGTAAAGGCAAAAGTACTAAAGTGCCATTATAGCTAAAAGGCGCTTTAGAACTTTTGCCTTTCTAGTTACAATATACATATATGTCTATTAAGCTTTCGTATTGGTATTTAGATATATAGATTTCGGTATTCAGCTAGAACACTTTATTGTGCACCAACAAAAATAAGAAGAAAAAACAAGAAGAACAAAGCAGCATAAAACAATAGACAAAGACTTTAATGTAGGTAGAACAAGGGGCGGCCTTATCGCCATGAGCGATATCTTTCAGACAACCCGGCAAGGAAGAAAAATGTATTTGTGATAGACGACACACACTTTGTCCCTATTTCCAATTTTTTTTGACAATATTAAAAAAAAAACAACCTATATAAGTAAATAGTACCTACTTACAATAATAAAGGCAAAATACAGTTACTTTATTTTTGTTTATTCACAAAAGCACTTCTAACATAATAAGTAGGTATAGACAGCGTCATAGATAAGTATCACCCTTGCAAAAGACACCCAGCTTCAAATCCCTTCAAAAAATTGAATAAAATTATGATTAGACTTACATGGTTATAAAAATATACTTGTAATGTTTTTTGAGGGCTTTAACTTCTTCCTACGTTGCGGGCGCGGCGTTTTGAAGGGATTTGAAGCTGGGCGTCTTGTGCAAAGAGGATACTTATCTATGACGCTGTCTGTACCTACCCAATTAGCTGATAGTAAAACCAAACCAATTATTGATATGCAATTAAAACAATGAATGTGTGCGCTCGATCCGAAACATAATTAGCAAAGTTTATTCACAATCATTAACAAAATTGTTCAGTTATCATATTTAGACTACTTTTATAATTAAGGTTTCTTTCGTGCACGAGGTATCTACTCTAGATAATTTGTAAAGTTAGAAGTCCTAATTATGAATGACGTCATAATTGGCATTAGTTTATTTGAAATTCGATAAGCTAAAATGGTAAATAAATTATGTAAATATTTCGAATGAACGTTCCTACGTTCATCTCTAACTATAAATAGAATTCGGTAAATGTTATTTACACGAACTAGGAATAATATTATGTAGAGTAATCCCTTCAGTAATAAACTTATTAGAAAGAAATTTATCATAACCCTAATACTTACCTATTCTTGAGTAAATACATTCCACACTTTGTATTGCAGTGTTATGTAGGTAGATATTTATTATCGCGTGTCCTTCGAAGTTCATTAGCACACATTAAATTAATGGAAATGGAAATAATAAAGTATTTCATTTAATTGGAATGTTTGGGCAAACAAAAGAGTGTTCATCAGTTAGACACTGGCTTTATCTAAATGAAATAGAGAAAACATTATATTTACATAGAAAAATATCAGTTTTCATAGCGTTGATTCTGTTATAAAAATAATCGTATCCACAAAAATGAATAAGAAATGTATTTTTTTTGCAATCGGAATATTTAGTTGAGGTGAATACATAATATAAAACTACTTCTTCTACTTATCGTGTCACTAGTTCTTTAGGAGCAGTGTGGTGAAAGGATTTCAAGTGCGCTTTGAAGAGGCTCCTTTCGTGCACTTGACACATGTTTTTTTGAACTTTTTAGGTTTTATGGCAGGCCGGTTTCCTCACGATGTTTTCCTTCACCGTAAAGCACATGTTTTAATGCACACATTCATTTTTTTTGAGCAGAAATATGCATTAGTGTACGACGGCGTTCAAACCACGACCTTCGGAACGAAATTCGCGGCACGTCCCACTCGGCCAAACGGCTTTTTTACAATTTAACTAAAAACTGTACAGTTTCGGATTTATCTTTATTACCTATCAGTGGCCCTGCAATACTAGTCTTTTATGTATGTATAGTTTAAAATTGTTTTACACTAAAAGTGCTCTACCGGCCGCTGCAATCTTGGTATGAATTGAGCATAACAGTTAATTAATTAAATACATACATGGGTATTCTTAAGTAGCTAAATTCTCATTAGTTCCTTGACTAATGGACGGCCGTGCTTGGCTGTCAACCTTCAGGGTTGACTTGACCTCGAGAAGGGTGAATACGGAAGTCGACTCTTGTGTCTCATTGGTCGTTAATTCGTCGTTACAAAAGTTATAAAAGAAAACTTTTCTTTTTCATTGTTACATCCTACCCATTCTATTAGGTAGTGAGGAGCGACGAGGATTCACAGATCATCAATTTAATTAAAAGGCTTTGTCACTGATAGATTACGCGACAACGCAAATGACAACTGAGCGTAGAGACTTGAAATTTTGAAGGTATGTTAGTACTCGTAAAGAGTAAATGCGTTCTAAGGGCCTGCGCACATACGGCAAAGCGAAGCATTTTTCACTGTCTCACTATTATCGACATTGTCCTCATTGAAATGTGTTGTGTTATTTGATATTAGATATTATTTCAAATGACAGAGAAAAATGCTCTGCGCTGCGCTCCGACGTATGTACGCCGAACCTAAGCATGAATTAATTCGCTACGCAAATGATATTGTTGTGAGTGTTAGTCAGTCAGTAGTTCTCAGTATAATATTGATTTTGATAAGTCATCATGCAGCATGTTATTGAGTTGAGGCAAGCAAATGCTTTCCAAAATTTTCTCTAGTAATCTGAATTAGGACAAATGCAGTTAGAAAATAGGCTAAGCTACTCGTAAAGGCAGGATAAAAATAGCGCAAGATTTGTCGGATAACAACTGCATTTTCTGTATACTTACCAGTAGAATATACCCTCAATTTGCCTGAAATTACACGATATAACGATTGCGTGCGAAGCGAAAATAAATACGGAAATATGTCAAGGTTGAAAATTTTCCGCAACTAGGCAATTTTAATTAGAGTTATGTTTCTATTTACCATAAATTTATTATTTTGTAACTTTGAGATATTATTTTAGAAAAAATAAAAAGGAAATAGTAGTGAAAACTCTGGAAAATAGAAAATTATGTTGTGTTTTCGAATGTAAGAACTATGTTTCATCTATTAAATTAAATACATAACATTTCCGTTGATTTTACAATTTTTGTACTTATTTATTTATTTAATACTTTATTGCACACACTTAAAAGAAGTACAAAAGGAGGACTTAATGCTAGAGCATTTTCTACCAGTCAACCAGTTGATGGTAGAAAAAAGAAAAACTGGCGTACAACTTAATTGCTAAGTACCTAAATATATATTTAATATAAAATAGTAAATAATTATGTATTTATATATATTTATAATTAAAAATGACTAAATAAATAATATATTTATATATATTATAATATATATAAATATATTAACGTATAAAAACGTGGATTTTAAAGTGGTACTTCACTTATCTCCATTTTTTTTGGAAATCAGTCGAAAAAACAAGGGCTTAAAAAATTCAACGATAAATATCGTTTATTGGTTGACTTTACTTTACCTTCCTCTTATGGTATGATGACACATGGCTTTTTTACACGCTACACGCCAGCGAATTCGCTTGTAGCGTGTAAAGTCGCCCAGTGTCATCGGCGTTTTTACAATCTGCTTGTTGACAATCCCTCCCAAAAGCTAACACGCTCACACGCTAGCGTTTCAATTCGACAACAATCAGCTTGTAAAAAAGCTTGTGTCATCGTACTATTAGAATAAATACTTGTATCACCTCTTTACTGTAAATTAATTAAATAGTACCTAGTAAAGTTCAAAAGATAGTATAAAATAGATAGTAGATAACTACCTACAATTAAGTCTATTTGGATTCAAGCCTGGCTTAAGTCTGGCTTGTACTCGATTAATGAGCTTTCTCCACTTGAAAACTATCGACACTTAATTGTTTTCAGCTCAGACTTTATCAGAAGTTAATAGCAATGAATTAAGTTTATCTAAAGCTAATTGAAAACGTACCAAACTATATCTACGTCCTTGGATTGTAACATAAAAGGTATCCTAGATTGTTTGGAAAATTGCCAGAACACTTGTATAGAATTAGATGCTCATGAAGAAATATGTTATTAGATGTTCTCAATTTTAATCGTTTTAATTACTTAATATGTAATAAATGCATTAGATGTTAAAGAGCTACGGCGTAGCACCCCAGTAAGTAACTAAAGCAAGTACCTATACATGCTATGTATACATACATAATATACAGTATGCATACTTGCTTACTGGGGTGCTACGCCGTAGCTCTTTAGCACCTAATGCATTTATAATATATAAGAAATAAAAACAAAATTAATTTTGAGACAAAAAACGATTAAATTTTTTATGCGTCTTAGATTGGAATACAAAGTACCTAAAGCTGTTAGAATCACTGGTCTTTCGAAAAACTTTTAGATTCAAAAACTAGATTCCAAGGTCTAGATTCTACTAAAAAGGTGAAATTCTCTACTTCAACAGAACTTTTCTCCTACATATTCAATGTGCTCAAGGCCTTATACAATGGTAACAAAACTTTTATGCTAGACTCTTCCGATTCTATTTAATAATAGAATCGGAACTCAGTACTTCTTAGTTGCGAGTCCGGAAACTTCATTCAGGTTTAGCTGGTTCAGTTATGAAACAATTTGAAAGTTTTCTTCTACTTGAATGACAATCGTATTAAACTTGGTAGATCCGTCTCCTCTCTTTGGAATTGGAGCATCACAGAATGTATTTATATAATCAAACAATAGGTAACATTTGAAGTGAGTAAATGTTTTGAAATAACGGAAACATAACAGTAAGTACATAAATGTGAACAAGAATAAAATTGAGAACCTCCTTTTTGATTTTCGTCGGTTTAGGTTAAAGTTCTTTTAATTTTTTTAAGCATATTTTAAAACACCTAAATAAATTCTGGCCCTAAGTAACCCATATTCTGAATTCTTTATAGGTAATCCATTTAGGCAGCTGAGCAAGCAATTTCGATTACCGGGAAATAAATTAAATGCTGACGTGACAATATATGAGGAAACTTTTCCTGGGAATGAAAATTACGTTTTTTTATCAGATCCAAATGTATCAGAATACATGTTTATTTCTATGAATAATAAATAGTTTGATACTTTACACCTGTCGTTAGATTAAATTATTCAGATATTCATGGTCGAAAAATCGTAGTGGTCATTAGCTGGCGGACTTTGATGATCTACCGAGGTTTTATTACAACAAAAATCTGCGTCGCGGATTGATGTAAAAAATAATAGCATGCTCCCTAGGGATATCTGAGGTTTTAGCTTAATGCCATGCCTACCCGTAAAAAAACATTACTGAGTCCACGTTTAGTATCAGGTAAGAAGTATCCGTAAAAAAGCTACTTTACTTACCAAATAAATAATTTAAAAAAAATAGCGGCTGAAAAAGCATGTTTTTAACAATAGTAGGCTGGCTCTGTAATGGTCTTTACACCCAGCTTACACCGGTGGGTTCTCCTGTGATTAAACGACTCATACAAACACATGATGTGTATGG
This sequence comes from Lobophora halterata, assembly GCA_932526365.1. NCBI lineage: Eukaryota > Metazoa > Arthropoda > Insecta > Lepidoptera > Geometridae > Lobophora > Lobophora halterata. The sequence goes on from OW052012.1 coordinate 3,157,036, forward strand.
GTTAGTGGTTTAATCACATCAGTAGGTAGTTTACTCACACACATACATACGTAGCTACATGATGTGTTTGTGTGAGTGTTTTAAATATAGGAGAAGACCGGCGTAAGCTGGGTGTAAAGACCATTACAGAGCCGACTGCACAATCTGTACTTATGATATTAATAAAAAAACACGGATTTTTAACCATAAACCTGCTTAACCTACTTTTTTTTTTACTTGGTATTTATAGGCTTGCGTTTTTTTTACTATTGCTTTGAGTATTGAGGCTTGCGATTTATAGGCTTGTTGATCTTACCTTAGCAACTTTTTCATCGAGCATCCATTGCAGCGCTGTGTTGGATGTGTTGGCGAGGGCGTGAAGCGCTGCGTGCTCCCAGCCCACGTGCTCCCAGTGCTCTGTCATGATGGCTGCACACAGCATCGCCGTAGAACAGCTGCCAAACAATCATGGCAAATAAAAAACAAAATTGGCGGAGCTATGATGAGATATTTATACAGTTTTTAAATCCATCGGCAGCTTATTTGTTCTAGAATATAAAGCGTAGGCTCTTTGTAAAATTACGCAGCGTGTTAAGCGAGCCCCAAATTATTTTACATAAACAGTTTTTAATGGCACTCATTGTTTCTGTAGCGATAAAGCTCTCTAAGGTTTTTAGAAAACGGAGGGATGTATCTAATGCTAACGCGGCTACCAAAGCGAGCCGCAAGTTTTTGCCTAAATACTCTATGAGGCCTGACCTAATCAATAGGCCGAAGCTAATTACAATATAAAACGCACTACAGTCTCATTAAGTACCTACTACTCTACTAAGTGTATTTTTGTAGCTGGCTAAGAATTGTAACATAATATTGAGACGAGAAACAGAAAATTCTTAGTGTAAATTCCAACATTTCTAGCGCAAAATCTTCAAAATTACCTCGTAGGATTCCTTTCTGTTTTCTCGTAATAAGATCTCATGTTAACATCACAACGTCCTCCGAGACTTGTACAATCAGAGGTCGAGCTCCGAGCACAACTTAAGGCTAAACCTCAAATCCAATTCCATACAAAATGTTTCGGACAAATACTCAAATAGTACGCCGTATTATAGTAATTTCTTCATACTATTCGTTTCGTCCATGTTTTTTGATTTCGTCAACAAAAAAAGTGAAAGGTTTCATACTTTAATTTAGATTTTATACGTGTTTTTAAGTTAGTAGGGTTAATTTTAAAACACGTCTAAAATCTAAATTAAAGTATGAAACCTTTCATTTTTTTTGTTGACGAAATCAAAAAACATGGACGAAACGAATAGTATGAAGAAATTACTATAATACGGCGTACTTTTTGAGTATTTGTCCGAAACATTTTGTATGGAAATTTGCTTTGAGGATTCCCCTTAAGCACAATTTTTAAATATGAAGAAAATTCTTGTAATATTCTTAAATTATATTTTCTAGTATATATGTGGCCCTAGAAAAAGGTTTTCTTCTTATCCTAATAAGAATGTCAGAGAAAATTATCCTCGGAAGAAAATTGAATTTACTGTTGTCTATAAAAACGCCCCTCTTTATTGCTTACGAAATTAAGCAGCAGCTTTTCGGAGTTACAAGGCTAATATTAGTAGGTACCTAACTACTACTTTGTTTACGAGTTTCATAAACCAAAGATAACTGGTAGCATTGTACCCAAGTTATGGTAGCTTCGAACTTCTTGGTACATTTGATGTTTGCGAGGCGAGTTTCATTAGGGTGAGCTAAAGGGAAAATCCTGTGTTAGTTATTTTGGCTTTGGTAGAAGTTATGTTTAGGCTTACGATAAATTATGTTTGTATTGTACTACTTACATATCTATCGCTACTTCACAAATAAGTTGAGTATTTCTTACCTACTCGTAGTTTGGAAAGTCTGTGTTCAATTGATTAGGTAATAATAGAAAAAAAAGAAAAGAAAAAAATATATATATTTAATTCTTGGAGGTTAGAAGTGTCTGTCTGGGTCTATTCTTCTTAAAATGTTATTTTTCAGCAGAGTAATAATTCTCACGATATTACAAAAGGTAAATTCTTGAAAATAAAACATAATATGAGATAAGAAAGCGATCTAGCAATTTTAATATAAAAACGACACGTTACCACATTACCAATATAACTAAGATTTTTTGAATAAGAACCTTCTTAAAGTGTGTACCTAAGTCTTCTTATAGAATTTCGATTGAAAGAGTCTTGAAAGAAATAAATGGTATAATGAAGCCTATTCAGAACCCAAGCTGTAAAATAAATGTAGGTACGTGATTTATACAGGTGGGTTCACGTAAAATAAAATGGAATGTCTACCTTTGTCGAAATGGACTAAAATGTCTACCTTTGTCGGATTTGCCGTCGTTGCGACACCCAATCCGACGCTGCGTAAACAGAAATCACAATGTAGAGAAAACCTCTTGTATCGCCTTTTTGTATCCCAACTATAAATTCTTAATCTTGAGAAATTCTTTATTTTATGTTGAGACTTTTATTTTGGCCAAACATTTATTTTAGTTTTTACCTAAAATACGCATCGTGAACAGAATAGTAAAATAGAATAGTAAAACCACAAATGTTTTATTACCAAAAATACTTAAATGGGCAATGCAGTTTAGTATACTACAGTACTTCCTACTTTTAGTTGTATCTGTGCAGTCAGAACTTTTTTTTTTTTTTTTTTTTTTCTTTGGATTTCTACAAAATGACAGCGGGGAGAGTGCGGCGCCCGAGCCGAGCTTTTGCTAGCTGGCTTGAGCTAGATTTGCCAAACGACGAATAAAACTAGGTTATTACCTATCAATGATGGGTACCGATTGACGCAAGGCCATAGAAAAACGACTAACGGTAACTGTTATCCAATTTTTTTCAAACATATTTTGAAAAGAAAATCGATTTATTTTTTAAAGTTTTTTTGCTATACTTAGGTAGGTATCTATCTGTTTTCATTAACGGCGACTGATTGTGCTTATTTTTATTTCTGGTGATTAAAATGATAAGATGTTAGGAAATCTCCCCTGCACATGACCTAAATAGAGCTATACAGAAGGCGCAGGCACTGTTATTGCACTCCACGATTTTTGATGATCGGTCTCAAAAGCCTAGTTATTTCACAAGGTACCGCTACTAGTGCCCTTTATACTGGAACACAGTAATACTTACTAATAACTGTTCGGCGGCAGAACCTGGCACTGTGTTGGTACCAAGTTGCTACCCATGTAGACGGAATCCTGCAGAGGACTCCTTCCAACGACACCTATTTATATTTATAATTTCACCTATATGACTGACTATACCTATAGCCAATGCCCGCAATTTCGTTTGCATTGTTTTTGCTTTCATAGTAAGTACCTACTCACTTTTAGATTTTGACAATCATATCCTCCAAGTTTCATGTCTCTACGTTTATTGGTTTGGCTTTGGTTTGTACGTTGTCTGTCAGTCAGTCAGGTCTTTATATAAATCGCAATTTTTTTATCACCAGAAAAAAAAAACGGATAATCAGTTGCAACAAAAATTAAATTAAATCAAATTTTTGACAAATAAATTCGGTTAAATTGGATACTTGTTACCGTTTTCATGATTGATATATAAATTGGTAAGTAACATACATTCCTGGTTTAGAAGAGAATTTTAAACTATTTATTTGTATGTAGGTACATTTGTATGAAGTAGGCTCTTTGCCAGCAAGTCACTTATTACTATAAAAAATATGCCGACGCACATAGCGACAGAATCGATGCCCCCTGGCGCCAATTCGTCTGGACCGTTCCCACGCTTATAAAGTTATCCATAAATTGTGCTTTGTACCATGGATTAATATAATGATTCCATTAAAACACCTAGATAATTAGTTTTAAAGAAAGATGGCGTCGTCAAAGAGGGCGAAAATTTCAGACACCCCGTGTAAGTAAACCATACTTTTCGGCTTTCACGATTGAAGTAAATCATTTAGATATATCACACTAGCACTGGACTGTTATTGCTCTTTTTCCAAATTCAGCATCGGACAAAAATTACTAAAAGTTTGTATAAGTATTTTGAAAGCGAAAACCTACGCTTCCGGGTTCAATCATCATAAAGATTTGAGTGCCCGTTAGATTAGAAGTTAGCTAAATTGAGCAACTTTTTAACGCATAAGTATTTTTATAAAGTAATACTATCTATGGTTCTATACTTAATACTTAATAAGTGCTTAGTACCTATTAGGTGCGCTGTGGTGACGCCCATAAATTACAATTATTGTCAAGACGGTTTATATCTGATGCTTTCATTACATTAATCAGATCTGGATCGTAAAGATCCCAAAGTTGCGCCAAAACTGTCGTAAAATTAGGCCAACTTTCAGTGGAAGAAAACAAATGGATAGGGATTTCTTTATTGAGCTGAAAAAATAAGTGGGTAGGTAAGTAGGTACAGACAGCGTCATAGATAAGTATCCTGCTTGCACAAGACACCCAGCTTCAAATCCCTTCAAAACGCCTTGCCCGCAACGTAGGAAAAAGTTAAGGCTTCTAAAAACATTACCTAAGTATATTTTTAAAACCATGTCAGTCTAATTATAATTTTATGCTATTTTTTGAAGGGATTTGAAGCTGGGTGTCTTGTGCAAGGGGAATACTTATCTATGACGCTGTCTGTACCTACACGCTCAGTCGAACTTAGTGCTAAAATGTATTATTTTCCAGCTTATCCTCTGGGTATTGTAGTCGCTAGTTGTATTGACAAATATAAGACAAAAAAAAATTAAATAAGGTAGTAAATTAAGTAAGTATATATAATGATAAATAAAACTTTTTAAACGTTACTTGATACATAATAACATACTTAACTATAGGTATTTATAAAAAAAAAAACTTTTTTTGGGCACAAGAAATTTGACTATGAAAAGAATAGATGGATATGAATAAAAATCTACTAAGTAGGAAATTGTAACATCATTTTCTTCCAGGTTCTTTGGATAAGTTTTACTTTTTATAAAATATCTGCTCGTAAAATCGAATGGCTTTAAGCTAAGCTATCCGTTGCCAGGTCGAAAGTATTACCTACATAGTAGGGAACCAGTATTGGATAGCAGGAACGTGCCTTGTCTCTGCAATGCAGGCTACACGATGGTCGAGTTTCGAGCTTCAAATAGCTTTGGCCTAACTTTATAATTAGAGAAGCAAAGTGAAATAAGCTTTCGATAAAAAAAAAGAGTTCAAGTAGAGTAGAGAGGTCTCTGTAGTACCTACTGATAATCGTATTTTTTTATTTTTCATACATAATAAAGTGATAAGCTCAGAAATAAGATATTTAGGCAAATAAAGTAATTTGATGTCATATCATAGAGATATAGAGATCACGCCATGCCTTAGGCATAACAATAACAAAGGAAAGTGTTCTAAGTATTAGGTAACTGCTTTTACAATATCATTATGAACTTTTGAGTTTTTGTTACGTAAAACTAGGTACTTATTTTATTTTACTTTTTAAGTGGGTAAAGATAAGTAAGTTTTGCTTTAAATCTTTTTAAACTTTGCTCAAGCTTTCTTTGAAGAAAATAAAGATTGAAGAGGGTATTATGTACAAGTAATAATACTTAAAATAAGTAAGTAGTAAGTAGGTATATATTTAGGTATATTACCTATATCATCTTCTCGTCTCTCAACTTTCAGTGAGAATGTAAACCCAATACTTTTAAGTAGATCGATAGGTATACCTACTACTTAATCGAAATTTACGACTGACACAGATTCAACTTCATTTGCGTTAAAAATTACTTTCTTAGTAGGTTCGCTTGCACTTTTCTACGAGAAATGGTTAAGTCTGTAGGTACCTACATTATTTTCAGTCAGTCAGTTAGTTAGGACAAAACCTTTTTCATATTACATTGTTATAATGTAGCTATATAGCGCCCTTTATAGTCTGATCGGTACCCACACGTAGGTAAAAGCAATAATAAAAAGTTACTTGAGTTGAGCCTACTCGTTCTTAAGAGTCACGTCTCAAGTGTCTGGGAATAAGTTGGTAGCTTATCGAGTAAGTAGGTAAGTAAATAAAAGTCACCTCTAGACATATGATGACACTTTAGTTTATTTGCTTTTACACATAAGCACACGGTGCAATTTTTAGTTGCCTCTAAACTTTCAATTCAACTTCCGCCAGTTGCAGCAACAAATATGTAGTTGCTGTTTACAGTTGCCGCGAAATCGTCATAAATAGCTAGTTGCAAGTTAATGTGTGTTGAACAATTTTGAATGACGAAGTCCTGAAGTAACAAACATTTAAAAAAATACCTAGGTACCTACGTACTACCACCGAGTACTAAGAGGTATTTAGTAATACAACCGAATTGAGAGCTTCTTTTTTAGTAATCGGTTCAAAATACCTGCTATTTAATCTGTGTAAACCTTCTATTTAATCTATGCTCCGGGTTACCAACTTGTGATTACGTTACAAAAGTTCTGCGATCATGGTGAGGCGAATGACGTTTTTGGGCCCTTTCCGTGTTCCCTCGGCAACTAAGGTACCCGGGTCACGTAATCCGAAGATTTGGGTGAGTTTTATTAGTCGGGTACACGTAATAGTATGCAGGTACCTAGATCAATAAAACTAGTCGGATTAAGCCCATCACACACGTAGCTATAATATACTTGTTATAAAATAAATATTACGATTTATTGCCAATACAAATTTTCGACCGCATTTTCCAAATTTTCGATCGGAATTAACCAAAAGTTTTTAATTACCAAAAAACATAAATGGGCAATGCAGAAGGGGGATAAGGTTGTATTTGTGCAGTCAAAAATTTTTGTTACTACAGAAATATGATAGAGTGACAGCGGGGCGAGTGCGGCGCCTGAGCCGAGCTTTTGCGACCTGGCTCGAGGCATTCCCTGGTTTGCCAAACGATAAATGAAACAATGATCCGTACCGACCAATTGACGCAAAGCCATAGAAAACAAAAGAAAACGTATAACGCGTATGTTGGGAACACCATAACAACTGTAAAAAAGTCCTCGTGTACCTTACCTACAATAATAAATAATACTTAAAAATATATCTTTTAATAAGAAAACCCTGAACTACTAAAGCTCCTGCGAAACAACAGCTGGCATTAAACAGTTAAGTTCTATTTAATTCTGGACCGGAAAAGAACACGTAAAAGCACTAGGTTTCACGCTGGGAACTAAACTGTACGCGCCTGTACCTACTTATATGGCTGATAGTACCTTCTCTTTCAAATACTGGGTGGTAAATAGTATGGTGGCTACCTAAATGGTTGTCTTAGATTGCACACTTATTTATAACAAAAATAAAATATGATTTAAGTATTCTATCAGTTATCTGGTTCTCATAACTCTTTAGTTTGGGGATAAATGGCGTTGTGTTAAATGACCAATATATTTATTTATTTATTGTATTCAATCACAAGTCAAACCTACTGGACCCATTCGAAAAAAGTATAGGAATAAGTCTACGCCAGCAAGTATAGGGGATAAATGGCGTTGTGTTAAATGACCAATATATTTATTTATTTATTGTATTCAATCACAAGTCAAACCTACTGGACCCATTCGAAAAAAGTATAGGAATAAGTCTACGCCAGCAAGTAACTGATTATATTATCTACTACGCGAGATGCTACGCCGTAGCACTTCTTTCAGCTATGACGTAGCACCAGTGAAGTGTGAAATTACACTTGAACCATTATTCAAAGTCGCTAGTAAATTGCTAGACTTTAGAATAAACGAGAATCTTAGCACTTAATTCTAGGTACGGGCGAAAAGCACTTAAAATTCACACATTTTTTTTATAGACACTTTTATTTTCTATACACACTTCTTCGTTATTGTATCTTACGAAAACTATCAAGTTATGTTTTTCTGTCTTTTTTGCGTGAAAAATACTTACAAATTGAACGATTGCAGCCGCCATATGAGGTTTCGAAACATTGTAGGTATCCTATTTCACTTTAATCTAGAAACGGACTTACATAACCTGAAACGCATTACCCTCCTTCCTCGCAGTTGGATAAAAACGATAAAAGAAGGAAAGCAAGCTTAATTGTAAAATGAAAATACGTACGACGAAGGTGTAACAAAGGACTTTTAAGTGTGAAATTGCGCCCTTTTAAGATAATATAGGGTAGTAGTTACCACGTACGATACCTACATAACAAGTTACGAGACACCCTGTATAGCCCAATAAGAACCTATAAAGTCTCGATGCTACGGGGCTAGTTTACGAGCTGCTAGTCGGCGAGTATGAAAGCTATCGAGTGAGCGAGTTGGCGGTCCGGAAGGATAGTTAACTAGCAGATTGTAAAAAAGCCCATGACACGGGGCGACTTTACAAGCTGCTAGCGAACTCGCTGGCTTGTAAACTAGCCATGTGTCATCGAAGCTTAAGATAGTATAGGAATGACTTCCGGCTGTCCGCGTTTCGCCCGCGCTGTATCGGTATAAAAATTAGGAAAGTTTTACCATGAGTTTTTCCAGCTCATACCTACAATATAAGTATTCATACCATAACTTAATTGGCTTAGTAGTTTTGGCGTGATTAACGATTAAACAACCATCATTACTCACAAACTTTCGTCCTTAAGTATAATAGAGAAAGATAGTCTCTTTACCCAAATTTTAGAACAATTGGTAAGATGCAAAATGAAACACATAAAAAGCGCTTTTAAATATAAGGAAAAAACTTACTTTTTTTTGGCGTGGAATTTGAAGTAGTTTCGGGTATACCTACCTACTAAGTATAGATATATTATTAATCTATTCTAGCCCTCCACCGTTCCACCTCAGTGCAAAGCAATAAAGATAGGACACAAAGGATGATGGACTTTAAGCGATTTTTAATGGCGTACCAACTATTAACGTTGATACTAAAGAACACCTAACTTTATAGTATGTTAGGTAGATACGAGTACTTTTGAGTACGAAGCATATTCAAAATGTTTAGTTTATAGGTCCTGTGGACTTTTTTCAACCGACTTGAAAAAAAGGAGGAGGTTCTCAAATGGGTTGAATGTTTTTTTTCAGATTGTTAACTCAGAATGTTGTTGTTTATGAACCGAATTGAAAAAATGTTTTGTTTAAGAGGTAATACTTTCAGATATGGCCCATAGAAGTTTTATCAAAACTGTATTCATAGTTCAGTTTTTATATCGAAAACTGAAAAAAGAAGTCGTTGAATTGAACAAACTTGTTTATTTAGCTTTCCTTCCTGTGACTTTTCTGCCTACGGTCACTAGAACAGTCCGATTGAAGTCGGTTGTTGAATGTTTTTGTTAAACCTTGGTTATAATAAGAGCTAATAAGTAAAGTAGCTAATTAATTAATAGCTTTTATACTATTTTAGTATTTTATTTATTTTTGACAGTGGATATGCTTCATAATGTTTTTGACAACACCAGCGACAGTGAGGATGATGATTGTTTTCAATCCTTTTCTTCGTCAAGTGATCTCGACAGTGACGACAGCTTCGCCAGCTTGCCATCTCTCTCTGAAAATCTTGCCACTTATTTTTCTGATGTGCCTAAAAATTTCAACGTTATACACATAAATGCACAAAGTATACCAGCACATTTCCCAGACATGTTGGCGTCTTTTGACCACAAAAACATCCACGCTATTTTAATATCTGAGTCCTGGCTAAAACCTTGTTTACCTTCCACTTCTTATTCATTACCTGGTTTTCGTCTCATACGCAACGACCGAACTGGGAGTGGTGGCGGCGGTGTAGCAATCTATCTTCGTGCTCATATACCTTTCTCAATTATTAGTATGTCTGCACAGCCACCACCACCCCAGGCCGGAGAACATCTATTCCTTGAAGTCACTCTATCTCACACAAAAGTTCTTCTCGGGGTTTATTACAGTCATTCCGTTCGTGTAAACTTTTTCTCCTCGTTTGAACAGATTCTTGAAAATCTTATTCCCTTATACAAACACTCCATCATTATGGGTGATTTTAACACTTGCCTGCTTAAGAAAGACCACCGATCCGCTTCTCTCCAATCTATCACCAAATCTTGCAACTTGCACGTTCTCCCACTCAACGCTACTCATCACTTCCCTAATTCGACACCGTCACTTCTCGATCTACTCATTGTATCCTCACTATGCTATGTTGATAAACATGGCCAATGTGCAGCAGACTCGTTTTCATATCATGACTTGATCTATATTTCCTACAAAATACGTCCTCCAAAGGTCAAACCTAAAGTCATTCTTCAGCGCAATTTTGGAGGTATGGACAAAGATAAATTTCTAGATGATGCAAAGCATTTAGACTGGACGCCCGTAGTAAATGCAGATTCTATGGATGACAAAATAGCAATATTTAACCTTATTATCACACAACTTTTCGATATTCATGCACCTTTTCATACTGTGAAACTCAAGCAGCTCCCTGCCCCTTGGCTCACTAGTGAAATAAAATCTCTCATTCACAAAAAGTCAGTTGCGAAAACCAGATATAAAATTTTTCCTAATGATGCTAACAAGACTAAATATGCTAATGCTCGAAATCGCTGCAATAGGGTGTGTAGAGACGCTCAACGCCGCCATATTCATGATTCAGTTTCAGAAAATGATCCGGCTAAGGTCTGGAAATTTCTTCGATCATTGGGAGTTGGGAAATCTCGTCAAAATTCTATTCCAAACGGCCTGGACATCGACTCTCTAAATAAACACTTCTCTTCCGTATCTTGTATTAGTGATGCCGATAAAATTGCAACTATTGACTATCTCACTTCTTTTTCAACTCCTGATCATACACCCTTTTGTTTCGAACCAGTCACCGCTTGTGATGTTAAGAAGAGCGTTATGTCTATTACTTCGAATGCAGTTGGAATCGATGGCATTAGCCGTAATATGCTTATCCCCATCCTAGACGTTATTCTTCCTACCTTATGTCACCTTCTGAACCATTCCATGACAACTGGTGTTTTTCCTACCGTTTGGAAGGATGCACAAGTTCTTCCTTTGCCTAAGAAACCTAACCCTAAATCTTATTCCGAATATCGTCCTATATCCATTCTTCCATTCCTTTCCAAAGTCCTTGAACGCCTTGTCCACAACCAATTAAATTTCTTCATATCCTCCCACAACCTTTTGAATCCGTTGCAGTCTGGCTTTCGTAAAGGCCACAGTACAGTCACCGCTCTAGTCAAAATCACGGATGACATACGTCAGGGCATGGATAGCGGGTTCCTCACTATCCTTACTCTCCTTGACTTTAGCAATGCTTTTAATGCCGTTAATTTCGACATCCTCCTTGCCATTCTTCGCTCTCATAACATATCACAAACGGTTATCGACTGGTTTTTCACTTATTTGTACGGGCGCCGACAGCGAATCCGCCATGAAGAGTCTTTCTCTTCTTGGTGTGATACGTCAGCCGGGGTTCCTCAAGGTGGCGTCTTATCTCCACTTCTGTTTGCCTTGTTCATAAACTCTATATCTGAAAATCTTTCTTCGTCCTACCACCTCTACGCAGACGATCTTCAGATTTACACGCAAGCACCCCTATGCGATATATCTAATGCTGTTGAGTTAATTAACAGTGACTTACGGCGTATAACTGATTGGAGTAGCGCTTATGGACTGCAAATAAATCCAGCCAAAACTCAGACTATAATCATTGGTAGCCTTAGAGCACACTGCAAATTAGACTGGACTACAGTTCCTCAAGTTGTCTTTGATGGTATCTCAATACCTTACAGTGAGACCGTTAAAAACCTTGGGCTGACAATGGATCGCACACTATCTTGGGCTGCTCAGCTAGAGGCTACCAGTCGTAAATTGTTTGCCTCAGCAGGCTCTCTTCGAAGACTGCGTAATTTCTTACCAAAATCTACCAAGATTGCGCTCGCTCAGTCTCTTTTACTCCCTGTACTTGACTACGCTGACACATGCTATCTAGACCTTACCCAGGAGCAACTGAACAAGCTTGAGCGCCTCCAAAACTTCTGTATTCGATTCATATTCGGCTTGCGCAAGTATGATCATGTTTCTCCTTTCCGCACAATGCTCAAGTGGCTCCCCATTCGCTCTCGTCGGAATATGCATATCCTTTCTCTCCTTTTCACTGTACTTTTTAACCCTTTTTCTCCTCGATACCTCAAAGATCGTTTTCAGTTTCTCCACGCATCCCATAGCCTCAATCTCAGGTCATCAGAAACGCTCATACTTAAAATGCCTCCTCATAACAAGTCGTTTTACAGCAACTCATTTACTGTACAAGCCGTCCGTCTGTGGAACACACTGCCGATTGAAATTAGACAGTCATCATCACTACACTCTTTCAAAGACAAACTGAAGCTGCACTATCTGTCATTTGTATCTGATTAAATATTATCATGTCAATGTTTTATTTATTTTTTATCCGTATCATATTATACATTATATATGTATTATATATATATATATATTATAAAAGGTATGTATTAGTTTATTTTATAAAAAAGATAAAACTAGTATCTAAGTAGTCGAATTTTTAATTTAAAAACCTTGTAACTTACTCAGTGTGCGCCGTCTATCTCATCTCCAATTATATTCTTTCCTTGCCGGGTTGCCTGGAAGAGATCGCTTACAGCGATAAGGCCGCCCCTTGTACTACCTACCTTAAGGCTTTTGTTTTCTTGTTCTATTGTTTTACTCTGTTTTGTTCTTCTTGGTGTGCAATAAAGTGTTCATCTATCATCTATCTAAGATTGATTAATTCATGACCCGAAAGTATTCAAGACTTCAAGAAAATGTTGTTCAACACTGGTTTATAAAGGTTACGTGTCAACAGTACAAAGAAAGAACCATTTGGTTCGTAATTGATACACGAGTTGATATCATGGGCGTGTATGCTGAACACGCCCTGTAAATACAAAGGAAATTATGTACGAGTGCAAGGTAAAGCTAATAAATTCATACTTTGTTGCTAACGCCTTAGTCTAATTTATATTTTTATTAAGGCACTTTCACGTTCGTCTTACAACTCAAATTTCATAAACAGTTACACCAAAACGTTCGAAGGTTATTGAGTCATTACAGCAAAACTCTTTAATTATTTTTTCTTACATGGAGGACATATGGGAATAAAATAGTTCTATCTGTCCCCCTATTTAATACAGGGGGAAAGATAGAACTTTTAAAATTAATAAAAGTTCCATCTGTCACCCTATCAGCATCGGTGGGACAGATAGATTTTTTTTGTCCCATTTGTCACCCTAGGTGGACTGAGCAGGGTGACAGATGGGAATAATTCAAATTTCAAGCACTATATACCTAAGCTATTCGACTGAAACTTTCAGGCTTACAACTCGATGGCAATGCATTTCAAAACCATAGGTAGGTATATTATCCACTATAGTTATTTAGAGGAAGGAAGATAGAGCAAAAGCATAAAAACATAGTTTTTAGATTTTAACCTATGTTAGTTAGGATAAGTACTTATTTAGGATTATTACATTTCTTGTAATAATCCTAAATAAGTACTTATTTAGGATTATTACATTCCTTGTAATAATCCTAAATAAGTACTTATCTCTAAATTTCGTAATATTTGTATTTTATAGAAATCTTCTTCGAAGTTTTAAATGCTTAGTGTAATCGGTATAATTTTGTTTTTTTTTTTAATTTAATTTTAAATTGAGAGCGCTCTTGGACATCTTTATATAAGTCCTCTTTCTAAGTTTCATGTTTCTTCATTCATCCCAGCCAAAGCCTTTGCAGTTCGGCGATGATGAATCATACATTCACTTTGTCAATAATGTTATAAGCTTAATAAGTTTAACCCAAATAAAGTTTCAACTCCCACTTTTATAAACCACAAAATGTGAGTAATCAGACTTACAAAGGTATGCAGCACATACTAAAGGAACTTACATAACCACAAGAATCAAGGTAGGTACACGGAGTGAGTTGGGTAAATAACGTAGTAAAATAACCCATTATGTGTTGTCCGCTTGTTACCTTGTCAGCGCGTGTTTGCTTATTCATTTGCTGTGACAAGCATTGGGGAGGACTGGGTTATTTGTTTGCATATTAAAAATATGGTTGGTTTGGAAAGGGTAGAAGTTCGCTAGTCGAGAATCCTACTTCGTACTAATATTATAAACGCGAAAGTTTGTAAGGATGGATCGATGGATGGATGGATGAATGGATGGATGTTTGTTACTCTTTCTCTTAAAAACTACTGAATGGATTTTAATGAAACTTTACAATAATATAGGCTACAATTTATAAATATACCTGCGCAGACGAAGTCGCGGGCACCAGCTATTATAAAATAGACTTTTATTTCCACATCCTATCGCTTTTTCTCTCCGACCGCCACACTTAATTCAGAGTCGAGAATATAAGCAGGATTATTTCTAGGTTAGTCTTCTTCTTACCGTATCCCTAGTTCTTTCGAGCCAGGGTGATGGAATAATTTCAAGTGCGCCTCGAAGCGGCTCCTTTCGTGCACTTGATACATGTTTTTGAACTTTTTAGGTTCTATGACTTGCCGGTTTCTACACGATGTTTTCCTTCATCGTTAAGCACGTGTTTTATGGCACACATTTTTTTTGTACAGAAGAATAACCCAGGGGAATTTTGGGACTGAATATCTAATGTCGCACAGTGGATAGAATTTGTAAGTCAAAGAATTTTCTGCGTAGCACTGTTATGGTCATGGGCTGGGCGTGAAATCCTATCTACAAAAAACACCTTGCCAGTCTTGCCTCTTCATTAAAACAAGTCAAATAGTTAACTGACTGAAAAAAGTAAACTTTTGTGTTTTAACCTTTTTTTTAAGTTTACGATTGCGGTACTCTGCCTAGATTATTATTCTAAAAACGTAAAGGTGACATTTATTGGCTCCATCCATTCTTATCAGCGTAAATGGATAACATTACCCTGGATTTGAGATTACATAAAAGTGGATGGATTTTCCCACCGTAAAAGCCTGTTTTCTTTTGAAACCTCTTTGTTTCAAAGCTGCTTTTTGTCGGAAGAACATAATTATATTCAGCTTAAGTTAATGAGGTTTACATATGGAAGAAGTTTATTTATTGGAAGTTTTTAGTGGTTAAAATAGAGCAAAAATTTACATAGCTAAGTAGGTATATGTAACTTAGCATAATTATTTGAGTAAAAAAAATAACGTAAGTGTCTTCAGCTGTGATCCAACTGTGTTGGCTCTGGACACTGTTTTTTCGACAGATATGACTTAGAATAGGCAGAAATTTCATAGCGAGATCACTTGTCGGGCTCTCTAGGTTATGAAGAATGATGTATTTTATTGTCTTTATTGGTAGCGTCACCAAAACAGAAATCTAATTGTACTGCCTATTTGGTTTAACTTCCTGGTGATGCCAAATTTGCATTCTGTCTCTTTAAATATATAATCCCTATTCTACAATATCTACATATTTGGTACCTGGGAGTAGTAGAGTCGCCAATAAGTTAAACCCGTCAGGCAGTGTCCTAATAGAACGCGATGACGCGACCATCGCAAGTTCGCGCGAACGTCGATCGCGCGATCACGCGATCAAACGTACTAACGTCAAATAGGCGTCCCAATTGGGATCGCGTCGGGTCGCGCGATCGCGCGAATGCCAATCGGGACGCCTATTAGACGTTAGTACGTTTGATCGCGGATTCGCGCGACGGTCGCATCGCTTGCTCGCGCGACGATCGCGTGATCGCGTTCTATTAGGACACTGCTTCAGGGTTCTACTTTTGTTCTATAAGTAAAAAAAATTGTTCTATAAGTAGTACCTGGTGAGTAGTAGAGTCGCCAATAGGTAGAACCCTGACGGGTGGACGCCGCATTCGCACTCAGTGTGCGGCGTTGCCGTCTGGGTCTGGGCTGTATTACCTTTGTCACAGATTGCTTGTTCTATAAGTATCTGGTGAGTAGTAGAGTCGCCAATAAGTAGAATCCTGACAGATGGACGCCGCATTAAAAATCAGTCTGCGGCGTTGCCGTCTGGGTCTGGGCTGTATATTACCTTTGTCACAGATCATGGTATATAAGTACCTGGTGAGTAGTAGAGTCGCCAATAGGTAGAACCCTGATGGATGGACGCCGCATTAGCAATCAGTCTGCGGCGTTGTCGTCTGGGTCTAGCCCACAAAACTGTACTACCTTTGTCACAGATCTTGTTCTTTATGTACCTGGTGAGTAGTAGAGTCGCCAATAGGTAGAACCCTGACGGATGGACGCCGCATTCGCACTCAGTGAGCGGCGTTGCCTTCTATAGGTCTGGACTGTATTACCTTTGTCACCTGGTGAGAAGTAGAGTCGCCAATAGTTAGAACCACTAAAAAGGTCTGGCCCACATAACCTGTATTACCTTTGTCACAGATCTTGTTCTATAAGTACCTGGTGAGTAGTAGAGTCGCCTATAGGTAGAATAGAACCCTGACGTATGGACGCCGCATTCGCACTCAGTGTGAGGCGTTGCCGTCTGGGTCTAGCCCACAAAACCTGTACTACCTTTGTCACAGATCTTGTTCTATATGTACCTGGTGAGTAGTAGAGTCGCCAATAGGTAGAACCCTGACGGATGGACGCCGCATTCACACTCAGTGTGCGGCGTTGCCGTCTGGGCCTCCATGCCTGCGCCGAGCTTGTGGTAGGCGATGTAGGCGCGCGCGGGACTGCCGTGGGGAGCAATTTTCGAGGCCTTGACTCGTACGGGATCACACTGAAACTGCTCATCTGGTCGCTGAGGAGAGCGTGCTCCTCACCTACAGATGAAGTAGGTATTACCTACTGAATAAAGTATAGCCAACTAAGTAAATAGACACACTGTTGCTTGGCGCTTCGATGTTAAAATTTATCTTATTTCTACGCTATTTCTTAGAACAGTAGTAACATTCAGTTAATTGAACATTTGAATATACCTTTAATACTAAAGGTAACCCACTGAGCCTTGGTAGCTTACAAAATGAAGTACCTAATAGGTACCTAAGATTAAAAAATGTCACATGTTTCTGAGATAGGCACGGGGTACATTTACGTACTTACCGTGATGTACATAAATGGTACTTGTACCTACTTATCCACCAAGTCCCTCTTACACAATCAACCTAAATTATATTGTTAAACTAGATATTTACATAGGTACCTACTACTATGGGTCGAATCACATCAAATAATAATTAGTTTTAGGTAGGTGATTTTAGGAATATAACAATAAAGCGTAGGTTCACTCAATCGAAGGTGCTCAATAAACCAATTAGCGGCGTTGTCGGCGAACTAACAAGTAATTAATAGCTTAGTACACGGGTAAATTAGCACCCAAATCACCAAAACCGTGTCATTTTCCACCCCTGTGCATCAACATCAAAGAATACTCACGTTGACTACGAAATCCGCTCCGAATTTCATGAGCTCGATATAAAAGTCATTAGTCACATTTTGGGTAGGTTACAAGTACAAGTATCTCTTTCAAGTTGTAGAGTTTTCGCGTGAATGGTACGGCAGTAAAGGGTAATATATGGTGTGGAGTTATGGAGTAGACGTGCGCGCCGCGCGACCGCTGCAGACGGACTGAGGAAAGTCGGAAAATGTGCTCTATGAGAATAGCTTTGTTGTAGGGAGTAGGGGTGGGTTAAAGAAAATTCCTATTTAGCGATATCGATGTTCAGAATAATGCGTAAAGTAATACCTACGCTTCAAATAATGGCAGGAACAAATTGGTTATATAAGTTACATAGAATTGTTCCATGAAACTACATAATATACCTATGTCTATGTATCTACAGATTTTGAGCGGTCTAAAGTTATTTTGGTCAACTTTATCGATCAACATTAAGCAGGTATGTAATGTAGGTAGGTACCTACCTAAACTAATACCTACATCTCTACCGAATTTCAGCAAATTGCGATTTGCAAATTGTTCAGTAGACGAGATAGATAGGCATTAACTAAAATAACTTTCTCGTAATGTGGTGCACACTACTTCATCTGTAAATAGTAGGTAGAATTTGTAGTTGCGATTTCTGTGCTATAACGACAACGTGGTGCCTCCCTACCCTGGCACTGATTGGGCGGGTGACCGCAGGGTTGGGGAAAAGTCAATACCCACCACCTTGTCATTACATTACACGATGCACACTGCACTAGCAACGCAGATGAGATGCGTCTCCTGCAGGATTCCGTCTAGCTAGATTTTCTCGGAGCGTAGAGCAGTAATGTGAAATCATTCCTGTGTGCCGAGGAGCAAGAGAATAAAACATAGATAGATAAGCACCTAATTGCTTAGCTACTTACATAGGTACATGCTCCTAATTAAAACTCTGGATTCATGAATCCAGATGAATATAATCGAGGAAATAATTGTATTACTAAAGTACCTATAAAAAGGGCAATCGTGACCGCCCATGATGTGCGGTGTGTGTGACTTGTGAGGTGGTGCTTCAATAGACCGGTGCAACACTGCTACAACGCTCGTCTACTTACACTTTGCAAATAAACTTAAAAATGGTTTTTTGGCGGGAACATGAAAAATGGCGTATTGGCGGCATTAAATTAATTGACAAAACTTGTATAACATTGAGTGTTTATGTGTAAAAACGGTGGTTTTTTATCCATTAAGTGCTCGTGAACGTGTATGTGAGTGTTGGTGAATAGTGTAATGCTGTAAAACGTGACTTTTCGTGTTGCCTCCAAAACTCTATAGAAGCCTCTAGTAAAGTCGCAACCACCACTACTTTACAGGGGCATGACTTGACTTAACGACTCTGACTTATGACAAAATAATCTCTCCAATTACTTGACACTGGCTATATACCTTTGATGTGAAGCCAAAACCGAAGAACTTAGGTTCTTCGAAAGAAAAAAAAAAAAAACTTAAAAATTAAGAAACCAGCAACAAGTCAATACCGCGCCAGAAATAATTTCGTCAGATACAAAATCATAGTAAAATCTGATAAGTAATATTTATATCCCGAAGCACCGAATCGCCAAAATTAAAATAAATTATTGCATTCTCTATATTTACCGCCAAAAAGAAAAAAAAATAGCAAACTAATAATAGACAGTTAGCCAACGAACGTGATTGGTGAATAGCTAAACAGACTATACGGTTGCGTGAATTTACAAACTATCAAGCAGGCAAAAACTGAAGCCATAGACATATATTTTTTGACAGTCGACGCAAATCATTCAGTCAACTCGTTCAATCTATATAATCTGTTAATAAAAATTTGCGGTACGGCGACACGACTACATTGCGCCTTTTTTACGAAAATTTAATAGATTTTCTGGGTTTTTCTGGTGCCAACGGGCGCTTCGTTCATAACTATAACATTTCCTAAAATTTAAGGTAAGATACACTAATAATTACTTTCTATTTCACCATAAAATAAGCAAAATTGAATAACAAAGTTCACGCGTTCGGTTTGGGTATCAGTTATGTAAAATTTTCAACGGTTACTTACCCTCTAGCCCGTATTCTTTGAATAATTGTAGTAAAAGTACGGTATTTTCTTAACTGGTAAAAAATTCGTGAACACGTGGTTGTCAGGGAGTCTATTGTGTTCAGATGTATTGTGTTTTGCAGCTGCTATGTCCGTCCGCCGTTACACGATGTTTGAGAAATACCTATCTACTATAGTACCAATATGAGTAGGTTTTTGAGTCTCGTGCAATTGAAGCTTTCGCAATGTTACCTGTATTCCTTAGGTACTGTCATTACTGACCTTTTTAAAGTATGGATACCATTCCACATGCAGTAACATTTTCAATCAAAGCTAAGCTACTATCACAATGGCTACAGACTCACCATACATTAATTTGTGTATTTAAAAAGCCTAACTGTCTGACAGACAATGTACAGGCCAAGACACTGAATGTAGGGAATTAAAAATTTGTAGGATTATTGTTTCTAAGGAATCATTAATTCAGTCTAAGTAGCAAAGGATTTATGTTAATTTTGATGTTTATATACTTTATTACTTTCCCTTGTTTCGTATAAAATATCTATAAATCAAATTGAACCTAAATAAATTACAATGAACTTTTTACTTACCTGTAACTTCCTTAGATGACTGACGTAGAAGTGCCAGAACTACCCACCTCTTCTCCGACTGAGCTTCTGGCTGCGGGTCGCAGGAATCTGGCAGTTAGAGAGTTCACGTCTGCCGTGGAGACCCTGGCAGCAGCCTGTGAGCTTTTGGCAAAGGAGCATGGGGATTCCGCTGATCAGTGCGCTGAAGCTTACCTCTGGTATGTAACTTTCTCTTGTGAAAATTTTAGAATAGCCTAATATTTCAGTACCTATTTCACAAGTCAATTTATACTTTAAACTAGCTGGTTCCCACAACTTCATTTACATTGGAAATTAATAAAATCCCTTAGTATGTTAACTTCTTCTATCTCTACATTCATCAGTTTCACCTGTACGTTGTCTGTCAGTTAGTCAGGTCCTAGCCTTTTATATTTTTGATAAGTGAGCAGGGCAATCACCTAATGGTAGGAGATCATGCTTGCTAATGATCAGAACAGATTTACACAGGGTTTGATCGAACTAATTTGCTGCAACTTTGTAATGCTTGTCCAATTTCAAGACTATGATTGCCAGTCTCAAAAGTCCAGTAATTAACTATACATAACATAGCAACAGCTATTCTGCAGAGGATGCCCTCAATGTATTAAAAAAGTCTTGATTTGTCTTACTGGACACTTTTAGAATCCTATTCTTTAGTGTTCTGTTCAACTGTGTTATTGTCCTAAAAGTTTTATTATTGAAATCTAGCCATTTCCATTGTTACAACAGGTACATATTTTTTATAATTACACAGGTACGGAAAAGCCCTGTTAGGTCTTTCTCGAGAGGAAAGTGGAGTCCTGGGTGATGGAGTACCCGGCACTGGAAATGCTGATGCAGAGGAGGAAGATGATAACGAAGGTATGTATGGTCAGGTCATTGTCACGTCGGTCTCCGCCAAACGTGTCACCATTGCGTTGCTTGTCACTTGCGGGGCGGCGACAAGTTACAGCAACAGAATGTAAACTAAAGTCGCCTGTCACCAGTCGCTGAGGTTGGTGGCTAGTTTGCGGCGACCGTAAAGAAGATCAGCTTATGTAAATCATTCTATGATTGATATCTAGTCTGTGAAAGAGTTATTTAAGGTAACTTTTCTCTACTTTGGTTTTCTCACATTCAAGTGTGCATTAACACATTTCCTAAGTTATTCAAATTGTATAGAAGCAGAAGAAAATGCTGAGAATGGTGAAGCAGCTGACGAAGAGAAGAGTGGAGAAGCAGAAGCAGTGAAAGAGAATGGGGAAGCAGCTGGCAGCAGTGTGGAGAAGATAGAAGCAGAATCTACCACTGCTGAGGAACCCACCAGCGCTGGCAATGATGAAGAACCTGTAAGTTTTACCAAAGTTCAGTTAAAACCATGCTATAAATATTTTTAATTGAAAAATACATAATAGAGGCTAGTACAGGCTCCGTCTTTATTATAAAGGTAATTATTAGCCCATAAGCGTAGGTTTATCGCTTATATATACTTTTTTAAACACGTTTTTTGTTAGGGCACTACTATGAATGGTGATGCTGAGGCAGACGTGGATGAAGTGGGAGACGGGGATGTGTCCATGATGAACGCAGATGGAGATGAGGAAGTGGACAATCTACAGTTGGCCTGGGAGATGCTCGGTATGTTGGTGTAGTATTCAAAGGTTTTACAAAAACATACACCGATCAACTTCAATTGGACTGTTCTAGTGACTGTAGGCAACACTGAAAAGTCACAGGGAACGGACAAAAGTCATATCTGAATTAAGTCACATCAAGAGTGAATAATTACTACCTTAATCTCACCTGATGATGAAGTTTAAGTCAAACCCTTATAATATTTCCACTGCTGGGACTCTGCCTACTCTCGGTAGGAGAGTGAATGGGTCTTAATCCACCACGCGGACTCAATGTGGATTGGTGGATGTCACATGCCATAGAACAATTTTTTTCTGTCCTTTGACATGGCGGTTTCCTCACGATGTTTTCCTTTACCGTTGCGAGAACGTGGAATGCTATGACTGCCACCGGGAAGTCACACGCTTATCAATTAAAAAAAAACCATTAGTTTTATAGTCGACCACTCTGGCTCGGCGGGCGTGTGCCCGGCTGAGACGCAGGCGGTTGCGGGTTTGAATCCCGCGGCGGAAGAAATGGTTGCGCGAACCGCAAATGTTTCTTTCGCGTCTGAATGGTTTTCTATGTATTTACAAAAAAAAAAAGTATTTAAGTATTATATCAACTGCCTGGTTCCCATAATACAAGCTATACTTAGTTTGGAGCTAGATAGTGCTGTGTGAAATGTCCAACATTATTAATTTTATTTTATTTATTTATACTAAAGTTGATTTCTTACAGATCTATCGCGCAGCATCTTATTCCGGCGGGTACAGGAAGGCGGAGGCGATGCGGCGCGCGCTTTACTCGCGGATGTTCACCTCGCCTTAGGGGAGGTCGCGCTCGAGAGCGAGACATACGATAAAGCTGTTACAGACATGCGTAAGTACAGTAGGGTTAAGACAGACTTGCGTAGTCTGCTAGACTCCTTTCCACCAAATATGTCAGCCAGCACTTTACTGGAACGGTGCTGTCAACAACCCAGTATTCTGCTCCGTTACTTCAAGGAGCTGGGATGACTGGGACAGGGTTAATTGAATTTTTCGGTGGGCAATGCACAATGGACCCTTCAACGGGACGCCAGTGCAGACCGCTGTACCCCCTACACAGAATAAGAATAAGATGCGTAAGTACAGTAGACTTTTGACGGGAACGTGAAAAGATTATGTCGTGACATGAAAACTGTAAATTTTTGTCACTTTACTTTTTCAGTGTTGGCAGTCGGGATTCTATTTTGTATAAATTGATAAAAAAAAAATTAGTTTTTTTTCCGTTATCATTATCTTATTCCCTTCGGGTCTATGGCCATTGTCCACCTGAGTTTTGATTTGTTATTGATTCAACTGTGAAAACTTTCTGAAAAATGTTATACTATTTCAGAAAGCTGTTTGGATCTTCAGAAAGATCTCTACGGCTGCGACGATAGGCGCATCGCTGAAACACACTACCAAATTGGTAAGTTTATACTAAGGTTACCTGCGATTCAATGTATGAACATACATACATACAAGACATATGTATGAAAATAACATAACATTAACTGTATTGTGTCTTCTTTCATTGAATATCTCCGATTCAGTTTTGTTTTTTTTTTTTTTTTTTTTTTTTTCTTTTGAACAACCTAAGTTCTTCAGTTTGGCTTCACATCAAAGGTATATAGCCAGTGTCAAGTAATTGGAGAGATTATTTTGTCATAAGTCAGAGTCGATAAGTCAAGTCATGCCCTTGTAAAGTAGTGGTGGTTGCGACTTTACTAGAGCCTTCTATGGAGTTTTGGAGGCAACACGAAAAGTAACGTTTTACAGCATTACACTATTCACCAACACTCATACACGTTCACGAGCACCTAATGGATAAAAAACCACCGTTTTTACACTTAAACACTCAAAGTTATACAAGTTTTGTCAATCAATTTAATGCCGCCAATGCGCCATTTTTCACATTCCCGCCAAAAAAAAAAAAAAAAAACCTTCAGTTTTGTTGGGCATGTCCAAGACATAGTAATTGATGTTCTTAATTGATACAAAAGTCGTCGTCCTGACAAGGCACAGGCCAAACGACTAAAGTCTTGAAATTTCGAAATATTGAGAAAATGAGGTTGATTTTTTTCAAAATAAATATGATACAAATTGGAAAACTGTAACCGTTAGTTTTTTCCTTATGGCCTTGCGTCAATCGGTACCATTCATTGATAATAATTTAAGTTTCATTCATCGTTTGGCAAACCCGGGTATCTATCTCGAGCCAACTCACTAAAACTCGTGCCGCTGCCACTCATCTTTGAGAAACCCAAAATTCTGACTGCACAGATACAACGTTGTACCCCTTCTGCATTGACCATTTAAGTTATTTCGTAATTACAATTTTGTGGTGTATAAACAAAATAAATTCCCAGGTCTAGCGAACTCGCTGGCTTCTAACTTCGAGGATGCGATCACCCACTTCAAGAATGCAGCCAACATCCTCGGCACGCGCATCAAGACGCTCGAGACTCCGGGCGCGGCCGACGACGCCACCGTCAAGAAGTACGCCAACACAGACCCGGGGTACACCATCGACGGTATGTGACTTAGTAGTTACTATGAGATTTTCAAAAGAATTTAAAAAAATTAAGGTTTTACAATAACACCGGTACTACCGACTTTAATTGCGCTGTTTTAGTGACCATACATTACTGAAAAGTCACAGGGAAGCAAAATACGCAATTTCGTTTACCTACTTCGACTATTCGTTTTTTTTTTATAAACTACTGAACCGATTTTGATGGAATTTCTATGGGGCCAATAATAAATAATATTAATTCTATATTTTAAAATCGGTCTAACAAACATAAGATGGTCAAATCTTAATGTATGGAGAATATAAAAAAATGCTCAATGAAATCACGGGGCTGATTCCTTCGCCGGGAATCGATACCGTAATTTTTTAAAAGGAAACCACATCCTGTATGATTTATTGCGCTATTCTACAGGGTCGCTTAAAAAAAAATCTGGGAAGTTATATTTATTGGCAAACTTAAATTTATAATTTCAAAAATTATACCTTCCGAGTTGCTCATCCAAGCCCACTTCAAAATTCCCTATGTATATTTGTTTGTTTTAAACATCATTATCTCTCATTTTAGGCGAGATCAAAGAACTGAAAGAACTGCTGCCAGAAATCCAGGAGAAAATCCAAGACATGATGGATTACAAAGCAGAGGTAAGGCCGTGCGACTGTCTCGAGCAGACGAGGCAAATGTTGCGGAATATGATTCTCAAAGAGAAACACCGCCCCGAGTGTCGAGTCTAAATAAGCTTCTGAAGCCTAAGAAAAAAATCCAATTCTATTCAAACAAGTTTCATGTGTAAAACCTTGCCCAAAGATACTCTTTCTCTTAGCAATGTTTTATACATGAAATCTGAGTGGATTGAATTGGATTTTTGACTACACGTTTGTAATGTTATTTTCTAGATCCTGGAGTTGCGTATGTTTTGTGATTACAAGTATGTAGTTATTTTTAAATCTTCAAAATGTAGGTACGCGCGAGCGAGAGGGCGAATCTGGGGTACTATTCACCTTAAAATTATACGCCTGTAAAAAACAGTGTTCTATCAGTACTCTCATCGAATGGACTATAGAACAGTGATGCTGACTTGCAACAAACTGTCAAAGTCCCTAAGCAATTACTTTAATCGCTTGGTAGTTCTTAACAGTACAGATTTTGACCGTTAAGAACTGTCAAACGAGTAAAGTTGTTAATTAGGGAATTTGAAAGTTTGGTTAAAGTCAGCATCACTGTTCTATTGTCCATTCGATGAGAGTTTTGTTAGAACACTTTTTTTTACAGGCGTAAAATTTAAGGTGAATAGTACCCTAGATTCGCCCTCTCGCTCGCGCGTACCTACATTTTGAAGATTTAAAAATAACTACATACTTGTAATCACAAAACATACGCAACTCCAGGATCTAGAATAGTAGATTATGCACTAAGGGGATAAAGCAGTGTCTTATGTCGCGGGTGGCATATTGAACCTTGAGCTAACGAGGGACTCGGTTAACTCATGAGCGAAGCGAGGGAGTTATGTAAAGTTTTGAGTGACGCGAGGGGTTCAAGCTGCCCAAGACGAAGACAGGCTTTATCCCAGAGGAGCATACTCTACTTTTCACACCTTCTGCGAGGTAATAAAAATACAGGGCTCCGAACTCAGCAGCCAACACAGTCTTTTGTTTCACAATCTTTGAAGTCGCGCCTTTTTTAATTTTTTTTATGAGTAGCCAGTTCGATTTTGGAACAAACCTTTTTACAATGCCATATGGGCGTTCTTTTACTTGGAGTTTTCCACGAGTTTCCACACGAATTTGACGTTCCAAATTCAAATCACATTACTACCCTTGGGAGTTTCATACAACATTACCTCCCTAGGTAAGTAATGCTTTGCTTTACCTTGATGATAGCATGATATGTAATTGGATATTGTCGAGCAGGTGGTGTGAAAAATAACATTACAAACGTGTAGTTAAAAAAATCCAAAAATCCAATTTAATCTTCAAAAATGTGGGTACTCGCAATCGAGAGCGCGAATCAGGGATACTATACGCCTTAATGCCTAGATCACACGTACCGAGTACTCGGCCGAGACAGTAAAATGTTATTCGGCCGAGACAGTGAAGGCTTACGTCACTCGCTCAGCCGAGCACTCGGCGCTATGTTCATACGTACCGAGTACTCGGCCGAGAGCACTGTCTCCGCCGAGTACTTGGTACGTGTGATCTAGGCATAACGGTAATGCCACAATGGAGCGGCGCGTCTTGCGTCTGTTATGAGCGGGTAAAACTAATATACGAAACGTTCGGGAGGCGCCACGTTGAGCGGCGTGTTCGCGCGTCTTTATCAAATGTTGGCATGACATACTAAAGTGCCACATTGCTGCAGCGGCAAACGCAGCGTTTTCATTCCTTTGATTTTCCTTTCATCGCAAATGCAAGACGCGTCCCGGCGGTGTGGCTTTTTCGTATATATCAGAAAAGTTTGCTTGTCTCGTCACGTTTATAATAATAATGCTCAAGTAGAAGCTTCCTAATTCTTAGTGCACCCGCAAACGCGTCGCCGGCTACAGCGACCGGTGGCCGGCGGCAGTTTTCATGCTTTCGCGCTGTAGTCGGCGACTTGTTTGCGGGTGCAATTATTCATAACTAATGTAAGTTTTAAAAGTAGATCCAGGCATTTTATTCATTAGTAACAGATCTCAATGGATGATCACGACATTCCAAGACAATAATCTAAAATCGTTCCTAAATGTTTGTGCCAAGGATGATACCAAGTTTGTGATAAACTTAAAATTGTTGACTTATTCCTCAGTATTATTTTTGTATGTGCCTTAGAAATTGAAGTTTTTTTTGTAAATTGTGATATTAGAAGCTAAATTACTGTAATTCTTTCCAAAGAGTTGGGATAATATAGGGCTCTTTTCGCCCTTATTTTGTATCATTGAATAATTCCACCGTTACTTTTTACGTTATTTTCCGTTAGGCGTTATAATCGGCTTATTTTGAATACTCATAGATTGTAAGTCTCAATTTAGTTTATAAGCTACCACACGGCCATTACTGTACTGATTTTTAAACATTTTCGAAATAAAGATTCTCAAAATTGCAACTGTTTATCATTTCAGCCGAAACCAAATACATTAATGGCCATGTAGTAGTTTTTTCAGCTTATTTCGACCATGGCCATTGATGTACTCCCGCCGTACCTACTCTCTTTTGCGCTGATTTTTCCACTGATTTTTAAACCATTCTATAATAAAAGGCTTGGCCTTGAATAACTGACTCACTGACAGATAGCCTACAGGCTAAACCAGTGGACGTAGATACTTGAAATTTGGAGGATGTGTTCGTTAAGAGATGAAAGTTCGTACAACCAAACTAAAGTAATTTACCATAATTTAATATACATAATTATGTGTGATAAGATTTCTTTATTTTTATCTCAACTAAAATCTATATAGCAAGCTGTGTCCACCTGTAAATGGTTTTGCATGCACTAAATTTAAAAAAAAAATATTATTGTTGAACATTTAGTCATGTAAAAACTTTTGGTGAACCAATATATAAAATAAAATAAAAAAATACTAAGGAAGGATTTTTGGAAATTCGTAACGCAAACGTAGTTGCGGGCGTCAGCTAGTTAATGATAAGATAAATAGGACAAAGTCCGATCATTTGTCAAAATAGAGATAGACTGGCTTATCTTGAGATAATTTC
Organism: Lobophora halterata; assembly: GCA_932526365.1. NCBI lineage: Eukaryota > Metazoa > Arthropoda > Insecta > Lepidoptera > Geometridae > Lobophora > Lobophora halterata. The sequence goes on from OW052012.1 coordinate 3,184,903, forward strand.
AAAAAATATTTAGAATAAAATCGCATAGGTCGATGGGACAGATAATCATCATATCGTAGTTTAATCTCATGTGAGAAAATCAAAAGCATTGTTAAACGTGTATTACTTCATTGGGTTTTTTACCTTAATTTCGTCGTCGTCGTCGAACACACAGCTAGTTTACAAGCTACAAGTCAGCGAGTTAGCGGTCCGGAAGGATTTTCAACTAGCAGATTGTAAAAAAGCCAATGATACGGGGTTTTTTTTAACTAGCCCTATGTCATCGACCCTTTAGCATGTAGTTTTTTAGGCTGTATTTCCACTGGGATGGCAGAGACCGGCACGGCAGAGTACTTTCAGTATCAAACAATTTTAAACATCTTATAGGAATACTTTTAGACCAGTATTTCTTAATTCGCAGGGATATTTTAACACATGTGCACAACTGAATGGTAACCAAATAAAAACCATTAATTTCAAATAAATTTAAGACTAATTTAAGGGGGCTTAAAAACTTTTCACTTCTCATGTTCGTTAATTTCAATTTTACACATTTTAGGCACAAGGACATAATAGTAGATTATGCACTAAGGGGATAAAGCAGTGTCTTATGTCGCGGGTGGCATATTGAACCCTGAGCTAACGAGGGACTCAGTTAACTCCTGAGCGAAGCGAGGGAGTTATGTAGAGTCCTGAGTGACGCGAGGGGTTCAAGCTGCCCAAGACGAAGACAGGCTTTATCCCAGAGGAGCATACTCTACTTTCACACCTTCTGCGAGGCAATAAAAATCCAGGGCTCCGAACTCAGCAGCCAACACAGTCTTTTGGTTTACAATCTTTGTAGTCGCGCCTTTTTTCTTTTTTTTATGAGTGGCTAGTTCGATTTTAGAACAAACCTTTTTACAATGCCATATATGGGCGTTCTTTTACTTAGAGTTTCCACGAGTATCCACACGAATTTGACGTTCCAAATTCAAATCACATTACTACCCTTGGGAGTTTCATACAACATCATACCCTTGGTAGGTAATGATTTGCTTTACCTTGATGATAGCATGATATGTAATTGGATATTGTCGAGCAGGTGGTGTGAAAAAGTAATTGCTTGTAAAATCTGTTTAGAGGTTCAGTTTGTAATAGGTTTCATGCCGAAAGCTGAGAACATTATTCAAAAAGTCTCGTATGAAATGTCTTGCTTCAGGCCCTTGGTGTACAAATAACTCTATCCATCGATTAGATAACTATTTTTAACAAATATGTTTCGTATAAACAAAATGTAACTTATTTCGATTAATAAAATCAAATGAATAAAAAAACTATAATTAAATTGATAAATTTGAAATCCTCTTACGTATCGTCTGCACACTTTGCGCAGGCCATAAGAACCCTTTCGCATTGATTAGTGGCACTTCACGTATTTCAGACGATCAAACGCGTCCGCGAAAGTCTATTCTCCAACGGCGCTGGTTCATCCTCAAATGGTGCTGGAGCCTTCGGATCGTCCAGCGTAAGTGGAACCTTCAGCTCATCCAACGGCGCCAGCTCGAGCGGTCAAGCTAAACCGGCCGCTGATATATCCCACCTCATCAAGCGGAAACGGAAGGCCAGCGATAGTGAAGCGGTTTCGTCAGCGAAAAAACTCACTAAAATCGCTGAGGTAGAGTCTTCGGATAAGAAAGTGAGTGATGCTGAAGTAGGGTCCTCGAAAGTTGAGGTCAATGATAAGAAAGAGCCAAGTGTGGATTCAACGGCTGAGAAATGTGAGGTAGAATCATCAGTTAAGGTTACTTCGTGAGATGGTCAAGTTTACGGTAACTATAGGGCTTGGTAGGTAAGTGGAAAGTTTGTGTAATCTGTATAGGTGAGATTTCGAAGAATCGATTGGCAGGAGAAGAACTCAATACAAAAATGAATATATACAGGGTGTTTTTTTGAGAAGGCCACTGATAGCCATGTCCGAAACCACGGGAGTTAGAGAAAAGTCGTGAAAGGTGTCATGCCCTCGATTTATAAGAAAACAATAACTGCATTTTACTTTTTACGGAAATCGACCAGATGATTTTTGGAGTAAATGAAAACCATTTTGAGCAACTTATTAGTTAGGTAAAATTGAGATATTTATAGTAATTTGTGAATATTTGCTACTTATTAAATTTTAAGTAAGATATTTTTTTGCAAAGAATGGTCCTTGTCAGTCACAGAATCCATTGGTTCAATAACACAGGGCGTCTTTTTTTTTAATGCTCCATTAAATAAAGGTACTCGATTTCCGTCAAAAGTAAAAGAATAAAAAAAAACGGAATTATGCAGTTGCATGACTTTTCTCTAACTCTCGTGGTTTTGGACTTGGCCATCAGAGCCCTTCTCAAAAAACACCCTGTATAGTAATAATCAATATATATCTTCGTCACAATTTTTCTGGCATCACAATCAAGATCGAACTTCACTTGGTAAGTTCGTTTGATCATTTAATAAAAGGAGCGGATTATTAATAAATACAGAATAATCATATGACATGGTCACGAATATTGTCAAGTCGTGTATTTTGTAATCTAAAAAGTTGTAAAGTGTTGTAAAGTGTACTAAAAAGAAAGTTATGTGTCGTAAAGTGTACAAGAGTGAGTTTTTAGTACTTACCTTACCTTTCAATAAATCCGTGTAACTAAATAGACAAGGTTTTACAAAAACATGCGACGACCGACTTCAATTGGACTGTTTCAGTGACCGTAAACACCACTGAAGAGTCGAAAAATACGCAATTTTGTTCACTTCGACAACATATTTTTTTAGTTATATTGATTTGTAAACGAAACTACAGAACCGTTTTTGAAGAAATTTCTATGGGACCAATACGAAAGTATATCCACATAAACAGATTTTTTCAAATCGGTTTATATCCAACAAAGTTCTGAAGAAACAAAATATAAAAAAATAACTGTATTGAGAACCACCTCCTTTTTTGAAGTCTGTTGATAAATAATACTAATTCAAGTAATTAATTTGGAATTCTATGACTGCGCCAAGCCCCAGTAATATAAAAGTTGTGAAGGTTTTGATCGAAATTATAATTAGACGAGATAACATCTAGAAATGAGGCTGATTTGTGTTTAGATCTTAGACTCGAAGTATTATGCCTAGATCACGTGACCGAGTACTCGGCCGAGACAGTAAAATGTTACTCCGCCGAGACAGTGAAAGCTTACATCACTCGCCGAGCACTCGGCGCTATGTTTATACGTACGTACCGAGTCTCGGTACGTGTGATCTAGGCACGCATCCTGCGTTTCCAATGACGTGGAGCTGGTTGGCGTGGAGATGAGCGGACCGTGAATTGGCCAATCACAGTGCTCGAAGTTGAGTTGAAGTGGAATTTCGAGCACTGTGATTGGCAATTCACAGTCCGCTCCTCTCCATTCCGCCCAGCTCCTCGTCAGTGGAAACGCACCTTTAGAGTTGTTTGTTATGTGACTGGTTTTCTATTTAATATAAGAAGTTTTCTTCGTTACAATTAAAATAAGAGTTTATGTCGCTTTCCTTTGAATAAAAATAAGTTTATACAGCTTTAATCCCGTCACACACGTAGCTATAATATATATTAATATGATTATAGCAAGGCATATTACGATATATTTTCTATACAAATATTCAAGTGACCGCACACGCAGCTATAATATATATTTCTATGACTTGAATATTTGTATAGAAAATATATCGTAATATGCCTTGCTATAATATATATTATAGCTACGTGTGTGACTGGCTTTATCTGTTAGGGCTTAAGGATCTAAGTAATAAATACTAATTATATATATGTAAGTTCTTGTATAATATGTAGTGTAATAGCATCATCGCCTAAGGCTTAATTCCCACCGGGATTGAAGCGATCGACAGAGCACTTTCAATGTTTTTTGCCAACCTATGTTGTCCCTTTGTATATTAGGGATAAGCTACTGTGGAAAAAACTCAAAAAAAAGATAAAAAAAGAAAATTTCAGAAGCATAAATAAAATTATACCTCATCGAAGTCCTTTGGTAACTAAAATTGTATGCTTACCTAGAAAGGTTCCTTCACGTTGTGTCTTATATTGATAAATAGTTTTTCGCCTAACTACAACTGCCTCTATCAACATGTTCTGACCATCCTTTTCTACAAAGTTAATAAATATATGTGTAAGTTAGATTTAGATAGAATATTCTATAATGCCTTAGAATAAAGGGATAGCGGATAGAGATAGGATGAGGTAGGTAAGCCTGCTAGATATAAGTTCTCATTGTTTTTAATTTATGTAACAAATGATAATTGCAGACTTGGTTTAATAAAATAATATTTTTTGATAAAAAACATGGTTTTAATTGCGAGTCAACTATATCAAATATATTTAAACATATTTTGATGATAATTTCGCTCAGTTTATGTAATAAATAAATAACAAACCAACAGAATATCTTAGTTAAACTTAAATAAATATACAAAGGATTTCAAACAATACGAAATGATAAAATTTTCGACTCTATTTTTGATCTGTGTCCTTTTTCAGGTCGAAACTGAATTGCAAAGTGAGTTAAAATCGCGCCTAGGTACTTGTAATTATTACGTTACTTACTAAACTTAAGTAACTAGGTACTCCCTTCATGGTAGAATCTTATTAACAACATCTTCGCAAGACAGTCCTCTAAATACCTACTTAGATTTTCACTACGGCTTTTCCAACATTATCTCCTTGAAGCATCCCAATAAACGCGTCATAGACGTTTTCGAATCCTTCCGTAACATGCTCCCTGGTTTTCAACTTACCACTGCCGATCCATTTGATCAGCTCACCGAACCCTTCGGCCCATTGGTCGAACCACCTACCAACCAGGAACCCCTCAATTTTCAATTGTTTCTTTACTACTGACGGCTGGATAATGGTCGCAGTAGGCATATTTACGTCATTATAGGAACTGATGCTTCCACACACCGAAACGCGTCCAAAAAGGTTCATCTCATTTATGATTAAACTGCTGATCTCTCCGCCGACGTTATCGAAGTAGCAATCCACGCCTTGCGGGGCGGCTTGTTTGAGAGCCGAGGTCACATCAACGGTTTTATAATTAAACGCTTTGTGGAATCCGAGTTCCTTCTCCAACCATTTCACTTTGTCGTCGGATCCGGCGAACCCAATCACTCTGCAACCTTGGATCTTCGCAATCTGGCCCACGATAGATCCAACTGCACCCGCCGCGCCGGTTATCACTACCGTTTCACCAGCCTTGGGTTGGCAGATGTTCAAGAATCCGAAGTAAGCAGTGACTCCTGGCATTCCAACTGCCCCGACTCCCAACGATTCTGAAAGGCCTTTAAAGTTAGGCAGCTTGTACACTCTGCTGGAAAAAGGGACATCTTGATCGGCGGAGTTAACGATGCAATAATCGCACCATCCTTTGTGTGACACTACTTTGGTACCGATGGGGTATCGAGGGTCCTTCGAGTCTTGTACGACTCCCACTTGGTATCCAAACTGGTCGTAAGGGGGCGTGTAGTTATTGTGATAGGCTCTCTGGTACGGGTCTACACTGAGCCACTCAGCTTTGATCAGAATCTCTCCATTCTGGATGGGAGGCAGTTCGTATTCCTCGATGTGGAAGTCTTCTCTCTTGGGGACTCCTTGGAATCTGTTCTTGACGACGTATTTCCTAGCCCTCACCATTGTGTCTATTTCTGATCGCGTGGTTGACTGACTTATCAATTCGTGTTTGTGACAAACCTACTCGTAGATCTATGATAAATTTTATTATTGATAACGTAATAAATTGGTGCGTTAGGTATCTACAGGTGGTGCTCAATTTACTTAGGTAGGTTCTACTTCCAATATTAAGTACCTAACTGGCAAATTGAAGAAAAAATAGGTATCTAATATTTAGACTAAAGTTTGTGAGGAGGGTTTGTTTTTCTCCTCAATCACGCCAAAACTGCTCCAGTCATTTAGCTGAAATTTGGTTTAGGATTCACGTGGTCACTACTTTAGGATTTATGTTTATTTCGTAGTGATCAAACCCTAAATTGAATTGATTAAGTAGGTAATTAGGTTCGATAAATTAAAAACCGAATATGTTGTACTGATTGTATTTACCGTACCGCGTTTAATCTGAGACTGAATTACATTGTGAGCTTTTACAAGAGCTGTATAGATTGACTTATAGTTAGTATTAGAGTATAATGACGTATTGAGTTACAGCTTATTCAATAGTAATAAAACACATTATGTAGTTACGCTACATTGGTAAAGATATAATGAGCTAGGAAAGAAAACATATATCTATCCAATGGATGTTTTTAAATTGGATAGTATTCATCCTTACTAACTCTTACTTCTAGAATATAGAGAAGAATTCACTTTTAGCGATAAGGCCGTCCACTTAGTAGTAAGTAGTACTATTATAGGTACTCAGCAGTGGGTGCATGCAGACGGGCTGATATGATGTTAAGTATTATGTTTCTCAAGGGTGTTAGTAGGTAACAATAAAGAGTTAAAATACAATACACCTATTTAATTAATTAATTAATATAGTACCATAGCCCTAAGGTGTAAGTGTACATATTTATCTGCAATAAATAAATTACTAAATTACTTTAAACAGTTTCTAAAATCCTTCACCTGACCTGTATATAAGTTCGATGATATTCGTAGTCGATTGCCGCCGATATCTTACCTAACTACACCATTGATAAAAGTTATACAATCTGATCTATCAAGGATTATCTATGACTTGTGGAAGTACCTAGATAGGTACATAATTACTTTTGAAATGTAATGGTAATGAGTGCATAATTGAAAAAATAATTTTGACGCATGTTTGTAGGTAGGTAGGTACTTCTTGGAGATCGAACTTTCGAAATTATTTAGTGTGTTACTTTAATATAGGTACCTAACCTACTATAGTACTTATACGAAGACCTTAAAAAAACACCTTCTAAGTTTCATATCTCTGTGTTCAGCGGTTTGGGCTTAAAGTGCGGCAATGAGGAGTCGGCCAGATTCTCATCAAAGGTACTTAAATATAGGATTTTCTTCGAGAATCTAGATACCTAGATATATAATTCTTTATTATACACATGGAAAATTACAAATACGAGGCTTAAAACTAATGAGTGGTACTAATGGCGGCCTTATTGCTGAGAGCGATTTCTTCCAGGCAACCAACAGGCATACTAGAAAGGATTTTAGATAAAAAGTCTTCTATTAGGAGAAAATAGATTCTCTTTGATTGACCCGACATCCTTGACTTCAAATAACTTCGCAATATACATATCTAAATGGTGCTATTATTGTGTACTCTGACTGATCTGTGTAATTAATGTTCATGACATAGACAACCTAGGATTTCCAAGTGGTTATATTCTCTTTGGGATTTCTTTCGGATTTGAAAAAGAAAAAATGATTTTTTTTTTTTAAATTTTGACACCATTTTTAGATGTTTTGATAATTTTCCTGAGTAAACCAAATCACAAAGTTCTAAACTACCTATCCTCTAAAATCCAATCAAATGGCAACAGGCGATACCGCGACTCCAGAAGATCTACCCAAACACCTGACCTACTCCAAATCGAACGTGCCTATAGTTGGAGCACTGATCGACTATGTAGAGACAAGTTTTCAGTACATCATCCGCAAGACCTTCATTCACACAGATAAACTTAACCCTAAGTCCTCAAGAGCCACTTTATCAGCCTCATTTCTGGCAGCTGTGTGCCTGTTACTAGGGTTTACGTCCAACGTGAAGTTCGAAGTGGTAACGTTTGATGAAGAACCGCTCCAGAATGATCTTCATTTCATGCTGATGAGCAAGGATGTTAAACTTTATATTGAAGACATCGACGTTTCGAGTAAGTTTATTATAGCATAATTTAACTATAAAATATTTACAAAATATGCAAACGGGAGCAATTAGGCCAACCATAGGCAAACGATCTATAGGTAGCTCAACTGCTCCAACTCTAACCCATGGCAGCGTGCCGAGGATACTGGCTGCATTGCCTCTTTGTAGCAAGGCTTATTTTACGGACGAGATGTTCGCTCTGACAAGATTAAGATAAATACAAGATAATTTATTATTCTAGTAAGTTGAACAAATTACTGCTTGGCTTCCCCTGCAGGATTCCGTCTGGATGGGTGGGACTAACAAATAGCGGCACGTAACTTTAGCGCTGACCGTTATACTTGAGGGGGACTACACATATACAATAAACATGCGCAGTAACACCCCCCGCGTATCGTTCAGCGCTAGACTTACGTGCCGCTACTTATAGTTGTTCTGTCGCTAAACGTATTAGGCAAACTCTGTTTTCGTTACTTTAGCTAGCGAAATAACAGGACTTTCAACACTAGTCATCTGGTGATGGCAAAGTCTGCCATCTGGTGGTAAATTTACAGCTCTGCACACACAGACTTTGATATTTTTTAGTAACACTTACTTACAATGTTGGCAGGAGTGATGTGGTGTCTGGAAGCATCTGATGCACTGGTCCTGCTCATCAGTTGCTTGCTTATATGGAATTCTTCGAATGTGGTGAGTTGCCTACTTCCTATGTGTTATTGAGGACACGACACCCAAGGGATGTAATGATGAATTAAATTCGCTGCTCATAGAACTGCCAATTTTCATAATTATGACTGTTAATTACCTATCTATATTATTGAGGACACCCAAGGGCATGTAAGGATACCTATCTATCTAATCATCATTACCTACCTAAAACAATGCTTTTTAGCTGAAACCTGTTTAGTCTGAAATATAAAACAACAATCAGCTTGATAGGTCCGCTATTTATTGTTTTATTGTTTATTTCATTTGCTTACATGTAAAATCGTCTTATTAGCTTAGGTTCTAATATAGTAGCTAGCGGTGTACATGACCCTGTCAGGGCACTGCAAACATTCTGTCCTATTAAATGATTTTAAATATTTTAGATTACATACAAATTCTTAATTGCATTTTAAATAAAATTGGTATAATAATTTTAGCATAATAATATTAGTAAATTTGTTTTGAATGTCATAAAGAATTTAAATTCAAGAATTGCTGTTCGAGGTCAATTTTATCAACTAGAAATTCGTTAACAGAATAGTAGCATCTTTGAATAAGTAAATTTTTAAGTTTTTTGTAAAATATATTGTCATTTTTTTTTTATACTTACGTAGGTACTTAATATTGTATATAGTACCTATGTACCTACTTTTGTATTTTATTTATCAAAGCAAACACAGCCTTCGACTATGTGCTCATTCACTTTTATCTGGCCACTCTTGATCCACTTGACTAACTGACTGAACGCTTCAGGCCAAGAGTCCAGCCACGACCAAACGATGAAACCTTTTACGGTTAGAATTTTGGCCACGATAGAAGGCTATTATGAATCGTTTCCTCATTGTAACCTGATCGATCCAATGACGCAAACTCGCTTATACTGTTTCTTCTAATTCATGATTACACTGCTGCTCATCTCACTTCAATGCTGCGTCAAGATCAACCTTGTAGTTGATGATGTTTGAAACCTAGCAAAACTGTACTTATCATAGGTACACATGCGCGTAGTGCCTACATATTTTATCAACGGATTTTGTCAACCCGCTGTTCTGTCCTCATTCTCATTTCTGCTGTCGTTCGCAGCGTTCTCCACTCAGCGAGTACCTGATCCTTCCATGGCTAGGGCGTGACTCTATGGTGGCTGATCGTCGGCCAGGCTCCGACCGTAGGCGCGCTCATTTACACCATGGCTGTCATCAATGGGACCGTGAACCCGCTGTTCTGACTTTATTCTAATTCCTGCTGCCGTTAGCAGCGTTCTCCACTCAGCGAATACCTGTTCCTTCCATAGCTGGGGGTGACTCTACGAGGGCTGTTCTTCCGCCAGGCTCCGACTGAGGGCGCTCTTATATACCCCATGGCTGTAGGCAATGAGTCCGTCAACCCGCTGTTCTTTCCTCATCCTCATTTCTGTTGTCGTTCGCAGCGTTCTCCACTCAGCGAGTACCTGTTCCTTCCATGGCTGGGAGTGACTCTACGAGGGTTGTTCCTCCGCCAGGCTCCGTCCGTGGGTGCGCTCATCTACACCATGGCTGTCGTCAATGGGACCGTCAACCCGTTGTTCCTGACTTCATTCGCATTCTTATTTCGTAAGTTTAACCATGTTTAACATAATTTTTTTGACAATTTTTTAATTCATTTGCTGAATTTTTTATCTCGAACTTAGTTGTATTTTAGGATGAGATATTGTAAGTAAATGGTCTACCATGCAAGGTGTAGGCGTTTAAGAAACAAATGTTTTTACCTATTCATCTATTATTTGCTAGTCATGATGATATTAAAATGTATCTCATTATGGACTTTGTTCTTAGACTTTGCCCGATTGTGTTTTGCTAGTAACTACTTATTCACTAAGTATCTTGATGGTATCTTGCATAAAAATATGTGCAAAAGATTGTGAGAAGGGATTCCTGTGGAGTACGACACCACAACTAACGTTATGGGTAGGTAGGTAGGTATACGTTTATGAGCATATTATGAGCTGTAAAAGTAAACTGTAATAAATATAAATTTCAAAATATGATTAGTTTTGCGAAAGGGCGAAAAAATATAAATCTTTAGTTGCCGCAACTGTCGACTTTAGAGCGGTTTCAGATTAGCATACCTACCTATTGTACCGAACAGATTCGCCATTTGAGCATTATATACGATCGTATACGGGCTTATTATACGCTCGGTATATGGTAACTAATGTCGTAATGATGCGGCGCTCGGGCGCGTAAGTGCGACAACGCTCGTACGAGTGACACCACACGAGCGGCGAATCCGCTCGGTTAAATAATACCTACGCTAGTCTGAAAATAGTCCCTGTTGCCACAATTTTTGCCGTTGCTAGTTGCTCGTGTAGTGTAGTTAGGAACATATTTTTGTTGGTAGTGTTGGAAGCCCGTCTCTGGTTGGAGATAGCTCGCGTGGTCCGCTCGCGGTGGGAGCGTCGTGATCACCTGCCTCACGGTCGCGACGCCCGCTATGAAGTAGAGACTCTTTGGAGCAATGAAGATGTGCAAAGTGTTGAAGTTCAGAACTATGTTTATTGAGGTTGGTTGTGACTTTTTTTATTGCTGATGTTTTTTTATTGTTTTTGCTATTAAAGTGTAATATAATAACTAACAGTTGAGTTATTATTGTTAGAGATGTGTATTCAAGGGCCTATTACATCTAAATAAGTACGTAAGATGATTCAAGCAGACATCGAATAGATAATTATTCTGAGTTATATTTCAAAGAAAAAGATCATCCTCATCAACGTTTAGCAGCTCACTGCAGCTGGACGTACGTCTCTCCCAAGGCACGCCAGTGAGCCCAATCTTCGGCTCTTCTTATCCACCTTCTGACAACTATAGCGCGTAGATCATCGCTCTATCTAGCCAGAGGTCTTCCTAGACGCGGAGTCAAGAACAATCATGTTTACTCCAACGGTTATCGGTTCTTCGGCAGATATGACCGGCCCCTTGCCATTTCAGCTTAAAAAGATTATAAAAAGATATAATGCTAGTATGAATACTTGTTAATATGTAATTAAAAAAGGATGTGGGTAAAATAATAAGATGTTTTTTGGAAAAACTTATTTATTAGAACTCATTGCTTACCTAACATTATTAAAGTAAGTTAGGTAGGAACATAAAGGTAGAAACAATACTCGTTGAAATGGAGAAATATTTCAGACTTTAACAACAGCCTTTCCGGTATTTTCACCATTCAACATTCCCACGAACGCATCAATCAAGTTGTCGAATCCTTCAGTAACGGTTTCCCTCGCCTTAATCTGGCCAGTTCCGACCCATTTGGCCAGCTCGCCCAGAGCTTCCATCCATCTGTCGATCCACCTGTGTACGATAAACCCTTCGATCTTCAGTTGCTTAAACACGATACTCGGCTGCAGTATAGTGGCTTTGGGCATCTGTTTAGCGTCGTCATTGTAAGCGCTAATACTTCCACATACTGAGACTCTTCCGAACAAGTTCATATGTCTGATTATCGTGCTGCTGATCTCTCCGCCGACGTTATCGAAGTAGCAGTCGACGCCTTTCGGTGCTGCTTCCTTCAAAGCGGCGTCGATGTCGACAGTTTTGTAGTTGAATGCCTTGTCGAAGCCGAGGTCTTTTTCAAGCCATTCGACTTTGTCGTCTGAGCCGGCGAATCCGATGACTCGACATCCTTTGATCTTCGCGATCTGTCCCACTAAGGAACCTACCGCACCAGCCGCGCCCGTAACTACCACAGTATCACCAGCCTTAGGTTTGCATATTTCCAGAAAGCCGAAGTAAGCAGTCGCTCCGGGCATGCCGACGGCCCCGACACCTAAAGAATTCGGAAGTCCTTTCAAATCGGGCAGTTTATAAATTCTATCCGTCAAAATCGCAGTGGATGTGGTGCTGAAAATATAGTAATCGACCCATCCCCGGTGTGATACGACTCTGTCTCCGACTGAATATTGGGGATCCTTAGATTCCTGGACGATGCCGACTTGGTAGCTGTACTGGTCGTATGGCACGGGGCTTCTGGTGTTGTACGCGCGAAGGTACGGATCCACGCTGATGAACTCTGCCTTGACAAGAACCTCTCCGCTCTTAAGTGCGGGAAGCTCAGTCTCCACAATTTCATAGTCTGTTTTTTTGGGTAATCCTTCGAAGTGCTTTTTAACGACGTATTTCCTTGCTTTCACCATCTTCGATTAAAGCTGATTCTGAATACTGCAATAGGACAAAATTATACGTTAATTGCGTAAACATCTTACTATAAGAACCTACCACATTGAAGCAAATCAATAATTTCTTAAGTATTCTGACGTAGGTATGTATGTTAATTTTTCAAAAACAAAAAAAACCAACAAGACATTAGAAAAGTGTAAACTACCTATATTTTTAGACTGATTATAAAGTTAATGTTTTATACCTAGCTACACATCGCTATTAATAATGCGACAATTAACGAAGAACCCATGTGATTTGAAACACAATGACTCGAAGAACCGGATGACTTGATAAATACCTATACAATTCCGCTTGTACCTACTACGAACAACTATCTATTTAGCTCGATAAAACTGTTTCAAAAAGAACACGAAACATGGATAGGTTTTAAGGATCAGCTAGGATAAAATGAACAAATAACAAGGCAAATATAGACAAGCACTTACCAAGTCAATGAACCGGTGTTTGATGACACAATGTTTTCGTAACAGGCAAGATAACTGTCTGGTACAACTTCACACTGCGCCGGTCGAGGCGTGACTGAGGCATTTGTAAACGATAACACTATTTTAAAGCGCCCACAAATTATTATTTATTATATCAACGTCGCATGTATGTGGCTGCGATAATTTTTTTTTTGAACGAAACACAGTCAGTGTATGACGACCGAAATATTGTAGTTGGTAGATATACCTAGGCAGTTTCCAGTTTGCAAGATCTGTATAAAATGAATTTTGTAAGGATGGATGGATGGATGGATGGATGGATGGATGGATGGATGGATGTTTGTTACTCTTTTACGTAAAAACTACTGAATGGATTTTAATGAAACTTTACAATAATATATCTTATACATCAGACGCAACGCAGACGAAGTCGCGGGCACCAGCTAGTGATTCATAAAATTATTTAACATCATGATTTTCCTGAAGTTTTAGTAGGTTTTCATGTCATTATAAATTAAAACACATTAAAAATCAAAAACAATGTTCTTATAACACAAAATTCTTAAAAATATAGATTTCCTAAAAAACTACAAGGTGAGTCAAACTAAGTATTTCAAAATAAATATCACTTTTAAAATAAGGTCAAAATAATTTCCGTAGACTGACTTTATTTATAGCCCGTCATTTACCTGTTATGCATTGTAAGATCAAGACTAGCCCTATATAGGGAAAAATATGTAGAGGACTGGTTATATTTCAGTCTAACAATGCACGCCCCTCCGCACTAGGGCATAGTACCGGGAAATCCCGGAACCGAAAATCCCGGGAAATCCCGGGATTGTCAGCTGTGTCCAGTACCGGGACTAGAAAAATCCAGAACCGGGATTTTCGGTACTTTCGGGATTACTTAAATTTTTGTGCTTAAGAGCTTTTTTTAGGCATTTAATCTTTAAAACTATAGCTAAATAGTGCATTCTTTTAATACAAAGAAAAAAAGACAGTAACTCCTCTACTCGCTGGATTCTACCCGCCCATCTTACTAACTTTCGAAGGTGCTGTTGATGTTCAAACTTAGGAAATGTTGCAATATCAACTTATTGTTGGTATAGTCGTCCCAATGCATTTATTTAAAGAATGATATGGGCTTTGGGGTTGTTTGTACTGACGTGACGGTCTTTCCACAACCTAATTACTTTATTATGAGCCTGAATCGTCGCACTGCAGAGCAAAGGCCTCCCTTCCTTCATTCCACTCTTTTCCAAGTAGGAGTCTAGCTCGTCTTCTCCGATGTTGTCATCAACAGTCTAATAGCCGTTTTCCGCAATGCGACTGTGCTTTATGTTGATTAAAACCAGGTGATTATGGATACGGATTTATAAGCTTCGTTAATGACATTAATTCCCTATTATCTCAAACTCCGATCGTAGCTCGTTTTTTAGTGTATTTTTGCGTCTTTTATCTAGATATCTAGCAGAACAGTGAGTGTTCACGCCTCAGGTGAGTATTTGTTGAAATAAGGTTTCGGAATAAAACCTTATTTGATTTAATTTTGAATTTAGATCTTTGTTTAAAAAAACAAAGACGTGTGTCAATCACTGTGAAAATTGTATCTAATGAATGTAATTGAGAATTTTCTTGTTCTTGTTGAATGTAATTGAAATTAGATTAGAGTATATGGGCTAACTCTATTAGTATTTCATTATGGGTAGGACGCACTGGTTAAAAAGCAACGGGTCGTGACGAAGATACAACCGTAAATCATAAGTGGATACTTCTTTACGTTACGTCTTTGACAAAATATTGAAACTGACACATATACTTATCGATAGTTTATCACAGAGGAAATTAACAAAATTGGCTCTTTTTTAATTTAACTTTCTTATGAGGCCGATCATTGACATTGACATGATCATTGAACATTGACTTGTGAAGATTAATAACAAATAATATACGATTAAAAACTATTTTTTTTTATCAGAAATCAAATCAACCTTCGTTTAAAAGTGTTGTTACGCATGTGACGTCCTCACTTTTGGACTGTAATCTTATACAATCCTGCAAACAAAGAAATATCCACTTCAAAACTTTCGTTATAAGCTTTTTATACTTGAAATATTACTTAAAAAGTGAGACTGCATTGTTAATGCATTATTCAATTAGTTACGCGTATTTGCTCACTTACAAATCATGCTTGCAGTATGTTACATAAATGTAAAAATATAACTTTTATCTTTTTGTTATTTTTCGCTCGATTTTTCTTTATTTTATCATTTTCTGACGAGTTTTCTGTTTGACAAAATAATAGGCTACTAATCATTTTCGGGAATACCGAAAATCCCGGTACTCCCGGTTCCGGTCGGGTGCCGGTACCGAAATCCCGGTACTGGAAAAAGGAACCGGTACTGGAGGCCCTACTCCGCACTCGCTCGTGCGATCAGGCGGGCAGGCTGCGGAACTCGCGGGCGAAGTCTTCACTTTGAACCGGAAGTGAACGGCCGTCTTTAGGTTGTTTCGCATCGCTTCCGGACGCATCGCTCCACACCACACCGGGCAAAGTTTTTTAGTAGTGTTAGTGAAAATCATGTACATAATTCATAGCTTATTTTTACAAAACGGTGCATTTATGCACAGGGTTCATAGGCGACCCGGGCGGGCAGCGGAACTCGCGGGGGAAGTTGTGCTCTGGAATGATTTTTACACCCAGCTTACGCCGCTGTTCTCCTATGATCAAACCACTCACGCAAACACATCTTGTGTGTGTGTGTGTGAGAGTAAACTACATAAGGCCCATAATATTTAACACCAGTTGTTTAATCACAGGAGAACACCGGCGTAAAGCTGGGTGTAAAGACAATTACAGGGGGTCGGCCCCTACATAATTCATAGCATACCAGACTGAGCATTTATGCACAGGATTCATAGGCGAGCTGGGCGGGCAACGGAACTCGCGGGCCAAAGCGTACGTTTAGAGTGATGGGAACTCTGTCCAACAGAGTTCCGATTACTCTAAATCAGCCGGGCGAGTGAACGGCCGTCTATAGCTTGTTTCGCATCGCTTCCGGACGCATCGCTCCACACTACACCTGGCGAAGTTGTCTAGTAGTGTTAGTGAAAATCATGTGCATATTTCATAGCTTGTTTTCACCAGACTGAGCATTTATGCACAGGGTTCATAGGCGAGCCGGGCGGGCAGCGGAACTCGCGGGCGAAGTCGTGCGAGTTGGACAGAGTGCCGATTACTCTAAACCGGCCGGGCGAGTGGACGGCCGTCTTTAGCTTGTTTCGCATCGCTTCCGGGCGCATCGCTCCACACCATACCTGATGAGATATTGTAACAGTTAGGGTGCGCTTTCACGCGGAGCTGGGCGGAGTGGAGAGGAGCGGACCGTGAATTGGGAAATCACAGTGCTCGAAATCTACATTTCGACTACCAATTTCAGAGCAACAGCTATATCAGAGTGTACGTAGTAGAGTAGGTACCTACCTATTACGGACTTTGTTACTCAGAACCCCGTGTAGAAATTGACTTTTTCCCTGGGTAATGTAACGTAAGTATATATATGGTATTTTGTAACTTGAAGACGATTTATTTATTTAAGGTAGAGCGCCATCTGCGCTCGCCGAGAGTCCGGTGACGCAGTAACAGCCATCTGCGGCTAACTGCATTAAACGTCCATCCGAAAAAAAAAAAAAAAAAAAAAAATGAAGACGAATACCACCGGGAAAATCAACCAATAAGAGACAAGATCCATCACGTAATCTGAGGTCGTTCGCGTCGATTGGTCGAACTTTCCGGCTGGTGCTGGCTGGGAACATAGTCTAAATTTATCTCCATAGTCACAATTTACTTACTAAACGTTTGATTTGAACATACCTGCGCGAAGTTGAGGAAGAACAGCTGAGTGTGTGTGTGATTGAGTCCGGGTAGAGTCTCGCCAGCAGTGCCGTGTTTTTGTACCCAGTGTAAGTACGCGCGGAAAGCTTGCTTCACCCCTCCGTTGTCGGCTATGTTTTCGCCCTGAACATGAAGTTGTTTTGTACCTATGTTCGTTCTCATTATAATTGGGAAACATAGGATCGTTCGTACCCATTATTTTAATTTAATTAAATATCAAACTTATCAGGGTCTAGTAGCAATTTTAGCAAAAGTTGATTTTGAAGCATTTTGATGTTTATGTGAAGCGCAGAATATTTTTCAGTGTCAAACTATTTTTGACATTGTCGTCATTGAAATAATATCCGATTTCAAATAACACATTAACTGAGCATCGAAGCGAGAAATTAATAGTTAGGTATATTATTGGATATTATTTCAATGAGGACAATGTAGACACTGAAAAATGCTCTGCGCTGCGCTCCGCCGTATGTGAGCCGGACCTTATTCTCAAAAAGTAAATAACATAATATGCGGTATTTGTAACATTCAGAATAGGACAATCTGAAATTCGTTGAATAAATGTGAACATACAGGCGGTCTCAGCTCTTTTCTATTGGATGCATTTATTCAGACTAGAACTCCAACATTTATTTAGGAACATTCTAGTTGGTAAGAAAAGTATTAAGCCCCAGAATCCTGCGCGCCGTTATCTTGCTCGCACATTTGTAATTTTTTTGAAGATATAAATTGACTGAATATAAATTGCATTGCATGTAGCGGTGAATTTGTTACTATAACCTCACGAAATGTTTAAGTATATTTATTGTTTTGATATATTTAACATTAGCGAAGCAGATTGGGGCAAAACTGTTTTTCCCCACTCATTTTTTGTTTACCTGAGTATTGACGCCGTCCAGTTTCATATTGACCACGGGCACCACATACTGTCCGTACTGGTCTATGAGGCACTGAGCGTGGCGGTCAGTGGAACGCCTTGATGGCCAAGTTTGACCACCAGCGGTGGAGTTTGTTTTGATATGTTTAACATAAGCGAAGGAGATTGGGGCAAAACTGTTTTTACCTACCTACTTTTTGTCTGAGTTTGATGCCCGCCGTCTAGTCTCATACTAATATTGACCTCGGGCACCACATACTGTCCGTACTGGTCGATGAGGCACTGAGCGCAGCGGTGGAAGGCCTCGATGGCCAAGTCTGACCACCAGCGGTGGAGGTTGTTTCAATATGTTTAACATAAGCGAAGGAGATTGAGGCAAAACTGTTTTTACCTACCCATTTTTTGTCTGAGTTTGATGCCCGCCGTCTAGTCTCATACTAATATTGACCTCGGGCACCACTTACTGTCCGTACTGGTCGATGAGGCACTGAGCGCAGCGGTGGAAGGCCTTAATGGCCAAGTCTGACCACCAGCGGTGGTGGTTGTTTTGATATGCTTAACATAAGCGAAGGAGATTGGGGCAAAACTGTTTTTACCTACCTACTTTTTGTTTACCTGAGTATTGACGCCGTCCAGTTTCATATTGACCTCGGGCACCACATACTGTCCGTACTGGTCGATGAGGCACTGAGCACGTCGGTGGAACGCCTCGATGGCCATGTCTGACCACCAGCGGTGGAGGTTACCATCGCAGTCGAACAAGCGGCCTTTGTCATCAAACCCATGCGTTATTTCGTGACCTATAAAACATCCTATACTGCATATGTATGCGGTGATAAAATATCTGCAAACTCTGAGAATTATATCAGCCCTCCAGGCGCAAATGAGATATTAAGATATATCTAAGATATTTAAGTCGAAAAAGTAAAGTAAGTCATTCGTGCAGTTATTACTAGGTAGGTACTTTGCTAAGTTTAATTAGTAAGAGCTATCAATTGTTATGTCTGACGCACACATCACATTAATGAGATACTTATTTAGGTACCATAAGCCATAAAATTATTTCAAATAACCTAACCTACCTTATTTTAATATTATAATATACATTATTGATTCTCTTTAAATGACGTAAAATATTAAATCAATAGATACAATAAAATTTAAAACCGGTTGAGCTGAAATTACTGAGGTCTGAGTACCTACAGTTACTGAACAGTCAGTACCTACAGTTACAGTTAATGAACTGCTGCTGCTAAGAAACTTTTTTCAGCTCATGAGCTAGTAAAATATTCATCGTAACAAGCTGAAAGTTTATAACTGAAAACCCGATTGCATAGTTAAATTTAAACATAACGCTTATGTATAATATTATTTTATTTAATTTCCTTTGTAAGAAAATTACCCTTCCTTGGCAGTCGGGTAAAATGCGAAGATGGGTATCCCTTACCAATAACAACGCCGATCCCTCCATAGTTCAGAGACCTGGGGAAGTGTCTATGGTAGAACGGCGGCTGTAGAATGCCCGCTGGGAACATTATCTGGTTTTTATTGCGACTGTAATACGCATTAACCACTGCTGGAGCCGTGTTCCACAATGTTTTGTTTACAGGCTGTCCGATACTAAAAGTAAATAAAAGGGCTCGAAACAATCCTATTACAATGTAACTTGTGTATATTTTATCTTCATAGTAAATTATCTAGCTACACTGCGAGCCAACGTTAGTTTAAGCTGGCAACTAGAACTCTATTTTATTAAATGCACAAATGGTGCACGTATTTTTTATGTTATTGAACTAATTATGCAGTGATATATTTCCAAGTTTCTGTGTTATGATAACCAGAAAGAAAACGTTTCTTGGAAGCAGATCGTGGTTGACCATTTGATTACATTTTTGTATGTTCTGCCACTAAAATTAACAAAAAAAAATTACAGTAGGTACAGTATGTTGAGTTTGCTCAACTTGCATTCTAGTTCGCTCAAGTGCTTACCGTGACTGTTCCATCTTCGTCAAATGCTGCAATATATTCAGTATATTCTCAAAATATTTATCTGGGTGTATCTTCACCTCTTTGTACCTTTCGTCTAACTCATATTTGCTCAGAATAAAGTCCGGGTACCCGATTCTAAGCATCATCGCACCTACTTTATGCGCGGCCAAGTTTTTAGTCTTAGCGTCAATCCAATCAGTCGTACGCAGAAGTTCCCGGAAAGACTGTTGTATCTCCCGAGTCATGGTTAAAGTATCGTTTTTACTCGTTTCATCAAAGTAATTTCTGACAAACATAGAACCTAATGCCATGCCCATGTTTGAGTTGACTTGTGCTATGCAGTTTTTCCATCTGGGCGGGGCTTGTTCCCGGCCAAAGAGGACGAAGTAAAATCTGGAATTTTCGAAAAAATCAACACAACCTACTTAATATAGTCAAATTTTAAGGCCCATTTTGTCATGAGCCAAGGAAATAGGGCAAAACTGTTTATTGCTATTTCCTTCGCTTACTTTATACGTAGGTATCAAAACAAAAAAATATACCTACTAAAACATTTCGTATTATGGCAAAAAAATTGACGATTTTTTTCAAAATATATATTTTGTAAAAATTGGATTACTGTTCAAGTCAGTCGTTTTCCTACGGATTTGCGTCAGGCGGTACCTACCCATCGTTCATAATAATATAAGTTTTATTCATCGTTTGGCAAACCCGGGAACCTAGCTCGAGCCAGCTCGCAAAAATGGGCTCGGGCGCCGCACTCGCCCCGCTGTCACTCCCTCTTTTTGTATAAATCCAAAATTCTGACTACGCAGATACAACTTAGTACCCTTTGTGCATTGTCCATTTAAGGTTTTTTGGTAATTAAAAGTTTGTAAAAGTGTTAATAAATATACAATATGCATATACACTTGACTCTTATCTGTAGTAACTCACTGTTGCTTCGCCGATTGGAACCTATCGTCCAAGTTGTTGACCCGGTGCCTCACGAACCGCCACAAGAGGTAGTTCGATAACACGCTAGGGTCAGTCGAATCCAGCAATTCCACTAAATGCTGCAATTTTTTTTACAAATCCTTTGAAAGTTATTCAAAAAATGCAATATTATTCTATTGCATAGAAATTGATTCGCATGGTATGGTGTAAAAAGGGTGAAAGAATCTGTTTTTTATCAAACTAGTGATGAACTAGGCGCTCTCCTGATGGGAAGAGATCATGCCTGCCCATGGGCATGCAATTGGTCATGACCAATCAATACAGTGCTACACAAGACTTAGATTAGTGAGCCGTTCCGATCCGGTACAACACTGCTCGTTCACTTTGGGATATTTAACTTATTTTATTGGTAATTTTATGAATTACAATCATTTCATTAGCTAATACACTACATTGCCCTTTATAACAGAACACAGTACCTAATACTTACACATATTGCTACTGGGCAGCAGGACATCACTGGTCTTTCTAAATTTTAGAGGGACCAGTGATGTCCTGCTGCCCAGTATCAATATGTGTAAGCATTGTGTGCTGCTGCTGCCTTTAGAATCTAAAAGAAGTGGTAGCCTGTAGGTTTCGTCTACTTACCCTTACATAATTGAGTGCGAACAACACTACGGTTTCATCAGAACCCATAGTTCGATTCATCACTATATTGAGGTATCTCCTCCATTTGATTTCCGGCACTAGGTTTTCTAGATCAGCGATGCTCATTCTTCGATACAGCTCTGATACATTTCGTCTATCTTCGGGAGCTGACGTTATTTTTGCTAGTCTAAAATTTTCAAGCATTTTGGTTGGAGTTTGATGATTTGAGTGTGTGATGAGTGAGTGAGTGAATTATGAGTGAGAGAGTCAGTGAGTGATGAGTGAGTGAATCAGTGAGTGATGGATGAGTGAGTCAGTGAGTGATGACTTGATGAGTGAGTGCGTACGTGATTGTTTGAACTTCTGAGTGAGTGAGTGAGTGAGTGAGTGAGTGAGTATGGAGAAAGGGCGAACTTATCGCTAAACAGCGTTTTCTTATAATACGAGTATGTAACGTAGGTATGTTTGGGATGAAGAGTAAGAAGAAAATATGAAATGTTGTTAAATTAAAAGGTAAAACAGGGTAAAATCCATAGGTGGACCAAAATGACGTAAATATTTAAAAATATTGCACTAAATATCCTCAAGAAGAGAATATGGAACATAGTAAAAAACAAAGCGCAAACGAAATAAGATGATTGTGGGTATAACCGATGTCTTACTGGATTTCAAACTCGATGAGTTGATCAGCACTTGTCTCTACTTTAGCAGGATCACCTCCTAAAAGTCGTGCTATTTTCACAAGATAGCTTCTATACGCATCTAGGTATGCCTTGTTACTGTCCTGGAGGAAATAGTCTCTTGTTGGTAACCCTGTTGAAATACCACGGTTATTTACCTAACTGATAAGTTCTGCACATATTTGTGGTATTTTTCAAGCTTACCCAAACTAGTCTGATCAAATTGTATGACAAATTCATCAGAATTCTTGATATCTGGACCAACCCATTCTGATATTAGTATATCATTATTGTATAGTCTCAATCGAGCCATAAGTTCGAGCCAGTCAAAGTTGCTGGAATCCCAACTTTGCTTGAGAATAGGCCAACCACCAAAATGGTCAAGCAGATCTAGGAGTGGCTGATGGCTTCGCTTCTGCAGTATGTCATAGTTCATACAAGACCTGAATAAGAATTTGGCTTTAATTGCAGCATCGCCATTTGCTGGATCATCGAAATTGCCCAGACGAAAGTCGTCATATAAGCTTTCCTTTGTTAGAATTAAATTTTCACTTTCTTTTCTTTTTGATCTTGCTTTAATGTGCATTTGAAGTTTTCTTCCATATCTTGTATCTTTAGACTTGGTGGTAAATCTTCTAGGTTTACCTTTTAGAATTCGACTTTTGTCTGTTGTTTTATTATCTGATCTCTTCGCCCTTTGTTCTCTATCTTTCCTTCTATTTGTGAAATACCTAAGCAACTTCATTTTCATATTTGTTTTCGGGTTATTGATTTCTTTAGATTTCTTATTTAAATACCTTCTGATGCGACTTACTATTTCCTTATTATCTTTGTTATGCCTCAAGTACTCGTAGCGGAAATCATCCCACGAAGAGCTATTTACTTTAGTTTTAGTTTTCTTTTCAGACAAGTCTAGCGGATGAAAGTCTGGTAAGTCGAGGTTTAGAAAGTTGTCTTTTAAATCGAGATTTGCTCCTGGGTACTTGCTTGTAATATTCTCGTGAGACTTGAACTCAAGTAGATCCTTGAGAACTGCATCTAAGTTTTCTCTTAGCATTTCAAAAGTATCGTATCTAAAATTAGTTTTATTTACATTTACAGACGTAAAATTTAAATTATTCCTTTACTAAATTAAATTATTATTTTATCGTATTCAGTGTCCTCAGGCATTATGTATCATATTTTTTAATTTAAGACATCTATATTTAGAGAGAGTCCGTTGGCGAGACCTTGTGACCCCGCTATACAGGCTTTTTAGACTAAGGGCGTGTTTCCACAGACGTTAAGCTGAGCGGAGTAGAGAGGAGCGGGCCAATCGCCCAGCTCCGCGTCAGTGGAAACGCACTCTTAGTTAGTGAGGGGAACAGAGTCCACTGTGGTACGATCTTTACTTTAGATGGCACAGACTTTGTCAGGTACTTGATGTTTATTTTGTGACACTAACATTTAATTATTTAATTATCAACTTACCCTGCCTTATCAGCAGGTATAGGATTGAGAGCAGCCCAGTTCCCACATGCATACTGGTAGAAATCGTGACAAGGATCGGCTCCTGCGTCCATATATTGCTTCATTATATTTGCTTGAGTGTGTTTTATGGTCTCTCTATCACCTTGTCCCTTCCAAAAAGCGTGAATACCTGAAAAATCGGTTAATATAACCACAGAGTATTAAGATATACATAAATATAACTCTCCACGATCTTTCAGACATAATATTTGCGTGTGAACATAATACCTACATACTCGTAAATTGTATTGTGTGTGACCTTGTCTCGTTTGGGCAGGGTAAAGCGGTCAATTGAATAATACGACCTACGACCTGCACTGATTTAGATAATGTGAATCTCGTGGCTTAGATATCTATCTACCTTTGTTATTTATATATCTAGGAAACCCCTTGATACATAGGTATTTAAAGTGCGATACTTATCCCTTCTAAACAGTTAAGAAGCCAATAAAACTCATGTTGGTACCTACATACATATTATAAAAAAAAAACCTCTTGCTTTTGTGTCGCTTATGCCCGAGATGCACGAGACTAGTTCTTCAAGCCAGGATAGTGATAGTAAGCTAGCAAGCTAGCAGCTCCGTCTACGTGTAAACATAAATAGCTTACTTTTTCATTAGCTTACTAGTCTAGAAATAAAACTAGCCTCCTATAGCCCAGGCTTTGATTGTATACTCTACCCAGGCATTAGGTTTATATAGGTACCTTTAACAACTATACCATTTACCTGTGTAAGACCTCGTCGGTTTGTACAAATGTGCCGAAGCGCCCATTTCACCTTCCTCCAGCTCTGGTTGGCCTCTCACTTGCTCTACCACATTGTCGATGGGCCCTCGGTCCACGACAGGGGGTCCAACACTGTTTATAGAAAAGTGCCTTCGTAAATAACAACTTTGAGGGATTTCATAAAAAAAATTATGAAGTAAATAATGGGCTGGCCATATCTGCCGCATGCCTGACGAGATGTGGGCCAAAATAACCACTTAGTGGCGCCCTGATACAGCGCGTAGGCGTCGCGGTAGACTACGCAGACGATGGCACGACGAGCTGGATGCGTTCTACGGGGAATGGCGAACATCATGGGGGGGGGGGGGGGGGGGAATGGGGGGAGGCCTTTGCCCTACAATGAGACAGCTCAGGCTGATAATGATAATAAACACTTTAGTATATGTAGGACGCGCTCTGGCCTAGATGAAGCAATGATCTGCGCACTACAGGTGGCAAAAGGTATTTATGAGAAGCCGAAGATCGAGATAATGTTAAAAAGTGACACATAATTATTAAAACATTCAAACCTTATGTGACATGAGCGAAAGCTACTCGTCAACCAACAAATAAATAAATAAAATTGTATGAAACTGAAATTAATTAGTATGAGGTACCATGCTATTCAAGTGTGTGTAATAATTAATATTCACACCTATCAATGCTGTCATCATCGTCATACGAATGGTTGACTTGAGGCTCATCATACACTTCATCAACCTGTTCGCTCTCATCTTCGTAGTAGTCACCTTCTCCACTCTCATCTTGTCTTGGATTTGGAACTATATCTTCTCTGAAATTATGTCAAAAATGTTCACTAATTCGGACTGGTCTAGGAGTTTCATATAGGAAATGATACTTACTCAGAATCTAGTTCGGTTGAGGTAAAGTTACTCATACGCTTGACCCTGGGTGGCTCTTCATTTTTATCTGGGCCTTCCCAAATAAAGTTATCACCGGTCACATTTCCTTCGAAAACTTCTTCTTTGGTAGACCTCTCCTTTCTAATCAGCACTAATTCTTCATGGGGAAGGAAAGAAGTCCGAAAACCTTGGAAAACATCTCTCTCTTCAGGGTCTACTGCCTCTAACCTGGTGTAGATATTCGGAATATTCTTAACAACATACTGGTCTGAGGGATCGCCTAACGAATCACCAGACTTGATCACAAAGTATGTGATAGCAGCTAGAGCTGTAAACGATAGAATTGATATAAAACGACGGAAAGTAGCACTATTTTTAGATGATTTTAAGGAGACGAAATGTCGTGGAACCCGCGTGTCCACTCGCGTCATGGCAATTTCTGACTGACAATGACCTGACAGGACTAAAGATTTGTAACTGATCATTACGTAGGTTGAACTACGCAGAGAAGATTGTAAAATTGACCCTACACAGCGAAGAAGTCGGTAAATTGATCGTAATGGTAACGGAATACACACTAGAGGTATGAATACCTTTTGTTAGAAATAACGGAGTGTTTAGTCTAGCGTCTAGTTTTACCACCTAGAACAATATGGTTTAAGGTTGTACCATGGTTACAACAAATATAAGTACAATACAAGTATAATAGGTAACTAATGTAAACTCTTTTCATAAAAAAATGTTAGAAAATCTTGACACTCACCATGACTTGATCACATGACGTCTTTCAAGATTGATTTATGAAAATATTTTTTTATGAAAGTGCAACGGAAACTGAAAAATGATATCATTTACAGATGTAACGAAGCAAGTCCATTTGATAAACGATATAATATTGTCGGATATGGTATGCGGTAAGTAGGTACCTTACTAAATAATCCACTCAAATTATATTGAGATGTCGCTAGTGTTTTTTTGTATAGTCGCTGTTTTAGGTCATTTATCCCTACCTATCTCCAGTACCTACCTACCTACCTAATTATCATATCAGTATTCATCAGACTATTTCCGCATTTGCAACTAACTATTGATTATATAAGACTATGACTATTATGTTAACTATCATAATTATATGAACCTACTTATTATGCTTAAAGTTATGCATTATGATAGGTTGGTTGGTATGATATTTTTATCAATAAAATTATTGTCTAGATAAAAAATATACGCTTAGATCCCACATAGGTACTTCTAAAACTGACAATAACCTATTATTGTTATACCTGGTTGGTTATTTTTTGTAATACTTCTAAGTACCTGAGTAACACCTTTGTGCAAAAGACATCCATATTCCATAAAAACCAACTTTCCTACTTTTATTTCTTATAGACGACGGAGACCCTTTGCAAGAAGTAACGAACTTCAGCCGCCATCTCCTCGCTACAAAATTTTGGTTTTCACGAATATCTTGGGCTAACAAGAAACGCTACTTATTAGCTTTGCTTGAAGACGTTAGAAGCGCCTGGGCTCTTTCATTACTCCTCAAATCTATGTGGAATTGTCGTCCAAAGGACGCTGTGCTTTCTGCAAGCGAGTAAGCACAATCTTTACAAGTTCGATTGTATTATTAGGTAGTGATTTCTGAGAAAAAAGAGCTGGTTAAAATGTATTTTTTTGCTAACAGGAAAATAGCATGGAGCAGCTATGACCAAATACCGATGGATCACAACAGAACAGCAATGCCTATAACAACTCTAGCGCAAGTCATGAAGAATGATCGTCTATGGTTTCTCACTCTACAGCCTGTTAGCAACTTTATTATACAGGGTGTGGCGTAAAGAGTTTATTCACTCATTACGCCACACCTGCCACATGCCCTTTTACCTGCGAGTGGGAGACATCATGACTGTTAAGACGAAAAAAAAATGTACCCCCACGTAAAATCCCCACGGTTTTCGAGTTATTGGACGTTTTCAAAATTTTCATTTTTACACTTCCACTTTTTTGATGCCAAGATTACAAATCAAGTAATTTTATCAATCTGATTTTGATAAAACGTATCACCGTCTATATCCGCTTTATTTTTACACAGTTCTGTTTACTAGGAAGCCCAGGCCATGGTGCTATCGGAACTGCTGACTATAGCAGGCGGTCCAGTGATGTGGGCCGTGCTGTCTCGAGGGAAAATTCTGTATGAGCGCTATCGGAACTTGCAGCTGCAGAATTTGGAGGAGTGCGTTGTGATTAACCAACATACTGAGAAGGCAATTTCGTCGCCTGTTCTGGCGGAAAAAGTATGTTGTATTGAACTAAGTCAAGTTATAATTGAAAGAGAATGCATTGACCTAATGAAATTTATATTCTCAAAATCATTGTTCCTAAAAATTTTGTTACATTCATGACTGACTAATCAAATTTTCATTATTCATATCATTACTGAAACACATATATCATAGGCTCTTTTCTATTATATAGGTCAAAAAAGAGACTCCAGTGAAAAAAGGTTTTGGCACTCCAGAATTGAGTAAACAAATGCATAATCAACCTGGACGTGCTCAAAAAGAGGTACCTACTTTTCTTCCATCCTATACCTAGTATACTATTTTACCGTACCTATTTTTTTTTTATTATTGATTTGCGGCTTTAGTGACACTGCGACCGTTGTCGGTCTATTGTGCTTGCCACTTGGACCTATGCGGTTAAAGTTCCTCACTAAACCCTGCCGCTATGATGAACTGCAGGAGTTTTTTGTGAGGAAGCTCAACTAATTCATCAGGGCATAATATGTGTTTTCCCAGATAAATACTGCGCTTATGCCGTACCTAACCTTAAGAATCATTTTCATACATAACTAGGTGCTGCTCTATGATTTACTCGCGTGATATCGTGTTAAAAAGTCTAATACCGAATTTCAGTTCTCGGTTCAGTAATTTCACATTATTGACCCTTGCCCTCTGGTTAGGTTAGGATTTTGAGAGAGCGAAAGTGACCTTCAAAAGAATCATGCTTACCCCTCTGGAGGGTGCAATTTTATAGGGTGATTTACCTAATTATCAAGGATGAGAAACATTTAATGATGAGAGAAAAAGATTGTGAAATGTTTGAGTGTGGTTCTCACGTTATGTAAATCATCTTTTTTGATAATCAGTTGGATGTCAACTTAGCTGCTTGGAATGCCACAATTAAATCCTTGCGCGACAATTTGAAGCTGGAGGAACTGGAGATGACATTCAACGACGGCACCAAGAGGAAGATATGGAAAGTCAACCGCCCGAAGCCTGAAGTGACTGAGACAGTGGACTTTGTAAGGGCTTATCTCTTTTATCTCATTTTTGTTACTGCGCGTCGCTGCCACCGGCGACACGTGTAGCGGCCAAGCGTTACAGCAACAAAATGGTGGCTTGTTTGCCACTGGCCTTAATAATTTCATAAACTCGTCGTCAGCAACATATGTGACTTACGATCAAGGTATTATTTATTTTCCCTTTATCCCTCAACGAATGCAAAACCAAATTATACAAATATTTACTAAATCTAAACTATACACAAACAGAGCAACTTATGTACATCACAAAATAATCAATACCATCTCTGACACCTACCTATCTAGACTCTACCACGTAAAACTAACGCACAATATTTTTACATTACATTCATACACAACACACTGTACACACACCCACACATTCATTCATATATATACACACACACACACACACATACACGCACAATTGTATACATAATATGTACATACTGTATATTATTATGCAATTCACCCCTACACAAAGGCAGTAAATAGAAATAGTATCTAAGTCATTGTAATTCCCTTACGTATATTTAGTTAATATTTATAGGAAATAATAATAATATTGTAACTACATATATATGTAAATTTATGAAATTCAATACCTAGCCCAGTACCAGCCGAAACAGAGGTCCCTTGTATCTACACACAAGTCCAGCAGGTACTTCGTTAGATCAAGGAACCCGAAGTTTTATATAGTACAGGTCGTGCATATTTTTATTTATATTTATTTATATTTTGTAGCCAAATAAGGAATGCTCTGCCGGCGTCAGTGTTTCCCGATCACTATAATTTGGGTGTCTTCAAGGCAAGAGTGAATAGGAATATTCTAGGTAAGCGTGCTACATCGTCGAACACATCTTCACTTAGGACTTTTTAGGTGAGATGGTGGTCATACGCATGCCTATAACAAGTATCTAAAAAAAAGATCGAATTTATTTGGGCTAAAACAAAAAAGTTAGTTTAATTATTTATATTTCCTCGTCAGGTTCAACTTCTACCGTCTGCGATGGGCAAGCGAGTGTTGTCATTCCTTCCTCGAGCCCAACTCGTGGACTATGCTAAAGTTAACAAGTACTGGGCGTATCTAGTAGACGAGCTCAAAGCGGAGCTCGCTGCCAGGCAGAAGATCGACATGGACTTTGAGAAACTTAATGTAAGAATTTTATGTAATCTACCTGTACCATAATCGGTGCAATAATATTTTAGCTTTTAAAGAGGGGTCACTGTTAACTTTTTCTTGTTAAATGTGCCAAAAGTTGGAGTGCGTTGAAGTCTTTTCTATGGAAAATAAGTAAAATGGCTTCAGAAAAACACGAGGGTCAATTCTCGCACCTATTTTAGCTAGATAACTTTATACCATAATAGCTGCAGCTTCATGCCTTGCGAGTCAACAAATTTCCTTTCTACACTTCTTGACGAACATAACTAGGTACTCTAAAAATTTAAGGCTCTACGTTCAGTAGTTTGGTCGCTGTGCGTTGTTTGTCAGTCAGTCAGTCAGTCAGGAGTTCGCCTTTTATAGATATTGATTGATATTATAAGTTTCGCTACGCTACAACTTCAGATAAATGAGATAGGTACCTACTACGGCTTTGAAAATACCTCTCGAGTTGTTGTGGAGTGTGGACACGCGTTGAAGTCTTTTGTATTGAACTGGGTATATAAAAGGTAGAGTTATGCGACTATACCATAAATACTGAATAATATCGCTGTGACTCTACATACATACTTATAGGTATATGGCTTTGCAAGTAACATGACCATTGCAATAAATCATAAAGCTAGTTAGGGCGATGGCCAAAAGTATCTAAGACCTGCCAGATTTTAGAAAAAAATATACAAATTGCCTATTCGTATTTTAACTAAGTATTTCAATGAGTACTTATATTTTTTTGTTGGATAAACCCAACTTTTTTAAACCCAGGATGCGATGCTACGTCACGACATTAGCTTAGAACTAGTTGAGCAGATCGACTTTCCGCCTGCAGCCCCGAGCTCCCAAGGCAACGCTAGCAATGTCCTATCCAATATGAAGCCCAAGCCACCGCCCAGCATGAAAGCTAGCGAGAAATCCGGTGGCGCATTCTCGCTTAGACACTTCTTGAGCGAGAAAATGAATAAGATGAATACTGTTAGTATTTTTTCTGTTAGATTAGTTGCCATAGGTATGGGTGGTTAACACCAGAGTCAGACCTAAGCCACTGGTATAAATGGTATTCGCCAATACATGCAGAGGCTAAGGGTGTGTTTCCACTGATGCGGAGCGTGGGAAGAGTGGAGAGTAGGGTACCGGGAATTGGTAAATCACAGTGCTCGCAATTCCACTTCCACTCCACTTCGACATGAAAAGGCCTGTCCTACGAGCCTATCCTATGAATAACAATGAATTGCTTGCATGTGTTTTTAAAACACGAGCCCAACTTAACTACATAAAGTTATGTTATATGTTTGACGTACAGCAGCAAGTTCAGAAGCCGATTCGTAACATGGCTGATCTAACGGGGAGGCTGGAGCGGCGCGGAGCCGCTGACGAAAATTTATGGCGCTGGTGCGAGAACATACTGGAACACGCCAAACCGAAAAAAGACGAGGATAAATCGGTTAGTACCTAGTAATGGTAACCTCAGAACCAAAAAATGCTAAGTAGAGTGCCCGCCACCACTGAAGTCCTACGGCAAAATTTGGAACTACATATAACAGATACCTAGGTATCTAAAATCGTCGTACTAACAAGTTAGTTGATTTTAGACGACAACATCGCCGCGGCTATCAGACTTCAGTGGTGGCGCGCACTCTAGGTAGAGGTTGTTTAAATAAGAGCAAGTTTAGAAGCTGATTTGCAATATGGCTGACGTGACGCCATTTGCATGGTGCAGGGTCGAGTGGCAAGTTTGTCGCTTTAATATTATGTGTATTTATTTACACAAAAAAAGTATACCTATAGGATGCTATAGGTAAGTATTCTATTACATACCTAGCTGGTTCCCAAAGTACAAGCTTGCTTAGTTTGGACTAGATGGCGCTGTGTGAAATGTCTAACCATTACTATTATTTCTAGACTGACTCCAAATATACCTAATATTTTATTAAACGGTTGCAAATACTTACTCAAATTATGGAACTAAAAAGTAGCACAACAATGGTCTGCTGACGAATACCTAATGACCCAAAGATCTCTTTATAACTAAGCTTCCTTGCAGGGTCCTCAACATAGCTCTGAGAAGGAAGAAGGAGTGTTGCCTCTAGGAAACGCGCACTTCCCATGTCCTATGATGAAGCACGTTTTAGAGGTTCCTCTCATCACGCCGCTATACAAGGACCCTGCCATGACGTGAGTTCAGCAATCTATATGATACTTAATACGAGTAGTAAACTTGACACCTGATCGAATGACGTTTGTGCAAAGCACAGCGTGGAATTTGATAATCTTGATAGAGAAGAGGTCCTGTAATACTTGGTAATGATAAGTAATGAGAAGGCTTCGCAATTAGAGGAAGAAGAAACACGGAGGGCTCCGCGCGGGGCAGCGAGTTGACTCGCCCGAGTAGCAGGTAAAACTTTCACCTAAAGGATAACTAGGTATATAAGAATTATTCTGAGTGAGTCGATGGTAGCCACAGACAGACATTAGGATGGTAGCATTATAATGATCTTAGAAAGATGAGAGGCCAGCTCAACTTAGGTAGGTACCTATAATAGGTAGGTAAGTATTACTTTAAGTTTTTTTATTAAGAAGACACTGCGAGCAACAAGGTAGGCAGCTAGGCACTCTAGGCAGGCATTTAGAGCGAATAGTGAGGCTTCCGTCGATTGGGACCATGGTCCGAATCGCCAACATTTTTGAATCCGTCAACTGGGACCACAAACCACGTGACGTATATCGACGCTTGAAAGGCAATAATTACCAAGCGACATATTGGCAACTTTACAGGAGAGCGTTTTAAAGTTTTTTTTTTTGGAAAAAAATTCGTCATAAATCGCCTATTAGTCGTAGTCACTTGATTCCAACGATTTTAAAATGTAGTTAAAACGCTTTATAAACTGGCATTTAAAGATTATGCATTTTCTCAATACTTTAAGAAATAGTGTCGGTTAGTAAAATATTTATCAAAATCACAAACAGGTAAAAACTACTTACCGACAACAATTTTTTTTTATAAAACATGTAAAATTAACTAAATCCTAGTAGTTTATAATTGTGTTTGAAGCAAAATGATACATCCAGATCTAAAGTATGTTTGACACATAGGTAAAATTATCTAAATAAAAACAAAAAAAACTTTTCTGTCAAGCAATTTCAACCGAAGTACAAATTAAATGAGGTATGTGTAGGATTTTTTTGAACAAGTAACAAAACAATTAGGTTTTATTACACAAAATTAACAATATCGCCGAACTTGCTCAACTTGCTGCACATACAGGAAACCTGAAAGAGCTTTATAACTACTACTTTATAACTATAACTTTATGTGATAAGGCCACAAATACCCAGGCAGGAAAAAAAAACTTCAGAAAAGTACCCATCCGTGATAAAGGAGGTAAACCTTTAGCTATTCCTTCACCTCGATTGAATCGATGGCACAAGCATTTTCAGGAAGTATTTAACCAGGGATCTTGTGAGGTACCAATAGACCCAACAATACCAGCGATGCCGCCTCACTTATCGAAGACGCTAGAAATAACTGGTGATCCCCCTTCTAAAGACGAAGTCGCAAATGCCATTATTGCACTAAAAGCAGGTAAAGCCCCCGGAATCGACCTGATCCCTTCAGAAATGTTACAAGCTGATCTTACAACAGCCGTCAACTGTCTAATACCATTACTGGCCAAGGTCTGGGATACTGAAACTATACCCAATGACTGGAACATGGGGCTTCTTGTCACTCACTGTACCGAGAAAAGGTGACATAAGCCAGTGCAGTAACTGGAGAGGCATCGCACTTCTCTCTATACCATCGAAGGTTCTTATTTCGGGTAGTACTGGATCGACTTTCCAAGGTAATAGACCCGCTACTTCGCAACGAACAAGCATGGTTCCAGCGGTTAGCACGCTCCTGCACCGATCAGATAAACACACTGCGCATCATTGCAAGAACAGGCATCAGAATGGCAAAGAAAGCAATCTTACCTAGTAGATTTCGAAAAGCTTTTGACACTCTTCAATGGCATAGTATCTGGGCGCGTCTATACACTCTAGGAGTACCGCCAAAGATAATCAAAGTGATCCAAGCTATGTATGCAAAGTATGCCTGTAAAGTGAGATATGACTGGTCTCCGACAACATCATTGTGCAGGCAGGTGTACGCCAGGGCTGCCTCCTCTCACCTTTGCTGTTCCTTGTGGTATTGGATGGAGTGCTGGAGCGTGTCAACAAGAACAAACGCCGCGGAATAGATAACCTAGACTATGCCGATGATCTTTGTCTTTTTAGGCACAGTTCTTTTCAGACGAGCAGACAAGCAAGCCAAACTAGATGACCTCAGAAGAAGAAAGAAGCAGCAACCACAGGACTTAAAATTAATACAGGCAAAACTAAGGAGATGAGACCCGGCGTAAGCGACACAACGCCTTTGATTGGCCAGGAATAGGTGGAGCAGGTCCATCAATTTGTCTACCTTGGGAGTATTGTATCTGAAGTTGGTTGTACCGAACAGGATATAGACACTCCTGCATACCTCAAAAAACGTTTTACGTATCTCTGGATGTCCCACTCTCGATCCGTATGCTCTTCATCTTCAGCACCGGCAGCTCTTTTACGATCCAAGCTACTAATCTATGGAATGCACTGCTAGTGTCAATTCAACATGCTAAGTCCCTTCAAATTTTTAAAAGGTTGGTCGTTGAGCATTATTTAGCCACACCGACGAAATAATAAAATATTTTTCACAGCTCTTGATTTATTGTTAATTTTTATCACTCATTTATCTGATATTTATATTTTTATTTTATTTATATTCGTTTTTTTGTATATACCGCCATATTAGTTTTTCTTTTAATTTAATATATTGAATAATCTGTTTTGTAATAGGTACTTTTTGCTATTATACTTTTTAATAAGCTTTCGTTCTCAATTAACGTTATGCCCACCGTCCTCATTTGTCCAACAGTATCCAGTCCATGCAAAAATTGTCCGGAAGAGATCGCTCTTTAGCGATAAGACCACCCATTGTCCACTGTTATATACCTAGCTTTATTTTTCCTTTATAATGTGTTAGTACTAAGATGGTGAGCAATAAAGTATATTCTATCTATCTATCTATCTATCTATAGAATCTAAAAAGGAGCCTTTGCACAGTTGCGTTCGATATGGCAGTCACGGAAACTGACCAGAAGAGTGAAGCTCAAGATATTCCAGTTCAATGTGAAAACCAATCTGCTGTATGGGAGACGCGAGACGTGGAAAGTAACGAAAAACATCACGCGTAAGATCCAGGTTTTCATAAACCGGTGCCTTCCTACAGATTTTTGGAATCTTTTGGCCGGGCAAAATGACCAACGTCGACCTGTTAGAGAAGTGCCATGAATCGCCCATGGATTCTCAGATAAAGCGTCACAAATGGAACTGGATTGGCCACACGCTACGCAGAGTGCCCGACCCAAAGCAAGCTCTAGACGGGAACCCGCAGGGCAAGAGAAAGCGTG
Source organism: Lobophora halterata (assembly GCA_932526365.1). Classification (NCBI taxonomy): domain Eukaryota; kingdom Metazoa; phylum Arthropoda; class Insecta; order Lepidoptera; family Geometridae; genus Lobophora; species Lobophora halterata. The sequence continues at coordinate 3,220,199 of OW052012.1, forward strand.
GCCATCCTAAGACTTGGCGAAGATCGGTGGAGTTGGAGGTCAAAGCCATAGGTAAATCTTGAAGCGAAATCAAACGTGAAGCTCCAGACAGATCGCGATGGAAGCTCACTATGGACGCCCTCTGCCCCATTTGGGGGTCATAGGATTAAGGCAAGACACAAAATTAAAGATCAAAGTGCGAAAAATCTCTCGCGTGGATAGCTGATCTTATAAAGAACGTGGACTGTCGTAGTAAATAAATAAGGCATTTTATTTTTAAACATAGTTCTTATTAGAAATTTCAAAATTAGTATGCCTACCTAGTTAATTAGGTAAAATGCATTTTTTATGAAGAAAAAATGGCTAAAACTACTGTTACAATAAATTAAAAACTGGAATGGGTTTCTGGTACCAATTCTTACTCATTTATAGTACCTATTATTTCCAATGAAACAAAATTTAAATTTACCACATCAAGTATTAAGTTTCAGAATACCCTTTTTCAGCAGTCTTACGAGTATATCCTCGATATCTTGACCCCTAGAAATTAAATACGTTTCGATTGAGAGAATAAATGATTTAATTATTCAACTAAGCAGTTACATTACCAAAGTCAAATCTCTGCTAACCACCCCAGCGTTTGACATAGCTAGCTAAATGATGTTAGGTATCTATTATCTTATTCCGATTCGTTATGTGCCTAAAACAATAAATTTAAATCAATATAAAATGCGCATTCAATAAGCTAACATTAGTAAAATCTTCATAATGCACTTACCGAGTATACAATCCAAGCTACGCGATGCACTATGTGCGATACGCGCGAGCACGCAGGTTGCCTATGCGACAAGACTAAATCATCATTATGTTACCACAGCCACTCAAAATTTGCTTTACAGCGCGGATAAGCGACAAAACAAAATACGAACATTAGGGATAAGCTCAGTTTTATACAAATTTTATTTCAGAAATAGTTATCTAAGTAACAAAAACAGTAAAAAAACGGCAGGTAAAAAATTACCAAACGACAAAATATATCCTTTTTAGGCAGGTAAATATTACTACTTTACGTTTGCAAGTCCATTGCATTTAGGTTAAAAGTACTAAATGACAATGAATACATAATTAAGGTGTGTTAGAAAGTCTTTAATAACGAGGAAAAAAATAAATAATACAGGTAAAATTTCATAGGTAATCTTTATACCCTAGGTACCGCCAGGCAAAAAATACTCTATGTTCAAACGTATAATTTCGAATCTAGGCAAAAATTACTATGTAAAAAAATTAAAGATCGAATAAATACTAAGTGAAAATTATTCATAAATCGCTAAAATTTTAGTCGCTTGGACGCCGAAAACTGTGAAAATGTGCATTATTTTTAAATTACCAAGCGACACCAACTTCGTCCTAGCGACATGAGAGTAGGACCAATCGACGCAGAATTTTTTTCTGATTCCAATGATATATATAACTCAATATCGCCCAAAATGTCGCTTGGTAATTTTTGCCTTTCAAGCGTCGATATTATAATTCTACAGTCGTCGTTACTTACCAACCTACTTATCTTCGTTTTATGTAAGAAATAAGTATCTTTTGAAACTTGATTTTTGGCCACAGAGGTCGACGTTAGTAGGTACGTACTTAAGTAGGTACCTAACTACCGCGACTTTACTTGCTTACCAATTTTGCTTCTATATAGCGATTATTTTTACAGGCCACCCGTGAAACCGCGGAAAAATATTTCTGACGCCTCTGTAGCACAAGCTCCCAAAGACAGAGAAAGGATGAAGAGATACAGCCTTTGGACCCGAGACTTCTCTCGACTCTACCCAGTTTTCAAAATACCTTCGTATCAATCTCCATTTTAACGAATTAATGTGATATCAGAAGATACCTACTTGTAGTCCAGGTTTTTTATTTGGATTAAACAAAACAAAGATTGGTACATAAATGTGATCCGTAAACCTTTTATTTCGTGTAAGGTATGGATTTCGCGCCTTTTTGTTGGATGGGCCATAGATTATACACAAGTATAACAGAGTACAAATGGTGGAGTAATTAATGGTTGTTGGTTGGTTGGCATGCTTGGTTGGCAATGCTTGGTTGGCATTCTCGTTTAGTTGTAGTAAGTCAATGGTCATCAACGCTTCGACCTTGTGGAAAGCGTAAACCATAACTTGTCACTGGCTGGTTGAGCTTTTGTCAGTGTTAAGTCAATATTATATTAAATGTCATTGTCATAATAATTCCATGTTATCAGCTATTTACAAGTCAAACAAATAGTAGTTCTGTATAGAAATTATGAAAACGGTTATTAATAATCAAGGTTTTACAAACATAGGTACAGTACAACCGACTTTAATTTGGACTGTTCTAGTGATCGTAAACACTACTGAAAAGTCAGAGGGTAGCAAAATACGCAATTTTTTTAATTCGACGGCATATTCTTTTCAGTTATTTTAATATAAAAACTAAACTAATGAACCGATTTTGATTAAATTTGTATGGGAGTAATCTGAAAGTACAACCTTTCAAATATCTATATAAGATGTGCCTTCGATTCGGTTAATTGTATCATTAAACGGAACACTAGATTACAAAAAAATATATTTCACTTGGCTATTTTGGAAAATTATATTGTTTTCTTTTTTCGCAAATAATGTAAAATTAATTAAATGGAAGTAACCAGATTGATCGCGTAGCGAAAAATACGAATTTTCATTGTAATTTTGTGCTTGAACCAGTGCTAAAGCCTTGGAACTTTTAAATACCATAAGTCGAATATGAATTTTCGTTGAAACTCAGATACCACAGCAGCCAAAATGAGTAAACACATGTATTCGACGGCCAATCTCTCGGACAAGGAGTTAAAAGAACAAGGAAACAGATTGTTCAGCATGCGACGATACGAAGACGCCATGAACTGCTACACAAAAGCCATTGTAAGGACCTCCAACTTACACTAGTCATGCTTGCTGTAATACCCTATTAAAGTTGCCAGGGCCAAAGCTATGGCCTTGCTTTTCTCGTTATTTATCCGCTTCTAGCAATTTCTTATCAACATTCCAAAAGGTAGGAGACACTATACCTAGAACGGGATATATAACAATAACATTTATCTTTAATCTATTTATTTAGTCTTCATTTTGCTTAGTCAAGGAAGTACATAAACAGTATACATTACAAAAAATATCAGTAGGTAATGACGTTTCTTATTACATCATTTAGACCTGTTTATTGTAGAAAACAATCAAACCACAACAGTCATGAAAGATTTTGAATTTAAATAAATTAGCAATTTACTATACCTTCACAATCGATAATCTACAAAACCAACCACCGTCAAGTTATCTTTATGTTGTATGATGTTATTAATATGTTGTGTGATGTACAGTACCTAACAAAATTGGAACTAAAAATAGCTATCATAATTTTTATGATATCATGTGGAAAGAGATCATGCCTGCTAATATGAATTTATCAGAGAAACATTAATATTCTTATTCTGTGTAGGGGGTACAGGGGTCTGCACCAATGTCCCGTTGAAGGGTGCATTGTGCATGGCCCCTCGAAAAATACAATTATCCCTGTCCCAGCCATCCCAGCTCCTTGAAGTAATGGAGCAGGATACTGGGTTGTTGACAGCACTGTTCCAGTAATGTGCTGGTCGACACATTTGGAGGAGAGGAGTCTAGCAACCTACACAAGCCTGTCCTAGCCCTACTCTCCTTAACATTAATATTATTGTGATACTGATCTGATTGTTCCCATTGTCCACTAGATCAAGAATCCATCAGTGGCCACATACTTTACAAACCGAGCACTGTGTCACCTCAAGATGAAGCTTTGGGAGTCAACGTGTCAGGACTGCCGTCGGGCGCTTGAGCTCGATACCAACCAAGTGAAGGGACACTTCTTCCTTGGCCAGGCATTGGTGGAGCTTGAGTGTTACGATGAAGCTATCAAACATCTACATAGAGGTATTAATTCAGTACCAGATAAAAATCATATATTCTTATAAACTTTTTATTAGTTTCGTTTTTAGTTTTAGACAACTTACAAATTTTTTTTTTCTTTCGAAGAACCTTCTTCTTTCTTTGGTTTTGGCTTCACATCAAAGGTAGCCAGTGTCAAGTAATTGGAGAGATTATTTTGTCATAAGTCAGTCGATAAGTCAAGTCATGCCCCTGTAAAGTAGTGGTGGTTGCGACTTTACTAGAGGCTTCTATGGAGTTTTGGAGGCAACACGAAAAGTCACGTTTTACAGCATTACACTATTCACCAACACTCATACACGTTCACGAGCACTTAATGGATAAAAAACCATCGTTTTTACACTTAAACACTCAAAGTTACACAAGTTTTGTCAATTAATTTAATGCCGCCAATGCGCCATTTTTCATGGTCCCGCCAAAACTCAAACTTACTAATGAGTATCTTTATTTATTGTAGTCATTATGTAGAATAGTCATGTTACATTTTTATAAAGTTACATTAAAATATAAGTTAAACAGCATTCCAATCACCATTTAGATGAGTGACTGTAAGTTGCATTTATAAATCTAGGCGTTGTACCTCAAAAGATGAATTGTCTTGGTGGAATTGACTTGGGCTACAAACTACAAAGGCTTCATTCAAAATCCAAGACCATTAGGTGGTAGTTCCAACATGCTCTCTTCTCTTTATCTCCTCCTTCTTGCATTGTATTCCTCAATGCTGAGGGTCGTGACCACCTCTACACAGATCACTTTTTCTTAGACGATTTTGCGCCAGCTAGGCGGTTTTCGGCTGCGTGGATGGTTTTATGCAGTTTAGTAGTTTAGTAGTAGTAGTAGGGCTGCGTCCTCGTGGTCTCTTTCCCTCGACCTTTCTGGTAACAACGAGTTTTCGAGGTTGTCACCTCTCTTGAGCTATATGACCATAATACTCAAGGACTGGTTGGAGGCAGATGGATGACTAGTTGTGTAACAGGTTACTTTGAGTTACCTTGACTTTGAGAGACGAATGAATACATTCGTCCTTCGGCAGTCCAAGGGATGCGTAACATTCTTCACCATTACCACATCTCGAAGGCTCCACTCGTTTGCGGTCGTGAATTCTATGCGTCCAGGTCTCAGCGCCGTAAAGAAGCTATTAGTTTAAAAAGAGCACAGCTACATACACTGGTCTGCAATAAGTACTACACTTCCTTATTTTTGCAGGCCAGTGTAGTTGGAATGAGATTTTTATCTACAGTACATCTACGTAATCTAATATGTTTTGTTTTCAGCAAGTGACTTGGCTCGCGATCAAAAACTGAACTTCGGCGACGACATCGCAGCTCAGATCCGGTTGGCGCGCAAGAGACGCTGGAACGTGCAGGAGGAGAAGAGAATCGCGCAGGAGATTGAGTTGCAATCATATTTGAATAGGTATTTTTGTTTTGGAAAAGTTCTCTATTCAACATAATTCAATAAGTTCATTATAACATAATAAAAATTACAATAAGATGATACTTAACACTGTTCAGCTCACTTATAGCTAAAGTTTGAATCCATTCAGTGACCTACACCACAAAACCAAAATCAATATTTATTTGTCAAAAGTAGTCATTTTGACTTGGGTCTGAAAATATAAGGCACAGAACGGAGACTCGATAGGCTGTGGCACATCTTAAGAGTCTCTAGACAAAATAATAATATGTACATATAAACTTATTAAATCTTCAATTTTAAGAACTTAGGTACTGTCTTTACCTTTGCTTACGTGCACTTTGTCAGTGCGCGTTTTTAACAAGTTTTTTCTTTGAATAGGTATTGAAATAAATGAAATGTCGACGGGTGCGAAGAAGTGTTTCACCGGCTTATGTGAATCAAAGTCAAAAAAAAAAGTGTGTAGCACTGTTCTGGTCATGAGCAGGCGTGATTTCTTACCATCCACTTGTCACCTTGTTTGTACTTGATGTGTTATTTTTCAACCGACTTCAAAAAAGAAAGAGGTTCTCAATTCTATTAAATGTTTGTTACCTCAGATCTTATTTGTTTATAAACCGATTTGAAAAAATATTTTTAATAAGAAAATAAATACTTTCAGATTGGGCCCATAGAAATTTCATCAAGATCGGTTCAGTAGTTAAGTTTTTAAATCAAAATAGCTGGAAAGAAAAAGTCTGCGAAGTGAACAAAATTGCGTATTTTGCTTCCCTGTGACTTGTCAGTGGTGCCTACGGTCACTAGAACAGTTTGATTGAAGTCGGTTGTTGTATGTTTTTGTAAAACCTTGATTATTGTGACAATAAAACATTTATTTATTCTTCTTCTTCTTCGTGTCACTAGTTCTTTCGAACCAGTGCGGTGAAAAGATTTCAAGTGCGCCTCGAAGAGGCTCCTTTCGTGCACTTTCAACTACTACAATCAATTTATTTATTGACTAGCTGTACCCGCGTGCGACTTCGTCACCCGTGGAAGAATTGTTTATTGGCAATGTTGTTTGTTCAACCCGCGAAAGAGGAATGTCATAGAATAGCAAAGTGTCAGTACTAAGCAAGTCAATCAAAACTTGCACATTTTCAAACCCTCTTTTTACCCACTCATACATTGAATTTAGTTGATAACTGAAAAACTTGGCGGTACTTATCTTCGGAAATCATAAAAATGCAACTTTCAGTGAGATATTGTGTATACTTGAGGATACAGGCTCATTCAACTTTATGTCCAATAACTCCTTCATTCCGTACTTTCACATCTTTTAACTTTAAATTTGAATTTCGATAAAACCCGTATCTTATTATTTGTTTTGAAGAACATAATTCCAAAGTTTGAGATAGATACACTCATAAAAAAACAGTTTCCATACTTTGAACTTCTATATCGGCTGCCCAATTTCAAAACACAGTATAAACCAAATTTTGAAAATGGGTGATTTTGCATCTTACTTGGTGGTTCCGCAAATAATTGCATTGTCAAAACTTCAAATAAACACTCACAAGCCAAAATCATACTCCCAAAAAACCTAGCAAGTGCATTTCATTTTTTTAAAATGCTTGATAAACCATTTCAAAACATAGCATAGACCAGTGACAAGTGCAATAACCATTTCAAAACCTAGTAAGTGCGTGGCGCTTACTAGGTTTTGAAATGGTTATTGCACTTACTAGGTTTTTAAATTGAAAATCAAAGTTTATTTTCGTGCTTAAATTTCAGTATATCCATAATAGCATGCCGGCGACGTAGGGCAAAAAGTTTTTGTTTTTCTTTGTGATTTTGTCATATTTTATTGGCAAATATGAGCAGGCAACAGTTTTACAGGTCGCCAATTATGATGAGTGCTTTGGTGTATGCTGACATCAACTTGTAATCAGTATTTAAATGTATTTGTTGTTGATAAGTCGCTAACCAGAGCTAATATAAAAAAAAATAACCGGCATCGGCATTTGATTGTGAATATGATTGTTAAATAATAAATTGGAGGTATTTTGTTTTCTACATTTTGGTGATTGGTAGGCCTTTTTAGTTACTTGCTAGGTTTGAAATTGTTTTTCAAGTTCAGTTTTAAATCATAAACCAATTTCGTTAACTAGTAACTGCTATTCTGTGCCGCCTTACTCGCACTATCAACTAAACATGGAAGAAAATACATTGGGCATCAAGCCTAGGATATACTACAACTTTTGGTGTCACTCCCGTCAAGCTGAGTATTATAGTTTAGTAGCGGCACGACATCAAAGTGGCGAAGTCGTTTTTCTGCTCTCCTGTAAAATTTACTTTTTGGTTTATACTGTGTTTTGAAATTTGGCAGCCGATATCTACACTCTGTAGAGATTTAGCGTAATATTATATAGCCTATAACCATTTCAGGCTTTGTAGCTATGATATCGTAAAGTTTCAGTTAAATCCGATCGGTAGTTTTTACGTGATGGACGAACACACAAACCCACAAACAAACAAAGTCTTCCAATCCAAAAAATAATTTCTGATTTCTTTTCTGTCACGTTTCCGTCAAAAAAAACATATGTACAGAAATTCGGGGTCTTCTGCTTTATTATTTTTTATTTTTATTATATATTATGTATAGATTGTAGTAGTTACTTATGCTGCTGTAAAAGGTTTATTAAAAAAAAACTGGTCTATTAATAGACTTACTGAAAAAACACATACCTAGATACTTGTTTGGTTACAGGAACATAATTGAAAAAAGGTTTCTTTTACATTATGATATTATCCAATTATGTTTTGTGTGTTTGCACACTAATCCTGTTATATAAATGCCCACAGGCTTATATCTGAAGACATGCGGAAGCGGATAGAAGCAATCAAATTAGAAGGAAGTAATGACGGAGATTTAAGTGCCAAGTCATCTAAAATTGAGGAAGAATGTGTAAGTAATATATTATTTTTTAATAATTTACAATATCATCATCATCACCTCAGCCAGGTAGGACCCACTGCTGGGTCCTACCTAGCTATAGTATATACATATATAGCTACAAGTTAATTATGTTATAATATAGTCTAAAAGAAATTATAATATTTCGGGAGATCTTCCATCTGATGTAATTTTGAGATTGCCAGGATATTTTGGACAAAGTTTAAAGAAATCATGTCTCTTTTTTATTGTTTCAGAATAATTACACTAGTGAACTAAATAATTTATTTTCCAAAATGGCATAGTATAGGCCTCCTTTCGCTTTATAATTTACATAAAGACTTATAAAAAAAAAAAATTTTGAATCCTGAAACCTCTAAAGGTTTGTGAGGACACAAGTTAATTATGTTATAATATAGTCTAAAAGAAATGATAATATTTCGAGAGATCTTCCATCTGATGTAATTTTGAGATTGCCAGGATATTTTGGACAAAGTTTAAAGAAATCATGTCTCTATTTGTTTGTTTCAGAATAATTACACTAGTGAACTAAATAATTTATTTTCCAAAATGGATGAAAGGCGAAGGGTAAGTTACCATTTCTTCGACTTAATATTGTCAAAAATACTAAATATAATCAAGGTTTTACAAAAACATACAACAACCAACTTCAATCGGACGGTTCTAGTGACCGTAGGTACCACTTAAAAGTCACAGGGAAGCAAATTAAGCAATTTTGTTCACCTTTACAACTTTTTTTTTCAGTTGTTTTGATTTAAAAACTAAACTACTGAATCGATTTTGATAAAAAATCTATGGGACTTATCTAAAATTATAACTTTTCAAACAAAAAAAGTTTATTTTCAAATCGGTTCATTTTATATATTAGTAAGGTACACACATAAAAAAAAATACATTCAACCGAATAGAATAACCTCCTCCTTTTTTGAATTCGGTTAAAAATGACCTGATATTTGGCAATAAGGGTGTAAAGACGTATACCAAGGTGTACTTGAACTAAACTGTCAGAATTACTAAGAAATAACTTTTCGCTGTGGTCTTTCAGAAGCGTGACGTGCCCGACTACTTATGCGGCAAGATCAGCTTCGAGATCCTCAACGAGCCCGTGATCACGCCGAGCGGCATCACATACGAGAAGAAAGACATCGAGGAACATTTGGAGGTACACCTTATTTGGATTTTATTAATGTTTATATTATCCTACTAATGTTAAGGGCAAGATGGCGCTATGTGAAATGTCCAAATATTAGTTACCAGGTGAAAACAGCAACTTCGTTTGAGAGCCTAAACTTCTTGAAACACATGTCCCCCTCCCCTCCACCCCTCCTTCTCCCCCCTCCCTCCACTCCCAGTTTCAAGTATATTGGTTCTATATATCCCTTTATATTACTACTAGCTGACGCCCGTGATAGATTATTGTAAACAGTAGGTATTTATTATGAAGTAAGTATTGTAATTTTGATGTTATTAATTGTTCGTTATATCCTTTATCTATTGTTGAATTATCATAATAATAAGCTTGGACATTAAAAAAAAAAAAAAAATGAAATGAAAAAATTAAAATGTCCAAGCTTATTATTATGATAATTCAACAATAGATAAACGATTTTAACGAACAATTAATAACATCAAAATTACAATACTTACTTCATAATAAATACCTACTGTTTACAATAATCTATCACCCGCAACTTGAAAATTCATTTCTTAGTACGCTTACACATCTTGACGAACATACCCTCGAAATTCAAGTCTCTACGTCCACTGGTTTAGCCTGTACGTTGTCCGTTGTCTGTCAGTCAGTCATATCTAAGCTTTTTATATATATTTATTTATATTAATGTAAATATCAAAGTTTGCAAGGATACATGGATAATAGGTCTTCTACTACTTTATCGTGTCATCAGTTTCGAACCATTGTGGTGAAAGGATTTCAAGTGCACCTCGAAGAGGCTCCTTTCGTGCACTTGACACATGCTTTCGAACTTTTTAGGTTCTATCACATGCCGGTTTCCTCACGAAAATATTTTCCTTCACCGATAAGCATGTGTTTTAAACTTGATAAATAATTGGGTTGTATGTTTCTTTATCCCGCCAAAACCACAATAAGTAACCGAGCCAATTGTTTCATTCACAGCGAGTGGGCCACTTTGATCCGGTGACAAGAGTGAAGTTAACATCGGACCAGCTCATACCCAACTTCACAATGAAGGAGGTCGTGGACGCTTTCCTGCAAGATAACGAGTGGGCTATAGATTACTAAGAACATTTAGAACTGTTGGGCTATAGATTACCAAGAATACTGAGAATGCGTGGGCTATAGATCACTAAGAATACTGAGAATGAGTGGGCTACTAAGAACAGGTTACTGAGAACAGTTGGGCTATAGATTACAAACAATACTGAGAATGCGTGGGCTACTGAGAACAGGTTACTGAGAACAGTTGGGCTATAGATTACAAACAACACTGAGAATGCGTGGGCTACTGAGAACAGGTTGTTGAGAAAAGTCTGGGTATAGATTACAAACAATACTGAGAATGCGTGGGCTATTTTGAACAGATTACTGAGAACATTGGGAACACAACTGTTACCTTGGTATCTATACTATATCTACCAAGAATGCTGAGAAAGCGTGGGCTATAGTTCACTAAGAATACTGAGAATGCATGGGCTACTGAGAACAGTTGGGCTATGGATTACCAAGAATACTGAGAATGTGTGGGCTATTAAAAATATTCCCGAATTCCAACTGCGGTTGGTGGTTGGTATTAGTGGGGATTTAGGGAATAAGCTGATTTATTTTATAAGTCAAGAATACGTAATTTTTTGGTTGACTCAAGTGTCAGTGTTCAAAAACCCTAAAGCGCACCCCGTATGTAAGTGCACCCGCAAACGGTTCGCTGACTACAGCTATTGGTGGCCGGCTACGCGCAACAGAAATTAAATGTATGAAAACTGACGGTTCAGGCCACCGTTCGCTGTTGCCGGCGACTTATTTGCGGGTGCAGTAAGATCGACTACGAATAGACTGGATTATAGTACTCTAACCAAACGATCTTGCCTACTTAACACAATACGCGATTAAAGTCACAATTACTTTGAAAATGTAGACATCTAAGTACGTTATTTTAGTACGCCTCTCGACTGTTAAGTTTTAAAAAGGGCGGACTAGAAAACATTAAGTTTTTATAAATTAAGTGCAGCCGCAAACGCCCCACCGACCACAGCGACCACTGGTATTTAGTTGCTACAGCGATAAAATGTATGTAAACGCCACCGGTGGCTGTGGTCGGTGACGCGTTTGCGCCTGTCTTAAGGTTTAACGTATGATGATGATTGATTGAGTGTTCATCATGCCAAAATTATTCTCAAATTAAGTTTTATAGGTTACGTTAAGCATTGTTTTTTTTAGTACTTATCCAAATTTTGAATTTTTCACGCATAGCCAATATTAGAAAACAGTGACGAATTAACTTATTTTTAAATTAATATGTTATGTGGATATATCAAGTTTATTGTACCTACATTTCACGCTCAGTCGAATTTCAGAATAAAATAAATATTGATTAAAAAAAAATCTTTTATTATATTATCATTATTTATATAGGTATTACTCGGGCGTATGAACATGACACCTGGCTGACAGGTGGCTCGGAACTTGATGCTTCCCCCGCGGCGCCCTCCGTGCTTCTTCTTCCTCTAATTGCGAAGCCTTATCATTACTTATCATTACCAAGTACCTATTACAGGACCTCTTCTCTATCAAGATTATCCAATTCCATGCTGTGCTTTGCAAACGTCATTCGAGCCAGGTGTCATGTTAATTCGCCCGAGTAGTACCTACTTTTCGTACTCTGTCGAATTTCAGAATAAAATAAATATTGATTAAAAATAATCTATTATAGATATTTTCATTATTTATGTGGGTATGTATCGCTCGTAAGTAAAAAAAAAGTCGGTATCAGAGGCTCGATCATGAACTTTCGTATCCGTCACTGAGAAATCAAAATTTTGTATGATTATATTTAAAAACGTCATTAAAACTATCGTCTTCTCAGTGAGGAATAGGTACGATACAATAACGTTAATGCGACAGTTCATGATCGAGCCACAGCTCTAACAGAACTAGCAAGTTTTGCTTCTTAATAATCCTCTTAGGTTTTTAAGATTTCGTCAAAGTAAACATTTCTTTAGGTACAGGCGGAAACATAGTAGCTCAATATTTTTAAAACTTGCATCCTTCCTTCTCGTCTAAGCCCTAGCTTGAGCGTAACCTAAATGTTTGGAAAATGAATGCAAAGCATCTTCTTGTAAGATAATGCCACATTTATTCGTACAATAAAATTATTAACAACAGAATACATCAACAACAGAATAGTATTAGTAAGTTAAATAGATATTAGGTAGGTATAGATAACATTTCGGTGGCTGTGTTGTTTAAAATATAGGTAGGTAATTAGGTATTTGTGCTGACACATTAATATGACAATGAATATAACTTTAAAATAAGGACAGACACATTTTCGAAGGTCCATAAAAAAATAATATAACACAGCTTAAATAAAGAATTATTAAGCATACCATACCTACGTTTGCACTTCAAACTTCTGTTATTTTACATTACTTACAAAAAAAACGAATTCGCTCTTTATCAATATAGCTGTGCTCGCTTTTTCGTGGTATCGGAAAAATATGAAGCTTTTACTCAAAAATTTCATGCAAATGGTTTTGAAATCAATATAACTGAAATAATGACGACATCCAAGTAAACGAAATTGCGTATGTTATATTGAATACATTTATTACAAACTTGGAACATCTGTTGGCACTGCACCGAAACCAGAACTATACAAGCAATGGAACATTAAAAAGGAATAAGCTCATGCAACTGTTGCGTTTGGCTCTACTCCAGTAGGTACCTACGCCTCTATTATACACTATACTAACTTCGCCTGGTGTATTGGACGCGTTTCAATTTACTAAGTGTATAATGGCCGAATTTGCGGTTCCAGTAATACTGTGTAGAATAATGGCATGCGCAAACTTGGCAGACGATACGGTAGAGGATCCTTAATTTATTTTTTTATTTATTAACACCTTAGTGTTTTTTTTATCTCATTTTACAAACGGCCTTGGAATTGTCTATTAATGTTGTGGCATTTTATAATATGACGAGGCAATTTACAATTTGCCTTCAGCATATTACAAAACAGCGAGCGTTTGTAAACGGACGACGCCGTTTGTAAAATGCCGATTTATACAAAATGACATGAAGAGACAACAGTGGTTGCAAAAGGAAATTGAGAGAGCAAGTTAGACTATTTAAACCTTGTTTGAAATATTTTTTACCAATTAATATCGTATCTTGTCTAATCGAAATTGCTAATTTGCTTCCCTGTGACTTTTCAGTGGTGTTTACGGTCACTAAAACAATCTAATTGAAGGTTGTTGTCTAAGCTTCTGTAAAACCTTGAAAGTTCTTGGTGCCGAAAGCCGCAACAATGATTCAATTGCAATACATTATAAACTTATACGTTACTTCGCAGAGTATCTGGCACTATGTCGGTAGAATCCTGCAAGGGAAGCTACCCAATGATAATTCTATTCAGGCTAGTTACATTTGGACGCGCCACCACTGAAGGTCTATTGTGTTGAGTGCTCCATTACCCGATTAGACGACGAGGTAAGAGCACAATACAGATATCAATCTATTGATTTGTAGATTGGCGGTTGGCTGTCTGTTTGAAATGGGCTTCGGTCACTTGTTGAAAGTTCATAAATAAATATAATTACGAATAATAATGCTATTCATTATTCAAATAATAGGATAGACACCAGATGGCACGATCACTAGCGCACTAACAACATTACCTACACGCTTGGTGCGCTGTCCGAAAACACTGATTCAATTTTAAATTTAAAAACTATTTTGTAAGTATTGTATTGTGTATTTATTGTATGTATGTATGTTAGTCTGTAAGGTATATATTTCTATGACCCTATTGCTTTTCTGTAATATTAAGTTGCCTGAAATAAAGCTTTATTATTATTATTTTTATAATTAAATGTGAATCAAAAAAATATTTTGAGTTTAAAGTAGAGAAATTTTAATATTTTTCACATGTTCATAAAACTGTACAAAAGTAGGTAGGTATGTATTAAGTACTAGAAACTTGGAAACTTGTAAGTATTTAGTAACATCGTGCCTGCGCGTTACCCTCGCTTAGAAATGCTCTACGTTTGGTTGGAAATGAACCGAATTCACTCTAAACTTGTGCCGCAACGAAATAAGTAATTAACAGACTCTCATTGCAAACGAAGTCTCGTGATTGTGTTTTAATTAATTTTGTGGTCGTTTTGATTTCGTGATATCGTACATTACCTCAACCTAACTAGGATATCTAGCTAGGATACCTACATTGTTTTGACAGCTATTCTGAGGCGAGCCGCTACGAGTTTCGTAGCAAAATATATATAAATAACATACCAGTTTTAAAAATAAATGACTAATGACTGGACAATTGTTAAGAATTACTACCTATATCTATCTATACCAGAGACTACACTAGTCTCTGTCTATACTTACCTATCTTTTTATATAATATTAAAAAAATATACTAAAATACTAATATGGCACATCAAATTTATATCCAGAAGGTCAAGCAGTGCCTACAACACAAGTTGTATCTTACACTTATCTAGTGTTGGCTCTGCACACCAATATTATACTTACAAGCCAATGCATAACTGGAAAAAAAAATATCAACAAATTATATAAATATATTTAGTAATAAATCCGCTTGATTTCTAAACAAAGGTTTTAATTAACTTAACTTTAGTTTAGAACTTTAGTACATAGTAATATAGTAATATGTACTAAAGTTCTAAACTAAAGTTAAGTTAATTAAAACCTTTGTTTAGAAATCAAGCGGATTTATTACTAAATATATTTATATAATTTGTTGATATTTATGGATTTCCGCAAAGTAACGCCTGAATCAATCAATTACGGAAAAAAAAAATTCGTAGCGAGTGCTCTGCCGCGCCGCCGCTACGTCCGTAGAAAAAAGTAGCATGCCACTTTTACTAATTTTAAATATAATGAATGATTCATCTATAATTTAATAATTTATTATTAATATTATTATTTAAAAATTCAAGTATTAGAAAACGTTAATGAAAATAAATACACTCGCCACTAAGTATCTGTGGCGAGTGCTACGCCGCTAGGTTCGTAGCAAATCGTCGTATATTGCAACATTTACTAATTTTTAAATTATGAATGACTCATAAATTAATTTATAACTTACCTATCTCATTGTAAATTAAAGTTTAAAAATACTTGAGTTGAAAATATATTAAATTATTTTTATATAAAACTAGCTGACTCCTGCAACTTTGTTTGCATTGTAAATTAATAAAATACCTTTCTTATTACGCCTATTAGCCTGCACTTTTTGACGAAGACACCATCCGTGTTTCAAGTCTCTACGTGCAACAGTTTAGCCTGTAGGTATGTACGTTCTGTGTCAGTCAATCAGTCAGGTCAATAAGCCTTTTATTTAGATTGATTGATGATAAAATTATCTTACTTTTAAACTCAACTACGAGTAGGTACGTTTCCCTAAAATTACATTGAAAACGAGAGGCTTCCGTCTATTGGGACCACGGTCCGAATCGCCGGTTACATTTTTGAATCCGTCGTTTGGGACCACAAACCACTTGACGTAAATTGTACAGTCGTCGTCATATACAGATCCGAAATAAAAATGCATCCAATAAAATTCAATACTAGCTGACGCTGCTCGCGTGCGACTTTGTCACCCGTGGAAGAGTTATTATATTTTTTTTTTCAATCATTTATTTTATAGAGGGTTTGCGCAATAACTGAGCATGCCACCCTCGAGCGGTCGTTTTAACTTAAACTATCTACGGCTGATTCCTATTTTGACAAGTTTTATAAGCTTAGCCGCCACCTTGGAGTTGGGGTTTGCTAAAACAGCATTACAGCTCCCTGTTTCGTACAAGCACACACTGTTTTCCATTGTGAACTTATTTCTCTGGGCTTCATTCCGGACACATTCCACCATGATATGGTACACATCTTCAATTATATCACACTCTGTGCACTTTGGGGAGCGTGTCTTTCCCATAAGATAACCGAAACTATTCAGTGGGATGTGTCCGGAGCGAAGTCTTAAAGCTAATACAATATCCGATCGGTTTAATGCTGTTACAGCAAACCATGGAAAGCGGCACAGGCTAGGCTGAATAGTTTTATACCAAATGCCTTTAGTTAGGGAACTCTCATCGAAATGTTCCTTCCAAAGATTCGTACACTTTATCTTACATTCATAAACTAAATCAGAAAAATAGAGCAAACTATCGAAATATAAGCCATCTGTCGATGCTTCACTAGCCAAACTATCAACTATCTCGTTTCCTATAATACCTACATGGGATGGAATCCACTGTAATTTAATCGTTTTATTACCTGCTTCACATTTTCTTATAGAATCTAAAATAGAATACGCTATTGAAACGCCGCGATTGTTTTTGATGCATCGGAATAAATGTTGAAGGGCACTTTTTGAATCTGTCAATATCACATACCTGCCAGGGACTAAAGATTGGATGTAAGAGATAGCTTCTGCGATTGCAATTAACTCTATATACATAATAGACATATGTTTGTTTACTTTTAGTTGAACGGAACATTCCACTTGAGGGTCATAAAATGCCAGGCCGCACTCATCCTTTGTTTTACAACCATCTGTATATATTTTATAAAAACCAGAATAATTGTTGTCTAAGTAGCTATTACACATTGACCTAATTACAGACAAGGAGTAAGATTTTTTTGGTTGATCAATTACATCAATATAACTATGTTAGACAAATCCATATAGCTGACCCACGTGTCTAAAGCGAACATTTCTAGGTTTTTACTTTGAAGTATATTGATTGATGAGAAATTTTCATGTAGGTACTTGAACTAACATTGGCTTATTCTTTCGCCTCCAATAAGGGTTATGTCCGAATTCACTTAATTTGCGTAAAATAGTTATAAACTTGTTATCTAAAATTGACGATGCTTTAAACCAACCTTTAAATTTTCCTGCTAAGTAATATATCCGTACATGTAATGGCTGTAAATGTAATTCACACTCCATTAGATGTACGGGGGTAATTTTTATAAAACCACCAATGATTCGCATGGATTGGTTCTGTAGTTTATCAAGTTTGGTTAAATGTGTTTTACAGCTAATGCCATATAAAAAGCTACCATAATCTAATCGGCTGCGTATTAGCGAAATGTATAATCGTCTTAAATGCTGTGGGTGGACGCCCCATCCAGGTCCCACTAAAACTTTTTGAAAGAAATTTTATCTTTTAACTCATTAATGTGTTTTCTCCATCTTAAGGAATGGTCTAGCCATAAGCCTAAGTATTTTACATTATCTATTGATTCTAAGGGGGTGTTACTAACTGTAAGTTTAGCAGAATCTAGCCGTGTCCCACTTTTAAAAACACAAGTTTTACTTTTAGAGGATGATATTTCTAGTCCAATATTAAATAAGGTTTCAGCAAATGTATCTAAAGCAGATTGTAAGACGAGGGAACCCTGAGCTATATTATCACAAGTAACATACCATTCTATTTATATTATTGCAGATATTTATAGTCGCTAAATTAAAAAGTAATGGTGAAAAGGATCGCCCTGTGCTAAGCCTCGGCCTATTTTCCTGCATATAACAGAATTATCTAAATCTATTTTAAGCGATCTGTCTTTAAGAAAATTCCATAAATAACAACATATTTTTACCCCAACTCCTAGACTATCCATTGTGTTTATTAGCGAGACTACATCAATATTATTATACGCATCCTGTATATCTATAAAACACCCTATCGTGATAAGCCGTTCTGAAAAACCTATTTGAATGTTTGATACGAGCGTACTTAAATTATCGAGTGTAGATCGACACTTCCTAAAACCTGTGGTGGATGGAGATAACAGGCTATTTTTCTCAACATACCACTCTAATCTTTTTATTAGAATGCAATGAAAAATTTTACACACACACGATATCATTGAGATAGGTCTAAGTGAGGAAGCTGAAGAGTTATTTATTGTCGATGTTGTTTGTTCCACCCGCGGAAGAAATGTCAAAGAATAGCAAAGTGTCAGTACTCCTCCTCCTCGATCGGTCCCTCACTGCTGAGGATCGTGACGTCTTGCAAGGACACCTTCAATTGCTTTTCTCCACTTTCCTCTATCTTCGGCTTTGTGAAGTGCGACATTCACTGGCATTTCGAGACATTCTGCCACCTGGTCTGACCGTCGCGAGCGACGCGTCGCTTTGGACTTCGTCCTCTTGGTCGCTTGCCCTCCATTTTGCCCGTAACTATAAGTCTTTCAATGTTATCGGAATTTCTACGTGCTATATGGACGAAGTATTGTAGTAGGTATACGGCGCAAACAGACCGACGACAAGCGTTGTGTTTTTTCCAATTTTAGTTCCTCCAGTACGTGTCAGTACTAAGCAAGTCAAAATTGCAATGCCAGTTCAAAATACTAAATCCATTTGCAGCCGACTTGGAATCGATGTGTGAGTGATAGATGCGGAGTCTTGCTCCTTCCCATATAGTTGAGAAGTCGGGTTGCAAGGACACTGCGCGCATGCGCGGTGCCTCCTCTCGGTGGGATGAGGCCACTTTTATGGCTCCTACTGGTAGTAAATTACATTTTTAAAAACAATTTGTCAACGACAGAAGATAAGTATGACTTTTACTAATGGTAAAGGAATTTTAAGTTATTCTCTCCCATTAAGTGAATCCACTCACAAAACAATACCTAATTTTGGTTGATTAAAATTTTAAAGTGAATCGATGAACAAAATAATTTTGCTTTTTGATATGGATGCATAAAAAGTTAACTGTCCCGACGAGTAAAAGCTAAGTAGGTAGTATCGTTAGATTGAAAACGATTTCCCTAAATCGGTCCTTAAATTGCGAAACAAATTGGAATAAACACATCAATAGCTTATCGGGTTCGAAGGCTTTCAAGGAAACGTCTCAGATTGTTTCCGCGAGCGTACATCAATGTGAAGACGGGAGCGCCCTGCGCACAGTAGGTCAGGACGAGCAGGTCCTATCTCGGGGAGAGGGGCGGAAGGGCGGGGGGGCTTAAGGTTGCGATTCATGTTTACGGGGCTCGGCCGTCAGCTGTTCCTGCGACATGAATGTGCCGCGCCCGCGCCGCGCCCGCGTCGCGCGCATCGATTGATTGATACCTGGCGGCCACGTGCGCCGCTCGCGGAGGCGGCGGGCAGTCCTGCCGCGCTCGCCGGCCCGCGCGCGCGCCCCGCGCTCTCTCCGACCTGACATGTGACTCCGCCCGCGCCCATGCCGCCGTCGCTCATCAATGGACCGCGCCGTCTGACCCACCGCCGCTGACGCCCGCAGCCTGGCCCGCGCCTCCCGTGAGTACCACCTGCCGCCCGAACCGGCTGCACCTTCCCGACCGACGCGCCTGCACAAGTAAACACCGACGCACTCGATCCGTTAGTAAATAATCACTTTTCCAATAGCATTTAGGTACAGTCGAGACGAGCGACTGCGCCGTGCGATGTTTACCGGATCTCTTCTCATTACATTAGGATTTGTCTGAGCTTTTTCTTATCGATCGCCGGACGACATTCAGCAGGAATTTTATTAAATTGTCTTTCGGTTTACGTAATCGAAGGACGGTCGCATCGTTTGTTATTGGAAGCTTATCTGTAGGTGTGCGACACCCGAGACGGCGAGGCACGACCATTACATAAAGCTCTCGGAGTTACCTCTGTCGGCGCGCCTCTCCTGGCTTATCGCACGCGGATAAATACAAATTATTTGTATAAACGCACATGTATGGAGGTACGTAATGCTCGAGTGCTCACGTACGATTTCATTGGAGTATAATGATAACAATTGAAAGACGGTTGCCAAAAACGAGACAATGTTGGATCGTTTCCTTTAAACCAATTCTTCTTAAGCTTATCTAAACGTTATAAGGAAGTTTAATCAATCACGTAAAACATTCAAGTTAAGATACCACTTGGTAACTTATTTTACACTCTTTACTCGATTGAGAGAAATTCAATTTTCATTTCATTATATCAATTTATGAACCCATAGTTTTCATTAGTGCAATTCTTCATCGTTTAAAAACATCTACTTATTCAACTCAGTAAAATATTTATGAATGCAAATAAGTCCGGGTGGTAGGTACTCTAAGTAAAATAAGCAAGAAATACTGCAGCTTCATTATACATTCTAAAATATCGGTTTCGCCGACCAAATCTATGTATTATAAGTTGAGGTACCTACTAGTGCACTACGTTCTGATTTTTAATGCATATTATTCAAATTGCCAATCGGTTTTTTAACAGTACTCTACTTACTGAAAGGCTCTACGCTACCCTTATTAACATAAAATATAATTTGGCAATATTTTAAATCGCTCTAGGTCATCTAGCGAATTTTGTTAGAGTTACTTTTTCATACATAAATTAATGTAAGTACCTTCATACATACTTTACCTACATACGCTTCGTCAAGTATACTGGCAAAATAGGTAGGTATATAACCAAATTAAATTTAATAGTATAGTGCACAGACATACTAGATCTAGAGTATAGTGGCATGCAGATAAACATATAGTCAATAGGCAGCTACAATCGGATTTTTAAGGCTGTTGAACAGCCGGTCGCCGCAAATGATTTTTTGGTCATCTCTTGCCATCTCTCTTGAGCCCCATCACGAAAAAATCTGACAATCGAGTTCGTAACGTATGTCACAGAGAATTCAACAGTCTGTATAACGTTTTGAAAAAATCATACGAACTTCCGTGAACCCTTCCATGGCAGATAAGAATCGAACTCAATTGTCAGATTTTAAGGTGATCGGTGCTCAAGAGAGTGCCTAACTCACGTCACTTGTTTACAATTTTATTCGTTTGGTTGTTTAAAAGGCAATGCTAGACCAACAAGCCTTCATATTTCACGAGGGGGTGATATAGACGAAGGTCAGACTGACATTACTTTAGGAGTCTACCTCATCGACCGTCACAAAATGCATTAACTTTGACATTACCTTTGTTCTGTACATTAAGTTTTATTTTAGGCATTTTGATAATTAAAGTTGTCTGCTAGAGCGACTTTTGCCATTTTATAAAGAAACGGCAAATAACTTATTCTACCTCAGTTTCATCTTCTATGTATCTAATCTACGTATTTAATTTTACTTTGTATGCAAAGTAATGCGTCAGTCAACCAAATAAGAAAACTGTTTCACTATTATCAGTGGAAATTCAATTATCATTAATTAACAGCGTTTTATATCTATCAAATTTTCCGATTCGATTTAGTTTCGATAATAATTGCATTAATCTAATTACTTATAAGAGCTAAGTTAAACAAGACATACAAACTTGCAGGAATGGTGTTTGTAATGAACACAAACTTGTATCTTTTGTGACCACTTTTTATCCTTAATAACCACTTTTAATCCACAGTGGCCACTTTTTAACCCGATACTACGCGCGCAAAGCCGTAGGTAGGTTATGTTATAACCGTGTCCGCCCACAGCTTCCTAGCTTTACCTTTGAATAATCGCCATGTTTCGCATTACAGAAGCCATATCACCAAAATTTTTGATTAGCGCATTCGTACCGATCGATGCAGGAACAGATTGTTGCATAACTTTTGAAAACAGTTCACACCAGTTTAAAAACCTTCTGTGATTTTTAAAAATCTTCGATACGAATACGCTTGTCAAAAAGTTTAGTGATAGGGCTATTGGACGGGTTTTGTCGCGTGGTGGGGGCAATATATTTTGCGGGTAGTTGACAAGCGTGTGTGTTGCGCTCACGAAATATTTTGGCAGCAGTTCTAAAAGAATTTACAAATTTATGTTACCACAGTAATACATAGGTATTATAATAATCTTTGCCATTATTTATTTCAAATAATGAATAGCTATTGTGTAAGTTTCCTGTATTATTAATGCGATTTTTAAAATACTTAACGCATACCTATTGCTTGCACTGAAAAAATAATAGTAAACATAAAAATTCAATGAATTATTAATGTGACTCGAATACACGGACACAAGCAAAAATAACTCATCAATAAATATTAATTGCTTATTTCCCCAAACCCGAAACCTAAAATACTTACACCTACTTCGCAATTTCAAGTGTTTTTTTTTTCAAAAATATGTTTTGTATGCTTGGATATTTCACAAAGAACTTTTGTGAAAAGTCGTAGTAGTTCGTAGCAAAAGCGTACTGCTACGCCTACTACAGATTTTCGTAGCGATTGGTTTTCTTTATAAACAGCTGACGCTGAACAGACCGCTCTTCTAATGGTGAGAGATCACGCTTGCCCACGACCAAAACAGTGCCACAAAGGAGTTGAATCAATGGCCGATGCAGAACTGTCAAAGTCCTGTGTAGCCATATTCTGGTCAAGGGCAGGATTGACCTTGCTCGTCGTATCTCTTGTTTACATTTATTATATAGATTTATTATACTAGTAAAATATAATATTTAGAAGCGCGCAATCATCAAACGTACAGTCCAAACCAATTTACGTAAAAACTTAAAATTTGTAGGATGTCAGCCTAATTTGTGGGTACAAAATATCATCTTCTTTTGTCATTAGGATGAGGACGTGGTGGTCGAGTGGATGAGGCCTTTACCTTGCGATCTGATGGTCGCGGGTTCGAATCCCGGTGGCAGTCATGCGTAAATGAGTTTTTTCGGTCGAAAAAATCTATGTATGCATCCCTCGTTCTCGCAACGGTGAAGGAAAACATCGTGAGGAAACCGGCATGTCGTAGAACCTAAAGTTCGAAAACATGTGTCGGGTGCACGAAAGGAGGCTCTACGAGGCGCACTTGAAATCCTTTCACCACACTGGTTCGAAGGAACTAGTGACTCGATAAGAAGAAGAAGTCATTATAGAGTAGAAGTACACTTCAGATAGGTAGGTAGATTTGTAAAAGAAGTGGTTTACAACCGGACACGACGTTCCTCTTTGTGTCAAAGCAAGCTGCTTTAATTCCCCTTTTAAAAGGATCTCCCTGTTTTTGCTTGTTCTTTAAATAGGTCACTTCTTTGTTTTTGTTTCTGGTCTTTATTTCGATCGATATTGTGAGATTTCGAGTCCTGCCAGTGGTAGGTTTGAGAGTAATAGGCAAAATGGTCAAACTATATAAGTATAAAAGTATAAAACGGCCTAAAATTTGTTCAATTTAGCCAACTAGTACATCAAGTACATTTTAGTCTGATTCAGGACTAAGAAATAACAGTGTTAGTGTGGTAAATATTATCGAATCTTAATTCGAACCTTCCTTAGAAGGTCTACAAAAAAGTATAGAACATTACCCTTTTCCTGCGCAGTCAGGTAAAAAATACTAGGCTATTTCATTGTTATAAAACTCGATCAAGAAAAAAATGTTTTTTTAAATGACCTATTTTTAGATTTTTTTTATTACGTCATATGTTGACTACTACAATCTATTTTAGAAAATTTACAAAAAGAAACAATTGGGCCACCCATAAAAGAACGTTGCAAACGATCTAAGTTATCTATAGGAGCTCAACTGCTCCAACTCGATTAAGATTCTTCAGCAATTGTTTGAACAGAATTAAAGGAGTTTTCTCCTAAATTTTTAATGCTATTTTTTGTATTTTATTATTTTATATTCCCAAAAAGGAACAGAACATAGTTTCATAAAAGATTACGGTAAGTATCTAATACCTGCACCGATTTAATTTTCGATATTCGCCGGCGGCGGTATCTACTGCAATTTTGTAGGATTTCCCCCAGCTTACCGCGAGCATCCAGCAATCTTCCCAGTTCCTGAGAGGTCATTCAGGCACATAAGTATTAGTTAACCGGGTAGATATAGCTTCCTTCATCTCTGCTTTGAAAGATTAAGAATAAACCAAATAGAATATTCCACTGATTAGGTACAGAAGAAATACTTTTTTTTAACTAGGGCCAAATCTGACATTAATTACATTAATGCACGTCATCGAATCTAAAGGCTTATTTGATAAAAACTAAAACAACATACTTACTGACCTTTTTTTTATAAAATATCTTAGCTTGATATCGAAGCTATTGACTTAAAAAAAAGATTTTATTTTTGATGAGTAACATCTCGATTTTCATCAGCTCCAGTCAGTCTACGAAAAAAATATACTTATTTCGAAATATTTCATGAAGTTTTTTGAAAGAAAGCTCCTTGTAACTAATTTTTGACTCTGTAATATTCAGACATAAATCACATCGTTTAAAGCCAATAAGTCAGAGTTCACGACTTAAACTAGATAAAAATGTGCCATACACGTTTTATGAAATCTCTGTTCTCGGCAAGAGAGTTAATTTCTGGGCAATTCATAGGTACTAGCCTAGGCGCTGCTGATGGGTGCACTGTGATCAAAATGATAAATGATCTTTTGCCTTTGGCCAGAACAGTGAAAACAGTTAGTAATAAAAAAAATATCGCATCTTACATGGATACAGTATAAATAAATATAATTTTCAGCGTGCACGAAGTTGAACTTTACGAGCATGAGTTTCATGCTTTAGGGGGAGTAAAGCTGCATTTTAGGCCCTAGGGAAAAATAAATAATAAAAACTGTTTAAAGAGGTTCAGTTTGTAATAACAACCCTGTTATGAATAAATTAATATGAATATACTTAATAGGTTTCATGCCGGAAGATGAGATTTTTTTTCAATTTCTGAATTCGGTGCACATTGGGTAATAAAAAATGTACCTATCTATGATTTTATCATACTATCCAAGACTATCATTGACAAAATCAGTTTGAGAAGACCATCAAAGCATCGAAGCCCTTAGTCATTCTCGTAAGGCACTCTTCATAACTATCGGGTCAAGGGTAAGTCGGAAGGGCTCTATTAACGAGGCAGAATAGCCGACTCAGCCCCTTTAAAAGATTGCCTTTCATCTGACCATCCGGAAGGCTATATTTCGCATATTACAAATTATGAAACGCAAGTCAATTAATAATGAGGTATTGGTATGTAAATTATTTATTGTAATAGTGTAAGCTTCTCTAAGATATAAACATAACGTTTTCAATATGACTTAACGGCTAGGCGTATCTAACTGGAAGGTAATATTTTGTAGATGATCTAACACAAATTCAATGCGACAAGATATGTCGCATCTGCTTTCCTGCCTCTCGTGCCCGATGACCTGCACCGCACTCGAGAAACCTATTTTTTTTATATACGAAGCCTTAGATATGAATAAGTAGAATATAATTTATTAACAATTTTTTTTCGTTATAAAAATAAGGCAGTGTATCTTCTGGTCAAATGCAATTTGAAACTGAGCCAGTGACACGATGAATTAACGAATGTAGGTGGTCTTCATTTTAGGTACTTGTCAGTTGCGTAACAACTCCATACCTCTAAATCCATCTAGTTTTTTGACTACGGCGTTCTTCAAAATAACCGACTCACATACCTACGTACAAAATAGGCATGGAAATGATTACTACTTCTATTTCATTGTCACATGGTGATATGATTTCATTTTGTGACACAGTGAAATTACCTTTTCTTATTTTGTCACCGGTGATTTTTCATCATTGGTTTTAATGTGATATGATAATGTCACATTTTGTTAAATAATCCACGCATAACGCGACTTCACACAATCATTCCCGCTCACAGTCAGCACACTACTGACTGCAGGGCAGTGCAGCAGAGCTATTCGTTAAGCTGTCATTAGTTCTCGTTATCGAATTCGATGGTCAAGACTGGGAAAAAAATGACGTCACCATAGGATTTCTGTGCTATCGGCTTCGAGAGGTCGGCCATTTTCTGTCAGATTTGACGTACCATTCGATAACGAGAACTAATGACAGCTTAATGAATAGCTCTGCAGGGCTATTTGCTAAGCCGTCATTAGTTCTCGTTATCGGATTGAGATGGTCAAGAGGGGAAAAAATGACGTCACCATAGGATATCTGCGCTATCGGCTTCGAGAGGTCGGCCATTTTCTGTCAGATTTGACGTACCATTCGATAACGAAAACTAATGATGGCTTAGCAAATAGCCCTGCTGTCTGATAATGTTATTTACAAATATAATGGCGCGCCGGGCAGATATCACCGGTGATTTTGTAACAGACTTGGTCTCTGAAAGTAACAAGAGTGTTATGTGTGATTAGTTTTATACCATGATAAATAACATGTTACTCGCATTGGAGTAAAAATAAAAATTCGAAGGAATAGGTCACCAATACACTTCAATGTGTTATTTCGTAATACACTTTGCTCCTTGCTCTGCTCGGTGCACCACGGGGTAAGAACACAGTGACCTACATCTTGGGGATGCGAAGCGCTCACAGGGCTACCACATGCAAATCCACCGTAATCCTATTTAGCTTTTTGCTGTGGTTTTCTGTGGAATAAATTCAAATTCAAATATTTTATATCAGACTAAGTCGTAAAACAGAGGCTGATGTCGAGTTATTGTCATTTATACAATAAGATATTCTAGTAGATCAATATGAATGTTACGTAAATCAGTGGTCATATTCATATTCCATGCAGGGATTTGAATAAAAAAAACAGATTTGCCTAATAAATTCAGATAGTTTTTAAAATGTATGTAGGATGTAGGCACAGAAGTTTTAAAGTATAGAAACACAATGTAGTACCTACATTGAAAATATGCCCAGTAAAAGAGAACCACTTTGGCTAACTTCTAGTACATTTTGGTCCGATGCTAATTTTCGAAAATGAGAAGTAAATGTTAAAACTACTAAGCTTTTTCATTGTTAATAAAACTACATCGTAAAAAGTAACAAACATTGTTTGAAAATGGAGATATTTTTTTTTTATTGACAAGATGTCTGAAATTTTTTGGTGCTGTCTTACGATTCCCTTTTGGTTTGATACTGTCCATCTGGTTCTATAGGAACATCGTTATTCATCTATGTATGTAGGTATGTATATGTGAGGAGATGAGCAAGGTCTCTCATCTGATGGCTTTCCATTATACATTTAGTCATGAGTGATCTCTTCAGATCACCCAGGACTAAACAAGTGGTATTTTTGAGTTTAATTATTTCAAAAATTCCTACTGCTAAGGTATGTAAAGAATCATAAACACTGCACCAAACTTAGCTAAACAAGACGCCCCGTCATAGACAAAATTACCCAAACCTTACCTATTTTTATTTTTTTTTACTATCTATAGGCTGGCGAGAGCAGAGAGAGGCCTATATTCAGCAGTGGGCCAAGTCAGTCTGCGGGTGAAGATGATAATGACCACCATCTCACGTAGCTACGTTTCTGAAAATATCCTATGTATCTGAATATTTACGGTTCTCCAAGTATGTAGGTAGGTAGGTACTCTTACAAAGCTTTTAAAAATTGTAATCGTTACCAAGTTGTATAACAATAATAAATCGCCAACCTTTTCGCAGCACCTGATTCTTCGCAAATAATTTGGCGATAGTTGGCAACACTGAACTCCATTTGGTGAGGAGTGGCGGGTTTATCATGATTTGTGTCACTGTACTGAACAATATGTTATCGGTTAAAAGCATCAAAATATTCAAAATAGTACATTACAAAGCTTTTACAACTCGAATCGTTGAAAAGTTGCATAACAATGAAATACCTTGCCAACCTTGTCGCAGCACCTGGTTCTTCGCGAACAATTCGTTGATAGTTGTGACACTGCATTCTATTTGGGGGTTATTCCCAAAATCCCCACTAACCATCCTAACTAACCACTAACCAACCATTATTTCGTAAAAAAATATTTTAGGATTTTTTTCCGAAATCCATACTACTATGAACAATGAACATATTTCAAATAATACGCATCGTTAAATATTTTTATTTCCATCACAGAAAATAATTTCTACCAGGAAGAGATAAAAGAGCAAAGCCAAAGTTGTACATTTTATTTCTACCAAATGAGTAACACGTTATTATTAAATTAAAATTATCATTTAATAACTAATGTACTTAGTTTAGCTGCTTCTGAAATAGATTATTTTCGGTACAAATTATTGTCATGTGATAGTAATAAAAATAAATATTGTTCATAATACTGGGGATTTCGGATTTTTTACAGAGATCCCCACTAGTGGGGATGGCTAGTGGGGATTTTGGGAATAATCCCTATTTGGTGTGGAGATAGTAATAACTTTGTCTAGGGTACGCTTTATCAAGCTCTGTGTCACTGCACTGAACAATATGTTCTCGTTTGCATAAACTGTGATGTCAGCAATATAACACAGTGACGTAAATACCTACTCGACTTCTTGACTTTCGCAGTGAAAATAAAATTTCGGTCACCAGTTCAAACAAGTTTTAAGACACAATTTATCATACAACGTTACATTTTGTTTACACAAAAGCCGAGACCCGTATTTTCTTATTTTATACTTTATGAATATAGGTTTAGAATATAGGTGGACATTTGTTTCATCTTTGTATTCAAAAAGAGTTTATTTCATTCATTTCGAATAATTACGGAAAAGCTTGGAAAAGTCTCTAGCAACGGAATTAAGTACCTTTTTTATCACAGCGACTATGATTTAAAAATCGAACTTAAATAGGTTCACACTCGACCAAAAAAACAAACTAATACGACCAAGAAGATCGAGGTCGGTCCGAAGGTCCAATTTTCGAAAATCGAACAGCTAGTATGTAACTTGTACCAACCTATAGGTATATCCAAACTCTTTGGTACCTACCTACATAATATCTACTTGTGCTTGGCGAATACGATGAGAATTGATGGAAATTATTTTACACTCAATTACTTGGAATTTGTAGGGTTCCGTAAAAAAACACACTACTATTAAAAAACATATATACAAAAAAAAGAGAGTAAGTAAAACTAGAGATAGAGCCACTGATATCTTTAGGAACCTATTAATTTATATTATTAAATAATATGTTCATTGTTCATTCATTCAATATCATAAAATAGGATCTCTCGGCCACTGAAGTCCTATAGATTCAATTTATTAGCGGTGCTGTTACAAAAGCGCCAGTCATCGTTTATCCCGCGCTCATCCGCCCGGAAGCCCACGGTAGCTTCGCTATCCATTACTACTCACAGATTATAACAGGAAAATATTAGTACCTACAACCAGGTTTATAAGTCTAGTCATAGTTTCCATTCATTCATTATTTTAAATAGGAAATATAAGCCGCTGAATATACCTATACCTTTGTTGGTGTAAGACATTCTATTCTTGTTAAAGTAAAACAAATAAATAAAATATAATCAAGGTTTTACAAAAATATACAACTCAACAACCGACTTCAATCAGACGGTTTTAGTGACCGTAGGCACTACTGTCAAGTCACAAGGAAGCAATTCGTAATTTCGTTTTCAGTTATTTTGATTAAAAAACCGAATCGATTTTCATGAAAATTTTATAGGACTAATCTGAAAAATTATGGACTCGCCGAAGTTTGAAACGAGAGTCTACACCTCCTGATGATGCCTCGTGTAGAGGCGAAACACGTGTCGTATCTTTAAACTTTGGTTTTCTGTTCTTTGACTCTTTGGTTTAGTTGAACTAAAGTTAAGTTAATTAAAACCTTTGTTTAGAAATTAAGCGGATTTATTACTAAATATATTTATATAATTTATTGATATTTATGGATTTCCACAAAGTAACGCCTGAATCAATCAATTATAATAAATTCAAAGTCCTGCCACACGAGACGACTTAACTGCTACCTAATTTTTCAAAGATATTATACATTTACGTATGTACGTATATTGTTAATACGTAGGTACTACTTATACAGAAGTGTAGCAACCTATAAACACGAGCTTCCAATCTTATTGTACGAGTTTATTATCATAGTACCTACCTACCATAGTTTTAATTATTTTAACTTAGAAAATCTGCCGTTTGGATAAACTTATACACCGCGATATAACTTTTGCGTTTTGTAGGTAGATGTGAAATGGAACCATATTTTAATGTATCCCATATTATTTAGTAATAGCTAGAGCTAAAACACGTGTAATGAATGCGGTAAGGCTGCAAAATTCGTAAATATGCGATAAAATCAGTGACTTTGCTGTTTTTTGCTGCCAAAACCAGGGTTTCTTCGGGTTTTGAAATCGTATTTTGCATCGAATTAAACGAATAGTAGAATATTTAGAACCTTTAAAATGTAGAGACTACAACTATATTTTTTTTTATGTTAACAAGTGGTGAGAGTGGCTAGGCGCTCTCCTGATTGTAAAAGATCACGCCTGTCCATATTCATACAGTGCTACACAGGGCTTTGATTCACATTTTTGGTGCAACACTGCTATTATAGCGCTAATCCACCTTGAAACATAAAAAAAAAAACATATTTTATTAAAAAAGAAGGTTTAACAATTAGGTAGTAGGGTAAATAAGTAGAAAGAAAACAATAAAACAAAATAAGAATGTTTGGACATTTCACACAACGCCATCTAAGCTCTGCTTAATTTGGGGCTACTATGGTATGGTATGGTATGCAGTAATGCTCACACATTACTGTTATGCGGCAGAATATCTAGCACCCATCTATCCGGCATCTTGCAGGGGACGCCTTTCAACTTCAAACCTAACTTACCTGAAACGAACAGAACCTAGTTAGATGAAGAAATATCATAACACGGGAGTAGGTAAACACGGCGATTCCACGTTCGCGCCCGAGCACACTAAATTAGCTAGCGAGTTGTTTGCCAAGTGTTGTAATTGAACTGTATCTTATACTTACGTAGCTACATATTCTACGTGATTTTTTATCATGAATTAGCTGTTGCCCGTGGCTTTGCCTGCATAGATTATTGTAAAAAGTATCGAAGTAGTCTATAGAAGTATTAAATTATAGAATCACACTATAAAATATTGAAAACGCGCCAAAAAAGGATCTAAATTAGTACATTATGTATGACAAAACTAAAATTAGGGTTTCGTAAGTGTTCCAACAACATATAACCCATTGTTTTTTTTACAGTACCTAAGTATTTGTTTGTTATCAGGTAGAAGATCGAAATATGCAAAAAAAGAGACAATAAAATGTGTTTTGGAAATATACCCCTTTTTGATATTTTTAAATGCAGATCTTATTTTTATCAAAATCGAGCCCGTGACTCCTAACAACATTTTTACATACTATAGATATAGCCGTTTAGATTTTGCCCTCAGAGGGCGGTCGTGAGTATACACCCTGAATAATTATAATTATATAGGTAGGTACCTAAATAAAGCTAATATCGTGTTGAAAGTGCAAACTATGGTATACTAAGTATGAGTAGATAAGCTATGTAATGTTATGATTGGTAACTTTGAATTGTAAAATAGTTTCAGTACCTAGGTACATCAAAAATGCAAAGCACTTCAATAATTCTGCTCTCAAAATAGACCGAACCAAACTCGCCTACTCTCAATGCAAATTCATGAATTTTTTGAATATCGAATGGACTGAATGCAGTGCATTGCGTCTTCTTTTCCCATTTCTACCTAACTTAATAAATAACATTTTTTTCTACAAAATAGTTGAAGAGTCGGGAGGCGTCCCCTGCAGGTTCCGAGCAGAAATGTGTAACCCTTACTGTGTTCCGGTTTAAAGGGTCAAAAAGGGTAGCTTATTCAATTTTATTGTATAAAAGAGGGTATTGAAGGGTAGCTTGTCAAATAACCGAGATTGACCATCAAAATGACTTAAAGTTGACGAAAGCTGTAACAGTGGCGTCCTGGCTTGTATAATAATTCAAAGCCCAAAATTTAGTAGGTACCTACTGGAACTTTTTTAGTCTGGGCAGATTCTGATGTAGGTAATCGTTTCTCCAGGAGAATTTCTTGATCGATACAATTTTTCATATTGAAAACATGTATAAATTTGGACATTTTCAACCTAAAAAAAATAATCTACGTACTCTGAAAATCAGCCATGACAGGCGATCTGTTTGTCAACAGTATTATGCTGAGTGCTTCCTCATTGCTCAAATAATAAGTTTACTTAGTAAAAATACATAAAGATATATTAGTACTTAACACTGATTAGTAGTTTAAAAACGTCATTTCACCTATGTTCCTTAAACCAATTATGTATACATTAGTGTTACCCTTTAACTTTCCGCGTTGCAACATGTCTGCGGTTGGGTGCTCCATGCTGCGCTCCACATAGATGCCGGTGTGGTACTGCGGTCGAACATCTTGGTCACCATGG
Source organism: Lobophora halterata (assembly GCA_932526365.1). NCBI lineage: Eukaryota > Metazoa > Arthropoda > Insecta > Lepidoptera > Geometridae > Lobophora > Lobophora halterata. Next base: position 3,252,832 of record OW052012.1, read on the forward strand.
ATTATCGTGCACTAGGAGTGCTGGCAGAATTTCCCGCCACAGTAGTCTTAACGAAATCATTCGCCGGGCTTTTACCACCGCCAATGTGCCAGCCGTTCTCGAGCCGAACGGTCTAAGTCGTGACGATGGTAAGCGGCCTGACGGTATGACGCTTTAAGTTAGGGCTGGTGCGGCGGCAAACTCTGCTGAAGATCTCAAGCGGCGTAAATATGTAGGTCTTGATAGGTCGTACATGTTTGAGCCCTTTGGGGTCGAGACCCTAGGTCCATGGGGAATGGGAGCCTTCCGCGTTTTTAAAATTTTGTCAGAGCGTCTGGTCGAAGCGACGCGTGATCAGAGGGCTGGCAGCTATCTGGGCCAAAGAATAAGCCTTGCTATACAAAGAGGCAATGCAGCCAGTATCCTCGGCACGCTGCCATCGGGTATCGGAGTTGGAGCAGTTGAGCTACCTATAGATCGTTTGCAACGGTCTATGGGTGGCCCAATTGTTTCCTTTTGTAAATTTTGTAATATACCTATATATAGATTGTAGTAGTTAGCTTATGCTGTAATAAAAAGTACCTACTGAATTCCTTAGTGTTTAAATAGTTTAAGCAATTGAGAAATGAATTATTTCTCCTTCTTCCTTTCAAAAAAACAAATACCTAAGTCGATATTTCAACGCACTGTGTAAGTCAGGTTAAAAACCTCCTATGGCCAATATAACTTACACTTTTTAATTTACATTTACATGTGCCACTGTTGTATGTATCCAAAAGCTGACCTAGTCCCCTGCGGTCGACAGCCTTCACAAAAACGCTCATTTTACTACGTGTACCTACCTGTATAGCAAGTACTGGTGAAAAGAAAAGTGTACCTAATATATTTGCGCTTTTTTTGCGGATTTCGTTACTAACCTTGGGCAAAGGCTTAATCCCGTCACTCTGTGGGATCCTTGGTTTTCAACAATATTCTGTCAGAGGCAAGGGTATCGTTTTTTTTTTAAGTTAGTTTTAGATACTTATGTAAGTCTGCAAAAGTGGAATAGGTAGAAAACAGCTGAGCTGAGCTAGGCACCAATTTTCTTGGACACTTTACATAAAATACCTTTATTTATTACTAAGCAATAGCTTGTTTTCAGCAATAAAATGATTTCTTTTCATCAATCATGATGTATTTTATCCTTAGGTAGGCAATAATCTAGAAATCACTTATTATACTATTATATTATTAAATCAAAATAAAAAATAATAATCTTTTCAAATATAAGAAGAATAGAGTAGCCGCAAAAAAGTGCTACGCCAAACCTATTTACACAAAAGTGCTACGCCAAAACCAGCTACACAAAAGTGCTACGACAGAACTAGCTACAAAAAGTGCTACGCCAAAACTAGCTACACAAAAGTGCTACGCCAAAACCAGCTACACAAAAGGTCAACGCCAGAACTAGCTACAAAAAGTGCTACGCCAAAACTAAAGTGCTACGCCAAAACTAAAGTGCTACGCCAAAACTAGCTACACAAAAGTGCTACGCCAAAACCAGCTACACAAAAGGTCAACGCCAGAACTAGCTACAAAAAGTGCTACGCCAAAACTAGCTACACAAAAGTGCTACGCCAAAACAGGCTACACAAAAGCGCTACGCCAAAACAAGCTACACAAAAGTGCTACGCCAAAACAGGCTACACAAAAGTGGTACGCAAAAACTACACAAAAGCTAAAGCTATTTTATCCAATTTTCCCGTCGAATGTACAGAACAAACATCATAATTTCGGCTTTGTTATGCCAGTGCGATGAATAAACAATGCGCAGTGTCCTCACACTCCGCTTAGCCTCTACAATCTAGTGACACTCGGTAAGCTGTTTAGTACAGCTCAAATATAGTTTGGAATAAAATTATGTAGTAGTTAGTGTGTATTCTGGCAATAATACACATTTAATTTAATTTTCCATTTCAATTAAGTGCAAAACATTATCTGCGAGACTTTACGGCTTTTGCGTGTCAGAAAAGTGTGCGTAGTTTTTGATTTTAGGGAGAATGGATAGGCAGGTGTCTACATTCACAACCGTAAGTACCTAGAACTTTTCTACTTTCTTACTTTGAAAGATCTTGTGCTACTTTTTTCGTCTCTACCTTGAAGTTTTAAATAGTGCACGAAAGGAGCCTATTCAAGGCGCACTTGAAATCCTTTCACCACACTGGTTTGAAATAGTGACACGATAAGAAGAAGTTCTAAATCTTCAAAAAGTATTTATACGCCTATATTAAGTGTTAATTATTTTTGTTATGTTTTTTTTTACTATTAGTTAAATAAGCACATTGTCCAATACTGGGAATGAATTCATATTGAATGAAGTCGTTTTCAGATAAATAAATTACTTGCCTTTTTATTTATTTGATAAAAATATTATTTATCTCAAATATATTATGTATGTAGAGCCACAATTTAATTAATTCATTCATCAGTGATTTCAAGGACGTGGTGGCCGAGTGGATAAGGCTCTTACCTTGCGATCTGATGGGTCGCGGGTTCGAATCCCGGTGGCAGTCATGCGTAAATGGGTTTTTTCGGTCGGAAAAATCTATGTATGCATCCCACGTTCCTCACGAAGGAAAACATCGTGAGGAAACCGGCATGTCGTAGAACCTAAAGTTCAAAAACATGTGTCGAGTGCACGAAAGGAGCCTCTTCGAGACGCACTTGAAATCCTTTCACCACACTGGTTCGAAGGAACTAGTGACACGATAAGAAGAAGTGATTTCAAGTGTTTGACTGAAAGTGCGCGTGATTCTGTATCAGATTCCAAGTAGGTAAGCTGTTTAGTGCGACAGTGTTTTAAATCGAATCACGCTACGGGATGGGATAAAAATTGGATTTCCTGCCGGTATCCATAATGGTGAGTGAAAAATTAATTTATGGAAAAAGAACGGAAAATGGTTGATTGCCTTTTTTTTGCGTTTCGTTAAGTTTAACTATAGCTCATTAAAATGGTTATATGTATGTACGCTCGTAAATCAACATAAGTATACTATACTTAGTATGTTATTCAAAAATTTTTTTTTTGGTACTTTTTGCGATGTAGTTTTATTAACAATGAAAAAGCCTAGTAGTATTTACATATAATATTTATCTAACCCTGTTAATTCTCTTTATCGAAATTTAGCCACGGACCAAAATATACCAAAAGTTAGCTAATTATTGAGATCCCTTTTTTTGGCGCATTTTCAATGTAGGTACTAGAGTGAGATTCTATACTTCAGTACTTCTGTCACTTTACCATTTTTTAATTAAAATGAATAACTACTTGGAGTAAAACAAAATTAGGTAACCTTATTCTTAAGTAAAATCAACTGGCTAACAACTAATAAATAGACAAATAGTGGGTAAATACGCTGGTTAGGTACGAATTGAATGCAACCGTTTTGATGCAACTCGCAAAAGAACCATGAAGGTTTTTTTTTTAATGGCTTGCATTTAGTAATTTAATTCACATTAGTAAGTGGAACGCGTATTTCATAGGTCCCTAGGCTACCAATGCATTCCCATCCGACCTCTTTGCCACAACTCTGCAAACTGCAGTCAAATAGGTTAAAGTTTACATAAATAAATTATGGAAGTTTGTTTGGCAAACTGTGAATAAATTATGTAGTTGAATGGCTTAAATTAGGTACTTACATAGGTTTAATGAGGATGTGGTGGTCGAGTGGATGATGCCCTTGCCTTGCGATCTGATAGTCGCGGGTTCGTATCCCGGTGGCAGTCATGCGTAAATGGGTTTTTTCGGTTGAATAAATCTATGTATGCATCCCACGTTCTCGCAACGGTGAAGGAAAACATCGTGAGGAAGCATGTCAGAGGACAGGAATAAAAAAATGTTCTATGTCATGTGACATCCACCAATCCGCATTGGGTCCGCGTGGTGGATTAAGACCCATTCGCTCTCTTAGCCGAGAGTAGGCCTGAGTCCTAGCCGTGGGAACATTATAGGCTGATTATGTAAAGGTTTAATGCTGAAAAATAATCTAAACTTATTGCTTTTCGTATACTCACTCATTAATAGGCACTTAATACAAGAGTTTTTTTAAGTGTTGAAGTGATGAGTCTATAGCAAGGCGGTTTAGAAGTTTAAGCCTAACTAAGACTAGAACAGTGCTACACTGTACGGAAGTATACGTAAAATAGGATTTTTAGCCGGCCATCTTTAGTAATTGTTTCTCAGATTCTTATTTTTGTTATTTATTTTAACGAATACATAACAGATAAGTTAATTTAAAAATAAATATATGAAATAAAAAGGCATTTGAGGCAAAGACAATGAACAACCTATCCCTCAACGAATGCAAAACCAAATTATACAAATATTTACTAAATCTAAACTATACACAAACAGAGGAACTTATGCACATCACAAAATAATCAATACCATCTCTGACCTATCTAGACTCTACCACGTAAAACTAACGCACAATATTTATACATTACATTCATACAAAACACACTGTACACACACCCACACATTTATTCATATATATACACACACACACACACATACACGCACAATTGTATACATAATATGTACATACTGTATATTATTATGCAATTCACCCCTACACAAAGGCAGTAAATAGAAATTTGTAATTCCCTTACGTATATTTAGTTAATATTTATAGAAAATAATAATAATATTGTAACTACATATATGTATATGTAAATTTATGAAATTCAATACCTAGCCCAGTACCAGCCGAAACAGAGGTCCCTTGTATCTACACACAAGTCCAGCAGGTACTTCGTTAGACCAAGGAACCCGAAGTTCTATAAAGTACAGGTCGTGCATATTTTTATTTATATATTTTTATTTATATTAATTATTACAAGTATAAAAGCTAGATTACTCCTTCTCTTTGTTTGCCTATAATTTTATGATTTATTGTATTTCTTTTTTATTTTCTTAGTTATATATTATTATGTTATGTACCATAATGTAAGACCTTTTTAGAAATAAAACATTTTTATCTTTATCTTTATCTTTATTTATTCACTCAAACATTCGCTAACCTAATACAAAAAAGTTTTAAAGCTAAAGTTCTAAACTCCAAGTTGGGTAAGTAGGTATTAGATAGTGATATCGTGAACAGGTTGAGGTCTCAGCCACGCTGTTTTTCAGCCTTGCCTTTATCTAACCTACAAGTCGGGGTCTCGGAAATGATCAGCCTCCGTTTGCAATTTAATTGGCATGTATCACTGATCTGTACTATATTCAACTAGAGGTCAGTGGCATGTATGTATACTACTCGGGCGAATTAATATGACACCTGGCTGACACGTGGCTCGGAACTCGATGCTTCTTCCGCTAACCCGCGCGGTGCCCTCCGTGTTTCTTCTTCCTCTAATTGCGAAGCCTTATCATTACTTATTATTACCAAGTATTACAGGACCTCTTCTCTATCAAAATTATCCAATTCCACGCTGTACTTTGCACTAACGTCATTCGAGCCAGGTGTCATGTTAATTCGACAGAGTTAAAGTATCAATCGCTATGAAGATATAGTCAAATTCTATCTATGGCCTTCAGCAGTCTAAAAGCTTCCAAAACCATAGCTTTCAGCTTCAATGAGAAGCATTTAATCCTTTAAAACCATTTCATTGTTGTGTAGGGCATCAAAACCGTTTACACAACCGCTAAACCGACTGCAGCGAAATGAGGTTGCAACATCCGCCGCGACGTTCGTGTCGCTGCAATGTAAGGGTGCGTTTCCACTGACTCGGAGCTGGGGTGAGTGGAGAAGAGTGTACCGTGAATTGGCCAATCACAGAGCCTGAAGTGGAGTGGAAGTGGAATTTCGAGTACTGTGATTGTCCAGTTCAAAGTTCGCTCCTCTCCACTCCAGCCAGCTCCGTGTCAGTGGAAACGCACCCTAAGAGTCCGCTTTTACTGACGCGAATTCCACTTCCTCTCTACTTCAAGCACTGTGATTGGCCAATTCACGGTCCGCTCCTCTTCATCCCACCCAGCTCTGCGCACCCTAAGGGTTCGTTTCCACTGACGCGATTTCCACTTCCACTCACATAAAAATTCCTCTTCCACTTCGAGCACTGTGATTGGCCAAATTCATGATCCGCTCCTCTCCACTCTACCCAGCTCTGCATCAGTGAAACGCACCCTAACGCAGCCTCTGCAATCTACCAGTTCATATTGCCTTGTTTTATTTGTAGGAAATGAAAATCAGATTACAGAATGCCGCAAATAAATCGTTTCTATAAATCCACAGCGAAGTTTTTACTCAACTGATAAATAATGTGCAGAAGCCACATTTTTGTAAAAGAAACTGTTACAGATTATATATTTTATTAATTTTGCTTATCTTCATCAGGTTTTCAAAAAGGTCTGTAACTTTCACATTTGAGGATTCTCTTTTCTCCATCTTTATTTCTCATGTGGCTCTGCTTACGTTAAAGGTACTCAAAAGTACATTACTAGACATTAAGGGCCTCAAGGCAAATTTCCATACAAAATGTTTCGGACAAATACTCAAAAAGTACACCGTATTATAGTAATTTCTTCACACTATTCGTTTCGTCTATGTTTTCCGATTGTGTCAACAAAAATTAGTAAGGTTTCATACTTTAATCTAGATTTTACGTGTTTGCGTAAAATTTTTATACTTTTTATGACCGTCACCCGCTTTTACCCTCGCATAAGATGCTTCGGACAGGATATTATACGCATGTGTTCACAAAGGTAAGGTAAAACATCGTGAGAAAACCGGCATGTTGAGTAGAATAAAATGTACATCGTATGTGACATTAAACTATCCACACTAGGTCTGCTTGGTGGAAGCCGTGTTGGCTGAGTGGGAGGTGCCTCGACTTTCGATCCGAAGGTCGTGGGTTTGAACCTGGTCGTACACCAATAGACACAAAACCTAAAAAAAAATTGTGTGTTAAAAAAACATGTGTCAAGTGCACGAAAGGAGTCTCTTTAAGGCGCACTTGAAATCCTTTCACCACCCTGGTTCGAAAAAACCAGTGACACGATAAGAAGAAGACTAGGTCTGCGTGGAAGATTAAGCCCTATTAAATGCATAATACACCCCATAGCGGGACCCTTTCGCTCTCCCTAGTCCCGACTGTGGGAATATTAAAGGTTGATTAAGCCATTCGAAATTTATGACAAAATTATAAATATTTTTTCTAATGTAAGAAGCACGCAAGAAGTGAAACGACTTCAAGCGCCACCCGGTCATATTTTATCGAAGGAATAGTCCTTGACCCCGAAGCAAAGCGAATGGCGAAAACGGAGCCTTGGGTTAACCTACACGAATTTAGATCCAGACGAAAACAGATCTTACATCTACGAGATAAGGTGCTGTGCGATACGTTTTATGTTAAGCCTGCCCTATATGGCTGTTTACGGCTTAGTTTGGGGCTGTTACGTAGATGTTGTTAGACGTTTAGAGTAGGATATCTCGTTTAATTATTATGCTGATCGATGAAGACGGCTTTTATATTTTAAAGCCTGAGTATATTGTGTACTTACTTCATTTGGGCAAAGAGCTTCCATTCTTTATACCATTTTCGGTCGCTAGCATAATCAGCCTTTAATGTTCCCACTGCTGGGACTCAGGCCTACTCTTGGCAGGAGAGCTAATGGGTCTTAATCCACCACGCGGACCCAATGCGGATTGGTGGATGTCACATGCCATAGAACATTCTTTTTTCTGCACTTTGACATGCCGGTTTCCTTACGATGTTTTTCTTCACCGTTGCGAGATTGTGGGATACATACATAGATTTTTTCAACCGAAAAAACCCATAAAAGAATGACTGCCACCGTGATTCGAACCCGCAACCATCAGATCAAGGGCATCATACACTTGGCCACCACGTCCTCATATTTCAGTCGCTAGCCACCTCCCAACTATCTGCCTGGTAGGCATCGATATCGAGGATATATAAGAGATTACGGTAAAGACAGGCTTACGTAACCATCTAGAACTCTCTCCACCGAATGTGTCCTCCAGTATGTTACTTGAACAATGCTGACATCAACCCAGAATCCTGCTCCGTTGCAGTTAAAGTTGGGATGACTGGGGTAGTTAATTGTTTTCGGGGGGCAATGCACCCTTTAACGAGAAGCCAGTGCAGAACTCTGTACCCCCTACATAGAATAATAAGACATCGATACTGTCACTAAACACAAGACAACGCTTGTCGTCGGTTTGTTTGCGCCGTATACTACAATACTTCGGCCATATAGCACGCAGAAATGCCGATAACATTGAACGACTTATAGATACGGGCAAAATCGAGGGCAAGCGACCAAGAGGACGAAGTCCAAAGCGATGGTCAGACCAGGTGGCAGAATGTCTCGAAATGCCAGTGAATGTCGCACTCCACAAAGCCGAAGATAGAGGAAAGTGGAGAAAAGCAATTGAAGGTGTCCTTGCAAGACGTTACGATCCTCAGCAGTGAGGGACCGATCGAGGAGGAGGACTGTCACACCAACGTCTCTTAAGCTCCGTACTCACATACGGTTTTCATGATCGAGCTATCATGTCGAGTAAAAACCATGGCATGAACTTTCGTCCACACATCCAGCATTATCTATCGAGTGACGCGCACTGTACAGTATTCACCAAACCGTTCGAGCCTTAATTCCATCGAGCCGGCTCGATGCGAGCCTTCGAGCTTTAAGTTTTGTGGTTCACACGTTAATATTTACTCGTTTTGGAGTAAAACTATCGAGTAAAACCGTATGTGAGTACGGAGCTTTAGGCCAGTCTCGGCGTCATAGCCTGTCTTCAGGCACCCACTACTTGACGATGAGTTTTATGTATGTTTATATTTTCGTACAGGATTATCTCTTTATTTTACTGTAGAGAAATTGTTGCTGCTCTCCTCCTGCAAAAAGAATTCATCTAGCTACACAGGATCGATATTGAATCCATTTATCCATTGTGCCGCGCGGTGCCATTACACAACAAATGGTCGTGCTATATCGAAAGCGAACATCTACAAATATCCCGTTACTTGTACTATATTTTACTATTTATTCGAAAAGTAGAGGAAGGGCTGAAAGAAAAGCCGTAAGAACGAAATATCAATGGACGGAGGGTGAGAGTTTGACACAGATTACATACATGGAAATTTGAAGAAAGCGAATAACCAGATATGATATTTGAATGTAGTAAAGTTTTTATAGATAACTTATCATAGGTACTAACTGACACTCACGACTTCTTGCGTTACGAATCAACTAAATCCCCTTTTTAGTCTCCCTTGACAAACATAACCTCCAAATTTCGAGTTTCTACGTTGATTGCTTTGGCCGATTCGTTGTCTGCCAGTCAGCTAGTCATGCAGGACCAAGCCTATTATTGAATAAATAAAATAAATATTTTTGGACATTTCACACAACGCCATCTAGCCCCAAACTAAGCAGAGCTTGTAATACGGGAACCAGATAACTGATACAATACTTATATACTTTTTTTTGTAAATACATTCATAGAATACATAGTAAACACGCAGACTCAGGACAACATCGATGTTTATCACACAAGTGCTTGTCCTGAAGCGGAAATCGAACCTGCGACACCGCCATAGCAGTCTAACACACGTGCCACTCATCCAAACGTGTCGTCAAATTGATGAGATTTTTACTTTATTAAAAGCGAAATGTTTCAGCGAAAGTTATTAAATTCGGCTAAAAGCGTCCAAGAAAACTTGGTCAAGTCCGGCAAATCCCAGATTTGTCCGGATAAAGTCCCGGCCTAGCTGGTGGCACAAGCGCCCATTCACAGAGTCCTAATGACCTGGATTTATGACCCTAGATAGTATTAACTTGCGGCTTGTTTGTGCCGCGTCCACCGAGAGGATAATGCACTTCTATTGTGGACGGATCCTAACTGTACAAGTTTGCTCGCTTACGCTTTAGTAGGATTATAACTTTTTAATCTGCCAATAAATTTATGTTATGTGGTACGAACAATTACTTGTGGTAAATAAGTCCACCTTTGTACTATTTGTTATATGTACAGTCAGCTGCACATACATCTAAACACTGACAAGTTTTCTCGTTTAAGATACTCTTAATTTTGAAAAGAAAAGTGCACGCAAGCATTTTCAAATTAATGTAATCATTTTACTTATCAGAATTCTTGTAAAAAGAAGAATGTCTTTGCAAAATTAAGAGTATAATATAAGTGTGAAAGCTTGGGAGTGTATATATGTCTGTGCAGCTGACTGTACGTGTAATAAAGAATTGTGTATCTATCTATCTACTTACGGTATATGTTTTATAATAATTGAAAAGTTTTCTGGAAAAATACAGTTTGTTGGTTGGACCATTAGTTAGGCATTGCATAAAAACACTTAAAAATGCTAAAGTTGGCATCAGAAAAAAATTCTATTACATGAATATTAAACTTTAGGTATACTTTTTTCTCATAGAAAATGAAAATAGAATTACTTATCCAACCATAAGTTACATTTGAGAATAAAAGAAACAAAGCATCCTTTGCCTTATACGTATGAATGCTATGAAAATAAGATAGGAAGGTAACAAAGGATAAGTGAGCTCTCATTTAAAAACGATGCATTCAGAACCCTGAAATAAGCCTTTTCAAATTTAATCGTTAATTAAAGCCCCTATTCAGAGGAAAAGCGGAATAATAAGAGGAAAATGAAGCACTCTTAAAGAAGTGCGAAAATGGACTCTCTGCTGTGCACTAATTGGTCGTGATTTCGATGGGCATACCTCTGACCACAGTGGAGAGAAATCAGTTAGAGTCATGTACATTAACATTTTCGTTACTAAAATGTTGGTCTTTTTGTGTTACATAGATGGTAAATGACTTATTTAGCCCTAAAACATTTCAATGTTTACGTAACATTGAGTGTTTTACGCAAATGTAATGAACATTTTGTATGTTTTAAGATCTGTGAGTGCGACGTTATGCTATTTTTGTACCAGAAACTTTTTTTAAAGTTTTGATTATTTTTTTATATAACCTTTATTACATTATTATTGTTTTTTTTATTAACGGATAACGTTTATTCTTCGCGTATAGTGTATTAAGCCAGTGTCAAGTAATGTATCGCACTCGTGGCCAAGTTATTTATTATAAGTAAGTACATGTTTTATTGAATTAATAAAAAAATAAAAAAATATTTAGTCAAATCTGCATGATAGCTCGTTATGCTCGTATACCCGTTGACATTAATATTAATAAATAAATATAAGAAAAACATTTATAAGTACATCAAAACAACTTCTCATAACTTATTCCGCTCTCATTTGAACAAAGTTTACGTTTGTAAATTCATTTTCATAAAAGTTGACCGATGTTAACAGTATTTTGTCTAGTTATTAAATTTTTGAAACGCGGCGGTAAATTGTTTTGAAGTATGTTCAATGAACATTGTTCATGGTCGTTGTTTCTGTGCAGTTAAATTTAAAAACTAATATATATAACTAGCTATAACAATATAGATTTACCCTTTATAAAATTATAAATAGTACACAATTTAGGTCACTGTCCACATATGTTGTGTGTCTATAGAATTAACTAAATTGAGCGTTATCTTTAGGTTTTGTAACCCAAAAAGGAAACCTTAGTTAAAATATTGCTATATCAGTCTATTTGTATTATTCCGTTCGTATCCCATAAAAATATAGAGCTAAATTATGTAACTCAATTAGATAATTAATTTCGCTGTTAAAACTTAAGAACATAAAGGTAAATTATATACTTTAGAATAGGAAAACTTAAGACATGTAGGCCACGATTGTATTGAAGCCTTTCGTCTACACTGTGTCAGTCACAAACGAGTGTGCTCTCTCAACTGTTGACTTCATTCGATTATAGACAATGACGTCACACTCTTAACAACTCAAAAGCCCATTGTCCAATTAAAGTACCTACCTATAATTGTATACTACAAATAGGTGTAGGTAAGTGTCAAGTACATAAGTTTAAGCACTAATTGTGTTTAATTTGTTGAATTTTGTGTGTAATGAAATTATAGGGGAATGAAATGCCCTGCGAAGCACTGTTATGGTTATGGGCAAGCGTGTATCTCACCAGGAACCAAGAAAGCGCCTAGCTAGGTAGTCTCGCCACTTGCTTACATAAAAAAAATTGCTTGGGACCCACTAAAAATAAAATCACAAAAGGGTTGTCATGAACAAACGCTACGCGGCATTTTTTGTGTAAACACTAAATGAAAATCGGATGCAACGAGCATGCAAATTCACGTAAACTACTTCCCACGTTCGTTAACAAAGGAAACAGGAAAGTAAACCACTTGTTCTCTAACCCCGGACAAGGGTGGCAGCCCTGCATTACGAGTGAAAGAGTTAGCTTTCGGGAAGGATTGTCAACTAGCAAATTGTAAAAAAGCCGATGACACGGGGCGAGTTATCAAGCTACAAACGAACTCGCTGGCTTGTAGCTTGTATACTATCCCTGTGTCATTGCAGGATCGTGTACCCAACTCTGATATACTTCGACGCACGAAGCTAATCGGAATAGAATGCTTGCTCATGAAGGGTCAGCTCAGGTGGTGTGGGCATGTTGTGCGTATGGAAAATTCGAGACTTCCGAAGCTGGCCTTTTTCTCGGAGCTTGCTCAGGGAAAGCGCAAGCCTGGGGGCCAGTTTTTACTCTACAAAGATGTGCTGAAGCGCCAACTAACATCTTGCAATATAACACATGACGGCTGGGCAGAGCTCGGGCAAAGGCGGTCTGACTGGCGCAGTACCGTTCACAAATCAACCACGAGCTTTGAAGAAACCCGTCTAGAAGACCTTGACGCCAAACGCCAGCTACGTAAAATAAAGCCAAAGCCTGTCTATGTATACTCATATAACTCTTCTGGGCAGTTATTCTGTGCGTCCTGCAACAGGACATTTAAAACTAAATTAGGGCTTGCGAGCCATATCCGCGCACATCAGCGCAAAACTTAATACGTAATCCAATTCAACAAGGTCGTCGCCGTCGACGGATACGTCATGGAGGCCATCACTATCCCTGTGTCATTGAGGCTTAAGGTCCTTATTATATTTGCAGTGCGGCCGCGCGGATAGGCCGCTCTTGTCAGTTTGAACGTAATTTTCGGGCCGCCGCGCCACCCGTTCTTATACTTCGTTACCATAACATAAGTATTACCTATATTGTATTAAAAAAGTATTGAATAAGATCGGCCTGTACGCGACGCTGAATACAATAACGCCTTTAGTAAATGTGACATTAGGCCGCCATGCATCGCATGCCTTTTTTTACAATGGGACAATGCTATTACTCATCCTCTTTAGCGAGAAGAGAGCCAAAGGGGTATGTCGGACTCACCACCATGCTAATAGCAGAGTGCTAGCGGCTGGAGCATACCTTCTTCTTCTTATTGTGTCACTAATTCTATCGAGCCAGTATGGTGAAAGGAAAATTTCAAGTGCGCCTTGAAGAGTCTCCTTTCTCGCACTTATATTACCTCCTTTCTTGGAGCATACCGACTAAAAATTATAGCATCGACATCGTAAAGGCATCGCATGCCTGCCCTAGTGTGCCTCACAGCGAAGGAAACGGGAAAGCCAACCACTTGTTCTCTAACCCCAGACAACGGTGGCAGCCCGGCATTCCTTCCGACACAGTAAGTGAATGTGACACTTGCCGCTTCGCATTGCATGTCTACCCAAGTGTGCCTCACAAGAGTAGCGATGTAGAGCTGGCTATAGCAAGCTATGATGCCGATGGTACGAACGTAGGTATCTAACGCATCTAGCATTTTAATAAATCAATTAATATACAGGGTGATTTTTAGAGAAAATTTCCAAAAAAAATAAGAGATTAAAAAACCTAAATATGCAGTTATTGTTTTCTTATAAATCGAGGGCATGAATCCTTTCAGTTTTCTCTAACTCTCGTGGTTAGACTTGGCCATCACCGCCATTCTCATAAAAACACCTTGTATTTAGAAGACTTAGTCCTGACTGACAGACAGAGTAAAGACCAAACCGCTGAACGTAGAGACTTGAAATGCTATTATTACTCATCCTCTTTAGCCAGGGGAGAGCCAAAGGGGTATGACGGACTCACCACCATGCTACTAGCAGAGTGCTAGCGGCTGGTAGTATACTGACTAAAAATCATCGCATCGGCATCGCATGCATGCTCTAGTCTGCCTCACAAGAATAGCAATGTTAACGGAGGAAACAGGAAAGCAAACCACTTGTTCTCTAACCCCAGACAACAGTGGCGGCCCGGCATTCCTTCCGACACAGTAAGTGAATGTGACACTTGCCGCTTCGCATTGCATGTCTGCCCTAGTGTGCCTCACAAGAGTAGCGATGTAGAGTTGGCTATAGCAAGCGACGATGCCGATGGTACGAAGTTACCAAACGTAGCTAGCATTCTAAGAAAAAAATGTTTTTTGACATTTCATACAATAATACATCTATCCCCAAACTAAGCAGAGCTTGTAGTGTAAAAACCAGATAACTGATATAGTACCTATTTAATTATTTTTTTTGTAAATACTTACCTACATAGAATGTATAGAAAACACCCAGGCTCAGGAAAAACGCCCAATGTTCATCACACCGATGTAGACTGAAGCGGAAATCGAACTCGCGACACCGGCGTGGCGTCCCGTCCAACACACTTGCTTCTCGACCAATTATATCGTCAATATATAAAATATACATTTAAAAAAATATGTACATGCTTATTGTAAAACATGATACTATCATTTAATACCTATTTCGACTCAAATTAAAAATGTACTAGTTTTTAAAGTTAATAACTATAATAATACTTAAAGCGGTTTCAGACTAGGGTTTTATTTTTTGCAGCACGCGCTGCAAGAAACATAACACGAGCGTGAATCTACTTGGCTAATACACTTGTCCTGACCGTGAAACAAACAGAAACCTATCAAATAACACAGCAATTGAGCATTGGAGCGGGAAATTAATTGTTGTATTATTTCAATTCAATGAGGATGTCGATGTTTGAGAGTGAAAAATGCTCTGCGCTGCGCTCTGCCCCGTATGGGTGCCGGCCCTTATCGTATGCCGCGTGACCTCGGACCTGTGTGGTTTCGGGTTAGGGCTTGTTAGTGGAAGAAGCAAAGCGGGTAACCGTATATGTGTGGCTATCTCCAAACTTTTTGACAAGAGTATTCATATCGAAACCATCAAAGAATATTGATTTATTACAAACTGTTGACTTCTCTGTGATGGGTTCGATATAATATGAATACGCTTGTCAAAATTTGAAGTGACATTTTTTTTTGTAATGCATGGTAATGCTGAGAAATTTACTTTGTGAGTATTGAATGAGACTGAGCCATCAGGCTCGGTTATGTAACGCTCGTTCGGGTAAAGTCGGCTCGAGTCGACTAAGGTGATGAAGTTTTCACTTTTGTCATGTGGTCTTAAGCATAATTATTTTTATGATACGAATACAGGACACTGGACACATAAAAGTGTCGGTGTATATTATACACAGATAATGAATAAAAAAAAACCTTTTTTTATTAAGTCAAGTAATTTTCTCTTTGAAATGCTAATTGAATTTCAAGGGAGACGGATCTAACTACAATTAATCTAGGAAAAATATTTGTGTTTAACGAAAAAATACTAAAAAATAACAATCCAAATTCATAGTTAGCAAAAAAAGACTATAGGCATAATATAAGCATCTTTAAATGTAACATTCTAAAGTGGAGCATGAAAGGGTCACGCCAGCCGTATGAAATGTCTAACGAAGCCAATGGGACTGTCCTCACGTTTTATACTCCGCTGCACTCGCTTCCACTGTAGCCTTGAATTGTGCATTTGCTACTGAATGAGGACACTAACAACCATTTTGTTTTATCTTACTGTTTTATTTATAAATTCCATTTTATATTACAAAAATAATGTGTTTTAAACCCAACTTATGAATTTATTCACATTTTTTTGGCTATTTAAAGGAGTTCATGAAAATGTAGGTAATATTTCTAAGAGTTGCAAATTTTATTTTGGTAATTATTAAACTAGAAATATACATTATTTATATTTTTATCCCAATATTAATCAAATCAAATCAAATCAATTTATTTATCATATGATTAGGTAATACAAATACACTAATTAATAGCACATTTTGCGCTATTAGTTATAATACGACAAAACATAACTAAACGAAATATGTACCTATACCCCGATTCAGAATTCAAGATTTTTTTCGTAAACAAAGGTGTGACCACCCTAAAAAAATACTTATCAAAGTGACGTTTACTCAATTTTCCTAAATACTTATGGTACGGTTTATTTTCTAGTCAATATCCATAGAATGGAAAATAGCAATGGTTTTGTACTGATTATAATATTTTAATTAATTTTTTTCAGAAAGTTATAACACGACGAAAAAATATTAGCGAAAAATATTTTAAGACATTGGTATCATCGGAGTAAATCACAGAAGTTCGAAACAATTTTTGGATTTTGACCTAAACGTGTGTTTGTAAATTTTATTCGTCTCTTGTCCGTTTACGAAGTCGAATGCATTAATTTTTCGCTTCTCGTGTGCAATTGTGTGAATCGAATGAATATTTGTTAGGTATCTGCTATGCACCTTGGCATTATTATGATTAATATCCCAGAAGTTTAGATTCACAAATTTTATTTCCTATTCTACCTACTTTTCAGTGTTCTGAAGTACCTAAATAAGTTTGGTTAAGAATTATTTAGGTAAAATAGGAAACTATCGCACAAGCAAAACCGCGCGCCATTACTAGTAATAGTGATCCGTGGTATAAACTCGTTTTTAACCCTGACCTGTCTCTGTTTCAGTGACATATCATGACACTTCTTTGTTTACAAAAAAAATCTTGAATTATTAATCGGAGTATAGTAAATTAAATAAAAAACCGACACGTATGTAAAATGTAATGTTATGCATGAAAGAAGCCACTTCGAGGCGCACTTAAAATCCTTTCAACGTTAACATCCTTTGGTTCGAAATAATTAATGACAAGTTAAGAAGAAGAAGAATAAAAAAAATTAACTCGACTGTTATATATTTTAAACTTAACCATTAATACTAACTTATAAATTAATATTAATCATTTAATGTACCTTAAACATAAGTAAGCAACTTAAAATCAATAAATAATATTTAATGCAACTTTAATAATACCTACCCCTCTTTTCAATGAGTTTTTTTTAAATTGAAATTGAAACCCAACGCAAAACCGCGCTTCTCACTTCTTTGACCTCTCCCGAATGACTGCAGGGGTACCAGCCGAACAATCCGTGTGACTGCCAGTAATGGCCCGGTGTAGCGCCGGCTTTATTAGGCCCCGCCAGACGGACGGCCCACCCGTTTAGTGACGTGTTCAAAATAATAGCCTTTGATTTTCACGTTTGATTTTTGAACTTTTCGTTTGGCTTCGTGGAAATTGGAATCTTTGTTCTTTTTTGAAGGGTTGAAGCTTTTGTAGTCTAGTTTTAGGTTTCGTCGTAAACGAGTCTACTTCTATAGAAATGTGAGTGAAAATAGTTTTGAAATTTGTACCTACGTGAGAAAATGTGAACTTCACAGAGGCATACAGATTGCAGACAATAATGTAGCGTTCACATTGTAACTTTTATTTCTTGACTCTACACTCTACATTTCTTGATTTTATATGTCGTTAAATACGTATCACTGTATTAGTTTATTTATTTAACACTTTAAAACTTTCATATGTGAGGGAGGACTTAATGCTTTAATAACATTTGCTACCAGTCAACCTGAGCGTGCAAAAAATATGGTGTGGCGTGTCATTTAATACATTACAAAAGCAAAGAGTGTAAAAAGTAATTAAAGTGGGGACGTATTAAGGTAAAAAAGTGTAGGTACGAAGTATTTACTTCATCAGTTGAAGGTAGAGTTTGCCGAGGTTCTCAATTAGACTACGATTTTTTAACGGACTTCCAACTACCAAGGAGGTTCTTAATTTGACAATATGTTGTTTTTATAGATGTTTGCCATTGCATGAATTGATTATGATGATTCTTTTTTATTTGGTTGGTCATACTTCAGTGTTGGTCCTATCTGGTGCCTCTCTCTCGATCTCTAGCCAAGAATATAAATTATATCAAAATCAATTCAGGAGTTTAGTTTTTAAAGCAAATAACCAAAAAAAAATGTTTTTAATGATTAACAAATAGTATAAATATATTTAGTAATAAATCCGCTTAATTTCTAAACAAAGGTTTCAATTAACTTAACGCTATTTCCGCAAAGTAACGCCTGAATCAATCCATTATATGTTTAATGATGTTTATGGTCACTGAATCAGTCCAAATTGTAGACGGTATTGGTATGTTTTTGTTAAAAACTTCAATTATCTATGTTGCAAATAAACATGAAAACATTGAATGAATACTTGGCAAATTCTTATCCCTAATATTATTATAAATAACCCATCATGCATTACAACAGCACAAGGTGTGGAGAATGGCGGAGCAAACCGGTCATTACTATAAATCGTAATAACTCGAGACCGGAAATGGGTTATTTGCAACAAGCCTTATGCCTCACGCCAACTTGGAATAGAATTGTAGCCCAGACTTGTACTTGGTATTTAATTTATTAATGTCTAGACGTAGAAAGCCAATTACCAGAAGAATTGATAAAAAAACATTACAAACGCACTAGTTTAGTTAGTCTTGAAGCCTACCTTTATTCAGACATACATACTTAGGTAATAAAATGCATAGGGTTCTCGCTGCTCATCACGTTATTATTATAGAATTATTTAGTATTCTCTTTAAATGATTTATGTTTGAATCTATTGAGAATAAAATATCCTTAACTTAAATAATAGTCGCGGGCAACTTTTAGATGCGAAAATCACAAGACCGGAGAGGATGGCGTGTACAGAAGGAGGCCTACACCCAGCAGTGGGTAATTATGGGCTGTATAATGATGATGATGAACTTAAATAATGTTATACCTAACTTATACCACGGAGGACAAAAACTAAACACACATGTATATTTTTTTTCTGATTCAACTTCAAAGTACACATTAATAAATTGTATATATATTTAGTTTATAAATCCGCTTATTTTCTAAATAAAGGTCTTAATTAAAATTAAGCGGATTTATTACTAAATATATTTATACTACTTATTAATATTTAATGGATTTCCGCAAAGTAACGCCTGTATCAATCAATTATCAAAGTACATATACCTACTATACCACATGTACAGAAAAATACGTATATATGTATACATATTTTTTCTGTGCTTCACACGGCTTATAGTTCATGCTTTTAACAACACTTTCTCTACTCGCGGTTCTCAGAAATGAAATCTACATAATTGTTTTGTAAGCGGCCAAAAATGTACAATAAAGGAAATGAGAAATGGCAAAGCGTTTGTACCAAGTATTTGCCTTAGTACTCTACATTTCTGAATAAAATAGAAAATGGAACACTTAAATAATAATCAAAGTTGGGACCGTTCTAGTAACTGATAACACCACTGAAAAGTCACACACAACACAGGAAAGCACATAATTTAAATAATAAGAAAATAAATCCATTTTTTTTACTTCGAAGCATTTTTCAAATCGGTTGATAAATGAAGAAGTTCTAAGGTAACAAACATTTCAAAAATACAACCGAAATAAGAACCCCTATTTTTAAGTCTGTTGAAAATAGAAAATTAGAGATTTATGTTAAGAGTTTTTAATAGAATGTATGGATGTATGGAATGTATGGACATTGTTGCGGTCACATGTAGTCGGTCGAAGGAGGCGGCTCTAGACCACTCGTTGAGGCGCGTCATAGGAGTGGAGGCATATCTAATTACAGCAGTGGACATTTGATGATACGTATAAAAAATATTATTAATCTTTTATTCATTTGTTATTCCATACATTATTTATTTTACATAGCGTACACACTTTAGCGTAGCAAGTCGTAGCAGTTGCGTAGACATCTACGAAATCTCTACGCAGCCGCTACGATCACTGCCTCTAAAAATGGTTTTGTAGAAGTTTAAGGTTAAACTCTAAAATACCTCCATATGTGTATAACTAGCTTCTGCCCGCGGTGTATAAAAAGTAAGGTCTTTTTCCAGCACATACACTAAGCCCAATCTGAATTTCAGTTCAATCGATTTAGTGCTTTGTCATAAAGCGACAAACATCGATATATCCATCCATTCTCTATCATAAAAATGGGAATTAGTAATATTTAATTTTTGTGTTTTTTGAAACTTGCTGACCACGCCATCTTGCGAGTTTTCCCGCACTTACTAGAAGTTCGGGTCACAGAACAGAGAGGGAAAAGGGTTCTGAACTATTAAATTTAATGTTAAATTGACGTTTCAGAACCTTTCTACAGTGGTATACTATTTAGTACGTTTTTTTGTCGCCATTCTGTTAGATTTTGCATGAAAGATTGAATCTACACTAGACTGCATTATTTATAGATGTCTGATAGACTTGACCATAAAAGGTATAAAAAAAATCTCTAAGTTTTATTCTTCTAGCCCTATATACAGGACATTAGGTTTTGACAAGCTTGAACAAATTAAATAATATTAGTGAAAAAAGACTAGCACTTCTAAAGATAATTAAACTTTAAAATACATTAAGAAATAATGTAACATACTAGAAATGTAAATGTTTTTAAATCTAATTTAGATTGAATAATTTCCTAAATTACAAGTTGGTTTCCAAATTTTTAAGTTCCGAAGCCGGCCCATTTATTAGCTGTTCTGTAAACAACGATAATTATCAATCAATCAGGGTGGATGGTGTTGACAACAATGTATGTAGTAGGCTATTGACAAAATATTCTGTAATTATTTATGGTATATAGAGGTACAAACACGATAAAGTTTAGACCAGACATCCATTTATTTTTCTATCTATCCTTCTTCGCCACAAAGTTTCGCCTTCTAATAAGTAATACTTTTTGCCAAAATCATAATTTTCCCTATTTTGAAAATTTCTTTTGCTAAACTTTATAATTGATCTGTCTGTTTCTTGTAAAATAATGCCTCAAAACCACCATAAACACTAGTTGCGCTTCTGACAACCTGCCACGACGCCATCAATCAAACAGAAGATATCTGAGGGCCGTGGTCAGACTGTAAGTGAATACTACTCTACTTACCTACTTTACTAATCCTAGCACTATAGTTCTCAGCTCAGTAAATAGTGACGTCATAAGCAGTTCGTGTCCTATCTTCTTAAGCGTGTCCTATATGATCCGCCCTAGTAGACTTCGAGGTGGAAGAACAATTACATACAACAACCGACTTCAGACTGTTCTATTGACCGTAGGCACTACTGAAAACTCACAGGAAAGCAAAATATGCATTTTCGTTTAAGTGCTCAAATGACATATTTTTTAAAAAAGGAGGAGTTCTCATTTTAGTCATTTGTTTAAATTTAATATGTTTGTTACCTCAGATTTTTGTTTTTTATAAAACGAATCGGTTAAGTTGTTTAGTTTTTAAATTAAAATAACTTGAAGTTGAAGTTGAAGTGAAAAAATTGCGTATTTTGCTTCCCTGTAACTTTTCAGTGGTGCCTACGGGTATGTTTATGTACAACCTTGATTATTTCATAAAAAAGATATCCTCTTTTAAGAAAAATGCATTAGAAATTTTAAAATATCGGTTTGGATTACCACCTTTATAGGTAGTGACGTACCTAAGTAAGTAAAGTACATACCATACAAGCAAGTCAGTTTAGCGTGTTGTCATAACATAAACTATAAGTAGGTACTTGCACATAAAATAGATACAAACTATTACTGGTTATATTAACTTACCCGTTATGCACCAATCGATGTTAGCCAAAGTATCATAAATCAAAGAAACAAATTAGGTGATAATTTAACCCTCGATACAAATGCCTGTTTAAATATTAACCCTATAATAACCTGTTGGCCGAGTTTGGCCCAAACCATGAAGGATCAATGATCAGCCCTTGTGTGAAGTGGTTTCTTCATACATATATTTATACGTACCTTTACCAAAGAATAAGTAATATTATGTACCATACCTGTACGTAAAGACTCAGAGTAGTAGGTCCTTAGAATTATTTTCATTGCAATAGATTAGTAAATTAGAAAAGTTCAGTTACTTACTAAGTTAAGGAGTTGGGTATTTTGGAACACCGCGTCAAATTCGTGGCGTGAATGCCCGCCGTTGATTTTAATGACATTTCCTCCGTTCGGCGTCGGCGTTGCCGATATAGTGTTGATTCAGTTAGGGGAGATACACACTTGCTTGCTTGATAACATTGCTTGCTAATTCTTGAGTTAAAATTAGGTTCATTGATTACTAATAATACTGGTAAGTATAAACCTGCTGACGATTCATTCGAAACAATCGGATATTTAGATATCTACATAAAAAGTCCTTGAATTCTACATTACTTAATAGCAAAGCGCACACAAATTTATGGCTTTTCTTGATTTTTGACTGTCTTTCTGGATGTGTGTGTGTACCTACATCAAGCATATTTTAGTAGTTTGGATACATATCACTAAATTGTACGAATAAACGAAACAAATGAATAAAGTTGGCCGTAAAAATGCTTTCCGCATTAAAGTTACCCACTTCAAAGTATTTTTGTACGCTTCATTTTTTTTAAATGTTGTGTAATAAAGAATATTGTAATAATAAGGAACTTTCAAGGTTAGTTAAGTTTTTTTTTTTCGTGAAATTATTTACAATGCTCTTTAAGATCGTTCTATCAGCGTTGCTACACTATCATAGTATAGAAATAGATTTATTGTATGCATAAAACGGACATGAAGCAATCGATCAATCAAGCAGTTTCGTGTACGACGGACTTTATATTATGCAATTGAGTTTTCCATATTACGGTCGTGGCTAAATTAGCATATTCCGCATAACTTTAACTACAAAGGTAGCTACTGGACTATTGACGAATGCAAATTAAGTCGCTTTGGGATACCTTGGCTGGGTGTAGACCCGTCGCTTGTGGTGGTATTACATGCGTTTTTGACGTGACTACGTCTAATAAATCGATGAACGCCGCCGCGCCGGCTGCATGCACGAAAACGTTGACGTCATTGTCCGGTAACGTTAATTGTCCCGTTACGCTGGTAGTCACATTTAACTATCGTCCGTAAACTTTACAGACTCGGCTCCGGTGTCTTTCCGTATTTATGTAGAGAAAGGCAAAAGCTTACACTTCAAATTGAATGTGATATTGTTATAAGACATTTTGAAATCACTATGAGAATATGAAGATACCTAATTGGTTTTTTTTAAATATTGCCTTAAATTTTAAACCCGTAAGAAGCCATTTTAAGACTTACATGATTATTATTATAAGAATTATGACTTCCGGTCGAGAATGTTTCATGAATATTATTTTTGACGTGCTCCTTCTAAAGGGCTCTTTCTAAAGTGCTATGCAATGGCTTCAATCGGCCTCCTAGTCACGTAGAATTGTTGAATGTAATTGATCGTCTTGGGAGTGATTAAACATTGCCTTATTTTGTAGAAAAATAATCTTAACAAGAATATAAAAGAAATTCCAGGTACAATTCCAAATTAGGTAGGTACTCACGGTAATAAGGTAGAGCTTGTTACTGCGCCTGGCAGAGTGGAATAGCCGTGAAGATCTGATGAGCTACTCAGAACTTATATCTGTCTATGCCTATAAAACAACCTGTAATGACTGACTGATTCAGGGTTATCATCATTGCCGAGCCGGAGTCAGTGAATGTAGTACTTGAAGTTTGGAAAGCTATTTTTTTCTTGTATCTCTTGATCGGAAAGACTTGAGTACAGGATGGACCGAGAGCAGAGGCTCTCTTTAAAAGAGGATGAAATAGGTTTTTCGTCGGTGACTTTATTATAGAGGGTTCTGAGAACGTGTGAACACACACTGAAATAAATACCGACAAGGTGTATCAATAAAAACAATATTCCATTGCTTTGCATTAGCAACAAAATCCATAGAAAAACTACCTATTTTCCGGGTTACTGAAATTTCTGAAAAAATGAAGTAATTTAGATTTTATACGAGTTTTAAAATTAACCCTACTAACTTATAAACACGTATAAAATCTAAATTAAAGTATGAAACCCTTAATTTTTTTGTTGACGAAATTAAAAAACATGGACGAAACGAATAGTGTGAAGAAATTACTATAATACGGCGTACTTATTGAGTATTTGTCCAAAACATTTTGTATGGAATTCGTATTTGAGGATTACCCTTAAATACGTGGCGGAGGTCACTTGCTACTTAACATTACTTTAATCAGAAAAACCTTACCTCATTTGAGTAAATCGAAAACTTTTCTTAAACTGCAAAAAGTTCCACCTTCGCGAACATAATGCTATTGTATTTCACTTGCAGTTCAGTTTATAGAAAAGTTGTTCCTGGAAAAGTATAAAACCTCCGTTTACATTTATAGGAAAGCAACGCAAAGTAAAACTAGATTGTGAGCAACAATGTTGTTCAAATGTAAAGTGGAAACTCGGGCCCTGAGCCTTCTTGGGCAACGTATGTATAAGCATAATATTTTCTATTGTATCTTTTTACATAATGTTGATTTTGAACTACTAGAAGTTATATTAATGCTCTTGTACACTTCAAAGATTAATATTATGTTTTTTTTCCTCTATTATAACAATTATTCAGTCTGTCAGTCAACTATTGTAAACATCTAAAATGTTATTATTGTGCACTCTAACTTTAAACTAGTAAACGAACAGAAAACCAAAGTTTAAAGATACGACACGTGTTTCGCCTCTACACGAGGCATCATCAGGAGGTGTGGACTCGCCGAAGTTCGAAACGAGACTCTCGAGGCGAAACACGTGTCGTATCTTTAAACTTTGGTTTTCTGTTCGTTGACTCTTTGGTTTATAATATAGTAATATGTACTAAAGTTTAAACTAGTACCTAGTTAGGTAAATATTGTACGTCCGTAAATGGGCAAACTGTTGTACTAACAAAAATTCATAACATCTTTTCACACAGTTTTTATACAATAAATGATTCTTATTCTTATTTTAATATACTGTTTGAATAGCAGATTTCCCTTTTCATTTGCCATTCTTTCAGAAGTTTTACTTAAAGTTAAAATTGTCCACTGAATGAATGATGAAGATCATCATCATCATGTCAGCCTTTGTTCTTGTATGTCGACAACGACATGGTGTGGTTTCAGACTAGTGCATTCTATCGCGCGTGTACGGGCGGATTGGTACTCGAGAAACTTCAATAGCCTAACACGCGTAAACCGGCGTTTACACTCGTTTTTAGCGAATGTCAGTAGCATGAGGAGAATATTCCCGCGTACACGCGCTGCAAAAACAAAACACGAGCGAATCGACTCGGTTAATCCGCTAATCTGAAACCGCACATAGACAGAACGAGTAGTCTCGAGTTTTGTTAATCCACCGACATATCATAATATATTTTAAAGTAAATAAATAAATATTTTAGACATTTCACACAGCGCCATCTAGCCCCAAACTAAGCAGCGCTTGTACTATGGGAACTTGAATACTTTTTTTTTATACATACACAGAATACATAGAAAACACCCAGACTCAGGACAAACACCGTTGTTCTTCACACAAATGTTTGTTCTGAAGCGGGAATCGAACCCACGACACCGGGCGTGGCAGTCCAATACACTTGCCATTCGACCATCCGTGTCATCCGTGTACCTATCTATATACAATACACAGCAAGCTTTTAAATTCATAACTCCCTTTTTCAAACAAATAAGTTACAAAAGCAGGTGACTCTACATATAAACATTTGTTCTTCGTCCTAGAACTTTACCAACATTTGGTAAAACAAACATTGAGTACTTTAGTCCTTACGTTTGATTTACTTGCATAGGTGTGCAAGCCCATTAGCCTCTCACGCAATATCCTTACCTAAATATTTAAGTCTAATTAGGACCATAAGCACAAACTTTTCCACAACACGAAGGCTGTAAGTAAATTGATTAAAAGTTAAAGTTTATTTAGACTATGATTATAGGTATCTGAAATATGCAAATAAAGCCCTTCATTTAATAACCCACACGGATATAAAAATATAAAAGTCTAGTGACTGAACTGTATCTATCTACCTACTAAAATAATCATAATTTACCTAAACAAAAAAACATTGGACCAAATGTGGAGCCGAAAAGTAGCACGAAATAAGATTTTTTTAATGAAAACATACTAGGGCCGAATATGGCTTACAATTCGGGACGAAAGCAGATTTTTTTATTTGGGCCGAATTTCCACGGGACGAATATGGCATAAATCGAAAGAAATGAAGACAAGAGAGGCAAAGAAGTGAAGTGATCTTGTCAAAGGATCCTTTAAGATGTCTATTTTTTATGTAAACAAGTGACAAGATGAGATAGAGATCCTTATTGTGATTTCGCGGATTTGCCGCGAAACAAGCCGATACGCTAGTCTAAACCGCACTTATGGTGAGAGATCAGACCTGCCTACAACCAGAACAGTTAAGACTTTGATGTCTGTCTAAGATTAGTAAAACATAACGTGATCTTATTTTCAATTAACCATTTGCATTCAGCTTGGAATAATAGGTACCTACTGAGAATTCCCAGTGGCGGATAACTCGACAGCAGAGTGACGTTGGGCTAACTAGTTTAAGTGTTATGTTGTTTGTACGTTTTGGGAACGATACGGCACGTAAGTGGATTAGATCAATGGCCGCATAAAGCCTCAAATCTGCCAATAAGCATGACTAAATTCTTTGGTAGAGTTCCAGCGACAAAAACATTTCTTAAAACCATTGATACAAGATTACTCCTAGATTTTTTTCAGGTATGATGAAAGGTTAAGTTAAATCAGGATTAGTTTCATAATAACATATTTGTAAATACCTGAATATCAACAAGAAATCGTTTGATTTAACTAAAATGTTAGTTTTGTTTTGTTAAAATGCTTCTCCTATTGCAAAAATGTAAAATTCTTCAGAGTAAAACTGTTGCGCTTTTTCGTGTTCTCACTAACAACGCTAAAGTTTTTAAAATATGAAAATGTATTTTACAGGTACGGGATTAAAAAATAAAACACAATTGCTGCAATCAAAACTGAGCCAAAGTTCAATAAATAAATTATTAATCTTATCTAAGCTATGGCGGATCCATGTTCAAAACGAGTCACGAAACAAGAACAAATTACACTAATAAACTCGCGACCATGACTGTGACGAGAAGGCATATGAACCTGGGCTATTATACACTCACCGCTGGCACTGCTCCAACCCACTGTCTTGTTCTACAAACCGTTGCAAACGCAATTTTATAAAATAAAATGTTTTAGGCTAAATTTCCATTGAGATGGAAGCGAACGGCAGAGCAGTTCCATGAGAGCGCGCGCGGTCGTAATGCATGAGTACTCGGTACGTGTGATCTAGGCATAAGCGAACACTAGCGGCCTGTCAGCGATCCTTTAATACTGGTCTTTTTAATAAGGTAGATAATGTTTAAAATTGTTTAACACTAAAAGTGCTCTGCCGTTCGCTGCTATCCCAGGGAATAAATATGGGCATATTTCTCCATCGCGGGATCGTGTCGTTGCCGGTTTATTTAAACTGATGGCCATGCTGAAGGCAAGGTTTATTTTCAGGCCTTTTCATACTTCTCTCAAAGTAGACGAGCGCTTTAGTACTGGCCTATGTAATTAAAGGTCCTACGTGTCACTGTTCTAGTCTGGTCATGAAGAGGCGTGATTTTATACCATCAAGAGTGCGACTTGCTTGTCTTGTCACTTCTTTACATAAAATAACAAACCTGTAAGGTAGATAGTAGTAAGCATAAGCAAGAATAAATTAACTTCGAGTAGGAGTTCCTGTTTTTAGAGTTTATTGACGTGACTACGTCTAATAAATCGATGAACGCCGGTTGCATGCACGAAAACGTTGACGTCATTGTCTCGTAACGCTGATGACGTTGTCACGTTAAAGTATCGTCCGTAAACCAACTTTACAGACAACCAATTTTTTAACTATATTAATTGCTATGGTTATTAGCATACCATATGAAAACGATTGAAGACTTATTAGCTCTTCCTTCCGGCTGGTGTTCGTTCGAATCTACGTCACGATGTTTCAGGACACGATTCCGTCCCGGAGCGGTGTACCGCAGCCCAAACTCAATTGCCAGCGAGACGAAGTTTTACTAAAAAATAAAAAAGTTACATACAACGTGATATGAATTTTTATGTTTTTACAAAACATCGTTTTTGACCGAGACCGAGCGAAATGTGGACTGTATGGTTTTTACACAGAGCGCGAGTCTTTTGTTTGCGTTTCGTTCAGTTTTGATTGAAACGCGGATTTTTTTCCACATCCGTTTTCCCGCCGGGAATTAAAATGTACCAACACAATAATATACAATATACATACAGGGATAAACCGCTCCAAATATTTTTGAAAATCATTAGAGAAACAAACATACACACACAGTCCAAAATTCTTGGAGTATTAGGTATGTGTTTGTTTGTTGACTATTTTAACTTTTTTTTCACTAGAGCAAAATCAAGTATTATTGTCGCTCAAACGTTTAGAATAAAAGTAAAATCCCGCTAATAAATTGACAACATATTTACGTCACGGTAAAACTGAAGTTCAGGAGCCAGAGATCGTTTTGCACACGCCATTTAGAACTATGTTCACTTTTTTATAATTTTTTATGAGATTTAACGTAAAATGTTGATGCACTTCATGCTATTTGGAACATTTTTAAATGTCTCGATGTCCACAGAAAATTATAGATCATTAGGAATGATAAATGGCTAATCTCGTAATAGTACCTACCTATGTTTTAGGTAAGGCTAGAAGTAGATAAAATTGGCCACTCTTTGAAACATACGAACAGCGGAGAATAAATCAGCTAAAAAAGCGCTAAAAGGATGTAGGCGTAATCGTCAAATAAACAATTTTGGCAACAAATTCGGTAGAGTTTGTAAACATTTTTTTAAGCAAAACACGAGATTATGATAATATCTATAAAATTTCGCCTGAATAATTAAACAACGAAAAGGAGTTTTAGCCAATCCGTAACTAATTGCTGACATAACTCGCAACAAATAAAAATATACTAAAAAGAACCAAGTTAATAAACATTCTTAAAAAAATATAATGTCTCAAAAGTGTGAAATAATTTTAAGCCCATATCTATCTCCTGGACTACAATGATGGCCATGTGCCACCAGCACACCCATTATCTGTTAACACCGGTTATCACGCAGATTTGGCATAGACCTCACTTTAAACACCACTTTTACGCTACATATGATAGTTTCTTGGCGAGAGACCCTAATGTGCTTGAAAACGAGGAGTAGATTTTAGTGCCGTAATAAAAAGTTATTTCTTTTAATGATTCAACTTTTTTTTTAAGTTTCTTTATTTGTAGGTATAATTTAAAAAGTACATACATATTAGTTTCGGGCGGGCATATTGCGGGCGTCAGCTAGTATAATTTTCAACCAAATTAAAAAAATGTGGAGGTTCTCGATTCGGTTTTTTTTAATTTTTGTTATATCAGAACTTTCTTTTATAGAAACTAATTTGAAAAATTTGTTGTATTTAATTGCGTGTAATTTTTATGTGTGTTAAAATGTTGTTTTAATGTTATGCTTTCAGAATAACAGATTGGTCTCATAGAAATTTTACCAAAATCGGTTAAATTATTGTGATTGTTACTCAATATAAATTATGCTAAATAAAACTTTAGGCAACGGAGGAAAAACTGCCTTTTTTTCCTAACTCATAAATAATGGCTGATTATTTCCTACGTAGAACCTAGTGGCTGAGTGAATGAGGCCTTTGCTTTGCATTGCCTTTGGTCGCAGATTGGAATCCCGGTGGCAGTTATGCTTTTTTCGGTCGTAAAGAGGAAAACATTGTAAGGAAATCGGCATTTCAAAGAACAGAATAAAAATGTTATGTGGCATGTGACATCCACCAAGCCGCATTGGATCCGCGTGGTAGATGAAGACCCATTCACTCTCTTAGCCGAGAGTAGACCTGAGCCCCAACAGTGGGAACAATATAGGCTGATTATGATAATGCTAATGCTTTTTCTGTAATAACTGAGATTAGCTTGATATCTAGAAAGCCTTGAATTTTTTTAAATAAAAAGTTGTTTTAAAATTGTAAGCCAAAGTTCACCTTCTTGCTCGATTAGTCGATAAGGTCGTCTGCATAATGAAAACATTTTAACAATAATTTGGCGTGATTGTAGTTCACATTTCTAGGTATTTCCAGACATGCACTTTTTGTGTTGCATGTAAACTCATAAACTAGAAAAAAAAAACAAGTCAATTTGGTAACGACCATTAACTTCCAAGAGTTAAATTTTCAACCGTTTCAACGGCAATTTTGCTTAAGCGTCCATGACACAGGGCTAGTTTACAAGCTACAAGCCAGCGAGTGAGCGAGTTAGTGGTCCGGAAGGATTTTCAACTAGCAGATTGTAAAAAAGCCAATGACACGGAGCGAGTTTATAAGCTAGCGAGCTACTCGCTAGCCTGTAGCTTGTAAACAAGTCATGTGTCATCGATGCTTTAGAAAACGATAAATTGTCAAGGTGGATCGTGAAGTGTTTTTTATTTTATAAATACTTGAAATGATTTGATGTGTGTTAGCATAGAAATATCTCTCTTCTGTGGTTTCAACAAGCAATAATAAAATGTTAACATGAATACGCATTAATTAATTATGGTATTTTTAGCTGTCTCTTGTAACAAAAAAACCTTTCTTTTCTGAATCATTCAAAGATATCTTACCTCTATATTATCTAGCCTGTGACTATTTACTATTTTTCCACCATCACCAGCAATTATTTAATTAATCAAAAATATTTCATGTTTGCGAAATAGGCTTTCGTGAGGCAAATTAGTCGTGTTTCCGAGGTATTGCCCTAATGACCGACACGACTGTTCACTAACCGCACTCAGCCAGGTTTTTTACTAAAAAGGCCTAAAATTAACATTCTTGGCACGTGAGAAACATGCTCTAACTAAAACACTTGAACTTTGTATTATTCGACCTATGTTTTATGAACTGAAATAAATGAATGAAAACTTGAATACAAACTGACCGTTTATCATAGTTTTGTATCAGCCTATGTATAGGTAAGCTCTCATTCTACTTTAAATGTAAATATTGAGCTTACTCTCGCTGCAATAAAGTTTACCCTGACAGGGTTTACGGGTATTTATGTAGATTGTAGGCGCTCTTTGTTCCAATTTTCAAATGCGTAGAGACAATAATGAAGGGGCACGAAAAATATCAAGGTCATGAAAATGCGTACCGCAGAATAATCGAAATCGCGTGCCCCACCACAGTACGACATTCATACCGTCGACGTTACCCAAAACTGACATAAAACGAGTGGAGTTACTGCGGCGGTATGGACGTGCGAAATCAGTAGGTAACTATTCATGTGGCGTGCAGTTCGATCGTGGCAAGGCGCGGAGGAAACGTCAGAAAAATCGAATTTCCATGCCGGCAGTCGAGACTGAGGCGGCGCGGCGCGAACATCGCGCACTCAGCGCCCGCGCGCGCCCACATCAGACCTCAGAACCGCGCGCGCCTTGCCACAACCCCCTAACTTATTTCCAAAACTTTATCGGATCCCGCCAATTGGGAAAAAAAGTTTCCAAACAGTGCAAGTGCTCAAGTGATTAACGTGTTAAATTTCCTCAGTGTTTGGAATTGTGTACATGGTGGGCTAATTAAGGGATTATGGGTTTGGCGGCGGCCGTTAGATTCTGGTTCAGTTTGTCGCCCAACCACATAAATTCGTACTCGTTTCTTTCTTCATTAAAGGTGACGTCACTCGCGGTCGATTCTGTGTACTTGCAAATAAATAAGCGCCAGTGTTTTTACAAAACAATTGAAACGTTGCATTGTCTCATGGTCTTAGAAATGGTACTAAAGCACTAGTATACGGCCTTCAGTTATTGATTAATAAGCAGGTTCAGTTTCTCAGACAATGCCTTCAAAGTAAATAATGGTTTTATGTTGCTATGTATACTTTTGTTAGTTTTATTACTAAAGCCGAAATACGAATCGTTTCCTGTTTACGAGTTAAAAATTTGTACTACTTAGATAAATTAAGGCTAGTCCCGAGTGAGTTGTGATCTAATTATGTAGCTTGAAACTAGACTAACTTTCGTACTATCACTCATACCAAACTACTTAACTTAATAAATTTACTGGCATAATACAAACTCGTACATATACGAGGCAACAAATAAACAATATTGGACAAAACGTTTCCGTGAGCAGTAAACCCTTCGTACTTACTAAGATAGCTTAATATATTGCGGTACCATAAAATATTTTCCTCTATGTCAAAGATATTCCTGATAGTGTCAGACCATAGAGAAACTTAATATCTGTAAGAGATATATTGGTAAACTAGGACTGACATATACTAGATTTACTGATATTTAGCTCTTAGAATAGAATAGGTAATATCATAGAAATAATATATAAAAAAAACTTGTACTATGGGAATCAGATGGCTGATAGAATACTTAAATACTTTTATGGTAAATACATACATTGAATACATAGAAAACAGACTCAGGACAAACACCGATGTTCATCACACAAATGTTTGTCCTGAAGCGGGAATCGAACCCGCGACACCGGGCATGGCAGTCACTTGCCATTCGACCATCCGTGTCGTCTATATGAGTTCATATTAATATTGCCTCATTATCTGAGAAAACTTATTCCCTCAAGTTAGACTTTATATTCTCCGTAGCCGAATTTCAGACCAGCTTTCAATTTTATTTCAAGTCGATCGGCGAAGATGAATTGTATAGTCCAATATTATGTTGTATGAATAAAAAATGCCGCATTTCACACATATTTACATAAGTAAGTAAAATGTATTTAGTCGTTAGAATGTTGTGTATTCATACAAATCAAACAAGTGCGCGTTCTACGCCCAACTGATTATTAAAAAGACATTACCAGCTTTTGTTTTGATATCCATCGATATATATTTTCTACTCTATTTCTAGGGAAAAGAATACATTTTCTCTTATTGTCAAATCGTAACATTTTTATAATACATATGGGGCGGGAATCGTAAAAGACATTGCTGTCAGATTTTACTGAAGTCAATTTTTTTGACCCATATTTATACCCATAGCATAAAAATGTTTTGTTTTATTATGTAAACGAGTGACGAGGTGAGCTAGGCGCTCTAAAAAATAGACGTGATTTCCAAAAAAAGTCAATAATCGAAACTGCATGACATTTACATCACTAACAGATTACAGACCGTAAAATATTGGAATAAGTAATAATAAAATAATATGCATATTAAAGATAAAAGATTACAGATTTTTATTTCGTAACAATACTATATATTAATGTAATAAATATAAATCTAATACTAGAATACGAAGATCATAATTTTATGATATTTATATTAGCTACTGGTAACAATTCAATAATTGAGGAGTTCTACGAAAGCTCGTAGCACGTTCTGCGATTTTACCACCCAAGCTCGAGCTGCTACAAACCTACTAATTGTTAAAAGCTCCATGTATTTTATGTAAAATTATATTTTAGAAGACATTGATCCTAAACGTACCGATAATCAAAATAGTTTAGTTCTACGAAAACTCGTAGCAAGTTCTACGGTTGCTACGAATAGCTACAAAACACGTTTTTTTGTAATTAAAATCAGTGCAACACTCGGGAATTCTACAAATCACCTTTGTTTTACCTGGTTTTATTCGAATGTTTTTTTTTAATAAAAATCACTTTTATTTGAATATCTTGAAAAGTTGTGTGAAGTAATAATGTACCTATGATTATTACTATAGTAATATATAATTTGTATTTCAATATTCGAATGTCAAACTAGAGTAATAACAGTATGTTTCTTGAACATAACTCTTAGCATTACGTCCGTAAGTTACTAAGCGATGGTTATTAATCATATACATAGGTAGCAATTCCTTTTTTTCTACTTTGTGCCGGCACGATACCGCTTATCGTTTACTTTAATCTCGTTCTTTGACTTTGTGAATAAAAGTATCGCTATAGGGAAGCATAGAAGTATTTAAAATACGAAGTATTAGCAAAGAATAAGTAATATTATACTGCGGTTTCAGACTAGCATATTTTTGTCGCGCGTATACGGGCGAAATGGGTCTCGCTAAACTTCAAAAGCCACGTATACTCGGTTTTTTATAGCGAGTATCCTTCGAGAATTTAGCAATCTCGAAGCGAGTATCAGTAGCTAGAGGAGCCTAACGTCGTTGTGTCATAACGCGCTGCGAAATAAAATACGAGCGGAGAATCCACCTGGTTAATCCGCTAATCTGAAACCGTACTTAAGAACTTACCTTCTTAGTGGATAGTATATACCATTAAGTGGGTCCATTTAACTTCTTAGATAATTTTAAAACTATAATAAGCCAAGATTTCAGATTTAAATTATATTTATCAATATAGATTCTGACTGACTGACTGACAGACAACGCACAGCCCAAACCACTTGAAAATTAAAGCTCCGCCATTTGCACGGTTTAGTCAAAGTAAGGGCATTTTTATAGCGACGATATTAGAAGGACATGCATTTTTAGGCTGAAAGATATCTATCTGCTTATTGCTCAAAGAAGAATACCGATCGAAAAAGCAATTTTTTTACTAAATAAATTTATTTCAACTTGCAAGGTGAAATAAACTGTGATTCTAACTCATCTTGTTATTGTTTAGTTTCGTTTCTTTAGTTATCGTAATTTTCTGACGTCTGTGTTTAATAAACATGAATCCTATGACGTCTAGACTTCTTGTTTACAAATAGGTAAATATGAAATACTGTGACACTGAAAAATAATATCAAATCTGGGTAATTATCATAAAATAACTAACAAACATTTTTTTTGTAAATTTTTCATAAGCATTGTCTGAACTGGCAAACTGACAAATAACGTACAGAACAACCAACTGAACATGTAGACTCAAAATTTGGAAACCAACCGAGGATTGTAAGCTTAGTACCTATATAAGAAAACCTTTCTATGATTTACTTTTAAAAAATTTAGGATACACACACATTATTTGCTAATACTAGTTGACACCCGCAACTTCGCTTGCGTTACGATTAACACTAGCTAGATAGATAATAACTTTATTGTTTACCACTAGGAAATAACAATTGGATATTCTTAGCCTAATTAAAGGCGATTTAAAGGACAGCTTAATCGCTAAAAGCGGCATCTCTTCCAGGCAACCGTTTCATGGACAGTAATGAGTAGAGAAAGAGATTTATGTATACACTATTCCTTTTTTACTACGCGCTTACACATCTTGACAAAAATAACCTCGAAATTTCAAGTCTCTACATCCAGTGGTATGGCCTGTGCGTTGTCTGTTAATCAGTCAGGACTATTATTTTTAGATATTGATAATGTGATACTAGGTACAAATAATTTACCTAGAACGTGTATGCCTTGAACACGTCCCACGAGACTTGTCTACATTCTGGAACTAAGCATTAATTTAGATTGGGGTTGACTTCGATTGCTTATTCCATTAATGTTATGACTTTAACATCAACACAGTTTTGATCTTCAATATTTTAGAAACGCAGACATTACGAGGTTTAGGTATCACGTAAACTTTAAATAAATGATAAATAAATGAATATTTTGATCATTATCCAGCAAAACGCTGAGTTGAGTCCTTTTTTGCCATGTAAATACATACACTTCATATACGAGTAGGTTAGAATAAGTCTTTTAAGTTAGAATTATTTAGATAAGTAGTTATAAGTTTCTCTATTTGAATGTCATTGTATTGTATAGGCAAATAAATACCATTTCATTTAATTTCACACAACGCTATCTAGCCCCAAACTAAGCAGACCTTGTACTATGGGAACCAGATGTCTGATTGTATTTTTCAATACTATTTAAAAAAAACCAAAGAGAATATATTCACTATGATACATACATTGAATACCTACGTATAAAACACCCAGCCTTAGGACAAACACCGATGTTCACACAAATATTTGTCCTGAAGCGGGAATCGAACCCGCGACACCGGCGTGGGAGTTTAATACACTTGCCATTCGACCATACGTGTCGTCTACATTTAACTTTAAGGGCTAAAGTTAAGATTTTTTTAACGTAAATAATTTACGAGTCTCACGCTTGCTCATGACTAGAATAGTGTTTCACAGAATTTAATGTTAATATTTAACCAACAATCAATTGTTACCATAATGGAAACTCATAATGAGTAGTAACTTGTTTAATTAATATTTGAAACAAATAAACCGGCTGGTTAATATTAATGAATAAGTAATGTTCGATTCTAAGCGATTAATTTATTGAAATCGTGCCAGTTAGGAATGAACATCAAATTATTCCAGAGGATTATTCTAAAAAGTTTAATATTAATAACTGGGCGAGCATTGGTGCTGTTTTGTGAAACTAATATTTTTACTTACTTTTTTTACATAAACATTTAACCATTTATTTATTTAGGCCTATTATTATAGTGAAACTTAAACTATTCTTATACATTTATTAACTGATACTCACACTAATTTAATTTAAAATTAAATCATTTTGTAATGTGTGTTATTAAGGTTTAATTCACGATAGCAAAAATAGAAGATGATGTTAACTATTTATTATGTGATTTAATAACCCAACTAAGCAATAACTGATATTTGTGTGATAGCAGTTTTATCGTCTATTATGTGATTTTATAACACAAGAATGCAATAACAGATATTTGTGTAATGGCAGTTATAACGTTCAATATGGTGATTTCATAACACAGCGTTGCTATAACCGTAAGTTGTGTGATGGCAGTTATAATGTTAAATATCTACGACACAAGCGTAACAGCTTAGTGTATGTTCAGCATACATTAAGCTGTTACCATTACTATAACCCCTACTCAAGCAAGCCAATAAGGAAAAAAATATGTTAGCTATAATACTATACTTAATAAGTGCTTGAAATGAATATTAAATGAATAATGAATAAAGAATTAATATGGTGATTTCATAACACAACGTTGCAATAACCATTATTTGTGTAATAGCAGTTATAACGTTCAATATAGTGATTTTGTAACACAACGTTGTAATAACCGTTATTTGTGTGATAGCAGTGATAACGTTGTAGGTGTTCGTCATTAGAGGCACGGATGCGGCGGAGTGGGTCGGCGTCGGCGCGCCTGGGTAAGGCCGGCCGCACACCGGGGGCCATGCCGCGCTAGCGAGCGGAGCGCGGCGGCGGTGCATGTACGCGGCGGCGGGCGGCGCGTCGCTCGCGGGCCGTAAGGTAAATTAATATACAATTTTATACTGACTTGTTCATGCTTATAAATCATGCCATAATTAATTACATAATTATGTTGATTTGTCTTTTATCCAATTATACACCGCAAATTTTTAATTACCGAAAATACTTAAATGGGAAATGCATCAGGGGTACTACGTTGTATCTGTGCAGTCGGAATATTGGGTTTCTACAACTTAAATAATTCTTAATGATGGGTACCGATTGACGCAAGACCATGGGAAAACGACTAACGATAACAGTTATCTAATTTTTTACACATTTATTTAGAAAAACAATTGTCTTAATTTTTTTCAAGTTTTTTGGCCATAATTGTGTTCTGAACTGATTATGTGTATTTTTTTTTTCTGGTGATTACAAAATTTGCGGTGTAGGTACCTATTATTCTGTTAGAAGTAAATACTATTTCATTGATAAAAAATAATGCGCTTTAAAAAAAAACAATTTGCAATCTTTATAAATATCTATTGAATGTTTTTTTTCTGAGGTAACGGAAATCTCATTAAAGTCAGAATAATAATAAACTTTATTAAAATACTTTTACTCGTGATTTTACCCTTCCGTTAATTCAAATTACGTCGTGACTGTGTAGTAACAATATTATTTTGTGCACAGGCGCGCCAGCACGGCCGCCAGCCCGCGCCGCCGAGCCCGCACTCACAGGACCCGCTCAACCTTGCGCCCACCGGCGTCCGCGCATACTCCTGCCAGCACTGGGAGTCACTCCTCTACGCCCCCCCACCACCACCCCAACCCGCTTCCGAGCCACACTCGCCATGCGAAGTCGTCGAGGTATACCCTGCCTGTGGTGTTGTAACTCGGTGTGTCTATGTACTTAGTTTAAGCATGGTATTGGATAGATCTAAGTCTTTATCGTTATTGTTCGTGATTAGAGCTGTAGGACGTTGGTACGTATTTAATGTCTGTAACGCTAGTCGATGTAAGCATGTATGTATGACATGAGACAATGCAAAATACGCCACCTTTTTCGAAGTTCCTCATAATTTGTCCGCCATTATAATTGTTTGCTTTGAAAGTGTGCCTCGTTCGCTATAATCAGCGATATCATGCATAACGGAGCAGTGTTATCTAGTAAAGTGACCAAAGTGGGTCGGCCATGAAACTACGACAACTGAAGGAGCGCAGCGACCGGTGGCAGGTGTCAAAGAACCAGAAACTGCGACTTGATGTGCGAAATGAAACATGAGTGAAAACGTGTACCGAGAACAATAGTAAAAATATCCAATATTCAAATAATTGATATTACCGCCAAATTGCGCTTGCTTCCATTAAGTATTCTCTTTCACCTAAACATATCGTATTTTAAGATAACGACCACTAAATCTAATATTAAATTCAAATAGCTATAAAATTAGCATAGGTTTACGCCTTTCTCGTGCCTATCTTATTCAATTCTAAAGCGTAACTAAACGAAAGAAATCAATTCTGTGATTGAACTAACATTAAGTGCTCGGCGTTTGGTGTGTAAATAAAATCAATTCAATAAGTTTAAATTAAACTCGCTAGTTAGAATAGTGCTTTAAATATCGCGTTAAATAACAAGTGATAACTGCTACCTCGAACGTTACATCGCTGTGACTGTGAAAATAACGTGCTCAAGGCTAGTGACAAAGTAGTCACAAAGCTTACAAGTGGCCACCACAAACCTGGCAAGTATGCAGGCAGCTCTCATGCTCAGATCCAAATCGAGGGAGAGAAGAAAAGCACGCCTCAAACGAGGGCATAAACATGATTTGCCGAGCAACATCGCCACGAAGCAGATTGCACCATTCCCGAGATACCCGCCGACTTCCTGGGTATGTACGCTTTTCATACATTTTTAAACCAAATTGGAAAACACATAATACCATAGAAGTATTATAGAATCACACTGTAGTACATTGAAAATGCCACAAAGAAAAAGGGAGCCAACTTTTTGGCTTGGCTAACTTCTAGTACATTTTGGTCCTATGTTCATTTTCGAAAAAGGGCTAGATAAATATTATATGTTAAAACTACTACGTTTTATCATTGATAATAAAACGACATCGTTAAAATAACAAAATTGAGATTTATTAAAATAAGAAAATAGAGATATCTAATTCATTTTTACGGACAGGGTGTCTGAAAATTTTCTTTCCTGTATTCTGCATCTATTTGTGGTCTAGCAGAACACCAGCACTGCAGCGTGCTGCCAGTACGCTGCAGCATTAAAGCTGAGCTAGGCACCCATTGTATGGAGGACTCTGTTTTGTTGTAATTTGACTTTTTTGTTCATTTATTTTATAGTTTTCCATCAATAAAAATATTTATTTTCTTTTCTTATTTTGGTTTGATACTGTCTATCTTGGTGTTTTATAGGAACACCGCTATTCATCTGTGCATAATACATAATCGTATTTTATCATTTATTTATTTCGGAAATTAAGAGAAATATATTTTAAGTCAAATAGCTTTATTGATGTAGTTAGTCAGTATTCGTAACAAGAATAATGTTTAAGCTCAATCGTTTGGTTTATAAGGTCAAAAATATGCAATGAATGCATGCTGTAAACAGATTCTATATACAACCTCCGTTCCAAATTGATAAATTTATTGTGTCCCATAAATGAATTCGAATTCTATTTCTAAAAAGGAATTGCATGCAAAATAGCTTTTTATTCCCCGTAACTTATTCACAAGCGTTTACAATGTTCAATTTACGTTGACCTGTTTTTGGAGTTTGTGGACAAAACTGGCGACCATACTCCGTCATATGCACTGAAAAGTTAAGTTACTGGAATAATTGAATGTCACGTAAACTTGGTTAAGAAAACCACAGAGATATTTAACATTTAACAAAGGTATAACCATAGAAGTATTAAAGTATAGAATCACACTGTAGTACATTGAAAATGCGACCAAGAAAAGGGAGCCACATTGGCTAACTTCTAGTACATTTTGATCCAAAGAAAATTTTCTAAAAAGAGAAGTAACAGGGCTGGATAACTATTATAATATGTTAAAACTATCAGGCTTTTTCAAAAAGTTACAAACGTTATTTGAAATGACAGATATTTATTTTTCATGAGTCTGAAAATATTCTGTCCTGTATTCCGCATGCGTCTTGGTTTGATACTGTCTATTTTGGTTTAATTCATCTATGGATATAGCATGGTATGCAATAACACCGTTTATTTAATCTGTGGTAGGTATAGATAAAATTGTAGCGCATTTTATGTTGTATTAAGTATTTATTTATACCACTGAAAAGTAAACCAAATGATCTAATAAATATCATCTCATTTAGATTAACTTTAAATGAATTTTATATAGATTTGTTATAAAAATTACATGAGCAA
Source organism: Lobophora halterata (assembly GCA_932526365.1). NCBI lineage: Eukaryota > Metazoa > Arthropoda > Insecta > Lepidoptera > Geometridae > Lobophora > Lobophora halterata. The sequence continues at coordinate 3,293,548 of OW052012.1, forward strand.
ACCTTAGCATTCAAACCTATGTTATTATAAACCTGTAGGTTTAAACGTATACCTATAAATGTTAGCAAAAGTCTTCATGAATCATCCCCTATAGTAATTTTCCAAACCAGTGCGAATGTTCAGGGGTCGCTTCGTTTCACGCACAGCGCATCTACACCGTGGATGAATGCGTTTTACAAGGTGTTGCACATTGTCTTACATCTATAAGGTTTTTATAGGTTTAACTCCACTAACGGGGATGGCTAGTAATAATGATATATGATGAATGGTGAAAATGAAATGGATGAATGATGAATGGTAGTAATGATTTCGGAAAAAAGTCTCTAAATTCCCAATAACACCAACCATTGGTGATTTCGGGAATATTTTCATCTCGTAATCTCCACTATTATGAACAATGAACATATTTCAAATAGGATTTTCCAAAATCCCTACTAGTGGGGATTGCTAGTGGGGATTTAGAGAATAAGCCTTTTTATATACAACCTTCATAACCTAACTAAAAGTTTTTCGTAGACTTTCGCAATTACCACACATAGTTATTCGATTGTAACGGGACAAAAATAGATAAGGTGAGCGCGATCTATACCTACCGGTTACAATCTTATAACTAAAAGTTGTCTGCCTCAATCTCGTTTGCGCTGCGAATTAAAATAAAACATTTTAGTAAGCGCCACTTCTTGACGAACATGCCTTCCAAATGTAGAGTCTTTCAGTGAGTCAGTCAGTTAGGACGAAGCCTGTAGATATTGATTTAAGTTTGCTAGCATATTATTCGAAACATCTTGATTTCTTTAACCCATTATAAGGTAAGAAATTGCTACTTATATATTTTTGTCGTGACTACGTCTAATAAATCGAAGAACACTGGTTGCATGCACGAAAACATTGACGTCATTGTCCAGTAACGCTCATTGTCCCGTTACGCTGGTTATGACGTCGTCACGTTAAACTATCGTCCGTAAACCAAATTTACAGATAACCAATTTATTTTCATATTGCCTAAGCTAAATGGCTTGATTTAAAATATATTGGTGAATAAATTCCTACATCTGCATTATGTATTAACGATAAGACTGTCCATTTAACTTTTTATTTTCTAATGATTTATAGGTATATAAGTTTTGGTGTACCATAAAAAAGTTATATCTATCAATCTTCTGAAAGTTTATCCGCTAAGCTTATAGTTAGTTAGACTAAGATCAAACTGAAAGCGCAAGAAATACAAGGCCGCATGCCAAGACTTTTAACGAGTAAAAGTCACGTTTATGAATTCTATTTTATCTCAAAATACATCATCATAATTTTTATTATTTTATCCATCACTGAAAAGTCAACAATTTGTATGATTATTTTTCAAAACGTCAAACAAAATGTTGACTTCTCTGCGGCGGATAAGGCGATATGTTGAAATTTGGAGTCGCTGGGTTACATACTTACTGAGTAACGGTACAAGTTACAAACTTGTTTGAGGATATAATCTAAACACGATTGGTAAAACTTTTCTCGATAGATTTATTTTTTGAAATCGGCCGTCATAAATCTAAATCTGTTTCACATCCGTCCTCCGAATTTAGAGAATATTTACAGTTACTTTTTATACTATTGAGTGAGTAATCACATAACTTAGATAAATGTACCTAATCATTTTTTTTATTCAATACTTTATAAGTAATACGATGATTTATAATTTTATAACTCGACCGCTGTCATTTCTGACATTTCAACATAACGCCTTAACGTATCGTAACATCACAGAGAAGTCAACAGTTTGTATGATTATTTTTCAAAACGTTAAACAAACTGTTGACTTCTATATGGCGGATACAATACGGTTACGTCAACGCAAAAGTTCATGCTTGAGCTACTAATAAAACGGAGTATTCCACGCGTATGAATCAGGCACGAGAATGGTACGAGTACGGGTATGAACTGACATTGTAGAGCATAAAGGAAAGCGATGCATATTCCATGAGCAGGAATGAAGGTAATTAGCGAGAGTAGTTCAGCGAAACGGGATATGTTCATATGTTCATATTGTTCATGCGAAATTAAACGTATCGTATCTAGTTATCTACGTATAGGGTAAAACAGGCTTAGATGATTTTTTTTGATTTTTTTACCTCTAAACTTGTTGTATATGAACCGATTTTAATTCAGATTAGTCCTATACCAATTTCATCAAAATCAGTTCAGTAGTTTAGTTTAATTTTGATACCAAAATGACTGAAAATATATGTCGTCGAAGTAAACGAAATTGCGTATTTTGCTTCCCTGTAACTTTTAGTGGTGCCTACGATCACTAGAACAGTCCGACTGAAGTCGGTTCTTGTAAGTTTTTGTAAAACCTTGACTATCCTAAAAACCTTTCTTTCGAAAATCTTTTTTTTTTTTTATATGGTATAGGCAAGCATTTGACCACAACCTCACCTGATGGTAAGTGACGGTGTGGTCGAGGATGTAGCACGCTTGCCTAGTAAGAACTTATTCACTCTTGATTTGAAGACTCCGAGATTATAGTGTGTATATATATATGTGTATGGAAGTAATGGTGTCCTTTTGAGACATCAACCCTGTTTTACCTTATCTATGCTATTAAAAAGTTAAGAATTTTATTGAGCTTGTGTTAACCCGACAATGACTGAGTAAGCAAGAAAAAGTAGTCCAGTTTACACAGCAGTTTGTAAACCTTGCTGTCAGCACCCATTCAGATATAGTACGGAAGCTATTACCGCCTGCTAACCCCGCGAAAGCCTTAAAATACTCCCAAACAGCCTTATCACAATGCAGCAAGGTTTAAAATCCAATAATCTGAGTTGATACACAATGATGAAGTAGAGTGTCAGGCGATAGTGATGTGGCAAAAGTTTCACTTTGCTGGTATACCTCTTTGCCTAGTCAGTATTTTTTTTAAATTGAGATATTCAGTGAGATATTTATCAACTCTGACATCAATAAACATACACAGGCAGTTTACCCCAAAGTTTGAACCAGATACTTCATGGGAATAAAATGCGAAATTGGACCTATTTAAAATGTATTTTGCCCCAAACTCACGCGTCTAAGCTCCTGAACCGATTTGGCTCATCTAAAAATAAAATAAATAAATAAAAATAAAAAAGCTTTTATTTACTTTACACAAATTACATACCTATTACAAATAACATAAGGATTATATTTATTATGTGTAGGGACCGCCTATGGCGGTGAAAGCCTCCTCCAGGGTTTTCTTTTGGCTCATCTACGAACTCAAAAATTGTTTTGAACTTACCTGACCACCTGCCAAATTGCATGACGATTGGATGAGCGGTTTGAGAGTTAACGTCGGACAATCATACATACATACACATACAAATGCTGATTCGTCTAATACTAGATCGATCGAGCGAAGCGAGGTTTCTAAGTCGTAGTACAATAATACCAATATATTATGTACAGTCAGCTGCACAGACATGTGTATAAGATAAAAACACAAGCTTTTACATTTATATATACTCTTTATTAATTTTGGAAAGAGATTTTTCTTTTGACAGGAATTCTGACAAGTAGGTAAGATGACTAAATTAATTTGCAAATGCTTGTGTGCACTTTTCTTAGCAAAATTAAGAGTTATATAAATGTTAATGCTTGAGAGTGTATACATACATGTCTCTGCAGCTAACTGTACCTACATCAGCTTATAATATTCCTATTGTTGGGACTCGGTTGGCAACTTTTGGGTTGAAGAGCGAATGTGTCTTATACGCAGATTCAATGGATTAGTGGATATCACAAGGCATTGAATTTTTTTAAACGAACGAAATGCCGGTTCCCTCACGATGTAGGTATTCATTCATCGTTGAAAACACGTGGTATGCGCACATACGTAGAGGTTTACGATTGAAAAAACCCATTTGCCCATGACTGACATCGAGATCCGAACCCGTAACCATCACATTACAAAACAAAAGGCCTCAACCACTCAACCACCAGTGGCAATTAAAATATTAAACACGCAGTATTTAAATGAGGCTTTATTAAATTAATCAAGGTTTTACAAAAACATACTTCAACCGACTTCAATTGGACTGTTTTAGTGAACGTAAACACCACTGAACAGGGAATCGGTGACGACACCGTGGCTTAGTTGGTTGTGACCCTGCCTACGAAGCTTGGTGTTCCGGGTTCGATCCCCGGCCGGGGCAAATATTAGTGTGACGAACACAAATGTTTGTTCTCGGGTCTTGGATGTTGTGATGTGTGTCCATGCCACCTGCGACACAGGGAATCCTAGTGCAGGGGTGTGAGTGTGTGAATGTTTATTTATTTTGTTTATAATCAAAATACGCAATTTCGTTTACTTCAAAGACATATTTTTTTCAGTTAAGTATTTTGATTTAGAAACTAACTAAACTAACTACTGAAAGGTACCAGTTTATCTTGCATAAATAGGTAATGTTGCCAGTAAGACAAAACTTGTATTGTAAAATTAGTATTCAAAAATGTTTTTTGTCTTATTTTAGTAACTTTACTTTTAGTTTTTGGATAGATGTACGTTCCGTGTCGTCGCCACTGGGGTCTAGCAGAACACCAGCACTGCAGCGTGCTGCCAGTACGCTGCAGCATTAAAGCTGAGCTAGGCCCCCATTGTATGGAGGACTCTTTTTTTGTTGTAATTTGACCTTTTTTGTTCATTTATTTTTCCATCAAAAATCTATGGGACCAATCTGAAAGTATATCCACTAAAACAATTTTTTGTTTTTCAAATCAGTTCATAAACAACAAACTTCTGAGTTAACAAACATTAAAACAAAATATAATTTAGCCGAATTAGGAACCTCTTTATTTTTGGAAGTCGGTTAACAATGAATAGGCGAGGTTCAATTTATGCAATTACAAAATATCGATGGGTTTCCAACATGAAAAACGTGCATTTAATTATGCACACTAATTTAAAGGAAAGTTTGTGAACTGTGCTATTTGACACGAATAGCAGGTTCGATAGTGTTAGATTAGTAACAAGTAGTTCATGGTCAAAAAAGTTCAGTAGGTAGTTCAAAAGAGTTGGGTCGAAACGTGTTAAAGTGACACGGTGTCAAGGCTTCGCTATGCAGATATCGACAGCCATCGACTCTTGCGGACATGACTAATTTATGACACATTGACATGCCTAATTGAATGGCAAATACTTATAACAAAGTCCAGTACAGATAGAGTACAATAACTTGAAAATATAATCTAAGGCGCTCAGCAACGGAGCAATTGGCTACGGGAACAAGCAACTAATTGTTTATAACGATTTTCATATGAACAGTTGCGGCAACCGTTTACTGCATCTTTATGTTGCCAAAACTGGCGGGAAGTTGTGTAAAGTTGACAGTTGCGACAACTGAAAATTGCTACGTGTAGTATTAATAAATATTACATTGTAGAAGCCATTTTAGGGGTCTGTCTGACTGTAAGTCCGTTGGCCCGTTATCTTATCTTATAGGCATTTGATTTAAATATATAGTAAGCGTCTAACCAGATGCGCAGAACGCAATTCTTAGGTCAAATTGCTTCTGCGCATCTTTGTCACGTGATTCGCCAGAGGACAACTTTTTTGACGCTTAGTATAAATAAGGTTAGTAGCACTGAAATTAAGCTAAGTCAGGCAGCTAGGGGTTATTGATTTAAATGATATTTATGAAGAGTGATATATATAAAACTCTACTTTTTCAACAAATAGTGTATTTTATTTTGCTACCCTCAAGTTCCTTCATTTCAACTCCGCTTATAATTAAATAAATTTTGTCGTAGAATAAGAAATATATCTACTCCCGCATGTTGTTGTGATGTCAAAAAGTAGTTTAACCTTTCACAACCGAATGAACTTTAAAGAAGTAGGTAAAAGTTCCCTGACGCAATTGTCGTTTGTTGACCTAGCAGCCGCAAAAGGTCATTTTACCCATAAAATTGTTCCGACAACGCTAAAAATATTCGTTTTCTTTCGTACTAATCAGGTCGTCGGTCGAGTTTTCCTTGAAGGAGTTTGGATCGAATATTTTCTTGTTTTCCGTGAGTTTCATTGCTGAAGATACTCTACTATGCTTATTATTATTATCTCATTTATTTCATTTTAAAGCTCATCTTAATACATTTTTCAGTATACATATAGGGTAAAACAGGGTTAGATGCCCCAAAAGGATAGGTGGTGCCCCTTTTCCTAACATCAAAATCGAAAGTATGGTTTTTGGGAAAAGTAATACCTTTCCTTATTTATATTTATTATTTAATAAATTGCTTTTAAGCTGTTTTTAATTTAATGATAGGTTAAATTTAAATATTTATTTTATAACTTGGGTAAAACAGGGTTAGATGCCCCAACCCTGTTTTACCCAAGTTATAAAATGGTGGACCACCAGCCGCGGAGTAGAGCCCAAGCGGCTGGTACCAGGCTAAGAGCTGCACTAGTGAGGAACTTTCGTACAATATGCACTGACTACGAACGTTAACGCAGGTGTACGCCCGTATACGCGCTGCACTATTGAAGTTTCGCGAATACCAAGTACTAGTCTGAAACCACACTAAGATTTAACCGTTTAAGTCACTATTTGTCAAATTACACTCTTAAATGAATATTTGTATTCGTATGTTTGTTTACGAACTTCAGTGTCCTTGTAGAGTTTGCATAGATTTACTTATTGAAAGCCAAATGTAGGTGCTCTAGATCTGAGTACAAGAACATAGTGAGATGGGGACGATAGGGAGATGCATTGTTGCCGGGATCTATCAAACTCAAGTTATTGTAAACGAATACGACAAGCACAAGCTTACACTGTTCTTGTACATTGAATTTAATGATAAAATTTACCTACCTAAGCTTTGAATGTATATTAATTATAAAGATCAAATAAAACAATTTTTCCTTTTTAATTTTCATTTTTATAAATCCCTACATTTTAGCGCTTGTGTATATTATTATTTTTTTACTGTGGTCAACCTTATGAACCTATTAATAAAAAAAAATAAAAAAATCTCTTACCCTTCCGTGACGAATGACCAATGCGATTATCAAAAATTTTCGCGACAAAAATACTGATTCGTCTTTACTTACTTACTTTTGTCGTTTTCTAGTTAATCACAGTTATGCCATAGCGCAAATATGCTACCTTTGTCATACGATACGATGATTTAGTTACGAGTATATCGACAGCCATGTCATTGCTATCGATACGTTCATGGGTACTGGGTAATTTGCTACGAACTCTTCGTGACAAATTATATCAAAAATGCAGAAAGTAAATGTCAAAGTGTTTTGACTAATATATCGCTCTATTCGTGTTAATATATTCCTAGAATGGTTGGTATTTTAAAAGATACTAATAAAACAATTCTAATAAAAATATTTTATTAGGTTTTTCATCATGACATTTTCGTGATTTAATTTTTAATGGAATTTTATTTGTACTTATAAATTAAATATAAAAAACTTGCCTACTTAAATAAAACTATCTTTATAAATATTGCATATAGAAACGAAAAGAGTTATTTAGTATATTTATAATTACAATTATTTAAAACTTAATTGTTTTAAACTCTTTAGTAGTCCATAATCTCTAAAATCGTTATTAGGTAGTTGGAATTTGTATTTTAAACACGTCTGAAAAGTAAAGTACCCTAATTATCAGCCAATCAATTATAGCTCAAAGCTGTATGTATGAAAGAGCAATTAACCCGTCGGCGCACATATAGGTGACATAATGAACGCTCCAGAGCTCGGGTCGGAATAGCGCACATCAGTACTTGACGTCAAATTAGCACAACACAGGCTTTGATTCTACCGTTAAACGCTCACCTGAAAATTCAACTAACGCATTTTGTAGTTTAAACATGATAATTATAATTCTGAATATTTAATTATATGATACAATCATGGTGGATGATCTGCTCTTTTATTTCATAAAAGTTTATATTGCCTAGAGAGTAACTTTAGTAGTACCAAAATATCGTCAAACGAGATGTCATCTGACGAGATCTTAAACGGGGCATCAGCACAGGTTACATGGTCATGCACGTTTGATGAAAAGCTAAAATTGGCATCAAGTAATAAATGAAATACAAAAATATTTCTGATCAAAAAAATATTGTTTACCTAAATGTTATAATTGTAGATAGTGTCCCATGTTTCTGCCAACCCTGCAAACATTTAAAAATTCTAGGTAGATACCAACTTCAATACGATTTTAATTACTTAAGTTATTAAATAGGTTGTAACTTAAATAACGATAAACTGTATGTAAATTCTATTGAACCAGGCGCCATCATAACAACTTGACGTCAGATTGACAAGTGTTCGCGAGATGATTAACGACACGTACTGATAGGGTTAATTATAACGCTCAATTGGCGGTATTGTATGACTGGCTTATTATGTCTATATAATGGATTACTAGCCGACGCCCGCAACTTCGTTTGCGTTGCTAATTGATAAAATTAATTTCCTAGTACGCGCCTACACTGAAAGACATACTCTCGAAATTTCGAGTCTCTACGGCCAGCGGTTTGGTCTGGGCATTGTTAGTCGGGACTTAGCATTCTTTAAACATAATTATAATTTATTATTTGATTACACATTAGCATAATATTTGACAACTTTGTAACCTGTAAGGTAAACGCTGTCTAATCAATATTTATATAGATATAGTAGATAGGCATACCGTTCATAACAGCTGTACTTACAGATATACTTACTACGTTTATGACTTAAGGGCGGAAGGAAACACAATTATGCTAACAGTACAGCTACTTTCATTTTCACACGGAACCACAATAATAATCTTAGGAAAACGATGTTCTAAAAGTTGTAATATCGAAGAAAAAGGTTTGTTTGAATTTGATTGCTTTAGCTGATGTCTGCCACCATACATTATGTATGAAAACTTGAATTAATATTTTTCAGTGTTTCAACAACATTAGAGCCATTGTTATTTTACAGTATTTGTTTGTTATCAGACAGATAATCGAATTATGAAAAAAAAACAATATAGGTATAAATTTTCTCGAGCAATAAACGACATTTTTTAAATTTTTAAATACAGTTCTTATTACAAAATTTTCCCTTTACTACAGCTGTTTATTTTCCCCTCGGAGGGCGGTAGAAAGTATTAATACTTTATATCGACCTAAGTCTCGAGAGACAAGTAATTTAATAATTTCAGTTTTTTTATTGAAACAAGTAGAGGCGCTCTCCTTATGGTCAAGATCACGCCTACCCATTACCATAACAGAAGGGCACAGGGGAATCAAAGCCCTGTGTGGCACGGCTTTGATTCCCTTATGCCGGTGCAACACTGCTACAGCCCCGTCCACCTTGAGAAGTTTCGATGGTCGGTCTCGAAAGAGTTATTTAATTTACTGGTAATACCTACTGCTAAGAGCTTTACTGTAAGGTAATCGTTACATTTTACGAAATCGCGACGTGTATGAAGGTTGAGTTGGGGAAATTGCTTTTTAATGACATCTTATAAACTTGTACGCTTGTAAGGTGCCGTTGGAGACTGGTTACGAACGAAGATAATATTTAGTGTAAGGAATTACAAGTACCTACATTATGTTCTTTATTTTACTAAGAGATTTAAGCGCGTTAAAGCGCAATAAGTCTTGTTGGCCGGAGGTCGTGGGTTCGAACCCATAGTGGTCGTACACTAATGGATTTATCTGTTCAAAAATATCTATGTGTGCATTAAAACACGTACTTAACGGTGAAGGAAAACATCGCAAGGAAACCGGCATATCGTAAAACCTAAAAAAAGTTCGAAAAACATGAGTCAAGTGCACGAAAAGAGCCTCTTCGAGGTGCACTTGATATTCTTTCACCACACTGGTTCAAAAGAACTAGTGACACGATAAGAAAAATAAAAAAATGCCTCAAAAAGAACGAGGGCTATAACAGTACTGTACTGTCCTCTGTGAATAAAAAATTTGTATAGCATTGTTCTGGTCATGGGCAGTAACAGGACGACCTCTTGCTAGATAGAGCGATGATTTGCGCACTATAGCTGGCAGAAGGTGAATGAGAAGAGCTGAAGATCGGGGTCACTGAGAGAGTCAGTCCTCGGGAAAACCTAATGCGGTTTCAGAATAGCGTATTTTTGACGCACCTACACGGATTGGTACTCGCTAAACTTCATAAGCCAAACGCGCGTATACGCTCGGTTATTTCTAGCCAGTGTCAAGTAGCATGTGGCGTCTCTTGGGGATTGTCTCGCACGTATATGCCCATTCATGCACTGCAAAAAACAAAACACGAGCGGCAAATCCTCTCGGTTAATCCGCTAATCTAAAACCGCACCTACGTTCAGTAGCGGACCACCGAAAACCGCGGGCAGTAGCGAGTTTCAACTCAAAGAAATGCCAGTCATACTGATGACTTGGCTCGTGGTTCAAAGAAAATATTTTAATAACGACGGGGATTCTCGATATATTTCAAATACTAGTCCATAAAACCTTTAGTTTTCAACAACCTAATGGACAGAATAGTAGTGTTTTGTGTTGTGGTTAATGTGTAAAGAGTTTTATTAAATCTTCATTATGTCTACCCATGGACTATGAGTGAAAAAGTAGGTATACAAATGGACAAATATATTACAGCATAAGCTAACTACTACAATCTATATTACAAAATTTACAAAAGGAAACAATTGGGCCATCCATAGAGCATTGCAAACGATCTATAGGTAGCTCAACTACTTCAACTCAATACGTGATGATTTATCTGATTATCAATCTAATACTATAAAAGTTTGGCTTTCTCTTCCACAAAATTTCAAATTATTAATTTATTCATTAAGATACTTATTTTTCATCTTTTTTCTTTTCGTTAATTATTGTAGGTAAATAATTTAATTTCCACTTCGTTTAAAAAAATACTATTCGTACTAGAAACTCCAACGGTTTTGTTCAGAATTCGCTAGTAAGATTCATAGTAAGATTCAGACTTTTGACTACCAAATGTCTATAAATGGAAAATAGTTACAGCAGCGCTGTAAAACTTTGCATCAAACTTTTCTTAGACACTGTTTTGGTTATGGGCAGGAGTTGGTAAAGCACCCTGCTCAAGTAAAAGCTACAAATTAAAATATAAAAAAGTAGGAAATAAATTAAAAATATTGTTTATTTCTCTCGCAAGAACATTATTTATAACATTTTGAGCTTAACTAAGTAGGTACAGTGATTTAGTTGACCTGTTTTGCGAAAGATTGGTGCCTGAGATATAATAATAATAATAATAGTACCTAAAGAGGCTCTCGCTTGGTGGCTGGGTCAAGGGCCAGATAGGGCCAGATACAAAAGGTGGTACTATTGGAGTCGGCTCGCATGGTGAGAAGGTTCCTCATTCGGCAGCCCTAGCCACCAGCCACTTGGGCTCTACTCCGCGGCTGGTGGTCCACCGTTTTTATATATTTTCATTTACAATAGTATTGCTGTTTTTTTAAATAGTTTACTTTTTATAATATTATTGTAAAATATAAATTTTAATGAGAAAAAAATATAAATAAATGATAATAATAATAATAAATTATTTATTGGTACATGTAACATATGTAGGTTTTACAAAAAGCGGACTTATCATTAATAACGATATCTTTAAGATAACCTATGTAGGTACCTATAAACTTACTTAACAACTAAAGGTAAGGACTTTGCCGTTGGTCTCAGCTTCCGAACTAGTCAGAGCTAGTCAGATAGGTTCAGAAAACCTGTCGTACAGATCTATTTATCAGAATAAAATATAAATGGGTTAAGTAAAACTGTGCCTGTTTTAGTTTATTTTTCTATTATGTGTTCGGGTTGTCACAAAAATTTCAAAAGTAATTTACGAAACTCGGTAAGTATGCATTAATTTAATGCCAGCTATGTGCTATGTGGGTCAAAGGGTTACCCACGCCCACTCTACCATAGGTAAGCCTCTCACGATCCCACAACCTTGTCATTACTATGTTCAATAAATAAAATAAAATTATATACATTTTGACATACTATTGTAAGTACAAAGTGCCGATATTCTGCCGCATAGCAGTTATGTGCGAGCATTACTGTGTTCCGGTTTGAAGGACACTGTAGCAAATTAAATTACTGGGCTTACGAGACTGATTATCAAAATGACTCAAAGTCAACGAGCACCATAGCAGTGTTGATTGTCGATTGTGTCAAATTTTGGTATGGGTGTAGTTTTGAGTTTCTAAACTTACGTTTCGACCTCACAACAATCACCAAGTATAGTTAGAAAACCTCTTAAAAATTATAAGAAATAAATATATTATGAAAGTTAAAGATATTTTCTTATAAATCTAGAACGCCGAATCACGATTATTGAAAATTGACTCCATAAAAAAGAAATCGCAAAGATTCCCAAAAATACACAACTGTAAATGAAACCCTCGATTGACAAACCTCTGGTATTTGTATATAGTTACAGATATTTGGATAAAAAAATGTTTATATTCAAATTAAACTGTTTTTGATATTTCAGAGCGTATTTTTTTGTTAAATGCTACATTTGTTTTTTAAGCAACAAAAAGTTATCTTGGTTTTATGAGTTTTTTGATACCCGTTTTTACAGGAAATTTAAGAATTGAAGATCTGAACTCTCTCTCTGAAGATCTGACTCATTTCGTTAAAAAAATAATCTCAAACACAGACGATTTTGGCACTGTATTTCACTCATAACTCCAAAAATATTTGAAGTAAGTAAGAGAATATCATTCGTAAGGTGAGATAATTTAATTATTTAGTGTTTGGAACCGTTCAACTTTTTTAAATTTATTTCATATTTGTGTAAATCCCAAAAAACTGTGATTATAAAACTAAGCGCATCGCATATTTGAATTTAGTAGGCCGTTTGCCGCCCAACAGAGCAGACCCACGTCCGAATGTCCCGTTTTGTTTTGTTCCCGAATGTCGGGCGGATTGGTACTCGCAAAACTTGAAAAGCAGAACGCGCGTATATGCGCAGATTCGCGCGTATACCGGCGTTTACTCTCGGTTTTTTTCTAGCGAGTGTCAGTAGCATGAGGCGTCTCTCACGGCTTACGCGTACTCGCGTTGCAACGAACAAAACACGAGCAGCGAACTGAAACCGCATATAATATGCCTAGATCACATACCGAGTACTCGGCCGAGACAGTGAAAGCTTACGTCACTCGCTCAGCTGAGCACTAGGCGCTATGTTTATACGTACTCGGTACGTGTGATCTAGGCAATATTGATAGCTTTCGTGGCAAAGTGCAATAAAGTATAGTAGAATACAATAATGTTGGTATTTCACATAATATTCAAGGAATTTTCAGATATTATGTTATTAAAACGGATATTCAAATTATCCGCTTTGAAAGCTCCATGCAAAGAATGCACAAGTTTTTTCATAGAGAAAATGTATTTTTAAGTTATTTGTATGGATTTTTTTTGAAATGAATGAGCTGGTTAATTAAATGTTAGCTTTTTATGTAAACATAGAACGAGATAAGCTAAGCACTCTCCTTATGGAAAGAGATCACGCCTACACATAACCAGAACAGTGCTACACAGGACTCAGATTCACAGGCCGGTGCAACACTGCTATGGCTCTCGTCCACTTTGAGATGTGATGATCAACCTCGATAGCCCAGTAATGTCACTATAATACTATTCAAACCAGAACACAGTAATGCTTACATAATACAGCTTGGCGGCAAAAAATCTAGCAATGAAGAGAAAATAAAATAAATCCATGCTACGTTGTAGCAGGTCTACGAAGGTCTACGAAACTCTACGAATTTCGTAGCACACGGTAAACTGTTTGTAATTCGGGTAATGGTAAAAGTCAGTTCCCGATGTCAAACGTAGGAAATAGGGAAGTTTGGTTCACCTTTAATTTTAACCGACTTCATAGCGTAGGAAGATGTTTGTTCAATCATGCCGAAACTACTAAACCGATTGGGTGAAATTTAGGAAAAAAGATGGGTTACTTTTATCTTGATATCACGCGAGCGAAGCGAGAGACTGTATTTTTAGAACACAGTTATGCTTACATAATACAGCTTGACGGGAAAACAATCTTGCAATTAAAAAGAAAACAAAATAATATTACGCTATGCCGTAGCAGTTCTACGAGGGTCTACGAAGCTCTACGAATTTCGTAGCACACGGTAAACTGTTTGTAATTCGGGTAATGGTAAAAGTCAGTTCCCGATGTCAAACCCAGGAAATAGGGAAGTTTGGTTCACCTTTAATTTTAACCGACTTCATAGCGTAGGAAGATGTTTTTTCAATTACGCCAAAACTAGTGAACCGAACGGGTGAAATTAAAAAATAAGATAGTTTACTTTTATCCCGAAATTGTGTTTTTTACAAGCGTGGGAGATTCTCAACTTCACTGTGTTTTTAAAAGCAGCTGCCCGCGGATTAGTCCACGTGATATTAGGATAAAAGTAGCCTATGTGTTTTTCTAAATTTCACCTAATCGGTTCAGTAGTTTTGGCGTGATTGAACAAGCATTTAACTGCCCATAAATCTACCGTCACAAACTCTCGCAATTTTTATATATATTTTTTATTTTCGAGGAGTATTAACGGTTTCAAAGGGAAGCCTGATGGCTCTTAACGCGAGGTAAAATGTAGGGGTCGATGAAGTGAAGTGCTTGTCGAGGTTTTATGATCGAATAGTATTTTAAACTCGAATGTATACGCGTAGGTGCTAGTTTTTGTTGAGAGATAATGTTAGAACTTTGTCTATTGGAGAACATGCTATTTTTTTATGTCAACATGTAACGATACGTGTCACAGAAATACTAATTAAAATTAATAAAAAATCTCACCTATTCACATCACGATCACACAGTATATTTTAAAAGGTAGGTTATTGAAAAAAAAAACTACAAATCTTATTATATTCACATCACATTAACAACACGGAGACATAATTATCTATTAGGTGAAAACCGTAATGGATACAAAAAAGAAGTGAAAACTTCATCACCGGGCATTCATGAGTTCACTCGAGCCGACTTTACCCGAACGAGCGTTACCTAAACTTATTCATTATCCACAAAATAAATTGCTCAGAAGTTCACTACGAAAAAGTCTTCAATCAACAAAACTACAGATTCTATTCTATACACATCACAAGAAAATAAAAAGCTGTGTTGGTTGAGTGAGAGGTGCCTCGACTTTCGATCCGAAGGTCGTGGGTTCGAACCCGTGGATTTTTCTGTTAGAAAAAGTATGTGCGGTGAAGGAAAACATCGTAGAGAAACCAGCATGTCATAGAACCTAAAAAGTTCGAAAACATGACGTGTCAAGTGCACGAAAGGAGCCTCTCCGAGGCGCACTAGAAATCCTTGCACCACACTGGTTCAAAAAAAACTAGTGACACGATAAAAACGAGCCTGATGACACAGACTTATTCAATACCCAGAAAATAAATTGCTGATAAGTTCACTTCAAAAAAGTCTAGTATCAACAAAACTACAAATTCCATTCTTTCTACATAACGAGAAAATAGAGACGTAAAAACCTCGTTATATTTAAAAAGTCAACTACAGTATCACTTTGAACCGTTCACCAGCAAATCGCATGACAGCGTGGCGTGACGCCGCACCCACCAGTCACGAGGTTCTTTCGCCTCCATAAATCAAGTTATAATAATTTGCGCAAAGAAGCTCAAATTAGCATGTATAAATTACTAGAGTTAACCACTGTTAAATATTTACGAATAAAGATGTATAGGTAAGATAAAATAAGCGTGAGCAAAGTTTTGAATTATTTGTCGAATATAATTTTGATCTATTCCTAATACTAAATACCTGTTTCAAAATAGGTTACGTACGAAGTGTTCGACTAATGAAACCCGCACTAGGGCTAACCAGTATCACGACGATCAAAACTTCCTAACTTATGATAGGAATAAAAAAATCTAAATTCTTATGTAAGTTCCAATGTCAAAAAAAAAACTAGTAGATTTAGTAGAGTCCTTGTATCCTGTTTCAGTTTGATAAATTGTAGGTATAATAGTCCAGTGACCTTCCCTTTCGATTGTTAGACATGACTCTATATTTTCGTTGCTTTTCGTGATCATATTTAACTATTTCTAGATCTAAAATACTAAATTGTATTTATGGCATAAGTCTCTTGTTGAAAATAAATTTATGTTATCCTATATTTGATTTAAGTCAAAATTGAATTGAAGAAGATCTCTTGCTATCATTTTTAAACAGTTTTATGTTTTAAGTATAGGTTTTTTTTTATTTTAATTGAGAACTGTCAATGATAAAAGATTCAAACTCGACTTGCTACCAAATATGGCTAAAATGAAAACCGATATAAGTAGGTACATCCTAACTAAAATAAAAAATCAAACAGTAATGTTTTCTCTATGACAAATGTTACAACAAGGCCAGCGACAACGCAATTGAGCTGGCCACCTATCTTTCCGGGACTATAAAATGTATACCATCGACTCACTAAGAAGAAGATAAGACAAATGTTTTTCTAGATTTTATACATAACTAAAAGTTCATAGTGCATACTTTAGAAAGCCCGCTGCATTATTCTTACTCCCGCGTGTATAATATCGTAGGCTTCGAAGGCAGTACGAGAACATGAAAATTATTATTACGCTCATAACTTATAATATGTTTCACGACGGTTTTACACAAAGGAAATGTGATGATTACCTGATTAGCTTTGTGAAGCACGAAGTCTTTTGTGAAATTTTTAAAACGAACCTCTTGTCAGTAAAACAACGACTACAAGATTGCAAATCATCCAAATTAATTTTATTTTATGAAAAATCTAGCTCGCGTCTACGGCTCTACCAGTTCGTTTCCATCTCTTATTTATTTTATTTTTATCTCTTATTTTTCAATTGGTTCAGTAGTTTTGGCGTGATTGATGTGCAAACAATTTTGGCTTGATTGAGGTGAGGTGCATCTATCATATTTAAAAATATAGCTAGCGCATCTTCTATGGAAGTCTGTCTTATTAGTTAGGAAACCCAATTCTAACCGTGCGTCTTTGAAAAATACACACCAGTTCTGAAGACCGACCGCTCCGACTTCTCCCTCAGCTTTATAATGGATGACCTATGCCTATGGACCAATACGAGGGAGTAAGCCGCTCTCAACCTAACGTTCCGTTTTCTGTTTATCGAAATCGTGACTTGTATCGACAATTTTATTGCAAAGACAATGTTGTTTATTGGTTATTTATTGCTTATAAATTATGTGGATTTTTTTCTGTTTACCTTTTATTATATACCTATGTATTATTTCACACTTTTCAAATATTTTTTAATGTAAGACAGCGCAAAATTCACCACAATCTTTCGTAGGAATAATGTTAACTACTTACTTACATAACTCTGAAAACAATTTGCCTGTTATTGTTTCTGTTAGTAACTACATAGATTATAGACCGACTACGTCTTTTTTGTTAAATTTTATTCACAATAGTAAGTAATATAATAATAAGCACGTACCATTTTTTGGAATGATCGTTTTTGGCGAGAACACGCTGGGGCGGCGCGTTTAACGTCGGCAAAGTGCGAGAAAAACAATAATACGAAACGAGCGAGAGGCGTCACATCGACGCGTGTTGAGCAACCGTGACCAGTAGCGTCGAATTCGCGCGTGTTGCGTATTTATCAAATGTTAGCAGTACTTGCAGAGTCAAATTGCTGCAAACAAACGCAGCGTCTTCACTCCTTTGTTTTTCCCGCTCATCGCAAGATTCGCCGCGCCAGCGTGGCTTTAGAATTAGGGCTCTTTCAATTTAGACGTTTCGTGTCGGACCGCTGTAGTGCCGAAGCGGTCCGTTTGTCGTGCGACGTACGAACGGTCATTTATTTTCATACAAAGCGCACGGTGCGGAAACCGTGCGGCGTCGTTCAATCGTACGTACCGACGCCGCACTGTTGCCGTACCGTGCGCTTTGTATGAAAATAAATGACCGTCCGTACGCCGCACGACAAAAAAAATACTAAATTGAAAGTGCCCTTAGTTAATTCTTCAGTAATTCGTACTTAGGTGAATGCTTTCGTTAGTTACCCTGTAGATATTTCAAGGGGGTAATGGTGAATGCGTTGTGCAGTGCGCGGCGGGACGCGCAGCATGGCAGGAGGCCGCGGCGCTGTCAGTGGGCGCCGGCGGCGGGGCCGCTGGCGGCGCCGCGCGCAGGTGTTCCGTGCTCGGAGACCACCCCGGCGCCAGAAGAGGAGGGAAGTGGCACAGAAACAACAGGGTATGATGTCAAACGGTGGATGCTTTTGGTTATTTTGTTGGATGAGCGACTTTCTATTCAACGTGAACGCATCTCTGATGTGTGAAGTGGTTTGAATGTTTACGAAATATGTTTAATTCGGAACTGTTCAATTGTAACTCTAAACGATAAATCCAAAAATTAAACTTTGAAGTTCACGCAGAAAAATGAGACTAGACTGTTCGGGAATTTTCAAATGTTCCGATTGTGGTTTGAAATTCGTAGGTGAATTTAACATGCTTATCATTTTCACATTTTTAGTGTGCTTACTGTATCGATGTTGGCATGAAAGCACGGCATGGCATGAAGCTTTAGTTGTAAGTAACGGAGCGGACTGTATTGTAAGGCCAGTTAGGTCATTGCTCTGACCTAAGAGGTCAACCAAGCAAATTGTACCTAATGTTTGGGAATCTCTGAACCAACTTTTTATAACTCAGGAGGTACCATCATCTTGTCAGACAATGCAGTGTCTGACAAGATGATGGTACCTCCTGAGCCGACAGAATTATAGACTCTAGAAACTTACACATAACATAGACAGTAGATAAACACAAATGCATCGTTCATGTAGACTACTACACTTCACTCCATATTACAAAGCATTAGAAACATTTTTGTACGAACCACATTTTCAGTTGGAAAAGTAACTTTCGTACTCACCTACTGTTATTACAGTTAACACCACCTTGATCAAATTAAGTACTGAAAGTAGAGTCTTTATCATGACTGATGAGGTGATGTATGTTCCAGGTTCGAGACGCATCATACGGCTCATCATCAGACTCGGATGGCGAGGCAGAGCGCATCGACGGCGAGCCGTGGGGCGTGGCTCGGCTACTGTATGCCGGACTCGCCATCCTTGCTGTGGGACTCGTCGTGTACTTCGTGGGGACTGGAGACAAGGTCAGTGACCCAATGTGACGGGTTCGAGATGCGTCATAAGACTCTTCTTATTCTTATTCTGAGTAGGGGGTACAGCGGTCTGCACTGGCGTCCCGTTGAAGGGTGCATTGTGCATTGCCCCCTTCAACGGGACGCCAGTGCAGACATCAATGTGACGGGTTCGAGATGCGTCATAAGACTCATCATTATACTCGATGGCGATGACGTAGAGATGTGTTGGCACGGTTGAAATTGCACAAATAAAATAGAGTAAGGCATTGCAACGCATGCATTGAGGAAAAGCGGTAAGCAGTTACACAAGTGGAAGTACGCTATTAACGAGAAGTGTCCACATCTAGTTTTTCATGGGTGGTAACACCCACTGTAAAGTTAAGGGTGTATAAGGTTTCCAAATGTGAATGTAATTATTTTTTTTTTCTTTGTTGGTAAGTGTCATTTATTTATTTCCTTGTATATGTTATTTTATCATATTATTCCATTTCGGTTTCCAAGTTTCCTGTTAATTATAAAAGACTAGGATTTATCCGGTTTGTTATCAAGTGTATTAACGGAAATGAAAGAATATAATAATAATAATACTAATAAAAAAAAAAAAAAAAAACTTTATTGTAAAAACACATGTAACAATGTACAATTATTGTTTTACAAAAGGCGGTCTTATCGTTTAATACGATCTCTTACAGACTACCTACCTAAAACTAAAACTAACCTAACCTAATACTAAATGTAACGACTTTGCCGTTGGCCCAGCGCAGTGATTAGTATGTCAGTTGGGCATCTCCCTCCGAACTAGTCGGAGACTGTATCTCAGAGGCCGATGTCCACCTTCAACACTTATTCCAGGGTTTCAAAACGCCAGCTCTACGATTGGTGGGTCCATCGCTCATCTTCGCCGGTCTGGCGCTTTGTCTACTGCGTATTGCCTTTTGTATATTTGCGAAGCCTTGCTGCCGACGGCGGACCAACTACAAGGAGAACAGAAGGTAATTGTCCACTGAACCCATGACCTTTGCCTCCCATAAAACGCCACGAAAAAAAAAATCTAGAACCATCATCAAAATTGCGATCACCAAGTCTTATCTATTCAAGATGGGAGAACCTTTATTACTGAGTCGCCTACGTGGACAACACTCGGGTATTCCACGCCGGTCTCAAATGTTTTTTTTTTGTGTTTTTAGACTGTCCGGTTGCGTGGAAGGCGAAGAGATGCCGCTGGCGGGCGGCACGTCCCGTGGCCCGGCGCAGTGCTCGCCAGCACGCCGCCTCGACGCTTCCTCCTGCGACGTGTCGAGCCTCTCCAGCGGCGAGGAGGACGAGCGACTGCGGCGGTACCGCACCGCGTCGCACCACACCCTGCAACCGTCCGTGCAGAACATACAGGCAAGTGTCCCATGCCCATAGTGTGTAGGGTCTCCTAGTAACTCTAACGGCGACTGCGGCGTTACCGCACCGCGTCGCACCACACTCTGCAGCCGTCCGTGCAGAACTTACAAGCAAGTATCCCGTGCACATAGTGTGTAGGGTCTCCTAAAGCCTATCCAGCGGCGAGAAGGACGAGCGACTGCGGCGATACCGCACCGCGTCGCACCACACCCTGTAGCCATCCGTGCAGAACATACAGGCAAGTGTCCCGTGCCCATAGTGTGTAGGGTCTCCTATAGCCACTCTACACCGAGGGCGGCGGTACCGCGTGTAAAAAACTCTAGTCATATGCCTTTAATCTGAAGGAACTCTCCTTCTCAAAACAAGAACAAGTAGCTGTGACCGCATCATGTACTACACACCTCAACTAAGCTTGGTAACATCTCTAGAACGATACGAATAGATAATGCAGTTCAGGCATAGGTAGGTACTTTCTGTTCGACACCACTCGTCGTGGCAACTTATGGGGAAGGTCTATGTCTAGTAGTGGATGTCCAGAGGCTAATGATGATGATGATGACAGTTTTTCTGTACATAGAGATACAAAACGTTTATAACTGAAGGCACTTACCGAATTGCAACTTCCTTTGACAGTTTAAGAATGGTACTAATTCTAGGTTGCACCATGCCAAGGCACGTCGCGGTCTACGGTACGCCAGAGTCCGTCTCCGCAGAGCCCATCACCCCTCCAGCCGGGAGCGGTACTGCCCAGCCCGTCCCAAGGCTCAGTCCCGAGGCCGCTGCAGAGCGCGCCGCCAAGCGTCCTGCACGGCACCAACCACCGGAGGCCTCCCCCAAGAAACGTCTCCTTCGCCAGCGGACCGGACGGAGAGCTGGTCCTCAGCCCAGCCCAGCTCCGATAACAAGCAATAATGATCGCCACTCGAACTATGTGACAATGCGATCTTACGGTATGTGATAGTGACAGCCGTTCGTTCTAAGTGATTTATACGGTAAGCTACAAGGATTATTTGCACGTTTGGATATTCTTGCAAATTCCTATTTGTAACTATTTTTAAGTATAATTTGCTAGTTCAAAGACCACTAAGGAATTGCCTGTAAGTTGGTTTAACGTAAAACGGTAATGTAACTAATCAAGATTTTGGATGGAGTAACTATAGAAATAAATATGACTAATTATATTATTTTTTTATTGCAAAAGTAGTGTAATTTTTAACGCATCAGATTACTGTCAGAACGGTTGAATCTTAAACCCTGATTAGGTTCTATAAATTGTCGACTGTGATTTTTTTTATTTTACGAGATTAGCAACAACGATTGAAGCAGCTTGACCAAACTAACTTATCAAATGTTTTGACTTTTGTCTTCTAGTGAGTTTACTATTTTACAGTAGAAAAGTATCGTAAAACTAAGCAATTTTCTATAGCTATTTAAAACTAAATGTGCTAGTTTCATTTTCGTTACCAACGTGTAGGTTATCTGCAGGTTGAGGTGTGGACCTTAATTTTATCACGAATAAAAATGAAACAGTTATACATATTATAATCGATACAAGTACCACACCAAACAAGGCCACATCGGGCACGGCAACGCTCCCGCCAAGTTGATTTTTAATTTATGTTTATTAGATATCAGAATAGGTTTATCTTATTCAGGATAATCGCTTGAGATCCACAACTCAACGCAGTTTATAAATATTAAAATTATACTTAAATTAAAACTATTCATTTAAAACTGCCTATGATTAGATGCGAATTTATATAAATATATAAATCATAAAATAGATATATAACTGACAATAATGATTGTTAAATGATGTTTAAAGTGTTACGGCGTATGAGTGTTTTTATTTTAATTTAATGTCCAACTTAAAGTAGTTCAGTCGCCAAGACACTTAAAAATATATATAGGTATAATACATAGAGTATATATGTACAATAATTATGTAAAGTAAATTATTATAAATAAAAATTTGATTTTTTGGAGTGCATCATAATAATGTTTTTTTATGTGAAATAGTGCCCAGACGAGCTAGACAGTTTTCTGATGGTAAAAGTATCTTGGTAATAAACGTATAAGCTTTCCAGCATTATGCATTAAGTTTCAACAAGGTACAGTGCCGATATTCTTGGATGTATTATCTTAAAAAATATAAAGGTATATTCAGTCCCCTAAAAAGTAGGTTATGTGAGTTATAGTAAGGGGACATCGAAGTTCGTTGGACGCAGTTGATTTAGAACCTTGGCGAGTGAACTATGTAAGTGTTACAACACCATAATATAGTAAGTATAAATGATAAAAATATATATTTATTGTATTAGATAGCAAATACATAAAGGTTGATGTATAGCGAGTGATACTGTTTGACAGTAATGTTTTTATGTGTAAGTAACTATGGTAATTTAATGATATATGTGTTACGCGTGTGCATTGTATATTGCACAATATAGTTCTTTAAATAATAATTATATATTTTAGAAATATTTGCACCTTTAGTAGTGAATATAATATTGTATATCTGCAGATTTTTAAGCTAGGTGAATAACGACGCTATAGTGTCGTTGCAACGTCATAATGAAATTATGTTTATAAGAAGAAACAGAAAATATAAAGTACTTACTTATACAAGTTTTGATTAGTTTTTGTCAATTATACCTTTGTAATCAAAACGTAGTTATTTTGAATTGTTTAAATATAAGAATGGTCAATTACGTATTATTATTTTAACTTAAGAATTAGCTTTGATTTATTAAATTGCTAGCAGTTAATCTACTTCATATTTTTCATTATATAAAATGTATTCATGAATATTTAAATAATATACAGAAGCTTGTACCGCTAGATTTTGAAGCAGAGTTCCTTTAATTGAAGAAAATAGTACGTATGTTGGTTTTACTAATTTATTATTATGACTTGATTAATACTTCAAACTATAATACTTTGTTTTATCTCCTATGTGTCAGTTTCTATAAAAAGACGTAAATAGATGTTAAGAAAAATATGAGCTTCGTTTAGACTTACTGGCTTGTGTGACATCGTGTTGTGTACTTTAAAGAAATATTTCATCATGGTCAAATCTAACGCATTGTCATTTTTAACTTAATTTTACCATTGCCACACATTTTTAATCTAATTTCTTTAAAAATACCGATACGATAATAAGCGCACATTAAACCGGTACAGGGTTATTATTTTTGTCTACAAGCGAGCGGATTTCAATTTATAATATCTACTTTGTATACTATACTCTTCTGAACAATCTAACAACAATTCTATTTTACGAAATAAATCTCGCTCGCTTGAGTTTATAGATATATAATTTTATAAAATATTATTGTTATA
Source organism: Lobophora halterata (assembly GCA_932526365.1). Taxonomy (NCBI): domain Eukaryota; kingdom Metazoa; phylum Arthropoda; class Insecta; order Lepidoptera; family Geometridae; genus Lobophora; species Lobophora halterata. The sequence continues at coordinate 3,317,430 of OW052012.1, forward strand.
ATATAGTCTGGAGGTTTATATTACATTATCAAATCACACCAATGTTCTTCTAAGCATTTCAGCTATGTATCTGTCGCAGCCAGCCAGCAGGTTGGCACTTCTGCCGTCCTAAATTCCTAATGGTACTAAGAGGCACGTTTTTGGCTGTACCCAAATATGTCAAATATGTCAAATATGGTCATGCCACTTATCTGTCTTTTAGAAAGGGGACGGCAGTATTGGCAATGGCCAATTGGCAAGCATTTTTTAACAACTGCCTAGAGCCTTTAGTTCAGGGTTCGAAAATATCCGATATTTATTATAAATATCAAAATATCGGATATTTATGATATATATCGGATATATATCAAGTTTGATATATAAATTTTGTATGAAAGCCATACTATTACTTTATTGTATTATTTATGAATACTATTTGCATATGTGTTACAAAAACATACTAAAATGATAAAAATGTTTTATTTATTTTTACTTACTTAAAATAAGACAAATGAAACCAAAACATAAAATCATTTTTTAGATCAGGCAAAATCAACGAAAAAACATAAAATCTTTTATATGAAAAAGTCAACTCTAATATATATAACCTTTTTTTATTAATTATTATTATTTATTTATTCAGTCAATAGTAATTTTTTTTAGAAATACAGTAACAAACGCTATAAATTACTTAATAATATGATTTTTTTTAAACCATTTAGATCGGATATATTACTTGATGTATATCCTTGAACCCTGCTATAGATAGGCGTTCAATTGAATGCAATTAAACGCCTAGGCTCTAGGCAGTTGTTAAAAAAGCTGTTTTTCATCCTATAACTCCTAATCGCTAATATACCTATAGTTCCTTCTTTGAGAAAGAATGTTACTGCTTGCATAGGTAGATCATTACGAAAAAGTTCAATAAATCACTAGTTGAATTATTATTGGTTCTGTGATCGCTGTTGGATACCTGTTCTTATAGTTACTTTTAAATGTGCTTCCATTTAAGCTTACAAAGAACATGTTTCTTCGTGTTTCCTATTAAGTGCTACTACGCATAGTCGTGCACATAGGTTTTTCATAGGCAAATTGTTCATGGCCTATATGTGTTCTTGAATGGGTCAAATATGTTTTGATACCATTCAATAATGTACAAGTTCATCACTATTCGTACTAAGTACCTATGTTTATAGAAGTAGCAATATGTTTTTTATTTGAAGGATAATATCAAAACCTTGTGTTCAATATTTTTTTATTCTGTAAATAGTAAAACCATGTATAACGAAACGAATTGGTTTAATGATTTTCGTGAAAATATTTAATTATGCTTCACTGATTTGGATGCTCTTGCATGAGTCAAGTTATTTGACTCATGCATGGGAGTATTTTTCTATAACAAAAGTTTGTGGTTTGAATGTTTAAGTTAAATTCGCCTGTGAAACTTTTGCTTGCAAGATTAACACGAATGCTTGTCTAGATTTTAACTTGAAGCAATGTTATTACTATTTACATTATAGTTAGACTAGCCGACGCCCGCAATTTCGTTTGCGTTGCGAATTAACAAGATTCCTTTCTTAGTATGCGCCTGCACTTTTTGACGAACCCTGGAAATTTCAAGTCACTATATCTAGTGGTTTAGCCTATAAGTATGTTGTCAGTCAGTCAGGACTGTCTTTTATACATTGATGTTAGATTTTATACAGATTTAAGTGTATATCTTTTCATATTTTTGTAATAATTTGGTTATTCAAGCCAATAATTTTATTAACAAAAAATATTTCAAAATCACTAAGGGCCTGATTATATTCAGCGGCGCGATCGCGCGGCCAAGCCGTTCTCACGATGATTTTCAATAGTCTTGTATGCAAAGAAGTGTCATGAACGGCAGCGCAACCGCTCAAAAAATACGTTCAAACTGACATGAGCAGCCGATCCGCTAAAAATCATTAGGCCCTAAGTTGTTTGTTCAATTGAGTAATATTTTTCAATAGGTACTTTTGTAAAGAGTACTCTATATAATTTTAGCGTAATTTCTCCTACATGTATCTTCTGCTCTTTCATCGATGATATCGAAGCTACAATATGGCCAACTCCAGTTCGCATAGCACTTACTTTCCAAACATATGAACTGCGAGAAAAACTTTTAAACTCTAAAATGTAAAAATTATACATAATATAGTAAAAATCACCAAAAGCTCTACTGTCTGCTCTACCTAATCGTTCCATTACTTTTTAACAAATATATTTTTATAATTTTTATTGCGTGTTGTGGTGAGTATCAGTTACTTTCAATAAAAAATATGTCGAAATATATAAAACTAGCTGACGCCCGCAACTTCGTTTGCGTTGTGAATTGATAAAATCCTTTCTTAGCACGCGCCAAGAATGACGAACACACCCTCCAAGTTTCAAGTCTCTCTACTTTCAGCGGTTTGGCCTGTACGATGTCTGTCAGTCAGTCAATCAGGTATAAGCCTTTTACATATGTATATTGATAAATTTCACCAGTTTTCTACCTATTAAATTCTCAACAAGTTATATAAATATATTTAGTAATAAATCAAATAACACAAAACCAAAGTTTAGTTAAGGTAGTTTAGGAGGTGTGGACTCGCCGAATTCACTCTCGTTTCAAACTACGGCGAGTCCACACCTCCTAAAGATGCCTCGTGTAGAGGCGAAACACGTGTCGTATCTTTAAACTTTGGTTTTCTGTTATTTGACTCTTTAGTATAGTTGATCTAAAGTTAAGTTAATTAAAACCTTTGTTTAGAAATTAAGCGGATTTATTACTAAATATATTTATATAATTTGTTGATATTTATGGATTTCCGCAAAGTAACGCCTGAATCAATCAATTATCTATTAAATTCTTCCTTAGTTATTCTACCTGCGGTGCAAATAACAGAACGATTGCTGTGATTAAATGTTGTCGTCTGAGGAATGATTGGCAAGGATTTGAGTAGTTTCGTGAGTAGCTCAAGTTACGATAAAAACATAGACTATATGATAAAGAGCAATGAAATATAATTGTTTGTGTTTTTGTAAATATTTACTTGTCATTATCCGTGTTGTTCATGACATTGTTTGAATAAGTTTATAGGCATTGGTGCATATCATGTGTGTAGAACAGATGATTAATCAAATAAATTAGAATTTAAATAGAATTGATAACAATGTTTTATTCCAGTTATTCTTCCGTAACCATCCCGTATTTATCAATATTTATATTATTTATGTTTTATACACGACACGACGGCAATATTGGTCGAGTGGCAAGTGTGTTAGACTGCCACGCCGGTGTCGCGGGTTCGATTCCCGCTTCAGGACAAGCAGTCTTGTGTAGCACTGTTTTAGTCATGGGCAGGCGTGACATCTTATCATCTGAAAGCGCTTAGCTCGCCATGTCACTTTTTGACAAAAGAAAAATATAGTATAACCGGTATTTGCAGGTAATTCGTTCAAATAGTTTAGACTCAGTAGATCAAACTTTTCTAAAGCGTCGACACAGGGCTAGTTTACAACCTACAAGTCAGCGAGTTTGCTTGTAGCTTGTAAACTCGCCGTCGATCGTGTTATCGGCTTTTTTACAATCTGCTAGTTGACAATCCTTCCCAAAAGCTAACTAGCTCACTCGCTAGCTTTTAAAATCACCGGCTTGAAGCTTGCAAACTAGCCCTGTGTCATCGACGCTTAAGTATTACATATTATAACTAGGGGATTATTATATTAATAAGTCAAATTGGATTTAAATGTAACTGTGATATATATATTTCAACACTACAATAGTTTTCATTTGAGAACATATTAATACAATATTTACACCATTATTACAACTCCTAAATAAATCACAACATAGGACATTTTTGACAAAATTGAAATAAAAATACGCTTAACTATTATTTTATTATTTTCTTTTTGACACGTCTTTACAAGATTGTCACAAATAATATCACAAATTAAGTTTATAAAGTGCTAAAATAATAATGAGGTGGGAAGTTAGTATATTTTTATATCGGAAAATATGGGTACCATGTATTTTAAATTCATATAAAATATACATAAATAAACCTATTTCAAAACATCCACACCAATTCATATAAAAATAATTAAGTAATACTTCAGTACATATTATGGTTAAATAAATAAATAACTGTACATATTGAAAGTTTATCATAATGTTTAATCTTTCATTATATTTACTCTTCCTACATATTATATGGACGTGACGAGAGATCCATTTTATTTCAAGTAAAAAATAACATAAGTGATACATGTTTACTTTAACATTTAAGATACATATTTTATGTTTTTCAAAAAACAGGATAATTTTTATTTTTGTTTTACTAAAATAATGAATAAATACACTTTGTTTTTTGTTTGCGCTTTAGTAAAAAGCATGCTGATGGCATATTAAAAATTGAAACAAATTATAAGGAAAAGGTATTTTAAAAAAATCGTCGAAAAACAGGAACTACTAACGGAATTTTTGGTATTAAAAAATAATACTTTACAGTCAAATATGGGATCACACAGGTTTGTAACAAATTGTCACAACACCGTTAAAAATACGATTATTGTCACTTACTTTTTCACACAAAATGATAGGCTTCTAAAGATGAATAATGAAAATGAAACTATACCTAGGTTATAAACCACAAGTTTGTAATTAACAGAAACAAAATAAGCATAATCAGTTGCCTAATCACAGATATGGCGAAAATAAACTTAAAAAATCAAGTCGTTTTTTTTTCAAAATAAATTTGATAGAATATGGATACTATTTTTTCGTAAGCCGTATTTCCATAGCCTTGCGACAACCGGTACTCAGACGGTCGTCGCTACGGTCATTGATAATAATTTAAGTTTCATTCATCGTTTGGCAAACTCGAGTACCTAGCTTGAGCCAGCCCGCAAAAGCTCGGCTCGGGCGCCGCACTCGCGCCGCTATCACTCTGTCATTTTGTAGTTACCAAAAATTCTGACTGAACAGATTCATCGTAGTGCTCCTTTTGCGTTGCCCATTTAAGTTTTTTTTGGTAATTAAAAACTTGTGGTGTAGAATTTAATTAAGTTTTTTTAACTAAATTTATAATGTCATTGTTTTTAATTTTACGGACGACGGAAAAGGTTGTGTCCTTAAGGCTAATCCTCAAATCCGCATTCCATACAAAATATTTCGGACAAATACTCAAAAAGTGCGCCGTATTATAGTAATTTCTTCACGCTATTCGTTTCGTCCATGTTTTTCGATTTCGTCAACAAAAAGTCAAAAAGTGTAAGGTTTCATACTTTAATTTAGATTTTATACGTGTTTTTAAGTTAGTAGGGTTAATTTTAAAACACGTCAAAAATCTAAATTAATGTATGAAACCCGACACTTTTTTTGTTGAAGCGAATAGTGTGAAGAAATTACTATAATACGGCGTACTTTTTGAGTATTTGTCCGAATCATTTTGTATGGAATGCGGATTTGAGGATTCCTCACCACACAATTAGTAATATTTTATACACATCACTTTTTAATCCATACCCGAACCTGGCTAATATTATTAAAGAACTTTCAAGCCAGCGGACATTTTGGACATTGTAGGACAAAATAGACCAAAATAATATTAGTAGGTGTTCCAACATACTCTTTTCTCACGAAACACGTTTCACATAAGCTCATACCATAATTTTTTTAGCTTAATGTCAAATTTAAATTGCGCTTGTTTATCAACTTTACCCGATTGCATTTTTTTCACATGAATCCCTTTTTTTAAAAAAAGGCATGAATGTTAAAACTGGTATTAAATCAATTATCAACGTCGGCATAATGTTTTAATAACGTCACTGATTCTAAGATCAATTTTTAGGTCTTTTTTAAAATATATTTACTGTAAGGTCAACTCTCTAGTCTCGACTTTAATCGAGGTAAATGCGTCAATGAGCGCAAATTTAAGTGAAAATAAACAGCATATATGCAGACTTTGCTGTCCTTTCGATAGTTTTTAGTTATTTAAAAAAGTCGCATTGACGCATTAACCATAGTTAAATATGTATATATATTTTTTATTGTGCACTAGAATATATCTTGATGATGTCGTAAGTGCGTAAACCTTATTTGTATGAGCATAAAGTACACGTTTCCCTAGCACAGACAATAAGTCATTGACTTTATCCTGCCTTTGTAATAACATGCTTACTTATACACAACTCCAATATTTGACGATCCTCTGCTGCTCGTGTGATACAAATTTTGACCGACTTCAAAAAAACGAGGAGGTTTTCTTAATTTGTTATTGTAACCTTAGATATTTGTTGTTAATAAACCGATTTGAGAGATTCTTTAAGATTCCATAGCATTTTCATTAAAATCGGTAGAAGTTTATTTTTAAAATCAAAATAACTGTAAAATATATGTCGTCGAAGTAAAGTCGAACAAGTAAATTGTGTATTTTGCTTCCCTGTGACTTTTAAGTGGTGTTGACGGTCACTAAAACAGTCCAATCGAAGTCGGTTGTAGTATTTTTTTTTGTAAAACGTTGGTTATTGTCACAGAAATGCAACTTTTACCAAGTTTACGAATACTTAGTTTTATTTTCATTTCGTAGTTTTTTATACAATTCCGTATTTTCTTCTTTCTCATTTTTCTATGGAATTGACGTAACAGACGTCAGATTGTCAAATATAAGAACCGCTCTTGAGTCAGTTGCATGTAACTATACCTAATATCATATGGTTTCGACTTGCCCCTTTCTCTTAGGCCGAGGCTCGCCGGAAATGAAGGACGTTTCTTCAGATTCTTTGCTTTTAACGCGTTGGATCTGCGATGTGCTTGGTTGGGCCTGAGAACAATGTTTAAAGAAAATTGGTTGTCGGTAAAGTTGGTTTACAGACGATAGTTTAACGTGACGACCAGCGTAACGGGACAATGAGCGTTACCGGACAATGACAGCATTACCGGACAATGACGTCAACGTTTTCGTGTATGCAGCCGGCGTTCATCGATTTATTAGACGTAGTCACGTCAAAATAAATTTAATTAATATTTCATGAGACATTTATATATAATGCTCGGCTCAGACAGCCGGTACGTGATCGCCATTCGAGAACCTTTATTCCCCACTCTCTTTACATGACTTTAAACTTGACTCCGCTTATAAGTTTAAGTAGTACCTCCTAATGAGTGAGAATTTGGTAAGCTTTCTCTAGAGACGTGTATACGACTGAAATAACTAGAGCTCTAAGGGTGGGTATTTACCAGTTGAACAGACGGAGTATAAAAGCTAGATGCGGCTACATTCTTCTTAATATCCTCCAAGGGGATGTCTTCGGAGCGCGCGAATGCAGAGGCTTCTTTAAAAGCGTGCATACTACTTTTCCTCCTTTTTCTTATCGTGTCATTAGTTTTTTCGAACCAGTGTGGTGAAAGGATTTCAAGCGCGCCTCGATAAGGCTCTTTTGGTGCACTTGACACATGTTTTCGAACTTTTTAGGTTCTATGGCATGCCGGTTTCTTCACGATGTTTTCCTTCACCGTTAAGCACGTGTTTTAATGCACACATAGATTTTTTTAACAGAAAAATCCATTTAGTACTACCGGTTTTGAACCCACGACCTTCGGATCGAAAGTCGAGGCACCACCCACTCGGCCAACACTACTAACATAACTAGAGCTCTAAGGGCAGGTCCTTACCGGTTGAACATACGAAGTATGAATACTAGATGCGGCTGCATTCTTCTTAATATGCTCCAAAGGGATGTCTTCGGGGCGCGCGCATGAAAGGCTTCTCTAGAAGCGTGCATACTACTCAAATAACTAGAGCTCTAAGGGTAGGTCCCTACCAATTGAACAGACAAAGTATAAATACTAGATGCGGCTACATTCTCCTTAATATCCTCCAAGGGGATGTATTCAAGCGCGCGCGAGGTAAACTTTCTATAGAGCCGTTCATACTACTGAAATAACTAGAGCTCCAAGGGTAGGCCAACACGACTTTTTTACTATTAACTTTTGCGTACTACTAAAATAACTAGAGCTCTAAGGGCAGGTTCTCACCGGCTGAACAGATGCAGTTGAAGTGCTAGATGTGGCTGCATTTTTCTTAATGTCCTCCAAGGGGATGTCTTCGGGGCGCGCGCGAGGCGAGCCTTCTCTAGAGCCGTGTGAACTGCTGCGGGACACACTGCTGAAATAATGTAGAAAGTCAATATTTCGTAATATTTATCTATACTCATACCGAATTTCAGCTGAATCGAAATAAATTTATTATTGGTTTTGACGTTATTGAGAAACAAACATTGATATTTTCCTCCGTCCATACAAAATTCCGTCTTCTTAATTAAGTAGGACGGTCATTAGTACAGTAAGAAGCGTCAAACAAGTTGTCCTCTGGCGAACCACGAAAAATGCGCAGAATCAATTTGACCTAAGAATTGCGTTCTGCGCATCTTTGTCACGTGGTTCGCCAGAGGACAACTTGTTTGACGATTATTATAATCGCCTATATACACCGTCACCCACAATAGGCTATATATTACGTCTACCCTCAACGTAATATTTGTCTATGCCACGAATAAATCTGTACATGCGATCCTATTGGGAGTATAGTTAACCTCGTCATATCTTCGAAAAGTCGACAAGGAAATGTATCATGCTATTAATGAAGGGTGCCAGAACCCAACGTCAGCGATTGAGTTCTTGACTGCAGCTTATTGTTTCTGACCTGGTGTAAGTTTGATTTCTGGGATGCAAATGATCATAATCCATAGTCATTATAAAAAAAATCGTTGGTGTACGACCGGGTTTGAATTCACGACCTTCGAATCGCAAGTCGAAGCACCTGCCAATGGCCAAATTGTTCAACAAACTTCAAAAAGGAGGAGGTTATCCATTCGGTTCATAGTTTTTTTTTTAATTTACCTCTGAACGTTGTTGATTTATCAACCGATTTGAAAAAAAAAATTCAGATTTTTTTCATAGAAATTTCATCAAAATTGGTTTAGTACTTTTTAAATCAAAATTAGTAAAAAAAATATGACGTCAAAGTAAACGAAATTGCGTATTTTGTTTCCCTGTGCCATTTCAGTGGTGCCTATGCTTACGGTCGATTGACCCGTCCGATTGAAGTCGATTGTTTTATGTTATTGTAAAACATTGATTATAGTCAATTATAAATCTCAACAAATTATATAAATATATTTAGTAATAAATCCGCTTAATTTCTAAACAAAGGTTTTAATTAACTTAACTTTAGTTCAGAGACCTTGGAATACTCCTTTGTTGAGGATTTTTGTGACGTCGGATCATACGACAGGCGACTCATCGCCACAACGGGTATAAATACGGGCCGGGCAACGTTGTTTATTCACTCTCGTTTCAAACTTCGGCGAGTCCACACCTCCTGATGATGCCTCGTGTAGAAGCGAAACACGTGTCGTATCTTTAAACTTTGGTTTTCTGTTCTTTGACTCTTTGGTTTAGTTGAACTAAAGTTAAGTTAATTAAAACCTTTGTTTAGAAATTAAGCGGATTTATTACTAAATATATTTATATAATTTGTTGATATTTATGGATTTCCGCAAAGTAACGCCTGAATCAATCAATTATGTCAATTATAAACCTTAGTGTTACCCGCCACCACTGTAAGTGAACTCCAATACCTAGCGGTGAATGCTAACCTCTCCCGGCTCGTGGTGCGCTCGCGGTACACGACTATGCCATCTTTGAGCATGTGGCTGCTCGGCCGGCGGAGGCGGCGATCTGTCTCCTCTGATTCACCTGTTGGAAATATACACGGTTAATTTTAAATCACCAGAAAAAAATACACATGGTTAGTTGCCGTGCCGTTACTGAATACAGATATGGCAAATAACTTGTAAAAATTAGGTCAATTTTTTTTTTAATTAAGAATGGATAACTGTTACCGTTAGTCGTTTTCCCATGGATTTGCATCAGGTGGTACCCTTTATTGATGATAATTTAAGTTTTATTCATCGTTTGGCAAACCCGGGTACCTAGCTCGAGCCAGCTCGCAAAAGCTCGGCTCGGGCGCCGCACTCGCGCCGCTGTCGCTCCGTCATTTTGTAGAAATTCAAAATTCTGACTGCACAGATACAACGTAGTACCCCGTCTGCATTGCCCATTTAATTTTTGTTGGTAATTAAAAATTGGTGGTGGATTATTTGAAAGGGGACTTTTAATCAAACATGCTTTGAAGGTAGACTAATTTACGGAGAAATCTTAAAACTTGGTCACAAAGATACAGTAAAATAATAGGAGCTGTTTATTTACTAAGTTAGAAATCTTTTAGCTCTTTCTGGTCATTTCCCATCAGTATCTTTTAGTGACTATCCAATCTGTTGCATCTTTGTTAGGCGAGATCGAATCTTATTTTTATAAGAATAAGGTTCAAAATGTGTTATTACCAGAGGCCCGCCTGACGGACGACAAACCGGGGCGAGCGAACAGCGGCCTGTGTCGGGGCGCTAACGCGGGGGCGGCCATTCCAGAAACTTCTAGCAACCGGCCAATTTGCTGCATCTTCTTTTGACGAGATTTCGTTCGACCCTAAATCAGAAGTATTATGTATTCTGTCACAAATAAAAAAAAATGAATTTACTTATATGTACGTACACTTAACCCTAGAAATATAAAGGAAAAAAATGTGAGAATAGATAGATGTATTCCTCAATCACGCTAAAATGTTTTAGCCGAATTTGTTTTTTTAACTGTCATTGTTTTTATTAGTAGCCACTAAAGGTGGTTCTTGCACAGAAATAAAGTAAAAATAATGACAGAAAAAGCAAGTAGAATAAAATTGGTGAAAATAAGATAAATTTCGTAATGAGTTAAATAAAAAGCTTATTACTATTATGAAAAGAACATTTGCTACTTTTTATCTTGATACAGCGCGAGCTAAGCCGCTAAAGCGTCAAAGACACAGGGCTAGTTTACAAGCAACACAAGCCAGCGAGTTCGCTAGTAGATTGTAAACTCGCCGACTAGCAGCTCGCAAACTAGCTCTGTGTCATCGACGCTTAACAATAGCTCATAAAGCTTTCTTTTTTGAAACACGTGGTAAGGTGCTGTACCTTAGTGAGTCTCTGCTTCGCCGCCATGCTTCTAATATGGTCATCGAACTTGAATTTGGCCCGCAGCAGCACGGTGCGGGGCAGCGCGCCGCTCGCGCCCACGCGCGGCTTGTGGATCGTGAGGTGGAGGCAACGAGGGTCCTCTTTGTCCCCTTGGATCTGTAATATATGGTTGGTTAATGTTCTTAAGACTCTAGCTCTGTGATAGGACTCTAGCAATGTGGTAGGACTATAACAATGTGGTAGGATTTTTGAACTATAGTAAGGCTCTAGCACTGTTCGACTACTCACGCCATCTAGGGGTGAACAGCCGAACTGCCTTCTCACCAGAAAGTTACCGATATATTAACGCGTCGTACATTCTATAAACCTAATCCCCAGGTGGGAACATGTTCAACTACTCACGCCATCTAGCGTTGAGTAGCCGAACTGCCTTCTCATCGGAAAATACCGATATATTTACGCGTCGTACATTCCACATTGTCAAATAGCTAACGCCATCAGGCGACACAATTGAAACCTCCCTTCTTGATCGACACCTTGAACTGTACACATCAGCTCGAACAAAATATAATTTTTATTTGCTCCAGAAACAGCTTTCATTGCTTCAAAAACCTACAAGCACTATGGTAAGACTTGAGCACTGTGGTAAGCGTATGACTCTAGTACTGTGGTTGAATTTGATTATTGAACTGTATTAAGACTCACTGGACTAGGACGCACTGTGGCAAGACTCACTCACTGTGATATATAGAACTTTGATAGGGCCATAGCACTGTCATGGTATGATTTAAGCAATGTGGTAGGACTCGAGCACTAATATAGGTCTCTATATTAGTGATATATGATATCTCTAACATTGTGATACGACTTTATTACACTGTCGTAGGACTCTAGCACTGTGGTAGGACTAGTAATGTAGTATAACTCGAACACTTTAATAGGACTTTAGCATTCACTGTGATAATACCATAGCACTGTGGTAGGACCATAACACTGAAGTACGACTATAGCAATATATACTCGTCAGCTCGTGACAAATAAAATAAGTATCTATAACAAAAATCCATACCTCAAGATCTTGCAGGCTGCCTACAAGTTTGGCGACGCCCCAGCCCAGCTTCTGTTTGTCGGGCTCTACCAGTATGATCTGGATGTGGTCCACGGCCAGGAACCGGTGCTGCCACGACCCGTCCTTCTGGATTATGTCGCACGATATCAGGTCCGAATCATCTGGGAAACAAATTTAACTGTGTACTAGTCAGGGTTGATAAACGATGCAACGGTGAAGGAAAACATCGTTAGGAAACCGTAGATTCTACGACATGCCGGTTTCCTCACGATGTATTCATTCAAACGTTCGTTAATAGTTCAAAAACATGTGTCGAGTGCACGAAAAGAGCCTCGCCAAGGCGCACTTGAAATTTTTTCACCACACTGGTTCTAAGGGACCAGTGACACGATAAGAAGAAGAAGTGTTGATAAAAATCATGATTTTATTTGAGAGAATCAAAATAATCGAATTTATTTGATTAAAATCAGATTTATTAATTATTTTTCAATTTCATAACTTTTTTAATTCGGAAGTCAGTTATTGTTAGTGCACGAAAGGAGCCTCTTCGACTCTCCTCCTCGGCGCACTTGACATCCTTTCACTACACTGGTTCGAAAGAACTAGTGCCACGAAGTTATTGTTAAGAAGAACCACAAGAGTTTTCTTCAATCATTATTTAAAAAAAAATTTTTCTTCGCAGGCGTGTAAAAACAGAAACATAGTAGCCGTTTTGTTTCAACAAATGAGTTTGAATATCGGAGAATCCCCGAACTGTCTAGTTAGTAAACAAAGCATTGTACACTTGTGTGCGCGCCTCGTGGTGCTATGGGAAGTCCCTTGACATTTTTTGGCTGATTTGGTTCCAGTAAAAATCTATGGTTCCAACTTACTAAGATCCAAAGTGTCTCCAACTTGTACGAAAGGTGCTGGATTGGTCAATGGTAGCTGATTTTCAGGTTTATTCGTCAGTTTCAGGTACAAATCTCGGATCAGAAAGAACGTTCGAATCGCGCGCCGTGCTCTCTCCATCTGAAAATTATTGAACTACTGGTATAAACTCAAACTTTTTTATTCAAAATGTGATTACAAACATAGGTCATGGCTATAGCTAATGAAAGTCAAAGTACAAAAGTGTCTGTTCTATGATAAATCCGAACATACTTTATCGGATAGGTAGTACCTATCCGATACATTGTGGATACTACCTTTGACCTACTTACATTAATAATATAAGGACAGCTCTGAAAATCCTTACTATATATTTTTTTAACCGCCTTTAAAAAAGGAGGAGGTTGTCAATTCGGTTGATTGTTTTTTTTTTAAATTTGTTACCTCAGAGCTTTGTTGTTTATAAACAGATTTGATTTTTTTTTTGTTTGAAAGGATATACTTTCAAATTAGTCCCATAGAAATTTCATCAAAACCTTCAGTTTCAGGTTCAGTAGTAAACTTAAGTTTTTATATTAAATAACTGGAAAAAATATGTCATCAAAGAAAACATATCATAAACGAAATTGCGTATTTTGCTTCCCCGTGACTTTTCAGTGGTGTTACGCTCACTAAAACCGTCCGATTGAAGTCGGTTGTCTATGTTTTTGTAAAACTTTGATTATACACTATTTTGAGAAAAGAGATTTGAAGCTTTTGCCTTTTATAAAGTCTTTTGCAAATACTTATCTATTTCACAATTCGCTTACCGACCGCGCCGGCGCAGTCGGCGTGTCTCCTTCAGGCCCTCGACATCGTTAGGTTCGATTCCTAACAGTGCCTTGGTCCAGTAAGTCAAATTATCCCCCCCGCAACGGTCCAAGCTGAGGTTTGACCCACCGTTGGGTACCCTTGTGCTGTTGCCCCATCCTAACTTTTAAGGTTGAGCGCCTTCAGCACTCACCGAGAGTCCGGTGACGCAGAAACGGCCATCTGCGGCCAACTGCATTAAAGAAAAGAACTTATCTATGACGCTGTCTGTACCTACCTCTCCGCCGGGCAGTCGCTTCGCAAAGGCGATGCCGGACATTGGCGTGCGCGTGGGCGGCAGTAAGATCGCCGCATCCATACACAGCCACTCCACGTTTAAGGGTCGCTTGCTCATCTCACAGTACCTGACGGACATCAAGTATTAGCTAACTTTACACAATAAACATTATACACCCCTAGCATAAAAATTGAGGGATTAATCTTCGCCAAATGTCGAGACAGTATCGAGTTTTGAAGGTCATAAGCATTTGAGTATTGAGTTGGTACTAAAGCCGTAGAAAAGTCAGGTCAAAATATAGGTGTAGCAAAACAACGTGACAAAATCATCAACAATCCGCGGTCAACACACAAATGACTAACTATAGTTTAATAGCGGAAAAGAGGACTGTCTTACCTTCACATACTTGATCTATTTACCATTTATTAAGTTACTACTCGGACTAGCGTCACGCTCAGTTCTAGAGTCACTAGTACAAGTCTATTACCGAAGGTTGGCATGTACACGTGTGTTTGTAGTGTCTGTGAATAAGAGCGCGGAGTGACGTCGCACTGCATGTGCATTTTGAAAAGTCTGTCTCTCTCGCGTTCAAGCTTATTAGTATGAAGGCGGCCGTTATTATTTTGCTTTTGCTACTAATTATAAATAGTCTAATAGTAATATTTGATGGCCATGTGACGAGCACTGACGATTCTGGTTGGACCTAGCACCGCCACTCGAACTAGAGTCACGCTCAGTTCTAGAGTCACTAGTAACACTAGTAACAGTACTCACTCGTCTTCGAACATGTCAAGGAATATGTCGTCGCATTTGTAGAAGTTCCTCGCTAGCGTGGCGGCTCTCTGTCGCAATGCGTCGTGACAAGCGCAATGACGACTGCAGCTGGAGCTTGCATCGCCACTTGAACTAGAGTCACGCTCAGTTCTAGAGTCACTGGTTACATTGTACTTACTCGTCTTCGAACATATCTAGGAATATGTCGTCGCATTTGTAGAAGTTTCTCGCTAGTGCTGCAGCTCTCTGTCGCAATGCGTCGGCGGCGGCCATGTGACGAGCGCTGACGACTCCGGCTGGACCTTGCATCGCCACCCGAACTAGAGTCACGCTCAGTTCTAGAGTCACTAGGCGGACTTTTGACGCTAAAACAACGAAAAAAAATCTTAAATATTTTTAAACTCAGTAAGATTTATAAAACACTGAAAATTGGTTACTTTAATAACTAACGCCACTTGAACTAGAGTCACACTCAGTTATTACCTATTATTACCTACCTATATGAAATTAAAATACGATTATCTAGAATTCCTAGATGATCTAGCTAGACAACGACGGACCCCAAATCTTCACATACCTATATAGCCCTTCATAATAACCGTATAAAACACATTGATAAGCCAAAAATATATAATTTTATAAACAAACACCGGTTACGTATAGTCATTACAAAACCGCTAGAATTAAGATCCTGGCATTATATTCTTCCAGCTTTTTTGGTTCTTGAATCTTTAAACGTTTTTTACTCAATATTCTTGCGTTTTCTTATTGTAGGAACTCATTATAATTTATTTTCTTCGGAGAAATTCGCCGACCGTTTTACGTCGATTCGGTCTCACCGTCTCGTTTCCCAAAATATCTGAGCCCTTTTTGTATGATTGTTTGACTGCTTGTCTTAGTTTATAATGGAGAAATACATTTAACATCGCTAAACACACAAATCCCGGAAAATATCATAAAATTATTTGTTGCTATCCAGTTTTGTTAACTTTTATTGTGACAAAGGTATGTCAAGTATTCAAAAAACCATAGACAAGACAACATAAAATTCGTTCTTTCATTCACCTATTTAAAAATCACCAGACTTGGAAGTTACATAGCGTGTTCTGTTTGGTGCAATGAAAATTGATCTAAGTAAAGTTTTAGGCAGTACTTATATTAAAAAAATCCTATCAAAGTATTCGATTTTCCGACTTTGGTGCAAGTGGCAATAAAACACTTAAAGTTGTTTATTTTCATATTTAACGCCACTGGAACTAGAGTCACGCTCAGTTCTTGAGTCACTAGGCAGACTTTTGACTCAAAAATAACGAAAAGAAAACCTTAAGTATTTTTAAACTTAGTAAGATCTCTAAAACACTTTAGATTAATAATTTTCATATTTGAAATAAGCTTCAAATAATTATAGTCACTGAGTTTAATGAGATCCATTTTATTATGTCTAACTGATGTTTTAAATTCTGCAAAGACGTTAAGTTCTAAGTCACATTCTTGTCGTGGTCTAGATTTCGGTAACCAAGAATCTGGTAATTAATTAGTTACTTAATTATGAGTATGGCACAAAATGCTGGTATTTTTTTAAGTACCTATTTAAAAATAAATAAATTTGTTTTGTGAACTTACTTGGTTTACAACTAGAATTGGCAATGGCCATAAGTTTCGAGATCAGCAGAGCGTTGAAACTCTGCATGGGTTTCTTGGTCGGAGTTGACGTCACATCCTGTGAACTTTCCTGTGAACTGCTTGGCATTTCACATTCAGGACACAGTAGTGTATCTAGTAGTTCTGTGTTTACACCTGAAATATAGATACACTTATTAACACTATCTTATATGGACAGACGAGTATGTTCCTATATTTTCTTTCCTCACAAAAGGTATAAAGTACATCCTACGAATATTTTAAGGGCAAAAATTGCGAGGAAGGTAGAATGGATAGATTGATAGATAGATGGATGTTTGCTCCTCAATCCAGCTAATAGTATTATATCGATTTGGCTTAAATTCGGTAAGCGTATAGTTTATCGCTAAGATAAGTCATAGACCACTTTTTATTCCGATAACACGAGCCAAAGGCAAGAAAGAGGTATTGAAATATAATTGAGATTTCTGGACTATGACATTCTCATGACCAAGCCTAAAAGAATCTTGCGGCACTCTTAGCTTTCTTCTTCTTTTTATCGTGTCGTGGTAAAAGGATTTCAAGTGCGCCTCGAAGAGGCTCGTTTCGTGCTCTACACAAAGCCTTCTACGATTATGTAAGACATACTCAAATAATAAAAAGTAGATAATACGAAATTCTGCCATTACATTAATGAATATGAAAAGATTTCTTACCGACTAATTGAGCAGGAGCGAGTGAGCAAAAGAAAGACAGATAGCAAGTTAGTACATTAAAATATAGCATGAAAAAATAATATATTGAAATAACAGACGCAATGTACAAAATACTTGCGTATTTTAGTATCTTCGTCTTGTTGTAAACAGCTGATATTGGTTATAAAAACGAGTGAAATAACCTTTTAAGGAACATTTTTTATTTAGTACAGTAATAAATATATTTGTTTTTATCGAGCATACTCAAGGTAGGTAGATATAACAAGGTGCTAATGGGACTGCAATTAATTAAGTAGTTAGATACAGTTCCTACCCAAGAGCATGACAAATAGTAAATAATCTAGTTAATTAGGTTAATGAGAAGTCTACTAACCTTTATTGTTTATCAGCGCGAATAGTAAACAAAGCGCGAACAACGTCTTATAATCATTTTCCGTACAATCCAGCGAATCTAATATTGTTTTCAAAAACGGCCGTTTTTCTACCTCTTTGTATTCTTTTTCTATCGTATTTTCGACAGGTGTCGCTCTCTCGCTCACAATTGCAGTCACAGCGAGTAGTTTCTGTTTCTCTTCATCAGTTATATTACTGAATTCGTTTTTGGAAGAGTTTGATTCTATTCCCGAATCGGGCAGAGGGGAATCGGGGACGTTTTCCTTCAGAGCACTCCTAGTAGAGTGTATTTGAGTGACTAGATCTTCGGTCGAGTCGTGTGCTATACTCGACGTCTCGCTTATATGGGAAGTGGACGGAAGCGAGGTCGATACTAACTCCGGATCTAAGTCACAACTGGACTGGTCCGTATCGTACCCGAAGGTTTTAGCACCGCTGTATTCCGGTGTAGTATAATCGCGCTCTTGCGATGTGCTTTCCAGCGCCTTTTCTAGACTCAATTGCGGCTTCGAAAACTCAAGTTTAACGCTCGATTTCGCGTTGCTTATGTACATTTCTAGTATTTTAGTCGCACCGTCTTCGAATACGGCCGAATCTGACTGTAGAATAATCCAAGCAAGAGCGTGTACAATCGGCCCGTGGGTTATTATCAAAAATACTTGTGATAATAGAAAAAGGGATACGACACAAGCCACGGACGGTTTTGTCTCGTCTTCAGACTCCTGCCTTTGTCGTGGAAACGTCAGTCTAGTAGGTGACATTTCTGCGTTTTTCCCGGACAGAATCGCCTCCAAATTCCGAGTAATCACTTCGATAGATTGAATGTGATCTCTATTGTAAGGCGATGAGGTTGCTATTCGTCTGACGGAGCCGGGTGTCAAAGAATAGATGTATAGAGGTACTAAGAGTTTGTGTAGTAGATGCTCTGTTAAAACGTCGTTTAGGTCGGGAATGTTGAGGCATAGAATGTCGTTGATGTAGTGCAAATGGTCTAAGTGTTCCGCCACTAGATCATCCAGTTTCTGCTGGGATTGGTGGCTGGAACAAGGCAACCTTACTTTATACGATTAGCAGTATTGTACTGAGGTCGTAAAAGCGATTAGTTTGCCAAAACCCGTCTTGTTAATATAAGTTTTAAGTAACGTTTTAAACAGGAACAGCACTGTTCTGGTCATGAGCAGAAGCGATCTCATACCATCAGAAACCGCTAGCTTATCTCGTCACTTATTTACCGTGAAAAAAAAAAGTTTTAATGAAATGAGAATTGAGAGTGTTATCAGAGATCAAGTTACTTACTCAGCATCGCTTCTGACGCATGCGTCCAGTTCCAAAATGTGTTTTCCAATGAACCACACTAGATTGCTGAAATAAGGGGCCGCTGTTCTAAAAACAAAAATATATTGGAAAAATTTACTTATAATATAACATCTTATAATAAATAAAATAACTTA
Source organism: Lobophora halterata (assembly GCA_932526365.1). NCBI lineage: Eukaryota > Metazoa > Arthropoda > Insecta > Lepidoptera > Geometridae > Lobophora > Lobophora halterata. The sequence goes on from OW052012.1 coordinate 3,336,474, forward strand.
ACTTTTAGCTTAAGAGTAAAGCTCTTTTATTATAGGAGCTTATTTTGGTAGTAACACTATTAGCGTTGGTGCAGTTTATTTATTTATTTAATAGGCAATGCCAACAGCATACATAATCTACATTATCTTTGAAATCATACATAATCAAGTTCTAAAATGTATACCTATTACAGACTTGCACAACAATATTTATTTATGAAACGGTATCGAACAAATTGAGTCTAATGTCTAGAATTTCGATTATTTCAGCGGTTTTGGCTCGGCAAATCAGCCAGATCAGACGACGATGTTGACGACACGGATGGTTGAGTGGCAAGTGTTTTAGACTGCTACGCCCGGTGTCGCGGGTGCGATTCCCGCTCAGGATAATATTTGTGTAATGAACATCGGTGCTTATTCTGAGTTATGTATTCTATGTATGTATTTACAAAAAAAAAGTATATAAGTATTCTATTAGTTATCGGGTTCCCATAATACAAGCTTACTTAGTTTGGGGCTAGATAGCGTTGTGTGAAATGTCCAAAATATTTATTAAGTATTAATTTATTTATTAGACATGTCTACATATTCCCTATATTTTTATTGATTCAAATTAGAATTAAGCATGTGGCCGACTGTGGCCAGGCGAGGCCTGTTTCACAAAAGGATGATTCATAAACTCAAATGATGCAAGGAGTCAATGTCCTGGGTTTTTTGTGTCTCGATTCTATAACCGATCAGGTTTTCTGCAGGCAATGTGTATTTCAATCAATAACTGGTAAATGATAACCGCCCTTTTGTTGTTATATTTTGGAATTTAAAATAATTATTCGTTTTATTTTCTTATTTTGAGTCCAAATCCCGATGTGGACGAAAATTTAGATCAAAAACTATGATTAAGGTAGAGTACAGCCGGCCGATCTAGGCTGGCTTGAAGTAAGGCGACGATATTACATACTCTATAAAATACAGCGAGATAAGTAACACGAACACCAAGGAATGTGTGTAAAACGGAATTATTTGAACGCGAACTTCAAGCCGGCCTAGATCCGCCGGACGTAATATACTAAACTATTGGTGTCAATTTAGATTTTCTATAAATAAAAAGGATGGCACAATTTAAATTGTGCCATCCTTTTTATTTCCATCGTTTATAAAAGGGACTGCAACATTTTTAGGTTTTTCATTGTAGATCAGCGTTTCTTAACCTGTGGTCCGCGGACCCCTGAGGGTCCGCTAGTGCTCTATGTGTATGGGGGTCCCCGTCTTATCTATGGACATTTGAATTAATAAATAAATGCCAGCAAGTCTCGTAATCGTTACGCTTACTTAGCACGGCGAGCGTGTGCCAGATAGCAATACAGAAACAGATTAAAATGTATTTTTTCTTCAGTGTTAAAATAAATTGTCCTAAATTTATTGGGGTCCTTGAAATTGTGCTTGATTTTCGGACTGAAAAAAGGTTAAGAAACGCTTATGTAGGCAGTTACCTGTCTCGTATAAACCTCAGCATGCTGGCATCCTGCACTCGATACACGTTGAGCGTGAGCGTCCGCACCGCGATACGCACCATTGACTCCGAATGGTTGAAAAACTTTATCGCCTCCGTGTACAGGGGGAAGTCTTTTGTGTGCTACAAAATAAAATAAAAATTGGTCACTATAAAATTAGATTAGATTAATTTTGAAAGACAAGTATAAAGTTATCTGACATACATATAATATTTAACATTTTAGGTAAACCATTCTGGCCATCCTCACGTACTGTGCTCAAACTTGAAGATACTTTGACTAATCAAGAGAAGTCCGCACTATGAGGATATGCCAGCGAGCCATGGAAGGCAGTATCCTAAGAATAAAGCTATCAGACCGCGTGCGGAACAGCATACTGCGCTCCAAAACAAATTGCTGATGTTGGTTAGAAAGCTGCCAGTCTCAAGTGGGACTGGACACGTTTGTCGCATGTACAGCGCCTTGTGGGCAAAAACCACTACGGAGTGGAGTGGTAACCCCTCCAAACGCGAAACGATGACGTAGAAAGCCCAGAAGGAGATGGCGGAACGAGTTGAACGCATACCTGCCAACATGGACCAGTGACGCCCTTGGCTGCAAGGAGTGGAAGGAGAGGAGGAAGGCCTTTGCCCTGTAGTGGGACACAAATGGCTAAATATTAATAATAGGTAAACCTTACCTCATTATAAAAGAAATGTATGGTGTGGTTGTTTAGCTTGAGGCTTAAGGTCTTTAGAAAAGAAATGTAGTACGCCATCACTTCTTCATCGGAGAAGTCAAACTTGTGCACTATTATCGAGTTAACATGGTTGTTACTTAGCAGGTAATCTGAAAATATAGGTCGCGTAAATATGGCGAGTAGTACATATTTACCAAAAAAAAAAAACAAAAGATTTCAGGTACTAATATTTGTAAATAAGTGACAAGAATAGTTAGTGCCAGTGCTACAAAGGACGTTGATTCACAAAGTCTAGGGTACAAAACTTGTTTTTTCACTTGGGAAATTCTGAAGGTCTTGAAAGCCTAGTAATTTCACCAGCTACAGTGCCCTTTAAACCGTAATCTAGTAAAGCTTAATTTTTTTTAAGATAACTGGTTCTATAATACAAGCTCTGCTTAGTTCTGCGCTAAATGACGCTGTGTAAAATGTCCAAACATTATTTATTTACCTCAGTGATGATCAGTGATTGGTATTAAAAATTATGAATGTAGTTTTGGACCTGGAATACAAAATGGAAGTACATAATGAATAATATAAATAATGTTTGGACATTTGACGCAATAATTTTAAAGTATTGGATGCCTAGTATTAAGGCCCATTTGCTTTTATTGGTTTCTTATCTTCTTGGAATTTAACTTCATATGTTGCTAATTTATTAAAAAATCCTTATATATTTTAATCAACTTTGTTTAAAAATAACTCACATAGAGATGTTTCATTCCTAATATTCTCAAACAGTATATTGAGTGTTTGGAGCAGTTGAACGCACACATACGAAGATCCACCACATTTCTGTCTCATGATCCGAAGAAAATAGGACAGCATATTTTTCTCCAGGAAAAAACTAAAAACATACACAGACATTTAACGACCACAAATTAACTAGTAATCAGTGCACGAAAGTAGTCTCTTCGCGGCGCATTTAAAATCCTTTCACCACACTTTCGACTGATAAGAACAAGACTCTAGAACATAGAGGAAAAGCTGCAACAGTATTTTTTGTATATGACAATAACATTGATTAATGTGAATTCTCAATAGTCCTGCTTGACTGACTGACTGACTGACTGACAGACAATGCACAGGCCAAACAACTGATCATAGAGACTTGAAATTTCGAGGGTATGATTGTGAAGTGAAAAAGTGTAGGCTAGGCACATAATATAAGAAAGCCATTTTCTTAATCCGCAATGCAAACGGAATTACGGGCGTCAGCTAGTAATTAATAATAATGAAATGAAATGAAATGATTTATTTTGCTTAAAGTATTGTTAACATTATGTGATGGACAAACAACATAGTTGCGGTCGTTGGAAGTCGGTGGATGGAGAAGGCTCGAGACTGCTCGTCGTGGCGAATCATGGGGGAGGCCTATGTCCAGCAGTGGACGTCTAAAGGCTGATATGATGATGATGGTAACATTAAAGGTCTTTAACTAGTTTTGTCTTAAAATATTTTTTATAGTAGGCATGGCAAGGTAGGTACCTAGTTTTTTAATCAATAATGGAAAAAATATCAGAACACGGAAATACAATAACACATTTCAGATTTACATTTGGGATAAGCAAAAACATTTTTTATCAGTTGAGTCATAAAAAAATATTGCTCTGTTTATTATGCCCAGTGATTTGCTTATTACTACACATTTACCTAGAAGTATAACATTTGCATATTCAAGGACATACAAAATCTAAAGACACACTTCATGCATAATTTATAAATGTTGGTGAAACATAATCACAAGACTCAATCAATTGTTTTGACTATGTCAGTAGGTCATTTGTAGATTTTTCAAGTTAAAGAATAAAAATGTAAACAAATCATCCATGCTTTATGGCAAGATTACTTTTTTGCTGAATGATTTAAGAGGTATCAAAATTAACCATAAATATTCTCTTAATTGGGAATAATGCGTGTAAAACAGAAGGTGATAATGTTTCAAAAATAAATCTATCAAGACAAGTTTCACCTATCATGTTTCAGTCTTACATTTATTTAGATTATATCCTCCAGTAATCACTATATTAACATCAAGTTGTAACCTTTACTGTTACTGTGACTCCAAATTTCCTCTTAAAAACATAAATTAATTTAAGGTCTTGATTTACTATTGCTTTCACAATTATCATTTCTCATTAGTCTGATTATAAATTAACATCAAGCAATGTAAGTTTTGGTAAAAATGGGCATTTTGTTAACCATCAAATTTTCTGTATCATGAATAAACTCTAGTATTGTTTCGTAATTTGTCCTTTTTCTTGAAAAATGGTTTCCTATCTGTCGATATTGATGCAATATTTACTCAACTGGGCTATGACCTACTGTGGTAGGTACATAACATATGTCAATGATGTTCTACTAAGATAATAATTACTGATTAAGAATGAGATTCTTGTAAATAATATCTTAGCCAGGCAGCATGACCATCAGTGGACCAAAGCACTTACAGAGTGGAGGCCAAGGGACATACGGCGGCCTCAGGCAGACCACCAGCCCAATGGTTGGATGACATAATTAAGGCAGCTGGACCACAGAGGATCCGCCTTGCACAAAGTAGAGACTAGACTACAGAAGAGGCCTTTACCAAGCAGTGGGTGTTACCTGAACTGAATAAATAGATAGATAGAAATGATCTCAAATTGATTCAGACATACTTCTATGTATTCACCTGACTGGACTTAGTTATAGTCTATTGACTTCAGGCAAAGGCTAGGACATGGACAATGAACCTCATCAAGGGTCTAAGTAGGCTGGCTATGTATAGCACTAGCTATTATGGTGATAAATGCTACTTACTCAAACACGGAACTGTCATTCTGGTCACCCCATATTAGTATCTCGGCTATGCACCTCAGAGACTCCACCAAGGTTCCACGGTTGCTCTCAGAAACCGTCGTATTCTTGCAAAGGATATTATGTAAATACTTCAATCTTTCTAGTGAATGGGGGTTCTTAGGGCGCCCCCAACCTGCCCCGAACCAGCTCCGACTCCGGAACATCACTTCACTCTACAGGTTCTATGATAATTCACGAAACTTTGCACATTTTTAGTAATTTGGATCATGAAGAACGTCGTCACTAATTAGCACGTAATTTTGTATGTTTTTTATAAGACATACTGTATAATTTTTTGCCGATATATAGTCACTGACTGAAGAGTTGTATTTTGAGGATTATTGTGAATGATTCAATAAGGTTTAGCTGTTTTTATCGATTTATTTCACATTTATTTACTAGAGCGAAACAGGACAACCACAATGCACATTGTTTTTTTTTTTTTTTTTTTTTTCTTTCGAAGAACCTTAGTTCTTCGGTTTTGGCTTCACATCAAAGGTATATAGCCAGTGTCAAGTAATTAGAGAGATTATTTTGTCATAAGTCAGAGTCGATAAGTCAAGTCATGCCCCTGTAAAGTAGTGGTGGTTGCGACTTTACTAGAGGCTTCTATGGAGTTTTGGAGGCAACACGAAAAGTCACGTTTTACAGCATTACACTATTCACCAACACTCATACACGTTCACGAGCACTTAATGGATAAAAAACCACCGTTTTTACACTTAAACACTCAAAGTTATACAAGTTTTGTCAATTAATTTAATGCCGACAATACGCCATTTTTCACTTTCCCGCCAAAACTCCTCAATGCACATTGTAATTTTGACAGAAGGTAACCTGAATTTGGGTTGTTGTGTCAACTGTCAAGAACGACGTTGACATATTAGTGACATTAACATATTTGACAGGGGAGTTTTGACGGGAACATGAAAAATGGCGCATTGGCGGCATTAAATTAATTGACAAAACTTTTATAACTTTGAGTGTTTAAGTGTAAAAACGGTGGTTTTTTATCCATTAAGTGCTCGTGAACGTGTATGGGGGTAGTGTTGGGGAATAGTCTAATGCTGTAAAACGTGACTTTTCGTGTTGCCTCCAAAACTCCATAGAAGCCTCTAGTAAAGTCGCAACCACCACTACTTTACAGCAGGCTGTCGAAACTACGGACTAGAAAAACTTTGTATGGACCGAGGAAGAATTTTAATGGTGGCTATATATACGTTTCACTCACATCTCCAACCTCTCGCTCTTCTGTCTCACGTCATTCATTCGCGCCATGCCGATCACTTCGCTTTGTATGTTTCAAAATTTACTAATGTGATTTATTATTTAATATTGGTGGTTTTCTTACAAAATACTTTCAGTTTTACATAATTTTATGACATTATTGATTGTAATGACTGTGGAATGTAACAATGAAGTACCGAAAGTGTGAGATATGTGGTTTTAAATTGGAAAGAAAAGATGGTGAAAGAAGGTATTTCATGGCAAGATTCCTAGAAATGTGAAGCTCGGTAAGTAAAACACAAGTAAAATGATACAATGGTAAACAGTGTTTATACCACATCATATTATTTACCTACATTTTATTCGTGGCATGTTTATTTTGGTTGGAAAATAGTGCGTGAATTAAAATATCGATTTATCGATATCGATAAAATAATATTTGTTTCAATGCAGGTGCAAGCTACATAATTGTTACACAACATAACTGTTTATAGGGATCCAAGTCTTACAAGAAACTTGTAGTTAGCACAATTTGATTTTATTATTGCTAGAATTTTAATGCTAACAGTCCAATTTATTTATTGTAAATTGCAGGATACAGCACCGCGCGCGTTGAAATGTGCGAAGGGACGTTTAGACGTGGCCCTGGACTGGCTGTGGAAGCAGCAGGAGTACAATGGTCTGTCGAAGTATGCACTCGGTGCCAAGCTCATACGCAAGCCTAGCCTCAAGCGCGAGCCTTATCTGTCGATCGCGGCTCGCCCGTGATCAACTCGGGCGTAGGCTCCTCGCGCTCCGACGAAAATGTGAGGTTTCTAACATACATCCAGGTCAGTAAACATAATTGTTTACAGGGTTCCAAGTCTGACAATAAACTTGTAGTTAACACAATTTGATTTAATTATTACTAGAATTTTGAGCCTAACAGCCCAATTGATGTATTGTAAATTGCAGGATTGAATAATGCGAAGGGACATTTGAACGTGGTCCAGGATTAGCTGTCGAAGCAGTAGGAGAACTTATAATAATGCGTTCATTTGAGATGTAATGTATTTTTATTTACCAACCTCTGATATTTCCGATTAGTTACTGGTTTTATTTTAGTGGTAGATTTCAGACAAAAGTAGAAAGTACCTATGAATCAGTAGCAAAGCAATATATGAATCTGATTTAAAGCCACACAATGATTATTTGAACATAAAATATTATGTTCAATAAAACGTTAGAAACCTCGTAATTTATTGAAAATGGTATTTTATATTCAAATGAACATGTGTGACTTTAAATCACTACTGATTCTATTAAATTAATTACAACAGGCATCGATACGTAAGCTATCGATTATTTTGGCAGGACGTCACTAGTTTTTTTTCTTCATGTTGGTAAGGCTTTTTTGACGATTATATTGTTATTTTGTTGGTAATGGACAGTATCCCTCAGTTTGACATTGACATAGACGTCAATGATCATTGACTTTTTTTGTTAGGAAGTTCCGTCTCTTAAACGTAGTGGTTATATTCTCTTTGCTTTACAGGGACATGACTTGACTTATCGACTTTGACTTATGACAAAATAATCTCTCCAATTACTTGACACTGGCCTTTGATGTGAAGCCAAAACCGAAGAACTTAGGTTCTTCGAAAGAAAAAAAAAACATATTTGACAGTAAAATAAAAACCACAGTCAGTAAGTAGTTCTGCTACTCATCGGTAGATGACGCACTAAGCTTGAAAGTTAAAGGCAGAGTAGTAGAGTAAGGCAGATAAAGAGTCACGAAGTTTCATAAAAACTACTGTGATAAATATACTACAATTAAACTTCTATCAAGGAATAGGTGATCATTATTTCGCATTAATACCAAGAACGTTTGTCCTACAGTACCTACCCACCCTACAGTTTTTGTCCAATATGATTTTAACATTTTCCATAAGTATTGTGTGTCTAGTTTTATAATGGTGAGCATTAAAGCATAATTAAAAAAAAAACCAGATCTATCAAGTAGAGCTAAATTGATACCTAGTACCTACTCTACTACTATAAAAATAATCAAACATGACTTTCAAACTATAATTTTCAATACATTCAAGATACGATTTGTTATTGAATGGTAACATGTTTTGTAAGGGGAACAAAAACAAAAAAACATTATTTTTTTACAGGAAAAAATATTTTTATTCATTACATAAGCACCTACCTACCTACGTTCAGCTCTTTTTTCATACACATTTTGCTAATAGCCCGGCCCGGCATCATTACAACCAGTCTTCTAATAGTTCTTTATTTACACATACAAACTACCTACCCAAAAGAAATACGTATTTAGGGTTCCGAAATAGCGTGTGAGTACTATTAATCAGTCCTACTTACAATATTTTGCGGAATCCAAATTCCATTTAAAATAATAAAGTGTAATTATAATGGTTCAGGGATGTATCATTATCTAAGGCAGAAATTAGGACAAAAACTTTTGGAAATTCCTAATTTACACTCTGGAGTGTACTTAATTATAATAGGCATGATATTATTTTTTTTTTAAATCCTATTCTCTTCGCATTGGGGAACATAAAGATAACATAATTTGAGTGGTGAATGAAAATACAGATAGTTCGAGAAGGTAGAGTCACTTTTCATAATTATGTACTGTCCTGTTACATTAATAATTACCTACATTAAGGCTTACTGCTATATCCTAGAAGCTCAATTTTTTTTAAGAGTAGGTTTTACAGGAAGTACCAAATTATCTACTATCTAAGATTTGATAGAAGGTACTTAATGGACGGAGTATTCTTCTCTTTGTACATTATACTTAAACTAATTAGCTATAAATAAGATACGTAAAATAAGTTATTTAGGGTTAATATTAGTGAAATAAATTATAAGTGATATAACCTACTTAGTGTTAAATACCCAAATGTTGGCCAGTGATACCATTTTCGATCATGATCAATTTGGATTAAAGCGTTAAAACATTGCTTTACTCAATAATGTAACTAATAACTTAGTAAGTGTGTAAAGTAAAATAATAAGCTCCATTTAAGTAGTGATAATAATACGGTCTATGAATGTTCGCCCCTCCACATATCGCCGTCATACAAAATGCCATTATTAATGCCTAGATTACACGTACCGAGTACCCGGCCCAGACAGTAAAATGTTACTCGGCCGAGACAGTGAAAGCATCATCACTCGCTCAGCCGAGAACTCGGCCGAGTACTTGGTACGTGTGATCTAGGCATTAGTTAGACTGATCAAGCAAATGGAGGGGCTCGCATTTTTAACAGAAAGATCTTAGGAAATAGTACGATGACACACAAGCGTTTTTACTCGCTGATTGTTGGCGTTTTTAAACGCTAGCGTGTGAGCGTGTTAGCTTTTGGGAAGGATTGTCAACAAGCAGATTGTAAAAAAGCCGATGACACTGGGCGAATTTACACGCTACAATCGCTAGCGTGTAGAGTGTAAAAAGCCGTGTGTCATCGTACTATAGGGAATTATTATTCATTCTCATAACTGACAACGATCATTATACATCATATATTGTATCAAAACACGTAGGTGGAATTCTTGAGGGCGGTATCGTTTGTTTTTTAAAGTTAACTATTTCTCATACATGTATTTTTATCAATAAAAAATATTATGTAGAGCTCTGATAAGTTACCTTTCGATACCTAAAAACATCCTTATCAGGAGTTTCGATACATATTGTATACCTAGGTGTTTTTACAGTATAAACTCACAAAGTACTATTACAAAATTGTACCTATAATTTAAATTGTAGTATCAACAAATTATATAAATATATTTAGTAATAAATCCGCTTGATTTCTAAACAAAGGTTTTAATTAACTTAACTTTAGTTTAGAATTTTAGTACATATTACTATATTATAAACCAAAGAGTCAACGAACAGAAAACCAAAGTTTAAAGATACGACACGTGTTTCGCCTCTACACGAGGCATCATCAGGAGGTGTGGACTCGCCGAAGTTCGAAACGAGAGTAACTCTCGTTTCGAACTTCGGCGAGAGAATTTATGGATTTCCGCAAAGTAACGCCTGAATCAATCAATTATCTTAAATTGTAGTATTTTTTACACTGCTCTGCATTGTAATGCTGCTTGCGTTTAATCTTGCTAGATGTGTAATGAATTTTTAATCCACTGTCATGGTTATATTTCGTGTCTAAAATCATGACAAATCTTTAAATATCATAGGCAAAATGTTGCTTTGACTCTATCCTACAGTTCTTTGCAAGGCAACGGACCTTGACTGCAGCTCGATACGAGCTATTTACTTGTTCTATTCTACTTTGCACATACCTAATTGATTACAATAGAAATTCCACATCTAACTATCTGGTTCTAAAAAATCGCTTACAGTTTATTACTAGTGGCAATGCAGTAACATTCAAGCTTATCAGAAAACAAAGTCGACCTTCGATCGTAATCAAAACAGACATGCTGCATTTACTATTCACTAAGGGTAAAAGTTCTGAAGAGCATCGGAGTAAATCGAGTTGTACGTATCCCTCAATACGTAGACACTGTCGCCTGGTTTCCCGTTGAACATGTACTGGCCTTTAAGGTTTGTGACCTTAGAGTTGGACGGAGCTGGCTTCGGCTTGGGTTTCGGTTGGGAGTATGAAGGCATCTGGTAAGCAGGGCGTTGAGGCATCATTTGCGGAGCGAAGCCGTATGGATTGACGGACATTTGAGGAACCTGCGGATAACCCTGGGGTCCACCCCACTGATACACTCCAGTAGGCTTTCCGTTCGAAACAAAGTCCAATGGCAGATTGATGAAAGGATCGGCAACCTGAGGTGGCATACCCTGTGGCATCATAGGAGACATCGGTGGACCGATGCTTGGAGGCTGAGATACGTAGCCCAACCCAGGCACAAACATATACGGGGTCGGAGGCATACGTATGTAGAAGATCGGTGAGTTATCGTATTGCAACGAGTTCAGGTTATCGTTCTGGAAAGACTCTCCGTTCCCATTCTTCTTCTTGTTCTGCTGGCGACGTCTCGATGGAATAGTCCTTGATAAGTCTTCATCTTCAAAGTTGTCGTCGTTAACCGAAAAGTTTACGTTATCATCATCATCTTCGGCGAAATCGAAGCCAGAGGACAGAAATGAGGGGTAGAAACCGAATAAGTTTAACGCCTTGTTTTTTCTGTTTGTGGGAGGTGGTTGGGTAGTAGTCGTCAGTTCCTTGAACTTTTCTTCGAGCTTGCTGGCTCGGCTAGTGATTTCAGTTGCAGTTTCCTCTTGAACAGTGGTGGCTCTTGATCTTCGGCTGTCCTGCGTTGCGGTTTCCTCTGGAATGACGGCGGCTTTTGACCTCCTAGCTGAAGGGGCGCTGGATCCGTGGTGAGCTAGGAATAGCACCACAAGAACTAGTAGAAGTTGGCTTGAGCAGTCCATTGTTCAGTCTGAAACGAAAGGAAAAGATTTTTAACGACTTGTAACTTAAAGAGATTATACACATATACACATTCAACGTTTGCCTTTATCGGGAATAAATAGTTTTGTTGAAATAAAATGAAAATATAACCCAGTAACAATATATCAGTCAGAACAGTTTACAAAATCTTCTATCTGTCTGATGTCTGTCAATGTAAAAATATAACAAGAAGCTACTAAAAATAAATCGAAGGAAACCATCACTAATAAATTAAACGGTCCAGCAATTAGAAACCATTTACAACAAAATAACACACTTGTACCGTGCACTTTACTTCAATAAGTATGTAGAATGAGTCCTTTATTGAAACCTATTAACAACCATTTACAGTAACTATAGATGGTACTTGCTACTGTCGTTATTGAAAATTAAGCATGTACTTAATAAGTAGGTATTTACTTCAATAAGTTGGCTAGAGCCAATGCTCTAGTCAGCCAATTATTCTAAAGTATCTCGTTAAAAACACCAAAAGTAATTAAATACTGTGGGTTTGACCTACAATTAAAATAATTAAGTACAAAGTACTACTGAAACTTTACGAATGTCGATATGCTTTCGAGCCGTGGGAAATAAATATCCTTTTTAAAAAAATACTCAAACCTTTTTATTTCATATGAATGTTATTATTTTAAGACTGTTATCTATTGAATTTTCTCACTATTAGCGGCAATAAAACAAAAGATAAAGCAACTAAGTACAAACAGACAAGCCTCATGTTCAGATAAAACTATTGTGTATAAATAAATTGTGTACAAAACTATATACCTAGTGCACAAAAGGAGCCTCTTCGAGGCGCACTTGAATTCCTTTCACCACACTGGTTCAAGTGACACGATAAGACGAAGAATGACTATCGAATATGACACTTCGTTTTTATATTTTCAAAGCTATTTTGTAAATAAAGACCCATGGTTACATATTAGCCAAATAAAAAAAGTGTATTTAGATTATTGTTACCATATATGAAGACCCAGCCAGTCATTCGCAGATTGGACATGCTTAAATTTTATTTAGCGGAACCATCCATTAAGCCATCACATAAATTATTATAATTATTTAATATTCATTAAAATAGTACCAGTTTCTACATTCTTAAATAATTTTGCTGACATTCAAAGATAAACCATTAAGATCATCACCATTTATGGCTCAGACATCCGCTTAAAGTTCCAAAACTTTTTTTATTAAAACGTGTCGTGTTAAATACCCTCTGTCAGTCTTAAATTGTCAATAATAAACTGAACAATTTAACACAAAAAAGCATACGAAGACAAGCGTAGCAAGGCCGGTTCTTTACCTCAGACCACTTATCGCTCATAGTATATTTAATTATAACGTTACAATATAAGTTACAAGAGGAGACTGTTTTTAGGTAGTATCGAATAAAAGTCATTATTAGGAGGGATGAAGATTTGAATGTTATCTATGATCTAAAATACTCTGATATAAATGTTAATGATAACCATCTAATAAACCACGTCTTTTTTTGTGAGTGTATTACGTGTTAAATGTGAAAATATTAAAAAGAAAATAAAATATAATACGAATAATATTTAAAATTATTTGACTACTAAATACCGTTTTGTACCTTTTTTAACAAGCACATAATCTCATTGAAACACTTAGTATTTTTTTAGTTTTTAGCCACACTACATAGCATAACTCTAATTCTTATTAAATCTTATACTATACAGGGCGTCCCACGGCTATGCCACATGGAGGAAAAGTACTTTGAATATTGTAAATGGAACATTTTACTGAAAGAAGACATTATTTGAATTTAAAAAAACAATTTAAACTGCATTCATAGATATTTAAATAATTACATGGTTGAACCGGGAATATCATACCGATCGAAAGGTTTCATCATATAGATTATTTTTTGCTAAATAACATAGAGTCACAAATACAACGAAGTAACGAAGTAAGTGAAGTACGAAAAATATAATTTGATTATTGGTACCTTCTGTACTACATTTGAACATCCCACTCAAAGTAAGCACTTTGTATTTAACCACAGCTTAACTTTATAATTTAGATAACCTAATATCCTGTGGGTAAGTAAAGTACCTAGATTACTTATTCTGTTTAATCAGTATCCTTTACGAACCCACGTACTTAATGTTCGTACTTATTATGATAAGATCGAGAGTAAGATCTTAAGTAGAGCGAGACTAATTGATCTTGAAAGAAATCCTCATTATAATCCACTTTTATGCTGGGAGCTACAAGTTTTATAGAGTAGAGTCTGCTAATAATATTATAGTTATGTATTTTGACGACTCAGATGGTCGGAGGCCAGTGGATCAGGCTAGCCCAGGACCGCAAAAATTGGCGTACTGAAGAGGAGGCCTATACCTAACAGTGGGTGCAAGAAGCTGGGCAGATAGATAGATAGATAGATGATCTAGTGATTAGTGCGTTGGACTACATCGCCGAGTGTCGCATGTTTGTTAAATAGGCAATGCAGACAGGGTACTATGTTGCATCTGTGCAGTCCGAATTTTGGATTTCTACAAAATGGCAGAGTGACAGCGGAGCGAGTGCGGCGCCCGAGCCGAGGTTTTACGGGCTGGCTCGAGCTAAGTACCCGGGTTTGCCAAACGATGAATAAAACTTAAATTATTGTCAATTAAAGGTACCGCCTGACGCAAATCCATAGGAAAACGACTAACGGTAACAGTTATCCAATTATAATCAAATTTATTTTGACAAAAATTCGACTTAATTTTTTCAAGTTTTTTTGCCGTATTATTATAGTCAGTTGCCGTTTAGTGATTAAAATTTGACCGTGTATATATGTCGCAGGCATATTGTATAACTCGGCATTTTACAAACGGCGTCGTCCGTTTACAAACGCTCGCTGTTTTGTAATATGCCGAAGGTAAATTATTAATTGCCTCGGCATTTTGTAATATGCCACAACATTGGTGGACCATTCAAACGCCGTTTGTAAAATACTACTTTTTGTATGATGGTCACCCTACAATTTCAACTAATGTCGAATTGAACGAGTTGTCAATTTGCCTTCGGCATATTGCAAAACAGCGAGCGTTTGTAAACGGACGACGCCGTTTGTAAAATGCCGAGTTATGCAATATGCCAAAATGCCTGCGACATATATACAAAAATAAAGGATATAGGTAGTATTTTATAAGTTATTATCAGGAGGGTTACCGGCCAAAACATTTTCGATCACGAATTAGTTTCGTTTCCATTTCAGATTCTGATTTTGGTGGCACTCTTGAACCAAATCTTTTTAACGTCACTACTATAGTTACTGGTTCCCAATTAACCCAATTCTCAAAAAACCCACAACGAATTTCCATACTTGGATTCCCAAAAACCCCAAAAACAAAATTTTTCGATATCAGGCTATCACACTTTTTCCTTTTTTCGGTACAAGTGAATGGAAAAGCTGAGTGAAATGCCCCCTTCCTACCTACAATAAAGTCGAAGTAAAGCGTCGATGACACACGAGCTGATTGTTGGCATTTTTAAACGCTAGCGTGTGAGCGTGTTCGCTTTTGGGAAGGATTGTCAACAAGCAGATTGTAAAAACGCCGATGACACTGGGCGACTTTACAATCTTCAAGCGAAGTCGCTGGCGAGTAGCGTGTAAAAAAGCCGTGTATCATCGTACTATAAAGCTACAGTACAGGTGGTTACTGTCAAACCTTGGTCAACAATTGATATACCTATTAGCTAAGAATAGTTTATCTTTGTAAGTATTTCTAAGATAAAAACATTGTAGGTCGCATGTCTTTAAAAGGCCAGATGATTGTGTAAAATTAAGTTCTCAAAACACTTTAGGCTTCATTAACTTGTATCGAACTTAATTACGAACCATTAATAGCTATACGGTAATTAAATTACAATCAGCATAATTACTGACTTATTTTTAGGATTCTGGAGTAAAATAATTGTTTTACAAAAAAAAACGATATCAAGGGAAGCTTACTACGAGTTTCGTTTACTTGGATGACATATTTCCGGTCATATCAAACTGCTAAACCGTTTTGATTAAAAAAAAGAACTAATCTAAAAAATATCCTTGACATAAAAAATAAATTTCCGAATCGGTTGATTGGGTAATGAAAGACTTAGTTCTGAGGTGACAAACATATCCATTAAACAACTGAATTGAGAACTTCTATACATTTATATTATGTAGGTTCATTTCAATAATATGTATTATTGTGTATTTTTAAGTTAGTTTATATTAGGTATGTAGTATGTAAATGAAAATAAATAAATGTCTTGTTGAACTGAACAGACAATATAGTACGTATCTAAGTAGTTTATCTAAGTACGTTTTTAAGTAAATTTAATCCATTTTTTTTTATAATTTCTATAGATTATTTCTTATTTTATATAATTGTCCATTAGAATGTGGCATTAGTTTAACGAATTTTACTTTTCACGACTACGAGGCATTTAACGACTTTGTCTTTTACGACTATATTATATGGCATTTTAAGTAATTTTCCGAATGTGGTATTTGTACACAAAGCCAGTATAGAGGATCTTTGGTTCTAAATTTTAAAGCACTACTCTGCGTGGTTCCACTCTAACTTAACCAGTTATTAACTTTTTACTAAAAATATTGCCGCATTTTACATTGTACGTTTACGCCTACTAGAGTTTAAATATCAACCACTCACATACAATGTTGCCCTGCGTGTTACTGTTTACATTTCTTTAGTCACTACACAACGTAAGGCGTATTTAATTGTGATTATAATAGAGTATGACATATTTTATTATAAGGTAAAATATTAAGATAATTGATTGATTCAGGCGTGATATATATACTAAAGTTCTAAACTAGAGTTAAGTTAATTAAAACCTTTGTTTAGAAATTAAGCGGATTTATTACAAAATATATTTATACTATTTACTAATAGGTAAAATATTATTTAATTTAGTATCTATGTACAAATTTACAAAAGGAAACAATTGGGCCACCCATAGACCGTTGCAAACGATCTATAGATAGCTCAAGTGATCCAACACGGTATCCGATTGCAGCGTGCCGAGGATACTGGCTGCATTGCCTCTTTGTATTGGAGAAAATATTAGTTTTAGGCCTGAAGTGTGTATACGCAACTATTTCAGTCTACAATGTTTTGTATAAAGATATACGAGCTTGCAAAAGTACGATGAACCAACGTACCTACCTGCATATATATGTACATAAATAGGTACCGGAATACCGATATGGAACTGAATATTTTTACATTTGTCAATTGAGTAAGATTTATCAATAGCGTAAATAAAATCGAATTATTTTTTTTACGTAAACTAAAAGCTAAACAATGTTCAGTATACTATATTATATAATAATATACTATATTGAAAATTGTTTAGCATTTGTTTTCATGTTTGAGTAGTATAAGACTAAATAGTAGGTACCTACGCTTATTTTACTTCTTGACGTGTAGGGCTTGCTGGCAGAAAATGCTTTTGAGCTGTAAGCCTGGCCTTGGTGTAATTCAATTTTATTTTAAGTAAATAAAGAAGTTAAATAATATACATATGGAAAGATATATTTCACACTGCAATGTCATAACTGTTACAATATTTCAGTACCAGGCTTTACTTTATCGTATAAGACCCACTGCTGAGCGAATCTCTTGCAAGAATGTATGGTTAACTAAATTATTTGCTTATTTAACGGTAAAACGTTTTATTAGTCGATTTCCACACTCTATTGTCTTGGTGGTCAGCATGTTATTAATACGTCTGTTTATTTAATGATGGTAAGAAAAGCTAAAAGGGTCATTTGGTTAAGTTCAGTACATTGTATTACAGTACATTATAGCTTAGCAAAACATACGCAAGTATTTATCTTTCTATTTTAATACCTTAACTATGTATTACTTAATTATGTACCTCAGGGGTTGCAGAAAACCAGCGCCTCAGAATTAGGTCCCACCACTTCCACGGCTCTACTTTTTTCTTCTTTGTAATGTATCTTTGTCTTCTTATGTGTAAGCAAATAAAATTATTCTTGTAAATATTCTTGCTTATTTCTTGCTGATTGTGTTTTAAACTGATTTATTTAATTATTATGTTTTTTTTTTATTAAAACAACTTATTATTTAGATTTTACTACTTCTTCGGCCTGACATCCTCCATAAATGCATCCTAAAGATGCACTCTTTAGTGTATACTTTATTTTAATATTTTTGAAGATAATATAAATATATTCAAAAGGCTTAGTGTAGTTATAATGACTGAATAACTGACAGAAAACGCAAATGCCAAACCACTGAAGGTAGAGACTAGAAATTTGCAAGTTATGTTCGCCAAAACATATAGTCGCGTACTAAGAAATACGTTTTGTTAATTCGGTGTATTATATCACTGGGTAGTGATATAATAAGATAAAAAAAATATATTACTCAAAGTTCTGCTTGTCAAAAGAAAGTGAACACATTAAAATACAATTTATGTTTGCAAAATGTGGGAAAGGAAAGCGCCAAAATCATGATGACGGCGCCTGCGCCTAATTGAGTTCGCATGTTTGTTTTTGTCAGTAGGTGCTTGCTGATCATTCCTAGTTGCGCCGGATTTTCTTTTTATTTTATAAAAAATAATGAATTGACAGTTCACAGACTTATACACCACAAGATTTTAATTACCAGAAAAGAAACACAAGCCGTTACTGAAAACAAATATGGCCTAAAATTTAGTCCCTTTTTTTTAATATGATAAATATGATAAGAATTGTTACTGTTACCGTTAGTTTTTTTCTATGACCTTGAGTCAACCGGTACCCATTATTGATAAAATTATTTGAGTTTCATTCATCGTTTGGCTAACTCAGATACCTAGCTCGAGCCAGCTCGGCTCGGGTGCCACACTCGCCCCGCTGTCACTCGGTCATTTTGTGATTTCTGACTGCATTGCTTTTGGTGTATAATGTAGGTAACATAGGAGCTAAGTATATATTGAGTAACTGCCGAGCCATATGTTCTAATATCATATCCATAACAACACTATTCTTGAATACAATATTTTAAACATAATACTTACAGCATAATACAAACATTGTGTCTTACAACAATGCCCATAATAAAAATATTGTGTCTAACAATACCCAGCAATTTGGTTAACAGCCCGTCACATTACTCAAATTTAATTCAATCTCTCCCAAAGACGCAAAGAACTAGCCATACCCACAGCACCTCCAGCAATTATACACTAAGCGCCACAAGATAAAATCAAGTTCATATGCAACGAAGCCCAATTTTGAGCACCCGTTACAAAAAGATCAGATAATCATGCCCATAAATTTCTAAGCTAATTAAACTCGTAATGGCGAAGTGCGACTCGGTATGCACTTTGATATTCTCCGACGCATCGGCGCACACTGTACAAGATTTCAAAAAGTGTTTCTACATTACTAGAAAAAAGGGACAAGGCATTTATTAACTCTGCAAGGAAGTCTTAAATAAAGTCCACGGCTTTATCTATCTATCGGCGTACCGACTTAGGGCATAGAATGCTGACAAATGCTATGGCATTTCTAATGTAGGAAGGAACAATAAAAAACTCGACGCCTCGAGTGCGTACTCATTAGTTCAACTAGTAATCGTTTATCATTCCAGCAATATAGCTACGTTGCTCTTTGACAGCTTGCGGGCTTATCTATCCGATTCGTTCATCAATGATTCGGTGCACCAAATTATAGTATAAGATAATTACACCTAAACAGGCTTTATGTTTTTCGTAATTACATTAAAATTGATACAGCAGTTACTATTGGGCTATTAAGGTAACGCTTGGTGTGAATTTAATGCTCATTTGTACCGTGTTTTAGATTTTGGGCGTGTTAGAATTATCGACGTACATAATTTGCTCTTGTTAAATTAAGTAACGTTATGCCAGTCTTCGATGCCCAGCAGCTACTGTGTTGATGAGGTTGTGTTATGTTCATATAAAGAAATGAAGACTAGCTTTCTGCCCGCTTCCTTGCGTGGTAAAAATATTCCATTAAAGTTTAAGTATATTTCATGCGATGGAAAAGGCAAGATCCATTCGCACAATATCGTTGATATAGCGATACCTAAGCAATTTATTTATTTCCATTATTGTCTTGTAACATATTCTAATCACATAAATTGCATACTTATGCAATAATTGTCAGGTATTTGAAGCGTAATTTTCATTGTTGGTTCTCGATAATTATTACTAGAATGCTCAAATATATGTACCTCCATTTTATGTATATTACAATTATGGTTTTATTTACGCTAGTTTAAAAAAAAGTTAAGCGCCTATGGGCTTTACCATATGGCTTTCACTAAATTTTTATAAACACTTTATTATAAAATGACGAGGTACAGTTATTAATCTTTATCGCACAAAAACTAAATTGTCTATAATAAATGAAGCAACCAAGGTGTCGTTAAATAACTCTTTAAGAAAATTATAGATCAATTTCATTTAACTAATGTTTATAATCAAGTTTTTTGTGTGCGAATATTATACCTACTCAAATGTCCTAGTGGCGAGCGCACCGGTAAAAATGTGTTTTCTAGATGCCAGTTAGATCTTAGTTTTAAAATAATATTTAGGTAAGGCCTAATAGGCCTACGACTTTTTTATTTATAAGTAACCCTGCAACTTGCTCTGGGATTGGAACTTTCGAGCCGCCCGAAGGATAACAATACCTTTGATTGAGAGTAAATAACATCAAAGAACAATACCTAAATTTAATAAATATGAAAAATTGAGAGGTACAATAAATAAAGTACATATTTATTCACTGCAAAAAGAAAAAAAACTTATACAGGTAATACTCATGTTACTAAAATTCTGTTTGAATTTGTGACAGCGAGAATAATTTATATTAGTAACGATTGCAATTATAATTCCTTATAACGAAATTTAGTAACGATTGCCATATAATATTTCTAGACAACGAAAGTTATAGTGGTACAAGAAAATATATTAGGTATAATTTACTATTTTAGTCTTGCTATCCCATTTTTTTCTCCGTGGCATGGCTTTGACAACAAATTCATATTGCGTATTTTTTCCAACCCTGGCGTACTTCCCGTCTTCCCAGAAAGAGATTCATCCCATCCGCGGAGAAATGATCAATTTGTCTGTACCGATCATAAATCTTTCACTTTCAAATAGAGTTTCAGACAATGCGACATCGAATTACTGTAATGGTGGCAATTTGTGCCGCTGGCCCACCAACACGACAGGGAAAGTAGGCGGTCACGAAATAAAGAAAATCATGTAAATTGGGTGCATTTGCACGCCAACCAAATAACTAGAGTGGATGGTGTCGAGTGGTTGCGTAACATTATCATCATTACATCCAGTAACTTGGAAACTACTTTACTATTAGAATAATAAACAATAATAATAAACATTCACACACTCACACCCCTGCACTAGGATTCCCTGTGTCGCAGGTGGCATGGACACATACAAGACATCACAACATCCAAGACCCGAGAACAAACATTTGTGTTCGTCACAAATATTTGCCCCGGCCGGGGATCGAACCCGGAATACCAAGCTTCGTAGGCAGGGTCACTACCAACTAAGCCACGGTGTCGTCATTTGCACAGGCTAAAGCAAGCTCGGAGAGACTCCATATTTAAATTGTACGTTTGTCAAGTAAGCGCGTCGATGACACAAGCGTTTTTACAAGCTGATTGTTGGCGTTTTTAAACGCTAGCGAGCGTGTTAGCTTTTGGGAAGGATTGTCAACAAGCATATTGTAAAAGCATATTATACAGAAGTCCGAAGAGTATAATCGGCCCTTGTGCTTAGCTTTTGTGGACTATGAGAAGGCCTTTGACTTTGTTGAAACCTGGGCTGTCCTGGAATCCTTGCAGCGATGCCAAGTAGACTATCGTTATATCGAAGTGCTGAGATGCCTTTATAATGCTGCCACCATGAGTGTCCAAGTACAGGACCAGCAGTCTAAACCCATCCAATTGCGCAGAGGGGTGAGACAGGGGGATGTCATATCCCCAAAACCGTTCACAAGCGCATTGGAGGATTTGTTTAAGACGCTGGACTGGAAAGGTATGGGCATTAACATAAATGGCCAATGCATCTCACACTTACGATTCGCCGACGATATAGTCTTAATGGCGGAGTCGCTGGAGGAGCTACAACAGATGCTGGATGGCCTAGCATCAGCCTCGCGACAGATAGGTCTCGGCATGAATTTGGATAAAACCAAAGTCATGATCAATGACCACATTGATCCGGGACCTATCGTCGTAAATGGCCACCTTCTTGAAATTGTTTCAGAGTACACGTACCTCGGGCAGATTCTGCAGTTAGGTAGAAACAATTTTGAAAAGGAGGCCAAGAGGAGGATTCAGCTGGGCTGGGCAGCATTTGGAAAACTGCGTCGAGTCTTTTCCTCACCCATACCGCAAAGTTTGAAAACGAAAGTTTTTAACCAGTGCGTCCTACCCGTCATGACATACGGAGCTGAGACGTGGATACTCACGGTACGGCTAGTCCACCAGTTTAAAGTCGCTCAGCGAGCTATGGAACGGGCTATGCTCGGCGTCTCTCTGAAGGATATGATCCGTAATGAGGTTATCCGACAGTGTACCAAGGTTACCGACATAGCTCAGAGAATTAGCAAGCTGAAGTGGCAGTAGGCTGGTCATATCTGCCGAAGAACCGATAACCGCTGGGGTAAACGAGTTCTTGAGTGGAGACCGCGAATCGGCAAACGTAGTGTAGGACGCCCTCCGGCCAGGTGGGGTGACGATCTGCGAAAGGTTGCGGGCAGAAGATGGATGCGGCAAGCCGAAGACAGGGCGCGAACGCGCTCATTGGGAGAGGCCTATGTCCAGCAGTGGACTGCGATAGGCTGATGATGATATTGTAAAAACGCCGATGACACTGGGTGACTTGACACGCTACAAGCGAAGTCGCTGGCGCTAGACGTCTATAGTCGAATAGTCAATTCCTGCTAATAATGCATATCTAAGTATTTAAACCTTCATAGCTTTTAAATAATAACAAAAATAATTTATCAATAATTATTTTTAGAGATTTATGAGAGGTGTCTTGAGAGGGACACAAAGGAATATAAGATTTTTTTTTATTGTCACAAACAAAGTTGTGCAAGCTCGTCTTGTTCGCATGCGGACGCAAAAAAATAACCATAACCTACCGTCATTCAACTTTTATCTTATAGCTTTTGAACTCTAGCTAGGCGATTGGTGACCTCAGAGGTCAATGCCCTGACCTAAAATTTCTCCTTACGCCCTCTCTGATGGTACCATAAGAATCAAAGTTTTACAAAAACATATTACAACCGACTTCAAATATGACTGTCCCAGTGACCTCATTTTGACGTCAGTTTTTCAGTTATTTTGATTTCAAAGCCTATTATATATTATTATTATTATATCATTTATTAATATTTTTTTCTCATTAAAATTTATTTTAATTATTATTATTATTATAGTGTTTCCTTTTAGGTCTCTCGCATAACGAGGAGTTACGTTTTTTCGCGGGCTTTCGGCCAAACGAAAAATTGATGATGTTATTTATGTAGGCAGTGATAAAAACTTTCGTACAATACGGCAGGTGTTAAGAATAACAGCTTTTTGGAGTTGAATGTATGTGAGTTTGTGAATATCTTAAAATTTAAGGCTGGTGTGTAAGCTTTGTGGAATAACGCCTGTAGATGAGATAATGATTGGAATGGTTTTGACTGTATTTACTTTCCTACCTATTTTCATGAAATTTCTATGGAACTAATCAAATATATTTTTTCAAATCGGTTTATAAATAGAAAAGTTCTGGGGTAACAAACATATAAAAAAATAACCGAATTGAGAAACTCCTCCTTTTTTTAGTCGGTTGAAAAAGTTGGTGTTAATAATAGCACACAATAAGCTTATTTTTCCTCTTTTTGCCTTAGTGCCCCATTTGCTACACATAAACCGGTGTTTAATAGTCGTGAACATGATAAAAGTTAGTGGCGTGAGAAATGAATCAGCTTGTTTACATCCTGCATCAGAATTATCACAAACTAGGAGAAAATATGCTAAATTGTGTGTTATCATCGAAATTTATCTTAATACCTACTTTTATGGTACTTCAAGCTCTAGTTAATGTAAAATAGAGCTTATATCCTATTTATAAAACGGATTTATTTTCTTCACAATAATTTATTCAAGACTCATGCAATAATCAATAAATGAAAAAAATAGTTCTCTGTAAAGTTTACGGACAATATTTTAACGTGACTACCAGCCGTTACCGTTACCGGACAATGAGCGTTACCGGACAATGACAGCGTTTCCGGACAATGACAGCGTTACCCGGACAATGACGTCAACGTTTTCGTGCATGCAGCCGGCGTTCATGGTTTTATTAGACGTAGTCACGTCAAAAAGGCTTGGTCCTGAATGACTGACTGACATACAGAAAACGCACAGGCCAAACCTTATCTGATCAAAAGACTTTAAATTGGAGAGTATATTCGTCCAGTAGAGGTGGCACATAGAGTTAGCACATACTAAGAAAATAATTTTACTAATTCACAATGCAATTTAATTTTTATTTATTGGGACATTTTACTTAACAGTTATAACATCTTAAGCATATTAATTATATTTCAGCCCACAACGTTATCCACAGAGTTTTAAGAAAATTATTTACTTATGAAGACCACTAGAGGGTCGGTAGGTATTATCTATAAGGTGAGCAGCTTCTATCAGTGTTGTAACAACAGTACCTCCTAAACGGCGAAGGAAAACATCTTGAGAAAATCGGTTTGTCATAGACCCCAAAAAGTTAACAAGATTACCAATAGTAATTTACAAATGTCGTTATCCATATTCTTAGAGAGAATGCAACCAAATATACAATTGCTGCTACAGTTGCTATAATATTATAATTATAAGCATTTTGATAAAGTATTATTAGGTATACTTTGCAATAATTATCAGCAATCTAGGTACATGAATAAATAGCTGAACTTTATTACGAGAGATAATGAAAATCGCACTATCATACTGAACAATGACAATGCTTTCATTTCCGTACAAATAATAGAAATACTAATGAATAATAAACAATAATATTTACACCCTCATCACAACATTCCTTAGAAACAACAAATTGGATTTTAGATTGCAAGAGAAGCAGAATTGTACATTCACAGGATTCTTGCTAAAAGCTGTCAGTAATTTCTGAAACAATAAATTACACTTCTCATGCTCGTAAATTTCAGCTTGAGTAAAACTGCATTTTAGGCCCTAGGGCAAAAAAGTGATTGCTCATAAAATATGTTCGAAGAGGTTCAGTTTATAATAGGTTTCATGCCGGGAGTTGAGAACTTTTTCAAATTTCAAACTTCGATCTTTCTTAGATAACTATTTTTACCTTTACATTCGAATTTCGAAAATCGTAGCAACATTGGATGGCTTTATAAAAATTTTAAAAAGATATCACAGCTTAATTCA
The DNA here is from genome assembly GCA_932526365.1 of Lobophora halterata. NCBI lineage: Eukaryota > Metazoa > Arthropoda > Insecta > Lepidoptera > Geometridae > Lobophora > Lobophora halterata. The sequence continues at coordinate 3,361,690 of OW052012.1, forward strand.
AAACTAAACTATAAATAAGGTTCGGTAATTTAAAGAATATACTAGATATAAAGCTTTACCTAATCTCATACACTATTTTTTTTTGCAAAATGTTGTTGATTCTCTATGAAGTTGAAAATAATTTGAAAGTTATGACGCATATCTCATAAAATCCTGAAGTTTATGAGAATTTATGTTAATTTATCCATTAGACATAATGTCTACTCAACAGACGAGTACAAAATATACTGATTGGTAATAAAACAAAACAGTATATTTTGTATTCGTCTGTTGTTGTAAACTTTATAATACTCAAGTGGTCATTGTAAAATTTTATTTGAAAATTATTATTATTAATAAGGTCCTAATTTTCTGAGTTGAGCCGTAGCACAAAATTGTGTTGTGCTAAGACTTGAGAGCACAAATTAAAATATAGTATTATTAATAATCATGGTTTTACATAGACAACCGACTTCAATTGGACTGTTTTAGTGACCGTAAACACCACTGAAAAGTCACAGGGAAGCAAATACGCAATATCGTCTACTAAGTATCGTTTACTTCGACGACATATTTTTTCAGTTATTTGGATATAAAAACTAAACTACTGAATCGATTTTGAAGAAATTTGTACGGGACTAATCAGAAAGTAAATTCTCTCAAACAAAAAAATATTTTTTTCAAATCGTTCTATAAACAACAAAGTACTGAGGTAACAAACATTCAACTGTATTGATAACCTCCTACTTTTTGAAGTCGGTTGATAAAATAGCATAGCTTCAACTTTTGTAAGAAGGCTTATCTTATGGTAAAATAATGGTGCTATTATAACACTGACTCTTAATGAGACGTTTTGTCTGTTACTGTTACTTGTAAGTGGACTTGTCGTTTGGAAAATTATTGCCAGTTAGATTGCTATTTAGCACCAATTTATATCCGGGTTAAATCTTGTATGCTACATCAGGGGTAAATGACAAGTGGCACGGTAATTCTGTTATTTATTTAGCCTCTTATTAGTTTTATTAAGTTAAATAAATAAATATTAAAAATACTTTTTAAGCATATTATGTACCTAAAATATTATTTTAATAGCAAACAATTACTCAAAATCAAGTAAGTTTAATTCAATTAAGTAGATAGTATTGTATTTAGAAAAAGGTGTTCAACTATGGTTTCTCAAGAAAGGGAGCAAATAGCCTTCCTGCCTGTTCAATTTTATTGAAATATTATTATTATTATTATTACTAGCCTGTACTGTCCCACTGCAGGGCAAAAGCCTCCCTACCTTATTTATTGAAATACTTAATTTTATAAATTTTAATTAACCTTTTACGCAAAACGCAAAACGTGGAAGGAGATGGGAGAAACCTTAGCCCAAAAAAAATTTCCCATGAACTTTATGTTAAGTTATTTATTTAATAAAACATTTATCAGATTTCATTCTAGCAATGCTACACTACTAAATCTGTAAATGGGTAGTAAATACATTGAATGAAGAACGCCTTATCCACCTATTATTTCCAAAGTTATACTTATAATTCATATATTCTGTAAGTATGTTTGCACCATTATGCACACATTGCAATAACTGCAGTCGGTAGAGTCAGGATTTTCCAGAATAATGGTCTGAGAAATTTCTAATAAATTCATTGATCACACGGAAAAACCACTCAGTAGTTTTATTTAGCATTATTTATTTATTATACATCATAGTCATTCATTTGCATTTATTGTCTTTACGGAGTTACTAATTTAGAGATTTAAAATTGAAGTAATTCTTGGCTAGATTCTCGAAGTTAGATTCTGACAAAATAATATTTCTAATAGACTTTTTTTGTATCAAACTCTTTCTAAATTGGTCCCAATTTGTGGGCGTGATTGACCTTTTTGTCGAGTGATCATTGCAAATCTTTAAATTATAATGTTTTTTTTTATTAAATAACATGTTTAATATTAATCGGCGGGTAACGATTGCTCATTATTTTTGATAACTGCCAATCATGTGTGTCGTTGATCCCTCTACGGCATATGGATTACCTTGTCATATTATTATAATTATAACATACATGACGTTTTTTTTTTTGCAATATTGGACAACTGTTTATGACAATTTTATAACGAATTATGCTCGAGTATTAAATATTTGTGTGGAAATATAAGTTGGTACATCCTCTGATACTTTAAAGAAAAATAAAACTAACAGCGTGTAAAATTGTATACTATTATCAATCATTCATTATATTATCTAAGTAATGTAATGCTCTATTAAACACATGAATAAAGTATAAATCGTTTAACCGTCAACTTATTATTTTAAAGAAAACGCAAATCTTGCAATACTTTTCATAATAAACATTATGGTATCATAAAGGGCAGTTCTTAGATCATCTGTTAATAAGGAAAAAAAAATAGTTAATTAACTGCACACCCGTAAATGGGTCGCTGACTATGTAGCGGCCGCGCGCGACAGCTACAAAATGTATGAAAACTGACGGACGCCGGCCACCGGTAGCTGTAACGGCGACTTGTTTGCGGGTGCACTAAGTATTAGCACTGTATGATTTTTTATAGTACTACCTAAGACGCCTTATTTTACCAACTATAAGGTACTATTTACTTACTTTTAAATACCGTTTCACCTACCTACATTGTAGACAAGATGAATAAAGTGTAGTGTACTGTTTTCGCCTTTAAGACCACCGATTTGCCGCTAAATGGTTTCGAATGATAGCATAATTGCATGATGATGATGAGGGATTAACATTTCTTACATTGCACTGAAGTTCCAAGGAAAACTCAATTACAAATAGCAGCCAAGAATTCGCTTGTCGATGATACCAAAGAAATTAAATACTGATGATACTATGGTATGTGGTGCATGCAACTAGCGTATTTAATATTACCCGTTTTCTAGACTTAAATACTCACAAAAAGAGATACTTTTTGATACCTAAGTGGTTATTGAGAACTAGCCTTATTATTCCCTTATTTTGACCTAATTTTTGTCAAAATATAATGTGGCCAATAAGGCCCAGAATCCCGCACTATCTGTTTTTCCCAATCTCCTTCGTATAATGTTTAACATATCAAAACAAAAATATACTTAAATATTTCGTGAGGTTGTAGTAACAAATTCACCGCTCTACTTCTTTGAATTTATACTCAGTGAATTTATATCTTCAAAAACGTATAGATGTGAGAGCGAGATAACAGCGCACTAGATTTTGGGCTTAATAAGAACTTTACTTGTGTTTGTTGATTTATCTCAGCTCAAATTGTATTCCTTTATGTACTTAGCTTGATTCAACCCAATCCAACCCAAAATCCGCAATTGTTTCGACCCGTTCCCAACCCAAACATTTAAAAAAAATTACAACATTCCACCACAGATCATTCAAATTAAGAAAACACAAAGAACGCATATTATTTAATTGCAAGATTTGCAGGTAAGTTTCATAATAGGACATAGGGTTATCTTAGAATACCGCGTAAAACGTAGGTTTCAATAATATTATTTTCAAAGGATTCCCATCTGCAGAATGTTCTGGGGTTAAAAGGCAGATATCGATAGGCAGTTTATGAGCATAAGGAGCCTACCAAAGAGCAGCTACTTTATAACTAAGGACTTCCGTATACTGAGTAATCCTTATTGTTCGATCAACGATCAAGCCCAGGTTCAAACGGGTAGAAAGGTAACATAATCTGTACTCTACCTTTTAAGTAAGAACTTTTTAAGTAAAATCAAGCTATAAAATAAGAAATAAAAATATATTTTCTTACCTTTGATTTATTTATTCAATCAAAGTTTCTGACATGAATGGAAGTCTTATATTTCAAGTTTCATTTCTAATTTTTAATTTTGGGGATGAATTATTTTCATTATAAACTAAACCTCCTTAGGAGCAAATTCTATCCAATGCAAAAACGGGTAACATTAATGGTTTAGTAAATACTTCTTACTCACTTTTCTTTTGTCCCTGAATTGATAACATACCTATATAGAATTTAAACATAGCTGTAATTTCAGAACGAAACGGTTCAGGTCAGAGAGAACGTGGTGGCCCAGTGGATGAGGACCTGGCCATGTGATCGCAGGTTTGAATCCCGGTGGTAGCCATTCGTAAATACGATTTTTCGATCGAAAAAATCTATGATGCATGCCACGTTCTCGCAACGGTGAAGGAAAACTTCGTGAGGAAACCGACATGCCAAAGGACAGAAAAAAAATGTTCTATGACATGTGATATCCACCAATCCGCATTGGGTCCCCGTGGTGGATTAAGACCTATTCACTCTCCTGCTGAGAGTAAGGCCTGAGCCCAAGTAGTGGGAACATTATAGGCTGATTATGCATGTATGTATACGGTTCAGTTTTTAACTTCTTAGTATAAGATGGAATAGTAGTATCAAGGCAGTAACCACGCCACCGGTGTGGTGGTAAGTACCTAACTTTAAGCTTATAGTTGCGGTTGCAGTGGCTACACACTATAATATTACACGCTAACCGCTCCAGTTACGCAACACCTCTCCTAGAACTTACACTGACGGGTTTCAAGAAAATAATGATTACAAAATTAAAAATAAAAGGCCGGATAGTAAATGCCGGATATTTTTTTTAGAGTAACGAGAATATTTTTTGATGTGTAACATCGTTTTTCTCGCTTTTTTTATTTACATGATGTGTAATTTTGTAAATCCGATAGTTCACAATTTAATGGTTTTCAAACACGTTAACTTACTGTCGAAAAATTGTAAACGCAAGTACCATGCTCTTTAAAACAGACCAATCGCGGCGTAGTCGCCTTCTGATTAGTCAATCAAATCAGTAAAAAAATAGGTTAGGTCAATTTTTCAAAGTAGGTTTTTGGATGAATGTTTTATAAATTTATGATTTTAAAAGCGTAAATTTGTGAATGGTTCTTTAGTTGGTCTATTTCATAACAGACTTTTGTAGTCTGTACAATTTTTCGACAGTTTGTAATTTAACGTGTTTGAAAACCTGTCATGTTTTTACAAAATTACGGTAACATATTATGTACTACCTACATATATATCTTCATTATTTTTTGTCTGTAACTTTTCACTGATTGGGATAACTTATTCCCGTCATTGACACTGTAGCCATTAAAGTGTCAAAGCCGGATAAAGGCGAACGCACTATTGATGTAAGTACCTGTTATTAGACATTCCAGGCACGTGGTCGCAAACACCACAATTTATTAGTACCTGTTAAAGAGAAATGCCTAGAGCATCACAGAACTGTGTTTAGAGCTTATATTAAAAAAATAGAATAATTGGTTTTTATTTTGTTGTGGTACATCCCTAATTGTAACCTGTGCAACATATGTAATTCTTGTTTATTTTTAAGGTTTATAAATGTATCAAATTGTTTAGCTTGAACACTGTAATTTAAGAAACTTATTACGCATGTTCAAGTTAATGTTCATAAAGTTATAAAATTGAAAAGTGGAAGATGGGGAAATAAAATGTAAAGATCGTTATAAAGTGACTTTCAAGATAAACACTTTAATTTATGGAATATATCTCAATACCCGTTCAATCGATTATTATTAAATGTTTTTTCATTAAACTAATAAACTAGCATATTTCTTAAGAATTTGCATGTCACGTTTTGCGCTTTGATACCTAATTTAAGAAAGATAGCATTATCAAATCTTTATTACAAAATGTACAAAAGATAAATTTATAAGTATGTTACAGTACAAAGACTCAAAAAAATGTTTGCTTCTACACGACAGAAGTGAAAACTTCTTCAAAGGCGAGGTTAATAATACAAAATAAAACAATTTTTCAGCTCAACACAGAGTAGGTACATTGACATGACAGTAGAAAGGATGTTTATTCAAAAAAAATATTTTTTCACGGTTTAGCATCTACAATACAGGCACTTTATTTTGTAGTATTATAATGTTACGCTACCATTATTTGATGTATTTCAGGTAAATTAAAAGACAGAAGACACATTACCATCTTCACTTAGTAATATTACCAATAACAGAGATTCAAGAGGCTAAAAAGTGCCTCGAGATGCTTCGAGAAAAGGTAGTAACGGCTGTGATGCTCGTCTCGGCTTCGGAGGCACTGCCGTGCTTCCAGATACCAGCCGACTTTACCCGAAGTAGTGTTACAACCGAGCGTTGGAAACCCAGTAGTTCAGAGCAATTCACTCCCCACGAAATATTTTGCTCAGTGCGCCTAAAGAAGTTTTTACTTCAAAAACTGTAAAACGTCATTCTAGATTCAATGAATATATTTTTGTATTCTTAGACCACCAGAGATAAACACTTCAAACACTACCATATACCTAACATCAGTAAGCAGTATTTATTGATTTATTTACCCCTTATAATACAGTCCTATTCACACAAATAATGTGAAACTCAACAATTTTGACAGAAATACTGTTATGTTTCAATTTTGTTATTTAGATTGCGGCTGGGAGAAGTTACAATGTTATTTTGAATCACATTTGAATTGAAAGCAGGAAGACTTCACCGGGGTGGTTTATAGATCATAAACAGGCAGAACCATGGATTATAGCACATAGAAACACAGAACCGTAGCTAGTATATGATTAGTAATTGCTCTATCAGTGAACCGATTTCAGGTGCACAACGTAAGGGCTACCAAAGTTGAAGGAAAGTAGAAGCATATGAGTATTCTTTCAGTACAAGGTGTGCTAAGTTTGAGCTAGATGAGGTTGTGTTAAATGTCCGAACATTTTTTTAGTACTACCATTTTAATACTATTTTTCAACAACTTTCTCACTCATACACTCATTGCGATTGAAAAGTATTTGACTATTTTAATGTAAACGAAAAAAGTATTCACTGAGTTAGTTTATTAGCTCTAGTCATAACATTAATAATAAATCCAAACTTCATCAAAATATGAGACGGCATGAATTTTTTTTTGCTTAACAAACTTTTTCAATTTTCAAAACTTCATAATTTCAATACATAAAGTGCTTGATATGCTGTGTTCTTTCGTAGTGCTTAAAAAAGCAGATGCTAATTATAAATGAAGATGATAAATCATTAACAAAATATTTAAAAAACATGTTTGCCCTGCTGCAGGAGAAAATATTTGTGTGATGAACATCGGTGTTTGTCCTGAGTCTGGGTGTTTTCTATGTATTTACAAATAAAATCCAGAGCACAAGCTCTGCTTACTTTCAGGCTAGATGCGGGTATTCAAAAATGTCCAAAAAATAAAAATATATATAAAAATAATTTTGAGAAAGTCCCTCGTTACAACCCTGCGCTTGAAAAAGACCGGTAGAGCCAAGTAGTTTTAGAGGAATGCCGCCACTAGCCCACTGCGATAACCTTGAGTCGAGGGAGTGCTACCGATTAGAGAAGCGATTCTCACTAAAATATCACCAGCGAAATATCAAAATGTGACTAAACTATTATTACTACTGTAAACGGTAAGCTCGGATTACTTTGGAAAGCATTAATCGCAGGATAACTGTCTCGGAGTAGGAAGGAATACAGGTATTCTACCATAGCTGTTGCATACAAATAACTATACGTTGGAAATTCTATGAACGTTGGAGCAGTGCATTTTAGATATAGTCTTCATCACTTCTAGGAGCAGAGAACGGCCACTGTTGTCAACGTAAACGATTATGGAGGGTTTAAAATTGGTTAACACCAAGAAAATGATGAAGATGAAATAAGAGGTATGAATTATCCCTTCTTTCATCATCATTTTTAAGGTATAAGTAGCTTAGTACTTGCTCTGTTATCATGCGCAAGTGTCCGAAAACCTACACATTTAAAATATCTATCCGAAAACGCCATTGACACGGCCAACGAAAAAGAAGAAAAACTTGCTCAATAATTTATTAATGTTAATGCAAAGAGTTTTTAAGTTATTGTTTTAAAACTTCGAAGCTATTCCCTCATACAACCAATTATTAATAATTTACACCTCAACTGTAATTGACTTATCATAATATCTTCAGACATTTCCGTTCTGAGCTCAGACATCCATCCGATTCTTGCTTTACAAGTTTGAAACGCCACGAATTATAAACACCCTGCTAGAAATACTTGGTAAATCAGTAAATTAATAATCTATGGCTACTTAAGGGGATAAATATCGTGAAGTGGGCGTTACAGAATTACCAGCTTCTTTGGTAGATACACGGCTACACGCGAACTGTTGGCAGACACGCTAAATTGCTCGTTTAAAATGCAGTAAGTATATTCATACCTTTGAAAAACTTCGTGGCTTTGAAGACCATATTCAAAAAAGGCATTTTCCAAGCATTTTCTTGATGGCAACCACGTTTACGTATGGCCAAAACAGTGCACGACATTTACAGCACTCTTGCCAGTTAAAGCCAGGATAGATCTACTGATGAGTAGCATAGCACCAAAGAATAGACGGGTCGTTCTCATTTACTATATAGGATGCTCTGCATAATCAATATTGTTATTGTGCCTCTAACTATCACCAACGTGACTTTATGAGATCTTCCACCTTGGGATATCAAGATCTTAAATCTTTAAATAAAGATATTAAACCATAATCCGTGATAGGACTTCATCAATTCTTTATCTTCATCATCTTTCTTCATTCATCTTTATCGTTATCAGAACTTTGTTGTTTATTACCCGATTAGAAAAATTATTTATGTTTGAGAGGATATATGTATGTACTTTTAGATTGGTCTCATAGAAATTTTATCAAAATCGATTCAGTTGTTTAGGTTTTAAATCAAAATTACCTACTGAATAAAATATGACGTCGAAGTAAACAAAATTGCGTATTTTAAATAAGTGCCGCCGCTATAGTGATAACTTAAATTAATACTTTAAGCAGGTTGAACTAAATACACCAGTTTACGAGTCAGAAATATTACCTAAATCATCTTTAAAAATAATCAAGTGTGACACTTTATTCCCATTATATAGGAAAAAAAAAATCTCAACGAGTAACACCCTGACGAGAGGTGTTACTCGATGGGAAAAAAATCCCATCGAGTAACAGTGTTACTCGTTTGGGTGTTACTGGATGGGAACCCATCGTATTTTGCTTCCCTGTGACTTGTCAGTTGTGCCTACGGTCACTAGAACAGTCCGATTGAAGTCGGTTGTTGTATGTTTATGTAAAACCTTGATTATATTTATTGAAGATTCATGTCCATTATTTGAATGGTCCACGCAAGCCATTAGACTGATTGGCTGGTAGTGCAGTGATGAATGTGCAAGCGTATAGTGAGATTAATAACAAACAGATAATCGACTGGCGCTAATAGCCGAGCATATTGGAAGCACTTTAGATCTAATAACCTATTTATCTTCGCGTCCATGGCTGAACATGCAAATTATTGTCTAATGCATTCGTGTGGACCAAGCAATTGAAAAAAATAGCGAACGGTAATAAATAACGCCGAGGTTACGTTGGTAGGTATTGTTTCTTTACATAAGCGTCGATGACACACAAGCTTTTATACACGCTGATTGTTAGCGTTTTTAAAAGTTAGTATGTGAGCGCGTTAGCTTTTGGGAAAGAATGTCAACAAGCAGATTGTTAAAACGTCGATGACACTGGACGAATTTACACGCTACAAGAGAAGTCGCTGGCATGTAGCGTGTAAAAAAGCCGTGTGTCATCGTACTATTAGTAATATTATACCAGCTGACTTTACCCGAAGTAATGTTACATCCAAGCGTTGGGGGCCCAGTAGCTCAGTCCAATTCACTCCCCACTAAATGTTTTGTTCAGTGAGCCTACAGAAGTTTTCACTACAAAAATGTAATTCGCTGCTGATTTAGTAACTTAACTGAATTAGTAACCAAGACCTTTGAAAAACAAGGCTTAGGTATAATTAAATCTTTGTCAAGGCGAAGACTACCACAAGGCCACCAGATAGAGAGGACTTACTAACAATCTGGCTATGCACTTGTAGTTTTGTTAAACAGAAGTTGATAATTGTTTCCTACGACAAAAATTCAATGAAAAACGGAATGACAAATTCGTGACCACGACACATATCAAACGAGGATGTATTTTTTTTTCGTTAGATAAAAACTGCCATTGTATTGTACAAGTAAAATCATTTTTGTGGTTAATCTATGAGAATATTAAGAATGCATTACCAGATATGACGATTGGTACGAACAGATGTAGGATTTAAATATTACACATATTGTAACTTTTGTCTTGTTTTTTTCTGAGAACCAATGAGAGTAGGTAATAATAATTTCTAGATCGTATTTGATTTTAAAATGGAGTACCTAAATAAAACCATGTACAGAGAGCGTCATAGATAAGTATCCCCCTTGCATTATTCAGCCCCAGCTTCAAATACCTTCAAATTACCTCCGCGGCGTATGGAGAAGTTTTGCCTTTAAAAATAGATTATATGTGTATAACCGTATGTAAGCCTAAAAATAATTTTAAGTATTACAATTTTTTGAAAGGATTTATAGGTGGGTGTCTTGTCTTGTGATACTTATCTCTGACGCTGTCTGTACCATGTTTTTGTAAAACCTTGATTATTATAAAAACATATACTCAACCGACTTCAATTGGACTGATTTAGTGACGCCTCATCGAGGCGCACTTGAAATCCTTTCACCACACTGGTTCGAAGGAACTAGTGACACGATAAGAAGAAGTGACCGTAAACACGATAGTCACAGGGAAGAAAAATATGCAATTTCGTTCACTTGTATGACGTTATTTTTTCAGTTAGTTTGATTTCAAAACCAAAGTACGAAACCAATTTTCATGAAATGTCCATGGGACCTATGCATCTAAAAGGTATATTCATTAGAATAAAAAAAAACAAATCGTTTTATAAACAACAAACTTCTGAGGTAACAACTTTGTGAAGAACTTTCTCCTTTTTGAAGTCTTTTGAAAACAGGTTGGCAATCTAAGCACTAAGATAAACAATTGAAATCTAAATCCAAACACCAGCTGATAATTAATGAGGATTAACCAATGATTTTCACTTCCTCACTTTCATTGGCAAGTGACTAGCCCGCTAGCACGTGTCGTGTCCCTCCATTATTCAAAACAACTGTGTATTGTGTAATCAAGTAAGTAATTATACGTATTTAGTCCACGTGTATGCACGGCTCGCGCAATAGACTGTTCACATCCCGGTTTTATGACTGTGAAGAAGAAAGTAAGAATGGTTTATTTAAATTTAATAAATTTAGAAATAAACGAGCTTAAAGTTTATAAAAACTGAAAACCCGACAGCGAATTATTATGCATTGATTGCCATTTCATTATTCCAAATTAAATTTAAACATATGAATTATATTAATTTTTGTAAATTTCCTTTATTTTCCTTCATTTTGATAACCTAATCGATAGGTTTGATTAACAAAAATTTATAATTTTAATATAAATTGTTCACCGTGTGTGTATAATATATAATATTTGGTATTCAATTTATTACTATTGCAAATTTGCACGACCTGTACTAGATAAAACTTCGGGTTCCTTGATCTAACGAAGTGCCTGCTGGACTTGGCTGGGCTGGACTTGATAAATGACTTACTATTTAGTATATATAGCATAAAAACAACCGAATTGATAACCTCCTCCTTTTTTATTTCGGTTGAAAAAATAGGTTGGATTATGAGATATTAGCTCTTGCCAATAGAGGACGTGGTGGCCGAGAGGATGAGGCCCTTGCCTTGCGATCTGATTGTCGCGGGTTCGAATCCCGGTGGCAGTCATGCGTAAATGGGTTTTTTCGGTCGAAAAAATCTATGTATGCATCCCACGTTCTCGCAACGGTGAAGGAAAACATCGTGAGGAAACCGGCATGTCGTAGAACTAAAAGTTCGAAAACATGTGTCGAGTGCACGAAAGTAGCCTCTTCGAGGCGCACTTGAAATCCTTTCACCACACTGGTTCGAAGGAACTAGTGACACGATAAGAAGAAGCTCTTGCCCACAGTTTCGCCTGAATGGCAGCGGGATAAAAGTAATGCGCTTTTAAAAACGCTAACTTTATAGTCAGCTTTCATTTATTTGTTTGTAATGTGTGAATCATGTTCATATAAATAGGAAATGTATCTAATTAAGAGAAAACGAATCAGCTCAGCGATGAGTAGATAGTCACACTCTACACATTTCCTTTGTGAAACATGAGATATCACCTCGTCATGTTAAAGTACCTAATGTCGAATTAATTGTATGTTATGCTTTCTAGTTCTATGAGTGTTGTTTATTCTTAATTCCCATTAAAAATGATTAATTTAGATTGTTTAATGGGATGTATGGGAGTTTAATTGCTTGTATGAAACGTGTGTTTTAATGTAAGATGTAATTGCGTTCGTATTCTTAACCTGTGGTTAGTGCTTATCCGTGTTGGAAGATCTTTTATTGCTATGAATGATCAGGGCAGCATCACTGAAGTCCACATTATATGTTAATAGATACTTATTAATGTTATGACTTTATTGATTATTCACACTATAGATTATGATTTCTTATCATAAACGAATTAAAGGTAGTTATAAGAAGATTTCATTAAATACATAAATTTCTATAGAAAGTTATTTAACTTTTTTAATTCAGGTGATAATAATTTAGTTAATGGTCCCAACCCAATTTTGCAGCTTTGTAATTTGATGGTAAATCAATGTTATTCAACAGCTATAACCCTTTTCAGTTTAGTTAAACATATCAACATCAAAATATACCTCAAGGAAAAATAACTATTTTACATATTATCCTATAAAAAGGTTTCATAAATGTGGCGCCTTATTTTATTATCTACTCATTGCCTCTATACTAATATTAAGGATAGTAAGTATTCCAGTCCTTTGAAGAAACTGGTAGCGCCGTGGATAGCCAAAGCCAAGCTACGTGACTCAGTAACGACTTTTTGCACCTATCAAGAATACGACATCAAGCGCTTTTTGTGAGACACTCGTAAGCTTTTAATTTGTAAATATTTGCTTTCAGTCCGTGTCATTGGTATTTTTTGCATTTTATAGTGTATGCATTACTAACATAGGGTATGAGACCATGCAGTTTTAAAATGTACGCCGCTTTAACATAATTGGGAGAGCTCTTCTAACACAGGTTTATCAAACATACCAGAAGGGCCTTCAAACCTTATGAATCGTTTTCATGTAAAATTTTGAATAAAATAAAATAGAATATTTTCGATTTTGATATTGAATTGCGCAAAAAAGTGACAGGGCGTGCATTTTTAAACTAAAATATCTCATCATACTTGTTTTTTTTTATAAATCGCTTTGATTTTTGTCTTATTTTTCTTTCGTTCATGATAAATTTCAACGTTCAAGCTTTAGCGATTAACGTTTTAGCTTTTGGAGTCTGCAGCAGATAGGCAGATACAGACGGACACCAAATTGAAAACTTGTATTATTCCAGTTTTCCAAATCGACGTAAGTTATACCTGTGGTCATACTATAAAGAAAGTAAAAAGAGCTCACCTTTTATTTTCAGTTTGTTTTACAGCCAATCGAAGGCACCAATTTTGATGACACCTGAAATGAAACGAAATATTTTATAATATTGTAACAAAAGGAAGCACGCTATTTTTAAGGAGGAGACGCCGGATATTAAATTTGCATTTTTTTATTTCATTCTCTTGGCCAAGAGTAAGCCTGATTCCAAGCAGTGGAAACATTATAGGCTGCATTTTTAATTAATTTTATTAAAAGTATTAGAAAGTACACTATTGTTATTTCATCTGTAGCAAATGATAGGGTAATGCCTAAATCACATGTACGATCACAGTTGATTTGGATGCTTTCAGTGCCAAATGCTAGTATAGAACTGCGACGCAAGGCAAGCAATGTGGCTTAGCAAGGCGTTTGTGTACTTCACCGTTCTATTCTTGCCTCTTGCTATTTTAAGCCTAACTATATTAACCTACGACATAAAGTCATAGTGCTAATGACAATATAATCTAGAAGCTTATCACGTGCGAGGCGACCGAATCACGTGAATAATTGCAAGTGCAAAATTAGATCAAAGTTTTGCATGCGATGCGTGTCTCGAGAGGTCAAGAGATTGGAATGGTGGCTATCCGGCTTTTTGTCCGGCTACTTGGAATAGTATCAAATCCCTTTGCTCATCATCATAACAGCCGGGTAGGATAGGATCCACTGCTGGGTATAGACCTCTTTTCGCTTTAGCCAGCCTCCATGATTTTGTGCATCTCTGATCCAGGTAGTACCAGCGACCCTCGAGACGTCCAAAAAAAACCCCTTGATGTTATCGGTTAAGTATTATCTAATAGGGATTTTATTTCCGGATTTCGCTTTGTCAAACCCTAAGCAAGAATGCTTATCGGTAATGAATAGTACGTACTAAAACAATTTATGTACCTAACTAAAATTCAATATTATATGTAAGTGTCGTTCTTTATCACGGTGACATTTTTGAACTATTATTCGAAAACTATTTTTTTTTTCGTTAAGGAAATTGTTCTTACAGCAAGTTCTATTATTTTACGAGTGATTTAAGCACTGTAAAATTATGCAGTATTCTATTCTAAAATCTCCCAAACCTTATATCTTAACAGAAAGTATATGTAAAGAATATTAATAAACAACAAAGTTATAGAATAGAATAGAATAGAATAATTTTTATTTTCAGTAACACAGTACAAGTACAGATCCATAATTGAGTAAATATACTTAATGATTAAATCTTAAATCTATGTTAGTTTACATTATTATGGTGGAGTTACTTAATAAGCGGACCATCAAACTTGTCCGCTATCATGCGCAGGATGTTGTTGGTGCTCCCGCGGACTCTGGTCAGCAGTGAGGCTGCCTTTTTCCTCATGCAGGCGGCGAACCCGTCTGTGCGCGCCTCAGCGAACATGCCGGACGCGCTGCAGAACCGCGGCAGCCCCAACAACATCCTGAATGCATTGTTGTATTGGACGCGAACAGTGTTGACGGATTTCTGAGTATATGTGAACCACAGGCTGCTCGTGTAGAATGTCTGACAAAATGATTTGAACAGAGTTATTTTGACCTCCTCTGAACAACGAGCGAACCTGCGGACCAGCATATTAGCTCTCACCGTCAACGCTCTTCGCTCCCTTTCTATATCCTCTTCATCTCTTACGTTATCAGTCACTATGTGTCCCAGCTATGATTGTTTTGACATATTTTATTAAAAAAGGTACTTTCTGGCCACCCTGTATAATTAATCCTCACAAAACAACATTAGTGCTACTCTAAACGTAATAAATTGGTGCCAAACAGTTACGTCTAGATGCATTCACGAACCATAACGTTACAATTAGCTACGTCTGTCCCCAAACATGTAAAACGTGATATGATTTTGTAAAAACCGTGTATTCTGCTTAGTCTATAGGTACCGTTTAAAACCGTACATGACTTTGACACACATGTTCCCCCGCTATCATCATCAACCTATTTTAACCCGACTGCCAAGGAAAGGTTTAAAGGTTTAAACGTTTTTCGCGCGTATCTTGTATGTATGTATGGTAAATTTCTGTGTTACCTCATATCTTCCAAACTGCTGGATGGATTTTGACAATTAAGGTATCGTTAGATTCGTCTCAATCACCCGAGTGTTCTTAAATGGGTTTAAAAATAATAATCAAAATAGCTTTAATAATTAGATTACAAATATACAATGTATATAGGTAAGTTATAAGTTTAAATTTAATTTGGAATAATGAATTGACAATGAATGTATTAAATTCTTTTAAATGCTTCAGGTATACCGCAAAATATTTCTATGACCAAGAAAGTTTTGACTTGCAATAAAAATTGACTAGTCCCTAACTAGATTTTAAGCCAAATAAAATGTTTCCGGAGAAATTATCCCGGAAGGCTTTGACACGAGAAAATTCCAATTTCAATAACTAGCAGTGGCGTTGGATTTCACGATATCCATATTGGCTGCCCTTACCGGTCTCTAATGGGCAAAATGTTGGATTTATTCCTATCTTATCGATTAGATAGCTGTGGACAACTATCAAGCTGTATGATTTGATTAATTTCCGCTCTCAACTGCCCAGACTTCCAGTTTATATTTGATTTACATCTAGTTGTGACCTTGGCCCCGGTAGATACGTATTTAAATTATACTTAAGTAAATTATGTTCATAAAATTTTAAGGTGGAGGTCATCATTGTAATATTTAGTATGTTTTCCAGCTCCCCAAACAGTTACAAATAAAATATAATAAATACTCAAATAATTTTGAAAATTCTCCGTTACGTATGTAACCGCTTCTTAAAATTTGTATAAATGCGAGAGAAAATAAACGATCTACGTATCTAAATACATAAAATAAAAATACTATATCTTCGTAAAGTGTGGTAAAAATGTTCATATCTTGGTGAGATTCATTAATATTTACCCTCAGGGTATGACGAGGTTGCAATGTAGATAAAACTGGAATTTTATTTCATAGATCCAGACATGGATACTGGATTATCTAAAGATTGTTTTATAGAAATCCTTTCAGTACCTGCAAAGTCTTAATTAAAAATGTCTGGTTACAAGAACTTAACTGAACTTAGTAAGATTTACATCTTAACACTCTACTGCCAACTTGCACCAAACTTTCAAAGAACCTAAGCAATTACTTTACTCGCTTGGCAGTTCTTAACGGTCAGAATCTGGACGGTTAAGAACTACCAAGCGAGTAAAGTAATTGCTTAGAAACTTTGACAGTTTGGTGCAAGTAGGCATACGAGTAATGCTTTGATACTAAGAACGACAAAATAAAAAATAAATTATGATAAAAAAATATTTTCCGTAGATCATGTCTTCAAGGAGAATTTTTCCAAAAACATAGGT
This sequence comes from Lobophora halterata, assembly GCA_932526365.1. Classification (NCBI taxonomy): domain Eukaryota; kingdom Metazoa; phylum Arthropoda; class Insecta; order Lepidoptera; family Geometridae; genus Lobophora; species Lobophora halterata. The sequence continues at coordinate 3,378,497 of OW052012.1, forward strand.
TTCAGAGAAATATACTTAGTTTATGCTATAACTCTATAGATTTGCCAAATTTATTTCTTTTTATTTGTTTCATTACAATTTGACAAAAAAAAATGCTGCTCAAAAAAACAAAAGTTCGCCCGTTCTTATCACTCGAAGGCATCGATCCAGTACCGTTTTAGCTGCAGATTGAGAGGCTTACTACTTGAGAGACTTACTAAATAGCGTCTAATTGCGTATTTACATATAAATTGAGTATGCTTTCGTTGTCGACGCTGTTGTGCCCTGCCCGATGTTAACATGGGGTTTCTGCACGCGAGCCTTCCTGTGTGATTTATGTTAGAGAGTAACTCTTGACGTTTTCGGAATAAGGACACGATTTACAAGATAATGGAAAGTCGCAGTGAACGAGCAATAAAGCAGTGTAGTACCACACTGGTCTATGTGATCCAAAGGTCTATGTACTGTTCTGGTCATGAGCAGGCGTGATCTGTTAACAACAAGTGAGCACTTTTTCGTCACTAATTTAGATAAAAAAGTTATTGAGTTCTAAGTCCATAATCATAACAGTTAATCAATTTGTTTACTTATAGATTTAAATGAGAAAGTTATAATGCCGATTTTACGTATTTTTTTAACACTAAGGTAAAACATAGAGCAGGTATACAAAATAGGTATATTGTAGATAAATATAGATAGATTAATAAAGGGTGTATGTATAAATAAAATTATATTTATAGTCAATGAAAATGATAATTTTCATTATACTTTCTTTGCGTTTCTATTTTATTCAAAGATCTGAATAGGCACTTATTTGAAATCATCTAGTTTGAAATCAATGGCGTCAAATGAATTATGTTCTGTGTGTGTCAGTACTAGCGATAGTAAACCAATCTCCTTCTCAATGCATTTATAGCTAAACAGCTAGATGCTGTAATTACACCGGTTGGACTTCAAAAGACTGAGTTTCTATGATTTATTGTCACGATATACCAAGGATATGCCCAGCTTTTCATAATTCACTAACCAGTAAAAGTCTTGTGATCTGGAACTGTCATTTACAAATAACTCTTCCCGTAATTTGGCCCACGCGGTATCAAGATGAAAAGTAATTTACGTCGTTATTTCTTATTTTTCACTACAGGACGTGGTGGCAGAGTGGATGAGGCCCTTGCCTTGCGATTTGATGGTCGCGGGTTCGAATCCCGGTGGCAGTCATGCATAAATAAGTTTTTTCGGTCGAAAAAATCTATGTAGGTATGCATCCCACGTTCTCGCAACGGTGAAGGAACATCGTGAGGAAACTGGCATGTCGTAGAACCTAAAAAGTTCGAAAACATGTGTCGAGTGCACGAAAGGATCCTCTTCTAGGCGCACTTGAAATCCTTTCACCACACTGGTTCGAAGGAACTAGTGACACGATAAGAAGATTTTTCACTAGCTGTCCCGCGTGCGACTTCGTCACCCGTGGAAGAATTGTTTATTGTCGATGTTGTTTGTTCCACCCGCGGAAGAAATGCTCAATATATTGCAGCATAAACTAACTACGACAAATCGATATTACAAAATGAACAATAGGAAACAATTGGGCCACCCATAAACCGTTGCAAACATATTAGGTAGCTCAACTGCTCATAAAATATACAAATCAAATGCAAAGAGTGATTTGAACTTTTTTCTTCATCATCATGTTTATTTCGGGTTCTAAATATTCCAAACATTCTTTGTTTTTTGTTAAATTCCATATTAGAAATGAGAAATCTGCCATTTAGGCGCGCAACAGGGTTCAAATATATCACCCTGAATGCATTGAGTGATTGAATGAACTATTCTCGCTCACTAAGTTCACTCGCTGGACAGATTCGTTCGGTCAGTGTGGCTACCAACGTTACGCGTAAAATATCGCGCCTGTTCCCTTTTTCAACATCTTCATATTCTGAGGGTGTTCTCGCGTCTCCAGCTTATCTAGCTGTGAGAATCCGCATCGTAGTGTCCATCTACAGACAGTTTTCGTTAAAGCTAAGAAAAACGACTATATAAGTATTTCGCTTCGCGAGTGTCGTGCCACGTTGTTCATTGTGCAGTGCATTGGAGTACCTACCTTATTTCGGAGGATATCTGGCGATTCCCAGGTTAGTGAGCTTATTTACTTCTTAATGTTTGATTGTGCAATGTCTTTCAATTGCGATTCCTAGGTTTTTAGTATGTTTTTGACAGAATCCGCACCCGCCTGGTGCGTCAGTTTAATTCATCCATAAAAGTAGATTCGAAGGGCTTTGTTGGGTTGAATAATGCACCAGTGAGTATATAGTTTTTATATTTGAACTATACGGACGAAGCCACGGGTGACAGCTTATTCTTTGCCTGCCCAATCCCACTTGAGCTGGGCTGATTTCTGGGTAACATCTTGAACCTTAGTTCGTGAGTGTAGCACCGAGTTTCTGATTCGGTCGGTGAGTCAAACACCTAATATGCTACGCTCCATGGGTGACAGCTAATGGAGTAAATATCGAAATGTAACTCCTGCAATGAACGAAATACATAAACGAAATACATATACAAAAACGTTGCAGTAGGTATATCGGGTGAATGTTTGCTCGACTGGTTTGTTAAGAAATATTTTTGATTGATATGTATTTAATAATATCGGCCAATGCCAAAGTTAGAGCAGCCTGTATTTGGTAACTTATATAGAGCTCGCTGTTAGTGTATAGTAAGGGATTTTGTCACATTTTATTTTAGTGTGGCTAGAAAATTTGCGCTGAGTAGTACCTTGAATAGCTCGCCTATTTTCAAAAAGTATTGTTAGTATAATTACCAAGGTATAAAAAAAATATGGAGGCCAGAGGTATGTGACCTTGTTTTACTAATTTATTTAATGTGTTTATTTTTAATATAGCATGAGTTATAAATGATAAAAAGCTATACTTTCTAGCATCAATACTTAGGTACTTTGGTTGCTACTTAACTATTACTAATCATCAATGGTCTTTTTGATCTTAGATAAAAACATTAATAAATTAAAACGGCATGTTATAGAACCTAAAGTTCGAAAAGATGTGTCAAGTGCACGAAAAGAGCCTCTTCAAATCCTTTCATAACACTGGCTCGGAAGAACTAGTGACACGATAAGAAGAAGACCGTACCGCTGAACGTAATCTTATAAAGTGTACCGGGAAATTGATTTCACACAATGATTTATCGAATACTGTACTGTGCTACGATCTGAAATGCAATTACTATGCGAGAAATGATAGCATTTTGTCTCTTCCCTTTCGCTTCGGAGACTGTTGAGTTGAGATGAATCAAATTGTGTAAAAGGTTTAGGGGATAGGTACTAACATTAATTTTATTTGATTTTTTCTTCTTCTTTCTCTTCCATTTGCACCTTGGATAGCGCAGCGCGAAATGGAGAGTGTTATTGTTCCTCCTTGTGTTGTTGAACTTCTGTCGTTAAATTTTGAACCAAGAAGTTTCGCAAGGCGGTTTCGGCGGCAATTCTTCTGCCATGGATTTTTTTCTTGAATGACGAGCGGAGGATTTTTTTATACCACCAGTCAGTCAGTCAGTACAAAAGCCTTTTATACAATGAGTTCGGTCTTGAGTTACCGATATTTAAGGGGGTTATTTTTTCAAGTTTTTTTATCGGTCCGCTCTCCGCTTACGACCTACCATACTCCCCTTGAAATGGCAGCCATTTTTTTTTAACCTATACTATGCCAGTTCGTATACGAAAATTACCATAACTAAATACATAAAGTCCTAGGAAATATTGAATTAATGTTATTTGAATGACAAAAGATCACTTTAGTACAAAAAAAACATAATATGTTCGTACTTCAAAAATATCGCAAACCAATATGGATGCATGTAATTTTAATATTTTAAACTTAAGAATTGCAATAAATTATCCCGTCAAGGGGTTTACATTAATATAATGACAGCCCACTAACAGGCGAGATAATACGTTACTGGAGAGCGGGTAGCGCCAGTTGCCACAATCGCTCATCGCATCGTGTGAAACCACACGTCATCCTATCTACTACCTTAGAGTAACAAGATAATAGAGAGTTTATTTTGAAGTGAAAACCTTTATTTTGTTGGTATTGAATAAGACTGAGCTTATGGACATGTGATGCGGAGGGATGAATGCCATGTCACTAGGAGAGTGTTAGATATAAAAGTAGATGGATTTACGAGAAGAGGAAGACCAAAAAAAAGATGGTTGGACTGTGTGAAAGAGGTTATGAACAAAACAGGCGTGAGTACAGAGAGGACGGCTGGTAGAGACGAATGGAAGAAGAAGATATGTTGTGCCAACCCCACCTAAATGTGGGATAAGGGCAGGGAGATGATGATGATGAATGAGACTGAGCTGTTTTGCTCAGCTATGTTAACGCTCGTTTGGGTATAGTCAGCTCGAGTCGCCTTGATGAAGTTTTCACTTTTGTCATGTGGTCACACACCGTTTTTTTGAAGTGAAAACATCTTTAGACGCTCAGAGCACCTTATTTTGTGGGTATTGAATGAGACGTTATGCTCAGCTATATAACCTGTAGCTGTAAGCTGTATAACCCTCGTTTGGGTAAAGTCAGCTTGAGTTGCCTTGAAGAAGTTTTCACTTCTGTCATGTGGTCATAAGCATACACCGTTTTTTTGAAGTGAAAGCATATTTAGGCGCGTTGAGCACTTTTGTTTGTGGGTATTGATTGAATAAGACTGAGCCGTCATGCTCGGCTATATAACGCTTGTTCGGGTATAGTCAGCTCGAGTCGCATGAAGTTTTCACATATTTTATGTGGCACACACTGTCTTTTATTATGAATATACATTACGTTAAAATAATACTAACCGAAACTTTGTTTGCGGTGCGAACTAACAAAATTCCTTTCATAATCCTACGTACTTTCAGCTCTTGACCGACACAATCTCTAAGTTTCAAAGTCTTACGTCCACTAGTTTAGCTAGTGGATTGCCTGTCAGTCAGTCAGTCAAGACTAAGTCTTTTATAGAAGGAATATTACAAACTTTTTCATTGATATAAAGTTTATAAAATGATGATTTCGCAGGATAGCTATAACATTTAATTCCATATATTTTGTCGTTTTATTTGCGTAGACCTGGTATAATTTGTTCATGTCATCAACAATCTAATCCTAGGTAATTTCACATAATTCTAGTCTTGACTCACGTAAATTATTTATTATGATAACATTTACATCACAGAAAATAGTTACTTGCTAGTAAGCTTGACACTATAAAAAAAATGTCGGACGTTATAAATTGTCAGCCACGCCTCTGAAGTCTCTGTGCTGTCGTTACTCTGCCCAGATTGTGACGACCAGCCGCAAGTTGCCAGTCAATTTATATATAGCTGGGTCAATGACCGGCCTCGGTACGACCTTCACTTCGCAAGCTGCACTTGACTATTTCGGCTCGTTAGAAAGAGACCGCTACAATCACAGAGTATGAGCAATTTGCAGAACTCGCATGCAACTTAAATCCTACTTCATACTAATATTATAAACGAGAAAGTTTGTAAGGATGGATGGATGGATGGATGGATGTTTGTTACTCTTTCATGTAAAAACTACTGAATGAATTTTAATGAAACGATACAATAATATAGCTTATACATAACACATAGGCTACAATTTATAAAGATACCTGCGCAGACGAAGTAGCGGGCACCAGCTAGTACTTCATACTAATATTATAAACGCGAAAGTTAGTAAGGATGGATGGATAGATGGATGTTTGTTACTCTTTCACGTAAAAACTACTGAATGGATTTTAATGAAACATTACAATAATATAGCTTATACATCACAATAACACATAGGCTACAATTTATTTAGATACCTGCGCAGACAAAGTCGCCGGCACCAGCTACTACTTATAAATAGTATGCATTATTTTTCACTGCATTTTGATGGCAACAACCTATGGCGGCAGGTTAAAAGTGGATACTAAGACCCAAAGATTGGGCACAGTGGTGTGAAATAGGAAAGGGCTTGTGTAAGAATATTTGTCATGTCATGAAGGAATCTATGGCCGGCGGTAGAGGTTTATGAGGATGGTGATGATAAAATCAAACAATATAGGTACCTTTATAAAAGGCTAACAAAAAAGCTTCTGACTGACAAACAACGTACAGGCCAAGCAGCTGAACGTAGAGACTTGAAATGTGTTCGTCAAGAAATGTAGGCGTGATAAGAATTTTGTTAATTCGCAACGCAATCCAAGTTGCGTTTGCGTTAACTGCTATACTCATAGTTAACGATTAGAAATGTATAAATATTTTAATATAAAATATTTAGTCGATGTTTGTGATTGATTTAAGACGTTATAGAGTAACTCCATCACGCCAACTGTTTGACAACATCCACTAATTTTTTTTCATGTATTACAATAGGTAGTTTATGTTAAGTATTTACAAAATTATAAATTTATAATCGTAAACTACGATAGACTATACTCATAGTTCTTAGCACTACTACTAAGTACATCTAAGAACACTCGAGTTATTGAGACAAATCTAACGATACCTTAACTGTCAAAATCCATCCAGCCGTTTGGAAGACACGAAGTAACCCAGAAATTTACATACATACAAGATACGTGCGAAAAACATAACCCTTCCTTGGCAGTCGGGTAAATAATGAGTGGATGTTGTCTAAAAGTTGGCGTGTTAGAGTAACTCCAGCCCCAAATATAAATACAAACATCGGCTAAATATTTTCTATCTTAAGGCCAATCCTCAAATCCGAATTCCATACAAAATGATTCGGACAAATACTCAAAAAGTACGCCGTATTATAGTTATTTCTACACACTATTCGTTTCCTCTATGTTTTTTGATTTCGTGAACAAAAAAAGGGAAAGGTTTCATACTTTAATTTAGATTTTATACGTGTTTTTAAGTTAGTAGGGTTAATTTTAAAACACGTATAAAATCCAAATTAAAGTATGAAACCTTTCACTTTTTTTGTTTACGAAATCAAAAAACATGGACGAAACGAATAGTGCGAAGAAATTATTATAATACGGCGTACTTTTTGAGTATTTGTCCGAAACATTTTTGTATGGAATTCGGATTTGAGGATGCCCCTTAAGAAGGTTATAGGTTCCTTTTCATCTTGACAACATACGCGAGCAGCAGCTTGGAAAATCATAATCCATACCTCCATAATTCGCTATGCATTAAAGGTATTTTAACGCAACAAGATAATTCATCTCGCCGAACGAAAAAGACTACATCGCTGTAATAAAATTTTATGACACGCTTGTCACTCGTGTCAAAGCAACAGACCCCCTGTATGGTCGCAGTTGTTATGCATAACTTTTTAAACTGCAGTTAGTATGATAATGGTTAATTAAAAGAGTTACTCGTAGATCACTTAATATTTTTTTATTGATATCTGATGCAAAATAAGATGATATAAGTTTAAAGCCCTATAGTCTGTTTGAATGTGGCATCGTAGCTCTAAGAATAGGCTGATTTTAATGAGTTTTTTTTAATTTATTTTAAATAAAAAAAAACGCTGAATCATTTTATTTGTGTAGCACTGTTATGGTCATGGGCAAGCATAATCTCTTACCGTTAGGAGAGCGGCTTGTTCCGTGACATGTTAACATATAAAAACAATTGGTTGTCTGTAAAGTTGGTTTACGGACGATAGTTTAACGTGATTACCAGCGTAACGGGACAATGACGTCAACGTTTTCTAGCATGCAGCCGGCGCGGTGGCGTTCATCGATTTATTAGACGTAGTCACTTCAAAAAATAAACAGACCTCGTTCATAGAACATAAATAACTAGCTGCTAGCAATTTGAACTGTGAGTTTGTCTTTAATATGCACAATAAACAAGGTAAAAGAGTAATCAATAGACTATAATCATTTACCATAGCCAGTGGCACCAAATTGGGTATATATAAAGTGTGAGAATGCATTCCATCGGCCGAGTTGCTTACCATTATGCTCGTCTTCCACTGTGAAAGGAAAATGAGCGAGATATGGCTCTGTGACCACTTTTGTGACTTATTTACAAGGATAGTCCGATCCGCTAATTGTACAATGAAAGCACTTCTATGCTTTCTGTTGCAAGCTGGATAAAGTTCGTGCGAACTGTATAACATTATCCACTGTAGTTCATTAATCGTCGATGACACACTGCTTTCTTACAAGCTGATTGTTGACGAGTTTAAGCGTGTGAGCGAGTTATCTTTAAGGAAGGATTGTCAACAAGCAGATTGTAAAATAACCGATGACACTGGGCAAGTTCACAAGCTACAAGCGAACTTGCTGGCTTGTAGCGTGTAAAAAAGCCGTGTGTCATCGACGCTTAAGGATTGCAATCTGGCGTCATTTTCAATCCGAAAGGATCCGGCCGGATTTAAACTGAATAAAGGCACTTATTACGGGTATTTAATAAAGAAACCATATAATAACAAAGCTTGTTTATAAGTATAAATCTTTTATTTTAGTGAAGTTTTTTCATTGTAGAAAACAAATAGTTTTAATTGTATCATTTTTACAGTGGACTATCCATTGTCCATTAGTGGAGCGAATATAAAAGCTAAGAAAAATATCTCAAAAGTGGTCGCAGAGTCATTTCTCGCTCATTACCCTTTCGCAGTGGAAGGCTGGCATAAATCTGCTGGATAAACTGAACGATCTTATCTTTCCCAAATTAGGCAGTGGTAGCCAACTGTCGACCTTATCGGCAAGAGTAATGGGCAAATTGTTGCACTAATTCACTACTATCGCCGATCGTAGGGGTAAAAACTTGGAGATCCTAGGTTTTTGAATAGTCTAGATTTTCTTTCGTATATACCTACTTTTTAGAGGTAATTTTATTTTGTGTCCACAATTTTTTATTTTTTTTAAATTCATTTCGGTAAAAGCACCAATCACCATAAAAAAGTCCAATGAATAACATAATAAAGAATTGTATCTGTGCAGTCAGATTTTTTTACTATAAAATGACAGAGTGACAGCGCCTGGAAGCGCGGCTATGGTATTTTCCTATTCTTTGGCGCGGGGCACCCAAGCTGAGCTTTTAATGAAACGATGAAATGAACTAAATAATTTATCAATGCTTCATACCAGTCAACGCAAGGTCAAGGCAATAGAATTATGACAACGGTAATAGTAGGTTCGTCCCATTATTACCGATTTAATTTTGAAAAAAATCGACTTCATTTTTTTATTTTAACTGTGCTCAGTAACGGCAATTGAATTTGCTAAATTTGTTTTCTGGTTAGTGTAATAGAACTTTCTGATAGATAGAGTAGCATAATATACATATTAAAAAAAATGAAACACAGTATCTTTATATCCAGGTAATAAAAATAAAAAAAGCTATATTAAGAACCATAATCCTCATCTTGTTCTATTTGTGTACTGACAAGTTACTTCTCCAAATATGGAAAAAGTGCCGTGCGTCTACTCGTTAGCTATTTTTTACTAAACATTTTAATTAGTATTCTGCTCGCCTTAGAATCAATTAAAAGAACTGTTTTTAAACCAATCTTAATCAATAAATCATAATATCATTTTATTGGTTATTTCAAAAGTATTGTTATCAGTGACTTAATTTTTTGTTGACTCTACTTATTTTCGTAGTTGTTTCGTCAACATACAGCACTATTTTTCAAACATGTACTCATTTTTAAGGCGCGTACAAACATAAATTTATTTCTCAACGCTAAATCAAAATCTGTAGGTGTGACTCATTTTTCATGTCAACACGCGAAGAGATAGCCCCAAAGAAAGATACGATTCAATTACTAGTGCAATAATATCAAAATCATCGGTTGATTAATCTGTGAGCTTACGCCTGTCAACGAGGCGCCTGCGCAGGTTAAAGAAAACAGCTGGTACAATATTTTATAAGAAATTGATTGTTTCTGACAACCATTGTAAATTAAATCTTACAATAGTAATATTATTAGATCGATAATTCCCAGGAGATTATTATGTGAACAATTTTATAATAGATTTTTATATCTTTTTTGATATTTTTAGTGACCTTTCTCGCAAGTTGTGTATTTTTTTTAAATGTTATCTTGTAAACTGAATGAGTTAAGTCAATTTGAAATGAAATGTAAATGGACTCCCTTTTTTACACTTGGAATCCTGTTGGTCCATTGCACGTCGGAGATCCTGTTAATAGATAAGCCAGCCTAACTCCACCCAGAAGCACAGAAGTTTCCTGGGTTCTTCACTGAGTATGTGGCAAATTGCATCATTACATTTTACTACTAAACTCCTACATAATTCAGAAAAGGAAACTTATTTGAAAATTTGTTTGTACGTTAAGTTCTTTTCTGAGCTGTGACCTGCGTACACGCATCTTGTTATGCAAATGATTTATTTTATATCGATTCTGTAGTTAATGTAGCCCTTTATATACAGCTTTTTGCCTCAGTGATTGATGGTTCGATTCTGTGTTCTTCTACAGTTTTTTTTTCAACTAAGTTACGTAGCAGGTGAATCTAAAGTTAAGCGTCAATGATAAACAAGCTGATTGTTTGCGTCTTTAAACGCTAGCGTGTGAGCGTGTTAGTTTCGGGAAGGATTGTCAACAAGCTGATTGTAAAAACACTGATGACACTGGGCGACTTTACACGCTACACGCGAAGTCGCTGGCGTGAAGCAGACAAAACAGAGAAATATCTTCGATTGAATTTTTTGTGCAGCTTATATGGATAGTAGGTGCTTTAATCTTTCAATGAAAATTGTAGCAAGATGAGAAAGGCACTACACATCTACTCGTATTTTCATAACTTTTGCTACCTTTCTAACAAAATTATTATTTGCATTCGATAAAAGATGAAAAAATGAAAAAAATATTTATTTACTAACAAAACACAAATCTATTAGCTAAGCTACCCAAGCTAAAATTAAATAAAGCTAAGTAAGTAAGTAAGTTAAGATGAAAACAAGTATACAATTCCGAAAGTACTCATATACGTGGCGATTTAAAATTACGTCCAAATTATGTTTAATTAATTGAAAAATGTGCTCTACCGTTTTAACGGCTCCTATTTGCAATGCCTTAAATGTAAATATATTCGCAAATTGCATTTTTATATATTTTAAAAATTATGGGGCGTGTAATGTGCAATATAAATTTAATTTATAAAGAATGCAGAACATTATTTTTTGTTGGTAATCTATGCTAATTACCCCTTTCCGAAGTATTTATTACGCGGCGAATTTAATGATACTTATAACTTCTGAATCTTCTGCTAAGGCCGTAAGGCGTGCCACTAAGCCCCATTATCGGCTCCTCTTATCCAAAGGGCTTTCCGCTGCTCGTCATTCCAACTATACTTCAAATTGTCCGTACCTTGCCTTCCCATGGTCCCCTTATTCCCAGGATACACGAATCATTAAAACAAAAACAACCAAATTGAGAACGTCCTCCTTTTTTTATTCGGTTGATAAAAGAAGCAGAACTCAAACTGCCGTCCGTCACAATGCAAAGTACGTATATCTGGCTAAGAAGATTATGAATTAAAATGATACCTCGCTCCGTAATGCCTGAGATACACGATGCTAGTTTTTTTAGGCAGGATAGCTAAAATGTCCATTCTATAAATGCTCCGTATATGACCACTTTTCCCCATTCTGCATTGAACTCCAACCAATTCACTATAACTGGTTGGCTATTATTAGATTTGTATAACATAATCAAGCTAGACACCGTGTAATGTAATTTGTTAACCCATTACCGAACAACGATACACTACACGCCAGTGAAAGTAAATTGGCGAATTCAAAAGACTTCAACACAACACCATGGTAACAATACGTAACCGGAATTTGATAGGGCTGACAAGAAAGATGTTTCTTAATCACCATCCTCAGTACCTTTATAGTAGTTATAGTAGTTTTTTTAGTAGTACCTTTATATTCTTGTTCTATTGTTTTACTGAGAACGTGGTGGCCAAGTGGATGAGGCCCTTACCTTGCGATCTGATGGTCGCGGGTTCGAATCCCGGTGGCAGTCATGCGTAAATGGGGCTTTTCGGTCGAAAAAATCTATGTATGCATCCCAAGTTCTCGCAACGGTGAAGGAAAACATCGTGAGGAAACCGGCACGTCGTAGAACCTAATAGTTCGAAAACATGTGTCGAGTGCGCGAAAGGAGCCTCTTCAAGGCGCACTTGAAATCCTTTCACCACACTGGTTCGAAGGAACTAGTGACACGATAAGAAGATTGTTTTACTCTGCTTTGTTCTTGTTGGTGTACAATAAAGTGTTCATCTATCGATCTCTCTATCTATCTCAGTGCAAGATATTCTGCTGCAAAGCATTACTGTGTTCCGGTTTGAAGGGCATTGTATCTAGTGACATTACTAGGCTTTTGAGACTGACCATCTAAATATCTCAAAGTTGACGACCACTATTATATAGCAGTGTTGAGCCAGCCTATGTTAATCGAAATCCTGTGTAATACTTTTTTGGTCATCCGCAGGCATCGTGATCTGTTACTATCAAGAGAGCGCTTAGTTCGTCTTGACACTTGTTTACATTAACATAACATAGTATGTTATTGTAAAACCTTGATTATGTAAACTATCAGCACATCGAATGATTCCAATTGCGCATTAATATGTAAATATTAAATTTATTTTAATAGTGACTTAAGTGGCAGCCCTAAAAAATGAGACAGTATAGCATCTTGTAAGCCGTCGGAACAATTGCGTTACGTTAACTTTTTTGACCATTTTTTACGTTCAAAAGTCCATTTTTTCCTCGAAGAAAGTGAAAAACGATCATTATGCGAGCGAAGCTTTGTTACAGGATGTATATGGTAATAATGAATAATTTAAACTCTATGTTTAGCTATATAGAGTATATTTTAGACTATGTTATTGAAAAACTTAAGTGTAGAAAGATGTATTCAATCAGTGCTCAGTGCTCACCTTAAATTATATTTTTAGAGAACTCTAAGTAGTCTTATTCTTATCGTGTCACTAGTTTTTTCGAACTAGGGTGGTGAAAGGATTTCAAGTGCGCCTCGTAGAGGCTTCTTTCGTGCATTATGCAGTAATAAGATTCGATATTCTATCTCCATTTACTGCAGTTTTCATAGTTTGCCAAATTCAGATTAAATGGATTAAAAGATGTTTTTTTTATCATTTAAGCTAAATGTAAAAAACAGATTTGTTTGAAATCCGGTTTGAATTTAAGTTTATAGACTGGAAAATAGATTATGCTATATTTTATCTCGATTTCAAACCGGTGAAGTTGGGGGCAGCTACTTGCTACTAGTTACTATATAATAATATATGTAACTATACGTTTCTTGAATGTAAGGCTCAATTCACACAGGGATAACAGCGGCTGGCAGAGCACTTTCAGAGTCAAACAATTTTCAGCATTATAGACCAGAATTGCAGAATCGCTTTCAGGCCGCTCTTTAGCGCCGCGGGCGGCCTGTCAACGGCTCTGCAATACGATTCATAGGTCAGGACAAATAGGACGATTACCGAGAATTGTAAAATATACCTGATTTCGACTAGATAAAACTATTTAATTCTATTGATAATTTTAAAATACTCTGCCGTACCATCCGTTAGTCTGCGCAGGCATATTGAGGAAAAGACATCAACGCGCTATGATTGCTACGGAAGTTGAATAATCCAGAACTATAATGACACTTAAAAAATAATGTATTTATTTCAATCAAGATTTACCTAAATAAAAATACCTTGCTATAAAAAAGATAAACAAATAACTCTAAATTCTAAGCACACACGGAAAGCCTCAAACTTTTCATGAGGGTTTTCCAGGTCATACAAATGTATTGTAAAAGTAGTCTTAAAACTACTAAAATATAGCTGAATTTTCACAAGCTTATCCTGAACTTGTATTTACGTTTGGCATCATGGTAGGTTTTAGAGGTGTGCGCCGATGCCCATCGGCGTGATCGGCGTGCGTATATAGCGGCGTGATCGGCGCGGATATATCTTGGATTAAAAATTATGTTTAGCAGTGAAAGACCGACAGTTTTTTTGTTTCTTTAATTTTCACTATCTGCGCTGATTTGCACTTGTATTGCAGTAAAAAACCGGCAGTTATTTTGTATCTCTATTCTTTAATTTAGCCGCCGATCACGCCGATACCCCCTACAAAATCGCATCGGCACACACCTCTAGAAGGTTTCTGAATAGGGTAAGGGGCGAGAACTAAGCATTGTTAAGTCAGAGTTTGATTTATGTTGAACGGGTCTTAAGGTTTACGCACTTGTTTCCTTCCTAGTATTATCTTGGTTTATTATTGAAATTAGCAGGTTAGTAATTGATACCTAAGATTAAAAAACAATCAATCTTTAAGTTTTTGAAAAAATATTAGGAATGTTCCAAAATTATGAATGGTTTTGTGGTACTATATAAAATAGATTATATGTTACTTATATTGGTGTTCATATTAGAAATAAATACTTGCATATTTTCCCCACTAACTAATTAATTTATACATTTAATAGCAAAATGCCATCATGTTTTCAATCACTTTATTTTTCATAGAAACATACAACAACATGACATGGATACTTTATCATATATATACGCATAGAACGTTTCATGCAAGTCATTCTTATAAGAAAAATAAAAAAATCATTTCTTATAATAAAAATCATACCGGTATAAAAATAAAAATAAATAAAAATAAAATAAAAGTCATACTATAAAGAAATATAAGTCATCTATTACCAACCTTTATTCCAACCATAGTATAGAACTTTAGCCAATATGGCGGTGTTTTCATAACGCAATGTGATAATCAAGTGATTCTATTGGTTCAATTGAGACGGTTCTTGCACAGAACATTACTTTATGCTTTAGGCTTTCTTTGATAAATAGAACCTCATAGAAGAAAGTGGATAAATGTGATCTAGATTCGATTTATTCCATTAATTCAGCGGTTCCCTGAGGCAACGGATGCGTAGGCAAACACTATCAATCGGTTTTTTGACACTAATTTCTTTGATCATAGTATAGTAAATACAATGGTAATTTATTTTTTTGTTAATAAGCCGTTATATACATAAAATTTGGGACACGTTTGCAAAGGGACACGTGCCTCGAGACGAGAGACTCACCATTTTACAAGCTTAAAGCGCCAACGATTAATCTTAGCTAGCTTAGAGCTTTTTGGTAGGCATCAAAGCATATAATTTATACTACTTATTTACTACTAAGCTTAGAATAAAAACAATTGGTTGTCTTCAAAGTTAGTTTACGGACGATAGTTTAACGTAACTACCAGCGTAACATGTCAATGAGCGTTACCGGACCGCCACGGGACAATGAGCGTTACCGGACAATGACGTCAACGTTTTCGTGCATGCAGCGGTGCAGCGGCGTTCATCGATGTATTCATCGTAGTCACGTCAAAAACATCCAATACAAAAGTAAGAATCCGCATTTCTAACGTATCATAATATTTACATATTTATGACTATTTTATGAGTAAACCATTAGAATAAACCATTTTCTAATTACGATACACCATACTGTAGAGTCATTACACGTACCTTACTGCCAGCCAGGGTTTTCTTTCTTATACATAAACACGTAATTAAAAGCGGTATATCGAACCAAATAGGTAAGCAATCAATTGTATTCAATCTCCGATAAGGAAATAACAGTGGCCAATGAATGCTCCTCACTCTACGAATAGGTACCTCTAGATTCCAAGTTGTAATGTTGTACCGGAATTCCTACCTCTTAGAAATATTTTGCATTTATGGAGGTTCTCAATTCGGTTGAATGTTTTCTTTACCTCTGAACTTTGTTGTTTATGAACCGATTTTAAAAAATATATTTTGTTTGAGAGGATTTACTTTCAGATTGGTGCCATAGAAATTTAATCTAAATTGGGTAGTAGTTTAGTTTTTATATCAAAATAACTGGATTACAAATGTCGTCAAAGTAAACGAAAATGCGGACTTTTCAGTGTTATTTCTGGTCACTATAACTAGTGCTCCGTAACCATAATATAACTTATTGTTTGCTATAACAAACAGTCCAATTGAAGTTGGCTGTACTATGTTTTTGTGAAACCTTGATTATTATGACTTCTCTTCTCATCTAATACTAATAAAATTGGACTATGAACAAGGCATCCAAAAGTAAGATGATTTTTTATTCATCCCAGCAAAAGTTCGACCCAGCCGAAGTTTAACCAAAAATTCTTTGCATAAGCTATAAACACTTTTTAAATAGAAAAATCAGCGAGAAAAGTTAAAATACAGTCATATGAAGTATGTACCAATTTGATTTATGGAGGACAATATCAGCTTATTTTTTACTGTATTACTCGCCGGAGATGAATCAATTATGTATGTCAGGACGAAAAGATAATATTCTAATTGGTCAAAATAAACCGCTAACCTGTCTCATTAGGCATATGAATAATAACTAGCAATTAATCAAAAAAGGTTCATATCTTTATAATTTATGGTTTGTTTAAATCCTACGTAGAGTTCATTGCTGGTCAGTATACTCAAATTATAGATATAACGACTCAAATATACTTTAACTGTTTATATTAACTGTCAAAAAAGGTTAATCCTCAGACAATGAGTCACGACAAATATTATTCTTGATCTTGAGTCTTTGAACATGACTATGTAATTATTTAGAATGCAAATGATCGTAGAGGTTACCAAATGTTTGAAAAAGTTTGGCATGCTTATAAACTGTCAGCTAGTTCATGCATGGTTCAAATATGCTGAAAAAATGGTTTTCAATAGAAACAACTACAACAAGATTAAAGTTTAAAAAAAACTGAAAACCCGACTGCAAATAATTATACATTCATTGTCAATTCATTATTCCAAATAAAATTTAAACATATAACTTATACATATTTTTTATAATCTTCTTTAAAATACCTTCATCTTCATACCCTTCTCGATGGGTTTGGTAAACAAAAAAATATTAACGACTTACTATTTAGCTCCAAAAATCCGCCATTTTGATTATTTTTTTTAAACTCACTTAAAAACACTCGGCTAATCCAGCCGTTTGGAAGATACCAGGTAACCCAGAAATTTACATACATACAAGATACGCGCGAAAAACATAACACTTTCTTGGCAGTCGGGTAAAAAGTTTGCCATGCTCATAAAGTGTCAGCTAGTTCATGCCTGGTTCAAAAATGCTGAAAATATGGTTTTAAATAGAAACATAGCTACAAAAACTTGGCTCTGATGCAAGCGATTCATCAAAATTATGAGCAGTTTATACGCCTCTCTGGCGCTATAGTTACCGTTGTGATGAAATGCTCTGATTCTAAATCGCTTCAAGCTAAGCACTCATCTCAAACCGGTCTTAAAATGGTCAAAATGAGCTGTAAATAAATAAAATAATAAAATGTGTCCCTGTATTTAAAAAAAAAAACGTCATTTAAATAAATAATGTTGAAAATGTACATAGTTTTTGTCGGCCAAACAATAAATAATTTATTTACTAGTTGTTTATTGAATAAATTTATTGATTGATATACTCGTTTATATGACTTTTCCTGTAAGCATTAGATAATTTACCTTACCTTTTAAGTATATCTCGTAATCTGAAACAGAAAACAGTTGCTTTAAAACTACATAAAGTACTTGCCTATTTTAATCAATAATATTATAGTATTAAAATACTGATTACAATAAGATGAAACTTCATCGCTGAAATGTTGAAGTCTTATCAGATGATATTTTTTTTGTTTCGAATTATATTATTATTTAGGTGTTTAAAATTAAGTACCTATCACAAATTTTTATTTTCATTCCAAATATTAAAACGTAAACAAAGATATTGAGTTAAAAGTTTTTTTTATTAAGCTATCTCGTCCCACAACTGGACAAAGGTCTCATTCCTCGCCTTTCGGTATTTGGCCATTGTCCACCGGTCTCCTTGAAAAGATTTTTCTTCTTAGTTCTATATCTTTTATTTTATTTTAATATAATTCTTACAAAAGCTAACTGAATGAAACAGTTCCGATATTTGTAACGTTCCACACGGAAAGGAAGTGATCGCTACCGACTTCTGCTGCCTACGTGTAACAGTAAACAATATGAGTACTTCTGTAGGAAATGGTGCCAATTAGAATGTCACATTTTGAAATATTGCTGTATTCAATTATAGAAAATCCAGGAATATTGAGAGGGCAAATAAATTATATTAAGCATCTAAATATTTTTAATATATCTTTAAAAAAAGGTTAAGATTCTGAAGCAACTTTAAATATTTTTAAATATATGCTCTAGTTATTAAAAGTGTTAATTGCATTAAACACTCAAAATACGGTAAAAAAATTCATGAGAAATATGATAACAATGGCATCCGAAAAAGTAAAATATAAGTAAAGAAGTGTCGTATGGGTAACAACACGATGCCAGATATTCTGCCACAAAGCAGTCATAAATAAAGCATAACTGTGTTCTGGTTTGAGGGGGCACTGTAGCTAGTATAATACGCAATTTTGTTCACTTCAACGACTTTTTTTCAGTTATTTTGATTTAAAACCTAAACTGCTGAACCAATTCTGATAAAATTTCTATGGGACCAATCTAAAAGTATATCATCTTAAAAAAATAAAATGTATTTTCAAATCGGTTCCTAAACGACAAGTTTAAAAACAAATATAAAAAAAAAACATATATACCGAATAACCGAAATGATAACCTTTTCTTTTTTGAAGTCGGTAGAAAATAGGCATATTATTTTTTCTCTTACCCAGTATTATTTCTCTGCTACAGAAATAAGGCGGCCCTTTTACACACTTATACGAGACTGCCACCTGTCAGTGCATATCATTAGCACTGTTGAACACGTGCATAATAATTTAAATGAACAAAACCTCTTTGCACAGGAAATCCGTGTAGGTACAATTAGAAACTAATTCATTAATCATAGTCAGTGTGAGATAGCCGCGAAATTACTTCGAGATGGATTTGGTAAGATCATTGTGCATCTGCCTAGAGAGAGAGCTATTTACATAACATTAAAACAAAAACATTATTAAAACCCCTCAGAAGTTAATTAACATGTACCTAGCTATATTTAAAATTTATATTTAGTAACGTTATTTCATTCAGGTATCTACTTTTTGGACTTCGCTTGGTGCATTATGTTCTAAGGTTAAGAATAATCAAAATAGAAAATACAAAATTATGTGCACCGATATTTTTTTTTGCTAAGGAATACTTTTACAATTTACATCATCTAGTGCTTATAAATTGAATTAATAAAAAATAGAACAAATCTTTATCAAGCCCAAGGACATTAAATTTGAACAAATTTAGTTCTATGACATGTGAAGTTTGCTTGTTGGTATGCTACACCGAAGGAATTCATAAACTACCTAGGTATCAGTTTTTAGTTTTCAGGTTTTCGTATCAGTCAGCCTTCTAGATACTTGGTTTTATAAATTCCTTGGCCTCACCGTATAGATTACAGTCTCCATTATTTATGTTTCACTGAGCTTAAATCATAAATAGGTAAATTAAATACTTCCAACATTAATTAATCAATTGCACATAGTAATTGAATACTTAATAACACAGTCACTGTTTATGCAAAATAATTTTACTTACAACCGATAATTTGACTATTGCCGATGTAAAGCAATTCCCTTCTAGGAAGACATAAAACAGGAACGTAGCTAGGTTTTTTTCCTTAGGCCGCAACCGCCACCGAGGCGTTATAAAGGTGGTTTCTCACCAGCCATTACGGCGGCCGTTACAAATCATTGAAGGCTATAACTTCGGTGCTCCTTCGGGATATTTACCGTTCACGTTCTAGCTTTGAATACTCTGCTAGTAACCGATAATGTGATCTAGGGATTAGGTTAATTCCATACATGATTTTGAAAATCGTAAAATATTATACTCACTTAAGATAAAATAGTTTTTCAATATCCAGTTAATAATCGTCTCCTCACAAATAAAAAAAAACTTTTGTAGTGTTACTTAAATGTAAAAAATATGGAATTGGTATTTTTGGCTAGAGTTCAATTTAATGGGGATTGAAAATCAATTCTTGACTTTGGTACTTTTAAAATATTTCATAAACAGTTATGAGGGCTATGTTATGTTCAGTACATCCAAAACATTTTTGTCATTTTTGTGGAAATTAACTTGCTTGTGAAAAAACTTACCACACACTTACAATAACTTCGAATGTCTAAAAACCCTTAACATTGTTCCATGTATTACAAAAACTTTCATACCCAATACTCATACTAAAACCTGTCACTTTTTTCTTCAAACATACAGTTTTAAATTAAATTTTAAGGCAATTATGTGTCAAAAGGTACAGTAATGTTTGTCAGCTTAAATTATAAGCTCATTATCTTGTCTTGGGTTGTCGGATCACAAAAGGCCCTTAATTTTGAGCACTTGCTTGTGTGGTCACACTAGTCACTCATGTAAATACGCATTCATAAATTTATCTCGATTAGAAACAGGGTTACAGAGTGGGTCAAAATGGCTCGAAGCGTTTCGTGTTAATAGTACCTATGCGCTTACATGTGCGCTTGCAGGCGTTATCTTCAAGAACTTGCCTTGATTGTAGGAACTATTCTCGAATTATCGGCAGAAAAAAAATTATACTTAATGGATATTGAAAAGTTTTTTTCTCACTTAAAATTATACTGAACACTAAAGAAAACTTTTTGATTTTCAGTGTATCTGTAAACTAGCTAACTATAACTGCCCGATATTTTATCACGCAGTTCTTTATAGTATCGAAATAAGAAAAAGCAAAATGTCCAGCTCAAAAGATATCCATATGTTGAATTTCAGCCGGATCGGTTATCTATCGTTCGATGATTTTTCTATCCACATATCAATCAGTCATTATAAATCTTTGCCTTCATAATATAAATGATTGTGATGAAAAGAAGTGTTTTCATTACCACAAATTACCAGAACTTGATTGTCAGATAAAAAAATTATGAATCGTAGTCCGTAGAATAAGAACTTTCCCTAATTGGTACCAATTCCAGTAACTAATAACTAGGGCTTAGAAACTATAGAAAGCATATTACAAAAAGTGTCGTTGGGTCGTTCATCTGATAGATATAGTTATAATATAACTCGAATCGCGATGATTCCAGTATCATAGATACACTAATGATAGACTAACTAAAACCTGCAACTGCGTTAGCATTACGAATTATCAAAATTCCTTTTTAGTACAAACTTTAAGATTTTTTTGAATTGAATTTCTGGTGCCCCGTGGGAAGCCCTGCAGGTCAAACAAGTCCCTTCTTCTCAAAATTCCCGACCATTCTTCGAGTCGCTACAGTGACTCTTTCTCTATACACGCAGTGAATCTGTGGAACTCCCTTCCACACATTATTCGCGCTAGCCCTTCTCTAAACATCTTCAAAAGTAAAGTAAAAGAGCATTATCTCACATCCTAAGTATTGAGTATAATATGTATATATGTATGTATAATAAATATGTATTTAAAGTAGTATATTATGTATTTTTATTTATTATGTATAGTATTTTCGTAGTTAATAACTTATATGTAAGTGCAAGTAAGTGTACACAAACCTACCATTACAACACTGTCTCTCTATACTCAAAGGTTTGCTGGAAGAAAACTATTTTAAGGGTTAAGCTCGCCTATGTACATGCCTTTTATTAATTACGTGTGTTAATAGTTTTTATGTGTGCAATAAAGAATTTAAAGATTTTGATAAACACATCCTCCAAGTTTCAAGTTTGATTTTTTGTATTTATTTATTTATTTACTAAAAAGTTAACAATATTTTCTATTCTAAGGGCGCCTTAAAACCTTACCAGGTTTGTCTAGGACCCAAAAACAACTTAAAACTGTACTATTATATAATTATGTTAAAGCGAGCTACGGCCTCAGTATAAACTAGGTGTAAACATTATCGTTTTCAGCGACATTGCATTTCTGAGAGACTAAACTTGGTAATTGGATGTAGGTATATTAAGCTTATCAGCATATCTGATCGGGGCAATGTATTGACTATACAGGGTGTTTCGATATTCAAGTATCTCACTTATCAAGTCTCTATGTCCATTGTACAGCCTGTAGGCTGTCCGTCAGTCAGTCAGTCATTCATTCAGTCAGAGTTATCTGGCTTCGCCCGCATAGTATTTTCAGACTCCCGGTCAACAAAAATGAAATGTAATATCCATTTGAAATATTTTTAAACTTTTACGATTAAATTAACAATGAAACAATTAAAATATTAAACTAGCGCTGTTATATCTGTTTAAAAATTTAGCATTGGACCAAAATGCTATAGAAGCTAATTTAGATCTCTTTTGACATGACTACGTCTAATAAATCGATGAATGGCTGCATGCACGTTGACGTCATTGTCCGGTAACGCTCATTGTCCCGTTACGCTGTTTATGATGTTTTCCCGTCAAACTATCGTCCGTAAACCAATTTTACAGACAACTAATTTTTTTTTTGGCACGTTTTTAATGTACTACAGTGTGATTCTATACTTTAATACTTTCATGGATTCAAGTTATAACTTCCTTAGTGTTCCTTTGCTTCGGTTGAAAGTAGGTGATAGTACGTGACAAGCTCATGCACAGAGCGTTCGTTCTGCATGATTTGCCAATGAGTTAAACTGATATAAATTCCGTACACCAAGTACAGTCAGCATTGAAAATCGGTAATTTTATTCTATCTGACCCAAAACAGGAGAAGTTTTTCCGAATACCTGTATACAGGATGAATTGTCAATACTCTACCTACTTTGTACTTGTTCTTATTCCATTCCATTTCACACACTATTGAATTTTGTAGCGTTTTCATTTAAGTAAATATTATAAGTTAATAAAAATAAATACTTCGGTTGATAAGAAAATACACCACAACACAAATACAGCACAAGTTTTTAATTATCAGAAAGGAAATATGCATAAGTTGCCGTTACTGAACGCAGATATGGCAAAGAATATAAAAATATAAGGTTAATTTTTTTTTCACAACAAAAATGGTAAAAATTGGACATACTTTTTTCGTTAGTTTTTTTCTATGGCTTTGCGACGACCGGTACGCATTTATGATAAATTATTTAGTTTCATTCATCAGTCGGCAAACTCTGCTACCTAGCTCGAGCCAGCTCGCAAAAGCTCAGCTCGGGCGCCGCACTCACTACGCTGTCCTGTCATTTGTAGTAACTAAAAATTCAGACAACACAGATACAATGTAGTACCCCTTCTGTATTGCCATTATTAACGTTTTTTTTTATTTTTATTTTTTTATACTTGTATTTATTTATTTATTTTTAATACAAGTAGCATTTGCTGTAGAGAATGTGTATTTAGCTGTAAAATATCTGAATGGCCGATAATCAGCACTAAAACATTGATTAATAAAATTATGAAATTAATTTCCTCAATCAGTATTAATTATCTTGTTTTACGATAGAACATTATTAAGATACTACTTCTAATACTTAAAAGGTAGTGATTGACATTTTATCAATAAGTAAAAGTTCTGTCTCTAACTAAACTTTTACCTTCCGTCAACAGTATAGGTACCTAATAATATTAGGTAGGTATATTATAATCCATTAACATTTTAATCACATGCTTTTTTAGGGTTCTGAGTCCGACGAAGAACCTTTGTACCGGTTTTACTATGTCCGTCTGTTTGTCAATTTATGTCTTTTCGCGTCCATCCGTGCGTCACAGACATATGTTAAAGAATATCGTGTTTGTACACGAACAAAGTTGCACTCATTAAAAATGGTATTACACATAACACTTCAATAGCTAAATTGTATAAGAACCACTACAGTTCTTTAATAAAGCACTTTGCACTAGCCTAGTTGTGGTAGCAAATACCATAGCTAGCTAGTGGAATGGTGGTGGCCACAAGTGAATATTGAACAATGTGACTCTAGGGCTGTCAATCCTCAAAAAATCCTTTAAGATCAATGTCAATTCTATTCAAACATATTTAACGTTACGCCAAGATAGTTTCCCTCTTTCCAGTTTGCTAAGCCCAGATCCTGTTGGAATTGTTAATATATAATCTTGAAAATACCAATAACTGGTGTCTCATTATTAGAAAAGCCTCAAGACTTCCGGCTTTTTTGCGACATCCCTAGCACGAGCGATATCGACATACCATCGCGTCCGACATGGCACACCATAGCTGTTATGGCATACCTGACGCAGTACGTCATAAAATTGACACGAATTAAGGAAGTCTAGACGGTTTGTAGGTGATAAAAGTCATTTGATGGTAGAAGCAATCCAATGAATATACAGGGTGTAGTAAAATGATCCCTGTCCCAAGCAAAAATGCAAAACGGACCCACCCGTATATCTAATAGACTTTTTACTATATGATCGTCTTAGCACGTCCAGTTCAAATATAGTACACTTTCAACATGTTGTATGAGACAAGTTGTATGAGACACTGACACACATATTATGGCTCAGGAACGTATAAGTGCTTTCCGCACATTTCCCGACCCATGGGTTCAACGGACAGGGAACGTGTTAAGAATACTCCCAGGAATGAACGAATATAATGTATTCTTATCACTTATCAGAAATGTTTCATATGATAAGTGTATGAAATATAGAGTTTGTTTCATGAAACCGTGGCTTTGATTTGGAAATAAATAAAAAGTAGAAATGTTTGACTATTTTATGTATGTCCCGTACCCAATTAAAGTAAAATATTTTTTTTTATAAAAACCTAAAAAGCTCCGCAATCTAGCAAAGAACATATTATACATTTAAATACATTGATATAATAATATTATATTATAGTAACTTTGATTATCTACCTATGTTAGTAAAATATAAATAACAAGAGATATTTTTTTAGAATATACTAAATCTCTCACAATACATCAATACCATTATGCTATAATAGGAATAACAAGATGACTCGTTAAACACTAAAAGAGTATATCCAATAGATATGGAAAGCTGAATGTTTCATAGAAACGCTGATAGAAACGCTAACCGTAAATATCTACAAGTGTCTTTTGAATTCTAGACTGTACCGTATATACGGTAAGTTGAGTAATAAACAAAGACTGTACTACCGTTTTGGTAGTCTTTCTTTAGAATATTAAGAGCGATAAAGGTAAACATACAACAGGTAACTGCAAACGACAGACTTCCTTCCTTTTTGTGTAAATCAGTGGCCAGGCTCGTAGTTACCGACAATTAAGAAGAACGTAGGGTTGGTTGAGACCATGACTAGGAGTGCCCAAGCTGTCGCTTATATTTTTTTTAACCTAAAAACACAATTTGACGACACGTTTGGTCGAGTAGCAAGTGTGTTGGACTCACGCCGGTGTCGCGGGGTCTATTCCCGCTTCAGTACAAACATTTGTGTGATGAACATCGGTGTTTGTCCTGAGTCAGGGTGTTTTCTATGTATTCTATGTGTATATTTAAAACAAAAAAGTATTAAGTAGTCACCTGGTTCCCATAGTACAAGCTTGCTTATTTTGGGACTAGAGTAGGTTGTGTGAGATGTCCGAAATATTAAAAAAAATCTAAACTAATGCTGCCTGGTCATTTCATAGCAAGGTCATGGTATGGCATGGGGTAGTGGCCGGTAACCTTTATTCGGTTAGCTAGATAAAATGAAAATCTGCGCTCTGTGCCAAAAATGGAAAAAGACAAAATAAGTGGTTATGAAACACAACCTATGCGTCTGTATGTCGGACCATCTGAGTGGTATACACACACTTTTTGTAAATTGAATCAATTTCTCAGTTAGTATAGTACAAATGGTAAATTCCTAACGTTAATCTTAAACTTTGTAAAAAAACGATTTGATTCATTTTATATTCAAGGAAGGTATCGTTCCAACGCTATCCCGTAGAGGAGTTTTTCTCTAAAATTCTGCTAGAACGCCAAATAAGGCTTAAACGGTCCGTATATTTTCTTATATGGACCGTATTTTATTCAAACGTCAATGATGTGCCAGTCAGACAATCACGGCAGAAATATAAAGGGTATCAAGTACGTTACCAGACTTCTAAAATACTAACACCATCACGTTACTTATCGATTGATTTAGAAGTGCCATAACTGTAGTAGTTCCATGTTTGATATTTTCAAGTTATTATGCTATTTCGAATCATTTATAAAAAAATATATTTATTTAGGTATACAACGTGTAGTGTTATGTCCCTACAAACCCTGAGGGGGCGAATTCAGACTAAGAGTGTGAATACTATCACGTGCAAAGGTTGAATACATCGTATCAGAAATTTTCATACAAAAATTATTTTAGACAATCCTATTTGCTATTTACTTCTCCATCTGTACACACCCTCCACGTCGCACATAGCACACGTAAGAATTGTGTTCGTTTTATTTTTATTTATCAATTTCTTACTGAGGACTTTTATCTTAGTTCCTGGAGTAGGTAGGTACTTGTAGTCTGCAGTTTTCACAGTTGCATAATGCATTGCACCCGCACGATGGATGCGGCAAGAGAGGGCGCAATGTCACACATTGGGAAAGGCCTATGTCCTGCAGAGGATTGCGAAAGCCTGCCGATGAACCCGACGAAGGCACAAACATAACACATTTTTGAGTTATTTTTCACTTTACGCAATATAAATAAAACTCCTTGGTATGAAATGAAGAATATGAAAGACAGAGTGGTCAAAACAAAATTACCAATACAAATACTTTGAAAAATCTTGTTTCTGTCCTCGATCCAAAGTACTCTGACACAATTGATGTTCATGTTCCTACTACCTGGACTAGGGTCAAACTCTTCACTAGCATGATCTTTGTTTCTCCAACACATAGACCAAAATGTGGATTTATGGAGTACCTACTTAGTGGCGCAACATGCAACTTCCTCACGATGTTTTGTAGGTACACCATTACGTGTGGCATTTAAGTTAAACAACAAGACCTAGCACAAAAAAAAAACCATTTGGCTCTCAGATGCTGTTAGGTTTTCTTTAAGATGAGCCTTAATCTGTCATATCACTAACATAACTGAGGTCAAAGTCAGAGGTTCACCAAACAGCTGATTTTAGGGTCATCACCACGTTAAAAATCATCATCATCATCATCATCATCTTCAATGAAAATCATGGAAATTCAAAAAGTCGTAGAACATTCGTTGTTCCCGCGGGGGGGCAGAACACCCCCCCTTCGGCATTGTAGGGATATTAACAAACAAATTGTATAAAAAAGCTAAATTGTTATCGTTTTAGTAGAGACCATTTCAGAAGCAACGGTCATACTGATAAAAAATACAAGCGATTCAAATGTTGTGCTGGTGATTGCACAATAGTGCAATCAATAGTCTAAAAGTGCGCACAAAGACTATCTTTTCTGCAATTGGACAGTTTTTTTTGCTTTATTGGCACCCTGTACATTTATTATAAAGCTAAGTAACATGCAAATGTCCGATACATTATAAGTATAACACGCATTCCGTACAAAAAGCTATTGTGCACAGTAAATCGTACGGTAGGAAAAACTTCACGCTATATCTCGTATAAATAAGTAATTAATTAATGTAAATATAGCGTCATTATTCATCAGCTGCCATATGGCTGCCATATTATGTCTTTATAGGTCAATTTTTAGTATTCAAATGGTAATATCATACATAAGTGACTATATAGGTAAATGAGGAAATAAGTGCATAAATTAGTTTTTTCAGCACTTATTCGTACTCAGAACATTAGTTTTAGCTCGTAGAAATGTGCCAATTGGTATAATATTTGTATGTCTTTTTTTATTTTTAAGTTAAAAAATACTTATGCCTGGATCACACGTATCGAGTACCTACTCGGCCGAGACAGTGAAAGCTTACATCACTCGCTCAGCCGAGCACTCGGCGCTATGTTTATACGTACCGAGTACACCGAGTACGTGTGATCTAGGCATTACATGTTTTTTAATACCGCTAGGATTTTTGGCTAACCTTTTTTGTAAAATAGTACCTATACCCACTTGACACTTGACAATATTGGTACCCACTTGATTGACAAACAACTTGTGTATTCATCATAACCTCTTTAGTAAAGAAAAGCACTAACTTAAGTGCCAACTTAGTTTGAGAGGCAAAAAATGGCAAAACACAGGACAGTTTCAAACAGAACAAACTTAACATAATTGTTTGTGGTCTACAAAAAACTCTACACAATTGTTTGTGTGTACATAACAAGCAAATTAACTTGTCAAGAGGACTTGAAAGTACTTGGAAATAAGTCAACGTAGTAACCGCTACATGGCGAACTAAAAAAGCAATGAAAACACTGAAGCCTACTTGCACCAAACTGTCAAAAATCCTTAGCAATTACTTTACTTGCTTGCCAGTTCTTAACGGGCCAAATTCAGACCGCTAAGAACTGTCAAGCGAGTTAAGTAGTTGCTTAAGAACTTTGATAGTTTGGTGCAAGTAGGCATGAATCAATGAAATAAAACATCTAAGCTTTTGTGACTCTACTTGGATTTACCTTGTGCAAAAATTAAAAATATAATGGACAATGCTCATAAAGTTAAGAGCATTGTCCATTATATTTTTAATTTTCTATTCTAATTCTAACAATAGTTCTATTGTAGGCACATTTAGGTGCCTAAGTATTGCTATTGCTAGCGTCTGTACCATGGTTATTATGGTCAAGCCATGATTGTTTTATTTTAAAGTTATTGGGTTTTCTCGGAAATGGGTTTTCTCGGAACCAGTCCTACGTTCAGTCGAGGACTGCTATCGCTTGATGTGATGATGTCAAATCACCAATACCTTTTAAGCGATGTCAAATCGCTAAGATATCAAATCTCTCAGTCGTTATACATATCATTCAAGTTGGTAAGTATAGAGTGTTTACAACAAGCTTAAAAGTTTTTATAAACTGAAAACCTGACTACCAAAACTTTATCGCTAAAGTCTTATGCGTCATTTTTGTTCAAAAACATATCTCATTTACTGAAATCTTTTTTGTCATTTTTTCACACATTTTTGTGCCTTACAGCAACCATTCATACATTAATAACAATCCATTCTGCCGTTTAGCTTGCAGGGCGGGCGGCGCATAGCTCAGACATACATACATACACTGGAAAAAACATAGCCCTTCTTCTTCAAATTCGAGTAAAAAAGCATAGAAAACATACTAAAAACGTGCCGTATTTTTGACGTCTATTTCTAATCATACATGTCTCTTTCTTATATCATAGGTACTCTAACTAACTAATTAAGTTATTTGTGCCTTGTTACAAAACGTTGCTGTAGGTACATCATAAAAAGTAAATTAAACGTAATCAAATTAAAACATTAAAAAACAGTCTGTAATGGAGTGTATCGCTAGTAAGATCGGCGCCGCACCGTGCCGCTGTGCGCCGGCGCACCTCAAACCACTTTGCATCTAAGATCTCACGCACCCGTGAACACAGAAGTATTCAGCTAAAACGATTGCCTACGCCCCTAAAAGGGCCCACTCTTTTAATTTTTGGTTAAATTTTTTGGTCCAACGGATCACAATGAATCTCTCAACATGCGTATTTTCAATGTTGTACATTGAAAGTGCGCCAAAAAATAGGGATCTAGATTAGCTAATTTTTTAGTATATTTTGGTCCGATACTAATTTTAGAATCAGAGAAGGAACAGCGTTAGTATAATAATAATTATAGTTAAGGGTTACTAGGCGTTTTCATTGTTAATAAAACTCCATCGTAAAAAATAACAAAAAATATTTGAAAAAAATGTTATATAATTTTTATTGACGAGGTTTCTTAATTTCTTTTTTTGTCCTGTCTTAATACTCCATCTTGATTTGATACTGTCTATCTTGGTGTTCTATAGGAACACTGTTATTCGTCTATAGCCGTGCAACTCTGCGAGATTAGGTGTTCTTTATTATTTTGTCAGAAAGCATCGAAGCTATCGATGAGCACCAGATTGGAGGCATGGACAGACATGGATATCTTCATGTTTTTATTTCATTTTGTAAACGGTATTTTAATTGTCTATCAATGTTGTGGCATATTATACAGTGCAAATAAAATATACAAGTAAATTTATATTTTTGCTTTCGGCATATTACATACCAGCGAGTGTTTGTAAACGGACGACACCGTTCGTAAAATGCCGAATAATACAAATTGTTTGCCACATAACGATTAGCATAATAATCGTAGCGCCCTGTCGCGTCGCATGCGCTAATCATCGGAACGTGCGCTAGGGCTGCCACTCAGCTCCTACGGACGAGTGATTCAATTTGTTTTAATTACCTGTTTCTCGCTTAGAAAACAGGTTAATTAACAGTTCAGTAATAGTTCGTTATTTTATTGTAATTAATAGTCTATTCAATAAAAACAATAAACTTTTTTGTTTTATATTGATAGATGAGTAAATTTTGGTTGCGATCGACGACAATTGAAACCTATTTTTCATAATAAAAAAAAATAGTTGTCTGTAAAGTTGGTTTGCGGACGATAGTTTAACGTGACTACCAACGTAACGGGACAATGAGCGTTACCGGACAATGATAGCGTTACCGGAAAGTGACGTCAACGTTTTCGTGCATGCAGCCGGCGTTCATCGATTTATTATACGAAGTCACGTCAAACAAGTTAACTTGCTATCTATTTCTCTATCTTACACTACCAATATTTGATTACCGAATAATATTATTTTACACACAATTACCCATTACACATTTAAACACAGTTTCTAATTATTGATTATCCATTAGTTGAATACGAAAACTGGCAATTTCTCCACGCGACAACCCTACTCGGCTCTCACCACTCACGGCTTCCGTATTGGTTTGCTCTGATTATCAACACGACTTGCCATTTATTCCCGATTGTGTTCACTGGCATATCTCTTGACTCGCTGAACTCGCCAGACTCGCCTGACTCGCTAGACATTGAAATGGAATTGAAACAGTAGCTCGAGGGTGTTGAAGTTGATTAGAAATTGTTTTAGATTTTGATTTATAAAGCTCTAGGCGTTTTATGTTATCTATGAGTATTCTACGAGTATTGATGATATTGTTATATTAAATGCTAAGAACCCGGAACTTTGCGGAATGGCTAATATTGTTGCTACAATAATTTAATTTAATTTCTTGATGAGACTGATGAAAATTATCACGCGACAAATTTGATTGAGTAATAACTTAATTTATTTAAGTGAAGACTTAAATAAAAAGTATATAACTTATACATAAATATCGTTTTTTTATAATTAATTCTATAAATGTTTTATTTATTATTCATGTAATTACTATATGAAACTAGTTAAGATCTTTTTCAAATGTGATTGCGAAATAAATAAATTCTAAATTCTATTTTCAATTTTCAATTCAATTTTAAAATTGTAATGACTACATGTAATTAATTGTTCTGTAATGTATAATGTTATACTTATTAATTATTGTAAGGTGTATGGCGGTTCTGATTAATTAAAAAAATAATACGAACATATAAAAAACAGCTGAATGTTGAAAACTTCCTTGTTCTTTTTAAATTCAGTTGAAAATGCAATAGTTATATTTTTATATCTTTTTCCCATAACTTTAAAATCAAAAGTACTTTCGCAATATTGAATTTCCTATTCAAGAACTCTCGGATTTAATCTTGGTGCTACCTAATGAAGTCCCCACCGATTTCCATAATTCACATGGCCAAGAATAATTAAGAGAAAGTCCTTAATTTGGCAATTGAGTATTAATTACGATTTGTGCTTCTTTAAAATCTGCGTTAAACTTTTTTTTGTATAATTAAGCAAGGTATAGAATGTTGTTCGAAAATCATTTGTCATATTTTGTATGCTTGCCGATTCAACTTTCCATCTTTAATGAAGAGTGAAAAGGATTCGATTGGCTCTTTCAACAACAAATGAAGTCTTAAATAAATTGCATTACGAATGATCATATTTGGTGTCATAACGATCCTTTATTACAATAAAACTGTTCATATTTTTTATATTATTAAATTATTAATTCTCTATTTTATTATATGTCATATATTTTAAAATATGACATAGAATAACATGTAATTATTATTTTAATTTTATTTATTATGGACAATAAACAGCTGTAATATACATTTTACTCAATGATTATAGTACTAAGCTTAAAAATAATACAGTCCACTGCATTATCCAGAGATTTATTATTAAATTTTACATATGAATACCACTAGAAGGTCGGTTGGTATTATTATAAATTAAGCAGCTTATAGCCATGTTGTAACAATAGTACATAATTTAAAATAGAAAAATTGTTTTAAAATAATTATGTTGTTATGACTAGTCATCTTTATTTATTTGCTTAATATTAACTAAGCATTATCTGAGGCTAATCAACATTATTTTATAAATACCAAGGTTACTGGGGGTTTATTAAATGTTTCGCTAATTGTGATAATGAGTATTTTGATTGGAATCGAACTATTTGACTCCTTCTTTAGTACTAATTCCAATGAAGAATAAAGTACTTTATAAAATTTATTAAAAGTGTTCGAAAAACAATAGGTGATTAATGAAATTAGTTGTAATATCAATTAATCAAGTAACAGCTGTGCTTAAATTCTTCTAAGCGGAAAATACCTTCGTACTAAGTGCATTTTGCATTGGAATTCCTGTTTACTCGACCTAGGTAATCGGAATAGTTATAGAACATACGAATGGACGGAAGTCGACTGTGGAAGTACTTGAAAGAGGTAATGAAATTCTGAGACGAATCAAATACCTTGCAGCCAGTTATGTGGAATCAGTGAGATTTACTACCATGATTTGATTCAAGCCTAGTATCTACATGTAGCTCTGTATCTACAAAAAGCTTAATATCTAGTATCTGCCCTCGCCTTTGGCACGGGTGATATAAAATGGCTTGCTTTACGCACTTGGTGAATTGGTGTGAACATAATTCTATACTTTACCTGACTTCTATATATCTTCTCATAGCATTCTAAACAATACCTAGGTAATTTATGTAGAGGTAAAGAATATATTAATTTTCTGTCAATAAGCTGTGCACGCTCGGTTCGCTCGCGTGTGGGTGCAAAAAAAATCTACCGTGACCCATCTTCTATCTGCCATAGATGCTTTTTTGACATCAGGTTTTGCACCCGCGCTTCAAATTCCTGCGCAGTTACTTGAACGGCTCAATTATTTTGTAGGTAATAGTTAAACAATGGTTGTAATGATAGAGAATAGATTAATTACTTCACACATTGCCTAAACAAACCAGGCATTCTATAGAATGCCTAGGTATTCTATACAATGCTGCATTATACACTTTGCCGGTAACATCTTCTTAAAGCTTAGTATCTACCTGCATATTCGCTGTATTGAGTTGGTGTTTTCTCAAACTTTCACGGTCATTGGCATGTGTAAATGGCTCGCAAGTTAAGTGGCATTTAAAACTGAAGCAATGTCAAAGGCCTTCATTACCTATAAGTACTCCTATTTATGTCAAATTAGCTGCTGCCCACGGCTTCGCCTGTGTGGTATCGACTTAAAAGCCTACGGTCTAGATTCAGACCGTAGGCTTTTATGTCAGACCGGTCGAGTGCAAGTCTGCATAAGTATTTTTGCAACTCATCAACTATACATAAGAATACTTATAAACCTACTCGCAAAAAGTGCAAGCCACGATTAATGCAGACGTTTATATAAATACAATAAGGTATTATTTTGCTCTGAAGTTGTAAAATATCTCCTTTTATGATAGTTAATGGGGTTATTAATATTGACCTTTAGTCCATACTTAGAAACTAGAAATAAGTCAATAATTGGGTAAATTATTTGATTTGATTGTTTCGATTATTTTTCAACCAATTATAGATATTTAGTGTTCTTTGACTAAAATCTGATGGTCATTTTACCAGCCTATCGTCGTATCTCTATAGTCTCTAATGCCCGCCATCCATTGTGTAAGATAAAATAAGCGAGATATGGGTTGCCGCTCTGCCAAATCATTTACGGAGCCTTACATGGCCTGTGCACGTACAAGCGAGATCGGGTCGCGGAAGAGTCCGAATTACCCCTTAACATGACCTATGTTAACACGGGTCTGTGTTAACCGAAAATACGCGCCCGCCCGGGTAGCCTCGGGCCCGCTCGCTTCACATGGCCTTTAGCGCGGCGCGGCCCGTACTTTCACAGGCCACATATCGAGCACTGTGATATGTCAATTGAGAGTCCGCTCATCTCCATTCCACTCAGCTCCACGTCAGTGGAAACGCATCTTATTGCTTGTAACGTGAAAATTACAGTACGTAGTCTAGATAAGAATATCATTTTCATGCATATTTTGAGCTCCAGTTTCCGCATGCAGACGTCATCCAATCTTATCGCTCCTGCGCATTAACAGCCTGCACACGCAGCGGATATTCAAATCTTCAGTTCGCACGCTCTGGTCTCTTTCAGAGCATTAATATTTATACTGTATTTGCCGTAACTGTACATGCGACGTCATATAGCAATGAAATCAATTTCGGTTAAAATTGCGGAACAGACACTGAATTGTAATTGTTTAATTTTGTAGTTGGTGGTCTTTGCACGTTTATTTAGTCATCGTCATCAAACTATACCAGTCCACTGCTGGACGTAGAGCTCCTAAGGCGCTCCACTGAGCACGAAAGGTAGTTTATGTAGTACTTAACTGCAAAATCCTACTAAAGATTATGCGGATAAATGGATGGATTGCATAGGGTCAGACATTCTACCGCGAAGCAGTTATATGTAAGCACAAGTGTGTTCCGGTTTAGAGGACTGTAACTAGTGCAATTACTGGGCTCTCTATAGACTAACCATCAAAATGTCTCGAAGTAGATGAACGCTTTAGCAGTGTTGCACCGACTTATGTGTATCAATCGAAATTATGTCACAGGAACAGTCAAATTAAGCATAATCTATTTCTGCTTTTCCAGAAATGCTCAATTACTTTTTTAAAGTAATATTAATCATATTTACTTTAGAAATGTGTTATTAAAATAAGCTAATAATAATTTCCCTCGTGTCGTCGACCAGTGTGACGCCAACAACCTATTATATCTGCTTCTTGATAAAGATTGAGTCCACTGATAGAGAAGATAACAAAGAGAATAAATCCTATAAGGGTCGATTCACACCGGGATGGCAGTAGCCGGTAGAGCACTTTAAGTGTTAAAAAGAGTTTTAAGCATTATATAGGTATAGTCAGCTGCACAAACATGTTTACACTCCCCAGCTTTCACATACATAATACTCTTAATTTTGCAAAGAAAAGTGTACGTTATAATTGTTATATTAATGTTGTCTTATCTTACTTGTCAGAAGAATAATGTCTTTGCAAAATTAAGAGTATCATAATAAATGTCAAAGCTTGGGAGTGTATACATGCCTCTGCAGCTGACTGTACATACTTATAAGATCAGTATATCAGGGCCGCTGCCAGGCCGCGCTTGACTATGACAGTGTTATCGGCCAAGTACTCAGTACGTATAAACATAGGCGCCGAGTGCTCGGCTGAGCGAGTGACGAAGTGACGAGTGAAGCTTTCACGGTCTCGGCCGAGTAACATTTTACTGTCTTGGCCGAGTACTCAGTACGTGTGATCTAGGTATAAGCGCGGCGCTAAGCACACGCTGATAACATACTATATTTAAAAGGAGTGTTGATTTCAGTGTAAAACAAGCCTATAGGAATATGTATAAAAACCATGTAATTAAACACTATCAGAGAAGCAGTAACTAGATACCAACTTAGCAGGTTTTGCACGCAAATCTCTTTCTTTACCATGAAATTAAAAAAGGTAATGGTACTTACGTATTTTTATATTACAATTATTTTACCGAGTAGTGTTTAGAAAATTAGATATTTGCTTAAAAGATATGAAGCAACAACTGTCGATTGGCTTCCACTATTTTAACGACGTAACAATGACATCACAAAATAATAAATCAATAATGTTACATAGAAAACCTAAATAAAAGTTATATTGTTTTGTTAAAAAAATATCGTTAAGACAATATTAGAAAAAACGCTTTTCAACATTATAAAGGCTGACCGGTCAAGATACATTTAAGGTGATTGTCCTGTGTTGGTTTAGATTTAAGGGGAATCCTCAAGGCAAATTTCCATACAAAATGTTTCGGACAAATACTCAAAAAGTACGCCGTATTTTAGTAATTTCTTGACACTATTCGTTTTGTCTATGTTTTTTGATTTCGTCAACAAAAAAAGTGAAAGGTTTCATACTTTAATTTAGATTTTATATGTGTTTTAAAATTAACCCTACTTACTTAAAAACACGTATAAAATCTAAATTAAAGTATGAAACCTTTCATGTTTTTTTGTTGACGAAATCAAAAAACATGGACCAAACGAATAGTGTGAAGAAATTACTATAATACGGCGTTCTTTTTGAGTATTTGTCCGAGACATTTTGTATGGAATTGGATTAAAGGATTAGCCATAATAAGACTATAAAAAAATCTTGTTGATGCCTATCGAGCTAAAAAAAGACCGATTCATCTGCTAAGTGTATTTATAGCTCACACAAAAGACGAGAGAGTGTAGTACAAATAAAAATGTATGTAATGTACCTTCAATTATTTAAATTAAATAAAGACCTCGTTTTCGCAATAACTCCTTTCACCTTCTTTGTGCGGTAGATGGACCGAAAGCGTTTGCTAATAGTTCTTTTGCTAAGTCTAATTAAATAATGGGTGCTAGAAATAAATGAAAATTTCGGGCCACTATCATTATGGTTTTGTTTGCTTTCCGTTCCTAAATTATTTACAAATATTCAATTAATCCAGAGTTCCACGACTGTTGCAATAGAGTCGAAACGTCGGGACACAAAGATAGATGAGGTGAGCGCGATAAATACCCGTTACAATCTAATAACTATATTCCCAACGAGTCATATTTTGCTTCGTTTTCGTGTGATATCCTTTACAATAACCTAAAATAATTATTGTATTTATCAAATAAAAATTTTGAAATTTTGAATTTCGGCTGAATAAGTATGTTAAGTTAGAAGTAATAACTATTAGAGAAGAAGCTGAGTGAGACAAATTAATGAAAATCCATCTATGCTATCTATCCACACAAACATTCGCATTGAAATTCAAATAAGTACGATTTATTATACGACATACCTATACTTAGTCTTGATATTAGTATCTGTATTCCTTTGAAAAATATTTCAAAAATCTCGCAGAGTGATAAGGTGAGATAGAGTTATTAACTTTCAATACATACTCGTACATGCCATTAAAAGATGCCATTATACGCCAATACTTTATACCAGTCAAAATAACACCTTATTTTCAGACATAAACACTAACACATTTCTAATTTAAAGAAAAGACAGACATAAAGGCATGCATGCGCAGTCGCACATCAAATTACCGGCCACTTATGGACGATTGAGTCAATTTCTCGAGTCAGCTCAGCAGTCAATGAGGTCGGAAGTCATGTGTAAAACATCAGTTGTCAGTCATTATAAACTCGTAATTCACACACACACATTTTGTGAGAGTCGCATTCCACACCACCAAATGAAAACAAATGCAAAACAAACTCTATTATGCAGGAATTAAAGAACATAACTCATAACGTGTAAAAACTTAACAATCCTTCTTCGCAGTTGGGTAAAAATATAGGTACTAAAATAGTAAGTATAAAAGAAAAAAAACATTTTTTTGGCCACAGTTGGAATCTAATGAAATTCGAGACTTGGCATTTTTTAGAATAAAATATTCGATAGGGTTGCCTAAAAGAGCTCGCTAACATTAATGGCACCGTGTATACGTACATTTTTTTCTAATGGTTTATACCTTATACACGGTTAATTCAGTTCAAATTTATTTATCTCACATACCTACTATTATCTTTTTGCGATTTATTTGGAAATTAATTATTTTTCATTGCAGATTTATGACGCAAGCAAAGGTTAAAAATTGGCTGTTTTGGCCTTCTACGTGATCTCGAAAATGAGCCACTTTCATTCGTACATTATAGATAAGATGTGATTTTTGACGACATACAATTTAAATGATAGTGTTTTGTCTTCATGTCAATAGATTTCACTCTAAAATACCAAGTCATTTAAGAGCAGGAGTCACAGAGTCACTCAATGACAATTTATTTATTTTTAGGCTACGGGAAAAGCGTTTAGTTCTCCATTGACTCTATATTGCGTAACACATTATATTGTGTAAACTAAATACTCGGATAGTCAGTGCTGTTTTCTATTTTTTTTAAATAAAACCTAATTTATGTATTTACTTACAAAAAAGATAAGTAGGTACAAATCAGAACTATCTAGGTATTAATCAATGATAATAATAATCAATAATCATTTATTTATTAAATAAAATATTTCACGTCATATAATGAGAATAAATATAAAGTATCTACATTCGGTACAATAAATTTACAGTTTTTCATTATCAATTTAGTTTAGCACAATTAGAAATGAAAATTGCAGTTATATACCAGCTATGAATTCTTCATAGCTGTAGAAGGTTTTGCAGTGAGCTAGCACTTTAACCTACAGAATATATTTAAAGGACACCGTACTATTTGCATCTGTGACAGATTATTATTGTTTAGGTCCCAGTACATTATGAGGTTTGTTTAGTTAAGGCAAAGAGTAAGTATTTATAATAATGTTAAATGAATGATAATTTAAACCTAAATGACATTTCAAAATAAAAAACATCCTTTGGTCGCGATAATATTCGAAATAAGTACAATGAGTATAAATGTAAGCTTTAAAATGGACAGTATCAATAAAAATAAGACTAATTGAAACTCCAAATAAAGATTGTGAAATATCGCAGAATTCTTGTCGAACGCAACGATAAACTGAGCTTAAAAAATCACCTCCAGTCTTTTTTCTTTTAATTAAAGCTGAATCCATTTAAAATATTGGGTGATTAAATCTTTATCTGTAGCAATCCCACGTCTCAATAACATAGTGTCTGAGATAAACTTGTTCTATTTTCAGATAAAAGTACTTAGTAGGTATTATTTTAATTATTGACAATTATGTTCCATACCTACAGATACAGACTATCTGATCGAGTCTGCATTTTTGCTGTATAAGGTGTTGGAAAGTGAAATGATAAACAACTTTAATAACATGTCTTGAGTAACTGACATCATCACTGAGCTAAAACCACTGAATGTACAGATTTGAAATATCATCACTAACTATTCTAGCATTATTCGTACAAAAAGAATTACATGAGCTATCTGGACTATTACAAATGGTCAATAGATAGCTCAACTGAACCAACTAGAAACTATGTAGATTGGAGCGCTCCAAAAATACTAGCTTCTTCTTATCGTGTCACTAGTTCCTTCGAACCAGTGTGGTGAAAGGATTTCAAGTGTGCCTCGAAGAGGCTCCTATCGTGCACTCGACACTTCTACAACATGCCGGTTTCCTCACGATGTTTTCCTTCACCGTTGCGAGAACGTGGGATATGCATACATAGATTTTTTCGACCGAAAAAACCCATTTACGCATGACTGCCACCAGGACTAGAACCCGCGACCATCGGATCGCAAGGCAAGGTCCTCATCCACTCGGCCACCACGTCCTCAAACTCGGCCACCACGTCCTCAAAACTGCAAAATACTAGCTGCATTCGTTTTGTATTGCAAGGTTTCTTGGAGCCTTTGGATCTCGTGTGACCAGTCATTTTGATAAATCTTTGAATCTAACTCTAACTTATTAAAGCCCGCATAAACGCTTAAATAAAGTGGGGCATAGTAATAGATGGTAAAAAGGTTAAAAAAAATAAAAAAATACGATTGCAATTTAGACCGACTTAAAAAAAAAAGGACAGTGACCTAAATTCTGTGTATGATTCATAACTTTAGAAGGTTAAGGCTTATCCTCAAATCCGAATTCCATACAAAATGATTCGGACAAGTACTCAAAAAGTACGCCGTATTATAGTAATTTCTTCACACTATTCGTTTCGTCCATGTTTTTTGATTTCGTCAACAAAAAAAGTGAAAGGTTTCATACTTTAATTTAGATTTTATACGTGTTTTTAAGTTAGTAGGGTTAATTTTTAAACACGTATAAAATCTAAATTAAAGTATGAAACCTTTATCTTTTTTTGTTGACGAAATCAAAAAACATGGACGAAACGAATAGTGCGAATAAATTACTATAATACGGCGTAATTTTAGAGTATTTGTCCGAAACATTTTGTATGGAATTCGGATTTGAGGATCCCCCTTAAATCTTTATTTTAATAGCTAGTTAAGTAATTTAAGTTTTATTTTGTATAAGCATTTAGTTTGTGGTTAGTTGTATCAATAAAAACTTTGATTCTAATAAATGAGATGAAAATAAATCAATTTATGAAATATTTTTAACGAGAACAATGCCTCAGATGCAGCTGAAAACAAACAAACATTCACACACTCACACCCGTGCACTAGGATTCCCTGTGTCACAGGTGGCATGGACACATACAACATCCAACACCCGAGAACAAACATTTGTGTTCGTCACAAATATTTGCCCCGGCCGGGGATCGAACCCGGAACACCAAGCTTCGTAGGCAGGGTCACTACCAACTAAGCCACGGTGTCGTTTGTTTGAAAACGACACATTTGTTTAAAAAAATATTTTTTTATTACAGCATAAGCTAACTACTACAATCTATATATAGGTATATTATAAAATTTACAAAAGGAAACAATTGGGCCACCCATAGACCGTTGCAAACGATCTATAGGTAGCTCAACTGCTCCAACTCGATACCCGATGGCAGCGTGCCGAAGATACTGGCTGCATTGTCTCTTTGTATAGCAAGGCTTATTCTTTGGCCCAGATAGCTGCCAGCCCTCTGATCACGCGTCGCTTCGACCAGACGCTCTGACAAAATTTAAAAAACGCGGAATGCTCCCATTCCCCATGGACCTAGGGTCTCGACCCCAAAGGGCTCAAACATGTACGACCTATCAAGACCTACATATTTACGCCGCTTGAGATCTTCAGCAGAGTTTGCCGCCGCACCAGCCCTAACTTGCGTCCCTGGCAAATGAGAAGGTGCCAAAGTGTCTACGCATGTAGCGTCCCACACCAAGGGCCTGCCCATTCTCCATGGGATAAGCGTCATACCGTCAGGCCGCTTACCATCGTCTACATCATTTACATTTGTTTTGATTTCACAGATTAGTTATCGTATACAAATTACTTCCGAAAACATGATCTTCTAATGTTCAGTCAGTATTTTGATAAACTCACTATAATAAAACGGATTCACTTTTTGAATCGGTAAAAAAATGTTTAGGCTCGCCGGAAGTCACGTCGCGAACTTTCACGCCTGTCTAGCCGTTTATGCCTTTTTGCGTCACGTCCAGAAATAAACATAATTTCATTAGGAATCAATTTCGATTTGGTTTGCTGGTAGAGTCGGCATATTCGAATTGAATTTTAAATATTTTATTGGGTAAGTTATAGGTTAAACGGCTGTGATAACTGTTAATAGACCTGCCGTAATGACAACCGTACTTAAGTTTTCAATTTTGCGATTTATTCAATTTTCATCCTTGAGGTTAGGTAATTTTTAAGGTTAGTAAGCTAACCGTTTATAGGTTTCATTATTTGGAATAGAATAGAACAAAATATTTATTTCGAGTTACTTTAGTAATTAATAATAATTATTTATTTCATGGTCACATAGTCTTCAGTATTTGATCGATATATTTATTGTTATATAAAGATCCGGTTCCGCTAGTTGGCTGCTCTATTAGTTACTGATCAAGCTACAGTAAGCGTAAAGGGTTATTCTCAGTTGCATCTGATCCATTGTTCTCGAAAAAAAAAATTTCATACATTGATTCTCATCGGCTGCAAAATATTTAGTACAAAAAAAAAAAAAAAATTTTTATTCCCAAATTGCATCCGAAGGGTTCTTGTACAGTTAGCAAGGAAAGTTTTCAATACGATTTTTGTTTTACTACTTACTACTTACTACTTACTTACTACTTACTATGTATTAATATTTGTATTGTAAGTACCTAATCAATAATAAAGATACTCCTCCCTCTCATAATACAAGTAAAATTCCTTTCTTGTAGGTACCTTCGAAATTTCAAGGCTCTACCAAGCTCTACGTCAAGCTTACTCAAATCGATGATTCCAAATATTACAGATATTACAAATAAACAAATACTACCAGGGAATGGAACTGATAAGTAATTTGTTGCACTTTCGTCATTCTATTTTGCTCTTACATTTTGAAGTTGTTGCCGTTCCGCTGTTGACTGTACTTTGCACTAACTTAATGCAGCGGTTGAGAATAAAAATGGCTTTTATAATTTACGCAAATTTATTTAAAATGAATTCCAATGCAATTGGGAAACTTTTTTGCAGCCGATGAGAAGGACCCAAACAATGTAATTTGATTATGTTTTTGTGTGCGTTAAGGCATATTATTCAAATTTTTAATAAGATTTTTTACTTTTTGCGCGTATACTCAGATAACGACATTGTGTCTAACCTACATAGTTCATAGTTTTTTTATTGGCAACTATTTGTTACAAGTCATTTCCAAAAATAATATATAATAGCACATATATGCAGTTGCACACAGTAAAAACAATAATTAAATTAATAAAAAATATCATAATATAAATTTCTAAATAATTGTAAATTATTGATAATTAATAATATTTAAATAATGTCAAACAAGTTTTATTATAATTTCATTTTACCCCTGCTTTTTAAACGTATTTTTTTTTTTTACAAATTTTTGATAAAAATTGTACATACTGTTACCATTAGTCGTTTTTCTATGGCCTTGTGTCAATCGATACGCATCACTGATAATTACTTAAGTTTCATTCATCGTTTGGAAAACTCGTACTTAGCTCGAGTCAGTTCGCAAAAGCTCGGCTCGGGCACCGCACTCGCCCCGCTGTCACTCTGTACTAATCTGTACTCTGTAATTTTGTAGAAAACAAAAATTAATACTACACAGGTACAACGTACCCCTTCTCCATTGCCCATTCAAGTTTTTTTAGTAATTAAAAACTTGTGGCGTATGTACTTCTGAAATCGCCGGCTATTTTTATAGTAATGCAGAGTAGTGCCTCTTGAGACAGTATAAACTATAGTTATTTATAACCTAACGGCTCAAGTCAAGATGCAATGACCTATTAGTTTACTAGTTTTTTTATAGGAATGGCATTATTTCATACCGTTTCTTTGACAAGAACTGCCCACGCTTACATTTACAATTAGTGAGAATCAAAAATATAAATTTTACTTGAGTAAATACATAGATATTGGTCGTGTCTTCATTTCTGTAAAATCCTAAAAAAAAGAATGACTATGTAAGTTGACCATTCAAACTTATGAGACTAGTTACCTACATACAATTTTCGAGCAGGTACATATATATTTATTATTATACAAAATATACAACGCTTAATTTTATGTAAATACAGACATAATTGAAGTATAAGTTTAGAAGAACAGCTAGGAATACATCTAAAGAAGATAACTATTTTTTTAGCTTGCCCAGAACATCTTAAACTTCATGAAAACATTTTGCTATCATATTCGATAGTTTTGCGGGGCGGAGCGACCTATATTATAATAGGTATATTATTTCTTATTGGCAATAATTGTGTTGACGGGGTAAGAAAAAGCATGGCAACTCTTAGGTACTTTATACATCTGATATGCATTTTCTGTAAGATTGCGCTTCGCTGAAGTGTCTAAAGTGCACATGCACAGCACATCTAAACTGTAAACTCACATTAGTAACGCTAAGCACGTGATTTTTCTGTTTAAACTAGACCTCACTATGCTTTGAATACCAAGTAGGCAAGGTAAATAAGGTGTGACTAGATTCATTCACCACAGTACCTAAGCACCTGTACTGCCTTTAGAGGCACAATACGAGCATCGAAGTAAAAAGTCATTACACATACCTATTTCAAATACTATCTATTAGATATGATCAGACTTTTGTAACTATTTATTTCAGATTTAAGTCTCCATTGAAAAGCAAAAAGGTTAATAAAAACAATTATTTTAAATG
This sequence comes from Lobophora halterata, assembly GCA_932526365.1. Lineage (NCBI taxonomy): Eukaryota > Metazoa > Arthropoda > Insecta > Lepidoptera > Geometridae > Lobophora > Lobophora halterata. Next base: position 3,422,539 of record OW052012.1, read on the forward strand.
CTTATTCTTATACAAAGTACTCACGACGTTTTTTTAATTATTTCACATGTCGTGGAATTTATTTAAAGTTTGGTCAAGTTATGATATTTATTTTTTGACTATTAGGTAGACTTGTTTTAGTGAACATATGAGTTAGTTTCAAGGATAACTCTTTACTGAAACAAACTCAACATGAACACAGCTGAATACATAATGTTCAACACATCATGTAATCTTTTGAACCCATCACCTACTCAGAAAATACTATTCAATAACACAATTTCTGGCTTATATTAGAATAGGTTTTATCATTTATTGCACACCTCAAAGAAACAAGCATACGTATGCTATAATAACCAAGAATAATTATGGTAAAATGAGCAAATTATTATTTAAAAAAACAATGAAATAATAAAAACTCAAGGTCAATTCTTCAGCTCATAAATTGATGTAACAAAATAAATAATATTGTACGTTATTATGTACTTAACAGTATTTTGGTAATATTATATAATTATGTTATTATATACCTCACAGTACTTTGGTTATATTTATTAACCAAACAATGTTTTGAGAAAAAAAAACAGTTGCTTGCTACCCATAACCAGAAGAAATTAGAATGAGTCGGAGTGTTGGCCATTATTTCAATTCAATTTCAATTCTAGAGAATGGTCAAAACAATTTTAGAAATAATTAGAAAATAGCAACAGAGCACTTAGCGTATGCTTGTAAAATGGTTTACCATATTATTTATTGTAGTGGTGCTACTTACTGTATCCTATTACATTCTAGTTACGGTTCTGAACAAGGGGATGTAAATATTATCAAGAATTTTATGTTGTTACATAAAAAATAAGCTAAGTGGGCTTTGAAAAATAAGCTAAGTGGGCTTTGAAAAATAAGCTAAGTGGGCTTTGAAAAATAAGCTAAGTGGGCTCTAAAGTTGGTCGTATCGCGCTACTTACTCTAAAGACTGCATAAGTCCAATCAGCTCTACTAAGTTTAGACGGGTATCTGGGTGGGTTTGTAGGAAAACAATATTTTACAAAAATATTATAAATATTTTATAGAAACAGTATCTTTAAGATAATATTATTTATCAGGTTAGGTACAGTACTATTTTAATGGATTATTTGTACTTAAAAAAACAGAAAATGGTAATTATTGTGATAAAGGACACGTAGAAAATGTATAATACCGATTGGGTATTTTTTCAAAAGAAACATATTATTACACATCTTTATCCTTAATCATTTATCTTTATCATTCACTTAGCGTTGAAAAAGGATATTCTGGTAATATTATTTAAGTAACTATCAACAGATAAACCGATTGCTTGGTTAATAGCAAACTTATGGTAATTCCGGTGCTAGTTTTATTATTTGATATCATGCAATCGTTATACGTACTTGCGGAAATAACAATAGTTACTGACACTGATTCCGTGCGATATCAATTTTTCGTTTGATATCCGGAATACTATTAAATAGAAGTAAATGATTTTCTAATGATGCAATCAAATTACCGGTTTCTCATTCACACTTCATTTCATTTCCCTCATTAAGAGAGACTACGAAGTGTTTTATGGCCAATTTAGTTTGCATTACGAATTAACAAAATTTCTTTTGTAGCACATCTTGTTAAAAATCTTAAAATTTCAAGTCTCTACGTCCAGTTGTGTTGCCTGTGCGTTGTCTGTCAGTCAGGACTAATATACATATTAATTGGAAGAACAACACTTGTAAGTTTTTTTGTTTAAAATGAATGCGTTTTTTCTTGTGATCAATATTCTGTCGTAGAGGAATTAAAACTAGAAATATAATGTCATATTGCCGAAGTATCTGAAAACTATCACGTCTTTTCGACGCCATCTTTTTTGAAACTCCCCAGATATGCGGATTCCATAAGGACACCAATATCAATCTTTACTGCAATGTTATAATAAGGCAGACAACAAACAATACGTAAGTTCTCATTCCTAATTTGAACTCAATGTTTATGGTCAAGCGGTATTATCTGTATAGAGACTGAAACGCCCTATTGTCCTGGAAAATATAGGTCTTTGTGTCTACCGAAGTATCGTAGCGTGTAGAAAGCACATCGTAAACCTCTTTAGGGTATCAAGATAAAAACTAGGCGTAGGCACTAGGCAGGCACCTGTTGTTTAACCGACTAGAAAAAAACACTTTATATTCTTTTTTATGTCTTCGATACTTCTACTTTTACTAGCCACAACATAATTTGCGTTGCGAACTAGTTAAAGTCCTTTTTTAATACGGGCACATTTTCGATGAATATAGACTATAAATTCAAAATCTTTACGTTTAGTGGTTTGTCCAGGGAGTTTTCAGTCAGGACTCAGCTCTTTATATAGGTCAGCGTAAAATTGCAAAAGCCGTATATTTACAAATTTACGCTTCAAAACCGTTAAATAGTAATCTTACGGGTTTAAAAAAAATACTGCAGAGCAATAAAATAAAATAAATGTACTAAAAAGGCGCCTACATTCCGTCAATTTTTATTATGGCTACGTTGGCAATTATGAAAATTAATTTAATGGTAATGGGTGAAATAAATATTAATTCAAACATTAATTAGTAAGTAGGTATGTAATAAAATAATTAGATTGAACATTTTATTACTTTTTATGAATTTGCGCTTCAAATGTATTTATGCTCATCTTATTATTCACTTAGCATAAGTAAGTATCAAGTTATAATAACTATATTAAGTCATTAGTACTACCTTGTTTAAGACCGCATATTTTTGCAGCTAATTAAGGTTAGGTCGTAGATTTTATTAAGACAGGCAAAAAGATAATGATTTTAATATAGCAAAACTTAAGGAGTGAATAGTTAATTTACCTATATTATCATATACTAAAATTCACTGCACATCACGTATTCACGCTTTATACTTGTATAAACGCGGTATATGTTAAAAAAACGATGTAAATGGATGTTTAGTTCTCAATCGCGCCAAAACTACTAGAACTATAATTCTTAAAATTACCATTAACTTGGAACAGGCTCTAAAAACGACATAACTATGCCTATATAAAACGAAATGATTAATATAATTCTAATATCCGTATCCGTAGTGGTTCATTATATAACACATTTATTTGTATATTTTAACCATTTTGTCACCAAATTTTGCAATAAAAATACAATGTATTAATATTCACCAATATTTAAATTATAAAATTTTATCATACAAGCCGATCCAGTATAAGTAACATCAAATATTCTATTTCAAATATTCGACTACCATTTTAACTACTTACTAGTTATTAGTAACGAAAGATTAATACTAATTTGTATTATACCTACTTTAAAAATGACACTACCAAATAATGGTTGTAAAATATTAGGGTAAAATAATATTATTCATATTAAGGTAGAGTCCTTGACGAAATATAAATATTCATTTTTTTTTGGTAGAGTAAAAATTGACATTATGATCACGAAAAAAATTACACCCTCTTTAATCTATCGAGGTATACCTATTGAGTTACCATGTCACAAGTTGTGAAAAGATCAGCCATCACTTATGTGCAGTAATGTGTAAGCATTACTGTGTTCAAGTTTGAAGGGCACTGTAGTAAGTGAAATACCTGGGCTTATGTACATACATAATAATAAATATTTTTGACATTTCATACAACGCCATTTAGCCCCAAACTAAGCAGAGTTTGTACTATGGGAACCAGATAATTAATGGAATACTTAAACACTTTTTTTTCTTAAATACATACATAGAATACATAGAAAACACCCAGACCCACAGACACCGATGTCCGAAGCGGGAATCAAACACGCGGCGACGGCGTGGCAGTCCATTTATTTCTACTAACAGGATCTCCTTTACCCTATTTTCTTTAGATACTTGATTCAAGACTAAGCTCTACGCAGTCTGTATCAAAGTCAGTATGCTATAATGGCAAGTAGGCATGTAAATGATAGCTACTTCTGTTTCATTTTCTCATGGTGATATGATTTCATTTTGTAACTGTGACATTTGACAAATTTTGTCACCGGTGATTTTTCATCAGTGGCCTAATGTGATAATGTCGCATTTTGTTAAAATAATTCACGCATGACGCGACGTCACGCAATCACTCCCACTCACAGTCATCACACTACTAACTGTCTGTTATTGTTATTTATGATACGAATGAAATTGTGAGTGGTGACAAGTATCATGACATCACAGCGTACAAAATTGCCTGCCGGAGCGCCGCGCCGCCGCCCGCCAGCCGGGCGGATATCATATCACCGGATTTTTAATAGACTTGGACTCAGAAAGTAACGAGTTTTATGTGTGATTAGTTTTATACCATGATAAATAACATGTTACTAAACTATACTTTTCATGCCTAATGGCAAGACAGTCACGTCACTAGCGTACGGTCAAATATTGGAATTAGCATAATCGCTAATCAGACAGAATTATACAATTCAATAGAGCAGATTACACTAGTCTACATAATTGAATGGTAATGCTGCGCAGACACTTTATCCTGATAAAATTATCATTCAAATGCTCTTCAAATGTATTAGTGTGGACGCGTCCGCTTCATTCATTCACTTTATCTATTTGTCGTATCTATATCTTGCAAAAACTATCTACATATACATTATATCGAATAGATATATTAGTTGATTTATAATTTTAATATATTATTATAGTTATATTCATGCTTATGAAGTGTCAAAAATACTATTTATTTGCAAAGTTATAATGTGTGAATTTCCTTACAAAAAAAAAAATATTGCAACCCATTTCCTACTACAGTTATTCAAGATTCTTGTTGTACTACTGATGCTTGTAATTTCAAAATTATCGTCGTCAAAATAAGAGTATTCGGAAGAAATACTATTTTTGTAGGTATTCTTAAATCCTGTTTTATCAACCGCAATTCAAGTTTTTCCCGGCCTTCTAAATTCAGATAAATACATAATATAGTCACAAAATATTTTAATCAAATCTGGTCAACAAATGTTACTTATTATTTATTTGTAAGGTGTTGATACCATTTCATTGGCATTATAACAATAATCAAAATACTTTCTATGCTGTCTCGCACCCACTGTAGACACTTTCACGGAAACGCGAATAAATCGACTTAAATCAATTTAAATCGATTAAAATTCCGGTAACATCCATGTGCAGTAATTGATCGAATAGTTTTTCATTCAAAAACTAAAGATAATTGACCATGAGTCGTCTGGTGAAACAGTTTTTGTCAGTGGGTCACTTAGAAATTGGATGGGGTGACTCTACATTTTTTCCGTAACATTGATTTACTAATTGGGACCTAGTTCTATAAGATCTTTCACACAAGGTTTTCTAAGTCATAAAATCCTTCTACCTATAGATAAAACTAGTGTGGAATCTCCAAGATATTTTTACGAACAGAACGCAAACAAGTCGGTAATGACCCTGAATCTTCGATCTCAGCATACGAGTATCTTGTTTCAATTTGTTATTTTCAGACGTGGTGAATTTGTGTATCGAACACTTGTAAAAATAGTTATTTGAAGAATAATAATTTTATGGTATGGTAAAATCGATCATCACGTTTTTAACTCTTGATAAACGCAAACAATTCTTCATTTAAAACACTCCGGATAAGATTTAAACCCACGGCCTTCGAATCGCAAGGTAAAGAACACATCCTCAGCTCAGTAGCTACTACTCGGGCGAATGAACATGACACTTGGCTGACACGTGCCTCGGAACTCGATGCTTCCCCCGCTGCCCCACGCGGCGCCCTCCGTGTTTCTTTTTCCTCTAATTGCGAAGCCTTATCATTACTTATCATTACCAATTATTACGACCTCTTCTCTATCAAGATTATCCAATTCCACACTGTACTTTGAACAAACGTCATTCGAGCCAGGTGTCATGTTCATTCGCCCGAGTAGTACCAACTCTACGTCTAGTTAACCGTAACACATTAAAGGGTGAATCAAGGAAGGTATTATTATAATAACTGATGCACACCGGAAAACACAGATTATCTATTTGTTACCATCACATTTTATTGGTCTAGCTTTTACGATTATGATTGCGTGAACGTATACGTGATTTTTACAGCTTGTAATGAAGGCTAGTTGTTTTGCTGGAACTTGGCATAATTGATTTACCCATTATAATAAAGGGAAACAAGCTGGTTAACGACTTACAAGAAGAAACCTTTATCATGTAATCTCTTTATACACAACCTTCTTCTGAATAGTTTGTTTAAAAGTGTTTCAAATTTTTTACGAGGTAATAAAAGCCATCGATTCAGTTTTTATACCACAATACTATATAGGTTCTTCATCATTAGCCAGGTAGGACCCACTGCTGGATATGGATAGGCCTCCTTTCGCTTTAGCTTCATCTCTCATCTTATCCTGTCACTTTTTTTTTTTTAAAGTTCTTTATTTAATTAAGACTACTATAAAACTAAAGTTGGAATCCATTCAGTAACCTACACCACAAAAACCAAATCAATATTAATTTGTCAAAAAGTAGTCAGTTTGACTTGGTTCTGAAAAATTTAAGGCACAGAACTGAGACCTGGTGACTCGATAGGCTGTGGCACATCTTAGAGTCTCTAGACAAAATAATAATTGATGTACATTTAAACTTATTAAATCTGGAATAATTTTAAGAAATTGGTACTATCTTTACATATCCTGTCACTAGTTCCTTCGAACCAGTGTGCTGAAAGGATTTCAAGTGCGCCTCGAAGAGGTTCCTTTTGTGCACTACTTTAGCCAGCCTTCGCTTTAGCCAGCCTCCACTATCTCGTGCATCTCTGATAAAGGTAGGTAGGTAGGTTAGGTTAATTAATAGGTTATTACTTACCCTTAACTTTAGAAAACGATTAGTTAACTGATGAGAGCTGCAGTGCGTTTTGGGTCGTTTTGGTGGTGAATTTTTTTATTGTAATTTTCATTAGCAGGCATGCAAATAAAATTAACTCTGTGGGTATTTTTTCTGTTATCCTTAAAAATTAAATTCAAGGTTCCGTATGTTTTTATAATACTTTTCTACATTTGCCCTTTAAATATAAATATTTTATATAGGGACATAATCTTCCGCAACCTTTATTATTTTTTATTTCTTATACACAAGAATAATAAAGTTAATTTCCCTAATTTGTATTTTGATTTAGCGTTCAGTAGAAGTTTTTTTTATAAATGTGTTTTAAATCTTAAATTTATAAATATAATAAAAAATTATTATAAAAAACTCACCGGAAATAAATCTGCAACGGCTCACAAATACCAGCATAAATTCGTATAGTCACAGTCACTGACACTATAGTTTCGGCGTGTGCGTGCGTGGTCCGCGCGCGGTCGTGCTCACAAGCGGCTCGCGAGTGACGCGCGCCGGCGCACGAGTGCGTTTATACGCGCCCCATCACCACTTTCGCTGTTAGCCCCATAGCCATGGGGTTTGAGGGTTTATTTGCAGGAACACCCAGTGGAGCCAGTACTTACTTTGATAGTTCGTTAGACCATGTTTACCAATAAGCCACGGGGTTTGAGGGTTTGCTAGTACGTTAGTAGTTAGACCATGTTTACCTATGAGCCACGGGGTTTGAGGGTTTATTTGCAGGAACACCCCCAGTGAAGCTAGTACTCACTTTGCTAATATGTTAGGAGTTAGACCATGTTTACCTATGAGCCACGGGGTTTGATGGTTTATATGCAGAAAAACCATGAGAAGCTAGTACTTACTTTGCTAGTACCTTAGTAGTTAGACTATGTTTACCTTTTAGCAGATAATTGATTTAGTCTTAGTTTAAAGTGTACTGGAAGTGATCAATCAAAAATGTTCGCACGAATAGATGTAAACATTTATTTACTGAAAGGACTTCATTGTGTAATGAATGATAGAAAATGTTTATCTCGATATTCGCTTGTAGGATTAGCATAGCATAAAAGCCTATAATGTTCCCACTGCTGGGACTCAGGCCTACTCTCGGCTAGGAGAGCGAATGGGTCTTAATCCACCACGCAGACCCAATGCGGATTGGTATATTGTAGCTAAATATATTATTCACCTTATTTTATCGCAAAACGGACATAGGATTATAATAAAACAGGAGATTAGTGTTTGTATCCCTAAGCACTACGAACTTGCGCAATCTGCGACGTATTGTTTCACATCTGAGTGTTTAAATAGCTACGGTACTTTAAATATCTAAGAATGAACATGTTAGAAGTGTAATCATCATGAATAAAGATAATGTTTTAATTATTTAAACAAATGCTATTTTGGCACGCGATTAGATTGTAAAATGTTATAAGACAGCTACAAAATATTATGATAGTTAATTTGATCCATCACCAGATTTTACGACAGGCTGGACAAAAGTTACTAGAATTATGTTTTTTTTTATTCCTAGGGAAGAATGTTATTACATGCAGGCAGGGAAGGATAATAATCGGTTTATGATTCCCAGTTTAGCAAGACAGGGCTACCACCTTTGGATGATAAAAGTGATCTGGCTGTATAGAGAATCCATATGCTTCTTCTTATCGTGTCACTAGTTCTTTCAAACCTGAGTGGTAAAATGATTTTAAGTGCGCTTTGAAGAGGCTCCTTTCGTACACTTGACACATGTTTTCAAACTTTTTAGGCTCCATGACATGCCAATTTCCTCTGATGTTTGCTCCATAGAATAATCAATTTGTCAAAAAGTGCTTTTTTCTACTAGATCTATGTAAACTAACAAAAAAATACATACTCAAATTTTCATCTGCTCACATTATCATCCCCTACATATCTCGACTCGTCTCGTGTGAACCAGTGGCTAGTTCTGAATTAGCTTTTTAAACAATTAAAAAAACTGATATAACTGGGCAATGAATAAGACTTGAGTATATTTTTTACAGCCCTAGCTTAGATTTCCTTTGCTGCATCAGGTATAATATCTTTTTACCAAAGGATAACTTTATAGATACATATTTGTAAATACCAACGTATATGGTGATGTAATTAGTTATTTATGTGTGAGTGGGATGGCTTGAGACCAGAAATGCAAAAGAGCAGATCCTACTTTTAAGATGTTATGAGACTTAATTCTAGGATTTATTATTTCCTAAGCTAAGTTTTATGGTGGAATTTCTCTTACAACTTGTCTTGTATTCTAACACCCTTCCGTGGTCCAGGTAGTTGTAAATAAACCTAAGAAAATCTTAGACTGTTCCTTGGCTCTAGCTTAAAATCCAACTTAAATAGGAGGTATTATATTCAATGGTTCAATATTAAATAGATATCGACCTTTCAGACTAAAATGCAAGACCCTCCTCAATTGCCGCTATAATAGTTGTAGTAGATAAGACTTCAATCGCACGGTTCAAGTGACAGGCACCACTGACAAGTCACAGAGAAGTAAAAACGCGATTTTGTTTACTTCGACGCATTTTTATTTTTCAGTTATTTTGATTTAATAACTAAACTACTGAACCAATTTTGATAAAATTTCTATGGGACCAATCTGAAAGTATATCCTCTCAAAAAAAATCTCGAATTTTGCAAATCGGTTTATAAACAACAAAGTTCTGAGGTAACAAACATTAAACTGACTTGATAACTTCATCCTTTTTTGAAGTCGGTTGAAAATGCCTTTTCTGTCTAATCGCGCGTGTGGAGAGGCGTGCATTTTCTGAACTATCGAGACTGAAAAATCTCTTTATACCTACGTGTTTTATTCTGATTTGCTCTTTTTGGTGTACAATAAAGTGCTCATCTATTTATCTACATATTTATCTATCTCTACTTAGTTGTATTGATCATATTATGTTAAACCCATCAGGGATTCTCTTGGGGTAAATTATAAAACAACATTCAGGAAAACAAAACACAAAAGATGCGCTCGATTTATTTCTGCAATTTCATACAAAGTAACATACAGTAAACTAAAAATTTAACTCTTTTCATACTTACGTAAAAAAAACACAATAAATATCAAACAGTATGGGTAACAAATTAACGAAGCGTTGAATTTTAATGTAATATATTTTAGTCTATTGTTATTGTGCTGCGTGAAGATAATTGAAGTTATTATTATAAAGTTCATATAAACTTTGCGGTGGTAAGCTATGAAAATTAGGCAGACGTTTTTGATCACATAAAGTCCAGATATATTATCTTGCTTTTTTTAAATAAAGTTAAATTTGATACGAAATTTTTTTGGTCTGTGTATTTGGGTTTCTGTTGAAACTATTCTACGCAAAAAAAACCTCCTAAATTTTGAAATCTAATTATTATAAATGCATAGATAATTTCATTGATCTTCAACGGCTCCTTAGCTACCAACTAAGAGCTAAGCCACACTGTTCTGTTGCGTTGCACTGCGTCGCAGCGCTAGATTTGGACGCATTCAGCGCCAAAAGCCAGTAAAAAGCTGCGACGCAACGCAACGGACCAGTGGGTTCTTCGTTCTAAGCGAGACGCTCGCAATAAAAAATCATAAGCAGAAGCATAATAATAATAAAGAACCGATACTAATTCTCAATCAATCATTAAATTTAACGTAAAAATACAGTGCCTACTCTGTCTCTACATTACCAGCCAAGTAAAGGCGGAGCGTAGCATAAAACATTAGCATAGCAGACGACAAAACCTGGTCACAATAACGCTCAGGTACCACAATTGCTCAACCACCTCACAAAAGGCGAAGGTAAAATGCGCAAAACTTGGCAAAAAACTAAAATAAATCAAGAGACATTCTATAGATTAATGACGAGTTATTTCGCACATATGTGTGCACTCCTGGAGTAATATTGGACAGATTAAATTTTCATGAAGTATGAACGCAACACAGGCATTTATGTATTATCAACAAACAATACAACCTAATTCTTGATTAGCAAATCAAATTATATTACTTCATAAGGTCAAGCTCTTGATTGAAGCTGGATTCAGTGGTGCACAGCCACTGAACCCAGCTTCTGTGGCTGACTAAGGAATACCATTTTTAGCGTCATTGAGCAGCATAACTGTTGAACGAATCCGACATCGGTGATCCATTCTTACAAACTTAAGGGGAATCCTTAAATCCAATTCCATACAAAATGTTTCGGACAAATACTCATAAAAGTACGCCGTATTATAGTAATTTCTTCAAACTATTCGTTTCGTCCATGTTTTTTGATATCGTCAACAAAAAAAGTGAGAGGTTTCATACTTTAATTTAGATTTTATACGTGTTTTTAAGTAACTAGGGTAAATTTTAAAACACGTATAAAATCAAAATCAAAGTATTAACCTATTAGCCTATTTTAGCTAGATTTTAATAATATTACAGTTCATTAATAAAATTGAGGAGCAATAATAATAAATCCTTACAAACTTTTGCCTCTATAAAAAACCTCTTGACAAATTTATCCTATATATGATTAGGACTTTCTTCGCAATGATCCTTACTATGTTTTTTTTCTTTTTCTAGAAGCAATTATTTTATCGGTTACCAAATTCATTGGTATTTTGTATGTATTTACCAAAAAAAAGTATTCAAGTATTCTATTAGTTATCTAGTTCCAATAGTATAAGCTCTGCTAATTTTAGGGCAAGATGACTTTGTGTAAAAAGACCAAAATATTTATTATTTACCAGCTGACGTTTGCGAAATAACTAAATTTCTTTCTTAGTACGCGTCTACACTACTTGACGAACATACCCTCCAAATTTCAAGTCTCTACATTTATTGGTTTGTCCTGTACTTTGTAGTCAGTCAGGTCCAAGTCTTTTACGTATAATATATTGATTAGTGCCTACCTAAACTTGAAACAAAATGCTCGTCTTACACCCATGCAAGTATTGATCGTAAAACAGACTAAAATATGAAGTCGCATAGTTAGTTCAAATAACTCTGGGGTTACATTTTATCAAATGATGTGGTCTGCAATGAAACTTTTCTTGTGATTTACTTTTGACCACAATAGTACGTTACATAAGAAAGTTGTGTACGACTGATGATCTCAGGCACGTGCAAAGATTTTATAAAGTAAATACATAAGTATTTTTATTCTGATATTTTTTTTCGCAAAAGCTGTTACATTACAGTTCATCTTCTTCTTATCGTATCACTAGTTCTTTCGAACCAGTGTGGTAAAAGGATTTCAAGTGCGCCTCGAAGAGGCTCCTTTTATACTATGTAGAAAGCTTATTTATTCTAGCCTTTAACGGTTCAGTTGTTTAGACGTGGTTAAGTAGCCATTTATCTTTACATACTTTCGCCATTTAATATCAGTATAATGTTATGCAAAGTGTAATAGTGTTAAGTGTGATTATTATTGTTAGCAATAAAAATATAAATGTTTCATGGATAATTTAAATTTTATGCGTAGCACTGTTAGTTGTTCCTCTTCTTATCTTGTCACTAGTTCTTTCGAACCAATGTGGTGAAAGGATTTCAAGTGCGCCTCTAAGAGGCTCCTTTCGTGCACTGTTAGTTGTGAACGACGCAGAAGGTGGATTAAGCATTACCCTCTTTCTTATGTTGTCGGATTAAAATAGAGTAGTGAAAGGTTTTACAAATACATACTAAAACTGACTTCAATTGGACTGTTCTAGTGACCGTAAACACTATTGAAAAGTCACAGGGAAGCAAAATACGCAATTTTGTTTACTTTGACGACATATGTTTTTAAGTTATTTTGATATTACAACTAAACTACAGAACCGATATTGATGAAAATTCTATGAAACCAATCTGAAAGTATATCCTATCAAACAAAAACATTTTTTCATATCGGTTTTTATACAACAAAGTTCTATGGGAAAAAAAAACATTCAACCGGATTGATAATCTCCTTTTTTTTAAGTCGATTGAAAACGTCTTGCACGTATTCTACTGCTCTACATTAAGCATAACCCTCCTTCTGTGTTGTCAGATAAAAACAGAGTAATGAAAACATTACAAGAAAATAATGACTATTTAGCATTCCGTGTTGTGTCCGTAACATATCGTAAATAACATTTTCATCGTAGCGGTTAGTAACAGTTAAGCCGGTCGAGTGACTGTAGCCTCTCATTTAACTAATTAATCAGTGAAATATTGTATCTTATTCAATGAATAACAAATACTGGAAGGCCATTATACAGATCAGAAAAACGTAGAATCGTAGGGTTAGTGAGCGTAACTGCTACGCTATTTTAACTAAGTTGCCACCGTGACAGGAGAGGTCCTAGTAACCTACCTATATTGATTAAATGAATAATGTTGAGCCATTTTATTTAACCGAACATTTTATTTGACCTTTTTTTTTTAGCCGAAAACTCTATTGAAAAATAAAATGTAAAATATTAAATTACAGAAAAAAAAAATTAAAAAATAATATAAACGCTTTTATTTTTCGTTGTTATTTTTTATTTTATATATTTTTATTTTGGTAGCATACGTTTTTCTTTCAATGTGTACTCTTCTCCGGGGTGTACAATACAATAAACTGTTCTAATCTAATCAAATCTAACAAAGTAATTATAATTAAACAAAAATAAATAATGTTTCGAAATTTCATTAAAGTAGGTAGTCAGAAAATCCTGCAGAAATTTTAATTTGAAGAAAACGATGGCAGTTTAATTATTGACTTCCGCTCCAGTTTTGCATTCTGTCGAATGAGACTAAAATAATATGGTAATCTATCGTGATTTTTTTTAAACTAGTTTTATTTTTCAGTTTAATTATTGACTTCCGCCCCCGCATTTGCATTCTATTGAATGATATAAATAATATGGTAATCTATCGATATTGCGTAACATGTAAAATCAAGAAGGATGCAAAAGAAACAAAAATACCTAGGGATTATTGTTGTTTATGAAAATAATAGGCTAATTCTCATCTTAATTACGATGACAAAATACAGGCATAAACAAAACAATTATACCTATAAAACTATGAACATGAATAGATCCTAAATACCATAGATGAATAACGGGTGTTACTATACACCAAGATAGACAGTATTAAACCAAAATGGATGCGTAATACAGGACAGAAAACTTTCAGACACCCTTTAAATAAAAATTAAATATCTCTATTTTCAAATAATATTTGGTACCTTTTACGATATACTTTTATAAACAATGAATAAGACAAGTAATTTTAACTTATAATATTTATCTAGCCCTGATACTTTTCTCTTTCGAAAATTAGCATCGGACCAATATGTAGGTACTAGAAGTTAGCCAATGTCGCTTTTTCTGTCACATTTTAATGTACTACATTGGGATTCTATACTTTAATACTTCTGTGCAAAATACCTACCTTTCTATCTCAGAGTCTGTTTCACTCTCGTACGTTGAGAATAAGTTATTAAGCAATGAACGCCGTAATAAAACAATGTGCTTAGAACAAAGTGAATAGTAAAATTATTAGGTTCTTGAGAGGTAATTACATTGCAAGGCGTGTGGTCTTATATGTACTCGTATTATCATTTTAATACTATAGGCTCTTTGAAACTTTACAGTGTAGTAAAATTCGTCCTATTTACTACAGAGGATAACGGTGGTAGATATGTAAATTAACAAAATTACCTCTCGTGGTTTGTATCTAATGCCGTCATGGTCACTGGTGCAGTTCACTGTTTGTGCACTGTTTTTTCTCTTATTCGAAAATTTACTTAATTTGAAAATAATTTGGAATAAGCACTCGTTTTCCCTCGTGTGAACCACTGGTTGGTTCTGGTGACTGAGGTTTTAAGCCATCTAAAGGCCTTTAACTAAGCTTCTCTATGGGAATGAAACCTACACCACAGCACCTCCTTTTCATGTTTGTTAGTTATAAGCACAGAAGTATTAAAGTATAGAAACACAATGTACATTGAAAATATGCCCAGTAAAAGTGAGCCACTTTGGCTAACTTCTAGTACATTTTGGTCCGATGCAAATTTTCGAAAAAGAAAAGTAACAGGGCTAGATAAATATTATATGTTAAAACTAGGTACTAGGCTTTTTCATTGTTAATAAAACTACATCGTAAAAAGTAACAAACATATGAAAATTGAGATATTTCATTTTTATTGACAAAGTGTATGAATTTTTTTGGTCCTGTCTTTCGATTCCCTCTTGGTTTAATACTGTCCATCTTGTTCTATAGGAACATCGTTATTCATCTATGGTTATAAGGTATTTATCTATAGGCCTATTACTCTTGTATGTTGTTGAAAATAAAACTATTATTATTATTTTTAGACACACAGTGACGAATATCGTACATAAATCTCTACCTTAGGAAAATAATATAGAATACCACTACCTTAGGTAAATTGAATTACAAAATCTCTTGTGGATCAGCGATTGCTTAATTTATTCCTGCTAACTGTAGAGTTTCTGTAAGTTTTTTTTACAAAATAAGTTAATTTACTTCACTATCGCATGTTTTCTGAACGTTACTCAACTCATGTTTAGTTTTTCCCATACAAAAGATATCGACGCGCTTCTCGAGTTACCGTAAACCACCATGTACGTTACAAACTAAGAAAATTAGATTTACAGTACACGTAAACAAAAGTATTTTAAAGTTACTCGCTTGATTACCTCTTGCATGTCGTATTCACCTGTAATTGGAGTACCTGGCACTTGGCCAGTAATGTATCATGTTCCTGAAAAAAATTACTAGTGTAGGCACTCTGTGGTGGTGTTCATTATCTTATTGTTAAAATGTAAACCTGGGACGAGACGAGCTAACAGCTCTCTTGATCGTAAGAAGTTACGCCTGCCCATGACCAGAACAGTGCTAAACAGGGCATCGACAACACTAATTATAAAATTGAGGTCAATATTATTTTTATATTAACTCTAGTACTAGGTGTACCTACGGTGTACGATCGGGAAATAAAAAGTGGCTTTCGTCAACACTATGAACGAGTGGGACTTTGTTTTTCCCGATCGTCCACAGTGTTGAGGACGGGGAGTTACCGATCGGGAATGATTTGTTAATTTTTGAAGATATAATTTATATTAACTGAGTATAAATTGGATATAGGTATAAAAAATTGGAGTAGTTAACAAATTCTACCACCACATTGTTTTTTATTTTATGCTCAGTCAATCTTCAAATGTCACCTAGAAATGGGCGAACGAGTTAGCGGCGAGCGGGATATGGGCCATAATGAACATAAAGTTCTGTTTATCCAACTCTTCTTACTAAATTAAACTCTTTCGCAGATAGTCTCCTCATTATCGTAGACCTCCCCTTACCTACTGCGCCAATGATTTTTCCCTTGATTTTTGGAAGTCCATTCCATACTAATCCAACAATGGAACTAGTGGGTCCCACTAGTTCCATGGAACAAATTATAATGGAACTACTGGGAACTATCCAATTCTTCCATGCGTCCTACATACTACAACTTCCTTAGCCTTACTTATTCTTTTTTACACAGAAGTATGAACCTCCTTTTTTAACAGTCGGTGATATCTTTGTATAGAAACTTTTTTATGGTTTTCGCCAAACATTGTAAATGTAGAACATTGTATTTTATAGTATGCAAAGATCGTATCAAGGTTCTGCATTTGATAATCATCTTGAAGCGGTAATTAACAGCCGTGTACAAAGTTTTTCTAGTAAGTAGATTTTCTTCGCGTGAAATTAGATAGAAATTTAGTTTTCGCTACTTAGTAGATAGATCGATTAGATTGTATGAACTAGACTGGAGCTGAGTAGGCATTGTGGGAGTGCACTGTACTATGAACAACGAGAGTGATTGCAGCTTAATGTATGTGACCACGAATGTACACAATGTTACGGCTTTTCAGTGTTCTAAATTAAGGGGAATCCTCAAATCCGAATTCCATACAAAATGATTCGGACAAATATACTCAAAGTGTACGCCGTATTATAGTAATTTCTTCACACTATTCGTTTTGTCCATATTTTTTAATTTCATCAACAAAAAAAGTGAAAGGTTTTATACTTTAATTTAGATTTTATACGTGTTTTAATATTAACCCTACTAACTTAAAAACACGTATAAAATCTAAATGAGAGTAGGAAACCCTTAATTTTTTTTGTTGAAGAAATCAAAAAACATGGACGAAATGAATAGTGTGAAGAAATTAGTATAATACGGCGTACTTTTTGAGTATTTGTCCAAAACATTTTGTATGGAATTCGGATTTGAGGATTACCCATAAGTATAGGGTCAACTGAGATAAATGTGTCTTTTAGTAGTTTTAGTGAAAATTAACAGCACCAGATACTATAAAGAAAGGCTTTGCTGTACTTTTGATTAGTAATACGTAATTTAAAAAAGCAATATTTCCATTGACGCATTTACCGCAGTTGACTATACATATTTGAAAAGAATAAGGCACAAGTACGTAATTAGTAAGAAGGTATTGTATAAGTAGGTAGGTACTTTACTTATTTAAATAATAGTAGTTAAGTATTTTACGATGATTTAAATGAATGCCAACTTTAGTACTTTTTAAAATTAATATATGTATGTATTTGGTTGGATTTTCACCACTACGAGTATATCTTAAAAAAGGAAATAATTCGCAACTGAAAGTGCGTTTCGCGCTCTTAAAACTGTTTAAAAATATCCTTGGCTCATAAAAAATAATATTCATAAATGTACTTACTTATAATAATTATGGTATGGTTATGGTATAATTCAATTAGAAAAAAAAAGTGTTGTTAAGAGCAAGTAAAAGCTTTCTATAAATCCCCAAAGTCATGTTTTCGCATACGTGTGAGCTACACGTATGCGAAAACATGACTTTGGGGAAACCTAGACTTTTTTTATTCCATATTAGAGCACCCTGATGGTAAGTAGAGGTGAAATTCTGCTTCCGGAAAATAAAGAGTAGGTACTTATAAAACTTCTTTATAGTCACGATATATGACAGGTGTTAACGTTACAAAGTTATAGAAAGCTTTTACTTGCTCTTATTTTAATAGTTCATTTATTACGCAATGTTTAATATTTCTTATGACGTAATAACTATATTATATCACATTTGTTTGTTATAGACCTTTTATACAGTAAGTGGAATCTTATTATCCGTGATTTGATGTGTTGTGTAATGAAAATTAACAAGTCAATCATCGCTGAGGCGTGTAAGTAGGTTACTGCTCAGACTGTGATCACTGGTAATGAAGAAGTTTATAATATTTAGCTATTTTCGTTTTTTTTAAACGTCGTCCTCCCGGTTATCCACGTTGGTTCCATTGCTGCATTAATCCTACTCAATCCAATATTAATATTAATTTAAAATATAAATTATTATTAAATATAGAAATTTTAATGACTTAGGAAAATAAATAAAATAAAAAAGTTTGTAATGATGGATAAATGAATGTATAAATAGCAAAATAGATAGAGGAAGGATTACTTCTAAATCACGCTAAAACTACTAGACTGATTAATCTGAATTTTTGGTAAAGGTTCCGATACGTTGAACCACATTATACATACTAGATTCTTACTGCGTGGATTGTATAAAAAACTGAATCATATAATTTGCGTAACTGTAAGCGATGCAAATTTCGATAGTTGCATGGAGTGGCATGCAGTAAGTATTTTTTTAACTAAGTATTGCCATGGGATAGATCAAAATATGATGTTCTGTTTAAACACTCATCGTCTTTTTTTGCATAAATGGTTTATCTCTCTCCTATCAAGAGAAAGTCATAACCGTCTTGTATAAACTAACACAAAAACTAAAACTCTAAAAGCAAAACTAAGTTTTGTATGAGAGTACTTCCGCCCCAAACCATTTAGCACCCCATTATCAGAGAAGCTCTACATCATTAGCAAACAATGCTGATTGTTCTAACCAAATCTCAACAAGATAAAGGCCGCTATATTCAGCACTTTGCTACGAAAATCACAGCAAATTGTATCTAACATAGATTAATAACAGTATTCAGAACACTAAGATTATATCAAGCTTGAAAGTAAGTAATATGGAGTCGTTAATAACGGAAAATACTGTAACAAATTGACAAAATTTTTGCAACGTTTCTTCTAAGGTAACTCGTATGATTATATACTTCAAAAATCTTAAAATATTTAATCGTTTTTTCATTTCAACTTATAGAGCATGCAAAAAGCAAATAAAATCAATCACTAGCCAAATCGTTTTGCAAAACACGTGTATTAAATCATTATGAACAAATAAATAATTCGCAAGCGCGAACATGATTGTCAATTAGATGAAAATTATGTCCGAATTCAATGAGAATTAGATTACTATCTATGAACAGGCAGTCATGATCGAGTTAGATAATGTCTCGCAAAAACAACGAGATAAAACGATTTAATACATAAAACAAGCTTAAATAATGCGCGTGGCGGAATTCTGAACTAAAATTCATCCTTAGAAAATTGTAGAGCTCAGTCAATTGGGCATAGAAAGTAGCGCCATCGCCAATCGTGCGATAAAATAGTAGTATTTGGCTTAGAATTCATCGACTCTTCACTTTCGTTTGTTCCAAGTCCATTTGGCTCAATTACAATAAATAGTTTAAGCGGATAGTTTTGTTTTGGTGAATGAGTCTGAGAGTCTGTTATGAGAGATTCGTGTCCGAATGCAGATGATTTCTATTTGAAGTTTTTAGCGATGCTATTACGTAGAGCGGCTTATAAATTCATGCTTAGTTTACATAATGGTATAAGAAAACGTTTTTTGAAGATCTGTCTGTTCTTCAATAAGCCCTCTTCTTGTCTTATACATATACCTACATTTGAAACCAGAAAAGATGAAAAATACTTAGTTTATAGCACCTGCTACCTCCTACACCCAACTGCAAAGTATTTGTAGTAGGTACATACTAACTTACATTAAAATGCTTATTCAAGTTAATTATAAACTGTAAGAAAAAATCACATATATAATTTTTGTTTACGAGCAAAATATAACATTTGTGTGTAAATAACAGTTCGTAAAATAAAATATAAATAAAGGTAAATAAAACGGTCTTAACGTCGTGGATAGAAATAAAAACTATTTTAAGAAAGCACTATTTTTTTAATCATTAAACTTATAAAGAGGACAATGTTTCTAACCAAGGACAAACAGGGTACTAAATAAGCTCACGTGACGGAGATTTTTAACTTCAGCTACCGACCTGCCGGTACCAGAAACAGCTTATCTCACAGCACAACGGGGTTTAATAGCTGATGTAGGATCAAGGGACGAATACTTATTCCAAATTTGAGCTTAGTGTCGGATATAATAGGCACAGTAGTAGCACATGGCTATGGTTGTAATATTGCCGACCGACCAACCATATACAGCTTATCTCACAGCGCAACGAGGTTTGGTGGCTGCTGAAGGATCACGGGACAAAGATTCCAAATTTGAGCTTAGTGTCAGATATAAGTGAGTAGGCACAGTAGTAGCACACGGCTATGGTGGTGATGCTGCCGACCAGCCGACAGAACCAGATACAGCTTATCTCACAGCATAGAGGGGGCTGTTTCAGCTCGGGAACTGGTTGCCGTTTGGGGCTGATCTTTTGCTTGTGAACTCTGTGGACCACACACACGTCAATAATATAGATTCACATTTATCAATACCTTAGTTTCACACCAATTAATACCATAGATTCCATATGTACCTACATAATGAATACTATAAATTCACACCAATAAATTCCGCAGTTTCACACCAATCAATACCAGAGATTTACACCAATCCATACCAGAGATTTAGGTACACCAATCAATCATAGATTTACACCATCAATACATTAAGTAGCGTTTAAGTTTTTTTAATGTAAAAATGTAAATACCTAAGTACAGTCATATTGTGATAAATGGAAAACACCCAGACTCAAGACAAATACACAAATGTTTGTCTTGAAGTGGTAATCGAAGTCGCGACCCCGGCGGCGTGGCAGTCCGACACATTTGCCAACCAATAGTGTTTTGAACGCTAATGAACAAAACATACCATTGATAAAATAGAAGTATCTTACTTACATTATTTGAACCATTTTGCGAGTGATTTTTATTTAATTCTGTAGTAACCAGGTGCCATCAGCCATGTATCTGAAAAAACACGAAATATTTCACAGGTTGGTCATGCTTTTTAAAAACTTATGTCAAAAACAAGGCAGGTACAAAATTGTAAGAAGCTCCATATGAAATCCGTGATTTAAATCAAATTCAGACTCATCAGGTACCGTATTCAAAAGATCTCGGCAAATTGACAATAACGGTGGTACTGAGATTTCAGACATGAAGAAGGTAATTCGCCGAGATAATCCGTGAGTACAATACAGGAACGAACATTGTATGATGATGTTTGTATGTAAACAAAGCCAAATTGTGCAGCCAATAACAATGAGAAACCGCAACTAATCGCGTTGCAGTGCAACTGGTCACGACTTTAGACCGCGGTTTTTATAAGCGAAGCGATGAGCGGGGAGAGTAAATTGTGGAAAAGGGAGAGCCGGTTTCTATTTTGGTTCCAATAAAAAAGTGACTTTATTAACTAATATAATTAAAAACTGTTTAGGAAATTATGGTGTAGGGGTCAAAGTAGAGGCTCAAATGGAGCCAAACATAAAAGTTGAGCAATTTTGAGAAGACGTGAAAAAAGTGAGTAGAGTCGGTAGAGCTACGCTTAGGATTGTCGTAGATTGTAGAAGCTTTGGTAGAAGCAAATATATTTTACGTATATTTATATAAAAACCTTACGTAGGGGCACAAGGTGATTGAGGGAAGAATAAGAAGGGGCGGTAGTAGAGTGCCTATGTTAGGACAGGATGAATACCTATCATCTTTTAGCCGCTCCGCTTAACGCATTTATCGCTTATATCATAGTGATTAGTCTTACGTTGAGACTGATCACCGAGCTTACAAATATGAGGTGCCTACGTGTAAAGATACTTCGCGACAAAATTGGTTGGTACCTACCTAACTACGGAACATTTGTTTTAATTTTTTTTCCTGTACCTACCAACCAAAGGGTTTAATGATAGTTACAGTTGTTAATGGAGGTAAGACAAAAAAGCGATGTCTTTCTGATAAATCTAAGACCTTCCTACCTATATTTTTTATTTAAAATAAAGTTTAAAATATACTTACTGCTTTGTCTTGTCGAATCTTGGATTGTAATAGACGTAATTTATTTCTGCTAAATAGAGAATGTAAAAGAAAAAAGCTATCAGCACTACAGCGAAAGCAAAGAACTCAATATACCAAAGCACATTCGTAAAAATGCCGTGCATTTTTGTAATATTTTTCGTAATTTTTTTGTTTACCTACCTCACGTTTCCTAAAAAAAAATATTTAATCCACAGAAAAAATAATTGCTGTGACAGAAAAAGTTATTCGTACCTAATTTAATATTTAACCAGGGAGGTTTCTTGCTTTTTAAATTAGAACTATGCTTATTACTCAAAATATGTAGTCTCAGTTCTATACCAAAAAGCAACCCGAAACAAGTATGTACACTTTCCACATTCTACTCTACATTTCTTCAGAAACAGGGTTCATTTTTATTTACCAGAAACCCAAGCCCGAAGATTCTACGATTTCAGACGTTACCTGCATTTCAAAAAAAAATAAAGCGAAGTGTCTACAATATTAAGTCAAAGTCCCTGCTACTTTGACATACCTTAAGTAATGTCAGCGTCAAAAATGTTGAATGACGTCATTAACCAGCTGTTTACTTACGATTTTTCGATAAATAATTTGTTTTTTTTGCAATTTCATATATAAAATGATACTTGAAATTACTGCATATATGACCTCCGATTCGTTACACATCTATAGTATTCATAAATCAATATAAAAACTAGTGCGTGCAGTAAAATAACACGACGGATACGTGTCCTTTTACAGTGATAATAATTTTACCAGTTTATATATTTTCTAGTCACCATCAAGTCTTTTTAAAGCATGCACTAAAGCTGTGTAGTATGTACCAAGAATTGGACGATAAAGATATGAGGGGAACTCTCCGGGATTGGCGCAAAGCTCTTCGGACTCCCGCCCCTTACAGAGTCGGCAACACGGTCAGAATACAACCACAATTCATTTATTTCGTATTACTTATAGGTGGTTTAGTGCTGCTCATATGCTATTACAACTGGTGGACTAGCAATCAAGTGCACACGACTAACTGGACTTCAGAACTGAGGCCGTATAATAAGACTTATCCACTCACACCAGTGTTTGTGTCTGGAGACTTAGTGACTTACAGAATAGGTGTCATAGCAGACTTGGACGAAAAGTCGAAAAGCGATAAGCCGTATACATTTATAAGTTACTTGAAGAAGGGACACTTGAGCTATGATCGACAGAAGCAATATGTAACTGTCTCATGGGATGAGCAGCCTGCAACAGTGCTGTTATCGACCTACGCCCAGAAAGGAAGAGGAATGGAGCTCTCTGAACTGATAGTCTACGATGGCAGATTGTTGACTTTTGATGATAGGTCGGGGCTGGTAAGAATCCACAACTATACCTACAATAAAAATAGAAACATTTACATAGTATTTTGTAAACAGTTATTTTGGTTTCTTAAAAGACAAACTGTCTTAAATTTGTTTGACATACCTAATATTAGTTTATATGGGGCGACAGCCGAAAGTATCCGAGATCTGTGGTTTATATTGACGAGTGATCATTAACACTAAAATATATAATTAATATAGTTGAAGCAGTTGAGCTACCTATAGATCATTTGCAACGGTCTATGAGTGGCCCAATTGGTTCCTTTTGTAAATTTTGTAATATAGATTGTAGTAGTTAGCGTATGCTGTAATAAAAGTTTTCTAAAATATTAATAAAAAAAATATTATGATCTTTCAGCAGATGATACCCAGAGTACATGAGCCATCATTGGATCAGTACATACCTGAATATTGCCTCAACATAATAAAATTACACTGTTAGTTAAAAGTAACCAATTCATAACCATGTTAAGGTTATTTATAATATAGATAAGATAAGATAAATCTTTACTTGGCAATATCGCTAATATATATTTATTTATTATTTATTTATCTATAATCTTTTACCATTATTTCCAGGTATTCGAGATTCTGAATGACAAAGTTATTCCATGGCTGGTTGTGGCAGATGGTAACGGCCATGAGGAGAAAGGTTTCAAGACAGAATGGGCCACAATGAACAATGAACTCTTGTATCTGGGGTCGATGGGCAAAGAATGGACTACAGCTAGTGGTAAATTTGAGAACTACAACCCTATGTGGGTAAAAGCTGTTGATAAATCTGGCCAGGTAATTATTTTTTTTGTACATATTTTTTTTCTGCTTTATCTATCCCAGTTTCCTCATGATGTTATCCTTCATCAATATGAGAATTTGGTGTGCATAGATTTTTTATTGCCAAAATCCATATGCGCATGACTGCCACCAGGATTCAAACCTGCGATCATCAGATCACAAGGCAAGGGCTTCATCCACTCTACCAGCACATTCTCAATCCACTAAGTTACCGGCCAATGCTTAAGGTCTAGAAAATAACATTACAAATGTGTACTAAAAAAACCAATTCAATCCATCCAGTTTTCATGCGTAAAACCTTGCCTAAAGAAAAACAATTTTTGGGCAAGGTTTTACACATGAAACCTGGATTGAGAATGTGCTGATCGAGTGGATGAAGCCCTTGCCTTGTGATCTGATGATCGCAGGTTCGAATCCTGGTGGCAGTCATGAGCATATGGATTTTGGCATTAAAAAATCTATGCACACAAAATTCTCACAATGATGACGAATAACATCATGTGGAAACTAATATAAATTGCTCATACATTTTTCTCAGGTGCAACACTTAAGCTGGGTCAACCATTACAAAGCGCTCCGCAGTTCCATCGGTATCGAGTTTCCTGCTTATATGATCCACGAATCAGGCGCGTGGTCGGAACTCAAACAGAGATGGTACTTCCTACCTCGACGGTGCAGTTATGAATCATACAATGAGACGAAAGATGAGCTCAAGGGTTGTAATTATTTGATCTCTGCCGACGCCGAGTTTAAAGATGTAAAAGCTGTAGAGGTTAGTATCTAAACCAGCTTACATAACTTCTTACCAGCTTTTTTTCAATCGGATAAAAAAGGCCTTATTTCCGAAATCCCCACTAGCCATCCCCACCAGTCGGGATATATTTTATTACCATCAAAGACAATCATTTCCACCATAAATAAGTTACTAAAGATGTGTAATTATTTGAAATAATTTGTTAATTGTGGGGATTTAAAGACAAAAATATTCCCGAAAACCCCACTGCTCTTGGTGGTTGGTGTTAGTGGGGTTTTCGAGACTTATTTTCCCGGAATCCCCACTATTTGGGGATGGCTAGTGGGTATTTCGTGAATAATAAAAAACGCTTGTCGTTAGTAATGTAGTTACTACCAATATGGCTAGGTGGGGTGACAATCTGCGAAAGGGTTTTTTTTATGTTAATAAGTGGCGAGATCAGAGCTAGACGCTCTCCTGATGGTAAGAGATCACGCCTGTTCATAACCATACAGTGCTACATAGAGATTTGATTCCCATAGGCCAGTGCAACACTGCTCGAGCGCGTCCACCTTCAGACATTTTGATGATCAGTCTCGAAAGCCCAGTAATTTCACGCTACAGCACAGTAATGCTAATGCTGCTTTGCAACAGAATATCTGGCACTGTGTTGGAACCCACCTAGGATGCATCCTGTAGGGGACACCTCTCTACAGTACAAGTAGATGAATGCGCACAGTTGAAAAAAGTCAATTCTCATTCATGTTTTGCACCCTGGTACAATACACAAATTATTACTCCATTTAACCAGATGTTGTGTGTGGACACGGGTGACAAATAACCAAATAACATTCCTATACCGTGACATACTAACTTTGTACAAGTACCTAGCTAGTGAGGTGACGTAATTTGTATACAATTTTGAATCAACCGAGGGCGCTGAACTAGCGATAACACACAGATTAGGTTAGACAGTAGCTAGTTATAAAGTCTTTCAACAATTAAACTTATGCCTACTCGCACCAAACTATCAAAGTTCCTAAGCAATTACTTAACTAACTTGACCGTTCTTAACAGTCTGAATTTGGACCGATAAGAACTAGCAAGCAAGAAAAGTAATTGCTTAGGAGCTTTGACAATTTGGTGCAAGTAGGCATTTAAATCTAAGAATTTGTCATCATATTTTATTGTTGTTCGAGATGAAAGATAAAAATTTGTCCCAGCAAATTTCTTCTTTCTGAAAGTGGAGAATATGTCTTAAATCTCTTGCATAAAGCTAAGAACTAAAGGCCCATACCATTAAAATGAAGCAATAAATGACTTGCATGGTCTAAACAACACGTAACATTCTTGATCTGTCATACAAGTTTTGTTTCAAAACTTGTCTTGGTGTAAACAGCACATGCTATAATTTCTCAAGCAATTCTTGTATTCAACTGGATTCTCTCTTCATATGCAAACATGAGTGCAGTGAGTGAGGGTATGTTAATAGCGGCGTTTTCCCTGAAAGAAAACGCATATTAAATACTTACCTTAATATTAAGCTTTTTGCTTATAGAGAGCAGCATTTGATTTCCGTTCGAGTTAGTCAAGTGCTGATAGTCCATTTCCACCGTAAGTGGCGCCACCTAGCGGCTTTGTGTGGTATTTTTATGTCTACCGATAATGGCCGCTCAATTACTTCTCATTGGCTTTTTATTACGTATTTTCACCAGGCAGAAATCAAACTAAAGCTTAATATTAAGGTAAGTATTTAATATGCGTTTTCTTTCAGGGAAAACGCCGCTATTAAATACTGTACCGTTAATATTAAGCTTTTTGCTTATAGAGATTCTGTTTGCTATCGCCTGGTGACGCCACTTGCAACGTGAAATTTCAGGTTCTTATACGCCAATGTGATGATTTATTGTAAGTTCTTAATAAAACATAAGTTATTATCATTTTTCAATATGAACCTGTAATAAAGTATATGAATTATGATATTTTGTTTGTTTTAATAACAATCATTGTATTTGCTACGTTAAACATAACTCGCAACTTACTGTCTTATGTAATAAGTATAGGATATTTAAATACTGATTATGACAGACCTTCAGCGAGGTCAAACAATATTTCAGAAACCACTGTCGGAGGTTGGTTACTCTCATAACACATTTTCAGGGTTACTGCGTTCACAGCTTTGATATAATTATCATTCGGTATACTTGCTACACAGCCATGTGTGCCTAATCAGTTTTGTTAGATACCTTCGAAATATAAGTGAACATTATTATTTACAAATGTATTGTAGTGTATTTACTAGCATAATACTTCATACTAATTTAATTAAACTGTATTTAAAATACAAATACTTTGTTTCGAATCGAATGAGAGTGATTAAGTTATTATGTTAAATCAATTTTATATATTTTCTCAAAAAAAAGTTTAAAAACAATTTCACATTGCCTTCCTCTCTATATTTTTTTTTTTATGTGGTTATAATAAACTAGAGGGAAAATAATAAAAATAATCAATGTAATATAATATAATGTTATAGTTTTTTAAAATTATTAGCGTGATGATAATTGGGTGTGTCAACACTATCCAATTATTCGTAATTCCAGTTAGGTAGTTTAATATAATAATATTAAACTACCTAGAGACACTTATATTATGCTTCCAATGCAGTGATTTTGATCACTGTATCAAGTTAAGTAGATACAATAACATTAATTACTAGACAATTACTGAATCACCTAGTTTAGGTAGCTATTTGGCAAATTAAATGTTAGTGATTCTAAACGAACCTCTTCGAGACGCACATGAAATCCTTTTACCACACTGGTTCGAAAGAACTGGTGACACGATAAGAAATTATTATATTGCAATAGTCAACAATAACAACAAGCGTTAAGGAAAATAGGATAGAATTGTAGATATAGAATTGTAAGTATTGATTCATGTCAGTTATGCCAAATGACAATTTTTCATTGATGTATACCTTTAACATCAGTTTATTATCCTACTGCGTTTACTCATAAAACTAAGAGTAACGTTAAAAGTTATCATTATGGGAAGGATTCCAGAATCGAGAAATCATGTGAGCTGACAAGTCAGCGTCCCGTCATATCGTTATAATGAATGAGAGCCATTCTTGTTTGCAAATGTTCGCTAGATGATATTAGGATATTATGTCATTTCAGTTGTTTTGTTGTTGTTCATTATAACCATAACATTTTATTTTTCATGAACAAAGTTTAATCAATTAAAGATCGAACGTAGTCGGTATACAATCGCTTGCGAAGTTCGTTTGATAGCTAACGAATATAATATACAATAAAACTTTGGAATACAGCATTGGTCAACAGCCTGAGTGACAGGCATGTATGATAATTATATAAAATGCATGAACATACTTAAAGTGATAAGATATTGGGCAATCAGTATGTTGGGTTAAGTGATTTGATCTTGCCTATTAAGCAACTCAATAAAGACATGAAAAATTAAGTACCTGCCTAGGTGCAGTCGTTGCCATTCGAAATATTTGATATTTAGGTACTATAAATATAGTTCATTTTAAATACATAATATAGTATATTCCATATACCTACTAACTGGGTATAGGTATAGCAACTGTTTAAATAAACTAGTACTAGTTAAAGGCAATAATATGTCCATGTACAGAAAATTCTTATCATTCGAGCCAGATAAGTGTCTGCTTAGACTAATGCGACCATGTTAATTTAAAACTTTTATAATAAGCTCAAACACTATTTAGTTCATTTGTAACTAAGGCCTTTGGGAGGCTTATTTAGAACTCTTGACAACAGAGCCAAACACTCAATTAGGAGAACGATTGTAGTTTACAGGCATGCTATTTTGTATCATGCTCTAGTCAGTGTTCATTGTTGAACAGGGTTAATTGATACGGTACCTACTTCCGTAGTTTACGTACCTATATTACGATTAAGAAGATACACAGGCATCTAGTGCATTTATGTTAATTTGGAGGCGACAGCTTAGATCTCATAAAGTACCTACTGACAATATTTGGAAATAATATTTTTGATAAGAGTGATATCGATAAGTAAGTAGGGTACTTACTTGCTTGTTTTTTTTTTTTTTTTTTATTTGAAACGTTTAATATTACGATACTTTACTAAAATACAAGGTTCGAGCCAATAATGGCTAAGCAAGGGGCAAGACGAGCACTTGTTGTCATTTAAATAAACAATTTTATTAAAAATACCATGAGGGTATCTGATAAAAACATTACGTAAGTAGTTCATTTCTCGAAAGAGAGTTGAAAAAATATCTCACAATTTCTAGCCTAAGTTAAGATGAATTTATAGTATGCTGTAAACTATTTTATAATTATAAATTATTGATATTTTTTATCCTAAACAAGGACTTTCCTTCATTACGTGCTATCGAGCACACAAAGTTCCATTATTTTGGTGCTCTTACCGTGAGTTGAGTCACCCATAAGTTTAGTAAAAAGAGTGTACGAACTGGGAAGTAGCCAATACAACAGTCTTGCGTAACTTCTTTGGGAATCTTGTGATTCACTGGTAATGTTTTGCCGCTTCAATGCGTACTTACGCTACTATTAACATTCCCTGGTAAACCTGGTTATACAAGCATTACAGAACCTAAAATTAAGTTGTTTGCAAATCGTTGATGCCTTGCAGTGAGCAGGTATCCAATAGTTCTATTGTGCCTATTTGAGTCTGGTTTATGAAAGCAGTACGGGCTCGACATCAATATTTAAGATGGAGCAACCGTTTTAAAACTGCTGATGTCTTGTCGTAGACAGAAACATCTATAGATTTCAATGTAGGTACTGGAACTATGTCCTTAAAAGCTAAACTTTTATACTTAGATCTGTTTGCAGCTTAAGGTTTGCCAAAAACAAATGCATCCGGTTAGACTATACAGTAATGTAGGTAGTGGAACACTACAAGGTAAAATATTATAAAAGTCTTGTCATTAAATCAATACTTGCTCCTCACCCTCGAGATGGGAGCTCCAATCTGTCGGCAGACAATCTGTCGACAGATTGTTAATGCCTTGCCGTCAGCAGAGACATCAT
Organism: Lobophora halterata; assembly: GCA_932526365.1. NCBI lineage: Eukaryota > Metazoa > Arthropoda > Insecta > Lepidoptera > Geometridae > Lobophora > Lobophora halterata. Next base: position 3,452,545 of record OW052012.1, read on the forward strand.
AAACACTTGACTCGTTGTAGGTACTTACTTTAATAGTGTACGAAAGAAAATAAACACTATCTACACCCCGGAGGTTAGTTTTAATCTGTTCGCAGATTGTTTATGCCTTGCGTGAGCAGAGACATCATAAAAACTTGAATCAAAGTCGGTACTTTAATAATGCACGAAAGAAAAATAAATACTTTAAATACTTATATACACCCCCCGGACGTTAGCTTTAACCTGTTGGCAGATTAATGATGCCTTGCGTGAGCAGAGACATAAGATTAATTTCCATGTACAGTAAATAAAAGCAGTTTAACATCTCTCAAATTTTGTAATTACTCAAAGTTCCCGAAATTGAAATTCGCGGAGAATTCATAATATATATGTTTTTTAAAATTATACATGTCTTGCTTCAGACACAGTACATCTTTTGTAAAACCATAGGTTACCCTAATGTTAAGCTTTTATTGTTACTATTACACCACTATTACAACCTAGAAAATTACTGCGTATTCAAATCAAAATTACTGTTCTAAGGAGGTGTGACTCTAAATTATTTGTGTGAGGGCTTGCTTGGTGGTAGAAATGATTTCTACAAAAAATCCGAATAATTTTGCAACATTATTTAATTTCAATAAAAATCGGGTAGGTAGTCGAAAAACAATTAAATTAGGTATTATTATTGCTCAAATCTTACGGGTTTTCTGAAGAAAACCTATTTCTCTTGAATAGGTATGATACCTACTCCCACAACGTAAGGTGCATGTACTTATACGTATTTTTCCCCTTTTTGTTTGCTAGACAATGCCACCTGGAGTGGTCTAAATGAGAATTGTGTAGGAATATTTACATACTAACCAAAAAACATCTAAACGATTGAACCTACATCAGAACTAGTCATCGGATCTTTTGGAACAGACGGTTCCTATGTCAATGGCTTTTCGACAAAAAACTTCGTAGAACAGTTAAGTACTCAAGTTCATACTATCATTAAAACGTTCGTAACGTTGTTTAATATGAAAATTTATTTCTTTAGTAATAGCACCAGTCGTGGACTTGCGTACTAGGAAAATAAACGTTGAACCACTGACCCGAAAAGACTATTATAATCACTTCAACAAAATTTAAAAAAGTTTTGCGTAGCTCACCGATTTTCATGAATATAGTGCACTCACGCGCAGAATCCTGCTCGGATAGTTCGACGAGCTGCCGTTTATAGGGCTGCATGACCTGCAGCTTGAGCTTGATAGCTTTATAGGTAGCTTGTAGCGCAAATTCACGCTATCTAGATCAATAAATTTAAATTTAAACACTTTTTCTTATGCAACTGGGGAATCTCATCAAGTGTTTCTGCTACACAAACCTGGGTGGATGGACAATATCTTTATCTTTATTTTGTATACACATACATGTTATACCGAACGGAATAAACCGTTAAATAATTCAATTTAATAAAGCCATATCGGCTACATTAAGAAAAGAGGGTACTTACATTTTCCCCTTTTGCACTTTTTAAACACTTTATTTCTTTTTCGAATGATAGTTTCGAATTCGATATTGAAAACTTTATAATAAGTATGGAACAGTCCTAGCTGTTCGGACGTGTTAACTCGGCGGAATACAAAACGCCAATGAGAAGTAATTGAGCGGCCATTATCGGTAGACATAAAAATACCACACAAAGCCGCTAGGTGGCGCCACTTACGGTGGAAATGGACTATCAGCACTTGACTAACTCGAACGGAAATCAAATGCTGCTCTCTATAAGCAAAAAGCTTAATATTAACGGTACAGTATTTAATATACACCGTATATTTTCTATCACCAGAAATAAAAATACGCAGACCTAAAATGTTGCCGTTGCTGAACACAGATATGGAAAAAATATGATATTTTTTTGTCGGAGTTTTTTTGGTTATTAAAAATTGGTGGTGTATATTCTCAATTAACTTTATTAAATAAGCACAACCAAATTTTAAAAATTTTTGATTCATATTTTTTTTTAAATAGTAGCTTCTAAAACGTTCAACACAATGAATGAAAATTTGCCAGCGCAAAAACGTGCAATACTTGAAGCAATCCGCTGAAAAATGGTACACGCACATACAAGTCTGTGTTTAGACAAGTCAAAACTTGTCAGCAATAATCGCCTAAACATAATTGTATTGGTGTAAACAAAAGGCATCAGCAATTATTTTATGTCAAGACTTTCATACAATAATTGCATTCCATTTTTTTACTTATTGCCGCGTGTAAACAAATACTTACAATTCTTGAAGATCAATAATTGCGCGTCATGTATTGCATTCAACTATTGCCGTTGCATGTACAAGAAAATGGTATCGTGTAAATGGGCCTTTATTCTTTCATTCCAGGTTTTAAAGATGAATCCAAAGCTCGGTTTCTCTTCGTTCAAGTTCATTCCGGGAACGAATGATGAAGCCATCATAGCTCTAAGGACCTCGGAATTTGAGGGGAAAACTGCTACCTACATCACAGCATTTAACACGGATGGAAAAGTTCTGTTGAAAGATACCCTTATAGAGGAATTAAAATATGAAGGTGTTGAGTTTATATGAAACCATGTGATAGTAAAATGTGTAAATATTGTAATATACATTGTAGTTAGTTTTTAACCTGTTCCGATTCTTATATTTGACAATTTTATTTTTATTAGCAGGATACTGTGGGTATCCTTAAAAATCAAAACTGAGAGCTTACAAAGCACATTGCTTGATATTTTATCAAGGATCAAGGTCCTGTCATAGTATCAAAATAATGCAGTAAAGTGCATTTCAATGGAAACCATTTTGAGCTACTTATTAGTTAGGTACAATTGCGATATTTAAAGTTATTTGTGAAAATTTGCTATTTCCTTTAATTTTGAGTAATATTTTTTTTTGCGAAGAATGATCCTTATCAATCAACAGAATCCATTGGTTCAGTAATACCACCCTGTATAGTATCTTGTGACTTGATCCAAAGAATAGAAACAGCGACCGACGATTGTTGAACTATAGGAAATGGCTGAGAATTGTCTAATAAACTTCTTTAGAGAGATTTTATAAGCCAATCACTTTTTTCCCTTAGGGCCTAAAATGCAGTTTTACTCACGCTAAAGCATGCACGAAGCTGAACTTTACGAGCATGAAAAGAGAATTTGAAAAAAAAAATGCATGCATTTCCAAGTAGATGTTCGCATTCGCACGTCAGCGCATTTATAACGCGCAAAATGCATTGGTTCTGTTTCAACGGATTTTTAACGGATCTCTCGTGCGAATGAGCTAGGTATTTAGAATTTGTTACGATACTGGCGCCCTCTACAAATCGTTGTTTAATTCCTATGGGTAAACATAAAAGTCAATTTGTGCAATATAGTTTATTTAGAATAAAATCACAAGGCACAATACAATACTATACAACTGTTTGCAGTTTGTTACTACAATTAGGTAACATCAAAATAAACATTTCCAATCTAATCCATGTCTTATTCCTAATTCTACAGATTAAATAAAGCTTACAAAACTGTAAAATAAACACAAATAAAGTATAATTGTGATTATATCATGCTAAAAATTAGGATAATATTCGAAAATAAGGAACATCGTACCATTATACAGTACACTTTCTTCAGTGCCTAATCAAAGGCCAATCAATACAATCTTCTTTTGTCAATTCGAGGGTTTTTGGCCTCATTTTAGGCCAATTGTTCGAGTGATTTCTTCAAACACGGTCCATGCCATGGCGGCCATTAGGGTTCGTCGAAGCATTCGCGGAACTGCACCCTTGAAGTAGCCCTTAACTCCGTATGTCTGTAACAATAGGAATAATAGGTTAGTTGTGATAGAAACTGAGAGCAATATGAGCATTGTAAATTCACATGAAGATAATAATCGACGTAACGAAGGGTCACCTCAGCAGTGCACGAAAAGAGCCTCTTTGAGGCGCACTAGAAATCATTTCACAATGGTTCGAAAGAACTAGTGACACGATAAGAAGAAGACCTCAGTCTAAGATACTGAACGAATGGTGATTGTATTGTGTACAATGTATTTATGATTTGCCTGATAACTTCCAGTTTCAGTTTCTTTATCTTTAGAGAAGTCTTACAAGTCAAAACCAAACCAAACAAAATTTGACAGTTATGGTGAAAGGTTCAATAGATTTCTGAAATAAGTGACCAGGTAATCTGTTCAAGACAGGAGGCAATTAAATTGATAGGTCAAGAAAAAACTGTAAAGAAAAGTAAACAATATTTCTCTTTCTTTATACCTAACTACCATCAGGTGAAATTGTGGGCAAACTCTTTTCTATTTCAAAAATTAAAAAAATACGTTTTGCTTTTGCTAACATCCGGTACAGTTTAGTAAAATAATAACATGACTTTATGATCTTGATAAATACAAAGTCGTTTGCCCCCAACGGCTATCAAGCCGCCAAGCAACGGATATCAAGCAGCCAATCACGGGTCAAGACTCAGGAATCGCTGGTGGCCAATAATGATCCAAACCCGTTATGATAACCCCCTTACACCCAATTAAAAATAATGCGAGATAACGAGATTCTGGGATAATTGTTCCGTGCTCGGCTCGTGCTTGCGAACTGATAGAAAAAAAATGATAATACCTAATATTGCGTCGCAACATTCGTGGCTTTGCGTAATGATAAACTTTAGATGGCCTTTCAAAATTCTACACAAATTGTATTTTTTTAAGTGACCATCGTGACCATCGTTAGAGGCGAAGACGCTCTCTTGGTGGCAAGAGAACCCATGATCAAATCAGTGTTACATAGAAGTTACCAAATAAGTAAATTTGGAGGGTTTTTTTCTAAAATTACTACATAACTACACAACCGTTCAAACAGTGTTTTTTTTCATACTTTGATATAGATTAGGAACTAGTTATAACACTAAAATCTTCAGCACATCAGCGGGGTAAGTCGTTAAGCTTACCGGATGTACATATACGGCCGCGCCAAAAGCGTTGGGAAACTTGTCCGGGTAGAGTTACATCTTGGTCTTCAGCACATCAGCGGGGTTAGTCGTTAAGCTTACCTGATGTACATATACGGCCGCGCCAAAAACGTTGGGAAACTTGTCCGGGTAGAGTTACATCTTGGTCTTCAGCACATCAGCGGGGTTAGTCGTTAAGCTTACCTGATGTACATATACGGCCGCGCCAAAAGCGTTAGGAAACTTGTCCGGGTAGAGTTGCATCTTGGACTTCAGCACATCAGCGGGGTTAGTCGTTAAGCTTACCTGATGTACATATACGGCCGCGCCAAAAGCGTTGGGAAACTTGTCGGGGTACAGTTGCATCTTGGTCTTCAGCACGTCGGCGGGGTTGGTCGCCAGCGACGCCGCTATGCCCGCTACGATACCGCACGAGAAGTGGACCGCACTGGCGGCGCCCGGAGATTGCAACCACTCTGTGAAGAAAATCAGGTTGGGTAAAAACAACGGACAACAAACTAAGTCAGAAAACGTTAAGGCTAATCCTCAAATCCGAATTCCATACAAAATGATTCGGACAAATACTCAAAAAGTACGCCGTATTATAGTAATTTCTTCACACTATTCGTTTTATCAATGTTTTTTGATTTCGTCAACAAAAAAAGTGCAAGGTTTCTAATTTAGATTTTAAACGTGTTTTAAGTTAGTAGGGTTAATTTTAAAACACGTATAAAATCTAAATTAAAGTATGAAACCTTGCACTTTTTTGTTGACGAAATCAAAAAACATGGACGAAACGAATAGTGTGAAGAAATTACTATAATACGGCGTACCTTTTGAGTATTTGTCCGAAACATTTTGTATGGAAATTTGCCTTGAGGATTCCCCTTAAGGCACAGAATCCAGCGCGCCGCTATCTCGCTTGCACATTTGTAATTTTTTGAAGATATAAATTGACTGAGTATAAATAAAAAAGAAGTGGATCGGTCATTTTAAGTATTTTTTCAACCTAGCGAAATGTTAAGTATTTTTTTTGCTTTTATAAAACTTACATAAGTTAATTAGATCCTAATCTAAAATGCAGATACGTATGTACTGAAAGCGCAAATATTTTTTTTTTTTTTTTTTATCTCCTTACCGCACACGGTAATTAATAGGTACAGATTGTTAAACAATTTAATTCCATTAAAACGTAGGATAGGAGTTTCCTGCTATCCCTAATTTTTATCATAACCTCGACCTGCAGTTTTTCATATGAAACTCACCTTTAGGCACGTTCTGTTTCGCCTGAGTGTAGAACATCAGGTAAAGTCCAGAGAAGGGCGCGTCTCTGGCTAAGGTAGGCCCGAGACCGCACGACAGGCCGCGGATGCCTTCGGCTTTGTATATCGACTTTAGCGCACCGCCCAGACTGTCGTATTTGTACACTCCTGATTCATATCTGTAAAGGGAATGACAATAAGTACGTGTAAATGCAGTGTAGGACGACCTTTGGCCAGATGGAGCGATGATCTGCGCGCTATAGCTGGCAGAAGGTGGATGAAAAGAGCCAAAGATCGGGCTCAGTGGCGCGTCTTGGGAGAGACCTACGTCCAGCAGTAGACTGCTATACGTTGATGATGATGATGACGTATAAATGTAAATGGCCGCACCAAAGCGTAATAGCAACAAAATGTATGAAAACTGACGTACGCCGGCCACCAGTTGCTGTAGTCGGCGACGCGTTTGCGGGTGCACTTAAGTTAAAAAAACGAAGGCCGAATGCAGATAAACATTGTCGTCATTTAAGATTTTTGACACTTTAATGTCATCTAATCCGCGTATCGGCAAACGTAGTGTAGGCCAGGAGGAGTGACGATCTTCGAAAGGCAGCCGGTAAAAAGTGGATGCGGAGAGCCGAAGACCCGGCTCAGTGGCGCAAAATGGGAGAGGCCTACGTCCAGCAATGGACTGATGTGGGCTGATGATGATGAATTTCATCTTAAGACACTCTTGAAATAAAAATAATCCATTGATACTTTATTTGTTAAAGTCGATCAAGTAGAGATCGTACCTTTTTTTTTTTTTTCGTTAATCGGTAAAATCACAATGGACTGGACACGCCTACAAAAAACAATAATTTATGCTGTGACCATAGGCCAAGTCGTGATAGCCCGATAACATACAAAAGTCTGTACCTAAACTGATTTGAATCTTATTATCATAATTAGTACCTAGGTAATTATCTAGAGGTTACTAACCCCCTATTGCGATTCGAATTTTAATGACAATTTTTATTGCGTAAATTACGATTTTTATATAACTAACTAATTTGTTTTTTTTATGTTTGCATGCTGTAGGTAGGTATTACGGTGAAGTGTGTGAGACCAACACTAGTTTGATGTAACCATGCGTCAGGCAAAATAATTAAAAAAAACAAGTTGGTTGGTTGGTTAGGTAGTTGAGTTTCACCCGTAGTATTGAATAGCTTTAAATAGACCTAACCGATTTTAATCAAATTTCTATGGACCAATTTGAAAGTACATATATCCTTTAAATACTTTAAACAAAAAAAAAGTTTTTTTTTCCAAATCTTTCGACAAATGACAAAGTTCTAAAGTAATAAACATTAAAAAAAACAAATGAAGAACTTCTTCTTTTATTGAAGTCAGTTAAAAAAGATAACGCACTTCAAAATGGGGTGATGTTTATTTATCATCGATCTAATACGTAAGTAATTAATTTCAAAAACATCAGATAAGGCTGCAAAACAACTCTGACGTGTGAGGCAAGCCTATTTATATTCAAAATTATAATCATAATGATTAACAGGTTTTTCAACCAACTTACAAAAAAGGAGGTTTTAAATTCGGTTGTATTTTTTACCCGACTGCCAAGGAAGGGTTGTATGTATATGTATGTATTTTATTACCTCGTATCTTCCAAACGGCTGGTTGGATTTTGACAGTTAAGGTATCGTTAAATTAGTTTCAATCACCCGAGTGTTCTCAGATGGGTTTAAAAATAAATAATCAAAATGGCGGATTTTTGGAGCTAAATAGTAAGTCGTTTATATTTTTTTGTTTACCAAACCCAACGAGTAGAGTATCAAAATGAAGGTATTTTAAAAGAGATTACAAATGTATATACGTTATGTGTTTGATTTAATTTGGAATAATTAACTGACAATTAATATAAGTATAATTATTTCGCAGTCAAGTTTTCAGTTTTTTAAACTTTAAGCTTGTATTTAAAATGATAATCATAATGATTAACATGTTTTCAACCGTTTTCAAAAGAGGAGAGTTCAAATTCCGTTGTATTTTTTATTTAAATGTTTGTTATTGAGAACTTTGCCATTTATCAACCTCAAAGTGTCTCTAGAATACGTTCCAATCGAAGTCGATTGTGTGTTGTAACCAAGCGTAAAACGATAATGAAATTGTTTTGAAAGTCTCCAGAACTTTAAGATAACGCGCCCGGAGACAGATTTTTGGATAGTTTTGAATATATTTTTTATCGGTTGGCAAGTGACTCATGAGATTTTTCAGACGGCTAGGTATAATTGCCAGGTCTAAAGAGAATGGCATACGGATAATAAGGCGTAATGTAGTTTTTTTTATAAGATTTTAGCTTATCTTGGGCATTTTTAAGGGAGTGGCCAAATAAAATGGTCTTTGAGGATAACATTAATATTTTTTGGTATTGTAGATAAGCTTAATCGGTTGAGAGGATTATGAATTTGAGAGTCATAAGTGTACAGCAAGCTTGGTATGGACACGTGATGCGAAGGGAAGAATGTCATGTTACTAGGAGAGTGCTGAATATGGAAGTGGATGGATATAAGAGTAGAGGGAGGCCGAAGAAGAGATGGATGGACTGTGTGAAAGATGATATGAACAAAGCAGGCGTGAGTACAGATATGACGGCTGATAGAGAAGAATGGAAGAAGAAGACATGTTGTGCCGACCCCACGTAAGTGGGAAAAGGACCAGGAAATGATGATGAAGTGTACAGCAAGTTTATGATGATAAAAATTAATAACGCATTTGACTTGGCACATTTCATACAATGTGAGTTGGGCATCATCTAAAGTTTAGGTAAATTTAGATTTTAAAACGTAACAGATATCGAAAAATTACCATTCCGATTTTGATAGAAAATATTTTTTAAATGCATTTTTTTGGACTACAAAAAACTACAGTTTTTTTAAAGATGATTAATGCACTTTCTATTAATTGAGCATCTTAACTTGTCGATAAGTGCCACAGATTACAATCCCCATACTGCCCTTTAAAAAAACTCATACAGGGTATAATTCATACCCTGCTTAAACTTATACCCTGTATATCTTATCATAAGAAGAAGACAGAAGCAGGTAGCGAGTTCCATTCCTGAGCGGTTCGTATTGCTGTTAGGTAGTAATTTTGAAATTGTATTCTAGTTTTTCGGTATTTATATTAAATTTTAGCTTTGTGTGTGTACTATAAGACATATATACGATTATGAAAAATTGCGATTGAATAAACGAAATATTAAAAATGTGGAAGTGTGTTGTATAGGAACACCGTTATAATAATCTATGGTTCTTACCTAGTTTTGATCACAGTGATGGGTATGAGCGCGACGCCGCTCATGGACCTGGCGACGACGCCCAGCATAACGGCTTCTAACGGGCCCAGATCTCCTTTCGACTTGCCCAACTTGGCTTTCAACCAGTGCAGCGATGAGAAGTATAGTCCCACACCTGTGGAGGATATACACCTTATTAACTGGTAATAAGGTTTAGTTCTGCAAGGAATTTGTTGAACATATTCCAGCAAATTATTAAAATTGAATTTTCTTTGCGTTTGGGTGTGTTTCCATTGACGCGGAGCTGAGCGAAGTGGAGAGGGCGGGCCGTGAATTCGCCAATCAAACTGCTCGAAATTCCACTTCAAGCACTGTGATTGGCCAATTCACGGTCCGCTCTTCTCCATTCCGCCCAGTTTCGCGTAAGTGGAAACGCACCCTAAGTCAGTGGCAAAATCGGCTTTACGTCTCGGGCTCTCCGAAGTATTAAACGAGGACATAAGTAAAGGTTTTTCTTCTTTCCTGGTAGTAAGACGGCTATTCATCGTCAAAACAGAGCGAGGAAGACAGGATTTTGAATTCTAAAGTCAGGCTAATTTACCAGAACATTGTTCTTTTTCATTTTAAAATGAAATTGAACCTTATTGTGCCGTAGAGCAAAGTTCAATTATGTTTGATTTGTTATACGGGTATAACCTTTTTATTTTCAGACAGGGATTCTTTATGTTAAGCATAAAGAGTAGAGCTAAAATAGCACTTGTGTAGGGTAAAATAAGATTATATTTTACCTGGCACGCATCTTGCGACGGAAGGCACCATTCCACGCCAAAGACCCACTATGTGCTCTTGGCGAACGATGCTAGCGAATATGTTGATCATCCCGGGTTGGAGTCGGCCGCTAAAAATAAAAAGTATTGCTTATTTAGTTTCTTTGTTAATGTAAAACAAGTAATGAGCAAGACGCTCTCCTAATGGTAAGAGATCACGCCTGACCATGACCAGTGCTACACAGGACTTTATATATATAAGGGAAAGCTTATGTTTAGCAGTGAACCGCTGAAATAGTTGACGTTGACGACACGATTGGTCGAATGGCAAGTGTGTTGGAATGCCACGCCGGTGTCGCTGTTCGATTCCCGCTTCAGGACATGCACTTGTGTGATGAACATCGGTGTTGGTCCTGAGTCTGGGTGTTTTCTATGTTTTCTTTGTATGTATTTACAATAAAAAGTATTTAAGTTTTGTATAAGTTATCTGGTTCCCATAATACAAGCTTAGTTTGGGGCTAGATGACGTTGTGTGAAATATCCAAACATTATTATTTATTATAGTTCGATGCTGATCGAAAGGTAAAATAATAGAATGAAATTGAGTTCAAGGGTCTTGCAGTCAACAAACTCAAATCACAATCATTTTTATCGTGATACGTTGATAAAATACTGCTATCGTTTAGGATTAGAAGGCAAATATGTGACGCTTTACGATTAAATTTATAAAAAATCAATTAGTGACGCTCTGATAAAACAATTTTCTAGATATGTAGAATAAATAAGATAGTAATCAAAGAACAAGTAGGTAAGTTCATTTAATGTCAGAGCGGGCACATAATGCAAGACGTGAATTCAGTTTATAAAGAAATGATTCAGCAGAAGTTGTGAGTGGTAAGCTGAAGATTGGGCGAGATTTTATTTTACTAAGCCTGTAAGGACAATAATTTAAGTTTTAGTTTTTTTTTTTCAGATCAAATCTAGCTGTGAACTAACATTTGCGAATAAATGACTGACTTACCATAAATTATAATGTGTGAAAATGTTGGATGTTTCACACCGAAACTATAGTACAAATTGAGATAAAATTCAGTAGTTACTTAAAGATATTTGTTTTTCCCGAGTCTGGGTGTTTTTAATGTATTTATTTACAAAAAAAAAATATTTAAGCATTCTATAAGTCATCTGGTCATTCCCATAGCACAAGCTCTGCTTAGTTTTGGGCTAGATGGCGTTTTGTAAAATGTCCAAAATATTTATTTATTTATATTATTAATGAGTTGGATAGGACATTGGCTTCTATTTATACCGATACTACGCGAAATAGCAGCGGATTAACAGCTATTTGGCTAATAAATTTCTGGTGTTGTATCTTCTCAATAGGTGAGGCCTAGCCAGCAGTGAACAAAAGTGGGCTACTGACTATGTTGATGAGTATCTTATCATCTTCTCAATGGAAGAGGCCTACGTCCACAAGTGGACAAAAGTAGGTTAATGTTGATGAATATCTCATTACTTTTCAATGGGAGAGGCCTACGTCCAGCTGTGGACAAAAGTGGCCTGATGATGATAGCTGTTCTGTTAATGAGTGTCTTACTTGACGGTCGCCGCAACCACATGGTGTCCAGGGTTCTGCAGACGGGTCTTCACGAGGTCCAGTGGTTGGAACAGAATCGTGCTGAAGGTCCCAGAAAACGACCCAGCGAGGAACGCCTTGATCACCGGGTGATACTGAAAGAATACATTACATTATGTTAGATAGCTCGATTAGCAAGAGGCCTAGAACTTTTTTTTGTAAACATGAGACGAGGCAATCTAAGCACTCTCCTGTTGGTAAGAGATCACGCCTGTTCATGATCAGAACAGTGCTACATAGGACTTTGATTCACATAGACCGGTGAACGCTTTCGTCCACATTAAGACATTTTGATGATCAGTTTTGAAAGCCCAGTAATTTCACTAGTTCAGATCAGTAGTTTTGACTAGATTGAGGAGCAAAGAAAAATCCATCTAACTACGTACGAGTAGGTATATCTATTCGTCACAAAAACATTTGCCTTTTTTAATATTAGAATGATTTTTGGTTTTTGACTAAAAAACTGTGATTTTGAATCCATGATTATTGAATCAAAAGGTGGACTCGCCGGATTGGACTGTGGCTTCAATAACGCAGTGTAATCACAAAACCAAAGATACACTTTGACCCACACTTGTGTGCTGAGTGACTGATAAACTTACATTGGCGATAATATCCATAATGGCTTTCCAATCCTTGAGTTTCAAACGAATCAAGTAATATCTTTAGGGTACACTCCGAACTTGTAGTATTCGAAATGGTAGAGCCAATGGCAGAACGCAAACTTCGACTGGAATAGCTTTAAATACAAGCCAAAATCGTATCCGAGTAGTCTGAGTAGTAAATGGGGTTCACGCGGTACATTAGAACAATAATCATTTTCTGCAGCAACTCGCTGGTATACATGTATGCTATTCCCAAGTCTGAGAATGGTAGAGGAGAGTGAACGAGCTGTGGATACGTCCACAGGGGAAGTCTTTGCACAAACACAGAACAGAACTAGTAAGGGGAAAGGAAGTCACTGTCAACGAACTTAGCCATTAGGAAAAGTTACAACAAAGCAATCAAATTGAAACTGATAGCACTTTACGTAAACTTCGCGATACGTGTGTACTGGAGGGCTTGTAAAAGCGAACTGTTGCGTTGGGTAGATAATTGGTAATTTATATACGAGTTTATCAGCTAGACGGGGCCCCCGCGGGGAGGCGGTAACGAGGCAAGGTTGAAGGTCGGGACCCATCAACCCCTAGAGATAGCGAGTATCCGTGCCTACTGCCTAGGGGGTAGGGAGCTGATAAGCTAGGGTCGCTACGCAAGCTAGGATCGTTGTTATTTCAGAAAACAGCACGGATAAGAATATTGTCTTGTTATTTAAAAATTAATCTAACCAACCGACCGAGTTGAAGGGTTGGTCGTCTAATGAAATTCACGGACCTAATTTCTGAGCGTATTTGAAAAGAAAAGACCAAAATCGTTGGCGAGGATGAGCCTTTGGCCTACAATGGGACAGCTCAGGCTAATAATTTAAAATGAAAAACTTTTTTTGTAAACAAGTGTCAAGAGCAAGGTACTCTTATTGGTAAGAGATCACGCTTGCCTATTACCAGAACAGCGCTACAGAGGACTTCACAAATGTTTGTTTAACAGAACTTTAGTGCCCGTCCACTTTGATAGTCTGTCTCGAAAGGCCAGTAATTTAACAATTTCGTTTACTTTGACGACGTATTTTTTTCAGGTTTTTTGATTTAAGGGGAATCCTCAAATCCGAATTCCATACAAAATGTTTCGGACAAATACTCAAAAAGTACGCCGTATAATATAATAATAAAAAACATGGACGAAACGAATAGTGTGAAGAAATTACTATAATTTCTTCCCACTATTCGTTTCGTCCATGTTTTTTGATTTCGTCAACAAAAAAGTGTAAGGTTTCATAGTTTAATTTAGATTTTATACGTGTTTTAAAATTAACCCTACTAACTTAAAAACACGTATAAAATCTAAAATTAAAGTATGAAACCTTATTATATCAGACTTTTTTTGTTGACGAAATCGAAAAACATGCACGAAACGATTAGTGTGAAGAAATTACTATAATACGGCGTATTTTTTGAGTATTTGTCCGAAACATTTTGTATGGAATTCGGATTTGAGGATTAGCCTTAAAAGCTATACCTACTACTGAACTAATTTTAATAAAATTATACCTCTCTATATGCCCAATCTGAAAGTATATCCTTTCAAATAAATAAAAATATTTTTTTTGTATTCCGTTGCTGTACCTATGACAAAGTTCTTAGATAAGATAACAATCATTAAAAAAACAACCGGATTGAGATCCTCCTCCTTTTTTGAAGGCGGTTGAAAATACTACGATGTTATGGTGATAGATAATTCTTGTTGTTCGAGTCATTTGTTTGTAAAAAACAGATTAATTTAATCGAATTACGCATATAAAATTCCACACAATAACAACCCTTATCAATGCAGGAATTGATTCTAACCACGATAATTGTGGCACACACCTACTTTTTTATATTATCGAAATTGTAATAGTAAACAATTTAAATTCTGGAAAAATACTAGGTACATAAACATTGGTCATGTGATTTATACCTAGTAGTACCTTTACCAGTGTATTATTGAATGAATTATTATTGTAATTATGACATTATTGTATTCTTAATTATTTCTAGACGTTATGACTCTGTTTATGATTATTGATATTATACTGATCAAACTTTAATGTAAGCAATTTTAAATTAATGTAATTGCTTAATCCGTTTTTATTTAATAAATAAATACAAATACAACAATTAATACGTAGTTTTACTATTTAATATTTAAGGTTTTGTGTCGCCTCGTGAGACTATCGGTTGTATCTGGTAAATTCAAATTTCCTGAGGGACTCCGACCACTATAACTGTATTGTTATAGCCGGAACCGACATTTTTTTTAATTAAAATTTTAATAAAAGCAAGGAGTATCAAAGTTATTCTTCTATGACGTCACCAACATATACCGTAATTTATATTAATGCACATTATTTTATCAATCATCATCGATAAAATGAAGGAAAAAAAAAATATAGCATATTTTCTGTGTGTAGGTATACAATCAATATTATATCTGAGAGCGTGCTTGCTTTTACTACTAAGAGAATGTATATTTCGTCTCTTCAATTAGCAAATAAATTTAAAAAAAAATAGTGAATTAGTAACATCCTTAGATAGGTCATTGTCAACTTATTATTCAAAGATAAAGCTAATGTAACTAACCCATTTTGTTTAGCCAATTTTAATTTGATAATTTATTACTAAGTACCTACCTACCTATTATTTAAACAGAAACTGTTGCTGTGAAAGATAAATATTTATGGGTCTTTGAACTTGCTACATTCTAGGATATAATTTTGTATGATATATCTCTTTGTATGAAATTATTTTTGATAAAAAAAATCCAATAAGTAATTCTCAAAAAGTAAGCCTTTTAGCCGTCCCAAATATTAAAGCTCTGTTTTATTTATGAAAATAATTTTAATAATAAGAATTTTTGGACGGTATTTTAATGCATACCTGAACAACGGCTTCCATTATGCCATGTAGTTTTAAAATAAAACACAAAAAAAATATACAATGTCTGTAGATGAAGTCTGATCTTGTTATGGCACAAATACCTACCCAGAGTACCCAATACCCAGTACTCAACACCAAGTTGTAATTTATGCGTAGCAATGACGCCAGTCAACCTCGCTTTGCAGAAAACTAGAGTTAAGATTAATTGTGTCAAGTGTGAGTAGATAAAATAATAAGGATTCTTAACCTAATTATTTACTGCACATTACTTGTTTGTTTTGCTTGTTGTGCTTTTTTACATGCTACACGCCAGCGACTCATCATTTTACAAGCTGTGTGTGTTGATGTGGTGATCAAACAGCCTGTAGCTAAATATAAAAAGAAATCCTCCAATAACCTAACCAATAGGTACAGTATATAGGTTGTAAAAAAAGGCTTTTGAGACTGACCATCAAAATGTCTTAAAGTAGATGAGCGCTGATCGCAGTGTTGCACCGGACCATGCCAAAGTCCTGTGTAGCACTGTTTTTTGGTCATGGGCAGGCGTGATCTTTTACCCTGAGCGCCTGGATAAAAAAAAATTGTGATCAATGATATTGGTGGATCAGTGTTGGTTATTTTTTGAGCGCATTGCTCACGGATCCCTAATATACCAGGAATAATATTGTGAAGCCACACAGTCCGATAAGGTCAGAGAGGACACGTTATCACTGACAAACAACTTCGCAGGGGTCTACTTACTTCGTTATCTGCTGGCTTGTTGAGGTCAACAGGGGCCGTTGTATCGATCGCCCAGCCGTTTGACAGTACCTCGAGCGATTGCGACATTATCCTACAAGAAAATCAATGAATTTCCCAAACGATAGATTGTGAATGTTCGCAGTTTTGTGGTCGTGTTTGCGTCGACGTGATGGCATTTTTCCGGTTTTCAGACAGTCATGACTGGAACATCAGGTTTTTACAAGCTTTTCTCATACGACTAATTGATTCTTGGAGAAAACAAGCGTTTTAGTGTTATGTAATTCACAATTTTCCACTTATTTTATTTAACATTGGTATCAAAAACAAACAATTCAATTGATTGTTCTCTGTTGTTATCATTTTTTGACATATTGTCAGCTGATTAGAAGTGGTATGTGATTGGCAAAATTTTTAGAAGCAATAACTATTGGCCAATCATCGTTAGATAAAAATAAATTTAATCACGATCATCGAGAACATAGTTTTTTTGACATTGACATTTAAAAAATGGCTAAGCGTATGCTAAACCACGCACTGTGATAGGGTTCCGAGCCATTTCAATGTAAATGAGGATGTTAATAAGGAATAGATTAGTTCTCTTTCTAATTTTAAGTAAATAGGAACGAATATTTTTTAATTAAGTAATTTCTTATTAATAGCTACTTTTTATTGGTTGCAACCAACAACAAAGGCAAGGATTATATTTTTCTAGGCATAAGTAGCCGCTTTCAAACTCTCATAAACACATTTACTAAATTTGTAAAACAAATAGGTTCAGTTTGATTAACAAACATCCATCTTCCAACTTTCGCAATTTGTTAATAGTAGGAAATCGGGATCAGGATTTTATGCATTAATAAGAACTCTTTTTAGATCTCTAGATCTCCGTGGAAATAAAAGAACATTAAATTATTATTATTATCAACTTATTATTAATTCTAAGTACTTCCATAAAACAAGACTTTATGAAACTTACTTACTAAGCTTATTTACTAAAACTACACATCGTCATACATTTTACGAAAAATAGATGTAAATAATTAAAAACTCTTAATCACAGAGTGAATAAATGAAACATACATAATTATGGAATGATTATTACATATAATATTTAATAAATAGTAATTAAATAATAAAAAAAACACGTTTTTTTAAGAATTATTAAAATTTTGCACTCCTATGGAGTAATCTTGGAGTTAGTAATAGGAAGGCACACAGGTTAATTAAAATTATGGAAATTCGTATTCCTTTTAAACTGATTTCCTGCTGTTTGAATATCGATACAACAAAAAAACTATAGTTTTGTGCTTTATGAAATTGGCACATAATGAACAAAGTATATACTATTTTATTCCATAAAAAAAATATTCCAGTTAAGTAAGTATGTATTAATAATTTCAGTTAGCTGGTTTGGAGTAAACACGTAATAACAAAAAACAAACGAAACAACACAAACATAATTAACATTACTTTGGAATGTCATCGGAATGACGTCTTAAAGTCCTTTTCAATATAAATAATTAAATGCCAAAGAGATTCAAAAAACAATAGGTTCAATGTCTGTCGATCTATAAGCAATTTTATTATGAACTAATTTATTGTTTTTTATAATCGATCGATCGGTTCTGATTTTACTGTACTAAATTATTATTAAGATCTGGGTAAAGAGAAAATTAAATCCATTTACGTACTAACTCCACGTAATTTCATCATTAAAATTTTATGAAGTTTTAAATCTAACTTATACTTTGTGTATCAAACGTTGTCACCTTTCTCCCTAACTGACTCTGGAAGTTTGGATTGAAAGACATGTGTTTTACATGTGTCTCGTGTTGCCGAAGTTGATACCACTCTGGGTGGCACCCTTGTTAGATCCGTATTGGAGCGAAATCACACCTTGGCCAGCTCTCAGTTGCTCTTCTGAGAAGTTTCTCACGTTCTTCTCGGACTCTTTGGGTCCGATTGTTGGTTTCCCGTAGTTGCCGGCCTAAAATTGGAAAAAATAACGTTAAATATTATATTAATTTTTTTAGTTATTTGATTATAACTATGTTTTTGTGTCCCGACGGTGTGCCGACCGAACATTTTTAACGACCAAAATGAGGGTAGCTCCCTCATTTCACCGCGACACGGTAGCTCCAATACGCCAGTGAACCCGTGACCACGGCTGTTGCAATACAGTCGAAACGTCGGGACACAAAAACATACGAGGTGAGCGCGATAAATACCCATTATAATCAAATAACTATGTGTGATAATCGCGAAAGTCTACGAAAAACTGTTATTTTTTAAACCATAAATTCTACTTTTGCTTCACTTCATAACAGCCGATATACGACACACAGATTTTTTGGACACATTATAAATGCGGAAAATGAGTGGATTTTATTGATGTATGACCACCACCATTAAGTCAAATTTCTTTTATTTCATTCCGATGAACAACAGGAAATTTAACTTAATGAAATCACTTTATAAGCTCACCTTCCTGCCAAGTGACTGCAGACAGATGACAACTGAGTTGAGGTTTTGCCTCTCCCAGAGATCCACAGTTTGGAATGTCTCTTGTGCTGGCACGCCCAGGTTTTTCGCTGCTTCGAGGAATGCATTTATGTTCTCCATGCATTTGAACGCCATTTTTGATGTGTTCACTTTCTTGACCGTGTTCGGCTGGATGTCATTAACCAACCTGAAAGGAACAAATTTTACATAATTTTGACTGACGAAAATAGCGAATTACAATTAGTTATCTCTACAGTTTTTTATACGTCTCATTCTAGCTTTTTTACCTAGGTACAATTTTGCTTATCTTCTACTTAATGCGCTCGCGCGAGCACCATAAAAACCGCAGTTGAATCGCCTCAAGTTCATTAGTATAGTACCATCACAGATGCCACTGTCAGCCAAATGGTAGAGCGGAAAATACTCACTTGCAAAGCAAAGTCCCGTCTTTCAACACCTCGTAAAAGTTGTCCATATCGCCAGAGACGTTCTCTGGCTCGCCGATGATGGTACGGACCCATTCGAGACACTCCTGCGCCAGCTCCTCGCTGTATTTGCTGTTGATCTGGAAATAATAATATACCTACATAAATACACAGAATGACGTCAACGCCATCTTTTCACAAGTTGAGGTAATCGTCGGTTGTGTGAATTCTGTCACCAACGTGATGCAGAAGTTCCGTACATTATTAATGTTATAATAAAATAAAGGTCGGTAGAATAGTAATACTGGTAAAACCCAATCCAACATCAAATGCCTAAATTGTATATTATAAGGCTTATAATTATACACCACAACCTACGTACACATGCTCCGATGACAATGCTCAGATAGGCCTAGTACCAAGGGAAGGGACATTATATAAGGACCTGGGATCTACCTACTTACCTACTCATAACTAACTACATAAAATATGTAGTTAATCTGAATATTACAATAATTAACAGCCGTTCGGTTGGAAGCTGAAGGTCACGCACGCTGATAACGATATGAGTGAATAGGTACAATCTGTACCTCTACCTACTACGCTTCCCATCCTAGGTTAGTTTGTTGTAATTAGTATAGTAGCAATACCAAATACTTATGTCTGTTTAAATAACACCAGTACACCAGTCTGGTAACTCAATATCAGATAAACGCGTAGAATAGTTAAGAGTGCCTAGACCACAGTGGAGTGAGGGTGTTATTGGCGTATTTTAGGCCTATTCTCGACTCAACAACACCAACTAATTAAACTCATGTTCATATCTAAACTATATTATTAATTAATACGTTATCAATATCATGTGCCAATTCGACTAGTTGGTTGTTCTGAAATCAAAACTACTGCAATGTAAATTTCAAATTATAATAAAGTCACGTTTGGTTGATAACATGTTTTAAACATAAACTAAGTCTATTTTTACATCATTTCCTTTTTTCATAAGTACTTACTAATCTCTGATTTTATAAATTATTTTTGTACTTACTAACCGAATTAATTTTGTAACGGTAGCAAATTATAAAATCAGCTCATATACTTCGAAACCACGGTCACGTACTAGTCGATAGGAAGCAAATTCCGCTCCCGTAACTATAATAAAGCAGTGGGTCACTCCGGTTACCACGTGCTTTGCCTCTGCGATACCTTTGATGCATTTTCTAACTAGTAATTACACACAAGCGCAAAGGTATCACTAGCAAAGCAATGAGTACGCTGTGTTTCCCTATTGTTTATAAAATGACACTAGGAAATAATTATTGCCTTTTGCCGAAATGACGGTCAGTTTATTATTACTCTGATAATTATTCTTTACATTACGTTCATTATCTTCTTTCTTTTGAACTGTTTGACCCTGGCAGACCAAATAGAAAAATAATCCCTAGCCGAAATGTCTCATAAAGACACTATATCGATGCAATAGTGTTCGCAGATTACACAAATCACATTAAAAATTTTTTTTTAAATAATTTAAAACGGAAGTGTTTATTTATTCTAGATTCAATGGACTCATGCGCAAGCTGACGTCATAAGAAAAGGATTTAAGCGTGACTCAGAATTCGCTAAAGTCCAGTCTGGTACGTAACAAAAAACAAGGTTCATCTTGGTAACGAATTCCAATTGAGTTTGCAAGGCAGTTTAAGTAATTTCATAAAATTTCATATTACAAAAGCTAGTAATAGATTTCATTTTATTATTTGAATGATTGGAAGCCGAGAAAAGTTCAGGATCAGAAATCCGTTAAATTATCTAGAAACTTTGATGTGCAATAATTAAATAAACATGCCGTAGCAACTGATTGAGAATATTAATTAGTATTTAGATAGATGGGTCGTTGCGATAGAGATGCATCTTTCTACGCACAGCTCTTCATTGTTATTCCTATTGTGTTAGCTAAGTTGTGTTAGAAAACTGAGGAAGTGGCAATAGTAGCATCTTAAAGAGGTTCCCTGAATCGTATAGATCAAACATAATTTTCGATTGATGTACAAAAAATGGTACGTTTTATCACTCATGCCATAATATAATTTATCATCATCCATTTTGTACCTACCTTCTTATTTTTTTTTATATTTCTCGTAACCGTTATCATCTAACTAATTGGGTCATTACCTGAATTGAGTTACTCTGATGATATGCCTTAGTTGTTAACACAAATGCATAATTTATAAAACATTTGAATTTCCATTAAATGTTCCTGTACCTACCTTACCTATCTGGGCCAGATGTTAAAGAAGGTAATTGTGAAACTGATTAAGAAAAGCCTTATAGTTACATCAAAGCGTTCATTCACAACACATCACAAGCTAATCTCTGTTTGTTCATCGTCAATCCATACACGGGTCAGCAACAAAAAAAAACGGTTGAAGCCATAAATAACTATGATTCAATATCACTTATTGAGGCATCGGCGTTACGTCAGGTCTGCTTCAGGCTCTCAAATCAAAATGAGTTTTCGAATCTGATTGGAATCTCATTGGCTGGCTCGTTATACTTTGCTAAAAGTATTGAGGCTATCTTTCCGTCTCCGACCGAACCGTTTACATTCTAGGCTCTCAAACCTGTTCAACTATTCAGTAGACGTAACTATACCTACTGGCACTGACGACTACTATATACCTACATGTCTAGAATAGGTAGCAAATCAAGTTTTTTTTCCACATCAGCTAGAGATGCGTCAAGAAGGGTGGTGGGAAAATGGATGAAA
Source organism: Lobophora halterata (assembly GCA_932526365.1). NCBI lineage: Eukaryota > Metazoa > Arthropoda > Insecta > Lepidoptera > Geometridae > Lobophora > Lobophora halterata. The sequence continues at coordinate 3,474,385 of OW052012.1, forward strand.
TACTTGTAGGAACGAATCAATAAATTGCCATAGTTATAATACACGATGATCAAAAGAAGTAATGACATTGTGCTAAGGTAAACTGTATAAAAACGAGCTAGATCGTCCACAAAGACTCAACGCAACATGGAGTCGGGAATGGGGTCAGAACGAGGTTACCTTAAGAAGGTCAAAGCAACTCAATGAGAATTCCAAAACGTGGATGGTATTAATTCTACTTGTTCCATTTTTGCGCCTGACTTGTAAGACTATTTTAATAGTAGGTACTAAGCTAATAGTCCGGATGTGGACATAATTAAATGAGAGTAACAGTAGACAATAGAGTAACCTTAATTATTTCATTAGGTTAGGTTAGGTTAGGAAACGAAACTACAACTTAGAAAATTAATAGATACTTAATAAATAATATAATTTCTAATAACAGTTTTAGTTGCTCTAGCAGAGAAATGTCACCATGTACTAGCTATGATTGAAGAACAATAGAACAATAACATTAGGACGTATCGTATTGCAATCTAGGCCACACAGGTGATATAGTGAAGTTCAAATTTCATACATTTCGTTTAATTCGATTATAGATGCGACAGTTTATTCACTAACAATATTTAAATTCTTGCCTTATACAGAAATTTCATCGTATACGTTAATATGGTAAAGAGAAATTTGGTCAGCCGTCAATCTCGAACATATGGCTGAGTTTTGAAAGTAGCTTGTATTAAGCCTTATACATGAATCCTGTGTAAAGAGTAAAGGCCATGCCTTATAAGGTGAAGTCTGGTGTTGTAACAGAACCAACCGAGCCTTTTATGAGTCACAACACAATCTGGTATTAGTATTAAAGTATTTCAAGCTGATTGGACATCTGTAGTTTGTTTTTGGATATAGGTTATACTCGTAGGAACAATAGACCGTGACTAATTTAAGAACCAGCATTGTCCTTCTAAGTATTTCATATGCATTGAGACCATAAAGCTTATGGCGAAGCCACCCAAGATCATCGTCAAAGTGGAACAGGAAATTTAGTTAATTACTCACTATTGGGGTTGGCAATATCCGTTAAATTTTACTATTTGAATAAAATAAATAATTCTAGAGCAAAATATGAATACAAAAATAATTACAAAAAATACAAACTGTAACAGCTATTACAGCAGATTACTATAGATAGACCTTGATTATTTTGCTGAAATCATACAAAGTATCACGTTCGTTGACGTTGTTTTGAGTTGGTAAACCCTTGATTATTCCATCGGCATCGTTTTCATTGTGTGTGATTAAGGTGTGACTATTACCAGTAGGTAATACATAGACATACCTATTGTTGAAAGAACACTGATTATTTTAAATTTACCCTTAACAGTTCAGTCAGATAGGAGGGTATAAAGTACTCAGTTTTTTTATCATAGATAAATATAGAACTAAAACAGTTTTAAAGTCGCGAAAGGTACGTTATATTATATTACTTCTTACATACGTGAGCAGAACTGCGTGTTTTAGCTTTAATAAAACTTCTTGTATAAGTGCAACGTTCCCGTAAAGACGATGCAACCTGCATGCACCTTTGAGTCCTACAAAAAATATTAACGAAGAACCGGTTCTAAAAGCTCGATTGAATCATTCTCCTTGACCCACTTCCATGCAGGCTGTATGGAGGAAGAATTTATCCTGAATATTGGAGGTTTTAAAATATATACATTTTTACATTTTGTGTAGGTACATAAATTATGGATGAATTAATGATTTATTTGTCTCAAGTTTCAATTCATAAGACCAGTCTTATGAATGTATAAAGTAGAGTCACACTTCACTGTGGAATGTACGTTTATATTCGATCGTTAGCGTTTATTTTACGATAGACAGTTATTTTTTATAGAAAAATTGTCTTTTTTCCTCTTTCCGGGTAGAGTTTTAGGATAAAGTCAACAGAATAATACTTTAACACCGTGTTCACCTTCCAAGTTAATTGCGAAAATATTTTAAGCGTATTTTATCGCGGCCTAAAATAGTTCTATCGTTATGATGGTATAAGAAAAGTCCCACTGAACCTATATTAAAAACCTATTTAACAATTTCATTATTAGCTTCATACCGACACTAATCACTTACAAAAATGAATCCCCGAACCGAGAATGATTACCAATTATGAAATCATAGTTATTTATAATGTTGCGCAAACTGTAACAGTTGTCACACACAATAAGTAATTACATACTTTCCGCGACCTTCTCATGAATGTCTTATTAATTAAGCAGTCTGAACCAATATTTTTTCAACAACTGACGTTTTTTTTGTTTTTTCTTAATCAAATTACACAAAACTACTTTTACTAAAACTTCTTGAGTGGTTCTTCTCCTCAAAAGTATTTTTTTACACAAAATAATAACCATAATTACTTGTTTGCTTCTCATACTTGTAAAGTACCTACAACTTTGTGCTCGCTTTGCGGGTAGTTAAATTGCATTTTAAGCTCTTGTGTTATAGATTACATAAACTTAGCTTTTCATTGTAAGTAAGGAGAATGAAGCCATTTAGGAATACGCTAGTATTTTTTTTAGCTAGTGATTCCGATTTCCTGTTCATAATAATGTAAGGTCATGGATATTCCTGCTTGTTTCTATTTAGATTTATGTTCATTATAACCTATACATAATATGTGATCAACTTCACCTACTTCCAAGTAGTAAGGTACCGAAATAAGTTTTTAAGCGGCTTGCGTTTTTGGTCACTGAAACCTGTTTGGGGGCCATTTTAGGTAGGTACACCATGTTTTGTACACATTTTGCATAAGTAAATGAATGTGTAGAATACATTTAAAAATAAATATTATAAGCCTATAGATGGACAAGCAAACAAATACCTACCTATCCAAATGTTTAATGCCGTCGAAATTCAAACTAGGCAGGTAGGTAGGTATTTCTCAATTATTTATACAATTTCATAAAGGTACATAATACCTACAAGTGTTATAAAACTCATAAACATATTTTTGTAAATAAGTAATGTGTGTACCTTTCAGCCCTCTATTTGAATTCTCACATGGTATCAAATTGATCATACCCTATATGACTTCTTTGATATCCCTGGCGCCAAGTCCATCTTGTATCTAGGTCATGACTTTGGACCTCGTAACACAGTTCCGGACCACAGCTTCCAGATCGATACGAACTTCACGAAACATGACCTATATTTACAAAAATGCTCCAAGGTGATATAATATACCAACAGGTACCTACGTGCCGTTTCTTAAAACTAGCACCTACCGGTAACCGCCCCGTAACTTGAATTGGAACTTACCTTTCTCTGAGCCTCAGCGGCAAATCCGGACTTCGCAGCACGATTGTTGGCCATTGTAGCAAATAAAACTATCTTATTCTATAATCAATTAAATCACAGGCACGAGTTAACCGTAAAGTCACTGTGTACTGAATGTAAACACACGGGTCAACGCGGCCGAGTCACACGGAGAGCAATGTGTGAGTGAGTGTGTGCTTGAATGACATCATGCAGCGACGGAACGGCGCGCATGAATAAGGCTGTGTATTGCATGTCATATCGATGTTTCGGGGTCTATAATGCCTCGAAGCTAGCTAGGTCATTGGCAATTAATTAATAGTATCAAGTAGGTTATTTACCACGAGAGTTCTTGTCCTATTACTTTAAAGTTTTTAAATGGTTAATACCTATCTATTCACATCACGTCCGGTTCGATTACCTTAACAAGATTCCATTAAAACATTATTTAAAATAAATCAGTTCAAAAACAGTTGTGTAGTATTGATGTTGTATAGTTTAATCCAATTAGTTATGTTGCTATGTTGTATAATAGACACTGTTGAATTATAAATCGATATTGATGAAACGAATAAGCATCGATAAAATATTTTCCCCACACTAAAAGTTCGAAATATAAAACGAAAACCAAGAATGGAATACAATGAGAGGGAATGAGCCAGCAACACCACGTTTCTCTTTTTATCGTCTCGACCAACGTTACATTGGCGGTAAAGCAAGTCAAATAGTCAAGTCACCATGCCAAGTAATCCGACCAAAATGGAAGTTGAGACAAGCAAAAGGTTCGCTCGCTCGATAGAATGAGATTTGAATAAGAATGCACTTACATTTGTCTAGAACTGATTAGCAAAACAGTTAGTTATACCTACCAACTATAGCTACATTTGCGAAATTGTTGGCGCATGGCGATATTATTTTGTGTACGTGGAAATTCAATTGTTGCCTACTATTGAAGTTATAAAGAAAAAAATATGGTGTAAGAAATGCCTTCCTCGTTATCGTCATGCCTGTATCCTGTACCTCAAAACGACCTATGCAAAATCAAATAATTCCGTTTTAATAATTTATCTGAGGATCTCTAAATAAGTGGTCTCTTTTCCACAGATTAAATTAAATTTATTTTTATTGTGCACAGCACCATCTCTTAGTTTTTATAGTAACTAGGTACTAAAAAAATGGCACTACAAATATCGTTCAGCTTCACTCAAAACTTCACGTAAGTTCCAACAGATGGCGTGTTCGCTTATTATTTATCGTGGTACTTAATAGTAATAATTTTATCCTCTGGTTTAATTTGACACTGGTGACTTGGAATATAAATAGAAACATCATGATAGAAAAAAAAACCGTCAGCCCGTGATTCGTGTCAAAAATTTATACAAATCAAAGTTTTCAAGTTCATCGTACAATTTTTTGCAAAATGTTTGAATAAAATACAAAAAAGCAAAACAAGAAATGTAAAAAAAAACACAATTACACAACCAATAGGTATCCAGAGAGTGGTCTGGTCTTCGATAGCAATTAAATCTGAATCCGAACACCAGCAATGGATTATCAAGGTAGAAGAGGAAGAAGGGGCAGAGGCCACTCTCGCTACAGCGCCCCGGTTCCATCTCAGTTCCTTCCACCAAGCATCAGGGTATCGCAGTACAAACCCTGGTCATTCCTCAGCGGGCTCTACAGTTTCTTCATTATGTCGAGCTTGATGGCCATCATTTACCTGATGCTGGAGTATCACTGCACTACTTGCTCTACGAAGTGCGATTTGAACAGTATTACCAAGAATATTGACGACATTGCGGTAAAATATGCCTATATAGTTATTTTTTGTAAGTTAAGCAGGTAAGTAAGTAACCTATATTTTATTTACTTAACTTTTACTAGGTAAGTAGGTATATACCTAACCTTATATTTACCTAGATACTAGGTAGCAAGAAAACAACAAGATACAGAGTAGGTCCATGATGGTACCTATTACCAGAGACTTTTTACTAGTCTCTGCTATTACCTTGATACGTAGACGTAGCCTATGTAACATAGGTACCTAGGTAATAAAATTACCTGTCTAGAATCCCCTACAAAGATGTTTTTTCTAGTAACTAAATCTCAGAATGAGTGGCTCTTGAGTTGGCTAGGCATCCCACAATGAACCTACTCTAATGATCTCAGGTGCTTTATTACGTTACAACTTAAAATCATGGAAGGTACAGACAGACCCTTTCAGCCTCTAGTTTCTTTTCACAGAAAAATCTATCTGAAATCAAGGAGAGCTACCACGACCTAGAACTGAAGATATCAAACTTTTCCAAAGAGCTGCCGAAGATCGAAGGACAGATTGATATATTGGAAGCTTTGGCCAACACCTTGGATAGTGGGGATGTGGGTTGGAACCCCAAAACTCATCTCACTCTGCCCAACGTGGATGTTTATCTAAACAAGTTAGAACACGGCAAGAACACCAGCAGAAAATGCTCAAAACACTCTAAACATTGTAAACATTCTAAACCCATTCAAGACTAACAGATAAGAGTAACAAATCAGTACCTATTTAAATATTCACAAGTTATCAATTAAAAATTTAGTTCATAATTTTGTAATATTTTTCTTTATATGAAAGTACGTAGGTACTTCTTAGTCTTTTAAGTCTTCTTTTTTTATGGCTATGTTGGTAACTTTCGAGCTCTACGCTCGCTTCATAATAATTTTAAGTAACTGACAAATCATATATTGAGCGAAAAATTTTGAGGGTTTGCTGAAGAGCGCGAAGACAGAAGATCCAGCCAAAACTATTGAAACTACGTCCCGTACCTGCTGTAGGTACCAAATACGTACCTATGTCAAAAGCAAATGCGGCGTTTGCTTGCAGCGACCGTAACGTAGAAAAAAAAGTTTCATTTTATTTAGCCTCTATAATTTAAAACAAAGTAATGACGAACATCCATTTTAGTTTTAAGATTTTTGTATTTTCATTGTTTAATTAATGCTTGAATTCAGTATCGCCAGTTATTGTGATAGGGTTCTTGAGAGTGATCTCTACGGCATTCACTTCCATCGCAGACCGTTTTCTTATACCTACATTCCCTCATAGTGGGTTCGGTTTCGAGATTTTGCCCAACTGCTGTAGATTTTGGTGGATACCTCGTTAGGGTAGTTGCATTTTTAGCTGGGTTGTAATGTTTTAGAACAGCTTCTAGCTTCTTATCCTCTGTACGGACTTCATTCTCAGTTGTTTTGTTAACTTTTTTCGGCGATGTTTCATTTTTCTGTGCAAGAAGTAGAGCTTGAACTTGAATATCGTGGAGCCTTCTTCTGTCTAACGTGTGTTTGGACTTGCATTTGTGTTCCGGTTCTAGTTTGAATCGCTTTAGATGGGGAAAGTTTTGATTCTCAGTGATCTCTACCAGCCCTTTTAGTTCTTTGTGAAGATTGTCGTATGCTGTTCCGATATTAGCTAGAGTCTCCTGAAAATAGAAGCGAATTCATAATTTAAATCGATTATGAAACTTTTAAACTTTTTCAATAGGTATTGGAATGCAAAAGTTTATGTGGATGGATTTTGCTAGAATCTCGAAGGGATGGATAGATTGATACCTATTTGTTTCTCGATCACTTCAAAACTACTAAGCCGATTTGTTTTGAATCCTGATGACTAGGTAGGTACGTGGCCGTGGGTGTAAAAACAAGCGGCTCAGTAATAACGAAGAACCTACTCCTCCGTTGCGTTGCGTTGTGTCGCGGCGCTAGGTTTTGACACATTATTTATAAATGTAGGTAAGAAAAAAAGATGCAACGCAGCACAAAGGGCTTTGCTCTAGCTAGATCGTACAAATAACTACGACTGTAAACTACGTTCTTGCGAATAAATATCTTGAATCTTGATTTATAAATAAATGAATATTTATATTTGACCTTTATTGGACTTTTCCCCTAGAAGTTTTCTTACCTTCAATGAGTGTAAACTGGTTTTCATCTGAGTCAATTCCGATTGAATGATGAATCGCTCCCAAAAGTTGACGCTGAGGTGACCAACTAAAGCCAACAATCCTATGAAGACGATTGCGTCAATACAAATAGATTTGATGGATCTACGAGGCATTATATTAAGCTTTTCATAAAAGTTTTCACATTTTTTTTTATTATTTTCCACAATTTTATGAAAAATTAGAATTTACTGCAAATTTACTGTTAATTTTGCTCAGGAAACGTCATGTCATAATGTGTGCAACATCCTCTAAATAGGTTCAATCGTTTAAAAATAAGTTTTGTTTACCTATTTCTATATACAAAGAGCTGTTCTACAAAGGTTATGCAACGGTTATGAATTAATTATCTATGAATAGCGCCTGAAAAAAGTTTAGAGAACTACCCTGCTTCTTTTGTGGGAATGCTCAAAGGAATGAGTAGAGATACCCCATTTCGTCAAGACTTTTGCTATTATTATGGTACGGTAAATACTTAATTATTTATGGTATGGAGAAATAAAATAAAATCGGCTTTGATAGGTAAGTACATAAAATTTCGTATGATTTTAATAAAATTAAATATTTCTTCAAACAAAACTACAAGGCAGGCACTCAGCAAGTAGGCAAGTAAATATATATACTTATTTTGTTCACAGTTATTGTTGGCTATCACTGGTGTATTCAGAAAGGCTGCTACTTCCTTTCGAAGAGTTATTAGCATCGAATGAATCCGTGTAGAGATACGACATGATGGTTACTTCCTGAAAAGAAGAGTTAGGTAAAGTTATTAAAGTCTAATACCTAGATCACACGTACCGAGTACGCCGAGACAGTGAAAGCTTACATCACTCGCTCAGCCGGACACTCGGCGCTATATTTATTTATACGTACCAAGTACTCGGTATGTGAGATCAAGGCATAAGGCTCAATTCCCACTGGGATGGCAGTGGCCAGCAGAGCACTTTCAGAGTCAAACAATTTTAAACTACTTTAAACTCCAGAAACGCAGGGCCACGAGCGACCCGTCAGTCAATACTGATATTTTTGATAAGTTAAATAATGTTTAAAATTGTTTAAAACTAAAAGTGCTCTACCGGTCGCTGCCATCTCAGTGGTAACTGAGCCTAAATAATGTGACCAGCTAGCCAACAATAAGATCTAGCACTTAAGAGGCTATGTGAAAATTTGGAGTCGCTACGTTTCATTCTTACTCGGTAACGGTACAGTTTACAAACTTGATGTTAATACAGTGATTACTTGAGGATATAATCTAAATAAATGTAAGACAGAAACACGATTGGTGAAACTTTTCCCTCTTAAAATCTGATTTACATCCATCCTCCGAAGTTAAGAGAATATTTACGGTTTATTTTTATACTATTGAGTGAGTAGTCACAGAACTTAGATAAATGTAAAAGTATTTTTTTATAAATTCAATACTTTTCAAGCAATACGATGTTTTATTATTTGTCGCTTACGTCCCTTACTTTTGAGCGACAAAAATCTATATCTAACCTCTTCCCTCGAGGTAAGGTGTCTAATTGCTCTACACTGTCTTACAATTCGGCAGCTGTCATTTCTGACAGTTTCACATATGCTCTTAATTTGGAATAAACGATATGAGAGCTGACTACTGGATGTAACGAAACCAAAAATATTAATTACTAAAACCTACATTCCGTCTCTCACTTTCGTTTTCATTTACATGTATAAACAAGTGACTATATATCGACGAGCAGAGGATCTCCTTATGGCCTATGACCAAAACAATGCTACACTAGACTATACTGGACTTTCATTCACATAATGTAGAGCGGTCCAACATTACTAGACTAATAGACTTGTAAATTTCTTAAAACTTTTAAGAAATTCTTAATCAAATTCTGAAATAAAAATGATTAACCTAGATATAGTACTTTCTGAGATTAAGATTAATCCTCTTTATGCATGCGTCTGGAGTGAGGGATCAAGTAATTTGATCATAAAAGCTTTATTTCAAGATTGAGAAATTTATGGCTGATTGCTATAAGTTTACTATTTTAAACTAATTGCCCTGTAAATCTTATATCGTTTCTCGAAAATTTGGTCCCTCAGTTCAATGCACACTAAAATCTACCCGTTTGTGTAACCTGAAAATTTTAATTCTCTAAAAATATAAAAAAAAATACCTTATGGCTCGTATTCTTGCGTGGGAAGAAGATACGCCTAAAGAAGCCGAGCTTTTTCTCCACCTGTACAGGTGCAGACTGCGTCGTACGCATGCAGCGGCTTGTGCACACTGCCAGGTCTTGCTGCTCCTTGAACTGGAATGCGATCCTTCATTTACAACTAGTTTCTGCCCGCACTTTCGCCCGTAACGTGGGATGAAAAATCAGCAGTAAAAATGATTTCTACTTATAAAAAACATGAATCAACAATAAAGTGATTCATGTTTTTTATAAGTACTTAAACAAGATCTCTTATCCTTGTAGGCTGAGCACTAATATTGATTAAGCTATGAGTTGCTACGAATACGGATGCCGAAAAAGTGAATATGAATTGTATGTATGTGTGAATGGAGCTACGCGATGCACCGAAGGGAGCTACGCGATGCTACGAATGGAGCTACGCGTTGTTACGAATGGAGCTACACGATTCTACGAATGTAGATGTACTATTAGGTAAGGTACGTATCGCATTGTTATATCCGTGGATTTATTTAGTTTTGTATACAGTTACACATACTTACCTGCATTGGTTGAGATTGCGATTCTACAAGGAGTTACTCGTTGTTAAGAATGATCGATCTACGTGGTACCTTACCTGACTATGATGCTATGAATGCTGAGATGGATGTGTGGTGTGACAAGGATGGATAAGATAAGAAATGAGTATATTAGAGGAAGCCTGAAAGTAGCGCCAGTGACAGATAAGTTGAGGAATAACAGGTTATCGTGGTATGGGCATGTGATGCGAAGGGATGAATGCCATGTCACTAGGAGAGTGTTAGATATGGAAGTAGATGGATTTACGACAAGAGGAAGACCAAAGAAAAGATGGATGGACTGTGTGAAAGAGGATATGAACAAAGCAGGCGTGAGTACAGATATGACGGCTGATAGAGACGAATGGAAGAAGAAGACATGTTGTGCCGACCCCACCTGTGTGACAAGTGTGGGATAAGGGCAGGGAGATGATGATGCCCTAGTACCTAACCTACTACTGGTACATGACGTGATATCTTACAGTTTCCGTGGTATCATCGTGCATGGTACAATGGAGGCAGCAGATCTCATCTGCAACGGTAAGGCAGGCTACTTCAGCGCGACTCACTTCCTTCTGAAAAAAGTTAAAAATATGCTGTTCATGATTTATTTCATTCTGCCAAAAACAGTGAATACTCGAGAAAATCGGTTCTGGCATCTACACCTTCTTCTTCTTATCGTGTCACTAGTTCCTTCGAACCAGTGTGGTGAAAGGATTTCAAGTGCGCCTCGAAGAGGCTCCTTTCGTGCACTCGACACAGGTTTTCGTGCTTAAGGTTCTACGATGACACACACACCTTCAGCAATTTACCCAAAATTGAACCCAAGACTCTGTCGTAGGGCTGAAGGGACACCACACCTATACTCAACATAATACACACAATATGCTCACATAGCTTCACGATCTCAAATGTCTTGTATTTATTTTCTCTACTGTTTAAAGTCATGATCTAAACATAAACATAATATACTTGCTTGTCTATATATAAAAGATCTATTCATTGCATTTTTAGGTTTAATTTAACGTTTAGTCTTATATATTATGTTTTTTTTTTCTTAGCTTGTCTTAGCTATGTTTGTTCTTTAACGCAGAACGTAAATGTGTCCGGGAGGAGGGCGTTGAGACTGCTACACAGTTTTATAACTTTTGTAGTTTCACTGTTCCTACCCCTTTACACTCGGGCTAATATGAGCGTGAGTTTTATTTAAAAAAAAAATGACCGCCAAACTGTTTACTTTTTCCCAACGCAACCGGCGTCAATCGAACGTGAGCAATATTCTTCGCTTAGAAAAAAATACACGGGCGGGGTGCGGGCGGTCGGTCATCCGTGTGTTGAGGTGAGAGATGGCTGCTTTTTTAGACCCTCGCCGCTCGGCGGGTAAGTAATTGTTTTGAATGGTAATTGCAAAGTTATAGATTGTATTTTATTCTTAATTTTAAGTTAAATGATGGCTTAATACGTAGACAATTTTATTTTCGTGCTAAATGTTACGGTTGAGGTACAATTACGTCGTAAAGTACGACCGCTACGATCGTGTGGCTCCGGTTGTACGGCCAAAATATTATTAGGAGTAAGCACTGTAGTTGACGATTGTTTCTACTCCTAACATGATGTTTGTATGTTATTTTAGGAAGAAACTTAAATGCAGAACATGTTTTAGAAGTGCTAGGCGACTGAAACTTTTCCGAAATCGAAGATTTTGAGCATTACGATGATGAAATACTACCCACCCTCTTCGATGACATATACTCTGAACCAGAGCCTACTGCCCAACCACCGCAGCTGGAACCGATCACACCTACTCCTGCACCATCAGAATCAACTCCATGCCCTCGATATTCACACCCATCTCCTCGCAAGAGAGTCTGGAAGCAGCTTCCTTTTGCAGATTCTAATCATGACTATACTTCACTCCCAGTGACTCCTGTGAGGATTCCAATGGAATATTTCTCAGACTATTTTGACAGAGAATTTCTGAAGAAGTTGCCAGATGCACAGGCATGTACCATTACAGAAAAACGGGTCTAAAATTTAAAATTACGCCTGTTTTGATGGCGTCAAACTGTATCGGCTCAACTTCATCTTCCATTGTCAAGAGATGGGCATAAACGCATGAAGATACTTGTAGACGTGTCTGACCCAAATGTAATTGAGCATTATAATCAACACATGGGGAGTGTAGATGTTCTGGGCAAGCAGATGGACTATGATCGGCATTCATCAAAAAAAAAAATTGTCACTGAAAATACTGATACATTTTCTTGACTTGGCGATTGTCACCTCTTGGAGACTGTACCATAAGATTGTCTGGAAAAAAATTGAGCAGGAAGAAGATTTCGGACTTCTGCATGAACATTGCTGATAGTTTCTCAAGCATCCCAGCTAGAAAAAGACCACCATCGATGAGCAATATTGAAAATGAATTACCGGTGGAAAATGAAGATCCTCTGCCAAAAAGACATGACATGCCGGCAAACAGGCCGTCTAGGCAAAGCGGTATGATAGATACAAACACTTTCCAGTGTTCGACGAAATAAATGCCCAAAAAATGTGTCAGTACGAAAATTGTACCAGCCGCGAAAAAAATGCGACAGTTATTTGTGCATCACAAGTGGTAAAGACTGTTTTAAGTCTTATTATCACACTAAATAGGGATATTATAGATCCTAGACAGCTCCTGATTTGCTTGAAGTAGCAGTAAATTAAATTTATTGAATATTTTTTGGTTTTGTTACCATTTCACGAAGATTTTGTGTGGCCATAGGTATCAGTTTAATTATCTCGTTAAATGTTTTATTTTAAAGTAAATTGAATGAGAATTTATTAATAATGACTGAATACTAAATAATAGAGGCTGATTACATTAAAATTTGTTTTATTTTCTTTCGAATTATCTTAATAAAGGACTGATTTAAATTACCCTCACGATCGTGACTATGTTACGTACGACCTGCGGCTCACGATCGTACGGGTGGGTTTCTGGGTTAACTATAACCTAAGGATTTTTTTAACATTTTTTTTGGCTCTTTATATCAACTAGGTAACTAGAAAAAAAAGGTTTTTTTGTCATAATCGGAAAATAAGTTTTCCGGTTGTAAAGGGCTACTGTAACATAGTTCCTTTGTGTAATTGTTCTGAATAAATATTTTGAATTTGAATTTTTGAATATGCCGGTTTCCTCACGATGTTTTCCTTCACCGTTGCGGGAACGTAGGATGCATACATAGATTTTTTCGTCCGAAAAAACCCATTTACGCATGACTTCCACCGGAATTCGAACCCGCGACCATCAGGTCGCAAGGTATGGGCCTCATCCACTTGGCCGCCACGTCCTCTCTATCTACACCTTGAAACCAATATTAGGTTAGACCTCGCAGCTAGTCTTCGTAGTAGATCGTTGTGTGGACTAAATAGTACTGTGTACCTATTTAGACTAACCGACATCATGGTGAGCACTTTCTTCATTGCCTTTAGCTCATTAGTTCTGTGTATCTTCTGTGAGAGGTCGGGTAGGATAAAGCTCAGCAGCACAATGAGGAACACCGTTGCTATTGCAACGTAGTTCCCACTCATGGTTGAATAGGCCGTCCAGAAGTAGTTAGCAGCCATCGCGGTGATATGGGGAATTGAAGTGGTTTCGTTCAAACGCGGAGTTGCCAATGCAGGTATGGACGCAGAAGCTCGTTGATTTTGATGGCTATACATGCCTGAGAAGTTGTGGGATTATGTTGATATCATACTGTCTATCAATCCGTAACGCCGCGCCGCGATCCGTAAAAGTCCGAAAAACTGAAGTGGGTTTGGTAGGGCACGCACATATGCCGCATGTCCGAGGAACTGAGGGCCAAAGAAGCTACCGAGTAGAGTCTTGAGACAGATATCTTTTCTCCAGCAGTGAAAATGAAGGATAAATTACAATACAATACTAGAAATTGTGTAAAAAAAGTTATCCGCGCCCTCCCACTATCCCGCTAACCGCATTTTCTACGTAGGTACGTTCGGTATTGTAAAGAATACTTGGGTAAAGTATGAAATGAAAAATATTTCATACATTGCCTTACTGTTTTAGGCATTCTATAGAACGTGTATTTTATACAATGCCCGATTATACAGATAACCGTTATCACATACACCATTAGGTACTGTTCGGCCTCAGAATGTTTCGACACTGTGTACCCACTAGACAGATACCTACTGCAGAATTAATTTTTTTTTTACATAAAAATTATTTTAATCAGGATTATTTTAGTCGTCAAGTGGGTATAATACAGCATTACGTACATAGGTAAACTACTAACTACTGTGCTTCGTTCTAAGCAATGTTTACGAGTGCTATCGTTGCATTTATATATATGATTTCTGCTTTCTCGTCCTCGACCTAATTTACTTATGTTGAAGGTTAAGATGATTCTTGCTAGTTACTTCTCACATAATAAGCAAAGAATAATTTCTCACTACTACGAAGACGCGTAGAAGTAACTCTATACCTGTGTAATGCCGCTTTGCCATTATTATTTTTAAATTTTGGTTATTTACATTTTGATAAATTACAATGCTTTTGATTTGACAATTGTACCTAAATGTCAAAATATATGGCTTCAAAATACTAAAGGGAATTTACACGGGCTAATATTTAATTCCTCACAATACTGTGAACGGATGGACGCACCGCGAATAACGTGTACTGCACTACCACGGACGGTCGGTAGACTCCATGCATGGATCATCGCGGTGCGGGCCTTCAAGCATCTATAATTAATAAAAAAGTTTTCCGTTCTGCAATATCATGCACCGTGGAAAGTGAGCTTTATAGGGTGGTGGAATGTCTCTCTACTAACTCGAAAAAAAGTATTAAACTTATCTATCCACCTGCCAATCAAGATCGGGTGAGCGGTCAAGACTCATGATACCTACGTACCCACATACATACAATTCATAGGTACAGACAGCATCATAGATAAGTATCCCCCTTGCCTTATAATACCCAGCTTCAAATCCTTTTAAAATCACCGTCGCGGCGAATGGAGAAGTTTTGCCTTTTAAAAATAGATTATACCTATTTGAATAACCGTATATAAGCCTAAAGTTTATTTTAATTATTACAATTTTTTGATTGAATTTATTGCTGGGTGTCTTGTGCAAGGGGTATACTTATCTCTGACGCTGTCTGTACATACTACATACACCAGACAAACGCCGATTTTCTCAGTATCTGGAATCTGACCACAAGCCCATGACATACCAATGTAAAGTTTCTCGTGGAAAGTAGTAGTTAGGCACAACAAATAGGTTTGACACTACTCATTATTTGACCTAACCTACGAGTACCACGATTTAAGTAGATACATATATCTTCAATAAGTAAACAATTGAACAACTTTTCATAATTTTATTGTCACAGGAGTAAAATAAATAATGTACAAAGTAAATAAAAAAAAACGCTGTAGAAACTTGTAAAAAAATAACATTCTATGCGCACCATAATCACGAATACAATAACAAACGCAACATACCTAATACTTCATTACTATAAATTGTTTTTAATAAGAGATCAACACAACCGAGATTTTCTTGAATCAACGGCATTAAACTAATATAAAACACAAATAATGAAAACTATTTTATTTTATTTCCTATTCCGTATAGGTTACTATAAACTTTAACTTGTTCCAAGGTGTAATAAAAAATAAACTTTTACTTTGTTCCAAGGTGTTATGAAAAGTAAACTTTTACTTGTTCCAAGATGCAATGAAAAGTTACCTTTTACTTGTTCCAAGATGTAATGAAAAGTAAACCTTTACTTTTTTTCAAGAGGTAAGACTTTCACTCCTTCTAGGACTTTCACTAGGTAAGGTATAAATCTTTAAAAGAGTGATTTATCATCATCACAACACATGGAACAACAGGAGCTCCGCTTGAGCATTTTGAGGCAGTTCCGAGGTGTAGATATGTGTTCTAGAACAACAAGATTGTTAAATTATTAGAGCAGCTAACTCGGCTAAAATTACACGGCTGTTGCATTCCAGCCGAAACGTCGTTAACTAACTCGACTTAGCTTTTTTACACGTGTCGCTTGTAGGAGAGTTTGAAAAAAACTCACCAACAAGCAACGTGTAAAAAGCAGTGTGTCGACGCTTTACAATCTAATAACTAAAAACTTTTTAATAGCGATGTTTAAATATCAACGTAAACGTAACACGGAACAAGTAAATTTACAAACTTCGACTTCGAATTGTGAACGAAACGATGATACGAACGTCTGATATGAAATAGACCAATCAATGGACTGTTCACAAAATGGTTTCGATAAATCTTAACCTACCAAGTCAATAGTTTACAATCTAACGTTTTTCAAACTGTAAACGTTAAATTGCTCAAATAAACTGTAAAAAAAGTTTCGAGATTTTTACGCTGATAAGTATTAATAAATTAACTAACGTTTTGGCGAACAGGTGCTCGTAGGTAAGCTTGGGATCGATACTCTGCAAGTAAAGTAATGATTATCAATTACAACTGGCATCGGTAATGGCCAAAATTAGTTACTCGGCACAAAACTAATTGAAGTGCTAAAAGATAAAATCAATCAGGACTGATAATCGTGATAAATTGCAGACTTATCAATAAATGAATCGAACAATTAGCAATTGGTAGAGATATGAAGTTTATCTATTATATTAGTGTGCAGAAATAGGCAAATCAATAATATCACCTAATTAATAATAATAATTTTATTTTAGACACAATACCTTAGAGACTAACATTAGCTAATAATATAATAATTAGAAAATTTGCCATTTTCCTCTGAAGATTCCAAAAAAATCCACCGGAGATAGCACCAGTTCTACTAAATTCAATGTTTAAGCGGGTAAAAAGAGCGATTGAAAATGTACGTTTAAGTTGCTGTGAATAGGAAAATCAAAAATTATGTGCCCTCCCACTGTGCTACTTCTGGTGGATTTTTTTTTAATCTTCAAAGGAAAATGTCTAGAACTATTTAAGTGTTCACAGAGCAGGCTCTCTCCTACTCTTAGCCAAGCAGGAGTGGGAGTGAGATGGGTCTTAAATTCACCACGTGGACCTAATGCAGATTAGTGGACAGTCACATGTCACAGAATTTTTTTTTGATGAGGAACATCTTTCCGCTAGCTTTCTGTCAATATGTGGGAGTAATTTTTGATGTGTAAAATTAAAATTACATTAAAATGGGACGAAAGTGTGTAACAGGAAGTTGGCTTTCAGATACAACCTTTAAAAATGAAGTAGGTAGGCAAAAGAATCATTCCAAAAAATATTGCATAATACTTGTACCAAGATGAGATGTCAGATGTTACACATCATTATATGCGACTACTGCACGGCTCACTCGTTTTTTTTATCTGATCTTTGACATGCCGGTTTCCTCACGATGTTTTTTTCATCGTTGTGAGATCGCGAATGCGCACATTGATTTTTTCTTCTAAAAAACCCATTTGAATATTACTGCCATCGGGATTCGAACCCGCGACCTTCGGATCGCAAGGCAAGGGCATCTGCCACTCGGCCACAACGTCCTCGAAGTGGTCCGAAAATTACGACTAAGTTTTTATCTAATTCCTATAAAATGTATGGTCCTTACCTAGATACAGAACGTTTGGGTTGTCTTGATTCGCATTTCTGTAAAATAAAAGAAATACTTCATTTTTCAAAATAGCATTAATGACCATGTTTATTCATAGTTGAATGATTAAATTCATTGACTATGAAACAGGTTAAATAGAGTTTTGGTTAAATAGGGCTTTATCTGTCTAGATAATATTTTATGGGGTCTTGAAATGAGCTCTGTCATTTTTAGGTAGAGTGGTGCAGTGACAATGTGAGAAAAATGTCTTATTTAAATAAACAAAATAGACCTACAATTTGCATTGAAATGCTACAAAAAACAATATTTTCCTTCAAATCACTGGCTCTCTTCTCTTCGATAACGAATTGCTAGAATTTACTTAGACACTATAATTTAAGGATGGATGTTAAATTTAATTAGCAAAATAATAGCCTATTATGCTTATAGTGTTCCCACTGCTGGGACTTTTCCGCTAGGAGAGCGATGGGTCTTTAGTAACACGCGGATATAAGAAAAAAAAATTGCAATGGCGTGTGACACCATTGAACAATTATTATTTTCTGTTCTATGACATACCGGTTTCCGCACAATGGTTTCCTATACCGTTTTGCTAGAATGTGGGAGTCGTCATCTCCACAAAATTTTATCCAATTCGGATGAAATGACGAATCCAAAATAATATGTATTCGCCAATTCATCCAAACATTTTTCGAATATCTTCAATTAGTAACATCAACAAGAAAAGTGTTACATTAAAACATTTTTTTAAATAGTTGCATAAGACTTCATCGTGAGATGCGCACATAGATTTATCCTATCATATTTTAGGCTTACCTTATTGCCAATCGAAAACCCGATATCTTTCAGCACTCTCGAATTATAGCTCGGACACGGAGGAAAAGGCATGGTGTTGACCGAAGTGCACGTCAGCTTTGGTGCAGAGCATTGCAACATGATGTCACTCTTGGAGGAGTTCCGTTTACTGGAGGTTTTGGAGTAGGTGCTTCGCACGCTAGTGTTGCTTCGAGTGGGCTGAAGTAAGTTTCTGCTGGTATCTGACGCTGTAACTGAACGGCATAGGAACTTATTAAGAACCCGTATCAAAAAGGCTCAAGTTAACTTTTAGAATATAACTACTTGCTTACCTACTCTGCCTTTAAGATATAAATTACAGAGTATAAATTTCAAAAAAGCGCAGCGGTAAATTTGTTACTACAAATCTGGGTCTCAATTGAAATTATATTCATGTAAAGGCACTATACAAAATATATTTCACATAGATAGACTATAGTTATTTTTTTAATTGCACTAATAGTACGATGACACACGGCTTTTTTTCACGCTACACGACAGCGACTTCGCTTGTAGCGTGTAAAGTCGCCCAGTGTCATCGGCGGTTTTTACAATCAGCTTGTTGACAATCCTTCCCAAAAGATAACACGCTCACTCGCACGTTTAAAAATGCCAACAATCAACTTGTAAAAAGCTTGTGAATCATCGACGCTTTAGAAAAAATAAGTAGGTACACAGGCGAACTTAATGCTAATTAGCATTGCCTGTGAGTAATTAGATATTTCCTATTTCATGTTGTATTTTACACTAAAAATAATCACCTTAAAATATTCCATCAACATTTGCTGTATTTGCGTTTAATAAATGTTATACTAACTGTCAAACCATAATAAAGCTAAAATTTCTTAAATAGGTATAAAAATAAAGAATTAGCCTATCTGAATTTACAAATAAAACACAGAATTTAGGTTACTGTCCACGGGCAAAGTACCCAAAATGCTGGCGACGTTACCTCGTTGAATAGCGATGCTAATCCTTCGACCGAGGTAAGCGCCAGCCCTTTGGTCGTTTGATTTGTCTATCAGCCGCTTTGCTAGCTCCTTGTACAAGAGCAAATTGCATTATCTTACATACATGACATTCAAGAAAAAACCCTGTAAGAAAGAGCACCCTTTTTGTTACCTGTCACAGCTGATCGAGTCCGATCGTTGAGGACTTTCAGCATGTAGACCAGCATCACCACCACGCTGCCGACTCCAACGGAGATTAGGATGAGTGACTTCTTTACAAAATCTTCGA
Organism: Lobophora halterata; assembly: GCA_932526365.1. Lineage (NCBI taxonomy): Eukaryota > Metazoa > Arthropoda > Insecta > Lepidoptera > Geometridae > Lobophora > Lobophora halterata. Next base: position 3,494,075 of record OW052012.1, read on the forward strand.
AGCAGTCGACAAGATCGTCCATATAACACTCCAGACTGGTGACTAGAGCTCGGTTTGTACACATTTATATTGTTTGATTTTTTGTTTAGAAGGTGTAGTAGATATACCTTAAAAAAAACGGAAAACTTAATTAATATAATTATAAGTTTAAAATTAAGGGGAATCCTCAAGGCAAATTTCCATACAAAATGTTTCGGACAAATACTCAAAAAGTACGCCGTATTATAGTAATTTCTTCACACTTTTCGTTTAGTCCATGTTTTTTGATTTCGTCAACATAAAAAGTGAAAGGTTTCATACTTTAATTTAGATTTTATATGTTACAATAATACGGCGTACTTTTTGAGTATTTTTCCGAAACAATTTGTATGGAATTTTTCCGAAACAATTTGTATGGAATTCGGATTTGAGGGACATCAATCGCAATAACCTAACATATAAATCTATCTATTTATGCTTCATGAGAACTGATACTGAGTGTTTCCAATTCACTTAGGTACTCCACATAGGCCCAAAAAGACACTCTTACGTTCACATCAATGTCTCGGTAAATTGACACTGATAATGATAAATGGGTTCTCTGAAATCTCAACGAAATACATTGTGAATCAAAGATTACTAGAACTCTTATAGAAGGGTCGACGTTGGCTATAATACCTACAACCAGGAAATTTTAGTTACCGAAATATACCTATGTCTGCTTTAAAATAAGGTGGTTAGTTAAAAATGTCTTCTCTATTTTTGCTGGTTGAACACATGTCTTCTATAAACTTGCTCTCATTAGTAGTTTAATGGTATGAGCAGAACATATACTTCGTCCTCTTTTTCTAATGATATAACAAACCAACCATGTATGGTAGAGCATCTCAATTGTGCTATGTACATACCTACATACTCCTATTTTTATGGTATAACGCCACTCGCCTTTGGCATAGTGATTTTGTTATCAAAGTGAATATCAGACCCGCATCTGCTGCTATTTAAAACCAACAACTGTCTGCTAAGCTTAGGTATAGAATTCGTTACACGACACGAGGCTCACGCCGCACGCCGTATGGCGATATGGGTTGGAGTCGCTGTGTTACATTGTTACTCAAGATAATTGATTGATTCTGGTGTTACTTTGCGGAAATCCATAAATATTAATAAATAGTATAAATATATTTAGTAATAAATCCGCTTAATTTCTAAACAAAGGTCTTAATTTACTTAACACTAGTTAAGAATTTTAGTATCTAAACCAAAGCGCCGAAAACAGAAAACCCAAGTTAGAACTCGACACGTGTTTCGCCTCTTCACGAGGCATCCTCAGGAGATGTTGACTCGCCGAAATCTGTAACGAAACTCTAAACTAGAGATAAGTTAATTAAGACCTTTGTTTAGAAATTAAGTGGATTTATTACTTAATATATTTATACCGCTGGGGTAAACGAGTTCTTGAGTGGAGACCGCGAATCGGCAAACCTAGTGTAGGACGCCCGGCCAGGTGGGGTGACGATCTACGGAAGGTTGCAGGCAGAAGATGGATGCGGCAAGCCGAAGACAGGGCGCGATGGCGCTCATTGGGAGAGGCCTATGTCCAGCAGTGGACTGCGATAGGCCGATGATGATATTTATACTTTTTATTAACATCCTTACTCAGTAAAAGTGCAGGTTAAAAACTTGATGTTATTACAGTGATTACTCGAGGATATAATCTAAATAAATGTAAGACAGAAATACAATTGGTGAAACTTTTCTAAATAGATTTATTTTTAGAAGTCGACCTGTTTCACATTCTTCCTCCGAATTCAGTGATTAAAATCACTGTTATATACAGTATTGAGTGAGTAACATCTTCAATATTTTTTAAGCAATATGATAATTTATCACTTGTTGCTTACGTCTATTACTTTTAAGCGATAAAAATCTATATTTAACCTCTTTCTATTTTTAATTGGGTAAGGGCGTTATCACTGTCTTGCAATTCGGTTGCAAGCCTTACACTTTGAAATTGCGAGTGGCGGATATCCGTGACCCCTATGTCGAACCGCGAACATTTACACCTATGATTATCGAGAGTAAATAATCAAAGATTACACATTATAATATGCAGAATTTCCTGCGGATTTATCGCCAGCGACAAAGCCAGTGGATGGGCATGCGCTTGGCGTGCGTTTGAATGGTGGGCTTAAAGGCTTGACCAAACCAACGCGTTCCGCTCGCGTCCGCGGTGCGTGCGCGGTGGCGATCAGTTGTTGGCCAATCGATAGTGACGTGTTCACATATATGCGTCCTCTGATTGGCTAACAACTGATCGCCACCGCGGACGCGAGCTGAACGCTGGTTTGGTCAAGCTTTAAAAGATTTTGATAGGGCGACAAAAACAAACTCTCAACCAGGCACTAGGATTTTCCATAATTGGATATGAATTACCAGGCGATTCTCTTCACATTTTTGAAATATTGCGAGTACTTCTTGTAGACGAAAACAGGGCGCATAGTATGTTAGGTTTATTAAATTTTTTGCTTGAATTCAAATACTTGTCTCCTCTTTACATTCTTGTGACAGAAGACAGAGTATGTCACTTCTTGTCTTATATCAGCGAGCCTGACAAATTTCCCATCAAACCTATTTGTAACCTAGAGTAGTTTTTATAGTAGTGTTGGCAGACTCTTTAGAAGACAATCAACCTCTTCGATTGGAGTGGTCTGACGCGGGCTCAGACATTTGAAATAAAACAAGAGAATGCAATTGTTATTCACGTCGTGTTCTTGATTTTATTGCTTTGTAAGATTATGAGCTATTTGTGTTTTTAAATCGTCTTTTAATCCATTTCTGGTATTTCCTAATAGTAGGTTATAAATAACTCCCATTTATAAATGGTTCCATAATCTTTTGTTTTGAAAACTCTTCGATCTTTGCTCCTTCATTATGCCAAAACTAATGAACCGATTAAGCATAAATTCGGAGCTCGGCTTAGCTGGAAAAGAAGTTAAATAGCATAAAGAAGTTATCCTATTGTACCTACTCATTTCAATGAATAATTAATTATCTTAAGTATAAATGGTAACTAGAACAGTCCCAATCAAGTCTGATGTAACTTTGATTATGGAAATTCGCAAAGCAAACGATGTTGTGGATGTCAGTAAGTGGTTTAGTCAGATACATACATACAATTGCTTAGTTCGTATAATCAAACATAACCATTACAAAAAAGTCACTATGGATGAAAACCAAACCGCCTGTCTACGCTGACCCCTCGAGATAACATATCAATAGATAACAAAAAGGTGTTTAGATACTTTTACCTACCTCGTAGTTTTATTACGACTCTTGATAAAGCCGTGTGTGTGATGTTTTAAATAAATCATCAGTTATTCGATATAATAAATACATAGAGTTGTGACAATATTATTGCAGTTATAGAACAACAATTTTTGTTCATAAGTTAATGCACCGGTATGTTATTCTGAGTAACTTATTTAATCTTTATTGAAGTACTAAGTATCGGTTTAAAAATTTGGAGTAACGTGTGATATGGTTTTCCTCGAATGATGCATCGCTATTACAAGCATAGTATATATATATAGCTTTCCTTAGTTGGGGACCGGTAGCGTTGTTGTGTAAAATGGCCATTAATATTTATTTATTTAATTTATTTGGAAACTAAAGATGTTCAAAACAAATGACCGTGAGTTTTTCATATCTTTTAATTTTTATATTTTATCATTCTTTTATCTTTTATCTTTGGTAAAAAATTAAGGTTATTGGCGTAACCAACACTAACCTAACACTTTATCCGCACGCATCTACTCAAAAACATAATTTTATAATTACGAACTATATAACCACTAATACTCAGTTGCCTATCAGTTGGCGTCACTGAAAAACAGTTATATTGTTGCTGCATGCAAGTGTTAGTTTAATATTTTTTTGATAAAATAACTATAGAATAAATATATAATGTTAAACGCGAAAATTCTTTATGATTGACTTTAGGGGACAATGCACATAGTGCAAATTACAAAGGACGGTCAATGCAGACCTTGCACCCCGCGATTTAAGGATTACTAATATTTTGCAAAGTTTAATATCCATGCGGTTCTCTAGAGATAATTTTATTTTTTAAATGCACACTGTTTATTAAATACCACATCTCTATAATAATATAATCATAACAATATTGAGCACGCACGCTCGTGTTATTATGAATCAATTCAAAATGAGTCAGTAACATTTCGCATTAGTAAGAAATACAGCATTTGTAAAGGCAGTTTGATAACGTTATCGATATTAAATTCAAGCAAAAATTAAAATGGATAAGTTATTTGTCTATTGTAGGCAGGTACAGTGCAACCAAAAAGAATAGAAAATTATTTTTTGTAGAACTAAAGATTTTGTTACATATGGGATTAATCCTTACATTATTTCTTACGTTCATTCATTTATTATCACATAGTTTTGGTTTATCACCACTTTTACGGTAAAGTAAGAAGGTATAGTTAGGTATCTAAAGTAAAAAGTGACACTTATTTATCTATTTTCAGTGCAACAGAACTGTCGTTGAAGTTGATTACAAGCTGATTGCACGTGTTTACGATTTGCGATGGACGTTACTAGTACCTATTCCTTATACAGCTTCGTGCAGAGAAGTGATTTTTAAGTGATTAGTTTGAAGTGAATATGTCACTAAGTTTAAAAGTGTATATGCGTGTTGTGAGTTTGGCCTGTTTAACTTTTATTATTTTGGTGTATCGCTCGTTTTATAAGGCTCAAACGCCACGGCAGTCGTCAGAATTTATAAAAATATCTCCAGGAATCGTTTACATGTTACAATGGACCTTACCAACCACAGAACCATTTTCCTTCATGGAACAGGAATCACAGACATTTATTGATAGAGAATGTTCAGTCATGAATTGTTATGTAACTTCAAATAGAGAAATTTTGGGTGATCTAACGAAGTTCGATGCCATACTATTTCACGGAAAAGAAATGGTACTTCAGAAATACCATTTCGATATGCCCTTAAAACGTAGCTCTAAACAATTTTACGTTTTCGCATCTATGGAGTCTTCAGGATATTATCCTGTTTATACAAATCAATTTGACGAATATTTTAATTTGACTTGGACCTATAAGCTGAATTCAGATATATATTTTGGATATATTGCAATCAGGGATATCCACGGAAATGTTATTGGCCCAAGTGAAGATATGCATTGGCTTAGCAATGACAAGATGTTGCCCATCAGCAAAACAATTAGAAAGAAGATAGCTAACAAGACTATTGCAGCAGCGTGGTTTGTTTCAAATTGTAAGGCTCCTAGTCATAGAGACAAGCTTGTCGAAGAGATCCAAGCTGTAATGACACACTATGGCCTATCTGTTGATGTGTACGGTAAATGTGGAGATAAAACATGCCCACGCAGTTTTACAAATGATTGCTTGAGACTGATCGAAAAGGATTATTACTTTTACTTTGCTTTTGAAAACTCCTTTGCTGAAGATTATGTGACAGAGAAACTTTTAACAAGTTTAAATAATTTTGCGGTTCCAGTAGTATTTGGTGGTGCCAATTACACGAGGTAATTTATTGTATAATTCAAGTTAAAAAAAAACTATTATGATAGTATTTCATTTTATACAATTTTTGTTTAAATTTAACAGATTTTTGCCAGATGGAGCATATTTAGATGCGCTTAAACTAGGACCTCAAGAACTAGTTAAACAAATGTATGAAATAATCAACGATCCGGGCAGATATAATGCCTTCTTCAAATGGCATAATCATTACACTTATCACAATACCTTTGACATGCCAGACACAGACCCCTTTTGCAAATTGTGCGAATACATTAACAAAATCACTAACAAAGGCAGAAACGATGACTATACAAGTGCTTTGACACCAAATATCGTGAAAGATGACTTCGAACATTGGTGGAACCCACAAGTAACGACATGGCTAAATATCTAGGTATATATCACCCACAATGATTGGGAGACGATGGTAAATGTTTTATACTTACATATTTATATTATAAGAAGATACGCTCACATGGCATTATATCTACATAATGCCCGCATAAGTCACTTTGTCCATGACATACCTATACACGGTCAAATTTTGATCACCATAAAAAAAATATACGCATAGTCAGTTGCAACACATATATGGCAAAAAAACTTGAAAAAATTAAGATAATTTTTGTCAAAATAAATTTGATTAAAATTGGATAACGGTTACCGTTAGTCCTTTTCCTGTGGATTTGCGTCAGGTGGTACCTTTACTTGATAATAATTTAAGTTTTATTCATCGTTTGGTAAACCCGGGTACCTAGCTCGAGCCAGCTGCAAAACCTCAGCTTGGGCGCCGCACTCGCGCCGCTGTCACTGCCATTTTGTAGAAATCCAAAATTTTGACTACACAGATGCAACGTAGTACCCTGTCTGCATTGCCCATTTTTTTTTTTTTGGTAATTAAAAATTGGTGGTGTATATAAAAAAAAAGAAAAGAAAAATATTTATTTTGACTTAAAACTGTACAAGCACACAATGACATTAAAACAAAAATATATAGGTAAGTAGAATATATGCAAGGAAGACAGTATACTTTCAACTGACTTTAAAAAAGGAGAATGTTCTCAATTTGATTGAATCGTTTTTTTTAAATATTTGTTAGAACTTTAGGTAGTAGGTTATAAGCCGATTTGAAAATATTTTTTTTTGACTGAGGATAATTATACTTTAATATTGGTTCCATTAAAATTTTATAAAAATCGCTGCAGTTCTTTAGATTTTAAATAAAAAAATCTGTTTTCGAAATAAACGAAGTTGCGTATTTTGCTTCCTTGTGACTTTTCAGTTGTGTTTACTGTCACTCCTCCTCCTCGATCGGTCACTCACTGCTGAGGATCGTGACGTTTTGCAAGGACACCTTCAATTGCTTTTCTCCACTTTCCTCTATCTTCAGCTTTGTGGAGTGCGACATTCACTGGCATTTCGAGACATTCTACCACCTGGTCTGACCATCGCTTTGGACTTCGTCCTCTTGGTCGCTTGCCCTCGATTTATTTTTGACTGTCACTAAAACAGTCCAATTGAAGTTGCTAGTATGTTTTTATAAAACCTTGACTATTTTCAATAAAGTGTGTTCTACAGATTTTCCGCTATGAAATGTTAACCAAGTTTCTCATTAATTTCTAGCCCATTAAATAAATTCATCAAAGTCTCTATGTTGTGTGTGATGTGTGTCTCATGCTCCATAAAATTAATTCGTAATTTAAAGCTGAGTATGCATGGACATAGAAGGCCAAATAAGCTGTTTGGTAGTTAGTGTTAGATTTCAAGATGCGAAAGTTTCGTCTTTGTATCTTCTATTAATTTCTTCCAATTGAAGTGTGTTTCAAGTGTTACTCCTAAGGAGCAAAATCATTTTACTATTACTCTCTCTCAGCACTATTTTTGACGTGTAAAATCTTTCTTCTCGCTTTCTGACAATTTGTGGCAGTGATTTCGTTAAATGCAACGGAAGTGTGTAAATAACAGGAAGTTAGCCGTTAGATGGTACCAACCTCAGTAAAATTAAGTAAATATAATTATTCCAAATTTAAATGAGATGTCAGATGTTACACAGCATATGCGACTACTGGTAAGGCTCGCTCGTTTTTTTTAAGTGTATGAGTCTTATTTGGTGGGTTCTGAATTGAAGGATTTTAAATTTAGGTAAATTAGTTAATATCTTAGTATGTGCTTTAACTTGAAAAAATAAATCTTTTTTTTTAAAAAAAAGCCGTCGTTTGCAATGTATTAAAGTGTTTATACTATAGATATAGGTAGGTACCTATTGTTAATATTCAATGTGCTGCTAAATAGCAGCGATATCGTCAGCAATAAGTGTAAAAGTCGTATCTGGATTTCAAATTTGTTAATTGAACACAATCATATAATGTTTTTTTAAATAACCCTATTTATGATTTGCATTTTCTTTAAGTATTGTTATTTTTTTACAGATCTCACCATTTACTCAAAAAAGTAAGAAGAAAATACATGAAGAAAGATGAGTCGATTACGTATTTTATTGTTTTTGGTTGTTATATTTTTAATATGGTTTCAGTTTTTGTATTTAAACTCACAAAATAATAATTTTGAACAAAATGCTTCAGCTATGAATACAAATGAATCTATCCTAAATTTAAAGGAAAAAAAAGAAATTAAAACTGCACTAGACACTAATTTAACTGTGGTACCTCTTATAAAAAATCAAATTGAAAGAGACCCACTAAAATATATTTTAATATGGACGAGACCAAATCATGATCCTCTAATGTACTTAGGAAAAGGCCAGGAAACATTCATAAAGAAAAAGTGTAAAGTGCAGAATTGTTTCATAACCACAAACGAGAGTTATTTCAAAGAACTATCGCAGTTTGACGTAATATTATTCAATGGTCCTGAAATGGTTGATAAAAAGAAACCAAAATTACCAGAAAAACGATCTTTGACGCAAAACTACGTGTTTGCCAGCATTGAATCTTCAGATTACTACCCCAACTGTGACAATAGGTTTGATGGATATTTTAATATATCATGGACATATAAGCTGAATTCAGATATATTTTATGGATATATTATAGTAAGAAATGAAAAAGGTGAAGTTATTGGACCTAGGAAAGATATGCATTGGATGAGCATTGATGATATGAAGCCGATCAATAATACTATTAAAGAGAGGTTAAATTCTAAGAAGAAACTTGCAGCTTGGCTAGTATCTAACTGCAATGCGCCAAGTGGTAGAGACAGATTTGTAAGAAGAGTCCAAGAAAAACTAAAAAGAATGGGGAATGGCATGACAGTGGATGTATACGGTGATTGTGGAACAATTGCGTGTAAACGAGCAGATATGCCTCGGTGCTTAAAAATATTTGAAAAAGACTATTATTTTTATTTTTCTTTCGAAAACTCTTTTACTGAAGACTATGTGACTGAAAAAGTTTTGCATCCATTACAGCACTACACAGTGCCTGTGGTTTACGGAAGCGCAAACTACACAAGGTAATTGAAATTGTAGAATGTTGCAGAAAAAATATATAAGTATCATTATATTATTCACGAATCACGAGCTAACTTCCAGAATTCCTTTCTTAGAACGCACTTTTAGCGCTTGACGTACCTACACATTCTCGAAGTTTCAAGTTTCTTCGTTCACAGTTTTAGCCTTTAGGCTAGACTATATATATATAGCCTTTAGTTCAGGACTAAGCCATTTATATTATATTGATGATGGATGATAATAGCAGGGTAATATATGTTTTCTTGTTAAAATCAACATCACTTAAATGTTTGATTACTCAATAACGCCAAAACTAGTACTATACCTGTTGTAATGAAATACGGTATGGTACCTATTACCTACTGGTTTATAGTTAAAGTTTTAATCGATGCTATCGTTAGACTTTTTAATAATTATCATTCCACGTCTTTTTTTCATCACTGACCCGTGCCAAATATTAACTTAAATTCATTAATATGTCATCCTTATACATGAGAGTAAGCAATGAACGAAATAACATAAGTAGCACAGTTCTTATTAATGTTCTTGTCTTTCAGATTTTTGCCTGATGGCATATATCTCAACGCCTTAGAACTAGGAGTAGATGCGCTAGCAGAGCGTATGGTGGAAATAGCAAACGACAAAGAAAAATACTATCAATATTTTAAGTGGATGAATCATTACACTTTTCACTACGTTGAAGAATCTCCTGAAACTGATTTTCACTGCAAATTCTGTGAAGGAATGAACAATGCTGATCTAACAAAGAGGACAACAATTATTGAAAATTTCAAGGAGTGGTGGAATCCGCCGAAGATCAGGAGAGGTCCGTGTCCACCACGATATTAAGGAAAATTCAATTTCATAATGAGAATGAATCTCCTTGCAACTTTGCCACGCGCATTTTGTTCAGACATCATCATCTTAGTCAGGTAGGATCACAGATCTCGGATACTTTCGGCTGTCGCCCCCAAAAGATCGGTTAATGAAAGAGATGCAAGTATAGCTTTTTATGATTAAGAGCAGTATAGAACTAAGTCACGTCACTCAAAACCTTTTGATACCCAGGAGAACTCGTCAGTTATTGTTTGTAAATTATTTTATCTTTTTACAATTATCTACAAAATGAAACTATTTTATTTATTTTAAAGAGCATGGTTAGTTGCTCAATCAATACGTGTGGCACAACGCAAAGAAATAACCCAGATAATCATTCATTTCACAGGTGAGTAAAGAAAATATTTGGTTTATTTTCGTAGAAAAATTTTTGGACAATTTTCTTCTACAATTAGTTATAAAATCGTTGTGCCTTGTGGAGTTTTGATTGCTCTTGCCGTGTGTACAAATGGTTCTTACCTAAATGGAGAAATAATAGATTTTTCATGTAAAAACAAATATTGTTTCGTTACGCTAGGGCTTGATAAAATGATGACGTCATGAAATATCGATAGTACCTAATGAGTAGGTAGTTATGCAAAGTGGTACAAAACTCTTTTCTTTTCTATCGTTAGGGTATTTTTACCTAGTTAAAATAAATTTACCACTTTTGTCATTTTTATTTTGTTTATTAAAATACGAGTATTATTATAACTAATCGTTTTTACTTATTTAATTTCAGCTTACCAAAGGATCCGCAAAACAGAAAAAAATGGTTACAAATTCTTCAGAAACAGAGCGATCATCAAAACAATATAAAAGTATGCAGCAATAATTTTGAAAACGATTGTTTTTTATTCAGAATACTTAAACGTGTTTTGAAGAAAGGTTCGCTTCCTACGTTACATGTTCCAGTAAGTACCATGTTGAACAATGTTTCAATTTAGGCGTAAAGAATGTATTTTGTGACCTTATGCCGACTTGTACAAAGTTGTCAAAGCTCATAGGCAATCTCGCTTGGCAGTTTTTAACGGTTCAGATTCAGACCGATCAAGATCTGTCAAGCGAGTGAAGTAATTGTTTAGAAATTTGGAAGTTTAGTGCAAGTAGGCATTAGTCAAGTAATTATTAGATAGGGACTTAAATCATAAATCAACCTCTTTTACAGATTCAACTCAAGAAAAAGCGAAATCCAACTTCATATTGCAATTGGATCCCTATTTTATAGTACCTACCTTACCTACCTGAAACTAATAGGCTACATATATTATGACAGACAGGTATACTTACGTATCGGGCCTACATATAATGACAAAACTCAGAATTAATATTCTTAAATAAAGTATTTTTTAGTCATTGAATAAAACATTTGCATGGGCTTCATTATTGTTTATTATAATCAACCAACTTTAAAAAAAGAACAGATATATATATTATATATACACGATCGACTTTCTAGCTATTACAATCTTATTTCGAAGACTACCGCCTATTTGGATTGGTGAGTAAGTTGTAGGTAAATATTGGTAAGTCCTGCTACTATGTATTATGAATGTAAGTTTGTGAGGATGGATAAGTTTTTGTTCCTAAATAACGCCAAAACTTGGCTCTTTAGTCTTTAGTAGGTATCTAATAAATAATAACCAAACCCATCTCATTCCTTTGGTTAAAATCTTCAGTACAGGTGGTGACGTAATCAGTGAATAATCTTTCAGCTGCGGGTGGGGGACTTCAGGACTAATCAGAAAATGAAAATATGTACCCAGTAAAAATTCTAAGTCCGTGGGATTTCTACTGGGAACATATTTTCATTTTCTGATGACCCCCACATGCAGCTGAAGGATTATCCACTCATTAACCCTCTATTAACAACATGATTGTGTAGTAGGCACTATTTTTTTCTCTATTAGGACTTGTGACGCAAAATGGGTAGGTACCACAGTTATCGATGTCGATAAAACATCTTATTGAAAGTCCATCACTATTTTTGAGCAACACATAGACAATTACTCGCACATGCTTATTATCATTTCTTGTATCGCATTCGAAATGTCATTACCCCTCTTTACATTCTAACTTTATGGGTAGGATCTTCTATGAGTCATGCCAACTCGCACCTGTCAAAGTTCCTAAGCAATTACTTGACTCATTTGGTAGTTATTAACGGATCTGTCAAGTGCTTCGATAATCTAGGAAGTCATGTGAGTAAATTAATAGCTTAGAAAGTTTGATAGTTTGGTGCAAGAAGGCTAAATTGAAATAAATAAATAACAATAATAATAGCGGTCACTAGGTCTAACCTGAAAGATCTAGTCTTAAGTATTTATTAGTAAATAATTTAGATTATTACAGTATTTTTTTTTTGTATATTTTTGTAAGCACCGTTGTATGTCGTGTAGTAGTCTAATGTAGTGTATTTATTTTTACAATATGTACTTATAAAATACAAGAGGCTTATTTGGTTTAGCTAAGTATTTTGTAAACGGGAACAATACAGCGTGATTTTTTCAATTGGGCTTGGATGGGCAAATGCTAATGTACCTATAAGTGACACCACAAAATCGATACAGTTGATTTTTTTTTCAAAATCAACTGCTTCGATTCCCAGCAGGTAATTGATTTTTATAAAATCTGAGTATGCGGTTTAAGTTTTCATCAAAATCGGCCCATAGAGTCCTTTGAGCATTTTTGATTTGGAAGCCTAGTTCAAAAAAATCACATGGATAAAATGATCTAGATAGGAATGTTTGTATATGTAGTCTAGTATGTTTACAAATTCAAGATTTGGATAAGAGTTTACTTTGATTGAAATGATTGTAAGCGCCGAGGCATATGTATCAACGTATTAATTCTTTGTAGGAGATTTTAACGGAAGAAAGACTATATCGTTAGTAACTGGAACAGTAGATTATGCACCTAGGGGATAAAGCAGTGTCTTATGTCGCGTGTGGCATATTTGAACCCTGATCTAACGAGGGACTCTGTTATGTAGAGTCCTGAGTGAAGCGAGGGTTTTAAGCTTCCCAAGACGAAGACAAGCTTTTCCATAGGGGCATACTCTACTTTTCACACCTTCTGCGAGGCAATAAAGAGCCTCCAGCAGCAAACATTTGTATCACAATCTTTGAAACCACGCCATCCCAAAAGACAGTGTTTGTGGCTGGAGACCTTTTATTGCTTTTACTGTCTCGCAGAAAGTGCGAAGAGTAGAGTATGCCCCTCTGGGATAAAGCATGTCTTCGTCTTGGGCAGCTTGAACCCCTCCTTTTACTCAGGACTCTACATAGCCTGGATCTAATAAGTAACTGAGTCCCTCGTTAGCTCAGGGTTCAACATGCCGCCCGTGAAGTAAGACACTGCTTTATCCCCTTGGTGCATAATCTACTATTAATCAATTACCTACAGTAGATTAATATTAAATACAGAGCCTGTGGTATTCGGAACCGCAAACTGCACCAGGCAATTGAATTGTGGTTTTTATAACTATTTATAGATAAGAGAAATAAAACGGCTAAGTACATGTTGAACCATGGTAGGCTTCCGAGTTATTACGACTAAAAAAAATTTGTCGTAATTTGGAAGCTGACAATCGTTTAACATTATTATGATGTAAATTTTGAATACCACGTAGTTTTTGTAGTCAGTTAGTATGTGTTTAAAGTTAAGCCAATTACTTTTCATATGTTGTGTGTGACTAATGCCTACTTGCACCAAACTGTCAAAGTCCCTAAGCAATTACTATACTGGCTTAGTAGTTCTTAACAGTCCAGATTCTGACCATTAAGAACTGCCAAGCGAGTTAATTAATTGCTTAAGACCTTTGAAAGTTTGGTGCAAGTTGGCATAAATCTCATTCCCGGTCGGTAACACCCCGTCGTCCAAGCAATTGACGATCGGGAAAAAAAGTCCCACTCCTTCGCAGTGTTGATGAATGCAACTTTTTATTCCCGATCGGTAACACCCCGTCGTCCACACTGTTGACGATCAGGAAAAAAGTCCCACTCGTTCGCAGTGTTGATGAATGCAACTTTTTATTCCCGATCGTATCCACCAGAAGAGTCAGAATGTAAAAAACGAATTTCAATGAAAGATTATACAGATTTAGCAAATGTCAAATAAAACTGAGACGTATCACACTTTAATGAAATCCGCTTTTTATATTTTGACTCTTGTGTACACTGTGAACGAGTGGGATTTTTTTGCGATCGTCAACAGTGTGGACGACAGGGTGTTACCGACCGGAAATGACCCAATCTCGTTTCTCTTTTGATGTTTTTATTTTATAAGTCCTTTTTTGCAGTAATTTCAGTCCACTTCACCGTTTAAGGATTATTTTGTAAGCTTGTATTTTTTACTTTTGTATTTTATATCTGAATTTCGTGAATGTTTTAACCCAGCCGAATTGGCTATTCTATTGGCCGAATATACAAAATAACTAGTTTGGAGTTGTTTATTTTCACACCGGAATCTAAAATTTATTTTTGGCCGCAATACCACTTTCACAGGTTTTTTTAAAAACAAAATCTAATATTTTTATGTGTCCATGCAGTATTCGGCAGATGACTGCAACAATATCATCGGTCCATCGAGTAGGGGGTAGTCCTACACTGCGTCCTCCAGTTTTTAGTCGCCATTCAATAATCTTTACTATACAGGGTGTTCGGCAGGGGGTTGTTCAAACGAAATAGGTGGCAATGAAAGGTCTTAGCGAACTTTTTCAGTCCCAACAATCTGGGCTTGGCCTCCGGGGATATATATATGTATATTTCTTTTATAAGTAGGTATTTTTGGGCAGTACATGTTGTCAGACGGTGCGACGACCGATGGACCAAGGCGCTAACGGAGTGGTGGCCCAGGGACGCGAGACGCCAACGAGGCAGACCACCTGTCAGATGGACCGACAACATTGCTGCGGTAGCGGGCAAATACTGGATGCGTCTCGCACATCGCAAAAAGTGACGTAACAAAGAGGAGGCTTATACCCAGCAGTGGGTGCAGACAGGCTGATATGATGATGATGATGAAGTAGGTACCAACTTACTCCAAAATACCTTAAGGGGAATCTTCAAGGCAAATTTCCATACAAAATGTTTCGGACAAATACTCAAAAAGTACGCCAGTAATTTCTTCACATTATTCGTTTGTCCATGTTTTTTGATTTCGTCATCAAAAAAAGTAAATAAATTCAAATTCAAATTCAAATATTTTATTCCATACCTTAATCGTAGTTTTACATATGGGTAAGTGGTTCCCTTTTAAGTATGAGAATACCTGTGTTAGGGAACCACGCTCTTCCGTTACAAGTACAATATTGATTAAGTACAGGAATAGGTAACTTATTAAAATAAACAAAAACAAAAACAGTAGATCTAGTAAGATAAATTCAGTAGGTAAGTTACTAGTTTGTTAATATATTTTATAGGCAGGGTTGTAATGTGTGTGTGTGTGTGTGTGTGTGTGTGTGTGTGCAGGCTCTCAAGCTACGCCAGTCTCTTAAGAGTCTGGTAACAAAAAAAGTAAAGGTTTCATACTTTAATTTAGATTTTATACGTGTTTTAAAATTAACCCTACTAACTTAACCTATAATTAAAACCGTGCTTCGAATTATTATAATTCTGAATGGTTACGTAGAGTTTAACATAGAGTACATACAGGGTACAGGCAGGTATATAATATGAGTGTTGGTGTTGATGTATCGTATGAGCTGCACTGTGGCTGCGAGTGTCCAGTAATATCCACTCGTTTAGATAAGCTGTTTGCTCTGGATGGACCATATAGTAGGTATAATGTAGAAATGAGATTACGTGTACAATTTATTTGTTATCACATGAGAGACATTTCAACTTTTAATATATATTTTTGCTCATTTATTTGTCGTACATTATGTCGTGATGTTCATTCGGTTAATAAAAATAAGAGTGACGTTGCAAAAATGCTATTTTCAAATTCTAGCGGCTACGAAATCAATAATAAGGTGATTGTGTTGTTAACGTTGTAATAATAAAGGGAAGTCCACTGAGGTAAAATATTTATCATATTGTCGTGCCCGGCGTTACTCATTTATTGTTGTGTTTTAAATGAAGTCACACATTAGTTGAGTTTTATGAATTATTCTCAGTTGAAGAAATTTACAAGTAAAATAAAACAAAATGAAAAAAATATTTATTTCAAACAAATATAAACTCATTTTAATATTAGTAGTGATAATGATACTTCTATTATTATATATTAGTGATAATGATTATTCAAGTTATGATAAAGTTATTAAAGTAAACAAAGAACAATATTTCATAAAGAGTGAACAACATGCCATGAAGTATATTTTACTGTGGACTTCAGCAACAAATTCTCCATTCGTGTACATGGGCAAAGGTCAAAAGGGATTTATAGAAAGAAAATGTCCTCACACCAACTGTTTTGTCACCGGAGATAGAAGTTATTTCAATGATATCACCAAATTCGATGTGATTGCGTTTGCTGGTCCTGAAGTCATACATTATTATTTACCAGACAGATTGCCACAAGTCCGTTCTCCACATCAAAAATATGTTTTCGCGTCCATAGAATCGTCACATTACTATCCTATGTGCTCAAATAGATTTGATGGATTTTTCAACTGGACTTGGACGTTTAGACTAGATTCGGAAGTCAGATGGGGGTACATGGTGATCAGAGACGAACATGAAAACGTAGTGGGGCCAAACAAAGATATGCATTGGATGGACTATAAAGACATGGCTCCAGTAAGTGATGAATTCAAATCGCAATTAAAGTCTAAAACAAAAGCTGCTGCGTGGTTTGTTTCTAACTGTTTTTCGAAGAGTGATAGGGAAGGCTTTGTGAAAAAACTTCAAAAGGAACTGGTGAAATATAATTTGGACGTGGATGTTTTTGGGAGTTGTGGGCCACTGAAATGCTCGCGGGATGATGAAGCGAAGTGTTTTGACCTGATCAAAGAAAAGTATTACTTCTATTTATCATTTGAAAACTCGTACAGTGAAGACTATGTGACTGAAAAGCTTTTGAGTGCCGTGCAAAACAATGCTGTGCCAATTGTTTATGGTGCCGCTAATTACTCAAGGTATAGTATTATATTATCTGTGCTCAAGGTAAATCATTTTTTTTTGTATATATTTGTATTGTATTTATTTATTTAAGTAGCTAAAGGAAAAAAAATACTACCTTAAACTAAAACTTTAAAAAACTCATCAATTCTGGATTCTAATTTTATCATGGTGCTCATGAAAAAATCATGTATGATGCTAAATAAATTTAATAAAAGATAAAACGACGATCTGCACACATTAATTGGTAGAAAATGGATCAGAAAATCGAATATCCTTATTGGTACTCCCCTTGGGCGAATCATATATGTCTTGATAAAGAGGCCATTTTAATTTGCTTATTATTTTGATATATCTCTTTCTTACTCTAATTTTCTTTCCACCTGCACCTTACCACAGAAATATATTCGATTTTCTTTACCAAGATACAACAGGGGATTACGATGATAATAATAAATAATTCAAACTAAAAAAAATATAAATATAAAAAAATAGGCGTGGGAACTGCATTAAATATTTTTCCACTTTCCAAAAGACAAATAAGCAATCTAGTCAATCAATTAATTAATCAATTAATAAGTAGTTTAATTAATTGATTTATTTTAGCGAGATATTAGTGATTGAATTGAATTGATGAATTGAAATTAAAATTTAAATTAATTATTGAAGAATTGTAATTAAGTAATGTTTTTAAAGTTAATATACTAAATACTTCAATATGTACTTAGACGCACTGTCAAGAATTAAATCGTCATTGATTTGTAATGTATAACATCATATTTATAAAAAATTGTCCGGTCGTTTTTGTAATACGCCTATTGCTGGTAATCGCACGTCTGGTTCCCACGACACAGGCCTAGAGCCTAGTGTGGGGCCATAGTTATATAGACCTTTGTATAAATGTATTATGTGATTAAATAAATAAATGAAATGAAATGAAATGAAATTAATTTTATTTTAATGTTATTAAGGTTGCGTCTTTCTATTATTTTCAGATTCTTACCAGACGGCGCGTATTTGAATGCCAAAGACCTAGGAGTGAGAGCTCTAGCATCGAAAATGTATCAACTTATAAAGAGTCCGCATGAATATGCCAACTACTTCAGATGGAAGAATCATTATTCGTATCACAGAAAAATGGAGAGTGTTTACACGGACGAGTACTGTCTGTTCTGTTCAATACTCAACGACAAACAGAAGGTGAAGGAAGTATCAGTGTACAAGGACTTCAGGAAATGGTGGGATGTGCCTAATCTTTGCTGAAAATAGTAGGTATCATAGAATTAATATTTTACAAATCAATTGCATTTCAAATAAATTTTCAAAGTGCAAGTCTTGCATCTATCGTGTTCCAAACTCTATATTAACGTTAAGAGCAATACCTGTAGAGTAATCGCTACAATTTAATCTGTAACGGTAAGCAAAAATGCTCAGGTTTAAAAAAAATATTTTTTCAATTTTAAAGACAAATTTTTTGATGACAAAATTTGTGGGCTTGGATGGAATGTTTGCTTCTCGATTAAGCAGAAACTACTAAACCAATCTCGCTGAAATTCGGTTTGGGTATAGTTTTCTTCTCCTTCTCGGGCACCAGTTTTATTATACGAGTATACCAGATAATCAAACTCAATTTCATGCCGTCTAACTCAGGAGATTTCTGAGTTAATTTAAGAAATAAATAAATAAATAATTCAATCTGCCTTAAGTCTCACTATAGTGTATACACGAAAGTTTGTGAGGATGGATAAATGAATGCCCTCCATCACACCTAAACTAATAAACCAATTAATTGAACTGAAATGTAGTTTGAGTTTAGTTTATGAGCTAGAAAAGATATTGGCGTTTTATCTTCATACCTAGCGGTCGAATCCGTAGTGTAATATACAACATGAAGTCTATTCTACAAAGAAATATAACGGGATACAACCAAACGCAGTATGCTGGTAACACGATTACCAATGTTTGAAAATAATATTTCAAAGCAATAACAAATAGTAGAACATTCGTGCGCGCACAGCCGACTCGTGAAAATATGAAATTATACTCTCAAATAGCAATATTATATATGCTAACAATAACAGTGCTCATAATTACGTATTCTTTTTATGGTGACGTTTTAAATAACAAAGTGTTTATGACTAGTCGAATGGGATTGCACGCCGCAAAAGAAAATTCAAGACGAAAAACAATATATTTACCCGTAACCAATAAAAATATAGCAAAACAATCAGGTACTAAAATAAAATATATATTGCAATGGACTTCAAAGAACAATGTGCCGTTTGTGTATATGGGAGAAGGGCGGACAGGTTTTATTGAAAGAAAATGTCCCCACACAAACTGCGTTGTGTCATCAAATAGATCGTTGTTAGGTGACTACACAAAGTTTGATGTCGTTGTTTTCTCTGGACCAGAAATATTTCAACCAGCGGTATATAATATTACATATCCTGAAAGACGTTCATCGCATCAAAAGTATGTCTTTGCGAGTATAGAATCATCGCATTACTACCCGGTATGCAATAATTTATACAATGGATTTTTTAACTGGACTTGGACGTATAGATTAGATTCTGAAGTGCGTTGGGGCTATATTGTGATAAGAGATTTAAATAACAATATTATAGGCCCGGGAAAGCATATCAAGTGGCTTGAACCGCATGAGATGATTCCTGTGACTGATGAGTTCAAAAATCAGTTGAGAACTAAACAAATAGCTGCTGCCTGGTTTGCTTCTAACTGTATCACTTTAAGTGCTAGGGGGAAATTTGGAAGAGAACTACAAATGGAGCTTTTTAAATACAATTTACAGATTGATATTTACGGAAAATGTGGAATATACGATTGTTCTCGTGACCACGACACATATTGTAACGAAATAATATCGAGAAAGTATTATTTCTACTTATCATTTGAGAATGCGCTTAGTGAAGATTATGTAACTGAAAAATTGTTGCGTGCGTTACAAAACAATGCTGTTCCAGTTGTGTATGGTGGAGCTGATTATTCAAGGTAAGATAAATACTAGATGATTTTATTGATAGAAATAAAAAAATACTCATGCAAGTAGGAACAAAACAACAAAGACAAGTGTTGACAAATAATGTGAAAATTGTATTGGTTACAGATTCCTGCCAAAAGGTGCATATTTGGATGCGATGAAATTAGGCGTGAAAAGATTAGCTGCCAAAATGAACGAACTCATAAATAATCCTGATAAATATGCTGATTTCTTCAGATGGAGAAATCACTATACCTACCATCGGACTTCTGACAGTGTTTACACTAACGAGTATTGTCGCTTTTGCGCTTTGCTGAACAATAACAGTGCAGTGAAAGAAACTTCTGTATACCAAAATTTTCAAAAATGGTGGGACGCTCCATGGGCTTGCGAACCTTATTTTTAGTTAGGCACTAACTGTATTTATATTAGACATTCAAATGTCCTTAGTATTCTTCTTATCGTGTCACTTGTGCGTCTCAGAGAGGCTCCTTTCGTGCACTAGACATATGCTTTCGACTTTTTAGGTTGTATAACATCCCGGTTTCCTGATGTTTTCCTTCACCGTTAAGCACGTGTTTTAACGCTCACATTTTTTTACAGAAAAATTCTTTGGTGTACGACCGGGTTCGAACCCACTACCTTCGGATCGAATGTCGAGGCAAATCCTGCTCGGCCAACACGGCTTTTTTCTACTGTCCTTAGTCATTACGGAGAACAAATCCTAGACGCCTGTAGGACTCCTTCGATAGAGAAACGATGTGATCGTGGAAGGTTAGCTTGCAGTCGAAGGTGACTCCCAGATCTTTCATGGTGCTCATACGGAGTATCGACTGGTTATTAATTTTGTAGTCAAAATAGATTGGGTGCCACCTCCGACCGAATGTCATCACATAGCATTTCTTTGCATTGAAGTCCATTTTGTTGCGTATGCTCCATTCGAAGATTGCCTCTATATCTTTTTGCAGTGCCAAACAGTCGGCCTCCGTGGTGACTTCAGTAAAAAGTTTTAGGTCGTCAGCATAGAGCAGGCTTCTGGCATGGCTCACAACTGCAGGAAGATCGTTGACCATAATCAAAAAAAGTAGAGGCCCCAGAATTGAACCCTGGCTCACTCCAGAACGCGTGTGATAGGGCCGAGACTCGTACAAGCCAAGTCTTACAAACTGCTGGCGATCGCGGAGGTAGTCCGAAAGAAGCCGTAGAAGTTCCGGGGAGAAGCCTATGGCGGAAAGTTTCGTCAGCAGAATGTCATTATTGACTCTATCAAACGCCTTCTGGAAGTCAAAATAGAGGACATCAACCTGGGAGCCTCGGTCCAATCGAGAAGAGATAAAGTCGACAATTGTCAGTAAGTTAGAGTTGACAGAGCGCTTAGATCTAAAGCCATGTTGTTCTTGACATAGATACTTATTAACCTGTGCATAGATGTACTTATGTAGGATGCTTTCGAACACTTTGGCAGGCGATGATAGAATTGCTATCGGGCGATACTCTTCTACGGTGTCTTTCTTGGCACTCTTAGGTATTGGGGTGACCCTCGATAGTTTCCACTGTTGTGGATATGATCCGGTTAAGAGCCCAAGGTTGAAAATGTAGCACAGAGGTCCGCACAGAATGTCTTTTTCGCTTTTGAGTAGAGCGGATGGTATGTTGTCCGGTCCGACAGAGCTATTTCGCTTTAGTTTCTTTATCCCAGCAAGAACGTCATCCGGGGTAAAGTACGTTAAACAGACTACATTGCTATGGTTGCCATTGGTTGTTTCGATGCTGTCGGGGTTCAGTATAGGAATGTCAGGTAGGAAAACACTGGAAAAGTAGCTTGCGAACGCCTCGGCGGCCTCTGGCCCACTGTAAGATATGTCCTGGTATGTCACATTGGGCTCGAATCCACCTTTAGATCGGAGACTCGAAATATGCTGCCAGAATTTTCGTGGGTCAAGCCTTATGTTGTCCTCGATGCACCTTAAGTGATCACTGTAAGCCGTTGCAATACGAGACCTTAATTCTGCTCTTAGTTCAGAGAACTGATGGTATGCTTCCGCCGAAGATGAGCGTTTCCAAGCGGTATGAAGCTTCTTCTTAAGTTTAGCACTTTTAATAATATCTTGCGTAAACCATACAGGATAGCGTCTACATGGAGCATTAGTTCTACATTTTTTTGGCATACATTGGTCAAATATTTTGTATATTGCATCATAAAAGTGATGACAAGCGCTAGAGACATCGTTAGCCTGGAAGACTCTTTCAAAGGAAGTCATGGATAGAAGATGGTGTACCTGCTCATAATTACATTTTTTGAAGTTCCAATCACGTGCAGCATCAATGTTACTCGGCATGACCAAATCAGAGCGGCGCGCTGTCTCGATTCTAACCTGAATATCAAGGGGAGGATGGTACGCGTCTGGAGGGACTGTTCCCTCAGTAACGGTAACGACTATATCGCAGATGCTTTTGCTCTCCGCGCTCTCCTGGATCAAAACTACATCTAACATTCCACCATGTGAATTAAGCACAGTATTTTTTTCATGAAATCCACAAAATGACAAGAAATAACAATAATAATGAACAATATTTATAGAAGCACTTTTCAAATTTAAGTCTCCTAGGACTAGCACAGGACCTTTCAAAAGATGAATAATGCTTTCAACTTTAGTGAACCACGTCATGTATTCAGAATCACTAGCACTTGGTTTTATATAAACTACGCACACAGTGAACTGGTGGCCATGCCACAAAAAACTAGCCCACAAATCTTCTCCAGCATCCGTTTCAAAATCACGATGTCGTCGCAGCAAAGTAGGTGCCCTGGCAGCGAGCATAACTCCTCCACACGGTGTACGTCTATCACGTCGCAAGATACACCAGTCCTCGCAGATTAGCTCGGAATCCTCAACGGAGTTGTCGAGGAAGCTTTCAGTGACAGCAACGAGATCGTGTTCTAGAGCAGCCAAACTGTTTCGCCACGCACGCAATTTGGTTTTCAGGCCACGGACATTTTGGTAGAGCAGGTTAACATACGAAGGCCGCGGCTTATTGCGCAGCCGGTTCGACTCGAAAGGGCTGATTACTATCCATAGTTTTCCGGGGCCTCATAGATTTCTGGTAGTTCATCCAGGGCTTGATCCTTGCATTTATCGGCCAAATATGAGAGGATAAGCATGTCTCATTAAGAGCTACTGGGACACCGATTTTATAAGATTTGTAGTTGCCTTTAGGAGTAAGTTCTTTCACTGTACAGGTGACACTTGGAAAGAGCTGGCGAAGATATTCAGATACTTCATCAGTGCTAGATACCATATTCCATAAGTGAATAAAACTGCAGGGCTCAACAGCTTTTAGAGTAGTTACAGATGGACCGGCAGTACCACAGAGCGATGGAAGGCGATATCCCCTCTTTCCAAGATCATTCCACGGATGATCATCTGTTACGGAAAGGTTGGGCGCTATTGTGGCTCTTGGCGTGAGGTTGAGATTTACAGCGGCAGCGTATGTGGTGGGTGTTGGGGAAGTGATTGCAGTCGCGGCAGCGTTGGTAGCAGTGGCGACCGCGGTTGCTACGGCGTCTAAGGTAAAGGCGGGCATAGATGATTCGCCGGCAGAGGGCACAGTACGAGGCACGGTGGTTGCGGCTGTTGTTATGGAGGCAGACACTTTTGTCACAGGGGTACCAGTGGTGGCAATAGCGGGGGTCATGGCGGCAAGCGGCACAACGACAGCGGAAGTTGACATAATGTGTGGTGCGACTGTCTCAGCAATGGAGGCACCGGTTTCGGTAACAGGAGCAATGACCGTGACGGCGGTGGCGGGGGGAAAAACAGTGGTGGTTGTTCGTGGTTGAGAGGCAGTCTGGCCACTTTTATTGGTGTTCTGCTTTTGTTTTCGGGCTTTAACAACGGTTCTATCAGATAGATGTTTACAAGTTACGAGTCCAGCCTCAGTTGTTGTTATTACCTTCGATACCGATTGAGCTCCACCACTCTTAACGGTACAGCTCTCTGCAGCCTTGAGTATAGAAGCCGTAGATTCAGACTGAAGCACTGAGACACCAGCGACGTTAATAGTCTTGATCATACCACTCAGATTCTCAAAATTATCAAGCAGAGTTTTATGGTTATTACATAAAATCTGGGAGAGCCGTTCCTCTACAGATTTAGAAATGGAAAGTATAAGTCGCTCTTCCAAGGCACTCACGCTTCGCTCTACCTCTTCTCTTACCATAGTACGAATATCAAGTAATGAGTTCATAGCCGGCGGTAGTTCGATCTGGCGTAACTCGTCTTTTAGTGGCGTACTAATCTTTGTGGATACGTCTGAGGTGACTTCTAGTGATTGAAGGCTTTTCACGCGATTGTTCCTTGGACGAAATGTGACATGCTCGTAACATTCTAATACGGTATCATTAACCGTCTTGGATAACGAAGAGGATGAGCACCTACTGCTGCGTACTGGTGTATGTGTATTGTCACCCTTCGGAAGTTTGCTGCGACATTCTATGCAGGACCAGGTAGCCCTCTGGTCGATAGGTAATGTGTCGAGGTCATTCTTACTTATATTGGCACATAGGAGGTCATAGGGGCCCTTGCAAGTCGAACAGACCATGTAGTTCAGGTCGGGTATTTCGACGAAACACCCCGAGCATATAATATTGCATGTAATCTTTTTCGACTCCATTGAGCGAATAGGCAATGCAGAAGTTAATTCGGCTTCAAAAAAAATAGAGAGATTATGAGGAGCGCCAACGTTAACTTCATAAAAGTTAATAGATTCGTTGATGTGTTTCTGCTAAAATAATTCAACAGGCGCTTCCGATTTATTGCTGTTGTTCTGTTAATAATCTGTGATCAAAATCTCGTCGACTGAATAGATAGTACAGTTTTATCTGTGGTTGAAACTTTAAGACTTTAAAGAACTTTAAAGATTATATAAATTTGTTTTGGTTTATAGGAGTTATGATACATTAGGTTGATGGCGCAAAACACACCTTGGGCTCTACCTTATTTCGATTGTGTGAAACAGAAGTGTGAATTTGTGACATCCAACAAGTTTTACAGTTATCTAGCAAGTGAAGTAAATTGATTTATAAAAATATAAAAGACTGATAACAGTTAGAGAAGTTGAGAAGAATGTACTAGAGTTATATAAGACAAACAAACACGATTTTGCATAAAATATAGAATACAAACATTATTATTGTGATTTATTATTATTTCCTAACGTGATTTTACTGTAATCATACCTATTATCCCGTCTGTATGTATACCTACTGTCCTGACTATTATTTAGCTCAAACAAAAACGCATTTATTTTTGCTCATAAAACCCTGAAACCGTTTACAGTGCCGCACGAAGCGTGTAATTTCTATGCCTCTTTTATAGTTAGTTGCATAGGTACCAAAAAATAGAATAATGCAGATTATATGTAAGTTACAATACAGAATTGACTAGTTTATCTTTCCCCATTACTTTGAGACATAGTGAGTACATTCCTTTAAAATGGGTTTAAAATGGTACCCCATACACCACCTGGGTCCCAACCTACCTAATAAAATTCTAAATGTTGTGTGAAGATAAAAAAATAGCTAAGTACCTATGTCCGTTTTAGACATTATAATTATCTAAATTTGAAATGCAAAGTGAATGAGGGGCAAAAACCCATATTATCCATCCTTTCTCACAATCTTACGTCTTTTTAATACCTATTTGTAGAAGTAGGATAATATTAGTTTCAATTACTGGCCATTACGCCCAGTCTTATCTACTTACGGAAGGAAAAACGGCATTACCTAATAATTTATATTACACAATTGAACACGATAAAATTAAAAGAATAAAATATGACATACATATATTTTACGATGAGTTTTTTAGAAAATTTAATAATCAAAATAATGTAATCTTAGAACTATTTGATAATTTAAATTGAGTTATAATTTGATTTTATTGTATACCTTCTATTGAAAGAATATATATAATTTAAATAATCAATCTAAACCTACTGACCTGTAAATTTACCAATAAAATGTTTATGTGTAGTACAGCCTTCTCAATAGCCTTGAAACAATTTACAATGGTGGTATTGTTACAGTTTTTAGTGCTTAAGATATTTGTTATTTGCCTGCCACATAATAATTATAAAAATAATATACACATTTTAAATAATTTACACTCCAATATATGAGAAGTTTTGTTAGAAACGTTACATAGGATGTAATAAGACTGCTTCCTAAACTAAACTCAGGGTACGGGTAAAATAAATGGTACCATACTATTGTAGAAAATAAATAGCATTATTAAAATTAGAAGAAGATAGATATGCCCAACTGTACGTGACTTGATACTTTTAAGTACTTCTGGGAGACTGACTATGGTAGAAAAACAAAAGACGGAGGCATACCAGAGCCAGTGGGCAACTAAAAATGTTCAGTTTTTTTCAAATCTAGTCCGAAATTCCAAAAGTATAAAGTCGCTACTGACAAATTAACGCGCTAAAGTACGGAGATGAAAAACAACGGGTTCTTGATAACTCAATGTCCTCTTCTTCTTATCGTGTCACTAGTTCCTTCAAACCAGTGTGGTGAAAGGATTTCAAGTGCGCCTCGAAGAGGCTCCTTTCGTGCACTCGACACATGTTTTCGAACTTTAGGTTCTACGACATGCCGGTTTCCTCACGATGTTCTCCTTCACCGTTGCGAGGACGTGGGATGCATACATTGATTTTTTCGAAAAAACCCATTTATGCATGACTCCCACCGGGATTCGAACCCGCGACCATCAGATCGCAAGGTAAGGACCTCCTCATCCACTCGGCCACCACGTCCTCAAATGTCCTCTAAAGACCTTGAAGGGGGTTGGAAGGTCAAGAGGGAATTCCGAAACGATGCCTTCGCAGGTTCCTTAAACTTTGAGATAAGCGTTCTTTTACATTCAATCCTCAAGATCCATCGATAGAAGATAACAAACTTTGAGGATAGACGGATAGATTAGCTGATCTTCAACAAAAGTCTCTAAATAGAGTTTGGAATTGAATTTTATACCTACGTTTGCTTATTTTCGTGGTTACTTCTTGTCACATTTAGATTAGTCTGGCTGAGACTGTGCATTTCATTTTAAACAATATACTATAGTTATTTATTTTTTTATTTGGTACATAATATTACTTATTCTTTGCTATAGTATCCATTGAGAGTATCATGGATGCACCCCGCTTCTATGCACAGACTGCGAAATTTATTTCCAATCCTCTAAGTTTGTCTAACCTGTCGCATACTTCTTTACTGCTGTTAAAAAATCTCCAAAAATATAATTTAAAAAAATTCGAGTAAAAGTTTTTTTATCCTGTTTAGGTTTTTCTTTATTACAAAAGTTAATTTCAAAGAGTGGTATCGTCTGACGGCAGTCCAATGAATTCATCGAACATGTTGAAGCTAATTTAATACCTACGACAATGAGAGACAGAGCACGTACGCGCACCAACTTAGCTGTGAAGCTCAATTGAGGAAGCTAATTTATCTACATTGGTGTGGGACGCTACATGCGTAGACACTTTGGCACCTTCTCATTTGCCAGGGACGCAAGTTAGGGCTGGTGCGGCGGCAAACTCTGCTGAAGATCTCAAGTGGCGTAACTATGTAGGTCTTGATAGGTCGTACATGTTTGAGCCCTTTGGGGTCGAGACCTAGGTCCATGGGGAATGGGAGCCTTCCGCGTTTTTAAAATTTTGTCAGAGCGTCTGGTCGAAGCAACGCGTGATCAGAGGGCTGGCAGCTATCTGGGCCAAAAAATAAGCCTTGCTATACAAAGAGGCAATGCAGCCAGTATCCTCGGCACGCTGCCATCGGGTATCGAGTTGGAGCAGTTGAGCTACCTATAGATCGTTTGCAACGGTCTATGGGTGGCCCAATTGTTTCCTTTTGTAAATTTTGTAATATAGATTGTAGTAGTTAGCTTATGCTAACTATGTAATAAATCTACATTGTTTAAAGAGTCTGGAAAAATAAAAAGTTTATACTTCGCAGTGTTCGCAGCTCAAATAAATTGTTTTCTTCTCTCTATACAATGTATATAAATCAGCTTCTACAATAAAACTTCACAGCTAAATTGATGTGCGAGACTAGACAAAAGATACGACATCTGACTTCTAATGAAAAATCGTTAATAGAATAATAGATAGATAGATAGATAGATAGAAAATGCTTTATTGCACAAAGTAAAAAACAAGTACATAGGCGAACTTAATGCTAGTTAGCATTCTCTTCCAGCTAACCTCTGCGTATTATGGAGATGTGGTAGTGCTAGAAAATAGTATAAAGCTTATTTTATTAACATAATACTTACGATATTATACAAAATACACTAATAAATAATAAATAAAATGCTCAAGTATTCTGGAGTGCCATGTAGTGACAAGATAGTCTGGATTTGAAGACCACAATGGAGGTGGAATTGCGGATAGCTACAAGAAGAGAGTTCCACAGTCGGATCGCGCTGACTGTAAATGAGTTGGTATAAAAAGAGGTTTTGTGGTGTGGAACCATAAGAAGGAGATGTTGAGATAATAAACAGATTATCAGAATATACTCTTTCTATTACATTCTAATTGGAATTCCACACTGATCTAACTGTTTATCTCTACCTGTGAATGAACTGAGCTGGTAACATTACTTGAAATGCAAATTGCAGTACTCTCTCTCACTGTGGTTATCGTCGGATCCAGGGCAGTATTTAATTAAAATTAACAGCTAAACACTAGGTAACTGAGCTGGATATTTATGCATGAGCTGTGGTTTGGGTTAATTTTATTTGTATAAAATGATGACCAAAGTGGTTCTGGAAATCAATACATATAAAACGGCTTGGTCCTGACTAGCTGGCATGCAATATAGAACGTAGATCAAACCAACAACTGAATGAAGATTCTTAGACTGTTTGCGAAAACAAAGGTACTAAAAATTCAAACGAAGATATGGGTGTCAACTAGTCAATATAGGCTTAGACCTGTCTGGCTGACCATTGAACAAAGAGACTTGAAACTTGGAGGATGTTCAAATGTTCAAAATACGTCAAGAGCTGAACGTGAGTACTAACTCACGAAAAAAAAAGAAAGAAAATGAAAGGACTTTTGAAAATTCGCAACGCGAACAAAGTTGCTAGCTAGTAATATATATTACATTATACGATTGGCTGTTGTTATTTTGAGCCCTGACCTTACAAAATCAGTTTGGGAAATTCACAAACATAATGCCCCGATGATGTATCACCATTTATTACCTATTCTTTGGTATCACAATGACACTTCTCTCACAAGGGTCACACTTCACACTACATTTTGCTGGGACTATGAAAACACGAATGCTATTAACGGTAAAACCACAAAATAGTTAAAACCAACTTCATTATCTTTGTGTAAAAAAAAAAATAGATAGAGCTTTGATTAGAGAGTATATTATATAAGAGATACTACTCGGGCGAATGAACATGACACCTGGCTCGAATGACGTTTGTGCAAAGTACAGCGTCGAATTGGATAATGTTGATAGAGAAGAGGTCCTGCAATACTTGGTGATGATAAGTAATGATAAGGCTTCGTAATTAGAGGAAGAAGAAACACGGAGGGCGCCGCGCGGGGCCGCGGGCGAAGCATGAAATGCCGAGCGAGAGTGGCAGCCAGGTGTCATGTTCATTCGCCCGAGTAGTAGAGCTAATTTAGGTAGTTTTGTATGTCTATGCCTGCTATAATAGTAACAAGTAAAGATGAAATAGAAGAAGATAAAAATATACGTGTTGGAGTAACAATAGGACGCGTTTAGCGTGTGCAGTTCGAGACCAGATAGTAAACCAACATTACAAAAAAGTAAAAAATTAATTCATTTTATAAAAGAACAACACAATCAAAAAAATGCATACATCAATGAAGTCACTGACATGATCGGAAAAAAAATCTTTTTGGTAAAAATATAGAAATATTTTTTTATAAAAACACCGTAATATCCTCTGAATTTATTTTGAAATTCATCCATATTATTTCATTAAAAAAAAATAGAATCAATTTCTCATACGGGCGAATAAGCTACGGGCAGTATAGAGCAGTGTAAAATAATGGTTTTATTAGGGAATCATAACCTACCTGAAAAAAGCCGTATTGGCAGAGTGGGAGGTGCTTCGACTTTCGATCCGAAGGTTGTGGGTTCGAACCCGGTCGTACACCAATGGATTGTTCTGTTCAAGAAATCTATGTGTGCATTAAAACACGTGCTTAACGGTGAACATCGCGAGGAAACCGGCATGTTATAGAACCTAAAAAATTCGAAAACATGTGTAAAGTGCATGAAAGGAGCCTCTTTGAGGCGCACTTGAAATCCTTTCACCACACTGGTTCGAAAGAACTAGTGACACGATAAGAAGAAGAAGACCTATCTGAAAACACTTTCAGAGTAGTTATTTATATAAATCAATAGAGATTCAACTATTTACCCTAGATTTTGGATTACATGAATAATCTCTAGGATCAAAGTGAAACTGAAAGCGCTTTTTACCTCGACGTTAATCCAAAGAGTTATAGATTAAACATTAAAATATCATCAAGAGCGAAGGGTTGGCTTATCGTGTCGGCTCGAATCATTCGGGATGGTGTGGTTGCTTTTACAAGCAGTAGGTAAACACAATTTAACTTTTTTTAACCAACTTCAAAAAAGAAAGAGGTTCTCAATTCGGTTGTTATTAGGTACTTTTCTTAATATTTGTTACCTCAGAACTTCATTTATCTATAGATTTATAAAATAATTTGAAGACTTTCAGAATACATATTAATTTGGTCCATAGAAATTTCATTGAAATCGGTTCAGTAGTTTAGTTTTTAAATCAAAACAACTTGAGAGATTATTACATTAAGGAAAACGTATATGCGTATTTTGCTTTCCCCTGACTTTTTAGTGGTGTCTACGGTCACAAGAATTACAATTGAAGACGGTTGAACAATTTTCTAATAAAGTTTGTATTTAGAGAAACTAACGAGACGGGATAGGAACTCTTTTGAAGGTAAGGGATTAATTCTGCCTTTGACTAGAACTAGTGATACAGGAACGTTGAATCACATAGGCCAGAGCAACGCTGCTATATAGCGTTTTTTTAGATAATATCACGTTCTTGAGAACGTGATATTATCTAAAAAAACGCTATATAGCATACGGTATTGATACCCAAAGCTTTTACGCATAGAAAATGGGTAATACAGTCCAAAAATACAGCTGTTCGTATCAAAGGGTAGCACCGTATTCTGCTTTGTCAGCATACGTTATTACGTTGATGGTTAGTCTCGTCTCGAAAAGCCCGAATTTATTAAATTACCTTTATTTTAATTTAATTTGAAATTCGATTAATATGAATAAATATCGAGATCATGAGAAACTCCTGCCTTATCAAATCAAATAAAATTCGTATAAGTACTGTATTCTTCAGTGAAGTATGTGACTCTACTTTATACATTCATAAGACCTGTTTGTAACTAACCATACTTGAAACAAATAAATCATTAATTGATTCATTCATTCAACAGTGTTGCGGTGACCACACGACAGAAGTGAAAACTTCATCAAGGCAAGGTTAGGAGGTTTACGATAAATATCGAGTGATTTTTGAACTTTTGCAATGATAGTTATTTGATTATAATGGGTATTTATCGCGCTCACCTCGTATGTTTAGACTGATAATTATTATTTAGTATTTTTCGCGAAAGTCTACTAAAAACTTTTGCAATGATATTATTTTCCAATGGTAATATTTTGAAATGTCGATGGTAATTATTAAAATAAATCTTCGAAAATCTAGCATAGATAAGTGCATAAATATGCTATGTAATTAATTGCATTATTTTAGTCGTTTATAATATGTAGATGTACAGCAATGTTATGTTATGTCTATGTTTCTTGACCTGTAATTACTTCTTATTACTTGTGTATATCTTGGTAGTCTGTGTTATTACCAATAAAATACTATTGAACTATTAAATAAAAATATATAAAAACCTAATTGTTCGTAATGTTTTCCCCTGACAGCAGTTAGTCAGCGGGTGTCAGCAGTTTAATTCCACTGTCAGCGAAGGATTACAAATGAACAGTGAAGCAGGAAAGTACTTATGGATCGACGCTTTTACAATGAGGCTAAAATTACAAAGATTACATAAATCCTTCATTTTTTAGCCTGTCATTTTCAAAAGTGGAATCATTATCATCAGACTATAGTCCAGTGCTGGATGTAGGCCTCTCCGATCGCCATTGAGCCTGCCAGTTCAAGGTTTAATTAACAGACATTATATATAAAGTATTGGATATTGACGTGTTTTACGCAATTATTTATATGACTAGTCATCAAAAAGATACCTAAATATGTAAAACTGACTTCATATCTAAGAAATATAACTAAAATCATGCTATTTTGCATCATTTAAAAAAGTATTTTTGATCAGCGCTTGTTCTACCATATTCCATAGTGCGCCGTCTTCATCTGTAATCTTAGTATCACTTGCCTGTTATCATGGTTTTGAAAAAAATGTATTGATGTACTCTATGTTGGTGTCCAATAAATAAATAAAATTAAAAGAATAACATAAGCGAAGGAAATAGGGAAAACAAAAAATATACAAAAACTTTCGTGAGGTTTTATGTAGGTAGTAATAAATTCACCGTTTCACTTTTTTGAAATTTATACCCAGTAAATTTATATCTTCAAAAATGTGAGAACGAGATAGTAGCGACCGAGATTCTGGTCCTTAACCCAATCTGTCTGTCTTCCATAGATTGGCACTTCACTAACTAATGCCTAGATCACTTTTACTGTCTCGGCCGAGAACTCGGTACGTGTGATCTAGGCATAATGGTGAGTCACTTTACTGATTAGTAACTCTCTAAGGTTGTTGCCCGCTCTCCTCAATAACTTTGTTTACCTTTAACATTAACACATTAACTTAGTTAGTGAGCTTACTAACATAGCACGTTACCAACTCATAATATACGGGACAGATATGTATTTTTTTTGTTAAATAGATTATATCACGACTTCCAGAGTTTATTCAATTTTAACGAGCCAAGTTATGGCAGGACTTCAGGTAAAACTTTTACAATTTAGTTGAGCCACATTCAGCTTTGGAGCCTTCGGAGTTGACATTCGTAAGTGTTATTTAATATTATAGGTACTCACAAAAACGTATTGCTTCAGGTGCAAGATATCAAAATTATATAGAAGACTTAGTCCTGATGATCAATGTCAAGAGCTGAAATTACTTACTAAGAAATAAATTTTGTTAATTCACAACTCAAACGAAGTTGCGGGTAAAAACTATTAATTAGTTAAATAACTTTGAAACAGTCATGATTTTCGTAAGGTTCTTAATAAGTCGTAAGTTTAATAATTATTAGAAAATAATCTGTGGTCCCGATCAACAATGTAAATCATGTTATTAATGCGAAAGTTTGAATTTTTTGTAAAGTTTGCTTCGCTCGGTGTGCCACTTAGTTACTAGAAGTCCCTGTTCCTGCGAACCGTTAACCTTCGAATAGTTTATGAGCTTGAAATGAGCTGGAAAAACACACAATAAAGACATAATAAATAGAAAAATATATTTAAAAAAACATAAGGGTATCTGATATAATATGTAGGGACCGCCTGTGGCAGTGAAGGCCTTCTCCAGGGTTTTCCAATCCTGTCTCAAGCTGTTCTAGACTAGTTTTTTCAAGTGGAAAAACACATAAATAAAAAATAAAAAAGCCTTTATTGCTTCTGTTTAACTGTTTAAATCTAATTAAAACTAATCTAATTCTTCTGCAGAAGTCGCCTCATCGGCGTAGGCCTCCCCTAAATTCCTCCATACGTCCCTCTCTCTGGCTTTCCTCATCCATTCCGGTCCGCATCGTTGTGTAAGAATATCCCTCCACCTCTTTCTTGGTCTTCCCTGTTTCCTTTTCCCTTCTATTGAAATGGAAAAACACATAGGCTACTACTACTATGATCCCAATACTAGCCAATTAGTTATGAAATTTGAAATGCAAACAAGTGTTTCAAGTCAAGGTTGTGAATATTGGCAGGAAATTTGACGACACATCGTTTTTAACCTTCAGCACGAGCAGTCGCCCGTCCGTGAGATGGAAATGAAACTATAATTGTCAATTTGCAGCTCATTCGCCAGCGGATATGGACTGATGCAGTTTTCGGGAGTTAATCAGGCCCCTAGAACTCGGCATAGTAGACAAATGTAGAGTTGCACCTGAAAAAATAAGCAATTCTCAATGGGAAAGGGAGTTACCTAGTTTTCCTTAGAACTGTTGCAAGGTAAAGTAATGAAAAAATTTTTAGCAATTCACTACGGTACGATTGTTATGTTTGCAATTTTTCCTTAGAACTCTTGCAAAGTGGAGAAATGTAGAGTAGTACCGAGACTATTAAGGAGTTTGCTAGTTTTACTTCAAACTCTTGCAGTATTACCAAAGGTATTACGTCAAAAATACAAAATAATTTTACAGTTAGCTAATAATTTCCTAAGAACTTTTGCAAAGTGGATCCTGAAAAATAGGTAATTCTCGTTGGGATAGAAAAATGGTCTGGGATTAGTAACAACGATATTTAATCAGAGTTTTTATTACCCTTACCTGATTAATTTAAAACTGTTACAATTATCTTTTAACAGAGTAATTGCATGAGACACCTTATCTGACAAATATGATACAAAAGAAAATTCGCCCCAAGGGCACAATAATAATAACATAAAAGTATCAGTCAATATTGATTAAAGAAAGCGTGAAATCCAGAAAACATTATTTACTGAGCCAGACCTTCATTAGTTGCAAATCCAAGACGCGAAAAGTCTCTAACCTTCTTTGATTCCTTGCAAAGGTTGAGCCTTGTATCCGCCTGTTGCGCTCAAGTTTAGCGGAATCGGTTCTTTGTAAATACTTTGAGGCAGGTTAATTGTAGTTATGGGTTTTGCTTTAATTTTTTTCGCAGTAGGTAAGTCTTGTAACAGTCTATTCATTGTAACTTTTTTTAATACATACGTAGAATACCATTAAAATACTATGACTCAGGACAAACACCGATGTTCAATAAACAAACGTTGTTCTGAAGCAAGAATGGAATCCTCGTGACAGTCCATCCAACACACATGCCACTCGACCATCGTCGTTCAAATATTATAATGTTTCAGCTCCATAACTTCATCATCACACAAGTATTACGCTTGTTGAGTGCAAGTGTGAGTACAGTGTGAGTTCTTTCAGTCTAAGAATACACGTCCCTCCAGTATGGAACCATACAAATTGCGCGAGTGGAGGGGCATGCATTTTAAGACTGAAACTGACCTATAGTACTTATTCTATTAGGTAGGTATATCACCAAGTAAGTTAATAATACTAACAAAAAAGTACCTACTTGCTACTAAAGTGTGGAAAACGCTTTAAAGAAGATGCAATTATGATTTATTTACTAAAGCGTCGATGACACATGGCTTTTTTACAAGCTGCTTGTTGGCGAATTTAAAAATTAGCGTGTGAGTGAGTTAACTTTCGGGAAGGATTGTCAACAAGCAGATTGTAAAAAAGCCGATGATACTGGCAAGTTTATACGCTACAAGCGAACTCGCTAGCTTATAGCGTGTAAAAAAAGCCGTGTGTCATCGACGCATAAGAGGGTCTAGCGTATCAACCGAGCAGATCGCAGCTCGCTAAAATCGCTGTAAGCCAATCTCACGAGCTTGAAAATTCGTCATCTAGCAGTAGAGAAGTATCACTGAAATCTCATTTCCATAATAGGATTACCTGCGGCGAGACGTCTTAAGAAATTACGAGATTCCTGTGTGTATCTTGCTTTAGTAGATAGGCTTTCGTAAGTCAGTGAAGGATTCCAAGCTTTATAAAAAACTTACGTTAACTTCAAACGTTGAAAAAATTTAAATTCAAACGGGAAATTCACGTATATAGTGCGAGAAGAGACGCTGGTGTGGATCAGTGCATCTCACACTTATCCTGATGAAGGATGTATCGATTCAAGTTCGAAATTGACAGGTTTGATTGACGAACTTGTATTGATTATTTTCTATAATAAAATAACCCTTTACTTATAAGTTCAATTGTTTCTTAAGCTTTTAATAATGATATATTATTTTCAGCCACCTGAGTTATTACCTATAGTTATAGTTAAGTATATTAGTATATTGCTTTCTTCATTCCCAAAACCAATGTTTTCCCAAAATTTGCAATTGTTTTAGCCACGCGGAGCGTAATCGTATAAAATGCCTTTTACGTATTAAAATAATGAAAATCCATTTCATTTGCACTAATCCCTCGTCTATCTAATCTGTTAAATGATTTAGACCCTTATTGTTAAATGATTTACCTTATAAAAATAACAGTTTCGATGAGATAAAACGAAAACTTTTTATACCAAACTATTTTCTCAATTTACAAAGAAAACGTTATTCTCACCTTATTGCGTACTTCGACTTAACTACTCGTACAATGAGTCGAGCACATCTCATTAGGTTTCACTAGACTGTGAAGACGTCTCGTCTTTTAATAAATATTCATATCAAGACATTTAAGAAATACTTAGGTACTTATGTCTTTTTAATGTCATAAGATATTAAAAAATTAATAATATATTAAATTATTATAACTGACTGACTGACAATAATCTACGCACAGCTTATACTTTTAAATGTGTTTATGGTACCTAACCCTACTTGAATTTTTACTGGCATAAATTTTGTTATTTTATCCCAGTATTTACTTATTGGTGTAAGGATGGTCGGATGGCAGGTGTATTGGTCTGCCACGCCGGTGTGAAGCTTGGTGTTCCGGGTTCGATCCCCGGCCGGGGCAAATATTTGTGACGAACACGAATGTTTGTTCTCGGGTCTTGGATGTTGTGATGTGTTGTATGTGTCCATGCCACCTGCGACACAGGGAATCCTAGTGCAGGGGTGTGAGTGTGTGAATGTTTGTTTGTTTGTTTGGTGTCGCTGGTTCGATTTTTGTTTCAGGACAAACATTTATTAACATTATGTCTTGAACATCGGTGTTTGTCCTGAGCTTGGGTGTTTACGTATTCTATGAATGTATTTACAACAAAAAGTTTATTAATTATTATATCACTCATCTTTTTCCCATAATACAAACTCTGCTTAGTTATGAGCTTAATAGCGTTCTGAAAATATTTATTTTTTATTAACCTAAAATAAAACTCAAAAACGAAGTTATGGATTGGGGGGATGTGTACCTACATACATATTATGTAGACAACTTTGATTTTTCAAAATCAAACAGAGTCCGGTGACGCAATAACAGCCATCTGCGGCTAACTGCATTAAACGTCCATCCAAAAAAAAAAATCAAAATCAAAGTACGGCGAGTAAATTGATACATGACAGACTGACTGATACTTGTGCATATTACATACATATATTTAACATATTATATAAAAATAAAATAAAAAATATTCTCGCCTCGTCTTTTGTACAAAATATAGGTAGATATTATAAACTATGCATTTTGTTAAAAGAGCGTATCGTACCTATTGTTCCGCGTTAGTATTATTCAATGGACTATGTAAAAAAATTGAATACAAAGTATGTCGTAGCTACACTTTGTCTAATTGACGAGAAAATAAAATAGAGAATGACTATAACACACGAATGTCGTATAACTATGTCGTTAAAGTAGATTCCTAAGTATTTTAACCAATGGAGGTTGGTAATGAGCTGCATTGAATACATAAAAGGTGGTTACTGAAAACACACGTACCTAAGTATTCTAAAAATAAATTGCCATGATGCTGTGTAAAACTGGTTCGAGTGTACAAAAAGTTTGGGCTCGTTTTTCAAAAAATGGGAAACTCGGGTTGAAACATTTTCGGTTCGAAAAGCTTCGAGAAGAACGATTTGAGGATTTTCTCGACTTTAAAATGGAGTATTATGTAATGCTGGAAAAGACTCATGTTGTTGCAGGTAAATTATTATTTTACAGTAAATGGGAAATTTGCAGTAATATAGTGTTGTCGAATTGAAGATTTGCCATGTTTCGAATAATATAAATCTAAATTCTTCAAGAGAATGAGTGCAACACAAAATATTACGTTATTTTTCAAATTATTTTAGAAGACATTTATTTTGGATACGGTAATTTTTAAAGTTAAATTATATTATTTTATAAAGTATGTAGAGTAGAGTGGAGTACAAATTTAGTACCTAACCTACCTAACGAGAATAGTAACGAAAATAGCTAGGCGCTCGCCTGATGGGAAGAGATCACGCCTGCCCATAACCATAACAGTGCTACACAGAACTTTGAATCCCATAGACCGGTACAGCACTGCTATAGCGCTCATCCACCTTGAGACATTTTATTTAATGGTCAGTCTCGAAAGACCAGTAATTTCCCTAGCTACGTGCCCTTCAAACCGGAACACAGTAATACATACATATTACTGGTTTGTGAAAGAGTATCTGGCACTGATTTGGTACCATTTAGACAGACAACGGTAAACTTGCTTGTGTAGCTTGTTAGTAAATTTTACTTTATACGTATAAAGGCCTATCCACACACAACAGAGCCGGCACGTGCCGACACGTTCCATACCATTATTCAACACGTCGGCTCAGCACTGACATCACCGAACGTCACTGACACTGAACAGTTCGAATGGTGTCTTATGAAATGTATGAAACAATATTAATTTTCACTGATACGGTACGGGACGTGTCGGCACGTGTCGGCACTGTTATGTGCGTATAGGCCTTAAAGCGTCGATGACACACGGCTTTTTTTCACGCTGCTTATTAGCGAGTTTAAAAGCTAGCGTGTGAGCGAGTTAGCATTCGGGAAGGATTGTCAACAAGTAGATTGTAAAAATAGAAAAACGCCGCTAAAACAGGGCCACTTTACAAGCTACAAGCGAACTCGCTGGCTTGCAACGTGAAACAAAGCCGTGTGTCATCGACGCTTAAAATGTTATTAATTCTCCTGTTTTAAGGAATGCATAAGAGTCCGAAAGCCCGAGATGAGTATAGGAAAATAGTGAGTATGAGTTTTAGAGATCCGTCATACGAAATAGCTATTTGTCGTCTGGAAGATGAAGACAATCATGATATAATTGGATTTTCAGCTATGAAACTGTACAAAAAAGGTGATGTTTACCAAGACACTGAAAAGGTAACAAACAAAAATTTAAAATTCATGTGTAAAATATTAAAATGAAGTAATCGACATAATACCTATATTAGAATAAGAATAAGAAAACATTTATTTGCTTACACATATGTATAACATTTAAAAACACATATTCAAGGTTTTACAAAAACATATTACAACCACCTTCTAGCACAGAGTACTAAAATATACACAAGTTTTAGTGACCGTAAACACCACTGAAATTGCGTATTTTGCTTTTCTGTGATTTTTCAGTGATGCCTACGGTCACTAGAACAGTCCGATTGAAGTTGTATAAGTTTTGTAAAACCTTGATTATTTTGAAATAGCTTGAAATATGTTTTAGGTGGTCACAAATGAATTAAAGGATTATTATAAGATTCTTCATGAATGGAACAGTTTGTGCCCCGTTCCTGATATCCTGCACCAGTATGGAGTTGATAGGTTTTATGAAGATGCTGGCGCTGCCGTCAATAACAAATATAGTGGATACACGTTAACAGAACAGATATCCAAAGTGAGGTTAGACCCCATCTAGTTTTCAACCGACTTCAATAAGTATTCAATAGGAGTTACCATTTTTTTTTTTTAATGGTTTTTACCTCAGAACTTTGTTTTTTTATAAACCGATTTGAAATAATCTTTTTTTGTTTGGTCTTCTTCTTATCGTGTCACTATTTCTTTCGAACCAGTGTGGTGAAAGGATTTCAAGCGCGCCTCGAAGAGGCTCCTTTCGTGCACTCGACACATGTTTTCGAACTTTAGGTTCTACGATATGCCGGTTTCCTCGCGATGTTTTTCTTCACCGTTGCGAGAACGCGGGATGCATACATAGATTTTTTCGACAGAAAAAACCCAATTACGCTTGACTGCCACCGGGATTTAAACCCGCGACCATCAGATGACAAAGTAAGGGCCTCATCCACTTGGCCACCACGTCCTTCTTTTGTTTGGTAGGATATATGTAGATTTCTTTCAGATTGATCCCATAGAAATTTCATCAAAATCGGTTTAAAAGTTTAGTTTTGAAATCTAAATAACTGAAAAAATATGTCGTTGAAGTAAACTAAATTGCGTATTTTGCTTCCCAGTGACTTTTCAGTGGTGTTTATAGTCACTAGAACAGTCCAATCAAGTCGGTTGTTGTATGTTTTTGTAAAACGTATTTATTCGGCTCGTACAGCCTTAGCCTTATCAGCAGTAAGAAGGTCCATAACCTTTTCAGGAATCTTCAGTGTAAAGAGCATGCAGTTAGAATGACTGGTGCATGGATGACCTCCTCGGCGACACAAGTGGCGGCACAGCGCAATGGATGGGAAACTATTTACAAGATCAGCTCCGAAGAACTTGGGAGGAAACTGGGAATCTCATTTGGCGATGATCCACCTTACTTCAAGTATAAGATAATGAAAATTTGAAAAATATGTATTTACTAAGCATATTTTTAATAAAATAAATAAATAAACTAGGAATAATAATAGACGCTCGCTTTCCTCGCGTATAGGAATTTAGTTCGCACAAATCACAAGAAGACTTGCTTGGCTGTACCTTCATCTCGACACACGACAGTGTGTCCAGCCACGGTCAGGCCCAGCGAACTGGCGGGTAGCACTGTGTGTAAGTTTACACGAACCATTTGGAGCCACTTTTGACCTTGTTATAGCTAAAAAACTAATCAATATAAACACACCAAATTTGGTTTATGTATTGAAAGCCCGGAGTTAATGAAGTACTTCAAATTTCATAAACACAGCTTAAACGGTTATTTATATATTAACGTTCAAAAATCGTCATTTTTATCACTGATTGAATGACATATAGACGTAAAACCTAATCCACTTCTAGATGACCTAGAAAGTTCAAATTTGGTATCCAGCTAGGTAATTGTGTGTATACAAAGGAAAAAATCAGAAAATAGTAAATTTTATTATTTTTTTCAAATTATTCGATTTTATGTGGTAAATTTAGCGCCTTGCAAATTATGAGAGCAATTGCCTTGCAAATTTTTGCAGGATATTTCCATTTCCATAATGAAAGGTCGTTTTTATCGTTTTATGTACTTACTTTAATATCAATAATTTAAAAAATATTTACGAAAGCCCAGATGAACGCAAGCTAGTGGAAATGCAAATTGTCGGAAAACACTTTAATCTCCCGGCACATATGTACTTACTACCTACAAAAGCAGGTACCCACACCTTATTTACGCTATTACAACTTATTGTACTTTTACCTACCTACATACATTTAGAGGCGATGATGGTGGTGTGAGGGTAAGGAAAACAAATAGGTAGGTAACTATTACAATTACAGTAGGTACCTAACCTATATACCTTTGAATAGTAATAAATTTATTTACAAAAAGTAATGATATCTAAACAAAACACATATAATATGTGAAAATAGGAGCCACGATCGAGAAGTCGTTTTCCCCGAAAAAAGACTATAGATCTACATATATGGCTAGCCAAGGTCTACGTTATAAATAATGTAATACGTTCTTATAAACAAATGTCTATTATAGTAGACCTTGCCAAGCCATATATGTAGATCTATAGTCTTTTTTCGGGGGAAAACGACTTCTCGATCGTGGCTCCTATTTTCACATATTATATGTGTTTTGTTCAGATTGGTCTTTCACAATCATACAACTTTTATGACTTTAGAGCTTGGTCAATTTAGCCCTAAAAAGAGGGGTAAGATTGCAATAATTCGCACAGAGCTGGATGTTTCCTTATCGATCCTAATTCTGCAAAAAAAAAATATTTAAGGTCAAGTTAAAAACCAAGATTATAAATATGAAGAGCATTACATTTGCGACAAATTATACGTAATTTTTTTTTGCTGCTGTTTTTGATACGTGTTTATTATGTGTTCTATATAGTTGTAGATTTTACTATTTGACGGAGTAAATTTTTGAGACTCTTGCAATCTTGTAGGTATTAAAATATGAACCTAACCGCGCCTCTCGAGGGTACCTACCACACAGAATGCGTGGGTAGGAACTACAGACAGAAGCCTAGCAGTATCAGGAGAGCGCCTAGATAGTCTCGCCACTTGTTAACCCAAAAAAAATAAGAATAGTAATTATTACTGTTACTATGTAGGTCCTTCGCGATCTCTACGTGAATAAAAAATGTTTATGAACTAAACTATGTACTTATTATGATTTGGGAACTCTGAGAGACCCTCTTTAAACTTTTGCAAGGACTAAACACATTTTTATGATATATCTTTGCCGCTAAAACAGAAAATAACTCTAATAAAATAGTACTGGGCCTATCTTTAGGAAATCTATTTTCTTATAACTATCAACCTAGAAACTTGGTCAAAACTAACAACATTATTTGTGTAATAATGGCGATGCGACGACAATTTATATATGTTTATGATACGATAGTTGACAAACACTTTCGGGCAAACAAGGATTTTTTCCTTAAAGTTAAAAGTTTTTCGAGCATTTTATTGCGGATACTTTATCGCTGTTCTAGAATATATTTTTATTTGGGACATTGTGCTCTCCGAATTGTAGAGTCGCAAAAATAGGTAGGTACCTATGGTATGAACGCGGTCTATGACGATTTATGACTCTCAATACTATCACATGGGGTCAAACCGTTTGGCCAGAGTCACAAGAAATGTAGCAGGTAACTCTATTTTTTAAAAGTCTTTATCTCGGAATTCCACATAATTTCAGAAAGGGGTATCATATCATACATAAGCACCATAACCCTGAGGTATATCATGAAACATTAAAAGGAGGCAGGAAATTACGGTTCCCGACATATATCACGATGTGAGTCAAGGTTAGATGTGTAACACAAGTCATTCAAATGTATAATAATTATTTTTATGGGGAAAGAACCCATAAACGGGGAGTAAACGAAGGGTAAACGAGCGCACTTGATAAGCATTCGTTTTTATTTTGATCAATGCATAAAAAAGGAGTGAATATATTCTATTTTCAGTCGTTATTTAAGCTCTTTCTTAAATAATAGTATATGTAGTAATGGATTTTCCGATTTTTACTTAATAAAGCGCCTGATGGAAATATTTTGCAACCAGGAACACACATTATAATGTGAAGTAGAAGGAAAAAAAAACGCATTTTCCAGTATAACCTGTGACTAGGTTATGCTGGAACAAGACGTAATAAAGGACTTTGGCCACTTTGTATGAGCTTATGGCTTAGTGTGAACAGTGATTTTTGGTATAATTGTGATAGAGGCTTAATAGCTTCTAAAAATAGGTACCAGAATATAAGGATATCTTAGTATCAAAATGTTCGGTTGACCTACTATCCCACTCATAAAGTTCATGATTGGCGGAGAGTTTTATATAATAAAAATGAGTTTTTGCACATATTTTCTATTTTTCATCACAATTATATGATACATTACATTATCTAAAAGCTGGCTAGGTAGATTCATATTATTTTAGTAGTCTTTGTCCAGTTTATGAACCGTACTGTTGCAATATGAAGCACAGCAACCCACCGTCTTTACGGCCTACAATACAATTACATCAGTACTGTTTTATTGCTTTCCTTTTTAATTATTACTTTCAAATAAAATAAATGCAATAAAGGTATATATTTTGGCTCAATCTGCTTGTATGCGGTGGTCCTGAGGGACGATTTTCCCTTCCTATGTTAGTATGCTCCAATCTATAAATAAAAGGAAATCTGTTATAGCGAATTTCACAATTACTTACTTAAATTAATTATACAATAAATGGAAATTGATGAACCTTACAGTTTGCTGAGCCATCCATTGCCATAAATACGCTTGCGTTTCCTCCTTAATGCAGTCAATGTGAACTCCATAAGCAAGCGACAACATTAGAATCCATTGTCCATTTACGAGTGAAAAAACCAAAATATAAGTTGAAATGGAAAAAAATACAAAATTTTTTTATTCTTATTCTTCGCGTTTGGTTCCACACATAGTATATTATAAGCCAGTGTAAAGTAATTTAT
Organism: Lobophora halterata; assembly: GCA_932526365.1. Lineage (NCBI taxonomy): Eukaryota > Metazoa > Arthropoda > Insecta > Lepidoptera > Geometridae > Lobophora > Lobophora halterata. The sequence continues at coordinate 3,538,220 of OW052012.1, forward strand.
CGCATTCGTGGTCAAGTTATTTAATAAACATGTTTTATTGCACATTTTATTAAATTATTGTAAAAATTATGAAAAATATTCAGTCAAATGTCCAAAATGAATGACATGACATGTAATGTAGACTTGGGTAGCTTTCAGAGTTGCTACAATAGTTGAAGCGTCTCTTTCCAGCAAGTGAGGCATCACGTTTGTTTTGACGAGCCAGCTCACCACTCTTCCCTCGAATGTTCACCTTGGCCTTGATTTTTGATGATTTTTCTGCATACTATGTAGCGCATCTATGGTAGCGGGCGTTGTATCGTTTATGATACGTACTAGATTATAATTGTTATAATGTGGGTAAACTATGCACCGTTATTGAATAAATACATCTTGAACCTTGGTAGCTTCTTTTAGTTTACTTCATGGTGACAGTTCACTCCTAAATAGGGAATCCTTCAGTTTTTTTTGACGAATTTTTATGCACTTTGGTATTGATTAGAATGGTTACATTTAATTCGTTAATGGGTAGATTAATATTAATATTACTCATAAAACGTGACGACAATAAGAGATGGCTACGCTATCTATTTTTGTTAGTATCTTGCGACAAGAAATAAGATTAATAATTAAATGGCTCTTACATGAGTACTCAATCGTGGTACCACAGTGAGGGAGCTCGTCGTGTCAAGGAGTTACCTCGCATACTACTCTATTTTTAGAAGCAAGACTATGACATGACTTTGATCCTTTTTTACGTGTGCTGTGCTGCCATATTAGTATAAAAAGAGATTTAAATAATCGATCGATTAAAAGAATCGTTTTAATCTAAGGATTTTTTTTTTTTTTAAAACTTCATCAAGGTGACACGTGCTGACTTTACCTTATCAAGTGTTACATAGCAAAGCATAACGGCTCAATCTCGTTGAATACCCACAAATAAAGTGTTCAGCGCTCCTCAAAAAGTTTTCACTTTCTCAAAAAATGCTTATACGCCCTTGATCACGTGATATCGATTCATAAATAAATAGATATTATTCGATTACTATTCAGAAGAAATTAAATGACAACACTGGTTTGATGAATCATGAGACAAACTAGGATAATATTATCATATTAAATACTAATTAAATAAACTTTTTTTAGGTTCACCTGGGTACTAAAATATTACACAATAATTAATGTCCAAAATTAATTGATTTATTGAACAGATTGGATTTTTCTGAACATCGTGTTCACTGAGGCCAGGAATGAACAATATCCTTTAGGATATAATGTAGATGGATCGATCATTCATTATTGTATCAGAAACAAAGTCTGCAAATGTGTTTATCATGTATGTAATCTACTCCATTTAGCATACTGACTATGTTGTAATAGGTATAATTATATCTACTATGGTGGCATTTGAGCATAATCCGGATTAATTAATTATTAGCAAGCTTTCGGATTACCTATTACCTAGCGTATTCGGATTACACGTATTGCGGTAATTAGGAAATATTGTAAAAGTATTGCATGTCATCGTTACGTATTTTATTAAATAGACGGTAGAGAAATCAAGAAATAGGTTCCTATTGTTCACTAGTTTATTTTTATTTTATTTATTCAAAAGAGTTCTAGTTTAAAAAAAGCAATAGTAGCAAACTAAGAAAAAAAATTAGTTCGCGTTAGTTTAGCACAGTTTTTATACTTTGAATACCTAGTTATTTAAAATAAATTGTCTCCGCCTTCGCACCTGTCTTATTAATAGAGATTTTTTTTAATATCCTCTTAATTTTTATTTTTTTTATAATTTTTTTTTTATAAATGACATATCTACAAGTTCTTCTTCTAGGGTACTACTAGAGTACTGCCCACTAATATAAAATCTCTTTGTATCTGACACAACAAACTTCATCAAAGTTAGAGTAACTCTGATCGAACGTCTGCCTCATATCCTTACGGTACAAAGTTAGCATTCCCAGGTATTTCTTATGGTGGCTTCTCATGGCCTGTGTTAGCACGGTTCGAGCCACAAGCCGTGTGAAGCAAGCGGCCTGGTCTGCCCGGGCGGGCGCGTATTGTCGGTCTGTTAACACAGGCCGTCGCGTGTCGTGAGAAGGGATGATCCGAACTCGTCCGCGGCGCGTGCTCTCTTGTACAGATGACCATGGCGCGGCGTGGCCCTTCTTAGCTCGTGTGAAGTCACCATTAGAAGCTCAGCTCAGAAAGATTAAATTATTCACTAGGTTTCAAATTATTCTTGAAGTTTATTATATCTACGAGAAATGCATGCACGCATGTGACACTTCTTTAACCTGACATTCTGTTCTGACCACATAATTAGAAACAGAATTGACGTACAGTCAGCATCAAAAGTTGATGGCTACATTCAGATTTACAAAATCGCTTTACATCATTTATTATACCTTAATTGCTCAACATTACCAGCTCTAGTATTGAATGAATATCTTTAAAGTTCAAAATCAACTGGACGTCATATTATCAAAATATTTTAAGGTGTATAGCGATTCTGAAAGTGGTCATCACCTTTTGATGTTGACCTTACTTTATCGAGATGGTATGAAACATGTAGAAAATTTGTCTAAGCGTGATTAAATATTTTTTTATCAATAATAATATATAATTTATAATAATATATAATTTAATATTTTTAGATTTGATCTCTTATTGATTGTAAAAACATGCAACTCAATTTTATCTCTGTATAAGATTAGCATTTGGTAATAATTATTATAAGTCAACAGAAGGTGAGTGAGAAGAGTCGAAGATCGGGCTCAGTACCTACCGCATCTTGGGATAAAAAAGTTCAGCAGTGATGTAGGTTGATGATAATGAAATAGGTTTACATTATTATTTTATTCATTTCTTTATTACACTGGATTATAAGTGCACTTTTTCTGTGATCAGACCATATCCAAAGTTGCTTCGTTAGAGAATCGTAGAACGGAGACAATGCAAACTGTAGCAGTGCTCCTTTGAATGCAACTCCAAACTGAAACTGAATTTTGAATTAACAATGAAGTTTCTGCAAAGCTACGATAATAAAAGCCCGGTAAGTATATGCTTTAATTTGAGCGAAGTAGGTATCCCACATCCACAGAAGTATTAAAGTACATATATAATCACAATTTAGCATATGTGTGTGTAAATGCGCCAAGAAAAAGGGAGCCACATTGGCTAACTTCTAGTACATTTTGGTCCGATGCTAATTTGCGAAAAAGAGAAGTATCTAACAGGGCTAGATAAATATTTAATGTTAAAACTACTAGGCTTTTTCGTTGTTAATAAAACTACATTGTAAAAAGTAACAAACATTATTTGAAAATAGAGATAGGTATTTCATTTTTATTGACGAGGTGTCTGAAAATATTCTGTCCTGTATTCCGCATCCATCTTGATTTGATATTGTCTATCTTGGTGTTCTATAGAAACACCATTATCATCTATAATATCACATGACACTGAAAAGTTATTACCAAAGTTTATTTGCAAAGCTATAACAACCAGAGTGACTGCCACACCGGTGCCGGTGTCGCGGTTGTATCGGGTTCGATTCCCGCTTGAGGACTAAAATTTGTGTGATGAACATCGGTGTTTGTCCTGAGACTCGGTGTTTCTATGTAGTCTATGTATGTATTAAGAAAAAAAAATATAAGTATTATATCAGTTATTTGGTTCCTATAGCTCCACTTAGTTTGGGGCTAAATCGCGTTGTAGGAAATTTCCAAAAGAGTTATTTATTTTATTATTTCGTGAAAAAAGATTGAACCATGACGAAGAAATGAGGTTCTGAGCTTTATTAGTCTACACTGAATACAAAATACTACACGTAGGTTCTTGCTCAGGTATATTCTATCTCTAAATGTAGCCATTACAATTCCTCGCGAAGCTAGGTAGTAAAACTATGACAAGGCATGAACTTGTACCACTGAATTATAGATTTGCGACTTTTCCAACGCGTTCGAATACCTGACAACCTGCCTGAATAAGAAGAGGGTTCTGAATGTATTTCATAAATATTGTCACTTCTAGCTTTATTCATAACTTTGGTGACACAAAAAGATTACTTCACCTTCGTCTCAGTAAAAAAAAATCGGTACCTTTATGTTTGAGCTGTTCATCTATTTAGGGATAAGTATTTCTGAGGTAATACCTTTTTACCCTACTGCCAAGGAAGGGTTATGTATTTCGCGCGTATCTTAATTATGTATGCATGTATGTAAATTTATTAGTTACCTCATATCTTCCAAACAGCTGGATGGATTTTGAAAGTTAAGGTGTCGTTAGGTTCGTCTCAATAACCCGTGTGTGTGTTTTCATGGGTTTTCATTTTTTAAATAAACTACCAAAATGGCGGATTCTTAGCGCTGAATAGTAAGCGTTTATAATATTTTGTTAACCAAACCTATTGAGTAGGGTATCAAAATGAAGGAAATTAAATGGAGATTACAACAATATAGGTAGGTAACTCATATATTATCACTTACCACCAGGTGAGGTAGTTGTCAAACGCTTGTCTATTCTTAATAAAAAAAACATATGTTTGACTCCAGCATCGCTTTGCAACCTAACGTCTTGTGAAAATGTTTGACACCGTAGTATTGTTATGTGGGGTTACGCTTCAAACTCTGAAATTGGAATGGGAGGCATATACATAGTTTCAATGGATCAATAGAAATTGTTATAAAATGAAGGTTTTACAAAAACATAGTAAAACCGACTTCATTGGACCGTTTTAGTGACCGTCAACACCACTGAAAAGTCACAGGATTTTGATGAAATTTGTATGGGTCCAATCTGAAAGCATATCCTCTCAATTTTCATTCTCTAAAAATTATTTCTAATCAGTTTATAAGCAACCAAGTAACCAAACCAAGTAAACCAAGTATTACATACTTTAAAAAAAATAATCAACCGAATTGATAACCTCATCCCTTTAGTAAGTCGGTTGAAAATAACAGTAATATTTGAAATGCGAAAAAAAAGTCAAGTGCATCATCTTCAATTTTCATAAAAAAGACAGTTAATTACATCCCACAATTTGATCCCTATAACCTATAATCGCCACAAGCTAGCGCATTATTGCAGGATGTGATTTTTTTTAAATATCAACTATAAATGACCAAGTACAAATAACGTTATATCGTACGCTAATCAATCCACGAACTAAAAGAAACAATGAATAGTGGATTTCATTCTCTCAGTTTATTGATATATGAGATATAATATGAGGAATAAAAAATTCAGTCGTTCAAAAACGCCACAAACTTTTTTCACCACTTTGGTCGACCCAGAACGTGCACACCCGTTACAAAGAGATATTAATGTGTCTAACTTTTCACTCCAATTTTCCTCTTGAATAACTTGTTGAATGAGAATATTTTTTTCCATTCAGGCCGTGGAGTTTTGAAATATAGAGGACGAATGATGTAATTTTTCTCAGAAAAATTGAGAAATAGACTGCTAAAATTAGGTACCATTTATAGGGTATAACATAATTACGGTCTTACAAAAACATAGAAAATCCGACTTTAATCGGACGGTTCAAGTGACCGTAGGCACCAATGAGAAGTCACAGGAAAGCAAAATACTCAATTTTGTTTACTTCGACGCCATATTTTTTTCAGTTGTATTGATTTAAAGACTAAATAAAAAAAAATATACAAAAGGAAACCATTTTGTATATTATATCACACTTTACCGATTTTGATGAAATTTCTATGGAATCAATATGAATAGTATATCCACTCAAACAAAGAAAGATTTTTTAAATAGGTTTATAAACAACAAAGTTCTGAGGTAACAAACATAAAAAAACATTCAACCAAATTGATAAACTCCTCCTTCTTTGAAGTCGATTGAGAAGTAGAAGACTGTAAAACTGTACATGCATACTGTATACGAGTACCTACGTAATTATGTACAAGCAAGCATCAATAAATAAGTATTTCTAAGTGAAGCCTCATAAACACTTTCTATTTTGTCAACAGATTTCAATACAAAACCGAAAACAATTCAACCGTAAAGAGATTAAAGCAAACGTGAAAAACTGAATCGGTTCTGGTCGATTCGATTCTCCAGTGGGTGCTGAATATTCAGTGGTTTTTGCAGTTGCAGTGGAAAAATCACGTTTTACCAAGCCTAGAGATGTGTCAACTATCTTTGTACCTTACTCTATTCTGTGTTTCTTTGATAAGATAGCCAAAACCGAGAGTTCGGTGACGCCATCTGCGGCTAACTGAAAGTCCTTCCGAAAAACTAATGAAAAATAAAAAGAAGGTATGTTAATTCTAGCCAATTACGAAGATTTATGATTTTGATTTTTGTAACCTAGATCTAAACATCTCTACATGCTCTACATATTATAGGCTTATATACTTTTGTTGTGTGCTTAAAAAAATCGAATAGGACTAATATACACACACAATAAAAATACGAGTTCTTTTTAAATTTTATTATTTCTTCAGATTCATAACCAAATGTAGTGTAAATTATAAACCGGCCTTAGCTGCAAAAACTAAATCATCCATTAAAAAAATCTGACTATACCGACAACGCAATGTTTATAGTTAGTCCAAATTTATTAATAAGCACTGAGATTCCGGGAAGCAGACTCTATCATCAGACGATCTGGCTAAAACTATATTTATCCAAGTACACAATAGATTAATTTATCCATGTTTTATCAGAATTATGTGTTCTAGCTAGACAACCTCAGGTTCAGGTATAGGTAAGCACAGTCATCAAATAAATACTTTCAGCAGGCTTTAGTACAACAAACTTATGATTTTCTGCTACCTGCAAGCAGAAAATAATAAGTTTGTTGCTTGCAGGAAGCTTGCAGGCAAATATCATTTGTATGGAAGTGACAGTGGAGGGGTTCGAATTAGTAAAGTAAAGTATTTATTTATTGCGTGAAACAAGAGGATGAAAAAAAAAATATAGATTCTCAATGTATTCTACCATCGCGGGCATGCAATATTTGATATACAATATAAACACGTCTTTTAGTTAGTTAATATGTATATGAAAAAAAGTAGTAAAAAAAAATGTGCATGAAAGTTAATATAACAAAGTAGGTACATATGAAATAATAAATAAGAGCAAAGAAAAAAAAATGACAAATAATAATAATAATAATAAATTAAACAGATTCAAATGTCGTTTACCTATAATTAATTACCAAAAAAAAAATTAAATTAAAAATTTTAGCTCCGACGGTTTCAATTCAATCTGGCAACATTTTCAAAATTTCACATTTAGACGAGGCCAGGAACGCTTGGCAAATTGCTTGCCCAAATACTACTCCCCCCAAAACCCTTTCGTCTCAAAGGCAATGGGACGGGCCTATCTGTGAGCTAACACGGAACTGTCTGTTACAAACGTGCTCTAGCCCCTCAGATCGTGCTCGCCTCCTAGCCGTTTCCAAATGGGAGTCAGGACTTTGGCTGCAAGCATTGCCCTCACAAACGATTGGCACATTATTGGACCCTTTAACTTTCCGCGTTGCAACACGTTTGCGGTTGGGTGCTCCATGCTGCGCTCCACATAGATGCCGGTGTGGTACTGCGGTCGAACATCTTGGTCACCATGGATTATCGTGCACTAGGAGTGCTGGCAGAATTTCCCGCCACAGTAGTCTTAACGAAATCATTCGCCGGGCTTTTACCACCGCCAATGTGCCAGCCGTTCTCGAGCCGAACGGTCTAAGTCGTGACGATGGTAAGCGGCCTGACGGTATGACGCTTATCCCATGGAGAATGGGCAGGCCCTTGGTGTGGGACGCTACATGCGTAGACACTTTGGCACCTTCTCATTTGCCAGGGACGCAAGTTAGGGCTGGTGCGGCGGCAAACTCTGCTGAAGATCTCAAGCGGCGTAAATATGTAGGTCTTGATAGGTCGTACATGTTTGAGCCCTTTGGGGTCGAGACCCTAGGTCCATGGGGAATGGGAGCCTTCCGCGTTTTTAAAATTTTGTCAGAGCGTCTGGTCGAAGCGACGCGTGATCAGAGGGCTGGCAGCTATCTGGGCCAAAGAATAAGCCTTGCTATACAAAGAGGCAATGCAGCCAGTATCCTCGGCACGCTGCCATCGGGTATCGAGTTGGAGCAGTTGAGCTACCTATAGATCGTTTGCAACGGTCTATGGGTGGCCCAATTGTTTCCTTTTGTAAATTTTGTAATATACCTATATAAAGATTGTAGTAGTTAGCTTATGCTGTAATAAACTTTATTTAACAATTAAAAATTAATTACCTAAGTCAAATTTTTGTCATTCATAAATTCCTGTAAGGTGTAATAACATTTACTGTAAGTACCTGTAAGGTGTATTTACATGACATTTTTTTATAGACATGGATGCACGAGTCGTGATTAAATACCTTAAATTTCGGTAAAATACTGCTCGCATACGCTATAGCTGGCGTTGCGTTATTTATGCAGCCACCTAAAAGAAAATCAGACAAAAGGCGTTCAGTGGCGTATGAAAATAACCATAGGGTTGCTTTCATAAGAAATTGAATAAATTACCCGAACAAAAGCTCACACGAGGTAATGTGCGCGAATCAATTCGATTTTATCAAAAGCTAGTTAGCAATACCTGTAACAGGTAGGCTGAAGCAGGGCGGGCGGCAGTGCATTCCCAGCCGCCGCCCAAGCCGGTCGCGTCTCGCGGGACTCACGGGATTGTGGACTTTCAGTGGTGGTAAAGTGCGATTAGTTTTGTGTTTTTTTTTTGTTGCTGGACAGTATAAACACGTCGCTGGTTTGCTTTTAGCGTGAAGGTATAATTTTTTGTATAATAATATTATTTTTACTAGTTACAGGATTAAAAGAAAAATGGCTAAGAACGAAAATAAAATATATAAGTGTACAAGAAATATAATTACCAAAAAAATTACTACATACTTGGGAAGATTTATAATTTTATTTATTCTAATTATGTTCCTGTTTCCAATTTCAAGATGTAACCGAAAAAATAACAAGCAACGAATAAATATAGGTACTATTTGAAACTCGCTAAAAATCTATAATCACATAAAAATCTATTCATGTTAAAAAATACCTATCTAAAATTTGAAAAGTTTAAGCCAATAATAATTACTAAGCTTTTACATGAGTACGTGTACTTGTTGCTTTAAAAAATTGTCCTGGGCTTTTCAACCGCGACCCAGGATTTTTGACCGAAAATTGTCTTAACTTGTTTTTGCATTTATAATATTATTAAATTAATATTTTGCCTACTAGTTTGTTACAGAGAGCTTTTATTTATACACTAAAAAGTACTTTCTATACGGGACAAGTAGATAGCTAACCACACCTTAAGTCACACACTGTACCAGCTTATGTTAATCGGAGAGCAAGTCAAGTTGTTGGTCCCGGCTATAACAATATAGTCACAGTCGTAAAAGCAAGTTACAGGTCTTTGGATTGCTTGAAAACTGCGATACCAAAACCTAAGCCTTAGCTTTTGCTATTGGTTTATCCAACGACACTCTACCATAAGCTTGCCTTGTCGTACATTGTAATTTTTTTTCTACTTTATTTACGTCGTTAATTAATAAAATTCCTTTGTAATAGCGCCTAAACTTATTGACAAACACACCCTCCAATTTTCAAGTCTCTACGTCTAGCGGTTTGGGCTGTGAGTTGTCTGTCAGTCAGTCAGCCCACTCCAAGCCTTTTATGTATATTGATTAACCCCCGCTGATGGCTATCGGTGTTTAAACCTTATGTATTTTGACCTGCCGTCGCAGATTTCCAAGTAGCGGATGCCTTCTGACCCAAACATTCACATCATTCGTTTGTTTATAATTCAACTGAGCATAAATTGAATTCCCTCAGTCTGTTAATATTCCACTAGGAATTTACCATCTTTCCACTTGGACTTCACAAACAACGCTAAACTCACGCCTCTACAAATTCCATAGAATCTTCGTAACGTTTTCGGAAAATTAATTGCAAGTTAAAAGGCCATAGCCACAATGAACGCTCAGTCATCAGCTTCGCCGTAGTCGGGTTAAGCTAGCAATACACTTTTTTATTCGTAATGTTGTGTAGGGTTTATATAATTCGCAAATCGTTGATGATAAATATTTTATCGCATTGTTTTCTAAATACTTTTCGAGATTATCAAACATACTATATTAATGTTATAAATTTGTCTTACTTATAGTCAAAACAAAAATCAAAATAAATTATTGTACTACTTAATATTTTGAAGCTAAATTTTGTGAGGCAGAATAGATGAACGTTTGCACTTCAACCACCATAAAAGTACTGAGCCCATTGAGCTGAAATTCGGTATGGGTCTTATGAGCCAAAATAACACATAGACAGTTTTTATCTAGAAACCACGCAGACAACAAATAGCATCAAACTAATAACATAGTTTTTAAATATGTTCCTACTATTTATGTTCCTACTATAATGATGTATTTTTGGTTTATGCAGTATCTTGCCTTATTTAGCCCTAAATTCCTCAAAAGAATGTGTGTAAATTGCTTTACACCTATTTAGTTTCCATACTAACCCTAAATTCCATGACATTAAAACAATTAGAAGCTCAATCTATTTATATATAGAATCGCTTTTCAAATGCGAAGCTAGTTAAAACTAAATTGTTTAATCTGATTACAAGTTAGAGCGGTTACAAAGGATTTCTTTAGGGAGTGCTAATCTGTTGGCTCGACTCCAATGTTCGCTGGAGATTAGACATAGTCGGATCCACGATCCCTTGCCGTGATTAAGTTTGTACTCTGTTGTGGTTAATGTTTGGGAAAGCTAAGATACGGTACTGATATAAGGATGTCTTGCCACCATTCTGGATGCTCGTAATCTATGGATTTATGCACGATGTGAGCTCGTTTGACCTTATCTCATAACATAAATGTTTTGTGCTCACATCTTCATCTCTGGTCTTTTGATAAATATATTTTAAGAATTTTATCCGAAACATATTGGTTAACGAAATTAACGTAATCTTTTCTCCCGTACTTAGGTTATCTAACAAGTCTATCAGTGGAACATATGAAAGCATTAATATTGCTTATTTTCGTATGGACATGGGAGAGCCTGGGCACAAGAATAATGATCTTTTTCTGCAAATCCTAGCTCAGAATTCAATCAAGCTGGACCTTGGCTTACTTGGCTTAGGTTTAGGCAAAATTCGGCATGTTAAGCAACAAAAATAAATATTATAATATAGTAGGCTCGTTCTGGTTGAGTAATATTTGCTGAAACTTACTTTTCGATAGTACTTAAAGCATTAAAACGCTTTTGGTGAAAATGAATGAGCGAATTAGCGCGATTTTCTGCTTATTGTTTGCATTGTTTAGGGTAAGTAAAGTATATCAAATTGAACTTATGCGTACCTAGTAAATGTTTTAACCATATTACCTTTACCTTTTTTTTTGTGACCCAGCTTTATCTTTGTTGGTATCATTGACCGTGTTTCTGAGTTGGTAATTTCTTAATAATCTATATTTTATTCTCATTTTTAATTTCAAAATAGTCCCGTATGATATTTTTCAACTCTAGAAAATAGGATAAACGTGCCCGCCGTTAGACTTGTGTTTGGGACAAACGACACATACAGTGAAATTATAGTAACCATAGAGTAATAAGATACAGCATTTGTAACACTAACGAGAATGCCATTAACATATTTGTGTAATCTTCAAGAAATAGAAGAAATACCCGAGTAGATATCTGTTTATTTAATGCATGTTGATAATTCAGTACAATCTTTTACGCAGGGTAAATTATGAGTAACTGGTAACCTTCGAGGAGCTTTGGCATAAACTGTTGGTTGGAGATGTATTTCGTCCGCTGGGAGGCTGCGCGGAATAATTTATATCAACAGAGAGCGGAGTCGGTTTGATCAGAGGTCAATTGGAGTAGCATGGCATAACGTTCTTTGTTATGTTAATCCGGTCATGCGTTTGATGTGTTCAAAGTTTTTTTTTATAAATAAATAAATAAATATTCTGGACATTTCACACAGTGCCATCTAGCCCCAAACTAAGCAGAGCTTTTAATAGTACAATTCCCATAGGGGAACCAGATAACTGATAGAATACTTATATATACTTTTTTTTTGTAAATACATACATAGAATATGATATTCGTATACACAAATACATATTTGACCCGAAGCGGGAATCGAACCCGCAACACCGGACTGGAAGTTCAACATACTTGCCACTTCCGTGTTGTCTTTTTTATTTATTTATTTATTACTTTATTTCGTTAAGCAACAATTATTAAAAAAAACAAAATAGGTATATTAATAAAAACAGTCTGAATCTGTATGTGTATGTATGGTACCTATTACAGGCAAACAGTGATTTCAAGATAAGGAGACAATGGAGACAAAACAAACCAGTGCTATCCTTATTTCCAAAACAGTGTTTGAACAGATTTTAAATTAAATTTAGATTCTAATTTCTTGCAAAACTTCATTAACAAGAAAATGAAAGATCCTATCTCTGTTTTAACCCCAGATTTCATGAACCCCACATATTAGTTGCCATATGCAAACCACCAACGTTCCGCTTTTCTCCAGAAGATATAATCCGTATACCAGCTATTTACCAAAGTCTATGATGCCTGAAGTGGCTCGATTTCGCAGATTTAAGATGCAGAGCTCCGTATTTCACCCTACCAGGCCTACAGTTATAAAATTTAATCGTTACTGGTTATTGCCCTCGTGTTACAATCCTCGTTGATGGCTTTGAATAGAAACTGTGATGAATTTGTGGTTCTCGTTATAAAAATGTAGAGAAGTAATCTTAGTTCTGAAATCTTGATTTTTAAATGTAACAGTAAGCTGAATAGAAGTCAGCTAGTTCCAATGAATACTTAGGTAATGATATTTTTCTAGACACCCAAAGTTGGTTGTCAAATAATACTATTGCTTTTTTAAAGTTATTCAATGCCTATGTTTTATTACTAGAGCTTTCTATTTATAACCCATATATTCAAAAACAATAAACCCTAAGTTTATTTACTTACTTATGAAATTTTGCCCGAATTTCAACATTCATCGAACCATTCGCTCTGGAAGCGACGGGCGGGTGACAGACAGACCATCACGGACACCGAAGTAAGACCTTTACATGTTTTAATTTTCATATTTTTAAATTCAGAGAGGAACACAAAAAAAAATCTTTTGTTAAATTATATCCTCTTGAATCACATGAATCTCTGTAAAATCATCGCCACACTGAATGTCCGATGCGGGTTTGAGAATTTTAATATTTGTGGTCACGTACAACATTATGTAAGTAACTGAGCTATAACATTTTGGATAGGCCATAACTCCAGATCTAATGTACTTTAATGGCCTACGGAGCAGCTTCGGTCCTAAATATAGTCACTACAAATCTACGACCGACTATTACCGAAACTACTGTTACATTCTGATATGATCATAAAGCAATACCTAATATTTATTTTTTTATACACAAATGAGCTTACAGCCGAGGCCAAAATTTCCAATAGTTTATATCCAAACTTTTGTAGGATAAACATCATTTATCTTTTTACTGAAACAAGTAGCATGACAAAAAAATCAGCAGTAGGCACTCTAGAAAAAGATAAATGATGCAGCAAAATTAATTGATCAATATTACTATACTTATTAGCTTGGATGGTTTTGGTTAATTTTTTTTCTCGTTTCGTGTGAGCGAGCTGGGATCGAAATTTTAAGTCACCAAAAAGTCCTCTACACTAAATAGGCATAAAGACTATATTATAATAGCCTGAACTGACCTCAAAATATAGGTAATGCTTTTGATGAAGACTCTGTATTGGTTTTGTGAAATTCATAAGCTGTAAGAGGAATGGCCCGCGAATGTGTGCGCAGCTAATGGAAGCAACTTATCCCGGAACCCGATAAAAATAATAAATACAAACACGGCCAAATTGCTGCCTCGGGTTCCACGCAAAATATTTATGAATTTCCTCATTTTGATACAAAAATTCGTAGGCCCAATGTAGAAACGGGGCACAAAGATGGAATGTAGCCTTGAGAACGACATCAAAAATATTTTAATACTGTATGAAAACATAGAAAACATCAGCTGCCTTTCATCGCGAGAGTCGTAAAAGTCTAAGAGGGTTCTTACGCGCTTCAAGCACCAAGGCCGTGTTGCAACCAGTTACTGCTTTTATTGTTGCAATAAGCTTCTGTTCATGTTTCGAGGTGAAAAACAGGGAGACGCAAAAGCGTCGCGTAGATACCTCTACCCTCGATGTTGAGATTGAGGGTAGACTACTTCAAGAGTAAAAAATTCTGAGAGGAATTTGATTTTTTTGACAAATTTTCCTTTTTTCTGCAGTAGTTCTCTCGTATTTATTTTGACTTAACAAATTACAAAAAGAGCTTCACAAATTTTCTGATGGTAAGATCCTGGCCATAAGCACAATGAGACACTACCTATATACGGGACATCTAACCATAAAACTGAAATAAAACATAATCATAAAAATATCATTGTTTGGTGCTTTATGTGGCAAGACAATGGAAAACTAAGAACTCTTACGAAAAACTTGTGAATAACTTAAGAGAGTTGTTTGTACAAAGTGTGCACATTACAAGAAGTTATTCATAAATCTTCTCCATGACCCCTTTCCGACGCAAACAACGAGAGATGTTTACCAGGATCCTAACCAATGATCGACGCCCTCGATTCGCAATCCGTGCTAAAAGAAGAATTCAATAACCAAAACATAAGCAACTAATTAATGTGAGGTTGCTCATGAGAAGCCGTCGATGAATTGCGTTACATACACTAAAATAATATGGGCAGTTTGGGCAGGGTAGGTTATATAATATATAAATTAAATGTAAAAAAATGGTTGTCTGTAAAGTTGGTTTACGTACGATAGTTTAACGTGACTACCAGTACCAGCGTAACGGGACAATGAGCGTTACCGGACAAGAACGTCAACATTTTCGTACATGCAGCCGGCGTTCATTGATTTATTTGACGTAGTCACGTCAAAATAAAGCGTAGAAGGTGCAAAATATTGTTGTAAAATATTATAGATATCACTGAAGAATAAAAAAAATAGTAAAGTACGGCAAAATGGCATGGAACTTAATTTAGCTTGAGAAGAAAGAGAGATTAAGAGCTTTCACTCGATTCGACAGCAACAATCTAGCAAGTCTACTAACTTATACGGCGATCAAACTGTTTATAGTCTTCTGACCAATAAAAAACACAATGCACGTAACAATGACCTTTCCCGCAAATAAATCGAATATTTTCTTTGTGAAACATTCGCTCTTCGTAGCGCAAATGAGCAATGGACAGAATACTGTGCACGTTCCAATTAATCATTTCAGATGAAACAGCGGAACAAAGAGTAAATATTGACATTGATCGGTAAAAAATGCGTTAAAAATATTGTATATTGTGATGAGATATTTCTCTTCCATACCCTACAGCCACAAATGAATTGTACGGCTATGATGCTTAAATTATTTTTGTTGATACAATAATTTGAAATAAGAAAATATTTTCATTAAAACATCGTAAAAGCATAGTCAATTTGAGTGGTGGCATATCAGTACTTCTTTTAAAGCGATGGCGAAATACTATGGTAGCAAATAGGCATGGACATTATTGCTACTTTTAAATAATTGTCACATGGCCATATTATTCATGTTGGTAACAGCTATTTAACGTGTTATTTAGTAACACTGTTATTAATAACCTACAACAAACATGTGAACATAAATTATTGCTTCTCATTCGCTTAAATAAATTATTTTTCGTATGATGGCAGTAAGGACACTAGACCATAGCTTACCCATAAGAACGAAAAAAAAACTTGTGCATCGTTGATATAGGGACTAGCAAATGACCCAATTAAATGCGTAATTTTAAACGTTAATAAAGTCATATTTCAAGATATCTATTCTTATATTTTATTTCAGTTCTCACCATGCAAAATTGCAAACATTAAATATACCTAATATTTTATTGAAAGAAACGGTGTTTCATCTTTTCTATTTGTGGCTGCTATAAAATAGGATATATCCATAAGTCATGTTAGCAGCGTTCATGACATATTATTGTTTCCTTCTTGATTTATGAAAGAATTCTTGCATCTGAAGAACACTACCTATATACTACTTTTATAGAATAACATGTTATACAACAACGGTCTTATTTTAGCTATATGCCAACTGAGTTATCAGAAGGCTGATATTACCTACTGTGATGATATTAACTACTATATTACCTGGTGATAAAGAGTCAAATCAAAATCGTACACTTAAAAAAAACATTCAACCGAATTGATAACCTTTTTTGAAGTCGTTTGAAAAGATTTCAGATATTATGCAAATTGTCCTGCTCAAAATATTTCACGATTACTTTTTCACTTACGGCTAACTATGTAGGTATAGTCATTTTAGAGAATATCGCAAGATGAATGTATTCAGTTTTAATTTTTAAGTTTTCCGATTACAATTACATTATTTGAACACAATTTAAAGATTGATATTGACTACACCACGGTCAATATCAAGTCAGTAACACGGGTTCATAGTAAACATGTTATTTCAAAAGTTACTAAAGCCAGCGTTCATTTTTACATAGTTTATTTATTCTGGCCGAAACGCCGAGAATTTGGTAACAATAGCCGTTTCGCTTCGTATGAGATCGCTTCAAAAATATATTGGATTTATTTTTCGAGTCGTGAACAAGGTTTCCGGGTCAAGAGTGGAGAGCACAGATTACCGAATAGTCAGTATGCGTACACTACAGTAAGGGTGTCTTTCCACCAGAGATGTGCTATGCAGTTATACTGCGAAGATGTGAAATCTACGCTACGAAAATATGTGACCGTTTCCGCCGATACTAAGCTGTGCGAAGAAGATGCGCTATGAAGATGCGCCCGCCGCAAAGTAGCTGCACGAGAAAGTTGCGCAGCTCGAGCTATGCGATATATCGATAGTATCAGGCATCCGTAGCCGCATCCATAGCACGCATCCATAGCACGCATCCATAGCACGCATCCTTCCATATAAAAAACATTATCTTAGTTGAATCCGTTTCCACCTGTGCTAAGCTATGTGCACCAATGAATATGATTGGTGGCTATCAAACGCATCCATAGCAACGTAGCCTAGCACATCTCTGGTGGAAAAGCACCCTTAATGGGTAGTTACAGTCAATGTTTACTAATCATAAAGCAGGGAAATGTTGGTTTTATTAGGTCTTTAACGGATTGCTGTGGGTTTGTGGGGAATATAGCCTTTATGGTGGAAGATTTTGGTCGCATACGACTTCCGGGGATACCTTATTACTCTGATGCTTAATTAAATAAGTACCTAATATACATAGGAGGAAGTCCAGTAAATTAATAAATTTGTAGAAAAAGTCTAATGCCCACTTGCATCAAACTATAAAAGTTTCAAGCGATTACTTTACTCGCTAGAAAGATCCTGAACATTTAAGATCTTCCTAGCGAGTTAAGTAATAGCTTAGGAACTTTGACAGTTAAATGCAAGTGGGTATAAGAAAATTATACTTACCACGTACTAATAAATTACTGATAATAATTCTTAAATAGTTATATTTAGAAAAAAAAATTGTGTAGGTACTTTATCTCACACTAAAATAAATTTTACAACTTACTGAATTTTTGGCTTAAAGAATACGGCATCAATCAGAAATTAAAGCACTCCATTAACTAAATTAAGGAATAAGCTCTGCAAATATTTAGGCCGAGCCGGAGATTGCTTTAAATCAACGATTAAGCTATCTTATTACCTGCTCCTAAGGTCGATTTTCGAGTAAATAATGCGAGGGTAATGGTTACTTACTCAAGTTCCCATCATGATAGTGCTCTGATCGGACCTGAGATTTCCACTCGACTTGTCGGCTAGTCAAGTTGTTACATCAAAGTACCTACTTGTATTCAATCTTCTCACTTGAAAGGTTGTAATTAACGTGAATAACTTAGCAATTTTCAACTTTCTTGTTAAGGAAAATGAACTATGTTTTTTTATCAGGTTTTGAGACGTCGGGGAGATAGGTAATTTTAATATAGGCTAGGAGAGACGCGATGCAGATCTCACGAAAATCATGTACAGGGCTATATAAGTATAATTATCGAATAACAAGGAACAAAATGTAGACTCGATTTGGTTTGAGATAAGTACCTAAATATTTTATAGCATATATGTATGAGGAAAAATATAACTGTGAGTGTAATGTTAAATAAATAAATATTTAACATAATAAAACATAAACATTCACACACTCACACCCCTGCACTAGGATTCCCTGTGTCGCAGGTGGCATGGACACATACAAGACATCACAACATCCAAGACCCGAGAACAAACATTTGTGTTCGTCACAAATATTTGCCCCGGCCGGGGATCGAACCCTAATATAATATATGATTTAAGCCTATATTGTCGCTGCTGGGAAGTGGGAGTCCGGCTTTTTGCCTAAGGTTTTTTTATGTAAACAAGTGGCAACACTGCTTTATCGCTCATCCACATTGAGACGTTTATGGTCTCGAAAGTCTAGTAACTACACTTACTACGGTGCCCTTCCATCAGTGTTTTTTTAGACCAAGCTTTTTATAGTCTTATTCAATATTGAGGCCAAAATCCTGCCTTTTCTTCTCAATTATCTGAGCAGTATTACCTTCCGAAACGATACGGCTCAAAGAGTAATATCGGTTGAATGTGGCCATTAAGTACCGACCTCACCGCGTCTTTTCATTCGGGGAACATCGCGCACCGAAAAATTCAATAAGGGACCAAATCCAGATATGTCCCAATTCCGCGCCATTGGGCCCATATATGGGGTTAAAAGACTATCTCAATGATGTATTGTGCCATTCAGTTATAAGAAGATACCTTTCGTTTCTTCTTATGTAAATTGGGCCTCGGAGTATACTCTATCTTTACCATACAAAAAGAATCAGCAATTAAAATGTTCTTATAAATTCTAGCGTGTACAGTTTGACGCGTAGATGATAATACCATATGGATGAGCCCTGTGCAAAACCAACACCGAATCCACAGTTTCATATCTTATTTTATACACCCGTGGTTGGGTTTCTTTTGGTTAACCCTCGGAGAATACTCTATCCAATACAAAAAGAATCAGCAAATTAGAATGTCCCTGTAAAAAGTTTTGCGCAAAAATACATAAGAGTGTTCGGGTCGAACTGACACTTCTCCATTTTTATTTTCGTCGGTTACAAAATAAAACTTATTCACCCATGAATTCCTCTTTTGTAATGGAAAGCAAAAAAAATAGAAAGGCAGACTGAAATTACAATGAAAATTCTTTTCCGAGCACATTAAATAATCAACGAAACGGATCGTCCAGGGGAACATAGGAAGTTTTTCTTTGTTAAGTACCTCGTACCTCTGTACCTACGAAACCATTAGGGGAAGAAAAATACTGCGAGCCACAATAAATTTCGCAGTAAAGTAATCTATATTAACTGTTCTCGGATATACATAGCTATTCCCATTCTATATTGTGAAAAACGCATGTGACAGACATATGAAAGAAACATATCCTCGGGCAGACACCGAGGTTGTATTTAATATGTATAGTATTATGTACTTATTTAATTTTATTATTAGAGTTCCGGTTTTAACTATTTGATATGGGTAACTAAAAATTATCGGTTCCTCAAATCGTTCTCTTATAAAAATATGACTTGTCCTGGGGCATACAAAGCTTGGAGTTGTTTATATTTCATTTAACAGTGGTTTCATAGTAAACGATACCAGCCGTTACGATAATATTGTGTGAAATTTCGTGTTAAGGTTTATATAACCTCCCAAACTATATCACAAGCTTCAACCTCATCGTATCAACCCGGAATCACCAGTGTTGTTAGTTTCTACCATTTATTTTTTTTCGACTTTTAATTGTTTTCAACTTGTAGGCTAGTTAAAATCCAAAAAAGATAGGACATAATTCGTACATTTGTAGAATGTTGCGGGATCGATAGAGGATACCACCAGAAGCCACCACCTAATTTGCACCGATTCTAGCACCTACGGAACCCTGTTAAATACTCAGTTGAAAATTTGAAATCGGTGTAAAATGTAAACGGGTAAAGTCTATCTCATGAAATTTGTACCACACATTAAGACTATCCTAATGTACCTCTACAATAAATTTCAAAGTTTTACAAGTAGCATGACCAGGTAAAAATGATTTTTTGTAGTTAAATATGCAGTTATTAGCTCGGAAAACATTGGCACAGTCAGTGCAATTAAACACAAGGTTTCTACAGCTATGATAAACCTTTCGGTGCATTTGCACCATCCTTCCTCATACGGAACATGGTTTTTTTCACCAACTTATGAATCGCCGAACTGTGTTTCGGAGAAAAGGAATTTATTCGTGATTTTTTTTCTGTGATAACTACTAGTAGTTAGTTACAATCACCACTCTTAAAATATACAAGTTTCTCTCAGAAAAATACAGAAACTTGAGGTTATTTATCACCAATATTACAGATTAATTAACAGTAGACCCACATAAAACTGCAGTGGTGTGCGTAAATTGAGTTATTCTCTCAATAGCAACATGAGCACCGAATATATAGCCGGTGCTCATCTTGAGCACCAACATTATTCAATCAGACCTATGGCGGAATACAGTGGAGGGTTTTTGGGGTTTCATAAGCCCCCGCCCCTCCCCCCGAAATGTCTAAGTCTAAAATTTTTATACAGTAAACGCACAAGTTCTACAAAAAGTAGAATTTTAACTTGCTCGATAATTGCTCTACAAAAAGTCTTAAGGTCTTTGTCTATATTTATGTAAGACTTACAATCTAGATAATGTTTATATTAATTAATCATACTTTCAACACTGCCTTCGTCTATGGGTGGCCCAATTGTTGGGCAGCTGCTCGTGTTTTCTCATCCCACGACGTATTTTTTTTTAGTTTTTTAAAAAATAATTCATAATTATAATTCAATTTTGCGTTGTTTTTGGGTCTCGATAAAGTTATTTTCAGAACAATAAAAAAAACTATGGGCATAAAAAATTGCATAAAAAGGCTCACTTTGCTCACAGCGATAAGATTTTTTTCACACCACCTGCTCCACCTCCACACCAATTTCCAATTACATATCATGCTATCATCAAGATAATGCATACTATTACCTCTCTAGGGAGGTAATGGTGTATGAAACTCCCAAGAATTGTAATGTGATTTGATTTGGAACGTCAAATTCGTTTGGAAACTCGTGGAAAACTCCAAGTAAAAGAACGCCCTTATGGCATTGTAAAAAGGTTTGTTCGAAAATCGAACTAGCCACTCACAAAAAAAAAACAAAACAGGCGCGACTTCAAAGATTGTGAAACAAAAGACGGTGCTGGCTGCTGAGTGCGAGGCAATAAAAGATAATTGTAAAATAATTGTAATTCTGATTTTGTAAAAACATGGGGTATATTTTTTATAAATTGTGTAAAAATTTGCGGCTCGCTTTGCTCGCCACGATTGTGTTTGTTTTATTGGGTGATTTTGGCTACTAAAAAAGTGATTTTCCTTAGTCAACCAAGATCCTGAAAAAATTGTATCGATACATTTGTATTATTGACGGTGTTTCTTTCCTAAATTACCTAAAGTTCTAAAAAAATGCGATTTGTTCGTTATTTCTGTCTTGTTATTGATCAATTTAGCTTATTTACTTTGGGTTGTATTGCATAAAAAATGAACAATTTAATGTATTTCTATACGCGTAATAACGATTGATAAATTCAATTTTTTTCAAATCATTTCAGTCTCAGTATCGATAAAAACATTAGGACAGATTTTTAAATGAGTTGGTGCTATTGATAAATCGTCTTGTTATTAGGTGCAGTAGCATGAAATTCAAGAATTGAATGGCATTCGAGTGGCATTTTGACAACTGCTTGAGGTTCTATTTTCGTTTTAAAATTTGAACGATCTACATGTTTAGTAGACATTTGTCACGTCAAACAGCATTTTCCTTATTATAAATAAATGACGTATTTATGCGCTTTTAATTAATAGACATAAGTCGTTTGGTGTCAAAATCGAACCTGTAAAACTTGCAAACGATGACGCGTTCAATTTTTCACAGATGGAAAAGCTTGTGGAAGAGACTTATTTTGTTTATCTGACGTGAAATGCAACTGTCGCTTCTATTGGCTAAGTTCCTATGTTATTTACCTATAATGCCCAATAAACACTTGTTCCGTATTAGAATCCCAAAGTTTTTTAACTGGCATACGTTACAATTACCTCGTTAATATATTTGAGATAAGTTTTGAAACTGTGTCGATTTTGCCTGTCGAATTGTGGTACAAAACCTCTCAAAAAATGCGTAAATCTAAGGATATACTCCTATTTAGAAAACGTAGGCAGTTGAAAATTTGGGAGAGCATTGTGGCAAAGACCTTGACCATAACATCAAATTACACAACAACAGGAGTTGACCCAGAATAGATTTATCTGATACCAAAGTATTGTAATTGCTATCACAATTCAAAGGTGTTCCCGGTTTCGGATTTAGCTGAAACTTGGTGGGAACGTGGAGCATGGTGTCGTACAAAATATATCACACTGCACCAACTGTATAGAAACGCCTCATCAAGCTATGGCCTTATGAAGGTATCTCCGGATCCAGCCATCTCCGGAGGTTGAAATTTATATATGGTAGGGGCAAATTCATTTGAAATCAATTTATGTAAAAATTAAAGCTTTAAACAAATGTGTTCAATTATGTCCTATCTTTGCTCAAAACACGCCTAATTTGACTGCACTATTGTGCGGCAATGTCTGCCCTACAAGTTGAAAACAATTGAAAGTAGAAAAAATAAAAAATGATACCAAATTAATCATATTCGGCGTCCTCCGGGACGGGAGCCTCGGGGATCCGGCTACTCAAGGAATAACCCAATCTACGTCCGCTATGGTCGCAATTTGGTAAGAACATGAAGATTATGTTAATCAAAGTCTGTCTCTCCAAGGGTTGGTATTCGTAACTAATCATATTGAAATCGAAACATCAAACAATATCAACCCATTATACAGGACCTTTGTGTCAAAAACACAGAACCACATTGCGAGTATCATTACCAGACTCAGATTTCTGTGGAAATAACTTTTCGATATCATCAAAGGGTTGAGAAATTGCTTGTTTAGAATGCCTATTGAATATTGTTTTTATATAGATGATATCATTTCAGATGTGATCGGGATCGTTGATCTCTGTCGACTATTGGACTATAAGGAGTTCAATTATTGTTTATTTTTTCATGACTTATAGAATCATTATTATATTTATTATTTATAGTTTTTCATTAATTTTAAAATAAACAATAATTGGATTCAGAGATCAACGAAGCCCGATCACATCTGAAATGATATATATCATCTATAAAGAAACAGAAAGCAACAGAATGTTATTAAGTACTAGCTGGTGCCCGCGACTTCGTCTGCGCAGGTATCTTTATAAATTGTAGCCTATGTGTTATGTTCTCTGATGTCTAAGCTAAGTATACTATTGTAAAGTTTCATTAAAATCCGTTCAATAGTTTTTACGTGAAAGAGTAACAAACATCCATCCTTACAAACTTTCGCGTTTATAATATTAGTAGGATAACGAGATTTTTTTCTCCGTGGTGGGAACGCAGCCTTAGTTCATGTAACTCGTCAATGACGTGACTTCCCATCGACGAGTAGTCGATCGGTTTCGGCGAGTCATGGACATCCGTCATCAGCGTGCGTGCCACATCGGACACGGGAGAGATGATGCAGAAACGTTTAGCAAATGTGTACAGATAGCCTTCGAAGGGTATATTGCGGTACATCTGCAGCATCAATAACCATTCAAGGCTATAAATAAAAAAAAACATCCATAAAAGGCTTGGTCCTGACTGAATGACTGAGAGATAACGTACAGGCCAAACCACTTAACGTAAAGACTTGAAATTTGGAGGATGTGTTCGTTAAGAGCTGAAAGTTAGTAGGTACTAAGAAAAAATGCAATTCAAACTATGTTGCAGGCGTCAGCTAGTAATCTAATAAAGGACCACGCCACTGAATGCAGGAACTTGAAAGTTTGAAGAAATAGGAATTTTGTTAGTTTACGACGCAAACTAATTTGTAGGTAATCTCAGCTCTTTATATACAAATAATGTTTGGACTTTTCACACATCACCATCTAGCCCCAAACTATGGTACATAATATTACTTATTCTTTGCCCAAACTAAACAACTTCGGCTCTCCGCAATGTTATCTGCTTATATTCTTCCAATTTATTTAGTAATATATCTCTATACCTATATATTTTTAATATAACAATTTTTGTTAAGGTGCTGTCATTACGAGTATTATTAGGAATCAGAGATGAGAAGGTTAGTTTAACCTTCACGAACGCACTATACCGTGTGCTGCGGATGAGATGTCGAGTACAAATGTTTCATTATGGATGTGCCAGCTACGTGTTAATAGGTTCCACTAACATTGTCCGAAACTACGGGTACTCAATAAACGGTCATTGGTTTCCACTGCATAAATTAATCGACATTACGCTGTCCTTAAAAAGTTGCGTTTGATAGATTATTGTAAACAGTAGGTATTTATTATGAAGTAAGTATTGTAATTTTGATGTTATTAATTGTTCGTTAAAATCCTTTATCTATTGTTGAATTATCATAATAATAAGCTTGGACATTTTAAACAACGCCATCTATCTCCAAACTTGGCAAACATGTTTTATGGGAACAGATAACTAATAGATATTGGAACGGTTTTTGATCATTCTCTTTTACCGTATAATGAAACGTAATGTTGTTTTGGATTGTGTACAACTTCATTTTTTAAATTGGTTTTAGGATAAGTTCAGTCGGTTGTTCATTATAGACTACCTTCATTGTAAATGAGACTGCTTTAAAAGCAGCTGTGTGTCCATTATCGGGCTAGTCTTCGTCTGGCAGCTAAAGTGAATAACTACTTGAAAAAGGTGATGTACCTACCTACCTCTTACCTAGTATCTACCTTTTTAATTGAGAGAACTAAACATTTTTAGACATCTATTTTCTTGGCTTTTCCAGTGTTTCAATTTATTGAATATTTCATAGTAAACTAATAATATTTCCTAGTTTTATGTTTCGTAGTTCCTGTCTTATTTCTTGTAACCTCATTATAAAATATTTAGCGTAAAAGTAGATTAATACTCCATCAAGTGTAATAATTTGCGAGACAAGCGGTAGTTTTAAAATAAATTGTGCACATTCTGTAAAACTTCATGATAGTGATTTGAGGTAGACAATAAAATGCTATAACGGAATGGTTTGTCTTGGTAAATAACTTATTTAGCATTATTTTGATAAGATTTCTTGATGGTTAAAATATATTTAGATATTTAAACTTTTGGAACCTAAAAACGCCCTGATAATTATTGCTTTGGTAATTTAAATAAAAGATTTTATTAATTATATATTTATTTTCATTATTTCACTAATATTCTTTACATTTAAGATCCCTTGTCTAACACGTTCGTCAACACTGTAAACGAGTGGGACTTTTTTGTGGGTGTTACCGAACGGGAATGACCCAAATTTATTTCTTAGTATAGGTGCCTCCACGGTTTAATAGCACTCGGCGAAAGAGGAGGGGTGCACTGCGCAAATGAGATGAGGCGAAACGGCGCCTATTGGTTCCGCCGCGGCGGGAAGGTGGCTAAGCGACCAATAGACGCCGGCGTCGGGCACCTTTCCTGTCGCGGTCGCACCCTTCCCGCCAAACAAATCTAAAAACTTAGTTCTGCGCATTCAAGGTCAGCGCTATTAAACCGTGAAGATACATGTACCCTACATTTCTTGACGAACATTCCCTCAAAATTTGAAGTCTCTACGTTCAGTGGTTTGGGCCTGTGCATTGTCTGACATTCAGTCAGTCAGGACTAAGTATTTTATTTTATATGGATAAATATACGATAAATAATATATAAATAAATCTCAATATCCTCTTTGTAGAATCGAAGGTTCATTATTTGTTTACTTATTACTGGGAAATTCAATCACCTTATTGTGGAATTCATTGTTCATAAATTTCGTTCGATTAATAATAATTAACGATGTTCTTCATTCCTCGATAATTTTAAATATTGAAAAACAGAAGTAACGTATTTTAAAAAGTAAAACGAGATTTTAAATCCATAAAGAGAAAATTGTATGCTGCGGTCCATTTAAGTGCCCAGATATTAAACGACAAAAAGTTTCATAAAACTCGCTGTTACAGAGTGGATATAATTTCAGCGGATGTTTTATGAAAAACTTTTACAGACCTATTATGAGATCAGAAAATAGGTCGTAGAATTTCGATTGTAAAACGTACCATCTTCGTTGAAAAGGGCAATTTTGTGATGAGCATAATTATTGTTATGTAGAGCAGAACTTGCGTTTTGTTATATTACATAACACGGATCAATAGCAACTTTTTATTACATCCATAAAATTTATAAACTTTGACCCGACGTAAGACAACGCCCAGACCAAACCACTGAATGTAGAGACTAGAAATTTCGAGGATCTTTTTGTCTAGAAGTGTAAGCGCGTACTAAAAAAACAATTGTGTAAGCTACTAAAGAAATGCCATCAAAACCAATTTTGTAAAAATTGTAAAAAGTACCAAGTCTCGCTTTCTACCGTAAAAAACTCTGAGATCGAGAGAGATTAAAACACAATGTATCTCACAAGTAATACAATTATTATATGAAATAAAATTGTTTAGTGCGATTGCCAAGTGAATCTATTTTAATTAAAACATAAAAGATTTTTAATATTCATAATGGTCACTATACGATGTTGTTAGGTTAGCTAATTACGTAATAACTAAAGACAGTAGTGGCTACTTGCACCAACCTTAAAAAAATCCTAAACAATCATTTTACTCACTAGGGAGATCTTTACGATCCAAATTCATTGCACCAACTATAAGTATTCATCTAATGCCTAAAGAATTCCTTAACTTTGGGAGCCCGTTGCTCGACCTCATAGCACTTAGAAATTCCCTATCCCAATGAGCCGTCATGTCATTTCTGTCAGAATACATATTTGTCTCTTTCACTCTTATTGAGCATACCTACTATATCAGTACTACTCTAAACCAGCAATGCCAGTAGTACTAAAAAGTTAGATTTACGTACCTTTTACTCCTATTATAATTAAATTTAGTATCTTTCAGTCAAATAACGTACCTTTTTGAGCAGTTTTTGTAGCTACATTTTTATGCATTAGTACTGGCAGCACTGTATCTACTTACCTACCCATATGAAATTAAAATACGATTATCTAGAATTCCTAGATGATCTAGCTAGACAACGACGGACCCCAACTCTTCACTTACCTATATAGCCCTTCATAATAACCGTATAAAACACATTGATAAGGCAAAAATATATAATTTTACCAACAAACATGTTACGTATAATCACAAATATAATAACTAGAGCCGCTGAAATTGGCATTTATATTCTTCTCAGCTTTGACTTTGTTGTTCTTGAATCATTGCACGTTAATTTCCACAATATTATTCCCTTTTCTTGTTGTAAGTAGGAGTAGGAACTACCTATTTTAATTTATATAACTCGGAGAAAAACGCCGACTGTTTTCACTTTTTTGTCCATCTCAGCTTCGTTTTCCAAATATCTGAGCCTATTTTCCTAAATAATTGTTCGCTTTATACACAAAACTCGGAAAATATCGTAAATATATTTTGCATAAAATAATATTGGTTATTTGTCTAAGGTCAATGAACCAATAAACCCACAGAATAAACCATAGAAAATCTAGATGGTCGCGAGATTAATCGCTCTTTCATTCATTTATTTAGAAATCACCAGACTTGGGAGTTACATGTGTGTTCTGTTTGGTGCAATGGAAATTGATCTAAGTAAAGTTTTAGGCAGTACTTATATTAAAAAATACCTATCAATGTATTCGATTTTTCGACTTTGGTGCAAGTGGCAGTAGGTCTCTTAAGTAGGGACTTAATAAAGTAACCGGCTTGGTGTTACATGGATCTCAGAATTTTTTACGGTAGAAAGCGAGACTTGGTACTTTTTACAATTTTTACAAAATTGGTTTTGATGGCATCTCATTCCTTTTTGTAGGTAGTCTTCCTCTTTTCCTTTTACGGTATAGGTAGATGATGATGATGATGATTATCTTCACCTATTATTCCATTAAATTATACATATACATATGTTTGTTATCCCAATAAATAAAATTAAAAATTAAAATATACAGGTACGCTAATTCATTAATTGCAAATGTAACTTTGTAATCCCATATATCTAAATTTGAAGCTTCTATGTCTGCTAGAAGTGCCTTAGACTTTTGATGATCGGTCGGTCAGTCAGTCAGTCAGTGACAAAATTAAGAATTTTGACTAGTTATAATTCTTAAACTACTGGTTCAAATTGAAAGAAATTTCAAATATACCGTGTTTATACAATGCCTGCTTGGGTAATGAAAATTCAGGCTTCTAGTTTTATCCACAACGAAGCTATAGGGGGTCGAAAATGGCCTGAACTGCTTCGAGAATATAGTACGGCCGTGCCACTTTTTTGCTCGACTTGGTGGGAGAATCCTCCCAGATAAAATGGGTAGAGCAGTATCTAGTATTCTAGTATCATGGTTGCCTGGTAGAGATCGCTCTTAGCGATAAGGCCGCCCATGGTACCACTTTTTCTTCAGTATTGTTTCTTCTTCATGTAGGTGTGCAATAAAGATTACATCTATCTATCTATATATCTAGTTATAGAAGTGTGCACTAAATATAAGACTTTTAATCGCATTATGAATAACATTAGGAACCCAGAAATTTTAGTTTATCATTTACGAAAATGCAGCGATATCGCTACAAATTCAACTGAAGTGATTTTGACTGCCAATGCCTAGATAACTAAAAGCTTTGATAGGGGCGTTTTATAACAGTAACAGTAACAAATAGGGAGCAACTACATGCTTATTTTAAAATTTCATAGTTTTGTTTAGTAAAACTACTTGATACACTTTTAGACGAACAAACCCTCAAATTAAAAAAAAAACTCTACTACTCGGGCCAAATCAGTGACACGGGCGAATGAACATGACACCTGGCTGACACGTGGATCGCAACTTGATGCTTCCCCCGCGGCCCCGCGCGACGCCCTCCGTGTTTCTTCTTCCTCTAATTGCGAAATCTTATCATTACTTATCATTAATAAGTATTACAGGACCTTTATACCAGAATTCTCTATCAAGATTATCCAATTCCACGCTGTACTTTGCACAAACGTCATTCAAGTCAGGTGTCATCTTCATTCGCCCGAGTAGTACTTGCACTACTGCTTTAGCTTTGGGTTGTCTGCCAGTCAGTCATCATCATCATCATCATCAACCTATAGCAGTCCACTGCTGGACGTAGGTCTCTCCCAAGCCGCGCCACTGAGCCCGATCTTCGGCTCTCCTCATCCACTTTCTGCCAGCTATAGCGCGCAGATCATCGCTCCATCTGGCCAAAGGTCGTCCTACACTGCGTTTGCCTAGACGTGGTCTCCACTCAAGAACACGTTTACCCCAACGGTTGTCGGTTCTTCGGCAGACATGGCCGGCCCACTGCCACTTCAGCTTGCTGATCCTCTGAGCTATGTCGACCACCTTAGTTCTCTGTCGAATGACAGTCAGTCATTTCAGGATTATTTATTTAAATCGATGATGTAGTCCTAAAGTTCCGAATTTATGATATAAAGTTATAATTATATAAAAAATATTATTACCTGCTATTAATTTGTTATATATTTCTTTACACACAGCTCGACAATATATCTGAGCCAAGGTGCATGTGCGTGCATATCCACTTTTAATGCACGAGTAAATCCTGCTTATTCTACTCGAGATAGATAAGTTTACGCTCTAGTGCAAATATATTAAATTCCACTATGTTATCTGCTACGTCACGCACGAGAGATGCTCTATAGGCTATGACTAGGTAACTGCTCTACAATCAACAATACCATCAATCAATATACATAGACACCACTGTACTAGGTCTTGTACTAGGCTTTCTCCGGACTAGCCACTACCACTACCACTGAACGAAGAGACTTGAAATTTGGACGATATATAATCCATATTATGACGCTTCCATCGCTACTGATTTATCAGGCCGCACTCTATGTAAGGCATCGTTTGGATGAATATCCTAAATTCGGAGACAGTCACGAGTACGGCACTAGAAACGCACATAAGCTTAAAGCTGTTCCACGTCGCCTGGCTAAGTCATCAAAGCTGATTCACATTCTAGGGCCAACAGTATATAACCGTCTCCCAAACATTATCGTAGAGGCGAATTCTATAAATCAATTCAAACTGAAACTTAAAAAGTGGCTAATCGACCAATCATTTTATGATGTAAATGAATTAATTCAATAATGTATTGGGTATGTTAATACTATTTTACAATTATTATAATTTATTTCTATGTTAATTAATTTATTAATTAAGTTCAATTTTATATTTCTATACAATTTGACATGTAACTCTTGTTGCCAATAAATAACTATGAACTATGAACTATTCGTCACGATACGTAAGTGCGTAGAGTTTCTAGTAAGGCTGCAAAAATATTATGGAGAACAGGTAAATGTTTCATTGCTGTTAGCTGTAAGTAGAGAAAGTAATTGCTCGTATATAAGGTACGCTATAGATACTGACCGCGGCTTTGCCCGCGTGGTATCAGGATAAAAAGTAACTGGTTCTTTTCCTACCTGCCCATGTCATTCTTTTCAGCTTATTAACAATACCTGCACCAAATTTCATTTCAATTGTTTCAGTAGTATAGGTATAGGTGTGATTGAGCAACAAAAAAAACTTTAATCCATCCTATCCATTCATTCAAATTTTCATACAATTCTAATTTCCTTTTTCTATTATTTTATTTGGTCGTGGGTTCGAACTTTGTCGTACATCAATGGATTTTTCTATTCAAAAAATCTATGAGCTTTTAAAACGCGTGCTTAACGGTGAAGGAAAACATCGTGAGGAAACCGACATGTCATAGAACCTAAAAGTTCGAAAAACATGAAATCCTTTCACCACACTGGTTCGAAAGAACTAAAATAAATAAGAAGAAGAAGATTTGGAAAATTAGAAGTTGCATAAATAAAATATTTTTCACAGAAAGGGTTACTTCAAAACAACGAATTTCTACAAGACTAAAAAAAAGCCGACGGAAGTTTGGAAATCCAAAGATAATCTTGGAGCTTACGCATAATTTGCGAGTCCAAAGGAGTCCGTTTCCTTAGCAACCGATCCGATAAGGCTATTTAGGATCCCATGGGTCACACCTTTTGGGTCTGATTGATGGATAACGAAGGTTTACATACAAGTACCGTATTGTTTTGGACTCTTGGGTAATGTTAATTTGGTACCTGAAAAAAAAACCACTGTGACCTCCTTAGCGACAGACCTTAGCTTCAGTGACGTAGAACAAGAAGTAAACGTAGGTGTTGTAGTAAATATTTTACCACGTTTTTATGGTAAGTTCTCATTAGTTCCATTGAAAACAGTTCCATGGAAGTAGTGGGAAAAAAATATTTCCACTAATACCATGGAACAACTCATAATGGAACTACTGGGAACTATCCGTTTTTATTTGGTCACTTTTCTGTTATAAAATAAATAAAAAATAACCTAAAATAATAACAAAGAATACATAGGGCAATGCAGCCAGTATCCTCAGCACGCTGCCATCGGCTATCGAGATAGAGCAGTTGAGCTACCTATAGATAGTTTGCAACGGTCTAAGGGTGGCCCAATTGTTTCCTTTTGTAAATGTTGTAATATAGATTGTAGTAGTTAGCTTATGCTGTAATAAACTCCATGTTTGTCTGTCGTTTCGGATGGAATATAGCAACTCAAAATATGATCACTTCCCGATTAGCTTTTCGGCTGAAACTTTCAGGATAGCTCAAAACTCGATGACAATGCATTTAAAATCAATTTAAATAATAAAATAAAAAATAATACTAAAACTCCAACCTAACCTCAAAAATGCCTCGTAAAGGAAGCAGCGAGAGCAAAATCACAAGGTTTTTAGATTATTATTTTTTATATTTTATTTTTAGTTTTAACACTAAATTAATGAAACTAAATTTTACCATTTTCACTAGCTACAAATGCCTGTAAAATCAGAACACAGTTAAACTTACACATCACTTGGCGGCAGAATATCTGGCACTAGTATCTTTACATCCACACGATCATGCGAAGGATGTCTTCCGACTATACAAATATTAGTAGTTACATTGTACGGTCAGCATCAAAAGTCGATGACCACATTTAGATTTTCAAAATCGCTATACGCCATATTATATTTTTAACGACGAGGTGTATAATTATGTTCACTCAATACTAGCGCTTGTCATGTTGAGCGATTTTGGTATAATAAATGGTGTAAAGCGATTTTGAACAGCTGAATGTGGCCATTGACTTTTGATGCTGACTGTACATACTTAGGCGACAAAGCGACGAGCCAAAAGCTCTACAAAGCACTAGGAAACATACATCTTCACGTCACTTAAGACTTCTAGATTTTGCGTATTTGAATTAATTAGACGTCGCAATCGCCTCATTTTCAACCGACTGCCAAAAGTCGGAGGTTCTGTTTTTTTAATGTTTGTTACCTCAGAACTTTGTTGTTTATGAACCAATATATTAATATATTACACCGTGGCTTAGTTGGTAGTGACCCTGCCTACGAAGCTTGGTGTTCCGGGTTCGATCCCCGGCCGGGGCAAATATTTGTGACGAACACAAATGTTTGTTCTCGGGTCTTGGATGTTGTGATGTCTTGTATGTGTCCATGCCGCCTGCGACACAGGGAATCCTAGTGCAGGGGTGTGAGTGTGTGTGTGAAAAATATAAAAAAAAAACTTTTTATTTGAAAATTTATCCAGATTGGTCCAATAGAAATTTATGAAAATTGGTTTAGTACTTGAGTATTGAAATCAAAATAACTGAAAAAATAACATCATCTAAGTAAACGAAATGGCGTATTTTGCTTCCCTGTGGCTATTCAGTGGTGTTTATGATCACTAGAGCAGTCAATTGAAGTAAGTTGTACTACGTTTTTGTAAAACCTTACGACATACGAAAGTATTTTTGCCGAAGCGGGAGTAACCCGTCTAGGTAGGTATGTAGGTACTCATTGAATAAATGTATAGGATGCACTCTTACTTCGGATCTGTATCTGACGACGACTATACAATATACGTCACGTGGGCTGTGGTCCCAATCGACGGATTCAAAAATGTAGCCGGCGATTCGGACCGTGGTCCCAATACCTAGTGGTCCCAATCGACGGAAGCCTCTGATTATTACATCCCAAATGCTTTATGAGCTGATTGCTAGATCTAAAGTTTAATAGTAGAAAATAAATAACATTTGATGTATTCGCTGTTTGAATTACTATACGTCTATTTAAACATATTAGAGAGGAATGCATACGCTCCGATGTAAATAGAACTGAGTTGTGTTGGAACAATACATAACTCAGGTATATTTCAAATCGATGGCAATTTGGCATCGATACCCGTTCTGGAGTGCTGGACAAATCGGTATATATTACATCTTGTAACCGTGTTGATCAATATGAACTATTTAAATTCTGAAGTATTGTTACGTATTCTCTGTAACGGTATAGGTCAGAGGTAAATTAATTAAATCAAATCTTATTATTGTTTTAAGTTTACATTACGAGGGTGACATGTTGAAATTGTGATTAAAAATTAAATTGGTTGTCTGTAAAGTTGGTTTACGGACGATAGTTTAACGTGACTACCAGCGTTACCGGACAATGAGGGTGACCGGAAAAAGAGTGTTACCGGACAATGATAGCGTTACCGGACAATGACAGCGTTATCCGGACAATGACGTCAACGTTTTCGTGCATGCAGCCGGCGTTCATCGATTTATTAATATCACTTTTATCATTATTAATTAAAAAATAATCAAGGTTTTACAAAAACATAGACAACCGACTTCAATCGGATTGTTTTAGTGAACGTAAACACCACTGAAAAGTCACAGGGAAGCAAAATACGCAATTTCGTTTACATCGACGACATAATTTTTTTCAGTTATTTGGATATAAAAACTAAACTACTCAATAAATTTTGATGAAATTTAGTACAGGACCAATCTGAAAGTATATCCTCCCAAACAAAAAAAAATTAATTCGGTTCAATAATAACAAAGTTCTAAGGTAACAAACATTAAAAAAAAAGCAAAAAAAAAAACATTCACCCGAATTGATAACTTCCTCCTTTTTGAAGTCCGTTGAAAACACATAGCATTCTGCTATTGGACAAAGTTCGTAGTTTTCTCTAAGTTTGTGCTAATCAGCTCAGTTTGGATAATGTTCAATTTTTATCAACTACAATGCGTAAATCCTTTTTGAAAATGGTTGAAATTCCACATGGTACCGAAAGAACTCTTAAAAACTAAGTAATAAAATATTTAAGGGTAATCGTCAAGGCAAATTTCCATACAAAATGTTTCGGATAAATACTCAAAAAGCACGCCGTATTATAGTAATTTCTTCACACTATTCGTTTCGTCCATGTTTTTTGATTTCGTCAACAAAAAAAGTAAAAGGTTTCATACTTTAATTTAGATTTTATACGTGTTTTAAAATTAACCTTACTGACTTAAAAACATGTATAAAATCTAAATTAAAGTATAAGTACTTTTCACTTTTTTTGTTGACAAAATCAAAAAACATGGACGAAACGAATAGTGTGAAGAAATTACTATAATACGGCGTACTTTTTGAGTATTTGTCCGAAACATTTTGTATGGAATTCGAATTTGAGGATTCCTTTTAATTCCATAATCTTACTTATTAAGTTTTGTGAAATGTATCAAACCCACATTTCAATTGTTTCAGATCTCAGCCGTGTCTTGGAGAAAGTTACTACAAAATATAAAGTTCTAGTGAAGTGAGCAGTGATAACAATTAGGGAGTTTAATTAACTTTGCTGTTTCTTTTCAAAAGGAGGTAAGTTTTAAATGAAAACGCTTCGTAGAAAATCTTATTGAAAGCATTCAGGTGAAATTATTGTGTGCTATAGGTAATTATTATTATTGCCACTGCTGGGCAAATGCCTCCCCCCATTGCCTCCACTATAATATTTTTTTTTTATGAAGTGAAAGCTCCTTTAGGAGTGCTGAACAATTTATTTTGTGGGTGTGTCAATGAGACTGAGCCGTTAGGCTCGGTTATGTAACGCTCGTTCGGGTAAAGTCGACTCGAGTCGGCTAAGGTGACTGTCGGTTCTTTTAATATGTTTGATGTAAACTGATTTTTGAAATATTCAGTATGTGATATTCGAATTAAAAATGATTTTTCGTCGGTCTGGCTCAGACAGTCCCAGAATTGAATATTTTTTACAAAATAAAACAATTGTTTAGCAATTACATTAAACGGAATGGTCCTCGAAACTTGGAGAGAGAGATTCGGGAGGAATGCGCTCCACACAATAATTATAATCCACGTAATTACTGCAAGATCTTTTTCTTCGTAATTTTATGTAATAGATAAGGAAATTCAAACAAAAATCATATTAACGAAATTAATTTCGACCCGCGATCTTGGCCATTCGGCTGTTATGATATACATACAAATACGCAGTCATACTACTTACAAAAAACACGAAAGTGTAAGTTTTAATTAAATGAGTAAGAAATGAACTTACCTAGATTAAGTTTGTGAAATAAATCATTCATTCATTAATTTGGTTATGATTTCATCAATCATGCCAAAACTAGATAAGAAAATTGCGAAAGTTTGTGACTTTGGAAGTGCTAGTTAATCAATCACGCCTATAGATAAGAATAATTGGCAAAAATTTAGGAGGTTCAGATACACAGTTCTCTTGATTTTGGTATCATGCGGGCAAAGTAACTGACATAACTATTAGTAGTTTTAATATTAGGTTTTACAGTCTTATTCAAAATGTAATAGCTTCCCATAAAACGCCTCTAGGCTCAAACATCAGTTACAAACAGATCTAGAGACGAACAAAAGTCTATTGTGAACAGTATAATCGCGGGCAGAGCGAGATAAGGAACAGTGGGGCCGCCCCACTTTACACCTCCTGCCTTGCGACTGTCAGAGAATGTAGCCGACTGGTATACAATCCTCGTTCTGTGATAGAGCTACGAATGATGAAATGCATTCTCTTGTTGGGTACTACGATCTAGAATATACCAGAAATATAATAATAGGTATTTATGCGCCGTTCTCTTTTATTTCAATATTTCGTGTCCTTGTCCATCCCAGGATTGTCTGGAAGAGATCGCTTTTAGCGATAAGGCCGCCCATTGTGCCACTTTTTCTTCAGTATTGTTTCTTTTTCATGTATCGTTATTATAAGATGTGCAATAAAGAATACATCTATCGTATATGGGAGTAGGGAGATAATTAATTCTCACTGCATTAGGAAGTTGGTAGTTCAGGTACAATGCGACCATGACAGAGAGCTGATTGTATTGAAGTCGGGCTCAAATATCTGCGTATTCCTTGATACCAATATGCACCCAACTTTTTTTTAAAGTAAGTAACTCAAGTTTTGCTATCAATCCTAATACTTGCAAATATATTTCACAAACACATGTCATAAACAAAAATCACTATCTTGCCTCTATCTAAATCCTGCTTATCATAAACTGAATTGATTTTATGGCAAACACAAATATCCGACAAGTGCCAGTATTCGATAAAGCTAACCTAATACCCGCCGCTCTCGCGACGCCCTATCAAAGTTTTATATTGAGAGCAATTTCGCTGAAGCCTGTCATTCAATGAAATGAAGACTTGTAGGTTGTCGCTCTGACGCAGAGATTATACCGAGGCATTGGAGTAGGAGATGTAAAGGGTGGCTTCATAAGGGATGCTCTTTGCTGACGGATCTGTAGGTGTCTGTGTCAAAAGCTGTCACAAAAATATGTGCTGGAATATCGGTTTAGGGGTGCAGAATAATTATGCATCTGCTATAAAATTAACGAATCAAAACGTATCGACGTTTTGATTCGTTAATTTTTCCATTAGATGACGAGAAAATAAGGACATTTTACAGTTAAAGTTATTGTATTTACAGAAGTTTTATCGATAAGATAAAGGTAGGATGAGTATTTTTGTCGGCATAACGAAAGTTGAAATGAAAACCATCTGTTTCTGTTGTTGAAAATATTTTTCATCCCATTTTACGTTTTGAATACATTCATGTTTTGGACGAAATGCATTTTCAAGTCATTGCTTTTGTCTAAAAATGTTCACTATATTTTCTGCCATATGCAGGATATTTAAATTTTTGTTGTGATTATTCTCGTAGGTGAACAAAATAAATGATGTTTGCGTTTCAACGAAAGCAGTAAAACTCAGTCCTGGGTTTTCGATGGGTATAAAAAGTAAAAAACCGTGTGGTTTTTATAGCTCTACAAAATTTAAAAACTTTGCGGTTAAGTAGGAATTTCAGCAGTCTAGCTCACCGGCTTCTGAAAGGTATTCAGATAAAATTTTGAATTCATTATATTTTCTTCTACTTTTTTCACATTTATATCTATATTTTTTATTTATGACTTTCGTTATTTAATCTCATAATGAAAAGCTTATGATATAGTTTTGTTTGATGAATGAAATCATCGATAAATGAAGTTAATGATAATAATAATGAATTCGTAAGGACGGTTAATTTAAAAAAATTAACCCCCTAAGGGCCCAATGACTACTTAGTTGTTGAAAATGTAGGTAACAGTTGAAAATTCACATACATTCATTTAAATACACTTGAAAATTGACTAAATAATAAACATTCCTTCTTTGCAGTCTGGTAAAAATAATGAATCTGTTGGAATGTTGCCATGTTATTGAAAAATAAATCAGTAGGATACGACATGGTTTGCAATAGAAATTATTCCAACAGCCTCCGAATCCGCATCAGCTAAATTAATCCATTAGTTTTTTATTGTGAAAAGTATACAGTCGTTTATGGTTATTTTTGTGGCTGAAACAATAACATCCATGGCGGTAAACTTGAAGCTGACGAATTCTCATTATGGTCACACAATCAAGGCCATGAAAAAAGTTGTCCAAGTCCAACACAGACTTGAAATCGTAAAAAGGTTGAGATAAAAATGTCCCTTTGCGCTTTCATACGGTTATGTGGTGTACCTTGAAGAGTGGAAATATATTACGGAGATAAATAGGTACGTGATTTTATTTAAAAAATCGATTGGTACTGTATGAAATAGACAAGTTAGTACAAAAAATTTAGAAATATTTTGAATGGTTGAATTTGCATTTTTCAAAACCAGGATTCAGTATTTTCATTGATAAAAAAAACATGACATGAAACTTTTTTATCGAAATTCTAACACTTCCGAGTAAATTGATCCCTCTATTCAATTTGTGAGTAACAATGTATCGTAACGAACAAAACGTGGGTATTCCATGGAATTGCCCTCTTTGTGTGAGCCAAATTCACTCTTGAACCTTTACCTGTAAAGGTAACATACGATTTTTTCCTATACAGTGGTATTTTTGGTTGTAGCTTGGAAGTGGCACAGCCTGTATACCATGATACTTAAATAGGTATATTACTTGTGTTAGTAAAAACGACAAATTAAGCCAAAGAGTAATGAAAAACCAAAGTAGATAGCTAAGTCAAATGAAGTTCTTGTTACCCGACGAAGTAAAGGTTGGTAGAGAGCGATAGATCTTCAACATACTCTCATTATACAGGGTGTTATAAGACTACTCGCGAAAACTACGGGTACGGGTACGGGTAAAGTACACAATAACGATACTAAAATAACATAACAGTTCAGAAATTGCTACTGTGCAAATAAACAATCAAAACGCCCGGCGGAGCTCATTGTGTGTTTGTACTGGTTAGAAAAATAATGGTAAAACAAACCACGTGTGGATAGAGAAGTAGAAAACAAGCTTAGTTACAGAGGTCGCGGTTATCTGACACTTCCTGCTGTTAGTATATGGTGCAGCTTCCGCAGCGCAGCGGCGTATCGTTTACTTTTAAAATCTTCTTTAAATTTTCAATATCATGTTGCATTTTCTAAATAATTTAGAGGATAATCTTACTCTACTATCGCACTCGTTAGATTGTGTAGATGTATTTGTATGCTATGATATTTATTTATTTATAAAGCAACCAATAAAGCTATTTAAGTCCTAATTTGGACCTTTTAAATGGGCCTGATTTACACATTTTTTTTTGTATCCTTACAGTGCCCGTTCCAGTTTACATTCACCTATTTTGAAGTACAAAACATGAATGACCCTTTGTTGAAAGCCTAGATTTTTTTTGCTACCAGGACACATCAGTTGCTCCGACTTTAAGATTTCTAGTTTTTATCTAATTACTATCTAATTATTTATTCCAATTCGTTCAGACACAACGCCAATCTACCTTGACCCTTAACGTTTACATACAGCTAGCCATAGGAACTGACCTAGTTCCAAGTGTATCAGCCACTTATGAACCTGACGATTTTCGGAGGGGGAATACGATGCTCAAACGAATGATATCTGAGACGCGGAAAGCTGACGCCTGCAACTTCGTTTGCTTTGTGAATTAACAAATTTTCTTTTTTAGGACGTACTTACACCTAACGTTCCCTCCATATTTTTAGTCTCTACGTTCATTGGTTGGGCTTGTTGGTTGTCTGTCAGTCAGTCAGTCAGGAACGAGCCTTATCGATTATATTGATAATAATTAGTTCTCATTTCTTCTGATATACCATTAATCGGGTATGCATCGTGAATTGTAAAAGGAGTGATAAAAATAGTCTTAACAATATTTATCTTGAAGGAAGTAGGTAAGTTCTTAAGTTATTAAGGCCAGCATCCATTGGCGAAGTGTTCTTGATCACATATCATCATAACGAGCTGATGACTTCGTAAGTGCGTCATAAAAATATAAGATAGGATTGAGAATTGAATTGTAGCTCGTACTTTAATAGCCTCCAATAACATCGCAAGTCGTAAACATAGGTACTTTTGCTTTGAATTTTTCAACTTTGTGGCCCAATCCAAAAGTATCGGAAATATTAAAAAAAACTTAAAAAAGTCTCGGGTTCAATTTTTATACAAATTAAAACTGTATACTTAGATTTTTTCGATTAATGACTTTCTCTAGCCAAGAATCAAACCGAAACAAAACGAAAGAGTAAAAGGCTTGATCACAGGGGCTTGAGCTTTAATGTGCTTTATTTATTAGTTGTGAAAGATGTAGATAGTAGAGAGCTCGTCAAGCATGTATCTGCGTGGAGACCTACCTTGACATCTTTTACCTACTGCTCCTCAGAGCATTTATCGCTATTCCCTTTACTTTCAGATTTGCTCATTGAAGCCAAGTTGAAAAATTCACCCTGTATACGTAAATGGCTGATCTATCATCAATACTAAGTGAATGAATAATATACGTAAATACAATCCATAAAATCCCTGATACTAATTAGGTTGCTTAAATAGCCATTCGGTGGTAATAATGAAGAAAAAGGCTATTTTAAAAGGCAAATCAGTTAGAAACTTTCAAAGTAAAAAAGCTTTCAATTGCACACAAGGGCAATTTTTCAAAATATCGTTGGGTTCAGATAAGGGGCGTCGCATAAATAAACGTAAACATGATCGGTTTTTACATTAGAACCTTAGCAATAATGAACTTTAATGCATTGAAATAGGAGTCATGATGAACTGCCATGATCAGTATGGTGTTTTGTTATGGATTGTGAGTTATCCAAAGTTGATGACGGCCGAGATTGAT
This sequence comes from Lobophora halterata, assembly GCA_932526365.1. NCBI lineage: Eukaryota > Metazoa > Arthropoda > Insecta > Lepidoptera > Geometridae > Lobophora > Lobophora halterata. Next base: position 3,579,080 of record OW052012.1, read on the forward strand.
GTTATGTGTTTTAGGAAAATAAAACAGATAAAACGTGGTAAAAAAAGTGGTATTGCCAAATGTCAATATTGTGAAAATTGCGAGTGTTGAGTACTTATGACTTATATGGCGCACGTGTTTATGTTCTATGTAAAGTGATATATTGCGTAGGTATTTAATGTTTATAGGCATTACTTTAGATAGGTATATTTAAAAATATCTCTAAATGCACACAACATCACAACTGAATCGCATTTTATTAAACGCAAAAAACGCGACTAAAATGTCGAAGCACGAACATCGCCGAGACCACGAAATAATCTTTATTTTTTCTTTTTTTAATGTTAATATTTTTAATCATTGCATAAACGTATAATGACATGGTACTCTACCGTAATGCGTGATCATTATCCCTGATCTATGTAGTAAATGTACAAAAATATCTAAGTTCCGTTCATTAGATACCCTACTGTTCAAAGCATTTTACCTACTTATTTTTATACTCTAGAGATAATTAGATCCTAAGTTTTTGGTGCAAACTGCAAACTTCATAAAGAACCATTATTCAAAAATCCAAAAAATCTAACGTATTTTTATGAATTTAATTCTTCAGATTTGTAATTTTCAGGTTAATTAGACGAAATGTTCCAAAACGAATAATTTATCTTCATCTCCGGAGTTCGCTTAATGTTAGGTAATTTTGAGTGGATATGAAAAGTTTGAATTTTGAATAATGGTTAGTATTTTGAGCAATATTAAAACATTTTTATTTTTCACCTAAGTTAACTTTGGAGTGCACTTCATCGTCTTGGGCTTTTTGTACGAGATTCTCTATATCACGTTTTCTAGTGTCTTATTTTCTTCCTTATTTCATTTTCAATAAATTGTATTAAAATTCCAATAAAAGTATATTTTATATTAAAAGTTATAACAGTGGGAATCATTAATTTATTTAAGTACATCCTTATTTTTTACAGACCTACCGTTTTTTTTTGTCAAAAGCTGGTGGATTATTCAGTTTTTACCGAAATTTCTTGGAGGAATACCAAAGAATAGGCATTATATCTGAAACGCATAAGCAATGAGTGAGCAGTAAAGTTTTACATGTTTAAAATAAGTTTCACTGTTACAAGTAGCTTATACCAGTGTTCCAGTTACAACTTATGATTCAGGCCACAGGCCTTTAGCAGTATCTTTTATACGCGCTTTGCTCGGAGCGTTGCCATTGTCTGCGCAGCAGCGGAAATAAATACTATACGTAGATGCGTTACTATAGAACTGCGTTACATTGGCAACTTAGGGTAAATGTAGGATATTCTCATCTCTGCAGCTAGATTTTCTTCTAAATCCAAGTCCTTGTTGTTCTATCAAGGAATATACATAGAGCCTGTTATCAATGATTTATCCTTTGTCGCTGCAAAATACCGCTGCTATGTTGCAAAAAAACTGAGGCCCTGGATTTTGAAACTTGACTCCAAGTCTAGTCTCAGGCATGGCTCATTTACGTATTTTTGATTTTTTTAATGCAATGTTTAAAAAAAAAAATGTGTTCGAGTATAAATTTAAGCACAAGTGTTATTTTTTGCTTTTGCTTTATTTTTTAACATTCAATAACTCTTTGTACCTAACTTTAAGGATAGACATTGGAAAATGTAACACATTAACATTCTATAACATTTTCCAGTGTGCACTTAGTTTTATGCTCATACGATGTTTTTGACCAAATAAACAAAAGCAATTTGTTTTAGAATACATTAGGTCTAACTCAATCATCATGATAGACATGGCTTATTTAAGCCCATAAAATAACTGTTGTCTCAAAATTATAGTACAGTTTGAGACAAGAATTCTCATGAGCGATATTTCTTGTATAGTGTAACTTTCTACCAGTCATTGTGGAATATCCACTCCACTGCTGAATTATGTAGTGTCATGGTGATATTTCCTGGTTTTTATTTATTATCTTTTCTGTAGTATTTTTCTTTATTAGAAACAAACTGGTATTTACTTATATGATGTTCATAGTATATAATTATATTCAGATTAATTACTTACTACATTTTCTACTTCTAATTAGTGCTTTTGGTATGTGTCGTTCTTGTTCAATTTTTTTTTTAAGATGATAAGATAAAAAAATCAATCTTATTTTGCATAAAATAATAAAAAAATATAACGTGAGTGGCTAGAAGTAAATTTCAATTTGACTATTTGACTGCCTAATCAGTGTCGTAATCTGAAGCACAATAGATTACAAATTGTATTAGCCATACATAAATATGTATAATAATGTATTCTCACAAAGTGGCAACAATGTTTATTTCTCTGGCCCAGTTCTCCATAAAGGATATCCTAATATTCTTGCCAATGACTTCATTTGCAAAGATTATATTTGTTACAATATAAGCAGTAAGGCATATTTTAATTTATAAAACTAAGTTACAGTAAAATTACTTTGGCTAAATTGTAATAGTATTAGAGTACATAAAAAAAGTAATTATTGAACGCTAAACAAAAAAACAGACAAGCGGCATTTCTAGACTAGAAAAGAATAATGACTGTTGTGGCTTTTCCCTTATATTTCCTCACTACAGATTTTCTGTTCTGTGTAATGCAAATTCTGTGGCTCCAGTTAATCAAAATACACCGTGAACGATTGTTTACTCGACATTTCAAACCACATGTTTCCGTCGTCCGCTAGTCGGGGACTACCATTTGGCAGGTCTTCAAAATCCAGCGGTCGATGACAGGGTTACAGAAGATGACCTTATCTTGTTCAGTTAGTTCCGGTTGCTTGTTCCGTTCTACGCTTGCAGTTGGCAGCATCTAACTGGTATATCTTGTTTCTAAGCACTCATCAGTTAGGTCAAGGATTTGCAATTAAATGTCGATCATCTGATAAAATTCATAGCTTCTCATAAATTGATAATATGTTTTTGGCGTATTTGCAAACTGCACCTATGAGTCGTGTTTTATCATTTTTAAACAAGTGTAGAGACGACTCAATACTCAATTATACTTTATTGTATAAATGTTGTAATATAAAGGTGTCATACATAATAATTATTATGTACCTATAAGTTTCAAACATTTTCCCTAATCGGATGTACAATAGTCACTTAAGTTTAAATTAAAAAATGATCTTAAAAAGTATGTAAGTTATGTTTCAACGACCTACGTGGTCTGCTCATAACTAGAACAGTGCTACATAGGACTTTGAATGACATAGACCGGTTCAACACTATAATAGTGGTTGTCCATTTTATGCACACTATAGTATTATTTTACTCACTGTTCACGAAGTCCTTAAGAAGTTATCCTCAATATCCGCCTGCTCTGAAAGATTTATTACCCCAATCAATCACAATTTTAAGATGCGAGTATAAATTAATTGGCATGTCAAAATATAGATTTCAATGTGAATAACCGTTGAAACTTGTAGCTTCAAATTATTTTAAAAATTGTTGGTTGTATATGTATGCAACGTTTTTAGGAAACCCGCAGAACCCAAAACATTTGGATTAAGTTTTTTCTAATGACAAAACGAATTGTGTGTCACACAATTCACAATTTTCACAATTTTTATGCTGCAGTGGGTTAATTTATATAAGAGTTTAATAATAACATTTTTTTATTTAAACTGTATCCCATTGTTATATATAGGATAAATAAGAAAAAAAGAATATAAATACTTACTTCCAAGTAGAGTGATAATGCAGCATATTTCTAAATTCATTTAATGTTAAAGAGAAGGAAGCAGAGTATACATTTCAATGTTATGTAAAGTATACTATTCCTGTGCTACTCGGAGCTACAAATAGTTATGAGCTCAGTCGTAGCCTTTCTTTTATTTCATTCTTCACGGAGCAAAGTCTAGACAGTTTCATCGAGTAGATTTTAATCTAGAAACACTTTCCTAGTGCTTACGATTGGGTGTTTAATGTAGGGAGTAAAACTATAGGGTGTTAAAAGCATTTACTTGAGTGCTATACAAGACGTAGGAGCCTCTTCGACTTTACCAATAAAAAAAATATATTGCCAATAACTCTCCTTATTTGAAATGGTTACGAATGGATAAGATCAAAACTATAATAAGACATAATAATGGTTTCCTTAGAGCTCATAGCACCCAGTAGCTGTAGTAGTTGGAAGCCATCGTCACAGCTCGTCGCATACGAGAGAGTACGGTAACTACACACTTTGAGCCACTGTCTTTTCACCTGACGGGCCCGGAAAGCTACTTTTGAAGATAGAGGTCGACAAAGGTTTTCTAAATGCTTCCTATGATAGTTCACAGTGTTCTTGTCAGTAATATGGCCTGCGCACATTAACGCACGGCACGGCAAAGTTTTTGAAATGTATCAATTGAATACTTATCCAATCGAAATAAGGTCTTATATTTCAGTGCTCGGTGATCGACCGGAGAATCGAGGAGCATCCCAAAGCAATGCTCGTGCATTGAAATATATGCTTTATTTAGATACCATACTTATTTAATTCAATTGATACATTTAAAATGCTCTGCCTATACCGTCTGCCTAGTTTGCGCAGGCCATTAATGTTCTATGATGTTTTTTACCGCCTTGTGGTTATAAAATTGGCGGATCGACTCGTTCAGTAAATTGCATGAAGTTTTCGCATATTACCAGTTTCTAAATTGCAACACGGTTTAGTAAATAACGTTACAGCTAGTTACCAAAAAATCTAAAGAACTCATAAATTTTCTTAGTAAATCCTTATTTAGATTACATTTAACACAAAAAAAATTAAGCCAGTGGTTTGGTCTGTGCATTGTCTGCCAGTCAGTCAGGGCCAAGTCTTTTATATTGAATTCACGCGTTCTTCAAAGAATTAAAATTTTAATACCATCAGCGTGAATCTTCGAAAATCCGGGTTAAAAACAGACACATGAGTCTTGTCGACCTTTGTTTGATAGTTTATCCGTGGTCGTTACCATGATTCATTAGATTCCGCGATTTCAGCGTTCGATGAATCATGTTATCAATAAATCATGATATAAATGAGGACGTGGTGGCCGAGTGGATGAGGCTCTTGCCTTGCGATCTGATGGTCGCGGGTTCGAATCCCGGTGGCAGTCTACGTAAATGGGTTTTTTCGGTCGAAAAAATCTATGTATGCATATCCCACGTTCTCGCAACGGTGAAGGAAAACATCGTGAGGAAACCGGTATGTCGTAGAACCTAAAAAGTTCGAAAACATGTGTCGAGTGCACGAAAGGAGCCTCTTCGAGGCGCACTTGAAATCCTTTCACCACACTGGTTTGAAGGAACTAGTGACACGATAAGAAGAAGAATAAATCATCTATTATCATAGCTGTGCGAGGTAAATGCGGATGAAAACAAATATAACAATACAGTCTTAGATAAATTAACAATTATTATCTAAGTATCTTATCTTCATTTACATCTTGTCTTAGAGCTGCAGTAGGGCCATAAAAAAGTATTGTTATAACATATTTTGATGATTGCAAACTAAAAAAGATGAAATAAATAATGAAAAGTGCAAGAAAAATTTATAGTTATCTATAAAAACCAGCGAACCTAACAGTTGGTTATATTCTCTTTGCTAACAGTAGTCGCATATGATGTGTCAAATCTGACATATCATGAACTTTTTTTGCAAGAACTTTATTATTTTGAGGCTAATTAGCTTTATTTTTTTGAGGTTGGTACCATCTGAGAGCCAACTTCCTGTTTCAAACTTCTAATAAACTACCTTTTTCACGAAATGACTCCCATAAATTGACAGAAAGCGAGAGGAAAGATGTTACACATCAAAAAGCTTATAATTCTCTGCGGTATTAATCTGCCTATTATAGTTCTGCCCTCATAACGGAGAGTGCAGTAACTAGCATTTTTGGTGAAATTGAGTTAGATACCTAATCAGAATCCCCAAAAAAAGTACTTCATACTGGTTTCACTCACACATCAAAATTATTAGGTAATTCTAGAAATTATTGCAGTATGTATAGATAGTGCGTTCTTTTTATTTGCATTTAGTTTATATTCTTTGTGACTTCCTAGTCATGAATGTAGTATCTAATAGATACTTCATTTATAATTAGTAAATTTTACAAAATGTCCGAGGCTTGCTTTCTAAGAATGCAGTATCTAATAGGTACTGCGGTTATCATAAGGATATTAGACGAATATGAATAGTTAAGCACTATCCAAGACCGTTATAACTTAGCAAGATACTGCAGCTATGTTTAGCTACAACGATGCCTTGCATGTGCCTAAGAAGAAGTATCTGGTTAAATCAGCCTGTTTCATAACTCCATGCAAGATGCACCACACGTGTCGTCTGAATTTACTTTTTCTCGCAGAAAGTTAAAAAATTAATATAAATAAAAATTGGCGTCATGAAATTATTTACTTACATGTTTTTTTTATTTCGTTTTGAATTTACTTTTCTTTACTTTACTTTACTTCTGTGCATTTTCTATTGCAATATTGTGGTGGATGAGTTTCCTAATGGAAACTAAACGGAAACGCTACGGCTACGCTGATGACCTGGCTATCCTTGCTACAATATGTGTCGAAAACATACTATGCGACCTCATCAACACTGCCTTCAAGATAATCGAAACTTGGAGTAAAACATATGGACTTTTAGTGAACCCATCCAAAACAGAACTCATACTGTTGACCAATAAGAGAAACTTAGCCAGACTAAGACTACCAAAACTCGCCAATACGGAATTAACACTAACAAATGAGGTCAAGTATCTAGGTGTCACGCTAGACAGCTAACTTCTTTGGAATAAACACCTTGATAACAAACTGCAGAAGGCCTGCATCATCTTCTTTCAATGCAAACGAATGCTTGACAAGACATAGGGACTATCACCATAATTGACAAAGTGGCTGTACACTACAGTCATAAGACCGACACTAGCATACGGAGCAATTGTATGGTAGACAAGAACTGAGCTGAGCACTGTAGCATCCAAACTATTAAAAATCCAACGTCTATCCTGTTTGGCAATCGCAAGATGCATGAAATCACTTGACGTCTTTATACAGCAGGAAGCGACAATAGCCGCCATCAGACTCCAACAACTAGGGCTGTGGGGGAATACTCAAAGCTCGCACGCTGCTATTCTAGATCGTGCGATAGCCATCGAGCTACTAATAGCAGCCCCGTGTGACAAAACACCAAAGCAGATATATCACTTTCTGAAACAATACCGTATCTGTATACGTGTATCAATCAGGAATTGATGAACTCCGCAACTACACTGATGAATCCAAGACAAAAACAGGTACACTCGCTAGACCTTAATATGAACATAAGCATGACACTAGGCACGTACAGCTCCATTTTTCAATGCGAGTGTGTGGCAATAGCAGAAGCTGCCAACGCCATAGCACGGAGAGGCGTACGGGATTACAAGATACGAATTCTCTCTGACAGTATGGCAATATTAAAAGCCTTAGAAAGCTACACATGCAACTCGAGGCTTGTATACGAATGTCATTTATCCCTAGATACCATATCTACGCACAAAGATGTTACTCTACAATAGATAAAAAGACACAGCACATCACTAGGGAATGACGCCACAGACGAGCTAGCCAGAATAGGATCTGAGACCTGGAGTGGGACCTCTCCCCTTCCTGCCTCTGCCACTTTCTCAGATGCGTACGTGGATGCCAACATAACGACCGCTGGATTAATGCCACGGACTGCCGACAATCGAGAATGGTCCTGCTACAGTTAACACCGAGACTGACAAACGTCTCATAAACTTGAAGAGGTAAGATCTACGTGTGATTGTGGGTACAATCACAGGACACTGTAGACAGTTGAGTAGACTCAATAAACATATCTACAAAACATTGGTAACACTCACTCCACAGCAGCCCACTCTGAAGAGGCTGCTTAACAGAAGAAGAATCAGCTGCCCACGTAGTCCTGGAATGCGTGGGAGTGACAGCACAACGACATAAAACCTTCGGGCAACCGAGGTCACTCCGCGAAGCCTGCGAAGAGCCCAGGAATCTTCTGCGCTTCTGGACGAAGTAAGGCTGGCTACATCCGTAGCCAGCAGGAAACTTGCTCACGCAAAAAGGACCAATTGCGGAAAATGGAGTCATTTACATTACATTATAAACGACCTCCCCCACACATAATAAATAGTATTAGGTTCTATTAAGAAAAAAAAGAAAAATTTGAATATAAAAGATAAATTTCAACTAGATACTATTTTAAAAACAGTTCTCAACTAAGAAAGTCCTAGCCAATACTGTAGTAACTATGTAGTTACTGCACCTATGATTACAATCTCACTCAATTTTGATTTTATGGTCTGTAATGATTGACGCATTAAGTAATTTTCGTAATAATTAGTGAAGTAACTAAGGTACTTACTGCAGTATTTTTTAGGAAGCTATGCTTCGTCAGGTAGGCAGTTACTAAGCATAAGTATATTTTTTTATTTTACGGTATTATGCTTAAATATTATAATCAAAATATCAGCTTTATAAAAACTTTATGTTTTTCCCTTTCTTTTGATGTATCGCATGTCGCGAAAGCTTATATAGTTTTGAGCCGGCAACAATTTCAATTTTATTTTTTTCAAAGTCGTTTTTCTCGAAAACATGTTTGACATAGTTACTGCACTATCTGTAAGGAGGGCAGAGTTTGCGCCAGTGTTTGTGATAGAGAAAAAAATCTCAGCTGACCTTGCTCGGCACATGCTCCCACACTAAACAATGTTTACCTAAAACGTCTGAAATATCCAAGACCGTAGCCTAGTGATCTAATAATGGGATACCTATGTTTACAATTTTTGCGTGGTTCAGTTTTACCAAATATCGTATATACCTCTAGCTTCCCGCCCGCAGTTTTATATACATGATATCGGAATAATAATAATAATAAAAATTATTTACCTATTGTAAAAACATGTGACAATGTACAGTGGTCTTATCCTTAATAAAGATCTCTTCCAGACAACCTAAGTACCTAAAAACTAACATAACAACTAAGGTACCTTGGCTTGCCGTTGGTCTCAGCATAGTGTTTAGTGTTTAAGTGAATGAAAAGTGGCCTTGGTTTTATTCTAAGTTCTTATTTAAATACAAACAGTTTGACTCAATTTTCGAAAAATTTCCAATAAGCACCAAAATACATATAAGAATACTTTTGCCGAAACATATGAGAAAAGTTGACGCTGCATCGATAAGAACTTTTTTTACGAGAAAAGCGGCTCTGTTTTGAAATTCACCTGGTGGTTTTATGGTTATAAAATCCAGGAAGTCTTATCTGTAGGCTCAATTTTAACCTAAAAATATGATAGCGTATTTATTTTTATTACATTTCATTTCATTGGTTTAAACTTAAATTTTACTTCAATTTAAATCATCTAGATATAAATGAGTAAAAATTTCAACATGATATTTCGCCTGGATTAAATTTAGCAAATTCACTCAAGAATCCACGCAGTGAAACGTACAAGTATATAGGGGATCTTCTCATTAGTAACGTCCCTGAGTACTTCCTTTACAAGAACCAAATTTCGTCGTGTACAGTCAAAGTCAAAATAACTTTCAGCTTTTACAGCAACCAACATCGCTATCATGCTTTTGCAAAAAGCTTTTACATCAAAACTACGTAGTTTTCATGATCTATGTATTGTGTACGAAAAATTTATAGGAAAATGTGATTTAAAATCTTTTAAAACTGAATCTGATAATATTAGATTAACTTTACATTATGAAAATTAGCCCTCTTTTGAATCATTATATTAAACACTACGTGGCAACTTAATGCTGTAATGTTTGGGATTTTGTTGCTGTCTGTTTCGTGTTATCGACTGTAAACTGTACGGGTACTGAAGCTGGTTAGTCACACAAATGTAATTGCGGTTAGCACTGCGACTGTTACACTGCCAGTGGCCTAATCTAGTAGGTCCCTCGTTGTGGCTGACATGGCCGCTCGGCAAGAGGCCAAATGGCAAAACTTCGCAAAAATAACCAAATTCCTCTCTATCCCAAATAAAATATTTTTTTATGAATTGTACTTGAGTTTGTTTACGATTCAATGGATAACACTTTTGTTATCCATAAAATCCATTAACAAAATAACGGAAATAGAAAATCTGTATTTCCGTTATTTTCTGAGATTATATATTTCTAGTAAAAATAAACAAATCAGTTGAAATAAGTGATTGCTGCCATGTCACACTTATTTCTATAATATTTCAAATTGACGCACCTAATAGCAAGTAAAAGCTTTCAAAATATTGCACGAGGAATGTCATAACAACCTCTTCCGTTCTGTAAATCGATTACAACAATGTAAATAAACATTATATCTGGTATTGATAGTTAGCAGGAATCCACTATTATTTGGCAGAGTTTCATTACACACTATGGATATGATAACAATACGATAGATCGGAAACAATGTTGGAATTTCGTATGAAAATGCACTCGATTTTGTACTTTAAGAGCATAGGTTCACAGAATTGAAAGCTCTCGAGTTATTGGAGATAGTCAGACCAAGCCACTCAAACCTGAGCCAGACAGTCATGTCCAAAGTGCCTTAGGACCTTGAAACTTTAGGTAAATCTTACCGACAATGAGCAAGAACAGTGGTAAACTCGTTGGAATGTGGCGAGTCAACGAGGTTTGCATATTGCAGAAAAACTGGCTATATTGTAAAACTAATACCTTGATCACACGAGTACTCGGCCGAGACAGTACCTACTCTCGGTCGAGTACTCGGTACCTACGTAGAAACATAGCGCCGAGTGCTCGGCTGAGCGAGTGATGTAAGCTTTCACTGTCTCGGCCGAGTAACATTTTACTATCTCAGCCGATTACTCGGTACGTGTGATCTAGACATAAACGATCACTATCGGCTAGAAAGATCCTTTAACTACTTGCTTTTGTACATTAAACTCGCCACTGTCCTGTCCTGTTTCAAGTAAGTATTTGAAACGGGCTGAAAGTAGACTCAAACTGTATTTTTCTACGGCTGAATTTAATTTTCGGCTTCGGCTGGATGATACCGAGTTAAAACTTATGGTATTATCGACTTATAATATAAAATAAACAAAATCTATTCAATAGTCTGACGTGAATAAGTAACAGAATTGGGCTGTTTTCAGATCTAAGCTATATTGTAAAATTTGCCTGCTGCCTACTAGAAATTGCAGTGAGTCAAAAATGTGTTCACCCACGATTATTGTTGAATTCACACGTATTTCAGTAACATGGCTAATTTTGTTTTGTTACGTTTCTATTTCAGACTTTCCTTGAGAAAACCACTTCATTGATACAGGCGCCGTGATTTGAACTGAACAATTTTAACAATTAACTTAGTTGTTTTAAGGTTCATTATTGTTTTTTTGTTTAGTTCATCGATACAACATAATTTGTTTGATTGTTTATGGAGTTACCATCAGTAGTCGTTAATGATAGAGTTTATTCGAACATGACAGACGACTGATCAAGAATATGGATTTTCCTCAAAAAAACTACAAAGAAGAGTTCTTAATTTTTGTGATAAGTAATTATAACTAGCTGATTGGTGCTATTATCTGCTTTGCCAAGAAGAAAACAAGCCGTAAAATAATATAGTCAGGTAACCACTTTTAATGCTATCATTAGATCCCATATCATTAGGGGGCTAGGGAAAGGGTCGGCAAAACGTGTCATCTTCTTCCATTCGTCTCTATCAGCCGTCATCTCTGTAACACCACCTGTTTAATTAATATTGCCTTACATATTCATTATTTTCCAACTAATAGAACAAAAATGCAATTCATTCCCATAACAGAGTAGACAGCAGACAACTTCAAACCGTAACTGAAACCACAAAAGGCTCTCCGCCGCGTAACCGATCCTATAAACGCGATAACAATGGCCAGATGATGGACATTGAAAATAGAACGTACAGTAAACAACCAACCTAGCGTTGTGAAGTCGACGCGGTGAGATTAACCAACTGAGCTGCTGATACCGTGACGTCACCAGCACTGCCACTGATACGGGCATGTTTTGACAACATATGTAGTACTACTCGGGCGAATTAACATGACACCTGACTTGAATGACGTTTGTGCAAAGTACAGCGTGGAATTGGATAATCTTGATAGAAAAGAGCTCCTGTAAAACGCGATCACGCGCGATCGACGTTCGCGCGAACTTGCGATGGTCGCGTCATCGCGTTCTATTAGGACACTGCCTAATACTTGGTAATGATAAGGCTTCGCAATAAGAGGAAGAAAAAACACGGAGGGTGCCGCGCGGGGCAGAGGGGGAAGCATCAAGTTCCGAGCCACGTGTCAGCCAGGTGTCTTGTTAATTCACCCGAGTAGTAATTTATACTAGTGAGAATAGAAAATAGATCTGGCTTACGCTTTCAAGCCGTTTCAAGGTAAAGAGGAATCTGACTATTGTTTTCTATATGAAGTTCTAGCAAGCTGTTTTTTTTGTAAATATATCTCTGTAGAAAAGCTTCAGATTTTTATAATTTCAATAACTCTACCAAAGATTCTCTCATTGTGATCTCATACTACCAATTACCTTATGTTTTGTTCTACTTGTCCAATTTATGTTTGATGTATTTAGTTCAAATTTTAACACCAGGCCCGCTAAATAAATCCGCTTAACTTCTTAACAAAGGTCTTAAATAACTTAACTCTAGTTTAGAATTTTATTTTGTTTTTTAATTTTATTATGATAATTTTTTTTCTTTCTTTTCTCTTTGGGTTTTCCGAAATCTGAAACGGGAGTCTCGTTTCAGATTTTGGAAGTCAACATTTACTGAGAATGCCTCGTGTAGAGGCAAAACACGTGTCGAGTTCTGACTTGGGATTTCTGTTTTCGGCACTTTGGTTTAGATACTTAAATTCTAAACAAGAGTTAAGTTAATTAAGACCTTTGTTTAGAAGTTAAGCGGATTTATTACTAAATATATTTATACTATTTATTAATATTTATGGATTTCCGCAAAGTAACGCCTGAATCAATCAATTATTTAAAAAAATGTACCTACTCGAGGTTCGATTTTCATATTGAGATTTAAAATACGGGCCACAGTTTGCGTGCGGTTTAGGACCCGTTAAGATAAAAAAGGAGTTTCATAGATTAGATCATTTATAACATCACACAATCAAATACATTAGATATTCAGTGAATTGAGATACAAGGATATCAATGGTAAAATAATCAATGTTACTAAATATTGTATTAGTATCACGTTTCGATATTATCTGTGCAAGCTAAACGGCTTTGTGTGTGCGCTGATTTGACAGGCTCAGCTTCATTAGGCTACCATATCGGTAACATGATTAGGTGCTACGATAGCTTTGTGCTTTATGTTATTAATGATATCGAATAGTTATTAATTATATTTTATTATTTGACTAGCTGACGCCGGCAATATCGTTTGCGTTGCGAATTAACAACATCCCTCCCTTTTTTATAGTACGATGATACACGGCTTTTTTACCCGCTACACGCCAGCGATTTCGCTTGTAGCGTGTAAAGTGGCCCAGTGTCATCGGCGTTTTTACAATCTGCTTGTTGACAATCCTTCTCAAACGCTAACACGCTCACACGCTAGCGTTTAAAAACGCCAACAATCAGCTTGTAAAAAGCTTGTGTGTCATCGACGCTTTAGTACACGCTTTATAGTTCTTGACGGACATTCCCTCAATATTTCAAGTCTCTACGCTTAGAGGTTTGGCCAATGCAATCGGGCAGTCAGTCAGATCTAAGCTTATTATATAATATATTGATTATGCAGATCAAATCTAGAAGAATAAAAACACGAGTTTGTGTCCATTTTTTTGCAAATTTGTCAAAAGGATTTGCTACATTTTCAACATAATGAATTTTACAGTTTTTTTACACAGTTAATGAAAAAATGCAAGTTGCAACGACCATTTGCGTGATAAGCTCATTCGAACTGCTTTTTGCGTCAATGCGATGTGGTACGTGAGTAGGCGATAACAGCCATGCGATCCACTTTGCAACGTCACACGAATCCAATGCTTTTAGCTTTTAATAGAGCTGTCACTTATTAGCGCCGGGAAGTGGAAAATCCAACCACTTTTGTGCATGGCAACTGTGTGGTAACTCTTTGCTCGTTATAAAGATTATATTCTCAGATCGTATGTTACGTGCTGACTGAAATCTCAATAAAAGATAGATAGGTATATTGATAACACTTTATTGCACACCACAAAAAAAAGAAAATAATCAGGAACACAAAAAATATAAAAAGTGAAGCACAATGGGTGGTCGTACCACTAAAAACAATCTCTTCCAGACAACCATTTTAATATTAGTATCAGGAAATTTGTGAGGATAGATATCCATCCATCTATCCTGATCGATTACGCCTCAATCAAACTGTTCAGTAGAATTGTTGGTCTGGAAAAGGACACAATGGCTACTTTTTAAACTAAAACCGTACACGTACTGCGGGCAGCAGCTGGAGATCATATTTTTGAAGAGTTTCTTGATTAAGCCTTGAATTTTATACATAAACAGGTATATAAACCATTCGGAACTTTATAATGCCTCTGTTGCATATTATGGAAGTTAGTAGGTACCTATAAACTTATAAAGCATCAGTTGCTTTGGGACTTTGATAATTGCCATATGGCTGGCATCATAATTGCCGTAGTTATCAACCTCCATCCCTTAATCTAAGCAATTTACATTCACACTTCGCATATTAATGAGACACGGTCGACAATCTTGGCCATTCTTATTGATTTTTAATATTTATTTTATGTTTACTTTATATTATTTTTATACAATTATATTTTTTCTTTATTTTATATAATCTTTATGGATGAATTTAAGGAAGAGCACTGGAAAATGTAACACACAGTTTCCTTCAAAACACTTTCCAGTGTGTGTTATAATATGTGTTGACTTTCTTGATAACGAAATCTTAGATTGTATATTGTGTCAGTGAAATAAATAAATAGGAATTGAAAAAGAAAAAAAAAACTTTGCACTGTCATTCAATATTCAAAACTACCGAAATGTTTTTATTATGTCAAAGGGTTGAGGCAGAGCGTCTACTTTTAGAATCAATACACAATACTTAACTTTGGTTGCTACCTTTGCTTGCACATTTTGCAAAAGGTTTCCCAATAAACCCTAACTCACAAACGGGTTCATGTATCAACGGGTGGTATGATGAAAATGTGCTGCGTCAGCTAGGCTTGTGTTCAATATCTACGTGATAAAACTAGGAACGTTGCCAAAACGCCTGTTTTTTGTTTGTTACTATATTTATTACAGACTAGTGTGGGGTCCATTGGTCAAACACTTACATATTATGTATGTTACCTTTTTTACGTGACTGCTAAGGAAGGGTTATGTTTTTCGCACGTATCTTGTATGTATGTATCTATGTAAATTTTTTTGTTACCTCGTATCTTTCAAACGGCTGGATGGATTGTTAGATTCGTCTCAATAACCCGAGTGTTTATAGATAGGTTTTTAAAAAAATATTTAAAATGTATGGCGCTAAATAGTACGTCGTTGAAAAAAAAATGTTTACCGAACCTATAGAGTAGGGTTTCAAAATGAAAGAAATTAAAAGGAGATTACAAATAAGTCATATGTTAGAATAATGAATTGACAATCAATGTATATACCTAAGTATAATATTTACGCTGTCGGATTTTCAGTTTTTATAAACTTTAAGCTTGTTTAAATAAATATTTTTGTATTTGTATATAATTACCTTATTTTATTAATCGGCAGCTAAGCGGGTACTACTTTTCAATTTCGTTTAGAGAGATTTTAATCACTGTTCCAATTTTCAAGGGGCGTTTAGCTGACGACTTTTTAACAATCAAATGAATTGTCTGACTCAGAAATTGTTATTTGATTCTGTTTTCGCTTTACCAGAAGGATCAACAATCTAATTTTGTTCGCAAAGATTCTCTGAAGTAGAAAATGTGACTTCGAGCTTTGAAATAAACAAATCACAAGTCGAATTGTTTTACACTTTGTGATTTGCTAACAATTTGGGAACAGGGGTACAAAGGGCTTTGCTTACATTGTCTAAATATTATTTTGATTGCAGTAGGAAGACTAAAAACTCATTATATTTTTAAATGATGATGATAATTTTATTGCGGATGATGAAGCCACAGAGGGAATCCTAGTGTGAGGGCTAGCTATTACCTACCTTTACTCTAATCCCAAACTTTAATACCTCTCTGTACTCTAGCAGGTACTTATGCACCTACGATATAAGTAAATGTACCGAATTAAGATTCTGAAATAAATCATTAATTCATTCCTTCATTCATTAATTCAACTTACACTCAAAGTATGGAACTAAAAATGTGTATGGGACCAATCTGAAATTATATCCTTTCAAACACAAAAATATTTTTGAAAATCGGTTATAAACAACAATGTTATGAGGTAACAAACATTAAAAAGAAAAAAAAAACATTCAATCGAATTGATAACCTCCTCCGTTTTGAAGTCGGTTGAAAAGTAGCTCAATGGTCTGTTGACAAAACGCTTTTATAATAAGGTAAATAAATAGTGGGTAGGTAAATGTATCCAACCAATGATTTATACATCAATCTACTATGGTTTGTAATAAAACTATTACCTATTTTATAAGTCTACTAGTCGCCAACTAAACCACCAGGTCATCCATCAAATCAGCTGTTGCTACGCCGGCATTTGACCTTTGCATCGGTATTGACGGATGTAGTTCACTTGTGTAGTTCAAATGGCTCTACTCTAGACTCGGATGATGGATAGTGCGGTGCCACTATCTATCTTTATTGGCAATCCATCCATTATAGAAAGGAGGTCTGGTGAAAATATTTTGACCATCTAAAAATTTCAGTGGCTACTAGAAATTATCGTTTTTGAAACTAAAGTGTAGAGATTTATTTAAAAAAATACACTAATGGGGTATAATAAAACAACAATAACAACAAACATTCACACACTCACACCCCTGCACTAGGATTCCCTGTGTCGCAGGTGGCATGGACACATACAACACATCACAACATCCAAGACCCGAAAACAAACATTTCTGTTCGTCACAAATATTTGCCCCGGCCGGGGATCGAACCCGGAACACCAAGCTTCGTAGGCAGGGTCACTACCAACTAAGCCACGGTGTCGTCAAAAAACGTAGTGTAATTTTAGAAATTGTCCCATAAATAGTACTGTAATGTATAATATAATATTAGTTAGTGTTAGTGGTGTAAAACCGTTATAATTAATTAAATAAATAAATAATAAATTATTAAATAATATATTACAACACAGTTTTTTAAACTTATCGTGATTTATAACATACCTACATAAATATTGTCCTTAAATAATGTTGGTATAATTATGGGCTTAGAATAGGGCCTCCAATATGTCAGACAAGCGCTTAATAAAAGGTCACTTCTATTTCTATTTTAACCATCAGATACACGTTACTCTATTTAAGCCAACACCCAAGGAGTGTTTTAGCTCTTTAGACTCAACTGCTACGATCTAGAATAATGTTCCAATATTGATACAACCAGCTAAACCGTTCCAAGCACTTTAGATAAACCTCTTCTATTGCAACGTTTATTTTGATTAGCTTTCCACTGGGTAAAGTTTTAGAGCTGACAATGTGTGACAAAATACACCATTACCCCTTGAACTATATTTATGTAAAGCACTGTCCATCGAATGCAGTATTCCTAATTTGGAATGTTGGTGCGATGTCTTCAGTTTCAGCCAATAACCAAATTGCTAGATTCTCGAAGTAACCAAATGACAAGTTCTTTTAATCGTAGAGCTCTGAAAGTTAATGTACTGTAGATACATACGTTACGTATTAAATAATCATTACAGAATTGAAAATATTATTAATTCCCTACTCTACCTTGACTCTTATCTAAATTTATAAATTGACAGCGAAATGGTAGGTACTATGCTCGAACTAGGAACCTTCTACTACCTACTGTATGTTTTATAAAACAACTTTCAGTGATAAAAGTCGATATCTAAAGCGTTCGTCACAAGTCGAACGCTAACCGGCATATTCTGAATGATCGCTGCGCGACCGATCGACCGAACTGGCTGAGTGCAAACAGATCAAAGCTCTGCTAGGGCCGCCACTGTATTGGAATACTATTTGATCAAAAAATCCCTTTTACCAGCAACAAAGAATTATTTTATGTAAGTAAATAAAGCGTAATAAGATGTAACGAAACGGGAGGAAATATTTATTGTACTCCTTCCTGGATCTTATAAAAATATCTCATCATCAATCCATACAAAATATTTTGATACTTAGTGCGGTTTCACACTAGCTTATTTTTGTCGCGCGTATACTGGCGTCTACGCTCGTTTTAGCGAGCTTTTTCCTAGCGAGTGACAGACATAAGGCGTCTCTCGCGGCTAGTCGCGCGGACACGCGCTGCAAAAAAAAAACACGAGCGGCGAATCCGCTCGGCTCTCAAAACTTTTGGAGACACGGATAAAGTTTAGGACTTAATTGCTTGCAATTATGTATTTAAGCTACTACTAGAATCAGTTAATAAGATATAGCTAAAACTAAGATGGCATTTATAAAACAGTACAAAAAAATTACGGACACCCTGTCATTTTAAATTAAATATTTGCTTTTAGATTTTTCTTGTTACTTTTAATAATATAATTTTAATAACGATAAAAATTCTAGTCATTTTAAATTTAAATATCACTATACTACTGTTCCAAGATCATGCATCGGAATAAAATGTACGCAGTTAGCTAAACTGACCAAATTTTTGGCTAGTTTTCAATTCATTTAGTAGGGTTCGTTATTGGTTCGTTACTATAAATGTTTTAATGTATCAGCCTCAGTACTCGGGCGAGTAAACATGAGACCTGGCTGCCACGTGTCTCGGAACTTGATGCTTCCCCCGCTGTCCCGCGCGGCGCCCTCCGTGTTTCTTCTTCCTCTAATTGCGAAGCTCTATCATTACCAAGTATAACAGGAACTCTTTTCTAAAGCTTCTCTATCAAGATTATCCAATTCCACGCTGTTTTTTGAACAAACGTCATTCGAGCCAGGTGTCATGTTTATTCGCCCGAGTAGTATATAGGTTGAATATTCAAGTGTAACGACAACCCTAACCAATGAAATGTGTAGTTATACCGGTATTGTCGGTGATCCGTGATGTATGTTCCGAACGGGCACAATAGGCTAGCGTTATTTCTGTCTGCCGTGATTCCAGACGTTTGGTGTAACGTCTGTATCTGCAATATACACTTTGAAGTATACAATCGTATCTGCATACCATTGGTTGTCTACTCCAAAGGGAATATTATGATCACTTCATTTGAAAGGGTGTTTGTTTCACTCTTTATATGGAACCTGGAAAGGCAAAATGTCATAGGCAACATTTTCGGATAAATCGAGTTTTTGTAATCTCGGTTGTTCCCTTTGTGCAGTACCTACAAGTTATTTATTATCTAGTCTTTATGATAGATCCAGTCTTCTTCTTATTATCGTGTCACTATTTCTTTCGAACCAGTGTGGTGAAAGGATTTCAACTGCGCCTCGAAGAGGCTCCTTTTGGTTCTAACTTTTTATTTTTTTGGTTCTATGTCATAGATATAGATCCATTACGAAACATATAAATACTTACTACAATAACAAAATCTTTGTGTAGTTATGTGAATATTGAAATTAAATCATCAAACGGAATGGCAATGCGTATAATTTTATTAGCCACGCGCTCAAACGCAATAAAATATTGAACGGTCCTGAAAGTTAATCTAAACATAGTTTAATATTGGGCGTCTACATTCCGAAGTTCCTAATATTTAAGGGGAATCCTCAAATCCGAATTTCATACGAAATGTTTCGGACAAATACTCAAAAAGTACGCCGTATTATAGTTATTTCTTCACACTATTCGTTTCGTCCATGTTTTTTGATTTCGTTACCAAAAAAAGTGAAAGGTTTCATACTTTCATTTAGATATTATACGTGTTTTTAAGTTAGTAGGGTTATTTTTAAACTTTTTGTATGGAATTCGGATTTGAGGATTAGCCTTAACACTAGCTGCTATTCGCGACTTTATCCGCATGGTACCGATATAAAAAGTAGCATAATTAAATTCCTGATTAAGTTTCTCTACAAAATGCACTGGTAATAAACTTAGCTTGGTTAGCTTAGCTAAACTTAGCTTGTATTCAGCATGTAAGGATTATGATAATGAATTGTGATTTTTGTTGTTAAAAAAAAATGCTATTCTTTTATTTAAATGTTAAAGAAATCGCTTTTAGAGATAAGGCCGTCCATTGTAGCCTATATTATTTTTGATTATTTTATTTTTAAGCTTACTTTTATAATGTATGTTTCCTCAGGGTATACAATATAGTGTTACTATCTATCTATCTATTCCCAACTCGTCAACTATATACTTATCTACTTATTTTGAACTTAATCGGTTTTTTAGTTTTGGCGTGATTGAAGAACAAATAACAATTTTTCCATCTAAACATATTTCTATCCTCAGTTCCATTATCAGTTGGAGAAATAAAAATATTTTTTTCCTTGAAACATTCGTGTCAAATCATAGATCTCTCAACAACGTTTTATATTTTTTTCTGAAGGTTTACCTTTACTGCGTCATTTAATTCGTTATTATTTTTTATCACAACACCATAAATAAAAATAATAGGGCAAGTATCTTGTTAAAATAAATTTTCATTGGACAGTGAAAATGGCGCTGTGAAAAATCCTTTTATCTTAAAGTTGTGAAAATCGTTCTAAATTGATAGCTCTTTTTTATTAGAACTTGATAAATTGAAGAATTTAAAAGTGAGACCTATTGAAACAAATCATTAATTTTTGTTTCTTTAAATGAAGAGATCACGAGTTTGAATCACATTAGTGGCACGTTTTATGGAAGGCATACGTCCGTTCTCAGGACATTCGTAGATATATTTTTTGTTGTGTTTCAGTATTTACTATAATAAAATAAAAAAAAAAAAAAAATACGATTTATGTAATGAAGTTCGGTAGAAATTTTATCCACAGTGATAATTGTACTGAAACGTTAAAATAAAATGACCATAGCTCTGGCGGAAGGACAAACGGACTTGGTAAAATTTAACCCTTAAATTTTACCAAAATATATCTACAAAAAACATAAATCTACAAAAAATATATCTACGAATGTCCTGAGAACGGACGTATGCCTTCCATAAAACGTGCCACTAATGTGAATCAAACTCGTGATCTCTTCATTTATAGAAACAAAAATTAATGATTTGTTTCAATAGGTCTCACTTTTAAATTTTCCGTCAGAGCTATGGTCAGTTTCAGCTAGCACTCGAAAAACACAAGCGTTTTGTTATCAACTTTACGGTTAGTAGAAAAATGCTCATAATGTCTATAAACATTTACGACACGCTCTTCAAATCAATAAACGCCTCGGGTTAACAACCTAACAGACACTCGTACAGGCATTTTTTCTATTTTACACAATAGCTTGCAACTTTTATGAAGCATAACACTGCAATGGATACCAATACCGGCTCAGACCGTGCAATCATGAAACTTCAGTGTCTAGCCATGCCAGGCACTGCTTTTCCAAATAAAATAACATTTAAGTTCGTAAAATTCTCATGTTTATTGACAGTCATGCCTAGATCACACGTACTGAGTACTCGGCCGAGACAGTAAAATGTTACTAAGCCGAGACAGTGAAAGCTTACCTCCCTCGGTCAGCCGAGCACTCGGCGCTATGTTCATACGTACGAGTACTCAGCCGAGAGCACTGTCTCGGCCGAGTACTCGGTACGTGTGATCTAGGCAAGAGTGTCAATAAATATGAGAATTTCACGAACTTGACTAGGTACGCTAGAATTTTAGGGCCTAGATTAACGCATACCTACCTACTAGCTTCGACTACGGTTACTAAAACTAAATTTGGTAGAGCTAAAAATTGTTAGATTTGATTTATTATATTCAGTAGAGTCTTCGAGTTTGCGGTATGTGAATAAATGACTGTAAATGTACCGACATATGGAGGGTTCCTTTGATTTATGACAACAACGTGTTACCAAGTGTCGTGGTTTGAATAGAGTTGTTGGTTTGTCATTTGTATGATTAATGCTGGAGTCTATTTGTGGAGTCTCTACCTATTAGAATGGATATGGGGGGCAGGGGGGCAGGGGATTTACTCAAGGCACCATCTACATAATTTAAATAGAAACTTATACATCCTGACAAATAATTTCGGTTTCAACAGTTTTTGATACATTAAAATGGCACTTGTACGATAACTGGAGTTGCTCATTCTTTAGTGACTCTTTTTCTAAGAGTTTTCCTGCTATAGTATAGTAGGGACTTAGTTAGTTCTTTAATCACCCCCATGGATTCCAACGTAAAAAATAACTTGAAAAATCAAAAATATTTTTGACGTTATTACGTCTAATAAATCGATGAATGCCGCCGCGTTAGCTGCAGGCACGGAAACGTTTACGTCATTGTCCGGTAACACTTATTGTCCGGTAACGAGCATTGTTCCGTTACGCTGGTAGTCACGTAAAACTATCGTCTGTAAACCAACTTTACAGACAACCAATTTTTTTTTGTAAAATTTATAATAATTTATAAAGCCATCTACGTGATTCCCAAATTTAAGAAAATACCGATTAGGTGCGATATCATATTCATTGTACGCAATTTCACGCGTTATCACGCATACGTTTATTGCCATAATTCTGTACATACGGCCGCTTTCCTGCTATAAAACCGGCACGTACGGTAAACACCGCAAGTTCATACACCCTCCATATTACCTTCCTTATGTCCAAGAGATTAAGATGAAAATTGTACTGGTGTTTACTGTCTATAAACCGAACATACGGTATACACCACAAATTTGCTACTCAGTTATTTACTTCTTAAGTCAGAGGTATAGAGTTGAAACTTGCGTTGACTAAATAGGTAATTGCCAAACCGTCGCACCATTTGCCAAAAGCACTTCTCTTAACGAGATTCGGTGTAGTGTGCCATGTTATGGTTAATTCCCTTTTTTCTGTTTAACGTACCTCTGGTTGATTTTTTAGTGCAAGTTGTTAGCTCTATTTAGAGTTATGTGGTCATTTTGATTCATCACCATCCACCTATGGCATTCCCTGCCGGTAACATTATTTTGCTCATCATCACTCTATTTATCCGGAGAGTACATACACTATACAATATTGTTATGACTTAGCCTCTCTACAGCTATAGAACCTTGTATATAAAATATTTTAAACTTCAACTTCATTAAATTTTCTCTCTGTTCAATGTAAATGTTGAAAACTTTGTAAACATAGCTTTATGACGTTACCAAGTGTGCAATCTGTTCCTACGGTAAATAAATAATATGAGTATGAGTATGAGTACTACGCTTGCTATGATTTTCTTTTATTATCTATCAAAACTTATAACGATAAAGTCAACATATTTCCAACTTCAGCAATAAACAAGGTATTTTTCAAAACTTTTCTACCGATTCGATATTCGTGGCCAACAAACCGTGCAAATAGATATAAATCAAGTGAAGTTTAATAGCCATGATTATTGTTTATGGGCGAATCAACTTTTTTACCCACACAATGGACTGGTCAGAAAAAATATTTTGAAAGAAAAAAACATTAATATTCCTTTATATTAATTTGATTAGGTCATAAGAAATATCATCTACTTTAATATCCTAGAAGGGCAGCGACGTTTATTCATATTTTAGACAGTTTTTATACAAAACAACAACACATACCCTCAAAAACTGTCACCTGAGTTACCTGCATTCAACATTACATAAATGATGAATGAAACGCGAAAACATTGCTCATTTTTATGTATTTACTCTTGCATGAATAATCAAGTATTTTGGCAAAATCAGTTTTCATATCATTCTTACATTTAAGTAAAAAACTAACCGGCTTTGGTCTCTTGAGTTACCTTTGTACAAGAAAAGGATAGTTATTTCTCAATAAAACCAAATATAGAAGAGTTACATATGGAAATGATTTTTTTATAGAAGCTCGCTAATTGTAAGAATAAAGTATACTGGTAATATAAAGGATAATAGAAATAAATGAGCAATTATGATTGGAAATACAATGTTTATATTGGGGACAATAGTAACTCCAGAGACAAATTTGGGTAACGCCTAAGACATACATTGGTATAACTAATGGACGACGCATGATTAAATAAACTTAATTCAATAACATATAACAAAAACTCAACAATGACATTCATTTCGGATATTCTTATCAAATTTTTTAAAAATATCAATCAGGGTTTCAAATTTGTATTGCTCTTTTCCAAAAATAGCTGGAGTTGGTACGATTCTTATAATGTCTTCATAACTGACAGGGCTCATTTCATTCGTATCAATTCCGAACATATTTCATCTCGCTTTTTGTCAATTTGAGGCAGTGATTTCATGAAATACAACGGTTTTGTGAGCGTGACGGAGACGTGGCATAGTCCCGACACTGTGACCAAAAATGAGATCAACTTCATTATGACGAATAAAAGGCATATAGGTATTAAGGGATGTCTCCGTGACCAACAGGTTCAATACCGGATCTGATAAGCAACTTGTCCAAGGCTCCCCGAGCTATATCGATATTAAGCTCGATAGAAACAGTCTTGTGGAGTCCAAGCTCCGACCTAACCCACTCCAAATCATGGCGGGCTCTGAGAAATTCCAGAAGCTTCACGGGGTAAGATTCATTGCATTATAGCCCCCTGAGGATGTAGATGATCTTAGGTCTCGGGTCTTAGGGATGTCTTCGGTCTTAGGGATGAGGGCATTAAATTCTGCCAAATACAGCGTACAGTCAAGAAGTCTAAACTTTCGGATGAAACTCTTTGGCTGATGACAAAAAGATAGGAAAACACCAAGGCCACTTCGTCAGACAGACCTACTACGATTCCAGAGCCTATCTGACACAACACTCCACTGACAAACTGCGTGACATCAGCCTAGACGAGATCGTATTAGTTCTAAGACACCTTAAGCTACACATGACAATGAATAACTACACAATGAGGTAGATTATACAGAAGTCTGAAGAGTATAATCGGCCTTTGTGCTTAGCTTTTGTGGACTATGAGAAGGCCTTTGACTCTGTTGAAACCTGGGCTATCCTGGAATCCCTGCAGCGATGTCAAGTAGCCTATCGTTATATCGAAGTGGCTAGATGCCTTATGATGCTGCCACCATGAGTGTCCAAGCACGGGACCAGCAGTCTAAATTCATCCAACTGTGCAGAGGAGTGAGACAGGGTGATCTCATATCCCCAAAACTGTTCACAATCGTATTGGAGGATTTGTTTCAGACGCTAGACTGAAAAGGTATGGGCATTAACATAAACGCCTCAGTGCATCTCACACTTGCGATATATCGCATACGGATATAGACTTAATGGTGGAGTCGCTGCGGGAGCTGCAACAGATGCTGGAAGGCCTAGCATCAGCCTCGCGACAGATAGGTTTCAGTATGAGTTTGGATAAAACTTAAGTCATGATCAATGATTACATTGATCCGGGACCTGTCGTCGTTAATGGCCACCTTCTTGAAATTATTTCGGAGTAGGTACACATAACTCGGCAAGAATCTGCAGTTAGGTAGAAACAATTTTGAAGTACTTAATGAATTTGGAGTCGGTTCCAAACAAACAATCAACGATATTCAACGAAAAATGTAGTTGTCTACTTTTCAATCATCAAATCCAACTGATATACCTAATATAATAGGTAGGTAGGTACCGGGATAAGTGTAAAGTTAGTAGGTTTTGACAATTTGTTGAAATAGAGTCAATTCTACTTTATGCGCTACAAGCTTATCTCACTAAGTACGCGAATGTCTTAGGAGTTACCAAGAATGTCTCTGGAGTTACCGCCAATGTAACGCAGGATACTGGTAACTCAGCAGACAATCGGTGTATTTTCATGAAAAGAGCACAATATAATTTGATTGTGGACTAGGCGTAAACTTTAATCGAAAACATATGTTAAGTACTGCCAAAGTATCTGATTATATTAAATAAACATTAATATTACATCGAGAAATCGTGGTCACTCAGCAGACGGCACAAAAAGGCACGCACTCCCTCCGAACGTTCTTTGCGACCTGGTGGCTAGACGGCGTTATGAAAGGACGCCCCCGCGCTATGCCAGCGAATGCAAACACAAATGAAGCTTCCTACAGCAAACAGTGGCATCTATGTGTTTCCTGGTGAAATTTACGAGCGTAACTCAGCATACGAAGGTTAAATCATTTCAGTAAGGGACAAATTTTCGAGATTTTTTTTTGGAAAAATGGTTTGCCCAATTTCTATTTTGTTATGCACACTATAATCTGTAACATACCGACTCGTTGTGTAATAAGAATTAACCGAAAGCGATAAGTATAAGTTCATTTAAAATAAAGTTCACATGGTTAATGTGGTCTTCAGGACAGGGATATTTTGTATGGAGCGAAGTTTTTGTGTACTGAGTTACCATATTTTTTTATGGAAATTAAAGATTTTCGAGAACGCAATCAAGTTTTCCGTGGTGCCAAATTATCTGAGATACTAATCTAATAATCATTAAGTGTGTAATTATAACCAATTAGCGTATTTTAGTAAGAAATGGTCGGGGACAGCATAGTGTGGGTAAAAAAGTTGATTCACCCTTATACCTTATGGATTTTAACTTTTCTATTACTTTACTTCACAATATTTATAACTTATCTTACCATTCCAAGCCACTGCACTGCGGTCATAAAGTATCCAAGGCAATTCAAACTTGTGCAGTTACTTTGAGTAATAGGCATTTTAAATAAATTTCCAATTCAAAATTAATGTTAAATTCAACAAGGCTATTGCCCTTTTTCAGATTAGACTAGCTACTACCCGCGACTTAGTCAGCGCTCAGTCTTTTCGGGATTAAATATAGACATTGACCTTTTCCAGCCTCCTTATTTTGTAACATGAAGACGATTACGACCGGCAAAATCAATTCAATTCAACCTATGAGCAACAAGATCCATCACGTATCTGAAATAATTCGCGTTCTTATTCTTATTCTGTTTAGGGTGTACAGCGGTCTGCACTGGCGTCCCGTTGAAGGGTGCATTGTGCATTGCCCCCCGAAAATTGCAATTAACCCTGTCCCAGCCATCCCTACTCCTTGAAGTAACGGAGCAGGATACTGGGTTGTTGACAGCACCGGTCCAGTAAAGTGCTGGCCGACACATTTGGTGGAGAGGAGTCTAGCAGCCTACGCAAGCCTGTCCTAACCTTCCACGGTCTCCTGATTTTGTAGGTAGTCTCTACAGATGTCGATATCCGTAGCCCCCGTCTTAACTAGATGGTAGTAATTCGCGTTGTTCATTGGTCTAATTTCTCCGGTAGTACTAGTCTTCTAGTTACAAAATATCACTGCATTTCATAGACAATCACTTTACAAAATTAAGTTCAATCGGTTTAGTAGAAAATTATAAATGGAATTTGAAACGGTTGTTTTGAATAGGACCCCATAATGACAAAGCTACTTATTATTCCGTCCAAAAGCGGCAAAGCTGTGGACAGCATCGTATTTGTGTATAAAGTGGACGATTCTGAAGCTGGAATTGGTTTACGATCGATCTACTGGACAAATAGCCGGACTATTGCCGGCGGTCGGACCGCGGGCGATTCCCCGAACAAGAGGATATCGTAGGAAATATTACCGCTATCATTGTAACTCTAACAATTCGTGTAAGGAGATAAAATAAAGTTTTGCCGCTTGTAAAATTGAAATTAGGAAATATATCATATTAATTTTTTATATTTATTATTTTTATATTTATTATTTTTAAATTTACCTAATTTTATACGGGCAGCTAGAAATAAGCTAAATTATATAAACTAGAAAATTGCTAGAATTCATGTTCGACACTATTATTGTACATTAGTAGAAAATAAGCGACTGCCCGCGGCTTTTGTTGCTTGTTATGAAGTTAGGCACCTCATTAATAAATTAGAAATCTTTATTTGGTACACAAAGGTGAAGAATGGATAAACATACAAGTTATGGAGCATGTATAATGGGTAGTCTTATCGCTAAGCAGCGATCTCTTCCAGGCAACCTTGAGATAGAGAGTGAGACTAGAATATGAAACAGCTATTTCGAATTTCGTATTAAATTACGTTTGGTTAAGCAAACATTTGGATAATAAAACAAGCTTGAAGTTAAATACTCGACTGCGAAATAATTAAACGTTCTTTGTCAATTCATTATTCCAAATTAAATAAATAATTAATCAATAAATTGGCAAAATCCATCGAGCCGTTAGGAAGATACGAGGTAACAATGAAATTAACATACATACACACATACATACATACATATAAGTATGTATGTATAATAAAGAAAAGTAACGAATAAGTTGGGGGAGACCTTTGCCTAGCAGTGGCACAAGATACATAGGTTAAAAAAATGGAACCGTGAATTAATGATTGTGCGTAAGAACGCGCCATCGGCATCTGAATTACAAAGGTGCCTTATATAAAATTAAATGATACCACATTCATCTCACTTAGGTCGTAACATACGGCTATGACTTTCCTCTCTTTTTGAAATGTGTCTTTGATCTCCTCGTTTCCCGAATGCCCCTAAACCGTGGTTTCTGAAATATGGCCGTCGTTTCATATCTTTACATTTTCCTGACGTTTTCAATTGAATTTTCTGGCGGTTTTATTTTCTGAATGCTGACAATTTTGTGAAAAATCTCGCATTGTGTCTCGTATAAGTGTATATGCATTGGTCCATATTTTTCTAGCGTGTTAGATGTTTACGGAAAGTATGAAAATATGGTACGTTTTTTACGATATTTTTCGTGAATGCTGCTTCATACAGCTACTAAAATTAAGTTCGTAAAAGTTAAGTAAGTAGGTACTAATAAAGTCGTACTGTACTTCTAAGCATGTTTACAGGCCTATAAAATAACGAGAGACAAATTGCTTATGAAAAAACTTGTAATAAGTTTCGTTTAAAGAGTTTTGTTAGACTTTGGCTGCTACATTATTGTTCATGTCAAAAAGTAACGAGACAAACTAAGCGCTCTGCTGATAATAAGAGATCACGCTTACCTATGTCTAAAACAGTGCTACGCAGGATTGAATCTATTCTATCTAGTTTGAAATGTTTTGATGTTCAGTCTCAAACGGTCAGTAATTTTACTAGCTAATGCCTTTTAAACCGAAACACAGCAATTCTTACACATCACTGCTTGTTTTCAGAATTTGTAGTCTGTAATGGCTCTCAATCTAGGCAGAATCCTACTGGGGATGCATCCCTACGGTAATATGAAAATATTTGCTGTTGGCCTACGGCTTTGCCTGCGTGGTTTTCGAAATAAAAATAAGCCTTATTTCCAGCTTAAAAACTACAGATATAGCATTGCAGGCAAACCTCAAATCGTAGTGAGTAAAATATAAACTTATGGACAAGGTTCTCTATAATACCTCTGGTGTACGATCACTACGACCGTGACTCAAACTTACGACCGAAGATCTCATGACGAGGGCCATATACCGGAAACCGTAGAACACGTGGTTGTGCACTGCACAGCTACAGAAGAGGCCAGAAAGAAGACTGGGCTGAGGAAAATCCTGGACACGGGCCCAGATGACCCTACCGGGAATCTGGAATACACTATCCATCAACCCAGGGTCCTGCTCCGCTATTTTGGGGAGCTGGGCTGGCTGGGGTAGAGTTAGTACAAAAAGGGGTCAATGCACAATACACCTTCATATCAACATAATGCTTAAAGTTGAAATTACACAGTTCCGGTCCAAACGTAATGGCAGTAGAAATATACAACAAAATCCCTGAACAATTAAAAGACGAAGAGAAGGAAGTAAATTTTGAACGCAAACTGAAAGACATTATTTTTAAAAAAAGTTATTACAGTATACAATAATTTGAGATTTAATACTTGAAAAATGATATAATTAGGTATGTAAAATTGATTTATGATTCGGTCCGCTCCTGCTCTAATGTTGCTATGCCCTATTTTAGGGTTCAAAATGTTCTATGAGTATGTTCTGTGTTAACTTTGTAAAGAATTAAAACTAAGACTTATTGACTGCAATAAAAATACTGAATACTGAATACACCCCACAGCGGGACGTCAGTGCAGACCACTGGGCCTGGGCCACCACGGCTCCAAATACCTATGCACAATCAACGCTTATTTGTGTTGACTGCGGTCCTGAGTCGGCCGTCGTTGCTGGCAGGCTGTGCAGTAATTTGGCCGGCGCAGTGCACGTTTGTAGACGCCTTAATTACCGGCAGTAAAATTTTTGTTTGTGTCCAAAATCGTTCGGCATCCGTCGGTAAATGAGGGCTCAGTCGCGTGCATAGGGTTGCCAGCTAAAGCTTGATATTTGAGTTAATGATAAATAATAATAATGTTTGTAAAAACTGAAACCCCAAAACTGCTAGAATAAAATTTACATAATTATTATTTTTCATTGGGCATTTTATCCACTTTTAACTGTAGTAATTAATAATTAGCAACTTTTTTAGGGATTGTATTCATTAGAATTGTCTCACTTAATTTAAACAAACGTAATTTAAACTCAACAACTTGATTTGAATCTAGAGTTACCTACTTATTATAAATGTCTTTCTTGGATGTTCTCTATAATTCTGAAATTCCAGAATTTGTTTTTCGGATCGCGTTATACCAACCAGACTAGCCTTAGTGAGGGGTACATGTATTTTTTATAAAAGATAAATAGTTATTATTATTTATATTTAGGTATAGTACTTGTATGTGTATTTATAGCAACCTATTTGACCGGCAAGTAAGCCGGATCCTACAGTAAACATTTCTGGCAACCCTAAGCCTCGACTTGGGCACAACGCTCTTTTCAAGCCACAATCGAAAATTTTATTTTTCCTTGAGGGTTTTGTTTCATTTGGTATTTAGTTCAGCAGGTTTTAATGAGTCGACCTCGGTTTCGTAACGTTACTCATTGATGTGTACGCGAAATATGAGTTTAATGGTCGCTTCTCAAAAGTGTGGGTGCTTTATTTTGAACGTCTTTGAACGTACAGTGGTAATTAAAACTGCACTCCACATAAAAGTTGCAAAATATAAAAGACTATGAATCATCTGCAGCATCTGGTTTTATTTGTACCGATTGAACTATATAACAGTCCAGTGTTGAAGACAGCTTTCTCTCACCGCGCCTTATTCCGACCTCCTGGTAGTTTCCTTATTATACCACAAGACCACAAAGTCAGCCACGGCTTAGCGTTGCCATATCTTCAATCTTTAAATAATGGAATTGATTGTTTAACCGTCTTATTTAAAGTAAATACTAAATATTACTCTAAAGTTATCTACACGGACAATTTTTAATCACTAGGAAAAAAATACGCATAGTCAGTTGCCGTTACTGAACACAGATACGGCAAAAAAAACAAGAACAAATTAAGTCGAATTTTTGTAAAATAAATGTTAATTTAATTGGATAACTGTTACCGTTAGTCGTTTTCCTATGGATTTGCGTCAGGCGGTACCTTTTATTGATAATAATTTAAGTTTTATTCATCGTTTGGAAAACCCGGGTACCTAGCTCGAGCCAGCTCGCAAAACCTCGGCTCGGGCGCCGCACTCGCTCCGCTGTCACTCTGCCATTATGTAGAAAATTCTGACTGCACAAATGCAACGTAGTACCCCGTCTGCATTGCCCATTTATTTTTTTTGGTAATTAAAAATTGGTGGTGTTTATGTAGGTCTTAGTAGATTAGTAATTCACAAAGTAAAATAGATAAACTCAGGTATAGTTATTCAATTTCACGATGAAGGTTTGATCTTGGTTGTTGTTAGCCGTGTACATGCACATTGAGTTAGTGTGCGTAACCTCGGGAGCTTTAAGTCACGATCACGACGAGGCATCGAATGACACGAATGCATCTGTACGTGTCACTACTGCAACCAAGGCCAAACCTTCTTCATGAAATGAAATATCTGTATTATGTAAGATATCTTAGATTTATTTGATGTTTCTTTTGTTTCAGATTATAATTCCACTTCCATCCGCTCAATAATGGAAGGCCTCTCTGCAGCCGCGGCCCAGTCGAACCATTCCCTCCGAATACAAACCGACTCATACTTATACAGTTGAAATTAAAAATGGTGAAGTGACAGACTAAGTGAAAATGAGCTTATAATTTAAGTGGATGTCGGGAGAAATGCCTTATTACGGGTACCGGGAGGGGGAGCCGGAGTCGGACACTAGTGGGGGGTCAGAATCCGGGGGGGAATCGGATTCAGAGGGGGGGTTAAGTACGGAGAGCACAGTAGACCAGGGTCTACCGTTTCCGGGGTTCGTGCCGGTCGCTCTTGGATACCTGACGCAAGAAACCAGGCCGAGAAGCTGGTGCTTGAAGCTGATAACCAATCCATATCCTTTTCAATAGTGAACTTTATTTTTATTGTAACTATTTATCTGGTCTACAACTAGTAAGGTAAAAAAAGCTGTTGAATACCAATGCATATTACATACAAGCCAGACAGTGTTCAAGTTTCAAGTTAGTAGAACAAGGACCTGATATCTCCGAGAATAAAGGTTCAAGTTCTAAGCAAGTTTCAGAAAACGAGGATAACTAAAATAAGAGTTTAGGTGACTACCT
The DNA here is from genome assembly GCA_932526365.1 of Lobophora halterata. Taxonomy (NCBI): domain Eukaryota; kingdom Metazoa; phylum Arthropoda; class Insecta; order Lepidoptera; family Geometridae; genus Lobophora; species Lobophora halterata. The sequence continues at coordinate 3,611,765 of OW052012.1, forward strand.
AAACTCTTAAATTTTCGGAATACAGACAACTATTTTGAGCTCCTTATCATATTTATAAGTACAGGGAAGTACTACACATACCTATGTACCTATATATGGGGGAAAAAATGAGTCAATCGATCCCTACCGAATCATTGGAGTTGTCAACTCACCCAAAAAAAAATTCACCCATGGGTAAGTTGACCCATTCAAATTAAAAAAGTAGTCAACTCAGCCATGGTTGACTTTTGTTGGGTGAGTTGCCCCTAACCTAAGCCACTTTTACAGCATAGTAACCGAACCGTTTTACACCGCTAGAAAGACACGTTCGTTCTGTCATAAAATAAATTACCAAACACACTTCCTTTTCCGTTCCGCCGTCTGATCTTGTCGGTGTTGTCGACTTGCCTTGCATTGAACTATGGGTTTATTCTTCCGGGTTTCGACTTAAACTGATGTGACCTGAAATTTCACTTTATTTTTTAAATGTTTGTGCCCATTACAAATTCGTTGAGGTCACGTACATAGGCCCTGTAAAATAAAATCTTTTGACTTAGAAAACTTAGGCCAGGAAGTGAGATAAAAAAAATTAACATCAAGTTAAAAAGTTAATTCATGCACATTGAATTAATTTTCTTGTTTAAGAATAACAGAAGTTTTTGTTTGTAATGTTATGCCAGTGTTTGTGGCATTTACATTATATTCTTACTTATTATAACCTTGATTTTCTTATCCCAGAAAGTTTTTGGTAATGAAGGGCGCTTATTAAAATTTTGTCTGCCAAAATACAACAAAGTTTTCCGTAATTAAAATACATAAATTCGTACGAACAGTCTTTGTTCTCTAAGATCATGCTCAAGAAATAAATCTACATAATTAAACGAAAACAAATTTGTTTTACAACTCATGTAGGTTATAAAGTACAAGGTAAACACAAAATGTATGACGAAAACAGTAAAGCCTAATTAGTAGAGCCTCATCATCTTCATCGTTTTACCCGACCGCCAAAGAGTGTATTCATAATTTGCCCAGGGCATATGTATTTTTTAAATGTCTATATTTCCTGAAGATGAAGTATAGTGTCCATTATATTGCCCGCATTAATCACTTTGTCCATGACATTGTAGGCTTACCAGCTTGACGAACTTGGACAAAATCGGATCATTGAATGGGAAAATTAAATACTACATTATTACAAAATCAAACAGATGGTCAATAGTAAATAACTACCCCGGATCATAGATAATAATCTCTTGTAAAACAAATAAATTGAATTAGAAATGATTGGATTAATAAAACGGATAGTCAAAATTTTATCTTGAGTCACAGTTCCCGAACAAAATCCATTCAAGCAAAGGCAAAGCAGAGCGGTGCACTGCAGGTGCATAACCTTGTGAATAATTGACATTGGCTGCGTTCAAAGCTTTGACGATTTTGAGCACTCAGGCTAAATTCCAAAAATCAAGGCTATAACGAAGGCTAAACATGCTCATATTTTCGCTTCTGTAAATTCCATGTAAGCCTGCAGCGAATAAAAATACTTACAAAAAAAAAAAAATTGACACATATTTTAAACATAATTTTTATAATTTGAATTTATTCACAGGATTACTCACTAAATTTTGCTCAAATGTGTTGCGTTGCTTTGCTCATATTAGAATAACACGATCTCATGACTAACTCTGACTAACTGATACAATTTGAATGTCTAACATTCTGTGATTCTTCTGTCGAAAAATCAACATGAACACCTTTAAGAATCCCAAAATACCAAATTATAAAAAGTTCAAAGAAACCAAACAACCTAATGTTACAGCGGTTGAGTCTAACTAATAAATTACCAAAAATCTGGCTTTTATCATAGACAAACATGTATTGTAATTTATGCTAGCTCACGAAATTCAGTACAAAGCTATTACTTTTTCATTCATTCATTTTATAACGCCTTTTTAAAGGGAAAATAAATTTCTATCTCTCGCTTCATGAGCTTCCTGTTTCTGTTGACGGTATTGAACGGAACAAAGATTTTACCTGATAAAACATTAAAAAGTTTTAAAGAAAAAGCGAGGTTTTAAAATTCAGGGAGAATCAAAAAACCAAAGTATAAGAACTATATATTACTGGCTTTTTTGAAATAACGATAAACTTTGCTATTTTTATAAAGTGTAATGTGTATGTAGATAGGTACTTACTTCTATGTCCCTCTAAAATAAACTAAAAATCAAATTTTACCTTCGATTTTGGGCTATTTAATATATTTTACGTCCATAAAATAAAATAATTATTAATTAAGTAAATAATCTTAATTTATTATGTAACAAGTCAATCTAAATCGCTGGTCTGAAATAGATAAATGAGTATATCTACGAATCAGAATGGACGGAACTAATTTATCTGATATTTTATTTTAACACGTCTGGCTGGTCTATAAAAATGTCCATAACAAATAAACAGACACTGGCTAGATTCCAAGATAGAAAAAATTAAACATAACGTAGTTATATTGTAAAATAAACTGATGGTCAAACAAAACAAATTTTGAATAGTGCAAGAGTTAAAACATCTAGAGTACAAATACAGCATTACCTAAAGCTCTCTAGATGGAAATCAAACATTATGATATCTCATTTCTTAGAAGTACCTCAATTATCATACACGTAATCTGTCTCCGTTAATGTTATAGAAGGTATTAGGCATGGAAATGATTATATTTCTATTTTATTGTCACATGGTGATATGATTCAATTTTGTCACAGTGAAATCACCGGTGATTTTTCATCAGTGACCTAATGTAATAATGTCACATTTTTTTAAAATATCTCACGCGAAACGCGACGTCACGCAATCATTCCCGCTCACAGACAGCACACTACTGACTGTCTGTTATTGTTATTTACTATACGAATGAAATTTTGAATGGTGACAAGTATCATCATTTTTTTTTTTTTTACATTGTCAGCCTACAAAATTGTTTGCCAGGGCGCGCATGGCGGATATCACCGGTGATTTTGTAACAGACTTGGTCTCAGAAAGTAACAAGTGTTATATGTGATCAGTTTTATACCATAATAAATAACATGTTACTTGGTATACTCTCCATGCCTAGTAGGTATATCATACACGTACACATAAGGGTGCCTACGTTAACGTTGCCTTACGTGTTTGCGTTGGCTTGTTAGTGGGTCGTTACGCGTGAACGCTGAGCCGTTTACATTCCGGATTTCCGGATTTGATTAGTCTAATGTTTTGTGAATTATATATTTCCACCCTTGGTAATCCAACCTATGTCAATCTCATTTCTCTCTTTTTGTCGAATAGGTTGGTTGAAAGATCGGAGTATACCGTATGTATTTAGGCAACAAATGTATTGTTCTCGTGTTACCTTACTAATCAAGGATTTAAATTCAAATTACTTACTTAAATTGTAACTAAATAACGTGTTATTTTAATTTAGGTAGATAAATGCAAACATTAAGTGTTTGTCTAAATGCAAACTTTAAGTTTTTCTATGAAGTTTCGAAATAGAAAAAGAAAAAGTATATTCCCCTAGAAGCTACGGAGCCCGAGGCTTAAGGTTAAAATAAGTGTAAATAAAAACTAAAGGCCCAAACCAAATTCTGGATCTGGTATTGTATTTTTTTTATGGAACTAGAATTCTTTCATGTCCGTCCATTTGTAAAGCATGAAATATTAAAGCTGCGAGAGCTCGATTATTTGAAATCAGAGCGATAACGCTTGTCTTTGCCTGAAGGTAGAGCCTCGTTTAGATGGCATTCATTGAGCCATGCTAGTTGACACAAAAAAATATTGTAAACTTATCGTCGAACCAAATATTGGACTTTGATACAAATTAATAAAATTAATCGTATAAAGATGTTTCTGCTAGCTAGCTTTAAATGTGCTCAGTATCCTGCTTTGAATGTAAAAATGACCACAAATACTTGTTATCGCCTAAACATCCTAAATCCAATCAAATTCAACTTAACGGATATGACATGTATTTAAAAATAAAACCAGCAATTACGTAATAAAACGCGAACGGAACGTGCTATTTTATAGCAGTTTTACGATCTATAAAACCAGTCATTTACAATCAATGACAATCATTCAATAAAACCGTGGACTGATATTGTTCTTGAGGTATTTTGGTGAAAAGCTTATTTGCATAAGATTTATTAGCTTTCAATTGATGCACGAATGTTGGCAAACGTTTTAGGTGGGCGAGTAACTAGCAGCAGTCACAGAAAGCCTGTAGCAAAATATATTGAAATGATATTTAATATCATTTCAATATATTTTGCTACAGGCTCTATATCTAACACTCACACTTACAGGCGCTATCTTTTGAAATCAGAATAGTTCCTTGATTGTCACGTTACGATCGTACTTGATTAAGAGTAAGAAAATTTGTATTAGCTTGCACATACAACATTAAAAAGACAATAACACATTACAAAGAGGAAAAAAATTGGTTGTCTCTAAAGATGGTTTACGGACGATAGTTTAACGTGACTACCAGCGTAACGGGACAATGAGCGTTACCGGACAATGACGTCACCGTTAAGTGCATGCAGCCGGCGTAATCGATTTATTAGACGTAGTCACGTCAAAAACAGTGTAATACAAAAAGGGAAGTCACTCAGCATCTGCCTCAAAAGTAGTGGGACCCACTTCTGAGGCGCTGGTTTTCTGTGCTTGCTTACACCAATAAAAATATTAGCTACTAAACAGTTGAAACGCACCTCCAGCCGCTTGTCAGAATCAGGGTAGGCTTGTTCCTTTCTGTAATAAAAACCTTTGTAAATCCAGTCGTTCGTCTTACATTACAATGAGATTGTTCATCAAAATCATTAGGCCTGATATTAACTTCTCAATAGACAATCATGACTGCTAAATGAATTTCCGTTCCCAAAGTCTCGTCGGGAAATTTGAAACATCTTGTACAGTTTGAAACAGTCTTTTTCTTTAAATTTGAGATTCTAAAGATATATTAAAGTAACTCGAATAAAGTTTAAGGCATAGTAACAAAAGGCCTCACATTCGTATTCAACTCTTCTGCTACGAAATTAAAGACTGGAAAATGGATATATTTTTCGTTCTTTTAAAGGTACTTCACCTTATATCTAATGTTATTTCCACCGCCACTTTTTTTACTTAAAAAATGCGTCATCAAAATAGTCAGGATGTTTAGGTGTAAAATATTTGAAAGAGAAAAAAAATTGCTTTTTTAAAATAACGCAGAGCTTTTTTTTCCTGTCATAGGTTATGAAGCGTTAAAGAGCCGTTGTCCGTGAAGGGATTCATTTTAAAGGTCGTTTGAGTAGAAAGGGTAAACAAAATTATGGGTGTTACCCTTTTTTACGTGTTTCAACGAAATTATCTCGCCTTCAATGTCAAAACTGTGATAAATCCTGTTTATTATTCATTTCGGTATAGGTAAGTATATTATACCTACTCATATTATATTAGTAGATGGTAGGACGTGCAGTTGAGTGTGGTATCATATTTAAGTTTACATATATAAAGAGATTTAGAGCTTATGGCCGATGTATACTTATATAATTTCGACTAGGTAGTTGACACTTGCAACTTTGTTTGCGGTCCGAATCAGCAAAATTCCTTTCTTAGTAGGTAGGTAGGTACGTGCTTACTTGTGCATTTTGACGAAAATACTCTCCAAATGTCAAGTCTCTACGTACAGTGGTACGGCCTGTGCGTTGTCAGTTAGGACTAATGCCTAGATCACACGTACCGAGTACTCGGCCGAGACAGAAAAATGTTACTCGGCCGAGACAGTGAAAGCTTACGTCACTCGCTCAGCCGAGTACACGGCCTAGAGCACTGTCTCTGCTAAGAACTAGGTACGTTTGATCTAGGCCATTATACATTTTATTGATTAGACATAATTATATATTATATTGATTATACATAATTACTATTACTTAACTAATTCGAGGTAAAACAAAGAGAGATACAAAATACAAAATGGAAATATAATAACATAGATACAAAACTAAGGTTTTTTAATTAAAAACATACAAAACTCATAAAACATAAATACTTAACACAGCTGATAAAATACACGGAAAAACTTTTGCATTTACATAACACGACAAAAAGTTCATAAAAGCAGGAAAAGAGTACAAAATGAAATCCCATGCTTATGTATGAGTGTTGCTTGCTTTCAGGGCACCAACTTTTACAATTTGTAATTCTCGCCCTTTTCTCTCACGCAACATGTTTTCACAAAAGTCTCCTCGGAAGTTGTGAGTAAATAAATGTCGAGTGTTGATGTTGAACAAAGTTTTGCTTAGGGCATCATCTTATAAGGCCTAAAAATATATTTTGCGAAAACTATTTTGTTCCGCAAAACAAAAAAATATCAACCGATTTCAAAAAAAGAGGAGGTTATGAATTCGGTTATTTTTTATTTAATGTTTGTTACCTCAGAACTTTGTTGTCCATAGACCGATTTAAAAAAACCTTTTTTGTTTGATTTATATTTGTATTTATTTATTTTATTCAGGACGGTCACAGACCACTTCCACTAATTAATTGTTAATATCACACATTAAAATATACAGTTCTACTTAAAAATAAAGACATGTTCATAAAATTCATAAAATTTGATATAAACTAGACTTTTTTTGGACATACTTTCAGATAAGTCCCATAGAAATTTTATCAAAATCTATTCCTTACGTAGTTTAGGTTTCAAATCAAAATAACTGAAAAAAGTCCTTGAAGTGAACAAAACTGCGTAGTTTGCTTCCCTGTGACTTTTCAGTGGTGCCTACGGTCACTAGAACAGTCCGATTGAAGTCGGATTTGTAAGTTTTTGTAAAACAACAAGTACAATCTACCGTTGACTATTTATTCGTTTCCTAAATACAAACGGACACCGTAAAGGCCATACCATTGAACATAGATGACATTGACTTGACATTTCAAGAGGATATTCGTCAAGAAAGAATTTTGTAAGGTTTGGGTGCCAGCAAGTTTAGAACAAAAAGTGTGTGCGTGGCATATCACAAAAGTAATTGCTTAAACTTGTACAGTCAGGTTTCCGTAACTGAGCTAGTGTATCTATAAATAACACCAGGTCATTAGTGTGTGGCTGTGAGTGCTCTGTGTACGAAACAAGCGAAGCGCATCAAAACTTGCAGTAATGACTGAGTGTTTTAAAGCTTATTACTCATAGAGCCCTGATTGAACAGTTTCCAGGGCTACCTGGTTTCCGACTGTTAACACAAAACTGCGTCACTGAAGTACCTTGAAACAAAGAAAAGTTGTTTTTCTTATTCTATGTATTTTAGGTTTGCAGTAAATAGATACGTTAAAAGTTGTATAATATTTGGACATTTCACACAACACCAAAAAAGTAAGCAGCTTGTAATCATATGAATTAGGATGATATTATTATGATTGCAAATTAATAAATAAAAAGTTCAGTCGAAGGTTTAGTTATTTTAATCTACTAACAATTATTTTGTTAAAACTATTTATTAGGTTCATATTAAATTTAAAAATAAATAAATATTGTGATTGGAATTTATGTACTCAAATTTCGATAAACACTTGAATAAAGGCAATAGTGTTAATTTGTTAATATATTAATCTTATTAGGTTTATTGCATAGGGTATTTGTTTAGAAATGCGGCCTTGAACTTGTGTTCCGTGATATTTGTCAAAATATCCACTTTAAATCCACTTGTAGCTCAAGGAGACGGGACGTACTGAATTACAAGGTCATGAAGACAAAAGAAAAAATATTGCGAGAGCCTCCACCAAGAAGCTTCAAGTCATTTCAAGCGCCCAAGACGACAGATCAGGAAAAAATATTTGAAAAAGAGAAACGGTTTGGTTTATCATGCATAAAATGTTCATTTTCTAAATTTTAAAATAATAATCACGGTTTTACAAAAACATACAATAAACGACTTCAATCGAACGTAGGCACTACTGACAAGTCACAAGGAAGCAAATTACGCAATTTTGTTTACTTCGACGACATATTTTTTTCAGTTATTTTGATTTAAATACTAAATTACTGAACCGATTTTGATGAAATTTATGGGACTATTTTCATGGCACCAATCTGATATCCATCCAACAAAAAAATAGGTAACAAACATAAAACAAACTATTCAACCGATTTAGAACCTCATATTTTATTATGTCGGTTGAAAATAACGGAAAAACAGAAAGAAAATAGAGCTGGTTACCTATGTGACGCCGTTTAAACTACATGCTTATACGGTCATAATTGAAATCGTAGACTTAAGCAAAACTCTTGTAAATAGCCTCATGTAGTTTACATTCAGCCACTTCCGAGGTTACGGCTCAATCTGAGCATGCCACATTAAAAGACGAATAAACCCTAGGGGTTACAAATAAACTCGTAGCGTGTGACCGTATAATATAACTGTGATGCCCTATGTCCTCAGTTGACACGCGGGGCTTCTTAATGGCAGTTTTATGGTTGACGGGAGCCGGGCTGAGTCAACGTCTTCGAACTACGTCCGTAAAAGCTCAGACTAGAAGTCGGAGACGGTTTCCTACGGAAGAGGGAATTGTTCCCATCTGTCACCCTTCTCTGTCCGCCTAGGGTGACAGATGGGCAAAAAAAGTTCTATTTGTCCCCCTTTCAGCAACAGGGTCGATAGGTAGAGCCATTGAAATAAAACACAAAATACTACGTTTCAAGCTATATCCATAGCACTGCGAGTGCTTGGTACGATGCATTCCATTTTGTGTATCAGTCAGGCTGTCTATCTAGAGATGTATTGATGCCTGCCTCGTTGTAAACAATAGCAATACCGATTTAAATTAAGAATTCACTTACTCTCTTAACTCGATCGATTATATTGCAAACATAGTTAGAAATGAACGATTGACTAAAGCGATACATAAAGACACATTAATATTTGTTTATTTATGCTCTAAATCTGCATAGAAAAGATTTGCAAAAATAAGCATTTTTCGTCTTCTGGGCTATAAAAGTCTACATCACTTCAAAAACGTATTTCCGGTTGCATTAAGACGGTGCTCGTAAATCACAGATGCATTAAACACGTTTGTATGGATTGCTAAGAGGATTACTTTTTGAATGGTTCGTGGAATGCGTAAATATTTTAGTGGTAATGTTATTCCCAATATGCTTTACAAATTGTTAAGCAAGAAATGAAAATGTACTGTTATCTCAGTGAGGAATATTATTTTTGTCTTCTCAATGTCTACAGATCGCAGTGATAAAGTGCGGATTATCTAAATGAAGGAAGTAAAACCACAGAACTGTACTTTAATTTTCCTCTGCTATCACATCACGAACCACTTTGTCACTAAAGAAAACAATATTTTTCTAAATAAATTACTTCAATCTCTAAAAAATTAATTAAAATAAACTTTCTTAGAACTATCGATGTTTCCAACCAAGATTTTATTTCTGTTATTATTTTAAAATGATTTTATTTCTGTGTTAGTAAGCTTAGTCATAAATCTTTGAGCACTTGCTAAAACAATTTCGTCCATTAGCACATTTTTGTGAGAATTTGAGTGAATTTTAATTGATTTGCGCATTCATTTCTTTAAACACATCTTTTATTTCAACTGGTAAAGTAGTCAATTTTCAAATATAATCAATAAATATATATCAATATATAAATTGCTAGATCCCGAATGACTGACTGACTGACAGACAACGCACAGGCTAAACCACTGAACCTAGACACTTGAAATTTGGAGGATGTGTTCGTCAAGAATTAAAAATGCGTACTAAGAAAATAATTTTGAAAGATGGCAACGCAAACAAACTTGCGTATTTTCAAGTTATCTATAATCATCTTAATTGTGATGTTTTTTTATAGGTAAAAAGTGATTCTTTATTTGAGATCTAAAGTCTCGCACAGCTATTTTTATGGCAGGATATTTATCACGGTGTTCCAACTTGACAGCGTATTTTTATCGGCCATTAACACGGTGATATGTTTTCCGAATAGGTGGCGGGATACAGGTTAATAGCTCTTGATATGACTCTGAAAAATTTGTCTAGTAAACATATTTGATTGACTGCTGTCTAGGCGCCATTTCAAGATCCCATTTTCTTTCTCGAATACGTAGGAAAGTAATTTTTTGATGTATGTTAGTAACCAAAGAGTCATGTATGATGAATGCTAGCGAGTCTGACTCTTTACATAACCCTGTAAGTATGGCACAAATCTCTGATACTTTTGGCTAGCTTTATGGGGTAACTAACTGATATAGAATCGAATGACAAATGATACAAAAAATCCAAAACGGCGACTGTGTCTTTGCTTAATTCGTCAACTTTTAGCAGCAACATTCACTGGAAACTATATTTTTCTTTGCACTGTGGAAAATTGTCCTTGATGATATCAGGAAGTTTTTGTACAATTATTCATCTGAAATATCAGCAACATATTTTACCTTGAATTTAACTATGGTGTTCAAATTCTTTAATTTAAAAAAGCCATAATTCAAACCGCTTACAGCTCGCTTAAACTAATGAGACATCCCCATTTAAAATCTTCAAAGCAGTGCCATAAACTTTAATATATAACAATGATGAACAGCGATTGCTTCAACTGATTTATGGAGTATTCAGCATTGTTAGGCCTTTTAGCAAACAGACGGTATAATGGAAAACGCAAGTCAGCGCGACTCAGCTTGCTCTTAGAAAGTTCTTACTCGCGCCCATTATTGAGATAATCTCCTGCGTACAAAGGAAGCTCTTTATTTACCTTCGTGATGCCGGAAGGTTGGTGAATGAAGGTTTATAATAGATGAGAAAAAAGAATTTGAACGTTCACCTAAGCACGTAAAATTGAATTTGGCATGGAAAATCAAACATCATAAGGTACCTTGGAGGTATCTGGCTAAAATAAAAAGTGGGGCATAATTAGGGTTACGAGTCCGGCAAGAAACCCTTAAGTTTCGACATATCTGGCTGTACATTTGTATTAAAAACTTTTTACAAGCTAAGCTAAGACCCACTAAATATACACAAATAAAACTTAGTAACTAGTAGTTAGGCTTATCCTCACCACCTGATTATAAGACATTTTAATGAATATTCCATATTCTAGTTGTAATTACTCGAAATATCATGTTCAACCTATAGATCTATACTATTAATACTTAGGTACCTACTTAGTGTAAATTGCATGCTTCCCTCAAGTATCCACGTGATTAGAAAAACCTCGGTCTGCCTCCTACCATATTGTAATGCCCCAAAGGGTTTCACATGTGCATTAAAATGTTGTAATTGTTACTGGAGACGCCAATGACCTTCGATTTACCAGAGGTTGATCTCCATTGGGGGGCGGTAATAATAAATAGGCGGGTTTGACCACGTAAGGTATACAGCAGACAAACCTACTGGTCCAGGCTTCTAGAAGGCTGGAGCGGTGATTTTAAAAGTAAAAATACTATGAAAAATCCGCGGGTTGGACTGTATTTTGAAGGAATGACGAGAAGACCCTGATGTGGCAGTAGAAATACGGTTGTAAGTTATTATGACAAGGCACAGGAAACGGCAGGAAATAAGGAACAACGCGTTACCTTTAGATCGGCTCTGCTCTCGTGAAGGCATCCATTCGTGAGCTGGGCTCACGATGTCCAGGGTTTGCAGTGATTGTGATCCGATCTTCAAAGTGTCCATGCGCGCGCGCGCTTATCAATAAATAACACTGACAAAACTCCACCACAACACCGAAAATCACTCCCGTCGTAATATTTGGCCAAAGTCTTGAATTATCGACCGAAATTGATAATTATCCAAAATTTGCATGTATTCGCGAAGGCGGCTCAAACGGAACTCTCGAGGTTCAGAAAGATGGCGAATTTCGTTCCATCTCTCAGTTGCGGGTCTTCCATCCTTTTCTTCTATAGGGCGCGTTGCGGGTAGGAAAAGGATAGGAGAAAAAATATGCTTGGGTTAAGGAAATGAATTAAATTCTACTGCCACAGATAGACATCTAATTATTTGAGAGTCGTCACAGACAATAGAAGCGCGCTTTATTTAAATAATAAAATAGCTTATGATTATGGCGGTAACAGTTACCATCTTACCAAACCATTGTGATGACACTAAACATATTGAGTAGTATTGAGTATAGATAACTGTTTTACCATAAGTTCAGATTTCAATACCTAACACTTTTAGGCTTTCTATATTCTCTTTATCATTTATACCAAAGGCATACCCAAGTCTATGAAAACCTTTAATCTTCATTACAAAGGCAAAGGAATTCATTGTCAGACTGAGAGCCTCAATCGATCATGAAATATGGTAGCGTGATTGTAATGACTGCTTACCTACGAGCTATCGTGTTAGATCACTATATGAACAACTATTTATGGCAGTTTATTTCTTTGCTATCATAATTGTGCTGTAAGCTATATCTACTTGCGTGACGGGACATTTCCCATGTTTGAAAAAGTCAAATATTTTCGCACAAACTAGTAGCCAGTAGATTAAAAATAGGGAAGGAGAAATAAAAATACTAGCGTGGGCATTACCTACGATAATAATCAAGGCAAAAACATATAGCAGACTTCAATCGGACTGTACACTGTACAGGCTGCTAGTGACCGTAGGCACAACTAAAAAGCACCACAAAATACGCAATTTTGTACACTTCAACGCCTTTTTTTTCAACTATTTTGATTTAAAAACTAAAGCACCTACTGAACCGATTCTGATAAAATTCTATGTGAGCAATCTGAAAGAATAACCTCAAACAAAAAAAATATCAAATCGGTTTATAAACAACAAAGTTCTAATGTAACGAACACAAAAAAACAACCCAATTGAGAACCTCCTCTTTTTATGAAGTCGTTATAAATTAGTATTGGTAGGTTTTTTGAATGAATGAATCTTTATTTGCGTAATACAGATACATTGTGGTCTTACTTTAAATTAGAATCACTGCATCAACTTTTGTCGTGCAAATACTTCAAATTAGAGCTAAATAATTGTTAATAATTCTTACATAAATTGCTAGTAATTTATTAATAATTAATAGTATTCTAACCTTATTTTTATTTATTATTTTATTTTGAAAATAACAAAACAATAGTCTGAGAGCGAGTAACAAAGCAAAGCGAGTAGCGAAGCAGCAAAACATCCATTTAATTTCGTGCCGCACCGCACTCAGCCGCTCACCGCAGCATAGTGGAGCCAAACATCAGTATAATCTAACTAAGATTCCATGGAATCAGGTGCGATGCTCACTCGACCATTCGAGAGTAGGAAGAGGAGAGACTGACTCCCAGCATTGGAAACATTATGGTAAAACCGGGCTAGATGCCCCAGATCGTGTACAAAGATTGTTGTTGGTCAATAACGTCGAAACTACGGAACTGACAAAGCTGAAAAGCGGTATAGTTAATGAGAGGAGTACATAGGCTACTTTTAACCCGATACCACGCGCGTACTCAAAGAATAAATGCAACATAGCAGATACCTAAGGCGTTACATTTTTGTATTATTTATATGGCAAATATAAAGCAAAGCAAAAGCAAGTTTTTCTAAATTCCACTGAGCAGTATTGAGTACGGTACCTATGCATATTGATTTTAATTAATGAAAACCTTGGTTCAAATGTGCACAATGAACGCCGCGTGAAGCTTTAGATGCAGTGAAGATATGTATTAGGAATATGCATTAAGGAAAACACTGAAAGTAAGGTTAGAAGAAAAATAATGCTGCTTAAGGAAATAGCAGTCAGTAAGGTTCTCGACGTTACCTAAACTTTTTCCTCGGTTCTTTTGGAGAGGAAAAATCTACGTTTCAAAAAGCTTTTTTTAAACTGTTAAACAAGAGCACTTAGAATGAATTTTGTTTAACTAGCTTTCGTAAACGGTCTTCTTATGCCACTGCGGTTCAGAAAACCCTCACCATTGATATTCCCCATTCTGTGGAATATAAGGGTAATAAGTAAGACTTTTCTTTGGCTAACTCTATCTTTTATTAAAATAGAGATAAAAAAAATGCTACGCTGTTTTGTTACGATATAATATACCTTAGCAAAACAGCGTATGTTTTTATCGTCAACCCATTTTAGTCCAATGCTGGACGTAGGCCTTGATTTTGATCTACATCTCTTGATGCCCGCTTTGTCTTTGATATAGCTACGTAAGATTTTGAATAGCTGAATCCTCTGGAGCACTGCTAACAGCGCCCGATCACTTTATGAGTCAGTTTTAAAAGCCAAGTTAATTGGAATCACGTGGCATTTAAATCTGATCACAGAAATGCTTACATTACAACTAAATGGTCTGCAGAGGCATATAACTGCAAGGGAAGCCTCTCAGTGGTAAAATTCCATTGCAGTTCTGACAGTTTGAAAGCTCAATTGTCTCTTATCATTTTTCAAACAAAAGTCAAACCTTTTTCACTTGGCTCGCATTTTATGATACTTGCAAGCTATGAAACGTAGATAAATAGAAACCAAGGTCCCACGATCCTACATTTATAACGAAAACTAACAAAAAGTTAATCAACTTACTTTTCTCAACTGGACAGGTCCGCAGCCAGGAATATTTTGGGGGTTAATCGCTAAACAAAAACTTACTTTGTTCAGAGTTTAACCCTCGAAATGTAAATAAATAAATAATTTTGACATTTCACTCAACGCCATGCGTCTCAGCTACAAACTAAGCAGAACTACTATGGGAACAAGATAACTGATAAAATACCTTTTTTAACACCATAGATCCATCTACCTAGACTCAGGACAAACACCGATATTCATCACACAAATGTTATTAGTATGAGTATTTAATAGCTAAGCGTATTCCTAGTAAAAAAAATAAGGGTAATGAAACTAGCCAAGTATGATACAACCTAATTATTTAATAAAATTATTATACAAAAAAATACTTAAATAAACTGTTTTTATTATTTGTTGAAGTTAACACTCAGATCATTGTATAGTTAAAGCCTGTAATGTTACTAGCTTGTAAGCTTAGGATTCGTCCTTGCTGCGGCCCTGCCCATCAATTTCAACTTTGCCATGTTTATTTGCGTACGAGACGCCCGGAGTAGGTGCTCCGGAAATATGATCATGCATTTACACAAAATGGTAAATTATAAAAAAAAAATCGTATTTTGTGGCTTGTTTGTGGTTGTAGGTAAAATACACGAAGAAGATTTTTGTAAATGTTAACTAAGTTTTTTGGTTTACAATGGTTTTTAGAAAATATTTCCTTTGCTATCAAGCAATATACAGGTCACTCAACGAAAGTTTAGCAGTAAAAGTAAACAATTTACTAGGTACACTTTGTCAATAGGATGATAATTTTGACAGATTACTATAGAGACAAGCCGCGCTCTTATTCACAGACACTACACCTGCGCACGTGAGAATGTTTTGTTCATGACAGCTTTTGTTAATATACTTTGTACAATATTCCTTAACTTCAATGCACATGGTTCGAGCGAATATCAATGCTGGTAATCCTGCTGAACTGCGTTACCCTGGGGATGTATCAGCCCTGCGTCGACGATCAATGCGTCACAAATAGGTGTAAAATATTACAGGTATGTTCTAATCTAATCATTTCAATTTATATTACGAAATTAACAAAAGTTAACAATTGGGACCACCCATAGATCGTTGCAAACGATATATAGGTAGCTCAACTGCTCCAACTCTCTCAACTTGGCCGAAATAGTAAAGCAAAGTAAATTAGAAGTAAGACATAGCTGCCAGCTCTCCGATCACGCGTCGATTCGACCAGACGCTCTATTTTTTGTAATATAAGTTGTAGTAGTTAGCTTATGCTGTAATAAAAATATGTTATAATATCATCTCATAAAAAAACATCTTTACAATTTGTTAGAAATGTTATACTAACTCCATGGATATCAACGAGTTTCATTTTGAAAAGCGATGCTGGCAGGTAATATTCATCGCGTTCCAAATTCGGAAAAACCTCCATTACTTGTTTTCATTTACATGCTCAAGGTATTTTTATTGTGATTTATTTTATTTTCTTTTTCACTCGCTGTAAGAAAATATTTTGATTTATTTTGTTACCAAAATTATTATTTTTAAATATAAGACAGATAAAGTAAATTACTAACGTTCAATGGCGTACACACAAGCAACATCATTAGCTATTTTCACACAAAATTAAAGTGCTTATTACCTACATATTTTATAACCGAAATAAAATTGTGGTCTGGATTTTACAGGAAAATGGTTTGTTTGCAGGTTTTCGATGACATTATCTTTGCGTTTTTCACCGTGGAAATGATGATCAAAATGGTGGCGATGGGCACCTACGGACACGGCACTTACCTAGCCGACTCGTGGAATAGACTGGATTTTTTCATTGTTATGGCCGGGTATGGAATTTTATTACCATAGTTTTTCTCAAAAAAAATTAAATCCGAATCGGTTCTCAGTTAAAGGTTATAGAAGAAAATTGTATATATATGAAATTTAATGTGCGTGAAAATGTATGTTTTTTATTTTGTTTTTTTTTATGAGTAGCTAATAAAAGAGTAGTAACACACAAGATATGGATTTTTAAAGATAATTAATTTGAGTTAAGAAACTTTAGTACATGTTCATAAATAAAAAAGTAACGATTATTTATTACGGTATCAGGGAAACGAATTAAGTAAAATTAAATAACAACTTATTTTTTTAATTTTTTTGATAATTTTCAGATCTTTAGAATACGCACTAAACGTGGAAAACATCAACTTATCAGCGATTAGAACAATCAGGGTGCTTCGTCCATTGAGAGCTATCAACAGGATACCCAGTAAGTAAAAATCCTTATATCTAATACCCATAGATGAATACCAATGTTCCTATAGAACACCAAGATAGGCAGTATTAAATAAATAAAGTCGTAAAACGGGGCAAAAAAATCAGACTCCTTGTTAATAAAAAAGAAGTACTTATTTATTTTTTTAAATAATTTTGTTAATTATTACTATGGAGTTTTATTAACAATGGAATAGCTTCTATTCTTTCTATTCTTTTTCTTATAATATTTCTCTAGCCCTCATTAGGTACTTCATCGCAATTAAGCCTCGAATCGAAATTTACTAGAAGTGTAATAAAATTTGCCAACATTGTATTCTTACACTTCGGATACAAAAATAAAAAATACTCACAGAGTCTTAAATCCACTCTAATTTATTCATCAGAATTATATGCAAGGCAAATACAAGTAATACCACAATTTGAGAAGAAGAAGATTTTTTTTTTTACTCTAATTTTTACTTCCTGGAGCTAGAAGCTCTTGATATGAGGGCTCTTTAGGTACCTGTACGGTAAGACCTGCACGCACACTTCCTTTGCGCCTTTATAATTTTGATATTTCAACTTGGTAGATACAGTGTGTTTAAAGTAAAGTATACACCGTAAATAATTAATAACTACATCCCTAAACTCCAAAGCAGTTTTTCCCCAAAAAACGGTATTTAAAAATGTAGAGTAGAAGATATAGTTTATTTTTCACAAGAAACTTGACGATACAATACATTATAGAGGTAATTTGGTAAGTTACTTGATGTAACAGTTATATGATAAAATGATTGTAGTACCGGAGTTTAGTCTTCGTTCCTCGCACCAGGACGCCTGAGAGCTTGTATAGCGAGCTAACAGCGATTGCGCAAAGGCTTATATTAACTGTAACATTTGGCAAGTACCTTCAATTCATTATTAAATACCACGTTAATGCTATGTAATGTTCATGTTAATATAAACTGTTAAACCAAACACAAGTAGAGCGATTGCTCCACATTCAATAAGTTCCCGCCAACTCCATGATTTTTACAATCAGAAGAGCACCTAGCTCATCTTGTAATTTTTTGACTTTAAAAAGGAGGCGCTATGAGAAATCTGAGGTGACCTACTTTCGTTTTAATTATGTAGGTACACCCAAAAAGTTTTTCTATCAAGCGGCAAACACGAAACTCATTGAGGTCAGAAATCTATACTGTTTAAATAGACCCGCTTATCAAGGGGCCGCGTATCGATCGCAGCAACAAGTGAGCCCGGGCTCAGCCGCGAATATACTGGGAAATGTCAATACGCTCTACGAGATTACACTAGGATGGATGTAGTTTTGCATGAATAATTGTGGAGTGAGGTTACTTGCTGAAAGTTGATGAGTCGTTTAGAATGGATACACATTGGGCGTTTTGAAACGCGCAATTTATGGGAATGATGCGTTAATAAAGCGCGCGTTTCAAAACGCCCAATGTGTCCCGCTCTTAAACTTGACGTTTTATAGAGACTTTTATTGTAAATAGTACGAACATGATATGTATCCAATGGTAATGTACCTACTATGAAGCAAAAGGTCTTATTTGTCCAGGAGCTAAAAACGGCACAGCACAGACTACTTTCATTATGATAACACGCAAGCGAAGACTCATGTTGTAGATCTAGGTACTAATCACTAGAGAATGTAGTAGAGATATTTAAATATGTACCTAAAAAAACTATCTAGATATAATCCAGGAAGCGTTGTGAAAATTATCTTGATAGCAGGTATAACCATGTTTTAATGATCACGACCTTTGGCCCATTTGGCGGAAATTCGTTGCTTTCCACGGGGTCTCTAATTTCTCCCGTGAGCCAACGGCCGGAAATTCCCTCCTGCCCTATATTTTATTCAAATGCACGGGCTTAGCTCGAGACAGATTCAAACCAAAGTCGAATAGTTTGAAAACTCATACAACTTGTAACCCTTAAAGTTGGACACGTAAATGGAACAAACTAATGGAAATAAATATTGATAAAAAAGGATATTTTTAATGGAATTTGAATGCAATAGGCTGTATATGTATAGCTATTACTAAAACATTTAAAATTAAAAAAAGTATAAAAAAAGCAATCAAACGAAAAAACATCTGGGTTTAATAAATCAGTGCGGACTGCGCGACTCGCCAAGCGGTTCCATTGAAAATTCAAACAAAAGACGAATCCGCTCTAAAGTTTCACAAAACCCTAATCTGGGTCTCGCAAACAACTGGGACAATGCAACTCTCCCGCAAATTAAATCGAGCCACCCGAGGCTCGCGGTTACACATACATCGGCACTAATAATTCGCCCCGCTACAATTTATAGCTTTCACGTGCCTTTTTATTCCGCTAAATTGAATCGCACGCTGTGATTTATATCCTATCAGCGTGTGCTGTAGGGCCCACAAAAGCTGACGCTTATTGTGCTAAAATTACCTAAATCCTAAATGTAGGCTTTATAAATCATGCTAGCCAGACCATCGTGTCGGAGTGAGAGTTCCGGTCAGGGCACGAATTAATTGAATTCCATCTACCCGTTCACGTGAAACGATTGCACTTCAGCGGTAAATAAATTCCTAAAGTCAGCGCTTCTGATGCAAATATTTTTTTCTTATATTTGCGGCATCGTTATGAATTAGTTATTAATCTCTGGTGCCCGATTTTTATATTTTATAGCAACAATAATCTTCTTGGGCTTCTGTTGTGGCACTGAATTTTTTATGTTCAATTTTCAAAAAGCAAGAATAAGTGTATGTAGAGTACTTCATAGAAATTGCAGTCTGGAGTTATTATTACTCCTTTTTTTAGCCCAAACATAGGGACTTTGTTATTTAGGCTGGTGCAAAACAAGAACGTATAGTTATGGTACATAATATTACTTATTCTTTGGTATAGTATTTCTCCATTTGTGAAGTCTTTAAATCCCAGTATTTTCACAAGCTATAGTGTCTTCCAACTAAAACACAATAATCTGTACACACTTAAAAAAAACATAACAAAGCTTCAGCGTGAAAAATCTGACACTGTGTTGCCTGGCCATTTAGATTCCTCGTGACCTCACTTCAGACGACTATCTAGTGTTAGACCAATAAGGCATTGTCCTAATAGAACGCGATCACGCGACCATCGCAATTTCGCGTCCCGATTAGCATTCGCGCGATGCGCTCGCGCGACGCGAATTGGGACGCCTATTTGACGTTAGTATTTTTGATCGCGGATTCGCGCGACTGAAGTTCGCGCGAACTTGCGATGGTCGCGTGATCGCGTTCTATTAGGACATTGCCTCAATCATTAAACGGTACCTCCCAACGAATCTCTTTTTGGTCGACAGGTATGCGTATTCTAGTGATGTTGCTGCTCGATACGCTGCCGATGCTTGGCAACGTTCTTCTGCTATGTTTCTTCGTTTTCTTCATATTCGGCATAGTTGGAGTCCAGCTATGGGAAGGCATACTAAGACAACGATGTGAACTCGTACTTCCTCCTAACGTGCTGAGACCAAAGTAAGTTTATTTAAATCACCTCATTCTATTTTAACGCCAGGGAATAATGGTTTTTATTTTGTGCCGTTATATGTACCAACTCTTATTTGTGAGTGTTAACAAAGTTTTGAATAAGTAAACACCTGAAATTGGGTGACACCAGTTTGTGTGGGAATGTGCTGTGGATGCAATGGCGACTAAAACCACTTTCATTTTACTCCATTTGTTCGCGAGCGCTCGTCTTAGCGGCACGACCCATTACTAGCGTTGACTGCATGCAATATTTAACGCTTAGATCCTCGCAGCACTTACATGGCTGTGTCCTGGTCATTTTAATATTATATTTTTTCATCGCATACAAGTTCCGCACTGTTTCATAATAACACATTTCGAGACGCGCATGTTGAGAGACCGCTTTTAATTAACACCATGACACTTAAATATTGCATTCCGTCAATACTCACATTACAAAAGTAATTGCTGAAGTTCCGAAACACACGTATCTTCAACCATTTGATCGCCATATGAAAATGATTTAGCGATTCTATGACCCGTACGTAGAACAAATAGATTTTGAAGTAGATTTTACTGTAATTCCACGAGAAAATAGATTTTACTCAAACCACTCCTAAACTTGTAGTAGAAAGTGATTTTACGGCCTCTCATATATTTACTACGTAGAACTTTGCTACGGACGACGTAGGTATACTTTGTTTTGTTTTTTAACATATGTAGGTTCTGAAATCACTTTCATTTTATAACATAGAATCCTTTAGTATTCTAGGTACACTCGTCACGGCACCCCATTATTTGTGTTCCAGAGACCTGTCCGAATGGTACAGAGTGCGCGTCAGAGTGAACTCGTAAGAATTTGCGTACAAAATTAATGTGTTTCTATAAGAATATTGCAAATTGTTGTCTCGTGTACCTTCACACATCTGCCGCTCAGATGTGCTATCGTATTTGCTTCCGTTTTGCGAATTGGCAGTTTTGAAAAACTTAAATCGTAGTTACCTAATACCAAAATGTTATGTTTGAAGAACTGCCAATTTGTTTTCTGATGTACACATGGATAGATATTTCAATTTCCTCTTGAATTGTACCTACAGAACACATTCCTATATTTTCCGTACACACAATCTCAACCTATTTATTTCTGAAGGTTTACTCGGTAGAATGCTTTCAAAGAGCAACATTACGGTACCATTCCTTTGTCGAAAAATAAAATTAGATGTACACAAATAAACATGAACCACTAACATGACCATTATTTGCCATTATGATCATAGCAGCTTCTTTTGATTATCGAGTGTTCATTGTGATGTCGATTTCGCTTGAATAGAAAATTATTGAATGTCTGTCATGTAAAAACAATAAAAGCTTAACTGATCGTGGATCGTTCGTCTCGACATCGATAACACATTTTTAGAAGTCTGAGACCACAATAAAATCCTTATAGCGATCATAACGAGTAACGAGCGGCTACCCAAATGATGTGGGTTACATCCATTGCTCGTAAGCCGACGCATGTACTGTCGTAAAACGATAACGACTGTGCTACTAATGTTAATCTTACCTTACCAATCTAACCCTTATTAACGCTACCATCCCATTAATCGGATCACCTAATAGATTCCCTTTGAATACCTATACTTACTTGGCATGTATGCATGCTTCTAATTACTCTATGTTTAGTCATTAGCATGAATGTCGTAGAATTAATTTACATGTACATACATAATACTAGACACAATCTACTTTCTTATCTACATAAATAAAATACTTACCGAGTATAAGAAAAGTTAAGAATATTATGTTACAACAACTCTGATGTAGAGTTCACCTACAATAACTATTTTCTTTTAGTGAAAACAGCTCCTAAGCTCTATCTAAATGTCTGGCTTATCCAAGAACTTTACAAAGCTCTGATTCAAGTCAGAGCGTCTCGGTCGTTTATTTTCATTAGCTCGTTGCATAGCCAGCCATGAACTTGACGTTCTTCTATTTTCGTGTCTGATAGTAAATAACCGAATTAACTGTGATCTAAATAGTTTGCATTTTAAAATCGGCTCAACTTGCATCAGTAATTTCAGTAACATAAATATAATATTCTTATTATTGAAAGGCGTTCATACTTCTATGATATAGCATGTTTAATTCGTTCTAGCGTGTTGAAGTTTGTATTTTCCTGTCCAGCATATCGTTCTACTACGAGTTCTCAAAAGAATTGGACTACATTTGCACAACACCCGAAGACAGTGGTATGCACTACTGTGGAGATTTTCCGCCGTATCGGTACGGTCCGTTGGTGTGCAACGAAACGGCCCGGCCATTTTCATACAATACTCCAACAAATGTATCTTGCGTCAATTGGAATCAGTATTATACAAACTGCACGCAGAGAGGATCCAATCCTTTTCAAGGCACCATTTCGTTCGATAATATTGGACTTGCTTGGGTGGCTATATTTCTGGTAAGATATTTCCATGACATGTTTGTGCCCATAAAATAAAATTAAGGTAGATGAAGATAATAATGTGTATGTTGTTTTCAGGTGATATCTTTAGAAGGCTGGACTGACATAATGTATTATGTGCAGGATGCACATAGCTTTTGGGATTGGATCTATTTTGTACTTTTGATTGTGGTAAGTAGTAATTAAATAGTGGTAACAACGATCAACTGAGAATTTATATTACATTTTTTTATAATTTATTGTAAAAAAATCGGTTTATTTATAGTTATAGTTAATATTATTTTAGTATGTAGGTAAATGTTAATAGCACACCTTAATTAAAGCTTGAAGTAAATAAATTGAAAGCTGATAATAAAAATATCTCTACAAACACAGTCAAGTATTAGCAAAATAGTGCAAAATAAATGTATCGCAAAGCAATAATTGGTTCTTTCACTTTTGAACTCTTACATCGATTCAGTTTCATAGTACAATAGATAAAGGTTGCTCGCTGGTAAAGATAATATCCCAATGTAAATTAATTAGATTAGATTAAAACAATACAAATTAATCAACATTTCAATTGGCTTTCGTACGGTTTCCGAATTGAAAACGATCTTATCTAGCGAAGGTAGAGTCGCCTCAGCTTTCATTATGCGCAAATTCGTACGATAATAATTAATTAATTAATACCCACACAAGTAGCGCTTAAGTAATTTTCGTTATCGTGGGGAGTAATTTGTTTGCTTTTATAAATCTAAACTATTTTGTTGACTGTTTTTTTGACGTGACTACGTCTAATAAATAGATGTACGCCGGTTGCAACACGAAAATGTTGACGTCATTGTCCGGTAACGCTGTTATTGTCCGGTAACGCTCATTGTCCCGTTACATTAGTAATTACGTTAAACTATCGTCCGTAAACCAACTTTACAGACAACCAATTTTTTTATTTATTTATACTTGATTTCATGTAACATAAAATCCGTTTATGGAAATTCTCTTGCCAGTATTGGTTATTTGAGGCATGTTAGTGGATTCTAAACTAAAGCTCGCGGATCAAACTCGCAGACTATAATTTTGGATTTTTCAATCAGTTTCACAACTGCAATTCAATGTTTATGACGTTTCACAAACATGGAATTCGGTGCACCCGGAAACTGCTTTTTCATTAGAATACATGAAACTAATCTAATACAAATTGAAGCAATCTCTTATCTTCATCTTCAAAATTAATAAAAACGACATTTTTTAACAACGATTATATGATGTCACTTTCTTGTCTGTCAGTCGTTCTGGGTGGAACTTGCAATTCAAATTTTGAGCACTTTCCGATTAGCTACCCGCCTGAAACTTTCAGGGTACTATTAAAATCTAGTTAGAACTTAAAATCGTGTTTTTTAGATTTTAATCTACATTAATTGTTGCGTAATAAGGAGAACATTACCTTTACAACGAGGACGTGGTGGCCGAGTGGATGAGGCCCTTGCCTTGCGATCGAATGGTCGCGGGTTCGAATCCCGGTGGCAGTCATGCGTAAATGGGTTTTTTCGGTCGAAAAAAATCTATGTATGCATCCCACGTTCTCGCATCGGTGAAAAAAAACATCGCGAGGAAACCGGCATGAAAAGGATAGAAAAAAAATGTTATATGGCATGCGACATCCACCAACCCGCATTGGGTCCGCGTGGTGGATTAAGACCCATTCGCTCTCCTGCCGAGAGTAGGTCCGTTTCCCAGCAGTGGGAACATTATAGGCTGATTATGCTTATGCTACCTTTACAACGATACAAAAATAAAGCTTAAACAATTTTAATTTCACCAACAGATTGGATCATTCTTCATGATAAACCTCTGCCTGGTTGTCATCGCGACGCAATTCGCTGAGACGAAGAAGCGTGAAATGGAACGTATGAGGGCTGAGAGAGCTCGGTTTACCTCCACCTCAACACTGGCTTCTTCTACTAATAACAGCGAACCGGCGACTTGCTACGCTGAGATTGTGAAATATGTGGCGCATTTGTACAGGCGCTTCAAGAGGAGAATGATAAAGAAAATAAGGTAAGTAATCAAGCTTTTTTGATTTTAAACTAAACTACTGAACTTATTTTGATAAAATGTCTATGGGTCTAATCTAATACTTATATCCTCTCAAACAAAAAAAAATCAAATCGGTTTTTAAACTACAAAGTTCTGAGGTAACAAATATTAAAATAAAAGCAGCCAAATTGAGAACCTCCTCCTTTATTTGAAGGTTGAAAATAGGTCAGTTGTTACTTTTATTCCTTATCGTAAAAGCCAGTGGTCAGCTCTAGCATTACCTATCTTCTTCGTATTAGTTATGTTATATGTAGGCCTAGCTTTGGCTCTCCTCAACCTGAACACTTTGTTTGTCAAACCGGTTGGATATCGTCTTATACGAGTACTGAAGCCCGATTACGGAAGGCTAATCACGAAGATTTCTGACAATCGCAATCGTATCGAATCCATCACAGAAGAAAATGTCGTACAAACTGTTGACTTCTCTGAGATGGATGACGATTGCGATTTTCAGAAATATTTGTGATCGGGCCACTATACTTGTTTAAACAACGTTTGGATAAATTTATCTTAAAAATACAATGAAAAAATTCTGATATAACATCGATTGTACCGACCTACATAGCATTGCCTAGAAACGTTTCAATTCCGATAACAGTTTAGATCGCCACCAACAGCGACTATTGTTGTATCGAAAACCCGTCAGTATTTTTCTATTCACGAACAACTGAACATTTCAACCCGACACCATCTGAGCAAGCCAACTCATTCGTTATTCCATCCCGAAGAATGTTTGCATATTTTAGTGAACAAAATCACAGTACACAAATTCGACGTTTTCTGTTCCCAAATCCTTTTATCCATGCTGCAAATCCCCAGATTCTGTTGAAATAATGGATTTGTTTCGCGACGCACGTTTGAAGTATCTTCTTACCTTATACATTATGAAGATTATTCTGTACGTTCTTTATGCTTTTTTGTTTGAATTTATTTCGTAATCTTGATATGAACTGGTTGTTTTTATTTATTCCAACAGAAAATATAGCTTTTTATTATATTCGTCATAAATCATTATGTAAGCCTCGTTGTTATGTTTGGGTTTAAAATCCATGATATTAAAGCTGCCTTAATACAACTTGGCTTAACAATCATGATTTCTAAGGTCAGCTTTTATTTATTTTATTGTTAAAATAATGTTATGTATACATACAGGGTGTATACATATGTAAACTGAGAGTAGGCCTGATTCCCATCAGTGGGAACTTTATTGACTGATAATGTAATATAAATATACACCGCAAATTTTATTAATCAGAAAAAAAAATTACGTATATCAGTTGCTGTTACTGAACACAGCTATGGCAAAAAAATAAGTCTTAAAAATAAGTTTATAAACTTTTTGACAAAATATATGTGATTAAAATTGGATTACTGTTACCGTTAGTCGTTTTCCTATGGATTTGCGTCAGACGGTCATCATCGATCAGCAAACCTGGGTAGCTAGCTCGAGCCAGCTCGCAAAAGTTCGTCTCGGGTGCCGCACTCTCTCCGCTATCACTATGTCATTTTGTAAAAAATAATTCTGACCGCACAGATACAACGTACTACCTACCCCTACTGCATTGTACATTTTGTGACACAATTTGTGATGTGTACAGGGTGTATAGATATCAGCGAGCTCAAATGCAGTGGCGAACTAGTCTGGAAACTCTTCAACTTCCAGCGAATAAACCGAAACAACATCACCCTTGCTGCCCCCGGGTGCATCCGCAGGTAAAACTTTGCATTTAATATTCTAATAACCTACTGTTATGTTTTGAGTTCACGTATTTGTTGAGGTTATTTTGTTTAAGTTTCATTTATTTTAATTTAATTTTCTTTTGTCTTTAGGTTAAGTTTTTAGAAGTATTTTTTTAGCTGTTGTCCGTTTATATTTGAGTGATGTGCAAGCCTGTAACTGGTCCACATTTTAAATATTTATATATTTGTGTGTTGTAACTAAATGTGAATTATGTGTGCTGTTGGCAATTAATAAATTAATAAATAAATAAAAAATAAATAAATAAAAATTAAAAAGGTAAACTCACCTATTGTTAACATACTGATAACGAGTAGCATAAAACTTTGAAAGGTCATTATTAAGTATAATATTCACGAAAGTTACTCCCAAAATAGACTGAAATTTTATTATCCTCACTTCAACTCCAGGTGACAGAATTAATAACTTATTACTCCCTAATATTCAAACTTTCTCGTCGTAAAAATATCTCAAGGGACTTTAAATGGTATGGTATAAGGGTGAATCGTCAAGGCACGTAAGCGGATGTATGTCATTAACTCGGGTAATGTCGAGTATCATTCTGAACAAAATTTGAAATTCGTCTCATAATACAGTGTTAATAATGTCCTGACCTGAATAAATTCTGACGGAAATATTTTTAATCTAAGAAGCGGATTTTTTTAATTAAAACGGAATTCATTTGTTGAAAAGTTTTGGCAGGTGCTACGCAATCGCTACGAATGCTACGATTTCGTAGCAGCTACGAATCTCGTAGCTTACTTCGAATTTACTTATTTTCCTGCGCAATAACTTCTGTTCCAATTTTCGTGAAATATTGATATTCATCTTTATGAATGAAATACCATCAACATACCCGTCGTAATAGCTTTGATTAATGTACCTGAATGGGACGTAAAGGAAATAAACCTTGAGCTAGTGAATTAATTGAAACCTTGGAAATTTACATATACCTGCCAATATAATATTATATTTTGATTGAAGAAGCTGCCTTGTAGAATCATAAAGATGAGACATATTCCTTTGAATTTTTTTGTCATCTTAAAACAATGTCAGGTAAATACCTGTTTCCGTGTGTAAGATTTATACAAAGGAAATGAAAAGAACTGAATACGAGAAATTTCCAAGAAATTTACCGCAAAAGCCATTTTTCATAATTTAAATTCAATTTCCATGAATGCTTGCTCTGTACTTTCCCGTCTCGTACCACACATTTGTCTTGTTGTCTTACAAAGAACCCTCGTATATCTGTGGCTCAGTATAACCTACATAGACTTAATGACTAACGCCGGTAGAATTCCATTTTGTTATAATTAAATACCTAATGATATTTGTGTATTTATGAAAGTTATTTGTCTCGAAATCCTTAACATACTTTAAGTATCCTTAAAATTTTAATAAGCATTCTCTTCCAGCTTATCCATATTGATTGTGGGGATGGTAATAGTGTTAGTTGTATTTATTAAATACAAAGATATAATTAACAATGAATCTTTCAAATAGGTATACGATATAATAATGACTAAATAGAAATATAGGTATATTATAATATATATTATTTTATCTATAAGAAACTTATTGTTCCTCTTAGAAAAAACACACACGCACACACACATGGCTTTAAAAATAAATATTGACGGATATTTCACACAACACTATCCAGTCCCAATATAAGAAGACCTTGTATTATGGCAACCAGATAGTTATCTAGATAAAATATTAAATATAAATAATATAAATAGAAAATTTAATACTTTTTTAAAATATATACAACAAAACATTAGCTGGAGAATGCCCATTATTAGCATTAAATTTTCCAGTGTTATTTAAATTATTTTCTACCTATCCATCTAAAAAAAAACTACTCTCTTAAATTCGGTGCATATAACTCTTGCATTTATATTCTACTATAACATCTCGTAAGAAATGTAAACTCTTGTTTCTCATTGCTAAACTCTTATGTTAGTAACTCTAACAAATTAGTGTTAAAAAAGCATATAAGTACCTATACTCCTATGAGTATAAACTGTTGTTTCCGACTAAAATTTAAAATCTTCATGTTCTTCAATTTCTTTTTAAATGTACACAATTACAGACAAAAAATGTGTCTTATTTTTATTTCTTATATCATTAATCTTTTTTGCTACTATCCTAGTACAGGGTGATTAAACGTGTACCGTTTTCAGCAAACTAACGGCAAGACTCTCGAGGAGGGAGTAGAGGAGCCCCTCTCGCGACCCAGCCTGTTGCGCGTACCCTCGCTTTCGGCCGCCGACTTGGAGGTAACCTTGACACACTTACAGGAACAACGGGATAAGGGTGCGTTTCCACTGATGCAGATCTGGGTGGAGTGGAGAGGAGCGGTCCGTGAATTGGCCAAAAATTATAATAATAATAACATTAATAAGTTACGGTGAACGGACTAATAGCAAAGAGTCTCGACCAGTACCTTAAGAGGCTCTCGCTTGGTGGCTGGGTCAAGGGTCAGATTCAAAAGGCGGTATTTTAAGAATCGGCCCGTATAGTAAGGAAGTATATGACTCTACAGCCCTAGCCACCAGCCGCTTGGGCTCTACTCTGCGGCTGGTGGTCTCACGTTTTTATATATTTTTTACAATATTATTTGTAAGCTGTTCTAAGCAGTTTTTGTGCGAGGAACGTCTCCTTGTGCTTAGTTGCAATCACTGTGCTCTAAGTGGAGTGGAAGTGGAATTTTCAGCACAGTGATCGGTTAACTCACAGTCCGCTCCTCTTCACTCCACCCAGCTCCGCGTCTTTGGAAAAGCACCCTTAGGACCGTTCCTACCAACGTTAAGAGGGATTTACTTCAATATGTATTGTTTTGGTGTTCTGAAGCCGGATTTTTAGACATATTGAACTATTAGAGGGAATTAACAGGAATTTAATTATTGCTGACCCCGACTTTTAGGAGTGAAATGTTTTTTCAAGTATGTTATTAATATGTTAGTTTACTTTACGGAATTATTAAAAACGAGGCTTTTCTGTGTTGGTTAAATTTCATACTCAGGTTTAGTACTTTATTTTACTCAACATCGAGAGTATGGTTATAATTTATAAAGTAATAAAAATAATGAGCTGATATTACGAATATAGTATTTATCTTTCCAAATACTCGACTCTTTAATTTTCAACATATCTGAAAATTAAATTACTTTATTAGTAAATTTTATTACAGCATAAGCTAACTACTACAATCTATATATAGATATATTACAAAATTTACAAAAGGAAACAATTGGGCCACCCATAGACCGTTGCAAACGATCTATAGGTAGCTCAACTGCTCCAACTCGATACCCGATGGCAGCGTGCCGAGGATACTGGCTGCATTGCCTCTTTGTATAGCAAGGCTTATTAAAAATTAAATAGAATTCTTGCTGTGAAAATCATTGGAAGCAACATACATCCATAGGTAAAGTATGACGACATAATACGTAACATCTGTCATTAAAAAATCAACCTTATTCGAACTATCCAAGCTCATTTTTCCTGCTTATTTCTGAGGGATAGCCACCCTCCGGCTTTCACGTAATATGAGTCAGTATTTGAAGATAATGAAATTGATTCCCATGTGGTTTTTAAATCCGCCACAAGTATTTCATAATGTAATAAAGTCGTACCCAATTTAGGCTACGGAAGGAAATTGCATAAAATTTGTTGGGGAATTGATGTAAATTACTCACAAGTTCGTATTTTTTTGCGTTTCACGAGCATTAGCTTTTATGAATGTGATGATAAATAAGGTGTTCCAATAAAGGAACGGACTTAATTGGTAATAACTTTTACTTTAACAAGTTAGTGAAATTCATGTTACCCTACCTCACACTAACTAACTCGTAAAATTGAGAATGGATGGATATTCCTTACTCAATCACGTCAAAACTACTAATTTGACTGGACTGAAATTCAGTGAGGATATAGTTAAAATGCTGTTAAATAAGTTACCCATATCATAATACCACCTCGCAAAGCCAAGGGCAGCAACTTGTCTTTAATATTTTCAAGACTAAGAACATAAAACGTAACATAGCGGGTATACTACACTTTTTGTAGTGTAACATTTTTCCTCTCGTTTTCTGTCAATTTGTCGAAGTATATTCGTAAAAATGGGACGAAAGTATGAAACAGAAAGTTGGCCATCAGATGGTAACAACCTCAGAAAAAATAAGTAAATTGAATCTTTCCAAATGATGGTTATTTATAAAGGTGAGATGTCTGATGATTACACATCATAAAAAAACGAGCAAGCCTCAATAAAATCAACGCATAATATGCAACTATGTTATTTTAATGGCGTATGTCCAGTTTGGACTTACCTACTGCTAGTCTAAACTACACTCTGACAAGGGTGAAAGCAACCACATCGGTTGATTTGGCTTCAGAACGCATCAAACCTCTCCTTGCTGTCCCCACCATCGCTTGCGCGGCGGAGGTCATCAGTGATGTTCAGCGACACAGTTCTACTGCACACGCCAAACTCGCCGCACGGAGCGCATCCCTACAACGTATGCTCTTCTGAGAAGATGACTCAAACAGGTACGCGATATAGACGCAACGACTTTTTTTTTTGATTTAACGAAAAACGTTTTTTCTTCACGTTTGGCTCCTCACATATAGTGTATTTAGCCAGTGACAAGTAAATTATCGCATTCAAGTTTAAGTTATTTATTATACATGTTTTATTTAATTATAAAAACTATTCAGTCAAATGTCCGACGCAACGACTTGTGTGACTTGTGTCTTATAATTTATTATACATGTACATGTTTGATGCACCACGCTGGTAAAACAGATTATACCTAAAAAGATGTGGGACAAATCGAAAAAGAATAATAAACAATAATATCTATTTGATAGCAGGAGAACATCGTACTCGTCACGCAATTTTTACCTTAAAAAAATCTCAAAATTGTCATAACTGAATCAGCAGTTCAACACGTCTTATAACTTTAACATATCTTGATAGGGAGATAATAACTTTTTTTTACTTAATACACAATCTATTAAAGTCATAGTAGAACCAAAATATCTATGATAAAATAAAATATAACATATTTGTAGATGCATTGATTCAGCGAGACTGGCTTAAGTGCCCCAGTGGTGAGTCTAGATCGTAGCTCTAGACGAGATTAGACGGCTGTGTTTCTTCGCTTCTTCACTATCTTAGGAATTAGGTGTAAATTTTCGATGTGTTTCGCCTTCTCAATAAGGTTTAGCCTCTACTTTCTTCAAACTTTCTTAGGTTCTTATTCTTCTGTATAGACCTCGAAAGCATTTCTGTTAACTTGTTATAACTGTCGTTGTTACAAATACTAGACTTGAGAAATTATTGACGTCTAATAAATCGATGAACGCCGCCGCACCGGCTGCATGCACGAAAACGTTGACGTAATTGTCCGGTAACTCTCATTGTCCCGTTACGCTGGTAGTCACGTTAAACTATCTTCCGTAAACCAACTTTACAGACAACAAATTTCTTTTTGAAGAATCGATGTATTTTAACACGTCCAGACGGACTAAATTTTGAGCCTTAAATATTTTAGAGCTGACTGTAGCTCTCCACAGGACTCTACTTCACCAAGGTTCTAAAAAAAAACAAATTTCAACAGAAATGCTTCCGACGGTTCTTTTTCTTCCTAGTAACACAAAGTAGTGATACATTTCTATGGGCATAGAGTTCGACCTGCCGACAGACACCGTGGAGGAACGCGCGGCCGCCGGTGGAACCATGTCGTGCCAAGAATTGCTGGCACTTTCTGGGGCTCTATCCGCTGCTTTACCAACCGGACAAGTGGCTTTGGACTCCTTCTTTGAAGAACTCACAAAGGGGATAAGCAAGAGAGCAGGAGAAGAGAAAGGAGACACTAAGGTAAAAATGTGTTGACAATTTGAAATCTGTTGGCTGGAACCATGTTATTCAAAGAACTGCTAGCACTCTCTGGGGCTTTATTGGCTACGCTACCAACTGGACAAGTGGCTTTGGAGTCCTTCTTTGAAGAACTCAGAAAGGTTAAAATTAGCAAGAGGGCAGGAGAAGAGAAAGGAGACACTAAGGTAAAAATGTGTTGACAATTTTAAATCTGTTGGCTGGAACCATGTCATTCAAAGAACTTACAAAGGGGATTAGCAAGAGGGCAGGAACAGTCTCTGCTCCTGCCCTCTTGCTTATCCCCTTTGATACTAAAAGTAAAAATATTATGTTGTGGTTATTATTTAAATCGGTTGGGTTCCATGTCGCATCAAGCGCTGCTAACTCTCTCTGCAGCTTTGTTACGCTACAGACTAGCTTTGGAATCAATATTTGAACAGATATTAAAGTGGATTATTAGCAAGAGAGCAAGCAAATAAAAGCGAGGAACAATCAACTTTTTCTTGCCAACAATAGACGTTCATGTTTTTGTTATTTGAAAAACAATCACAATCAAGAAACAAGTAACAATACAACGTTTCATTCCCTGTTTACTCGTGTTGTTTGCTATCATATCTCCAAACTTTGTGAACACTAGGAAATAACACTATCTCAATATACTATGTTTCCTCCCCAACTTCTCACGGGCGGTTAATTAGCAAGCCAGGGTGGTACCGGCATAATCACTGACTATCTGGTGAAACAGAATCCGCAAATGTTTGTAGCTTTCAAAGCTGCTTATCTAAGTTGCTACTATTGTCAAGTGGTTTAGTTATTTTAAAGATTTATAATTATTGTTATGCTATATACATATACAGTAATATATTCTAGATTAATTTTATTTTTATTATTAGTTAAGATTTTGATTTGCTTTGTGAAAACTTGGTAAGTTCAACTTTTGCCACCGCAAAAGTGAACATAAAACAAAACATTCACACACTCACACCCCTGCACTAGGATTCCCTGTGTCGCAGGTGGCATGGATACATACAAGACATCACAACACCCAAGACCCGAGAACAAACATTTGTGTTTGTTACAAATATTTGCCCCGGACGGGGATCGAATCCGGAACACCAAGCTTCGTAGGCAGGGTCACTACCAACTCAGCCACGATGATGACTTAATGGAACTAGGCTTATAGACAAGACCCTGGAACAATAGGTATCATTTCCCAAAAAGGAAATCTAAACTTCCACTTTTTTTTTTGGTATTTTATAATATTCTTATTTTAAAATTAAGATTTTAAATTAGTTAAAGTGGATCTTATTGTTTTAAATGTTCAAACATAAATGTCCAACATTTAGGTATAGAATTTATTTCCTAGATTAGAACCAGGTTTACACACAAGACCCTGGAACTTTTCCCGAAATCTTAACCCACCCGTCATATTACTAGTCAGCACAGCCAAACACGCGTGAATGACTATTACTATGTAATAATATTATTTATTCTTTGCTATTACGTACTACTCGGGCGAATTATCATGACACCTGGCCGACGTGGCTCTGAACTTTATGCTACCCCCGCTACCCCGCGCGGCGCCCTCCGTGTTTCTTCTTCCTCTCATTGCGAGGCCTTGTCATTACCAAGTATTACAGGACCTCTTCTCTATCAAGATTATTCAATTTCACGCTGTACTTTGCACAAACGTCATTCGAGCTAGGTGTCATGTTCATTCGCCCGAGTAGTAACCCTCCTATTCTTTAGGAGAATAAATTATACATATTTTTTATAGACTATAGATATAGAAGATTACTCGTGCTGCGCGGAGCTTCTCGCGGCTGAAGCGGCAGCCAAATTGACCAAAAAGACTCGCTTCAAAAATGCCTGCTTCAACTTTTACAAGAGAATCGCCAAGTTTTTTGGGCTCATCAGGAAACACATCAAGAATGTGGTCGATCACAAGTATTTTCAGCAAGGTAAGAATGACATGTTTTTTTTTTAAATAATTTTATCCGATCGCCTTGCGATTGTATATTTTCAGAAACTAGTTCATGTACCTTTTCAAAAATAGCTCTGTATTATTGTATTATTATTAATTTAATATAAAAAAGATTATAGTAAGCACTTCTAGATATTTTTTAAGCACATTAATAATCCTCAAAGTGTTTAAAGAGTCGTCGATGCTGCAAATTTATTTGTACTAAAAGCGTTTTATATTACTTCATCAATATAATTATATAAAAGGCTTACACCTGACTGACTGACTGATTGACAGAGAACGTACAGGCCAAACTGCTGAACCTAGACACTTAAAACTTTGAGGATGTGTGTGTCAAGAGCTGAAAGTGCGTAGTGAGTAGTAATAAGAAAGAAAAATTCCTTTCTTAGTACTCACTTGCAGCTCTGAAAATTTACATCGCATACAAAATTACGGGCATCCACTAGTTAAATATAAAACGCTTTTAGTACAATAAATAATTTGCAGCTACGACGATTTTTCAAATATTTTGTTTAAATCTCATGAATTATTTGAAAAGCATTTGAAGAGTCGTTGAAGCAAAATATTTACACTAAAAGCGATTTCTATTACTTTGATAACGTAATAAGTACCCGTCTCCATTCCACCCCAGTTATTTATTCTCAGTCGACAGCTCTCTCATAAATTCGGGAATCGATGAAATAGATTTCAATCTTTTTTATTACTTTAATAACATTTATCAGTTACTGATTGGTTTCCTAAAATATCATGGTCGTTATGTTTTAAAATATTGTATGTTTCAGTAAGATTAAAATAAACGTTTTATATCTATTTTTATGAATCAAATCAATGATTGATAGCTTGGATTGTTTAGAATATAATTGGTCCAATGGAAAGATGCTGAAAATGTTGTATGTAATAGAAACCATACATGTGTTTGTCCAGCATAGTGCTACAATCTCTAAACCAATGCAACGCTATAGCACTTGTCCATTTTATGCAACTTTGATATTAGTCTTCAGTTTCGAAAGTCCAGTAATTTCACCAGCTTCAGTACCCTTTAAACCAGAATACAGTAAAACTTCCACATCACTGTCGTTGACCGACCGCAGCCGCGCGCCAAAGTTAAAAAGTGTATGAAAACTGACAGACAGACACTGCCCGGCCAGCGGTCGCTGCAGTCGGCGACACATATGAGTACACTAACTCTACAATAAGGTTCACATTTATGGGTACACTAAATTTACAATAAGGTTTGCATTTATGGGTACACTAACTCTACAATAAGGTTCGCATTTATGAGCACACTAACTCTACAATAAGCTTCGCATTCCAGGTATTCTACTAGCAATTCTCATCAACACTTTATCAATGGGTATTGAGTACCACAATCAGCCGGAGGAGTTGACTGTGATCGTGGAAATCAGCAACATTGTGTTCTCGGCGATATTTGCAGTCGAGATGCTGTTCAAAATCGGCGCAGAGGGCCCTTTCAAATACATTGCGAATGGTTTCAATGTTTTCGATGGAGTCATTGTGATACTAAGGTAAGTTTACTACTCAAAAATCTATATTGCAAGTATCGACAACACGATTGGTCGAGTGGCAAGTGTATTGGACTGCCACGCCGGTGTCGCAGGTTCGATTCTCGCTTCAGGATATACATTTTTATGATGTACATAAGTGTTTGTCCTAAATCTGGGTGTTTTATATGTATTCTATTAATGTATATACAAATAAGAGTATTTAAGTATTCTATCAGTTATCAGGTTCCTATAGTACAAGTATAAACATTAATTATGATAATATTAATATATACGAGTATTTGTCGCAAATTTAATTCTCTACATTATTTTAATAAATGGAAAAATCATTGAAGCTATAGGAACCAAGATAATCACGAAAAACCCATAACCGTAACCTTTGACCTTGAATAACTAACGACGCAGACATTGATTTTATGTGACTTTTGAGACAACTTTTAGAACACCAAAATGAAGGTGTTCACGAGTTTACGGCTTACTATCTCTCATTCCGAAGAGAAACCACAATTGGACTGGCCTATATAAGTACTAGGTAAAAGATGTTATAGTGATATTAATTTGTTCTTCGCAGTGCATTTGAACTAGCCCAAAGCTATGGCCATGACCGAGAAACTGCAGGAAATTCTGGTTTATCAGTGTTGCGTACTTTTCGACTCCTACGCATACTGAAACTAGTGCGATTCATGCCAAACTTGCGTCGACAACTGTTCGTCATGCTTCGAACGATGGACAATGTTGCCGTGTTCTTCTCATTACTGGTCCTATTTATATTTATATTCAGGTAAATATCTATTTTTAATAAAAAACAATTATTTTAGTCATTTAAGTTAAAAGTTACAATCGGATAAATACATCTAATTTAAATTAAAAGCTTAAATTAAAATTATAAATTGCATGTTTCAAAAGCACTCAAATTCAAGGATTGAGTTAGCTGATGAAAATTCAAAACTGCTATTTGAGTTTATAAGTTTGTTTAGGCCTTTAAAAACAACCTTTTTTACACTTTTTTGTTTATTGCCGACCTCTCAGAGATTTAAATGCTGTACCTACCCTTGAAAACTTAATTTGGTTACTAAAACTTGATTACTTACTTGAAATCTTTGCTACAATCTGCGAATTACGTTTACTAATCTAAACTTCGGATTTTTCTTAACTTTATAGTTCTTAATTTTGTAAATCTCAATGTTCCTAGTATACCGTATATTCATTATACAGTAGCGAGTAGCACCCCTAGCAATCACTTATTGATTGCTCATTCATTTTTCCGTAGCCAAAGAAGATTTATTCGACTCTCCATAAAAATATGAAATTCCGAATGTTTCTACTTAACTTCACACCCGCATCCCCTTAACCTGTGCACTAACTGTGAGTGAATTCTCCTATTTTCTTTTCATTATCCTTATATGTCTCACTTCTATCTTCAACATTCACTACACACCGCCACTATATCACACTGATCACAACTTTTCTATTCTATTTATCATATCTTATCCATAGTGACTTCACGCTTTTGTGCTTTATCACACTGAGTTTATTTTACTTGCACCTTACGCTCATTAGTCATTTTATGAATCTTCCCTCACATAAATGTATTTTTATCTCCTTATATTGTATGTCCTTTATGTATGGAAAGGTGAACAGCTATCGTATTATCTAATCGTATATTGCGTGGTAACGTCCAGCATCCTCGGTATGAACATCTTCGGGTGCAAATTCTGCGAGAAAGACGAGGATGGCGATCCAGATTGTGACAGAAAAAACTTTGATACGCTCTTGTGGGCCTTTGTCACAGTGTTTCAGGTATTCAACTTTTCAATAAAAAATACCTAACAGACAACCCAGAAACAGACTGTACTTGCAACATACTAAACGCTTACAAACGGTCCAGTCAGTCAACACCATTGATATGACAATCCCTGTAATATAGGATTGTACTGTGACGGCTAATCGACTAACCACGCGAGTACACAAACGAAACATCACTTTGCTGCAAGAGTAGCAATTTTTCGCAACAATAGCTTGATTTAGATAGAGGCTCCCTTGCAGCATCGTGCGTCCCCCAGGCGTTCGCGTAACCGCTACCCTAGATTCCGCGTAGTGAGATAGACCCATCCATAACAGATTGAACCAACATCATCTAGTGTCACGTTCACCAGTTGTTCCGTACAGTACTCCCATCAGAGTTGTCAAAGCACATTAGTCAGAGAGCTTGTTGTGCGTAGGTTAGCTTGAGGGCCTCGGAGCCGCGGCGTGACCTCTTCGATCCTCTAATACCTCACTCCCACTACGACCGCACTCGGTTAACAGTTCTCTATCACTCTGCATGCCGCTTCTATTACTTTAGTATTTATCCTTATTCTAGAAATCCGTGGAATCATAACTCATATTTCATTGCAATGATCTTGAAAAGTTGTACGTGACGATATTCATGCGTGAAGTTTCCACTGATTTCGGCAACCCCAGCACCCTTGTTTATAACTTCAGTAACAATCTAATTTCCAATTACTTTACCTATCTTGATCTCTTTGACTTTATTTAAAATTTTAATTACAATTGGCACATGAACTTTAATTTATTCATCTCTAATAATGTATGTCAATTTAAAAATATTGCATACGATTTGGATGACTTATCACTACGAGTATTTATAAAGCAAAAACTTGAACGTTCTTTCTTAATTTATATTCATGCACTTATTTTCGCCTGTTTATCTTCTATTTTATTTTTACTGCATTTTTGGTATCAGTTATGAAGCAGTAAATAAAGAATGAAATTAATAATGGTATGAAAACTGAGAAATTTAATTGCACTTAATAACACAATGTTAATTACTGTACCTTTTATAATTTAGATAAATTAACAAACCCGTTGTTGGTGGTAGCGTCCCAACAGCGATAACACTGCTTAACCAACCAGGCTTGGATCGTTTGTTACTGTCACAGCCAGTTTCAATAGATCTTCAGCTTAAAAATAAAACTACTTTTACGGTTACATCCTCACTATACTTCATTGAGTCTAGCTGCACATCACTTTAAGAGCATTAACCTAGAAGTAGGTACTTACTGTACTGTACATACACAGTCCGTAACATTAGTGTTATTTGTGTCGGGGGCAGTGTTGTCGTTCAAACAATCGCGTCGTCAGGTTGTCTCGGTCGCGGCGTTTGCGCATAGCATTTTTTTTTCTTTCATTTTTACATCGGGCCCTCTCGCCGCGCAGTATTCTGGGCATGTATCTATTCGGTGGTAAGTTTTGCAAGTACGTCGAAGATAACGGCGCCGAGCGCGACTGTACCTGCCCAGAGATCGTCTCGCATCATCCCAAATGCGAATGCGACAGGAAACATTTTAATAACATCTTGTGGGCTACAGTCACCGTGTTCCAGGTAAGCCTAGCTCCGTCCCTAGACTAGGCAACGTAGTCGGTTTATTTGCGATCCCCTTTCAATAATTTATTAGAAACGACGCGTTTCTCGTAACCACCAAAATTATTTTATTTATCTTTTTTTCACATCATAACTAAAGTCGTGATGTGAAGTAAGATGAATACTTAATTGAATACCCAATTGGACAACGACGTTCTGAGAGATTCGCCGCAATAGTAGTTTGATTTATCAAGTTTACGTAATGCATCGTAACAAGTGCTCTGTACCTAGCTAGTGCATCTCGCTTGTAGTCTAGTTCTAGGTTATGCTGGACCCTTTGATATGCTTGTGTACTCCAATCGCGATCTGTGTCCCTTTCATTATTAGTGTACACTAACACAATGATACACTAATTGACACTAACACCTGCTAACACGCCGAACAATAACGAGATTTTTGCAAATTATTTTAAGTTTTATTTTATTAACACTGAATAACTTTACATATTACAAACAAAGGCACGACTTACAATATGACAGCACACCTTGCTTTTTTTATTTATTAAAGTGAATTGAATATTTGATGTGGTAGAGCGACTTTACGCGGTTGAACCGAATGCTCACTTTGATGTAAACGTTTCAGGTTCTGACACAGGAAGATTGGAATGTTGTGTTGTTTAACGGTATGGAAAAGACGAGCCATTGGGCCGCGTTATATTTCGTGGCACTCATGACTTTTGGGAATTACGTTCTGTTTAACTTGTTGGTTGCCATTCTTGTTGAAGGATTCAGCTCTGAGGTAACAGCGGTAATGCGATCAGTACGCTCATTTCCTAAATTTGCAAACAAATACTCACGTGTAATTCAATTCCGTAGCGAAATGAGAGGCGGGAACGTGAACAAAGGGAGTTAGTGAAATCTAAATTGTCGGGTGAATGTTTCTCAGACAACAACGAGCTACAATACGATGATTCTAACTCGGGCTCGCATTCCAGCGACAGCATTTCTCAGGTGAATTTATTATTAAAATTCCTTGGTTTATAATAAGATTTTCGATAAATTGAAAATTGAGTAGGTATTACTTATCACAAAACATTTTGCCAAAATTGTATAAAAGGTTTGTCTTTGAACAATAATATCACCCCGGGAGCCACAACAATGAAAATCGTTCGTGCCTTCAGCTCGACAACACAATTATGTTTCAATATCTCTTTCGTAGAACGAAATAAAAAACTATTGGCGGTCGGCGGACGATGTTAGGAAAGCAAAGGCGGATGTGAACGGACACAAGGAAAAGTCAACACGCCGTCGCAAAACAAAATCCACCCACCATCCCACGCTCTGCAAGGATTGTGCTCAATCTAACAAATGTAATTTACAGAAGGTAAATATATCACTATTTGGCAAATTACTTTTCGAAAAAGGTTTCATTTACACGAACGAAGTTTGTTTCATTTACGGTCGTATTCGGATAGATAGTAAATTATGTGAATAATAGAGCATAAGGTCAAAAGCCGCTTTGACACCAAGACTTCTATTCAGAAATAGAGTTTGTATTCAGGGCGCTCGCGAGCCGTTTCATATTCACAAGTACTTTGACAACACCTGAATCAGTCTCGTTCAAATTCAATTTATTACTTATTTCGAATCGTGCCGTTACACGTTGTTGTTTGGATCTATTTGTTGGGACAACAAGCTTTTTGAAAATTAATCGTATTTCATCGAAACAAATAAGAACCTGTGCTTATTGGTTTTCTGTGTTTAAATTAAAATGTTATTATTTTATCAACTTTTACAAATCTTGTTAAAACTAATTATGTTTGAGTTCAAAATTATTTTCTAACTCTAATGCCTAGACTACACGTACCGAGTACTCAGCCGAGACAGTGCTCTCGACCGAGTACTCGGTACGTATAAACATAGCGTCAAGTGTTTGGCTGAGCGAGTGACGTAAGCTTTCACTGTTTCGGCCGAGTAACATTTTACTGTCTCGACCGAGTACTCAGTACGTGTGATCTAGGCATAAGCGTGGTGTTAACAAATACATTCAACCTTATTTTTTCATAACATATGACTGATGGCACGGATAGTCAAGTGGCAAGTGTGTTGGACTACCACGCTGATATCGCAGGTTCGATTTCTGCAAAAAAAGCAAACAATTGTGTAATTAATCGGCGTTTGTCCTGAGTCAAGATTTTACAAAAAATATTATATAAATATTATAATAAGTGTTATCTGGTTTCCATAGTACAAGCTCTGCTTAGTTTGGGGCTAGGGGGATTTGTGTAATATGTCCAGGAATTTAATTTTTTGACGTGTCTACGTCTAATAAATCGTTGAACGCCGGCTGCATGCACGAAAACGTTGACGTCATTGTCCGGTATCGCTCATTGTCCCGTTACGCAACCATTTCATCAATATTTTGTTATGACGTTGTAACGTACTATCGTCCGTTAACCAACTTTACAGACAACCAATTTTTTTTTAAATTATCATATTTTTCTAGGAAAAAATGTTGGCAAATAGTGCAAGTAACGCCGAAGCATCGGCTTTGCCTATGATCACGCACACAGCTGCCACCCCTCAGGACTCGCCGTCCACCACTCTAGAGCCAGGCGCTACCTTCAGGGATTTCAGTGTGGTTCTAAACTTGGAAAGGTCTTCCATGCTATCAAGTTTGGACTCTATTGACCGCACTTCGGTAAGCTTACTATTATCTTTTTTTTAAGTTTGGGGTTTAGTTTTATCAGCCTCTTCTTCTTCTTATCGTGTCCAAAGGATTTTAAGTGCACCTCGAAGAGACTCCTTTCGTGCACATAACACATGTTTTTCGAACTTTTTAGGTTCTATGACATGCCGGTTTCCTCACGATGATTTCCTTCGCCGTTAAGCACATGTTATTTTTATTGAACAGAAAATCCATTGGAAAATATCAGCCTCTATAATGCTATATGCAATAGGTTTTAATTAAACCAATTTTTTCTATTACTTGATATCACATGTTTTTTGATAAAATCAAAGCTGTAGATACTTTCAAATAAATACATTTCTAGAAGATTGCTTTCAGCGATAAGACCACCCATTGTGCGTCACTTTTCTTTTCATCTCCTGTACTACATACATATATTTTATCTGTTTCGTGATGTCCAATAAAGTGATATGTATCTGATAATAAATAATTATGATTAATAAATAATAATACTTTCAGTGCGCCAGTATCCCAGGCTTACTCAAACCACCGAACTACACACTAACTCTCCATTCCGCTCAGGCGCAGCTCGGCGCTGAGAAAGCCCGCCTCCCTATGACCCTTGCACCTCCCTCACTATCCCTTGCCCCTCCCCCACAGACCCTCGCCCCTCCCCCCCTCAACCTCGCCCTCCCCCCGGTGAGGTCCACATCCTCCGCCACTACCCCGACCACCCCCAGGTCACCAATGCTACCAGAGAAGAACCTACAAGTCACCATTGTGAAGGACAAAGATGAAAATTTGAATACCAGTGATAAGTCCAGTCTTCTGAACTCACAAAAGTAAGTCATTAAATCATCATCTTCCTGTCTCTATCCTACTTATGTTTTCTGCCTCCTTTCGTATATATTTTACACAGTCCATCGATCTCTTCTTTGGCCTTCCTTTAAATTCTTCCACATTCATGTTTAACGCTCTTCTCGTTACATGACATTCTTTCCTTTTCATACCATGATAAGCCCCACTCTCAAA
Organism: Lobophora halterata; assembly: GCA_932526365.1. Classification (NCBI taxonomy): domain Eukaryota; kingdom Metazoa; phylum Arthropoda; class Insecta; order Lepidoptera; family Geometridae; genus Lobophora; species Lobophora halterata. The sequence continues at coordinate 3,654,796 of OW052012.1, forward strand.
AGTAAGTCTATTATGGTTTTTTTATTGTGCTATTGGTATAAAACTTCTCTGAAATAATATTCGAGTGGTACTAATTGTTACGATGGGCATTGTAGCACGCTTTACAATCATGCTTTTCGTATATAGTATGTTTTCTATGTGCTTAAGAACATTTAAGTAAAATTGGTTGAAATTTAAAGCCAAATTATAAAATTTCAGTTTTACAGCGCCTATTACCTAATGTATTACGCCGCCATCAGGCACATAAATCTTAACACAATAATAGTATTTTATATTTCTATTAGATAATTTGTTATTTTTTTATAACACATAGACATCTAAAACCGTAAACCGTACTTCGTTTCACTATGCTGCTCATAAATATATTTTCTACGTTTCATTTCATGTGTAATTGCAGGAACATAAGTATAGTGGGCACTCCAAAGGGTGAAGACAAATGTAGAGTTCAAAGAGGGTACAGCTGGAACCTATCGCGACCGAGCCTTAGGAAAAAACCTAAACAAAGAACTGGCTCTGACTCTGATGCCGTGGTGCTCAATAATGGAAGGGATCACGCTGTATGTAACGGTAAGAAAATACTTAAATTTTGTGTGTTTAAAGAATCATTACTATAATTAATTAATAATCAAGGTTTTACAAAAACATACTACAACGGCCTTAAGTTATTGGACTGTTTTAGTGACCGTAAAACCACTCAATAGTCACAGGGAAGCAAAATACGCATTTTCGTTATTTGACGACATATTTTTCTAGTTATTTTGCTTTAAAAACTAAACTACTGAACCGGTTTTGATGAAATTTCTATAGGACCAATTTGAAAGTATATCATCTCAACTCTAACAAAAAATCAAATTAGTTTATAAACAAAAAAGTTCTGAGGTAACAAATATTTAAAAAAGTAAAAAACAACCGATTTTTTTTCTGATCGGTACATTCCTTGTTGTTGTATTTTAATGGGTACCCATTTATAAGAACAGTATCGTTGCCATTCGTAATGATGCCGTTCCGGAAATGCTTTATTATTTCACCTTTAGAAACTTTGTACATTACGGCATAGAACAAACAAAACAAAACACATTCCCGTTATTTCTCGTCATCAGAAAAACAGATATTAGGTCTAAGTACCTTCCCTTTTTTGTTTATTCTCAATGGAATAAGTAGGTATGTAAGTTTTCCTATCTTCACACTCAATAATTTCAAAAAACTTTGCTAAAGGTCAGACAAAATCGATTATGTACAGACAGCGTCATAGATATGCAAAATCCCTTATGCAAAAGACACCCAGCTTCAAATCCCTTAAAAAATTGCATAAAATTATTATTAGGTTTACATGGTTATAAAAATATAATTTATTTATGAAGGCAAAACATATCCGTAAGTCGTGCACCGCGGAGGCGGCATTTTGAAGGGATTTGAAGCTGTTGCTGTCTAGTGCAATGGCAATACTTATCTATGACGCTGTCTCTACCTACCCTTACATGATATTTTTGAAGCATAATTTTACTTCGTTTTTGTTTACTTGTAGAAAGTAAGATTATGCAAGTGAAGGCCATAAAGTGCTGAAGATTAATTTGAAGCTGTTCACATTTATTGTCTGATAAATGTGAACAGCTTCATATAAAAATGTTCAGACAATGGAGCACCCGACATTTTGTCAAGCCCTAAACCCGACAAAAGGGAACGGGCGGCTAAATGACGTCAAAAATTTCATCGTCTGTGTTCCGTTTGACCACTATTTCAAAGGTGAAACAGTTTTCAAACGGAAACCGATATATGTAAATAAGAAATGTAGATTAATCTAAAAACCTAAAAACTTTTTAAGCTCTTTCTCTACCTCGCTTCCTCTACGAGATAAAGTGCGTTTTTAATAGCAGTGACATCAAAATGTGAGCTACCCTGAAAGTTTTAGCCGAATAGCTAATCAGGAAGTGCTCGAAATTTCAGTTGCAAGGTTTCATCTGGAACGACAGATAGATAGACAAACAAGAAAGTGACTTAATAAAAAGGCTTTGTAGAGTCCTACCTAATACGTATTTCAATATAACAAAATGTTCCCCAGGCTCAAACCTCAGAAAGAACGAAATTCTTCTTTCATCGTCGAATGTGATCAAGAACGACACTCAGTCGGAGATGCCCAACAGGATAAGGCCGCAGCTCCCCGCGCCCAGAGTATTAGCTCCTCCGGCCCGGAGAGTATCAGCACATAATGCTCCTCTATTACCTGATGTGAGTTAAAAATATATGCTATCTTGTTCTATTTTAAATATTTTTTATCTCTTCTTCTTTTTTGAAATCTACGTTTTTTTATTTTAATGCGTACCTAATGCTCTAAAAAGGCAACTAAGTCCTTAGCTCATAAATTATGTATACTAAGCGTCAAACAAGTTATCCTCTGACAAACAGGATGAATGATGCGCAGAACCAATTTGACCTGAAAATTGCGTTCTGCGCATCTTTGTCACGTGGTTCGCCAGAGGACAAATTGTTAGACGCTTATCCTACTATGTTTTCATTGAGTTGAGCTGGTTCAGCGAATAAATATTTTGTATCTTTTAATGGTTGCCATTGGAAGGAGTTCCCTAAAAGATTCCGTGTTATTTTATTTTGCGGCAGAATATCTGGCACTGTTTTAGTACATATCTAGACGGCATCCTGCAGGGGACGCCTCCCAACGGTAAGGCTTTAAGGGCAATCCTCAAGGCAAATTTCCATACAAAATGTTTCGGACAAATACTCAAAAAGTACGACGAAGAAATTACTATATAATTTCTGCACACTATTTCGTTTCGTCTATGTTTTCCGATTGTGCAAACAAAAATTAGTAAGGTTTCATACTTTACTTTAGATTTTATACGTGTAAAAAAAATACGTATAAAATCTAAATTAAAGTATGAAACCTTACTAATTTTTGTTGACACAATCGGAAAACGTAGACGGAACTAATGGTGTGAAGAAATTACTATAATGCGGCGTACTTTTTGAATATTTGTCCGAAACATTTTGTATGGAAATTTGCCTTGAGGATTGCCCTTAAGATGTTGCGTTCATTGTAGGTGTCGTGGAAAGCACCAGAGACTGGCTTTACTTCGGATTCCACAGTGAGATTAGATAGCGTCAAGCCGCCGCCTCACAGACTATCGCTTACCAACGACTACCTTACGAGTGAGTCAAATGATATCATTATATATTCTACGAGGTATAATGTCATATCAATGTTTTGTTGTTTTCAAATATTACGATTGGTGTTACGATTTTACAGTTAACTGTTTTATTTTTATAATAGTCTGAATATTCATTTGTAAGCGTGAATGCTTGTGGTGCTTGATTAACAAGCTATTTATTCAGAGTAAACAAAATGTTATGCGTTAATGTTACTCTTTATTTTAAAATTGTAATTAACACATCGAAAATACAGTATATTTTTTATTTTTTAACAGCAGCCTGTGTTAATTGTTTTATGAACAAAAACGGTTGTTTCGGACAAGCTGGTAATTTTTAAACTTTATGAAAATACAAAGTACTCAATTCAATTACATGTTTTGATAAAAAGACAAATTATCATGAATTAAAAAAAGTTTACATTTCAACTTATATCAATATCGGCCCTGTGATATGGATATAATTAATCATTTTTTGCTATTCTCTTTACATTTAAACTTAGCTATCCTAGTTGAAAAATTTAGCCTGTCTTATAAATCTAATTAAAAATATAAACAATCTTCGTTTTGTCAGTAACAACAGTATCAGAAGTGAAGGCGAGTAACTTGATATCTCCGCCGCCGCTGCCCCCGGTCACTGCGCGGGCGACGATCAATGAAGCACCTCTACCGACGAGACCAAACAACCAGCCTCTGCCACTCATCAAACAGATCAACGAAGAGGTGAGTAATCTAAAGTCTACTTGTACGACAGAAACAATAGTATCAGAAGTGAAGGCGAGTAACTTGATATCTCCGCCGCCGCTGCCCGCGATTACTGGGCGGGCGACGATCAACGAAGCACCTCTACCGACGAGACCGTACTACCAACCACTGCCGCTAATAAAACAAATCAACGAAAAGGTAAGAAATCTACAATCTACTTGTACAGACAGACAGTGACAATAGTATCAGAAGTGAAGGCGAGTAACCTGATATCTCCTACTAGTTGCTTTGTGTGCTTGATCTTTTATTCTTAAAATTCAACAAGGAATGTTTGTAAACAATCAGTTGATTTTTGAAGAAATGCATGTAAGTTCAACATATGTAGAGTTCATGTTTCTTATACAACTGAATAATTTTAATTTCTCTTCGTTTTATCAATTCTTACTTCAGCGCGCTTGGGTTCAGTTACATTAATTTATCTCTTGCTTGTTCATGTCAGTAACTTTCGGGTGCTTTATCTTTGAAAACAATCACAGGTCATAGAAATTCGGTATTCATTGGAACAACCACCTGTCTACATTTACTTACGGTGCGGGCGGCATTTTTTTTATTTTATGTAGATGGACTAAGTTTTAATTCTAAATTTAGTTCTTACCAGTAAAATGCACACCAAGCAATTAGCCACTTTGCCCAGAAGATTTAAAAAAAATCCACCATAGGCAGCACCGTCAACGCAACGTTAAACGTACATTTTCAATCCCTCTTTTTATTAACATTGAATTTAGTAAAAACTGAAATACAATGGTGGCTTTTTTTTCGAAGATTATAAAAATGTGACTTAAATTAGAACTTGTCTTTTTGAGATTTCAGGAGACAGGTGTATTTAACTTTTAGTCTAATAGCACCTTATTTCAGGCCGCAATCCACAACGCCAGTTCGTGCATATTCTCGTCCCGGTTCGACCGGAGACGGTACCAGGTCAAGGATTTGTTCCGGTTCATGGAACCCACGGGATGTCTCAAAGAAAAGGAACATTACTCCCTCTACTTATTCGCGCCTGATAACAAGTAAGTTTTTGACGTGACTACGTCTAATAAATCGGTGAACGCCGGCTGCATGTACGAAAACTTTGACGTCATTGTCCGGTTACGCTCATCCGTTACGTTGTCATCAATGTTTTGTTATGGACGTTGTCACGTTAAACTATCGTCCGTAAACCAACTTTACAGACAACCAATTTTTTTTTAATAAGTAATATGAATATTATAAATAGTAGACAATCACGCTTGGCTAGTAAGAATTGATTCACTTCACTCTAGCTCCGATCCATTTTTTAGGTATTTTTTTATGTATAAAATACAGGCACAAATCGATCCACAAATCGAAGTTGGGATAAAGCTCATGATAAAGGTTGACGCAAAACGCCTGGTTCGAGCTATGGGGATGACAAGTAAGGGTGGTACCCCCCGCACGTCTACTTAATCTAAGTTTAATCTTTAGGTTAGGTTAGCTATTTATTTTTATATAACAGAAGTCTAAACATTCCGAAAAAGTATAAGAAAGACATTCTATAAAAAAAAATAGGTGATAAATAGTGTCATTAATTTTCGGAATCGAAACGAGACAAAAGGTAAAAACAATGAGTACCAACATAGGTTCCCATCCCAGTTTTGGAAAATGAAGAATGTCAACTGAGAAGATTTTTTCTCCGAACACAGAATGAGGAGGCTGTGCAGATGGACGGTGACAAGAAGCTGGTTCGACAACATCGTCCTGTTATTCATTGCTCTCAACTGCATAACGCTTGCCATGGAGCGGCCCAACATTCCACCAGACTCCAAGGAACGGAGCTTTCTCGGCACAGCCAACTACGTGTTCACCGTAGTTTTTGCCATTGAAATGTTCATAAAGGTCAGTTTTTTTAATGTAAACCTGAGACGAACAAGATGCTCTCCTAATGGTAAAAAATCAACCCTATTGTCAATTGCTAAAACAGAGCTAAGCATTTTTTATTAGGTCTATGGTCTTTTTCTTATCGTGTACATTATTTATTTCTATATTATTTCGAACCAGTGTGGTGAAAGAATTTCATGTGCGCCTCTAAGAGGCTCCTTTCGTGCATTTGACACATGTTTTAGAACTTTTTAGGTTCTAAGACATGCCGGTTTCCTCACGATTAGAATAAATAATGTTAATGTTATAAAGAATATGTGTCTTAATGCACACATATTTTTTTTTTAAAAGAAAAATCCACTGTACGTCCGAGTTTGAACCCACGACCTTCGGATCGAAAATCGAGGCACCTCCCACTCGGCCAACACGGCTTTTTTCTATGGTTCTATGGTTAAGTATGAAGATGGAGAGACGAATTAGATTCCCATTTGGAGCACTGATCAACAGTTACCCTCGACAGAAAAGAGTGGAAAGATGGAAGGGAGGCCTTTGCCTTGTAGCGGGATGATTCAGGCTCACAAAAATAATAAAAATATGGTTTTAGTAACGATAATGAATTGCTTTTTATGGTAAAAATTTGCTGTCTAATTAACATCTTATTCTGCTTGGGATGAAGCGTCTACAAAGCCTGGGAATAAGAATATTTATATTCCGTGGTTGAGAAGAGACCTATTCTAAAAAAAAAGAATATTCTTAGAGAGCTAGGTACTTTCTGAGATTGTGTCATTCTGGAAAGGGAAGTGTTGGAAATCATTTTTGGAAAGTGAAATTTAACCGAAGAAAATAAAATGAAGATAGGTATACAACATTGTATTCAAATTCATACTCATTTTGTGAATTTTAAGTTTCGACATATTTCATGATGCAATATTATTAGCATTTTTCTAAGAATCACCTGTGATCTCTGATACACAGGCGAATAGCCATTTATCAAAAAAAATTGCTGTGTTGTCATAATAATTTATGAAAAGTTTATTTTTTGTTGTTCAGTTACGAGGTTACCTTTGATCTTGTTTCTAGTTTCATTATTTTTATATCGTGGCTAATTTTACGACCGGTCTATGTCAACAGGAACTATTTGATAGTGAAAATGAAACTTTGTATTTATTATGATACATTTTTGTATGATTTCCCATGTGGATAGTCTAATGCTTTAATTTTAATAATATTATTAGATTATATTTCAGATCGATAATGCTAAGCTTTGACCTTAACAAAATAAGCTTGAACTACATACCTCTTGGGACATTCTCATGCGTCACATAAGTAGGTTATGTTAAAAAATTGTACTTAGGTACTTTGTTATTTAACCTAAAGAGATATTTCAGCATAGAAGTCATAGAATGAGATTATCAAATATTTAATCTGAGACTATCAGTCTTAGATTAGAATTAGCCTGGTTCACGATAAGTGTGATGCCAACTGAGTAGATCATCATTTATTTTTTTAATATATTATATAAGGTCATTTCTTATCTATTATTAATATATGATACTATATAAGGTTAAACTATTTGCGCAGAATCGGCCCTACTAAGTATTCATATTGTAGAGCCAAATATCGGGCTCAGTACCTTGGGGAACACTTACATTCATCACTGAACTATGTAACAAGTTATGTCTTTGGTAGGTACACATTTCATTGATGAACGTAAGCTGTTGATGACTTAATATTGAAAAAAAAAATCTTTATAGGTGGTTGCGTCTGGAATGTTCTACGGGCACGAAGCATACTTCACTTCCGGGTGGAACATCATGGATGGCTCTCTTGTGATAATATCCATCATTGATCTGCTCATGTCTCTGGTCTCGGAGTCCAGTCCAAGAATATTCGGAATACTCAGAGTGAGTCATCTCTATTTTTTTAACTGTTCCATGACATCATGAAAGTATCATTATCACGATCCGGCTCGAAGGACCACCATAATTTCACCATTCCATTCATAACCGGCTGAATGGATTTTGACAAATTAAGGTGTACTTAGGTCTGTGTTCACCAATAGATAATCGGAAGATTAAGCCTCTTCGTCCGTTATCTTCGACGTTTAATCTATGAAAATTCTTGTCAAAAACGTCAAAACTGTTTAAAACTTAACCGTCTATTGGTGAACTTGGGTCGTAGTTGGATTCGTCCTAGGTCACGAGTTTAACACATGGTGCATACAAAGTAAAAAAATCCAATAGAGCTGCTGTAAGCCATCAATTTTTTTTTAGATTTCGGTAAATGGGGTATCTTTAGATGTTTTGGTTATGTGTTGTGGTGGAGTGTCGTAGAATAAATTTAAGGTGTCAAAATCTAAATATGGCGATAATACTTTTGCAGTCGGGTTTTCAGTTTTAATAAACTTTAACCTGATTCCCAGTTGTGGCATATTAAAATTTTGTATAAGGTTGCAATTTTATGTTTCTTGTTGTCAGGTATTTAGATTACTAAGGTCACTTCGCCCCCTGAGGGTGATAAACCGAGCTCCCGGGCTAAAGCTGGTGGTACAAACATTGCTATCCTCACTGCGGCCGATCGGAAACATCGTGCTCATTTGCTGCACTTTCTTCATCATATTCGGAATCCTGGGAGTACAGGTATTACTACATTATTGGTACAGGTAAACCTAAACTAACATTAATTATTTTCAGCTGTGGTACAAAAACGTAAAGTATGGCACTCCGAGGAACCGAATGTTATGTGCGGATCCTGATTCTAATCCTAAGTTGATTCATTTTACACGACAACAAGGCTGGTCGAGTGGCAAGTGTGTTAGACACCACGCTGGTGTCGGGACATGTGTTTGTTTGTACTGAGTCTCGGTGTTTTCAGTATTCTATGTAGTTATCTGATTCCCATAATACAAGCTTACTTTGTTTGAGGCTATTATTATTGATATACATATTTGTAAAATAAGCTAAACACAATAAACTTTTTTTCCATATTACTGACTATTGCAAAATGTAAATAGGCTGTGTCGATGGTAAATGAAGCTCACAGATTAAGTAGAGTTGCTCGCTTGAGTAGCATACCTTGTGTTTTTGTGTCAAGTCTTCAGTAAAACGTAGTACCTCAAGTCACTTGAGGTATGTGGTTTTGCTTTAACGGCACTTGAGTCAAGTGCCGTTAAAGCAAAACCACGAATTCCTAGGATCGAAATTAGTGTGCGCTAATTTCAAATGTCAGGGTACAGATAAATATCTCTTGAGAGCAGTCTCAAATCGTTCCGTCAAAGTACCTGATTATACCGAAACAATCGCGCAGTATTTGTGTCAGTCAATATTTGTGGGCAATATAATTCTGAACCTCCAGGGATACTGGAATAATATTAGGTGATATTATTATATTACCTCTGAGATGCCTTTTAGGGATTCTTGGGTGTAATTTATATTCTTGGCTTGATTATTGGGTCAAATCGTTGTATTAGTAACCGCTCGCTGGTTTCTAATAGGACTGCAAAAATACACATTATTTTGTACTTTATTTTCCATCGTAAGCTTTCAAACATGAATTTATTCTATGTATATTATTTTAGGAGTTATTTAAGTATGTTTGACTAAGGAACTACCTTTCTGAAGAAACATCACTCTGGTCTGACTTTAATTTAAAGGAATCTAATTTTGATAAGAGAATAATAAATAAATATTTTGGACATTTTATACAACGCCATCTAGCCTCGAACTATGCAGAGCTTGTACTATAGAAACCAGATAACTAACATAATTCTTAAATGCTTTTTTTTGTCAATACAAACATGCATAGAATGCATAGAATACATCTGGATTACACAGATAATGATAACAGGAGGCTTCCGTCGATTGGGACCACTAGATATTGGGAGGTTGGGACCATGGTCCGAATCGCCGGATAACATTTTTGAATCCGTCGATTGGGACCACAGACCACGTGACGTATATTGTAAAGTTGTCGTCAGGTACAGTCAGCATCAAAAGCCGATGATGCTGATGATGAAGCTACGGCTAAAAATAAATGTCGTGTACTAAAGACTTAAAAAGTACATAGTTATTTGATTATAACGGGTATTTATCGCGTTCACCTCATATTTTTTTGTGTCCCGACGTTTCGACTGTAGTGCTGATGTCGATTACATTCAGATTTTCAAATCGTTCTACACCATGTATTATGCCTAAATCGCTCAACATGACAAGCTCCAGTATTGAATGATTATCATCAAACTTCAAAATGAACTGTACACTACATTTTTAAAAGTATAACATGGTGTAAAGCGATTTTGAAAATCTGAATATGGTCATCGACTTTTGATGCTGACTGTACAGATCCGAAAAGCTTACACGAGTTGTATTTCCAGCTATTCAAAGGAGCTTTCTTCTATTGCGAAGGGGCTAACATAAAAACCGTAAAGAACAAGTCTGAATGCCTCGCGATCGAAGGCAACGTTTGGGTTAACAGGAAGTACAACTTCGACGATTTGGGAAAGGCTCTTATGTCACTGTTCGTGCTCAGCTCGCGAGATGGATGGGTCAATATCATGTACACGGGCCTTGATGCGGTTGGCGTGGATCAACAGGTGAGACTTGCGTATATCACGGTGACTTGCAATATTGTTAAGTAATGGAGCAATTTTTTTATTTTTTTTTAGAGAAATTGTTGGGTTCACAACGAGTAATGCCTAGATCACACGTACCGAGTACTCGGCCGAGCACTCGGTACGTATAAACATAGCGCCGAGTGCTCGGCTGAGCGAGATGTAAGCTTTCACTGTCTCGGCCGAGTACTCGGTACGTGTGATCTAGGCATAACGTTTAATTTTATTAGTAAACGAGTAGCAGTGTTACTCGAGTAACAGTCAGGTCAGGTACCCCGTGTTCCTCGTTGAGATTTTTTTTATCAACGACTAACACTCATGTCATGGTGTTACTCGAAGGGAAGGATTTAATTTTTATTTTTATAGAGATTTTCCATCTACTCTCTGATAATAGAATATGTTGTAAATTGTTTTTGGCATCATTCGCTGATTTAGAGCGACATAACGTTACATAGAACATTACGTATTAATATTTAAAAATAAAAACTATAAAATAATTGAATGGGTCATAAAAGACACGTTATCGGATCTTACTTGTGAATATTTGATAGGTACGATAAAGTTTAAATTGAATGAGTTAATTCAGGTCTGTATAATGTTAATTAATTTTTCACTCAATGGCAACAGATGGCGAAAATGGTCATCAACAGACGATAATAATTACTCAATTTCGTGCGATAAAGTAACCCAAATTCATTTCATAACTAATTTTTAATTAAAATAATTAAAGCCATGAATCTCTGGCTATAATATGTGTGTTAAAGGTGCTATCAGATGGTTATTATTTTTTTCATTTTCACCTTTCATTCGGTACCTTTCATTCGAAATGAAACGTTTGAACCTGGAGTTCATTTGAATAAACCGTTTGATAACCTTAACCAACTCGCGACAATAATAAAAACGTGTTCTCATTTCGACCCATACCCGATTACAAATGCTGATTGACTTTGGCAAAGCAAAGATATGTTATGATTTTTAAATGTTGTAGCCAATTGTGAATTACTCTGAATGGCGTCTGCTGTACTTCATTGCATTCATTCTGCTCGTGGGATTCTTCGTACTGAACATGTTTGTGGGAGTGGTTGTGGAGAACTTCCACCGATGTCGCGAGGAACAAGAAAAGGAGGAACGAGTCCGTCGCGCCGCGAAACGGGCGCTACAAATGGAGAAAAAACGACGAAGTTAGTACAAAGTTTATTCCCGACGCCTTTATTGGCCTTATAAAAGTTGTCTAGGCAACAAATATTTTGCTCGCATAAAAATGTCCTACCATACCTATCTGTTTTCTATTTCAGAGATGCACCAACGTCCCTATTACGCCGATTACTCGCATTACAGATTATTCGTCCACAATGTAGTCACTTCGAAATACTTCGATCTAGCTATCGCTGGAGTAATCGGATTAAATGTCGTTACGATGGCCATCGAGTATTACCGTATGCCCCCAGCTTTGCAATACGCGTTGAAGATATTCAACTATTTCTTCACTGCTGTTTTCATACTGGAAGCACTGATGAAACTAGTGGCTTTAGGCATCAAAATTTACATGAAAGACAAATGGAATCAGCTGGATGTTGGTATAGTGATATTATCGATAGTGGGAATCGTTTTGGAAGAACTGGAGACTAATATAATACCGATCAACCCTACTATAATGAGGGTGATGCGAGTGCTGAGGATAGCGAGGGTTCTGAAACTACTGAAGATGGCGAAAGGAATAAGAGCTTTATTAGACACGGTGATGCAAGCTCTGCCTCAAGTAGGCAACTTGGGTCTTCTATTTTTTCTACTATTCTTCATATTTGCGGCCCTGGGAGTGGAGTTGTTTGGACGTCTAGAATGTTCAGATGAAATCCCTTGTCAAGGTAAAATAACCTTTATTTTACTTGTATATATCCCACGTTCTCGCAACGGTGATGGAAAACATCGTAAGGAAAACGGCATGTCGTAGAAGTTAAAGTTCGAAAACATGTGTCGATTGCACGAAAGGAGCCTCTTCGAGATGCACTTGAAATCCTTTCACCACACTGGTTCGAAGAAAGCGACACGATAAGAAGAAGAACTTGTTTTGACGTTCGATGTGTTGGTACTTATTTTATATCTTGCAGTAATTTGTTTGAAGAAACAAAATTGATCGTTTTAATATAACGGCTAAACGGTTGCAGAATATAGATCAGCGTGGTTTGTTTTGCACAAACAGAACCTTGGATTTAGTTGGAATCGTTCCAAAAATCGTTTTGATATACTCGTATCTTATAAGGGGGCAAATAAATCAGCCCACATGCTCGCAGACAGCCGATGAAATGGATTTCTAATCCTAATTGGGTCCATTTCTATCTCAACATTGAAATATGTAGTTATTTTGCTTGGATTGAATATGTAATGATAAAGCATTATTCACCGGATACGAAGAAGAAATAAATCAGTGTTCACAAAAGTAATATTACTACATATTTTAAGCTAATATATTTTTTCTTTTAGATCCGTACCAATATGGCAAAAACGACCTCGGTGTATGTCTGTTTGTCTCACGCGTTTTTATTCTCACAGGGTTAGGTGAGCATGCCCACTTTGCAAACTTTGGCATGGCGTTTCTAACGCTGTTCCGGGTGGCGACCGGAGACAACTGGAACGGCATCATGAAGGACACGCTCCGGGAAGACTGCGACAGCTCCGTGGACTGCGTGAGGAACTGCTGCGTCTCCACCATCATAGCGCCGATATTCTTCGTAGTCTTCGTACTGATGGCTCAGTTCGTGCTAGTCAACGTTGTTGTGGCTGTAAGTATTTATCTATTTTGTGTATATACATACACGGTCAAATTTGAATCACCATAAAAAAAATACGCATAGTCAGTTGCCGTTACTGAACACATTATGTATAGGTACGGCAAAAAAACTTGAAAAAATTAAGTCGAATTATTGTTAAAATAAATTTGATTAAAATTGGATAACTGTTACCGTTAGTCGTTTTCCTATGGATTTTCGTCAGGCGGTACCTTTAATTGATAATAATTTAAGTTTTATTCATCGTTTGGCAAACCCGGGTACCTAGCTCGAGCCAGCTCGCAAAAACTCGGCTCGGGCGCCGCACTCGCGCCGCTGTCACTCCGGCATTTTGTAGAAATCCAAAATTCTGACTGCACAGATACAACGTAGTATTGTCTGCATTGCCCATAATTAAAAATTGGTGGTGTATATAGCATTGTAGGAGACTACTTAAGGTTAACGGGAATTTACATATCCAGGTGCTGATGAAACACCTAGAAGAATCCCACAAGCAAATGGAAGATGAGATGGACATGGACGTGGAACTGGAGCGGGAGTTGGAGCGCGAGGCGGATGACGAGGAGGACCGCGCGTTATGCCGCGCGCTGGAACAGTGCGTGAGCCCGCCGCGCCCCATGCCCAAGGTACCGTCCCTACCCGCCAACTTCACGTACAGCGAGCCGCGGCAGCCGCTGCCCTCGCCCAGCCGCAGCCGCCGCCGCACCATGCACTCGCACCACGCGCTCCTGCCCACCGCACTGCCGCCGCGCCGCGCCTCGCTCTCCCCCCACGCGTTCAGCCGCCGCCGACAAGACTCCACCACAGAACCTCCGCCGGCTCTCTACGAAGAAGACGCACGCTTCATAGACGCCGACGACAACGATGAACTGGAACCCGGCTCGCCACCTCGCCGCGACTCCTTCACGCAGAACAGACGCCAGCGCATCGACAAAAGAAATTCCCTCCGCGGGGAAGAAGCTCGACTTCTCCGCCCGGTACTACTCACAGTGCCCTCCAACAGGCAGAGTCTCAAACTCACTAGTACCAAGAGGCGCTTATCAGCTGAAGCATCGACGCCGACCGATACGAGCGTCACATTAAAATCGCCGGGTAAACCGACGCCCGAGCCGGCGGACCAGCCGATAAGTGAAGAGGAGAAGATCAGGATTGTGATAGCGGAGAGGCGGAAGATGGAGGGTGTGGAGCGGGGTGGTGCGCGGGACGAGGGCGGGGGTGTGGAGCTGACGGAGTGCGGCTCCTAGTCCCGGCGGGGCCGGCCGCACTCCCACCACGAGGTCTACATCTAGGCGCGCGCACAGCGCCGCCGGATACATCTTGTCCTCTCTCTCCTCTCCTCTTCCCTCTTCTCTATGGAATGAAATGAGTGAAATTTTGAACTCGGTTGCAAATGTAATGCAGTGATTTGTTTGTGAACTTGATGCGTTTCGACTACCGTTTCAGTGCTGCATTTAAGATTTGACCGACGGTTGGTGACTATTGTCGTATTATTTCTATGTGATGTGATGTTAAATCTATTTTTCTACCATGCTTCCTTTCTTTACCGCTCGCGGCCGGTTCAACTGTTCAAAGAGACTTTAATAAATTTAACTTAAGTTGTATAAAATTTCTTAGCTAGAAGTTAGAACTAGTCAATTTGTTGTGGTGGAACGTTTTCTACGAGAGCTTAAGTTCTCTCCGTAATTTAATTATTATTGCGGTGCTTGCTGTTAAAGTTTCTATTCGTTGTTTATGAAAATAGTTTAACGAATTGTTTCTAGCGAGAATCGAAATAGTTTTTGTTGTGTGACTAGTTACGTAATGAATGTAAATTTCGAGTGTTATTAGTTTTATTTTTGGGCAATTTGGTTATAATTTATTGAATTGATACTAACATAAATATGTATATGTACCTACCTACTGAAATTTTGTTTTTAAAACGTTATTAATATCTAGTTAAAGAATATCGACATTGTATTGTGACTTGAATAGCTGTGTTTACTTCAAGGTAATTTAGCCAACGACTGTGTAACATCGTACTTAGAGGTTGTTATTAGCTAGAATTCCACCATCTTATCTATATCTAAGTACAACCATTATTTAAACAAATGATCGTTATTAAGGCAAAAAGTATTTTCTGAACGAATTAAATCCTATTTTCTTACAAAAACATACGAAACTAATCTCGCCATACGCAAATATGCCTAGGCATTAGAACGTGAAGTAGAAATATAACAAAAATAACTTATTTATACTGTAAAGGTCAGCAACGATGGACTTTCGAAGCTTTTAGGATATTATTGTTTTGTGTAGCCGTCACTAGCCGTGCCAAATTTACCAAATTGTAGAGTCATGTTCAATTCATTCTAGTCATTTGTCTTTCAAACTTTCGGGCTTTGTTAAATTACTTCCCGCTTGAGAGGAGGCCACCGGAAAACGAGACAAAGTAATGCCAAAGTACTTAAAGTATTAAATGGAAATCGATTATATGTAATGCTAGATTTATTTCGTTGATGTGACTTAGTGTGCGACGAAGGTATTTAGTAAGGGAAGTCAGCAATAAATTTTATACTTCGACTGTGCCTTTCCTATTTCTAACGTGTTTAGCTTGTGGGGTGTATGTGAATCCACTCTCAAATTAAATGTATACTGTAGGTGTTTGAGGGTAGACTGTAATATATCCTTGTTGAGACTTTAAAGTTTTCGTTGAATGTCATGTGTAAAGTTTTGTATCTAAGACATTTTCCCAAGTTTTTGGAATTAACTTCATCATTCCGAACTACTAACTTTAGTAAATAATCATAGTAAGGACTTCTAGCATTTAATGACGCCTTTATTCTTTTTATACATTTTCTACTATCACATTGGTTTAGCTACTTTTATAAAGTGTGTGATTTTCTTTCCATTCTATCTTTGGATTATAATAAATCTTCCATATTTTTTTTAAAATTTTCAATGCTGTAAACGAAATTTTGAATCAGTATCAGTAGCTACTTTAGAATATAATGTAGGTATGATAGACAGTGCGATCATTGTTTGTAATGTATTAATTTTATCTCTACATTAATGAAATTGATTAAATGGAATTTAGTAATATTAAGTATAGTATTTTGGTGATAAAAGTAAATTTCGTGATAATGATGAATTATTGTTTTCGGTACTGATCGTGTAGTTAATTTTAAGTGTAAGTATGAACAATGTTCATAGTTGAGTACACCTGTTGAATTAGCTGGTGGTCTGTCAAGTTACAAAGTTACGACAATGTTAGGTTGAAAAATAAATCTAAATTCAAAATTATCTTTTATTTCCGGATACAACCCGCCATAAATAAAGGTATCGAGGTTTTCTTTGTCTCCTTATTGAGAGTGAATCATTTAAATAATTAATCTGTAGTCAGATTCATAAAAATTTGCTTACAATTTAAGCTGTTATTTAAAATGCTAAAGTTTCTATACTCTACATTATAGGTACTCACATTTTGCAGTTATAAAAATAGGTACGGAAGAAGTTTTCAATGCCTGAAGGGCATTACTAAAGCTATAGGCTGAAACTTTCAAGCTTCATATTCATCTAATTAAACTTGAAACAAGTCTTACAATAGCTTCAACAATATAGCAAGGAAATTCAAAAGGTTTACTTTAAAATGTTCGTAAACTCTAACACAATAGTTTCTTGGGAACAGGCTCTTCATTTGTTTAGTTCTCAATTTGCTTAGTCGACGCACAAAGAGCAACAGACTTAGCTGTAAAACAATCTTTGCAAGCCTTGGTCACAGTTCATGGAAAATAGCTAGATCACGAAATAGCTATCTCTAAAAATCTGACTGTTAAAGGATAGCACCACATAATTTTATTAGTTCGAATAAAGAGATCACATAATATAATCTCAGGAGTAAACCACAACTTTATTTATCCCACTTATTGTTTTAAGTGCGAACATGGATGGATTGTGAGAAGAGATGTTTGTAGCTCAATCACACTAAAACTATTAAACAGAATGGACTGAAATTATTTGGAGCTGATAAAAGATATTGGCTAGTTTTTACCTCGAAACCACAGAAGCGAAGCCGCAAACAGCAGTTTGTTTTTCATAACATGACATTTTTTGGAAAAAGATTATCATCGCAAAGTTGTACCACGTTGAATCTTGCTTGGTACGAATAAATGTCGGCTTTTGATTGATTTTCATTTTGCTCTATAATGTATTATAGAAATGACGAATAGGTAAGTATGCAGGTGAGTAACGGTGAAGGATTCGGTGTTACTGCTATTATTCAACAAGCTGTGTTTCATCTTGTTACCTCGCGCTTACAATCTCATTTGCATAATTCCTGGAAACCAATTTAAATGGGTTCTTTATCGTGTTGAACAACATAATGCCCGTTTTGCGAAAGATAAAGAGTGAAGTAGAGGATTTACTTGTCAACTAATAACGTCTGAAAGGTGCAAATTTAACTGGATTGGATAAGCTTAGCGGCCACAAAAGGAAATTTAAGTTAAGTTTGGACGCTTGACATGGTTCCTTTATTTTTTTCTCTTATGTTACTGACCAGTTTTGATGTTTCTCTAGAGAAAACATTGATTTGGTGGTCTAGTCTAGTCTAGAACTACGATCTAAGCTTGCTACTTAAGTGCGGTTTCAGACTAGCATATTTTTGTCGCGCGTTTATGGGCGGATTGGTAGGTACTCGCGAAACTTCAAAAGCGTGTCGCGTGTATACGCGCGTATACCAGCGATTACGCTCGAGGTTACGGTTTTTTTCTAGCGAGTGTCAGTAGTATGAGGCGTCTTTCGCGGCAACGAGCATTGTCGCGCGTACACGCGCTGCAAAAAACAAAATTAATCCGCTAATCTGAAACCGCACAAGTCAGTCCCGCATCTACAACTAGTAATGCATTGTAATTTGTAAACTTACAAACGTTAAATAAAGGAATTCAGTTATGTTTGAACCAAAAGGATAACTTAGATATAAATTGCACCCACAGAAGTATTAAAGTATAGAAATACAATGTAGTACCAACAAATTATATAAATATATTTAGTAATAAATCCGCTTGATTTCTAAACAAAGGTTTTAATTAACTTAACTTTAGTTTAGAGTTTAGTTTAGTTTAGTTTAACTCTCGTTTCGAACTTCGGCGAGTCCACACCTCCTGATGATGCCTCGTGTAGAGGCGAAACACGTGTCGTATCTTTGAACTTTGGTTTTCTGTTCGTTGACTCTTTGGTTTATAATATAGTAATATGTACTAAAATTCTAAACTAAAGTTAAGTTAATTAAAACCTTTGTTTAGAAATCAAGCGGATTTATTACTAAATATATTTATATAATTTGTTGATATTTATGGATTTCCGCAAAGTAACGCCTGAATCAATCAATTATCTTAACAATGTAGTACATTGAAAATATGCCCAGTAAAAGGGAGCCACTTTAGCTCACTTCTAGTACATTTTGATCCGATGCAAAATTTCGAAAAAGAGAAGTAACAGGGCTAGATAAATATTATATGTTAAAACTACTAGGCTTTTTCATTGTTAATAAAACTACATCGTAAAAAGTAAAAACATTATTTAAAAATAGAGATATTTCATTTTTATTGACAAGGTGTCTAAAATGTTTTGGTCCTGTTTTACGATTCCCTTTTGGTTTGATACTGTCCATCTTGTTCTCTATGAACATCGTTATTCATCTATGATTGCACCTTAGTTAATGTAGATACTACTAAATGTAGATACGCCACGCCGCCGACTGTTCCGTTGTAGCGTTGAACGTCCGCGACTGTCCGGAGCCACTCTGACCCAAATGCAAACTGTTATTGCTTATTCTTCCGGTTACGTTTTTATTAAATAAGTATTGTATTTTCCTCAATCTTTCTCTGCATCTCTGCAATGTTCCACTGGACTAGAAATTATCTTTATAACCAACAACAAAAACCACTTCTTAATTCAGGAATTTACACATAAACTCTAATTCTAATTTTCTGATTAATAAAAATTAACTTTTTAGATGAACGATTTCCGAAATCACTATCAGCCAAAGCCTTTCGGTGTTTGTCTTGTTACTATAAATCTCTACTCTACTAGCAATGTCCCGTCAAAAAATCCGATTGATTTATCTACACAAAATTCATGATTATACATACATATTATTACAAATAGTAAATTATTATAACGGGTCTTTCTCGCTTTTACCTTTTTTGGATAATCGCGAAAGTCTACGATAAACAGTTAATACAGGATGTCCCACGGTTATGGTACATGAGGGCAAGTAACTTTAAATAACGAAGTTAGAATGCTTAGTGGGGACATACCTTCATTTATGAATGTCAGTAATACTCCATTTAAAGATTTTCAACAAATTACTTCCCCGAGCCGTGACTCGAACCCACTAAATAAAAAAAAATCTGTATATCTATGATATCATCACAAAGACCAATTTCTTCTCAGTACATAACAGTTTATTATCACAAATTTATGGAACACGATGCAATTATCAAAAAGACTCCTGAGGAAGACACCCTGTATATTATCGTCGCATGGTAGAGTCATCATTTAAGGATGCAGCGGAATCGTTTCTTTGCTCCTCTCATCTTAAAGACCTCTGATAACCTGCACTGGGTTCTTCCACGCTTATCGAAATTCACTATAAAATTAATTCATAAAACTGTATTCTGTTCTGTCGTAAAACGATTTTCATGTATAAAGTTCTCAAGTGGATCGCAGTACCTCCTTACATCGACTTTAGTTGTGGAAGTTGAAAGAACTTTAGCTGCCGCATAGTTTCCACAATACTTGGTTCTTACTTGGCTAACTTGGCTTTCGATAAAATTATTTAAGTATTAAGTACCACTTTTTCCCCATCGAAAAGTTTACGTGTGACTATTTCATATTTCAGATTAAATGATTTGTAATTGAAATGTCAATTACTGTTACTGGAACCGATATACACTGACTTTTATACCCTATTTCAGAAAAAAAATTGGTTGTCTGTAAATTTGGTTTACGGGCGATAGTTTAACGTCACTACCAGCGTTACCGGACAATGACATTGTTACCGGATGATGAGCGTTACCAGACCATGACTGTTACCGGACAATGAGCGTTACAGGACAATGACAGCGTTACCAATGATGTCAACGTTTTCGTGCATGCAGCCGGCGTTCATCGATTTATTAGACGTAGTCACGTCAAAAATTAAATTAAAACACTCAGATAGTTTATCATTCATCGATCTATACCTTCTACTGCTTGCCATTTTAAGGTAAAGGCCTCTTCCATATATGTCCATATTGATCGTTCTACGATTAAATAACAAATAAGTACATGACATAAGTACCTATCGGAAATCATTCGCCACAAAACTATCGATAATGTTACGTTGTGGTTCGCACAACAAAAAAAAAAATAAAGCGTCAGATCAAAGTAATAGCAATAACAAATTGTCGTATAAATTATGCCGATCGGCTATCAAGGCGCCCTCGTCAATTCAGCGGTAATCGCCCACTCAATTTGTCTCTAAATGGTTTACTACGCTTGTTTGACGAATAAACAGATTACTATGACAAATATTTAGTTTTCGGGATGATAAAACATAGTGTTTATCGATTGCTTCTCACAATACAGAAACATTGATAGCGAAAAATATGTCACTTGAGTAGGTAGCCGTGTTACTAATAGACGCGTGATCAGAGTACTGGCAGCTATCTCATCCAAAGAATAACCCTTGCAATACAAAGAGGAAATGCAGCCAGTATCCTCGGCACGCTGCATCGGGTATCGAGTTGGAGCAGTTGAGCTACCTATAGATAAGTATACCAATTGTATAACCAATTGTATACAAAGGTATAACCAATTTTTTCCTTTCGTAAATTTTGTAATATATATTGTATTAATGTAATAAGATCTTGTTACTTCTGAACTCCCAGATACTTACCTACATCAGTACCTACCCAAAGGTTGACTTGTGCCTCATGCGCAGTAAAAAAATGAAGCAAATTATGCATAATAAGTTTGGAAGTTTCTATTTAAAAAGTACAGTCAATTTAATTTAACTTACCTAACAACTATCTTTCAGAGCTGATAAAATAGAAAGCAAAAGTATTAAAACAACTCAGAGTAATTAAAAGCTTTTCACAAAAGTTACCAAAGCTATCAATTTCAAACAATGTCTAAAAACTCGAGCACACATTGATTGGGCCGGCCACTTGATCACCAAGCCTCGTCCAATTAATTGCGGGAAATTCAATCAAGGTCCACACTTTAAATTAATCCAGCATGAGGCCCAGGCCCACTTATTATTGGAAAACGCTTCAGATGAAATACCGTTTGATCAAAGGTTTCTCTTTTGTAAGTATAGGTACCTATATCATATTTCCTTGGTTTCGCCTTAAAATTTGTACCTACTCGTTAAAAGGAGACGGTTGTGGTTGACTACATAATTGTTCACATATTACGCGCACACGTGAAAAAGGAAGCAAAGGTAAAAAAAACATTGCACTGTAACGATAAAATGGACGAAATTGTCACACTATGACTTCAAACAGAAAAGAAAGAAAGAAAGAAAATGTTTTAAATACCAGAAATAAAAAGTTAAAACTAAAGAAAGCTTCCTAACTGCAGTTACTTCCTATACTAACAATAGGAACCTAAATATATAATTAGAAAGGAATATAAACAAAATATATATTAAAAAGAAAACAACAGCTATGTACGCCGTCGTAGAACATTGATTATTTTCCTCTACGCCACCCGTAGCTACAACATTACGTTAGTAGTAGTTACGTTATTAGTGCTGTAGCTACGGGAAGTGTAGAGGAAAAAAACAATATTCTACGCAGGCGTAGCTGTTTGAAGTTACGTTAGTAGTAGTTACGTTATTAGTGCTGTAGCTACGGGAAGCGTAGAGGAAGAGAATCAATGTTCTACGACGGCGTAGTTGTTTGAAGTTACGTTAGTAGTAGTTACGTTATTAGTGCTGTAGCTACGGGAAGCGTAGAGGAAGAGAATCAATGTTCTACGACGGCGTAGCTGTTTGAAGTTACGTTAGTAGTAGTTACGATATTAGTGCTGTAGCTACGGGAAGCGTAGAGGAAGAGAATCAATGTTCTACGACGGCGTAGCTGTTTAAAGTTACGTTAGTAGTAGTTACGTTATTAGTGCTGTAGCTACGGGAAGCGTAGAGGAAGAGAATCAATGTTCTACGACGGCGTAGCTGTTTGAAGTTACGTTAGTAGTAGTTACGTTATTAGTGCTGTAGCTACGGGAAGCGTAGAGGAATAGAATCAATGTTCTACGACGGCGTAGCTGTTTGAAGTTACGTTAGTAGTAGTTACGTTATTAGTGCTGTAGCTACGGGAAGCGTAGAGGAAGAGAATCATTGTTCTACGACGGTGTAGCTGTTGGAAGTCGTAGCATGACAACTTCATCCATTTTATCGTTACAGTGCTATGATTTATTATTGCAACATTAAACAACAACACGAATGACACTGTAATATTTATGAATAATGACTAAAATACAAAAGTTTAATTCAATTATTATTGTAATATGTATACTCTGTACGTCTGTATACGCCATACTCAATGCAATTTTTATGATGTTTTTTTATGCTTATCATGTTTTCTAAGCACTTAGGTACCGGTTTTATTACCTTAGCAAACGGCCTGAATATCCATTTATCTCCAACTAACAGTCAGACCATACCATTGTTGTTAAACCTCCATAATGCTCGCTTCGTTCTAATAGTCTTAGATAAACACCCTGTAATTAAACATAACAATGTCCATACCTAAACACATACACCTATAATATTTGTATGTTACTGTGAAAGTTGGGAACTCGAACAAGCTGGTATCGTGCAATTCCCATGTTGCGCGTGTTTTTTTCTGCTAAAAGTTCCAACTTACCGGCTCCTTACAAATAAAATATGCTTGAAACGCAATGTAAGAAAAAGATTTAAGCACCAAGTACTGGAAAAGCATTATCTACGGTAGTCCGGTTTATATATGAAGATAGGTATTGTAGGTACTTAAGATAGTAAAATTATCGAGTTTCGAGACTGTGTTAAGCTTTCGGGAAGGATTGTCAACAAGCAGATTGTAAAAAAGTCGATGATACTTGGCGAGTTTACAAGCTACAAGCGTACTGTGTGTCATCGACGCTTTAGTGAAAAAGCGTTATAACACTGCTGCAACGGCACACCACACAAGTTATGTACTTGTATGGTTGGAGATGTAAGTATGTTGCTAAATCACGCCGAAACGACTAAAGCTAGTTACGCTGAAAATTGGTATGATTATAGTTAAGGAGCTGGAAACATAATATGCTACTGATTCGATACCACGCAATATGTAGTAGGTTCTTTTATAAATAAAAAAAACGAGCGCTCCTTACAGAAGCCTTATCTCATATAAATTTGGAAGGATTCTATTTACTTAATTTTTCTGAGGTCGGTACCATCTGACGACTAACTTCGTGTTACATACTTCCGTTGCATTTCACGAAATCACTACCACAAATTGACAGAACGCGAGAGGAAGATGTAACACATAACATACCACACGTATAAACATCGATATAGGTGATTGATTGATTCAGGTGTTACTTTGCGGATATCCATAAACATAAATAAATAGTATAAATACGTTTATACTATTTATTAATATTTCAGATTTCGGCGAGTCAACATCTCTCGAGGATGCCTCGTGTAGAGGCGAAACACGTGTCGAGTTCTGACTTGGGTTTTCTGTTTTCGGCGCTTTGGTTTAGATACTAAAATTCTAAACTAGAGTTAAGTTAATTAAGACCTTTGTTTAGAAATTAAGCGGATTTATTACTAAATATACGTATACTATTTATTAACGATATAGGTACTTTATATTATTCCCGCAACATCATTGTATCTAGGTGAGGATATAGGGTGAGGCTGGCTAATGGGAGCACCGCAGTTAAGTATTTAGCCGCCCTTTGTACCGAGTTGTATTGTGCTATTACCGGGTCAGATGATCCGGAGATTATGGAAGGAATAAACAGTAATGGAGATTACGAAACTTGTATGAGAAAGGCGATAGGAATATGACTATGTCATTAACAGGTGAATGTCGTTATTTTCCTTCAAAAGATGAAGTTTTATGTAATATGACGCCCGCAACTTTGTTTGCGTTGGGAATTTTCAACATCGGGATAAAAAGTATTATATGTCCGTCTCCTGGTTCTAAGCTTTCAGTCAAACCCCACCTATTTTCAGCCAAACCGGTTCAGCCGTTCTTGAGTTATAAATAGTGTAACTAACAAGATTTTCTTTCATTTATATTGATTTTATATAGGTACTTAATGCAAAAAAACGTAACATTAAAAGCTGTTATTATTTTTTTAATTTTATTCATCGTTCTTATGTATGGGATGGGAAATCGTGTATAAAAACGTCGAAACGTAGAGACACGAAGCAACTTGACTAAATTTTTAATTATTTTGCATAGAAGAATTTTCCAGCCCATCAAATTTTGCCCAAGTTAATATTTCTAAAATTAAATTATGTAGAGATAACAGCATCGAGTTTCTTTTGTAAGGTAAGGCATTGTAAGGCATCGTCAATATATAATCCTCCTCTCGATTTCTTTCAAACAAAACGAAGTCCTCAGCACCCCAAAGCAATAGGTCCGTAATTCTATTGTTTTTAGAATTGAAATGAGGTTTTCTTTTAAAGTACTTAGCTGTTATTGAAAACTGTGAATTGAATAGCATTCAATTTCGCTCGTAACGTCGGCGTCTGTATCTTCTCTTTTCTTGAAAATTTTAGCCTTTCTTTTGTTTCAATTTGTTATCTAGTGCTGCAAATTGGCAAGTAAGAGGCTGTAGAAAAGGTACACGAGTGTTCAATTTGCATTTTTCAAACTCAATTTAAACTGTACAAACGCAGCGCTGGTTGTGTAAGATTTTTAGTTTTCATTGAATTTTTTTTGTAGTGTCTTTACTTTTTGTAATATCTTTCTCATAAAATTCTTAGTTGTATGCAACATATAATAGGTGTTAGTTTAATAGGCAATATATATTCACCACCTCTAATGTAGGTACATACTTAAGTTTAGATCATAAATCAGCCTGTACAGAATAACTTAATATACTTGCTTAGTTTGAAATTAGCTAACCCTTGGCTTATTCAAGTGCTAGGTCTATTGATAATCTAGCGTAACTGTAATTTAGTGCTACCGAGCTGAAGCTCTAAGCTAGAATAAATGAATGAGTAATTACTGACGATAGCTTAATACCTTCATCAATCCAAGAGCGGTTCTAGAGTATCTACAAGTAGCTTATGGTCTAGGTTCAGACTGGATGAAAGTTGATTAAAACCTAATTATTAAAGAAGAAAGAAAGAATAGTAGTTTATGCACTAAGGGGATAAAGCAGTGTCATGTTGCGGGTGGCATATTGAACCCTGAGTTAACGAGGGACTCAGTTAACTCCTAAACGAAGCGAGGGAGTTATGTAGAGTCCTGAGTAACGCGAGGGGTTCAAGCTACCCAAGACGAAGTACGAACAAACGATTTCTAAATAGTTATCGTAAAATACTTAAGACAATCAATTATAAAAATAACTACTAACTACCTAAATACTTAAATCAAATAGAAAGATATTTAAGTTCAATGAACCACCCAACAAATGAGTTATAGTGTGCACACCCACCTCCTCAAAAAGGTAACCATTAGAACAACCTCTGGTAAAGTAGCTAATCCTAAAATAAAGTAGC
Source organism: Lobophora halterata (assembly GCA_932526365.1). NCBI lineage: Eukaryota > Metazoa > Arthropoda > Insecta > Lepidoptera > Geometridae > Lobophora > Lobophora halterata. The sequence goes on from OW052012.1 coordinate 3,680,671, forward strand.
TAATGTATCTTGGGACTGCTTACTACTTAGAGAAAAGTTTGTTGTTGGCTGTTAGAGCACTTTATCCATACATTAAAATCATTTACCGCAAGGTATAATACAGCTCGCAATTATTAAAGGGGATGAAGACCACAAAATAAGTAACTATAGAAAACCTAATCACTGAAATTGCCCTTCAATATGGTGAATGATATATTAAAAATATAGGGAAATACAGCTCGCAATTATTTAAAGTGAATTAATACCACAAAATAAGTAGCTATAGAAAACCTAATCACTGAAATTGCCCTTCAATAGAGTGAATGATATATTTATAAGATATAGTGAAAAGAAGTTTGAGTCTATAAAATTACCGACCTTGAGAAAGTCAACATTTTCAGTCATTTTTTTATAGATGTAGGCTTATTACTTCCCTGCCTTTTAATTAATATTTGTGCCATTTTCATCTAATAATACTTTTTTCTCTAGTCTCTAGTCTCAACGTCTCGTAGGCATTAAATGTCCTAGAAACTAGAAGAACCTATCAATCATCAGAACCTAATGCTACGCTGGACCATAAGTAAGTAGTCCTAAAACAGCCGTTTTCAGGCTCAATCTATTAAGGAGCAAGTGTGAACAAAATGAGCATTTATAAGCCTGCAAAATAGTTATTTCACTCAGAAAATACTAGAGTTCGAGTACGTGCTCAGAAGTGCTATCGGAAGTTTTCGACAAGTCTCCGAACATGAAGCGTAATTTCCTGGCAATAATGGTGTTCGACATTCTCTACCTATACATTAACTTTTAAAACCTTTATTTGTAACTGTTGTTTAGTCTGTCTGTAGTTTGGGTTGATCGCTACCAGGTTTTGTTCAGACATTTATTATTCATGTGACCTTTGGTGACCAGGCATGTTCTAGCGACAACGTTGGTAGTTTAGTAAGCTTTAGACTTCATTTATGACTCTACATTCGGATGGGAAGAGGAGTTTTAGGTATCTGATTTTATTTTGAGTTCAGGGATTCCATTCGTTTCAAATTACATTTCTTTAGAGCCATAGAGCTTTTACAACTTTCTCTGATTCGAGTTGTCAATTAATTCAACGAAATACGTTTTTTTATTAAAAAATTGGTTTAAATTTACGAACTCATTTTTGTTCCATAACGAGAAAACAAATCCAATTTCTTTGTCACCTTCGCTAAACTCTTCAAAAAACAATAGGTTTATTTTGCTACCTAAATCGATGTTTATAAATATTATGTACTCCAGTTTAAATTTTAGAACAGACCTATGTAACCTTGCTGTGAAGTTTACTAAAGTATTATAAGTAATTTCAAATTCTATAATAAAAAAAAATTAGGCATTATACGTAGAAATCAGTATTTTTATTTTGGTTTATTTAAGTTTTAATAAATATTTTTAGTAATAAATCCGCTTAATTTCAAAACAAAGGTCTTAATTAACTTAACTCTAGTTTAGAATTTTAGTATCTAAACAAAAGCGCCGAAAACAGAAAACCCAGGTCAGAACTATTTACTAATTATTAATATTTATGGATTTCCGCAAAGTAACGCCTGAATCAATCAATTATCTTATTTAAGTTTGTTTGAGTGGGGGCTTTGGAGCTATTGGTTTTTGCCCTAAGCTCTTAGCTTATCCTTTAGCATGTGTCAGTAGAAAAAAACATAGAGTCTCAACACAATTTCCGCTGAAAATGTCTGATCCCGCTGTCTGGGATCGAATTAGTAGAGTTGCGGTGCAAATTTGAGACCCCGAGTATCAGATGTTCGAGAGGAATCCCATTACCCGAAGCCTGAACAGAGAAGCCTCTGGACATGAACAATGAACATTTTCAAGATTTCAATTGCTTTTGATGGTAAAAAGTATGTATTTAACGCATTTGTTCGGTATGTAGATAAACAATTACTCGATAAAAAATAAATTAATATTCTACCTTGTGTATCTAATACCTAACAGTACCTAAAGTAATATAAGAATGTATATAAATTCTAAAGAATTCGTGTCCTGTGTGTGATCGTCCTAGATCGATGTTCACCGCTCTCCAATCCGGAAATTATAACTCGTATATTGATGGAAAATCCAACAGATATCATAGTAGATTTCTACATAACTAGGTACCTAGACTCTACATACTCTACATACTTAACAGCATCATCACATCCAGAAGATTATCTAGCTAGACTAGACTAATAAGAGGTGAGCTCGATAAATACCCGTTACAATCTAATTTACTAAATTATATTCATTTAAAATTATCTGCAAATATATCTTCAAAACATGCGTGTTTTTGCATGATATTTGTTTCAAATATACCGCATTTTTTTAATAACACGATAACGTTAACGTGGAAATCTGTTCACAAAATAGTACCCTGAGGTATTGTGTCTAGCCTAGGCAAGGCAGTCATGATAGTTTATTCATCTCATACCTGCGCGGAAGCGGCTGCATTAAACATTCACAAACACCAACCCTTTCTGTTCATATCTGAAGGTGTTGTATAGCTGTGTGTTTTGCTTCTGTGAATTGGTACACGCCTTTTTGGTTAAAAATAAAATTAATTTGTAACGTACAGTCGGCTCTATAATTGTCTTTACACTCAGCTTACGCCGATGTTCTTTTGTGATTAAACTACTTGTGGTATATAAGGGGTATATCTTAAGTGGTTTATTCACATCAGTAGTTTATTCACACACAAACATGATGTGTACCTATTTTGTTTTTCTTTTCATCATTATATATAAATCAGGTTCGTGAGAAGCCGAAAATGTATAATTAGCTGACGCCCGCAGCTTTGTTTGCGTTCGTACGCACTTTCAACTCTTGTGGAACATACCCTCGGTTTTTTTCATTTAATTTTCAAGTCTCTACTAGTCCAGTGGTTTGACCGGGCGTTGTCTGTAAGTCAGTCAAGACTCTGCCTTTTATTGATTGTACTCATAAGTGAGGAAAACTCGTATGATCCTCGATTTCCCCCGTTTAACGCAGGGTAGGTAAAACCCAAAGTAACTAAATAAATAATTATAGAACACAATAAGCTATTGATACATAGCTATGTGTTTCCCTATTAGGGACGGGGGGACATATAGAACTTTAAAAAATCAATAAAAGTTCCATCTGGCCCATTTTGACAACGGGGGGACAGTATAGAACGTTTTTGTCCCATCTGTAACCCTAGGGGGACAGAACAGGGTGACAGACGGGAATAATTCCACTTTAGGATCTTGATGTTTGAATTAATAAATTATTTTATTATTATTATACTAATTAATTAAGAAACAATGTGATGTAAACACTAAGCAAATTAACGAAGGGATTTAATTTAGTTCAAATACCGGAACTCAACACTTCAATACGATTCGCCGTAACATTTATTAACAAGTTGACTAAAAATAGAAAAGACACGAACAAACTTACAGCATCATGAAAAGATGGATTTTGAACTAACGAGGAATTATGCAGTGAGGGCTCTCAAGTGGCTCATTAAATCGGAGAGTGGCGTCGCTGTAAGCACTTAAACTTACAACTTATACAGACATCTGTATTTGAAACCTGAATAAATACTACGTTTTTAGATCATTTCAATATTCGCCTTCCTTTCTTTGTAAGCTTGTAAAATAAAGAGTAATACTTACCCATACTAACCGATTTTCCATTTTACTTTGCTTACAAATAAGTTTCTATGTACAATCTCTGTTTTATTCTTTTAAGTTATTTACAATGTATTTTTTACAGTTAGGTATTGAGATATTTATTCCAGCATAAGTTAACTACTACAATCTGTATTACAAAATTTACAAAAGTAAACATTTGGGCCAGCAATAGACCGTTGCAAATAATTTATAGGTAGCTCAACTGCTCCAACTCAATACCCGATGGCAGCGTGGCATGTACAGTCCGCTACACAGACATCTATACACTTCTAAGCTTTCATATTTATTTTATAAGAATAATTATGCAAAGAAAAGTGCACGCAAGCATTTTCAAATTAATTTAGTTACCTTACTTGTCAGAATTCTTATCAGGAGAAGAATGTTATGCAAAATTATGAGTATAATATACATATATATCTGTGAAGCTGACTGTAGGTACCTGTATAACGTATACCTGTATACCGATTTAAATACCTAAGCACCTACTATAACTATTTTCTCCCATGGGTGAAATATGCCAAAGAAAATCAATAGATGAGTAGATTATGGTAATATATGCAAGGCAGTGAAGCTCAGCCGATCACATTTTCTTTTCCGCGTTCAGCTTCATAAGTCTATAATCTAGTTAACTTTGTGAGATAAAAAGTCGTTATTTTCAGCTGATCTTCTAATAAATATTGTTTGTTTATGACATTCAACTTTCGTTCTTCCTTTTTATTTACCTTCCTATCTTTCCTATTTGTAAAATGTTAGAAACTGCTTAGAAGGTATAGAGTCAATGTTAGAGTACAAGTACAAAAGTAATGCTCTTTGGAAGACGGACCTCTATGTACCTCAATATAAGCTTAAATCTTAATTTTAGAGGATCTTATTTCTAAGTTTCGTTATTAACTAGGCTTGTGTGTAAATGTAGGAACTTTGTTTTACCGCCGCGCCGGACAACGCGCCTGAAACTTGAACCTTTCATTACGTGAACTATCCCAGTAAAGCTCCAAGGACCAGGAAAGCGGACGATGATAAATACATCGATTTCAGGGATAATATAAGTATTTTACGGTAAAATATTACTATCATTCGATATTTTGATATATCTCGGATTTCTTAAATATTTTTTTTTTAAGTTTATGTTGGTTCAACTAAATAATTAGTGAAAACGAATGGTTTTCACTAATTATTTAGTTGAACCCATTCAACAAAGATATTGACATACTTATGTAAATACATATGTAGGTACATATGTACCTAAAATATCTTTTACCGGTTAGTTGTTGACTCGCACGAACTAGCGCACTACCTACTCTATTTACATCAACAGAATTGCATTAAGCCAGTGAGCTGGTAAATTAACATTCCGGCAAGCCGGAGAGTAGGAAGGCAGCTGGCAACTAGTTAGGTAAGTAATTAGTTATAATAAACAAAGAAAAACGAGAACGTTTCGGAAGCACCAGGTACGAATTAGGACCTTTTTTCAACATCAACAAGCAACATTTTGTCTATTTTTTTACCAGACCTTTTTAACATAAAATATATACACGACTTTAATTGGGATTCTAGTGACCGCAAACACCACTGAAACTAGAAAGCAATAAAGGCATTTTGGTTTACTTGGATGACATAGGTACATATATTTTTCAGTTATTTCGATCCGATTTTAAAGAAAAAACCATTCAGAAACAGGTATTTTTTCGATTTTATTCTCAATATAAGCTTAAAAAAATGTTTTTTGGTTTCAAACCTGTGCATTTTGGCCTACCGTCACAGATTACTAAGAAGCGAAGGCTCTATGAACGTTTTAAACAAACAGAATGGTAGTAGGTAAACATCGTTAGTTGAACAACATATGGCCTCAGTACCTACCTATGAGAAAGAATGCAAAATAAATGGTTGAGTTTCTCCATCAGGTCTAAATGCGGTGATCCTTAGCAGGCTCCTGTAAAACGCTGCAGATTTAATTAGGTTATTGTCTATTAACTCGCTTCAACCTACCGTACCTCTCTGCTTTAAATTTTACTACCGATTTTTCGTTTAATCTACAACTAAATTATGTATTTTGATTTAAACCCACTCGTTTGCTGCCTTTCGTTGTTTTATTTTATTCTCGATTCCGTTTGATGTCCTTTATTTAATTAGTACCTACTCGTCTTTATTGTTAAATATTAGAACCTCCTTGTTCAAGAAAAAGGGTGTGATATTCATTTAAAGCATATAGCAGCACCCCAAAGATTATAGCTAAAATAGAATGCCTACTACTAGACGGTAGCTCCAATACGCCAGTCAACCCGTGACCACGGCTGTTGCAATACAGTCGAAACGTCGGGACACAAAAACATACGAGGTTAGCGCGATAAATACCCGTTATAATCAAAAAACTAAGAATGCCTACTTATCTCTCCTTACTCTATACATGCCAAAGGATTTCTTCCCCATATTTCTCAAAGCCGAAAACTAATAAGTTTCAAAGCAAAGTAAATAGCTATGTTTGCGCGGTCCTCACGAATTATTGGATCTAATACATTCTCAGACCACTTTACTAAATAAATGTTTACCTGCTTCTACTATTCGGTTGAGTAAATCGATAGCTCTGAAATACATTTTGAATCTATCACGCTGAAACTTTATGTGGAAAATAAAAGAACCTAAATAGAGAATATTAAAGAGCATTATGATTACCGACTGCCAAATAGGAGGGTGATGTGTTTCGGGTAGGTATAGGTAAAGGTGGATTGTGTATCGTAGGTATGGAGAGAGTTTGTTCCTTAATATTATAGCATCAAGTGATCTCACGGCTTTTTGTTCCTTTAACTTCAGGTAATTGATATGGGTACCTACCTGAGTAGGTTTTATCGTTTTTTCTTAGATTAGTAGGTAAGCCACTGTAAGTCCATGTCCATAACATGTGTAATTATGCAGTTTCAGACAAGCGTATTTTTGTCTCGCGTTTAGATACGTGCGGATTGGTACTTTCGTCACTTCAAAAGCCCAACGGCCATATAAGTACGATCGTATACTGGTATTTTCTAGCAAATGTCAGTAGCATGACATGAGGCGTCTCTCGCGGGTTGTCGCGCATATACTCGCGACAATAACGGGCGTTGTCGCGCCTACACGCGCTGCAAAAAACAAAACACGAGCGGCGAAACCGCCCGGTTAATACGCTAATATGTAACTGCACTTAGTTGGTACTTTGGGGGGTATAGTATAGTTAGGTACTAGAATGTACCTAGTTAATACCATTGGCATACCTAGGCATACCTATAAAGATTTCTGTTTTCTCTGATAACTAACAAGTTGTAGAAAATCAGATTTTCAATTTAGCAAGATTTTCACATTGGCTATTTGGCTCCATCCCAATTTTACTGAAAAGAACTTTTCCTGACCGTTTTGTCATCAAGAAAGTAATATAATATTTCCACCGTAAAATCGAGGCGTTTTCCCCTCGAGACTGCCGACACTTTATGGTAGTTTTAGTGCAACTTTAGACAGTAAAATTTGTCAGCAGTTTTCGGCACTTTGCTCAAGATAAAGTCCACATTGTGTACAAAAGGAAACGAAAGAAGTCCGATTTCTTGCTACTTAGGTTGGTAGAAAAATATTATGTGCGGTTTTTAATCCAAACCTTTTGAGATTAATTATGCTGGCAATTTTAGATATTTGAGTTTTGAAAGTACAGTGTTTAGGGCTGAAAACGTTTCTACTGATTTCCGAAGGCAATTGAACACCACCTACCTTTGAACTGCAGCTCCTGGCTTGTTGGTTTGGTGGCAGGCAAGGTCCTGTGACCTCGCACGGCGAGTCCAGGTTCGAAAAGTCTTTGGAAAAGCACACAGCACGGCTATGAACCCGCGACACTTCACTAGTATCAAAATGTTGAGATGCAGTTTTGGCACGGCCAAAAATGGGGGGAAAATCGACGGATTTTGAGTAGAACGTCCACACGCATCCAATCACAATAACTCCCGCCAATGCACTGAAGAGCCTCGAGCTCTTCGCGTTCGGGCAGGCGGTGATTTACCAAACTACCCTCAAAATAACAATAGAAACGCAACATATGATTCTATTATTATTCTAGAAACTAAAAAAAGTGTAGGTTTTATAAAGTTTCGCTATTAGATTAGAAGATTTATTTTAGGTACTTACCTACATAATTATTAACTTATATTATTTTATCAACACTTAGTTACAACTTTGTGGAGTTGACAAATTAAAGCATTGATGGTTTGCGTAAAAAATTGTATCCAAGTCAAGACAATTAGGTCAGCGCTGCGCTGCCACTAATGCAATTTTCTTTATTGTGGTCGTTGCAACTCCGTTCGCATTGAGAAGCGCTTCTCTTCGCCCTCATTACGTGGAACGACCTTACACACTCACCTGTTACTTGTGTCACCAACAAAGCCTCCCTAATTTTAACCTTATGCTAATGCCTACAGAGTTCAAAGTCTTTATTGTACAACGTGTGCATTTACATTTACATTCAGATCTGGTAAGAAGCGGCTTCCATAAGTCCCTAACTCGTTCCAGCTACGTGACTGAACCTTCAGCTGGCAAATGGGACTGGGAGAGGATTTTGAGAGGTTTTCGTCTTATTGATGTGTCATATTGCTGATACGATGGGAAACATGGGATGGGATGGGATGGGAAATGGGAACACGTTGTAAAATGAGGAAAGGGCGTCTTGTAATAGAAAAAATGTCTAGCTTTAGACCTTATTTTTTATTAACCTATGCAGCAAAGAGCTCCCAAATCTCTCCACCTTTCTCGATCTTTGGCACTTTCCCTGCACCAGTTTTAGACCTTTTTACATAGATGAATAATGGTGTTAAAAATATATTTCTACAAAAGAAAGACAGCGTCGAAAAACACACGAAATGTATGGTTTTTTACCCAATAAAATATAATTAGCTTTCGAGCGCCAAAAAGTTAGCTGAGAGACCAAATATTTGGACGTATAATTCCATCATCATATCAGCCTCTCGACGCCCACTGCTGGACAAATACCTTCCTCATAAGATGTCACTTTGAGCGGTCTTCAGCCTTTTATATCCACCGACTTTTAACGGCCACATCCTGAACAATGTCGTCGTGTTGGGAGAGCCGTCCTATACTGCATCAGTCGTCTAGTTTTCCATTGGTAGGTTAGGTACTAGGTACCTACATGTTTAATGGTTCCATACTTTATAACCTCTATGGAATGTTATCAGCCATCTTGTTAAAATTCTTCCATATTGACAAAACTTGCAAGGGCGAATGTCTAAACTTAGTAATCTTCTGGCAGAGAAAACCCTGTAATTCAGTTTCTGAAGTAAATTGAAGGCAAGTGAAAAGAGAGTTTCGTCTTATTATTTTTCTTGAAAAGTTCGCCATCTGCTTACGCTCAGCTTTATCTCAAATATGGACTATTACGAAGAAAAATGTTGATGCTCAGGAATTTTGGTAGGCAAGAGATTTAGTAGCTCTACATAGTACGTTATTCGTTATTTTAGGCCATAATTCGATCGCCTAAATACAAATATATGACTTGTACTACATTTTATTTAAATTTCAAAATTTATTAAAATGAAATTAATCAAGTAAGTAATTACCTATCTTCGACGTCTTTTTGTTTTTTTTTCCTAAAACAACCAAGTTTAATAGTTTGGTCTACAAAACACTGCGAGATAAATCTTGCGACTAGTCATTGTGATTCAACGCATCGCGGCCATCAGACGCGACGATGCATAAAATGGAAATTACCTCTAATGGCCACGTCATCCATTCTCACATCCCCATTGTGTACAACAGAATGAAACAAAATTAAATCCAAACGGTAATGACCACCATTAAAGAGATACTAGCCAAGATTATGGGAAGAGCCGTAGCGATGCCCTGGAGGCCGGTGCGGGGTTAGGTCGGGGCTTCGGGGCAGCGAACGAAATAAACAATGGTGGATATATTACCACTGACTGACAGCGATATTTTGATAAAAGCGTGCATTTTTAGACTAAAAGATTTCTACCTATTAAATTGAAACAATTCTACCATACGGATAATATTTTATGTCTTCTAGCTTCTAGCGCTACCAACCCTATGTCCTTTTCAAGCTCATAAACAATATCCGTACAAAATATAAGCCCAATCGGCTTGCATAATTGAGGAGCAAACATCCGTCAATAATCCTTGTTCTTATTCTAACCCATGGTCATATTTTTTAATTTCGATTAGTCCTCGTTTTTTCCTCTCTGAATACGATCCTGTCAATCCTGTGATACTTATATTTAAGTCGTTAAAGTGTACAAAAATATTTAAAGTGAGCAATGAATTCTGGAAGAGCGGTTTTTTACAACTAAAGCCAGATGTTATAATTATAATAATACAAGCTCGGTTTTGATTTAACTTAGGCACTTATTTATATTAGACTGACTTACGTAAATTAGCTATCTGTTTCTTTGACTATTTTTTTATAGGTATCTAGGTAGACCATAATTTTATCACCGTGGTTAGGTAGAAGAACTATCAATACCTACTTAGTGCTAAATATAGGGACTTAATATCAAACAACAATATTTTCGTTCTAATCTCTACGAAACTGTTCCCACTAATTGGCTCTATTTTCAGTTTTTTTATTAGGTACCTATTTAGTACCTACGGTAAACTAAAGGAATCTTATGAACTTATGTTTTTAAAATATTAGAGGGTTTTCCAATATGGATTTCCGATCTTTGACAGAAAACCCTTAGGAGTAGGTAAGTAGGTAGGTAGTAGGTACTACTTATTAATTCTTAACCATGAAAAAACTACGTATTAGAACTTTTTTTGTCTATATAAGTTAGTCTATGTAGCTACGTTTGTATCTTCATACCTAAACAAGATCTTATATCATAGGAACCGTCTTATTTTTTGAGGAATGAATGTTTAGATATATTGGTAGAAACCTACCTTTATGTTCGTTGGTATAATAGGTATGTCTAACAAGCAATAACAAACCTTATCTCGTTGATACTTTGAAATGGCGGCGCTCGTTACAGCCCAAATAGACGTCTTTACTGTGCCCCGGCTTGCTCTGACGACTTCATCAGTTAAACTGACTATCCACCACCGCGAAGCTAAAATATATTGCGTAGCAATGCTGATCTCTAAGCTGTTGAAGGCGTGACCTCTTACCATCAAGGACGGCTTCATACACAGGGCTAGTTAACAAGCTACAAGCCAGCGAGTTTAAAAGCTAGCTAGCTAGTGAGCGAGTAAAACTAGCCTCATGTCATCGACGCTTAGGCTCACCACTTCGGAACATTACATAAAGTGAGATTATGTGGTAATAAAAAAATACTGAAATTAACTGACTGTACATTAGTAAAATCTCATAGAGCTATTGGGAGTTAATGTATGAACATTTAAATTTATAATAATATTTTTATTAGAGCCAGTGGGAAATAAGAAACAATAGAATCATAGAGCTCTGGGAATAAGCCAAATATTCTGGTGGATGAAAAATCTCTAGGTACTAAGTCTTACCCAGGTTTGCCCGTACATACCTACCTATAGTATACTTGCCAAGTTAGAGATGCGGCTGGAAGACGATGGCTCCATCCTTACAATTGTAATTAATTAATAATAATGTTTGGACGTTCCACACAACGCCATCTACCCCCAAACTAAGAAAAGCTTGTGCTATGGGAAGCAGATGACTGATATAATACTCATACTCTATACATAACATAGAAAACACTCAGACTCAGGATTAACACCGATGTTCATGACACAAAATATGTTTGTCCTTAAGCGGGAATCGAACCCGCGACACCGGCGTGGCAGTCCAATAACACTTGCCACTCAACCATACATAGAAAACACTCAAACACCGATGTTCATGACACAAAATATGTTTGTCCTGAAGCGGGAATCGATCCTGCGACACCGGCGCGGCAGTCCAATACATTTGCCACTCGAACATCCGTGTCGTCAAGTTGGTTCAGTCATACAGTACTAATGTTAACTTAGTTACCTACATTGCTACCGTGTATCATTTGGTGTAGAGCCAGCCTTATTAATATATCTCGAAACATATATTTTATTTTGTACTAAATTTGGTTTAAAAAACTGGAATATGGTAGAAATATTTTTTGTTAGGCGAACGTGCTGGTTTATTTACTTATGGGCTTAGAGTTGGGGCTGGATGCTTATTTGTTCAGGCCTTTGTGAGCTGCGTAAAAATCCTCATGTAATATTGTCTGACATGGATCTAAATTATTACTGTAAATTTTTATTCAGACCTGCCCATTAAGAGGCTATGTGAAAATTTGGAGTCGCTGCGTTTCATTCTTACTCGGTAACGGTACTGTTTACAAACTTAATGTTAATACAGTGATTACTTGAGGATATAATCTAAATAAATGTAAGACAGAAACACGATTGGTGAAACTTTTCTGATTTACATCCATCCTCCGAGTTTAGAGAATATTTACGGTTTATTTTTATACTATTGAGTGAGTTTTCACAGAACTTAGATAAATGTAAAGAATTTTTTTATAAATTCAATACTTTTCAAGCAATACGATGTTTTATCATTTGTCGTTTTTTCACATATCCTCTTAAAGTGGGTTTTTTATGTTAACAAGTGGCGAGACTAAAGTCCGGTGTCCCAATAACGGCCATCTACGGCCAGGCATTAAACGTCTATCCGAAAAAGTGGCGAGACTAACTAGGCGCTCTCCTAATGGTAAGAGATCACGCCTGCTCATAACCATAACAGTACTACATAGACATTTAGATGGTCAGTCTCGAAAGCCCAATAATTTCACTAGCTACAGTACCTTTCCAACCGGAACACAGTAATGTTAACACCTATACTACATATACGGTATACAGTATCAGGAGCTTTTTTTCTCTAAGCTTTGCTCATAAGGAATTGAAATCAGAAAGCAATTTTACAAAAATGCTCTATATAACACGATTTCCCATTTTCTTGCACGAGCAATTCAAAGTCCTATGAAACACTGTTATGGTCATGGGCAGGCGTGATCTCTTACCATCAGTAGAGTGCCTAGTCTAGTATCTTGTTTACGTCAAACAAATTTAAATGCTTCTAATTAGTGCCAAGGAAATTCACTCAGAAGTTTTAAAATTAAAGTCACTATTGTAATTGTAAAGAACCTCAATTTTCAAAAGCCTCCACAAAGTCATTATCGCCCAACAAAATCTGAACTGCCATTCCGCGGGGACTTGAAAAGGTGCTCCATACCTAATGAATAGCTCAAAGAGTTCACCAGGGCCGTTAACGAGTCTTCAACTAAGTATAGAATGAGGGTAGTTTGCCGTTTACCCCGAAACATGGGGAAAGATTCAAGATTCAAGATTCAAGATTTTTATTCGCCAGAACATAGTATACATAGTATGTTGTTAAAGAATATTATTAGTGCCTTATGTTCTACCATTTATGGTGTGCGAGTTACAGTGAATGAATATAATAAATACTATTAAATGGTATTTAAATGTCAAAGTGAATTTAAATTTTAACGATACCTACTTACTACTTAACTATAATAATATTAAACAGCACAATACACTAAGCACATTAATCTGCCTACTTTTTCGCTAACCTTTGTAAATATTATATTTTATTTTTCAAAATTGAAAGAAATTGAAAGCTTGCATCTTGCCTCATTTCATTGAACGACGAGCCTGTAATTTTGTCAATTTTTTTTTTTTTTATTAATTGTTATTATAGGCAATAGAATATGGAAATCAGTAGAGTTTATTTTATCATTATAAATTATGGTGTGTACCTATTATATGTCTTATGCAGACTTGCACCAAACTTTCAAAGTTCGTGAGCAATTACTTTACTCGCTTATCAGTTCTTAACGGTCAGGATTTCGTTTTATTATAAGTATTTTATTTATTACTTTAATAAGACTCTACTAACGTTGGTTAACATGTTCACCAGACATATTTATCTTTTGAATATTGTTTTTTTTTCTACCCTAGCTATAGCAATACCGCCTAAAGTTAGGCATAAGATAACTTTTTCGGAACAAATTTTAATTAGGTATGCCTCGTAAATATGTCTGTCACTGTCACTGTCTTGGCCGCAGACGTTCTAAATTATTCAGATTACAAACAATTTGCAAATTAAATGTAAAAGTGCTTCACAATGGAAATTACTCGTACAGCAAAACACATTGAAACAGTTATCGATCATCTGTACCACAATTTAATTATTATTTGATGATGGATCGCGAAAAGTTCGCGGGAAAACCAGGATGAGAAAAATACGGACATGGATTATTTATGAAACAAAAAACTCATTGCTAAATACAACAAAAAATCGTGTGAAAGCAATAACGAAAGAGACCCTAAAAATATACGTATCATTTATTTAATGAAAAAGTTTTGGACTATTTTAGAATTATGGATTCTAAAATAGAATAAATTCTTTAAATAAAATCTTTTGGACAGTGACCTAAATTCTGTGTTTTATTTGTAATTTTAGATAAAATTACTAATTATTATTATTTTAATTAATTCTTTATTATTTTATACTTATATAATATTATGTATAATTTTTTGTATGTATAAGTACAGAAAATATTTTTAGGGCAAAGTCAAAGTCCCTTGGGTGGCCTGAAGACTCTGTCGTTTGCTTATAGGTACTATACGTCTCACACAAATAAGAAAATAAAATTTAATCATAAAGTAACCTAACTTGAGTATATATATTACCTCAAAACTAACATTATCCGAGTCATATTAATTGCTAACAATTATTATTTTATTTCTCCAAAATACCTTTTCTGAATTCAGACTCATTTTGACAAACAATTCATTTTATTTGCAATTAGCTGTAGGTACAATACCTACATACGTATGAGTAAACATGAATTGAAAGAGTTCATTTCACAAAAGCTTTTGTCGCTCAAAATTATTCTGTAATGATCCTGAATGTGAAATAACGAGGGAACGTGCAAATACTGAAATCATACACCTGTAGCAGGTAAAATTATTGGATGAGAAAAGCCGAAGATCAGACTCAGTGGTGAGAAATACCTACGTCTATAGGCTGCTATATGTAGGTATGCTGATGATTATTATTATACTCAGAGAGTAGCCACATTAAAAAGTAGATTGAAATAAATACATATAGCGAGTTAGACAATAAATACTTACAAAATAAAGTCCGAATTGTACCTAGTTGTAAAAAATAAAGCTTCTTAAAGCATTGCTTCATTTATATTCAGTAAGCATATAGTCGTTTTAAATAATATTCAGTCAATTTGTTACGTGATGGACGTGGGAAAAAAAGCGTGGGAGGTAGAGGTAAGTGCCTATGGAAAATTAATTTCTTTTTAATAAATCCGTTTTTCTAGTCTTTAAAGTACCTAGTAGTACCTATTAACATAGAAGAGAATAACTACTGTGAATAAAGTTGTTCAGGGAATGTTCAGGGCCGTAGAACGAACAACTTTTTAATAAATTACATTCAGCCCGTATAAATGTAAAATGGCAAACTTGTTAATGAAATAAACCCAAGAAAAGAACTTCGGTTCATCTTCTTAATGTACAAGTATTTTTAATTTCCATTAAGAGGTTAGGGATCACGATTAATTTATTTCGAACAGAAGATACTTTTCTTTTACGATTTGTGTTCAGCGTTTAGTTACCGTGGAGATTAGGCCCCTATTAAAAATGCATGGAGGATATTAGGTATGTATGTATACCTAATCACAAAAATAGTTTATTGACCTTATTTTATATGAGTCGTTTGCTATATTAATGTAATGGTGGTTACCTAAAATGATGCGTAAATACAATATATTTATTTCTTTGCAGATAAAATTTACATAAAAGTTCTGAGTTCTTAGAAAAAATAATTAGTGTCGATTAATTTAGAAGTTCATGTTTATTAGCCTGTTAGTTTTGTTCTTAGCTTCTACCTATTTAGTAAGTAGTTATGTTATAAAGTAGTGTTTTATAAAAGTTTCATAATTAGTGTGAATATTAAAGTTTTAAACGCCGCCGCGCCGGCTGCATGCACGAAACCGTTGACGTCATTGTAAATCGTTGACGTCATTGTCCGGTAACACTCATTGTCCCGTTGCGCTGGTAGTCATGTTAAACTATCGTCCGTATCAACCACCACCAACTTCTCAGACAACCAATTTTTTTGGGTTGTTCTCAACTGCATCAGAAGTGTTCTCAAAAAAATTATTTCATACATTGATTCTCATCCCAGCCATTCTAATGGCGCTATACACAGTATTTACTATAGAATTACACAGGTCTCATGTATTCCTCGGTCTTGGCGTTGGTCTCGCGTCTGTTTGTTCTCTAACAGGCTCAAGTTAAAGGCCATGAATCAATATTTGCTGAGCCGGGCCCGGGCCGACCCTTTGTAAAGTTTCAATGACCATATACGAGATATTCAGAATTCAAAATTTTGCTCATATTAGTCAAAGTTTTTAGCTACCTAAATCGGTACTGTAAGCTGGGCTACATCTGGGTTAGTGGTGGTTAGAACACAATTTAGTTAACAATTGAGTTATATACTGAAAATGTTAAATTGTTTAAAGCCTTTTAAGTGCCACATAAGTATAATTACCTAATGGAAAGTGTCTCAATAAATTTTTAAATCTATACCTACTTACTAAACTAACGTTAGGTGTGTAATTATCATTATTAATAGCATATAATATTGTTTTATATTTTTATTTTTATTTTATTTATTAGGGACAAAAAACAGCTGCCATATAGGTACATTTTACTAAAAAATTATAACCTCTTAGATTAACAATATTACAACCCACTGCGTTATCCACAGAGTTATAAAAAAGAATTTACATAAGAAGACCACTAGAGGGTCGGTAGGTATTATCTATCGAAGTGAGCAGCTTATAGCAGTGTTGTAACAATAGTGCCTACTAAACGGTGAAGGAAAACATCTTGAGGATATCGGTTCGTCATAGAACCCAAAAAGTTAACAAGAATAACAATAGTAATTTACAAATGTCAATATTTATCAATATTCTTAGAGATTTTGTTGCAGTTAATAAGTAGGTATCTAATTAGTAAAAACCTATTTTCAAAGGCATTTCAACCCAAGCCAAATTAAAATCGGTAATTAAATTACGTCCCTCCAGATTTACCTAAAACTCAATTACTTTATGCCACAACGATTTTGTTCGTAAAATTCCAGGTGATTTTAGATCGACCTCGAGCTTCCATTCAGGGGTGGACCCAGGAAATAAGATATCGGTGAATTTAATTAATAAATAAGTAGAACAATGAAAAAAACAAAATTTATATTTGTCTTATTTATAAAGTCTTCTAATGAGTTTGAGATATCGCACGGAGTTGTTCATTTCCTTTTTTGAGCAATAATTAAGTGTTTGACCATTACCTCACCCGTAAGCGATAATAAGGTCGGAGATTGAGCACTCTTGGTTAGAACTTATTCACTCTAGACTGTAAAAATCCTTTAAAATGCAACAAGTGAAACAAAAAGGAGAATGAAAGTGTCTACGTCCGAACTGTATCACAGGATACTGTTACTGTACAATTTTTTTAAGCACCGGAAAGAAGACTGTGTTGCTAAATTTCTTCTATAATACTATTCTCAAGGTTTACTTTTATTTATCTTCACCTAGGTCGTCAAAATCGTGTCCCTAGCAGCAACATGATAATTATATATAAAAAAGTTCCTTTATTTCATCAATCCTTATTACACTCCTGTACTACGCGTTAATTACATTTTAATAACGGGTCTTTTGAAACTGATTTTCCGTAAAAAAAAAGAATAAACGCTTATTTACCCGATAATTAAAAAGATCGGATTTTGATACGATAATTGGTTGAACTAAACATGTTGCAAAATAACAAGCCAGCCACTGGCTCATACGACGAAGAAAGAAGAACGCCTTTTGTCATCTGTTGAATCTGTGCCACTGTTTTACCTTATAGAAAGCTTTACCTGTATGGATTGTATAATAATCCTACTAATATTATAAACGCGAAAGTGTGTAAGGATGGATGGATGGTTGTTACTCTTTCACGTAAAAACTACTGAAAGGATTTTAATGAAACCTTACAATAATATAGCTAAAACTTAAAAAAAGCACTTATTACCTAAACAAAGGTAAAAGTATCATTTGTTTTTAATTTTTATTATTAATATAAATTAGTACAATTTAATGCCCATATTGAATTACAAAAATTGTTTCTTTGTAAGGCTGTTGTTGGTATCTTACTTAGATATTTCTATCAAATATCTTAAATATTTTAGTACCTAACTAGCTGGTGCCCGTGACTTCGTCTGCGCAGGTATTTTTATAAATGTGTTATTTTGATGTTTATACACATCAAAATATAACATTTATAAAAATACCTTTTTTTAGTTTTCTAAAATTCTATTCTATTTTAATGACTACAAACTCCACATTTCCTACATAACTTTAATTAATGTTCTTAACTCAGGTTCGGATTCAGGTTCAGGTTAAAACTAATATTAGAAGTTGAGTCAACTTCTAATATTAATTTGAAGGTATGAGAGATTACAGCTGGAAAGTTGATATCCTACAAAGTTTCTAGTTGATTTAATTAACATTATACATAAAATGCTATCTATTTAATTATACATTATATCCTTAAGAACAATTTAATAAATAGCTTCAAAGAAAGATGTCGTCGAGAACAGGTTAAATTTCAAACATTGTCAATAATTTTTTCGTTTCTTTATGAAGTTATTAACAATGAAAAAACCGGGGCATTTTGAACTATGTATATCTAATAACTTAAGTACATTATTATTTCTCATCGAAAGAGAAGTTGGCTACATTGACCAACTTTTCAAGGTATGGTTGATTACTTTGATACTAATATGGTCATCGTTTGTCTATGATTACCTACATGGTCATTTTGGCAACTAAGGCCAATCTATTATAACATCTGTTGCCTGATTTTAATAATAATGTTGCCATTACATTAAATAGGTGCTCAGGAGCAGCGGTGCCTTTGATTTATAACCTGGCCAAGCTGGTTTCTGCGGGACGAAATAAATTTGTTTAACCCTAAAATATGATTTCTCGAGAATATTTCTAGTTCAGAAAACAGACTTTTCTTTCAGCTATTTATGTAAATAACGGTCTGTTTTATCGGATTATAAGAGCTTAATGGACAATAAAAATGTTCAAGACAGCTTAATAAAATTTGAGATAGAAAACCTAATACTTTACTTAGTAATATGCTTTCTGTTTTAAATCGGTGCTTATACTATTTTTATCTGATAAAAAACAGAAACTGAGGAATCTAGTCAATTTTTTTTTATGTTAAAATTTCAGGGTTTTTCTGCACATCAAGTAAGTTCTGATTTACGAGTACCATAGATTATCAAAGGTGTTCCTATAGAACACCAAGATAGACAGTATCAAACCGAAACTAATTTTTATTTACACCCTGTCAATAAAAATGAAATATCTCTATTTTCAAATAATGTTTGTAACTTTTTACGATGTAGTTTTATTAACAATGAAAAAGCCTAGTAGCCTAGTAGTTTTAACATACCTATAATATTTATCGAGACTTGTTACTTCTCTTTTTCGAAAATCAGCATCGTACAAAAATGTACTTGAATTTAACAAATGTGGCTCCCATTTGTAGACACATTTTCAATGCATTGTGATTCTATACTTTAATACTTCTGTGTGATTTACAAACTTATTTAATTTCACTGTCAGACAAATGAAGTATATTGTTGTGAGTATAAAATACATTGTTAGTATGTTGCATTACCAATTTTGAATACAATTACTGAACACAGGGTTCAGTCAATAAATTAGTACTAAATACAGGACTCAGTAACTTTAGGTAACAGTAATATCCATTCTCTATCAGAAACCTGACTGTACGAGCCAATCAACCTTCATTCTGAGGACTTAAACGTCGTTCAGCCGGCTCGGTAAACGGGCCCGATCATCCGCCCTTTGAGTTCGTACCCAAGCGGCGCGAAATAGCGGCAAATCCGCTTTATGTCGATCGATTCTTGCTCACCTGATTGAAATCTTTAAAAGGGTCTTTTTCAAGGATTTTTGCTTACCTCTTTCTTTTCAACATTGTGTTTATAGTTAACATGATTTCCGGTTTTTTTTTAAATAGGATTCCACACAACTTATAAAATGATTTTAACCACACAGTTTAAAATGGATAAATAAACTGTAGTAATGTTTATCCATCGTAGAAAATACTGTTTTTCCATCGGAAAAGAAAATACTGTTTTTCCATCGGAAAAGAAAATACTCTTTGAAATATTCACTATGAATACTCTTTGATCTTTAAGTAAATATTTTAACGTTGCAATAATAATACCTAAGTATAGATATCTAGAAGATATCCTTAAGATAATCCAAGCAAAGCGCGCCTTGTAATCCAAGATGAGAAGTTTCAACTATCGACTTTGTAGATTAAACGAGCTACGTCGTAGCAGTCTACGTTATACCTGCTATGGCGTAGCAGCCTACGCTATAACTCTACGTAGAAAAGGTAACTACGCTAGACCTGCTACAGCGTAGCTTGTAAAATGCGTTTTCTCGTCACGTTAAAATAAATAGATAACTTATTTCATAAACTGAATTCGAGGTTCTATACTGCATATAATAAGAAAACATACGGAAACACAAATAACATGAAAAGTAAAGAACAAAAGGTATTTTTGTTTAAAGCAATCTCATCTAAAGAACTATAACATTTTAAGACAATCTATATCAATCTTAATTTTTCACTAATTATACAAGTTTTAGCTAATAGGGGATACATCATTCTGAACCCTCAGCGAATTTATTTTCGGAAGTCGGAGAAAAAATTACCATTATTGTCACATCCTGCTAAAACGTAAGGTCTTATCCCCGTAATAAAAGACGGTTTTCTCCGAACATCTCATTATCATTACGCGTGTAGGCGAAAGAAGACGATTATTCGACCGTTTGGGGCGGGTACAATGGGGTAAGGATTCTTTAGTTGCTGAGAATAAGTAACAAATGTGGCAGCCTCTGTTTAAGCTGTTGCTTCACAAGATAGCGATACGATCCTACTAGTATTATAAAGGAGAAAGTTTTTAGGTGGATCCTTCTTTGTTTGCAAGATTTTAGTTCAAAGTTTAGTACGTCACATCCGTTCTAATTTTTTTAAACAAAGGCTAATTTGATGGCTAATAATATTTTTTTTACGTTTTTAAACGTATGTTATTTGTTTTTAATCATGTGAAGGTAATGGTTATATTATGATCGGTATATTATGAATGTTAAAATAACCATGCGCCGCTATTGTTAATTTACTATGCATCTGTTATTATCTCAATGGATATAAGGATGTTTGTTCCTCAATCACGTGAAAACTACTGAACCACCTAAAGCTGAATTAATTGATTAATTTCGACAATTCATAAACCATGCCAAAACTAAATATTCAAATTAAAATTCAAATGTTTAAATAACCGATTCTATCCATCGATTGAGCTGAAATACAATAATTATGGACCTATAGATTATGTGACCTGCAAAAACAATTAGGCAATTTTTTTATACCAAGCTAAAGCGGGTGAAGCCGCGGGCAATGGCAAACAGTATAACCAGTAACAGTTTTTAAATAAATCCCTGGTTTATTTAAAAACTGTCTCGGCAATTAAAATGAATCAGTTTCTTTTAGCCAAGCGTGCTCCATCCTCGACCACACCGTCACTTTCCATCAGGTGAGGTGGTGGTCAAACGCTTGACTATTATTATATAAAAAAATAAAAAAAATATTTGGGTAGCTTAATATTCTTTCTCAAGTTTGTTAGGTAAAAAATAGTTAGGTAATTAATTAAGAGGCAATCACAGACTCGTTTATCTAAGTAGAGCAAGGACTTTTTACTCAATGAATAAGTTTTCGTTCCTAACCTAACGTTAGGTTTGCCAACTGAATCTATTGGATCAGTTTGTTTCGCTTTGTTAGCGTTTGGCATGGCGTTTTGAGGGTTATTCTTGCTGCCTCCCAAACTTACGATTTGAATCAAAATAAGTGGTATATTAAAATCTTAAAATCCTTCCACCACACTGGTTTGAAAGAACTAGTGACACGATAAGTGGAATATTTACAAGGGTGAAAAATATTGTCAATATTAGGTATAATTTGAAAAGGGATCAAATACAATTCAATCTGAGTTTTATTCATATTTTATTAAGTATTTTTTTAATGATAGACATAGGTTTTCTTGGAAATTATTTAAAATAGTTAGCACACAGACTAAAAACGTTATCAAAGTTTACCAAATCCCTAAATCACATACTTATGCAGTTAGCTAAACTGCAGGATTTTTATCAAGGCCATAACAGTTATGCTCGGGCCCAACAGGAATATACCAGTTTGCTGAAGTTGGAATAAACGGAAATTGGTGCAGATTTGTGAAGGTCAGAGAATCAGGTCAAATTATCATACGGATTTGAAATTTGAACTGGTTCATGGAACAACACAAGAGTAGGTAGTAGAATTGTTTGATATAAATCAGATGTTTATCTAAATACCATGGATTCTATAGGGATCTCAGGTTATTTGAACCGGTCATTTACATAGCACGAAACGAACAAACTAAAAATATTTGATTATGTACCTAATTACTTATAAGTAAGTAGCAATAGTGTATTTATAGTAAAAGTCGTAGAATAGAATTTGAGCGACCAATAAAGATTCTGACTAGAATCGCCATGTATCATGTATCTTTCCGAATTGACTCTACTACTCGGGCGAATCAACATGACACCTGGCTGACGAGTGGCTCGGATCATGCATGCGTCCCCCGCTACCACTTGCGGCGCCCTCCGTGTTTCTTCTTCCTCTAATTGTGAACCCCTATCATTACTTATAATTACCCAAGTATTACAAGACCTGTTCTCTATCAAGATTGTCCATCGAATTCCACGCTGTGCTTTGCACAAACGTCATTCGAGCCAGGTGACATGTCATGTTTATTCGCCCGAGTAGTACCAGTCGACAGACTCTAGAAGAGCGAAGTAGGTAGAAGGAGAGAGTTTGTTATCTATCTACATTCAATTCAAACAAAAAGCAACCTTCGCCTGTATCTAAATGGTTCGTACTTAAGGTCAAGGTAATTTAGCACCTTTCGAATCCAAACTCGTGAGCATAAGTCACTATCGATCTGTCCTTTGTCCCGCTAATCCCCACGTGACCCAGGCCCAGATTAGGCACAGGAGACCCGCCCCCTGGCGACCCTTATCCACAAATTACCTACCTCGTTAATCACGCTGTCGGCTTCTTTGTAAACAACTCTACTAACATGTCGCTTGTTTTTACATCTACAACAAACTTTTAGTTGTGGAAACACTTTTGGTTAATTTTCTAATAAGTAGGCACACATTGTGGCTAAGCTTGCTTACAATAGTAGATTGTGCACTAAGGGGATAAAGCAATGTCTTACGTCGTGAGTGGCATATTGAACCCTGAGCAAACGAGAGACTCAGTTATGAAGAGTCCTGAGTGACGCGAGGGGTTCAAGCTATACCCAAAACGAAGACAGGCTTTATCCGCCCAGAGGAGCATACTCTACTTTTCAAACCTTTCTGCGATGCAATAAAAAGCCAGGGCTTCAGCAGCGAAAACCGTCCGAATGCACTGGCCTATGTCATTCAAAATCGTATGCAATATTGTTTTGGTCAAAGGCACAAAATGTACTTTTTACTACCAGGAGAGTGCCTAGTTCACTTTGTCGTCATCAGCAATAACTTTCACAGATAACTTCGTACAATCCGTTTAATCTCAAAATACCTACAGATATTATATAATATAATAGATATAATATAATAAGTAAGCATTCCAATGCTTACTTATTTTTTTATTATTGCACAAATTAACATGACATTAAGTATACAATAAAATTAACTGCTACTTATAAACGTTTTGTCAAATCTATTATTATTTTGTACATCGATGTTTTGAACTGAGAAAAAAACAAATACTTAGGTAGGTAGTTACTTACTTATATTAATATTACGAGATTGAATTAATTGAGATGATAAAGCTCTCCACTTTAGTCAGGAGTACTTACCTAATAAAAGACAACTTGATCCCAGAAATCTGTTGCTCGTTCCGAGTTCCGATCTCTGGCAATCCTGCTCTAATCCATTAGTCTCGTCCGAAATCAAACACAATACATCCACGATAGTCTAGTGAAACAATACTGGCCTGCAAAATGTACCTCTATAAATTGCAACACCACAATCGGGTAGCTACTTAAATACCTACGACATACCTTATAAAGAGATCACCTACCTACTCTGTTGATAAAACTTACTGAGACCTGAGATGTATCCTACATAGATACTTACTATTTACATTGGTACTTCGCAAGCACTTTGAGATTTCATCGTTGTTGAAAGAACATGCAAAATGCGACTTGATAAATTATGTAGGTACCTAAGTAGGAGGTAATTGCATTAATAGGTACTTGTGCGGAAAGTACGAATTAAAACACACCGCACTTTTTTATTGTATTGAGATAGTAAACTTGTAAGTAGGTATTCCGTTTTTTTATACCTACTAGCTGCTGCTTGCGTTGGATCAAAATAAGTTAGTACCTACCTAACCTACCTTATTAAAGTTCCTAACTATACCTATTTAATTATTATAACTACCCATGTCGCGAATCACCTTCTTACTAGTGGCCGCGAAGCTAAAAGTATTACTATGTAGGTATTTAATACTATGTACCTACACATAGATGAATATTTCGATAAATGTATGTTTATCGATACGCTGATGTATTGAGTTAATGAGTACAGAACCAAATCAGTAGGTAGCTTGAAAATAAATAGCAAATTATGTTACCATGGTGTCAGATGAAGGTAGACCGATGAGTAAGTATAACCACAATGTCACGGTGCATGACGTTTCGTATGACTCAGCATCGTCCAGCACGATGCGAGGATGAAGACATCGACACGACGACCATGTCGCGATGTGGTGATGGTTATGAAGATGAGAACACGAAGACCCGGTGTGATGCTTTGTAGGTTGGATCATTGTACCTAGATGTCTTTCTGAGCATATACCAGTAACGCACGCAACTGAGTGCAGCATAGCTGAGTAGGTAGGTATATAACCTGATAAATCTGTGTAACGCAGTGATAAACCTGTATAACTATAGTTCACCTGAGTATATGAGTATAAGATACGTCAATAATATTGCCACGTAATACATCCGAGGAACGTAGGTAGGTACGTACGTATACTAAAAGACACAACGCACATAGATATTACACATTAGGTAATCATAAATACAGTGATCTTCACGGACGGCCTCGTTACTGAACATGTTGATAAACTTATAGTAAATCGCAACATAACGTAAACACTGATACATTGCCCACTTACATCTAAACGTACTTATCTAAATATATCGTAAGTGCTTTGTTCTACACCGCATACCATACAACTAAAACCGCCTTAATTATCCGCCTTAATTATTTTCTTGACCTTAACTCTAAAGTGAGAATATCTTCATGCTTGAGTAGGTACGACTTAGATGTCTGAGCGTTTACACGTTGAAGTCTAGAATATTCCGGTAAACACGTGAATAACAGGATTTATGAGGAAAGTTACACCTACCTGTAGAAACTGATAGGTATGTACTATTATCTAGCACTCACCAAATATCCTGAGCTGAATCACTGAGCTGAACCTAGAACACTGAGCTGAACTTAGAACACTGAGTTGAACCTAGAACACTGAGCTGAGCTGATTATCTCTGATAATGTTATGCACCTAACCCATCAAATTGAATACGCTTTCGTGCGCGGGTAGGTTCGCGCGAGACTGATCACGGTAGACTGACTACATCGGCTTGCGGCTCGCGATAGACCGGCGCCAAAACCCGTTTCCACTCAAGGCGACGACGATCCGGTATTGCTATGTGTGCTCACTAACACTTGTACGAGTACTTATGAGATCTTGTTATTTTGCTTTATAGATTTGAATCGCGAATGTTTCGCGACAACCCATATATCTACTGAATTTAAGTTGCTTAACTTACTTTTACAGCAGGAAGCGGAATTTTAACCTACACAAAATAATTGTAGATTTCAGTTCAGTTCTCAAATTAAGTGGACCTATTACGGACCCAGAACATGGCCCTGATGAGGCCTTTGTCTCTCATAAAGCCATCGTTAAAGCTTGCGAGGGTCATTGAAAAAGTTAATGATGCTTTTATCTTGCCTTCTACAATGTTTTCCCTAATTTAAATTCATTTGTTATGAAATTAGTTTTACCTATTAGAGAAGAAATCTGATTTTCGGCGTAGGTATCTAAGTCATGAATGAAGATAATCTTATAAATAGATAAGTAGGTAGTATTTTTGCTCAATTTATTTATTGTTAGAGGAACACCAGTTTAGAACTGGGAAAACTCATGGGTTACCTCGAGTTTAGTCCTCGTTTCATAATAAAGCTGAAAATATTTGAAACTACTTTTCTCTATTTTGAGTTGTAAGTAGGCAAGTTTACTCTTATCAGATAAAACCTCTCCACAAAATATCAATAATACTAAAAACACACTGGTATTTCATACGTTTATTAAATGTTGTTTCAGAATAAAACACAAAACAAAACTCAATTTTTACCCGATCTGAAATACTTCGTAAAATTCCTTTTTTGAGCTGGATAGACAGGTAAAAAGGTACGATAGAAAATAGATTAGCGTCCCTTGAGCGAATCTGGCGACCGCAGTCCGCAAGCGAGACCAAAAGTCATAGTCTATGTCTATAAATAAATAAAAGCGGAGAAGTTAAAAGTAATATTTTAAAACACGAGTAACTAACAGTCGATAGACAGATGTAAAAAGTGAAAAAATTTAATGGAAATCTTGGTTATTACTTTTTTCCTCGGTGGCTATACCTAATACCTACTAATAATTTAATAAATCTGTAAAGAAATTCGTATAGGGACTGAAATTTTAAGGTGCATACAGTAATCGACCAGATTAGTAACCTAATGAAAAACCAAAAAAATACTTTGAAAAACTTCGAAATATGTGAAGTAGGTACATTTATTTTAGTGTAAGATATAGATAATTTTGAAGTTTATACGAACCGCCACATCCTGCGGTAATTTTTCACAATTCCATGGCAACACCATCGCCAGATAGAATAACCCTTTTATACCTTTGAATTCGTTCACGAAATCCCGCGGTAATATGTCACTTCTTTGTATGGAGATATTACCTACCTATCTTTATGTAATGCCTTTATATTCAAGGGTCATTTGTGGTCGAATAAATCTTCACAGATTCACGACCCTTGTGACATTTTTACGCGACACTTACCTACATTTCTATGAGCGTAAATAAACATTACTACTTCTTTCCTCGGTGACATTACCAACATTACTTGAAATTACTAACTAAAATGTAAGTAGGTACTTACTTAGTCTTATTTGAGTTAGGTACTTACTCACAAAATTGCTAAAAGATTATGGTGAACGGAAAACATCGAGTTAGATCTAAACTCGATGACGGAAAAACTCTACCATAGGTAGGTAACCACTTTTTGTTTTTTCGATAATAATTAAATATTATTCTGCCTTTGCTCCCATAACCAAGATAATGTCCATCAAGTAATTATAAATAAAAATCTAAATATATAATTTGGACATATCACACAACGCCACTTACCCCAAACTATGCAGAGCTTGTCATGTGGGAACTAGATGATTTTTATATACCCTATATATTTTATGGAATCGAACCCGCGAAAATCCAATACACTTCCCATTCGACCATCTGTGTCGTCTCGACCATTCGTCTCGTAATTTAGTGTTGTTATATTTTTAGTTTGCAGCCGCGAGCCAGGTTTAGGTTAGGTACCAGGTGTGTTTTGAACGTGTTGAAGTCGGTCACTAAATTATAATTTACCTAATTGATTGATTCAGGCGTTACTTCGCGGAAATCGAAAAGAGAGAACTCTCGTTTCAGATTTCGGCGAGTCAAGATCTCCTGAGGATGCCTCGTGTAGAGGCGAACAACGTGTCGAGTTCTGACTTCGGTTTTCTGTTTTCTGCGCTTTGGTTTAGATACCTACCTACTAAAATTCTAAACTAGAGTTAAGTTAATTAAGACCTTTGTTTAGAAGTTAAGCGAAGATCTATTACTAAATATATTTATACTATTTATTAATATAAAATTTACCTTGCAGCGATTCAAAAATCATGTTATAAGCTGCGTCTACAAAATGGTTGGTAGAGTGCGCGTCACAAAGAGTGGCACAAATCGATCGAGCAACAGGTCTACCGGGGCGGCCTTGTCGAGTAGGCTCTACAGTCTACACTAGAGGTGCAACGCAACCTCTACCTCCCACCGCCCGCCGCTACGTAAACTCACTGGAGGCCGCATCTGCTCGAAAACCCAAAATAACCAGCACATCGTAAAAGGAGATTCAAACTAGATTTACAATCTGAAATCGCAAGTTCTACAATATAAGTGGAAAGTTTTTCATGGGGAAGTTCTATCTCTCGCTTGATAAATAAATACCTACCTAATAATACCTAAGTATTCTTTAATATGTAGGTATAGCACCGTAAACAGGATGATTTTTTCAACTTGGTTGGATATCGAATAGCGCTCAAAGGACTCTCATGGCCGATATTGACGAAAACTAAAACTGCATAGTAAGCAAGCATATGAGTAGAGTCAGTCGGGGTAAAAAGCCGCACTTTTGTCTTATTTTGCGGATAACAACTATACTACCACGATATTAGAAACACATTTATGCGTTTTATATAGCAAATTTATTATACTTCTAAAGTGAAACATGATTTTGGCAATAACTAAAACACTTTTTTTATAATTGAAGAAAACTGTGAATTGGTCGGAGTGCGTACCCCTTAAAGTGGGTAAAAATATGCAGTCATTTGGGTAAAAGTTCGCCTGTGGGGTAAAAGTTCGCAATCGGGTATAGTTTAGGAAATTTAACTAATAATACACATAAAATGAGCAATAATTAGATAGTCTTTATTCAAATCAAGCATAAACTACTAAACAAATACCAAACGAAAATTAAAAAAGAATTAAACGATACTACGCGTGCGAAATATTACCCCCGTCATTTTACCCCGTTTAGCTGGTAATCGAAACCATCTACATCCACTCAGAAACAATTGAGGCTAGGTTCAAATATGAATGGCTAAACAAAAGTACAAAAACTGGCCGTGCGTACTTTTACCCAATGCGTCATTTTACCCCTTGACTCTATACCTACACCTACTTGACATTTTTTTAATAATCAATAATGTTTGGCTCAATACTCTAGAAGTGGCTACTAACTAGCCATGTAGGTAGAGTTACTTTTTTCCTCCGTTGTAGTTTCAAATAGCGCCTTCCATCCCATCCCTAGCGTAGCACTCTTTATCTGTGTAAATCATCCCCCGTTGCAGTCTGCTCTGCATGCAGCTTGAAGCGTGGATATGGAGGTCGACGAATATGTACCTACCTACGAAGGAGATACACCTACGTTTGACTAAATTTCAATATCTAGTTTTTAAATATCGTACGCTGGGTTTTTGTCGGTAGGATAACGTATGACTGCTGCTAAGAATTATTCCGCTGCCCTTAGATCAGAATTTTCAATATTCACTCCTTAGCGCTCATTAACACCCCATAAAAAACGCACATTCGGTCAGCCGTTTCGCCTTGATGATAGTGAATTAGTCAGCCAATTAAGGAAACTTACAAACTGCTGATTGATCTTATACCTACATTTTCAACTGATTTTCAAAAAGGAGGAGGTTCTCAATTTGATTGTATTTCTTATGTTTGTTACTTTAGAACTTCGTCATTTACATATTTGGAAAAATATTTTTTATTAGAAAGGTTATAGGTAGGTAGGTCCTACTTTCGGACTGGTCCTGGTCATAGAAATTCCATTAAAATCGGTTCAGTAGGTTTTAAAATAAAATATGTAACTGAAAAAATTACGTCACCAAAGTAAACCAAATTGCGGATTTTGTGACTTACGCATTCGCTGCCCAATGACGCGTACCTATGTGCGTTTCTGACACACAAACCTTATGCCCAAGACGGGCATACGCGTTTCATACATTTTACTTAGAATATCCTGCAGTGCCCTTCGACGCGTTAGTGCGTCTATTATTATCAAAGCGAAAACATCCTTCAGTACCTCTCGACGCGTTAGTGAGTTTATTATCAAAGCGTTCATTTTAAAGAGTTTATTCCCATTGAGACCTATTTATTTAGAACCCCCACTGTTGTTCGAGGTGGTAAGAAAGGAACGATCGCGGTTAATTCGTGTTTACTGTCACTAATATTTATTTTTAGTCAATATTGCATTCTGTCTGATATCAGATGGCATAGGCTAGGCAGTACGAAAGGCACTTAGTTTCCGTAAATAAATTGCTGCTAACCTAACAACAGGCACCTCATTTCACGAACAAAAACCTAATAGGTAACCCATACAAAGTAGCGTCATCCATCCTCGCAGACGTTCATTTATCCCCAAGGCGCCGATCCACGTGTTCAGTTTTTTGCAAACTCCATGCCTCGTTAGGGTTGCTTCGGTCGTATTTCCCATCCATCTTGGCTTGATACTGTCTATCTTGGTGTTTTATAGAAACACCGTTATTAATCTATGCCTTAGAGGATCTATCAATTAGGTACCTAACTACCTATATATGTTGGAAGCTTCCTAATTAGGTTACAGGTAAAATTCAAAATATTTTTTATTTTAAATTTTACCTGTTAGTTACCTAAAATAAAGTCTTCCTGCATTAGACAATTTAAAACACCGCTATTCTATTGATTAATAGCTACTGTGTTTACTATTTTCGAAGGCACTTCACACACTAGACTGCCACAACTCTGGCCAGACCAGACCAGTCGTCTAGTTCACGAGGTGCCTAAGAATTCCAGAATTTAATAATTGTATTCAAAGCAAGTATCACAGACTTTTTTCATTTCTTTCAACAAGTATGTAGTAATTATTATTGATTTATTACATTTATCTGCTTAGTTCAGGCTAGATGGCATTGGGTGAAATTGTCAAACCTTTTTTTCATTCATTCCTTAAATCCTTTATTATTTACATTTAATCAATAAATTTCACAGAAACCATTTGTGAACAAACATTAAATTCAAAGTTATCTCTAAATAACTTCATTACATTTCATTGACTGGGAGCAGGCAGAGCAATGTGATTCTCAAACTCAACTGATATGATGTCGCTTGTTCTCAGTAGGGCAGCACTGATCATGTCTCCGGTGGGCACCCGCAAGCCACGGACTAGAACCTCGGCCCCATCAGTATTCCACCCGTGAAAGGTACCACTCAGTCTTGAATGCTCAAATGTGATGATGTTGCAGGGCTCTCCTACGAAGCAAAATGTAATTTAGGTTCTCCAAGTCCTTCAACTAGATGATTTCTATATGGATATATAGAATATAGCTATATGGATTGTAGCAAAATCACACTACATGGACAGTCAGCCATTGAGATACAAGTAAATGTGTTAGCTCAATTCAGTCAGCAAAGAAAGCCTGCTCAAGCACTCAGTTGTTATTGCCACTAAACTAATAGTCAGTGTAGTGTTTACAATATATAGCATGCATCCTCTATGCTTATGTACTCTATGGAGATTTGTGATCAGACTCTGGGGACAACGGCTTGGGGGATGGATTTTTGAATATCAATTTATGTTAATTGATTGATTCAGGCGTCACTTTGCGGAAATCCATAAATATCAACAAATTATATAAATATATTTAGTAATAAATCCGCTTGATTTCTAAACAAAGGTTTTAATTAACTTAACTTTAGTTTAGAACTTTAGTACATATTACTATATTATAAACCAAAGAGTCAACAAACAGAAAACCAAAGTTTAAAGATACGACACGTGTTTCGCCTCTACACGAGGCATCATCAGGAGGTGTGGACTCGCTGAAGTCAGAAACGAGAAATCTCGTCATCAATTTATGTGTTTTATTGGTATAAATCTATTCCAAGCAAGTAAACTGCACAGTCAGTATGTATCTAGGAGGAGACTAAGCTTATACACTTAATATTTCGAATAGGTTTGGTAGGTACTTTAAAATGATAAAAGATTCTATTCCAAAAAGACACCAATCGCATTATGTACCTATTGGTGAGTGCATTACTGTCGTGCATTGGAAACTGCACTTACCATTCAATTCACAGAGAGTTGTGAGAAAACCTTCCCGAAGCTTTGCTCTGGCATTTTGTTGATGATTCTGCGTGGACAGTGTTTCAATCATACTTTCCAAGTATTTATTCGTATGAAACTATCGCAGACAGGCAGATAGAATAGTAGTCAATATGTATAGGAAATTTATACAAATATTATCATAGAAATAACACAAAAATGCTAAGAAAAATATTTTTTGTTTACGTTTTGTCGGCACGTATTTCTTTTGGAGATGACACTGACACTGAAGGCACTGACATTGAAGGTGACAGATAAAGAATGTTGGCATTGGCATTTCCCCATTTCATTCGTCCGCAAGTTTAGCACACGTTACAGAAAACATTTTTCACAAGGTAGATAGTTAGATAAACAAAAGTACATATCCTATAGGAGGTTTTATGTTTCGCTATAGCCCAGTTCAGGGTTTTAGGGCTCTTCTATTCTAAACTAGCATAGTAGCATAGTAACGTACTAACCTACAACCATCATTATCATCTATATATCCCAGAATCACACATGGAAATGGCTTTCTGTTGTCAGCCAGCCCTCTCTATCTTGGAGCTTCTATTAGAGATCATCTGTTTATAGTTAGGTTCAGTAAAAGTAAAAGTATAACAGTATTTAACAGTCTAAAGCCTCGATAAAACAGGGCTAGTTTACAAGCTACAAGCCAGAAAGTTCGCTAATACTCGCTCACTCGCTAGCTTTAAACTCGCCGACTAGCAGCTTGTCAACTAGCCCCTTGTCACGTAATATTACTTATTCTTTGCCCTCACTGATCTGTATTATCTATAGAGGTCAGTGTTTGCCATTGTCATCAACGATTAAAGTACCTATACAGTATGGTAGGAGTAGGAAGTCAACCCAACAACCCTTAGCTGGACGACATTCCCGATTTCTTCGTTCCGATCTTGGCCCTAACTAGTAATTAGGAGAAGGTATGGCCTTTTTTTTTTTTTTTTTTTTTTACATGGGGAAATCCTCATGGATGCCCACCGCCCTTGGGGGAGGGCGGAGGGGTATGTCGGACTCATACCGACTAAAACCCCATGGTGGCCGACCTCTGCGCATTAGAGGGACCCCGGGATATCTCAAAGAACACGTACCGGTGCCCCTCACGCACGTTGCCCTTGAGGCCCGTCCCGGGGAAGGCTTTCGCCAACCCCAAGTTCCGCTCGCAGTGCATGCCACATGTGCACTGCAGCCATCCCTGGGTTCGAATAAGGAGCGGCTAGAGCCCCCACTCCAACCGCTCTCGAACCCAAAAGAATCTCCCTCGTTAGCAAGTGCCACCGCCCCCTCACGGGGCGGACGGCCCGGGTCGTCCGTTAAGGACGTCCCGGTCCTGCTGTCTCCGGGTAGATTCGCAACCTTGCTGAGTCTCTGACAGAGGAGGCTCAGTATCCATCTCCTCCACGGGTAGGGTTCCGCACACCTGATCCCCTTTCGCCTTTACGGCGATTGGAGAAGGCAGGGTCACCCTAACCCGTTTCCTCTTTGGTGGTTTGCAGCTTTTGCCGCCCATCCTATGGTTGGCCGGTCGGCCAAGATCCGCACACACGGAGCACCGGAGTGGTGCATCACAGTGGGCCGCCAGGTGACCCGGCTTTCCACATGCGTAGCACTGTGTGCTGCGATCCACCCCGCCCTTGCAGAGTGCCTTCACGTGCCCAAATTCATGGCATCGGTAGCACTGCAAGGGCCGTGCTCCCAGAACTTCCACTCTGGCCGACGTCCAGCCAACCAAAATGCGTCCATCCTCCACCACTTTGCACATCGCGGCAAGCGGGCAGCGCACCCAGACGGTGCTCAGAGTTGACGGTGAGCGGCGGATTTCTCCCACCCTCACGTCTCCTGCCGAGCATCCACCGGCCGCAGCGACTGCCTCTTTGACCTCCATTGCGGTCACACCATCCTCAAGGTCTGAGACCCTAAAGTCCCCGGTCTTTACCGGGCGCGCAATACGCACGCCCAGATCACTCAGGGACTCCGTCATCTTGGCCGCCAAAGTGTCAGCTTTAGAGCCGCACTCGGGGCCTGAAACCTCCAGGATGACACCCCCCGTGATGGACTTTTTAAACTGGACGCTCTCTATGCCACAGGTCGACAGTTTAATGCGCTGTTTGGCAGCTGCCATCACGGAGGCGTACGTCGTCTCTTTGTCCGTAACTGTGACCGCAATGGCGGCTGAGTTAGGAACACGAGCCGGTCTCGGCCTGGCCGTCCTCGTGGCTGGGGCCACAGTATGCCTCAAGCCCGGCTTACGCGGCGGCTGAACCTTTTCAGTCGGT
Organism: Lobophora halterata; assembly: GCA_932526365.1. Classification (NCBI taxonomy): domain Eukaryota; kingdom Metazoa; phylum Arthropoda; class Insecta; order Lepidoptera; family Geometridae; genus Lobophora; species Lobophora halterata. The sequence continues at coordinate 3,714,828 of OW052012.1, forward strand.
TTATTTGCCTTTCCGCGCTTCACCACGTTCACCCACGAGGACGTGGACGCTTGTGGAAATGCCTCCGGTGCTCTCTGGAGCGGTGCCGGTACCACAGGCAAGGGGGTCACGGGAGGAGCCGTAGGCAAAGGGCGTGAAGCCCTGCTCTTACCTTTCCTCTTCCTTTTGGCCCCCAATGCCTCGTTTTCCATTCCTTGAGGACGCTCAAGCAAGGCTACAAATGGAGCCAGCTTTGCGTCCAGCATCGCTGCGATGCGCTTCATCAAGGCAGCCTCCTTGTCCTGCGTGACTGCTGCCACAGCCGTTGCTGCCGAGCCACCAACTGCAGCTGGTACGGCCACTGTATCCGGCTTGGCTGCCACTATTGCAGCCACCTCTTTATGCTTGGCTGGATCATCACCTTCTCGCAGCCTCCTCAGCTCGACTACAGGCACTTTTACTGGTGCTGTAGTCGAAGTCCGTCTTCGAGCCAACATGTTCGCCTGTTCCTCCCTCGAGATGCGGATCATCTCTTGCAACCCCTCTATCTTTGCGGAAAGTGCAGCTACACTTGAGCGCAACTTTGCGTTTTCTTCTTGCAACAGCACTATCTCGGGGTTCCTGGTGGCCCGTTTAACCAGCTCCTCATTAGAGGCTCGGACCTTTTGCACAGCCCCGCGTAGGCGTTGGGCGTGCTGGCCCTGCAGGTTCCCCGAGTTGTCCGCCACCATTTCTACATCCCGTAGCCACTCATGGAGACTTGTTGTGAGCTCCGAGGTGGGCTTAGTCTCGTACTCCTTTACTAAGTCTTCGACCGTGGGCAGTTTCTTCTTCGCCCTAGTGTTTGTTAATGTGAGGAGTTCGTCCTCCTCAACCACTGCCGTCCCTTTTGTTACGGCCTTTTTGGCCGGTCTCTTGTCCTTGCCCGTTTGTTTTCGGACCCTCTTCCTGGTTGACCTTGATGAGGTCGTCGACGCTATCGAAGAGACGGACATGTAAGAACTGTCCGTCTCATTTCCGTCGCTTGCCGGTGCCACTCCTTTATCCCTATCCGTCACTTCCGTTTCCATCTTCTCCTTCCCTACATCTTTAGGTGTTTTGTTTAAATTATCCATACAATTCCCACGAGTATGGGGGATCTAAAAGGTCCGTCGAGTTGGTGCCCCCTGCAACCCGATAAGCCTAGGGTGGACTAGGGGGGATAATCCTAGCCCTTTTACCCGCCACGAGCGTTCGGCTGGCGCTCTGACGGGGGACGCAGCATCTGCCGACCTGCTTGCCGACCATGCAACCCATCGCCCTGCGTCCGCGGCTTAAGTTTAAGAATTTATTAAAGAGGTTATTTCCTCGCGGCCCGGCCAATGAAGGCAAGACCCCCGTTCCCTTCCACTCCCGGGTTTACGGTTTGCAGGATGGCGACCTCGTGTCTGCCCGGCGGTAGTGTGAGTACACACCGGGCCCATCACTGCCTCCTCCCGGCGGAGCAGGCTTCCTGCCTCCGCCCGCCTCCATCCACCACGCTCTCTGCCAGGCCAGAGAGACGCGTGGAGAGGCTGACTGCCTCTTAGCACCACCCGGGGAAAACACGTGTAGGGTATCAAAGGGTATCCTCCTACGGACGTGGGCAGCCGGCGTCCCCGAGAAGGTATGGCCTAAGTTGACCTAACTCTGTTCGTAATAAAACAAAAAAAATCAAGTGCAATTTTTATTTGACCAAACCCTAAACAATCACACATTCAATAGACGCAACGCGACATTACATCGTGAAAAGAATAAGAAAATGATAAATACCTGAATAACTCCTCAGTTGAACTGGTATATACAGAAAAAACAGTGACCCTAGGGTTCGTTCGTTTGCAGCTACACAATACATTATTAATATATCTAGTTAAGTATTACTAGTCAATGGAACGACATCATGCAATTTCGTAAATATAAATTTTAATTCTAGCACAGAAATTATGAATAAACGTGACTATTCTATGTCACCTCAAAACCGTTGGAGTGGTGCTTCTTGTCAATGAGATTTATGTTTGCTGCGTTCACCTCTTCAGCCGTGGAGATTTTTGCCTGAATTTTAAAGTACCTCATTTTCCCGTGGCGGTACCGCGGCAGCGGGCTGGCTTCATCTATGGTCCCAACTGAAAAGTCCATGGAGTATGCTAGTAGTGAGTCCTTTAATGTGAATCGAATCAGATGCTAGGATCGACTGTTACGTCCAAAATTCTATGCAATTTATTTGGTGAACACAATTTTGAAAAAATCACTAGCATCAGATTCTATTTAGGTGTTGGGGTAGTTGTTAATTTGATTGTAGCATCAAGTTTTTTAAACCAAGGTGTGCAAAATGAGTCACAAACGCACTTGGTCCATCAAATACTATTTCACTAGCAGATAAACTTGTTGCCACACATTTTAAAATTGTTTGGGTACCTGGAAACATACAGTAGATGGCGTGATAATCGCACAGCGTGTGCTCCATGACTCCGTAATGTGACATCGAATTTGAATTAATCGATCTTCGTAGCCAATAATTAATGATAAATTATTTCGCTATTGAGGACTAAATTATTTTAGGAAAGGGATTTTAGACTATCCCTTTATTTAGGGTCGAAACAAGCTTGAGAATATTTCATGAAATTACAATCATTTGACGTTCGTTAATCGAAGAAAATATAAGATTATTAGCCCTACATTAAAACGTCCTAACAAATACCTGGCATTTTGGATCGGCACCAGTGGTCACGACGGCGAAATGTACATGTTAGAAATACCTCAAAACAACGTCGAAGCGACTGCTCCTCGCCGCCTATCGCCAATGAATCATGGATACCGAGAAGCGATCGATACGCGGGGAGGTCGGACAAGTTCATTCATATTCCGCAAAGAAAAATTGCAACCTCTATGAAAAACTATGGAAATGACGTCACAACGCATACCAAATGGATTAACATGTTTTAAAACAAAACAGCATTTAGACAGAAGGCGATAAAACGGATTAAGCGAACGCGAAAAACTGCCATTTCGTGCTCTAATTTTATGGGTATCAATCCGTCATTTCCATTTTTTTCGCCCAGTTACACTGAAAGCGCACGTCGCAGCAATTTTACATTGTACGGACTCTGAGCGCTCGCAATCTTCGTTGCAGAATAAAATGGCACTCGTCTAAATGCCCAGCTCTCGGCCACTATTCAAAATACCAATCAAATACCTGCCGGGTCCGTCGGTGTGACGACAACTACCGAATCGAGGGTTCAACTTAACGCCCCATTTTTGGCCATATAACGAAGTTATATTTTGGAATTCTACAATAAGCTGTAAAATAACATTGTTCATTTGATTACTTGTATTTTTTACAATATCGGTTTAGGTTTATTCGGATAGCGTGGGATTTGTTGTGAGATTGATAGCGTTAGTTTGGTAGGATTTTGGTAATGGGTTAGCCGTGGGATGGATGTGTGGAAGAGTAGGGTTGTCTACTTACCGGTTTTAGGCGCTTTTTGTGATACCTCTGTCATACTAGCGACGGTCGCGCGAGCGCCGGCGGGAGCGCTCGTGGGGAGACCCTGGAAAGTAATGATCACTTTGTTTAACACCTTCGTATAGGTATTCTATTGTTGGAAGGCATTTCCAAATTCCGTCTAGATATGGGTATTAAACACAGTCCCCGACATGCTGCCGCGAAGTATTAATGGCCAGCGCGATCTCTTACCATCCTGATACCAGAAGAGGGCCTTGCTCTTTACAAACTGTATATTTATTGTAACAAATTAAGGTAGGTACTTTATATTTACTGATATGTGACGTGTAAATATTTTATTTACTGAATAAATGATTATTGATTATTGACACCTAGTTGCCTCGGATAATACATAGTTAGATTTCGTAAAACGTCGATTACACACAGCTTTATTACACGCTACAAGCCAGCGAGTTCGCTTGTAGCGTGTAAAGTCGCCCTGTGTCATTGTCGTTTATACAATCTGCTTGTTGACCATCCTTCCCAGAAGTTAACACGCTCACACGCTAGCTTCATAACTCGCCAACCAATCAGCTTGTAAAAAAGCCTTGTGTCATCGACGCATACGAATACGGTTATTGATGGCAATCATAGCTACTGACATTACCGTCAAAACTGTTTTCCTTTATGTAAGGTCGCGTGGTGTACTCACGGTGCCTGTCCTTGCGTGGGCGGCGGTCGCGGTCGCGCTCCCGGTCGCGGTCGCGGTCGCGCGATCGGTCTTTGTCCCGGCTCTTGTCATCCCGGCTTGACCTACACACATCACAATATTATGAGGAACATCTAAAAATTTCTTGGAGCTGTGAGTTAGGGACTCTAGCTGACGCTAAAGCTTTGATCCTGGTTGGCAACCTTTTCGATACATTACTTACTTTTATTAGTTATGTAATCAAAGATTGCTCAATTTCTAAAAGTTATGTAACTTCATCAAATTCCATAGAAATAGAAAAAATCTACGAGATGACATTCAATTCAATTCAATTCAATATTTTTATTGCAGTTAATAAGTCTTAGTTTTAATTGTTTACAAGTTACACAGAACATACTCATAGAACATATTGAACCCTAAAATAGGGCATGGCAACATTAGAGCAGGAGCAGACCGAATCATAAATTAATTTTACATATCTAATTATATAATTTGTCAAGTATTAAATCTCAAATTTGTCGTCATAAAATTCTTGTATACTGTAATAACTTTTTTTTAAAAGAATGTCTTTCAGTTTTCTTTCAAAATTTACTTCTTTCTTTTCGTCTTTTAATTGTTCGGGGATTTTGTTGTCTACATTCTAACGTCTATCAACATAATTTGAGTTAGGATTTTTTTTAACTCACCTACGGCTGCTGCGATCCTTATCCTTCTCTTTGCCATCCAGTCCCTTGTCCTTTTCCTTATCCTAAAAAGAAAACATCCTGTTTGAATTTCACTAAATTGAACAAACACGAAAATACCTAGCCTACATGTGTGCATGTTATCCTTTCTTAAGTTTTCCAATAGTCAATTTACAAAATCAATGCGCTAGCGGTCTCGGCAGTCGCACGCAACCAGCCGCCTCTTGTGTGCATTACCTACTCTTCACACATTCAACAGACGTTTTCAGGTTTTATCAATTTGATTATGTACTTAAATGTTTTTTTTATGTTTGTTATACCTCAGAACTTTGTTGTTTATGAACCTTTTTTTATACCTTAAGATTAATGAGTAGTAAAATCGGTTCAGGGACAGGGAAGAGTGGAGGAAATGGGGGGAGGCCTTTGCCCAGCAGTGGGACAGCGCAGGCTCCATATAATAATATTAATAATAATAATAAAAAAAAATCGGTTCAGTGGTTTAGTATAAATCAAAATGACCGAAAAAAAAAGTCGTTGAAGTGAACAAAATTGCTTATTTTCCTTCCCTGTGACTTTTTCAGTGGTGCCTACGGTCACTATAACAGTCTGATTGAAGTCGGCTGTTGTATGTTTTTGTAAAACGTTCATTTATCAAACAATTAATTAACAATAATCAACAATGAATACCAATTATTCAACAATACCTTGTCCTTGTCCCGCTCGCTCCTGTCGCCGCGGTCGCCACGGTCCCTGTCACGCTCGCGGTCGCGCTCCATGCGCTCGCGATCGCGGCGGTCGGAGCCGAGGCCGCCTCCAGCGCGCACTCTCTCCTTCTCGCGATCTTCCCGTCGCTTCCTCTCTTTCTCCTGCTGATGTTTTTCGCGCGCCTCGCTCATTTCCTCGTAAGCCTGACGAAGCTTGAAGTATCTGAAAAATATACACCAAATTGCTTGCTTATTTATAGCATGCCTAAAGAATAATAATATAATTATAATGTTTGGACATTTCACACAACGCTATCTAGCCCCAAACTAAGCAAGCTTGTATTATGGGAACCAGATAACTGATAGAATACTTAAATACTTTTTTCTGTAAATACACACATAGAAAACACCCAGACACAGGACAAACACCGATGTTCATCATACAAATGTTTGTCCTGAAGCGGGAATCGAACTCGCGACACTCGGCGTAGCAGTCGAATTCACGTGCCACTCGACCATCTTTGTCGTCAATCAAAGAATAGCTTATCGGCAAGGGCGGCGCGGCTGGAGTTTGAGATGAGCGGGGAAAACAATACGAAACGAGCAGAAGGCGCTACGTTAAAGCACTTCGGGCGTCCGCCATTAGCGGCGTGTTCGCGAATTTATTACGCCTTCATTAAATGTTATTATTATTATTATTATTATTTGTTGATAGACGAGCAGCTTCCGCTGATGTGTCTATATCACACAGTGTTGGTTTTTTTTAATAGTTTTGTGTCACTTTTTTTAACATAGTCTTGTTGGTTCGTAACCAAGTGTCGAGTTTGTTCTTGAACGAGTTTGTGGATGCTGCAGAAACAACATCTTCTGGCAGTATATTCCAGTTGTGCACCACTCTGTTGCTAAGGAAGTGATGAGCCGTAAGGGTGTTGGTTAGATCACGATTTAATTGGAGTTGGTGCCCACGAGACGATTTTTGTGGTTTCTTTGTTGTATATATGTCTTTAAGCTGCGGCAGGTTGTATTGATGGGTCAAAATTTTATAGGTTTCTATAAGGTCCCCCCGCAGACGTCTTTCTTCAAGAGTAGTGAGGCGCAAGGCGTTGAGTCGTTCTTCATAGGATTTGCGACGTAAGGCATGTGGTATCTTTGTAGCTCTTCTTTGAACACTTTCCAGTAAGTTGATGTCCTTGTGGAAGTACGGACTCCACACTTGGTACCCATACTCAAGCAGTGGTCGAATGTAAGTTTTGTAGATCTTCAGGAAGACATCTACTGTCAGTGTTTGAAAGGATCTTCGTATGACATAAATAAAGGAGTTGGCTTTTTTAACAATTGCGTTTATGTGCTCTTCCCACTTCAGGTTTGAAGCAATGTTAACCCCTAGATCTCGTTGAACGTCCACTGAGTTGTTTATGTTGGTAGTAGAATAGTCCTGCCGGCGGATCTGGGCCGGCTTGAAGTTAGGCGACGATACTATAAGCGACACGAAGATGATACAAAATGGATCAAACACGAACTTCAAGCTGGCCTAAGATCCGCCGGCCGACATACATAATGTACTAAAATAGCACATGGCTGCAGTGGCAAAACGCAGCGTTTTCACTCCTATATTTTTTACACTTCATCGCAGACGCATGGCGCCGCCTTAGCATAATCAGCCTTTAATGTTCCCACTGCTGGGACTCGGGCCTACTCTCGGCAGGAGAGCGGATGGGTCTTAATCCACCACGCGGACCCAATGCGGATTGGTGGATGTCACATGCCATAGAACTTTTTTTTTTCTGTCCTTTGACATGCCGGTTTCCTCACGATGTTATCCTTCACCGTTGCGAGAACGTGGGATGCCTACATAGATTTTTTTCGACCGAAAAAACCCATTTACGCATGACTGCCACTGGGATTCGAACCCGCGACCATCAGATCGCAAGCCAAGGGCCTCATCCACTCGGCCACCACGTCCTCAGAGAGGAGGACGTGGTGGCCGAGTGGCGCCGCCTTGCTATCGAGTAGAACTACTTTTGCATTGGATTATGTCTGCTACTTCAAATTCGTGTCCAGTGTCTGTAGTATCATGTGGAGAGCTCACCCGACATGTTGCTTCCCGGACAGGTGGTCGTCGATCCGCTGCTGAGCGTCGCCCACAATAAGGAAGGCGCCGCACACGGGACACACCTCCATTTGCTTCTCCTGAGCCGCCGCCAGTTCCGCGGTGATGGACCAATGGCTATAAACAATAAAAAAAGAGGTGTGCTTCTTTCAGGGTTCTCATCAAAATTGGCTTTGAGTCCTTTGAGCGTTTTGATAATCCCCATACTCAATGATTTGGCCATCAAAGCCCAGTTGAAAAATTAACCCTGTATAAAAGGTAAGGGCTTTGGCCTGACTGACTGACTGACTGATTCACTGAATGACAGACAACACACTGACCAAACTATTATATTGTACATACATGCTCATTAATTATCTTGTATTTATCTTTAAGTTTCCTGGTACAATAAAGAGTTTCATTCATTCATTCAAACCACTTTGGTATATCGTGTTAGCATCTTGTTGACTTGACATTGGCAAACTTGCAGTCAAAGCTCTTCTAAGAGCCATAAACAAACAGAAGGAGAAGTAGGATGTAGGGTTATTTCGTGGGTCTTTCAAATTCGATGGTATTTTCGTCAATAAGAGTAGGCACATACTACGAAAGAAATTTTGTTAATTTGCAATTCAAATGAAGTTGTGGGTATCGGCTAATGAGACTATAAATTCTCGTTAATAATACCTGTTCTCCTGCTGTTTAAGTAGCTGATCCTTCTCATCCTTGAGTCTGTCGCAGAGCTTCATCAGCCCCTGGGCTTGTTCCACCTCCCCCCTGGTGCCAGCTTCCTCTGCCTCTTGAACTAGGGCCTTCACTTTTTCAGACAACAGAGTCACCTGGGTATAAATAAATAAATGTCAAATGTTTGTACAATGAGTATCCTGTGAAGGACTAAAACCCATATTCTAAATCGATTTTTTTTACTGTGAATACTTTACATTTGAAATTTTGTTTCACAAGTGAATTCAATTTGAAATTTGACAGGTGACAGCCGAACTTTCAGTAAAGCGGCGGCCATTTTATCACTCACGTAAGTATTCACTTGAGTGCAAAAATCGACTTAGAATACGGGTGTGAGACAACTTTTGCTTTTGGGCAGAGTTAGGCTGGATTACACTTAGTGTAGCGACAAATCTGCGGAACGGTCGGCGCCCTAAGTACAGCGGCTGAAGCTTCGGTCGTTACATTCCGTTGGTATGACGAATCAAACGCTCAGAAACGCGGCGTCTTGTTCAGTGCGCTACGCAACGGAAAATTAGGTGTCGTCATGGTCGGCACTAGTTTCGGTCGCGTGATGTGTCGATTACTATACAAAATACATTGAATGCGTTTTGGCTGAAACAATCGCTCGGCGGGAGGTTCGGCGCTACGCTGAACGCGACGTAATTTCGGCTGATGAAGTGGCTCTTAGAACATGTGTTCTACGATATTAATGAATTTTATAACTTGCCTCTTATACCATAAGTTAGGGAAAAAATTATTTTATTGAATTATATAAATTATTTATACATTTAAATAACAATTTTCTCTTTATGACTTGTAACCATGGTGTTGCCAATAAATGATTTGTATTTGTATTTGATGTGTCATAAGGCGCTTGAAAAACACTGCGAGCGTATTCGACCGAACGATCGACGCCGCACGTTCCGCAGATGTGTCGCTACACTTAGCCAGGATAGCCAAAGCAATAAGAGTATGGTTGCGGACAAGGATGCCACTTAATTATAAAGCAGTTGGTTTAAATATAGAAGAGGTGAACATATTACTAGCTAGTGCCCGAAACTTCGTCTGCGCAGGATTAGTATTTCGAGTAGCGGAACTAGCAGACAATTTACACAATATCTTTATAAATTGTAGCCTATGTGTTATTCAAACTATGCAGAGTGAGCCTCCCCATATACCATGGTTTGTCAATACTAGACTAAGTAGAAAAGAGGTAGTGATTGCTCATCGTCTGCGTTCTGGACACATTCCATTAAATAGCTTTAAGTTTTTGATGAAACTCAGTGACAGCCCAAATTGTGATGATTGTGGCAGAAGGGAAGATGTTTATCATTTACTAGTGGAATGTGTCCGGAGCGCAGCGTTGAGAGAGGACATCCTCAAAATGCATAAAGCCAGCCGACTTGACATGGGCCTATTCCAGGACGTGCTATCGTAGATCATGCTCTACAGGGCAGTGTACGAGTTGGTTGGGGAGCGTTAAGAATTAAGATAGAAGAAACGATGGAACCGACATAATCTGAAAAAGATTAAGGTTCCTTAAAAACCAAAATTAAAAAAAAAAATGTGTTATTCTGATGTATAAACTATATTATTGTAGTTTCATTAAATTCCATTCCGAAGTTTTTACGTGAAAGAGTAACAAACATCCATACTTACAAACTTTTGCGTTTATAATATTAGTAGGAAGTAGGATTATTTGAATGTGACAGATCAGCGGAGAGGATACTTTTTCAGGTTTGAATTACAAAAATCATTAATTATCATCTTACCTGTTCTTGGTTCTTTTCAGTTTGAGCAGCTGTCATTGCGGGACCATCTGGCTTTGAGTTCATGAGTTCCAGCCGTTGCTTTCCTTTCTGTATCTTTCCTAAAAAAATAATACTTTAAATAAATAGCCAATTATTGAGTGAGTTCCATCAGATTTTTTTATAGACAAGTAAATAAAAAATCTGTAAGTTGACCACTGAATAAAAATTATATAAAAAACTTACTCTCCACATCATTGATCATGTGCTGACAAAACCGTAGAAACTCTTCCACATACTGTGCCTTCTTGTAAGTCATGTCATTCTTTTCAAACAAATCTTTGACCTCATCATCATGAACTTTGGGACAGACCCCGAGATCAGCTCTCGTGTTTACAAACAAATCATGAGGACAGAACTTCACCATGTAATACTTGCAGTACTGCAACAAACCACATGGGAACAATTGATTAGATATTCAACCATGGATAAGGTTTTTGACTGTAACAATCTAAGTTTACTGTTGTATGTCCAATGTAAAAAATTGTCTATAAACAGGTCAGTCAACAAAAGCTGGCACTGTCAAAGTACTCACACTAATACAATTTCACTTATATGTACAATTTCATAATTTATAAACTGTAGCAAAAGCAAAACCTTTCATAGGTACTCATATACACTTGACCGTGCGCAAGAGAAACAGACAGACTTCATGATGTATGTGCAGTGCGATATCACAAGTCTTGGCATCTTGGATTCACGCGCTACTTTGCAGAAATCCATAAATATTAATTATATATTTATGCTACAATCCAAGTAGGTATTATTTGTATCATTTTCAAATTGGTTAAATTAATTCACATAGCAAGACAATGTGAACAGGAGGCCAGTGCAGACTGCAGTACCCCTACCCAGAATATGAATGATGAGAATGAAATGTTTGCGATGTGTTGTAGTCGAACGGAATCGAACCATCAGACCTCATTATAATAGATTTATAACACCAGACCATATACACTGCTTCTTTTGAGGTAACGGTAAGAGGTACTATCTAATATCATTCAATGTAGAGTAAATTTTGAAGATTGTAGGCCTGCAGCAACTCCTTCGTCCAATGTAAAACTTACACAAAAATTATATTTAAAAAAATGCATGAATTAGAGTTTAGCAGGCGGGTTCGGGGAGTGGGCGTCGGATGGAGTGCTAGCTAAAGACAAAGTAAACAACACAGAAAAAGTGAGGTTATTTTGTCACATAAAATCACAGCTAAGTCAATTGAAAAAGAGTTACGTCAAGTAGGTACCTCAGGGTCCTCCCAGTTTGGCTTCCTTATCTTATCATTAGGATTCGTGTTGCGATGTCTTCCCATCAACTCGTCAAGTAGCTGGGCAGCAGCTAGGACCGCCATTGTAGCTTGCTTGTTACAACACAAACTTACACACAATTTGAATGTCAGAGGTTATAATACCTAAACATTGAATTTAGTCGATACTACATGCGTAGTATTAGATTTAGGAACTGAAAAACGAACGAACAAACTTTAAATAGGCAAGACCATTCACTATTCACATTTCTACGAAAAGAGAAACAATAATCCACAACATACGCTAATGAACTATAAAATTACAGATTAAAAATGTAGAGTTGATTATGGATTGTGGAGTCAATGTAGAGTAGAACTAAAATGGACACGATGTCGTTAAACGGACTTGTCGACTAGTGTTGCCAACTCGAATTTGAAGCCAAATCAAAATTAATATAAAGGACCTACTACGTAAGACGTGGCAGTTAAATATATATACGCTAAAGCCTCATAATAGGCACATCATTGTTTTTTTATATGCCGGGAGTTTTGGCGGGAACGCGAAATGCCTTTTCATGTTACTTCGAAAACTCCATTATATGCCTCTAGTAAAGTCACCACCACCACTTTACAGGGACATGACATAACGACTTTGACTGATGACAAAAATAAACTTTATTTCACGCATAAAATATAAATTATTAATTAATAAATGTTAATTAATCGTAATGCTCCACAAAGCCATTAGAAGGCAAGAGGAGCAAAGCCAAGAGACTCGGGAGTAGTAGCTCCCGAAGTTGAAGCCAGGGTGAAGAGGTACCTCGACCCTTTTCAAGCTTCTCACAAGGTCGAAGCGTTGATGACCAATTTGTTGTTTGTTGTTAAATTATGATGAAAATATAAATGTATGACAAGGTGGTATGGTCATAAGACTTTAGTTTTACCAATAGGGAAATTAAATAAATTAAAAAAAACACATGATGATAAATGTCATTGTCAAAAAATCAGCTGTTGTTTATTTTCTTGTTGTGCGATAGGTACTAAATAAAATGATAAAAGTACTATTTGGGAGTCTCCCGTTTTTGTAAATCTTGTATACGTAATTTTAATTCCCAAATATTCTAGAGCTTAGATTTTGTAAGTGAAGTGGCAAAATGGGGGGTTTGTTCGGAAAACATAAAAAGCCCGTCAGTCGAGTTACTGAACAAGACAGGGCAGTTCTACAGCTAAAGCAACAAAGAGATAAGCTCAAACAGTATCAAAAGAAAATAGAATTGAACCTTGAGAAGGACCGGCAACTGGCGAAGAAACTGCTAAACGAAGGGAAACGTGATAGGGCAAAATTACTCCTCAAGAAGAAAAAGTATCAAGAGAATCTTTTGCAGAACACAGATACGCAGTTAGAGAGGCTAGAACAGCTTACTCATGATCTTGAATTCGCACAGATCGAAGTACAGGTAAGTAGTACACTTCACAAGTTTAAAAACATTATAAATATTTTGAGAATGTTACTCAATGAAAAAAAATCTTTCGCAGGTGCTAGATGGTTTGAAGACTGGAAATGACGCTCTAAAGAAGGTCCATGATATACTCAACATTGATGAAATTGAAAAAATACTGGATGAAACCAGAGAGGGCATTGAAAAACAACAGGAGATTGATGATCTTATATCTGGTCAGCTGACACAGGAAGATAATGATGCTGTAGAGGCAGAGCTCGAAGCTATTCTAGATGTGGAAGACCAACTTCCTGAAGTGCCTTTAGATAAGCTGCCAGAGGTTCCAGAGGAGAAAACTGTAGAAAGAGCACAAAAAGTTAAATCACCTAAAATTGCACTTGAAGCTTAAACCACAGATAAATAATGATAGGTACTACAAACAACCTAGACTAATTTTATTGTTTGATTGCTGTATTTATGTACCTACAACTCGGGCGAATCAACATGACACCTGGCTGAATGAAGTTTGTGCAAAGTACAGTGTGGAAATAGATAATCATGGCAGAGAAGAGGATGTGGTATACTTAGTGATGATAAGACTTCACAATTAGAGGAAGAAGAAACACGGAGGACGTCGCGCAGAGCCACAGGGGAAGCATCAAGTTCCGAGTCACGTGTCAGCCAGGTGTCATGTTGACTCGTCCGAGTAGTAAGCGAATTGTACAGAAGTGTGGAGTCGGGGTCAAAGTTTAATGAAGTTCAAAGAAGCAATTTACTTTACTTGCTTGGCAGATCTTAACAGTCCAGATTCAGTTAATTTAATTCTTTATTTCAATAAATGACTAACAGTTTGGTTCAAGTAGGCGTAAGTGTAAATCGAATATATTTTGTTATCAACACTTAAAAATGCTTATTATTTCATTAGGACCGTAAGAATCTAGAGATATAACATAAAAAATAGTGTGCTACTAAAGCAAAAACTTTTCATAAATAACTAAAATTGATGATTTTCTATGGTAAGGAGACGAATGAACAATGAAACAAAAAAATAACTTTTTCTTATTTTAATCTCATACCAAATTATCGAACATAAGTTAAAATTTAAAAGCTAAACATTCTAAAGGTTGAATCTGCTATAAATATAAAATTATCCTCAAAACCTTTCTAGTATGTTAGGTAGATAAAGCATTGCACCCAATGCTTAGTCCATGTCATAGCCAATTGGTTAAATTAGCTATTCAATTAGACGTCTAGGGCATTGATCACCCCACTCTAGGGCCTAGCCATCTAACTGAATGTATCATTCAACCAGTTTGCTGCAACATCCTTAAAAAGCTTAAAGCTCATTTACTTCGTAATTTACTTGTGAGTTTGTCTTACTTACGAAAATCTCTGTATAGTACACAATTTTATTTAAGCTTTATGTGGACTTGCTATTAAAATGTAAATAATAAGAAAACCTTACAATAAAACGATTCTGAATCGTAAATACCAGCTGTTAATAATAGTAAATGATATCATATTTTATTAATTTATTTTCAAAAAAGCTAGTTACAGCCAGCCATCATAGTATTTACACAGGGCTAAGAATACCTTACATTTCTGTGATAAGACATCAAGAAATCTGCCAGATAAGCTTAGCAAGATAAGTATGTATATGGCAGTTAAATTTACCTAGCAGATAACCATGTGTATTGTCACAGGGAAGTAAACATCATTCGAAAATGTTTGGCTCCCTATAGTGATTTTATTTACAGAGAAGTACAACAATTTTATAGTTTACTTAACAATAGATGACAATAGGTACAGTTTCGTTCCCAAAATATACATTTACTAGGGGCAATTTAAATTGCTCAATTCTAAGCAACTTGGTCAATTATGATGTCAAAACTACATCAAGCTATTTACTGCAATAGGTTTATGTTAACTTTTTGGCATTGCTTTTGAAATTGCTTCAGATTCATTATTTTTTCCAGATTATATAATCCAGCAATAATTGCTCAGAAGTACCAATCAAGAGCAATTGATGGAGGAATCTGAAGGAAATTCTTGTTTCATTCTTCAATGTTATTAGCAACACTTCATGGTGTAACAATATTGTATACAGTCAATTACTTGATGTGGTCGTCATATTTTAATTGACATAATTGCCTATAAAAATTGAGCAATTTCTGTATTTTTGGGCAATTTTGTTCAAACATTAATTAACATGATATCAATGTTTGAGCAATTTCTCCACTACATCCAGCGGTGGTCGATATGACTTCGATTTATAGATCAAAAATTGCGCAATAATTAAAGAGCTCCATACACCATTACCACCACCGGCGAAAGATTGCCGAAAAATCCCCTGTGTACCTAAGGATGTGATATTAACACCATTTCTAGCACACAAATTCCTTGCCTTAGTTATTCTTTGTTAATTCTATAAATTTTCTTATTCTTTCATAACAATTGTACTGTACACATGGCAGTAGCTTTTATCCTATGAACTGCACAGAGCATACTAAAATGATGAGACTACATATTGTCAGTCAATACACGATAGCGTTAAATTTATAAACAGTTGAATTAAATTAATGACCAATACTAGTTTCAACAATAAATGTTTAAAAAATATGGATAAGGATGGCGGTTGTTAGTGGTCCCCATTTTTTAATTAATCCTTGATTTCAATAAATAAACCTAGAATGTTGACATAACTTAAAAAGGGTTGCAAACAGGGTAGTTGACCCTAGTCTAGAAAACTAGATTTTTAGGAACTAATTAAAATTTAAAGTAAAATAATAATACCACCAGTTTTAAGATGATCCTCCGTATATTTATTAATCCACAACAAGGTGTTTTCGGAATGTAAAAAAGCCAATATTTTGCAGCAACATTGAAAACTTTAAAGTTATTAAATAAGGATTATTGATTTGCTCGATTTTGGGCATCTTTGCCAAATATGTATGACTTTGATGTTTGCAGCAATTCTTGAGCAATATATTGCTCTGCTAACCCCGGAAACAAGCTGGGCAATCTAGGTGAATTGATAACTTGACTATGGACCTTCAATTTAGTATTACTCCTGAAAAATTGTTTGTTGCATTTTGTCTAAAATCTCTTGTATGTGTTGTATGCTGCTGCAAAGGAAAAACTTCAATTCTACTATGGCTGACAAATTAAACATTTAAAAGGATTCATTCTAATAAGAAATGGCACATAATCTATACATAATTTAGCAAGGTATGATTTATCGAAGGTTTTGGGGCATGACGACGCGGCGGTGCCTATAAATTAACACATATTACAAAAACAATTAAGTAAAACCTTGATTTAAAACAAATTTTACATAAACATGTTAGTTAATACATAAAACCTAAATGATATCACCATGAAATCGTAATTACTTTACATTATATTTACAAATATACATTTTTGTAGAAAAGTGACTTTTACACCCAAAATCTACAAAAAAACAATCTGTCAGAATATGACATGCATCCAAGGACAGATTTTACTTAGAATTTGTTAAACTCAACAAAACTAGTTAGGTACTATGTCCAAAATGTCCATTCACTATCAAAGCCACTTGTAGGGTTAGTACGTCCATCTTTTTATTACTTGTTGTGTAGGGTTAGCAAGTGCATCTTTTATGACCTAAAATCCCGAAGAGTCGTAGTCCTGATGCGGTGAAGTCTTCGTAAACTCAGCTGCATAAATCATTAAGGGTTCACATTCACTAGATCACTCTACGTTTTGGAGCGTCTCATACACTAGCGGCGCCGGTGGTCAGCTCGGCGAGTCGGCCCCGCCAGCCGCGTCTGAATGCTAGTAGTTAACGGTGACAGGATGGTGAGAGATGGTGGTTCCCGCGTGGTGCTGCGTAGAGACGGTGTGTGTGAATGTACCGGTCACGCCGGCAGGACTCGTAGTCGGCACACGCACCTGCTGTTGAATAAACAAGCAACGTTACTACAGCAATCCTCAATTTGTCTTCATAGTAAGGTTGTCTGAAAGAGATCGGCTCATAAAACACTCAATTTTTTATAATGTGTTTCCTTGAATTTATGTTTATCTTTTGGTGTTAAATTAGGAATTTTTATTCATGTAGGCGCTTTTAATGTTAGCAAGTTGTGGACAGTAGCAATTTAATCAAAAATCGCTACTGTGCAACTATTGGTAGTCAGTCAGAGCAACCTTTGAGATTTATCTACATGTATATAATATTATAGGGGTACAAGGGTGGTGGTGGAAACATGTCTTAAAAACTCACCTGGCTACTTATCTGCATCACAGAGTTTTGAGTTTGAGTTGTCACAATGTGGTTTGGAGAAATATTGATTGTGGGCTGTGACACTACAACTTCGGTTTGCTCGTTTTCAGTTGATCTGCAAGAACAAAAAAATATGTGAGATCAAGTTGTCTAAGAAAACCAAATAGCTAGTAAGATGGAGAGACCAGTTTAAGTGCGAGTGTGGTGTACAAATATGATTTATTTATTATTATTTTTAACAACTTTAGTTTATAGTTTAAATCCGAAATGTATGTAAACTATAGTTGGTTTAATGTTGATGTTGGTTTAATTGTATGAAAGGAGCCTCTTCCAGGCGCACTTGAAATCCTTTCACCAAACTGGTTCGAAAGAACTAGAGACACGAAGAAACGACGACAAGAAGTGTCGATGCCACTTGGGTGAGTCCGCGTGCGACAGCTAGTGCTACTGCACTAACCTCGGGTCGATCTTCCGTTCAGCGACATCGAGCTCCACCTTGATGCACTTGTTTGTGCAGTCTGTTGTGACAGTGAGGCACTCCTCTGTCTCCACCCGTGGTTCCGTCGCGCTTTCCTCGGCCGCATCCGTGTGCGTTCGCCGATGCGTCAGCAAGTGCCCTGGAAACAACAATTAGGTTAGAATTCGGAGTACGATAGGTACTTCTATACAAGTTAGTAGTAGTATATCCTACTATATTTATATTGATAAAATCAACTGACTTCCAGAGTGCTGATTTATCATCGCGGAGCCGTAGATATAGCTTTAAGTAGAGTTGAAACTTGGAAGGACACACTTCCATCTTTGAATGTTAAACGCGCACTAATATAGGAATTTAAAATGTGTTTTTTTTTAAATTCCTTTAGTGTGCGCGTTTTAACGTCTGAATGTAGAGTTCTACGCAGCATCGCTTCTACCTGAAACTAGTCTACGTCCTTTTAACTTAATATTTTTTGTGCTCAAAATCGACCACAGCTAAATTGAAACCGCAATGTTGACTTTCCGCGTCGGGCTCTTTTCAATATATCTATTCATAAAAGGCTTGGACGCGACTGACTGAGTGACTGACAGACAACGTACAAAACCACTGAACGTAGAGACTTGAAACTTGGAGGATGTGTTCGTCAAGAACTGAGAAAGAGTAAGAATAGAATTTAATTAATTCGCTATGCAACGAAGTTGCGGGCGTCAGCTAGTTGAGCTATAAATCTTGAACACTACACCTTGTTTTTTTGTTTACATAAAGTTTTCTATTGACTCATAGCTCTCAAGAGTATCGGTAACAAGTAAGTATAAATTATTACCTTTGCACATAAAGTCCTTGGAGCAGATATCACAGCGGAAGGGCCTCGGACCGGAGCCCGCCTTGTTGTGCGAGCGCTCGTGGAACATGAGGTTACCCTTCAGCGGGAAGGATTTACCACATTCGCCGCAACTGTACGGACGCTCGCCGCAACTGTGATATCTGTAATAATAATTATAAAACATAATTTATGGGTTACCAGCTGTTTCACCCGCGCGTTATCGGAATAAAATAGAGCGTACTTATATTTCTAGTTCACAAACTATGCCAATATTATAATTTCAGATCAATCTGTTCAGTAGTCTTTTATGTAAGCACTAAACTTAAGTTAGTTTATCAGCATTTTCTTAATGTATGTTTATCCATGGGAACCTGTTATTGGCTTTCTAAAGCTAAACCAATGTCTACCTAGATGTATAAAGCTGTTGGTTCTCCACTAAATAAATAAATAAAAGTAGTTTGTCGTGATTGAGGAACAAACATCAATCTATCTAACTTTCCTCACAAACTTTCACATGTATAATCCTTCTAATGGATAAAATAATCTATACATATTTATAAAAGGTTTGGTCCTGACTGACTGACTGGCTAACAGACAATGCACGGGCTTGAGACCTGAAATTCCTAAGGTACGTTCGTCAAGAAGTATAGACGCGTACTAAGAAACGAATTTCTTTCTTTCTTGGAGTTTTCATGTTAGAATCTCATACTAAAGTTAATAAGCGATCTTGAAACATATCAGGATAAAATGTTGTTTCCAACTAAATACATTATTAACAATACATAATTCTTTTTGTACACAGTTCTAAACAATAAATGTTTCTTATTTCTTATTTAAAATGCCAAAAGAAGAGTTCACTCAAAGTGTTCATACTCACTTCATGTGAGTCTGTAGATGTTCCTTCCTGGTAAATGGTTTCTGGCAGACCTTGCAAGTGTGCGCTGCGTCTCCTGTGTGCTGTTTCATGTGATTCGTGAGATGCTCCTTACGCGTGAACGTTTTCTGACAGAATTCACACCGATGCGGAGATTCTCCTGTATGTATTCTGTGGAAAAGGAAACAGAGTGTTTCGAAGTCTTTTAAAGGCATGTCACTAAGCAAATTTTAGTAAAGCTTTGATATCAGTTTAGAAGTTGCTTTTATTAACACGTTATAAAGATGTAGAAGTAACTACGTGACTCAGAGAAAAGTAAATACACAAGAAGCATTATGAAGTATACTCAAAGCTTTTCAAGTAAAACACAAAATTGAAAGAACACTCAGGAAACATAAACACAATTACAAGCTTACAAATAAAATATATCCCTGAATAATGTTGTTCAACAGACAATCAACAGACTTTCAACTTTTTTTCGAAACCATATGTGTCATCTAAATAGATGGGAACTGACAATGTGATCTAGAATTTGGCAAATTCTCCTAGAATATTATAACATCTTATTAATGGTTGAACAAGCTGTTAAACAACCGTTAGCCTAAGCTTATACGGAGGCGTTGGTAACTTAGCTCTGGGTGAAGCAGAAATAATTGTAAAGGCTTTGTCACTGTATACGATGCAAGGCCGCGACTTCGACCACAGCGACGGCTAAATCAGGACAATTATACAACACACATCACTCATTTATATTATGGTGCCATAGAGCGGTTTTAGACTAGCGTCGCTCGGGTTTCTTACGCTTGTCTTACGCTTGGTTTTTTGGTGGCGAATGTCAGTGACGAGGGCGTACGGGCGCGTAAGTGCGATAACATGCGATTACGCTTGTACGAGTGATGTCACGCGCGTACAACTCGAGCAGCGAATCCGCTCGATTATACGCTAGTCTGAAACCGCACTTACTAGTATGATCATCACCCCCTACCCGAAGTTTCTGTCGAAGCAGAGGCCTTACATTACTTACACAATTATGCATTGCTGACAAGAACTGTGCGCTGTGTTGAACAATTTTACCTACATCTCCGTATAAGCTTAGGTTCGGGTTTGTCCACTAACCTGACATGGTTGGTAAGATGCTCCTTTCTAGAGAATGTTTTAGTGCAGAAGGGGCATTTGTTGGGCGTCTCGCCAGTATGCAGATTCACGTGATTCGTGAGATGCTCCTTGCGCGAAAACGACTTCGAACAGAACGTGCACTTGAACGGAGTTTCGCCGGTGTGTTTCCTGTCATCGTATTTTAACTATTATGTAAAGCATAATGAGGCAGAAAACACTCGGATTGCGTGTTGGTAACAAAGTTAGGTTTTAATATCTATGTCTAAGGGGCCGGTTCTGGACGTCATCATAATGAAGCGTATGATCGAATCATAGCTACTCTAGAAATGTTTAATGCGGATACGCTTATTATCATTAATTTAATATATAGTGTCATGGATGTGAACTGAACACTACACTACAAAGTGTTCACTCCAATTTATCGTTCCAACCGAAGACCAGAACGTCTGCATTTTTTTCTAATTCGAATAGTTTAGATACTAGTATAGAATCATACAACTTTTAACTAGCGCTACAGCTCGCACCGGACTTTCTTATTCAAAATTTCATGTAGCACTGTTTTGGTCATGGGCATCATACCATCAAGCAAGGCCATCAAGAGCGCCCCACACTCGTCTCATTATTTGTTTACCCAAAACCTACTTTTGTTAACCCTAAACTTAGGGTCAACGGCCTTGTTCAGAGCGGGCATGGTTCATCCGGGCTGTAGGTAGGTGCCGGGCACAGTGGTACGTACCGCACGTGGTTCACGAGATGCTCCTTCCTCGTGAAGCTCTTGGTGCAGAAGGAGCAGGCGTGCGGCGTGACGCCCGTGTGCTGGCGAATGTGGCTGTTCAAGTGTTCCTTGCGCGAGAACGCGCGCGGGCAATACGTGCACTTGTGTGGCGTTTCGCCCGTATGCTGTCTGCACAGAGCACATTCCGATTTGTACATTATTATCATACGGGTAAGGCACACTTTTGTATTCGCTTCTATGCACACTGTTCAATAAATCACTGACATTTGAAAGCGAACTTTAGTATTAATTGGTTGTTCGTAAGCTCGATTTTACAACCGATACTGATCTCTAAAGCAGTTTATATAATTTTAGAGTAGGATTGCCAAGTGGATGAGTCAGTGATTTATTGAATCGAATCACTCGCTACACGTAAGCTCGGTTCGGAACCTAGGCTCGGATCTAGATAAATCGGAATGCACAATGCCGTGCTACAGCGAAACCTCACACAAATGCCGCGTAACAGATACGACTAAGAATACTTTATACTTTCATCATGCAAATAATGAATAAACTACGAGAATCCAAAGTAAAAAAGTTAGATTTGAACAAAATGATTTGAAAATACAAAATACTTATTAAGATTAATTTTTTTACTGGCAAATTAACAATTGAGTTTTTTTATGTGCTTACCTTTTTGACTAATTTGAAAGTATACAAGCCAACATGCCTTCTACACATGCGATTTTGGACTATACTGCTACAGACGGTAGATCATACTGTCAAGAGTTTTGTACGAGTAGCACAGCATTGTAACAATCAAACTAGTAGGAAGGAATATCGATCTATTGGTCATCTACACTACAGTAAACGGTTAATATAATATATTTTTTATTGGTGGCGTTTGAGGAAATTTTCTCAAAAATAAGACAGTTTTTCAGTAGTGCATAAACCATCATAAATAAAATTAGAAAGCCCAATTTCGAAAAAACAGAGCTCTATTTATTTTATTTTATTTTATTTATTGATCACCAACACAGTATACACTAATACATTTTTTTGGTTACATGATACATAGCTCAGGCCAAGTGCCACTGCAATTATAGGTGAAGACGACATGCAAGAGGTAATTGAGCGAGTAACTTAGTGAAATAAAATTAATATTACAAATTATATAAAACTATGAGCAAAATGTTTATGCCGCCATAAGTAAGAATTTAAATAATGGATTTTTTTGTACATACTTATTTCCAGAAAATTTCTTCAATGCCACCAAAAACATTAGTCTCACGTACCTAACATGATTAGTGAGGTGCTCCTTCCTCGTGAATGATTTCGCGCAGAAAGTGCAGCGATGGGGGGACTCCCCCGTGTGTTGGCGCACGTGGTTCGTCAGATGTTCCTTGCGAGTGAAGGATTTCGTGCAGAATGAACACTTGTGCGGGGATTCACCCGTGTGTTGCCGAACGTGATTCACTGGAAATAAGAGTTTATTTAATCCTGCGGCTTTTAATACAAATAGGAAGTGTTCAAATGAGTGAAAGAAACAGTTGGAAATAAGGCGAGCGTAAAAGGGGCGTGGCAACCGCAGTCCCGCCTCGATTTAGAGCGAAACCACACTGCTCCGTTGCGTTGCTTTGCTTCGCAGCGCTAGATTTGGACACATTCAGCGCCAAATTCCAGTGCAAAACTGCGACGCAACGGATCAGTGTGACTTCGCTCTTCTGTGTTTCTTTCACACACGATAGCTCTTGAATGCTTTCCTAATAATACAAATCACACATTATAAATGAGAAGGTTGCGAAGATAGATATGGCTGTTTATTTTATCACGCCGATACCACTTTTACGAGTTGGTTGAATTGATAAATTAGTGTTGAAGTGATTCAGGACTTAAAACAAAACAGGCTATTTCTATCCCAGTTTTAGCAAGCCAGCGGAACCTGTATTTACCTGTTGTATTTACGTGTTGTTTTTATTTTACTAAAGTTTATTGTGTTGACTGTATTTGTGAGTAACTTTTATTTTTGTTTAAAATGTAACGATTTGGATTATATCTGTTATGTTATGTTTTTTTGTAAATAAATAAATTCTAAATTCTAAATTACTATTATCTTATTAATATGATAAGAGGCGAAAGTTTGTGAAGTTGGATGGATGTTTATTCCTCAGTCACGCTAAAATTCACCATTCGGCAAAATATGAATGAATGAGCCTTTTATTCTGCTGGTGTCAGCAGTGTGTCTCTTGACTAAGGCCTCCTCCAGTTTTCTTGTGCTTATCTTGTTAGTCTACTTTTCATCCATTTTACTTTTAATTTACCACATGGGTGAAGCAGCAGCGGGCAGCAGCATGTAATGTATTATATATCCCAACTTCATACAACTTACCGAGATGGTCTTTCCTCGTAAATGCCTTAGGACAGTATCCGCATTGGAAGGGAGTCTCTCCTGTGTGCTGTCTGACGTGGTTCACTAGATGCTCGCGCCGTGTGAATGACTTCGAGCAATAGTTGCAGCGGTGGGGAGATTCGCCCGTGTGCTGCCTCACGTGGTTTAGAAGATGCTCTTTGCGTGTGAATGTTTTCGAACAGAAGTCGCAACGATGTGGAGTTTCACCTGAAACAATACGGACGTTTTCAACCGAGTTCAAATAATAATTCAGGGTTTTATAAAAACATAGACAACCGACTTCAATTTGACTGTTCTGGTGACCGTATACACGACTGAAAAGTCACAGGGAAGCAAAATACGCAATTTTATTCACTTCGACGACTTTTTTTTTTCATTTAATTTGATTTCAAAACCAAAGTTCTCAATCGATTTTCATGAAATTTCTATCGGACCAATCTGGAAGGCTTTCAAATAAAAAAATGTTTTCCGATTTAAAAATTATTTTAGTGTTTATTGATAGGATATAATTATGAACTTTCAGATTGGTCCCATAGAAATTTCATCAAATACTGTTCAGTAGTTTAGTTAAAATAATATGTCGTCGCAGTAATTGCGTATTTTGCTTTATTGTGACTTTTTAGTGGTGTTTACGGACACTAAAACAGTCCGATTGAAGTCGGTTGTAGTAGGTTTTTGTAAAACCTTAATTAATTTTGACAACTTACAGGGGTCTAGGAAGCATTCATTTGCGAGTATACGGGTTGGTTGTGACCTGCTTCTAGGTAATGCTTATCACAACATGCGTTTCGGTTATACACTCATAGGCGTTAGAATATAATATGTACAGGAAAAATCCAAGCCTGGCACCGCATTACATCCGGGTACAGCGAATAGCAAGATAGTTAGTGGCCGCGTAAAAAACTGTACTAACCAGTGTGCCATAATATGTGATTGGTGTAGTGTTCTTTCCTCGTGAAGGATTTGCCGCACAGATCGCATCGGAATGGAGTATCGTGGTTGTGCGACCTCATATGATTCGTCAAATGCTCCTTCCTAGTAAATTTCTTCCCACAAATAGCACATTGGTGCGGCGTTTCACCTATTAGGGTGAGCAGAAAATAAAACGTTTACATTTCAATGATGCAACTATGTCTCTCGAAACGTTTAGTTTGTTTTTGTTATAGAAACGCTGATGCAGCATCGTGATTGATAGTTGAATCATTCAATTGTCTCATTTACTTTCTGCACCATTGGAATTGACCCATTCAAGGTGCAGGCTTGGGTTTCTCGTGTTACAAACTAAAAATTCCGAAATAAACTTACAACCTACTGCATGTAAAGGCACGAAAATTTAGCGCTGACCAAAAGCAGAAGTAAAAAGTAAGGTACCTTAGGGGGACTACACATACAGTAACCATGCGCAGTACACTTCTTATACTAACAGTTTGTTCAAATTAACACTACATTTCTCAATATCCAACTGAAAAATCAAACGTCTTAGAAGTTATTTGAGTGTAAATTATTGGAGTAGTATTTTATACACATGTGTGGTACAAATTATGGAGTAAGGAGTGTGCTTGAGCGTGAAAAATAGGGTAAGTTAGATGGGGTCCGCGGCACACCTGTCCTAACTAACTTTGTCGGTTGCACGCAGCGCCGCATAATAGTAATTCAGAATGTATTGTTTGTGTCACTCCATTGAACTCGCGCCTTTGTTTTCAATAAATAAGTATCAAAAAACATGAATAAAAATATTTCCTTGAAACCTATAACCACGTTTCAAGGAAATATTCTAATTCTCTTTTTGAGTGTAAGCGAAAAGGTTACACTCAAAAAGTATTCAGTTCGATTTTCAATAGATTCGAAGCAAACGAATACGTGTGGTATAATTATTAATTTATTTATTTCAGACAAAACATACATAGTATACATAAAATATAAATCTATAGTAAATATGTCAAAATTTAACTTAAAAACTACAAATACATGTCAAAATTGAATAAATTATTCAATTTTGACATGTATTTGTAGTTTTTAAGTTAATATATATAATTTAAATATATTAAGAATAACAGTTTAAATAATCTAATTTATTTGTAAAATAATTGTATAATATTAATTTTATTATTATATAATTTATTCAAGATTGGACTCCACCAAAAGTACTTGCATCCATCTGTTTTGAATGGGGCAGTCTGGGCGCGGCACAATCAACTGTTGTATTAGCTAGTTTATTTGAACGAAACACTTACCTGTATGCCACATGACATGATTCATGAAGTGCTCCTTCCTAGTGAAGCTCTTCTTGCAGATGTCGCAGCGGTGCGGCGTCTCGCCCGTGTGCTTTCGTACGTGATTCACCATATGTTCCTTACGCGTGAACGTTTTCGAACAGAACTCGCATCTGGTGAAAACGGGTTGCTATTAGCGTTTATGCCTTTAAAACCTTTTTCATTTTCACATAAACGTATTGGCCGAGTAGGAGGTGCATCGACTTTCGATCCGAAGGTCCTGGATTCGAACCCGGTTGTATCAATGGATTTTTCTGTTCAAATAAACTATGTGTGCATTAAAACACGTGTTTAACGGTGAAGGAAAACATCATGAGGTAACCAGCATGTCATAGAACCTAAAAAGTCCGAAAAACCATGTGTCAAGTGCACGAAAGAAGCCTCTTTGAGGCACACTTGAAATCCTTTCACTACACTGGTTCGAAAGAACTAGTGACACGATAAGAAGAACATAAAACGCGATAAAACCCAACAGATGGAATATAATAAATCGACTGAAGAAAAGTGGCTACACAGAGAATTTCCTTCTTATTACAAGTCACACAATGTAGTGCAGATAATTACTGGAGAATAAAGGTTGTCGAATGGCGACCCGACTGGACGCGGCTCGACTTACGGGGAGACCTATGTCCAGCAGAGGACGCCTAAGGGCTCAGATAATGATGATGAATGTAGAGCTGAGGTCCGATCACGATAAAATGTTACAATCGAGTTCGTATCATATCGTAACCACCAAAAAATATTTTTAGTTTATGACTTTTGGTTTGTCTTTGACGGATATGATACGACCTTGATTATCAGATTTTTTTCAGTGAATCGGGCCACAGTAACTGAGGCTCGATCATAAACTTTCGCGGTAACGTTATCGTATCGTATACCTACGTCACCAAGAAGTCATAAGATTAAATGATTTTTTTTTCATTACGTCCAAATTGTTGACTTCTCGGTGACGGATACGATACGATAACGTTAACGCGATAGTTCAAGATCGAGCCACAGATAGTAATGGAAAATAAAATGGAATGCATGTTACCTGTACGGCGTTTCTCCCGTGTGGCTGCGCACGTGATTATTCAGATGCTCTTTACGCAAGAAGGTTTTATGGCAAGTGGTGCATGCGTAGGGTTTGTCCTGCGCTACTCTCTTGGCGTGTCTCTCCGCGGGGTCGCCGGCAAGGTGGCATTTTCCGTGGCGGGACAATTCGACGTGATTTGCGAATGATGTGCCGCACACTTGGCACGTGAATGGCTTGCTCTCGCCGTGATAACGTCTGGGTAAAAGAAACCAAGCTGTTATTCAAATACTTAATGTGCGTACACTCGAATACGCGACTCTAGATGAAGCTTACTCAAATCTTGCATTCTTGATTCAAAATAATCAATAGACTCTTCCAGGGCAATGTTGTTTAAAAAGTTGCAAAACAACTATGTTTACTGCAAGCTGCAAAGTTTATGGCCATTGAATCATTTAATACATCGTGGTCCACAAATTACTGTGTTTTTGGGAAAATATCTGCCAAAAATACTGAATAACAAAAAAGTCTAGTAAGATTAAGGAAATTAATTTACTTACCTATGAACTATAAGTTGATAGCGGAACTGGAATATTTTCCCGCAAATATCACAGGCGTGGTGGCCGGGGGAGGATTCCGCTTCAGACATCGCCGAACCAGACGCAGGCACTTCTATCTCCACTTCGCTCTGCGGATAGAAGAAAGGTATTAGGTAGGACAAGACATAGATCTATATTATGAATATGTTAGTTAGTACATCAATCATCAATAAATATAAAAGGCTTGGTCCTGACTGAAAGACAACGTACAGGCCAAACCACTGAACGTAGATATTTTAGATATTTATTTCGAAAAAACTCTGAATGGGCTTACAGATAACTCCAAGGCGCCCAAACACTATTCTACACACAATGTACAGTTTAAAATAAATAAACTTATTATTTACTTTACAGATTAAGAAAATAAAAATGTCAAAGATAATAGTCAATAAATTATGATAATATAACAAAATGTCAAAAATAATAGTTTAAACAGACTTGGATAAATTGATTCAATAATTAAGAAATAAGTTGATCAAACAATAAACCTTGCTCGGATTGTCAAAGAATACGTCGGCGTCAGTTTGTGATATGAACTCGTTCAATAGCGCAAGCGCTCGTGGTGTGGGGGCAGCTTCGCCGGCCCGGGTTCGGACTCCGGGCGGGCGCGCGAATAATATAGGCCTACGTCTTTGGCCAATAGTGCCGTCCGTGCCGGTCATACGTCGCTTCGGTACCGCCAGCCCCATTCGTTGTAAAGCTGTTGGGTTATCTACATGTCCACGCAACAACATAAAGTAGTGCATCAGTAGAAGGAGTCGCCGTCTCAATTGCAGTGTATCCAACCCCACCATGCCAGAGACAAACATTGACGGATACAAGTAGGGCTAGTATCCATACATTTGTTTGTATGCATAACGGGCAAATTTCCTTTGCACTCGCTCCACCATTAACCGGTACTTGTCTTCGTGGGGGTCCCAGATCACGGCACCAAACTCCAAGCGACTACGAACGTACGTATACGATACTTTAAACTTAAAGGATATGTTCGTCTAGAGCTGAAAGTGAGTACTAAGTAATTATGAAAATGCGCAAACGAAGTTGCGGAAATCAGCTAGTTATGAATATTATGTTCCCATCGTTTCTAGATTCATCCAAAAGTAATGTGAAAAATATTACAAGACCACTAACTTTGATTCATTTGTATATTCTGTGTTACTGTATGTTTTTTTTAGAATCTAGTGACGCAGTAACAGCCATCTGCGGCAAACTGCGTTAAACGTCCATCCAAAAAAAAGTATGTTTTTCTTGTTTGCAGTTAAGTTTTAACTCTATCAATCTATCTGATCTACATATGGATACCATGCAAATTATAGCCGTAAAACCTAGATGCGTTTAGCACAGGGTCACCTGGGAGAAAAGCAATAACAGAGAAGCCCATACCCAGCAGTGGATCAAGTCAGGCTGGATGATAAAGATGAGTACAACTTACAACTTTAGCCTGAGGTTGTCCGTCGGGGCCCATCTTCCCAAAGACCTCGTGGTAGGCCAGTAGCTGCGATAAATCTTCTACGTTCACTTTGTACATCGCGTGAAGATCGTGCTCGGGTGCGCCGGTGGATATCTTGACTACTGCACCTTCCATATTCATTGCTCCTACAGTCTGTGGAGAATTAATAATTGTGGTGAGGTTATACGGACACGGATGGTCGAATGGCAATTGTATTGGACTGCCACGCCCAGTGTCGCGGGTTCGATTCTTCAGGACATTCATTTGTGTGATGAACATCTGTGTTTGTCCTGTTTATCTGTCAGTTTTTAATGTATTCTATGTATGTATTTACAAAAAAAGGTTTTTTGGTATTCATCATCTGGTTCCCATAGTACAAGCTCTGCTTAGTTTGGGACTAGAAGGCGTTATGTGAAATGTCCATAAAATACTTATATTTGTTGATATGAGATGTTAGCGCGCACTAAAGAGATTGGAAAATTCGAATTCCAAGATTGCTAGGTGGCATTAAGTTTTTACAAAAGTAATTCATAGCTTCACTTCAACATTTTTCGCTTCATAATACTCTAAACAGAGTTTATAACTCTCAAAACCTCAGTTATGTAGAGTGTACGTAGATTCGATATTACAAATTTCAAATATGTAAAGGTCGGAAACTATCGAAAAGTTTACCATGGTAAATACGTCTACTAAATTAATACGAAGTATTCAGTAAGTTTTTTATCTCACTCACCTTCAAATCGATGCCCTTGATATTGCTCAACTCCTTGATTTCCGCGGGTATAGCGTACTGAGTGTCCATTTTGGAGTTCTTCTCATCTTTGACGTTGATCGCCAGCGGGTCGCTGGCGCTGGCGCTGGCCTCTATAGACGTGGTTCCATCTGGGTTGTGGGTGACGAGGATGTTCGCCGGCTCGCCTGTCGCTTGCTCGATGCGGACCACGCTATCCAACACCTGTTGGGAGAAATGCTGCTTCGGATTTGTTAATAGGTCCTTTATTCGTGAAATAGATTTTTTTTTATGAGTTTACACAAAACTTAAAGTTAAATTATGTCTTATACAAACAGCAAAATTGAGGCAGGTATGAAATACATTTCAAATAGTAAGTACAAATGTATGTTGACACCCGCTACTTATTTTTAGTTGAGAATTAAAAAAAAACCTTTTTAGTACACGCCTACACTTTTTAAAGAACATATCCTCGAAATTTGTTTGTGCGTCTGTCGGTCAGTCACAGTCAGTCATGATCCTATTCCTTTAAAAATCATGAGAGGCGTAAAGTTACTATAAATAACATCTAAAACCAAGAGAAGTTATCACGATTTTGTTAATGTCGACCCGCATTCGTATAACAAGCCAGCGAGTTCAATATCCTACGTATGAAACCTTGAAGATCTTATTTGCGGATGTGCGTCATATTAACAAAGGGCGCACCGAAACTTTGCATTTCCAAAGTTAGTATGCACTGCGCAGTGGCAAGTTGCAAGTCAACCGATAAATGGCTACTACTAAACTGTGATATTTCAGATAACTTCAAAGAGAAGGTACTTAAACTAAGTACCTAATTGAACCCAAGACGAATGTCGTAGGGCTGAAGAAGAACATATTCTTTTATATATGTACTTAAGGTCATACCTATACCTAAACCTACTCTGTAAAATAATATAAACACTGCACAACAAACACACATACTCATAACTTAGGCACAGTACTAATACCTGCTACAGTACACACACTGAAGTGCACAAATCTGTAAAAACAGCACACCTTGCGAGGCGGCTAGTTATACGCTCCGAGATACAGTTGTCCAAACTAGTTCGGAGAGTATAACAAAACCGACCCCGCTGGGTTAAATAATATACAGATATCAGCTACCAAAATTGTAAAATTTTAGACCTAAGGTGTGTGTCTATTGAAATAAATATTTTGAATTGAAAAAAAAAAAATAGAGTTGATGCACGAAGCCGCGAGTAGGCCTGAGTTTGAACAGTACTAACATTATAGGATGATGAGATAGGAAGATTACTATTGCAGGTCTGTTCATGTTAAAGTTTTAGAACCAATTTGACTTAAGAATTTCGTTCTGCGCATCATTGTCACGTGGTTCGGAAGAGGAGAACTTATTTATCGCTTACTATACTATACCTAATGAGTGTCTATTTTATTTTGGACTAGCTGACGCCCTCAACTTAGTTTACATGGCAAATTTCCAAAATCTCCTTATTTAGTACGCATTTTTAGCATTTGACAAACACAACCTTTAAGTTTCAAGTCTCTATGTCTATTGGTTGAGCCTGTAGGTGTCTGTCAGTCAGTCATTCATTCAATAAATTAGGTCTAAGCTATTTATATTTTGTTAATAATAATCATAATGTAACCTACTTGCTGTCCAACAATTTGCTGCAGTTGGTGTACAGTCAAAGTGGTGTGGTCCGCAGGTAGTTTGATGGTCTCATGCATTTCTTCTTTCTCCACCATCTTGCTGCTGCCCGGCTCCACAACGGTCACAATACCGTCTTCGCTGACCGTCAGCTGAATCTACAGAAACAAGGATAAATGGGCGTATTTTTAGGAAGTAGTTTTTTATTAGGCATCCATGAGTCTTTATTTGCTATGCGATTTTTTTTGCTCGATTTATGAGATTTATGTATTGAGATGACGTCAGTATCCATCTAGCTTTGTTCAATGTTATTATGTAGTATTTTATGTTATTAATGGATTTTAAAATTAACCCTACTAACTTAAAAACACGTATAAAATCTAAATTAAAGTATGAAACCTTTCACTTTTTTTGTTCACGAAATCAAAAAACATATAGGGAACGAATAGTGTGTAGAAATTACTATAATACGGCGTACTTTTTGAGTATTTGTCCGAAACATTTTTGTATGGAACTCGGATTTGAGGATTACCCTTAAGGTGCGATGAGGTAGTTGTATTAATTGCATAGATAAAGCCGCATTTTCACGACAAATGTCCCCTAATGAAATTGCGGCTTAGGTGTTTTGAACTTTTGAGTAGTATTACATTAAAGTCATATTGGATCACAATAAAAATTGATTAAAAAACCATTGTTAGTGTCTCGGGAAGTAAGTGGATAGAGGTATATCAAGAGTCAAACAACTTGTCCTCTGGCGAACCACGTGACAAAGATGCGCAGAACAAATTTGACACACGAATTGCGTTCTGCGCATCTATGTCACGTGGTTCGCCAGAGGACAAGTTGTTTGACGCTTACTATTAGCTCAAGACCGCTCGACATGGCGAGGCCTGTGTCCATCAGTGGACGTCCAAAGGCTGATATGATGATGATTTAAAGCTAAGTCTTGTCTATTTTTTCTAATACAAGTCTGGTTCTGCGCAACTCA
This sequence comes from Lobophora halterata, assembly GCA_932526365.1. Taxonomy (NCBI): domain Eukaryota; kingdom Metazoa; phylum Arthropoda; class Insecta; order Lepidoptera; family Geometridae; genus Lobophora; species Lobophora halterata. The sequence goes on from OW052012.1 coordinate 3,747,042, forward strand.
TTTGTAGCACACGCAAAAGTGTGTGCTATCAAGTTCCTTTCATTGTACAATGGATTTGTCGATATAACAATGCAATTACGTCACTTTACTCACCACTGACTGTGAACATCACATATCTTAGACATCATTATTACATAGACTTGGTAACTTATTTATGTACATTTTGATAAAAAAATTGTTAAAATTCAGTTAGTTTTTATTTAGCCAAACAATATAACCAGCGATAGAAATCAGACTTCAATTGATAAGTACACTAAATATAGAATTCTAGATTTGTCTAAGTTCTTACCTCGCTGACCTGCAGGTCAGTTTGATGATAAAATGAAGCAGCGTGAGCATAGGAACATATATTTTACAAGTGCATTGTATTCAAGCATTTAGCATTGCCTTGCCTCTTCACGTGAGATTGCCTTATATTTTGTAAAAAATCTTTCAACTACGACATAATTCGAATTCGAATTTTAGGGAAGTTTTAAAACTTACAAATTCATCATTCCACATCAGTTTTGACTGAATTATTGGTCTGCTTTGTTGTGTATTCGTCATGTAAAATTAATAAGTTCTTAAGAATTTCACGTTAAGAGCCAGTTTTGCGCAAGGGTCTTAGATTAGTGGACAAAAGTTCCATCTAGGTATTTTGTGGACACAAAATCTATCTAGGTATCTTGTGGACACAAGTTCCATCTATGTATCTTGTGGACACAAGTTCAATCTAGGTATCTTGTGGACACAAGTTCCATCTAGGTATCTTTAATTGTAATCATTTACATACCTGTTGATTCGTGTGTTCTGGTCGCGAGTTCATCAGCTGTTGTTGCATTAAGTGTTGCTGTTGAGCATGGTGACCCTAATGGAATAACAATAAATAAAAATCAAAATAATGCGACCATAGTTCCAATGTCATAGGCAAACAGGTATCTAAATTTTGAAGATAGGTAGCAAGAACGAAAACGAAATTGATGCTAAGGATTTTACATGCATGGAGGTAAATGAGATTGAAGTAAATCATGCATGAATGAGACATTAATGCCTTCTTACACAAAACTATAGTTTCTAAGCAATAACTTTACTGGTTTGAAATACCTTTACATTCTGAATCAAGACCATTAATGCCAATTTGCACCAAACTGTCATAGTTCTTAAGACATTATTTTTCTCGCTTGGTTGATCTTAACGGTCCAGATTCTGACCATTATTTTCTATAAGTTTAGTAAAGTAATTGCTTAGGATCTTTGTCATTTTGGTGCAAGTGGCCATAAGATATTTCAAGCGAGCGAAGTAATTGATTAGTGGGCGGAGTTAGGCTGGCTAAACTATTAGTCAGGAAATCCGACGCACAAAGGACCAACAGGAGTCCAAGTGCGGAAAAGGGAGTCCATTTAAAAAAAAAAAAAGTAATTGATTAGTTACATTTTGGTGCAAGTAGGCATAAGTTTCCTACCTACTGTATGTTAAAAAGAATGAGCCCAAATTACTGTATGAAGCTTTAATTAGATAAGCTTTAATGTTAGCCTATCCCAATGAGTAATATACCCTCATGCTTGTACGCACTAAACTAACATTCACTACACATCAGCGTCTGTAGCATTCCCGCAAGTAATCGAGTGTTACCACATTTACCATATCAATGTTATGGTGTTGTACAAATTCGACCCGGTTATTGGGTACCTGCTGATGCGTAGCGGAGACTTGGACCTGTGCGTTTGATGCTTGCTGCGCCAACTCTTGCTGTTGACTGTGGCCCACCAATGCTTCTGGAACAAATTTTCCAATCAATACTAAGGACATCACTCTATCTATATTCACATAATATAAAAAAATAATAAGTAGGGTCGGCTCTGTCTTTACAGTTTAAACCTAGCTTACGGCAGTGTTCTCCCGTGATTAAACAACTTGTTGTTTGTATTATGGGTATATTACCGGGTTGCCTGGAAGAGATCGCTTACAGCGATAAGGCCGCCCCTTGTACTACCTACCTTAAGGCCTTTGTATTCTTGTTCTATTGTTTTTACTCTGTTTTGTTCTTGTTGGTGTACAATAAAGTGTTCATCTATATATCTTTTAATTGGTTTAATCACATCAGTAGTTTACTCACGCATACACATGATGTTTGTGTGAGTGGTTTAACCACAGGAGAACACAGGCGTAAGCTGGATGTAAAGACCATTACATAGTTTTTTGATTATAACGGGTATTTATCGCGCTAACCTCGTATGAACTCGTACGAAAAACTAAGACCATTACAGAGCTGACTGTACTTATCAGAATACTTCATACTACTTTAGAGGCACAAATTTGTTTGGATTGATTAATTGATGTGCAATCATGCTGATATGCATCTACTACAACTCATCATTGATAAAAAGAAAAAGCATCTATTGAGATGATTGAGCAGTATGGGTATAAATGAGCTGCAGAAAGATATATGCTACTGGATCATCTGCTTCCTTAATTCACGACAATCTTATAACATGACATTTGATGTGTTGGTGTTTTTAAATCATATATTATTTTCTTTCATCACACATACAGCACTAGCACATCTCCATAATACACAGAGGCTAGCTGGAAGAGAATGCTAACTAGCATTAAGTTTGCCTATGCACCTACCTGCTTGTTTTTTTACTTTGTGCAATAAATCATTTTCTATCTATCTATTTTTAAGGTGTTAAAAGAGGACAGGCTCTTTTTTATTCCATAGGGTTAACAGTAGCAATTCCTAAATAAACATTTATTATTCTCATCTTTTTGAGGTAGGCTAAGCAAATCTCACTTGAACAAGTGCCAAAATATTGATTGTGTGATAACATCATCATGATATTGTGCATGCGCATGTCATGACAGTAATAGTTAGTCAATGCTAAATATCTTAACCCTCACAGCTCTAGCCTATTGGTTGTCTGTAAAGTTGGTTTACGGATGATAGTTAAACATGACTACCAGCGTTACCGACAATGGGCGTTACTGGACAATGACAGCATTACCGGACAATGACAGCTTTACCAATGACGTCAACGTTTTTGTGCATGTAGCCAGCGTTTATCAATTTCTTAGACGTAGTCACATCAAAAAATAACTTACCATGTGCTTGCCCCGACTGTGTCGCAATGATCTGTGACACGGGTATCTGCTGAGATGCAGACACCGTAACTCCCGCCTGTCCGCCATGATGACCAAGGATAAACTCCGGCTCTCCATTGAGAATGCTTGCATGAGCTTGGCCAAGATCCTAAAACAAATATTTAATGGAACTTTCTAATTGACTATGAGGAACCTTGATTAATTCACAGCCTACCAGCAGCATTTATAACACTATAACAGACACTAGTTTTAATTGAGCTAAAAAGTGTGTGTGTGTATAATAAAAAGATACTACATAACTTTGTGGTTTTAAATTGTCTAATGTATGGGACATTATCAACCATCAGGTAAGAGCACGCAAAAAGGACCGATTGACGAGTCCAATTGCGGAAAACGGAGTCAACTACATACATCAGGTAAGAGTTAAACCAAATCAGTCTCATATGTTGTGAAAAAGAGGGTAATATTAAAGATTACAATGGTTGATGGACAGTGTAAAATATAAAAAAAATCAGTGATTTAACACTTTTCTTCTACAATAATACAAGCAGCATTTTAATAGCCTAAAAGATAGGTTATCTATTCGTTTGCAAGTTCACTAGTAGTACATATTGGGATGTTCAAGGTCAAAACGCTTGAATAACAATAAGTACACTAAGTTAAGCATACAATATGAATAAATTATCTTTTTACTGATTGTGTATGAGCCAAATTAAATAAAGAGGAGCCTATAGCTTTTTACAATGATCAGATTATTGTAGTATCATAGCGAAGGTAGTGGAGGTAAATAATGTTTTAAATTTTATTACGAATTAATTTTATGTCATATTTTCTCTAGATGTTATGATTTATGTAATTGTTTTGAGGAACATAGTCAAAGTGGCTATTGTGGTATGGTAAAATAGTTATGTCACAATACCTGCACTGCTTTTCCATTCTCAATTCTTGTCCCGGTAGGTAGCCCATAGACAGATACTTGAGGAATCGGGCCAGGGAAGAGATTTGTAAACACCCAGTACTTTGCGACACTTGACAAAGCAACGTTCACAGCTGCCGAATTCACTCGCAAGTCAGTGGCTGACGTGGTCGCAGGCAGACTCACTTGCTGCTGCTGAGACTGCACTCTTTGATTCTGGGACTGAAACCACGGTCTAAATTAGCACTTCAAACTTCCAACAAAAAAAAACCACATAAACACTCTAACTTGCGAACCTCTGAAGTCCCAGGAGGCTGGCCTCCGCCCGTATTGATATTGTGATGTTCCGGATTCATTTTCTATGTGTCATTTACCGTAAACTAATTATTTACAACTGTATATTTACAAATAAAACAACATTTTCAAGCTTCGCGTATCGGCATTGTCATAATTTGACTGTCACCGAAATGGAGGCGCGGGGGACGCGACGGACCGCCATTACGGTCGCACAATAACATTTTTACATCGAGATTCTTAACTTTAGGTGCAAATAAAAGTTTTCACATGGCTTTTATCGACATCAGATGGTTAATTATAAGCCATTACAACGATTTTACTTTGATTTTGCACAAAATATTACGTAGAAAATCAGTAAAACACACTTCCACGGAACACATCAAGAACGAAAGTTTTGACAAACTAACGCCAACATAACAAAACCAACAAAGCAACAAAAACTCCCAAACCATGTTTTTTTTTAAAATTTTATTACTGTATTACACTAATAATATTTCTGACTAAAATAAACAAGTACGGTCTATGTGTTAGAGTATTTTTTTAGATTAATTTACATTTTAAACGTTCAAATTGTGTAATATAATGTATTAAAATAATAGATGGCGCTGATATCAACAAAACAAAACATTGAACTTAACCCTTTCTTGCTACGTGGTCGGAATAGGCTTAATTACGGCCGAAATAATAATTTACTTGCAGTCGGAAGGCAACCATTCAATCGCTATCGATAGTGTAGCAAGCCCTAACATTAGTACTAGACTTTAACAGGGTAGACAACATTCAAAGGAGAGCTGTGCTTCCTGGCACAGATAAAAAATAAATTAGAAACTGATAAAAAAGAGATAAGTACTCTGACTGATCTGTGAAAGAGATGAAGAGAATAAGAATGTAGCCTATCTCTGTCTTCGGGATACAGTGAGTGTGAGAACACCAGAGTAGAGTTTTGGTAGAGTTGAGATCTTACGAGCTCAGCACACCGACCAGCAGCGACCGGCAGTGGCAGACGATTTTGCATTGATCTGACAGGCCGCGATGCACCTAGTGGGGCGCCCGGGCGCCGCCGCGGGCGGCCGCGCGTCCATTTTGTGCATCCCAAGCGATACAATTTGTTTATGTATGTAGATAACGTTCAAAGCTGTTATAATAATATGTGACACTGAAAGTGCTCGGCCAATACACTAATTTTCTTTCTTTCTTTCTTTATCTGTCGGCTGGCTCCATTCCCACTGGGATGGCAGCGACCGGCAGAGCACTTTTAGTTTCATTTTTTTTTATTATTTTAAACTGTACGAGTAGATTTGAAGGACCGCTGATAAGTCGCTCGTGTAGTGGACGCGTCCACCCGCGCACTACCTCTCAGCGGCCCTGCAATACCTACTGGTCTTCTCAAGGAACTTAAAGTTTATAAGTACCTACTTTGGGTCTTCTAGGTATGTAGATAATATTTAAAATTGTTTGAAAGTGCTTTGCCGGTCGCTGCAATTTCAGTAGGAATTACGGCATAGGCTACGGTCGCCAAAAATATATTTCTGTTAAACCAAAATATTTCTTACAATAATAATTATTTTTCTCAGTATGGGTCTGATAATTAGTTATAGCATTAATTATAGTCGGTGCCTCTATTATTTACACTTACATAGACTCTTTTGTTCACTGCTTATTTAATTTTGACCAGAACCTCTGTGTTGATCATTTAACTACCTACCTTTATTGATAGCGCGGAGACTATTTGAAAAAATATCATAATAATCATCAGACTATCACTTTCAGTAGTTTTTTCTTCAGTCAGACTAGAGGTGATTCTTGACAAAGAACAGCAAAGGCGTATGACACCCCAAAACGCAAATGAACTTACTGAAGCTACTAGAGTAAGTTTTCCATATAAAAGACATCAACGCGCTGCCTATAATTTGCTGTAATGCTGCTCAAAATAAATAAAAAATGGGATTTGATTTAGAAGAAAGCAAATAAAAACGCTTCTTTCATTTCAATTCGTTTCAGTTTTTTTTTTATCTTCAAATAGTATTCAGAAAATAATGTAAGCACTATCCACATAATAGATAGGTAAGGTACGAATCAACTTACGTAGTTTTGCCTTAAAAACATATTAGCTATGTACTAAAAAAACAACGGGTTATCTATGTATATAAAAACTGTTAACTCGCTACCACCCCGTTCGAAAGGAGACGGTAAAAATGTTACCTCACCTCAAGTAGGTAGGTTAGGTACTTATATGTTTAATTCAAATTAAATCTCAATTAATTGTACTTAAAAATCAATAAGTAACTTTAAAATCAAACTGGACTAACAAGGTATGCAAATCTCAATCTAAAAGGCTTTAACCTGACTGACTCACTAACTGACTAACACCGAACACGCCAAACAACTGAATGTAGAGACTTGAAAGGAGGGTTTGTCAAGTGCTGAAACTGAAATTGCGTTATAAGAAAGGAAGAATAACATTTTTTTAAATTCACTACGTCAACGTAGTTGCGGGCTCAGCTAGCCTGTATGATTTACGCGTTTTTTTACAGTATCTGCTTACTTATTGAGTCCCGCTTTTTGTTGTTATCAATTTTTACAAACCAACAGTGAATGTAAGTAATATCGTAGTAGGTTTACTTATCTGAGACTGCAGAGTACTCCTAGTACTTACCTACATTGAAAATTATCAATTTTGTTTGCAATAAGCATCCAATTGGCTGTAACTAGACCGAGCTGATACGTAACGCATAGCAGTTTCGGACTTTGTCCCATATGATTTTACGTCGTAATTCCAGGAGCAAGGATTCCGTAGCCCCTCTGAGCTGTAGATGTCTACGGTTTACGTCTACGTTGAACGTAGAACCGGCGAAACTCGAAGCAAAATACGGTTTGAGTCAGTAATAACCGCGAGGCTACACGGACCGCGCGCCTTTCCTTTTTGCGACTGCGTAAACATTTACGTTGACAAAACTTTTTCGTAAGGTATAAACTTTTTTGGGAAAACTGCGCCGCGTTACCTTTATTTACAAAAAATAGAGACTTTAATTTTTATAATTTCCGGTGGATAAATTCTTTTTTCATTTGTTTTGGTTAGGAAACTTCGCGGTATAATTCGATTTGCTGCCGCCGCCGGTCATCAATTGCAGGTATGTGCGTTTGTTCGTAAATAAAACATTATACACATTGTAACTACCTACTGTCTTTTTTATCGCAAACTATCTTCTGTATGAAATTAGTTGCGCGTTCGTGAGGCGTTATGACAGGCAAGGAAATTATTGCGGTAGCCCGCCGCAAATTGCGATTGTAAGAAATTCAATTTCTTTAGGGCCCGATTAAGTACCATTATGAGAATGTCGCGTAATAAATCAAACTAATAAACTTAAATAAATAAGTACCTAAAAAAAATATTTTTGAAGTATATTGAATTGAATTGAAACCAAATATATTAGTATTAATAGTTTTAATATATATTTGTGTATGTTGCATGCAACCGTATGTACCTAATCTTCGTTCAGTGACAGGTTACTGGTAGCAAATAATAATTGTTTGTAAAATTAAATTATTTAGTCCTCGGAAGTAAACCAAAAATACTATTACTGAATAAAATAATTAAATCTTAAATAAATATTAATTTGACAAAGACGCCTGGGTGTTTAAATGGCGTGCTAAATGTAGTTTTAATCTAAATATCAATTACTTACTTCCACCACAATATTTAATTTTTGAATTGAATAGTTTAAAAATCTTTTAACAAAGAAATCTAATTATTATACCGTTACATGGTTCGATTTTTATATTTTCCTCAACAAAAACAAGTTCCTAGGTAGAGATTTTCTACGTCATTCAAGAATAAGTAGGTAATAATAATGTTTGGACAGCTCACACAGCGTCATTTAGCCCCAAACTATGCAAAGCTTGTACTATGGGAACCAGATAACTGATAGAATACTTCTAGAAGTACATGTATGTTTTTATTGTGAAAATATACATAAGATACCTACATAGAACACACCCAGACTCAGGACAAACACCGATGTTTATCACACGAATGTTTGTCCTGAAGCGGAAATCTAACCCGCGACATCAGAAGGCAGACCGATACACTTGCCAATCGACCATCCGCGTCGTCGAAAAAAAAAGTCTGTTGATATCTGAGAAGGTGAGACTAAAATCAGTAAAACATACTACGCCCGACTTCAATTGGACTGTTTAGTAACCGTTAACACCATTGAAAAATCACAGTAAAGAAAAAAACACAAAATATGAAGCAAAAAAAAAACACAATTTCCTTTACTTTGACCAATTTTTTAAAAGATTTCTATGGGACCAATCCGAAGGTATACCTTGCAAACAAAAAAAATCTAAATCGGTTGACAAAATGACAAAGGATCAGTTAACAAACATTAAAAAAAATAATCGAAACCTCCTTAGTTTTTGAAGTCGGTTGAAAATAGTTTATCAGTTTATACTCTACCAAAGTATCAATGAGAAAAAAAATTTAAAAATATTTATTGCAGTTAATCACAATTACCTACATCTAAACATACCTACTATCGTCCATATCTACTAAATGTAGTTATGGACGATCTAAGATAAACATTAATCTACAAAAATGGCATAATTAAATTAGTTTTATTTGGTCCATTGCTAGTTGTTAATAGGTTCTTGTCTATCGTCATGCATAAATTATACCTTCTAGTAAAGTTAAGGATTGTAAAACAAAAGTTGTTTCAACTGAAGGTTTCGTTACCGACTGTTATCGTAGAGTGTTTCCGATTAAAAATTCATCATGTAATCGAATATCAAGGGGTTGCTATTCGGCGAGTATAATTGATTTTCTGTTCATTATATACCTACAGTCTGTGAAGTAAAAAGTGTGGACATTTAATCATACCTATTTATGTAAGCGATAACATATTCTGTGAGGAAGTCTTTACATTGCATACAATAAAAAGGTTAAAGACACCAGATAATCATCTCATCCCGAAGAAAAGGGATGATATTTTATAGAAAAAAAACATTACAAATGTATAGATAGTAGACTTAGGTAAGGTATACACCTTTTATTTCATACTTTTTCCAATTATTTATGCATAACCACGTCTAACTGATGCGTGACGATGTGGCGGCGTGGACAAAGATGTAATATAGGTACTCACATGAGTTTACCTTGTCAAGTTTTGAATGCTAAGTAGTATAATATGTATTAATTACCCTTATGGTCGGGTAAGTATTTCATATTAGGTAAACAAAACATACCTACTATTGCGCAACGAAAGCAAGGGGTACACAATGCAAGTAGTTTTATACACAGGATTTGTTTACAAACCGTTGCATTACAAGCGATTGCGCTTACGCTCGTAAGTACTTACCTTTTTATTGTTCTTTTTAGTAGGAATTTTCATGAACATTTATGACCATGTTTTCAAATTGAAACAGCAAACGTTTTCACGTCGTAACATACGAATCATACGATGTAGATGTAGAAAAGTAGGTAAAAATTAAATTAATGTTTTTCGTCAATAGTTTTAATAATAAAACTAACAAAAAGTCAATGAGTGAAAGAATGCACCGGGCATGAATCACTCTAAGGCCTTAATCAAAGCTTACGAAAAGCCAAGCACTAATTAGGTCTTGGCTCTAAATAGGAAGAACTTGCGCATAATTGTAAGAGCCTTAACAGGACACTATTGCTTGAATAAGCACATGTTCAACTTAAGGCTAAGCGAAAGACGCTCCTGCAAGAAATGCAATGAGGCAGTTTCTGAAGGAATGTAGACCGCTAATGCATAAGCCAGTATTTATCTGGGAAAAAACACTAAAAAGCCCTGATGAATTAGTTGAGCTTCCTCACAAAAAACTCCTGCAGTTCAGGTGCAAGTGGCGAGCACAATAGACCGACAACGGTCGCAGTGTCACTAAAGCCGCAAATCAATAATAATAAAAAAAAAAATAGTGAAAGAATGGTAGAGTTCCTTGTCTAGTAGATAATATCCGTAACTTTATATGGCTCCTGAATCATGGAAGACGGATTGGTTCTCGTTTATGATAGTCAATCTACGATGTGGAGAGCAAGTGACCAAGGGTCGCCATTTGTGTCCCTACCTGGGAACTCTTGATTATTCTATTCACCCTCGTCCACATAGGTAGTAAGAATGTTCTTGTCTCTTCCATTAATATTATAATTGCTTCACCAAAATTTTACATGCTTACTTATTAAGCTTAGGTGTTCTTTATGTACATTACATTTACAATAAATTCCTATCTCTATCATCATCTTCCTATCTTCAACTGATATAAATTCGATAAGCATACCTACCTTATTGAATTTTAGGGTAGTCTCATATCAATTTGCTTAACATCTTAGTTAGGAGAACCGGAAGTAGTTTTTTAAATTAATAACACAGCTTGAAATTGTTGACTATGATTACATAGATAGAAGATGGTTGCATGGAAAAATAAAAAGAAGTTACTGCGCTTAACAAGGCATATCATTAGTCATTACATTACCAAAGAATAAATAATATTATTACATACATTACTATGAATTTCTGGAAGTAATGACATAGATACTCACCTAACTAGGTATTCTTTATTTCTAACCGATCAGTTATAATGAGTATTTGTACGTGCCACTTTGTTGGTAAATGTGGTGTTTTATGTTGTAACTAGCCTTATTCACTTACTCTAAATTTTTCAGCTCAAGCCTTGATTTGGTTCGCGAAGATCAAACGAGTTTTAAAAATAACGTAGGTGCACAGTAAAATAACACTGAACTCTGAAATATTTATGGCTCATTATGAAATAAAAAATTCAAAGTGCCAGCTGCAAGCAATGAAGCCACGTACTCGTACCTTAGATAGGCAATTTGATAAAATTGTCAAGGTGCAAGTACCCGGTTTCTCAATGACGAGCAGTTGTTCAGCTTTTGTTTACTTCAAATGTTTAAAATTGCATTAATTTTGGTCAGAATTATAAAAATAAATGACAAATTGTTCAATAGTGTATCTTATTACTTTTTTGACGTGACTTCGTCTAATAAATCGATGAACGCCGGCTGCAGGCACGAAAACGTTGACGTCATTGTCCGGTAACGCTATCATTGTCCGTTAACGCTCATTCTCCCGTTACACTGGTAGTCACGTTAAACTATTGTCCGTAAACCAACTTTACAGACAACCAATTTTTACTTAGACTTTTGTGTCTCAAATTGTTATAGAACTAATTAATTAATCTTTACCTACCCAATTAATTGTATCCATTAGTTTTTATATAATCTGTGAATAATTCGCGTGATTAGTTCTAGCAGTTCTGATCAAAGAACTTGTATACTATGTATCTAGAATGCCGACTCACACGAAAACTGCGAGCCGAAAGAGCTAGAACCAGTAAGGAGTGTATCTCGTTCTGTAGGGCGACCATAATTTTTGAACTTTGAATATTTCATTGAGACATAAACAAGCAACCAAGGGAAAATTCAATCTGCTCAATAAGCAATCAATGTTATATACATACGTTACTTTGCATTATTGTTTTTAAATTATATTAAAAATAGGTGCATTAAAATATCAACAAAAAAGAGGGCGGTGCGCCGCATTCTAGTGAGGTATATCTGATTCAATGGTTTTAATACTGTTTCTTTCGAACAGTAATTATTTTTCTCGGCAGTTAGGTACCTAACCTACATGACAGCGACTGTACTAAACCTTTCAAATGAATCTGAATAACATTTAGAGCAAATCGTCTAATTTCGAAAATAGTCCCACTTATTTCAAAAATTATGGCCATGTTAATTTTAATTGTATGCTTATATGTATGTATGCTCCTTAACGAGGGGGTCTCTATCAAGCATTAAAATCCTTATATTTAGATTTAATTAAAAAAGAACTTTATTTCCAAATTATAAGGTTCAGAATTCTTAATCCTTAAATAAAACAAAATGGCGTGTTAGCTCTCTAGATACATAGTATAGAAGCTCTTTGGTTCTGGTTAATTCATAAAAAAGAGGTTCAATCTGAGTCTGACTGTTATGTTTAAAATTTTCTTGTTTATACCTACTTCATTTTTTTCTGATTTGGTTGCCTTACGTTCGATATTCCCATTATTTTCTCTAACCAATCAAAACTTACATCATCTAATTACTCCGCAATAGACAACGCATTTCAAGTTATACAATAGCTAGTAGCGTAAAAATGACAAATAAACGAAATCTAAAAATTACGTTGAACAATTCGGCACGAACTTTGTGGTCACGGTCAACTGGCTGGTCGCAATAATAACAATAATCGTGATGTGTATCAGCACAGCCTAAAGGACTATCCATACATATCCGGGACGGGGCCGGGACGTCTCAGGGCCGTGGCCGTGCCAAAAACGTGGTTTCGTGTTCCGTTAGGGGCTTTCTGTTCACACATCTCAGGGCCGTGACCGGGCCGCGACATTTCAAATTTTGTCCGATTTCATTCCATAAATTGTTTTTGTATTTCGGATCCGTATATTTCGTATGAGACACATATATACAAAATGCGCATATATACAAAACGCTATATATGCGCACCTCCTCTATTAATAACTCGTCATTCATCTGAATATATTTCCTGAAAAAATTGCACCCCGTGCACATCACGGCGTCGACCTGGGCACTTGGGCACTGAAGCCCCGTCGCCGGCCCGGACACGGACGTATGTGAGTGCATATAAAATGTACGACACCGATTTTTTGCCGTGCTCCTGATGGTCCCGGCCACGGCCCTGATATGTGTGGATACTCCTTTAGGCTCAATTCCTACTGGGACGGCAGCGACTGATAGAGCATATTCAGTGTCAAACAACTTTAAACGCTATCCCCATACTTATAAGACCAGTATTGCAGGGCCACTGACAGGCTGCGGCGGCCACCAGCGACTTGTCAGCGGTCCTTCAATACTAGTCTTTTTACTATAGAAGATAATGTTTAAAATTGCAAGTATTCTGTCGGCCGCTAGAATTGAGCCCGAGCCGTTTGTGAAATATTAGTTTACCTACTCTACTTTTGGATTTGTGGTTTACAAGGGAAATTAACAAACTGCTGACATTTTTCACGAAAATACGTGGTATCTGCTTTTATAGACATCCATGCTACAATCTGTTCAAGCTTTTCGAATAACCAGAGCTCGGCGTTATTACGCCGAGTAATAATAGTGAGTAACTTTGCTAAAATTATATTTGCTAAAAGGTAAAGTAGGCTAGTTAATGCTTAAACTTTTATTAGGTAAATAATCGAAACTAAGAGGTTGAATCAGAAATCAATTCGATTTTAAAAATATAACATTTTCTTTGTCTTTACACTCCAAGTACCAACTATTATAGTGACTCTACCATAAAAAGGTTTGTTGCTACCGTTTTTTACGTACGTTGATAATGCAGATTTGTTTGTTATTTTGTTTAAATCTACAGTGCCTCTACTTTTAATAGGCTCAACGTACTAACTTAGGAGTAGGTATATAGTTATAGTTTGTATATATTTATTTTAAGGTGATACAATAAAGCATACCTATTATATTCTATTCTATATACTAAAAACATTTACGGTTTACATAGTGCTGCCGGAACTAAAAGCCGGGAATTTATTATGATACAGATCCACGAGTTTATTACGTGCATGTCACGCGATTATCGCATCGAATTCATTTGTATTATGTTACTGTAGTTTTTGCTTCCATGTATACAATGTACTTGTGGAGTGCTGCATGAGTGCACATTACGCTTATAGGTATACATTTACCGACAAGGCAGTACAATGTCTCGGATGACCAATCCATCTAATAATCTCAAATCACGTCGAATGTATAGAAAGATAAATAGATAGAATATTCTTTATTTTTATTATTTATTAAGAAAGGACATATGTTTTTAACTACAATATTATTTGCATATTAACAAAATTATAGTTTTATTTGAGTATGTTAGTTTTTTAACCTACTTAAATAAAACTATCCTAATTATACCTACACCTAAATAAAAATGTATAAAGAACTCAAAACAGTAAATTTTGTTCATATTGCATTGCGCCAAGAATACTGGCTGCATTCCTGCGCTATATATTATTTATTGTATCACTTTAAAATAAATAAAAATAAGAAAACTAGGGCGGTCTTATTGCTAGATAGCAATCTCTTCCGGACAACAGTGATAATATATAAATAAGAGTTAAAACATTATTATAAACTATCGCGGATCGTGGTAATTATAAATTGGTATTTCGCAGGCCCGAGACATATAGCATGGACTTTGCTATTTTTGCACAAAATAAAATAAGATATAATAATCTCTTATAGAAATCGCGCTTGTAGGCCTAGCTAAATAGGCCCGCATTTCCCCTAGAAAGTTTAGTGATAATGCAGCCGCAAATATGCCAATTGCTTTAGATAAATAGGCGTTCCATTGCACTTGATCTAAATTATTTTAATATAGGGGCTTTGTTTCATATGTCATTATCATTAGTTTAATCGATTAGTTAGAACGTGTATAGATAGGAGGTACTTACTTTATTTTAGCATAAATTTCTTTAGACTACTAGAAAAAAAATACAAAGGGGCCTTTATAGCAAAAGTGATCTATTTTAATATGTTCCATGTTCTTACATTTATAGCTAAATTGGCCATAGGATTAGTAAATACTACACATGTAGTGTGTAGTATTTACTAATCCTAAACTCAAGCATTTCAATGCATATCCTCAGAGGTTAAAAATAGGTTAAACTTTGTTTTAATCGCATATTATTTCCTAACTTACGACTCAAGAACGAAAACGATAGTCAGGTTTTTGTTACCTTCGCGGCTTTTACGTCTTTAATTCTAGTTAAAAAAACCTCATTAGTCCAGGCGTAACAAATAAGCTTATCTGGAAAGAGTTCATTAAAAAAGAGAATGCAATCTGTTTCCTACACGCCACAGCAAAAAAATACTAGCTAGTTCATTTTAATCAAGTTTTTCCACGGTTTCACTGTTGCATATATAACTTTGTTACAAACAATACCAAGTAACTATAACCCACTATCTAAAATCACTATCCTATGATCAGACAGAAGAATTAATAAAACACACTGAGTAACTATATTAAAGGTGCTTTATTTAACGTTGCTAAATTCTACTATATATTTAGGTTAGATTAACATAATATAAGTACATGTATTACATACATACCTACTTACAAGAAACGTTCTTCAGCAAATAGGTACTTAAACTAAGTACCTCAAGACGAAGTCGTAGGGCTGAAGAAGAACATATTCTTATATATAGGTACTTAAGGTCATACCTATACCTATACCTACTCTGTAAAATAATATAAACACTGCACAACAAACACACATACTCATAACTTAGGCACAGTACTAATACCTGCTACAGTACACACACTGAAGTGCACAAATCTGTAAAAACAGCACACCTTGCGAGTCGGCTAGTTATACCTACGCTCCGAGATACAGTTGTCCAAACTAGTTCGGAGTGCATAACAAAACCGACCCCGCTGGGTTAAATATATATAGTATCAGCTACCAGCTATGCGTGTCTATTGAAATAAATATATTTGAATGATTGATTTTAAACGAAACCCGGGTCACGTGAATAAAACATTGGCTGCTTCATCGATACCTAGTAAATTTGAAAAAAGCTGAAAATTACACTTACAAGAAAAAACAGAAGAACAACTAAACCCTCATCTTTGATTCTCTAAAATATTTTAGCTGGGTAAAGAGAGAGCTCAGTAAGTCACAAACTGTTGTTCTTCTATGAGCTTACAAAGCGTTTCAAATGAATGGTCTACGGAAGCCAATATAATTACGTAACGGAAAGGATCGCAGGGTTAAGAAATTAGTTATAGTTCAGTTGGCATACACACATGCAAATCGATTCGTTTTTCTGTTTTAGCTAGTTCACTCCATTGTTGCTTCATTAACTTGCATTGGTTACGTTTTTATTTTGTAGATTGATGTTGAATGAGGTTTAATGGAGCAGAAAAAAAAATCGTCTTTTTACTTCAATTTGAGATATATTTGCTCATTAACTTGAGTTATAACTTATAAGGTAGATATTTCTTTATTAACCTAGATTAAGACATTAGTTAGGAAACAAAAGCGACTTAGTTACAGAAGGGTACTGACTGACTCAACATTCTGAAGCTCTTTCTGTTGGTAGGCTTTTCCTGCAGTATTCTGGGTACCAACCAACAAAATACCAGACAAGATACTCCAGCCGTTAAGCAGTAATGTGTAAGCTAACTGTTTTTGACGGACACTTAGCTAGTGAAATTACTGGGCTTTCGAGAGTAAAACTAAATCAGTTAACTTCTTAACGTTAAAAAATACAAATAGGTAGAAAACGTTATGCTTGTCATGCTACAATGGTCATGCGATCTGACAGATAATGCACAAGTCATACTACTGGACGAAGAGCCTTGAAATTTCGAAGTTAATGAAGGCACGTAATAAAAAAGGAATTTTGCTTGTATCGTGAGAGGGTGGAGTATCTTTATTTTTGATTACTTACAATGGTTAAAGTAAGGACACAGTTTTGAAACAAAAATAGTATCGAAAACTTTATTTGTACTTACTTACATTTTTATTGACAGGGTGTCTGAAAATTTTCTGTCCTGTATTCCGCATCCATTTTGCTTTGATACTGTCTTGTCTCTTACTTACTGTATGACTCTTCAGATGCAATTTGGGAATATTACTTATTTATTTTTAATAAAAAAAAACATGTGTCGAGTGTACGAAAGGAACCTCTTCGAGGCGCACTGAAATCCTTTCACCACACTGGTTCGAAGGAACTAGTGACACGATAAGAAGTACTAAAAATTTTGCAGCCGATGTAAATCAATATAAGAAATATTTTCTTCGTGAACAATAGCCTCCGATTTAAATGAGAACAACTCACATTTTCTTATAAAAAACATACCTAAGCGCAAAAGTTTTCCTGCTCTACGTAACATTACTAGTGCTACCTCTTTACAATAGACTAAGATGACGGCCAAGGTCACTTACAATAGCACTGTCATGATCACAATCACCAATTACTTTACCTTTGCCTCTAGGATCTTTGTTATCAGAACATTCTCACGAAACTAAACAATAGGAATTTAATTAAACAAATTGATTGCAGTTTGCACCTTGAATACTGATTAAGATTACCGACTGTTAGTAAATAAGCTCTCCCAGTCCGGAAACCCTGAGTTCTATAGAAGACAGATTTACCTTTAGACTCTAGATTTTAGGTTAGTAAGGTAGGCCTTATTACGTTACGTATTACGTATAATTAATAATAATTATTATTAATTATTATATTAGGTAGTATTACGCACTCATCCGATGATCCGATCCGATGATCCGATCCGTCCTAAATGCATGATGTTTACATAACTAATTAGGTTTAAGTACGCAAAAATAAATTAGATAGGTCTGTAACTAAGGCTAAGTATATATTTACTGAGGAAAGGAGTGGCTAGGTTGGTCATAAATTTAATTACTTAGTTATTAAATTTATGACCAACCTAGCTATTCCATCGCTTTAGATCGTATGTTGTGTTTATACTAATGAGCATTAGTGACTTTTACATAGTAGATGAGTCAGTCAGAAGTTATCACAAGTACTTAATTAATTTATCAATAACTAAACCTGTTGGTTCCATTGGTATAAAAAAAGTATAAGCAACGCAAATATTATATATAAATATTGTTTACTTTTCTATTCCTTTAAGTAATGTTATACGTTGCCACATCATCAACAGCCCATTTTAGTCCACTGCTGGACGTAGGCCTCTCCCATTTTGCGCCACTAAGCCCGTCTTCGGCTCTCCGCATCCACTTTTTACCGGCTGCCTTACGTAGGTCGTCGCTCCACCTGCCCGGAGGGCGCCCTACACTACGTTTGCCGATACGCGGTCTCCACTAAAGAACCCGCCTTCTCCAGCCATATGCACTTATCTATTTTTTTTAGGTAATGGTTCCAAAAACAATAATTGCATGGCTAGGTTACTTACTTTTGATTCAAAACTTAAGATACTGTGTTCAATGAGCCTCGTTGTTCCCGTGTCACTTGTGCAGACAATTATGGATAGAGAACTTTTTGTCTCATATTTCTTACAAATGCTTTATTTCAATGAACACTAAAATTCTCACAATTACCTATGTTGAAACACGATAAAGATCAAACAAAATGCGAAACTTTTTATCAGCACGTTCTTGTCTACATAGTACGTACCTTACTTTGTATCGTGGGCAATTTAAAATGCTTAGGCCCGAGAATGAAACAGTAAAGCACATAGGTTGACGTCATAATTATCTGGCAGAGATCACTGATTTGTAACGATCACTGTAGCACTTTCGTGCAACATACTTCTGTCGCCTGGTCATACTCGTAGTTTGAAAAATCTACCCATTACATATAACTTATTCTTAGCAAAATGTGATAAATCTAAGGAAGAGCCTATTAATTTTTATTTCAAAAACATCTTATATACTTTTATAGAAATTTCACGGACTACCTATTTGTAACGTTGCATTGCCTGAAAAATCTCAGCATAACATTTCTTTGCATAAAGCTGTATTTGTTCGTGAATACTCATTGCATAACGTGTTATCTGACTGAATGGTCTTCATTAGCGTGAATTATGCACAGCTTCAAATGTGGATAAGTAAACGCATACTTTTAGCGAGATTTGGTTTCAGACTATACTTATGGTTGCTGTGTGATGTCTTTTACAATTCAAGTATCCTCATTAATTTTTATTTGTTTGAACTGATTTGGACCTCAGGAGCCCACAACAAAGTAGAGCTGACTGTAAGCTGAAGTAAATGCGCTTAACACCAAAGAGATACAGAGAAAATCCACATTATAAGATTCAAGATTTTTATTCGCAAGAACATAGGGTACATGTTTATGTTATGTGTATGTTGTTAAAAATAATATTTGTGCCTTATGTTCTACCTTATATGGTGTGCGAGTTTTACAAATGATTGAATATAAAAATAATTGATGATACTGAAGTTAAAAATATCGATACCTACTTAACTATGTTAAAAAACACAGTACACTGACGGATCTACCTACCTACTTATTTGCTGTCTCTGTGCTAACCTTTGTAACATTTCGTTTTATATTTTAAGTATGATTCATAAATTCATAAATTCTGTAATAAAGTACCTACTCGTAATGCGTTTCCTACTTGTACCCAATTATAAAAAAAATGGACATTGATCAGTGATAGTCTAGACTTGAAAAGGCGGAAAACAAGAACATAAAGGTGATTCTAGAAATTGACAAATGGCCTTCGGCAATGACCCCTCCCTATTTGTCCCGGCACGGGCGTGAGGTCATTCCGAGACAATAGATTCATCGAGACACCACAAATGTCCCCTCGTTTGTATGACGGAATTGAATTCATTTAGTCCCTAGTTCGCAGCGGGCGCGTACCTTGAACGTTTTAATATATCAATAGAATACCAACTATTAAATTTAATATTCAATCTCCTTGTTATAATATAACTAGGGCAAGGTATTCAATTAAGTAAGTTGATAAAACGGTAGTAAACAAGCGACAATGTTTCTTTTGAATTGAATAGAAATCAACATTTTGATGCACTCAGCAGACATGTACTAGGCTAGATATTCCTGAGGAAAAAGCCTGTTGACCTAATTGAATAATAAGCGCATTGTGATTCGAGGAACAAAATCATTATGATCAATTTATACATATTGGAACAATCATTTCTGCTTACCGAAAAGGTCAAATACTACAAATATCATACTCACTATGAAAGAGAAAACTTTTATTCTTTAGATGATTCCATAGACTGCAACGAAAGATAATTCATATACTGCATGTGTAAATGTAAAGTGAGTGTTCATTTAAAACTATACAATGGGCCTAAAAATAAAGAGAATATATTAGTGTGACCGTTACGGGTCCATTCAAAACTGAAAACAAATCTGTCACAATAGAGTAATTTGCAAATGAATAGGGAATGCGCAATTCAGCGTGTTTATGCGTACGCGCGTGCGCCTACATGACCTCCATGTCCCGATTAAATCCTATATCCATAATCCTTCGGTTGATTGTATAGTCTAGCTAGAATATAGCGAAGCTATCTATATTGTGAAAGTTTTTAAGGGCGGATGGGTCTTTCTTTCCTCTTTCATGTCAGTCGCGGGCAGATATAAGTGAAATTTTGCATTGAAGTTTTTCGGGACATGACTTTTTACAACAAGGAACGGCAAGCCGGTAGTGAGAATTAGTTATTTATTCTTTTATGGTTTCTAGTTTATTTGAGGAATACAAAATACATTATGAGATTCAAACTAATTGCCACTTCGATTTTATATAGAGTCAGCGAAATCTTCATCTTTCGGACTCGGAATGCTAATGATGGTAATTATTGGTAATTCTAGTAGAAGTAGCGAGAGCAATTTGAATAAATACAAAGGGTCTATCTAATCAATGTTGCTACAATAACCTATGATAATTGAGTCACTTTACATTACTTTCAATAAATTAATTGATAATTATAATTCTCAGAAAACAGACCAAAGGGGCATCTGATACAGTAACGCCATTTGGATAAACATGAACTGTTGTCGTCACTCTGCATCCATACGTTACGTCATTCGGCAAAACGGAAATAGAGTCAAGGTTTTGTATAAAACTTCAATGCGTGTAGGTAATAAAACAAAATTGGGTACGAAAAGTATAGGAATGATAATTTACACTAATTTTCACCAGGTTTGGTAGGTAGGAATATTAAAAAATACCATGTTCTTCTCGCGAATATGTATGCGTGTTCTTTTGTTTTAGACACATTTTAGGTATTCCTAGGTTCATTGTTTGAGAATGATAATACATACTAATGACTCATTTGGTGTTTTCAAGTTGTTCATAACATTATAAAATACATAGATTTTTTATTATAACGGGTATTTATCGCGCTAACCTCGTATGTTTTTGTGTCCCGACGTTTCGACTGTATTGCAACAGCCGTGGTCACGGGTTGACTGGCGTATTGGAGCTACCGTCGCGGTGAAATGAGAGAACTACCCTCATTTTGGTCGTTAAAAATGTTCGGTCGGCACACCACACTGACGACATCCGGACACTTAAGCGGTGAAATGAGGGTAGTTCTCTCATTTCACCGCGACGGTAGCTCCAATACGCCAGTCAACCCGTGACCACGGCTGTTGCAATACAGTCGAAACGTCGGGACACAAAAACATACGAGGTTAGCGCGATAAATACCCGTTATAATCAAAATACTATGTGTGATAATCGCGAAAGTCTACGAAAAACTATTATAAAATACCTTTTTGTTTTTGTGGCTGGCGTAGTTTAAAATGTAGGTGTAGGTACTGCACCAAAAGGTAATAAGGTAATTGGTTCCAAACGTGCCCGGTACAAGAAAAGATTATCTGCATGTTAGTTACGAGACTTCAATGTATTGTAAAGTAGAGCATTGTAGTAATGACAATGACTTATATACAAATCTAATTTTGCTCCAAATTTTGCATGCATTTTGTATTTATGATAGGAGAACTTTCAGTCAAAAAATGCACACCCCTCCACTCGCGCGATCAGTGTAAAGATAGCATTTGTATGGCAATATAAATAAATATAAAATAAAATAAATCGTTAATTGGTTTCATAAAATATGGATCGGGAACATTGTAATGGAATGTTACCAGTTAACTGATATCGGTTCTCATTACAAAAATGTTTATCCTGAAGCGGGAATCGAACCCGCGACACCGGCGTGACAGTCACACATGCCACTCGACTATCTATGTCATTATATCTTCGATTATAGATGTACCTACTACTACCTACTACTACTAGCTCTGTACCCTACACTAGGTCTCAAGATCTTGTATTGTAGGGTTAAAGTGACTCGGTTCGGACTCTACATTAAAATAAGCACTTGATCTCCTACATTCAACCAATTGTTTGATTGAAATATCTCTCTACAACATTATATTCAACTTCAACGATAGTTCTGATCAAATGGATAGACTTTATTTTGGTACGTATCTTATACAATGTATAAACTAAACAAAATATTCCCAAGTGGAATTTCTTACAACGAAACCATAGTAGGAATCGCATCACGTCAGCATCGACTGTGTTAATGAGATTTTAACTCACCAGCTACTCAGTGATATTATTGGGTCACAGTTTGTTTTGTTACTGATTGATGACATTGTTCCAGAGGAAATGAAACCGCAAAATTAAAAGGTTTTTAATATCATCATCATCAATCAATATATAAAAGGCTCGGACCTGACTGACTGACAGACAATGCACAGGCCAAATCAGTGAACCTACACTAAGACACTTGAAATTCGGATGGAGTGGTCCAAATTTTGAAAAATACTATATGCAAACCTTTGCAGACTCAGCTATTAAGTAGTAAGTCACTTATAAAAAACCCATCAATAATCTGCCTACTTTCGCTGACGCTATTTTCTTTAATATGTAGTAAATACTTTGAGAGTATTTAATAGTGCTGATAAGCTTATTTGATAAATTAGTTTTTGTATTATTCCAATAGATCACCATTATTGTAAGTATAAGTGATTCCTGAGGTAATGGAAAATTGAGAGAAGTATTAACAACACTATTGGTAGGTAAGTTACGTCTTATGCAACGTTTACTCTTTGAACTTTTCGTTAGATACAAAATGTCATTGTACTTACTAACCTTTTCACTGTGTCTACTTCACTCGAAGCAACAACGTGAAGTAGTAAGTATAGCCGCAAACGAGCCACTGACTACAGCGACAGGTGGCCGGCGACCTTCAGTTTACATACATTTGTTGCTGCGTCCGTCGCTTCGCCGCCACTGGCGAAATGTATAGCGGCGACGAGCTACAGCAAGAAATTATGTAAACTGATTGTCATCGGCCACCGGTCGCTGTGATCAATGGCGAGTTTGCGGCGCCCGTTAATTGAAAAAAAGAAATGGACTATCGAACTTGAGTAGATTGTATCCTACTTATCTAATTGACTATCAAAGATAAGGTTTGGCATTCGTGTTGTTCATCGTTCTAATGTTGACGTGTGTAGGTACCCTTTACTCAAATCGATCGTTATCTCCGTGATTTAGAAAGGTAAGTGAGTAGGTAATTATTTAATTTCATAATCCAATTTTAGTGATAGTCGTGAAATAATGATTGGCCAACGCTTGCAATTCTTGCAATGAGTTAGGAACTGATTAAAAAACCCGTTGTTCTACCTCTACGAAAACATAAAAAATAGACAATTATTCATTGAATAATTGAATGGATAAAGTAATTTTGTCGGTGAAAAAGTTAAAAGCTCAGCCAAGCTCAGCCACGATGATTTTCAACTTTGCCTCAAGAGATGGCTTCCATATACATAACCTAAATGGCCTACGGGGGGCTTAAACACTTTGACACAAGAGCCAGCAACTGGCTTACATGAGAAGAAGACATAATATTATATCACTTCATTCTAACTTTAAACACTATTTTCTTGCGTAATTTTCAGGATAAACCATTTCTGACACCCTCAAAATATTGACTCAAATAGCTCAAAGTAGTTGCTTTTAGGAAGACTAAAATTGCTTGGTAAACTAGTCTTGTCCTATGTGTAGGGGTGTCCAGGGTAATATTAATGGTAACAATCTTATTTTATTGTATGACTTGCAGGCAAAGGCAATTAAATAGTGGCATATATATTATCCTTAAGATCTCTTTCTTACGCTTTACGTTTATTTCCGTTATTTTTTTTAGCCCCAATTAGTTAATTAATTCTCATTTAGATTCCAGTGTTGATATCCAGCCATCCGGTGTCTGGTTCCAAACATAGGTAATTACATCCGATGCTAATGCAAATCGTATATTTTATTCAAATTCGTAGTTCACGGTTCACTAACTGTTACGTAGTTTTGCTGCTATAATAATGACCAAATAATTTTAGTAGATATTAAAGAAATATGCTATGCATTGTTGGTTTTAATATTTCAAGACATTCAAAGACAAATGTGTGAAAGTGTGTCCTATTATAATCTTAATATAACACAATATGATGAGTTACCCATTCATAAAAATTTCAACTGTTGATTCTATTTACAAAAGCCTTTTTTAGTTTTTTTTACTTGCCAGTAAAATATCGCTCAAATGTACTCATCGAGTCGATAATATTTTACAATATCCATGTATTATGGACCGATAACGAACGCGTAATAGGATATTCAATTGGTAATTGCAACTATACACAAGTTGCAGGTAATAATTCTGTGCTTATAGAGAATAGCTTACTGCTAAAACACGTTTTTGTCCACGCAACCAAATCAAACAGAAAACTGAAAGTGAAGTGTAAACCCTAATAAGTTCCATTTGAACATTGTTACCTTCAAAAAATATATTAGGAGTTTATTATTATATTTTGTGTTATGGTAACTTACATCTACCTGTCAATCATATTCCAACAAAAGATTGTACTCAATATAGCATACTTTTTTGTAAAAAAAGTAAAAACTTAAAAAAACATATGTAGAGATATAAAAAAATACTTTAAAAATATCGTTTTGCACAGAGTTGACGATTTATTCAGAGCAAAATTAATAAGGAACAGGCTGATATATTGCAGCAGTAGTCAGTAAATAATTGACATTAACGGGTCTAAAATAAATCCGGCTCGAGCGACCGTCGCGACTACTACAGGTTGCAATGACCTTGATTTTCTGGAATGTCAAACTGAATGCGCAAATATGCTTTTACTTATAACTTCAGTGTTGAACTAACGGCACTAAAGATGAAAGATTTTCTCATCAGCGCTATTGGCTTCATGGCTATTGAGAATTATTCGCGGTTAACTCGTCGTGCTCCGATGACATAGGGGCCAGTCAAGATTACAGAACAGTGGGTAATAAATAGGTGCGTAAACGGCCCAGGGCTGTCGCTACTGTGTCAGATAGATTTTTGTAACTACATCAAAACATAAAATAGTAATGCTGAAAATATATAAGATTTGTATGTAATTTACATAGATACCATTCAATAAGATTGCACGACATGGATGACGTTATTTGACATCCTAAGGCGTGCCGTACTATTATCAGTGCAAAGTCGATCGAAATAAGCTAAATGAGTACTTCCTGGGTCTAGACGTCGGTAGTTTAATAGTATTATGTTTTAGCTTGAAATTATATTTGAATTATTTCATCAAAGCAACAAATATAAGCCAAAAGATATTTTTTTACGAACGTTATTAAAAAAATAATCTTTTAACTGCAACCTCATCCATTGTAAAAAATAAATAGTTGTCTTGGTTTACGGACGATAGTTTAACGTGACACCGTCATAACAAAACGTTCATAGCGAAACGGATGAGCGTTACCGGACAATAAATAAAATTATAAATATTTTGGACATTAAACACAACGCCATCTAGCCCCAAACTAAGCAGAGCTTGTACTATGGGAACCAGACAGTTGACAGTATACTTAAATTACTTTTTTTTGTAAATACATACATAGAATACATAGAAAACACCCAGACTTAGGACAAACACCGATGTTCATCACACAAATGTTTGTCCTGAAGCGGGAATCGAACCCGCGACACCGGACATGGCAGTCGCTGGCTTGCCATTTGACCATCCGTGTCGTCAAACAATGACGTCTACATTTTCGTGCATGCAGCCGGCGTTCATCGATTTATTAGACGAAGTCACGTCAAAAATAGCGACAACCATAGAAGCTGTTTAACCGGACTAACAACTTTCGCGACTCGTCCCAATAATGCAAGTGAACTCTTACATAACTTCCATTCTATCATTGTCGATTTTAGTATTTAATAAATGAATAGGTTAAATAGTCATGTTAATTCAATAAATAATGCTTGTAATAATAATTTAAATTTTAGGTTAAACTTGTACAGTCGGCTATGTAATTGTCTTAACACCCAGCTTACGCCGGTGTTCTCCTTTGATTAAGCCACTGGCGGTTTATATTATGGGTATATCTTAAGTGGTTAAATCACATCAGTAGTTTACTCACACACACACTTGATGTGTTTATGTGAGTGGTTTGATCACAGGAGAATATCGGCGTAAGCTGGGTGTAAAGACAAGTACAGAGCCGACACGTCTTATTATAATAATATTTATTATTATTAATTTATTTGTTTCAGAAATTTGTATTTTTTATGTTGTATCACAGAGATGATAATAGGTAGTATTCTTCTGTTTTTTTAAATTTACTAATGGCAAAATATAAATTATAACTTAGACAGTTAAAAAGCTACGAGCAGTTAATTTAAAATATGTATGGGTAAGTAAAGATTCTTTTGATTATGTACAGACAGCGTCATAGATAAGTATCCCCCTTGCATTATAATATCCAACTTCAAATCCATTTAAATCACCGTCGCGGCGAATGGAGAAGTTTTGCCTTTAAAAAATAGATTATATTTGTATAACCATATGTAAGCCGAAAATAATTTTAAGTATTACAACTTTTGGAAAGGATTTATAGTTGGGTGTCTTGCGCAAGGGGGATACTTATCTCTGACGCTGTCTGTACTTACTAGATATTGTTATATTCTGGTTAAATAGTATAGGCGTAGCTACGCGTATCTACGCAAGTCTCTTACAGATATGAGTTTAAATAAGTTACCTACAGAAGAATAATGCAAGTGTACAATCTATAAACTTAGCCATAAGTACCTATAGTTTTTAACGTAGTCTTTAGGCTATGCTATGGGTTGAGTAGACAGATATTTATTGCAAATTTTTCATAATATTTCCTCATTTTGCATCAATGCCTGCCCAGGTAAAGGTACCAGAAATGCTTTCGCAAGCCTGACGTAGCAAAAGACCTTTAGCAATTCAAAATGTTCCGCATTACTGTAGGCAAGTGAGTGTTGAGCAACATAATCAGAAATAGTTTGTTTACGACTCCATTTTATGATCTCATTGCAAAATTCTATGAGTAGGTGAAAAATAACCGAGAAATGCAAACCTATTTTTCGATCGCGGGCCAGAAAGCTGACGATAACGTTTTTGGTTACAAACAAATGACGCGTAATATTTAAATAGTAACTAAGTCCTAGGTACTGGCTTTACAAAGAAAATCAGTAAAAAGTAAAAGCGATGTGGCAATATGTACTCAGGCAGTTTTTAAACAGGCAGTTCGTAACGTCACTCAGCAGAACTTATTCTTGTTTATAATTAGGATATCCATTATATTTTATTAAGTATGCTATAAAAGAAATCTTATGGTTTAACGTTCCATAAATTCTCAGTCTCGAAAGGTTGAGTTATTTGTCGATATCACTTTATGCATTACAATTAGCTAACAATAAGACAAGACTTGGATTTATTACATCACAACAAATTAAAAGTACCTTGTGCATTTTCCATAAGCTAATTTTGTGGAAAATAGAAACCATTCTGTAATCTATGCTTACTTTAATCGATTTGCCTAATCAGGTTTGAATTAAAAATAAATACAAGTATATCTCTTGTAGGTAAATAAAAATAACTAGAAAAAAATTTTACACAAAAAAAAATCTTGTTGGATAAGAAAACACATTTTTCTGCAATCTATATAAAAAACTCAGATCTCAGTATTCAGTCATATGTCGATAGGAAAATAACCAAGTCTTATCTACCATATTTACATTGCTAAAATCTTACATTATCGAAGCAAAAATATACTACTGCTCTTCTTCAAACGATCAAAACCAGCTTATTGCATTGCAAATAACTTTGAGGCATACATACATATGTATATCTAACACGTGCATGTGTGATCCATCTAGTGAGTGAATGTTTCGTGATAACAAAGAGTAAATAATAATTATCGTATAATTCAGGCACATCAATCAAAATTGACAAATAATTGTGCAAACACGATTTGGTTGCTTGTGCATTTTAGAAATACATCTACTGTTCAAAGTATGGATTATTCTCGTAAAATTTATTAACAAAACCGACTCTCTACACTAATTCTAATCATAATGTAAAATATTATAAAATTGTTTTAAATCAACCTGTTTAAGGCATTCTCAACACATACTAAAAATAATTTGAACAAAATTTAAATAAAAAAAATATGAAGTTATTTCAATTATACACATTGCAGTTTTTAAACAATTAATTAATGTTAATTTGCTATTAACGATTGATTTTTAAGAAATAACTCAGTGAGTTCCAGTCGGCCTTGCCCCAGGGACATTCGGCCACAGTAATAGCCGCGAGGTATGCGTGGGCGCGATCTTTCTCTACTACAAGATTTGCTCAAAACACTCAACTCACGCGCTCCGGCGGATCGTTTTACACAAGATTCCATTGTAGACAATCTAAAGTGCTTCTTACACTTGATACCAACGTATTGTTCACAATGTAAAGTGTTACTTACACAAAATTCTTACGTTTTCATGAAAATGTAGTGATAATTTACACTAGATTTCTACGTTTTGACAATGATAAGTGTTACTTGTGAGAAGTGTAGTGATGAATTACTTTCAGTTTTGTGTATTGCTGTTTTACAGGTACGGTTTATGGATGTGTTAATGAAATTATCGTCATTTTGTAAAAAATATTTAAGGTTAATAGTTACGAAAAGGTCAGAGTGAGGTTTATGTGGATTGAGTTCGATATATTCAGTTCAAGGTGAAGAAGATGGAAAGGTCTTCAGTGCAGTTAAACATAATTTATAGATACCCAAATATCATTCTTACCACATAGTCGCAGGGTGTACGATCAATAAAAAAAACAATATACTTCTGATCCTATAGGTACTTCAATCATTAGCAAATTATACTTTCATATTTATTCGTATTTTAACATTTAATAAATTGTGAACGCGTTGAAAACTTATAAAATTATATTTTTTTTTATGAAATGCTGAGGATTTTTTTAAATGTACATATTCTGAGTCCTGTTTCCCTCAATCGTATACGAACTGTGACCATAAAAACCCGTAATGATGCACATAACAGCGGTTGTGCAATCCTGCTGAATGTCGTCAAACTTGTCTTCGACCTTGGATCTCCAACCGGTGCTCGGTGACTCTAGAGTTTACAGCTTGTGAGGATTCTTAAACACGTGATAGATAAACTCACTGGAGTAATGAAAAATAAACACGCACGTGGAAAATTGATTTTACGTAAAGTATGAGTCTGCTTGATACACTTTTGATTTTTTGTATTTTTTAATATTTTGGACATTTCACACATTGCCGTCTAGCCCCAATACTAAGCAGAGCTAATAAGCTATGCGAACCAGATTATTATCTAATATACTTTTTCTCCGACTTAATAATTTTGTAAATACCTACATACATAGCACAAATAAAAAACACCCAGACTCAGGAAAAACACCGATGTTCATCACACAAATGTTTGTCCTGAAGCGGGAATCGAACCCACGACACCGGCCTGGTAGTCCAACACACTTGCCACTCGACCAATTATGTCGTCAAAAGTTTCAATGAATTAATTATATATCTCATAGACACTTTACAAAAACTGTCTAGAACGTATTAAAATAATGTAAGTATCAAAATAGTTCTTCCCTAATAAATCATTTGCTATAAGTATTGCGGCTTTTTCAGAAAACTGATCTTTAACATATTTTTGATATAACATAAGTATCTACATCTACTACAATTACCTGTAGGTCATTTTATAAGATGCTTGTCATATTTTAACATCATAATCATAAAAATTGCGGTCAATGTTCCCTTAGTGGTAGATGTAGGTATGCAAGTAAGTAAGTACCTCATTACAACCAGTATAATTAATTTATCCACAGTCATGTAGGTAGTTCACATTGTAAAATTTATAAGGTCATGTTAAGAACCTTGATATAGCTGAATTTTTATATGATTTTTGTAGGTTTCCTTCCGCTACTTACAACTTTCCGATTCTTATTCCTTGTACAGTCAGCTGCATAGGCATGTATACAAGATAGAGAAGATTTCCGAAGATTTCCCATTTATATAACTCTTAATTTTGCGAAAAAAAGAACACGCAAGCATTTTAAAATTAATGTTGGTAGTCATCTTATATGTCAGAATTCTTGTCAGAAGAAAAATGTCTTTGCAAAATTAAGGCTCCGGTCTGCAAGCGTGGGAACTTTTGATTGAACACACACATAGATATTTTCTACTCATACAGACTCATCGCGCACTCATAGTATACCACCCTGGAAAGAAACAAATATACTTTCGGTGCTACGCACAAGTTACATTTTCATAACACCTTTATCTTTGTAGGATGCTGAAGAATGTCATAAAAAACACGCAATGTATTGTGCCATTAGCTTGACATCGCGACGCCCGTTGGCCAGTAGTGAGTACTACTCATTAGCCAGCGGCAAAGGGTGGGGTCAGAGTGTACGATTTTTGGATATTATCTCAATCTATGAAACAAAGTCAACAAAGAGTTAGTTACACAATAATGACTCGAAAATGGTCCCCACGCGTACAAAGTCGCGGACGTTAAACTAGTCAAGTACAGTCGCGTGCAATAGTATGTACACATATCGACATTTTCAAAATTATGTTTTCATACTTAGTTACAATAATATGTACACACCAAAACACCCATATTATTATGTTGCCATCAACTTATGTCATAATATTGTCAACAAGTCGATGTCAGAAATAAGTAAACACTATTGACTACAGACTACAGACTGAATTACAAATATATGTAAACAAGTTGCAGTTGCATTAAAATGTAGTAATTCATTCCTTGGATCTTTATTAGTCCGAATTAAAATATTTTTCTTTTATACGTTAGTTTCGTTAGCTTTATATAATGAGAAAAATCTTTTTCAATCTTTTTCAACATATATAAAAATGAATTACCACTCACTGACTGATTGACTCATTGACATCATTGTTCTCCCAGATGCAGTTTTATTTTGAAAAATCTAATATGGGGAATACAAAGAGGAAGACGGGTTGAGTTGGGGAAAACCTCGACTTTTCACTTTTTTTTTACGCCCTAGGGATTAAACATGGTATCTCGTAAAGTATAAGACTTGGTGTATTACAAGTTTTGGTCAAAGGTATTTATTTTTGTTCCAATTTTGAAATTTTGAAAAATCCAATATGGCCGCCATACAAAAAAAATGGATTTCAATACAAAAGTTGGATTCCCATACAAAATTTTTCAACTTGAGCGAAGCGAAAGTTGCCGGGAGGTGGCGAGCGAAGCGAGCCACCGACCTTCGAGCCTCGAAGCGGCAACCTGAGCGAAGCGAAGGTCGAGGGGAGGTGGCGAGCGCAGCGAGCCACCGACCTTCGAACCGCGAATCGTCAACCTGAGTGAAGCGAAGGTTGACGGTTCGCACGTCCTCGGGGTTTTACATACAAAATTTTTAAACCTGAGCGAAGCGAAGGTTGAAAAATTTTGCAGGGAGGTGGCGAGCGAAGCGAGCCACCGACCTCCGTACTACGAAGCGGCAACCTGAGCGTAGCGAAGGTTGACGATTCGCACGTCCTCGGGGATTTGAATACAAAATTTTTAAACCTGAGCAAAGCGAAGGTTGAAAAATTTTGCAGGGAGGTGGCGAGCGTGTTAGAAAAGGGATCTTAAATGTAAAGAATAT
The DNA here is from genome assembly GCA_932526365.1 of Lobophora halterata. Lineage (NCBI taxonomy): Eukaryota > Metazoa > Arthropoda > Insecta > Lepidoptera > Geometridae > Lobophora > Lobophora halterata. The sequence continues at coordinate 3,778,934 of OW052012.1, forward strand.
TAGTGAAATAATGAAAATAAATATAAAATTAATAAAATCATTTATTTAAATTACCAAAACAATAATTATCAGGGCGTTTTTAGGTTCCAAAAGTTTAAATATCTAAATATATTTTAACCATCAAGAAATCTTATCAAAATAATGCTAAATAAGTTATTTACCAAGACAAATCATTCCGTTATAGCATTTTATTGTCTACCTCAAATCACTATCATGAAGTTTTACAGAATGTGCACAATTTATTTTAAAACTACCGCTTGTCTCGCAAATTATTACACTTGATGGAGTATTAATCTACTTTTACGCTAAATATTTTATAATGAGGTTACAAGAAATAAGACAGGAACTACAAAACATAAAACTAGGAAATATTATTAGTTTACTATGAAATATTCAATAAATTGAAACACTGGAGAAGCCAAGAAAATACATGTCTAAAAATATTTAGTTCTCCCAATTAAAAAGGTAGATATTAGGTAAGAGGTAGGTAGGTACATCACCTTTTTCAAGTAGTTATTCACTTTAGCTGCCAGACGAAGACTAGCCCGATAATGGACGCACAGCTGCTTTTAAAGCAGTCTCATTTACAATGAAGGTAGTCTATAATGAACAACCGACCGAACTTATCCTAAAACCAATTTGAAAAATGAAGTTGTACACAATCCAATACAACATTACGTTTCATTATACGGTAAAAGAGATAATTCTCTCATCTTTCATAATTGAAAAACGTTCCAATATCTATCAGTTATCTGTTCCCATAAAACATGTTTGCCAAGTTTGGAGATAGATGGCGTTGTTTAAAATGTCCAAGCTTATTATGATAATTCAACAATAGATAAAGGATTTTAACGAACAATTAATAACATCAAAATTACAATACTTACTTCATAATAAATACCTACTGTTTACAATAATCTATCACGGCCAGACTGACAATACTTCGCTCTCGAAGTATCTATAAAATAATTAATTAATAAACAACAGAAATGGATAATATTCATGACCTAAAATTGGTAATTTTGGCTATCATCTTCTTATTCTACAAAATATTACAATTATAAATATACACATACAAATAAATCCACTTAACTTGAAATATAATCATAGTAATTTTTATGACATTTTATTTTCTACGACAAGTTTTTGAAACATTCATCATAAACAAATTATTCATCATTATATTCATCATCACATCTAACGAAATATTTATTTATATATTTGATTTTATTATAATATATCATAAGTCCCGCCAAATATACCAATAAAATTATTATATTCATTAATAAATTAGAACTATATATTTTTGAATAAATATATATATTTTTTAAATAAGATCTCATTTCGACAAATGAGGTAAAAATATAAGCCTCTTTCTCAACGATTATATCAAAAGCCTTTTAGAGTGTTAATTTATTTTTCATATTGATTTTGTGGCAATTAAATAAACTTACTAAACCAAACAATCCACTGCATATGATGTATACATAGTAACCAAATTGTCCAGTGGATATAAAACATCATTTTTTTTTACTAATCCTTTACCAGTTACATAGCCATACTAGACCCGATCCATCCGCTGCTAATGGAATAGGGAAAGTACCAAGTAAAGGTCGACCAGCGGAAGGTCTTAAATTACTTGTAAAAAGTCTTAACTTATTAACATGGTTTTGATTCATTACCGAGCCCAAACGTGCTAAGCTACCAACACCCGCTGCTTGTGTGATTTAAAGCTAGCACTAGGTAAACGGTCGAACAGCGGAAGAATCATAACGTTTAACGTGATCATTAGCGACTTTAATAGCAGATTTTCTAACCAGGCTAAACAGTAAAAAGTCAGTAAAAAAATAATTAACACCATAATTGAATTCTACTGCAAAGAAAAAGCAAAAACCACTATTAAAATAAACAATGGATTCGACATAACATACAAAACGTATCAAATGATAAAGCCCATGTTCTGAAAACCTATATAGTCTTAATAAAACGGACAGAAACTATAAAAATTAACAAAGACGACCACACTAACAAAATAATTAAAACCACACACAAGTTGCAGAACTCTTTGCAAAATAATTTAAAAAAATCTTATGCAAGGGAAACTTTTCATATACTTATGCCTCAAATAAAAGTGCTGAGACTCACCAACTCTCTAGAAAATATAGAGTTATATCCAGTTTCAGTCAGAAAAGCCATCATAGCCCTCAAAAATGACGCTGCAATGGGCCCTGACGAAATACCAGCTATATTTTCTAAAAAGATGTGCAACCGACATATGTACCCAGTATCCATCTTTCAAAAATAATTACTAGATTATTTAACCAAGGAGAAATTCCTCCAGATTGGTGAGAAGCGATAGTGACACATAATATCTACAAGAAAGACAATAAAAGGATATCATCCAAAAGGACCTAGACAGTATATTCCAGCGGATAACCATAGCCGGGCATTAACTCGTTGATCCGTTTATTGTTAATTAACGAAGTTAACATTTTGATTAACGGATTAACTTTCAAGTTAACTTTCAAAAATGTTTAATCGTTAATCCAATGCCTAATAATAGTTACCGCACGGTATAGAAATAGTTTATAGAAAAACCAAAGAGCTCCAACTCTTTAAAGAGTAGGAAAGCGCAAAGTCTTGTAAAAATGTGGCTGGACATAAAATCAAAAGACTCTTTCAACGATGCTGCATTCTTCGGGGAACGGATATCATAAATCTATTCATTAAATACAATACTGCTATACCCTCAAGCGCTGCAGTTGAACGTTTTTTTTTTTCATGGGTAAAGAAATTTGAACACCAAAACGAGCCTCGCTTTCAGACGAGAACTTCAACATGCCAATGTTCATGAAGGGAAATATGGACCATAGGCCCGACGATTAAATTACACATTTGAATTAATACAAGTATTTTGTTTTGTTCCCAACCTGCCAACTTCCAGAAACTAAACCAACAGGTTTTATAAGTTCACTAACGCAACAATATAAATATGCAATTTTATACTTATAAACGGATTAATGATTAACGTTAACTTGCGTTAATTCTTCCGAAATGTAACGCTTTAACGTTTAACGAAGCTAACTTTATTTGTAGCGGATTAACGATTAACGAAGTTAACCATTTGATTAACGGTGCCCAGCTATGTGGATAACCTTGACATCAAATATGTATTTGGGCACTATAAACACGTACCTACAATTGTATGATGGTGTCCTATGATACAACAACTAGGTTCTCTTAAAAATATATTATTCATATTTTGCGCCATTCATTATCGAATTTTTGGTAACTAGAGTAGCAAACCGCAGTACTATTTGAAATTTGTTGCTATTCAAATTTAAAATATCATTTGAGACGAGGTGCTCAAATAAGTCACTATTCAAGATAAGTTGCCATTTCAATATAAGAGATAAGGTGCCATTCGAGATAAGGTGCCATTTGGGATAAGGTGCCATTTGGGATAAGGTGCCATTTGGGATAAGGTGCCATTCAGGATAAGTTGCCATTCGGGATAAGGTCTATTCAGGATTAGGTACACTTCAGGATAAGGTGTCATTCAGGATAAGGTGCCATTCAGAATAAGGTGCCATGAAAGATAAGATGCTATTCAGGATAAGGTGCCATTCAAGATAAAGCGCCATTCAAGATAGGTGCTATAATAGAAACTTAAGTTGTTATTGGATTCCTATTTCAACCCAGATATCCTTATGAAGTGACTTAAGAATAAGTGCGATTAAAAATAATCAGCATTATTCAACCTAAGTAAAATTTCTACAAGATTTGCTAGGAGCCTTGATACCATGCCTGGCTTAATTTCTTGCCAGATCCAGTTCTACCTTTCTCAAGAAAAGAAAGGCAAAATAATTAAAATATGAAATCATATTTTTTTTTTTACGATGATAATAATGATGATCGGAGTTATGATGAAAATTACAAATTATCTACAAAAATTGTATATAATAACTTTATAGTATTTCCCATTCTCTATTTAATATATTGCAAGGTATTATTTATGAATTATTCAAATTAACTTATTTCGCTTGGTCATACTGACATTATTTATAAAATAATATGGTAACAGGTAACAGAATACATAAATTATTGAATTTATAGAGAATTGTAACATTTTATTTAACAGCTTTATATACTCAGTGTATATATAAAAATGACACTATATTATAAAAGATTGAAACAAGGTGTATAATAAAAACTTGGAAAATCAGTATACTTAAAAAGTTTAAAAAACGGCGCTTATAAAATTTAGAAACACGGTGTATATAAAAGTTAGAAACACGGTGTATATAAAAGTTAGAAACACGGTGTATATAAAAGTTAGAAACACGGTGTATATCAAAGTTAGAAACACGGTGTATATAAAATTTTTGAGACACGGTGCATAAATAAAAAAAAACAATTAACCATTATCGCTATTTGGTTATTATAAAAGTTTAAAACACGGAGTATATAAAAGTGAGAAACACGGTGTATATACAAAAAAATTGAGACACGGTGTATAACCAAAAAAAAATAATTAACTAACCATTATGGGTATTTAGTTATTTAATATATTATATTTCAAATCACGTGTCATGCTAAAGTGCAATGATATAAAAGATCTAGTGATCTCCGAAAACACATTGTTTTTAGTGTCTAACTGAGATTATAGTACCTAGTTTTAGATAACGGTTTGAGTCACCTCAATTCTACAAAGAAAGAACGTCCTCTTATACGCAGAAATGCCGAAGAAACTGCGAAGAATGTAGGCAGGGCTTGCCTCCTTACCGGATCACGTTGAGGCGTAGTACAAATCTGATCCAGATTTGAGCAGCCAGCAACGATGGGAGTAGGTGAACCAGTGGTGCAAGGTCAATCGGTCCACCGAATAGACTCCACACGAGTTTGGTAGGTGCTCTGCTTCAGCACCAGGCTCCCGGCTGCATTTGCAGAAAACCGTAACGAAGAAAGGGCTACCGGTCCACAGGAACAAAGGGCACACGAAGTACGAAGATTCTGAAACAATTCGGCGAAAGGATTAATCTGTAGGAGACAGGATTCAGATCCCACTTCTGATGTTAGAAAAGGGATCTTAAATGTAAAGAATATTAGTGAAATAATGAAAATAAATATAAAATTAATAAAATCATTTATTTAAATTACCAAAACAATAATTATCAGGGCGTTTTTAGGTTCCAAAAGTTTAAATATCTAAATATATTTTAACCATCAAGAAATCTTATCAAAATAATGCTAAATAAGTTATTTACCAAGACAAATCATTCCGTTATAGCATTTTATTGTCTACCTCAAATCACTATCATGAAGTTTTACAGAATGTGCACAATTTATTTTAAAACTACCGCTTGTCTCGCAAATTATTACACTTGATGGAGTATTAATCTACTTTTACGCTAAATATTTTATAATGAGGTTACAAGAAATAAGACAGGAACTACAAAACATAAAACTAGGAAATATTATTAGTTTACTATGAAATATTCAATAAATTGAAACACTGGAGAAGCCAAGAAAATACATGTCTAAAAATATTTAGTTCTCCCAATTAAAAAGGTAGATATTAGGTAAGAGGTAGGTAGGTACATCATCTTTTTCAAGTAGTTATTCACTTTAGCTGCCAGACGAAGACTAGCCCGATAATGGACGCACAGCTGCTTTTAAAGCAGTCTCATTTACAATGAAGGTAGTCTATAATGAACAACCGACCGAACTTATCCTAAAACCAATTTGAAAAATGAAGTTGTACACAATCCAATACAACATTACGTTTCATTATACGGTAAAAGAGATAATTCTCTCATCTTTCATAATTGAAAAACGTTCCAATATCTATCAGTTATCTGTTCCCATAAAACATGTTTGCCAAGTTTGGAGATAGATGGCGTTGTTTAAAATGTCCAAGCTTATTATGATAATTCAACAATAGATAAAGGATTTTAACGAACAATTAATAACATCAAAATTACAATACTTACTTCATAATAAATACCTACTGTTTACAATAATCTATCAAGCGCAGCGAGCCACCGACCTTCGAACCGCGAATCGTCAACCTGAGTGAAGCGAAGGTTGACGATTCGCACGTCCTCGGGGTTTTGCATACAAAATGTTTAAACCTGAGCAAAGCGAAGGTTGAAAAATTTTGCAGGGAGGTGGCGAGCGAAGCGAGCCACCGACCTCCGCACCGCGAAGCGGCAACCTGAATTTAGCGAAGGTTGACGATTCGCACGTCCACCTTGGCACCTACATGCTATCTCGAAAAGTATTAGTCGTAGAGTGTTGCAGTTTTCGCCAAAAGTATTTATTTTTGTTCCAATTTTGAAATTTTTAAATATCCAATATGACCTCCATACAAAAAAACATAACTGCCATACAAAACATATGTTTTTTCCATACAAAACTTTAAACGCCGATATCTCAGCAACGGTAAGAGATAGAGGCATGGTTCATAGACTCGAAACTGTATGTATTTTGATGGCAAAAATTTCAACTTATTTTTTTTTTCGATTGGAAATACTTGGATGGATGGATATAGCGTGTTTAGACTCACTATTCGTTATAGAGGATGTTCCAAACTTTTTCTTAAGTGAGGGAGGGGGCGAGCGAAGCGAGCCACCGACCTTCGCATTGCGAAGCGGCAACCTGAGCGTAGCGAAGGTTGACGGTTCGCTGTTTGTGGGTCACATTGAGATGAGTTTAGGGAGGGGGCGAGCGAAGCGAGCTCCCGACCCGAGCGTAGCGAGGCAATTATCTGAGGGATAATAGTGTCGTTTTTAACTAATTCGGGGTTGAAAATTTAGATTTTGGTGTCAGAATTGAAATCCAAGATGGCGGAATTTTTTTTTTCAATCTTTTTTCATGGGTGTCGTTTTTGACTAATTAGGGGTTGAGGATAAAGAATTTTGTCTCGGATTTGAAATCCAAGATGGCGGACAATAAAAAAATTACAAAAAATTCTTCTTTGAAGGATAAAGATGTGGCGCTTAATAATATTGCCCCAATTATTTTTTGATATTCGGAAAATTAAAGAATACAACAATTTTTTTTTCTTTTCTAATTTCATAAAATATTAAAATAATAAAAAATAATAATAAATCACTCGCGAGCTGCTTGCAGCTCGCGCACCGCCCAAAAAACTAGTTATAAAATAAAGCTGCATTACCACTGACTGACTGATTTTTTTCCCAGATGCAGTCTGAATTTTAAAAATCTAACATAGGAAACGTATAGGAGTGTAGAGATGAGTTCAGGAAAAAAATGTATTTTCACCCTTCTTCACCCCCTTGGGGCGCAACATGGTATCTTGAAAAGTGTAAGTCGTACAGAGTTGAAACTTTCACCATAGGTATTGGTTTTTGTTCCAATTTCAAAATTTTGAAAACTCCAATACAGCCGCAATACAAAAATAAAATAAAATAAAATAAAATAAAATAAAATAAAATAAAATAAAATAAAATAAAATAAAATAAAATAAAATAAAATAAAATAAAATAAAATAAAATAAAATAAAATAAAATAAAATAAAATAAAATAAAATAAAATAAAATAAAATAAAATAAAATAAAATAAAATAAAATAAAATAAAATAAAATAAAATAAAATAAAATAAAATAAAATAAAATAAAATAAAATAAAATAAAATAAAATAAAATAAAATAAAATAAAATAAAATAAAATAAAATAAAATAAAATAAAATAAAATAAAATAAAAAAAAAATTAAAAAAAATAACCAAATACCTATGGTGAAAGTTTCAACTCTGTACGACTTACACTTTTCTAGATACCATGTTGCACCCCGAGGGGGGGTGAACACTCAGGTTACTGCCTCGCTTCGTGGAAGTCGCTGGATTTGCAATAACGCACATCTTCCAAAATAATAAGTACAAAAATCAGGCCTCTAGCTGCAACCGTTTACGAGATACAAGCGTTTAAAGTTTTTATGAAAAATATTTTTTTTTGTATGGCGGCCATATTGGATTTTACATAATTTTGAAATTGGAACAATAAACGTACTTATGGTGAAAGTTTCAACTTTGTACGACTTACACTTTTCGAGATACCATATTGCACCCCGAGGGGGTGAACACTCAGGTTACTGCCTTGCTTCGTGGAGGTCGCTGGCTTTGCAATAACGCACTTCATCCAAAATAATAAGTACAAAAATCAGGCCTCTAGCTGCAACCGTTTACGAGATACAAGCGTTTAAAGTTTTTATGAAAAATATTTTTTTTTGTATGGCGGCCATATTTGATTTTACATAATTTTGAAATTGGAACAATAAACGTACTTATGGTGAAAGTTTCAACTTTGTGCGACTTACACTTTTCGAGATACCATATTGCACCCCGAGGGGGGTGAACACTCAGGTTGCTGCCTTGCTTCGTGGAGGTTGTTGGCTTTGCAATAACGCACTTCATCCAAAATAATAAGTACAAAAATCAGGCCTCTAGCTGCAACCGTTTACGAGATACAAGCGTTTAAAGTTTTTATGAAAAATATTTTTTTTTGTATGGCGGCCATATTGGATTTTTCAAAATTTTGAAATTGGAGCAATAAAAGTACCTATGGTGAAAGTTTCAACTTTGTACGACTTACACTTTTCGAGATACCATATTGCACCCCGAGGGGGGGTGAACACTCAGGTTACTGCCTCGCTTCGTGGAGGTCGCTGGCTTTGCAATAACGCACCTCATCCAAAATAATAAGTACAAAAATCAGGCCTCTAGCTGCAACCGTTTACGAGATACAAGCGTTTAAAGTTTTTTATTATTTTTTTATTTTTTTTGTATGGCAGCCATATTGGATTTTTCAAAAATTTTAAATTAGAACAAATAATTTACCTGTGGGTAAAGTTTTAACTTTGTACGACTTACACTTTTTGAGATACCATGTTGCACCTCAAAGGTGGGTGAAAGGGGGTGAAAAGTCGAGGTTTTTCTGATCTCACCTCCATACGCCCTATACGTTCCCAATGTTAGATTTTTAAAATTCAGACTGCATCTGGGTGAACAATAATGTAATTTTTTGTGTGTGTAATTTCCCGTATGTTTTCCATATCTACCTGAAATGGGTAGAAAAAAATTAGTAACGCTTTTTAAGGTACGTAAAAAAATGATAACAAAGCTCATTTACCTAGATCGTCTACTTAGTCGAAGGGTACATATTAGCATTTGTGTCCGATACTCCTGACGTCGCGACGCACCCTTAGTGTCATCCCAACCACAGATAAGTCATAGTCTACGTTTGATCTCAACGGACGTGCAGTCACCTTGAATACTAAGGGGGTACTGAATTTTTTGCGGGCACGTTGTCTATTTTATAGCGAGTCAAGTTTTTCATACTAAAATGTATGGACGGCGGGGATCGAAAAATCAATGATGTTTAAGCCTGGATTATTGCTTTTTGGTTGGAATTTCTGAAAAAAAGGCGTGGTGTCGGAAATATTTATACTTTTGTCTTACGATAACACCAAAGAATTTTCAAATATTCTCAATGATATAGCTTAAATCGTTCAAATACAAAAGGTCGATTTCGATGTTTTTGATCAATATAAAGAATTTTTTTCTCGTAAATTAAGAATAATTTTAGAAATATCACGCGGTGTAAGGGAACACTCGTCTATTAGGCAGTTGAGATATTTTTGTAGTGTCATTAAATGCAGAGAGTTCTTCAATATTATTCAAACCAAAAGTGCCTATTCGCGCGTTTATTAGGGACAATCCTCTTAAGAGTATAATATAAATATGAAAGCTTGGAAGTGTATACATGTCTATGCAGCTGACTGTACATAGTCTTAATATAATAGAGTATCTATTTACTTATGAATATCATTCAACACAAGATCGTGGGTGAAAGATAGGTAGTAGGAGGAAAAAACTCGCGTTTTAGTAAACTTTAGTTTTAGTAAACTTTAGTTACTAAATTATTAGTTCAATACGTCTCTCTCGTTTGTTCAGGAGCAGACTCTACTATTTTTAAAAGAAAATATGGCATATTTTCAATAGTTTGTAAAAATTTAACATTTTAAACAAAACTTGAAAAGCTTTAGCTGTCGTAAAATACAACTCTGTAATAAATGTTCAGTTCAGTTTAATTAATATTATTTACTACAGTTGTTTTTGTATACTATTTTTATTGGATTTCCGTTTGTAATTATGTACCTCAAAGGAATACTTCAGTAATTAGTCGGAAGTTTGGACTGTCGGTACGAGTTTGTGTTTGATTTAAAACGTTTTTGCCTCTAATGACCAAAGCCTTCGCGTTAGGGTGACCATGAAATAGCAATATTATAATTACTAGTGGCTCTGTGAGCTGGTAGACCACGTGAATTTAGTAGTAGTAATCCGAAGTAGTCTATAGTAGGAGTAGTAAGCATTTTTGCCATTTTGCCTATCATACAGGGTAACCATTATCCTCGTTCAGGTATCAGTAGTTACACAAAAACTGAACTTTGTGTTACGTATAAGCTATCTTTGAAATCTAAAATGTTTTTCTTTACTTCCTTATACTCGTAGTACGATGGCACACGACTTTTTTACACACGCCCGTGACTTCGCTTGTAGCGTGGAAAGTCACTCGTCATCAGCGTTTTTACAATCTTCTTCAATTGCAATCTGCTTGTAAAAAAGCTGTGAAAAATTAAAAAGTCGGGTTATTTACACGCCACACACTGGCGTGTAGGCTTATAGCGCGTAAAAAAGCCGTGTGTCATAATCGCTGGGGTGTTGGCTTGTTGGCTTTTTGGCGTGTAGCGAGTATCTTTGCATATGACACACTCGCTAGCTTATTCGCTTCTGAGCGTGTTGAAAGTTTTGTGTATCATCGACAAACGCTAACACGCTCACACGCTAGCTTTTAAAAACGCCAACAATATGCTTGTAAAAATCTTGTGTTTCATCGACGCTTTAGATATTTTAAGGTGCCAATAAATCATTATTTTATCATTTTATCCTAAAACCATAGGCCATGTGGCAAGCCTACGGTAACGATGGGCTGATGGCTGGCCAGTTATTGACATTTTAGTGCTGGTTATTAATATTTATTGCAAAAGCCTTCAATATTTCGCCTTTAATTTGATGGGGGTGTATTGGTTCGTTAGGGTTGTCATAAAATAGAGTGAGTAAATACTTAGTTTTACGACGAAGACGTTTGCCGTTTCGCGTTAAATGTTATGATGACACCATTTTCCGTCCATCTTATCCAAAATTTTGTATATATGTAAGAACTAGAAATCTATTATTGTTTATAAATTAACCTTCCTCACTCAACCATCTGACTATACTTAGGTACGTGAGAACAAAATGAATGATAAACGTATAGGCACGATCAGTATTATTTTGTACTCTCGGCATTTTGATAAACACTTTTTTTGGATACCTTGTCATCTATTTTTCTATCAAATTGAGAGTTAACGTGATGATTTAATAACATACATATATGTTTCAATAGATGTTTATAGATAATAAACATCTATGGAAACTTTAGAAACAATTTACACATATCTGACGTGTTTTTTATTTTTTCAGGCATTTGGGAGCTGCCGTATACTTTTGCTGCGGGTATGTTTGTTTTTACATAATTTAGTCCTCTATAACCTATTCTTCCGCATATATACTTTATACATACTTTATTTAGGTTTTAGCTTAGCTTGTTCCAATGTAGGTAATATGCCTTCAACTAAGGACTTTTCTTTTTCTACTTTTGCTATAATTGTACGTGCACTGCAAACGGAAAGTTGACAATTACATGTGTGAGTGCCTTCGAAAATACATAGCTTTCTAAGGTACCATCGACTAACGGCTTTTGTAGAGCCACTCTACCATAAACTACTACACGCACTGAACGGTGAAAGAGCTATTTTGTTTCTACTGTTGTTTTGGTCAATTAAGGGTCATAAAATCAATAGGTACTAGACAGTGATTGACTGGGTACTTATTGATTGAACATGAACATTACCACCATTACTATATTTATTTTATTATCGAGAGGCATCACCAAAAAATTAATAAGTAGATAGATAGTAACACTTTGTTGCATACCCCAAAGAAACATACAAAATAAAAGGAAGCTAATCAATAAAATAACTAAAATAATGTCTGTAAACTATCCTAACATACGTACAAGAATATTGGCGCTCAAGTTCAGGTTTACCATGAATTTGAAAGGCACTGTATAATAGCTAGTGAAGTTACTGGGCTTTTGAGACTGGCCATCAAAATAATGTTTCATTGTGGACGAGCGCCTTAACAGTGCCTCACCGGCCTATGTAAATCCAAGTCCTGTGTAGTACTGTTCTGGTCGTGAGGAGGCGTAGACTCTGCACATAAAAAAATATAGGTAGGTACATAAAGCATTAAAAATAATACATTAAAATTTTGAACAAACGTTTTGTAGAGCAACTTAACTCTGCAAAGACTCTATTGTTGGGTATTTTCATTATTAGAAAGGGGATTGTTAAATACGAACCATTGCGCATTGATTGTTCTCAGAGCCCAATTAAAATGCTGGTGCTTACAAAGTATTAAAACCATGACAACCTATCCTATTAAATATCAATGTTCATCTCATCAGTATTGAGAGAATTGTTAATTACAATACACGTATACACCCTTTTATGAAAGCCCATTTATTGTACCAAATCGTATACATGCAAACCTATGCAACATATAATATTACTGATAGAATATAATTTTATGTTTTAACTTTCTGTTTACTAAGGTTTTTGGGAGAATTGTACATTTATACAAGCAAAACCATAAAATACGTTTATAATTCTCATGTGTCTTTATATTATACTTTATATTGATATATTAGTGGCATAAATCTAACTGTTATCTCTAAAACTAATTGTGCGGTTTCAGACTAGCGTATTTTTGTCGCGCGTATAACGCGAAAATTCAAAAGTGTGTCGCGCGGTTTCTGGCGAGTGTCAGTAGCATGAGGCGTCTCTTGCGGCTTTTCGCACGTACACGCCCTCCAAAAAATAAAACACGAATAAAGGGCGAATTCGCCCGGTGAATCCGCTAATCTGAAACCGCAATGACACCTTAGCGTCAACGTATTAAATAACAAAATAACACTTTACCAGTAAAAGAGAAAGCTCATTAATCTAGTAGTCCCATAGTAAACTTATAATTACCATGTAAACAAACTGTATTGGTTTGTGATGTAACCAAATCTATAACTAGTGTATGTATAACGTCGCGTGCGCACTGGTTCCGCTTCCGAGGATGCGCAAGAGTCGAGCGCGTGTGAACAATGCGTTATGTAAATAACAATTTTCAATTTCATATGGTTTAGTTTTACTTTTACTACTACTTATATTTTCGTCTATACCTGAATAAAATAATTGAAAAAAATATTTGGGTATTGTTTGAAGAAATAATACATATTCTCATTACTTATTACTAACTAAGCTAAACGGACCTTTTACTAGCACTTTAAATAATAAGTAATATGTATGAAAACCCTCGAATGTTTTTATTACCCGACTGCAAAGGAGGCGGGTTATGTTTTTCGAGTGTATGTATATGTATATATGTATATATATATATATATATATATATATATGTATATACGAGTCTGAGTCTTGGCGCTGCCCTGCAGGCTAAACGGCTGAACGGATTTTGATAAATGATAGTCTAATCAAAACTTGATGGATTTCGGTAAATGCGGTATGTTTAGATCGTTTTGGTCATAGGAGTGACAAAGAAGAAACAAAAAGTTGAAAAAAAAAACTAATTTGGCGATAATGTTTTGGCATTCGGGTTTTCAGATTTTATAGGCTTTAAGTTAGTTATCTTCATACTTTACGTATTGTTACAGATAATGTTAGACCTAATCCCAGCTACTATATCTGCCAACTGTATTTGTTATACCACAAATCATAATACCGCAAATCATTACAAGGTGTTTGTCATCAGTAATCACATATTATATATCGTCCTATCATAACGTTACTATATTCTGCTGCACTGCTGCTGCACATTCTATATCGCAACAGGGCGACGACACCTGTAGGATCGTGTGCCAAATTATACAAATTCCAAACATTATGAAATTTTGTAGTTCTAACCGAAATTATGATTGTCTATGCAAAAAACTTAACACTGACTAAATGTGATTGGAAATTGGCACTTTCTTTTTATGCTTGACATTATTGATATTGCAAGTACAACTCAGGCGAATTAACATGATACCTGGCTCGAGTGACGTGAAAAATACAGTGTGGCATTGAATAATTTTGGCAAAGAAGAGGACGTGGAATACTTGGTACCTAATGATAAGGTTTTGTAATAAGAAAAAGAAGAAACACGGAGGGCGCCGCGCGGCGAGGGAAGCATCGAGTTTAGAACCAGGTGTCATGTTAATTCACCCGAGTTTTACGTATGGTATGGTTCACTTTAGGCATGCTAACTTCGTTATGAGACGCTTCCTTTTACATAAATCTAGCTTTACATTAATTTATAATATATTAATGTTTAGATAATATTGTATCACCCGTATTGTTGTAATGGTATTTATTAATTTTACACAACCGGAAATTGGATCAGATACTAGGAGTCTCATGTATAATGCGTCCTCAGTTAATCTTCTTTCGTGAAAACCGCTTCTTGTAATAAACTCGGAGATTTATCTCAATAATTGGCACAGAAGTTTTGTTCTCTTGTCTGAGCACTCTATGATCCAAATAATACATTATTTCATTGCTATCGTGTAATATTCTACCACAATAATTGTCACAAGCGATGGATGAAGGGCGTGTCGGGTCTATTAATGGTATAATTCGAGGGGACAACCGATAGTAATTGAATGTTTCCGCTTACATTAAGTATAGTGCGCTTGATGAAATATCGGGTGTTATAACCCAAAAATAAGTACTTCTTTACTTATGACCAGACTGGCGTAAAGCTTATTGAGAAGGATAAGGATTTTATACGCGAAATAACAAAAACAGGCTAGCTTGGTATGGACGGACACGTGATGCGAAGGGAACAATGTCATGTGACTAGAAGAGGGCTGAATATGGAAGTGAATGGATAAAAGAGTAATGGTAAAAGTGGAAGGCCAATAAAAAGATGGTCAATGTGTGAAAGATCATATGAATAAAACAGGTGTAAGTGGCTGATAGAGACGAATGGAAGAAGAAATCATGTTGTGCCGATCCTGCGTAAGTGGGAAAAGGACCAGAAAATGATGATGATGACGCGAAATAACGAAATTATTTTTCTCCGTGTATTCATGATTTCTTTTTTTATATAATTTTTTTTTGTTTTCAATGTTTAATACAATAATTCAGTAAATTAAATTAGAAGGTACCTGGAATTATTGATTTGCACTATCTACCTACTTTTCGATGCATTCTCTGCCGTATTGCTGTGTATACCTACACCTTAGCTTCGTTTGTCCGTTGTCTAGAAACTCCGGTATCTACGAGCCTTTATTGTATTATGTAGATTTTATTCTCAGCCCGGCAGGAGCATTACTCTAGTATGCAGAGCAAAATATTGCTATTTTCTTGCATTTTGCTATTCCGAGACAATACCAAGTTTCTATGTTTATAAATGTAACTCTAGGTCAAGAGCTGTGATAAAGCGATTTGGCTATGCGCCATCCTCAGCACTACTATCTCTCTCGCCTCCTCACAAGAATTATATTTATGGTGGAAAGGGACGTGCTAATGTTTTGTAAACGACTAACGTCATCACGCTTATTTTGTAATAACTGGTTTTGGGATGCTAAATGACGCTAAGTAGTCGTCTGAGTTATTGGATTGATTCTGATTCATAATGCCGCTGCTGGCTCTAGATAGCAACCACAACCAACTCACATCGATCCAATATTAATAAAAAAAAAATATAGCCTTTTAATTCCACCATCCTAATGGTTTTTTTACATGAATGTTAGTAAATAGGTGCTAGTTATTAGTTGGTTAGTGTCTTTACTTTGGATGTGGATCCCTCCTCGGGTGAAGGCCTACTCCAGCTTCTTCCATTCTTCGCGGTTAAGCGATCTCCAGGTTTTGTGCTCTAATATTACAAAGATGAAATTTTGTGGGAATAGATGAAATATATTCGTTCTAATTAATAATCCTTAGTATTTTCTCTGTGATCATACCTTATACAAACTGTAGTCTGAAAACCTCCAAAACACTTCTAATTGACACATTTTGTATATTTTCGGTACACAATCGCAATAAATGCGTGGGTAGAGCCTTTTATTGGAGGGTCGATAGACAAATTAGGAAGTGGTCACGGACGTTCGCTGGCACTTTGACACCAACTTATAAAGATGTTAGCACTGTCCCACTCTCAACCATTTTGACTAGCAAAGTTGATGTAAATAGCAAAATATCGGAGCTCGGTGGCATGCCTTAGAAAAACCTCAGCAATGAACTGAGAGGGATTCGCGATATCTGTTTGCTTGGCACTATTCTGAGGCCCGATCACGAACTTTTGCGTTAGCGTTGTCAACGAGAAGTCAACTGTTTGTATGACGTTTTGAAAACGATAATACAAACTGTTGACTTCTTTACTTTCGCGGGAAGTTTGTGATCAGGCCTCAGATGTTACAAGCGTCTTACCATCATCAGGAAAGACGCTTATCTGTGACCAAAACAGTGCCTCCTAGGACTTTGAATCACATTAACTGATAATGATGATGATGATAATCATGCATTTTGAAAAACTAGCAGTCATTTACATAGTTAAAGTGTATACTCTATGGATACAGTTATTTAATTCTGAATCGTGACCAGTGTAGAGCTTTCTTCGATTGTTCTCGAAATTTCCTTCGTGACATTGATAGAGATCGCTTTACATGTGCACATCCGTAAAACTAAGAGTGACGGGGTACAGTCAGCCAAATAAACTACTAACAACCAGAGTAAGTAGAGCGGTAGAGCTAAATTCACGTCGACAAGAGCAATTAAACTCTGGTAAGTACGTATTATTATAAGAATTATTTTTTTATGACTGTGTTCAATCAAAAATAGCATGCTTACATCATCACAATAACAAATTAGTAGAAGTTTATTATGAAGGATGGATGGTTGAATAGATGGTGGGTATTCAATGACAAATCTTAACTATTAAGGGGAATCCTCAAATCCGAATTCCAAAATGTTTCGGACAAATACTCAAAAAGTACGCCGTATTATAGTTATTTCTACGCACTATTCGTTTCGTCCATGTTTTTTGATTTCGTCAACAAAAAAGTTAATTAAAGTATGACACTTTAATTAAGATTTTATACGTGTTTTAAAATTAACCCTACTAACTATAAAACACGTATAAAATCTAAATTAAAGTATGAAACCTTTCACTTTTTTTGTTGACGAAAAAAAAAAACATGAACAAAACGAATACTGTGAAGAAATTACTATAATACGGCGTACTTTTTGAGTATTTATCCGAAACATTTTGTATGGAATTCGGATTTGAGGATTAGCCTTAAACCTGGAAACTACTAAACCCTATACCATGCAGACGAAATTGTAGCTGAAATAAAGATTCGATTTTATAAACCTATTTGAATTATTGAGAAATAACTTTTGTGTCTGGTCCGCACCTTGTTGTTTGGTTATAAATTCAATTAATCATAATTCAAAGCACGCAGAACCAAGGTTGAATCATTTGCCCATCTGAATCTATCATTGATGAATTAAGAGGATATGTGAAACTGTCAGAAATGACAGCTGCCGAATTGTAAGACAGTGATAGCGCAATTAGACACCTTACCCCGAGGGAAGAGGTTAGATATGGATTTTTGTCGTTCAAAAGTAATGGACGTAAGCGACAAATGATAAAACATCGTATGGCTTGAAAAGTATTGAATTTATAAAAATATCCATTTACATTTATCTAAGTTCTGTGATTACTCACTCAATAGTATAAAAATAAACCGTCAATATTCTCTAAATGCGGAGGATGGATGTAAATCAGATTTTAAGAGGGCCTATTTCAAAAAATAAATCTATCGAGTAAAGTTTCACCTATAGTGTTTCTGTCTTACATTTATTTATTATATCCTCAAGTAATCACTGTATTAACATCAAGTTTGTAAACTGTACCGTTACCGAGTAAGAATGAAACGCAGCGGCTCCAAATTTTCACATAGTCTCTTAAAGACAATAATGTGGTGTGGACGCACCATAGTTTTAGGATAAGTACCTCCACTGTGGTGTGGATGCATCATGGTTTTAGTGCAAGATCACTGTGGTGTGCACGCACCATTTTTAGGAGGTTTTAGGAGTCCCATTTCCCAGAGATGTGGGTCACAAAAAATACAGGAATAAACCGACAAAAAAAAATCTTAAAACCTTGTCTTCCTTAGGAAAGCCTAAATAAAAGCAGTAGTAATTATTTTTACGTTTATAAGATGTATGTATTTCGTATACCCTAGATCGTGTATACCAATATTTGACCAATTTTCAACAAGATATGGAACATTATTATTGTATGTGCGTATTGTACTCTGTACGATATACCAAATGTTGCTACACATCCTCCATAATATACCTCTGTATAGGATAAAGATAGTACCTACACCTACTCTTTGATATTCCTGCCCACCATAATAGCAATCGTATTGTAATAACTGTTTTTTTTATTGTATAAGAAATTAGTACATAGCGATAAAACAAAACATCTAAAAAGCCACGAATAGTTTGTCCTAGATGTAAGCTGGTTCTCCTAATACATATAGGTTTAGGTTTAACTTTAAAATTACTTTATAGTTGCGTAAACAGGTTTGGGGAAGACGCTAGTGTAGTATATAGGTAACGTTATGTGTATAAAAGAAAAAAGAAAGTGTCTATTCTGTAAGTTGTAGGTAGGTAGTAGGTAGAATGAACTTAAACAAGGTGATAATATTGGCAGAAATAATAATAGAGCCAGTTTTATGTTTAGAAATCCACAGTATTCAATGTAACAGCTTTTTACACCCATTTAGCACCTACACTCGTGTGTTACGACATTCGTTTCAGCATATAAAACTTCAGATATCGGCTGTTAAGATTCTAAGATTTTGATTTTAAGGGAATCCTCAAATCCAAATTCCATACAAGTTAGTAGGATTAGCCTTAATGTTCAATTTTCCTCAATGAGCAAGTTGCTAGCCAGCGATTTCAGGTGTAGTTTATAAGTGCCGGGGCGATCAAGGCATTATTTTTATGGCAGACTTTGACATTGGACTAGGTAATTTGTATTTATAAGACCTAGTGAATATAATTATTGTATGTTTATTTAGTTTTATTTTGAATGTCATTATTTCATTGGACATTGTTATTCACTAAACCTAAATTTTACGTAAAATTTTTACATCTACTGCATTCTTCAGTGAATTATATGACTCTACTTTATACATTCATAATACTTGTGTGTATCTGTAACCATACTTGAGACAAAAAAATAATTCATTCATTTATGAGATCTTGCCTGGCTATACCTAATAATAATTTTCCACTTTGTATTATTCAAATTTTATCTGTGTTTTCTAATGAAAGGAAATCACGCAAAACGATGGGTTTATTTATAGAAGACTACTTTTCTGTGGTTGTCATTAAAGTAAGGTACGGTCTGAAAAATCCAACACCACTAGGTCATTGAGAAAAAATAACATTAAACAGAATATTTGCTAACTTTTTTTACTTGACCTACAAATTTAATAAAATGTGTTGTTTCTAAATTGCTATAATTATCCTCATTTTACCGAGACAAATTACAGAGACATAGATAAATTACTTGAATTAAGTATTTATCAAATCAAAAAGTTTTGTGTTTGTTTTTGTATCGTTAAAATACAATTTCGGTTTGAGATCCGCTCTAGAGCGGATCTCTCATGGATTGTCAATACTCTAGTAGTTGACACCTGCAACTTCGTTTGCGTTGCGAATGTATAAAATTTATTTCTTAGTCTTCTTCTTATCATGTCACTAGTTCTTTCGAACCAGTGTGGTGAAAGAATTTCAAGTGCACCTCGAAGAAGCTTCTTTCTTAGTACGCGCCTACGTTTCTTAACGAATATTCTCTCAACTTTTCAAGTCTCTACGTGCAGTGGAATATTTCGTACGTTATCAGTCAGTCAGTCAGAACTAAGCTTTTTTTAGATATTGATTGATTGTTATCACCTCGTGACCTAAAAATATCTAATAACACTTTGTTTTTCAAAATTCATCAAAGAATTTAGAATTTAGAATTTAGAATTTAGAATTTATTTATTTACAAAAAACATAACATTACAGATAATCCAAATCGTTACATTTTAAACAAAAATTAAAATTACACACAAATACAGTCAACACAATAAACTTTAGTAAAATAAAATAAAAACAACAGGTAAATACCTACAAATTAAACTTATTAACATAATACAAACTTGAGATAAAAAGAACAAAATATGAAATAGGCAGGTAGGTATATACAACAATTTAAATACATAAAGTTATAGTATTCGAAGTAGGTATAGGTACATAATAGATAATAACTAAGTCAGTCTTTATCTATACTCTAATTTTTCGGGGTATGTCTTAACACATTTTAAAATCGTGGTCCATTTATCAGCAAAGACATCAAATGTAGGGATAACAGTGATTAAGTTATTGAGATGGCGTTGTGCGCGGCAGATTGGGGACTGCTGGCGTGCGGTGGTGCGCGCAGGCATCGGCGCGAACAGGGGGACGCGCCCCGGCCTGAATCTAGAGCGGTTCTCCGGGACACAGAGTCGACTGGCCTCGCTTAATAGTTCAGGACAGTTAAGAGTGCCTCTGAGGATACGGCAAAGGGTCAATAAGCTGTTTATCAGAGCGCTACAACGAGTCAGATTCATACACACCACCGCCAGTCGGGTAAATGGTAGACCAGCAACCCCTTGGTCATTAAAATAAATTACAATCAGAATACAAACCCACACTGATTGGCATAAATTAACTCCAACTTACCTGCCTACTACATCTACATAATGACTAAATTGGTGTAGGTAAGTAGTTAACAAGTCTAATAATTATGTTAGAGCTTTTATAGATTAACACAATTCAGAGGTTCTATGGTTAGGGTATTAAATTATTTCTATGCATGTAGTAGAGTAGTATTTTACTTAGTGCGAAGCCACACTGCTCCGATGCGTTGCGTTACGTCGCAGTTTGTACTGGCATTTGGCGCTGAATCAAACGAGGCTTCCGAATCTAGCGATGCAACGCAACGAAACGCAATGCAACCTTCGTTCTTAGATAACACAGATAAAATAATATTGCATCCTATTCGTATATTAAGTACTAAAAGTATATTAAGATTCAGCATCAAACAAGAGAAAGTTCTTATTGCATTTTTTTAAAATCTTGTAACCGTTACAAAAATGCTTTTTTCATGATTTGAAAAGAATAGTGGTTTCCTTTTCTCTCGTTAGTTTTAATCAGATTTTAGCGAAATTTCGGTCTTTTTTTCATTTTCTCTGATTATCGTTCACCTTAGTCATACATTTATTAGGTTAACGTACGTTATATTCTGTGACCTAATTATACTTGTCTTGTCTACAATAAAATAGTTTGATTAGTTAGCTCATAAATTATGCATTCAATATGTCGATCAAAAGTGAAGTTTTTGGTGAAGGGGTTTAAACTAATACATACCTCAGACTTGCTTTGTATTAGAGCAATTGCTCTATGCAATACATAAAAAACTGGGCTGGTCAGAGTGGTCAGTGTCATAATAAATAGCTCTTGCAAAATTAAAGCGCTGTGGGATTTGGTTGCATAATAACTTAACCTATCCTAATTTAAGCTTTGATTTATTTGCAAAAAGAGTCTTATTTTTTATTTTCGTGTTATTAGTGAGTTGAAAAATTTTACCGCCTGATACCTAGAGCCATACTTTGCAATATTCATCCGTGGAAAGTTTAAAAGTACCTACCTATACACTGAGCTTGCCTAGTAAATACGAGGAAAAATCTTATTCCCGCTTGTTCTTACCTACTGCGTTGCTATTAGTAACAATCGGGTTTTTTTTCTCGATTTTTTCTAGCTATGATCTTACTGGGTACAATCAAGAAAATATTTCCCAGTCGTCTGTCTATCTATCTAACCAGCCTCTTACTTCCTTTAGGTAGCCCTCTTCTGCGATCTATAAGGCTCTTTTTGCAATCTTGAGATAGCCTGATCTGCTGGCCACAAGGATAAAATATGAAAATATAATTCACATGCAAAGAATATGATTACATAATACGTATAATGTTTGGACATTTCAACGTTACCTATCCCCAAATTAAACAGACTTTGTTCTATGGGATTATTTTTCACAAAAATCTAAAATCAATGAACGCACAGTCGATAAGTTAATGCCACAATAGGTGCTCACCATCTCAATGGCATCTACGGAGAGCGTTTCCATGTCTCCCCCACATAAGATAAGAAATGCAGAATTAAAACCGTTTTGACTGTGAAACGTATTTAAATGAAATGTATTGAAAAACTCAGCAGGAAATGAGTTTCTTTCAGTGCTCTCTTACTTGGGCGACTGTTTTAGACGGAGACTTTCTACTGCAGATTTCTTTAGCTAAATGTTTGTGGCCAATAAAGGTGTCGAGCTTTTATGCTCTGTGAATAAACTAATCTAGTAATTGCACTATATCTAAATATCATAATAAGATTTTGGGACGTTTTACACAACGTCATCAAACCCCAAACTAAGCTTACTTATAAACATATAAACTTTATAACTAATACATACAAATAATAATACATAGGAAACACTCAGGACAAACACCGATGTTAGTCACACAAATGTTTGTCCTGCAGGGAGAATCGAACCTGCGACCCTGGCATGGCAGTACGACCATCCGTGTCGTCAAATATTAAATAGTTTTTGTGTTCAAGATTTTGAATAACAGCAGGACCTCTTCTTCTTATCGTGTTACTAGTTCCTTTGAACCAGTGTGGTGAAAGGATTTCAAGTGCGCCTCGAAGGGGCTCCTTTCGTGCACTCAACACATGTTTTCGAACTTTAGGTTCTACGACATGCCGGTTTCCTCACAATGTTTTCCTTCACCGTTGCGAGAACGTGGGATGCATACATAGATTTTTTTCGACCGTAAAAACCCATTTACGCATGACTGCCACCGGGATTTGAACCCGCGACCATCAGATCGCAAGGTAAGGGCCTCATCCACTTGGCCACCATGTCCTCATGGTTCAAGCAGGACCTGAAAATTATTAACATAAATACAAATGACTACCAACTGTACCTACAGTTAGACTAAAAAAAATTAATACTCCTGAAAATTTTAATGTCCATGTAATGACGGATGACACTCACCAGTTTCGTCACGATGTTGCCTACATGCATCTTCGGGTTGGGAAGTGTATGATTATAATTAATTATCCTAATTAGATCTAACAAGCACTAATTTAGACCTATGTAAGTAAGTATATCCCACCCTCCAAACTAACATATCGTTGTGGTAGGTACTCTCAAACATCTTAGAAATTCGAGTTAGCAAAAAACGCGTAGGAGTGTCATAATACCAACCTCCCGTCGAGAAATCATCTAATTGGTGACAATAATTTACTCATTAGAACCAATTTGTCACTCGGCGCTTTATTGGAGTACTGAGATAACCCGCTGCAATAGGCAGTGTCCTAATAGAACGCGATGACGCGACCATCGCAAGTTCGAGCGAACGTCGACCGCGCGATCTCGCGATCAAACGTATACTAACGTCAAATAGGCGTCCCGATTGGCAATCGCGCGATCGCGCGACGCGACTCGATGCCAATTGGGACGCCTATTTGACGTTAGTACGTTTGATCGCGCGACGGTCGCATCGCTTGCTCGCGCGACGATTGCGTGATCGCGTTCTATTAGGACAACGCCATAGAAGATGCACGCGTTGTTTTTATTGCGAGACGTCTTAACGTTGCAAAAACTGACCTATTTCACACAGAAGATTTTCC
This sequence comes from Lobophora halterata, assembly GCA_932526365.1. Classification (NCBI taxonomy): domain Eukaryota; kingdom Metazoa; phylum Arthropoda; class Insecta; order Lepidoptera; family Geometridae; genus Lobophora; species Lobophora halterata. The sequence continues at coordinate 3,802,897 of OW052012.1, forward strand.
TAGTCATTGTCTGTCTAGAACTCTAGAATGTAGATATAGGTAGAGTCGAAGTAAGGCAGTTTTCTTTGCATAATATCTCGGATGTGCTCTACAATCTAAAAAAAATGTAGAGTAAAATTGTATTGTTGTGTGTCAATTAAACTCGTATAAAAAGGAGTTATTTATTGTGAAAACCATAAATGTAATTAATGTCTCATAAATTTTCAATTTTTGTTTTAAAAGACTACGTACCTTTTTTGTTAGACGTGAAGACCATTAGATAAAATTAAACTAATGACCTATAAAACAAACAATGGTGATAAAGAAAAAAGAATACTTCTCACTAAGACGGAGGCAATCATTTAATTAACTTATCTCGTTGTTATGACATAATTACATTAATCCGGTGATTAACAATGTCTACTCATAGAAATCAATAAAAAAATTAATACGATTGTCTTGCTTTGCTACGTAAAAAATACTGATAAAATTACAGATAAATATTATTACGCCATGTTTGAAATAGGTATAAGTAATCTGACTCTTTTCACACCGTATAAGATTGTTTTAAAAGTTGGTGTTGAAAGAATATTTACGGCAGCAAAAACACAAATACATGTAGGTACGTAGTTTAACCTTATCTTAACTATGTATGTCTTAGATAAACAAGATATGAGAATTTATATGTATTATGGCTGATGGATTAACAAATGTGCCAATAACCCGCGACCCTCACACGAGGCGCAGCCTGCATCGTGAGGATCATAACAAAAGTTTATACCTAGGTATATCTCAGAGCAACTAAATTAAAGAATGTAGGTATTAATAATATTAATGTTTGACGGAAGCAAAAGTTTCATAACTAAACTGTCCCAAAATCTTTAAACACACAAAACTAGCTGGTACGTGAATTTTCTTTTAAATCATATACGAAGAATCTCATGACGAGTTTTACATCATTTTCGTTTCCCCAAAAAGCGTGGTGAAAATATTTTCACTCATAGAGTTTTCCGACAGTGTTCCAAATGCTTTTAGATTTCGTAGCATGATTCAGGCGCTCCGGTTTGCTTTGTACTCAAATGGCTCAATGTTTAACGTGATTCTTTTGTTTTTCTCCATTTTCCAGAAAAGCGTTTTCTGAGTGGCCTCATTAGATTGGCTAATGGAGATAAAACATGTGTGGTTAGAAGAGATTGCTGGTTGTTTTTATTATTTTATGTGGTTAGTTTAATATACTGGCAGAGATACCGTTAGCAACAGAACGACAGCTACCGTTTTTGAACGGCGTTCTATATATAAACGTTACTTTACCATTTCTCTTATTTCTAAATATTTAAAAATTATATAATAACTAAGACTTTATATGGCACGGAAGTATGTGCCATGAACCTTATCTAGAAATAATTCGTTTCATTCTTGGTGTTGGTGATCCATGACATTCGTAATTAGAAGAGCGAAATATCACATATTTAAGCAGGATTTTTTTTCTTCTTTTGGCTGGCCGTTTAATGCAGTTGGCGGCAGATAGCCGTTAATATACCGGATTCTTTAAGTTAAGTCCTGCTACTTATGTCGACGATTTTATCAAGGTTAGCAATCATTTTGACCCATCTCGACAATCATAAAACCTTTTTTTGTAAAATGATTAGATAGGTACTAAAGGCAACAAATTCAGGGACGAGTGCAAGTGAAGTCCGAAATTTCTTCAGGTAGCACTTTGCAATGTGGATGTCAAGAAGAAGCTTCGAATTAACCACCTACTTACCCACTAAGTGCAGGTGCAAACTCCGCCAAGCGTAGCATGAATGAATGGTAATGTGCACTTGCATTGTAATAATCGCTTGCAACGCCGTCAATCGCCATTGTGCAAGCCGTTTCCCATAGGCTTTCGTATTAAATAAGCATGAACGCCATGGTTTCACGTCATGGCAGGACGCCATTATTTTTTTTATAATGAATAAGAAATGGCTAGACGCTCTCCTGATGATAAGAGATCACGCCTGCTCATATCCATAACAGTGCACACACAGGCCTGTGATTCCCATAAGCCGGTGTATCACTGCTACTGTTGGTCAGTTTCGAAAGCCTTGTAATTTCAGCAGCTACAGTGTCCTTCGAACCGGAACACAGTAATGCTTACACATTATGTCGGAATATCTGATACTATGTTTGTATATATCTAGACGGCATTCTGCCGGGATCGCTTTCCAACGTAAAAAAGATACCAAAGGTATACAGATTTTACGTTATTTTGGCATCACTTAAGGTTACAACGGAAGCAGAGTTTCGATAATTATTTCAATTTTGAACAGCTGTGGTAAAGTACCTGATAGCTCATCATTTTTTAATTGGAAGGTTCGATATGATACCAGTTTGAAGTATCATTGTATGCAATTAAGCCATTGTTATTTAGACTACACATTTGTTGTTTCTGGTTGTTACGTGCATTTTACTGCTCATATTGTGCTGTTTAGATCAGTATAATTGGAAAAAAAGCTGTGTTGGCCGAGTGGGAGGTGCCTCGACTTTCGATCCGAAGGCCGAGGGTTCGAACTCAGTCGTTCTTTATGTATTGTTCTGTTCAAAAAAACTATCTGTGCTAAAACACGTGCTTAACGGTGAAGGAAAACATCGAGAGGAAACCGGCATATCATAGAACCAAAAAAGTTCAAAAAACATGTGTCAAGTGCACGAAAGGAGCCTCTTCGAGGCACACTTGAAATCCTTTCACCACACTGTTTCGAAAGAACTAGTGACACGATAAGAAGAAGAAGTATGATTGGAAATAATAATTTGGTATTACGACGCTCAAGTAAGTTCATTGCATTTACCTTTACAGTAGTACAGTTTACAAGAGGGTGAAATTGTAGAAATATGTATGAAATACGTTGCATTTATGTATTCATAACCGGTACATACTTACAGTGCGTGTCTATGAAGACCAAAAGTAACTACGAAAAACAAACCCCATTTTCTACAAAAACACTTGAGTAAGATCAAAACAAGTTTTCCCAAAGAAAAGTGATCAATTAGACTCGTGATCCGGTGTAACTCTCCACTTTATAAATAGAGGCCCTAAATCGCCGTATCATGTTATTTCCCTCGTAGTAGGCATGAATACCGAGTAACATGTTATTTAGCATGGTATAAAACAGATCACACATAACACTTGTTACTTTCTGAGACCAAGTCTGTTACAAATTCATCGGTGGATATCACCGCGCGATTTCGTACGTTGTGATTTCATGATACTTGTCACCATTCACAATTTCGTAGACTTATCTTATAAGAACCTAATAAAATATTCCATACGCAAACATGCGAGGCCGTTAGGTCCATAACAGATGTTTTGATTCCAACGATACTGATTATAGAACCAAATTTTGATCTAAATCGGTACCGATTGGTCCCTTTGTGTATTGTAAAACATTTGTGAAAACAAAAGCTAGAATAAATTTCAGTCAAAAAACTCAGAAACCGTTTTGTACAAAATTATGATTGGTTTGGAATTTATCGATGGCAGTTTAGCTCACTTCTATTTCTTTTTAAAAACATATTGTATTTTCATAAATATTTTTGCATCTGTCGCCGCATGTACGAGACATTCAATAGTGCTGAAACAGTGATTTGATTTTATGTTTAGAAGCGTCATAAAACAAGCAAAGAATATTCACATAAAATTGAAAACTTGCGCTGAGTTAAGAATATCAGAAAAAGACCAGAAACTCCATCGTTAAATTGAGAAACTCATGCGTGACTTTTACTATCCAATTCAATTACAATGTAGTAATAATCAAAAGCGCATTATTATTATTAGTAGGTACCTACGTACGCTTTTAATCCTAATGATGTTTCATTAAATCAATTAGAATTAGGTCCCGAAGGACCCATTTCCACAATTACAAAGCATTATATTTTTATCTTGACTGAATTTCGATGTAATGTTTATACCCATTTTCTATAATATTCAATCAAGATAATATTTAAACAGAAAGTAGGTAAAGTTTAAAAATAGGTAAAGTTTTTATAGTGAACTCTTTTGGAATTCACTATAAAAACTTTACCAAATTAGGAATAACACAAATGAGGTACGAAGAATTTTTGCTTGAATAGAATCCAATGAACATCGCAGTTCACACAATGTGACACGACACGTGTTTCCGATCGGTCTCAGGTCACTAGACTCCGTAACCCTATTTGCTGACTACAATGTACACACACGCTTTCTTACACGTAATGAGATACTGATTATTTTTGCGTAGTTTAAATATACAATGTTACTGATTTTACGTAGGTATTCATTCTAGAAGGTTATGCGAGAAAAATACACGGAGAAAAAATGGGATACCGACACAAAATAGTAACCTATACCTAATATATTTTCTTGTACCCTTTAATATCTTTTGTTAGCTAGAGATCTACATATCATATTGTATTCGTTACTGAATTTCGTTAGCATTGTTAGCAATTATTGTAATCTTTACTAAATTATTCTCGCTGTCAAAATCAACTAGAATTTTAGTAACTACCTATATCGAGATTTTTTTCTCCGTGTAGCTTGTCCTGCAGTTCTGGTCGGCAGACTTAGAATCTAAGAGTTCGAAAATGTCACAAAATTATTGTATTATAGGTATAGGTACATTCTTATACTCTATCCATCCATAAATACCTACTTTTCAAGCTGGTTCAAAATTGATGTTAACTTTACAAAAAGTAAAACACACGTTTTCTACAAAGCTTTGCACACAGAATAAAAAAATAAAAGCACTTTCTTTCTGTTAACGAAAGTGTTATTACACCGAGAACTTCCACCTCTTTGATAAAACTGTCATGATCTTTAACTCTCAGATTGAATGTGAGAGAGACGTTCGTTCGTTTGGAGAATAACTATGAGCTTTCTCTAGGTGGCGGATTTCGTTAGGTAGAGTACGAATTCAAATGAGCCATTGCGGGCCTTTAAGCCGACTATTTGTTAGTATAGGGAAAACCGAGTTCCTGTATCGCAATCACATGTTTGCTCAACATGTGTCACTCACAGTCTACGAACTCAGTTTTAACTTTTAAGATTTTTAAATAATTTTAACGAACACACATCTTATCCTCTATGTATGTACACATAAAATTTCTTGTTTCATTTATTTAAAATTTTAAGTGTATCATTTACTTACTTCTTACATGCGTAGACACTTTGGCACCTTCTCATTTGCCAGGGACGCAAGTTAGGGCTGGTGCGGCGGCAAACTCTGCTGAAGATCTCAAGCGGCGTAAATATGTAGGTCTTGATAGGTCGTACATGTTTGAGCCCTTTGGGGTCGAAACCCTAGGTCCATGGGGAAAGGGAGCCTTCCGCGTTTTTAAAATTTTGTCAGAGCGTCTGGTCGAAGCGACGCGTGATCAGAGGGCTGGCAGCTATCTGGGCCAAAGAATAAGCCTTGCTATACAAAGAGGCAATGCAGCCAGTATCCTCGGCACGCTGCCATCGGGTATCGAGTTGGAGCAGTTGAGCTACCTATAGATCGTTTGCAACGGTCTATGGGTGGCCCAATTGTTTCCTTTTGTAAATTTTGTAATATACCTATATATAGATTGTAGTAGTTAGCTTATGCTGTAATAAAAAAACATTTGTTACACTTACTTCTGAAGTCGTTGAATCATTAAAGTATTATTCATATTTATTTACATTTTTCTAAAGACGGAAGACAAATAGTTTTATCTCTATTATTAAATAGTAACCAAATAAGAACACGTTTTCATAATTATTATTGTTTACTTGTACCTACTGAGTAATTATCTTATGTTTTATTGTTAGGTGTGTAGGTATTAGTGACGTCTTTCACAAATTATTCTTAATATATCCAATGTATACTTGATTTTAACTGGCCCATATATATTTTTGTACATACAATACAACTTCCGGATACCTAACAAAGAGTCTAAGAGAATAATCCATTATGAGGTATTTGTAACCTTTGGTAAGGATAAAGTTAATTATTTACTTAACGATAAGATTACATTGCATCGAGTTAAATTCAAAGAAATAAAAATAAGCATCGCAGTGTAGAATTCATTGCATTCATAGGTTTTAACTTGATCCTAAGCTCATATTACTAAATTATTAGTTTTACGTAATAAGCACTTAGTAAAATATTGTGCAACTTGTGTCAATTACAGTAGGTAGAACTTTTTGCTGTGTCGCCAATTTTCGAAGTAGAAAAACAAGACTATATAGAAATAGGTACGCACGTACGTACCTAGCACGAGAAACAATAAAAATAAATGAAAATAATTTTTATTAGTAACATTTGAGTTTAATGGTTTTCGAAGTTTTAACCAGGAGTCGAAAGTAACTAAGTTTTCTAAAAGATTGAGCAAACTATGTTGAGCAGACGTAAAAAAGCACTTATGCGACAATGGAGCCAAAATTTGCATCAAAGTCAACCTATAATAACTAAAATTTGAAATGATTGCTGAAAAAAGTCTACCAAAAATCCAGCAGCGGTTGCTAAAGTTTTATTTTAGATATAGTTTGGTAGCAATTTTTCTATATTTTTACCCTTATAATTAATGGACACCCTTCTAAGGTTTAATGTTCTTTGAGGTCTTAAATTAAAACAATGATTACATTTTTTTTTTATTTAGGGCTAAGTTTGTTATAAACATAACCCAAATTTTTACCCTTCTAGTTTTCACCCTCCTATGGTATATATACCCCTAGAATAAAAAACCCCCTCCCCCCTATACTATAAATCTTTACTCTTATAATTAATTGACACCGTTCTAAGGTTCAATGTTTTTGAGGTCTTAACTTAAAACAATGGTTAAAATAATTTTAATTTAGGACTAAGTTTATTGTAAACATAAAGTCTCAAAATTTTTACCCTCCTATTTTTCACCTTCCTATAATAAGTACCTCTAGAATAAGAAAAAACCCCTCCCCTCATATGTTACCCTTCTAGTTTTCACCCTCCTATAGTACCCCTAGAATAAAAAAAAAAACCTCTCCGCCCCTTATACGTTAGTCTTCTAGTTCCCACCCTCCTAAGGTCCGGCGTTGTTTCAGGTCGCGCGGGTGGCGGTGGAGACGCGGGTGCGCGCGCGCCGGCAAGCGGTCGCCGACGCCCGAGAATGCGCGCGGGCCGTGCAGTCCGACCGCGCCGCGCCGGCACACCGCGCGCACCATGCTGAACATGAAACTAAAAGAGCGCCTCGCGCTCGCACTCAGCGCTTTCCTAGTCCTATTCACCCTCATGCTGGTGGTCGATCTACAAATGGACTATGGAATTTCAGGGCATAGAGTCCCTTTACACGGACGAGTGAAGATCGGAGATACGGAGGATCGGGGCAGATCGGCGTATATGGAATTTCGGAAACGATTCTTGCAAAAAAGGTTCGTGTTGTGATTTTTTGTGTTTGTTTTTTAATGTGGATATTTTTTGGAGATTTATGGTGAGTTTTTTTTATTTTTTTTAACTTCGATGTCGAAATAGCACCGAGACATAATATTTGTACACATTTTCCAAATTAATGATCTTTTACATACTTTTTTGATTCAACATCTTATTTTTGGGATTGTATTATAACATTAGAATGAAGCCGGTATAAAGGGTAACATGTCTTGTATAAAATTAATTGCTGCGTATCTTATCAAAAGTTACATTGACCCTTTCGATAACATTAAGATCTTAACGAGCAGAACTCGTTGAAATTCTAAATATAAAACGTACAAATAATACAAAATGCATATGTTTCTTACAATTCTACTTCTCATTAAAATTATGTTAACAATGTAAATATCACCTAAATGCTCTATTACATTAATGGCTACCTGACTCTACATTTTTTGCACGTTAGATCTTACTCATTATAAATTAAATATTAGTAGTCGTTTTAAGCCTATATTACCTTTCTTAAAATAAAATATAAGTACAGACATTGTTTATTTCATTCGTGATTTTATCAGACATCCGTTATCGCAATATACATATGTACAATGTTGACAAATTTGACAGCGTCTTATAGATAAGTGCTTACAATGAACGTGAAATATTTTAAAACCTTTCCTATGTATCAGATAATGAGAAAATAAATAAATACATTTGACCTTGGAACCCGTTTCCATACATTTTTTGGACAATACCTTCTATAAATTATTTGTAGTTATGTAGATGTAGGTACTAGTTATCATTATCATCACATCGCACAAAGAAATAAGAGGCAGAACTCAATCGCCTCAAAACAATTGAAACACAGACAAAAGTAAGAATAATTTATTTCAAAAACAAAATACAAGAACAATAAGTATTTAAACTTCTTATAATAAATAATCAAAGCTTTAATTAATATGCCTTGAATTATCTAAATTGGTCGTGCACAGTACTGCCATTACTTATTAATATTATTTTTTAAATTTTTTTTATATTAAAAATAGGGTTACGTTTAACCACGACTCGCCTGATGGGAAGCGATGTCGTGGTCTATTTTGACACGTAAACCTAGAAGATGCTTGTTAATGCGATCTTTAAATACACCCAAGTTATAGGTGGTTTAGTTCGTAAGATGGTGAGCAATAAAGAATATCTATCTATCTACACTAAGCAAGAAACTTGAGCTGTAGGCAGGCACTAATGTAGCGAGTACAAAATCAAGGCATTATTGTTTTACTGAAAATACGTTAAAAATGTGACCAAACCACGTGCAATGTGCATGTCATAAAATGTTACGATAAAATATGGTTTCTTACGCATTTTGTATGATATTATAATTATTTGTATCAAAATAAACCTGACTTCTTCAATTGTATAAAAACCGTTAAATCAATTTATTTTTCTAATAAAAACAACTAAACAAAAAAATCATATTATTTTTATTTCGCGTATGTAATGTACCTATAATTAACAGTAGTATTATTGTTGGTACGTAAGCTTAGTTTAGTTTTCATAAATGCAATAAAAGAACTAGTTCTCGTTTAACAAAAGAAAAAAAAAAAAACCAAACGTGCAGGCGTCCATTATGCTCAATCTATTTTGTTTTACTTGACTCTTCATCAAGGAAGTTATCTTCCGGTTTATGTCATCTTTCAATTTGCTCATCTACTCAATGTTACCATTTAACCCATTAATTATTTTTTTTCCTTTTTTCCAAAAGTTGTAAGAATCAGGCCAGTTCAACCTTTGGTAGGTCAATGAACTCAAGTTTTTTTACTGTTTATTATATTTTGCATGAACAATGTCCTCGACGGTTATCAAGCATAAAATTATTTCCTTTAAAAAGGTGCAACATAAAATTTTTGCTTGTCACAACCGTGAAAAAAATATAATTGTACAGGCAAATTACGATCAGGATCAGCTGATACTCGTGGTTTTGCTCGCTAGAAATACCGAATTTTAGTTTAATCTATTCAGTAATTTTTGCGTGATTGGCTCTATAATCTCGGAGTCTTCAAATCAAGAGTGAATAAGTTCCTGCTAGGCAAGCGTGCTACATCCTCGACCACACCGTCACTTACCATCATGTGAGGTTGTGGTCAAATGCTTGAGGGTCAAATGCTTGCCAATTTCATATAAAAGAAAAGATTGAACAACGAAATACATGTACATATAATCATTTATTCGTCCGACCTCACACGCTTTTTATTATTTATTAATTATTATTAGTAAGACTATATTTAAAGCAGTAATATCCAGATTCCTTTAATAGTCAAGAAAAACAATGATTAACGAACCTATGCATACAACTAGTAAGTATCAAATTACATTATGAATGCAATAATTAACGAATTATTTGAATGAAGAATGGTGTACAATGTCTATTTTAAAACAATTGCACTTGCTCAGGACACACACTAAACGCTCTCGTTGAAGTCTTTTGTGGGACAGTTAGCGGAATTTAAAAACTAACATTTCCGTCCCGTTTAATAAAACACCTAAATGAACTCTCTCAACCTATGTTACTTACATTATTTAATCCCGTTGTCAAATTAACAGGATCAGTGTAAATATGAAGAAACCATATTCGAAGAAATAAAGATATTTGATAAGAAAAAAATAGCGGTCTATACCGATGCTGAGATCAATTAGCATATCTCTAATTGTTTACAATATTGTGCGGCTTTGTAAAACAAGATAAAAGAACGAATTAAGAAGTACTAGTATATACATAGTATAGAATCATACCGTAGTTCATTGAAAACGCGCCAAATTTAAAAGAACAATTTAGGTAAATTCTACTAGATTTTCTGATGCTAAATTTCAAAACAGAGAAGTTACAGCGCTAGTGGAATATTACATGAAAAATCATTAAACATTTTACACGATGGAGTATAAAATATTTAGTAATTTAATCGCAATAACTAATGAAAAATATTTTAAAATGGAGATATTTCATTTTGTTGACAGAGTGCCTGAATTGTTTTGCCCCGTTTTCCGCCTTCTTGTTGCTTTGATACTGTATGTATGTATGTAGTATATGTTATGTATATCTTGGTGTTTATGGAACACCGTTTTAAAACTATAGTAAAATAATGTAGTTAGGTACTGAATTTTATTTAAATCTTTCCTTGTGGATGGATGCATAAAACGTTTTTTTGATGAGTAGGTAAATTTTGCACGAAAATTATAATCAAGTTTATCGCAATGCAAACAAAACTGAAGTTATCTTACAAAAATTAAGCGTTATCATGCATTTGAGATAAGGAGATAAAATAACTAATTTCGATACATCGCCCGAAGTTATCGTTTAATCGATAGATTTCTGAAATTATTCCATTAATGCAGGAGGTGCGAGAAATTCCAAGTAGGGATGATAATAATCAAAATATTGTCACGTTTTTACTAAAGTACTAGTAATAATATTATAGATAGAGTTTAAATAAGCTTATTAGAACTATTCCGGTCGGCATTATTTTTTAGTTTATTTATTAATATGTAATAACATATTATTATTTAAGATGTAAGTACCCTTTTTTGAGTAGTAACCTACTCACAAGAAGAATACAAGAATTCAATTACGAAGTATTTTTTGGCCTCATTATTTTCATCAAAGAAATTTTAATAAAATTATCAATCTTCAATATGTATAAAAGGCTTAGTCCTGACTAACTGACAGACAATATAGATATATAGATAGATGAACACTTAATTGTACACCAACAAGAACAAAGCATAGTAAAACAATAGAACAAGAATCCGGACGGAAAGGACGGAAAAGTCCGGAAGGATTGTCAACGAGCAGATTGTAAAAAAGCCTATTATGACACGGGGCGAGTTTACAAGTTACTAGCGAACTCGCTGGCTTGTAGCTTGTAAACTGGCCCTGTGTCATCGACACTTTAGAATTGAATTTCGAAAAATCGCTACACAAACAAAGTTGCGGGCGTCAGCTAGTTGATGATACGAGTATGACGTTAATTTGCACAGTCAGACATTTATTAAAATTTTAATTTTATTGTTTAAAATATATAACTACTTAACTTTATTTAAACAATATCGAATGAGACTTCCCATACCAGTTGATTAAATAAATTAATATGCCTTGGTTCATGCTGGCTATATTTTGGGAACTTGTCTGCGTAAACTGCGAAATTACATTATATTATTATTAGCATTATATTATATTATTATGAGCAGATATCGAATGAATTATATTATTATTATTCCATTTATTTTTCATTAATTTGTCATTTAAATTATTTTTTTTACAATATTATTATAAAAAATAAACTATTTAAATAAACAGCTCACAAATAATATTGTAAAAAATATATAAATACGGTGGACCACCAGCCGCGGAGTAGAGCCCAAGTAGCTTGTGGCTAGGGCTGCAGAGTGAGGAACTTTTTCCCTATAGGTACGGATCGATTCAAAATGTACAAATTTATTATTATTATTATTAGCAGATATCGAAGAGCGCAGAAAAAAAGGTAAATTTAAGCAGTTTTGTTATAATTGAGCAACAAACATCCATCCACCGATCCATCAATCCTCACACACTTTTGCTAAATATATTAGAAAATCATTGTGGTTTCGGAACAATATAAGTAGGCGCTAAACTTGCACTCTGCGAATCTATTGTATATATTTGATTTCTAAGAGAGCCGGGAAGAACTCACCATTCTACAAACTTGCTCTATGGAGCACTTGTCTTTGTATTTTCATTGTTACAATAATAGAACTCTAATTCACTTATTCATTCATTAATTGTTATTCTTATTGCACGTATCCATTTCATTTTGTTTAAAAAATACAATGTACAGCGCGGCTGCACAAATAGATAGAAACAAACAAAACCTAGTTTAATATAAGGCATTAATTTTGTATTTGCTACGAGCAAACATCCACTTATAAGATAATCAAGGTTTTACAAAAACATAGACAACTGACTTCAATTGGACTGTTCTAGGGACCGTAAACACCACTGAAATGTCACAGTTTTGCTTCCGCAAAATACGCAATTGCGTTTACTTTGACGACATTTTTTTTTTTAAGTTATTTTATTATATCCTTTCCAACAAAAAAATATTTTTTTCAAATCGGTTTATAAACAACGAAGCTTTAAGGTAACAAACATTAAAATTAATATAATTTTAATTAAATTAGCAATATGTAAGAATTATTAACAATTATTTAGCACTAATTTTAAGTATTTGCACGACAAAAGTTGTAGTAGTGATTCTAATTTAAAGTAAGACCACAATGTATTACGCAAATAAAGATCCATTCATTCATTCATTAAAAAAAAACTCAAAATTCAGCCGACCGAATTGATAACCTCCTCCTTTTTTGAAGTCTTTAGAAAATAAACCTTTAGTTTATAATCGAATCAATATATCTACTTTAAATTTGTATAAAGCCAGAATACGTATAATTATTATGCTATTGTTTGCCGTAAACGATAATGTAATCATTCATTCACCAAAACTCCGAGAGTAAATACGAGTAAATTACTAAACGTGTTCTTGATAAATATATAAAAATTCGTTATTGCGTTTTCATAATAATATAATAATCAATCATTAATCAGTTATCCTTGAGACCTATAAAATTATAGAAAAAATATTTTGAAGACTCTATTTTATATTATACGAAATAGATGATTGTATGTATATTTAGTTCTACCAGTTGATGTTATCACTGCCTCAATCATGGGTCTCTTTTATGCTCACGCTTACACGCAAGTTTTGAAATCATTATTAAAAACATTACCCTCCTTCGCAATCACGTAAAAACGACCTTGTTAATGTCTCACATCCACCTATTTGCACTTTGCACAGCAATGGCAGCAACGGTTCCCGTGAGTACGAGCAGTCAGCCCCGAGCGAGACAAGCGGCGGTGAGGCCGAGCCCCGCACCCCCGCGCCTCCGGTCGACCGCTTCGAAGACTTGTTGAAGATACTGAACGACCAGCTGCAGGGGAAGGATGACGACAACCCAGTCGTGATGCCTCCCCACAGAGACCTGAATGTACTCCGTCCGGAGAACCCTAGTATTGGGGAGATGGAGGACCTAGAGCCAAGGTAAGTGTTTAGTATGCAGGGGAAGGATACCTTCAACCCGGTCGCGATGCCTCCCCACTACTCCGTCCGGAGGACCCTAATACTGGGAGATGGAAGATCTAGAGCCAAGATTAGTGTTTATCATCGGATGTAGGTTCATATTATAACAATAGTTGTTAGAGGTTGAGTTTGAAAAGTGAGGTGTCGTGGACAGGTCTAAAAATAGTAGTATTTAAATTAGGTATAAAAGGACGAAGGGTTTTTTTATTTTGATATTACGCAGTCATAATATTTTCATATTTATAGTGTCTGTTGTTTAAGAGTCAAGGTGCTCAAATGCCTCCGATAGGTCCTGTCTCTTACTGTACATTTTGCCTGTATGAATTGTTAGGATCGCAAAGTAATGATGAACGCAAGTTTTTTATAATCTAATTTTATATAAAGAAAAGAAAATGAAAAGGTCGTGAAATCTCGTTTGCGAAAATCTTATAACATTTTTCTTATACGTATAATCTCAGCCTTCGTGTAGCAAAACAATGTATGTTACGGCCGAATAGGCTCTATCCCTGCCTTCACTATCGAATCAAGTACCTTTTTACTACGGTTGCAAAACTATTATGTTTTACAATAAGAATGCAACAAGATAAAATGAAATAACAAATAAATATTTGCGAAAATCAAAAAGGAAAAGCATCGAAAGGTATTCCATCTTCAATTATGAACAGTTTTGATAATAACAATTTCAATTTCAGACAATGAACCATAATATAAGGATTAAAACCCCTTTTAGGCAATTCTAGAAGTTAAAGTACTACAATATTTTCGGCGAGAAATATTAATTAAAATATTCCTCGAAAAACGACGCTCGTAAGGACATTACAAGGAAAATTCCGTAAAGTTTCGGACAGCTGACATCCGCAAGTAGAATTTATGCTCCGCAAGTCGCCAAATTAAATTGTTAGTTACCGCATTATTGCTGCAAGTCCGCTTTGATAACGGCAAATTGCGTTTCAACTGTTTGCACATTCATTAAGTGCAATGGACTGACTCCATGGAGGCCTGGTTTGGTGTGATGACACATGAGAAATAAGCTTTCAAAACCTCCAACTAACTAGGTGCCTATCCGTTTTATTTCCCTTCATTATAGTAATTGACAAAGAACACATTACTTACCTACCCATCGCATCGACGATATCGTGATCCAGAGACATAATATATTACCTTCACCGATTAGAACATTGAAGACCTAGAACAGTTAATGCTGTTTAAAAACTATGACCTCTCCAGCAATACCTTTTTCTATACCTTTTCATCCATCTCGAGTGCCCCTAGCCCGCAGCGCACTGAACTATGCATCAAAATCAAACAGGTTGGTCGCGGCCGGGTACAACCTGACGTAATTTTACCAAAGCAAATATTAGACCAAATCTCACAGGACACTCTGAAAGCAATGAAAAGAATATCACATTGCTCCACTTCACTACCTACGCTTTCAACGGAATTTCGTTTCTTACATTACTATAAAAAAGGATCATATCATATTTCCACGAGACGATGATTCTATAATACGAAACAGACAGCGACCTTTCTTTATCTCGAGGCGAATTTCACAAGCCTACCAGGAATCTTATTTAAAATCCAGTTACGGGGACCCGCCGAGATAGGCGCGGGTCTTTGACAATAAAACTAAATGGAATGAATGTATGATGGCTTCCTCAAAATGTAGCGCGATATGACGGGATCCTTATATTGCGGATCGTACAAAGAAGGGTCACTCTCATACATGGTAAATTTCTGCTAAGAAATTGTTGTAATTTACGCAAATGAGCAGCGAGCTTACATTGTCCGCGCTTGATACGTTTTTTCCTTTGTTGTGTCTGTTTGCTCCGTAGCGAATAGTTAAAATAGCTTTGTGAATGTTTATCTAATAGGTCGTGTCGCGCGGTCGTTTGGAATTCTAAGCGTCCGTCTGTACCAGAGCGCTTTTCGAATTCCCACTTGACACCAGCACAATTCGCTCCAAAAGCGTGTCAATAAATTTTAAAGTAGGTGCTGGCTTGATTTCTAAATGCAGGTTATCGGAGCATGCCACAAATCGGGAACGTTACACGTAGGCTCCTTAGTATTCAGTTCCGTCGTGCCGTGTCGCCTGGAGTTTCGCACCTCCGCTGGTAGGCGAGGCACGTCCGCTTATGTGTTCCACGCAGCCAAAACCAACACGCCCGCCATCGGAAAATCTTCCATGTAAATCTTGACGTTAACGACCAGGTTTACAAATATGTGCTAAAAATTTAAAGTAGGTACGACTTAATCTACCTGCACTTTTGTTCTTCAAACGTGATCGGATTTAGTATAAGTTTAGAACTTAAATTTTAATCCAATCTTATCCTCTTTATTGACATTAAATACTTCCGTCCTGCTGACTGTTTTTTCCCTTACAGTGTGAACGCATCAAATCTGGAGATGTTCCAGCTGAAAATAGCTCAGCATGAGCTCTACGAAGAAGCAGATCCATTGGTGGACGCCGTCCTCAAGGATATGGCGACTTCCCAGGTCATACACGCAGGTAAATTCTATTATTTTTGTTTTAATTTATTACATTAAAAACAATTAGACCAAAAGCTAAATTAATGGAATATTTTGGGTTATAAATCGACTTATAATAGACGCAATGGTTATTGTGGCAACGGTAAACGTTTGATGCAATTACATATTAAATTACAGAGACAAAATGGGTAGTGTACTGAGCTTGTAGATCACTATCTAAGCTCATTAGATTTATTCGGAACATTGACCCACTCGATTTTATTGGGCATAAAATATGGCTATCTAGAATCAATTCCAGTCACCAGTAAGCCCTGATCCAAATTCGAGTTCGATGGGTGATCAAATATTCAAAACGGATGATCGGACTTTGATAAGGAATAATTTTTAGACACAACTAACTTTTTTAGCATTTAGTTATTAGTTAGTTGTGTTAATAAGTTTTCAAACTTATATACTTTTGATTTATAGATTCGGATTAGTTTCATTTTCTTTTCTAAAGATTATCGGCACTTAGTATTCAATTGACATCAATATGTATGCCAAATTCATTTGTATGCACTCTTAGTAACTCAACTAGCGCATCACAATAACATTACCATATCCGTGAAGAATCTCATCTTTCCTGTTTCTATTGCAAAAGGACAAACACAAACAGAAGTTTTAAAACACGATATATCGTCTATTTTCAATCTAAAAAACCCCTGAACTTTTTGGAGCTCAGGTATAATTAAAGCCTTAGTTAATTATGAAAAGGATTATATAAAGCTAAAAGAGGTAAAGGTGTATGTATTTTAAATGAAGTCGGGTCTGCAATCAGTTGTGGGGTTAGCGGTCGGACAGACAATAGTGCCACAACAATCTCGCCCTTTGCTTCGAATTGGACTTAAATATTTAAACCATTTAAGTGGATTTCATTGTTGATCCAACTTCATCGTAACCTAACTATATGTATGTAGAGCATTGTGCCTATAGAAATATAGTTATACAATCCCTCTACATATAATTGCGCTAGGACAACATTCTAATCTAAATTGGACCTACGCTGAAGGCTGTATTTAAATTTCGTTATCGACAGTTTCAAAATTAATTTGCATTCGTTTTCGACAGAGCAAAAAGAGGGTGGGACACAGTTGAAACTTATAATTGACTACCCGAATGGAGTTCAAGCACTCTTCAAACCAATGAGGTAAGTCTGATTGACACCATTCAATCACAAACTATGCTACACATTTCACACACATTCGATATTCGTAGTAATTTCATCTGTAATTTGACTAACGCATCAATTACGTTTCTTATAGGGTGAAGTGCTTATGGATTGGTCGTGTCCTAACCAGGCAACGGACTTTCTTCAGAAACTTTTATTCGGAACTACTGTTCGTTTTAGTTGGAGCACCACGACTAGTCCTGAACACTTGCACAAACTTCCATGTCGCCTTGTTCAGTGCGTTGTTGGTTCTATTCACAAAACTTGGAGAGCGTTCTTTCATACGATCGGCTTAGCGGCTTGCCCACTCCGACGAGTGTTGTTCAAGTACTCCGTTGTACAGAACTTCTGTTACTTACTCGTTCTTACGCCCCATTGTCAGAACTTTATTCTTATTCATTTATATATTATTTTCTTTCTGAAATATAAAGCTTTTCATAAAGTAAATTACGCGTACCTTTGAGCCCTGTTCCGCGTATAATATTCTGAAAGGCTATCAAATACAATTTTTGTCGTGACAAAGGGTACGACATCAGGTTCCAAAATTTTGCTCGCGGGAGTGGTGTTACGTTCCCAATGGGCTTGCATATTGAGTATCAGACATCTTAGCGATTCGTTCCCACTTCAGAAAATATTCTTCATGAAAAATTGCGAAATAAAATTCATGCTATAAAGTTCCGACTACACTCATGTTATCATCATAAATTCAAAGTTATAATATCTGATTTATGTATATCTTACTGAGTTGTTTTATGGTATTAACTTTACCTTTAAACTGTTTTAAATCTTATCTCTTCGTTGCTAAAAATAATTCGCAGCTAAATAAAATCAAACCAGACGGTTACGGACGTGGTTTCGAATACAAATTGCGAAGTAGGGTGTAACTTTTCAAGAAAAAATATAGACTCAAGGGGTTACCCTGACGACATTTCAAGGAACCTCGAATCTAACAATTCACCCGGGGGCGATATATAAAACGACTCGATAGTACCCCCTGCCAAGCATGTATTAGTTTTATCACCTTATGCAAGAGTAGCGAGCCTGATTTGTACTTACTTACCTATATTAATGTTTTTTTTCCTTATGATGTACAATAAAGCATTTTCATTTATTCATTCATTCATTCATCATACCTATCTCCAGTTATTATTCGTTTTGGTATCTTTGTTTTTCTAAAGTGCAATCACCATTTATTTATGAATGTAACTCGACATTCAATCTCATTTCAAACAACAAATTGATAATTGGATTACTACCGTTTAACTGATAATGATAGCTAATTAAACAGATATTGTTTAGCAAGAGGATAATAATGATATCGTTTTTAAAAACAACAATGGTATGAAATCAAGTAATGCATACCATTTATTCCCTGCCTGGCTTAAACAAATAAAAGGAAATGTAAATGCATTTGATTGTGACCCCTCTTAAAACGCCTCTCCTATCTCACTTACGACCTCGGCTGCAGACTATAAATCGGAAGAGTCTCGGTGCAGTATATTACCGGGATTGCTCCTATCTAACCAGATTCACGATTTAAGTGCCACTTTAATCGTTTTGTGCCGGAAATTGATTAACCGACCATATCCAGCTCATTACAACCCTACATTTTGATATATCTCATTTTCTTGAGAATTTATTGCAATAAATTTTAAATGACAAAGGTCTCTTATCGCGATGTTTGATATATTACTGAATTTCGATTTGCATTTTGAATAAGTACCTCTCAGGCAACAGGTAGAATTTGCTAAATTAAAAACACAATAAATATGTATTAAACTTAGTTATAGTACTGCTAAATTATTAAGTACCTACTTATTTTGTTGATTGCTTGAGTCCCCGTGTAGTAAACACTACACGGTTTATAAACATAAAAACAGAAAATTAATATACTAAAGTACATTAAAACTCATGGCGATTAAATCTTAGCGTACTTTATTACTAAATATACATTCTACGAATGGGTATACCTATTTTCATTCATGTAAGAATGAACAAGCACCTACTTCTGAAGTTTAAAGTAAATAACTTCCCGTTAAAAGAGAAATTATCGAGCTGGTATTGCAAATTGATAAGAAGGTTTGAAGATACGATCGATAGCTACTGTAGTGAACGAGAGCCAAGTCCGTGGCTTATCATCATCGGATAGAGCCCTTATCGTCTCTTTTCTCTGTAATTTTGATAAGCGATAGGCCTTTCAGATTTTGTGCAATAAGGATTTTTAACAAATACTTTCTTTAAAAATAATCCAGTCAGAACATTATCTGCTACGATCGATTAATATTTTCGTCTGGAAGTTTATGTTAGTTATGGCCAGAAGTTTTATAAAGTACCGAATCGAATCCAAAATTATGGTCGACTAGATTGAACAGGTTTGGATTGATAAAATATGCTAACGAATTTAATTTTCAAGACAAATTTAGACTAGTGATATTTAGTTTTATAGTCAAACATTTTTATTTCGTAGGTTTGCCCGAGACGTCCAGACTCTACCAAATCACTTCTATTTTTCTGACTACGAACGACACAACGCTGAGATAGCAGCTTTTCACTTGGACAGGTGAGTGCAAAGTTCTTCTTCTTATCGTGTCACTAGTTCTTTTAAAACCAGTGTGGTGAAAGGATTTCAAGTACGCCTCAAAGAGGCTCCTTTTGCGCACTCAGTGTACTCAGAGTGCAAAGTGCAATACGAATTAAGTATATGCCATTATTTACCTATTACCTAAGTTAGGCATAGGTAACTCAAAAAATATGTCATTGATAATACAATTATTCCCATTCGAAATTTAATGTTATTTTAATGTTTTTATCGTCTCACCTACCCCTGACCATAACAGTGCGACGAGTCGTTTTTTATCTATATACTATGCAAATAAATAATGAGTATAGAACCAATAACCACACAAATTTGACCAAATTCAAATCACATAACTACCCTTGGGAGTTTCATACAACTTTACCTCCCTTGCGAAGTAATGCTTTGCTTTACCTTGAGATTGCATATTATTTAATTGAACATTGTCGAGCAGCTGGTGTGAAAAGATATATCCCGTACTAAAATATCTTCAACCACAGGATACTAGGTTTCCGCCGCGCGATGCCGGTCGTGGGCCGAGTCCTGAACATGACCACGGAGATCTATGACGTCACCGAAGGCGACATCCTCAAGACATTCTTCGTTTCACCAGCCAACAACTTCTGTTTCCACGGCAAATGTTCCTACTACTGCGACACCGGCCACGCGATCTGCGGCAACCCTGACATGTTGGAAGGCAGTTTTGCAGCATTTTTGCCGTCTTCGGATGTAGCTGAACGAAAGGTAAACCTATTTTTGAGCTACTTCTAGATTTTTTATCATATCTAATTAAAATGCCTTGGCCTACGCCGTAGAGGCGACTGCTGGCGACGATAGTGATGTGTTACAAAATAAGTAAAAGTAGTAATATAGTAGATAATATAGGTTAATTAAAACACACTTAAGTTTAGGAAGCAGTCAGAAATAAAGGCTTTTTTATTAATTAAAATTCACTTATTATCGTTGGGTATAATGCACTTGATAATGTTATAATGTACAGGTATATTAACAAAAGCTGGCATGAACAACACATTCACACGTGTGCTGTGAATAAGAGCACGGCATGTTTCTATTGTGACCTGTCAAAATTATCATCCTAATTGTGTCTAAGTGCTTTCGATATCATCAATTTAATGTTTTTGCTCCGTAAACGGATCTTTTCTTACCAATTTTTGATATACTAATTAGCATTTTAATATACTGACCTGTATCGAAATTTTGAATCACGAAAAGTAGAACGGCGAAGGAAAACATCGTGATGAAACCGCCATGTTATAGAACCATAGTTCGAAAACATGTGTCAAGTGCACGAAAGGAGCCTCTTCGAGGTGCACTTGAAATCCTTTCACCACACTGGTTCGAAAGAACTAGTGACACGATAAGAATACGAAAGGTAGAGCTACTTATCTTTCGTATAGATACAAGTACGATTGATAAATAACAAGAATTTCTGTAGCTGATCTATCACATGAAATCTTTTGATTTATTTTGAAGAAGATATATTATATTTTATTTCGCTTTTTGATTAATTCATTAAACCTAAATTTAATGTAATTTTTAGACACATAGACCGAGATTATGACAAACATAAGCCATACAATAGAAAACTTGTATACCGTGTTTAACATATAATAGAAAATTTGTAAACCGTATTCTACAGTGAAGTTTGTGACTCTACTTTATACATTCATAAGACCAGTATGTAACAATTGAGACAAATAAATCATTCATTCATTGAGACAAATAAATCATTCATTCATTGAGACAAATAAATCATTCATTCATTGAGATAAATAAATCAATCATTCATTGAGACAAATAAATCATTCATTTAAAATAACGATTTATTTGTCTCAATGAATGAATGATTTTTTTGTCTCAAGACAAAAAAGTCATTCATTCATTGTGACAAATAAATCGTTATTTCTACAGGTTTGGAGACATCCTTGGCGAAGGTCATACCACAAGAGGAGGAAAGCGCAGTGGGAGATTCAGTCAGATTATTGTGATACGGTAAGCATTGCATGGCTGATAAAAATAGGCGGAAAAGAGCCAATGATCGGACTAAGATGAGCATATTAAAAGCATGATATTGCTTTGAAGAAATTTTTATATGAATTAAAATTAAATAAGTTAATAAAATAATAGTTTATTCTAGAATTGAGTTTATCGCTTAGCAACAACAAATAGCATTTCGTAACGCATCTTATCAAAGATTGCTTTTCATTATTGAATATAAATAAAATTAAATAATAAATTGAATGATAAGGTGTGTAATTTATTGATAAGAAAATATTATAATCTACATATACCCTTTTTCTTTTATTATATAAAAATAAATTGCTGTTCGATAATCTCGCTAAAAAAATCCAAAATAATTTGACCGATTTGATTTTTTTTTGTTTTGTTCGCTTTAGTACAGGGATGGTTAGGAAAGAAAAATGTTTTTTCTACGGGTGGGCGAAGTCGCTCGCGGGCCAACTAGTTTAATTTTACGAAAGAAGAACCCTTTGAGGCGCATATGATATCCTTTCACTA
The DNA here is from genome assembly GCA_932526365.1 of Lobophora halterata. Taxonomy (NCBI): domain Eukaryota; kingdom Metazoa; phylum Arthropoda; class Insecta; order Lepidoptera; family Geometridae; genus Lobophora; species Lobophora halterata. The sequence goes on from OW052012.1 coordinate 3,825,232, forward strand.
CACTGGTTTGAAAGAAGTAGTGACACGAGAAGAAGAAGCTAGTTTAATATGATATTCCAGCTGTTTATTGTTTCAAATGGTTATAGGTCCGTAACACTCCACCCTACGATTCAGGAAGACGGCTTCTAGATCTGATGGATATGTCCATATTCGACTTTCTTACTGGAAACATGGACAGGCATCACTATGAGACTTTTAAGTAAGTAGTATCTACAAGAATTTTTATTTTACAATGTATTCGTTTTAAATTGATGATGTCGTTCCGACTCCAATGTTGTGTTTGTTATCAGAATCATTGCAATGTTTTGATAATGATTTTGATGGACCAAATCTTAGGTTGCATTATAATTATAACAAGGTCAGCGGCTATTTCTGCGGGTTTGCAATTAAAAGTTTATCACTTGTTCATCTTATTTGTAATTATATTAATACCTATTCATGCGAGATTAGTACCGTTTGATTATTTTTGGGATAAATCATTTTGAACTTAAAATTCGTTAAAAATTATATAAAATTTATGTTATATTCGTCACCAGAATGTTCGGCAACGAGACGTTCACGCTGCACTTGGACCAAGGACGTGCGTTCGGCAAGGCGCACCACGATGAACTGAGCATCCTTGCGCCGCTGCTACAGTGCTGCCTCGTGCGACACTCTACCCTCACAGCTTTGCTCAAGTAACATACTTTTATATTTTACTTCCGTTTGTTATTTTAATGATTTTATTATTTTTTTCATTGCTATCAAAAAATAGAAATAAGAACTTGATAATTCTACCTTATGAAGCATTAAATACATGAATTTTGACTTGTGATGCACACACAGACAGTACCTTAATAACGCGTTATGTACCTACCTAAAAATGTCTCTACTTGAGAAGCAATTATTTAGCTCTCCAAAATAATGAATTTTATTTAGGTCAAACATCGCGAACGCAATCCAATCACAACTTAAATGTTACAATTATAATAATCTGATGATTAACCGCTTTGTAATTTACGAATGTTAATGAAATGTATTTTTGTCAGCTTAATACTTATTTAAAGTAAAATAAAATTAAGAACGCTTTTTGGTCACTTTATGTATTATAAACGTTATCGACGTAATTTATGTTGGTTTATATGAATTAATCAGTTTATTAACAGAGCATTATTTACTAGAGCGTCGATGGCACACACGCTTTTTTAATCGCTGATTGTTGGCGTTTTTAAACGCTAGCGTGTGAGCGTGTTAGCGTTTGTCGATGACACACAAAACTTTCTACACGCTCAGAAGCGAACTTGCTAGCGAGTGTGTCATAGGCAAAGATACTAGCTACACGCCAACAAGCCTACATCATAATATTACTTATTCTTTGCCTACATGCCAGCGATGATGACACACGTCTTTTTTTACACGCTATAAGCCTACACGCCAGGCAGCGTGTGGCGTGTAAATTAGCCCGGCTTTCTATTTTTTCACAGCTTTTTTACAAGCGGATTGTAAAAACGCCGATGACATTGGGCGACTTTACACGCTACAAGCGAAGTCGCTGGCGTGTAGCGTGTAAAAAGCCGTGTGTCATCGTACTATAACGTTACCTACTTGCTTATTTTCTTATTTAGTATAAGCCAACACTTACTGAAGAAAATGCCCTACAAATTTTGAGTTCCTACGTTTTTGGTTTTGCCTGTGTGCTGTCTATCAGTCAGTAAGGACCAACCCTTTTTTAACCGACTTCAAAAAAAAGGAGGTTCTCAATTTGGTTTTTTTTATTTATTACCTCAGAATTTTGTTTTTTATCAACCGATTTGAAAAAATCTATAAACCTACAGATAGATTTCAGATTGCTCTCATAGCAATTTCAGCAAAATCTGTTCTGTAGTTTAGTTTTTAAATCAGCATACCTAAAAAAACGTCAAAAAAACAAAGTCAAATTGCCCATTTAAGTATTTTTGGTATTAAAAAATTGGTGGTGTATATTGATGAATTTCTTTCAGATACCACAACGGGATCCCCCTATCGAAGTACCTCCGCAAGTCGATGAGTGCGGATCCCGTGTCTCCCATCCTTTGGGAGCCGCATCTCGATGCTCTCGACCGACGAATAGGCATCATACTCGACGCAATCAGAAAGTGCGTCGATAAAGCGCAGAACCCACTGCAGAAAGAAGTTAACGATTTTGTATGACAGACTGTGAAGTTTCAACACAAACATTCTAGTGGTGAAAAAGTGGTCTAGGTTTAGAAGCCAGGTTACCTTTGTCAATCATAGTAAAGCGCTAAACCCTCAGTAGAAATAAGAAAGTAGAAAGTAAGTTTGAAGTTGAAAATAAACTGTTTTGTGGTCTTGGTTTAGGAGCCATATTTAGCCTTTGAAGTGAAATTGGGAATGGATTTAGGAAGTGTTAAGACAGAAGCCAGATTCCACCCATAAAGAAATCAAAGATCAAGATGTGATCGTACAACTGTAACGAATTATGACCTTCTTACCATGTGTAATAAAGAATTGAGTTTTGAAAGACCTCCTATCTAGAAGTTACCATCACCCACAATTCTGGTTTCACTAATCAGAAAGTGCAGAAGTTTTCATAACACGGGTGAAAGCGGTTTCCTAAATTACTTATAGCTAGATCGACTTATATAGTAATGACAAAATGGAACAGTGCTATGGTGATTGTAACAAAAAAGGCGGCTTTCAAGCAAATATAGGCTTTGGTGGACTTAAAAGACTGTGATGGACTAAAATAATGATAAGTGATGTGCACGCGAGGCTCGCGAACTCAACCAAGTCGGTATCTTTGGTCGCCGCGACTGTAGCTTGTAAGATTATAGTGCCAAAGATTGTCCAAATGAATCGATGTTCATAATTTTAAGAACCATTCCACGGTTGGTAGAGCCATGTTATGCCAAATACAGCATCTAATTTTGATTTTGGTTAGCATTCTGACTCGTGTAAAGCTACTACTCCACTACAGTGCACGCTACGCATTCGAGTTTTGTGTCATTTTTTTTACGGTACGCTATTGGCTCATTTATTCCAATATGATTTATAAAGCGTTTGCTGAATTGGAGTAGTAGACTACGATATAGTGGATGTTTGTTAATTTATGTGCACCACTGCTATGTACTAGATTAAATAATTAAATATAATAAGTTAGTTAAATAAATTGTCATTGGAGAAATATCTGCGCGGTAACACCTTGACGCTATTATAACTTTCGTACTTTATGCGTTGTGATATTTTAAATTATTACGGTATTTATGATTTAAGTGAGCTCTAGGGGTTTCTGTATATTTTGAATAGCCAGTAAGTATTAACGTTCTCAATCGAGATGTTTAAGGTGAAAGTGCAATGATAAATGTACATAAAAAGAAAATGCAGTTACTTTACTTTGTAAGACTATTTAGATATCTGCTTTTATCTTGTTACCATAGCTGAAAGCTCAAGAAGGCACATATCATATGTAAGCTTTTCAGACTACGTCTGTTTATTTTGATAAGATATTATTTTTTCTTGAGGCTATCAATGCAATTTTAATGTTTATTTTGTATTTCTGACATCTACTTTGTTACCTCTCATATCAATGATAAATATAATAGATACTTTCGTGATATTTTGTCCGTTGATAAATACCCTTACAGAAAGGGCAAATAAGTTTATTACCTACTTTCTTAAGATCATTAAATAAGCTGATCTCATGAAAATATCTCTTACATTTCGTGTGTAGCGTGCGCTGCAGTGGGACAACATTATTATCTCATCTTTAGCTTTTATATCTATGTAACTGTATTTAGAAATCATAAAAACTATTCATATGCGAAAGAAAATAGTTGTATAAGAAAGGTCGATATGTTTTGGTACATGATTGTAGATTTTCTTTTACTTACCTACTAAGATAAAAATAGTCCTAATTTTGAATCTGATAGTATAAGTGTAGCAATCGCAAGTTCAGCTCTATTTATTTTAATAAACACTTCTAGTTCATGCGTTTAGGAATAATTGTTTGAAAGAAAGTTGACTTGCCAAAGACGTACCTAAAATTTTATTGTATGTTAGAGTTGTTGTAAAGAAATGTGATGCAATTGTATGAATGTTATGTTGACTGTTTACAAATTAAATGTTAATTGTCATGAAATCGATTGTCGTTCATATTTTTTTACATAGGAATACCTACATACATATGAACATACGGACGGAAAACAAAGTGGACTTCCTTTAATAGAGTTATATTAAATTAATAAAAATATTAATTACTATAAACGAACGACTAAATTTTTACAGAATTAAAACTGTAATGCAAAAAGTCTATCCCACTAGGCCCCGACGAGATTCGAACTCGTGATCTCCTGTTTACTAGACAGGCGCTTTAACCAACTAAGCCACGGCGCCTTCGATCCTAAAAGATGAAATTAGCCTATATAACATCTTCATTATATAGTGTAATATTACATACATTATTATACCTGTAATTCACTCTACCTACCTTCTATTCTTCCTTTACCTGAGTCCTTAAGAAATTGTAGTGCTGAAAAAGTAGGAACGCGAAGAGATACTATTTAAGATACTCCTATAATAATACTCGTATGTCAATCATCCTAATAATATGATGATTTGTGGTTCGTGGTCGCATGATCCTAGTAAAACAATATACCATTTAAACAGTGCCTAACTGTCAAGTAATGTAAAGGCTAAGTGGCATAATATAAATAATAATAATAAATATTTTTTTCCAAATGAATCCATACGATCCATGTATAAGATCCGTAGTCATATATATGTATATGTATATGACAACGGACCACGGCTATCCTCTGAACATCACTATGAATATGTATTACGAGCTGACGCCCGCAACAACGAATTATTAAATTGTTTTAGAACACAGAACACTTGAAAAACACACCCTCAAAGTTTCAAGTCTCTCCGTTCAGCGGTTTGGCCTGTACGTTGTCTGTCAGTCAATCAGTCAGTTGGGTCCAAGTCTTTTGTACACGGTCAAATTTTAATCACCATAAAAAAAATACGCAAAGTCAGTTGCCGTTACTGAACACATATACGTTTTATCCATCGTTTGGCAAACCCGGGTACCTAGCTCGAGCCAGCTCGCAAAACCTCGGCTCGGGCACCGCACTCGCGCCGCTGTCACTCTGTCATTTTGTAGAAATCCAAAATTCTGACTGCACAGATGCAACGTAGTACCCCGTCTGCATTGCCCATTTAATTTTTTTTGGTAATTAAAAATGTGTTGGTGTATATACCTAATGATGTACATTAAAATATATTACGTGTAGGTGGTTAATTTAATAAACTATAAAATATTGAATAGTTTGCACATAACAATTAAACTGTTTCCATACAAACTTTAAACTTCTATATCTACCCTCTGAAGAGACGTATTATAATATTATATAGCCTATAACCATCTCAGGCTATGTAGCTATGATATCGTAAAGTTTCAGTTAAATCCGTTCAGTAGTTTTAACGTGATGGACGCACACACAAACAAACAAAGTTTGCCAATTAAAAAATAATTGAAGCATGTTAAAAAATCCCGCCTGAACACGTTTCCGTAAGAAAAAACATATGTACAAGAATTCGGGGTCTCTTGCTTTATTATATGTATAGATAATATACCTAGGTAATATTTATTTAGTTCATAACTCAAAGGAAATCTAAAAAAACGGTTATTATAGAGTCATAAAAATATAAGTAAACGAATTCATCGGGTCACTGGTCTCTCCCGTCGTCACATAAAACCCGAGACAGAGATACGTCCGACCCATAAAAATGTAATATGAATAGAAAACAGATCTTTGATACATTTTATAGCTTTTATTTTGTTATTTTGGTTCAAGAAGTTGCATCCGAACGTAAGCTTTGATAAGAAAATAATATTATGATGACCTTAATATATTTACGAGTGAAGGGACAAAGGATATCATATCAGCCATGCTATACCTTGTATCATTACTTAAATATCTACATGATATTACTTATAGTATATTATATTATTATGTTTACAAGTTAGATAAGTAAATAATGGCTTTAAAAAACTAGGCAAGGGAGTTCTATCCTCCGAATCTTTTCTTCCTCTAAAACTATTTCAACTAACGAACTAGGCAGTTAAACTACATAATGTTATTACTAATTAACATATCTATAGGCATAATACTTATGCCAAATAGCACTAAACTGACAAAGTCCCTAAGCAATTACTTTATTTGCTTGGTAGTTTTTAACAGTCCAGATTCTGACCGTTAAGAACTAACAATCGAGTAAAGTAATTGCTTAGGAACTTTGAAAATTTGGTGCAAGTCGGCATTAGCTTCGTAAACTTAATAAGACTATTTAAAAAATATTGACTTTTTGATAAATCTAATTAAGAAGTAGGTAAGCAAGCACCATTATATTATGTACATACATATACTTAGTAGGTTCTAGGTTCAATTAACTTTCATATTTATGGAGATCTTCCTACATTAAAATGGGTTTTCTAAGAATCATAAGGCCCCGAAAGGAAAGGAAATAATCGTGAAATCTGACGACAGTTGTCGACACTTGGCTACCATTTCCACCAGCACAGATTATAAACTGGTTACTATAGCCAACCATACGCAGCTACACAAATAGTTAGTATGGAGGTTCTTTCAACAGTCCTGCTGCTGCCACCTACTTCAAGTTATGAAGGCCTATTTTGAGAAATATTAATTTACATAATGAGCTGTGGAATTAGTCCGGACATTGAATTAGAGCCATCGTCGAGGACATTGTTCGTCGGTGTTTAATTAATTTTCAAATTATTCCGTTCACTACGATCACAAAGAAGTTATTAAGATGTTGTTGTTTAATAAAACTTGAGGCCCGAATACAAATTGCTGGCTAGTGTTCATTGTAAACGAACTCAATGTTTACCAAATTGTTTCCCGAAAAAGTAAACTTTTGATGTTGGATTGTGATTGTAAACTCGGCCATTCTATAGTTTGAAACATTTTCTCAATAATTAATTAATTTATTGGTACAATGAGGTATATAATTGTGTAGATAAGTATAGGGTAATTCCAGGGTAGATGGCCGTAAGGGAGAGAAGACCAGGTGAAAAAAAAACAACTTATAACAGGTAGATGACGTTAATGACAGTATAGTATGCTTCGCCTTCCAGCCAACCACCAGTATCAGAGTGATTTTTGCGCGTAATTTTAGTTTTAAATGAGTAAAATCATTTAGTTTTTTCAACACTTATGTAATATAAGATAAGGGGTTGCCATATTATGTGGTCACAGATTTTTTTTTAGAATTAGGATTCTTTTTGTGATGTTATCGTAAGGTAAATAACTTTCCTCATATTCTAACCTCAAAATAAACCATGAGGGTGATAAAATAAATATAGAAACAGGTATGGCCATCTCCCCCATGAAATTGGGATAGATGACGATGTTGTTTCTGGGGAAGATGGCCTTAAAATATGAAGTTATTTCAAGTCCAACATATAACAAAAAAGGGTTTTTACAGATGCCAAACTCTATGTCCGGAAGGCAGGCATTCAACTAGAGGTAATTGAATTGAAGGAGACCTTAAAAATGCTTTGGACAAAGTACAAGGCCAAATAAAATACTTCTAGGAAACTTAAAACTATTCGCAGGATCTCAGACAGAAGTTGCAAAGAAATTCTGGTTTTGGGTGATACTGCTGAAAGTGGGAACAAAGACGGAGAGGAAGCGGTTGACAGAGGTTGTGGTGAAAATTACTACAGAACCCAACTCGATGAAGACTGGCTGAAATTTAAAATTATGTTTGCTCTGGGTCCACGGAAATTGTACTGAATACGATGACATGTTGTGTTCTAACTGTGGTAATAAGAAAAAATGAATTAAAATACCCTGAGGGCAAAGGAAAGGGCAAGAAAACAACTGGCATCTCCCCCAAAGCCCTATCTATCTATCACTCCCGGACACTCTGGGAGAGATAGCCAATCGTATTTTTTTTTAAATAGTCAATAGTGCCATATCTGTTGATTTTGAGATTGATTATTATATTAATATAGTAAGATGGATAGTTTAAGTTTTGTTTTTAATCAAAATGGTAGTTTAAATCATTAAATTTATTCCAAATTTAGGTCCTCAAAGTTAGTAGGGCCATCTACCCCGGACTTACCCTACATACTTTCCCTATTTCACTCACATATAAAAATATTTTTAAACTAGTACCTACTTCATTATAAAAAAAAAATATATTGAAATTTTATGGAAAACTGATGGTAAGAGATCACGCCCATGACCAGAACTGTGCTACACAGGAATTTGATTCGCATAGGCCTGTGCAATCACTGCTAAAGCGCTTATCCACATTCACTAGCTACCTTCATACCGGAACACAGTAATGCTTAAACATCAATGCTTTGAAGCAGAATATCACACTGCACCATCCATCCAGACGGCATCCTGCAGGGGCGGATGCCTTCCAACGGTAGGTATACTACGTACATACATTATATTTCTACACGTAAAGTTTTATAAATGTTTTCCTGTCTAGTGTCTAGACTCTGGCTAGAGCAGACAAGTCTAACTCCAAAGTTGTGAGTAACATGTCAGCGAGTCAGGTGCACTACGTTCTAGACTTAGACTATCTGCCGTAAGCTTAGCTTACTGAATTGTAGCTGTCTGTCTGAGGTTAAAGAGTTTGTTCTTCTACACGACCGATAAGCATGGCTCAATTTTAATTTTAGAAAAATGATAGGTATCTCTTTAAAACAGCAAGAGTTAACACTCAATGGCGCTTAAATAGCATAAGCATAAGCATTTCATACAAAATATGGTATACCTAATTAATTTACCAATTAATGAAAAAAAATATGTTTTTTTTGTTAATTGACACATAGTTACAGTCTGTGGTTACAGTCATAATGTTGGTGATTGTATATACAGTAGTACGCAGCTCGGAAATATTACTGGGGACTAGTAGACCTAACATTTCACTAAATAATAAAATTAAATATGTTTTTTGAGTTTACACACTGGCAAGGACAGACGACAGCCAGCTAAATGGAGCGACTGCAATGTTGTACTTAGTTGGTTGGATGAAAAGAATCGATAATCGGGTTCGACGGGGCGGGCGGCGGGCGGTGCGTCTGGCGAGAGACCTACAGTTAGTTTTTAGTTTTCAATCTTGTGGCAGGCCACTTAGAAATTTGTGTATCGAAAACATTGCTTTATACTTTTCGAATAGAAATAGCATGGTATACTTTGCGCAGACGAATATATTACAATGTTTATGAGAGATCAGGATTCGATTTGTGAAATGGAGTACCTAGTAATTCACTCCTTAAATATTTATATTTATTGATTTATTATCATAAGGTACTATTATAGGAGTCTAGAGATACTTTTACTTACGGTTATATACTTTTTAATTAGGTAGAGGCAAATTAATGAAGAAAATAAAAACCCTTACGAAAAGCACGAACTACACCTAATGTCTTTTCTATGAGGCATCGCAGATCACTCCACGAAATGTCTAAACACCCTCTACAAGAAGCCTACGTGACTTCTACGAAACTACGGGTAATTTTTAGATTTTTTACTAATTACCTACGTAACTACCTACTAGGTATACTTAATACCTGTATGAAGCTACGATACACTCTAGATGCCTATCAAGCTTATAGTATAAGGCTTCAATAGCTTCGACGATTAATCAGAAATTAGGCATGACAGAACCGCATACCTCATTTGTAATGGCGGACAATGCTGCCACTGTCCACGTGTGGGCAAACTGGCTTGTTGTGGCGTCTCTGCGATAAATTGCTGGAAACAATAGCGGAGGCGCCCGGCTAACATTCTGCCATTATGGCAGTAAATCACTTCATGCGTTGTATGGACAAGCATTGATACAGCGGCTATTCAAAGCTCTGTTTGAAAAATTCGATTCATTAGAAATTATCAAATTAGAATGAATGAAAAATAATCTCATAGATTGGCTGGTAGAAATTGGATAAGGTTCATCCATTGTGTATTTTCAAACGATATAATTTCAACTATTCATTAGTTTATAGATGTTTTTTAAGGAAAACTAACGTGAATTAAGTTTGTACGTGTAATTATTCTGAAAGCAAAGTTCAAAATAAAGGTTTGAATTTAATTTCGACCTCTTGTATCTGGAAATTGAAATGACATCCTGATTTTTTCTAGGCCATAAATAATAATGGGTCCTGCCTCGAATTGTAGATTTATGGTTATTAAAGATAGTAACGCAGATATCAGAACCATGCGTCGTTACAATGTTCATTTGTATGGAAATTTGGAGCCACTGATACTCCAGATTATTAGGCGAAACTAACCAGCTGACGGTTGTAAATATTTACTTGAAAAAGTACGAATTGTTAAAAAGATTTTTCAATGTCTAGTTTGAGAGAAACAAATTAACTCAACTTTTTTAAATAATCATGTGTATAAAGTCAAAACCTAGGTCATACAATTTATATCTGAAATATAATGTCTATATTGGAATGATGAGCTCTAGCTTTTCTGCTGGCGTCTGACTTACCGGATTTACGGTTATCGCGCTGAAACCGTTTGGTAACGTATGACTGGGGCTCGCATGCGATATTATTAAGGACCTATAGGTATAAAATTACAACATCTATTAAACATAACTACTTGCTTCCTACCTGACGGACGTAAAAATAGACTTTACTTAGAAAGATAGACGAACATTTAATTTAATTTACACCGAAATTATGTGAAAACTGCAAAGCAACATTTACAAGAGGCAGTAGGACCAAGTAGGGCATATAAGTAAAAGGGTTTCGTTTTTAGAGATTTATTTCAGACAAAAATGTGATCTTTCCTGAAACCTTTATTTTTGTTACAAAAATAGCGAAAGAAATTCATATAAATATATGCAATCGTATATAAATCGGAAATAATATCGAAAAGTATTTTTCCATTCATTTTCAAAGTATTCAATAAACAAAACAATTTAAATCGGTCATTAGGAGCAGTTACATCAGCCGATGTAGTTCAAAGTCCTGTGTAGTATCGGGAGTGCGCCTAACTTACCTTGCAAGGTTTTATATAAAAAACCTAACAAAAAATCTATGATGAGTGCTCTTCCCAGTATTCCTGTACTTGTACGTACATAACATATATACCTCCATAATTGAATTGAATTAGTCGACTCTACACCCAAAGATATTCAGGTTGCAATTCAATTATGCAGGTTGTGGAGTAAGTTGCGATCCGTTTGATCGAATGTGGTACCTGTGTTTGCGTTTCATTGGCAAATGGACGGAGTTACGGTGTTCGCTAGTTTCCACCTCAGACTCAACCAATTTAACTGATTGAGTACCTAACCTAATGATGTATAGATTTGATTGGCCATATTGCATCGTTAGTGTGAGTAAAAGTCAATAGAGCGGGGAGAGATCACAAGTTCAAAAGATAAACTTTGGAACATAACATTGTATAGTTTGATCCTAAAGTTGAAGCAAATGTTTCTCACAGTACCTATACCTATATTGATAGAACAGTATTTTAATAATTTTAGCGCACCTGCGATCAAGCTGCGCCTAATAATAAATTTATAGATTCGCCAGCAACGATGCATAATTAAAATATCTTTTATAGAATGAGGCTGTTTACGGCCTCAAGTACGATGGTCTGCGTGGAATGCTTACTTAATAATGTAGGGTGCTAAAAGCTAGACACTAAGCATAATAGCAGGACATTGAATGCAAGTAAAATAATCTTACAAAAAAATATTTCGTGAGACAGAGAAAAACTTGCTAAAGCTATTGTTTATTTACTTAAAAACCGACGTCATTTTATAGTGAACAATCTCCGCGACAAAAACCAGGACGCAAATGGCATACAAAAGTCCCAATCCATAAAAACACCCTATCACGGTCTTCATTTTCAAAGGACTGGCTTCTCGATTACCAATGTTCAGATCTTCCTTCTTCATCGATTCATAATTAAAGTCTTCAAACACTTTTTGTACAAACCCCGCTTCTATCATCATAACAATAATTTTATCAATTTCTTTCGCTGCGGGCCAGCCCGGACGCATGAAGAACCCAACTGGAGCGTGGGTAACAGGCTCCTTTATCATCTGTAGACCATGAGTAATTTCAAAAGTCAGCAGTTTATCCGTAGCTATAAGAAACCTCTTTCCATCTGCAACTTCTTTAATAATCATAGGGATTGTACTGATTTTCAGTACTTGATAATCATCAAAAAAAATTGTCCCTCTGTAATATTCTCGGAATGCTTCGGATCCTCCGTACCCATTTACCATCCTCACAGCATTTTCAAAGCTTGTTAGTGGATCTTCTAATATTGTCTTCTGCATCTCGTTAACGAGATCTCCTTGGTAGACGATGCGCACAACCATGCAGAACGAAATCCACATGATGAAAATACTGTTAACAAGCCATGATTTGGATTCAAATTGAACTTCCTGACCCAAGAATATTCTGAATGACTGAAACAACACGTGCCTGTATTGAACCCTATGAAGTCCATATCGTTTGACTATCTTCATGACGATTATGAACAGAATAAAAGACGAAATTATTGCAGGTGAGATGTCGGTCATCAAGGGTTGCAGTACTCTCTTCCACTCATGTACTTCGAGTCGTTTCGGACCGAACCAATAAACATCGATTGTTTCGATGACATGCGAAATCTGTGCTACTGGGTACCGCAAGTAGTTGATGATAACCGCCGGTGAGAAAAAGTCCGCACGTCTGTAAACTACTTCTGCAAAGGCGCCGGTTGCTGTGCCATTGATGTATGAACCAACCGTACTATGGTCCTGTGGAATTACGAAATCTAAGCTTGCATTGAGTTTCTCTATCAAAATAGAGAAGACATTTCCATCGAGACCAGATAAAGATGTAATGGTATCATTTTCAAAAGTTAACTTACAATATGGTGGCAGATGCACTAAAACCACGCGTATTACACATCCGTAAAAATTGGAGAACTTCTTTGAGAATCCTGTTTCTTCAGCTGGCTCTATTTTAACTGGTGTAGTATCTCCGCAAACCCCTTTTCTGTATGGAAAATAAGTTGACAACACCACATTGTTTTCTTTTATGCTCACTATTATAAGATCTGCGACGTCATTATTCCATGCTGTTTTAGTAAAATCAGACATATCTGAATATTTTATATGTTTTGTTACAACTAATATGATTCGAATAGGAACCACTATAGTTAATTTCAAAGACGTCAAGAAATGAGCAAATTCTTCAACAGTAGTAGCGAAGAACACAGTCTGTTTGAAACCTATAATTTGATAGGTCTCGAGAATTTCTTCAGCATTGTTTTTTTTTATTGCAGTTAGAGCAACGGTGCCGCTAAATTTTCGTAAGAAATAAGTAATTTCTTCATAGTCACTATGCCACCACACGACGGATGTAACGCTATGGTGAATGAAGTTTGTATTCGCAAGGCGTACCGCTTCTTCAATCACTGACGAAGATTTTAAGCAAGATGATAATGCAACTCTTAGAAAAAAAAGACCAATTTCAAAACGCTTCATAATGGTATTACTGAACAAAAAGTTAAAGACAAAGGGACTCTTCATGTATGTCACTGCTTTTATGGGTAAGTTTTGTTACATATTTACTATTACTCCCGATATTTCAAACAAAACATAATAACAGAATAAATAAAACCTGAAGGCCAAGAACAAATCGTTGCCTGTAGGTGTACAGACTCATAGTTTGGTTAAAGAGAGTGGTTGATTGATGGATCGTACTAATAAAGTAAGGTTACTGGCCGGCTCCTTATGTATAATCGTAGAATAGAACATATTTCTAAAGACACTAAATACACGAGGTGTAAATTAATATCTACCCTAATTTTTTTGGTATTTTTAAGTCCGTGAAAACTTAGAAATTATGATGATTGTAGCGCAGTAAAACAGACGTTATAAAGTTTACGTAGGAACCATTTGAAGTATAAATAAAAAAAAACATGTTATTTATTTCGACAAAGTCATTATACTCGTAAGTGATATCATGTTAAAGGTACAATAAATTGAACTTACTTACATCAATGCAGTGGGTTTTCAATTATTAGCAATAACATGAGACTTGTAAAAGAAACGACAAAAATACAAATCAACGTATATAAACAATAATAACAGGTTTGAACTTTCAGACAACACCATCTAGCTCAAAATTAAACAGAGCTTGGACTATGAAAAACAGAAAACTGATAATATTTTAATCGTCTTGTAATCCAGCTTTTGAAGGAATGATTTATAAATTATTTATATCAAAGGAAAATACGCTTACATTATAGTTTATAAAATAGAAAATTACCTAAGATTCGCAAAGGTGAATATTATTAAAGCTTTATTCCATGCAACATAAATAACGATTTTGCCGCTCTCTAATTAAAGACTTGTATGACTATTATAAAAATACAAACGTGTATAAGATTATCATAAATAGAAAAATTAACTCAGTGGCCAACAAGTCACATAAAAGGCACCTTGTCCAAGAAGTTAAAAAATATAGAGTCGATTTCCTGAGTGCAGTTTCAAACTGAATTATGTCTAGTAATCTATTAATTCAAAATATATTGACCTATATTGGACTTGACAAGATACCTTTCTCACACACACGAACATCGATCAAGCATACTTTTAAATAACTTTACAAATCTGACGAAAGATACGTAGCAAAGTTACAAGCTGCTGTCAGATTTTTCGTTTTAGACGAATGATGCATAAGATGGATGCAATTTGTTTTGTAGAGCCAAAGCCTGAAGAGGGATTATCAAGACTGTGTTCTAAGCAAGCGTAATTTAGACTAAATTTTAGTTGGATGGAGCAGTATGTAAATGAAATGCAGTAGCATTCGGAGGCCCAATCAGAGATAATTCAAGAGTTTGTATGACGTTTTGAAAATAAACATACAAACTGATAACACACACACACACAGGCCTGCGACACAGGGAATCCTAGTGCAGGGGTGTGAGTGTGTGAATGTTTGTTTGTTTCATAACCCTTCTAGTGAGAAGAATCGAATATCGAACTTAGTAGACACTTTAGCCTTTGGAGATACCAATAATGTTGTTAAGTTAAGTTAAGTTAAAGAACTGTAGTTAAGACTTGGCTCAGTTTTTCTACACAACTCATATGATTAAACTGTTGAGCTACGAATCTCCGGCCAGATTTTAAAACCCATTGAATTATTCGACGATTTTCTATTAGATACGTGTATTATTTAGTATATTGATAGAAACGAGATATTTTTCGTTAAAATTATCACGTCAGTAACGGACGATCATCGAATAATTTAATGGGGTTATAATAATTAAAATTATAATTAGCAATAATTTTAGAAGATATTATATAATAAGTAGGGTCTAGGCTAATGTTTAGCCTCCTCGCTGCGTGAGGACGGCGTCGATTAGTAGAAGTCCTCCGTTGATAATGGACAGTGAAGCTTTCGCCAAGTTTTGGTCCCTTGTTTTGCCCGAACCACCAGAGTATCTGTAATATTAGATAGAAAATATTTTATTAATTAATAATATAAAGGCTTAGATCTGACTAACTGACTACACAGCCTTCATGGTATGTTAGTCAAGAAGTGTAGGCTCGTACTAAAAAAGGAATTCTCATTGATTTGCTGTGTCGCAGATAAGATCGATGAGACACTACAACTTCCAAAATCGGAGTGCAAGCCCATTATACTCATTTTCTCATACATATTGACGACACCGTGGCTTAGTTTGTAGTGATCCTGCCTACGAAGCTTGGTGTTCCGGGTTCGATCCCCGGCCGGGGCAAATATTTGTGTGACGAACACAAATGTTTGTTCTCGGGTCTTGGATGTTGTGATGTCTTGTATGTGTCCATGCCACCTGCGACACAGGGAATCCTAGTGCAGGGGTGTGAGTGTGTGAATGTTTAATGTTTATTATTATTACAATGGCTTATATTTGCCCAGCCGGGAATCGAACCCAGATCGCTAAACTTCGCTAAAAACTCAGCCATGGTTAGATTAAAATATTTAAATCAAAGTTACCAAAACTTTTGAAACACTTATGTATCATTGCAAGTCAACATAAATGTTTAATAATGTAACGTAGATTATATATATATAGGTAGAACAATATTATGACCCTATTGTGAAACTCTATCCAAGCAAAACAATATTTCAGACGTACGAGTGACATGGTATTTTACTTTTGATATTGTTTGATTATTTTATAGAGAAGCAAATCACTAGAATGGAAAGACTTATGTCTGAACACACGTACCGAGAGCACTGTCTCGACCGAGTACTCGGTACGTATGTACATAGCGCCGAGTGCTCGGCTGAGCGAGTGACGTAAGCTTTCACTGTCTCGGCCGAGTAGCATTTTACTGACTCGGCCGAGCATGCAAATGATAGATATTGATATAAATGATGCTCACCTATCGATAATAAGAGCTCCACTGGATACGAACAGACAAACACCAATCAGCGAGTAGAAGATGTCGATGCGTTTGTGGCACGGGATCTGCATCACGTAACCTGGAAAACATGGGATGGTTACGTCAGTTTTATAATTGAACTAGTGGCAAACAAAGTGCTCTCATGATTACGGTAAGAGGTCATCCTTCACATGACCAAAAATGCGCGAAACTTTAGTCTAGTGCTTTGGTTTTCCATCTGATGAGATAACGGACTGAAACTGGACCGTTAAGATCTTCCTAGCAAGTAAAGTTAGAAACATTGTCAGTTTGGTGCAAGTCTGCATCAGTGTCACAATGAACACGTTTTTTGTTTTAATATTTTTCAATCGTTATCGTCCCACTCTATAGGGTTTTAACGTTGTAATGTTGTATGAAACTCCCAAGGGTTGTAATGTGATTTTAATTTGGAACGTCAAATTCGTGTGGAAACTCATGGAAAATTCTAAGTAAAAGAACGCCCATATGGCATTGTAAAAAGATTTGTTCGAAAATCATACTGGCCACTCATAAAAAAAAGAAAAAAGGCGCGACTTCAATCAAAGATAGTGAAACAAAAGACAGTGTTCGCTGCTGGCGCCCTGTTTTTTTATTGCCTCGCAGAAGGTGTGAAAAGTAGAGTATGCTCCTCTGGGATAAAGCCTGTCTTCGTCTTGGGTAGCTTGAACCCCTCGCGTCTCTCAGGACTCTACATAACTCCTGCTCAGGAGCCTTAGCTCAGGGTTCAATATGCCACCCGCGACATAAGACACTGCTTTATCCCCTTAGTGCATAAACTACTATTATTAACTTTACCTGCAGCGGCTCCAGCGAAGATGATGAGGTAGCCTATGAAGGTCCCGGTGACCAGCATACCGATGTCTGGGTCGCCAATGAAGCTGTGGTAGTGAAGGGCGACGCACGCACATGTCAGGGCCTGGAAACAACAATCATGTATAAAATTATCCTGACTGATTGAATGACTGACTCAATGTTTTGTATTGATATAATTAAAAGTTCTGATAAACCGACCAACAGACGCGCAAAAAAATGTATGGCGTGTAACCAAAGCATCCGTTGTCTTTTGTCATCATTCATCATCAATATATGTACATATAATGTATAAACGGACAGACAACGTACTGGCCAAACCAATGAACGTAAAGACTTGAAATTTGTAGGGTATGTTTGTCAAGAAGTGTAGGAATGTACTATGAAAATAATTTAGTTAATAGTACACGTAAAAGACCAAAAGTAAAAACAATAAAATAGTAAAAAGTATAAAAAAATTAAACTAAATAACTTATTTATTTTATTTTAAACTATATAAACTTTTAACTTAAATAAATTAAAAATATCTAAATAAAAACTAAAGTAAAAAAATAAATTACGTTAATTCCCACTCTATTAAATAGAGTAGGAATGTAACGTAATTTATTTGTCATGAAAGAAAACAGGTCAACAATAAAGTCGAACCACGTAGCAAGGTCTAGATTACCTACTTGATGACCTCGTAATCATTCGCTCGTCTTTAAAGAGGTGATGTCATTGTTTCCTGTGCGAGTATAAATACGGACATAGCTATATCGGGACAGGTTTGGTGGCATCATCATATGACGTCAGTCTGTGCTGTGGCCCTCGGAAGGGGTGGGCGATAAAAACATTTTTTATTTTATTTTTTTTCTATTTTTCGAGACTTTTTCGTAATTGATAAAACTCATAGACTGCAGAATATCATTATTATCTAAAGCGTCCATGACACACGGCTTTTTAAAACGATACAAGCCAGCGTGTCTAAATACGAGCGAGTGAGCGAGTTAGCTTTCGGGAAGGATTGTCAACAAGCAGATTTTAAAAAAGCAGATGACACTGGGCGAGCTTACAAGCTACAAGCAAACTCGCTGGCTTGTAGCGTGTAAAAGAGCCGTGTGTTATCGATGCTTTAGGGTCAGTTAGTTAGGATTAGACTATCTAATCATATATCCAATAGAATCGATAGCTAAAGAATTGGATAGCCTCCATCTACTGCAACATATTATAAGTCCATCCTATCTACGTCCAGTAATGGACTTCTATAAGTTGATGATGATCAATCCATCGTGTGTGTGTGCAGTTCGTAGTCGGCAGTCGACAACATTTATTTTGACCCCGAGTTCGTCGAGCTCACAGTCGTCGAGCTATATTATGCCTATAGCCTGCCTAGCCCATAGTGCCCATTGCCAATGTATCGTTAATAGGATGTCACTAATAAAATCTCTGTTAATATAATTATTTTAGTAGACAAGTTGATGGAACGTAGGCGAAACGTTTTTCTTTATTGATTACTTATTTATTTTGGATGAATAAGCAAACCTCGAAGAAGTATTAAAGTACCCATTCAATGTTAATTGAATTATGACAAATGTACTCACTAGTCTCACCACACCTATGTATGATGACCTCACACATTGACAAAATAAAACCCCGTTTACATAAAAATTATGAACCATTGATAGGTATATTACAAAATTTACAAAAGGAAACAATTGGGCTACCCATAGACCGTTGCAAACGATCTATAGGTAGCTCAACTGCTCCAACTTGATACCCGATGGCAGCGTGCCGAGGATACTGTCTGCATTGCCTCTTTGTATAGCAAGGCTTATTCTTTGGCCCAGATAGCTGCCAGCCCTCTGATCACGCGTCGCTTCGACCAGACGCTCTGACAAAATTTTAAAAACGCGGAAGGCTCCCATTCCCCATGGACCTAGGGTCTCGACCCCAAAGGATTTGACCATTGATTAATTGTTTATGGACTACATATCTTATCTTTGTGCCAATGTCATTTCATTAAAAAACTAGCAACAATAATTCTACCTATTGTTTTATTTCCGGTGTATATTTGATACAGTTGTATCAAAACATGAATAGAATAGTCCCTATGTATTTTTATTTTTTATTTTACTGTGGTGCCCCATTGTTGACTAGCTCTCCCCTAAATACTTCCATTTGACGCACAAAACTAATCTTCGTCGATTATTATCATCGTATACATTTGAACAAAACACAAAGTATGTGTAATTCATAGATAAATTATGGGTAATTCATAGATTATGATGAGGATTATCTATTTGTTCAAAGTAAGTTTACTCTGATATGATAAACAGATAAATAGGTTTACTAGTAAAAGCAAATCTTATCGATAACGTATAAACAACGAAAATAACTAGAATCGGATTTTCGGCATTATTCATACATGTATAGTGGGTAATTTTGTATAAACCTACTCACTCTTTGACCTCTATACTCACTGATATATCATTTTGTACCACACTTTTAGTGAGGCCACGCAATGTTTGCCTTGATACAGTGAACATGTATGAATTTAAATTGAGTGTTGTGTTGCTCATAGGGTGCTCTATAATTTTATGTTATTATAGCGCCATTTTATGGGCGCAATAATGCCTTCATAATAAGAAGCATTACACTTATTATCTTAATGTGATAGGTCAATGAATTAAATATTTTATAACGAATTTTTCATTTACTATTTTTGCGAGGCAACGCCGAAGCCAAGATAATTTAAATAAATCTCACTTATTTACGATTAGTTATATATTAGATAAATGATTAGTAATAAAACGAACGCTTAAGTATAACTACCTATACAATTAGTTTACCTACTAGCTGCCCCCGGAAAAAAAATAGGTTGACTTTTTCCAGCTCATAAACTTCAACCACTACCTATTTCTAATTTTAGCTCAATTAATAATGGCGTGATTTAACTACAAAATATTCCGATCCTAACAATATTTCGTATTTTGAAAATCAGTGGTATAATATGATAAACAAAAAAGCTTGCGGCTTCAGTCACCCCCATAAAAATGTGTCGTTTACAAATGTAAACGACACATGAAGTCATTGAGTAGATTCAATTACAGCTTCGTAATGGAATATAATGACTGAGATCCGAACTGAAGACATCTTAGCTGACCCATTTGCAGCTTCTGGAGTCTTGGTAGTTTGTTTACGCCTAACAGGCTGGTATACGGATGTTATATTCTTAAAATACGCGTATCCCAACTAAACTAGGTATTTATCAATATACACGGTCAATTTTTAATCACCAGAAAAAAAAAATACACATGGTCAGTTGCCGTTACTGAACACAAATATGGCAAAAAAACTTGAAAAAATTAAAACGAGTTTTTGTCAATGTTTTTTTATTAAAAATGGATAACTGTTACCGTTTGTCGTTTTCCTATGAATTTGCATCAGGCGGTACCCTTTATTGATAATAATTTAACTTTTATATACCTAGCTCGAGCTTGCTTGCAAAAGCTCGGCTCGGGCACCGCACTCGCGCCGCTGTCACTCTGTCATTTTGTAGAAATTCAAAATTCTGACTGCACAGATACAACGTAGTAGGTACCCCGTCTCCTTTGCACATTTAATTTTTTTTGGTAATTAAAAATTGGTGGTGTATAAATTGTTTGTTCGTCAGAGTATCATGTGTCTAATGTCTAACTATTTATTGTAGATCGCATTCTAAAGCAGTTCTGTGATAATGTAGCTTAGCTTCTTTTGTAGACAATAAGATTTAAGTATGTACTTTTTAAGCTGACAGTCATTGATTGTTGATTCACTCTTTGACGCAAGCTATGTACAAGAATAGCTCAGACTGAGTAATGCAATTCTGTGATAAGCAGTGTTTTTCATAGCAATTTCAAAACAAAAAATATGTTTACGTTATAAATTCGTGTCTATCCTTATTTATAATGAAACCTTCGATCACGAACTATGTTATAAACACCTTTAATCGTAATTTTTTATTATACATACAAACACGTTAAAATATAAATCATAAAAAAATGACACGTACAGAGGCGAGCTTAACTTTAATAAGAGTTTTCTTCCAGCAAACCTTTGGTTAGAGAGAGGCTATGGAAAGTGCACCTTAAAAAATACCAATTCCAAAATCATTAGTCGACTAAGATTTTAGAAATTCATAATTTTTAATCATTTTTTTCATAGTTAATTTTATTGCCTCATGTCCTATCATTTGCAAAATTCTGTAAGGTTTAGGCCACACAAAGGAGTGTTTTCGTAGACTGTGAATGACTTGCATTGCAAGTAGTCGGTCGTTAGTTGAAGATAGCCAGCCCCTTACGTCTTTTTGTGAGGGGCGTGGCGTCGAGAAAGGGGTTCGAAACCGGCTTCGTACCGGACCAGACCAGACCAATATTACCGTAGACTCTTTCAAGGGCAAACCGACGCGACTCTCTCGATAAACAACACATTAAGCTTGGCAATATCAATAAATTAAAAGTTTGTTTTTAGTAATTCGATGTTTTAGACTTTTACTGGTTAGTAATTAATTGGCATTTTTGCAATTATAAAAATCATCGGCATCTGGTTCTATCCTACCTCCCCACCAATTTTTTTGCCAAATCGGTTCTTTCTTTTATTTATTACCTATTAATAAATAAATAAGTACCTTTTTAATTTTGCCTTATTAGTTTACTAAGTGGCACAATAAGTGGAATAAATATCATGATTTGATTATATCACGGTACACAGAAATTTTAATTAAGTGTATTAAATAAATAAGTATTACATTAGTTTCATTTGAATTCACAACCCTGATGGTAAGTGTAAACCGGTTTAGTAAGCCTTATTCCGTTGCCTCCCTAGTTTCTAATTTAAACGATAGATTAACTTTCTCGACCACAAGTAGGAAAATTGCCCTTTCTATGGCCATACCATATCAAGTTAATGAAAGTTATTTATAAGTCAACGCCCTGCGATGCGATACGATCACTAGGTATAATATTGCCCTCATGTTGTTTTATTAAAAAACTAAATTAATTATAAACGACAACACAAACGCATCTTAAGAACGTAAACAAACGGCTCTGGTAAGAACAAAACTCAACAGGTGGTACAAACTACATTCCTAAGTAAACAAGTAAATAAAATGTATAAAAACTAATTATAGAAAACAAATGATCGTAAAACCACTAATTATGGTAACAATTAACTCACCAGCTCCAAGAACTTAATGATCGACAAGCGACTGATAGCCATTTTGTTTTTTCTATATACGGATTTGGAACGTTTTGTTCAAAGAGGTTTGTTTACGCGTTCACACGGGCGTGCAAGTCAGGTCCGACACTGAGACTGCGCAGCGTGGTCGTAGCCCCCGACTTGAATGGCGTCCGATGAGATCATGCTCATGTGGCCATGTCGTTTATCGTGATAGGACCCGTATACATGAAAAAGGTTAACATATCGTGGCTGTAGCGGTAATTTTGATAATCCATGGTAATACGTTTCTCTTCAAATTAATAATTTAGTGTTAATTCTTTATTCTTAGTGTTAATTCTTTCAAATTAGAGTTTGTTTACGCATTTGGACTTTTCAGGTTTCAAAGAGGTAATGTGTGTTTAGATAATTACTTGAATCAATAGCCGCAGTCCTAAGAATTATTTTACTACATACCTACTTGTTTTTAAGCACTTTGGAGTAAGTAAAAATAAACATTAGAATAAAACTATTAAAATAGGTAGTAGTATTTAATTTACTTTTCTTAAACATGCGCGGAATTATTGTCATTACTTTTAAATAAAGAACACGCGAAGTATCATATTTACGTAGACTGTGTGTTCTTTGAATTTGGAACGAAGAGCGCGCCGGCAATGTCGTATGAAACGGTGTGCTGTTTGAATTTAGAACTCTTTCATCTATCGTACACATTGCGTTCTCGTGGCTGTATAGCCGTATAGCCACAAATGCGTTTGCGTGCACCTTTTTCGGCACAAACTGTAAAATAAGAAAAAAAAATTGGCGGTAAAGCGGAGTTCGTTGTTATTTTGTTATTAAAAATAAAATAAAATGAGTTCCGATAATTCTGAAAGTGAAAATTAAATGGACATGGATGACTGCACTCCACCAGATTTAAGATCGGAAGCTAAATTAGCGATGGAAAACCTGCTTCCTTAAGTAAGTAAGTAAGTAGTTTAGTAGGCAAATAAGTAGGCACTTGTCTTACTTACTTAAGTAAGAGGCCTACTTAACTACTTACTTACTTACCTACCTACCTACATGCCAGTACTCACTTTCAGCTCTCGACGATCACATTCTTCAAGTTTCTTTTTTTTTTTTTTCTTCGTTAATTGAACATTATTTTAAAGGCCATTTTTTATTTCCTTGCATTTTTTTACAAAAACACTATATATGCCTCGGCTGAAATGGCAATTTGCCTGCCTCGTATTATTGAAGTCCTCACCTGGGGCTCGGCCTTCAAACTCATACTCGACCTGCAATTGCCTATTTCGCTGCCTTTGCAATAATGTACTATTATTCATACTCGTACATCTCATTATTGAAATAACATGTGAATTTCTTAGATTTTTAATTACATTATCATAAAACGTCAAGAGGACCCAACCATTCTCCTGATAGTAGAGCTCACATCTGCCCATGATCAAAACAGTGCTACCTACGTTCAGTTAAATTAATTTAATTTAGTCGATTTATTTATAAGTACTTAGTAGATAAATCACATAAGTACCCATGTATCAAACATTGTGGATACCCTAATAATAGGTACTCGTACAATGTTACTCTATCTACTCCTTGCCCATTGGGAATGACATCATCCTGGTTATGGATCAATAATGACGAAAAATATTAAAAAAAAAATGCGCGTGAATTCTTTTTCATTGTCGCTGTATTTTTACCATCGTCTCCTACTTTCTGTATATATTTTTTTGTTTTTGTGATGGTGTGCAATAATGCATAATCTATACCTAATATCTTTTTGAGATGTAAATAATGCCCCTGGTAAATAATATTCATCTCGTATCATACCTTTATTTTTACAGTTGGTACCTAGTACCTACCGATAATTTATCGTATGTAACCACGACATTAGAATTAAACTTCGCATTTGGTAAGCTGAAATAAACTCAAATCAAAAGCAAAAAGCTAACGGCTAACTGGAAAATCACTGAACGAAAACATAAATAACACCCACATAATAATATATTTAGTTATTTATCCAATTGTACGAAAGAACTGTGTCCCCCACAGTTCTCAGACAGACACAAAACGATCGTTTTTAATTCCGGTAACATATGGGTAATACCGTGGGCAGAAGCTAGTTGGTCCTAAATACCAGTCTATTAGTGGAAGTCACTCGATTCAAACAATAACTATTAGCATTCATTTACTACGCGGCGCGTAATATTTATAAATAGATTGATAGTGCTACTAAGCTCACAATATTTTTTTGGATATTACTCAACCCAAGCAAAAACAACACGATTGGATGAAATACTCGTAGTAGAACATCTACCTAAATAACTTCGTTCGTCATTCTATGTACTATAACATACTAGTTAACGCCCGCATCTTCTTTTGCGTTGTGATTAAACAAAATTCCTTTTTTTACGCGCCTTACATCTTGACGAACATTCCCTCGAAATTTCAAGTCTTTGCGTCCAGTGGTTTGACCTGTACGTTGTTTGTCAGTCAATCAGGATCAAGCCTTTTGTATACGCCAAAAGTTTTTAATTACCAAAAAAATTAAATGGGCAATGCAGAATAACTCAATTCAGTTATCTGTGCAGTCAGAAATTTATGTTACTACAAAATGACCGAGTAACAGCGGGGCGAGTATGTCGAGCTTTTGCGAGCTGGTTCGAGCTAGGTCCCCGAGTTTGCCTAACGATCAGCTATATTTTTTTTTGCCATATCAGTAACGGCAACTGATTAGGTATGTGTATTTTATTTTTCTGGTAATTAAAAACTTCTGGTGTATTTTGATTATGATGGTTTTGACAATATGGATTATTTATGACTATCGTAGTGGAATTTCCTATAACGATAGTTGTATGAAGTATCTAAATTTTAGATTTTTCATTGAGCATTCTGCTTATTTCTTGACCTTCGTTCCCACACAAACAAGCGAAATTAATAGTATCTTCAAATACATTGCTAACGCTGACATAAGCTTCCTTGTCCCTATCAAACTGTTTGCGATCAATTAGCGAGTGGTTTGAAAATATCAGTCTCATAAAATTAACCCTAAAAACTTAAAAACACGTATAAAATCTAAATTAAAGTATGAAACCTTTTACTTTTTTTGTTGACGAAATCAAAACATGGACGAAACGAATAGTGTGAAGTAATTACTATAATACGGCGTACTTTTTGAGTATATGTCCGAAACATTTTGTATGGAATTCGGATTTGAGGATTAGCCTTATGTTAATTTAATACTACACTGCATATCTACCTACATAAAAAAACAACTTTAAACAAGTTCCAAACTGCAGCCTAATCAGTTAAGTACTTTTGGCATGATTGAGCTACAATCATTCAACCTCCATTAATTACTAGAAATCTTAATAGTACCTATCATTAGTACTGCCACAGGGCAGTTAAACAGAAAGAGGAAACCAGCAACAAGTGTGAAATTTCTACTATTGGTAGTTCTATGTCCAAAGTTTGTAATGACTCTATCGTAGTTGTAGGATTGTTTGATTAGTTCGGCAGTGCTAATGGTGCTAAATGAACTGGGCTTGGTTTAATTAAAACTACACACTAAGTTGGGAAACATTGAAATATATAGTTGTTTCGAATGTACTTTTGGCTTTATCAGGTTAACATAGCAGATATTGAAGGGAAAAGTAATATCACTATTTAGGTTTTTTAGAAATCGTCAGCATCATCATCAGCCAGGTAGGACCCACTGCTGGGTATAGGCCTCCTTTCGCTTTAAACCAGCCTCCACGATCTTGTGCATCTCTGATCCATGTAGTCCCCGCGACCCTTGCGACGTCGTCGACCCTCCGGGCTGTTGGCCGACCCGGGTTTCTCTTTCCTGTCCTTGGCCACCATTCGGTCAGAGCCTTACTCCACCGGCCATCACCGTGTCTAGCCAGGTGTCCAGGTGTGGTTTTTAGAAAAAAAAACTTTTGTCCCAAATATAGGTAGAGTCTTTTATAAGCAGTCTCTATATTCACCATGTTACATACATAAATTCTTTGACTGTAAATATTTTTCCCCCTATAGGACTAAAATGAAATTACTTAACTTAATGTAGAGTCATCTAAATCCCAAGCCACGAACTCTTAAGCAGCGTGGGTATGAATGTATCAGTCAGAACCGACGAAATTTAAACGCTTGAACCTCAATCCAGTTAGTTCGCTACTGATTTAACAGATGGCACAACATGAAGGTAATTCAGTTAATCCAGTTTCTGTTAATAATAATTAAAAGTAGGTAGTAAGATTAATTTATTTCTAATAAAAGTTACCTTCTGACCTTCTCTGTTATAATATGGATAAGTACTCTACATTTTGGTTATTAATTCAATCTTAATCTTATTCAAAATAACATTTATTGCGAAGTTTAAAAGCTATGAGATAATTTAATAACAAAAGCACAGCTAAACTCGTTACCGTCACACACATCGTGTCGCTGAGCTAAGCTCGTATGATATTTGATCTGCGTGACGTCAGAAACTCACATATTCTTTATTCGTGGCTAGCATGCACCACAGCCACTAAACAGTCGGAACGCAGCTCTACCGATGTGGTATATCTATAGTGTAAACACAATGAAACTAGCCAAATAATATCAAAATTTTATTCACTTAGCTACACGGATTGCATGTCCTATGTGACTTGGTGCGGTAGCTGCTTCCGCTACTGTTTGCGGAGACGAGCGCCAACAGCGCGTCTACGATGAAGAGCGCCGTGGCTGCGAGGGCGCACACCGCCGCCGCCTGCGCGTACGTCCTGCGATCGCACTGCGGTATGTCCCGCCAGTGGTGCAGCGTGAGCCCGCCGCAAGCACCGAACAGCACACCCCCGCTGGCGGACCACCACGCGTCTATGTACGCGTCCGCTGCCGCTGATACTGCTTCTCCTGAAAATTGCGCTTTTGATAGACGCCTTCTCTTGTATATAATAGTTTGCCCTGAATAAAGACCGTCCCTCAAGCCCTTGAAATGATTTAGATCATCTACAAACTATTAAAACCTGGGTGGGTAGAGGTTCAAAGATAAACTACGGCAAGTTACGTTACGTTATTACGTAGGTATACTGCCTACTTCCGACTGCACTAAATTCAAATCGTTATCAATTTATGGCTTACCAGATTTATACAATGCAATATTTAGGCTAATAAACGATTGAATTGAACTATTTAGATATTGTCTACTTTAACACGTCTTCTTTACATACATGATAGAATACTCTAAAGCTAAAATTATCTCAGCCTGTCTGTTTATCGACTTTTAGTACACAGCCCATAGGTACGTGCCAACAATATTGTAGTATCACCTTCATACGCTGATTTCATCGTCGTATTCCTCGGAGTCTAAATACGCCAGACTCAAATCAAACAGCATGACGAATGCGTTGAGAAGCGCCAAAGAGCCGGTCAGTATTGCCGCATTCGTGTCGCCCGTCTTGGGGTATGGAGACCCGCGGACTCTCGAGGAGATGACCAATCCGCCGCTGACGGAGAAGAGAGCGATCCCCAGGATCCCAAAGTACATATCTTGGACGAGATCCAGTGGTGCGAATACCATCTCCCCTGGAGAAAAGAACTAGGGTCAGTATGAGTAAGGCACGATAGGCTGGTTTAAAAGACAAAATATTTTGCATAGGATCGGGTATTGTGGAAACTGATCATATTTTTTAGACGGGACGCGACCAAAATGGATTTCATAAAAGGTGGATGGATTTCAAGAATTACGTAATTGCCACGCAAATTAATAAAGGACAACATATTTGATTCATGAAGCTAAGTAAAATATTTTATCTTGATATTTTTTCTCGGCTTGCTTTCAGTCCTCATCATTTATGAAAGAAAAGTGGGTGCCGTAATGAGACTTTAATTAATTATTTACTATGAACTTGCTATGTCAAAGAAAAACGCTTCTATGACTTATGAAACAGTATTTTTTATAAAAATGAACTGGCACTATTTACTCGCATACATTTTAAAAAATATGATGGGCGTATGAATCTACCTGTTTATTTAGACCCACTGAAGGTCAAACCAAATAAGATATTATACGACAGTCGTAGAATAATCAAATTCTGAGCTATATATAAAATAGTAAAATTAATAAATAGTAGGAAAGTATAACTTTTCATAGTTCATTAAACAATTATTAACAAACAGTGAATCACCAGGGTATCTGGTATCGTATCCGCTCACTTAATATTACAGAACAATTCTGAACATCTACTCGTAATATCCTAGTCATAGCGTCACCAACAAATATCTCCCAAGCGGCGACCAGACGATACATACAGAGATTTAACTGCAAGCCTGCAAGACTGGAATTTAGCAGATAATAAGCT
This sequence comes from Lobophora halterata, assembly GCA_932526365.1. Taxonomy (NCBI): domain Eukaryota; kingdom Metazoa; phylum Arthropoda; class Insecta; order Lepidoptera; family Geometridae; genus Lobophora; species Lobophora halterata. Next base: position 3,854,031 of record OW052012.1, read on the forward strand.
CATTGAAAATCACGGGGCTGTATGTCTAATGGTATATGATTTTTCTTTGTTAATACAGAGCATTAGATAAAAACCAGTCATATTTTCTAATATTTAGCAAAAAGCATTACTTCGAAAGCACTAATAAATAGCATAAATCAACACTACATTCTGCTACAGAAGACGAGAATTATTTGCTACCAAGTTCTAATCATTGAACGTTTTAAACATAGGATAGGGTATGTTATTATGTATTAAATGGAATAGGGTCGTACCGACGATTTCTCCTGAGAGCACGACCACGAAGCCTATGTAAGTGCCGGAGCAGAGCATCAGGGTTGGCACATCGGTCAAGTCATAGCTGTAGTGATGTAGTGTAAGACATGATATTGCTAAAATCTGTAAAAATAACATTCAATGTATCGGGTAGATCATTACTAGAAAAAACAAGGTCAATATTGGGATTTCATGGGAACAAGACATGGACTTATCCTGCCTGAGCGAACCTTGCGTTCATTTGAGCTCATTGAATTCCAAACAGACACTACAGTGGCAATTTTTTTAAGAAAAAAGGTTTCGTGTAGCAGAGTCAAAGGAATCTATAATTATGATAATACTTACTAATTCAAATAATTTTATAATACAGGTTGGTATTAACATTTTGGTTCAATAAAGTTTATAAGAAATAACACAAAAATTCGAATTTATTATTGACATGACACTAAAAATTGGACAGACATTAATAACCAGTGACATTTAATGACATTAATTTACATGCACATCTTCACTACTCACACCTACATGGAGTTCGAGCTATTTTCTGAAGTTTATTCAAGTTGTTTGTACAAGACTTGTATTTCTTCGTTTACAAACTAGATGTTCCTTCCTACACAGCATACTAATATCTGTATTCCAAACTTCTTCCTAAAGCCCTCGAGTTAGACATTTTTCATCACTACTCAATTCTTCCAAGTCCCTGCTAGTCTTTTTTACATCATGTAGATAATAATTACCTATTATTTTATTGTTACCTTCCTGCTTTACCCTGTTGAAACATACAGAACAACATGGCTTCCGTACAAAGCTTACGGTAAACCTCATCATCACCATGCCAAAGCATAGTAATCACAAATGCCCTAAATCAATCGGCGCCTACGAACCATTTGGAAGTTAAATTGGCATAATCTCGAGAGAGCAACATCCCATTCCGTGACTGCTGAAAGTTCAAGGAGTCTGCAGCAAATATTGCTTTTATTTCCTTAGCATTTCGCGTATTATTGTCCAATACTAACAAAGGTACCATTGCAACCAAATGAAATGCATCTAATAGTTTCGGTAGGACTAATAGGTATGTTTTTAATTATACGTCACCAAATATTTAAAACGATTCCTATTTTTTTATATCCAACAAACTTTCTTAGCTACCTTATACGAAATAGTAGGTATCCATTACTCGTAGTATATTGTTCTACAAGTAATTTGTACGGAGAACTATTTTACTACACGCGGATTAATTAATTATTGGGAACGATCAGTTCACTCATTTGACTACTTATTGTGTGTAAATATAATTTAGGCCAGTAGGTAAATAAAAAAAATCAATAGGTACATTTCTAATAATATATCACTCAGCCACTCGTGACATTGGTGAAGTACCTAACCTACTCAAAAAAAGATAAATAAATATGTACATGAGTGAGTACTCATATACATATTTATTTATTTTAATGCAAACACGTTACGAGACGAGCTAGTTCGTCTCGACCTCCTGATAATAAGAGGTCACGCCTGCCCATGACCAAAACAGTGCTAAACCAGACTCTGATTCTCATGGTCCGGTGCAACACTGCTATAAGCGCTCGTCCACTTTGAGACATCTTGATGGTCAGTCTCGAAAGCCCAGTTATTTAACCAGTAACAGTGCCGTTTGGAACATTTTTTTACAATAATAAGACAGGAAATCGGAAAGTTATCGCACCTAAATCTATGATTAAATCGCTTAGGTTCTAAAACTACATAATTTACAAAAACTGTAAGTAACTACAAGTGGTTCATGATTAAATATTTGTGAAATATGGATAATATCGATACCGAGGTCGTGTTATTAGGGTGGAGGGCGTTGCCTCGAGAAGTAATGTTGCATCAAAGTGCCCGTCGATAGGTTAAATTTAGTTTGCAATTTGCTGAATTGTTTTATGCATCATCATTTCGATCGGTTCAATGGTGTTGTTTATAGCTTCCGAAGACTTGGATAAAGAGCTTGTTTATTGTGCTGGAGCTGTTTGTTTATTATTCGTGATATAAAGTAGGTATTAGGTAGGTAGTTCAATATTTAAGCCTATTATCATTACATTATTATTATTACACTGTTGGGTATAGGCGTCCACCACAGCTCGCCACACTTTCCGATCATGCGCCAAGTGAATCCAGCGAAATCCAGCTGCCAAAACGTCGTCATCTGACCAGCTTGAATTCGTCCAGTTAAGCCTATTATGATAGTAGAATTTAAACTATTATTATACTCCTTTATAGTTCATGCCACTACTGGGCAAAGGCCTCCCCTTTCTTTTTCCATTTCGATTAATTTTATATAAAGCGAGACCGGAGCGGGGTTTATGAACCTACATATGTACATACATAAATGTAAAGTAGGTAGGTACAATACACCTATAATACTTACTTAACTTAACTTTTAGGGTTTTTGCTCTCAATACTCTGTACTATAGCCGAATCAACAACATAATGACTTTGCCGATGGTATACAGCCGTGCTGGTGTTGAAGGTGGACATCGGCCTCTGAGATACAGTCTCCGACTAGTTCGGAGGGAGATGTCCAACTGACATACTAATCACTGCGCTGGGCCAACGGCAAAGTCGTTACATTTAGTATTAGGTTAGGTTAGTTTTAGTTTTAGGTAGGTAGTCTGTAAGAGATCGTATTAAACGATAAGACCGCCTTTTGTAAAACAATAATTGTACATTGTTACATGTGTTTTTACAATAAAGATTTTTTATTATTTATTATTATTATTATTAACATTTTATTTCTTATTACGACCTAAATTCATCAGACGCCTGTTATTTATTGTTAATACTGAATACTTTAAATTCAAAGTTTCCATGGAAATTCGGTCACATAATATGCTATGGTAACAAAATATTCCGACTCATCGATATCTATTGAACTGAAAACTCTTATATCTTTCAAGACTCGAACACGTGAACAAGTATAAGTAAAGATTGGTTAGAAAAAGGTATCATCTATCCAACAGGTGGTACCTACAAGGCTATGTGTAATCATGGCAGTAAAAACTCATTAACCGCACCTAATACGGTAAAGATGACACAGCTCATTACACGTAGATAGAAAAACTTGAACAAAATGCATGAATGTCTGTTTGATTTAAACATTTGAATTAATTAACAACTTAACGATCCTTACTGACTTATTAGGTACTTGAGACGAGTGGGCGGTATCTTTTGCTTTCGTATCGTAGATTTCTGAGCGTACATAATTTAAATTAACTGACAGTATGCACCTATAATATATCAGTAAATGATGCTTAGAAAAAAAAAATACAAGTAACTTTATCGTCGTTTCTGAACCGATAAACTAAAATCAATAATAAAATAGACTAAAATACCTCTGCCAAGTGAAACCGCAGGTAAAGCCTTGCATTCTGTAAATTACCTCCCTCTTGCAATATTGATACCGATCTAAGTGATTTCTTAACGATTCTTAATTATATTAATTTCTTTCTTAACGTCTTTTCTTTGAACGTTAGTTTGAAATCGACTGAATGCATTATCAAAACTGAGCACTAAGCAAATTATATAAACAAAGATAAAGATAAAGATATTTTATTCAATTATTACACATACGTACAATCTTAAGCGCTGTCCTTGCAAACGATGCAATTTGGTCGTACAACGAGATTAAATACACTAATCTCTTCAGAGTGTCCTAATTGGCATTGTATGATCGTACGATCATTGGCTAATTTTCATCGCGCGACCAAAACGCATCGTTTGATCGTAAGATCATTGCCAATAACGCTGCCTTAGAGTCCAAATAAAAATAATCTTAACACTACTCGGGCAAATGTTCATCTACGGTCCATTCAAGTATTAGGTTACCTGCTTTGTTAAGACCAGAAAAACAAAATGTAGAGTTAAGAGTCACAAGGTGAACCCTATAAAAATACATTCAAATACTCGACCTGCATTCTTATATTATATTCTGATAAAAATATTAATTTTGCAAGTAGCAATAAAAGCGTAGTTAGAGCGATCGAACCTGATCATTTTCAAGTAATAGTCGATGTCACGAGAGGAACACCGAACGGTCACGGACGCGATCTTCATACCGCGCGGGAGCTGCGAGGGTCAGAGAAGGCTCGACTGCGCTCTGATAGATACGAAACAAACACATCGTTTTGGTTTATATCCTTTGTATACTGTATTCTACAGTGAAGTATGTGACTCTTCTTTATACATTCATAAGACGCGTCTGTAACTAACCATAATTGAGTCAAATAAATCATTCATTCATTCATTCAGTATTCCATTTACATCACCTATTTTCTCCAAGTTGTGTATCTTGGCTGTGTCTAAAACACGAAAGTTACCAACTGCTGTATCATAACGGGCTATAGTTGTTTTAGAAATTTTAGAAGGCAGAAAACGTGGGTGCAGGACATTCGAGATCGGATTAAAATTGCAAACGTTAGATAGAGTTCGTGGAACGAATGGAGAGCCACTACGATAAGCAGTATTCTCCAAAAAAATGTTTGTCGCCCGAGGGTGTAAATACCGATGCGTTCTTAACAAAATAGATAGGGCCCACAAGCAATAAGGTGACAGTTATTGGTCTATTTCAGTTTATTTATGCGTAATAGTAACGTGTACAAGAAAGTCACAATAGTTGTCTCTAGGAGGTATTTTCTTCATACACTCTACGATGCTCGACATTTGCGTGAATACACAGTCAATTTTGTCACCCATTGAAAGTTTTAGATCAGTTGAATAATTTGTTTGTGTTTTATCTTCTAAGTATATAAAAACTTCGAAAGGGGTTAGAATAAGATAGATTCCATAGTAGTAGTTCTCTACTTAAATAGGATTCCCAAAGATATTTTTTTTTCTCAGATTTAATTTTTATTGAGTTTAGGACCTCTGGTTCTTCTAAAAAAATTACCATATTTTTTATGGAGAATATAAAGTTATTTATCAGAATTTATTTTACTTTAACTTCTTACTATAAAACGATAAAACTTCTAATAATTCAAACATTGTATAATTTGCATAAGAGGCTAGAACTATTTTCAAGTTTTTCGATTTAAATATGTCTCACTGGGAAACCTACAGTAGAGTTACTGTTATTACGTTTTTCAAGAGGCAATCACTTACTTCAAAGTGAAAGGTGTTGCTAGATAGAGGTGGGTGTTTTCTCTTAGAACTTTTCTGTGAGTCGGAAAACTTCAGTAGATTGCATTCTTTATTGCGAAAGTTAAGTCGTACGACTACGATAGTTCAGATTGTTCAGTCTCTTTGCATTCTAAAATAATCTAAACAAGCTGTTGCCCATGGCTTTTCCAGTGTGGTATCGGAAAATAAACCCAAGTCATTTTCTTTATTATTAAGTTTGCCTCTATAAACTAAGGATTCAATTACCTTCGTTTCCTGTGTTTAGGTTTCAATTCCTTGTGAACCCGTTGTACAGGCTTTTTGGACCTAGTGCGGGGAACAGTCCACGGTGGTACGATCTTTATTTAAGATTTCTACAGACTTCGTCAAAGTTGCATGTACTTAGATAATGTATTATTTTTGTGACAATACATAAATAAATACATATATTGATTTATTTTTTTATATATTTGGTGTTTTCTATGCATTCTAATTATGTATTTACAAAAAAAAGTATCAAATATTCTATCAGCCATCTGGTTCCCATAATAGCTGCTTAGTTTGGGGCTAGATGGCGTTGTGTGAGAAGTCCAAAATATTTATTTATATTATTTCAATAAAGGAATTAGTTCAAATTAAAATGGTATAAATTACATAACAAACTAAGCACAAGCCATCAACTTGCATTTGTGAGATCTCATCAAAAACAACCAAGAAAGTTAGTTTAATCCAAATACAAACATAAATCTTACCACGGTGCTTAGAGCTTTCCTTTTGTTCTCAAACGTAACCATAAGTATAAAGTTTGAGAAACTGCAAGTTTTCCATAAGTTTAAGGTGTTGAAAGCATCCAGGAGTACTCAGGCCAGGTTAGGTTAAGTTGGAGATATCGAGAGCACGGATCCAGCGGTATCTATACAACGCACAAGGTGAGGCAACTGAGAAAGGGCAATTCGGAGCAATATAAAACGAGGCACATCCTCTCAACCAGTATTCAGTAAATAGCTGAACAAAGTAACAGTCAACAAACAAAAAAAATCGAGATGACTACTGCTCTGGTAAGTCTCACTAAAAAAATAATTATCCTGGAAGCCACTGTTGGGATTTGAATGCCAATAATGTTCCCACTAAAATTAGATTGGTACTTAGCTATAGTATGTCGATGTATATTGAATATCCATTGTGGGTTGTGGGAAACCATTAAAATGCAGTAAAATGAACAAATTTAGAATTCTATTCCGTTCTAATTCTACACCTACGTCATGCAAATGTGGAACAGCAGGGAAAGGATTTTATAGTGCCTGTTTTTTGTTTTTTGACCTATTCGCTAAATCTAAGTTCAAATAATCTGGAATGAGTGGTACGAAGAAGCCTTTGAGATATCTTTGCAAATGCATGGTGCGTTATCTGTGCTGATTATACAAAATAACGATAATTATCAAATTTATAGGGTCTAAACCTACTGCTCTACTATTTAAAAACTAATTTGACCCACTTTTCTGTATGAAACATCCTCCATTAGTTTTTCGAAAAATTATGTAATTGTTTATTACCTTAGTACTCGTATAATAATTAACGAAATGGATGAAACACTATTGATCATAATTTTTGGATATTTCACACAACACCCCAAATCTCGGCCCGAACTAAGCAGAGCTTGTACTATGAGAACCAGATAACTAATAGAATACTCAAAAACTTTTTTTGTAAGTACATTCATAGAATACAAAGAAAATACCCAGGCTCAGGACAAACACTGATGTTCATCACAAAAGTGCTGGTCTTGAAGCGGTAATTAAATCCGCGACACCGGCGTGGCAGTACATACTTGCCACTCGACCAATCGTGTCGTCTTATTTTCTATAATATCTGTCTTATTTTCTAGTTACTCTTCACTTCGGCACTTATAGCCATAAGCTCATGTGGTCGCCTCGAGCCCCAATACCTTCCACCTCGACCTGGTAACGGGTTCGGAGGCGGTGGCGGGGCGGGCGGCGGAGCGGGCGGCGGGGCGGGTGGCGGAGCGGGAGGCGGGTTCGGCGGCGGAGCTGGCGGCGGCGGCGGGTTCGGCGGCGGCTCAGGAGGAGGCTTTGGAGGATCCAGTGGTGGCGGCAGCGGAGCTAGTATCCCAATTACTAAGTTTGAGAACGTGAACAATGGAGACGGCAATTACCATTTCAGGTGAGTGAAATAACAATTCCATTCTCTATCATTAATATGACATGTAATGAAGTCTTACGAAGGATAAAATTTTAACTTTGTTAGAAGCTTTAAATACCTACTGTAGCACTACACACTCACCTTTAATTCACATCTTATTTATTTACTAACAAAACACTTCTCAGCTACAGCTATATTATAACATCTAATAACTTTCAGATGAAGACTTCATTTTAAGTAATCCTTTATACACCTTCCTTTCACATAAGGGCTACCTCCTACCCTACGTATACGACCCTTAGCCTAAACTAGAATATAAAAAGAATGATCTTAAAACCAGTCTCTAGATTTCATGAGACTAATAGAAATAATAATATTAACGAAGATGATGATAATCAAAAGTCATCGTGTTTTCCAGCTATGAAACCGGCAACGGCATATCAGCGCAGGAGAGCGGGTCTCCCCGCGCGCAAGGTCCCGAAGGCCCAGCGGTTACCGCCGAGGGTTCTTTCTCCTATAAGTCTCCGGACGGCCAGCAGATCGCCCTGACGTACACCGCTGATGAGAACGGCTTCCACCCCGTCGGGCCTCATCTACCCACCCCTCCTCCCATCCCAGAAGAAATACTTCGCTCTATTGAGTTCAACAAGAACAACCCCTCTTCGTAAGTTGCATTCTTAGTACTTAGAATAAACTTTAAATTAGATAACCCATCCATGGCAGACTTTATACTGACTGACTGGAAGAAAACGCAGGGTAAACTAACTAACGTAGAGACTTGCAATATTAGGATTATGTTTGTCAAAAATGTAAGCGCGTACAAAGAAAGGAATTTTGTAATATCGCAACGCAAACGAAGTTGTAGGTGTTAGCTAGTTATTGATAAAGGTCTATCAAAGAAGCTACTTTCTAAAACCAGAGCAAAAGAAAAACATTGTTTGATATCAATACAAAAAATGTTTTTTTTTTAAATAACTTAATGGTCAGATATACAATGTAAGCTTATTTTTTTAGTGACGGTGCCTATAACCCTGGTGGTTCCGGATCCGGAAGCAGCGGCGGCGGCGGTGGTGGCGGCAGTGGCAGCGGTGGTAGCGGAGGAAACGGTTACCACTACTAATGATCTCATCATTCATCATCATCAATTAGCACAATCGCACGTCAACGTTACGGACATCGCCCACCCTGATACCACAGCGAATAGTTCGACACGAGAGAATTTCTGGATAAGGGATGGTCAGGAATGGCAGGTTGCATAGAAAGTTACTCATATATGTGTCATCGGATTTATGAAAGAATTAAACTCAGCAAGATCCTTATGAACATTATGAGAACTACTGACTTGAAGCCGCGGACTCTGGTGCAACATGCTTTGTACGAGTACCTATAGAAATATAAGCTGTATCGTCACCTGTGAAGCTTGTACACAATAGCCGTGGATTTGACGTCATAGGTCACTGAAGCAGCAATCCTTTCACCGGTAAATTTTTCTAGCTAAGTATTTCGAGAGAAAATGCAAAGAGTCCAGGAAAGTGGCAGCAGATATAAGATCAAACCACTTTAATTCTTGTCAATGTATTTCAAGGGGTTTCTAGAAGCCAGCATGAGCAAAAACTCTTTGAGAGCACAGAATATAGAGTAGGTTCTTACAACGACGGGTGAAAAGGATCGTTTTTCAGAGAAAATTAACACCTTGCGCCTGACCGATCCTGAATCAGCTCGGAGAAATTGAAATCGGAAAGAGATTCGCTCTGGAATTACATCGATTACTACGTTGTCTGCGATTTGCAAACATAATTGAATATTGACAAACGCGTGACCTTATTGGAACTCGGACTGTGATACCACTAAGTAATCAATTATGCACTATTTTTAGTTTTATTTATATTAACCTAACTTATAAGTGTACATAGGCATAAATTCCATAAATAAACGAATGTTTTATTTGATTTTGCTTTAAATATATACAACTCCTTTTTAGCCCTCTACCACCGAATACATTTACATATAACTAAACAACATCTAAAATTGAGGCATTAGAGACTGCTGTCTAACAAAAATGCCTCGCTTATAAGCTATATTTTATGTTGTTCATCATCCTTTGAAGCCTGTTTTGACCCACTGCTGGGTATAGGCATCTCTCTGCTCTCGCCATCCTGCCATTTATGTTGTTACTTCTTTTTATGGCAGGTGAATTTTGAAATCGAAACAATAAACTTAGTTCAGTTTTTCTAAAATTAAAATTAAAAAAAATATCACATGTTTTCGTCAAGACTTTTGATTGGTAGTCTAAGCTTTGGCATATAAAAAAAGCTCTGAATGTTCACAATGAAAAGTTTACTAAGCAGAATTTCAACAAATTAAAAGTAATTTAAAACCCGTAAGAATTAAGTTAGACTGGTTTTTAAAGTCAGCGTTCAGAAACACGTCTATCTTTTTGCTCAAAGAAACATCAAGGCGATTTCAATTAGCTTGCTTCGGTATGTTAGTTCAACCTGCCGCTTGAAACCTGTAATTTAGATTAAGCTTTGACTTTAGGTGGTAAATAAATGCTAAAATATTATCAAATATTAATATTTTATAGCCTATTTAATTATTTATTATAATATTATCAAATATTAATATTTTATTTTAAGTTATCATAATTAAGTACCAAGATCAATCATCGCTCGCTTGCAATGTGTCGGTTGCGTGGAAATAGCTTTCATAATGAACCCCCACACCATATAGATTATACCTACGCTCCTATTTAATGCTTCAAGAACTTAATAATGGTTTAGAATTACAAATATCAAATACCTTTGTCTTACCAAACGTATTTTAATAAATAATAAATAAATATTTTGGACATTTCACACTTGCCACTCGACCTCTCACTCGATAGATACAAATTAACTTACTGTCTTAGAGATCTCAAATAAATACTTATAATTATGTCATAATGGATGGAAAAAAATGGGCACTGAATTTATCCACCCTGTATACATAGTTTAATGTAGAGAACTAGGTCCAAGACTACGTTTTTATAATACCAATAATGATCTGTTTTGTGTCATCTAACATATATGAGTATCTGCGTAGTGGTTTAGCGTGATTGAGTAACAATTTTTCATACATTTTCATTATTTTTCGTTCGTAGGTAGGTACCTATTTAGATATTAGTGTACAGATTAGGTTCCTTATTACGTAACTTTCTATTATGTGAGAACTTGCATACTCTGCCTGACTTACTTAAACTCTTACCAAGTTAAACCATGTTTCATGAAACTTTCTTGAAGCCAAACAGTTTTCTAGGAAACATTTACAAACTGAACAATATGCAAGTACAATATTTGCGTAACTCCTATACACGGTTTGCTACAAGCCAGGCAGCAACAGTTCTAAGTCAGTATTCAGTTTTCATTATTTATTTGCAATATTGGGCAGGTTACATTTTAGGTCTTGGTAGGTCTAATAAATAAAGTACAGCTACACAATATTACCCGGATAGGGTGTTGCAAATGATAGAGACGGGCCGATATTTTTAACTATATTTTAAAAATAATGTAAAAGTCCCTACACGTATTTATCATACATACACGTATATTTTTCACAGGGATTAGGTATTTACTTGCTAGTATTAGTAATATTTAAAACAAAACTTACGACAAAAATATAGTAAAATGCAAAATAGACACAGTAAAGCCTACGAAGAAAACAATAGAATCATAGACCTTTGGGAAAAAGCCAAATAAAACTTACTTACGTAGAGTAAAACAAATTATATGAGCAAATACTTTTTTGCCCTAGGGCCTTAAATGCAGTTTTACACTCCCTGTACCTACCTTAAATTGAACTTTACGAGCTTAAGAAGTGAAAAACCTTGTGTATTACCACGTCCCTGAAGCCAATTTCATGCTCTACTTGAATATCAAACTTGAATTAAAAGTCTCGTATAAAATGGCTTGCTTCAGGCCCATGGTGTGCAAATAACTATTTTGGAACTAGCGTCTAGGTAAAAAGTAGCACATGCCCTGAACCATATACATAATCTGTGGTAAATAAATTAAGCTGTTTAGCTCTTTGTAGAGAGGACACTGGACGGTACAGCGCCCAAGGTTCTAGTTTGATCTAAATACTAAACCGGTATTTTATTTAATACATCCAGTATCCTCGGAACGCTGCCATCGGGTATCGAGTTGGAGCAGTTGAGCTACCTATAGATCGTTTGCAACGGTCTACTATAGATCGTTTGCAACGGTCTATGGGTGGCCCAATTGTTTCCTTTTGTAAATTTTATAATATACCTATATATAGATTGTAGTAGTTAGCTTATGCTGTAATAAAAAAAATACCAAAGGTGATTAGTAATATCAACCTGTACATGCCATTTTCCACTATGCCATAGGTATCTAGTATCTAATTATACATATAATTAACATAGAGAGTGAGCAGTTTTGGCGATATTTGTCGGTATTTTGATGGGATTTAGCTGTCGTAAGTTACCGACTGCCTAGCTTTTTTTAAAATATAAACTAAACAGAGAAGGTAAGTTGTTTTGGCGTAATTTTTCGGATTTTTGATGGGATTTAGCTGTCGTAAGTTACCTACTGCCTAGCTTTTTTTTTCACCTACCTACTAAACTAAACACAATTGAAACATACATTACAACACCCGAGGAACTTGGCTTGCCTGCGAATTCCCGTCCTATTGCTCTCTACAAAGGGAAATTGAGATTCTGATTGTCTGTTAGTACCGTTTACCGCCTTTTCGGACTCCTGGTTGGAATCTAAACCAAAATATTAGCTAGCCATTTGAATAGCTTTTCAGTAAAAACATCTAAGACGTATATCTACTCAATAAATACATTCAAATAACTACACGACTAATAACTACATGTTCAAATCTTAAAGTGTACGAAAGTGCAAGAACGGAGTCTCTTCGAGGCGCACATGAAATCCTTTCACCACACTGGTTCGAAAGAACAAGTGACACAATAAGAAGAAGATTGGTCTTTACACCTAAGGGGGAATACCTTCCATGTTCCATGATTTTGTAACTAATTATAAGTTATATAACTATAGTTAAGGTTGTGAGTTAATTGTTAGTCAGCTTTGAAAGAGTTATTTAAGACTAAATAAATGCATAGCGTTACTATGTTACGGTTTGAAGGGCACTGTAGCTAGTGAAATTAGCTGGGTTTTCAAGACTGAACATCAATATGTCTCAGTGTGGACGAGCGCTTTCGCTGTGTTGCGTCAGCCTATGTGAAGCAAAGCACTGTTCTGATCATGAGCAGGCGCTATCCATTATACAGGGTGGGCCATGGATTAGTTAACATTTAAAAAAAGTATAAAAAATATCCACATGCTTTCCACATCCACACAATTCATGGCCCACCTGTAGTACGATGACACACGGTTTTTTTACACGCTACACGCCAGCGACTTCGCTTGTAGCGTGTAAAGTCGCCCAGTGTCATCGGCGTTTTTGCAATCTGCTTGTTTACAATCCGCTTGTAAAAACGCTGTGAAAAATTAGAAGCCGGCCTAATTTACAAGCCACACGCTGGCGTGTAGGCTTGTAGCGTGTAAAAAAGCCGTGTGTCATCATCGATGGCGTGTAGGCTTGTTGGTGTGTAGCGAGTATATTTGCCTATGACACTCTCGCTAGTTCGCTTCTAAGCGTTTAGAACATTTTGTGTGTCATCGACAAACGCTAACACGCTCACACGCTAGCGTTTGAAAACGCCAACAATCAGCGATTAAAAAAGCTTGTGTTTCATCGACGCTTTACTATCAGAAGAGCGCTTAGCTTGTCTCGTTACATGTTTACATAAAAAAAAACTTTATATTCAACTCTCCAATGAAATCCTTGCACTCTTGTACATGAAATCGTGTCGTTCTCATAATAAAGTACCCATGGGGGGTGGCTTCATCGGAATGTACGCTTCAGCACCGCCCAAAGACACAGAATACACAATACCCACTACGTCACTGTAAGATGAACTACTATCATTTGGATTACTTCAACACGATCGACACGACAAATTCAAAAAAAAAACTCGACACTAGACACTAAACTACATTAAGTTATGCCTGAAGATATGCCCCGTGTCGTTCTCAACGTCCAAGTAATACACCGTTCACCTTTTGCTTGACAGACTGTTTAAATAAATCATCATAGAAACAGTTTTCGATCTTATGGAAGGCCTTATTTATGTCTGAGATGGCAAGGTGATGGGTGAACGGTCATAATATAAAAGAGTGTTGAACTCGACAGATATCAGTCAACGGACGAATTCGGTGGATCAAGTGTTTCGGATTACTTTTTGGACTACAATGATTGCTTTCAAGGTATTACCTATTTGTATTGTTACTATTGCCTCATTCATTTGTTTTATGAGATTTTGGCTGTTTGGATCGGGTCAAGGTGGATATTTGCATATATAAGGTTGGGTTTGCATAAGCATCCGGGAACATATTTGATTTTAATATCTAAGAGTTTCCTAAATGACGGGCATAAATATAGCAACGAATTATACCTTCACTGAAAAATGTAGAGGATTTTTCGCACTTAGTACCTAGGTCTATTCATATACTGTTTGGAGAGAGAGACACCCATCTCATTGAAATGTCCTAGTGCTGATATTGAAAGCCCTCGGATGGCCTGAAAACTATAACACCATGACGCGCTAGGAACATACATATAACCTTAAATAGCAACTGTAGAGATTACAATAATTATGATTGCTCTAATCTAGCTGCTACCCGCGGGTTTGCCTACATGACATCGGAATGAAAATAGTCCTCTTTAAGTATCTTTAATACTTAAAGTTTTTACTTTAAGTATTAAAGATACTTAAAGAGGACCTTATACCTTACCTTATACTTACCTTATACTTAAAGGACCCCTTTTTAGGGGTCCTTTTTAAGGACCTGAACCATATCAATTTTCAGCTCAAAAAGTTTAGTGTTTCCCTTCTGAAACTACATGAAACACGCCATCCATCAACGCAGGGTCCTGCTTCGCTAACAAACTCTGTAGCTGTAGTTAGGGGCTATATTGCGTTGTGTGAAATCCCCAAAAATATTTATTATTAATATTATTTTATCCATTGAGATTTTAGTATATTTCTCTTTTCAACCGACTTCAAAACAGGAGGAGGCTATCAATTCGGTTGAATGTTGTTTTTAATTTTATGTTCGTAACCTCAGAACTTTGTTGTTTATAAACCGATTTGAAAAATACTTCCAGATTTGTCCCATAGTTTCATGAAAATCGGTTCAGTTTTGGCACTTTGGTTTTGAAATCAAAATAACTGAAAAAAAAGTCGTTGAAGTGAACAAAATTGCGTATTTTGCTTCTCTGTGACTTTTCAGTGGTGTTTACAGTCACTAAAACAATCCAATTTACGTCGGTGGTCTATGTGTTTGTAAAACATTGATAAATTAAATTTCCCAGTGCATCTCGGCCCTGCTGGTGATATGTGCGGTGTCGGCAGAGAACCGCTACTCGGGCGCGTACAACGCCGGCCCCTACAACGCAGCTTACAGCAACAACTACGGAGGAGCTCACATCCCCATAATAAGCTACGAGAACGTTAACAACGGCGATGGAAATTACAGATACAGGTACCTACGTTTTATAATTTTTAAGAGTTTTTATTTGCGATAGACCTTCCATTGACCACAATCTCACCCGATGTTAAGTGATGATATGGCCGACGATGCATCTCGAAAGTCTAGGAGACACTCACTCAGATCCCGCCATAAAGGGGGGAACTCGTGCAACAAATCTTAATTCGGTATCCGTGCGTTGCGTACCTACTTATGTAGATGCTCGTTAAATGAAATTCTCAAGACAAAATAATAATTTTAAAAAATATTAACGACATTTATTACTCTCAGCAAAGTTGAATAATGAGAGCACGAAAATATTTAAAATGAGACACACTTTGTTTTTTCAACCGTATCACTAATTAAACACTTCCAGAACCCTCATAATGGACCATACATAAACAGAGCAATATTTTTTCATAATTTTCAGCTACGAAACTGGCAATGGAATCGCTGCCCGGGAAAGTGGAGCTCCCAGAGCGCCTGGCCCTGAAGGTCTCGCTGTGACGGCGGAAGGAGCTTACTCGTACCGAGCTCCAGACGGACAACAGATCTCCGTCACATACACCGCTGATGAGAACGGCTTCCACCCCGCCGGATCTCACATCCCCACTCCCCCGCCGATCCCGGAAGCCATCCTCAGGTCGCTGGAGTTCAACAGACAGCATCCTTCCTCGTAAGTGTGTAAAAAAAGCTCGAGCTATTAAATTGAAAATTGATGAAGCTCGCACCTTCGTTTGAGTTGCGAATTAACTAAATTCCTTTCTTAATACGCGCCTACACTTTTTGACGAACATACCCTTCAAATTCATTTAAGTCTTTGCGTTCATTGGTTTAGCTTGTACGTTGTCTGTCAGTCAATCTATCAGGACCAAGCCTTTTATAAATTGATTGATGATTGCCCTTATTATTGAGATTTTGTTAAAATATCTCTTTGATTTAATTTCAAACATAGGAAGGGACAAATTAAATGGCGCTTAATACTATATCCACCTAACTGACTTCTACTAACGTTACGGTACTCCAATTTATTTCAGTAGAGATACCCAAATAATCCAGAAATGCTTGGAAACAACTTCTAGATGGTGCTAATAATTAAATTCTGTTTCAGTGGCGAGGGTTCCTACCACAACGGCTACAACCGACACTACTAAAATATGAAGTACTTGGATTGCCTCAACACTGACAAAATTATAATAATGTTACTAGGAAAACTGCTAGATAAATGTTTAATTTATTTTAAAGCTTTAAATAAATGAAAATACTACATACTCTTTAGTTTTAATGATATTTGTGCTTATAATTTGTCGTCCACTAAATAAGCGTGGGTAAGCTAAAAAAAATTAAATACTCTTGAGTTTTTGAAACCAACCTATTCCATTTAGTACGCCTTTGTGCGCTGTCCTGTGCCTTTCCATATTCATCTTCTGCCAGCAAACCTTTCATAAAAAAAAACACTCTATTATCAATTTTTCCTAAAAATAAACAGTCAGGTTACCAGTGCACAATTGCGAGTTTATGAAGGAATGATTTTCTTTTACAAAAAAAAGTCTAATTTTGTATCACACTGAGACGCGCTGAGAGTAAATCAGGGTTTACATGAAGCCAGCGCTGGCTTGTTATTGGCCTCGTATAAACAGTTTTTCAAGACAAGCCAGCGCTGACTGCCCGCACTGGAGGGAAAAACAACACTAAAAACAACACAGGCCAGGCTTGTCTGAGGACTGGTGCCAGCGTTATTGGCTTCGTCTAAACCCTGCTTTAAGCAGGGTCAAGACGACTACCCGCACTGGCGGGAAAAACAACACGGGCCAGGCCTGCGCTGGCTTGTCTAAAGACTGGCTCCAACGTTATTGGCTTTGTCTAAACCCTGCTTTAAGCAGGGTCAAGACGACTGCCCGCACTGGCGGGAAAAACAACACGGGCCAGGCCAGCGCCGGCTTATCTGAGGACTGGCGCCAGCTTTATTAGCTTCGTATAAACCCTGCTTTACGGTAATATAGCCGTTCCTAAAAAAACAGATTTCTAAACGACAACGTATGACTGTTGTTGAAACGTTTAATAATAGTAAGTACTCTTTTTTTTAAACCTACATAATATGTTAAGAACTTCAGTTTATTTTTCCCTTCGGTGTAACCTCAGGTATTTTTTTCCCCTTCAGTGTTAATTAAGTTTCATTTTGTAGCGTAGGTACCTATTCTAATAGTTAACTCAAAGTTAAAGTTATTTTGCCATCTCCACGTTTCTCTAATATTATGGAAATATAAATCTATGAAAAGTAATTAGGTAGATACCTACATAAATACCTACACACTTATTCGTAAAGTTATGAACATAGTTCTAATGAGAGCAGAAAGCCCTATTATTTTAATTTGTGTAAAAGTACAAGTATAAACGAAGTTAAGGCACAATACTACATTTTCTACAGAAATTCTAAATCGGTGGGCCAAATTAATATTGTGAGAAACTTTACCTACAGTATTTTAATGTTGAAAGCGACATTATGGGATCAAGCAAGATAAATGTTTTCTTTTCTAATCAACGGGTTCGATTCACGGCAAACCCAAAATATATTTTGAAAATCTGGGTAAATACTTACAGTCTTATTATACCTATTTCATACATTGAAAATTTTAGGACTACTGCATGGTATGAATAAAGTGCGGGTCAACACAGAAAAAAATAAAAAAACGTATAAAGTAGGCCCTAGTCTTCCTTTGAGCATTTGTCGCTATTCCAGATTTCCGACCATTGAAGCTCAGTTGAAAAATATTGTATTAAATGTAAAGGTTTACTGCTACTGAAACCAGTTCCTATTTCAATTCAGTATCATTTCCATTTCAGTTATAAAAGGTGGTACTCTTGAACAAAATCTAGAATCTATTTAATGGAAAATCCATTAAGGTATCCCACATACGAAATCGAAACCGCACTTATATGATATTCAGGAGTGCCAAATCGATTGGAATCGTACTGAAACGGGATTTACGATTGGATTCGTGCGTCAAGAGTAGCCTATGCCGTCTTATACCCACCGTACGCCGCCGTCAGCACGAAAGGAGCCTCCTCAGAGCGCACTTGTAATCCTTTCACAACACTGGTTCGAAAAAACTAGTGACACGATAAGAAGAAGACCAACGCACCAGCAGCGGTTCCAAAGTTCGAACGCTGATATCCACTTTTCTATTAAGTACCTACTTTTTATCTAATTTTAGTGCACGAAAGGAGCCTCTTCGAGACGCACTTGAAATCCTTTCACCACACTGGTTCGAAGGAACTAGTGACACGATAAGAAGAAGAATCTAATTTTAGGGTAGGTACCTTCTTACTTCTCAACGATACAGGCTTGCCTAGTATGGGGCCATTAGTATATACGAATATAATGTTTGAATCTCTCTACAAAAAATGCACTTTATCTCAGGCTTTGCAACTTTATTGTGTTGAATCGGTGCAAAATAAAATGTTGTTATCTGTATCTTATCTCAATCATTCGCTCTTCTGTCCCACGACCAAATTAAATTATGTTGAAATGTAAAGTCGAAACTATGGTAGAGCAAAATAACCAGACTTAAATGAATAGAATCCGCCTTTGTACGAATAATTTGTAATTTTTGTGCACTAATGAAAACAAAAGCAGTTTCAAGCATCACCACGATTTATTTGTATTATATTACATTTGCATATCTAAAGTAAATTGTCGTTAACATTATATCACAGTCCTAGCATGAGGTACGCTACATTAGAGCCACGTTCAGAGATCTGGGGATATTCTAGTACCTGCGTCCCGAGTTGAAAGCGCCGGTATCGCTGAAAGGAAAAAAAAATAACTTTACAAGTGAAATTATATAAAAAAACTCTTTAAAGGGTTAAGCTTGCCTATGTACATGCCTTTTACAATTACGTGTGTTAATAGTTTTTATGTGTGCAATAAAGAATTTAAGAAAAATAAATATATCAAATAGTGCACGCTAGTTTTGGGCCAATGGCCTTTAAACGCTCTTAAAAGTTCGAAAGCACGGGTCAAGTGCACAAAAGAAGCCTCTTTGAGGCGCACTTGTAATCCTTTCACCACACCGGTTCGTAAGAACAAGTGATACGATAAGAAGAATAACGCTCTTAGGGAATGGTCTCTTTTACTGAACTTATAGTTAATAGATTTCAGATAGTTTTGTAAGTTTGATGTTTTTTTTTTAATATTCAAACAGATAAACAGCAAATGGACCTCATGATACATTTTGACGAACACACCCCCAAATTAAATTTCTACGTTCTAAACATAGAGACTTAATTTGGGTTTGACTCTGATTTTGATTTTGAGGGTTTGGTTTGACCTGAACGTTGCCTGTCAGTGAGGACAAAGCCTTTAAAGAAATGTTAATCGTTGACATTTTTCCTATTATTTCTATTTTTAAACCAACCCTGTATTAAACCAAAAAAAATTGTTCAAATCGGTTTTGAGTTTGGACGAGATTAACGAACAGCAATTCATTTTTATACATGGAGAAGTGATCTGTTGTCAGATGATTATAGAAAGAAACTTACGATGAAGGGTTCTGCCTGTTAAACTCCAAAGCCTTCAGGATAGCCTCCGGGATTGGAGGTGGAGTGGGCAGATGTGCGCCAACGGGGTGGAACCCGTTCTCATCAGCGGTGTAAGTCAGGGAGATTTGCTGTCCATCCGGGGCGCGGTACGAGAACCCGCCTTCAGCTGTTACCGCGGGACCTTCAGGGCCCGCCGCTCTGGGGGATCCGCTCTCATGCGCTGAGATACCGTCGGGGGTGTCGTAGCTGGAAGAAAGATACACTCAACATTTACACATACACCACCAATTTTTAATTACCCAAAACAAATTAAATGGGCAATGCAGACGGGGTACTAAGTTGCATCTGTGCAGTCAGAATTAAGGATTTCTACAAAATGACAGAGTGACAGCGGAGCGAGTGCGGCGCCCGAGCCGAGCTTTTGCGGGCTGGCTCGAGCTAGGTACCCGGGTTTGCCAAACGATGAATAAAACTTAAATTATTATCAATTAAAGGTACTCCACCATACAAGTATAATAGTCTTATTGACCCGATAGTAATATAAATAAATAAATAAAAAATATTTATTGTAAAAACATGTAACAATGTACAACTAGGGTTTTTTACAAAAGGCGGTCTTATCCTTAAATAAGATTTCTTTTAGACAACCTATGTACTATAAACTAACTTAACACTAAGGGCAATGACTTTGCCTTGGTCTCAGCTTAGTGTTAAGTGCATCGGGAGGACATCTCCCCCAAACTAGTCAGAGACTGTATCTCGGAGGTCGGTGTCCGCCCTCAACACGTGCGCCGGCTGCGTACCCTCATAATATACATTTGATTCGTCGATTACGAAGAAGTCTGATTTCATAGCACGTTTGTATGATTTAGGTATATTCTTATATTATAAACTTACCTGAAACGATAGGTGCCGTCGCCATTGTTGACGTTTTCATAGTTGTAGGGCTGGGCGTTGCCGCCTCCGCCGGAAGCATAGCCCTGCGGCACGAGATGGTCAAGCCGCGCTGAGGAGACAGTTGCCACCAGGAGAAGAGCAAGGGAAACAGACTGAAAATGGAACGAATTTCACGAGATTATGCTAAGAAGAACAAAACTCCATCCTCTCTTATCAAGTAAGAATAAAGTAAACCCACTCGTATTTCATTATACAAAATAGTAGACACTGGGTTTCGAGCTTTTTTGTCTTCTAGCTTTATCCTTATCCAATTCATAAAGTATACCTTTACCAAATTTCAGTTTAAAGGAGCCCCTTCGAGGCGTACTTGAAATCCTTTCACCACACTGGTTCGAAAGAACTAGTGGCACGATAAGACGAAGTTTAAACGGTTCAGTAGTTACGACGTGACTGAGCAAAAATCATATCTAATAGTAGGAAGTAGGATAGAATTGAATATTAATAGAAATACGTAAAAAAAAACTGTAAAGTGATAATGATAAGTCTATGAAGTCGATCATAAAAGCTCTACCTTGAGTTGTAATGTTGCAAAAGCCGCAACCGGACCAAATGCTGCAGCACGAGCGTATCAATAGCAAGTGCAATAAAATTAATTTGTGATGGAAACAATGGTCTAAGACAATAGTCGCTATACTCACCATCAGTTTCGTCATTGTCGATGGGTGGTGTTGGTGTCGAGTCGCGGTGAGCTGTACCGACTGCGGGGATGTTCTCAGTATATATCCGAGAGGATTGCCCTTTCCGATGCCTCACCTTGCCTCTATTATTGCCGCTTAGAACTATAGGTGTAAGTCATAAGATGAGGCGGGGGATTTCAGAGCTTTACAGGGCTCGTTGTCAATGGAAATTATTACTACGATACATTTAAAAGGTAATACATAATTGGGCTATTAGTAGATCGTTGCAAGCGATTTATAGGTAGTTCAATTGATCCAACTCAGATATCAAATGGTAGCATACTGGAGTGAAAATAAATACTGGCTGCAATGCCTTTTTTTTAAAAAAACAGTCTCTATACCAGATGATATTATAATCGGCCCTTGTAAAACGCGTCGCTTTTTCTATATGCTCAGATTAATCTTTGAATACGGAGAAGAAACTTCTCGACTTCAGCCTAGAATTTCAGTTTCAGCACTGTGGCAGCATTTTCTCCGTTCACAATTTAATTATTTTATACGGTGAAGTTCAGTTTCCTCACGTCGTAGAATATACAATGAACTAGAGAAGTAGCTAGAGGATTTAGATTTAGATTTCAGTGGTTTAAACACTCAAATTACCAGAAAACTACGAGGAATATCTGGAATATTCTAAATAGCCGATATTACGTTACTTTGGCCAAGTTCTTTAGTTGTACCTTTATCAGTCAAATAGGTAGTAACTGTTTAGTGGAAGCTGTTTACAGGCCACTCTTTTTATGACTTAACAATTTGGCATATAGCATACCTTCATTGGCCATATTGTTTAGTAACCCCCTTTCCTGTAGAATATTATTGACGGATTTGTCTGTACTCTACCTCAATAACTGAATACGTAGCCAGTTATTATTGTTTTAAGAAAATCTTGTGAAACGTATTACGTATTATTTTTAAAATGTCATATACTTTATAGTGTAATATAAAGTATATGACATTTTAAAAATAATACGTGACACAGAAACGATGAAATCAATCGCTTCCACTTATGACATGAATTAACCCATAGAATTCGTAGATTCTCGTGCCCCGCCCCTGGCTCACAAGGTGACGATAAAACTATTTAAGTTAAACGAATAGTGATAGAGACGTATCATAAAGAACATTCCTAATAACTTATTTTCGGGATAGCGGATAGGAGTTTTTTTCTAAGATCCTTATTTTTTTTTACACCCCGCTTTTACAACATATCCTAAAATATTGCAAGACAGCAACATAATTAGGAAAATGTGACACAGCGAAATGGCATATGAGCGGACGGCAACGTTGTAAAACTGTTCTTTATGTGCTCGGGTCATAACTTTTGACTGACATTTAGAGAGTTACAAACTTGAAGGAAGTAAAGCATTTATGTGTGTCCTTAGCCAACAAAAGGGTTTAGCTGAAATATTGTTAAAATCAACTCTGCTCTAGAGTTAAACCTTGTAAACAGTACAGTAGGCAAAGCACTAACTATGAATAAACGGGCTAGTGGGGTTCAGGAGATAGCTTCAATTTATAAATAAATAAATATAATAAATTCATCTTTTGAACATTTCTCACAGCGCCATCTAGCCCCAAAACTAATAAAAATTTCTTTATTTAAATAAAAAAAAACTTAGCAGAGCTTGTAGGTACCTATTCTCCTATGGGAACCAGATGAGTGATAACTTAAATACTTTTTTTTAAATACATATGTACATACAAAACACCCATACTCAGGACAAACACCGATGTTCTTCACACAAGTGCTTGTCCTGAAGCGGGAATCGAACCCGCGACACTGGCCTGGCAATCACTTGCCACTCGACCAATCGTATCGAATTCAATAGAGTGAAAAAATAAATAAATAAATATTTGGACATTTCACACAAAGCCATCTAGCCCCAAACTAAGCAGAGCTTGTACTATGGGAACCAGATGGCTGATAGAATACATAAATATTTTGTTTTTGTAAATACATACATAGAATACATAGAAAACAACCATACTCAGGACAAACACCGATGTTCATCACACAAATGTTTGTCCTGAAGCGGGAATCGAACCCGCTAAACCGGGCGTGGCAGGCCAACACACTTGCCATTCGACCATCCGTGTCATCGAAAAGAATTGAACTAATTTGAAAGTATTTCTAGTTCTCATAAAGAGGTGCATCCTAAAGTTAAACAATGATTTAATTCTCACCGACATTCCTCGCATCCCACTCAAACACCGATTTGGTCATCAATAAAACAGATTGCCTGCACATTTACCGCAAAGGTTGCAGGTGAGACTACTCATTCTCGTAATTTTGTAGTTTCATGTTGTTGTAAGTAAGTACCTAACTAATACTTACCTATTAAATGTTCAGTCAAGTCAATTAGAGAGGTTAGTAGTACGACATGGTCAGTAGTAGGTACATGTCATCATTGTTAGGTTGAGGTAAAATCGTCATCGAGTAAAATAGTCATGAGGATGTGGTGGCCGAGTGGATGAGGCCCTTGCCTTGCGATCTGATGGTCGTGGGTTCGAATCCCGGTGGCAGTCATGCGTAAATGTGTTTTTTCAGTCGTAAAAATCTATGTATGCAACATTCTCGCAACGGTAAAGGAAAACATCGTGAGGAAACCGGCATGTCGTAGAACCTAAAGTTTGAAAACATGTGTCGAGTGCACGAAAGGAGCCTCTTCGAGGCGCACTTGAAATCCTTTCACCACACTGGTTCGAAGGACTAGTGACATGATAAGAAGAAGTAATTAAAAAAAACGTGTATTTACATTGTCATTGCTGATTTTTTTTTAATAACTATAAGGTAATAATAATCTTACTAAAAAGCTTTACTCTAGCGGGCGATCAACAACACTTGAACAACACAACACGTCGAGCGCTGAATTCTAATGCAGCGTCGTCCGTGCCAAGCAATCTTCTCTAAAGCATCGATGACACAGGACTAGTTTACAAGCTACAAGCCGGCGAGTTCGCTAGTAGCATTTAAACTCACCCCGTGTCATTGGCTTTTCTATAATCTGCTAGTTGAAATCCTTCCGGACCGCAGCGTCGATGACTCAGGTCTAGTTTAAAAGCTACAAGACGGCGAGTTTAAAAGCTAGCGAGTGAGCGACATATATACATCAGTTATCTGGTATAATACAAGTTAGTTTAAGGCTTGATGGCGTTGTGCAAAATGTCCAAACATTTTTTTATTATTATGTATTTATTTAAAGATAGAGTGTATTCATCAAGCACACCGAAATAACTTAACCGATAAATCTGAACTAAAAAAGTATTATAAACTTTTTTTATCCCGATACTACACGGGTGCAGCAAAGGGCATCAGCTAATAGTCACTGATAAATTTATTTTAAATTAATTATAAAAATCGTTTGTCGTGCTTTACCTTTTTTACTCTAACCAGCACGAACCAAACAAGTTTACCTATTTAGTAAGTTGTCCCGAGCTAATATTAAATACTGACTGGAGGACACTCACGGTACGGCTAGTCCACCAGTTTAAAGTCGCTCAGCGAGCTATGGAACGGGCTATGCTCGGCGTCTCTCTGAAGGATATGATCCGTAATGAGGTTATACGACAGAGGACCAAGGTTACCGACATAGCTCAGAGAATTAGCAAGCTGAAGTGGCAGTGGGCTGGTCATATCTGCCGAAGAACCGATAACCGCTGGGGTAAACGAGTTCTTGAGTGGAGACCGCGAATCGGCAAACGTAGTGTAGGACGCCCTCCGGCCAGGTGGGGTGACGATCTGCGGAAGGTTGCAGGCAGAAGATGGATGCGGCAAGCCGAAGACAGGGCGCGATGGCGCTCATTGGGAGAGGCCTATGTCCAGCAGTGGACTGCGATAGGCTGATGATGATGATGAATATTAAATAGAACCTTTTCTATAACGTTTCCTATTCTAGACATGGAAATGACTAGATATCTAATGCTTCGATAACTGCCTATCAGAAAGAACAATATTGCGGAACATCTTTGTAATAGGTATCTATTCTCTACCTATACAATACGGCCTCTTATAGGAATTGATTTACTTACAAGCTTACAGTTGTAAGACACTTGACTGCAAGCGTAATTTTGACAAATTAAAATAGTATACACTAAAGCCTCGTTGACACGGGGCTAATTTACGAGCTGCTAGTCGGCGAATTTAAAAGCTAGTGAGTGAACGAGTTAGCGGTCCGGAAGGATAGTCACCTAGCAGGTGACACGAGCTGGTTTACAAGCTACTAGCAAACTCGCCGGCTTGTAGTTTGTAAACTACCTCTGTGTCATCGAGGCTTAAGATGTATACACCTTTACCTAATTTAAAATTATGATACTGTAGGTACAGGCGACTGGTATATACATGCAATGATAAACACACACATGTATGTGAGAACATTATGTAGGTACATTAGAATGCATGTTTATGTACAGACAGCGTCATAGATAAGTATCCCCCTTTCATTATAATACCCAGCTTCAAATCCCTTTAAATCACCGTCGCGATGAATGTAGAAGTTTTGTCTTTAAAAAATAGATTATATTTGTATAACCGTATGTAAGCCTAAAACTAATTTTAATTATTACAATTTTTTTAAAGAATTTATAGCTGGGTGTCTTATGCAAGGAGGATACTTATCTCTGACGCTGTCTGTACATAGGTACCTGAATCAATATAACTATGATTTTTATTATCAGATTTATTATGGAAACTAATCCAGCAGTCGGCAAATTGCCAGATCCAAATCTCTACCAATAAAATTAAATTTGCAGTTATTTGAGATCTGAAATTTTCCGACAGCAGATTTAGTACTGTAAAACATTTATTTTCAGGCTTAGTCCAAGAAAACCCGTAATTTCACGTATTTTCCGTAATGGTAAACATATGGCAATCGATGAGTAAAACGCTTTATGGACAAACCCAAAGAATACCAGAATGGAAGCAAAAAGCCACCAGGGAGACGGTCTGCCTAGTAGCTAGCCCGCGGTTACCTAAAACCCCAGTGAACTCAAGCCCTGTTATACACAACATGGTAACGAACAACAAACATCTGCACAACATTGGAAACACAGACAGCCCACTCTGTAGAGACTGCTTGACCGAGGAGGAAACGCCCGCCCATGTAATCCTGGAATGCGTGGGAGAAGAAATCCTCAAAAACCCGAGGTCACTCCGCGAAGCATGCGAAGAACCCAGGAAACTTCTTCCTTACTATCTACCGTGTTTTCGTAAAGCTGGTAGGTAAAGCTCCAAATTTGCTCTACCTATCATAGCTATGATCAGTCAGAATGTATTCGCTATGGAACGGAAAATTGCTGAAATCATAATGTCGATGATGGGTAAGAAGCTGAGATAAGACAAGTCAATCAACCGATAACCTTTATGATAAGAAGTAATGGATGGTCAGGGTTAGTTTCTCAGGCACTCGTGTCAATGTAAACAGGAATAATCGGGTTTCAAGTGTTTTTATTCGGCAAAGAAAAACAGCTCTTATCGCGCCGACACGCTGTCCAGTGGAAAACATTTTGAAATTGCCAGTGCTATTACCTAGCTCCAACAAACGCTTGTTTATTCCTCAATACAAAAAAAAACTTACCATATATTTTTTTTAAAAATAGAAACTATACCTACGAGTTCACTTAGCGATGTCCACTATCAGATTACGTCACTTATAAAAACTTTCATACAGTCAGTATCCATCTTTATAAGCCTGAAACCTTCAATACCAGAACTGAGAGGCGAAGATACATGAGACGAATCATCATACTTGACTGGCATAAGTTGCCCTTGCTATGATTACTGGAACAAATAACCCCGAAAATATGGTAAAATTTCCCAATAAGAACACAGCAGGCGATCGACGACCTTCGTTCCACTATGTGCGCCAGCGCATCGCGGTCCTACTCACCGCACACGACCCAAATCGATTCCTGGAAGACACAATTGAATCGATCGCTGAAAACAACTTGAACGCCCATTTGATACGCAACGGGCCCTGAACTTTATTATACCTTTCAAATAAGTTGATAGCCGACAGTAATTATTTATGTTTATGGTCAATTTATGGTTTATTCTTCACACGCACGAAGGTAGAGGCGTTTGTACTAGGCGAAAAAACTTTAAATTTCATAATTATCACAACTACAGTATAAGTAAAGTTAATCCCTGTATTTCTGTTCTTTCTAGATTTAAGGTTCTTCCATCAGTAGTAGAGGCATCCGCTTAGAGGCACCCAATACAAACCATTTTAAAGAAAAAAACTTTTGTTTTTGAAAGAGCTTACTCGTATTCTTCAGCTACCTATCATGCTGCAACTCATGTTTTGGCAAAATTTCCCAAGGATTGTTTAGTAAAACCTGTGGTAAAACCATTAAAACATACAAACTCCATAGTCTACCTACATCTTATTGAAATTGGATTTTTTTTAATTTATCTTTGCGCCTTTAACTTATTGAATAGTGAAACACCGTAGTCGCCTGTAGAAGTTCTTTTGTTGGCTTATAGTTTTATATAATTGTTCAGACTACATACGAAATGGAAGTACAAATAATATGCTTTGTGTATCACAGGTAGTTACTTGTACTGGGTAATATGGTATCAATACAATATAGTATGAAGCTTTTTGGCTCGGCTCCAATAAAACAATCAGGCGTTACATTTGTAAGTGTACATACAGGTTCAATTTATTGATACATTCAGCCAGAACTACGGTACTCCTATTTCATGTTTTGAATCTCTCGCGGTTCGGTTTGTTTGTTCTGAAATTTACCGAATTTTCTTACACTTTTTTCATCTATATACTTATTAGTAGGTAGACATGACTACACCTAATATACGATGGTAAAAGTATCAAACCGACATATTATGCTTCTTTGGTACTTTAGGAACCTAAATTAGATGAATTTTGTTTTGGCAAAATTAAATTATCCTTTTGAATCTGAACTTTATGCCATTTGTATATAATATTTTAATAATTTACATATGGTAGGTAAGAAATAAACACATATTGCCCCAAAATAGTTTACTTATTCTTATTTTATAACTTTTATTAAATTTTAATAAGTTGCAATCATTTATCAAATAATATTAAGTTTGGTGTAAGATTTGCGGATTGACTTTTACATACGAGTATTTATCAATGTAAGTAGGTAGAATTCGTAATTTTTCAATGCTCACCTGTTTTTTAATTATCCTTGAAAGTATTTTTATACTTAAAGTGCTTTTAATATATCTAAAGAAACGAAAAATTATTAACAATATTACCGTTATCAAACATAACAAGGGTAATCGCACAATTTATGGGATTTATTCAGTCTGTGGAGTTACAAATCCATCATTACAGTATATCGCTGCAACATTTGTCAGAATGCTTCCATAACGGTTAAAGAAAATTGATTAAATGTCAAAACACAGACGACCTTCGATACAATAACAAATGCGCGTGCGCTGGTGCCCATGGGCGATGGTGCAACGCGCGTCAAATCGGCGGCATTCCGGATCGTCCGCTGGCCGTTATAGTGGGGTTTCCATGCGTCATGTTATTCAAAACGATTTTTTTTTTTGTGTTACCAAGTGACACGATGAGTTAGGAGCTCTCCCGATGGTAAGACATTACGCCTGCCCATTACCAGAAGAACTCTACATTACAGTAGAGTTCACTATTTTCAGTAGGTACCCTTTAAATCGAAACATAGGTAGCAATGCTTACACATTAATGTGTTGCAGCTGACTTGCAATATCTTAGTAATCTATGCTTGTATCAAGACGGTATTCTGCAGGGGATGCCTCCCAACAAATGATCGGGAAAAAAACACGAGGGGAAAATATTAGAAAGAATTAAGTATGACAACCTCTTCTGTCTTTGGATTTACTGTGAATCCCAGAAAAAAAACTAACTAACTTTTTTTTCAGAAATCATAATGGAAATAAGCAGTTCTCTGAAAATAAAAATTATTTAGAAGTGAGTGTATCATAAAAAATATTTAGAAGTAAGAGTGTCACTTGCATAATATATATTTTTTCTTTTTAAACTAATGAACCATTGCTATAGTCTACTTTTATGTGATGCACGATTACAAGTGTAGGTTTAATGGCCACCCTACGCACCCGGACGCTGCGTTTGCGCAACGGAACACATTCGGTTGGTTAAGTTATGTAACGCGTTGCATCGCGTGATCACACTATGCGGAAAATTGGAGTCCGTTTTTGAAGGTCAATTTCGGATTGAAATTAATCCGGCTCAAATTTAAATGGGTCAGTTATACCTAATAAGTATTTTTAGTTATTCAGTAGTAAGGTAATATAATGAAATGAAAGTTGCTTTGAAGACAACATAACTATAAAAAAATTAAATGCCAGAAATTTTAAGAAATATTGTTTTCGTAAGGAACTAAAACGTATAGTCAAGACTATTTTTTTGGTAAAACAAAAACCTTTTGATTAAAATACTTAAATTACTAATATTTTTCAGCAACGTGAATAGCTTAGGTACCTGAATAGGTCGTAGGTATAAAAAAATACTTTCTTTTGAGCACACCATAAAAACATTAGATAGTTTAGACACAACTATTTACCTAAGAGAAGAAATCACGCCGTGTGAACTGTACGAATCAGATGCGCACGCGCACATGGCGCCTCCAATCGGCCTTGACAATGTCGCTGAACGTCGCTGAATGTCACTAAGCGAAGAGCGAATTTCCACAATTTTGGAATCTCTCCAGAAATGAGCCTGAACTTAAAAATCAATTTACTAGAGAGCTAGACTGGTCTACTGTAGCAAAAAACAGAATATTGTGTTGAAGGTTAGATATTCTGCCGCGAACCAGTAATGTGTCAGCATTACTGTGTTTCATTTTAAGAGAACTATGGCGAGTGAAATTACTGGGCTTTCGAGTCTAACCATCAAAATGTGGACGAGCTTTAGCAGTGTTGTACCGGCTTGTGAATCAAAGTCCTGTGTACCTAGCACAGTTGTGGCGTGATCTCTTACCATCAGGAGAGCACTTAGCTCGTCTCGTCACTTGTTTAAATAAAAATATAACCCTGCAGTGGGACGCTACGGGCTAGTATTATCGTTATATAGAACTTGTAAGGCGTGGATTCGATTTTCATGTCATTACTTGTGCCTATTTTATTGGCATGCGTCATAGAATGTCTGGGAACTCCGAAATGTCCTTCACTAGACAGGCACAAAAGAC
This sequence comes from Lobophora halterata, assembly GCA_932526365.1. Taxonomy (NCBI): domain Eukaryota; kingdom Metazoa; phylum Arthropoda; class Insecta; order Lepidoptera; family Geometridae; genus Lobophora; species Lobophora halterata. The sequence continues at coordinate 3,884,521 of OW052012.1, forward strand.
CGAGCAATCCTAACAGTGGTTATATTCTCTTTGTCCTAACCTAATAATGCTAACCATATAACATAGAATCTTAAAATTTTGCATTTTTGTATTTGTTATTTAATTCAATTAAATTATTAAACTATTTGCGTCAACAACATTTATTAATTGTATATTTTCATAACTAGTTTTTAAGATAACATATGGATCTATGGTCTAAAATATTTATTTTTTTATTTAAGGGTCATCCAATTCCATAAAAAATGTTTCTGACAAATACTCAAAAAGTACGCCGTATTATATAATTTCTCCACACTATTCGTTTCGTCTATGTTTTCCGATTATGTCATCATAAAATTAGTAAGGTTTCATACTTTAATTTAGATTTTATAGATACGTGTTTTTTCAAGTTAGTAGGGTTAATTTTAAAACACGTATAAAATCTAAATTAAAGTATACTTATTTTATGCTGACACAATCAAAAAACATAGACGAAACAAATAGTGTGAAGAAATTACTATAATACGGCGTACTTTTTGAGTATTTGTCCGAAACATTTTGTAAAGAAATTTGCCTTGAGGATTCCCTTTAATACTACGACTGTACGTAAGTGCCTGTACCAAATGATTTCTGTCTAAAGTCTATTGCTAAATAATTCCCCCAAATAGTGGTCGATGGAAGACCGCGCCTTAACATCAAATATATCAACATTTTCAGCCAGCTTTTCTGCCCACTCATTAGCGAAAGTGGCATATATGGGCTTGTCCAATTTGCTCATGACTAATTTCTGTAGGTGGTTTAGATATTGGCATGCGCGCTATTAGCCGTTTGATGTAGTGGCTCTCTCGCCATCCGATCAGCGGTGGTTCGATCTATTAAGTTCATCCCTCTCAGATGATACGTGCATGAAGAGATATTTAGAAAGGTTATCATTCTTCTTATCGTTTCACTAGTTCTTTCGAACCAGTGTGGTGAAAGTTTCAAGTGCGCCTCGAAGAGGCTCCTTTCGTGCACTTGACACATGTTTTTCGAACTTTTAGGTTCTATGACATGCCGGTTTCATCACGATTTTTTTCTTCAGCGCTAAGAACGTGTTTTTTAAATGCACACATAGATCTTTTAGAACAGAAAAATCCATTGGTGTACGACCGAGTTCGAACTCACTACCTTCGGATCGAAAGTCGAGGCACCTCCCACTCGGTCAACACGGCTTTTCATGAAAGGAAGAAAGTTTATCATGATGATCATACATGTGAAAAATGAATGTTTTAAAATAAAATGCTTTGCTATTTTACGAGCGAACAGCTTATACCAGCAATAACCATCACATCTTATGTGAAAATCCGACACTTAATGGCGGCAAAACATCTAACAGTGTTATTGGTCTATCTTCATAATTCCTACAATGTATCAAAATAACGTAACGTCCATAAAAAAACTGTAAATTAATCAGCCTAAGCCCCGCTACAACAATTTCATGAATGTGGGCAAACAATTTGAACCCTTTCTAAATTCTTCATCCCGTTGTAATCCCGTAACTGTACCGATGGGTACTAATCGAGGTGTCTATGCAAATGCTGAGCCATCATAAATTCCGATTTATTTATGATGTGATGTCAAGTTTAATACTTTGGCCAGATGTAGCCAAATATTGGGAGAGTAGAAAGAGCTTTTGAATAACAGCAATAATGTAGAGCTTGTTTTAATTAACTTGTTAAAACTAAAAGGTAGAGTTCTTAAATGAATAACAAATGTAAACGTAGTTATTCTGTTGGTCGTCTTATCGCTACAATATAGCCGGCGCACATACGGCGGAGCGCAGCGCAGAGCATTTCGAAAATATTTTGACCCTGAAAAAACTCTGCACTGCGTTCCGCTGTAAGTGCGCTGGCCCTAACAAATCAAATCGAGACTGTTACGTTTTGTACACTTTTCTTGAAAATGTGTCAAAAATTGACACTAACCACTGGCAACATTGACCAACTACCTTAAATTCGGGTAATTTATGAGATCGGTACGTGAAGTACCGTTAATAAGTTGTGTAAAAGAGCCATAATTTTCCAATAAGTCACATTCGTCATGGTACTGGCATCCTGTTAGACGATAAGAATGTAAAATATTGTGATTTGTGCTTATCAGATTACTCACGGTATTTAGTAAATAAGTAGGAGGTATTTTCATTATATATATTAGGTATTGTTTACTTCGACTATCGCTTTACTTAGTGCATACCTCAACCAAAAAACATTAAAATAATGAGATCAATTCCAGTAGCAACAAGAGATTCTCAACAAAGATGACCTTACTTTACCTGACAATTTAAACTTTAACTAAGTAAAACTATTATTAGAGGTCTGGCAGAAAGACACACGAGAACGTATAGACGTTGGGTGGAGATTGCCACTTAAATTCTGAGTTGTTAATTATTTTATAATGATTTATTATTTTATAACACATTTGCTCGTAAAGGGTCTATTATTGCACCAATTTCAATATCGTATTGTATCTCATTACGCACTCGTGCGGTAATGTAATGTAAAACGCACTAGTGCGGTAATGTAATTAAAAAAGGCAGGTTTATCAAGGATCTCCGTTTAAAATGAACGGTACTTTTTTAAATCTTAGCAAAGAGTTTTTATATTAGAAATAAAGCGGTCAATATTTTATGAATAAAATTAACTTTGGGAGATAAAATATAATGAATAAATATTAAATTCGTTAATTTACTTGATTAATAATACTGGCTGTTTTTGTGCCTTTGCCTGTGCTTTGCCTTAAAAAAAAGCGCTGATGCGCGCGCTTCGCTAATTTGAGAACATGTAAAAATTATTCCGCGCACTGATATTTACGCTGTATTGTTTTTATTTGAAAATGTCGTCAAGGTAATGATGAATTTATTTGTTTATTTCCTCGCAAATGTGTTATAAAACGTCGTATGACATACGTGCGTTTTGATAATTACAGCCTCTGCTTTCTTGTAGCCCTCACCTACGGCTCGGGCTAGCAATATCGCCTCGGCTGTAATTATCAACTTACCGCACTTATATCATAATGTACTATTACTATTTTGTTTTGTTTTTTAGTGTTAAGTTGTTAGTTTTTAAGACTGTATGGATCCTGTGTCTGCAATAAAATATTTATTATTTTTATTATTATAAAAGTCTAGTATTTGTGTTACTGTGCTGTAGTATTGTAACCGCACCTTACAACACCTCGTGGTAGGTAATGTAATCGAGTGGCCGCCAGGAAGCCCCAGAACATTGCTTACACGGCCCATCTCGCCCGGCCCAGATCCTGACACCATTACTAACTTCCTACTTGCTAATGCGTAGCCGTATTCGATGTTCACATGCTTAAATAAATCCTGGATATTAAGCGTAGTGTAAGAGTACCTATGAACATGAGTACCGCATTAATATGGGTTACCACTACCACGGTAACTGCCCTAACTTCCTTGTAATGGAATGTTGTTTTATTTCACGACATACATGTATCTATTTTTAGAAATAAGATTTTATATTCTTCTCTCATAGTACTTTTGAACTAGTGTGGTGAAAGGATTTTAAGTGCGCCTCAAAGAGGCTCCTTTCGTGCACTAACGACGAACTTTTAATAAAAGCTTTTCTTATTATCTATTATTATTATTAGTAGATTATGCACTAAGGGGATAAAGCAGTGTCTTATGTCGCGGGTGGCATATTGAACCCTGAGCTAACGAGGGACTCAGTTAACTCCTGAGCGAAGCGAGGGAGTTATGTAGAGTCCTGAGTGACGCGAGGGGTTCAAGCTACCCAAGACGAAGACAGGCTTTATCCCAGAGGAGCATACTCTACTTTTCACACCTACTGCGAGACAATAAAAAGCCAGGGCTCCAGCAGCGAACATGCACCGTCTTTTGTTTCACATTCTTTGAAGTCGCGCCTTTTTTATTTATTTTTATGAGTGGCCAGTTCGATTTTAGAACAAACCTTTTTACAATGCCATATGAGCGTTCTTTTACTTTGAGTTTTCCACGAGTTTTCACACGAATTTGACGTTCCAAATTCAAATCACATTACTACCCTTGGGAGTTTCATACAACATTACCTCCCTTGGTAAGTAATGCTTTGCTTTACCTTGATGATAGCATGATATGTGATTGGATATTGTCGAGCAGGTAGTGTGAAAAATATATTACACATTCCGTAAAAATCGTATGTAGCTTGCAATATGTGTGGTAGTTATGTTTGTTTATTTATTAGTTTGTGAAGGCTGAGCATATATATACCTACATTTAGTCATATTGTATTCTCCAGCAGCATCAGTATTAAAATATTACCTGCATAGCATACGTGATCGCACACGTAACAAGGCTGCAATAAAAACAAGGAAATGGCACAACCCTCGGCGCCCATTCTTTTAAATTAATCCTTTGTAATCCGTCAATCAAGAGAGGTAATTACCGGAAATTCGATCTATACTATTCAGGACCACCTTTAATGTGAGAACGATTGGAGAAGACACGAGATGCATTTCCTGTTTTGATCATCGAAGGTGCCAAATGACCGGAATACGACGATTTCCACAAATCAGTTCCTAATACGCTCACGCGAGTATCGGAAGCCGGGAATCATCTCACTACCGTACAACACCGCAAGCATAAACTCCAAGATTTGTAAAAATGAAGTGAAAAAATGAATGAATGACGTTTACGAGCTTTGTGCTCACATGCGATCACGCAATCTGTTTAACTCATCAATCACAATTCGACTGCTAAGGAGGATCAATCAATCCTGCAGTATGTTTTCATTCGGACTCATTCGGTTGACATGCAAATAATGCAATGATTGTAAAAATATATAGTCACTTATTAAAATTCCAAAAAAAAAAAGCTAGGAAAATGACAACATTTTCAGAATTAATTTAAAAGAAATGTTATTAAAAAATGGTTTTACAAGCTGCAAGATTTTATGAATGACTTATTTAGTGACATTACAATATAGTGGAAAAATATCGGCCCGTCTCTTTCAGTTGCAACGCCCTAAACGGGTAATATCGTGTAGCTGTACTTATCTATTTGACATACATATTTAAGACCTGAAATGTAACCTACCCAAAATTGCAATAAACTAATGAATACTTAATATATATGCATTTTTTTTCCTAATATCTGAAGCTCAAAGCTGCGAACCTCATATTAGTCAGCTAAAAACGTTTATCTTTTTATGACACTGTCCATTTGTCTTAAATCTGTTATCATCGAAATTATGGTACATTAATAAATCAGCCCTGAAGTGCATAGTCCACAAATACCTGCTCGTGTCATGCCGAATGGCTGGCCGAAACGCTCGATGTGGCCGGATGCCGGATATTTCCACCGCTCTGGTATGCTCAGCATTCAATTCTAAAGGCAGCACGCAGTCGCATGTTGTGTACAAACCAATTTGTGATGAAATATTCTAGGTATATCAATGAATAACTTAAATGAGATGACGATGAATGTCAAGTGAGAGATGAATCATGGATATAGTAATGGTGTTTCATTTAAGGTCAGTGTCACTTTCTCATCACGTGGAATTATTTCCAAACATAGCAATTTATATTTCAATTAAGGTAGAGTCAGTTTACTTTAATAAGAAAATACTTGAGCACATCAGTGACAAATTGCAGAACCAAAATGTACCGTTTTTGTGACGTGAAAATATCAGTAGTATACCAAATCACAGCCTCTTTACTTTCGATTAAAGCAAATTACTTTTGTGCACCTGGAATGTATGCAGTTTTCGACATGTTTGTTTAAATTAATTCTTGATTCATAATTTGTATGCTAATTTCCGCTGCGAGAAATTAAAACAATGCAAATTGGCGTGGAATTATTCCACGTGCTTCAATAATAGTGTAGCCGCAGTTGCCTCTGATAATAATTGGGATCTGTGGAATGGAGCCACCGGATGTAGTAAGTTTAGCTACCAGCTTTCTTTATTTACCGAAGAGCCCTTTTCAAACTCATTACTTACAGTAAAGTTTAATGACAGCGTGATCTGCGAAATTCCATGTTTTCCTAAGGTTTAACGAAGTGCATGCCACATTTTGTGCTTTTATGTCGCGCATTTTATAAGCTTTCTGTACACGAGAGGTTATTAAAAGGCCACGTTCTTGAATTTTGATTTTAGAATTAAAACTGCATATTCAGTAATGTCGTGTTTGTTACATGAAATATGTTGTTATGAAAACAAAATATAGGCATGCCTACCTATAATACATTACTGAGAATACATGTGCGAGTATTACAGTGCCCGATATGGTTCTTTATGATTTTATGTAAAGAAAAGCCGTATCTATGAAAATGATGAACATAACGGTTTATGTCCTGTATATGATAGTAAAGTTTGTTTACTCCATTTGGCATTCACGTACGTAAAAAATCCTTTAGGTATACAATAAGCAATTAACAAGTAGGTAAATTATCATTAAGTATTTTCAGTGCGAGTACAAATCTGTAAAACTACCATGAAATTGTGTTTTCCTGAATCCATTTATTTATTTCCCAAAAAGTGAGATCATTATATGTTATCATGATTCAACAGTCTGGTTAATTGCTCTTGTATTTAAAAATCATTTAAGTAGATAAAACTAGGCAGGTCGTCAACTTGTGGTTGACTGACTCACTGGTATCGAGATGAAAAAAGTTTATTTCCTTTCATCTTGTCGATGATGGTGGGGAAATAAGTATGGGTAGAAGATACTTGTCTTAGAACTATGACTCACAATCTCGTGTAAACAGTTTTTCGTTTTGTAAAAAAAAATTAGTGAGTATAAACTTCAATATGTGAGAAGTATTTTTCGCCGAAGTCTTTAGCTGGGACTTAAAATTAAAAGTCAGTAATTTAATTATTCCTGCGTATGAAGAACTAATACATACCTACCTGGATCACAAAGTATAGAAGAAACAGTTCACGTATCAAGCTTTCAAACAAAGAAAACCATCCTGTCTGCCAGTTCTCTCCGCGTCTGCCAAGATCTCCCGCAGTGTAGGTATAAACAAAAGTTTGGCTCTCGTTCAAGTAGATATACCATCATTTACCTAGTGGTAGTGCAGCAGTCTAGCGGACACACTCTGTAATCTACGTATCAACACTCCATGTTGATATTGGCTATCCACAAGAGCAGTACCATCTGCCTAGTGTTTATAGTTTACCTTACAAAAACGCATTAGTTTTATTATGTCTTCAGTTCCGATAAATCCTGGTACTACGAAATATTCAAGGTTTTCCATCTTCGGACCAATTTGCCACGGTGCGATTTACTTTACCTGCATAGCTTTTTTGAATTGAATTATATAAATTCTAATATAATATAAATTTAAGTACAGTGCAAAAAATCCCTTCGGTAACGATCCGTCAAGAGAAAAGCTCTACTTTGCTGCCCGGCAAGCATACTACATGTGTATCACTATATATAATAAGTTGCCTAAAGATATAAAAAAACCAAACAGGGAATCTATTTTTTATAAAACTAAAAAAAACAAGAGTTCAAGAACTCTTAGTATACTTGAACTCATAATAGATTAGATTTATTTTGTTTTAGTATATAACTACTTACTTAGTTAATAAGACTTAATATTTGCATGCCTATTACGGCAGGACATAAAATGGACTCATTCTGTTTAAGACCTTATTTGTAAACACATGTTCTAGCAAATAACCATATTTCAATTCATTTCATTTCTGAAATTTGGTGATGATATTGCAGGGTGGGTACTATATGTTTTATCAACTGTTCCCTTCAATAAACAGGTAATTTTCCTTTACCTCGTGGTCATTGTTTACAATTGTCTCAAAACGTAACAGTGTAGTACCCCTGTCCTATGCGTCATCCGCCAGGAATCACCTGTCGTTAGGTTCAACGCAGTGAACCATAGTTGGTCGAACAGTATGTGTCATCATCAGCAAGCGTACCAACCTTTTGATACCTCTTGCGTATCAACCCGTACCTCTGGACTATTTTCACTTTGTAATAGATGTTTACTGTAGTAGTGGTAGTAGTACTGAACCTACAAAGTCCCTTTAAAATCTTTTTTTTTTTATTGGACTATACAGACAATTTGCAAACAATGTGGCGTTTTTGTATATAGTCTACAATAATCTGCGTGTGTGTGTATCTGCAGTAAACATATTTTTATTTCATATTGCTACCTGTTTTTTCTTTTTAAACTCTACAGATATCAATGCGAAATTAAATATGTTATATTTACAACAAAATAAAATACACAGGCTACGGATACAGATTCGTCGAAAACCAAGCTCCATGTTACATGGTATGATATGAAGGGATCAGTGCTGCTCACACATCGATAAATGGGCTAATCTGCGGTCAGTTAGCACGAGATTGAAAACAATAACTTGGATGGATGACGTTTGTGTCAGTTATAGATATAATATAATATAATTATATATATATATAGATAAGAGAATAAAATGCTCTTTTTGTCCTCATAGGAAGAGCAAAACATATAGACCGCTTACATGTTAATAATATGTTCTACAGTCTATAAAGACTGCTTACATGAAAAACGCTTCTGACAAAATAAGTTGGCTGCTAACAAGAAAAATTAAGGTATGTGTGGTTACTATGATGCCTCGCCTTGACCATACAGAGTTCAGAGGATGAGGTTTAGATATAACGCTAATCAGCTTACCTGTTACGTGGAATACCTACGCGAATTCGGTATTTCGGCAATAAATCAACAAGCGAGTCACTTCATAGGCCGAGTTCTCGAGGTCTCGGTTTATTTTGTGGCCCCGAGAGATTGGCGAAGGATCGCAATTAGGGTTAAAATACTGTGTTTCTTTATTCACTGAGTGATTAAATTTTTAAGTGATTTATGTTTTATTTTCTTTTATTTTTTTATAAAATAAATAAATTAAACATAGGGTCACGAATATGGTGAAAATGAAAAATGAGAATCTTCATAAAAAAATTAAATTACTACTTATTTATGACGTCTGTTTAACTAAAGGAGGTTTAGAGTCAGTTGTCACAAAAAAAATAGAAGAGCCTATTATATTTTATACTATAGTTACATAGTTTTACCTAACATCGATCTCTCTAAAGCATGGATAATTGACTTTATAAAAAATAGGCTGTTTATTTTAAGGTACTCTTCGATTATGGAGTCTATCGGCGCGTGTCTTAATCATGAGTAAATAAATAAAAAGTAGTATCAAATCTTTTGGGCAAAGCAGAGTTGTTGACCTTTAACATTCCCCTCTAGACAAATCCTTTGAGAAATATTCTAAAAAATATTTAAACTCATTCAATCTCCGAAAAAGATGCGAAGTCCCAATTCACAGTGGTTCTGACTTGATGAGTCAAAGATTACCAGAGATTTACAAACGGAACACCAAAACACCACAATAACAAAGTAACTTAGAGTTTCGAACAACTTCCAGGGCTGATTCATTGAAATTCCGATTTTTCACTGACACCAATGATCTCTTATTTACACTATTAGATAAAGTATTGGAAGTTCAACAGAAATTAATTGGTTCGGTTTAATTGATTGGAGGGAATACAGAGCGGTTTGATATAAAGCACTTTCTCCGCACTTTTTGAGGCAGGCCTATGTCACTTTCACGTTTTATTTCTCAAGAAATTAACATCGGCTCATGTCTTTGAAGTTGTTATTATATTATTAAACATTTTAAAGTACTTCTACACCAGAAACGACATAAATGATACACCAAGAAACAGGTGTACAAGAGTAGGCAAGAGGTAATGTTTCGTATCAATAAATGAACGTCGTTTGATCTCGTTTTGGAATCAAATGGGTCAATTACTTGAACCTTGAAAGTGATATGTTATTTAATAACGGCGCAGACGTAAACACTATCAGAAATTAGTAAAGTTAAAGGGTCAAAACTGGAAACTTATAAAATAGAGGATTTAATAGGTTTTTCTTAAGGTCTTTTTCTACATTTTATAAGTTTGGATGAGCGATGCAAGTCTGCTCCTGAAAGGCTGGTAGTAGATATTACGTTGGCTGATCACGTGTCTACTCCGTCTGTTTGAGACGTTGAAAACATATTTTTTTTAAAGACCCAGTTTCAATGACGCATTTTTCCACATAGCCACCTGAAATAACTCAAACCTACGTTTAGAAAGCTTATTACGATCTATTTTTCTTTAAGTTTAGTTAAGTTGCGTCGGAAAATAACATGACATTGTGATTTTGGGAATTAGATATTGCAGTAGCTAAGCAATACAGAAGTCCTGTCAGAGCATTTTTCTAAGTGCGGTTTCAGACTAGCGTATTTTTATCGCGCGTATACGGCGTATATGTATACGTACGGAGAAATAAAATCGGATAGCAAGACTAAAATATATTTAATATAATGTAACTATAATACATTCAATAGTAAACTATAATATATTTTCTTGTACCATTAAATAACTTTTGTTAGCTTGAACTATTATATTGAAATCGTTACTAAATTTCGTTAGCAGGAATTATTATTATTGTAATCGTTACTAAATTATTCTCACTGTCACAAATTCAAACATAATTTTAGTAACTATATCGTGATTTTTTTCTCCGTGCGGGCTTAGTACTCGCGAAACTTCAAAAGCCGAACGCAAGTATTAACCCTCTTACCGGCGTTTACATTCAGTGTGAGTGTCAGTGTACGTACATGAGGCGTATCTCGCGACTACGAGCGTTGTCGCGCGTGCGGCGAACTGCGCTAAGTATTTAAGAGTACGATCTCTGTAAGCAGTTATTGTTAACAGATTTGATGATCTACCTTGAAATGTTGAGGAAAATGTTAAACTCTTAATCGATTCTTAGTGATACTTTTTTGTATGCTATTAGTTAACTTTTTTAGAGTTTTTCAAACAGTTTTTATACAATAACTTGTGATCTTTTGTTTTGTTTAGTTTCACATTTTTTTTCGCACGGAAATAAATAAATTCGTGACCGTTAACCTATTAATGTCTTCTTCATTCTTAATAGCAGTTCACATGTTGCACCTCACTAATTCTAAACAGGTACTCAAGCAATGTTTTTAAAAATTAAAACTGCTTTATGTAGGTATTCCAAATAACCAACTATAGTTCTAAGTAAAATTTTGAGTTGAAAAAAAAACTACGTAAATGACCGTCATAAACTCGTTTATCTGAAATCTACAGCAATGAGAGGTTAACAGTTTCCTATGAGCTATGTGTAAACATAGCTTCGATCGCACGAATCAATTTAAAACCTAAATAAAGGAAGGCTCCATCACAACAGCTCTACATATTTAAGCGAAAACAAGCTCGTAAAAATTAAGATGATTGTGTGCGCATGGATTTGACACGCTCTTTTAGTGGAGCTAGGTAGGAGAGCTAAATATGTTTTTCTTACTTTTTCTTCAGTAAACATAAATAAATATAATTTCAATTATATATTGGTACCTACTTACAAAGCAGTAAATAATATCATTATTTTATTGTTACGCAAAATTAAACAAACTAATTTTTAGACTAAGTCAGGTATCACAGCAATTGTATTTAAACTCTACATAATCCTTAGACAAACTGTATGCCGATTTGTATCTACTTAGCCACACTTGGCCGAAACACTTCATCAAGGCGACTCGAGCCGACTTTACCCAAACGAGCGTTACATAGCCGAGCGTGACTTTTTAGTCTCATTCAATACCCACAAAATAAAGTATCCAGCGCGCCTAAAGAAGTTTTCACTTCAAAAATTGCAATAAATAATGCATTATCTGGCTCCTGGTCTATCATGTCACGTTTTGAATGCTGAATGCTTGCTAAACATCGGCTTAGCATGGTCACGTGATTAGCGCGATGTTGGCGCAGCATGCAGGCTTTTGTTGTACCTATGTTCAAGCTATAGATCAAGCAAATTGATCCATCTACCATTAACGCAATCAGTTTAAATAGCGTGCGCTGCATCCAGTAAAGAAGCATAAAAGCAAAACTAAGTTCTCATAGTCCTTGTACCAATCGAAGTGTGTATCTAAAATTTTAATCTATGGAAGTACTAGATTTTTCATTAAGTACCACATGACCACAAATTCCGGAATATTACTACCTAACAAACCACTATCATCATAATATTTTTTTACTTAATCATATTAGCAAAATGGACCTGTAGAGTCTTTGATCACTGTACCCTCTTTTTTTATATGTATAATAATAGTCAAGCGTTTGACCACCACCTCACCTGATGGAAAGTGACGGTGTGGTCGAGGATGGAGCACGCTTGGCTAAAAGAAACTGATTCACTCTAGACTTGAAGACACCAAGATAATAGCAGTTTGGAAAAACAAAAGTAATAAAAGTAGGTATTTATTATTTTATATTTAAGTTAATAAAAACTGCCGCCCGGTTTATTATGTAGAGTTAACTATAACTGAACGAAATGCCAGCAACAGAAGCATTCGATCACACGTGCTTACACTGAGCTTTGAAAACACGTGCGATAGCGAATGAATGAAAACTTTGTTTTTTTATTCTTTCTTCAACACCGAGATAAGAATGAATGATGATAAGGGTAACCTTGTGAAAACTACTACAAGATAAGCCTAGTTTATATTGCTGTTTACACAAACGCGCCAATGTGCGAACTATTCCACTACGCTCTTAAAGAAATACATAAGTACGCGAAAGTAATTTATTCTATGCATGATACGATTTGTACAATGCGTAAAATAATAGACAAGAAACTAAACGTCATCAAAATAACACAGGCATCAATTGGAACCAACCCTGCAAAGATCTAACGAATTGAAGCCCTAATAAATTATAGATACCTGATTTTTTTCAGTTATGTACCTACCTATATTCCAAGATGCAAAATCAATGGATGATGGATCTGACAAAATGGGCAGCCTACTCCGCAAAAATATAGCCAGTCGTGCGGCCAGCAGACCATTTAAAGTTTAATGTTACATCGAGGAGAAGAGCGGTAGGTAAAACGTCTGCTATATGCATTTAATTTTAAAATTCAATATAATTTTAACTAGCCTGGTGCATTACATTGAGGGTTAAGCTTTAAAATATATCGAAAAACTGTGTGAAATTAAGCAAATTCGCTTGGCCTCTGTAGTTAGAAGTCTTAAATGTGCCTAGTTCTTACCCCCTCTCTGAAGTCACAAGACGTGTCAAATCTGCGAGAGGACATTTTAGCTATATAGATAAAATTTGAAAAGATAAGATAATTATTGATTTGCCAGAATGTAGATACTTATTAGTATTTATAATTCAGATAAACAAAACTAAATAATGTGGCAGGTTTTACTACGAAGACGATGACACGGGTATCATGCTCTACAGTGCAGTGTACGAGTTGGTTGGGGCATGTTTAGAATTATATCTAGAAGATGGCACTGGTATAATCTTTGAATAAAAGGTTCCTTAAAAGCCAGAATAAAAAAAAGGTTTTAATAGTGCGTGCTGATTGAGTACCAGTGACTGGTGTCTACTAAATAAACGATCAGTAAACTTTACACTTTGTTCTACATTCTAAACCCCTACATCATAGAGTTATGAAGTGTTAGTAGGTATGCATTACGCACTGCGAATCAGCGAAGATCGCAAAAGTGGGTGACAGACCAATTTAACAATTGAGGAAGTTCCAATAAATTTGGCTTCTGCACAACTTACGTATTTGTTTAAACACTGTTGTGCATTCAATACATTGTTTGCGTTGCGTAACTATCTAAGGTCTGTGTTCACCAATAGATACTCGAAAGATTAGGCCTCTTCGTCCGTTTTCTTTGACGTTTAATCTATGAAAATTCGTGTCAAAAACGTTAAAACAACTGTTTAATACTTAACTGTCTGTAGGTGAACTCGGGTCTAAGTTATGTAGGAAGTACCTATATACGTGTATGTGTGAATACTGAATACTACTACTAGGTACCATTCACACATGTTTTAGTAGTGAGTCTAGTAAGAGCTAAGTTATAGGCACGTCATTTTCTTGTTCCATAATAAGGATAAAGATAATCCACGACGATACCTCTTTGACCAACTTCTTGATTGTTTATCTGATTCTCCTTCTTGATGTTTACTATTTAATCCTTTTCCTCAAATAAATATTTTAGAGATTAAAGAGCCCGTTTAAATTGTCTCGCTTAAAGCTGGCATAAATCGGATTTTTCCTCAAAGTGCAACCATTAAAAGTTATAAGTGTATGTCCGTGCTTTTGCCACCCACACGCGATAAGCATGTACGTAGTATAACTACTAATATACATATAAAAAGACCGTACTGTCTGTACTTTAAAAATTATTTGTTTTGAATTAAAATTATAAGCGCAATCGATATAGGTTCAGTGCAATGCTCTTTGTATATCATCATAGTTTTATTATTATATTTCGAATGTTTCTACTAGTTTAGGTAAAAATATAACATTTATTTATTTAATACTTTTTTGCACACACTTAAATGTAGTACAAAAGGAGGACTTAATGCTAGAGAATTTTCTACCAGTCAACCAGTTGATGGTAGAAAAAGAAAAACTGGCGTACAACTAAAATGCTACATTATAACATTGCGTTTCCATAGCATTATGTTTCCATTTATTCAATAAATCTGCACACCACACATTTGTCCTCGACATCACACATGATAAGAAGCTCATCACACTCAATCTAAGCCTTTTATCAGAACAAAACATGTGTTGAAAGCGCGTCGACGCGACACGCGACGCTTACAGATTGGCAGTTTTACATGAACGCCCTTGGCCATTGTTGCTTCGCGAGATCCCGAGTCACACAAAACTGTAACACCCTTCGAGAATCTAGCCAAAGGAGACGTTATACGTCAGAATCTGCAAACATACATTTTTGCCAATTTTTACGGGGGACGAGGAAACACGCATTGCACTCGCGCCTAACACAATCTTATTCATGTAAACGCACACTATAATAATCTCGCACCATCTTAAAATATGCACACAGTTATCAAATACAGCGTATAGTTTTATATAACGTGAATGGCCAAGAAAGTTATATGGCCAACAGAGCGGTACGCCATGCATTAACATCTCCTTTGGCTAGATTCTCGAAGGTAACACCTGTTAAAAGTAAGATTTAATTAAAAATAATAATAATGTTTGTACATATCACACAACGCCATCAGCCTCAAACTAAGCAGAGCTTGTACAATGGGAAGCAGATAACTGGTAGGTACAATATTTATACACATACCTACTTTTTTGTTTGTATATATACATACATAGAATACATAGACAACACCCAGACACAGGTCAAGCACCGATGTTCATCACACAAATGTTTGTCCTGAAGCTAAACTAAAACTAAAGATAAAGGTAAATTTATTACCAAAAACACTACATTGAGGAAGAACTTAACATTGAGGAAGCATTGTAGAGCATAATATTTTATAGTAGAGTATACGGACCTTACATTTGTGCTATATCCCCTGCAAGATTCCTTCTAGATGTGTATCAAACGGTGCCAGATATTCTGCTGCTAAGTATATATAACAGGCACTGTGTTCTGGTTTGATTATACCGTAGCTAGTGAAATTACTTATTATCATCGAAAAACTCGTAGTCTAAGTCAAAGAAACTGGTAGAAAAATATTATTTGAATGCCCCAAAATCCTTTCAGAATGGTGTGATTGCATCCAATTTAATCTAAAAGCTTGCAGATTAACGCGAGGGTTAGCCAAAATGCACTTTACGGTGACATATAAATTGATAATGTAAGTAAATATGGGAAGTGGATATAAAGCTGTTTTATGACTCATTCTCACTTTCAAATAAGTTTTTGCGAATTTTACAATCCTACTTATTATTTAACTCGTACAATACGAAAAAAATACTCGTGTTATATTTTTCCACATTTATAAGTTTAGCTTTGACAAATCATCAGAAAAGAGTTTTTTTATTAAGATAAACCACAACTATGATGAATAAGAAAAACTATGGCATGATGTGATTTTATAAAAAAATTAAGCTGTTTTAACTTTAAGAGGATATGTGAAACTGTCAGAAATGACAGCTGCCGAATTGTAAGACAGTGATAGTTTTTCAACCTTACCCCGAGGGAAAAGGTTAAATATAGATTTTTGTCGCTCAAAAGTAACGGACGTAAGCGACAAATGATAAAACATCGTATTGCTTGAAAAGTATTGAATTTATAAAAAAATCCTATTACATTTATCTAAGTTCTGTGATTACTTACTCAATAGTATAAAAATAAACCATAAATATTCTCTAAATTCGGAGGATGGATGTAAATCAGATTTTAAGAGGGCCTATTTCAAAAAATAAATCTATCGAGAAAAGTTTCACTAATCGTGTTTCTGTCTTACATTAATTTAGATTATCCTCAAATAATCACTGTATTAACATCAAGTTTGTAAACTGTACCGTTACCGAGTAAGAATGAAATGCAGCAACTCCAAATTTTCACATAGCCTCTTAAGTTCAGTGATCGGGATCCTTCTTTAGCAATAAAGGCTGTGAGGTCTTTACAACGAGCTTTAATGCCAAGGGCAAACACCGAGAAAAAAAACGATTGAACAATTTAATACACATTGTTTTTAAAAGGCTAGACTAATTCCTGCAACTTCATTCGCGTGGCATTCGGATTTTCCGTGACTAACTTTCTGAATTCACCTAAATATTAATCTCAAAATTGACATAATAGAACCGTGTACTCCTTACCCTCATTCTCAATTTTCATATAACTTTTCACCGATAACAACGTGTTAAGAAATCTGAGGTCAAGATTTGAGTCTTCTTCTTCTTATCGAGTCACTAGTTCCTTCGAACCAGTGTGGTGAAAGGATTTCAAGTGCGGCTCGAAAAGGCTCTTTTCGTGCACTCGACACATGTTTTCGAACTTTAGATTCTACGACATGCCGGTTTCCTTACGATGTTTTCCTTCACCGTTGCGAATACGTGGGATGCATACATAGATTTTTAAACCGAAAAAACCCATATACGCATGACTGCCATCGGGATTTGAACCAGCGACCAACAGATCGCAAGGTAAGGGTCTCGTCCACTCGGCCACCACGTCCTCAAGACTTGAGTACAACATAAAAAGCCACTTAGTTACTCATGGTAGACTTGCAAAATCATTTTAGGGTCCCGTCAATAAAAGATATTTGATCTCCTTCAAAATATAAATGTCAAAATACAAACAAGATAAAAATCATAATTATGCTCTTGTTACTTTACTTTGTACTTTACTTATTATTATTACAATCTAGTCATTTGAGTAAAAGTAAAAGCAGTATTGGCTGAGGTGCCTCGACTTTCGAACCGAAGGTCGTGGATTCGAACCCGGTCGTACACCAATGGAATTTTCTATTCAAAAAAATCCATGTGTGCATTAAAAAACGTGATTAACTTTGAAGGAAAACATCGTGAGGAAACCGGCATGTCATAGAACCTAAAAGTTCGAAAACATGTCAAGTGCATGAAAGGAGCCTCTTGGAGGCGCACTTGAAATCCTTTCACCACACTGGTTCGAAAGAACTAGTGCTACTCTCAACTCGTGCTTGGTAGTGGTACATTTTTTTTTGTTTTTTATCGAACCCCATATCACACATAGCCTGACTAACCCTTAACCAGTTTATTTATAGTGAGCATTGCCAATATCATAATATTGCAATAATGAAACAACTTACGAAGGAACAATGCAATTTGCGAGTACCTACATAAGTATCTGAATTATGCGGGATGGATGAAAGTTGAATCGTGACAACTTCGTCGCGAGTTTGTTCAGAGAAAACAGCATCATTTTAGTTTGTTCATCATACAAAATGAATTAGTAGGTATACAAATGTAAAACTTGCAATAATTTGTTCCTGGAATGAACCTGGAATGTCTTGTATTTTTTGTAGGTCATCAATACAGGGACACTACGGCCCTTAACTTCTGCGTAAACTAGAAACTGTTTTATTATAATATAATAGTAATAGTAGACTAATTAATAATAATACAGTTTCTACTAAGTTTTTGTACTACTACTTTAATTCAAAAACAAAATCAAGCTTTTTCCGAAAATTCCAAAAATGTATTATGAAAATACAGTTTCGGTGCCTCAAATATGTAACTACGTACTTCACCTTATTATTGGAAGTACCTACCTACCAACAAAACCATTGGTTACCTTAATAATTCGTCTCTTACTTGGGGCAATACGAAACAATGAAGAAATATTGCTTGTTATAATGGTAATAAATATCAATGGAAACTTTAGTAATGTACCTACTTACGTTTGAACATCGTCATTGAAACCTAATTACGCGAATGTTGGACAAGTTGTACCAAGAACATGATATTGAATAAAATTAAACTTCATGTCGATAAAGGACGAATCAATGTATCGAAGTTATTAAGTCAAACATATTTTATTTTCCTACAGAAACAGTCACAAGATGTCTGATTCAAGGATCTACATAAAGGCTTTGGCTCTACCTCATAATTCCGAATGTATCCGTCATAAAAAAAATAAGAAAGCCTTAAAAAACACGTGGCATCCAAACAAAAAGTAAATTGCGATGAGTGGTTTCTACCAAACTATCTGTATGTTTATAGAATATAGTTTATAGAAATAGTTTCACGCTTTGCTAACGCGCGTTTTGAGAGCCCCTAATTCTATTGAAGTGTACGTACGTACATGCAAGCGCGCGCTGCTATGCTTGTCAATCGGCTAAGTGTATACTTCAATAGAATTCAGCATCGATATCGATGGAATTCAGGGTTCTCAAAACGCGCATTGGAAAAGCGCACGTTTCTACTAAATGCGCAATATGTACCCGCTCTCATTAGTTGCCAAAACCTAAAAGCGCTCGTTAAATACTTTAGTGCATCATTTTGTTACTTAAAAGTTACCTAACCTTATAGGAAACCACCTACACTTTGTACTAACTTATGTAGCGCACTGAAAACTTCTAAAAGCGTTTGCTGAGGTGTACTAACTTTTATAGCTGAGTACAACTGAATAAATAATGAATTAGGGCCCGCTACATGCTCTACCTACAGTAATGTGTTTCTAAAATAAATAAGCAGGTGCTTACCTACGCAAAACTGGGGATTGTGGAGATAAGGCTTGGCGACACCGAGGCTAAAAAAAATGTCGGGGGACACAAGCTAACTCAGTCCCTTTACGATCCATATAATAACAAGTCGCGCCGTAAATGTCCAATTTCGTTTGAAAGTAACAAGTGTTAAAAACATAGCAATTTCATAAAACCTTTCTTTACAATTATTATTTTTCATTAGATAGCCACAGCCACGTACACGGTATAGCGGTTTAGCGGTACTGGCCGTCTGAAATAAATACCGTGCAAAACAGATATGTAGAGTTGAATAAGTCGTGTCGTGTAGGTATCGTTGTCATCTAGACGGCTAGTTTGGGTGCACAAGGGGATATAAAGAAACCAGGTCACTCGCAAGCACATGACGAGTCATTTGACGCCTCGTCCATCAAAATCGGCCCACTTCCTTGGACGTTAGACTCATGAGTAGATAACCATAAACATTCGTTTGTGCTTGTTGACTAGTCTAGTTAGGACAAGGATACTTTAATTCCAACAGGCTTTCGTATGGAAGCTAGGATTACCGTCATTTGCTTCAACAAAAAGACTATTCAAAAGAGGATTTTTTACTCCATCACCTCACTCAGCTGGCAATCCATTCTCACGTGATTCACCCGCTGGTCTTTTGATGATTTTATATCACCCCCTTTTGAGGAAAATTCGATTTTCTGTCCTTATCTTTAACTTAAACAAAATGTAATTACTTGTAAATATTACTATACAGTAGGCTGTTTTCCCGTATCGATTTCAAAACAAAAAATCATTATTTCACATTTTTCTAAATCTTGTGGTCAACTTTATGGGATAAAGTGACAAAGTCATAAAGATAACGAATTACCTTTGATGTTTTCGTTCTTGGAGTGTATTTTTATGATGTCGTAAAGATAACAAATATTTTGTACTTTCTTCAATCGCATACCAGAGATTTGAGCGAATTTACGAAACACGAAGTTGTGTTATAAAACGTATCTTCCTAGCTAGACGTAAACTCAATTTGCATACTTAACTTACACTACAAAAACTTTTTTACTTCATCAGTGCTAAAAATCCACCAACAAGTGGCTCTGCTGACCTGTGATTTTCATGTCTGCTATCGATACCTAACGATTTAGAAGGTCTATTCCCAATAAAAAAATACGTAAGAGTATGTATGCCTACGATGAATTTTCCAACGAGTACATATGTATATTCAAAATATATCTCATGTTGGTCATGTGGAAATGTGCAGTTGGCAGTCAAACGCCTTAGTTTCCACACACCAAAATTGGGTGGATATTTCCCAATTTCTTGCAAAGCTGCAATATAAATGTGTAGGAGAAATTTCACTACAACATTTCCATTTCCATAGCGTGATTTAACCGACACATATCCATTTCCATGGTGATAACTGATAGTATAATTTAACGTCGCAAAAAAATTGCGATGCGCTTCGCAAGGCAGCAACATAGCATTACACATATATGCTGCTAATGTGAGCCTCTATCAAGCTCGTCGTAAAATTAATTTTGTAGCTCAACTGTTTGTGTGTATTCGATTAGGTAAGATATTATCATCAGCATTGTAATAATATAACATGAGCAATATTCATGGCATGAAATAGTGAGTGTTAGAATTGCTCTACCTGCTCTACAGGACTAGTGAAGAATAGGTATTTTTTCTCAGAAATGGATTTTCTTGAAATGATTGCCAACTATCCTTAAGCCTTCTTCAGTAAGCCGAACCTATCAAAAGGTATGGTTATGACCTAAGTTAACATTCCCAAGTGAGGCAGGTAGGTAAACTAACTGGCGATGGTGATAAACGGTTACATCCACCCGTTACATGCATTACTGGCAGTGCTTTCGCGTATGTTTACCCAGATAAGGCATATGGTTCTTAGGTCTTCTTCCTTGAAATGGCAAGAGACGAGAAATGGAGCTATGAAAACAATTGTTAAAACTTAGTTGGTTTAAAATAAAATAAAAATTTATACTTGTTTTTGTAGGTATTGATGTAATCTAATCGGTTTTTACCTTAAAGGTTTTATTTAAATATCTGATACTTTTGCAGGAAAGCATTTTACGAGTAGGTAAGAAAGGCGTAACTAAAAAAAAATAACCTCATAAATACTAATAAAATTGACGATGAAGTTAATACTTTTAAATAATCTACTAACCAGAGAAGTTTTCAGAAGCAATGATCATAGTTCAAGGATGTTATTACACGATAATAATCCTTGTACTTCCTGTGTCGCCCGTGTCCTAAATAAATGTAGGTCTTGGATGGAGAGGGGCGCCATGATTGACCTTCGACGCAAGGCTATATTTTTATGTCTCTAAAAGTAATCAGGACCCCAAAAGATGGTAGATACTTAAACCGCAAAGTATTCTGTTTAAAAGACAAAGACCCTTTTAGCCGCTAAGTGACTATTAAAATGTACGAAACGAATATTGTCCAGTAAATATGGCTTTATTACTTTCAAAATTAATTTGTTCGATGGTTGTTTTGTTTTTATGAACATTTTTGGGTAGCTGTCGTGCGGCATTAAGCCGTTGTGTTTTTGATTCAATCTGCTCGTTATATTTGAATGTTGTTTTCTGCTCCTGGAAGTAAGTACTTCGGTACCCGTTTCCTTTCGTGTGGTTAAACGAGATCTTGAACGAGTAACTCGCTTTTTGTATGATACAGAAAATTTACATGATACGGTTGACACTTTTTACCCGACTGTCAAGGAAGGGTTATGTTTTGTATTTATTTATTCTTCAAAATAGAAATTCAAAATAGTTAAAAATATGTTTCTATTCTAAGGGCGCCTTTAAACCTTACCAGGTTAATCTAGGACGATTACTTTAGCCAATTAATTTACATCAATGTACATTTCGATTCAGCAGGTTGATTTGATGCTAAATTATCCATCCCAATACTTACCACCAGATTATGACTCGGATTCCAATTCATAGATTGAAAAACAAACAGGTAAAGCTCCCCCGCTCGCTGCAAAAAATCAAGTGTTAACATCGGGTTAGTCACCCGCAGGCGACAAACATGTCATGCGAAATGCTAATGTGAAGTGGATTCACCGGATGTCGGGAGATGTCCGATTATATGCATATTAGTTCAAATGCACTCAATTTTCTTTTTCGATGCGTCGCAGTACGGAAACGGCCCGTCTCGCCGGACGAGGTTCGCTGCTCGCGGCTTCGCTCGGGAGGAGCGGACGAGCGAACGCCACCATTCGATGCGAGTCCGCCGAGCACAAAGCACGCACGCCGCGATCGCTCTCGACAGCGAAAACTTTACACGCTCCGTCACTGTACGACATATCGTGAATGAAGTGGTTTTTTGACTCACCCTCTGTTGAATAAGTTCCGCGTACTTTCTTCGCGACAGACAGTTTTGTTTTTGTGTTGTTTATTTTGATATTTTGTGACTTTGCATTGGAGGTGATCGGTGAATTTTCGATACCGCCGACTATTTACGGTGAGTACGGTTTAATTTTGATTTATTTACCATCCAGCTGATTTATGCGAGGAGAACGCGCCGTGAACTGCATTTTGTCGGACGAAGGTCGTCAGTATGCAATCGAAACCGTTTCTATGTCAGTACTCGCATTGGGTCAAAGTAGTTCACTTATCGGACCTTTATTTACCTGAATTACAAATTATAATTATCCATCATTAGTTGATTTAATTATACCTATTTAATTTTTAATTGATAACTTATATAACTCCTACTTAATTTTGGGAATACTAAGGCTTAACCACATGCCTATACTCAAAACATATAATCAAATTTATTTCACCGAGTGTACACAAATCAGAATTAAAACTGGTTTCGTCACAACTAATTGAAAGTTATAAAACATTAACATTTAAAACAATTTGTGGTTGAAACAATAATTAAAATCGAATAATTATATCTGCGATATAACTCTAAATTCATTTTAATAAGGTCCTGTTTACCGTTATGCTAAAGGGGAAACAATACGCATTTATTCCCAAACAGAAGCACGCGTTGAAGTCTTTTATAGAGAAAATCTGATAATAATAAATAACCATGCCAATTTTTAGATCATCTTGCTCAAAATTTGCCACGAATACCGTTATTTTCTTGTTATTCATGATACAAATACATCACAATATTAAATAATGTAGGTATGTAGCATATATCTTTACAATCTGAGAGTCCAATTCAAACACCATTCAACATCGGAATCCACAATCAAATAAGAACGATATAAGTACTTCCCTATAAAATATGAATATTTCAACTAAATGCTTACTTACATCATTGTTTTGTTTCTAAAATCCACTGATATTAGTTGCTTTGTAAACATTTCCGATGTACTCAATCCATTAGAACAAATAATTTTCAATTGATATCTCCGTTGAACTACATAAATAATTTAAATATTAGCCTTTATTATATCCTACTTTCCTTGTCTTTACTTTGAGATATCGGTCCATTCGGTGATTGATGGTGGCTTTCACAAATGTTTAATGCGTTGACCTTATAATTAAATGCCTAAGTAGTTAATGTATAGATCGAAACGTGTATGGAAAATACCTACATTTGGAGTGCTGTATTATTATGTAACTACGTCAAGTATACAATTGTTTTGACGTAGTATATTAAATAGACACAATACATAACAATGTCAGTTGGGGTCACGCCAGTTTTCAACGCAAATGTTTCTTCAGATGTTTGTGTTCTTCAATAGGATTCAGTTTAGAACAATCGCACAAAAAGCAAATACGAGAAACACACACTACTTTAGCTTAATTTTAGTGCATAACTCGAAATAAATAGGTATATCCTTTATTAGAATAGAGATATGTATAGTTATTAAACGCTACAACGATGTGCTCTTTTAGAATATTCACTTGGCTATGCCGCTTTATCGGTACAGTGCGAGCCATTTTCGAGGGTGTGGAGGGTGAGACAGAAAATAAGACTAGTAAAAGAACTGCCAGCTGCCACTTTAATAACAATATGTTTTTAGTTTTTGAAAAAAGCGAGTCTGAGAATAAATTCGGCACATTTTGTGCACCTGAGCAACTCTAAACAAACATCTAATCAGACATGTCTGACGCGTAGATACGAGTAGATATTAACTTGTCACCGTTATGTGTACTGTACATACAACATATATCAGTGTTCGAAGGACTTATGGTAAAACTATGCCATACAATACCATACAAGACCATGAACTATGGACAATACTGAATGGTTTATGAAGCAGATAAAAACCAATATAAAGTGAATGTAACATACATAATATATATACACAGAATACTTTATCGGTATATTCCTTGCGCGAGATTGAATAATATATCTTACGGTAAAGATAAAGGAGCGCAACAATTAATAATCTTATTTATTGCCTTTAACGATTATGCATATCTTAATATAAGTTCATGGAAAATGTAGGCTAAATGCTTGCTTATTATTCGTAACAAACATCAAACATTACATGGATGTTCAACTCAAAACAAAAGACTCATTAAAAACGAGTATGAGTGATTCAAATTAGAAATCATAACTACAGCCACAACTACATAAAAATCACAAATATCATTTGTATTTACAAACTGGAAAGGTTGAAGGACCATTTACATGTATTTCTGCTCCTATAAAGATCACGTTCCTGCCTTACAAGGCGTGATATTAACACAAAGTGCCAGGAACCTGTCCTATGCAAGTGATTGCTCTTTCATTACGTGTCTCTTTAATACTTTTATTCATACGAGTATCTCCAGTTTTTCTTTTCAATCAAATGCAAGTTAACAATGTTGTCAACGCACTAGAAATGTAAGTGCTATTAAAACAAATAAATTAACATTTTAAAATGATGATTTATTAATCCTATATAAAAATGTTTGAGCTTAGCATCAGTAAATCACTGTGAGCATCACATAAAAATTCAGCAGTCGATGTATGAGTCAGAACACTGACATGGATAGAGGTTTTGAATCTCTTTGTGGCCATTATCATTCTGTGTTGAGCTGTATATTTTGCGTTTGTGAATTAACTTTACTATTAAATTGGAACAGTGGACGTCATACATGTAAATTTAGATACAAGTAAGTAAATATTTTAAAACTACTTAAAAATAATACTAACTACCTTATTTTTTTTATAAATCCATACACATAATATCTCCTAAGCTGTAACGTATACGTATCCATTTATTAATTCCAAGATTGTACATTTGTCAACAAATCTTCGGTTTGTTTGTAAACGTTCATTGTGATTCGGTTCAGAACTTCTGATACAATGAAGCCAGAACGTGTCCCCATCTTACTATCGCAGATTGGATTACAGAAACTGGCCAGGTACATGTGAATGTGATCGAACATTGTTCACACCTACTACACTTACTTCGCTCGTAGTAGGTGTACTCGTAGGTAAGTAGGTACTTCAAATTAGGTTCTAAGTTAACTAACTAACATATAACTAACCTTACCTACATACATATTTAACTTAAATCCATAAAAATTAAGTTAATTCTCCCGTAAGCATCAGCTCTGCTTCTAAAAATATAAACAACTATCTCTCACAGTGAATATAAGATATTAAAATTATCTCTTAAGAGTAGAACATAAATTTAAGTTAACTTAATAGAATAGTATTTTAGTAAATCGAACACTGGTAATATTTGATACAACATTACAAAATGAAGACCATAACATTGCATTTGGTAAACCAATTTAAACAGACATTCGATATTGAATATTCGCGATTTAATAATCCCTCTATTTTTGAAGATTTTTGGAATGAAATCAAATAAAAAAAATATAATTCGGTTCATTAACACCATATTTTGTTAGTAATTGTTATGCTTATGCTAATATTATACACATAATATTAAGGTACAATTAAAATTAAGATTAAACATTACATATTCTTATCGTTATAGATGCTAGTCTGGCCTGGGGTCTAGACTAGACTCCACAAGTGCTGGTTGATATGAAATTCATGCGTCAGCTTGTGACTTGACTCTTGATTTTTATTATTAACAAAACCAAAGAATATTGTAGTATTCTCCGACAAGGCAAGAAATGAACCCAGCAAGGTCAGGCCATGTTTCTGACATTAGTACCTACCTGGTACCGCCGGAGGCGTTCCGAATCTGAACCAATAGCGAAATCACCGCACACCTGTCGACCGAAAACCAACCGACTGAGGTTCTGAGATGATCATCTTCTACAGCAACTACATCGAGTAAATTGTAATGTACAAATAGGACGTGAACAGATTAGAAAAGCTTTATAATGTGGGAAGTAATTATCAAGCTGTAAGTTATTCGGTTTCTTTCGTCGTTGATTTGTCAGTATATTCTATCAAAAATGATATAGCATTCAATCCATAATGTCCTCAGCTTGAATAATGGCATAATATACACCGACAAAAAGTATGAGAGTTTAAAATAGCTTTATTTTAATTTTGACTTTAATTGCTTGCCAGCCATGTGCATTGTGCATTTAATTAAAGTGAAAAACAACTAATTGCCTTTAAAACCTTCCAATAAAGTTTATATGCGTCGTAAACGGATCAAAATCGAATGCGTGTTAATTAAAATTGAAAGTCTCTAGTGCATATGGAGTCCAATAATCACGTCACCTATAAAGTCTAGCCGCATCTCTTCGATAGCACTATTAATTTTGTAAACATTCACACACTCACACCCCTGCACTAGGATTGCCTGTGTCGCAGGTGGCATGGACACATACAAGACATCACAACATCCAAGGACCGAGAACAAACATTTGTGTTCGTCACACAAATATTTTCCTCGGCCGGGATCGAACCCGAAACACCAAGCTTCGTAGGCAGGGTCACTACCAACTAAGCCACGGTGTCGTCTTTCTATTAATTTAGTATGTGAAGACTGTGAACCTTGTGATTCCGTGATTTCGATCTTATCGTTTTTCCATACTGTGCTCCATGATGTGAATGTGCCATAGACTCCATAGAGGTACAGTTTCCCGCGGCAGAGGTCGGAGGTGGCTCCCACGCCTCACCTTCCGTCTTCACCTCGTGGACAATAGCAAGCATGCTGATTCGTTTTTGCTCCAGCTCTCTTCTTTACATTAATGATTAACGTGCACCGATAATTCCTGGAAGTGAAACTTTTCTCTTTTTCTCAAGTTTTGTAGAGTTAGTATCACTTCCGCATTATTATTTTTTTCAATTGTTTCCAGTCCTTTCCCGTCTGTGTGCCGACCACAGAAGAACCTAATAAAAAATAAAAACACAATGTAGTACATTGAAAATATGCCCAGTAAAAGGGAGCCACTTTGGGTAACTTCTTGTACATTTTGGTCCGATGCAAATTTTCGAAAAAAAGAAGTAACAGGGCGAGATAAATATTATATGTTAAAACTACTAGGCTTTTTCATTGTTAATAAAACTAGGTACATCGTTAAAAATAACAAACATAAATTGAAAATGGAGATATTTCATTTTTATTGACAAGGTGTCTGAATTTTTTTGGTCCTGTCTTACGATCCCCTTTTGGTTTGATACTGTCCATCTTGTTCTATAGGAACATCGTTATTCATCTATGGTGCCGACCTGTTCCAATTTATATTTGGAACATTGGTTATTTAGTCTAATGTGCGTGCGAGATGAATCATTCAAAGTTCCTCTTCATTCAGTTAGCTCTGGCTGAAACAATTAACTAACTACTAAACTGCTAACTGACTAAATTCCATTTCTATTCAAAATTAGTTATCAGATTTCAGATTTCATTTATTTGACCAATATAACAAAGACCGTTATACAAGGCAAGTCAAAGATACATAATGCGATGATTCGAACTAAACTTTCTTCAAACCGTTTATCACACCATCTGCATCCACTAAAAGTGACAATAAACCAAGATTGAGTAGGTAGGCGCATACCTAACGCCCTTTTTAAAACAGATGCCGGCACTTGAGTTTTTACTGACTCTTTTGGCATTACTTTGCTAAAAAGCAAGCATTGAACATCTGTGTGCTGTAGAGTTAAATTGCTTCAGCGCTCGCTTTGATTTTAATTATAGAGCTATCGCAATGCTATCTTGAGGATTTGCGGTGCCTTACCGTGAAGAGGGGGTTTCGACCTTACGAACAAAAATTACCGTTGGCTACTGTTTTTTTTTATTCAGCAAAATGGTAACGGTGCTGCCGGTTTTGTGTCCATTTGTTTTGGGTAGCGTTTGGTTTACTACCGATCTCGGAGAGCTCGCTACGATGGTCATTCCTGGTCGGTAACACCCCGTCACTGTTGACGATCGGGAAATAAAAAGTGGCACTCGTTCACAGTGTTGACGAACGCTACATTTAAGGTACTCTGAAGTTATCGGGTATACATGCGCTCGCGTATCTATTATATCACCGCGTTACTTTGTCTGATGCAAACGTTTACCAACCGTATGAATTTAAATACTTTACCTTTTGAATTCAACAATGTATTTCACAATTGCGCTAACTAGCACTTACTCATTGAGATTCTACCTTTCCACCGTTTTCGCTTGACCTCCTAAACGTTCATAGCTAATGGTCAGATTAATTGTGTCTGGTGCTCGTTAATTTCACTGGGTAGATACTTGAGAGGTGACCAAGTTCGCGACTAAAACAAGGCCGTGGGATAGACAAGTGCGTAAGAATACGCTGACAGATGAAATGTGACCTGCCTGCTGACATGTGGTATGGGTGCTTTTTACTCAGTTACACATTAACATCAATCGTATTTGAACATCAAACTTAAAATTATGCTTCATCATTAAATTAAAATCAAATACCTACTATATGACATAATATAATACAAAAATCAGTAAACAAATTGAAATAACATTTATCAGATACGTAGTAGCTACACTCAAAATATACCTATTCTAATATTTACTTATTTTTGTTCTGTTACATTATAATGAATCTTGTCTTATCTTGTGTCTACATTTCACTCATTTAGAAACATATTGGATCGGCAGAGAGCATTTACCATTTAATATCGATATTAGGTACTCTTCGTCTGTTTCGGTCTCTTACTAAATCATCGGCTCTGATTTTCAATAAGCTTGAATCAGAACTGTTCAATACCCCTACATTTTTGATGTTTGCTTGATTTTGACCAAACGCATGCCAAATCCAGTTATTGGATAAATTTGATGAACTAATCAGCTGCATGATTTATGAAGGCCGTGTTTGCATAATAATGATTAATTTCAAATGAACAACTATCGAACCGCGGCCGTAGCGCAAGTCTAGTTCATCAATTAATTGTTGGAAAAGGTTATCAGTCAATTATAATATCAATGTGTCAAATTTGTACCATATATCCCATTATAATACGCAGTAAGTTTAATAATACTACGTAACTTTTTAGCATACGGTAAAAAAATACAATCTGTCCCTGGGTATTTTTTTAACATCTTTCTTTTTGTAGATAGATAGATAATTCTTTATTGTACACATGGAAAATAACAAATACAAGGCTTAAAACTAATGAGTGGTACAATTGGCGGCCTTACGCTGAGAGCGATTTCTTCCAGGCAACCAACAGGCATTGGAGATGATTTAAATATTTTGTAATAATAATTTTGTATGTACTTGTATGTATGTAGTTATGTACAATCGCGCTCCACGCACTTATTACATAGTTAACAATTTAGCTGACTTTTTTTGTAATTGTAGAGTAGGTAGTAGTATTTAGTATTTATACATAGTATTTAATGTAGAGATGTACTCAGGTACTTCGAGGGTGAAATTTGGTAAAATTCGATCGTTTAATATTTTATAAATATCACGTGTCAGGACGAGTTTCGCAGCATAGAACAAAAAGAATAGGGCGTCTCTTTATAATCCAAAGTCATTTATTAACGTTCAGGCTCTGGCTTACCACCTATCACCTCGGATGTAACATAAGCCGCGAACAAGACAACGAGAGGGCAGCGGCCAGCGGGCGGCTGGCGGCGGCAACCAATGAAAGTGACAGCCCAGTACTACGAGAGTGACTTGCTTGATTTATTTACACTTGTTCAAAATAGATACTCGAGCACTTCTAAACTGGTCACTTTACATCTGTGGCCGAGCCCGCTATTTATATCACACCAAGCGAAGATCTGCCTCCTTCTATGGCAAACTAGAATGAGCGGTAATTATCCGCATGTACGGTGCATTGAGACATATTGATCGATTTCTTTGTCTGCAATATTTTTCTACTGTTCCTTGTTTGTTTTCCATGTCCTCATGGGTGTACTGTGCATGCACCAACCGAACACAAACCACTTTTGCGACACGAGGTCGACGAACCTTTTAAAAGCTCTTTGTTAAGTAAACAATGCCACCAGATTTGTAGGCTTAAGTGTATTTGCGGTCAGAGTTTACTGTAACAATTTTTATCCGTCTTCGTTTTATGTGAAGCAAGATAAAACTATTATGTCCCGGAACAGGCTACTAATAGAAACAGGAAATCGAATTTTGCGGCTATGACCTGAGAGGACCTAACTCAATAAGCGGGATATTCGAGCACCAGGTCAGAGGCAAAACAAAGTAAATGGAGCATATGGCACTTCCAATGATTGAGTCGCAGAAACGTGTGAAAGATCGAATAAAGGGTGTGCCTAATACAATCGGATGTCACTTCCGACTCCCATGAAGGGAAGGAATCGATTGTAAGGAAATCAGATAAAAACCAAACCACCTCCATATTTCAAATAGGATTAGGCAAGAAATCGTAATGAACTGGAAATTCAAAATATGTTTAGTACAGTAGAAAATAATTTTGATTGCGACAGTACGAGTAAATAAAAGTGAATCGAACGAGCGCAAGTCTCAATTATCAAAACTACCGAAAGAGAAATGGAATGCCACACGTAATACCTATTGAGTTAATTTCGATTTCCTTTTGTAGAAAGTAAATCTGTTCAGATAAGTTCCGAGGAGGCTAACCAGGAACCTGTTGCTCAGTCCAGTCCAGGTAACATTAAACCTAGGCATTACTTCAGTCTGTGTGGAAAAGTACGTTTTAGAATTCAGTAACTTTTTTAACGGAGGTGCTTGAGTATTTAGGTATTTTATCGTCCTGTCATGCGGTCACTTTAATATCTCTACCTAGCGAAGTACTGCAAGAAATCATTTATCTTTCATTTTAGGACGGAGACACACCACTTTACCCAAACAGTTAACAACTCATGGTATCACCCAGTATTCCCTGCATAATTGCATATCTGAAGTCTGAATGGGTCTGTAGGAGAATTCTAAAACTAAATACCTATGATTAAATTAGAAAATATTTAAACTGCTAACCCCTATTTACCAAAAGCTGGCTCGATTCCTAAGTCGTTATTAGATTAGTTATTAGGTATTTCTTCAAATTCGGTGGTTTCTTCGAACATTAGTCTCTATAGTTTCAGAAATCCCCTCACTGAGCAGTTCTGATATTACATCCTGTACAAACATACCGCCAGTTAAACATCCCACGGAAATCTTAAACTTCAGGACATAAAAGCCGTAGTAAATATTGAATTTAATATTATAATGATGTCGTTTAATAAACCAACTTTAACGAGTAATAATAAGCGTTTTTGGTGTAATGGCTAATGGCTAGGCTACAGAAGCCCTTTTTGACATAATAATAATTCGCAGCTTCTCCGAACCGTCCATAATTTATCTAGATTTAGTTCTCCAGTGACTAAACCATTCTATACATAGCTAATGCAATTTCATAGTGCAATAATATTACCTACTTATGCATAGGAATAGATGGATTTTGAGTTGAGTTCATCGATTTTGATTAGTTACGAAATTTGCAGATTATTTCAAATCTCACCTATTTTATTATTTGGAAGACGATGGGAAGAACTATAATAATAGACCTACCATATTTATCTATTACTTACAGGAACTTTAGCACTAATTTCAAGAATACTTTCAAGTCTACAAATGTTTGTGTGTAAAGGTAAATACCTCCCTACCTACCTATCTACCCTCGCCTTCTATCTACCGCTCTTCTTAACTTCATTATCATTATTTTAGCACACACGCTACGTCTAATTTTCTTTGCCATTTCTTCCCTATTACAAAGCGTTGGGGTTCCCAAATTTTGAACCATCACAAGCGTTAGAAATTGCACAGGTAAAGTACACAAACTTGGCTATGCGTTTCGAATTGCACTGCTTCATTACAAACTTCACTTTCCTCGTATGAATAAATGAGTTCTTCAAACTTCCCGACCGCAAAGATAACATTGTTGTTAGGTGTGTATGCTCCCTTGGGGAAAATAGCTCAGCTTTCCCCTCACCCCTAAGAGCTTTTTCCTCGTCGAGCTGAGGTAATAGGCAAGCAAGCGAGATTAACGGAGCATCTGAGGTGATTGTGAGGCGAATGCACTGAATTTGAGACTTAAATATACAAGAACATCTTCGCGTAAGGTAAATAACGTGAAATTTAATGAAAACCCAATTCAACAATTAAGTATGTGTCTGCGTTGGTGTAGCAAGCGAAAAGTTTAGATAAATTTATAGAAATGCAGTGTATTATACAAAAAAAAACGTATGTGCACTAAACAAAGTCGCTTGAGTGGAGTTTTCGACTTGAAAACTACTACTCCAGAGTCAATTAAGTACTGGCAGGAGAAGAAAAAAACCTGATGCGTTAGTTATTTAAACTATGTTCATAATTGAGTCCTTCAAATCATCTACTACTATTTGAATTGATGTTCTTCCATTGCATTGCTCCACATGTCTTAATTGTAAGCTGAAATTTGCAGAAATGATAGACCTGACTAACACACCAACTCGGCCTAGTAATGATCTGACCCAATTTGCAGATTCAGGTCGGCATGCACCGGCATTGTTACCAAAAGTAATCCCATTTAAGTTCATAATTCAAGGTCACTAAAATTCATATATATTAAAAAACTGTACTTCCTTAATATCAAAGAATAGGTAGCATTTACGAAAAGCTACCATACTCATTAGGTCGCATATTTCAAGCTGGTAGATTTCATCTGTTCTTAAACCTTGATAACTTTTCTTCGCAAGAACTTTTGATGTGACTACGTCTAATAGATCGATGAACGCCGACGCGCTGGCTGCATGCACGAAAACTTTGACGTCATTGTCCGGTAACGCTCATTGTCCCGTTACGCTGGTAGTCACGTTAAACTAGCGTCCGTAAACCAACTTTACAGACAACCATTTTCTTTTTTAAAAAGGTGTGCGGATTGTGCTCCGGTAGAAATGTGGCACGCATCTATGGAAGATGCCTTACCTTAGGCTTTTATGTACCTACGTCCATTTCTATTTAGCTTCATTATTGTTTAGATGAATCACCTTGGTTTGCATCGCTGTCGCGTGTACCTATTCAAATATTGCCAATACACGAAATACACCAAATAGAAGATTGAAGTATTGATGAATAATCGATGATTTATCAATGTTGCCATTGTCTGGCATAGAGGACCCTCGTCAGTGACGCTGTGTATCAAATTACTATTCGCCAATTTTCCGCACATCTGTTTGTCAATGAATATGTGACCTAAATCAATGGATGGATGGACCTGTCTTAAATTAATTAATGTAATTGATATACATATAGGTAGGTATGTATACCTAACTTACATTGAATTAAACTTACCCACTAGAAACTTTTAGAAAGCACTCAGATGAAAAATGAGTCATATCGATAACATACTAGAAAGTATTGTTTTATCAGCTGTATGTGTCAATAACCAGGATCCTTTGATTCGCCGAAGAAAAAGGTGAATTTCTTCACCATCAAGTTCTCTAATGATATTTCAAATTATATGCAAGTCACATGTCAATAAAGACTTTCTGCAGCTGCAAGTGCCTCGGGTGGTGCAAAAAAACATTGCATAATTTAAGGACGCTGACTGAAGGCTGAAGGATGTCTTCGAATATAAAATTTAGTTTTCACTTCTCATGCTCGTAAAGTTCAACTTTATGCTAGGTATAGGTGTTTTAGGCCCTAGGGCAAAAAAAAATCTTATAAAATTTGTATACTTAAACAGTTCAGTTTGTAATATGAAAATTTGGTTTCAAGCTGAGAGTTAAAAACTTTTTCATATTTCGAACTTCCGTCCTTCATAATGCCCATAGATCAGGGTATTATGAGACACTTAAATATAACTATTTTTTAATTTCGAATATCTAGGTAATATTGGCTGCCTGTTTTTGAATTACGAATTGGTTTATCGCATTTAAGTTTAAGTTTGTTTAATTTCCTCGCAATTAAAGTGAAATTTTTTGTGTAGGTATACAAAATATGTTCCTGAAGCCCATTTTATCCTCGAATTAAATGCTCGTCTTTGGCTCGGGCTGATAATTCTCGTATAAAATAGCTTGCTTCAGGCCCTTGGTGTGCAAATAACTATTTTCTTTTCGCATTTTAAGCCCAGTTTCTAAATGTTGTGACTACTTCGTGATCAATTTCGTATAATAATTGTCTAACTCAAACAATCGAAACTATTGTGCGGGACAAGAAATGCTCAAATCGGGCGATTTTTAACAAGGCGTGTTTTACTTAGTAAAAGTTCCAAACAATGGCCTAAACGTTTATTTAATTCTTGGCTTTCCCTTTTGTCAGTATTTGAATGAATTTCGTAATAGCGTAGTTCCGGTAGAGATTCCTTATTTACGAATTTATATGGCCCCGATTGTGAAACTATGCCCGTTCAAAGAGAGCAGAACAAATGTAGGTACCTAACTATTCTATAGAATTGTCTTCTTCTTATCGTGTCACTAGTTTCTTCGGACCAGTGTGGTGAATGGATTTCAAGTGCGCCTCGAAGAGGCTCCTTTCGTGCACTCGACACATGTTTTCGAACTTTAGGTTCTACGACATGCCGGTTTCCTCACGATATTTTCCTTCACCGTTGCGAGAACGTGGGATGCATACATAGATTTTTTCGACCGAAAAAACCCATTAACGCATGACTGCCACCGGGATTCGACCCCGCGACCAACAGATCGCAAGGTAAGGGCTTCATCCACTCAGCCACCACGTCCTCCACGTTGTCTTCTTAGTTACTACTTCACGTGGGTGTTTAAACCTCAATAAGGACCAACCATAATAAGGTTTAAAATCAAATGATTCCATTTTTAACCCTTCTCAACCCTTGCGTTTTTTTATTGCTGTGATTTAAATTCTTACTAATGGGTAGGTGACACCTACTTGCCTGTCCCCATTAAACCTACCGTAAGTAGGTACATTGCTTAAGATTCCTACCAAATGCAGATTTTATTTTATTTTATTTATTTCACAAGCAGAATACAATCAATATAAAACTAAAATTACATATGCACAATATTTGAACTAAATTTGCATTCCAAATAGGAAACATTGCAAGGTTAAAAAGAGTTGCAGGTCTTAAAACTAAAATTCCCTACGAACAGGGAAAATGTTTATTCTTAGTATCTGTTCACAATTTATGAAATTGCTTAGTGTCAGCACTAAGCAACTTTGACACACATGTTTTAAACCTAATAGTATTAGAATCGAAAATATCTATCACGTCATGTTTAGACGACACGCTCTCATAAGTGGATTGTTAAATGACGTATAGTTTTTAAGTACTCTCAGTGAAAAGATTGGTGGGTTTCGTGATCTGTAGTAAGTATTGATGTTAATGGAAGACAGCAGAATAGGGCAGTTAATGAGAGAGTGAATTATTTTATGCAGGCAGTTAAGTTCCAGATTTTTCCTACGTACAGAGCAGTAACTTTGTATTTACTGAGTCTATTATCATATCCAGAGAGTGAACGGCCCATGTTTTGTATGTATGAGAGGATTTTAAGACATTTATTTTGCACATTCTCTAGTCTGTCAATATGAATCTGATAAAAGGGTGACCAAATAATGCTACCATATACGAGAGCAGATGCATAAATAGTGATTGTAAATTTTACCAGGTAAAACTATGTACCGTTTGTTTGTCGCACAAAGTTATCAAGAGAGTCACAAAATACGTGAAACTCGTGTTATTGAACCAAAAAACGCAGAAGTGTATTTGTTTCGGCAATATGGCACTTTCCCAAAAGTACAAAACTTTTAATTTTACTTACGTCAAACCTTTGAAATTATCTGCGTCAAATGTCTAATAATACAATCATTGAGCAAAACGGTTTTCGAATCAACTTCTGTTAAGAGGATATGTGACACTGTCAGAAATGACAGATGCCGAATTGTAAGACAGTGATAGCGCAATTAGACAACTTACCCCGAGGGAAGAGGTTAGATATAGATTTTTGTCGCTCAAAAGTAAGAGACGTAAGCGACAAATGAACATCGTAAAACATCGTATTGCTTGAAAAGTATTGAATTTATAAAAAAATCCTTTTACTTTTATCTAAGTTTTGTGATTACTCACTTAATAGTTTAAAAATAAACCGTAAATATTCTCCTAATTTAGAGGATGGATGTAAATCAGATTTTAAGAGGGCCTATTTCAAAAAATAAATCTATCGAAAAAGTTTCACCAATCGTGTTTCTGTCTTACATTTATTTAAATTATATCCTCAAGTAATCACTGTATTAACATCAAGTTTGTAAACTGTGCCGTTACCGAGAAAGAATGAAACGCAGCGACTCCAAATTTTCACATAGCCTCTTAATCAAAAACTATAACATTACGATTATCATCCTCGCAATCGGTTTAAAAAAAGATCCTTGTTTTTGTAACCGTGAAATGGTTTCCCTAGAAAAACTTATTGCCATCAGACAAGAAATTAACAAATTCAAAATACTTTTAACGCACTATTTGTGTACAAGTAACCTTTAAACTACGTCGCGTTATATTCAACCAACAGCCCTTGACACCTTTAGATCTCTTTATTAAAACACTACTGAACACAGTTTACTATTTTACTTTAGCTACAGTCCACGGCTTCGCACGCATAAAGGTATATAAGGAGCGTATTTACAGGATAAAAACCATTTTGGCTACATCGCAGTCGTTAGTGAAAAATTCAAAAGATCTATCTAACAATACAAACTTTGAAGACTGCAGATACGTTATTTATCATTGTACTGTCTGTACATGAGCATGATATGTACAGACAGCGTCAGAGATAATAATAAATAAATATGTAATAAATATTTTGGACATTTCACACAACGCCATCTAGCCCCAAACTAAGCAGAGCTTGTACTATGGGAACCAGATGGCTGATAGAATACATATATACTTTTTTTTTTGTAAATACATACATAGAATACATAGAAAACACCCAGACTCAGGAAAAATATAGATGTTCATCACACAAATGTTTGTCCTGAAGCAGGAATCGAACCCGCGACACCGGGCGTGGCAGTCCAATTTACTTGCCATTCGACCATCCGTGTCGTCCGTGTCGTAGATAAGTACCCCCCTTGCCCATAATCCTTAGATAAATCCTTTCAAAAAATTGTAATACTTAAAATTATTTTTAGGCTTACATACAGTTATCCTAATATAATCTATTTTTTAAAGGCTAAACTTCTCCATACGCCGCCGCGGGGCGGCGGCGTTGGTTTGAAGGGATTTGAAGCTGGGTATTATAATGCAAGGGGGATACTTATCTATGACGCTGTCTGTACGTATTTTTTTTTTATTGACGAAGATCGTTTGTTTTTTGCGTCTTGCTCCACACATAGTGTATATTATATACACTGGCTTACACAGTGTCAAGTAAATTATCGCATTCGTGGTCATTTTGTTTATTATAAATGTTTTATTGAATAATATTAAAACATATAAAAATTATTCAGTCAAATGTCCTAGACCCTTACTTACTTTAACTGTAGCGTCGCGTCATCCTAACTAAATTGTATAATCCTATGCGTTTAGGGCTTCAAATAATCTGTGGTGTGTAATTAAGTACATAATTTAATCTATGGTTAACGGCCAAGACAGCTATTAGGCTAATCGCCTGTGCCCCAAATATTTTGTAACACTGTTGAATGACACGTAAATATTTGTGGTGTTAAAACGGTTTTAATTTGAAAGGATATTTGTGTAGGTAATATAAGTATATAGATATAGATAAAGATATTTTTGATGTTTTGTATGTCTAATTATACCTTTAATCCATAGTTAACGTTATTAAATGGGTGAGTAAAAACACCTGTGTTGAGAACCGGTCATTGAATAAATTCAACAAATCAAGTTCGATTCAAAACGCACCATCTAAATCTTCAGAAATAAAATTAAAGTGAAAGAATATAAAAAAAACATTTTTCACTTCTTATGCTCGTAAAGATCAACATAATGCAAGGTATAGTGTGCCTACTATATTTTTTAATGCGCTAATTAACTAAAATCATAAGATTGTGTCAACTGTTTTGACATAGTCGTTTCATTTGACAGGCATATAGATATAATATTCCAATGTACCTACTCGTATGTGTGTTTATGCAACTAACCTGTTGAATTATCACGATTGTAAACGAAGCTGTCATCGACTCATACCGAGAAACCATTTCACCTAAAGCGTCGATGACACGCGGCTTTTTTAACAAGCTGCTTGTTGGCGAGATTAAAAGCTAGCGAGTGAGCGAGTTATATTCGAGAAGGATTGTAAAAAAGCCGATGACACTGGGCGGGTTTACAAGCTACAAGTGAACTCGCTGGCTTGCAGCGTGTAAAAAAATACTCCTGTCACATAGAGCGGTTTCAGATTAGAGTATGAGGCCGAAACCGCCAGGTTGGCGGTTTCGCCGCTCTTTTTTGTTTTGTATGCGCTTGTACGCGCGACAAGCCAAGGTACGTCAATTTTTTTTTACGTGTCAGTTGGATATAACCACAGGATATAAGTATGTGCAACAACATCCTACAACAATTAGAACCAAGTGAAAGTTAAAGTAAGCAATAAGTGCGGTTTCAGACTAGCGTATTTTTGTCGCGCGTAGGTATACGGGCTGATTGATACTCGCGAAACTTCAAAAACGTGTCGCGCGTATAGGTACTGGGCGTGATATAGTGATATACATGAAAAGAAGCCTCTTCAAGGTGCACTTGAAATCCTTTCACCACACTGGTTTGTAATAACTAGTGACACGATGAGATGAAGACCGGGCGTTTACGCATGTAGCATGAGGTGTCTCAAAAGGGGATAAAGCAGTGTCATGTCGCGGGCGTCATATTGAACCCTGAGCGTAACGAGGGACTCAGTTAACTCCTGAGCGAAGCAAGGGAGTTATGTAGAGGTTTGAGTGAAGCGAAGGGGAGGAGAGGGGAGTTCTGCGAGACAATAAAAAGCCAGGGCTCTAGCAGCAAACACCGTCTTTTGTTTCACGTTCACTTTTCTCCGTCGCACATACTGTAAACGCATAACAAAGTTGATCTACAAGCCACCGGCGCCGGATTTGCTCGCACTACATCCGGTCGGAATGAACGAGATTTATGCAAAAACGCTAATTAAAGAGACTGCTGTCGGTTGTCGGTTTGTCAACGGCTATTTGCGACCATTAATTTTGCAAACCAATTGGAGTTTCCAGCATACAATTATGGCCCTTATACATAGGTAATGGAACTTGGTTTCGTAATAGATACGTACAAACTCGAAATACAATATTGCATATAAAAGAGTAATAAATTATATGTAGTCTGAAAATAAAATATACTCGTACTAATGATTCAAAATACTTATTCTGTGTGAAAAGCCATAAATAAAATTAAAATAAACATTTGTAAATGGATCATGCCTATCCTGCAAAAAACGTTTCCCATTTTCATCTTTATCTTTTTTTTATTTACAGCCAAGATACTTAATAAAGATGAATTTTATAAAGTATGTAGGTTCTCTGAAGTGCTTATATCGATATAAGACACGCGCGAGAACATCCTCTACTACGGAAGGAAGTAAGCTGTATACACTTACAAAGAATACCAAATGAGTATTAAGTAGCATCAGACCCGATGGAATTCATAAAATAATAAACACATAAAACATGTGCGACAGTAGGTAAGTAAGTAGTGTACATTATCATTTTCCGAAAACCAATTATTTTTTACAAAAAAAAATATGAAACCTACTTTCGTCAGAGTCGTATATCTAAAATAATGAACACGAGGTCTACAAGTATTATACCTAAGTCATTATCAACTCTGTTGAGTGATTATCATTACGAAACTAAATCAGTGAAAGCACTCAGTGAATACGCCCACGCACTTGGGTATTGCAATTTAATAAATCTGAATATTTAATAAGCAGAAATTATTAATATACTGTCGTCGCACTACTGATGCAATGCATATACTTAACGGGTGCAGAAAGTATGATAAGACAGAAAATATCATGGGTGTAGCGACAAGCGTAGCGGGCGAAATCTACCCAAAGCACCAAATCATAAAACCTCATGCAGAAAGAGCTGAATGAATTTACCAGTTAATTAAATTAGGTTTTATCATCGGGATTATTATGAAATGTATTTTTAAAAATTGCACCCAAAATTCACGAAGCAGGAGTCGTAGACCCTTCGTAGCACCGTATTTTTTGTTTTGGAAGCTTTTCCTATATACAGTTTTGATGATGATTCCATGTTTATGAAAAAAGGTATAAGTAATTAAGTACCTATTCTATTCCTAGTATTCTATTCTATCTTTGAGTCTATCATTTAACTGGTTCCCATATATGTTTGGTGCTCGATAATATTGTGTGAAGTATCCAAACAATATTTCTTTGATGTAAAGCGTAGTAAAGCGGAGATGGTCCGCGTCGCTTGTCGCTCCCCTGTAGCCACGATCATTGTCTCAGTTATCAAGGGAGCCGAAGCGGCAACGCGGAAGCTGCGTAGAGTCCACCCGCGGGCTGAATAGCTAATTACCTCATTTGTCATCGCACTACGAAAGTGAAAACGGACACTGTTTATTTACCATTGTGTATGGTACTTTATTACTTGGAAGGAGCTTTGTTATTGTTTCTGTGAAAGCAATTTACAATTGGCTAGCGGATTAATCTAGCTTAGAGTAAAATAGTGTGAAATGGCTAAGCGGATTGCGGAACTGTTATTAAAATAGGAAATTATCGTGAAATTAATTATATTCGTTGCCTAGAATACGATATTGTTGTGAATTTTCTTATAACCGCTTCAAATATTTTTTATATTCGCATGAGAATAAGTAAATTACATGGATTTAATAACTAAGCCTAAAACCTTTTTTTTTAACTCCAATGGTTAATAAAAAAAATTGTTTACTCACATAGTATTTTTAAGCTTTAAATTTAGTTTAAATAAATATATTTGTTATTTTCATATAAAAAAATAGATTAGGAATGATCGATCACACCGATTCCATCCAAAATTACTCTATTCATTTATAATTAAGATTGGAATTCTTAAAACTGTATTATGTGAAACTATACCTACTATTTATTTTATTTTATGAACATGTGTTTTAATTGTAACTAGAACTGTATATTAACAATTAATTAGTGTAAGTGGTCTGTGACCGTTCTGATTAAAATAAATAAATACAAAAATACAAATACCTAAATGGTACTTTTTATTTCTTGAAGCTTACGAAACTTAAAAAAAAATAAGCTCATTCATTGTTAAGATAATCAAAGTTCAACTAAACAAAGATCATTGAACCAGATTGGCGATGAGCAACACAATAATTCATATGACATAATAAAGTATTGTGAGGCAACGAGTAAAAGTGAGTTGAGCATTGTGAATCGGATGTGCTGTAATCGACGCCCCTTATGGATCAAAACTATCTACACATTGTGAATGGTTGGGTGCTGGCACAGAGGTGATATGAGTTTCTTTCACTAGTAATGACACTCTAGCTCAACGTAGAAGCCATAACCACCTTAGGTTTTTTGAAAAATGGTAAAAAAATAGTTCTATTTCTTCTTCATATCGTGTCACTAGTTCTTAAGTGCGTTTTTC
Source organism: Lobophora halterata (assembly GCA_932526365.1). Taxonomy (NCBI): domain Eukaryota; kingdom Metazoa; phylum Arthropoda; class Insecta; order Lepidoptera; family Geometridae; genus Lobophora; species Lobophora halterata. Next base: position 3,926,436 of record OW052012.1, read on the forward strand.
AAAATTTTAAAAATTGCTCTTCAAGTGCGCCTCGAATAGGTTCTTTTCGTGCACTTGACACATGTATTCGAACTTTTTATGGTTCTATCTATGACATGCCGGTTTCCTCACGATGTTTTCCATCACCGTTAAGCACGTGTATGCACAAATATATTTTTTGAACAGAAAAATCCATTGGTGTTGGACCTACCTTCGGATGGAAAGTCGAGGCATCACGGCTTTTTAGAAAATGGTTCTAATTGAATTTAAAAACTTAACAGATGGTATGCAAAAACTACTTCGCTTCCTAATAAGCCTTTGAAACGTAGGTCTAATATAGATATTTTGATATTATTCAGTGTCATCACTGCTTGGATTTATACCAACTGTGTCTGTGGTAAACGTGACTGACAACCAAATGCTGGGTTTAACTCTTTGGTTTAACTTAATGAACCCGCGTCCTGTTCACACTAATGGCCTGCGCAAACAGGGCAGACGCACGCCAGAGCTTTTTAAATTTATCAATATAATTAATCACTTATTCAATCGAAATAAGGTATTATATTTTAATGCTTAGTGATGGACCTTGGAGGATGCCAGAGCGCACGACGAGCGTTAAATATACCTTATTTCGATTATAATGTATGTATAATAATTATATACAATTGATAAATCTTAAATGCTCTAGCGTACCGTCTGTCCTGTCTGCGCAGGCCATAATACTCGTAGTACCTACCTGTTGTGACAGTCGCTACGCTTACTGATAAAATATTAAAGTAAAGAAAAGAATAACGAATGGTGCACTAACATTCATCTCTTCTTGAAAGACAGGGTTTTTTATGAATATAGAAATTGAATGGTTTTGAAATGGAATTTATTGAATGTCTGGCTTTCTTCCAGATAGCACTTAGCACGCAGATAGCATAACAGCTGGCGACACCCCGTGGTGAGGTGATTTAGGTCTCGAGTACAAGAAACTGCCGTTCATCTAATCTGAATGGCCGCCAGTCTATGGGAATAAAGACTCTAGACAGTTTTAATTAAGATACCCACTTGCCTACTTCGGATCGACACAAAGAAAGTCATGATTTGAGTCAAGAATGAGGTGTGAAATCATTCCTATTTCTATCACTGATACAATAACTGCATGAATCTGATTACCTATAGATAATACAGATGTGTAGAGAATGCTTCATCAAAAAAGAAATTACCATCGAGATAACCGTGAAAACAACAGTTATTTTGCATTACCATCCGGTGGAGTGTATTGTGATTATTATTCAAAAGCTCAATGAGTTTTTGTTTCATTGCCATTCAGTCGGCCAGCCACATTATGAAGATGAATGTACCCATACTGTACACCCATTATTTTTTATTACAAAAGCACACGCCTAGATAAAAAATAGGTAGATAATACAACTTCAAAAAGTGTGAATTAAATAGGTACTGGGCGATGCGGCACCTATTTATACACAGGTCGCAGTGAACTGTAATATTTTACTCCAAGAAAATCCTCATAAGACTTTTGTTAAAACTATTTAATTTAGATAAGTATTAGTTTTATATCTTACGGTTTAAATTTATTTACCCAGTTCATTTTGGCTAGACCTGTGTAGTACGGTCAGCATCAAAACTCGATGACCACATTTCGATTTTCAAAATCGCTTTATACACCTTATTATATTTTTGACAACGTGGTGTACAGTTAATTTTGAACTTTAATGATGTTCATTCAATACTTGTAATGTTGATCGAAATAAATGTTGTAAAGTGATTTTGAAAATCTGAATGAGGTCATCGACTTTTGATGCTGACTGTACCAAACGTACCTACTAGACGGCTAATAATTTTCTTACGCTCATAATCAATCATTAAATTACTTACCTATTTGTCCTATACCTTCCATTTACTTAACACCATAGATTAATAACGATGTTCCTATAAAACAAGATGGAAAATATCAATTCAAAAGGGAATCGTAAGACAGGACCAAAAAATTTCAGACACCGTATCAATAAAAATTAAATATCTCCATTTTCAAATAGGTAATGTTTGTTACTTTTTACGATGTAGTTTTATTAACAATGAAAAAGCCTAGTAGTTTTAATATATAGGTAATATTTATCAAGCCCTGTTACTTCTCTTATTTGAAAATTTGCATCGGACCAAAATGTACTAGAAGTTAGCCAAAGTGGCTCCCTTTTACTCGGCATATTTTCAATGTATTACATTATGTTTCTATACTTTAATACTCTTGTGCTTAACACATATTAAGCTTGAGTGCTTTTTAAAGCTCTTGATGCTGTAAATGTCACTTCACTTCTTTATGGCCTCTTTTCTTCACGATCGAGTAGCCAATAAAGCAAAAAGTGAAGGTTGTTTCAACCGGCGGCGGCGATACGTGATAGGTGACAATGTCAATAAACGGGCTATCTTTGCTTTACGAGCCCTGTAAGCTAAAAGACCTTATTCGAAAAGCACAAGTCTAAATACTCTCGCGGCGCTACACGTTTAGTCAGAATGTAAAAAATACCTTTGCACACATGATATCAAAATTATTTAGCAAATTTTTAGTCAGGCTTTGCAGTATTGCCAGAATAAAAAGGCGAAACTGAAAATATGTTACAAATCTACATGGATACCTAGAATAGAGACTAAAATTGACTAAATCACATAACGACGGACGTTACGACGCAAATCCGCACTAATGGTGTGTGACAAATCTTGCCACCCGGAGCCGAGTATCAGTAGTAGGTTATATTTTTCCAAATGTGCCAAAGTGTGTAGACTGTAGAGCCTCTTACACAATGTTGTATGTAAGCACTACCTTGTAGGTACTGGGCTGGCGCCAACTGGCATTCTCGTGTCGAGCTGGGAGCAACTTTCATGAATAGTTAACCGACTAGTTCAGATAGACTAGGATTGAGCTTGAATGTAAACATTAGGTCCGATGCTGCTTGTCTTTACGAATAATACAGGTGATGTTTCATTCATGAGCTATGATGGTCTTCGGACTACTTAGAATTTCATTCGGGACCGAAGATCAATGAATTTAAGTAGCATAATATCATAACATAATATAATAAAAAAAAATAGTATAACTTGTATCCTGTATCTTTAAGTTTTTCAGTATAATAAAGAGTTCTAATTCATTAATATTCCCGCTATAAACAAAGCCTACAAATCATTTATACATAGTACGTTAAATGAGGTAAGCAAGGATGACTAATTTTTATCACGGTTTGGTTAACACATTTTATCACGGGTTCTATTTTTCCCCTCATTAACGAGGGTGAGTATTTTGGATTGGGTATCGTTAATTTAGGACTTTTTAATAAGACAACATCTTCCAATAATTAAAATGCCATGTATACGATGCTTATCTGCACCATGATATGTAAGTAGGTAGGTACTACGGTATAATTATGAATACCAGACATGTCTAGCCCATTGCCTCGTGGCGATCCACTACCTAGTTCCTGGTCTATGACTGAGGTCTGAGAGTAGGCATAGCTCACTTTCTCCAAGTAACTTTAGTAGCGAGGCGACTATGGAAAATTAATGATACTGACTTAGCCATTACTTCTATTAGAGAGGACTCATTTATAGCCCTAGTTTCTTCTGAAGGCAGCTACAGTTTCCAAACGAGTTGCTGACGATTCGGACACAAAATTTTCGGACACTGTGTCCGAATTGACACTTTTTAAAATCTATATTTTTTCCACTGTCGTTTCGGACACCATCAAAATATCAAAGCTGTTTAGTACAGTCAGATCAAAAAGTGATAAATTATAATACTATATCGGACTATATTACATACCATGTTGAAAAAAAGAAACAAAAATCATTCAAAACGTATATATTCAGTATAAAAATCAACATCTTATAAATATGGGATTATATTAATCAACATAAACACCACAAAAAAAAATCAACGTCTTATAAATATATTAATCTACATTAAAGGCACATAAAAAAATATCTCGACAAAAGTCACATAGATTGATTTGGCGTTCCTTATTATTAAAAAAAGTTATTAATCTTCGTTAAAAATCACAGATTATAATCAGTTCGAACATAAACTAAATACTAAGTAACTACAACACACTTGTTAGCTTTACTTAAAATGCAATAAAAATCTTGAACAAAATAAATTAACCTACAAAAATCACAGTATCCATTTATGTAGATTCGTAAGATTATTTTATTAATAACGGCTACTTTCGTTAAAATCTGGTTAAAAACTATTTTGATCCAACTAGGGGGACAGATTTCTACAATTAGAAGTTTTTTATCTGACTGTACAAAACAGCTTTTATTGTTGGTGTCCGAAACGTCAGTGGAAAAAATATAGATTTTAAAAAGTGTCAATTCGGACACAGTTTCCGAAAATTTTGTGTCCGAATCGTCAGCAACCCTTCCAAACATGCTAGTATTGAAAGTTAATCGGTTTTTTCTTAATACCTTATGGTACTTTAAAATTTAGTAAAATAAAATTAACGTTTGACAGTTCTTTCTAGTATTATAAAACCGACAAAGTTTCTAAGCAATTATTTTACTCGCTAAGATAAAAGGTAATTGGTTAGGAATTTAGACAGTTTAGTGCAAGTGGGCTGTACCTGAACATAATGTTCTTATGCCAAACATATTATGTAAATAAACGATTGACTAATTGGATGAAGAACTCCTATCTGCCAAGAACATTCTAGGTACTGAACCTGCTTATTTATATAGTGGCCAGTGCACACGGCAGTCATTTTCTTTCCTATATCTATGTAGTATTTTTTAAACCGAAGTCCGTCACGACTGGCTATCCAATTTTCCTAAGAAAACGAAGCCCCCGTAATTTGTCTCCCACGCGCCAACACCCAGTAGTAGTTACGGGTGCAATTACTAAAGTGTCAAGCGACAATCACTCCCAGATTCCCTGACCTATTAGAAATGTTATTCCTGTTGAACCTCACTTATTTGACACCCATTTATATTCATTTTGTAAGATTTGCAAACTAAATATTTGAATTAATGCGTATGATATGAATAATTGAATACACCAAAATCAGAACACCAACTACGTATTTTATGTACCAAGAGAACCTTAGAAAGTATACCTTATTACAGAAATATAAAATGTGAAGATAAATTAAATGTAATTGATTGATTCAGGCGTTACTTTGCGGAAATCCATAAATATCAACAAATTATATAAATATATTTAGTAATAAATCCGCTTTATTTCTAAACAAAGGTTTTAATTAACTTAACTTTAGTTCAACTAAACCAAAGAGTCAAAGAACAGAAAACCAAAGTTTAAAGATACGACACGTGTTTCGCCTCTACACGAGGCATCATCAGGAGGTGTGGACTCGCCGAAGTTTGAAACGAGAACACTCTCGTTAAATCGCTAATTAAAACCTTTGTTTAGACATTAAGCGGATTTATTACTAAATATATTTATATAATATGTTGAAATTAAATGTACAATTCTTGCACCTTGAAGCAAGTAAAGTAGGTTAATTAATCATCTTAGGGGCCGTTTACGTAAGGCGTTTAGGGGGGAAGGGGTCGAGCCAAATCTCACCAATCTCACGTGTGGCAAATATCACGTATTTTTTTTTCTGCAAGTGACACAGTGTAAATATGCGAGGAAGCTGAATTTACTAAAATATGGCTACATATTAACATAATTTTCATTATTAACATAATAATTATCTCGCTTCGCTCGGTCAATAGAAAGAATAAAGCAAATTATGTTTTCTTAATAAATCGAACGCAATCAGGTATAGATTAACTTTTTAGGTAAAAAATACGCATTATTAAAAAAAATCACGCCTTTACAATCTAAATTCATATATCTATGTCATAATCGCATAAGTTTCAGAAATAAGTAATGGTGTTAACGATTTGCTACTACTTTGCCGAAATAACAGAAGTTTAAATCTCACAGTGATTACAGATACCTTATATATTACCATTACTTACCCTATTAACACTTATTAATAAGGGAGGCTGTAATCCAATGTAAAATTCAAAACAAGGCAGTAAACACTTAACTTTCTCGTTTAAATCAATTAAATTTATTTTATGAACCTTTTTTTATAAGTACTACACGTCTGCTTAAATATCGTAGCTTACGAGCAAAAATACTATAAATGATAAATATTGTGTTCATACAATCGAAGTGAATTACACATCGTAAACTTGAACAACTATTTTATGTTCATGTGTCACTTAAATTCAATTTTATTGCGTAAATATAGGTAGGTATACCTACATATCGGTATAATACGCATACACCTGTTAATAAACATTTTTTTAGATATTTACTTCAAAAAACTCTACTGGATGGGCTACAGAGAACTTTAAACATGAAAAACAGGATGATTTCTTTCAACTATAGCCTAATCCTAAACTAAGTATGGGGCATACCGAAAAACGCTCAAAAGTCCCAAGGGGCCGATTTTGCTGAAACTAAAACTGCATACTAAGATTTCATAAAAATCAATTACCAAGCTGGGAATCGAACCTGTTCGTAAAAATAAAACCATACCCTGTATTATTGCGCCAATACGAAGCAAATCTTCTATACCTACTAAGCTAAATCTATAAAAAAACATACGCAATAACTGACCGAATAACTGATTCTTACCGAATTACATTACATTGCTCAAACCTATAGGTAATAGTCTTGGGAAAGAAATTGAAAATTCGAACCCCAGAAGCCAGAGATAACATTCAAAGTAAAAAAAAGTGCAACGTAGGTATGTATGTATGTATATTGCTGCGAAAATATTTTTTTTTTAATCAGACTAATAAAAAAGACATTAATTTGACTAGCACATTATATTCTCTTCATCACAACTCTACCATACCACTTTATTAATTTGAGAGTTTTCTGACTATTCTCTACATAAAATGGTGCAACAGCAGAGCTCAATTTATCAGTTTGAAATTCCCCCACTGCATTATCATTAGTATGTAGATCCTTGTATTTATTTAAATTGTACGTAGCAAAAAAGTATCTACATTAAGCATAACATACCTGAATAGAGGACCACGCGTATAGTTAATCAATATATTGTCTACCTACTGTAAACAAACCAAACCAGTATTATTTCGTGTATACTTTTCACCAAAATACCTATATCATTTTTTATTGTGAAAATACTTGATGTCGAAAAAAACCATAGACAACCAGGCGGATACGAAGCGAGAGTAAAGTGTTTGTAGTAGGTATCTGTGCTTAAACATATTTCAAAGGATCAGATTTGTTTTATTTATTTTAACTTTGTATCTACTTGTGGATACGCAGGATGGAACGTAATATTTAACCAAAATGTTATCATATTTTGTTTCACGTGTTTTGATTACATATAACGGAACGTGATGCAAAATGTGTTAGATCGTAAACAAACATGAGTAATTGTGCAGTTATTCTTCGCATAATCTTGCTTTATATGCCGAGCTCATTACTTCTTGTTCTGTATTTGGTTGCGCTTGTTTCATATCAATATCAAAACAGAATTCTCTATGTTGAATTACCTGAGCATCTTATTCTATCTCCTAGCTTCGGTTGCGTAAACTTATGATAATTAGATTTCGTTATTTCTAATCTCATTTCAGAAGAAATTTTAAGCCTTGGAAATTAAAGGTAATAAGTAATAAGAGACTGCACAGAAAAATAATCAACAAATTATACATCTATTTGCACTAACACGAGCTAGCACTTTAAAGAAATTTAGTTGAAAAAAAAAATGTTTTTTTCAATTTTACTTTTGTAGAACTTGAACCGTTATTAACCTTAGGTAGATCCTACAGCCAACTACAAATTAAGCAGTGGTCTTGAAAAGGACTAAGGTAAAATAAATCGTTCTGTAGGTGCAGCGATTAAGAATCCTTTAATTATTTTTTTATCTTATTATTTTATCCATCTACAAGGAGCGGCATGTAACTTTAGCGCTAACCGTTATTGCACAGAAGTAAAAAGTAAGGTGCCTGAGGGGGACTACACATACAATAAACATGCGCAGTAAAGCGTATCGTTAGCGCTAGACTTATGTGCCGCTACTTATAACAGGGTAGCTAGCTAGCTAGGGTGGTATGGTGGTCAAACGCGAGCCTATATCAAGAAAAAATAAATTCCATCTGATAGTTTAGTCCCAGGTGGAAATACGATAAACAATACCATCGTCTCAGAATGCACATAAACTCGCGCACACTTATTTTGTTTTATCGACAGAATATTTGCACACAATGTTTAGAAACAAACGGTATTTTGCTTCCACGCCTGTGGTTGGGAATTGTTGTATGTGTACCTACCCACCAACTATTTTCATTATTTCCTGTACCACTTCAACCTAGTCAAATTCCACCTAAGTCAAATGTTTGTGTCAAAGGTAAAGCTGAAAAATCCGAAGTCTGAAATTATGAATAAGTACTCGTCATGCTTTTTTTTGCAAGCACATTATTAACTAATGCCTTACAGGCTTTTACTAAAAGTTTTTTAACAGTGTATTTTGTGACTAGAATATTTTTATAAATTCATAATTGATGATTATTTACATGCATAAAATTCTCTGCCCCAATCAATTGCAGCTGTTAGTTTAAAAAAAATACTTGTTTCTTAGATTTCATCATTTATTCACATAGGCATTAACATACATAATATCATGATTAATATAACTAATAATTAACGAAGTGCGATTAAAAAATCATACTAAACTATTATCAGAAATCATATTAAGCATGGTTTGTTTCGGATGTGACGTGAGTACTACATTTTGAACTGTAGGCCTTATACAATCTTGCAACAAAGAAGTATCCACTTCAAAAAGAGAAAACACAAAAATGGCCAGGTGGTTAATGTTGGTACGTAAATTAAAGTAAGTAAATAGGTCTTTCTTTGCCTCGTAGGTCTATTGTTGTAGGTATTGTACTGTAATGTTATCATTACCTACACAATGGAATTATTCACGAATCTTTATTTGACAAGGCTTGATGGGTTTTACTTATTTCCGGAAACTAAATAGGTATAGTACCTACTAATCTTACCAATGGTATTCTGCGTTTGCACACGGCTGAGAATAATTTCATTTTCTATATCAATCAATCAATCAAATCGTTTATTTCGGTTCTATTACACCATATTTTGTTACAACATAAGGCTTCTTCATAAATATTAAATTGTATAAATTGATATTGGTAACAGAAAAAGAATAAAAAAATCATTGAAAATAAAATTGAAATTATTGATTTAATTTTTGCTTTTGCAATTTATGGTGGGAATCTGTGATACCTATATTTCATTTATTTGGAGATTTATAACAGCTTTGCTTCGTATAAAGTTCTAGCTTTAGACTAGTACCTACCTAGGTAGAATAATTCTAAACCACTGTGCAAACATACTTAATAAACATTATCTTGAATATATGTATAAACGCTCCACACTCTCATAACATAACCCTACACAAGGATTCCCTGCTATAGACGTTGGTAACATCTACTTACATGTTTTCACCTCTAAAGGTGCCATTATGTTTCGGCATTTCCTTATACCTACGAGTTTTAGTACTATCTACTGGTGAAAATAGGTAAGTATCCTAAAAGACCTCCTAAAAATGCTTTGGAAATGATAGGCACTAAGCACCACCAAACAGGTCAGCCATTGACTTAGACCACATAGACAAGACATTCCGTGGAAGCTCGCGAGACACTCTTTGTTCCTGAAACAATCGAGAGATCCATAATAAGTAGTGGATCGGAACGCATTGGATTCTTGGGACTGGTCGCCCGAGCCTGTTTACTTCCATACAAACTAATATTGACATTCTTTGTCCACTGACTGACGGCTAATCTCTTTGTATGGAATATTCTTTTGTTAGTGCCTCTTTGATTTTTCTCCCATTTACTTCAGCTTACTATTAGGTTCTAAGTACTATTAAATTACTAAAATGGGTATAAAGATTGCCTGTTTGTAAAGCTCTACCTTTTGAAACATCTATTTCAATACCTTTTACCGACGAACCTAACTTTAAATCCTAAACAACCAATCTAATATGCGCATTCCAAATTTCCAAATTGCCTCTATCTAGTCTTTTGAGCGAATATAGGGAGGTTCATACCTATACATAAGTATTTTATTAGATTTTGTGTTTATTAGAAGCCACATCTTTACAATGTTAAAATACTCATTCAGAAATTAATATCAATCTTCCTCCCTGCGGAGTCGCTAAATCAAAAGGATCTTGCCACTAATTAGAAGGTACAGCCAAAAAAGGTCTTATCATATGGAGAAGTTACCCAAAGGGTATCCAGTTTCGGGGTACATAGTGTTGGACTGGGCTGGGCTGGGCTGGCCGGTCCACTTTCTTGAGTGTCAGCATGCACAAAGCCGCGCGACAGCATTCTGCGCACACATTATCCACTACTTTATACTCTGTGGGATCTGGCAACACACAGTTTTGCTAGAAAGCGTCCCACAGACATGATCCGTCTGGGACGTCGCTATCGGGAACTTCATAACTATGGAATTGTCGGCGAAAACTATCTTGTTACTGATGCGATCAGCATCAGATACAATAAACACCTTGATTAGGTCAAAACAATGGGTATTCAGGGAATTATAATTATCTCCCACTGCCTTAGCCAACTGCAACTGCTCCACATTTGATTGGCGTATACCAAAAACGTGGCTAAAATAAACTGGACATTTATTGTTGAGAAATACGATTCCCAAAATTGCACATTTATCTGCAAAAAGTTACACCGGCAATTTAATTGAAAGTTACTGAATCCGACTAAGTATTTCGTTTCTTCAGAACGTTTAGTAATACTTGACTGAAATTAACTCCAGACTGTTTTTGTTTCAGATTTTGCGTGGGCGAGATCAAGCGCCCGTTATAATGTGAACGGCGCACGACGCGCTCTCCTCAAGGTAAGGTCTCCTCCTCTCATCTCCTTGCAAGAGCACTTGGCTGCCTGTGCCGATACAACAAACGCTAACCAATAGTTGTATGACAAATACCTACATATAAAACTTGCCGTACAACATCCGCATGAGAAATGAAATGGGATTGAAAGCCTCAATGCAACTTGATGAGGGACATAGCGACTGACAGGAAGAACTTCATTTTCTGGGATAGCTTCGCTTGAAGGATGAAAATGTTAGAATCGTATTCAACGTGTCATTTTCAAAATAGATAGATAGAGACCTAACATTATTATTTAGGCAGTCATACACTCGAGCCTGATTTTATATAACCGATTCCACATTAGAAGATAAAATAACTATAAGTACGTAATTTATTTATAACCTACTTTTCAATATAATTTGATGAAGTCAGTTTATTACATTTTTAATATATTTTCCTTGGTTGTAGGATATGATAGATTCTGAGAGAAATCTCATTTCATAACTTTTTTCTCCACTCAGGGGTGGGCGTATTTACTGTACCGACCTTCTAAGATGTGCAAAAATCTCCTTTATTCATGACAACAGAAATAAGTATAAGTTAGTATAATGAAGTAATTAGTAAGTAATTACCTTTGATCTCAGGAACAATACCTAGTCGATGACGCCATCACATGTGCGCTGCTGCAATAAATCTTGAAATGTCAGCCAAAGCTATAATTTATATTCTCTTTCTTTGTCCGCGGCCTCGGAAATGTTATCTTATTTTATTTTAGCTTAACAAATCTTGTAAAGCACCTGTAATTTATGAGGCTAAGTTCTAAGGGGCACTTAAGTAACTTGACCACCCAATCTTCTAACGGATTTTTTGTAGTGTATTGTACCCGACTAGGATTTAATTATTTTGTTCCTGTTATAAAACAGTGTAACACTCTGTTAAACTAGGTATTTTTATAATGCAAGGTAGTAGGCGGCAGGTATCTGGCAGGAAAGTAACACCACCACCAGTCTACCTTGATGGCCAAACAGTTTTGACTGAACCTACGTAGTAACTACGTGTATCTACTTATAGTGTACAACTTATTAAAATTCTCAAGAAGTAGGAAATATTGTTTATCGACAAAGGCACTTTATATTACAATTTCCATTAAATTAATTGAAATTGTGTACATGATTCCTGACGACCAACCACATACATTCTTCTGATTTCAAATCAAGACTGGTTTTGTCATCATCATCAGGCAAATTACTTTTCCTCGAGTCGTTGAACTCTAAATTTATCATTGCGATCAAATTGTCACTTATCAGAAGGAATGAAAATTTTAACATCCTACTTATCTTGATTTTCGATTTTGCATTCTGGATATGTAGTTTTCACCTGGCTAATCATTTCATTCTTTTCACATCGGCATCTCTTCCGACGCCATAAGCCATTGAACTGATCTTGTTGCAAAACTTTCGGATAACCTTTGCTCAAGAGCACAATGCCCAAGATAAAGCTGAAAGTACTTAAATGTTATTTTTTTCTGTCAGAAAACAGTTGTGAGACAGAAAAAAAAAACATAATTATGTATTAGGTAAACAGGTGTTATTTTATTTCCAAGCTGCGCTGTGCTGTGTGTGACAGATAACTGAGACGACGTTGCACCGAGCGAGACTGTCGACCGTGAATCCGATTGATATATTGTTATTCACAGCGAAATCGCGCCGGCCGCTTCCGTCAAACGTTTCCTTTCCAAAAATACGAGAACTCAGAATACACATTATGATTATTCCACACATATTCGTCTCGTCCCCGTCTCGAGAATAATCTCAAATTCGCACGCTCGTTAACGAAAACAACCAGCCAAGCATACTTTTCGGTTCCTAATAAAAAGTTTAGAAATGCTCTTAATTATTTTAACAAAGACTCCGTCAATTTTAATTGTACACTACTGGCTTACCAACTGATAAGGTAAGCCAGTAGTGTACAATTAAAATTGACATAGTACAAACACAATAACAGGTTTAACTGGGTTATTCATCAATTCTATTCAAATTCATTTATTTAAGATAACTTAGATATATATGTAGATAATAAATAATGCTTTATAATATGGCTGGCATGATAGTTGAAAGCCAAGAACTAATGTACAAATCAATTTGAGACTTGTCGACAAACAAAACAACGTGGTCTTTAAACCAGTTTTATTTTAAACAGCGTTACTAAATACAAGTCTGGTGAAAAGATTTAGCATGAATTTAGCGAATCAATTGACACACTTTACATTTGAAGATTCATTCGTTTGAATGATAGGCTATAGTATTCTTGCAGTGCCTAATTAAAGATTAGGTACTTTTTTGCAACAGGTAATTGAAGTTTTAATTACCTAACTGTGACAAAAGGCTTAGTCTTGTTCCGAGTCCCGATTGACTGAATGAATGACTGACTGGATGAGTGACTGACTGACATACCTACAGTCTATACAAGATAAACCAGTAGACGTAGAGCCTTGAAACTTGGAGGATGTGTTGGTACTCGTGAGCTGGAAGTGCATACTAAGAAAGTGATTTCAAGCTTCAGCTAGCTAAACATATTTATAAAAAAAACCGCGCAGTTAGTTTCCTACTATGCGATTGATTGCCTGAAGGTACTTTTGAAGTTAAGTTACAATAAAAGTACCAAACATTTCATTTCATAAAGCTTCAAAGAGATCTTATCCCTTTGAGAATAGACACATTCGAACGGATTTCTGGAGTTAATTAAAATACTCTTTAATGGAGCACTAATGTGGTGCACTAAAGTTTACGCATTCCATGAAGAGCTGAAATTATAAGGAAGATGAATGAGCACTTTAAAAATAAACATAGCACGCCGGGTGTCTTTCACAGGCCGCCCCGTACTACGCATTTCAATATGAAACTAAAGGAATATTATTCTAACGGCACACACCTGGCGCTCCAAAACAAATAAACCCTTAGAATTCGAAGCATACGAAAGATGAGATCTACGATAGATGAAAGTATAAGTTATTGCTACAAAAATTCAACTCTTGAAAGTAGGAAGGTATATAAGTGGGCGTAACGAATGTTTAAAGCGTTTGTTTGATGAGTATCTAGTGATTTTGATTTTAGCACGATGATTGACTAGCAACCAAAAATTTTAGAAACATTATCAACGTTGCATCCTTAAATCTATATCTATGGTTGCATCAATCAATTTATATAAACTTGGACTTGGCTTGGACCTGATTGACTGACTGACAGACGGACAACGTACAAGTCAAACCGCTGTACGTAGAGACTTGAAAGTAGGAGGGTGTTTTCGTCAAGAAGTGCAGGCGCGTATTTTATTAATTCACAATGCAAACGAAGTTGTGAACGTTAGCTAGTATCTACCTAATGTCAAACTAAAGAACTGGAAAAACACCCACGCAAAACTGAAGTGTTTGATCGATGTCTAATCACGTTTCAATGCAAGTTTATCAGTGCTACTCAGGCGAATAAACATGACACCTGGCTCGAATGACGTTTGTGCAACAAACAGCGTGGAATTGGATAATCTTGATAGAGACGCTTTAGAGAAGAGGTCCTGTTATACTTGGTAATAAGGCTTCGCAATTTGAGGAAGAAGAAACAAGGGGGGCGCCGCGTGGGGCAGCGGGGGAAGCATCAAGTTCTGAGCCACGTGGCAGCCAGGTGTCATGTTTACTCGCCCGAGTAGTATAGATATATCAGTAGATGCCGGTAGATAGTGAAATGTCACACACACCCGTGGTAAACGAGTCAGTCAAGTCAGTAGGTCACCCTCACCAGCCGACACACTTGCGCACGAGAGTGACAAAACTCGCAGCCGCGAAAACCGATAAACGATTACTATTTATGTCTTCATGATAAACTTGATTCCAAAAAGCTTAACGAGGCAAACAGGGTAATTCTGCTCTCCACCCAATGATTGTTTTCATATAATAAAAGACGTCTGATTGAGGCAAATAATCTTGATCCAGTCACATCACACCTTAACGGAATTGGAAACTCTCAAAATTATAATTATGAATCAAAATCGTCACTGAATCCTAATTTGTACCTGAGTAGTAGTTAAACAGGTTCTTATTAGCATTTCACAACTACGGTACCTGTTACTTAATGTGCAGATAATTTAGTCGATTTAAAGAAAAATAAAATTAAGCCACATAATCAAGGTTTTACAAAACTTCAATGCGACTGTTTTAGTGACCGTAAACATTCGCAATTTCGCTTACTTCGATGACAATTTTTTTCAGTTATTTTGATATAGAAACTAAATTACTGAACGGATTTTGATGAAATGTATGTATGGGTCCAATGTGAAAGTATATATTCTCAGACAAAATGTATTTTTCGAATCGGTTTATAAACAACAAAGTTCTGAGGTAACAAACATAAAAATAAGAATTTTAAAAAAACAACCGAATTGAGAAACTTATTTTTTAAAGTCGATTGAAAACACGAAATTCAATGCAATAGAAGTACCATGTATTATCGTAAAAGGACATTGTCCTCGCCTAATAGGAGCATCACCCATTATTCTAAGGACCGTGACCACGTGACCACGACCAAGCCAGCGAGAGACAGCTGGGTCAATCCAGTATTTATGTAGATTAAAAATATACGCAAATCATTTGGGATTCATCACTTTCGCTTTTACCCAATCTACACTAGCTGACCCGCGTGCGACTTCGTTTACCTGTGTGATAGTGGATTTTACCTTTTATTTTTATTTTTAAATCAAAATAATAATATAAAACGAATAAAACAAAAAAAAGTTTCTTTCAAAACAATAAATCGGTCTAACCTATTTTTAATTTTAGCGAGACTAACGAACAGCTATTGATTTTTATATAGGAGATGAAGAATATATTAGAAGATTTAAAACAATTATTAAATAACAACCTATTTGAACTTGATTTAAAGCATTAAAAGTACTATTTAAAATCCACGAAATAATATATGTATGTACTATATTATAATATAGATAAATATATTATTTATTTAGTCATTTTTAATTATAAATATAAATACATAATTATTTAGTATTTTTATATTAAATATACATATATTTAGGTAATTATCAATTAAGTTGTTTTTTCTAACATCAACTGGTTGACTGGTAGAAAATGCTCTAGCATTAAGTCCTCCTTTTGTACTACTTTTAAGTGTGTGCAATAAAGTATTAAATAAAATAATTAAAAGTATGTTTCCTTCCTCATCTGCCTACAGTTATTTTGTAGGCAAGGATTAACGCGTCCAGGATGTGGAAGGAGCCAGCTATTATCTCCAGTCTGTGCCATATCCAAGTCCAAGTGCCTTTGTTTACTGTTGACACGGTCATTAAGCTAGGAAGCAACATTCTCATTAGTATTAGTTTGTAGAATCGTGACAAGTGGCAAAGCCGCCACTAATAGTCGTAACGGTGATTTGAGATCCTTTTGTGAACAAAAGTTCTTCGTATTATTTTTTAGACGTACCTGCACTCTACTGAGCCGAAGTAGCGGCGTTGGGAGGGCGCGGTCTAAGGGCGGGCGCCGCGCCAGATATAAAGGGGTGCCTGCGGCGCCCTTACTTACAATAAACTTACAAGAACTGCATCATAATGTATGGGCAGTAAGGGTTGCATTGCGAATATTGTTGACTATACCTGCATGCAACGGTTGCTAAGGGGGCGCGGAGTTTTTCTTAGCTTTAACTAAACCAATCTAGATTGAGATTTTAGGCAAATGTTAGCCTAAAATCTCAATCTCAATCAATTTTGTCAATCGAAAATGCAATTGCTGAAAACATCGACATTGTTAGAAAATTAATAATTGCTAGAAAAGTAAAGTTTTATTTTTCTGGTTATTTCATTATAATAATATCCTGTGCTTTTTTTTAGTAGGTATGTATTTGAGATGCAGTTAGGGGACGCCGTAGAAATCTCGCCCAGGGCGCTGGTAGTGTTAAAACCGGTACTGGTTGCAAATGGGAACAACCCTGTTTGTATAACCAATAAGGACAGCTCTTTTGACGAAAATTTACACGAAACAATTATACAAATGCTAACTTTGATTATATTTTGTCAAAAAAAAATCGAGTTGGTACTACAATCAAAGATAAAATAGTTGTTATACAACTTTCTGAAGTGCATTGTGACCCTGATAGTGGATATATATCTTAATTTAAAAGCCATAAAGCAATCTAGTTAAGTTTATGGATGTCTAGCGCGATGTGCGACTCGATTGCTATATTTTTTTGTATTTATCACAGAGCTACATGATCACTTGATCACCTAGTAATTAAATACATCTTTTAGTAAGGTTTATTTAATTTAATCACAGGAGAGCACCTGGCGTCAGCTGGGTGTAAAGACCATTACAGAGCCGACTGTAGGTACTATGTAGTCTACGTAGGTACTGATACCAGAAATTCTCGATCTTATAACATGCTTAAACCAACGCATGTTATACAAAATTAACAAGTTCCTGATAAGAAACTCCTTCGAACTTTCATTTTAAAGCAACCATACCTATAGGTAGGTGTATACCTACCTACGTCAAAAAAGCTTAGCTAACTTAAATAAACACAACCAAAATTCTAGGCAACTTATCCAAAACACGATTATTTTGAAACAAAAAATATTTTGATTATAATATAAATATTATATACCTACCTAGGTACTTTTCACAAGTACTTTTCTGTTTCTTTGTTTCGCTTGCATAAGTAATTAATGATTAGACTCGATACGAGGCAAGAAGGAAAGCAAATTCCCTGAAAGGACAAAGATGTTACTTTGCAAGAAAGCTTCGCCGATGAATTGTCATCAGTTCGTCCTGGCTAGATCACGTATCCTGTTAATCCAAGGTTTATGCATAAATCGACAGTTACCTAATATGCAAATTTGGCCGCAATCGTGGCTGTCCAGTTAGCAGCACTTTCTACCTTGCACTGGCATTACCACACAATGGTAGTTTATTGGCTGTCGTGTAAGCTGACACGATCCCAGTAAACACAATAATTCGAGCCGAAGTTCAATGTTACACTTCGGACGAGACAATATAATTTGCCCTTAATGCATAGTTTATCTTTTGCAAAACAATCCCAATAAAATGCATGACCAACATTCGTTATTAACAAAGAAACAGAAGACCCAGATGAGGTAACTCAATCCTCAATTTATAAAAATGCAATTCCTAATAACCTACGTTAAATCTGCGAGGTAAATCTTAGTGAAAGGGAAGGGACATCAACTAAATCAGGTTTCTCATAAAGAGGAAGGATAAGTCATTTGAGAAGAAAAGGACGACTACAAAATTGCATTTCAGTTTGTCGATAGGTAAATAACAAACGACGTTTTTTTACAAATATTCAGAATTAACTTGAGGATGTTAATTCGACCATAACATGATATGATAATACATGCACTGGTAAAAACGTTAACCTGCCTAAAGTTCGTTGTGAGACTTGTGAACAATTGTAGGTACCTAATAAGTAGAATGCACCTGCCAAACCTCGAAGGTGGCTCACTAGGCGTGACGGTAGAAAGTATGGAACTAGGTACTCCCCTTGCCCAAAGAAGCTTATTAAAGTGCACGAATTAATTAAAGGAGAGGGCTATCAAATGCGGTGGGAATGAAAATACGAGCAAAACGATAGTGTTGTTGGCAAAAGCTAAGTTGACTGAGACAATAGTACAAAACTCATAAGAGGTTTTGAGAATTGAAGTAATTAATAGTTATTTTACCTAATCTCTGCTTCAATAATACATACAAACCAAGCGCACCGAGTAGAGTAGGTATTCTGAGAAGCACTCGACTCGACTGGAAAGCTATTTGTGTGCAACCCTGCGCCGACGCACCTCTGTTCCGCAACGTCTTCTCGCTCACGCATACATGTCAAGGTAGGGTTCAATATTCGAGGATTCTGTACGCAAATAATAATACATCGAGAATACACGAGGTGTGTCTGTTTTATGTAAACAAAGTGATCTCATTAGGTCAGACAGACGTAGTCTCGTCAACGCCGTGGAGTGGGTGAAAATACCGATTGAGTAATACTTCTCTCAGGCTGAGCTTATGCCGCTTTCTAATCCTTTTCACAGACAGTTTGAAGCGGCTCAATCAAGCACCCATTGAAACACGGTCAATTCCCGCGTGTCGCTTCCGCATGCGCGTGCGCCGGGAGATCATTGCCAGATGCCGATAGATTGCGCCCGACGGGGTCAACAGCCATTGCCCTTGTTTTGCGCACTAAATTATTGATTCCTACCTACACGCCCACAAACGTGTACTTACAACGGAGGTCAAGGGAATTCGTACCACTCACCACCAACAACAGCTTGTCGTTAAGAACGCCGATCTTACTTTTTCCCTAGGAAATAATTGCTAAAGGCAACTTTTCAACTGAATATCAAATTGTAGATGGAATAGAACAGAGGGTCAAGATTACAAAGAAGATCTTCTCTTCCTGTCAAAACGCATTAGCGATTCGGTACCGGGGCGGCGGCATCGGCAGTGGCGGCCACTACACGAGCCAATGCCAGTCGATGACGAAGGGTGGGGCGACGACGATCGTGTGTTGGATAGCCAATATACCTACCGCGCTTTTATATGTACAAAACTTTTTCTGGATAAGTACTTAAATTTTCCTTTAAAAATCCTAAAAATAATTTAAAACCTAGTAACTAAACTTCAGTAACTGAAGTTTAAGTTATACTAGTGAAGAGAATGAAATCTTGACAAACAAACAATTAGGTGCTATAAGTTAATTTATAAGGAATTTACCTATCTTAAGCTAAAAAAAATTGGTTATTTTAGCTTTTTATGCAACTTAATGACAGGAGTCTTACAAGGGACCATTTCCTCCCCGAGTTTCTATGTGCTATACACCGATCGTTAATTCCTTTGAATTGGTATCAACCGTATAATTCGAGTGCTTCAAAGCATATTTACCAATATTCAATATCTAGGTGTGTGGTGTGTCCAACTAATAGTGTGATAGGCACCAATCGAGTAGGTAACGTTATTTGTTTACCTAGAAATTTAAGAGGCGTTTGTCCAAAAAAGTAATTATTTTCGCATGTTGAATGTTGATCTAAGAGCCAAATGCACGAGTAACATGTAATTTCTTCCACTTTCTCATTATAACCAGCAAAACGAAATCAAATTACCCGAAAGTCAGTCAGTACCACTTTCTGCATCTTACGACATCGTTTTTGATACAATATCAATTCAACATTAATTACCGAACAGCCAGTAACATAACTGCTGTGTCTGCTGTGTTATTAGTATGGTGCATAATGTATAATTTTGATGCGAGCCAAAAGTAAAACGCAAAGAAATGGCAACGTGGACATAATGATTAAGTTGGCTTTCACTTTCTCGGGTGACAAAGGGCTTCAAGGTCGGAGCAGGCAGGTATTTTATACACACGAACGATTCACTGTATTAAATTGTTGTCTAGTCAATGGTGATGTAGAAATATGACGATCTATAGGTTCCGCATGAAAACGAAGCCGTGTTCGAGCTATTGAGCTAATGGCCGAACACGGCTTTGTGACCTAACTAAAATTCCAATCAATCGCAACTGTGATTCACATGAATTACCTATCATCTAACAACATTTTTGTTTGTCAACAGGTGTTTGCAATGTGGCACAAGTGGACGACGTTGTTGCTGGTGTGTTGTGCACTAGTATCTGCTGAGGAGCCCACAACGACTCAGGCCCCCGCGGCCTTGCCGGTGGCTACCACTCGTGCGCCATCAAAGACCCTCGATAGAGAAGCCCCCGAGCTTGCGTGGAAGGCCTGGCTCCAGAGCCCTGAAAATGGAAACCAGAATTCTCCACCAAGACGGATTACTACCAAATCACTCTTCATCACGCCTCTTGTATGCCCTAAAGGACAACGATTGGATAGGAATGGCTGTGTTCAGGTAAATATTCGCAAAAATCTTTTTTATTTGTCACCTTCTGTTTCGTCTTGTGTTAGTATAAAAAATAGATTTGATGAAACTAACGCAGCGCTTGAGGCGGAAATTATAAAGGTGTTAAATCAAAGTTGTTATCTTTTCCAGGTGGTAACAGTTAACCAGGACGAGCACGAGCGCATTCTTCTCGAACAATTGAATGCTATCTTTACATCAGCGCCCAATGGGGATTTGTACGACTACGGCGACGATGAAATTGGACCCCTGCAACTTTCCATCCCCATCGGCATGGATCCTCAAGCAGCTCCTCTCCAGGGACAAGAGCCATCCGCACAGGTATAACAATACCCGACCACGATTCTGTCTACAACTATTTACTGTTTAAATATTGAACCTCTCCTACGCGTGTTACAGGCTCAACAAATGCAACTTAACATCGTAAAAGTGGACAAGAAGGACGAAAACAAGGACGGTGGTTCAGGCATTGAAGCTGAATTGGAAATTCTGAAACTGCAAAGTGCAAATAATAATACCAATCCGACTAAAGGCGATGGAACAAACGATTTGAGCATTATTTTGAACTCGTATTCTGATAAACCAAAACGAGATAGTACAGCTGTCAATGCTACTGACTCAGAAAGTAACACTTCTGAAGATTTAGGACAGAAGGAAATCGTTTACGGTCATGTTAATGTTGATCCCGTACTTTACGACACCAATATTGATGACGCTAACTCCGATAACAAACCAAAGGACAGTAATATTATGAGTCTAAACAATGGAACTTCAACCAATATAACCAATCAAGACAAATCTACGACGATATCGCCAGCTTCCAACGCTACTGAGAATTCCACCAAATCCCAGATATTGAAGAAAGACGGGGATCAAACTAAACTTAACCCAGAAAATGATTACTCAGATATCGGAGAAGCGATAAAGTTAATAAGCCGCTATGCGGAGGTGACAACAGACGACAACTTTTCTAAAGATCAAAAGAAATATGCTACAAAAGATGAAAGCATACTAGGCACGCGTACCAAACTTCAACATCGTCGCAACAGACCAAAGGAATCTGAGACTATAGAACATTTGACGGTTCCAGATACACCACTTAAAACTGCGCAAATGACGTATCCTCAAAACGGTTTATACTTCAGATACCCTTGGCCCAGTCAACACACGGCGACCCCACCACCAGACTACCCGTTCCGTCATCTCCAGGACTATTGGCCAGGTCGAAATCAATTTGGAGGAGTTTACAATACACATGAGAATCCTAGGCGTCACCACCATTCGTATCCACACAACTTCCGGCCTCATGGATATCCTTACGTTGGTCTCCCTAGTATGCCAGGCAGGCAGTTGGCCGCGTACCCGGAGCAGCTGAAAGGTTACATCCACAGAGTAACCCAACATCACGCTAGCCCTGTGCGTCCTCACGGCAACAATCAGGATCTCTACAGCCTCCTCGGACTAAGGCATTGGTTCAGCAGCGAAGGCACATCGAAGAGATAGCTTCCTTTCTTCTTTGTTAGACAATTTGATGTTACCCGACGACGTTTAATGAAAGCTATGGACAAAGTAAATAATAACGTAGATCGTTCCTAAAATCACATGCTGCGCATGATTTAATAATAGTTTTACTGTCTACTTTTGGAAAAATTATAACAATATTCTAGAAATTAGTAAATAATACACTCGTATTGATTTATCCATAGCTTTCATTTAATTAGCCTATTTATTTCAAAGCCAAATAATACAGTCATAGGTTTACTTTTTGTTAGATGTTTTAAGTTTTGTAAATACTATTCTCTACCTAACTATTCTTTATTCCTAAGTGTTTTTTAATCAAAATTTTGTTTCATAGTATTACTCTCACTTAATGTTGTTTTATTATGTTAAATGTAATTTGATAAATAATAATTGCTGATTCGTATATTTATTCGATGTATATTTTTATATCATTTTTCGTTGTGAATTTATGGACATAGTAGTTGTGTTTAGATGTTTGATGTATTATTATAACTGTATTATTATTCTATACTTACCTTATTTTTAAAAATTGAAAAAGTTTCATCTTTCTTGCCTTTATGACAGGAATTAATAATTCTTTGTAGGTATATTAAATATAATGTGTGTTGTATATTGTTCAATATAAAGTAATTGTTTGTATTATTAGTTCAAGACAATAACCAAAAGAAACATCGGACATTTGAAGCCCACCTTAAATCTTATCTTTGGACGATAATAATATAATAATGTCCAAGGACAAAATATGGTTCGATAGGCAGTATTAATAATGCACAGCATATACTTACTTATCTGTTGATTCATAGATGATTTCCGAATTGAATGGCTAGCCTATCCTATGTAACTATTTAATTTTCAAATTGCATGCTATTTTTGAATGAACTGTTCTTTTTGCAGATAATTTATATTTTCATATTTAATGATTGTCCTCAAGAGAGGGAAGGTCTGAACTTACATTACCGAACTATTTACACATAATGATCCCACCAAAGTTTAGTAATAAGTGTTTAGTTTTGTATCACATTATAATAAAATACTATTCGATCTAAATGTAGACAATTTACATATTTTTCTACTGTAGGTGTTTAGCAGATAAATATGTTTTTATCATTTTATATATTTATTTGTTCAATAGCGAACCCAATTCACTAAAATCAAACATTACTAAAGTTAAAACTAAACAGAAATTTGAAAAAATGTTTGTTTCTCATACCTATATTACAATGTGTCTACTCTACTTTTCAACCAGGTGCAAAAATGTAACACATTTAATTTGGGAAAAGATGATATACCATGTACCTACTTACTTGTGTGCTTACGTGTTAAGTAGGTAATAAAAAACAATTTTTCGCAGAAAAAAAACAATGTCAGTTAAAACGCCTAGTAAGATCGGTGGATAAGTAAAATAAGTGTAGACAAGCACAAAAGGTCTGGCACAAACAAAGTGACTGGTTTTATTTTAACAGTAATAATATTTTAAAGCGATAATATGATTTATACCTACCTGCTAGAAAAAAATAAACCAGTGTTTACGTATAAGTGGTTAATTTCAGATTATCTAATTAATTATTGTTTATGTTCTAAATACTAGTATAGTACAAAAACATCGTGATTTTTTTTATCTGTCTTCAGCGTCTTGGTTTGTTGTACAATAGATTTGTTCCTGTTTTCGCAAAAAATAATATCTTATGTTAAAATAATATGTGTGATCGATTACACAAAATATAAGATTTTTAACATTTATGTAAAATATATAATTTATTTTGTACAAATAGCTTAAGGTTTTAGTGATTTAGCATTGACTCGAAAATTATACTAAATCTGAATTAATACAAAAGAAAAAAATGCCTGAATTTCGTGAAATTTAAAAATACTATTTATTATCAACTATCAATGCCAGTATTTTATTGTAAATAGTGAATGTGTTACATTAAAACTTAGTGAAATGAATCATTGAATTTTATTAACTATCCTAACATCGGGAAATAAAACTATTTGTATCTTCTGTAAGAAAATTTATTGAAAAAAATTATCAATAACATTTTTTGAATTAATAATTATTCCTACGAGTATGGTGTCACTCAAAATATTAACTTGTTCAAAAATAGAGATTCCCTGTACTTGCACATACCTCATTTTAATCCATGAAGATGTTTGTGGTGGTAACTAATAGACTAATTCCATAGCTGTACATTGTGATAATATGATCATAGAATAACAGCAACATAATACCTACTTACTTAAATTACAATCAAAGTATAATTTGTACAATATATCACAATTTAATACACAGCATCATTGAGAACCTCAAACTATAACCAAGGGTAGGTAAAAAAGATGGCTCTCATATTGCATTGCAAAGCCTCAACCTCTTGTATCAAGACCAAATAGAAGTATATGCAAGGACAGATGTGTGTTTGCTATTCATTATGTAGTAGTTCCTATTCTGGTTCCTTCCTATTGAAGCCCTCATAATATCACTGACATCTTAACTTACACAACTGAAAACTTATCAATGGCAATATCGCTCGAGTCTTTTTTACAACAAAACATAAGTAGACTTAATGAACAAGTAAGTACTAGCGGACACATATACAAAACCATTTTGAAAGATGCCAGTGATGGTTTCATCTGAACTCATATATTTGGATGCTGTGCTCTGGGACATGGCTTAGAGTCAAAGATTGATACCTGGAATTAGGGAAACAAAATAAAAATTTCTTACCTTATTTTCACTGTAGTGCTTCAAGTGATTTTTCACCTAATTTCAAAAGAATATCAAGCAATGTACTTTTAGTTTTGGAGTAGCAATTTTTATGTAGTGTTAGTCTTTTTATTTTATCCATAATAAATTCTGAGATTTTTTTTTATTAAATATATATGTATTCGTTTTTATGATGTTTGCATTTAACAAGACATTTTTTTGACAAAACCTAGGTTAAAGGAATTAATAGCCTCCGGCTTTGTTTATTCTTTTATCAGCGAATGAAAGTGAAATTCCTTCCTGTAATTAGTGCATATTGTATGGGTAAATTGGCAATTAGCAACCAAGAACAGGGAAAAGAAAAAGAGGAAGGCAAGTCAAAGAATGGCGAGACAATATAGAAGCCGTAGGAAGCTCTGGACAAGGATTGCAATGGGTGGGGGCACTTGGGAGTTGGGGGAGGCCTATGCCAAGGGGCACACAGACAAACCATGCCGGTGTTTAGATAAGGATAGGGATTAGTTAGGTATTAATATATGAAATCAAATGTATCAATAATAAATTGTTAAACATGTCTGAATAAAAGGCTTATTTATTTATTTTAAGTATGGGTAGATTAATAGGTTACCCAGGGGTGCTCAGATGGCTAGCAAAGGTGGAACATATAAAAGGAACACTCACCATTCAGAACTCCTGTGGTAATAGTAGCCTTCAATAGTAGCTGCAGACTTATGGAAACAAATGTAGTAGAATCCAGCAAATGAAGCACCATTGATATCCTTAATTGTATGATCTGGCACTAAAAAGTGCTCCTTCCATCTCATAAACACATAGTCAGCCTTTTCTAGTGATTCATAGTCAAACGAATCAGAGTTGAATGACTTCAAATATGGGAAGAACAGGTCAAATTTGCTCTGAAACAAACAAAAGCATTTCTTAGCATATTAAACTTTTAGTATCAATGGAACCTACACAAATTTTATATGATTGAGCTGTCTATTCTGTATTTGAATTTTGAAGTTTAAAATCTGCTTTATTCATTAAAAAATATTAACTTACCCAATGCTTTCTGTCAACATCTTCATCAGCATCCCACTTTCTGGTCAGAAAAGGATACTTTGCTGATATAATTTCACCATCAAAAAACGTTGTAAGTGTTGGAAACTCCTCAGTCAAGCCTTTTATTTTTAAATAACCACATAAATAAGAATTCTCCTCATCAACATGCTGTAAAATAATGTTACATAATAATTAAACAGAGATTATTTATGAACATAAATTTACCTACACTCAGTGAGTAAACAATCACAATGGCCTTGGTGAAGTGAACTCTCAGATTTGTGCTACAAAGATGGTGAACAAAGGGCAAAGCATAGAACAAAAGGAATATCAAAATTGGCGTTTTGTTGTTGTTACTAACCTGCAAAACCACTTCGACCTCATAAGAATTTCCTTTGCTTTTCTGGTGCCCTTGAAATTTGGACCCGTTATAAAGCAAGGACTTCGTGACGCCAGGCTGCTTTGAGTTCGCTGGCGGAGGTGGAGTAATATCAACCTTAACTGGCATTATTTTCCATTAAAACGGTGACCCAGCTTTGTAATAAATAAAGTATGACAGATGTGGAATGGATGAATTCTCCGCTCCGGTGGCTGTCCTTTGACAGATGGTGGGTGGCTTTCTTCCAGCTATGTATTTACGCAGTTTGGCAACTAACAAGTCTTTTGTTTACTTGTAGATTTGTTTAATTATCTGAATTATTTGGTGTATACGAGAGCTCTAACTACGATTTATTTGTAAAACGAGGAAGTGAAAGTCGCAGTCGCAAATATTGCAATAAGTTTGGTTATGTTTTGAATGGAAAAGCAGTGTTGCTAGCCCATACCAAATTTTACTCCAAGTATTTTTTTCCAATCCCTTAAAAACCCCTAAATAAATATTTTTTCATAATTTTCAAGTTCAAGTTTTTAATAAGCAGTGCAAATCACGTTTAAAAGTTTTTAGAGACTTAAAATACAGTATTTTTAGTATTGTAATGCATAAGGCAGTGTCCTAATAGAACGCGATCATGCGATCGTCGCGCGAGCAAGCGATGCGACCGTCGCGCGATCGCGCGATCGACGTTCGCGCGACCTTGCGATGGTCGCGTCATCGCGTTCTATTAGGACACTGCCTAAAGCCTTCAACCACACCACATATATCCTTCAACTTTGCAAATTATCACAACATCCGACAGAGACGCGTGCATCTATGAAAGATATGCATGCCTTTTTAATCTATATTTGAGTTTCTCTCGTAATTATTTTTTGTAAAAGCCAAATAATAAATAAAAAAATATTCACACGATACAATACGCACATACGCACAACATTATACCCAGAGATTCATGTCACGCAGGCTTAGTTATATTTAATTTTGTAGGTTTTGTCAACTCCGCCGGTGTCGTAGAAATATGGCGTCGCCAGTCCCAAGCCTGGATAAAGGAGGGAACCATCGTCGTGCTAACCCCTCGACATGGTTAAAACAAATGGTTGTGAAGTCCTCAGAAAGAAATACCGGATCGATAAACTCAAAACGACCCAAGCGTGCCCGAAAGGATAAACGATTTTGCTTACAAATTGGAACATGGAATGTGAAGACAATGCTTCAAGCTGGAAAACTGCAAGAAATAGCTGGCGTTCTGAAAAATTACACCACAACAAAAGCGACCTCGAGGCAGGCCTAAAAAACGCTGGAAGGATTGTGTGGAGGAAGACCTGAAGAAGTTAGGCAAACTAACAACTTGGAAGAGACTGACTAAGACCAGGAGCAAGTGGAGAAAAATCGTTGAGGAGGCCAAGACCCACAAAGGGTTGTAGTGCCGCAGGAAGTAAGTAAGTAAGGTTTTGTCAGGCCTTTATAAAAACCTTAAAAAAATATTTTTCCCTTGTTTACATTTTTCACCTCTAAATTTAGGAGAAAACCCCTAAGTTGTCATCCTTATGGAAAAGTTGAACGAACGCACGACCGATAGAAAAAAAAACATGTCACGTGATCAATCAACAGATAAAACTCCCAAATTGACAATGACACACGTGAGTGTTGCAAAAATTTAGAATTATAAGCCTAATTCTAAATGTAGAATTAAGGCCGTGAAATACGTACGTGTACATTTCTACCTGCTCCTGTTTGATTCAAACATCCGTGTGTATCAAACGATAATATGCACATCTTGTCTATGGTTAAAATGGTAGGGTTTCCTTTCATTCGTTCAGCAAATCCAAAGAGAATATAACCACTACGTTGAAGAGACGGGACTTCAAACAAAAAAACAACAAAAAAAAACATTGATCATTCTACGTCAAAACGAGGAAAAATCGCCATTACCAACATTCTAACAAAATAATCGTTAGGAGCCTTACCAACATGAAGAAAAAACTAGTGACGTCCTGGCAAAATTATCGATAGCTTACATATCGATGCTTGTCTAATTTAATTGAATCAGTAGAGATTTAAAGTCACACATGTTTATTTGAATATAAAATACCATGTTCATTAAAATGCGAGGTTTCTAACATTTTATTGAACATAATATTTTTTGTTCAAATAATCATTGTGTGGCTTTAAATGAAAATAAAAATATATATATATTTGTAATTTACATTTTATATATATAATATATATATATATATATATATATACATTACATTTCAAATGAACGCATTATTATTATAAGGTCTCCTGCTGCTTCCACAGCCAGTCTAGAGCAACGTCCAAACGTCCCTTTGCATATTTCAACGCGCGCGGTGCTGTATCCTGCAATATACAATATATCAATTGGACTGTTAGCCTCAAAATTCTAGTAATAATTAAATCAAATTGTGTTAACTACAAGTTTCTTGTCAGACTTAGAACCCTGTAAACAATTATGTTTAT
This sequence comes from Lobophora halterata, assembly GCA_932526365.1. Classification (NCBI taxonomy): domain Eukaryota; kingdom Metazoa; phylum Arthropoda; class Insecta; order Lepidoptera; family Geometridae; genus Lobophora; species Lobophora halterata. The sequence goes on from OW052012.1 coordinate 3,955,388, forward strand.
TGACCTGGATGAGCTTGGTGCCATTTTATTGAACATGGTATTTAATATGTTTGCCACATATAAATTTATTTGCGTATAACTTTTCAATGGGTATATACGCCAAATCGTCTTTCCCTGTCATCTTAACCCACAGCTTGCACCTGTACACATTAGAACAAATATAATTTTATCGATATCGATATTTTAATTTGACGCACTATTTTCCAAATCCACTATTTTACAAATAAAATGTAAATAATATGATGTGGTTTAAACACTGTTTACCATTGTATCATTTTACTTGTGTTGTACTTACCGAGATTCATCATTTCGAGGGAATCTTGCCATGAAATACCTTCTTTTACCATCTTTTCTTTTCGATATCAAACCACAAATTTCACACTTTCGGTACGTCATAGTAACATTCTACAGTCATAAAACTGAAAGTATTTTGTAACAAAACCAATAATATATGATATAAATCACATAAGAAAATTTAGAAATAAATAAAGCAATGATCGGAATGTCGCGAATGAATGACGTGAGACAGAAGAGCGAGAGGTTGGAGACGTGAGTGAAACGTATATATAGCCACCATTAAAATTTTGCCTCCGTCCATACAAAGTTTTTTTAGCCCGTAGTTTCGACAGCCTGAGCAAATCGTTCTAGCTCCATGTCGTTTCTCGTTTTCTGATTTCATTGACCGACCGACTGACTTGTGTAAATTGTTTTGTTTTGTGAATTATTTTAATATTTACGTTAATTTCATTAGTTTTCACATAATGTTTTCATGTAAAGTGTCAAACATTACCGTTATTCTCAAACGTACCAAGTCGACCAACCTTTTTTGATCAACAAGCAATCGTTGTGATATTTTCCCACATAATTATGGCTAACTGACGTCGGACTGTGCATCCTCATTATGGCAGACACAGGTTATTACCACAGTGATTACATTCGGCACCCAGTTCTCCACGAGCTGGGCGTCAAGTATGGAATCAAGACTGAATGTATTCCAGAAATAGCTTTGCCATCAAAGTTGGAGGAGCTCAAGGATGTGATACGTAGGGAAATACGTAAGGAACTAAAGATAAAGGAGGGTGCCGAGAAACTGCGAGAAGTCGCCACGGACAGGCGTTCTCTGTCTGATGTTGCTAATATTGTAAAAAAAGCTAACATAAAACTCAATGAACTCAAGTCAGATCTCCAGGAACTGGAGTCCCAACTGCTTCTATCACGTGGCCAGTCCACCCCTACGTCACCCGAAGACCTGTCTTATGATGAAGAGATTATATTGGCTTCAGAAGCAGCACAGCAACAAAGGCAACTTGGCGAAGGAACAACAGACCGCAAGCTTGCATCACTTGAAAAGCAGCTGAATATTGAATTAAAAGTGAAGCAAGGTGCTGAAAACATGATACAAAGTATCAGTAGCAGTAACCAGTCTAGGGATAAGAAACTTCTTGCTGAGGCACATCAAATGCTAGCAGATTCAAAAGATAAAATTGAGTACCTCAAGTTGCGTATATCTAAGCTGTCCAAGCAGCAGAAAGGAGATGGCAGTGCCAATGGTGACGGGCGCAACACTGACGTCAGAGGAGTTGAGGCAATACTGGATGAAAGAATCGCGGAACTGAGAAACCGCCTTCGAATTGAAGCTGCTGTTGTAGAGGGCTCAAAAAATGCCATAAGACTTTTACAAAGTGACAAAAAAGTGACTGACAAGAAAGCTTTGCAAGAAGCCCAGACTAGTTTGTTGGAATCAACTCAAAAGCTAGACCTTTTGCGTAGATCGCTTGACATGAGACGACAGGAGCTTCCAGCTGAAAGCCCTGCATTTATAGAGCTTGGACATGAGCTACGTAGCACCGGCTCTAGTCCAGGCTATGTCAGCCTCTCTGGTGGAAGTGGATCCAGGAGCCAGTTCCTATCACCTGCTCCTTTAATAAGCCCATGTGTTCAAGTTACAGGCACTTTAGAAGTAAGATTGATGGGCTGCCAAGATTTACTTGAAGATGTTCCTGGACGTAGTCGTCGGGACCCTTTAGCGAGTCCCTCTGACTTGAAATCCTTTGTGAAAGGAGTGACAATTCGTAACTCGATGAAGTACACTTATAGTATCAAGGAAGATACAAGCAATGAAATTATGGCTGTTATGAAACTGGATAATCACACAGTAGCTCAGACAAGTTGGCGACCCTGCTCTCAACAAGCCTGGGACCAAAGGTGAGACCTACAAATCTGTTCTACTTTACACAAATGGAACTGATACAAAAAAATCATCAATACTTATGTCAACAAGTCTCTGCATACTCTGATTTCTATAAATTATGTAACAAGTAAACCAAATTTGTATTATCTTTTGTATCCGTGCTTCCTTGAACTGCAATCTTTATGATTGCTTAAGTATTACTCATTATCTTATCAACGCTGCGTACATATTTGGTGTGTGACTAAAAACATATTAAATGGTCTACAAGTTTTCTATGAAATTAACTATGCCATTGTGGCCACTTATTTCAATCACTAGCACTAGTACATGCAAGACAATCATTTCAAATATTTAAATGCGTCCAAAATTTATAACTACTGCAAGGTTTGAACCTGCGTCTGAGCCACATAAACTTACTGAGCTAACAGACATACTGTGTAAAAAAAAACTTTCATAAAATCACCATCATTAAACAGTCTAGGGTAGTGAATTTTTTTATTGACCAACTATGCTACACTAATATTATTGTTCTTGTTCACAATTTTAGTAATGTAATGGAACATTCAAATTGTGAATCAGCCATGGCTGATTCTTTGGAAAAACTCATAATATTAAGAATTATGTTTTTATGTACAAGGATATTGAATTTTATGAATAATGCATTCACTCACTCAGTGACAAATAACCAATGTAATGAATGATACAAATAGTCCCATACATTCTTTAGTTTATATATCCCTAGTAAGAAAATGCATTTTACTATAATCTTGCCATACCGTAATGCTGCTTGATGATAGAATATTGATAGGAAATTACAGACTTGGGCATAGGTATATGTTATGTGGTTTACAGAAAGAGAATAAGAAAAGCTCAAAATCTCAGTGACGCGCGTAGAGGACGCTACGTTCAGCAGTAGACTGCGAATAGGTTGATGATGGACTTAATACGGCAAACTAATGACTAACTAGTAAAACGCACGTTCTAATGACGTAGCGTAGCCTATATGTTGACTAATTTCACTAAACTCTCTAAAACACCAAAGCCCTATTCATTACCCTCAACCACAAATGTCTATGAATGCTTAATTCTAAGATGTGTGCTTGCTGGTATGCTAGTGTTTTCTGTAACAATGTTCGGAATGTATAAATGCGCAATGTAACTTTCAATTCTAACCTAACCGCCCGCGCTGTCCAGATTCGATGAACTCATGACCTCTGGATCAAAGGCGAGGACGGTAATTACAAGATGTTACTAGGTCGAGGAACTTCCTAACAACTTGTAGTTGTTACCCTCTTCAACATAACTTAGTTGCTAAGACTAGACTGATGAACTAGACTGATTAACGAATTCTCCCAACTTTCCAGGTTTACAATGAAGCTGGACAAGTCTAGAGAACTGGAAATCGGCATCCATTGGAAAGATTGGCGAGGACTGTGCGCGATCAAGTTTTTGCGACTCGAAGAGTTCATTGACGACATCCGCCACGGCATGGCCTTAGAACTAGAACCGCAAGGTCTGTTATTCGCTGAAATTAAATTCTTAAACCCTATCATATCTCGAAAACCGAAGTTACAGCGCCAGAGGAAAATCTTCAAGCAGCAGGGAAAAAATATTCCGAGACCTTCATATGGGGATATGCATATACCCGCTGTGGTTTTGGGCAGACTTCTCAAACGCTCTTCACCTTCTATACAGAATATTCAAAGTGCTCATATATCTCAGTCGCCGCATTTCGAATCTGCGACGATCGACAATCGGGAATCGGAGAATGCTACTCTTGGAGGAATGGCTGGAATAAGACCTCTAGGGTTGCCATCTACCCCACAAACCCCTCAGACTCCCGTGACACCCCCACCAAGGCCGACTCTGCCGATCCAGCCCCCTCCAAATGTCTCAACACTCCGAATGGAGAAGGAACTCCAAGAAGCTTTCGCGTTTTTAGAGGACTCGTACACACGAGAGGTGTATGTAAACAAAGAACCGCAGACTCCTTCTTGCGACACTCCGCTCGTAGAGTACCCGCCATCGCCCTCTCCGAAATTAGTTCTCGAATTCCCCAACAATGATGACCAAATCGTCGAAGTGACGAGTAATATGAGAATATCGTCCTCGCGATCCTCATCTGTCATCGAGACGTTCGGAAAGGAGCAGGATTCAAGGAGACAGTCTGGCGATATGAATATGGAAAGCTTTAGATTTTTGAGTGTTCTCGGCAGGGGTCACTTCGGAAAAGTTATTCTCGCTCAATACAGACCTACCAATGAATACTTCGCAATAAAAGCTTTAAAGAAAGGCGACATCATTGCCAGGGATGAGGTGGACTCCTTGTTGTCGGAGAAGAGAATATTCGAGGTAGCTAACGCGATCAGACATCCGTTTTTGGTGAACTTGTTTGCTTGCTTCCAAACGGATCAGCATGTGTGCTTCGTCATGGAATACGCGGCCGGCGGCGACCTCATGATGCATATTCACGCGGACGTGTTCACAGAACCCAGGGCAGTATTTTATGCAGCTTGTGTAGTATTAGGTCTACAGTATTTACATGAAAATAACATTATTTATAGAGATTTAAAATTAGATAATTTACTATTAGACACTGACGGCTACGTGAAGATAGCTGATTTCGGGTTGTGTAAAGAAGGAATGGGGTGGGGAGACCGCACGGGCACTTTTTGTGGGACACCGGAGTTTTTGGCGCCTGAGGTTTTGACGGAGACTTCGTATACGAGAGCCGTGGACTGGTGGGGGCTCGGGGTTCTGATATTCGAGATGCTGGTGGGAGAGTCGCCTTTCCCCGGCGAGGATGAAGGTGAAGTATTCGATTCTATAGTAAATGATGAAGTGCGGTACCCGCGAACACTGTCCTTAGAGGCGATAGCTCTGATGCGTCGCCTGTTGAGAAAGAACCCTGAGAGGCGCCTGGGCTCTTCGGAGAGAGACGCCGAAGACGTGAAGAAGCAGGCATTCTTCCGTAATGTGAATTGGGAGCAGCTGCTTCTGCGTAAAGTGAAGCCACCATTTGTGCCAACTATTAATAATTTAGAGGATGTGAGTAATTTCGACAGCGAGTTCACGTCAGAGGCGGCCGTGCTAACCCCGCCAAAAGAACCGCGCCCACTCTCCTCCACCGACCACAAAATGTTCTCTGACTTCACCTACATGGCAGACTGGTGCTAACCTCTCTCTACTCTTATTGCCTTACAAATGTGTGAATTCTTATGTAATGTGTTGATAAGCAATTTCGAGTTAGATTCTAATTCTACTCTAATTTAAACAATAAAACCCCAATGCCTTACAAAAATGTGTGAAAAAACTTGTATTTTGATAATATTCTGTTATCTTTGCACAGAGCATCTAACGTAGATTCTCTTGTTAACTTGTATTTAATGCAGTTGATTGCAATATTTTATAAATTGAGTAATTTAATAAGTTTTAAATAGTGCTAATGTTTATTTTTTTAAAAACATCGTGTTATAGATTTATATGATTACAAGGTTATGAAATTGATTAACTTTAGTGACTAATAATAATGTAAGTGAAGGCGTGTCAAATCATAACGTTTTCAGTCAATTGTTTACTTATTCAGTGAAATAAAGGTATCAACAAAATATCGTTTATTTCATTTTCATTTACAAATACCTATGTTTTCTAAATGAGCGCCCTGACTCGAAAATACTTATATTAAATTATGACGTCCAAGAAAATTCTATTATGTTACATTAGCTAAGTCAATATAAGTACTTACAGTACCTACTAGCACAGAGTTTACTAAGATATCTACTAGTTACTACATCCACCGCCGCCGCCGCGCCGCGCCCGGGGCGTAAAGTCACTAACAAGATTGTTTTAGTGACTAACTTCTGCGTTCAAGAGGAACGATAATGGGGCTTATTTTTTGCAGAGATATATCATAGATATACCTACCATTGTGTTCATTGTTTGCATTAAAGATAATGAATATGATTTAAAAAAACTCATTGGTTGTATGCAACACAAATAACAGCGACCCCAAGTTCGAACCTTGTCGTTGCATTGCAGACAATAATTTTAATATGGGCCTACTACACGCACAAGCTTCACCACACAGTTTTGTCTGCGCAGGCCGGTTTGTACACGGAACTTTACTTACCTACGTGTCGTAGATAAGTAAATTAGGATTTCTGTGACTGTTAATGTTTATTAGAAATCTTAAAACCTCTCTTAAATCTTGTTAGCAGTTAGCAGGCTCGAGGTTTTCTAGCTTCGAGAGCTGGCTGTTACTCTCTTTTCAAAGCCTAGATTAGGGGGCCCTGGTGCACTGCACCACTTTGAACAACGATAGCTAGCCACTTGTACCTACAGGGCTTAGCGGTAGCGCGGTGATAGGCTAGGCGCGGTGTCGTTCCTTGCAACATTCTGAGGCTAAACCACTAGGTAGGTACTACGGCTGCTGAGGTTGAATGTTAGTTGCTCACATCATCATCACGTCGAAACTATTAAACTGAATCCAATTTCATTCCACTAATCTACGAATATTATAAATTCGCAAGTTTGTGGACGTTAGTTGCTCTATCAAGCCCAAACTACTGAACTGAAATCCTTTTATACCTCTTCAAGACCCGGAAAAGGACTTACTACTATTTCATTTCTCTACCAGGCGTGAGTTATCAGCCTATATTGCAAATTAGTACCAAAGGAATCAATATTTGGGCGTAAGTACCGACCTAAAAAAATTACAATGGGCTAGGAGTCCCTGTACACCATATAGTCAATATTTGAAAATCATTACTATATTGAGGCTTCCAAGGCTGCAGGTCCAAGTACCTATCCTATTGTCAATAGTATCCTAGGCAATGCAATAAAAAAAATCATTCAGTTGTATGCATAAGTAAAAGGAGTAGGGAACTGAAAAAAAAAGGTTAAGTTCTTTAATAAAAACTATTTTAATATTCAGCAAAATGAGCATATAACTGGAAATGGTTTTATTACTGATTGGGACATTGTTATTTTATGTACAATACTGGACTAAATAATAGTAAGCACTTGCAAGTTTGATTGTAAACATTATACTTACTTACAAACATATTTTTGTTGTAACCAATGTTACTTTTATTTAGATTTTACTATATTTTTTGTGATTGTGTTTTAGCCATTATTCTTTGTCTAGCACTACATTACAAATTTCTATTAGTACTTAAGGCTAAGTATGGTAGATTATTTTGCTTTTTTATATTTCAAGGCAGGTATACTTTTTCAAATTATTTACTTGTTTCAAAATACATAATCTATTTGTCTAAACACTAACATCAAACTGAGTATTAGTCTAAATTTCACAACATAATATTGACAATACAATTACAACTTATGAAATTAGAAATTACTATCAAATTTAGAATTTGTACAAGCCAAATCTAAGAGAAAGCTAGAAATGTAGAATCTGACTGTTAACACTACAATATTTATGTACACGATTCACACCACAAAAATGACAGTCTCAAAAACATTAATACATTTAGAGCTCACATTCGTGAACCTTTTTGTTGTAGCACCTTTGCCCGATCTGTGGGCTCGATATCATTACTGTTGAGAGAACTACCACACTCCCGACTTACAACACAAAGGAATTCTGCATGCTCTTCGTTGCCATAGTTATATTGTGAACCAATGTTGATTAGCTGTTCGAATTTCCATCCATCTGACATGGTGGATACCATCTGAGTTAACTCCTCCTCGTGGAACTGTAGCACTCTGTACACATGCTTCTTGGAGTCCTTGAGTGGCCTCCGCTCTCGGAGACATATCCGCTCTTTCACTAATCTTATCAACTCGGTAATATTATAAAATTCAGCTTCTTCTAGTACGCCTTCCTCGGCGATGTCATTGTTGATAACCAGTTTACCGTGACGAAGATAATTCAACACTGGCGAGAAATACGTAGGGTCTCTGTCTATTAGGTATGCGCCAGTCTCGTCCTGCAACATTGTTAGTAACACATTTTAATAAGGCAACACGTAAGGAGCGACTCATTTACATACAAACACTCAATGATAAATGATACAAACCCTGTCTGAAATCAAGTCACTGTCCTCTTGAACTAATCGATACAAAAATGAATTGGGATCTCTACATAGCGTTGTTTTAGTTGTAAGGAAACAAGTTCCACCGACGTTTAATTTGACCCACTGCTTACTACTTCGCCTTTCATTGTTAAATTTTTGTTTATTTTCTTCAGAAATATCACCGTCACTCAGTCGTTCCGCCATGGCGTACCATAAACAAAGCGAACATTTTTTTTTACTCTAGAGCGAGCAGTCAATCATCAAGCAAGCCTACTCTCGCTCGAGTTGTGAAGGAATATATGGGCAAAACAGTTTCACATTTCTATCAAGAGATGTCGCTTTCAATGAAATAGAACTAGCTAGAGTGGTTACTACTTCCGGTTTATATTTACTTTACTACTTTGCTCTATCAAACATTTGTCTATGACAGAGGACGCGACGAAATCGTTCATTCTTTCCTTCCATTGTCAAATTTTGCTACATGTCACTATCATAAAAAAGTCAAAAAGTTGAAATTTCTTTAGACTCTACAACAAAAATAGTGAAAAATAAACACAAATTATTATTTCTATCATAAATAAAAGTTGCGAGATCACAAACCACTAATGATAATGTGTGCATGATACAATTGCGTTCAGAATGAGCAGTAATTTGGACAATGATAGATCCCTAACAACTGGCAAAATGTATCCCATTGATTTGGCGCCTCAAAAGATAACTATTGTGAAGAGTGTCACTAATTCTGAGGTGAAAATGGCTCACTTGATATCGAGCCAGCCTAAGAACACAGGGTCTAGTCAGCTGGGGTCACTTTCCAGCGCGGCATCTGGAATGATGCGTCCTGGTCTCGCTCAGATCCTCTCACCGAATGCGTCGTCCCAGGTATAGTTATGTGCCTTAGCTTGCCCCTTAGAAAGTTTCTTTATTTTAAAACATCAGTTTATTTTTTCATATATCAATAATTCTCTATAAGACCTATAATATTTAGATCGATTCTCTATGTAAAATAAAGCAAGCCCAGATCGCCCTTCACTTTGTAGAACCGCTGTTAGTAAATAATATTCTGCAGATTTATGTTCCCTGTTAAATCTACTGTCTAAAATTAGGCATACTTTCTTATAGAAGCACGCTAGCTATTCTTGAAAATGAAACTAATTTGTCTTATTTGTCATAATTTAATGACCAGTATTATTATTTTTATAGTTTAATAGCAAACACCATGGTATTACAGGCACAGATGATTGTAAGCGGGTCACCCATACTTCAAGGAAGTCAGATTGTGAGCCAAGGCACACAACTACATAACCAAGGCCCACAGATTATATCACACTCTCAGCTCTTAGCCAGCGGGCAGATACTGAGTCCAGGAACACAAATCATAAGTCAAGGGACTCAGTTGTCGGCACAAGTGTCTAATTCTGGCAACTTGGGTGGCACTGTGCAGACTATTTCACCAGCTAGCGGGGCCCAGGTACTGAATGTGGGCAGCCAGCTCAGTGCTAACAACCTTATGATGAACTCATCTGTACGCACTTTGCCTCCAACAGTAAGGGTACTCCCGCCACTGTCTCATCATAATAATCGCCCAGGTAAGACTTTTATTATTGCTAATTTTATAGTTATGGAGAGAACTATCTAGATGAAATTGGAAAACAGGGTTTTGTTCTTACATTAAAACAATATTTATTTCAAGCCAATAGGTTCGTTCTACTGTGCTGTACCTTCTGGATCTTGCAAAATGCATTAGTGGTTGTAATGATTATATGAGTACTAAAGATGAAACACATCTAGAACAAGTTAATTTTAACAATTATGACATAAATACATACATTTCTGTAATCTCCTTTTAATTTCCTTCATTTCAATACCCTACAATCGATAGGTTTGTGAATCAAAAATGTATTAATGACTAAGGACACTCAGGTTATTGAGACAAATGTAACAATACCTTAACTGTCAAAATCCATCCAGCCGTTTGGATGATACTAGGTAACAAAGTAATTAACATACATACATACAAGAAAGGAAAAACATAACCCTTCCTTGGCAGTCAGGTAAAAATAGTGCTTGCAAAAATGTGGAGGTACAGTCCTAAACATAAAGTATTAATACTTACAGTCTCTAGCACTGACCTACAGCTACTGGGCTTAGAAAATCCCCTGATAGTTTTATATCTCTGACAAGAAACAGAAACATTGAAAACCACCTAAAGCGTCGATGACACACAGCTTTTTTACAAACTGATTGTTAACTTTTTAAAAGCTAGCGTGTGAGCGAGTTAGCTTTCGGGAAGGATTGTCAACAAGCAGATTGTATAAACGCAGATGACACTTGGCGACTTTATATGCTACAAGGGTGAACACTGGCTTGTAGCGTTTTGAAAAAGCAGTGTGTTGATGCTATAACTAAATACGACTTACTGTTACAGCATCAGTGCAGCTTTCAAGTGTCAATGTGAGCAGTGCTAGCAATGTGTTAGTGAGCAAAGGAGTGAATGTGGGGGTTACGAGTCACGTGCCGCGCGGTCTCGCCGCCGGCGCATCTCTAGCGCTGCGCCCTGTGACACCCTCGTCTGTAACATCTGCTTCTAATCAGGGTAAGTGAATGTAGTTTTTATTTGTTTCTTGATCCAATTTCGCATCATTATAATTTTCTGGTCCTTCTTCCACTTACGAGGGGTTGGCACAATTTGTCTTCTTATTCTATTTGTATCTTGATATAATTTCCCATACATCCTGCTAATCTAAAGAAACACCTGTTTTTACTTATGCATAATCATCATATACACAGTCATTGATTTTGATATTCAATTTATTTAATTTATGTCATGCATTACATTATTTTACATCAGGTACATTTAAATTTTTTAAACTTAAATACTTGTTTAATTTTCCCTTAATTTTATTTTTTCCAGTTCTATACCTAATTGAAAGACCATTTTGAAATTAAACATTTATATTTCTATTATTATTCAATAACTTAATCTTATACACCAAGGTAAATATTTATTCCGCTTAAAACTTATAAACAACTACAGCTGTTGGCTTCCTAATAAATATTTCCCTGTAATTTATTTTTATCAAAACCTCATGCATAGTAAATACAAGTTATGAGTTCTTTAGCTATTCTCATACCTAAATACATGTATAATGAACCTATTTTTTGCCTCAGGCGGAACATGGGGCGCCGCCAGGGCTCCGCGCGGTGCGTTAGTCTACGGCGCTCGACCGCGTGCCTCCCTCGCGCCTGTTTCAGCGCATCAACCACACTCAAACATTGTCACAATACCTACAGCTTCTGTGCTCAGTTGTAAGTAGCTAGCACCTTAGTAAGTTAGAGGACTCCCTTTTCCACGCTCTTCATAGATAAAAAAATACCAATGATGATGATTAGTAAATTGAAAAATGTAATTAAAATATTATTATTTATAATATATATAGCATGAAAGGAAGGCGCGACTTCGAGGCGCACTTGAAATATTTTCACTACACTGGTTCGAGAGAACTAGTGACACGATAAGAAGAAGAAGAATTGAAAAATAGTTTCTTAGCTGGATTTGTTTGTTCGCTGCTTCTTTGACATAATCTCAAATGCCTAGATCACACGTACCGAGCAAACGGGCGAGACAGTAAAATGTTTCTCGACCGAGACAGTGATGTAAGCAAGTGGCTTACACCACTCGCTCTGCCGAGCACTCTGCCCTGTGATAATACGTACCGAATACCCTACCAAGAAACTGGAACAAACCATCCATCAACCCAGGGTCCTGCTCCACTATTTTGGAGAGCTGGGCTGCCTGGAGTAAAGTGAGTACACAAAGGGGTCAATGCACAATCCCATAGCGGGACGTCAGTGCAGACCACTTGCAGCCCCTTACCCAATTCGAATACGTACCGAGTACTCTGCCGAGAGCACTGTCTCGGCCCTTGCTCGGTACGTGTAATCAAGGCTAAAGCCTAAATGCCTTGATAAAATTAACACTTAAATAAGTACTATCATTATGACGACACTGTGGCTTAGTTGGTTGTGACCCTGCCTACGAAGCTTGGTGTTCCGGGTTCGATCCCCGGCCGGGGCAAATATTAGTGACGAACACAAATGTTTGTTCTCGGGTCTTGGGTGTTGTGATGTGTTGTATGTGTCCATGCCACCTGCGACACAGGGAATCCTAGTGCAGGGGTGTGAGTGTGTGAATGTTTATGTTTATGAATGTTTATTAGTAACCAATGAAGTGACCTTCTCATTATACTGATTGTTCCAGCAAATACAGTCATATCGGGCACAGTACGTGGCGTGTCGCCCCGCGCGGCCACTCCCATCGCAGCGCAAGTCGCGACCGCGCCGCGCCCTCTGCCGCTACTACAGAGGAACTACCAGCCAGCTAAGGTAAAGGTGAACCTATGCTTTTTGCATGTATATTGCATCTTTCTACCCTCGAAAAGCGCGCCTCTAACCCAAAGCCTGCACCACATCACAATAACCCATGGGCTCCCATCGAGTAACAACACCCAAATGAGTTACAGTGTTACTCGTTGGGATTTATTTTCCCATCGAGTCAGACTATTACTCGTTGGGAATAAAATAATAGAAATGGTGTTACTTGATGGGAATAAAGTGTCCTGGTTGCCTGCATTAGCAATTTTGCTACTGCGCGCAACTTGCAGCTTTAAGATTGTTCTTTATTAAGGCTAATCGTCAAGGAAAATTTCCATACAAAATTTATATTTTATACGTGTTTTTAAATCAGTAGTGTTAATTTTAAAACACGTATAAAATCTTAATTAAAGTATGAAACCTTACTAATTTTTGTTGACACAATCGGAAAACGGGAAAACATAGACGAAACGAATAGTGTGAAGAAATTACTATAATACGGCGTACTTTATGAGTATTTGTCCGAAACATTTTGTATGGAAATTTGCCTTGAGGATTAGCCTTAATATCTATTTGAACAAAAACTTATGTGTATTTATAATAATAATGTAAAATTAACTTTAATAAAACTTTCAGGTAGTAAACGTGAGTTCAGTCGGCGTTCGCGGTGTAGTCGGCAACAGCGCTCCGACTCAGCTGTACTACGAAGTACCGCGGCCCTCTCCGACCTCGCAACCGCCCATGGCGCATCACCCGCCGCGCCCGCTCACTCCGTACAACCACTCGCAACCACAACCACAGCAGCTGCAGACACAAGGTCAGTGACGTTACTGTCATCTGTCTCACTCAGCTTTACTATACTATGATAAATCATTATACACCGTAATTTTTTTTATCACCACAATAAAATATACGCATTATCAGTTGCCGTTACTGAACACAGATATGGCAAAAAAAAAAACAAATTATTGTCAAAATAAATTTTATTGAAATTGGATAACTGTTTCCGTTAGTCGTTTTACTATGGTCTTGCGTCCGTCGGTACCATTCATTGATAATAATTTAAGTTTTATTAATCGTTATCGAACCCGGGTACCTAGTTCGATCCAGCTCGCTACAGCTCGGGTCCTGCGGCGCACTCTCGCCTCTGTCATTTTGTAGAAACCCAAAGATCTGACTGTACAGATACATCGTTATATGTTCTGCATTGCCCAATTAAGTTTTCTTGGTACAGACAGCGTCATAGATAAGTATCCCCATTGCACAAGACAAACAGCTTCAAATCTCTTCAAAACGCCTCCGCGGGGCACGACTTACGGATATGTTTTATCTACATAAATAAATTATATTTTTATAACCATGTAAGCCTAATAATAATTTTATACTTACTATTTGTTTAAGGGATTTGAAGCTGGGTGTCTTGTACATAGAGGATACTTATCTATGACGCTGTCTGTACATAAAATTCTGTGGTGTATATTATAGATAACATGTAGACCACAACACATGATATCTTGTATCACCGGTTTGTAGTATTTATTATTTATTTCATTGATTTGTTACAGTAACAGTAGTAAACACTGCAATATCAGCACTATCAGAGAACCGACCACAGCCGGTTTCAGTACCCGTATCGACAATACTGGCCCGACCTACGATACTGCGGAAGAGAGATTTAGAAGGGTTTGTATATTTATACAAATATTATATAATACTTCAAATAACATCTATTAAGCGTCGATGATACATAGCTTTTTTAAAAGCTGCTTGTTAGCGAGTTAAAAGCTAGCGTGTGAGGGTGTTAGCTTTCAACAAGCAGTTTGTAAAAACGCCGATGACACTGGGCGACTTTACACGCTACAACCGTATACGCTGGCTTGTAGCGTGTAAAAAAGCCGTGTGTCATCGTATTATTAGATAAGTACTCGCATTAATATATGCATGGAATTAATCATACTCTATTGCTCATTTGGAAGGTTTGATCATTTTGACTATGGTGTGTGTGAGTATATATCCTTACATTCGTGTTACCAGGTCACCAACAAAGTCAGTGAGCACAAACACCATTTCATACCCATCTGAAAGCACGGGATGGGAAGACGTAGCGGCGGGCGGCGGGTCGGGAGGCTCCACCACAATGTCGGCCTCCTCTTCCCCACACCCCGACGATGAGCCGGAGCCTGCAAGAGACGCCGACCTATCGCCCAGAAAGAAGCCACGGAAACAAATGTAAGTGGAGTAAAATGACAACGCGATATCAACACATAGCGTTGTCTGTCATTGAAAAAAATAGTTATGTCAAGGTCCCTCATGATACCCTTCTTCTTATCGTATCACTAGTTTTAAGTGCGCCTCGAAGAGGCTCCTTTCGTGCACTCGACACATGTTTTCGAACTTTAGGTTCTACGACATGCCGGTTTCCTCACGATGTTTTCCTTCACCGTTGCGAGAACGTGGGATGCATACATAGATTTTTTCGACCGAAAAAACCCATTTACGCATGACTGCCACCGGGATTCGAACCCGCGACCATCAGATCGCAAGGTAAGGGCCTCATCCACTCGGCCACCACGTCCTCGTCCTCATAATACCCTGATCTATAGGTATTATGTAGGACTGAAGTTCGAAATATGAATAAGTTCTCAACTTCCGCCATGAAACCTATTTATAAACTGAACCTCTTTGAACAGATTTTATAAGCAATCCTTTTTTTTTCGTAGGGTTTATGGTGAGAAGTGAAAATAATATTTTTTTATTTGTGTACAGGCTAACCAATCACGATGTCAGACAATGCGAATATCCAGCGGAAGATGTGCCGTCCTCGCCGCCAGCCGTCATCAACCCTCCTCCTAAACGTAAGAATTCAATAATCTTGCTACATTATTTGCAACTCCGTTATTTCAAGGAGCTAGGATCGCTGGAGCAGGGTTAGATATCAGAAGGCAATACACAATGCACCCTTCAACGGGAAACCAGTGAAGACCGCTTTACCCCTTAGAATTAGATTGCGTGGTACCAAGTTTATTAGGTAGGATGTTCGATTGTTGTCGGATGTGGCATAGATTTGGACACCTTAAAAAGAGCTAAGGCCTCTTTCACTTTTATAACCCTCATTTGCCTTAACACTTGAATGGCCTGTTTCGGTCAAAGCCTTGTTTCAATATACTTTTGAGACATGCCTCCAGGCGGGAACGATTCGCCTAAAACGGTGGCCATATGTCCCGCTTACAATACTCCACTTTTATCGGCTTATTTTGTCTCGAAATCCCCACCATTTTGATTAATGAACACATTATTTCAAATAATATACATCTTAAGTAACCTAACCTATTTACGGTTGAAATAATTGTCTGTGATGGTAATAAAAAATATACAAAGATGTGTATTATTTAAAATATGTTCATTCTTCATAACAATTTGGATTTCAAGACGAAATATTTCCGAAATCCCCACTGTGTTAGTGGGGATTTTGAGACTTTTTTTCCCGAAATCCCAACTACTACTACAACTTTTTATGTCATAGGTCCACTGCTAAGTTCAAGCTACGTGTGCGGCTGGCGCGGCACGGCCCTGCACTTCGTGCGTCCGGCGGACGTGCGCCGCCGCGAGCCCAAACCCAAGGACATCGTCTCCATAGCCGGACAGAAGCACGTGCTCACCAGCGCAGAAGGGTGGAAGGTGCACCATCTTACCGCGCAAATGGACGACTTGGTAAGTAACACATATACTATGTACATTTAAGATAAGTTATGCTCATCTTCCACTGCAATAGGGGTAAACCACAGAAGTATTAAAATACAGAAACACAATGTAGTACATTGAAAATGCGACCACTAAAAGGGAGCCACTTTGGCTAGTTTCTAGTACATTTTGGTCCAATGCTAATTTTCGAAACAGGAGATATTTCATATATTTTGACAAGGTGTCTGAAATATTTTGGTCCTGTTTTACGACTCCATTTTGGTTTGATATCTATAGGAACAACGTTATTAATTTATGGGGTAAACAGCGAAAAACGGCTCGCTCGACTCTACCCACTTTTGTGACACGTTTTATCTTGTTTAACCCGCTCCGCTGTGCTCCAATAACTCAATATGGGTGTTTCCACGTGATTTGTCCAATCTCCACTTCGAGCACTGTGATTGAAAAATTAAAGGCTCCTCTCCACTCCGCCCAGCTCCTCCCTTCCCACCCCTTGGCATTCTTGATTCTTTGCTTTCGAGTAAAGCATTTTCGCGATCAGAACTATTTGGTATGGTTATTAAATAATGGCTCTTGTTCACAGATGTCGCTTGAGTCGGATGTAGGTGATCAGCTGGCCGGATTACTGCGTGCTCTCGAGACTGCTTCGGGGAAGACGCTCAACTCACTCAAACCACATTCACACAACATTCTCGAATTACTCAAGGTAACAGAAACCACCTACACTCCACAAAATACAATATAATGGCACTTAAGCTAATATCAGATGGGTATTTTTTTGTTAATTTTCGTCTTTCATTTTGCATTTTTCACTCCAAGTGACGCATCTGAACACAAAATGAAACATTAGTGCTGAATGAATTCATTAGTGAACCGATCCAACAGTGTTGGATATTGGCATTTGCATCTTTCACTCCCACTCCGAATGATCGAGAAATGAACGGTCTGAACACTGGGAGAACGTTCATTCGTCATTCGCCATTTTGACTCGAGTCCTGTAGCCGAAGGACGTCACGTGTTAATATTTTGTCTGCATTGATTTGCACCGGAGAAAGGAAAAGTGGATGTTCTTTTCTATATCATTCCCTCTAAGCCGTGTGAACATAGAATCAAAGGAAAATGAACCATTCATTGGAGTGAACCGTCTGACATCAGCTTTACGATAGCAGGCTACTACAACCAGCTGATTATTTTAAGTCCATTAATTTGTTGGTAGAAAGAAAGAGGTAGCGTAGAATACCCTATATATAATACAATACAATTCCTTTACTTGCAGGGTAACATTCAAAGAAGTAAGATAGTCTGCGAAGGAATACAAGAAGCCAGAGAAGATATCCTTCGCGTATTCACGCACAGAAAGTCAGTCTCGGACATCCTGGCGAGACAAGCCGACAAGAGATGCTTCAGAAAACACCGGTCACAATCGTAGCCAGACGCTACGCATTGAATCTCAATTCTATCTTAAACGCACGTTACTTGAATAAGATATCAGTAAAATATTGGTGCAATTCCTGTCCATGAATTGATAAGTAATTTATATGCCTTTGATAAAATAATTGTAATGTGGCAATAATTCTGTAAATACGATTATAGTGTAAAAATATGAAATAAAACTTATTTTTAAGTTCAGGGATTCCTTGAATGTGAAAGTTGTGTTTTTGTGAGTTAGCATAATAATTAATTTTAAAATAAAATTCAAAATAATTAATTTTGATGTATTATTATTGTATCAACCTCTGCTATATCAGACAAATCGTTGCGCTTATCTACTGAAGAGCCCGTAAAATTTTGGTAATTTACTTTAAGAAATGCAGGCAGGCACAGTTTTACATTGTATATATATATTGGGTCTAGACCTAAGCTGTATGTAATTTTGATTGGAAACACTAAACGTGCTGAATTTATATACCTTTGGCTTTTATTATATTATCTATAGATAGAGTGACGTCCTGCAATCACCGTAATAAAAACAGTTTTGCAGCCTTGTGTCTGTTGCTCTCTCACTCCCTACAGTGTCTAACGCACACAAGTATGTTGCGCACGTTGTCTTACACTCAAGTCATGTCATTGCATTCATCTTTGTGTGCGTGAGCAAAGTTACCATCTATTGATATATTTCGCAACTAGAAAATATATAATAACTATAAAATATATTTCGAAATATAGACTTAATAGTTTTGAGTACCTAGTAACCTGTACCTACCGTTCAGTTAAAAAAATAAAATCTACTTGAAATATCTATCTTTAAATTGAGTCAACCTCGCAACTTTTTGTTTTGCATCATCATCATCATATAGGCAGTTTCTTAGGTAGTCAATATAAATACTTTGACTACCTACCTGGATCAGAGATGCACAAGATCGCGGAGGCTGGCTAAAGTGAAAGGAGGCCTATACCTAGCAGTGGATCCTACCTGGCTGAGATGATGATGATGAATAAAAATCTTGCATACAATTTTAATAAAGTTTGTATTGTTTATATTAATAATAGTTTATTTACGGGTAGGTAACAACATACAGAACAAAGTAATAAGTTCATAGGTAAACCCTTTATATCTTACATACATTTATATCCATTAAACGTGTTTTTTTGATTTTAATATTTTCATCTAAATTAAATATTTTGTTATTTTATATTAATCTTTATCTGTCTATGTCTTTGATTATATACTCTATAGATAGAGTGACAGCGCACCAAAAGCGTCGATAAATTTAGCGATCATCCGCGGGGCTATTTGCTAAGCCGTCATAAGTTCTCGTTATCGGATTGAATGGTCAAGAGGGGGAAAAAAATGACCCGACCAATAATGTACATGTTCTAACTCAAAACTATTAAGTCTATATTATTACCCAAAAAGTTGCGAAATATGTCAATAGATGGTAATTTTGCTTACGCATACATATACAATTAGTAATGACATGACGTGAGTGTAAGACAACGTGCGCAACAAACTTGTGTGCGTTAGACACACAAGGCTAGCCTGTTTTTAATGCGGTGATTGTAGGACGTCACTATATCTATAGAGTATATATGTAATCAAATGTCTATCTATTTGTTATAGTCAGTCCTAGCAACGAAACAACGTTTAACGAAGAACTTAGGTTCTTCAAAAAAAAAAAAAAAAAAACGTTTAACGAAGATGTTTGAAAAACAAAAATAAAAAACGAAAAATTTTAGTGTATGTTTTCAGGTTTGCGAACCTCTCGATCGATTTGTCATGAATAAGTGTACCCCTTTAGGAAACCCCTAAAACGTGTTATTTTTGTTCTATCTCGCTTCCTTTACGAGATATAGGTATAGCGGTTTTTATGGTTCTTTGTGGTTAGGTTGGCATTGCATGGTAATAAATAGATGGAGAATGCAGTGTCATTAAGTTGTGAGCTACCCTAAAAGTTGCAGCTAGATCGCCAACCGGGAAGTGCTCGAAATTTGTGTTGCAAGATTCAACCTGGATGGACAGAAGACTTAAAAAAAAAGTGGTTAAATAAAAGCCTCTATCATCATCAACTACATCATTACATAGTAACTATGCCTGGTATCTCGGATTAGAGAAGTCTAAAATTGAAAGGGTGGCCGTTTAATCAACTGATTGACTAATAGACAGACTCGACGGACAGACATACCAGCAGGTGCACGTCTGTACTTTTATTGTATCTGCTAAATTTGTCGTCAATAGTAACATAGTTACTCAATTTTGGTTTTTAATTAAAAAAAATTACGTATATTTTTACGATGGCAGTAATGTAAACCTAGCCTACCGTTATTAGGAAACTCGCGCATCGTTGATAGGGAATCTTGCATTTGAAAACTGGCAACACTTTTTTCTTTTCAATCTTTTTTTTCATGGTTTTTTTGACTGATGTCTCAATTGGTATTGTAACTTACTGATGATCGCTTTTATCGACACTTTTGGTGCGCTGTCAATCAAAGAGCTTTGGTGTAATACCTAAAGTATTGTTTGCATAGAACAAATATTACAAATTAGATGCATATGTTGTGTTTCAGTGCGCGATTACCTTATCTTGGATATCTTGCTCTTGCACCAACCAGGTGTATTCGATAATATTCGCGCCCGCTTCCGTAGCATGGAAACCCCAAACTTGTCTATGGATCACAATTTATTTATTTTTTATACCGAATGAAATGAACGACGTGTCAACAAATTGTTTATCTGTTGTTACGTTGGTTTTTGGTTGGTCTGACTAATCTGTGGGTTGGTTTAAAATAATGACATAACCTCAAAAATATTTTATGTAAATAAATAAAACTCACTTCTTTCTTGCAAGCAATTAATAAATTTCAACATGGCTAGCAGTAGATTAGAAAGAATAGGAACAATATATACTCGGTAACTGTTTTTGTATATGTAAAGCTAATTTTTGTTTGTAGAAAAGGACTAAGTTACTTTATTGCAATATTTTGTATTTGTCCAGTGTTGAGGGTCTCCTAATCCGTGGAGCAATGAGGCCAGACGATAGGCCGCTGTGGTTCGATGTCTACAAAGCCTTCCCGCCCGTTGTAGAGCCCAAATTTGCAAGACCTAAGCCAGAGATCAAGCCAATCAGGCCAATTTTCTACCATGAAGATACCATCAGAGCGTAAGTATCTTCCATCAAAAATTTAAGAAAAGAAATCTTCCATATTTAGTTGTCGTCAATGTAGTAAAAAAAGCGTAGATATATACTCTTTGGTAAATCTATGAGTAAGGAACTTCTAAAGGATCAGTTTGAAGTTATTTGTGTGTGAGTAGGTATGTAAGAAATAAAAACAAGTTTTGAATGTTATGTTTTTACAGGAAATTCCATTCTAAGGGCCATGGCACAGGTGCCATTGATATGCTGAGTCCAAACAATGAGACACAAACTAAAAAGCTGGTCCAACAATATGAAAAGTTTAAAGCTGAAGGAATACCCGAAGAAGAATTAGTAGAGAAATCAGCTATAACGTTGGGAATTGAACGCAAAGGGCAGTATGAGGCTACAAAATCTGTAAAGGCAACACAAACAGTAAACCCTGAATCCATAACCGCACAAGTGATGGCTGATGCAGACTTGAAGAATATTTTCAAGGAATAGATTTAAGATAGGACTTTATAAAAATGTAGATAATTTGTAGTATTAATAAAAAGATTTAGTGGTTTAAACAAAAAAAAATTAATCCTTTTATTGTTTCCTACGAATAAATGATGATGAATGAATATAATATGTATTAGATGAATGTACCTATAGAGCAATTGATGTTCTCAATCATACATGAGATAGATTGGTATTAGGTTTCAGATTGTTTACTTTTTAGAAATAAGGGATTATATTACTTTCTAAGGGCGGCCTTACCGCTAAAAACGATTTCTTCCAGGCAATTGTTACAACAATGAATAGAGACAGATGGGGTATCAAGGCTAGCAGATAAAGTTGATATGAGATTTATAAAACGTCGAATGCTGTAATACATTTTGGCGCGGAGATGATCCCGCTACCCAAGTAAAACATCCTTGAGTCGTTCTTATAAAAAATTACCTCCTGCCCTCATTCCATGAAATAGATAACCGTTGAGTCAGGTTCACATTCAGCTACTATACCTACTGAACATACCGGCGCATTACTAATCAAGCTATCTTATCTCGAAGATAAGCGCTCAGTGGAACACACCTATTGCTCTTGGCTTTAGTGTGTCATCAGTTCTACCTGCTACCAAGTGTTGTGTTGTAAATAAAGTGCGTAAAACATCAAAAATGGCACAAAGGAAATCGTTGTTGTTCTATTTTGCTGTAATTTTAGGTGGGTACCTCGATTTGATTGTTATTTCAAGATAATTATTTATCTCGAAGACTGAGTACTTAGGTAGGTACCTACCCATTTACTAACATTATATTGCTGTTTGTCGTGAAGTACCCTAAGTATGTAGCGTTAGCGCTAGAAGGCGTTCCCTGCAGGATTTCGTAGTCGCAGTAATGTGAAAGAAATACTGTGTTTCAGTCTTAAGGGCACCGGAACCGGAGGTAGTGAAATTACTGGTCTATAAAACTGAATATTAAAATGTCTTGAAGTGGACGAGTGCTATTAGCAGTGTCGCACCAGCCTATGTGATTTAAATCCCTGGTGTAGCACTGTTCTTTTCATGGCATTCGTAAATCCACAGAACACTATACCTACTCCTAGCGGAGCGTAAATCAAGCATCGAGTTACTACTAGTTATCGACTGTTGATTGACCTGACTTTTAATAATTGCATTTCAGTTATTCTCAGCACACTTACACAAGAGACAGAAGCTAGACGAAAAATTCTTCGAGGCAGGCGTGTAATGACGCGCACTTATTACCGTAAGTATTACCTACCTCACACTTAGGCATGGTATTTTCAAAAGCTTTTCAGTCAGCAAACAATGTGTCCTGAGGATTTGTGAAAGGATGCCGAAAGCGATGCCTGGTGGCGCACTATTTTGTACCTTTGAGATAGGTTTATGTCCAGCAAGGACTGCGATATGTTTATTTACTATATGTATATTTATTTATATTTTTACCTACCTACATAAAAAAATCCTTATTTTATTTTATGTATCTAGTAGTTAGTTTTCCAACAATAAAATTATTCCTTTCTTTATGTTGCTGATGATGATGCAAACCAAAAATAAGCTAGATATATTCGTTGTTTCTCAATCTTACTTTTTCCACATAAGATATCAAACTGCGTGGTTACAGGTGGCAATGCAGTTCCAGCATGGGCCATCAGCCTCATGGCGGGTATTGGAATGCTAGCCGTCGGCGGAGTCCTTTACGTGGTCATGCGGAAACTAGTCCTGTCTTCAGAAACTGGATCTTTGAACACTTACCAGCCTGCTATGCAGCAAGACGTTTAATATTGTTATAATTTTTAAGCCGTGTTTGTTTTATTACTAGGTCATTGGTAAGAGATTTCAGTCCCAACGAGTTTACAATTTATATTTTTTGCGCCTTATTCGATTTTTACGAATTGCCGAACTTAATCAAACTATGAAACACAGACATTTCTAGAAATAAAACATAAGTTTAGGTACTTAATTGTATTTCATTTATTGGGTTAGCAATTATAGAGATGAATAGTCAATATAATTATGTGTATTACTCTCATTGTACGGAATTGGTATATGAATGAAAGTTATAATTTAGAACTCCCTGCGATGGTATTTGTCAGGGTCGAAGTAGGAAGTGACGACCACACGATTGCTGAACTTGCGTCCAGTCAGCGTCTGTTGCGCTTTCTGGCAATCAGCAATGCTGTTGAACTCCACAAATACCTGTTAGAAAAACCGATTTACTCAATAATTTTATTGTTGTCACATGGTAAGAGGGTAACAGTAATTCACATAAAGTGGTAGGATCTCATGCGAGCCCCTTTAGGGCACTACAATAGAAGGCTTGCAGACCGAGGTTTTTGAACCACTTTCTTTTGTTATTGACAAGTACAAAATAAATCAAATGTATTTATTTACCTTTCCACATCCTGGTACTTCAACTCCTTCAATGGGTCTCGGAATTTCTATACTGCGCACACAGCCATATTTATTACACTCCTCCCTGTAATTAATAAAATAAATTTAGTTTATCCATTACATAAGTATGTATGTACACTAAGCGACAAACAAGTTGTCCTGTGGCTAACAACGTGACAGAGATGCGCAGAACGCAATTCTTAGGTCAAATTGGTTCTGCGCATCTTTGTCACGTGGTTCGCCAGAGGACAACTTGTTTGTCGCTTATTATACAGTTGTTAAAATGATGAGTCGCGACAAGATGCATCTAAAAGATAAACTAAAGTAAATCCGGCTATAAGCCTTCCACTTGAAGCCGTACCGAACAAAGCCCGAGCAATGCAGAAGTGACTGTAAGCTAAATGAGTCATGTGATTACTCACTTGATATCCTCAAGAATGTCCTCATACTCCTCCTCGTCGCGTAGCTCGTCCGGCGTCACCATGTTGAGAAGACATAGCACCTCTGTAGCCGGGCCAGCGCCGGCCAGCGTCAAGCCTGCGACTTGAAGCTGGACCGGCGCGGCGCCGGTCATCGCTGAGGACATCAACATAGCTATGTTCGGTTAATCAGGAAAGTTCTCAAAGCTATAAGGGCACTTTATACAAATTTCGGATAGGTGGGAATGCAAGGGTAATATATAAACATACAACGTCGAAATTTGGAATCGGAGTGTAATGTCCCTTTCGCAAAATGTCCCGCTCCTAAAAACGTAAGCATTTCGTATAATGCCCCGTTCGCGAATTCGTAAAATGTCCCCCAGGTAACTTTACGGCGTTATGTAATTTTGAAACCTAGTATCTCAATTACCGCAAAATGCAGTTGGATTTAATGACTCAACATTTATGAAACTAAATAATTTTAATCTAAGATCAAGTACGAGTATACGAAGTCATTTCGATTTGTTACGAAAAACGGGCCGTTTTGAGAATGGGCCATTTTGAGAACAGGCCGTTTTGGGAAAGGGCCGTTTTGAGAAAGGGCTGTTTTGAGAATGGGCCATTTTGAGAACAGGCCGTTTTGAGAAAGGACCGTTTTGAGAATGGGCCATTTTGAGCACGCGGGACATTTCGCGAAATGGACATTACACTCCGATTCGCGAAATTTAGGTCAATTTATATTGCAAAATTTGCAAACCTTACTCAAATTAGATGGAAGTTAGAGGCTACATTTTAATTCATTGCCATGCGATTGAAACCACAGCAGTAAGTGATCCTATTTTTACAAACTGATAAAATGTAAAATGTATAAATAAAATGTATTATGATTATTTTATTACTCTTTGGAAGTAAAAGGAGGAAAGCAAGGTAAGAGGTTGGTAGGATAAAGGATGCTCTATGGATAAGGACAGTAGAAATACCTAGTGTCGAGTTCTTTGCTCCAATGCTGGCTCTCTGTACGATCAGCTTCTTATCTCCCAGCTGCATTCCATTCAGCCCGGCTATTGCCTGAAGAAAACAAATATGTTGATAAAACTGTTCACAGAACAGTTCAGGGAAGTTTCGTATAGTACATTATTCAAAAATATTTACCTGGTCAGTCATAGAGATATCAACATATTCAGCAAATGCATATCCTTTGCTGAGTCCAGTTGATGAATCCTTCACCAGATTGAAGGCACGGAGTTGCCCAAATGACATCAGAAGTTCCTTTACCTACACATACATTACGTTTAAGCAGACAATCAGCTAATCAAACTAAATAATGTAAACACTAATAATTTTAAATAATATATTTGTATGTACATAGTTAATCTGATTAAATATTTTTATGTTCCCATAACATTTGCTTTCAAAAGGCGGCATTTAAGTGAACGTTATCTGACCTGTGTCTAGCCGCAAGTTAGAATCAGATATGAATGGAGGAGACTTGCCTTGAAGTGCCGATGTCTCATTCAAGTACAAGATGTAGGTATAGGTGAGAATGAGAGACAACAGTGACACGCGAGCCGCGAGTGTGCCAAATCTATGCTAGGGAGGGCAGAAAGCAAACTAGATCAGTGAGTTGTTTGAGAATGTATCGAGCATAAAGCTCGTCCCGCGAGGGTACCTGTGGAATTCCTGAAAGGAACAAAACAACGCGGCTCACTGCTCGCCTGGAACCTGTCAACTGTTGAATCTCGCCCTGAAATGCGGCATCTGATGCCGCCTAGTGGGAACTGCCTACCACCTCATAGGCATTCACAATCATATCTCCATTTCATTGGTTTGTGAACACCTAGCTGTTAAGAGGTTCACAATTATATCTCCATTTCATTGGTTTGTGAACATCTAGTTGTTTCGAGGTTAGGGATAATTAATTTTTATTAATGAAATGTGTTACTTTGGTTGAGGATAACAGCCTTTAGACCTAAAAGGATAATAAAATGCGGAGACTGGTTACCCACCTGCAACATATAATTTTGCAAATGAAATAGAAATTGACAACATTTTTCAGACTAAATCTTGGTGTTGTAAAGTTTTAATGGACTAGATTTTTGGAATAATGTGGCTTAGAGCCTTTGACATTACTGGTCATATAACAACCTCATAAATCAGTCATCAATCTACTATTGCCTAACAAGGCAAATTAACAAAAAGAGTAAATAGAGACAAACTTTCTTAAAAGTTGAATGTCTTAGTTCTTAAGTCTCGAATATTTTGCTTTTCACTTTGTCTACACAATTTTTATTTGTCATTAAAAACAATTTATCACAAAATATCATAATGTTACTGTTTATCAGTATGGTTTTATTATAGGCCAAATTCATGGCATTTGCTTGTATTGCCTTGTTCAAATGACATTTAGTGATAAATGCTTCAAATAGAAATGCACCTTGTTTATACTAAATGCATGGGTACTTACTTGATCCTCATTTAGATAATTTGGCAAGCCGCCAATGAATATTTTATGTGGTGAATCTGGTACAACGGTGCTGATTACCCCAGCTGCAATAAAAAATGAGACTTTTATTTATTTACCTTTCCCAGACTATGTTTTGACCTGAATAGAAAAACTAAAGAAGTTATAAAATAAGACTTGAATTAATTATCATCTTAGCTCAGATAATTCAAATGTACTATAAGCATGTTTTTAAACTTACCCGGTACATTGATTGATGGATTCTCAGTACCAGGCATTGGCTGATAATCATGTGGTCGTCTTATCTTCAAACTCTGTCCTTTAAAGTTTATTCCATCAAATGCCATGGCTTGTGTGGTCTCATCGATGGATCTAAACTCCAAAAATGCAAAGTTTTTGTCCAAGTTAATCTGACACGCTAAAACGGGGTTTCCTGCAGCTTGCGCCAAACCGGAGAGATGCATTTGCTGATTGAAGAACTCCATTGTTTCTTCTTCGGTGACGCCGAATGGAATGTTGCCAACATACAATCTTCTGGCTTGACGAGTGATGGTGGATCCTACCACTGGTACGGCCGCTTGGGGCGTGTCAGCGACGATGTTAGCCGGGATCTGTCCTGCTGCTTGCATAGCCTTGTACTGCAGCGGCGTGATGTGCTCGAAACCCGGTGGCGGCACATCCCAGTACAGGGAAGGCTTGCGGCGGCGAGACCTCTTGCTAGCCGGATTGGGAGACTTGGATCGACTCTTCTTTTTTTCTCTACGTTCAGGGCGTTCCCGCTGCGGAGATCTTGAGCGGCGCCTTTCGCCGCGAGAACGTGATCTGCGACGGCGTTCTGCTAAAAATGAAATTAAGCATCAGGCCCCAGCGCATCATGATTTTATTAACCACGGTCGATGTATTTACCTTTATCTTCACCCATCTCTATGAAATGTAAAGTTTATCACGCACAAACCAAATCAAAAACTTTTAGCATCAGCAAAGCAAAATGGCGCACACAAGCGTACAAGAGCCATAGACAATATTAATTTAAGTGATTTTGTTTTTTGGAGCTACAATGATCGCTGTGCAGCCGACTCACACATTCGGTCCGTGTGGTAAAATATTGTTATATTACTGGCAACACTAAATGAATGAAGCTCAATTTTAGGCACAGAGTACACCCCTCAGGCTTCGATGTTCATTCGTTTGAAATTTTCATTCATTCAATTCAATTTCGTAAACACGGCGTACTCGTCAACACGTACCTACTACATATTTTTCTCATCTTGAATTTATCGAAAGTGAAAGTTTTAGCTCAAGTCGCTTTATAGATTACGTGTTTTATAGGCGCAGTTATTGTTGATGACATGTTCTTATTCGAGTAATTTTTCGTAAGCAATATTGTTACAATTTTCATTCAAAAATGGTAAGAAAACAATATAATCACACACTACAACGGTTTTTTTTGTTCTTGGTGTTACATAGTTTTTACACTTCTAGGATTTTCAAAACATAAATGGAAACGTAAAGAAGAGAAATCTACCTGACCTAGAGGTAAAGGAAACTAATAACGACGGAGCTGAAAAAAGTAAATCAAATGTTACGAACACCAAAACTATCGCGCTCATATTCTTGTCCTTACTACTGGATCTATTAGCTTTTACAATGATATTACCGCTGCTGCCAACCCTAATGGACTATTACAATAAAACAGAGGGACAGGGCAATGGGTTGTATGCATGGTTGCTGAAGGCAGTTCAAGGGTTTCAGCGGCTCACAGGCGCTCCCGATCGTTTTTCGTCTGTCTTATTTGGAGGGGCTCTTGGATCCATGTATAGTTTTCTACAATTCTTGACTAGTCCTATCGTGGGAAGCTTATCAGATGCCTATGGAAGGAAACCAATGCTTCTGATCTGTTTGGTAAGTTGAGTCTGAGATAATTCATACTATTATTATTATAATATATATATATAGCAGTTGTAGCCAGTTGTAGCTCACTGCAGGACAAAGAACACTCTTCTTATTCCACTCCTTGTGGCCAATCATGCTTTTATACCTAATGAGTTGTTAAAGATTTGCAAATTTTTTATCCCATCTAGGGCACAGTACTTTTGTCATAAGTGACAAATATATCATGCTCTCAATGATCTTATCCTAATCTTATAAGATTATTATCTAATATGATTAGGTGTGATCTTTACACCTCACACCAACAAATCAATAGATAGCTCTCAATTGCTGATAAAGATATTCCATACAATACAATGCACCTTTTTATTATTGAGGACAGTTGTAATAAAGCTTTGACGAATTATTAAATTAATTGAAAAATTATATTGTACAAAGTGACTGATCATTTTCAGCAAGAAATATGATTATTAAAATTATTGGATTAACCTTATTTTTATTAATTATTTGATCAAGTGAAACTATATTTCAAGGACTTCTGTAGATAATAGCATGAGTTTCTTTCCTTTACTTTATTGAACATTTTGATTACCTACCTACTTCAATTAGCATTTAAATGTAATTTTAATGCAAATTAGGAGATATCATTGTTACAAGGAGAACAAGTTTTGGTCTGAATTAAAGGGCATGTCAACAGACACACAACATACCAAACCCAATAGCCATAGTTATTTTGAACTATTTGCCCGCAGCTAGCATGTGTGGTATTAAGGTCAAAAGTAGCCTGTATCTTTTTCCAGTGCCTAAAATAGATAGATAGATAGAAATTCTTTATTGAGAACCAAATACCATGAGAACCATAGGTAATTTATGTCCATTACCAATTTCAGCTCAATCACTTAAGTATCTTGTTTTGGGTGGTTTTGGCTTGACAAATGTAATGAGCTACACGCAAGTTTTTCCACATTCAATTTTCACAAGTTGCTGTACCCAACAGGGTAAATGTAACTACCCTAGCCCTTAAGCTTTGTTTTAAGTGTTTAGCTTTAGATATTTTGCAATTAATTACTGAATTACTGAAAAAAACTACATAACATGTTAGAAAACTGGGACCGTTTTTTTTTTCAGACAGGTATAGCTCTCTCCCATGCGCTATGGAGCTGTGCGAGTACATTCAGTACATTTGTGTTGGCTCGGTTCATTGGAGGCTTGAGCAAAGCGAATGTGAGCCTCAGCATGGCTGTGGTCACTGATGCTTCCAATGAGAAATCTAGAGCAAAGGGCATGGTAAGAAAAATACAAAAAAATATATACTACAAAATATTTTTGTAAAACCTTGTTTAATGCCTGTTCAGGCTTAATATACCGTTGGGCTTTCTCTCGTCTTGTTTACTTAAAAAATAGAAAATATGAACGTCATATTCCTACCTATCTACTTTTACCCGGAAACATGCTCAAAAAAAAAATACAATTATATTATGGTCTATTTTTTGTGTTCTAACTATAAATAATTGTGTTAATTTTGTAAATATGATTTGTAACTAACATTTTGCTCAAAGTTTTATATAATTTGTAATATTAATTTTATTTCACTAAGTTACTCGCTCAATCGTCTTCACCTATAATTGCAGTGGCACTTGGCCTGAGCTATGTATCATGTAACCAAAAAAATGTATTAGTGTATACTGTGTTGGTGATCAAAAGTTCAGGAGACCATGCAGTCTGGTCATTTATTATTTAAAAAAAAAACTAAATTATAAAATTAATTTAAGTAGGTAGTAGGTACTTAAATATTTTATAGCAACCTTATTTTTCCAGGCACTTATAGGGTTGGCGTTTTCAATAGGATTTATAGTGGGTCCGCTAGCTGGTGCGTGGTTCGCCAAGAACAGTGACGCCACTTCCGGTATGTGGGGAGAGCGGCCCGCTATGTATGCGCTGTCTCTTTCACTCGCGAACATAGCACTTGTGTGGATGCTTGTACCAGAAACTCTTGCCAAGGTAATTTGAAATGTAATAATTAGGAATTAAGCACTCAATAAAAACAATCGAAGTACTTTAGTATCAGTTGATAATAGTTACGAATAGCTTAATTGATCCAATTCGACACTACATCGCAGCTAGCAGAGCGGATACATCATTGCTATTACCATATTTTTGTTATCTGTGCCTATGTTTATGTGTATCTTTGAATATTATTTCTGCTAAAATACTAATATTGCAATGCTGCTTTTTTGGACTAGATTAATGGACAGTTTATTACTTATTTCAACACGGACGCGGAGCTAGGCTGAGTGAAGAGGAGCGGACTGTGCATTGGCCAATCACAGTGCTGGAAATTCCACTTCCACTTCACTGGCTAATGCACGGTCCGCTCCTTTCCACTCCGACCAACTCCGTGACCGTGTAAACGCATCCTAAGAGTTACTCATCATAGTTCATAGTTTACTATTCGCTTTAATCTATCTAGTGAAATGTGAAACAATTATAATAATAAGCCCATTTTTGTTTCAGGAGAAAAGAGCTCCATTGACATTTACACTAGCCAAAACTGTAGACTTCGTCTCACCGTGGCACCTACTAAAATTCACTGCAGTAAAAAAATTAACGAGCCATCAAAACAAAGTACTCTCGAAACTGGGACTGACATATTTTCTATACTTATTTATTTACTCAGGCCTAGAATTTACAATCACATTCTTGACGCATCATAACTTTAGGTACACAGCTATGCAACAGGGAAAAATGTTCTTAGTCATAGGTGAGTCATATTGATTAAAAACTTATTAGGAGAAACCCTAATATAGTGCACTAAAGGAGCCTCTTTGAGGCGCACTTGAAATCCTTTCACCACACTGGTTTGAAAGAACTAGTGACACGGTAAGAAGAAAAAGGAGAAACCCGGTACCACCTTAGAAACTAGTAAAACAGGGCGTTTTTCGAGTCATTACGACTAACTTTAAATAATGATATAAGTTTTTAATACAAAGTTATTATATAGTATGAAAGGCACTGTAGATATTATATATCTACATAATAACCGAAACATAGTAATGCTTACACATTACTGCTTGGCAGCAGAATATCTGGCACTAACACCCATGGTTTGCCTCTCAACTTTTTGTAAGTTGTTCGACTCGTAACATAAATAATTAAGTAAGTTTGTCGTGTAATTTTTGGGAGTAATTAAGTTCATGAATGGTTCTTTGTTAGATTTGAACTCTTAAAAAATCTAGCATCATTAAAATGATATTTGGAATTTTTCCGACACCACAGTCGGCTAACTTAGTGCGTGACTTTGATAAGAATTGAAAATGTAATCAAACCTCTAATTGCGCTTTAATTCTGTTGAAAAGAAAACAAACCATGCTTTATTTGCTTTATCTTGGCCCCGTTTCTCATGTACAAGGTTGACTTGACTTAATTGGAATTTGGATGTGTTTTATGGATAACTGTATCTTAAATAATAAACTCTTAAAAGGTATTTGATAGTGCCAAATCTCTGAGTAACTTAGCAGACAGATTAATTACATTATAGCCAGTGAAATTACTGGGCTGACGGAACTCACTAGATTATTTTTCCTCTTTTTATATATTTTTTTTTATTATTCTTCTTATCGTGTATAGAACTAGTGTTCTTTCGAACCAGGAGGGTGGTGAGAGGATTTCTAGTGCGCCACGAAGTGGCTCCTATGGTGCACTTGACATGTTTTTCGAACTTTTTATGTTCTATGACATGCCGGTCTCCTCACGATGTTTTACCGTAAATCACGTGTTTAAATGCACACATAGATTTTTTTAACAGAAAAATCCATTGGTGTACGACCGGGTTCAAACCCACGACCATCGGATCGAAAGTCAAGGCACCTCCCACTCGGCCAACACGGCTTTTTCACCACGACTCGCCTGATGGAAAGCGATGTCGTGGCCTATTTTGACACGCTTACCTAGAAGATGCTTGTTGATGCGATCCTTGAAAGACACCCAAGACTCAAAATATCATACTCTAGCCGTTTCGCTCTTGTTTGCTAAAATGCACACAAAAAGTTTTGAATTGTTATGTTAGTTTTGCTAAAACATCGATTCTCAGGGCGTTTCATAGATACAGAAAGCACAACGAATGGTAAAATCTTACGCAACCAAAATAAATGATACCTATCGGGCGAATTAACATGACACGTGGCTCGGAACATGTGGGGGTCATGTAAATTCGACCGAGTTATACACTAACCTAATGTAAAAATTAACTTATAAATAATTTAGAACCTTATTACAGGTTTAATAATGGCGGTATTACAAGGCGGCGCCGCGCGACGGCTCGGCGCGAGAGGAGCAGAGAAGGCTGCTATTGGCGCTCTCGCTCTAACACCATTGTCGTTCCTCTGTGTCGCCCTGGCGGCTACGGATGTGACGTCACCGTCCCCTCTTGCTTGGTTATGGACCGGGCTCGTACTATTCGCGCTGTGTAAGTTACAATTATTACATCCGGCTCGAAGGACACTATTACTAAGATAAAGATGAATTTATTTGTACCTTTAAACAAGCTTAAAAATAGTATGATAATCTATGTAGCTAGCATACAATTTGATGGTTTGTGATATTTATTTTTTTGGTTTGCAATGCCTAAGTTTTCTACTTGTGTTGTAGGCACTGCTTGACCTTCGGGAATGTTACCATTGTGCCATGTTCACTGGAGCATCATAAATAAAGTGAAAAATATGAATAACTTTAAAGTAAAAATGTATTACTGTACGAGCTTTAGAACTAGCTGCTCCTCGCGACTTAGCCTGCGTGGTTTTAAAGTAAAAAGCAACGCATGTCCTTTTCTCGGTCCTTAACTATGTCCATACCAAATTACAGCTGTATCGGTTTAGTAGTTTTGGCGTGATTGAAGAGCAAACGCCTATCTTTCCACCCTTAAATCCGCAGAAACTTTTGCCATATAATATATTAGTCGACTGTGACTGTCCCGAAGTCTCTTGACTGTTTCTTACTTGCACCAAACTTTCGAAGTTCCTAAGCAATTACTTTACTCGCTTGGCAATTCTTAACGGTCAGAATCTGGACTGTAAAGAACTACCAAGCGAGTAAAGTAATTGCTTAGGGACTTTGACAGTTTGGTGCAAGTAGGCATTAATCTATCTTATTGGCGTTTTATACTCGAAAGTACAATTCTCACGTTGAAATAATACCTAATTAATTATCGAGACACAAAGGCACTTCGTGCAACATGTGCTTTCTATTTATAGCGACCGCCTTCGCCGTGTCGTGCATGACGTCAATGGCTTCGGCGCAGGCCCCCACTGAAGCCCGAGGCGCAGTGCTGGGCGCCCTACGATCGCTGGGGGCTTTGGCCCGGGCTGCCGGCCCACTGGTGGCTTCTGCAGGTAACTAATACAAAACCATAGATTAATTACGGTGTTCCTATAGATAGAACATCAAGATAGACAGTATAAAGACAAAATGGATGCGGAATACAGGACAGAAAATTTTCAGACATTCTGTCAATAAAAATGAAATACCTATCTCTATTTTCAAATAATTTGTTTCTTTTTACCCTGTAGTTTTATTAACAATAAAAAAGCCGTTTTATACATATAATATTTATCTAGCCCTATTACATCTATTTTTTTTAATGTTGCCT
Organism: Lobophora halterata; assembly: GCA_932526365.1. NCBI lineage: Eukaryota > Metazoa > Arthropoda > Insecta > Lepidoptera > Geometridae > Lobophora > Lobophora halterata. Next base: position 3,989,574 of record OW052012.1, read on the forward strand.
CTGACCATTTTTGGCGCATTTTCAATGTACTTTAATACTTTTCCGTTTGGTATTCCGGAATCTAGAAAAAATAATATAGCAAGTTATTTTTTCCTATTAGGTATGTCTTCGGTACGATCCTATTGCTTTCGCTATATCACAAGCCCTTATCTATAAATTAATCTATGCCGAATTTGAGCATAATAAAATTCGTTTAATAATTTCCGACTTGATAAAGGTTCTCTTTCTAGTTAACTGATGATAATTTTCTGTTTCAGCATACTGGTGTTCCGGTGCTGCGGTCACTTACACGATAGGAGCGATTATTCTAATCATTCCAGCTGTGATGTTGTTTAGACTGAAAACGTGAACATAACTTTAAATAAACGCAGACTTTACACTGCCTTAGAGAGCGTTATTCCACTAAGAATTCCATTACATATTTATTTTTAGTTATTTTATACACTATTCTTTGTTTCTAAGAGTTTTGCATCTCGAATGTCAGTATTGTATTAAACAAATAATAACATACGATTTTTTTATTCAGCCCTATCGAATCTGCACTTTTCCCATATGAAAATTATCGCAAACTTGAGCGTTTACAATTATTTTTTATATAAATTGTATTTTACAAATAGTCTGTCTATCCTGCCTGGGATGTGTTAGCTGTTTTATGACGATAAAAAAACTATAACTTATATTTTTATATTTTATTCATAGAAAACAGCTATTATGAGAGAGTTTAAGTTATGAATTTACAAATCATTCTGCATGGCGTGGTAGATGCTTCGACGCAGCGACTCCCAGCCACTGCGTTTAGTTTCCGCCACCAGCTTGTTTTGAAGCTTCTCAATATCATACTCCAATTCGTCAACAACCTTCTCTGTTTCTTCACGGTGGTCAGACTCCATTTGATCACATCTGAAATAAGTGTATATTTCTTAGTAAATTGGTCTATAATTTGTTCGCATACGGTTTTGTACGGGTTTAATTGACTTGATTTATATTCAGTACTCAGCGCTACCATGTCTTGGAGGGTACGTTAGACTGCCAGTCTCTGCTATAAATATGGTTAAATTCGTGAAACCAAATTATACGTCTTTAGACAGAATCTCACAATAAGTAATTATAAATACAAAATTTTGTGACGATGATGATAGATGGATGTTTGTTGCTCAATAACGCTGAAATCATTTGACCAAGCGAATATGAATATATAACGGGAATATATCGAAGGGTTTAATGGCAACAACTGGGTATATATACATAATATTAATATGAAGGTGAATATTAACAATTTCTTACTCTTTCTTAAATGATATTTGTAGTTCCTTTAAAGATTTGAGTTTAGCCTTGTAAGAAGTGGTGGCCTGCTGAATACACTTCATGTAGGATCCTGTGAGGTGTTCCAATTTCTGCTCATTCTCTTTCATTGCAATAAAGTCTGCCTCAACTTGGGAAGTGATTTCTGCAAGACATTTGAACAAGTTCTCATTGCATTGTTTCCTGAAAAGAAATAAATAATAAGACAATGACCACCATAAAAGTAATTTTGACCAACATAATTTGTGGTCACAAGGTGCGAATTATACAGTTTAATTATACTGTACCTTGCTCCAAGTTGATGACTAACTAGATCCAATATTTTTTGGCGAGAATATTTGTTTGTTTCAGTGACCTCTGACTTTTTCTTCTTTGCGCTAGCTTGGTATTGTCCGATTAATCTGGATATATCGTCTTGTTCTTCTGAAGGGTCCTGCAAGATTTCGTTTTTAACGCGCTTCTGATTTTTTTTAGGTTTTGGAGTTTCCATGAAATCGCACGCATCATCACAAATCAATTTTGGTTTCGCTATTTTCTTAGCTGCCATTCTAAGTTAGTGAAAAATATTCAGTTTATGTCGCGATGCACACAATTTTAACAGCAGTAAAACAGAAAATTGCTAGCGTATCGTCGTCACCCGCTGGCTGAATGTTGGTCGTTCGTTTTCCCGCTAATTCACTTTTTGCCGCGCTTTTGTAAATTTTCTTAATTTAAAAAATGTAAAAATGTTAATTCCATAGACAACTCAGAAAAATATTATTTTAAGTCTATCCATACTTTAGACAAATGTAAAAGCTCAAAGCCAATTGGTTTGGCTCGTGAATATTTCATTCGTTCATTTGCTTGCACTAGTTGCCATGGAAACTGATTGATTGTTACTTATCGTATCGCTCGCGATCAAAACAAATTATACAACGTGATTAAAATTATAACACCAAATGCCTTTGTTCAGTAATAAATTCACACCAAAAACTATTCCTGTAAGGAGACAAGACACTTCCATTATCAAGAATGAATTTGGCAGTGACTATGCTTCCAAGGAACTGTCTATAGATGTAGCACCGCTGAAGCTCAAGTTGGGTGATTTCGAAGTGTCCTTTGAAGATGGCCAGTGGATACCGGGTAAATATGCAAGCTTTCAAAGTGTTGATTGATTTTATCGCTATTTAGATAGGTACTCTAGATACCTTCGTTTTTTGACAGCCTCTGGGAAAGCGGGTGCCGCTCATAAAGAAAACAATCGTTTGAGAAACGAATTGGAAAGACTAGAAGAAGAGAATAATATGCTGCGGTTAAAATTCGAAATATTATTAGACATGATGACCGATAAAACAGTAGAAGCAGAACAGGAGCAGATGCAGCGTGCTCAGAGTCTCAGCTCTTTGAAACAGAAGAGTAAAAATAAACATTGGTAATCTATGAATTACTTATCTTATCATGTGTGTTAATTAAGTTTAAATTGTGAATAATAAAACTTCTAAACTATTTATAATTATCATTAATATTATGAAGCAAAAAGGGTTTTTTTTATATTATAAAAATAATAAAATAAAACTTTTGAGGGCAACAGGAAAAGTTATGTTTCACAGCATAATACCTACTGTTTTACCAACTCTCATACACATTCTTAAGCACTTAACAGGCAAAAACACTTTTTTTACTTCACATTTAGACTCAAAATAATAAGTTTTGGAAAAATAATACAATGTCACAACAATCTTTTCACAATCCCGCCAAAAAAAAAGGTTCATAGAAAAACTAATTTTATAATAACTTTCACTTAAAACTAATAACATCAATATAAACAATAAAAAAAAAACTAATGAATGAAGGCTAGTCCTTCCACGTAGGCATTATATTTCTTTATGTCCACAACACTTATCACTCCATATATTATCACTGTGGTTGGATTCAACCACTAGCTAACATTACGCCCTTTTCAATTTTCCTACTTTTTATAATGGGTAGGTTATCTATCACATATTTAGACTCACTTCACTTCACAACTGTTACTGTTACAATTTGTGCCATAAAAGTTTCCCGCGCATTTGCAACTGATCACAGACTATATCTAATTATTATTTGGGCATCTGTTCCTGGTGTGTCCCTCTTGTCTGCAAATGCCGCAGCGTCTCGTCCCGCGGGTTCCGTCTTCGGAGGCCTGCGTGGGCGCCGACGAGCGACCGCGGCCGCGCCCTCGTCCACGGCCGCGGCTATTTGAACTGTAACCACTACCACTGCCCGTGCCGCCGCTGCCCCATTCTGGAAAAATATTAAAATTCACGGCACTTAATTAATACATTTCCATAGATTAATAACCAAAATGGATGCGGTATTAGGACAGAAAAATTTCAGATACCCTGTCAATAAAAATGAAATAGCTCTATTTTCAAATAATGTCTGTTAATTTTTACGATGGAACTTTATTAACAATGAAAAAGCCTAGTAGTTTTAACACATATTATTTATAAAGCCCTGTAACTTCTCTTTTTAGAAATTTAGCCTCAGACCAAAATGTACTAGAAATTAGCCAAAGTGGCTCCATATTTTGTGACGCTTTTTCAATGTTTTCTATACTTTAATACTTCTGTGTACATTTCGTATAACATACAAGTACCTAATTTAATATATAAAAATTATATATAATAACTTGTGTTTAGGTAAAACTAAGTTACATTTTAGTTATCAGTATAAAATTTGATAGGTGGTGAAAAATACTTGATTGTATCTCAACGGTATTTGTAAAGAACAATGATAAGTTTATCACAAGTAATATGAATTACCTGTAGTTGTAGTAGAACCGTCGCTATCAGCCCATTGAAAGAAAGTGCAGCGCGAATTGAAATCCTTGGGACAGCCGTAAAACGGTCGGCCTCTATTAGGACCTTCTTTATGCACAGTGATTCTACAAAAAAAGGAATATATTTTAGTATGTAATTCAATAAAATAAAATACAAGCACATTAAGCGCAACTTTTACTGTAAAAATGAAAGACTAGGTGGAGCTCGCAACTTCGTATGCGTAACGAATTAAAACTATTTTCTAAAGCGTCGATGACACACGGCTTTTTTACACGCTACAAGCCAGCGAATTCGCTTGTAGCTTGTAATATCGCCCAGTGTCATCCGCTTTTTTACAATCTGCTTGTTGACAATCCTTCCCGAAAGCTAACTAACTCACACGCTAGCTTTAAACTCGCCAGCAAGCAGCGTGTAAAAAAGCCGTGTGTCATCGACGTTTTAGTTCCTGTCCAAGTCTTTACATTCAGTGGTTTGGTCTGTACATTGTCTGTCTGTCAATCCGTCAGGATGAAGCCTTTTATTTATATTGGTATCATCATGTCAGTTAGCTGATACTCACTTTTTACATGGCAACCCACAATTACATTGTACATTGTCATCGTTCGGCTGATAACTGTCCCTGGAAAAGTTTGGGGTAATCCCCCATCCTCTGGTGTTGCCACTTCCTGAATTAGAATTTCCCCAGGAGCTACTATTTGAAGATGGCTGATTATTTCCCCACGAAGTACTCGCACCCTGCTGATTTCCCCACGAGTTTGTTTGAGGGGGGGTCTCGTATTGGTTTTCGCCGTCCGTTTCCGGTGCCCATAAAAAGAAGTCACATCCTCCATTTTCCTTGCCTACTTGACATTTATAAAACTTCTTGCCTGAAAAAAAAACAATATATTTATTACAGCCTTAGACAAAAATATACTGCAGCTTCTCAGTTTATATTGTTGCACTAAAATTATAGATTCAACCACGACAGAACTACTGAACGGATTCAGCTTGACATGATACATAATCAAGATTTTACAAAAACATACAACAACAGACTTCAATCGGACTTTTCTTGTGACCGTAGGCACCACTGACAAAGTCACAGGGAAGCAAAATACGCAGTTTTGTTCACTTCAACGACTTTTTTTTCAGTTATTTTGATCCAAAAACAAAAATACTGAACGATTTTGATAAAATTCATAAAGGACCAATCTGAGAGTATATCTTCTCCTACAAAAAAAGATTTGACTAATTGATAACCTCCTTTTGTTAAGTCGGTTGAAAAATAAGTGTAGTTCATAGTCATGAACTAAAGAGTATAACTTATATATAATAAGTTATACTCTTTAACTCTATTCAACATAGACCAAGCAGCGGTTATCACTTCACATAATTATGTAAGTACCTAACTAAAGAATATTTTTTTATTTATTTTATAGGAAATGCCAACAGCATACATAATTTAAATTCTTATAAAATCCTACAAAATCAAACTCTAAAATGTATACTGATTACAGGCTTGCATAACATTGACAGTAAAAAGCGACAGACAACAGCGAAAAATAAAAAGCATTGTGCACACTTACCGAAATTAGCAGTTTGTTTCCTAACAGTCAGCAAAATAGCTGGTTTATTGCATCCACAAAGCACATTGTTATCATCTGTATCCCCGCTAGTATGTGGCGTCGGCATTCGATTCGGAGCTCTATTCGCAACGGGTGGAGGTACAAATTGCGTTGGCGGGTTTGCAGGCCTTTGAACTGATGATGTATTTGTATTCTGTCTAACATTCGTGCTGTTAGAATTAACTATTGAACTAGTATTCGTGTAACTATTTGGTCTCATATTGTTAGTATCCTGAACATTACTATTCTGTCTTGTGAGTGTAGTTTGGGAAGTGTTGGAGTTTTGCCTTGTGTTTGAGTTACTGTGAGTTTGCGTTCTAACACTAGAGAGGGATATTTTCATGAGTTCTAAGAATGTGGTGTCGCATCCCCCGAGGCACCCGATGTAAGGAGGCGGGTAGATGTGGCTTATAGAGTTGTTCCGCCATTCAAATTTGATCTTTTTGTAGTTGGGGCCGCACTGAAATAAAACAATAGATTTTTATTGTACCAAAATACAGGACAATTAAAAATTTGTGACGGTATGTGAGTCTGTTCTTTTTGCGCACGCTGTTGTCTTAACGCTTGATGGATTTCAATAAGTGAGGAGTTATCGTATCTATCTTAATCATGCCCTTTAACATGGAAAATAAACAGTGTCCTAAAATCAAACGTCCCGCGCTTACGGCTCGATGTCCCCACGCTTAAGGCTCTTCGTCCCCGCGCTTATGGCTCGACGTCCCCGCGCTTACGACTCGTCGTCCCTGCGCTTACGTCTCTCTTCACTACACTTCATCACGGCATGACCTAGCCGTAGCCGAGTCGACTCCCGTTATTACGTGCTTATGTTAGGTTGACGGCGAGGTGAAAGGCGATACGGTGTCCTTTTCCGATATGTGTGCTATGACCTTTAGACTGAAAGATCTCTACCAGTGTGAGTAAAAGTGTATACATTACCTCAGAGCAAGTTTCATCCAGAACCTGTAGAGTTTTTACGATGCTGGGGAACCAGACCGCGTTCTTGCAGCTGGGGAACGAGAGGCAGCTGATGTAGAACTCGTCTGCGTTGGTTTTCTTGGCGCGTACCACCATGTCCGAGCCGCATTTTGGACATTTGAATACTGAGAAATAAGAAACAGCGTTATATTGACGCTCTCCTGATTGTATAACGCCTGTGCATGACCAAAAAAGTGCTACACATAAAAGTAGATGATTATAGGGTTCGCCCGTGTGGGATTAAAATAATTAAATTCGTTTTCCAGCTTCTAAACTATACTCGTACTGAATTACAGCCTAATCGGTTTTTTTATTTAGGAGTGATTGGGTATGTTTATTTACTGTGAGTTTGCGATAATAAGATATGAAAATATCCCTCTCGAGTGTTAGAACGCAAACTCACAGTAAATAAATAATAATCTTCTATTTAACACATCCATCCATTCTTACAAAATCTTGGATTTACATATAATTTTTTGACATGTATTTTTTCGATATTCAAATGATAATAATTACCTACCTACTTAGAAAAAAAAATAGTCATCTCTTACTAGAGTTACAGTACAGACAAGTCATAAAAAGTCCAATAGATGTAGGGTCGGCTCTGTAATTGTCTTTACACTCAGCTTACGCCAGTGTTGTCTTGTGATTAAACCACTGGTGGTTTATATTATAGGCACATACATCTTAAGTGGTTAATCAATTCAGTAGTTTACTGTGTACATCGTGTTTTTGTGTGTGGTTTAATCACAGGAGAACACAGGTAAGCAGGGTGTAAAGATCATTACAGACATGTACCTGAAGGCATAGTGGGCATGTTCTCGGTCGTGGGCGTGTACTCGTTGGGCCGTTCGCTGAATCTCTCCGCCAGCGCTCCATCGATCTTGTTGGCCTCTGCGCTCACTGTCAAATACACTTCTTTGTATTTCGCTACCTATAATAACAAAACTATAACTAAGCTTGCAGTGCGTACAAGTCAAACGATCTGTGTGACGCTGATGGCAGAGAGAGTATAATCATCATCAACATGTCAGTCTTTGGACGTTTACACCATAGCTGAACATAGGCCTTCCCTATAAAACGCCAGTCTTCTCACAAACGAAACAATGTCTTCGATCCATCGCGTTAGATATCGAAGCACACATCAACTCGAGTTCGACGTCCCCGCGCTTACGGCTCGTGGTCCCCACGATTACTTCTCTCTTCACTACACTTCACGTTTGGATTCGAAGTGGTGCCGCCATCAACCAGCGGTCGGCGAGCCGTCAGTGCGGCATCGCCTAGCCGTAGCTTACAATACGGTCGACGTATCTTGGTGAGTCTCTGAACATAGGCTATGCGAACTTTAGCGCATGTACACACGTATTACATTGTTTTATATGTATAACATATCAACGCGTGCGAAAGCGCGGGCTTATGCTAGTTGGTTTATAAAAAGAAATTGGCATCGACAGTTTTCTATTGCGTGTTTTCATGCGCTAAAGTTCGCATAGCCTATGTTCAGACTCGCCAAGATACGTCGGCCGTATTGTACGTTGGGTTGACGGCAAGGCGAAAAGCGATACGGTGACGATCCCATTCCGATTAATATGTGTGCTATGACCTTTACCTGTTCAGCTAAGACAATTTGCGGTTGCTTCCTCCCCTCACTGATGGCCTTCAAATCCGCCTCGAGTTGAGCCCTCAGATGCGGCTTGGATATTGTGAGGCCCATCGCATCGTAGCCTTCGACTAACCCCATGCCGAGTAAACCCGGGACGAAGTGTATAGCGTCGGCGAGAGCCACGTATGAACGGTTTTTGATCGTCTCTATATGCTCTGCGTGGGTGGCGTCCGTGCCTGAAAATATTTTGTGGAGAAGAGGATGCGTCAAAATATTTTGTGAAGAGAAGAGGGTGCCTGAAAATATTTTGAGTGGAGAAGATGATCCCTGAAAATATTTTGTGTAGAGAAGCGATTGCCTGAAAATCGTTTGTATGGAGAAGAGGGTGCTGGATAGTGTTTTTACCTATTCCATGTTTTTCCATTAAGGCGATGAGATCGGCCTCCGTGAGTAGGTTTGGAGGGGAAGTGCTGCCATCTACCATGTCTATACTGGTTGGGGCAAATGTCTGTCCCGTCTGAAAATTACACAGGAAAATGACATGCATTGTACTGTTAACATATTTGACATCCTATGCCTTAATCATACGTACCGAGTACTCGGCCGAGACAGTGAATGCTTCAACATCAGTCGCTCAGCCGAGCACTCGGCGCTATGTTTATACGTACTTGGTACGTGTGATCAAGGCATCACTTACCGTGTTTCAAACAGAAAAACATCTTTATATTTGTTTCTTAATCGACGGGTTGAGTTCAAATTCGGCAAAGATGTAAGTAGTTGAAATAAGACGAGCTACTTAAACCCGATATGGTATATCACATGCAAAGCTGAGGGAAGACTTTTAGTTACCAACCTGATAAACGTGAATTTCCTTTGACGACCACTTATCATACGGATACACTTCTAGATAGTTCCTTGCTGTGATCATGAGTCCACTAGCTGAGAACTTCTCATTGGCGACTTCGATGGTACAAATGGTCTCTTGACCCTGCGCGTCTTTGGAACAGCACGCGAGAAACGAACGCACTATGAACTCGTAAAGACGCTGCTCGTTGCCCGATAGACCTGAGAAAATGAGCTTTGTTACTGAGACTGAAGGTTTAATTGTATACGGGACTTCAGTGGTACAATACAAGTGCTCTCCTGACCCTTCGAGTCTTTGGAACAGCACGCGAGGAACGGAAAAACGCACTATAAACTCGTAAAGACGCTGCTCGTTACCCAAAAGACCTGAGAAAATAAGCTTTGTTACTGAGACTGAAGGTTTAATTTTATACGGGACGTCAGTGGTACAATACAAGTGCTCTCCTGACCCTGCGCGTCTTTGGAACAGCACGCGAGAAACGAACGCACTATGAATTGTTATAGACGCTGCTCGTTGCCCAAAAGGCCTGAGAAAATGAGCTTTGATACTGAGACCGAAGGTTTAATTTTATTCAAGAATTCGATGATACAAGTGATCTCTTGGCCCTGATCGTCTTTGGAACAACGCGCGAGGAATGAACGCACTATGAACTCGTAAAGACGCTGCTCGTTGCCCGATAGACCTGAGAAAATGAGCTTTGTTACTGAGTCTGAAGGTTTAATTTTATTAGGGGATTTCAGTGGTACAATACAAGTGGTCTCCTGAACCTTCGAGTCTTTGGAACAGCACGCGAGGAACGCACGCACTATGAAATCGTAAAGACGCTGCTCGTTACCCAAAAGACCTTTGTAACTGAGTCTGAAGGTTTACTTTTATACGATATTTCGATGGCACAAATTTTAATGGTCTCTTAACCTTGGGCGTCTTTGGAATAGCACGTGAGAAATGAACGAACAACAAACTTGCCGCTTATGGACGCTGCTCGTTCCCCGTTAGACCTGAGAAAAAAAGCTTTGTTACCAAGACTGAAGGTTCAATTTTATACAACCTACTACTTACTGTTTGTGTATTTAGTGGGATGTATAGGAGGATGCGCTTTGTCGCTCTTATTGCCCTGCCTCGGCGTGGGTCCCCCGCTATCCAGGATCCCCTGCGCAAACGCTCCCCAGTTTTGGTCCCCAGTCTGCAACCCCACTAGCTGTCCCAGATTCATCTCTTTAGGGTACTCATTGGTCTCCGTACGCGGGTAAGAGATAAGACCTTGCGTGTAAAGCTTCTCGGCAAGCCGCATTGTTTCTTTTGCGTTTATTTTCAGCTTTCGTGACGCTAGTTTTTCTAGTTCCTGTTCAGTAAAAAAAAAAAAATTCTTTAGAAGAATCATAGGTAAATAAAACAAATCGTGGAAAGACTTTTAATAACGGGTTCGATTCTCATGCATACGATAAATAAGAAGCATGTCACATAAAATTTAAATTCAGCCTACAACATATTATTATTGAATTGGTTAGGTAGACTTTCATACACAAATATTTCCATACACAATATTTATATGAAATTCTATCTTATTTCCTTTTTTTATAAATAAATAATAATTAATATTTTATACATTTCACACAACGTCCTCTAGCCCCAAACTAAGCAGAGCTTGTTTAATGGGAACCAGATATCTGAAACAATACTTATATACTTCTTTTTTGTAATACATACACAGAATACATAAAAAAATACCCAGACTCAGGACAAACATTGGTTTACATTACACAATTTGTTTGTCCTGAAGCGGGAATCGAACCCGCGACACCGGCGTGGCAGTCAAACACACATGCCACTGTCGTCGTGTCGTCAAATGACATGATTTGAAATTAATTTTGGGAAACACCCTTTACAGCGAAGTGCAGGTAGAATAACTGGTAACCTGGTGCTAGTTAATTGGATTGATCCAGTTAATTGAAAGAAAATTACTTACAACTGTGTCCAATGGCAGAGGTCTCCACTTAGACTTTGGTTTCGTTTTGACTTCGCACACTTTAGCCTGCGGGTTTTCGAGGCAGATATCGTGAAATATCTGGCACGCGTCGCGGTCGAACAGACGCACTCGATCCCACGCGAAATCAACACTCAGTCCGTTTAGTGTATGGTTTACTGAAAAAAAAAAAAAGAAATATATTATTTTATGACTGCTACCTTATTGTTTTGTAGCAAAACTATTTTATTGAGAAGGTATTGTATGGTTCTAGTGTTGGGAACCACACTAGGTATATTGAGAATGAATGGTTTCATTTTATTTTATTTTTTATAATCAGCCTATAATATTCCCACTGCTGGGCTCGGGCCACTCTCGGCAGGAGAGCGATTGTTCGATTGTTCCCAATAAAAAAGTGTAAATCAATATCTTATAACTACAGAATGTTTTTTTTCTCTAATCCAGACATAAGACAGTAATTTTTTAATGCAATACTCAAAAATAAAAGTGCTGGATAACATAATAATAAATATAATCTTATTTCTGCACTTGTAAACAGATTAAAACACCTTTTATCTTCCAAAATGGTTCGGCCACAAAGCTCTCCACAGCGCGGTACCTCTCCACAACAAAGCCAAGCGTCGGGAACTGACAGGAGCCATAGCTGACCAGGCTATCTGCCAACTTGGAGGGGAACACCTTTTGCAGACGCAGGGTTTGGAACCTGGTGAATGCGGCTCCTATGAACAACAGAAACATCTTAGCATCCGTAAAGTATGTACATAATCATAATCTTTATTGGAACAATGTACATAATGGTGATAGGTCTTAACTAAGATCACAAAGTAGGTATAGTTAGTACATTGGCCCTGTCAGGGTACAGCAGGGTTACTAATCACTATATGATAGCATTTACCTGGGCATTTTATAATACCACAGGTAGGTGGAGATAAACTTAAATAAAATAAGTATTCATTTACATATGTATAAATTTCTTAAAAACTATTAAGGTATAGTGCACGCAAGCATTTTCAATTTAAGGCTAATCCTCAAATCCGAATTCCATACAAAATGTTTCGGACAAATACTCAAAAAGTACGCCGTATTATAGTAATTTCTTCACACTATTCGTTTCGTCCATGTTCTTTGATTTCGTCAACAAAAAAAGTGAAAGGTTTCATACTTTAATTTAGATTTTATACGTGTTTTAATATTAACCCTACTAACTTAAAAACACGTATAAAATCTAAATTAAAGTATGAAACATTTTGTATGGAATTCGGATTTGAGGATTCCCCTTAATGTAGTCATTTTACATATCAGAATTCTTGAGGGAAAAATAATGCCTTTGCAAACTTAAGAGTGTAATATAAATGTGAAAGTTTGGGTGTGTATACATACATGTCTGTGCAGCTGACTGTACAGCCAATAAAGAAAGTAAGTAAACATATGTTACATTTTACCTTGATAGTAATTAAAGCCATGGGCACCATTTAGTGATAACGCAGTAAATAATGAATTAAGAAAAAAAATTACAAAAACAAGTTACATACAATAGAAAATTTATTTTTGTTAAGGCTCTAACTACACATACATATGTTGAACCTTACCTATTCTCAGGTCCAACTCTTGTCTCACATCTACAGCATCACTGATGTTCTTATTGGCCTGTTCCAAGTTTTGCAGAGCCCGCGACACCGACACAAAAGTAATTTCTGAGAATTTGGCCCGAAATATTCTAAGATTATTTTTTATTGCAGTGCACACTTGAATTATCTCAAATCCAATGTTCTCCCCTTCTCTGTCACAATCTGTCCATATAATAAGACCTTGGCAACTGCGGATTTCTCTTTCCAGAGTTTTCTGGAAACAAAAGTAAAAATTTATTCAAAAAAAGATGACATGGTAAAATAAAGTACCTATAGTCTTGCGATTATCTCACATAGTTTGCAACGGATATTTATCGCACTTACCTTATCTAGTGATAGTAGATGAGCATGATAAATATCTGTTTCAATCTAATAACAAAATAATGTATTATTGAAGAAACTAACCTTTATTTTTTCATAATTATCAGGGCAGTACTTGAATACTGGCGCATCGAACAGAGCCAGTGGACTGCACGATTGCCAATGCTTATATGCTCCTACAAACTCCAAAGCAAGAAGATGCCCCGAGACTGAAGTCATCACCATCTGGCATCTTTGGCCACTTACATCAGCGTCAAATTCATATATTTTGTTGTATTGAGATAAGCCTTCCCTCTGAAACCATAGTTTATTTTCAACAGTTTATATCTATACAGTCTGAACCATAGTAATGGATAACATTCTTACCCGTCTTGAAGTCCCTCGGGACAGGTGAAGAGCAATATTCTTTGCAGCATCATTCTTTTCTGCTACATTAAGATACTTCATAGTTTCTGATTTACATCGAAGGAGAGCTAAAACTGGATAATTATACGAATATACGCTGAAAACTGTTCTTCTAAGGTTATATCCATTACAGACCAAAATACTCATATTATTGCAAACATATGATCATAACTTTGTATTTATAGAAGTCTGTGTACCGAATGAATAATTTTCGACAAAGTTTCGAGCCTATTTTCAACCAAAAGCACTAAAAATTGCGATCAAATTGTAGGTAAGTAAACAAAAACAACCGGAGAACAGCTGCATGTTACACTAATTTTACACAGATAATAAAACATAACTGAATGAAATGAACGAAACTCTGAAGTGGGCAGCAGTGCAGATATCGAGAATATCAAGTTCAGATTGTCAATAATTGACATTGACACATCTTTGACACTTCTTCAAGGACTTTTTATAATCTGTTTTGTTTTGAATTGTGAATTTCTTTCTCCTAATTTCTTTGTTATTTTAGAAAATTAGATACAAATTTTACGTGGGTCTCTGCGACAAAGCTCACAATACAATACGGAGACAATGTTAAACCCGCGCTCATTTGCGCGTCAACCATTAAACTTATCTAAAATGTGTTTTCTTGTGAATTGTCTCAAACGTTTCAAGAGTTCTCCGCAATGGTTAAGTCGACAAAAAGCAGATCCTTACGTTGAAAAGGCGAAGTTTTATAATTACAGGTGAGTCTTAAATATGATGGTACTATTTATTTATAGTGACTGTGACTTAAAACCTTTGTTTATCTGCAGATGTCGCAGTGCTTTCAAATTGCTGGAGATGAATGAAAAAACGAATATTTTGACGCCAGGCCTCACAGTAGTGGACCTTGGTTCTTGCCCTGGGTCCTGGACTCAGGTAGCAGTTCAGAAAACAAACGCTGATGGAGCAGACTCCTCTAAACCAAAAGGAAAGGTGCTCTCAATTGACAAACTGCAGACATTTCCCATCGAGGTGTGTATAGGATATTTACTAAAACTGATACGTCTCCCAAAAATTAATTGGACTAGTTGTCCAATTGCACAACCCACCTTAATGATGTATCGGGATTTAAGTTGCATATGTCTATTATCTGGTTATTTAACTATAGTCATTATAGTATTTGAACTCAATCAGTGTATTAATTTGGGGCAATTAAGGAAAAAACATCAAATTATTCATGCATCCTCATAAACTTTCACCTTTAATATAATTAGTAGGTTAATAGATATTTTCAAGACTATCCAGTTGATGTCACACCATGACTTAAACACTCATGAATGAATAACACCATTGTCAACAATAAATTAACATCATCAGTTTAGCATTGCCTATGAGCTAACAAATGCTTCATTTTCATTCTCTTATTGCTCGAAGGCTAAAGGAAGGAAAGGTCCTCATTAAAAATACTGATTTATCTGATTTTCCTTTTTAGGGTGCAACAATAGTCAACAATATGGATTTCTCAACCATTGAAGCCCATGACAAAGTGTTAGAACTTCTCGATGGGAAGAAGGTAGATGTGGTACTATCTGACATGGCTCCCAGCGCCACGGGGGTCAAAGAACTTGACAAAGATAGGATAATAGGCCTGTGTTACATGGCCATTAGATTTGCAGCTCTAGTCACAAAAGTTGATGGTATCCTTCTCTTCAAAGTATGGGATGGTAAAGAAGTACCAATATTAGAAATGGATCTGGAAAGGTTTTACAAAAGCATCAAAATAATGAAGCCGCAAGCAAGTAGGTCTGAGTCCTCTGAGAAATTTATACTGGCCAGAGGTTTCAAAGGTATCCAACAGCCTTTACGAAATGGCAGATGGGGGGAAGAATCAGAGGAATGATGTGAATTTTTTAAATATTGAAGCTGTAGAAAGGTCTTCCACTATTCATTAGAAAGGTCTTAACTAGTGCATAATTGTAAATATAACCATAACAAGGTATTATACTATATTACTTTATAAGATTAGTTAGTAGGTCAAATAAAATGATAACTCAATATTTTACAAGAATTAATATTTATTTTTGACATAGCATGATTGCAGCATTTTAATATGTACTTTAGATAGACTATATAGCCTGCAATAATCTAGTCTAGTCAGAAATTTTATTTTTCTAGTACAGTATAGTCTTTCATTACATAGTTGTAATGATTAAAGCATGATCAATAAATTGCACATAATCCCTTACTAATAATTATTTTGTACCAATTGCTTTAACAAAACTTATTTAAGTTCAATATAAAAATATAACAAGTATGTAAGCATTTAATAATACTCATAATGCACTAAGGCTTGGACGTAAACAGATATTATCCTTAAAATGACCATGTCTTTGAAACACTTTATATCAAGTTAGAATGCAATTAAATATATCTTTTAGCTGTATGCTGCATATTATAGTTGATTTTTGGGTTTTTTATCACTCTCAAAGTTATAATAAAATAATCATCTTAAATATGTAAAGAACTTTTTTTAAAAGGTTATTTAATTAAGTACCTCTCTGATTTGCAGATATAATAATAATTTTACTTTTGTCAATAATCCATTTAAGTACCGACATATTTTTAGTAAATTTTAAACATGTTTGTGCGTTTTTAATTTTTTCAACAAAATTATAAGCCTTATTACATTCTTTGATATTTAGAGAGAAAATAATCAAAGATTACATTTATATTCGACAATAATAACTAAAACCTTATCAGTAATAAATAATTTGTAAAGGCAGGCCTATGAAACAAGGCTAAACGACTAAGGCAGACTACTTTCGGGTTAAATTTAACATCTTAACCCATCATACATTGTGCATTAAAGTTCTATGATAAGCCAGTTAGTAATAGTTAAAGTTGTGCACCCTAGTTCCCTATGCCTACAAATAACTACATTGTATTGTTATTTATGCAGTTTTTAATTCAATACAATTCATATGAAGTACCTGTGTACCTCTGTATGAAGTTCTTCTGTTGTACAATGCTGCCTATCGAAAGTACAGAGATTGATGCGTTCAATATCAGATCAAAAAGCATTCAATGGGTATTATTTACATAGTTTCTGGCCTTGTATATTTTTTTTTTACATACCTAGTCCTACTTTTAATCATGTTAGTAGCGTAGGGCTAGATATTATGTTGTACATAGAACTAGCATTCACATTACAAGTTACTTAGCTGTCTTGAGAAGATGAGCAAGGCGCTCTCATAATGGTAAAATACGGTAAGTTTTATGCCATCGCTAACCAAAGAAGAACATGGTAGAACTTAATCTCAATCATAGATTTTATACGAGTTGCTATTTTTTGCCGTGTGATACCTATCTCAGTTTCGCTGCGGACAGTAAGCTGGAGTGTGTTACGTGGTCTAGCGGTCACCGGCTTTTGCTGATACCCTGAGGCTTATGTTCATGACCCAGAAGAATGCAAAATCTCGATTATCCACCAATTTTTTATTACCAAAAAAAATTAGTGGGCAATGCAGACGGTGTACTACGTTGTATCTGTGCAGTCAGTATTTTGGATTTCTACAAAATGGTCTAGAGTGACAGCGGAGCAAGTGCGGCGCCCGAGCCGAGCTTTTGCGAGCTGGCTCGAGCTTAGTACCCGGGTTTGCCAAACAATGAATAAAACTTAAATATTATTATCAATAAAAGGTACCGCTTGACGCAAATCCATAGGAAAACGACTAACGGTAACAGTTATCCAATTTTAATAAAAATTATTTTGAAAAAAAAATCGATTAATTTTTTCTAGTTTTTTTGCCATATAACTGTTCAGTAACAGCAACTGATTATGCGTAATTTTTTTCTGGTAATCAAAAATTTTCGGTGTATAAAGCAGTATGATGCATGTTATACGAATTGCGACCTCGTGCCGTGCGATAGCTTGCTCAGTTGCGCTGCGGACATTAAGCTGGAGTGTGTTGCGTCGTCTAGCAAATGCGGTTTCCAATGTCGCCGTCTTATGCTGATGCCACCCTTATGACCCGATACACTGAAGCTTATGTTCATGACCCAGAAGAATGCAAAATGTGAAGTATTCCCATCCGTCACCCTGCTCGGTCCGCCTAGGGTGACTATGGGCCAAAAAGTTCTATCTGTCCCCTTTCAGCAACAGGATGACAGATGAAACTATTAAAATTTGAAAAAGTTCTATCTGTCCCCCTGTCAGTAACAGGGACAGACAGTCTCGATTATATAAAGCTGTATGATACATGTTATACGAATTGAGACCTCGTGCCGTGCGATAGCTTGCTCAGTTGCGCTGCGGACAGTAAGCTGGAGTGCGCTGCGTGGTCAAGCAGAAGCAGTCTCTCCCCACGTTCGTCGCTGGTGGCGCGAGCGTGGCAGCGACCGCCTCCCGTCTCCACAGCGAAGCTGCATACTGCGCAGATGGCGTATATGAAGGTTAGCACGAAGAGTAAGCAGCCGAAATCTGGAATAGACGATAAACCAATGATGAAACAACTCATATTATAAACAAGATTAAAGTTTATAAAATCTGAAAAAAGCCGACTGTGAAAATATATTACCTACATTGATTGCCAATTCATTATACCAAATTAAATTACAACATATAACTTATATATATTTGTAATCTACTTTTAATTTCATTAATTAATTAATTTTAATTGCGATCTGATGGTCGCGGGTTCGAATCCCGGTGGCAGTCATGCGTAAATGGGTTTTACGTATGACTGCTACCGGTGCTGACTTTCGGTCGAAAAAATCTATGTATGCATCCTACGTTCTCGCAACGGTGAAGGAAAACATCGTGAGGACACCGGCATGTCGTTGAACCTAAAAGTTCGAAAACATGTGTCGAGTGCACGAAAGGAGCCTCTTCGAGGCGCACTAGAAATTCTTTCACCACACTGGTTCGAAGGAACTAGTGACACGATAAGGATATATTGGACGGAAATCTACTCACGGTATAAGTTATGTCCTCCGAACAGGTTGACTACACAAGGATAGCCGTCTCCAATGATAGCGGCTATTATCAGTAGCACCACTCCGACACAAGCCGCCATGATCCACGGGACCACGTACTCCCGTTTGTACTGCACGGCGCCATGCAGCAGCGAGATACAGCACATCAGGTAGATGGAAGTCAGGATTGTGCTCGTGTACAGGAATATCACCGTCACTGGAAACCAAGCAGGGTGTAGGGCTAACACAACATACTAGAGAGTCTTATAGGAGGTGTTCTGTACTGTTCTGTAGGTGCTTGAACCCCCGATTTTCATGGAAGTAGTTGGAGAGAGATACACTACAGGTACGTTTATCTGCCTAAGATATTATTATTTAATGGACCTTTCTATTATGTACTGTAGGTAACCGCGTATGTAGGGCAATAATATCTTATTGCATTAAGTACTTTCCTTAATTTGGCAGTATCATATTCCAGTGTTCCTTCCAGCCATCTCTGTTAGTGAACTTTTACCTAGCTAATTATTTTTTACACTGCAGGTAGATATATAGTTTATAATAAACGAAGTAAATACCTTTAAATGTTACTTGAATGAGAAGGAACACCTTTTTAATGGTCCTTCGAGCGATCCTTAGTATCGAAACTTTAGTATCAAACATAATTTTTCAATGGAGTTGAAGAATTTTTTAGACCATCAGTTATCAATTGTTTGTAGGAACATCTATTTCGATAAGACATGGGTAAACTCACCCGAAGCAAGATGCTGTGCCTTCGCGAACCTCCGCTGGTTGTTAGTACTGACCACATCTCCCTCGTGGAATGTCAATGTGTCTCCGTACGCAACCTCGTAGAAGCCGCGCCGTTCTGCGTCGTCTTCCATGTCGTTGTGCAACATGGAGAGCATCTCCCCAACGTGGGAGATGCCCACTAGCAGGATTATTAGAATAAAAGATGATAATGCCTGCAATCGAAGTCGGAAATTAAATCTGTAGATAACGGATGCCACACTTTTGCACAGAAGAAATAAAATACCTCTGTAGGGCTATAAAGATCCATATCTTTCACTAACATTGATAGGAGTTTGTAAAAACTTGAGCGGTTGTTTGTAAAATATCAGGGACTTAAAATACCAATGATGTGAGTGATATTAACTTTCTAGCTTTATTTCAATGAAATAATCATTAGTGATTAAAATAATTTCAATTATAAGAGCGCTGCGATAAGAACATGAACAATTAAATTAAAAAATCAGGTCCCTCGTAATTTTCTAACAGCGAGTTCTAATCGTAAAGTGCAGAAGTTTATGTACTTACTATTTGATGGACGGCAATAAGAATGGTGCCTTGGCGTAAATTGAAAATATACAAAAAATGATTGAGGCGAATCATCATTTTGTGTGAAAAATCACATCTTTCTGCTCTACCGAACATTTGTACTTCCTGTCTCTAAAAGGCTACAGAAATATGAATTGCACACTTCTTTGCACGCATTGTTTGGACACAAGGCCTAAACTACGGGACTTGAATGGGGCGGCGCATGTCTACCGTATTGATTTTATTTCGCCTGGGGCTAGAGGAGACTGCGCATGTTAGAAACCAGACAGAATGCTGCAGACTTTGGCGATGTTACAGTAAGTCATTTCCTTTAGTTGTAGGAAGTTGTATGCTACGCCACGCTAAAGCGTCGATGACATCCGGATTTTTACAAGCTGCTAGTAGGAGAGTTTAAAAGCTAGCGTGTGAGCGAGTTTCCTTTCGGGAAGGATTGTCAACCAGCTGATTGTAAAAAAGACGAGTTTGCACTGGGCGAATTTCCAAGCTACAAGCGAACTCGCAGGCTTGTTGTAACGTGTAAAAAAGCCGTGTCTCATCGACGCTTGAGGATCTCTGACTTTACAATCCTACAAAGCTGCCTATCTGTTGCCCAGTTTACTCTCACAGTTTTACGATCACTTGAATAAATGAAATAAAATAATAGGTACTTTATAAATTAGTTTTATTTCACAACTTACTAGTGTAGTTATAAAGTTATGACTGTATCAACCTAACCCAAACTTATAGCTGGCATTAGTGTAACGTATTTGGATTATGAATTATAAACTAATACTATCACATTATAAATGTACGAAATTATACGAAAGTAGCTATTTTAATTTTTACATCATTTTCGTTTGAAAAAGTTATAACTTGCGTCAATAAACAAATTCACATATTATATAATTCAAATAAACAATAATTTGGTTGGATTGCTGCCTGCGTTATTTTAGTAATGGACTACTAGGTATAAGATGTGATGTGAACCAAATAAAAAATAACAATATTAACATACAAAATCGACTTAAAAAATAAAAAAAACGTCGAATGGATTACTCAATTGATTGAAATTCAATTATTTAGTTTAGTGTCTAGGGACGGACTTAACCAAATCAGTTAGTGAGTGAAAATATAATCCAGTAAATTCGAAACGCGCAAATAAACTTTATGGTAAATGCAAAATAAACATTGTATTGTCACATGCTACAATCTACACAACCATAATATAGAAAATACAGTGAAACCATACAAATTAAAACGGCCGCTACTTCACTGTGGCTTATTCTACGATACGTCACAAAATCACGAATCTCAGACAGGACGTGTAGCGCGCGCCGCGGTGGAGCAGCGCCTTATTATCGACTATTTATCTTACGAGTAAATAATATATTTCTGAAAATAGCCAATATTTACGACAATATAATTTAGACAAAAATTTTGGTATGCAATTAACGCATTAGATTATATAAATTAGTCGAAATATTTACAATTACAAGTTATACGACCTTACACACTAAATAGCTTATACGTAATGGACATGTGAATGTGACGTCATAAAGGCTAAGCATCCAGGCTATACTGTGGAACACGCTTGATTGATTTATTGAAACTTTGAAAATAATATCTATTTATATTCGTGGTACGATGACATTGCAAAAGATAGATGGATATTTAGTTTCCAGCTTCACATGCATTTTATGAATTGAGAATCAATTCATATATAAAGTAAGTATTTCTACATTTTTTTGATGCGCCTAAACCATCATGGCACGTGATTTGTAACATTTTATAATCTGAATACAGCCTACCCTAACATAGATTATGAACTATGCGCGTAAATAATATTTGTTAGTAAAAATTAGTGAACTTTGATTCTCTGCTACTGCGATAAATTACACAAATATACAAAATACAGAGCGAGCTATGTATAATGTTGAACGATGATCCCAATTAGCCGCAAGTTCTGGGCAAATAGAAAATCGCTACTGTACTGCGCAAATAGTACTTTAAAATACTTTGCAAACACTCGTTCGGTGCGCGTTCTGAATCAATATCAACGAATATATAAAGAGGTGCCTTTTGCATGTTGAAAACATCTTGTACATTTTACCAGTAATATAGTCTTAACATTTTATACATAGAAATATACAAAGTACACTTTTACGAAAGAGATGGACAATCTAGCTAGTTACCAAGTCATAATTTAATTAAATAACGCTTTGAATTTGTTAAGTAACATTACCTTAAACCTACAAGATTACAACTAGTCACAAATCCGTTGTATGTTACAGCCTGTATTTGTTAGGATATAGTGAATGGACATTTCATTAAGTTTATAGTCGTGTCTTTGTACCCTTAGATTGGCAGTCGGGGAAAATATACAAACTTACAATGCATCCACTGTGATTGCTTTGAAAATTATGTCGAACCTATTTTATTTCGTCGGTAACTTTTATGAAACATACTTTTGTAGTCTTTGTATACTTGAAGTGGTTACTCTGTATGACTAATGAAAGCAAAATTATATGAGTAACCTTATTCTTGTAGAATATCTAAGACTTACTTATACAACCATTAATCAAACAGGTGTGCAATGAAACATTTCTAACATAATTTTATGTATTTATAAAGATGTTACGATGGACAAAGGTAGTATAACCATGGATTTATTTTTTGTTTTGAAAGTAACTATGAGTGGATTGTAAATCTCTATTAATCATATTGTATTGAACATAGCACAATGTTTCAGTCAAGATAAGTCAAATTATTAAAAAAACATGCCAAATTACACGTCAAAGATTAACTTCGGGCAGAAATTCCGCTCGAGCGAATTGTTGCGACATTACATGAGTACCCAGGGCTTTTTTATAGCGTTAACCGGTAGTTCTTGCAATATTTAATATTGTTAGATTTCGTGGGAGAACATTTAGTGCAATAGTTCAGTTCAAGACATACTCCAACTAAAAGTTCCATCAGAGACATACTCGAATTGCAAGAGAATCCCATCTCAGAATGTCAATGCGTAGCAGTGTTTCGTTTGAAACTGACCTTGAAGTTTTCTCGCGTCTGAGACATATTTATTGCAAGAGTTCCGTCCGAAACATATCTCAAACCCAGAACTCCGTCCCGTCAGAGATATATTAACTGCAAGAGTTCCATCTGTGAAGAATCTCGAGGGATATTGCAAGAGTTCTGTCCGAGACATATCTCTAATTAAGAGTTCCGTCCGGGACATACCTCAAGCGATATTGCAAGAGTTCCGTCCGTGACATATCTCTAATTATGAGTTTCGTTCGAGACATATCTCTTAATAGAGTTCCGTCCGCGACATACCACAAGCGATATTGCAAGAGTTCTGTCCGAAACATATTTATCTCTAATAAAGAGTTCCGTCCGCGACATACCTCAAGCGATATTGCAAGAGTGCCGTCCGTGACATACCTCAAGCGATATTGCAAGAGTTCCGTCTGTGACATACCTCAAGCGATATTGTCAGAGTTCCGTCCGAGACATATCTCAAACCATATTGCAAGAGTTCCGTCTGTGAAATACCTCAAGCGATATAGCAAGAGTTCCGTCCGAGACATATCTCTAAATATGAGTTCCGTCCGCGACATACCTCAAGCGATATTGCAAGAGTTCCGGCCGGTACAGTTAAGCCGCGTGTGGTGGGGATGCTTGGTGGTGCGCGCGCGGTGGCGGCTGGGAGCTGCTGAGATCGCGTAGGACTTGAGATGAGACTTTAGTGTAGTCGGCAGCGGCAAGCGTTCGAGTCCATACACGGAGGTACGCGCCACTATTGCTCGGCAGCACAGCTCCTGGAGGCTAAGTACTGAAATAAATGAAAACCATTGATTTGTCTATCATAATAAATTTCTGTTTGGATAGCAAATTACTAGGACTCCATATAAAAGTGATGATGAGTTACCTTACCAGACCTTTAAGTATTTTAAGAAAATTATCGAGCATATGTTTGGGAAGGTCATAGGTACGAAACAAAGCTATAAGCAGGAAGATTAGAGTTAAACTTTATAGATACCTTTATTACTCCTCCAGAGTCGTTCCATGCCATTTCTATGGAGCGCCATCCGCGAAAGCTCACAGAAGCTTTCGCGTATGTTAAAGTCGCAGAGTGGACTGACTTCGAAAAATGCCATTCGGTTCTTAGCTGCATACAACTCTGCATCCCTCTCCTGCACTTGTCGTTTGAATGCAAGGTGGAGACGATTACCAACTAACACTTTAGGTACGCCTGGTGCATGCTGAAATAGAATAGACTTGTTATTATGTCATCCCCACAAATAGCGAGTAGGTATTTAAGTAAGTACTAGTTTCTCTATGACTTTCGCAATTATTGCGAAAGCTTTATTATCATACATAGTTATTGTTATTAGCAAAAACATCAGAAAACATTTTAAACTGTAAAGCAATTAGCTGTTTTGAAATAACTAAACAGAGTAAGGCACCTATTGTCTCTCTACCAGAATGTAAATAACAGGTAAATATAGATATTTTCCTGGCCACTTTATCATTGCTTCCAGGCTGCAATGGTTTATTTTAATCTTGTTAGTGTGTAGGTACACTTTACTGGTGTTACTTCATGTAAGGATATTTGACAGTAATTTACCTTCTCAACTTCCTCAAGCCACCTGTCAATGCTGTCGAAGGACCATTTGTTTGTGATGTCATACACAAGCAGGATGCCTTGAGCCCCTCGGGAGTAGGAGCGGATAATGGTACAGAATCTGCCTTGGCCAGATGTGTCCCATAGTTGGAGCTTTACTCGCTTGCCATCAAGGAGGATTGTTGTGGTTTTGTATGCTAAAAAGAAACAAAATCTTTCAGCCAGCATGTATAAAGCTAGATAGGACTAGTTTAATAACAGTTTTCATGTATTTCTTTCCATTGTATATTTTTCATAGAGTAAAAAAAAACTTTTGAGACAATTACATAATGCTACTTTTCAGCAAAGCTTATATCAAAGATTAATGACTAGAAAGTTCCTATTCAAAGCAAAAAATAAGCAGAAAACACCAGTATGTTTATAGAATTATGAAAATAATATGAGGTCATAAATTTATGGACAATTCAAGTAGTAGGAGTAGGAATAGTATATAAAAATGAATACTAACAATACTTACCGCTCCCGCTGCAAAAAGGGGAATCTGCGGAGCCATCTTCCAAGTCCTGTAGTATTTCCTGCTTCCCCACATCGGAATCTCCCACTAGCAACACCTTGAGCAGGTAATCGTAGGACTTGGGAGCTGCCGGGGGACGACCTACAACAAATATGTTAAGGTTTAAAACTCACATTGCACAGTCAAGCAACAGATTGGGTTCAAATTCAAATGTTTTTTTGCATTATATGGTTGTACATAATGGTTTTAAATTGTAATGAGTATCAAACTCACACCATGTAAGGGCACAACAAAATAGGACTTACAAAAAAGAACTTGTGCTAAGTGGCTTTATCAAAATATATAAAATTGGGTTAGTACCAAAATCCTCTTAACTCTACAACTAATTCCTATAATAAGCTAGTCTTTTAGTTTAGTTATTCCGTATTAGCTGTTACAATTTTGGTGCAATTAAAATCCTAATTATTGTCCCTTTTATTCAGGGCAATGATAGTTTTACAACATCTGTTTCATGGACTGCAGCTGAATAGAACAGAATCTACTTGTGGGCATCTATTAGATTATTTTATTAGGTCACAGGAATTTATGTCTTTTACTAACATGAAGTGAACCTTTGTCGTTGTTTTATAGTAAATGTAGTCTTCTAAGTGTGTCAGGTCAATCTTACCAGTTCTTTGGTGATGTGAGCGAGGCAGAGTGGTGCTTCCATTAGCTACCTGCCCTGTGGCCTGCTGTGGCGCTGCAGCTGCTCCGGAGGGATACATAGTCATCGTGGAGTAACGACTCCGCGTCTGATCTCCAGGTGGCTATCACCAAACGAAAATCCAAACATCACTGCTATAACCGCACTTCATACAGCCTAGTTTAGTATCCAGTCACTAGTAAATTACACGCGTTTGTTAGAGTTCATTATTTGGTCAACACTAGAGGAGTTTAGTGCACATTTCGATGATTTGCCAGCTAAAATAGTATACGTTTTTGCATACAAGGTCGTCATTTATTCGGACTCTACATATGTTTTAATTGATGTTTCCGTCAGGGCAACATGCTGGATGGCCAATTAAAACTTAATTATTCTGTTTATTTGTGCCAGATCGCAGGAATTTTTAGTGTAATTCACACAAAAACAACCCAATTTTCACGAAAATATTGAAGGAATGAATGATTGATTGGTAAATTTGAATGAATGAACTTTATTTTACTAGACCGAATGAAATTTATTTTTTGCCACAGATTCGACATAGTAGATTTGTAGATATTCTCGACTACTTTACCGATTTGTTCGCTCATTCTTGATAAAATTCTCGAAGGAAATGACAAATTTTTTTTTCAACCTGTCGCTTTTGGTTACCGGCGGCAGGGCTATTTGTTAAGCTGTCATTAGTTCTCGTTATCGAATTCGATGGTCAAGACTGGGAAAAAAATGACGTCACCATAGGATTTCTGTCGCTATCGGCTTCGAGAGGTCGGCCATTTTCTGTCAGATTCAGTCAGAACAAATAGCCCTGCGGAACAGCGGGACTATTTGTTAAGTTGTCATTAGTTCTCGTTATCGAATGGTACGTCAAATCTGACAGAAAATAGCCGACCTCTCCGAAAAAAAAAAGAAAAAAAGCCGAACTAATGACAGCTTAATGAATAGCCCAGCAGAGAAAAAAAACTATAATAAAGAGGGCTCACTCTGCAAAAAAAATACCTCTATTTTCAAATAATGTTTTTTAGATTTCACGATGTAGCTTTATTATCAATGAAAAATTCTAGTGGTTTTAACATAATAATAATTATCTAGCCCTGTAACTTCTTATTTTCAAACATTAGCATCGGCCCAAAATGAAACTAGAAGTTAGCCAATATGGCTCCCTTTTTGGCGCATTTTCAATTTACTTCATTGTGATTCTATACTTTTAATACTTCTTTGTCTACAACAAACCTAGCCTAGTAGGAATTAGTTGGATTTTCTTTCACTTTCTTGATTGGCCTGGCCTTCTTTCCTCGGTGGCCTGGCACAGAATTTGTGAATCATAATATCTTGACTCAGCAGGGCTATTTGTTAAGCTGTCATTAGTTTTCGATATCGAATGGTACGTCAAATCTGACAGAAAATGGCCAACCTCTCGAAGCCGATAGCGACAGAAATCGTATGGTGACGTCATTTTTTTCCCAGTCTTGACCATCGAATTCGATATCGAGAACTAATGACAGCTTAACAAATATCCCTGTGAATGACTGACTAACAGACTATGTACAGGCCAGACTGCTGAACGTATCAACGTACAGACTTGAAACTTGGAGGGTGTGTGTTCGTCAAGTAGTGCAGGCGCGTACCTTCTAATACCGTACTTAGAAGGAATTTTATTAGATATTAGATTTAGCAATAAAATAATCGTTATTTTAAAATATTTATTCAAACAATAATTGACATACCGTCTGAGGAGATTCTTAACTATATCGTTAATTAATTAGAAATATTCGAAGGCACTATCTTATTACATTTTTACTTTCTTTCTAGTATCTGTCATCATAATAAATGCTTTGTGCATGGAATAGAAATAACAAGTACCTAGATATCTAGGTACATATCAATATTTGTCAAAGCCAGGTAATTGGAATGATTGGCTGAAAGTTTCAATTTCTTCCTTTAGCTTGGCTATTTTCGCCTTGAAGTCGGCACTTTCTTCAATTACTCGGTTGAAATCTGCCACCTTCGGTCCCGAAACCTTAGTGATTTCTTGACCCAACTGAAGAGCTTTGTCGATGTACTCGACCACTTTGTCCATGTCGGCTTCCTTCAGGCCTCGAGTCGTTAGCGCAGGTGTACCTGGAGAAAATACAATCAAATAAAACTAAAGGCCTCTATACACTAAATCCACCGCCCGGCCCGGCGGCACAACCCACCGGGTTAGCGTTTTGTTAGCGATTGTTTAATGGAGCTGGAGCCGGCGGTTTTGGTGTGGTTTCGAAGTTTCGAGTGATAGTAATAAAATGATGCTTTGCGGATTTGTGCCAGTTTTTGCGGCAAGTGCCGCCGGCATACCTGCGCGGCAATATCGCCGGCAGGTTCTAATCTTATCCCTTAATAAGATTGAAGGAAGTTCAAACTACGTGGAAAGACCCCTCTCTTTCCGCCCGATTCTTTCTCTATACACCGGGCCCTTGTCCATCTAGCTACGTCACTGGTCGATGCTTACCTAATCTGATGCCGGAGGGATGGAGCGCGCTCTTGTCGCCGGGCACGGTGTTCTTGTTGCACGCGACGCTGCAGAGCTCGAGGATGCGCTCGGCCGGCGCGCCCGTGAGCCCCTTGTTGCGCATGTCCACTAGAGCGAGGTGGATATCGGTGCCGCCCGTGGCGATCGTGTAGCCGCGAGACGTCAGACCGGAGCAAAGGCGTTGCGCGTTCTTTATCACCTGGAAATTAAATCTATGTATGTAGTTACATTTCGAGTTTCTTTTAAGGTTAGGGTTAGACAATCAAGATTTCCGTCGGTCTGGGAAACCAGCAGCTCCTTTTAAACAATCGCTAACAAAACGCTAACACGGCGGTGGGTTGTGCCGCCGGGCCTTTGGTGTGTAGAGGCCTTAACGTTAACGAATCTGATCACGTGACCAATTTAGTATAAGATTTTGTAGTACCATTTAAGTACGCGCTGCTCAATAATAATAAAAATGTTTTTATCGTGAAGACTGATACAAAAGATGTTAATATTTATATGTTTGGAACAAAACAGTTTTGTCCGTTTCGTACTTCAAACTCGTAAACAACCAATACGCAACAAATACTGATAAAGTTTATTTAGATTGTGATAAGCTTACTAGTTATGACCAGTTTTAAATCACAAGTACAAGATATTTATTTCCAAAAGCAACGTTAGGTAGGTACAGTCAGCATCAAAAGTAGATAACTACATTCGGATTTTCAAAATCGATTTACACCATTCATTATACCTAAATCGCTCAACATGACAAGCGCTTGAATTGAATAAACATCATTAAAGTTCAAAATTAACTTTACACCACATTGTCAAAAATGTAATATGGTGTAAAGCGATTTTGAAAATCTGAATGTGGTCATCGACTTCTGATGCTGACTGTACTATATGGTTTTTCAACGAAAGCGGGTGATTCCATGCAGGATTATGATGATGATAAAGTACTAAGTTATAACATACCTGTTTCTGATACTCCACAAATTCTGTCGACGCTGCTTGCTTCATCGCTGTTGCTATTCCAGCAATGGCGTGGTTGTGCGGACCTCCTTGCAGGCCGGGGAATACAGCTTGGTTTATTTTGTTCTCGAGGTCATACATGACTTTCTGTCCATTAGATTTCACAGATCGAACGCCTTTACGGAAGAATATGAGACCAGCCCGCGGTCCGCGGAGAGTCTTGTGAGTGGTTGTGGTTACCAAATCGCTGAACTCGAATGGACTGGGGATCACACCTGAAACATTGATATGGATGCTTTTGAAGGACTATTTTAAGTAGTGGATTCTTCTTCTAATCGTGTCACTAGTTCTTTCAAAACCAGTGTGGTGAAAGGATTTTCGGTGCGCTTCAAAGAGGCTCCTTTCGTGCACCGCTTTAATGCTGATGTCCGAGCATACAAATTGTTTTTATTACGGCTGAAATTCGGTAAGTACGGCTAGTGTTGAAGACACTAAGAGAAAATAACATACATTGCATTGATACTTTTGATTAATTCCAATTATCTTTTTTTACAATGAGATAATGCAGTTTACTCATCCCCTCCGACCCGGGAAGGGCCGTAGGCGTATGTCGAGCTAGGTTACTAGCAGAGTGCTAGTAACTGGTAGCATACCGACAAAAACCCATTTACATTCCTTCAATCCCCTCAGTGCTAATGCGTCGTCAAACCATTCCTCATCAGTCGAGAGGTTCGACGGCGCATCATCACTTGACACTTGTCAGGGTCGCGGGGTCCCGGTCGGATTCGACCACAATAATAATTATAATTACCTTTTTTTTCTTTTTTTTTTTTTACATGGGAAAATCCTCATGGATGCCCACCGCCCGTGGGGGAGGACGAAGGGGTATGTCGGACATACCGACTCATACCGACTAGAACCCCATGGTGGCCAACCTCTGTGCTTTAGAGTTAGAGGGACCCCGGGATATCCGAAAAACACGTACCGGTGTCCTTCACGCACGTTGCTGTGAGGCCCATCCCAGGGAAGGCTTGCGCCGACCCCGAGCTCCGCTTGCAGTGCATGCCTCCCCGTGCACTGCAGCCGTCCCGGGTTCGAGTATAATGCCCCCACTCCGACCGCTCTCGAACCCAGCAAGATCTCCCTCATTGGCAGGAGACCGCGCCGCCCCTCATGGGAATTATAATTACCTGCAGCAACCAGTCCTGATATATGCGCCATATCGGAGAGCAGATAGGCTCCGTTCTCATCAGCCACTGCCCTGAACCGCTTGTAGTCGAGACAGCGCGAGTAGCAGCTGACGCCCGCTATGATCAGCTTTGGCTTGAACAGCCGAGCGGTCTCTGCCAGCTTCTCGTAATCGATCAGACCGGATTTGGGGTCCACCTGAAGGAAATCAATTGGGTTCATTCAAGAGTTGGATATTTTTTTAGAGGATTCTAAAGAAAACTGCGTTGTTATGTGAGGATTTTATAGTCAAAGTCATAGTCATCTCAAGTCTTCTCCTCATCCAATAAAGGCTTAAAGACTCTGCCCACTACCACTTCGCGTACCATACACGGAGCGTGTCAGCACCGGTCAAATATTAAATTGCATTGCGATGGTCGGTGACGCAACAGTGTCGTGGGTATAGATAGTGTCATACTTTTCACTACAAAGAATATTTTTATGACTGACACGGTCCTACAACGGCTATGGTATGATACAGACAGTAGACCACAGCAGTAGACAGTAGACAGAGAGCTTTAGGAGGATTTTGGCTATCATATTCTTCCTATTACGTATATAAAATTTTTCATTTATTTATCCTTTGACGGTGTCGGTTCAAATAGGACTATTAATTAACTATGTACCTAACTTACCTTATTTTGTATGACGGGTCACATAGGACTATAAATGAACTGTGTACCTAACCTACCTTATTTTGTATGGCGGGTCACATAGGACTATAAATGAAATTTGTACCTAACCTACCTTATTTTGTATGTCGGGTCACGCACGAATGATTTACTAATTAACTGTGTATATAACCTTGTTATTATTATTCTATAGCTTATGTAATATTGTAAAATAGCACACAATAAAAAGGCAAGTTATTAAAATTTCATGTTTTGACGTTATTTATATTTGTGTATATCTTAGTACTCTTTGTTTATATGTTTTCATATCCTTATCAACCTCTACGTAAGCAAAGGTCAAAGTTATTCTGGAGATAAGTCAATTACATCAACTAAGCAATAAATAAGTTGTTTATAAAGACGTAGTTGGTTTGTAGGTCATTGACGAATTGCTATCAGTTAGACAAAGACACTTAAAGGGTCAAAAAAATAACTTTCTCGGCAGTTAATGTTTACGTAGGTCTATAGCTTCCAAAGCACCACTTAGCCAAATTTTCAACATCGGTTCATTAAGAAGTCTTGAAAGCGAATAGCAATATAATAAGAATACTACAAATAATGCGAAATTGAAAATCATTTTAGAAATCTACTAATCTACTAATTATACAATATCTAGACGCGCCACTATGTCACGATAGTGGCGCTGCACCTGCGCGCCTAGATATTGTATTAAAACTAGTAGATGCATCTCAGTGGCGTCACTGTAGCGATTCTACTAGTTTTCATACAATATCTAGACGCGACACTATGTCACGATAGTGGCGCTGCACCTGCGCGTCTAGATATTGTATGAAAACTAGTAGAATCGCTACAGTGACGCCACTGAGATGCATCTACTAGTTTTAATACAATATCTAGGCGCGCAGGTGCAGCGCCACTATCGTGACATAGTGGCGCGTCTAGATATTGTATGAAAACTAGTAGAATCGCTACAGTGACGCCACTGAGATGCATCTACTAGTTTTAATACAATATCTAGGCGAACAGGTGCAGCGCCACTATCGTGACATAGTGGCGCGTCTAGATATTGTATGAAAACTAGTAGAATCGCTACAGTGACGCCACTGAGATGCATCTACTAGTTTTAATACAATATATGGGCGCGCAGGTGCAGCGCCACTATCGTGACATAGTGGCGCGTCTAGATATTGTATGAAAACTAGTAGAATCGCTACAGTGACGCCACTGAGATGCATCTACTAGTTTTAATACAATATCTAGGCGCGCAGGTGCAGCGCCACTATCGTGACATAGTGGCGCGTCTAGATATTGTATGAAAACTAGTAGAAGCGCCACAGTGGCGCTTCCTCACGCCTCTAATTTGAAGGCGCCTTAACACAGTTGTTAGTTAGTACCTTGTAAGGCATGCTCTCGAAGAAGATGGAGGTGGCTGATATTTTCTTGGTCGCCGTGAAGAAGCCGTGAGTGAGGTGTCCGCCGTCGGGCAGGTCCAAACCCATGATGCGACCGTGAGGCTCCACCACCCCCGTGTACACCGCGAAATTAGCCGGTGAACCTGATCAACAACAATCATATTATTACATAATAATATACATAAGTACAGTCGGCTCTGTAATTGTCTTTACACCCAGCTTACGTCGGTGTTCTCCTGTGATTAAACCACTTAAGATATACCCATAATATAAACTACAAGTGGTTCAATCACAGGAGGTCGCCGGAGGAAGCAGGGTGTAAAGACAATTACAGAGCCGACTGTACCTAATCCATCCATGGAAATGCTTTTAACTATAAATTGGGAAAGGAGTTACAAATGGTCTGCACTGATGCTGTTGGCGGATGTTTTAGGCTATTGTCCGATAAACTAGGGACTAGTTTCACCCCCTGTTTTGCCAAGGAGTCGGCTTTGACGTTTCCTGGGCAGAATCCATCATTCTTAGTCCACATGGAAATACTTATGAAAGACCCTGATTTTCCTCTTTCGCTCAAGCGAAAGCTGATGGACGTATGCATCCTCCCCAATCTGATTTATGGGGCGCAGACCTGGTCTTTAACCAACATCTAAAAGTCCAGACCGGGTATGCCAACGGGCGATGGAGCGCAGCATCCTCTGAGTGCATAATTGCTTTATAAACTATATATATAGGACCCTTGATTGACATGTAACAACCTATTATGTACCTACATTCTAGCAAATAAATGATTATCTTATCTTATCTTAATATAAAGATAACTAACAAATGTCTGTAAGTACATTCTTATCAGCAGCAGAAATATTAAGCAAGAAAATTAATTAAGTACCGTAGTTTATTATTGTTTATTCCATTGTTTTGAATTTCGTATGGTCTATTCATAGATTAAAATGGTGTGTCTAAAGAACACCAACATGGAGGCAGAAGACAGGACAAAAAAATTCAGACACCCTGTCAATTTAATTAAATTATTAATAATGAAAAAGCCTAGTAATGTAGTATAACCTTTTATATTTGTCTAACCCTGAATTTAGCATCGGACCAAAATGTAAACTTGTGTACTTGGCAAAATTAGGCATCTTTTTGAGCGCATTTTGAGCATGATTCTATACTTTAATACTTATAATGGGTCTACAATTTTTTCAGATTTGACAAAATGTATAGGTACACTTAATTTAGCATAATAAGTTTAAAATATAAAAAAAAGTTTACCGGAGTAAGGTTGAACATTGACACCCCATTCTTCTGGGTTGAGTCTGTATGCTTCCAGGCAACGCTTTTGTGCCAATAGTTCAATTTCATCAATATATTCATTGCCTCCATAGTATCTGCAAAAACATACATAATTTAAATGACATAAAAAGATACAACCTGGCAGTCTTTATTTTCATTTGTATAATAAAAGCAATAAGAATAATATTATAAAAGTCAGTACAGCATACAGAAGTACCTAGCTATTATTTAAATAAACCTATAGTGAAAACAGTTGAAGTATTGTAGATATTTAAGAAAACTTAAAAAAAAAGAAAAATTTCAGATAAATTAAAAAAATGGAATGTTTAATTTCATTCCTCTTTTGTTTTTTTTTCAAGCATAAAGTGTGTCTCTATGCAAATTAAATTTCTTCACATTCTATGCAATACAAACCTTTGGTTAGGCAATCCTTCGGAATATTTGTTGTGTAGAGAGGAGCTTAGACATTGTAGGACAGGGATGGAGGTAAAGTTCTCTGAAGCTATCATCTCGAGGCCATGGCGTTGACGACTCTTCTCCTTCATGATTAGATCAAACAATTCGGGGTCCGTATCCCACAGGTTTCCATTCATCATTTGGCTACTCATTGTGACTGTTCTATGTAAGTATCTCACTGGATAATTCTAAAAAAATAATTTATGTAAGTAAAAACCTTAGAGCAGTTACAAAAATGTGGAACCTAACCTAATGAAGTTCGATTTATAACTGAAACTAAATAAGTTACATGCCACTATAAGCACTGACCTCTTGCTGATAAGATAATGCAATCACAAACAAATGTTGAAAGGTAGGTAGGTAAAAGGTCTATTGCATCAATAGGTCGACGAAACTTGTCTGTTTCCATTAATGATGATGCAAGTAAACTCGCTATGTTACGGAATTATCTCACTTTGAATGTTTTATTTAATCATGCAAGAAATCCAGTAACTAGTGATAGATCCAACATACCTCTAGTAGGTTAAAACTAGGGCTAATAATATTCAAGCATGAAGGCTATGCACATGGCTCTAAGAGCAGTTGTTTATCGGCGCATGAGTATGGTTGGTAAGTCGTTGACACAGAGTACTCTTTATATACGGTAAGTCGTTGATTAGCGAGCGAGGCGACAAAAACACAATTTGTAATTGTTATGGTTAAACTTACCATAGAGTTGATTTTTCTTTGCTCCGCAATCAGCTGATTGTACAATGGTTGTGATGAAATACCATTACACTTCCGCGTTATAGCATAGAAACATATTTTTGACAGATTATTACGCATTTTGAAGAACTAAAACCAGTCTCTAACTGTGAATAAACAATACAATAAGTTATTATTCACAATGTACACAGGTCCATTTTATCTGCATTGATAACCTAATGTGAACTTTACTGAGTTGAACTCTACAGACTTGGTGAATTTCTTGTAGATCACAGACTATAATAAAGACTGAGCAGACTGACTGAAGAACTGCTGGGCTGACGCTCCAAGTTCAATCAATTCAATTCAATTCTTGATTGTGGCCTTGACGCTCCAAGTTTCAAGCTCACTAAATCAAG
Source organism: Lobophora halterata (assembly GCA_932526365.1). NCBI lineage: Eukaryota > Metazoa > Arthropoda > Insecta > Lepidoptera > Geometridae > Lobophora > Lobophora halterata. Next base: position 4,024,744 of record OW052012.1, read on the forward strand.
TCAATCAACCAAATGAACCAAACAAAAACGTTGTATCCTATTACTCTGTGGTAGTTCTAAAATGCAAGCGCGGGAACGATACAAATTAACACCACATATATAATTTTAGGGGCTGCGAGCCGGTACGTCTGCTAACGGGGGTACGCGGGTAGCCATTAGTTTCGATTGAGTAGGTACTGGTAACAATCCGTAACTAGGTAATACCACGAATTACGCTCTGTCTGTTGTAAAGGCAACGCGCAATGTTTTACAAAACACGGTCTCAAGACAATAGCAATCATTTATTCGAACTAAGTGACAATAAACGTCTACTTCTGGTATTCTTTTAGTAATTTCCACAATTTCTTATTGATATTAGCAAAGTCGTCGACTTATCTACAGGGTGTGTGTCGTAATGAGTGGATAATCCTTCAGGTGCGGGTGGGGGACTTCAGGACTGATCAGCAGGCTTAGCACGGACTGAGGATAAAAATTTTGTCCCCCGTTTTTATCCACCTTCAAGGGATAAAATTGACTGGAAGCAGGAAGGTGGATAAAAACGGGGGACAAAATTGTTATCCCCAGTCCGTGCTATCGGTGCAGAAAATGAAATTATGTACCCAGTAAAAATCCCGCAGATTTCGAGTTACTGGACGTTTTCGAAACTTCCATTTTTTTTACCTTTGTCCATGGTTTTTGCCAAGATTACAAATATTAGAATTTTCTTAATTTTTATTTTCTAGAGTATTCCTGGATAACTGTGCTATCGAATGGTATTTCTTGTTTATGTGCCACAGGTACAGTTTTTTTGGTACAGCATCATTTAGCGAGGAAAATGTGTTGTGCTCATTTTTTTCCGAAAGTTTGATCCCCTGTGGTGCAAAAAAAATGTATGGTGACCCTAGTGACCAATTTGTGAAAAAAGTAAGTAGTAAAAGTAAATTTTTACCGAACTTTTAATACGAAAAAACGACCTTTTTCCGTCTTAACAGGAATCTTCTCGGAATCGGTAGCTGGAAACACCAAGTGCTATACCATTTTGGAAAGCCAATGAAGTAGGCAAGTTTTTCACAAATTAGTCACTAGGGTCACCATACATTTTTTTTGCACTACAGGGGTACATCAAACTTTTGGGAAAAAATGAGCAAAACACATTTTCTTTGCTAAATGATGCTGTACCAAAAAAACTGTACCTGTGGCACATAAACAAGAAATACCATTCGATAGCACAGTTATCCAGGAATTATCTAGCAAAAAAAAAATTAAGAAAATTCCAAGATTTGTAATCTTGGCAGCAAAAACAATGGACAAAGGTAAAAAAAATGGAAGTTTCGAAAACGTCCAGTAACTCGAAATTTGTGGGATTTTTACTGGGTACATATTTTCATTTTCTGATCAGTCCTGAAGTCCCCCACCCGCACCTGAAGGATCATCCACTCATTACGACACACCCTGAATAAGTAAAAGTACCTAATTACTTATGTCATTAAAAAAAAGTTCAGCTTGTAATGATCAGATTTCGGTAAAGAAAGTATTTGGAGTAGATATTCCGTAGACCTATCACAAAATATTCAGTTTCGCCAAAAGATTACTTACGGTCTACCAAATGAATGTATTTTCACACCACCTGCTCGACAATATCCAATTACATAATTATCATGCTATCATCAAGGTAAAGCAAAGCATTACCTACCAAGGGAGGTAATGTGGTATGAAACTCCCGAGGGTAGGTAATGTGGTTTGTATTTGGAACGTCAAATTCGTGTGGAAACTCGTGGAAAACTAAGTAAAAGAACGCCCATATGGCACTGTAAACAGGTTTGTTCTAAAATCGAACTGGCCACTCAAAAAAAGAAAAAAGGCGCGACTACAAAGATCGTAAAACAAAAGACGGTGTTGGCTGCTTAGTTCGGAGCCCTGGATTTTTATTGCCTCGCAGAAGGTGTGAAAAGTAGAGTATGCTATGCATACTCTACTTTTCAGGCTTTACAGGCTTTACAGGCTTTAGCCTGTCTTCGTCTTGGGTAGCTTGAACCCCTCGCGTCACTCAGGACTCTACATAACTCCCTCGCTTCGCTCAGGAGTTAACTGAGTCCCCCGTTAGCTCAGGGTTCAATATGCCACCCGCGACATAAGACACTGCTTTATCCCCTTAGGGCATAATCTACTATTATAAAGTATGCCTTTGTTAATGTAAGTAAGTAAAGTAAAGGCTTTCTCGACTTGGTGCCTTCAGTTGATTTTGGAACACCTCTAATTTTATGCTTCTTTGTTTCCTACATGTAATTTAGAGGACTTTACTGACGTATGCTGGTTTTTTAATTGAGATGTTGTGTTGAGTATTTTGCATCGAATTAAGAATGGTAAATAGGTAATTCAAGTCTCTACAAGGTGACATACCTGTTCATAAAAAATCAATAGTAGTAGGCCGACTGGTGTACTCGACGCTCTGCCGTCTGTGATCTCTAGGAGGCGACTAATATTTATTTCAAACATGGTGGTTAAATACTTGATTTTTATTGTGAGTGTAGTGTCTCTGAGTTACCTAGAAGCAGGATCAATATTAAACCAAATACAAGATGCCTTCATAGAAGTTCTGCATCATTTGTCTAAAACTCATATCAGTTTATATCCAGATGCGTCACCACCAAGCTCTAGATCTGAAGATGTGCACCTAAATATTATGGAATTGATCCGGAAATATGGCTATCCTGTCAAACAGTATGATGTTATTACTAAAGACGGATATATTCTGAGGATGTTTAGAATTCCATCGTCCGGCCGGCCAGTATTGTTGATGCATGGCTTGGTGATGAGTGCCGACGACTTCGTGACTCCGGGACCTGGGACTGGGCTCGCGTATCTCCTCGCCGCTGAAGGATATGACGTGTGGCTCGGAAACCAGCGAGGCAACAAGCATTCGCGAAGACATGCCACTCTGTCACCCAACTCGACATGTTTTTGGGACTTCAGCTGGGAAGAGATGGGTCTCTACGACCTTCCCGCTATGATTGACTTTGTTCTCGACGTAACTGGGGAATTTCAACTAGTGTACATAGGACATTCGCAAGGTACGACTGCTTTTTTCGTGATGGCATCTGAAAAACCAGAGTATAATCATAAAATATCACTGATGGTGGGCCTTGCTTCTGCAGGCGCGATTACAAAAGTGAGGAGTCCCTTTCTTAGGCTCATAGTGTACGTTAGTCTATGGCATCCAAATATATTATTTTCTTTATTGAGACTGGCCGGCATCGTAGAGTTTCTACCTCAGGATGGATCGTCGATGATGTGTGGAGGAGACAGCGAGCTCTCTAGGATTGCTTGCAGAAATATATTAATTCTCTCTACAGGCTTGAATGCCACTCTGTTGGATGCGACTGCGTTACCAGTTATTTTCTCTCATGCACCGTCCAGCACGTCTACAAAGCAGTTAGAGCATTATGCTCAGACCGTGACATTACGTAGTTTTCGGAGATTTGATTACGGTGAAAAGAAAAATAAACGTTTGTACGGATCCAAGATTCCACCAGAGTTTCCTTTGGAAACAATTACCACTCCTTTAGTCTTATTTTATAGTGAGGGTGACTGGTTGGTGCCAGAGACTGACTCGATTAAGCTACGTAACAGGTTGAAAACCATTGAAGAGTTCTACAAAATTCCAAACAAACATTTTAGTCATTTGGATTTTATGTACGCTAAAGATTTAAAAACAATAGTTTTCAAACCGCTGCTAAAGATATTAAAGCAACGTTTTTGGTACCTACCTGGATGAATAAAAACTATTTGATAAGAAACTAAAAGTATTGAAAAGAAAATGTGTTTGAATGTTTACAATATAGGTAAGTAAATCCATTTCCAAAACTGAATTTGTTATTATGAAGCCGCTGCACCCAACATACATAGGTTCCTACATGCAAAATCTCGAATATTTTATAACTAACGAATATAATAGGTACCTAACCTACACAATAATAAGGTAAGTAATAATTTTAAACATCAGATCAGAGATGCACAAGATCGTGGAGGCTGGTTAAAGCGAAAGGAGGCCTATACCCAGCAGTGGGTCCTACCTGGCTGATGATGATGAATAATTTTATGACATAATATTAATCAATGATCGACCTTATTCAAAGTTTATTTTTTAGGTCATGGACTCTGGTGAGCACAAAGCGTTTCTACCATCAGGGGCACTAATAAGACACGTAGGTATTAGTAGGTAATTTTCACATCACTTAACCGGTCCCCAAAATGACCCAAGGGGGACCATCACCTTTGCGACAATATTACTACTAATTTACTTATAAAAATAAATAAAACAAATATTTTGGACATTTCACACAACACCATCTAGCCCCGAACTAAGCAGCAGTGTGGTCAACGTAGGCGATTTATCCCCATTTAGGCTACTCAGGACTAGAATCGGCGATAAAAAAATCTGAAAGGCGACTGGTCGCCTTTTAGGCTATTTCAGGGACATGCCATTTAAATTAGCCGAATCTCAAATGAACTGCTTTTAATAAAAATCATAGTAACATTAAAATTAAATTATAATTAATTATTAATTAAATCATAGTCTGCATGTGATATTATAAAATGATGTCTTCATTCTTCCATTTGTATCATTGATTCATTCATAACATTTTTTACAAAAAAGTAGCTACTTCTATCGCTCTATCCGACGCCTTATTTAGCTCTTCTCGAGAACAGGTAGCCAGGTAGCAGGGCACGTGGAGTATGAAAGCAGATGGGGCATGTCTTGTAAAGCGACACCGCACTCGCAATGAATTATAGTTGAGTCGATTGGCGACATTACTTTTGCACCGGCCAACTTGCGAACGAAGTGACTTCCAAATTGGCCACTGCAACTCGTGGCCAGGAGGCAGATGATTTCGGCTACTTTTTTAGGCTACAGAGTCTGAAATTCGGCTACATTAGGCTACTTGTGCTGTGAAAAATGGCGATATCAGTCCCGGCATCGTTGGCAACCAGTGAAGGAAAAAAACACTGCGTTCACTGTTGGCAACACTGCTAAGCAGAGCTTATCTAATAAGGGAACCAGATGGCTGATAGAATACTTTTTTTTTTTGTAAATACATACATAGAATACATAGAAAACACCCAGACTCAGGACAAACACCGATGTTCATCACACAAATGTTTGTCCTGAAGCGGGAATCGGACACCGCGCGTTGCAATACACTTGCCATTCGTGATTCGACCATCGGTGTTCTCAAGTTACTATTTACTATACCTTACTATTTACAATCATTTTACCCTTGGCACATAATAAAGAGAGAAATGCCATCTTGGTAACAAACAACTTTTGTGAAAAATATAATCGTAAGTTGGGTCTGTATGTAGGCACATACCTACTGTGGTGTAGGTACAGTCAGCATCAAAAGTCGATGAAAATATTCAGATTTTCAAAATCAATTTTCACCATTTTATATTTTTTACAATGTTTTGTTCAGTTAATTTTGAACTTTGATGATATTCATTCAATACTGGAGCTGGTCATGTAAGCAATTTATGCATAATAAATGGTGTAGGCCGATTCAAAATCTGAACGTGGTCGTCGACTTTTGATGCTGACTTTACATACCTACCGATCTAACAATAAATATTCTCATTGATTGTATTGACGGAAGTATACTATTTTGTTTCTATAAATTATTTATTTTACCTTGAATAAATAAATTAATATTTAAAAAAAACTAGCATACATAAATAAGCTATCCTAATTAAATATACACCTAAATATTGATATAATGTATAATTATAGCATATACATATTTATATTTTATTATATTGTTTTATTTACATTACTATTAAATTTTTTGTAAGTAGGTTGGTATGCCTACCTACAAACAAATGTCTTTAGCTTCATTCGCCTAAATCATTCTTACTATTATTTTTTTATCTTGTGAATTAATGTTTATTCGTCAAGACTTATTGCAGACTATTTATGTACCGTTGAGTGAGACATGCAGGCCGCTGCAGTAATGTACTATAATTATCTATATTTTATGTATTATCTCTGCGATTAGGTACGTATTTATCTATATTTTATTTATTTTGTGGCAGGATCTCCGCCCGAGAAATTGTCGGCGTCAGTGGGACAGAAATATAATTAGATTTAGGTAAAATGCAAACTCAAATCTCTGGCCAAAAACCCTTCGATAACTTTATTATGCGGAGGATCCGAAGGGCATTTGCTAAGTTTGTACATACGTATATTTATACTTATTCACAAACTTTTACACTAGGTAAACCTTTGTGAATCTTTAAAAAAAATACAGAAAAAAAAATGTTCTTATCTAAATATTTAACTACCTACCATATATGTATTAAAGTATGTATTAAAGTATAGAACCACACATAGGTATAGATTGAAAAGCTAAGAAAATATGTATAGGTATATACATTTTGGTCCGAGGCATTATTTCGCAAAAGAGAAAGAGCAGAGCTAAACAAATATCATTGGTACCTATATTAAAACTACAAGGCTTTTTCATTGTTAATAAAACTACATCGTAGCACACATTATTTGAAAATAGAGATATTTCATTTTTATTGACAGGGTTTCTGAAAACTTTCTGTCCTGTATTCCGCATCCATTTTGCTTTAATACTGTCTATGACGACTGTGACGACACCGTGGCTTAGTTGGTAGTGACCCTGCCTACGAAGCTTGGTGTTCCGGGTTCGATCCCCGGCCGGGGCAAATATTTGTGACGAACACAAATGTTTGTTCTCGGGTCTTGGATGTTGTGATGTGTTGTATGTGTCCATGCCGCCTGCGACACAGGGAATCCTAGTGCAGGGGTGTGAGTGTGTGAATGTTTGTTGTTGTTGTTGTTATATTGGTGTTCTTTAGGAACATTATTCATCTATGCTGGTTGATGTATATAGTAGTTCGTATAAAACGGATGAGGTCATTCAGAAGATTGATGTTGAAATGACTCAACTGAACCGAGATTCAATATTGTATTCACCGCCAATATCATGCCATAATTAATGGAATCCTATAAGTTCAAGCTTTCCAGTAGAAAATTGTGTTTATGAATGGGTGGCGAAACAAAAGGTAGGTAGGTACACTCGCTTTGAAGATCATCTGACGAAGACAAAGCCGATTAATGAAATCCATTTTGCCATTGTATTGGTTGTCGAGTTAGATTGAGTTAACTATAGAATAAGTAGTATGAAATGGTCTATAGTTGTAGGTAATTTCGGGATTTTAACAATACAATAATTTAGGCATTATTGTATTATGTGTTAAAATCCCGTGTTGGCCTCGACTATCGATCCGAAGGTCATGAGTTCGAACCCGGTTGTACACCAATGGATTTTTCTGATCAAAAAATCTATGTGTGCATTTAAACACGTGCTTAACAGTGAAGGAAAACATTGTAAGGAAACCGGCATGTCATAGAACCATAAACATAGTTCGAAAACATGTGTCAGTGCACGAAAGGAGAAAGTCCTCTTCGAGGCGCACTTGAAATCCTTTCACCACACTGGTTCGAAAGAACTAGTGACACGATAAGAAGAAATTGTATTGTGTGATTCCGTACCGTAGCGTAGACATATGTAGGTACTTATGAATAGATTTTCACTCGTAAGTCGTACTATTTCAGTTTTATAAGTAAACGGGTGTCAAGACAAGGCGCTCTCATGATAGTAAGGGATTACGCCTGCCTATGACCAGAACAGTGCTAAACAGGACTCATAGGCCGGTGCAACACTGATACAATACCTACAATGCTTGTTCACTTTGAGTAAGTTTGAAGGCCAGCCTCGAAAGCCATGTAATTTCACTAGCTACAGTGTCATCTTAACGTCGCAACTCAATCCTACTGCAAGCTCCAGCAAAGGTCCCATTTTTGGTTAGTTTGATTAATTTTATTGGAACATTATACCACAGAAAGATATTTACTAAGTTGGTAAGAAAGTGTAAGGCGCTGTCCTAATAGAACGCGATCACGCGATCGTCGCGCGAGCAAGCGATCAAACGTAATAACGTCAAATACGCGTCTCGATTGGCAATCGTACGATCGCGCGACGCGACGCGATGCCAATTGGGACGCCTATTTGACGTTAGTACGTTTGATCGCGCGATCGACGTTCGCGCGAACTTGCGATGGTCGCGTCATCGCGTTCTATTAGGACACTGCCTAAGTAAACAGTCTTATAACTTTAGATTTTATTGTTTTTATTCTTAGCCAAAATTTGGTCTTTACAATAAATAGAATATATTTATAAGTTAAAAATAAAATATCAAGTTTTTTATTATTGTGTATGATTAACATACTTGTATAAGTAGGATATAAGTAGAAATCTTCTAATCGAATCTGGCCTCCGTCACGGAGGAACAAAGTACCTCCCCTCCGTCTTAAATATTTCTGTGGATATTACCTCGTACATATGAAGTGGTAAATCGAAGAAGATAGGTGAGCCAAATTGTCATAGAATATGTCTATCAACAAAGACACTACAAAGACTACCTATACACTACGACTATACAATACACTACACTACACAACACTACATTACACACATCTGTTATATTTCGATCGATCTTTATACACATAGTCATAGGTAGGTACTTATTCTACATTACATTTCGCAATAGTTTCAAACATCTTTGTAAAATTCCTGTATTTAATTAATACACAATAGTTTAATTTATTATAGAGTTAATCTAACATTTATTACATAGCCTGAATTATTTACATATAATTATTAGTTACGTTCTAATTTATTTTACCTTTTTGGTACCTAGCTCAGAGTATTGGTTCCTCCGAAGCAAGAAGGTAAGTACCTAGTGGTGAGCCTTACAGGGTGTAGAAAAATAAATGAATCTCAAGAATTAGTAAGTACTCTAGGTACCCCTTGGTTTTGAAGTACATAACTATGTTTTGATCATTTTGCTCTCCTAGTGGAGAGTAGGCCTAAGTCCCTGCAGTGGGCAATATATGTATAGGCTGATTATGTTTTGATCATCTTTATTTTAAAGGTAGCATTCGTCTTATGGGTGGGTATTAGTGGCTGGTTATGGTGTCGGAGTTATCAAACCGCCCAACGGCTTCAGACTTCAGAAGAGTTTTAGGAAATTATTGATTCATCCCATTCAATTTAACATATTATAGTAGGTAAACGTCACAAAAATTCAATGATAGGCTAATAGGTATTAAGCCGTACTACAATACCGTAAACTTGCTTTATATCCTCGAACCGGTTTCTCCACAAAATCTCATTTAAGCCTTTGTTCCTCGAGTCGGAACTTAGTAACTTTCACAGTTACCTTCTTGTTTAGTTTCTACGGCTCAAGTTTCAATTACAAATCCATACCGAAATTATCGAAACTAAAACGTTAACTTCTAAAAACTCATGATGAACTGACTCTGACTGAAGTCATCATCCTTCCTTTTCTTTTTAACAAAGGATATCTCATAAGACATCAAGCAAAATAAGAGCAAAATACATATTGAGTGAGTGCTGTAACTGTGAGTAAAATAATATTGGTGTTATTCGAATCGTTGCCATTCAGATGAATGCTATAAAAAGAATGTCTATTTTAAGGCTTTATTACTTTATTGGTAATTTCCTTTTATTGCATTCCTAAAGTTCAATAACGCACAGTTAATGCGCAATTTCACCTTGCCGCCTTTCTAACAAATATAATAAGGATTTAATATAACTGCGTTGTTATTAAGGCTCAGTGCTATTAGCTTTATTACTGGCAATAATGTAACATTCACAGCGAGCATGTTACGTTACGCCCGTGTGCTAAAATCTGTGTATCATGTTTGTTTCGAACTGCGTAACACTCAAAGGGATTCGCACGGAGCACTCTAAACTAGCTACGAGCGGCTCTACCCACCTTAAGCGAGCAACAGTCCGTCTTTACTTAACCTTTAGATAAACAAGACTCGTTTTTTCCGAGCTACGTTACTGAACTGGAAGCTTCGAATTTCTTCAGTGAGCCAGAATTTGTCGAAGGTAATGTATGTATAGGTAGGTACTTATGTAAAGCGATGGAAAAATGTTTTTGGGGAATTTTGATTCAAAGGTAAATATCAGACAGAGACACTGAGATAAGATAATTTATTGAACTGTAGATACCTACCTACAATGGTTTAATTATATAATCTCTTATCAAAATGACTTCTTCAGCAATGTAACACATGTAATGTAAGTAAGGTAATGTTAGACAGGTCCTACGTAAATGTAGAGTTACACGGCATGTAGTGTAGAGTATACGAACGAGATTTATGTTAGTAACTCACTCATTTCTGACTAAAACTAAGCACTAATATATATCTCCTGGCTATTCTTTACTGGATAGTCACTCTCAATAGGAAAATCTATAGCGAAATTCTTCTGAAAGTCCTTAGGGAAGTCTTTGCACAGTTCACTGGGACTGTCTTTGGGGGGTTGCTTGAGGCTGTTCTGTAGGTAGGTGAAGCGGTGGAAGTTGTAGTAATATTCCTTTCCGTCTGGGGAGTACTGCGGGAACATTGCGTAGGAAGGCAGCTCGACGTCACCGGAGTCTGCGAGAGCGTGCTTCGCAAACTCCTCCTTGTATCGTCATGACTGCAGTCTGGAGATCACAACACGTTCTATTTTCCCAAATAGACTTAATAGACCAAGGACAATTCCACTGACGCGGAGCTGTGCTGAGTAGAGAGGAGCGGATCGTGAATTGGCCAATCACAGTGCTCGAAGTGGATATTGGTATTATAGTACTCTGATTGGACAATTCATGGTCCGCTCCTCTCCACTCCACCCAGTTCCGCGTCAGTGAAAACTTGGGTGTCATTAGTAACATGTGTAGGAGAAGTTTAGTAAGCCCTAACAACCCTGAACATTACCGCATACACGGCTGTTATTAGTTATTATAATAAATATTTTGGACATTTCACACAGAGCCATCTAGCCCCAAACTAAGCATGCTTGTACTATGGAACCAGATAACTGATAGAATACCTAAATATATTTTTTTTAAATTACATTTCTACATAGAATTCATAGAAAACACCCAGTCTCAGGATAAACACCGATGTTCATCACACAAATGTTTGTCCTGAAGCGGGAATCGAACCCGCGACAGACCCGGTGTAGCAGTCCAATACAGGTCCACTCGACCAATCGTTTCGTCAATGTCTGGACATTTCAAAATATAGACAATAGTAAGAACTCTGTGCAGTAGGTAGGTATGAATGAATGAAAATGCTTTATAAGACAAAAAACAATAACATAGAGAAGGAAAGATTAGAAAATTAGTACAATGGGCGGTCTTATCGCTATTAAGCAATCTCTTCCAGACAACGAAAGAAGAAAAGAAAAGGTAAGCATCAACCTACCTGAAAGCTTTCCGCTTAGCGTAATTCTCCCGTAAGATGTAGCAAAGTGCGATAGCGATGAGCACCGCTATAGCGATGGCCATGCTTATACTGATCCAGATTATCTCCTCGTTGATGCCGCTGGTCGATTTACCTGCGGAGGACAACAGCAACAAGGCATCATCATCAGCTTATTACACTGAAAAAACTGCTGGACGAAGGCCTCTTCCTATAGGAATACCTAAGCATCACTCCAGTCTACAGTTTTTTTGGAACCAGTGCATTGCATACGGATATTGCCAACTGCATCACCTTTGACTGTGGCATTAGTAAGTCGTAGCCTTATCTGGCCACTCTACAGACTCTCTCTACACTGGAGCCGGAACCAGCGGCAGCTAAATATTTTTGAAATAATGTTCTAAGTGCGTGGTTTTCGTTTTCGGGAATAGTCTTATTATACCCAGTATAATATGTTATGTAAGCTTGGGCATCAAAGGTCAGTAATCTTGTTTAATCCTCACCCTTTCAAGTATCGGATTACGCCAATATAAGAGGAATTGTGGGCGAGCTTACAAAACTAATAGTAGTTATTGGGCTGGGTTTCCTTTCCCATATTTGGGGTATAGGCGGCTTAAACAAACAATAATTTATGACCTTAGGAGCAAGAAGCTAACCCTTTATTTATGGTGTGGAACTCGGAGTTCAGACACCAACGGAAGTGTTTCTGTAGAGGTAGTGAATAATGTGGCGACAGTGTAAATACGGTTGTCATCTTATACTGACATATTTTGGTCTTCCGCTTCTCTTCCAGGCAAGACTTGATAAAGGTAAATTAATGATTGCGTCTTTATGTAGGTATTTCAGTCTGTCGGTATCGTCTATCGGATAGACTCTATCCAATTATGCTGCTATTGATGACCAAAAGTGTGCCTGTGCAGTTGTAACTGTTGCCAAGTTCTATCGACTTGGCTGGTTCGCCGCTTTAATTAAATAACTAAAAAAATCTACAGAATATCGAAATGTGTCGTTGACAAAGTTTTATTTTTCTTTCCGTGCCAGCTCTCAATTCTCACTACAGCACATTCGAGATAAAAATAAATCCGCCCCTTCTTGTAAATCTGAACTCTGAACACTGGACAAAATAAGGAAACAGCCACTCTTATTTGCCTTGTTTTTGGGAGAGACATTACAAATTTATACATGCTATCCTTTTTTCATTCCCTTTATAGCGCCAACGTTTTCGTCCCTCGAGTTTTAACCCGTGCCGAAATGCTGAGAATGTAGTTTTATGATACTTCTAACAGCAACCCCTACAGTTGGAAAAGCCTCACGTTTTGCACGGGGAACTTTCGGGTTACACAAATACTCGAGTAAAAGTGTCGAGAAAAGATGAGTTTCTTTACTTTCTTTAGTAGGTAAGAGCCATAATGTTAGTCACGCACGTCTGTCTACGCGGTAAAACAAAAAAACTTTACAAATGTTTTAAGCACAGTATTAATATTGTAGGTAACTTATTTACTCAAACCACTGATACGAGAAGTTAGAGCCTTATTTTTTCTTGTTCTTTAGATTGATTGAGGTATGAATGTATATGAAAATTATGTCTTGCTTGCTAGCTTACAGAGCCTGCGTGCTATCGGAAAAGCCAAGTTTCCCCGGTTTGAACTTTTTTCATCAACGAGGTAAGGACGCTCGGAAAATGCAGGTATTTTGGATGTCAATGTACTTATTGTCGCTTTGTTATATGCATAATATCTTCATATATTTTGATGTAATTTTTTTTGAAAGGTTTTTATTCGGTATAAGTAGTTCTTATAAAGAACTTCATACATTTTCCATTTGAATTTGCAGCAGTATTTTCGGAATTATCTGACGGCAAATATTATTTGGCTAATTCATTTGAAATTCACGTTATTCGTGTAGCTGGTAAGCTTTTGAATATGATCTGAAATTACGTTACTTAGGTACTCAAGCGTGTACTGTGCGTATCATATCAAGTAATTACCTATGTTTAGTGTTTTGATGTGAGACAAGACTCATCAGTCTATGTGATAATTACTTTCATAGTTTAACACATTATGTAGCTTTACAAACACGATCTATCGTTTGGAAAATTCTTCTAGATTTATGTACCGGATAGTATCTACTGGTATATATGTATATCATAGGATAGGATATCAAGGATTCATAAAATAATAATATAACAGCACATCGATGATAACAGCTCGTTTCTGTTCACTCCAATAGACTACTTACAATAGTAAGTAGTCTGTTGGAATGATAATGATAACTAGAAAGAAATATCTAGTTATCATATCATTGATCTAGCAAATTCTAATAGAAATTGTATTTGATGACACGTATAGAAAATTCCCGCACCATTTACGCTTCTAAAAGGTGCTCTTACGCGGGGTTAATAAATTTATTTCTGACGATTTCACACCAATAATTGAAAGGTCCCATTTCTGAGCAAAAAATTGAACTAGTTAGCGAGTTTTTTACCATGTTGTTTGTTGGAGTAGCCGCCGACCTTGCCTGCGACCCTGGCGGAAGCGCTGCCGGCTACCACCAGGATCACGGTGCCCGTGCCGATGTACGCACGACCTTGCAATAAAAAAAAACTATTATTCAATATTTATGTGCATGTGTGTGTACGTAGATGTATGCTAGAGTCAAAGAAGAATGACCGGGCTACTAGACTCTTCTAGCTAGAAGGAAGTACGTTTTATGGAACGGAAATTGAAAATGTAAAATAAATACATGAGATTGGCAAATCGATTTACGTCTTATAGAAATGGAGTAAGTACCTTCTTAAAAAGATTTACCTATCCGCATCTTCTGTTAGGTAGTATTATTTATACTTTAGATAACTTTACTATCGTTACTTAAAAATAACAAAAATTTTATTAGGTATGTAGGTGGTCAGAAAACTTGCTCACCGTTTAAAACCGCCATCTTGGATTGCTTTTCTTCTAAGTTGGAATGGAACACGAAGTTCTAAGAAACATAAAGCTCTTCAATCACGCCATTCGTACTTCTAATTGAACCTGAAATTACAGAACCAGGTTTAGTAGCCTCTTATCAGACTTGGCAGTAATTGGTAGTGAGTCCGTTTATGCAGTAAGTATTAGAAGTATCCAATTCACTTATTTTAATAGATAGTAATTGAAGCAGTGAGATATAGATAGAGAATGGAGCGGAATAAAAATAAAACCGTGTGTGTTCGGATACCAAGCTAGTTTTTGTCTTTGTTAAGTTCTTTGCATATATGTATTCGGTATTCGGATGGCCCGTCCGTTTCCTACACCTGTTGTGCCAATTTTCACACCTCAGCTACATACTGTCCGGATTTCAGTGTGACATTCAATTTTAAATTTGCATGTTGTTGGCGATGGAATAAACCATGAAACCGAGAGTAAACTTGTTTTAAAACATAATAAAAAATATTTTAGATATACTTATAAGTTAGGTGCTTATATTAATAAATGAGAACAGTAGATATACGCTCTGAAACAAAATGAATTTTGTGTAAGCGAGAACATTACTTCAAGAAATATGCAATAATATGAACAAAATATAGCCGCATTGTAGTTCTAGAGCTGCTTCATATTTTCTGAGATAACATAATATATCTACAAGCATATATTGAACGTTCCGAGATGCTTAGATAGAAGGAAAAATTCATTCGGGATGGAACATCGCCTTTTGTTATTCTAGGATATGAAGACATTTCAGAATTTCATTTGGGGCTGTGAAATATGTATGTATGTTTACTACCTACCTTATGTAAGTATGTAGGTAATAATAATGTAAAAGTCCAGTAGCTCTACCATAAAACAAATAAGTGGGTAGTTTGTGGCTCTACCTCATTTAATTCATTAATTGTTATTATAGGTAGGTGTTACAAAATTCCCAAAAGCGGCCTTGGATCTTATGTAATACCACTCAAAACAAGTTTTTTATTACGCAAAGGAGTACAAAGTGCATGAAAATCAATAAAATATCTATAAAACAGTGAGACTTCCTTCGATGTTCGTAGCCAAACCGAGAAAGCTTCCAATATGCGTATATCTCCCTCGAGATAGTAAATTCTCTCTAGCACTTGCAATAAGAAAACTTTAGAAAAAACTTTTAGATAAAACTTTAGAAAATGTTCTAAGTGTGTAGTATTTCTTTCAGTATGGTTTCGCCCGCCCGTAGCCGCCCTGCTCAACGCCGCGCCTCGCTGACTGCCCGCCCCGCATTGCTGCAATAGTTTTGCTACAGTTCTTAATCTTATTCTGTGTAGGGGTAAAGTAGGGGGTACAGCGGTCTGCACTGACTTCCCGTTGAAGGGTGCATTGTGCATTGCCTCCCGAAAAATATCGCCACAGTTTTATGCGAACGCTTCTCAACCGACTGCAGGATGATTAAAGTCATTAACCCACACCACAGTTTACATATTTTTGGGTTTATGCTATCGGTACATACCTATAAATAAAGCTTCTTTTGCTTACCATTATAATCTACATAAACCACTGAAACATTGCGTTACTAGCAATACCTTGCCATGATTGATGGCGTCGATTTTGCCATTTGTTTTTGTTTGTTAGAAGGCTCAGAAAGGTCGCACTTAGTGGAGTGTTTTGTCTTTGTCAATGTCGAACGATGCTGTGTTTATTTTAAGTGTTTTGTATACCTGCCTATTACACTTAACCTCTACCTACTTCTTAACGAAAACCTGTGAAATATAAAATAACACTCAGAAGTGATGACCGCAAGACGAGTTTCAGTTTTCGACACTTAGCTAATTTACTACTCTAGGCCAGGGATGCTGATTAAATTAAGGTTACTTTATACCAAAGAGGGCTAAAAACAGATAGATGAAATCTATATATCTATAACTACTTTTATAAAAAAAAAATCTCTAAAGTTTTAAGTCTCATTACCGTGAGGATGATGACTACTTTGTTCCACACAATAAAGCACGACTCCTAATCTCTCATTCTGTGGACTTATAACAGCTATACATAAATAAGCACCATTCATTTACCTAATCCTACAATTTATGTACCAAATCTACGAACTCGCAACTCTCGTATGTTTGAACATCAAAATCTATGTTCAACTCTCATCATATTATCCATCCCATCCATAGAAGTATTATATTAAAGTATAGAAACACAATGTAGTACATTGAAAATATGTCCAGTAAAAGGGAGCCACTTTGGCAAACTTCTAGTACATTTTGGTCCGATGCAAATTTTCGAAAAAGAGAAGTAACAGGGCTCGATAAATATTATATGTTAAAAGTACTAGGCTTTTTCATTGTTAATAAAACTACGTAGTAAAAATAAACAAACATTATTTGAAAATGGAGATATTTCATTTTCATTTACAAGGTGTATGAATTTTTTTGGTCCTATCTTACGATTCCTTTTTGTTTTGATACTGTCCATCTTGTTCTATAGGAACAACGTTATTCATCTATGATCCCATCCAACTCATCTACATAAGCTTTTGATCCAGCCCAACCTGGCTAAATAGCAATCAAATGAGTAGATGAATAGGTTAATTTCCACTATCTACTTCATTCATTCTATTAGAGCATTATCGAGCACCAGTTCTTCATTTTGGTGTTGGTTTTCAGACGTTTATTATACCTATGTAATAAGTACTATGTGGGTTCTTAGTACTTATCCTTTCGTGGGCAAGAATGTTACAGATGAAATTAATTATTACCAAAATATTTGTTGTATCAAATTATCAATTACACTTGAATACAACTCTACCATTCTACAGAGCCACTGATACATACTCCATCAGGCATTTTCGCAGGGAGTGTCAGTACATATATATTTGCTAATGCAACACAAAACATGTTACAATACCTACATATGTATCCCTACACCTACCTACTTACTTAAATAAACTTACAGTAAGAATGGGAATGATTTTAAATGAGTATTATTGTGTATTCCCAGAACAGCACCATCAACAATTTTTAGGGATAGTCTAATGGGAATAGTATTGGTGTCTTTCAGATAAGTGCTCTACTGGGTATACTTCGAAAAGATAGAACGCAGAATGTTTTTAATACAAAGGGCAATGGAGGTCATAAATACAGTAGAGACACAAAGGCCCTGGATACATCAGTGATAACGTGGTTATAGTTTAGAAACAGCAATACAAACACAGAGGTTCTGCAGGTTACGGCACCGGAAGTTGGTCCGGAAGTGACTTCCGCTTGGGAATAATAGGTACTTAAATCTTTTGACTCGTGATACAAAGTATCAAAATACAGAGTGCAGAGAGTTCAATAAATCCCAATGTAGAGATAAATCAAATACTACGTTCGTATATAAATCGTAAAACGAACAAAAATTAGTGTGTCGCATTCTAACTGATAATATGTAATACTTACAATTTTTTTTTTCTTTAAAATTGCAGAGTATTACATAGAAAACACCTAGATTCAGGAAAAACACCTTGTTCATAACATAAATGTTTGTTCTGAAGCGGGAATCAAACCCGCGACACCGGCGTAGCAGTCAAACACACTTGCCACTCACAATCGTGTCGCTTTGTATGTTTGTGTGTATAAATACATCTTCGACCACATCGTCACTTACCAAAAAAAAAAATAACGTTATATCAT
The DNA here is from genome assembly GCA_932526365.1 of Lobophora halterata. Lineage (NCBI taxonomy): Eukaryota > Metazoa > Arthropoda > Insecta > Lepidoptera > Geometridae > Lobophora > Lobophora halterata. The sequence continues at coordinate 4,042,707 of OW052012.1, forward strand.
CTTAAAGATCACTACACAAAATGTAAATTCCCAAAATAGAGTTTATATCTATAACTGAGCTTTATTGCACAATTACAGACTAGTGTGTGCCTAATTGGAATTCGTGGGTCGCCAGTAGGCACTAATGTCTCCTAATGGGGGTGGTCGTGCTGTGGAAACGTTAATTACCAAGTGAAATGCTCCGCGTAATTGATTTCTACCGAGTGTCAGCTGTTTTTGTTTATTTTAAACCTTCTAGGCCATTCAAATAAGGAAAAAAAAGGATCAACCTCGGAATGAGAGATAATAAGCTGAAAACTAGTAAACCTCCATTTTGGTGTTCTTAAAGTCACATAAAATCACATGTCTGTGCGTAAGTTATTCAAGGTCAAAAGTTACGGTCATCGGTTTTTCGCGATTATCTGGGTTCCTATAGCCTCAATGATGTTGTCTTCTATAAAAAAATTTGGAGCATTTATTCTCATTTCGAGGTGAAACCCTAATTTAACTGGCCTATTGGGGATTCGCACACGCAGTTTTCTGTATGTTATTCGATACTTTTTTGTAGAGTCGAAGTAGAGTGCTTCATTAGGCTTATAATTTAGGTTTTGTCATGTAAGTACCTACTTATTAAGGCATACCTAGTTAATGTTATTATGTATTCTGTACCTACTTGCATTTGTACCTATACCTACTTAGAGGAGCCAATATACACGGTCAAATTATAATCACCATAAAAGAAAAATACGCATAGTCAGTTGCCGTTACTGCGGGGCTATTTGCTAAGCTGTCATTAGTTCTCGTTATCGAATGGTACGTCAAATTTGACAGAAAATGTCCGACCTCTCGAAGCCGATAGCGACAGAAGTCCTATGGTGACGTCATTTTTTTCCCAGTCTTGACCATTGAATTCGATAACGAGAACTAATGACAGCTTAGCAAATAGCCCTGCCGAACACATATTAGCAAAAAAAAACTTGAAAAAACCTCGGCTCGGGCGCCACACTCGCGCCGCTGTCACTCTGCCATTTTGTAGAAAACCAAAATTCTGACTGCACAGATGCAACGTAGTACTCCGTCTGCATTGCCCATTTTTTTGGTAATTAAAAATTTATGGTGTATAAATTTTCTTTCTTTCTTTCTTTATAATAATAGTACTTAGTCGTGCGTATCGTGCGTATGTATCTATATCAATACATTTGATAGTATATCGAGTATTAGGATGATCCATTTTGTCAAAATCGGTTTTAATATACTTAGGTATTATTTTTATGCATTAAAATCACGTAATATGGCTTTATCCTATTTTTATAATGTGTTTATTTTAGATCTAGTTTCAAAAAAACACACACAAACCTATAGAATTCACAGCAAGATTTCTTGATACTTTCCGTAGGTATCTACATCTACCGATTTATTTTCTTTGTGGTAGACCGGAGGTGGAGGTCGGGTGAGATGTGACACAGAATAAATGGCCGCCAGTAAATGAAATCGTTGTGAATGGACTTACGTGGATGTTTCAGTGGGATTAGTTGAAGCAATCAAGCGACCCTAGTTGCCTCAGGGGTGTAACCTTTTGGTGCAAGGGTCTCGGGATAAATTCGAATGAATGTAAATGGACATGATCCTTTAATAATGATCTTTTCACTAGAGGTCAGTGTACCTAGTTGCCAATATGACTTGTGACAAAAACTTGATAGATAGATTTTATTGCACACCAAAATCAGTATAGAAAAGAAACAATATTATGAAGAAAAAGTGGTGAAATGCCTTATCGCTCAGAACGATTTCTTCTAGATAATCTTGGGATGGACACATATTGGAATATAAAATAATGCAAGCCAATACTATTTCGGCCACTAAGTCGTTAAATTAACTCGTACCTACCTACCTACCTAACAATTGAATTTGTTACAGGACATACAAAATTTTCAAAGTATTAACTCTTGTTCAAAAGCTTTTGTGGCAGTCATAGGGCCAAAAAATAATTTTGAAAAAAAAGTTTGAATAGTCTGTCTATTGGGAGTGCTACCTACCGGTATCTACACGCAAGAGTAGATCAAAGAACCTAAAGTGCATCATGACATATCACCGACAACGGACACGCTACTTCTAAACAGTTTTTTGGAACATAACAAAATCAAATTGTTATTTTACGATCGGTACTTAATTTTGGGCAACCGTGCCCAAATTTCAGTTTGAATTTGAGCCAGGAAGAGCTTGAAAGTTGGCACACAATGGTCCGTAACTGAAAGTTTGGAAGTGACATGTTTTATAGAGACATTCTGAATTATGAGCGCAAAAATTTAGATGAAAATGGAAAATTTAACTTTTGGCAATTTTCGCAAGAGTTTGGCGGGAATTTAGTTCCATTAGGTCCGTAAATTGCATGTTTTTTATGAATACGTCTTCTAAGTTCGATTAACATGCTTCATGCTTGAATAATTTCAACGATAAACCCAAACAAATGTTGATAAACGACATGGAAAGGACACGATCTTTCAAGTAGAGTACAGGTGTCAGGTCGGATAACAAGGGGAATGGGAACGGTAGGGATAAGTGGGACTGCGAGACACAATGAGATAATACAATCCAGCCAGCCCACTTGACGACTGTCATTTACAGTAACCAGCGATAATGCCTGTGAAATACATTGGTACCCCGCAACTACAATACCAGCTCACCGCCAGCAATATATCTTATTTGGTTCATTGAATATAATGCTGGAGAAAAAGTATGTCATTATTTAAAAAATTGCTGACACCACCCACCCACACACAATTTCGTTTGTGTTGCGAATTTCCGAAATTCTTAGTACGCACTATTAGCTCTTGACTAACACATCTTCCAAGTCTCTATGTCTACTAGTTTAGCCTATAAGCTGTCTGTCAGTTAGTCAGTCACGACTAAGCCTTTTATTGATATTGATTGATTGATAGTCAAGCGACTATCAATCAATTCAATTAGGTGTTTGTAAGCACTAACACCTTTTAGAAAGACAAGGAACATTTAGCACTATGTAACTAACTACCTACTCCTAATGTATGTATGTGTAGTGTATATATGTACCAAACTATGCATCATTACGGACATAGATGGGATGATCCGTCCATTAGCGTTGTGTAATGATCTGCCAGTCAAACTTAAGTTGGTAACTTAGCCAAGTGGCTACGTTCTTAGCCCCACATTTTTCAGTTCTTTTTCCTTAAAAGTTTGTCGGGTCAAAAGTTACATCTTAAGCCACCTTCCGACGGTGCGAGTTCTACGAATCTGTTCACAGACGTTAGGCGGCCACGGATATCTATGTTAATGCGGATGACCTCACACTACCTCGCACGAGCTCATACCGCTAGGCGCATCTTGGAAGTTACCGACTCGCCGCAGATCGGGACCGCGACCGACGTGTCTGCGCTATCTCGGACGTATTTGATCTGCGTTACCACTTGTAGCGACAATACTCTTTCCATGATGCAGCGGTGCGGGCTGATCCGCGTCCGTCCTTGAAAACGCGGATCGTAGGAACGAGCCATTAGGCTCTACTCTAACAAGAATCGGTTTAGTTTCCGACATACTTTCTTAGACCATGAGTTTATTTTTTGTTAGTTGATAATGATTGATATCTCAACAACCCCATTGAACTGATCTTTGAATAGGTTGGGGAAATCTGACAAGAAGAAAATCTCGACGCATTTCTGACGAGACGGCATTTTACATCATTATGGTGCGTGTTCGCAGGCTGGCATCGGACGCTCTGCGCTAATCGCATCAGACAGATTTTTTGAGCGTAATGCCGGGTGGTCCACTGTTACCGCAGTTTTATAATATAAATATTGATTAACTAATCTCTCACGCTAATTTAAAAAATATCAGCAGTGAGCTATTTAACTTATATCCTAAAACTGTCGCTAATAAATAACATCATTTTTCTGTGAGCTCTCCACGTGAGCCACAATCATCTTGGGACTGCGAAGAGTCACGTTTTCAGAAACGCTTCAGGCCGTTTATGTTTCACGTTGGCTTACACGAGCAAGTAAGTACAGTCACGATGTGTTTTAAGTTTGCTCATACGAGTATTTCTAGTAATAATATATGGCCTGGTAAATAAATAATGATTTCACACAACGTAATCTGGCCCCAATAAAAGTAGAGCTTGCATTATGGAAACCAGATAGCTAATAGAATACCTACTCATAATCATATTTATTGTAAATGCATTGGGAATAGTAAGTTGTGAACACAGCATTGCTCTATTAAATATTATATCTAGGTTGCAGTCTCGATTAGTCAAGACGTAATCTTTAACAAACACTAAAAGTCGAAAAATGTTTTTCATCTCTATTGAGAGTTTTAAATATATTATTTCGGTTCTTTATTAAAGACGACAGCATTTAGGTACCTCTAAAGACGGACTGTGGGTGGAGTTTAATGAAAAAAAGAAGATATTTAAAAGCTCTCTAATATGTTCGGTTCCAAACAAACAGTAATTACCTTTTGTCTCGTCACTTTGAAAGTCATTTAAAACTGTAGTAAGAAATGATTGTTCGTTCGTCGCCTCGTTGAGTTTCGAGAAGCTTTAGTAAAATATTAATGGGCAAAACTCAAGATGTCTTTGAAGTACATTAATTAATTGATGAGAGTTTTCGAGCAGAATGAGTTTAGTTACGAAGATATAGTAGGTAACGTCAATAAAACACCGCTGTTATCCAACTCAGACAGAATCGTCACAACAGTCTATTCGTTTTTTCATTCGTCTCTATTAGATCTTGAAATTAGAATGCAAAATAAATAATCCAATTCCAAAACGCTTAAATTATGTAATATTAATTCACAATGTGTTTTTATATTAGGTATGGGAACGATAAATAGAATAAATGTATGTAAATTTGTTTAATGTCTTACCACACCCTTTACCTAAAAGTAAAAAACAGAAAAAAAGTTTAATAATTTCGTGACGAATTGATAGCCAATAGTAAACCAAGAAACTTTCACTACAAAATATTTTGACTGGTTCTGCGTCTCCCACGATGTAATCTCGCACGAATGGGGGAGTCACTGAATTTCAAAATAAATATTATTTCCTTTCAGTGACTCCCCCGAACTGAGTTACTAAGGCTGTTTTGACCAACCATATTCTGAATGGCGGTGATAACGGATCGGCAGTTTATTTGAAGGTTTATTTCCAGCCCTTGGCTTCATCCGATCATGTAACGCTATCTTCGTAAAATGGTAATGTGAGGGCTAAGGGTTTTCTGTTATACAAGAAATATTTCCAATTATGCAGTATGTATAGATATAGCGTATATCGTTTAATCGCATTTACATCCAATCATCCATTAAGCGCCCATCCCTGAGAGCGCATTTAAATCCTACTATCCTACTAATATTATAAACGCGAAAGTTTGTAAGGATGGATGGATGGATGGATGGATGGATGGATGGATGGATGTTTGTTCCTCTTTCACGTAAAAACTACTGAATGGATTTTAATGAAACTTTACAATAATATAGCGTATACATCAGAATAACACATAGGCTACAATTTATAGAGATACCTGCGCAGACAAAGTCGCGGGCACCAGCTAGTACCTAATAAAGAATATATGTTGCGTTTCTATTGTTATTTTGAGGGTAGTTTGGTAAATCACCGCCTGCCCGAACGTGAAGAGCTCGAGGCTCGAGAGTGCATTGGCGGGAATCATTGTGATCGGTTGCGTGTGGACGTTCTACTCAAAATCCGTCGATTTTCCCTCCATTTTTGGCCGTACCAAATCTGCATCTCAAAATTTTGATATTAGTGAAGTGTCGCGGGTTCATAGCCGTGCTGTGTGCTTTTCCAAAGACTTCTCGAACCTGGACTCGCCGTGCGAGTCCACAGGACCTTGCCTGCCACCAAACCAACAAGCCAGGAGCTGCAGTTCATAAGGTAGGTGGTGTTCAATTGCCTTCGGAAATCAGTAGAAACGTTTTCAGCCCTAGACACTGTACTTTCAATACTCAAAACACATATTCTAAAATCGCCAGCATAATTAATCTCAAAAGGTTTGGTTTAAAAACCGCACAATATAAAAAGGTAATTTTGTACCTAAACAGACATAATTAATTATTTTTGAACATAAAAGAAATAGATAAAACAATGCATAATACAATTTGTTTGTTAATATCCCTACAATGCCGAAGGGGGGGTGTTCTGCCCCCCCGCGGGAACAACGAATGAACTACGAGTTTTTGAATTTCCATGATTTTCATTGAAGAACTGTGCACCAAATTGCAGCTGATTTTTAACGTGGTGATTACCCTAAAATCAGCTGTTTGGTGAACTTCCCAAGACCTCTGACCTTGACCTCAGTAATGTTAGTGATGAGACAGATTAAGGCTTATCTTACAGAAAACTTAACAGCATCTGAGAGGCAAATGGTTTTTTTTTGTGCTAGGTTTTGTTGTTTAACTTAAATGCCATACGTAATGGTGTACCTACAAAACATCGTGAGGAAGTTGCATTTTGCGCCACTAAGTAGGTACTCCATAAATCCGCATTTTGTTCTACGTTTTGGAGAAACAACGATCACGCTAGAGAATAGTTTGACCCTAGTCCAGGTAGTGGGAACATGAACATCAATTGTGATAGAGTACTTTGGATCGAGGACAGAAACAAGATTTTTCAAAGTATTTTTATTGGTAATTGTTTTTTAACCACTCTGTCTTTCATATTCTTCATTTCATAGCTAAAGAGGTTTCAGCTACTCGATACTCTTTCGATACTAAATTGCTCTAATAAAACTCCTTGGTACAACATTTTAGACATTTGACATTTTGTTTGTTTTTTCGTAACTATGGTTATGGACTGAATTATTTTTAATTTTTTAATTAATTTCTTCATATCATGGCATAAGTGCTGTGTTATGAGCTGCGAGAAGACAAATTGACTCAAACTTCGGCTTTACATAAAGTTGTTTGCGTAAAGTGAAAAATAACTCAAAAATGTGATATGTTTGTGCGTTCGTCGGTCGGTGCAGTCCTCTGCAGGACATAGGCCTCCTTTCCCAATGTGCGCCATTGCGCCCTCTCTTGCCGCATCCATCGTACGGGTGCAATGCAACTGTGAAAACTGCAGACTACAAGTACCTACCTACTCCAGGAACTAAGAGAAAAGTCCTCAGTAAGAAATAGATAAATAAAAATTAAACGAACATTTGTATGTATTTTCTCTTAATCTCTCAATAGTTTGAAATAGTCTAACTAAATTATGTAAAACTTTTTTTAATTCTTTACATCGAAAGGTTCATAGATACCTACCTACTCAACTAACCTAGATCATAGGCGTGAGCACATGTTCCTTACGTGTGTCTATGTGCGACGTGGAGGGTGTGTACAGATGGAGAAGTAAATAGCAAATAGGGTAGTCTTAAATAATTATTGTATGAAAATTTCTGATACGATGTATTCAACCTTTGCACACGTGATAGTATTCACACTATTAGTCTGAATTCGCCCCCTCAGGGCTTGTAGGGACATAACACTACACGTTGTATAATTGTAGTGTATACTGTATAATGAAGAATTACAGTTAGATAAGTACTCCTTAGGTTATGCCAAATTAATGCTTCGAACTAAAGATGTAAAAACCACTGATGAAAAATACAAAAAAACTTTTGGCTTCCCCAATCTATGCTCAGAAGTGTGGACAAAACTCGGACAGGAAATGGATATATCGTATCTAAATCCTTCTGTTGATAATGGAAACTGGAAAGATAGGATGTTACAATTCTCTGATCCCGTGGTTTTAAGATAAAATATAATAGCCGAATACGTTACATCGCTATTATGTTGGAGCAATTGGAATGAAAACGTGTCACTAAGCGTGAAAAAATCTCCCAGAAAATAAAAAAAAGAAAAACAAATTAATGGGAAAACTCCGGCATTAGAAAAGTTCTTTAGAAATGTTAGGCAATTTGTTCAGCTTAAGTTTTTCAAAGGAGAATATTGGCAGGTGATTGGATTGAAGACTGGATTCGAGCCACGTTTTCGCAGGAAAGCTCCGTTTAGATTTATAGCTTTTATTACAAGAGACATCTGATAAGGAAAATTTATTAGTAGCCCAGACTTTCTATTTCAGTTCAGTCAATCCGCCTAGATGAGATCGTTTGTTGTGATAATAAGATCGCGCTTTATGTTTTTGTACACTCATATTCAAATGCGTTTTTTATCGATACGCTTCTGAAATATTAGCTAAACGAAAGCTTCTTAACAGCATTTTCAGGTTATCATATCTCAGTTTAAGTAAATAGTTAAAAACAACACTTGAAAAAAATGGAGAACTAACAGGTATCAAAGGTAACACCGTTTGCAGCTTCGTGAAAAAGCTCCGTTTTCATAGATTGAAAAAAATGGTACGGTAAGCAAAAATTGATAAATCTTGTGCTATTCGGTCCCAAGTTCCAGGCTAAATTAGGTTCGAGCATTGGGTCCGAGTACTAAAAACGTAAGTCATTACTTTTTTTTCATCGTACACTAGCTGGACCCGCGTGCGACTTCGTCTACCCGTGGATTTATATTTTGCTATTTGGGACGGAGACATATCCAACAAACCAAAAAACTTTAAAATCGGTAGAGCCGTTCATTCAGTTTACTTATAATTAATGGTGTCACTAACCCGACTTTGATGATACAGACTTCATCAATTTCCAAGGTCCATTAAGAATCCAAAGGGATTATACAATTTCGCTGAGCAGCTGGGCCCGTGGGTTTTATTAGTCAAAAAAGTAAAGTAGGTTTATGATTTTTTCCTTTTAGATTCCAACGACTTTGAATAATGCAAATTTTCCTCCGTTGGGAATTATTTAATAAGATTTTGTCTTCTTAACTACTTAACGTTTCAATTAGTACCGTAGCTACTTTACAATTTGAATTGTAGTTTGTGTAAATAGACAATATGCACTATAAATCTATTCATCGACGTCGACTGTAAATATCAGCTAGGCCTTTGTAAAATGGAGATGTACCCGTATGAATGAGATATCAAATGCATCGATGACGTCAGCCTGGATTGTATCATCACTTGCTTACCACACCTATTTCAAGGTAGGTTCTGAACTTGCACAAAATAATCCATACTCATATTCGCATCACCCGGCATCGCTAAAGAAAATAAATAACAAATAACGAAGGAATCTTTTCTTTTCTGTTCGTGAACCACGCCAAACCTACTGAACCCATTGAGCTACAATTTGGCATAGATATAAATATACTAGAACTTAGGCAGGCAAAGGCATGGCACATTTGAACTCGACACAACGCAGGGGAAACCGCGTGCAATAGCTAATAAAATTATATTGCTGACTGTACCGACCGTATAATCATTGCATCTCGAATCTCGACATCCAAAAAAAGTGATTCCGGGTAAAGCACTCGTGTGGAATCGGATCACTTCACATGTTAGTCGGGGAATAGCTTGGCAACTCGGGTCCCGCCTTATAGGGTTGGTCCCATTGTTCGATTGTTGACGAAGTTTCCCGCGTAGAGTGGGGGCCGGGCGCGCGATGGCGTGGGTCCCGCTCGGCGGCTGTGGGCTACTGAAGCTCCGACTCGTAGCCTCATGCTCCCGGCCAGTGCTGCCAGCACATATTTAAAACTACCCAAAGCTTTAAAATATTCGTTTGACCTGTAATTTTGACATTACTGTAAGTAAAATCAAAACATTATTAGATTTGTATCAAAAACCCATGCGATGGACCAAACAAATTAAATCTACCGTGGGCAGCCCATCGCATGAGTGCCCAGAACCTCTACCAGCAGGGAAAAGTGGCTAGATATCGTGAGGCGAGTCACAGCCCCCGATTTTATAACTTTCTGAAGACTACGACCGCTCTGTCAAGAGCGCAACGAAGAAGAGGACGATGATGAAGTTGAGGACGTGGTGGCCGAGTGGATGAGGCAAGGACCTTGCGATCTGATGGTCGCGGGTTCGAATTCCGGTGGCAGTCATGCGTAAATGGGTTTTTTCGGTCGAAAAAATCTATGTACATGCATCCCACGTTCTCGCAACGGTGAAGGAAAACATCGTGAGGAAACCGGCATGTCGTAGAACCAAAAGTTCGAAAACATGTGTCGAGTGCACGAAAGGAGCCTCTTCGAGGCGCACTTGAAATCCTTTCACCACACTGGTTCGAAAGAACTAGTGACACGATAAGAAGAAGAACGAAGAAGAAGAGAACAAAAGCTCTACGAAAAAAAATTGTGTCGTTGGATTTTTGAGGATATCGGTTTCAGAAAAAATATAATAAGGGATACTTGATTGATTATTTTGTTATAGGTGTAGTAACTGTAGCTGCAGTCAAAATAACAACGATCATGCAATAAATACTAGGGAGATTACATATCTCCCTAAAAATCGGTAGAGTCGTCAATGCCGCTTCAGTCTCCCGGGCTGCCTCGCCCACCACGGATTCATCTCCCCATGTATCACTTGTAACTTCACGTTTAATGAGCGGAAAAACGTGTCAGTTTTTAAGGATGCTCCGGGCACGATTTAGCGCTTAGGAAGTTCTTTCAAGCGTTGATATTTAATGAGCTTAGTAGAGGAATGAGAATCCTAGTAGAAAACAAAGTTTTTAACACTTTTTAAACATGTCATGAACAAGAAACTGTTAAAAAAAGTACAATGCGCGATGCTGATAAAATAAAATTATCTTACTAAGAATTCGAAGTAATCTAGGTTCTTGAATCACTTAAATTAGATAAACCCGAACTGTTTTTATTAAGTAATTAATAAAATAGCAGTATTTTAAGCCCCCTGATAAACGGAAAAATTCGCGAAACTAAGAAAAGAAAAGTCCCTCAAAAGAATCTATTTATTTGAGATTAGGTAGGAGATAACTTAAAAGCAAGACTGGAACTGTTTCCATTAATTAATTTAGTAGACTGTCTTCATAGCGGATGAAATTCCACTGTGTCAATGCAATAAGTAGGGCAGTTCCCTTTCCGTTGCAAGGAAGTTCACTATTGTATCTCTCCGAGGCTGTCTAGGTAGGAAATACACAGTTACCTAGATACAGCTTATTGCGAATAAACAGTTACCTAGATACAGCTTATTGCGAACAATCATCTTTTGTTCTCGACTTTCTTTTCAACCCGTTCCACCCGTTCTTGCATTTCTACAACAAAACACTGTTAGCTTTTATCATGAAACATTGCAACGATATTTTTGAAACTTTATCACGAGCACTTGTATTTTTTTACTGAAACGGTTTTATATTTGCTTAAATTTGGCCAGCCTGATAATAAATTGCCTATTCAAAGTTGAAATAGAAGAAGAAAAACTTAGGCAATTTATCTACAAGTTTTGTTGTATTGTAGGTTGCTCGGAAATACGAGGTCTCTATTCAAAGGGCCTTCCAGCTACTTTCCTACTCTACATTTTGTAATGCTAAGTATACTTAAAATCCTATAAGCCCTATTCGTACTTATATTTTAGTTCAAATAGGTACTTTAATATTTAAATACAATATACATTTGTGCTCCTTATACGTGGGGCGCACTAAAAGTTTTCGGAATCAATAATAAAAAAATACTGATAATGGTCAAAAATTAATTTGCATTTTTAAAGAGTTACATTTTCAAATATAGTAATAACTTTTTAAATATTGTTTATGTAAGTGGCCAATTCCGGAAACTTTTAGTGTGACCTATGTTTCTAAACGCTAAATATTCTCTTTCGATTAATTAAACCAAGCAAAAACAAGAATACGATTTCAATCGTTGAATACTAAGTTATACTGTCCAAATACAGTCACGTAATCTGTTTAACAACTTCGGGCGGACAAAGTAACCGCTCTGGGAATAGCCACGAAATACTCACATACAACAATGTGTTGTTTTGTGACCGCTCCACAATGAGGGACGACATCCCCCCACAAACGACAAACGCGCACCATCTCCGAGAGCGGCATTGATACACGCTCTTTGTTATTACAACATTGACAGCTACAGAATATTTGCTGCTTGTGATCGCGTGGTAACTAGTTAAAATTCTACCGTTTTTATGTTAGCATAAAAGCGTCGATTACACCGGGCTTCTTTACACGCTGATTGTTGGCGTTTTTAAAAGCTTGCGGTGTGAGCGTGTTAGCTTTTGGGAAGGATTGTCAACAAGCAGATTGTAAAAACGCCGATGACACTGGGCGACTTTACACGCCACAAGCGGCTTGTAGCGTGTAAAAAAGCCGTGTGACATCGTACTATTCTTTTTAAGTTGGTTGTGTTTTGTGTTGCAAACAAAGTGTTACCAAATATATTTCGTAAAATTCTGTAGTATACTCGATATAGATAACTAATTCGATTCAATTGTACGAGTATGTAGGAAGGATAGCTGAATGTTAGTAACTCATCTCTGCCGAAACTCTACCTAATCTGGTTTGACTGAAATTAAGCTCCTTAAATCAGGGTAATAGTAATAGCACAGAGTACTAAGATATACACAAGTAATAGCAACCTATGGGAATCACAGTCCAGTGTAGCACTTTTATGGTTATGGGCAGGCGTGATCCCTTACCATCAGGAGAGAACCTAGCTAGTCTCACCACGTCTTTACATGTAAATATAACATCGTTACATGTTCGCCTGGGACGTATTTCCATTTTGCCGACGACAGATTTCTTCAGCAAAAGTTCGTGGCGCGACAACGAGCACGAAGCTGTGGTTATAAAATAAGTTAACGTTTCTGAAACTCGCACAACTACGGATTTATTCCCTACCTTACGGCACGCTTCCGGCCTCTTCAATTTATGGTGACTTGTTGCGAGTTTTGAAAGTAAAGACAAGTGCTTCCACATTTTTTTTTTCTTTCTATTTTGAATGATGAGACGATTTACGCCCTCTCTGGTGGTAAGAGATTATGCATGCCCATGACTAGAACAGTGCTACACAGGACTTTAATTGTATGCAACACTGCTCTACGCTCTTCCACTTTGACATTTTGAAGGTCAGTCTCGCAAGCCCAATAATTTCTTTACCCACATCTACTTGTGTTCGCAACGGTGGATAATACCTACGCAACGAAATATCCAGAACTTTAAAAAGCGTTCTTTTCGTTTTAATATTCATATAGCATTCAGCATGTATTTTGCCATCATAAATATTAAAACGGTTATTATGAAAATACTTCGTAGACCTGATATTGCGAAACGTACCAATTCGCTAGAGATCTTACGGAGCTAGCAGTGCTCTCAACGGACTAGAAAATAATAAGATTGCATATTCAGGTCACGCAAGCTGCCTCCATGATAACGAACAAATTGATATCCACATATTACACAACTCACAACTGACTGCTACCCGCGGCTTCTCCCGTGTTGTAGCAAAATAAAAATTAGCTAGCCTATAATGTCCTATCCTCCGCTCCGTCTAGAATCACTCATATCGCCAGGAGTTATCCCGGAACTACAAAAGGTTGCTTATCTCCAATATGTAAATAATTGTACCTAATTAGAATATTTTTTTGAACATAAATAATTAATTCATATTCATCTGAACCGGCCAAAGTTTAGTCCATTCGCCTGGCTAGTAGATTCAGGACTTTACAATGAAATATTCACCATAAACTGGTGCATATATATTTTATATTATTTGTAATTATTGTTCAGCAATACATCTACAATTCGGAAATTTCTCGAGCAAAGTTATAGCGCGCTACTTACAGTTAGCTAGCTTAAAGTATTCGTGCTACTAGTTTTCGTAGCACGAAAACTTTAAAACAACGTAAAAGTACAGTAGAGTCTTTCGTAGAATGAAAAAAAGTTTGAATTGTTTCTGGTCCACGAGCGTTCTAGTCCAACCAACTAAATGCTTTCACTCTTGAGTTTTTAATCAGAAGCTTAAAGAACAGCGGAGCTCAAGTGGGTATCTGCAGGGAGATCACAGTGCGGTACTTGTCAGCTTGTCACGAACCATCTGCTGATAAAAATTTCATGAAGAAGCCAACTAAACCAGATTGCAGACGAACTTACGAACTACCGTAGTTTACTCCGTAATACGTTTTATGTCACCACCGGGATTTCATTTGGTCCATCGAATTTATGCACAGCAACGGTAGCAAAATTCGATGACTCCGAAAAATATATACAGGTGAATTTTTCATTGTTCCCTATGCTTTCCGATTTGGCCATCCAAGCCCTGTTGAATTTGCGCTATAACTTTGCTCGAGAAATTTCCGAATTGTAGATGTATTGCTGACAAAATACATACATAATGTTTGATTTTTTATTATTAACAAATTTAATTCTGTGAAGTACATATAGGTACTATATGTCTAATATACTATTTCTATATAGATGTCTACTTAACATTTTGAAATTAAAAAAATATGTTTTCCAAATTCGGCAACTCAAAACGGCACAACAAAGTTTAGAGTAACGGGTTAACCGATCCGGCCAGACCGATCCTTATCAAATGAGTTAGCAAATTGAATTTGTAAATTAATATTATTTTCAAACCCTATTTGTTCGCGTACGTATTTACTATGTAGGGGGTGTAAATAAAATCTATAAGTTACTTTGTTAATTAGTAACTTAATATTAACCCTCCATCTAATGTAGGGTGGAACGAGGGATGACCTCTATGTAGGTCCTTACGTACATTAACACTTGTTTAAAGACATTTTTACACTTCTATAACACTAAACAAGCCGATAAATGAAGGTTTTATAACACTAAGCTAGGAAGACAGGCAAATTATGTACTTAATACCTATTAAATAAAAAAAAACCTTTTTCGGCTATAAATAAGACTTTTTCAAGAGTACGATTGCCTATTTTCCTTTTTCATTACATTATTTTTACTGAATTTAGGTGAAACTAGAAGGTAGCGTTATAGTGGCACTCTACCACTGTACGTACAGTCAGCTTCACAGACATATACAACACTCCCAAGCTTTCACATTTATGTTATACCTACTCTTAATTTTGTAAAGACATTCTTCTTCTCACAATAATTCTGATAATTAAGATGACTTTGAAAATGCTTGCGTGCACTTTTCTTTGCAAAATTAAGAATAAATAAGGAAATAGGGAAAAGAGTCAAGACTTATCTGTTTCCACAAACGTCGCTGCATACCTACGGACGCGTCAACTACAAGTTGCGAACGCGATGGAAACGGTTTGTCAACAAGCAGTCAACGCTACGGAAACATAGCATATACCTACATAAACGGGTAGCCACGAGAGCTCTAAGGCTTATCACGAACATTTTTGACAAGCTTAGACCTAAGCCTATTTATCCAGTTTTTATTACACTTTTACTCTTGTCCTCTCTGTGACGGATTCGATACGAATACGTTTGTCAAAAATGTTCGGTCTTGTAACCGGAAGTGTTTGATATACTACACAATCTAGGTTCACCATGATTGTATTGGGCGCCGGTGGTAGCCATGCTCGGTTAAATTTTCGCTGCTTCGAGAATTCCATCAGACCCTGCAGCCTGCAACATTGCGGTCGCTCCATTGAATTGTCTTATTTCTCCCGGTCATATTTGTACAGCTATTCTAGTTTCAAATCCTTTGTTGTGTGCTATAAAAGTAAATACTTACTCAGATACCTACCTACGTACTTGTACTTAGCCAAGTTATGGGATACGATTGATTCGTTTTCGAACCTTTTCTAGACCTTTTTAGGGTTTTAGGGTACCTATACCTAGGTACTTACTTGTTACAAGATTAGAATCATCGGACATTAAATCAGTACGTCCCTACCATCCCTTTCTTCTAAGACTTCATCTGTCTTATGAGTTCTTTCGAGTGTTTTACTTCTTTGATGTAAGTACATAAACGAATATTAAAAGTTAGCTTGCCTGTAAATAAGTACATCTAATATTACTTTTTTCTGAGCAATACAGGCTTGAGTTTAATAAAAGGAGCACGTTAGAAAATTTTTATTTGAAATCAAATCTTGGAGTAAATCTATTATTTGGAGCATTGCCAGATCGAAAAGCTTACAGAATTCCAAATTGTGGTGCAGAGTAGCCTAGATAGAAGGCGCCAAGTAGCAAATGGAATACAAAGCTATTTTGCGAAAAAAGCAAAGCAGATCAATAAAATACAAGCGGACACGGGCATATTAAAAAATAACAAAACAACATGTTTCCAGAATACAGAAGATATAACGAAGTACAAAAATAATCGATTATTTTCAGGAATCGTAAAGCGGGAAGCTGTGGACTGAAACACAATGGTATGTCCATTGTTATCAAATAAGTTTACGTGGACTATATTTACATCTTCAAAAAGTTTTATTTCACAATCGCTTATAATAGTTCTGCAGATAAAAGTTTTAATTTCTACATTTTTAATTAGCTTTACTGTTTATCGTTTACTTAGGTTCTGCATAAACAAAGCATTGTAATTTAGCTTTACCAGATTCCAAGGTAGGTTTATTGGAGCCTGCACTATTCAGACCACAGTCTGTCCAATACCAGAATCGAAGGCTGATATTTACTGTGTATTGATCGACGGTAGTGCGAGGCACAGTATGCCACAATTTACATTGTTTATGCTGCTTTATGGATTTATTCTAACTTAACCTTTAAATACCTTGAAGTAGGTATACACAGAGTATTATTCCCATCTGTCACCCTGCTCTGTCCGCCTAGGGTGATAGATGGGCCGAAAAAGTTCTATATGTCCCCCTTTACAGAACTAATTTATTCCTGTCTGTCCCCCCAATAAAAAAAATAGTAGATACACTATGATGATACACACATAATTGTGTATAATTTTTTTCTATGGTACCCATAGATGAATAACGATGATCCTATTCAATGCAATTCAAATCTTTTATTTCGGTATTACACCATATTTTGTTAATATAAGGCTTATTCTAAGGTTAGTAACATATTCAAAATTATAAATTACACATAACCAGTCATAAATATTAAATTAAAATTGTATAGCTTTAAATTAAATTGGTATTGCATTGGTATTATCGGATGGACCTTTGTGTAGTCAAGTGAATTATTTGGCGTACCTACCCGAGGGCACTATATGCGTCTTAGTCCAGTGGCTAAGTATCGGGCCATCCACCCGATCTGCCACTGTCCTCAGGAGGCTGTTGGTGCCGCCGCGCACCCGCCGCATCAGGACGCATATAGAACAAGATGGACAGTATCAAACCAAAAGGGAGTAAGACAGGGCCAATAAATTTCAGACACCTTGTCAATAAAAATGAAATATCTCCATTTTCAAATATTGTTTTATTACTTTTTACGATGTTGTTTTATTAACAATGAAAAAGCCTAGTAGTTTTAAAATATAATATTTATCTAGCCCTGTTACTTCGCTTTTTCAAAAATTTGCATCAGACCAAAATGTACTAGAAGTTAGCCAAAGTGGCTCCCTTTCACTGGGCATATTTTCAATGTACTACATTGTATTTCTATACTTTAATACTTCTGTGATGGTACCTAACTGCTGTTGGGATCTGTTAAAGCTATGTAGAGTTGGTACGGATTTAGTCGACTAATTATTTCATTACACATGAGATTGCTAAAGCGACGCAGACCGCAACATTGTATCCTCTGATGGGATATTGCGTTCATGCATAGCTATTACGCGGTTTTATCCTAATTTGTATGCAAATAGCTTTCAAAATATGAGCCATATAAACGCAAACAACCTTAATAAATTAGTACCTCAGTGCACAGTTTAATGAATTATTTACACATCAAGGCACTAATAGATTAATTTCAATTTCAGCGATTATAAAATAAATTAATAATATAACAAATTCAGAATGTACGAGTCTATCTATTGAGTTAATTTAACTAAATTAGTTTATTTGAATTGGTTGCGCCTTTTATGATCAAATTATCTAAAATAATTAGATAAATTATTCCATAAATACTTATTTTTATTAGTTCGCATAATGCCCATGGAAATTAAAGCATGGGCTTCGTAGTTTGTTTACTTAAAATATTATAGGAATCTTAAATTGAACAGTACCTAAAGAAAATTACGTAGGTATTTACCTCTTTTTTCTATTTTTATTCTCTTTTATTTATGTATTACTGTATAAGCCTCAGTTTTGCTACTTCGTGAGGTGAAATAACGGCATTTGTACTAATTTTACCTTTAGAAATTTTCAGGAGCTCAATACATTACTCAATTAACTATTCAAATAAACTTTTATGACCTGGCTTCATTATCCTATTAAACTGAGCCGTCTTTATGTTGGTTTGCCCGTTTCTAACAAAATAACTACAGAAATATGAAAATATTATATCATAGTAATAAGTTAATATGCTGTGAAACTGTAAATATACGGTGCTTGCAGCATACTTAGGTATTTGTTTTAATAAGGTTGATTAGTTAATATCTTCTTATACCTACTCACTATATTGTGCTTTATTTGCAAACCAGACTTTTCTAATTCGTTGATACAAGCATTTTACCTCAAAGTATAAGCCAATAAGTACGGTTTACCCTTGTCTCGACATTTTTGTTAAGGTAATCCTTAGTTCTATCTAGGTAATATTCCAACAGCAAAGAATATGAGAAGAATTTGTTATTTAGCACGTGATCGAAAAAAATAAAAAAGGCTAAATATTCTTTCGTATAAAACTTCACATGATCACAAGAGTAAAATAAAAAGATCGCAATGTTGAAGTTGCAAAAGTCGCAACGGCGGCGTTTAGCTAATTTATAATGATAAATTATACAGCAAAAACATTCGTTTTCCTCCCCTTTACATGTCGTTCGCAATCAAACCGAGGACTTTTTCTGAAGAAAAACGTACGTTGAACTAATAAATTGTGTGAACGATTGTCAACCTTATCACAATTAGATAGTGTGTGATTTTCTTTGTCGTCTATTCACGTCAACGAATGCACAATTTTGCACACCATGTCTACGTTCTGTAGCTGACAGGAATTTACGTGCTACGAACTCGGTACGAAACCGCTACGGTACTACGCCGCCGGCGCGGCGTAGCATTACTACGTAGTAGTAACGCACAGTAGGTACAGTTAACCAGACACGTTTTCAGCTTCATAGTGAAAACTAGGAAAGTCAATATCGGAACTTTTGCAGCTTACTGTACTCGTATAGTCATCGGAAGGGTAATCTTCCGCCTGTGTGCCCGCGTTGAGGCTCATCCGATTATGTACCCAGGGAAATGGCGTTAACTTTCTCGGTTGTGTTGATGTGTAGGCACAACTCATATTCGTACGCTGTATAAATACGTACAGTTGATTGATCTAAAATAACAATTATATGCGGTATAAATTGCAGTACAGTAAAAATGACGCACTTTCAAATTTCCTCATGGTTTGAAAGAACATCAATATAAAAATCAATATTTTTTTTCTAAACAACGAACACAGCCTACTTTATCACTGTCAATAATGGGCACGGAAACTAATCCAACCTTTTATTAGGGTACGATATAGCTCAAAATTTGTCCTTGACGACCGGTGTGGGCGGCGGAGATAAATGGCGACCCTACGTGATGGAACTTTAACCTTCATCGACTTAAAGTGCCTAGAGCACATACAAATATGGTCAGTGGTGGATTTACCAATAGGCTAAGAAGGCTGGAGCATAGGGCGGTAAATTTAAGGGGGTGGCAAATTTGGGTATTTTTTTTTCAGAAATTAAAAGATTCGTATAAATCACACTTGAAATCCTTTCACCACACCGGGTCGAAAGAGCCAGTGACACGATAAGGGAAGTAAGTAAGTACCTACTTAAATGTTAATCCACATTGTCGGGGTATTGAAATGTAGAGGTCGGTAGGGAAGTCAAAATTAAAATAGCCTACAGGCGGCGCATTTGAAAATCGTGATAGGCCTGCCACCGTTGTTGTGATAAAAATGCCGTAACAAACAAAGTTGTGGTATTATCTATTATTATACAATATTAGTCGTTACGCCATGTTAAATGCCTCTGGCCATATTTCTCATAGAACAAATAAGCCAGAAATGAGGTCATCATCATTTCCTTTTCCCACTAACGTAGGGTCTACATAACATGTTTTCTACCATTCATTCCTGTTAACCGTTGGTCTCGGCTTGTCTCGGTAGCTAAGTACACCTACTTATTTAGGTATTTGTTCACAAGACCTCCAATCAAAAAGGATTCAAGTATGTATGTTATTCAATTTAATTTTAAATTAAACAGTTGGTTCCAACCTTTATAAGTCGAAGTTGTGCGGCGATTTGAAGACTCCAGCATATTTATTGCTCGATTATTAATTGTATTCTATAATTTTATAAAGGTTTGTTTTTAATAACCTAGTCGATAAGGAAGTAGAATAAGTGCATGTTAGTTATTTAAAAAGTTAAAATGAATAAAAAAAACAATCTTCTAATGATCCCAAAATGACCAGCTTTCACTTCTTCTCTCGTCGGTTTACAAGAACTTAACCTTTTCACCGCTAATAAACTTTAAAGAGAACTCATTCTTCCGACTCAATTTTCCACTTTTAATGTTGCTTCCCTCGCAGTTTCAGCTTAATGCCAGGAAGGAAAGTAGCTTTTAAAGAGTTTTTGTGCCGAAAATTCTTGTTTTATCAACTCTTGTTAAATCAAGATACCTTGCTTTCCTTGTAAAATGTTTTAGAATAAATTGCTTTTAGATATAATTTGTGAGAATGGTATACCTACTTATTCTATTGAATATTCTAATTCTTAAACTATTGCACTTCAAAGCTCATTGTTCTATTCGTTTTCAGCGTCAAAGTACAGTGGTCAGCACTGCAGTCCAATCGCATATTCAATCGCATAACGTACAATGTCTGCTAGATGCCAGTCTATTCGTAGCTATACTGGCTTAGCATTGCAACCACAGTGCCATTGTATTGTAGGTAGACCTACATACTTACCTACCAATAGTTGATTAATATTGACTACTAAAATTTTAACAATAATTAGCTGACACCCTGACTGATCTTGAACAAATTCTTTCTTTAGTACGCGTTGACACTTTTTGACGAACATACTCTCGAAATTTTAAGTCTCTCTGTTCAGTGGTTTAGCCCGAGCGTTTTCAGACGGGACGAAGCCATTTTAATACATTTATAAGCTAACAACTATAAATTGTTATTAGAAAATGTATCAAAGTAAACATTTAGTCCAGCTACAATAGACAGAGGAGGAGACACGTAGTTTTTTGTAGATTAGATTGGATTATAAACTTTATAAAGCTATTTCTTCCAGGCATCCTTATGATTTGGAAGAGTAACAGGACGTCTCGTTGGATGAGTCATAATAAAAATATTATGATACTTACATATTCGTACATATAAATTTAGAGCATTAGGTATTCGCAGACAATTTCTTACAACATTGAACACAAGACCGTAGAGAATGGCGTAAGTATACAAAGAAGCCTAAACTAGAATGAGTAGCTACAGCACAGACATAGATCTCTCTTAAATATATATCTGTGAGCTACAGGTTTTGGTGTGGATGATGTGATTATTAATTTTTAGCTGTTTACAAGTTCTTTTCTGGCTCGTTTTTAAATCGTGTAACGTAGTGCCACTTGTTTATAATTGGAGCACTCGCTATAGAAAGTCATCTCATTCCGTGAAATCCGCTTCATGAGAGACAAACACAGCTAGTTCGTAGGAAAGAACTCTACTTTATTACAAAGCTAGATAGACATTAAAAGTGAATGGCTAGAAGTAGTATCTTTATGGCTCGGCAAGGCATTTATACGATAACAACTTGTTTTTCTTCGAAGCTCTAAGATATTAGGTTGTTTTTCCAATAAAACTTAACTTATGCGTGTCATTTACAAACAACCTAATAAAAACGTCGTGGAGAGGTGATATGTCTCTACCACAGACAGATTGATATCAAACACAAATTATTGTTGATATTTGGCGGTTTTAGAAAACCCAACAAAATTAAACATTTTGCCAAGAGTAGATAGATACCCAAGCACAACTAAGTATAAGAATGGTAAAACATGTTCTCGAAAAAATAACTTTAGCTGTCTAAAATCCAGACACTAGTCCATCCCAGATACACGTATAATTAATTCTAATGAGCGTTAAATGAGCCGCGACCTAACCAACCAATCTAATTATGCCCAGGCAGCGTTCTAACCAGCGAGCGTCACCACTACGCTACACTTTGGAAATTGAGATCACTTTTGAACAAAAACCATTTTAACCACGTACCTACCTACCTAAATCAGCAGGCTTGTTTGCATTCGCTTATTGTGTTCGCTAACAAAACAAGCACAAATATAGAACGAAATATCAACAAGTTTGGCAAAATAATCGAATATTTTCGTATTTTCGATTCAACGAACGTCGCTTACATTTCCCAGATAGAAATGTAGAGCTCTACAATCGCATTAAAATGCAGAAGCGCTGAATTCACAAAATAATACAACAGCCAACGAATTCCACGCCTCGCATACATAAAGCATACCTATGCAAATGCAGTCTGAAAACTCATAGGATCAAATATTTCGGAACTTGTCATGAAAATAGTAAAAGGTGAATGCGAATTTCCCTTCATATACGGACAAAAGAATGGTAGGAGAAAACGTAAGTATGTATTTTCATTGATAACAAAAGGCATTGGACAAACATCAACATAAATACCGTCAATCAGTCTATCGAAAAGAATAAAGTAACAGTATTTTCCGGATTATTCCCATGCTGTGTCTGCCTAGGGGGACGGATGGAACAAAATCTATCCGTCTGCCCGTCTTTTATGATCATATCTGACCCATCTAACAATCCAAATGTGAACAAGTAAATGCAAGAACTCTACGTATAATCCTGTACTTATAATATCAATATATATAAAAGCCTTGGGCCTGACTGACTGACAGACAACGTACAGGCCAAACCGCTGAACGTAGAGACTTGAAACTTGAAGGATTGTGTTCGTCAACTAGTGCAAGCGCGTATAAAGAAAAGGATTTTATTAATTCACTTTGCAAACTAAATTGCAGGCGTAAGCTAGCTACAAGTTTAAGCTCCGTACTCACATACAGTTTTGCTCAATCGAGCTATCATGTCGAGTAAAAACCATGGCATGGGCTTTCGTCCACACATTCAGCATTAATCTATCGAGTGAAGCGCACTGTTCAGTATTCACCGATCCGTTCGAGCCCCGGCTCGGTGCGAGCCTTCGAGCTGTAAGTTTTGCGGTCCACACGTTAATATTACTCGTTTTGGAATAAAACTATCGAGTAAAACCGTATGTGAGTACGGAGCTTTAGAATAAGTATTCAGCTTTTATTTTCTCAATCAGGTTACGGCACCCATGTGACCTACTTATG
The DNA here is from genome assembly GCA_932526365.1 of Lobophora halterata. Taxonomy (NCBI): domain Eukaryota; kingdom Metazoa; phylum Arthropoda; class Insecta; order Lepidoptera; family Geometridae; genus Lobophora; species Lobophora halterata. Next base: position 4,065,969 of record OW052012.1, read on the forward strand.
ATTGATGTAGCAGTATTACCGCGATAGACGTGCACCGCAACGTATGAACATCCATCAGCCTCGTTCGCGTATCTACCTCCCTCGTGATATATAACCGACATTAATTGGTCTCACCTACACGAGAACATGTACTGTACCTGGTTAATTTATGGAAAATGGCTTGTACACCTCGTCGGCGTCGGCTTAACTACAATGCCGTTCACGGGAACCATGATACATCGTAAGCCGTATCGTTTCCATTAGGTGAGGGCGGTCAATCGTAAATAATTCGATAATTCTGTTTGAGGTCAGTCAGTAGTCTACCTAAGCAACCATTACATTTATCAAAAAACTGTCAAAGCCGAACGAAAATGAAGGTAGGTTTCTTCTGTGCTGATTAGGTTCAACATTGATTATGTTACAAACAAATATATTGATCTCCTTTTTTCTAATAACATGTGTTAATGAAATTGAGAGAATTTTGAATTATTATAGGTATATTATTATAATTATTATATACCTACCTAGAGACCGTTATTAAAATTAAATTCAGATAAGAGAATAAATAAGTATTTTGAATATAAAAGAAAAAATAAATTAATTCAGAACTTGCGAAAAAAAATGTAGCGCATTAAAATAAAATAAATAAATAAAAAGGCAACGCTAACCTTTTTTACCAAATTTACCAACTTTGCAGAACAACCAATCGCAAATATGCATCGCAAAGCCATTCCCTTTCATAGTTAGCCTCAAACGGAACTGAACTGAAAGATAAAGAGACTCCACTAGCCTGACTTGGTGACTGAGTTAGGCTACATCCAACATCAGTGTAGTTTCAACCAAGTGCTGACAAACTGATTGAGGAAAGTCTTAGAACGCTATCCAATTACTAAATCCTAGATGTGGCTGATTCTAGATTTTTGCCTTTAATGATGATTTTATCATTTATTTTAATTAACTCAATTTGTTTTTCTTTTTAATTATTTCTTTTAGACCAGTAGTTTTGATGCAAAATATTATATAAGGTTATTTTTGTTTTTATTATATATCTTTTTGTTTTATGTTCGTCGAATCAAAATCTAGGATATAACTTCAGAAGCTGATAACGTTCATGCTATGAAATGGAATTTATGTGAATTCTAGGAATGAGACATAAAATGTGTTTATGACGTTACAAAACATCGTTTTAAAATTGGTCTATATAAAAGCTATAACGTGAAGAGAAATACTCCTAATCTCGTAAAGATGTTCGCTGTTTTTGCTATAAAATTGAAAGAACTTGACTGCTTATTTTTAAATCACCTCATTAAATTTTTTTATTTTTTATTTTGGTGTAATTCCATTTTATCCAGCCTCTACGAAAACTTTGCAAACAAACAATAAATTGTACTTGGACAAGATAAGATGTTTACGAGTATGTTTGTACCAAAAGTTGGACATTTTTACTTTTAATTGGTTAAGTTTAAAAACATTTTAAGTTCTCAGAATTACAGAGCCAACAAGATTTATCTTTGTGGAAAAACATGTTTGCATAAAGAACCTACCAACTATAAATTGTTCAGCTTTTGGCAGAAGTGTGCAGTAGTAATGCCAAAAAAACATATCGTTAATACCTAGAATTATTGTAGCATGAACATTTGGTTGGTAGCACAACTGGTAGATATGCATGTACGCCAAAAAGTTTATAGAATTTCGAAGCAGGGAAGTATTCAGTACTCGTAAAGTTTTTTCATCGTTATAAAAAACCTAAAAATAAATAAAACGTGGGATAGCATCCAAACAATTTTGTTTTGTTGCGAGACTCATACTCTGGATTAAAAAAAAGAAAGTCCTATAGAGAGCTGAAACATTTTTCCTCCAATTACTCAGAAGCAAATTAAAATTGATCAAAGCTTTTGAAGTAGGTCAATTAAAAAATGGTACTTATACCAATAATTGGTTTTGTATAACGCTGGTTAATGGGTCTCGGGAATTACTTCCAGGTCAGCCTACCTCGTAATTGTTTCGTGTTGGGAGTCGGGAACTCAGGAGACTCTTGACGAGACTATCGGGTACTACACTACAAGCTCCGCTCTACTTGGCTCTACATTCTTTAGAGTAGTCGCATAATACTTTGTCAAAGAACTAAACTAGTGGAAACAAAAGTATTTGGTTATTGCAGAACAAACAGGGTTTTACGTAAGGGCAAAGGTAAGGGTTGGACTACCGTGGGAGGCGCAATGCACGATTTCTTCTTGATGGATACCACGTACATTCTCCCAAGCAGTGAATCGTCGTTCTTTCTTTGTTATGTGAGGCTGAGATCTCCTTGAAAACGGAGACGATCTCTACATTGGAACATTCCATGGTAATGACCGTAAAATATTATAAAATAAAAATATAGGTGCGGTCTAGACAAGCAAATGGCAACGATGTGAATCACCAGCGTAGATTGTGATAGCCTATGAATTTCCTGCGAACCCTGTAATCTGTATCGTCGACAGTTTAGATAGAGCTGCCCCTAGTTTTGGCTGTTGGCTGGATGCCAACAAAATGTCGTGCTCTACAGGTGATTGAGCAGATTAATCAAAAGCCACGTTTCGTAACGACTTTGATATGCAAAATGAATTGCCATCGTGTAACTTATTGCAGGATTTCAATTTTTAACAACAGATCGCGAATTTTAGGCTATTAGGTGATTTGAGAACTCAAAAATAAGATACAAATATATACATATAAAATAAGATATAAAAATAAATTCGTATAAGCATTGCCATTCAACGTGGTAATACCGCCAGCGTTCTGGGCACGTTGCCGTCTGGTGGTGACAACGACCGACTAGGTTATTTATATTTTTATTTTATTATATTTAATGATTCTTCTCTGTTAGTAGTTAGTTGTGTAAATAAAAAAACTTTAAAATAAGAGCAGCTAGCTATAATTCAAAGTAAATACGAGTAGAAATATCATGAGTATGATTTTTTCACCTGAGTAACACTGAAAATTATGAGTTTCATCTAATGTGATTAATACCTTTAATGGATTAATACCTATATAAACAGTCATTTGGTATTAGATAGATCCTATAAAATATTTCTTACTGCCTTCCTACGCTATCTGTGATCAAGCAAGCGGAGACATCGTAAAATCTTACGATATCGTATAAATACACAATAATTTCCCATTAGTAGCGACGGCAATAACCTTCGCAGCCTTGTTTACTGAAGCGAAATCATAGGGTGTCGGCCATAAACATAAAGTTGCGCTTCGGTTCGCTAGACATCAAAGGAACTGGAGCAAGTCTTCTGTTCATCATAACTAGAGTTTGCTTACCCTGTGAAATGTAGGCCAATTTTTAGTAGTCTTTGCCCAGAATAGCTGTACAGTTTAAAAGAGTTTTTTTTTAATAAAACTTTCCTTGCTAACTGTACTAGAACTCTTCGGATGCAATTTAGGAATAAAAATATTATATATTTTTTTGTATTGAAAATTTTGCAGCCGATGAGAATCAATGTATGAAATTATTTCGAGTATTTTTTTCGAGAACATAGGAACAGGAGCCGTTGATAATAACCCACGATAGTACAGCTCAATAACCACACCAAATTTCAGCTCAGATTCCGTCGTTATAGCGTAACATTAACTAACAACTATACAGCGATCCTCAAAATCTATCGCATTTTTTTACATGTCAGGAGGTACCTAAGTACTTTTTCATAAAAATGATTTTTATTTAACTTGCTCTTGATTCACATAAAAAACAAAATAATGTTAAGTAGGTATTTTAAATTTGATTATAAAATTAATATGTAAATTGAATCATTACCATCAGGTTCAATTGAGCTCTAATATACACTGTCAAATTTTAATGACCATAAAAAAAATACGCATAGTACTGACTATGCGTAACGGCAACTGTGCCGTTACTGAACACATGAACGGCAAAAAAACTTGATGAAATGAAGTCGAATTTTTGTCATAATTAATTTGATTAAAATTGAATAACTGTTACCGTTAGTCGTTTTCCTATGGATCTGCGCCAAGCGGTACCTTTAATTGGTAATACAATTAAAGTTTTATTCATCGTTTGGCAAACCCGGGTACCCAGCTCGAGCCAGCTCGCAAAACCTCGGCTCGGGCCGAGGTTTCCGCCGCTGTCACTCTGCCATTTTGTAGAAATCCAAAATTCTGACTTCACAGATGCAACGTAGTACCCCGTCTGCATTGCCCATTTTTTTTTTTGGTAATTAAAAATTGGTGGTGTATAAATTCTAGCTCTTTATGGGTTGGCTTTAAGTTCCATCACAGAGATGTAATGACCGCGCCAACATGTGAACGGTTTTACGATCATTTTTCATTCAAAGCCCTCATTCCGGAATGGCTTTTGACGATTGTGTGTAATCAATCAGATAACAGATTACTTGGAATGGATTTGGATTTTATTCAGCATAATCCTATACTATATTGCATGCTTTTTACGTACCAGGAACACATACACAGGATCAACAACTCTGCTTGAAAAACAATCCATAACTCAATGGAATTCGGAAGTTACGTAGCACATCCTGTCGACGTCGGCCGACGTGCTACGAGTCGTAGCACTACAGAATCTTAGCTGAAAAAATTACCTGATAGCAAAAAAAGGATATTAATTGGATAACAAAAGAGTTGATTATTAGTTAATAGAATAAAGGTATCGAAAATATGAATTAACTCTTGTACCTATCCCTTATTTTAATTTTGAAACCCAATATTAGGGAATTCATTACTTCGGAAGTTTGGAATAAAAATAGTTGTTCGTAGTATTTAATTTAAGACACCGAAGAAAGAGTTAGGGCCGTAGGTAGGTACATATACTTATCTAGTGTGAACTTTCAGAAGAGACGCGCGCAAGCACTCAGCTAAACGTTAGACCCTCGACCGCCTTTCTCTCTAGAGGCTATTATGAACACTTAGCGCACAAATCACTGGCGAGAATTCTCAAACAATGGTAGGTTCAAACAATTCAAAATTGATAACAATATGTGAAATGTTCTTCAAGTTCAACAAGCTCGCCAGCGATTTGTTCAGCAGTCGAGTCAGACATTGTATACTTAAATAAACTTTATGTATTCATAGAGGAATGTGAAAAGTTTTTCGATCGAAACTATTTTACTGTCAAGGTATGTGCTCAATATTCAGTAGGGACTTGTTGGTTAGAAAACTTTTACTAATGTTGCGGTTGAGGTCGGTGGCTTGTCGTGGCATTCAATGAAACAAATGCTACACGAGATATTGAATCACACAGGCAGTGAAACACTGCTTTATATTAGCGCTCATTTGAGACATTTTGATAGTCATGCCTACTTGCACCAAATATTACTTATTCTTTGACCAAACTGTCAAAGTCCCTAAGCATTTACCTTACTCGCTTGGTAGTTCTTAACGGTCAGAATCTTGACTGTTAAGAACTACCAAGCGAGTAAAGTAAATGCTTAAGGACTGACAGTTTGGTGCAAGTAGGCTGAATAGTCTCCAAATATAGGCAGATACTGGGTACTGGCAAGTGTTTTGTATGAGTTCTGAAACTTCGTCAACGTCTGAAGCCATCATAATTTTCTTCAAATTATGACGGCTAAATTAATTATGATGAATAAATTAAGTATCATCAAGATGGTTTCAAAGAAAAATATTTCTTCTACGGGTAGACAACGTCGCACGTGACGCCGTAACTTATATAAGTAGTTAGTAAAGTAAAGTAGTATATGTAAGCATACTGTTCACAAACTAAGTTATAAGAGAAACTGATATATTCCAGTCGAACTTTCTTCAGAGATAAAATCATACTTCTGAGGCATAATGGGCGCATCCTGGAATTACTTCTAACAGTTCGTACCAACTGAAGCGAAAACTAGTTCATTAAATCAATAAAATTCCGTCACAGACGGAAATCCTAGACTCGATTCCCTGAGAAGCTGACAAAATCGATTTATTTTATTTATCCTCCCGTCAACCACTATGAACTAGATACACTTCTTCGTAATATATATCGTGAATAACGTAAAATCGCTAAACATTAGCTTGAAACATGAAACTTAACAAGGCTTTTTTAGGGGTTTTTCCCTTTACCTAAATAACAAATACTGATAGGCTTCAGTTGTAGATCAGAAAAAGGAATATGCCATCAAAAACAATTTTGTAAAAATTGTAAAGTTTGTACCAATTCTCGCTTTCTACCGTAAAAAATTCTGAGATGAGATCCATGTAACACCAAGCCAAGCCAAGTCAATCTATTTTATTTAAAACATAAAAGATTTTTAATATTCATAATGGTCACTATAACATGTTGATAGGTTAGCTAATTACGTAATAACTAAAGACAGTAGGTCCCTGAAGTAGGGAATTAATAAAGTAACCGGCTTGGTGTTACATGGATCTTCATCTCAGAAATTTTTACGGTAGAAAGCGAGAATTGGTACAAATTTTTACAATTTTTACAAAATTGTTTTTGATGGCATCTCATTTCTTTTTGTAGGTAGTCTTCCTCTTTTTCTTTTACGGTATAGGTTGATGATGATGATGATGATGATGATCTACTGATTCCATTAAATTATACATATACAGGTACGCTAATTCATTCATTGCAAATGTAACTTTGTAATCCCATATAAATGTATTTATGTTTTTTTATGTATAAAGTTATTTATGCAGTTTTCTAGATACACTTATCTAGAAATCTGGACGGATATTACAAAATATTTTCCTTGATGTATACACTAAACACTAATTGCATTCTAAATTTGAAGCTTCTATGTCTGCTAGAAGTGCCTTAGACTTTTGATGATCGGTCAGTCAGTCAGTCAGTCAGTGACAAAATTAAGAATTTTGACTAGTTATAATTCTTAAACTACTGGTTCAAATTGAATGAAATTTCAAATATTCCGTGTTTATACAATGCCTGCTTGGGTACTGAAAATTGAGGCTTCTAGTTTTATCCACAACGAAGCTATAGGAGGTCAAAAAAGGCCTGAACTGCTTCGAGAAAAGGATAGTACGGCCGTGCCACTTTTTTGCTCGACTTGGTGGGAGACCAGCCGGGCTCCCAGATTTCATTTCGCTAAAGCCTAGATAAATCATGATAAGGTAGCTACCATAGTCATTATTTTTGTTGGTAAATAAGTCTCTAGTTAAACGTGACCGAAGACAAGGACTATAAAGGCCTTGGACCCGGATATAATTGTTACAAGATGCTTCGCCTACGTTTTTCGAGAATTCCACTCAATGTTTATTTTCAATTTGAGCGTCGCTTTCGTCACAAAGCTCGCGCTTATTGTTTCAAACAGTGTCCAATTTGACTTGGGGACTTGTATGTCTTACAAGTCAAATTTTTGTTTTATTCGATTTTTAGGGTCGGTCGGTACACATCTGACGGAAAACGCGTCGCGTATTATCGGTCGCGTAACGCCAAAACAAACAAATATGTAATAAAACATTCAACGTGCTTCGAGAGTACTAACGCGTACTAACTATGATACGCTCGACGCATCTTCCGTCAGATGTGCAAGCACCCTACGGAGAGATTACGGGTAAAATTGTTTGTTCAAATAAGTATGTATTGCAGCGCTACCCAACACCAGCAATATCATCATTTTATTTTCAACAAACTCTACCCCAAAAATGGACGCTTGGTACTCATTTTTCATTACCGTATATAGGTAGAGATCATTCAATGGACTTAGCGTTAAGATTAAAACATCAGTATCTTTCTTTAGTTAGGTAGAAATTTATTTTCGAGCCCACATTTTCTTCCTTTTCAAAACTCTTTACAAGGTAAAGGTCATCAAGTTTTGACAAGACAAGGGTCAAGACTGAGATAAGCTATTTACCAGACGTGTCAGTCAAGTGAAGAAGGGAGAATTGTTATTGTGATTAATGCTATTGAAATATTATCCTACCTCTAAGAACTTTTTTATCTGCAATAATAAAATAAGCTAGATAAAACGCAGTCATTGATTGATGAAGCCATCACGAAAATAGCTTACAATTTGTCAGTGAAAGCTCTAACTTTAAGGCCCACATAAAGTAAATAAATCTCCTACAGCCGAAGTAAAAGGCGTAAAATAAATTACAATTTCATTACTTAGCGTGACGACTGATTTCGCCTCGCTCGTTTCGTCGAAACGGGCGTACACTCCATAAAACTCAACTAGGTTTTCGGTACGGTGATAAGCATATCAAACATAGGTACTTTTTTTAAGAATACTGACGTACTATACTAAAAAGATGTGATGTAGGTACACTGGTACAACATTGTGTAGTTTGTACCTAGGTACTGCACAGAATCTATTTAGGTAAACTAAGTATGTTAGGTATTGGGACAAATAGAGTAAAACTGTGATTGTGACCCTACTTACATATTTACAACCTTTCAAAGTGCCTTGAGTTTCACTTAATTATTCGAAAACTCTCCTTCAGTCGTATCCATAAAGTCACGACCTAGGTATGGAAGGAACGCATTTATTTCTAAGGATAGTTTACGCTAAAGTTTTAGTTTGACGAGCTCTTTGGAGGGCCAAAACACACCCATTTCAAGTCAGTTAGGCAAAGTTTGACTACAACTCAGGTAAACTAGTGTCAGAAGCAAACATCTCTCCTGCAGTATTCAGTTAGTTGAGCGAACTGAGATTGCAATATCAAACTAACTTAGAAATGCCGGAAATACTTTGCAAGCTTTCTACTTGAGAAGTCTAGCTCACTTTACGTTGTAAGTTTATGGAGGTAGAGTCTGCGAATAGATAAAACTTTTTGTGTGCTTACATAATTTTATTATTATTGTTGCATGCACGCGATTATCGACAATGATTCCATTTTACTGATACGTGTTAGTCTAGACCTCATTAAATGTAATTGATATTTCGAACCTGAAGGTGAAAATAAAAACTACATAATTTATAATCACAAATGTAGCACCGAACCGGTATGTTACTGACTGACCCATATAGTGAGAGATTCATCAATATTTCGTCACGAACAAAGGTAGGTCTCATTTCTAATTTTACCAAATATATTTTATCTTATACCGTGCTACCTCAATGAGATTTTCATTATTATCCGTGAATAATGAGAGAAACAATTATCTACGAAGGTTTTCCTGCCCCTCGGGCGAACTTTGTTATGGTATGGCTCGGGGTTTCGCTTTCGCGAAAATGGAAGTGCCTGCCTACATCTAAATGTAAGCAACTCCCACACACCACTCCCGTATTGTGTATAAATACGTACCTACAGATCTTTAGCATAACATATCAATTGATCGAACACCGCTAAAAATAAATAAGAAGAGAATCAGATTCTTAATAATGAGCCAAATTTTACTATTTCTTTTTACTTATGTTTTTCACATTTAGTGTTTTCGATTTGGTGTTTTTCAAGTTAAAATCTACGTAGTTACAAGCAAATTTATTTTTTATCAAAAAAAATTAATCCGTAAGCCAAACCTCATTTTCAAGGGCTTTTAACTGTTTTTTTAATAGTAAATAATATACCTACATATGACTAAAGGAGGATTTTAAGGAAAAGGGGTACCTTGCTTCTCTTACTACTAAACAAGAAAGGGCCACTAAAGACAAACACCCGACAACATCAACACGAAGAAGCCATCAAGCCCTTGTTTGTTTCAGCCTAAGTGCCTGAAATGGGCTGGAGGCTTTTGGTAGCTTGTAATAATCAAATTACCTACCACGTAGAAATAAAATTCTCAGAATCAAATAGAAAGACATTTTTGTTTCAATTACCTGTCTAGACGTGATTTTTGGGGTGGTTGAACTAACACTAAACGAGATAGAACGCATGGACTACTAAAGTACCTACAGTGCAAACTTATCAATCCCGACTGACTGGCTAGCTGACAGATAACGCATAGGCCGAACCACTGAACTTAGAGATTTGAAAATGTGAGTGCATGTGCGTCAATAGTCAGACGTGTATCACGTGTAAGCACGTACCAAAAAAGGGATTTTGTTAATTCGCTACGCACAAACGAATTTCTAAATGCAGGTTTTGTCTCTTATCTGGTTACGGCAGGACATTGGGAAATAATAAAAATTTCAGCTGAAACCGGACTGTCCGCAGAACAACAAGTTGAAATACAAAAGTTTTTGTGCTACGAGTAGGTGCGGTGCCAAAATATTCAGCAACCAACGACGGTGCTGTGGTGCATTTCGAAAGCTCTGTAACAAAAATTGGATGTAAATTTTTAGTACAAAATGTTTTATACAGTCTTTTTTAATGAACAACAACTTCAAAACTTATGATTAAATCCTGGAGATAAATGGAGTTTATCTTCTCCTTTCTAGTTTCATGAGTTGATCTCGAAGATTTATAGACTTCAGTTAGTTTTGTAATTGTTGACAGTTTCTTCAGTAATAGGATGGTACATTTATTATATTCTTTGGTATAGTATAAGTAATACTAGTATGTATTTTAGTTAGATGCATTCGGAATTTTTATAGTCAAAAGCTGAAACGTAAAACGAACAAAATTCACACATTTGTAATTTTATTCCCAAACCACGACGGTGGTTCTGACCTTCCTGAGGTGTAATTTTTATCATAATACATTGCCTCATTCATAATGTCTGTAATGAATTTTTATGTTCCCCGTAAAACAAGTACCTAACCATTTATAAATGTTGCGGGTCTAATATGCTAGCTAAAGGAAAAATAAATATAGGTAAGTAAGCCAAGTACCTACGTTTAAAACTTCTCAAAAATATAACGCTTACAGATTTTCTCAACTGCACGCCGAGCATTAGAGTTCACAGTTCAAAACAGAATCATTTCAACAACGATCAGGGTTCGAACTGTAAACTAAATCTTAGTCTCTGTACAGCAAGCCAAAGTGCATTTATTATTGTGTGTGCAAGGAAGAAACTTTTTTAATTTGCTTCAAACTAATGGAACAAACACAAAACCGGAGCATAGTTTTTATCGTCTCGTACAACGATCCAACATTGTGAAAAGTTTTATCTTCTGAAAAGTTATATTATAAAAACCTTATCCTATTTATAGATGTTATCTAAACTCATTTTTCAAGAGAAAATATAGATGTAGAACGAAAAATAGGGGTAATTAATATGATTTGAGCTAATTACCGAAACAAAGGTAGGTTACTCGTCTAAATTTAATAATTCTACTTCGTATAATTGTACTTGCGTCTGTGGTATTAGTTTATATATTTCATTTAGTTTTAAAAGCTTTAGGACGAGTCTATACTTAGTAGATAATAAAATAGGTAGGTAGGTACCAGCAAGAGCCGTTAAATTCTCGTTACGCTTATTTCAGATGCAACTGCACAAGAAAGTCTTGACAAGAAAGACTTATTGCCAGCTGATGCTGCTCAGAATTACTATAACGCCACTTACTTTGGAATCATAAGATAGTTCATTAGAAGTTCCACTTTCATAAAAACTGAAGGACTTTTTGCTACTCACTAATATTTACGTTATATTATATTGTTTTGGCAAGTATCTTCTCTGGTACATTCCAAATAAGAACAGAGCTTTGACTTTAATTTATAGATGACATCTTTACTTACTCTCCAATAATTATATTGTAATGATCGACCCAAAACACTAAACAATAATGGGAAAAACTTCTTTATTTCAGGTTAAGAGCAACGTTCAAAGCTTTTTCCAATATTGGAACAAGCTCAATTCAATAATATTCGCCCACAATATATGCAAATCACGCCGTCCGTCTGACGTGTGGAAAAATGGGCGCCAGCCTCGCATCCAGCCGTAACGTAAACATGTAGGTACGTAATTAACAAACTTCAACGAACAACTCTGAAAACATGAGGGGAATTGAGAGCGTTCAGTAGAAACTGAATTAGGTACACTTTGAATACATGGATACTGGAAGGGTGTGAACGTAGAGGTCGTCAGATTTAGAATATCTACTTAGCTCAAATATCTTCTCAATAGATTCTCAATATTTGTTTTATATATACATATATAATATATAAAACAAAGTCGGGTTTGTTACACCGTTTAAAACTCAAGAACGGCTAGACCGATTTTCATGATTTGCCGAATAGCAAAATAACTACTAATACTTGGGTATGTTATTTACTAGAGAATATAATACCCTTAAAAGTGTATTAGAAATACTTAGGTGTCTCGTTTGCGTGCACAGCAAGATACGATGAAGTGCCCTAGAAGTATTCTAGGGCAAATACTATTGAGCATTCCTGATTTATCGCTCTGCCACCTGCTTCTGCCACCATCCGGGCTAGTTTCGTTGACCTAACCTAGGACAACCAAAAAATATATTACATATACAAATATACGCGAACATTTCTGGAATTACCTGATCCACAAATGCCATAAATTACTCTGATAGCTTCTGCGTACAATCAGGCCTGAAATTCTAGCACAAACGCTGAAAAATACCGCTCATTTTTACCCGCATTTAAAAAATCCATTTCCTTGATTCTCACGTATTGTTGAGGAAACGAGTGTCACAAAAGATATTCGAGGACATAAAGATTTGTAAGAATTACGACCAGAAAGGAGAGAATTGGGTAAGATATCTCATCAGATCTCATAACAACAATGTTTTATCAAAGAAATCGAGAAAAAATACATAACTTCCAGGTAAAAACATATATAATTCATGGACATCACACAACGCAATCCAAAATACATATGTTAATGGATTGATGGGTACTTCTAGTTACTATACCGATTGAGATGAATGGGTAAAGTTTATGAGCTGGAACAACAGGACATATAATAATCATCTACTTTTTTCTAGATATATGAGCACGCGGGCGCAGTCGCGAGCAGTAGTTGTTTACAAATAATAACAAAGAGGAAAAAACTTATAAGTATAATATTGTAACCAGTTTCTTATTTTCAGGAGGCAAAACCTGCGGTTGCGCTTCGTTAATCTAATTGTTTCACCAATCAAGAAAGGTAGGTATTCTTTACACGTAGGTGCTAGGTTAGCGAATACTGTCATGCATACCAATTAGAATTGAAACCACGTTCTTCTCTAGTTAAGAAGGGTGCTTGTAGAGCGAAGAGCTTAGTATTATTAATTGGGACGAACACTGAGCGGAAAAAAAGTTGGTCTGCAGCGTTCAACTGAATTGATAAATCACTTCACTGCAATACGATCCTAATACTTATTTACACATCTGACTCTATCGAGCTATTAGTCCCTAAGGCAGAAACTACGAGTCTACGAGTAATCTGGCCAAAATGTTTTAGGTACTTTATAGAAAATATTTAATTAATAAATAAATAAAAATAAATATTTTAATGTAAGTTAGTATACTTAAACATTACCTATCTCTTTTTTACCTATAATAAAATGTGGTTGAAAAATGATGATAGGTTCATACAAATTGGAGCAATTGTCCACCTAATTTCGAGCCATAAAAACGCCAAGATAAATACCCTAGATAGAAAGATGTTCAGGAGCGATCGAGAATTTTTTGGGACCGCTGTTTTCCTCACCAAGTGAAATCCGCTGAAATGAGTCCGCTCGTTGTGCTGAAGCACATAACAAAAGAACGGCTTCTCGTTCCGCATTGCTGATAAGAATGCCATTCGGAGCAAGCGAGCTGCTTGAACAAAGGGCTATAAAGCTTTTGCTGGTCTAACTTGCCTTTTCCACCCTCGATGCGGACTAATCCTGATTTGCACGTGTATGAGCTTAACATTTCAGTCTCGTGGCTAATTCGGGACTAATCCTTTAGGTCAATTTCATGTAATGAAATTTAATTTTTTTTTTACATACTCGTATGCATTCTAGTAAACATTTGAGATTTTAATAATTTCTAGATATGTAGATTGAATAGGTAGAACTTAATTAAATTAAGACAAATAAAAGGCACAGTAAATGTCAGCCATATGGCTAAAATCGCAGTCAGGCAGCCATGGTTGGATGGTCAGACTAAATGGAAAATAAGAATTACTGTATATTTTTTGTAAACATTACGGTGGAACTTATTCGTTATAATAAATAAGTATTTACTTGAATATTGATAAGATAACTTTATCGAACATACATAACATAATTAGATACAACCCCTCACCTTATAATTATGTTATGCATAATAAAGTTGGCCGACATAATTATGCGTTAATTACCAGTGTGACACGTTTATGGTAATTAGGTTAACGAAATGTAGGCAGATTGAACTTTCCCGAGTCTGAATTAATTAAGCTAATTTATACTAAAATTAACTATTTGGGCAACCAAACGATCACAAATTGAAACTAATGACATTATAGCTGCTGCCTGCAGCTTTGCCCGCGATATGTCGGGATAAAAAAGTAGCCAATTTTAGCTTCTAGTGCATTAATATATGTAAAGAACTAACTCACGACTGATTAACAAACAAAGTACGACTAAACTGAAAGTAGATACCTAAACTGAAAAAAAAATAAGTATGTTGATCAAGAAGTGCAGAAGCGTACTATGAAAGTTATTTCGTTAATTTACAACGCAAACGAAGATGTTGGGTCAGCTAGTAAACTACATATTATGCTTAATATAATTTCAGCTATAAAAACGGTTTAGAAGTTTTGGTGTAAATAATTCATCCATTCATCTTTACAAAAACCGGTAAACTTAAGATCGACAAGATAATTAATAACTATGTTTTCGATAGTTATATCTACGAGAAGTCATAGTACTCCGCTTTATAGAAGCTAGGTCCTCCACTTCGCAGATATATTAAATCTATTATTGTTATTGAAGTTTTTTAAATTAATCCCTCGAATCCATTGATCCAGTGATGAATGCTGACTGAATAAAGATCAAATTCACTGTAGTAATTAGTTGATTTATTGCACTGTTCTCTGAACAGTAGGTAGCGCCATTATGTGGGTATAATAATGGCGTAACCATTTAATCAAATAAAGATTGATCTGGTATGGATGTCTTTAAATTAAAAAAGGTAGAGCGCGTTGTTCAAAGTGCTCTACCGGATGATAAAAGATTTGCCTATGACCTAATCAATGCTACTTATGACTTCGAGTTAGAAAATTCAGCACTGCTATTAATAGCACTTACGCACTTTGATGATAATTGAGATCTTGAAAGGCCACAAGTGGGCAATGGACTAGCTACAGTGTCTTTCAAGTACACAGTAACGCTTATACATTGGGTCTATCTGAACCAATCGGCAGCGGAAATAAATGTAAAAATAAATAATCCTCACATCTCAAACTTGTAGCTGGTATCCAAGTACTTAAAAATAACTTAAGGATGTATAAAGAATTGCTAAAAAAGGCGCTTCCATAAAAAAATCCGTAAAAATATTTTTCCCGCTTTCCTTTTCCCACCCCATCCCATCCCATTCTTCATCGTAATCCTCTTTGAATATATCCTTATCCGTCTTCCTCTTAATTTTTCATTTTTGCGTTGTAAATAACATCATGCGACATTTTACGAGGATTTCTGTGGTTTTTTCCTTTATTGTGATTTTTCTTATAAACGTAGCAACTTTATTGAAAGATAAAACATATAATGTAATATTAAATATACAAGCCCTAACTCAAAACTAAGCAGAGCTTGTATAATGGAACCAGATAACTGATGTAATACTTGAATACTTTCTTACTTTTTTTAATGAATTAACTAAAATGTGATCGGTATAATTTGGGTTATATTTACAATTTAGAATTTACAATGTAGGTAAGTACGAGTACATCGATATATTTCCAATCCTACAACCAATTTGGAGAAAATGCTTTAGCATAAAGTCCTCCATTTGGTACTACATTTATTTGAGTTCGATAACAAATATAATACGAATTCGAGTACAATAAAGTATCAAAAATAATAATAAAATACTGTCCCTAAATTTGTAAAACATACCATACGTAGCATCGCCGCCCGCCCTAGCTTCGAATATTTGCTACGACTGCTACGCGACTTCCTATCATACATTCGTGCAAGCTCGTAGCAGACTACTCAAAACGAACAATCGTGTAAAATCAGTAAGTTGGTTTCACGCCGAGGACATTTTAGTCCTTTACTTACGCTAACAAGTCGTAAAAGTTTTCCTTTTACTATGCACCTCGCAAACATTATAAATGCGAAAATTTGTTAGGATGAATGGATTTTGTTGCTCAATTACAGGAAAACTATAGAGCAATAATAATAATAATAATAATATATAGCCTTTTATGCTGAAATTATGTAACGATATAGTTTTAGTATAAGACCTATGACTTGATAGAATGTGGGTTCCTACTCACATCCTAATAATAGCTAATAAAACATAAATACTATTGAGATTTATAAATAAAATATAGGTAAATAATATGATAAACCTATTCTAATCCTAATCCCATAAAAACTTCTAATACGCCATTCTTATCGTCGTGATTAACATTATTATGGAATCATAACTTTATTGCGATATTTCATAAACTACTAAGAAGCACTAATTAGCTTTAGTTCGGAGGCTAATCTGCTCTTTGCACTAACTGAGCTGGACACCTGTGTTTAATTTATTAAAATGGTAATGTACCTTTCTGTTGTAGAGAAAGAGACCGTACTTTATAAAATTTTTGGTCATAGGCTATTTTCAGAGGATCAAAAGATTTGGAAAAGCTACGTTTAAATTATTAAGAATAAACTAGGCCTAGCACCTTCTATTTTTAAGTTAGAGATAGACCGAGACTATATGTATTATCAATTCATTCCCGAGGCTTTGTGTCAAATAATATGTACGTACATTAAAGTACATTCTTAAAAAAAATATGTTTTTTTTGCCCCACACCCACAGCATTGCGATATCCCCCGGATGACTGGCTCAGGTAATTTCATTATTACCACCTCCCTGCAAATTTTTCTGTAATAAAAATAACTCCGTACGCTCTAGTTAGGCACGCGTCCGCCGCCACTCGAAAGGTCTTTATTTATAGAGGTTCTATGAAAGGTACAAAATAAATATTGAGATTGAGAGCCGCGAAAAACGTGCAACCAACTGTAGTGAGACAATTTTCAATCTACTTCTTAAAGGAGGAGGTTATCAATTCGGTTAAATGTTTTTTTTTATGTTTAAAAGTTTGTTTTTTGTTTGTAAACCGTTTCAAAAAAATATGTTTTATTGAAAGGATATACGGTCTACTTCCAGATTCGTCCCATGGACGACGTACTTTGGTTTTGAAATCAAAATACCTTACTGAAAAAAAAAACACAATTTATGGACAAAACTGTGTATTTTGCTTCCCTGTGACTTTTCAGTGGTGGCTACGGTCACTAGAACAGTCCGATTGAAGTCGGTTGTTGTATGTTTTTGTAAATACTTGATTATTATACTTATTAAACTTGCCGACCTCCAAAACTTCGTTTGCGTTGCAAATTAACAAAACCCCTTTCTTAGAGAAAAGGCTTACCAACGCGCTTACTCTTTTTGTCGAATTTACCATCGAAATTTCAAGTCTAAGTACCTAGGTACATACAGTGGTTTGGCCTGTAAGTTGTCTACTAGTCTGTAACTCAGGACAAAGCCTTTTATAATCGTTTGATAATTAATTTGAGAATTGCTTTAATTTTACTGAATGCCTATTGAAAACTCAGCTGGGACTGAAACGGAGGCCCGGGAAGAAATTTAGATCCTCTCATCCATTGCTTCCATGTTACGCTCAACTGAACCATAGAATTTGAATTACTTATTTGCATAACGAAAAGTTTTGTTGAATCGCTATAGAGATTCAACTATAGAAATTCATTCATTCATTAATTCCTATTAAAACGCTTTTGAATCTTTCAGTAGGTACCTACTGTATTCTATTATTAATGATACCTACAGTAACCTAAATGCAAAAGTTAGTGAGGACAAATGGATGAAAGGTTTGTTTAATCAACTACAAAACCGAAGCTGAAATACAGTAGGTATGAGTCAGTTTTTTTTTTTATATTTTGATCATTTCACAAAACGTTATCTAGCCTCAAACTAAGCAGAACTTGTACTATGGGAACCACATAACTGATGGAATACATAAATACTTTTCTTTTTTAAATATACCTACATACATCAAATAGGTATATAGAAAACACCCAGACTCAGGACAAACACCGATGTTCATCACACAAGTGCTTGTCCTGAAGCGGAAATCGAACCCGCGACACTGGCGTGACAGTCCAACAAACTTACCACTCGACCATTAGTGTCGTCAAGTCGCGAGAGACGCCTCATACTCTGCACTCGCTAGAAAAAACCGATAGTAATGTAACAGCGCGACACGCGACAAAAATGTGCTAGTCTGAAATCGCGTGTAGGTTTTTATGAGCATTCGTTTTTATCCTACGAGTTGACTTGACAATATTATTATATGTATAGTACGTACCCGAGCCATCACTTTCTTTTGGCTATCTTCGCGGCAAAAAGTAATTCGATCTATCTTTATGAGCACCAGCTGTTTTTTTTCCATCTGGAATGTTCTTGGGATTAGACAGTTGGACAGAGGCGGAGAAAACCAATAAGTAGGATTTTGTGATATAAAATGAAATGTTTTTTGCATGAATAAATACTAGGTAATATTGGATCTTAGGCTATTAAATTAAGAAAATTCATAATATTTAAGATAGGAAGGCCTTGATGATTCTTAAATAATATGATGACTTCTTACCAAGAAGTAAGTATACTTAGTAAGTAAGTAATTATCTAAAAACGTTACTGTTTTTTGGTTGACTTTTATGAAATAAAACATTATTAAATGTTTATTTTTTAACCATTAAAAACTTTACACCTTGTATGTAGCAGATAACCAAAGTTATCCCTGCTTGGGGTTCTTATAACTCAACTTCTCAAACTAAAATATTATGGTACTTAATTAATAAAATATTGCAGTGGCTAAACTCTCGTGAAAAACTTTCAGAAATTAGTTTAGTGCGAAAGCCATTAATCCCATAACTTAATTAGTCTGAGCCCACAGAATAATTTGATATGACTGAAGTCGAAGTCTGGGTCCACAGAGGTGACATCCCCAACTAATTATTTGTTTTTTTATATGCTTGCACTGATTTACTAGTAACGGTGTTCATAAAGAACACAAATATCACCAAGCTTCAAAGCAAGGTGGACTCGTTAAACAGGATGTATAAATCAATTATTTTTTTAAGATGATATGATTGTAAGTACGTATGTAGGTACCTAATACTATTGCACTATTAAATAGTATCATGTAAATGTACAAAGTGTCCAATGCTCAATAATGTAAATAATTTAAAAATATTAAGTATTCTCTGTAAGCGATTTATGTATAAATCTTTGGAGAATAAATATCTTAAACCGTAATTACAATTAAAAATCCCACTTTTTTATTATTCCTTACTTTTTTTTTAAATAGTTTTAATGATAAAAAAAGTCTACTGAATTCAAACCTTATCTATTATTTCACTTGCGAATGGGGACTTAAAAATGGGTAGGTACTCCTGATTCGAAATTCAGCATCGAGCAAAAATGTAGGTACCAACTAAAGTTGGCTAAATATACCAACATTTTTTGGCGCGTTTTCAAAGTAGGGTCTAATATTCTAATGTATGCCTGGATTATAACAAAATCTTATCGAGAGCCCATTATTTAAGGCGGCGAACGGCGACAGGGTGGCGCGCCAACATACTTCAATATCAAATACCAACGCATGCCTATGAAAGTAGATAAAACTAGAGAAGGTCAAAAGCCTACACTGTATAATTATGAGATCATAACTTTGCACAACTTTACGGGAGTAAAATCTAGCAATTATACTCGTATAATTATGCAAATACTAACAGTAGGTATTGGATAGAGTTCGTTAGCAGAGGTTTAATTTGAACGCAACTAAGTACCTAAAGGTACCTATGTAGGTACACACATGCTTGACCTTTTTACTTTCAATCGAGTAAGTTTAGAAAGTGAACCAGTCTGTGAAAAGTCTGTGGAGCTTTTTTGAGCTCTATTTATTATTGTTTGTAGGAATTGTAAGATTTGTAAGGAAGGCCATACTCGGATAAACTTGCCATTATTTTTTTTTTTAATTATTATTTATTTAACAATTTATTTATTTTACATTTAATTTATATACACCTAGATCTAAGATTAGATACCTACTTGGTATTACTAACACTTGTGGACCTTGATATCTTAATTTGATGTGAGGACTAGTTTCTTTCTTGGATTGAAGCTCGGTTAATTCTTAGTACACAGTCAAGTGTTAAGATACAGAGAGTAAATAGAGTCTCGTGTTTACACGAAGTTCGGGTACGGTTTGGCAGTGGCTTAGGATTTGGTCATCTAAACTCGGTTGAAAAATTCACCTGTAGGTAAGTATAGTATAATAATTATAGTATATAGGTGTAGTATAATAGTAGTCCAAGGTTTTTTTCTCAGCAGAAAAGGCAGTGAAAGTAAATATACCATGGCATTTGTCACGATAGTAATTGTCTTCATTATGCAAATACTCACTCCCAATATCTGGCATCTCTGCTCTCGATCAAGGGGACTAGTGATGTGTTAAAATGGATATTTGGCAACGCGGATATTCTGACGGATTTTTTGTAGTAAGTAAAGCTAAAAATATGAATGTGAGAATTATCTTTTTTACGTCCGAAAACTTAAAGTTAAACTAAAACCAAAACGATTGCCTAACTAAGAAAAAATTACAGTAAAATTATTAATTATTATCTAAAAAAAATCTTAAGGCATTATCCTTATTTTGACAGTAAGCCAACTTGGCTGTCCTTATAAACTAACGTAGAATAGTAGGTTAGATACTTAATTAACGTAACAGTAATCGGTAGAAACAATATCAATATTTATAAAAGGCTTAGTCCTGACCGACTGACTGTCTGAAAGACAACGCACAAAACACTGAACGTAGAGACTGGAAATTTGGAGGGTAGGTATATTCATTCGCAAAGCAAATGAAGCTGCGGTCGTCAGCTAGTTTTAAATAAAGAACCTTATTTAAATTTTCATTTCTCCTACTGATGGGGTAAAATTGGTAGAAATTAAGAAACAAACCAAACTATCCAGGAACTGGGATATGCCGTAAAATATCCGTATCCGTAATTTTTTTCAGTTCTATACCGACCTACTTCTGAATGGTCCTTCTCTTGGATTGACAAAATTACGTTCACGCGATGTGGCACTGATTTAATTTCCGATTTCGGGATTGGAAGAAATATAGGCAAATTTTGACGACACGATTGGTCGAGAGGCAAACGTGTGACGACTGCCACGCCCCGGTGTCGCGAGTTCGATTCCCGCTTCAGGACAAACATTTGTGTAATAAACACAGGTGTTTGTTCTGAGTCTGTGTGTTTTCCACGTATTTGTATGTATGTATTTACAAAAAAAAGCATTTAGGTAAGTTTACAAGCTCTGCTTAGTTTGGGGCTAAGATGGCGTTGTGTGAAACCAAAATATATTTTTTTAGTGTAGTAGTCGGTGAGCGATCTTTTCCAGGCAACCCTTTTGATAGTTTGATTTACGTGTTTTTACTTTATATGGAAACTTTTGTTCACTTCAAAGACTTTTTTTTAGTTATTTTGATTTCGAAACTTAAGTACTGAACCGATTTTCATGAAATTTCTATGGGACCAATCCAAGGAAGTATATCCTCACAAATAATAATTTTTCAAATCGGTTTATAAACAACAAAGTTCTGAGGAAACAGTAAAAAAAAAACATTCTACAAAATTGATAACCTCCTCCTTTTTAGAAGTCGGATAAAAGCTATATCCCGTTTCAGGATTCAACTCGATATTTGAAACTCTGTGTAACTGATCAAACTCGAGAACCAATCAAAGTTACTCCTCGCCTCGCTGAGAACAATCATCGATCTGTTTCCCGGAACCCTTCAAACTAAGTATAAGTAGGTAGGTTCCTATCTTCGTCGATCATGATAATGAGAAATTCAATCTGCCTGAATACTAGACTAAGGTATAGTTATAGGTAAGTACAGTCAGCTGCTCAGAAATGTATACATACACTTCCAAGCTTTCACATTTATATAACTCATAATTTTGCAGAGAAAAGTGCATGCAAGCATTTTCAAATTAATGTAGGTAGTCATCTTACTTGTCAGAAGAAGAATGTCTTTGCAAAATTAAGAACCTTATATAAATGTGAAAGCTTGGGAGTGTATGTCTGTGCAGCTGACTGTACAACATTTAAAACATAATAAAAGCATAATAAACCACCTACTAATAACTTATAACTTACTAATAGCTCTCTCCATTTCCAATAGTTTCGAAAATTACCAGCAAACTGATATCATTTCATTTCCTTTGAAATAATCTTATTATCGTAACGGACCGCCAAATTGCTAACTCAAGGGGAACTCACAAAGGAACTTTCTCAAAGCTCAAAGTAACTTTTGTACTCAACTTCAAAGTTGTCTTGTCATAGCGGCTTACTTTAAACTTACTTGGAAACTCTAATAGCCTAAGATCCCGCTATACAACGACCTTCACCGAGATGCTTATTTAATGAAACGTATTTTATATATTATTTAATATGCCAATAAATATATCCTATATGGGTTGCCTAACAAATTTCAGTCCAGAGTATTTTTAATTAATAATTTAAGTTTGATTCAATAATCAGACCGTTGCAAAATGCTAGTATAGATTTACCTGTTTACACCTGGCAACCCGCTAGTTGTGACCGGAAAAAAATATGTATATCCTTGCTAAGGTTAACTTTATGTTTAAATTGTAGGTATAATTCTAGAAACTTTAATAATTTATTTGCATATTGAAATCGATTATTTATATCTTTCGTCACCTCACTTCGTCTATGCTATTAATAATCATAGATGATTAAAAGTGTTCCTATAGAACACCAAGATAGTATCATACCAAGGTCGAGTCGTAAAACAGGGGGAAAAAAATCCTCGTCGTTAATAATTATTATGAAATATATGTTTTTTATATGTTTTTAAATGCCTTAAAAATTTGGCAATTTTTAAGGTTATTATTAAAAACATAGTCCGTCCGTTCAACATCCGTTCTCAGGATGGGTGGAAAGAGTATGCCAAAATTTCTGGACTGATTTTACTTCTAAAGTTTATGAACTGAAAAGGACATAGGCTACTTTTGACTACCCATACAATAAATTTGTAAAAGACATTATTTATTGAGTTATATTTCACATTTACATTATCTATAAAATTCGAAGCTTCTGCTTATAATTGCGAATTCCTTGTAATAAATAAAATACAATACAGTTACTTTAACTAATAACTTATTTCAAAACAAGAATAGGTGCTTAATTTACAGGATATATTCTTCTTTTTTCTAGAATATGCTCAGTTTTCCTTAAAAAATATACCTTAAAATCTTTAAAAATACGCTATGGTGTGTTGCGGTTCATAGCTGAGTTTCGTGACGTCATCCTTCTTAAGCGTTAGTTCGGGCCTAGAAATAACATTTACCGATATTAAAAAAACGGTCAATACACAAAACTATACTCGGTTTGAAGAGCACTTTAACTAGTGAAATTACTGGACTTTCGAGAATGAACTACCAAAATGTCTCAAAATGGACAAGCGCTTTAGCAGTGACACCGAATTTTTCTTCTTGCGTACTGTTTTGGTCGTGGGCAGGCGCGATCTCTTAACATCAGCGCCTTGCTCGTCTCGTTACTTGATTACATTAAAACAACAACAAAACTAAACTAATTTGGCAGCACTAAAAATAATACCATCCTTTTTATTTCGATCATTATAAAATGAACAGCGGCAGGGCTATTTGTTAAGCTGTCATTAGTTCTTATCGAATGGTACGTCAAATCTGACAGAAAATGGCCGACCTCTCGAAGCCGATAGCGACAGAAATCCTATGGTGACGTCATTTTTTTCCCAGTCTTGACCATCGAATTCGATAACGAGAACTAATGACAGCTTAATGAATAGCCCAGCAGGACTAGGACGTTTGACATTTGACTGAATATTTTTTACAATAATTCAATAACACATGTATAATAACTTGACCACGAATGCGATAATTTACTCGACACTGGCTAATTACACTAATATGTGTGGAGCCAAATGCGACGAATTCTTCGAAAAAAAGGAACAGCAACATTTTTAGTGCTATCAAATTAGTTTAGTTATGGCGAAATCTGAATTGGCACTAATGAATATTCAACTACTATGTCCATCCATTCAATATGGCTATTGGGAATGATAACATACACTATATTCTTTGTATAGAATATATCCTCTCGTATAGACAGATAATCAAAGTTTACTCACAGTGTTATTTCGACAGTCTGTTGGTGCACTGAAACAAAGAAACATAACTCATTGTAGTATTGCTTTAACGAAAAATTACCGTTTACAAAGCGACGACTAGGCCGGGCTAGGCTCGTAAAGTTTAATTTTATGCTAGGTACAGGGGTAGTCAAACTGCATTTTAAGCCCTAGGACAAAAATGTAATAAATACATATAAAAGGCTTGGACCTGTCGGCTGACTGACATAAAAACTACAGGCCAATCACTGAACCTAGACACATCAAATGTGGAGGGTGTGTTTGTTAAAAAATGCAGGTGCGTACTAAGGAAGGGATTTTATTAATTAACAAAGCAAACGAAGTTGCAGGCATCAGCTAGTTGCTTATAAAATCTGTTCAATTATATTCTTTGATGTTTAAACCAAATACATACCCATATTAGGCGGTAACGGCTGCTGTATCAGCTGTGTGCCGTCGGAGAAGTAAAGCGCTTGGTTGTGGCAGTAGCCCTTGCTGGGGTCTGCGTCTATATACGTGGCTTGTATGATCTGCGCGGGCTGCGACACCTCAATTGCGTGATACTACTAATTCTTATACATAACCATAGTAGGCGGTAAAGGCTGCTGTATCAGCTGCGTGCCGTCGGAAAAGTAAAGCGCTTGGTTGTGGCAGTAGCCCGTAGCTTGTATGATCTACGCCAAAACACGATCCCACGACACCACGATCTCGTGATCCCACTACATTTAATACATACCCATATTAGGAGGCAATGGCTGCTGTATCAGTTGCGTGCCGTCGGAGAAGTAAAGCGCTTGGTTGTGGCAGTAGCCCTTGCTGGGGTCCACGTCGATGTAGGTGGCCTGTATGATCTGCGCGGGCTGCGACACCACGATCTCGTGATGCCACTTCTCGAGCTCCATTTCAGTGGTTTCCTGCTTCTGCAAGCGCTCCACTTGCTTGTAGGACGGCTCGCCGCCGATGTAGTCGCGCTTTATGCGGTTGTGGGAGCGGATCTCGTGCTTGCGGAGATCAGATCTGGAAACAAGTCATAGTTTTATCCAACGAAGCTGTTCATTTGGATTCATAAATCCAATATCTATAGATAAGTATAAAAAAGTGGGATGAAGTGGACAGACATTTCAAGTGCAACTTGAAGAGGTTCTCTTCGTGCACTATACCCATCTGCTAAAATACTACGATTTATAGCCGCATATACTAGTTTTTTGGGCGGTGCGGTGCTTATAATCAAGATGAATCCAATCAGACCTCATTAATCAAAATCAATCTCGTAGCATGTTGTTCAAGCTACGGCCATACCAACGCATTCGATTTTGTAAAGTATTTTTTTTAAAGTTAATAAAGAAAATTTATGTTAAGTATATTTTTTCTCTAGATGTTGTATTACCTGTAGCAGAAATCTCTACCGCAGAAGTTACAGGTATGTTTGATGTTCATGTGCGTCGCTTCTTGGTGCTCCCGCAACGCCGCGTTTGTTCTGAATGCTTTCTCGCATAACATACACTGAAATAATCATTATATTTTAGTCAAAAAGAAGCCGCAAATGACTCAAATAACAAACAATGAAGAACATCTGTGTTTTCTGGGTCTGGAGGTTCTATCCAAAAAAATATACAAGATTTGAAATACATGCTCTTTTGCTCAATTTGGGGCTAGATTTGTGTGAAATATCCAAACATAATTTATTCATACGCTTGCTAGTGGACTTCGTTGGCGTTGCGAATTAACAATATTCCTTTCTTACAACGCGCCTTTTCTTGAGGAACGTACCCGTGACGAACGAAAACTTCAAGTTTTACTTTCAGTGATTTAGCCTATGTGTTATCTGTCAGTCAGTCAGTCAGTAAAGACCAAGCCTTTATAATATATTGATTATTTATTTTTAATTAATTAAAAATAACCTTGAACTGCTTCTCCTGGTGCGTAAGCTTGTGTTTATTGAGATTGGACGGATTGACGAATGTGGCGGGGCACTGCTGGCATTTGTACGGCTTTTCTCCAGTATGAGTGCGCATGTGCATCACCAGGTAGTACTTGTGTTTACTCTTGTAAGGACAGAGGTCACAGAAAAAGTTAAATGTGTCCGAATGCACCACCCTGAAACAATACAAAAGTTGATATAATCGGTTGCGGTCTAAGAAGAGCAATTTTGCGACAGAAGGAATTTGAATGTAGTGTTATTGAGTGTTTAAAGGTATACATATCGCGCCGTACCTTTGCCTTATGCCGTTTCTTTATTAATCAGGCCTTACGTTAGCACGTAATAACGGGAGTCGACTCGGTTACGGCTAGGCGATGCCGCGCTTGCGGCTCGCCTACCGCTGGCTGACGAATAGGCGGCACCAGTTCAACCAGTTTGAATCCGAACGTGAAGGGAGACGTAATAATAATAATAATTTAAAAAATGTAAAGAAGTACTTTATGTATTACATTACACTTTGGTAATTTCACCAACCACACGTTGTACACGGTGTTTCGTGTACAAAACGGCCTGCACAGACAAAACAGTGGTAAAGCTTTTGCGTGTGGTAGGCTAGGCCCATTAGACGTAAGCGCGGGGACGACGAGCCGAAAGCTCGGGGACGTCGAGCGGTAAGCGCGGGAACTGCAAGTTGCACGACACGTTCCAGTTTATATTAGTGTGGTATGACACTCACATGTGACTCTTCAACCTGGCCAGTACCGGGAACTCCTTCCCGCAAGTGGGGCAGCTGTGCGTGGTGCACTGTTTGTGAATGATGCGTTTGTGCTGACGAATGTTGATCACCAGCTGGCCGCAGATGTCGCACGCGCGACGCATGCACGTACGATCGCGGCGATGCTCTGAGAGCGCTTCCTGAAAGAAAAAGAGCATTAAGGGTAATCCTCAAGGCAAATTTCCATACAAAATGTTTCGGACAAATACTCAAAAAGTATGCCGTATTATAGTAATTTCTTCACACTATTCGTTTCGTCTATGTTTTCCGATTGTGTCAACAAAAATTAGTAAGGTTTCATACTTTAATTTAGATTTTATATGTGTTGCAAAATTAACACTACTAATTTAAAAACAAGCAAATAAGCACAAATTTTGTTTCATAAATAAGTCCATAATCATGAGTTTCGTAAACTAAGAATTCTTACCTTTCCTGAAAAAGTGACATCACATGATGTACATTTAAATTCCTTTCCTCTAGGTGCCAGCTTTGTTATTTTCATTTGTCTCTTTTTTGCTTTCTCCTCTTCGATTTTCAGTCTTTTCTGTTTCATCTGATGCAATATCAGGTGAAAATCGTGTTTGGAATATGGGTATGAATGTAGTGCCGGGTCTCCTGGGCAGATGTAACAAAAAACACGAGTAATAATTAATAAATAATTGTTTGATTAATTAAAAAGCTTTTGGTTCTCCAATTTATTTTACAGTGCTCATTCCATGTGTTATGTGATAAAGGTGAATGGTTGTTAAGGCTAATCCTCAAATCCGATTCCATACAAAATATTTAAGACAAATACTCAAAAAGTATGCTGTATTATAGTAATTTCTTCACACTATTCGTTTCATCCATGTTTTTTGATTTCGTTGTCAAAAAAAGTATGAAACCTTTCACTTTTTTTTTGTATGGAATTCGGATTTGAGGATTAGCCTTAATGCATGCAAATTCCAGCCAAATCAAATCAGTAGTTTTGGCATCACGCCAAAACTACTGATTTGATTTGGCTGAAATTTGCCTATATACCATGCAGGCTAAGTCACGGGCAATGAGTAGTGAAAAATTGGAAGGAAATAGGATTTACCCATTGGATTCAAGATATTCTTGAATTTCTTTTCTGAAGATTGGCAAGTTTTTTTGAACTCTAACGCAATGCTTAACTTGTCAATACAACTTGTGCAAATATACTTAGGCAGGGCGTCACTGGAGTCAATCTGAAACAACCAAAGAGGAGTAAAATACACTTCGTTATGGGATTAAAATGACACATTTTAAACTCTTTCAAGAATTTATGATACAGGGTTTGAGCTGGATGGCATTATGTCAAATGTCCAAACATTATTGATTTTATTAATCACAAGAGGTAAAAGGAACTTTCAATATTGATGTACCTATGGGGTTTTTTTTTATTTTTATTATAGCAAACGGGGAACTGGTTCAAAAGAGAGGGAGGACTTTGCCCAGCAGTGTGAAATGTCGGGCCAATAATAATAAATGATAGCAAAATGTCCTTACCGACATATTTGTAACAGAGCTGATAGCAAGTATGATGCTGTATCCATTGATCTTCTCAGTGATAGGAGTACAACCATCTCGACCACACACTCGGCAAATTAAGGCTGTTGATAGCGGAATGTGATGCCTGGAAATCAGATGTTATATGTTATGACATGTTTGTTTTGACTGAACAAAGTGGAAGCATCTTAGTGCCATATGACACGGACCGCACTAGACACAATTAATATGGAAGTGAACCGCAATGGGAACCGTAGTGTAGTATGCAACATACAACTTTTTCAAGGTTCAGAAGTGGATTCCCGCGGCGGCAGAACCGCCTGTGTATATGGAACTTATTATAGAGTCTAGATTCTAGAATTGGTGTTTATTTATACACATTTGTGAAGGTATGTATGTTAACAACCATAACTCCCAAACCACTTATTCAATCTTGACGGAATTTGGCAGGTGGATTGATTATATAGATAGAGAGTTCAATAGAATTTTGATTTTTTTTACGAGTTTCTGATGCTCATTAATTACATTAACGCTTTTACGATATAGGAGGCGCGTGAGGTCTTCGTTCAAGGCGGACTACTAGAGCAGGGAAGGTTCAAAAGTTTGAAGACTTTATTATTCATAAGTATCTGCCATATTTAGACCCAACAGAAAATTAGGTATGCTACTTGAAAACAATGGATAGCCAAAAAGTACTTCTGAATTGATAAACAGAACACATGAAGCTCTTACCCATCTGATATCAATTTCTGCCAATGGTCATTGCTGATAGTATCATTTTCCACCTTGCTGTGAGATGGGTAGTAAACTTGCTTCATTCTGGAGAGCATTGATTTGGTCGCGTAGACCGCCATTTTATTTTACTTCTAGTTCTTTTAAGATAGGAGACTAGACTAAAAGAGACTTAGCAAAGAGAGATTCTTGAATCTACCATCCGATTGAAGAATTACATTTCACATTAGTAGGCCATTTCGATTTACCAAAACAACATTTATTTTTACGAAAGAATTATTATTGTCAACATGTCAACATTGTTGTCAATTGTTGTCAAAAAAGCACCACAGATTAGTCAGCACTCTGTGTTGTTTGGTTGTCATGTTGTCATTATCAACAGGAATGAGTGAATGATAAATTGGAGCCCTTGGTATGCACGACTTCATAGTGTACGGCCCCGAAATATACAGTGAAGAAAGAGACAAAAAAATACTCAGGACACGAGTGCTCGTTGTGTGAGTGAGTAGGCAAAAATATGTTTTCATTTGACTCTCATTAATTCGTGTTGCCTCCAAAACTCCATAGAAGCCTCTAGTAAAGTTGCCACCACCACCGGTTTACAGGGGTATAACTTGACATATAATTATATCATACACCTAACGACTCTGACTGATGGATGACAAAAATGAAAAAATGAAAAATGAAAAAATGTTTATTTTACAGAAGAAAACGTGCCGGTACAATTTTGATTTTAAAATTAGCTTACACTAATATAGGTTAACTAGTACCAAAGTTTGTCTCTGTTCCCCGCACTAGGACTATAAGCCTGTATAGCGAGGTCACAGTGATTCCGCGATGGCCTAACTCTAACTATCTGTAATTCTTAAGATTGATCCGTCAGGTTTCATTTTCAAATGTAAACTAATACCTACTAATAATAATTCTTAAGTAACATTACTTATATTAATAATAAAATATACATTGATTAAATATACAATAACTCACAAGTAACTCACTTTTGAAAATATATATTATAATAAAATTATTAAATGTACAAGGCGGTATGGGCATAAGACTTTAGTTCCCCAATGGGGCAAATAAAAAACAAAAAAGAACAAAAAAAAAATTGTTTGTCACAGATTAGTCAGAGTACTACGTTGTTTGTAAATGTTTGGTTGAAAAGGATCTTTCTTTGCAAATTGCAATTTGAAATACTCTTATCCACTCTTGTCTGAATTGGGTATCGGGAATAAATAAATCCGGAACAAATTAACTATGACTTCTCTTTTGATACTAAAATCTATGCTTCTTGCTAATGCGTTACAAAAGACGAAAGATATCAAAATAAAAAAGAAAGCCAAGATAAAAACGTAAGTAACCTACCTATATTCAATTCTTAACACTTATCCTGTCTCATTTTCTATAAATTCAATCTAAAAGTTTCGGCTAATCATAAACATCAACCTACACTACAGCAATTCACTGCTGGACGTAAGTCTCCGAAGGCGCTCCACTCAAACCTCGTCTCTTGAACTTTGGGGTGGTCACACTTTAGCCATTTGAAAATTAAATCTCTAAATGTTTCTTCATATTTCATTTATTCATGATTTCAGGAAACTTATCAAGTGTAAAAGACGCAACATGTGTCGAACTTGTGATGCGGAGAAGGGAATCATACCAATTTTCAATAATATTGTCCACCCAAACTTATCTCAGGATATCCATCACTTCTCTGGTGTTATGGTAAGAACAATTTAATTGTATAAATTATCTTGTTAAGAAGGCAGATTGCATTTGATATCATTTTATTTGTACATTTCTTTATTCCAATTCTTTACAAAACAAAGGCTCGGTTTCACTATTTTCATACCTGATGTAACACGACAATGTAGCACTCTTGCCTAGTAATTTCCTATTCATTCTTGCTTTGATCCTAAAAATTACCTATCAGTAATTGCTTCTTGGTACTTTATATTGATGTGTAGGAATTTCAATTTCTTTTTTCACAGCTAGCATTTTCAGCAATATTCTTATTGCTTACTCCATATTGATGTGTAGGAATTTCAATTTCTTTTTTCACAGCTAGCATTTTAAGTAATATTCTTATGCTAACTCAGGTGGAGAATACTGATAGATTACCCAAACACATGTGTCAAAACTGCTTGGATCTGCTCAATGGCTGTATTATGTTCAGAGAAATGTGCCAGAAATCTAACAAAAAAATTGTTGAATTTGTAATAAAGAAAGGTGAGTGAATAACCCTTGAGTTACTAGCTTATTTAACAGTAACAGTGTCAGACTATTCGGATGAATACCATTTCTAGGCTGGTTCCAATATGAATTAATCAAGGTTTTGAAAAACATATGACAATTTTTATTTTCAAGACAAGAGCAGTTAGTAAAATATGTAATATGTATTTAATAAATAAACACCTTAGTTACACTTGTGTGTATATCTTGCGTGTGTGTATATCTTACGTGTGTGTATATCTTAGTACTGTATAGGTATACCAAGTTATACAAAAATTGAGCATTGATTTTAACACGTTATATTAATAACTAAGAAAGACAATTTTTTTGCTTATGGAACTTTTCAAT
Organism: Lobophora halterata; assembly: GCA_932526365.1. Lineage (NCBI taxonomy): Eukaryota > Metazoa > Arthropoda > Insecta > Lepidoptera > Geometridae > Lobophora > Lobophora halterata. The sequence continues at coordinate 4,097,688 of OW052012.1, forward strand.
AAATTGAGCATGTTATTCCTATTTCCAAACATATAAATATAACTAAATAGATGATAATGATGATTACAAACTGTTTCAGAAACAAATGTGGAAGCAAATGAATATAGTATCAATGACGCGAGCACTGTGAATAGCAGCAATGACGTGAACACTTTGAACAGCACAGGATATAGCAGCAATATCGTGAACACTGTTAATAGCGACAACGATGTGAACACTATAAACAGCACATATGCAGGATATAGCAGCAATAGCCTGAACACTGTTAATAGCAGCAATGACATGAACATTGTTAATAGCAGCAATGACATGAACACTGTTAACAGCAACAATGACGTGAACACTTTGAACAGCACAGAATATAGCAGCAATATCGTGAACAACAGCAATATCGTGAACATTGTGAATAGCAGCAATGATGTGAACACTGAATTTAGCAGCTCAGATGTGAACACTGAATTTAGCAGCACTGATGTAACCACTATGAACAGCACACACGCAGAATACCTAGGGATAGTTCAACCAGCAGAATGTGACAGCTCGTACAACATCCCTTCCCCAACTTGCTCTGAAGAGTTCCTGGAAATCAGCTGCGTTTATTGCGAAAAAGATTTTATAAATATGGTATGTTACCTTCTTAGTTATTAGCGCTCACCTCATATGATTTTGTGTCCCGACGTTTTGAATGTATTGCAAAAGTCGTGGTCACGGGTTGACATATATGTTACCTTCTTGCTATAAAACTACCCGAAAAGCGTCGATGACACAGGGCACAGTTTACAAGCTACAAGCCGGCGAGTTAAAAGCTAGTGAGTGAGCAAGTTAGCTTTCGGGAAGGATTGTCAACTAGCAGATTGTACAAAGCTGATAACACAGGGCAAGTTTTCAAGTTACTAGCAAGCTCGCTGGCGCTTGTAAACTAGCCATGTGTCATCGACGGTTAGCACGTGATTTTTTGGTACTAATATAACTTTCAGGATTTGCTTAGTTATGAGCCAGATGGCGTTTTTCCATCATCTCTCCCAAGGTGCGCCATTGAGCCCAATCTTCGGCTCTTCTCATCCCACTTCTGATAGCTGCACTCTCCTAATCAATATACTCCCAAAAAATTATCATAGTGATTAGTCAAAGTATAGGTCAAAGCATTATAAATTGCCTGAAACAGATTTATCATGCTAAGTTCTATGACGAACGAATTTTAAATGAGAATAATTCCCATTGTGCCCCATTTTCATAAATAGGGAGCTGAATTTCAAAAGAAAAACGTAGCATGTCCTCCTTGTCTCCGAATTTGTTAGGTCAAATTGGTTCTGCGCATCTTTGTCACGTGGTTCGCAGAGGAGAACTTGTTTGTCGCTTATTTTACCTTAGATATAGGCACAGAAACACTGTCTTATCAAATGCAAACCGCAATTATGAGCTGACAACCCGTTTTAGGGCTTCATAATCTTGCTCGGACGTAGGCAAAGCACTCAGTCACCTACTGCGCTAATGATTTTTCTCTTGATTTTTGGAAGTCCATTCCGTACTAATTCAACAATCGAACCAGTTGGAAAAAAATATTCCCACTAGTTCCATTGAACAACTCATAATGGAGCTATTGGGAACGATCCGCATTTTTGTTGCAGCGAGATTACAACATACACATACTGAACTTCCACTGCAAAGAGACTTTTCATAAGCAGCCAAAAGAGAGATATCTTTGTGAAGTGTGTGGCAAGACCACAAGCACTAGACCTACTCTGCTCGCTCACAAGTATGTATAGTTTTGCATAGTAAGTACCTACCCTATCTTAATTATCAATCAAACATCATCATTTGTGTGATGAACATGTTTGTCCTGAGTCTGATGGGTGTTATCTATGTAACTGTTTATTTTCAAAAAAGTATTCAAGTTGTGTCAGTTATCTTATCTGGTTCCCAGAGTATAAGCTCTGGTGTATACTGTTGTGTGAAATTTATTATTATTATCTTCTTCTTATCGTGTCACTAGTTCCTTAGAACCAGTGTGGTGAAAGGATTTCTAGTGCGCCTGTAGTCCTGTCGTACACTTGACACATGTTTTTCGAACTTTTTAGGTTCTATGAGCACTGTGTTTTATTGCACGCATAAATATTTATATATTTAGTGCATGAAAGGAGCCTATTCGAGGCGCACTTGAAATCCTTTCACCAAACTGGTTCGAAAGAACTAGTCACACGATAAGAATAATTGCACACAATGGATTTTTTGAACAGAAAAATTCATTAGTGTACGACCAGATTCGAACGACCTTCGGATCGAAAGTCAAGGCACCTCTCACTCGGCCAACACTGCTGCAAAAGGCCATAAAAAATGTAATAAAAAAAATATTTGCAGAACTACCCACGAAAACGTGTTCCCGTTCAAATGCGAGAAGTGCCCGTACCGCGGACGCACGATGGACCTTCTGAAGGTGCATAAGAGGTCGCATCTCGCGGAGGCGGAGAAGCCATACCGATGCACGCAATGTCCCAAGTCAACCACCTCAGCCAGCAACCTCAACAAACATATGAGACATGTGCACAGCTCCAATCGACCTCATAAGGTAACAAGATTTTTTGTAAATGTAACTTTAAATCAAGGTTTTACTAAAAACATAGACAACAGACTTCAATTGGACTGTTTTAGTGACCTCAAACACCACTCAGAAGTCACAGGGAAGCAAAATACGAAATTTCGTTTATTTCGACAATAATATTTTTTCAGTTAGAGTTAGATATAAAAGCTAAACTACTGAACCAATTTTGATGAAATTTCAAAACACAAAAATATTTTTTTTAATCTGCATATAAACAAAAAAGTTCTGAGGTAAGTGTAAGTTTTTAAGTCAAAATAACTGAAAAAAATATTTTGCTTCCCTGTAACTTTTTCACTGGTGTTTACTGTCACTTAAACAGTCCAATTGAAGTTGGTTGTCTATGTTTTAATAAAACCTTGATTATTATTGTAATTACATTTGTAAAATCTATGAATTTAAACACCCAGTCATTATTTGATAACTTATGATAGGTCTATGCTAAAGTTCTTGCCTGCCTAAGATTATTTAAATTGATTGTTCTTATGTGTTTTCAGTGCAATTATTGCGAGAAGATGTTTTCATACCAACACGACATGAAGAGGCACATCAAAGATATACATCTGAGGCAGGGCACAGTTGAATGTAATTTATGTTTCAAGAAATTCAACACCAAGTACGTACTTTATTCATCAAAATCATTAAGGCGGCTTTCCACGATGCGTGTTTCTGCGGATTTCGCAGATCGAGAACGCAGATCCACGCACTGCACACAAGGCTCTTTCAACACGACAGAGGATTTCGCGCTACCACAGACAATACTCTTATCATGGTGCGTCAGAGCGGGCTGGTCTGCAATATCACGCACCGTGGGAAGACAGTTTTAGGAAACAGGGTGAAAATGGTATCGTAAAAATATAGACTATTTGTCATCACTAAATTATATTGTATCGGAAATAAAACGTAGCTCATGTGTTTCCAGCTTATTAACTAGGTATACTAATTTTCAACTCAATCGGTTCAGTAGTTTGGGTGTGATTGAGGAACAAACATCCATATCCATACATTGACAGACAACGTACAGGATAAACCACTGGACGTAGAGACTTGAAATTTCGAGGGTATATTCGTCAAGAAGTGTAGGCGCTAAGAAAAGAATTTTGTTTATTCTTAACGCATACAAAGTTTCAGGCGTAACTAGTATTTAATAAAACTTAAATTTCAGGAAAATACTACGGGGCCATCAATTCAAGGTACACAAAATTAAAGCGGAAAGGCATGGCAGGACACCGGCCTATTTACTATGTCGAGTGGACGAACCAAGTGAACCAGGAAATGAGAATGAAGCATACGACACAATAGTAGAACTTAGTTAAAACTGTAATACGGAAATATCAGTGAATTAGGCTCAATCGGCGTCTATGCATTGAAGGTATATAACATCAATAGTTACACTAAATTAGTTCCAGTCGTCGTCGGCGTCTATGTATTGACGGTATATCAATAGTTACACTAAATTAGTTCCAGTCCGTCGGCGTCTATGTATTGAAGGTATATCAATAGTCACACTAAATTAGTTTCAGTCGTCGTCGGCGTCTATGTATTGAAGGTATATTAATAGTCACACTGAATTAGTCGTCGTCGGCGTTTATGTATTGAAGGTATATATTGAAGGTAACATCAAAAGTTTACACTAGATTAGTTCCAGTCGTCATCGGTATCTATGTATTGAAGGTATAATACCATCACTAGTTTCGTCGGCGTCTATGTATTGAAGGTATATAACATCACTAGATTCGTCGGCGTCTATGTATTGAAGGTATATAACATCACTAGATTCGTCGGCGTCTATGTATTTAAGGTATATAACATCACTAGATTCGTCGGCGTCTATGTATTGAAGGTATATAACATCACTAGATTCGTCGGCGTCTATGTATTGAAGGTATATAACATCACTAGATTCGTCGGCGTCTATGTATTGAAGGTATATAACATCACTAGATTCGTCGGCGTCTATGTATTGAAGGTATATAACATCACTAGATTCGTCGGCGTCTATGTATTGAAGGTATATAACATTACTAGATATACTAAATTAGTTCCAGTCGTCGCGTCGTCGTCGGCTGTATTGGAATTCAGTCCATTTCTTACTTTTCAGTTTAATTTGTTAGGTTATTGTGTACTTAAGTAGGTAGTTACCTACTTATTCTAATCATTCTGTATAAGAAGTTAATTTATTTATTTATCAAAAATGTACTTGTGCAACATTGTGAGAGTTATTGCAATATGATAACGGCAATAGCTTGGGTATAATCGTTTTATTTACTTTTTTATTATGTTAATGTATAGATTTTATTATATTTTAGGGTCATCTGTTGTTAATGTGGTCAGTAGCATTTATAAAATGACTTTTAATCATAAGTGAGTATCAATGTATCTTCAAGATTCTCGAAGCAATGTATAGGTAGATCTTTTTCAGTCGTAGTGAAAACTTCATACCGCATAGACATGTGGGTTAGAAATATAGTATTTTTACTGATTTTACAAGTTTGTTTCACTTTTGATATTCCACGAAAATGTATATCCGATGTGAAAATCAACGATGATCGCTTTAACGTATCCGAGACATTCGATCTCGGTGATAAAGTGATTCCGACAAACGCTCATTACGATTCCTATGGGAACTTGTTCTACGTAGAATCAACTTATATAGACGACGGCTACCATTTCAATATCAATATAATTAAGTCCCAAACTACGTCGCCACAGAAAGTGCTGGGTAAGTTTTTTTTATGTTCGATTAATTAGATGTAAACTGTACCTAACTATTGAAGTTTTTTATTAATTATTTAGTCTTCAGCTTAGGTACACAAGTAAGTACATCTATGTGAATATTATACAATCGATTAGGTAAGTAGGTAGATTAGATACATTTTCATAATATTTGTAAGTCAATATTAAATTTTTCTGTGTTATTATTAATTAACAATAAGAATTGTGAAGACTCATACAAGAGACCTACTATGCGTCTGTATTGCATAGCTTTGAGACTGCTAGAAAAAGGTTAATTTCAAAGCGCGCCAGGGAACCCGATCCGAGGATTTTCTCATCTACAATGTGCATATGGACTAGACTAGCAACCTAGACTTCCCCTGTGCTACTGCCAAGTAACCCAAGGAATATTTATCAAAATAAAGATTACCAAGGTGTATTTTGTTCCCAGGTTTGCCAGAGGACACCAGTTACTCAATCGCTGTTGACGTAAAGAAAACGAAAGTTTACTTTGGAACTGCTAAGGGCTTGTACACCTACAACTACGACTCACATACTGCCGCCCTTTTATCTAACAAGACTCTGAAACTGAACATGATTTTTGTTGACAAAAATAGCAACAAATACTTCATTGAAAATGTTGACGGCATCCATGAACTGTACCAGCTAGTTGGCGAGAATAAAGTCCTTTGCCACAGAATGGAAGCTTTGAATGAAATGGCTATAGACGGTCACAATGATTTTTATTTTATAAGAGGAAACAAATTATATGTTCTAAAGTCCAGAGAAGAGGCGGCAACTTGCATCGGTGATGTAGCGTATGATGGCAACGCTCAAATATCATTTTACAAGAATAGCATTTTCGTGGCAAGCGATACGTTATCCTATTTTCACGAAAATGACGCGGGAAATCTACAGGTGGTTGACAATCTTCCTGGACGTGTAACAGCCATAGCGTTTGATCAAGAAGGTGAATTCGTACTAGGCATTGAAGGGAAAATTATCAAGTACAAGAAAAACGACTGCTACTTACGTAAAAATAGCAGGGTGGTTGACGAATACTCGACCGCAGTCTAGAAATGCATAAAAATCTATGTACCTACTTATTTTTTAAATTCAAAAATCAATTACGTTATAGCACAGAGAGTTTTAGGATAATTGTGTAACCTACATAAATTAAATTAACATAAGGCCAATACATATACCTAACCTGCTTCCTTTTTCTTTGAAAAGATAGGTAGATAGTAACCATCCTTTCAGCAGTGTTAATAAGTAATATATCCAAGGAGAAATAAAAAAAAAATTAGAGCTTAAAATTATTTACTTGCCTAATCTAAATTTTTTAAACAAAAACACAAACATTACCTACAAAACCAATTCGTATACATTTGCAATGGGCTTGTTGATAAAGATACTTAAGAAGTAGGTAACTTAAATCCAAAATATTAGGTAGTAGAATGATGTACCTTTATATACCTATATAGCACAGGTAATAGTAATGACATAGGTACTTACTTACTACACATATATTAAGTGGTTAAAGAGTTAAACAAATTCAAACAGAAATGAGCGCCCATTTCGTAAAATTTCAAAAATAGAGACTTACCTACCCAATGTTGCCACAAAATTCGAAAATAGTTATGGTTAGGTTCCTCATAATACCCTGATCTACGGGTATTATGAAGGACCGAAATTCGAAATTATAAAAAAAGTTCTCAGCTTCAGATAGAAACCTATAACAAATTGAACTTTTTTGAATAGATTTTTTAGGCAATAACTTTAATGCCCTAGGGCCTAAAATACAGTTAGCTAAAGTTAAGCTTTGAACTAATGTGGAAGAATACTTTGGGATATCATGGGGAAGGTAATTGGCTGAGCCTGAGAGTTAGGCAATGCCATTGGCTGACTAGTGCTGGAGATAGTAATCTGCTGAGTAGAAGTCTGATGCACCAACTGCTGAGCAGAGGGCACTAATTGTTGCTGAGCAGATTGTTGAGCAGCAAGTTGCTGTGCTGATTGTTGGGCAACAATCTGTTGAGCTGACTGCTGCGCTGCTAACTGAGCCGACTGTTGCGCTGCCAAATGTTGAGCAGATTGAGCTGCTAAATGCTGCGCCGTTTGGTGCGCCGCCAAATGTTGCGCCGACTGTTGGGCTGCCAAGTGCTGAGCGTGTTGAGCCGAATGTTGAGCCAAGTGTTGAGCAGACTGCTGAGCCATATGTTGTGCAGACTGTTGCGCCGCCAAATGCTGAGCGGACTGTTGTACTGCCAAATGTTGTGCAGTCTGTTGTGCTGCCAAGTGCTGAGCAGACTGCTGAGCCAAATGCTGAGCTGATTGTTGAGCTGCTAAATGCTGGGCAGATTGCTGAGCGGCAGCTAAATGCTGCACCGATTGCTGGTTGGCAAACTGTTGGGCTTGATGCTGTGGAGCTAATTGAGTTTGCACCAATTGCTGAACTGTAGTCTGTGAAGCGTTTCCAATTAACTGCTGGGTTTGTGGGGCCAGGGTCAGCTGGGCAGGAACAGCCACAACTGTCTGGCCACCTCCCATGAGTGTTCCAGAATCACTGACTTGCATGAGTTGCTGGGCTCCAGCACTGGTTACTATTAGTGCGCCAGAGTTCCCAACAAGTTGCTGAGTTGTGCTCACTGTGAGTATTTGTGGAGCTGGGGTCAGCAGCTGAGCTCTTGATGAAGCTGGTGCAAGGGTCAAGTTGGGAGTCGTGGCTGTAGGCACCAATGCAGGTAGGGCACCAGCTAGGCTAACAATCGGAGTCACACTCACTGTGGCCAGAGACACAGGGGCCGATGTGCCATGTCTAGAAGTTATAACACAGGACTGATCTCTCACTGATGCAGTTTGGACAAGTAAAAATTCATTCATATTAGTCAATTGCATATTTTTTTCATTCAAATCTGCTACTTTTTTGAGTAAGATGCTGATGTTTTCATGGAGCAACTTTACTTTATGTTCTAAAGTGTCACAATTTGGACAAAAGTTTGTGGTGGAAAGAACTTGGTGTTCCAACTCTTCTTCATGTGTGTATCTCCTATACTTTGCCTCTGGCGGGGAGTCATCATCTCTGTGCTGCATCATCATGTGACTGAATTGTGGTGGAGGCATGCTCGATGGCACTAGAGCAAGTTCTACGTTGGCTACATCCAGGCGGCTCCGACTGGGGAATATTCCTGTGGCATAGAAATTCTCTTCCTCTTCTCCGGTGCAGTGAATAAATTTGCAGCTGTATCTTAAGCATCCCTTGTTTTGGTAATCATGACAGAATCGGAAAAGCTCTTTCAGGTAACCTCGATGTGGTAATTCATGAATAAACCTGCAGTTCTCTCGCGTGCAGCTGCCGCGAATGAAATCTTTACAATAGGCAGATGCACAAAGTTTATTTTCGCTTTCATCAGGCATATTGGTAGTGTTTTCGGTTTTGAGGATCATGGTTTAGTATCAGCCTCTGATTCTAAGGGATATCCATGTCACTTGCAGTAGGTAATCACTAAGCAGGCAATAATTTTTGCTTGCTTGCTTGCATTTTATCTGTAAATAATAACACCACGAGCGTCCTTATCTTTTTCAAACATCCGATAACGACGTTTTACGCGAATGTTTGTACACGTTGTTAATCAACACAGATAGACAGTATTTTATAGCATAATTCAGCCAAATCTGGGCAAAACCTAAGAAAGCCTGTGAAGAAAGCCTAAAAATTAAAACACTATTCTTTTTCCTTCGCCATGCGTAACAGTGTTGCACATATATTTTTTCAAAATGTACGTAAGACTGATAAAATGATACAATTTTTTTAAAAGTTACTGTAAATTATTATTTTTTTCTTTTTCGCATATTAGAAGTATGGTACATAATATAAAATTATACCCCGATTCAGAATTCAAGATTTTTTTGTAAACAAAGGTGTGACCACCCTAAAAAAATACTTATAAAGTACTAACTAAACACAAAAAAAAGTACACTAAAGTGACGTTTACTCAATTTTCCTAAATAGGTACATATGGTACGGTTTATTTTCTAGTCAATATCCATAGAATGGAAAAAAGCAATGGTTTTGTACTGATTATTATATTTTATTTAAATTTTTTCAGAAAGTTATAACACGACGAAAACATATTAGCAAAAAATATTTTAAGAAATTGATATCATCGGAGTAAATCACAGAAGTCAGAAGTGTTTGTAAATTTTATTCGTCTCTTGTCCGTTTACGAAGTCGAATGCGTTCTTTTTTCGCTTTTCGTGTGCAATTGTGTGAATCGAATTAATATTTGTTAGGTATCTGCTATGCACCTTGGCATTATTATGATTAATATCTGAGAAGTTTAGATTCACATATTTTATTTCCTATTCTACCTACTTTTCAGTGTTCTGAAATACTTGAATAAGTTTGGTTAAGAGTTATTTAGGTAAAATAGGAAACTATCGCACAAGCAAAACCGCGCGCCATTACTAGTAATAGTGATCCGTGGTATAAACTCGTTTTTAACCCTGATCTGTCTCTGTTACAGTGACATATCATGACACTTCTTTGTTTACAAAAAAAATCTTGAATTATAAATCGGGGTTAGTAAATATATTATTGAGTATTTGCCATGGGTACATACTGGTATTTGCATCCCAAATCTTGAGAGATACTGGCAATAAATAAAAAAAAAAAAAACAACAAAAAAACATAGACTATATGATCATCCATCATTCATTCATTCATATAATCATGTTATCATCTGTATTCTGTGTTCATGGCCGAAATCCGCAACAGTGGTTTATACAGTTTTTGTTTCTTTTTGTCTCATTCTAATTCAAAAAACCCTGGTAAATTTTACTAAAATGGAGTGCATTTGCACAAATTAGTGCTATACAACAATCGGAATATCGTTATTGTTACAACTTCATTCAAGAATGAGGTGCGAATTTCACGTTACTTTTATTTGGTTCATTGTTTACGAACAATGTGGTAACATGTTTTGGTATTTTAGATAGCGGATCAGGATGTTCAAGCAGCAGTTATCACCGCGCAGTGTGCATCCGTACCAGACGACGGTGGTGCCGCGCAGTGAGCAGCAGCTCGCGTCGGCTGCTCAGCAAAGGGCAAAGTATCCGTGGGCAGCCGAAACTCCCGTATACCAGGTCGCTGGCACTGATAGTTCCACCTCTGATAATGCCTACCACGTAAGTTACAGAACTTGAATCGAAGGCTATACACAGCCACATTAGTAGTCAGCTTTGGTGGTTTGCCTGAGGATCTCCAGCTTGACTTTTGGCATTTTTTTTATTTATGTATCTATTTAGCTAGTTTGCTCCAACTTCTAGCTAAGGACCTTTACAATAAACTACTTAAAAGTTTTTGATATCCTCATCAAAAATGTCTAGTAAAATTAATGTGTTTGGCTTGATTTTTTTTAAAAATAAAATTCTTTACTTTTAGTGTTCTTTTGCCACCGAGGCTTTATGCAATGACCTCTGTATATCTATCTTAATAACTGAGACTATATTTATCTCAATAATTCATCAAAGAACAAGAATGCATAAGATGTCTATTTTCAGTTGCCACATTACAATGGAAGGGAATATGGGCCTCCATCTCCCGTCTACCATGCCCCCTACAGTACTGGTACATGGCGGAGTTACAAAAGAGGAGAGAAAGTACCAATAAGGGGTGCTCCATCAGAGGCGTTCACATTCCCCCAATGTGCTTCAGCATTTTCTCTACCCCTATGCGATGAGCCACAGCGAGTAGCTAGTAGATCTCCCATCCCCACAGGGTCATCTGTAAGCCCTGAAGTGCCTACAATAGGGGCTTGTGGGGGTCACTGCCCTGGATTTGAATATGTGTGCTATTATATTTTACAGGTAAGTGCGTACTACTTTCTAGACTGTTAATTTTTTCATTAGAATAAAGAAGTGTGACTGTCAAGTTACAGAGGAGAGTAGGGTTAGAACAGGCTTGCTTAGGCTGCTAGACTCTTCTCAACCAAATGTATCAGCCAGCACTTTACTGGAACGGTGCTGTCAATAACCCAGTTTCCTGGTCCGTTACTTCAAGGAGCTGGGATGGCTGGGACAGGGTTAATGGTATTTTTCGGGGGGTAATGCACCCTTAAACTGGATGCCAGTGCAGACCGCTGTACCTCCTACACAGAATTAGAAAAGTACTACTCGGGTGAATGAACATGACACTGGCTCTCATGACGTTTGTGAAAAGTACAGCGTGGAATTGGATAATCTTGATAGAGAAGAGGTCCTGTAATATTTGGTAATGATTAGTAATGATAAGGCTTCGCAATTAGAGGCAGAAGAAACACGAAGGGCGCCGCGCGGGGCAGCGGGGGAAGCATCAAGTTCCGAGCCACGTGTCAGCCAGGTGTCATGTTCATTCGCCTGAGTAGTAGGGTGAAGGGACTCTTTGGTGACAGTTCCTTTAATTGCAATGCTCAAAGGAGTTTTTGTTTCAGGTTGTGTTTGTAGTGGGTGTTTTAACTGGTGTATCCCTGTGCATCGCTGGAATAGTCCTGAGGCGTACAAATCGCAATGGAGATCTCGGTGTACTAGTCTACATAGGTAACACTTTGTATTCATCATGCTTTCATTACTAGTATTATGTTAGTTATTCTATGAAGATCACAGCATTCTAATTGTTCTGATCTTAAGGCAATAAACATTTACCCTAAAATCAGTTGACTTAATAATCTTATTTTTTTGTTTAATAGCTAATACTAATATCAAATTAAAATTATTTTAAATTACTTACTTTCTTTGCTGCTACAACCCTTTGTTGATCCTGGCTGCTTCTACAATGGACGGACTTTGACCTTCCTTCAGGTGGTTAACTTCACTAAGGCCTTGAGATCTTCTTTGATGCAGTCGCACCATCCCTTCTTCGGCCTCCCTTGCGGTTTAAAACAAGTTTAGTTATATATCTCGATTATACTTTTTTAAATTTGTAAATGTATGTTGTAAATGGACTCCCTTTTCCGCACTTGGACTCCTGTTGGTCCTTTGTGCGTCGGATTTCCTGACTTAGTTTAGCCAGCCTAACTCCGCCCAGAAGGGTTCTTCGCAGGCTTCGCGGAGTGACCTCGGGTTTTTGATAATATCTTCTATTTGCTTTGTCACTCTCACGCATTCCAGGATTACGTGCGTTTCCTCCTCGGTCAAGCAGCCTCTACAGAGTGGGCTGTCTGTGTTTCCAATGATGTGTGTAAATGTATGTTGTTTGCAGGCTGCCTTGCATCGTGCGTGTGCGCCGTGCTGCTGGGCGTGCAGAGCTGCGCGCGCCGCGAGACGCGCCAGAGGAAGGCGCACCACGTCACGCACATACCCATGCACTCCATCCTGGTGGGCACTTCTCCTTTATTTCCATTTACTGATTCAATGACAAATTGATTTTCCTCTCGAAGTGGAAACTAAGAATTTTCAAAATCAATAATTCCAATCACCACCCATGGTACTACTCTCGAAGTGGACATTGGAAATTTTCAAAATCTATAATCCCATTTACAACCACGGCAATGTACTCTCGAGGTGGACATTGGAAAGTTTCAAAATCTATAATCCCATTTACAACAACGGCAATGTATTCTCGAGGTAGACATTTGTAATTTTCGAAAGCAATGTTCCTATTCACCACTATCCGTGGCAATGTACCTACTCTCGAGGTGGACATTGGAATTTTTCAAAATCAATAATCCCATTACCACCAAGGAAATGTAATCTCGAGGTGGACATTGGAAATTTTCAAAATCAATAATCACATCACGACAGCGATATACTCTCAAGGTGTGGACACTGGGAAATTTTTAAAACAATATTCCCACAATTACCACCATAAAAATGTCCTCTCAAGGAGGAAACTGATTTTTTAAATAAATATTTGCATATACCAACCACTTCCTATTCACGAATTAACAACGTAGACAAAAGTATTCTTTTAAAAAAATATTTCCATCCACCACCTGTTGATGGTTATTTATTAGAATATCCCCCTTCAAAAATGTTGTTCCCAGGAAACACTGCCCAGTCAGCCAGCCACTTGATACGAATTATCTTTGTTTGCAGGAAGTGCCGGCTCCTGCTTGCCCATTACTGACGTCCACATTACCTCATACTCAATTGTACAGGTAGGCAAATTTTATTATACTTCTAATATTATAAACGCGAAAGTTTGTAAGTAAGGATGGATGGATGTTTGTTTGTTACTCTTTCACGTAAAATCTACTGAATGGATTTTAATGGAACTTTACAATAATATAGCATATACATCAGAATAACACATAGGCTACAATTTATAAAGATACCTGCGCAGATGAAGTCGCGGGCACCAGCTAGTTAGTATATGTATTTGTGATAAACAGACTGCTGCAGGCTTAGCACGGACTGGGGATAAAAATTTTGTCCCCCGTTTTTATCCACCTTCCAGTCAATTTTATCCCTTGAAGGTGGATAAAACGTGGGACAAAATTATTATCCCCAGTCCGTGCTAAGCCTGCTGCTTGAGACTAGCGTATTTTTATCGTGCGTATTAGGGTTTGTTCCCGGGAATTCCCGGGAAATCGGTCGGTCTCGTACCCGGGAAATTCAGCTCGAGAAAAGTCGAGACATCGAGAAGTTTAAATAAACATTTTTACGCTTAGCTTTCTTTGTAAATGCGAGGCGGCAGCGGCATAATTCAGAAGTTGTCGAAGCAGGCGTAAGCGAATCAGAAACTGAACAAGACAGCTTTGCAGCTCAATTATAGAGAGCAATAAAAGGTGTTTCGAGAAATGGTGAATCAACTAATGCTGTGGTGCTTTCCAAATCAATTATAAAAAAAGAGTTTTTGCTATTTGAAAAAACAGGCAAGAGGACCCCTAATCTGGAAACACTATACAAAGCATTAATTTCAGTCAAGCCGACTTCAACAGAAAATGAAAGGGTATTTTCCATATCGGGAAATGTGGTCAGTAAGATTAGGAGCCGGCTGTCTGATAAATCTATTAATGCTTTGGTTTATCTTAAGGCATATTTCATAAGAATTAATAAGCAGGCTTAAAGACAGTTATATTTTTCGTATTAATAGTAGATAGATACCTCTTATTTAATTACATTAAAACTGCCAAAAATTGTGATACCATACCACCCACATAGTGAGATTAATGAGTGATCTTTAGTTATGATGAGAAAAATTATGATTGTTTTTAGTTAAGATGTTTGTTTTAAGCTGATTGTTAACAGAGATTTTGTTTTTTATTAAAGATTAGTGAGATTAGTTATAATAAGAAGAAGTATGATTGTTTTTAGTTAAGATGTTTGTTTTAAGCTGATTGTTAACAGAGATTTTGTTTTTTATTACAGATTAGTGAGATGAGATTAGTTATGATAAGGAGAAGAAGTATGATTGTTTTTAGTTAGCAATTTTGTTTTGAGCTGATTTTTTATTGAGAACTTGTTTTTTTTGTTAAAAATTATGCTGATTTTTTTCATGTAAAATAAACACAGTTAAATTAAAGACTCTTTTTATTAATTAAACAAAAATTTAGACGTTATTTATTTTTTCTCGACAACCCGAGAAGACCCGAGAAATCAGGCTCGAGAAGTCTCGACACCCGAGAACTAAAAAACCTCGAGAAATCGGAAACCCTAGTGCGTATATTCGCGAAACTTCAAAAGAGTGTCGCGAGTATACCGCTGTTTATCCACTCATCTGAAACCGCACATAAGCTTCTTCTTATCGTGTCTCTAGTTCTTCCGAGCCAGTGTTGTGATAGGATTTCAAGTGCGCCTTGAAGAGGCTCCTTTCGTGCACTTGACACATGTTTTCGAACTTTTTAGGTTCTATGACATGCTGGTTTCCTTACAATGTTTTCCTTCACCGTAAATCACGTGCTTAACGCACACATATTTTTTGTACGAATAATCAATTGTTCAATCAATACCGGGTTCGAACCCACGAGCTTCGGATCGAAAGTCGAGGCACCCCCCACTCGGCCAACGCGGCTTTTTTGCACATAAGCTGATGTATTATTATTGATTTGCGGCTTTAGTGACACTGCGACCGTTGTCGGTCTATTGTGTTCGTAAGCTGATGTATGTACAGTCGGCTCTGTTTGTCTTTACACCAGCTTACGCCGATGTTCTTTTGTGATTAAACTACTTATGGTTTATATTATATATGGGTATATCTTAAGTGGTTTAATCACAGGAGAAAACCGGCGTAAGCTGGGTGTAAAGACAATTACAGAGCCGACTGTATTTTTAAATAGATTATTTTTGTCGATTGTAAGTTGATTAAAATCTAAATGTTTTGTTTTTATTTCCAGACCTGCTGTGAATATCTCTGCCGAGGAGGAAGTGACTGGGGTTCCTTGGTGGCGCCGTGCTAATATAGACTGACTAGCTTTAAGTTTACTCCACTCAAGTGTATTTTGTATTATTTTACATTTATGATATCAACATATTTTTCTTATTTTTTATAATAAATCGTGTAATGATTGTATGTAACAGAAAGCTTGGTTTTATTTATTTCAATACTAGCTGGCGCCCGCGACTTCATCTGCGCAGGATTAGTATTTCGAGTAGCGGACAATTCACACAATATCTTTATAAATTGGAATAGTACCCAGTAGTTCCATTAAAAACAGTTCCATGGATAGTGGGAATTAATTATTTCCAGTAGTTCCATTATTGAATAAGTATGGAGTGGACTACGAAAAGCCAAAGGAAAAAGGTTGTATGAAATGTCCAATTTATTTATTATTATTTTAAATCAAAAGCGCAATAGGTTTGCATTTGATAGGATGTCTCTGCACAAGGTACCAGGAGGACATAAGGAGTTCATTGGTTTCTGGATGCTACTCAATTTAGAGGTAGGTCAGACCAAGTGCTTGAGACCTACCTAACCTATCAATTTTATATTTACAAAAAACTAGGAATGCATAAAAGCCAAGGCGGTGGGCGGGCACTGGGCACTTTGGTTTCGTGCGGTGAGTGGTTTGTACAGCGTTTGCCTATGGAGGTACCAGGAGAGAATACATGCCAAGGGAGTGTTTTTTAATAAATTGTATGTGCAAGTGATCGTCTACGTGTTAATCAAAAAATAGTGATGGCCATTCCATGACACACATGATTTGAAAACTCCTATCAATTTCTGTTAGCCTGGTAGCGAACTTGAACTACTGGGACAAATATATTCCCACTAGTATTACAAACCGTATAATGCTTTGAAAACTCCTATCAGTTTCTGTTAGCCTGGTAGCGAACTTGAAACTACTGGGACAAACTCAAACCGTATAACGCTTTGAAAACTCAAATTGTAGCCTATGTGTTATTCTGATGTATAAGCTATATTATTGTAGTTTTTACGTGAAAGAGTAGCAAACATCCATCCATCCATACTTACATACTTTCTCGTTTATAATATTAGTACGATTTATAAAATACCTAGTTTGAAAAAAAAAATAGGGGATTGTTGACAATGAAAACAAAATAACTCAATAGGTAGGTACTTAATTTATTCAAGAAATATCCAGACGTTTAATTGTAATACATTTATCAGCAATGTTTTAAAACTTATTCATCGAAAATTGAGAAATCTACTAGGCTGTTTGAAATCTGCAATCCTCTTAGGCTCAATTCCCACTGGGATGGCAGCGATCGGAGCACTTCCTGTGTCAATTTTGAACATAATCTTCATTATAAGACTAGTACTGCAGGGCCGCTGACAGGCCACACGCAGCGCCAAGCGGCCTTTCAGCGGCCCTTCAATATTGGTGTTTTTATTGCCAAATTGCGTTTCTTCAATAAGGTAGAAAATGCTAGAAATTGTTTGACACTGTTAGGCGTCATATCCACGAGCGAGAGAATCGCGGCGATACTATCGTCGTGCCACGTATTTCTATATACTCTCTATGAACAGTCAAGGAAATGCGGCAATTCCGTTACGAGTCGTCGCGGATACGCTGAGATTCCGTCATGAGTCGTGACGATACGCTGGCGGAACAATCGCTCGTTCTGGGAGATTACCCGACGATAGAAGCGCGGACGCGTCGCGATTCTCTCGCTCATGGAGATGGCGCCTAAGTGCTCTGCCGGCCGCTGCCATCCCAATGGTAATTGAACATAGGACTGTTTAAATATTTAGAAATTTATTTTGAATAACTTTCTATGTTGCGACTAGTGTAGATTTTTTCTTGATGAATAGTACTGCCGCTAATACATAAAAAAATATAGTTTAAGTAAATACAAAGCAATTTATTTTAAACACTCGGCGATTGTCATTTTTGACTCATAGCTGTTGAGAATGGATAAGTACATAGAATAAATTACGAAATCGATTTATTCTGCACCTTACAATACGCGTGAACTTAGCGAATAATTAATTCTCGAAAATAAAATAAGAAAATAAAACTCTAACATCATAATAAGAAAAATAAATACTGCTCGTACAATGTACAAACAAACATTGACTCAAATACGACATTTGAAATTGAATAAGTGTAAGTATGTAATTAGAAAAATAACATTCAAACTTTCACTTACAAGCTAAACAATTGTATTCTTACAAATAATAATGTTACTCGCAGTATATTGTGATGTTTATAAAGATAAATGAGCTTACAGAGAGCTAAAAAAATATCATAAGGATTATGCAAAGTAAATGCTAAGAAATCCGTCCGGCAATTGAGAACAACCTTGATTTCGGTGATAATTCTTAAATCTAGAAAGGACGGCATCAAAAAATAGGTTTAATACGAAATATGAATGCCATAAAAAACTTGCGTCTACTACACCCGGTTTAAAGGCCCATTTATACGATGCCATTTTCTTGTAAATACAACAGCAATAATTGAATGCAATACATGACGCGCAATAATTGATCTTCAAGAATTGTAAGTAACTGTATACTGTATGTAAGTAGTTGTCATGTCTTGACCGACGTAAACAGTAAACATAGAATCGCATCCTAGTCGGGCGAATTTAAGAGGCTATGTGAAAATTTGGAGCCGCTGCCATTCATTCTTACTCGGTAACGGTACAGTTTACAAACTTGATGTTAATACAGTGATTACTTGAGGATATAATCTAAATAAATGTAAGACAGAAACACGATTGGTGAAACTTTTCTCGATAGGTTTATTTTTTGAACTAGGCCCTCTTAAAATCTGATTTATATCCATCCTCCGAATTTAGAGAATATTTACGGTTTATTTTTATACTATTGAGTGAGTAATCACAGAACTTAGATAAATGTAAAAAGATTTTTTTTATAAATTCAATACTTTTCAAGCAATACGATGTTTTATCATTTGTCGCTTACGTCCGTTACTTTTGAGCGACAAAAATCTATATCTAACCTTTTCCCTCGGGGTAAGGTTTCTAATTGCACTATCACTGTCTTACAATTCGGCAGCTGTCATTTCTGACAGTTTCACATATCCTCTTAAACCCAATTTACAATTTTTGTATCAGAGAGAGAGATCAGAATAAATATTCTGTCCGATTCGGCGCACTTCTGTAGATCGTCGCAAGCTCGAACTTATGAATTATTACCAAGAATTAGTTTATATATGAAGCAAGAACATTGGATTCGACAAAAATAACATATTACATTCTCTTAAACCTACATACTATTTATCTTAAAATAAACACGCCTATAGTTCAATCATACTAGGAAAAAATAAGTAAGTACCAAATAATTTTCCTAAATATAATTGTTATCTTACACATTCTTACTACAATTTCTGGACGATAATTTGGCCACTTGTCTTTTACTAATTAGGTAATAATTAAGACAAATCTTACCAAAGCATACATTATTGCAAAATATAATGTGTTTCACACCATACATATAAGGACTATACAAAATGGGTAAATGAATTGATTTGAACACTTCAATTAAACTTATAATGAGAATCGAAATAACAAATACAAAATGTAATTGTGCCTTAATATTAGTATAATATACTCACTGAATGTTTTCGTTCTATGTCTAAAATTTATAAAAATTCGGGGGATACATATTCGCCAATAATGAGAAAGTCGTGCATAAAAATGAGATATCACACGAACAAACACACCTCGTGTCATACAAACGAGTTACATACATACAATCAATACTTTATTCGCACATAATCAATCGTACTTTTATACTTTGTACCACAAAATGCAACCTTACCATTAGAGACGCTCGGGCGAAGTGGTACCGCGATTTTCCTGATTACAAGATACAAGCCTTATCATAATGAAAATGTCATAAAAATAAACTCTATGTTACTTATGTTAGGGTATACTTGGCAGTACCACTTCGCCGTTTGGGGTAGGACTAGCCTAGAGGATAATTTCAATGATTACGCGATCGATGGCCTGCCATCCAGCATTTTGTCACTTTCCTCCGCGCTGCTAAGGCTGAAAAAAAAAACGAATTTTCAACAATCTTTCCAAACTCTATTACCACCGCCCTCTTCTTCTTCTTATCGTGTCACTAGTTCTCTCGAACCAGTATGGTGAAAGGATTTCAAGTGCGCCTCGAAGAGGCTCCTTTCGTGCATCATACCATAACATTTCGTGCCACCGCCGTAAAAAATAAAGATTTCAAACTTTTAATCATTTTCATTTCAATTTTAAGGAAGTAAAAAAAACGGTTTTGAATGGGGGGACGTAGAAAGATCTTTCAAATTAATTTGTCACGCACGTAATGTTAACAAGAATAACATTGAAGTCATAAATGAATGTCTATATGCGTAGCGTCAGTACAGTCACGAGCCTAGGATAAATTAAACGTAGCGAGACCAAGCGCAACTTAGCACCTTGAACCACAGGCTTAACAATAGACTGCAGTAGGTAAACAGTAAAGGCTAGGATATAGGAGCTATTCTGCGAAGCAAACAATTTACCTAAGCTATTTTCTACTTGTGATAACATCCTGCCTTCCTGTTAGTGCAAATATACACCGCAAATTTTTAATTACCTGTATAAAAAATTACTCAACACAGTGAAGGAAAAAAAACTTGATAAAATTAATTATCAAGTTTTTTTTCCTTCACTGTGTTGAGTAATTTTTTATACAGGTAATTAAAAATTTGCGGTGTATATTTGCACTAACAGGAAGGCAGGATGTTATCACAAGTAGAAAATAGCTTAGGTAAATTGTTTGCTTCGCAGAATAGCTCCTATATCCTAGCCTTCGTCCATTTTTTTAATAAATTATAATTAATAAAAATTGGACCACCGTTTGTCATTGGTTCGAATCCCGGAGGCAATAATAATCGGTCGGAAAAAGCTATGTACGGAATCCACGTTCTTACAACGGTGAAGGAAAACATCGTGAGAAAACCAGCAAGCCAAAAAACAGGAAAAATATCTGTGGCATGTGACATCCACCAATACGCATTGGGTCCGCATGGTGGATTAAGACCCGCTCTCCTAACCGAGTCAGAGAGTAGGTCTGTAATCACAGCAGTAGGAACATTATAGGCTGATTATGGTATGTTTATGCTATTATATGCCAGGGGGTCGAATGTCAAATCGGGGCTGGGTTCAGTCTTGACGAGGAAATATCATTAAACTATAAATAAATAAAAAAAATCTTTATTTTAAAAACATGTAACAATAGACAGCTAGAGTTTTTACAAAAGGCGGTCTTATGCTTAATTAAGATCTCTTCTAGTCAACCTATGTATCTATAAACTAACTTAACAACTAAGGGTAATGACTTTGCCGTTGGTCTCAGCATAGTCTTTAGTGCATCGAGAGAACATCTCCCTATCTATGTATGCAATAATACCATAATACGCAGAGGCTAGCTGGAAGAGAATGCTAACTAGCATTAAGTTCGCCTATGTACTTGTTTTTTACTTTGTGCAATAAAGCATTTTCTATCTATCTATGCATATACTCACCATTCCTTGTTATCCATGAGATTGCGCATCTCATCATCGGGAGCGGGCGGCGCGTCGCGGACTGGAGCGTACTGCGCAGCCACCAGAGGGTCGGTCGAGGGGTTCAGGGCTGTGAGGGCTGCAGCTCCACTGCTCGGCGCCTCCTTACCACCGCCGATTCGAGACCATGCGAAGCCGCCCACGCCTGGAAGAAAATGCATATGTTATTGTGAGGAACTATGCTGAGCAAAAGTAAATAACAACTTAGGAAACTGGGAGCATAAATTAACTCAAATCTTCGGTTGAGAGTAGTCCTGAACTGCTAATGTATAAATTCTTAAAGCGTGAAGTTGAGAAAAAAAAAAATATCATCGCACGAGGCTGTGATCTCGCTGCCCCGTGGCCATGTCTGACAAATAATGCTGGTCCATAATTTGCTTAGAATAAATATCTGTTCCTTGCTGAATGCACCGTCTAAAATATAAATGCATATGGCTCTCTTTCTTCCAGCGTTTTTAGGCCTGCCTCGCGGTCGCTTTTGTTGTGGTGTCCATTTAGACATAATTTTTACAGCACGATTCTCGTCCTTCGTCTTCGCTTCGCTTCGTCTTTCTAGGTGTCCTGCCCATCTCAGCCGTTGTTACTTGTTATAACTGATTATTGTCTCGTTTTGTATCAGCTTGTCTAGTTCGTGGTTCGCTGGAAGGATTGTCTGGAGGAAGACCTGAAGAAGTCAAACCTCCTAACAACTTGGAAACGACTGACTAAGACCAGGAACCAGTGGATAAAAATCGTTGAGGAGGCCCACAAAGGGTTGTAGTGCCGCAAGTAAGTAAGTAGCTCTCTTTCATAACGTTAATTTACTTACACCAAGCAACTTATTCCATAGCTAACTCGGGTCTCACAACACAAGTCGAGATGTGAATCAAGACCATAAATAAATCACCCCTGGATGGTCTGTTCCATACCTCGTCTTGGTTAAAAATAGGCTACTAGTAAGCGTGATTTTAATTTAATGCTTGCGTGAGACTCTGGACTACTTCGAAACCGGATGAGTAAGATACCTTTTAAGGAAAGGCTTGTCAGGTACTGTTCCCTTTACCTCCACCCAGTTTCGCTTAGATTATGATGTTGATACTATGATGATCATATGTATGTTTATTTCATATGTTTGAAGTAGGAAAAAATTGTCTCGTAGCTATGTAACAAAAGTGTAGATAGAAAAGAATATTATGTTAATGAATTATTATTAATATTATGTGTGAAAAACATATATTTTAAGTAAATGCTGAATTGCTGATTGAAAATATAATATGTACTGTAAAAGAAACAGAATCTTGAGGTCTTAGGGTGGTGGAATTTTGAGCCCTGTGTTTGGCCAATTCAAGGTCCGCTCCTCTCCTCTGCCCAGCTCTTCGTCAGTGGAAACGCAACCTTGCGTTTACAATTTAACTAGGTATTTGACCATGACAAATCTTGAACTGTAAATGAACTACGCTATGAAAATAATCTTAATTACGATAAAAACCGTACCTACACGCGATACGAATGCGTAGAATTCCGGTAAAGTAGAAAGAAACTACAAACTGACTGTGTTAGAAAAACTAATATTCCAAACGCAAATGTTGAGAATTCATAAAATAATGACGTTTTACTTAATCGCGCCAAATCGATGAACCGATTGGTATTAATGACAAAGATCAATTACGTGAGTTTTCGTGACCTCAAATAGACCTGTCTCCGTCCAGATGATTTTATTTATTTTATGTGCTTACATGTAAGATCGTCTTATTAGATTAGGTTCTTGTATGGTACGGCGGGGCCGGGTTGTCCAGGTGGGACATCCCGGGCCGTCCGCCCCATGAGGGGCGACGGTGTCTCCTGCCAATGAGGGAGATCTTGCTGGGTTCGAGAGCGGTTGGAGTGGGGGCTCTGGCTGCATTATACTCGAACCCGGGACGGCTGCAGTGCACGGGGAGGCATGCACTGCAAGCGGAGCTCGGGGTTGGCGCAAGCCTTCCCTGGGATGGGCCTCACAGCAACGTGCGTGAGGGACACCGGTACGTGTTCTTCGAATATCCCGGGGTCCCTCTAATGCGCAGAGGTCGGCCACCATGGGGTTTTAGTCGGTATGAGTCTGACATACCCCTCCGCCCTCCCCCAAGGGCGGTGGGCATCCATGAAGATTTCCCCATGTAAAAAAAAAAAGTTCTATTATGGTAGCTAGCGGTTACACGAGCAAAGCTGCGAGCAGTAGCTAGTTTAAAATAAAAACCCTCGCAAATTCTTTAATGAAATTGTACCATATCAATGTTATCAGCTTGTTAATCTCTAAAGTAAGGTCAGTGGGGTCGAGCTCAGCAAAGCGATTTGATAGATTAGCAGATTAATGCAGCCAGTCAACGAAAACATTTAATTATAGTTAAAACGTCTAAAATGTCGTTGCGAAGACTCTTTTCCCATGTTGATTTTGACCATGAACTTTTTGATCTTTGCATTGTTATGACTAACGTCATGTTTGTATTACCTATCCATGCATATTTAACATATGGGAGGTCTAAAATAGTTAGAATTTACACAATTTTACATACTTGCTACGTAAATTTATTTCCATACTTGTTGCTGTATACAGGGTGTCCCACGGCCATCGGACATGGAGGGCGAGTACTTTAAATAATACAGTTAGAAGTATTTTCTTAATGGAGTGGAGACTCACCTTGTTTTTTGAAATTGAGTAATACTGCAAAAGACTACTTGCTGATTTATGATTAATTGCTTAAAATATTTTCAAGCTCTTCCCCAAGCCGCGACTCGAACCCGCTAAATGAGAGTGGGACACCCTGTATATACTGCAAGATCAGAAAGATCTTCATCACCGTAATCATTTTTAGCTATTGAACTATCTTCCATTCCGTTCTATTCTCAATATCACAGATCCTTTCGTGTAGACTACGGTATCAATTTCATTGGATCATCGTGTTGACTCTCCCTGGTTTCCAGGTTCCTGCGCGATCAGTAAGATACTTAGCCGTGTATGCCGAGTGGGGTTTCGATCCGAAGGTCGTGAGTTCGATCGAACCCGGTCATACACCAATGAATTTTTATGTTCTTAAAGTTTATGTGTGCATTTAAACACGTGCTAACGGCGAAGGAAAACATCGTGAGGAAACCGGCATGTCATAGAACCTAAAAGTTCGAAAACATGTGTCAAGTGCACGAAAGGAGCCTTTCCGAGGCGCACTTGAAATCCTTTCCCCACTCTGGTGAAACTGGAAGAACTAGTGACACGATAAGAAGAAGTAAGATACTAACCAGCAAATAGTAATCCAACGAAGAGTAAAACGCCTCCAGCTATGAGCGCGCCGGTGCCCGTCTCCGCGCCTTCAGGAGTCGGCACTGGCGTGTTGGAGTACTCTACGCCACCCGCGATCAACAGCGCCAGACCTGAAAGATAGAGCTTATGAATAGAAGGAAAATAGACAAGTGACATAAGGTCAATGATAAGCTAGTAAACAATTTTGAGATGTACTCTAACCAACGGGGTAAGAAAACTGTCGACACGATTGGTCGAGTGGCAAGTGTGTTGGACTACTACGCTGGTGTCGCGGGTTCGATTCCCAATTCAGAAAAAACATTTTTATGATGAACTTCGTTAGTTAGTACTGAGTCTGGGTGTTTTCTATGTAGGTAATCTACGTATGTAATTAAAAAAATATATATTTAAGTATTATAATATCAATTATCTGGTTCCCATGGTACAAGCTCTGTTTAGTTTGGGACTGGATGGAGCTGTGTGAAAAGTCCAAAATATTTATAAAAACCAAACTCCAAAAGATCGAGGATATTTGATGTACGAATCACCGGGTGACACGAACACGGTGCGTAAACTTGTTTCCTGCTCTAAAGCATCGATGACACAGGGCTAGTTTACAAGCTACAAACCAGCGAGTTTACAAGCTACAAGCGAACTCGCTGGCTTGCAGCTTGTAAATTAAATGCCGGTGCACACACCGGCTGATCGTATGTCACAACATACGATCAGACGGACATAGCAAACTAATAAGGGTTGTCGGACTCAAAACCCGAAAGAGCAGGATCAAACAGAGTGTTCCCTATGCTAGAGTAAATAACACTGGTTTTAAGACAGCAAGAATAGGAAGAAACCGGGTAGTAACGGTGTGTTTTGCAACTGCTGGTTGCAAATTTAGCTCAGTGTTGTGGGACTTGTAAGTTTACTGTTATATCACAGATGGTCAAGTGCGATTGCTCTCAATCCCTGGGCTGGGCGCAGAGATGTAAGTAACATCAACTCAGCATCAATATATTAATGGCTTGGTCCTGACCTGACTAGACTGACAGACAGCGTACAGGCAAAATAAGTGAATGTAGAGACTAGAAACATAGAGGATGTGTTCGTTAAGAGGTGAAATTGCGGCCGTCAGCTAGTGTTTCACAAGATGGATGGCGCAATATAAATTTTACGCGACTTAAGCCTGGAGGAAGTAATAAACAATCCCGTAATTTGTACCTAACTGGTTAGGTTAGTTATTAATAACCACTTAGGTACAAATTACGGGATTGTATATTATATTATATATTTTATTAAGTAACAGCTGTTATGTTTAAGAGGCATACATTTATCTTAGATCCATTAATATCTGGTCGAAATGGTATTTGAATTGAGAGGCCGTTGCAATATTCATTGAGTTTTTAATTCATCATCATCAAAACTGTCGCAGTCTACTGCTAGACATAGGCCTCTACCAAATTGCGCAGTATTTTAATACAAACAAACAAAATATCGTTAACGGAAGTGCTGCACAGAATAATAATGCCAAACAAAATAACGTTCTTGGCTTGTCCTCCGCGAAATTGAAACTCGTTAATTTATGAGCAAATTTAATTGGATATTTCACATCATTGGTTGAAATCAGCAAATAGTTTATAGATATTCCTATCTGTCACACGAAGGAATCGGACCTTCCCACTCAATCTTGACACAAATGGACCCAGTTAGCAAACTTCACTGGAACCCAGTCTCCTGATTTTGACATGTAGATTGTAGAGAGTGACCAGAATAACGATGAAAAGAAGTAGATAGCAAGCCTTCTTCAGAATTTGTCGTAAGGATTACTGTCTGTCTGTATGCTCTAAAAACTAAGAGTAATTTATGTTAAAGGAATTCCATTGGAGCGTAACGAGCCAATTCACCTTGAGAACAACGGAGCTCTACCATTTGGTCTTACGTAGCGGATACAATTTTCGTCAAAAGCAAACTAGAAAATCCTGTTTGTTATCATTATTCATATGCGAAAAACAGGTGAGGACATACATAGTTTGAGCGTCTTTCGGCGTTTTTAGGTTACAGTCTCTTTAGCTCGGGTTAATTTGTAATCGAAGGTTTTGTTGTGTAAAATCTTTCCTCTCGCTTTTTGTCAATTTGTGGAAGTCATTTCGTGAAAATGGGACGGAAGTGTGTGCCAAGTTGACCGTCAGATGGTACCAACCTCAGAAAAATGAAGTATGTAATCGGAATCATTCTAAATCTATACATAATAACATATGTTGCTTATTACCAAGGTGAGATGTCAGATGTTACAAATCATACGAAACTACCTTAAAGCGTCGATGATACAGGGCTAGTTTACGAGCTGCTAGTCGGCGAGTTTAAAAACTATCGAGTGAGCGACTTAGCGGACCGGAAGGATAGTCAACTAGCAGATTGTAAAAAAGCCGATGACATGACACGGGGCGAGTTTACAAGCGTTAAGTGTATACGGAACTTGCTGGCTTGTAGCTTGTAAACTAGCCCTGTGTCATCGAGGCTTAAGACTCGGTCGTTTTATTTTCTTTGGTCTAAATTGGCACTCTACCTACATCAAAGTTTACACTTATTGTAGTTCGTTCGCATCGGTTTTTAGACGCTGTTTTTGTGTCCGTGTGATTCAACGTGGCTCTTAGCATGATGACTCACCATACCAAAGTTCATTGTTTCCCAAACACAGATTACACGGTCATCTCTTTACGGACAAAAAGTGCCGGAAACATACTGTTCCATTTAGTAGTAGGGGCAGCAAATTACTGTAATTATCATAACCTGAACTAAATAACAAGGACGGTTAATTGATGGGACGTAAAATAAATTGAAACAATTAGAGATCGTGGCTCGTTTTTAATTGAACTGCATACTTTACTCAGAACAGTAATATTATATTTTAACATATTATTAAATAATTAAAACAAAAGATATTCCTGTCAACAACGAGCCATCTAGCTCAACCTAAGCAGAACTTGTACTACAATGGGAAACAATTTCAATTCAAAGTCTAAAAGTCAATCTTATCATTTGTAATTTTATTTAGGTACAGCTACGAAACTATAAGTCTGCATCTTAGTAATACCACAAAACAGTAAGCCCTAAGTAAAGTGGTATGCAAAGAACCGTTATTGCCATGAAAAATCCTTAACTCAGTAACCTATATTGTATTCTTGGAATGACTTTGTAAGTGAACAATAAATGAAGCATGACTTACTGACTTCAGTCTAGAATGTAGGTACATCGTCATTGACTGACAATCGATCGAGACTTATTACACAATGAGATGCCTATTTCTATTTAAGAGTCATATGTCATATCGAAATAATTGACCAGACTATGGGTGTTATGGGTGCTTCCCAAGATATAATCTCCGTAGAGTCAGAAGAGTACAGTACAATGACCCTCTATTTACGTATTAGATATATCTAATACGTAAATAGAGGGTCATTATATGTATCAAGGACAATAGGTAGTATTTAAAGTTGGAACTTTAGATGTGGACATACAGACATTTAAAATTGAACACAATGCACTTATTCATTCTCAACATCTCATTTACATAACTAATTATATACTACCAATCGCAAACTATAAATTTTAGTGGGTGTCATTTATTGAAGCAGAATATTGAGTATTTGAGAGACAATCCAATCGATTTGCAGTATTGCGTCATCGAAAAAACGATATCTTCGTAAAGCATTCGTTTCGTTTTCACCCCCGCTAACTTCAACTATAGAAAAATATCTTAGTCAGAACGATGCACGATGACTCAAATTCATCAATAATGCATCCTAAATACGAACAATCATGACATCATTAGTGCATACTTCGACTAATGATTCTTATCGTTGACATATTTGAAATACTGTCCTACTGCGTTTCTATGAATAGCTCATGTCCTATTGGTATATCAACAGAAAAAATCAATCCTGTATGATGTATGATCAACAATCTTCACTTCAACACCACAATATACTCAAATAGATCATTAGCTTGCAGCGTGTTGACAATCACATATTAAATTTATTTTATTTATATAATGCTGTAATATTGAACAAAATGTATGTGAAGATGAAGATATAGCTCTACTCTAGCTTGTAGGATATACAAACACAAGAGATATACAAACACAAGACATGTTGCTTGCCTGAAAAATTTAGTAATAAAATAAAAACAATATAATAGTAATAGTTACATATTTTAGATTTATAATGAACTCCATTACAAAACTTGGGTGAAGTCGGAATCAATTGCAACACTATACCCACATTTCCTACGCTACGCAACAAATACACCAAGGGTTTATTGGATTAGGATTTAAGTACCGGTTTATGTGGGCGGACTTCCTTCCTACGTGATAGGACTGCTAACTAACGTAACCAATTCAATTTGATATGGGTGGTAGAGTCGGCAACAAAATGTATAAGACATCCTAGTAGTATTGTCTTCTGATACGGGCGGGTTTTATTTTTTTCTGTAAAAGTTAACAAGTGAGACTCATCTGCTTTCAGGTGCTCATCATTACCAGAACGGTGTTGTACAGGACGATTCTCAAAGGCATAATAGCGAGTAGAAAGTGGTATTCCAATCATGTTTCAGGTCGAATGAAATAATTATGATGCTTTCTTAATTGCCACATGCTCAAAGCAAAATAGCTTGTACCTACATGACGTTGGAAACTCAAATCTTTACTTGAAAATAGCATTATATTCGACTACTACTCACTTATGTTAAAATTTTATTGCTGACCGCCTTGTGGTTGTAATAAAATCTACTCTACGAGCAGATCAATAACATGGACTAAGACGCAGGTGTTTCAAAAGTGAGTGCAGGTGATGTTTAAAATAAGCAGAGATTGAATGACGTCAATTTCTGAGGACATTGACTTCAAATAAGGAAACATTTTATAATCTGACTGATTCAGGAAACAGAAATCAGGCAATGTATTTGTCCGATTCAATGATTTTCAAGATGCGAAGTTACGAGCTAAATAAATAATCAGAACTAAATAAATATTATTATCGTAAGGATCTTGCAATAGTAACGAACCGATTTATCAAAAAGTTAAAACGCAGAGAATTTCCTTTTACACTTCTAACTATTGACTAAAATAAAAGTATTAGTGTGAGTGGATAGTATGCAATTCAATGTATTATTCCACAAACAAAAGCTTTTCAAAGTTTGCTAAATGAGTCACATACAGACAGGACAGAATTGTAAATGTGAATCATGCATCCCTTTGAATCTTAATTTAGAATATGATTATTATTTAGTTACTATCACACTGAAGAATTTTAAGAAAAAATCTGATCGATGTAAGCAGACTACAGATAAGCTTGAAGAGTTATCTTAATATCGTTTTATTTCTTTTCCTTAATTCCACCTCCCTGAATTCGAGCTTGTGGTTTTTACCTTCTTGCAAATTTTGTAACTTACCTTTACCCGTGCCTTTACTTATTTACTGATGAGATTTAACATTCATAACTGCTCTAACTGAAATATTTCAATGCACTCTCCGTCGCCGACGACGTGCAAATCGTGCAATGTTTTTCTTTACTCTGCTCCAGTTGATAAAACCTACGACTTGATTGCAACGTTAGATTTTTCTTTAAATAAATCAAAGTTCGACCACGATTTCACCTGATTGACGATGTAGCCGATGATGGATGATTACCACACCACAGTCAAGATAAGACGTAACGCGTGGCCATTTTAGGGATTTGTTTTGCATTACGTCAGAACAAAATTCATTTGTAAGAGCTACCCCCACCCATCTTTCACGTAATATTATACTAGCTTTTTATATTTCTTATAAGTAGAGTAAGGTTATAGGTCCGCCAAAATCGTCCACTACTTTCGTCAAATGCGTGACTTATGTGGGTATCAATATTAATGCACATTGCACATCCTTAGAGGTTTGGGTTGGGCTAACCTACCACCAGATATGAGGATATAAGTTACTTCACCATGTGCTCTATTTTGCCATCTGAAGCTCCAATTCCATTACTTATATAATTTCAAAAACAAGTAATAAAGTAGAGTAGACTAACAATCGTCCAGCAGCCTCGGCTAACCGGGAGGGTTGCGAAAATGGGGCACTGCAACGGATGCAGGTTAGGCAGTAGGCAAGGCAACGCATTAGCGATTCATTAGACCGGCTTTCACTCACGATGGAACTGGAACAAACACCCACGCAGCAGACCTCCACCTACGCCCTTTGTTTGTATAGCTCTATCATGTATTCGTAATAATACAGTGCTTACGGCTGCTGTTGTTCTGTTGCCCATGTTTCCGGGTCTGTGATGTAAAAGGGCCAGTCGTTTGGCAGGGTCTGTGCTACGGCTGTGATGTAAAAGAACAATTATTATGGTGAAATCGAACTTTCCCATTTTCAAATTATTATCATCGGTAAAAAAAGTCAATGAAATACGCTGTTTTCTACTTTGTATTGTACAGCTATTTGCGTCGCTTTAAAATAACATCGAAATCCAAAATAAAACACTAAATAAAAATAAACGATAATACCTACTCGTAGTATCCCAGAGTAGATTCACTAGAAAGAATACGATGCGAGCTGCCGTCTAAATAAACAAGAACATTGAGAAAAAACGAGAAGCTATTTAAAAATATTTTACTACTCTTCCTATAACCCAATGCCAAGAACTCTCAGAGACTTTTACGTGACTCAGAATTTCAGTTTCTCGTTGAAAACTGCATTGAAATGAAAGCGCGTACCTTTCGAAACCGGTTCCAACTGAACAATCGGGTTTCGGGCAGAGACAAAAGGCATAATTTGTCTTCAAGCAAAGGAAGTCGAAGGATGGAAGTGTAATGAATAAATGATTGAGGAAACGTCTCGCTAGTTCGAAGCTCGGTACAGTTTGTCGACCTTCGCTTGTGCCTGTTGTATTGCCTTTCGCATCTACTAGAACTAGAGTGTGAAATTTATAATTGTATACTCTAACTGTCTGGAAACTAATTAGTGTAGAATAAGCCTAATCTATGAGCTAGAGCTCTTATTTTGAATGTGTGCTTGATAGAGTTAAGGCTTAGAAAAGCTCTTCTTTATCTCTTGCTCTCTCTTAAGTTAAACTCTGCATTACCGGATGCTTTGACATTTCAAGTGTATTTCAAGAATTGTAAGTGTATTTAAGAGTGCATTTCAAGGAGGCCTTTCCGCACCCGTATCTATTCATCAATGGCCAGGTTCCGCATTTGTTTTATAATATTCTATTGTGCTTAGACTTCTGTGTTCAGATTCATCTTTTCATTGCTATTTAGGTGCAATGACCTAAGGTATAACGAAATCGCAAGTGCAAATAGTCTAGCTAGTCTAGTCATGCCTGCGTTTAGCGGTGTCTGTGGGGCGTCGAGATCAAGCGGCAATCACGAGTTTTTTGCAGAACAGTAACAAAATGTTCGAAGCAGCGATCCATGCATCCATCCATAGTGATAAGTAAAGTACACCAATGGCCAAATATCTTTAGGGTACCTAACTAATTCTCATTTTCTTAGACAATCTGTTATAGTATGTACCTCTTTCTAGGATGATTAAAACTATGAATTTTCAATCTATGAAAGCTTCGTGACCAACTCTACTTGCTTGGCCTGGTAAGAAATGAGATTCATTATCCCACAGATGGTCAATTTTTTATAATTCAATACATCTATTGCGTATTTTATCGCAATCAATTGCGATACACCATAAAATACGCGATAGCCACTCAGATCTCGCGGCACAGTCACATGAGTCACCGCAAGCGCCACCGCTCCGGACACTCGATACCTTTGCATACCATGCACAGTACAATCAGTGAGGTAAATCAAGCTTATCTATTCTACTGTACTGATACTCAGCAATAATGTTATTACTGTAGTAGCTAGCTACTAGATTAGCTACCTACTGTATTGAAACTTGTTTGGGGTGGTTACAGTTAAATATTGTGTTTTTTAATTTCTACATATATTTTATTAATATTATGTTACTCTTTATATTCGTTTTTATACATGCTGTGTTTACCTTTAAGTGATTGTGCAATTAGCAAGAAAAATACTTTTGTAAAGCTAAAATTAGTCGATAAGTATCTATGTTTCATTGTAACAATTGTTGGTAGACCCATAAAAAAAAATACAGTAAATAGTTTCCTGACCTTAGGGGTGTGTTTCTACTGACGCGGAGCTTGGCGGAGTGGAGAGGATCGGACCGTGAATTGGCCAATCACAGTGCTCGTAGTGAAGATTTCGAGCACTGTGATTGGCCAATTCACAGTCCGCTCTTCTTCACTTCCCGCCCTGCACCACGTCTCAGTGGAAACGTACCCTAATGGGAGAATTGTTAAGATCTGCTAGTCCAAAAACGCATGCCCCTTCAATATATTATACAAATGCCCTTACTTATACCGATCGCGCGAGTGGAGGGGCGTGCATTTTTATAAACTAATTGTTAATAAAGATCATACTTTTAGGCACATAATTTTTGTGCCAATTTAAGACACGGGTGGCACTGCACTACCATTACCTATAATGGACATAATAGCTTGCAGCTTACCATAGTGAATCAATCAGTTAAAGATAAAGATAAAGATAAATTTATTTCAACAAGAGACTTATGCCATAAATACAATTTAGTATTTTAGATCTAGAGATAGTTAAATAAGACCACGAGATATAATTTATTTTCTTAAGTAGGTAGGTAGGTAGTAGGTTTTTAAATTATAGGCACACACAAACAGTTATAAAACTTTGCCTTCCGTGCTAGTTAAAAACTGTGTTACGGCAAGGCAAGCTTCACCCCCGCAAATGGTACATATTATATTATTAGTATTATGAACGCTACGTTAAATTTAGTTGGTATTGGTGAATTGGTTTAGTAATCTTTTTTCTGTAATGTATGATTGCGGGTGGGTAGGTATAAGATTTTCCTAGTGATACCGTCAATGCTCAATAAACTTAGTCTCGTTAAATGGTGGTTTCATTTCTGCACGTAAATTCTACATTGGCGACGAGGATGGGATGGGGAAGTGATGTTCATATTTTTATAAGTGCTGCTGGCTGATATTACAAAGAAAGATTAACTTGGAAGCTTAACAACATTTAAAAGAAAATAAATCATTTTTAGATTCCAGATTTTGAGAGTCCAAGACATGCTACATCAACACTTTATACTGATTTAACTTAAACTTATAAAACATCTAAGCGTAT
Source organism: Lobophora halterata (assembly GCA_932526365.1). Classification (NCBI taxonomy): domain Eukaryota; kingdom Metazoa; phylum Arthropoda; class Insecta; order Lepidoptera; family Geometridae; genus Lobophora; species Lobophora halterata. The sequence continues at coordinate 4,131,388 of OW052012.1, forward strand.
AGAAACTTCAACATGCTATAAAATTGTAATACTACGAAACGTATACAAATAAAACTATATTATAGCAATAAAATCTTTTTGAATGATCAAATATTTAAACTGAAAGTTGAGACACATCCTAAAATGAGGGTCTGGACTACACAATGTATTTCATTCAATTTATTTTTTACAGCTAAGTAGTTCCATTATGTGATGATGACAAAAAGTTAATAGACTTGATTCTTCAACTCAATTTAAATTGCGATAGGCAGTTTGTGATCACAAAGCAACTAAGGAACAAAATAGAAGGAAACAAAGAAACTAAAACACGGCTCGAAAGGATGAAATATTTTAGTCTCTGTATTTTATTAAAAATCATTTATGGCCTGCGTACATTGCCTCATGGTATATTTAATTCTTATCTAATGAGAATAAAGTTTATATTTCAAAGCTTGTACCAGATGCTCCATCGATCAACGAGCATTGGTATAAGATACCTTATTTAGATTGGCTAAGTATTATTCAATTGATAAATTAAAAATCCTCCGCCATACATACCATATGTAAATTTTAACACGCTATAAGTTTCCAGCTTGACAAAGTCTATCTAAATACTTGCGACTGATCTAATTTGCAATAGCACATTCTTGGCAATTCTTCTCAAAATAGTTAATATCTAAGACATATTAACTTCGCTCTAATCCTTCATGCAAAAATAGAGCTGTGTAAAGCATCTAGTGTCTGTCTGTGACATCATAGTTCCCAATGTAAATTATCAGATGGTGAGTATTTGTTATATTTGAAGGCTGACCTTATTGGTTCTTTCTTAGCTATGTACCATAAAAATGTATCCAGTAATTTAAATATCTTTATTTGATATTGTTCATTTACAATAATAAAGTAAGTAACTAGCTGGATGTGTATTATTCTACATTCTTGCATGCAAGGGATTTCCTTCCAAACAAGTAAGTATTGGTGTTCAGATAGGTAAGCTCCACTTGTTTCATCAGAAGATAACACTCAGGTACTACGGGTAGGTTTGGTATTTATTGTACCTATCTGGGAGCTATTTATTACTGATAGGGGTGCTATGCTACTTACCAACAATGGATAGCGTGCTGCCGAGCAAACATAATCCAATTCGAACGCAGACAACCCGATTCAAACTACTTGTCACGCGCCGTGAGAAGTAACTGATGGGGCAGTTCCATCGCTGGTCTGCTGGCTGCTGCTCGTAAGTCACTGTCGTCGGCTGGTACACAGCGCTTGTAGGCATTCTGATCGATTTCGAGGTAAGCGTCGCACAACAGAAACACTTCACGTTATCAAATAATTCACCATCAAAGCACTGTCTCACGCGCGAAAAGCCCAGACACAAGGCATGAACGACGCTTTAGAAACAAAATTGAGTTGGATGGGATTGAAACAAAACGCGATGAGCGAACTACCAAACCGACGACAACGATACACGAAAATGCGTAGGAAAGGAAAAGCAAGCACAGCACGAAAAAAACAGCAACAGGGTTTCCAGCTTGACATCGAAAAGTGCTAGATTGAGTGCAAAAATTATGCTAGTTTTTTCCCGAGCCTTTTATTATTATTATTATCATTTATTTATATTTTTCTCTCATTAAAATTTATTTTTTACAATAATATTAAAAAATAAACTATTTAAAAAAACAGCAGTATTATTGTAAAAAATATATAAAAACGGTGGACCACCAGCCGCGGAGTAGAGCCCAAGCGGCTGGTAGCTAGGGCTGCAGAGTGAGGAACCTTCTCACCATGCGAGCCGACTCTAATAGCAACACCTTTTGTATCTGGCCCTTGACCCAGCCACCAAGCGAGAGCCTCTTTAGGTACTGGTCGAGACTCTTCGCTATTATCCCGTTCACCGTAACGACATATTATTATTATTATTAAAATTCTTTATTGCACAAAAATAAAAATTACATTGCACAATGGGCGGGCTTAATGCCTTAGGCATTCTCTCCCAGCCAACCCTTGTAGGATGGTACAGTATGGTTAGCGTGCTAAATAAACTACTTTAAATACTATAATTATAATAAATAACGTCGTTATCAATGTTGGGACATTGCACACCAGCTTGTAAGGGTATTCTAGGAACCAGCCATACAAAACTTGATATATCCACTAAAACATACCAAACATACATTTACATACCTATAAAAGGTACCAGATAACTGATACACAGAATCATCCATTTTTTTAGTTACAATAAATTTAAATAAAACGCCCAGTCACCAACTTTACCTGTCTTGATAATTTGCACAAAACTTCACAATATTACTTTCCTTGATTGCTATTAGCGTCCACACCCGCTCGATGATCCGACGCGCTCCGATCGCGCGCGGCAGGAGCGCGCTCCAAATAGAGCGGGCGGTGTGGACGTGCCGCGCGCGATCCAGGTGATCCAGATGGAGCGCGCGCTCCTTGCCGCGCGCGATCCGTTCTTGGTCGGTTTTTTGGCGTCCCTCAAAGGCGTCTTAGATGGGTGGAGCGCGCGGTGTGGAACGATTGCGTTTTTGGTTCGCGCGATCCAGCCAATTCATATCACTGTAGGTACAAGGAATTTAAATGTTTATGGGACCCGAACGACTGTTGTTACACTAATAAAGGTAAAGTAAGTGACGATGCTTGGCGTCAGATCTCAGATGTTGATGATGATCGTCAGATGGTGATCGATCCGCGCACCACACATCACGATTCAACGCACTCCTGCCGCGAGCAGGAGGAGCGCGTTGGATCGTCTACTGTGGACGCAGCTATTTAAAATCGCCAGCACAAAATTAGGAGAACAGAGAGGATTAAATTGGCGGTGAATCCGACAATTATCTCCGGTCCAGCTTTTTTCAGTCACAGAGGGATGCTGATGCATTTCCATAAAATTATAGAATAGTAATATGTGATTTCTCTTCTCATTAAAATAGTGCTAGATCTAACGCTGAAAGTGCTTAGTTGGATAGCTAAATGAGTCAAGTCTTGACACTGACAAACAGAAAATCATATCTATGACTTGACAATGACAACCAAAAATGCTTAACATTGAATTTAGCAACTTTCACGAAACTGCGATGTTCAGGTAAGGTTTACTGTAGTTTATGTTGAGGCTGGTTGAGGGCAGGGTGTAGAGAGAATAATTCAACCTACAAAAATTGCTAGATTCTAGAGTTGCAGAAAACGCAGTTTTTCCGTGCAGGTACGCCTTCAGTCCTACAGCTCGAACTATCTATGCCGTTCTAAGCTATTCATTCAAAACCTGAGTGGCCCCATGCTCCCCTTAGCAAAGTAGATACTGCAAAATATTCTAAATACCGAGATGCAGAGTGAAGAGGCACCCAATGGACATCGGCTAAGTTTGAATGACCAGAACAGCCGCTATTTAAAAATAGATTAGTAAATGCAAAAAATAAAAATCAAATACATAATTGTGCAAAAATAATATAATGTTTAACATAACTTCATAATTACTTACACGTTACATTATTATCCATAAATTAATAGCTAAATGTATAATTAGACTATGTTACCTATTATAAAGTCTAAAAGGCACTTTCCTTACAATAAATAATATCATTTTAAATATTATAATGATGTACCTATGGTGATTCACATGGTTTTACAATTGTAAATATATAAATAGAACTATAACTTCTCCACAAAATAAATAAAACAACCAATACCAAAATTAAAGGTCAATTAAGGAACAAAACATTGTATTTAGTCCCAGTTCCTATAATTTCAAAATAAGGCACCAATAGCGTAAGTAACTTTAAAATATGCCTCTGCAACCAAGCTACTGGAAACGTTAATGGCTTACATTGAAATAATTTGTACTGTATAAATATATTGTAGGTACATTTGTCTAAATAGCTATTTTGTACGACAAAATAGTGCTTATTATGCCACATAAAGAAAAAGCTGGAAATAATGATTCAATTGCGGAAGACCACATCAATGATGTGACACCATAAAGCATCGTAAAACAAAACTTAATCTGTTATTGATAAAACTTACTTAATTAATATAAACAACACATTGAGATATGGGATAAAAATAAGGTTAAAATGCATAAAATTAATGTGCAAAGTGCAATCTATAAGTCTCATTGAATTAATAAGACAAACCACATTATCTACAAAGACTAGCCAGTTTTACTTTGTAGATTTTTACAATATATTGACTTTAATTTGTACGAAAATAAAGCCCATTCATATCAAACAGTGACTTGTGGTACATTTTAACTCATAAGCAAAAATAAACATGATAAGCATAAAATATACATATGTAAAGTCGATGTGCCATTACATTCAATTTCGGTCATATTCAGTCTCATAGTAGCAGCCAATATTCCATACAATTCTCATTTAATGCTATACCTTGTACAAATACGATAAACTATTGTTACACTACTGAGACAACATTCATACTGGAAGATATCAGAATTAAGAATAATGAACTTAACAATTTATATGCACTGGAGAAACTTATACAATATTTCATTAGGGTCTGTTCACATAAAAAAATATAATAAATAATATTTTTTAATTTTACACAACGCTATCTATCCCCAAACTAAGCGGAGCTTGTACTATGGGTACCAGATAACTGATAAAAAAATTACATACTTTTTTTATAAATACTGAAATAGAATACATACAGAAACACCCAGACTTAAGTCCAAAGCCATAAACGGGTAAGTAAATGATTTTTAGACAAAAATATGGCCGATTATGTTAACCATAATAATTCTTCTTGTATGTGAACAGACTAACTCTAGTAAGACCAAAGTATCTGTAAAAGTATGATATGCTTCAATATCAACAATTTAAATGATTTTTACAAGTATTGTCAGCAAATATTGACGAGTAGATTTAATCAAATGATTTTAATATGATTGACGTATAGACTCCAAGCCGAAATAGAGAGAAAGCAGGAGATTATAGCTTATTTATAATATTTACAAGCAGTCAATTACACAGGCCCCTTTACACTAGACCTATATGCACATCGTTTTTGAACACATTCATCACAAATTGCACGCGCAAAATCACCATAATGTCCCAGACAGAAAGGGCTATAACATAAAGTGAGCACGAAATTATTTAACCCGACTGCAAAGTATTTTTTTTTTTTTGTTTTTTGGGTGTTTGTATGTAAGTATGCCTGTTTAGGCGCGCCCTGTAGGCCCTGTAGGCTGTAGTAATTCGATTAGATCATTAGACTCCACGAGAGTGACTCGAGTTATTAAATGACAAAAAATCCAGGGTGGCGACAATAATGGCAGATTATAGCCGCCATATTACATTTTTAATGCTTCCAAAACAATCAAATCCTAATCGATTTTGAAAAACAAGATATCAATGGATTTATCTCGGCCATGAAATTGTCAAATGATGAAATAACCATGTAAATATTCACTTATGAAGGGTAGAGATATAATCTACACTCCATAAATCCAAATGGCGATAGAAAGTGTGTTTGCAGTTGGGTTTGAGCATAGTTTGCATCGTGGCAACTCTAAAATCACCGTAATGATCTGAATCCGATGATGACTTTAAGCCACCAGGACCTTGATGATCCCACATTTATACTTCACTTTCAAAACATAACATCACATCTTAAACCCATGGTTTGTGATTTTTTTTTGTATGGAGCTTTCTTTGGGTCGGGCATACCCTTGCCTATCAATCAATCAAACAATATACATAAAAGGCTTGGACCTGACTGACTGACAGACAACGTACAGGTCAAACCGCTTAATGTAGAGACTTGAAACTTGAAGGATGTGTTCGTCAAAATTGCGAATTATGAAAAAAGGATTTTTCTTAATTCGCAACGCAAACAAAGTAGCAGGCGTCGTCGGCTAGTACTTTATAGCATCACAACACAAATCTGGTTGGAAGTCAAAATATGTCAGTAGTTGACAAATGGAAGTATGGAATAGAAGACATGAAGGTGCTTTTCGCGTTGGTATTTCATTCGATCGCGTGTTCCGTGGAATTTCAACTCCTTAAGTTACGGGGCGGTACAATTGAGAATGAGCTCTGGGTCAGGAGATATAAGGTCTCTTTTAGCTTGGTTCATTCGACCGCGAATCCTGCTGTTTCGAGCACGGCCTAATTTAATTTGAAGTCAAGCTATGGCAGTAGTTCGTGACGAATGGAAGTATGGAATAGAAGACATGAAGGTGCTTTTCGCGTTGGTATTTCATTCGTGGCGTGTGCCGGCCTATTTCAAGCCGTGGAATTTCGACTTGTTAAGTTACGGGGCGCTACAATTGAGCATGAGCTCTGTTTCAGGAGATATAAGGTCGCTTTTAGCTTGGTTCATTCGACGGCGAATCCTGCGGTTTCGAGCACGGCCTGTTTCAATTTGTCGTGGAATTTCTCCTTATTGGGATAGGGTGGTAGGTCGAGGCGGTTGAAGCAGGTGTGGGCTTTGGGCAGCGAGTCGGGTGATGCGTCCGGTACTAGATGAAGGGTGAAAAGCCGAGGCGCCGCCGCTCCAGTCGAACCCTGCCAATTACAAATAGGATTTTCTATTTTATTTATTTAACATTAGACTCACAGGTACATTTTTTTCTTTCATATGCTATGAAATATATAATAATCTAAACCCAAATTTAGACTACATTTGGTTTCCTGTTCATTTTTAAAAATTATAGGTATATACTACATACTACCATGTTGAGAAAGGTCTGTAGGACTCTTTTTTACCTGAGTGTAGTACTTAAAAATTTGAAATGCAAGTTACTTATTAGTTCTCTTAAAGGTCTCTTTCACCTATCGCACGCTAGAAATCAAAATCAGAAAAAAAAAGATCTCTCTTATATTTGAAATATTTCTAAGTTCCCAGTTATGTGATAAAAAATTATAATACACCTCACGCCCACTTGAAACAAACTATCAAAGTTCCTAAGCAATTGCTTTACTCTAGGATAATCTAATCTGAACCGTTAAGACCTTCCTAGCGAGTTAAGTATTTGCTTAAGCGTCGATGACACAGGGCTAGTTTACAAGCCAGCGGGTTTAAAAGCTAGCGAGTGAGCGAGTTAGCGGTCCGGAGGGATTGTCAACTAGCAGATTGCAAAAAAAAGCCGAGGACACGGGGGCGATTTTACAATCTACAAGCGAACCCGCTGGCTTGTAGCTTGTAAACTAGCCCTGTGTCATCGACGCTAAAGGAACTTTGATAGTTTGTTGCTGTAGTTTTAGTTTTTAAATTCCAACTTGACAAAAAAACAGTAGGCGCACCAAACAAGTATTTTTTTCATTAATTAATTTATTATTAGCCTGTATCGTCCCACTGCAGGGCAAAGGCCTCCCTCCCTTGTTTCACACTATTTTTTTTTATCATTAGTTAATGCTTAGTACCGATTCGTGACTGCGCACTACTTTGCGGCTACCATCAGAATCACTTATTCAGAGTGCTTACCTGCAGAGCGCGAAATCCTGCCAGCGGCACCCTCCTCGAGCCGGTGACGAACTGCAGCAGGCGCGCGCGCATCTCCGCGTCGAACCCCTCCACGATCTCCCAGAACCAGCCCACGAGCGGCGCGTCCGGCGTCACGTGCTTCAGCCGCGTGTGCCGCCGCCAGTCCGCGGGGTCTGCCGAACACAACTTTGTGATAGACCTCACAACCATAGTAGGCTTATAGTATAGTATCGAAGTGCGAAAATCGTAACTGTTACAGTAAGGCTGCGGTTAGACGACGCGAAAAATTTCTTGCGATCGCCGCGCAGTTAGTTACTCACAAAGAATTTCAACGTTAAGTCCTAGTTAATAAAACATAAATTTGCTATGACTGAACAGTTAGTACGCGGTCTCCGTACTGTCGCCGCGCGGCCGCAACGCAGTGATATTCCGTGTCATATAAACGCGCCCTAATCATTTCCCTGCCCTTATTTATCCCACTTTTTTCTTGTCTCCTCGACGAGAAAAGACTGACTGTATGTCAACGCAAAATGAAGAGGAGCATGTTGGGACTCAATGTTCGGACAAAATTAAAAACAAAGTAATAAGAAAGAAAATGAAACAGTAGACCTAAAGAAAAGGATAAGACAATTGAAATGAAAGTGGGCGAGACATATCGGCAGATTAGAAAATGTAAGGTGGACAAAACGAGCTATGGAATGGATCTCAATAGAAGGGAAACGGAAACAGGGAAGACCAAGAAAGAGATGGAGGGACATTCTTACACAATGATGCGGACCGGAATGGGTGAGGAAAGCCAAGGAGAGGGACGAATGGAGGAATTTAGGGGAGGCCTACGCCGATGAGGCGACTTCTGCAGAAGAATTAGATATAAAGGCTATAAAGGATATAAAGGCTATTTTTTTTTATTATTTATGCCACTAAGTAGGGTCGGCACAACATGGTCTTCTTTTTCTATTTGCCTATATCAGCTGTCATTTCTGTTATTTATTACACCTGTTTTATTCATTTCATCTTTCACACAGTCCATCTATCTTTTTTTGGCCTATTTTCTAGTCTAATATACATCCATCCATCGTGTACTAATGACTATAACACAGGCTCGGCCTAGTATAGGAATTAGAGAATTTTGTATGCAATTACTTAAGTTTGTATCATTAGAACAACTTTAACTCTAACCTTTATTTTTCCCTTCTTTTGTATTTGTATACTTTGTAAACTTTTGTCATTTAATAAATAAATTTGAAGTTTTGTTGCAGGGTTGCAGATCCCTCGGCGACAGCGGCTGGAGTAGCTGCGCTGGTATGATATCAGCCAGCCCCCGCTGCAATGCCAGCCACTGGCATTCGGTGCCGCGCGTGAACCGATACATATACACAGTATAGTCTCTAAATAGCTGTTTATATTACCTAGATCGGATCTACCCGCCAACAAGGGTTGCAGATCCCTCGGCGACAGCGGCCGGAGTAGCTGCGTGGTATGATATCGCTCAACCCGCGCTGCAACGCCAGCCATTGCCGCTCGGCGCCGCGCGTGAACCGATGCGTATACAACCGTACAAAGTATAAATAGCCGAGTAAATTACCAAGACAAGGGTTGCAAATCCCTCGGCGACAGCGGCCGGAGTAGCTGCGCTGGTATGATATCGCTCAACCCCCGCTGCAACGCCAGCATCGCGCCGCGCGTGAACCGATCCGATGCGTATACAACCGTACATAGTCTAAATAGTTGTTTATATTACCTAGATCGGACCTTCCCGCCAACAAAGGTTGCAGATCTCTCGGCGACAGCCGCCTGAGTAGCTACGCTGGTATATCAGCCAACCCCCGCCATTGCCGCTCCACGCCGCGCGTCAATCGATGCATATAGAACTGTATAGTTTCTTAATAGTTGAGTAAATTACCTAGATCGGATCTTCCCGCCAACAAGGGTTGCAAATCCCTCGGCGACAGCGGCCGGAGTAGCTGCGATGGTATGATATCACTCAATCCCCGCTGCAACGCCAGCCATTGCCGTTCGGCGCCGCGCGTGAACCGATGCGCTACGTACAACTTGACGTAGTCGCGTTTGTTGGCGTCGGTGACGGTTTCGTTGGCGCCGCCCGGTCGGAGCTCCATCGACCGAACGGCGCCGAAGGAGGAACATTCCACTGAGAATGTCGTGTCTATCACACCGGTTATGCTGTTTTCACTGGAAAGGAAAAAACATTATGAAGTTGTTACGATTGCGATTGCAAAACGGACAGTGAATACGCACTGAACGAGTGTTTCGATTTCGGATTTATCTGAAGTAATTACTTTAGTGCTTTACGTGTAGTAGCGATTTTCGATTCAGACTCCTCACAGATATTAAGACATAATTCTACATCCGTGGCTATCCTCGACTAATTAAGAGAAGCGAGGTTTTTTTACTTACAGGCTGATGAAATTTGTTGTTCGCTATGTTCCATGAATATCTATACAGCCGTTAGAATGTGTCAGGGTATTATAATAAAATTCAAACTTGTCTTACTAGAATTACATAGTCCGGTGCAACACTATTATAGCGCTCGTCCACTTTGAGACATTTTGATGGTCAGTCTCGAAAGCCCAGTAACTTCACTAGCTACAGTGCCTTTCAAACCGGCACACAGAGATATGCTTTACGGCAGAATATCTGGCACTGATTTGGTACCCATCTAGACAGCATCCTACAGGGAATACCCCCTTCTTTTTATCGTGTCACTAGTTCTTTCGAACCAGTGTGGTGAAAGGATTTCAAGTGCGCTTCGAAGAGGCTCCTTTCGCGCGCTAGGAATACCTCCTAACGATAAAGGTAGTAAAGTACTTACAGCATCCAAGACAGAGAGCGATGCAATTCGGGGTCAACGTCCTTGATATCGCGCAGCGTGATCTGCCGGCCCAGCAGTTGTTTGTAGAAAGGGGCCGTGAACGCCGCATCCAGCTGGTGCCCGTGGAACAGCGCCACGCCGAGGATCCGACCCGCGAAGTGGAAGTATGATAGATGCTCAGGGTTCACCTGTTAATCGAAGTTAGGAATTGAAACATGCTGGGTGAAGAATTTTTTAAAGTAGTTTTTATGTAGTTAGTAACATATTAAAAATAACACATAGCCAGTCATAAGGATTTAATTGGAATCAGAAAAATAATATAAATAATTAAAAATAAAATTGAAATTAAATTCGTGCCCATATTCTATGTGGTGGGTCAAAATACATGGGGTAGAAAAGTCATGAGGTAGAGGAGGCAGAGCAGAGGTCTAGTTGACGAGGCAGAAATACAACGTGTAGTGTTATGTCCCTACAAGCCCTGAGGGGGCGAATTCAGACCAAGAGTGTGAATACTATCACGTGTGCAAAGGTTGAATACATCGTATCAGAAATTTTCATACAATAATTATTTAAGACAACCCTATTTGCTATTTACTTCTCCATCTGTACACACCCTCCACGTCGCACATAGACACACGTAAGGAACATGTGCTCACGCCTATGATCTAGGTAAGTTGAGTAGGTAGGTATTTATGAACCTTTCGATGTAAAGAATTAAGAAAAGTTTTACATAATTTAGTTAGACTATTTCAAACTATTGAGAGATTAAGAGAAAATACATACAAATGTTCGTTTTATTTTTATTTATCAATTCTTATTGAGGACTTTTCTCTTTCGTTCCTGGAGTAGGTAGGTATTCAGTATTCAGTATTTATTTGCAATATTGGGCAGGTTACATTTTAGGTCTTAGTAGGTCAAATAAATAAAGTACAGCTACACAATATTACCCGGATAGGGTGTTGCAAATGATAGAGACGGGCCGATATTTTTAACTATATTGTTAAGTCACTAAATGAATCGTTTATAAAAATCTTGCAACTCGTAATAGCATTTTTTTAAAAGCATTTCTTTTAAATTAATTTTAAAAATGTGATCATTTTCTTGGATTTTTATTTTATCTGGAAGTTTATTGTAAATTTTTACCGCCATTGCATTTGGACCCGAACCGTATATTTTAAGTTTAGATGTAGGTATGAGTAGTCTGCAGTTTTCACAGTTGCATTACACCCGCACGATGGATGCGGCAAGAGAGGACACAATGGTGCACATTGGGAAAGGCCTATGTCCTGCAGAGGACTGCGAAAGCCTGATGATGATTCGACGAATGCACAAACATAACACATTTTTGAGTTATTTTTCACTTTACGCAAACAACTTTATGTAAAGCCGAAGTTTGAGTCAATTTGTCTTCTCGCAGTTCATAACACAGCACTTATGCCATGTTTTATTGAATTTATGAAGAAATTAATTAAAAAATTAAAAAATAATTCAGTCCATAACCATAGTTACGAAAAAACAAACAAAATGTCAAATGTCTAAAATGTTGTACCAAGGAGTTTTAATAGAGCCATCTAGTATCGAAGGAGTATCGAGTAGCTTAAACCCAAAGAGCTTCTATACTATGTATCTAGAGAGCTAACACGCCATTTTTTTTTATTTAAGGATTAAGAATTCTGAACCTTATGCCTTGGAAATAAAGTTATTTTTTAATTAAATCTAAATATAAGGATTTTAATGCTTGATAGAGACCCCCTCGTTAAGGAGTGTGTCTCGTTCACACAGTTGCCAGCATACAATTAAAATTAACATGGCCATAATTTTTGAAATAAGTGGGACAATTTTCGAAATTAGACGATTTGCTCTAAATGTTATTCAGATTCATTTGAAAGGTTTAGTACAGTCGCTGTCATGTAGGTTAGGTACCAAACTGCCGAGAAAAATAATAACTGTTCGAAAGAAACAGTATTAAAACCATTGAATCAGATATACCTCACTAGAATGCGGCGCACCGCCCTCTTTTTTGTTGATATTTTAATGCACCTATGTATAATATAATTTTAAAACAATAATGCAAAGTAACGTATGTATATAACATTGATAGCTTATTGAGCAGATTGAATTTTCCCTTGGTTGCTTGTTTATGTCTCAATGAAATATTCAAAGTTAAAAAATTATGGTCGCCCTACAGAACGAGACACACTCCTTACTGATTCTAGCTCTTTCGGCTCGCAGTTTTCGTGTGAGTCGGCATTCTAAATACATAGTATACAAGTTCTTTGCTTAAACCTCTTTAGCTATGAAATGAAGAATATAAAAGACAGAGTGGTCAAAACAAAATTACCAATAAAAATACTTGTTTCTGTCCTCGATCCAAAGTACTCTGGCACAATTGATGTTCCATGTTCCCACTACCTGGACTAGGGTTTTTTTTTTTTTTTTTTTTTATATGGAATAGGCAAGCATTTGACCACAACCTCACCTGATGGTAAGTGACGGTGTGGTCGAGGATGAAGCACGCTTGCCTAGTAAGAACTTATTCACTCTTGATTTGAAGACTCCAAGATTATAGTGTGTCGGAAAAACAGACGCCGGCAGCGAGTTCCACTCCCTGCTGGTGCGCACCATAAATGTGGATGCGAACCGCTTGGTTCGAGTTTGTGGGATGTCTACGAGATAGGGGTGGTACCCCCCCGTGCGCCTGCTAGTACGGTGGTAAAAGGGAGGTCAAACTCTTCACTAGCGTGATCGTTGTTTCTCCAACACATAGACCAAAATGCGGATTTATGGAGTGCCTACTTAGTGGCGCAAAATGCATTTGAGTTAAACAACAAAACCTAGCACAAAAAAAACCATTTGCCTCTCAGATGCTGTTAAGTTTTCTGTCAAAGCCTTAATCTGTCTCATCACTAACATTACTGAGGTCAAGGTCAGAGGCAAAGAACTTGTATACTATGTATCTAGAATGCCGACTCACACGAAAACTGCGAGCCGAAAGAGCTAGAACCAGTAAGGAGTGTGTCTCGTTCTGTAGGGCGACCATAATTTTTGAACTTTGAATATTTCATTGAGACATAAACAAGCAACCAAGGGAAAATTCAATCTGCTCAATAAGCTATCAATGTTATATTCATACGTTACTTTGCGTTATTGTTTTAAAATTATATTATACATAGGTGCACTAAAATATCAACAAAAAAGAGGGCGGTGCGCCGCATTCTAGTGAGGTATATCTGATTCAATGGTTTTAATACTGTTTCTTTCGAACAGTAATTATTTTTCTCGGCAGTTAGGTACCTAATCTACATGACAGCGACTGTACTAAACCTTTCAAATGAATCTGAATGACATTTAGAGCAAATCGTCTAATTTCGAAAATTGTCCCACTTATTTCAAAAATTATGGCCATGTTAATTTTAATTGTATGCTGGCAACTGTGTGAACGAGACACTCCTTAACGAGGGGGTCTCTATCAAGCATTAAAATCCTTATATTTAGATTTAATTAAAAAATAACTTTATTTCCAAGGCATAAGGTTCAGAATTCTTAATCCTTAAATAAAACAAAATGGCGTGTTAGCTCTCTAGATACATAGTATAGAAGCTCTTTGGTCAGAGGTCTTGGAAAGTTCACCAAACAGCTGATTTTAGGGTAATCACCACGTTAAAAATCAGCTGCACTTTGGTGCACAGTTCTTCAATGAAAATCATGGAAATTCAAAAAGTCGTAGAACATTCGTTGTTCCCGCGAGGGGGCAGAACACCCTCTTCGGCATTGTAGGGATATTAAGAAACAGATTGTATAGAGTCGAGTTGACGAGGGGGAGATAAAGGGTCAAGTTGACGAGGCCGAGATATAGGGTCAAGTTGACCAGGCAGAGATATAGGATCAAGTTTACGAGGCAGAGCTATAGGGTAACATTGACGAGGCGGAGATATAGGGTTAAGTTGACAAGGCAGAGATATGGGATTAAGTTGACAAGGAAGAGATATAAGGTCAAGTTTTCTTCGAGGAGTTAACTTGCATGGGGTTGATTGGTCATAGTGGAGATTGAAATAGTTGACTAGTAGTCAGGTAGTGAGCCCGACATACGCGACATACGCGTAAAGCATTTTCCCATTGTAAAAAAAATGGTTAAGTGTTCATGGGGTTAATAGACGAAGTTGAATTGACATAGAGCTGACTTACGAGGATTAACTCGTAATTTGGAGTTATCAGGTCAAGTTTTTAAAGTTGTTGTTGACATGGAGTGGGTCCAAGCGTCAGCCATTCTCTCACAATCTTCTCATCAAACATAAGGTAACTCACTGCTGAATCACAGTTGATCTGCAGCGCGTATCGGTCATCTCCCGCATTCGCGTATTGGAACAGGCCATAGTGCGGGTTGAAGAGCTCTCTCCCCAACAGATGCAGCCACTCCCGCGCGACCCCGCCGTAGTCCAAGCCTTCTTCTCCGCGGAACTTGACTAGCAATCGTTTGCGGAGCTCTTTACCGCGTAATTTCATCACGAGCCGGTACGATTCTTCCAGTACTTCGTTACGTGATATCTGGAAATTCAATTCAATTCATTTATTTGGGTCATTAACAAAATTTACATGGTGTCTTGCATTTCTTATTAAACTCTATAGTTACTAAGTTGCATGCAATTTCAATTATAAATGACCACATCGTGCATAAAACTTATAGTACACAAACTATACATAGCCAAAACAGTAGGACCTAATAATTTAAAGACTTTACTTTAAAAAAAACGAATCTGCCGACATCTTAAATTTATCAATTGGAAATGGTGTAGTGATGTCGTCACATAGGTATAGTAAGCGTCAAACAAGTTGTCCTCTTGCGAACCACGTGACAAAGATGCGCAGAACCAATTTGACTTGAGAATTGCGTTCTGCGCATCTTTGTCACGGGTTCGCCAGAGGACTTGTTGACGCTTACTATACTGTAACGTATAGGTGGGTGCTGACCCGGTGTTACAGGCAGTAATGTATCATTCGCAGCGAGCATATTACGTTACGCCTTGTGCTAAAATAGATAATAAATATTTAACGGACATATCACACAACGCCATCTAGCCCAAGTCCCCGCCCATAGTACAGTCAGCTGCACAGAAATGTTTATTTATTATTCGTGTTTGGCTCCACACATATTAATGCATATTTAGCCAGTGTCACGTAAATTATCGCAACGTGGTCAAGTTATTGAATATACATGTTTTATTGAATTATTGTAAAAATTATATAAAAAAATTATTCAGTCAAATGTCCGCACAGAAATGTATACACTCCCAAGCTTTCACATTTATATTACTCTTAATTTTTGCAAAGAAAAGTGCACGCAAGCATTTTCAAATTAATGAACTCATCTTACTCGTCAGAATTCATGTCAGTAGAAGAATGTCTTTGTAAAATTAAGAGTATAATATAAACATAAAAGCTTGGGAATGTATAGTCTATATGTCTAAGCAGCTGACTGTACAAGCAGAGCTTGTACTATGGGCTATGGAACCGGGTTGGTATGAATCAAGCTCATCTTCGCTGTGGTCTGCCGCGCCGCCTTCTAGCGTTGGGAGGGATCCAGTTATTGGTAGCTTTGGCTCTAAGATCGTCTGGCATGCGGCAGACGTGGCCGCCCCAATCCAACTTGACCTGAGCTGATTTCTGAGTAACGTTTTGATCCTTAGTTCGTGAGCGTAGCACTGAGTTTCTGATTCGGTCGGTGAGTCGAACACCTAATAGGCTACTCTATGGCCCGCTGACACAATATTATAGGCTTTTATAATATTCTAGGATAGTAGGATGTGAAGACTGACTTCTATTCGACAGTGTCCAGTCTGCGGCTGCAATGCTTGTAGTTCAGCCCTCAACACGCGGGCCTTGGCTGCGAGGTCTCGTTTGTATTTGGGCAGCGCGTCGCCGTCCGTCGGTTCCGTCACTACTGGTGGGCTACTGGGCGCCGACTGGGGCACTGGCGGTTCTGGAGGAGTCTGAGAAACGAATAAAAAATAATAATAATAAGATAAGATGTGTTTTGGTGATAATAAACGTATCACCAAAACTTATCTGGTACGTACAAAATTACTTAAGCTAACTAATATTAAAAAATCGTACCACTGGTTGACCATGTTCCCCGCACCAGATCTGAAAAGCCTGTATGGCGGGGTCACAGTGATTCGCCGTCGGACTCTCTTTCAATATCGATTACATGACGAATTAATGTTTTGTTCGCCATATTTTTTTAATTATTAAAAAAAACTTAAATGAGCAATGCAGAAAGGGTACTACGTTGTGTCTGTGCAATCAGAATTTTGGGTTTCTTAAAAATGACTAGAGTGACACGAGCTGGTTCAGACGAGCGAGGTAGGTTTGCCCGGGTTTCCAAAACGATGAATAAAACTTAAATTATTATCAATGATGGGTACCGACTGACGCAAAGCTATAGGAAAACGAGTAACAGTAACAGTTCAGTTCAGTATCAAAAATATATTGACTAATTTGCTTAATTTTTTCAAGTTTGATGTCACTGTTGAAGTGTAGACTATAGTGGAATGATACATACGACTCTGGTAGCGAGCGCGAGTCGCGGGTCGGTGAACTGCGTGGTCCTGTTCGTGTGGTCGACGAAGTAGGGCCGCCCGGAAGGCGCGTGCCGCATCTCCCAGCCGGGGGGTAGCGGCCCGACTTCCGCGGCGCAGTGGCGCAGATGCTGCGGCACTCGAGGGTCGTGCCAGGTCGACGCTCCCGTCGCAGTGTTGTAGAAGTACACTTGGCCTTGGGCTGTTGTTCGCATTTCTGTTGATAGGAAATCATTTTAGAAGATATATTTCCAACTTGTATGTGACTACTTTGGTCTTTCAGGAGATAAAAAGCAGCATAATCAACCAATATTGTTCTATGTCTATGTAATACTCATTTTTTTATTCGCATGAATAATGGTTATACATTAAAAAATACAGTTGATGGTATATGGTATGGTAGTGGATGGTAAAGGAAAAAAATACACGATCAGTTTAACATAGCGGATCGATATGGAAGTCAGCCTTTTCTACTATCCACGACTAAACTCGATCTACGGCGCTTTATATCTACTTCTTGCCGTGCCGTATGCCGATAGTGATGATAAATAAATATTTTGGACATTTCACACAACGCCATCTAGCCCTCAACTAAGCAGAAACTAGATATCTAATAGAATACTTAATTTTTTTTTTTAAATACATACTTAAGATACATAGAAAACAACCAAGTTCATCACATAAATGTTTGTCCTGAAGCGGTAATCGAACTCGCGAAGCGACACCGGCGTGGCAGTCCAACACACTTGCCACTCAACTAATCGTGTCGTCTAAAGTCAATAATAATATGATTTTTTTATCGTGTCACTAGTTCTTTCGAACCAGTGTGGTGGCAGGATTTCAAGTGTCCTTTTGTGCTTTAATAATAAATAAAATAAATAATATGATGAACCCATATTTACCGTATCCGGGCGGTAAGTGTGCAGTGGCGAGTGTGAGCTGTGCTTGAGTGGCGGGCGCGGCGGGCGCGGGCGTGGCGGGCGGCGCGGGTCCAGGCGGCGCGCGCCGCACGGCCGTCTGCGGCTGCGGCTCTGGTCTGAAACCACTGCCCATCAACAATTCCATCCACACTAAAGCTGAGATAAGGATTTTGAAACATATGCTTTATCTCAGTTATCCTTTTTGACAACCTTCTTTAAGTTTCGTAAGATCGTAGTTGCCAGTCTAGGCCAAGTAAGTTGCTGGGAAAGTTCATATCGTGTTAGGTATTTAAAAACGTTCCGTTATTAAATTGCGTATTGCGTAAACGTGCGTATATTAAATTGATGGATCATATAATGTATGAGTAATGTACTATACCACTCGGGCGAATAAACATGACACCTGGCTGACACGTGGCTCTGAACTTGAAGCGTCCCCCGCCCCCCGCGTGGCTCCTCCATGTTTCTTCTTCTTCTCATTGCGAAGCCTTATCATTACCAAGTATTACAGGACCTCATCTCTATCAAGATTATCCAATTCCACGCTGTACTTCGCAAAAACGTCATTCGAGCCAGGTGTCATGATAATTCGCCCGAGTAGTAGTGGTCAATTTTCTTATACCATGCACTATTGTAAAAGCATTTGACAATAGTGCATGTTTGTCCAAGGCTGGGTATTCGAGGTAAGCTAGCGAGGCGAGCGATATGAAAAGTGTCATCTGAAAGATATGAAAGTGGAAGTGCAAAGCTGGCGTGGCGGGCGACATGGGCGTGAAGGAGAATCCAGTGTTACCTGAGAGATATGGAAGTGGCGTGTGCCTCCGTATCCGATATTGGCGAGCCTGGCGAGGGTAGCGAGGCGGGCGACATGGGCGTGGACGGAGAGAGCGCGGGGGCGGGCGAAGACGGGGGGGTGGAGTGTGTCGGAGATGAAGCTGACCCGTCTGCAGTCGGCCGCTCCCATTGCGTGCGTCTCGTAGCGTGGTTTACGTAGTATGGTCTAAAATTACGGAATAATTTTGTTAGTGGATATTATTTATGATCGTTGCTTAATCATACTACAATTGCAGTATTTTGATGTCACAGATAAGTTTAGATCAAAAATTAAAGTAATATAAATCAGACTACCACAGTTTTATAACTTTTGTAGTTTCACCGTTTCTACTGTAACATACATAGTTCCTATAGGTATGTAATTGTTGTGAATAAATAGTTTTGAATTCGAAATGAACTACTTCCAAGCTACCAACGACAAAGATTGTATTTTATAGGAGTCTAGATTGCAATCAAAAAAAGTTCCGTCACATCAGTTTTCATTAAAATAGAAATATACACTCAAACAAACAAGCCATTATCCTATAATGAGGTATGTTATTCTCACCTGCCACCAGAGGTGAATCTCTCTTCCCAATGCTGCGGCAGAGGTGACTGTGAGGTGTTGAAGGAGACTGGCGATTCCATCGGGGCCCTGACCTCCTCAGCCGGACGACCACAGCCAATGCCTTGCCTTCCCTCGCTAATAGAAATATACACTCAACAAGGTATGTTATTCTCACCTGCCACCAGAGGTGAACCTCTCTTCCCAATGCTGCGGCAGAGGTGACTGTGAGGGGTTGGAGGAGACAGGCGGTTCCCTCGGGGCCCTGACCTCCCCAGCCGGTCCTACCACAGCCAACGGGCTGCCTTCCCCAGCCGCAGACGCCGGCTCGCCGCGCGTACCATCTCGCGAGAGAAGGGACACTATGACTTGGCCTCTCCCACTAATAGACTCGCCCGTGCCATCGTCGCGCAACTCTAGGCATTGATCTGGAATATGGGAGATGTGATTAAAATGATTTGTAAAGGTGATATCAAATCATCAAATCAAAATATTTATTTCGGACAACTATGTAGATCCATATACAAAACAAAACATTAAAAAGACACAACATTACTTTATATCGATGTACACAACAAATTTATTATTATTAATTAATCCATCATTTCATTAATTTAACACTTTACGAGTATGTATCAACATAATTTATGTAAAAAAGTATATTATTATCATAATAGAAGATCTTTTCCTTGGGGGTAATACACTTTTTTTTTCAATTTAATTTAGTTGGTTGTCTGTGTTTTCTCATAACAAAGGTACTTCCCCTTTAGGTTCGTTTATTCTGCCAAACCCTGTATACTTCCTTTTAACATTAATTTGTAGTTATTTTAGTGAATACTAACAGGATGGTGTATATGATATAGGGTACATAGATAAAGGGAATCACCAGAATCTACTTGTTTAGGTTGCATGAATGAATGAAGACAACATACTGTTTATTAGAATTGTTACAAACAATGTTGTTGTGTTAGTAGATTACCGCAAAAATGTGACTTACATCCTGTGTCTTTCAACTTGTGTACAGTCGAAGGTGTAATCCGGACACAACCGAGAAATCCAGAACCTTGTCTTTTATGTACCTTTCGTTGATTCCATACACTGCAAAAACATATAAGATATCTAAATTACTTAGTATTTTCATTAAAAAAAAATTGACGTTGATTGTCTTGCTTTTTGTCCCAAAGTTTTTTTGTCCTGAACAGGAATTGAACCCCCAACCTCTACTTTCTTTGTTGGATATTGGGCTCTTTCCTTGTTCACAGTCCCACTCTAACTTTCTACATTATGCCATTTTTTAATAATATTACAAATTCGAAAGTTTGTAAGGATGGTTGGATAGATGTATTAATAGATGGATGTTGCTCAATCATACAGAGACCACTGAATAGATTTAGTCCAAATTCAGTATAGGTTCAGGACCATAGACTACTTGTCATCCCAATTCCATTGCAGGTGATGCAAGAAACAAGTAGCATATGAATAAAACTGACTGACGATCAACACACATAGGACCTATATTTTTTTTATGAATGGGTGCATTAGGAAAGTTGAAATTGTAACACAAATGAAGTAGTGGGGATTTATGCTAGTTAAATACCTATGCATTATTGTAATAAATCATTTGGCATTGACTCAAGTACCTGATTAATATTCATGTCAGTGTATATAGCTAAGAGCTACGTCACAAAACAATTTTTGTAATTCATATTCCTATGAAAATGTTCTGTTTAAATACAAAATAAATTACTTGAACATTGGCTAATTGCAAGTTTTAGGTCATTGACTACGTATCGCAAAAATAATGATAAAGGCTTGCCACAACATATTGCTTAAACACAGTCAGGATCTATAATTAAAAACTTTCAACAAATGATAATGACTTCTTGAGTAAGAGTATTTAGGTTTTTGAAACTACATAATATTAAGAGATTTGATTTAATCTATATTAGTGGTGGTTAATTAATATTTTATAATTATTAACCTTCATGGTATTGATATATGTAAAATGAGATATTGGGTTGATAGCTCTGTTGTGTTTGTCTGTTACAAGATGCAATATAAAACTTTTTTAATAGGACAAAGTAGTTTCAAAGACTGACAAATAATCAAAATTGCTTGACTAATTTATGTTAGTATGCATTTGTCCAGTAATAGGTTCTGAAATGAGTTCAATAGAATTTTTGAATTCATAGGTGAGCCAAATCGGTTCAGGGGTTTAGGATATAGAAGGTGCGTGAGGTCAAGGTTCGGAGTGAACTGAAAGTGAATGTCCTCATGTGTTCACACCAAGAACATACCTTTATCATCTTTAACATACTGATAGCAGTAAAAACGTTCAGCGTGAAATTAAAAAAGGATGCATTACACTGTTTAGGTATACCTAATTGTAATCCCATCTCCTTTGGTCAAATACAAGTCATAGTGAGTATTCCATTTAGGGTCAAGTGTGGCTTTCACTGCGTTGGTAGAGTAGACCTGCCCACTCCCATCAACTGATATTTTTGCGAAAGGATCCGGCAAACCTGTTGAAGATCAAACTCGTGAGTAGTGACACCAGTGAGTGGTAGGCACAACAAGTGCGCTGTTCGTTTCAAGTCTCACCTTGAAATCAAACTAATTACAATAGTCCCTACAAACAAAGATACTTACGAAAGAGATCTTTACGGACCAGGTTCCTCGCGCACAGGACTAAAACCAAAACAATAATTTAGTAAATGAAAGGAATGTGATGCAAATGAAAGCAAAATATTCATTGTGATTTTGAGACTTTTGTGGGCACGCTACTCACTTGTTAACCGTATTTTCTGAGCACCGTATTTACGATTAGGTATGGGGGTGGTCATTTTATTCTGTTTTTACAGGGACATTGGGAAGAAACTGCGTAAAAGTAATTACACACGATTTTCACGTAAACTTTCAACCACCATTTTTATTGAATGAAAAGATTGAGAATGAACGAATAAAAAATAAACGAGTGTTGTGAACGAACTATGTTTATGGTATTCTCGACTACTTTACAGAAAAAAGACCGTTCTGCGTGCAAGTAGGTATCAACAACTGGACTACACTGCAATGCAACGAAAGTGAATCTCAATGACTACAATATTATACTTGGTGAATCTCATCGCCATAGCCAGTCAGGTAGCAGTGGGTAACAGCATCATCCTAGTCGGAGCGCTAAGAGCGAGCGACCAGATTAGAAATTACAAGATATGTGAGTACTACGTACTACTTTTAAGTCTTAATTATTATAATCAAAGTATAAATATAATTTAGTCTTTGATTATTTACTCTAAAATCGTCAAAGCTTTCAGTATTTAATTTATTAAGTACCTAGGTACTTATCTGAAGAGAAATAAAAGCATTTCTTTGCGCTATCTGTGTAAGTAGTAAAAGTATATAAGGGTGACCAAGATATTGCAAAACAGTTTTAGACGCCCGGCCCCCCTGAGTTGTTGCCGTTGCAGAAACGACTGTGGATGAAGGGGCGCGGGCGGTGTGATGCCGGTCCAGTTATTGTCTCGTTCGATAGGAGGAAGGTCAATGTCCAGCAGATCTCGTCCGAAGGCTGATGATGATTCCATGCTCATATTTTTATTTTTGAGCCTCGTTAACTATTGACTAGGTCAAACAACCATCGATGCACAAGTAGTAGGTAGGTGGTCGGGGTGATCCTTACAAGTTACACATTTACCTACCTAGAACCCAGTATAACGAACAACGAGCTTTCTATGAACTGTGACCGTGGGCCTATCACGAAAAAAATATCCTTTAGTGACATTATCGTATCGTCGGTTCAAGTGACCTATTTTATGTAAATAGGATACTTTGCACTACTATTTAGGCACGCACGTTATGAGGCTTTTTCTAAAATGTCATACAAAGCAATCGTGGTATAAATAAATAAATAAATTCCAATCCAATTTTGACAAATAAGTTGTCCTCCGGCGAACCACGTGATAATGATGCGCAGAACGAAATTCTTAGGTCAAATTGGTTCTGCGCATCTTTGTCACGTGGTTCGCTAGAGGACAATTTGTTTGTCACTTGCTTACTATAGGTACCATAAGTACCTACAATCGTATACATTTTTGATAGACCTTCTTACATACACCTTATCAAAGACCTGATAAGCGCCTGCTATCAATCTTTACATACAATTTACTTACATCGCATTTGCTTGCCTAGTTAAAGTTGATTTTAGTACTAAACGAAATTTATATATTTATACAACAATACATTTACAGTTATTATCATTAAAATTGTTTGTAGATACATATCAGTTCCTAGTACCTACATATAGAACTGGGTAATCTACCCTACTACTACCGCATACATACCTACTTAAGTAGGAACAGAAATAAAAATAAGGGCAAAGTGCAAGTTTATCTATTACTTTGTTTTAGCCACTATTAAAATGGAGCCAATTATAATAGTGCACGGAGGTGCTGGAGACATACCCCTCAGTCGAGTTCAAGGCAAGTTGGATGGAGTTAGAGCTGCTGTCAGAGATGGCTATCAGAAATTGATCAACGGCGGAAGTGCTCTAGACGCAGTAGAAGCAGCTGTAGTATTCATGGAAAAAGATGACAATTTTAATGCAGGTAAATACTTTACTATTCTGTTTACGCAAAGGCTTGACACGGAAAATGTTATATCTAGCTTTATTAATTTTATTTTATTTTGAATCTATAGGATATGGTTCCGTTCTAAATTTGAACGGTGAAGTGGAAATGGAAGCCAGTATCATGAGTGGTGCTAATTTGGACGTGGGCGCTGTAACATTACTGCAGGATTTCCTTCATCCAATAAGTATTGCTCGCAAAGTCTTGACAGATTCACCACACTCTTTGCTAGGAGCAAATGGTGCTAAGATGTTTGCTTTAGAAAAGGTTTGTTTGTAGTTAGATAAGTACCTACTTACCTACTTTCATTACCCATTCATTTGACAAGATATCTAATCTACAACTTTTTCTTTTAGGGGTTCCCAACCGTTCCTCAAGAATCCCTGATAAGCCCTCATGCCAAAGAAGCCCTTGACGAGTTTTTGAAACATGGGAAATTCGTTACTGAAATTGGTATCAGCGATGTAAGTAGTGCTGGCATATTTTAATTTTTTTTAATTAGAACGACGCAAGACCTGTTATAAAATTGTAACATAATTTTTTTTATGTATACAAGTGACGAACGAGATGAGCTAGGCGCTCTCCTGATGCTAACAGATCACGCCTGCCCATGACCAGAGCAGTGCTACACGAGACTTTGATTCTCATTGGCCAGTGCAGCACTACTATAGCGCTCGTCTACTTTGATGGTTAATTTCAAAAGCCTAGTAATTTAACTAGTGCCCTTCAGACCGGAAAACAGTAATGCTCACACATTACTGCTTTGCGGCTGAATAACTGGCATTGTGTTGTTACTGGTACCAAAACAACATCCTGCAGGGGACGCTTCTCAACGGTAAAATCAATATACTTACAGGTAGGTACGGTTGGTGCTGTAGCAGTAGATTCTCAAGGGAATGTGGCAGTAGCAACCAGCACTGGTGGTATGAGCGGCAAGGCTGTAGGTCGCATTGGTGATACGCCTCAGATTGGGAGTGGCACTTACGCTGATAACCTCGTCGGTGGTGTTTCTACTACAGGTGAGGCATGAAAACTCTTAACTTCTGAAGTTACCATCTCTAGGTGGTGTTTCTACTACTCAGGTGAGGCATGAAAACTCTGAAGTTACCACGTCGGTGGTGTTTCTACTACAGGTGAGGCATGACTCTGAAGTAGGTGACTTCAAATGGTGATCCAAAAACATAACTGATTATTTTCAAATTCAAATTCAAAATGTTTAGTGTACGTTATAATTATTAATAATGATTTATTACATTTAAGGACACGGTGAATCTATACTGAAATATTGCCTTGCCCATGCTATTATAAAATTGATGGAATCCGGTATCGATGCCAATACTGCTACAAAAAAATCTGTAAATGGTAAGTACAGTAGGTACATAATTACAGGTTTTTAATAAGTATAATTTTTTGGGTTGGTACTGCTACCCAAGTAATTTATAATATTAAAAGTGGCAGTGGCAAAGTAGATTCTTGCTAATAAGGTACATAATATTGAAATCGGTTAATACTGTTTTTTTTTTGTTTCAGCAATGACTGCTAGGTTGAATAACACTGCAGGTGCCATTACTTTATCTAAAACTGGAGAAATAGGAGTGCATTTTAGTTCAAAGCGTATGGCATGGGCTTACGTGAAGGATAGCAAAATATTCTATGGAATCGATCACGGACAAGTCCTTGAAGAAAATTTGAACTGAAGTGATCTACCTACCTTCTAATTTGAAATTTTCGTTCGTAATACAACTAACTTACCTAATGAATTTATATCATAAAGAGCAGACATGGTAATAGCTACTTGACTTGGTAATCTATAAATAGAAGGCCAAAATAGTAGGTTTAAAAATCGATAGCCGTCAAAATGGGTTAGTAAAAAAGTTAATAAAAAACTAAAACCTGACTGAGAAAATATTATACTTACTACATTGATTGCATGACTTAAAAAAAATATACTTATATATTTATAATCTCCTTTTAATTTTCTTCATTTTGATACCCTACCTACTCGATAGGAATAGTAAACAATTTATTATATAATTAAAGACCTACTATTTAGTGCCAAAAATCTGCCATTTTGATTTTTAAACCCATCTAAGAACACTGGATATTGATACGAATCTAATGATACCTTACCTGTCAAAATCCATCCAGCCGTTATGAATATATTTGGTAACAAAGAACTATACATACATACATACATATAAGCATACATACATACAAGATACGCTAAAAACATAAACCTTCCTTGGCAGTCGGGTAAAAATAGGTTGGTAGGTAATAATATTACCTGACTAATAAATACTATAATATTATATTGAAAAATATTAGAAAACATTTAAGCATACATACATACAAGATACGCTAAAAACATAAACCTTCCTTGGCAATCGGTTAAAAATAGGTTGGTAGGTAATAATATTACCTGACTAATAATTACTATAATATTATATTGAAAAATATTAGGAAACATTTATTTTATTCGCTTCTATAATATTAGAAAAGTAAAATCCCAAAACCCCAGATGCAAATTCCAAAAATACCTATTTATTTTTAAACCAATATCTAGCAAAATAGAGATAAAAAAATGTGTAGGTACATAATTTGATTAATTGAATTCATGGAACTATTGGGAACTTTTAATTGAAGATTGAAAGATGGTACACTAGTTTACATTCGTAACTTATCCTCAATGAGTTAAAACCCTTTCATAGTAGGTATGCGCCTGCACTTAGACTGCTAGTCTAACATACCATCGAAATTTCAAGTCACTATGTCTAGTAGTTAGGCCCTTGCGTTTATTGTCTGTCAGTCAGTCAGTCAGTCAGGGCCATAAAGTTAGAAAAAGTATCCGAGATCTGTGGTCAGGGCAGAGCCTAAAAATTATGTTCTTGAAATTCCTACATCATACTGAAAGTATCCGAGATCTGTGGTCAGGGCAGAGCCTAAAAATTATGTTCTTGAAATTCCTACATCATACTGTCATACTATTTTTTTTTTTTTTTTTTTCGAAGAACCTGAGTTCTTCGGTTTTGGCTTCACATCAAAGGTATATAGCCAGTGTCAAGTAATTGGAGAGATTATTTTGTCATAAGTCAAGAGTCGATAAGTCAAGTCATGCCCCTGTAAAGTAGTGGTGGTTGCGACTTTACTAGAGGCTTCTATGGAGTTTTGGAGGCAACACGAAAAGTCACTTTTACAGCATTACACTATTCACCAACACTCATACACGTTCACGAGCACTTAATGGATAAAAAACCACCGTTTTTACACTTAAACACTCAAAGTTATACAAGTTTTGTCAATTAATTTAATGCCGCCAATGCGCCATTTTTCATGTTCCCGCCAAAAACTCCATACTATTAAATGTATGTACTATTGTACTAAGAACAAGAATGTCTTTTTAATGTAAGAACGAATGATGTTATTTGACAGTCTTGAAACTTTTGACAATGACGTAAGTCGAAAAAATAAAAAACTTACACTGCATGAGGGGTTTTGGCGGGAACATGAAAAATGGCGTGACTCCATAGAAGCCTCTAGTAAAGTCGCAACCACCACTACTTTACAGGGGCATGACTTATGACAAAATAATCTCTCCAATTACTTGACACTGGCTTACCTTTGATGTGAAGCCAAACCGAAGAACTTAGGTTCTTCGAACGAAAAAAAAATAAAAAAATACACTGCATGACATCTGTCATCTGACTAATCTTTGACTTTGTTGATTTTGATTTTGCGCGATGGACTTTGCGATCTTGATTTTGTAAAATTAAACTAATCGTAATCTTTGACTCAGACATATCATAAAGTTTCTTACAATTTCTGACTTATTGAAAGAAATAGCCAAGCATAGTTTCAGAGTTGACGATGCTGATTAACGCTAATATACCAATAAGATTCAAACAAGTAGAACTCCAATACTTCAACTGGCTGTACAGTATCGCACCATGTTTCCCCATGAACTCCTCGAAAGTAAACATAATAAGCGACCCAAGGAAGTTCTACGACATTCTGTGTGAGAGATTTCGCAATGCCAACAGAAGAATATCCATAGCAAGCCTATACATTGGGACAGGAAACTTGGAGAGGAGATTGTTACAAGGCGCCAAAGAAAACGTGATGATGAATAAAAACTTGAAGTTTGATGTATTGCTAGACTACCAAAGAGGGACGCGTGGAGAAGTAAACTCGGTGACTTTGCTGCAAGACTTCATAAACGGCTCTGATCAGTGTACAATAAGCTTGTATCAAACTCCGCGGCTCCAAGGCTCTTGGTCAAAAGCATTGCCGGCTCGTTACAATGAAATAGTTGGATTACAGCACATGAAGTTGTATATTGCTGATGATTCTGTGTTATTGAGTGGCGCCAATTGTTCTAATGATTATTTTGGGCAGCGACAGGACCGCTATGTTGAAATACAGGATGCAGATCTTGCTAATTTTTACAAAGAACTCATAGGTATGATGTCTGTGTAAGTTTTAGTTTATGATTTTTATTTTATTTTATTTGCATAAATAATATTTTTTTTAGTTTTACCGGTTCCAATAAGAAAATCTTTTGGTAATGTCATTTTCATTAAAAAAATCCTAGTTATAAGTTTTATGAAATGTTGCTGATGGATATTTCAGAATATCTGCAACTGACCTATATTTTCTAATTAAATTATTCTCTGTTTCAGATGAAGTGAGTGCCTACAGTAAGAAGTGTGTAAAGGGTGGAATTCAGAGTAATAAATATGAAAACAAAACGCAGTTAACTAAAGAAGTAAACAATAGAATCTTAAATCTCATCTATAAATGGAAAGAACAGCAACTTTCCAGATTATCCAAATTAGATAGTAAAGATGGTTAGTAATATCTCAAGAGCCATAATAATACAATAATGACTTTAAAAAGCTATAAAGAGAGGAATTTTATTGCAATAATAGTCACTCACCCCATCTATGTCGAAGTTTGACAATGGATGGACAAATTAACAGATTGGATCATATTTGCTAAAGATCTTTAGATCTATAGCTTGTATAGTATTAAGACGAAAAGTAGGCTCTTTAGTACCTTACACTACACTGTCAGTACAAGACCTGTTAAGGATTGAGATTGTGGTCAAAGCTCTAAATCTAAAAAAAAATTGGTTGTCTGTAAAGTTGGTTTACAGATGATAGTTTAACGTGACAATGTGCGTTACCGGACAATGACGTCAACCTTTTCGTGCATGCAGCCGGGTTCATCGATTTATTAGACGTAGTCACGTCAAATAAAAAAGGACCTGACTAAGCTCGAATGGAAATAATACCTCAGTAAGACAGTAACTAGGTCATAATAAAGGAAATACATTTTACATTTCAGAATTAACAAATGACACCTGGGTCTTCCCACTTATACAGATGGGGGAGTTCAACATAACTCAGGATGAGGAAGTAACCAGCCATTTTCTGGCTTCCGTCCCTAAGGGCTCTTATATTAGATTGGCCACAGGATACTTCAATCTGACAGATAACTACGCCAAGACTTTGTTGAACCAGTGTAAAGCTAATATAAGTCTATTGATGGCCCATCCTAATGTAAGTGAAAACTTTTTATTTGAACTAAGTTTCTGGAGGTGTTGCTAACTAACTACATAACATAATGGTTTTCAAATTAATATTTTCACTAAACATTACTTAGAAATGATTTGGTTAGGAACTGATGATAAATATCTAGTTTAATCTAATATTTTTTCTACATTATTTTATTTTTATCTCTTAGAAAAATTTACAGCTAGGTATAGGATGGTTTACAACAATAAATTTGGAAAGCCATATAGCATGCTGCATATACTGTTGGGATTTGTCTCATACATTTAAAGGTAGGTAAGGTAGTTAATGTTATCTGCTATAATTCAGTAATTTATTGCAAATTATGTATATTAAATAAACACCTAATACCAAGCTCAGGGGCTATAGTAGGTACATATAAACCCTGTTGTACCCTGTTGGCTACAGTAACTTATAACTATCTCTCTCTTCTGTACATTAATAAATATGCTATTATTATATTAATTTCAGGCCAATGGTTTCCTAGGAGCATCTGGGCCTGCCGGTGGAATACCCCTAGCTTATTCACTAATTGCTCAAAAGTAAGACTTTTTATTATCTCTCAATATTCGTATTTGCCTACTTATATGTTTGTATATAACATTATATAATTCCAAAAAATATAATTCCAACTGTAATTTGGTTTCAGGTTTTGGGAAAGAGTAGTAAATTCAAACCAAGCTAGCAGACTACAGATGCTGGAGTATGAACGACCTGGGTGGACTTTTCATGCTAAGGGAATGTGGTATGTTTCTGCACAGGCATTCAAGAAAGTTGGGATATAAAGTCACTTTTTTCGCCTATAATAAACGTCCCTGCTATAAACAAAAAAATATTAAATAGTAAAATATTATTTGGATATAAAAACTAAACTACTGCATTGATTTTGATGAAATTTGTATGGGACCAATCTGAAAGTATATCCTCTCAAACAAAAAGATATTTTTAAATCGGTCAATAAATAACAGAGATCTGAGGCAACAAACATTAAAAAAAAAACCTTCAACCGAATTGATAACCTCCTCCTTTATGAAGTCGGTTGAAAAAAATCCGTGTTGGCCGAGTGGCAGGTACCTTGACTTACGATCAGAAGGTCGTGGGTTCAAACCTGGTCGTACACAAATGGATTTTTCTGTCCAAAAAAATTAAGTGTGCATGAAAACACGTGCTCAACGGTGAAGGAAAACATTATGAGGAAATCGGCATGTCATAGAACCTAAAAAGTTTCAAAACATATGTCAAGTGCACGAAAGGAACCTCGTCGAGGCGCACTTGAAATCCTTTCACCACACTGGTTCGAAAAAACTAGTGATACGATTGAATGAATGAATGAACAATAATATCATTAAACTGACTGGATAATTCTGGAAGAAAATGCGATGCAAATCATTCTACTTATGATGAACGCGTAATTATCATGAGCAGGATGGGCATGTGTATAAGACAGGATATTGTGGAGTACAGACATTTTCTTTCAGATAATTGATTGATTAAATCCATAAATATCAACAAATTATATAAATATATTTAGTAATAAATCCGCTTGATTTCTACACATTACGCCGAAGTTCGAAGCGAGAGTCTCTCTCGTTTCGAACTTCGGCGAGTCCACACCTCCTGATGATGCCTCGTGTAGAGGCGAAACACGTGTCGTATCTTTAAACTTTGGTTTTCTGTTCGTTGACTCTTTGGTTTATAATATAGTAATATGTACTAAAGTTCTAAACTAAAGTTAAGTTAATTAAAACCTTTGTTTAGAAATCAAGCGGATTTATTACTAAATATATTTATATAATTTGTTGATATTTTCTTTCAGTCTTACCTATCTCCATAAAAAAAAAAATTGTTGCATTATTTAATTTTATCGTACAACAACCTTTCCCATTTCGTTGATATAGTTCGTTGGTATAAATAGCTGTCTATCCTACATCACAGGTATTACCCTCCCGGAAGCGGCGTTCCGTGGGCCACCGTGGTGGGCTCCGCGAACCTCGGCGAGCGCTCCGTGCGGCGCGACCTGGAGGCTCAGGCGGCTATATTCACCGCTTCCCCTGACCTACAGGTGCGTGTATTCATTGAGCTCCTGACTCCTTTTTTTATTGTCCATTTGCGGCTTTTGTGTTCCTGCGACTGTTTCGCTTACCCCCTATACAAGGGATACAAATAGTACCGTTTACGCATTTTCCAGTCCTAACTTCCTTATGCCTACTTGCACCAAAATTTCAAAGATCCTAAGCAATTACTTAACCCGTTTGACAGTTCTTAACGCTCAACAAGGGATACAAGTAGTACCGTTTACGCATTTTCCAGTCCTAACTCCCTTATGCCTACTTGCACCAAAATTTCAAAGATCCTAAGCAATTACTTAACCCGTTTGACAGTTCTTAACGCTCAACAAGGGATACAAGTAGTACCGTTTACGCATTTTCCAGTCCTAACTCCCTTATGCCTACTTGCACCAAAATTTCAAAAATCCTAAGTAATTACTTAACCCGTTTGACAGTTCTTAACGCTCAACAAGGGATACAAGTAGTACCGTTTACGCATTTTCCAGTCCTAACTCCCTTATGCCTACTTGCACCAAAATTTCAAAGATCCTAAGCAATTACTTAACCCGTTTGACAGTTCTTAACGCTCTGGATTTGGACCGTTAAAAACCGGCAAGCAAGAAAAGTAATTGCTTCGGAGCTTTGATAGTTTGGTGCAAGTAGGCATTAGTTTCTGGATAAGAACAGCGTTTATGCTAATTGCTATCTTGCTACTTGTGTAAGGCACAGACCCTTTTTATGTAACTTTCCAGATGGTACGAGATCACGCTTACCCATGACCAAAATAACCCTACGCAGGAACTTTGACTTGTATTTTGTATTGTATTTATTTATTTACTAAAAAGTTAACAATATTTTCTATTCTAAGGGCGCCTTAAAACCTTACCAGGTTTGTCTAGGACCCAAAAACGACTTAAAACTATATACTATTATATAATTATGTTAAAGCGAGATGCGGCCTCAGTATAAACTAGGTGTAAACATTATCGTTTTCAGCGACATTGCATTTCTGAGAGACTAAACTTGGTAATTGGATGTAGGTATATTAAGCTTATCAGCATATCTGATCGGGGCAATGTGTTGACTATACAGGGTGTTTCGATATTCAAGTATCTCACTTAATTGTTATTTGTTGTCTTCACCTATCTATAAACATCACAAGGGCCGGTGCACTTATAACTTGAACACTAAAATATTCTTGTGTAGTCCGAGTAGCACTAATACTCGATCGTCATCTCGAAAGAGATTTCGGTAATAAATCATAAAAACCTAGTAACTTCTTGAAATATTGTTAGGTGCTTACGCAATTTTGATGAAAGTGAACATAATAACTCCTTGCAGGAAAGACTGCACGAAGAATCGAGGCTGTTGCACGAACACGCTACGGAATGTGGCGAGGAGCTGCAGAAAAGGGAAGCACCACTGTGGGTGCGCGCTACGGTCGGCCTTTTTAGGACTTACTTCTAACTTACAAATGTTCTGATTAAAACGTTAAAATGGACCATTCAATTTTCAATCGGTCTCACATTTCGTGGAAATGAGCCATTCAATCTTCAATCCTTCGTAGATATGTATATTTACTCTTTTCACGTTGCGGGCTACGCTCAGTCTTTTTAAGACTCACTTCTCAATTACTTACTAAATTAAAACTTAAGTCCAGAAACTAAGAAAGCATCTGGAAGGCTACCCCCGAATCACGAACCCAATCGTAAATCCCGTTTCAGTCGGATATGGTGCAGTTAAGCACTTTCGAATACGATACTAGCGTGATTTCGATTTCGAATTCGGTAAATTTAATGGAGTTTAAAAAAGTCGATTACGCAGCCGTAATTCTGAAGTTTTTGGAACTCCTGATGCGATTTGACATTGACAAATTGAGCTTTAATATTGTTCAACAAAGCCAACATAACCTGAAACTGAATTGGGATTTAATTGGGTTCAGGGGTAGCCCCCCTGAAAGCTGTTGAGGGGTTTAGTTAGGGCCAACAGTTTAGGTTCTAAGAAGCCTGTAGGATACGTAAGACAGAATATTATAGCTTTGGGCAAAGGCTTAAGATGATTTTGTTGTAGTTTTCAGACTATTGCAATCTCTTTATGGAGTAATTCTTGAATTCTTGAATCGTTTGGTTCAAGTATTAAAATAGGCTTTCATCACTTTTACTATATTCAAATAGTAGTCCAGTTGAAGATGAACTCAGTATTATAAGTTCCATTTTATATATTAAATAGTTATGTATGTACATACCTACCAGTGTATGAATGCTAATTCGGTGACTTGTGTTGCGTGATAGTAGTCTATCTACGATTCTGTTTTCTTACAATTTTATTTAATTTACCAATGTTGACGAATAAATTATTAATAATAACACAAGCTTTTCAATATTTTTTTTAATTATTCACATTCATTATAATCACATAATTAAAGTTAATCCGATTCATACTTAAAATAATTTTCAAATAAATAAAATGAAACACTGCAATAATTTATAAAAAAAAATCAGTCATTTTCTGACGCTATTTGATTAGAATCAAACTAACGTTAAAATATTAGGAATCAGGCACATTTTTATAAACTATTTGCTAGTGAATAGCGAGACATTACTAGAGTTGCGATACAATCATTGGACTAAACAAATGGAAATTGAATTGGACGAATTCACATAACACACAGAATACAATAAAATTTTTAGTAATAATCAATTGATCCCACAAAATAAAACACTCACTTTTGAGCATAATCATCTGATTAAAAATTATAATCATTGCAATTGAGCAATTCAACTTACATAATCAATCACTTGAGTTAAAATCAACTATTGAGGCATACTTAAAGTATTCGATTCTGAGCAAAACTGGGGCGAGGAAATTCACAATCAAAATTGAAAAGAGGAGACGGCACCATCCCAACTGGGTTCCAGCCAGATTTATACTAATCTTTGGTGAGCGGGGTTACTACGCTGTCCCCGACCGAATGCGACACTTATTAATCTGTTATTAAAGCGAATTATTGTTATTAATTATCCTAGAGCACATTCAGTCGCGGCCAGTTCACACGGGAACATATCGTGTCGTGTCGCGGTAACGCCATTACACTACGGACACCGATAGGTACAAAAATAGTTCACCTATTATAATTATTACTACTTAACATTATCGGGGAGGCCTTTCGAACGGAATACAAAGTAGATACATCGTAAATACTGCGAGGCCTCCACGTTAATACTACTTATCGCGAATCACACTAAGGTAAATTGACTAGGCGTTGTGAGTGGGCACAGTCGCCGGGAGGCTCGACTGCGGAGGAAACTTAGGAATAATCAGGCGAGGCCACCACCGAACCAGTGGCCGAGGCGATCACGAACCATTCCACGACATAACAGAATAAGCACTTTAGCTTAGCTTAACCTAATCTTATACTTTGTGATGTGGAAAACTGTCGGTGAAATGATTCATGATCTTCATCAGAATCAGGTCAGAATCCAACATCGGGAGGTGGATCGGGAGGCATATAGTGTAACTCGTCGACGGGGCCGCTGAAAATGTTGTAAAGTACCGCGAAGAGTGTGAAGGCTGCGTAAGCTCCTAGGGCCGTCCACCACAATAGCCGCTCCCACAGCCTTTGCTGCGCGTGTTTGAGCACCAGAAGGCCGATGGTGAGGCCAGCCAGCGCTCCCGCCACGTGGGCCGCGTAAGACACCGGCGGCACTTCCTGCTTGACAAATATAATGTACTTTTAGAATAACTTTTGCACTTGTGAAGGATCGCGGTAAAATGGTCTGAAGGACATGGTGGCCGAGTGGATGAGGGCCTTGCCTTATGATCTGATAGTCGCGGATTCGAATCCCGGTGGCAGTCATGCGTAAATGGGTTTTTTCGGTCGAAAAAAATCTATGTATGCATTCCACGTTCTTGCAACGGTGAAGGAAAACGTCGTGAGTAAACCGATGTTGAAAGACACAAAAATAAAATGTTCTATGGCATGTGACATCCACCTATCCGCATTGCTTTCGCTCTCCTGCCGAGAGCAGGCCTGAGTCCCAGCAGTGGGGAACATTATAGGCTGATTATGCTGATGGTCTGAACTTCAGACTCTGAAGGACCCGAGTATGTAGGTACTGATTTTTTATTTTATTTGAAACAGGCAAATATTTGACCACAACCTCACTTGATGAAAGTGATTGTCTGGTTGATGGGGAAGTGAAGTTCTATCTCGATGAATGGTTGATTTACTTGCTTACGCTTAAAGATATTAACCAGGCAGCAGCAAAAGAAAAGTAACTAACAAGATCCTTACCTTAGTATACCTAGCGTGTACAGCGAAGCCCACGTCGCAAGAGGCGACGGCCAGCGCGGCCACCAGTCTGACGGCGCCGTACCGCATCGCGTGGAAGTTGAGTAGCGCGTTGGCGAGATGTGCGGCGAGCAGGGCGTAGACTCCGCCCGAGGCGCCGGCGAGGCACACGTCCGGGTCCAGCACTGACGCGGCGAGGGAACCGCCGAGCACGCCCGCCAGGTACACGGCAGCGCAGCGCACGGCACCGTGAACCATCTCTAGTGGCAGCCCCACCTGGAATGGGGAGGATTGATGAGTTTTTTGACTTCGAAGATTCTTTTCACACCACCTGCTCGACAATGTCCAATTACATATCAGGCTATCATCAAGGTAAAGCAAAGCATTACTTCTCTAGGGAGGTAATGTTGTATGAAACTCCCAAGGGTAGTAATGTGATTTGAATTTGTAACATCAAATTCGTGTGGAAACTAGTGGAAAACTCTCTCCCATATGGCATTGTAAAAATGTTTGTTTGAAAATCGAACTGGCCACCATGAAGAGATTTCATAAAAAAAAAGGCGCGACAAAGATTGTGAAATAAGACGGTGTTCACTGCTGGAGCCCTGGCTTTTTATTGTCTCTCTGAAGGTGTGAATAGTAGAGTATGCTCCTCTGGGATAAAGCCTGTCTTCGTCTTGGGTAGCTTGAACCCCTCGCGTCACTCACGACTCTACATAACTCCCTCTTAGTGCATAATCTACTATTGAGTTACAGATGCGTTAGCACACGGCGTTAAGTTACACGCTCGCTGCGAATGGTATATTACGCCCCGGAACACCGGTCAGTACCAAACCAATAGGTATGTGAGGCATAGGTAGGTGTAGGTCAAATTCTGAATAAGAGTACCGCACAGAGCAGCAGGTAGTCTAAGTGCACATCACTCCACACAGTGGAATTGTACCTATCGGTGAACACTTTGTTACAGTATTAGCAATGAATGCTATTTGAAATAAATGTTGAAAAGGTGCTGCGTATTTTGTAGAAAACTCAAATAATGATTGAGGTAGGTTAAGTAACTATTTCCCTGATGAGAATGTGAGTAAAATAGGTATTGCTTGTTGAAATTAAAGGAAAACAAAATGAGGAAAACGTTAAACATAGAACAGTCAGTCTTGACCTGATGTTCCTAACTGCAGTCAAAATAAATACGGTTATAGTATCATCATCCAAATTCTACAGTGAGATAGTGAAAAGACGAATTCTCTTGAGATATAAAGTAGTAGGCATAGAAGTATTAAAGTATAGAAACAGAATGTAGTACATTGAAAATGTGCCCATTAAAAGGGAGCCACTTTGGCTAACTTCTAGTACATTTTGGTCCGATGCTTTCCTGCAGGGCTAGATAAATATTACATGTTAAAACTACTAGGCTTTTTCATTGTTAATAAAACTACATCGTAAAAAGTAACAAACATTGTTTGAAAATGGAGATATTTCATTTTTATTGACAAGATGTCTGAATTTTTTGGTCCTGTCTTACGATTCCCTCTTGGTTTGATACTGTCCATCTTGTTCTATAGGAACACCGTTATTCATCTATGGTAGTAGGTAAGTACTTACAGCGAGTTGTACGAGCAAGTTGAACGCTAAATGCAGCCAGCCGGCGTGCACCACGCTGTAGGTGAGGAATCGCCAGAGCTCCCGTCTCCTGTCAGGGCGGTAGACGAGGGGCGAGTCGACTGGCACGGGACCTGCCGCGGCCGCCACTCCCCCCGCGCAAGCGTACCATGTGAACACACCAAGCTGGAACAATCGAGAACAACTTAGGAACTGTCCCTGTATTGTAACATGAAAACCATCACCGGGAAAATCAATCAATGAACGACAGTATTCGTCATACATACACGTTGTTCATTGGTTTAAGTTACAAAATAACATTGCTGAATGAACAGCTGGATAAATACCTAAAAATGGGACGTAGTAAGTATCTTTTTTTCCCTGTGGAGTGGAAGATGGATGAACTAGCATCCATCTAAATTTAAGATATATGTCCTTTTCCGGCTCATAAACTTGGTATTTTACCTATCCAATCTCGTAAACTTATGCATTTTTCATAGAGAAAATCTGTGCTTGTCTAACTAAACTAAATTCACCTAAAAAGTATGTGGTAGTATCATGAGTCGTCACTGAAAGTCTTGTTCTGCGTTCTGTGTGATGTTTTACTAAGTTTTATTTATTTTAAAAAAACTTAAATTACTAAAGCAGTTAAGTTAAAATTTGATTTGCGTCATGGTCGTTACTTCGAAGAGTCACCCTGTGCATCGTTGCCATTCATGGAATTCAGTCAGTTAGTGTAGCTCGAATTTATTTGTAGGTACATTTATTCCCTTGATTTTCTGTTTGTAACTGAGTAATTAATTGATCTATTTATTTCATTTAATCTAATTTACGTAATAAGTATGTAGGTATAATTGACGTTTGCACCGCATTATTCATTAAGGAAAACCGTTAGCAGAAGCGGCGTGCGTGGTTATAGCTGCGCCCGACGCACCTGGCGCTGTGGCCTTTGAGAATTAGCGATGAGCGCGCTGAACCGCAGAGAAGAAATGCAGGTTTGGTTTAATATTTTGTAAGTATGAAGTCTTCTTCTTCTTCTTATCGTGTCACTAGTTATTTCGAACCAGTGTGCTGAAAGGATTTCAAGTGCGCCTCGAAGAGACTCCTTTCAGTAAGACGTTGGTACATGAGTAACTTTTATTCGAGTGTAAGTTGACAGCCTAAACTTTGGCGCAGCCGTGAGATAAAACCCAATGACGATAGTGATAATAACTATTATGGTCTTGCAGAAACACTAGGGATCAGCAGAATACTTATTACATCATTGCAAGCAAGTTAGGTATATATGCAATTATGATGGTATTCAATGATTCATCAAATGAAATGGTACACGGCCAACCTACACGCAAAGAAGGCCTATGTAAGTGAAGTCTTCAAACGTAGGGATATTCTACCTACCTCTCAATTCTCAATGAACACAAACTTATGAATGAAGCTATTGAAGACGATGAGCAATCACGACCAAAAGTCGCACGAGACAGGTCGGGAATTCGAATAACCGATACTGCCATCGCTATTCTGTGGCGGGCGCGGGCGCAAGGTGAATCAACGTGTGACGGCCGGCGCACGCGCCGATTGTTGTGATTCACATAAACCGCTTGTTTGCACGGATGTGAAATCCGCTATTATAATTTTTAATTAAGCGGAGCAATTGGAGCGGGATCCGAGCGGTACTGGTAGAAAGTGATCGTTCTGTATTGCACGCTACGAGATGTTACTCTACTTTGTTAAACCATACCGCAGAGCGGCTGATGTCCGGTGCTATGGTCATAAAGATTTTACTTACTGTTTGACACTGTCAAGTCAAAATATCAACTTTAGCAGTAGCCAATCAAATCCAAAGGATGAGAAATAAATGAATTTGCGTAAAGATATGAATTGCAGATCGCAAGATCGAATAATCCATTAT
The DNA here is from genome assembly GCA_932526365.1 of Lobophora halterata. Classification (NCBI taxonomy): domain Eukaryota; kingdom Metazoa; phylum Arthropoda; class Insecta; order Lepidoptera; family Geometridae; genus Lobophora; species Lobophora halterata. Next base: position 4,170,570 of record OW052012.1, read on the forward strand.
CTTCGACGAAGGTAGTCAATAAAACTTCTAAATTTTGGTGAACTTTGAGAGGTGTGTTGTGTATACCTTTACTGTAGAATTTGTTCCGGTTTTGGATAAAATAGCACATAATTATTATCATCTTTCAGAAAATAGGATACTCACCTCTAATAAAGTAACGCAGATAATGAAGAAAGGTGGCGGACAGCATGTGTACCTCTCCTGGTAGTATTTGCGGTCTCGCTCCTCGGGCAGCATCTCCATTGCCACTAGGTGCACCATTCTGAAAGGGAAAAAGAACTTTAGCACAAAGCATTGAAGGTTCAATTTTATTAAACATCATCAACCCAAAGCGCGAACAACTTTACATCTGGATGTAAATAGGAAGAACACCTAGAAACCTAGTAAAGAAGACCATAACTAGCATTCGGTCTGTTCTGTGTTCTGCTCAGAAGCTTATTCACTAGCGTATTCCCCATCGAATGGAAATAATAGAACCAAAGAAAAAGTCGTAAAATAAAAAGAGATTTTGAAAGAAAATGGACCAGTTTGCCGCCGGTAATGGCATGAGTTTTAACATTCACTGAAATTTCCCAAGATCCAGTGGAAATTTAACGGTTTCAACGGAACATTAAAGAAGTATAGAAGTTAAAATTGCGAAAGTTTTACCTGGATGGATTTTCTCCGCCGTAATGAAACGCGACACGTCTATTTCATCGCTTATTGTGTAAGCAATCGATCAAATAGCTTTCTCTGTGTTATTCTCAACGTAAAAAGGCAATTTTAACGATTTTATCGTACGAAAGCATACTACATGTCATAGTGACACGACACAGGTGATCGTAAAAAATACTTTTAGCGGCGAATCGATACACTTGTTTAGGGCAAATGGTAATAAAACGCTGAATTTTAAATGGTGACTGAAATTTTGACCATTTTACTTATAATTTACTAGACGACCATATCACGGAATTTTAATATGTTTGTTGGAGAGATAATTTGTCACGGCATACTCGAATTTTGCTGAAAAATAGAATACGTATGTTCCTGAAACTAGGTAGGTTTCCGCGTTTGTGTCTAGTTGTCATACTTTTGGGATTGTCACCGTAACTTTCAAGCTAGAACACCAAAAAGTTTTATTTCTGGTAAGTAAAAAATCTTACAAAAATCTTCAAATAAAAAAAAACAGTTTAGTAAAATTACTAAATTGTGCGGAAATGGTTTTCACAAGGTAACACAACCCAAGAGAAATGGGCACTAAGGAAAATAGGATTTAGATTTTCTATTGTTACGAGCACAGACATAGATGTAACGGGGCTGTGAGTGAACACTCGATTCACTCGTCGTTTAGTTGCTCTGCAGTTCTACTCTAGTATAGTAGCTGTTAGCTTTGATAATATTAATCAATGGCTGCTAGCAGGTCAACTATCAATTTCTTACTACAGTTCTGTAACTTCTGCTGTCCTAGTAGCTGCTAGCTGGTTAACTACCAATATACACTACACTTCTGCTGCCCTAGTAGCTGCTAGCTGGTTAACTACCAATATACACTACACTTCTGCTGCCCTAGTAGCTGCTAGCTGGTTAACTACCAATATACACTACACTTCTGCTGCCCTAGTAGCTGCTAGCTGGTTAACTACCAATATACACTACACTTCTGCTGCCCTAGTAGCTGCTAGCTGGTTAACTACCAATATACACTACACTTCTGCTGCCCTAGTAGCTGCTAGCTGGTTAACTACCAATATACACTACACTTCTGCTGCCCTAGTAGCTGCTAGCTGGTTAACTACCAATAAACACTACACTTCTGCTGCCCTAGTAGCTGCTAGCTGGTTAATTACCAATATACACTACACTTCTGCTGCCCTAGTAGCTGCTAGCTGGTCATATGAGCTCACCTGGCGAATAGGGTAGGATCTTCGAGTAACAGATGGAAATCGTTCTCCGAACTGACCTCACGGTCTCGGTGGTGCACTGCGCATCTATAGCTACGGGTTCGCTTCCCGCTCATCTGCAACAAAACAAACAACCGTTAGTGTTAGGTATTAGGTAGGCTTAAAAATAGGTAGGTAAGTACCTACCTACCTATTACCTTTATTTTTTAAGACAATGTTAAATATTCTTATCATAGTTTGTCGGGGCTTATCTAGATATTATACGATTTCTGCGAGAAAAACAAAACACATACCTACCTTACTTAGTATTTTGATCCTAAGATCTACCGTCCCAATTACATTTATTATATACTAGCTGGTGCCCGCGACTTCGTCTGCGCAGGTATCCTTATAAATTGTAGCCAATGTGTTATTCTGATGTATAAGCTACTCTATTGTAAAGTTTCATTAAAATCCATTCAGTAGTTTTTACGTGAAAGAGGAACAAACATCCATCCATCCATCCATCCATCCATCCATCCTTACAAACTTTCGCGTTTATAATATTAGTAGGATAATACCAGGTATAAGACCTATAGTACCTAACCTACAACCTATAGGTAGGTACATATAATATACATCAATAACACCTATTGCAAGGTGGTAGTATTAAAACGAGCGTTGTAATAACAGCAAAACAGCTAAGGAAAGTAATCATGAAGTTAGTAATTAATTGTAATTAGCAATAAGATTCAATTTTTTATGGTATGAAGTGTTATTGATGTACAGAACAGTAATATTTCCGGGAAAGGCAATAAAACGTAGCGTTTCCCTCGACCAGTCACAGACACAGACAGTTAATTCCTCGACGCGGTGATTTTATTAAGGGCATGATTTTCAGCTCAGAGCTTATTTGTAGAATAACTACGTATTTTATGTGTCCGATTTTCCAAATCGATTCGGAACGCTAAAAATGAAGCACACACACACACACACACAATCAAGCATAGTTTTAGATCGCCAGCATTTACTTGTGCAACAAGATTGTGACGGACCTATTTTGATACTTGAAATGTTTGTTTAGTGGCTTTTGTTTCGTCTTTCTTTTAAGCCTATCTGGAAATTATATATAACTTTATTTAACGGTAAATAGAACTCCTTAATAAGTGTTCAAATTATCTTAACCAACTAAAAATGTTGTCTTGTTAATTTATCACTTTTTTAGTAATTATTTTATACCCTACCAAAACCGATAAAACCCCATCAAATCTGAACCACGAAACTTGAACTCAATATTAATGAAATAATAAGCTTAACTTCTACTTTATAGACGCGACTCGCGAGGGTGTATTTATGTGTCGCGGCTATGGCAATGGCGGCTGGCCCGCGTCCAGCGCTTATCGACCCCACTGCCGAGCTTTCGAGCCCCGCCGCGGCCGCCCGCCCTTGAGACACCTTATTTTATTTTAGTAAATTCCTTATATTAAATATTATTAATGAAAATGTGTTAAATGGCTGATTTATTGGTACCTTACATCTTTTATAATTATGGTATCGAGCAGGTCGTCATCTGTTTGTTGCATAAAATAATGCTCGATATAATTTGCTAGTACGTATTACCTTACATGTACAGTATGTACCTAAGTCATATATCACAATGTATTTTGAAGTAACCTTTTACTCGGTAAGTTACTTTAACTATTAGATTGTATAATGGAGTGGCATACGGCATAAGAAGCAGGTCGCACGGGTGGGCGGAGGTTCGCGCCGGTGAACGACTGGTCGCGATACCTCACAACCGCATTGTCTCTGCAGTCGTTCAACTCCGTTTCCCACGAGCCTGTGCAATGTCCAATGCCAAAACCTAAATACAAATAGCCTAGACGCGTCTCAGACACAGCTAAATCTGTCCCAGCAACGGCATCGTTCGTGTTAATTTAGCAGACTGTGCGAGTAATATTGTCCGCACAGTCATTGTCATGATGGCGCATGGCGTTACGGTTGTAATGCGCTATGGTCATGCCGATTAAGTCTTGCCCACGAAAATTGAGCAGTTATAAAATGTATGGTTCATTTTTAACAAACCGTGGGCACCGTAGCAGACATAAAATTTGCAATTATGAAAGTTAACAACTAATGTGGTTGGTTTTTTTAAATCGGGTTGCTTGAGAGTAATGAGAGTAAATGAACTATAAATTAATCTGAAATTCTAGCATAATTATATTAGATTGAATACAATACTTTTTTTCATATTACTAGTAGGGCGCCTGTGGGCGCAGTATAGGCGCAGCGCGTTAGAGTGGGCGCCAGTCGTGTGACTCACGCCGACATCCGACACGTCCGATACGTATCCGGAACCACTAACTAGCTTCTATTGCCTCAGCTAGTCATGTCATGAGCACACATGAGCTTTATGTGACGTCCAGCTCATACCAATGGCCTCTTGAATTATATATTTTTTTGATTTACCATAATACCTATTACCAATACTAACTTAAAGGATATCTACGTGTCAACCGAGAGCTATGCATATGATAGCTGGTTAATAAAACACTTAATTGCATTTTGTCGAATTCTAGTTAATAAAGAACGATTCGAGCCAGAGACTTAATACCACCTACACATCGAAATCTTTGCAGGTTTATGAATGGAAGCATTGAATTGATTTGTTTGCGCAGTTCATTCACACTATAAATATACATAGTTTATATTTTTTAAAAACTACATACCTAGCTAAGGATGTGTTATCTATCATCATCGTCAAATATTTAAGAACGTAAAAACGAATCGTAATAATTGTTTAATAATATTTAAGAATTAAAAGAAAGTATAACGGAAGGAATTAAAAGGTCATTGTGGAAAGATAAAATCAGCTCGTTGTCACAAAACTTCTTTTTACTTTGTCAGCAAAGTAATGACTTCTTCAAGTGAATAAGCAGTGGACTTTTTAGATTTTATCTAAATCTAGCATATTAATGTTAGATTTGGTACGGTAGAATGATGTGCCGGGCACGTGAACTCTGGGAGTGTTCCCACGCACCCACCTCCGCACCATTATGTTTTAACCTCTTGTAGTCTCTTTCCATTATTACAAAGCCGTGAAAGTAGGTAGCTTAATAAGTTTTGCAAACGGGAAGTTAGATGGATTGCGGAATTTTTCAAATCTGTTTATTAATCTAGTTAATTTGTGAAAATTTGATACTGCCTTAGGATGTTTCATTTACAGTTTATAACGTATCAAAAGTAACAGTTGCAATAGAAAAAAACATATCGCATTTTACTTTTAAGTTAAACCTTTAGCGGTACCGCAGCCAACACCACAAGCGCGGTGCGCGTACCTTCGACGATTTCCTGCCGGAACTTCCTGTTGCCATCACCACCGATTATATCAAACCATTACAGAAAAAGTACCTAATTAAATTATTAAAATAAAAATATTAATAAATAACTTAAACCACCGCCGCCATACTTATCAACAGTATCTACACTACACTACCTTCTTTACATTAGTTTGGAAATGGAATGTGCCCTTGGAGTAGCGTTCGATTTCGATATAAATAAATTTTAAATATAAAATAAAAATACCGTACCGCTTGCCGGTCCCAGTCGCAACACGTCCATACAAGTTACTGATAATCTAGGTATTCTTTTGTGCTTTTGAATGCGCAATACATTTAATTCAACACACCGACATACGACACAGCGTCTGTACCACCATGCTTGTTTTCTTACTTAATTATTGCATATAAACAAATGAAGCCTTCTAAGTGATTTATTTAATAGATAACCTTCCAGAATTTTATAATACATAAGTAATAATAACATACAATCGTCGAAAAGATATCAATATAGATAGACTAAAATAGGTATATAGAACATGGACTCTTCAAACTTTTAACGAAGACAAATCGCCTACCTATCCATGTACTTGATGTAAATTTTGAGTCATTCTTCGCTGTTTTTGAAGACTAATCATGCCTATTATTATGATAATAATGTGACTGATTAGTCTCCTAGTTTTTTAGTGAGCATAGTCAGGTATGTAAATTTAGTGATGAGATCAATTTGATAGTGAATCAGCAAGTAGGTAAGGTAGTGTTCATTGCCGATGATATATGAAATGTAGGTAGGTTAAGTATGATATGATAATACAATTAGATTTCCTGAAACTATTAAATTATAGATTTGAATAATAAATCTGAAATTTAGGTATGATTGTAAATTAAGTATTTTAATAGACGAGCACACTACAGTAACTTTTAGTTTATTAGAAAATTCAGTAATTAAAATTACAAATAAACCAAAAAAAAAATGTAGGAACTACATATAAACATTTAGAGTTTGTTAGCAATACCCTATCACTCGGATTTATTTGTAAGTTAATAAAGCCTATCCGTATTTTATGTCTACATTTCTATTGCAAAAGCCATACCAAGCGCCCACATAATTATTATTGTGGGCAGAGACACTGCCTACATAATGCCATACCCGAATTTATCTGACGATAAATTGTTTTATTTCTCTAGCGATCGTAGGTATACCAATTATTATCAAGAATTAAAATTACCAACTAAACTAAAAATTTGAAGGTGTAAAATATTAGCAAATAATACATGAAAAAAAATGATTATTTTCATTTTTAACACCAAAATTGTGCAAGTACCTGCTTCCTCAAGCCTGGTCACGGTAATAAACCCAGCTAGGATCAACATTGGTTGCGCGCTCTAATTTCGTATGCCATCGTTCGATTGTTTAGATTTTTTTGGTTTTTACATTATTTTTACAATCTATATAACAATATCTATACCACTAGGTAAGTAATTATATTGAGAATTTTTATCATGAATTAAGTTTATTTAATTCCTTGTTTTTGGGCTTTTTGGCAAGCCAGTATTTTTGATCTTACCTTAACCATCCCTAACTAAAAAATAAGGAACTTATAAGATGAAATCAATTCTACATACTTACTTTATGTGCAATTGACTTGAAAATAACCGAATACTGCCTTATACCTAGAAATTAAGGTCTAAATAAATGAAATAAAAATATAAGTAAAAATTTAACGAACTACTACTTACCCATAATTAACGTGAATTTTCAAAACAGCATTAATTGATCAAATTAACTTCCAAACACAACACAAAAAACACTTGTTAAATAGTTAATTTTGTTTTAGAAATCTGGGAGTACAATTTACGAGTTCGCGATGTAAATATCAGCTGTGAGGGGCGAGCGACTACACGCGTGCACACTACACGGGCGCTCCCGAACGACTGAGTGACTGACTGACGGATTTTGTTCCTCAATGGCCTGTCCTGTCGTATTCGTTCCGTCCGACGTTTTTTTTGTCTAGTTCGGGTTCGTCGCGAGCCTAGATGTCGCGAGCTTACCTATTGCTGATTGAATTTAGGTACTTTCTGTCCTTTTGCTTCAGGCAGTGTCCTAATAGAACGCGATCACGCGATCGTCGCGCGAGCAAGCGATGCGACCGTCGCGCGAGCAAGCGATGCGATCGTCGCGCGATCGCGCGATGATGATGGTAGGAAGCATCTAAGCTACATAAAATTATTAAAACCGCTTGAATTCGGCACATTGTATGAATTATGTAGATAAGTAGGTGGCGGTAGGTATTTGATTTCTATAGATGGGAAAATCTTTATTATTTAGGTACCTACCTACCTATTTTATTGTCACACATTATAATCATTTGCAATATTTAACAAAATAATGGATCAATTAATAGGGTCAGTCCACGACAACGTAGGTCTATTCTGTCTGTTCGTCATTCGTTCGTCGAATCGTCGGAAACGCCACCAACTGGGAAAGTATTTTTTTCACTATTTTACACGCACGAAACGAAACCAAATATGTACGTTGATAACCTAAAATGTCGACGCACGAACAGCGACTACACCGATGGAAAATGCTGGGAAAATCAGTGAAGAAATGTGTGTGTGTGGTCGAGTTGTCGATTGAGCCATCGATTTAGATGAGGATCTGCCAAAGAACCGACAACCGTTGGGGTAAAAGGAGACCACGTCTAGGCAAGCATAGTGTATGACGACCTTTAGCCAGATGAAGCGATGATCTGCGCGCTATAGCTGGCAGAAGATGGATGAGAAGGGCCGAAGATCGGGCTCAGTGGCGCGCCTTGGGAGAGACTTACGTCCAGCAGTGGACTGCTGGTTGATGATGATGCGAGCCATCGATTTTCAGTTTTTCCGCCATCTAAAAATTATTTACTGTTTTGAGCTTTATTTGTATAACCGAAGCAAATTTTTTTAGGTATGTAGGTAGGGTTAGGTAGGCCTTTAAAAATTCGTTAAGTAGAGTTTTTTCGATCTTTCCTTTCAAACTCCTATCAGCTAATTCGTCTATGCTTTTGTAATAAAAGCACAGATGTGCCGTATTTGTCTTGTGTCCTGCAAAAGTAATAGAACTATTTCCCACGTTTTACCAATTACTTTTTATTTATTACCTTTATTTCATTGTCCTTACTGAACACCTGTGAACCGAACAAATTGCTACATCTTATCTCTTAAGCTGTGCCAGATGTTGGTAATTCTAGTTATCCTCGTCCTCCGTTTCTGCCATCTTGAATTTACCACAGTTTTACAAATATGATAAAACGGTAAAGCACTTTCGGCTGGTAAGTTTCAAATGAAAAGGGGGGAACGGTTCAAAAACAAAAGACAATCGGCGGGCGTTAGCAACTGGATGATAGGGTAGATACAGTTTGTTGATACCTACTCAGGGGACTTCAAGAGACTACATCAATTCCTAGACAAATATTCTATTCCTACTTAGGCTTTGATAAAAGTAACTGTACCTACAGTTGCTTTCATCTGCTGCATACAGAACATTGAAGACTTATAATAACCTAACTTGCACAGATGAATAACGGTGTTCCTTTAGGTATAGTACACCAAAATAGACAGTATCAAACGAAAATGGATGCGGAATACAGAACAGAAAATTTTCAGACACCCTGCCAATGGAATGAAATTATACATATCTATTTTCAAATACCTAATTTTTGTTACTTTTTACGTTGTAGTTTATTATCAATGAAAAAGCCTCGGACCAAAATGAACTGAGTAGAAGTTAGAAATGTGTCTCCCTTTTTAAGGCACATTTTCAGTGTACTTAATACATTGTGATTCTGTACTTTTTTTTATTAATAAGTCAGAAATATTGAACCCTATCTAGGGCACAGCAACATGGGACAATTTAGAGCAGGAGCGGAGCGAAATTGACGAATTTCAGTGTAATCAAATGGTTATAGTACATAACTATTATATAATTTTATACAGATAACTTTAAATACTTCTGTGCCTAACTGAAACAAACGGCGATCGGCGCTTTTGATCACCGATAATGACATTTCACGCCGGATCACCCCGGGTTGGGCCCGGGCCCCGGCGATCCGTCAACACATGCCATTGTTAGCAGGTGGACGACAGGGGGCGAGTTAATTTGTACAATATTTATTCGCAGCATGGCGGGTAGAAACTGGCGGATCATTATAGGCGCCATTTGGCGAGGTGCCTTCGCTAATGGGAAGTAACACTGTTTTTTGCGCATCCTATGTATGACCCAGGTAGCGATGTTTTATGGCCCGTATTTGAACAAATTAGAACCTTGAGGTTAATACAAAAAAAAACTAGTGAAATAAAGAAACATAGAATTTTTTTACATGGTGGTAAGATAAGTTATTTTTATTTTATTATTTATTTATTACTGACTGGAATGAATTGGCACAGGACAGAGGGAAATTTAGAGAATGGGGCTGCCGATGAGGAAATAAATGTAATAAATAAATAATTTATTCTTTTGAATAACGCTTTGTTTTGACCCGAAATCTATATACCTAGCTTTATATATTTGACTGAAAAGAAGATTTCAAAGTGGAAAAAAAAATCCTACTACTTTAGTGCTATTGATGGGAAGACCGTTTTATTTTATTTTTATTTTTTATTGTACAAAATCCACAGCTCTTAGTATTTATATAACTTAGACTTATTATTTAAACTTACAGCCAATAATGGATTTACATATTTTAGATTTGTCCTAGTGTTGACAGTCACAAAAGTACCTACTTAAGTACTGCTAGTTTTAAAGTTTTTAGGTATACCTTATAGTAGTAGGTAAGTTTAGTATACATAGCTATTATTACATTAAGCTAGTTTAAGTGTGTACAAAATAGGTATATGATTTTAAAATTATATATTAAAATATATCAAAATTTCTTTTGTTTTACTATATTTATTTTCCTACCTTTATCTTTATCTGCTTCTTCAATAATTTTGAGGATATTATTATTTAGTTATCCGTTAGTCAGTCCTTACAACTCTAACTCACTCTAACGTTTTATCTACTGCATATCGAGGCTAAATCATTCTGGCGCCTCTCTTACTACCAAGTCCCAATACGTAGTATACGTAGAGGGTATATCAACCATATGGTGCCTGGGCCTATGACCATTTCAAAACCAGCCGTATCAAAGTATCGTTAATCTACTCAAAACAGACAGTCATCTTTCCACCCCTCGTAATATAAACTTTTTATTTTATAACGGACATCATACGGATATTTCCGATTCGAATCGGCAGAAAAATAAATGGATTGCACAGTGTTTCCGGGAAATGTTACTAGTAACGTGTAGGTATGCCTATTTATTTCGTACTCTGGCACAGAATCTCTATTAGCGATTTTCAGTACCTACACGAGATTGATTTCAATACACGAGATTACTTTCATAAGACTATGTACCTCCACCTATGCCTACAGATATTATCTACTATTAGATATACCATTATTTCACCGTTTTTGGTAATTATCGTTGATTCCTACGGGCACTTTTATTACTAACGAGTACATAAGAAAACTTTTTTAACACTACATAGGTTTAAAAAAAGCACCCGTTCTTTAATAAAATTCAGTTTCCCTCCTTCGTCTATCGATCTTTATTTAGGGCCGTATGTTTAGCGAAAGAGCAGGTGTCCGGACGATCAATATTGAAAGATCCAGGCTCCTCAATCGTTCATAATTTGGACAAATCGATTTAGATCGGGCGGTGCTTTTGTGATATGATTTAGTAGCACGGACAAATTGGACCAGCGGTAAGCAATCTGGACTCTGATGTGGTCAGCAATTACAACGACTTAAAAGTAAACGATCGGTAATTTGGAGCGGACGGCCAACCAGGGCCTTTATTGGGACATTCCGGCTCTACTCGTGCAATAAATGCAATAATGCGCTATCTACTCGGTAAATGGTGCTTTTATAACGTAAGAAAAGAAGCTTTCTAAACCATTATTTAACCCTAATGATGCTTTCCTTATGAGCCGTATAGATTTGTGCTTCGAATTTATCTGACTCTACCAATCCGCAAGAGTAAGGGTTTTCCTGGTTCCTACACTGAAATCTACATCTAAATTCGGTATGTGCCTTACCTACCTAGAAGGCTTAGTCCTGACTGACAGACAACGCACATGTCAAACCACTGGAGGGACTTGAATTTTCAAAGGTATATTCTTCATAAAGTGTAAGCGCGTACTAAAGCGTCGATGACACACAAGCGTTTTTACAAGCAGATTGTTGGCGTTTTTAAACGCTAGCGTGTGAGCTTGTTAGCTTTTGGAAAGGATTGTCAACATGCAGATTGTAAAAACGCCGATGACCCTGGGCGACTTAACACGCTACAAGCGAAGTCGCTAGCGTGTAGCGTGTAAAAAAGCGGTGTGTCATCGTACTATAAGAAAGGAATTTTGTTAATTCGCAACATAAACGAAGTTACAGTGTCAACCATTTGGTTCATATTATCAAAAGTTACAAAAAAAGAAAGCGTAGTTTCTATAAAAAGCTTAACAGAACAGAGGAATCAAGGTAGAGTACCTAAGTACTCGTCGTTAGAAATAGTAGCGTATCTTATTCAAATAGATTCCTGTCTCAGGCACGCGCGAAAAAATGATTCATTTGTTTAGCAATCCCAGATGATTCATAGATTACACCACGTTACGCAGTGTCGTGTCACAGAGTAATCAACACTGTCGTGTGTTGACCTAGAAAGACAATGAGGAGTAGAGATTATGACCTCTCAGAGGCAGACGACCACCGGTCATTTTTTTCTCGATAGCAGCGGCTGGTTGGTGAATTGAAATCATATTCAAATAGATATAGAAAAAACAACATAACAAGTCACAAAAAAAGATACTTAGGAAAATACTTACATAAAAGTTTACTTGTAAAGTTAATGGAGCATTGGCGGGTAGTCCCTTTAGGTTATCCGAAAATAAGGTGATGTAAGGCATAAAATCCGTCGGGAAAATATGACACATACATTTTTTATTTTACTTACACCCTGAGGAAACATACAATATAAAAGGAACCTTATAAATGTATTAACAAAAAAAAATAGAGGCTACAATGAGCGGCCTTATCACTAAAATCGCTTTCTTCCAGGCAACCTTTGGATGGAGAGTTGTGATAGAAGTTGGCGTCTGGGCGGGTGAGTCACATACCTAACCTACTGATAGAGGTCGACCTAGACGCGATTCGAGTGCGTAGTGTGTGGTGTGAAATGTGAATAACCGGCCTTGTCGAACGAACCAACGAGCCATGATGAAATCATTATGGAATGACAGTCTGCGTATTACGTAGTTTTTTTCTATTTATGCGTAAAAAAAGATTTATACACGGAGAAAAAAATCTCGTTATGGTCACAAAAATTCTATATTATTTGAATTTGTGACAGCGAGAATAATTTAGTAACGATTACAATAATAATAGTTCCTGCTAACGAAATTTAGTAACGTTACAATATAATAGTTCTAGCTAACAAAAGTTAGTAAAGGGTACAAGAAAATATACCTATTATCGGTTACTATTTTGTCTCGCTATCCTAATTTTTTTTCTCCGTGTAGTTCGAAAACTAGAGCAGAGATGAGAAGATTTGCTGGACCGATTCTTATAATAATGTTTTGAAGATTCAGCTAAGTATTTTGTTATTTTTTTTTTTTTTTTTTTTTTTTTTTTCGGATGGACGTTTAATGCAGTTAGCCGCAGATGGCTGTTACTGCGTCACCGGACTCTCGGCGAGCGCAGATGGCGCTCTGCCTTAAAATTTAGGTTGGGGCAAACAGCACAAGGGTACCCAGCGGTGGGTCGAACCTCGGCTTGGACTGTTGCCAGGGGGATGTTTGGACTATTGACCCAAGGCACCGTTAGGAATCGAACCTAACGATGTAGAGGGCCTGTAAGAGAGATTCCGACCACGCCGGCGCGGTCGGTAAGCGAATTGTGGAGTGTTACGTCTGTCGCGAGATGACTGCATTTCCGCCACCGGATTGGCGGCGGTGATGTCGTCATCTGGGTCGCCTAGAATATGTTTAGGCCTACGGAGGGATTTGACTACTGGCGGGTCTTTAGGATAGTCGGGACCGTTCGAAATGAGAGGATTCGGATGGTGGGGCGCGAGGTCATAATGCCGCCGGGCGGCGCGCTTCATGAAGTGAACAACGGACTCGAGATCGAAATCGCGGTGGAGGTCTATATTTCGCATATATTTAGGGGCTCCGGAAATTCTGCGCAAAAATATGCTTTGCACAGCTTGTAAACGAACTACGTGACGCGTATGACAAAACACCACGGAAGCGTATGTCAATATAGGACGAATGCAAGCTTTGTAAAGGGTCAACTTATTTCTAAGTGACATTTTACTCTTCTTGCATATGAGGTAGTTAAGGCGACCCATGATAAATTTAGCACGGTTCACCACGTTACGGATGTGAGGCTGGAAGGTTAAGCGTTGATCGAGCGTCACGCCAAGGTACTTGGCGGCCGCTACCCATGGAATGGGTTGATCAAAAAGCGTAAGCGGTTGGGATTGGCATCTTCGGCCCTTCCTAGAAAAGTACACTGCTGCACTCTTCGTTGGATTGACCTCAATACGCCATTTGCGGAACCAAGCGCCAAGCGCCTTAAGGGCGGCTTGGAGTCGAATGCATGCGCGTTTGGGATTAGGATTGGATGCGTAAAGCGCGGTATCGTCGGCAAAAAGGGCCAACTCTACCTGCGGCGTGCGAGGGATGTCACTAGTATAAAGCGTAAATAGAAGCGGTGCTAGAACGGAGCCTTGCGGGACTCCGGCCCTGATGGGGCGAGGGGAAGAAAGCTTCCCCTCCACGCGGTATTGAAAGCTGCGACCAGATAGAAAGTCTCGTAAGATGAGCACGAGCCTATCAGGGACACCAAGTTGGGATAGCTTGTAAATCAAGCCATTGTGCCAGACCTTGTCGAAAGCTTTCGCTACATCGAGAAAGACAGCGCCGGTACCGGAAGGGTAAACGGCGTGCATATGAGTCAGTATGTGCTCCGTGATGCGGAGCACCTGCTGAGGGCACGAATGTCTGGCTCGAAAGCCAAACTGTTCGTCAGGGAGGAGGTTATGATCATTAACATGGGACCAGAGACGTCTCAGAAGGAGGCGCTCGTAGATTTTCCCAAGAGCACTAAGGAGACTAATGGGGCGATAACTGCTGGGCTCAGTTGCCTTCTTGCCCGGTTTGGGGATGCCAATAACAGTGGCCTCCTTCCAGGCGTCAGGAAAAGAGCAATTGGACATAGCCGCATTGAAGATGCTGACTAGCAAGTAAATGAGAGCGGTAGAAAAGAGTTTTAGAACTCTGTTGCTAATTCCATCGGCACCAGGCGATTTCTTCGGGCGAAGGCCCTTGATAATCTCAATAACCTCAGCCGCCTTGATGAGGGGCAGAGGCGGAGCCGATGGAGGGTTTGAAGCTAATCGCGAGACTTCACTGTCCACCGTACGGACGTGGACAGGATCAACAGGTTGAGTGCTAGGAGAGCACTGGGATTCGAGGCTTTCGGCCAGGCAATTGGCCTTTTCCTCGTCATCAAAGGCAGGGGGAAGGTTGGGACGGGTGAGGGGAGGCATAATGGAAGTGGCATCCGCCTTCATTGATCGCGCTAGTCCCCAGTAAGCCTGGTGATGAGGCGTTATCTCCGAAAGCAGATTGTCCCACTCATTATTGCGGTGGTCAAGGATACGACGCTTCACCTGACGGTGAAGGCAGCGCATGAGGGATTTGTTCGCATCAGAAGGATACGAACTATAGCGTCGGGTCGCTGCGTTCGCCTCCGTGATCAGCCTCCTCACGTCGTCTGGCAGGGTCCAACGGCGCTCAGGCACCGCGGGGACCTGTTTCGACGATTTGCTTACGGAAGCTGTGACATGGCTGGTCAGGGCGGCGATCGCAACGGTGACGTCGTCAGGGGATTGGATGTCCTCGGGAATCCTATCGAGATCGGGAGAGTGGATCAACTTGAGAGAATTCTCTAGTTTACGCCACTCAACCACGGTCTTGGTAGGCGGGGAGAGGTCGGGGAGAGGGCCTAGCTGGAGGAGCACGGGCCGGTGATCAGAGTCTAGCTCATGAATCGTTTCTATAGAGCGCAACCGTAAGGTCACGTTCTTCAGCAACGCCATGTCTAGGATGTCGGGACGATGGGAGACATTGTGAGGATAATGGGTCGGGGTTAGCGGGGGAATGACATCAAAGTTGAGCGAATCAACTAGGGTGTCGAGGAGTATTTTGTTATGTGGGTGTTATTGTCCCTGATAAACTGTTTTCTGCTAGCATTTATTTTTTAACTCAAGCCGATTTATTTAGAAACTCGAAAACATTATTTAGACTCACCTTAGCCTAGTTTCTTCGGAGAACGGAAAGACGGTAATCAACCATTTGATGTAGCATTAGCTTTACCGAGACCTACATTTTATTTCTGTTTTATTTAGGCTGCTCCCAATATTTTTTTTTTTTGCTTGCATATTCTAGAAGTTGAAAGCGGCTAAGAACAGAAAAAGTGGAACTAGTATAGGGAGACCTTTGCCTAGCTGTGGGACATAGGCTTAATAGATTTTATAATTCTTTATTTTTAATATTCAATCGTTTTACCACCAACTCGCCTGATGGTATTGGTACCTAAGTGATGGTGTGGTTTGGTTCGAATGACGATGGAGGACGCTAGCCCAAAATTAATTGAATAAAGGAATACCTGCCTAGCCTAAAATATTTGTGTCTAATAAGTCAATAGGTACGTCTCGTGGGCCCTTGTACAATGACCGCTACCATTCCACCTGTATCAAAGTGAGCAGGAAAATTCTTAAAGAAAACACCTTCAAGCGCACAGGGCACTATTTACACGAAACGCTTCGAACCGTTTTGACGCACTCTGTACCTAACCCTGGATCTAATGGAGTTTTAACTATTCTTTGCCTGATACCCACGACACTCTGCGTTCGTTGTTTACGAAAAATAAAATTTGCATTTAAAATTGGAACGCGAATGGCACGAGCGCCCCGGGCGGGCGATGCGCTACCGAAATGCACAGCATTGCACGCGTTCGAAATTCAAACCAATTTTCTCCATAATTTATAGTTCCGTGATGTGTAGAGATTTTGGAAGCACAGCAAAATTGCTAGGGAATGAAAGGAAACAGGCAATTTTATTTTGATAAGTGATAGTTGCAATAATCATTTGAAATCGGAATATACCTACTTCCTAATTACCTATGTTCAGCGCTCTATTCTAATAAGAAATGTTTAACTTATTTCTTGCAGCTCTAGATACCTAACCTAACCACATCAATCTTCCGACATGAGCCGAGATCTTATAGTCAAAAGGTTTCTGGTCTAGGTCCAGTTATAAAATAAACGTAAGAACTTTTATTCTATGTCACATTTTGCCATACACGACCAATGTAATGACATAATTTGTATCAATGAGCAGATCAGCGGTCATCAAGGATTTCAAAGTAGCCGCCGCACCTGCTTATGCGTAAAATATCGAGTAAGTGCTTCCATTGGTGATAACATTCTTTCGACTTTGAACTCTTTATCATAGAACAAAAAATGCTCATCCCTTTAAGAAGCTTGTGGGCGCTTAGGGCTTTCTGCGGTGAACGTAATTTTCAGCGGCAAACCACGGAATGTGCGGTGATCGGCATCATTGTAAAATTGAGAATAGTACAGCAATTTTTTTTTATAATTTCACTATGTACAAACGTAGATCTACATACTCGTATAAATGACAAGTGTTTGCCCGCAGCTTCGCACACATTAAACTATTACCGAATAGCAACTCTAAAGAAATGAGAAGCTATTTATTATGAAGAATGTATACCTACCTAAAAAACTTTGACCCCCCGTTTGGCCACTTGGGGTGCGAATTTTTAAAATTCCTTACGTAGCACTCACTTTCAGCTCTTAACAAACATAGCCTCCAAGTTTCAAGTCTCTAGAGGTTCAGAGGTTTGGCCTGTACGCAGTCATTTGTAGTCATTTTATTTAGATTGATTGATTGTGGCCATGCTGTGAACATTCTCAGCATTTCCACGTGGATAAATGATAATTCCGAACAAAAGGATTAATTAATGTAAACATAACACGAGAAGAATGGGTTTGTCTAGTTCTGTCAGTTAGTCAGCGTTTGGTTATCCATAACATGGAATTGTTAAAGCGACAATAGGTGAGGCAGCGTTTACTTACCCACTGACAACTCGATGATTAGCCGTTTTCTACAGACAATGACATGTCACACAACACTAAAAACATAGTCGTTACCATATTCGAATTTTAAACTAGGTTTTTTTGATTGGTGGAATGAAAGAGCGAATGAGTGAGTGATTATTTTTGGTCTGGACTACCAAAGAGTATAAATGCAACTCTACGGAAACCTAGAGCTGAGCAGGCGACATAAACTTAGTTTGCAAGGAAGGAAAAAATGTAATTTCAGTGAATTATCTACCCAAAAATTTGCAATACGTACAAAGTTACTGAGTAGGTTTCTAATATTTTCGTGCACATAGACAAAAAAAGCAGATTCTTTTGTGCATTATGAAACTGAATTGAATGTTTTTGTGTCAGTAAATGACAACGTATAAAGGGTTCTATTATAATCAAAACAATCTCACTTTCGTATTCTTTTGGTCGCGTGCTCTTCCATATTCGAATCACCCTTGATTTTTATCGCATAAATAGGTACAATTTAAAATGTTTTATTATATTCGTTTGTCACAGCCTTAGTAGATGTCTATGCAAATGCGTATCTCATGCCCACGACAGGTGACGCGGCACCCTTAATTGTTTTTATAATAATATTTAAATATTATGACGTTTTTTCCATTGGATTTTTTCTGTGGATGTGGCGCGGGTGGCAAGCCAGGTGGTCCAGACAAAAACTTTCTATAAACTGTAACAGCTTGCTGGGGTGGATACTATCTGTATGAATTTCATTTGCAGAACTATGAACTTGGTCTCACATAGCCTTAAATAAATAAGTAGGTAAATAATAAAATAAAAGAAAACAGGCCAGATCCTTGCTTCTTGATATTTGATACAGAATGCATTTATTTCTATAAAGGTATTCGGACTCGATTAGGTAAAGGGATAGAACCCATAACTTGCTACTTCACAAATCGTTCTATTATGGTATTTTTTTGTATTCGAGGCTCATTCAAAGTACCTAACTATTTTTTAAACAACCTTGCGTAGCTCTTTCTCCTGAAAATGTTTCAAAAACAGGGATGCCAACTGTTACGCTTTTTTAATGTTTAAAAATGGAACTTATCATTTGAGGCCACACTATCCCACAGCTGTTCTTTGATGCCGATGCTGATGTGATGTTCCACATCATTGATAACCACTAGTGTTATTTTTTTTTTCAAATTAAATTTAATTAGTCATACAATTGGCGATCAAGTATTTCTCGATCTATTTTAATAATTCTTCCAGTAACTTATGAGTAATTAAAAATAAGCTAGGTTAGAGTATTAGACGACTATATTCACTAACTTTTTGATAAATTCATGTCTGTTTTTGTAGTCGAAATAAAAAGATGGAATAATTTGGTAAGGGACATCAGCTACAGCTTAACAAAAATTGGCAAGTGCACAGAATAAAGGGTTTTCCTTATAAGTTCATGTCTGTTTTTGTAGTTTTAATAACAAGATCGGAATAATGTTGCAAGGGACATCAGCTTAACAAAAATTAGTAAGTGCACAGAACAAAGGTTTTTCCGTAACCAAAAAACAACTGCCGCATCACTATAAAGTTTTTCCTACGTTTTCTGGTAGCTTTCACTTGTCCGGGTTATATTGGAGATGAAGGGTTAAAGAGGATCATGGCGTGTGCGCATAGCGTGTAGCGCGCACCTGCCGCGCAATCATCTGGCGATTACCGACTCCTGCGCAACCTGAAATTAGGAGCAGCCCTAATAGTGCGCCCGGCTATTTACTTGTAAGGGTAATATATCGATGATTAACAGTTTTCGGATACCTTTGTTCGGTGGTAGATACCTTTATGAGAATATTAAATAGTTTTTAAAACATTAGGTCCGTGGGGCTCAGACGCTTTGCTCTTGTACAAGGAGCTAGCATTGCGTCTGATAGACAAATGAAACGACCAAAGGGCTGGCGCTTACCTCGGTCAAAGGATTAGCATCGCAATTCAACGAGGTAACTTCGTGAGCCTTTTGGATACTTTGCCCGTGGACAGTGACCGAAATTCTATGTATTATTTATTATTTTAGCTAATTCTTTATTTTTATTCCTAGTTAAGATATTTAAGCATAAGTTAGTATTAGTTGTGTAAATAAATTTTATTATTTTAAAGAGGTTTAATAACCTTCGACTGATGTATGTACTTTTAAGTCTATTTTATTTGTGTAAAATAGTGTTTGAGCGCCTTGGAATTTTCAAATAACCCATCCAGAGTTTTTTCGAAAAATTTAAATACACAACTGGGCAAAAGCCTCTTTCCGAGTTTTCCAATATTTGCGCTCCAACGCTAAAGCGTTCTATTCTCTCTGAATGTGTTATTATAATAACAGGCTAAAGCTGAATCGGACACTGATATCAGTGATATCGGTTTAGCGTTAGCCTGGGTCATACTTAATCATCGATTCAAATGAAGAAACCAAACCTAAATGTTGTCATAAAAAGTGTTTCCATGTTTCCGAAAACATCAACGAATTTGAAAGTACCTAAACGAGTTTTAAATTCGCAAAAAAAAATAAGTTGAGTTAAAAACTATCTAGAAGACAGCCTATACTATAAGATATATTGACACAATTATTCAGTGTTTTAATTAAAAAGTCCAAAGAAATTACTCTATCACAAAACTGGGATGGGAGGTCCATGTGACCGAAGACGTGGACGATGTTTATCTCATAATTGCAGGTCCCGGCGATCCTTCATAGGGGGCGTGAAGGGTTATTTGTATGTGTACAACTGTTGATAGTCTGTGGCGTCAGATTTGAGGACATACAATGGCACCCCCCACGTGTTACTGATTGAGGTATAAAGAGTGAATTTTAAATTAATTAAGAGTATTTAAACTCACCTGAATATTAGTGGAGGGAGTTTTTGGCGGGAACGTGAAAATGTCGAGACGGCATTGAACTGTTTTACTAAACTTTTATTACTTTGAGTTATAGAGGGTAAAAACCAGCTAGTGAACGTGTGTGAGTGTTGGTGAATAGTGTAATGCTGTAAAACGTGACTTTTCGTGTTGCCTCCAAAACTCCTAGTAAAGTAGCCACCACCACCACTTTACAGGGGCATGAAAGCGATGAAATTAGTTGACCACGAATGCGATGAATTACTTACCCAATAATGAAAAATAAACGTTCTAAGTAAAAACAAATAGTGTAATATAACTGCGGCCAAGTACTGAGTAAAATATGTTTGTAGAAGAAGAAAAAGTGGACTACTATAGGATACTATAGGTACTATAGGATAGTTTGACCATCATCGAACTATCCTATAGTAGTCCACTTTTTGGTAGGTAGGTAATAGGTATAGATGTGATTATTTTAAAAAATATTTCGTTTCTTTTGGCCTGATAATAAGGTTTATTTTTGCGTAAACTGCGAGGAGATTTGGCCACCCTGTAGTGGATTCGTCGGCTTTGCTCCTGAATTGGTTGCTAGCAAAAACTGCATTTGCATAGTGTCCTCGATGTGTGCCGCGATAGTCCGCGGCCACCGCGCTCATTCGGGAGATGTACGAATCGTAGGACTCTTCAAGTACACTTTGGATATGGTAAAACCTGCCATAATGTACTGGACGTAGGTATTTTTCATTAATTCACACTTGTTTTTTGTCAAAAACGGTCATCGTCTTTAACTTTTACGAATTATAAGAGTCCTCAAGTACCTACACTTTGGACATGGTATAACTACTGCTGGACGTAGGTAGTTTTCATTCATTCATTCGTTCATTCTTGTTTATCGCCAAAAACGGTCACGTTTTTTAATTTTTATCATTCATAGGAGGCCTCACAAGTAGGTACACTATCACAGCAAAACTTGCCATTGTGTACTACTGAATGTTGTTTAACTTGTTTATCGCCCAAAACGGTCATCAACTTTATCGCGCGTTTTTTGTACTACTGATTTCTTGTATTTGCCTACATATAGGCAGAATTTCCCGCGCGCCGTTCTCTGTCTCGCACATTTGTACATTTTTGAAGATATAAATTGGGCAAAACGATTTTTCCCAATTTCCTTCGCTTTTGTTAGATATACCGATGTATCAAAACAAATAATATGCTAAAACACTTCGTGCGGTTATAGTAATATTTTGACCCCTCCACTTTTTTGAAATTTATACTATGTCAATTTATAGCTTCAAAAATATACTTACAAATGTGCGAGCGCGATAACAGCGCGCGGGATTCTAGGCCTTAAGTAGATATAGAATCGATAACTACGAGAAGCTGTTCAGTTTTGTAACCACAAGTAAGATCACTAACGTATAAGGGCCAAAATGTAGCTTGAGCTCATGTTAAGCTTCTGTCATTCGTGTGTCTGGGGACCACAGTGACAAATGTCGATACCACCTACCGCACGCACGACCCTCTGCAACGATCCAATAAATACACGTTTACTACGATTTACATTGCCGATTCTTATCTAAAAATAATTTGGGCTCCGTTATTTCTCTGTATATAAATAACTTTGAATATTTTCGATATATTTTCAGACTACGAATTAAACCTACTTAATAATACCTATTAGTATTAAATAAATCAAGGATATACATACAACAACCGACTTCAATTGCACTGTTCTAGTAATGCTTAACCACTGAAAAGTCACAGGGAAGCAAAATACGCATATTTTTTCAAATCGGTTTATAAACAACAAAGTTCTGAGTTAATAAACATTTCAAATAATCAACCGAATTGATAACCTCCTCTTTTTTTGAAGTGGGTTGAAAAAAGCTAAATTTAGAAGGGTGGTCCTTACTAACCTTTCTACGTAAGTACCTAAGTAGACGTACGTACTCGTATTTATAATCTACGTAGATCCAGAACACATTTCGGTGCAAACAACTTTGCCAGCTCTATTGGTCTTTTTGTTATTGATCCAATTTAAATTTAGTCAAAATTGAATGTTTATTGACCGGCGTGTGTAAATTAGAGGATAATATCGCTAACGCAGAGGACGTTGAGGATTTATAAAGATACTTCAATTTATAAAGATTAAGGTCATGTCAGCAAAAACTGAAGATAATAATGCTGATGGATGCCGGTAAGAGTCACTGGTGTTTTATAATTTTCAAATGGCCTCAGTCAGTTGCAAAAAATCTACCTATTTCACACAACATAATTTAATCGTGTTCTTATTGTGTAAACAAGACACGTGATGTACCGGGTACTCTCCTGGTGGAATCACATCTGCCTATGGTCAAAACAGTGAAACATCTCTACCATAGTTTTCGTCTTATTTATAACATTTTAATGGTCCTAAGATCGCAGTAATTACTCTACTAATAATGCGGCAGAATATATGGCAATGTTGGTATGATACCTACTCATTCAGAGTCCAAGCTCATCATCATCATCAGCCTATCGCAGTCCACTGCTGGACCTCTCCCAAAGTCCGCCATCGCACCATATCTTCGGCTCGCCGCATCCATCTCCTGCCTGCAACCTTTCGCAGATTGTCGCCCCATCTGCCAGGAGGGCGCCCTACACTACGTTTTCCAAGAGACGGAGGCAAAAAAATTGTCTTTCAAGAGACCCCAGTAGCTTATAACGTAGTTAAAGATTTTATTTTCAAAGGCAAAGTCTATTATTTCTATCAGTATCTATTTTTTTTTTTTATCCTACTATTGATATTGGGACAGGAGGAGTCGGAAGGTAGCACTCTGGTACAAATTAACATAGTAACGAAGGGGCGGGCCGGACGGTATTTCACGCCCAAAAATAAATAAACACAGGAATGCGGCCCGTAATGGACGAGATGCTTCGGTATTTGGATTAATGTTTGACCTTTATCAACACCACAAAAAAAACTTGAGTTGAAAATAATTATCAAAATCGGTTGGCGGCTGATTCGCGATTATTCGAGTTGGGTATGTATAAGATACACACATATTGTCGAATTCAGAGACTCTTCTGTTTATATTTTAACACGTTATTAAAAGTTGCAACATGAGAAATTGACTCTACATATGAATTAGCATTAGAAACTGAGAGCAATCCATAGACTTTTTAAGCAAATAGCGACGTCTAACAAAACTGAAGGTACAAGGTGTATCTAAGCAACCGTTCCAAAGACTAATTAAAAAGTTCCTACGCACGTCCTATAGGGTTAAATATGCCGAGATATATTCCCAATAACGATATGTACACCTTTTCCTAAAAACCTCAACCATCTTAAAAGTATGAAGCACATAAAACATGCTAAAACTTTACCTATTATCACATACATTTGATTTTTTTGGACACGATCTATCTTTCTGGGGCATCTAGTCCGGTTTTACATGTTACAAAGCAGCCCCTTATCGGTCCTTTGTCTTCGCCGCTTTTAACTAACCCCACAAAGTATCAAGTTGAAAGTGGAGATGGACAATGTAATTGGTTATTAAAAAGCGCATATTTCACGGGGCGCGTGGGACAGCGCCTTGATTTGTGAGCAACGGCCACGCCTCTTCATTAACATGCTAATGCTGATTCTGGGTGGAATGCTTATTGGGTCAGTACTACCCTGTGGTTGCACTTGTTTTGTTATTCGGATAACACTTTTATAAGGCCGCGTTGGCATTCCTCAAGTGCATAAACTTTCCGGATTTTTGATTGTAGGCATACTCTGTATACGCTGTCTCGCTCGAATTTCATTTTTATAGAGGCATAGGGTAAAACAGAGTCAGATACCCCAAAAGGAAAGGCCCTTTTGCCTAAAAACCTTACTTTCGAAAATTAAATGGAAGGAACCAAAAAAAAACTTAAAACTTTATAGTTTTTTTTTCTGGTTTATACTTTACCTATTATTACTTTCATTTGATTAACGATAGTTAGGTTTTTCGGAGGACACCTTAAAATGGAAAGCTTTGGAGGAGGCCTTTGTCGAAGGACAAGCTGACAATTAAAAAAACACTAAATATGTAGGTATACAGAAAGTGCATAAAATGATTAGTAAATTTAGAAGTTACACAATACATGTATTATTATTAGTAATTAAGTGCAGCAATAAACGCTTATTTTATTTTATTTTTAGTTTTTCAGAGGAATTGATGCGGACAAAATGAAATCTTTGGAGACGGCCTTTGTTGAAAGACAGCTTTAGAGTAGAATGAACCGGTTGCCGATACCTAGACTATACATATACATATAAAAGAAAAAGCAATAAAGGCTTATTTTATTCTATTTTATTTATTTTAGTATTTTTTTTTGGAAAAGGGAAACCTATCCTTTTGGGGCATCTAACCCTGTTTTACTATATAATCCAGCTACTTAATTTTTAACTATATAATAGGCTATATGTAGATATCTAGGTAATCATAAGTTGGTACATTATTAACTCAGTCAGATTCTACCGACATAGACAGTTTTGTTTCATTGATTGCCCATTTGATAGCCTACATAAAGATGGCTATAAAACCCGCCGTAAACCCTGAGACCGAAGCAAGAGTGAGCTGAAGTGAGTCAATATTGATTAAGGCATCAAATCAATGGATCAATGGCCGTGGCGAACTGTGGAATGGTGAGGAATATTGTGTTTTCACCAGTTTCTGGTGTTAATGGGCAGTTTCGATTTGATTCGAGGGTTATGTGTAGGTGCATGAAAGCATGCGTGTGGCCGGGAACACAGAATACATGGCGGCTAGTACAGGATCGGACTTAGAATTTTTCAGGATTTTCTGGCTTGGTTACAGACTAACATAGTCGTAATATGACTATGTAAATACGAGCGGGTCCTAAAAGTTTAATACTTATTTAGGTTTGAAATAAAGCAAATCAATCTGTGCTAATGCATGTGACTATTGATACTATGACGTACTTTTTTTTAATGTAAATGGGACAAGACTAGCGAAGCGCTCTCTCTGATGGTAAGAAGTCACGCTTGCTCATGACCAAAACTGTGCTACTCACTGGTCCAGTGAGTAGTCCTGAGAAGCACAGACTCAACGTAGAGACGTGAAACTTGGAGCTGAAGTGAGTACTAAAATGAATTTTGAATATACGCAACACAAACAAAGTTGCGGGGTGTCAGCTAGTTGTAAATAAAATTTTGAATATCTTCCATGTTTTCAACAAGTATGTTTTTACATATGTACGTACATATCAGAATATTTGTTATTTAATTTAAATAGTTTGTTTAATATGTATAATAATTATAACCTTAATAAATAAAATAAAAAAAATCTTTACCCCTGTTTCTTCACTCCCCCTCTACCCAGCTCCCTCCCTGTCGAGCAGGGGAGGCGGTCCGGCGCCCGCGACGACAATGCGTGTCGTAATGTATGCGCGCAGGGGAGGTCCCATCGTGGGAAGGCGCTATCCAGCATTTAGACTGTTATAAATATCATTAAACTTACATACAATTCTACTCAGGGTATGTAAAAAGACCAGTGTCCTTTGTCACGAGGAGGTAAGAGAACAAACTTGTTTTGTCAATGGTTGTTTTCTTCTGTCTCGTCGTAGTCGAGCACATACAATGCAGATATTATGGTAGTTGCTCGTTTGTTTCTAGTAAACCTATTATTTTTTAATTCTATTAAATTATTTAAAAAAAAATATTCATTAATTTGGTAAATTTAATTACCTATTTAATATATTTTAAGTCGCTGATTGAGCTCAGAATTTATTAATCACATTTTTTTCATAAAACATGAGTTACACAGTTTTGGTTTAAAATAATAATAATAATAATGGAACCATTTTGCTTGACGCTCAACTATACAGAAACACATAGAAAAGTATACTTCACATAAGAACTTACGTAAGTACTTTCTTACATTAGCAAACTACAGAAATCACGACAATAGTCAATACTTACCTAACTGTATACTTATCTGCCGTATTTGTATAGTTTTCATTTGTAGTTCATATCCCACCCAATATCAATAAATAAAGTAATGTCACACGTAAAGTAGTTTTCGGCTATATATCTATCGCTACGCAATGTAGCGTAGCGCTACGGCGTAGCAGGGCTCGTGGCGCCGGCCGCTCACTGGCTCGCCATCTGTGGCGCGGCGCCGAACAACACACGAGAATTTGCATAAGCTTTTTGTGTTCGGTAATATGCGGCGTATTTTAATTGGCCGCGATTAAATCTTAATAAATCGGTCCGTGTTCCCACACGCGTTCGAAGGGTTCCAAAACACAATACAGTACAGTAAGGGCGCTTAGGCTAAATCTTTGGAGCACAGTGCGGCAATGCGCGGAAATTTAATGCGATAAGGATATCTTGGGAGTTCTTTAATTTATTAAAGACGTTTATTTGCGTTTACTGCTAGAGACCTAGCGGGCTGCGGGTCTTATAACTCAATTCTACCTTAGCCATAGGTCGTCATACTTGGTGGCTAACAACCGTATTCAAAGACAGTCCTTATCCACAAACTCACCTTACTTATGAGTATTAAAATCGCCGCCACTTTACTTACGGTTTCATCTGTCATCTGTCAAATTTCAATGTAAGTATTTCCTTGAGTGTAAAATCGTATTAGAATACGGGTGTAAGTGGCGGAGCGCCGATCATCTGCCGATGGACCGATCCAACTGTAGGGTTATCCCAATCGACGGAAGCCTCAGCGTTCTTGGATAAAGCTTTAGAGTATGTACTTACTATTGGGTTGGGAGTGAGTGAGGGGGGTATCGTGACATCGAGTTTTCCTTACCGTTAGTCCAGTATAGTGGCAAGACAGCAAAGCGTCCGTAATTACGCTGGCAGTGTATGTTGTAATTTGGCGATGGCCGCGGGCGAAAGGGAGAAATTGCGCGGGATTTCAGGACTAAACACATCGCGTGCGCGCGCGCAGCCGGCCACTTGAAAGCTTGAAACGAACTCCCCAATTACCAATCGTAAATTCCGTGCTAAATTAATGACTCGGTTTGCAACTGTAACTTTGTCGAACGACGAGTTCAAAATCATTTTGAACTTTTTAACCATGTTTTTTGTTTGATATCATTTTCCACGAAATTACTGATCCATCAATTCTTGTGCCCAACTCTCTTCGCTCAGAGAGGATTGGTCTAATAAATAATTTATTGTAGACATACCCTAATCTAAAGCGGTTATGGAGGGCACTTATTATCTGGGTTACCGAAGGAGCTTATTTCGGCACATAAACTGGCGTCCAAAACTAATTTATATTGGAATGTGATATACGCGCGGGCGGGCGCGTAGGCCTATAAACCACCAACTTAGAGCGGGACGATAGATATGGTAGTCCAAAATGTTTAATCAACGAAAGCGTCCGTCTCACGGTTGTTTATATTGGGTAACATAAAACTACATAATGATGCAACCACTTCGTCTTCTCCGTATATAACAAATCCTATGACTTTTCCAGCTTCTATACTATGTCAAATTTCAGTCAAACGGGTCAGTGGTTTCTGCGAGCTGGAACAACAAACATCCATCTATTCATCCTTCTTCACTAATAAAAAATCTTAGCAGGCAGAAACAGGAACACTTAATTGATGAAAATAAAACCAGGAGGAGATTGTTCTCAGTTCAATCGTTCAATCTAATTTTTTTTTGTCTGTCTATCATTCCGGGTGGAATCTTGCAACTCAAATTTAAAAGCTATCCCGCTGAAACTTTCAGGGTAGCTCACAATTCGATGCAATCTAAAATGCGCTATATCTCGTAAATACTTCAAAATCATACATGTTTTTTTATATTTTTAATCTACATTTCTTGTTTATGACCTCTGTTTAATTTACTGGATCGTCAGCCTAAATGGCGGGTGGGTTAAACGCCCGAGGGCACGCGCGGGCCGGTTTTAATCACCTCACCTTTAGCTTAAACTACAGAAGCATTGCCGCCGAACCCGGCGCCACGGCCCGACTGAGCCCATTATCTTGCCTCAACGATCCACTTGTCGAGAAGGTGTCGGCGGGATAATCAACGAGGTATTGGCGAGGTAGATGTACCTATATTCGTACCTACCTTCTCAAATTACGACTGCACTCAAGACGTGGTTATTTTTGCCGTGGTCTGGAATTGGTGACGTCATGCATGATGCATCAAGGGTTTATGGGGTTGAGGTCAAATTGTCATTGTGTAAAATTCTCATCATTCAATATTTAGGGTAACTTTGTCATCGCTCAAATTATCATTTTCTAAATTGTTATTATGAATTATTTTTATTATTGTTGAGTATTAATAAAGTTACCCTAAAAATAATTAAATAATTTGAGGGATGACAAATTTACTAAATTTGTTTATAATGACTTTTTACTCGATGTAAATTTTATCTCAATTTTGGTTGAGTATGCTAGCTATGTATAAAACTGTTTGCCACAATAATCCTTAGCATCGTCCATACTCTATTTTCAGAGACATACCAACATGCCAAATTAGTCACAATAAAATCGATTAGAGCGATCGATACCGATCGAGTCGTCATGACGATGAGAATCGATTCGTCGATTCCCGTGACAGGTTTTTGCGCGGATTCCGGAGTGAGCTGTCACGGTCGAGGTGTCAAAATGCGGATTCTCACGCTGTCAACTGCCTAGCGGCGCCGGCGCAGGGGACATGAAATTAATTAATATTTTTGCTGATCATAATCAACCAAGAAGGGTTAATGACAACCAGCTGAACCAGCCGACCGGTAAAAGTAGAGATTTTGAAATAAAAGAAAACGAAGCTTGCTATTAGCATGGATGGATCACGCCAGAACTAGTGAACAAATAAGCTGATATTTGGTATGAAATATGTTACTGCTTTATTTTGGCTACTTTTACACTGACACGAAGCCACGGACAGTAGCTAGTTTTGTTATAATAACAACAAACAAACATTCACACACTCACACCCCTGCACTAGGATCCCCTGTGTCGCAGGCGGCATGGACACATACAAGACATCACAACACCCAAGACCCGAGAACAAACATTAGTGTTCATCACACAAATATTCGCCCCGGCCGGGGATCGAACCCGGAACTCCAAGCTTCGTAGGCAGGGTCACTACCAACTAAGCCACGGTGTCGTCGTAGTCGTATAATGGCAAAAAAGTAGATCAAATTAGTTGATCTCAAAACTGGAGCAATAAAATGTTGATTAGAAAAGAATATTTGTGGCATTTCCGAAACTTTTCTGTGAGCAAATTGGCCAATAAAGTCTGCTAGTCTGTCATAACCACAGCCGTCTAGACGCACCTTGCGACCTGTTTCTTATTACGAGAACAAACTATTGATCAACAGGACTAAAAAAATAGAAAGAACAGCACACGTAACATGGAACTGTCACAAAGGCTTGTCTACGGGTTTATATTCGTCAATTTATCAAATAGTCTTTAGTTATGAGTCGAAATTAAAAAAATCTTGATTCAGGAGATAGAAGCCCTAATGACAGTTCAATGCTAGTGGAGGAAAAGTTTCCTTCAGTTCGTACTTATATCTTTTATACGCACTTATATCTCTGTCTCTAGATAAGGATTTACAGTCATAAAGAGCAATGTGCGATGAGGACAAAACGATGTGTGTAATGTGTATCATACATACCATTCTTATTTTGGCGTGGTGCACAGAGATAAGCAAAGTCATGTCCAAAAGCTCCAGTTCCAAGACACTGGAATGCTTGTGGTTTCCGAGTCGGAAGCACAAAGCGAGCGATTATCCGCTCCGCTGTGTAAGTAATCGACGAGCTATCGAGCCCTATTACTTAACGCGTTGGATGGAACTCGGCCGTGATGCAGCGGTTTTATTTGATCAATGGTATATAGTGGGTTCTGGCTTCCAAAGTACCTGATCCGAGAGTTGTTAAATAATAGTTTTAATTATTTAATAATGAATTTTTTCCCTAACACAGGTATTCTTAAAAGGAAGCCTCTAACCCCTATGTAAAATTACGATTAAGGTTTTGAATAAAATATTTGTATTTTTATTTGGATAGTAACTACTCGTATTAAGAATTCAGGCTAAATATAGAGGTAGAGTGCTTTTAAGTTAAGAAGAAGGGAGAGTAAAGTCAAAGACTATAGACCACAGATGAATATTACTACTTATATATATATATATATGTATATGTATTATACCACAGAGTACTAAGATTGTTACACTATGCGATATTATATGTCTTACTCAAGAAAATATAAGCTGAGCTATCGAACCCTATTGAATGGAACTCGGCCGTGTTACAGCGGTTTTATTTGACCAATGGTTATATAGTGGGTTCTGGCGTCCCAAGTATCTAATCCGAGAGTTGCAAAATAAAAGTAACTACTGGTATTAGGAATTCAGATTAAATAAGGAGGTAGAGTTATTTTACGTTAAATAAACATAAAGAGAGTAGAGTAGACTATTAGACCACAGATCACCTATCACTACAAAGTGCGATATACATATATGTCTTACTATAGAAAATATAAGCTGAGGAGCTTACAATATATTTTCTAGAGTGAGACAGATTTTGGTGAGTTTCCAAGGCCCAAGCCATCCAAATATAATAAGGTTAAAAAAGACAAATCTTTGTAGTCGCTAGTAACCAGCGTCAGATCGGTCAGCCCCGCATCGTTGGAAATTCCATTTTATTTTCATAATTATTTTTGTAGAAACAGAAACACAGACAGTCACATAAACTCTGAGCAAGTAGGTACCTAAATAACAAGCCGTGTTGACGTCATCAAGAAATCCGCAAACCTTGCTTCCTTGTAGGGAAAGGTTTTTGGGGACATCCGCGCGATAAACCTAGATCCTTGTTGGATATTTCTTTATCATTTATGTTTATGTCGATTGACAGAGCTCATCTTCTGATTATGTTGTTTATTTTACCAACGTGGGCTTAACCTACTTATTAGTATTACTGTAGTTATACTTTTTGTTACGAATTTAGTAAAATTAAATTGCTGTACGCGGCTTTGCCTGCGAGTTCTTTATTTATATATTCATCAGGATAAAATGCATTTATCGACTGTATTTTTTTACTATACCAATTTTAGATCATTGTTTCAGTGGTTTTGACATCAAAGAGAAAACCATCCATCATCAAAAACTTTTGGCTCTAAAATGCTTTAGTTTTTTTTTCTATTATTCTTGAATATTATCGAATCCACATCTTAACCATTTTATTATTACAGCTTAAGCTAACTACTACAATCTATAATACAAAATACCCATAGACCGTTGCAAACGATCTATAGGTAGCTCAACTGCTCCACCTCGATACCCGATGGCAGCGTGCCGAGGATACTGGCTGCATTGCCTCTTTGTATTGCAAGGCTTATTCTTTGGCCGAACTAACTTTTATTATTCTATATACCATTTAGTGACTAATTTTACAAGCTTTATTTGCTTTTATATGTTTGTAAACGATTGATGGATAAATAATTAAACAAACTGTTATATTCCATATTATCAGGAGGCCGCGAATTGTCTTAGCACGAGTCGAGCGGAGGCAGGTGTGCGCGAGCGCACCTGTGCATCGAATACTTCAGTGTAGTGGGGAAGCTCGACGTAAAACATTGCATCGATCTTCATGTCCCAACAATGAAGGTAATATAAGCTGTATGGATTGGTTAATAACTAGTGTGAAGTTGTAATCATGACTCGACAATGGAAAATATTAAGGCCTGTCTTCACTTAGTTGGCACTGCAAATTATCAAAAAACAAAAAAAAACAATATGATATTGATAATCTCGAATATTGGAAAAGGGTTAAGGCAGCGCAGTCACACTTAGGCCGCAATTTTGAGTTTTTTAAAACCATCTGAGAAATCGAAAATAGTGTTATAAATTCTGAAAAAAATATATGCATAAGTTGAGGATATAGTCTATCCAAATTCATAGCCAGTTACAAGATCATTAGTACTCCACTCTATAGAAAAAAATCCCAAAGTTACCCCTCTTTGTAGTGTTTTTTCAAAACTATGACTAGCCTAATGATATTTTACAATTAATTTTTGCACGTGACTATAAGGCAATAAATATTTCTAGACATTTTCGTAGAATTTGACTTGATAAAACGATTTTCTTTTTTACTAAGTTTAAATAACTACAAATTCGCGAGCGCGGCGGCTTGGCAGGCTCGCTCAGTCGCGCGCTGGCGCTTACGGAGGCCGGACCTATGTCAGTTTTCCCGCGATGACAGATATCACAAATTAAATTATGCACGACATTATTTAGTTTGTGAAGTCTGTCATTCTCTGTCATAGTGCCATAGTTTATGAAAATCAGTATGACTAGATACTGAAGATCGTTACAAGTCAATGGGGCAGCTTCAGAAAACTGACATGGACGCCACCACAGTAATGAATCTACCACCTGCAGATTCTTTTAAAACACCACACACAGATGTAGAGAGAGTATGCTTGTATCGGGTACAAGATACCTACAAGAAATATTTTTTGTAGTATTATGTACTTATAGTACCTACATAATTTTTAATTAGCTTTAGCTTTATATAAAGCTGCATATACCTATAGTAGTATTATTAGCTGACCGAACGAGCGCGAAGCGAAAGCCGAAGGTCTCTACTTCAGGTTGGCCAAATATGCTTGTGTATGTCTGTCCGGGCGGCCACCGGCCACTGTCCTCTTCAGGTCGCATTTCTCAACAGATTCTCGTGAAATTTTGTAAGCAGGTTCGGTAACTGAATATAATGTATGATGTAAAATTGTCCTAATGTCACAAATCACTGAATTTACAAATTCCTAAAATCAGTAAAAATAATTTGTGTCATCAGCTAAACACAGCACTGATCGCAGCGAAGCAACAACTTGAGCGAAGCGAAGGTTGTCCGTTGGCTGCTTGCGGGAGTTGCGGGTCACATCGAGATGAGCTCGCTTTGCAGTAAAGCGAGTTCCCCACCCGAGCGTAGCGAGACAAGTACCTGGCAGTTATGGGTGCATTTTTCCAGTTAACGATATAGATTTCAATGTCAAATTTCAAATTCAAGAAGGCGGATAATTTATTTTTTTCAAATTATTATCATGAATGTCGATTTTGACTAATTAGGGGTTGAGGATTGATTATTTTGTTTCAGATTTGAAATCCACGATGACAAATTGTTTTTGTTTGTAATTTATTTTAGGGGTATCGTTTTTGACTAATATGGAGTTGAATATTTTGTGTCGGATTTGAAATCCAACATGATGGACCATATTTTTTAAATTTTTGCTCATTCATTGCATCATTTGCTCAGGATGATGATTAAGAATTGTGTGTTATATTTTAAATTCAAGATGGTGGTCAGTTTCAAATGTGCATTTATTTTTGTTTTATGGATTTAGTGGTGATTACACATTTCACTTATTTCGATAAATTTTTACACAATTTTTTAGAATAAGTAAATTAAAATATAAAAAAATAATTTAATTTAAAATTAAGAAAGGTAAAAAAGGTTTCAGACTTGGCCATCATCGCCCCTCTCAAAAAACCAGCCTATATATTCAAACAAAATTCTAATTTATCACTACTATAAACAAAGTTTGATCATAAAATATGCATTTCTAAAGTAAAATAAAATTATCCTACTGGTTTTTTTTGTACTGTAATTCCTGGCTTAAATCAAAGGGATTTCGCGAAAAAAATGACGATGAATTCAACGTAGAGCAAATGGCAGTAAAGGAATGTAGAGCATTGTAGATAGAGTTCTAACGCAAGCTCCTGGACTAGGGGCTTCGATTGTTGCATTCCCCTTGATCAGCTTCGATAGTCGATACAATCTGCCGATTCTTTCGAGTGAACGCGTATCATAGAGCTGGCAATGAGTGGAGTGTGACGATCTCGATAATCGCTATGCAAATGCGCGGAATACATTATGAGATATAAAGTTCTTTAAGTATGTACTTATAATAAAAAGTACCTGCTACATAAAGAATTTATCGATTAACAATGTTCGTGTATTAATTAATTTTTTATCGTGTTTTTGTAGTACGTAACGAAATCAGGTTCAATAGTTATGCGTACGAGTGAAAAGCTCTGCTCTATCGAGCATTCACATTGGTAAAGTGTTAAAAAGTAACTCTTGCCAGATCAATGAATGAGTCAAACAGTCAACATTTCAAAGAATAAAGAAGATACAACGCATCATCACCCTCCACACATGACTTCATAAAGCGAGCCAGAAAAGATTAAACAAACACGCAGGAAATTGAAACAAGTACAATACACAAATGAATGAAAGAATAACAATGTCGAGTCCGGTTCGTTTCCAAGTGAACGCGGGTTCGTTGGCGGTAACCAACCGGCTATTTTCGATACGGAGACAAGAAAATCGTTTATAATTAACCGCCCGTGGCCTACAGACGTGCCGTAAAATCAGAAATAAACAAAAACATACAGCTAATACATTTAGTTGGCGTGGAAATAAGTTATGACACATCTGTGCAAATTCCTACAACGCATCTATGTAGTGCAAGAACGATGGATTAACATACGTACGTTGATAAAGCAAGAGAGCGGAACCCACCATATCATACAGCTAAAGCTTGCTTAATTCATCCTCATCAGCCTTTCGATGTGGGCCATGGCATCCTGTCTGTGGCTTGCTGCATCCTTCTTTTGTATTATTGCTCAATTTTTTTTTTTTTCTGTTACAATTAAGGCAAAGTAATTTATAATATAATATATAAGGAGTAATTTAGCTCATACAGTTAATACACTACATTACACTATTTATTATAGTACTATTTTATATCCTTCTTCTGCCTGCAACGTTTCGCAGATCGTTACTCGACTCGAATAATCAATCGGCTGACCTGCAGTTAGCCTGATTGATCATTACCATTTTCATCATTAACACTAGAAATACTCACTGACTCTATCTTCTCCTGTACCCATCCAGTTTGTCATCCGATGACTGGCAATAACAACTGCCTGGCATATTCTAGATGCTTATAAAAAAATTGACAAGCATTTAATAAAGTGGCATAATGATGAATGATGATTATGATACTAGACTAGAGTCGTGTTGAATTTGAATGGAATTGTATTTTCTTTGCAAGTAAATGATCTCTATTTTATCCTAATTAATGTAATATGATATGCAACATCTGGAACATTTGCCTAAGTTGACGACATCCAAACGTATCGAAGTGCGAAGTAGTTGGGATGGCGCCGCGACGCGTCGTTGCAAAGAGAAAACGTTGGAGTACCTATCCTGAGCGTACTCTAGGATAATAAATACTTAACTACTACTAGACTTAAGCAATATATAGAAGAGACTGGAATGAATTGGAGGAGGTTTTTACTGCAAGAGGCGGACCCTAAACTTAAGAAGCGAAACCTGCATAAATTTTATTTATAAAATGTAAGAGAATAAACCTTTTTTTTTTACTAGACTTAACTACTGAATTACTAATGAATTCGAAACCAGTTAAAAAGATACTATAGCCATGATGACGTTCAATTGTCGGTCCCGGGTATAGTTGTAGTCGTTGAGCCAAGTCACACGTGATGATGATGAGAATTAATGATAGATTTTATTTGTCTTGAGTAGGCATGGGGAGTATACCGAGTAACATGTTATTTGTCATGATATAAAACTGATCACACTATACTTGTTATTTTCTGAGTCTATTACAAAATACTCGGTGATCCGACACGGTGCGGCGACAGGCGATTTTGTACGCCGGCGGTCGCTGTGATTGATTCATGTCATGATAAGAAGTCATCAAGCTATTTCTACCTGTTAAGTCCGGTGTCGCAGTCATGGCCATCAGCGGCAAACTCCATGGTATTCCAGATCCTTCTCTTTCACTTGGTTGACATTCTACCCTGAGTCCGTCCACGCCCAGACACGGATGTTGCCGCATTTAGACGGAGTGCAAAGGATTTGAGACGCCCGAGACAACGCGCCTCGAGTTGGTTGCGAATTGTTCGCACTAATTTTAACATTTAACTTGAAATGCTGTTTTCCTAAACGAGCTGAGGGAACAAAGACGTACTGTTTTAATCAGGTACTTGAAAGATAAACTACAATTTCTATTTATGTAGAGTACTTCAGCTTCAGAGAATTCTGAAGTTTATACGTATATTATAAGTACTTATAGCTTTGAATTGTACCAGATATCATTTGCATTTTTTTTTATATAACAGGTAAAAGTCTTATCTTGGATTTTTTTTATAAAAGTAGTTGTTTTCTTTTACTGAGAACATCGGCAAAAGACTTCTCATCTACACCGGCGACTGCTTCATTTATAATAAAAAAAATAAAAATACTGCTTTTCAACACGAGAATTGCCTCTATATAAAAATTGAAACTTGAAGAAGGAAAAAACATTAACCACTTATTCCGCCTATTTACATATAACAGTAAAGTTATAGCTCTATGTAGAGTTATAAAACAAAGCAAAAACACGGAATCACATTCCAAAGGATATAGTGATCTAGATCCGTTTCGTCTAAAACCAATGGCTATAAAACCTGTATCCAATCCATAGTCCTTGAACCGGCGACCGGGTGCAAAGGCCTAGCTGCATAGCGGACCGGCCGCGTGACCTATACCGGCCTTGCAGTTGCAAAGCAGGTGCTTTTCAAGCTGTATGTGATAAAAAAAAATACTTGTTTTGACCGTGTGTTGTTCCTACTAATAATATACATAAGACACAAAAACGAGGTGAGCGCGATAAATACCCGTTACAATCAAATAACTATGTGTGATAATCGCGAAAGTCTACGAAAAACTATGATATACCTACATAAGGTTGTGTATATGTTTGTTTTTTATTTGCCTATGTATTTATGTATAATATGTATGTATTTCTTTATTCATTAATTTATTTTTTTATTTATTTACTAGCTGACGTCCGCAAGTTTGTTTGCGTCGGAAATTTTCAGCATCGGTATATATAAAAAGTCCTATGTCCGTCTCCTGGTTCTAAGCTTTTCCCCACCAATTTTCAGCCAAATCGGTTTAGTCGTGCTAAATAATGTAACTAACACGACTTTCTTTTATTAATATTGATTGATTGATGATTGATTCATATATTAATTGTCTTTTCTATGATTAAAATGACTCCTATCATGTAAGGTCTTTGTTTGTCCTTCTCGCGACTACGTTACGACTTCCAGTCTTGCTGAGCGAGGAGAATAAACAGAATAAACATTTTAATAATAATTTGTTCAATTATAAGTCAAAATATACCAATTTGATTTAAATAAATCCATTCAATTCGGACAGAGGAGTTATTCTGATGGGAAGAGATCGCGCTCTCCCATGGCCAAAAAAGTGTGAAAGGCTTTACACACGGCAGCTATAATGTAATACATAGTACATTATGATATAAGTGCGGTAAGTTGATAATTTTATTCATAAAATGTTAACCACTTTTCTGACATAAAAACTCTTTGCTAAGATTTAAAAAGTACCTACAGTTCGTTTAAGACGGAGCATTTTGATAAACTATGCGTTTTACAATACAATAACGCACAAGTACGTAGCGAGATACATACATTACGATATTGAAATTGGTGAACAGCAAGTATTGAATAAATTTATAGGATACACTATTATTTCGGATCTGTATTTGACGACGATTGTACAATATACGTCACGTGGTTTGTGGTCCCAATCGACGGATTCAAAAATGTAAACCGGCGATTCGGACCGTGGTCCCAATCGACGGATTCAAAAATGTAAACCGGCGATTCGGACCGTGGTCCCAATCGACGGAAGCCTCAAATAAGAGACCCTTTACGAGCAAATGTGTTATAAAATTCTTGATATATTAGTATTCGGTAAGATCCGGGAATTATAGCTAGTCTAGGCAATGTGGTAGTTTTTTACTAATTTAATTACTCCGTTGGACAGCGGATAATGCAGCTTGTGCGTCAGGTGCGTGCACGTACGCTTACATAATCATACTACATATTTCCTTGGTCTAGGCGCCATAGATGGTTTGCACATTGCAACCAACAATGCGACCAATAATGCGATATGATTGAATTTGGCAATACGTTGTTTATTTTTGTTTCCTATTTTTCTACTAGTTTTATTTTCATGATAGAAATATGTTAAATATGTTACAGACGGCTGCGTTAGGTACTTCCTTACTCAGTAGCGGTACAGGATACAAAAAGTAAAAGTAAAATAGCCTTTATTTCTAATAACTCAAATTAATTAAATACACTATTTTTCTTAATTAATACTAACATTAAATTAGTCGCCTTATTGGCGTAGGCCTCAGGATACAAACTCGTTGTTAAAACAGTGATTACTTGAAAATAAAATAATCGAAAAATAGGATGAACTTAGTAACAATTTGACCGATCCACTTTTTTAATTTATTCTCAATCAAATCTTCATAAATATACAAATGTGCAAGCGAGATATGGGCGCGCCCCATTCTGTGCGGATATAGTTAAGAATATATAGTTGAAAAATTCGTAAAATAGTTTTTATCTTGATACCACGCAGACAACACCTATATCATCTTCTTATTCGGACCATCGTTTTGAGAAAGCTCTCTCCGTTTTTGCTGTTTAGTGTTTACCTTGAACAACTCAGCTCTATCTTATCGCGAACAGTTATTGGTACAAATAGCCCAAATAGATAATCGATAGACAAACGACACTTGTCGATGTCCAAACACACAATGACGCGCGACTTCACTTGAAAACTTAAATAAGCCTTCGTCGCGTGTCTCTAGATGAGTTACAGACTGAGGCACTATTTTCAGATATTTAGTAACTATTTCAAAATTAAAATGAACCTTATTTAATAGGTGTTTGAGGTGTTTTAAAGTTTGATCGGGGATAAAGATAAGTTGGCAGGATAGTCGGTGCTGGGTCAAACAAATGTGTTTGTGATAGATAGCACTTATCGCCTGAGAACTTCAAACAGGCGGGCCGGGCGTGCCACTGCGACTTGCATCAGATTCTGGCGAAGAATATCTCCAAATATGGGAGATAAGATTGTGAATCAGGTGGGGATACAAAGAAAACAAATTCTTAAAATACCTAGAATACTTAATTATTATTTTGAAGACACGTATGATCGAGTCTATGTACGCGTATATCACACCGCTTCGCCCCGACGCGCAACTGTAGTGTATTTTTTGAACCGTTGCACTGAGAAATAGAATGCTATCGATTGTCTGCTACCCATTGGAGTAATAGGACAAAAGCTTTATTTAGTTTTGGGCTAAACATATATGTTCAAACATTACTCGCTTATTTTCTCAATTCCTAAAATGTCTATTGCCCTGTTTGTATAATACTTTATAGAGAAAAAGTCATAGTATTTTATGTCTTAGACCTTGCAGCAGGACGAAGTAAGTAGTTCTGAATGTGCGTAAATAATGTGACGCGTGTCGGAACTGGGCCTGTTTGGTATGCGTCAAG
Organism: Lobophora halterata; assembly: GCA_932526365.1. Lineage (NCBI taxonomy): Eukaryota > Metazoa > Arthropoda > Insecta > Lepidoptera > Geometridae > Lobophora > Lobophora halterata. The sequence goes on from OW052012.1 coordinate 4,210,259, forward strand.
GAGCCTCTACGTCCGTTAACCAGTAGGTACCTATTGGTGAGAGATACAGTGCACCTACAGTGCTCATAGAGTAATGCAAAATATGATTAAAAAAGGATGTTTGTTACCACTGCTTTGGGATCCTCCTACGCTTTTCTTTTGGCTGTTTTTTTCACTCTGATACGGTATAAAAAAATCTAAACTCAGTAACAAGTGAACAGAAAAAGCATAGCTAGAAAAAAAATCGTACTACATTATTATCAATTAGAGGTAGCACCTTGAAAAATGTTTTCGAGATTCATGATCTGGGAATAACCCTTGATTATAAACTTAGACTCAATGTACACATAGATAAAATTGCCAATAAGGGACTTAAGTGCCTTGGTTTTCTTTTGCGCAATTGTAAAGATTTTAAATCCCCGAAAACTAAAGTCTTACTATATAATTCTCTTGTGCGCAGCAACTTAGAATATGGTAGTGTGGCATGGAGCCCTTTTTATGATGTTCACAAGAAACGGTTAGAGAGTGTGCAAAAACGTTTCTTATGGCACCTTACCTATTCCTGTCATATGGGCAAAAAACTACTAAGCTATAAAGATAGGTTGCTTCATTTTGGCATTGCTTCACTTGAGGATCGCAGACGCATGCTCGACACCGTGTTCTTGTCCAAACTGGTGAATGGTCTCCTTGATGCTCCTGATCTGCTAGCTTTGGTATCCTTTTCTGCTCCTTGTAGGCTACCCAGAGTTTCAAAATTTAACCTATTATCTCTAGTTGGATCTAGATCTAAGTTGGGACACCACGCACCTTTAACACGAATTGCCAGGCAGTATAATGCCCTCTCTAAGTCTGAGTCAATAGATCTGTTTGCTGACAATGTAACTAAGCTAAAATCTTATTTTAAATGTGACAAACTGTACCCTAATCCTAATACTGATATAATTTTATTTTAATTTTAATTTACGAATTTAATGATTATTATTTTATTTATTTTTTAGTTAAGAAATTGTTATTTTTAAGACTGACCTAGTTATTGTGAATATTGTCTAACTATTTTTTGTGTTCTAACTATAAATAATTGTGTTAATTTTGTAAATATGATTTGTAACTCACATTTTGCTCAAAGTTTTATATAATTTGTAATATAAATTTTATTTCACTAAGTTACTCGCTCAATTACCTCTTGCATGTCGTCTTCACCTATAATTGCAGTGGCACTTGGCCTGAGCTATGTATCATGTAACCAAAAAATGTATTAGTGTATACTGTGTTGGTGATCAATAAATAAAATAAATACGACTATTCCATAAATTAACTCTCAAATCATTTAAATTAATACGTTATTGAGTATCTACATCATAGTTGCACCTCTGCATTTTGCTCTACGTCTCTACGTCCGGACTCGCCGCACACTGCAAAGTGTATGACGTAAATAGATGGATACGACACAATACAGCGGAATGCAGACACTCAGCTTTTGAGAACACTTAAATCACTTGCAATTTTCACCTCAAGGGCAAATTTACACTATGAATAGAATAGAATTTGCTTTGTTATCTATCAGACAAGTTAGTAGTAGGTATTGATACTTACTGCAATTTACAGATTTACTTTTATATGCTTTTGTATAATGTCTCATTTACCCGTTCATTTTCGTTGACACGTTTTATAAGTACTTAGTAGGCAAAATATCCATACTATTTCGGTAGACCTGGAGTTTGAGGACACCTTTTTCCTTCTCTTTAAGAACTCACGGATATACGAACGGACATAAGATTATATGTACCTATCTTTATAATCAGCAAAAAATGTTTACCTACATGTTGAAATGCTTTACGTTTTCAGGACATTTAATTACATAATAAGTAAATAACTATTATTTAAGACCTACATATTTTTTTTTATTTATTTATTTGTCTCAAGTGAGATATGTAATAATTTTGACCAACTGCCCCACTTTTTAATTTTATAACCGTTTCATTTGTGTCGGCCTGGCGATGGCGTATCACTCCCCAACCCTATGCCATGTCGTTGAACGTAACCAATAAATAAGTCATTTCACCGTCTGAAGCATTTCGTGTCGCAGTAGTCTGGGTACCTACATCGTTTCATAAGCCATAACGTTCAATGCATTTCCATTTGGGCTGTAGTTAGTTGGCGTGTAGCACGCTACGATGCGGCAACGTTGTCAAATTAATGTAGCAAGGGACCATTGAATTTAGGAATCAACTCTATACCTACAATGCTTCGTACGAAACCCTTTAGTTTTGCAAAGTACCAACCAACTTCTTGTTCTTCTTATCGTGTTACTAGTTATTTCGTACCAGTGTGGTGAAAGGATTTCAAGTGCGCCTCGAAGAGGCTCCTTTCATGCACTTGACACAATGTTTTTCGTTTTTCACAACTTTTAGGTTCTATGACATGCCGGTTTTCTCCCGGTGTTTTCCTTCACCGTTAAGCACGTGTTTTAATGCACATATAATTTTTTTACGTTCATTTTAAGTTCTACGAATGAGGACTCTTCTCTTTTCTTGATCTCCCGAGAAGAAAATAAATCTAAATGGAAATTCACAAATGCGCTATTTCAGATAACTTCGGAAGCATACTCGTAGCTCGTTCAATAAAACCTTAGATCTCGGATACTTTCGGCTGTCGCTACATTCTAACTTTATGAGTAAAACAGTCGTCATTCGTAAAACTACAAAAAGTAGTAGAGACCGGTCACCGCCACTGCCTTCAGACTACACTATACTATTGCACAGATTTATTTTACTTGAAAGAAATCTCGTAAAACAAAAGTAGTATTTGACATGGACCAAAAGATACGATTTTCCTACCAATTATTATTCACAAAACTTTTTAAATTATTTGAAGGTCATGCACATGATTTTTGTGAATGCATTTTAATATTATATCTCACAGATATACTTTAAAAATGCATTCATTATATTTCTCACAGATAATACAATCGTAACCCAGATTGTGATGATGAATCACCCCTGAAAGGATACGGATCATCTAATTGTCTCATGTGGGCGCAACAATAGCAGACGACAATAGGATTGCGAAAGCAAGTGAAAATCGGATCGCATGCTGCAAAGGCATTACAGTATATTTGCTGCAATTATAACTGAAATCTTAATTTGCCACAAGGTTTTACACATATGGATATATGTAATTTTAGGTGCAATGTATTTCTTCATTTTGGTTATAACATTTTAGGTAACTTTTAGACGAACGCTAGCACACAGTTCCTTAAGACTAAAATCTTCAAAACGTAGGATTGTCCATCTCTTCAGACTTAAAATTTCGCTTTTTATACATAGCGAAATTTTGTTTAAATTTTGTTTAAAATTGTGTTTAAAATTTCGCTATTTATAGATAGCGAAGTATAAGTGTATAAGTGATAGAAGATAGTAGTAGATTTTCTGTGTTCTATAGTGCACTATTAGTGCTGTTTAAAATAGAACAGTACTCAAATAGAAATATAACTCCATACTGCTTACACTATAGTAGGGAGCGCTATAGCTCAGTTGCATTGGCTCATCTGAATCAAAGTTTGGTGTAGCACTGTTCTGGTTATAGGCAGTTGTGATCTATTACTATCAGAAGGGCGCCTAGCTAGTAAAAGTCACTTGTTTGCAAAAAAAAAAAAAAACACTTTAGACAGTCCGAGCTCTAGAGTTATCCTAGAATAAACGACTACCACTGGGCTTAGTACATTAAAATTCATCGAGAATCACGGCCTATTGTCCGTTCTTTGCATGCAGAAGGGGTAATTATCCAATCAGTGGTAATTGGTGCGTGCGTTGGGAGCTCACCTGTGGGTTCTGTATGTGACCACACGGCGGGGATATTCCCATGCAGCCTACGCAAAGCGCGTAAGCACAGTCGAAGGAGAGTCGGCTGGTATAGTCGAGAATGTATGTGGAAAGTCAGTCGGTAGAGTGGTCCAGAATATCTGCTGCAGGAACAAATGAATGAATGAATAGAACTTTATTTGCATATCACTGCATCAACTTTTTTGTCAACATTTTGTTTCAACGCATTGATTTCAGATTTTCTGTTTATTCTTTATTGCTCTTGGATAATTTAGTGTTAAGAAGGATAGACTTTCCGCATCACATCTATAAACTGCCTGTAGCCTAGACTCCTTGTAGCACTTTATCAAATATTTTTAAACTGGGAATTTCTTTTGTAGCAAATACATTGCTAACCGTTGCTCTCGTAAATACCTATAAATCCCTAAAGTGCCTCGGCATGTCACTGGCTTTTTTATTTAGAAATATAATCCGTTTGATACGAGTACGTCTGTTACCAATTATTTTACCATTTTCATACTTGGCATTATATTTCGTAGATTAATGGCAACGTTGGATGACTACATTGAACCAGCTATCAAACGTTAAAACGGTATAATTATGATGCGATTGCGCCACTCCGATCTACATTGTTCGAATTAATGTCTCCTCTAAATCAGAGCGCTCGTACACTTGTGGCCCTGCATCATGAGCCCATTGTCGCGCCGCGTTCACACGCACGCACTACGTCGATCCCACGATCCTAGCGGATAGTCCAGGGAAATACAAAGAAAACTTTCTGAATATAATATAATAATGTTTGGACATTTCACAAAATGGCATCTAGCCCCAAACTAAGCAAGCTTTTATTATGGGAACCAGATAACTGATAGAATATTTATATACTTTTTTTTGTAAATACAAACATAGAATTCATAGAGAACACCCAGACTCAGGACAATCACTGATGTTTGTAACACAAATATTTGTCCTGAAGCGGAAATCGAACCCGCGACACTCGGCGTAGCAGTCCAATGCACTTGCCACTCGCCCATCTGTGTCGTCGAATATTCAATTTACTAAGTAACTGTGTCCCAATCCAATACCGTACTAATCCTTCTTATATTATAATGGATGACTATATACATAGATGGATGTATGTCAATTTATATACCAAAAATACAAAACCAAATGATCTGAAAAAGACAAGGTTACTTATTATCCTATAATAAACATTCTTATCAACGGGGTTGTACTTGTCTTGCAAATCAGTACTGCACACAGAAACAGAAAAATATGATGCTGACTCCGGGAAACACCTTGCCATCTAGTATCAATCAGACAGACGTAATTTATCTTCTTTCTTTACGATACAAATGAATCAACAGTGGAAAAGCAGCAATCATGATTGGCCACTATAGTTAGTTAGATTAAAAGCAAGCTGATAATATTTCAGGCTAAAAGCTCAACTAACAGTTAAAACCTTATCGATGTTTAAAGTGAAAATGGAAGGTTTATCTACACATGTAGTTCACTCTTGAAACGCTTGATGGTTTCGTTATATTTATTAAAGTTATGACGATAGAGCGTAACATTTACATAACAATGCAGGTAGAAAGCGTGACGTGAGGATTTAATTGGTCGTGTAGTTTAGTGTGAGTGGAGTGCAAGTTTATCGTTTGGTGTCTCTTTTATCACCATAGTACAGAACCGGTGATAGAATCTACGAGGGTGTAGAGTAGAAATTAGAGTAGAAATTCGAATAGTAGGTAAGATTTTCCCCTTAGTTCCGACTACTTGACTCTCTATAATGATTTATAGATATTTGTACGTATATTTTTCAAAACTAAATACATATTACAAAAGAAGTTAAAACGGTACAGGTAGAGGTTCCTAGAAAAAATACCTAAGTATTTCTGGTCAATCAATTTCAAAAATCCTATGTAGTACTGCAAAACTGCAATATATTTTATATCAGTAGAGCATTGATAGACAAGCGAGAAGAAACGATAACGCTTACCTCTTTCTTACATATATGTTTTTATATATTTTTAATAATAGAGCTTAAAGAATCAAATTAAACGAAACAAGGATATTGCATTGCAGGTGTAAATCATCAATGAATTAGCAAAAAAGTATGAGCTGATAAGAATGCTGTGCACGTAAGGACATCCAATAACAAAGTAGGTACAGTCGGAAAGCAATGTGGGCAAAAACTGGCAGCGGGATCCGCCGTTTCTTGCGACAGTTGTTAATGGAACAATGTTTTGATCGAGGAATCCATGGTGATGGAAAAACTGGAGTGAATGAAGGCCACGCCAATTTGATTTGATTTCGTTTACAGATACATAAGATTTGCGAAAAGAAATGGTTTTGAGTAAGCCTGTTTTATTTTCTAAGATGGTGAAGGCATAGAAGGATATGGGTACAGTACAGTTGACTGCGAACATCTATAGGTGCAGATTCACTAAGGAGCCACGAAGGGATGGCCTGATGTGATTTCCATATTCTTGGCAGGCCATTATGAGGTAGGTACGGCATAAGTCTTTAAAAATTATAGTGATTTTAACAAAACCACCACTTTAATTCCGCCTTTTTGCAATGGATTTCTCGATTGCTAATTAATGTGTTTTATAAGTCGAGCTATTCCTGTTAGTACTTCATATATTGCAACGCGATTCAAGTGGTTGCTACTTGCGCACGCGCGTGTCTCTACGACAGGTGCGACATAATGTCGTGTATCGACATTCTGCGCGCGGAATGCTACTTTTGTCGCGCAGCGCACTTCTGATTTATATTAAATGCTGTAGCGTTACTCGATGCAGCTGTATAGCATTTCGATATGTTTTTATGCAATTTCCTTTAATTTACTGAGTTACTGATCACTTATTTTTTATTTGCTTGCGATAATGACGATTTATTAGCGGCAAAAGTAATTGTAGCTTTAATATAGAATTACAGATAGTTAGAGTTAGGCCATCGCGGAATCACTGTGACCTCGCTATACAGGCTTGTAGTCCTAGTGCGGGGAACAGAGACCAAACTATGGTACTAGTTTGCCTATATTATTGTAAGCCCGGCACGTTTTTTCTGTTAATTAAACATTTTTACTTTACTTAACTTTTACCTTATACACAGATAGATTATAATTGTTTGACGCAATACAAAAGAAAGATGGTAGGTACAATATAATCATTTTTTAAGCAAAAAAGCTTACCTTTGAAGTAATCATTAAAATTCTTTTAGAATAATCGTTTTAACAATGCCGAACATGTAAAAGAATTTTCACGATAGCACAATCAACATTCTTTTGTTTGTTTGTTTCAGATTACACATCGGTTTTCTGTTTGGTACAATAGTTGCGCTAATTGAGTCAAAAAACGGTAAACCACTAGAAAATAGCGCAATTGAATGCCGTATTGTGATATTGCAAGTAGGTACTTTCTTCGGAAACTCCCACGTTTTCCTTTATCGGAAGCTTTCACTGCCAGATAAGAACGAATCGGCAATAATGGCATAATCGATGAAAGTGTTGTAAAAGTGTTTTGAAATCCGCGACAAATCAGAAAAATTATGGAGGTCTGTAGGTAATTGGTTAAGAAGTACAATGTTTCTTATCATTAACCACATCTACAAGTTGTTTGCCTATGAAACACGAACCATCTCTCCATTCTATGTATCTAAGGACCTCTCACTTGCATCTACCTACATAAGTGTGTACTTACCTAAGTGTATAATATGTAGTAGGTATTTATAAAGGCAAAAGTGTGTATAGAGGTTTAGATGGATATTTGTTCCTCAATCGCGCTTAAACTACGGAACCTATAGAGCTGAAATTCGGTATCAGTATAGTTTATACGCCTGGAAACACATATAGGCACTTTTTATCCCGATACCACGCGGGCGAAGTCGCGTGCACCAGCTGGTCGTAAAATACATAAACGAAATGCACTAAAAACGATTTCAAAGAAACAATGAATTTGTAAACAACACTTTTCGCATGATAGCCGTCAATTTGCTCAATACGGTTATAACCACATTTTATGACCTCGAATAAAATGCGTATATTATGTAACAGATGTGTAACAGTCACATTCTGCCCATACAGTGACATGCAAACACTTATTACCATAAAAACAAAAAAAATTGATCGTACCTTTGCTAAAGTATAATATCACTTAATGAAGCCAACTCTATTCAAATATCTATGCTATATCTTTATCTACCTAATTGGTATTTAGGTTTACAATATATTACAACATTAAAATGAAAATCCCATAACTCTCTTACACAAGTTAATAGTTTGTTTTGCTTAACTTGCTTATCACAAGTAATATTTTTTAAAAGCCCGCATTCCTAATTAAGTCAAGTTTTTCGACTCAATCTTTATCCGACGTATTTATGGGACCACCATGGTAATTAAGAATTGTAATATTCATTACGTGGTCTACTTGTTCCGTTTAGTTGAAATATTTTGGGTTGAACTAAATTCACATAAAAAGTATAGCGCGAGTAGGTGATGGGTCTAATTTTTCATCATCAGCTAAGTTGAGGCATTTTATGGTGGATCAAACATTCCGAAACCCGAGTCAGCCACTAACTTTCTCGGCAAGGAAGGAAGGCTCGGACTATAGAGCATAGGGTCGTCTTAGGGACTTATTACATTCAGCTGAATTCAGCTTTTGTCCATAGAAAACACCAGTTTCATATGGAGATGCGTACGCATTCGTTCAGCTTTCCGCGTCTTTTCAGTTACGTATGTATCTCCATATAAAACTAAAATATCTTTGGAAAAAAAGCTGTATTAATTGAGCTTGTCAATTACTCATATTATAAATGCTAAGGTATTTGAGAATATATGTTTATTCGACGCCAAAATTATTGAGCTGAAAGGTATGAGAATTCGATACGCGAGCAGAAGCTAGTAGAAAATAAAAACTCTCATTCCGGTAGATATTTCTTGGCTTAGATATGTAAACATTATAGATTCAAAAATTATCCTCAAGTTCTTTCTTTATAGATCTATATCAGGCGAGTCGCATATTTCTGCCTGTCGACGACATAACTAATCGGTCGCTAATTTAGTCGACGTAGGGTCAAACGGCGACGACCTGTGGTCACGCGTTTTCCCCATTTTCGTCAGTACGGCCTGTAGTTTGACTGTAATAAACAGTCGTAGTGTTAGGTCTGTAATAAACCGTCGTTCTGAACATGCAAGACCTTATTAAAGGTCGTAACACTTGCTGTGCTAAGTTTATTTGGTAGAAAAATGTTTTAAGGACCACAATCATAACCGCTGAGAAATAAAAATATAACCCAAACACGATTTTCTGTACAGTAAAATTAATAAGAACCTTATATGAATATGTGATATAAGTGCCTTCTATTAATTCACGTTTTACTTAGATACATACAACATACATACTTAACTGACGACACCGTAGCTTAGTTGGTAGTGACCCTGCCTACGAAGCTTGGTGTTCCGGGTTCGATCCCCGGCCGGGGCAAATATTTGTGACGAACACAAATGTTTGTTCTCGGGTCTTGGATGTTGTGATGTCTTGTATGTGTCCATGCCACCTGCGACGCAGGGAATCCTAGTGCAGGGATGAGAGTGTGTAAATGTTTAAAAAAAAAATGTTTAAAAACTAAAAACAGAAAACCTATGTAAAAATGCTTATCAAATCATAAAAGATTTACCACCCCAAAGTATTTAAATTTAGCGATTTATAAAAATAATGATGGAAATCAATGTTTCTGAAATTTTCTCGAAACCGAATTCCATTTTTCGCGTGAAGTTAGTAAAGTACAGTTTATTGAGTCGCACGCACGAGTGGTTAACCCACGAGTCAAGCCACTGGCGTCTCGGAGTAAAATGTTGGTGTCTCGGATTGCAATAAATTCTATGGGGAATGGGGATAGTAGGGGACTAACTAATGCCTTCCTTATTTGATGGGTTTCGTCTAACTATAATATATGACAGTATAATGTTTATTTATATCCAAATTAAAGCGTATTGATTTCTTAGTTTAGTTATCATTGCAAAAAACTTGAAAAATACTTATCGTCTTATATCCCATTCACTTTAGTTATACTTACCTATTTCTTTGCAAAAATACACAACTTACAGAAGCAAAGCAGAGGTTCTAATGTTAAGTAAAATATTGCGCAGACTTTTTAGGGAAAATAATTTATCTCATTATCACTGCCAATGTATACATAGTAAGCACCACCGCTGGCGCCCGCCCGTCTCGGCGCTTCATTAACTGTTGCTAATATTTTGTTATTTACGAGAATTGCTCTGACCGCAACCAAAAATACCCCGCCTCTTCCCATCTCATGCATAATACATTCGGGAAATAATCGGTATCTCGAGAAAACGGAGAAATATGGGTTCGTAAAAATCGTAACTTTTCCGACAAAAGAAGTGGTTTAGGGAAAACTTTCCAGCCAGGAGGATATTTATATATATAGATATTTTTCCATAAAAGTTATTTCATTAGCCTACGAATCTAAGAATGGCTTGAAAGGAATGATCTATAGTGCTCATGCTCAGACACGCCAGGCTTCGTGGCGCCAGGCTGGGAATTTGTCGCAAAAACTGTCTAGTACTTACTCTACATCTTATTTATTCAGTAAATAAATAGTTGCTTAGACAAGAATGACGCATCTAGGAAATACGAGATGAGTTCCGCATTCTCAACTAAGAAGATTATGACATTATCGAAACCTTAATACCTAGTGCTAGTATCTGCTATACATGTATAGTTATAGTAGGCCAAGGAGGTATTAGTCTATAAAAAAAGAAACAGAAATTGATATCAGGTGTCAGAAAATTTAAAACTGGAGGCTTGGAGGAAACTGGAGGGCTAGCCTATACTTATATGTATAGGTACTTACCTAAGATTCACCACAAATTGTCATTGAGTAATCATTGTCCGAAAGGGCGGTTAGTTCTCAAGAGTTTATTCAATGTAAGGAAATGTCTAACATGCGACAGGCTCAATTAAAGCAATTAGACGACCATACGATTGTGTTTTGTGCCCATTGTGATACAAATAATTTAGGGTGGTTTTGAGATCGTTAAACATACCGTGTAATCATCAAAAGCGATGAATGGTTTGGATTCAAAAAGTTTCCGCTAGGTTTGACTTTTGAAGTTGGCTTTAGAAATTAATGTGATTATACTTTGGATAATTTGAAGGACCTACTTCTGTTTGCCTTTGGTATTATAAACCGTTTATCGGTTGTCATTTTTATTTGGATGGATTTATAACTTTACTTCCAATCCAATGCGGCTACGGCTCTGCCTGCGTGATATTTTGAACTATATCTATACCAAATTGTACTTCATTCGGTTCTGTAGTTTTGGCGTGATTAGCTGACCATTTAACAAAAATCCACCTATTCATCTTTAAAAACGTACATTGTATTTACATAATGATGTGGTATACCTACAAAGAGTAGAAAACATTGTGCACAAACATGTCTTCTATAGAGATGAAATAACAGAACTCGCTATTCATGTTACCAAATTTCAGAATATTCTAAAGTTCCGATTTTACCGGATTTAGGACCGAAATTCGCGGAACAAAAGCACCTAATCCATTACGATTTGGCCGACATCGATAACATCTGGCCGGCAAGGTGTCTTTGCACATTGTAGCATTACTGCACACGTGTACCCTGTATCCTGTACTTGCTCTAATAATAAAGTACTGGGGCGAATCGCAAAAAAGATGAAGAGTTGCTGATGTCGCTGTATTTATTCTGCAGGGATTTTTTTTATAAGAGAGAAGTTAGTGTCTTCTCCTCCTTATTTTATTATTATTATTATTATTAGCCTGAGCTGTCCCATTGTAGGGCAAAGGCCTCCCCCCATTTTCGCCAACGATCTCGATCTTGCGTTACTGTTCTCCATTTCCCCGTCGAACGCATCCTTTTCTTCGTGCCATCGTCTGCGTGGTCTACCGCGGCGAATGCGCGCTGTATCAGGGCGCTAAGTGGCTATTTTGGCCCACAGCTCCATTAATATAAGTACTCATCAATTTATTCTAATTTATTATTATTTATTTTCCATTACAAAGAGGCCGTATCCTCGGGACACTGCCATCAGGTGTTCAGGGACCTCTAAAATAGGCCACATATAGAGTGGATGCATCGATTTATGGTAGACCCAATTGTTTCCATTAGCTTATGTTGTAATAAAATTGTGTCTATCTTCGGTTAGTGAAGTTAGTGTATTTAATACAAAGTTGATCGGCTTTTGATCCCGTTAAGAATAATTGGTCATCTATCGTGGGTATTACGGCGTTTTTGTGTACACTCGTTCGTGGTCTTATAAAAACCGCTCTAGGGTCGCCGAAGGGTGCAAGGGGTGCATTAGCCGGGTGTTAATGCGTTTTTTTCTAAGACATGTGCTACCGATAGAGCTAATTCGGGAAAGGTGCGCCGGCGGGCGCCGTGATTTGCCGTATGCGCACATTTGTTGCAAACACATGCAACATTTCCGATACGATCAGCTTGCTTGATTTTACAAAAGAAACATTATACTTACTTACTTGTTTCATATAGGCAGACAAAGACACGTTTACGACGCGCGCTTTGAAAAAACATTATTTTTGCGATCGTGTCCGTTGTAGTTCCTTCGAACCAGTGTGGTGAAAGGATTTCAAGTGCGCCTCGAAGAGGCTCCTTTCGTGCACTTCTCGTTCTCGCAGTGATTAAGCCACTCACATAAACACATCACGTGTGTGTTTGAGTACGGCCGCAATAAACATATCACCCTAACCCCATTTGTTATGAAAAACTTAGGTAAAGCAATTCACTTAACTCCTAAAGCCAGACCCATTGGTCCGTAATGTGTACCTATACTTGGTACAATGAAACCCCATGACACAGAGCTCGTAAATTTAGGTTATGGGCCCAGAAGGTAAATGAAACACCGTAATTTCGACTTTATGCAAAAGAGATAGGATTTAAAATACTAGTAGTCAAATAATGAATAAAATAATTAAAGGTATGAATTATTAAGAAGAATATTCAGCTAGGAGGCTATGCTAGTTTTATTGATCAAAGCAATTTCGCGAATTGTACTGGTAAATTTTTGATTATGAGCCAATTTGGAACAGCTGTTAATTTTATGCCTATCTATATAATGTATACGTACACAATACACATAATATATGTACACGATTAGTCGAGTGGCAAGTGTGTCGGACTGCCGGTGTCGTGGGTTCGATTCCCGCTTCAGGAAAAACATTTGTGCGATGAACATCGGTGTTTGTCCTGAGTCTGGGTATTTACTTGGTATCCCATGTACTTTTAAAAAAGGATATAAGTATTCTATCTACAAGCTCTGCTTAGTTTGAGGCTAGAAGGCGTTATGTTGTGTAAATGTCCAAAAAAATAGTTGAAAAAGTAATTATGAACATAAGTAATATATTATGTTCCGATGTGTCCTCTATTCAAACAGGAGGCCAAAACTACAGACATAGAGCCAAAACTCTGTCCTAGCTAGGTAGTTATGTGTGCGCCTCATACGGCTCCAAGCACAGCGCCCACGCAACATAGGACCACTACTGTGATGGTGTGAGTAGGCTAGACGCAACGTCAGCGCGATAACATGCAGCCGGGCGGCTGGGCATAGTTCGTAGAATTGGATAAGAACCTTAGCGCATAAATAACATTGTATTTTTATTCATTAAAGATTGACATGAGCTTCTGAGCAGTCGTTTAATCAAACTTTTCTTTTATTTGATTTTAATTTTAATTTTAGTTTTTAAAAAGAGTTTTCACGCTTCCACAAACTTCACTGGCGCAGCCGGGGCGGATTTCCACCATTTCCACGGCGGGTTTTCCACCGTTTTCATCGGAATCCGAACGAACCAAATAAATAGTGTGAAACTGGAGCGATGGCGTTGGCGGGTTGGTGAGTAAGCCTTTTTCACCTTCCTTATCCTTTTGCCGAATTGAAAATTGCCTTGTTTTGGTAGAAAAGAGATTAAAATTCTCTCTTTTTATCTGTTATCTGGTTTTCACATTAAAATCTGTGTCACCATAGTATATTAAGAATAGAGTTAAAATTAGAGCCAATTTTCACATTAACTTCTGTGTTTATTGCATTAGTTTTATATTGTGTGTTTTATTGTGTACGTGTTATAAAATTATGAACGTTTAAGTTATAAGTACATTACGTATCATTAAATCTGTGCGTAATTAGGTTATCAGTTGCGATACATGAAATCTGTGGCGTAATTGTAGTATTAAATTGAAAGCCTTAAGTAAACTTATAATTAAATCTTAATAGACTAGGACATAGTTAGTGTATAGGGTAGGAAATAAATAACCGTTAAAATGACGGAACCAATGCAGGGACAAACGGAACAGGTTATCAACCTGATCCCAAACGAAATGTTAAAACTTATTCCATGTTTTGGTGGGGATAAGCGACAGCTTAATCTCTTCCTTAGGAAATGTGAATATATTATAAAGAAATATAAGGGAAATAATATCCAAGATCAATATGTGATGCATTCTATCACAAGCAGGCTCGTTGATGATGCCGCAGCACTCATCAGCGAACGCGATGACATTTCTACATGGGCGGAGTTCAAGGATCTATTAGAACAGCATTTCGGAGATCCCCGCAATGAGGAGTGCATTGCCATCGAGCTAGAAAACTTAAAAATAAAATCTGGAGAAACTTATCTAAATTTTTGCAATAGGATTCAATCAGTAAGGTCAGTCCTTATATCAAAAGTCAACCAACTGACAGACGCCACTCTTAAGAAAAGCAAAATTACAATATACAATAACACGGCTCTAAATGTTTTCATGTATAATCTCCCGGAGAACATGGTACGGATAGTGAGATTAAAGGCTCCGACTAGTTTAGAGGCGGCCTTAAGTGTTGTCTTGGAGGAAGTGAACTTCCACGAGCAGTACACGGCCCGTAATAAAATGAACAGTTCATCGTTCAAACCGACCACTAACGAAACACCCCAAATGAAATTTGGAAACACTGTGCAACCCACGGTATTCGGGTTTAGACAAATGACGCCCCCTAACTTCAAGTTCGGGATCCCGGGACAGAATATGAACCCAGCTTTCGCTCCTAGAGCTACTTCTCAGAACTTTATGCAGCGCCCTCAGCAACCAACAGGGTTTCGTCCACAATTCGGTTACAGACCATCATTCGGCCTTCAGCCAAGTTATGGAATGCGACCTCAACAATTCGGGATGCGTCCCCAGGGATTTAACAACCCTCAGTTTGGGTACCGTCCTGCTATACTTCCACCTCAACAGGGCAACCAAAATCGCTCAACTGACGTCTCTATGAGAACGGCACCTCCTCTTAACACTCAACGGGGATTCAAATTAAATGAGCTAGGATTCGATGAGGGCATGTACGACCCCAATTGTTATGACTACGGCTATTATGGAGAGCCGTCCTTAGATTACGCTATGGTAGGTCAGGGACCGGTAGAGACAGAATCAGGCTACGAAGTACAAGAAATGACAGGACAGGAAGAAACAGACAAAGCAGCAGAGGTTAGTGAGATGGAAAATTTTCACATGCGTATGGACAGCCACAGTGTGAAATGATAGAGTTAAACTGTGACCCTAACCTAAAGCTACCCTACATCAGGATCCCAGAGATTAGCGCTAGGTTTATGATTGACACAGGAAGTATGAGATCGTTTATGAGCCCTAAAAAGGCGTATGAGTATTTTAACAACGAAATACGACCCGAACCATTTACGGTAGTAAGTACACATGCCTCCAGTTCACACGGAGAAGTTATAGAGATACCTCTATTACCCACATTCAAAAGCGACGCCCGGCACAAATTCTACCTATACGATGTAGATTCACGATACGATGGCGTAATAGGTGATGACTTATTAAGACAGATAGGTGCGATTATAGATCTTAAAAGAAACGTTTTGCTAACGAGCACCACTATCATACCTATAGTTCATAGCAAATCAGAATACGTGGTTCATTTGACACCACGCTCTGAAAATCGAGTAAAGTTGCCGACCGATATTTACGAAGGTGAAGGAATATTAGAATACAAGGAGTTTGGAAAGGGTGTAAGAATGCCAAGTGCGATAGTTAAGTGCGAAAGAGGATACGCGACAACGGTGATTCAAAATACGCTAGATGATGGCGTGTTTATAACGATAACAAGTCCGTTTAAACTAAAACCGTATGTAAACAACGAATGTGAGGTAAACTGCATGTCAGATATTCAGAATGTAGAGACTGATAGAATCCTTGAAGAAAATTTAGGAAAACTAAGGCTAGATCACATGAATGCGGAAGAACGAAAGGCTATTTATGACCTTTGCAGGAATTACAAAGACATATTTTACTGTGAACAGATTCCTTTATCTTTCACCAATCAAGTAAAACATTCGATAAGAACTAAGAATGAAGATCCCATCTATGTCAAACAGTATAGGCAGCACCCCGCACAAAAAGCAGAGATTAAGGAACAAGTAGAAAAGTTATTAAACAACAATGTGATCCAAGAGTCTTTCTCTCCATGGAGTGCCCCGGTCCATCTCGTTCCTAAGAAAATGGACGCATCAGGTGAAGTAAAGCACCGGATGGTTATTGACTATAGACGACTTAACGAAATAACAGTTGACGATAAATACCCGTTACCGATAATAACAGACTTATTTGACAAACTAGGAAAGAGCACATACTTTACGACGCTAGACTTAGCCTCTGGCTACCATCAAATAGAAATTGAAGAGAGGGACCGACAAAAAACTGCCTTCAGCACAGAATTTGGACATTTCGAGTTTTTGCGCATGCCATTTGGGCTTAAAACGGCCCCCGCGACCTTCCAGAGAGCAATGGATAACATCCTCAGAGGCCTGCAAGGCATTCACTGCCTTGTCTATCTGGATGATATAATAATCTTCTCAAGTAGCCTCCAAGAACATCTGCAAAAACTTAAAACAGTCTTCGATAGACTTAGACAGACCAACCTAAAAGTACAGTTGGACAAGTCGGACTTCCTTAGAAAAGAGGTTATGTATTTAGGACACACGATAACTGAAAACGGGCTCAAACCCAATGACGACAAGATCCAGACAGTACTGAACTATCCCTTACCACGAACAAAGACAGAGATCAAAAGCTTCCTAGGGCTAGTAGGATACTATCGACGATTTATCAAGGACTTCTCTAAGATAACTCAACCAATGACAAATTGCTTAAAGAAACGAAATAACGTTGTGATAGATAAGACATTTATTGACTCGTTTGAAAGGTGCAAGGAACTTCTAACTAGTGCACCTCTATTACAATATCCTGATTTTGACAAACCATTTATCTTGACGACTGATGCTTCCGCGGTTGCCGTAGGAGCGGTACTTTCTCAAGGTACAATCGGCAGTGACAAGCCAGTGGCTTACGCCAGTAGAGCACTGAGCGATACAGAGAGTAGATACAGTACGATCGAGCGTGAACTTTTGGCCATAGTCTGGGCAATAAAACATTTCCGACCATATTTATATGGGCGGAAATTCCAAATTTTCACGGACCACCGCCCATTAGCGTGGTTATATTCTTTGACTGAACCCGGCAGTAAATTGACGAGATGGCGTTTACGACTCCAAGAGTTTGACTTTGAGGTTATATATAAAAACGGCAAACAAAATACCAACGCCGATGCTCTCTCGCGGATTAAAATCAACGCTTTAACCTCAAGTGACGATTCTATGGAATCTATGGAAGTAAATTTAGACGAAAGAGATCAGAAGTTGCGAGATCACTTGGATTCCGTCACTGACGAAATTACAAGGCTTTCGAAACCGGGAAAGATAATATTAAAAACATTCCCCTCGCAATCAAGTGAGAATCAAACTACATCCCCAACACGCGATGACGACATCATTTCGGTCCCATCTGACGCATCAACCATAGTTTTAGAACACGAATCTCTTAAATCAGAAGAACAACATTATCCTGTAAGATCAGAGAGTAGTAGCAGCATAGGTACTATACATTCAGTTATAAACGAAGAATCTGAAGGTATACCGATCCTAGACGAAGCCATAGACACTAAACCCAATCAAATTCTAGTGTTCAAATGGTTTAAAAACGAGATGTATGTCAATAACATAAAGCGAGACAAACAGAAAGTTCTGGAAGTAACCCTGCCCGCTAATAACTTAGATCACATAAAAAAGTTTTTAAAAGAATACATTAGACCCAAAGTTAAATACTTCATCTATTTTGAATATCCCGAACATAGAAAAGACTTTTCAAGGGTAATTACAGGCTTATTTAAAAAGGGAACAGTAAACTTTTTCGAATGTAAAAACAGGGTGATATACGTAGAAGACGAAGAAGAACAGAGGGCAGTAGTTTTGAAAGTTCATGAGGGAAAGACGTGCCACCGTGGCATCAAGGAAACTATGATAAGAATAAAGAGGAACTATTATTGGAATAACATGCAAGAGATAGTTTCAGCAGTTTTAAATGGATGTGAGTCATGTCGCAAGATGAAATATGATAGGAAGCCCATAAAACCAGCCATACAACTCACCCAAACTCAAGATGCGCCTTTTCAGGAAATTTTCATTGACCTTTTTAGTATTGAAGGAAAATATTATCTTACAGTAGTAGATGCTTTCAGTAAATTGGCACAGGCATTGGAAATTAATAACAGATCCACAGCTGAAGTAGTAAGAGCAATAATTAAATACTTCTCCTTCTACGGAATCCCCAAAAAGATTAGTAGTGACCCAGGGTCAGAGTTCAATAATGAGCTATTTAGAGAATTAACATCATTCTATAAAATTGAATTGCACATTGGAACGCCCAATAACCCTAATAGTAGTGGAATAGTAGAACGCTTCCACTCTACTATAATAGAAATATACCGTTTGGCAAAATACGAGCAAAAGTGCACAGACGCGGCATCTGTAATGACCTATTCTATTATGGCTTACAATAATACCATACATTCCGCCACAGGTTTTACACCTTTCGAGGTTTGTTTCGGACATACAGATGCAAACAACATGTTCGATGTAAATTTCGAAAGAGCATACATGCAACAGCTTCTAAAAGACCACGCAAGGCGCACTAAGTTCATTTACCAACAATTAGCGAGTGAAATGTTAAAGAGAAAAGAAAAAGTTAAGGAAAAGCGAGGCGGTGAGATAGCTTTTGAGTTTGAAGAAGGCCAAGAACAATTTGCAAAAGACGTAAATACTAGAAAAAGTAAAGATAAACCGAGGTATCAGAAAGTAGTAGTAGGAGGAAAATTAGAACGAAACGTTTTACCAGTTTTAATAGGACAAAGGAAAACTAATGTTCCTATTAAAAATTTGAAACGCCCTCCACAGGTGCGGCCTGATCGTTATGACGGTAGTAGCCCTGAGCCAGGGCCTTCAAATTCAAAAGATTGAAGGGAACCCGGGAATTCTCCCGGTGAAGATGGGACAGGCATTTTATCAAACTGATAGATGGACCGTAATTAAGGTATTAGATTTAAGTGGGGTAACTATAGCATTAGAACATAATATGAGGAAATACAAAGAATTTAGTAAACTAGTGGATGTATGTTCAATAGAGTTTTTAGCATTAAAAGTACAGACAGAACATTTGAAAAATGAGACCATTGGCAAATTAAAGCAACTACTTCCCGCATCTAGGATTAAAAGAGGACTTATTAATCCTCTCGGTTCAATGATAAAGCTATTAACAGGAAATTTAGATTTTGAAGATGCTAATCACTACGATGCTCTCATTTCGCAAATGGAAGAAAAACACGTAATAACAGATAAGAAAATCACAATTATATCGGAAATGTTGGATAACTTTATAAACAGTACAGAAACAATACACGCTAACACTGTAGTTTTGGATCAAAGACTAAAAGTAATAGAAGACTTGGTTAAAGGAATAATAACTAAAGAAGTACATAATATTTACTCTACCCATGTCCTTGTGATGTTCAATGTTTTTGGTAACAATTTTCGTTCTATATACACTATACTAAGTGAAATCGAGACAGCATTAGCGTTTAGTAGAGTTTCTGTTCTTCACCAATCCATTGTAAACTCCACGGAATTATTATCAATTTTACAAGATATTAATAAGACAGAAAATCTAATGTTTGAAGCTACTTCTCATAATTTGATTAAAATAGAAAGAACTATAGCTGTTAAGGCATACATGAAAGGAAACCAGATAACATTTATTCTAGAGATACCTTTAATTGATAAAAACGTTTATAATTATTATAAAAACTTTGCGTTTCCTGTTTTCAATCAATCATTAAATAAAACAATGGCAATTATTCCTAAGTATCCTTTCCTCTTGGTGAAAGGGCTGAAATACCTACCTGCAGCGCATTCCTGCGAACAGATCGGTGATAACCAGTATATCTGTACCGAGGACGACATCGTCGTTTATTCCAAGGAGACCTGCATGGAGCAGCTTATGAAATTCCATAAGAACCTTTCAATCTGCGTAGCTTTTCCAGTTGACATTGAAGACATCAAAGTCCAGCACATTATGGACAACGAATGGATCGTTTACGTTAGACATAACATCATTCTGACGGAGAGATGTGGTAGCGATGTTGATCATCAATCTATAAGCGGCTCTTACGTGGTGCGTATTAAAGAAAACTGCGAGATTTTCCTACAGAACATCCATCTTCAACACCATAGATCATACGGAAGCACCATTACCCACAAACTGGCCCCAGTTCCTAGTTTACCTATTCTGAAAGTTCCGGAAAGACTTCCCAGCTCCACATTAGACATGAAGAACGTGAAATTAGATGACCTGAAACATCTTGCGTACAATCTGAAAATGAAAAGTTATGAAAGTGAAAGTGAAAATCTGGAAAAATATGGTGCAGTGAAAATCAACAGTGTTAGTTTAGCAACTCTACTTTTATATGTTTTTGTATTTCTGATTGTTTTAGGTTACTTATGTTATAAAGCTAAAGGTAAAATATTGTCTTTCATGCGAAATCATCCGAATCCACAATCTTCGGATAATTTCTCATCTGGTGAGGGAGGAGTTATGTGTGCGCCTCATACGGCTCCAAGCACAGCGCCCACGCAACATAGGACCACTACTGTGATGGTGTGAGTAGGCTAGACGCAACGTCAGCGCGATAACATGCAGCCGGGCGGCTGGGCATAGTTCGTAGAATTGGATAAGAACCTTAGCGCATAAATAACATTGTATTTTTATTCATTAAAGATTGACATGAGCTTCTGAGCAGTCGTTTAATCAAACTTTTCTTTTATTTGATTTTAATTTTAATTTTAGTTTTTAAAAAGAGTTTTCACGCTTCCACAAACTTCACTAGGTACGTCACTATGGCCGGGCTATTTTAGGTGACGTAATGTGATATTATGAGCATTTGTTTGCTAAGGTTGAGTAGGATATCCTTTTAAGTTTTAATTAAGATCATTGCAACGGCTTGAAATGGACATTCCTTGATTACCAGTCATAGGGTTATTTTGGGATAGCTTTGTTCGAAAAATATCTGTATATTCTGGCGATAGTCACATCATCCCGTATATAAGAACGTATGTAAGAAATATTTAAATTAATGTATTAAGATATTATAACAAAATTCTAGATAACGAATTAACGATACGTAAGACGATATCGTTATCACAAATCGCAAACACCTAATTCAATAAACTTACATAAAGCCCCAAGCTTGCAGATAAAGCTTACAACGTATAAAGTTGTAACTAACAGATAATGCTATTAGCTGAATAGGTGTCGTATCTTGTTTTATCTATCGATAGATAAGATTTCTGATGTACAATGCTGGCACAATAGGATTATTGAGGTTCAAAATCACAGTCACAGTGAATAAAAACAACGGTTGGTTAATATAACTAAGTCACTCTTTTCGAGTAGATACCTTGGTTTGATTGACTTTTAAAGACATTAACAAATTGTCTTTCGAAATGTTGATTTCAGTACGTACCTACACAAAAAATTATAGGTACAAACCACATATCTTTGCGTGAATAATTCATTCAGTGTTAACACAATTCCTTTTTTTTATTTTATAGTCTTATGTGCGACTATCTCACCCGATGGTAATGTTCCCGCGAAAATTTAGATTCCAGGATAAGTGTGTAAGGTAAGTGCATTGTACTGACTGCATTAATTTTCAGCTGTAACAGAACAGGAGCTGGGAGGCTAATCTCATTTTACACAGTGAACAAAGTCGTAACAAGATTAGGTGGCGCTACTCGTTGTTATCTTACCGTGACTAGTAATTGGAGATGCGTACCTGCGACCAAAGATATTATTATTAAAGGAAACTGATACAAAAGTTATTTTTAAGAAATCGATGCAAAGTTGACCAATAAACCAAAAATCCGTTGTGTATGAACTTCTACTTCTGCTCTACTTACAGCTTCATGGAATTTCAAGCAGAAAATGAACAGAAAAGTTTGTTTTTAAAAGTGGCGGTGTGTATTGTTTTAACTGTAGGGATGTTACGGAGGTGGTTTTATCGGAACCGAAGTCTTCTTTTAAAATTTGGTTTAACGATTTAATTTTGTAAATGATCAACGCAAACGAAGTTGCTGGTGTAGACTAGTCATACAGATTAAATAGTTTAGGCAGGCACATTGATCACAATATTGTTTGTACTCATCTATAAGTTGATAGCTCAATGTTTCATGAAAGTAGAGCTTTCGCTCTAGAATTTTTGTCTTAGTAATACAGTACGCTATAATGAATTTAAAGAACTTAAATGTTACAATAATGAAAATAGGCCTTAGCGAAATCGCTGTGACCTCGCTTTACAGGCTCTCAGTCCTAGTGCGAGGAACAGAGACTAAACTCTGGTACTACATTGTTATTGTTATGTAACCGTTACATTAAGTAACCTACCTACTTAAATTGTTTATTGTACCGTCAAATTTCTTGTGCCCAATAAAAGTTTTTTTTTTATTTTATTTTTTTATACATAGTCATAATTATAAAGGAATCGCATCAAAGAAGACAATCAAACTAATATCAGTCAAACATAATAATGTTATGTAAAAACATAACAAAAATATTGTAAACAAACTTGAGATTTACGACGTGTTATATGATAAAAGTAGTTCAAAAATTGTAATCAGTTTGTTACGGAACAACAAGTCAGCTGATGTTTTCATATCCGTGTATACTTTATTGCAATGTGATAAGAGCGAAAACAGCTTCTTATTTTTTGTATGTGTAGTCATTTCAACAGTCTGCCAGATGTTACGGTACTTTTGGTTCAGTTTCGAGTGTTTTCCTTTCGAAATTAGTTATTGATAGGTCCCGAAAGGTTGTCGATACGTTAAACATCTGCAAAAGTTGGTAGTTAGTATGTAAACAAGATTGTGTCCGCGACTCTACTTGCTTTGACTCTATAAAATTCGTGTTTCTTTAACTTCGTAATTTTTATTTGTATTCATAGTATTTTTATTTACAGTAGAGCGTAAATTAAAGTAATACTCGTTTAATTGTGTCACCTTTTTAATAATATTTTTTTAAATAGGTAGTTATTTTAATAGCTAATTTTAGATTTATTTTTAAAGTCTTATACCCATAGGTAAAAGCCAAAAAAGTAGGAACCCACCAGTTTTACTTATATTTTTACTAAGTCTAATATTCAAAAAGTAGGTAGTACTTTTTAAACCGGAAACAGGTTGGCGGAAGGCAGTTTTAGTGGGGTTTGGGAACTGTTGAAGGGTTTCGTCGGCAGTTGCGGTACTTGACAGCTAACTGCAGATTGTATTACCAAAGGGTAGCGTAATCGTATGGTTTTGAACAAAGACTCAGTCAAGAAGAAAATATGCTAGACAAAAATACTAATTAAAAAATAAATAGGTAGGTATATAAAAACTAAGGTTATGAAACAAACAGAAGTGATACATGACACTAATGACTACTGTTTCCAAAAAGTCAAATGAAGTTTGAATTGTTTCCTGCCAAAGCTCGTAGTATAGTCTATAATCGTATTGCTATAAAATTTCCTTTGGTCGACAAGATATGGAAGTCATAATCTCAAGACCAAAGTACCCATTTGTCAACAGCAAAGCATGAAAGGTCCTCCGTGCCTCTTGATCTAATTTTGAAGCAAACAAAAAAATCAAACAGCTGTAAGGCGCTTCCGTCTCAAAATCAATCCAAAATAAATTTACATAATATCCGTGACAATTTTTTATTTGATTAAAATTACTTTTTTCAAGCGTGGCACTCTACATCTGTGATTGAAAAAACGATGGTTTTTTTCATTATTTTGAAACCCCTCTGCATTCGGCCCTCTTGCAACGTCATTATTTTAAATCCAGGTGATAAATCGGCGGAAGCTTCGCCTTCATGTCCCCCACGAGGCGTCTAAAATTAACGTTTCAAGTTTTTTACATCATAACTTTTTAATATGGCTAAATATACAGAGTATACCTTAGAAACGAGATGCAATGCGACAGAAATAGCTCATGCCATATGTACTTTGTAATTTATGTAAGTAGTACAATAAATTGAATACCGTAAATATCTAAACTAATAATAAAAATCGAACGGCTATACAATAATATATAATTTTAAGAAATACAATTTTAGACTAGAAGTAGAGACGTCCGATAAATACGGAGAACAAAGAGGAAGTGACCTATTAGATAGCAGCTGTGTGCGCGCGCGCAGCTGCCGAATTTCGCCGCGAGATCGCGAAACGCGCCTTCCGCTTCCGGCCGATTGTACTAGCTCCTTTACTTAAGGGCACTTAGGGTGGACGGACATGAATCGACATACCTATTGCGGTTGTTAATCCATCGAATTTTCTTTTTGTAATCGAGTAACGGTAACGACATTTTTGCAGATGCTGCTTTTTAGTGCCAATTCCTTGGAGTATAATGTCTTTGGACTTATAAGTTCTGTGTTCAATTTTATAAACAGACAGTTGTTTAAATCTATTTAAGTGAAGTTGTCTCACG
Organism: Lobophora halterata; assembly: GCA_932526365.1. Lineage (NCBI taxonomy): Eukaryota > Metazoa > Arthropoda > Insecta > Lepidoptera > Geometridae > Lobophora > Lobophora halterata. The sequence goes on from OW052012.1 coordinate 4,235,031, forward strand.
CATTTTTTGCGTTTGCGTAAATTAAAATCATCATCCAGTCTCGTTAAACTTACAGAGTATTTAATTTATTCTAGTGCTATCATTGTTGTCCGTGATATGGAAAAGACGGTAGTATTTCATTCACGGCATGAATTAGTGAGACAGGTTTTCATTTGAGGCGTGTCAAGTGTCAGACACAATGTGACAGCTCCCGTCTGAGCAACGGCAACGGTGCCTTTGTCGACCGGCATTGTCTAGCGAACTGGATGTGCTGCTACCAAAACGTACAGCATAAAATAGAGTAACCACAATTAAAACCACACGATCTATGTAGTTGTGTGGTTTTGGATCAAAAATAAATATACCAAATTTGTAATAATCTAGTTTTCTTTGTTTCATGAAGTTTTCTCCGTCAATATCACCAGCTATTGTCCATATTCTATTTTGTTAACGATCTTAACTTTTTTGTATAAAAAAGTATTTAATGAAACTAGAAATTGATGAAATTAGTTGTCGATATTATTCTCCAATACAAAGAAGGAGAATTTTAAAAGTCAGTTTTAACAGGTTTTTTGTAGTTTCCTTTGTCTTATAATACAGTTAAAATTAATTAAATCAAATAACCACAGTAGTTAGAAAACCGTGTTGGCCGAGTGGGAGGTGCCTCGACTTTAGTCCGGAGGTTGTGGGTTCGAACCCGGTCATACACCAATGGATTTTTCTGTTCAAAAAATCTAAGTGTGCACTAAAAAACGTGCTTAACGAAGAAGAAAAACATCGTAAGAAAACCGGCATGTCGTAGAACCTAAAAATATCAAAAACATGGATTTCAAGGAGCCTATTCGAGGCGCACTTGAAATCCTTTCACCACACTGGTTCGAAAGATATTGTGACACGATAGAAGAAGTAGTTAGAATTAGGCAATTGGTATTTCTAACACCGGTTGCATCGGGGCAACAACCGGTGGCTAAACAATGAAAGGTTAAAACCTCCGCATCATCCGATAATGGCCCTTGCTATTACGTTTACCATAGTTATCGGAGCGTTAAATATTCAGGCAGGTGTAAAGTTAAATTGTAGAGCGTAATTACTGTGACCGCAATGTGGCTTTCAAAGGTTATGACATGTAGTGGAGGGATTAACGCTTATTACGAACATTGTCCTTTATTTTGCTTACATTTGGCTGTTGGGTTATGCATGAGATGGAGTGGCAATTTTCTAGTTTTATTTATTTGGGTATTTTATTACCTATTTCTACGATGCGAATGAATTGCCAATTCTTCAATGGGAAATCACTAGAGCGTAGTGTCGAGAAATTGCCCTTTTCCGAGCTGCTTTTAGAATCGGGACTGAAAATTCTTGTAAGTAAAATATTAATTAATATTAATCAGACGAATAATACTAATAATTGTTCGTATAAAATATTACAGTACGTATTTACCTATTGAAAATAATAACACAGAGGTAGTCGTTTAAAAATATCGAAGTATCTACCTACCTACATAGTCCCCTAATATCGTACATAAATTTTAACTCATTGGTACATCATTAATAGAAATTTCTCCATAAGATACCTGTCCCAAGAAGGCAACGTCAGTCAGGTTGAAACACCCACCTCTATTTTGTGGTCACTAACTTAAATGATCCATATTAGCTCTCATCTCATACATGGACGTGGAATGGAGTAAATGAGAAGACAATTGCCACATTCCTTGAACTTACATTAAAAGGGCACGTAAATGGTAGCCTCATGCATTAACACATCCATATTAAGATGCTCCAATAGCACATTACAAAAAAAATTGTGGTACCTAGGTGCTTGAATTTTTAATTTTACTATAAACTTTAGACGATATTTCTAAATAGAAATAAGAGATTGTCTGTCTCTAATAATAAAAATATGCGAAAATAGTTAATATCGAATATATATTTTCTACAAACAATGAACAAACATCATCCTGTGATAATATTGAACATAACAATAGATAATAGTCAGTTATATTTCTATTATCTTCAAAAACTGATAAGCAAATATTAAAATTTTTCACATAACACAGTGAAAGTATTGCCTAAAAATTAACACGACAATTCAAGATTACGTCGAAGATTTCTCATTCGATGTATATCTCGAAGTAATTAACATTCACAATCTGTATAATTTTTTATTCAAATTTGATGTAGAGTAAATCCCGAGGGTGGAAAGCTGCAGCGCACGTGCGTTTGCGCACCTGTCGGCACGCCCCGAAACACGCCGGAAAGTGCTCTATTTACTAAAGTTTTTGTTATTCCTTCTTCGTATGACTAAGTTTCTATTGCTACTTTAGGAGGTGAAACTGGAGTGTTTGTTTATTCCATTAGCAAATTACGAACAGTGGATTTCAGCAAAGAACAGGGTACTTAATAACTTGACTATTGGCATCTAAAGAGAATAAGAAATCGAAGTTATTTCGTTCCTTAGCTAGCTTTCTAGGGTAGAAATAATTCTGTGTAGTTTAGAAAAACCTAGTTTTATAAAACTACTAATAGCAACATGATCAACTAATTGGTTAAACTTAAATTGATGTTAGCATAAAATCATTGCTGCAATAAAGTAAGCGATGCATAGATAACTTAACATTATTCAACAAGATATTATAAACTAATTAACATTTTTAAAACACCCTTTTTGTTTAACTCTATCAGGAACAACTTTATTGCTTACACGAACCGTTGAGGTGATTCGCAAAAACGATAAAATTGTTACATTTTTAATTAGTTCTTATTAACAATGTTTTATGATTAAATTGCTTTATGAACGGTAGGTAAGTGTACCTACCTCGTTACATTCTGTAAAATAAGTAGGTTCACCTCGTTAGGTAAGGATGATTTTTTGACGACTCGGATTGTCGAGTGGCAAGTGTGTCGGACTGCCGTGACGGTGGCGCGGGTTCGATTCCCGCTTCAGGACAAACATTTGTGTGATGAACATCGGTGTTTGCCCTGAGTCAGGTTGTTTTCTATGTATTATGTATGTAAAAAAAAAGTATATAAGTATCAGTAATCTGGTTCCCATAGTACATACAAGCTCTGCTTAGTTTGGGGCTAGATGCCGCTGTGTGGAATTTCCAAAATATTTCATATTTATTATTTTGAATTTTCGTATTTTTATTGATTTGGCATGTAAATTCTACGGTGTCTTTTGAGTCAACAAAGAATTAATACTCTAGCCTTTCTTTATTTCCTTTCACATTCAAGGTATAATATATAATAAATAGGTACAAAAACTACAAAATTGTTTATTTCAAAAACATACATATGTAGGTACAAAGTTATGGTACAGTCGCTGTTGTTCGTTTTAGTTTTTATAAACTGTACTACAGAATTCAGAACCCTTCCCGTTACAAGTACATATTTTATTCTATGATGTTATATAACAGTGGTTCAACTCAACAATGACAAAAGAGATAATCCACCTATTGAAACCCATTACTGTGGTCGGAAGTACTAAGTGCTGTCTGCCTAATCTGTGGTAAGGGTTCGAAAGGCGGGGACAATGGAGGAAGGAAGTGGCTATGTCCGCCGGATGGAGAGTGGAGACCACACAACTCCAATCGGGAACCAAAAATTATAACTAAATTATGAATGGGCATAACTTTTATTAGCACAAATGATGTATTCTTGTTGGTTACTTACTCATAATGCATACATATGTTCATCTGTGACATCTATGTCAGAAGAAAAAAGGTCACGATGACCATGACCAGAACAGCGCTACATAGGACTATGTTCTTTTTGTAGAAAGGCAATAAAAAATAAAAGAGCTTTTATGCAAAAACTCTAGCTTAGTTTTTGATTCATCTACGGCCTATTCCTGTCTATGATTGATAAGTACGTATACAATCGGCATCATTAGGCATACAGACAAAAATAAAACCGCTTTGTCGCTGAGTGCAAACAAAACCAGATATTCTCCCAATGACGACTATCACAGTTTTATATTTATCTTGAAACATGGTAATGCCGTGCTAATACTTTCCCACGGGTCCGAAACATTGTCCGCCCAAAATTATTACGTGATTGTATGCAAGTGCAGCAGCTTAGGTGTATCAATGGCGACAATAGTTGTTTACTGCTTTGTGACGCCCGCAATAAAACATCGTGAAATTATATAAATACAAAGGTTTAGAGTAACAAAAAGCAGGTAAGTTTTAAGTATTGAAAAAAAAGAAATTTCGTAATTTTGTTTTCTTTTTCGCAATTTCGCTATTTTGAAATATATCCGAAACTACTGTAGCTATGGGTAAATTTTATCGTAGATTTGATTCTGAACGCCGACTTTACTGCAGCTCGCGGGTTCGCCCGCCTGGTCACTCGGCTTCATGCTTAGATCACACGTACCGAGTACTCGGCCGAAACAGTGCTCTCGGCCGAGTACTCGGTACGTATAAACATAGCGCCGAGTGCTCGGCTGAGCGAGTGACGTAAGCTTTTACTTTCTCGGCCGAGTACTCGGTACGTGAGATCTAGGCATCACTCAGGCTATCACTCTGTAGCGTTTTTGCTAATTAAAAACTTGTGGTGATATTTAGAATACTCAGATAAAAAGAAGCCTATGTCCTTCTCCCGGTCCTGAACTATAACTATTATGATTTTTAGCCAAATCGGTGCCGTGATCACAGCGGGTTTGAGTAATAAACATCCATCCATCCACCGCCAGGCGCCGTTACAAACTAAAAAGCTTTGAAGTATATTTTATAAGCATGAAGAATAAATCAGCGAATAAATTTGCATTAAATATTTTATGACGAATTCGGAGAGAGTGTGCCAAAATGTAAGGTGGGCATGCAAAATATTGGTGCCGTGGGAATCACAAGTTTTCTCGAAACATTACGTGATAGTATGCAAGCCTAGCAGCTTAGGTGTATCAATAGCAGCAATCGTTTTTATTGTTCATAGTTTTCGTGACGCCCACAATATCATAAAATAGTTTGTAGTTGATTGTCTGCAGCACGTAGAAAAGAAAAAAAATATAATTGAGGTAAGTAAGCTTACCTATTTTTTGACTGAGGAGTCCTCTAGCTGATTCTAGGAGAGCTGGTCTTCTCCGAAGGAAATAAAAAGTTTGTACGAATAGATTAATAGAATTTTAGTAAAAATTTCTAACTTCAATTTAGAGTAGCGAGATTTACAGAACAACATGCATCTTATCATACTCACAAACTATCGCCTTTATAATATTTAGGTTGGGACTTCCAGTCTTGTACCGGAAGTAAGAGAAAGTGTCTCTGCTCTTTTATCTGTGGGCTATGCGTCTAGGACACGGTTTGACTATTCATTGGTACCCGAAATTCTCACGTTCCCATAGTAAATAGGTGTCAAACCTTTTGTTTACACTATTGTTCTATTATCGCAACGTAAACAACTAAAAAGTTTTGAAAAACCCCGGTGTCATTGTTGCGGAAATATCCGGCGCCACAGAGTATGTAGTAGTGCAGTGATTGTGAATGAATGAATGTTCATTCATGTTTTATGGTATGAGTAGTGCAAGCACGTTCGACCGGCAGGACCGGTTGCCATTGTAAATGATATTGATGACAAAGAGTAGGTTGTAGAAGCGTCTAACGGTGTAACGGTAGAGTTGAAATAGGAAAATCAACACACAACTTTCCAACAATGTTCTACCTATTTGATGTATTTTTTTATGAGTAATAAGTATCTATTTTTTTTTTATATCTTTTAAACATTAAAGCAATCTGTGTTAGCCTGTCATTGGTTTTGTATGTATGAAATATCCATATACTATTGTTGAGATTTAAAGAGAGAGATTTAAAGAGAAGAGAAAGAGAGAGAGATTTGAGATGAAAATAATTGAAAGTACAAATCCTGTATCGGAATACCTATGGCATGAGCTATCTAGAGAAATATCACGACAATTGATGATTTCACGGTTTACTGTCTTGGCCCTAGTAAAAGATTTGTTCTCTTTCTACTTTACTCTTTGACATTAGTGAATGCAATCAACCTACGCCGTCGAAGCCTGCCGTACTGACGTACAGTATGTCCGGCCTATAACCTTCCAGTGACTCAAAAGATCGCTACAACTTATTAATAATAAGTGTAGGTATTAATGTTATTTGGAGAAATGGAAAATAAGAATACCTAAGCTTATATTTACTGTCGAAACTGATGTAAAATAAGTAGACTACCTAAAAACGTAAGTAAAAACGTTGTAGTTTTTGATGCTTTTTGACGTGGACATACGCCTCAAACATCAAAAAAAGTACAGTCAGCATCAAAAGTCGATGACCACATTCAAATTTTCAAAATCGTTATACACCATAAATATAATATAATAGTGTTTCATAATAGTGGAGTACAGTTAATTTTGAAATTTAATGATGTTCATTCAATACTGGCGCTTGTCGTGTGCGATTTTGGTACAAAAATGGTGGTTTTGAAAATCTGACTTTTGATGCTGACTGTACCTGCACGTTTTTTAAACCGTAGAGCTGTAGCTTATGAGTTTGTTATTCCAAACTATTACATCATAATTTCCACCTTACCTATTTTGATAAATACGCTCTTCTGTTCCGTTATTCTTTGGCACTCAGGTAACCGCGAATCATACAGCCAGCCCACAGACTACCTACGTCACAGGTATGTCATGTCCGTCCGGCCTACAACCTTCCGGTTTCCGGTGAGTCACCGTCAATGAAATTGTAAATTTTATTTATCCGTTAGTTATTATCATGAATAGAGTTCGTAGATGAAATAAACATCAAAGATAAAATTGATCTAACAGTTGCGAAGTTCGATTTTACCTAACCAAATTCAAAATACGCGAGTTTAGTAGATTTGAAAAACTTGTTTTTTCAACGTACAATGAATTAATATACACGTTCAATGATAATACTATTTCTCCTAAGAAGATAAATAATAGTTATTATTATGTTACTGCGTTTTTGTTTAATTGTTAGTATATTCCGACATAATGTAAAAATTGTTTGAGAATAAATGAAATGAATAAGTTTTCTCTTAGCTAAGAAGTAGGATGTTCAGTACAAACCAGATGAATCACAAAAATATTGGTCAGTAAAAAGGTTAAATGTTGGTTCGTCATGGGATGGGTAACGGGTGAATGATATCAGTAAGAAGACATTTACAGGTGATACATATACGATACGAGATACAGATACAGATAGATACAGATACGAGATACATACACATCACCTAACTACTGACTAACGATCACCCACTTACAAAATTCATGAATTTCTAAATGTCTTAATTTTCAACTCAAATGCGTAAACCTATGTATTTTGTAGAATGTATAACCTGCGAGTAGGTACAATATGCGAGCCGAATAATACAATAACTATAATGAGCTTTTTTTTTTCTTTGACACATGTATTCTTCCAGTCATCACCTATGGTTGCGAAACTTGGTCACTCACCAAACATAATAGTGAAAAGCTGAAACGCTGCCAGAGAGCTATGAAGAGAAGCCTAACAGGAATAAAGAAAATAGACAAAGTAAGAAGTAGCATTATAAGGGAAAAAACTAAAGTAGTCGATATAATTACCCAAATTGACAATCAGAAGTGGAGATGGACAGGTCACATGATCCGAGATCCTATGCCAAGAGGCACACCGAACTGCGGGACATCCTTTAATACTTTATTTATATTACTACATTATAAAAAATGTGAAAACCTAAAGTTTGGAATAAATGGCTTATTATTATTATTATTATAATGAGCTTTTTAATAACATTTTCATTTAAGATAATTGATTGATTCAGGCGTTACTTTGCGGAAATCCATAAATATCAACATATTATATAAATATATTTAGTAATAAATCCGCTTGATTTCTAAACAAAGGTTTTAATTAACTTAACTTTAGTTTAGAACTTTAGTACATATTGCTATATTATAAACCAAAGAGTCAACGAACAGAAAACCAAAGTTTAAAGATACGACACGTGTTTCGCCTCTACACGAGGCATCATCAGGAGGTGTGGACTCGCCTCCTGTTCGACTGTTCGAGAACGGTATTCTCGTTTCGAACTTCGGCGATCAAGCGGATTTATTACTAAATATATTTATATAATTTGTTAACATTTTCATTCACTTCGCCTAACTGATTTATACTTCGGTACATACAGCGTACTACATTTGTGTACGCTGCGCACGCGTTCGCTTTGTTATTGTTTTGGTGCGTCGCTCCCTTTGTTCCATTTACGACCATTCAGATATCAAGTGCATCCGTGCCACGGATTTATTGTCATAGGTTTTGATGGATTTTGAAACTAGGGGTCACGGTTTTTTCATTTCGGTTGATTTTTATGTTTGTTACCTCAGAACTTTGTCATTTATCAAACGATTTAGAAAATTCTTATAGTCCCATAGATATTTTATAAAAATTAGTTCAGTAGTTTAATTTTTAAATCATAATAACTGAAAAAAATATGTCATCATAGTAAACTAAATTGCGTATTTTGCTTTACTGTGATTTTTCAATGGTGTTGACGGTCACTAAACATTAGAAGTCGGTTGTAGTGTTATTATGTAAAACTTCGAATTATTCATGTGAACAAGTGATTAATTAGGTGCTCACTCTCCAAAAAGTAAATGATCACGCATAACTTTTTTTTACCAGTAACACTAAACAGCAATTGGCTTACACAAAAAGGAAGAAACGAATAACCTTTATTGTTACAAAACAGCCTGTGAGACAATTTTAGCGCCAATTAGGGTAAACCGAATACTTCATAATAACTAGAAGCCGAAAGGTCCTAATCGAAAAGTGCACTTAAGTGTGGGAACAGCCTTCAAAGGTTATTACGTAAAGTTTACACTTCTTAAGTCCATGCTCCAATTTTGGCACTTAGTTCAAACAAAGTCAGCCTTGCATCAATTTGTGTTCTTACTTTACGACCTGAATAATGCATTCTAACACGATTTCCTATTTGGGAAGATTACACGCGATGTAGTTATTAGCATGTATGTAACTTTTTGGTAGTGCTGGTCTCTACATTTGTTTCGGGACTTTCTTATATTGTTTTTTTTTGTTAGCAAGTGCCAAGTGACTTTATAAAAGAACAAGGTACATAGTTATTAAATTATTACGGGTCTTCATTGCGGTTACCTTTCTCTAATTTATACCCCGACGTTTTGGCTGCATTGCAACAGCCGCCCGAATGGTAATATGAATGTATGTGTGATAATCGCAAAAATCTACGAAAATCTATAGAAAAAGGTTTGTTCTAAAAATAACATTTCACTCTCTTAATAATAACATGTCAATCTCGTAATAACAACATAACTTTAACATTTAATTAAAGTACCTATGAGTGAACATAAAAACTCAATACCTTCCTAAGTACTTCATAATGAAATCATAGAGATAAACAAAGTATTTTTACAAACAAATGAATGTTGTGGCATTATTTTTTATTACGCTTTTATTAGCCTTTGTGTGGTTTGTTAATTTGAGCATTGATAGACTTTTTACCATGATTTAGGAAGGGAATCTACGAAGCCCATTGTTGAAGGAATCTAAGAAAAAAGATACTTAGGTATTTCAAAATACATTTTGATAAATAATTCTTTAGTTTTATTGTGATTGAGAAACAAACATCAATCCATCTCTCCATTACCAACTTTCTTTTTAATAATATCTAGGATTAGTAGGACTAATAAAATTAGAAATTATTTCTCCAAAGGTAAAACTGTAGCCAAATGAATGAGCCTGAGCCATTCTCTCCAGAACAGAATAATCAAGGAATAACAAAAACATTCTACAACTGACTTCAATTGGACTGTTTTAGTGACCGTAAACACCACTGAATAGTCACAGGGAAACAAAATTCACAATTTCCTTTCCTTGATTATATTGATTAAGCACTGAACCGATTTTCATGAAATTTCTATGGGACCAATCTGGAAGTATATCCTTGCAAATAAATAAGAATTTTTAAATCGATTTATACACATCAAAGTTCAGAGGTAACAAACATAAAAAAAATAAAAGTTCAACCGAATTGAGAACCTCCTACTTTTTTGAAGTCGGTTGATAAAATAGGACACAGCAAACAAATCTCCACTGTGGCATGGTTTGGTAAGTAAAGTTCAAAGGGTGAAAGACAAACAGTTGAAAACAACCGCGTAAACTTTCTGTGTACTCAGTCATCGAGACTGTCCAAACATTCTGATCCTCATCCTAGTGCCACAGAACACAAGACAGTTACTATTAAAAACCATAGACAAGTCAATAGTTTCTATTGGTCAGTGGCACAGAATACCAAGTAGTTTGTAACCATAGAAGTATTAAATTAAAGAATCACAATGTAGTACATTGAAAATGCGCCAAGAAAAAGTTAGCCACATTGGCTAACTTCTAGTACATTTTGGTCCGATGCTAATTTTCGAAACAGAAAAGAAACAGCGCTAGTATAATAAGATAGATAAACATTACTAGGTTTTTTCATTGATAATCAAATTCCATCGTAAAAAGCAACAAACATTATTTGAAAATGGAGCTATTTCATTTTTATTGACAAGGTGTCTAAAAGTTTTTGGTCCTGTCTTAAGACTCCATTTTGAAGACCATAGATGAAGAACACAGCAGTTATTCATCTATTTATTAGAGAGACCTGTAATTGGCTGTTTTATACATAAATTAGTTAATATATCCATAAACTATTATTGTAGTTGTTAGTCTCTTCAATAAAAAAAAAATATTCATCCGAAATTAGAACCTCCACTCTATAGGAACACAGTTATTCATCTATGGTAACAGCATGCCACAGTCCAGGTTACTAAAGCCAGGGGTGTGATCTGAAACCGAGTCCTCTCCATAACAGAAACCGTGGGAATATGCTCGAGGTAAATTATTAACAAAAATATTGACCCCGTGGCTACTTATGGGATTTGACCAGTTGTTTGCGCTGAAGGTTTGCCGCTCCCAACAGGTAGGGTTGTCCCACCCGTTTTTACATTAGCTCGACATGTCACTATAATTTCACACTGTCTGAGTAGGTCATTATACTAATAGACGCACCATGAGTAGGTCATTATACCTAACTGGTGCTACAAAAATTGGAAATTAAGTATGATCATGCACGGCAGTTTTTAAATTTTGTTTTCCTTCGTTCTGCATAGGTGAGTTGGGTTGAATGCTGCTTAATTCATGTTTTCCGTAGTAACTATCCAAAGAGGAGTTTATTAATTTCTCAGTTTTTATAAAATTTTCATTGCGATAATTAGATTCAAACTAAGATTAAAAAAGACTAACTGATTATTACGTAAACTTCGTTTACCTTGCGAATTAACAAAAATATTTTCAGAGTTACGAGCCTAAACATTTTGACCAACAAGCTCTCTACATAATATATTTCGAGTCTCGACGTTCCGTGTTTTTTAGCCTCTGCGTTTTCTGTCAGTCAATCAATCCGATCTAAGTCTTTTAATATTTCGTTAGCTGAATAATCATGTTTGAACTATCTTCTTCTTCTCATCGTGTCACTAGTTCTTTTGAACCAGTGTGGTGAAAGAATGCAAAGTGCTCCTCGAAGAGGCTCCTTTCCATAATAAATGTGCAAGATTCCGGCAGCCCTGTATCGGCTGAGTAGCAGACGTGTCGAAGACTATTTTTCTAAGTTTATGGGAAAACTTCGACTCGGGTTGGTCAATGTTTGATCTTTATGGGAATTGCCTCCTTGTACGTGATTTGTGAAGTTGATATTTGCACTTTTTATAAGTGTTTTTAAACCTGTTTTAACTTCATGTTTCATTAATTTTGCCAACATGTTAATAATAGGCTATACACATACACACAGCCTAAGATTGTTCTGAGCTAGATATAAGTACTCATTTGAGTAATAGCTGTTGGTATACCAAATAAATAATAAATAAATGTTATGAACACAGTTATTTATAACACATGAAAGTTATTAGGTAGTGTGTATCTATTTTGCAAAATTAAATGTACTTAAAGAAACTTACTCTACTCGCATATGTAGAAAATATACACTAATTGATCCCATTCTTACCCGGGACTTTTTGAACTTCCTGTATAAGGTAAACATTAGGTAATTCCTAAAATAGATTTCGCATTGTTTTAAATAGATCCTGTTCACGGTTCATTGAGCATAGCTAGTTCAAATACGGTCGATACGACAGGCCAATTTGGAAAATCCCCACTGTGAACGATTTAATTACTGAGCCATTGAAACAAATTGAAATGCTAAGCTGAATGAAATAGATACTTTTAAGTAAATTACGTCAAGCTTACCTAATTTACCTACTTTACAAAATAGCGCTCGTCCGATTTGAGATTTTCTGTAATTCTGTAATTCTCTAGTGTACAAACAAACACGTTTGAATATAAATCATAAAAGAAAGTACACGCACAAAGGCGAGCTTAACCCTAATAAGACTTTTCTTCAAGCAAACCTTTTGAGGTTAGAGAGAGGCTATGGAATGTGTGGGGGCGTGTACTGTAATTTACATAATTATTGGATAAATTAAAATTATGACGAAGAAAATACCTATATATAATGTTTGAATAAATATACCTAAATACTACTAGATTATACTAAATAAACTAGAATTAATACCTATACATAGATAAATATATAACTTACTTCTACGCTACTAATAATAATTATAATTATAATTATAATTATAATTATAATTATAATTATAATTATAATTATAATTATAATTATAATTATAATTATAATTATAATTATAATTATAATTATAATTATAATTATAATTATAATTATAATTATAATTATAATTATAATTATAATTATAATTATACTAATAATAATAATACTTCTACGCTTTTTGGCAGCTATCTGGCAGCAATGCAGCCAGTATCCTCGGCACGCTGCCATCGGGTATCGAGTTGGAGCAGTTGAGCTACCTATAGATCGTTTGCAACGGTCTATGGGTGGCCCAATTGTTTCCTTTTGTAAATTTTATAATATACCTATATATAGATTGTAGTAGTTAGCTTATGCTGTAATAAAAAAACTTACTTCTACATACATAATCAGAAATAAATTATATAAGAGACACTTTGATGGGCAGTATCAAAAGCCTAGTAATTTCACGAGCGTATGTGTTTTACAAGTGGCGAGACTTAGCTAGGTGCTTTCCTGAAGGTAAGAGATCACACCCATAACCATAACAGTGCTACACAGGGCTTAAATTCCCAGAGGATATGCCGGTGCAGCACTGCTATAGCGCTTGAGACATTCAGATGGTCGGTCTCAAAAGCCTAGCGATTTTACTAGCTACAAGAAGTATTCTTCCTATAGGAAAATATTAATTAATAATTACATTTTATTTATTACACATTACTTTCTTACAAGTATGTCATACAGCCAAGTCTGTCTCCGAAAGGTAAATTACATATGTACTTAAGATTTTTTCTTTATCAACTTGGAAAAAAAATTGATTTTTCTAAATAAACTATTCAACTATCAAGTACAATTCAAGTCAAGAAACTCTTAACAGGAAAAAATAAAAATTGATCTCTTTTAGCTATTTTAGGATCGTTGAACTTCGCGTGAACCGTTGTTTTTCGCAATTAATTGTTCATAATAATGGCGCCTGCTCTTTGAAGAGCTAAAGAATAATCCGCTAATCCGTGAAAAACATTAATTGGATGAGTTCACGCGGAAGCCAAGCGTGGCGATACCTACTCAATAATGATTTGCGATTAGCCTTTTGTTTTAACTTTCTTACTAAAGCGTCGATGACACAGGGCTAGTTTACAAGCTGCTAGTCGGCGAGTTTAAAAGCTAGCGAGTGAGCAAGTTAGCGGTCCGAAAGGATAGTCGACTAGAAGATTATTAAAAAAGCCAATGACACGGAGCGAGTAAACTAGCCCTGTGTCATCGAGGCTTTACTAAAATAATATAAAGTCGTCTCGTCTCGATTTGTGTCCACAATACATAAAGGTTTAGCTGGAAGATAATGCTACTGTAAGAAATAAAGAACTTTCTATTTACTTATCAATACTAAACACTGAAAACTGTTAAAAATCGAGCTTGGATTCGGTTTTTATTGAGCAGCTTATTTTGACGTATGTGATGGATATTTACATAGATACTTGGCCAAGAATATTTTGAAATATGAGTTGTAGAGTAAAAGCAAAGAATAAGTAATATTATGTACCATAGTAAATGTAAGTAAGATCTAAAGCGTCAATGACACACAAACTTTTTTACAAGCTGATTTTTGGCGTTTTAAAACGCTAGCGAGTGAGCGTGTTAGCGTTTAGGAAGGATTGTCAACAAGCAGATAGTAAAAACGCCGGTGACACTGGGCGACTTTACACGCTGCAAGCGAAGTCGCTGCTGGCGTGTAGCGTGTAAAGCCGTGTGTTTACACACTGTTTATTACAGTCTGACTGCCAAATGTACATCTGTAACTACATGCAATACCTACATGCATACATATGAGATGAGACTTAACTTCACAAGTGTGACGAATTATCACTAAATTACGATACAAGTAGCCTCGTCCTGTTTTCGTGTTCCTAGACATTCTCAGAAGCCAATTTGCCGACATATTGTGTACAAAGGTAAGGCACGCGTGTAGTTATGACGACCAGCAATCATTCAATTGATCGCCGCGGGATTGCTCATTATCCAATCACGCGGCGCCGACCTCGCTTGAGTATCGTGGAATTACCAATATCGATGATTTCCTGCCCTAATTGTGCATTGATTAGACTAACGTCTAGCGAGGTTAACTTAATATTGATTTGAATACCACGTCTAGGTACACCTTATTAAATATAATAAAAACCTTGGTAGATTACCACTTTATCAAAATACTGGATCTAGCTCATCTTAGTAGATAATTTAGTAATACTATAACCGACTTAATTTGTTGATTTGATTTGAATTATTTATTTGTCTCAAGTATGGTTAGTTACAGACTGGTTTTATGAATGTATAAAGTAGAGTCACATACTTCACTGTAGAAAACAGTATACAAATTTTCTATTAATAAATATGTCTTATGTTTGTCATAATCTCGATCAATGTGTCTAAAAATTACATAAAATTTAGGTTCAGTGAATTAGGTATAATGTCCAATTAAACAATCGCATGCAAAGAAAACAAAACTATTTTATGGTATCGCACTGCTGAGCAAAGTCTTCTTTCTGTCCTTGGCCGTATCCAACCTCATCTGTTGCCTATTTTCGATAATTATTTCTACTCTGAAAGCAATGATCAATCGATAGAGCTTGCAGTCAGCAGTCAACCCTAACCGCTATGAGTGGTCGGTAGCGATGGCGCCGCGGCGCATCCTGTCGGCGGAAGCCACAATTGCTCATCGTTAGGAAAGATTTCACACTTCAGTTATAATATTGATACTTAAAACTTTTTAAATCGCTGACTGTTGTTAGAATTCTCACACTAAAAGATGAGGGAGAGATATAGCGAGAACGATTAAATACCTATATATTAGCAGAAAAAGAGTTGATTCAGAAAAATACTCTTGGTTTCGTAACAAAGCAATGGACTGGCAAACAGTACGCTGAAGATCGCGGCCATTATAAGCACTATTCTTGGCCGAGCCGATCGCAAGCAAAATCAGTGTTTGAACAATCACGGTAAAACGAATTTATTTTGCCCTTTGATTGTCTATCGACCTACTCTTAGGAATGTGGGTCAGTGTTAGTGATATGAGATGAGACAGAAGGCAGGATGTGGACAATAAGAGCCGGATAGCCGCTAACGAGATGCTGCGACCCACACGGCTATCATGTCCTAAGAGCTATTTGCTGTTTGGTTTTGACCTGAATATCTTAAAAGTAGAAGTGTTTAGATTTTGAAGCTGTACAGGAATCATTAGTAGATCCCATTTTCAGTCAATAATAAAATTATCTGACAATTACTAGGCAAAACACAAAGTGCATTCATGTGAGTGTAGTGAGCTATAGTGCGTGAAATTGACATGCATGAAGCATATTATAGGACTAAGTATAGCCGGTATGCAGAAATATAGTGCAGTTTTGCTATATCATCAGTAAAACATATGGCTATATAAGGCTTGGTCCTGACAAACTGGCTGAACGTAGAGACTTGAAACTTAGAGGAGGATATGTTCGTCAAGAGCCGAAAGTGAGAAATAAGATAGGAATTAAAATACGCAACGAAAACGAAGTTGTGAGACCAGCTTGTAAAAATAAAGTTGGGAACAATTTTACAAAAAAACCACGCATTTTCTATTTTGAAAGAACCATTCTGTTCGCTCACCACCTCTAACCAATGTTTTCTCAGGTAGGTATAAATCCATATATCTCCACGTACGAAAGCCCAAGTGCAGAAGATGGAAGATGGAGCAAAAGAGTACTTCACTGGTTCTCAGGAAACTCAACTCGCCCTAGAGGACGACCAAGGCGGAGGTGGAATTAGGACCTCATGGGAGTGGCAGGCGCCACCTGGACTGGACTAGACTCGCCAAGGTTTGGAGGCCTTTACTCAAAAATGGGTGTCCCAAAGAATATATTCAAAATTATGACTATACCTATAATAATAATAATGAAAGCTACTGCATAGTATATTTTCATGGACGCGTGGTTCAGTGAAGCACATCACTCGGCCATCTCAGGTATTTCCTCATTGCAGCACGCGTTCTCCAGGAATGCAACTGGCAGTGTTTTTTCATGCCACTGCTTGCTTTGTATGTTGAACGCATGTTTTGTGTTGTTGCTTTAATTTTATCGATTTATTACTGCATTCTGTCGTTGCGAAGCTAAAGTACCTTGTAACACATAAACATGGCTTCTGGAATCTAGAGTTTTGTTTCAGTAGGTTCTTTCAACCATTGATTTGGCAAATAAAATTCATCGATTCACAAAACTTTATATATTCTTTCAGAAGAAGGCATTAACGATTTTCTAACTCTCCTTTCATGCTTTAAAACAACTTGAATTGAAACCAAATGTCCTCTCGTTCTTGATTTATCCATCACCAAAAGTTATCTTACATCTGATTCCAAGAAAGAAGAATGAAGTTGAAAGTAGGTCGTCTGTCGATCTTACAGAATTTCGTATAAATCCCACATTGTTGATTTCCTTCCGTTTGGTTTAGAATCAAATATTTGAAGCTTTTTTCCGAGCGATGTAACCTTATTTGTCGAGACCAGTCGGCATCGCTAAATATAGGGAAGGGACAAAATAATGGACAATGCTGTTTTTTGCGCTATTCTGGATCAATTTTGAGTTTTTTTGCTAGTTTTTGCGTTGAGATTCGGAAGCCGCAGGTAAGAGGTCCTAGATCCGGGTGCATCTTTGTTCTCTATTATTTCGATTTAGTTATGTTTACAAATTCGCCAATTTATATTGTTATTCGAGCAATAACTGTCGGTATACATCAGCTGTTGCAAACGATTGCCTTGCACGCATTGAAATCCCAGAACTTTTTACGACCTACCTATCTATTGTTATGCCAACATTTACTACGCAATTAAATACTTGTTCAAATCGTTCTTGAACATGTAAGCAAAAAAGATTTAACTGTTTGCTCAAAAGTGACCAAATCATCCGTAATGTAATCATACAAGGAGCAAAACATTTGTAACATTCATTACATTATCTCAATGGAATCAGTGAACAATGAAACGCGGAGAAAGGATTGTTTATTGTAAGTTTACAATTTCTTTCTGAATTATACAAATCCAATAATTCTTTTCAAGAGTATAGTTTAAAATGAACATGATTTGGACTAATATGTAGATCATTGGTAGGCCTTATACATTATTACCTATTATGTAATGTGCAGGGCGAAATTATACTCACCTACTTACCTACTCTTATTGATACCTTAAATTAAGTAGGTACCTATACTTACCTATTAACCTTTCTTACTTAGAATATATTATTATTAATATATACCATAGAGAATAATAGGGGGCTCTTTTAACATAGGTTTATCAGCCTGCCCCAGAAGAGCCTCCATACCTTGTAAAAATCTACATGTAAAATTTGAATAATTATACTTTTTTTATTATAAGTACATAAATAGAGCATCAAAATAGGACCTGGTTCTTGACATCTCTACCCGACAGCCCAGATGAAGGGTTAATTTTAAAGGATTTATAGCACTTCTCATTATCACATTTTCCTGAATTATTCAGATCCCGGAAAGCAGTAACAAAACAGTAGTTACGTCGTTCGTCAACCGTAACTGTTGCGTGAAACGGACCGAGTGGACATGTTAACAGACTATGTTTTATTCTGTTACTATCATACTGACTACTGTTTATTCTATGGCAGAGGGCAATGTGGATATACTAACTACGACATATTCTGCGGTGAAGATATGTGGCGGAACTGATTGTGGCATTAGCATTTACCGTATCGTGCACTGGACAATCCGGACATGCACGATTATAATGCAACCTTTTTAGGCCGAATACAAGCCATTACAACAGCCCAACAGAATTACTGACCGATATGCTTAGAAAAAAAAACGCAAGGATTACTGCAAGGATTCGCTTTTGAAATAACGACAATTCCTAAAGGTAGAGCACTTTTTAATTAAGACAAATAGAGATTCCTAAAGTTATAACTTTGTCCAGGTGAACAAAACCCCAGAGATTAAAAGGCTTTGTCTTGAATGACAGACAGACAACTCACAAGTGAAACCACTGAACATCGTGACTCGAAATTTGGAGCGTAGATATTCTTTAAGAAGTGTCGGTACTTATAAGCGAACGAAGAGAAAGGTATGTTCGTCAAGAAGTGTATGGGCAAACGAAGTAGCGCAAACGAAGTTATGGGCAAACAAAGTAACGGAAACGAAGTTGTGGGCAAACGAAGTAGCGCGAACGAAGTTGTTGTTGTCAGCTAGTCATAATAATAAACTCATCCACCAAAGAGATGTAACAAAAATTTATTTACCGTAACAATTAATGTAATAAAAACACGTTGCAATGCACTCAATTCCAACTTACATTATCACATGCAAAATCTAAACTAATTACTACAATAAAATAACTAAAATACATGCTGCATTATAGGAATATTTAACTGTATCTTTGTTGCTCAAATCGTGAGAAAAATACGATAATTACGAGACCAGACTAAGATAAAAATCCTAGAGCCAGTAACCGCTTAATAGATGCAATGCAATTTGGTTTCATACTTTATCAACTAGCTAGATTATTGTGAGAAAACACCATATAAAAGACAATTACTGTTTGCTACATACATATAGTAAAAATTATAGATAAAGGTACTTTTACTTAGTTTAAGAAATTATTGTTTAACTTAGTCTACCTACTTGCAAAAAAGAGTTCTTAATTGCAGAAAAGGGAGCCATTTCACTTACATACTTCTACTTTTCATGAGCTAATATTTGTCGTCGATCCGTTTTTAAAAATTTGGACGAAAATATATAAGGTAGGTACCTAAACCTTATATTTTTTCGTATTTTTAAACCAGGAAATTTACAAGGAAACTGCAAGTCGCCTCAAAACAATATTCCTTAGAGCCACATATTTATGTACATGTACATAGCTATGCACCTACCGCATACCAGTAAAAACATAACAATGATGCTCATTATCACCCAAAGTTACCGTGTTGATACGATGCAGGGCTGCACTAAGGGAAGAGATCGCCTTCGAATAAAGTCACAAATATTAGAGCGTCAAACCTCATTCCTAAAATATTTTTACAGTTATCATACTTAAATGTTTATTTTAAAAATAAACTACGACGAATAGCAAAATAATTTAGAAAATGCAAGCAAAATGTATTTTTCATGGAAGACATCTAACCTCATTTAAATTTAAGCGTATGCTTCAAGTATTTCTATTTTCTTTTAATGCCGAGTTTGTTTCACGTTCTAATATTTTGTGAAAAGTGATTTTCTTTATACAATGAGATTTGACTACTTTTGGATTACCATTATTCACATGTTTTTCCCAATGCAATTTATTAAGTGTTTATTAAAAAAGAAACTCCAGAAATTCTGCCATTCTCATTCAATTTAATTTTATTTTATTAGCTTATCCTAAAGCTCTCGCTTCGGCCCTGTCGTGGGACATTAATGTTTACTCTGTCTCCGCGGCACGCTCCCTATAATCCGAAATAACAAATTATGAAATGGATGAAAAACCCAGGTTAAGCTGTCGGCGATTCCTAAACATAATATTTGATTGAGGCCTAATGACAAGGCGCGGGCCCGAAGACCTCAGAGCACCCCGAAGCCACCTTTTGCGTTCGCCGACTGGTCGTTAATGTGGCGACACAAAAAAGTGTTTATCTCAATGTCATAAAGTCGAAAGTATAATTTGCTGGATCTGTCAGTGATTCGTCTAAGGAGGTCCTCGTAATTGAGCAATCATCTACTCTAGGCCGCTGCGGTAAGCGGGCGCATTATGTATAAATGAAATTTTAACTATTTGTTTTGTTTGTTCCAGTTGTTTGATTGTTTGTTTGTTGTTTTCTTCGAAACAGTTATTTTGCGTTTAGTACAATCAGTAGTAGAAATCATGAAAGTTACATCACATCAGTGAAATAGTGATATCTAGATAGACATCTAGATATCAATATTGTCAAACATAAGTAAATATAGCAATAATACAAATGCCCTCTTGAGCAAACAAGATATTGAATATTGTTGAAGAGAATTTACAAAGCACTCAGGAAAAATACCTTATTAACTATGTACATACGTCGTTACTTAATATTCCGCAGTCCGCACATAAAAAACAATTACAATAAGCCGATGGAAACACCAAATAAGAGTTCAATTAATGTGACGATCGATATATAGTTTACTAATAAGTGTAAAGTAGGATACAGGATGCAAATTACTCGCGGGGCAATAGCACGACCTTGCAAATGTCACCGGACTTGACTCACGCTATGATTCAATACCAAAAAAACAGACCAACCTCTATTTATTCCCTCAATTTCGACAGCTCTGAATCTCCGTGTATAGAAAAAACATATCTTTGAAAACACTCTACAAGGATACCCAATCAAACATCAAAGAAAGAAATCGCTCGTAACTAATTTAAACACCCGATCCACAGGATTAACGCCAGGAAATCTGACAACAGGATACGTCAATTTAAGCTAGTTGAAACTGAGAACAAAATAATGCCAAAGCACACCTTCTTCTATGGTTTTTGACGGCGTATTCTTCAACCAGCACGCTATTCGTTGCTTTTTTAGTGCAATGCTTCCAACGCTGATGAAAATAAAAGCAGAGAGGGACATTGAATCCTGCGGACATCAGCGTGGAGCATTGAAGTGGCAAGACGTGAGCGAGTAACAAAGGAGCTCGTCTAAACAGGTCATTAATAAGGAGGCGGTCGCTGGATCCGCCCGGGACTTCCGTCGCATTCCAAGAACCGCTATCCCGGGACAAGACAAGAATAGCCCCTGTGATACTCCGCTCGGTGCATAAATGGCAATCAACACTTAAAAGCTAACACTTAGAATCCATTCACTTCCGACGCTCCCCCTAAAGCTGCAAATCTATAGGATGAGTCATTAGGAACCACTCTCGGCTTTGAAGTATCCGCAAATTCCTTGACAGGATAAAGAATATGGTTTTATTTATAGCCGTGTACGAACGTGGCGGAACTGGCAACAATATCCAAAGGACATTGTAAATAATAAAATGAATGTGATGTCTCCCTCAGACGCCTTTATTATAAAGATGGTCCGAAGGTGGCAATCTCGGAATCTCGCTGTGTTTACAGTGCATCATCACGTTTACAAAAGGAGACAATTTATTCGAAACGTGTGGGGAGAACGAGTCGGCAGTCGGCGGACCACCTTGTTAGTAGTAATCGGTTTATGAGCTCTGTCAAAAAATTAACTTATTATAAATGGGGCTTAGGCGAAGGGGAGGTAAAAGAGTTGCATTCTTATATCGATAAGCAAGTACTAACTTACATTATTTTCAGTTTATCTTCTTGAAGCGCTGAAGTACTTGAATGCGTCACAAATTGTATTAGCTCAATCCGAAATTATCTTAGTAAAACAGTTTAAGGGGAATCCCCAAATCCGAATTCAATACAAAATGTTTCAGACAAATACTCAAAAAGTACGCCGTATTATAGTAATTTCTTCACACTATTCGTTTCGTCCGTGTTTTTCAATTTCAACAAAAAAAGTGAATGGTTTCATACTTTAATTTTGATTTTATACGTGTTTTAAAATTAACCCTACTAACTTAAAAACACGTACAAAATCTAAATTAACGTATGAAACCCTTCATTTTTTTTGTTGACGAAATCAAAAAACATGGAAGAAATGAATAGTGTGAAGAAATTACAATAATACGGCGTACTTTTTGAGTATTTGTCCGAAACATTTTGTATGGAATTCGGATTTGAGGAGTCCCCTTAAATAGAATAAAATAATATTAAAAGCTTAGAATCTAGATTAAGCTTTGATGAATGCTCTAGTTTATCTATAGTATACGAGTAGTTAAATTAATAGAACTTTCATCAGCTTCATGATGTTTACATTTCGGTCGATAAACCAAAACCATGACAGTTTACGAGGCCATATTTCATCGATAACGACCCTCTCGCCACGTCACTATACCTGCTTGATTTACCGTCGAATAAGCTTTCGCATTGCATGCTGATAGCCAGAATAAGATGTTCAACTTTTTATCTCTTTTTTATACCTTTGCAAGGTATAAAAATGAAATCTAAATAAATTGTTATTTGTACACAAAGGGTGAAGCAAAGCATTTTTACGAGACTTTTATCAGCCTGTGCCCTAAAGACTAGGGCTGAAGAACCGACAACCGTTGGGGTAGACGTGTTCTTGAGTGGAGACCGCATTTAGGCAAGCGTAGTGTAGGACAACCTTTGGCTAGATGGAGCGATGATTTACATGCTATAGCTGGCAGAAGCTAATTAGGAAGAGCCAAAGATTCCAAATATTGGGCTCAGTGGCGCACCGTGGGAGAGACCTACGTCTAGCAGGGGACTGCTAATAGGTTGATGATGATGATGATGATTGAGTTTATGAGCCGGAAAAGGACATAGGTAAGATCATTTTTATCAGATACTACGCAGGCAAAACTGCAAAACTGTACAGAGTTTTCACATTGAAAAGGTAGAGTCAACATTACCATGCTCAAAGTTGAAATTACACAGTTCCGGTCCAAACGTAATGGCAGTAAAAATTTACAACAAAATCCCTGAACAATTAAAAGACGAAGAGAAAGAAGTAAAATTTGAACGCAAACTGAAAGACATTCTTTTTAAAAAAAGTTATTACAGTATACTTTTTTAACGACAAATTTGAGATAAATACTTGAAAAATTATATAATTAGGTATGTAAAATTAATTTATGATTTGGTCCGCTCCTGCTCTAATGTTTCTATGCCCTATTTTAAGGTTCAATATGTTCTATGAGTATGTTCTGTGTTAACTTTGTAAACAATTAAAACTAAGACTTATTGACTGTAATAAAAATACTGAATACTGAATACATCATCATGTCAGCTTCTGGACGTCCACAGCCGGACATAATCCAAAACACAGAATTGCTTACACATCACTGCTTTGTGGCAGAATAACCGGCAGTGTGATGGTGCCCATCTAAACGGAATCCTGCAGAGGAAGCCTCCCAACGGTACAGCTTGCTAGAGCATTGTGTAGGTTTGCTTTCTCAATCCAAGACGTGACCGTAGTATCGGGAGTATCGAATTATTTGTAAATAATCGATCGGATCGTTACCGCCGCGGATCCGGCGTGTCGCGCACCACCTGCTGTCACGAACCATGTCAGCTGATGGACGTACTCAGGCATAACCCTGATTGGCTACTTTATTATAATTTAAAATAATAATTAATCAAGCTTGTTTATAAAAATGGGTCTTAGTTAGCTCACGAAATAAATAAATGTTAGGTATATTATTTAAAATCGATGGGTCATTCGATGATACAGATACAGAAGGTAGGTAACACAAACCGGATGTTACGGGTGAACATCGGATACAGACGACTCTACTAAGAGTACGCTCATACAACCTTTTGATAAGAGTCACAATTCTAACGCAGAGGCAACAACAACAACTAGCATGGCAATATTAACTTAAAAATCAAACATAAAAATAGTAAACGAAAATTTTAGTCTGAATACTCTAAATAAATATAATTTAAGAGTAGAAATATGTATATTTGCAGGAGACGCTGTTGGCAGTAGCAGCGCCAACCTTATACTAAACTATAGTAACTAAAGTATTAATTTAGGTATTTCATGTTTTCCTCTTCAAAGGCTCCGTCGTCGTGTCAAGTGTTTCTGACACGGCGTCGGAAGTGGGCCTTGGGGCCGATGTCGAGAGAGGAACACCGGAGGGGTTTTAGTGGGTATTCCGTCCTCCTATGAGGGCGGCGAGCCCCACATAACTCCGGTCTCCCCGACCGGTAAATTCGTAAATGAATTTCCCCTCTGAAGAAAAAAAAAAGGTATTTCATGTTATAAAATCTAATATCATTTTGATGAAATCATTTGCCAATGGTTGGCAGAAAAAGGATGATAATGTTTAGACGCGGCTTAGTGTCTTTATCTTCCCCCATCGAGCCATCATCCTAACTCCGTTCCTGTCAATTGTAGATCACAGCTATTGACCGGTGACGAATCAATCTCGCGTTGACGACTTTATAAATTGTTTCGACATACCGCCTCCACCGCACGATCTATCTAGTTCTCACCAGCAAACTCTCTACTCGATAGTTTTTCATCTAGAAAAAAAAAATAACTTGAATAATATAACTAATAGTTTACCCTAAACTTTGACCTCACGCACCCTAACCACTGAATCGATTTAGCTCATATACAAACTCGAAACATGTTTTGATCTTGACAAATTTCATCAACATCGGATTCAAGATTCAAGATTCAAGCGACTTGCTTACATCACAGTCTGGGCCGACAAACATTTTACAATCTCGCCCGTTTGCTCAGTACGTGTGATCTAGGCATAATCGTCGGACAGAATATAATATCTATGTATGTACACACATACCCCTGACACACATACCCACATACATACACACATAAATACATACATACTTTGACTTCAAACGCCCATTTGTCGCAGTATATCTAGACTATGAGACCTCCCTTCGTTCGGTCAATAAACCATCACATTTATTCCTTTATGTAAATAAAAATAAATTATAACACCATATATTTCAAGTCCGACGGACACTATACTCGTAGGTAGCTTCAGACGAAGTATCAATAAAAGTATTGAGACGTCACTGTTTTGGTTATTGAGGCCATTTTTCACCATAAACTTAATCCAACACGATCGACTTTTATTTAAATCGACTGTCAGTAAAAACATT
Organism: Lobophora halterata; assembly: GCA_932526365.1. NCBI lineage: Eukaryota > Metazoa > Arthropoda > Insecta > Lepidoptera > Geometridae > Lobophora > Lobophora halterata. Next base: position 4,260,364 of record OW052012.1, read on the forward strand.
TTAGCTAGATTTTAGAAATATGTTATCAGAAAACAGATCTAGCAGATTTTAGAAATTCTTCTTCTTAGTCGGGCACTCTTGACAGAGTGGTCGTGGTTATAATTGGGTCCTTATGAATGGCAGCTCCAGCTATGCGCCTCCACCTGGCTCTGTTCGACGCATTGTGGGAGCAGTCGGTCATGGTTGCGTTTGTGAGATTTTTGATGAGGTCTGACCATCTAGTTGGAGAGTGGCCACGGGATCACTTGCCCTCCATTCTACCTTGAACCACTAGACGCTCCATTGAGTCCTCTTTTCGAGTAATGTGTCCAAAGAACTTTAGTAGGTATACGTATTTGAACAGTCGACGATAATCTTTCTTTTATGTTGAGTTTTTTTAGGATCGAGACATTGGTGCGGTGTGCTGTCCATGGGATCCTCAATAGACGTCTCCAGCACCACATCTCCAGTGCGTCTATTTTTCTCCTTTCCTTCAGTCTCAATGTCCACGTCTCGGCTACACAGCGCATCCGTCGAACCTTAGTTGCTTTAGTTATTCGGCGGTCTTTCCAAATCTTCTTGAGCCTCTCAACAGCAGATCTTGTCACAGCACAACGCCTTCGAATTTCGTCCTCGCATTTTTTGATTTTAGAAATATGTTATCAGAAAACAGATCTAAAACAGACCTAAGAATAATTTAATTACTGTTTGATGTAGGATTATTTTGAGTAAAATCCCTTAATAATTCTACGTTAAAAACAATATTCAGTTCTAGTTTTTGGATCATGAGCTACTACTAAAGCTGAAAAGTATAAGCTTACCAAATACCTTGATTTGGCTCACGAGGTTACCGCCATGTGGAATGTGGACTCGACGACGATTGTCCCGATAGTCGTTACGGTGAACGGGATAATAGCGAAGAGACTCGACCAGTACCTAAAGAGGCTCTCGCTTGGTGGCTGGGTCAAGGGCCAGATACAAAAAGTGGTGCTATTAGAGTCGGCTCGCATGGTGAGAAGGTTCCTCACTCTGCAGCCCTAGCCACCAGCCGCTTGGGCTCTACTCCGCGGCTGGTGGTCCACCGTTTTTATATATTTTTTACAATAATACTGCAGTTTTTTTTAAATAGTTTATTTTTTAAATATTATTGTAAAAAATAAATTTTAATGAGAGAAAAATATAAATAAATGATAATAATAATAATACATAATTTTATATTAGGTATAGAGTTCTCCAATTATTATTATTAATTCTGTAACCGGATTTTTTATGTTGACATGGGACGAGACGAGCTAAGCGCTCTCCTGGTGGTAAGAGATCACGCCTACTCATAACCAGAATAGTGCTACACAGGACTTTGATTCACATAGGCTGGTGCAATACTGCTAAAGCGCTCATTCTCATTAAGACATTTTGATTGTACCATCAACCCAGTCTCGAAAGCCCAGTAATTTCACCGAAGACTAAACAGTTTATTGGTTTGTGTGGGTTGTGTAGGTGCTTTGGACTTTCGGAGGCTTCGGAGGCGACAAGACCGCGGGGGGCGCCGACAAAGCCCCCGGGGGCGCAGACCCACAGCACGGCGGCCATAATGTGGCACTCGGACTACCTTTTTGTCAGCTTTATTAATACGTAGTAACTTAATCCAAGTCATAAAGTTTTATTTTAATTTTTATTGATTTTTACACTACATTTACATATTTTCTGAGTTCATGAAAAGTATTTATAATTTTCTTAAGTAATTAAATACCAAAGAGGAGGAGGGAGGCCTTTGCCCTACAGTGTGGGACGATAATGCCTGAATAATAATAATAATTTGTGGCTAGGTCAAGGGCCAGATACAAAAGGTGGTATTATTGGAGTCGGCTCGCATGGTGAGAAGGTTCCTCACTCTGCAGCCCTAGCCACCAGCCGCTCGGGCTCTACTCCGCGGCTGGTGGTCCACCGTTTTTATATATTTTTTACAATAGTATTGCTGTTTATTTAAATAGTTTATTTTTTATAATATTATTGTAAAAAATACATTTTAATGAGAAAAAAATATAAATAAATGATATAATAATAATAATTAAATACCAAAGCAAAGCATATAGTCTTCTTCTTCTTATCGTGTCACTAGTTCTATCAAACCAGTGTGGTGAAAGGTTTTCAAGCGCGCCTTGATGAGGCTCCTTTCGTGCACTTGACACATGTTTTCTAACTTTTAGGTTCTATGAAATGCCGGTTTCCTCATGATGTTTTCCTTCACCGCTAAGCACGTGTTTAAATGCACACTTAGCAATCACCACTTTCCATGACTAACACAATTTAACAATTTTAAGCTGCACCTACTAAGTATATTCTGCTTCTAATTACCTCTCCTAAATAAAACAAACAGTAAGAAATCAATGTTCCCTCGGTAACTCTACAGAAATATTTGAAAATATATTTTTACCTCTGTCTGTAGTTTTGCCTGAAATATTTTCCCCCTGATTAGACCTAATTTTTCACCATAAAAGCTTTTTTATCTGCAGTCAATCTGGAGTACCTTATCTGATGGTAATTAATCAATAAAATATTATGTAAATCTGTTAATAACAGCACGCAGGGTCACTGCGGTCGATGGACTCGGCTAGGGTTGCCCCACTTATGAAGTTTTATTATTATTAGCCTGTATCGTCCCACTGCAGGGCAAAGGCCTAGACTTCCTCCCTTGTTTCCAAAACCTTATGTCCAGCGCTGCAGTGGGCCAGTTTAGTTGGTATGCATCTGGCTCGTCACTCGCCACCATCTTCGCTTCGGTCTGCGTCGCCGCCTTTTAGCATTATGAAGCCTACAAAATATAATTATTTTTGCTTTACTCGTTGCTACCCGCGACCACTTATGTCCTTTTCCAGTCGGAAAATCCTACCTTCCTCTAAAATTTTGGAAAGACATTATTTAAGACTGGTGGAATGAGATTTTATTATATTCAACTACTCTTAATAACTCTCTAATGAAATTAATTTAATTCAATGTCTAAATCGATGACGATTGTACTTCTCTTGCCAAATTCTTGGCATATTTTGGTTAGACAAGATTGGAAAATAACATTTCGCCAGATTCGATGCAGAGTCGGTGTAAGTAACGCGATAGAAAGAAGAGACCCAGAGAGGGGGACAGAGAGGGTTGTCGTAAATAAATCTAAAATCACAAAACAACACATTTTATTTTTTGGGTGAGTACCACTGGCCCTGCGGTTTCCTATACCAAATTCATACAATAACAGCAATAACTATGGTATGTTAAGTGCACCTACGCAGCCTACGCAAGATGTATTCAGTCATCGCCATTTCGGAGCGATATTTCCTACACAATGCATGTGTGAAAGTTATCGTCTCTTCTTTAGAAAACAGCTTTACTAAACACGTAATAAGCAACCTTCCAAATTCATGAAGTCAATAACTTTCTAGGTCAATACTATTAGTGTTAAGCTGGGTATCCACTATGTTCGCGAACCTCTTTGCGCTTCGAACTTCTGCGACTGCTTTACTTCAATAGATACGGGATTCGCTTCTCTTCATAATATTCTATTCTATTCTATTTTTAGATAAGAATTATTATCCATTCGGTTACCAACCTAATCGTGTCGAAGAATGATTGCTTACTACACACTGCAGAAGTAAACAATGTTATCTATACCTACACCCTTAGAATAGACAGATATGCTGAAAAAGCAAATTTCAGTAGTAAATGTCGCTAAAAATGGTAATGTTTGTACTGATGCCGCAGCTCGCATTAACATATTACATATGTATGTCGTTATGGGTCCTAGATAAACCTGATAAGGTTCTAAGGCACCCTTAGAATAGAAAGATATTGTTCTTTTTGATGAATAAATAAATACACAATACAAATACATAGGTACATGCAACACGCTAAAAAGCGACATAGCTCAGATCGCTAACGTATCTATATTATATAGGGATAAGTTGCTAGAGCGCGTTCTAGTTTGTTAACTAGAAAACCACATAGGTTACTGTTCAGATCGATACTAAGCGGTCAAAGCACCGGGCAGCAGCTAGTTGAGATCATAAATTTTATTAGCAGCCCTATGAGATGGCGTGTCCGTGTAGGCTTGCGTTTTGTCGCGCCTCCCACACCCCGACTATTGTCTACCTACCCACATGTAGAAGACCAGACGGCGAGGAGACGTGACGTCACGTATTGCTAAATCTAGGTAATTAAGGAAAATAAAACAGTGGGTCGCTAAACTTACAGACGACCCGATTTATCATACAACTCGCCAATAGGTTAAAGTTAAAGACTAAAGTTTTTAAAACTGCGAAGGCTCGAAGTTTTAGTAATAAAGTGGATGAGGTGGATAAACCCTAAAATAAATACAAGGAGAAAGATAAGTAGAGGTGTGAGAGTTGCCAGGGCTGTAAAACAGCTAACAACTATACTACGTACTGTAGAGTCAACTCTTTGAGATCTAAAGATTCTTAGAAAATAAATCTTTGTTTGACTATTTGTTATGACAGTGACTATGATGATGAAGATGATGATAATGATGAGACATTTACTAAATTAAAGATATTAATTACAAGTTCTTTTGGCGACACGAACTCTACATCAAATCGGCTCGAATACGTAATTGTATCGGAACATTGTCTCGTTTGTAGAAACATGTAAAATCATCAAGCCATTAAAAGCAGCGCTATATTAGAAAAATATGTTGTTTTCTGTTTTAGTAGAGTCGTCCAAGATCATCGTGTTTTGATAGACGATCAATTTCCTATTAAAGAAGTCGTCAAGTTAATTTGTCTAGTTTTTACAATAGTTAAATTATTTCTGGTTTGATATTTTTTCATCAATATAAATAAAAGGTTTTGCTTGACTTATTGACCAATTGATCGATAGACAACGCAAATACAAACCACTGAACGTAGAGACTTAAAATTTTAGGGGTATGGCGCGTCAAGAAGAGTAAGGCGCAATAAGAACGGAACTTACGTAGTTAGATAAAAATACACACCATTTTGTTTCTTGCATTTCATTTTTTTTCATATTCGATTTTTATTTAAAAGATTATGTGGATCGAAAAGAAACTCTTAGGAAAATGAACTGGCAATTAAGATAAAGATAAAATGTTTTATTTCTAAAAAGGTCTTACAATAAGGTACATAGCATAATAATATATAACTAAGAAAATAAAAAAGAAATAAAAATTTGGCAGTTCGTATGCATAATCGGCTTAGCTACCGACGGACAACAAATCTACAAAACCTGCACTGACGTGGTCAAAACCCTGTATTGGGACGAAAAAATGTTGAATTGAAACGACAGGCTTTGGTTGAGCTTACAAAAACATTGAATTCCTCAATGACCATTCATTTTTGCGGTAAACTTCCTTCAAATAAGTTGATAGCTTCTACTATCTCGTAGGTTTATTTGAAGTCAGATATTCTACAATATCTGTCCGATATCTGATTTTGAAGAGTCACAGCTCAGTAGACACATATAAGCAAAGAGCACCCGAATATTTTTTTTGTGCGTTTCTTAAAATACAGCCAATTATTAGCTTAATTTTTTATAATGCAACTAGCCACAATTTTTCAACTTCAAAAAAGAAGGAGATAGGTTCTCAATTCGTTTGTATTTTTTTCGTTAAAAAGGTCTTATACCACTTGTAACACTGGGTTGTCGATGTTGGCATTTTTAGGCCGACATACGGCCCAGCCAGCCTATGTATTTTTTAACTGAAGACAACCTGAACAATCAACCAATGAACAACTTAGAAGAATAGAATAGAATAGAATTTATTTATTTGCCTATACAATACAATAGAAACTTATAACTAATCTAAATAATTCTTACTTAAAAAGACTTACTCTAACCTTCTCACTAACTCTCTAACTAACTCGATTCAACACTTTTCTGTCATTCGCGTTGTTTATTGGTTGGATTCCTCCGGTGGTAATAATCGTCTTACCTCCAGTGGCTAAGTGAATTGAAACGTATACAATGTTAATGTAAGTTAAACAACACATTAGTAACGACAATTGGCCGGTATGAGCTTATTCCGTACGCTTTCTCAGAAAGGGGATTAGAGCGCTCTGTGTGGCGAAATGTTGCAAGCTTAGTTCCGTTCGGATGTCGGTAAAAATAATTATTTCCATCGCAAATGCGGAGCTATTGCATACTTGAATGCAGCATAAAAAAATAAGATGTCCTTTTCTAGAATCAAATAAGTAACCATTAGAACCACCAGAAGAAGATTATAGGAATAATAGTTAAGGTAGCCTATAGCACTCGGGTGACCTAGACGAATCTTACGACACCTCATTTATCAAAATCTATCAATCCTAAACGGATTGTAGGCTGTAGGACCCTACGTTTAGCGTTTAGAGTTCGACAAACATACATTCATATATACCTACACTCGAAAAACATAACCCACCTTCTTCGCAGTCGGGTAAAAAGGCCGATACTAGAGAGACCCACAAATAATACGTGAGACCGGGAGACCAAAGGTTAGACAAATCTCTACAACTGACTGACCGAATTTGGAAGATCTAACAAGCTATAGACAAGCTCAAAAAGCAGCTGAAGTAGCGGGAGTTAGCGAGTACGAAGAAAGGCCTGTGGGCGTGAGAACGGCCGAGGGCGGAGGCCTACGCGCTAATCCGCAGCTCAAACACGCGACTCATGGGAGCAAGAGCTGCGCCGCCGTTCCACTTATTGACTTCGCTAAAAAGCAAGTGACTAAGTATGTATACTTGACTGTGTTTTACAAGTTTTTACTATTTGCAATTTTCAGAGTTACCAACAAGGAGATTTGAGCCGCTAAGTATGAGAAATCGATTTAGACTTTACCACTTCAGTTATGTTTATAGAACTTTAAAAGTAAGCATTACTTTCGTGGTTGATGACACGTACCTATTTATTAGTTCTCGTAGGTAGGAGTTGGCCTGAGTCCCAGCAATAGGAACGTCATGGCTTACGGGAGATCATTATATCATGGCCTACCAAAGAATTAAAAAATGTAACAATTTAGGTAATCTGTAATGTTACATTATTTCATTAATATTGTACACATTTGAAGCAGACATTCTTTTTGTATTTTAAGCGTGTCGATGACACAGAGCTAGTTTACAAGCAACAAGCAGGCGAGTTTAAAAGCTAGCGAGTGAGCGAGTTAACTTTCGGGAAGGATTGTCAACTAGCAGATTGTAAAAAAAGCCGATGACACGGAGCGAGTTTACAACCTACAAGCGAACTCGCTGGCTTGTATTTAACTAGCCCTGTGTCATCGACGCTATAGACACAAAAAAAATGTCTGATTCAAATGTGTACCTATATTTATAAAATAATGTAACATTACAGATTACCTAAATTGTTACATTTTTTAATAATTTGGAAGGTCATCATCATAAATGATCTCCCGTAATAATAATAACCGCGTGGGTTACGTTCATATATATACGACGTACTATTGGATATAAAAGTCCCATCGTAATTAGACATTCTATTAATGTTCATACCAGGCACTTACCAAACAATTACACTGACTTCCATCGTACAGTTATAGATAAACCTCGTGAGACCACACTCAGGTGCATGCAGTGTAACGCCTACTTTCCCTGGTTTCGGAATAAAGTAACTATCTGATGCCTATCTCTCCTCTCACGTCCAAGTGACTAATTGTCAGACTTATCCACCATGAAATTACTCCATTAAACAGCGCAAAACAATAACTGTGATTGTGTATAAAAAAAAATTGTTCACAAAATAAACATGGTAATTTTCCGGTAGTGGTTAATTTTCATAGTAGTAAATGTGGTAAAATTTAAATTATAGCTCGTGAAATAAATTTCTTTAGTGACTAACGAAAATTGTATACGTATAGTCAGCTGCACCAATATGTATACACTTTCAAGCTTTCACATTTATATTATACTCCTAATTTTCAAAGATATTCTTATTCTGACAAGTAAGAGGTCTTCATTACTTTGAATATGCTTTCGTGCACTTATCTTTGTCAAAACTAAGAGTAAGTAAATATAATGTTAAAGCTTGGGAGTGTATACATGTTGGTGGAGCTGACTGTACATAACCTATCTTCTTGATGATGACTAGATTAAAAAAAATATATATTTTTTAATTAATGCTTTTGATGTTCAGGTTGTCCAGCAATACACCATGTAGAGTTTTTTGAAGATCTTCACTCCTTCAGCTGGCCTGGCCTTGACAAATGTGTCAGGCACAGAACAAGCAATGTCAGAGAAACAACATGCAGTGAGAAACAAGTGTTTTGACCACGGATCAATCCACGTTATAATTAGCTCCTGAGAACTGCAGTTTAATTGTCAGCTCACGTGTTATTACCCTGCTCCTACTAATGCATAGCAGTGCAGCCATGGGGGCGTTTACCCTATATTTCTATTGCATGCCTATAAGGGTAATTCGCAGAGAACATTCCAACTGGCGTGGGTAATGAGTGACTTTCCCGCTTTCATTTCTTTGTGCAACATTGTTGTTTGGGGAATTATGGATTTTTCTGTAAAAAAATCTATGTGTGCATTAAAACACGTGCTTATCGGTGAAGAAAAACATCGTTAGGTAACCGGCATGGCATAGAACCTAAAAAGTTCGAAAGCATGCGTCATGTGCACGAAAGGAGCTTATTTGAGGCGCACTTGAAATCCTTTCGCCACACTGGTTCGAAAGAACAAATGACACGCTAAGAAGAAGAAGAAGAAGACTTTACTTGCTTGACAGATCTTAACGGTCTGAATCCGGAACGTTTCCGTTTTCATTTGGTATTTCTTAATTACTAAAAGTAAAATTAACGCAAAATCTTTAAAATTAAACTGCGTTGAATAAAGCGTTGGCGCAAACAGCTAAGACGCAGGTTCAAACCCTATAATCAATACTCGTAAAATTTTTAACGCATAAAATATCTAGATGCTATAAAATAAACCTTTGAAACACCTGAATATGTGGTAGATATGAGTACGTTCAAGATACGAGTATATGATGATAGTGATTTTGACGATCTCCACCAGCCGCGGGCTATGATGAATCAAATTACCAGCTCTAACGAATCTGTCAGACTTTACACTATTTATGTTTCCTCAGTCGCATTGTAAATATTTAATCCTGGGGTAAAGCAGCAGATTTTTGGATGATTGATATTGTACTGTACACTGCACAGAACAGAAGAGGCCAGAAAGAAGACAGGTTTGAGAGGAATCTTGGACTTCAGACGTGAAACTAAAATCACTTGACTTGGACAGTTTTAAGAATCAAACCATTCAACATTATTTATATTTAATCTACACATTTTTACGCAAATAAATGATCTTTGTCTTTATCTTTATCTTCCTAGTATTTGATGCTGATCCTTTTTGGCGACTTGTTTTTTTTTTATTTATTTTATTTTATACACAAATATGCTTACAGCCTAGGCCAAAGCGCCTAAGTATTAAGGCTAATCCTCAAATCCGAATTCCACACAAAATGATTCGGACAAATACTCAAAAAGTACGCCGTATTAAAGTAATATCTTCACACTATTCGTTTCGTCCAAGTTTTTTGATTTCGTCAACAAAAAAAGTGAAAGGTTTCATACTTTCATTTAGATTTTATACGTGTTTTTAAGTTAGTAGGGTTAATTTTAAAACACGTATAAAATCTAAATTAAAGTATGAAATCTTTCACTTTTTTTGAGGATTTTCCTTAAATTGCAGATGTCTTGTATGTTAATGGATTTTTTTTAAATCAAAGAGTTCGATTACCCGCTTTCAATATTTCACATACATTAGGATTTGGCCATCCATCAGTCCAGTTGAAATTTAACCTTGTATAGAGAACTCGTTTTAATCCTAAGCTAACTAAATACTAGTGCTCCCCTCTGATCGAAATGAGCCCAGTAACGTCTGGCACCCTTGTCTTATCTCTCTATCGGTGCGAACGATTTCACGGGAACGGCCGACAACATACAGGATGCAGCCGTAAAAATTGGAAAGTGGCACCTGAACTAGCTTCCTGAAAGCTTCCTCACGTAATCTATTTGTTTATGTACATCTGTTAGCGCACGTGGCAGGGACCTTTATCGGCAGATAACGAAAGACGTGCTACAAAGTAATCCAGTTCTATAGGTAGGTACGTTTAATTTTGTGAATCTGAACTTAAAATATAGGTAACTGTGCAGTACCTATAATTAGGTGCTGATTGTTCACTTATTTCATATGTGGTATACCGGCAAAAAAAGTTCTACATAAAAAGAAAATCTTAACGATTCGGTAGCGGATCGCTAATCTGCTTAATTTACAAGCTTGCTTCTCTTCCATCGATTCGTAAATAGTATTCATACATTATTATTTCGAGACAACGCAAACGAGCTCGCTAAATATAGAGCTGCATTCTTCTGCATTCCTTTTTCAGTCGAATTGTTTTATTATCTTCGATTTCTTATTTTTTAATGGTACTTGCTCGAGCCTCGGTGGTCCGTGTGCCTATTCCGAGTTTATTGTTGTTAGGGTGATGTCATGGAGCATGCCATCATCTGTAGCCCGTTTTGGGATCTTTACGATCGACACCTCCACACCACAGTCGCGGTTCATTCACCGCAGGCGAATGTGAATGTCATTGTCATTTGGGAAATTATCTAGGTCTCGAAGATGGCACATCTTTCGCTCATGCTGGAGACTCATCAATTATGTACATTTATAAAGGTGGGTACATAACATTAGAGATTACAAAAGTGAAGTACTACTAAACTGTATTGATTGATATCGCCAAGTAATCGATTTTGGAAAGAGGTCCGTCGGCAAGACCCAGGCGATACAGGCTTTTTAGACCTGGTGCTGATGACAGGTTCCACCAGTGTTACGATTTTTTAATAATAAGTTACTAAATTTAGGAAACAAAGGCGGACTAAACAGTATATTAATACTGGATATACCTAGTTCACATTAATTCCAATGCAGTTTGGGATGCAAACAATTCTAGAGCAGGAGTGTGAGTGAGCGTACATTAGTGCCATCCATTTATGTATAAATACATAATATGGATGGGTATAATGCATAGGTAAAATAACCCTTTTATTTCATAACAATGCAAGTGTTAATACAATGATCATTAATATCTTGATCACTTGAGACTTGAATGAACGACGTAATAATAAACGTTGGGTATTCCCTTCCGCCTAATAAATGGGTCTTTATATTCAAATAGGCTGGTGATTTATTTGCATGGGCTACTGACACAATGGCCGCTATTATGTCACATCTATGGTGCCTATTGTCATTTTAACCTTGAGCTAGTGATAGGTACCTATAGGTACAGGAAGTCCCGAACTTAAGTGTTATATTTTAGGACATGTTTTAAACATGTCTTATAGTTTAGGTATAACTATTAAGTACCTATTTACTGACAACAAATTCGTATTATCAAAGAAGTAGAAACTCTTGAAAGTTTTTCATTATTTTAAACTTGTCTAAGTAGTTGCAGTTGCTACGATTCCGGTTCGTCGAAAGAGTCACGCAACTTTATACACTTTCTTAATTATCTGACGAAATAAGACATTTAACCCTTTACCAGCTATCAGCGTAAACAAACCCATTGTGACCACAGGTGCGTGTGAACCCACCGCCCCGTGAAATCACTGTAAATTTGACTCGGTGTGGTCTAAGAAAAAATATCACGATTTCACGAACCATCAACCCCTGGCGACGATTCGCCACGCAGACCTCTGAACGCCATCATCATTTACCTCCCCGGAACATTAGAAGGTTAAGTCACTTTTTGTTAATCAAAACATTCAAATTGAGAAATACTATTTCTCAATTTGAATGAAATGCGATTCCACTTTTGCGATGTCTTGATCTCGAGAGGCAATTTGCGTAAGCACATTGAAAGATATAAGATATCATTTTAGTAAATCTGAGGGTTTTTCTTGAGTATGTATGTTGGTGCTAAGCTCATTTCACTTATGACATTGTATTTTAGAGCTGTATAATGAATTACTTTTATAAAAAACTACAACCAAAACGAATGATAGGTAGGTGCAAGAATAAGTGGATTGTAGGCACCTGTCGCTTGGAATTAATAGTTGAAAATCATAAGCTGTTAAAAGTGGGATCAGAAGTGGCGTCAAGCAGTCAGGCGCCAAGATCACAACACGATCACAAGATCATATCGTGATTACATTATCGTGATTACAGTTGAACACCGTCCGTTCTTATTAGATGCTTCATAGGATTTGGTCACTAATTTTTCCGGCTATCTTATTTAAGAAGTAGGGTTTAAGTTCAGCAAATATGTACTCTATCCGACCTACGACATTATTGCGGTCATGGGAAGTTGGGATAGAGAAGGCTCGAGATCACTCGTCGTGGAGTCTTATGGGAACCTTGTGTCCGGCAGTGAACGTTTAGCTGACATAATAATGTAGATGATGAAATACTCTTACCTAGTATATAGGCAGCCTCTTTTAAATAGTGGGTAAGGGTCTGTAGGACCAGCTTCCAGTTCCCTAGGAGCTCGTTGTCTAGGCCTTATTTCAAAAGGTTAATGACCACCTTCATATTAGATGAGTAATTAAACCAAATAGGCAGACTACATATCGTACATAGGATTATGTGGGCGTCCGACCGCGCGGTACATTTTATCGGCCGTTCAGAGCTGGGATAAAAAAATCAAAACAATGTGGGATCAATCGAGTCCGTCGGCGCCAAGATCGCAAGATACCCTCGCTAGAACAGTAATCGTCAATAAAATCTCAATTTAGATGGCACCGATACGGGTGAGTTACGGACGGACACCAAGAAACACGGAAACTTACTTGACGATGGAATGCACGACAGGACCCGCTAACGAATTGGGTGCTCGCACTGTTTTTTCCTTGAGATATAATTTATAAAAGGCGTTATGTTTGTTTTAGTTGGGACTAAAAGCCTTTTGGACGAAAAAAGTATTTACTATTTTACAGTGTGCAGTCGATTCAACTCATTTGGTCATAGGAAATCTTTCTAAAATAAGAATCTGTTAAAAAAATACTGAGATTGGAGGAACTGTAGTTATACGTTATTTTTGAAATGTCCATCCCCAAGTGTCCTCATTCTAAGTTGAGTTTACAAGACTGATTCTAATCCCGATTAAGATCTACACTCTACGGCGTCGATACAGTCTTTGCTAAATAGAAATCAGCAATGATTGAGTATTACTATTTGTAAATAGATTTTTAATATAATGCTATAGGTACTTTGTTTTTTAACCCTCTAGAAGCAGAAAGCGATTATACGAAACCGGGAACCAAACAAACACTACCGTTTTAACGTGTAGGTATAGTCAATACAGAAAGTCGAAAGAATTGGCGCTCTAATACGAACGAATGAACTAGAAATAGGCCTTGACCCACTAGAAACCTGAAATCGTTGTTCAAAACCCGCTACGAGACTAGGTTTATCGGATTAACGACTGGTTGACGCTCCTCCACGACGGAGGCACGCCTACGTCTATTTATTACCCAACTCTTAGCCTTTTTTCTCTCATCTCACTGACCAGTCACAGATAAGAACGACGTCAAAGTGGGCATTTAAAAATAAATTTGTCGAAAGTGATAAATGATGGATATAACTTTTATTATTTCAAATTAAATTAACGATCCCGCGGACTCTACCTTTTCTCACATTAGGGACCTAATCTCGAATGATTGCTTCCATTACCCACAAACGGAGACGTTGTTTTGTTACGAGATAAAGAGATTAATGCGTAAAGCAATTAATTTTGATTGAGGTGTGTTTTATTAAGTAATTGTTTTTGTTCCCAATGGATTTGAAACGCTTCATGTTCTGGTTTTTACACAATAAAGGGTTTTCAGGCGTTAGATGTATCTATCTACCTCTTCCATATTATTCAATTGATTAGTATACGAGATATCGGTAGTACTACAACTCATTCAATTATTAATCAGTTACCTTCAATATTACCTAAAATCTAAGTTTAGGTATTACTTGAACATTACTTGAGAATATGAATACTGTGTAAATGTTTATACCTACTAACTCTTTCCATAATATTATTTTGGCACACCTCGTGTATGTGTCTTGGATTACCTTTTACCTTAAGGTTGGCTTCAAAAATAATATTTTAATTAGCGAGAACATTACTTATGAGTGTTAGTGGTTATTAGCACGCCAAGTTAAAAACCTTTTTCATTTATAGTTCAAAGGTATGGCGCATTTTCCCACCAGCACACCCAGAGTTGAGTCTTAATACACTTTTCGTGTTCCAGTTAGCACCCTATAAATTGATTAAGGGTCAACGCATCAGCGGCGACGGTCAAAAGTTTCTTGTTTCGTGACGTGAATTTGAACAGGTAACACAGCTTATAGCCAAAACGTTAGGCAACTATAATCTTGTTTGATAGTTCCTATATCTATTTGTTTGATAGGAACATTAGGATGCTTAAAAATATCTAGGTACGTACTAACTACTAACATTCATGAATCTTCCAAAATTTTTCTAAGAAGATAAAATAATATGTATCCTGTTTTTTTTGGCTCTGAAAACCCACCTATGTGTATTAATTTTGCTTTTGGTTTTAGCAACAATTTTGTTTCTACCTTAGAAATTCTAGGTTTTTTTCTTGATAATTATTAGCTAACTACTGAGTTCGTTTAAAGTTTTAGAAAAGTGACCTAGTTGTTTGAACATAAACAACAGTTATTAGGTAAGTTAGTAGGTAAGACACATTCTTTAATTAAATTGGTATGTTGTCATTTCATTCATTTGATACTGTGTGAAAATTTAAAAAAATATAGATGTGTAAATGCGGCCTGTTTCCACTCTACATAAAATTTAACAGACACTTTCTGGCTCCAGTCTTGGATTCACGATCGTTTAAATCAGCCAAATGGAGTAAACTAATTTCCTAAAGGAAATTGCGTTGCTCGCCGCCCCGTCTGCTATTTCCCTAAAAGCCTGTGTTCCAGTCACCTTATAACCATCAATCACGTATCCACGCTATTTATACGTCGTATTACCATATTTGAAGAAAGCTATTTTCACAACAATAGAGAACAATGTTTTGGGCGGGATGGGGAAGAAATGTTTTTATAGTCAACTGGACGAGGGTTGCAGTAACATATCACAGATATTACTTACCTACCTACTTATCGTTATGTAGGTATTTGAATGTACCTATCGGAATTTCGGAAAAATAGAAAGCCAGATAAACGTAAAAACTACAACCACATGGAAAAACCTATGCTACCAAATTCCAGGTTAGTATTAACTTTACTCATATATTTCTGTGCTGATTTAAAACAAATACCTAAAGGGGATAAAAATGTGCATTAAAGATTGAAACCTAATCGATAGTTATGCAAATATACGCAAAAATTCCACAATATATCACCACGATATTGCTCTCGGCAATGAAGTCAGCCAGTAATTTAGTTCGGTTTGGTGCATTTGAAATAAAAAAGCGTGAGGTGACAATATAAATAACAATTTGGCCCACCCCGTTCGTATGAGCACATGGGTAGATAGTCAACAGAGGGTGAAGTCTGAAGAAAAATGTAATGTCACAGTCATAGAAAGGTAAAAGCCTGCTTCAAGGTCTGTGATCTGGACAAATGGACTTATATATTCTGTGATTTATATTCTATCGTTCGAACGCCTCCGCTCTATTAGTGCGGTTTCAGGTGGATTTGTACTAGCGAATTCCAAAAGCCGAACGCGCGCATAAAGGCGTTTCCGCTCGGGTTTTTCTAGCGAGTTTCAGTAGCATGAAGCGTTTCTTCATTTATAGCGTATCTCTTATATTTCAAAACGTTGCATTTTTTAAGTTTCGTACCTATTGACTGTGTCTTCTGTTGGATATTTGCTCATGTGGTACCTACGGTTCGTCCAGATTAGCATAAGAATGCTGCATCAGAACGAACGCCTACGAACCACAATGTCCCTCGTTGTCTCTTTATACGTCGAATTTAATTTTGATTTACGGCCATATACACAATAAGTAAAACATTTTTCGAAATGAATACGAGATGCGACAACACGTCATTCATGTAAGCGTATCTTTTCCAGAGATCATTGTACCAAGCGGACAACATATGTAAGTCCAAGCCTCAAATTGCAACCTCTAATTCTTCAATAGCTAGTTATAAGAAGTTTTCCTTATATCTTACAGTCTTGTTATTATAATACCAAATAATAAATTAAAACTAATGAAACTGAACTGTGACCATTCAATAAATATACCGTCAATTGTTTATCACCAGAAAAATAAAATACGCATAGTCTGTTGCCGTCACTGAACAAAAATATGGCAAAAAACTTGAAAAAATGTATAACTCTTCCATTAAAATCACTTTAAATATTTTTTCCACCAGACAAGGTAATTGAAGGTCAGGAAAAATGCAACAAAGAAAATCAATTGTCGCCAAGGCGAAAACAAAAATCTTTACTTTTCATAACAATATGCGCTTTACGATCTAACATGTGTAAAGTGATCAATAACCGAAGAATCAGGTAAACTAACCCTTTTAAATAACTTTATTAATAAGTATAAGTACGGTAATACCCGTAAATCTCGAAGGACATTATGAGGGCTCAAAGTGCTTCTTAAGATCCCTTTATGCAAATATTGGTAAAATATCAACCTAAGCCTTCGAACAACAATAGTGAGACACACTTTTTGATAAAGATAAGAACTCTACTTACTCTAGATTACCACATAATTATTTTTAAATGAATGAAATTTTTCAAGATGTCGCAAACAAATAATTTTGTTTTTGGAAAGTAGTAAGTTCTTTGAATGGGAATTATTCATAAAACGTCTGAGACATATGAACGATCGGATGGAAGTTCTATTAACTATGTGTGATAATCGCGACAGTCTACGAAAAACTTTTTTCTTTGTCGAACTTATTACTCTAAAAAGCTCGAAGCAAAAAAAAGAGTTAAGTAAATTAATTTCAATATCAAACAGAGCAATGTCCGCTGTGGTCGGGAAGACTTTGGTAATATCTGCATATAAAAGCTTGGATCTTACGGTCGCCGCAAACGAACCACGAACCACAGCGACCGGTGGCGGGCAACCTTCAGTTTACATACATTTTGTAATGTAGACAAAATGTATGTGAGTGACCGGTGCTCGTGGTTGTACCAGTGCAGTGGTCGGTGGCGTTTGCTGCTGGCCTACTGTCTAGTTGTACATGCCCGATTAATATTTGAAAAATATCACCCACCTCTGTCGAATAAATTAATTGAGGGTGCTCTCGGATTTGTCGTGATCAGACCTTAATGTGATAAATGAGGATTATTTAATTATTACAAGGGAAAAAATATGATAAAATTTTTATGAGGTTGTTTTTATTGATTTTGGCGAATAATAAATATAAAGAATACCACATATTATAGCTATTAAACATGTGGAAACGTTAAAAGCACACTTGGTTGTCAATATAATTAATTTTAATAATTATTAATGACAAACACCCACCACCAAGATAGAATATGATACAATATATCAAAATCTTATAAAAAAACGATGAGGCGCATCCCAAGAATAGATAAAAATAATTTATCTCACTTAATTAGCGCTTAACTTTATCTAAACAGAATAAAGCCAAATAAAGAACGACAGTGCTCAGTGTTAATACGCATTTAAGATAATATAAAACCATACAAAAATAAATGTCCAACTAATAAATCTAGCGGGCCTTATCGGCTTTCGGACAGGACAGTAAGGACCCGAAAGGACGAAGGACGCGCTCGTTTATTTACCTGGGACCACAGAAGTATTAAAGTATAGAAACACAATGTAGTACATTGAAAATATGCCCAGTAAAAGGGAGCCACTTTGGCTAACTTCTAGTACATTTTGGTCCAATGCTAATTTTTGAAAAAGAGAAGTAACAGGGCTAGATAAATATTATATGTTAAAACTACTAGGCTATTTCATTGTTAATAAAACAACATCGTAAAAAGTAACAAACATTATTTGAAAATGGAGATATTTAATTTTTATTGACAAGGTGTCTGAAATTTTTTGGTCCTGTCTTTCGATTCCCTTTTGATTTGATACTGTCCATCTTGTTCTATAGGAACATCGTTATTCATCTATGCCTGGGACGTAAAGTGTGTGTTTGCCTTCACAGAGACAGAGTAAAGGTTATTATGGGGCTCCCACAGTCAAAATATCAAAGCAGTACTTAGCTATTAATTTTTTTCTAAATTCTGTAGAAAAATTATCAATGCAGTAGACAATTTCTTAAAATTTTGGCGTAATATAAAAAAAATTGGTTGTCTGTAAAGTTGGTTTACGGACGATAGTTTAACGTGACTGCCAGCGTAACGGGACAATGAGCATTACCGGACAATGACGTCAACGTTTTCGTGCATGCAGCCGGCGTTCATCGATTTATGGGACAATGAGCTTTACGGGACTATGCCAGCGTTACCGGACAATGACGTCAACGTTTTCGTGCATGCAGCCGGCGTTCATCGATTTATTAGACGTAGTCACGTCAATAATATTGATATAGGTTTATTATGATTTGTAATGCGATATTTCAATTCAATTTATTTACACAACCAATTAGTTACTAACATCACAACCAATTACTAACTTAAATACCCATATAGATAAATATTTCTAGATTTTTTTGCTATACTTAATTGGATTTGGTAAATAAAAATATTTGTATTTGTTGTATTTTCACTGAATCGCATTTTGGTACATCCAGTCATGTAAAATATTAACTTTCTACGAAAAAAAGCATTAAAATTTTACCCAGGAGCGACTCTACCCAAATCGAACCCGGTTTAGTTCAGTGACTTGCGTCGTTTCGTTTCAAACACGACTGAGATAATCGGCGTCGCATCTTAATTTAGTTATGTTGTACGGTGGGACCATAGATTAAAAACGGTGTTCCTATAGAATACCAAGATTGACAGTATTAAACCAAAATGGAAGCGGAAAACAGGACAAATTTTCAGACACCCTAACACTATGCTAACAAAAATGAAATATCTTCATTTTCAAATATTTTTGTAACTTTTTACGATTAACTTTTATTATCAAAGGTTGTCTGGAAGAGATCGCTTTTAGCGATAAGACCGCCCATTGTCCACTATTTTTAACATTATTTTCCTCTTTATGTATATTTTTTGTTTGTTTTGTGATGGTGTGCAATAAAGAATAATCTATCTATCTATCTATCTATCATTGAAAAAGCCCAGTAATTATTAACTTATAATACTGTACTAGGGCTGTTACTTTTCTGTTCAAAAATTTGCATATGTACATACCCAAATGTACCTACTAGAAGTTAGCATATTAGATCCTTTTTTAGGCGCGTTTTCAATGTTTTAATAAAGTATATGTCAAATAAAACTAAATTGATGAAACATTTTCATAAGATCACTAGCTGAAAACATTTTGAAACACTATTTCAATCACGCACGAACATCATACGTTTCAGCATAGTAATTCTGGTACAGGATTCGGTATCATATCCAGTTGATATATTCGCCAACACTACATATCCAGTACTCTTCCCTCCTGGTAATCATGGATGTTCTCCATCGTTGGGAAACAAGATAAATTCTCCACTTCAATTTACACTTGTTATCACCCGGCCATTCAACAACTTCCCCCAGTCCCGCGAATTATCAACTGACGTACGATGATGACTTTGACACTGACATTTCAGGTTACGTCAAACTCATCTCCGAATTTCTGTACGAGACCCATGCTAAACGTTTAAGCTAGACAACCTAGCTTAGCTTAGATCTTAAAGGACTTGACACTGCTATCCTGACATGACAATCTCCTGATAAGTACCTAAAGTTTATCCTAGTTGACTCATAGTCGCTTGAGTTAAAACTTCCTTCACTACTTCATCCAGTTTGACTCATTTTCGGATGGGTCAAACGTATAAACGCACTTTCATATTTCGCCGTTCGGTCAATCCTGATTCAAGTCAACTCAACCCCAAGTAAAATCCTTATCTTTTAAAACGCAATTAAATCTCGTAGTCAGTTTTATTAGAAATCTGATAGACACAAAAGTCCTGAGACTATACGAAATTAATCACAATGAATTATACTCAACCAAAATGACGTTACTCTATTTTGATATTGAAGGTCTCTTATTGCTTAAATTATTTTGAGTCCGTCAATAAGCGTTGCTGTTCTCGTTATCGTCCATTAGTCAGCTCGACTTTAAGAAGTCTAAATGTCTAGATTTAATGTTCCATTATTTTAGTCATCGCGTTCTGTATCGATGTCCAGCTAGATCCCAAACCAGGACTACTGTAACATCCATAGTCAATATCTCAGTCGCACAATCATGTTACTAGGTGCAGATGATCATTAAATTTCGCGAATGAAATAGCCAACCAATTAGTGCGAGTACCAACTTTAACAAAATTATTTTTTCGCAAAATCTCAATTTTAACCATCAACTGAGTAAGTACCTCCATCAATCTTCCACATCAATTCAGCACCTTCTCTTTTGTGCTACCCCTGAGGTCTACCACCTCACTACCTGCCACCGTGCCCTTCCGTCACGCGTGGCGTCGACCGCAGCCGACCCTCCGCTCAGCACAGTCTCGTCCACAACACAGAACCGTACCGCAGCCTAGGTTCTCGAGCACTGTCCGAGTTCCCTACACACACTGATTTCACATGAAACCATCTCCAGTTTCCACCCAACGTTATCCGTCACCAGTATTCACCGCAATACCTCGACCTTGGTTTACGATGAGGCAAGACCTCGGAAAGTCCTTAACATCGTTTTAGTGCCATTCAAAACACTTCGCGTTTATTTTATCAAATCATTGAAAAAAAAAGGTTTTTTTTTTTTTTTTCATGCTCTACTTTACATAAAATCGACCAGGTTAAGGCTACAATGAACCACGGGTAACGTCAACACCATTGATTGAGGACTTACTCTCTCCTTTATCTCTCTCTCCACAAGATTTCTCTCAAATTCCCTTCAGACAACAGACTTTTAGTTGGTACTTCACGTTTTGGTTATTCTTTCTGACTCTTACTATTTTTGTTTGGTTTAATATATTTTTTTTTTTAATGTTTTTTTTTTTTTTCAAAGTAGTTCAAGCCTATAAAGTAGTAAGCTAAAGTAAGTAGAGTAATTAAAAATAGTAGTTACTTTTCAGTCAGTTTTATTCTATCCATCCCCCATTTTTTTTAATGATATTGGTAGATAGCAGATTAAGTAATAGAAGCCGCCATACGTCATCAATTCATCATCACAAACCAAATGATATTATTTTATCATCATTAACTTTTAGCTGTATTCTTTGCGTCAGTTAACTTATTTTCTCTTCCAAACTCAAACATTTGTTAGTTTGAATACAGATAGATCGTCCAGGGTAAATAAATCTTCAATTGGAAACCGACATCTGAATAATCAATAGCATTGGAGCAGTCAATGAGCAGCAGTGTTTCAAAAACGCAAGTAAACACCTCATTAGCGCAATCGAAGATTTAAGCGGACAACGGATCTAACTAGTAAATCCGGAAGTCTAGAGATATCGAATTCTGGAATGCTAGGTTTATAAATAAATTATATACCATACTTAAACTACCAGTAGTAAAAGA
Source organism: Lobophora halterata (assembly GCA_932526365.1). Lineage (NCBI taxonomy): Eukaryota > Metazoa > Arthropoda > Insecta > Lepidoptera > Geometridae > Lobophora > Lobophora halterata. The sequence goes on from OW052012.1 coordinate 4,281,949, forward strand.
CTTTCTTTCGAAATTTCCACCACATAGTTAATGTAAGCTTAGAGTTTTCATTAGCGCGTTCTACAATTTGTTTAAATTTATTAACGCCATCTAGTTTTGAATTTAGGAACTTATAACATTTATTTCAGAACAAGAAACATTTTAGGATTTTTTAACGCTACGCTTATAGCACTTTCAACACGTTAACTGTTGCATAGACGTTTGACGCAATAACGCATAAACTTAATTATTCAACCCTGATTTTGCAGCAATTTTGGTGGATTTTACACAGATACTAGCTGAAAGCAAACATCCATAAAGGAACACACAAGCAATAGTTTGATTGACATAATTTGAAGTCTTGATTAATTAGATCTATCCAAGCATTTCACACTCTAGTGGTTATGTTTCTTTTTAAATAATTTAGAAATAAAATAATCAAAGTTTTGGCGATAGACGAGAGTAGGGCAAGGACACGCTTACGCAAGTTATTAGACTCCTCTCCACCTAACGTGTCAACAAGCTCGCCACTAGAACAGCGCTGCCATCAACCCAGAGTCCCACTCCGCCACTTCAAGGAGATAGGATGTCAGGGGCAGGGTCAGATATCGGCGGGCAATGCACAACGCACCCCTCAACGGGAAACCAGCACAGACCGCTATATCCCCTTTATTTAGAACTAGAATTAGAATCAAAGTTTTTATTGAAAACAATTTACAACCCAATTGAGAACCACTCTTTTTTCTTTCAAGATGGTTGAAAATTCTAACAGTAATAAAACCATTTTTTTTTTTTTTTACCCGATTGCAAGAACGGAGGATAATATTAAGTGATAAGTGAAGCACAAGTGACTTATCCATAGCAAAGCACAGCACACACAAAATCTGCCAGAGTTAAATTAATTGATAAATGATCATAAGCTCACTAAATGAAAGACTGATGGACATTACCAATCTAAAATCCAATGTACCTGTATGCATGCCAATAAAGCTATTTCATTTCATTTCATTGTTTTTTATGTACCATTAAGTTAGATGAAATCATACCATTTTTAATAATCCTGAAGAAACACACAAAAATTTATGCCAAAATAACCAAAAATGATAATAACAGAGAGATTACAATGGGCGGGCCCACCTCCAAAAGCTACCTCCTCCAGGCAATCAGACATGCCATGATTCACGAGAAGTTTGCTCACTCACTTATTTCAGACTTTGTTATTTTCTGAAATACTACCTTCTTCATTCTAATTATTTTGGTATGCAGTTAACAGAGAACAAACGCTGAATTCAGGTTATCCAAAATAATGCTAAAATCACATTTATTATGAAGAAATAACTTTGCTTCGCATTGGATTAAAACAAAACTATTGACTGTCTCCCTCTTTTATTGGTCTGGAAGGAACAAACTTCCTGGCAGTAAGTCACCTTTTGCTCCTTCGCTCCTATTATTATTAACGAGTTCAAAAACTTACCAAGTAGATTTACCAATCTGATTTAATCCATTGTGTCGTTTTACCTCTGTCAGTCCTGGGTACCTTGCATTCAATTCAACTTCTCATAATATCCCATTGTTCATAGCAAAACCAAAACTTCACAATCAACACCTTCGATGAATGCTGACTTTGTAATTTGGTTGTCTCACTTTCAGTAGTTTAGTGTTCCTGAAATCAGAACACAAGCAAAGTAAACAGTTTTCACAAAAATATAGTGCAGGCCCCATTAATTTGAATGTTATGATTTATTTTGAATTATGATAATACAATCCTTTCCTCACAATTGTTGATTACAACAAACAATTCAAATTATTCTTAATGAAACTTTTAGCTTTATTTAGGTCATAAATTGATGCAAACCCCTATCAACCATTCAAGCTTATCCACAACATCAGTTTTTATTGAAACAATATCAACGGAAAGTTTCAGTTGGTTTCATGAAACATAGTAACCATTATTCCTTAGTTTATAATGTAAGGGAATAGTCACACAAAATTATTCCAGTTAGAACTACATTGAAATATCAACTCTTGTCATAAGATCACTTTCTTTGAATTGGAATTGGTAGATTAGCTCGAATCTTTACTTAAATACTTCTATAGCAGGGAAAGCAAACAAATCGCATACTTTAATTAGACTAAGGTGAGGTTCTTCCTTTCAAATAAACTAACTTTAATTATCACAAGATACCTAAGTTCAATACAGAGAATTTGCCATTTTGAATTTGACCCACCGTGTAAAATAATCCATTCCATTTCTCTTCTGTTGTGCAATCCGGTAACTTAACGTCTCACTCAGGAGCAGGAGGATTCATTCAAGAGAAGAAAGCAGCTGTTACACTTCAACCAAGCCAATTCAATTCTCTGTTAATTTTTACTGGATACATAAACATTTTCCAGAGGGCAACTTCAATTATGACCCCATAACCCTACAATTTAATTCCTTCTGTTCAATTCACTCTGAGAGCTCACTTTTCCTCTGCATATCAAGCCGGTAATTAACCAGTAGGTAGGTATTCACAATCTCTTCATAGCTACATTTTCATTCAAATAACTTTGATGTGGGCTGATGATGTTACAATACCACTTCTGATGTCAAATAAAACTAAATTGATGAAACATTTTCATAAGATCACTAGCTGAAAACATTTTGAAACACTATTTCAATCACGCACGAACATCATACGTTTCAGCATAGTAATTCTGGTACAGGATTCGGTATCATATCCAGTTGATATATTCGCCAACACTACATATCCAGTACTCTTCCCTCCTGGTAATCTTGGATGTTCTCCATCGTTGGGAAACAAGATAAATTCTCCACTTCAATTTACACTTGTTATCACCCGGCCATTCAACAACTTCCCCCAGTCCCGCGAATTATCAACTGACGTACGATGATGACTTTGACACTGACATTTCAGGTTACGTCAAACTCATCTCCGAATTTCTGTACGAGACCCATGCTAAACGTTTAAGCTGGAGTTTTGACGGGAACATGAAAAATGGCGCATTGGCGGCATTAAATTAATTGACAAAACTTGTATATCTTTGAGTGTTTAAGTGTAAAAAGGGTGGTATTTTATCCATTAAGTGCTCGTGAACGTGTATGAGTGTTGGTGAATGGTGTAATGCTGTAAAACGTGACTTTTCGTGTTGCCTTCAAAACTCCATAGAAGCCTCTAGTAAAGTCGCAACCACCATTACTTTACAGGGGCATGACTTGACTAATCGACTCTGACTTATGACAAAATAATCTCTACAATTACTTGACACTGGCTATATACCTTTGATGTGAAGCCAAAACCGAAGAACTTCGGTTCTTCGAAAGAAAAAAAAAAAAAAAACGTTTAAGCTAGACGACCTAGCTTAGCTTAGATCTTAAAGGACTTGACATATAGATATTTATCACTCTGTAGTAGGTCTACAGTGTGAATATCTATACTTTAATACTTCTATGGGGGGGACGTAGCATAGCTAACCCACTGAGCCAGTAAGGCCAGGCGATACGTTAAACGAACCATAAAATATATTATTATTAGCCTAATTGTGTGTGTGTGGTTAATGGCAGTTGATAAATAAATTATTTACTTATAATAAATATACTCACTATATTTCCAGTAAAAATATTGAAATAAATATTGGAGTGCGAGAATGCTATAGACTGGTAGAGTCCTTAATACTCTCCTCTATGGAGTGTAAGTAACGTTAGTAAACTTTGAACACCTACAGAAGGTACTTTAAAAAAAATATATACCTAAGTAGTAATTAAAATAAAATAAAATTAGCAGGTACCTAGAAAAAGCCGTGTTGGCCGAGTGGGAGGTGCCTCGACTTTCGATCCGAAGGTCGTGGATTCAAACCCGGTCGTACACCAATCGATTTTTCTGACGGAAAACATTATGTGTGCATTATAACACGTGCCTAACGGTGAAGGAAAACATCGTGAGGAAACCGGCTTGACATAGAAAAACATGTGTCAAGTGAGCGAAAGGAGCCTCTTCGAGGCGCACTTGAAATCCTTTCACCACACTGGTTCAAAAGAACTAGTGACACGATAAGGCGAAGTACCTAATAAAAAGGAGTATTAATTAGAGTTTAAATCCAAATGGATTATTTGAGACACTTACTCACCACATTGACAAACTCCTGAAATGTGATGGCGTTGTTCGACGCAGTCTGTGCCTTGTCCAAGAGAATCTGTAAAGAGTTATGAAAAATAATTTGACCTATCGTAAGAACATCCATGAATAATTAGGTAGGTGTTTATATTTACTTACACTAATATGAATACGAAAGTAACTACACTAGATTATATAGATACATTTAGACGGCACCGTGGCTTAGTTGGTAGTGACCCTGCCTACGAAGCTTGGTGTTCCGGATTCGATTCCCGGCCGGGGCGAATATTTGTGTGACGAACACAAATGTTTGTTCTCGGGTCTTGGATGTTGTGATGTCTTGTATGTGTCCATGCCACCTGCGACACAGGGAATCCTAGTGCAGGGGTGTGAGTGTGTGAATGTTTATGTTTATGTTTTACTATGTTCTACTGTTTTGTAATTTTAGGACATGGGTCATGGGTATGCGAATATGGATTCGCAATAAATATACCACAAGTTTTTAATTGTATAATCAGTTGCTTTTATGAAAAAAAAATTAAGTTGAAAGTCATCGTTTGGCGAACTCGGAAACTTATAGCTCGAGCCAGCCCGCAAAAGCTCTGCTCGGGCGCCGCACTCGCCCCGCTGTCACTCTGTCATTTTGCAGTAACCAAAAATTCTGACTACAATTTAGTACGTACCCCTTCTGCATTGACCATTTTTTGTAATTAAAAACCTGTGGTGTATGTGTGGTGTGTATTGTGTATTGATGGATTAATTAATTATTATTAATTGTCTGAAATTAGGAGTAAGGTGCAATAAGTCAAAATGCAACTTTTCTGACCTCACGTTTATGATGCGCAACCTGTGCTATAAAGTCAGGGTGCTTGAGCGTCTGTATGAAGTCACACCAGGGGATTTCGCCAAACCCTTCTGGATCGAACTGAAACAAATCACACATCAATACAATTATGAAATTAATTAAGTTAGTACCTACTCTACAAAAAAACAACACTACAATTTAAGTCTTAAGCACACACACTATGAACGTATACCTACGTAGTTTTACAGCAAAGCATAATTAGTAAATCGTCAAATAATTTAGAACATAAAAATTCAAATTATCGATAGCAAATACAGTAGTTGATTTTAGATAAAAAGTTTTTGCTGTTATAAAATGTGTTATCCACTCCCATCGATCGAATGATTATGCGTCATGAAATCACAACAAATCACTTCGCAGTTATTACGGTGTTTTTTTAATTATATTTTGCGACTATGATTTCATGTTGCCAGTTATAGGTACTTTGTAACCCTTTTCAAATTTTCTGTTAATATTGCTGGTGAAACTTTGATTTGTAGAGCTCTGACTCAACACTTTGAAAGGTGACCTCCAAACAACAATTATTATATATATACTAACAAAAGTACTTATAAGTATCATATCACAATTTTTTCTAATGTAGATAGGTAGCAAATCTAAAAATAGCAATTTTCAAAAGACTAATTTAGTAGTTCAGACACGGTCACGCATCCCCAATTATAATTTCATGTCGCACCCCAAACGTCATAATCACGCGCCTCTCATGACTTCACACATGCGTCGTTTATAATAAAATCACTTCCCAAAACAGCCATTTTAAAAAATAGCGCCCTATCTTCAAACCACGGATAATCTCAATGGGTTACGTGATCATACAACGTTTGATCCATGGCGACCGCGCGCCTTTATCTGTTCAAAAAAACTTTTATAGGTATAACCCCCGCTTCTGTACATTTTAATCAGACAAAAAAAAAGAGTGGTTCTTTGAACTTTGTTTCCGAATCGTAAAAAGTTGTTTTTTGTGAGTTATGGATGTTTTACACCTGTATTTGTGTGAAACTGACAACTGACGGTACCTTTTAATTTTATGACTGCTTTGAATAGTGAGAGACAATAGCAGCGAGGTGAATATTCTTACCCGATCGAAGAGAAGGCGCCATTTCTGCAATAAACGAGAAACTTAGTCAATACAGAAAATTATTAAGGTCTTGAAATTTTGAATTCGAACAAGTAGCGTCATCTAAGTAAGTAAGTAGAGTAATAGGCACAGCAAGGGTTGAGCCATAATTTAATTTCTCATTAGAAGGACAGAACATTTTTAATTGTTTGGAAAAAGTTCAATGAGAAATCATGAATATATAAACGCTTGGTCCTGATTCCTGACTGATTGCCTGACAGTCAACGTAATGGCCAAACCAATGAATGTAGAGACTTAAAATTTGTAGGGCATGTTCGTAAAAAGTGGAGGCGCGTACTAAGTCAAGAATTTGGCAAATTCGCAACACAAACGAAGTTGCGGGCGTCAGCTACATCTACTCTATGATAAAGTACTTACATCATGCATCAGCTCCCTTCGTATTTCCGCCTCATCCAGCTCCGAGCCCAAATCCGTGTGATCCGTATCATACATCGGCTCCGCGGCGCGGGATAGCGACCCCAGGGAATCCCGCGCCGAGGCCAGGGAACCCGTGACCGTTGGCAGCACCCCTGCTTCGATCCCGGACTCCATGGAGGTGTTAGTCGAGAGTAAAGAGGCCGTGGTGACAGGCGGGCGGGTTTCGCCCGCACGGCCACCCACCCAAACCGACATCGTTTTTGCAACAGCATATACGCCACTACAAGAGTCAGTCGGGATTTAGCTCAGTTCAATTAAGCCATGATATTATTGGGCAGGGCAAAAACCTAGCGCTAGAGTTGGCTGATGAGATTGGACTCTTCGGTGTCAAAATAACGGTCGCTACGACACAATCACTGGTTTACGATTACGTTTTCAAGAGGGTTCATCAGAAGCGCTGTTTATACTTAAATTATCTATTAGGATTTATCTAAGGTTTATAAAAGAAAGGACTTCAGTATTCTTCCTTTTGTAGTCGTTGTAGCTTGATCGTTTTGGAGGAATATGGTCGTTTCTGATCTTCTAGACTTAAGATCGTCATTCACTGGACTTCAAATTGGACGACTTTAGAACAGTAATTGGACAGTATTAATGTGGACAATTTACTAAGTTACTAAGTATAGGCAGTAGGTAGCTCTAGCTCGAGAAATAGTGATGTATAAAAAGGCACAGGTTTGTATTGCTTTGACCTGAAACAAATAAAGAAGTAGGTAAGCACAGAAGTATTGAAGTATAGAAACACAATGAAAACATTGAAAATGCAACCACTAAAAGGGAGCCACTTTGGCTACTTTCTAGTACATTTTGGTCCGATGCTAATTTTCGAAAAAGAGAAGTAACAGGGCTAGATATTTAGGTACTATATGTAAAAACTACTAGGCTTTTTCATTGTTAACAAAACTACATCATAAAAAGTAACAAACATTATTTGAAAATGGATATATTTCATTTTTATTGACATGGTGTCTGAATTTTTTTGGTCATGTCTTACGATTCTTTTTTGGTTTGATAGGTACTGTCCATCTTGTTCTATAGGAACACAGTTATTCATCTATGTAGCTAAGTAATTAAATAGTAAAACGATAGTCCGAACATACAGGATGTGTAAATTTTTGACCTGTCACATTTTATCCGAATTCTGTTTAATTTTCATTATTAAGGGGCATCCTCAAATCCGAATTCCATACAAAATGTTTCGGACAAATACTCTAAAAGTACGCCGTATTATAGTAATTTCTTCACACTATTCGTTTTGTCCATGTTTTTTTGATTTCGTGAACAAAAAAAGTGAAAGGTTTCATACTTTAATTTAGATTCTATACGTGTTTTTAAGTTAGTAGGGTTAATTTTAAAACACGTACAAAATCTAAATTAAAGTATGAAAACTTTCACTTTTTTTGTTCACGAAATCGAAAAACATGGACGAAACGAATAGTGTGAAGAAATTACTATAATATGGCGTACTTTTTGAGTATTTGTCCGAAAAAAATTGTATGGAATTCAGATTTGAGGATAAGTAACTAAAATTTTTCCTAATTATTTTTTAATTATCCCAGTTTTTCTCTATGTTGAATGAATAATCTGGGCCTAGGTTTTCGCAAGGGTGAATTCAGCATGAACGTTGATTTTATGAAGCATAATGCAATTCGAGCACCGAGATAGGCAATCAGCTGAGGGAGGGACGTGTGCAGGCAGAGGGCTTCAACCCTCTTGCCGTTGCCATGGTAACTGGCAACGTTGGTACCGCAATTTTATACCCCACTTGTCACGATTCTCCGCACGTGATTCTTAACCGCCAGTGAAGAACTAGCCTTACTTTAAATGGAATACGTAGGATCTAATATAAACCTATGCTTATCATAGATTCATATACCTAGTAGAGACTGAACTGTAAGTACCAACCTACTCTACATTAATAGGTACTCTTTCTACATAAATTACCTACGTAAGAACCTAAATAGGTGTCAGTGTTAAATAGGCTTTGAGCAACTTTGAATATATTATCTGTAAAAGTAGGACCTACATATGTACCTAACTAAGTAGGTATCAATTCACAAAATTGTGGTAGGAACTATACGTATGGTAGGTAGGTATTAAAAATTTACATTTGTTTACATTTTAAATTTTCGACCCGAACTAATAAAAACAATCGGCAACGCAAACATAACCAATAAGCATTTACCTTTATGATTTTTCTCTATTATTAAATTCACTTCACTATCATAAGGGGCGGTTCACAATCAGTTCCATTTCTCAAAATCACCGTATGTTTCGTGTCAAGAACACATTAGACCTTGCAACGCGATAGACATTTACACCAAAACACTTGGTTCTGTAGCGAAAGTGTTTGCGGCGTCCATAATTCGCGCATGCGTCGTTATTCCATTCAAAACAGGAGGGATGCGGCATGAAATATGCATCGTAGCTTTTATACGAGCCTGGCTCAATGGATGCAGCACAAGCAACCTTTTTTGTAGTCCGTTTCATTGAACACTGCTTTACCTATTCATAGGTTTCATTCACACAGAATTTTCGCTGCATGTTTTTTGCCTACCTACATATTAAGCCTTTTCAAACCGAATATTTGGAGGTTTTAGAGAAAAATATGTGGCAAATGTTATTTTTTTTAACCATATATATACCTCCTATAAAAACATTTTGAAAACAAGCTTTTAGTATTATTCTCAGAAAACCTTTTCAAATAAAAATGATACCCATAGGTACTAATAGGAGTGCGTAGAAAATAACTAGTCCGCTATCTTGGGCGCTCCACCATATTGGATTAAGAGTAAAGAAATTTTATTATTTGTATTCTTCTCAGCAAACCCTTTCATTTGATACCCATATCATAGGCGTCCACAAAAAATAACTAGTCTGCCATCGTGGGCCTTGCACCATATTGGATTTAGAATGACGTCAATTAGCGTACCATGCATCGTCATCCAAACTAAATGTTTTTATTTCAAGCGGTTGAGCATAATAAATATTAACTTTAAAATTCAGTTGCAAGATTTGACCCGAACATCATACTCACTTAGTACATAAAAACATTGCAAGTTAAATAAATAATAATTGCATAGGTACTTACTTATAAGTATGTTGTAATGTAACTAACTATATAGATAATCCCTTTGTCATTAAAAAAATAAAAAAATGACACCTATAGTACATAATATTACTTATTCTTTGTCTATATGCTTAGTTTAGTGGAAGCCTTATGAACAACATTGAGCAATCCGATCAGAAGATATGCTGTTTAGTAGCTTACGTTTATTGTTAACTCACCTTCCTGCAAGGTTAAACCTTAGAGGAGGGTAAGTATAATTTGAAAAGGGTAGCGTTAACAATATTGTTAGAAGAGAAACTTTTTTTTTAAAAGCAAGTGACAAGACAGGCAAGGCACATTCGTTCTTTTACTAGCTACAACAGTAGGTGGCATGTCTTTAAACTGAACAGAGCGATGCTTACGCTTTATAAATTGGACAACATAACAGAGAAAGTTAGGATTATTCTTAAAACTTTTTTGAGAATAGAAGTATCTAATAAAAGTCTAGTAATAGACACCAACAAAAGGAAGAAATGAAAAGTCTATGTAGACACATAATGAATTGACTCCTTAACCCTGTGGCCAACCACAGATCAAGCCCATTCCTATGCCATTAGTTAGTGACTGATAAGTAACGAACAATGATGCCCATTCATCCACAACTTTCCATAATAAAATTCAACATATTTCTAAGTACCTACCTATACCTATTTACTCAAATTAGTTTGGTTGGGCTGCTGTGTAATTGTCCAAACAATAGGTACCTTTTTATTTAGTATTAAGTAGTTATTTGTCAATAAAACAAAGATAGGTACTTACATATAAAACATTGTTTTATTTTCTCTTACATATTAAACATTGCTTAGTCTCATAATGATCTTATAGCTCTTACATTTATGTTTTAAAATATTAATTCAAACAAAATCTTAAATAAATATGAACTTAAAATTAATCAACTTATGATAATGTCCAAGAGATTTATTAATTAGAGATGCAATGAATAGTAGTTCGACCGGAATCCGGATTTCGAATATTCGGCATATGAAGTTGACAACAAGTTTTCAACTAAGTATTTTCATTCAACCATTCATTGACTTATGACTTAAGCTACTCAATATAATTATCGGATATCATGTAGTTCTCTAGTTTTTATTAAGGGGCATCCTCAAATCCGAATTCCATACAAAAATGTTTCGGACAAATACTCAAAAAGTACGCCGTATTATAGTAATTTCTACACACTATTTGTTTCCTCTATGTTTTTTGATTTCGTGAACAAAAAAAGTGAAAGGTTTGGAAACATTTTTGTATGGAACTCGGATTTGAGGATTACCCTTAAGTGTCTAAATAATTGAAATGGGAAAGTCCATCTTTAGTCCCAGCATTCATAATCTTCATCAGACGGTTTTGGCAATGTTTGACACAGAGGCTTGGGCATTGGAGTGTAGAATATAACATTAGTCTTAGTCATGCGATTATCCACAATGACTTTAGAAACACAGTTGTTTGCATGTTCCTTCATCTCAGATTCTGGCATTCGGTGAGTAGCGTTGTATGGGCATATGGCCAGCTTAGGGTACTTCTTCTCACATTTTATAATATGCCCTTGTATCCGGGAGCGAGGTACTCTGTGCTGAGCGTTGTATGGACATGTAATGAAAGGATCATCCATCTGAAAACAATGAAAACTACTTGAGTAGCTATAATTGAAATGTTATAAATGTACAATGAATCATTATCTTCATCAACCTATAGCAGTCCACTGCTGGACGTAGGTCTCTCCCAAGATGCACCACTGAGCCTGATCTTCGACTCTTCTCATCCACCTTCTGCCAGCTATAGCGCGCAAATCATCGCTTCATCTGGACAAAGATCTTACTACTCATGGTACACTTGCCTCAACGCGGTCTCACTCAACAACATGTTTACCTACTGTTGGTTCTTTGGACAATGGATAATAGCTTATTTATGTTTTAGTGCCACGACTAATAAGTTATTTCGTTGTAAGTTTGTACCTAATTATACAATAGTGAAAGGTTTTTGTATAGTTTGTTTTGAAACTAAGAAGGTTGGGAGGAAGGCCTGGATAATCAAGACGTAAGCTAACCCTTATTTTTATAGGTATGGTCGAGAGTTTATGGCGGAGGCGGTTGTGGGACATACTTACGTTAACAAAAATGATTTCGTTCTTCAGCAGTTTAGCACTGTAACAAAGTTCTAAGCTTTTGTTTAGAGTTCGCAAAGAATAACAAAATTTTGTATACAGAAAATTCGCATTCCGTATTTTTTCTGTTGGAAGTGGTATTGCCAACTCAAATTCCAAAGTATTGGCAGGTGTGAACGATGATGTAAAAAAAAACTTACTGCGCATGTTTATTGTGTGTGGGTACCTTACGTTTTACTTCTGCGCAATAACGGTCAGCGCTAAAGTTACGTGCTGCTACTTCTACTTAAACTAATTCTTTGGACTTTTGAACATTTTTAAGTTTGTTGATGTTGACACACATAACAATTTCACATCAAAAGTGGCATTACAATTACAAATTATAAGTACACTTGCGAAATATCCAGATAACAATTAAGAAAAAAATAATCATCTGTGTTTCAATATATTAGAAAATAATGATCTTCTGGTTGATCTAACAAAAATTTTGTTTATGTGGTAACATTGTAAAAGTTGGGCGTATAATTATCCAATGCCAAACAGCATCAAGTGGTCATCATCGCTTCAACCTTAAAGGAAGCGTGGTAAGGGTCGAGGTACCTCTTTACCCTGGCCTCAACTTCAGAAGCTACTACTCCAGATTCCTCCTTGCTACTCTTGCCTTGTAATGGCTTTGTGGAGCAATACGATTTGTGCGTTAGCTCACCACATTTAGCTTAGTGTTTACGAGATTCTGTTGCTCCCATGATCCACCTGTTTGACGAGCAGGTTTGGCCGAAGCCGAACCCTCAGAACTGATATCCCAAACTTTGTGTAGTTAAAAATCTGGGGTCATAAGATGCAGTGGTTTTTGTGTTATTTGTAAAAATACTTGGCCACAGGGTTCTGGATCCAGAACCGTGGGCCAGGTATTTTTGCTGATATCTCAGTCACGGGACTGTCACAAATCCTGGGAGTCAGACCATTGTTCGTCACTTATCAGTCACTAACTAATGGCATAGGAATGGGCTTGATCTGTGGTTTGCCACAGGGTTAAGGAGTCAATGCGAAATTACCTTTCTACTAAGAAGCGCGTACTAACGCGCCTGTATACGATACAGTACGGACGTAGCGTATTAGTAGTTACTCTGGTATGCGCCTACACTTCTTAACGAACACACCCTCCGAATTTGTAAGTCTATACATCCAGTAGTTTAACCCGTGCGTTATCTTACAGTTAGTCAGGTCAGTCACAAAGCCTTTTACTTAGATTGATAATAATGGGTATGCATCTAATAATGACAATCATTTAGTTAATATATGTGTAGCACTGTTTTGGTCATATGCAGGCATGGTCTCTTACCATCAAGATACTTGCTCGTATTACTTATTGTTTAGATAAAAAAAAAAATTGAGCTAGGAACATGTAATGGGCACTCTTTTTGTTTAAAAAAAATGCACCAAGATCAACAATCAATTTGTATTTTTGAAAATCATCTATTCATCACAATGGTGTAAGCGAACAGATAACGAAAAAAACAAAACAAAATTTAGGCACCTCGAGCCATAGTAAAAAAAAAATTCTTGAGCTTGTTAATACAATTCACGGATGTTAATCGCACTCCCTAACTTTTGTACAGGATGCGCACCAAACGAGTATCTTCATACATATTTACAAAATTATCTGAAGTTGAAGCTACTTCTTGAGGCTATCTTCAGAGATACACTTCTTCAGTGCGCGTACTGTACAATAGTAATAGATATTTCACCAGTAAATAAGTTATAAAGAACACATTTTTAACAATAAGTAAGAAAGGTACTAGATTCGTAGCAAAAATACTGCAGCTTCTCTGCAAGATAAGATTGTATGTACTGGCATCACTGTGCTGTACGTGTACAACCCTGTAAAGCATTATTACTTACACTATGCACCGCACTTATTATGACTATTTACATTGCGTCTAGAATGTTATTTTCAAGAGCCTACAGGTTTTTTTTCGTAATTACAAAAAGTAATATTTAAATCTTCAAAAATGTAGGGCGAATTAGTGGTACAATACGGCCGACGTATCTTGTCGAGTCTAAACATATAACTTTAACGGATGAAAACACGCAATAGAAAACTGTTAATGCCAATTTCGTTTTTATAAACCAACTAGCATAAGCCCGCGCTTTCGCCCGCGTTGATATATTATACATATAATTCATATGTATTCATAGGTATAGTATAATAAGTATTTGTTGGTATATATATTTTAGTTTCCTAATTTAATTTCTAAATATATTATCTATATTAGCACGCTAACCATACTGTACCACCCTACAAGGGTTGGCTGGGAGAGAATGCCTAAGGCATTAAGCCCGCCCATTGTGCAATGTAATTTTTATTTTTGTGCAATAAAGAATTTTAATAATAATAATAATGTAATACGTGTGTACATGCGTCAGATTCGCCAAGACACGTCGGCCGTATTATACTATTCGAAATCCTAATTCTAATATCTTAATGACTGATAATGACTGATTGTGACTATAGAGTCATAAGTTGTCTTAAGCTAGTCGTCCCAAAAGGTATGCGGTTTATTCTTCTCTCTTTTTACAATGGGAGCGTAAGTTTTCAGCATCATTTGCATTGTTTCCTTCAGTCTGCTGGCGGCTTCGTCGCGCGACGAACCCATGTCAGTGACTGGGGCATCCAATGGAACCACATTTACAAAGTACAAAGACGACTCTTCTGTGAACAAAACATTATTACATATTAAGAAAATTCGAAATTCAGATCCTGTGCCACGTGAATCCAGCGAAATCCAGCTGCCTCAACGATATTTTGAACAGCTGGATTTAGCTGGATTCACCTATATTATTATTTTCACTTATGGATTCACAAATATGAATTAATTATTCTTATTTAAGATCAAAATATCGTTGAGGCAGCTGGATTTCGCTGGGTTCACTTGGCGCAGGATCGCAAAGAGTACCAAGGCGATTGTGACGGGAACACGATGGGTTTTTTAGTCGGTATTCTGCCTTCCGGCAGTGAGTCCGACTTACCCTCCAGCTCTCCCCAGGCGGAGGGATGCGTAAATGCATTTTACCATCGATAAAAAAAAAACGTAATAAAAGATAAATAAAAGGATCGTAAGCTAGGAAAGAAGCCTATACCCAGCGGTGGGTTGATGTGGGCTAATATAATAAAGTTCAAAACAGATAATGCTATTTAGTTCCGGCTTCGCAATAGTTGTATCCAGATTAAAAGTAGCCATGATCTTTCTTCACTTCATCATCACAAAAAAAACCTCACGTAAATGCGAAAGCATTTATGATTTACAAAACTAGCTGACGCCCGCAACTTCATTTGCATTTCGAATTAACAAAATACCTTTCTTAGTACGCGCTTAAACTACTTGACAAACATTCCGTCGAAATTTCAAGTCTCTACGTTTAGTGGTTTGGCCTGTACGTTGTCTGTCAGTCAGCCAGGTCCAAGCCTTTTATCACCTACTTCAAAAATAGTGGAGGTTCTCAATTCGGGTGTTTTTTTTTTGTTACCTCAGAACTTTCTTGTTTATCAACCGATTTGAAAACTTCTTTTCGTTTGAGAGGATACACTTCCAGATTGATCCCATAGAATTTCATGAAAATCAGTTCAGTACTTTGGTTTTGAAAACAAAATAACTGAAAAAATTACATAATTGATTGATTCAGGCGTTACTTTGCGGAAATCCATAAATAACAACAAATTATATAAATATATTTAGTAATAAATCCGCTTGATTTCTAAACAAAGG
This sequence comes from Lobophora halterata, assembly GCA_932526365.1. NCBI lineage: Eukaryota > Metazoa > Arthropoda > Insecta > Lepidoptera > Geometridae > Lobophora > Lobophora halterata. The sequence goes on from OW052012.1 coordinate 4,297,440, forward strand.
TTTTAATTAACTTAACTTTAGTTTAGAACTTTAGTACATATTACTATATTATAAACCAAAGAGTTAACGAACAGAAAACCAAAGTTTAAAGATACGACACGTGTTTCGCCTCTACACGAGGCATCATCAGGAGGTGTGGACTCGCCGAAGTTCGAAACGAGAGAAAAACTAAAAAAGTTCTAAACTAAAGTTAAGTTAATTAAAACCTTTGTTTAGAAATCAAGCGGATTTATTACTTAATATATTTATATAATTTGTTGAAAAAATAACGTCAAACATGTAAACGAAATTGCGTATTTTGCTTCCCTGTGAACATAAAGATATGTGTTTACGCCGTAAACTTTACGGTCACTAGAAAAGTCCAATTGAAGTCGGTTTTAACAAAGAGTTCTACGATATACACAAGTTGTAGTATGTTGTTGTAAAACACACAGCAAATTTTTATCCACCAGAAAAAAAAATACGCATAGTCAGTTGCCATTACTGAACACATTATTTATTGATAATGATTGATATCATAAGTGCCTCGTACTAAATCAGTCAAGTGATCCAACAATCCCAATATCCATCTATCCATTCATCTTCACACAATAATTTCTTGCTCCGCACTTACCTGGAGAATTTCCCTCTAGCTCGACAGTTTTCCACTTAAGCTTCAAGCCGAGCACTTGTAGACACGCCTCTACTTGCTCGACTGGGCTTTTACCTTCCCCCGTGGCCTGCTCCATTGCACCCAATGCTTCCTGCCTCTTCGGCTCATCTGTTTATTATGTATAATTAATATTTTATGACTGCATAATCATTAGATTATAATTACCTATATTAATTTTAAAAAAAATATGATGACGCTGCTGCCGACTTATTTTAATATTTTTTTTGTAAAGGGTCATGTTTAGAGGACATTCGCTCTTAAAGTATGTGACATAGGGTAACAAATTTGGTGTTGTTCTGTTCTTCATATTTCTAGGACTTATAGGTATTTAGTTATGGGCATTTTCGTACACGAATTGGTGTAGATTTGGTTAAATTACAAAATGGCTGCCATTTTAAGGGGAGTGGGGTAGGTTGTGGGGGACAGATTTACCGATAAAAAAAAACTTGAAAAACAACCCTCTTAAATATCGGTAACTCAAGACCAAACACATTGTTTATTTTATTTTATTTAATTCGGTAGAATGACAGACACCAAACCATGAAAGATTCATTACATTCTTAGTTTCTATAGTATACGTTTAAATTTGCTATCCACTTATAATTGTACACAATATATGTAACGAGTTTTGACATCTATTAGTGAAAAAAATAAAAATAAATAAAATAAATTATACAAGAGAATGCTTACCATATAGGACATTAAATCGGCGGTACTCGTCAGCGACGACGCGGCTCAGGTCGGGCCGCTCCGGCATTTCTGTGCGCGTCTCCACGAACCGACCCAGCTTCTTATCGTGAGCACGCACTATCGCCTCGGCCTGCAATCAGACACATCGATATACACCACAATTATTTAATTACCAAAAAATAAAAACACATAAATGGGCAATGTAATAGGTACTACGTTGTATCTGTGCAGACAGAATTTTGGGTTTCTACATAATGACAGAGTGTCAGCGGGGCGAGTGCCTAGCCCAAGCCGAGCTGCAGCGAGCTGGCTCGAGCTAGGTGCCTTGGTTTGCCAAACGGTGAATGAAACTTAAATTATCAATATGGGTATAGCAAGCGTCAAGCAAGTCCTCTGGCGAATCACGTGACAAAGATGCGCAGAACGCAATTCTTAGGTCAAATTGGTTCTGCGCATCTTTGTCACGTGGTTCGCCAGAGGACAACTTGTTTGACGTTTAGTATACTACTGACGCAAGGCCATAGGAAAACGACTAAAGGTAACAGTTGGTAAATTTCTATAATATTTATTTTTCAGGTGATTCAAAATTTGTTGGGTATATTAAAGGCTTGGACATGACTGACTGACAGACAACGTACAGGCTAAGCCACTGGACATAGAGACTTGATATTTCGAGGGTATGTTCGTCCAGATGTGGCGCGTGCTAAGAAAGGAAAATGGCCAAGTCAATCTATTTTATTTAAACATAAAAGATTTTTAATATTCATAATGGTCACTATAAGATGTTGTTAGGTTAGCTAATTACGTAATAACTAAAGACAGTAGGTCCCTTAAGTAGGGGCTTAATAAAGTTACCGCCTTGGTGTTACATGAATCTCACAAATTTTTACGGTAGAAAACGAGACTTGGTACTTTTTAAAATTTTTACAAAATTGTTTTTGATGAATAAATAAAGATGAAAATAGAATAAATAGATGAAAAATATAATAAAATGAAAATAAATTCTGCCCTACGAACCGTAGTCAGAGATTCAGTAGGATGCTCCTCTGAGGATAATCGTCTTCGTTTTGCCGAAGGCGGTTGCGAGAGAGCACCCTCTGCCATCTTAAACAGCGGCGGCTGATGAAACCAAACACAAAACCATCTTCACATCTACATCAACCAAGATATTTGACGGCAGTGTGGCTTAGTTGGTAGAGACAAATCGATTCGAATCAAGACCAAACTCGACACTTGGTTACGAACCAACAAGACTATGCTAAAAAAGTGTCACAAAACTATTAAAAAATCTCAACACTGTGTCATAGACTGACCAGCGAAAGCTGCTCGTCTATCAACAAATAAATAAATAAAATCTTTTCTACAGGTGGTGCGTCTTTGGAACGGTTTGCCGTTGAATAAACTATAACAGATAAGTTCAGACACACTAAGGGCTCTTTGAATTTAGACGTTTCGTGTCGGACCGCTGCAGTGCCCAAGCGGTGCGTTTGTCGTGAGGCGCACGGACGGTCATTTATTTTCATACAAAGCGCACGGTGCGGCAACAGTGCGGCGTCGGTACGACCGATTGAACGAAACGTCTAAATTGAAAGAGCCCTGAATCTGCACACGGCAGCTTTTCAAACATTCACCTCGACAAAGTCGTGCGTGTACCCGCAGTATTTGCGCAGGTACTTGTACATTTTCTCAGCGGAACCCTGGCGCGCCGCCTTCTTGGTGCCAGCGGTGCAGACTTTTCTGGAGCCGCCGACGCAGCAGCGCACGGTGAAGGAGCGCGCGTGGGCCGGCCCCGTATCCCCCACCAGCTCGTACTCAACAGCTGGCATTTTGTACTCTTCTATCAGCTCGCGCATCTGTGGATAAATTTTCATTCTAAAAAGGTAGGTCTAGTAGTAGATCTTTCACCAGAAGGAGGGTAATGTTACCAGACATCAGAGTTTAGTGTATACCAGACAGATACTTTACGTAAACGTCAACATCAAAGTTCATTACACAGTTACTGTGGGTGGGTTGAAAAACAATTACAAACTGTGATGGAGGGTAATGTTTAGATTAGAAGAATGTGAAGGAAGGTATTATTTAGCACACTGCAGAGTGTAATGTTTACCAGACTGCAAGGGAGGGTTAAGTTTACCAGACAGCGAAGGAGAGTTATGTTTACCAAATTGCAAAGGATAACAACAACAAGAATCGAGTAGATAAAAAATAAATATAGTTATTTGGATGTATAATTTGATTAAGTTTTCGAGAGAATTTATCATCATTAGCTCACCAAAGCAATATAACAGCGCGAGTCGAGTTCTCCTTGCTCTCTCGGACACTGCTCTGGTTTAGGTAAGTGGAAAGGAGATGGCACTGAGTAGCCACTGCGTGAGAGACGGTATAGCAAACCACGCGCCGCATCTTGCTTAGCTTCTTTCTTGGAACGTGCCAAGCCCGTTGCAGACTCGCCAAGTGCTTTACATACAATCTCAAATGATGCCATGTGTTGAGGTCCATTCTGAAACATTAATAAAGGTAGGTTAGGTCTAGTATTTTATAAAAAAATATGACTTTCCACTGTATGACACGGAAACATCAACAGAGGCTTCTTGTCAATAGCCAAATAAATAAACATGTTCATAAGTGAGTAGCTTATGATTCTATACTATATAGACAATCAAATTTTTGATCAAAAAAGTATTTTTGCCTCAGTGTTTAGTTTGCTACACCCCAACCCAAAAGAGTGTATGATTAATAGGTGTTCTTAAAGTTGGTAACGTTATTTAGGCTCTTTCTGGGAATACTTACTTGGCTTAGAACCTCATACTCTGCTACTTCATTATGCTTCAATAGTAGCTCCTGCAGTGCCGTGATAGCTGTCTTCATTTTGTCAGACTTCTACACTATAATTAAATAATAGGTAAGTACCTATAGTGTTTTATGTGTTTAGTATAAATGAACTCTATACTTTAGAAAGAAAGAAAGAAACATATTTATAATGTTTAACTTTAGAGGGATTATTATTACTAGCATTTTAGAATAGTCCTGAGTCAAATTAATGCATAGGTTGGCTGGGAGAGAATGCCTAAGGCATTAAGCCCGCCCATTGTGCAATGTATTTTTTTTATTTTTGTGCATTAAAGAATTTTAATAATAATAATAGGCACAGCCAAAAGAGATAGATCAGGTGGAATTCTTCATACCTAGCTAAGGTACCTATATTATTCTGTGAAGAAGAGGGTAGGGAAATAGAGGTGGAAGGTCCAATTCCATGGAGGGTTTACAGGGGTTTTTGAGGTTACATCAACTAAAAGCAAACAAACCCTTTACCACCACCAACCAAATGGACAAAACAACAAAACCATACCTTGACATAATCTGGGCAAAGAAGAAGATTCCGAAAATATGTAATATGTGAAAAAAACTTCCAATACAGTTTTTTTTTTTTTTTTTTTTTTTGAATAACCTAAGTTCTTCGGTTTTGGCTTCACATCAAAGGTATATAGCCAGTGTCAAGTAATTGGAGAGATTATTTTGTCCTATGTCAGAGTCGATAAGTCAAGTCATGCCCCTGTAAAGTGGTGGTGGTTGCGACTTTACTAGAGGCTTCTATGGAGTTTTGGAGGCAACACGAAAAGTCACGTTTTACAGCATTACACTATTCACCAACACTCATACATGTTCACGAGCACTTAATGAATAAAAAACCACCGTTTTTATACTTAAACCTCAAAGTTATACAAGTTTTGTCAATTAATTTAATGCCGACAATACGCCATTTTTCACGTTCCCGCCAAAAACTCCTCCAATACAGTTTATTTCATACGGTTTCCGAAATACAAATACAGGAAAATAAAAAAAGATCACATAAAAATACAAACAGCCAAAGTCAATGTGAACGTAACAAAAAATGATCACCAATCATTGTCAAACATAATTTGTTTCGATTGATGTTGCTATTTGAAAGTCAAAGTTACTGACTAAGTGTAAGATACAAATTTAAGTGAAGAGTTCTATACAAGAAAATGAAAGATTTTATGAATGTTTTGCTGGCCGCCATTATCACTTTCTACTGGCTTTCTACGCTAAGGCGTTGTCTTGTCCTAATAGAACGCGATCACGCGACCATCGCAAGTTCGCGCGAATGACGGTTAATAACAAAAACACATCAAGAATGTTTGGATTCTGACCAATGAGGGTCATCTAAATTAACGTGGTACCCTAATCAAATCCCATTACAAGTGGTTTTATAAATATCCGCTGCCGACCGTAACTTCCCGTCTCTATAACTTCTTTTGCTTTTGTTTTGTTTATTTTTGCCAACCAAAGCAAATTAGCACAAATTTTGTCGTGGACTATTATATTATGTAAGATTTTTAAATTTCCTAACATTTCAATGCTGTGAAGCCGTATCATCCAGTTTTCAATATTTATTATGCCTACTGGCCGAGCTGTGTTGTTGCTGCGGCGTTTGTCAACGGGGGACAATCGATTGAAGAACCTTACTTTGAACCAGAGTACTAGCAAGGAGTCTTTGGTTGCGAATTCAGTGAGCAGTCACAGAGATTTAGGTGTCGCTAAAAGGTATTTCAATCTTAATATTTAAATATCTCTAATTATCCCTACAACAGGAAGCTCATAGCTTACATCATCACTTTGCAACAGCTGTGTTGTGACCTTGTTTTTGTTTACATGTTGTGTTTACCATGTAGGAAATAGTGAAGGGACCAGTTAATTAATTCAAAAGGGTCTATGAACGCTTAATTTTGTTAGAATAAGTGTATGCAGTGTGTAATGTAATAAATACAGTATTCTTTAGAGTTATGTATCTAAAGAATACTGTATTAAATTATATATGAATAATGTTTACCTGTTACATAATTTATTCTATATTGATTATAAAATAATTCTATAGTGTAACTTTAATGGAAATTGGCATTCTTATAAATCATGTTGGTTGTTTTAATTGATTTAAATTAGACATTAGATAGGCAAGTATATGCGAATGTCCCCCATGGACAACTCTGATGGCTAGTTTCAAATAATATTAATATATATTTTGACAACTTATTATGGCATTTAATTCATAGGCAGGTAATGTAGGTTTGACCTTGTGATTAACAGACTTAACTATACTTGGTATGGTCATTTCCTCATAAGCTTTGTTTCATTTGTTGTTACTGATAACATTGCTTGTCAAACCTATTTAAACTTGTACAAAGTAGTCAATACAAATAAGGTAAATCTCAACAAAAATTACACTATTTACAGGTTAACAACATTTACTCCCAACTTGCAAAAGCCACTCACGAGAAGCTTCAGTGAAAACAAAATTATAATGGCGTCATCTAAATCAGACGCTCCACCAATTGAAAAGCCGAAACACACTAATGCTTTGGTAACTGAAAAATCTCCATACTTACTCCAACATGCTCACAACCCTGTGGAATGGTATCCATGGAGCCAAGAAGCCATTGACAAAGCTAAGAAAGAAAACAAACTGATCTTCCTGTCAGTAGGATATTCCACTTGTCACTGGTGCCATGTTATGGAGAAGGAGTCCTTTGAAAATGAGGACGTAGCGAAGATAATGAATGAACATTTCATTAACATAAAAGTGGACAGGGAGGAGAGGCCTGACATTGACCGAGTTTACATGCTGTTTGTCATGGCTACAACAGGCGGTGGTGGATGGCCTATGTCTGTATTCCTAACTCCTGATTTGCGACCAGTGACTGGAGGAACCTACTTCCCACCTGAAGATAGGTGGGGTCGACCAGGCTTCAAGTCTATCCTGCTATCATTGGCCAAGCGGTGGAAGGATAATAGAGAACAGTTTTTGGAAGCAAGCGTGAATATCTTAGAAGCTATGCAAAAGCTTTCTATTTTTGATCCAGTATCCAATTCTACGGTTCCCGGTGACGCAACATGGGAAAAATGCGTTCGCAGATATATGAGCTCATACGAATCTCATTTTGGAGGTTTTGGAATGGCTCCTAAATTTCCGCAAGCTTCTATCTTCAACTTCCTGTTCCATTACTATGCGAGGGATAAGACTCATCCCGATGGAAAGAAGTGCCTAGACATGTGTCTTCATACGTTGACGAAAATAGCAAAAGGTGGTATTCACGATCATGTATCTAGCGGTTTCGCTCGGTACTCTGTCGACAATGATTGGCACGTGCCTCACTTTGAAAAAATGCTGTACGATCAAGCTCAGCTCACAGTAGCCTATACAGATGCTTTCCTCGCAACGAAAGACGAGTTCTTCGCAGACGTCGTTCGCGATATAATCAAGTTCGTAAACAGAGATTTGAGACACGAATCTGGAGGCTTCTACAGCGCTGAAGACGCCGATTCATACCCATACATCGGCGCCGAACATAAAAAAGAAGGCGCATTTTGCGTTTGGGAGTACGAAGAATTAAAATCGCTTCTTGGCGGGAAGAAAATCAACGATATTCCGTACTTGGATGTATTCGCCGATTACTTCAGTGTGGAAGAAGATGGTAATATTTCGCCAGAGAGCGACCCCCATGAAGAACTGACTAACAAGAATGTTTTGATTATATACGGTAGCAAAGAGGAAACAGCTAAAAAGTTTGGGATAACTCTGGAACAGTTTGAAAATGTGATATCTGAGTGTATAGGTATTTTGTATGAGGTTCGGCAAACTAGGCCGCGTCCTCATTTGGACAGTAAAATACTCTGCGCTTGGAACGGGTTAATGATCGCAGGATTGTCGCGAGCCGGCCAAGGCTTGGGAGAAAAGGAATTCGTCGATGACGCAATAAAAACTGCAGAGTTTATAAAGAAGCATCTTTTTGATCCATCTACAAATACTTTATTGCATTCCTGCTATAGAGGTGATGATGGGTCGATTGCTCAAACGTAAGTTAGATTGAACCTATGACCAATTAGATAGATACTTACAGTACCTTAGAGCGTTTTACTATACTTGACTTGACTCGTAACATAGACTTTTTTCATTTTTGCTTTCCTAAGTTCTATGACTCGTAATTACTCGTATTATGAGTCATAGAACTGAAAGCATAAATGAAAAAAGTGTATGTTACGAGTTTGCAGTTTGGTGCTTCAGTTAAATTAAAGTGTACCTTATGACACAAAACTTGAAGCTTAATTTCCTTTGCAGGGAGAAGCCAATAAATGGGTTTCTGGATGACTATGCATTCCTAATCAAAGGCTTGCTCGACCTGTACGAAGCCTCCCTAGACTCGCGATGGCTGGAGTGGGCCCGGGACCTGCAGAACAAACAGAATGAACTGTTCTGGGATATGGAGCGTGGAGGGTACTATACTTGCTCAACGGATGATGATACTGTGGTGTTGCGGTTGAAAGAAGGTACGTTCCTTCTTTGGTTCGTGTGTTCGTATTTAATAGTAGATTATGCACTAGGGGATAAAGCAGTGTCTTATTTCGCGGGTGGCATATTGAACCCTGAGCTAACGAGGGACTCAGTTAACTCCTGAGCGAAGTGAGGGAGTTATGTAGAGTCCTGAGTGACGCGAGGGTTTCAAGCTACCCAAGACGAAGACAAGCTTTATCCCAGAGGAGCATACTCTACTTTTCACACTTTCTGCGAGGCAATAAAACGCGAGACGCGAGGCCTCCAGCAGCGAACACCGTCTTTTGTTTCACAATATTTGAAAACGCGCCTTTTTCTTTTTTTTTATGAGTGGCCAGTTCTATTTTCGAACAAACCTTTTTACAATGCCATATGGGCGTTCTTTTACTTAGAGTTTTCCACGAGTTTCCACACGAATTTGACGTTCCAAATTCAAATCACATTACAACCCTTGGGAGTTTCATACAACATTACCTCCCTTGGTAGGTAATGCTTTGCTTTACCTTGATAGCATGATATGTAATTGGACATTGTCGAGCAGGTGGTGTGAAAAATTATTTCTTTACAGAATTGACTTGTTAGGTAAATAGGTGTACGAAAAAATCTTCCCTTACCGGTTCTGTCTTGATAAGTAGGAGGTACTGGATAGGTTAGGTACAAGTACAAACTAAGTGCCAGGTATTATCCTGCCAAGTGTAGGTAATGTTGCGTAATTTTTTTAGTATGAGAATTTTCAGAATATTTAGCTAGAACATATAAGTGATTATAGTATTGAATTATACCGTACCGTACCCTAGTATATTGAAAACTCACCAAAAAAAGTTGGCTTATTTAACAAAAACAAATATGAAAATGGAGATATTTCATTTTTATTGATGGCCTGTCTGATTTTTTGTACTGTTTTCGCCCCCATATTGCTTTGATACTGCCAATCTTGGAGTTCTATAGAAACACCGTTATTAATCTATGAATTTTCTTTGTTTCGAAGAAGATGTCAAACATAATTAAAAGTATTTTACGCATTTATGATTTTTTATCATATTGTGATCAAAGCTGTCTACGTGCGGGCCTCAACCCAATATGTCTTGAATTGGACGACTAATCCAAAGTAATACATCTTGTTTCAGATCAAGATGGCGCCGAGCCTTCAGGCAACAGCGTATCCTGCCACAACCTCCAACGGTTAGCAGCCTACGCAGACAAGAGTGCTTCAGTCGAGGGAGGCGGGACTGAACGGGACATGGCCAAGCGAATACTGCAGGCGTTCGCGAGGAGACTCGACGAACTGCCCACCTCGCTGCCCGAGATGATGTCTGCGCTCATGTTTTATAACGATTCTCCCACACAGGTAAGTTCTATTTACATAATTTGCCATAACCTTCAAAGGCTAGCAGTCTACGCAGACAAGAGTGCTTCAGTCGAGGGAGGCGGGACTGAACGGGACATGGCCAAGCGAATACTGCAGGCGTTCGCGAGGAGACTCGACGAACTGCCCACCTCGCTGCCCGAGATGATGTCTGCGCTCATGTTTTATAACGATTCTCCCACACAGGTAAGTTCTATTTACATAATTTGCCATAACCTTCAAAGGCTAGCAGTCTACGCAGACAAGAGTGCTTCAGTCGAGGGAGGCGGGACTGAACGGGACATGGCCAAGCGAATACTGCAGGCGTTCGCGAGGAGACTCGACGAACTGCCCACCTCGCTGCCCGAGATGATGTCTGCGCTCATGTTTTATAACGATTCTCCCACACAGGTAAGTTCTATTTACATAATTTGCCATAACCTTCAAAGGCTAGCAGTCTACGCAGACAAGAGTGCTTCAGTCGAGGGAGTCGGGACTGATCGGGACATGGCCAAGCGAATACTGCAGGCGTTCGCGAGGAGACTCGACGAACTGCCCACCTCGCTGCCCGAGATGATGTCTGCGCTCATGTTTTATAACGATTCTCCCACACAGGTAAGTTCTATTTTTACATAATTTGCCATAACCTTCAAAGGCTAGCAGTCTACGCAGACAAGAGTGCTTCAGTCGAGGGAGTCGGGACTGATCGGGATATGGCCAAGCGAATGCTGCAGGCGTTCGCGAGGAGACTCGGCGAAGTGCCCACCTCGCTGCCAGAGATGATGTCTGCACTTTTGTTTTATAACGATTCTCCCACACAGGTAGGTTCTATTAACATAATTCTCCATAACCTTCAAAGGCGTAGTCCTGCGTAAAGATTGCTTAGTCTCTACTAAAGCCGAGAGGCGAGACATGGCCAATGGAACCTTCTGCCATGTTTATATGTTGCCTTTGTGAAGGCAAAGTTTTATAAGTGTGTGTGCATATAATTTAATAACCTACTTAAGAAAATAAATTATATCTCATGATCTTATTTAACTATCTCTAGATCTAAAATACTAAATTGTATTTATGGCATAAGTCTCTTGTTGAAAATAAATTTATCTTATCTTATCTAATAGCGCGCAGATCATCACTCCTACACCGAGAGGTACACTACGCTTGCCTAGACGCGGTCTCCACTCCATATTGAAATACACGTCTCCACTCTAGAACACGTTTACCCCAACGGTTGTCAGTTCTACCTAACTAAACTACTGAACCGATTTGATAAAATTACTATGGGACCAATCTGAAAGTATATCCTCTCAAACAACAAAGTTCTGAGGTAAAAAACATTCAGCCGAATTTATAACCGCCTCCTTTTAGAAATCGGTTGAAAAATGAAATCAATAACACAAGTATCCTCACGATTTAATAGCGCTGACCTTGAATGAGCTGAAGTCGACTTTTAGATATGTTTAGCGACAGGGAATGCGCCATCGCCGGCGTCTATTGGTCGCTTAGCCACATTCCCGCCACTGCGGAACCAATAGGCGCCGTTTCGCCTCACCTCACTTGCGCAGAGCTCCCCTCCACTTTCGCCGAGCGCTATTAAACCGTGATGTGAAGACACCTATACACGGTCAAATTTTAATCACCATAAAAAAATACGCATAGTCAGTTGCCGTTACTGAACACATATAAGGCAAAAAAACTTGAAAAAACTAGTCGATTTTTTGTCAAAATAAATTTGATTAAAATTGGATAACTGTTACCGTTATTCGTTTTCTTATGGATTTACGTCAGGCGTAATCGCTCCGCTGTCACTGCCATTTTGTAGAAATCCAAAATTCTGACTGCACAGATGCAACGTAGTACTCCGTCTGCATTGCCCATTTAATTTTTTTTGGTACTTTAAATTGGTGGTGTATACTACTCGATGTATCCAGGTGCTGATATCGGGCGGGCGCTCCGACCCTCGCACGCTGGAACTGGTCCGCGTGGTGCGGTCGCGGCTTCTGCCGGGCCGCGTGCTGTGCGTCGCCGAGCCCGCCGCCGACGCCGGTATGTCCGACATACGTGAGTGTCCGCACCACACTGACACACTGACACATTGCGGACACAGTGCCGGGTATTTTGCCGCAAAGCAGTTAAGGGGCATCCTCAAATCTGAATTCCATACTATATTTTTCGGACATATACTCAAAAAGTACGCCGTATTATTATTATTAATATTGATTTTATACGTGTTTTAAAATTAACACTACTAACTTAAAAACACGTATACAATCTAAATTAAAGTATGAAACCTTTCACTTTTTTTGTTAACGAAATCAAAAAAACATGGACGAAACGAATAGTGTGAAGAAATTACTATAATACGGCGTACTTTTTAAGTATTTGTACGAAGCATTTTGTATGGAATTCGGATTTGAGGATTACCCTTAAGGCTTAACTATGGCAGTCGCTACATTGTAATCTGGAATTTAGGCCAAAATACTAAGGTTTAAACAGCGTCAAGGGGTGTTAATAAAAATTAAAAAAAAATATTATAATATTATTTGGTCTTTTATCTTGAAAACCATTAAGAAACATTTATTTTATTCGCTTATTTAATATAAAAAAAAAAAAGCAAAATAAAGCTGTTTTTGAATGGTTTTTTTGATTCTTCTCCTAAACGGCATTATATATATTATATATTTTTATACCATTAGCAAGGTGAAAAAAAGTTAAAAAAAATAAACTAAGCTTTTTATGATACGCTAATAATTCTTGCGACAAGGAATTAATATACGTAATTTTGCAATAAAAGTAGGCGTGCACCGCTCTGGACCTCAGTACCCATCTGACTACGGGACGGGGAGGCCGCGTCGCTCTGGCGCGCACCGCCTCGCGAAACGATTTTACGAAACATGACTGAATAAAGTAATATTCACACCATAATACTGTTGGATAGTACGTCCGTTATAGATAAATTTATTTATGTATGCAAATGAGATGGCTATTGGCTTTATTGTCAATACGCGCATGAAACAACATTTATAAGAGGCTCGGATTTGACTGACTGACAGACAATTTACAGGCCAAACCGCTGAATGTAGATACATGAAACTTGAAGAATGTGATCGTCGAGAGCTGAAAGTGAGTACTGGCATGTAAGTAGGTGAGTGAGTAGTGGGCGAGTAGGTGGGCGAGTTGGTGGGCGAGTACGTGGGCGAGTAGGTGGGCGAGTTGGTGGGTGAGTTGGTTGGCGAGTTGGTGGGCGAGTTGGTGGGCGAGTTGGTGGGCGAGTTGGTGGGCGAGTTAGTGGGCGAGTAGGTGGGCGAGTTGGTGGGCGAGTAGGTGGGCGAGTAGGTGGGCGAGTTGGTGGGCGAGTTGGTGGGCGAGTAGGTGGGCGAGTAGGGGAGCGAGTTGGTGAGCGAGTTGGTGGGCGAGTAAGTGGCAAGTAGGTGGGCGAGTTGGTGGGCGAGTAGGTGGGTGAGTTGATGAGCGAGTTGGTGGGCGAGTACGTGGGCGAATTGGTGGGCAAATAGGTGGGCGAGTACGTGGGCCAGTTGGTGGGCGAGTAGGTGGGCGAGTTGGTGGGCGAGTAGGTGGGCGAGTTGGTGGGCGAGTTGGTAGGCGAGTAGGTGGGCGAGTTGGTGGACGAGTTGTTGGGCAAGTAGGTGGGCGAGTAGGTGGGCAACTTGGTGGGCGAGTAGGTGGGCGAGTTGGTGGGCGAGTAGGTGGGCGTTTTGGTGGGTGAGTTGGTGGGCGAGTTGGTGAGCGAGTAGGTGGGCGAGTTGGTGGGCGTGTTGGTGGGCGAGTAGGTGGGTGAGTTGGTGGGCCTAAGTACCTAACTTAACTAACTTACTTAAGTACTACTTAAGTAAGTACTTAAGTACTACTTAAGTAAGTACTTAACTACTACTTAAGTAAGTACTTAACTACTACTTAAGTAAGTACTTAACTACTACTTAAGTAAGTACTTAACTACTACTTAAGTAAGTACTTAACTACTACTTAAGTAAGTACTTAAATACTACTTAAGTAAGTACTTAACTACTACTTAAGTTAGTACTTAACTACTACTTAAGTAAGTACTTAACTACTACTTAAGTAAGTTCTTAAGCAACTACTTACTAAAGTACTATTTAAGTAAGTACTTATGAAAGTAAGACAAGTGCCTACTTTCTTGCCTATTTACTTGCCTACTCACTTGCCTACTTACTCGCCTACTTACTCGCCTATTACTCGCCTACTAACTCGCCTACTTACTTGCCACTTAATAACTTATTAAGTAGACACTTGTCTTACTTACTTAAGTAGTACTTAAGTAAGAAAGTTAAGTAAGGTACTTACTTAAGTAAGCAAGTCAGCAGGCACTTGTCTTACTTACTTAAGTAGTACTCGTGTAAGTTAGTTCAGTTAGGTACTTACTTAAGTAGGCAGGTAGGTATGGTAGCTAATAGCTATGCAGTAGGTAGTAGGTATGCAGGTAGGTAGGTAAGTAAGTAAGTAGGCACTTGTCTTACTTCCTTAAGTACTTACTTAAGTAGTACCTAAGTAAGTAGTTGCTTAAGAACTTACTTAAGTAGTAGTCAAGTACTTACTTCAGTAGTACTTAAGTAAGTATTTGCTTAAGAACTTACTTAAGTGGTAGTTAAGTACCTATTTAAGTAGTAGTTAAATACTTACTTAAGTAGTAGCTAAGTCCTTACTTAAGTAGTAGTTAAAAACTTACTTAGGTAGTACTTAGGTAAAAAGTTACTTAAGAACATACTTAAATAGTACTAAAAATACGAAAAATTAAAAATCTAACTATGGGAATGTAAAGGGTTGGGGAGGGGTGGGGGGGTTGACCTCGGTAAAACTTCAACTTTTGTTCACCTCGGGACCTACATGCAATCTCGAAAAGTAAGAGTTAAGTACTACTTAAGTAAGTACTTAAATTTGACTTAAGTAAGTACTTCTTACGAAAGTACTTAAGTAAGTAAGACAAGTGCCTACTTACTTGCCACTTAATAACTTAGTAAGTAGACACTTGTCTTACTTACTTAAGTAAAAAAGTTAAGTTAGGTACTTGAGTAAGCAAGTAAGTAGGCACTTATCTCACTTACTCAAGTACTTTCTTAAGTAATACTTCTGTAAGTTAGTTCAGTTAGGTACTTACTTAAGTAGGCAAGAAAGTAGGTACGTAACTTACTTAAGTACTTTCTTAAGTAGTTCTTGTGTAAGTTAGTTCAGTTAGGTACTTACTTAAGTAGGCAAGTAAGTAGGTACGTTACTTACTTAAGTACTTTTTTAAGTAGTACTTATGTAAGTAAGTTAAGTTAGGTACTTACTTAAGTAGGCAAGTATGTAGGCACTTGTCTTACTTACTTAGGCAAGTAAGTAGGTAGGTAGGCAAGTACTTAAGTAAGTAAGACAAGTGTCTACTTACTTGCCTACTTACATACTTAAGTACTTTCTTAAGTAGTACTCAATTAAGTAAGTTTAGTTAGGTACTTACTTAAGTAGGCAAGTAAGTAGACACTTGTTTTACTTACTTAAGTAGTACTTAAGTAAGTTGTTACTTAAGAACTTACTGAAGTAGTACTTAAGGGCTTATTTAAGTAGTACTTAAGTGCTTAATTAAAAAATACTTAAGTACTTACTTAAGTAGTACTTAAGTACTTACTTAAGTAGTACTTAAGTACTTACTTAAGTAGTACTTAAGTACTTACTTAAGTAGTACTTAAGTACTTACTTAAGTAGTACTTAAGTACTTACTTAAGTAGTACTTAAGTAAGTTAAATTAGGTACTTAAGTAGCAAATAAGTAGGCACTTGTCTTACTTACTTAAGTAAGGTTACTTAGGCAAGTAAGTAGGTAGGTAGGCAAGTAAGTAGGCAAGTAAGTAGACATTTGTCTTACTTACTTAAGTTTTACTTAAGTTACTTAAGTTAAGTTTACTTAAGTTCTTACTTAAGTAAGTAAGTAGGCTCTTGTCTTACTTACTTAAGTACTTACTTAAGTAGTACTTACTTTCTTAAGTAGTACTTAAGTAAGTAAGGTACTTACTAAAGTAGACAAGTAAGTAGGCAAGTAAGTAGGCAATTAAGTAGGCAAGTAAGTAGGCGAGTTAGTAGGCAAGTAAGTAGGCGAGTAAGTGGGCAAGTAAGTAGGCAAGTTAATAGATACTTGTCTTACTTACTTAAGTACTTATTTAAGTAGTACTTAAGTAAGTTAGGTATTTACTTAAGTAGGCAAGTCAGAAGGCACTTGTCTTACTTACTTAAGTACTTTCTTAAGTAGTACTTAAGTAAGTAAGTTAAGTTAGGTACTTACTTAAGTAGGCAAGTAAGTAGGCGAGTAAGTAGGCGAGTAATAGGCGATTAAGAAGGCGAGTAAGTAGGCAAGTATGTAGGCAAGTAAGTAGGCACTTGTTGTAGGCACTTAAGTACTACTTAAGTAAGTACCTTTTCGAGACAGGTTACGAGATGGACGTGCGAATCGTCAACCTGAGCGAAGCGACGATTGCCGCTTCGCGGTGCGAACCCGGACCCGGACCCGGACTCGATCCGGTCCGGGTTCGGGTTAGAGTTAGAGTTAAAGATTCGAGAAAGTGAGTAAGTGACTAAACTAAGCAGAGCTTGTACTATGGGAACCAGATAACTGATACAATACATACCTACTTTTATTTTTAATACATACATAGTGTACATATAAAACACCAAAACTTAGGACAAACACCAATGTTCATCTCACAAATATTTCTCCTGAAGCGGGAATCGAACCCGCCCCAGTCCCCAACATACATGCCACTCGACCACTCGAAAACTCAAAATAATGATATAATGTAGCCTAGGTATATGATTTTCAAACAATTCGCATAACTACCAAATTTTGGTTCAGTAGTTTTGGCTTGATTGAGTAACAAACCATTTAGCGAATTTTTAGTAGGTAGGTAGGTATGGAGCTGACTGAGCGCGGACCGATTAGTAAAAAAATAATCTGTTCTGTTCTATTTGTTAATATTAGGTGATATTATTAGGTAGGAGGTACCTACTTATCTTTGAATAAACTATGTAGGTAAATACTGTTGCATTTTTTTCTGAATTTATCTTGTTTAAATGTCGGTAGGTAAGAAGTTGAACGATAATATTTTTTGGCCCGCAACAGTAAGTCGGCATTCAATAAATATCCTAAATTTATTTTATAAAAAAAATATGTACCTACTTACGAAACGTTTCTTACTACTCAAATAATTGTCTGAATCTGACCTTACGCAATGGCAAAGCCGCGCGATGTCTGTTTCTGTTAGTCGTCGTGAGCGTGCGGGGTGCGCGGGACAAATCAGAGTGATCCACCCATTTCTGCTGACGTCATAGCAGCCACAGCATTCTTAAGGCGAATAGTACCCCTGATTCGCGCTCTCGCACGCGCGTACACTACAGTCAGCATCAAAAGTCGATGACCATATTCAAATTTTCAAATCGTTATACAGCATAATATGTGTTTGACAATGGTGGTATACAGTTAATTTTTAACTTTTATGATGTTCATTCAATACGCTTGTCATGTTGACGATTTTGCGATTTTGGTATAATAAATGGTTTAAAGTGATTATGAAAATCTGAATGTGGGCATCGACTTTTGAGGCTGACTGCACCTACATTTTTAAGATTTAAAAATTATTACTTATAATTACAAAACAAACGGACCTCCAAAATCTAGAAAATAACATTACAAACGTGTAGTAAAATATCCAATTCAATCCATCCAGTTTTCATGTGCAAAACCTTGCCCAAAGACAATCTTTGGGCAACTTGTTTGGATTGAATTTGATTTTTTACTACACGTTTGTAATGTTATTGCTACAGCAACAAAATGAATGTCAACTAGCACTTATGGCACTTTTCTATTTACAAATGGTATCTCAGTTGTTGTTTTTTTTAAATTTATTTAATAGACTATGCAAAAGCATTATTATTATTATTAAGAGCCCTCGCTGTCCCACTGCTGGGCAAAAGCCTCCCCCCATTCTTTCCATTTTCCTCTGTCATGGGCCAGTTCAGTCCAGTCTGGACTGTCTGCAAAAGCATACATAATATAAATTCTCATTAATATTCAATCAAGTTCTAAAATGTATACCTACATATTACAGGCTTGCACAACATTGACACTAAAATTTACATTATTATTATCTTGGTTTACCAACAGCTATTACACAAATGAGTACTTATATCTAGCTTAAAATAGTCTTAAATACTGTGTGCATAGCCTGATATAGGTACCTATACACCGATTATGCATAGTCTATTATAGGTTAACACTTAACTTTCTGTTTTGAGTTTCAAGGGCTAATCTCATAACTCAATTGTTTCTTTCCAATAGAGACCTGCGTTCCAGAAGGGGATAGTAAGAATATTTTCCAATCATGTCTCGTTTGCAAATAGTGCTAACTATCAGACATAGAGCCTACATGCCATAACTGACCTGCACAAATAGTAATTGAAAATATCATACAATACATTAAAACAAAATAGCATAGCATGCATATTATGATTCAAAGTTAGATCATTGAGAAATTATAGAAAAGTTAGAAAATTTATTGAGCATAGAAGAAAATATATTTAGTTGAATTTCAACTCATGTATAATGTAATGTAGAATGTGTTTCACCTTTGCAATGTGCATTAACTTGCTAAATCATGCCTTTTAATGTGTGTGGTGCTTCTGGCTACCTTTTGACGCAATATGTGGCTACTTTATACCAACTTCAATGTGTTTTTGTTTATTAAAAACATTCCTTACCAATCCTTTTCAATTTGAACATTTTCATCCTCTTTGACTTTAAGTGTGAGCTGTGTTTATGTGTATAATGCGAGTCATGTAACCGTAGATAATATAATCTACAATATTGAAACAAAGTCAACTTTTAGATTTAGAGCGCCTTTGAAGAAAATAAAAAAACTAGCTGAAGCCCGCAACTTCGTTTGCCTTGCAAGTTAACAGAATTCTTTCCTACTACGCACTAGGTACTTCTTATAGTACGATGACACACGGCTTTTTAACTCGCCATAAGCCAGCGTTTACGCTTGTAGCGTGTAAAGTCGCCCAGTGTCATCGGCGTTTTTACAATCTGCTTGTTGACAATCCTTCCCGAAAGCTAACACGATCACACGCTAGCTTTTAAAAACTCCAACATTCAACTTGTAAAAATGCCGTGTGTCATCGATGCTTTAGTACGCGCCTACACTTCTTAACGAAAATGTCCGCCAAACCGTTCTCTACGTTCAGGAGTTTGGCCTGTGCGTTGTCTGTCAATCAGTCGGGACTAAGCCTTATAAATGTAATTGTAAATTTGTGTAATTTATTCTTTCAGTGCTGAGTCGAGTAAGAAACGCCAACGAAGTACCCACGGCTTACGTTTGCCGCCGCTACGCTTGTTCGCTGCCCGTCACAGATGTGAAAGAACTTGAAAGTATCCTCGACGAAACACCCGCGCCGGCAGCCAAGCAGAAGTAATAACAATTTGGTAAATTTTGGAATGGGTTGGTCAAAAAAATTGAATATGTAAAGGATCTCAGATTATGAAATGCATAAGTTCAGAGAACGCAATTAAGAAATTTTCAGCAGCAATAATTATTTAGTGATGTATATTCTGAATTATGAGAAATATTTTAAGTCTAACATTCTAATCTTCGCTAGCTATATTCTAAGGGCTCCTACTCACGAGGCAGCCTGGCTGTGGCATTCAATCCGATGAATGTCACCGTAAAATTGCAATAACCGTAAGTTTATAATTTAAACCGTTAATTGTAAAATTAGGATTTTTGTAATTTTACGATTACGTTTTTCAACGGTTTGAAAAACGTAAAAAAAAAATAGCAAAATAAATTTCTAAAAATTTTAAACGAAGTACCATGCTATTGAAAACAGACTAATCACGGCGCAGTCTCCCTCTGATTAGCCTGTTAGGTTTTTTTTGCCATAAATATTTTTTTTCAAATGGGTGTACAAATTAACGATAATATGAAAAACTTTGGGAACGGTCCATTGATAGGCCTATTTTATAGCAGACTTTCGTCAATTTGGTCACAGTTGTAGATAATTTAACGTGTTTGTTAACCGTAAGGTATATTGTAAACTTACGGTTTTTACAACTTTACGGCGACATAATGCATTCCCGCGTTGTCTTAACTGCCGCAGTCAGCAGAAATTCCTGGCCACCATAGAGCATGAGGCATCAGATTGGCTACTGCAGCCGTGGCGGCCCTAAGTTACCCCTATTTCTTTTAAGAAAAAAAATAATAAGTATTCTAGAGGTGTATGTAATGTACTAACAAAGTAGTAGGTAAGTCTATCTAGGGATAGTAAAGCAGTTATTTTTTATATAGGCAGGTCAATGAAAGCTGGCGCTGTCAAAGTACTCACATTAATGCAATTTCACTATCCGTGTACTATTAAAAGTTGCAAAAACAAAACAATAACTGTCTCCTTCATACTCATAAGCTTGAGCGCGCGCGAAAGAGACAAACAGACTTTCCAAGATGCGCATGCAGAGTGACGTCACGCCGCGCTCTTATTCACAGACACTACACAAGCGCACGTGTGAATGTGTCGTACATGCCAGCTTTCGGTAACAGACCTTGTAGTACCATCTGTTTGATACTTTCTTCTAGTCTTTCTTAACTCGAATCTTTATGAAACAAATAGGTAATGAGACTGATTGGTAATTCTTCAGATCTTAATGTGATATAATTGACGATTGAACAATACATACTGAGTAACGATTTAAATCAATTTTAGTCTTAAATTGTAACATGTTTTAATATACTCAAGGGCAAATTGATCATGAAATGAATTAGTCATAAAATGACTTATTAGCGTATCTCGAATACACAAAAATTACTAGTAATGTATTTCAATGTTATTGTATTTTGTCTTAAAGTCTAGTGTATGTTTGCTTGAAGCAAAATTGTTTGTTATGTGATATTTTATTGTAGAAATAAACAGAAGTTAAAGTGAATTTTGTACGTTCTATTCCTAGAAAGAATTCTTTTCCACAGATTTTTAAATATAAATGTTAATTAGAAAAAGGCTTATTTTCCAAATTCATTTATTGTTTTACATTTTACAATGGATTAATTATTTATTTATAATAAGTACCTACTCATACAATTGGTATGAAACTAATTTACATTATATTGAGATTTAACAGACGTTTGACATAGATGTGGGTTAAAATTACAATAAGTAAATATCCTTTGATTTTACACAAAACTTACATGATTCTTACATCTAAATTTTGATCGATAAAGTACTTACATAAGAATTATTTTCATGTTTCCACAAAAAACAAAAGCTATTTTGTACCTAATATGCTACGGTCACATTATCGCGAAAACGCGAATATTTGCGTAGTCTCAGTAGTAATACGAAGTTGAAAGCTAGACAAGAACAGAAGTACACGATGTGTTTATCGCGACAACGCGATAATGTAGCCCCAGCATTACAATTATTTTGCTCAATGTGTGGCCATTCATTCGTTAACTATTCTAAATTATTATATTAAATGCAAGTAGTAACTTAAGTATTGCTAGCAAAGAGCCGCAAATATAATTTAATACACAGGTTTCAAGATATAGTTCAAATAATCAAATTGTATTCCTTTCGTGCTGAGTATGCACAGAGTACCTTTTAAAGAAAGTGAAATGCGGGCCTCATGCTAATAGACATTGACCAGTCTTGGAGGCCAGCCCAAGATAAATCGTCATATAGAAAAAGAATAACATAGGTACACGTGAAATGTACATTTCACTTCTTATGCTCGTAAAGTTAATTTTATGCTAGGTACAGAGGGTGTGAAACTGTATTTTAGGCCCAAGGGAAAAAGTTGCTAATAAAATATGTTCAGTTTAGTTTGTAATAGGTTTAATTCCGATTAAACTTTTCCATGTTTCGAACTTCGGTAGATCGAATATTATAATGAAGGACCTAAATATAACTGTTTTCCAAATTCGAATATTGTAGTAACATTGGATGGCTGTCTCTGTTTTTAAATTACGAAATGGGCGCTCATTTCACTTTCATTTCATTTTCCTTCTTCAATTAATGTGAAAATCTTGTTTCTAAAGCCCATATTATACCCGACTTAAATATCCTCCCTTGCCTCTGGCTCGGGCTGATAAGTCTCTTACAAAATGGCTGGTTTCAGGCCCTTGGTGTACAAATATCTATTTACATTTATTTGGGTCCTTTTGCTAGTGGTGGGTGTGATTCAGACAAATTACAGTTTCGAAAGTACATAAACCTAGACATGTTATAAGTTATAAATATTAATAGGTATATAACATTAAGCTAATGTCAATTCAGTCATAAACTATCCTATCTTACCATGAACCAAAAAAAATTAAACACATTAAAACATGAACATAGACACGAAAAAGTGAAATTATAGGCCAGTCATATAAGGTTTTCACCTAGGAATGATAGATAAGCTGTTAACTCGTATACACCTTCATTTTGGTGTTCTAAATTGCTCTACATTTTTTAATAGATGACATTATTGAGGAAGGTACCAAGATAATCGCGAAAACCCGATGACCGTGATCTTTGGCCTAAAATAACCTACGATGCAGACACGAGATTTTATGTGACTTTTGAGACAAGTTTTAGAACAACAAAATGAAGGTGTATACGAGGTTACAGTTTATTATCTCGCATCCCGAGGTTGATCCTTTTTTCCTTATTTGACTGGACTGTTAAATAAGTGAAGAAGAAGAAGAAGTGGGATTAATTACCAGTAGTAGTTTCATGGACTTCTTAAGGCCTAGAATCCCGCGCGTCGCTACCTCGCTCGCACATTCGTACCTTTTTTTTCCACGATTGATCATCTAGGCCTTCATCTTATTTTATTGTCCTATTAGAAGCGTCTATTTCGCCAAATTATTATAATACGAAATCTATAATTCCTAGATAGTAAATATTTCTTCGAAAAATCATAAATGCAAATAAAGTGAGGTAGATAGCAATGTTCGTTCTGTGAATAACAAATAGAGATTCTCTATCCACCGTTTTTACTTGGTTACTATTATAAATAATTATCACTATAAACCAATTGATTACCACTACAAACCAATTGATTACCAATACAAACCAATCAATTACCATTGTAACCCACTTGGTTACCAATTTAAACCACTCTATTAATTACCAGTATAAACCAATCGGTCACCACTATAAACCAATTGGTTACTAATGTAAACCACTCGGTTACCACTAAAAACCAATTGGTTACCACTTATATTACGGTATACAAATGTCTAGGAATTGTTTTAGCCATGTTCAAAAGCCTAAGAAAGGAAAAACTCAAAAAAGCTTGATTACATAAAATCTTTTAACTTCAGGATAGTAGACTCAATTATTTCATTTTAATTTTCAACTAACTATTCGCCCCATCCTTGATTATTTCTTTTTGATAATGAATTAGATTTATTCAGTTATTGAGTCAGGAAACATGAGTAAATATAATATTTACGTCATCAATTTGATCTTAATTTCAGAATATATATTTAGATAGTTTTAAATAGTACAATTTTGAAATTACTATACATTAAAGCTTAGGACTAAGAAATTCGTGAATGATTCTGACAACACCGAGACGATTCAAACATCTAACACTAGTATCACGAGAAGTATAATGACTTTAACACAATATCGAGATTTGTGTAGCCGTTGAACATTTATAATTATCTACTTGTGAACGGTTTTTCTTTCCTTTTATTCATACTCCAGCAAAGTCTTGTGGTAGAATAGGAGGTACCTGTAAGAAACCACAATCCAGTTAAGACATACTGCGGACGGCCTAAAACTTTAGAAACCAGAGGCCCAATCACGAAGTTTTGCGTTTACGTTACCGTAGCGTATCAGTCACCAGTTTGTTTAACGTTTTGAAATAATCATACAAACTTATTAATTTATAGCCCACTCATTAGGCCTGCTCTCATCAAGGAGAGCACAATCAGCCTATAATGTTCCCACTGCTGGTACTCAGGCCTACTCTCGGTAGGAGAGCGAATGGGTCTAAATCCACCACGCGGACCCAATGCGGATTGGTGGATGTCACATACCATAGAATTTTTTTTTCTGTCCTATGTCATGCCGGTGTCCTCACGATGTTTTCCTTCACCGTTGCGAGAACGTGGGATGCATACATAGATTTTTTCGACCGAAAAAACCCATTTAAGCATGACTGCCGGGATTCGAACCCGCGACTAACAGATCGCAAGGCAACTCTCGGCCGCAACATTCTCAAGGAGAGCGATGGGTCTTAATCCACCACGTTACGTAAATAGCTAGTTTAAAAAAAACATACCCTTCGCTTTCCAGGACCTCACGAAGCGTGGCCTTAGTGATCATGTGATCATCACACTTGAACCAGCTGCCTTGCATTTGTCGCACGTAAGCCGTATAGTGCCCCGCATCCAGAGAACCCAGATGATTCACCACCGCGAACAAAGAGTACCGATTATCTTCAAACAATCCTTCAGGAGCGTTATTATTGTCAGCGCCGACGTCCGCCGCGCGCCGATGCGACGACATAAACGGTGTCATATCCAACTCGGCCGGGAATGACACGAACGCAGATATCTTCCTGTCAATCTGTGACGAATGCTCGAATCGCTTTAGGTGAAAACTCGCTACGATGGGTAACGTTTCGAGCGTCAATTGTTTCGTTGACTCGCGATACGCGCGGCAGTTGGAGCATTTGATCTTGGCGCTCGAACCGAGATGCTCGGCCCTTGTGAATCGTTCTAAGCACGCGTGGAGGGAGCCCGGCCCGGCCACGTCTAAACTGATGTCCCAGAAAGGGTCGATGGTGGTGGAAACTCCGGAACAGGAGGTGCAGACGACGTCGCTCTGTAGCCCGCCGGTGAATATCTGATCGATGATGCAGTTGCATCGCCCGTTTACTTTCCTTTCTTCGGTTTTGACGGTCTCGTCCACTCCGTTCATGCAGTGTCTGGAAGGTTATAAAACTACCGTCACAGCATAGCTGTCATAATACATACTAGCTAATGGCCGCGGCCTCGCCCGCGTGGCAACGAGATAGAAAATTAGCATTTCATCAGTGTGGACGCATCGCGCGCACGAACCGAACTTCACTTCACTTCCAGAGGCTAAAGGGCACATTTCCGGCAACCCGGCCCTGACGTGTTCCGTCAGGGACGGGGAAAATATCGGTTACGTACAACTTGTATGAACTCGTTCACATAGCTCCGTGTCAGGGGCATCCGGGTCGTCTGTGTCCAGGAACACTGACACGGACGGCTCTGAACACGGATAGCCCTGACCCGGATATGTGTGGATAGCCTTTTATTCTTTCAATTCATGTTACGTTGAGTAAGTCTGTACCGGGCATTATCTACTGGAGTACTCACCGATGCAACACATCCAGGGTGGCTATGAAGAACTCGTGAGCGTCCTGTTGCTCGTAGCCGGCGAGATGGCGCGCGTGCGTCCAGATCAGATGAAGCAGACGGTGTAGGGTTAAAGGAGTTTTGGCGCCCGAGTAGAACTCCTGTAAGTATTTGAAGTAAGTAAGACCTCAATGGGTGCAGTTTTAGAAGACACGGATGATCGAGTGGCAAGTGTCATGCCGGTGTCGTAGGTTCGAATCCCGCTTCAGGAGAAATATTTGTGTGATGAAAACACCCAAACTCAGGACAAACACCATCGGAGTTTGGGTGTTTTCTAGTACCTATGTATTTAAAAAAAAGTATTTTAAGTTTAAAATACTTTTATTAGTAGTGTTAATTTTAAAACACGTATAAAATCTAAATTAAAGTATGAAACCTTACTAATTTTTGTTGGCACAATTGGAAAACATAGACGAAACGAATAGTGTGAAGAAATTACTATAATACGGCGTACTTTTTGAGTATTTGTCCGAAACATTTTGTATGGAAATTTGCCTTGAGGATTGCCCTTAAGTATCGTCTCACTTATCTGGTTCCATAGTACAAGCTCTGCTTAGTTTGGGGCTAGATGGCGTTGTGTGAAATGTCCAAAATATTTATTAATTTATAGACATCATCATCATAAACAAACTTGTCAAACAACCAATGGAGTCATCAATATGTATTTGCATAAAAACATATACAGTGAGCAGCGAACTGTGTAGTAAGTATAAAGTGAACCTCAATAGTGTTGTACCTGGAATAGCTTTGAAACTTCACAAACGAGACATTTCCCGGAACTCTGCGAACTGCAACGATGACGCTCGGCCAGGAAATAGTCGCGCAATAACGGTGTGTGGATCAACGTCTGAAAAGATCAACATCATCTGTAGTCTTATAAAATTATTACACACACCGGACTAGGGTGTTTCTGATTATTATCTGAAGTACATTTCAACACTAGTACAGGGATGTTCTACATTTTGTTGATTTTCAGGAAATGTGTAGTGGCACAGTAGATTTTAGATTCAAATTATACTGCACCTCTGCACACTACTCGCACCTAACTTCGGAAACCTTGATGTTTGAGACGGCTTTTAGAACACCAAAAAAAAAGGTGAAACCCTAATTTGACTGGCTTTACTTTAAAATAAGCCTCAAGCAGGGTTTAGACGAAGCCAATGAGACTGGCAGCGCTGGCTGGTTATTTGCCTCGTATAAACAGTTTTTAAAGACAAGCCAGCGCTGGCTGCCAGCACTGGCGGGAATAGAGCGCCAGCCTATTTTCCATTGGCCTCATCTAAACAACGCGGGCCAAGCCAGCTGGCTTGTCTGAGGACTGGCGCCAGCGTTACTGGCTTCGTCTAAACCCTGCTTTATGTTCTAACAAAATATGGTGTCATTAAATGAACCCAAATAAACAATTTTGATTTGATTTAATAGGGCGTTGTTAGCTCCAACCTCACCTGAACAATACAGTTCATAAAACAGGTGGAGCCTAAGTTCTGCAAGCCTCGCAGCCCGATGGTGGTGTGAGGGCTGATGATGCGCCGTTTGCGAAGACGCCGCAAAGCTAGCGCTTCTTCAGAGGTCGGCAGCCACGGTATACACGGCACGCTGATACCGAGTGATCTGTTAGAGATTGACCAACGCAATTATTGTCTTGTACAGACAGTGTCATAGATAAATAAGTAAGTATCCCTTGCACGAGACACCCATGGCGTGCAAAAAAGTTTTGCCTTCAAAAATAATTTATATTTTTATAACTATGTAAGCCTAATCATATATTTTATTAAGGGATTTGAGGCTGGGTGTCTTGTGCAAGGGGGATACTTATCTATGTTGCTGTCTGTTTATAACATATGTGTAAATATTCCATCAGTTATCCGGTTCCCTTAATATAATATAGTTTTAGGTTTCAGTGATTCAATCTGAAGTTGAAATCTCCTAATGATGCCTTGTGTAAAGGAAAAACACATGTCCTATTCTTACACTTGAACTCAAAAAACCTTTTTTGAGTTTAGCTCTATTTTTAATTATTAAGTTTCGAGAAAATATAACTATTAGGTATTTGAGAAGATATGGGTGAATCAATATAATATAAAGGCTTGAACCTGACTGACAGACAATGTAGAGTCCAAACAGCTAAACGCAGAGACTTGAAACTTGGATGTCTTTGTCAAGTGTAGGGACGTACTAAGAAAGGATTTTTGTTAATTCGTAATGCAAACGATGTTACGGATGTCAACTAGTTATACATACTTTGCTTGCAGAATCTTGTGTGCAATCTTGATATCTGACAACTCGCGATCATAGACGTAATCCTGGCATTGAGTGCAGTACACATTGCCATGGTTCATGTCAATGTGAAGGAAATGCTTCTTGATTCTGGCATGTTCTTGGATGTGGCCATTGTAACATGCAAAGTAGATGCAATGCAGGCATGAATGCATGCGAGGTCCCGGCTTGCCACAGGCAAAACAGAGCCCTGTTGTTGCCTGAAAAGAGTAAGAATAGAATTGGTTGAGGCGTAGCAAACAGGGCACTGAGGCAAAAAGACTTTCAAGCTACAAAATATGTCTATCCTTTAATCCCAGTCCTTCAGTGTCATCCTCAATCTGCTCAAATTTTAACCCTAGTCCACTTTCTTCAGGATACAGTCTAAACCATTACGGTCAAATCAGTTAAGTAGTTACGGTGTGACTAAGTACCAAACATCCATTCATACAACTTCACCATCATCCAGCATCATCTAGATATGTTATTTATTTATCCTTATACGCGTTTTACACGTGCTTGGATACTATTTCGAATTTATTGTGTCGTGTGATCTGTTGATAAGCATTTTGGCAGATCAATGATTTTTTAGGTATGTATCGTCGGAAACAAACAGCTGTCTCGAGGTCACAGCACTACAACAGCTGATTGTAATGGCAGCTGGCGACATTTTGTTTCATTCAATCAATAATTTACTTGCGCATCTATTACCCATGGCCTTTTCAACTTTTCTCAAGCTCAAATCGCAATTTTTACCTAAGAAATAGCTCAGTAGGAATTCTAAATAGACACATAAGTGGGAGGAGAAAGTAAGGAAACAAAGGAATCTTGTAGCTTGTACAATTTTCTTACCTTGTATTTCCGGGCTTCTTTCGAAGTGCATGCTACAAAAAAGGCATGCACGATTTTATATGGGTTCGTGCCCTTTGCAGCTTTGAAATTGTTCAGGTGTATGCAACCACTATCATTCATGATGCTCCTGATTCAGCCGGCTTGGCTGGGCTTAATTATTGTGATGTTCTCTGCACGAGTTGTACACAGTGCTTTACACTAGTAAACTTAGCACACAATACAAATGAACACAGAACTCAATGTTGTGTATAAACGAAGCCATACCCACAATGCAAACTTGATTTATAAATAATCAAACTAATTTTCGAAATAATAAAAACAAAACAAGAGCCGGATAAAAACAGGCACCCACAGATCAGTCAGAGTACTACGTACAGGCACCACAGCAGATAAGTAGACAGAATGACACCAGTGCTGCCAACCTATACCAAATTATACCCCTAAATATTTTTCAAATCCCCATACAAACAAAAGAAAAAAAATATTCTTTCATAATTTTATATAATTATTATATAATTCAAGGTATTTATGTTTTTTAATCCACGACTATAATTGAGTTTCTGTAAAAGCTTCATAGAATATAAAACATTCTCACGATACAATACGCACTTAGCCAAACATCTTACGCATAAGACACATGTCACGCAGGTTTAGTTTTATTTAATTGCAGGTTTTGTCAGGCCCATACAAACCCCATAATAATGTCTACCACTAAAATTGCCCCTGTTTACATTTTCCCCCTTAAATTTCGGGGGAAAACCCCTAAGTTGTCCCACTGATCTCATTCTAGAATTCTAATGCTACGGCTCCACTGTCGCTTGATAGTTCGTGGTGCGGTTGCGCGCCAAAACTTGGAAGACGAAGCGGTTGGCCACATTGTACTGATATTTACTAGGGCAGGATACCCAGTTGTGGCCACTTTAAGGAAAATCGGATGTTTGAAAATTCGTACCTCTCACAATTTTAGATATTATATCTTAGTGAAAATGCCTTTGTTTAGGGAATTTATCAACCTTTTGGATTTATTAAATTAATTTAGTGTAAAACCATTACTCTTTTTGCAATTAATTTTGGAAATATTGGTTTTAATTTAAATAATAATTGGAATAACCTCCAAACTAGTCTCCTGCATGTTTATTAGGCATGCCTCAATAAAATTCAAACCAAATTTAAAAATATTGTGTCCCACCTGTTTGTCAAAATAAGCTATAAATATAGCCTTTTTTAAGCACATATTTAAAACCAGACGGTTTTCTATAACTTATTTAGAGACCCTCCAAGTCGTTAATGGCCACAACCGGGGTGATGGCTACAACTGGGTATCCTGCCCTATTTTTTTTTTTAATTTCCTTATTGGGTATTGGGTAGACTAAAGTCTTTTTGACCATACTGCCTTGTAATACGTTTATTATTTTTATAATAATAATCTATATTTCATACGTGAGTTAATGTTTATTTTTGTCATCAGTCAAAGTCGTTAAGTCAAGTCATGCCCTTGTAAAGTCGTGGTGGTGGCGACTTTACTAGAGGCTTCTATGGAGTCTTGGATGCAACACGAAGTTACAAGTTTTGAAAATTAATATAATGCCGCCCATTGCTACATTTTCACGTTCCCACCAAAACTCGTGTCGCGTTAATTAGACCGTAGCGATAATTCATTTTGGTGGAAAAAATGGAAGAGCGGTTGCGCTCTACTCTATTGCATGGCAGAAAATCTCTATTGCACAAATATCTCTATTGCACAAGAAAAAACAAACGTTTTTTCTTGTGATTTAGTTTTACAATTCCACAATTATACTGGTTCAGATTTATAATTTTCGACAAATTCTAATAATCTCTCAAAATTTACTCCAATCCATAATTATCGAACGAAATTAGCGATGCAATGCAACACACACAAAATACGTGCATACCGCTCGGGGCGTCTCGCTGGAGAATAAAGCGTGCGAAGTGTAGCCAACCGCGCGAACTTTGGGTCGTCAACACCCTTTGATGTGCAGCAATTTACCGACAGCGCGGGCGGCGCGAAACAGCATTCGTGGCGCGGTGTTGATTCGCGACAGCGCGAACTAGGTACTTAGCCAGACATGACGCGATAGCGCAAAGTATCGCGATAGCGCGACAGTGGAGCCGTAGCATAACAACCGTGTAGCAGAGTTAAATGAATGAATGAAGGTTTGAATAATTAAGAATAGAAGGGAACAGGTGAAGGTAACGCTTTAATTAAAGCAGTGCTGCCAACTACAGCATTTGCATTTGCACTAAAGCATATATATCTTTAATTTTATAAACAATACGGACTGCAAAGAACTTGTATACTATGTATCTAGAATGCCGACTCACACGAAAACTGCGAGCCGAAAGAGCTAGAACCAGTAAGGAGTGTGTCTCGTTCTGTAGGGCGACCATAATTTTTGAACTTTGAATATTTCATTGAGACATAAACAAGCAACCAAGGGAAAATTCAATCTGCTCAATAAGGTATCAATGTTATATACATACGTTACTTTGCATTATTGTTTTAATATTATATTATATATAGGTGCATTAAAATATCAACAAAAAAGAGGGCGGTGCGCCGCATTCTAGTGAGGTATATCTGATTCAATGGTTTTAATACTGTTTCTTTCGAACAGTAATTATTATTCTCGGCAGTTAGGTACCTAACCTACATGACAGCGACTGTACTAAACCTTTCAAATGAATCTGAATAACATTTAGAGCAAATCGTCTAATTTCGAAAATTGTACCACTTATTTCACAAATTATGGCCATGTTAATTTTTATTGTATGCTGGCAACTGTGTGAACGAGACACACTCCTTAACGAGGGGGTTTCTATCAAGCATTAAAATCCTTATATTTAGATTTAATTAAAAAAGAACTTTATTTCCAAGGCATAAGGTTCAGAATTCTTAATCCTTAAATAAAACAAAATGGCGTGTTAGCTCTCTAGATACATAGTATAAAAGCTCTTTGACGGACTGCTCACTACAGATGCCGCTAAAAACGGTTCTAATTTTTGTATATTATTTAAACAAACATAGAATCATTTTGTAATTTTTTTAATCTTTACTTGATAGCTCTAGTCTATGAAAATGAATGAATGATATAAAAATGAATGAATAAAATGTAAATAAAAAATGGCTACCTTGTGCTTTACAACGATGTAATGTAAACTTTGTTTACTGTTTTGTTAAACAATAAACTAGAAGAAATGATAAGTGAATTTGAAAACCTATCCCTTGGAGGAAACAACGCTGCTAGTAATCATGGAGACCCATTTACTCATACGGGTTGGTACTATTCATTGATGTTTACAAAATTTGTAGACGTAGATTTTGTTGTTTTCTAATTAAATCATGATGACCTCAATGGCTAGGATGTGTTTTAGTGCTATTATCATTATTTCAGACTTGACCCCTGAGCAGCAAAAGACGTTGATTGATATAAGGCGTCGGAAAACAGAATTGCTGTTAGAAATCCAGGTAAGCTGCTTGTCCTTGTATTTGCAGGATTGTAGTAATTACAGTTATAGTTTTCTCATGAATAAACCGAAGGAAACAATGCCTTGCACAGTCCTAATAAACACTAAGGCTCGTGGGTTATTGATTTGTTTTTCATCCTTGAGTCTCTCTCTTGACAAAGCAAGCAAAAGGATTTTCATTGTCTTAAAAATTATGATTTGTAAATCTTTGCGTCTTAGCCATTCCCCTTGTTATTGAATAAATTACATCATCAATGGTCTGTCTTGGGTAAGTATCAATCGGGAATAGACCTGAAGTTATGAAGCTGTAAACTATAACCAACTAGGATCTTGCGATAGTGCCTTTATAAGTGGATTTGAACTTAAATCTATTAACTTATCAAGTTTAAAGAAACTCAATCATACTGTTGAGATAGCAGCCAGTGATGTCCAATTGTAGACAAACAGTAAGTAGCTTAAAACAGCCAGTACAGAGATTGTGGTGATACTAGACTAAACAACTGGAGCATGTCCACGGTCAAGCTAAAAAGGAGAGTAGGACAGGCTATAAGGCTCCTCTTCAACAAATGTATCAACCACTGGTTTCTTGAAGAGTCCCGTGATGCAGTAACAGCCATCTGCAGCTAACCACATTAAAAGTCCATCTGAAAAAAAAGCTGGTAACTCTAACAGTGCTGTCATCCCCAAGTCTGGCTCAGTTTGAGGAGTTGGGATGGCTGGGGCAGGGTCAGTTTGGTTTTGGAGGCAGTACACAATGTAGCCTTAAAAAGAAGCCAGTGCACACATCTACCACCTCAATAGTCTGGCCCTTGGCTAATATATTTTTTTTTATTAATATGGAGATTTACATAATGACGAACTACACAAAAATAAAATATTTTTGTGCTCCAAATTAATAAATAATCTAGTTAGAGAATGCTATTTAACTATACAAATCTTTCCAAAAATCTAATCTTTACACTGTGAACATTTGTGTTCCAAAAACAAATATTTTCTGAAGAATATAAAGTAGGCAGTATTTATTTTCATCCCGAAGTTTCTTGCAAAGTTATGTTGGCTGGCAGCAGAAAGGGTACCGATAGGATTGCATACCATAATATTTCGGTAAACCTTAGGGGATCCCCATTATAGAAATAATACCAAATGTTAAGGAAAAAATACTAAGTTTCCTTCAATAATAAATTTTGTAAATGAAATGAAATTATTTATTTTGCTTGAAGTATGGTTACATTTAAGGTCTTAAACTAGTTTTGGTCTCGCACACTTCACCACACACTTGTACACACCAATTTCTTTTTTCCCTTATGAAATTGATAATTTTTTAACATTCTGCGATGCATCCTGTAAGTAAAACACCAATGTTTTAAACTTAGCCGGGAAATATTAAGGCTAATCCTCAAATCCGAATTCCATACAAAATGTTTCGGACAAATACTCAAAAAGTACACCGTATTATAGTAATTTCTTCACACTGTTCGTTTCGTCCATGTTTTTTTATCTTGTCAACAAAAAAAAGTGAAAGGTTTCATACTTTAATTTAGATTTTATACGTGTTTTAAAATTAACCCTACTAACTTTTCACTTTATGGAATTCGGATTTGAGGATTCCCCTTAAGTATAATATAATATGTACATATTTATATTAATTTAATAATTTGAAATTAATAATTAAACACCATTTACATACTTCGGCTATAATAATATGATGTTTTGAATAAATTTTTGTTAAATTTTATATTTAAATTTACTTTATAGATGTAGCAGTTATGCATTAAAAAAGTCTAGCTTACCTAAATTACCATAAACGTTATACCTATTTTGTTAGATTTAATATCATATTATATTGAATAAACCCACAATTTTCAATCTTTTTAAATTAACGACTTACAAATACGCACCCTAACCGCGTCCCCTCCCCTACATTTCATTCAATATTATGCGGACCACTCTGACGTAAGCCAACTATAGCGTGGTATACGTCGAGCTAGGGTTGGGCTCACTACAGGCAAAACCCACCGCGTACTGTCGTACAATCAGTGAGCCAGTCAGAACCCAGCTGCGGTGCGGTCGCTACGCATGGTTTCCGCGCGCGCTACGTTAACAACACAATAGGGGTCCTCAGTTTAAACTAAACCGGGACCACGTTTTGTGTCTCCAACACCAGTGAATTTATTCTAAGGTTTTCATTCATAAAATCTCGATAAGTGCAGTGATATCGCGTAAGATTTACAGTGATAAGATGGTTATGTGGATACTACGATCGTCGGACGTCGCTTGTTGTTCATTTGATTAGATTGTTCTTTGGTATTCCCGGTCTTTTGTATAGAAGAATTTGCTATTTGTCCCATTCTAAAGTTAATTGTTTAGTGAGAATTTGGCGGACTTTCTCATCGAGAATGTTTACCGAACAAATTAGTCATCTCCTTCAAGGAAAAAAATGTTTGTGTTTTGTGTCAGCTTGATGTATTCAGGACGAAGTTTTATGATTTTTTAAAATAACATAAACGTAGAATGGAAATAATATGAATTTTGAGATGCGCGAATGCCCCCAGTTGTACAAAAGAACTGCATGGGAAATGCAGGACAACTCTAAACTATTTGCAAGAGATCTGTAATAAATTATAGTCTCAACTTCAGCTTAGTTAAACTATCTACTGATTAGATTAAATTAAAGGAATATTAAAAAAGTAAGATTGAGTAGATTCTACTCACTCTTACCTTTTTAATATTCCTTTAAATGGTTCATAAATAAAGATTTACTTCGTCTATTGTCCATATTATTGATATAACTTTAAATTACAACTAGTATTCCGTTATAGCTTGAAACCTAATGAGAAGGAATTAATTTTGCAAATTTTGTCTAAATAGTTGTCGTCACGCGATGACGCTGCTCCAATTATCTATAGGTACTCTCATTTACCTGGTGCGCTAATTTTCGTTACCTAATTAGTTCTGGTTGAGAGGTAGTTCTCTAATTAGGTACCTAAGTAATTCTATTGATTTTACATAAGATGTACCAATCATTCTGTATATATGCTACATGCTGTGCTGTGATCCTTTATCTCATTTCTTTGGGTACATGAATCTGTTTTATTTTACTCTTTAGTCTGAAACGGAGTGCGAAGTTCTTTTGAACTGGGAACTGGACAATGTTTGCAATTCATTTCAGTTTTATCAGACTTCCTTTGCCGCTTCCGCACTGTGGCTGCTGGTTTCGATAACAAACCGTCTGATTCACACGCCAGTTGCCAATCTATATTCGCAACACTTTCAATGAGTCGAAGTAGGCACATATGTACAAAGCTTATACATACAAACAAACCACATCACTAATTGGATTTAAGAGGTTTCAATCAGAGCCCAAGTACGTCGCCCTCCTGGCTTTATTCAAATACATATATGTTGGTACTTTCATAGAATTCGACATATCTGTAGATCTTTGTTTGATTGTAGGGCTTTGATGTTGTCGTGTGAACAAAAACGGCCTATAACTCTATCTACCTAGTAATAATAGTAGTAATGTTTTATAAAACTACGGCAAATTTTGAACTAATTAGGATTCGTCCAAAGGATACGACCCTTTCAATTTTAGAAAATTTATAACATCTCTCGATGTGAATTAATGCTTGATGTAATATAGTTCAAGATTATCCTTTTTTATGTGATTAAATTCAAGATAAACAATGTGACGTCCTTGTCTCAGACGTGCAAAAAGATAAAACTACATCTAAATAGGCATACAATCGTAATTGTCACCGTGCCAAGCATCGGCATCGGCTGGCGCCCCGCGACTATCTTCAGTCGAGTGCGTTACTTAGAGGGAAGTGTATGGCGCGCGATGTGTTTACATTTTCGGCTGCTGTGTGGAGCGTTGTGGTGGCCACTGCTGGTTCGATGCGCGCGCGCAACCCGCAACTTCAACGACGACTATGAACAGGTGTGTCAACTAGCCATCAGCGAAGCCGCCGACGCTTACTGTGCACCTCACACATTCCAACCTCTTTTGTGTAGCTTCACCCGCTCTGTTTTGGCAACAACTCCCAACTTAGGGCACGACATCGGCGATTCGACGACGCCTAGTCATCCACATATCAATTTTTTCGCTTTGTTATTTTAGCAGTTTTTCTTAAAATTCGGCTTTTTATAGGTAACGTGTGCTGCAAGCTTCTCTAATATTGTTGTGTCCGTGTGGTTCTGAGTTCACGTGGTATTAGATTGTGATGTGCGCCGTTTGCGAACACTTGTGAAGTAATGTTTATCAAGAATGGGTCGGCAGCGGCCGAGCAGCAAGAACGTCGTGGATCTGTTTCCAACTGGTTCTCGTCCTTGAGGCGTGGTGCCGGTCGCAGAAAACGCGAGGAGACCACAGTACCATCAAATTACGGTTCCCTGGGCAGGCGGAAGGATGGTTCGCAGCCGCGGGGCAAGACGAGATCCGCCTGGGACCTCACCACAGTCACAAGGCTGGTCTGTATCTCATTTGAATGATTCTATCGTATAATCTGCTGCGACAACTCGCTGGAGACTGCTTTTGGCGCATATCCAAATGGCTGTATCGATCACGTTGTTTGCGTCTGCATGTAAAATGACTGCACAAAATTTCATTTATGGTTTTATAGCTGTGTTTAGTTTTTTTTACATATAATCGAATAAGTAGTACTGTTTTGTTTACTACGCTCTGAATATATTACTTATCATTTATCAGCAATATCAATGTTTGATAAATGACTTATCAGCCGATATGTGAGTGCCCTACTTGCCATATAATATACAGTCTCTAAAAGTATGAGGCGTTGTCCGAATAGTACGCGATCACGCGATCGTCGCGCGAGCAAGCCAAGCGACCGTCGCGCGAATCCGCGATCAAACGTACTAACGTCAAATAGGCGCCCCGATTGGCAATCGCGCGATCGCGCGACGCGACGCGATGCCAATTGGGACGCCACTGCCTGATTCACAACTTAACGTCAATTCAATCACTCAATAGGTGTATTTTGAATTTACAGGAAGCAGTTAAGTAGGTATGTAAATATGTTTGTCCTAAAATGTTTGTAAAGCTACAAAATATTTGGTTTTCAAAACATGAATTCGATAATTAGCTGCTGATTTTTGACGTGAAACTTATTGAAATACCTTGGTACAATCTTTTAAATAGTTTCGTTTCTCTGTACGTTTACGGTCCATTACGCGGTATTCTCTACAGTGTCGTTTAGCAAACAAAAAAATTAGACCGTCTCAATTGAAATTTACATGCCGAAATGCCAACTTTTGTGAGAAGCGAAAACAGCTGTTGATGTTCAATATGGTAAATACCACTAATCTATGTCATATAAACTTTGTTTATATTACTGATAAAAAAATAATGCTTTTGTATAATAATTAATTTGTTTTGGTTTCATTTATCTATGCTCACACAAGTTTTATCTGATACAACTTTAAACAAAATCAACGTAAAATATTATTTATTTAATTCATTGTTGAACAATGTTTGAAAAGTACACATTTGAAACGAAATAATAAGTTTCAGTCAGCCGTTATCAAGCTAGCCAGGCAGCGTGCACTGTGACATCACTAAAGAAATGGATGCAGTATGTTTAACCAAAACATTGTTTGTCCGGCCTAATAGTTCTCGTAAAAGGAAGCATGAGAACAATGGGTTAGATATTTCACATGGCGTCAATAGTACTACGCCTCTCGTCGCTATGCCACACTTGTACAAAGAGATACAGTAAAACTGTACATTTTCGATATGCACAGCTAGAATACATTGAAACTTTTCCAACGAAATAACTATCAGCTTATTATCAGTCATATATACCATTATTGGATTAGGAAAGTAGCGTCGTATCAAAATTGATATCCAGAATTTAAAAATCGTATCATGGCTATTTTTCATGTCCTAAATAGGTGTTGTGCTGAGTATGGCTTGTAATATTGTTATGTCTGCGATTCTTAGCATAGTTATGGGTTTCATGGAACAATTGTCGTAGGTACTATCGTATACTTCGTCATTACATGCAAATTTATCCATTGTTAAAATAACGATGTGGCTGTAACAGCGAAGGTATTAGCATGAAAGTATTCGTGCAATGTCAACGGCCACCTACTTGACTGGCCCGAACATTTTGCTCCAAGTAAATATCTATCTTTATGAAACATATCTTAGAATGGCATAAGGCATTAGGTAGTTCGGTAAGGAGGTTCCCGGTCGAATGGGTCATAAAACATGGAATGGAACATAAAAATCATTGAGTACTTCTTTCTTCCGGTTCTTTATTCCGACGGTTCCTGTATGTAGCCCTTAAATTATTGTTTATTTTTTTTCTTGAGGTTACTGTGGTTCTTTTAGAACTTTAATATTTAATAATTAATAAATGCGTCACTTATTCTTTAGTTGTATCTCTTATTGTATGTAGTAAACAACGTTGCACGTTTTGTCATTATCATAGCCAATATTGTTAAAGTTAGAGATAATGGTCAAAGTCTCTTCAATATTTTCCGATTTTAATTATTGTACCGTTTTCGATCTTTTTGAACGCCTACTTTTGCGTTTTCAGTTTCAGCTTTCGATGTGTGTACTGTACTGTATTCTGTTAAGATAAAGATAAAGATATTTTGATTTGTGAGAAACACGGTAGGTAAGATGTTAAATATGTTAAAAGTACAAATGCATGTTTCACCAGTTTTAAGAGTTCAAACAGTGACGTGATCAATGTGATCATCTGCGGTGACTTCGTTTGTATTAAATTCCCACATAAAAGGTTCGGTCGTGCGTGCGTGACTTTGAATAGGTTTACATGTTTTCCTTTATATGCACTAAATATTGTGTATATTGCATTGAAAGTTACACAATTCACACCCTTTGAAAACACTATTTACACCGTTGTTATTTGGTGTAAATAGTGTTTTCAAATGATTCATTGTGAATTCCTGGAATCTCGTCTTCCGTGCGTGCCACAATGTTTTGCAATAATTACGACCGACCAATCAAATATTTTTCGTTTCGAATGTTCGCACAATGTAGTTAATTTACAGTTTGACGTCAATTTATAGTTTGTTGCAGTATTTTGAATCAAGGAGAAATAAATAGAGCAGTAGAAAACCATGGCGACACACCATAAATTTGTTTCGCAACTAATTTAATGTAAAATGGTTGCTTCAACAATGTAGCTCTAGAATTGCGAAACTATAAATATGGTAATGTGGTTCACATGCTGACGCAGGAAATTTGAATCTAATAAACAGTGAATTCCTTGATGAATATTTTCCGGCATAACATAAGAATTCACATCTAGATTGCATAATAGGATGCGTTTACAGAAAATTATAGAATTATATGTTGCGAAATAACTTTTTCGTCTGCGGATTCTATCCAAAGCAAAAGCGAAAAGACATTAGCAGTTCGGTATTGTTCGTCTGGTCCCGACTGTTTCTCAAACGGTTATGTAAACATCAATTTGCCAATCTTGTTCGTTTCCGTAGTTTGCTACGGTTATGTCTTATGGCGCGTCTGTTTTCTGGGTTGACCTTATCTATCTTTGGCTTACGTCACCTGTGATAATGTGGATGTTTATACAGTAGTTCGTTAGTCGTACCATGCGTGCCACGGTCGCCATGCTTGACACATTGTCACGAGCCTGCAAATTTTCTCGTGATCCACTTCCTTGCCCCACTCTCTATGTGTGAATTTTATTAGGTCGCGGTCGATTATTATAATGATATGCGACGCGATATGGTACTTTGATGAGCCTGCGCCTTTTATCATTATCTATATCGCGTTCTTAGTTCCCTAACGTTCCCTATGTTACGTTTGAAAGCACATCAACGTATTTATTTTCCTCTACTAACTTCGCTTTGTATTAACTAATCGTCTTTGGGGAATACCAAACAAAGTTATTTGTATTTCCACTAAACATCGGTTTGTTTTAATGAAGACGTTCCAGGAATAGCTTTGACCAGATAAAGACCCAGAGGGGTGCTTTGACCTTCCCAGGGAAGTCGGGGGGGCCAGGACTGCACGCAGAACGGTCGCTGACTCGTCCGACTAGTTCTACCGCTTGCATTATTATAATTTGCCTTATCGACACAAGTCTCGCACATGAAAACCTAATTTGACCCGTGAAATTTAAAATTGCTCTTCTGCGCGTTAACATTAAAAACAAATTGATTTATAGCGCCGCTTAACCCTAACTGTTTTGAAGTGGACAGTTGCTTAATGAATTCCAGTATTGAAACTGGTATTATGTAGCAGACATTCCATTCGTTTCGATTCAGGTGGAAGGCGTTTGCTTATGCGAATCTTGACAACCTAAAATATCTACTTGAATTTAATGTGGATGAAATATTTTTAAAAAGCACACCAGCATTGAAATGATTGCTTGTGAAAGCTTAATGATTTTGATATTATCATTAAATTAATCCTAGGTATTTGTTTGCTTATTGTTAGCTTCTAGCCTTTCTTCTTCTTCTTATCGTGTGACTAGTTCTTTCGAACCAGGGAGGTGAAAGGATTTCAAGTGCGCCTCGAAGAGGCTCCTTACGTGCACTAGCCTGTGATAATATTTTATTTTATCTTTGAAGTTTGCTGTTATTGTCATTTTCATTTCGTAGTTAATTTTTTAGTCCCATTGTGAAGGTTGGTGTCTTGAGCTTTTAAGTGATTTCTCTTGTTA
Source organism: Lobophora halterata (assembly GCA_932526365.1). Lineage (NCBI taxonomy): Eukaryota > Metazoa > Arthropoda > Insecta > Lepidoptera > Geometridae > Lobophora > Lobophora halterata. The sequence continues at coordinate 4,338,171 of OW052012.1, forward strand.
GCTTCTTTGAAAGTCTTGTAACCTTGTATGGTGATGGAGATTCAGGGTCCAGTTACTCGCGACGGTACAACGAGCTCCCTTTCTTGGCAGTCTACTTCGCTTAAGGGTAATCCTCAAGGCAAATTTCCATACAAAATGTTTCGGACAAATACTCAAAAAGTACGCCGTATTATAGTAATTTCTTCACACTATTCATTTCGTCTGTTTTCATATTCATATTCATTTATTTATTGTTTCATTTGCATACAGGTTATATAACTCAGGTGTAAGTGGCTTATAGGTACACAATGCACATGAACCCTGTAAGGGCGCAACAACTTTAAGTTAATTTTTTGCTCGGTAGGCATCTCGGTAGGTTTTCCGATTGTGTCAATAAAAATTAGTAAGGTTTCATACTTTAATTTAGATTTTATTCGTGTTTTTAAATTAGAAGTGTTAATTTTCTTTTGAGTGTTGAGTATTTGTCCGAAACATTTTGTATGGAAATTTGCCTTGAGGATTAGCCTTAAACACTGTAACAGAATCACTTACCTACTTATAAATAATTTCTGTTCGCAGTGAAAGTTTATATGATTCCTTATAGCGCGTGGTTGAAGCAAATTGAAATCCTCAAGGGGTTTGCTAGCTAGCAGACAGGCAGTAGAAATCCTTTTAAAGAGATAACTGCCCATATTCTGAGACCACCCGTCGCTAGTCGTCGCCTTACTTATTATTTGGGGGCTGGCTTTTTGCGTCTCTTTTTATATAAGCTTCAGATTCAAGTGTCCTTGGCTGTCCTTCATTTTACTGTACTTTAATATGTATGAGCTAAATATGTTGCTGATAATTTTAAACGTCGTTCTTCGAAGAGGTCGGTCCTGGCAAAGAGCCTTGTGTGAACGCTTTTTACCATAAAAAAAATTGGTTGTCTGTAAAGTTGTTTTACGGACGATAGTTTAACGTGACTACCAACGTAACGGGACAATGAGCGTTACCGGACAATGACGTCAACGTTTTCGTGCATGCAGCCAACGTTCATCGATTTATTAGACGTAGTCACGTCAAAATGTGAACCTAAAATGATGGGCTCATTAGTTATCTTTGCCATTGCCCTATCATGCCATTCATGACTTACTTTGTTAAGTAGTTTTAATAAAGCATTCATTACCCGACTGCCAAGGAAGGGTTATGTTTTTTACTTTGTATTCTGTTTACTCAAAAATTTGCTTATGTCTGCCAGAGCTTCGGTCATGTCATGTCATGTTAACATGATGCTTTGGGAATGGTTTTATGTCACTGTGTTTATTTATTTAAAAAGTTGTCTCCTGCACTTGAACTTCAGCAAACGCTGGGTTAATTCCGAACTGGAGTTTAGTTTGTTTATTACCTGTATTTGGTTTTTAGCGGTTTCGGTGATAAGCTTCTAATTTAACTACCTGACTTAAGTAAGCATCAAACCCAACGATCGATAATCCCCGATCAATAAATCATGGTCGTATAACCATCACGGTCAGGGTCGTTCTAAAAAGTTAACATGTGTTTAGCCATGTGGCGTCTCTATCACAACACTTGAAAGGAAACTAGACGTTCGGTAGATGAACAATACAAAGTTATCATATTTAACCTCTTCACCTTATTTTAGAACAAATATCTTTACCTTATCGCTACCTTTGCCTTCGTTCCTTGATGATTATAAGTCGTGTAGTTTTGGCTATATAAGATAACTACAAAATATAGTGATTAATCGTAATGCATTTTATGAATGTGATACCGGCTACAATATTGAAAACTTTGATCTATCTACATAATATAATAAGGCTATGAGATTATTGACCTGTATGGTAATTCGATGAAATAATGATGACTCATACATACTCATACATACCCGTGTATGAGCACGGCAGTCGATTGATAAATACATAATCCGCAACAAAAAAACAAAGCAATTATCAAAAATATTAAGTTATCGTTAATTGAAATTTAAATTTTGAAATTTGAAATGACATATTTGTATTCTTACATTATAAGTATGTATTTAAAATGATTTATGTTGAAATGCTGAGAAACTAGAGCGGTTAAACAATTCTGGCGCCGATTACATTAATTACTGGTTCGGGTTACATAATAAACAAAGAAATGAATGCGAACCAGCGCTTTCTTGGCCATACAAAGCACGAGAAATAAAAGAGATTCGAATTTGTAAGAGATCTAAATATCTGTGAATCTGATGTCATTTTTAAAAACAGTCTTAAGGTTATCTTTGCACTTTAATAGATACACTTTGATTTAATCATATTGTGTAAACTGTAGAGGATGTGAAATCCTTACTCGAAAGATTTGCCTTATCCGGCGTTATTGTTACTTCGTTCCTAAAACCGACTGAATGCAATTGTATTTAAATAATTAAATTCTGTGAACTTTAGTTTGAACTTTTATCTTTGTCCAACTGAACATTTTAAGTTAGTAGAGCAAAGCTAAGCAAACAAAATAATTTCTGTTTCATTTTTATAGAGTTTTGTATTCTACATAGTTGTAATTATTGCATATCTGACTACATTTTCATTTCATACAAGATTTATTGCTGCTATTATTGCTAACTTGTCAGAACATTTAACACGGACTCTACCAGCTCAAACGACGCCGTTCTGATGTATTACTAACTTGGATATGGGCATCATTGTTTTGAGGGCGACGTCCTTTCCCACATGCACATAACTGTCTGCCTAGTTCCCTCTCTTTACGTTTTGCTCATACTCCCGTTTGACCCTCGACGGGAGTAACCACGTTTGTTTTTGGAGTATAATTGCCTGGGCGCCGGACATAACACTCATATTATTTGTTTCATTCGCTAGAATGCCGTGTCCGCTCCGCTAATTGAAATGAATTTCGACGTCTTATGCTTCGTCATTTGAGTCATTCATGGTCTTAAGTGGTTAGGTTGTTGTTACTAAGAAATAGATATTATATTGTTTGGAGATGCTTATCTTTAAATTATGTAATCAGTTGCCAGGATACGTTAAAATTGATTTAAATATTCATTCGACGATGAAAGCGACGCATTAAATTGTATCAGGGAAAGTTAGACATCTCATAAAATTCATAAATTTTTCGTAACTAATATAATAATCTATTTTTTTGATGTAAAAGAATGGCTCTACTCTATCGGGACTGTCAATTGCTGAAAGTAGGGCAAAAGCACGAGTCTGATTTTATCGGCAATCGAATTGAGTGGATCGGGCGCTGCTACTAAATCTTTCTAATGACTCTTGTTCCCTTTTTGGCTGTTTGCCAGTTTTACAATCGGCCTTAATTTCCACGCGGATTCGTTGGAGACTGCGACGCGGAGAGCCTTTGGTCTCTCGGTCGGTGCCCGACGCCCCGCCCGATCCATGCCCGGCGGCCGGAAATATGAACCCATTGTTGGCTCTTCTTTTTGTACCCTCACAACTGCTGCTTCAGTCATGTAATTACTTATAACTGTCCTTTTGTGTTTAAAACGATTTCATGGAACTTGATTAAATCTCGCGCTATGTTCGTGTATTTCACCGAAAATATCTGTGTCGTTTTGGATAAGTTGCAATTTGTCGGTTTAACCGGTCTTTACTGTTGAGGGCATCCGTTCGATTTTGATAATGTTGGAATTTTTGATGACTAACCCGTTTTGTTAATGTTGCACACTTGACCGCTGTTATCTTTTCTGTAATTTTCCATTCTGATTTTATTTACATGTTATCATGGCGACGATACGATGCGATGTTACCGCTTCGATTAGGTTTAATTACTTTTTGCTTGTCAAGTTTTTTTATGAGGTGGTCAAAGATCAAGAATGCGGTACTGAACTGATGCTTACAGAGGTTTTAAGAGACCATTTTCAATCGAATCAATGCAAATTGTTCAGCTCCTGCGATATTCGCACTCCTAATATCCCTGTAGTCAGAACTCTTTGGTGAACTTGGGATTACCTTGTCCTCATTTCCCCGTGCAAATCGTGATCTTTATTATAAGTTATTTTGCTTTGCACGAACCATTCTTACTAGCCAGTTGCATACTATAGTTTTACGTAGGCGACTAAATAAACACGTCGTTGGTTAAATCTGTACAGGTAAAAACACACGAATGTTTATAAAATAAAACTAGTTTATTTATACTAGCTAGTAGATCCACTTCTGAGATGAATGGAGCTCGATCTTAGGTACTGAGGACAAGCGGAAATATTTCAGACATCCGCCACAGCTTCTTGTATGTACATAATATATTACCTAGTTTGTGTTTTTTTTTGTAACCTGTAAAACTACTACTATTTCGCTATGATTTGTTCTGTAATTTTCTCCTTATTATCGGGTTTTTTTATCTTTTTTTTAAAGCGGGCCGAGTATCTTGAGAGAAATTTCCTTCAGCTCTAAATTTTACTTCATCTCTAAATCTAATCAATCGGGAGTAATAAGACTTCTCCCGAAAACGAAAACCAAGAATTGAGAACATAATTTTAAAGTTATTTTGACAAAGAAAAAAATACTACATTTTTAGCAATCGGTAATACGTCATAATACACCCTGTATATCTAGCAACTTCTTGTGGGTCAAATGAAGCAACTTTCTAGATTTATTTATTTCACGTATTTCTAATGATTAAGTTTCTCTTTTGAACAAACTTACAAATTATTTGCATCATCAAGTTTATTTTCCATTCTAAGCGCACTTTACTACCTGCTAGGTAGTTAGCTACTTACCTGAAGGTCAGGCCGCCACGCTGATGATGTCGTTGGTATCGGAAATTCCTTAACAATTACCGCATCGACAAGAATTTATACTAGCATAATCTTTTAGATGATAATGAAGATATCCTTTTGTCTCTTCTCAAAGTAATTCATTGTTGCCCAATACCCGTCATTTTTTATTGTGGATGGGCAAGATAAAGTCGTGTTATAATAATTTGATCCTAGACTATTTAGACATAGTTATGAATATTTTTATTATTATGGGTATAAAGGTAACTGGCCACTACTCCTCGCGTGGCATGCACGCAGCGTGTCAGCACACGACGGTTGGTGACGGAACGGTGTAGTGGGTAATATATGTATATTGCCTGACACGGTCCTAGCACGGTCATGGTTATGATTAGGGATAGTGGGCAGAAAGCTTAAAGCAAGAGATTCGAATATCAAAGTTCTAATCAATGCAAACTTTGACAGTAAACAAAGTTTTCCTGTACAGGAAGACATTAGGACGGATTCCGCCGTGGACTTATTCCACTGGTATTACGATACTATAGTTAAGTTCTCTAGTTACTTGATCGAGTGTCTGTACTTTAGTTATCCAACGTCTATTTGCTGTAATTCAGTGTTATTTTATTGCAATATTAAGTCACGCTGTCGGTATAAATACGAAATGTTTCCTTAAAAAGTCATACACTAAGTCATTGCAAAATTCAATTGAAATAACTATGTTACGTTGTATAATCGATGTTATTGTATACTTTTAAACTAAAAATGTCAGATATTATGTAATAGGGGTCACATGTGCCAACTTTGACTTATAATGGGATTTTAATGGTATACCATCAACAACAACAAACAATCAAGTAGGTAGTAGGTACATATATAGCTTTCAGAAATTGGAAATGTTCCGTCGGACCAAGATAGCTGGATAACCGTTTCCATACATTAATCTCCTTGAGAACAATTCATTTTGCACAACTTGGCGAACGTTCAAGTGGGGAATCCAATCCAATCCAAAGTGAAACAATTGATATTTGATTTGGCTATTGGTTGAATAAGTAACAGAACAACTTTTTGTTGTTGGTGTAAAAATAATCCCTTGGGTTGTCTTTAACTACTTGAAAAATATAGTGAATACAAAGAGGCAATGCATCCAGTATCCTCGGCACGCTGGCATCGGGTATCGAGTTGGAGCCGTTGAGCTACCTATAGACCGTTTGCAACAGTATAGGGGTGGCCCAATTGTTTCCTTTTGTAAATTTTGTAATATAGTTATATTACAAAATTTATCACAGTAGTTTATTGTAGTCAGCTTATGCTGTAATAAGTTCTTTTATTCAGAATTAATTTAAAGATTTACAAATTTTAACACACTGCTTAAGGAACTTAGGATATTGAGGTTATTGAGGATATCAAACCGAATGATTTCATTTATGAAAGGACACTCGAAGGTGGGCGAGACTTTAGAGACTGACGATACACCTCAGTCTCTAAAGTCTCGCCCACAACAGTCAGTGTAATACTCGCATTTTTCATTAGAATAATTTTCGAGATACTACTACTACCTAACTCACTTTAGATTACTTTCTTATATTATACAGAAAATTAAATATACTCACGCTATTTCTTTAATATCAGAGTTCGTCCAAAAATGGAGGCTCCAAGAATAGAAAAGTTGGCAAACTCACCCACTGCCGCGATGGAAAATATCACTAGGTCACAAGAAAGTACTCCAAATAGACCGCAAAAAGTCCATTAATCAAAAAAAATATAAGTAAAGAAATTCTGGCTCCTACTATTGCTGTCGTCACCAATCGAATAAATAACACTAAAATGTCTTGTTGAATGAAACGTTTGTAACAAACCCTCGTTCTAGTGCTTGTAGACGTTTTCGCGGCGCTAACCCTGAGTGTGCGTTAAACCGTCTAGGCATCTATCAGAAATTAACGGAACTCTGCTCTAAAACGTTCTCCGGTTTCATGTATGTGTGAAGGTCGGTTGTGTGCAATGACAATAGCATAATTCGTGCGGTTGGGAAGATTGCCAGCAACTCGTACCTACTGTGCGCAATCGCATTTCGTTCAAAGGCGAATCACCTCGGTGGCGATTTGGCGAGCCATGCAGTTTATCAAACCGGTCCGATTAATAAATAATGGAGGCTATTTCTTGTTAAATTAATCCGTTAAACAGCCAAGGCATATAGAGTAAAACGGGATTATTTTTTAGAATGTTGTTACTATTATACGATACGACGTTATTTGGTAAACTCCACCAAAAATGTTAGGCCAATTTTTAATTTGCCAAATTGAGTTAGCGTCAAGCTTGTTATAGATTTATCCACGATGTGTCTGTAGATAACAGGTATATTTCCAAAAGCTGGCATGAACAACACATTCATACGTGCACTTGTGTAGAGTCTGTGAATAAGAGCGTGGCGTGACCCTATTGTGACCTGTCAAAATTATCATCCTATTTTTGTCAAAGAGTAGTGAGTATTTTGACAGCGCCAGCTTTCGTTGACCGACCTGTACTCACAAATTAATCGGAAAATGAGGACATTTACTCACAGAGTACTTCAAAGTAGGTTGTATTATTTATAGCTCAGCACACATTAGCCAGCCCATTAGACGATGAGCCGACACGTTAAGGGCTGAGCGATGACCTAAAATCTATTAAAAGTACATAATACATGTAAAAATAGTATGAGGCCATTAGCCCTAATTTTCCTTTTGTTTTTCTTTAGTTCTCCTGTTTGAAAACGGTCACTTTTTCTTGTCTGAATAATTTCGTAGTTTGATATAATTGTGTTATTTGCTTGCCATAACTTATAAATAAAATGCTTAGAAAGCTAAAATCAGTACTAAACTAAATAATTTAACTGATGCTGAAAATGACACCAGCTAAATGAAACATAGTCGTAGCTAATTCCAAGTCTTATCTCACTCCCAAGACTCGAGTTCTGATACTGAAATTGGATAATACATTAGGTAGGTGGCTATATCTCTCTAATGGCTTGGAGATTATGTTCCTGTAGCTATATTTATACCCAGCCTGACCCTTAATGATGTTAATATTTTAGGCGCTGTCAGATGCGAGGAGGGAGTTTGTAAACACGGGCTTTTATTAAACTAAGCTCCCGTTATAAAACCACCCCTCATGGAATACCGTCACTGATTTTATAGCTCTGTAAAAGTTATAATGTGTTCAAGGAAATGGTGTCAAGTGGTGTAAGGTTTTACCGACATTGCCTGATCCATGTCTCTATAATTTAATGTTATAGGACGTGGTGGCTGAGTGGATGAAGCCCTTGCCTTGCGATCTAATGGTCGCGGGTTCGAATCCCGGTGGCAGTCATGCGTAGATGGGTTTTTCGGTCGAAAAAATCTATGTATGCATCCCACGTTCTCGCAACGGGGAAGGAAAACATCGTGAGGAAACCGGCATGTCGTAGAACCTAAAGTTCAAAAACATGTGTCGAGTGCACGAAAGGAGCCTCTTCGAGGCGCACTTGAAATCCTTTCACTACACTGGTTCGAAGGAACTAGTGACACGATAAGAAGAAGAAGAATGTTATAAAAAAAATTAGTCTTGAAAATTCGGTCGCTTTTTCCTTGTTTCATGAAGTTGAACTCTACCGCGGATGCACAGTTTATTTGAACATGTACTTTACATAATATTATGTAGTTTGACGTCCGGAGGGTTCGTCAGTTTGTTGGTTTATGTGTACTTGTACGACCCACGTCCATTGCCTTGCCTGAAACTCGACCCGGGGTGAACATAACGTGGCTTATTGCGAACATAGCTCCGACACTGCTAATAGTAATGTACATATTTGCACGCGCTCCAACAGATTAGCTTATGTGATTATGCCGAGATTTTTCTCATGCCAGATAATGGTATTGGTAACCAATCCCATGTACCAGTTATAATAATACACACCATCATTTCTAGTTCTCATATTCGTCATGGAGTAGCTTAATATCGATGACGTCACCTATTGTATTGGGATATCATATCATTCGCTAAAAAAGGCACGTATCGTTGTAAAGTAGTAATAAATCACTAGAATTCTATGAAACTTGCCACAAAAAACGAACATATTCGGTATTTTGGTTCGATGTCTGTTGCTTGCTTCTTTCCTCCTTTCGAACAAAGAAATCGCTTTTTAACTTATCCAAAATCAATACGCGATTTACGTATTAAGGCGCTATGTGACAATGTCAGAAATGACGACAGTGATAGCGCAATTACACACCTTACCCCGGGGGAACAAGAGGTTAGATATAGGTTTGTCGCTCAAAAGTAACTGACGTAAGCGACAAATGATAAAAATCCATTCAAGCAATACAATTGCTTGAAAATTATTGAATTTATAAAAAAAACATTTTATTTTTATCTAACTTCTGGGATTACTCACTCAAGACTATAAAAAAATAACCGTATATATTCTCTTAATTCGGAGGATGGATGTAAAATCGATTTTATAAGGCCAATAAAAAAAATATCTATCGAGAAAAGTTTCACCAATCGTGTTTCTTTTTACATTTATTTAGATTATATTCTCAAGTTATCACTGTATTAAAATTAAGTTTGTAACCTGTATCGTTACTGAGTAAAAATACAACACAGACTCCAAATTTTTACATATCCTCTTAAATGTACATATTTTATTAGCTTCCATGAAATGAATCTTACATGTACATGTCGTGGAACTGAAGCCAAACAGAAATGGGAAAGTGAATTAATTGGGGAAAGTCTCTGAGGATTCGCGTGGTCACTTTCATTACGTGATGCCAATATCACATCAAAAACACATTATTTTTGTTTTGTATACCTATTTGTATATTACTAGTACATTATTTTATGTTTAGTTTTATGTTAGAATATCAACATTGTCCTCATTGAAATAAAATCCAATATCAAATAACACAACAATTGATCATCGAAGCGAGAAATTAATTGTTGTTTTATTTGGTATTGGATATTATTTCAATTAGGACAATGTCGATAATAGTTTGACAGTGAAAAATACTCTGCGCTTCGCTGCGCCGAAGATCTCAAGGGCGTAAAGAAGTTTACCACCTGGAGAGGGAAGGCCAAAGTTCGCAGCGAGTGGCAGTCCATTGTAGAAGTGGCCAAGGGTTAAAAAGTCCAGGCCGCGTTAGGGACAGCGCACATGCGGCGCAGCGTAGCTTTACTTTTGACTTTCTTCGGCGCTACAACCCTTTACCCATAAAGTCTTTAGTTTGTCGATATTACAGCAGCCCAATTTTGTTGGATTTTGTGATAATGTCTAAGTAAGCAGATTTGACGATGAATAACAAAAGCAAAGTGATCCAAATACATATATTAACAGCCCCTAATTCAGTTAGTCGTAAAGATGGCGTTGCAAATAGTGGTTTGCAGTTTAAATTATATGATTGCTCCTTGCAACGTCACTGGTAATGTAGATTTATAGTTCGCCCAGTTACGCACCCGCTCAATAGATTTCATGAAGATGATTGCACGGGGAATACAATTGGTACCGTTTGTGCCATGCTCAGATTTTATTACTTTTACAAGGTCCCTTGTCATTCTAATCAATATATATAAAAGGCTTGGACCTGACTGACTGACAGGCAACGTGCAGGCCAAACTGCTGAACGTAGGGAGTTGAAACTTGAACCTAAGAAAGGAGTTTTGGTAATTCGTAACGCGAACATAGTTGCGGGCGTCAGCTAGTGGTAAATAAACTCGTGAGATCCCAATGTCGATTTTGTTGTGTAATAAAAATTGATTGATGCTGCAAATGAAAAATTGTATGCGCCCTCATACATCCATTTGAAATAAAATGGTTTAATTTAACCATTTGATAATGTAGGAGTTTCAAAGTTTAATATGTGGGTCACGTGGCACGCTATACCTTTATTCCTGTATGTGGAGAGGAATTATATGGATTTTTATAGGAATCCACGTAGCAAAAGATTTCTATAGATGAATTTTTTTGCGTGTCGCTGGAACACCACAGCTTGAATACAGATTTTTAAAGTATCGCTCCATTGCTCTCAACAATCTTTTTTAATAACTTTTGGCAGGTTTAATGTTATTTGAAGATAATATTTTTAACATGCTCATCTATTTTGAACAAACCGAAGTAATTAGTCTAAAAATAATTCGAAACACGAGCAGTGTCGTAAACACCACGTGTTTTAAGTAGAATACTCTAAAAATTATTTATATTTCACTATCAATGTAGAAACACATATAATACATGAAAGCCACACTCCTATAGTGAACGCCTTTTGATAAAGCAAGTGTAAGTTTTGGGTCAAATATCAATTGTGGGTTCTCGTTGACTCCTCATTTCGGGTAGATTGTCGTCCCTCTATAAATGACATCCATCGATCTCCGCCTTTGATAGATAGTGTTTCAATCACGTAGTTTCGATTGATGGAATTGAACTTTTGTGCTCTACATCCGTAGAGCATTTACCACTTAACCATCGAGAATCATGTAACCTGCATGTAACACATTCTTAACCAGATATACCTATTAGTGACAATTATATCACAGTACCGTGATGCTTTTGGTCATTGTTTAATTTGTTTATCAAGTTATAGTAGATCCAATCCATCCATATTGTAGAAAGCAGCGAATCAAAATGTTATGTAACAGATCTCCAATACTTTCGTCTTCGTCACTTATTAGACGGATATGTCGATGATGACCCTGTCTGAAACTTATACGTATACATATATGCATTTACACCACCCGCTACGGCTAGTTAGGCATTTTTGGATTCCTACAAACTAGCTGTTGCATAATATTTTAAATGAAATTGAAGAACTTCATATTATGTATATCAATTTATGAATCGTATAAGTGCAATTCATGTTATACGTGATGTAGGCATGTACTTGTAGGCCATTATAGGCACCTGAGTCATGTATGACGCGTCCCGTTCAGCAGGGTGACCACGCGCTAAAACCATTTACGGAACCTCTTCACGTGTTGACGCCATTTTCTTCGCAATTGCTAGTGGCTGTCGGCTTTTTGTATCTGTATTTATACAGTGCGGGCCCTAATCGTCGGCCATTATGGGCTTCGCATGCATCGCATCCTGATGAGTATGGAGTCACAACACAACACGACACATGAGCTACAATCACGGAACTCTTTGGTTACATCGATATTCTGCCGTATGCCTCATTCTAATTGCAACTCAGAACACTGGACATTGTTCGCCAGGAGTCGATGAGGATAGTCTAGATGAGATAAAGTTTTCATGATCGAAGGATTCGAAGTATCCTCACGACAAACGTATCAGTTCACGCAACTCTATCGGTATTTGGTATCTGACAACTTTTTCCCTGACCTTCTCTTTCTATAGGATTCACCAGAGTTAGTGTTGTGAATGATTGAGAACCGAGAAAGACAAGAAATCAAAATTATAATGATGAATGTTGAATGAGTCTACTGCGGTATGAAATGTCGTCGGTTTCGCAGCATTCACTTTTCATATCTCAATATTGGTGAAAGGTATAAAAAGCGAAAGTCTGTATTGTTGTTAGGATATTGCAAATCTTGACAGCTTTACAGGCACAACACAATAATTGCGTATCTTTGTGTCTTTAAAATAGGTCTAATAAATTAAATTAAATAGTAGTAAATGTCTCTTCAAAATTGCTGTGGGTAATTTCCTGCTGATTATGCCTGCAAAATTATATATAATCTTGAATCTTGATTGTTGCACGGCATCACTGAAATATTAAAGCCTAGCACTAATTATGTGCATGCGACAATGTAAACAGACTGCTAGACATAAGTTCAATGATATTTCCGACAACAAAGCTTAACTTCTCGGCTCACACTGGGGGGTTGACGACATTCTTGAGTCAACATTCTCCAAGTCTCCGAACCGTGATGTAGCTTTTCTCTCCTTATACAAATCCGAGCACATGATGCCTTTGCAGGGCAAAAACCCGTCTAGACTGGCGTTAACGATACCATACGCATATGTTTCTACGTATCGGTGATTGCACCACCTACAGCATCCGAGTTATTGTCAACCTTATCTTCACACGTGAAGTGGTCGACATTTAAACCGAATGCTACCAAACCCATGGGGGTGAGGACTATCCGGCTCAGAAAGACACCTCTTCACGTGCCCTTGTTTGAAATAACCTCGTTAGGCGAACGAGTGTGCCCGTTGGATATGACAATGAAGGAATAAATTAAATTTATTCTCGGGCGTTGGAATATTTTATGCATCGCAGCACTCAAAGGTTTGAGAAAATTTTATATGACATGTTAATTGCCTCTCGTGTGTTTTATTAGAACCTTTATATATAAATTAAAATACAGGTTCCCGCAAAATTGTAACATTACCTTGCCTGTAATGGATTAGTGCTTCACTTCTACACGCAAGGCCTCATTTTATGAAGTCAACGTGCTTAATAATGGGTTAAATCGCCACTGTTACTCAAACAAACGAGGCAATATATCATTTTAACGTCTATGCTGTATCGTCTAGCTAGACTCAACTAGGAAGGTTCGTATCATGTCTCTAGGGGAAATACGTAGCGGACTGCAAACGATGTTAGCGCAGCCAGACCGTAGCGAAAACAAGCGGCATTGTGCACACCTACTCCCGTTCATCGTTGTGTAACTTATTTCGTACTGCTCGATAAATGAGTATTTTGGCATCTTTTATGTCCCGAGTGGGATTTGTTTCGCCTTCTTTATTGCTTTCGTGCAGTTGACGTTATGTTGACAAAGTTGTCTTATGAACTTTTAGAGGATGCTAAAACGACTATCGGTTTTTTAAAATACTCGTATATCCATACCATGTATTTATTCAATAGGTATTCTGTAAACTCAGACCTGACGAAGTTGAACAAAGTTCAGTGCTTATCCGTTTGAATTGCTTGCGCAAATATTGATCTGCTTTTAATCATAAAGAGTAGAGGTTCCGTCCGTTCACTAGACCTTGACTGGTGCGGTTAATACACTTACGCTGCTTGCACTCCACAATGCGCTGCTTAACACACAGATAAATTAATGTACAAATTAAACTTTTAAAAGAAAAATCATCCTTTTAAGTCATAAGGTTGCTCTACGAGTATACAAAGCTACTTCTCTCGCTTCGCTCAAAGGCCTTGCGACTCTTGCGAGCACTAAATTAAAATTCTGCAAATGCAACGGGAACATATTATTATACGAAAGGTGCAGGCAGACATTGTTCTGCTTCTGCCTGCAGTGAAAGAACGACAAAACTAAAGAACTAGCAAAACATTGCCGCCTCTGCGGTCATTGTTCGCAATTCGTTTGTCTTTGTGATTTTCTGCTAAGCTCCTTTTGTTCGCATCATTGATAGATGTAATAAGTTGCAATGGCATTTCGCCGCCCTTCCATTATTTTACATCAACCTTTTCACTAGTGGAGTGCTTGTTTAGGTTAATTTTTTTTAATAAATCTATCTGCTTAGTTTATATTCTGGGCATTAAAAAAGGTGTTACTAGTAAAGTAAAACAATCTTCTCCATATTTATAACTTTTTGATGATATTTGGCGAATAGTTTTGTTTGTACACTTCACAACATCTAAGTTACTTTACTCAATTAGATATCTGATTTAATTACTTTATTGTTTACTAAGTGTAAACGTTTACTTACAAACAGCTTCAAATCATAGCTGATTATATTTTTTTTCCAAACTCGCGGACTTGCCTAATGAAGTGGACAAAAAATTGGTTGATGACGCCCATAAAACACAGACAGTTACCCGAAAAGGGACTTTTCTCGGTAGCATTTCCCAACTGAGATGTATTGAAGCATTTTGTACTTGGTTTGACAAAGTACTGCAGTCCCTAAGTTTACACAAACTGTCACATACATACACTGACAAGGGTTTATGTGCCGTAAGAACAAGCGATTTCTTGCAAGACTTTAACCTTTCTTCACTGACCGTGAATAAATGTATTGAGATGATGCTAGCCAATTTTGCGTTCATAAATATTTATTTTGTATGTAATGTAATCTTGGTAATCGATTGTACGTGCGTAAAATTACTACTGAGTCACTGTCGTTACGTCCCAAAACCTACAATTCTACTGGAACACTGTTCAAAGGAATTTGGTATTTTACCATTTTCGTTTGCTTATTTCCTTAACTGAAAGCAATCAAATTCTTATTTTATTTGTTTGTCCAATAATGTAATAGACATTTCAATTATTTTTTCAATTTTCAACCTTTGATAGGAAATGATGAGAAATTACCGATGATCGAACAAAGTGGAGAAGGTCTTTGCTCAAAAAAGGGATAATACAGGCTAATCCAATTGCTTTACTTTTAAGAAATGCTTGGGGCCCATGGGTCCAATTTGGATCGTTGAAGTGATATGAGATTTATATGCCTCATGTTGTTCACGAGTGTGTTGCTCACTCTTAAGTTAAGAGTAAAACACTTGACCAACTTTATTACCCTGTATTATCCCTTTTTAGAGCAAGGAAAGGTCTTCTCCACTTTATTCGATCATCGGCAATTTCTATAAAATTTTCTTTTCACCATTTCCTATCAAATGACGAGAATGGAAAAAAAATGATATTTTTATTTCTAGTAATACAAGTTTTTCTTGACAATTCTAGGTAATATGCTATAGTATAAATAATAATTCTTGGTAATTATGCTTTAGGTCATGAAAAACTTGTCTCTTGTAAATACGGGGTGTACCAGTTAAGAGAAATATTTGAACTCAATAGCAAACATTCCCCGAGCAGCAATGTTGGTGCAGATCGCGTCGACTTGCGGTTCGCCTTGTGGTCCACACTGTCTCGACCAGTTTATGCGACTCTACATTATAAACAGTGTAATAGGATAATTGTTAGCTGAGAAGCCGTTATGTTTGACGCATGTAACTTTATATCGACATTCTATACTATACATTGTTTGAGCGAATATTTTTCTTGTCTACTTTGTTACACTGACTTAATCACTTTACAAACGTCATTTACCTTTTCTGGATCTATAAACAATTTTATTGTAAATTGATTATTTTAATTTTTTTACAATGTATGATTTATGTAATTACGTAGTGTATGCGCAGTAAATACATAAACTTTTCAATTTTGACCGTTCACTTTGAGCATATGAAGAACGGGCTTGAATATAACCAAAATAAGTTTACTAAAAAAATGCTATTGTATACAATCAAATTTAAATGATCGTTCAAGTGTTTAGATGATTCTAAATCTTTGTTTCTATTGTTACAGCAACTCAAAGATGAGCTCGGCGAGGTTGTGGCAGAGCTGGAGGCCCTCGACGGGCAGGAAGAATGCAAACAGAATAGTAAAGCCAAACAGATGAGCATAGGGAGGAAGAAATTCAATATGGACCCTAAGAAAGGTAAGCAAGCACACACGGGAGGTGACAGCATCACACTTATATTAAGGCTAAAGTTTGTGAGGATGAATGGATAGAATGAAGTTTAGATGGACGGATTTTTGTTGTAAATAACACCGAAGCTACTGAACCGATTGGCTCTAAATTTGTATGAGTATAGTTTATAACTGGACAAGGACACTGATTTATAAACTGAAAAGGACTTAATGTTATAAAACTGGAAAATGTGATTTAACGCAGATAAAAAACGGATGAAGTCGCGGGCTTTATTATAAACTTATTATATTCGGCTTCGATATTAAATAGACTCTCCAGGTCCTGCATACTATATCTAGTACCTACCAAGGTAGTAAATCATAAATAATTAACAGAGTTGAACTTCTGGGTGCATTTGTCGTGATATGTGTGAACGCTATTTTCATAAATATCACAGTTCAGTTACACATAAAATATGAAATGCCATGTTCATTGCAACAATCAACCATTGTCCGTTCCCATGTGAGGTCGATAAGGACCGAGCGTTTGCAGCAAATTATAAAATGACGGCGTAAAACGAGAATTTCCCGGTACCAGGGTATGCAATGGCAGGTGCTTAGTTCTCACGACTCCACTGTTCTGATGACACTACTTCACGTATAGCAAAGCATGTTATTTTCCACCTGTCAAACGGTCTTTATAGAATTCCGTTTATAACTCTTGAGCTCTACAATGCACGACCTTATAATTATGTATTTTGTTGACTACTTTTATAGTCGGTAGATTTGACTATGGAAGCTTTCCCGATTAAAACAACAGAGATTTGGTTTATACGGTACGCAAACATTGTTAAAACTTTTGTTTCTTACCAAAGTTACAGATTGCCGGATAGTGAAAGCCTTATTTTACTCTCAATGAATTGAATCGACTTGTGTCCATTGTGCTAAGTCTCTACATAGTATCTAAATTAGTTAGCGTTCACCTTGATAGTACTCGTTCCACTTAATTTTCTTTGCAAAGTAAAAATCCTTGAGTTTCCTTAGCTATTTTCCCCTCTAGAGTAATGTTCTATGCGTTGATAAATTAACTTCCTGCCTAAGCCGGCCCATTTGATAACCATAGTTTTGGTTACTTTTACCTAACTCAAGTATTGGTATGGTTTTGGTACTACCTGTATGTAGTAAAAACAATGTGTTGCGTTCTTTCCTGTTTTATGGAAACAATTAAATTTCCACTTCCCATCCCACAGTTTTAAGGCTAAATCCATTTCTCAATTTGTTTCGTCACAAATGATTCTCCTCCATGATTTAGTTTTTACATAATGGTTCGTCTTTCTTGTGTTGATTCTCATTTTTTTCTTATGTTTTAATGGCTCAAGACCAGCTCTAATTAGGTCACGATGACAGTAACAAGCTGGCTTAGGCCCGAATGGCGAGTGCTATGCTGGCTCAGGTACGACCTGAATAGATGCTTTAAGCCGGCTCACTCGAGCACTGGCAACTTCCTAATGATGTGAAGTCTTGGCCCGAATTAGGACACGCCTGTCTTTAAGGGGGGAGTTTTCTTTTGGCCATTTTCAAGATTCTACTTATTTTATTCAATGTAGGCGTATATGATTACTGTATAAAATGTCCTAGATAGAATAAGGCATTTCTAAGTCGTGACGTGAGTGGCGTAAAAAGAACATTCGCCACTGCCGATAGGTCAACTTTTACTGTTTGCAAGGTGATGTTAATCACGAGTGACTATGTTAATCAATTCGAAATTTTATACGATTATTACCTAGCTCTTTTATAATTACAAAGTCAAGTACTTCAATATCATTGTGGAACATGGCAAGCTTCACCTGCCTTTGATGGACTCGTCCAGTTTTCTACATCAGTTTTTATCTAGACCGTACTAGTTTTTGTCGCGCATCGCATACTGATTGACTATTTATGATGTGCATTTCAATGTACTCAAGACTTGGTCTATTTCATAAGTATGCTATTGTGGACGAGTAGGCATGTCAATATGTTCCCGTCTATTACATAACTCGAGCAGAATGATCCTGCTTTGCATGTGCAATAATCACAACATACAATTCAATTGTTATGCCGCAGAAAGGCTTTCATGCTATTATCCTTCGGGAAATAGTGCGCCGACGCACTTAGGCGGGGTCGTGTGTTTTATCTGAGTCATTTGTCAGTTTCCTTGTATGATAATTATGTAAAATAAATAGAGGGTATATTATAATATGAGAAGTCAAAATAGCTCAAGACAATATTCTAGGTGTATGTGACACATGTTTTAATATGTACCTATGTGCTAAAAATCTTCTCCAAAGACCTACTCTAGTAAAGTTATTTTTACTTTGTATAACTAGGCACGCCCGCCGGTGTAATAATATTGTATTATTATCAATCAAGTCGCGCCCATACTGAGGTTAATGTGCCTATTCGCTGTCGTCAACAGTAAGTTATAGCAGGAGCTTCTAACAAGCTCGTTATTGTGTAGTTAAGGGCTGGTCTTTCTCACATTGGACCATCAGTCAGTACTATCAGCAATTTTGCATGCGCCAACAGTCAACATTGTACGGTAGCGCGAATAACGAGAGATTTATAGCACTGTCTTCTCGTTACAGTAAAGAAGAAAAAGGATTCGATCTTTGTGCATTCGCTTTATACTTTTTGTGGTGATTAAACTATCTTTAGAAAAATCGCTGTAACGACTATTCCTCACAGGAATAAATCCTGAGCTTTGTATTTTATGTCTGCAAGAGAATTAATTCAGAAAAAACCCTAAGGAAAAAAGGAGGAAAAAAACCTTTAACACATGATATCTGGAAATGAAATCCACTATTAAAACCCTCATTTTTGATAAGCATTTATAGTTTCACTTGGTCGGAAATTCTAGGAATAGGGTATTATGAAGCCGTATATTTTTTTACAAACGATGCGCTACTAAGCCTCACCCACGCTAAAATATCCCTTCACTCAAGGTTTAAATTTGCGGAGGCGAGTGACGTCACGCAGACACTCAAACCTCATTTCAATGCTCATACATCAGTATTCCTCACGCATGACCTAGAACACAATGACGTCATTTACATGAAAGTCATCCATAGTAATGCCTACTTACGATACGTGATAGTATCTCCGTATCTGTTAGAAAAACACTCGACGAATATTGATATCGATACTAGATTTTAGTAATCTAAACGTTTCGTCATGTTTAAAGCATTCAGAGCTTTTAAAGGTGAAGGCATTCAGCTTTGGTGCAGGCATTGTTCGGATATACGTTGCATACCATTGCTCCTACGATTGAAACGTAAATGGGTGCAGGCTCGACCACTCGTAGGCACCTGACACATTTGTAAATAATACAGAATACTAACTCTTTCTACTGTGCTCCAATTTTGTGCCTATGTCTTTCAGGAAGCTTTAGATATTTCAAATCCATACAATAACTGAAGCCGGTTAGTACAAAACGTGCTGCGGGAGGTAGTCTATGCAACTATTGATTCTATGCAGCTTTCCCTCTGTTTGCCATTTACTTATGTGCCAGACGCCAGTCGACTCTCCCGCCTTTTCTGCATAACTTGATGTAGGTGCAGCGATCATTTCACTCTAAGCTTTCAGCCACGAACGGCTTGGTCCTTCAGATAAAGGCTTTTACGAAACGGCGCAATTTTGATGCAATTATTTTGAGAGCTTTGAGTGTGAATAATTGCAGAATTAAATAATTTGTAGTAATTAAAGTTGAATGACTTTATTATTATTATTGAAAGTTTATTATTATTTTATCTAATATTAATAATAGTATTAATAAAAGCAGTGTGTGGCCATCATGGTTTAATAAATAATAAATAGAAAACGCTGGGCTTAGACGGTTAACGTAGTATTTAGTTATGAACAAGGTTTTTTTGGTTGATTAATGCCGGCTAGCACCAAACTATCGAAGTTCCTAAGCCATTACTTAACTCGCTTGACAGATCCTATAACGGTCTGGATTTGGACCGTTACACGAACTGACAAGCAAGAAAAGTATTTGCTTAGGAGCTTTTGTCAGTTTCGTGCAAGTAGGCATTAATTTGGACCGTTAAGAACTGGCAAGCAAGAAAAGTAATTGCTTAGGAGTTTTGACAGTTTGGTGCAAGTAGGCATAAGTTTCTTAACCTCGTCATCTCTTATTTATAAAACATAGGTAGGTGACGGCTGAAAGCGAAAAAAACTCCCCAAATACTGATATAATTGACAATGCCTGCACATTTTCAATTTCCATAAAGACGAGAGTAATGTGAGAATAAACGCGCTTTCGCCACGTACTGCGGCGTCGGTACTTTTTTCACTTTTCTCCGAGTCCCACGCGTGATAGGAATTCGTTACTGGTCTCAGTTTCAAATGGAATTTCACAGACTGTTGGCAAATTTCTTTTGTCTCTATAAACTTTCTTAAAAAACCTCTGCTGTAGTTGTACCTAACCATTTCTCATTAATTATGTCATAAATGAAACTACGAGTATCATACATATCACAATGATCCTAACATTTGCGTTTATGTGAGTAACTTGAATGAGGACACCGGGAACCACATAAACTCACGTGTAACTAAGTTATCAATATATACCTATATATAAAAGGATTTGATAGACAACGCATAGGCCAAACCACTGGACGTTGAGACTTTGAATTTGGAGGCTATGTTCGTCAAGAAGTTTACGCGCATACTAAAAATTTTGATAATTCACAATGCAAATGAAGTTGCATAGAAGATAGAAAGCACCAAGAATCGCATTTTTAACTATAGATGCGGGTTAAATATTGTCATTCAAGTCATGAATAAATTTTGTTCAGGAGAGAATGAGAACACTTACGATTTTCTATGTTCAGACACCAACATTTACATATTAAAATAACCTTTCAGAAACACCTCTTTATGACATTCAATATTTATATAACCTCGATAACTTTCAGGTATCGAATATTTATACGAGAACGGCCTACTTCAGAGGACACCGGAGGACGTAGCCCAGTTTCTTCACAAAGGCGAGGGTCTCAGTAAAACGGCTATCGGCGACTATCTCGGCGAACGATCGGATTTCAACGAGGCGGTGTTGAAGGCATTCGTCGAACTACACGACTTCACGGACCTAATACTTGTACAGGCGCTTAGGTGAGTGATGAACCTTTCATTATTATGAAAGTCTTATCTTTGTAACTCATCAACACAACTAGTCACAATACCCAGAGATTGACTGGAAGAGAATAACTGGAATGCTAATTAGTTACTTGATTTTTCTCATAAACTAAAAAAAATCCTTACTCAGTTCAACTTATAGGCCATTATATAGGGTTCTTCTAAATATACTTCATTGGTTTCGCTCTAATAATAACACAGAAAACTCGAAAGCCTATAACTAAGAATCCTTTCCCCCTTTCAAATGTCACCAGCACGTACGGCCGTATGCTTCAAAAATTCAGATCTTACCCGTTTGTATCCCTCAGCTCTGTAATATTATCCGGTAATCAGAAATAATAATGCTATGGGACAGAAACGGATGGACCCAATAAGCTGTCGATAAAGGTTTTCCGGTAACATCGTAGTATTTCGGCGAAATTAGGGTCAAAGTACTGAACAAAAAAAAACATATTATCATATTATTACAAAGATTGTTTTATTTTTGTCGACAAATGAAGAAATTATGTTCATCAAGTTAAAAAAAATACATACTTAAATGGTTCTTTTTTATCGAAAAAAATTTAGATTACCATGATATTTAAAATCGGCGTTATTCTGTACTTTTAAGAATCGTTTTCTGCAGGTGCTAAGGTCCATCTTTAGATTCCCTTCCTTTAGAGACGCAACGAGGCGATGAACCGAAAATAACGACTGAGAAATATCGCGCGCAAAACCAAAGGAATTCGATAGTACACTAAAGCAATTATTTACAGTTCATCAAACATTATTCCCAACTTTACAGAATAGGAACCCGCAACGTAGGCAGTAGCTAACTTACTCTATCACTAAGCTTAAAAAGGTGAAAATTTTAGGCGCTTTCCTGATGTTAATAGATTAAGATAATTGATTGATTCAGGCGTTACTTTGCGGAAATCCATAAATATCAATAAATTATATAAATATATTTAGTAATAAATCCGCTTTACCAAAAAGTCAACGAATAGAAAACCAAAGTTCAAACGAGAGCTCTCGTTTCGAACTTCGGCGAGTCCACACCTCCTGATGATGCCTCGTGTAGAGGCGAAACACGTGTCGTATCTTTGAACTTTGGTTTTCTGTTCGTTGACTTTTTGGTTTATAATATAGTAATATGTACTAAAGTTCTAAACTAAAGTTAAGTTAATTAAAACCTTTGTTTAGAAATCAAGCGGATTTATTACTAAATATATTTATATAATTTATTGATGTTAATAGATTACGCCTGCACATAACCATAACAGTGCTACAATAGGACTTTGATTCCATTGAGGTACTAACGAACTCGAGTGTTTGAATCCCATATGCCGGTGCAAAACTATTATACAGCTCGTCCACGTTGAGACATTTTGATGGTAAGTCTCGAAAGCCCAGTCATTTTATTAGCTACAGTGTCTTTTCAACTAGAAAAGAGTAATGCTAGCACAATTACTGCTTTGCTGCAAAATATCTGGCACTGTGTTGGTTGCCATCTACACAGTATCCTCGCTAGTGGTTAGATGAATATACGAATTATGTAATTAATAATAATATCATTTATTTCTGACACAATAAAAGTACAAAAAATAAACGTAACTTTCTTGTCCGAAATAAATAATAATAATTAATTATTATTATTAACTAGAGCCCACATGATAAACCCCTTAGACTCTAAGGACTCTGATCTCAGTTTCAAGTAGTCAGTAAGTGATTGAGTGAGGTGACTATAATTTATATGCGAAAAAGTAACAAAAAATATGTAAGGAAAAGATAACATGTTTTGCATGAGTAATCAGGAAAAACCTGGTCACGAATAACAAGTCAAATATTTTTACTTGATTTACATACTTTTGTTTACTATTTGATATACACGTATTTGACCATGTTTAGAAAAAGATTGTGGGAAGGACAGAAACCGACAAAAACAGCATGATCGGTACATTTTTGTTTTGTGTGTGATATTAAATATTAGGAATGTGAGTGTCTCATGATATCTGTTTACGCAGCAAACATTTAGAATAGGAGATGAAATGGAAGCGCAAACATGATCTTATTAATTTGTTTTCGTTGCTTTGTCGTATACCTATCACTGAGGGAGGTCGATTTCGAGAATTATCTTTAGCAAAACGTCGGCGTCGTCTCGTTTCCAATGTTCAAATTCACGAGGGAAAAGATCGTAAAAGTACCTGTCGTCAACATATAAAAACCTTGTATATTGGCTTACAACGTGATATATTAGCTTACCTATGAATGTCAGCTCATTGTGATGTGATGATTTCTACATTATCAAGTACTTAAATTATGACTTGCCAACGTTACGTTATATAATATTGTAGCCAATAAATTGATTGAACATGGAAACATTGAAATCAATTTCAATAACAAGAGCCACTTTATTTGCTGAATTGAAAATGCGCGTCTTAACGTTCCAACGCGAAGTGATGTTTAAAGTTTACCATTTTATATTACCACTTTTATGAAAGCGTATGAAAAATACCCGTTATTTTGGCAACGAATGTGAGAATCGAGACTTGGCATGCGCTCGTGTAACTTGGGTAAAACTATCGCACCGAATAAGATTTTTTTTGTGGAAAATTTAAACCTAAGTATTTTAACGAATCCGACCAGACATGAAGATAAATTTTCGACTCTCAAAATAACTGTCTTTGTACTAAAATTGTGCTAAGCAAGTTTGGATCAGTTTGTTGCCTAAAGAAGGATACTAACTTACGTTTGAGTTTTTTTTTATAATAATATGTGACGAGACGATCTTAGCGCTCTCCTGATGGTAATAGGTCACACCTGCTCGTGCCACACTACTAAAGCGCTTGTCCACATTGAGACATATTGTTCTGTCTGTCCCCCTTTTACTGACGGGGGTACAGATAGAACTTTTTCAAATAAATAAAGTTCCGCCTGTCACCCTGTTGCTGAAAGTGGGACAGATTGAACTTTTTTGGCCCATCTATCCCCCTAGGGTGACAGAGCAGGGTAACAGATGGGAATATATCATATTTATACTAAAAAAAATGGCTTAACAAAAATTCAACTTTTTTGCCGTATCCATGTTCAGTAACGGCAACTAATTATGTACATTTTTTATTCTGTTAATTAAAAAATTACGGTGTATTTGTATCTGTAGTTTCTTCGTACAATAAAGAGTTTTCATTCATATTTTCAGACAATTCCTATGGAGCTTCCGTTTACCTGGCGAGGCGCAGAAGATCGACCGCATGATGGAATGCTTCGCGCAACGCTACTGCCAACTCAACCCGGACATATTCACGAACGCGGACACCTGCTACGTGCTCAGCTTCGCGATCATCATGCTCAACACCTCGCTGCACAACCCCAGTGTGAAGGACAAACCCGCGCCCGAGCAGTTCGTCGCCATGAACCGAGGGATCAACAATGGAGGGGACTTACCACAGGAACTTCTTTTGGTGAGTAACATGTACATATGTTTGATGCAAAGCAGTTCGGTTACCTGATGGTAAGTAAGAGATCCAGTTTGCCCATGACCAAAACAGTTTCATGTATTTCTTTTCATGTATCGTTGTTATGAGGTGTGCATATTGTGAGTCGATATGTATTGATTGTACCAGAGATGTGCAAAGGAAGTTTGGATCAATAAAGAATACATCTAATTTGTTATCTATCAAAACTTGTGTGAAAAGTGCGTTGCTAATTTTCTTTCTTTCTTTGAATTAGAAAGGTTTGTTATTAATAATTATAAATAGCGACCATCAAAATGATTTATAAATTTAATTAAATTATAACAATTTCTAGATATCGCCAGTTATGCACATTTTAGGCGCAATTTCAAAGCCTTTCGTAGCCTACCGCTATTTTGAGACTATATCTCGACTCAAAATAGGTTGAATCTGTTAGTTGGAGTTCTTGTGACTAGATAACACGCATGATTCATGTTTTGACGTTACAGAATTTATTATAACTAACAAAAGCACCTTGAAAATTAACAAGTTTCTCTTATCATTTCTGAGACAGCAAATTCCGATGGGGCTTACCAATACCAAGATGTATAGATAACTAAAATGTCTAAGTTTGCTTGGGAGGCCACAGGTATGTGTGTCAAGATAGCTCGGCAAATTCAATATTTAATTCTATTCAATATTATGTGTGCTAAACACAGCGATTCCAATGCCAAAATGTGCAAACATAGAGAATTTTCGCAATCTTTGTCAACATATTTCGTGTGCCCGACAGGAAATATTTAGACTTCCTGATATTTTGTTGTTTTGTTACATAACATGAAACGTACCGGGGAAAAGATGTATAGTTTAGTTATATTGGTCTCGGCTTTTTGACCTCCGATTTGTCCTAATTTTATTTACACATGGATCTGGATTGTATTTAATACCCACCCATAGTTGCCACTATGAAGTTGTGTTTCTAAAGTGTTTTGTGAGTTATTTGAATAAATTATATATTCATTTATTTTGTGTAAGGAATTCTAATATCTGATAGATATTCTATGTAATATATCTCTACTTATTTCATGAAAAAAAAAACTGCATTTTCCAATTAACTACACAAATTAATTGCATAATCTTGTTAGAGTCTAGTCTAGACAGACTAAAAAAGACTAAAATACAAGCTACAAAAACACATAACAAAATATTTTTGAAACCAAAATACTCACTTCTATTTGCCTGTAAAACGTTTGAGTTTGTTCACAGCTTGCATGTTTTAAATCGGTCCTTAATTCGTATGTGAATAGAAAATACC
This sequence comes from Lobophora halterata, assembly GCA_932526365.1. Taxonomy (NCBI): domain Eukaryota; kingdom Metazoa; phylum Arthropoda; class Insecta; order Lepidoptera; family Geometridae; genus Lobophora; species Lobophora halterata. Next base: position 4,364,143 of record OW052012.1, read on the forward strand.
ATGAAATACCGACATGAAAACTGCAAACGGTTAAGGCACAGAATCCGGCGCGCTGCTATTTCGCTTGTACATTTTTGAAGATATTAATTGACTGTAAATTTAAGGAAATAAGAGGAAGGAAATAGTGCATAACCTGTTTTCCCTGTTTCCATCGCCTAAGTCAAACATATCAACACAAAAAAATACTAAAACATTTCGTTTGGTTGTATAAATAAAATGACAGATCTACTTTTTGAAATTTATATTAGTAAATTTATATAAACGTACAAATGCGCGATCGAGATAGCGGCCGGTGGAAATCTGTGCCTTAATACAGACCCAAGCGTGCATGCAACGTGCACTGCACACGTCTGTTTGCTAACGTGGGTGCGACGTGTTTGCTAGAATCACGCTCCGTGTCGTGCGCGCCTTGTAAAACTAATCTTGCTAATAACTGTTTGACTGTGTAGTTTATTTGGTAAATAAGTTTGTGCACGAGTAGATAGGTACTTAAATTTGTCATTAAATTTTTCATAGGAAAAGTAAATTAGCTTACTTGTTTAGTTTTAAGTAGTTGTCGAATTTCTAGTTCCATTTCTGTTGCTGTCTTGTATTGTACAGCCATTGCTCCCAGTACCAATTTAAGCTCAATCGGTTTAGTAGTTAGGCGTGATTCAGTTACAATAATCTATCTATCTAAATTTAAAAATTTAAGAAGATATATCATCTCAGCTACTTTTCCCATCAATAACGTGAAACTTTGGCGTACGGAAAATGATCTAAATCTTAGAGTTTAGTCCAGAAAGGTGTTTGGTCGTTCATTGCAATGCATTTTTACAGACCGATCCCGTTCGCGTCTGCAATTTTTGTTACTATCAATTAATAGCTGTTATCGGCTTTTCAACTCTGTTTATGAATTGTAATTATAGTTAGTTTGTTTATTAACATATTTTTTTTGAAAATCTTGATAATTTATCACAGGTTTCAATGTATATCGTTAGGTAAATCCTAGATGATAATTTGTGTTATATCTTTTTTAGTCATTATACGAGTCAATAAAGACGGAGCCGTTCAAAATACCAGAGGATGACGGGAACGATCTCATGCACACGTTCTTCAACCCGGACAAGGAGGGGTGGCTGTGGAAACAGGGCGGCAGGTAATGCACATCACACTAGCTTGCATCACCGACTTAGGGCTCTCTCAATTTAGACGTTTCGTGTCGGACCGCTGCAGTGCCGAAGCGGTGCGTTTGTCGTGAGCCGCACGGACGGTCATTTATTTTCATACAAAGCGCACGGCGCGGCTACAGCGGCGTCGGTACGAACGATTGAACGACGCCGCACTGTTGCCGCACCGTTTAAAACCACCGTTCTAAATTGAAAGAGCTCTTAGGCACCTACTAATCACACTTATTCTGCTCAATTCAGCTTATGTCCATAGAAAACACCAGTTTAATAATATATGGAGATGTGCACGAATCCGTTCAGCTTTCCGCGTCTATTGAGCTTTCACGACAAATAGGCAGAAAATGAGGTTGTGTGTGTTTTTACCATGCGCCAGTATTCAGCGCTGTTCATCCGCGTTCCGCAATGTCCCGAGTCCCGACGCCGTGGTAATCATATTAAAAGTGGTCCATATCTCTGAAATCAATCTTCTTCTCATCGTGTCACCAGTTCTTTTGAACCAGTGTGGTGAAATTGGTGTACAATCGGGTTTGAACCCACGACCTTCGGATCGAAAGTTGAGGCACCTCCCACTCGGCCAACACGGCTTTCAATCTTTCTGCAATCAACCAATCTATATAAATACATATCTTGACTGACTGATAAACTTACGCAAATAACCTATTGTACGTAGAGACTTGAAGTTTCTAGTGGAAACGCATACTAAAATAGGATTTAATTCGAAAACGCATTAAAGTAAATAAGTATGCATTTTTTCTTATTTTTATGCTTCTATGTTTCAGATATAAGTCGTGGAAGAGACGGTGGTTTATACTGAACGATAACTGCCTATACTACTTCGAATACACGACGGATAAGGAGCCCAGAGGAATCATTCCATTAGAAAATATATCTGTAAGTAATAGACATTTTTTAAAATAATGTTATACAATTTTTGATTGATGTATGATCCGCTGGACTGATATTGCATTGCTGTACTTATTTTATTAATTATCTACTTCTTTTTCTTCTTCTTATCGTTCAATAGTTCTTTCAAACCAGTGTGGTGAAAGGATTTCGAGTGCGCCTCGAAAAGCTCCTTTCGTGCATTGTACACAACGTGCACTGTACACAATATCTACTCCTAATATTTAACTAACATAGATTTAAAATAAACTACATAACTTTAGATAAGAGAAAGCAGAACGCGCAAATAGATCTCGGTCTGAATTAGTTAAATAGATACGGTTTGAGTCATGTCGATAGAAATTAGTCACACCTTCTAACAAAGGGCACACATAGTATATCGAATCCTATTTGTTTATATATGATTAAAATGAGTAAACTTTATGATTCATAGTTATTTCTTATGTTAAGTTGTAACAAGTGACGATACTAGTTCAGCGCTCTCGTGAAGGTATGGGATCACGCCTGAACATAATCAGAACAGAGAAAATATATACAATATATATATAAATTTATATATATATATATTGTATATATAAATATATACAATTTAATTTAATTTTATGACTGGCTATGTGTAATTTATAATTTTGAATGTGTTACTAACCTTAGAATAAGCCTTATATTAACAAAATATGGTGAAATTATTTACTGAAATAAAAGATTTGATTTGATTTGATTTGAAAACAGGCCTTTCAATCACATAGGCCCATGCAACACTGTCCACTTTAACTGTAAGCGGCTTCGCCCGTGTATGTCATTTTCAAGCTTATAAGTAACTCATGTACTATTACAGCTGTATTTATTCAGTTAATTTAGTGTGATAAAAAGCAAACAATAATTTTATTCATCTATTCTCACAAACTTTCGCAATTTTAGAAGCAGTTAGATTAGGATATCATTTTATTACGCAGCCTGACTTGGTCCACGGCTGGGTATAGTAAAGGCCTCTCTATGCTCTCGCCAAGCTTACTGATCACTATAAATAAATTAATTACATTAATTAAATTGAAACTACATAAAACAAGTAAAGGCTTATCTAATATTATTTGTATAGCCAAATCGAAAAAAAAACCATCAAGTTCGCATAGCCTATGTTCAGACTCGCCAAGATACGTCGGCCGTATTGTACAGACAGCGTCAGAGATAAGTATCCCCCTTGCACAAGACACCCAGCTACAAATCCTTTCAAAAAATTTTAATACTTAAAATTATTTTCAGGCTTACATACGGTTTTACAAATATAATCTATTTTTAAAGGCAAAACTTCTCCATTCGCCGCGACGGTGATTTTAAAGGGATTTGAAGCTGGCTATTATATTGCAAGGGAGATCTGTGACGCTGTCTGTACATACGTAACATATATCATATAATTACGTAATAAAATACTTTTTTTTGATCACCGATCTTTGATTTACTTTGTTTGCAGGTCCGTCCAGCGAGCGATAGGCAGCGGCCGCACTGCCTAGAACTGTACGCTAGCGGCGGCGCCGATCTCATCAAGGCTTGCAAAACGGACTCCGAGGGGAAAGTCGTCGAAGGAAAACATACTGTTTATAGGTAAGTGCATACGCATACAACTTAAGGGGCATCCTCAAATCTGAATTCCATACAATTTTTTTTCGGACAAATACTCAAAAAGTACGCCGTATAATAGTAATTTCTTCACACTATTCGTTTCGTCCATGTTTTTTGATTTCGTGAATAAAAAAGTGAAAGGTTTCATACTTTAATTTAGATTTTATACGTGTTGTTAAGTTAGTAGGGTTAATTTTAAGAGTACTTTTTGAGTATTTGTCCGAACATTTTGTATGGAAGTCGGATTTGAGGATTACCCTTAATAGCGATAAGACCGTCCATTGTACTACTGTCATTTTGTAATGTTTCCTTCTGTATGTTATGATATGGAACGTCGAATGGCAAGTGTATTGGACTACCACGCCCGGTGTCGCGGGTTCGATTCCCGCTTCAGGACAAACATTTGTGTGATGAACATCGGTGTTTGTCCTGAGTCTGGGTGTTTTTTATGTATTCTATGTATGTACATACTTACAAAAAAAAAGAGTATTTAAGTATTATATCGGCCATCTGGTTCCCATAGTACAAGCTCTGCTTAGTTTGGGGCTAGATGGCGTTGTGTGAAATGATAATTGATTGATTCAGGCGTTACTTTGCGGAAATCCATAAATATCAACAAATTATATAAATATATTTAGTAATAAATCCGCTTAATTTCTAAACAAAGGTTTTAATTAACTTAACTTTAGTTCAACTAAACCAAAGAGTCAAAGAACAGAAAACCAAAGTTTAAAGATACGACACGTGTTTCGCCTCTACACGAGGCATCATCAACTAAACTAAACTAAAGTTAAGTTAATTAAAACCTTTGTTTAGAAATTAAGCGGATTTATTACTAAATATATTTATATAATTTGTTGTGTGAAATGTCCAAAATATTTATTTATTACTTATTATAAAGCATTTTCATTCATTCATACAACGCCTACGTAGAACAAAACATGAATCGAAAATCTCTACCTACTTTTTCCGATAACGGAATCACACTCTTTCGATCGTATATTTCGTAATGTATTCATGTCTATATAAGCTCCATGTACCATGTGTAGTTCATAGTTTTAAATGCCGGGGCAATTGTGCAATCCGAAACCGCAAAATACGCTTGTTCCATACAAAACCTAAAAAGGCGATGTTGTTTTCAAAGGTTTTTCCGATACATGACCAATTGATCGAATTTATTTAAACTAATTAATACCGATAGAAAATTAATCGTAATACTGGTAAACAAATATTGACAGATATTCTACCGCAAAGCAGTAAAGTGTAAGCATTACTGTGTTCCGGTTTGAAGGGCACTGTAGCTAGTGAATTTACTGGGCTTTCGAAACTGACGATCAAAATTTCTCAATGTGGACGAGCGCTTCAGCAGTGTCGCAACGGCCTATGTGAATCAAAGTCCTGTGTATCACTGTTCTGGTCATGAGCATGCGTGATCTCTTACCATCAGGAGAGCGTTTAGATCGTCTCGTCACATACTTAAAAATAATATCTTCTTCAATGATGAAATTAAAAATACCTAAAGTGTCGATGACACAGAGCTAGTTTACAAGCTACACAGCCAGCGAGTTCGCTAGTAGCTTGTAAACTTGCCCCATGTCATCGGCTTTTTTACAATCTGTGTCATCGATGCTTAATGCTGTTCATTGCTGGAATCTGCGCAAGATTTATTCAACACTCACTTATCTAAATTCATTAATCTACATACTTTCTATTTCTTTTCAGAATGTCGGCAGCTACAGCAGAGGAGCGAGACGAATGGATCGAGTGTCTCCGTCGCTCCATCAGTCACAATCCGTTCTACGACATGCTCGCACAACGCAAGAAGAAGGCACAACACAACGTGCACTCCGCACACTAGTCTACTAAAACATTCTGGAACTTTCTAGAACCATCTAGAATTTTCTGGAACTTATTGGAACTAGAAGTGCACTCAATCGGCGTTGACTTGTGATAGAGACCCAAGGCCATAGTTATAGAGAAGAGTCAATTTGAGGAGTGGAATTTAACCTTCGTCCATACTCGTGGTAAGATTTGAATTGAACAAGTTGGGTACTCCAAGCTGACAATAAACAGAATTACTTTGCTTTTTTTCTGCATAGTTAGATCGGTACAATGCCAGTTTCAATATTCGACGATGAATAGTTTGACCGGTAATGTCCGGTGACGCAGTAACGGCCATGCATTAAAACTGCGGCGAAATGCATTGAACGTCCATCCGAAAAAAAAAGTTTGACCGGTACCGCTTTACCGGAGGATGCGGGGGAGAGAAGGGAATAGCAAGAGCTAGAACGTTAGCGGCAAAATGACAAACACACATACCTATTGACCTGTGTAAACTGGGCAGAAGTAACGGCAGATAATTTTAAATTTATCAATCAAATGTAATACTCATCTAATCTAAATAAGGTATAAATTCAATGCTCGCGCGCTATGCTCTATTATGCTCGGCGATCCTCCGAAGTTGATAACCGAGCATTGAAATTAAAGACCTTATTTCGATTGGATAAGTATTAAATTCAATTAATAAATTTTAAATACTCTGCCGTACCGTGCGCTAATGTGCGTAGGTCATAAGGCGCGGTTCAGCCGTTCCGGTAAACTTGAAAATATGACATTTACCTTACTATTTTACCAATGAACAATCGTCGTAAATTGAAAGAATGGCGTCAATTTTATCGTCTTCCATAAGTATCTCGAGTTAAGTTAAAGGAATTAAAAGATGTTCCAAGTTTATCAAATGGTCCATTATTCTTGGCGTTGTGCAATAGAATAGATGTATTAGTCGTCCATTATTATTTAAAAACCAACGAGCTTATACTTTATTTATATCATTTCAATGAGTATTTTATTGGTGTATACAGCCATGAATATTGGACCAGTGTGATATATCAAGATTCGGATTCAAACGTCCATTTGACCAAAAACTCTGGTCCAAGTAAACCTGAAATTTTTGGAGTTACTTTTGGTATCCATTCAACTCAATATTTGAAAAAAATGCTATAAAAAGTACCTGAAACGTGGTACAGTGCCAGGTAGTAAAACGCTCATAAGCACAATGAATGGTAGGAAACAATATCTATGAAGTATGCCAGTTGATTTCTACGACATAGCTTCATTATCATATCAAAATTAATGTACTATCAATGTATCGTATTTAATTGTCAGTTCTTGTCCATATTGTTGTATATAACGGAGGAAAGACTGAAACGATGAACATTTTAAGTGAATTGGCGTGTTAGGCGCAATTAGGAAGACTGCACTATGAATTTCGTTCATAAGGCCTATTACGAAAAATTTACGCATCATTTGGCGTTCAGTGTACGATCGTGTTTTGTGTGGGATTTTGAGTAGCGTCTCCTATAATAGTGCGTTAATTACAAAATCTCATACCAAAAACGCCACGTGACCAGATGGTACTTTAACGTTACAAATGTTGGATTTTTTCGTGATAGGCCTCAAAAATATGTTATACAAACGCAACAACGTGTTATCATATTTTAAAAGTTGCAATATTCAAATGTTCTAATTCAATGGCATTGAATTCAGTTTTTTTTGTCAATGTTCAATGGTTTTACTACTAAATACTGTGAAGTCTTTCGATTTGCGCTGTGAACATTAAAACTATTCGTTCATTTAAAGTTCAGGATGTGAATGTTTAGCATTTTATTTATTTGAATAATTTGCGTTTCTATATTATAATTTTGTGTCAATGTCATAATTTGTTGAGGCTTGACAAAAAACTATGTTTCTGCTGCTGCTCACATAGGGACTTTAGTGACATTACACAGGTATATTATTATTATAGGTATATTATTCACCGCACATCAAAAAAATCAGAATTAATATTCACGATGTTATTTAAATATTTATTCAATGTGTCTCTATGGCGGTGCAGTAGTGTATAAAAATTGACAAATATTATGTCAAATTTAAAAGCATAAAATATCGTATTCAAATGAAGTATTACTTTTATTTTCAATGTAATCTATTTAATTGTGTAAATTCAATCATGTAAATAGTATAGGTATATATAGTTATTAAAAAATAATTAATATAGCTACATATTAAACGTATGGTGTGGTGATGTAAATTGGGAATGGATTAGTTTAACAGAAGCAATCATGGCAGCGTATGGATTATTAAGTGTTGCAGCTCTGTAGATGGCGCTAATACTGAATATTCTTTTAATACTCGTATACCTAAATTATAATGTATACACATAGATATTATAATCCGTGTTGGCCGAGTGGGAGGTGCCTCGACTTTCGCTCCGAATGTCGTGGGTTCGAGCCTGGTCGTACACCAATGGATTTTTCTGTTCAAAAAATCTGAGTGCATTTTAACACGTGCTTAATGGTGAAGGAAAACATCGTAAGGAAACCGGCATGTCCATAGAACCTAAAAAGTTCGAAAAACACGTGGAAGTGGAATTTCGAGCTAGCGCTCGAAATTCCACTTCCACCGTGAATTGGCCAATCGTAGCCGATTGGCCAATTCACGGTCCTCTCCTCTCCACTCCGCCCAGCTCCGCGTCAGTAGAAACACACCCTTATGATGTACACATTTCACGGTTTTTTAACGTTTATGAGTCTACATTGCTACAGTCTACATTGCTTGATGTACCTAAACTTAAATTTCATAAACTTAATTCTCTGTCTAAACAAAAAAATTATAACTTCCATTTTTCTATGTGAATATCTCATCCTATTATATTAACAAGATTTTTTTATTATTGGTATGTTTATTTTGTAAATAAACTATTTTAACTTGTTATAACTATTTGAGCTGTTATTAGAGGACCTTTTTTCTACAACTTCATCTCAATTTCTATCACATAATTTCTTTGATGTCTGGAGAATAAATTGTGACTGAATGGTAGCACTAGTGTAATGAATGAGGTATGGTGAAGTGTGAAAACGGTGCCTGAAATTGATCTGTAATTTAGAATAGTGTAGCTATAGTACGCCAATGATATGCTGTAAATTTGCATAAGAAATAATTTATCAATAGCAATGTTTTATAAGATAATGGATGTGCATAATAATGGCGTTGTAAATTATTTTATAAGGAAATCAATATACAGTATCTTTATGTATAAAATTTGTTTTATTTTGTAGCGCATTTTGTTGTTAAGTATTCTTTGCCCACAGGACAGAACAATTTTTAAGCTCTATGGATTTGATAGAATATAAACCATTGAAAATGAACTTTCGTTACCTCAATATTATTATATAAAGCCTTGGACCTGACTGACTGACAGGAAACGTACAGGTCAAACCGCTGAACGTAGAGACTTGAAACTTAGAGGGTGTGTTCGTTAAGATGTGTAGACGCGTACTATGTAATGTAGAACCACAACTAATGTGCAACTTATAAACGTTGAGGTATACGAGTACACATCTATGACCTCATCTTATGTAAATCTAATGCAGAAAACGTGTCCAAAGTACCTACCTAATAATTATATTATCTATTAAAACTAACATTAGATTTAGTACTTACACATCAAGGAGGGTTCGTACGGGCGTACAGGTACATTTTCAAAAGCTGGCATGTGCTTGTGCAATATACATACACACATGCGCTGTGACCTGTCAAAATTATCATTTTGACAAAGTAGGTATAGTGTAATTACATTAGTGTGAGTAGGTACTTTGACAGCGCCAGCTTTCGTTGACCGACTTGTAGCACAGTACTGATAAAATTAAATAATACTCATTTAAAGGCGCAGAAGTAAAAAGTAGGGTACCTGAGGGGGAACACATACATTAAACATGCGCAGTAACACCCATGTTTTCCTTCACTGCTGTGAGAACATGGGATGCATAAATCGATTTTTTCGACCAAAAAAACCGATTTACGAAGGATTCGAACCCGCAACCATCAGATCGCATAGCAAGGGCCTCATCCACGAGGCCACCACGTCATCAACCCTTGGATACTTACATAGATTATTTGTTTACCTATTATTATAACTCTGAAGGTATTCCTACAAAATGAGAAAATTTTGAGTCTGAGTTAAATGCGCTAAAACAGGAAATGGGATATTATGTGTTATGTGAGGTAATGTTAAATTCACCAGTGAGTATGCTCTACTTTACAAAAAGAGCATTTTCAGCGACTCGCTTTACCCAAAGAACAAGTTACATGATTGTATGAATTATACCGAACACCAGCTGACTCGCTGAAGCGTGAAGCCTTCCTTTTCCGACGTCGGTGAAACGCTAAAATATTGCGTAAATAACTTGTTTTTCTTTAATGTGTACCATGTCGATACGGTATAATACAAGGTGAATCATTGAATTTTTATTTATATTTCACGTCAAGTACGTCATTGATCAATAGCATCAATCATTAAGTGAATTTGACGACACCGTGGCTTAGTTGGTAGTGACCCTGCCTACTAACCGAAGCTCGGTGTTCCGGGTTCGATCCCCGGCCGGGGCAAATATTTGTGACGAACACAAATGTTTGTTCTCGGGTCTTGGATGTTGTGATGTGTTGTATGTGTCCATGCCGCCTGCGACACGGAATCCCAGTGCACGGGTGTGAGTGTGTGAATGTTTGTTTGTTTTGTATTTCCATTTAATGGTATTATTATAAATAGCCGACAACGCCGGCAACTACGTTTGCATTGTGAATTAATGAAATACATATACATTTTGCAAAAGGTTGCAAGCAGAAGATGCCGATGCAAGCCGAAGACAGGGCGCGATGGCGCTAAGGCCTATGTCCAGCGGTGGAATGCGATAGGCTGATGATGATGAAAATCCATTTCTTAGTACGCTCTTCTTGACAGACGCACCCTCCAACGTTTTCCAACCAACTTCAAGTCCTCCAGTCCAACTCCGACAGTTTCTACGTTCAGTGGTTGGGCCTGTACCTACGCTGTCTGTCAGTCAGTCAGCTCCAAACCTTTTATTAATATTGATGCGAAATAAGTGACGAGATGAGCTATATACTCTCCTGATGGTAAGAGATCACGCATGTCCATGACCAGAGCAGTGCTACACAACACTTAGATTCACATAAGAAGGCAGGTGCAACGCTGCTAAGTATAGCGCACGGCAGTTCTATGGTTAGTCTCGAAAGCCCAGTAATTTAGGTAGAGTCATAAAAAAAACGTTTTCTACTCTAATACTAATTATTAAATATCTAATAATACTTACTCTTATTCTAATTTCCCTTTCGTCCCCGTCTCTATTTTTTCCAGTGAAAAACTTAAATCCCTACACGTAGCCCTGCTACATAAAGCAGTTCTATTCAGTTTGTTAGTATCGAAATACCAGTAATTTAGGTAGAGTATAAAACAGTCCTCTACTTAAATGACTCTATTTCTTAGGTATATCCATTCGTTCCCGCCTCTAATTTTCAGTGACAGACTTAAATCCCTACACGGAGCCCTGCTACATAGGTACAGTATTCTATGGTTAGTAAGTCCCAAAAACCCAGTAATTAAGGCAAAGTTAAACAGTCCTCTACTGTATTTCTTATTTTCCATTCGTTCCCGCCTCTATTTTTCCAGTGTCAGACTTAAATCCCTACACGCTACCCCTTCTACATACAGTAGGTAGGTACCTACTACCTGTAGTACTACTAAACATGGAAAGTAGATACTGTACCTACATGGACTTATCTGTATTTACGAGTACATTGATTGCTAACAAAGTAATTAAGCACCTACTACCTAAGTACCTACATTTTTTCCCGATAAAATAATAGGTATTTACTAGCTGTCGCCCTTAACTTCGTTTGCGTTGCCTAATTTCAACATTCCTTTCTTAGCACTCACTTTCAGCTCTTGACGAACACATCCTTCAATTTTCAAGTCTCTGCGTTCAGTGGTTTAGCCTAGACGTTCTCTGTCGGTCCGTCAGTCAGGACAAAGCCTTTTTATAAAAATATTGATTGATTTAGGTACCTACTGCTATTAAAAAGTATTGATTGATTAACTAGGGGCGAGCGTATTAATAGGAGGGCGTATAAAATAGTTAAGTATTTTATTGTTTTTTCAAAGTGAGTACCTACAACGTAACAATTTATTGAAATGATGCACTTTATGCTTCGCAATAAACATAACAATAGACTGTTTATGAGCTTGCTTCTTCCATTAAAGAAATAATAACAATGACTCTACCTACGCAAATGCATTTGTGCAAATAAAAGTGTGCATGTTATGGATCGGAGTTTGGCAAAGTGGTTAGATCGTAGCATCTACCTAATAAAAGTTAAGCAATTAATGCCTACTTGCACCAAACTGTTAAAGCTCCTGAGCAATTACTTTTCTTGCTTGCCAGTTCTTAACGGTCCAAATTAAGTTAAGTAATTGCTTAGGAACTTTGAAAGTTTGGTACAAGTCGGCATAAGTACCTATAGCATAAATATATGCATGTTTGCTTACGGCTTCGCCCGCGTGGATATAAGTAATCGGGAAGTGATCAAAATTTGAGTTGCAAGATTCCACCCGGAACGACATACCTACAGAAAATCAAGAAGGTGATAATAAAACCATGATGAAAATTAACTTAATTCCTTTACCTGTTTTAAGTACCTACCTACATAATGTAACCTACACTACAACCTGCGGGTTATTTCTTCAGTGAGTTGAATTTCATGTAGGTAGGTAACCTGTCTTTTCCACATGTAAACTCTCATTGATATTACTCTTTAGATACTGGGTAATCTATAATTTGCATTGTTACTTATTCTATATTTAAGATATTTTCCATCTTAAGTAGATATGCTATTGATTACCAATGAACAATTAAACTTAAATTTATTTTCTTATATTATAGGCACTCTATTAAGATTTATTAGGTCGCGCAGATTGCAAGTACGTAAGTCCAGATAACTATGAAAAACTACAGCTACCCTACCTGCCTAGCTCGTTTCCTTCTACGACCACGGTGCGGTTAATTTATGGAGCGATGCACCATAACGTCATCGGGTCTTAGGGCCAAGGTGGGTGCCTTGAGAATATCGCGGTGACATGGACCGGTTCTGCACATCCACACATACCTTACCTTCACGTTTAAACGAAGTAACATCAACTGTGTCGAAGTTGAACATCTCATTATTATATAGGTTGTCAGAGACAGCCCTCAAAATGCTATTGTTGGAGCGACTCAGCCTACTCCAGAATGACGCTACGCCAGATCGGATTATGGCAAAGAAGTCGGGAACCCTCGCTTCGGAGAACATGCTCGACGCACTGCAGAACCTCGGTAATCTCATTAGAGTCCGGTAGGCATCATTGTACTGGACTGGACTATAGGGCGGATCACTCTGATTTGTCCCGCGCACCCCGCACGCGCACGACGACTAACAGAAACAGACATCGCGCGGCTTTGCCATTGCGTAATGTCAGATTCAGACAATCATTTGAGTAGTATGAAAAGTTTCGTAAGTAGGTACATATTTTTTTATAAAATAAATTTAGGTTATTTATTGAATACCGACTTACTTACTGTTGCGGGCCGAAAAAATATTATCGTTCAACTTCTTACCTACCGACATTTATTAAACAAGTCATATTCAGAAAAAAATGCAATGGTTTTTACCTACATAGTTTATTCAAAGATAAGTAGGTACCTACCTAATATTATCTAATATATATGAATTTATCCACGACCACCAGCATGTCGATATATTTAATGATAAAATTAGAAATATTATCCAGAATTTATTAGTTTTTTTAAGTTTTAGTTTAAGGTAGTAAGTGTTTTGGTTAAGAACTGTAAGCTTCTATCTTTTTAAATAAATAAATACAATTAACAAATACTATAAAACAGATTATTTTTTTACTAATCGATCGGCACTCAGTCAGGTCCATACCTACCTACTAAAAATTAGTAAAATGGATGTTTGTTCCTCAATCAAGCCAAAACTACTGAACTAAAATTTGGTAGGTATGACCCGGACCCGGACTCGGACTCTGACTCCCATTCGCACTCGATTATTTAATTTAATTCAATCTTCAACTTCAACTTCTACTTCAACTTCTTCAACTTCTTCGACTTCTTAGTTAACTTTTAACTTGTTTAACTGTGAACTTGTAACTTGTAACTAGTAACTTGTAACTTATAACTTATAACTTATAACTTGTAACTTGTAACTTGAAACTTGAAACTAGAAAATCGAAACAACTGAAACTCGTAACTCGGAACTCGGAACTCGTAACTCATTACTCGCAACTCGTACCGCGGCACTCGGAACTCGTAACTTGAAACTCGAAACTCGTAGCTCGAAACTCGAAACTCGTAACTCGTAACTCGTAACTCCTCTAACTCTAACTCTAAGTTTAACTCTAACTCTAAGTCTATGTCTTACTCTAAATCTAACTCTCAACTCTAACTCTAACTCTGACCCTGACCCTGACCCTGACGCTGACCCTGACCCTGACCCTGACCCTGTCTCTTACTCTAACTCTAACTCTAACTCTGACTAACTCTAAGTCTAAGTCTAACTCTAACTTTAACTTTAGAGTCCACATGCCAGTACTCACTTTCAGCTCTCGACGATCACATTCTCCAAGTTCCAAGTCTCTACGTTCAGCGGTTTGGCCTGTAAATTGTCTGTCAGTCAGTTAAATCTGAGCCAGAGTAACTCGTAACTGGTAACTCGTAACTCGGAACTCGTAACTCGTTACTCGTAACTCGTACCGCGGCACTCGGAACTCGGAACTCGGAACTCGAGACTCGGGACTTGGGACTCGGGACTCGGGACTCGGGACTCGGGACTCGTAACTTGGAACTTGAGGCTCAGGACTCGAGGCTCGGGACTCGGGACTCGGGACTTGGGACTCGGAACTAGGAACTCGGAACTCGGAACTCGGAACTCGGAACGCGGAACTCGTAACTTGTAACTCGTAACTCGTAACCCGGAACTCGTAACTCGTTACTTGAAACTCGCAAGTTGAAACTCGAAACTCGAAACTCGTAGCTCGAAACTCGAAACTCGAAACTCGTAACTCGTAACTCCTCTAACTCTAACTCTAACGCTAAGTCTAACTTTTACTCTAAATCTAACTCTAACTCTAACTCTGACCCTGACCCTGACCCTGTCTCTAACTCTAACTCTAAGTCTAAGTCTACGTCTAAGTCTAACTATAATTCTTACTCTAACTTTAACTTTAACTTTAGAGTCCACATGCCAGTACTCACTTTTAGCTCTCGACGATCACATTCTCCAAGTTTGAAGTATCTACGTTCAGCGGTTTGGCCTGTAAATTGTCTGTCAGTCAGTTAAATCTGAGCCTCTTATTAAATTTATGTTGTTTCACGCGCGTATCGACAATAAAGCCAATAACCATCTCATTTGCATACATAAATAAATATAACTATGACGGACGTACTATCTAACATGTATGGTGTGAATATTACTTTATTCAGTCAGTTTTCGTAAGATCGTTTCGCGAGGCGGTGCGCGCCAGCGCGACGCGACCTCCCCGTCCTGTAGTCTGAAGCGTACTGAAGGTCCGAGCCTGGCACGCCCACTTTTATTGCAAAATTACGTATATTAATTTCTTGCCGTAAGAAAAATTTGCGTTTCATAAATTATATATTAATTAACTTATATTAACAAAATTTGGTGTAATATTTACCGAAATAAAAGATTTGAATTTGAATAAAAAGCTTAATTTATTTTTTTCAAATTGTTTTCCCCTACATAATGGTACAAAAATTATTTAATGCCGTTTAGGAGAAGAATCGACAAAACCATTCAGAAACAGCTTTGTTTTGGTTATATTTTTTTCATATTAAATAAGTGAATAAAATAAATGTTTCTCTATGTTTTTCAAGTTAAAAGACCAAATAATATTAAGACATTTTTTTATTTTTTTTTATTATTAACCCCCGTTGATACCTATCGCTTTTTAAACCTAAGCATTTTGGCCACCCATCACAGATTACCAAGTTGCAAATGCCCTATTAAGCTCTTAAATAAACACTTCAGTATTACTTAGTAATAAGTACCTAAGACTAAAGTTTTTTTTTTCACAACAAGTGACAAGAGGAGCTTGGCGCTCTTCAGGTGATATCACACCTGCCCATGACCAGAACAATGCTGGCCAAAACTTTGGATCACTAAGGCCGTTTGCGTCACTGCTATAACGCTTGTAGGTTTTTTGAGACGTTTTAATGGTCAGTCTCGAAAGCCCAGTAATTTTACTAGCTTCAGTGCCCTTCAAACCGGAACACCGTAATGCCAACATAATTATTATCTACTGTTTGCGGCAGAATATCAGGCACCCATCTAGACGAAAATCCTGCAGGGGGCGTGTGAAAAAATGTATATTATAATGTATGTATAGATACTAATTTTATTTTATTTTTTATATATTTGGAAAAACACAGAACTATGTAAGGTAATACATAAGAAGTAGAATATCGTAGGTAGGTACCTACTTTATGATTGAGTCAGATACATTGTATGTAATGTAGGTAGCTAAGTAGTTAGGTAGGTAGGTACTTACTTACAATAGAATAACCTGGTTCATCGTTAATGGTACATTTGAGCATGCATTTTGCTAATCAACGTCTTCGTATGACGCTAAATACCACCTACGTGCTCACAACCGACAGAATTACATATCTAACTTATTTACAAAGTACCTCTAAGTAATTTTAAATTTTCCAGCTAAACACGGAAGTTTTAGTCAAAGTGTAGGTATTGTTGGAATGAAGGTAAAAACTCTCCTCTCCATAAAGATAGAATGTACGAAAGTATCCGAGATCTGTGCAGTGCTCCTCTCTAATCTGTGCAGTGCTCCTCTCTAAAGGTTGTTGTCGCTGCTTTGACGAAATACGAAATAGGCAGATAATTTAGCATGTGTTAAGCCACAATATTTGCATATTAAATAATTAATATTTTTGAACATTCAGCCTCAAAAGGCTCCTCAGAAGGAAGTATCCTCGGAAGCTTCCAGGGGAGGGCAGGAACGCTTTTTTTTCTACCTGCCCTTATAAAACAGAGTATTTCCGACTTCCAGGGATGGGGGGGGGGGGAGCGGCTTTAAACCTGAGCATTTTGGCCACCCATCACAGATTACCAAGTTGCAAATGCTCTATTAAGCTCTTAAACAGCTTTATTTAGAAACGAGTTTTACGCCGACCAGCATTTATTGTTCCAATATACGCAAAATTATATCGTCGTAGTTATAGAAAGGTCATATAAATTTAAATGACGTTTAAATTTATATTTCATCTATGGTAACGAATTCAGTTTACTAAGGAGCAAACGGAACGTAAGTAAATGATACGCTCAAAAAGGTTTTGTTATGCTGGTGGCCGTGTTGCCTAGCAACTGTCAGATAACATGTCAAAAATCTGTCATAGATAGTACTTGTCCAAACTAGGGGACCACTAGGTTTAGAGAAATAAGCAGATTTTTTCCGTAAGTCATGAATAAAGATGCTCGTTTGGTTAGTCCCAGCTAGTCCTCCTTGTGAAATTTCTTAATTGTAAGAAAAAAACTAGTCTAGAACTGGGAAAGTCAGAGGGTGACCTCGAGTTTAGTCCTGGTTTGTAAATAAAATAAATAAAGCTGAAAGTGTCACACAATAGACCGGTAACGCAACTGATAGTAGCATAGCTTAGTATCGCCTGATAAATCTGTGTAAAATTTAACGTAGCTGAGTAACGCAGTGATAAACCTGTGTAACGTACATACCTAGTTCACCTGAAAATATGAGTCTAATAAAATACACCAATAATATTGCCACGTAATACATCCGAGAAACGATATTTTATACTTATACTATAAAACACAAGGCACATACATATATTACACATTAGCTAATCATAAATACAGTAATCTTAGTGGACGGCATCGTTACGGAATATGTTGTTAAACTTAATAGTAAACCGCAACATAACGTAAACACAGATACATTGTCGCACTTACATCTAAACGTACTTATCTAGATGGGTATATCGCAAGTGCTTTGTTCTACACCGCATACCATGGATAGGTACAACTAAAACCTTTGCTCACTATAAAAAAACTGATATTGATGCAATCAGTGACCAAAACCCTACCAGTTAAAACCGCATTTATCCTCAAACTCGTGCCAACCGATACAGCCTGAAAGTTATACCTGTAGGCTAGGCACGGCACGGATATGAACTTATATCTAGCACTCACCAAATGTCCTGAGCTGAACTAAGAACACTGAACTAAACTGATTAGGTTCCTATCTAGATCTGATAATCTTACGCAACTAAACCAATAAAATCGAAAATCACGCTTTCGTTAGCGGGTAGGATCGCGCGGGACTGTTCACGGTAGACCGACACTATTCTTTGTGGCTCGCGACAGACAAGGCAAACGATCTGGTGTTGCTATGTGTTGTGTGCAAACTTACACAAAGTTGGTAGATACTGTATAAAATCCCGTTATTTCTGCTTGACCTTTCTTTAAGAGGATATGTGAAACTGTCAGAAACGACAGCTGCCGAATCGTAAGACAGTGATAGCGCAATTAGACATCTTACCTCGAGGGAAGAGGTTAGATATAGATTCTTGTCGCTCAAAAGTAAGCGACGTAAGCGACAAATGATAAAACATCGTATTGCTTGAAATGTATTGAATTTATAAAAAAATCCTTTTACATTTATCTAAGTTCTGTGATTACTCACTCAATAATATAAAATAAACCGTAAATATTCTCTAAATTCGGATGTAAATCAGATTTAAAAGGGCCTATTTCAAAAAATAAATCTATCGAGAAAGGTTTCAGCAATCGTGTTTCTGTCTTACATTTATTTAGATTATATCCTCAAGTAATCACTGTATTAACATCAAGTTTGTAAACTGTACCGTTACCGAGTAAGAATGAAACGCAGCGACTCCAAAATTTCACATAGCCTCTTAATCCAAAGTAATTATGAATGTGTAAAACCTCAAACTTTAAAAGCGCAAGTTCGTAAAATATCATTAAAATCGGTTCAATAATTTAGTTTATCGAAATAACTGAAATAATATGCAATTCAAGTTGATTCAACAAAAATGCGTTTTTTGCTTTTCGTTACTTCTGAGTGGTGTTTATGGTCATTAGAATCCCAATTGAAGTTAGTGGTATTTTTTTGTTAAAAAGGTCTTGTTTTTACCAATTCATTTTTCAAGTGTAATGAACGGTCACGGTAGCGAACCGAAGAGTTCATGCTTCATGGTTTTGTTATAAGCATATTAATATTATGTAGTAAACTAAACAAATTATAACTGGGATTATTTAGTAACTGAAGTACCTAAGTAACTATAAGTACCTACATTACGGTGATTTTTATTTTGTAATTTCTCTAACTATATGCCAAATTAACACATTTTCTTTCTTACTTTCTTCAATTTATTTATTAATTAAAAGAAAATACATGAGATTAAATTTAAATAGGTACCTGCATAGAATACTAATTAAATAATAATATAAAATCAACACCCAACTGGGTGTTTAATTTGTACAATATTTAATTAAAAATAATCAATTACATTCAATTTGTTAATCATTAATTAACGTTTAATCAGGAGACAGGTCAAACCTTGAAGGCATCTATAAATCTCGGCAGTGTCCTAATAGAACGCGATCACGCGATCGTCGCGCGAGCAAGCGATGCGACCGTCGCGCGATCGCGCGATTAAACGTACTAACGATCGCGCGATCGACGTTCGCGCGAACTTGCGATGGTCGCGTCATCGCGTTCTATTAGGACACTGCTTAACGAAACAAATTGTTAGTAGGTTAGGTACCTATCTACCGAAAAGTAAAAAAACTAACCATTATCTACCATAGACATGGTTAAATAAACAATCACAAAGCATCAAACTCTTGATTGGTTCAGATTATACCATGAAGGAAACTCATTATAATGATTGTCGCTTTTCTGAAAACAACAAGTTGTTTGCAGACAATATAAAACAATTAACAACTATAAGATACCTTCTAGTCGACAAGCATGCTTGAAAATGTATTTTCCCTGTAAGTAATTAAGTTCGTTGTACCTTAAATTAGCCAACAATTGTGAAAAATATTTAACATATTCGTACCTACATTATTTTTTTAAAAGTGACTATAGAGCATGGTTTAGGAATCAAACTGCACCAACTCTACCTATTTTTCTTTCAACAACTGACCTAAGCCCTACTTGGTATGAAATAGGTTAGTATCTTATTCGGTATTGTGATATAATAAGCTATGATTTCTTTCCACGGATAGCGTGCAAACAGCGGCGTAGCGTGTCTTTGTAGCTACTAGCTAAGGTGTAATTTTGAAACACTGTAGAATAAGAACATCAGAATATTATTCCTGAAATTGTAACATAGTTCAGTCAGGTTTCTGGCCGTATCAAATAGTTTCTTACCTACTATAATGTATTTTCTACTAACCTATACAACGATGAGCCTATCTATCTATCACTTATATTCTATCACTATCAGTTTAAATTGCTGTCATAAACGTTTTGTAATAATTAGGGTATATAATATATATATGTATATTATTTATTATAATATATAGTATGTAGGTATCTGTGTAAATATTTGTATGTATGTATCATACATATTTTTATTACGACTCACCCGTCCAGACGCCAACTACTATCACTCCTCTCCATCCAAAGGTTGCCTGGAAGAAATCGCTTTTAGCGATAAGGCCGCCCATTGTAGCCTCTATTATTATTTTTTATTATTTTTTTTAAGCTTCCTTTTATAATGTTTATTTCCTCGGGGAGTACAATAAAGCGTTACTATCTATCTATCACTAGCTGACACCCACAACTTCGTTTGTATTGCGAACTGGAACTACTTTGTCGGTCTGTGCATTGTCTGTCAGTCAGTCAGTTAGTTTCAAAGCCTTTTAAATAATTAGAAGATAAGACGCTATCTGCTAGCTAAAATTAGCCTATGTTTATTTTTAGCACTTACAAATAAAATACACCTAAGCTATATACTCAACTCTTGGATTACCGAATGGATTCAGTAGTTTTGGAGTGATTAAGGAGCAAAATTCATGTTATAATCCATCACGACAAACTTTTGACCTAATAATATCAGTGTGATATCAATAATATAAATGCCAACTATTTTTTCGATTGGCGGGCCTAATCGATCGGTCAGCCTATAGTAACCCTCACAACGAAATTAAACTGTTATTTCAGCTTTTCAGGTCCCTTACAATCAAATCAAACTGTTATTTCAGGCTGTGTAGGTACGGAAAGTAAAAGTCATGGCTGTAGATAGAGGCAACGAGAAATAATTGAGCATTCAATCGAGTTATCAACACGCAACACAATTTACTTTACACACGTAGGTAGATAGAGTAGAAAGGCGGTATGTAGGTGAGTGTACCTAGCTATGTTTTTACCTATAAACTAGATTTCTACATTGTTCTCTCAGCAAATTTTATAATTCACAACCTATGTGTTAAATTACTCAGATAGGTACAATTAGTTTCATATTTTATTTCGCTAAACTTATTTTTACTCATTCATACTTTAGTATTTTTTATGAAATCTGTAAGTGGACGATCGCTATAGCGGTGTTGCACAGGCCTATATGTTAGATAATTAATCAAAGTTCTGTGTGTGTACACACTGTTCTGGTCATAGGCAGGCTTGATCTCTTACCATCAGGAGAGCGCCTATTTCCTTTTTCGTCACTTTTTATTGTTAATAAAAAGAAACATGAAGAATGTAAAGCGAAGCCACTCTACTCCGTTGCAATGCATTGCGTCGCAGTTTTGTACTGGCATATTGCACTGAATGCGTCCTTTTTTATTTTCTTTATTTGTACCTACATGTAACGAGTTTTTACGGGGGTGACTCACTGCGTGACAAAACCCGTTAGGGTAAGTCCGGGGTAGATGGCCCTACTAACTTTGAGGACCTAAATTTGGAATAAATTTAATGATTTAAACTACCATTTTGATTAAAAACAAAACTTAAACTATCCATCTTACTATATCGATATAATAATCAATCTCAAAATCAACAGATATGGCACTATTGACTATTTTAAAAAAAAATACGATTGGCTATCTCTCCCAGAGTGTCCGGGAGTGATAGCCATAGGGCTTTGGGGGAGATGGCCAGTTGTTTTCTTGCCCTTTCCTTTGCCCTCAGGGTATTTTAATTCATTTTTTCTTATTACCACAGTTAGAACACAACATGTCATCGTATTCAGTACAATTTCCGTGGACCCAGAGCAAACATAATTTTAAATTTCAGCCAGTCTTCATCGAGTTGGGTTCTGTAGTAATTTTCACCACAACCTCTGTCAACCGCTTCCTCTCCGTCTTTATTTCCACTTTCAGCAGTATCACCCAAAACCAGAATTTCTTTGCAACTTCTGTCTGAGATCCTGCGAATAGTTTTAAGTTTCCTAGAAGTATTTTATTTGGCCTTGTACTTTGCCCAAAGCATTTTTAAGGTCTCCTTCAATTCAATTACCTCTAGTTGAATGCCTGCCTTCCGGACATAGAGTTTGGCATCTGTAAAAACCCTTTTTTGTTATATGTTGGTCTTGAAATAACTTCATACTTTAAGGCCATCTTCCCCAGAAACAACATGGTCATCTATCCCAATTTCATGGGGGAGATGGCCATACCTGTTTCTAAATTTATTTTATTACCCTCATGGTTCATTTTGAGGTTAGAATATGAGGAAAGTTATTTACCTTACGATAACATCACAAACGGAAGCCTATTTCTAAAAAAAATTCTGTGACCACATAATATGGCAAGTGGCAACCCCTTATCTTATATTACATGAGTGTTGAAAAAACTAAGTGATTTTACTCATTTAAAACTAAAATTACGCGCAAAAATCACTCTGATACTGGTTGTTGGCTGGAAGGCGAAGCATACTATACTGTCATTAACGTCATCTACCTGTTATAAGTTGGTTTTTTTTCATCTGGTCTTCTCTCCCTTACGGCCATCTACCCCGGAATTACCCTATAACTAAAAAAACTATAAAAAAAACAGAATGCATCCAAATCTAGCGTTGCGCCTGCGACGTAAATGCCGATACAAAACTTCGACGCAACGCAACACAAGGGAGCAGTGTGGCTTCTAGCTCTAAGCCAGCTTTTAACTTAAAAACGGACAATAAAGTTTAGCAACCACTAACCACAATAACAGTTTAAAAGAAACTGCTCTATGGTTCAACGACCATGCGTTTTGCAACGATTTCGTGCATTTTACGATACCTATGATGTAATCAGAAGATACTGGAACGGTGGTTTCTGTCTGCGAGTCAAGGTAGCTCGACATGGTTCGACAACTCGGATTTTAAACATTTCATAGAAAAATATATTATATATCTTCCAAATAACGGAGCACTTGGGAACGGTCCTTTATTTTGAATATCAGGCCGCCCCGCTCGTGTTTTGTTTTTTGTAGGGCGCACGCGACAAACCGCTAGAGACGCCTCTGGCTACTGACACTCATTAGAGTTCTTATCTCCATACACTCTCGCTCAGGTTAATGAAACTTTTTATATGATATAATATAGAAAAGCTAACCTTATATTTGGAATAGGTCCCGATTGCACTTGCAGAATTCGCAGTGCCTGATTACACTCACACTAAAAAAGACAATTTACTAAGTTGCGCGCTGATGTCTTATAAATACAATTCTGTAAAGCTGTACTAAGTCAGTAAGTAAGATAGGTATCCGGTTTTCCATTATGTGGTAGGTAAAGTATGTTATCAGATATTATGTGAAAATAACTTCAAGCTTCAGTGCCAATTGTGTAATGTAGGTTGGAATAATATCCAAATAATATACAATGACTGACTGTCTGTCAGACAAAGTACGCGCTAAACCACTGAACGTAGAAACTTGAAAAACTTGGGCGTGCTCGTTTTAAAGTACTGGCGCGTACGAAAGAAGTTACGAAATGGATTTTATTAATTCGCAAAGCAAACGAACTTGCGCGAGTAATCTATTAATACAGGACTGGACATAGACTTCAGGAGCACTCAAGTCAGTTCGTGTAAGCTAATACAGCTTCGAAATTTCAGGGTCTATTTTTCGGTCTATTTTCTGGTCTATTTTCCGCCTTTGAAATCAATTGCATGACTTTAACTGATTATGATTCTTACAAATGTATAATATTCAACATAGAGATAGAATTTCATTTTCAAACTGGAAGTAGAAGGATATTTCTCAAACTACTGCAGCAGGTACTTCTGTTAATAAATTGATCAGGAATTTCTTTGCTTTCAGGGTTAGTGGATGTCAATTATTGTGTCACGACAAGCTTGTTAGGTATTGTCATTATGTGACATTGAAGACACAATAGCATTGATGAAAACCTCACTTTTTTGCAAAGATTGCTTCAAGATTTTTTTATAGCATTATTTAATTGTTGCATGAAAACGAGGCTAGTATATGTTTAGACTAGCTAACGCCCTCAACTTTGACTTGTGTGCATTGCGTATTTTGGTAATTCTTTTTTAGTACTCACTTTCAGCTCTTGACCAACACATCCTCCAAGTTTCAAGACTATGTCCAGTGGTTTCGCCTGTACGTCGCCTGTCAGTCAGTCAGTCACTCAGGACTTACATCCCATATTCTATTATATCCC
This sequence comes from Lobophora halterata, assembly GCA_932526365.1. Taxonomy (NCBI): domain Eukaryota; kingdom Metazoa; phylum Arthropoda; class Insecta; order Lepidoptera; family Geometridae; genus Lobophora; species Lobophora halterata. The sequence continues at coordinate 4,388,413 of OW052012.1, forward strand.
ATATTCTAGAATATGGGTGAAGTCTTTTATATACTTATAATCCCATATATTATCCCATATTCTAGAATATGGGTGAAGTCTTTTATATACTTATATTGAATTGATTGATTTATGTGCATTCTTTTGGTAGAGCAGATGCCGCTAGCAATATGTCAAAAGTATACTATAATATTATAATTCGCAATGTTCTCAATAGATATTTCTGAGAAAACTGTATAATTTTGATTACTTTAATTAAAATTTATAACCACTGGATATTTTTGTATTTAAATCATCAAAATCATCTGGAATATAATTTCTTTAGGATTTCCATCTTAAAGAGATACTGTATTGTAACTGTCATGTATAGAGGACATAAAATACAATAACATTTTAATTATCTCAATGAACTAACAACAAATTTGTGTATAACTTATTCTTAGGCCCAGCGCAAACCTGCGGAGAGGCGGCGAAGAGACTGAAAAGACACACGACCATTGAAACTAAATTTCTTAGAAAATACATACGGCGGCGGTGGAGCGGCAACGAGAGCCGGCTCCGATCTGCGACCCAACGTTACCCGCATTTTCAACCATATGTCATAGATAAAATTTAGTTTAAATTGTTATCTTACAAGTCTCTTCGCCGCGCCTTCGTAGGTGTGCGCTGGGCCTTACTAGAACAATAAAGACAAAATGATGCGACGCTATTGTTAGTATATTATTGTTCAGATGGTGTTGAGATAAACAACAAATGTATGCTATTTAGTAAACATTTGTAACATAAATCATTTGTTTTATAAAAACAGCTGTGACTCTTTTGTACCAGAATCCATAACTATAATATTATGGCTCGTAAAGTATGTACATAAGTATCAATTCTACAGCTCACTAAGTTCCTTTCTTAATTGGAAAATTATAAACAATACTCTACTTATTATGTATAATTTACCAAACTTTACTATAAGTACAGGGTAGGTAGGTACTAAGCTATGATATACACAAGAGATAGACAAGTCCGTCGATACATCAAATCGGCACCTAACTTACTAGCGCTAAAATAGCGAACGTGGCGCGTAATTGAAATATCCTAATTAATTCTTGACTGTACCTTTGTTGTTAATCATTAAAACTGTCATTATTATAAATCCAGTTGTATAACTTACTTGACTTACCGTTGGGAGGCGTTCCCTGCAGGATTCTGTCTAGTTTCCAATTAACCTTGAACCTACCGGAAGTACCGGAACATTTACACTGTGACGCTGTGATCTCTTACCATCTGGAGAGCGCCTGATCTTATCTCGTCACTTATTTAATAATATAAGAAAACACATATATGTATTTTTGTATTTAGTCCTATGATTAGTTTAGTATTACCTATATATATCATTGTGCATAATATTGTGAGTACTTTTATCTAGTTGTCACAAATAAATTATATTTGAATTTTTACCTACTTGTTTTACTTTTACATACTTCATTCAGCCTTTTTGTTTTTTTTTCTTGTTGTGGCAACCGACTTTCTAAAGGTCCTTCGATGAATATTGTGATGTCATTGGTTATCGAATGCTGGTATTTGCGAAGGGAGTGTCAATAACATTAAAGAAATAAGCAATAACAATAAAGACTGGTATAATCAGGTGGTTCTGTATACCTAACAAACTCAGAACAAACACCATTGAACATCAGTCACACATATGTTTACCCTGAAGCGGGAATCGAACTCGACACCGACGACGTGGCAGTCCAATACATACTTGCCACTCAACCATTCGTGTCGACAAGATGGTTAAAGCCTTTACTTTTTGGGCTACAGTACAGACTCTGTAGGCCAAAAAGTAAAGGCTTTCTTAAAAGGAAGTCTGTAGGTACTACTACTACAGCGCTTGCTAACTACTGATAAAGCTTGAGCTTGCACAAGCAATGGTCAATAATCAAGATAACTTCACAAAGGCATATTATATCGTTGTATGCATCTTAAATCTTAGATGATGTCTGTGTATTAATTTAGATCCACCTCACCATCGAGCAATGATGTCATGTTAAGGAACTTACAGGTAATACATTATTCATGAGCACGCGTTTGGATCAGCCAATGATTTTGTCAACATAAACAAAGACTTCAACCGCTAAATTATTTTAACAATGCGTTGCGATAGAATTCCTGAATTGATTTACGGTAGTCATAGGACTAAAAGACGTAAGCAGCTAGTACTAAGTACTATACATGCGGACAGACTATTATTAAAAAGGCGAAAAATAAATAAGTTTTTAAAAAACTGAAAGAATGAGAATTTGAGATGAAATGTTGCTGTTTTTAGCGCAGATCTATGATCAACCTATTTGGCTTAGAACCTTTATTTCTGTGATGCTATTAGTAGGTGATGTTTTTATCGACTAAAGTTGCTATACAAAGTCCGTCCCTACCTGAGTGAGGATATCAGAGTAACATTATGTGAATCATTAATACTCTCCAGGTTAAATTACTGTGATGTGGTGTATGGCCCGTGCCTACTTATGAGAACAGAAAAACTAATACAGCGCGTTCAAAATGCTTGTGGTAGATTTTGCTTCCAAGTTCCCATATTACTCCGTTTCTAAACGCATCTAACTTACTTAAAATGAATGCTCGAAGAAAGTTACACTTGACAGTTCTACTCTTTGGTATTATAGGCAAAGAAACCCCTAAATACCTATATGATAGGCTTTCAGCTAGGGCGCATACCCTGAAAAAGTACCCTGTGAGAGCATGTACAATATGGCGTCGCAATCAAGTCGCAATACGCGTCGTATAGGATACTTGATTCATCGAATTGCAGTATGCCATGTATGCCATTGGATGATTGCTAAAATCACTCTAGCCTTGTCTATGGCTAAAAATTTAAATGACCCAATTGGGTGATCTTGCATAAATAGGTAATGTTGCCAGTAAGACAATTGTAAAATTAGTCTTAAATAATGTTTTCTTGTCTTATTTTAGTAGTTTTAGTTTTAGTTTTTGGTTATTTATACGTTCCGTGTCGTTGCCACTGGGGTCTAGCAGAACACCAGCGCTGCAGCGTGCTGCCAGTACGCTGCAGCATGAAAGCTGAGCTAGGCCCCCATTGATGGAGGACTCTGTTACTCTGACCTTTTTTTGTTAATTTATGTTTCATGTGGTTTTCATCAATAAAATTATTTCTTTTCTTTTCTTTTTTTTCTTATTAACTTTATGTACTAGGTACAGTAGAAAATTACCAAGCCATGGTCTCTATACGATTATCACTTTATCAGTCGTGCAATGAGGTGTAGTAGAATTCGTTTCGTTCGAATTACGGTATTACAAGTATTGAAAGTGTGTAAGACTTGCACTTTCGAAAACGATTCGGACTGTGCTACCTTTTTTACGCTAAAAATGTTTTTTTATTTCATAGATGTATGACAATGAACATTTTATTTATGGAATTAAATTTAAAATTATGCTTACAAAAATTATTAAGACTTGTTGTCTACATTTTAGTTATATTTCGGGTATCTCACACAATTTAGATAGGAAAATATTTATCGACTCGTGGAAAATCAAAAGATATATTCAGCATTAACCCATTCAGCCTTGAAGACTTGTTAGTGTTTGCCACCCGCCATTAGCGGGTTTTTAATAATAAATCCAATAAATACCTAATGGGAAATTTTGTTTACTTTTCATCACTATCGCAGTAAACATGGAAAAGTAGAGATCTCTCTAAAATGCACGCCCTACGTTTGCGCCATGGGTCTATGGAAGCGATATTTGAGGATTGTGCACTTTTAGACTGAATTGAATAACGAAGTTTAGAAGTAGTTAGCACTTATTTATCTTAATTTGTTTTCTGTAAATTACTAATTTAAAAGAATAGGCAAATACGAGTATATTGATTATCTTTAAAGTAAGTAAGTCCTAGTAGGTACTTTAAATTACAATGTCTCGTATTCGACTGTATCATTTAGCTAGACAATGAACTACCTATCTCATAAATTAGTACGCTATTAAAATAATCTTAGCATAAACAAAATCCCAAGTATTCTACCATAATGGTTTATTTAATACATATAATTAAAAGTATCATTTAATTACTTTATTGTGCAATAAAAATGAGAATTAGTGAGATAACGAATTATTTTAAAACCTTAGTTTCACTGCTTTTGATTAATCGTGTATGCTACGCAGTGCTACGCGCCGTAGCATTTAGGTTTTAAAACAATAAAAAAAGTTGTTTTGAGTCAAATCAAGTAAATATTATTAAGTAATATACTTAACTTATAAATACCGAAAATGCTATTAAGTTAGTATTTAAAAGGAAATCGAAAGTACAAGCCGTTGCAAAAAAGCTAAAAAGTTTTGATAAAATAAAGATACCCACCTACTTAGATTGAGGAAAGGCGAGTTTTAAATCAATTAAACTGAAAAATAAACAAAAGGTATATCATTGCGCAATCCCATCAAATCCTGGCAAAAAAAAAAATAAATGGCAAACGACGCGACGAGACGAGATGAGCTAAGCCGTAAGTCAACACAATACAATCATGCATCGATTCCATGCACCCATTTGGATATATATTAAACTAGGTAGGTATGTAAGTATTCTATAAATATATTGGTAATCTTGATAAAGGATAATTGAGTTTATAATAGGGAAACACCTTGACAATCCTAACGGCTGTCATCGTTGACCTACAGTTATAGTTCCAACTAGGTTCTAGTTAGCAAATACAGGATGTCTCATGACTCATGAGACAAGAGCCGTGTCAATACTTTAAATATAAAAGACTAGCTGCAGCCTATGACTTCGCCTTCGTGGTGTTGCCATGTCTATTTCCAGATAATGAGCTTCACTTGTAACCCTTGAGGACGTGGTGGCTGAGTGGATGAGGCCCTTGCCTTGCGATCTGATGGTCGCGGGTTAATCCCGGTGGCAGTCATGCGTATGACTATGTATGCTTCCCACGTTTACGCAACGGTGAAGGAAAACATCGTGAAGAAACCGGCATGTCGTAGAACCTAAAGTTCGAAAACATGTGTCGAGTGCACGAAAGGAAGCTCTTCAAGGCGCACTTGAAATCATTTCATCACACTGGTTCGAAAGAACTAGTGACACGATAAGAAGAAGACTTGTAACCCAATTGGTTTAGAAGTTTCGCTTGATTTGAGTTGAAAAGACGCAACTTGGGAATTGAACAAGATTATTTTTGCAAAAAAAGTGAGTCTGTCACTATCACTTTCATTAAATTCAATTACTTTCTACATGCATGATCCTTTCTCATATACATTATTATGTATGCAAAAAATAAGAGATCAAATCCGGATTACAAACTAGTTTTTTTAATTAGATGCGTTTGACACCCGTCAAATTCTTTGCAAGGTTATTTTGCGATGGATTCTAGAACTACTATGATGTTAGAACTATAATGATGTTTATAATTTGTTTTTAGAGTCACCAAGCCTCTTCTCTTTTTTAATACTCGTACTCGTCGTTTTAAATACTGACTAACTAGCTGACGCCCGCGACTTCGTTTGCGTTGCGAATTTACAAACTTCCTTTCTTAGTAGGTACTCACTTTCAGCTATTGAGGAACACGTCTTTCAAGTTTCAAGTTTCAAGTCTCTACGTTCAGTATTAAGCCTTGATATCAATGCTTTAAGGCTTCGCCAAACAGAACGCGTACCTACGCCGCGTCAGGGCGCTAAAGCGTTCCGGACGCGACACGCTATAGCGCTGCGTTGTATTGTACAGATATATTGAGAGCCTGACAAACAGTCCTGACGCCGCGACAGAACGTTGCGTTTACTAGCGCCGGCGCTCGGTGTGACAGTAGAATACCGTCATAGTACAACACTGTTCGGCGCTATAGCGCGGCGTCAACTTAGCGCCCTGACGCGGCGTAAGTACGCGTTCTGTTTGACAAACCCTTTAATGTTTTATTTACATAGCCAAAACAGCGCTTTATATTCCAATAACACGGCGCTACGCAAAAATACTGGTGCAGTGGTCAGAACCGATAATTATTAAAGTCGAAAGTTATCAGTTGACACGGTCTCTCTCTACATTACCTATGCTCGAGTGGCTGACATAATTTGACTGATAAGAGCAGTCGTGGAGGCGGTACCTTAGTTCTAAGAATACGCTTTCACTGCTCAGTATTTTAATATCAACAATATTTATTTGGTCTTTTTTCGTTGTAGCGCGGTTTGATTCACAATTCTCGCTGTGCTTAGTTTATTATGTAGAATAATATTTACAAAAATTATAGAGTTTGGTTACTGGAAGTGATGGTAACATTGGTAACGTCAAGCCAAAAGTGGCGCTGAAAGAGACTATTCTACAAGATTTTAGGTCAAATTAATGGTTATCAGTAGGTATCATAATCGGTATGTTCGATGATGATGTTTTTATTCGATATTTGGTCGATTGAACTAAATTGCATTAATATCATCGCAGTTTTTTTCAAAGAATAAATAATTATGGTACCCCCACTGCTGTATATCTGTATTTTCATAACAAATGGTAAAGAGTTTGTTTAGTTTATTTGTGAAACTGAAAATCATTCGTTGCCCTTTGTTATCAGATAAGTAAATAACTGTTATTTATTTTGCAACACAATCGTATTATTTCAAGATAACTTGGTCTGCCTTTTTACCTTCAGTTATGGAAATTGGATAATCACGTAGGTACTCGCATTTATAAATAAATATCATCCCATTTATGATTTGGTGACACAAACCCAGTTTATAGAGACAATAGAGCAATCCTTATTCACATCGCTGTCATCGACTATTATTGGATCAAATCATCGAGAATCTAGCAAAGATCAAACGGACAAAAGGGAACAAAAATTCGAGTTATTCGAGGATTTCAGCAGGGATTTTGGTAGGGGTCCGCCATTTTGTTTAAATTTTGACGTAAAATTCGATAACACGAACCATTGACAGCGATGGAAATTAGGACCCAGCATGGTGATGACGAGTAACACTGTTACTCGTTTGGGTGTTACTCATGGGAACCCATCATGAAATCCAGTAAAACCAAAGAATAATTCAGCAGGTTAACCAGCTAACAACACTCTTTTGCCTGAAACGCTTGCGATGGCATTTGTACATGCACCTTTGCTAAATAAATATAAAATACTCTTCTTCTTCTTATCGTGTCACTAGTTCCTTCGAACCTTGAAATCCTTTCACCACACGTGAAAGGACCACGTCCTCCTAATATAATAAAATCCTCCTAATAAAATACTCTGAATAATATTGGGCTTTCTGAAAAAAAAAAACAAATTAATTCGCTGCTAATAATTACCTACTTAAATAATTCTTGAACAAATCAATACCTTGGAAAATTATTTTATTTTTGTTTGTGTCTGTCTATCAATCTTTCTATCTAACCAACCTCCCTCTTGCACCACTGTTGGGTATAGGCCTCCTCTTCAGTACCCCACTTTTTGCAATCATGAGCTAGCTTGATCCACTGGCATCCGGCTGCTTTTATGATGTCATCCGACCATCGGGCGGATGGTCTGCCTCTAGATTGGTGAGCACCCCACGGTTTGTTTGTTTGTGTAAAGTAGTCAAATTTCGTGTATATGATTTGTTCACATGCAAGAAAAATAAAAGCACAATACTACGTAAATAGGTTATTCTGTGGCGTAAGCTGCTCACCTTACTATGTCGCTACCTACGCTACCATAACTACAAACATTGTATTCATGTATTGACCTCCAGGCACTAACATTCAAGGTCTTTGGAATATCTTCATTTTACTTGATAGTTCATTCCAACCGGACTTGCAGCATCACCTATTTTACTATTGTTAGTTTTTGTGGGCACTACCTACCTGTTTCTTATTGACATCCTGTACCATAAAAGCTTTGACAATTTACTTCTTAATTAATTGTGTTCACTTATTATACGAGTAGGATTGTAATTTTATTATATTAAATATTTATTTTACAAAGAAATTGCCGGTCTAATCCAAAGGTCTAATCATGTCTTTTCTATCTTTGTTTTGATGTAATTTTAGACTGTTGAAAATCAATAAATTAACATATCACTTAGTTATATCTATACGTAATGTATGACTGCCCTCAACAAGCTTTTGATGACGAACCCTAATTGTGACGTTTTTATGGATGAATGGAAGAAGCTGATGGTAGAGTGTCTGATTTTCTATGAGAGCGTTGAATGAAAGTTATTTTATACTTTGATACTTACGTTATCTTTTTTAATCTATTTCTGTAATTATTTTTTCATTGTCATTTTTTTTTACTTTATTTTATCAATTAATGCCATGAATGTTTTATTTTTTGAATGATTTAATTTTTTTTGTGTGTATGTGTGATATGAAATTAATTGTTCTGAAATGTATAATATAATATTAGTTAGTGTAAGTGGTGTAAAACCGTTCTAATTAATTAAATAAATAATAATGACTAGTTCAGTACTTGGATTACTAATCCAGCGTGTGAATAAGAGTTGATATAGAGTCATCTTAATGCAAATAAACTCTACTCAACATACCATAGACAAAAAAACCCAGTTATGATAGTCTCCTACATAACCATCAACTTAACTACTTACATAGGTTGGTATATATTGAATTTTCTGAACCGTAAAGTTTTCCGTAACGTTTTAAACAAATGCTACTAATAATTTATATAAGTAATGGATGACTTGGGTTATGTAGAATGTTAAATGCTTCTTGCTACATAAATAAATATTAGCATCATTGTAAACACTTAAGAACACTTGAAGAATGCATGATTTAAACACAAAGAGTACGTTACTCAAAGACATGATAATTTTAAAGCAGATAATAATTAAAGTTAAACAATTTAAAAACATATTATCAATATTTAGATTGTTCAATTGGAGTAAATACTTTTGTATCCTATTAGATACTTCGAACATATTATTAACTACCTACATAAGTATCTACTTAATTCTAGTTAAGTAACCTCAGCACAATATTTTGTCATAACGATGTTAAGTAACTTATCATTGCTATGTGAACTACCTTACCTACGAGGGACTATGGTACCTATGTCAATATACATATTAGGTATATTATGTGCTAAGTATAAGATCTTCACAACGACTCGCAAATGAAAACAACAAATTGTTTAATATGAAAAACTCGTTTATTCTCGAAACATACAATCACGATCACAATACAGGCATGCTATACTTGTAATATTATACATTACGTTTTTATAGTCTAGATTTGCTCGCGTGAAAATTAATAAAACTGGCTACTCTCTTAGAGTTTCATTTAACTGCCTATTTTTATTTTCTACAGTAGTAATAAATATGCAGATATACCTTATTTTTAATTATAAAATGAGCTGGAATGTTATTGTTGAGCGGAATTGCGCCATTTGGCAACATGTCCTCGACCTTTCCATTCGTTCGTACACAACCTGACTCGTCTTCAACACGACCCCGTACACTAAGGTTTCATAACATTCCTTAACTTATATCTAAATTATTATAGAAAGCGATATCTACACGCGTATCACTGATATGACCGTATACGATCAAGGTAACTCATAATTTTTGGTAATGTTATGCATCCATCTCAGCGTTGTTGACCCGTTTCCAGGGGCGAGGTCACCGGTGTGACCATGGCCGACGTTTACGGCGACTATGCTAGGAGATGGGCCAGCGCTAGCATCAAGACCGACGCACCGAGTGTCGGCATAGCTGCCGCGCTTTGATGCGCCTCTCCTGAACCAGAATCGTCGGGACTAAGATCTTCCGCAAACACGTAGCTCTTAGACCCAGTGTGCGACTTCAAAATCCTGTAATTCACTTCGTTTACCGACACCTGATTCTTCACAAAGTTGTATAACCTGTTAATAACCGCGTATGTGTTACCTTTATCGTCGAAAGTGAACCTATCCACCCACTGAATGTAGTTAGGGTCACGGGCGATCGTTTTTTGACCGTGTTGGAAATCGACTGTCGTGTTCCATTCTGCGATGGTCGAGTTGGCTATCAGACCATAGAATAGTATGCCTGTGGAGTCCATCTTCATGCCGTCGGTTTGTGACGCCTTAGTTCCTAGGTCGACTACGTAAGGACGTAGCGCTCCGTCACCTCTTTCGGCGAGTGTTTCGTTTCGTAGAACTGATGCGTTGATCGCATACAGATGGTAGCTCGAAAGTGGGCAATAGTAAACTTTCCTGTCAATTTTGTTGTCTTCCGAGCGGTACTGCGGGCCGAGCGCAATGCCGTCGATGTTGACCGGAAGGCTCACCGTGGTTCCGTTGATGCGGAAGAGAGTAGCGTCGGACGTCGATGACATCGACTGCGTGTCACGAAGCTTCCACGATTTTTTGTCGCTGCGCCGGAACACTATGATACCCGGATCCGATGCACTGTTGTCAGTAATGTACGCGTAGTCTCCGTCGACAACTAGATCATTCAAGTATGTGGAGTTGGGGTTTACCGTGTCGGCAGGGAGGGGCATGCGTTCCATTTCGTTCTTGCCCGTCTTTAGGTCGATTATTACGATGGAAGGAGGGCACTTGGGGTCGGGCTTTTGGGTAAGAGTACCTATTCTACCATTGTCCAATATCCACATGATTCCATTCTTGTCAATTTCTATGTTCTGGACGAACTGCAGTGAGTTGCAGTCACCGATGGTGTTGGCGCTCCAGCTAGGGAAGGGCTTGAGCTTGGGCGCCGTGTCGCTGCCCTGCACCGGTATCGTCGCCAGCGTCGCCGGCACGCCGTCCAGCATCCTCGGCATTGTCAGGAACAGGTTTTCTCCGTAAAAGTTTATTCCAGAGATTAAAACGTTTTGGGGGATGTATCGGCTCGTATTGAGGTAGGCCTCGCGATCTGCCGGGGATTGCCATTCGAAGTCGATGGCGTTCCATTCGTACACGACACGGAATTGTTCGCGGCGAGGGGACGGCGCTCGAGGAGGGTTGGTTTCGTTCTGCGCGGCCGCGGCGGCGAGGACGGCTAGGATCACTAGAGGCAGCATGGCGTGCGGCGCAGTCGGCGCGAGCGATCAGACTAACTCCGGAGCACCACGCCGCCGGCTTGCAGGGCGCCGCGCGTGATCGCACCGCTACGTCACTCCACCACACAAACAATTGGACCCTGACTAATAAATGTCTCTAAATACTTAAACCGTCTCTATAAACATTACCAACACGCAATACGCTCGCTTAGCATAACGTCTCGTGTACCTTACCTACTAAGTATACTTTACTCATTAGACCTCATATTCATAGATATACATTTAAATATGTAAATCTCTATAGCAAGGGTGTCTCAAGGTCGGACCTTACCCCAACACAGACGGAGGGAACAATTATACCCTTTATTCGCAAAAGGGGTCTTGATACTTTTAGAGTGAGTTAACAGCTCGCAATACAAATAATGTTATTGTTAAAAGTACAATAGCACTCCTAAACGACCTACTTTTGTATCGCGATGTGACTTTGGTGCATTTTGTTTGTGTTTTTTAATGAGTTCATTGGCGTAGACCGCTACGAAAGTGCTATGATAGTAATAATTTGCATAACATTTATTCAGTTTGCGTGAATAATTAATGCGTTTAAACTAAACATTATTGTTTTGAAAAGACTGATAATTTATTTTTATTGCCATATACCAATATGAATACAGAATAACTTTCATTTTTAAATTGTGTATTTTATCTGCTTAGTAGAGTATAAAAATATAATTAAATAACTATAAAAAAATAAATTATTTAGTGTTTTTTAAAATTAATTTTATGTTATATTATGTTTTTCGGAAAATTAATCCATTTTATAGACCTTTGGTACTTAGTTATTATCAATAACAATTTTTCCCTCATGGGTTTCAATAAACTAATAGCATTTTTTATTTTAATTTTTAGAAAATAACTCTTAGTTTTTGCTTTGTCTTAGTATTTGTCGCCTCTTCCAAATGTTGGGGGAACTCCGAGGACGAAAGTCTTTAACAACGGAGCGTCAACGGAATAAAAAGAAAATGTAAAATGAAGTTGAAAATCATAAAGAAAAAACAGAAGTTTAAAGATGTAGCGATTAACAAAATGAGTCATTAGTCTAGCCTTTGTAGGTACCAATATACTAGGAAGTTGACAAATACCGCATCTGCATGTTGTCTGGATTCAAAGTCCCATAATGATTCATTGGTAAATCATCGTTCGTTCTAGTAACGAAGTCGAACACAATATTAAAAAAAATCCATAATTATTATTCTTGTTCAGTATTCAGTATTTAATTGCCATAATTTAGCTGACGCCCGCAACTTTTTTTGCGTCACGAGTTAACGAAAATCCTTTCTATTACCCGCTTACATTTCTTGAAAAACATACACTCGAAATTTCAAGTCTACAGTTTAGTGTTTTAGCATGTGCATTGTCAGTCAGTCAGTCAGTCAGGATGGAAACTTTTATAATATATTAGCTGATGCAACTTCGTTTGCGTTGCGTATATTAAAATTCCCTTCTAAGTACTCACATTCAGCTATTAACGAACACTCCAATCCTCCAAGTTTCAAGTCTCTACGTCCAGTGGTTTGGCTTGTGCGTTGTCTGTCAGTCAGTCAGGACGACGAATTTTTTTATATACGTTAATTAATTGGGTAGGTATGTAAGTAGTTTTAATCTGAGTACCATACTTAGTTAATACTTTGTAGTTATTAGCTTTGTGCTATTATAAAAATTAATAGGTTGACACCAAAAGTAGTTGCTGTATTTGTCATAACAGGAAGTGTTCATGTCGAGACGGTATCTTGAGAACCACCTGGCTTCACACGTTCGGCCCATGAGAAATTTTTAGATGACAACATAGTCCGGCCTTGGCTAGACGTAGTTATAGTCTATAACAAAACAATATTAGCAACAAAATATTACAACACTGTGATTTACTGTAGGTACGATTAACATATATGTTATTTTCTTGCTTGTTTGTAGAAAGAATTCAGTCCGACGTAAAACTCGTTTAAATATGTACGTACCAACATATCTATCAATTTAAAGACTTCGGTTTGGTTTCATGTGCGATAAATGTTTTCGAAGATAAATTCTACAATTAATTTTGAATGAAGGTCTGCTATAAAATAAATAATTACTTAAATATAATTAACATGAATGGAGTGTGACTTACATAATTCTGTTCTGTTGTTTAAATTCTTAATCTAAGCAAGTAATTCCTTTATCTATAATATATTTCAAAGTTCTATTCATCAGGGATCAGGGAAAATTATTTTGTAATAAAACTTAGGTAAGTATTTATAAGTTTATTGCCTACTTGCACCAAACTGTCAAAAACCCTAAGTAATGACTTAACTCGCTTGACAGTTCTTAACGGTCAGAATCTGTACTGTTAAGAACTACCAAGCCAGTTTAGTAATTGCTTAGGGACTTTGACAGTTTGGTGCAAGTAGCCATATGAGTGATTGAGGAGACTTCATTTAAGAAATTTGTAGGATAGGATAACGTTGGTTGAGCATATTTACAATGCCACTTGTAGTTTATTTAGACAAGATTTTTTGTTTTTGATTTCATTATTTATTTATTTATTTATCATTTCTTATCAATAACGGCCTTTTTAAACTTCATAAAATAAATATTGTAACGGAAGAACGAGGTTCCCTAGTACAGTTATGGTCAACTGGGGTAAATACCTACGTGCATTGCGACTTTTTTAAATTTCTTAAAAACTCTATCAAAAGTACAGCAAAGTGCGCCAACCTTAAAATTTACAGTACTACACGACAGACTTTACTGTAATGCTTATAGTTTTTTGAGTAATTCCAAAAAGTCTCAATAATTGACGCATTTGCCTCAGGAGAATATAACTAAGGAGGCTCTAACCGATATATTATAACAATAGATTAATAATCTAATGCGTGAATGAATAAACTATTTGATTTGATTTGATTAGATTTAAGACGACTCATTCTATTGTTTGTTTATATTTCATTGTTCATTGAAAATCATTCTCAGATACTTGCATCAAACAAAATGTGGCTGTGCATCATCTGACGAGCGCGTTGATGTCTTTTGTGCGAAATCATTAATACATAGTTTTTTTTTTTTTAAGTATTATGATTTTAACTTATTGGCACGAAAGGCGCATCTGAAAGGCTTTCACCACACTGGTTTGAACAAGTGACACGATAAGAAGAAGACTTGCTGGTGAAATCAGCAACATCTAACGTCATATCATAAGCGCTAAAATATCAGTCCACATAAACAGAAACAAAAAGGATTAAGTAAAGTACCTAAGATTTGATCTATACTATTTAAATGGCTTTAGTTTTAATATTGCGTTTTTAAAATAATATGAATTTTTAGACTTAGAATTAAACGACTTTTGAAATATTTTATATAAGTATACCAATTAAATTTATTTGTCATAATAATAATAAAAAATAAATATTAAGGACATTTCACACAACTCCATCTTTCCCAAACTAAGCACACTATAATAATAACTGATACAATTCTTAAATACATACATACATAGAAAAACATTAAATAGGTAGTATCAATAAGCATCTAATTCGCAATTCATTACTGCACTCAAGGAACTAGAATCTTCCGTGCATGAGTTATATTGATTGCCTGTTTAGCTGGTAGCGTATTAGTCAGATGACGCAGACGCAAGATTATGTTTTTTCCAAATGCATAGTAATTTCAAGACAAAATTTTCAGCGTCCAAGCTTAACGTAGGTCTCGATACTAAACTTAGCACTTGAAAGAGCGTCGATCGGGACACAGCCCCCTAGCCTAAAGCCTGTCAACACAGACCTTGATCCTGATCAAGGGTTGACATGCTGATGTAACGGTGGCGTGTACGGAAGACACAAAAGGTAGAAAATAAGGTGGCGAGCGCAGCGAACTGCGGTTTGATTTATAAATCCCGTACCTAACTGCAGTTGCCCCTGCCTGCCCCCACCCACTCCTGGCTACGATGCCCGTGGCACTTGATAAAATTTGTATAGTCTTGGCCACTGACCAAAGATTTGTAGCGTATAGGTATATAGAAATTGCATCGTTAAATTACTACTTAAATTACTACGATAGTGCTGTAACAGTGGTGGCTCTACCAAAGTAGAGTTGGTATTTATTCACGCAAAATGAACGCCATCTGGCTTTCTTTGATAAAACTAAGTACAGTTACAGATTTAACTTCAATATCTTCGGTAGAGCTATTTGTAGAGACAAAGAAAATTCTAGTCTGATAGATACTTTCAACTAACGCCACCTATTGAAAGTTTAGCTATATAAATTAATATTGCCATCTACCGGTGAGTAGCTGGACTAAGACATTTCAAGCATACTACGTGAACTAAACGTTTGTACGTTCTATTTAAATTGGTAAAGTGAGTCTATCATGACGCTATTAGCCGATAGAGGGTGAATGAGATATATTTTTATTATTCCTTTTAGCTTTTTAGACAAAAAGGTTCAGTAAATTATTAAAATGATTCATAAAATTAAAACAAACTACAATATGTTAAATATAGAGCTTATTTGAACGTATACTAAAATAATTTCATTATTCTCATCACATCCCGTATGGTCTAGTGGCTAGGATACCTGGCTTTCACCCAGGAGGCTCGGGTTCGATTCCCGGTACGGGAATAACTTTTGGCAAAATCAATATCTACCAATTTTGCATTAGCAGATATTACAATTTTCTTCTTCCACGCCACTGTCGTTATTTTATTCTCAGAGTTGGCAGAATAGATTATAGGTACATTTAATTAAATTGTTATTCTTTCCGTCTGTGCGGATGTTTTACAGAACTTAGAAATGAGAGACAAATCCGTAGGTATGTTTGTTTTGAATGTGACTTAGGCAAGTGAAGAAATAGTCGGAAAAAATATTTTTTCACACCACCTGCTCGACAATATCACTCGGGTAGTAATGTAATTTGAATTTGAAACGTCAAATTCGTGTGGAAACTTGTGGAAAACTCTAAGTAAAAGAACGCCCTTAATGGCATTGAAAAAGGTTTGTTCTAAAATCGAACTGGCCACTCATAAAAAAAAAGAAAAAAGGCGCGACTTCAAACATTGTGAAACAAAAGACGGTGTTGGCTGATGAAGTTGGAGCCCTTGCTTTTTATTGCCTCGCAGAAGGTGTGAAAAGTAGAGTATGCTCCTCTGGGATAAAGCCTGTCTTCGTCTTGGGCAGCTTGAACCCCTTGCATCACTCAGGACTCTACATAACTAACTGAGTCCATAGTTAACTGAGTCCCTCGTTAGCTCAGGGTTCAATATGCCACCCGCGACATAAGACACTGCTTTATCCCCTTAGTGCATAATCTACTATTAATTAATAATGTTTTAAATAACACTTTTTTCTTTGTTCTTGTATGTAAGTAAGTAAGTATCTATTATTTAAACGCACTTGAACCTTGGTACAAAATCTGAATCCATTTAACCATCATTGAGAAGGGACTGATTAATTTATTGTGACAATAAAGTTGACCGACCTTGAGTTGCCGAATATTACAATAGGAACTTAGGTAAGTTATGTGCGTTGGTCACGACTCGAAGCCGGATTCTACACCCAAAATAATAAAAAAAAGTTTTACCCTGTTCTCTTAGAAAATTACGATTTTTCGACCAACTTCAAAAAAGGAGGAGGTGCTCAATTTAGTTGTTTTTTATGTTTGTTACCTCTGAACTTTGTTGTATACAAACCGATTAAGAAAAATTTTTTTGTTATACAGGGTGGGCCATGAATTAATTAACATTTAAAAAAATTATATAAAAAAAAACCCACATGTGTTATTAAAAAAAAATGTATACAAAAGATAGCCAATACATGGGAATTTACTTTGTAAAAGTAATATCCACTTTTCACACATTTTGGCATTGGATTATTCGAAACGAGCTCGGGATCGCATCGAACTGAAGCATAATTTCCTACACGTTCTTTTCACTCTGAGAAGTCCGTGGACCGCCGATTTGCTACAAATTTAATGTTGCTGCAGTTTGTTTCGAAATTCTTCACCCATTTATTTTCTACATAAGGACTCAAGGTAATGATTTCTTTGAAACGAGCTCGGGATCGCGTCGAACTGAAGCAAAAAGTGAGCGAACTAAAATTGTTTTACGCAAAAGTCTCCTTGAGACCCAGTGTCCCGATCTATTGCCACTAAATTTCCCTGAAACGAGTTAGCTGTTTGACCTCTCCAACCACCCCGCGCCGCTCGGATTTAAGCAGGAAATCAGATTTAAATGTTAACTAATTCATGGCCCACCCTGTAGTATAGGATATACTTACAAAATGGTCCCATAGAAATTTCATCAAAATCAGTCAGTTAAGTTAGTAGCTTAGTTTTTAAATAAACATACTCGAATAAACAAAATTGCGTATTTTGCTTTTCTGTAACTTTCAGTGGTGTTAACGGTCACTAAAACAGTCCAAATAAAGTATATTTTTGTAAACCCTTGATTTTCATGTTTTTCCCTCCTCTTCCATCTTAACAATCCAGCTTTTAGAATCATGCTTTATCGTTCTGTTTGGTAGAGAAACGGAACAAGGTGCCATTAAATCAATGTGTTTGCTTTTTACAATCATAATATTTACGGAAGCTGCAAATCAATCTAAGGATAACGTGAAACAACGTTTTTCGTTCGACATAAACATGTGACTTTATTACTATAGATACCTACTGTGTCTGTGTCTACTGTGTTTCTTTCACTGGGTTCACTCCTTTTCTATGTTATTTAATAGCGACAGATTTTGAAAATTGAGAACTCATACAAGTACTCACATTGTGAAGACTATATCCAATTGGTGTTTTTTTTAACTGTATTTAGTTTAAGTTTATAGCTACTGTATTTTTATTAACAATTAATTATTAATACTACTAATACTAATATACTTGCCATTGTTCCGATTTTTTAAAAGTTACCTACATAGGATAGCCTGCCCGTGACAAAAACAGTATGAAATAGGTCTAACAAAAGGAATAAGAAAATAAATAATAGGAATAAATATTAAATACGGTGCAGTACTATTAGTTCAATTACCTGTTTATAGCGAAAAGTAAATATGAGCATTTCAAACTTTCCAAATAAAGAGTTTATTGATCCTTATACCAAATTAATTCACATGTACAGAACAATGTAGGTAAGTAAGGTAATGTAGGTAAGGATTCAAATGAGGTTATAGTACTTTTCTCAATAAATGCGCAGAAATTCAAAGTTTCAAACTAAGTACCTAATTAGTGCATAGTGTAGTCTTCAAATTTTGGAGGTAACAAATTTTTATACAGCTCTTACCGCTTCTTGAATTTATGGTCGAGTCAACATATATTTCTCACACCACGTATCTCAATGTCTCACACTTATTTTTTTCACTCGAACTCGACATTTTGTGAAAATAAATCAACAATTAATTTTTCACGCACAAATCTTAGATAAAAAAGCCACAATCATTGGCGCTTATAAACGAAATTCGAAGCGCGTTCGAAACCAAGGAGGTTCGTACCTAATTTTATCAAGAGAGAAGCAACTAAGGAGGTACGTAAAGTACGAAGTAAATCTTAAGTACGTACCTCCTTAGTTGCTATACTCTCAAAGAATAAAAGTGCGTTCCATTTATAAAAAACCTAACACGATTATGAGATTTCATAGTACTGTACCTACCTAATTTATTTAGGTCTAGGCCGGCAAGATAAATTTAACTTGAAAAAGGTTGTCAAAATAAGGTTCGAATGTCCAAGCATGTTTGAGAAAAATAGAATTTTCTTAACCTGCTGCAGTATTTATTCTATGGTTTTTATGTTTTTCTATTTTCTAGATGCTTTCCAGTTAGACTTTTTATTATCTTGTCTAAAGTTAAAACAGTAGTGTGAGAATAATTGTTATTCTACACATTAATTGTGCATTGTCCTCTTGGAAAAACAGACTGCAATATAATTGTAGGCTAAGGTAAAAAGTACGATAACCTCCAAAGTCTTTCTCTCCAACATGGGTCGCAGCTGTCATTGAGTACAAAGTACCTACAACCTAATAATGTAGGTTAAACATCTCGCCTCGTCTCGTGTAAACTAGTTCTGTCAGTGTCTTCAAACCACTCACAAGCTTCGTAATTAGCTTAATGATAACAACTAATTGTTATAGCCGGGACTGACAATTTGACGTGCCCTCCGAAGCACAAAAGCACTCAGCTGTAATGCATCTAGTTGTTATCCATCCAAATAGAAATGCACCGTTTGGATTTCTCAATTCAGATATTGAACGTAGATTCAATACCACGTAGGTAATAAATAAAGTACTGTGATAATATAGTAGGTATCTGAAACTTTTTCACGAGTTTTTCGACACTATCTCTATAGTCTAATACGAAGCTATGTCTGGGGGTTCTAATTATAAGAACACCTTTATAAAACCTACCAATTATCATGGTTTATAAAACATTGTCCAATTTAGTAGAGTCATTGACATAAAAGATTTTATTATCGGTAGAGCAAGGTAGAGCATCAATTTTCTGTGTGCATGTCATGCTAGATGGAGGTTAGATAACAGTCCTCCGAAATGTGTACGGGGTTTCCATCATCACCGTTTTTTTTGCGTCTGCAAATCGGCGAATATACTCGGAGGATTTTCGCAGCGTTTTGCCAGTCGCTTTCCGAACGAAGCACGGATCACTTCGCGCGCGTCGGTCGCTAGACGTTCCCGCCGCGAATTCAAACTCATTCCAAATTCAAATCAAATCTATCCAGCCAGCAATAAAATGCCTAAAAAGAAATAAGTTTTGTTTAAAAAGTATTTCATGTTTGGATTTTAAGACAGAATGTGCTAAAAATTACTCGTCAAAATTGTAAAATCGTGCTGACTTTGGACCGCATGTTTCAGACTTTTTCAGTGCCGTATACGCATACAAAAACCTGTGATATTTTGCTGTGAAACATTTTATTTATAAAATATACTGTTAAGTTTGTTTAGTAGAGTGGTTTCGTGGGATTAAATTTCGCGAAACTTTGAATTAAATAATTCTTTATGATAGGTCCGTATATGAAGGTGAGTTTTTTATTTTATTATTGTGTGACGTTAATAGTATTATGATAACAAACAGAACTAGGCTAGGTGCAGACGACATTAGACCTTGTTGCTATAAAAATTCAATGTTATTTATTTTACTCAGTTCACGTAGATAACACAGCACATTTATGGTATGTGTGGGTAAGCGGTGTAGATAAAAGTAAGTGGGTACCTACACAAAATAGTAGCCTATACCTATACATACTTTTGTACCTACTTGTGATTAAACTAATTTTAGGGTGAAAGTACTTATAATAATTAATTACGACGAAATAACTGCACAGATTATTTAGACGACACCGTGGCTTAGTTGGTAGTGACCCTGCCTACGAAGCTTGGTGTTCCGGGTTCGATCCCCGGCCGGGGCAAATATTTGTGACGAACACAAATGCTTGTTCTCGGGTCTTGGATGTTGTGATGTGTTGTATGTGTCCATACCGCCTGCGACACAGGGAATCCTAGTGGGGTGTGAGTGTGTGAACGTTTATTTACTTATTTTATTTATTTAGATACTTTTAAAGATAATATTATGGCTATAGGTAGTTAGTGCCTTTCTTGGCATTCGGACAGGTGACAACAAATCCTACCAGTTTTTTATTTTTTAAATTAATCTTAAATAGGTAGGTATATAAATTAAATAATCATCATTTACCTAGAAATTGCTATCTATTATCTATATATTCAAAAAAATTGCTAAGCTATAGAGCTATAGAGTTCGACATAAATAAATAGGTCTGAAGAGCGATTATGAATAGGTACAAATCATTCTGATCGGACGTTTCACACAACGCCACAATCCAAAATTAATTTTTAAAAAAAATTTAAATTAAGGTATTGTAAATAACTGAAAGTCTGGCTTACTACTTGTAAACCTTTATCGGACCATAACCAGATACCATAACCATCTCATAGACATAACATAATGAAAGTAGGTACGTCTGGAGATTCTCAAGACGCTTACTCAACAAAAGGCATGCTAAATATTACAAATAGTAGCTGCACCTCGCAAATGCATTTTCATTTATAGCTACTCAGCACTGAATCTAGAACCCACACCGCACGATTCCGTTACACGTGGAATAAAGTAAGTAATTGCCACAGTTTTTAATTTATTTTTAAACCTTTTTATCGATTAAAACAGTGATTTTTCACACCTTAACTACTTAGGTATAACATTTTTATTGAAAACTTAAACTAACTTTGATGGTTTCGTGAAATGCATTTTTATATTGTGGGGTAAATAACTTGCACTAAAATGTCTACGTTTCTTTACATTTCAAATAATTTCACAGTTCTAAATTTTTGCTTTCCGGAATATTGATTTGATTTATAACTCTCCTCTTGAATCATCGGATTTAATAAAGTCACGTGAGGAGTCGTTTCAAGATTTCTAATTCAATTTCGCTACAAGAATAACACTTCAATTGAATGCCATTGAATTGTAGCGTTTCTGTGTGGTTGTTTCGGTGGTTTTATTAACATTTCACAACGTATGACATCATCGCATTTCCAATTCGTTTTCATTCATTATTTCAAGGAAAAATATGTACATAGAATTAACAGCTCCTACCAAAATATTAATATACTTGTTTTAAAATGTACTGCAAAGCGTTTTCCCCGAATGGTCCACAAAAAACATACCGGTTCTGACTCACCATATCCTACCAACCTGATGGGCCAAATTTATTCACCAACTAATACGTAATCTATGACTTCAAAAACCGTTGATTCCGTGATTTTTTGCCACATTTTGATTAGTACAGACGAATTTCAACTGTGTGATCAAAGTGTTAGAGTATAAAATTTATGGATAGTTCCACTGTCTTTTGTCATTTACACCTTTACATTCACCTACTTTTGAAAAAGAATAAATAACTTTTGATAAATTGACAATCATGTAGTGTCGTTCTATTGGTGGTCTTTCTGTAGAAATACAGTGTAGCATTCTAATATCAGCGCAACAATACTTGATTTAATACATTAAGGGGAATCCTCAAATCCGAATTCCATACAAAATGTATCGGACAAATACTCAAAAAGTACGCCGTATTATAGTAATTTCTTCACACTATTCGTTTCGTCCATGTTTTTTGATTTCGTGAACAAAAAAAGTATAGGGTTAATTTTAAAACACGTATAAAATCTAAATTAAAGTATGAAACCTTTCACTTTTTTTGTGAATAGTGTGAAGAAATTACTATAATACGGCGTACTTTTTGAGTATTTGTCCGAATCATTTTGTATGGAATTCGGATTTGAGGATTGGCCTTAAGTAAATATTCTTAGAACCCATTTTATATTGAAAAATTCATGTCCTGCACTTCGCTGGAAAATTCACTTAGGTATTTTAGCGTTAAAAATATTGTGGAGATGGTTTTAGGTGTGTAAATTTTACGCGTGAGATTATTTCTTGCCTTTATTGTAAATAGATGTAAATGTAAATAAACTCCCTTTTCCACACTGATGACGTTTCAAACTGAGTAATAAGCGTCTTGTTAGACGCGGTGCAAGGTGGTATGTGTACAGTTCGCCTATGTACCGTTGGTGTTGTACTCGTTTAGATTAGATTTGTACCAATAAAACAAATAAATTCATATTCATCAATTCATCCGCCCCATGCCGATGCCCTGGAGAGTGATCACCACAGAATATATGACATCTCAATAGAGTACATAAGCATAGAGGATTGCTTGCTATATTTCAAATTTATTTATTTGCATCAGACACATCTTAGTTCTAAAAACGTTACATAACCATTGAATTACAATGAAGGCGTAGCAAATTAAGAATTGCAAACAATCAAGAATGAGACCATACTGTAGTATGTATGTGTAAGTATGTAACGTTTTTAGAACTAAGATGTGTCTGATGCAAATAAATTAATTTGAAATATAGCAAGCAATCCTCTATGCTTATGTACTCTATTGGTCCCTTTATGTGAGCTGTGAAAACCTGTGTCGATGATGATCTACGATAGTTGTTTTTTTGACAAAGCTACGTCTTATAAACCGATGAACGCGCCGCCGCCCGCGCCGGCTGCATGCACGAAAACGTTGACATCATTGTCCGGTAACGCTCACTGTCCCGTTACGCTGGTAGTCACGTTAAACTATCGTCCGTAAACCAACTTTACAGACAACCCATTTTTTTTTAATTGAAGTTATAAAGCGTTCACACATATCTTTAAATTATTTTCCTTAAATTTCATGAAGGCTCAGTAAGTAAAATGTTTTGTTATGTAAATTAGTGAAAATGGCACTAACCATGACACCTGCAACACCAAATGTGTTGCTGAAATTTAAAGTCATTAATTTAGTTAGTAAAGTTTACGTACGAGAACTTTTAAAAATAACACTTTAGAATAACAATGGGTCCAAAATAGTGACTAATCATTGTCATCACCGAGAGCTCACTCATTGATAAATAAAACTACGCTTTGAATTTTCTGGTTAAGCCCTATTATCTGCTTCCGGCCAAATATACAAACATACATAGATTAGTTTTAGTATTTGCTAGTATGTAGTATTATTTTAATTAATCATTTTTTAAGTCACTGTGGTTGGTAGAGTAGAACATCGATCGTGTGATTCAGCAGATGGTGGATGAGAAGAGCCAAAGACTGGGCTCAGTGGCGCGCCTTAGGAGAGACCTATGTCTAGCAGTGGACTAATAATGTTGATAATGATGATGATTAGGTTTCGGTAGAGGGTTCTTAAATCTTTAATTCCGTAATTCTTAATTGTACATACAAACACGTTTTAGTATAAAACACAAAAGAAAATACATATACAAAGGCGAGCTTGCTTAACCCTAACAAGACACTAACAAGAGTTTTCTTCAAGCAAACTTTTGATGTAAATCAGGAACTAAGCAAAAACTATAAATCTTATGCCTAGATCACACGTACCGAGTACTCGGACGAGACAGTGCTCTCGGCCGAGTACTCGGTACGTATAAACATGGCGCCGAGTGCTCGGCTGAGCATGAGATGTAAGCTTTCATTGTCTCGGCTGAGTAACATTTCACTGTCTCGGCCGAGTACTCGGTACGTGTGATCTAGGCATTAGTCTGCCACTTGATCAGCAGTGTACCTAACAATACAAGTGGCAATTAAAATAACAATAGGTTGTCATGTCAATGATCGTCGGAGTAGTCGATCGTTACTGCATTATTATACAGATTTGACTTTGATCTCAATGGTGGTGACCAATCGAAATGACGAGCTAAGGGAAAGATCAGCAAGAAGATGGTATGACCAGTTTTGCTATTTTATAATTTCGTACTGAGTCTGGGTGTTGTCTATGTATACTATGTATGTATTTACAAAAAAAAAATATACCTGAGTACTTATTGTATCAGTTATCTGGTTCCCCTAGTACAAGCTCTGCTTAGTTTGGGGCCAGAAGGCATTGAGTGAAACAAGTGTCCAAAAAAAAATTACATATATATGTATATATTTATTAAATATATAACTTAAAGACTTTTGTGAAGAGATTGTTCTTCGGTTTTAGCTCCACTCATAGTGTATTTAGCCAGTGTCAAGTAATTTCTTATTGACAAGGAATTCATTCACAGTCTTAGTCAAGTTTCTTCATGCCTCTGTAAAGTGGTAGAGGCTTTACTAGAGGCTTCTATGGAGGTTTGGAGGCAACACGAAAAGTCACTTTTCACAGCATTTCACCAACACTCATACACATTCACGAAAACTAAATGATTAAAAAGCCACCATTTTTACACCTTAAGGCTCAGAATAATACAAGTTTTGGAAAAATAATACAATTTCATGACATGATGTTTTCACGTTCCCGCCAAAACTTCATAAGACGTGTTAAATGTTCATTCAAGTTACATTAACAAGCTTATAAACTATATTCATTTAGCCTAATCAGTTTAGACTTGATTTTGGAACAAACATCCATTGCTCCATCCATCTTCGCAATTTTTTGCTTTTATAGTATTTTTATATAATATTTATTGTATTCCTTATTAGTAGGATATTTTTATATATAAGTAGGATTCATTTATACATAGAAAAGCTGTCCCCATTACTTTGTTCGCAAGACAAAGGTGTTTTAATACGTCACGTGAAGTAGTGGCTTCATCCATTTGCCACATACCTAATTGATGAATTATTCAAACACCGCCACGTATGTAATTAAACATTCTTCGTAATATACATATATAAGCAAAACATTATTGTAGAAAAGAATTCGAATTATTTTATATAGTTGAGTACATAGGGATCATAATTAAAGTAACTAGTATTAATAAACATAAGTAGATTGCTTTGAATATATCGGCTATGGCGCCTGTAATGTACCTAGATTTTGTCGTCATAAATTCCCTTTCAAATACCTCGGAAATCTATTAATAAATATAAAGCCTAGTAACTATTGCTTCAACAACGTTAAGAACACAGTACTGGAATACTGTAGATTCTTGATAAGTAATTTAATATAAATAACAATTGCTCTAGTCAAGGTTTTTGAGCTTGTTAGCAAAATATTATTTTGAGTTAAATAATTATTACGGACGTTTATCGCGTTAACATTTTTCCAATATTTCCCCCTATAATGGCCCCAATAATGTATTGTAATAATTATTTAATTATGTTTATTAGATAAGTCTACGCACGAAAAACTCATTAATATATTTTTCATTCCTAATTATTTAAAAAAAAAGGTAAGCTGTGTGGTATGGCGGTGAATTTATTTCTACAACCTAACGAAATTTTTCGTTTTTATATGCTTAACTGAAGTGAAGGAGATTGGGCAAAACTATTTTTTTACTGCTTCTGGGCCTTAAAATAATAATAATTATGTAAATAAAATAGCTCTTTTCTGTTAGTGACTTTTAGGTGACACATCAATAAAGCGTCTTTGCCATAAAGATAGAATGTAGCAACAGCCGAAAGTATCCGAGATCTGTGGTCTTTACCCAAAACTTTAAGGTTGACAAATAAGACTCAAGAAAGATATTAAAGATATAAAAAAACTATTAGGTATATTAAGCTATTGGCTAGAGCTCTTCGCACACAAAATCCACCTTTTACGATCGCGTGACAAGGTCGGCTATTACCGTCCTCTCTCATTGTCGTCTCATCAATGAATCAAACTACCTCAATTAATAAAACTTCTTTAGATACTAAAACTAGTCACAGTTTTATAAACAGATTAGTTTAATGAAAAAAAACACTATAATCAATTCATATAGACTGCATGTATTTCTAATTTCGGAACAGTCAATTCAGCAATTTTTCTGTGATTTATTAAAAAAAACATCAATCAAACCTCATCAAATTTCTCATTTGTAGTAGGTATAAATGTAAATGAGAAGTAAAGGCTTTTCAAATTACAGTTTGGTATCCGTTTACAACGGTGCTCACTGTGTGGTGCGTGTACCTCGGGTCAAGATTACACTCGCCTGTGAAATACATACATACAACATAGCAACAAGTTCTGTATCATTATATTTCCAATATCGAGAGTCAGCATTATAATTGAACACGAGTCATTTTTATCATAGTTTTAAAATGGTTGCTAAGTGCAGAATGTAATTGGAGTCTATTTATTTCGCCTGACGCAATAGTGACACACAAAGCCTTAGTAACAGTCTCATATTTGTACTACTCACCGATCCGTCTAAAGAGATGTTTGAAAAAAATTAACATCATTTTTTATGCTTATTAAGGGGATAAAGAATAACTGATCTGAAGTTTCAGAGTTTTCCGCGTGAAAATCTATTGTGTCGTAAATAGTTCAAAATTGTCCCATCTGTGACGAAAATACGGGTTTACGAACTATTGTTCTTATTCCTAGTTATAATACATTGTTCCAAAAATCTGACGAGGTTCATCAACTTTTGTTCTATAAATAATGTTTATGAACGGTGTCTGATAGCCTCCTTATGCAGACTGAAAAACAACCCAAGTGTCTATTCTACGATATGACGTCAAAACTTGCCCATGATAAATCGTCTCATAATTTATTTTTTTATAATTATGGTGATGCATTTAAACATTAGAAAAACTTGGTACCAGCTGTCCTAAATCCAATCCATTTCTGCCATCTCTACATTAGACGCCTGGCTGTGTGTTCGATTGTAATTTTATTGGAAATTTTCAGCTTAGTAACAGAACTTTCGTTCAAGACAAGTCTTGGAACTAGAATTAACTAAGTATTACAAATTTCCATGTGATATACTTGTACAATTGTCTGAATATCAAGTAGACAAGTACTCAAAGCTCATTGTTGACTAATTATGATGATAAAATCACTCTAATGATAATGAGAGCTTCCGTATTACTCTGAAATTCACGGTCATTGCGTAGGTGAATTTTAAATAAAACCAAATAATGCTTAAAATAGCGATGTTTTTAAAAAACTGATGAGAATTTAATAGCCGATTGTAAACATTTAAAGAGCCATGGTGGATTCGTTGTTATGTGTAGGTATGCCAAACTAAAATAAATAGCTTATGGTGAACAAATTACAGTCGTATTGTTTTTTTTTTATTTAATTTATTGTTGATTTTATTACGAAACAGCTTCAGCCGTAATTAACGAAGAGAAATAAAAATATACTATGCAAAAATTTAGACTACGAGTAATAAATTATTCATTATCATCAACCTATAGCAATCTACTGCTAAAGGTAGGTCCCTCCCAAGGCGCGCCACTGAGCCTGATTATTCGGACCTTCTTATCCAGTTTCCATATGCGCCAGCGCGTAGATTATCGCGTAAAAAATCATGTTGACCTATTTCTATTTTGCTCCTACATTAGCATCAGTAATTCAGTAATTCAGTCATTTATTGCAAATAAATATGTACAATTACGCCTTAGGGCTATGGTATACTAAACTTATACCCTGTTGGGCACAGCGACTTTACTTAGATCAAAATATAGCATCGAGATATTTATGTCGACGTTCTAAATCATCTCTACTGTTTTAAATCATTATAAACTCTGCATGCGTAATCATTAACTTCTTACACTTTAGCATAATTATAATCAGCATTTTTATTTTTACGAGGTCGTAATTTTTTTTCATGATTCATTAGAAGAAACTAGTTGGAATTGATATTATTGATGTTGCAGGCACTGGAAAAACTGAGCATTTACGAGATAAAACCATGTGCTAGTAATTTATATACTTGTACAAACTAACATTGTAACCATCTTTCTAACATTAGGTTCAGAACTCAATGGACGGTAGAGTAAGAATTTTGCAAATTAAATTCCACAGCCTTAGTGCGAAAAGATAGTCACTTTATTAAAAGTCACTTTAATGCAGAATATAAGTTACTTTCGTTAAAAGTCAAATCCGTTTTCTTGCTGCAAAAACGGAATTCGGGATTCGGATATTGTGGGATTCTGATGGGCCTAAAAATTCTGGGATGAAACTTTACTTAGTAACTTGAAAATTGAAAGCGGTCCCATTAAATTGAATACATTACCTTTCTCTAGATATATGTATGTGAGTACCTATATACCTACTTGTTGAGGGTCAGCAGTGATTTACCTCAACAATAAATACATACTATGAGATCATCAAATGCTATTGTATTTCTGTGATACTTTAATACTCTCATAAATTTCAGTTTTTTCCGTTACTAAAATTAATTTACAACTACAATCAATTATAATTATTCGCAGCATGAAGAGCTGTACATAAATATTATATTTATCTAACTGGATAAAAGCTTGTAAATTAATAAATTATATTTCAAATTATTAGGTGTTTATTTATCTATGGATTATATATTTTATAATACTGGCAATCGTTATCCACAGATACCTTTGTCGCTTTGTTGAAACGTGGAATGTACGACGCACGATAATTACATCCTTATGACTAGATAATCATCTGTACCTAAACAAAGCCAGATTAATTATAGAGAAGACAAGTAATCTCACATGCAGAAACGTAATAACAAAGGCAACAAAAGGATGAATTGAAAACTATATTTTTACCCGACTGCCAAAGAAGGGTTTTGTTTTTCGCGCGTATCTTGCGTGTATGTACCTATGTATGTAAATTTTTGGGTTACCTCGTATCTTCCAAACGGCTGGATGGATTTTGACTGTTAAGGTATCATTAGATTTAATTTAATAACCCAAGTGTTCTTAGATGGGTTTTTTAAAAAAATAATCGAAATGTTGGATTTTTGGAGCTAATTAGTAAGGCGTTAATATTTTTTTTGTAGACCAAGCCTATCGAGTAGGACATCACAATAAAGGTATTTTAAAGGAGATTACAAATATATAAATAAATTATAATATTTTTCATTTAATTTGGAATAATGAATTGACAATGAATGTATTTATGATTATTTCCCAGTCGGGTTTTCAGTTTTTTAAACTTTACTCACCTGTAAGTAACTTTGAGTAGGTATTAAATTATTTACTGGGATATTTATACTCCAGCAAAATACGACATCTTTCAGAGGTGGTACAGTTGGCAGATATTTCCATGGCAATGATTAAGTTTGTTTGTGGAACAAGGGCACAATGAAATATAATCTTGTTAAACTCTATTATGTTATTTTCAACTTTAATATTTTAGGTGAAGACGTAGAAGTTTATACATATATATGTATATATGGGGAAAAACAATAAAAATAAACTGACTAAAATCTAAACCAAAAACGAAGATAATAATATAATATAATATATAGAATATATATAATATAGATATTAATTTAATATAATTCTTTTTTTGCATATTGTATGTATGGTGTTTTTACATTTGGGCGGCGATGATCATTATAGATCTGGTGGCTCGTAAGCATAAGTGCTTAGATAATATAAAAAAAAAAAATCATTAAATCATTGAAAATATTATGTTTTTTTCCACTGTTTGATAAAATGCAGTAATTAAGTTACGTCACATGGAAATCTAATCCTTGATAAATAGGTTGATAAGATCGAATAGATTTGCCATGTATTTAAATATCTGCATAATAACCGGATGCATTGTTTGCGGTTCCCACTGCGAAATTATTATTTATCGCCCTTGTCGAGATTTAGTTGATAAGCTTTACTTAAACATACCATTTAAAGTTTCTAAACGTACCTATACTAGATTATAATTACTGAGAACCTAGTAGAATCTTCAATTGGAAACAAAAAATATATAATAAAAAAAAATATAATACCAAGCCGTAATTTATATTATTATAAATCAATTAAATACCTACTATAAGCCACCCTTACTATAAAAAGAGGCAGTGTAGCCAGTATCCTCGACACGCTACCATCAGGTATCGAGTTGAGCTACATAAAGATCGTTTACAACTGTGTATCCTTGTCGGTATTTCCATTGTACATTTTGTAATATAGATTGTAGAAGTTAGCTTATTCTGTAATGAAAGAAATCAATTTAATATAAAAGGCTATGTTTCCTGGTTTCTATCTGACAAAACAAATAGTTTAAACCACTGAACAAAGATACTTGAAATTTCAAGGGTTTGTATGAACATACATTTCATTTCATTCAAGATCTGTAAGCTCATACAATTTTGTTAATTCGTAACGCAAACGAAGCTGTAAGGTGGCTATACTATGGTACATAATATTACTTATTCTTTGGCTATACCTAGGTATTAATATTTTGTCGCGGATGTTATGGAAAATATATAATTCAAATTGATATTATTCTGAACTCGAGTATTTTCTCATTACGCAATACTCTGTGGTTGCAAAGCCCAGAAGTTAGTCAATGATTTGCATACATTCTAGAAACATTACTAGTTATACACGTGGACAGATTAGCTACAGAATTGCAACAGTACAAAACATTCTGCTCTTTGATTCTATCATGGTTGATAGGTTTATGTTGTCTCGTAGTGGGTGTTTGTCCTTAAATCTGGATGGATATGTATTTACAACAAAAACTGTTTTTCATATTTTATTTAACACAATAACGTAATGATAACACAGCAAAACATAATATTTTTGTAATGAATTTATTAAAAACTTGACATTAATAAACATAATGAATTTAATAGCCTTTCTGATAACAAAGGCGAATACTAGCTGACAACCATAACTTCGTTTGCGGAATTAACGAAATTTCTTAGTACCTACTCTCCTGCTCTCGAGGAACAAAACCTCAAAATTTCAAGTCTCTACGATTAGTCAATTGAGCTATAAGTTGTTTGTCAGTCAGTCAGGGTAAAGCCCTTCATTTGACTTGATTGAGTCAACCTTAAACCTATATAACCGGGTTCACAGTCCTGAATTTCATTTTCAGGAATATAATTTCCAAGAATATGCTTTTCCACGTTCACCTAATCATGTTCCGATCTGGTGCAAGAGTCCATCGGACCGTGATTCAGCTCACTGGAGCATTGACCCAAATCCGTGGTGCGGGACACTTGGCAGACGTACTGTTTTAAAATATAACTGCCTCGGGGTACAGTGAGAGAAAAAAACGGAATCTTTTTTATCTGCACGCTATATAAATAATAATAATAACCATTTATTTCAGGCAAAAACATTACAGAAATGCAATGGGCCTATATAAATATATACCTTACAGACTCACATACAAACAATAAACATTACAGTACAACATAGTTAGGATTTTTACTTCGTCGACCGCCATGGTGTAAATGTTAATGAAACGATTGCGATTGTGTTTTCAACTATTTAACATTTGCATTTTCATATGATTCAAAACATGACACAATTAATTGGTAAATAACAATTAAAAAATTTTACCAAACATAAATTATTTCATCATTTAAAGAAAGTAATTTTCTAGTATTGACTTATTACCTTATTGTTTATTTATTTCAGTCAAGTCAAGTTCCCTGTCATGCATATTATATATTATTATTGCATATTAGATATAAACTTATTAAACGTACAATATTTACTAGCCAGCGTTATATAATATTTAATATTAGTTTCAAGGTGAAATAGCATTGCTAAGGGAATCGTACGCTAAATATAATTTCCTCGACTGTACAATTAGATCAGCTTCGAGTGTAGTGTTCCGCTAATCGTATCGTTTTCCGGCGGCTCGATATAACAGTTATTTGAGTTCTATTTATATTATTTGCTCAAAAAAATGTTTGTCACTAGGCCATGCCAAATGATAATCTATATCTATCAAATATATTTTGATGGACTTTTGTCTATTTATTTCTTCATTCGAAATTATCATAATTATGACCTTATCAGTGTTCAAATTAGCTACCTATTCATTATTCCTAATGCTATTGTAAATGCGAAAATTTGTGAGGATGATAGATCGATGGTTAGATGAATTTTGTTATCAATCACGCCAAAACTACTAAATTGATTGATCTGAAATTTGGTACACTTTTTATCTCTATTTTATTTATTTAAGTTCTTCAAAATGTACCTACATATACATAGGTTGATAGGTAAGTAGGTACTTATACATTTAATTAGGTATAAGAATAAATCTAGACTTTGTACGATTGAATAGCATAATCATTGTAAATTACATTCTTGATTTTATACAGCGCATATATTAAAATAATAAGCGCATGTTACTTGAATAAGTTTTTCGATCTACTTGCTCAGCGACAAAAGCAAAAGGAGGAAATTTAGAAAAAATGTCTTTATTACTAACTCTCTACTAATCACTCTATGTAAGTAATTGTCAGATAATAATTTGTCTTTAATGGTACCCTTAAACCACATGACAAGTGAAAAATTTATCAAGACAATTCAAACTGTCTTTGCCCGAACGAGCGTTACCTAGCCGAGCATGACAGCTCAGCCTCATTCAATACTCACAAAATAAAAGCTAAGCGCGCCAAAAGAAGTGTTCACTTTAAAAGTAATTTTACATATCAATGTCCATGCATGTAACTCAAATAAATAAACTATTGTGATTTTTTGCACTATAAGTGATTTTTAATTTTCTTTGCCATTACTAACTACGTCACTCGACGAGAATAGTAGGCACGTCATAGACCGCGACGAATTTTGGTAGACACCTTTACAATATTTGTAAAATAAATCGACGGAGAATGATTATCAACGGTAACAATATCGTATTTTACTGAGTAGCTAGTCTGTACTTTTAACTTTACAATAAATTACAATAAATCTTTTATAACATTGTCAGGTTTAAGTTTTATTAGGAATATGGTAGAGAATGCCTTGTGCAACATCAAGCGAATATCCAATTATAATAAAATCAATAAGTATTATCACCTTACTAAAAGTTATTCGTAATCGTACAAAATAGATTTATAAATATACGGGTCTACTTTTTTTATTTACATCGCATAAGAAAATGCAAAAGTTTATGAGCTTTGAAAAACTCATACCAGCAAGTAGTGTCAATTATGGTTAAATTTTAGTTCAACCATAATTGACATAATTTAATAGCTTTCATAATCAGTATCCGTGAGTCTTAGCTTATTATTATCTTCTATTCACAATGCCACGCTAAGAACTAAATAATATATTAGCCAGCCTAAAACAGTATGCCTAGTAATTACTAGAGTCTGTTTAGCTGTTTTCTAACGGCCACCTTTCTCTTTAAACAACATACAACCAACAAAAGAAAAGAAAGTCCATGAGTTTATACTCCCAGCTATAGCTGTAGTCAACTTACATTCAACGTTAATACATAAGTTCATAATTTCAGCCATTTTTGAAATAAAAATTCATATAAAAGTAAAAGTAACTTTCAACAGTCATGAAAATAATATACTTTCGAAATTTCACTACTCAAAACGTAGAACGTTATTACATAAATTACGCTGATTTCTATTTCATAATTTCCGGCCTGTCTCTTGTTTTATTTCTAACGGTAATCTTTCTTTTGTTTCAGTGTCAACATTTCTACCCCAAACATTATGATTTACAAATGGATATTATGATTCGGGTGAAGTGCTGTCAAGAAACTAAAAACCCAAAGTGACGAAGTGGCCTGTAGGTGTCTGTTGTGCTACGTTCCTTATTTACCTTTAGTGTCATAATGTCAGATAAAACCTGTTCGTCGGTGGGTCCGAGGAGCTTTGAGACGATCTCTGAGGAGGACCTCGCCTCGCCGTGGGAGAAGCTACTGGGAGATGTGAACACTGCTGTGCCAACTATTACCACAACCAACGCATCCAGTACTATCTCTAACTCTAAATCCCAGGATGAGGTGTCTCCTAACCCTGGTTTGGACTTGGAGTCGGGGAAGCTAACGCGTTCGAAGAGCCTGAATCAGAGAAGGAACAGCAGTGGGCTCCTGGCTGCGATCCCGAGGCAGCTGAGGAACTCGTTACGAGGTGTTCGCAGCGAGCCGTCCAGCGTCAAGGATGTCCCGACAACTAGAAATGATAGCTCCTTCAACCTTTTCCTTAGGTACGTACCATTTCTGTCACTATTATAATATGTAGGTAACACTTTTTTTCCTGATAAGTGAAGAGACACATCTTTAGGGTAGTAGAAGAGACGCTCTTGCTCATCCCACTCCCTCAGAATATTAATAAATCTACGGAGGGTGACAAAAACGAGTAAACTATACTGCTCGTGAAATATGGGTAGGTAGAGACGGGTTGTTATCAACATACTGCTATAACTTCCGCTAACGAAGGGTATAGAAACAGACGGTACATAGTACATATAGCTATTTCGTTCAAGATCAGGGTGACCTACGCATAATAATTTAATTGAGCCAGTAAAAGCGTTTTACAATTTATTAGGTCACGCGTGCCAGGGCTCTTCATGAAGGAATGCTCTATGAAATGAATGGCAGACAGTGGAGCTCTGAACAGTAGGGTAGTAGCTTGTAAAGACGTAATATTGTGTAAAGCGTTTTTATCCACAGTTCCATATTTAAACGTTATCTAATGATTGGACTGTGATCTAATGGTGACCAACCTGCATTGGGTCACTTGATGGAAGAACCTTCGCTCTTTTTTTTTCCAACTGTAGGAACAATACATAAAAGCTGATTAATACTTACGCAAAAGATGACTGTTTCGTTCTCAGTAGTAAGGTGTTGTTTATCAAAAAAATCCCCCCTAGTCTCGTTGCATATTATGCATGTGGTTTATTCTCGGAGTACGACTTTGAGATTCATTTTTACAGTGGAGGTCAAGTGCGAGAGGCGCCTGCATGGCTTCGTCTGCTGTTTCTATTGCTTTTCCAATGGAACAGCCATAATTGCACTATTGACATTCACGGCTCTAGAGGGCTTCTGTGATTAGCCGTTTACAGAGGATAAACTTAACTTTTTATCGACTATAACTGGTAATCATGACTTTTTGTGTGATAACTAATTTTAAAAACCATTTCTGGGTGTTTATGGGTTGTTTTGTAATTATTACTTTATCGAGTAAAACTGATTTTTTGCGTTACACAAACGTCCTTTTGGGTTAAACGTCATTAAATTTGGGATCTTTTTCACTTAATAAGCTATAAATAAAATATAATCTATGATGTAAAATGAACATAGGTAATATAAACACACATTTTCGAAAAAAAAACATAATTTGCAGGCAGGTAGAGCTAGTCTAGCATGCAAAACGAATGCACATTTCTACGAACCACTGCTAGTTATATGGCCGACACGGATCACGTCACCCCCAATAAAACTAATAACAATACAAAAATGGTTCTTCCGTTTATAAATTAACTTTACGAACGTATAAATACTTTCGCATATGCAAAATTATGCAGAGGAAACGGATGTCCTCGGTCTGGCACCTCGACATCAGTCAATAGCAGGATACTCGGCGCTAGACACAATACAGAGAATTGATTGCTTAAAGTCTATTTAATTTAGACGAACAAAGCTTGTTATTTTTTAATGTTGCCAGTAAACCGTTCTTATGAATGTATAAAGAAGAGATACATACTTACTTCATACGAGAACAAAGTATACAAATTCTTCTTATCTCGATCTCGATGTAATAGAAATCTCGGCGGCTGCACCTAGCTAGATAGATAATTCACTGTTAGTCTCAGATCAAGGATGCTGTAGTTACAGTTCATAAATAATAGATATACTGACTGATAATACGGGTTTTACAAACATTTAAATGATTGGGGCCATGCACAGCACAGTACAATGCACGCTTATACGGGAAGCCAGTTTAGACTACAGTACGTATGAACTTGTATGTATTTTAATCGGCTGTCATGCTGTTCCCATGCGAAAGGATTTCCGATAAATATAGAGCCTTTCGGTTCAAAATGCTAAATCAATGCAAACTTCACTTGAGTTAAAGCTATATAAACTAGGCCTTAATAAGTGATTTATTTGCTAATATAGTCCCTGGATTCAGGACACGATTGTACCAAGAACGCTGCGAGGCCATTCACTTGGCACAGACTGCACGTGATGTTCTGAACGAAAAATCGATATAGTACGCGGACATTGACAAGGGATGTCAAAATTAAATCTATAATATAAAACACGTAGTATAACAAACATGTAAATAATCAAGGTTTTACAAAAACATAGTACCTACACTACAACTGACTTCAATCGGACTGTTTTAGTGACCGCAAACACCACTGAGAAGTCACATGGAAGAAAAATGCCTACGCAATAACGTTTACTTCGACGACATATTTTTTTCAGTGATTTTGCTTAAAAACTAAACTACTGAACCGATTTTGATTTAATTTGTATGGGACCAATCTGAAAGTCAAAATAATAAGATTTTTTTAAATCTGTCTATAAACAGCAAAAATCTGAGGTAACAGACATTCAACCAAATTGAGAATCTCCTCCTTTTTGAAGTTGGTTGAAAATACAAAAGTTTGAGAGGATGGATATATTGATGGACAGTTGCTCGATTACTTCCAACTGAAACGTTTGAGCTGAAATGAAACAGCTTGGGGCACCAAATGCGGATAAATTTATTTTATTCAAAAAGGTCCCATTTTATTGATAAAGATTTAATGATGGAACATAAGGCTAAGGAAGTCATATTTGAATACATGAATCTCCGATGACTCTACTACGTGTGCGGTAAGAGTAAATATTTACTCTGACTCCGTTTCCCGGCCTGCCTTATCACGTCCTAGCAATTAGTTCGACCTGGATCCATTTCTAGTGCACTATCGCTCACAATCGCTCGCTGAAAGTGCCTATTCGGAAGGCACTTTCAGTAAATTGCAGGTTTTTTACAAAGTTGTAAATTTTCTAGTTTTTGAATTTGCTACCATACACGGGTCTTTCAGTTACATAAGTATGATTGGGGGAATAAATTGAACATCCTTTTTTAACATTAATAGATTGACCCGGCCGTAAAGTCGTGGCTGTAAATTATTGACTAACTCATTGATTCTGAACGAGGTAGAATTTCGCTAGACAATGTCTAATATTGTGGGAAAATATCTGACGTCAGTATAATGTTATTAATTACCTGTGTTCAGGTAGTTATCATCACTACAGACTTATTGGAATGAACAGGTTTTTCATTGATGACAAATAATGACGATATTTCGTCATCGTTGGTCACCTGAACAAATAATGTTAAACGAGGATATTGTACACGTTTATTATAAGTACTCAGTTAGTGTTGGTACCTATTTCTGAGAAAAAACAATAAAATAATTCTCATAATATTTATATTTGGCCTGCACTTATAAAGTTATTTTAAGTCATAAAAATTCTCGGAAATGCATGATTTAATAACCAACCGATTGATTAAGTTATACACGGTAAATGATTGTAAGAATGCGATATAAAGGTCGAGATCAATACCACAACGAAATAAACTACCTAGAAACTACGTCACTTGTGACGTTTTATAACTACGACACAACTTGATACAAAAGTAGTAAATCAAGTTGGTTGGGACAAAACCATACATTCGGGAAGTTTGTAGAATAGACTTAAAACAACGTACCTACTACGGTATGATTCATTCAAATCATATGGTACTTGTGACGTGAATCATTGCCCACACAGAAGCTTCTTGTGATTATTGTACCTACTTTGTATGGGATGACTGCGGAGCGCACTGACGCAATACGATATCTATGAGTTAAAAAAAATTATCAATTAGGTATATTAATAGTAATAGTTAAAGATAACCTCTTTTGTAAAGTTAGAAATGTTGGTATGGCTTGGGAAAAAATAAACATGATTTAATTGTATGAAATGAATAATTTATTTACACACACACGCGCGCATACTTATAGTCTGTTCATTTTATACTTAAAATTGTTACCTATCTTTGTACGTACTGTAAGACCTACACGAATTAAATGTTTTTTATCTTCATCTTTATCTTTTTCTATTTAAAATATAAGACTTAAATGTTAGAATATTTTTTATTCGTAAAATTTATTGAATACGTAAATAAAAATAACGCAACTCATTGACCTTTCACCCGTAAGTTAACGATATAAAAAACACGTGTGTCGTACAACAGGTATAAAAGACAAATCGTGTTATTTTTTTTATATCATGATAATGACTCCTTAGTTGTTCAATTATTAAATAAACGCAACTTGTCATTACAGTTGACATAGTTAAAACGATTATCTTCAATTATCACTATTTACATAATAGCGTACCTAGCAAAACTGTGCTATCACAATTTGAATCATGGCCAAAGACCATAATGAATTCAATCGTTTTTTATACGTATAAAATAGCCAATTTGTATAAATTCGTCAGTTGTACTCTGCCATGTTACTGATGCTAACCTTGAGTTCACCATACCTGAACAATTCAGTTAGTGGGTCCTCCATATACGAAGGAACGTAGTTCTATCCATATCCACTAACATATTAGTCATATTACTAATATAAGGTAATGATTAGAACTAATACAATCACATCCAAGCTGTCAAGCATGCAGCCTGGTTACTCTACCAATTATAAGTAGGTATTTACTAGGTTAAGTAGATAAATAATTATCAATCCAGGTTTTACCCTGCTAATCTGAAATACACTAAAAATTGTGTATTCTCGTCTTGTAGAGTCAGTGGTACCTTTAATCTGTAAAGCGTCGATGACACAAGCTTTTTTACAAGCTGATTGTTGGCGTTTTTAAACGCTAGCGTGTGAGCGTGTTAGCGTTTGGGAAGGATCGTCAACAAGCAGATTGTAAAAACACTGGGCGACTTTACACGCTACAAGCGAAGTTGCTGGCGTGTAGCTTGTAAAAAAGACGTGTGTCATCGTACTATAAGGATATAAGTATATAAGGTAAGTAGCATTAAGTTCGCCTATGTACTTGTTTTTTACTTTGTGCAATAAAGCATTTTCTATCTATCTATCTATCTATAAGGCTCATTTCCACCGGGATGGCAACGACTGGAACGGCAGATCACTTTCTGTGTCAAGCAATTATAAATATTATCTACCTAATTTAAAAAAAACAGTTTAGTAGGACCGCTGACCGGCCGCTCGTGGCAGCGTCCGCCCGCGCGCGATACTGCAATACTGGTCTTATAAGAATACAGTTAATGTTTAAAATTATTTTAAACTGAAAGTGCTCTATCTGCCGCTGTCATCCCAGTAGGATTTGAACCTTAGTATGTAGATCTGAAGCACTCGACAACAGACGCATTGTTCATCTGGCATCAGTTCTGCCATTGGCCTTGGCCTGACAGAAAACGGATTGAGTCCTTATCTCTATATGACCTTTCCAGATTATCAGTTCATCGAATACATACGTCTAAATGGAACCCATGCTTTGATGAATTGAGCTCATGCCAAGTTGTGAGCTAAGAAGATTCCGTATATAGGTCTACATGAACTGAAAGTACCTTGTTCATTAATTCAATTAATTGACCTTTGAATAAATTAACTACTTTTATGATAAGGATGTCGTTGCTAAGCTAAATTTTCCGTTAGACCACATGGTTTTTTTATCGCACGTCAATTGTTACACGAAGATGGTTTTTGTACAAGTTTTTGCAGACATTTGGATGATTCAACTCATACCAAAACCTACCTGCAATAATAATTCATGTTACTCAAACCAGTTTGGCCGCTTTACTTATTCATCATTTCGCGCTAAATATATTGGTAATAAATAAAGTAGTTGAGTAGAGTTACGGAATAAGGATTGGATTTTGTCTAACTAAGCTCAATATTTATTGGTGCGGATTTATCAAGAATTACCCGAAATAAATATACCAAAAACATGGCAGGTTAATTTGGATTTTCACCAACACTCTTAGATCTTTTCCGAGAAAACATTGGAAACGTCAAGCTAGTAAAAAATAACACATCAAGGGTGTTGTTGATAGAATGAACGTTTCCTTGTCACTCTGTCATAATTTGGACGAGCATAATATTTAGAAGGCATTGAAATGTACTGACTATTAGAAATGAAGGCAATTAGTATACTTGTAGATACTAAAATATAGTAGAGTATCTTATTCATTTATAATTTTATATTTTTAAAATATTGGCTGGCTGTTTATATTAACAGTTATCCCTCTAATAATGTAGTTGCTGTCGTCAAATCAAGTCAGAGGCTGAAAAGAGACTTCAAAACTCTGTTAGAACTTCCCACTGGCTCACACGAGACCTAACGCCGATATTTTGAAAGAAATAGTTAGATTCTTATTGATACGCATTTGTATTTAAAAAGTAAAAAAAAACACATGAAACCCTGAGTCGTAAAGTCTTGCTTAATAAATCATAAGTTTAGATTAGATACATTATGTATCGGATTTATTTTATTATCCATTTAAGATTACAATATTCATTATTTTTTAAAAGTGCCAAACGCGACATCTATCATCGAGTAGCGGCACTAGTCCCTGAAACTATAGTTGGTTTCAGCGCCTATCAGATAATCGTGTAACACGTACAGGGTATGCATGCAAGCTATTTCCGATACAGTGACACCAACTGACTTGGCAACAGCAATGGACCTATTCCACTAAGGACGAAGATTATACTAATGTCCGATCGTCGTCATCAAAATATTTATATAAATGGCTTGGACCTGACTGATTGACTGACAGACAACGTACCTACAGGCCAAACGGCTGAACGTTGAAACTAAGAGGGTGCATGTGATTTTCAAGAGCTGAAAGTGCGTACGAAGAAAGGAAGTTGCGGGCATCAGC
Organism: Lobophora halterata; assembly: GCA_932526365.1. NCBI lineage: Eukaryota > Metazoa > Arthropoda > Insecta > Lepidoptera > Geometridae > Lobophora > Lobophora halterata. The sequence goes on from OW052012.1 coordinate 4,429,474, forward strand.
TAGTATAGTTTATACATTCTATTTGATATAGATTTCAGGTTAAAAACCTTACGTTTTTAAGAGGGTTATCCCTCATTTGCAGTCAGGTCCACTAAAATCAACTAAAAGTTTTGTTATGTTAAATTGTATTAGTCCAATCAGAATCAGAAATCCTTGCAATTTCTACACTTTCTTTCATTTTTCTATTTATATTTTTTTTACCGTCGTCACTAGTGACGTGCACGAACATTGTCTTTATCAAGCTAGACACTTGGGACTCGAGTAATGAACTCTTAGGCTAAAACGAATATCCTAAAAGTAATTTTGAGCCCGAGCGTCCAGATAGATTTTAAAAATCTTTAGGTTAGTGAATGAATGTGACGTAAAACTCAAAAGATATCCTACCAGAAGCTACTGCTACTGTGTATTTTTTGGTAGCAAAAACAAGGCTCATGAGTAAAATAAGATATTTTGTTTTCGATATTTGAATGCTAACATAAAGTTAGTAAGGCGACAGCCGAAGGTATCCGATATCTGTGGATATATTAAGATAAATCTATTGTTTGTAAAGGCTACAAAAAAGAGAAATCATTATAATGGCATATGATTGTACATAAGTAAAGTATTGATTAAAATGTAGAGGTCTTACTAAATAGGTATAAAAACAAGTCACGTTGTTGGTGAGAAATATCTTCATTAACTCTACCAACTTTGTGATGGTGATGCGCTTGTATAAAAAAATGTTAATAATACCTACATCATTATTTTAAATTTATACCTGATAGAATTATGTAGTACGAGTAGCATGATTCGAATTAAAAATAATTATTACTTGTTGTTCAAAAAGAGCAAATTTATACAACACCTAAAAATGAACAAAAAACCTACTTAGAAAAATTACTGAAAATCAGAGAGGATATTCATTACATAAAATAGATTTAGAATACCTTAAAGAAGAGAGAGTTGAATAAAACATCGCCAATACACATTTCAAATAACACATATAATTTGGTTTTCAAATCAAATTGTGTCGATTTGAATTCTGAGTTGAGGTCACGTTGAAAGATGTCGATGATTAATTTCACATATTTACTTGGAAATTAGCTTTACGTTACGACATCGAGTCTAAGATTTAATTCGAATTATTGCATGGACTGAGACAGTGGCCATTACAGTCTAACAATTGTAGCCATTCGGGCAAATATGAGTGAATGAAATGTAGGTTTACACGTACACCGAACACGTGTAAATGATTTCGTTAAAATATACACATCACTATTAAGGATGATTGAAAGGAGGACTAGATCGTTACAAAATAGCGGAAGCGATACGCTGCATATAAGGTGCCCAGTGCCCAGGCTAGCCAACGATGTCGCAAACTCACTACAAACAAAAGGTTTCTATACATTTGTAACACAATTTTCTAGACCTAGATCTTTACGTCAATGTTCGCATTAATTTAGACATTGGACTCTACATTCAACACAAATACGTAATATGTATATATATCGTTGTTTATTTGCTTTAACCAATATCTCTACCAATGTCAGCACTTTGACTTGATGATTTGATTTGCTACTCCACACTTTAATATCGTCTGCCAGTCTAAACATTTATTCTGTCTGTAACAAATTGAGTGCCTATTGCCGCCCAAAGAAACGTAAAGTAGATAGTAAATTAATTCGATCAGAACACTCTACATTTTTCAGATACCTTCCACGCATTTCTAGGCTTAGATTAAAGCTAAGCGAAGCTAAGCTGTGCGAGTATTTTTACTTCGTTAGATTGCATTATTGGGCAGACTGTAGATAATCAAACCATCTGTTTCACAAAGTAGATTTTTATTCGAATAATAGATTAGTCGAACGTCACGACGATCCGGCGCCACTAGCGACTTTGGCATCGGTTGCGGGCTGTTTGCAAGAAGCGTAGTATCTTCGCATCTGTTTCATAAATTCTCGGGAACACTCGCCTCAGTCTTGGACCAAGTTTCTATCTCACTCGCCGTGAGAAAACATTATTTCAAAAACGTCGCCATTACAACTAACTGGAGTCTTCCTCCAAAACGACTTTTTGGACGATAAGAAGATTTGTTGTTCTCCTTTTCGATATTAAAGAAGTGTTCAGTGAATCGTTGATCAATGTGCTGCAGAAAGATAGAGAGACGATTTTGTAGAGTTTAATGAAACACAAATTCCGTACAGTATTCTATTGTGATAGAGTGATAAACAGAAATTCAAACTATATAAGAGTTATTTTTGTATCGCATACATTTGATGAGTCTTTAAAGTGTTTATTGAAGCTGACGAAGGACGATAATATTAAACTGAATTGCGTGTTAAATAGAATGTCGGGACTAAAAAAATGTATCAGCCAAGTATCAATGTTGATGACTGGGAAGCCAGTCAACTCATCAGAAACAGCCTGGAGCGAGGAGTTAAAGTAAGTCTGTTTTGATAAAGTTTTCTGTAAAGTAATATTTTCACAAAATCCTCGCTTCATAAAAATAAAAAGATTTTTGTGCAGATACTAGTATCAAGTTAGCTAAGTATACGTCTTTTTATAAAAGGCATAATTATGATGACTTTTTTGGCATAGGAACATATCTTCCTATACTCTTTATTTCGTACGTATGTTTCTTTCATTTTAATTGAACTGAACACATGTTTTTCTTTTTAATTCTGTTACTCATAGTATAGGTAGTGAGAGAAAATCTGTGCAATACCGATACAGATAAGCGTCCAGTTCAAATATTTGGCAACAATGTGCTAATTATCTTAGGTTTCTGAGAATTGCCATTTAGGTATAGGTACCTGTATTTATTCACATTATTTGTACAACAAAATATGACTCCAATTTTTTTCTTAAAGCTTTTTTTTAAATTAAGCCAAGAAGTTTCCTTCAGTCCATTCCAGGATCGCGATCGGTCTGGGCTGTCAATTCAATTATGCTGGTCTTCTCACAGCCAAGCTGGTGACATGACGTCATCCAATCGTGGGCGTACGTGTTGTAGACATCTGTCGTGGTTTTTATCGAAACGTTTCTCACTCTGAATAAAAATTAAATGTCTGACTGTTCACAATTTACATATTGAAATTGAAACAAAAATCTAAATATACGTCATATTTTATTCTTTCTCTATTTAAAAAAACATTAGATTTATAAATCATAATACAAAATCTTTGGCTTTTGTATTTCTAGCTGGTGCCCGCGTCTTCGCCTGCGCAGTTATCTTTATAAATTTTAGCCTATGTGTTATTCTGATGTATAAGCAAGCTATATTATTGTAAAGTTTCATTAAAATCCATTCAGTAGTTTTTACGTGAAAGAGTAACAAACATCCATCCTTCCATACTTACAAACTTTCGCGATTATAATATTAGTAGGAAGTGGGATAGGATGTATATGATAATATGCTATATAAATAGGTACTTAGGTATACCTACTTTTATTTATTGTAAAGAAGAAGATTCATCCACGTTTGCAAATCTAAATCTTGGTTACGACAGTAAAACTCATTTTCTCTAAATTAGAAGATGTCTGTAGGTCACAGTACGATGAGATCATCCAAGGCAATAAATGCTAACTTCTGTGAAGATTGTACAATAAACCCGCTTATACGAAGAAAAGGTTTCTTAAAGAAACTTACCTCAATAGGTAACCTTTTCTTAAACAAACAAGGAAAACCAATGTTTTCCTTGTTTATCGGTAGATGCTACATATTAGTCAAACTAACATAGATAATATTTAATATGAAACATTTTCAGTAAATTTAATGATTAATAAATAATGCAAAGATCCATTTTATAAAAAAAAAAAAAAATAATTAATAAATAAATAATTCGTTATTTATTGATTAATTCACATATATTACAAAATTTAGTCAAAATAGTCAACTTCTCGTATGTACTCTTAAATGCAAAATAATTGGACTGAGGTCTATAATTTTCTACTATTGCGTCTAGATCCGATTTTAATAACCTCGTATGTACGTACAGCCTACCTACCACACGATTTTCATGTCTTGTGGTTTCTAAGAAATTGAGGTAGATTAGGTACATCAAAAGGTAGAGTAAAACATAATTATTTTTATTGGTTTCACTGGATTAAAGAACAGAGGTGGTAAGAGTAGGTAAGTAGAGTACCAACTCTTCTGTTTTTGCCCCTGTATTTTTACCCGACTGCCAAGGAAGGGTTATGTTCTTTTCTCTGACTCATTAAAGATACAGGATTGTTCCCAGTAGTTCCATTATGATTTGTTCCATGGAAACACTTAAAAACGATACATTTTTCGTTCTCGGATCTTGTTTTTCTTGTTCTCTTTATCTCAGTATAAGTAAATTTAATACTCAATTGTTAAGTTAGAGTGATACAAATCAGAAAAATGAAAATAAAATGTTAATTTCAAAACTCGTCATTTCGGTTTCTAAAACGTTAAACCTACTCCGTACTATTAGAACCTCTGAGTTCTGCAGCAATAATGTACCTATGTTAAATTGTTCTTGCGTAAAAAGGAAATTGTACATTAAATGTGCGTTTGCATGATCTAAATTAATCTTATCTAAATTAATATGACTGCGGTGTTATGGTTATTTTGCATAATCGTTTATTTTATAATGATTGATGTTTAAATACCGCAATATATTATTACGAAATGTAAAAAGGAATTAGGTTGCAATCGATTCATAGGGTAAGGGTAGCTCAACTAATCCAACTTGACATCTGATAATCATTTGTTATTGGATTCAAGAGGTTAATTTAGTTTATTGACGTTATTTGATCATCTATATTTTAAGGGGCATCCTCAAATCCGAATTCCATATAAAATGTTTCGGACAAATACTCACACAGAAGAATTATAATATTACTATACTATAATACGGCGTACTTTTTACGCCGTATTCTAGTAATTTCTTCACACTACACTAAAATCTAAATTAAAGCATGAAACCTTTCACTTTTTTTGTTGACGAAATTAAAAAAACATGGACGAAACGAATAGTGTGAAGAAATTACTATAATACGGTGTATTTTTTGAGTATTTGTCCGAAACATTTTGTATGGAATTCGGATTTGAGGATTCCCCTTAATATTGTATTTAAATACCTATTGATAGAATTTAAATTGCATGTCTCTAACTGCCGCCATCCTCGCATTCTCACAGGGGTCACAGAAAAGAAGAAGGTCCCACTACTTTTGAGGCAAATGCTGAGTGATTCCCTTTTTGTCTTACACTTTTTTTCTCTCTTTATAATGTGTCTTTGTGTTTTAATGTTGTATGTGTGTGTAAGCAAATAATTTTTTTCTTATCTTATTTTATCTTATCTTATCTAATCATAGTATTTTATTACTTTGTGATATGATGGAGCTCAACTCATAAAGAGGAAAGTAATGTCCTTCACGAATATGCGAAAAAATCTGATAGAAGATTACTATATGGCTGATGCCAGCAAAAAAGAAAACCAATTAGATAGAAACTTATAATAACTGTTGATACGATTAACCCTTCATTACTAAAGTATAGTATATAAGTTTTAAAACACGCGCAAACATAATAAACCAACATGATATTATGTATTTCCGCGAAACCATTCAATATTTCATTTATGTATTGCTTATAATAATATATTGACTATGTTATCGCCAATCAGAAAACCCCAGGATGCAATAACAAGCTGCATTAATATTGGTTCTGCATAAAATATTCAAACGCACATAATTTACTTAGTATAACGACGTATTAAACAAACAATCATAATTGATTGGACGTTATTTATTGATTGTAAGTAAATACATACTTTGCTATTTATTAAATAACTAGGAACTTGCATTTTATAGGTATTGTTACTTCTATGACTCCACAATACAATAAGCGAGCTTAACTTACTTTACCTACTGGGTTGATATTTTTACTTTTTGACGTGACTACGTCTAATAAATCGATGAACGCCGGCTGCATGCACGAAAACGTTGACATCATTGTCCGGTAACGCTCATCCGTTACGCTGTCAATGATTTGTTATGACGTTGTCACGTTAAATTATCGTCAGTTTACACACAACCAATTTTACAGACAAACAGTTATTTTTTATTTTTTTATTTTAGCCAATGTTTAATATATTTTATTAGAATCTGTTCGGCAATTTGACTAATAAATATATTTAGCGAACACAATGACCTCTATCTAATGCCCACCACTGAACCATTTACTTACTCCCTTTTCAAATACCTACACAACAAACTTAGATAAATATTTTCATAAAAGCTTTTAGGCCGATAACAGCTAAGTGGTACCTATATATTGCTAAAGTAGGTAAGTGATAAAACACTAAAGTGCTAACATGCACAATAAATATTAATAAATCCATAGTTCAGTGGGATTTATGGAAAAACCATTAAATAAAGAGCTGCACGGGGGCTAAAACACCTATATATTTTTCACTTCTCGTGCTCGTAAAGTTCAATTTAACTGCATTTTAGGTCCTAGGGCAAAAAAGTAACTGCTTATACAATCTGTTCACAGGTTCAACTTATGCTACTATCAAAACATAAAAAATATAAGAACTTTAGCGACGTAAATGTATCCCGAAATCACCTTTACTTCTACGGCGATGATTGGATATATCTTGCAATATTTACGGATCATTGTCTCCTCTTTCAGATACCGTCAAGCCCGATACGCAGCCCGTCGCGTCCGCAAGCGCGTCATCTTCAAGCACGGAGACTGCAACGTAGTCCAATGGAACGTAGCCAAGCGCAGACGCCGATACCTGCAGGACATCTTCACAACCCTCGTGGACGCTCAGTGGCGCTGGACGCTGCTCGTGTTCGCTCTATCCTTTATCCTTTCCTGGCTAGTCTTCGCTCTCATCTGGTGGCTGATCATCTTTACACACGGGGACTTAAACCCAGAAGAACAGGGTGATAATTTCACTCCCTGTCTCACAAACGTCAAGACCTTTACTGGCTGTTTCTTGTTCTCCGTCGAAACGCAACATACTATCGGCTATGGATCCAGAACCACAAACGAGGAATGCCCTGAAGCCATTTTCGTCATGTGCCTTCAAAGTATTGTCGGTGTGTTCATCCAGGCGTTCATGGTGAGTTATCTTTGTTTTGTAACATATTTCATTTTGTTTGTCAGTGAGTGATGAATTACTCGGTACTTTACCGGCTGTATCTTTGTTATGACCTATAAATCTTCTTGAACGACCATCAGTAAAAACTAGTCTCTTCAAACCCACAAGAACATATACAAAATTTACCATTAGCTCAGCTCTAAGCAAAACGGTTATTGCACCGCGTCAGATTTATAAAAAAACTTTACGCTTCAAAGCTAATAAGATAAGTTTATTAATATGGTTTTGGCTATCAGCCAAATGTAATAACGTAGCGAATCTCCTATTGATCCAGCCAGATGGTGCTCTCGAAATAATTAAGAATTAATGCCACTAGAGCTTTATCGATTTTTTATGACATAGACTAATTCTTCTTCCTTGTATAAGCCAGTCATCTACTCTGGTATCAGAGTTTTTGCGGCCAAAGCCACCTCAGGTTGTCACTTAGACGACTTCTAACTATACTTATATATTTTTACTATTGTATAGTCGGAATCGGCAATCGACAGTACTTAAGAATTATTTTAAGATGGTTTGAGTCACAGTGTCATTGAACTATACTGTAAAGAGTATTTGCAGTATTTGCCTGGTATAAACTCAACAATGGATACAAAGTCCATGAAAACGACGAACATTTACAACAAGGTTGTTCTTATTTTAGGTGGGAATCGTTTTCGCAAAGATGTCTAGACCAAAAAAGCGTACTCAAACCCTGCTATACTCCAACCGCTCCGTTATCTGTTTGCGAGATGGCCAACTATGCCTCATGTTCAGAGTGGGTGATATGAGAAAATCGCACATTGTGGAGGCCCATATAAGAGCACAGTTGATCCGCCGCAAGGTATAATATTCAGCCAATACCGGAGACTGGTTAGTGATTGGGGATTTCAGTCGGCACGCTTCAGTTTAACACTGTATTGCACTGACTCCTCTCTCTAGCTTGGAGTTGGAGTCTGACCTTCGGCTGTCAAAGTTTTGGAATGTCATTTCAAGACTGGTTTCTCTTGTCCATAGGTGGGTCTTATATTCGCGAAGCTGGCGCGAGCCAAAAAGCGTAATACCACTCTTCTCTTCTCGAGGAATGCTGTGATCTGTCTGAGAGACGGTGAATATTGCCTCCTATTTCGCGTCGGAGACATTCGCAAGTCTCACATTTTGGAAGCCCATGTCCGAGCTCAGTTAATACGAAAGAAGGTACTTTTTACAAGCAATACTTACTCTATGTATTGTTAGTTGTGCTTTCTCTGTCTGTAAATATTTTTTTAATTTTGCGTGTTTTTAAGACCCACATATGGACTAGACATAGCATGACACTGTGTATAGCTTGCTATTATTTTCGCCTTCTGTTTTTTTCTGCATCTGTGATGTTTTCATAGAGCATTTATTATTACCATACCTTTCCACTATAATATACTTACTACTAACATGTAAGACTAACCCATTAACATTTCCTAAATGTACTCGTAACACTCACAATTTGCTTGTAAATGCGCTGTTATGTTTTGTTTTTCTTAATTAATTATGCGAATGGTTTGATGACCTTCCTCTGTTCTCATAATCTCTTGTTTACCTAGTATCTACTGTACCATAAACAATAAAGTCTATTTTCAGTTTGTTTGCGTAGAATAGGTTACTTCCCTGGACAAATCAACTGAAACACATTGAAATCGCGAACCTTCAGTAGTGAATTTTGCCCTATATTCGTTCAGTAGAGAAGAACATCAAATGTAATTTCATTACGGGTAGGTATAATATAAGTACTTGTAGTTGTTATATGCAATTTCTACATAAGTTGCACAAAACTCATCTGAAAAATTTATATCTTCAGTGGCCCATGTTCCATTTATAGTTTCTACCTTTTTTAATTCGTACCAATACAAGGATTTATACATAAATTAAGTTTGGTGCAAACATATTATCTACTTACCTAAAGTTGTGCAATATTGCAACACACTACTCGTAATTATGTTATACTTACTCATGCCCCTTCTAAATAACTAAGTACACAATTATTTTGTGAATGCCACAAAATTACGCGCTTGATCCTTCCTTAGCTTTATAAGCTTTTGATCTAGGAGCTTCTAACCAATCATTCTTTACGTGCTATAATATTGTATCTTACTATTTGTGTCCCCAATCTTCAGATCACGCGTGAAGGCGAGATGCTGCCATTCTACCAACAGGAGCTGAAGGTCGGAGCGGATGGCGAGGAAGACCGCTTGATGTTCATCTGGCCGATGACTATAGTCCACAAGATCAATGAGAAGTCGCCGCTCTATAACCTGTCAGCTTCGGACATGTTGAAGGAACGCTTTGAGATTGTTGTTATGTTGGGTGAGTTCTCCTGTTTGTTATTCATTTGTTTCTTATTACGGCAGGTATTTGAGGCTTTATTTTCTAAGCAGTCATTAACTCGTTATCGAATGGTATGTTAATTTTGGCCTTATGGTCTCCCACTTTATGCCAAAATTGACGTACCATTCGATAACGAGAGTCAATGACTGGGGCTCTATAAAGAGTCAATTTTGGCATTTAGGTCACCCATTTTGTCCCAAAATTAACGTTCGACGATAACGAGCCGATGACTGCTTATCGAATGACGCCCCAGATCTCTAGAGTCTCTGAAACATGTATCTCGAAGCTCTTGTTTAATAAGGCTGCAGTAGAGATTTTGCCAATTTGAAGCGTCCAATACAAATATTAGTTTTCAAAATATCCACGTTTCAAAAGAGTAGACTCTACCGTCGAAATTGATATTCTTAAACATGTTTGCTTGCCCTCAAAATTCATAATGCATTCAGGATGTTTATTCGCTAAGATCAAAGTTAATAGATGGGCTATATTCGTCCAATCTCTGCATCAGACACGAGACAGTCCAGAACCACATGTCTCGACTTGGCACCGCGTGGTGCCAGGGCTGACAGAGATTTGGTAGGTTGCCCTGAACTTTACCTATATTGAACACTGACGACATTCTCAGTTTTGGAATGTTTTACAACTCGTTTGGGACCAGGTGGAGTAAATGATGCTGTATGTTTGTCAACAGAACGCTCTATGTTGCTAGTTAAATACGCCACTTTTGCGTAGGTATTTAACAAGGGTTACGAAATGAAACATTGTCCAAATGGGATGTAGCCTTATAACCTGCTGCAAGTATATAATTATAGTATGTGAAGTCAAAATATTAAGATTGAAGCTGTGGTTCTGAACAAAAAAAAACTAAACTTTGTGGAATTCAGATTAAAATTTTCAATCATCTTCATGGTAAAGGACTCTTCGTCTCCTGTCGAAGACAATATAATTCCACTTAGATTTGATATGTAGGTACTCATATGGTACCTTATCCTTGTTGATGTTGATTATAGTTTATCACTGTCCAGCGTATCCATGTTGTAGTGTTCGTCTACTTGGTCAACAATCTAATTAAAGACTAAAAAGTTTTAGTTTTTGCTATGTAGATCTTTGTTGATTTTATTTTTTGTTAACAATTTCAGAGGGTGTGATCGAATCCACCGGCATGACGACGCAAGCGCGAAGCAGTTTCCTCCCGTCTGAGATCCTGTGGGGGCATCGCTTCGAGACCATGGTCACCTTCAGGAAAGACACCGGGGAGTATGAGGTGAGAAAAACATATAGCTCATGAATTTTCTAAAAAATAATCATAAATGTATATAAAAGGCTTAGTTCTAAGACTGACAGACAAACTACAGGCCATACCGCTCAACGTAGAGACATGAAACTTGGAATATTGGTTCCTCAAGAGCTGAAAGTGCGTACTAAGAAATGCATTTTAGAAATTCGCTACTCATACAAAATTGTTGGCGTCAGCTAGTGTTTAAATATTATGTGTTATTTCATAGGCTAGGCTATAAGAACCCCTTAAAAATATATCGAAAAAATGTACAAAATTCCGCAGATCTTCTCGCTCTTTCTTTATGGTAAATGTTTATTATTTATTAATCAAAAACTGGTCTATCACCATTCAACATAATATATGTATTTCTAGGTGGACTACACGAAATTCAACAACACGTACGAAGTAGACACGCCGCTGTGCTCCGCGAAGCAGCTCGACGAGCTGCGGGCGACCGTCTCTACCTCGCAGAAACTTGGTGAGGCCTTAGAATGAGTCGATTAGCTCTACCACTAACTAATAATAGATATTTATATATATATAGATAATAGATAAAATATAACGTTCCATTATCTTCTTGCATAGATAAATTCAATCTTTATGGGAACTTTTTAATTTTTTTCGCTATTTTCGATGCTCTAGAAATCCTTACCACGACACTATCGTAAAGATTTTGTTATAAATATTTTTTATGACAATTTTTTTTTTCAGTCTATGTTCTATGCCCTAGAAAAAACGAATACACTTATCAAATAATACATGATTATTAATAAAATTACCTTTGCTCTAAAAATAGGCAGCATTACTTTTAAAATTTAATAATAGGGCTCTAGTACCACGGAAGCCACATTTTATCATATTTTGATTATTGTTCAAAACTGCTACATAAATCGATTGTTTGATTCGCATTATTTAATTTCACTCTGCTATAACAAATTTAAAATATGTTTATAGCACCCTCTAGTGGCAAGTGGCAGCACTTCCTATACTTACTAGCAATAGCAGAATCCCATGAAGAGTTAGCTGCATTCCAAGATAATATAGCGTAGACTCTACAATGTAGAGTCAATAAGCTTTATGTAAGTGTGACGGTCCGAGGACAAAGCATGAATTGTGAGGTTATTTGTATGTTGTTTATACCTACCTACCTAAAAGAACTACATATTTACATTCAGTTGGTATTTGTATGTATTAATAGTCGGATAGAACATATACCAATTCACTATTTTCCCCTCTCGCATTTGACTATACCTACGTATATAGCAAATATTGTTGTAAATATCATTACTTTTTCTATAATTATTACCTTCATTCATAAATATAACTAAGGCAGATTTTCATGTCTTTTTTATATGGGCAGTGCTGCAATAGCCTTTGTAATTTAAGTCTTATTGCACGGCCCTGGCCATGAATAGACGTGATCCTTTACGCTATTTCTTTCAGCTATTTTGATTTGGCAAACTACTAAGCCGATCTTTATTAAATTTCTACAGGACCAATCTTAATGTACTTTCAAAAAAAATTACTAATCGGTTGATAAATGACGAAGTTTTCAGGTAACGAATTAACTTAACCAATACAAATACTTACCTTATATTTGTATTATTTAAATTGTTCATAAAAGTAGGGATTTCAGGAAAAATATTCCCGAAACCCCATTGCGTTTGATAAAGGGGATTATACGTTTGATAGTACGTAGACTACGTAGTACCTAGGCATTTCGGGAGTTTTTCCCCGAAATTCCCACTAGGTAGTGGAGATGTCTAGTGGGGATTTCGGGAATAACCAACCAAATTAAAAACGTCCTCCTTTTTTTAAGTTTGTTATAAATAATACTCTTCTATTCCAGATCGTATGCTCGGCACCATTCCGAAATCATTCTCCAACGACACGTTAGACCTCAGTTCAGTGGATTCTATGTCTTTAGACGAACACATAGAGATCAAAATACCTGAAGCTCGCGCCAGAGAAAACAGACTAATGGCGCAAAACAACTTCGTACAACATATTAACGAAAAATCCAGAAACTCCAGCCATACCCACCTAGCCGTTGAAAACGGACTAGAGCTTTTACAGAAACTAAATAATATAGAGAAAACCCCAGATGGCCATAGTAGCCATAATGGTCACATGCATAGAAGCCACAGCCACGCTAGTATGAAGAAACATGGTCTAATTCCGAACGGTGTTGGACAAATCAATGGCCATGAACAAGAACATAGTAAAATTAAAAAGTAAGTAGCTTATGGGAATCACCCCCGAGATAAAATACGAACTTATAATGTAAGACGCGACACAATATAATAGTAATTACAACAGTGATAAACGGCATCATTACCGAACACGTTATTAAGGGTCATCCTCAAATCCGAATTCCATACAAAAATGTTTCGGACAAATACTAAAAAAGTACGCCGTATTATAGTAATTTCTACACACTATTCGTTTCCTCTATGTTTTTGATTTCTTGAACAAAAAAAGTGAAAGGTTTCATACTTTAATTTAGATTTTATACGTGTTTTTAAGTTAGTAGGGTTAATTATAGTAAACCGCGACATACCGTGAGATACAGATGCGTACCTGCTACGCTTTCATCTTATCGTACCTAAATATATCGTGAGTACTTTTTTTTTATCTAAACCACATACCTGAGCTCAAAACGCTATAGCAATCCTTTTACACGTTAATATCTAGAATATGCCAGTGAACACGTAAATAACAGGATTATGGGAAAATTATAAATGTAGGACCTGTTAAGAACTAATATCTAGCACTCACCAAATTTCCTGAGCTGAAAACACTGAGCACTGAACACTGACCTGATAATTCTGCGAACAAAACCCATCGAGAACTGACCACGCCATTCGAATCCCACTAGACTAGCGCGAGTCTACCCGCGCTTGCCGCTCGCGACAGACTGGCGCTGAGGCTTGTTACCACTCAAAGTGGTCGGGCCGGTGTTGCTATATCTACATTTTTTTTTTTCGATGAACCATAATCTTCAGTTTTGGCTTCACATCAAAGGTATATAGCCAGTGTCAAGTAATTTGAGAGATTATTTTGTTATTGCCCCTGTAAAGTAGCGGTGGTTGCGACTTAACTAGAGGCTTCTATGGAGTTTTGGAGGCAACACGAAAAATTACGTTTTACAGCATTACACTATTCACCAACACTCATACACGTTCACGAGCACATAATGGATAAAACACCACCGTTTTTACACTTAAACACTCAAAGTTATGCAAGTTTTGTCAATTAATTCAATGCCGCCAATGCGCCACTTTTCACGTTCCCGCCAAAACTCTCACATCTACAATCCTACGCATGTACAGACAGCGTCAGAGATAAGTATCCCCCTTGCACAAGACACCCAGCTATATATCCTTTCAAAAAATTGTAATACTTAAAATTATTTTTAGGCTTACATACGGTTATACAAATATAATCTATTTTTTATAGATAAAACTTCTCCATTCGCCGCGACGGTGATTTTAAAGGGATTTGAAGCTGGGTATTATAATGCAAGGGGGATACTTATCTGTGACGCTGTCTGTTCATTCACACTAAAATGACACCCTATGAAGCCTCGTATTTCTCGCTACAAAATGATAATCGCGATGACGTTTCGCGACATAATATTCACTCATAGAAGTCATAGCCACGCTAGTATCACAGTTAGTATGAAGAAACATGGTCTAATCATCGATTCAAATAATAATATATATCTTAATTTAATTTAACTCTACTAAGGATGGGATGAATCCTAAGAAGAGTATTCATAAATTATTCTGTTATCCGTTTTATTCTGTAATTCTTTATTGTACACAAAAACACGATATAGTATAAAACATAAAAAAAAAATACATGTACAAAGGCGAGCTTAACCCTAACAAGAGTTTTCTTCCAGCAAACCTTAGAGGCTTATAGAGGTTTTATATTTCCATTTGTATTTATAAATAGGTAACCAATTCCTACCTTACTGGAGAATTAGCTAAATAATAATATTCCTCAGAAATTTTGTCCACAGCTGGACTAGAACCCACTACCTTCACTTTCCTTGTCGTGACCTCGAAAGTCCAGAATTTAAGCACAATAATTATTTAGACCAGTGTTATATTTTGTTGCGGCATTTTATTCAGTTAACAAAATACTTGAACAAATCTCTCTTTGTATAATGTAATACATCGATGTAAATAGTTACTATCACACTACTATTTACATCGATGGGTTCTAATGCCGAACGGTGTTGGACACAACAATGGTCATGAACAAGAAACATAGTAAAATTAAAAAGTAAGTAGCTTTTGGGAGTCATCCCCTTAAGGGTTCCATTTAGGCAGGTACCACAGAGCCAGATATTATGCCGCGAAGTAGTAATTTGTAACCATTACTGTGCTTCGGGTTTGAGGGCGCTGTAGCCATAATATTCACAGACATAGAAGTCGTAGCCATGTCAGTATATATGAAGAAACATAGTCAAAAGTGAGTAGAATGAAAGTAAGTAGCTTCCGGGAGACTTCCTCTGCCGAATTTCGTCTTAGTGAGTAACATAGCACCAGATATTCTGCCGCTGAGCAGTAATGTGTAAACATTACTGTGTGTCGGTTTGAAGGGCTACGTAGCTATTAAAATTACTGGGCTTTCGAAACTGACCATCAAATGTGGACGAGCGCTTTAAAAGTGTTTCACCGGCCTCTAAGAATCAAAGTCCTGTTTACACTGTTCTGGTCATGAGCAGGCATGATCTCTTACTATCAGGAGAGCGTTTGTCTCGCATTTTTTTTACGTAAAAAAAGGTTGATTTATATCAGCAGCAGAAAACGTTTACATTATAAGTAGATTCGGACTTACAGATATGTACATTCAGCTGCACCAATATGTATACACTCTAAAGCTTTTAGATTTTTAGGATACTCTCAATTTCGCAAATACATTTTTCTTCTGACAAGTAAGAGGACTAAGTATGAGGAAAACTTGCGTGCACGTGTTTTTGTAAATTTAAGAGAAATACATATAAATATGAAAGCTTAGGAGTGTTTTTTTTTTTTTAATTTATTACACAAAAACTTATATTTAAAAACAAAATGTTTGTATCCTGAAACCTCTAAAGGTTTGTAGGGACTAAAGTATCGCCTTGAGCTACATTATACACGTATTTTTATACAATAATGTCTAATCGAAAATATAAGTCTGTGCAGCTGACTGTACCTTCGAAATTAAGTTTATATCAAGTTATTTATTTTTTCTAGGTCCCCAAGCGACAACCACTTAGTGCAGCCAGTGATACCAATCCTGGTGACGTCACCGGCCCCCGAGCTCGCTTGACCTCACGACCTCGCGCCAGCCACTGGAGCCAGCACTCGGAAACCTCACGTGAGGTTCTCTTGAGAAAACGTCCAAAACATAGCTAATTTATATACTAATGATATAGGTAAATGTAATAGTCAGACACACAGTAAATAATATTTTCCAAAAAAAGTTATACTAAATTAGTCATGTTTCCCAACGATACTTTAACGATCCGAAAGAACATTCCGCTTTACGTATGAAGTTCACAACTTTATAAAATATAACAATGTATATTATACACAAGAATTTAAAATTAATGAAATAATTAAGTTTAGCTAGTTTTTAAGATTGGATCTAAGTTATCTGAAAATAAATGAATTGAATAGAATTGAATACAGTGTTCTATTTTATGAAGTTGTGAACTTTATAGGTAGGTACGTAAAGTGGAATGTTTTGGATCGTTATAGTACCTATAGTAAGGAAACAGGACTAATTTAGTATAATATTTTTTTTGGAAAATCTTATACCTACTCATATATGGTATCTATAAGTAAGAGGTCCAAGCCGTTCTAGTTAAAGTAAATAAATAAATACAAAATTCAAATACCTACAATATGATTATAAAGTACCATTTACAAACATGCTACTCTAAAAGTCTATCAACGTCAAATCTGTAGAAAACTTTTACTCAAAGAACTTATAAACTTATACACTACCACATAATATTTCATACTAGGTACTAAATTAGTAACGTGACTCAAAAATAGTTACCTTTCCAAAAGTTAGATTTTTGGCTGATTTTATGCTAACGAAAGTTACAACTCCCAGCTTGAGAACAAAAAGCTGTACACAGGTATGGCAAATAACGCAATTACATTAGAAAATATGAAATATAGTAAAGAAATTGCCTAGTAGGTAATAACAACAGCTCTGTGGTGTAATTTTATGAAACAAATCCTTAAATCTTGTGATTTAGATGTATCATAACTAAATTGAGAAGTTGTAATGAATCGTATGCAATCAATAGTTATAAAAAACAGAGAAATCTTACGTGGGGTTGTTTTTTGCTAAATGCCATTTTAGGCGTAGAAAATGTATTTGATATATTTATTGAAGGCTCAATACAAAAGCCGATAGAAAATATAGTAAGTAACAAAAGATATTTTATTAGAAACAAATTGGAAGAGCGAAGTACAATATTTACAGTGAGAGTCGAGAAAGACGATTTTAATGGAGAATTTTATTATACATAGCTTAGGCATGTTTGTGGAAGATAAATGTAGGTTTATGTATAAAATAATAGGTGCTTTGACAAATAACGTCTTCATGATTGCAACACGAGGAACTAGTCTTAGATAATTGTATTATTTATGATTATTTACCTTTACAATTATGTTATTGTTGAAATACTTGGTTTATAATATTACACATCCGTAAATAGTGTTACCGATCCATCCATATTCAATATTGAAGAAAATACAGTTTTATAGAACCTTATATTTATTCGACCAAATAATCTGCTTCAAAATGTTTTGTACCAGATAGATTGTATTTAGGAAATGTATGTATTTAGTAATTTTCTTAGTGAAATTAGTTGGCGGGGACGAACACCTTGTGATTTTACGGAATTGTCAAAAAAGGCTTTAAATTTTCCTAATAATGCAGTCCCTATGTAATTTATAAGAACTATACTAAGGCTTATAATGTTGGCGGTAATTTAATTCAGTACTAGGATTATTTTGTGAGTAAAAAGGATGGACTGGGAATAGCTAGTTCAACTCATTTTAGCCCTAAGAATTGAATTATGTTACTACCAACTAAGTATTTTTCTATCTATAGTTAAACTAAAGGTGGGAAAGGATACAACAAAAACAAGAATCCAAATCGTTCGAATTTAATCAAAATTAGGCTCCAGTGTCAAGGCTTAGAAAATATGATCATTCTTACACTGAAAATACCAATGTTATTTTAAGAGCTCTTATTAGGATTAAATCAAAAATATAAATGGCGCAGATTTACTTAAATAAGCTTATTATTAAAAATAATAAATATGATAATGACTAATATATAGGTGTTTAATATACCTATATTAGCTATGTATGTATATTTTGTACGAAATAGATAATTGACACATCAAGGGCCTATACCGGCGGCGCAGGCGCCGCCCCGTCCGCTTTAAAAATGCAGTCCATAGCTTCTGTACGTAGGTTATATTCTATCAGAATAAATGATTTATAATTTATAATTATCTGTCTTTTTTTTCACGCTATTTCTAAAGATCATATCAAAGTGAGTAAGATATTTTTTATATTATAATTAAATGATCCGATATATTAATTGTCTACTCTAGTAGGTACCTACGTAAGTACATAAAGTACTAGGTACTAAAGATGCAGTGGATCCTTAGTTAAAGAATAAGCAAGTACTTGCATAAAGTATTAAATTAGAAATATAATTTATACCTATTCGAATTTTCGTACCATGCATTTACATTTTAATAAAAGTGTTAATATTATGTGAAGAAATATATGTATCTTCTTCAATATTATTAGGGCTTCAGTAAAATCGCCGGCACTTTGCTCTTACTCTTCTTCCTCTTCTTATTATCCTCTTCTTCCTCTTCACTAGAGGAGGTATTATCTTCAGGTGCGTTGAAGAAGTCAGGTGGGTACTTGACTATCGAAGGTCTGTGGGTAAGGCTAGCCCTTCTAATGGCATCTGCTACCAATCTATCAGATATGTTGACTAGTGGAGAGCCGGGAACCCCTTGAGAGTTAAGAGATGTTCGTAATATGATGTCTCCTGCTATCGGTGAGCTTCCGATGTAGCCTGGAAAGATAATAAAAAAAATGTGATTTGATGAATCAAATGAAATGTGAAAAAGTTAAATATTCATAACCTAAAATTGTGTAACAATTAAATATAAATGAACCGCCTTAGAAGTAGAAGAATACGGGTAATGATTTGCAACCGGACCATTTTTCTGCTACTTTTTAGTTCCTTATTTTGATTCAGATTTGTTATTGTCGAATGAAATATTATTTTTGAAGTAGGGTTTCGCCACTAAATCTATTCAACTAATTTAATACAGGGGATATAAGGGGCTACTGATTTATTGCTTTTCTCTGTGAGATAAATAAGTCATCGTTATTAGAGAAGAAACATAGTGCAGATTTAGCCCACATCATCAAATAAAACTAATTTTTGTATAATATTTGAAAAATATTTTGGACATTTCACACAACGTACAGAATTGTATAGAATGTACACTAAACCTAAATGATTAAATAAATGGTTGGTACTTACATACAGGACAATCACAATAGCACATAAAAAGTAACTAGATTGATAGGACAATCACAGAGCTCATCACACAAACAATTATGTAACCCACAAACCACTAGATGTGGCTCTATGAATATCCATCATCTTAATAATTTCCTTGAAGTAGGATCTCTCTAGAAATTATGTTTTATTAAGTTTTTCCAAACATGACTCATAACGAAGCAATGTAATTTTCTGTATAAAAAGTAAGAGTTTAAATTTTATTAGGTACAGCATACGAATACTATAAAATGTACAAAATGAAACAGTTGGGCTAACCATAGACAGTTGCAAACGATATATAGGTACCAGAAAGAAAGTCAACAAATATATTTATTTATTGACTAGGATAGTCAATAAATAAATATATTTGTTGACTTTCTTTCTGGTCCATATCCGTAGTGACCTCGACATCAAATCTTGGAAGGTGATAAAGTGGAACCCAAAGGCGACATAAATTAAACACAAATCAACGTCACAACATAAATAGTTATTCATTTAATATTTACATACAACAATACGAGACAATCACATGATAACATTTAGAAGGTATAAGGTATATGTTATCAGATTTATATATTTTTATTGACGACCCAATAAGATAAACTTATGAGATTTAATTGGAATGTGTATAGTTAGGTACTAACAGATACTGACTTAACATACATATTGCAAATTTTTGCTCAAAATGATAATTAATATAAATTATGTATAACTAAAACTTATGAGTCGAAATAGGTCGTTAGATATAACTTACTAATTTATTTTATTGCAATATTTAACGCAATTGAATAGACCAATCAAACAGTTGGACAGATCCATATCACATGATCTTAATAGCACTTGCCTTACACTAAAATAATAAAGGGTAAACAGGGTTAGATGCCCCAAAAAGATAAGAAATTTTCCTAAAATCGTTATTGCCGAAAATCAAATTAATGTAAAAATAGGTTAAGTTCATAGCATATTTTTAATACATCATAGATTCTTATTATTTATTTCCTTGATTTTCGAAAGTAAAGTTTTCGGCATTATTTTTTATTCTTCATACTTTACCTATTGTTTGTTACTTTGATTGAATTGAAAGTAAGTTTTTTAGCAAAACTCACCCTTTTAGGGCATCTGACCCTGTTTCTGTTTCTGTTCTGGACCTATACCTAATATTTAAATCTAGTTAACACTTCTTTTATTGTCCAAATATTCATAATATTTGTTCAATATATTCACAGACATACGAAATATTTTATGAATGAAACCTTACCAATTCTTAACAAATGTTGGAAGATCTACAATCATGGCCACATTTGATGCAACTCAGGATTCTTAACAAATTTTTTTACCACTAAAATAGTAATGTTTTAAAGCTACTACGTCAACATCACAATCTTAAATTGGTCGTTCTAGAATACGTGAGATTCTGCATTTGAAGGTTGACTAGTAAGAGTACTTAACTGTGGACGAACTAAAATTATCAACAATAAAAAATGTTTTATTTATTTTAGTAATTTCATTATTCTTCTTTGAGCTCATCTAGGTATGTTTATTGACTCTACATTTCAATCTTTAAGTGGACTTCTTAAAATGTCTTACTTTTCTAGTAAATCCATCATAATTTTTTTTTTTCAATCCATGGCTTAGACTGAATGACTGACCGACAACGCACAGGCCAAACCGCTAGACATTGAGACTTGAAATTTTGAGGGGCATGATTGTCAAGAAGTGTAAGCGAGTGATAAGAAAGGAATTTGTGAATTCGCAACGCAAACGAAGTTGTGGATGTTAGCTAGTATTCTATATATTTTGTTTAACCTTTTGATTCCTAATAGTGCGATAACACACAAGCGTTTTTACAAGCTGATTGTTGGCGTTTTTTAACGCTAGCGTGTGAGCGTGTTAGCGTTTGGGTAGGATTGTCAACAAGCAGAATGTAAAAAAGCCGATGACACTGGGCTTTACACGCTACAAGCAAAGTCGCTGGCGTGTAGCGTGTAAAAAAGCCGTGTGTCGTATACTATAACTAACTATAACAATAGTTTGTTTAAAATCCTTAATTTATAAGGTGACAGTGAACTCTTCGTCGTTATGTTCTGCTTTGGATTCCATGGGAGTCCGGTCCGGTGCTGCTGGCATCTTCAGCATCAACTGTGGCTCCGTGCTCTCTGTCACAGCACAAGACATTTATACTACACCGTATTTAATAAGAACCGTCAGTTTATTACTTTACGGCTTTTAGTCCGTAAAGTTATAAACGTTTTCGTAAGTTTGTGAATGCAATTTTAATACTCTTTAAAACAGGCAAATAAGGGCACAGGTGTCTAAATGGTAGGTTAGGGTTAAAAACAAGTACCTAGGATTCAGCTACAATATCTAATTTTTTTTTTTGCCTATACTACTCGAATGCCTACCTGCCCAATCGAACAGCAACCGGTAATTTTTTTTACATATATTTGTCGTGTGCACAATTTTACGAACGTTAATAGCTTGACGGGTTATCAGTGCACATAATATTAAAACCTGGTACGGTCAGCATCAAAAGCCGATGCCCACATTGAGATTTTCAAAATCGATATGCACCATAATACATTTTTGACAATGTGATGTACAGTTAATTTTGAACTTTAAAGATATTCATTCAATCCTAGCGCTTGTCATGTTGGACGATTTAGGTTTAATAAATGGTGTAAAACGATTTAAAAAATCTGAATGTGGTCTTCGACTTTTGATGCTGACTAAAATACAAAGTCTGATTCGAGAAATTACATTTAGATAGTATGTACTTACGCAAAACGTGTTATTAATTTGACTGTGCCTTATTCGAAGCATTATAATGAGATAAACACTTATCATTTCCCGCCTAAAATGCCTTTTTTGACTTCCTTTTTACGCTATGGTACCTGTTTCCGTTAACTATGTTTCACCAACTCGCCAGCAGGGGCGTTTCGAGTGCACTTCGAGCGCGCCATTTCTCGGTATCTCATTGGCATTTTATTTCCCGCCGATGACGGTCGTGCTCCGAGCTCTCTCGGAACACGATAGTATATAGTGTTATATACTAGTTTATATAATTATTATCCTTGTTTAAAGTGATAAAGTGAAAATCATAGTTCGACATTACGAGTCGTGACCTGCTCAAGTTTGACGACTCGATCTGAAGTACCCTCATGTAAGTAAGATTGCTGACTTTACGTAAATTGTTTGCTGAATATTAAAAACTAATTCTATTTTTAGAATTTGCTCGTTTTACAGATACGTATTCGTTTATGTAGTGTATATACATTCAATACAGTACTGTACTAATTAAGACTATGATTTTATGTTCTTTTTCGAAGGAATAGTCTACCCATGCATTATGGGTTTTTGATAAAAATACTTTTAGATGGAACGGAGTGCTGAAATAAGTTCTAAGCTTAGAGAAAATTCCGTTCGGCTTCAGTATAATGAAGCCATTCTCTGAAATATTACGTCGTAATATTATTACGAATTCTTGATTTATTTAACGGTTTTTGCCGTTCGTAAAAAAAAAAAAAAAAAAAAATTGTGAAAAACTTCCTTTTTGTTTTTAGCATGGATGAAGGACCGTCCAGGCCCAGATCTCTCTCGAGCAGCTCCGACTCCAGCAGTACCAGCTCGAGCAGCAGCAATAATTCACAACGGCGTCGTGCGCATGCCCAGGGCCAGCGAAAGAAAAGGGGGAGCAAACGTAAGCACCGTAAATCCCAGAAGGTTCGTGAATTATCAAAACAAGTGCGTGAACTGCAAAAATGTTTGTCTAACAGCAGCGTAACTGTGACCCATAATGACGATTGTAATATGTCTGTGTTTTCCGACGTTAGTCGTAATCTTTATGACCCGTTCGACGCTAGTGATGTCGAACAAAATGTAGGACCGAACGGGGAAGTTAACGCGGAACCTAAAACGAAAAATGTTACCTTCGACTTCGGAACGACACTGAAGGAGCCTACTATTCCCAAGGCTTCTGAAGGTCATCTTAAGCAGTTGGCTGATCTTCAACATTTGGACACCGATCACTGGAATGATATAAGGTACGCGGATACTCAGAAAGCTTACAACAATGCGCCAGGTTTCACGGATATAGAACTGAATGATGAAATTGCCGCCGGCGTCATCCAATTTCCACGGCATTTAGCACCGGCTGACAAAACTTATGCGGCTCTAACATTGTGTATTCTTAAACAAAGAGAGTCTCTCCGAAAAATTATAGATGATTTTTCACTGTACACAAAAGAAGTGACGCCCAATAGCAAAGCTCTTATCGATAAGCTGAGTGATCTTCTCACGAGCGGAGACTTTCAGAAAACCTCCACAGACATGCTGCAGATGGTTTGCGGACACCGTGCGGAAGTTCTGAATATGAGAAGAGATTGTATTCTTAAACAAGTAAAAGAACCCTTGGACAGGGTAGCGCTTAGTAAAATACCACCAACATGCAAGAAGCTCTTTAACGCAGAGAAGTTCACTTCTGCCCTGGACAAAGCTGGAGGAGTTCGTAAGTGTTTTTGGCCATTGAAAAAGTCTAATGCCTCTGCCCCGCAGGCAAGCACTCGGAGACTTAACGTGTCCACGCAGGAACACGTGTCTAAAGATAAACCCTCGCAGGGTTATCAACCAAAAGCAAGAGCTCCTGTTTTCAATGCAGCTTGCCATGGAAGCTGTTCATCTGCCCCACCCTCGCAGGGTGGAAGATGCTGTCAGTACAACGGTGGCTCGAGTAACAGTGGATTTCGAGGCGGACGAGGATCATCGCGGGGTTCTTCACGAGCTCGCCCAAGATCGCAGAACCAGTCGAACTCTGGTCGGAAACGTGCAGCATCGCCTAGATACAACGATGATAAGAGGCGAAAATATTGACATGATGTTCAGAGCGGGCCGCCTTCAGCATTTTGTGGACCATTGGCGACATCTAGACGCACCGGAGGCGATAATCAAATTCATAACAGGGTATCGCATACCCTTCCGGTCAAAACCTCCCCTTTTTTATCCTCGGAAACAAAAAGGGTGCAGGAAGGTACCGATGTCGCTCGAAATGACCTTGGTCATCAACAAAATGAGAGAACAAGGCGTTCTCGAACAAGCACATCCATCTCCAAGTTTCTTGTCGTCAATCTTCTTAGTTCCCAAAAGCGACGGCTCCGCTCGGCCTATTTTCAATCTGAAGGCCCTCAATCAATACGTAATAACCGACAAATTTCGACTTTTGAACGTTTGCAGAGTTTCGGATTTTCTTCAACCAAAGGATTGGTTATGCAAGATAGACCTCTCACAAGCCTATTTTCACTTACCGGTGGCTCGCAGCCACAGGAGGTTTCTACGCCTGACTTACCAAGGAAAACTGTGGCAAATGACTTGTTTGCCTTTTGGCCTCAGTACCGCTCCCAAAACATTCGCAACGGTAACCAATTGGATAGCTCAATTGCTCAGGACAAGAGGAATTCGAATATTGGTATATTTAGACGACTTCCTTCTGGCGCATCAGCAAAAGGAAGCTCTGAAGGATCAAGTGCAAGATGTAATGTACACGCTAAAAAAATTGGGTTGGATCATCAATTTCGAGAAGTCGGTACTAGTCCCATCAAGATCTCTCATGTACCTCGGGGTCTTATGGAATCCTTGGGAGAACCAGAAAAGTCTGCCGAACGAGAAGGTAACGCGCTTAATCGCCAAAGTGTCGTGCGTGCTGGACATGGAACGCACGAACCTGAGAGAGATTCAGAGCCTCGTGGGCCTCCTGAACTTTGCGAGCTTTACAGTCCCGAAAGGGCGACTCAATTATCGAGCCCTCTTAACCTTGCTCAACCGGATGTTGAGGTCAGAACGAAAATGGCATTTCATCCCTTTGAAAGCCAAGCAGGACCTGAAATGGTGGCTGCAGAACTGCGAGCGCCCTTCACCCATTCATCTACCGCCTCCGTCTCACTACCTCACAACGGATGCTTCAGATATCGCGTGGGGAGCGAGGCTAGACAATTGGTCACTGACAGGTTTCTGGTCGAAGCACGAAAAGCAGCTACACTGCAACCAAAAGGAAATGTTAGCCATCTTAAAGGTATTGCAAGATCATCATCAGCTCCTCCAGCAGAGTACAGTTCATATTCAGTGCGACAACAAAACTGTTATCGCGTACCTTCGTCACGAGGGCGGTACGAGGTCTGCTCCGCTTATGAATTTAACTTATCGGGTGTTCCAAATTCTGGAGAAATACCAAATTCATTTGGTCTTGTTTCATATTCCCGGAATATACAATTGTCACGCCGATCACTTATCGAGACTTCGCCTAGTCCCAGAATGGCACCTACTAGATACATGCACGAAGATAGTTTTCTCCAAGTGGGGTGTCCCAGTGATAGACCTATTTGCCTCCAATCAGGCTCATGTAGTATCGAACTACGCGTCGATAGACCTGAGAGATCACCAAGCGCTATTCCACAATGCTTTCTCACGAGTTTGGAACTTTCCCCTCGCATGGATATTTCCCCCACCATTTCTGATCCCCAGAGTGTTGCGCCATCTGAACTACGCTCAAGGAATTTACCTATTGGTGGTGCCACGTTGGAGTCGAGTTTACTGGCGAGCAGATCTGAAAGCACGGGCGCTTGCAGCCCCATTCACGATTCGACAGTTAGACAAAGTGTTAGTCGACGTATCGACGGGCCTTCCACCAGCGAAGGTACAAGAAATGACCCTCGAGATATGGCGTTGTGGGGGTGGAATGAAAAGTTGAGTGTCTGGAACGATGAACAAGTCAATCTCTTACGTAAGTCGTGGCGCGCTTCTACAAGAAAGACTTATGATGTGGCGTGGAGAAGATGGTCAGCTTGGTCAGAGCAGAACCAAATTAATGCCTCTAATCCTAGTGGCGAGGAAGTAGCCAGGTTTTTGACGGACCTACATTTAGTTCAAAAACTATCTTACAGTACTATTATTTTGCATAAATCTGCAATTTCCACACTTTGCAACCCAGACAGTGCAGGTCAAATCAGCTCTCATGCTTTGGTTAAACAAGTATTAAAGTCAATAGCTCTAGAAAGACCAACTAGCACTAAGCCACCAATTTGGAATATTGACAGTCTCGCCTCATACCTGAAAACCTATACTATCATGCAAGATAATATTTTCCAAGTTCAAAGACATACTGCTACATTACTTCTTTTATGCGCAGGCAGACGGATCCACGATCTGACTTTGTTGTTAATGGATGAAGACCATTGTGTTCGCACAGGTAACTCCGTTACCTTTTGGCCCGTTTTCGGTTCAAAAACTGATACTTCTGATTATAGACAGTCTGGTTGGAGATTTTTTACCAACCCAGAAAATAGAAATCTAGACCCTGTGTACTGGATCTCTAGAACAATAGATTTGCTGCAAAATCGTAGAAGCAGCGCTCAAATATCTAATTTATTTGTTTCTATAAGAGGTGAGGTTAAGGCCGCTTCAAAAACTGTAATTTCAGGCTGGTTAAAAACCCTGCTTAAAGATGCAGGTATATCGGCAACGCCTGGCAGTTTTCGTGCAGCAGTTGCGTCTAAAAACTGGCTTGACAATTATCCCATGGAAGACATACTCACCAGAGGAAATTGGCGCTCACTAAATACTTTTGCTAAATATTATATGCGACCAGTTATGCCTACACCTACTGTAGTCTCTGTAACAAGGTTTTTTAACCCAGTTGATTAGTTACATCAATTATTTGATTAGAACCAAGTTGCATAATGATTGTAATATGTGATGAATCATGTTTATTCTGAATATAATATAATATTGAATCATAATGAAAGATATTGTTAAGTATCTCTTTATATAGCTCTTGCTATTATTTTGTGTTACATAAATTTTGTTTTTATTTAAACATAAATAAATAATTTGTATCTACCTAACACATTTCATTTAGCTACCTCTCACATTGGCTTTTTATGTTTACCAACAACCACCAGGCGATAACAAACACGTCTCATTATAATGCTTCGAATAAGGCACAGTCAAATTAATAGAAACGTTTTACCTACCAATAAAACGTATATTAATTTACTTACCTTATTCGAAGCATTCAGTTTAAATTCTGCCTGGTGTTAATGAGACTCAATGAGATACCGAGAAATGGCGCGCTCGAAGTGCACTCGAAACGCCCCTGCTGGCGAGTTGGTGAAACATAGTTAACGGAAACAGGTACCATAGCGTAAAAAGGAAGTCAAAAAAGGCATTTTAGGCGGGAAATGATAAGTGTTTATCTCATTATAATGCTTCGAATAAGGTAAGTAAATTAATATACGTTTTATTGGTAGGTAAAACGTTTCTATTATTAGAAAAGTACCGTACTCAGTAAATAGGTACTCAGAATTTCTTTAAAGGTCAAAGTGGTCTATCTAGTGATAAGACAACTGTTATCAATCATTAAACACACGTTAACACTTGATATATCATGCAAGTTAATGGTGATAAAAACATTAAAGTAAATACATGTATAGCCCTAATTAATCTAATAAGACATCTAAGCATAAGACCTATCTCATTCTCACGTAATGGTAAAATTGTTATTGATAGTATTGGTCCAGTATTGTTTTTTTAATGATTTGAAAATAGTAATAAGTAGGAACATTTAACGTTCAAATATTAAACAAAGTTCAAAAAGTGAGTAAGTGAAAATTATTAATAAAATTTAAATAAGAAAGTATACAAGGAATGAGTGAGGAAAAGTAAAAGAAATAAATGTAGTATCGACGATGGAGCATTGAGCTCTACAACTCACAAAAATCATTATAATTATATTGTTAGCAACGTTCTTGTAGTGGTCACAGAACAAATGTTTCCTGTATCAAAAAGGGGAAACAAATTGGCAAAATGGCACATCCTGTATTTTCAATAACTGATCAAATGGACAAGAAACCGTTAGGGGTACATTGTTGTCATTCACGCGTTTATAAAGAAGGAAAATAATTTTTAGTCGCTTTTTTTTAGTTTTCCATTTGACTCTAGCTAGAGCCTGCTACTTTCACACAGTATGAAACAAAACGAGAAACATTTCATGACATTTCATAGATAAATAGGTATAATGCAGTAGGTACCAATTAGTTATGCCTATGCAAGTATGTATCAGCTACTGTTTACACTTCATAGGCTAGCAAGTGTAGGTACGCGAATGACACGCTTCACGAGATCTTGAGATTGTGTCCTAACAAGGTATGAATAATAACTTTATGATAATAGTTAAGTATTGTATATTGTCAGCCACCTTTTTAAATTTAATTTCTAACTACACTTAAGGAATCAATAATATATCTAACTTAAAATAAGCATGTATTATCGACTTGTTTTTCCCTATTAAAATTTACAGAGTTCAAAATATTGTTTCTTTAGGTATATAACTTTGGTACTTTTCTCTTTGGCATTTGTATCACAGTTTTGAAAAGGTCAAACATCTATTTTAATGCAGTTTGCAATCAATTCCTGCAATTAATTAGACTTTATCAAATCAGAGCGTCGCAACAACACATCTGTTCCGTATATTGACCCAAGATATTGGCAACAATAAGCTCATAATATGAACATTTGTTCTATTATCGCAGTTGCATTAATTATTATAAACAGACATTATTCTATTTAAATATAAAACTCTTACAACTCATTAGTTATGTCTAGAAAATAGGTGATAATGGATTTGTCAACATTTGATTAACACCTTGTAGACACGTAAACAAAATACGTCACAAAAATCTCTTGTACCTACAAACCGAATGCCTAATCAAGAGTGATAACAACAGGGAAACTATCACGATAAGCACAATCACAAGCGGTTAAACATATTCTGCACATAAATCCAACCGCAACCACTAGGCTTTACATTGAAACGGCACTCACCGAGGGATCTGCGGTCGCCCTGGCTGCCATAGAATTCGTCCAGCTCCTTTGCAGAACACAGCGGAGTGTCCACTTGCGACGTCTCGTCGAACTTCGAATAATCCACCTCGTAGCCCTGGCGCTCCCGATTATACGTTACCAGTTGCAAAAACCTATGACCCCACATTATTTCACTGGAGGTGTAACTCGACCGCGCTTGCGTCGTCTGCCCCGTCGACTCTATCGTCCCCTCCAAAATTACAACTATCTCGAACTTCTCTTGGAGCACATCCGCCGCCGATACCCCGTAGAAAGGACTCTCTGCGTTTATCCGGTGCACCATAGTGATTGGCCAAATAAAGAATAGGTTACTGTCACATCCATCCGCGTTCAAATCTAATTCCGTTTGATAGTGGGACAGCAGCTCCCCTTCTTTCGTCGTCCTCGATCGTATCAACTGCGCTCGCACGCTCGCTCCGATTATGTGCGATTTCCGCAAATCGCCAACGCGGAACATTAGGCATAACTCTCCATCTCTTTGGCACACCACGGCGTTCTTTGAGAACAGGAGAGTTTGTGTCCTGTGCTTGGGCCGCGTCATCTTCGCGAACACTATACCGACCATGAAAGCTTGGATCATAACACCGACGATACTCTGCAGGCACATTATGAATATCGCTTCGGGACACTCTTCGGTGGTTGTACGGGAACCATAACCGATAGTGTGCTGAGTTTCGATACTGAACAAGAAGCACGATGTGAAGTCGTAAATATTAAACACGCACGGTTTCCAGTTTGAGGATTCTTGCATAGGGGGTAGATGATCCAGCTCTAAATCGCCATGCGTGAACGAAATCAGCCACCAGATGAGGGCGAATCCCAGCCACGAGAGGATGAACGACAGTGTGAATGCCAAAAGCGTCCACCGCCATTGAGCGTCAACGAGCGTCGTGAACATATCCTGTAGGAATCGCAACCTCCGCTGAGAGATCCTTGACTTGAGAATATTGCACTCTCCATTCTTGTGCACCGCTCGCCTCCTGGTCCTCCGCGTGACTCCATGTCTGTGCGAGCGGCTCCTGCAAACAAAAGACGCGCACTGTATCACATCGTACCGATGATTACTGTTATCTACGCCTATGCTCCCGTGAGTGTGAATGTCTAGTTCACGCTTGCATCTTTGACCTTCGTTAATGTTAATGTCGGTAATGTATGTCGTTCTAATATAATTGCTTTCTAATGTTAATTTTGATGACGGGAGTGTGAAGCGAATAACGGACAAAAGCGACACAGTACGAGTTGGCTGTAGTCGGCGAGACGGGCGCGTGTGCGTCGACGCACCTCTTGCTGCCCGAGGGGTAGTAGACTCCGGGGGAGAGGTTTCCATTCGCGGGGACGGTCTTGACTTTGAGCCACTCGTCGGGTAGGAGCTGGGCCTCCTCGCGGCAGGGGGGAGACTCGGGGTCGGCGTGCATGATGCCGGCCGTGCGCGCGGCTCACTCGCGGCGATGCGTCTGCGCCACCATCCCTCGATCTCACGCCTCCTGAAGCATCGCGCGCGATAATGCCTCGATCACGACTGACTCCCTCGTGCCCGCCGATATGACGACGCGCTAAATGTTGTATAATTGTATCGCGAGATTCTATGAAATTATCAGCTACGGAAAACAAATTTCTGTTAGTGGCTAGGACGCGATTGGCCGCTACAGGGTGCTGCAACTCATTTATAAAGCTTCAGTTAAATAGTTTGTTGGAGAGATAAGATGCTTTAATTATGTTTATGAGGATTTATTTTATTTTTTATTATGCAATAAAAGCTAGCTACGTAGGCCAATTAGTCCAAATAAAAAATAACATGTTTACTGATGAAAGAGTGAGGCTCAAGTAAAATAGACGATTTCGATGCTTTTGACCTCAATTGTAACAGACCCTCACTTTTCTTTCTTTCTCGTTCTCTCGCTGCTCTCACTAAAAAGGTGGTGGGTGTGTCTTACGCAAACTAATAAAATTTAAACACTCTGTACCCTAAAAAACATCTTTTCATTAAAATGTAGCTAATTTGAAAGATCACAAATTGGTCTAATGTGAATCTTTTACTCACTAATTTGTAATTCCCGACCATTTTCACGAAGGTCGAGTGGTATTTTACCATAGTTAGTTACATATTATGATATTTTGAACTAGTCTTCCGACTGTGGCTAGTCGGGTGTGGCCTTAGAAATAAAAATATTTATATAAGAAGCGTTAATGTTTTTTGACCCAAATCTTTAGACATCAAATAAGTAGGTATACAATGTATCCAATACTCAAACAACAAAAATGTATGTAGAAAAAAATCCAAAAACCACGTTTTCATGGTTTTAGAATGCATTGTCATCGTGTTGTGAGCTACCCTGAAAGTTTATGCTGGTTATCAAATAGAGAAGTGCTCGAAACTAAACGACAGACAGACAAGAGAGTGACTTATAATAAATAAACGTGGTAAAATTAAATATCATCTCAATGATGTCACTCATCAATACCAATAATCAAGTGTGACACTTTATTCTGATCGAGTTACACCGTTTACATTATTTTATTGGGAAAAAATAATTGAAATAGGCTGAAAATAAAATGAGAGCCCATCATAATTTCAGCCTATTTGAGTCAAACCAGTGAACGAAAAGCGTAAACCCCATAAAAACAAAGCCACCTCGCAAACTTTTGCCTATTATAGGATACGAGGGTTTATTGAGCCTAGGCAAAGAGGCATCCCCGAATATTTTTACTTCTGTTATTTTATTAACTTCGTAGATTGTTTGTAGGCACCCTGAGCCATGCAGAAGAGAGCACTAAAACATTTCAAGACACACCCTTCAAGAAGAAACTAAAGATATAGATATAAATTGGTAAGTACAGACAGCGTCAGAGATAAGTATCCCCCTTGCAAAAGACACCCAGCTTTGAATCCATTCAAAAAATTGTAATACTTAAAATTATTTTGAGGCTTACATACAGTTATACAAATATAATCTATTATTAAAGACAAAACTTCTCCATTCATCGCGACGGTGATTTAAAGGGATTTGAAGCTGGGTATTATAATGCAAGGAGGATACTTATCTATGACGCTGTCTGTACGTTGTTTTAATTATATGGATCAGCTGAAATTGATACAGATCCAAAAATGAAGATACCACGCTTCAATCAGAGTGATTATCACCACACCTTCGAGTAAATATTAAAGCACGATATGTTTTGTATTGTGATTGATTTGTAAATACTGCGACACCTCGTGATTGGGAAATAAGCACCTGGTGACAATTTATTTTTCAGTTTCCACGATGTTTGTTGTTCGTTTTCCGACTTTGAGAAAAGAGGATGTGATTTGAAGGTGATCTTTGTAACCCGAATAACTTTAGTTATGACACCTTTAATTAATATATTTTAGCATATTGTGGTTCTGCGTAGGTACTTATGTTTGTAGTAAGAGAGCATAATGTTATGTTTCAAACTAAATTGTTCAGTAGATAGGTAAAGTCATCTGGACAGTAGAGGCGACTCTACCATGCCCTATGTAATATACATGTAGAAAAAAAGTACTAAGAATATGTACATTAATATATATAAAAGGCTTGGTCTTGACTGACTGACTGACTGACAGACAACGCACAGGCCAAGCCACTGAACATAAAGACTAAATTGGAGGGTATATTTGTAAAGTAGTGTAGGCGTGGAAAGGAATTTTGATAGTTCGCATCGCAAACCAAGTTGCGGGCGTCAGCTAGTAAGTTTATATACCGATAGGTAGGTATATTTTTTTTAAATGGGAACGTTTCTATTTGCGGTAGTGCTATTAAAAGTAGTGCTATCAGTCATAACTTTTGTTCATGCGAGCGATAACTCAGTAAAAAGTATCCTTACACACACATTCCATTCATAGAGAGATACGCCTATTTAGCCTCTAATAGATAGGCGTTAGTTTGCGTGCTCAATCCTATGCTTGTCTTATGCTATTTATTTAGACTCATCGTGAAGATAATCCACGTAAGGTGACACCTCCGTCATTATTTGTTTCAAATAAAGATAATCATATTTTACACATTTGACTAAAGGTGCGAATAGATTGACTAGAATGACCTAATACCTACCGCAAACTTAATTACTTTACATGAACTCCGGTCCCGGAGTTTTACCTAGCATAGCCGCTCATAGATATTTGACTTTCTAACATCAATAGATTTGGAATATCCTGAAAATCTAAAAAAATATTATTATAGGTATTTTTATCAGGAGTTTTTATAATATAATCGGATTCCTGGGGTGAAAAGTGTCTTGGACTTTGAGTTTTGATTTTTCTCATCACTTACTACTCAGTGTGTTTTATTTGGTTTATTTATTTTTATTTATTTTTCTAACACTAGACTCACAGTTAAATTTATCTTCTTATTTAAGCTATTGCGAATACATTTTGTTGCCTTTTTTTACAACTTAGTCAGTCTCTCAGTGTCAGGGTATGCGTTTGAGTTTGAATCTAGTTGTGAGTGTTGTTTAACTCTAGTTGATAAGATATTTTTTAGACTTTCATAATGAACTGTAATTAAATAAAATATAAGATGATAATAATAAAACAGGTGTAAGTAGAGAGATGACGGGTGATAGAGACGAATGGAAGAAGAAGACATGTCGTGCCGACCCCACGTAAGTGGGAAAAGGGTCCGAAAATGATGAATGAACTGTAATTAAAATGTTTTTCTTGAGAATCGGTCAAAATCAAGTCTCGATTCAGTCTACAGGCCTGTGTTCCCGACTAGGTCAGCGTTAGCCCAACATAGACCAGATTATTATTATCAACATCATCAGCCCACTTTAGTCCACTGCTGGATGTAGGCCTCTCCCATAACGCGCAACTGAGCTCGGTCTTCGGCATTCACTTGCATCGTTCCACCTGGCCAGAGGGCGCCCTATACTACGCTACGTTTAGGTTATTAGATTTATAACTTTTTTTATTACAGCATAAGCTAACTACTACAATCTATATATAGGTATATTACAAAATTTACAAAAGGAAACAATTGGGCCACCCATAGACCGTTGCAAACGATCTATAGGTAGCTCAACTGCTCCAACTCGATACCCGATGGCAGCGTGCCGAAGATACTGGCTGCATTGCCTCTTTGTATAGCAAGGCTTATTCTTTGGCCCAGATAGCTGCCCATTTATAACTAGTTCAGATTATTATCCCGCGTATATTTTATCTACGAATTTGCTGGGCTGCCACTAAAGTAAGTTAATTTCGAAATGCACATATTCTATACAGTTAGAATGCTTGTATGGTTAGGTTAGACCTTATTGTTGCAAAACAAGGGATTCCCCACACTTTATTATTACTGATGTCTTATAGTAATGTTTTGAATCGTATACCCCCAACGATTACGCAATAAAACTCATGCATTTTTACAACAACAGAAAATAGTCATAAAATTCATAAAGTTCAGGTAATCTCATAAACTTTTAATTGCAGTTTAATATAATGTGATAATATATAAAGGAGGTAAATCAAATTTTAGCTCTACATTACATTTGCCTACAAAAGAAGATAGTTTGTTATTCAGTTCATTCGTACTTTTGTAATATGTTTATAAGCCTAATATGGACTAACGCTAAAAAAATACTTCCGTATAAAAAATATATTATATAATATTTTCGTATACAAAAAAATATGGTGTCATTTGAATGCTGAAATAAACAATTTTAATTTTGATTTGATTTGATTTATAAGATAAATGCGAGATTATGCATGGAAATTTGCAAGCCGCCAATTTTATTTCAATCCTCTTAATAAACTACCGTTGGGAGGCATTCCTTGCAGGATACCGCCTAGATGGGTACCAACATAGTGCCAGATATTCTGTCACAAAGCAGTAATGTGTAAGCATTACTGTGTTCCGATTGAAAGGACTCTGTAGCTAGTGAAACTGGCTTGCGACACTGACTGACCATCAAAATGTCTCAAGGCGGATAAGCGCTATACCAGTGTTGCACCGGCATATGAGAATCAGTCCTGTGTAGCACTGTTGTTATGGTTATAGGCAGGCGTGATCTCTTACCATCAGAAGAGCGCCTAGTTAGTCCTGTCACTTATTTACATAAACAAAACTGTTAAAGTACTATCATCTGGCTAGCGAGTAACCCTAAAATAAAGTACGAAGCAACTCAAAAAAAATGTGTTTTCCTTAACACTTTTCTTGTTGACGTTACTAATTAAAAATATTGCTTAAAAAAAGTTAGGATAAGTGAACGAATACATATTTTGGTTTCGTCGTTTCATCCGAATCGGATCAAATTTAGTGGACGAGATGACGAAAGACTCCAAGAGTCGGCACTAAAATAGGTATTATCATGAAAGCGTCGTGTGATCTCGTGGAAAGGTTCTAACACAGATTAATCATGATTACGCTCTACCTATCAGTGTTTGCAGATTTCCTCGGATTTACTAGATTAACTGGTGATCCCAGCTTCAATGTGCGGACCTTGGATTTGTCAGTTTGGACACAGCGGATGATGTTGGATTTATAGAAAATTTTAAAATACGTAGAAGTAGTTTAAGACCCGTCGCAAACGAGCCACCGACCAAAGTGACCGGTGCCGGGGACAACAAGTTTACATACATTTTGTAGCGCACGTGTCGCCGCCGTGGTACAGCAACAAAACGTATGATAACTGATTTTCGTCTGCCAACGGTCGCTGTGGCCAGTGGCTCGTTTACGACTGGCCTAATCTGAGTTAATTAGGTATTTGACAGTCAGTTTTTTCTTTAAACTGTACTTGTCAATCCGAAAATTGTTTTCTGACTGGAGTACTAAGTAATTAATAGGTATGTTATGCATAATTAATGAATATAAATATTAAATAAGTACCGAAGTTTAATAATGAAAAGTGAGCATAGCGCGACGCGTGAGTGAATCGAGAGAAAGAATGAGGTCTATGCTTGTCGCGCAAATCGTCTTCATCATTCGTCATCCATTCTCGCGAAAATGGAAAACAAACACGTTCGCGCAATTGAGCGGAATCTAGAAAATGTATAAGTATTTTAAAGGCATGTCAAAATAATTAATTAATTAATTAAGGAAATAATTCATCACCCATTACTAAAATATCATGATTTATGTAATTTTCTACACGAGTGACCTAATGATTATGACTCGTATTTCTTTAGGAATCATGAAAAATTTGGTGACCAGCTTAGCACTCATTCATTAGATAAGTATTTTATCTACCTATTATACCCTTCTACCTATAACTACCGCAATTAAAAGTAGCCTACATTTCGATATTTCAGTTACGAACTACATACATACATTTAATATACTCACATATTATTTTTCATCCTCAATTCTTAGTTTACTAATAAGCAAGGAATGCACAATTATTTTTTTCTGTTTTTTAACTCTTTTTACGAAAATCATTACTGCAGCACTCTATATTAGGTATTTAAGCAAGATTGAGGTTAAGTAAGTACAACCTTACCTATCGTATTCTCCTTACTACTACCTACTCAATGATAATGTTATCTTTGATGAGCACTTGATATATTTTTATGATAGAGTTATTTGGTCCTAGCTATAGCTGTCCATTAAATCCTCGACCATACCTTGTCACTCCAATGAGTTATGAGTGTATTAGACAAAAGTAGAACAAACTTGGTCAACAAAGATAACGTCAACTTTATCACTTCACTATTTGCGTCTACGGCGCATTTTTATTCACCAACTCCCCCGCTTTTCCATTTTCAAAGTGAGTCACTAAAAAGCTTGGTTTTTAATGCACACTCTACGAAATAACAAATAAAAACTTTTTTGTCTTTTGCGTATTTGAATACCGAACGCGTGAGAATACACAGCAAATAGGTTACACTTCAATTGTTTCGGGCGCTGAAAATAATATGCGAATAACGCACATTTTCACAAAATTTCGATAAGTCAAACTTATCTATTTTACACTGATTAGATACGAAAATTCAAGATAACTCAAAATGCTTAGCATATTACCTGAATCATCAAGAAATCATTAATACCTTTATTTTTTTTTATTAGCAATGATAAACGAATTAAAGGGCAAGTTACTTTTATCGGTAGAAAGTTCTAGAACGTGCGTGCATTTATTTATATGTATACCGCACCTTATACCATGATAAGGCCGCCGAAAAAAAACAGTATTAAACTTGTTTCTCATCATATTTAATATTTTTATCAATTGTATCGATACTCGACAATATCCACAGTCATCCCGGCAAAAATAAATAGGTACTTGTACCGTAAGAGTTGCTCTTAAACTTTACTTACTAGTTGAATCTAGTGCATCAGTATTAAACCAAGATGGAGGCGGAAAACAGGACCAAACATTTTCAGACATCCGGTCAACAAAAATGAAATAACTCCATTTTTAAATATTCGTAGGTATCTTGTGAAAAGGTTATATGTGACTGAGAGACTACCACTGAGCTGTCGAAAGTTTACCTGCATGTGTCCTGCCGGTAGACGGTGCTCTGTCCAATGGAGCTGCTGTACGTAGGTATTCTGTGGAGACTGCTCGAAGGTTGAATGTGGGGCGCCCGTAACAGTCCACTGGGCGAGTAGGCAAGCATAGGAGTCTCTACCACAGAGCTTTCGAAAGCGCAACTGGTTTCATCTGTCTCCTCTTCTATCATTCCTGGTCTGAGAACAAAAAATACGTTATACACCATAAGTATATAATTACCAAAAAAAAATTGAATGGGCTAAGCAGAACGGGTTGTATCGGTGCAGTCAGAATTTTGGGTTACTACAAAATGACTGAGTGACAGCGGGGCGACTGCGACTCCCGAGCCGAGCCGAGCGTACAAAAAAAACTAAAGATTATCGTATAATCTTAAGTTTTTTTGGTAATTAAAAATATTTGATGTACCTATACCTATTTGAATTACAAACCTGTAAAATATCTTTCCAGCAGACAGCCTCGGTTTCTCTCTATGGTTCTCTTCATCGCTTTTGGCCTCAACTCCTTGCATTTCAATGGACGAGGTCGGTTCCATCTTGGCGCACTGTCACAAAACTGGCCGGAACTGTATAATGACCTTTTTCATTGCCATTGAGTCTTCTTCGATCATCGCAAATGCTGGCTGGAAATAAAAGTATTCTAAATTCAAATACCCAAGTATTTAGTTATACCATGGAGAATGCGTGTGTATCAAAGAAGTATTTGATAATTATATTTATAATTTTTACAATAATTCAATAAAACATGTATATTCAATAACTTGACCACGTTGCGATAATTTACTTGACACTGGCTAAATATACATTAATATGTGTGGACCCAAACGCGAAGAATAAATAAACGTTCTTCGCTAAATAAAAAAAAAAAAAAAAGAAGTATTACCTATAAATAATATTGTAGGTAGAACCTACATTGAAATCGCGCCAAAAAAGTTAGCTAATTTACGCTAACTTTACTTCTAATACATTTTGGCCGGCTAGTGAAATATCATAGTTAAAAATTACTAAGCTTTTTTTCATTGATAATTATATAATAACCATAAATAAAAAATAATATTTTATAGATTTTTTTGTACCGTTTTCCGCATCCATTTTATTTTGCTACAATCTTGGTGTTCTATATAAAAGCATCGTGTTTAATTTTAAGAATTTTTAATTTCGGATTACATATAAAAAAATCTTGCTTTGATGAATCCAAGTTACAACTAGCGACATCTAGTGGCGAGTAGCGATACTAAAATAAAATCCTTCGTTCGTATGGTTGAGCTCAAGTCAATCTACGTCGTAAAGATTGATTGCAATTAGTGCAGATTTATCGTGTTATAAATTGATATTTTCTTCGGAATGTTAACATTACCACTTGTAGATAATGACGGGTGGGTGTGTACAAAATATGAATTAGCAATGACCTAGTTTTGAAGTAGTTTGTAAGAAAACTCAGTAGGTAAGTAAGTACATAATGCGCGTATGCCTTTAACTAGTTACATGCAGGCACTTTTCACACGAAATAAGGAGGATTAAGAATTTTGTTTTATTATTTGGAACCCTTTGATTTGTTTTGTTTTTTAACGGTTGGAAGGCATTCCCCTTTAAATTATGTCTATCTAGACAGCAATCGAAGTACTTTCTTACCATAGATGAATAACGGTATTCCTATAGAACACCAAGATAGTAGATAGAAGTACCAAACCAAAAGGAATGCGGTATATAGGACCGAAAATTTTCAGACACCCTGTCAATAAAAATGAAATATCTCTATTTTCAAATAATGTTTGTTTCTTTTTACGATGTAGTTTTATTGAATTTCGCATTTTCAATGTAGGTACAACATTGTGTTTCTATACTTGAATACTTCTGTGCTTCTTACTTATAATATATCGGCTCCGAAATTCCTTTGATCATAATTGCTATTTCCGTTAAAACTGCACTAATTTAGACTGAACGCGCAAGTGGACCTTTTTAAACTGAGTCAACATCTTTATTATGAACATAATGATATCTATCTATAGGAATTCCACAAGAGCACGTGTCCTATTATCCATTCCAGGCGTCCTTACACTCATTAGGATGTAGTCGATCTCCTTACTTTACCCCGTTAACGTCCAGTATCAAGACTTCCTCTACCGGAGAACATAAAATACACTAGAATGGCAATACATTACTAGGGTAAAGGCATCGGTATTTGGAACCATACACGATCTTATAAAAAAATATTTTTATCAAGTTTCGAGGGACACTCATTTCTTATGAAACCATAATAATTTTAATTTGATTAATAAAAAAATATTTGAGAATCAATACACAAATGATTAATTAGTATGTATTTCTGTGTTCCGTTTTGAAAGCTTAAGTTTGCCTAGTCTAATTACTGGGTGAGGTTTGACCATCAATATATTTTAAATTGGATGAGCTCTATAATAGCAGTGCTGCACCGGTTTATGTGATTTATTAATCTACTTCTTAACTTTATCCGTAGGTATATCAAGCAATGGTAAAAAAGGTAGAAACACGAAACTTATTTACCTGATCTGTGTATCAAGTACCTACCTTCTATCCTTAAATTAATCAAGCCGAAAGTTTTGCAATGTCTCGTCTTATGCTTGCAAAAAAAAAATGGTAGAGTCAATGAAACTTACTTCTTTACATATTCTTTGTATTAAGTACCTTCCTAATATCCTTAAATAAATTAAGCCAAAAGTTTAGCTATGTCTAGTCTCTTGCTTACATAAAATAAACAAAGAGGTACGGCCAACAAAATACTCCTTTACTTAATCCGTGTATCAAGTACGAGCCCGTCCTTATATTAATTAAGTAGAGAATTTTGCAAGGTCTCGTCTCTTGCTTTTACAAAAAAAGGTTGTCGGTAAAGTTGGTTTACGGACGATAGTTTAGCGTTACAACGTCATAACAAAACATTGACAGCGTAACGGGACAATGACGTCAACGTTTTCGTGCATGCAGCCGGCGTTCATCGATTTATTAGACGTAGTCACGTCAAAAACAAAGAGGCAAAGACAGTAAAACTTACTTCTTTACCTCATCTGGATATGTACCTATTATCCTCCCACTGCACGGAAAACCGGAGATATACGAGGATTCCGCATCCACCTCTTGAAAAGGATGATGCGAATCAACACCAGTCAATTTAACGCTTAAGCTTGACCAAGTTCTGCTGATTATATCGGATCGCTGGAGTTAATGGTCAGTTAACTTGTGGCGCTAAGCTAAATACGCGTGACAAACCAATTAGGTATAAGTACAAATTATACCTCTTTACAGCTACGTGCAATGTGCATACTTGTGAAGAGCCTTCAGAAGCCTATAATGTTTAGCTTTTAAATAGAAATATTACCTATTATTATTGAATGAATAAAAAACCTGCCAAATATGAGTTGGACTCGTGCATCGAGAAGGTTTCGTACTGCCTACTTAATGATATTATTAATAAAATAGGTCAGTCAGTCATTATCAGTGTATTTGTTCTTATATTTTAACTCTATGCTAGGTATATAGTAAAATTATTATTATTCTGAATTATTCTTAAGTAGAATGAAAACGAAAATCAATAAAAAAACAGAGGACTGGGGAAAACACTATTTTTATTGTTTGTTGAGAAATCTGCCATGGTAAATAAGAAGTAATCTGTGAAAATTTTGCCAGCTACCAATTAAACATTAACATTCACACACTCACACCCCTGCACTAGGTTTCCCTGTGTCGCAGGTGGCTTGGACACATACAAGACATCACAACATCCAAGACCCGAGAACAAACATTTGTGTTCGTCACACAAATATTTGCCCCGGCCGGGGATCGAACCCGGAACACCAAGCTTCGTAGGCAGGGTCACTACCAACTTAGCCACGGTGTCATCTACCAATATAGACAGGTAAAGTTTCTCATGATATAGGCTTTTAAAGGTTGGGTAGACAAACGAACCGACGACGGTGTAAGCTTAATAATAAGGGCCCCATTGTTAATTTTTGGTACGAAACGAAGGAACCCTAAAAAGCGTACCAAATTACGTCACAAACAGTGACAATCTGCGAATCAGCGGTCATATCTACCTGTCGGTTGCGAAGGTCGATTACAATTGCCGCTTGTACCCAGTAATTAATAATGAGTTTGTGACCCTATTCCAATGCTTGAATGGCAATAAATACCTTTGAAGGGTATTCTATTGTATACTAAGCTTAAACGGGTCTTTATGTTTTATCTTTTAGTAACACTCTCGGTGAGCGTTGAGGGCGCTTAACCTTAAACGAGACATCTACACTAGCCTTTACAGTCTCTACGAGGGTGTGGTACCCTCCGTAAGGTGTATGAAGCATCTACGATCATTCTACGCAACATCAATGAAGCTCTACGTAGCCTCTATGAAGTGTCTACGAGAATCTACGCACCACCTACGAGAGTAGCATTATTCACATATTTTTTATATACACACATTAAAACTTTGGCGTTATAATAATAAGTAATATAAACTAGTCTTCATCGCGTTTTTATTTTAGATAATACATATACGTTAGTTTTTGTACAAATACAATGTGTAAATTATTGTAGCCCGAAGGGGGTATTCCTGGCAAACACGTTTGTTCTATAACTATTGAAATTTCGAAGATTTTCATTCTATTATAATGAAATTATTGAATTGCAAAAATGTCACGAGAAAATATGTGATATTTTATCATTTTTTCCCATTTTTTTTTAGGTCACTAAAAGTAAAGCTTTAATTTATTCTCGTAATATCTTTAGGTATATTTTGTGGCATGGCGCATCCGTTAAACCACAAGTATTCACGTTTAATTGCAACGTATAGGTCCTTGTAGAATACAACGCAGACACAAGTTTGTCAGTATAAAAATCAAAGTCTCCAGCAATTAATAACTCAAGAAAAACGATCATATTGATTGACGTGAATTATTAATAATGCTTCGGTCAATTTAAAATAACTTATTATGGCTGAAAGGCGATGTTGACATAGCAGAACGACCGAAGGTTCTGTTTACTTAAGTTTATGTTTTTCTTAGAATAAGTTGTTAGATTTTTAGTATAATAAAACTGCGCCATACCTATAATAATGATATTTTTGATTGTAGGAAATATTTATTTTTAATACCTCAAATATCATCTTCACTCAAAAGATATTAAAGGAATAAGCATGTATCTAAGAGTGACTGGAAGATATCGCTTTATAGCAATAGATAAGACCGCACATCATTGTAGATACCTACTTGTTTTATGCTCAAAAAAAATTCTATAATTTTTTGGTGTAGTCGCTGTTCGTGCGTTGACATTTTAGGTAAACAACGAGTTTGGTTGCGATTCGTGCGTTTTTCAAAAACAGTGAAAAAAACACCTTCGCAGCTGGTGGCGTTTCGTGCGTTCTTTAAAATTTAATTGTTTTGAATAGGAGGACAACAGAGTTGCGAATCTTTTTAGACATTCCAATACTTAATCCGTTCAGATTGTGGTCTCAGTTAGGATAAGTATTAAAATTTGCCTATGTCTTGAAAAAATTAACAATCCCTTGGTATGTCTGCTGTCCTGGTACCTAGTAAGCAAACGATTAATCAAGCCTATTCACCGCACGAAACCAAAGTGCCCAGTGCCCACCGCTTTGGATTTTATACCTTCCTATCATTAGTAGCTATAGTATTAGTAGATTAGATAGATACAAGCACTCGGTCGTACCTACCTACCTATAAATTGAATAAGACCCTGCAACCAAATAACTTCTTGGGATTTATGTCCTCCTGGTACCTTGGACAGAAACACTATCGCAGTATTTTTACCTTC
Organism: Lobophora halterata; assembly: GCA_932526365.1. Taxonomy (NCBI): domain Eukaryota; kingdom Metazoa; phylum Arthropoda; class Insecta; order Lepidoptera; family Geometridae; genus Lobophora; species Lobophora halterata. The sequence goes on from OW052012.1 coordinate 4,472,982, forward strand.
ATAAGAATTTGGACCCATGAAAATTTTACAACTATTTTGGGCTCCTTCCTTACCGAAGTACAATTATATTTATAAGTACCGGTAAGTACTACACATATGTGGGGCCTATGGGGGTAAAAATGGGTCAATTCACCCATCGTTGAGTTTTTTGTTAGGTAAGTCGCCTCCTAAACCCCTTAGAGTATAGATGAAATGAATGATTATAAAATAATATTACTTTATTGATATAAATACATGTCAGTAACAAATGTTTGTAGGTCTATGGCATTACTTGCAATGTACTTCAAAAGATCACGAACCGCAACCAACTGGGAAGGTATTTTTTTTACTGTTTTGAAAAACGCACGAATCGCTACCAAACTCGTTGTTTACCTAAAATGTCGACGCACGAACAGCGACTACACCATTTTTTTTTAGTTTGGTGTAAGTACCTACCTACCTACCTACATAAAGTTTTTTCTTTAATACGTTTTTAGTAATGTTATCAGTTTGAGTTGATACTTAGTTACTATTGAATTTAACAGTTTAACGAAAGCTATTTACCTAGGTAATAAGCCATAACTAACCGGCTATAATCGAGCAAATTTATGATAGTTTAACATGAAGAGACATCGACCACAGATTACACAGCAAATTATCCAGAATAAACGATAGTCACTATGAAAATACGCTCATAGAATAATAAATAGTTACTACAACTACAGAATATGAAACAGACAATACGAAACACAAAGAGCTAAAAAATTAAACTGCATCTATTGTGTTTTGATAATAGACATTACTATTATTGTGGTTTCATAAAGGTTTTAACTAATAACAGGAAATTATGACACATAATTTCGGTGAAATACGTACCTAAACCGTAAACCGTACTTAAACATTGAGTTAGTAGAAAACTGAAATACTTAGTAGTAGCATGTAGTAGCTCCTTAATACTAAAATTATCAAAATATGACTTTAATCGATGTAATCCCATCTATACCTACTACATAGATCTTGTCTTACATTCAGGAGACAGGTGCATTCAACTTTTAGCCTTCAATACGTACTTTTACATTTTAAACTTTGATTTAGATAATTTGCTGAAACCCGTCTAATTATTTGTTTTGAAAAACATAATCCCAAAGTTTAAGATTGAGACATCCATTAAAAAAACTTTTCCCATACAAGCTCTGAACTCTTCGTACCAGTACGTTCAACGTTACTGTGAATAGGGAAATCAAAGAATCACCAATCTATACCAGCAATATGTAGTGAAGTAGGGCTTGGCAAAAATACACATTACCTAATAGGTACGTACTTACGAACACCGTTGTTGTGTAGGTACGATTCCTAGGATTATCATAAAACAGAAGTAAAACTGTTAATTCTAAGGCAGTTTATTGAATTAAATCTTTAAACATTGCTTTTATACGCTCTTAACCCCAATAGAATCATAGTACCTACCATACGAACTTACAAACTAGTAAGGGTTAGCACCTGAATAAATGGAACATCATTTAGGTACTTATCTACCTACTTATTTAAACTGTAATCGGATTTTTTATGTACCTACTATGTATCCCTATATTCTGCAGATCCTGGAACGAAAATTCATTCATAAACGGCTAAAAGTTCACGTGAAAATAATGTTTTTTTCAGTTAACTGAAAAATCATATCGATATCAGACTTTAAGGCCATGCTTATTTTATAACCTTATATATATACCTACCTGGCATAAGTGACGACATTTATTTAGTAAACTGTTTACAAAATAAATTAGGTAGGTACTTTTTTTTCTTTCGAAGAACCTAAGTTCTTCGGTTTTGGCTTCACATCAAAGGTATATAGCCAGTGTCAAGTAATTGGAGAGAGGTACTTGTTTACTAGCTAAAACTGACAGTCTCAGTTTTACGTGACACTGACGTCTAGAATTCACTCTTGCTTACGAAAAGATGAAATTTAACTTTCGAAATACAGTGGTCGGGAAATACAGACGACGACGGTAAAGCTTATTGCTTTGGCAAATTATTATTGGCTTGCATAATAATGTAGAAACTACAATATAACTTTATGATTAAAAGTAAAGAGGGCAAGACCTCTTCCTCAGTTCCCCAAATTGCTAAATCACCTAGCGTCAGAATTTATTGCAACAGTGAGAATGAACTGGCAGGAAGTGACTATTTCGGGACTGAATTGAAGACTTCATGTGAGTACCTAGTGCTAGAGTATCGACTCTACTTACTCTGTCATACATTACAGCGTAAAATAGAAGGAAGGTATTGAATGTACTTCTATTTTATGCTAGTTTAGCTAGATTTATACCAATATAATTAGGTTAATTGATGGTATATTTATTGTAATTAATACTTTTAATATTAATAAATATCTGTGTAAGTATTTTTTATAAACTAAGGTACATATTGTTTTTTTTTTAAGAATAAGCAGGGTCTGATTTGACATTTTTACTCCGTATTTTTCTCTACGTTGGGGGTGGAATTATATTATGTATAGGTAGATAGGTATAATTCAACCCCGAACGTATAATACAAAATGGGACAACCCGTGAATTATATTCTATCATAAAAAAAAACAAAGAATAACTCACTCTAAATGTTAAGAGTGATAATTTTTATACGGGTAGAATTTAAAATGTCCTTCTTTATATTTTCATTGGTAAAAAAGACATGGGTTGAATTGAGGACCCACTCCTTTTCTTCAGTCGGTTAACTAAGTAGCCAACTCTTGGGTTCCCAACCCACGAATTAATGAGTCAATCCTAGATTAGATGTCACGGCACACGAGACGCTGACATTTCACCTGCTGGCTGCCCAATGCCCATGTCATGAGCACGACCCCGTTTCATCTTGCAACTAGTTTTGATTGACGAATCGCACTAAGTACCCTACCTACAAATAAAAATATTTTCAATGAAAATTATAAATTTGTAGGAATGTAGTGTTTTTTATTAAATTTTTAATGGTCTTTTAAACTAAGTACATGTTCATGCCAATGCCACCCGTATAAAAAAAAAACAAAAAAAAAATATTCCTCTTCCGCTTGATAGGGGTGGGAATGCGCATGATTAATATCTTATTACTCTATAGTAATATGGTAGAGCCACGGTAGAGTTAACAGCCAAATTCACACAAAATTGCACTACATAATTACCTTTTTAATCGGTGCAGTTGGCCAGTGATGCTCTCTTTTTATTATTATAATTATGTCGATATTTTCATGTTTTTAAATTAAGTTACCTACCTACCTACCAGAAAAATACTTTTTTTGATCAATTTTTGTGATTTGTAAAGTTTTCTAACTGTTTGTTTGTTACATAATTATGTAAAATAAGTGTTGGTAGTTACAAACTAAACATACTAATATTAAGTAAATAATGATTATGAGTATCCTTCTATGCTTTTATGAAAAATAATAATAATCTGCCATTTTTTGCTAATAAGATATTCATAGTTATATAGGTAATTGTATTGTTCTTGAATTGTAAACTTGTCACCTTTATGAAATTCAAATGAGCTGAAACTGACAATGTTAGCATTTAAGCCTACATTACAATCCATTCACAATATCAAATACATATCATCCATACTAAGTACGAACGGATACATTTTCGCAGAGTAACCTTACTGCCATCACAGCTATGTTGTTTTCCCAGCTCATTTCACGTATTGAGGTGAATAAACGAAATAATGTTAAAATAATCAACGTTTCGGAATCTGGTACCTAGTATTTAATAAAAAATAATAAATAAAGAAGAGTGATAAGTCTTCTTACTACCTAAATTAACTATTCTACTTACCAAACCTTAAAACTCCAATAATTTCATTTCATAATGTATCGTTCTAGAAAGAGGTATTTTCAAGAAGATTTCCGGCTCTCATTGGATCGATAACTCGATCCATTGTTAGAACATCACTATCGCTCACTGATCTGAATTTGAAATCGGAACCGTCAAAAAGTTCGCTGGCGCGCGAAAACTGTTTTCATGTGTTTGAATTTTGAATTGGTGGAAAAGGTTTCAATTGTTTCTCTATGGTCTATTCGTGAGGTAGGTACTAGGGTTGTCACGTGTGTTTCGTCCGCCAGGATAGCGTGAACTGGCCTGGTAGATAGAGTCGTGTGCGCCTGCCTCTCGTTGTCAATGTGTCTACCTAGTCCAATTGTGAGCTGCGATTATTTGTTAACTGGCCACGCGCTCGGAAACAATTTACGGTATTTGCTTTGCTGCAGATAAGATTTTGCATATCCCGTTACACATGGGAGGTGCACAGGTTTCTCAATAGATTAAAGTAAATTATAACCCCATAGAAGATTGCTTATCTACATTCACTGTTTCTACGTCCTTTTGAAGTTCGAACCAAATAAAAATTGAAAAAATTATAAGTTTCATGCGATGTCTTTTGAAAACATAAGCAAATACATAGGTATTTGTTCATGTTTTCAAAATACATCTATAACTAAGGCTTATTTGTTTGTCATCAGTCGATTTGTCGATTAATCGAATTATAGCATTTTCAAGACCTTTCTTATTTACTAGCAAGAAGATGCTAGAAGTGAAGCCACCAGTGTTGTTTATTTCTTGTGACCCTCTATTTAGATTAGACGTTTGACCGTATGGTGTCAATTGAGTATGTGCTTCAGATGCCAAATCGTCGGTCCCGGCTATAACAATAGAAATACTTACTTGTATTCTTCAAGTCAGCCGTTTTTGGGCGGTTTGACATTCGTTTTTTGGTTTGACCAGAAGATACGATACGGTACTAGAATATGAATTCAATATCAGAATCCAAGGAGTCAGATTACAATTAGGTACCTAAGTACCTTTTCATTGCCCTTATGCATTTCTCGCAAAGGCCAGGCGCGACGCAACGCTGATAGGAACTAAAGAGGAACACATTAGTAACAGGTAGCGTCGCTTGCATTACGCATTGCTGACATGCCATGACAGATGGCCTGTGCTGTTTCAAGAGCAAGACCATTATCGAATTAGTTCCCCGCTGGATGCTCTTTCCTCTGTCATGGCCGATGTTCTTTCCGTTGCCACTTGGTAGGAACTGTAGGAAGGTTTGTTCTGGAGATATGGGTGTCATATTGTTTTATTATATGTTTAATTTCAGAGCTTTATTTGTCAATGTGTAGTAATAAATAAATAATTTTTCTGTTTTCTTTTTTTCTACTTAGGTACCTAGGTTCTACCTTAGGTTCTATTTTATCTAATATATACATATACATCAAAAGTAAAATTAGAGTAGGTACTTCCTACGTATAAGTAACTATAGTAACATAATTACCATACCAAATAAAATATTTACTAAATTGTACCATGAATATTTTTGGAGGTACAGTCAGCTGCACAGACATGTATTTGTATACCCACCCATACACTGCAGCTGACTGTACTAACTTATAAAATAAAAGGTATAGTACCGGCGTAGGTAGGTACATTCGCAATGGTACAGTTCAAATCAATTCAAATATATTTATTTTTCAACGGACACATCTTAGGTCTAAAACTTTACATACATAGCATATTCATCTCATATTGAAGTGTACCTACTTAACTTATGCATTATACTACACTGTGTGAATACTTAGGTACAGAGATAAATAACCAATACTAAATATGTACATAGAGATGTATTCTAGTTATGATAGGTAGGTACATAACTTATACCTAGTGGTTTACAGCCTTACAGGCGAAAATGACATCTAAATAAGAATATGCATCAAATTAAAATCTTCATTGTTCAAATCTTAACTTATCTATCAGCCATGTTTGACAAAGGTTTAAATGCATCATCAGTATAAAGCGGAAACCGGTCATAGTCTCTCACAAGATGAAACGGGAAACACATTCGAGGTACATTTCCTAAAGTAGTGCTAAATTGAAGCCTAGGATCATGGAGTCACACGAGGAATCTCGCAGTTTGAGCTATAAATCGGAGGATTTGGAAAAAGGGAAACCACGCGGATATGGAAAACATTATTGCAGGTAAGTAACTTTTGTCTTCATAGAAAAATCATAATCATTTGCTTACAAGTACCTAGGTAAAATGATAAAATAATATATGTATTAAGTGGGCACCTGAAATCTTTATTCATTTTTCAGTGATGTTGCTACGCTACATTTGCTAATTCGATACGATTATTTGCTAAAGACGAAAGAGTCATACATTTTTATGAAATTAAGTTACATTTCTACTAACTAACGGATGGTCGTAGAGTATTGGAACTCTCGAATTGAGATTTGTCACTCGATCGTAGGTAGGTAGGTACTTGTAGACCTACGATAATACAATTTGTAGAGCAGACTACCAACTACAAATAACTAACAATGTTGTAATCATAATAATAGTATGTATACTTATGTTGTATTGCAGGCATCATCAACACAGGATGTCAAGTCAGGGTAGAAAAGCAGAGCGTGCAGTGTTCAAGTCAGGATTTATAAATTTAGAAAAATCAAAGAAGTTCAAATATCGTGTAATTTCTGACATCGTCGCGGCATTGGTCGAGGCAAGATGGCGCTGGACTCTGATCTACTGCATCCTAACTTACATCATCATTTGGCTGTTTTTTTCTGGCGTTTGGTGGATCATCCTCTACGCTCACGGTGACTTCGAGCCGGAACATCTTCCCCAAGCGAACTCCACAGAATGGATTCCGTGTGTTAAAGAAATCTACGGATTCACCTCAATTTTCCTGTTCAGTATTGAGGTCCATACCACTATCGGTTACGGGAAAAGGAGTATTACATTACAATGCGGGTCAGCTATGTTGACGATGTGCTTAGAGACAATTCTCGGAACGATCACACAATCCTTCATAGTCGGCATCGTCTTTGCAAAATTGACAAGACCCAAGAACCGCGCGCAGTCTCTCCTTTTCACCAAAAATGCAATAATAAACCAGAGAGATAAGAATCTGTGCCTTATGTTTCGTGTTGGTGATACTAGGAAGTCCAGAATCATATCAGTCAGCGTTCACGCCTTTCTAATCAGGTGCGTCACGGGTTATTCAGAACTGCATGAGCAAGTACAGCTAAAATTATCGGTTGATTCCAGCGAAACGATATCTTTTGTATTTCCCTTAACTGCTGTTCACAAAATCGATGAAAGTAGCCCGTTCTTCTTGATGTCGGCACGAGATATTCTAAAATCCGAATTGGAGATTCTTGTAGTCTTTGAAGGGACTATAGAGTCGACTGGACAGCCTGTTCAAGTGAAGTCAAGTTATACAGTCCAGGAGATATTGTGGGGGCATCGTTTTTCGCCGATGGTTGACTACAGTAAAAGCAAGCAAGGGTTCGTGGTAGACTATTTGAAATTCGACAAAACTCATCGTGTAAACACTCCTTTGTGTTCCGCCGAAAAACTAAGACATTTGTACAAATAAAATTGTCACACCTACCAAGTTTGTTTAAAATCCAAATTGAATTCATCTTGCTTTCTTCAAATGTGGGTTCAATATTAAAATAATATTCCTTAGCTCCATGATATCTTGATACATAGTCTTCATAGCTATTAGCTGCAGTTGTAGAGCCGACACTTTCAATTTGACTGCAGCAAGTTGAGTGTTACACTTCTGGATATCCTCGTCCAACTTTGAGAGCAATTTGCAAATGAGATCCAATTCTGCCTTCACGTATTCTTTTCCAATGTTATAAACAGCCATAGCAAAAAATATTCTTAGATATCAAAACATTATTATGCAATAATTTCATTGATTGCGCTAATTTTTACTTAAAGTAGGTAATAATTTAAGTGTGCAAGTAAAGTAGGCAGGTATAATTTCAATCACGTGTGATTCGAATTTATAGCTCAGTTGTACTAAAGCCAGATACTTACCTACTACCTAATTTTATTTGAAAGACATTGAATGAGTGTAGAGATAAGATTATCTACTGATAATTTATATTCCTATTTCGGAAGATACTGCCTACTGTTTTATTAGCTTAATACGCAGGTTTAGATATAAGTCACGATATACTAAGGCATAACTTAATTTATAGTCTATTAAGTAGGTAAGTACCTATAACAAAATGCATAAATGGCACTTTGCCTAGGAGTACTCAGTAAACCTTGCTTTAGCAGTTTTTATAATTCCCGCATTTTTTCTCTAAAGCGCCATCTATTGTTTTTTTTGTAGTTTCGAATTAAGAATGATCACACTACGATGCTTTTTATTAATATTTCGTACTACCTTGGTTTTGCTTGATAGTTTGAAAAGGCTTTAAAGTATTTTTACTCTGTGGAAGAGTGAATGTTAAAGTGACGTCTATAATACCAACATTCAGGAAAAACATCAAAATTGACAAAAGTGGACTGTCATTTTTTTGTCCAAGGATTCATCACTGTTGATTTTCTAAAATAAAAGTTTAGTGGGAAAATAGAGGAAAATGTTTCGTGCGAATAATTTTGATAAGCTCCTTGGTAAGAGATTTACATGAACAATGTTCTCCACCGCAACCTCGGATCTGGCAACTGTAGAAACAACAAAATTTCTTGAGAAAAAAGATGTAGTTTCTCTGTACTTTTTTACTGATTTACGCTGCTTTCTAGCTCACTTTCTTTATTTTCGTAGGCAAAAAGTCTAACGGGATGCTTTTACGTACGATGGCGTTGATGTGCAGTTTGATATAATAACAAGCCATCAACCGAGTTCACTTTGAATAGTGAAAATGATACACAGGTCAATAAAATCGACGGACTAATTTTCAGATAAAGCAACGAGTAGTCTACGTCTAGACCCTGATTGGCCAACGATCCTGCAAATTTGTGATTTGATTAGGCAAAATGATTGCACGTAAGTACCTATTACATACATACTAAAATTCACAGAATATACCTACGCTTTTGTTCCCAGCGTTAAGTATTTGTAAACAAACATAAATATTGATAACAATACATATGAGTTAATTTACGAGCTATGCTATGATGAGAATCATTAAAATTTAATTTGTATTAATTAATATCTCATAATTAACTTGGTAATCTACTCGGGTTGGATTTAGTACAGGTTGGCACGAGTTTTAGGTTAAATGCGGTTTTAATTGGTAGGGTTTTGGTCACTGATTACATCAATATTGGTTTTTTTATTTGAAAATGCATATTTTGAAAGAAAAACTTATGTTAAAATTCCAACCTCAAATCACTTTAAACTTTAATAAACACGAAAACGGAACGTAATTGAGGGCTAAAAGGTTCACCAAGTGTTGAAAAATGGGTAAGTTTTAAATGTATAACGTATAACGAAACGCAAAATACATCGCTAATGTCAAAGCAAGACGTCAAATTTCGAAGTTTTAGTTGGCGGTTCTTTTTTCTTTGCGCGAAAATGTCGAGCTACGAACCTATTTATAGGACAGTCTGATGTAGACGAACCTGTACCCTCAACTATTGTTGAAGAAAGAGGTGAAATTATTGTAGAGAAGTAGATAGAAATAATGTAAGTACATAGGTACTTTTTAATATTTTTTAATATGAATTGATAAAAAATCATCTAAGGCAGATAGAAGCTGGGTGGCGGTAGGTTGTTAGGTTTTTTTTTTTTTGCGCCTACACGCGAGCGAAGCGAGCGTGCACAGTCTAATGACAGAAAACCATCTAGGGCTGATGAAAGTTAGGTGACGGTAGGTTGTTAGGTTTTTTTTTTTTTGCGCCTACACGCGAGCGAAGCGAGCGTGCACAGTCTAATGACAGAATACCATCTAGGGCTGATGAAAGTTAGGTGGCGGTAGGTTGTTAGGTTTTTTTTTTTTGCGCCTACACGCGAGCGAAGCGAGCGTGCACAGTCTAATGACAGGAAACCATCTAGTGCTGATGAAAGTTATGTGACGGTAGGTCGTTAGGTTATTTCTTTTTTTGCGCCTACACGCGAGCGAAGCGAGCGTGCACAGTCTAATGACAAAATAAATAATGTTATGATATGATGTCATAATGATAAACAATGTAAATTTTTATCATATTTCATCTAGTTTTCCATACTTAACCTCAAAATTTAATTATTATTATTTCTCTACAATAACACATTTTCTAGTTTCGGGAGGGGTACCAGGGGGCAGGGGGACTCCTCCCCTCCCCTCCCCCTCCCCCCTTTTGTCGCTTTTCGTGCCAATGTGTTCTAAATCTTTCCCGACATTTACTTTGGATAATAGATAGGGAACCTGTTCCTCGGACATGATCCTTGGGCAAAGTTCTTTCAAACCTTTCTTGTTGCTGACTGGAAGTTGACTAGAGCATGTGCCACTAAAGTTACTCACAGTCAAGTCATATACCAGTTCTTGTAACTTATTTTTAAAATTATATATACACCTTTTTTATGCTAAGAAGTGACATGATGAGCTGAGCACTCTCCTGGTGGTAAATAACCATACATGCCCATGACCAGAACAGTGCAACACAGAACTTTAATTCATCTAGGCTTGTGCAACACTGCTGAAATACTCATCCTTATTCCATTTTGATGGTCAGTCTCAAAAGCCCGTAGAACCTTAGCTACAGTGGCCTTTAAACAATGTAGATCACAGTAGTACACTTCTTGTTAGAATCTGCTAAAATATACCTACTTGTATTTATTATTAAATTACATAAAATCTTAATCATCTTTTGTTACAGACCCAAATATGCAGTGGCTGGGGTCAAGAAAAAACTCTACTCAACCAACCCTCATCAAGCAATGTTTGCGCTGCTCACATTAGAAAGTATTGTTAAAAATTGTGGTAAGTAATTTATAAACAAACCCTAAAATCTGTTCATAGTAAATTTTACTGATCGCAAATCTAACTAAAGAAAAAAAGCAATTTATTCCATCCATGACATTACTTCAATTGTGTAGGCCAATGCTGTTAATGTGCTTGCTAATTTGTAACAGAACTAAATATAGTAAATTTTTATTCTGAAACCTAGTGGGCAAAGTTTCATAGTGTTGTATGGTTTTTCCTATTCACCACCTCTGCTATTTCCTGGTAATAAGGATATTTCACAAAAAGAATAATAAACAATTTTAATTTATTATCAAAAAAAAAAAACAATAGTAAAATTTAATTATTAATCCTGCATAATCATACTGAAACTATTTTCTTGTAGGCTCAGGTGCACATGATGAAGTAACTTCGAAGGCATTCTGTGAGATGCTCCGAGATCTGGTGAAGACCACACAGCATGAGAACTTACGGACTAAGATTCTGGAGCTCATACAAGCCTGGGCCTTCGCCTTTCGGAACTCACCTAAATACAGAGCAGTTCAGGTAAGACAGACTTTAAACTAGCTTCTAGGAGCTGTTGTAAGGGAATAACTATAAATCCTATCTCATAAATAATAAAAATTTGAAAATTCTTGAGGATGAGCTAGATAAATGTTAGTTCTGAAACCACACTGAAACTACTGATTATGATTGGCATCAGTATGTGATGTGCATATGGAAAAGTTAATGAACTGGAAAATGAGATTTTAGGCTACTTTTAATCTTGATCCTTGCAAAACTTGGCAGCAGCTATTTCTACCTTATCTCTTAGAATAAATTATACGAAAAAAAAGTCTATATGACTATTATCTGTAGATAAATGATAAACATTCAAAGATAAATAAAAATGTATCATAAATTATTTTAATTCTCTGAATCTTTAAATACCTAGTTTTGGATGGTTAAAGTAATTGTTAGTCCAAGCTAATAGCAATGCATTTGTAGTCGTCAATCTAATTGGCGGCATTCTGGTGGTTTGATAACTCCCAACACCAGAATTAGTTGTAACTGACTAGACTACTTTTTCATAGCACTATGTAAAATCTCTACTAGAGGTAGTTCATTGACCCTTTTGCCTCAAGGTTGTATGACATGGCAGTTGTTTCATTATTGATTTTCTATTTAATTTAATTATAATAGTACCTATACCTGTATTTACTTACTGAGACTGAGACACACAATGTAGAGCAATTTCAAGATATGTTAATTTATTTCTGTGATAGTTTTATAAGAGATAATTTTAATTACCTACATTCTTTTAACTGCAAATATGATTCTATCAAATCCATTGCAAGATTTGCAAGTGTTATTTATTATCAATACTTAAGAATTGTGTTGTGCAAGTTGATATTGTATTGGGATGAAAAACATAATTTTGCACATGAATTTCTCTTTGTCTCAAACATCAATTCCTTCTTGTTTAAATGCCCTGTGACTTTATGTAGGTACTTACTCATAAATTAGTACTGACACAGAGGTAGTAGGTAACGTCTGTAGAGTCGATTACCTCGCACTGAGCGTACAGTAGGTATAAAATATGTTCCAAGGACTTTTGCTGCAAACTGTTTACCACAGAATGAAAAAGAGTTTGTACGGGTATAACGCAAGTTGCTTAGTGCCTTCGTCATGTCGCAGAGTCGTCACAGCTTACTTATCAGCATAACGCGTGAATCATTCAGAATCAGACAAATACTCAACAATAAACATCTCTCCATATTTAAAAGTTAAAAAAATCTTTCTAATGTAACTACTTACTTCTTAAATGGTTAGTGGCAATGGCATTGAGGAAAGTGTTGTGAAATCAACTGGAACATGGTATAGATTGTGTTGGCAGTAACTGTGTTGTGTTTTAGGATACGGTGAACATACTGAAAGCGGAAGGGTATAAGTTTCCAGCTCTGAAGGAATCGGATGCCATGTTTTCTGCGGACACTGCCCCTGAATGGGCTGATGGAGAAGTTTGCCATAGGTATGTGTTTTTTCCTTACAAGTGTAGCAGTAGACACCTAGTACTCATGTAGAATTTATACAATAGTTTTTTCTTAGCTGTAAAATTATAAAGCCAATATTTTCTACTGTTTTTAAAATAGGTATTGTGTAATGTAGGTGCCGGACTGCATTCTCACTGATAGTCCGTCGGCATCATTGCCGAGCGTGTGGCCAGGTGTTCTGCCAACAGTGTAGCGCCAAGACTTCCACTCTACCCAAGTTTGGTATCGAGAAAGAAGTAAGTGTTTACTCTATTATATTTACTATTTACCCATTTGTCAGTGCTCCAGCTTAGTAGGGGTGATAAGAGAAGATATTACTAGGATCATCTCTGTCCTCTTGAAGGAGTGCATATCTATGCTTTGTAAAAAGTAACACTAAATGTATGGCTCACTCAGTCGATTGCTAACAGTTTGCCTACTGGGGACACAGCCTAACTGTGAAAATAAATGTTTTGTGTAGGTTTCATAAATGATTTTAAAGATGGTATCCTTCAAACAACATTGACTAATCTTTATTATCGTTTGCTGTATATTTCTGAGTTTCTTATGTCATTGACCTTTACCTGCAACCTATCATGTATAAGATTTTTTACTGTAGATGAAGTTTCACATTTGGACTTTGAGGTTCCAAATGTGACAAATGCATATTTTATTTCCATTAGGTGCGAGTTTGCGATGCATGCTTTGATAAAGTAAGCCGACCACCATCTTCTTCTGCAAAATTGGACATTGTTGACACCGCTAGTGACTATGGACCCACTCAAGCTCAGGTATGTACCCATTGTCTTTTAATAAATACCCAATGTACATTAAAATTCCATTAATATTTCATTTTCAACCCTAACCTCAGGAGAAAAATAAATTATTGAAAGAAAAGTAGATACTTTTTTTTTTAAGTACTAAAATTGTGACTTCTTTTGTGTCACTAGTTCTTTGGAACCAGTGTGGGGAAATGAATTCAAGTGCGCCTCAAAGAGGCTAAAATTGTGACAAATTCGTATTAGTCTGAATAAAGAACTATCATTTTAAAGTAGTACTTGTGCAAAAACGATAAAACTAATCTGATGAAACAGTGATAGGTTATGTTATTATGTTGTTGCAATAAAAGAAACTGTTAACTTACAAAATAGATTTATTTACAACTATAATGCTACTGTCCATCAATCGCGTAAGAATCGCCCGGCATTTCTCCGCCAGGGACCAACATGGCAATGTTGTTACCATTCAGTAATATCTGATCCAACTTTGTGATTTTCCTCCCTTCCGGTGTGGATTCGTATTCAGTCACGTCGTCTAGTAACATGTTTACAAAATCGTCGAATCCTTGAAGCGTTCCAACCATTTCTTTATCGTTTTTCATGATGATGTGAATTCGGGAACCTATGCACTTGTCGACAAGCTCTAGAGGTAGCAGGGTGTTTGGGTTGGGAAGCGCAGTCGACGTCATGTTGAATTGATTTATTTAGCTTTGTAATTAATATTATCACGATCCGGAAAATGAAAAAACGCGGTTTAGAAAGTACACACTAAATTGGAAATACAAACATGTTTTGAAGCGTTGACATTGACAACAATAACTCATAATTTTGACATTGACAATTTGAGTTTCGTTCTGGAGTTATGTAAATCCTGTATTTCTGTGCAAAGCTGTGATTGGCTGTATAATTTTGAGTGAACGATACTAAAAATCATCTGTCAATGTTAAAATCATTTTGATGATTGTTTGAAAAATAACGAACAGAGACGCGATTTCAATTTTACAAAGGGACGGCAAAATATTTTTTATTTGTTGTGAATTCAAAGAACTACGAAAATGTCTAAGAAATATGTTACAAACTTTCGCGGCGAAGATTTTTGCACTCCAGACGCAAAGATACGCGTCAAGGAAGAATTCGAAACTCCCATTGAAGAGGACTTCGGCGATCACAATCATTTAGATTCTGGAAATGAAAGTGAGTTCGGATCCATGAGAAAATCTATGTCCATGAACGATGTACGTGAAATGCGTTCATACATAGCGAGGTCTGAATATCACGATAGCAGTCATGATATCCATAGGCACAGAAGACCGTCTGGAGAACTCCACGAAATGACAAAAAGAAAGTTTGTCTCCATGGCTGAAGCTATTTATCATTACCAGAGAGACACCCCTGGACGGTTCCATACGACTCGCCCAAGTGTGTTCCGCTCACAAGGAGCGACAGGCCGATTAGAGCTCACTCGACCTCAATCACCAATGCTTAGGTCCAAGGCACGATCCCGTCCTCAACATATCCTTTCGCAGCAAGAAAAAGAACAAATGGAACTTGAAGAGTTGAAAAAATTTAAAATTAAAGCAAATCCTATCCCTAAATATGTCATGGAGGGACCTAGTCTTCCTGAAGTTCCAAAAAAACCAGCTACAATCCCAGAACCATTTAACCTTACTGAAATTCAAAAGAAGTTAGCCGAGATAAAGTCACCTAACCAAGTGCAATTCAAAGCCCGCCCTGCTCCCAAACATATTCTGGAGAAGCCACAAGTCCCAGTGAAGCCTGTGGTGTCAGTAACTAGACCTATCAGTCCAAAGTTCCACTACAAAAGAGCTAACTCTCAGGATCTGATTAAAAATAACCCAGTACAAGCACAGAAACCGGCAGAAAAACCTAGGCGTCAAGGCCCAATACGTCCGGCACCATTCTCATTTGAAAAGTATGATGAACAGAGGAAGAAATGCAAAGAGGAAAGAATCAAGAAACAGATTGAGGAAGAAAAGAAGCAGGCATCATCCTTCAAAGCTAATCCACTACCTGGCATTGTTAAAAAACACATGGCCAGTGTTGCCGCTAAAGCCTGTTCATCATCAACCTCATCTGAAAACAAAGAAAACCACATCAAATTTGAGGCCCGCCTTCCTAAAGTACTACACAAAGAACCTTTTAAACCTGTTTTGAAGCCAATGCAACTGGTTAAACCTGTACCTTTTGATCTGACTACACAAAAAAGAGCTACTGAAAGAGAGAAATTTGACAAACTCTTGAAAGACAAAGAGGAGGAGAATGAAAGACTTAGGCAGGAAAGAGAGAAAGAAAGGGAGATGGCAGAAGAAAGGGCACAGGCAGAGCTGAGGGTTAAGCTTGTTCATCGCGCTAAACCAATGCCAGAGTATAACCAGTTTATTCCGGAGAAATCTACGATTATGATGACTGTTCCTGAAACACCTAAGTTTGTGAGAAGACTGCAACAGAACTAATAATCTTGGAAAGTTTTTAGCTTATAGGTCATTGAAATCCAGACTTTCTTGTATCTTGACTGGACTAATATTCCTTATATAGCTTTTGCTTATAAAATTGATAATTTCAGAGGACAAGCTGAGAAGCATTTCTGAACCTAGGCTAGTTTTTATTGTTTGGTAGTTAAATATGACTTTTAGATTAGTTTTAGAATTTTATAATAACTCTATAGATAATGATATAGAATTATTTCTAAATAACTCTAGATAATGATATAGAATATTATGTAATGGGTTTGTATTTTAATGTGAAATATTTTCTTTGCGATTTGAATGCTTTGAGAAATAATGAATAATGTTTAGATTTATTGAGTCTGATGAATAAAGTTAAAAGTTGAATATTGTGTTTTCTTGAATGAGAGACCAATTTAGACACATCTTTAGGCATCTTGTTTATATAATAATGAACATAATGTAGGTGAGAATGTATCTATGAAAATGGTCTGTGTAATTCAATTCAGTCCTGCAGGCTTAGCATGGACTGGGGATAAAAATCTTGTCCCCCGTTTTTGTCCACCTTCAAGTCAATTTTATCCCTTGAAGGTGGATAAAAACGGGGGACAAAATTTTTGTCCCCAGTCCGTGCTAAGCTTGCAGTATAAACTACAGATATGGACATGAGTATTATGAATTTATGATAAATTCTAGTCTAGTTAGTAACCCTAGTTATCTGAAACGCTAATATTTTATTGTGAATCGTATTGCTACATTGTGCGCATTTCTTGCAGACTACAGTCTAACTTACTACCTATAACTAGGTTAGGATTTGTCGTTTTACTCATAACCACGATCTGTAGTGTTTATACAGGACTGAATTACATAGGCCCGTGCAACACTGATTTATCACATAGCCTCTTTGAAACATTTTGATGGTCAGTTAGTTAGGAACGCCCAGTATTTTCATAAATTTATATAAAAAATAATATGAATTTATGAATCATACTGAAAAATAAAATATAATATTTACAAAAGCACAGGGACAGCAAATAGTAGGCAGATAGATGTGTTAGTCACTAACATCTATCTGCCTACTTATGTAACAGAATACACTTACATTCTGCCTTCTAACAGAATACACTAACAGTTAGTGTATTCTGGTCTTTAACATAGTGAAGTAGGTAAAGTTATATTTAAATTTTACTAACTATGACATTTCAAGATCTTCTAATAATACTATTATTATTATTTTTTTATTTATTCATTGTAAAACTCGCACACCATAAATGGTAGAACATAAGGCACTAATACTATTTTTTTAACATCATACTTTATGTAAACTATGTATGTTCTGGCGAATAAAAATCTTGAACAATATAGACACAGGCTCGTCTAGTACCTAAAACTACCTAAACTCTAAAACCTTTACCTAGTAAAGACAATAAAATTTAGCTAATTCTATAAATTGCTATATCCAGAAGCGCCCATCTACCGCTCCCGGCGGAAAGACGGCTGAAGAACTTCAAGAGGAAGAAGAGTTGCAGCTTGCGTTAGCGCTCAGCCAATCAGAGGCTGAGCATAAAGAGAAGGAGCGAAAGTCTCGGCCCCACCTCGCGCCCGATCCTACGCCACATCCAACTGGTAAATATCTGCTACTTACTTACCAGCTTACTAACTTAGCTACCGCAAAAATATCTATTAAAGTAATAATCGAGGTTTTACCACAATCAACTTCAATCGGACTATTCTAGTGACCGTAGGCACCACTGACCAGTCAAAGGGAAGCAAATTACGCAATTTTTTTCACTTCAATAATTATTTTGATTTAAAAACTAAACTACTGAACCGATTTTAATAAAATTTCTATGGGACCAATCTGAAAGTAAATCCTCTCAAATTAAAAATTCTAATCGGTTAATAAAAAACAAAGTTAGACGTAACAAACATTTAAAAAAAACATTGAACCGAATTGATAACCTCTTGCTTATTTGAAGCCGGTTGAAAAATAATAGTAAAAAAATAAAAAAAAATCTTAGTCTCAAAATTCAAGTCGTTACGTCCAGTAGTTCGGCCTGTGTTCTGTCTGTTAGTAAGTCAGGACAAAGCTTTTTACATATTTGATTTATGAATTGTTATCATTTTTATTTCAAGTGTCGCCAACACCATCATCAGTGAGCGCGTCACCCGAACACAGCACTCCAGCCAACCCAGAGCTGTCTAGATACCTCGACCGCAACTACTGGGAGTCGCGGCTGAATCAGAACACGGCCGCGCCCACCGCGCCTGCGCCCGGGTCTCAGGCCTCCAACGACACCGCCGAAGTAAGAACTTTGTATGTTTAGTTAACTCAGAGCTGTCTAGATACAATACGGCCGACGTATCTTGGCGAGTCTGAACATAGGCTATGCGAACTTTAGCGCATGTACACACGTATTACATTGTTTTATATGTATAATATATCAACGCGGGCGAAAGCGCGGGCTTATGGTAGTTGGTTTATAATCAATAAATTAGCATCAACAGTTTTCTATGGCGTGTTTTCATGCGCTAAAGTTCACATAGCCTATGACCCGTCAAGATACGTCGGCCGTATTGTACATGTACCGCAACTACTGGGAGTCGCGGCTGAATCAGAACACCGCCGCGCCCACCGCGCCTGCACCCGGGTCTCAGGCCTCCAACGACACCGCCGAAGTAAGAATATTGTATTCATGTAGGTCGATTAGTTAATTCAGAGTTGGCTAGAGACCTGGTCCCGAAGGTCAAGCAGTGCCCACTACAACAAAAGTATCACACTTATGCCTCGATGACACGGGGCTAGTTTACAAGCTACAAGCCAGCGAGTTCGCTAGCAACGTGCCTCGTGTCATCGAGGCTTTAGTGTAGGCCAAGGTAATAACACAAGCCTACTTTCTCTTTTTTTCGTATTTTTCTTATCAAAAGATTTTTAGTTGCAGGATTTCGCGAAGCCAACCACATCCAAAGCAGATGACGACGATGCGCAAGACAAGGAAATCGACGATTTTGTGGAAACACTCAAGTCGCAAGTCGAAATATTCGTCAACAGAATGAAGAGCAATTCTTCACGGTCAGTTATGAACAACCCTTATTAATACAGTTTCCGCTGTTTCGCTTGCGTGGTACCGAGGTAGCCATATACTAGTGTATATATTATCTGTGGCCTAGTTTATCAGTAGTTTGCTGTGATACAAACATTCTCACAAACTTTGTGGTTTGGTAGGTTTTAATCAATCTAATGATTGACAAATTAATGATTGTTCGATTGATTTAAAGGCCATACATACCAGACACTACATGGTAATCTGTGACGGTAGGCCAAAATGCTCGGGTTTAAAACCGATAACAGTCAGGAGACGCTATTCAAAATAAATCCAACATGTGTAGTATTATTTGGTCTTATCTTGAAAAATGTTATAATACATTTTTATTTTGAAAAATTATCAAAAACAAAGCTGTTTCTGAATTATTTTTTCGATTGCCTCCTAAAAAGCATTTTTATTATTTATTTATTTTACCATTAGATATGAAAAAATAAAGATCTAAAATAAATGAACACTTTTTATTATGCACTAATATTTCTTACGACACGGAATTATTATCCGTAATTTGGCAACAAAAGTGGACGCCATTCGAGTCTGGTAGCTGTGATGCTCTGAAAAAAATTCATCGTACAATTCGGATGTGTTCATGGCAGCGATAAGGCTCTTAAATACACTTTTGCATGTTTGGTTATTTGCAGGGGACGCTCCATCGCGAACGACACGGCCGTGCAAACGCTATTCATGAACATCACTGCGATGCATTCACGGCTACTCAAATATATTCAGCAGTTGGACGACAAACGAGTCTATTTGGAAAGTTTGCAAGTAAGTTAACCTTAATTTACGATTTGGGCATCGTACAATAAACAATAACGTAAAAACAGCGTTTTTGAAATGCCGAGTTATACAAAATGTCTCCGACCTACACATCTCTTTTATTAGCGTTTATATTCATAAATCCGCAATTAGCGTTTTGTGATATAAAGGCCTCTTCTCATAGCATTACGTGATATTCAAATCTCCTCTATTCACAGGATAAAGTGAACCAAATCCGCGACAGCCGAGCGGCTCTCGACACGCTCCGCGCCGAACACGCGGCGAGAATACAAGCGGCGGCCGAGGCGGCGGAGCGACAGAGACAGATGCAAATGGCGGTGAAGCTGCAAGCCATGAGGAAGAAGAAGCACGAGTATCTGCAGTACCAGAGGCAGCTCGCTTTGCAACGAGTGCAGGTAATATACTAGTACTCACTGCAGTGTGGTGTAGTGTAGAGTTAGCGAGATGATACAAGAGGCGGCCGAGGCGGCTGAGCGACACGACATGACTGTTTGCTGTAAGTAAGTATAATAAACACTCAACATTGAAATAATAGCAGATTTTCAAGTACCTACAAACGTCGGTACCAATAACCGGCTATAATAGTATGTTTGATATACATCGATCACCTAGATTAGTATAGACAGATGCAGATGGCGGTAAGACATGAGGAAGAAGAAGCACGAGTATCTGCAGTACCAGAGGCAGCTCGCTTTGCAACGAGTGCATGAAACATGAAAAATTTCAGTAAATTGCGTGAAAATGGAACTATATTAAACCGGTTTGTTGGTACTCCATAGCTGGATGAAATGATGAATCCATTGTATAAATAAATATTTTGGACATTTCACACAACGACGAACGAACGCCATCTAGCCCCAAACTAAGCACAGCTTGTACTATGGGATCCATATGACTGATAGAATACTTAAATACTTACATAGAATACACTAAAGCGAGAGGAGGCCTATACTCAGCAGTGGGGTCCTACCTGACTGAGACGATGATCATAGAATACATGTATGTAAGCTGCATATCCGTCATTGCTTGCATTAAAGCCATATTGATATTCATATATTATCATAAATTGTATTTTGTTTCAGGAGCAAGAAAGAGAAATGCAAATCAGACAAGAGCAACAGAAACACCAATACATGATGTCAGCAAACAGTTACTACATGCCTGGAGTTTCCATGCAACAGTACCAGCAACCAGGCTTCAATCAGCCCATCTACGCGAACCCACAGTTCCACATGATGCCGACCACCGACGCGAATATACCGGGCCAGGGCCAACCAGGCCAGATGACGCAAGCCAACCAAATGGCAACCATCGCCCAATCCATGCCGCAGCTCCCCAATAACTACGCCATGGCGCAGTCAACCGCCGCGCCCACCCAACCACCAGCGACACAATCCATGACGCAAAACAGACCCAACCAACAAATGACGCCAATGATGATGCAGCAAATGCATCAGATGAGAATGCCGGTCCAACCCGGTATGCATCAAATGCTGAACGGACAGAATGTCAACGGAACGCTATCAAAGCCAAACTTACCGAACCAACCCCCCAATTCCATGATGTCACAAATGCAAATGGGGAACTTGCCCCAGCAAATGATGACGAATCCAATGATGGGTATGCAAATGAATATGAGAATGCCTATGATGCAGGGTCAGAACCCTCAAATTCAAAATTACATGGGCTTACCCACTAACACCCAATCAGGTATGCAACCATCGCAGATGGGGATGCCCGGTCAGATGTCGTTGGCTGGGCAACCGATGATGCAGGGACAGCAAATGCCTCATAATATTCCTTCAACCATCCCCTCGACTATGCCTCAAACTCAGGCTCAGCAATCTCAACAAATGCCTCAGCAACCGCAACAGATGGCTCAGCAACCTCAACAAATGCCTCAGCAACCACAACAGATACCTCAGCAACCACAACAGATGCCTCAGCAACCTCAACAGATGCCTCAACAACCTCAACAGATGCCTCAGCAACCTCAAATGAGTCAGCAACCTCAGGTATCTCAGCAGCAACCATCTTTACCTCAACAGAATCAAATGACACCTGGCCAAATGCCAGGGCAACAAATGGGGATGATGATGCAACAACAAATGCCACATGGTTTGCCTCAAGGTCAGATGATGCACCAAGGTCAATTACCGCCCGGGAATCCCGGAAACCCGTCTCAAATGGGGCAAGTACCGCCAAATCAGTCACAAATGGGACAACTACCGCTGAACCAACCACAAATGGGACAGTTACCGCAAAACCAACAACAAATGGGACAGTTACCACAGAACCAACCTCAGATGGTACAATTACCGCCAAACCAACAGCAAATGGGGCAATTACCGCCAAACCAACCGCAGATGGGGCAAATACCGCCAAATCAACCCCAAGCCGGACAGCCAATGATGCAAGGAGCTATGCAGTCGCAAATGCCGCCAGGTCAGGCAATGAAAATGCCTCAAAACTTAAATAACGTCCAAGGCCAGCAAATGGTAAACCAACAGACGCAGCAACCACAAACACCAGTCAAATCAGAACATAATAACAACACGGCAGAACTAATTAGTTTCGATTGATATGACAATATTTCGGTTCTGGCTGGTATCGTACGTAAACAATGCACGTAGAAGTTTTGTGCTGTAATAAAATTTTAAAACCAAAATATTGTAAAGAATAAAAATTATAATGGTTATTGTATTTATTAAGGATTTTAAGGCTGACTATACATTGGATCGACTATCTAATATTTTTTTGTATAATTTGAGTGAAAAGATAGTCATCCTTTAGAGCACCATTAAATATTAAGATAGTCGATTTAGTGTAACGTTAGACAACAAATGCAGGGCGTAAATTCTCGCTAAGCAGTTGTTGAACGAACACTAGCCTTTCTTATGAAGCTTGCTAGAATCTGCTGCAGGATTTCCTTTTTATTCCAATAAATCTTGCAAAATAATCAAGCAATTTTTATAAGAAAGATGGTGTATAGGTTCCATGTATTTAAAATTATTCATACTAACGCTAGATAGAACAAACTATAATGCAGAAAATATCACAACATAATGCTTACTCATAGTGTAAGTAAGGTAGATCAGTCAGTTTTAAAATGCACGTTCTTCACTCGCGCGATGACTCATACCATTTGCTTGGCAGCGATTCGTTATAGACTTTCTTGCACCAGCCTAAATATTTTTTTATGTTATAATAGCTTGACCTATGATTTAGTCGTGAAATAAATCGATTAAGTTCTGTAATTGACCAATCTTGCCGTTGAGATCGTCAATGAATTGATGATGCCAATGAATCATGACGATAGTGTTGAGTTTACCGAAACTGGGACTTAAAAGTTTGATATCAAAATTGACTAAGTAATCTCTGTAATTTATTTTACCGGTCAAATTGAGACCCTGAATAAATAATACTAAATTTCACCCTAATAGGTTAAGTAGTTTCGACTTGGTTTTTTTTTCTTTCGTAGAACCTAAGTTCTTCGGTTTTGGCTTCACATCAAAGGTATATAGCCAGTGTCAAGTAATTGGAGAGATTATTTTGTCATAAGTCAGAGTCGTTAAGTCAAGTCATGCCCCTGTAAAGTAGTGGTGGTTGCGACTTTACTAGAGGCTTCTATGGAGTTTTGGAGGCAACACGAAAAGTCACGTTTTACAGCATTACACTATTCACCAACACTCATACACGTTCACGAGCACTTAATGGATAAAAAACCACCGTTTTTACACTTAAATTATACAAGTTTTGTCAATTAATTTAATGCCGCCAATGCGCCATTTTTCATATTCCCGCCAAAAAAACTACTTGTTCTAGTAACGAAAATTCACTCCAACTTTGCATTTATGATGTAAGTTTGGATACGGTTTGAATACAAGTCATAGAAAAGGTCTTATACTAACAAAATTTGATAGTTTTCAGTCAACGAGGTTCTGAGAATGTTATAGAAAAAGTGTCAAAATTCCAATAATCCAAGTGTTTGGCAGTCAGGATTTCGAATTTTTATAAATAATGATTTTGCTAATGTTAAAATTTTGGATGGACCACTTTAATTTTGTAATGCTATATTATTTAATACTAGGTAAGCTTTATTATTTTACTTATAGTATTTGGTGCAAGGAACTATAAATTGAACTCTTTGATAAGTTTGAACTAGATCGCTTAAAATTACTGCTTTGTGCTATATCTACTCTTTTATTTACTTTAGAATTAAATATAATGGACCTTGTAATGTATGTAAATGCAAACAATGTATATTTTATCTTTTTTAGAGTTTAAAAATTATTACATTAATTATTTAAATATTATATGGCCTTTGCCCTGCAGTGGGACACAGATGGCTGAATAATAATAATAATAATAATAATTTAAATAAATTCAAAATTTGTTTATATTCATTGCTGCGGTGATTATTTTGTTTTTGTTACAATATTTTACAATAAGTTAGGTGTATGATGATAAATAAATATGTAAAATTTTTGAGCTGGTTTTATTACTGCGGTAATTAATCATTTTAACTAAAATGATTATTCCTACACATAATCATTTTAACTAAAAGGGTTATTCATGCACAATACACCCCACAGCGGGACGTCAGTGCAGACCACATGCAACCCCTTACCCAAATTAGAATTAGAAGGGTTATTCCTTATCTAACGCATAGGACCACTAAAGGTAGAGACTCGAAAGGAGGATATGATAAGAATCATACCGTACTGTACCATAAGCCTTGATCACATGTACCGAGCAAACGGCCGAGTACTCGGTACTTAGAAACATAACCCCGTCAAATGCTCGACTATAAAAGTGTAAGCGATGTCATTTTACAGTCTCGCCTGTTTGCTTGGTATGTGTGATCTAGGCATAAGTTGTATGTTCTTTTTTAATACTGGTGTGCCTTTAGCTTTCCGAACGAAAAATATACTGGCGGGAAAATTTTGTAATACCATAAGTCAATGTCAAGAACTTTTTACGAAAAAGAAAAACCAAAACAAAGCAATATTTTCGGTAAATTAGATTTTCCGTGATTTCCATGACTATAAATGTTTGAATATGGAAGAGGACAATCAAGATGGGCCGTTCACAGTGTGGCAAATGTTCAACGCGCCTACAATGGTGCTTTTCAACAACCTGGAACATGCAGCAGATGGATTGGACCGGCTGCTGACTTCAATCTTGAAATTATCTGGGTAAAACTACATATATTTTACTTTTGGGCTTACCATTTTTTAGGTAGCTTCTGTATACACTAGGCTGCTCGGTTCGTATATCCAAGTAACCTAGATTATTCGCTTCCCAAAGAATCCTTGTTAGTTCCGATTAGGTATGTAAGATACCTACTAAACGTCAAAGGTTCATGTAATACAAATTATTAATAATGGCCCATTCTTTCAGAGATTTCTCAGAGGTACTCGTTCCAAGACCAGGTGCCAATAAATATCCAGACTCGCACTACTGTGCATTCAATACTTGGCTTCTTGGGAGGCTGTTTTATGTCTGGTCTGTTAGAGAATTAAACAGGTATGTGGTATTTATTGTACTTATTCATAATTTTCTTTAAGTACCTACTTCATATATACTTATATGTATAATAATATTGTTTCAGAATTCATGTTACAAGTAAAGAAGCCCAGTTGAAAATTCTGGGTATACTTTGCATGAATGGAGCTACATTCTATGAGAAAATACATTCTGAGTACTGTGAGATTGTTATAAAATTGATTCAGTATTACAAAGAAAATCCACAAAACAAGCAGCCCAAGGAATATGATCTGGAACACTTCTCATCTGAAATGATAGTTATTCCCAATGTAGAATTAGACTTATCACCAATATTTGTGAAAGTTAAAAGTCTTGAAACATGTGAAATACTGATTGACATGACTCTGCAGCTTCTATCAGAAAGTTTACCGATGGATTCTATAAACATAAATAGATGCACAAAACAACATGAAGATTTATTCAGTCAAATAATATACATGCTCGAAAACTACAGACTGGACTTAAAATTGATTGTTCTGAAATTCTTCAAAAACTTGATAGACAAGTACAATGAAATAGGCCTGGACAAGTTCTGTAATCTCTTTCCAGGTATTTACAAAGATCTTCTGAGTACTGTTGAAGTTTTGAGTAAAACTATGAATATATTTTATGAGAAAGGAGAAGTCAGTGTACCGTATATGAATACTTACAATTCCGTCATACAAAGTTTATTGAAAATTGAAACAAAAGACTGCAATGAAATGGTATCAAATATTTGTACTGTAATACTCCAAGCTAAGAACACCACAATATTCAGCAAAGAATTAAAGCTTCATTGCTTATCATTGAGCAAAAAAATAGATCTACCTAAAGATGTGATAGCCATCAAAAACTTGGATGCAATTCAAATAGATGCAGTTATGAAATGCTACAGTCAAGAAATACTCAAACAACTCGAAGACAAAAGTATTGCTGAAGTGAGAGAAGACTGGTATTACCAACAGACATTATCTGTTGTAAAAACACTAAATTCTTGTGAGGAACAAAATATAGATGCATTTCTTATACCGCATCATTTAAAGAGGTGTTTGGCAGCACTTCAGATATTTGTGACGGTCTATTTGGAGAGGCAGAAAGTAAGCAATGAAGAATGCCAGATTTTGAATGCAGACAATGTTTTCTGCATCTGGACATCTCTGATTAAGCTCATACAAAATCACAAGAATATTCTTTTACGAGATGCAAGTAATACAAAACTTGTGTTTGAAATTATTCTAAGCACATCAATTCTGAAGAGGAACATGACCAAAGAAGATTCTAACATGATTTTCCAAATACTTTGCTTACAAAACTTAACAAATTTCTCAGAACAGAATATGATGTATAAAGATAGTATCAAAGTAGTTATGTTGAAGTATATGGCGCTGATGAAACTGATACTAAAGACTAAGTTAAGTGATGCTTGGCACAGAACCATGGTTTTTCTGATCAGTTCCTTGATCATTAATATGTATGATGAGTGTTATATAGAGGTAAGTTTGTAACTACCCTCATTTGTTTGTAATAGCTATTATTTTTTTATATGACTTATTTTCCGGCTGCTGCCTGCCTTTTCGTCTTAATGGTAACAGGATAAATTATTACCCTATTTAGGGTCTTAACATCCGCTGAACTCCAGCCAAATCATTTCAGCAGTTTCGGCGTGATCATCATCAATCCATCCTCAATTTACCTCATTGTTTTTTTTCAGCGGATTTCACTCTGCCCCTTACTTCTGATGAATAAAATGTACACTACAAGTAAACTAATAGGAGAATTCCTCATGCCGGCTTTGATGACAAAAGGAGAAAACATCCAGAAAGAACTTATCAATGTCTTACAAGCAATATCTTGTGTATCACTGGGGACTGTAAACGTCATTTTAAAGACACAAGAAGACTTCGGCAACACAATATTCGTCAACAATGCTCTTGCAGTTGAAGTTCATTGTTCAAAATGCCATGCTACTTCTGACCAGGAAGATTCTGAAATAAAAGGGATAGAGATCTATTCAGAAACTAACATATTCACACCAAGTCAACACTCTACCACTATGGGCCTGAGATCTTTGTTTGCCAAGTTTCTGAATTGGAAGCACTATATTGACCCTGAAAGTAGCGGTTTTTGGAACTTGACAAACACACTGTGCAACCATTTCTATGTGTTTGATTATGCAGCTGATTTGATTAAAGTTGAGAATAGCTCTCAAATCTTGAGAGCTTTAAAACCATTCCTTTCTGAAGATTCAGTAAGTACTTGCAATGGTCTATGGTTTATGGATCTATGTATTATAAATTGTAGAAGTTAGCTTATGCTGTAATTTTGTAAGTACTTAATTTAACTGTATTATGGACTAACAATATAGGTAAGTACTTAGTTAATAAAAAACCAGATGAATTTCCAATGCTGAAATATTGTTTCTTTGTTTTTAAATTTGATATCAAATTCAGTTGCTTACTGTATCTACGTTTGCTCCTAATCTATCATTATTTTCTAGAACAATGACGACCCAGAACTGACAGCAAAAAAAGAGAAAGCCCTACAATGCTGCATAAACCTCCTTGTAGAAGCAACGAGAACAAGCTTGGAACAGAATAACCACACCCTCCAAACTACGACCTTAAACCTCATAAAAGAGTTTGGGTTATGCAGAAACGAGAAAGTAATTCTGCCGTCAACAAAACTGCTTACCTACTACATAATGCATCCATACCCATGCTCCCTTGGGCCCAAAGCTGTCGTTTACCTTCGAGATATCTGCGAAGCTCATGGATTCACCCCAAACCAGGTGTATCATAGATACAAGAAAGACTATTGCAAGCTTTTTGTTGAATGCAGTCTATACAATGGAAAAGAATTTGCCATAGCTCTACTCAAAGTGGTCAGAGCGTTCGGCTTTGTTGGCTACAGAGATTTCATATCTAAAGATGTGCACCATTTTCTGCCTTATTTGATACCATACTCGGTAACAATAAAGGAAGCACCATCAATGATTGAAGAAATTGCTTCATTAGTTCAATGTTCGGTGTCAGATTTTCTCGTGGAAAGATTCCCGCACATCTACGTTCACGTTTACCTAACCGAATCTAAAGATGTCTCAAAGAAATGTTACGACACCATCGAAAAGATGACGAAAATGTCTATCCTGAGCCTGATAAAACGACATTTCAGGGTAATACTGACAGAATTTCTTTTGCAGTACTGCTGTAACCCTGAGAAGGTTTTGAACGCTTGTCGATACTTAGCCTGCCACGACCCGGATGTCTCCACTCCATCTGGAAGCCTGAATATGACCACCACTCAAATAGCTGATTTTCTAAACCCAAAGTTCTTAGGTGTTCTTGCATATTTCGACCACAAATTAGTCAATGCAAAAGTAGCCTTATCAGTGAAGCGGAAAGCGTTGACAAGCTTCCCTGATATAATGCAACTGATGGGAGTAAAGTATCTAACTCCGCTTCGGTTCAAAGTTCTGGCAACTTTGAGGTCAGCCTTGCCATTGGCCAAAGATTTCCCTAAAATCCTGGCTGATGCTTGGGGGGCCTTTATCCACAACATCGACAGCATTTCTCTAGGCCCATTACTATCTAACTTAGCAGTATCACTGATGCAGCAGTTTGAATATGCGCCGCTGGAAATCAACAAGATCTTCCAATACCTCGTCTTGAACAACGAGAACTTACTAAGCTCTCATATATCCGACCTATTCTTCATGGAAGATACTAAAATAGCTGAGAAAATAAAGATAGTTATAAAGAGACACGTGAGACGAACGCAACCGGACGCTTTTCCGGATAAGATAAAGTGGTATTTACAGCATCTGAACCAGGATATACCGAGCATAAAAGCGTTTGCGTTTTCGCATCTTGACAAGTTGCTAAAAAGTAACAGAACTGAGATACACAAAGCGATATTTGGCGGGAAGAATATTGATCCGGTTATTGTGGAGTTGATGGAGTCTTTGCTTATCGGTACGTGTCACAATTAACTTTTAGTTTTTACCAGGCATCAACCCAGGATTATATCTGTCTTATCTTACCATCTTCTTGCACCTAGTGTTGGGTAAAGGCTGGGCCTTCTAATATATCGTACTGAAGAGGAAGAGGTTCAATTAATGTGCCAATATGTATTATATCAAAACTCTTAAAAGAACTAATGCAGTCCAGTGATTAAACTCAGACCACCCCGACTAATTTCGATCTTAAGCCACACACATAAAGTTCAATTTCACTTACGGGCTGCAAAGACCTACGTAGCATAGTCTCTTCTCAACAAGAGGTTCGTGCCTCGGCCTACTAGGGGCTATAAAAGCTGGTCATATGCCGAGGCAATTTGTTTAGCCAGACAGATCGCCTTAAACTCTAAACTAATTAAGCTGTAAACCTATTGATATAAAGTTTAATTTCCCTTACAGGATGCAAAGACCCAGATAGCAAAGTCTCCTCAGCGAGCGGCTCGTGCCTCGGCCAGTTAGGGGCTATAGAAGCGGGTCATTTGCCGAGGCAATACGTTCAACCAGACAGATCGCCATTCGCGTTTACTATCGGCGATAACTGCTTCGCGGCTACCGCTTTGGTGGAACTTTCTAGAGCTTTCCAGTATGAAAAAGATACGATGGTAAGAAAGTTGAAATACTATTTACTAATTTACTACGCCTTCATATGCAAGAAAACATAAAACACAAGTAGTTGTAGTAGTACCTAAGTAATGTGTTGGCATTACTGTGTTCCGGTTGAAAGGGCACAGTATAGTGAAATCAATAGGCTTTTGAGACTGACTATTAGTCTCAACTGTAATGATTATAGGCGTAATCTCTTACCATCAGGAGAGCGCCTAGCTAGTCTTGTCATTTGTTTAAAAACAAATACGCATAAAGAAGATAAGAAGTAGATCACGCTCAGTGGCGCGCAATGGGAGATACATTTTTCCAGCAGAGAAATGTTATAAAAGGCTTATAATCATCATGACACTACGCACTTATAATAAAATTAGGAATGCGGTTTGTGAGGATGAATGGATTTGTTCCTCAATCAAGCTAAAACCACTGAAGTAGTGACGTAGAGACTTGAAATTTCGAGGGTATGTTCGTCGAAAAGTGTAAGCGCGTAATAGCAAAGGATTTTTATCAGTTCGCTTTGTAAACGAAGTTGCGGGTGTCAACTAGTACTACCATATATTTTTTCAGAACATGGATTGCTACGCGTTAACTATCCAAGAAATCCTGAAGATTTATGACATATCGCCCACCGGCACAAAGAAAGATGTTTGGGACAGTTTCCCAGAACACATGCATCAGATTATGCACCCTCTACTCAGTTCCAGGTAGTTTGTTTTGTTTAGTGTACATTAATTACTTTTTAATGTAGGTATTACAATCTAGCCAAAGTAGGTCAATGAGTGATTCAACTCTAACTTAATTTTATAAATTAAAGTATCAAGAAAGTGTCCAATAGCACATTTCTTACAGTCTCTAATTAAGGGGAAGACACGCCGTTATTGTGTTCTTCATCCAGTTCCAGGTGAATCAATTATTTCATAAAATATTTATTATTGAAGTGAAATTTTTTTTAGGTGCACTGAGCTATTTTGTGGGTATAAAACTAAGCCACCATGCTAGGCTATGGTAATGCTCGCTCGAAGTTGAGTCGCTTTGATGAAGTTTTCACTTCTGTCATTTGGTCTAAAGCATAAAGTTTTTTTTTATTCAGACTGTAGGTATCCTAATATACACTTTCATACAGGAAGGGGTCAAGGCAGGACACCACTGATAAAAGGGTTATGTAACCTGAGTAAAATAAATACCTATTTAAAATATGTTTGGACATTTAACAAAATACCTTTTAGCTCCAAAATATGCGTAAATACACTTATGAGTACTTTATGTTGTTTTGCAGATATACGCTGGCATACCCGTCTCAGCCGAAAAAAGCGCATCCTTTATTCGGTTCTACGTACGCGACTACGTTTTTGGAGTGGGCCCACAAGTAAGAACAATTTTATTACACCTACTTGTTAAGGCCTAGAATCCCGCGTGCCGCTATCTAGCTCTCATAGATTTTTGAAGATATAAATTGACTGAGCATAATTTCAATAAAGCGGGGCGGTTAATTTGTTGCCACTATCTCACAAAATGATTAACACCCATATTCTAATGTTTTGATGGCGAAGGAAATAGGGAAATCTGTTTTCCCATTCTATTTATACTCAGTCAATTCATATCTTCAAAAAAGGTACAAATGTGCGAGCGAAATAACGGCGCGGTAATGCCTTGACCCCACGTAT
Source organism: Lobophora halterata (assembly GCA_932526365.1). Classification (NCBI taxonomy): domain Eukaryota; kingdom Metazoa; phylum Arthropoda; class Insecta; order Lepidoptera; family Geometridae; genus Lobophora; species Lobophora halterata. The sequence continues at coordinate 4,504,633 of OW052012.1, forward strand.
CGAGTACTCGGCCGAGACAGTGCTCTCGACTGTAAAAAAAGGAAACATGCCCTTATTGACGTATAGTTTACTCGCTATTCATATGGTTCTAATAATTTCAGTTGGGCCGGCCAATTGATCCCTCTGATAGAGTCGGAGAGCATTCGCGACCTCCTTCGCACAGTGCACCCCAGCATGCGACGTGACGTCAGAACGCTCTTCCTATTCCTACCGTATGTGCTGTTACATGCTGTCATGTCGAAGAATAACCCAGCTTATGTGCAGGAGGAAATCCTGGCTGTTATTGGTATGTGGGTATTTTTCAGGTACAGAACTCATTTCTCTCTTTCTAAAACTCATTTCCGGCCAAAACTAATATTGGCCGCGAAAAGTAATCAAAATCGATACTGACTAAGGACGCAAAACCAGTCAAAATCGATATTGACCGAGGCCCTTAGTCAATATCAATTTTGACTGGCAATGAGTTTTGACTGTGACATATACAGAATATACACTCCCAAGCTTTCACATTTATATTACTCTATTTATTTTGCAAAGAAAAGTAAATGCAAGCATTTTCAAATTAATGGAGTCATCGTACTGGTCAGGATTATTAAAAAAAAAAGAATGTCTTTGTAATATTTTTTTTTTTTTTTATTTATTCAGAAAATAAGGTTACATGTATTGTTGTTTTATGAGTACCATTAAACCTTACCAGGTTTGTCTTGGTACCAAGGATTATAACATATCAATAATCTATTACATAATATGAGCTGTTGCTATGTAAAGTAAATTATATATTGCTATACTCTAAAAACTCGTTTCAAACTTCGGCGAGTCCGCACCTCCTGATGATGCCTCGTGTAGAGGCGAAACACGTGTCGTATCTTTAAACTTTGGTTTTCTGTTCTTTGACTCTTTGGTTTAGTTGAACTAAAGTTAAGTTAATTAAAACCTTTGTTTAGAAATTAAGCGGATTTATTACTAAATATATTTATAAAATTTGTTGATATTTATGGATTTCCGCAAAGTAACGCCTGAATCAATCAATTATCTTCACCTAAAATATATGGTTTTTTCAATATTTATTGTTTATTTATAAAGCTTTATTTTATATAAAGGGGTATGGATATAAAAAGTGGAATAAAAATCTAAACACGCGACAGCGTGTCGAGCCAAGTTCACTTATGACTTATTTCAATAATATTTTATAAGTCAATTTCAATAATATTTCAATTTTTATAAACTTTAAGCTTGTGTTCCTATTAATTGGTTTGAATTGGTGATTTATTTCAATATTTTACAGGTTTGGAAGAATCTGAATCTCAGAAGATGTTAGTAGAAAAAGGCAGATACAGACTGCTGCGGCATGTTAGAATGACTCCAAATATACATTCCGTTCAGGCAGAAGAAGGGAATAAGGTATACTGATATAATTATTAAAGTATAGAATCCCAATAAGTAGTACATTGAAAACGCGCAAACAAGGGATCTAAATTGTTAACTAACTTCTAGTATATTTTGGTCTGTATCTCGTTTTAGTTAAGAATTACTAGGCTTTTTCATTGTTTATTCTCCATCGTTAAAAGTAACAAAAATTATTTGAAATTTGAATAGAGATATTTCATTTTTATGACGAGGTGTCTTAAATATTTTGTCTGGCTTACGACTCCATCTTGGTTTGATACTTTCTAGTCTATCTTGGTGTTCTATAGGAACACCGCTATTCATCTTTGGGTATACTTGAAGAATGGAGTTATCAACGATGTTTTGTTATGTGTAGATTTGCTAAGGCTTACTGTAATAAAACTTAAAAAAAAATATTTTTTTTTGTTTTAGAGCAAGTGCAGCAAAACGATTTACACACTATTGGATTTTCTCAACCGATGGATTCTGGAATGGTGCAATTTAAAACAGCGACCTCTGGAGAATGAAAATTACAAGTACATAACATCGACATTTTATTTTTATCAACCTAGACGAATTGGTTGAATATCTATTTATATCCATGGGCTATCTTTATATATTGAATATTTATTTATATGAATGGCTTGGGAAAATAAAATAATACCTTGTCAAAATCCATCAAGCAACTATATGTGTTTCCCACCTTTTCTCAATTCGGTTGTTTTTTTTTTAAACTTTGTTACCTCAGAACTTTTTTGTTTATAAACCGATAAAAAAAATCTTTTTTTGTGTGTGAGACAAAAAAAGATATATGTAGGTACTTTCAGATTGGTCCCATAGAAATTTCGTCGAAATCGGTTCAGTAGCTTAGTTTATAAACCAAAATTACTGAAAAAAATATGTCGTCGTAAACTATATTGCGTTTTCTGCTTCCCTGCGACTTTAAGTGGTGTTTACGGTCACTAAAACAGTCCAATTGAAATCGGTTGTAGTACGTTTTTGTAAAACCTTGATTATTAGTAGTCTGATTAAAATCTAATCATTTTCAGGGCGATATCATCTTTCCTCGATAAATTCGACAAGCTCACCATAGCTCGTGGAAACTTCGCTTGCGGGGAGCTGGAGAGATCCTTGCAATATCTAGAGCTGTATATGAGCGAGAATAAAGACAGGATGCAGGAACAATTACCGTTCTTGGCGGAAATCTACGCTTTGTTGGACGAACCGGACTCTGTTGCTGGTAAGATATGAACTCTATTACCTGGGTAATAGGGATCTAAGTATGAAATATAACTGGTAACTTCGCTTGCGGGGAGCTGGAGAGATCCCTGCAATATATAGAGCTGTATATGAGCGAGAATAAAGATGAAATGCAGGACCAACTACCGTTCTTAGCGGAGATCTACGCTTTGCTGGACGAACCGGACTCGGTTGCTGGTGAGATATGAACCTGGGCAATAAGGATCTAAATAGGAAATATAACTAGTAACTTCTCTTGCGGGAAGCTAGAGAGATCTCTGCAATATCTAGAGCTGTATATGAGCGAGAATAAAGACAGAATGCAGGAACAATTACCGTTTTTGGCGGAGGCTTTGCTGGACGAACCGGACTTTGTTGCTGGTGAGATATGAACCCTATTACCTGGTTAATAATGATCTAAATAGGAAATAAGTATAACTGGTAACTTCGCTTACGGGAGGCTGGAGAGATCTCTGCAGTATCTACAGCTGTATATGAGCGAGAATAAAGACAGGATGCAGGAACAATTACCGTTCTTGGCGGAGATCTACGCTTTGCTGGACGAACCGGACTATTGCTGGTGAGATATAAACCCTATTGCCTGAATAAAGGGGCTCTTAATAAGAAATATACTTATTTATTAAAATTCCAAGAGGTCTTGTTTTTAAAGATCATCTGTGAAACTAAATATTATAATCTCTAAAATTAACGGAGTTACAGATAGTTGCATACTGCTATGACAAAGATATAGTCCTATCTATGTGACTTCGTAAAGATTCCATTTCATACAAATACCCTTTTCAAACGACCCTTTATTTATTTTTACAAAATATAAAATAATCCATAACTTACATTCCTGACCGATAGTGATTCTCCTATGGGGTAAGGGCTTAAGGTATGTGCTTTGACAAACACAAATATTCACACTGTGATTAACTATATTGTTATTTTCAGGAATTTTGTCTATGAAGAGATCAGAGCCCTCTCTGAAAGAACTGATCTTAGCGCAAGTTGTAACGGGGAGGCTACAAGACGCGGCTCTGTGCTACGAGCGTCTCGCTCAAGAAGGACAATTGGACAGGCATAGTATTCAGGTATAACAGTTCTAATCAAGACTTCACGCACTTCCAAAACCCCTGAACCGATTTAGCTCATCTACTAGGCCTAAAATTATATTGATTTTATAGGAAGAGCCGAACCTCTGACTCAGTGGTACGCCATAGGAGAGACATAGATTGATGATTTTTATGAAATATTAGATTTTTATGATTATCTTAATAGGGGTGTAAAGAACATGTGTGTACTTAGTCCATAAAAATCACCTACATTCAAGTCCTTACCATCAGCGGTTTGATAGCACAATTAATAGTACAATATTTTTTTTATTTCCTAGGGTATGGTAGACTGTTACCTCGGCTTGGACCAGCCGTTCACAGCGTACCGCCTGCTCAGCGAACACGAGACCGACGGTAGCATGGTGGAGTTAACCGCCGAGCCGCTGTGGCGACTGGCCAGATGGGAACAACTGGACAAACTCGTCCGGAAACCTGTGGTAACAAAAAACATTTTTTTTTTATAAAACGAAGAAGATGTGGAAGGCCCAGAAGGAGATGGCGGGACGAGTTGGACGGATACCTGCCAACATGGACCAGCGACGCCCTTGGCCGCAAGGAGTGGAAGGAGAGGAGGGAGGCCTTTGCCCTGCAGTGGGACACAGATGGCTGAATAATAATAATAATAATAATAACGAAGAACGTTTATTCTTCGCGTTTGGCTTCACACATATTAGTGTATATTTAGCCAGTGTCAAGAAAATTATCGCATTCGTGGTCTAGTTATTGAATATACATACATGTTTTATTGAATTATTGTAAAAATACATACATGTTTTATTGAATTATTGTAAAAAATATAAAAAATATTATTCAGTAAAATTATGTCAAACCAAAAAAAAATTACTGCTGTTATCAATAAGGAAAGTATAAGCTCTATGATATAACGACGACACGCACGACAGTGTAGGCATGGAGAGTATACCGAGTAACATGTTATTTATTATGGTATAAAACTAATCACACATAACACTTATTACTTTTTGAGACCAAGTCTGTTACAAAATCACGGGATATATACGCCCGGCGAGCCCCAGCAGGCGATTTTGTACGCTGTGGTGTATTTGTCACCATTCACAATTTCACTTGTATCGTAAATAACAATAGCAGACAGTCAGTAGTGTGCTGACTGTGAGCGGGAGTGATTGCTTGACGTCGCGTTATGCGTGAATTGTTTTAACAAAATGTGATATTATCATATCACATTTGGCCACTGATGAAATATCACCGGTGACAAAGTCACCGCTGATTATACTGTGACACAATGAAATCATATCACCATGTGCCAATGAAATCTATTTCATTGTCACAATCATTACAACAATACAATTCAGTTGCAATCATTTTCATGCCTACGACAGTGTAAAAGATTTCATAAAAATGAAAATAGATGTCGCTACTTGTACATTAGCTCGCGCTATCGTTACGTATTTAGAAATGATTAATTGGAATAGAATAAAAAAAAATATCAGAGAATTATGTAAAAACATTCCAATAATTTTTTACTCTACAAATCTTTTTATTTGTAGTATATTTCCAATTTTCCATACAAAATGTTTCGAACAAATACTCAAAAAGTATGCCGTATTATAGTAATTTCTTCACACTATTCGTTGAGTATTTTTTAATTGTTATTTCCAGCCTCAGTGTAAAGAAAATTGGGGTCTTCTAATGGGTCGAATTCTCCTCTCGTACCGAACTCAAGATCACGTCGCGTTTGCAACGTGTTGTGAAACGGCTACGAGTCGATTGCTGGCTCAAATGGACGGCGAGAGTAAAGGGGAGAGCGCACTCCGCAGTGGATACCAGAGTGTATTGGGACTACATATCGTCAGCGAGGTGGCTCATGCTGAGGAGATGTTGAGGAGGTAACTATCTCATTGCTATTTCATAGAGGAGTAAAGAGTAACGAGTCTATTGCTGGCTCAAATGGACGGAGAGTAAAGGGGAGTGCGCACTCCGCAGTGGATACCGGAGTGAACTGTTCAAGCTCAAGCATGAAATTTTGCGTTACCGTTGATTATTTTTCAACTTCATACAAACTGCTCCGTGGCGGTTACGACTCGTTAACGTAAACGGAAAACGCATAAGCATATCGTTAACGAGGCGTCTCATGCTGAGGAGATGTTGAGGAGGTAACTATCTCATTGCTATTCTATAGATTCTAACGAGTTCTTGAGTGGAGACCACAATAAGCGTTGTGGCTTATTGGTAGTTGGCTGGCAGAGAACGCCTTAGGCATTAAGCTCGCCCATTGTGCATTGTTATTTTTATTTTGTGCAATAAAGAATTTTAATAATAATAGTGTATGACGCCATCCGGCTAGGAAGAGTGCGATTTGCGAAATGTTGCAGGCAGAAGATGATTGTAGCAAGCCGAAGATAGGGTGCTATGGCGCACATTGGCAGAGGCCCAATTCAAATTATTTTTCAAAGTTCCTAATCAATTACTTAACTCGCTAGGAAGGTCTTAACTTGCCAGATTCAGAAAGTTAAAATCTTCCTAGCGAGTAAAGTAATTGTTTAGGTTTCGTGCAAGTGAGCATTAGTAATTAACGTTATAGACATGACAAACTAAAAAAAATACCAAAAGTAACCAAAAATAAATACATATTTCAGGTTAAAAAATCTCAACGATGGCGAACGAACAAGCCCTGAAATTCTAAATCAACTGTTGGATGAGTGGCGTCGACGGCTATCCGTAGTGCAGTCGGACGTCAGAACTATCGAGCCTTTGCTTCGATTGAGACGAATATTACTGCAACAGACACAGGTAAGAATTACTCGTATAAACCTAGGCTAAATAATGTATTTTATAACTTGTTTATTACAGCATAAGCTAACTACTACAATCAAAATTACAAAATTTTAAAAAAGGAGACAATTGGGCCACCCATAGACCGTTGTAAACGATTAACGGGTAGCTCAACTGCTCCAACTCGATACCCAAAGTCAGCGTACCGAGAATAATGGCTGCATTGCCTCTTTGTATTGCAAGGCTTATTCTTTGGCTGAAATAAATAAATAATGTATATACCCGACTACGAAGAAGAAGGGTAATGTGTTTCAGGTGTATGTATGTATGTATATGTGTTACAGACAAAACTCATTCCCCGATCAAAACCAATTTTGACCGCAAAAATCGTCAATCAATCAATCAAAAATCAAATCAAAATTGACGGGTTTGGTGCTTGTAAACATTAATCTTGTTATTTTAGGAGATATTGGAACCAAGTCACCCGATGACGGCAGACCGGTTGAAATCCTGCATCGGTGACCTGTGGCTTCAGAGCGCGAAACATGCTAGAAAAGCGGGCATTTTCCAACAAGTGAGTTGTAGTAAGCACATCAAAACTATACTTACTACTCGGTCGAATTAACATGACACCTGGCTCGAATGACGTTTGTGCAAAGTACAGCGTGGAATTGGATAATCTTGATAGAGAAGAGGTCCTGTTATACTTGGTAATGATAAGGCTTTGCAATTAGAGGAAGAAGAAACACGGAGGGCGCCGCGCGGGGTAGCGGGGGAAACATCAAGTTCCGAGCCACGTGAAATCCAGGTGTCATGTTAATTCGCCCGAGTAGTACATTGTTGGCTTCGTTGCACTACCAACGAAGCCAACAATGTAAGTACAAATGCAATTTCGGTAAAACAAATATAATAAAATAGAAAGTCAGGAAAACTACAACATCGAAATTAATTTAAAAGATAGCTGTAAGATTTTATATCAAAAAATATCGGACTGTCTCTATTACAATACCCTAAACGGGTAATATTTTGTACCTAGTTGTACTTATTTATTTGACATACCAAGACTTGAAATGTAATCTACCTACACAATTTTGCAATTAACTACTGAATACTGGAACTATACTTACAGGATTGTTGGCTTCGTCGGTACTGTTGGTAGTTGTCTTACTTGCGCGGGCCCTATCTCCGCCTAGGGGGAACGTATGTGGGATAAATAAAAATATTATATGATAGACCAAGGGAGGGTGTTGGTTTAGTAATACAAGACCCTCGTTTGTACCTTTCATACTCCCTCAAATTGGAAAAATATACGAAAAAAGTTTGAGACAAAATTTCATTTTCAACAAATCGTTACAGTCTGGTTGGTATGTTCTTCATGTGTGAAGTTTTGAACTTGCTTCTTACCGTTGGGAGGCATCCCCTGTAGGATTCTATCTAGATGGGTACCAACACAGTGTCATATATTCTGTCACAAAGCAGTAATGTAAGCATTACTGTGTTATGGTTGGACTTGCCATCAAAATGTCTCAAGGTGGACGGGCGCTATAGCAGTGTTGCACCGGCCTATGGGAATCATAATCCTGTGTAGCACTGTTATGGTTATGCGCAGGCGTGATCTCTTACCATCAGGAGAGCGCCTATCCAGTATCGCCACTTCTTTACATAAAAAGAAATGTTCCAGTCTTACATGTACATTTTGAACGCGGAAGAGTACCATTCGGAGGAGTTGTTCATTGAAAAGGCCAAAATGTACTGGATGAGGGGTCAGCATGAACAAGCCTTTACAACTCTGCGGAGGAAGCTAGATGACGCATATCCGAGAGTAGAAGACCTCAGTCAGGAACAACGGTGAGTTTTTTTTTTAACCTGTGGTGTCCCATTGTTGGGCAAAGGTATCCCCCCAAATCCTTCCAGTTGTCGTTAATTTATTAATTGTGTCCTGTTAACGGTAAGTATTTTTTTTATAATTTTTAATATTTTGATTTTTTTCTCTGATACTCTAGGTTTTACAAAAATAAACAACGATCTGACTTCAATTGGGCTGTTGTAGTAATCGTAAACACTACTGAAAAGTCACAGGGAAGCAAAATACGCAATTTTGTTTACTTCGACGACGTATTTTATTTCAGTTATTTTGATTTATAAACTAAACTACAGAACCGATTTTGATAAAATTTCTATGGGGCCAATCTAAAATTATATCCTCTCAAACAAAAATATTTTTTCATCGATTTATGAACAACAAAGTTCTGAGGTAACAAACATAAAAAACCTGAATTGAGAACCTCCTTTATTGAAGTCGGTTGAGGACGTGGTGGCCGAGTGGATGAGGCCCTTGCCTTGCGATCTGATGGTCGCGGGTTCGAAACCCGGTGGCAATAATGCGTAAATGGGTTTTTTCGGTCGAAAAAATCTATGTATGCATCCCACGTTCTCGCAACGGTGAAGGAAAACATCGTGAGGAAACCGGCATGTCGTAGAACCTAAAGTTCTTAAACATGTGTCGAGTGCACGAAAGAAGCCTCTTCGAGGCGCACTTGAAATCCTTTCACCACACTGGTTCGAAGGAACTAGTGACACGATATTTTTTTTTTATTGAAGTCTGTTGAAAATAGGATAAAATAGATTTTCTTAACTATGTATTTATTTGTCCATTTCATAGCAGATAATGTAGTACTTACAAACAATAGAGAGTTTAATTTACTTGTTTAATAGGTAACTTAATCATTAATTTTCTGTATTTTGCAGGAAGATATGTGCCAAAGCGAAACTACTGATAGCCAAATACAACGACGAAACGACTAATGTGGACGTGGATGTCAACATCGGTTACTACAAAGAAGCTGTTGACGTCTTCAAGCAATGGGAAAAGAGCTTGGTAAGTGTCCATCCATAACAAGGTTTAGCAAAAACAAAAACCCTTTCTTGGCAGTTGGGAAAAAAGTTCGCAAATCGATTGGTTTTATAGTTTCTGCGTGGCCTGTCGAGCTACTAACATTCTAACATCGTATCCTAAAGTTAAGTTTTAACTGGGACCTATCTATCCATTCATCCTCAAAAGTTTTGGACTTCATAATATAAGTGCTTTTTATGATAATAAGGTGGTAACATTGTGAGCTGTTGTGGAAGAAGGAAGTAGTAAATACCATTAAAAATTACATAAAACTTTTTCAGTATTCAATCGTAACTAGATGTCGCCACTAGTCAGTTAGCTCGCGCTATTGTTGAGCTTTGATCGCAGTATTAGTAAAAATTGGCAACCTTTTGTTCTCCCCACTTATAACTGCTGGGCTTAGGCCTACTCTAGTTTTTGATGCCCACTTGCACGAGGAGTGCAAGTGCTGTTATTTTTTTTTTATAATCAATTGAATTAATCAGAAACCCTTTCTAAGTAAAATGAATCAAAAAATAAAAAACTTAATTGCTGCACTGAAATTTAAGTAGCAGCGGTAGCAGCTATTAAATATTGTGGGAACGTTGTCGGACTTGGAGGTAACTACGTGTACCATAAGCAAATAATTATGAATATACCAAAATATCCGAGGTTGCACAATGTTAACAAAATCAAATTCAATCAAATCAAATACTTAATTACGTAGATGGAAAAAATAAAGTATTTAATCCAATACATGACACGCCACCTTTCGTTCGATTCCTCCCCTTCGTATAGGACCGTGTGTTTCGACTTGGACCGAAAATACCACAAGCCAGTGACGTCACGCCCCTGTTATGTTGACGACAAAGAAATAACTGCGCATGTCATGACGTTATGTAGCGCTGTCAGGTTATTGTGACGGATCTAAACCAGATGTCGCCACTAGCAACTTTAAATTTCTACATCGCGCTGGCGAAAACGCACGGCCCACATAGACGTTCCACCAGCGATGTTCAAAAATCATACTTACCTGGCACAGGGGACACCGTGATCATAAAGGCGGTTCCCCCAGAGCGAGGCCTATCCATTGCACTGCGGATGGGTTGACCTCTGCGATTATCCCTAATGTGGATAACTCGGGTGCGTTATTTTTGGTAGTGGGGACTGCGTACGCGCCGTCCCCTTCTTAAATTAAAACTATTTATTTCCGTAAGATTGTGATTTATTAATCTGTCTTCACATCACAACCCTACATTTTTAAACACAATATTCAGACAAATATTATTATGTATGTCCAAATTGCAGTCAAACTAGGCGTGATTTGATCAAAGATTGGAGAAATTCCTTTTGTTTTTCTATGGGTTGGACATAAAAGAATACAGTCTTTTAAACTTTAGAATTATACATCTATTGCAAATTAATTAGCACCTAATATGTATAATTAATTTCAACCCCTGCAGATACCTTCTTCAAATGGCCACAATTTAATAAGGACGTATCCATAAATACATACACCATGTTCTATATTCCTACCAAGTTTTAGCCAAATCTGAAGCACTAATCGAAATAGAAAAAACAATACTTAATTAATACTAGAAATTATCTCCTTCTTTTTTTGTTATATGGTTTGGAGAAGAGCTTTCTCTCCAAGTTCGCCAATGTCAAGTCGAGAAGATGCTATCACGATATACTAAAAGAGAATTGAGCATAAAAGGGTTTTGGCCGGAATAAGAAAGGAAGACTCAACAAATTTTTATTAAGATGATTTCTAAAAACCTGAAAGTACCAGATATCAGTTCTGGGCCAACTCCTGTCCTTCGTGGAATTTGATAGAATGAAGCGCTGTCAGGTTATTGTGACGGATCTAAACCAGATGTCGCCACTAGCAACTTTAAATTTCTACATCGCGCTGGCGAAACCGCACGGCCCACATAGACGTTCCCCCAGCGATGTTCAGAAATCATACTTACCTGGCACAGGGGACACCGTGATCACAAAGGCGGTTCCCCCAGAGCGAGGCCTATCCATTGCACTGCGGATGGGTTGACCTCTGCGATTATCCCTAATGTGGATAACTCGGGTGCGTTATTTTTGGTAGTGGGGACTGCGTACGCGCCGTCCCCTTCATAAATTGAAACCATTTACACCTTTATATTGAATTGGTTGTGTTGATTTGATCCACACCAATCTAAATTATTAAGCTCTAGATTACTAATTTTGTAGAAACTCAATATTCTGACTGCACAGTTTCAACTTACAATGTAGTACATTCCCCTTCTGCATAGCTCATTAAAGGTTTTTTTGGTAATTAAAAAATTGTGGTATATATTTCAATATTAAACATTAACATTATGCCATAGTTTAATGATTGCATAGTAGAAGTACAGATATAATCATACCTTAGCGTTGTATATTGAAAACGCGCCTTAAAAATTTTGGCTAGTTTATGGTGTATAAATTAAACATTAACTTTATGCTCGTAGTTTAATGATTGCATTATAGATATTTACTAGCGTAGAACATTGAAAACGCGTCTAAAAAAGGTTGGCTGATTTAGCCAACTTCTACATTTTAGTCCGATACTAAATTCCGAGAAATAAAAGTAACAAGGCAAATTACATGAGAGTATAAAACAATTTTTGTTAGTTTAATAATTGTATAGATAAATTATTAGTAAAAGTTAGTTTAATTTTTCTAGACGTGGGCGTGGTGTCTGATTTTTTTGTTATGTTTTACGACTCCATCTTGGTTTGAATATAACAATTCATCTATGAATGAATGATTTAGCGGTGTAATTTTTTATTTTATTTTTCTGGGAGCAACAATATTTTAAAACTTTTAAAACAAAACTTTATATTTGTGTTTGTTACTGCCTATCAGTCTATGATTATGTATGTAGGGGTGTGTTATTATATGTATCATCATCTGATCATCATGAAACCTGGCAAATTCAATGCTATGTAAGTTCTTACAAAACTTAAATTTAATCTTGCAATCTTTAAACGTGGTTAACTACATGTTTATTTGCACAAAATGTCTGACTACGGCATCGTAAAATACACGACTTTGACTGTTTAGCGCTCTATCCTCTATCTATCCAAGGTCGCTCCCTTCACTAAATAGCACGCATTATTCATGTGACTCATAGGTCAGTTCCCCCAGCGAATGTGACGTCACACCACATCTGCGCGTCACTTGACAAGACGCTGTCAGATAACTGCGCAACTCATATCTAGATGTCGCGCGTATAAGCGACCATTTTCTACATCGCGCTGACGAAAACACACGGCTTAGAAAGACGTGCCTCGGATTTTGATTCTTCAGTATCGCTTCTCGGCCTTTTGGCTAAGATCAAAGTGTAGTATCTGTTCTTTTCAGCTTAATATCTGAAAGTTCCCTCACTGAGGGACCAGTATATTAAACTGATTTTTGTAAAGCGACGGGATGTTCGGGGCTCGCCCCACTCCCGTCACGGGTCGGCCCGGCATTGCAGTGCCGCCGGGATCGGCCCACAGAAATTACAAGAAACTCTTTCCTCTCTATCTAATTCAATCGTAAATGGTCAAAACTTTATACTATTATTTGAATAGTCGTTTGCTACTTAGTGCCAGTGTCATTGATACTGGGCTTTCGAAACTGACCATCAAAATGTCTCACGGGTGTACGAGCGCTTTAGCAGTGTTGCACCGGCCTATGAAACCAAATTCCTGCGTAGCACTATTACGGTTATAGGCAGGCGTGATCTCTTACCAACAGAAAAGCGCCTAGAGCTAGTCTCGCTTCTTGTTTACAAAAAAAAAATATCTATAAAGTTAGGTGTTTATGTAAAATATCATCATCAACCTATAGCAGTCCACTGCCGGACGTAGGTCTCTCCCAAAGCGCGCCACTGATCCCGATCTTCGGCTTTTCTCATCCACCATTCTCTGGCAGATATGGCCGACTCACTGCCACTTCAGCTTGCTGATCTTCTGAGCTGTATCGACCACCTTATTTCTCTGTCGGATGACCTCATTTTGATTAAATGCCATATTTATATTTGTAGGTGTGTCTCGGCGCGTATTATGAGAAAGTGAGCAGCGGGGATAATGTTACCAACAACGGAACGACGTGGTCGCGACGTCTGTACGCACTCAATAGCTACGGCAAAGCGCTACAGTACGGACATAAATACCTGTACCAGAGTATGCCACGGATGCTGTCTATTTGGTAAGATAGAGCTTAATCATTTGTTAAGGTATTTCTTTCAAACAACTTTTATGTAGGTTCTTTTTTTTTCAAGTGTCAACCAACAAGGCTTTCATCTGATGTTAAAATATTATGCCTATAAAACTCTATGATGTTTTGTTAATCAATTTCGATAACCAAGTAATTTTACTAGCCCCCTTATATTAGACTCCTTCAGACCTGTCTGACCGCAGTAACGCATGCACATTACTGTTTGGCGGCAGAATAACTGCCACTGTGTTGGTAACCAACCGCACATCCAGGCGAAAGTTTGCACAGGTCGCATCTCATAGGTAGAAACCTTACGGTCTATGTTTGTTTGAACTTATAACGATATATGAACTTGTAACGAACATCCATCCATTCTGACAAGCGTTTATAATATACACCACAAGCTTTAAATTACCAGAAAAAAATACGCACAATCAGTTGCCGTACTTGCCGCTACAGAACACAGATACTTACATATGGAAAAAAAGTCTATATATAAAAAAAAAATAGACATTTATTGATAAGTTATTTAAGTTATATTGATCGTATGGCAAGCTAACCTAGCTTGCCCAGGTCGAGGTAGCTTGAAAAAGCTCGGCTCGGGCGCCGTTCTCTCCTCGCTCTGTCATTTTGTAGTAACCAACCAGAATACAACCCTTCTGCATTATCCATTTAAGTTTTCTTGGTAACAAAAAACGTTTAGTGTATGTATATGTGAAATTGTTTGCAGGTTGGATGTAGAAGTGACTGCATCCGACACGGGCGTGCATTCCGTTCTCGCGCAAATGACGGACATCATCAAGACTTACTCGGAACGACTGCCGCTGTACCTGTACCTGACTGCCTTCTCGCAGATCGTGTCCAGGATCTGCCATCCAGTTAAAGAGGTAATTTGTAACACTTACTGTTACCCGATGTTTCCGCATAGAATTCCGCATAGAATCCGGTTAAACCAATTGGGATTGAACCTTGCTGAGATGATGATTTTGATGCATGAGATCGCTTAATAGCAATAAGACCGCCTATTGTATTAAATATTTTGTAATGTTACGTTCTCTTTGTTATTGTAATTTGTCTTATGGTGTACAATAAAGCATTTTCATTCATTAATTCATTCATGCTATAGCGTTGCAGAGTGCTGTCAGTACGCTGCAGCCTTAAAACTGAGCTAGGTACCTATTGTCTGGGGGATAAACTAACTTATTTTCTTCATTTATTATTATGTTATAGTTATTTTCAGTATTAACTAATTTCTTTCTTTCTTTTCTGTACATGAACTATAATCAAGGTGCTTCACCTTTACCTTATCATCTTGAGTTTTTTTTTTTTTTTTTTTTTCGAAGAACCTAAGTTCTTCGGTTTTGGCTTCACATCTAATGTATATAGCCAGTGTCAAGTAATTGGAGAGATTATTTTGTCATAAGTCTGAGTCGATAAGTCAAGTCATGCCCCTGTAAAGTAGTGGTGGTTTCGACTTTACTAGAGGCTTCTATGGAGTTTTGGAGGCAGCACGAAAAGTCACGTTATACAGCATTAGACTATTCACCAACACTCATACACGTTCACGAGCACTTAATGGATAAAAAACCACCGTTTTTACACTTAAACACTCAAAGTTGTACAAGTTTTGTCAATCAATTTAATGCCGACAATACGCCATTTTTCACGTTCCCGCCAAAACTCGAGTTTAGTTTATGAACAGAAAAAACAGGCTACTTGTTTATGAGCAGAAGAACATACTATAATATAAGTGAGATAGAACAAGTTCTGCTTAGTTGGAGATTAGATGGCGTTGTGCGAAATGTCCGAAAAATTATCCCCATAAACATTCAATTCGAAAGTAAGCTAGTTAGTTAGTAACATTTTATTGAACCCTCCGAGAAAACATATATTATAAAGGGAAGCTAGGGAAGCTTAAAAATAATATAACCAAAAATAACAGAGGCGACAATGGGCGGCCTTATAACTAACCTTTAAGCCGCTGTCTTTAAAACTTACAGGTATACCTCCAACTGAAAGCCATAATCGTGAAGCTAATAATGGCGTACCCCCAACACACTCTGTGGATGATGATGAGTGTCATCAAATCCAGTTACGCGCAGCGCATCAAACGTTGTAACGACGTCTTCACCGATCCCAAGCTGAAGGAGCCGAGGATGCTGAAACTCGTCACTGACTTCACGCAACTCGCTGAGAAGTTGATCGAGCTGTGTAATAAGCCTATAGCTGGGAGTGGGTCGGTAAGTAACTAAAGTCTTACAATTGTTAGTCCCGGCTATAACAATATAGGTGTAGTCGTCAAACCAAGTCGGAGGGCAACGGGTGGATTTGAAGCTCCGATATCAAATCCAACCACTGGCTGACATGGATAAGACAAGTCTCACTGAGTAGTTCACGCAACTCGTTGAGAAGTTGATCGAACTGTGTAATAAACCTATAGCTGGGAGTGTGTCGGTAAGTAAATATAGTCCTAAGGCGCTTTCAAATCAGAGGCGTAAGGAAGCGCTACTGTGGCGCCATTGTGGCGCTTCTACTAGATTTCATACAATATCTAGACGCGCAGGTGCAGCGCCACTATCGTGACATAGTGGAGCGTCTAGATATTGTATGAAAACTTGAAGAAGCGCCACAGTGACGCCTCCGTGGTGCTTCTACTAGTTTTCATACAATATCTAGACGAAGGTGCAGCGCCACTATCGTGACATAGTGGCGCGTCTAGATATTGTATGAAAACTTGTAGAAGCGCCACAGTGACGCCTCCGTGGTGCTTCTACTAGTTTTCATACAATATCTAGACGCAGGTGCAGCGCCACTATCGTGACATAGTGGCGCGTCTAGATATTGTATGAAAACTTGTAGAAGCGCCACAGTGACGCCTCCGTGGTGCTTCTACTAGTTTTCATACAATATCTAGACGCAGGTGCAGCGCCACTATCGTGACATAGTGGCACGTCTAGATATTGTATGAAAGGTTATGATGGCTTAGGGTGCGTTTCCAGGAGCGGACCGTGAATTAACTAATCAAAGTGCTCGAAATTCTACATCCACTCCAATGCGAGCATTGTAATAGGTTGCCAATTCACGGTCAGCTCCTCTCCAATCCGCCCACCTCCGCGTCAGTGGAAATGCACGATTAATTTTCAGTCCCGGCTATAACAATATATGTAGTTATAGTCGTCAGACTAAGTTACAAGGCATCGGGTGGATTTGAAGCTCCGACATCAAATGCAACCACTGGCTCACACTTGAGAAGAAGAGTCTCCTTTATTAGAGTAGCGGATCAAAAAACTGACTGAACCGAGGCCATTCAATTACACTTTTTTAAAGTTCACATCACAGCTCCAAAAAATGTAGGACATGCGACTATACTTGGAAAATATTCCATTCACAAATTGAACATAGATATATGTATAAAATGTACAAATGTTTACTTGTTATATTTTTATTGAAGACAACAACAGTTTCATCCCTCGTCCGAACGCTCCCCCGCCTCCTAACCAGCGACAACTTCAGCCACATAATGATGCCATTCCAAGAGTTCTGCAAGATAGTGCTACCATCCAAAGCTGCGCGGCAAGAGCGCATTGACTTCAACATACCTACAGAGCCGCCAGTGTACATCGCGGGGATCGAGGAGCAGATAAACATACTGCCGTCGCTGCAGAAGCCTAGGAAGGTTACTCTTAGAGGTAAATATTATTATTACTAAACTCTGTGAGCTGTAGACTTCGCGAGTCTAGTAATATTAGTCCGTAATAGTCTGGAGCACCTGGTAGTAATAAAATAAAATTACCAGCGAAAATATACGTGTTGCGTTCTAACTTAGTAGTTCAGTATAAGCCAACACCTAGCCAATCTCGCCAATACTTAACATTAAAAAGATAACTATTCCATCCAAAAACCCTAAAGATTTCATTTTTTTTTCACACCACCTGCTCGACAATCTATCATCAAGGTAAAGCAAAGCATTACATTACCAAGGGAGTAATGTGATTTGAATTTGAAACGTCAAATTCGTGTGGAAACCCGTGGAAAACTCTAAGCAAAAGAACGCCCATTTGGCATTGTAAAAAAGTTTGTTCTGAAATCGAACTCGCCACACATAAAAAAAAATAAAAAAGGCGCGACTTCAAAGATTATGAAACAATAGACGGTGTTTGCTGCTGAGTTCGGAGCCCTGGCTTTTTATTGCCTCGCAGAAGTGTGAAAAGTAGAGTATACTCCTCTGGGATAAAGCCTGTCTTCGTCTTGGGCAGCTTGAACCCCTCGCGTCACTCAGGACTCTACATAACTCCCTCGCTTCGCTCAGGAGTTCTGAGTCCCTCGTTAGCTCAGGGTTCAATATGCCACCCGCGACATAAGACACTGCTTTATCCCCTTAGTGCATAATCTACTATTACATACATACAAGATACGCTCGAAAAACATAACCCTTCCTTGGCAGTCGGGTAAAAAGTTACCCTTTCCATCTAAGCACCCTAAAGATCCTTTGGTTTCCAAAATTTTATTATTTTTCTATTTCAGGTTCAGACGGAAAATCCTACATAATAATGTTAAAACCTCGCGACGATCTCCGAAAGGATTACCGTTTAATGGAATTCAACGCAGTCGTCAACAGATTCCTACAAGATGCGCCTGAGACCAGAAAGAGACGGCTATACATCAGGACGTATAGCGTGCTACCGTTGAATGAAGAGTGCGGACTGATAGAGTGGGTGCCTAATCTAGTCGGGCTGAGACCTGTACTGATGCATATTTATAAGCAAAAAGGTTAGAAAACTTCTTCAATAACTTAGAAACAAATACTTCATGCTACTGTTTTTAAACGGTCGGAAGAAATGAAATGAAATGGCATTTAATTGCCTTAATAGACACATGCCTGAATACAGTAAAATAAAAAAACTTATAAGTAACTAATACACGGTCAAATTTTAATCACCATAAAAAAAAATACGCATAGTCAGTTGCCGTTACTGAACACATATAAGTCAAAAAACTTGTCTAATTTTTATCAAAATAAATTAGATTAAAATTGGATTACTGTTACCGTTAGTCGTATTCCTATGGATTTGCGTCAGGGGGTACCTTTAATTAATAATAATTTAAGTTTTATTCATCGTTTGGCAAACCCGGGTACCTAGCTCGAGCCAGCTCGCAAAACCTCGGCTCGGGCGCCGCACTCTCTCCGCTGTCACTCTGCCATTTTGTAGAAATTCAAAATTCTGACTGCACAGATACTTAACTCTAACCAACTCGTATTTATGAAGTTCCTATGACAAAAAAGACAGTTATTTCTAGGCAGGTTGGTTTTTTTTTTTATGTAAACATCGGACGAGAGTAACTAAGCGCTCTCCTGATGATAACAGATCACGCCTGCTCATGACCAGAACAGTGCTAGACAGACTTTTCTGGTTAGGCCGGTGTAGTCAGTCAGTCTCGAAAGTACAGTAACTGCACTAGGTACAGTGCCTTTTAAACCGGAACATAGTAATGCTAAGACATTACTGATTTTTTAATAAGTGCAAGGTGTTCAGTGTTTTTTGCACTGTTTCAGGAATCCACACGAGCAACAGAGAACTGAAAGAGATGATGTGCTCTAATAAAGATCCAGTGGAGAAGAAGAGACGGATATACGAAGAACAGCTGCTGCCGAAACACCCGCCACTGTTCCAGGAGTGGTTTCGAAGGGTGTTCTCCGATCCTTATGGATGGTAAGAAACTTAGGTTTAAAAATAATAATCAAGGTTTTACAAAAACGTACAACAACCGACTTCTATCGGACTGTTCTAGTGACCGTAGGCACCACTGACAAGTCACAGGGAAGCAGAATACGCAATTTTGTTCACTTCAATGACTTTTATTTTAGTTATTTTGATTTAAAACCTAAACTACTGAACCTCTTTTTCAACAGACTTAAAAAAAGGAGGAGGTTATCAATTCGGTTGAATGTTTTTTTTTAATGTTTGTGAACTCGGAACTTTGTTGTTTACAAACCGATTTCAAAAAATATTCTTTTTACTTTGAGAGGATACTTCAGATTGGTCCCATAGAAATTTATTAAAATCGGTTCAGTAGTTTAGGTTTTAAATCAAAATAACTGAAAAAAAAGTCATTGAAGTGAACAAAATTGCGTATTCTGCTTCCCTGTGACTTGTCAGTGGTGCCTACTGTCACTAGAACAGTTGAGAACCTCTTTTTTAACAGACTTCAAAAAGGAGGAGGTTATCAATTCGGTTGAATGTTTTTTTTTAATGTTTGTTAACTCGGAACTTTGTTGTTTACAAACCGATTTCAAAAAATATTGTTTTTCAAATTGTTTTTGAACTTTGTACCTACTTTATCAACGGGTTTAGATATTTCATGTTTTGTTTCAGGTACCAAGCAAGATCTGCGTACATAAGAACAACTGCTGTAATGTCTATGGTGGGATACATTTTGGGTGAGTCAAAATACATAAAGGGTTTCCTTAGGGGTCACAGAATACCAGCGTCTCAAGAAGTTAGGTCTTATTACTCCTGACGTTGAAAAATTAAGGAGGTTCTCAATTGGGTTGATTTTTTAAATTTTTGTTACCTCACTACTTTGTTGTTTATGGATGATTTGAAAAAAGTATAAAATAAATTAAAGGATATAATTCCAAATTGGTCCCATAAAAAATTCATGAAAATCGGTTCAGTACCTTTTTGAAATCAAAATAACTGAAATAATTACGTCATCTAAGTAAGTAACGAAATGGCGTATTTTGCTTCCCTGTGACTTTTCCGTGGTGTTTACGGTCACTAAAACAGTCCAATTGAAGTCGGTTGTAGCATGCATTTTTGTAAAACCTTGATTAATGTCTTAAACTTTTTTTTATATTTTTAATGCTTTACAGTCAGCTGTACAAACATGTATACACTCCGAAGCTTTCACATTTATATTACTCTTAATTTTGCAAAGAAAAGTGCACCCAAACAATTTCAAAATTATTTAGTCATCTTCCTTGTCAGAAGAAGAATGTCTTTGCAAAATTAAGAGTGCAATATAAACGTAAAAGCTTGGGAGTGTATACATATCTGTGCAGCTGACTGTACATAAGTGTAAGCAAATAAAACTATTCATTTTCTTATTCTAAAACACTAACTGATAAGTGATAAAGTGTGATTTTCTCCAGGACTAGGCGACCGCCACGGCGAAAATATATCATTTGACTCAACAAACGGCGATACAGTGCACGTGGACTTCAACTGTCTCTTCAACAAAGGGGAGGCCTTCGAGTGGCCGGAGCGGGTGCCGTTCCGGCTCACGCACAACATGGAGGCCGCTATGGGGCCGCTCAAACATGAGGGCATGTTTAGGTTAGTGACAGATTTATGTTAAAATAGGCTAACATGGATTAAAAGGTCATTCAGAGTTATTCAGAGGGATATTTCATTATATTTTTTTTAAATTCTATTTTATCAATTAATTTTATGAATGATTTTATTTTTTTTGTGTGACTGTTATGTAATGTATTGTTCTGTAATTTATAATTTAATATTAGTAAGTGTAAGTGGTGTAAAACCGTTTTAATTAATTAAATAAATAATAACATATAAATGAATAAGAGGATATGTGAAAATTTGTAGTCGCTGCGTTACATTCTTACTCAGTAACGTGTACCGTTACTGAGTAAGAATGTAACGCCTTTATTTTACGGTCACAAACTTGATGTCAATACAGTGTTTACTTGAGGATATAATCTAAATAAATGAAAGACAGAAACACGATTGGTGAAACTTTTCTCGATAGATTTATTTTTTGAAATCGACCTTCATAAAATCTGTCTTACATCCATCCTCCAAATTTAGAGAATATTTACGGTTAATTTTTATACTATTGAGTGAGTAATGAGTACTGTAGACAGAGAAGAAGTTAGATATAGATTTATATTATTGTATTGTGTAGTGATCATTTTAACTATATTTCACAGAAAAAGCTGTGAAGCAGTGATGAAAGCGCTTCGGGCCCAAACAGCGGCTCTAATGTCCGTAATTGGCCCGTTCGTCTATGACCCTTTGATGTCTTGGGGTCGTGTGCGACCCGTGGACTGCGGCGAGCGCACCAACGAGCAAGCCTTGCAGCACTTACAGCACATACGGCAACGACTCAATGGCATGGTAAATGCTTTTAGAACCTAGTAATGATTGGTCATGGTTGGACTATACGACCCCTAGGGTCGTGGGTCGTGTGCGACCCGTGGACTGTGGCGAGCGCACCAAGCAAACCTTGATATGTCATATATCGTAATGATTAGTCATAGTTGGTTCTTATACGACCCCTAGTGTTGTGGGGTCGCGTGTGACCTTTGAACTGCGGCGAGCGCACCAACGAGCAAGCCTTGCAGCACTTACAGCACACACGGCAACGACTCAATGGCATGGTAACAACTGTTTGTGGTAATTATTGGTCATAGTTGGTTCTTATACGACCCCTAGTGTCGTGGCGTCACGTGCGACCCGTGAACTGCGGCAAGAGTACCAACGAGCAAACCTTGCAGAACCTGAAACACGTGCGACAATGACTCTATGGTATGGTAACAATAGTTTCTTGGATTTAGTAATTATTGGTAATGGTTAGTTCTTATAGAACCCCTATTGTTGTGGGGTCGTGTGCGACCTGTAGCCTGCGGCGAGCGCACCAACGAGCAAGCCTTGCAGCACTTACAGCACATACGGTAACGACTCAATGGCATGGTAACAACTGTTAGTGTAGTAATGGCCATAGTTGGTTCTTATACGATTCCTAGTGTCGCGGGGTCGCGTGCGACCCGTGGACTTTGGCGAGCGCACCAACAACCAAGCCTTTCAGCTCCTGCAACACATACGACAACGACTCAATGGCATGGTAACAACTGCTTTTAGAACCTATTAATTATTGGTCATGGTTGGTTCTTATACGACCCCTAGTGTCGTGGGGTCGCGTGCGAATCGTTACTGCGGCGAGCGCACCAACGAGTAAGCCCCTGCAACACATACGAAAACACGTAGAGTCGTCCCTACGGCATGATAACAACAGTTTGTAGCACCTAACTGATATTGGTCGGTACGTATACAACACCTGGTATCGTGGGGTTGTGTGTGACCCGCGGACTGCGGTGAGTTTGTGACGAGCAAGTAATAGCAAAATTCTATAGTTTCATTGAAACATGTAAATACAATTCGTGACACTATTATACCGTATCGATATAATAGAACACAATTGTTTTTAAAAATAATTAAATAATAATGATATGGAAATGTTATGTTTTAAGCGAATAACGTAAAAAAACATGTTAATTTGCATGCATAATCATTTCGATACCCATTAATATTGTGTGTATATTACATATATTTTGCATTTCTATTCTCATTGAGTTGTATTCAATTTATTGTAAACAGACGGTTCTGAGAAGAAAAACTAGCTTTATGAATATTGCACTGGTAAAGTATTAACAGTGTAATAAAATAACATTTTAAACTACGTAACCTATTCGGCCCAATTTTCATAAATCGTACTGCTCGCGATCATTCTGGCTGGCGAAAACGGCCAGTGTTGCAAGCTGGGTTTTATTGTTATGCTTTACCACACGCTTAAAATAATTAAAATATTATTGGTATTGTTAGGATTCGCACAGCTTTAGCTTAACTCTAATGTAATTTAGTATAGTATTACCTACATCGAAATTATGTACTTACACATAAAAATATTTAATAGTAATCTGTGGTAAACGATGTTGGTTTCACAACTATTAATCTAGGATACTTATTATTAACATAAACTTAAGTCTTTATTGTGTAACTGTTTACCCAAATAAATAAAAAAATATATAAATTACTTATCAAGCTTTATGAAGACCTGCTATTGAATTTATTGCAAATCTGTAAGCTAAAAATGTAAATGACATGACTTTATTTGCATAAATACAGACACATGGTAAAAGTTTGATTCCCTATATATCCCTTAGTACCTACTTCTGGCATTTTTATTTTTCTGTAATGTCTAGACAGGCAAGATCAAATGTTCAGCTAACCTTGAGAAAAATATGTATATCAAAGCCCTTTTACAAAAGGCTACTTGATCTTGTTCGATCTTTGTTCCTTTATTTACAATTTTATTCTGTGTATGTTTATTTCTGACAATTCTCAACGAAGACGAAAAATCTTGATACAATTTTAGAACATCGTTTTATAACTGTTCTTACCGTACAGCTAGTACAGAGTGAATCTTTCAACTGGGTTTAGATGGCCAAATTCTAACTAAAGTATGGGGATTATCGAAAAACGCTAAAAGGATCCTCGGGGCTGATTATAAAATTAAGTACCGATACCGGGAATGGAATCAGTTGATTTTAAAAATAAATCACACCTATTTTATTGCGCTATCATAGAGTGTCGCTTATTTGAATCAAATTTT
The DNA here is from genome assembly GCA_932526365.1 of Lobophora halterata. Lineage (NCBI taxonomy): Eukaryota > Metazoa > Arthropoda > Insecta > Lepidoptera > Geometridae > Lobophora > Lobophora halterata. The sequence continues at coordinate 4,528,630 of OW052012.1, forward strand.
GGATTATTTGGATCAAACCAAAGTAATGTATTACTTTGTATTGTATATAGTATACAAACTTATGGAATTGTCTCATTTTTAAGAAAATCAATGTAAATTACAAACTTATTAGGTGTAACCATGGACGCGCTAAACTAGTCTGGTATTAGGGAACAGATAAACAGATAAACAGATAAACATTTTATTGGTAATTATAATATTACAGGTCCATACAGTGAGTTGATTGTCTATACATATATTAAAATTAAATTAAATTAAACAAGTAAAAGTAAAATAAAATAAATAAATAAATTTGAATTACCTAAGCATTTCATTTGCATTTGAAATTAGATATTAACATTACAATATTTAGTTGTATTATATTACTGTCTTTACAAATTCATCGACATTGTAGAATGCCTTCCCGATGAGCCATGATTTTAATTTAATTTTGAATGTTGTAGAAGAAGAAGCGCTGGTAATATGCTCTGGCAGGTGGTTGTACAGTGTGGGCCCCAGGACGTGCGTGATTCTGTCCGACTTGGCGAGTCATACCCAAACTCCTTTTTTTTAACTTTCTGTTTGTATAAATGATTGAAAACCGTATTTATGAATTTACTACGTGAAAACTAGAGGGTGGAGGGAGGGGGAGGTCTTCTCATATACTCCGGATGGTCACTAAGGGGAAGGATAAAGGGGTAAAAATAGTGAAAAATTAGTCACGTAGTTTGGGTATGTTCCCTTACTAAATGACTCCTTTTGGAGTCTTGCATTTTTTTGATGAATCATTTTATTTCATTCCCTTTAAATATCTTTATGAGTATTCTTGCCCCAAACTGTAACCTTATAAGTACTTACCTATACTTCTTAATGAATTGTGTGGAGCATAGATGAATAACGGTGTTCCTATAGAACAAGATGGACAGTACCAAACCAAAATGGATGCGGTATATAGGACCGAAAATTTTCAGACACCCTGTCAATAATAATGAAATATCTCTATTTACACATAATGTTTGTTACTTTTAACGATGTAGTTTTATTGACAATGAAAAAGCCTAGTTATTTAGCCCTAAGTATTAGTTAGCTTTTTCGAAAATTAGCATCGGACGAAATGTGCTAGAAGTTAGCTAATGTCGCTCCCTTTTCTTGGTCGCATCTTCAATGTACAGACAGCGTCAGATATAAGTATCCCCCTTGCACGAGACACCCAGCTATAAATCCTTTAAAAAAATAGTAATACTTAAAATTATTTTAAGCTAATATACGGTTATACAAATATAATCTATTTTTTAAAGGCAAAACTTCTCCATACGCCCCGCGGCGGTGATTTGAAGGGATTTGAGGCTGGGTATTATAATGCAAGGGGGATACTTATCTATGACGCTGTCTGTACTACATTGTGTTTCTATACTTTAATACTTATGGTGTGAAAATATATCTTGTTTGTCCCCAGGTGCGGACTAAGAATAAACAACTGTCGCTTTCGCTGTCTCCGGAAGGTCAAGTGGAGCATCTCATTGTGGAAGCTACGAGCATACACAACCTTTGCCAGATGTATATCGGATGGGGACCGTTCCTATGAAATATGTGCCTTATTCACTTGTGATAAAAACTGTTTTTGTGTAATTTGCATTGGAAATGCGGAAATGTGTACTTTAAGTGTAGTTGAGTTAAGTTTCATAGATTGTTTTTATTATGATCGGGTTTTATTTCCTGCAAATATTAATTGAGAATTCACATCGATACTAACCGCCATACAACAAGTAAAAAAAACTTATAAAATACCTACCTACTGTTGTGTAGGTACACAACAGTCCGTATCAGAAGTCGATCAGAGAAAGTCGACCACATTCAGATTTTCGAAATCACTTTACACCATTTATTTCACATAAATCGCTCAACATGACATGTATTGAATGAACATCATCTATGTTCAACATTGACTGTAAGTACACCACATTGTTAAAAATATAATAATGTATAGCGATTTCGAAAATCTGAATTAGGTTATCGACTTTTGATGCTGACTGTACTAAAAATAATTTGCTTTGCGGGAGAATAGTTCAATGATTTTTAAGTTCAAAAACATAACCCTCCTTCTTTGCAGACGGGTAAAAACTAGCAAACTTAGATATGTACCTAGATACTTATCATGTTAAATTAATTGAGCTATGCTTAAAGTTCAGAGGCGCTCTGGCCGAAATATGACCGTGGTTTTTCGTAGACTTATCCATAATTGGTACCTAGGTATGCAGAAGTAACACCGACCAATAGTACGTAGATAAAAATAAAAGTTTTTAGATAAAGAACTAAAATTTAGTAAGTATATCGAAAGCGCGCCAAAAAAATGGTTAATTTTAGCCAACTTCTAGTACCTACCACCTATTTACATTCAGGTCCGATGCTGAATTTCGAAACAGAGAAGTTAACAGGGCTAGATAAATATTTTATGCTAAAATTACTAGGCTCTATCATTGTTCATAAAACTCCATCGTAAAATATAACAAAAATTGTTTGAGATAGAGGTACCTACTTATTTCACTTTTATTAGCGAGGGGTCTGAGAATTTTTTGCCCCGTTTTACGACTCCATCTTGGTTTGATACTGTCACCGTTATTCATCTTTGTAGATAACTAACTACAGTTACCTAGAGATTAGCTTGTAATCTGTTATACAAGCCACTTACCCCTAACCGAAGCAGTCAACTAGTCAGATAGGCGATTAAACCTATCCATGCTCAGATAGGCAATTAGTACAGTAGTGTAACCCATAGTTAAACTCCATATTAGTTACTCTGAGGCTGAAATCGTTCTAGGTACCTACCTATTGCCTGTCGCTTCGTTCGCATGGCATCGGGATAAAAAGTATCTACACCAAGCTTAATCTCTTCAGTAGCTTAGGTATCTATAACTAAATAAAAATCTATCGATCCATCCACACAAACTTTTGCCTTTACAATATTATTAGGATACAGCGAGTTCCAATTATCTGTTCCAGTGACTTTTATCGAGTTACAGGGACAAGCGAAAACTGTTCAAACTTTCTAGTAAGTACCTACTTGTATAATAAGATTCTTATCGGGATATTCTTCGCGAACATACGAGCGACAAACTTCCCGAGTACCTACGAGTTGTGTAACACGAATAATCACTTCTTTCTGACACTTTCCTGTTGAAGGATATTGGCATTGGATTTTTATGGCGACAAGGAATAGAGCGTTAGGGATTATAAGGGATTCGTAGAATAAATTCCATGAACTGATATCTTTCTTTAGATATATTATATTTATTTTTTTATTTTGTTTTATTTATTTATCAATATAAACAATTTATAATACATTGGTTGCTTATGTTAACACTAATAAACGCTAAGGTTTGTGCAAGTTTAAACACCATGTGGCAAATGTAGCAATACCATGAGTTTGGCAGTTTACTGAGATGTTGTTGGCAATGCTGATTATCTACAGACGGTCGCTCTACGAAATTAGGCGCCAATAAAATTACAACACGCTAAACTAGTAGGTAGGTACCTACTCATAGGCAACAATACGTGCTAATATGTTTTATTGATCATTGTAACACGGAACTGCGCTGCATACGGCGTACCAGATTGTAAATCAAGTTACAATTCAGTCTGTCGGTCGGTCCTTTGTTGCAAGTGCCTTTCATCACTAATTGCGAATCGTTTCGCGGTCGCTACCCGACCTTGCTGCTTGTTAGAAGGAAAAATCAATTGAAATTGCACTTTCTTTGCGTATTGAAATAATTTTCGCTTGCAAATTAGGTGCTTTTTTTCAATAAATTAGCTCTAGGTATAGTGAATTTTGTTTATTTTATTACACATGAGAAAACAATTTCGTTCTCAAAATGTCTCTACTTATCGAAAAGATTCGAGACTGGATCAAATTGTGTCTGTTTGATAGTTCTGTTGTAGACGTTGTTTTAGGAAAATATAGTCAAGAACACGGATCAAATATCGAAAACCTCTTCGCTTCACAAACTTCGTAGCTAAAAATAATATTTATGTTGGTACTACCTACATAGTTATTATAGGTAGAGGTTTTGCAGTCTAAAAATGCACGCCATTCCCCTCGCGCAAGCAAGATGACAGGGTCGTGCATTTGTTAGACTGATAAAAATATCTCCTTATCTATCTTTGTAGATTCCAATAAATTCAAGCAGCAAGTACATACCTATCGGACTGAGATCAGCTGCCTAACACCGTAATATCCCGGGATGATAAATAACCAACCCATTGGGGATTCCCCTCACGGCGTGACCCCTTCCGTAGGATTGTCCTCGACGTCTCGTGGTCCATTTATTTCGCCCTAGAACGGTTTATCCACGGACGATAAATTAGCTCGGGTCAGAGTCAATGTAGTCAAGTTGCTAAAGCAATTTTCTCGCTATTCCCTTCTCGTCTTTAGGCCCTTCCTCTCAGAATACCTACTCAGATATTGGTTAGGTAAATTTCTAGGGTATTTTAGGAAATTCAAATTATTCAATTGCAACAATTCAATTCATTTATTATAAACAACAAATCACAAAGTTCAGTTATCGGTGGCCTCACAAGTTGGTAAAACTATTCATGTTCATAAACATAAATAAGTTTATTTGGTTAAAAAGTACCTATAACTATCAAAAATGCGTATGAAGTTAGACTCTACCAACTCTATACTAAGTATACCTAAGCCGACCGCAAGCTGTAAACTGCTGTAAACTGAAGTAGAGTATAAATCTAAAAGAAGAAGTGGTGTAATTAAATTAAATAAATCAATAAGTGCAAAATAAGAATTATTTCAACAATATAGTTTTGCGGGAGAGATCCTAACATAGATATCCTAAACAGTCAGAAAAATTGTTTCGATTTAGGTTAGTGTTAACTGCTGGTAGATTTGACCTTCATAACATTTGGGCTTGGATATATTTCTTTAGGTACTCAATGGCGTTAGAAGTAGTTATGCCTACCTATTGCGTATTGCGACCTAAGTATGCCTTTTTGTGCGTCCCGTAGCTAAATGGTTTCAGATTTCGCCCATCTATCCTCGATACGAATTCATAAATAAACTTTACATAGATTACCTAAATTATAGATTTTATCAGATGATTCTGAATTTATTATATAATTCATTGCAAAATTAAATCGGAACGGCGGAAAAGATAAATGGCCTCCCATTTATAATCATAACTGGAGAGGCCTACCTAGGTACACAAAACAAACAGAGATTAAAATGAAATTATTAAGGTTTGCTTGCCTGCAAACTTAGATGAGAATATGAGTAATTGAGTATGCTTAGGTACCATTACAATTCACCAGGATTTTACTAGTTTATTGTTTTTTTTTTACTTGTTATTTTACATGATCGCGGTTACTTATGTACAGCGAGCTCTAAATTGATAGGCGCAAAGTCATTGGAGATGTAAGAATTAGGTAACTATGCACTTAATCGAGTCTGCATACTTACTAGGTACTTACTTTCAGTGCGATGCAGAGTACAAATAAAATATGTAATATCAAACTTCTTAGCCCTCTTCCATCTAAAGTGCATACGTGTATCGAGCGAGCTCTACATTGAAAGGCGCGTAGTCAATGAAAATTTAGGAATTAGGTACTTATTAGATTCTGCATTCACTCTCAATATATGTACGTTCCAGAGCGATGCAGATTACAAAGCAATATCGAACTTCTTAGCCCTCTTCCATCTGAAGTGCGTGTATCTGCAGTTTTTATGATCGGGCACAGCCTCTGAATCACAATGAGGTGAACAATGGATCATGCGGATATTGTTTGTCAAGTGTCAACCCTACATGAGATAAACCACTGAGATGAACAGAACAAGTCTTCGTAGGCAAATCTTTGTATCGAGCAATTTTGTACGTTTACTTACGCATAAATGGCACGTAGGGTAATTTTTAGGGGAAAAGCTTGGGTGGATAGATACGAACACGCCAAAACCACTGAACCGATTTAGATAAGGGCCATCAATATACCTAGGTACCCATATCTTTTTCATTAATATACAATTTAAGCGCAGGCCAAACCGCTAAACTTAGGAGACTTGAAATTTCGAGGGGTAGGTTAGGTATGTTTGTCAAGAAGAGTAAACGAAATTGATTTTTATATTAATTCGCAACGCAACGCAAAAGAAGTCGGATGTAGGTACTCGTACCTACCTATCAGTCAACAGGTAGTTTCAGAGCTGGAAAACGCCGTGAGTTACTTTACAATAACCAGTAGCCAGTAGGTACGTACTAAACACTTAACAATTCACTTGTACGAGTTCTCTTCAAAATACCATGCAAGCAAAGCTGCGGGCGGCATCTAGTTTAAAATGCATCTAGTGCTATTCGCAGTTTTCCTTCCCGCAGCACAGGGTCTGAATCTGCAATGAGGTGAATCATAGATCACGCGGATATTGCCTGTCAGCCGATCTACACGAGCTAACCCACTGGAGCGGACTAGGTCACAAGCTGCAAGCTGACCTAATGCGTACCTAGTTACATGATTCGAGCTTTAGAGGAGATCTTGTAATACTTGCTTAAGCTTTTCCTATACGTAGGTGACATTTTAATTGAATCCGCAATTATCACGCGGATATTGCCCGTCAGCCGATCTACACGAGCTAACCCACTGGAGCGGACTAGCCTATTACCTATTTATTATTTATTTATTATTGACCTATTACGTACATAATTACATGATTTCAGCTTAGACATCTAGTAATACTTGCTTAAACTTTTTGTATACGTAGGTGACAGCTTACTTGAATCCGCAATGAGGTAAATAATGCATCATGCGGATATAATGCCTGTCAGCCGCTCAACACGAGCTATCCCACTGGAATGGACTAGGTCGCAGTTGCAAGCTGATCTAATACGTGTACAAGTATAGTTACATGATTTGAGATTAATAGAGATCTAGTAACACATAGGTGCAGGTACCTACCTATACTTTGTCTATACGAGGGTGATAGATTACTTGAATCCGCAATGAGGTGAACAAATGGATCTATACGAGGTAACCCACTGGACCATAATACAACTCCCCTTTTTTAATTTTTATTTTTAAATTATTGTTGTAGATATATAAATGTATGTGAGTAAGTAGGTTAATCTTTTAACTAAATAAATATAGGCACATTTACGAGTAAAAACATGGAATTATATTTTTATATGCTGCAGCCTGCGGCTTTACCTGCTTAGAATCGAGATAAAAAGTGGCTTTGTAAGCTCAAAAATTATACCCATATCGATTTTCAGGTCAGAAGTTATGGCTTGAGCAACTAAAATCTATTTATCTATTCACCATCCTTACAAATTCTCGTGATCGTTTTGCAGATACGAGTACCTACCAACAGATTTTACATTTACGTCTTTTTTGCTACCTAAAGCAAAGCAAAAAGTCTCAAAAGATTGAGGGAAGTTCAGCATTGCTCTGATGTACCTACTTATTAATTACCTAGTTACTAGGTAATTTAATAGATCCTAGTAGGTAGATATGACATAACAAAGGCGATGGTTGTTTATATTTTGAGGTACATACCTACTTATGTATGTACTTCTTACAAACGACACGATTGGTTGAGTGGCAAGTGTGGTGGACTGCCACAACCGGTGTCGTAGGTTCGATTCCAGTTTCAGGTCAAACATTTATATGATGAAAATCGGTATTAGTATAGGTTTGTTTATTCTATACTTATATTTTTATGTATGTGTTCACAAAAAAATTAAAATAATAATATTTTTTTAGTAAATTCCTACACAACCTGTCGAATGGCAATTTCTTCGTCGCATAGAGTAAGTATACTTATAAATAAATAAATAAAAATAAAAAAGCTTTATTTTCCTTTTACACTACATACTTTACAAATTAAAAAGTTTTATAAATGTTATTGCTCAATTTCAGTGTAAGGACCGCCTGTGGCGGTAAAAGCCTCCTCCAAGGTTCTCCAATTGATTCTATCCCTTGCTCTTCTTGGCCAGAGTTTTCCGGCCACCTTTACGATGTCGTCACTCCATCTTGCTGAAGGTCGTCCCTTTCTTCTTTTTGTTCCTCTTGGGTCCCAGTTTGTCAGTGTGTGGGACCATCTGTTGTGGTTCATCCTTTGGACATGGCCCGCCCATTTCCATTTAAGCCCTAAAACTCCTTGCACTACATCTTTAGCTTTAGTTTTTCTTCTTATAATTTTGTTTCTTATTTTATCCTTTAGTTTTAAACCTAAATAACTTCTCTCCATCGCTCTTTGACATACTCTTAGTTTTTCTTGGTTCTTTTTTGTGAGTGACCATGTCTGGGACGCATAGGTGAGGCATGGCATTAAGCATGTGTTCATGGCTTTTGTTTTCAGTTGTATAGGTAGAGTTCCCTTAAATATTTCCTTCATGGCCCAATATTTATTCCATGTACATTTTGTTCGTCTAGTTATTTCTTTTTCCGTACATCGATTGAATGATATTAGATGTCCTAGGTATATGTAATCTTCTACGTATTCTAGAGATAGTGAATTTATTGTAATTTGTATTTTGCTCTTATTTGTCATTACTTTTGTTTTCTCTTTATTCACTTCTAGACCTATAGCTTTGCTTTGTGAACTCAGAGACTCAACCATGTCTTGTAATTCACTGTGATTTTCAGCTAGTAGCACAATGTCGTCAGCGAATCTTAGATGTGAGAGATATCTGCCGTCGATCTTTATGCCCTTGTTTGTCCAGTCTAGCTGCCGAAATACGTGCTCCAGTACTGCTATAAAAATATTCGGCGAGAGCGGGTCCCCTTGTTTTACGCCCCGTTGTATTTGAAAGGATGGTCCAAGGGATTCCATTTTCACTCTTGCCGTACTCCTTTTATAGATTTCTTGGATTACCTCTATATAGTCGGAATTTATTCCTTGCTCTACTAACGACTGCCATATTGAACTGTGCGATATAGAGTCAAAAGCTTTGCAGTAATCAATAAAGCAAATATATAGTGGTTTATCGTATTCTATATACCTTTCAATTACTTGTTTCAGTGTATGTATATGGTCTATAGTTGAAAAGTTTTTCCGAAAGCCGGCTTGCCCTACGGGTTGGTTTTCATCTATAAGTTTTGCCAGTCTTCTCAGGAGCGTCGCTGTGAAGACTTTATAAAGACACGACATTAGGCTGATGGGTCTATAGTTAGAGATTGATCTCGGATCTCCTTTTTTGTATAGTAGGACTATTTCTGAGCCCGTCCACTGTTCTGGAATGTTTTTTCTTTGTAAAATCATGTTGAACAATTTAGTTAGTGGTCCTATCAATTTTTCTCTACCTGCCATTATCATTTCATTAGTTATTCCATCAGGGCCCGGACTTTTTTCTAATTTTAATTTTTTAATTGATAGCTCTACTTCATTCTCTAGGAAAGGTGGTGCGGGGTCTCTATTTTGGATCCAATTTACGTCTGTGTCCTCATCGTGTCCAGGACTATTATATAGGTTTTGATAGAATTGTGTGGCTATATTCAGTATATCTGTCCTGTTTGTGACGACGTTTCCCGATGTGTTGCATAGATGGGGCATCAGTTGTTTAGTGCGGTCTAATTTCTTGTAAGCCTTCTTTGTACCTCCTGTTTTTTCAATAAAATCTTGTATAGTCTTTAGTCTGTGTTTATGTAAGTTCTGTTTTATTTTCTTGTGAATAGTTCTGTACAGCTTACTTAATTTTAACTTTTCGTTCTTTGTTTTGTTCTGTTTGTTTCTTAAAGTATGTCTCTCCTTTTTCAAACTAATTATCTCTTCTGTTACTATAGTTTGTAATTCCTTTGCCGTATTTGATATACACGATCTCTTCGAGCAGGTTATTAGGTTGTTTTCTAGACAGTCGTAGAATGATTGAACCGTATCTGTTTTAGGTAGCACATTATCAGATAGTTCATTTTGAAACTTTTCATAATCGATTTGATTTGTGGCTCGTTTTCTGTAGTCAATTCTTGATTTTCTATGTTTTTGGATGGATAGAGTCATTCTGACCATTCTGTGGTCGCTAGAGTGAATAAATCTACTAAGAACGCTGGTGTTCTCTATAATTTTGGTTAGGTTTGTTGCTATAAAATCTATCTCGTTCTTAGATTTACCATTTGGGGACATCCAGGTCCATTTTAATTTTTCTGGTTTTTCGAATATAGTGTTTGTTATTTTTAGTTTGTTTTGAAGGCAAAAATCAACAAATCTTTGGCCTCTTTTGTTTCTCTTTCCATAACCATACTTTCCCAGTACGAGATTTTCATCCGATTCTGGTTTTCCTATTTTAGCGTTCATATCTCCCATTAATATAATGTTTTTAGTACTTTCATTGATAGCTGTTTCAAGGTCTTCGTAGAATTTATCTAAATCGGTTTGTGTTGCACTTCCCGTGGGCGCGTAGACTTGGATTATGGAGTAAGTTTCTTCATAAATTATGACATGTAGTATAGCAACTCTTTCTGAGATACCCAAAAATTCTTGTACTCTGATGCCATTCTGTTTTCTTACTAAAAAACCTACTCCCCTTTCTCCTTTTGTTTGGCCGTAGTAGTATAACAAATAGTCGCCTCTGTCCTCAATTTTGAGTCCTTTTCTTCTTATCTCTGATAACCCAATGATATCCCATTTTATTGTAGATAATGCGTGTTCTAGTTCTATGATTCTTGTTTCGTTCGCTAATGATCGAACATTGAATGTAGATATATAATACTTGTTTTTCCTTGGAGGGTGATAGCCTACAACCCCCGCGGTGGCTAACCGTTCTGGGGGAGGATTTTTGTTGTTTTCTGATTTATGTTCTTTTTTTGTAGATTATTTCGTTGTGGCTTTGCAATTGTAGTGTTGGAGGGGCGTTGTTAGTTGCTATTCGTCCGATTCATCTGATGATAGAGCTGTAGAATACTTAGGAGTGTCGCTCTGCTTTTGAAAGTATCTTGTCATCGAGTTTTGACCTTTGTGATCAATGATTTTCTTGACTTTCGACTTTTTTGCAGCTTGGTACTTAGCTGGTGATGTAGTAATTTCTTTGGGTTCATAGTTCAGCCCTTTTTGATTAGGTGGGGTGACTTCCAATTCTCTTTTATTGGTATTTTTTGTGTTTCTGGAAGGTTCACCTCTGTTCTCGTATGAATTCGGCTCTCGAACGATTAGCTTATCGTAACGCAAAAAAGCTATCTTTCCCTCGGCTCTCTCTATCTGTAGTTGCTCCTGTAGAGTTCTCCTAGTCTGTAGAATTTGTTGTGGATAGTCTTCCTTCACGTATATAGTACTTTCTTTCAGGTAACGTTTATTTTTCAAAACAGACAATTTCTTACCATAAGTTGTGAAAGTAGCTACAATTGGTCTTATTTTGCTTTCTATCTTTTTTCCCATTCTCTTCACCATTTCTAGCTCGGTTTTGTTACAATTAGTTCTCATAACATCATTGATAAGTTTTACAACTTTATTCTCTAAGCTTTCATATGAATTTTCTCCTTCCTCAACGCCAAAGAATATAATATTTCTATAGCGAATATGTTTTTCGATTTCCAGAAGTCTTTGGTCTTGCTTCAGGTTTGTCTCCTTGATATGTTCTATTTCGCTGTGTATAGCTGTAATTTTTTTATCTATATGGTCATTTATGGTTTTGGTAATTCTAGTTTCTATTCTTGTTAGCGATTCTTCAGAGTCTTTTTTGATGTCCAATCTCAGCTCTCGTAATATCTTCTCGATGTTCTCCATAGCGCCCTCTATTATTTTAATCTCTGTAGGTACTAATTATAATATCAGGTTCTGTCCTTTGGAGTATATCTCGATGTGGTTCTTCAAATTACGGATGATGTCTTGATATTGCTCTTGGTGAAACAAATTTTTATATCCGCAAAAATTTTTCCGCATGCAGAGGTTTGAACCTGCAGCTGTTGATTGGAATCAACGGTTCCAACCGTTGAGCCAGCGTTACAGTTACTGATGATGGTGAAAAGAAGGCTTCAATGACGCTTGTTGTGATATTATAATTATTAATTGTGAAGGGTAGTTTCTCGAATCTAGCAATGTTATTTTACGATACCGTATTTTGGAATGATGTAGTGCCACAATATCGTAGTTGTTTATCTTCTAATTTTGCTCTAATTTCCACTTTTAAGTCTCCAAGTATATTGGCAAATGGTTTGTTTATGTGGATTTTATTCTCACTGTTCTTTTCACTGCACTGTTTTTAAATGTTTTTAAGATTTAGTCTTGTTTCATTGTCACTCTTTTTTCAAGTGTTCTTATGAGAGTTTTCCATGTATAACACTTTCACTTGTATTTTGGAACTTTATTAACACTTTTTGATGTTTTTAACACTGATTCACTAGTTTTTTCTATTTTTAAATTAAATTACTTAGAGGAGCTGTTGTTGTTTACGCGACTGCAGCGCCACCAACTCGGCCACAAGTATACTTACTTTACTAGTAAAGGAGCCTTTGGGCAGCAGAAAACTCTGACACCAGTGTCGGCAACTGGTTTGACATGAGACGAGAAAGACGAGATATCATCTTCCCATAATACCTTCCTTGAGTAGGTAGGTACAGTGCTACGACATGGCTACGGAAGATCTTCAGTTGCTACGAGAACCGCGTGCTACGAAACGAAAGTATTTAGTTACATATAATTAGGTACTCTTGTAGGTAAAGGTTAGGTACTCTACTAGGTAAATGGTTAGGAAAGGAAGCTTCCTTGTTTTGAGAATATTAATAAAAACTCCGCGTATTTTGTAACTACATATTTATCTTCGAGTATTACCTTAATTATATAATACAGTTGGGAAAGCGTCCCCTGCAGGATGCCGTTTAGATGGGTAAAAGTAGTCATGTATAAGTTTTACTGTGTTCCGGATTGAATGGCCCTATAGCTATTAAAATTACTGGGCTTTCGAGACTGACCATCAAAATGTATCAATGTGGACGAGCTCTTTAGTATTGTTGCACCGGCCTATGTGAATCAAAGTCCTGTGTAGCACTGTTCTGGTCATGAGCAGACGTGATCTCTTACCACCAGGAGAGCGCCTTGTTCGTCTCGTCACATGTTTACATAAAGAAAAAATACCCTTTGTAGGCTCTGTAATGATCTTTACAACTAGCTTACTTCGGTGTTCTCCTGTGATACACATCATGTGTGTGTGTGTGTGTGAGTAAACTACTGATGTGATTAAACCACTTAAGAACTACCCATAATATAAACCACCAGTTGTTTAATCACAGCAGAACACCGGCGTAAGCTGGGTGTAAAGACAATTACAGAGCCGACCCTACATCCAATGCTGTACAATTGCCCATGGGCCTCACGATGTCTCGAGTCGTCTACATTCCCCGACTTTTTTTTGTCCAATAAGTGGATTGTGGAGCAATTCTACAGCACATGTAAGTAACTCGTTTAAGGGGAAATACCTACATATTAATAACCTTGGGAAAAAACATGTTTGGTGTCTAATTTAAATGTGTCGCGTAGGTAACACCCATGTGTTAATCAACAAGTTTACTAAGCTTGGAGCTATTCTTAGTAGAGCAACCAAATGAGTTGTATACGTCGCAAATCGCACCTATCGTATTTATCTTTAGAGCACCAGAAAAATGGTGCTATTTTGGAAATAAAAAACGATGCTGGCTGACTAGACGTGCTTTTTTTGTGAGTTTTTTTTTGTTTTTCATAAAAAAATCTTTAATGTTTTTGGCCTCATTGTACCAAGTCGTTGGTGCTCTAGAGGAAAAACTTCTTTTATAATATAGTTTCTACGAGTTGTACCACGAAACGTTTCTGATAGTGCTCTAAAGAGTGTATGTATGTGCAATTTATTTGGGTGCTCTAATGGGTATATATGTAATAGTTCAAATTCGTTTATGTACAAAATGATGTTGGTAATAATCACAGAAGTATGTCAACGTAATAAGTCTATGGTAATAATAGATACGAACGACAATTTGAAGATAGGAACGTAGTCCCGTGCCCCACTACACTAATATAGCCACCGAATACCACTCGCCTCGCGATTAGATTTTTTTATTTTTTTATTTTATTAAATTAGAAGGCAATAAGTTTGCCATTAAACATTAATTCCTTGGATAATTGATATTTATAATATCTGAGCATGCAGTTTAAGTTTTAATCAAAATCGGCCTCCTTTGAGTGTTTTTCGATATTCCCCATACTTTAGGATTTGGCTATCCAAGCCCAGTTGAAAAAGTAATCAATATTTTATTATTTAAAAGGCTTTGACCTGACGGACTGACTGACAGACAACGTACAAACCAAACAACTGAACATAGAGACTTGGAACTTGGAGGATGTGAGCACCAAGACCTGAAAGTGAGTATACTAAGAAAGGAATTTTGTAATTTCGCAACGCAAACAAAGTTGCGTCATAGTATAATGTAATATATAGTTTAACATAGTCTGCTAGTTCTGTAAAGTCAGCATTAAAATAAAATAAAAATCTACTAAAAGCAACATTTTCCCGGCACTTATAATCTTGTTTTGTTCCCTAGATACGAAGAAATAGCAACTTGTTTTCAACAGATTGGAAGTTTATTTCAAGTTGAGTGTTCCATTTCATGGTCAGGTGCATTCGCAATGTCGAGGCTGTAGATGACAAAAGCCGGTTTAATATTATGTACTTAGGGAAGTACCTATGTAGGAAAATATTGTATTGTGGAAATGACCTTCGTACTTTTTTCTTTGAGTCAACAAGTGACAAGACGAGGTAGGCAGTCTTCTGATGGCAAGAGTTCACGCCTGCCTATGACCAGAACATTCAACGCTACACAGGAATCACTTAGGCTTGTGTGATACTGTTAAAGTGTTTTGAGTTTTATGTTTCGTTCACACAGTGTACCTATATGCCATTGTTAAGTAATTTATCGCATTCGTGGTCAAGTTAGTTCATGCTTTTGTAAAGGCGTGGTGGTGGTGGCGACTTTACAAGAGACTTCTATGGAGTTTTGGAGGCAACACCAAAAGTCACGTTTTACAGCATGACACTATTCACCAACACTCATACACGTTCACAAGCACTTAATAGGCAAAAAAACACCGTTTTTACACTTAAACACTAAAAATTATACAAATTTAGCTTAATTTTACAATGCCACCGACATACTAGGTATCATTTTTACGTTCCCGCCAAAAACTCCTTATGGTTTCGGTAGTTCAGTGCATCTCTACCAAACTATTTTGATTTTTGGTAGCCTCATTGTTAATAACCTCTTTGTTTTTGGTGGTCTCTGGAGCTACAAAGAAAACAAACACTGATAAAAAAAACCTTCCAGTACCTTTACACTACCTCTACAAACGATATTTTAGTAGAGTTAGATTAGAACGACTCTTGCGTCTCTTATCATTTCCATGGCGCTTTAAAACAGTCTGGTCTTATTGCCGCTTCTTCCGTGGCCAATCGATCTTATTCCTCGTCAAATAAAACCACTGTCCGTGACAGGGAAAATAACTGATTGCGAGATTATTGTAGTTACTTGTTGACTGGCAGTTTGTGCTAGGTCTTTGCCGATTGCGCGCGCGGTTTTAAAAATAAACGCACGCATACGCATACGGGCCCATCGACAACGCAAGAACGGCGGGAAACGGGAAAATTGTTAGAAAACTTATAAAATGGATTGAAGTTGGAAAATGATAAAATTGTGAATTGGTGTTTGCATGCATAGATAGAAGAACCGTGAAATTATTTTAATGTTATGAGAAGCTGAAAAACGGTGAGCATCGCATATGTTTTTTGTTTACTAACAAACGCTTTGTTATGTAGGCACATAATTACTACATTTCTTTTAAAAATAGAGATTCTTTGAAACCACAGAGTATAACAAAAAAACGTGAATTTACGAGGTAAGAATCGAACTTGAATTTTTGTTTGTAGCCTGGGCCACAAAAGTTTTCTTGTGGAGCAAGATATTTAACTGTCTTGTTTACTCTATAAAAAAATAGGTAAATTCTATACAGCAATTTACCGGCTGAAGAAGGAAGTTATTACTAGCAGTTATATTTTTTTGCTAGTAGAAACAATCAGCAACAATGTGACTGAAATACATAAGTTACCTACCGCACCTTAGGTTTTTGGCTCGACCTAAAATGCCCAAACATTTTTTTATCTTGGTAGGTATTTAAATCCGTCTCCAGTTCATGCAAAGGTTGTATGGAAAAGATCGCTCTTTAGCGGTAAGACCGCCCATTGTCCACTGTTATATACCTGCTTAGCTTTATTTTTCCAATATAATGTATTAGTATTAAGATGGTGATCAATAAGATATATTCTATCTATCTATCTATTTACTTTCTTCTGTTTGTCGCTGACTGTACCCACCTTTTCATAATCAACAAACTGAGTTGTTTTGAATGTACTTACTCTATACTTGTGTTGTGTGGTTTCAAAGTGTCTTCGCCTCAATTCATTATCTGCCAATTTCCATAATTAAAATGTGTTTAATGTTATGAATCGTGTCAAATGAAGACTCTTACTATGTTATGTAGAATGTAGATACATTATGTATGTTGAGTTGTGCTAATGAGATGTCATACATTGTCTTTTAGTTGTTAGGTTAAAGCGTTTAGGTGCTGTTTCTAGGAATATTTTATTTATTTAATAATTTAATGACCTGTTGTGAAAACAAGTGTTTGTTTGTGTGTTCACGTAAGTTTCTATTACTCTAACTTTTTGGGTTTATTGCCTTACCGTCTACTATCCTATCTACAAATTTTTTCTTCATCAAAATATATTCTTCAAACTCACAATGAACAGTGTGTGGCCAATTGAAATAATATGTGAAATACTTTTAATTTTTTTTATGAGTTAAGCCTTTACGTACGAGCTAGACGTTCTCCCGGTGATAAGAGATCGCACCTGTCCATGTGTCCTGTGCTCGTCCACTTTGAAACATATTGTGGTTGTCAGTCTCGAGTCTCGATTATTTTATGCTAATTAGTTTTAAATATTACTTTTAAGCTGACTTTATTTATCTGAATTAATTATTATGCAGAGTGTTGTTCGATAACAAACATCACAAGTATTTTTCCAACGTAATTTCACCTTATTATCAGGAATTTCTTTTTTTTTATAAATTTTGCACTAAAATGTAGAGTTTGCCATTTTCGCATCCAGTTTTCTGAAGGAAGTAATCCATAAATAGATAAGCTTATGAAAAATTCATTTATTGGCTTGCAGTGTAGCCAAAGGCTAGAGTCGGGCGTCGCTGTTTACATTTCTTCGTTGCATCGAAAGAGCCACCCGATTTACTATTAGTCTACGTGTATGGGTTTAGTACACGTTTCAATATGGTTTTACACACCAAGAATAGTTATATATAAATATATTTTTTTTATTGTCGCAAAAATAATACGTCAAGTATACAATACATACAAGTTTGACAAAGCCTGTAAAAATATGACCTAGTAAGAAATAGCTAACTTGTACCTACCTAAGAAGCATTGTTTGTGTCGTGTTGACTGGAAAGCGTATAAATTGGAGATTTTGTAAGAATCCAACTGTACATAATCTACCACGGTCAGCGAAGTAAATCCTTTTTACCCAAATTCGAAGAAAAAGGGTAATGCGTTTAAGGGTATTTGAGTCCTTTAGCGGATCCTGCAGAGCAAACCGATTGATGGATTTTCATTGATATCTAAATATATGAGTGACAAATAAATAGAATGTAAATAAATCCAATATGACGGTTGCAAGCGGCCATTTTGTATTTCAGTCTTGAAAGACTAAATGTTAACTAGCTCTTTAAACCATAACACAGTGCTCACAAACTGCTTATCTGCAGAATATCTCGCACTTTCCTTCTTCTTATCGTGTCACTAGTTCTTTCGAACCAAATGTGGTGAAAGAATTTCAATTGCGCCTCGAAGAGGCTCCTTTTGTGCACTTGACACATGTTTTTTGAACTTTATAGGTTCTATGACATGTCGGTTTCCTCACAATGTTTTCCTTCACCGTTAAGTACGTGTTTTAAATGCACACATAAACATTAACATAAACATAAACATTCACACACTCACACCCCTGCACTAGGATTCCCTGTGTCGCAGGTGGCATCACAAGACATCACAACATCCAAGACCCGAGAACAAGCATTTGTGTTAGTCACGCAAATATTTGCCCCGGCCGGGGATCGAACCCGGAACACCGAGCTTCGTAGGCAGGGTCACTACCAACTAAGCCACGGTATCGTCACATAGATTTTTAGAACAGAAAAATCCATTGATGTACGACCGGGTTCGAACCCACAACCTTAGGATCGAAAGTCGAGGCACCTCCCACTCGGTCAACACGGCTTTTTACTAGCACTTTCCTAACCACTTTTCCTAAGTACTTTAACCTTTGAAATGAAATGAAATGAAATGATACATTTAATTGCATTAATGCATGTATAGGTGGCTACATTTGTTGGTTGTATAACTTTGAATCACTATATTCGACCTTTCGGCCGTGCAAATGTTTTAAGTACTTATTACTAGGTCCAAATTTACTAACTACAATGAATAAGCTGCTACCGATAACTAAATTATTAGATAACTAACTACATAGGTAGTGTTTAACTATACTATATATCAATGCTTGAGTTCAGTATCCGTCTAGTAGAGGTACCTATAAGAGTCAATCCATGAAGCATTTAGGTATTTCACATTTTAACTTTCAATTCTATGTTTTCAGCCGCAATGCTGAAGGTAGACCCAAGGCGTATAGTCAGTGGCTTGTTCCCAATACTGAGCTGGGCCCGGAGTTACGACCTCAGTGTCGGGGTGGGGGACTTAATAGCTGGCGTAACGGTGGCGCTCACCCTAATACCGCAGTCGATCGCCTACGCTTCACTGGCTGGATTTGAACCGCAGGTAAGATGGACTGCTTCATCTTGTTGGTATCGAGTACCTTTATCTCATCAGCCAAATAAACACTTGTACACGATTAGAGGAATGGCTTGTGATCACTAGTACATATTGAAATCTGTCATAAGCACATATTTTGTGTGTATGCTTGTCCGACGATAACTGTCGAACCGCTTACCTGATCTTGAAATTTAGCAGGTGGGTAGGTAAGTTTTAATAGAATATTCTAGGTCGAGAGGTATATGAAAGAGATCAATTCAGGGATTGTTGTGAAACGAAGATCTGAAATTAAAAGAACAATTTGTTAAAGACCTTTTTAGCCGACGTCAAAAAAAGGAAGAAGTTCTCAATTCGGTTCTATTTTATTAATGTTTGTAACCTCAGAACCGATGTAGATTTTTTTTTGTATTTGAACGGATATGCTTCCAGATTGGTCCCATAGAATTTAATGACGGTTCAGTAGGTACTTTGGTTTAACTAAAAATAACTGATAAATTACGTCATCGAGCGTATTTTGCTTCTCCGTGACTATGCAGTTGTGTATACGGTCACTAGAACAGTCCAAATGAAGTCGGTTGTATTATATTCGAGACAAGAGTCGCGTGCAGTCATTTCAGAGTAAACTACTTTATCAACTTATTATCAAGTACTTCTGAGAATAGTCGTTGTTTGGAGTAAATAAATACTCTAAGCTTACATTCCTGAGTAAACAAAATGTACTCACCAATAGATAGGTAATAAAGGTTAGACTTTCTAACAACCTTTTTCCGCTCGTCGTCAGACCTTGATATCCCGCTATTACTGTCCTCAAAGGACCATTTGCCAACAATAGGTTAATTTCGGCTGCTCATTATCCTCAAGTGCTGCAGTATCCTGTTAACTTTTTATCAAGTTATCTTTCTTGAGTTCTTCCTTGTGATGTCTCTAGGTGCACACTTCTTTGGAGTGCGTATTTGAAGTACATCATTGTTTTTAATTAGGGAGGAGGCGGTGAGTATATATCTGGGTACATGCGCTCTTTCCATCTGTAATGCCTAGATCACACGTACCGAGAACTCGGCCGAGACAGTGAAAGCTTACGTCACTCACTCAGTCAAGCACTCGGCGCTATTGCCTAGATCACACGTACCGAGTACTCGGCCGTGACAGTAAAATGTTACTCGGCCGAGACAGTGAAAGCTTACGTGACTCAATCAGCCAAGCACACGGCGCTATGTTTATACGTACCAAATACTCGGCCGAGAGCACTATCTCAGCCGAGTACTCGGTACGTGTGATCTAGGCATAAACGTCCGGTCCGTCTTGAACGTCTAATGGCTCTTTCCCACGATCCGTGATGTTGCGGACGTAAGACAGAACCCGCACCGCCACACCATGGGAGAGTATTGTCTGTGGTAGCGCAGAAACGTCGGTCGCGGTAACCTATAGAAACAGTTATCCTTTGTTCAAGCTGTATTATTATATCGTAATTGGCATAAAATTTAGAGCACAACAAATATTTAATTAAAATTAAAAAAACGTATACTGGGTCTACTAAGGAAATACTTATATTTATAACAGAGATTAATAATAAATAACACTAAATATAAAAAAAAAAACTATAAATAACCTAGTCGGTCGTTGTCACCACCAGACGGCAACGTGCCCAGAACGCTGGCGGCATTGCCACGTTGAATGGCAATGCTTATACGCTGTGCAAAGTAGAAACCAGCATTCTGGTCACGTGTAGACTCTTTTAGCCTATCAGCCAGATCTTTGTAGAATTATTAATTAAGTAATTAGTCTACTAAGTATATCTAATTACCTTGTATGAAAATACTCAAGAATTACTCGTCGTTTCTTTTTTAATTTATTGTACTCTTATTGTCTCTTTATGATCGGTCATTCAATATCGGATAGTAAAGTTACACTTCGATTCAATTTGAATCAATGCCAATAATTGTTTTCCATTCCTGAATTAGCTGTTGGTTTCGGATGATAAAATCTAAGCTATTTATCATTTGAGTAGTCATGTTAACAATGAAAGGCTAGCCCTGTAATGAAAATGGGCGTAAATTTCAGGAAATTGGACTATACAGATAGTCATTCATACAAATTAAATTATTTATCAAATAAAACAGGTTTAAAAATTACGGACGGTAAGAACGGTGACAAGAACGAAATACCGACATAAAATGAGTAGATAAAGTGGTAAGTAAGTATTTATTTTACAATTTTGACTAGGTAAAATTAATTTTCTTTTGGCTTTGAAGACACGGAATTATTTAATAGTTTTGTATATGATGAATGATTGCCTCCTTATACATCTCTATTTTTGAATAAAGTTTATAAGCACTTCAGTTTCACTTCTCAGAATTTGGTTTTAAAAAAAAATTGGTCGTCTGTAAAGTTGGTTTACGGACGATAGTTTAACGTAACAACGTCATAACCAGCGTAACGGGACAATTAGCGTTACCGGACAATGCCGCCAACGTTTTCATACATGCAGCCGGCTAGACGTAGTCACGTCAAAAAATCAATATATCATTGTGATTTTAGTTTTCTAGTAAACTTTAGTAGCTGCTACCTGCGACTTTATCAATGTGGTCTAATTACATCCCTGATCACAAATACCTGGAACGGAATGTTGTTACTCAGATTGAACATTCGATGTTATTTACAAACATATATTACATCAATAATGTTTATTATTTAACTGCAACCACTCACGTTTAAGTCGTACGTTTTGCGTTTGTACGCGAATATTTTGTATGCCAGTTCTTGGTGAGACATGTATGTACATACTCTGTTACCTACTATCTAACCTACCGTGTTTCGTGCAAAATAAAAATCTTTATCTTTATCTTTATCTTTTATCTTTACGTATGTAAATACAGGTAAATTAGGTAGGTAGCTCCGATTGTACTACGAAGTTTAATTGGTATACCTGATTCAAAGTTTCCACCAACGATTAAGTATTCTACCAAGTTCAATTGGTCTGATTCAGAGTTTCCACCAATGATTTTACCCTTGACCTCCGTGCCGCATGGTATAACGCGCTCACTGAAACGTCAGTACAGTTAGCAATATTAGCAACCAATAAAATTACTAAAAAAGTCATGTACCTACTAAATATTCGTACATAAGAAATAAAAAAATATATAGGTACTATTAGTTTACGCTTCAAGCAGACGTTTTCTGGTTACCTGATAATAATAAAATAGAGAGAATCCAAGTATAGTAGAGTTTGAAGAAAACCGAACTGAGACGGCTTAAACCAATTATACTAATTAAATATAAATAAATATTTTGGACATTTCACACAACGCCATGAGCTAGAGGCAGAGCTTGTACTATGGGTACTGTATGGTATGTACTAGATAGCAGATAAAGTACTTTTTTGTAAATATATACATATAATATATAAAAACACCTAGACTCAAGACAAACCTGATGTTCATCACACAAATGTTTATCTTGAACCGGGAATTGAACCCGCGAAACCGTCGTGACAGTCCATCACACTTGCCACTTGACCAATGGTGTCGTAGTGTTAGATAGTAGTGTTTTAAAAAAATATTTTCATTTCAGTATGGCCTCTACGCATCATTGATGGGTGGGTTCGTCTATGGGTTCACGGGAACATGTCCTCAGATCAACATTGGCCCCACCGCACTTCTCTCCCTGCTCACATTCACCTACACGAATGGCACAAACCCTGACTTCGCTGTGCTGCTATGTCTGATAACTGGCATCGTTCAGCTCTTCGCTGGAGTGGCTCAACTGGGTAAGCTTTTGATTACTTTTCTCCAGGATGCAGACAGCTCTACTTCTTAGTAAGAATTGGTAAGGGACCTACTTACTAATATTTATTTTTATTGATGAAAGTCTCCTTAATGTTAACTCTTTTTCTTTTTATCGATCGATGGTCATTGTGACCAATAGAAAATAGAAGTGCAAACCTTTTTAACTTGAGATAACTTTAGAAAATGGGCTAAGCACAAATGCTCAAGACCACAATTTTGTAACACTAATTGATAACAATGTTAATTACTACTCCGCTTATTTTGAAGTATCACAAAGTCCAACACTTATTAACACAATTTTATATTTATTTTCATAGTGGAGTCAAAGAATAAGTAATATTATGTACCATAGTAGAGTTCATATCTCTACCTATCGTGCCTGGTTTCAACACTACTTCGCTTATAAAGCATCACAAAAATCAAACATTCACTAACACAATTACTTGTTTAACCATAAGTTTCATAGTAGTATTCGTATCTCTACCGACGTGTCTAGTTTCAACACTACTTCGCTTATAAATCAAATCAAATCAAATCTTTTATTTCAGTAAATAATTTCACCATATTTTGTTAATATAAGGCTTATTCTAAGGTTAGTAACACATTCAAAATTATAAATTTCACATAGCCAGTCATAAAATTAAATTAAATTGTATAGTTTGAAATTAAATTGGTAAGTGGTTTATAAAGCATCACAAATATAAATATTTATTAACACAATTCTCTATTTAACCATAGGTTTCATAGTAGAGTTCGTATCTCTACCCGTTGTGTCTGGTTTCACATCAGCCGCTGCCATCACTATAGCGTCCTCGCAGATCAAAGGTCTTCTCGGTCTGAGTTTCAACGCAGATACCTTCGTGGAGACGTGGAGAGAAGTGTTCTTGCACATTGGAGAGACGAGGCTGCAAGATACGTTGCTGAGCTTGGTTTGCTGTATTATTTTGATGGGAATGAAGGTAAGAATAGCTATGTCATAATATTTAAAAAAAAAATGTCAAACAGATCAAAGGTCTCCTTGGTCTGAGTTTCAACGCGGAAATCTTCGTGGAGACGTGGAGAGAAATGTTCTTGCATATTGGAGAGACGAGAATGCACGATACACTGCTGAGGTTATTTTACTGCATTTTTTTTATGGGAATGAAGTAATGCACAACTATATTCCAATAGTTGTTTCATAGATTTTCATATGTGTTATACTTGTTATTGTGTTTAGTTTGCAACCGCTCTAAAATCACTGACAAAAACAATACGAGACCAGGAGTAAGACGTAAATCGGATTGACTACTTAAACATGTAGGATCAAGCTAGGCTCTTGAATATTCAGTAGCGCGCTCCCTCGGACACCTTGATTTGATTTACTGTTGAGAAGCTAGATGTTACTGGCACGAAACAAACTAATCAAATTGAGTGGAGTAGCTGTAACAACCTAAATGCACAATCTTTCTTACTAACTGGCTAGGTATCAGAGGTAGGCACCTACTCCAAATATTTTTTACCCTCAGTGCAAAATTTATTCAAAGCTTTTATTATTTTTTTCTCAATGGGTCTGCGTTCGTTTTTTTTAACCAATATTATGGTAGTAGAGTCTGAGGTCCAGCAGTGAAACTACTCTTACATTATTATAAGACTTTACCACTTAGAATATAATACTTCGTTGCTATATTAGATGAAATTTCTAGAATTTCGCTATCTATACAGGGTGGCTTTTTTAAGAAGGGCACTTATGGCCTAGTCCGAAACCACGAGAGTTAGAGAAAAGTCGTGAAAGGAGGCCTTGATTTATAAGAAAACTATAGCTGCATATTTTTTTTTTTTTATCTCTTATATTTGACGGATTTTTTTTTGTGAAAAAGATCTTTAACACTCACGCAAATCAGTTTAATAGAATATCACATAAACTCGAAGATTGCTTAAAACTACACCCAAATACCCGATATCAAACTTTGAAAATACCAACACGAACTATAGCGGAACTTTCCCACTCTATACCTTCAACAATCAGACTGTATTTACTTAGTAACTTAGTTTGCCAAGTTGCGGGAACGCGGCGCTTGGCGCACTACAGAGAAACGTGTCGCTTTGAGTTATCGACGAAATTCACAAATTGATCCCTACTAAGTGGTATTAACAGTAAGAACCGAGTTAGTCTGGGCATTTAGTCGAGTGTGAATTTATTGAGCTTTATGGGATAAGCTTCTATTACCCAGATTGAAATACCTTCAATCTACATACATCGCTACAGAATAGACATCGCGGAAATATATGACTTCACTAGTACTTTTAATTTAGGGTAAATAAATTATGTTACTACTTTTGGCTATCTTCATAAATGTTAACTATATTGTATTTAACTATAATGTTCCCACTGCTGGGACTCAGGCCTACTCTCGGCTAAGAGAGCGAATGGGTCTTAATCCACCACGCGGACCCAATGCAGATTGGTGGATGTCACATGCCATGAAACATTTTTTTTTCCTGTCCTCTGATATGCCGGTTTCCTCACGATGTTTTCCTTCACCGTTGCGAGAACGTGGGATGCATATATAGATTTTTTCAACCGAAAAAACCCATTCACGCATGACTGCCACCGGGATCCGAACCTGCGACCATTAGATCGCAAGGCAAGGGCCTCATCCACTCGGCCACCACGTCCTCTTAATTGTATAGTATAATAGCTAGAAAAAATAAATTTAGGGTTCCTTATAAAAATAAAATGTACAAATAATACACCTTCCTATTTTTATTTCATCAGTAGGTACTATACAAACATCCACATGCTACCTCTACTTAGGTAGAATGTATTTAAAAGATTAAAATCTTCTTGATTTTATCGTCGTGATCTGCAGAAATATAAGTAGGTCTACTTTTAAATATATTATTTGTCCAGAAAATTATGGTGAACGTGATATTCCACAGCTTCTTCATTATATCTCGATTAGCACCGAGGCAGCGATTATAACAACCCTTCCGGTAAATTATCATTATGTTAACTATGAGGTAAACGACAATATTACGTAATCACCAAGTAAATAAAATCATGAAAAAAGGTAATGGCACAGATATCATTGCTTTGATAAAATTGTATTTCACTAATTTTTCTATTTTTGGCTAACAATATATTAATTTAGTAGTGTCAATTTTATTACAATAGCTTTTGAATGGTTCGATACAAGTAGATTCTACATACCTATGTATACATTCAGATCGCATCGCGTTGCTCACAACCCATCACACTTCTTCAAAAATGTCTGCTTGTCAAATCTCATGAACGACAAGAAGGTAGAGTTTGAAATTGAAAGTTTTGAATAGATCAAAGGTATGAACGTTTATCATACGCATATAAGTATTTCCATAACATCAAAATAACTTGCTCGCTTCGCCTTGATACGTTTCTTATGAAAAGGTTTATATAGAGTAGAAAAACTATTACACAAACTATCAAAATATTGCTAAAACGAAAACAGTTGGGGCTGGGTACTAAATTAACAAAAATGAAATAGGCAACGTGTGTAAAATAACTTAAAACGCAGGCGCGTCGTGGGTATAAATCAAAAAGGTATAAGCGCGGCCGTACGCACGGCTGCCAATTTATAATTTAATAGAAATAGGTCCGTGTAGAGCCTGATAGTTTCGGCTTTATTGGCTATTCGGTAGCTCGCTGATAAATTAATGAGTTTTAATATAGATATGTTGGTAATAAGAGCGGTTGTATTTTATTTAACCCACCATTGTATGTTTAAAGAATATTATTTCTGGCTAGGTAACCAAACTAAATTGAATGTTAACAAAAATACACTGAAAAAATATAATATAAGCAAATAATAATATAATTTCTTGAGGGGAGACCACGATTTGGCAAACGAAGAACTCCAGCCAGGTGGAGTGACGCAAGCCGAGAGGCTGCAAGCAGAAGATGAATGCGGCAACGAAAACAGGGAGCAATGGTGCAGTGTAGGAGAGGCCTATGTCAGAAGAATGCGATAGGTTACTGACTGACAGTTATAATATATTCGGGAAATGCTTTTCTCCAGGCAATAAAAGACATCCGGCTCAAAGACGTTCAAGACGAGAAGGGTCGCAAAACAGCGCAGCTGATTCAGCGATGTCTCTGGTTCGTCGGCGTGTCACGCAATGCAGTAGTGGTGGTTCTCGCTGGGGTGCTGGCATTTCTGGTGCACCATAACAAAGGGGACCCTTTGATACTCACTGGTAAGTTGGCTGTACACCCTGTATATACCTATATATAAAGAGATGACTGATGAAATTGAAGAGCATTGGGCAAATACATACACACTTAGAGCGAAGCCATATTGCTCCGTTGCGATGCGATGCGTCGCAGAAAACTAGGACGCAACGCAGTGCAACGGAGCAGTGTGGCTTTGATCTACATAAGTGTATCCTTTATTATATTTTATTTTAAAAATGAAAGTGCTTTCAGAATTAATAATTTCAGAATACAGGTATGTTCACAGCGGCGAAAACATTTTTTAAAAGGCTGGTAAAAATGGTGCACGCAAAATTAAAACGCCCAATCTCTTAATTAATAAATAACCTCTTAGCTAAAATAAAGAGAACATAAGTGTAGCATGTAGGACGATGTTATTTAATTAATGTAGAAGGGGTTAAATTAATAAATATTTTAAGGAAGAATATTACTCAACACAACAATGCTTATTTTTTTGTACCTTACAACTCCGTGTTGGCCGGTTATCCGAAAATTGTGAGTTTGAACCCGGTCGTACACCACTGGATTTTTCTGTTCAAAAAGATCTATGTGTGCATTTAAATTACGTGCACTGTGAAGGAAAACATCGTGAGGAAACCGCTATGTCAAAGAAGCTAAAAGTTCGAAAAACATTTGTCAAGTGCACGGAAAGAGCCTCTTTGAGGCGCACTTAAAATCCTTTCACCTCACTGATTCAAAAGAACTAGTGGAACGATAAGAAGAAGAGCAATGCTTAATTTACAATTTAAAAACTGGACTTAAAGTAGGTATCTATTAATATTGCCAAATAATTTAAAAACTCTATTCGTATCCTGGTAGTAAGTTAGTAAATATTCTTCACGTATCACTTAAAAAGTAACTTCCAAGATTGTCTAACATACCTCTCTAGATTTCCTGATACAATCTTCTTTCCCGTATGAACTTTCTTTTAATGAAACTCGCAGTAATCCGCCTTATACCCAATTCAAGTCAGCTCTGGTGCAGTCTTCGAGACTGATAAATAGCGACTCCTAACTCCAGCTTTGTTGAATGAAGGAGTATTTTCAACCGACTTCAAAGAAACAGAGGTTATCAATTCGGTTGAATTTTTTTTTCATGTTTGTTACCTCCGAACTTTGTTAGTGATAAACCGATTTGAAAAAATATTCTGTTCTGTCCCATAGAAATTTCATCAAAATCGGTTCAGTAGTTTAGTTTTAATATCAAAATAATTGGAATAAATATGTCGTTGAAGTAAACGAAATTGCGTATTTTGCTTCCCTGTGACTTTTCTGTGGTGTTTACGTTCACTAAAACAGTGATAAACCTTGATTATTATAAGGCAAGTAAAAGCGATCAGATTACGCCTTCCTATGACTAAAACAGTGATAGACAATATTTTTATTCACATATGCCGGTGCAATAATTCTATAATAGTGACACGCTAATTGATAAGTTTTTATAAATATTTATGTTAGTCTCTAAGGTATATATCATATGGGTCCTAGTTAAGCTTCATTGTACTTTTCTTGTGTCTGAAATAAAATTATTATTATTAGGTATTATTATTATAACGCTCGTCCACTTTTAACCATTTGATGGGCAATCTCGAAAGCTCCGTTATTTCACTAGCTACAATGCATAACACAGTGATGGTTACACTTACGTACTGCTTTGCGGCAGAATTCTGGCTCCCTGTTGGTATCCATCTAGACGGAATTTTGCAGAGAAAACCTCCCAACCCAACGTATGCCAAGAAGCAACATTTCACGTTTAAATAAATTACTTACACGTCCTCAGTTTTATGATATTCTCTCAGTAATTTAAAGGGCTTAGATTTACGAGACTCCTGGGTAAATGGTTACCTCTTCGTATGGAAATCCGTTTCTCTACATCTCGGAGGAGCTGGGATTTGCACACATTTGCCTAACAGGATACTTCGGTGCAAACTTCGCATGTGAATTTTCGTTTCTTTAGTATTTTCTTTTGCACCAGAACAGAGCATAGATTAATATTTGCTCTATTTGTTTGTATTCATTGCGATGACTTTCTCTGCTCGTGACAGCCCTAGTTATTGGTCCCAATTTGGTATAACAAAATTAGGGTTGTGCCAGTTTAGTTAGATAATAATACTTGTGTTGTTGCAATGAGTATCCGCAAATTGAGCTCTGTATAAACGGTTAGTAACCGCAACTAACATAACCGCCCTAGCTCTAGGCTGACCCTAGCTTATTATTAGTTTGGGAATTCCGTTTGTAGTAAAAGTAATGTGGTCAAGTAATTTTGTGTTCTCTGTCCTAAGTAGTACCTAACCTCGTTACCACACAGTAGCATATACGTACTTAGAGAATATCCCAATTCTCCATTCTGCTCATAGAATGAACTCTCATTACGAAATAGAAAAGTTTCAGCGATATAGACAATGATTGTTAAATAAAATACAATTTTACTTACAAATACTTTTTCGCAATTCGTAAAAAATATTCGTACTTACTGAATTTTATATAGACAGTGTTGTTAGTATAGCGACAATGATAAATTCGCACTGCAGCACCGCAAATATTTATTTGAGTATTATTTTTCCATTTAAAATCAAAAGCCTGAAATATTTAGGCCAAACTCGATTGTCCTGGGCTAAACTAGTATATCCTGACACGCTTAGGATGAGCCGGTTTGGCCTAGGACAAACGAGTTTGGCCTGAAAGCTAGTTTGTCCGGTCTTCTTCTTATCGTGTCACTAGTTCTTTTGAACAATGTGGTGAGGATTTCAAGTGCGCCTCGAAGAGACTCCTTTCGTGCGTTTGGACAGTAACATAATATATCAAGACATACATTATATGCTGTAACTTTAGCTCACCCCCAGGTAACATAACGCCAGGGCTGCCCACACCACAAGCGCCTGCCTTCCACAGTACAGTCGGCAACACAACGTATTCGGCGGGAGGTATGCTGGCATACCTTGGATCTGGGATGCTGGTCGTACCAATCGTCGGGATCATCTCTAACGTCGCTATTGCAAAGGCTTTTGGTAAGTTGGAGTTGATTTTACCTGCATAGTTGACACCATCTTTACTTATTTAAATGTAATTTTTGAATCAGAATCCGAAAATATTGGTTGCAGGATTCCTTCTATATGAGTACTAATGCGGTACTAGATATTCTGCTACTATTTATAATGTTCCCAACATGATGTTTGATTAATGAATTGAAAAAAATTTACAAAATAATAATAAAAAGACAACCCTAATGAAACTTGCAGCTAACAATGGCAAAGGACTTACTTACCTGGGCCAGTATAGCTGAATTCGACAACCCTACTTTAGAAATTACAACAAAATCTCTGCACACAATGATAACTACACCACAAAGCAGTTTTAGAATAATTTGAAACATAAACGGACTTTCAAAAACAAAGTTTTGTTTAATGTTATCAGATAGTTAGCAATCCTTGCTGAAGTACTGTAAAGGGTATCCACATTGAACAATGCTAGCCCAGCTAACAATTATATTAATTAAGAATAAACTTTGTATGAAATAAGTTTAAAAGGCTGAGTAGTGGAAAACTAGGTAACTGTAACATCTGAAGCGAAATAAAGTACAGTTGAACTTTGCAACTTTTTAAGTTAAAATTCATCTCCCTGTCCCTTATCCATCTTAAGTGGGGTCGGCACTACATGTCTTCTTCTTCCATTCGTCCCTAACAGTCGCTATCTTTATATTCACACCTGTTTTATTTATATCATCTTTTTCACACAGTTCATCCATCTATTGATCTCCTTTATACTTCAAGTTAAAAATATCCAGTCCAATTTTTGAAACCTAATGCAATTTTGAAATCAGATGTAGGTTTGTAATTTATGTATGAGGCGAAAGCTTTGATACTTGAAAACCGAATTCCCACCAATCGTCAAGTAGGAGAGGTTTCCTTCAAGGAGCTATTGAAAAAGCTTTCACCAAGTTTGAGGTTACGCGTATGCACTCGCTGAAAGCACGTTTGATTGGCCTTTCTCGTATTTTCAGAGCACACGTGATTCCGCTACTGAAAGAGTATTGAATTTTGAAAGAACCTCAGCAATTTCTAAGATTTCATTACATCGAATATCAATTTAGAGAGTTTATAAAATAAAATAATTAAAAAATACTTTATTTTCCTTTAACATTACTTTACAAAATAAAAAGTACATACTAAAAATATATTAATGTTCGGTTACAATGTACGGACCGCCTGTGGCGGTAACAGCCTCCTCCAACACGGAGAAAAAAAAATGGGATAGCAAGACTAAATTGTAACGTATAATATATATTTTCTTGTATAGTATTAAATTATCTGTGTACCTACCAATAAATAACTTTTGTTAGCTAGAACTATTATATTGTAATCGTTACTAAATTTCGTTACCAGGATTTATTATTTTTGTAATCTTTACTAAATTATTCTCGCTGTCACAAATTCAACCAGCATTTTAGCTACTACAACGAGATTTTGTTTCTCCGTGAAGGTTCTATAATTGTTTTTATCCCTTGATGCCAGAGTTTTCCGGCCACCTTTACGATGTCGTCACTCCATCTTGTTGAAAGTATTCCCCTTCTTCTTTTTGTGCCTCTGGGTGTCCAGTTGGTAAGTACATGGCTCCACCTGTTTGAGTCCAAGCGTCGTATGTGGCCGGCCCAACTCCATTTAAGGCCTAATATTCTCTGAACTACGTCGTCCGCCCTAGTTCTGCCTCAAATTGTCTTGTTTCTTACCCAGTATTTTAACTTAGAGATAATTAAGAGAGTTTACCTTTTGTAAATACAGTTGCTGAATTACAATTAACTCGAGATAAGGTAAGGTAGAACCAGTTCATAAACAGACAATATATTTAAAGAAAAAGTTTGTAACGACCGTCGGTCGCGGAAAAACTTATTAAATTATGTAACGAGACGCTGAACAAAGAACATGAATAATAATCTTGGCAGAGCATTGATTTATGGAAAGTAGAAATATAGTAACATAAAGGCACAAAAATAAATCGTTTGAGATTAATGGGTTGATTATACCTAGCCTAAAAATAAAAAGAATACAGAATGGTCGATACAATTTTGATAGAATACCCTCGAGGTCACGAAATGTGTGCTTAATCATTGTAAGAGTAAGTATAGATCTTTCAAAGGGCGTGCATTCTAAGACTGATAGATACTTACCATACCGTCGTTACAATGATTGAGCAAACTTTTTGTGACATCGAGTGTATACCGTCTAAGTTTTGAAAATTACTCTTCTTGGCTCAGTTGAATCAAATACCGTAATTAGTGCCGTATGTACACGCAATATATTTATTCCATTTGTGTTGGCCGAGTTGAGAGGTGCCTCGACTTTCGATCCGAAGGCCGCGGGTTTGAACCCGGTCGTACACCAATGGATTTTTCTGTCCAAAAAATCTATGTGTGCTAAAACACGCGCTTAACGGTGAAGGAAACTGGCATGTCATAGAACCTAAAACTTCTAAAAACGTGCGTCATTGCACGAAAGGAGCCTTCAAAAGAACCAATGACATGATAAGAAGAAGATTCGGATAAGTTATTTTTTCGATGAAATTAACTACTTCCCTTCGATTCGATGGAGATAATCTGTTACTAAGATAGAATATTGTAGGTATCTCTCGAATCATTATTCGATCTATCACGCGGCTCTCAGATAAGCCGGGCGTATCGAGCGGGTGCGATTGTAGTTTCAATCAGTTAACGTCAAACTCAGACAGACGTTATTGCTTTTTCTCTTGTAATTTACTAAAACTGAACTGTGACTGACTTTTAGAAATTTTGACGTGACTACGTCTAATAAATCGATGAACGCCGCCGCGCCGGTTGCATGCACGAAAACGTTGACGTCATTGTCCGGTAACGCTCATTGTCCCGTTACGTCCCGGTAACGCTCATTGTCCCGTTACGCTGGTAGTCACGTTAAACTATCGTCCGTAAACCAACTTTATAGATCACCAATTTTCTATCAATCAAATAGTTTTTTAGGATCTAGATATCGGGATTGAAAGTAGCCATGTCTTGATGTTATATACCTAATTTCAGACTAATACATCCAGTGGTATCTGCATGATTGAGTGACAAACCTCACTACCTTTTATTTCAATGTGATATGAAGTGTGATGTGATTAAGTCAGTATTAATCAAATATTTATCATACTATCTCATAATCACATGAATTTTCATGCTCGGTCTGAAATATACATTACCTACTACCTACTACATAGACTTACCCGAACCTATCTGAGATCAATAATTCTGTAGGATGTCTTATACTTTGGTTCGGTGCCAGTATTCCAATAGCCATTGCCGTACGCAATGACCAGCGATGCCCATTGACTTTGCCATTACATGAATCCTCTGAGATATACGATTTGGAAACCATACCGTTTTGTTATCCTAGAAAGTTTGTAGATACGAAATATTTTATCTAATAAATTAATATTTTAAATATGTATGTTGTTATAGCTAGGGTTGGCATTATTGTAGTAATAAAATGAAAAAAAAATTAAGTATTAACCTATTGTTTTAACAATAATTCGAAGGTGTAATCAATATATCATAAAATAAAAATGTAGTAGTAGTTAGATTGTAAATAAATCATTATAATCTAAATAAAATTAAAATAAGTACTGTTGTGATACACCTAGAATTGGAAAGTATTTTTTTACTTTATCAATATTATAAAACAACAATCGAGTTGGAGCAGTTGAGCTACCTATAGATCGTTTGCAACGGTCTATGTGTGGCCCAATTGTTTCCTTTTGTAAATTTTGTAATATACATATAGATAAAAAAACAATCGAGTATTGAACTGTTGATATACGGTAACAAGAATTTTAAGGTATAATCTTTGTATTATAAATAAAAAAATCTTCAGTACGTTTATTGTACGGAAACTAGGTCAAGGTATAAAATGTTACTTGATAAAAAAATTGTGAGAAACCGTTGAAAGGTACTTTGAAAAGTTGGCTACTTTCGACATCAATTCAACATGAGCTTAGCGGTGACTGCGATAAAAGTCCATGAATTTGAAAAAGTATACTTTGTGAAAAAAATGGTTCTTTACAAGTAAAAGATTTACAAATTTAGTTCATAACCTAAATAAAAAAGGTAAAATAGCATAAATCATTAATTTGCTAGTGTCTTTTTATATGTAAGTAAGTATAGTGTACATAATATTACTTATTCTTTGGTATAGTTAAATACATAAATAATCGTAAAGTTGCAGGCTAAATAAACAATATACATTGAGTAAAGACTACCAACTAAATCTGTATACAAAAAAAAACCGTGTTGGCTGAGTGGGAGGTGCCTCGACATTCGATCCGAAGGTCGTGGGTTCGAACCCGGTCGTACACCAATATATTTTTCTGTTCGAAAAATCTATGTGTGCATATAAACACGTGCTTAACGGTGAAGGAAAACATCGTGAGGAAACCGGCATGTCATAGAACCTAAAAAAAGTTCGAAAACATGTGTCAAGTGCACGAAAGGAGCCTCTTCGAGGCGCACTTAAAATCCTTTCACCACACTGGTTCGAAAGAACTAGTGACACGATAAGAAGAAGATCTGTATACTATCAAATGTAGAGCATCGTTTCTGTCGCACAAAATACCTACTAATTTCCTGCTAATTGTCATGTTATCAAATTATTAGGCCATAAAAGTCGGATTAAGATGCTCTACATCTCAGATGAATGAATCAAACTTAGATATCTTTACTCTAAGAGTACATCGCCCAAAAAAACGAAATGTCTGTTTTGGCCCGAAGTGTAATATTTCCTGTCAACAACTGTTCCTATGTAAATGAATTGCTGCGACCATAACATTAAAGATAAAATCAATTCGTTGATATATTTTGTAGCACAACCCGCAAAATACCGGAGACGCAATCCCTACGACTCTGCGGCTACATTTTACAATTGGCCGTAAAAGTGGAGCCGCTATTGTAAGATAAACTAAAACGATCTGTTACGATACTTCGCACAATGGCTGCGAGGGCCGTTGCAAACTCAATATTTTAACAAAGTTCGTATCAGTTTATTCGGCGTTAATAGCCTCTGGAAATATTATTGTTGAAATGAAATAATGGTCTCATCGAGTTTAAAATGTAAGTATTTGAATATTCAGAATTTAAGGAGTACCTAGTCTAGCTTTCTGCTTTTGCCATTTACATTAGTCTCTTTAAGAACCAAGTGAGTAGGTGTGTTCTAGCCGTTAAATCATCACTTGACATGAGGTGAGATTGTATGGTTCACTAAAAACATTTTTTTTAAATTATTGGTGACAGACCTTCATTCGACCTCAATCTTACCTGATGTTAAGTGAGAATATTGTTGAGAGGCTATTACAAAGATAATGAGAATGTGTCTTATATTGACATGAGATATAAGCCATATTTTTTGCAAATCCTTCTTCCTATATTTTTCAAACTGCATGCGAAAATATTTACTTTTACAATATATTTTCAGCTCGAGGCAAGACTTTGGACGCGACTCAAGAGATCATCGCGCTGGGCGCTTGCAACGTAGTGGGCGCTTTTTTTCGCTCTTTTCCGATGAGTGGATCATTCACCAGAAGCGCCGTAAGCGACGCGTCGGGCGTAAGGACGCCGGCCACGGGCTTTTATACAGGTTCGTAAAACGTAAAGTAATGTTCTACAATATAAAATATTTTTTTAAATGAGTTTGGTAGTCCATCTTTTTTTTGTTAATTCAGTTTAGATTTTGCTCTATGATACCTGGGTGACACTCTAGATTTTCAGAGATCAAACGTAAGGCAAAATAACTATATAAAAATAATTTCATTTTCCATATTTTTACAAGGAAAAATGATATTTTATTGATATAACCACAATCTATAGAGATTCTTTTCTCAGTTACTTTATTGCGAACAATTATGTTTTTCTTACATTCTTCTCCCAAGATGAAAAACAAAATAAGACTGCAATTTACTCATAAAGTTTCATTGGAATATTTTATATTAAAGTCGCTTGAAAATAGGTACTCATTAAGACTGGTAAAGACAATCGATAGTGGATGTCTGTGCTGTCTAGAATACTAAAGTTTTTCTATTTATTTCAACATTCCTTCAGCATAATCCGAATCTAATCAGAAGATGTATTTGTAGACACGTATAAAGTTTCAGTCTATCTAAAAGTTATCCCTAGATAATAGAGTTAGCTTGAGTGAAGGTTTTGATTATACCACTGATTTCTCTTTAGTGACTTTGTAAAGATTATTTGACATAGTTTTTTTTGTATGTAATCTTGTCTCTTTTTTACTGTTAAACATTTTCTTTGTAGCTGAATTGCAAGCAGCTCTGTAGTTAGCCAACGTGAGCTACCAAAAAATTTGATTTATAACTTCTACATTTTGTATCACATCGGTTCGGTTTGCTAACAAATTTGCCTAGGATTTTCAATAAATAAGAAACAATTTGGATTTTGCCAAACGTTAGGGCGAAGTAATCACATTCAGTCTCCCACTTGAAATAAAATATGTTGGATTCCGATAAGTTCAAAGTACTTACCTCATTGAAAGTTGTTGGTACGTAAATTGATTCTTTGATGTTTTGGTGCGCAAACCGAAAAGACGTTGCTAAACAGGGCGGTAAAAAAAGCTAAGTATTTAAATTACAAAAAAATATGCACACAAAGTTATGGAACACACTGAGGAATACAGCATGCTATACTTATAAAAAAATGTTATATAGCATTGTGACATACAATCAGCAATAACTCGCATTAGGTCCGCGTGGTAGATTAGGACCCATTCGCTTTCTTAGCCGTGAGTAGGTCTGAGTCCCAGCAGTGGAAACATTAGCTATAGGAATGATGTTTTTCAAATACTTGCTACACAAGAATTTAGACTACAGAACATTCCAGAACTCTTGTCAGTACTCTGGTCGGTCAGTTCCCTTAGTCTCAAGTAACCGTGTCCCTACAGACGTCTCTACAGCAAAGATCGTGTGTCGCATTTATGTCACCCGCCAAACTTCGGGTGTTTCGAATTTGCATTATTCAACATCTTTCCAATGAATATTTACTCGACCCAATTGAATACCAATGACTTTGAGTCCAACATTAACATTGAGGGCAAGCCAATCGAGTAGGTAGGAAATCAATCGCCCTTGAGATCTCGACGCAAGTTTGTAAAAACATATTTTTCCTTTCTATTTTGTTATTAAATGTTTTTGGCTAACGGAGATATTATGCATATTTGGCAAAAAAAACGGACAATGAAGAAGATTTTTGATGTGTAACATCTTTCCTCTCGCTTTCTATCAATTTGTGGCAGTGATTTCGTGAGATGCAACGGAAGTGTGTAACGGGAGAGGCTCTTTTTTTTACAGATTTTTGATAATTAAAGTTTTTAATAAAAATGTAAAAAAAGGGATGAATAAAAATAGAAATAGGTGAATTTGATAATTTCTCGAATTGTCAAAGAAGTTCTTCAAGGAATAGCTCTTCTTGGCAAGACTGTAGCGTAGGACAACCTTCAGCCAAGTGAAGTAAAGATCTGCAAATCGATGAATTCATAAAGATGATATAAGTGACCAGCCAAAGACAACGATTGCGAATTTCGGGAGAGGCGCAGTAAACTGTGATAAACTTATTCCAAATTGCTAACATTTTTGTCTGAAAACATTACGACCGATTTGTTCTTGCAAGCAATTTGTCAATACCCAATGAATAACAAACAACCAAACCTAAAACTCAGCCAAACCGATAGACAAATCGTTTCTCATATTTTAATAGATAATCTTCAAAGTTGCAAACTATCGAGCTTTAATCTTGGTATTAGTTTAAGAAGTTAAAATTTGAGTCAAATAAAACCTCGTCATATATCATATCTCGCCACGTGCCTGGTTACTTCGGTCGAGATATGCGGCACATGAGCAAATATAAACACATAATTACAGTTTTTTTTGTATTCTCACACTAAAAATAGCACTTGATATCTGAAAAAGTGGTAATATATATATATATATATATATAGTCTATTTCGACTTTACCACTTTTTCAGATATCAAGTTGCAAGACCTTCAATATAAATTTTATTTGCTAGCCTAACCCTACAACCTAGAATTGCTGAGCAATTCCCTAAGAAACTCCTCCGTTCTCTGTATGCATTTCACCAAGCTTGCCGACTGCTTCTTATTTACCCATGTGCCCCAGCCGAGCACTATGTACTTGGAACTTCATAAATCTAAAAGTTTGCATCGTAGTTTACTGTCATAGTCAAGTTTGAGGGCGGTTTTACAATTTCAAATGTATGGCGCGTCTAGAATATCAACGATCCTTTTAGGTGCGTTCGTGTGGATTTGTAGCGCTATTGTTTTATAGTGAATTGTTTTGTTTGCAGTATGAATGATGATGCCCATTAGCTTTAAGCTGAAATTGTTTTTGTGGCCTTTCTTTTAAAAATTAATTCTTGCTATTCATTGTCACTGCGTTTTCATTCATTATAGTTAACATTTTTAATTACAGTTTGGAAAGTGAGGTTTGTTTACTTTTTAGCATCTGCAGTGCTTATTCTTCTGAATCTTTTGTTACAGGGATAATAGTGCTACTCACGTTAGCACTCCTTACGCCGTATTTCTACTTCATCCCTCGAGCAGCGCTCTCCGCTGTTATAACATGCGCTATCCTGCATATGGTCGATATAGCTATA
Source organism: Lobophora halterata (assembly GCA_932526365.1). Lineage (NCBI taxonomy): Eukaryota > Metazoa > Arthropoda > Insecta > Lepidoptera > Geometridae > Lobophora > Lobophora halterata. Next base: position 4,567,137 of record OW052012.1, read on the forward strand.
TTGAAGAAGCTATGGACTACTAATAGTAAGTTTTTCGTCAAAAATATGTGTAAGAATCCTTAAAACCTTCAAAAGTTAGCCTGGGTGGGTACAGATTTATTAAGAGTTACATAACTTCCACTTAAAAATAGCATTATTAATTGTTACTAAGAAATGGGGGTTGATGTATTACTAGCTTAACAGTGCAATTTGTAATCGTAGCAGACAAGTATTTTGTAACATAACTTTTTTTTTCTATAATCGTACCCATGGCTTGGATAACTTAGTTTTCTTCGTGGTCATTATAGTATAGTCTTAGTAAGATAATAAATGCACTTCCGACATAATGTTTAGTTCAAAGTCCTTTACGTAAAACAAAACCACAATAATTTTCCCCCAGCTAATTACTAACCATCAATATACAGACTAGATTTTTCAACTGGGCTTAGATGGCCAAATCCTAAAGTATGGGGAATATCGTACAACGCCCAAAAGACCCTCGGGGCAGATTTAGATAAAAACTATGACTGCATACTCAGAATTTATATAAACAATTCCATGGCCGGAAATCGAACTATAAATATAACGTTGTCCAAATAGGATGTAGCCATCGAACTATTAGTTGATTTTGAAAAAAAAAACATACACAGTATTATTGCGCTATCCTAGAGTAACGCGTATTTGGAGCATTTTGGCAGTTTACTGCCAAACTTATGGAAACGTCTTATTTTTAATAAAACCGTGCGTAATAAGAAAGGAATTTTGTTAATTTGCAACGCAAAGGAAGTAGCGGGCGTCAGCTGGTTTTCAATATCCCAGTCGCAGCGTCTTGGTTCGTTTCTTCTGACCCAGATCTTAAACCAACTAACCAAACACTTAACTCGCGCACGGAAAAATTTATACAGCAATTAAGAATATTCAAACATTTACCTACTATACTATTCAATTACGAAGCAATTTCGTATTCTGTGAGGGCGTGCCCTTTATTATTATAATGTACTATCTTCATCAAGATAACGTATTTCCACTTCCGCAGACGTAATACTGAACACGGAGTCGCCATAATATGTACCTAAAGGCATCTTCCCTTTGCGTAGCTAAGTAATTCGGCGAATTTGTATTATTCAAACATATCATCCAATAAAAATATACCAGGTTATGGTGGATTATGTGTTTTGTCTACAATATTTGGATCTTTGTTCCTTCGCTGAAAACCTGGACTCTACCAAGCCTAGACTTATGATTAGAGTTTTACTTGAAACTAGAATTATTTTTGAAGAAACTATGCCATTTTTCTTCTTTTTCTTTCTTTTCTTTGTTAAAACTCGACTTTTAGCCCTTGCGAACAATTATCTACTAAGTAAATGTTGAAAAAACTAAATGATGAAAAATATGTCATTTTCAATGATTATATTTTATTACAGCATAAACTTACTATAACAATCTATATTTTAAATTATGATTAAAAAAAAAAAAACCAACTATACCTACATAAAACTATCCTTATTATAAATACACCTAAGTAAATAAAAATAATAAAAACTTAAAGCAGACAATTTTTTTCATGTGGAATACAAAATATTCTGCTTAGAATACAAATTATTCTGTATAGACGTCATTTTTAAATTTTCGTATTCACGTTATTCTAGGATTGGACTTGATCCCACTGCTGGGCACATTCGTGTGTTGCCTGGCTTTGGGCATCGAAGTGGGCCTGATTTGCGGCGTCCTTATCGACATGCTGTTGCTACTCTACTACCACTCTAGACCTCCTCTGGACGTCGAGTTTATTGATGTAAGTTCTTAATGATCAAGAAAATTAAAAATATAAATAATCGATATTGAATTAAACACTAAAGTAAAAAATTAAGTTACCTTTCACGTGGATACAGATTTAAGACAGAAAGTGATTGTAATCACTTTTTTTTCGTATTTATTCAAAGATTTCAAAAACGAGTTAAGTCGGTATATCAAGATTTCCGAAGTAGTTGAAGTTTGAGCTTAAAAAGGGTATAATTTATTACTTTTTAGTTTAATTTGAAGACTGTAAAATTTAAATTTTACCAAATTTTTCTTCCCTTCTTATTATTAATTATATCCACTTTAGTGAGTTCTTTTCTTTTTTATCAAATGAAAGATGAGGTTTTATTCATTAATTGAATGTCTAATTGAATATAATTTTGATAGCCCATTTACTATACTTACACACTTACATAATAAAACAATTTAAACTATCATTAAAAATAAAAAATAATGGTTGGATGGATTATAATAAAAAAAATATAGACTTAAGGGTAATTAATCCTCAAGGAAAATTTCCATACAAAATGTTTCGGACAAATACTCAAAAAGTACGCCGTATTATAGTAATTTATTCACACTATTCGTTACGTCCATGTTTTCTGATTGTGTCAACAAAAATTGGTAAGGTTTCATACTTTAATTTAGATCTTATACGTATTTTTTAATTAGTAGTGATAATTTTAATTACCCGTTGAGGATTACCCTAACTCTACTAATTTGATTACAGAATGGCATCTTACCACCCCACTACGCCATTCATCCAGTGGGTGGTCTTCATTTCGCGGGCGCTGAACGAGTGCGGTCCAAACTAACCACCTTGCGGAACTCCACTCCGCCGGCGCCTATCGATACCCTCACTGTGATACCCGATTTAGAAGTTAACGTCGTTAGACTCAATGGAAATGAAACAAATAGCATCGAAAATGGTATTGAAAATGGTATCCAAGTGAGAAGAACTGTCGGTTTGCTGGTGGTGTATTGTGATGCGCTGTATCGATTGGACTACACATTTTTACAGGTAAGGTACATTTTCTTGAGTTTAGACATAGGCAAAGCTTGGTGAAAGCTTAATGAGTGCGGCCCAAACTAATCACCTTGCGGAACTCCACTCCGACGGCGCCTATCGAAACCCTCACTGTGATACTCTATTTAGAAGTTAATATCATTAGACTCAACGGAAATGATACAAATGGCATTGAAAATGGTATCCAGAGAAGAACTGTCGGTTTGCTGGTGGTGTATGCGCTGTATCGATTAGACTACACATTTTTACAGGTAAGTTCAACGATTTTTTTTACTTTAAAAATAGCTAAAGCTAGGTGAAAGCTTAAAGAGTGCGGTCCAAACTAACCACCTTGCGGAACTCCACTTCGCCGGCGCGTATCGAAACCCTCACTGTGATACCCGATTTAGAAGTTTACGTCGTTAGACTCAATGGAAATGGTACAAATGTCATCGAAAATGGTACTGAAAATGGTATCCAATGGTATGGTTCCCGGTGGTGTATTATGTTGTGATGCACTGTATAGTTTGGACTCACTGACCTCTATTATATTACCACGAGTAGGTACCAGTGATTGGAGTACACATTTTACAGGTAAGTTCGACGATTTCTTTTACCATAAAAATAGGTAAAAGCTTAAAGAGTGCGGGCCATACTAACCATCTGTGAAGCTCCACTCCACCGGTATCTATAGAAACCCTCACTGTGATTATTTTGCCGTTGTCTGTATTAATTTACCTATTATGCTAATATACATATAATAATATTGCCTTTCTACCTCAAAACTTCTATACAACCCTCCAACCTCCAAGTCTAACGGTACCTACTCAAATTACAGGGTCACCTTTAAAACACCTCAATAATCAGATATGTCTCTTCAATTGGGTTATCTTTATAGATATGGCTGAAATAGCTAGTGAAAAATGTTATTAAAAGGACAAGTAAACGTTTGCGAATTTGGTCGTAAAAGTCATTTTAAAACATCTGAACTAGGACTTATTCGTTCAGCAGTTTCGGCTCGACTATGATAAAACAGTCAAACAGGCCAACCAGAGTATAATATCAGTAATATCAGTATTTGCATAAAATATTCTAACAATATCCTTGACCTCTTCCCGATGGAATATTGAAATGAACTCGTTGCCTTTAATATTTAACGGTTCGTTATTATTGTAATGAATTTCAAAATAAATATTTCATCCGAAACATTGGGAAGGAATAAACACAATGTTTTTGAAATTTTAGGAAAGACCATGGCAAGTTAAACTTTTATATAAAATATTATTTGAAGACCCTTTTTGGAATGTATGAACGAATTTTTTTTGGAATGTATGAACGAAATTTTATGTTTTTTGCCACGTGTTAATTGAAAATACGTTCTTAAAATTAATTTGTATTCCATGATTTGTTTGTTTTTAAATTCACCTACTTTGTAGCTTGCATCGTGTATTATTAATACCTAGATAAACCTATTTATGCTAGTAACTTTATAACATTATTGCGCCAAAACAATGTTGTACCAATCATCATCGTTATTTAAAATATTATAGAAATACAGGCCTTTCATTTTTTTTATGTAAGTAACACTTTACTAACACGCTACATTATTCAAAATTAAGTGAAAAGTTAATTTTTTAACAACCTATAACTTTGATAAAATAGATACATATGTTTCAATTCAGTTCAATTAATATTGCTCGTCTCATTGCTTGTTAAAGAAAAGTTTTATGAGTATTTATCAAGAAATAAATAAATAAATTTATCTTTTCTTATCTTATCTTATATCTTCATCATGTATTCTGTTAAAAATAATAAGCTTATTGGGTCGGCCATCACAGTAATCTGTTAATATAAAAGCCTTAGTTCTCTCTTTCAATCGGGTTCTGTACAACAATACGGTATTCATAAGAGACCCTCAATATTTTACCAGATTTCGGCCAAGTTTCAATTTTATTAAGCTTTATTATACCTCTCCTGATAATATTATGTTAGTTGTATGCGTGCTAAAGCTTTGTTTATCGATACAACGAATTTCTGATTATAACTATCGAAAGTAAAATAAACGAAACAGAAAAAGAATACCTAATAGGTATATTACCTAGTTATTAATAGTCTATATTACATTAATGTTAGTATCATACTTTTCTATAATAGTACCGAGCGGTTAATATTTGATATTAACGGTAATCCTCAAATCACATATATACACAATACTTTAATTTAGATTTTATACGTATTTTTAAGTTAGTAGGGTTAATTTTAAAACACGTATAAAATCTAAATTAAAGTATGAAACCTTTCACTTTTTTTGTTCACGAAATCAAAAAACATGGACGAAACGAACAGTGTGAAGAAATTACTATAATACGGCGTACTTTTTGAACATTTGTCCGAAACATTTTGTATGGAATTCGGATTTGAGGATTCCCCTTAATGTTAGTATCATACTTTTCTGTAATAGTACCGAGCGGTTAATATTTGATATTTACATAATATCCAAATTATACCGAATAGAGTATCAAATTAATTTGAATCATAACTAATAAACTTGCTGAGTATTACCAGGATTTAATATTTGGTTAGCCGCTAGCCACAACGTCAAATCGCATGCAATGTTGATGTGCAGACCGCAGCGCTACTTTCAATATCTGCCATGTGTTCTCGACAGCATGCCGAATAAATTATGAATTGCAACAATATTATTAACCCCTGGATATTTCGCTGTTAAATTTATGGGCCTGTGAGTTTTGCAGGCGGTTTTGCTCCCGTGACGTTTGGCTTCATAAAGGATAAATACTATTAACTATTGTTTATTGTGTTCTCATAATATAAGGTTCAATTGAAAATTTAAACCCACCAGAATTAGGAGAGTGAGTGATAAGCCGTGTTGCCGAGTGGGAAGTGCCTCGACTTTCGATCCGAAGTCAAAAAAATCTATGTGTGCATTAAAATAGTGCTTAGCGGTAAAGGAAAACTTATTTAAAAAAAATGTGTCTGGTGCACGAAAGAAGCCTCTTCGAGGCGCAATTGAAATCCTTTCACCACGCTGGCTCGAAAGAACTAGTGACACGATAAGAAGGAAGAGTGATGATCTTCAATCAGCTGGAGAGTTTATCTTAAAACATACCTAAAAAATATTATCTTGTTGAATAAGCTTTTAAAAAAACATAAAAAGTTTATCCGTTTTGGAGCCGATACCTGACACACACATGTAGACAAAAACTTCAAAGTACAACTTTGAATATCATAAAGGGTGGGTGGATATTGTTGGGTAAAAAGACGCTTCATCAATAGAATGTAGATGAAAATAATGGAGCTTCAATAAAGAGTTTTCGTCTAGCGAGATCTATTATTTGTTCAGAACTAACCCAAGCTTTATAGGTATCGGTTTCATAAAATAAATATCTCTTGGGACGCAAACGGAAATTAGATAGAGAACAATCGCATTTCAACTCTTTGATACGAATGTTATTTGTTGTTTTTTTGCAGACTAAATCATTGTTTTGTGCTCTTAATTCGAAATAATACTGAGACTTCCGTCGATTGGGACCCTAGGTATTGGGACAACGGTCCTAATCACCGGAATACATTTTTGAATCCGTCGATTGGGACCACAGACCACATGACGTATTTTGTACAGTCGTCGCCAGATACAGATCCGAAATAAGAGTGCATACCTAGGTACACCTTACGCACCTGAAACCGAAACTGAAGGATGCGCCTAATCTCAGAATTATAAATGTCTGGCAGTTTTAAAATACGAGCAGGATGATAGATTTATTACTTGAATATTCACAAATTTTTTAGCAAAGCACTTGATTCATAAATGGATTTTCATTTTGTGAATTTCAGTTGAAATTTCAATAACAAGTGGAAAATAATAATCATAAATTATGCTGATGATGCATTATTGAAATCATGCATAATTTTAAACGGTAACCTAAAAAAACAGTTTTTTAATTTAACATTTGTGTTAACTTTGATCTTATTAAGATACCAACTTATGTTAAGGTACAGTCAGCATCAAAAGTCGTTGACCACATTCAGATTTTTAAATCAGTCTACACCATTTATTATACATAAATATAAATTGCTCAACATGACAAGCTCCAGTATTGAATGAATATATCATCAAAATTCAAAATTAACTGTACACCACATCGTTAAAAATAACTCGGCAAAGCGAGGAGCCATGAAGGACAGTAGGTACTAATACAGAGAAAAGATTGGCATAGTATTTTTTTCCTTGTTTGTTTAGGTCAAGTAACTATTGTGTTAATCTACTCATTGATACAGCTGTTGTTTCGCAAAACCGTTGGAAAGCGATAAAAATGAGGTTGATTACCATTTAGTATTCGTTGTATTTATTCACAGATGTTGTCCACGAATGGTGTTTTGTCTTTTTTACAGCTACATACGACGAATTGCGATCTATATTCAAACTTATAAAAAAATGGACTTAAGGGTAAACCTCAAATCCGAATTCCATACAAAATATTTCGGACAAATACTCAAAAAGTACGCCGTATTATAGTAATTTCTTCACACTATTCGTTTCGTCCATGTTTTTTGATTTCGTCAACAAAAAAAGTGAGAGGTTTCATACTTTAATTTAGATTTTATACGTATTTTTAAGTTAGTAGGGGTAATTTTAAAACACGTATATATAAATTACTAAAATACGGTGTACTTTTTGAGTATTTGACCGAAACATTTTGTATGGAATTCGGATTTGAGGATTCCCCTTAATATATTTTTTTATCGTTTAGATTATTATGTTTAGTCGTATGTAGTGTAGGAGTGTTTTTGAAAATTTCATTGCGGCAGGACATAAAACGGACTCGATATATTTAAGACCTCATTGTAAAAACAAACATAATATTAGCAAATAAAAATTATTTCAAAGTATTTTGCAAAAAGCCATTTAAATTCGTACTTTTTGTTTAAAATTCCTGTGCGATCATATTAGAAGTCGCCACTATCACCACCTCATCATCATCTTTAGCCAGGTAGGACCCACTGCTGGGTATAGGCCTCCTTTCGCTTTAACCACAGCCTCCACGATCTTGTGCATCTCTGATCCATGTAGTCCCCGCGACCCTTGCGACGTCGTCACCTATTTACACCAATTCTAGCACATCCAGATTCCAGTTAAATTATGAGTTAAAACTTTTGTTGCAGAGTTTGAAGATGCTAGTGTCAGAATGGTCCCAAGCTGGTCGCATTATTTGGTGCAACGCGCGACCCTTAGTCAAGGAGCAACTGAGCAGCATCATCCAGGATCCTGTGTGTTGTGATAGCGATCAATTGAAGACATATCTAACTGGTTAGTACGTACTCTACATTATCTCATCCCACCAGTGGTGGATTTACCAATAGGCTGAGAAGGCTGGAGCCTAGGGCGGCAGATTTTAGGGGGCGGCAAATTTTGGGACAATTTTTTTTGACTAGGCCTAGTGACTTTTACAATAGCGCACAAATGATAGACACAATTTATGTAACAAAAAAAAGGCGTGTGCTTATGACCACATGACAGAAGTAAAAACTTTATCACGGCGGCTCGAGCTGACTTTACCTAAAGGAGTAGGTATTACATAATTGAGCGTTGGAGTCCAGTCACATTTATTCCCCACGAAATATTTTGCTTAACGCGCCTAAAGAAGTTTTCACTTCAAAATATTTATATGATTGTGAATTTATTAAGGTATCAAACTGTAGCAGTCTGTAGGCCGGCAAAATTTGAATAGCCTACATGCGGCAAATTTGTAAATCCGCCACTGCATCCCACTTATCAGCAAAATAGGCGTGTTGATGTGCCTGGACTTTCGATCCGAAGGGTTCGAACCCGGTCACCAATGGATTTTTCTGTTCGAAAAATGTATGTGTGCATTTAAACACGTGCTCAACGGTGAAGGAAAACATCGTGAGAAAACCACCATGTCATAGAACCTTGAAAATTCGAAAACATTTGTCAAGTGCACGAAGGGAGCCTCTTCGAGGTGCACTTGAAATCCTTTCACCACACTGGTTATAAAAAACTAGTGACACTATAAGAACTAATCAGTAATAAGTAAGTTCCTTCTTCTCGAAACTCCCGACCATTCTTCGAGTCGCTACGTTTGATTCTATCAGTTAATGAGTTTGGGGCTAGATAGCGTTGTGTAAAATGTCCAAATTATTTATTTATTTATTATTATTATTATTTTGTTTGTTTAAAACTATAAAAGATTATTTTGTACAATTACACGATTTCATTTTCATTTTCATATAGATTGTTTGCAACGGTCTATGGGTGGCCCAATTGTTTCCTTTTGTAAATTTTGTAATATAAATTGTAGTATTTAGCTTATGCTGTAATAAATTCTTTGGTGTGTATACATTTTCATATTATTTAATATCAAAGATTATTTTGTACAATTACACGATTTCATTTTCATTTTCATATAGATCGTTTGCAACGGTCTATGGGTGGCCCAATTGTTTCCTTTTGTAAATTTTGTAATATAGATTGTAGTATTTAGCTTATGCTGTAATACATTATTTGGTGTGTATACATTTTCATATTATTTCATATCAAAACTACGCGTTGACACTTTTTGACAAACATACTCAAGACTCTATGTCCACTGGTTTTGCCTGTGTATTGCTAAGCCTTTTATTTTGATTGATATTTGTTTTTTTTTCAACCAGAGTGACTCTAATAAATCCATTTCCAATCAATTCTGTTTTCAAACAGAGTCAATATACGAATCTATCGTTAAAATGAGTTCATAATTCTCTTTTTAAGATAAATAAGCAGGTAGGTACCTAGATATCATTGCAAGGTGAAAGGTTCACAAACTTATCACGAAACCAATAATAGTTTTGATGAACTGAATCAGTAGGTATCGTACATAAAAGTATTAAAATACAGAATCATAATGTAGTACATTGAAAACACGCCAAAAACGTTAGCCAATTTAAGCCAACTTCTAGTAAATTTTGGTCCTGGTGTTGAGAGATCACACCTGCCCATGACCAGAACAGTGCCGCACAGGCCTTTGATTCACATAGGCCGCTGCATCACTGATTTAGCCCTCGTCTACTTTAAGAAATTTTGATGGTCAGTCTCAAAAGCCCAGTAATTTCAATAGCTATACTTCAAGCCGGAAAATATTAATGCACAGTACTCGTATATTAATGAATTATAGATCGGTTGTTATTTTTTTTACAGATTGTAAAAGGTTAACGTTCTATCAGTCAGCTGTGAAAATATAATTAAGGAAAATAATAAGGTTCATATAACAGCAGATGTGCCAGATTTCTCATATTTATTCATGTGAACAGACACACATTGCCACAAAACGATCGCACAGAGCGAACAAAATGTACAATTAATATTCTTCAAAAATAAAACGTGGCCATATTGATGGCCCGTTCCAGTTTATTTATTATTGGATACCGGCCAACTGGTGGTTTAATGTGCAATCAGTGTAATTTGGTGCATAACTTATTGCGCTTTGCCTCGTGTCCAAAACTTTTGCTATGGAAAAAATCATATACTCCAACTTTTCAGAACAAAACGTCCTATTTTTTGTGAATGCGACTTCAAAAAACTATACCCAACCCATATTGTAGTTGACTATGGCATCTACTCTGCTCTATTTAGGTAGACTGTAATGTAGAGTCAAGCCAAGCCATCGTGTAGAAAGTCTATATCTTCTCCCCTAAACAAATACTACCAACACATTCTCACACATAACATAAATCATGATAATGAGTAAGGAACGTGGGTATTGTTGACCCAACTAATTATGTTTATATTTGTAGGTATAATATGTTAAGATAAGATAGTAGAACTAAAAATAACATAAAATAAAAAGTAAAATACACAATACTTCACATTTTTGCCAAGTTGCCCTCTGTTTTTATAAGTTAAAGCCTAAGCATATACACAACAAATAATTTAAACAATATCGACTCATATTAATAAAAATAAAATAAAAGTTTACACGTGACCTGAATGATGGCATTCTTTGCTTAGTGAATATTTAAGAATTGCCATACAACGTGGCAATGCTGCCAGCCTTGGTGGTATGTGAGTATGACTCTCATTTATTTGTTTCAGGAGCTGTGATTGAAGAACAAGTAGCTGTTAGTGATACACAACTTTAAATAATAATTATGAATTAAGTACAATAAAATTATATCAATACGTTACTATAATACCTCATTACAGTGAAATAGTTAGTTATAAGTACTATACTTTATCTCGTCTCGTTTCAATTAATTTATTTATGCTGCTTTTGCTTTATGCTACCCTTTCTAATCAACTAAAGTTACATACTTTTTTACAATTAAGAATTATTTTAAACGGTTTTAATAGGAAAAAATATAATATTATAATGGTGAATAAATATAATTTGCCATATCTTTAATTTCGAATCATCTTTGTTAATGAGCGCTTCCGTGCTTCGGTGTGTAAAAAAATCAGGCGGTTTCAAATCTTTGATACGCCATCCATTGGTTCACACGAGACGTGGTACAACCATTCTATGTGATATTAGTAATCTTAATATTATTAGTCCGTCCGTAAGTAGGTACTAACAAAGTTAATAACGATACAATATGTGTTGTGTAGGTATGTGAATAATATGTAGGTTACCAATAGTTAGTTCTAGGAACTTGAATACGAATAAAAATCTTATTAAGTTATGTGTCGACCCAGTTATTTTTTGTTGCCTCTTCTAATCTTACTGTTAATGAATTAATGAATTACTTATAGCAAATATTAATTTATATGTGGTTAACAAAAATAATAAAAAATAAACAGTTGAAGTAACTTACCGAAGAGGAACCTCCCAATAATATCACTATTTTATAGCATGTTTAGGGTCCTTCATCTAGCTAGAAAGTTCAAACCGAATGGGACCTGAATTAGTAATAACCAAACCTTGTCTTTATGTCAGTAGGCTCTATAATATCTATTGATGGGTTAAATTTGTAACAATTTGTATTATAATATAAGGGTGGATATCTTCATAAAAATTTGCTTTTACTAAAACCTTACAATTGCGACAGTAAATTGTTTTCCAAATTCCTTTGTTTTATTCCCATAATTTTATTAACCATAGGTATGCTGAGGCTTCCGTCGATTGGGACCACTAGGTTTTGGACCGCGGTCCTAATCGCCGGAATACATTTTTGAATCCGTCGATTGGGACCACTAACCACGTGACGTCACGTGAATATTGTACAGTCGTCGTCAGATACTGATCCGAAATAAAAGTGCATCCTATAAATTTATTCATATCCTATTCGAAATGTTTTTCCATGTGTGAAAATTGTTGGCTGTTACTTTCACTTCAGTCGAAGTCTGTGGCGTAAAGCAAAGGAACTTGGCGTCAACAAAACTCGGCCAGGTAAAGAACACGTCAAGCTTTGTGCGGCTCTTTCTCATCTCCCACCGGACCTAGTCGATGATGGCTGGTTGTATGTCATGGAAGAGTCACCCGACAGTGCAGAAGTTACAAAGTTTAATGACTACTTTGTTAAAACTTGGCTGGAAAATTCGTTGCTCGCAAATACTTTTACCACTTATGGTGAACCACATAAAACAAATAATGCTGTCGAACAATGGAACAGTCACATTAGAAAGTATATCAAAGCAAAGCCAAATATTGCCCAATTGTTGGAAGGGCTCCAAAAAGATGTGAAATGTTATTCCGAAGCATTAAAAAATCCGGACGGCATCCAAATATCAAAAAGGAAGCCTTCAACAATAGAACAAATGAAAAAAATTGAGAGTGCTATTAGTGAACTACTTGGCCGTAGAATAACTATTGGCCATTGCTTAGAAAAATTAAGATGAACACTGATTGTGATTTTTGACTGTGATTGTTGTATATAGTTTAATGATTATTTATAGTGAGATTTATATTTTAAATAACAAAGACGTAAATAAAAAGTATTAAGACTGATTTAAAAAAAAAAGTTGTCAACTGGTTTCTGATGTTGTACGAGTACCTTATAATTAAAAAGGACTCTAATTATTGTAGGAGAGGTATAATATGACTTAATCTTAAACTAACAGACTGTGATTGTTTTTGTTTGTAAATCGTTGATTATTTATAGTATGATTTATCTAGGTACATATATATTTTATTTTATTTTTATTTCATTTTAATAAACAAAGACTATCTATGCTACAATAAGGATTTTAAAAAATTATTAAGCTTTTTTAACAGACTGTCATTGTTGTTATTTGTTTGTAGTTCGTTGATCATTTTATTGTGTAATATTATTTATGTGTATATTTTTATTAGAAACATTTTAAATAAAGATAGTTCATCAAAGAGAAATGAAACATTTTAACCTCTAATAATTGTTTATAATTAGATTTTTTTATTATTTTTTAAAAATAAATATTTTTTCAATCAAAGAGTTTTGTTCTTAATACTTTTACCTTTGACTGTACTGTATTTGTCTTGAACAATAGATTTTTTCATTGTTTTCGAGAGTGGTCCCAATCGCCGGAAGAAAAATAATTAAATTTAATCGTTCCGTCGTTTGGGACCGCGGTCCAAAACCTAGTGGTCCCAATCGACGGAAGCCTCGGTATGCTACGAAAATATAAACGTTACAAACCATTTTTAATGTATTGAATGTTATTAGACAGCGCAATGAGCGCATTGAGATTTTAGCATTTTGGCCTACCGTCACAGATTACAATGTCACTACTTCCATGGTAAAAAATCTCAACTACTTGATACAGGTGGCCTTTGGAAATGATTTCCAATAAATATGGACACTTAAGATAGGTAACTAAGTTGATAAGTTCTACCTACCTATTAATTAAGAGGAAATATCACGCGTTCGAGTCCGATTAGGATGTTATTGTGGTCAAATGCCGTCCAGCCAGACCTATATAAGCCGCAGGAAAGGTCGTTCGTGACACTTGTGTACACAAGACCGGTTGTTCAACGTCCGACGGAGCAATGAGTTTAATTCGCGTCGTAGCGTTGTGCGCAGCGGTCGTCATGGCGAGCGCATCAAATCCAAACGATCCCCCGATAATCTATGAACTCTCCGAAGCACCACAGCACTTTGCCAACTTCATGAAAGATCACAACAGATCATACAAAGATGAAGCAGACAAAGAATTGCATTACAGAGCGTTTGTCGAGAGCCTCAAGAAAATAAACGATCTAAACCAAAAGAGTACATCAGCTACGTTTGGAATCAATAAGTTTGCGGATTACACTCCTGAGGAATTAGCAAATATGCGTGGACTGCGCAGACCTGAGAAAGAAAGTGAGTACCTTAATACCTAACTTCTTTGTTTTTATAGTCAGTAGGTATCGTAACTACTTAAAAAATGTTCTAATCTAACTAAATCAAACAAAGAAACAGACTATTTACTTAAATATGTAAATTGATGTAGTAAACATGAAAACACAGATGAATCATCACTCTACTGTATTGCAATAAGCGACCTTAGTTATACGATTATACGTTGCGAATCAGATAGAAGTTTGTTGATTGAATAAACATTATTGAACGGAAGTATTTTAATGGTACAATTATATTAGGGGCTATAACTCGGCATAGAAAAAAATAGTGGGAACATTATGACAATTTGAAAAAGCATTGGCTTAGGATTATGTATGTTTGTTTTATTTTCAGGCCCCAAATAAACATGGACTGGAACGGCGGATAAAACTGGTATATTTTTAAAATAAACTTTTCTCAATATTTTTGTAACGAAAAGCAAGCCATACGTATTATTAAATATTGCAAAATAATATCATAGTTATACTGAATTAAACGATAAAATAAATTACTTGATATTTCATTTTATTCCACAACATATGTACCTACCTAACTAAATACTTGATAGGTAGGAGGTAGGTAGGTTAGGTATTAGTTAATTAATCTTTGGCAGGACTCTACTATTTAAAATGTAGAGAAAACTAATACAGCCTTAGAATGCAATTATAAGTAGTGTACCTACCTATAATGACCTACCACAAGATTATCTTACGAGTTTATCTACACTACTCGCTACTATGCACTTTTTTGTTGTTAGTATCTAGGTAGTGAACATAATATGTACCTATAGTTAAGAGGACAATACACAAACCATTGATCTGTGACATAAACAAACATCATAGCTGGAACCCTCTGTCTCACCCTCTATTCAATATCTTGCCAAAATATTGGACAACAAAGCCGTATTTTTCCAGAGAAGTGGCATACTCGAATTGTGTTGATACTTCTGCTCAAACATCCAACAGAGAACTTCCAAGTTAGTATGGCCAATCCAGTTACTTTAGGTACCTACTACAGTGCAGTTATTTTTGGCTGCTAACAAAACAATGAGTTCGTGCATGAGGAGAAATCTTTTAGAATAAATATAAACGCGATTTTCGAAGACCCAGTACGAAGTTAGGTAGGAATTGTCTTACAACAGTGCCAGTTATTTGTCGCCAAGCATAGCAGTTTACCATTCTGGTACCTTTAGTATGCGCCTTGATCGTCCCCTCATCAGCAAATGATTTGGTTAAATATATCTCAATGGGGAAATTTTTCTACCTGATTGTACCTAGTAAGATGGTAACCAAAGAATAAGTAATATTATGTACCATACTAGTTGATGGAACTCCTTGATGGAACTACTGGGAGGGGAGAGGGGGGTATCATGTGTATATGTTACCTTTTTATTATTTCTGCATACAATACTAAAAAAAAATATTACATACATACCATAGTTCTAAAAACAGTAAAAGCTCCAGAGAAGTACCCAAGGGTATTATTCAAAGCTATGGACTCGTACGTATTACCTTTCAAAGTGGCTTATCTGGCGTTCCTTGATCTCGAAGCGGAACAAATGACTGTGTTAGCTACCTAAAATCTTGTTGACCGAAAGCTTTGTACTCATATCGTTCCCACGTCGTGCAAAGCCTTCATGGGGATAGAGCCTTCATGGAGCTTGCATGATCATTCATCAATCTACTCCAAGAGAAAATCAATAAATTAATGTTTTTCATCAAAATTCTTCTATCCCACTGCAAATACACGTAGCGGCACGTAACTTTAGCGCTGACCGTTATTGCGCAGAAGTAAAAAGTAAAGTACCTGAGGGGGACTACACATACAATAAACATGCGCAGTAAACATGTGCAGCCCCTCCCGCGTATCGTTCAGCGCTAGACTTATGTGCCGCTACTTATAACACCTACTTTTCACTCATAGGTATTTAAGTATTAAGAAGTCGTAAGTTTGCAAAGATGAAATAAGTATGTGTAGGTACCTCAATCACGCTAAAACTACTAAACTGATTGAGCTGGAGTTTGGTATGAGTATATTTTATGAGCTTTTTTCAGGAAAACACATTGGATAACACAAAAAGTATCTAACAAACGAAGATGCAAGGATACGCTAGTCTTACATTATGGTCTGCACGCTTGTTCAACAAAATCATATATTTTCATGGACCACACGTGCTCTAACAGAGCTCTTTGCCATAAAAATAACAAAAACAACGGTTGATTGCTGGAAAACAAAACGCTACGCTTTCGGCATCAGTAGGTTAGGTACAAGGGGTAAATTGAAACCCGGGTTGGGCCAAAATTGGCAAGTTCAAGCCACGCAGAACCGTTTCGGGGATTTGTCGGACCCTCGTAAAACGTTCTCTGGAAACGCAAAGAGAGCCTTATGGTTTATCTTATTTTTGAAAAGAGGATCGAGTCTGTGAAGTTTTACGAACTGGACTGGTCAATGCAATGCCTACTTTGAAAGAAGAGTTTCGAGGTAGAGTAATAACAAAAAATGTATGTAAGTACATGAAAAAATCTAAAAACCTCTTTTTGATGCTTTTGCTCTACCTTGCTTCGGTTACCGATTTTTATTTGAAATGTATTGTCATTGATTGTGAGGTAGGTACCCTGAAAGTTTCAGCCGGAACGACAGACAGACAAACAAGAAAGTAGCATATTAAAATTTTTGTAAAATAAAATTCATGTCTAGTCTACCTACCTACATACTACTGACTGTTTATAGTAGGTGTACAGTAAGTTCTTCATATTCAATAGATTGATGAAAGTTTGCTTTGTCAGTAGTTCTAGTAGGTAGGTATGCTTAAGTCATAAATAAAGTGGAAACTGAAAATCTATGTAAACCTTCTTCTTATCATGTCACTAGTTCTTTCAAACCAGTGTGGTGAAAGAATTTCGAGTGCGGCGCGAAGATGCTGCTTTCGTGCACTTGACACATGTTTTCGAACTTAGTTTCTTTGACATGCCGGTTTCCTCACGAAGTTATTCTTCACCGTTAAGCACGTGTTTATTGCCCACATAGATTTTTTGAACAGACAAATCCATTGGTGTACGACCGGGTTTGAACCCAAGACCTTCGGATAGAAAATCGAGGTACCTCCCGCTCGGTCAACACGGCTTATATTTGTATATACATAATGTTAATAAGTAGTAGGTATGTAGGCATAACTAAGCTAACTGGCAGAGGTAAGTTTACGTGAAAATCACTGAGAAGGCAAATTAATTTTCTAAAATGTCCTCAATAACCATTATTTGAAACGGTTTCTTTTATCAGCAAGGTTCTTCGCTACCATGAATTGCTTAAAATTACCATAAAGGAGAGGTCACATGGGATACATAATTTTTCCTCATCGATAATGACCTCTCATTCCGAAAATTGAGGGATACTTCGACTTGTCAATGCCAAGACTATCGGTTATTCTATGGTCACACTAATAATTATGATATTGCGAAATGTGGTGAGAGTGCGATGGATCTACGGGTGAATGGACACTTGCAATGCAATCGAGTCAAAACTCTTTGCTCAACCACCTAACTGGCTAGTTACGCAATTGAGCATTTTTAAGTGACTGCGACTAGAACATTACCATTAGGATATACATACATAATATACATACGGAATCCTGCATGGTAGCCCCTGCAGGATTCCGTCTACTCTGTACCAATAACACAGTGCCAAATAAAGCATTAATGTGTAATTTGTAATTACTTTGTTCTGATTAGAAGGGCTAGACACTGTAGCTAGTGAAATTACAGGGCTCTCGAGACTGACCATCAAAATATTCCAAAGTGGACGAGCGCTACACAGCAGTGTTGCACCAGCCTTTGTTCATTAAAGTCCTGTGTCACACTGTTCTGTTCATGGACTGGCGTGATCATAAGATCCCATATCTCGGTAAGTATAAACCTACCGAGAGCGCCTAGTATACTAAGCGTCAAACAACTTGTCCTCAGGCGAACCACGTGACAAAGATGCGCAGAACGCAATTAGAAGTCAAATTGGTCAAATTGATGCTTAATGTTAACTCTCATCAGTCGTTTACATAAAAAAAATGGTTGTTAGTTTAACGTGACAACGTTATAACCAGTATAATGTAACGTAACGGGACAATGAGCGTTACCGGACAATGACGTCAACGTTTTCATACTTGCAGCTGGCGTTCGTCGATTTATTAGACGTAGTCACGTCAAAAACCTGAAAAATATAACGGACAAGATATGAGCTCGTTATGCGTACCACGCAGGCAAAATCGCGAGAAGCAGCTAGCCAGCCAATAATGGAGACGCACGGCGAGAGCCATTTAATTAACTTCAAAATGAGACCCACGCTGACTTCGACGGAGTTGGTAGAAATAATAATGAGCTAAGAGAGGGTGTGAACCGAATTTTTCTTCCGGTGAAAGTTTTTAATGAAGATCTAAAGTTACTGGTGCTAAGTGAGTGACATGTCCTGGTAGGGCAAAGTATATCCATATCGAATTTCAGCCAAATCGGATTAGTAGTTTTGGCATAATTGAATAACAAACATCCATTCATATCCATATCCACAAACTTTCACATTTATTTATTGACCTTATTACCATCAGTAGGACCAATCGACTCCAACTTTTATTTTTTCTAATTATAGGTATGATAAATTACTTGTTTATTGAGATGTCATGATCTTTGTACAATAGAAAGGTCACTGGTCATGCTATGTGCACCAAGGTGAGCAAATAAGTAAATCTAGAATATAATGGTGTTTTATTCTACTAAGTACTGAAAATATTAGATAAGATATTTACGTAAGTTACATAAGGAATGTAACGCACGAACTCAATCACAAATCCAGTTTCAGTCCGATTCCGATTAATTTGGCAGTCTTTAATACAATACTAGCGCAGTTTCTTGGACATAGGATTTGAAATATTTTTTTTACTACGCGGTTGTAATTCTGAAGTGATTAGTATTCCTGACGCGATTTGATGTTAACAAATAGCATTTCAATTTAGTTCAAGAGTGCCACAAAATCTGAAACTGAAACGGAATTGAAACTGAATTGGGATTTCAATTGTTTTTAGCGATAGATTTCTAGGTCTTTTTTAGCTCTAGAATCTAGCCTCTATATGCATTACATTCGCTTGAGTAGCCATACGGATAATCAGTCAGGACTACTTGTATAAAGTAAATTTACGTAGTTTTGTGGTTTATTGTTTTTTCCTTGAGCAGGCAAATGAAGACTCATACAATGATGTCAATAAAGTATTATATTATGCAAAACCCTTTTTATCATGAAATATGTAGGCTATGAAATGGTTGGTAGTTATGTAGATATAAAGTATCATAAATGAACAGAGTTAATTATGCAGACCGAGATAAATAGTGTAGGTATAGTTTTATAGGAAACTTGACGACCGTAATTGATAACATTTATTTTCATATTAAATTTTGTTTAAAAAAATATGCAAAATATTTAAAAATATATAATATAATGACCTAAGAGTCTTAGAGACATCGCACCCATTCGAGCGATGGTGTTTACAAACTATCTTATTTACAAAGTGCAGTGGAATGAAATTTTCTCAAAGTTACTGCTTCAAAAGGAAGTGAACTCATGCGAGACTTCTATGAGAAGTGAATTATTCAGCGTCTTCAACTCTGCAAAGAGAAATTTATTAGCTAGATACGCAAAAATTAAGTGCTACTTAAAAAAGTTTCTTACACTTATTACCGCGTGTCTTGATGCAACAGTGTAGTGGCAGAGTTGCCCTCTGACTTTAGGGTAGGTTGAATTTTTGTAATTAAATTATTATTATTTTGCAATACAATTTTACAGTTTGAAAACTTTAAATTGTAAACTGTCAAAAAATTGTAAATGCAAGTAACATGCTCTTTAAAACAGACCAAACACGGCAGAGTTGCCCTCTGACAACAGGTTAGGTTGAATTTTTGTGTTTCGCCTTACGATCCCGCAATAAGAAGCGCACACGAAGATTCAAGACTGTAAATTTGTGAATGGTCCATGGTTGACGCGTGATGTTTAAAATTTTTCGTCAGTTTCTAATATAACGTGTTTAAAAACCGTTACCTTGTAACTAACGGTTTAAAAAAACCATACGGAGATGTATACATATACAAAAAGTAGAGTTTGTTCAGTTTTAAAATGCACGCCTCTCCACTCGCGTGATCAGAAAAAGTAAGGCCATTTATACGGGGCGATACAGGAGAATTTTTAAGACTAAAATATCTCAGAAATAAATAATAATTAGAGATCTCTTTAACAAACTTGCTTGTAAAATAAAGCAGTAAATTAGCAAAAGCTTTATATTACTACAGTATTTTTTTTATTTCCATATTAATTGCAAACGTCAAGTTTACTAACGGTCGTTACGAGCCAAAAAACCCAACGAAATATTCAAACATTCGCAGAGTTTCACACTGTAACGTTGATAGTGTTGGCAAAAGTTCGTGGCTGTTAAAACTTTATGGTAATTAGAGTGAGCTAATTTCAAAGATCATTCCGCTGATACGAGTTTATCACAAATTACCTAATACTTTGCCAGGGCTTGCGCCATTCGAGGGCAATAATATAAAGCGGGTGTGTCAATGCACGACTCTACCTACGTAGAGGCAGTACTGTCGACCTAGACTACAAAAAAAGTTAATAAAATAGAAGTATTGAGTAGTAAATGTGCCAAATAAAGTTGGCAAATTTAGCCAACTTCTTTTACATTTTCATTCTATGCAAATCTCTAAATAGAGAAGTAATAGTGCTAGCGAAATATTATAGTTGTAAATTACTAGGCATTTTTATTGATAATAAAACTCTATCGTTAAAAGTAAACAAATATTATGAATATGGCGATAATACATGTTTATTGATGGGGTGTTTGATTTTTTAGGGTTGTTTTCCATCTCGTTCTTGCTTTGATACTGTCAATCTTGGTGTTCTGAAATAACACCGTTAGAAAGCTATGGATACTAAGATCTGCGTCATTTAAATTCATATTATTTAATCAAACCATAGGACATATGAAACTCTAATTAAAATTAAATTATTGCCACTCTTTCCGAATACCCGATTTTTTAATGATAAGATATACTTTGGAAGTAATTAATATTTATAATGAAGACTTGACTACTGTCGCTTTCCTGTGAATCTGTGCTATATTCTCCCTACAAAATCTATTTTATCCTGCTAACATATTTCTGTTACTATCAGCTAAGCATGACCTTAATTTCGAAGCGAAGTTTGTTACATGGGTAACAATAATATTGAATGTGACCACGTTGGTACTTCAATTACAAACAAATTGAAAACAATATGCTTGTGATTATGCTTGTTTTTGTCCTCAATGTACAAGGAAAAGTTAATTTTAATTATTTGCTTATATACAGAGCTCTCAAATGACTTAACACAAATAAAATAACATCATTGCAGCCACGCACCCTAATAAAACATACTCCTTTATCCTCAATCAATTTTCATATTGCCACCGAAAATAAGAATATAGAATAAGAATAATTTTATTTTATAGGACCCATAAAACACGGTTAACAAACAAATAGTAAAATACAATAAGTTCTAATTTAATATATAATTGCATAAGTATCTACCACATTTAGTAGTAATTCCGCATGTGTTTTTTTTAATCGATCTAACAAACATCACGTATACATAACTGTTTAGAAATACATATAGGGTATTATCATCTTCAAAGTTTTCACATATTTACATTGGTTTTTTCGATCACATTCATGGAACCTACGTGACATTAGTAGGTCTCGCAACTAGGGATTGCGAGAAACTTGATAAAGTTTGAAAGAACGTAATTCTTATGCGATTACAGTTCCACTAAATCTTCGAAACTCGTTAGTCGAAGTTTCTAGAAGGTCTCGGTGGCGTCAGACGCCAACTGACTTTGGCAGAGACGCTCGCTCGGCGCGCCAATTTAAATGATAAAATTCTGATCACTCAGATAAAATGTAAACTACCCATCGTAAGGTGAATTAACATTTTTAGAGCTCAAAAAAACTGATCATCATCTTATATGCTCATAAAGATTCGGGCGAGACAGTTAAATGTTACTCGGCCGAGACAGTGAAAGCTTACGTCACTCGCTCAGCTGAGCACTCGGCGCTATGTTTACACGTACCGAGTACTCAGCCGAAATCACTGTCTCGGCCGAGTACTCGGTACGTGTAATCTAGGCATTAGTAAGCTCTCACTGTCTCGGCCGAGTAACATTTAACTGTCTCGCCCGAGTACTCGGTACGTGTGATCTAGGCATTAGTAATAAAGGTGACTGGCTGACTGACACTCAACGCATAGCTTGCACCTAATTCCTATATGCGTATAGATTTGAGAGCAAAATCATTACATTGTGACCCTATATTGATAAAAAAACTATAGATAGGAACCTTACAAGATATGTGCTTTGTGCATCAATAAAGGAATTACCAGTCTGAGGCAGTGTCCTAATAGAACGCGATGACGCGACCATCGCAAGTTCGCGCGAAAGTCGATCGCGCGATCACACGATCAAACCTACTAACGTCAAATAGGCGTCCCAATTGGCATCGTGTCGCGTCGCGTGATCGCGGGATTGCCAATCGAGACGCCTATTTGACGTTAGTACGTTTGATCGCGGATTCGCACGACGGTCGCATCGCTTGCTCGCGCGACGATCGCGTGATCGCGTTCTATTAGGACAACGCCTAACGAGTAAACTTGAATAAAACTAAGGCAACGCTTTACCCTCACATGTCGGTGACTGTAATCAGTCGAAATCACAATAGACCATTGCACTGTTGGAGATTACCGGAATTACCAAGTAATCATTGAGCAATCATAGCTATTGCATATTATTAGTGATTCATTGTGATTAAGCATCAGGTGAATTAGAGCATAATTTATATACACAATAATAATTATAATGGTCTTTATGTAGGTATAGGTCTTGTGGTGACGAGCGTTGATGAATTATCAGTCTGTAGGTTATCAATATCCACAGAGCTGTGCCGCGTATATAGGTATAGGGTAAAATTTAAACTGGTTTTGGATGGCCAAATCCTAAAGGGAATATCGAAAAACAGTCAAGGGATCCTAGGGGTCAATTTCGATGAAAATTAAAACTGCATACTCAGATTTTATAAAAATCTATTACCCGAGCCGGAAATAAGCCAGTTGATTTGAAAACAAAAATTGAGACATGGTATAAATAAATACACAAAAAAAGCCTTGTTACCGCCATAATCATAAGCTATTTTATTATTCAAATAAACCGCGCTTCTATTGTCTGTGACGACTCTCAAATAATTAGAGGTCTATCTGTGGCAGTAGAATTTAATTCATTTCCTTAACCCAAGCATATTTTTTTAGTGATTTTCTGTGTTGTGGTGGAGTTTTGTCAGTGTTATTTATTGATAAGCGCGCGCGCATGGACACTTTGAAGATCGGATCACAATCATTGCAAATCCTGGACATCGTGAGCCCAGCTCACGAATGGATGCCTTCACGAGAGCAGAGCCGATCTAAAGGTAACGCGTTGTTCCTTATTTCCTGCTGTTTCCTGTGCCTTGTCATAATAACCTACAACCGTATTTCTACTGCCACATCAGGGTCTTCTCGTCATTCCTTCAAAATACAGTCCAACCCGCGGATTTTTCATATTATTTTTACTTTTAAAATCACCGCTCCACCCTTCTAGAAGCCTGGACCAGTAGATTTGTCTGCTGTATACCTTACGTGGTCAAACCCGCCTATTTTCGCTTACCGCCCCCCAATGGAGATCAACCTCTGGTAAATCGAAGGTCATTGGCGTCTCCAAGCCTTTTAATAAAACATTCTTCTTATCGTGTCACTAGTTCTTTCGAAACAGTGTGGTGAAAGGATTTCAAGTGCGCCTCGAAGAGGCTCCTTTCGTATAATATTCACTAAAACTTTACCAACATTTCCTGAAAGTTGAATAACTCTTACGCGTACAATCAAGCGTGCAGAATTCAACATTACATCCCCTTTCTCGCATCTACAGTGAAATCGCTCTCCATCAAAAGCGAGGCCGTTCATCTCAACGCAGCGTTTCAATCATAATTCAGATCAGTGTCAGATTTCAAATACCTACTGCCACCACATTTTGTTCAGATGTACAGTCGAGGAAAAGCCTAAAATTTGAAAATAAAGTCGTAAAGTATTGTCAGAAAATAAGTTTCATTTATTTACATTTTAGGTTAACATTGTCATGGTCGATTTAGTAATTTTCGTTTCAATTATATTATGTCTTGTAGACCTAATGTACCTCAACCTTTGTCTATTGTTTGGCTACAGAAATGTTGGGTTCGGCAAGGAAGTTCACGTTCACTATTTACTCAAATTTTAAGGTAATACTTAGGTACATATTAATGTTCTCAAAATAATGAAGTTGAGGCTCTTTGAATTTAACTTGTAAACCATTGTTTTTTATAACACGTTTTTTTTTCTTTTATTTTCAGCGATAAGTCACTAAAACTTATTTCCTTCATTGTACAAACTCTTTTGTGAAGGCATTGGAGCTGTGCCAGTGATCTGTCCCTAGTGTTTGAAGTACGGTGAGCGGACGTGCATTAAACCACTTTTATTGGAAATGCTTTTATTAAGGCTTCTCTGGCGTTTATGTGGAACCTTTCACGTTTTCCTCTGAGCACTGGCTATTTGAGTGTTCAGACGTGTAGGTTGCTTAAGTGATAGTATTTTGAAAGCAGTTTTACACAAAAAGGTATTTACTCTGCTTTTTGATGTGTAACATCAAACTTCTTGCTTTTTGTCAGTTTGTGGGAGTCATTTTGTGAAAATAGGACGGAAGTGCGTAACAGAAAGTTAGCTGTCAGATGGTACCAACTTCAGAAAATGAAGTGGGTAAATAAAATTGTTTTAAATGTTGCTTTTATTATTAACAAGGTGATATGTCAGATGTTACGCATCATATGAGACTACTTACTGTAAGGATCACTCGGTTTTTTAATATTCGTTGTATTTACCTAAACGGTTTTGCTTTATTACCTTTCGAAAATTAATTATTTGTCTGTCCCATAATGATTTAGGACCAAATAACCGTTGGGAGGCGTTCCCTGTAAGATGCCGTCTAGACGGGTACTAACCAACACAGTGCCATATATTTTGCCGCAAAGCAGTAATGTGTAAGCATTACTGTGTTCCGGCTTGGATTCCAGTTCAAGTAGACGTTAGAGTTGCGGCACGGTGTAAACTGTTTTTTTCTTTACGCATTAATCATTGAGTTATTATGAACGTGTTATGTGTTCAGGTAGGTGTATGTATACGTTATAACCTTTGTACTGGAAGACAACAGCAACCCAATATGTACGGTATCTCCTGAGATAAAGCACACAAAAGCATCACATTGTTGATCCGAGACGCTGAACATTTCGCCACTGTATCACGTACATACAAAGACACTTTATAAATTCACATGTAATGGAAAAATCTCGGTTTAATATACATAATGTTGATGCATTTACATAAATACATAAGCCATTGGTATCGGGGCAACGTTCGAAGCAGCGGCGGCGACACACGGCTCCGCTATGAAATCTGCATAAATTTGCAGTTTTCTTGTTGTTATACACGATTTATGACGTGGAAAATTGTTTATTTATTGCAAATTTTTGTGTAAGTTACATTTGGGTATGGTTAAGTACTGGTATAAAGCGATTTGTCACTGTTAACGCATTGAGCACGCGCTGTGTAGCTTTGTAAGTAATATTTTTATATTTTTTCACTTGGCATGCTTTACGTACGAAATTTTGTTCGAAAACCAAGTCGAAGGCCTTAGAGCAGTTTGAAAACTCAAATACCAGAGCCAATTATTGGCTCACTTTTTTATGTAAATCTTTCCTATCGCTTTCTGTCAATTTGTGGGATAGTAATTTAGTCAAAATGGGAAGGAAGTGTGTAACAGGAAGTTGGTCGTTAGATGGTATCAACCTCAAAAAAATAAGATGTCAGATGTCATCTGTAAGGCTCGCTCGTTTTTTTTTTATTCGGATCGATTTTTTAAACAAGTTTGCGTCATCTAATGTTTTATTATTTAAATACATTAATCATAAATCGTTCAAAAAGAACGATTGTACATATTACATTATCATTGGTCAGCTATGCTACACCTAGACTAAATTTTTACTTTTGTGTAAGAAAGTGACTAAAAAGTAGATAGGTTTTAACTTTTCTTTTCAAAGAGGATAGGAGCAACTAGGAAGCAGTTGCAGGAACAACTACAGTTACCCGGGATTGTGTGTCGGTCTGAAGCTGAAGGCAATTGCAGTTTTCAACTCCGATACAATTTGGCGCTCCAGCGAACTTCTACAACGATTTAGTCTAGTCTGCAATAAGTTAGATATAATTATTTAAAAAAAACTTATATTATGAGTAAGTATTTAAAGTACTTTTATCTGTGAAATCATAGTAGGTATCTCTGAAAGTAACGTAGATAGGTATTATCTTTTATTTAATTTTTTAGGACAGATTTTATAAATATGCCATCATATAGGATTATAAGGCTATTATGCCTATAAGGGTACATAGCGATCACTTATTAATAGTAGATTATGCACTAAGGGGATAAAGCAGTGTCATATTATGTCGCGGGTGGCATATTGAACCCTGAGCTAACGAGGGGTCCTGAGTGACGCGAGAGGTTCAAGCTACCGAAGACGAAGACAGGCTTTATCCCAGAGGAGCATACTCTACTTTTCACACCTTCTGCGAGGCAATAAAAAGCCAGGGCTCCAGCAGCGAACACCGTCTTTTGTCTCACAATCTTTGAAGTCGCGCCTTTTTTCTTTTTTTTATGAGTTCTGTTTATGGTGGCCATTTCGATTTTCGAACAAACCTTTTTACAATGCCTTATGGGCGAAAGTTTTTCATTTTTATTTGACGTTCCAAATTCAAATCACCCTAGGGGGTTTCATACAACATTACCTCCCTCGGGAGGTAATGCTGTATGAAATGCAGATGATATGAAAAATAGATTTATCCTTTTTACTAATGCCCCTTCCTCATCATATCAGCCTTTGAACGTTTACTGATGGACATAAATGTACATTATAATACCCCATTGCCCAATGTCTATTTCTTCCCCTAAATTACGTACCTACCTAATTAACCAGTAAGTTATAAGATTACGTACCTAATTAACTTACATACGTCAAAATGTCAGTTACGTCAATTTGAAGTATTTTCAAAATAACGCAATACGTCACATCCTGAAATATAGGTAAACTTTGGTTTTTACTCTTATAGTACGATGACACACGGCTTTTTTACACGCTACACGCCAGCGACTTCGCTTGTAGCGTGTAAAGTGGCCCAGTATCATCGGATTTTTTACAATCTGCTTTTTGACAATTCTTCCCGAAAGCTAACACGCCCACGCACTAGCGTTTAAAAACGCCAACAATCAGCTTGTAAAAAAGCTTGAGTGTCATCGACGCTTTACTGTACAATTTCATGATTACTTACTGCTTTTCCATTTGTTCATACTTGCACCAAAACCATATTATGCTCTACCTTTATAACTATCAAACCCTAATGTTCATTCATAATAACCGAAAAGTACCTTTAATATATGTTTTGCATGGTTATTGGGTTTTACTATATTTGTTTAGGTACTTTACTACTTAGTATTGATTAATTCTACCAGCGAAGGTTTGATTGTAACGAAAACTTTTTTCACAACATAACCTTTGCATAGAACCTTTATTTCATAAAGTATTTTCATCAGTAAAAACTGTTCCAATATTAAATTGTTTTTCTAACTAATTACTTAGACTATGTAAACATCTAGTTTACAGCCATGTGGCACAAAGTTTATGTACTAGTTCTAAGTAATTAGCCAAAGTACTTACAAGTTACATTCTCTAACTAGTTGCTGCAACTTTGACTTTTGGAATTAGTCGTCTAGAGCTCAATCCTGTAATTACATTTAGAACTTTACCGTAAGTATTATTGGCGACAAGTATTATTTTGTGGTAAGCATTATCTAACTACCTAGCTGTTACTTTAAATTAAACATTTTTTTTATTGGTTTCTTTAATAAATATGGATTGGGTACATATGTATAGTGGCAGTTCTTAGACTAATTTAGATTACCAGCTATTTAATTTATACCAGAGTGCCGCCATTCTACCGACAAGCAGTAACGTGTAAGCATTAATGTGCTCCGGTTTGAAGGGCACCTATTGACACATTTTTTTTTACATTTTGCCGTTTTTTTGATAAATTGAGCTGAAAATACAACGACCCATTAAATATATTTTTCGGCACATTTATAGAGTTATTTGTAGATTTTGATTAATGATGTGAAAATCTATCGTCGCCCAAGGGGATGAAAACGATTTGTTCAAATTAAAATCACGATCCGTAATTCCGAAAAATATTTGTTTTTATTACCTACTAATGGTTTATGTTTTAAGCCATTAAGTTTGACAGATGGACAGTTTTTCGCATAAATTCATGTACACTATACAAATTTAATTTAGTATCTACCTACTAAACTATATTGGCAGTACCTAAATAGGGTTTTATAGCTATAGAGATAAGAATTACCTATTATAAATTACCTTCAAGTGGCTATCGCGATTTTCTAGTTACTGAAGATTATTTCGATTTGTCAAGCCTGATCAACAAGTTTTGAGTAAACGTACACGCCAAGCTCTTCATTTGAATCAATAGGTAATTATTAATAATAAATAATAAATAATAAATTTAAAAAAGGCTTAGTCCTTACCGACTGAATGACAACGCACATGCCAAACCACTGAACGTAGAGACTAGAAATTTCGAGGATTATATGTTCGTCAAGAAGGGTAAACTCGTACTAAGAAAGGATTTTTGGTAACTCGCAACGCAAACGAAATTGTGTGTAATAACTTGTCAGTCATATTTTATGAGTTACAAGATTTTCAAGATAACCTCATAATCAATTTTACTTACATTAGAATAGCCCGTAATGTATTCCAGCAACACGTTCCGTCCGTAGGGGAGCAAATTGTACCAAATGTGTTAGATAAGTGAAATTTATGTGTAATGATATCGACTTGTGCCCTTGTATCGGTATGTTTGTTTCGATGTGTTGGTAGATACTCGCTGATTTATGAGGGTTCAACATTTGTGTGGATTGACCAGACAATTCAGATCAATAATATATCACGTGGCAGCTTTATTTGTAAATTATTCATGTGGTGGCACTATTTTAGTCACGGACAGAAGTCATCTCTAATCATAGTTATTTGATTGAAACGGGTATTTATCGCACTCACCTCGTTTTTGAGTCCCGACGTTTCGACTGTATTGCAACAGCCGTGGTCACGGGCTGACTGGCGTATTGGAGCTACCGTCGCGGTATATCTAATCGCCTGGTGTATCTCTAGAAAGTTATCATTGTTTTATGTACTTATGGGAAGTTTGAGATACATTTTTATTAGAGATGAAATAAAATAAAATTAAACATAATAGATAAACTTACAAATCCATCTAGACATACTATTATTATTGACAATAGTTTGAAACTAAAAATGTAATAATACAACAGTTAACTCGCTAAAATCGTTACTCCGCAAAGAACATTGAAAATAAGAATTTATAAAGGAAGTTTCCCTAATTAATCTACCGATAATAATACAGGCAAAATTATAGGCTCATGCCAAACCCAATAATCTGAACTAACTAATAAATATAAACTACAATTCACTGTTCTTTAAAGCAAGGTATTTTTTACTACTTCCGGAAAAGCGCAGTTCTTACAATCCTAAAAGGTAGAGCTCACAGATTACCGGCTAATGTTGAAGCAAAAGTTAGGCGTCTCAGAAACAAAGAGTAATGCCCGCTTTAAGGTAGAATGGCTTACAGCACTTTGCTCTATGCTGTAATGATCCCATTTCTGTTATAAATGAAAACAAGTGGGTACCCCGAGACACTCTGTAATGACGTTATTAAGCCGCGGTGGGAGTAGGTGATACCTTTGTAGAGTCATCAGCTTAAAATGCACACCGCTGGGAAATTAACATGAACAACTAAAATGAATGAAAATGTTTATTGTTATTTTGTGTTGTTGCTATTTTTCGAGGCATCGACATTAAGGAAAAATAGCCGAGTATCAATGTGTCGGTAAGTATAATTTACACAGTTCAAGTTTATCATAGGAAGGCGTTCCCTGCAGGATTCTGTCTAAATGGGTATCAACAGTGCTAGATAATATTCTGCCATAAATCATTAATGTGTAAGCAGAACTGCTCTGATTTGAAGGGACTGGACAGTAAAAAGGCTTATTTATTTTATTTGTTTATAGCTGGACTGTAGGTAAGTTATCTAAGTACCTACTGGTATATTTTAGGGTATGACTTTAGAAAGAAAAGAAATAATTTTATTGATGAAAACCACATGAAACATAAATTAACAAAAAAAGGTCAGAGTAACAGAGTCCTCCATCAATGGGGGCCTAGCTCAGCTTTCATGCTGCAGCGTACTGGCAGCACGCTGCAGCGCTGGTGTTCTGCTAGACCCCAGTGGCAACTACACACTTTAGAATTGTCCTAAAGTAGACGAGTGCTAATAAAAGCACAATTTCATAACATTGACATTCGTTTGTTAATGTTTCTTTATCTTGTTGTTCTTCAATTCTTTATTTATTATGTAAGCACTAAACTTAAGTCAGTTTACCAGCAGTTTCCTAATGTATAACTATCCGTGGGAACCTGTAATTGGCTATCTAAAGCCAAAGCGTACCTAGATGTAAAAAGCTGTTGGTTCTCCAATAAATGAATATATAAATAATGTGTTAGAAGAGGTTGAAGATCCTGATAATACATAAAATGTATAAACGCAAGCTTCAGATAACAAAAAAAATGTATGAAGATACTTAGAAAAAAAGCTCACAATAAAATAAGCTTGTGTTCTAAAACTATAACATTAATTATTTAATAAATAGAAGTCGTTCCAAAACTAAATAGGATTTTAAAGCATTGCATTACCTAAAGATCTCATGATCTGAGTTTAACTTAAACGGGATCAACTTTGTAGGACGACTTTTTCAAAACTCTGAGGCAAACGGAGAACTTCCAGTTAACTGTTTGTGGCTGTTTATACTGACCATATCCCAACCACAACTAAACCACACTTCTGAAAAACCTGCGATAACGTTTTTTTATTTGTGGCATTTTTTTTGCAAGTGACAAAAGCGTCAAGTTTTGATCCCAGGGAATTCAATTTTGGTTTTGTATTTTTAATAGACTTGTATAATCCATTTATTCATTTACAAATCTTTTTTTACTTTTTATTGTTGACTGTACTAAAACTTATCAGAGTGGAATATGCAAAGTAAGTTAATAAAGTCACGCCTTAAAAGTTTAATACAAACCGACTCTCTCATAATCTCTATAAATTGAATGTCTTTGTAATGTGGCATTGTGAATACATAAAAATTGCGTCATTTTATAGTGTAGGTTATCTTTGGATGTGTTGTGTTCGGCTAGTGGTTCGTCTAAACTTACTTTTATTTCTCTGTTTGAGATGCCAATGAAAAGAAATCCATTACTGGGTTCACTTTAAATTCTCGTTTGCTATGTTTTTTGTCGGCACTGCGCTGCTAAAATTCAATTAATGTTGGTATTTGAACCTGCTTTGATTTATGTGTATGAACATGGTAGTTGAACATAACTTTCAGTGAAAATATTTCACGTTATTTAATGCATTGTGCCATTTTTTTAAAGAAATGTTTAATGAGGTCTTAGACGTCCCTTTTAATAATTAAGACGTGAATTGAAAACTCTTTATGACCCAACAAACAACGTACACAATGATCTATTTCATAGGATAGAGCGTAGCGAAAAAATACTTTTTTCGTAGTAGGTAATCTTTATCTCATTTCACAGTGAACTTAGGTGATGGGTGGCAAAAATATTGCATCGCGTGCCACCACGGGCACGCGTGCTATTGGTTCGCCATCCCTGATGTAGGGTGTCTTAATAACTCGACACAAGAGACCGGACATACGAGTGTCCAGTTGGTGACACTGAAAACACGCTAAGATATTTACGTGTGTCCACATAGTGAAACTTAAATTCGGTCTCTCGTGTCAGGTTGGTGAAACACTCACAATGTACTTGTACCTTTACCTCTATTGCTTCATACTTGATGTAATAAATTGTGTTTTCTATCATCATCAGCCTAATATGACGACACCGTGGCTTAGTTGGTAGTGACCCTGCCTACGAAGCTTGGTGTTCAGAGTTCGATCCCCGGCAGGGGCAAATATTTGTGACGAACACAAATGTTTGTTCTCGGGTCTTGGATGTTGTGATGTGTTGTATGTGTCCATGCCACCTGCGACACAGGGAATCCTATTGCAGGGGTGTGAGTGTGTGAACGTACCTAATTATAATAAACTCATTAAAAAGTATTTATATCACTAACGATGCTTACTGAAAGATACACTAAGGATCTTTACTTTTATGTTGTTGGTATGTTTAAGTACAAACCTTCAATGAAAAAGGAAATTAATATTAATATTCATTATTCGGGAACATCAAATACAGGAAAATGGCGCGTATAATGATCTTTGAAATTTTATAAGGCAGGATGGTAAACATTTATTATTTACTTGCTACTGCGTACGGTTGCGCCCGCATGATAATGAGATAATAAGATGCATACGTGCTTTTCCAACTCAAAACCTGTACAAAATTTCAGTAGTTTTGGCGTGATTGAGGAACAAACCTATCTATCCGTCTATCCACACAAACTTTCGCATTTTTAATATTATTAATTCTTAATAATAAAACTCCGTAGTCGGACCAATGCCTCACGCTGAAGTGGCGTTCTTATTTACGGAATTCTGGTAAAGATACATTTTTGAAAGAAATTATTTCAATGTTCTTTAAGCCGGTACAGCGTACCGTGTAACCGGCAATTAGCCCTGTATTTCAAGACTTGAATTTCTGCTTCTTCGCAATAGCGAGTCGATGATATGAATCAAATGTTCCCGGAAAAAGAAGTGGCCAGCTTATTAAAACTGCTCATAACTACTTTTTTTTGCCGCTCCGTACCACCAAGTCTCATAATTTGATTACAATGTCCGTAATTGGCACTGTGCTCTACATTATTCGAGATGGTTATACTATATGGTTGAATCTCTAAAATGTAAAGTAAGGTAAGGTAACGGGAGATTTAGCCGTGATGAAACAGCTGGGGTCTTATTATGTTAACGATAATGCGACACTAACCTTGAATCACGGCGTTGTTTGAAGAGCTTAGCGATGGTTTAACTGGTGTAGCCATAGAAGTATTAAAGTATAGAATCACACTGTAGTACATTGAAAACGTGTCAAAAAAGGGATCGAAATTAGCTAATTTCTAATACATTTTGGTCCAATGCGCTAAATTTCGAAACAGTGAAGTAACAACGCTAGGTATATTATAGTTAGGAATAAATAGGTTTTCATTATTATAAAACTTTATGGTAAAAAAATACGAAAAATATTTCAAAAAACATACCTATTTAATTTTTGTTGCACGGGGGTGTCTAAATTTTTTTGTCTAGTTTTCGCTTCCATCTTGGTTTATT
The DNA here is from genome assembly GCA_932526365.1 of Lobophora halterata. Classification (NCBI taxonomy): domain Eukaryota; kingdom Metazoa; phylum Arthropoda; class Insecta; order Lepidoptera; family Geometridae; genus Lobophora; species Lobophora halterata. The sequence continues at coordinate 4,600,829 of OW052012.1, forward strand.
ACTGTTAATCTTGGTGTTCTATTAGGAAGACCGTTTTTAATTTTTGGGTGTAGCTAAAACATTACCTCCTATTCCTCCTGAAAACCTCTCGCTTGGCTCTCGATATTTATTTATTTTTATTAGGTTGTATGAATGATTGAATGCACTTGTAGCTTATTATGAGGTTTGCTTGGCTTTAATGCACGTAGCCATTATAACTAAGCCCGCCTTAAAATAATTTTAAAATTCAAACGACTGCATAATTTCAATAAAAAGCCCTGTTTAAAATCCAAAGCCTTTAAACAAACGGCTCGTTTACTTAATCGATAACTCCTCCTGCACTCTTCAGATATTATAAGAAATCTGAAAAAAAAATCCCCATAAATCCTACTCAGTACGTACGTATCCTATCCTACTAATATTATAAACGCGAAAGTTTGTAAGTATGGATGGAACGATCAATAAACGATCTATAGGTAGCTCAACTACTCCAACTCGATACCCGAGGGCAGCGTGCTGAGAATACTGGCTGCATTGCCTCTTTGTATTGCAAGGATTATTCTTTGGCCGAGATAGCTGCCAGCCCTCTGATCTCGCGTCGCTTCGACCAGACGCTCTAACAAAATTGAAAACGCGGAAGGCTCCCATTCCCTATGGACCTAGGACCCCACATTTCAACCCCAAAGGGCTCATAAATGGATAATAAATTAATAAATGGTACAAGTATAGCCTAAATGCGGCTCCATCGTGGCAGCGCTTGAATCCCCAGCAATTGCGGATTCCTGCTCACACGCTTATGTGCAAATAGATTCGACGGCTGGATCCATTCCAACGGCGAGTTTATTGCATACACATACACATAAATTCTTATCGGAGCTTCGCTTTTTGCTCAGCACCATCTGAAAAAGATTAGCCGGTTATGAAGGAGTGTAAATGTTTTATTGCAATAGGACGATACTGAGACCATTGTTTTATAGCAAGTCATTACTCCGTGGATCTGGTTATCTTCTTGGATATATTTTTATGCTTTATCGTAATATTATACGCAGCTTCATTTGCAGGAAACAGTTAACTATTGTTATTATATTTCACGATGAAGGTTTGATCTTGGTCGTTGTCAGCCGTGTACAGACAGCGTCATAGATAAGTATCCCCCTTGCGTTATAATACCCAGCTTCAAATCCCTTTAAATCACCGTCGCGGCGAATGGAGAAGTTTTGACTTTCAAAAATAGATTATATTTGTATAACCGTATGTAAGACTAAAATTAATTTTAAGTATTATAATTTTTTGAAAGGATTTATGGCTGGGTGTCTTGTGCAAGGGGGATACTTATCTCTGACGCTGTCTGTACATGCACATTGAGTAAATTAAAAATATATTTTTTTTTATGATAAATTGTGTGCCTAATCTCGGGAGCATTGTGTCACGATCGCGACGCTGCATCGAATGTCGCGAATGCATCTCTCTCTACATGTATACTACAACCAAGGCCAAACGGAAATGGAATATCTGTACTCATATCGGTAGATACGTCCTCTATAGATGTCATGTTTTCATCAAACTCTAAACTTGTCATTTTGGAAAATTTCTCAATACTAAGATTGTCTGAAAGAGATCGCTTTATAATCTATAAGACCGCCTGTTGTATCTAATTATTTTAATGATTCCAGTCATATTATTACTTTGGCGAATATACTATGAAGAATATCTATCCATTCATTAATTCACTAGCTGACACCGGCAACTTCGTTTGCATACATTGGTTATAATATACCCTCCAAATTTCAAGTCTCTTCTTTCAATGGTTTGGCCTGTGCGTTGTCTATCAGTCCGTTAATCAGACAAGGCTAAGCCTTTTATAGATACTGATTTTAGTATTTCTTTAGGTTCCATGGTAGGTTTGTGCTAGGATAATAACTTGAGATTGCGCTAGCTTTATCGCAGCTGGATTGGATCATCCAGCAGCTCTTTTAGCTCTTCAGCTAACCATGAGCCCGTTTTTTTATAACTTCCATTCATACCTGCCTAAAGAAATCGTTCCAATATTAGGAAGATTATACAAAAATATTAACGACCCATCCTAAGTCTCAGCTGTTCCTTGTCATCAAAAATAAATAGGCTTTAATTAACGCCAACCTTCTCAAATCCTTAGATTCCCCAACAAGGTCTAACCCAGATTAGCCCAAGATCCTGAGCTAAGGCAGGGATCAAAGTTGAATTTGTGAAAGGATTGATTACGCACTCGCAAACGAAAGACCGGAGACGGTATAGAACTTTGTCAAAAGATGATACCTAGATTAGGTACCTATATCAATCTGAGTTTATCATGACCTTATTCGACACTGAATTAGGGAACTAAAAAGTTGCATAAAAATAGTCCAATGACGAAATTATTTCAACCCTATTTGTAGGCATGTAGTTTTCGTTGTAGGTAAATACATTTTTCTTAGAAAAGCTCAAGCTGTAAAAAACTTAGTAATCTCCGTTTCTTTGTTCAAACCTAATAACTTCTTATAGGAAAATAAATACACTTGTATGTACCTACATTTTTACTATTTCTTCCGAAGAAAGCTATATGTTTCTTCGAATAACCAATCACTCAAAACCTAAGATTTCGTGACAAAGGTTTTCGATTTTCCTTATTCTGCTGATGCTGGCTTCTTTACAATATTGATACTACCAATTCAAAGAAAGTATCCGATTATTTCTCAGTACTTACCTACTTATTTAATTACTAACACGAGTTATTAAAAAAGCCGTGTTGGCCGAGTGGGAGAAACCTCGAGTTTCGATCCGAAAGTCGTGGGTTCGAACCCGGTCGTACACCAATGGATTTTTCTGTTCACGAAATCTATGTGTGCACTAAAACATGTGCTTAACGGTGAAGGAAAACATCGTGAGGAAACCAGCATGTCATAGAACCTAAACAGTTCGAAGACATGTGTCAAGTGCAAGAAAGGAGCCTCTTTGAGGCGCACTTGAATTCCTTTCACCACACTGGTTCGCAAGAACTAGTGACACGATAAAAAGAAGACTAAAACGAGTTTTCATTATGTTTATCAAGTGTACAAAGATGTAACCGGGTAACTAAAGTAGAGCAAAGCTTTTGAATTCACGGTCCTAAATTGCGGATAGCAACATTTTTTCAAGTTATTTGGGTTAAGTTATGCCAAAAAAAATAACACAGAGTTCCAATAATTACATGACCAATGGCTTGATATTCTTTGTAGTTTTAACATTGTCTTAATGTGTCTAAATTGTTCAAAAAAAAAATTGGTCAAAAAATATTGATCAAAAAAAAATTGGCCAAAAATAATACCTTTAGTGTAACCCGATGTCAATACGACTTATACTTTTCGAGATAGCATGTTGGTGCCAAGGTGGGCGTCCAATATACATCTATATATATTATGAGTGAATTTTATTACAACAATTATATTACAATGAAAAAAACTAATGCTAAAAAATACCATGCATAAATTTGTTGTCCACTTATAATTGTACAAAATGTTGTTGACGAGTCAGACATGTAAATCTAAACTAAAGAAGAAAAAAGAAATAAAAAAGATAGGTTTAATTTGAACTTGATGCAAGTCTGAGCAAAGATCTTTTAAACGAACTCATAGATGTTCCAAATATGTCGATATCCATGCAAACTTTATTATAATAATAACACATACGATGCAACGGGTTGTTGTCAATTGTCAATCATCAAAGTGTATCTACTATTTTTAAATTGGGTGACAGACAGGCATAATATAGTTCTGTCTGTCCCTGTTACTGACAGGGGAACAAATAGAACTTTTTCAAATTTTAAAAGTTCCAGCAAGTTTCTGTTGCTGAAAAGGGGAAAAATATAACTTTTTTGGCCCATCTGTCACCCTAGGCGGACAGAGCAGGGTGACAGATGGGAATAATTCATATTTAGAGCTAGAGCTTGTTATTTTATTAAAATTGTACTAACCTTTACACTTTACAACAATCAAATAGTACAAAAATACGAGTAGGCTATGAAAATCGAGTAAACCTGTAGGTACTCTGATTAACTAATTGGTTTATGTTAGCCTTAAAGTTATGAAAACTTATTTATTTCGCAACAATTCCCCTGCATCCAATACAGTCCAGTTTACAAAAAACAAGTCCGAAACACTGATACTTATTAGTTTGGGCGTTGTGACTGGTGTGGCGAAAAATGTTGGGAATTTATTAAAAGTCCAATTTGAAACGGTGCAACGGTACGGAACCGCTGCTGCGACGGGAACAATTACAAAAATGCTTGTTCTCGCATCGCTTTCAATATCACTGGGGCGAGTGTGCTTGCTCTGTTTAGGGTTCCGTATGAATGAAAAGGTTTTCAAAAATGTACTACAACCAACTTCAATTGGACTGTTTTAGTGACCGTAAACACCACTGAATACTCACAGGGAAGGGAAGTCAAAATACGCAATTTCGTTTACTTGGCGTAATTTTTCAGTTATTTTGATTTCAAAACCAAAGTACTGAACCTATTTTTATGAAACTTCTATGCGATCAATCTGGTCAGGTTAGTATATAATAACCTTTAAAAATATAATTTTTCAAATCGGCTTTTAAACCACAAAGGTTTTAAAAACAACCGAATTGAGAACCTCCTTCTTTTTTTAAAGTTGGTTGAAAAGTACGATGGCTATTTAGCTCTACTATGTACCCAACTATACATATCCTAGTAGAGCGACGATCTGCGAAAGGCTACAGGCAAGAGATGGAAATGGATGGATGCGGCAAAACCAAACAATTCCATGGAGCAGTTGGTAAAGGAATATTAATTTATTTTAAACCCGTGGAGCCGTTGGTAACCAAAGTATGAACCTATATTTTTTTTTAGAACAACGGTTTCGTAGAGCTCCTGGGAATAAGCCAACCGAAGATAGGTCGTGATGGCGTACTTTGGGAGAGGCCTATGTCCACCAGTGGATTGTGAAAGACTGATGATGATATTACCAAACTACCACGCTTCTTGCAGAATTCTCACTAAACATGGAAAACTATTACCATAATTTTGATGCTTGTAAATGATACCGAGTGCACCTTCTATAAACAAGTTAGTACTATTTTAATGACCACAAACTCATTAGTCTAACACTAATGATTGATATTGATATTATTGTTACAAAAAAAAAGCTTCTATAATCATAGAAGCGTTAAGCTTACCTAGGCTTAATATAAAAAAAAATATTTAAGATCTTTATTTCTCTGTTCTGTGACATACGGAACCTAGCAGAATTTAACTCTTTCTCGCTTCTTGTTTGTTTTTCCGGAGGCCTAGCTGTCGCCCGGGAAAAATGGGCGAGTCAGGTCACGAGCCCTCTGAAGTGCAAATCGTTGTAGGCCGTTAACTTGAATGATTCCACTGCGGTTAGTCTGTGATTTTTCACCTCTCACCGCTACCGATGCTTTTTCATAGCACACGCCGTTTTTCGATAAATTGATTGAACCCCAATTAGTTTTCCGGTTTTCGGAATTAGCTATGTTTTTTTTAAAGCTTTAAAGGACAAAATGAACTACTCTAAGTTCATGGATATAGAATCAACATTTTCCCAAAATCAAAACTTTTCGCCACATTTTAATTTAATCCAAATGATTAAAATAACAAGTGCGTGAGCCATACATGAAGGTCTGGTTAACAGTGTTGCCAACGTAGGCGATTTATCGCCATTTAGGCTACTCAGGACTAGAATCGGCGATGAAAAAATCTGAAAGGCGACTGGTCGCCTTTTAGGCTACTTCAGGGACATGCCATTTAAATTAGCCGAATCGCAAACTTATTACTATAATTCATTCATATAATTTTTGACCAGAAAGAAAATTGCTCTATCCGACGCCTTATTTAGCTCTTCTCGAGTGCAGGTAGCCGGGCACAAGGAGTATGAAAGCAGATGGGGCACGAGGAGTACTTATGAAAGCACACTGCACTCGCACTGAATTATAGTTGAGTCGATTACTCCCCATTTGGAGATACCAATAAAATTTTGCACCGGCCAACTTGCGAACGTCTGTTTAAATGACTTCCGAATTGGCCACTGCAACTCGTGGCCAGGAGGCAGATGTTCAGCCGGGGTAACTAAGTTCGCAGGCGATGGATGTTTCCTACGTAGAACTGACTAATCTGTGATGTTTACTTTTCCATAGCTCGCATCTGGCTTCTGCTGCACTTTTGTCTGACTGTGTATGAGTCTTAAAAAACTTTTGCAATTTTTGAGGGTGGCGGGGGGAGGCTGATGATTGCTGTTAGTGACTACCGCAATTATCTATATAAATAAATATTATACTGACTAAATAACTCGGGAAAAACTTTTGTCACCTTCTTCGGCTCCTTTTCTTTATATATTATTCATTTTATAAAAACGAGTATAAGTACAGAGATGATGGCTAATAAAGACGAATGTAGGAAGACATGCTGTGCCGACTCCACCTGAGTGTGGGATAGGGCAGGAAGATGATGATGATTTCGGCTACTTTTATAGGCTACAGAGTTTTAAATTCGGCTTATTCGACATTAGGCTACTTGTGCTGTGAAAAATGGCGATATCAGTCCCGACGTCGTTGGCAACACTGCTGGTTAATTAATTCGAAAGCAGGATACAGAAGGCAGATGAGAAGAGCCGAAGATCGGGCTATTAGGTGCGACTTGGGAGAGACCTACGTCCAGCTGTGAACTGCTGATGATGGTGATGATGATGAGGTCAAGAATAATTATTAAGGCTTTGCCCCATTACCCAAAAAATAGCGAACACTATAAGCTTTTTATGAAAGAATACATGTAAGTAGAGCAACTGTGTAAAATAGAACGTAAAAATAAATGGAAAGCTTTTAGCAAGAGCCTGTCCCAACGGGGAATAATAACCAAGTATATATTATACTTTGTGATAGAGTACAAGTGGTATAACACAACAGCAACACTAATATTATAATCTAGGTGACACCCACAACTTCGTTTGCGTTACGAATAACGGTTGACGACACCGTGGCTTAGTTGGTAGTGACCCTGCCTACGAAGCTTGGTGTTCCGGGTTCGATCCCCGGCCGGGGCAAATATTTGTGACGAACACAAATGTTTGTTCTCGGGTCTTGGATGTTGTGATGTCTTGTATGTGTCCATGCCACCTGCGACACAGGGAATCCTAGTGCAGGGGTGTGAGTGTGTGAACGTTTATTTATTATGTATTATAAACAGAATTCCTTTAGTACGCGCTTACATTTCTTGAAGAACATAACCCTCAAATGTATGATATGATAAAAATATGTCTCTACATTATGAGGTTTGGCCTGTGTGCTTTCTATCAGTCAGTCAATCAGTCAGGACGAATGCTGAGCCGATTGATCCGACATTGCTATGCATGTAGCTCAGGGATTCTGGAAAAGGCCATATAGACATAGACTACTTTTGATACTGATACCACACATGCGAAAGCAGCAGCTTAGCAATTATGTTTTATAAACATAATTTCTCATCACTCACAATGTTAGCGGGCCCACTATTTGTAAGTAAACTCGACAAGTCAGGCGTAACTGCCAATCCCGCCCATCCCAAGTGCCACATAACGTGCAAAACATGGCGGAGACACTTAATTAACTCGAAAGCTAGGTAGAAACTTCGAGCGGGGTTAGGAGAAATGCCTAAGGCATTGCTACACCCGTTATTTGGTGTGGTGCAGTCTGTTCGTTTACACGCGGAGAACTGTTACGAGTATAGGTTAGCCGCAGCTACTGACTAATGGTGGCTTCTTATGGCCTGTTAGCATGGGCCGCGCCGCGTCGGGTCGCACCACAGGCGAGCGGTCCGATGCTGCCCGGGTGGGCGCGTATTTATATTGTATTGACGGTTAACACAGGCCCGTGTGAACACAAGCCGTGAGAAAGGGTGGTAGGGTCTCATCCGCGGCGCGCGTTCACCCGTACAGATAACCCTAGCGCGGCGCAATGCGTGTTAGCACAGGCCGTGTGAAGCCACCATTATTGAATAGTGTCATTTTTTTTGTTTTGTCGTTTAATTTTTTATTCTAGCTTTTAATAACACTAGCAACTTTTAACCCTATGCATTTCACGCTTTGATTTTACTAGCTTCTGCCAGTGGATTGCATTCGTGGCATTGGGCCGAAGTACCTACCTAGTAGTGGTAATGGGCCAGGGGTCGTCATTATAGTAAAAAGGTTTAATATCTTAATAAACTTTTTACAATTGATAAGCATTTCAAAGGCTTTATCCTGACTGAACAGCACGGGCAAAACCAGTAAACACACAGTCATGAAATTCACAGGTTAGTTCGTGAAGAAGGGTGCCTAAGCGCGTGCTAAGAGCGAATGAAGTTGTAAGTCTAGTTGAATAATTGTATGGTGAAACTGTGCTACTTGTAACAAATGTTTTAAGCTCGTCGTGTAAAAGGTACTTTACAGGCCTGAGGCCAAGTGTCAAACTTAAGCTCCGTACTCACATACGGTTTTACTCGATAGTTTTACTCCAAAACGAGTAAATATTAACGTGTGGACCGCAAAACTTAAAGCTCGAAGACTCGCATCGAGCCGGCTCGATGGAATTAAGGCTCGACCGGTTCGGTGAATACTGTACAGTGCGCGTCACTCGATACATAATGCTGAATGTGTGGACGAAAGTTCATGCCATGGTTTTTACTCGACATGATAGGACAATCGAGCAAAACCGTATGTGAGTACGGAGCTTTAGCCTACCTAGTAAATGTATTGCAAAGTTCACTCTAACTTTTCAACATGATTGTATCATACCATGAAGTTGTATTTAAATGTTATCATTGCTATAATATATTTTTTCCTTGGAGTGGAATCAATGTTGCGTAAAAAGTTCGAGAGAAAATTGAGCCCGTTATTATCAGTACTTTACTGGATGTCGGTACTTCTTATTCGCTGGTTGCTTTTATTTTTATCATGTTTGTTTATACATATTTTTTTATTTCGATGGCGCCTTTTTAGGTCCGTAATTTATGACTTTTTAGTCTTGACTAGTATAGGGCTAAAATGTATTGAATATATTGAAAAAATACTTACGCTACGATTTTTGTTCAATATAATCATAGTTTTGAACACCTAATGGATACAGAATATAAAATTAAATTAGTCTTTGAAATGAAGTTACATTTATTAGTTTTATAAAATGCCAATGGTGATATACCTATACCTATGAAAAAAATAATCAATGTAGTATGTAGGTAGGTATCTTTTGCACTGTTTAGTCGTTGCCCATACCAAAACTTATTTTTTTCATTTTCCTGGGCAAAGAAAAACTTAATGAATTCCTTGGTAAAAGCGCCCACTGCTATTCTAAACTTAGCTCGAATTGCATTATAGGAGCAAGTTGAAAGGATACAGTTTAATGTTTAAAAACTTTGTTTTTTTTAGTTGAAACCTAATAAGAATTTAACACAACGAAATTCTGTTAACCCTGATACCGCTTACACACTTTTTCATTTTAATTTTCACTAAAATATTCACAATGAATTAGGTAAAGGTTAGCATACAAATTGTCAATCAATTTATGTATCTATATTTTTGAATAAACTATTTGAATCTATACATATAAATGCCTTAGTCCTAACTGACTGACGCATAGACCAAACCACAGATCGTAGAGTCTTGAAATTTGGATGGCATGTTCGTCATGAAGTGTAAGTGACTTATTTGACTTAATATCCTAAGACCCCCGAGAAGGGCAGAGGGCGTCCACAGTGAGCTTCCATCGCGATCTGTCTAGAGCTTCACGTTTGACTTCGCTACAGGATTTGCCGATTGCTTTGACCTCCGACTCCACCGATTTTCGCCAATTCTGCTTGGGACGACCACGTTTTCTCTTGCCCTGCGTGTTCCAGTCTAGAGGATGTGGTCTGGCGCTCTGGGTAGCGGTTGGTCGATCACGTCATAAAGTGTTAGTTCGTAATAAGAAAGGATTTTTTTAAATTCGCAACGCAAACGAAGTTGTTGGTGTCAACTAGTTTAAAAATAATTGATGGCATTATTTACTTACTTATGAACAAATAAGACCTCCTTGTGAGCCCTTTTTACAAATACGGTCTATAATTGAATCAAAATGTTTGCAGCTACCAATTAGAACTGAATAAATATTTTGAACTCCTGCAAACATAAATAGAAACGGAGATATTAATTCTTCTTCTTATATTATATATGTGGTGAAAGGATTTCAAGTGTGCCTCGAAGAGGCTTCTTTTGTGCACTTATTCCATGCTTTTCGATTTTTTTAGTTTCTATGACATGCCTGTTTCCTCACGATGTTTTCCTTCACCGTTAACCACGTGTTATGATGCACACATAGATTTTTTGAACAGATAAAACCATGGGTGTACGACCGAATTCGAACCAACGACCCTCGGAACGAAAGTAGCGGCTCCCATTCGGCCAACACGGCTATTCAGAAGATATCACTGAAATACAGGGATTGAACAATCAGCTTTTAGTGTTTTTGCGTACCTATACCGATACCTCTAGTATCGCTACTATGAATATAACGAGTTTTAATTGAACGTGCTGCTGTGTAAAAGCTTTTAGAGATATAAAATAAGAAAATAAAAATTGGCCAAGTTAGAGCGAAGCCACGCTGCTCCGTTGCGTTGCGTCACAGTTTTATACTCGAATTTGACACTGAATGCATCCAAATCTAGCGCTGCGACGCAAATGCTAGTGCAAAACTGTGACGCACGCAACGCAACGGAGCAGTGTGGCTTTTTAGATCATGGTTTTTAAAACCGGACAACCGTACTTATGCTATCAGGGTATTAATTAATAAGTAGTAGTAAGTAGTAGGTAGTAATTAATGTGTAGGTATATCTCTCTAAAGAGTTTTTAAGACCTATGTCTATAGTCTACGCTTGTGATAATTCTGTAAAAATACACTTAATTACTTCCTTACCTGATGAAAGAACTTTGGGATTGTGGACGATTGCGATTTTGTATTTGGCGATGTTACAAGTTGTTATGGTGTAAAATATCTTATTATTACAAAAGGTTTAATTTTTTAACTAACTGAACTCTAAAACTGTAAAAATATGCATTTTATTTCTTTCGTCGTGTGGTTTACACGCCTCTAGTGCACTCACCCCGACCGGCTTGACTTACCTACAGTCAAACACTTTACACGAAGTCAATGAGGAAAGTAAATTAGTGCTAACGACCACGGTAAATGTGTTTCAAAAGAAGAAAATCATAATGAAAGAGAAATATGCGTACAACTTGAATATGAAGTAAATTATTTTAAGAAAGAAGAAAGATACGTAAAAATGGTTTGTTCTACTAATTTAGATAAAGTATACCCAAGTGCCGGCCATATCTGCCCAAGAACCGACAACCGTTGGAGTAAACGTGTTCTTGAGCAGAGATCGCGTCTAGGCAAGCGTAGTGTAGAACGACCTTTGGCTAGATGGAGCGATGATTTGCGAGCTATATCTGGCAGAAGGTGGATGAGAAGAGCCAAAGAAGCTTAGGAGAGACCTACGTCCAGCAGTGGACTGTTGTAGGTTTATGATAACTAAATATATATATATATATATATATATTATAGGATGTCTAATCAAGAAAACAATTACGACTACGGAACTATTTTCAGAATTCAAAGGAAACCCCAATAACTCTTTTTCATGAAGATCAGCATTGTAGCTGGTAAGAAATGTCATGAAAACTGATTCGAATCGACTTGCAACATTCCGTGTCGTAATACATTACTTTCGCCACTCCATCCATCCGTATCATCAAATCGATAAGAAATAAACAGCTGACTGAATACGTTACCTTTCCCCGAACTTGGCGTCAAGAAAATCATTTATCAAAGTCATGTCACCTCGAACAGATGAAAGGGAAAAACACCTTTTACGAAGCTGGTATCGATCACCCTGAAGTAGGTACCTATGTATGATCTACGTTACATAGCACGACACAAGAGTACCTAATGTTCCAAGTGCTGACTCAAGCCTACTCTCGAGTAGGAGAGTGAATGAAGTTATTGTCACATAGCATTTAACATTTTTTTACTCTGTTCTATGACTTGCAAGGCAATACCGGCTGTCTTGCGTAGAGCAACGATCTACGTAAGGCAGCCGGTATAAAGTGGCTTCCGTATCTGTGAAGCCGTTAACCGGGCTCAGTGGCGTGTATTTAGTTTCCTGACTGACTGACTGACAGATAGGATAAGCCAGTGGAAGGAGATACTTAAAATTTTGAGAATGTGTTCTCCGAGAGCTTAAAATGTGTAGAAAGAATAACAGAGAAATGACGAAGCATGAACATTATTTTCAGGGCGGTGAAACAATATGTTTATTTGACTACATAAACGTATGTTGACCGCCAACCACAAAGTGTGGTCGACTGTACACGTGATTGATTACATTGTTTGATGCTTGATTGATTGGTGTTGGTTGTGGGATGACCAAAGGGAGATGAAGCTTATAATTTACTTGAAACAGAAGGTTTTGATCGAATAGGCCTTCGATCAATGAGCGGTTAGTGACACGACACGATGAAAGTATACATATTTACGGTCTCTAATAAGGGAAAGACACTGTTCTTTATTAAAAATCACTATCTACACTTTTTATTATTAAGCATGGAAATGATTGCTACTTTTATTTCATTGTCACTGGTGATATGATTTCATTTTGTAACTCTGAAATCACCGGTGATATTGTCACCGGCTGTTATTGCGTCACCGAAATCTATGGCGGGACGTCACTCAATCACATTTTTTTTTACTATTTATGGGCTTGCGTTTATCTCTATAGCTTACTATTACTACTCCATTAAATAAGTTCAATCTAATCGATTACGACGACCCTTTAAGCTTTTAACACCCTTTTGAACACAAAACGCTTTACATTTTTTAACTAGAAGTGCTTTCAGAACTTTTTTTATCAAATACACAGAAACACAGTAAAAAAATTGTCCAAATACTCACATTTTAGGAAAATATTGTATATTTTTTATACTCTTCATATATGTTATCATCTTAGGCTGCAATATACATAAATAACTGCGGGAGATAGTTTAAAGGACAATATGGTCCTATCCATAATTCTAGAGTTCTAGACAGGCAGGTACAAAATTTTAAAAGTATGTACTTTATTACCTATTAACGTAATCATTGATTGTGTAGAAACCAACCTCAAAACTGTAGAAAATAGCTCCTATAGATTAAAACATTGTTACATTGAAACTAGTCAAATATCGCAAGGAAAGCCTAGTCAGCGAGCGTGCTGATAAGCTCGCGAGTGCGAGAGATTTTATGCAGCCGAAAACTGGTCACTTAAATGCTATTAACACTAAGAGCTCATTCGCACGAGCGATTGAGCGAATGAGCTCTTCAATGCGAGTTTATTGGATTAAATTATCTGTATTTTTATAAGCGAAACCCCAATCTGTGGCTTCAATTAATTTTAATGAATTATTTAGAGTACAAATATACCTACTCTATTAGTAACTAGCTCCATAAAGAAAGAAAAAAATAAGATTCGGACACTGATCTGCTCCTACTCCTAGTAAGCAATAAGTCCAAATTTGAATAACCTTAGAAGTGCAAATGAGTAAGCTTTACGGAAATCCGCCTTTCGCTAAGATATCGTAATCCATTCATTAATACCATGAATAGGTATCTGAGTTATCGTTTTACTTTTTCAAGAACCGTTTTGTATTATGGTTATTCCAATGCAAATTTACGCTATGTTAAATATAAAGTAAACGGAAATTAATAAAGGACCGTAGAGACATTCCATTCAATAAAGTCGACGTAGCATGCCTCTACGTCAACGTAGAAGCTTAGGTTTCAGTTGAAAACATTAACATAATGCTCATACACACATTAGCTGATGCCTGTGGCTTCTAGTCTAGCTAGCTAGTCTAGTCTACCCAGATCTTAACGTAACGTTATCGATTCTTCAATAAATTTGCAATTAGTGGGGGTGAAACTTGCATTGCCGTAAAACAGTTTTTAACTAGCACGGAAGGCAAAGTTTTATAATTGTATGTGTGTGCCTAATATTTAAATACTACCTAATTCTGAAAATAATTTATATCTCCTGATCATATTTTCTTATGTCTGATTTGAAATACAACCTATAAAGAAACAATGAATGTGTCTGATCATCCATAAATAAGTCAATTTCTTTATTTAACCTAGTTCAGTACTATTGTAATTATGGTTTAAGTCTGTTGAAAATAAAATTTATCTCATAATAAATTATTTTATCTTTGCTTGATCGAGTAACAAAATATCCATTGATTCATCAACCTCATGCACAGACATCGGTCTCTGGAATATTCATGTGTACACATTATTATGAGGTCATTTTCAAGTGAATCCGAGGCATTGTTCTCGAAAAATAAAATTATACATCGATTCTCATCGGCTGCAAAATTTTTAGTTTGGTATACATACGTACACCTTTCAAAAGTTTCTTCTTTCTCAAAATTATACCTTAGTTTTGATTTACGATCTAATTAATTAGAAACTTTCTGCCTATCAGTGTTAAATCTATTTAACTTTTAAAGTTTAAAAGCAGGTGCAATAAATTACAAGATTATTAATGAGAATTGTTTATTTAAAGTTCAACTAAAATTGGTTGCCTTTGACTTCGTTTCGAATCGAGGGTCAATTTTTCTATTATAATTCCATCGACACAATGTTGATGATGTATGGATGGATGTTTATTGCTAAATCACGACGAAAGCTTCAACTAAATCAATAAATAAGTATTGATTGAGTTGAAACTCGGCTCAAGTGTAGTTATGACCACATGACCCTGTAGTGGCGATGCGCCGATGCATTGGCTCTAAGGTTCTTATTAAGTACCTACTTATTATTACCTACTGGACTTATAATGTATTAACGAGTATAAATTAGACTGTTACAACGAAAAGCTCTATTACATACGAGCGCTTTAAAATAAATTACCTGTATTACTAAGTTATCATAAGATAAGATCAAGATTATTAAATATGAGTACCTAACCTACCTATTTGAATTTCGTTATTACTTCAAATAATTTACGAAAATGAATGAGTTGGTACCTAATGGTGCGGTTTTGTTTCGTTTCAAAGAACCGGCCCATTTTTATTCTCTCAGGACATTACAGTTTCAAAAGAATTCCTTTAAAATAAAAGCTCTCCAATTATTGTTTTCAAAGCTTCCCCAAACGGTTAAATGGCGGACCAGTTTAAAGGAAGTGAAGCCCCAAACTTCGTTGAATCTTATTGAAGCCAAGGAGTCCCACAAAGTTAGCGTTTCAGAATCAAGTTAAGATCCATTAACTATTCGTGGTTTAATTTTCCCAAAGATGAGGTTTTAATTCCACTTTGAAGGCTGGTTCAAAGCGTTTGGACTTTCGTAAAACTCATGTTTATTAGGTTTACTCGATATGATTCTATAGTTTAATACTTATGTATATCTTAGTACTCTTTGCTTCTATGTTTTTTTTTAATATTGAGCGTCTTCAGCTATCAACTTTGCAGATGACACGAACTTTCTAAAATATTTTATATTTAGGTGCGCTGCTATAATATCAAATTCATCGTATATTTACAGATACAAATACGTGTGGTCAGAAAAGTGCAGTAATACGATCATGCAGGCTGCGTCTAAAATTTCGTGAAAATGCATGTTTTGTAAAGAAAAAAAAGTTGATAGTGTCTGTCCTCCTTTCAGCAACAGTGGGATAGATAGAACTTTTTTATCCCATCTGTTACCCTTTATAATTCACGATAATTACAATAGATAAAGACAGGCGTATGAGAGCTTTGGCCCATAACAAATCCATTTGTATGTCGAAAATGCCATCTTCAGTAAACTTAGAAATTAACGCGTTGAATTGTCGATTATTGTAAAAGTTACCTGCTCTTTCATCTTGCCAGTCCAGTCCACTGGTCTGTTGACTTGAATAATGGTTCTTTCAAAGGAAGCTATCTCCAGGAATGGACGACCAAAAGTCGATATGATGATGCTCCAGTCAGTATCACTATACATTTTCTACCAGCATAGTATAAATTGGCGTAGTAATAACAGGGTCAACTGCAAATTTATGCAGATTGGGTTCGTTTTGTAGCTGTGCGTTGTGTACATTCGCTGTCGAAAGATAACGGAAGGATTTATGTCAAAGAAAATGTTGCGGCACCAGGGTACAGCCCCGACTTAGGTTGAAAGAGATGAGCTATTTTGGTACTTTACAATAACGAATAAAAGTTATTTTTTTTTATTACCTGAGATTTTTTGTATACGCTACGAGTATGTCTATTTCAGTTATGATTATTTATTTTAGTTATAAGTTTATTTATTTTGTATGTGTCTATTAAGGCAAATACATTAAATTTCATTTAATTTCAATAAAAAAACAAATTCATTCATTTCTGATGATACGATGATGATAATGGGTGAACCAATATTTTTTTGGTCTTAAATGGACTTTTTATACAGTTGGCGAAAGATGGCTATTTCTGCAGCGACGCATTCTCAACAATTATATTCCGGTGACGCAGTAACAGCCATCTGCGGCTAACTGCATAAAACGTCCATCCGAAAAAAAAAAAAAAAAAAACAATAATTATATTCGTATGCAAAAACAAAGGTTCGATTTAGGGGCCCCCACCATCAAACCAAAAACAAAAGGAAGAAAAACAAAGTAATGCCTTAAAAATTTGGATTTACTTAGTTGGTAATTCTGTTTGAAATAGCTAAAAGAGAAAGGTCTTGTTTGTCCCAGCTCATACGATACTTAGAAGTGGCAACTTAATAACAATTTTACTGTGGGGTCTGTATACAGCTTTTTCATTTACATATTTTTCTCTAAGCCCCATTACTTTCATGATACCATTTTAGATCCCTTTTCTTTTATTTGCATTTAGTAATCTACCCAATATCCACAAAAAATACAAATGAGAAAGGTATTGTTACGTTTCTCAACCAATGTCATGTTTTTTCAAAAGAAATTACTCTTCAGTACCGGAATTGAAGACGGAAAATAACGAAATTACAACGTCACTTCGTCGAGTCAAGTCTCTACAGACTGGCAAACGCTGTTTCCGATTTAAAAGGATATATTTTTGTATGAAATGCATTATGTTAATTAGTAGAAAAGAGAATAGCACTCTATATTATCTAATTTTATATTCCACTTTCCTTAGATTTTAATTTATCTTTTTTAATCAATTGTTATTTAGTACCTAATGTGATTCGCTCTTTAATTAATGTAATTGGCTGCTGCCGTCTTAATTAAAATAAAATAAATAAATACAAATATTTAAGCTCTGAGTTTGAATTTCTTACAAATCCTTAATTTTGCAATTCGTTGTTATGACCTCGTCTACTCGCAGGTTTCATTGTTATTTACCCTTTCAGTTTTTAAATTCGATCTATGTTGCAATATTTTTTATAAATAATGAATTGTTATCATTCATAAATATATGTTTTAAACAACCCTACAAACCAACGACACAATGCTAAATTTAACGTATGTATGGGAAAATGGCGCGATGGAACTTGATAAAAATTAGCACTCCACACGATCTGATTGGATGCAGAATCTGTCTACTTGTAAAATCCTTTATACATATTCCGTTGACGTTCGTTTCCACAAAATTATCTTGACAAACGTTTATTCTGAACGTATAAAAGACAATGCTTGGGAAGCTTGAAGATATTTTTGATATTTAAATCATCCCGCAATTTTCACCATTATACGACACGAGTCGTAGTCAGAATAATACTTACCATGTCTGCAACTGAAAACCTTTGTAGGTGCCTCATTATTTGTTTAACTCTCCCACAACACGTTAGCTTTTCATAATATGGATACCATTTCATTGGTTTTGGGTCTGTTGAATTTGGTATACATAAGCTTACCTTTAGTATAGTTAATAACTTAATTTTAGAGTCAGTAAGGAGCGTTAGTAGACTTATCTACCGAACCGTAAGGAGAAAATGTTGATAGAAAATCTCAAGGTTTTATTTATATTCATATTTATTAAGCATGTAATTTCAAAAACACAATAACAATATCCTATTAAATCATTAAACAAAAATTCAAAACACGCCCGGAGTAGACTGCACAAAATATGGCCAGTGATGCACATTCATTAGCTCTGTAACTGCGCAGTACAATGCATAAAATACCAGTGGCAAAGATTAGCATATAGATGTAACTTTTAGGAAAAACTTTTCTATGTTGAATCTCTAATATGAGCTGACCACTCGCTTTGGTTGTTGAAGCTCTCAGGCCGAACGAAGGTCACCTTCATATACTAAACTACTCCTAAAAAAATAATCGAACACAATCCGGCTTGATTGATAGACGATCTGAGCTGTTAGCAGAAAATGAATGAGATAAACTTAGATCAGGCTCAGTAACGTGTCTTGAAGATAAGTAACAATGTTGAGCATTAGACGGCCAGCGATAAATTAATGAAGATTGAGATCATCATCAAATATCTAATACTATAGAATCAGTTCTCGATAGGTAGGTAAAAACAACCAAAAAAGTATGTAGTGACTCATCTGTTTCTTGTGTCATTACAGGCTCTGCATATTATGATAATGGGATAGCGGTGTAAAGCTCAAAGAAGTGTCTGGCGCACAGCCAGCGGTGTCTCTGAGCAATCGTCGCCTTGTCTTTGATGTCCCACATCATTGAACAGTGGGATAAAGTACCGGGTGATTAATTAATTCTGTCAAATTGTAATCAATTCTTGTGTCGTGCAAAGCCATCTTATCTGTACGTAATAGTAGCTAGAATTAGGCTGTGAACGATATTTTTCTTGTTCTAGAAAAATCTGTGTTTTTGCAGTGTCTTCGCGATGCTAAGCTATTATGTTTTCGGTGACATCATACTTATAACTCTGATATCACTAAATCATGCAACCAAGGATCAAATGAGGCGTAATAAAGATTTGAAAAATAAGTTTGCTTACGCATTTTATACAATTGGCGCTGTTCTCAAATGTTTACAACCTTCCTTACAACAAAGACCAATTTCAAGATTTATTTTACTTTAATAAAAGTTCACAAGGCTAACAGAATTACTTAGATAAGCCAAAAGTTGAGCTAAGTTTCCTTTCGACGTTGAATTATTGTTTAAACAAAGAGGTTCTGCGGTTAAAACAGCTTGATGCAATGAAAAATGATGCGGCGAGTCCGACATGCCGAGACGACTTAAAGGATTAGGAGATCTCGAGGAGTCGAGGATAAACATCTGACAAAGGAGAGGTGGTTACAATCGATAAAGGGTCAAAATCCCCTCTGAAATTGAAGAACACATACATACAAGACAAAGACTGAAACGATTGAGAAACTAAATTACAATTCATAATAAATTTAAAAAGTGAAAGTTTTAATACAAGTTGTATAGAGAAAAATACAAACTCTATCTAAGCAATACTACACAACTTGATTGGAATGAAGACAATGACTGTAATAATTAAATAAAATAATAGAAAAGCTTGTATGAAAGTTGAATTAAAAATAAAATATTGTATAATAAATAGTTGGTGTTCAAGTGTGTAAGGCTCGCCGCTTGCGGTAAAAGCCACCTGCAATTATTTCCATGCTCTTCTATTTATTGTTCTCCTTCGCCAGAGCTTTCCGATGACTGAATTGATAATTATAAAATAGGGATAAGTCTAGTAGTAAATACCTAACCTACCTACATAAATAATGAAACATCTTCTACAATGATCAAAGGGTCCCGCTAAACATGCCACAACTTATCTCCTCCATCGTATAATTTCAAAGCACATACGTCATATTACGTTAGATGAACTCTGTTCTCTCTCCATAAGCATTATCTAACAGTAGCTGGTATGTGTTAGATGTTTCTAACCTTAATGTTTTATGAAATTAACACAAGGCCCCGACAACGTCAGTAACAGTTAATTAACTTTGAATTTGAACCGTGACATCAAGTTTCGGACAAACTTGGGACCCTTTCAAAGGATTTCGGTCCTTGAGACAGTTTCTTTATACAACTCATTATAAACAAATCGGGTTCCCACGACGCTACTTTGCGTCGCTGAAGGAAATCAAATTGTTTTGACGCAACGTTAGTTGTTAGAGGGCTGGGTTATTTACTTAAACTTTTATACTGGGACTGAGTAAAGACTGGGAATAAGTAGAAAATAGCTTATTAATGTATCAAAGATATTTGCTACTAATTCGCTGTCGCAAATGTACGTATGTATTTAATTAAAATTGAGCTGAAAGCTGCTGGAAGTGGCTTCGTGAAAGCGGCAAAAAAAGATTCTGTATGCTGTTTTAAAATACTTATACATTTTAGTAGATACCTATTCCAACAAGCAGACAAAGTACAAAAAAAAATTATTAGAGCTAAATGATAGTACCTACATTAAATACCAGCCAACGCTCGCAACAAGCAACGTTGCATTGCGTAATAAAATTCCTTGCTTAGTATGCACCTACACATCTTTATGAACATACCTACTCTCCAAATTTCAAGCCTCTACATTCAGCGGCTTGGCCTGGGTGTTGTCTGTTAGTCATCCAGTCAAGACTAAGCGTTATATCTACTTACATATTATATTGATTGATTGATAATACCTACAACTAAGTGATGAAACTGCGTTGTACAAACTTTCCCTGTTCCAATGTGTGTATTATTTAGAAACATGTTGTTGCTACACACAACACATTTAGATTCGCTCACTATCTGACACGAGCACGGATCTCCATTCAGTGGCAAATCGATCATATCCGGGATCGGATTTAAACTTGCCATTCTGGGGAGAGCGTTTACTACGAGTTCTAACGATCCGTTATAAATATTCTAAATTCATTGTGTCCTGCGAGATTAACGTCATGGTAACGATGCAGAACTTGCAGAGCAGGCGTATGATTTATGAGAATTAAAAACCCTGATTTTTACTAAAATATGTAGGATCGGCTCTGTAATTGTCTTTACACCCAGCTTACGCCAGTGTTCTCCTGTGATTAAACCATTTGTAGTTTATATTATTGGTATACCTTAAGTATTTTAATCACATCAGTAGTTTACTCACGCAAACCCATGATGTGTTCGTGTGAGTGGTTTAATCACAGGAGAACATCGGCGTAAGCTGGGTGTAAAGACCATTAGAGAGCCGACTGTACCTATGTACCAGTTTTTTGGAGTAAAGAATCCAGATAATTTATTGATTCAGGCGTTACTTTGCGGAAATCCATAAATATCAACAAATTATATAAATATATTTAGTAATAAATCCGCTTGATTTCTAAACAAAGGTTTTAATTAACTTAACTTTAGTTTAGAATTTTAGTACACATTACTATACCACAAACCAAAGAGTCAACGAACAGAAAACCAAAGTTCAAAGATACGACACGTGTTTCGCCTCTACACGAGGCATCATCAGGAGGTGTGGACTCGCCGAAGTTCGAAACGAGAGAGATCTCTCGTTTCGAACTTCGGCGAGTTGGCTGAGTGGCGAGAAAATTCTAAACTAAAGTTAAGTTAATTAAAACCTTTGTTTAGAAATCAAGCGGATTTATTACTAAATATATTTATATAATTTGTTGATAAAGAATCCAGAGTTTAGCCATTGTTTCTAATTGCTAGCAGATTCCCTTTATTTGTTGTTGTGCCAAATGTACCTATATTTGGCAGGGAATCAAACCGGACAGTTGCGGCGCATCGCGGCCATAATGCAACCATAATGCAGGGACTGTGCCAAGGACTATAAATCTGTTTTTATACAAAAAAACAAAATTATGAAGTTGACCTGTCCTGCTGAAGCAAATACCTTACGATTTATGTAGATATTTACATTACAGTGAGTTGGAAGATAATAGCGCAGGTTTAGGTAGATACATACAAAGTTTGCTAGACTTGTGCAAATCTAAACTTGCGCAAGTATATCGTTAGGTGTGGCCGGCATTACAATTACTGCCCATGGCTTGAACACACGAGTCATGTTATTCCCTGTTAGTTATGCCGTTGCTATATGGCTATAGCACTCGTCCACTTTGAGATATTTTACGACGATCCCTCTTGAAAGTCCAGTAATTTCACTAGTTACAAGCCTTTTTTTTTTTTTTTTTTTTTACAATGGGAAAATGCTTTACGCATGCCCTTTAGCCAGGGAGGGCTAAAGGGGTATGTCGGGCTCACCACCAGACTACTAGAGGAGTGCTAGTGGTCGGTGGCATACCGACTAAAAACCCATTGATATTCCTTCAATCACCTCAGAGCCAATGCGTCGTCAAACCACTCATCATCAGACGAGAGGTTTGACGGCGCATCAGCACTAGACAGGGTCACGGGGTCCCGGTCGGATTCGACCGCGGCTAGTTACAAGCCTACTTTAACCGGAACACAGACACATAATCGGTTATTACTTTGACGGAGTCCTACAGGGGAAACTTTTCAAAGGTAGAGTCAAAAATAAACTCCTATAGTAATATTTTGATACCTACTCATGAATTCCTGCTCCTACCTCGACGCAGGTATTTCAAAACCTGTATGGGTTAAAATCCACGCAGCTGAAAACCAACCTAGCTGGCGCAAAATTGACAGAGATTAAACAAGGTTTTACAAAAACATAGATAACTTCAATTGGACTGTTCCAGTGACCGTTAACACTACGGAAAAGTCACAGGGAAGCAAAATATACAATTCGTTTACTTTGACGACATATTTTTTCAGTTATTTTGATATAAAAATTAAACTATTGAACCGATTTCTATGGGACCAATCTGAAAGTATATACTCTCAAACAAAAAAATAATTATACATATCGGTTTCTAAACCACAAAGTTCACAGGTAACAAACATAAAAAAAACATTCAACCGAGTCGATTACCTCCTCCTTTTTTGCAGTTGGTTGAAAATTGATCCATGGAGGAGGTCATGACCCTCAGCATTGAGGAATACGACGCAAGAAAGAGGATGAACTAATAAAGTTTTAATTTAAAATTCCAATTTCAAAGGAAAGCTACGACAAAAGGAGATCATATAGACGAATACAATTGATGACCAGGTTATCTCTCTGTGTACAGAGTAAGGGACAATTAGAGAATGCAAACTACGAGGTCGGACATCGTCGACTAATTACATTTGCTTGCTGCCTCGCACACAGATATAACTCTGCACGATGTAGGGTTGACGAAAAACTTAAAGATAAATTTTCCGTAGATGTCTCCGATTCCGTCTAAATTCAAATTCAAATTCTTTATTAGCTA
This sequence comes from Lobophora halterata, assembly GCA_932526365.1. NCBI lineage: Eukaryota > Metazoa > Arthropoda > Insecta > Lepidoptera > Geometridae > Lobophora > Lobophora halterata. Next base: position 4,624,049 of record OW052012.1, read on the forward strand.
CAAGTAAGGTTGTAGAAGTTCTTTCACAAACTTGACCGTTAAATTCGGTATGCATCAATAATATCCTAGGTATAAGTTTAAATACAAAGGAGATTTCAAATGAAAATAATTAAATCTAGATGAAGAATCTAAGTAACGTGTCAAATATTCTGCCGCAAGACAATCATTTGTAAACATTACTGTGTTCCAGTTTGAAATGTTATGTAGCTTGAAAAATGGCTGGGTTTTCGAGAATATGGGTTGAGTCATTCAGCTTCTCAGTTTCTGATTACACACAAATCACTTATTATTTAGGTATTATTATAATTCTATTGAAAATTATTTACGCTATAAATGTTTTATTCAATCAGGACAAAATTTATGCTTTTTTAAATATTTCTAAGACTTATACGGATACGAAATTTGTTTGCAATGGTAACGCAAAATGTGTATGGTCTAACTGGAAATCTGAGCCAAATACTCGTATGTATTTAAATGCAACAACCCTATGAACTGGATGCAATACCTATTGGACGATAGTAATTGCTATTGCAGATTGGGACGGTACGAGCGTGAGAAATTATTATTTGTGTATCGGGACCTATAGATCCTTTGAAATGATTGTTATTTCCCAATATGGAAACTAATAAAAAAACAAAAAAAATAAAAATAAAAGTACACAATCATAAAAGCGTTGATTTTACAAACATGTGTAAAGTGCACGAAAGGAGCCTCTTCGAGGCGCACTTGAAATCCTTTGACCACACTGGTTCGAAAGAACTAGTGACACGATAAGAAGAAAAACGGTTAACGGTTAAAGGTTGGCGACCAAGGTGACCGGCGACAAGTGTACCGCGACTCTGGTCGACTGTCGTCTGGCGAACAGTAGCATTCCGATGTCATCGACCGCGACCTTCAAAAATATAGCAAAAGGAGACGTCAAACGTCAGAGTCTGCAAACATAAATTTCTGCCATTTTTTACGGGGGACGAAGTAAACACGCATTGCACACGCGCCTAACAAAATCTTATTCACGTAGGTAAACGTACACTATAATAATCTCACACATCATATTAAAATATGCACACAGTTATCAAATAAAACTAGAAGGTTATATGGCTAACAGAGAGGTACGCCTTGCATTAACATCTCCTTTGGCTAGATTCTCGAAGACCGCGACGACGATATTTCTTATAGGGTAACAATCATTATCATTAATTTTTTGAGTAACATCTGCTCTTCATTCTGCAGATGCCTCAACCCAACTTTTCAAGAACACGGCCCTTACCTCTTCAGTCTTAAGCTCCATTTTATAGCTAGATAGATTATTTGATAACTTTACCTCCATACCTCTTTAGGCAAGGGAACAGTTGTAAGCCTGAGCTACTATTAAATTTTGCATGAAGTGTCCTATCCATACTCTAACAGTTTTCCCCACAAAACACATTCAGAATCTCAGTTGCAAAACATTTTCCGAAGGGTTTGCACTCATAAGTTCCAAAGCGAAGGAAATTACCCGACAAACACGCAAACAAAGGTAGGACGCTGTTTTGCTAGCACCTTCACACTAATTACCTTGTTTACCCTCGGGCAATGGAAGCTTTGGACTCAAAAACACAATGTGAATGGTTTCTAAACTCGTAGATGATTTTTCCGAGAAATAGGTAGGTTACACAACACCAGAGTTCAAGTCTGGTTTTCAGTTTTTGCAATCTAAAAACTAGGCATGGAAATGATTGCTACTTCTATTTCATTGTCACATGGTGATATGATTTCATTTTTTAACAGTGAAATCACCATACCAAAGTGCCTTCTTGCCAAATTAAGATTTATGGTATAGGTATGGTATACCAGGTGACGTCAAATTAGACCAGTATTCTGATATTACAGAGAAATTCAATACACATACGCTCGACTAAAATTAAAATGAAAATAAAAAAAAAGGTTTTATTTATGATTAAAATAACTTCGAAAAGGTTCAAACGCCAGATTTTAATAAGGGTAATCGAATAGCTTTGTGAAGCAAAAAATATATTAGATAAATTGGACAAGATATCATACCCGTTATTTCTAAAATTCAGTCCATGGAGAATCTGGTTCTATTTCACAATTCCAGTGAGTCAGGGGAAAAAAAAACATGTGGTGTTGATAATACATGTGGTTTTTTTTAATAAGTAAAAGGCTCGTGTTTATTGTTTTTTTTTACAACCTTCACTGAAGTTGTAAATTAGAACCAGATTCTCCAAATACTCCGATATTGTACCTTCGCTTACTTACACACATAGCTACCTACAGTACTTATAGTACTGTATATGTATATTAGTGGTCACTGCGAAAGTGAGGTACATTGTTCGGCTATTTGTGGTAACGTCCGACCAACATTTTGCGGGTGAATCGAAAACCATTTTCTTAAGTGCTCTATCTGTATAATTTCGCACGGAATGGGTAATTCCCGACATAGTTCTCGGTTTATGAGCGGTAATTATTGTGTGAGAAGATTCAGAAAATAGTATAGTAGGTCAGAGAGTGCCATTAAACTTTCTCTACATCTGACTCTACGTCTGAACATTATTATCGGAACTATTTCTGATTTGATGAAACTTATGGCGTGTTGATAGAGATAGTACTTTAGTACCTACCAACTGCATATAATCTTATGCCGACTTGCACCAAACTTTCAAAGTTCCTAAGTGATTATTTATTGGCAGTTCTTAACGGTCAGAATCTGGACTGTTTAGAACTACCAAGCGAGTAGAGTAATTGCTTAGGGAATTTGACAGTTTGGTGCAAGTAGGCATTAGTATGGCAACTGTAGTATCAACCTTAATCATTAAATAATAACTAACTCAGTTTTTAACGTTTCTATACCCGCGTATGGGTGTGTCAGATTTCCGAGTTGAGTCTCTGTGTAGCTTCATAATAAATGGTATTATGCGACAGCGTGTAGTGTGGCAGCGACGACGTGCCTTCGTATGTGCGTTCGTACCTACTAGGTACATACATTTTCTTACAAACAAAATACGGGTACATAAAGGTAAAATTCTACAGTATGTACGAAAAACGAATCATTATGCGCCCAAAGTCTGCCAACGTAAATAGTTTCTTTCAGTATTTTAGAAAATCCTTGCAAGTTGAGTATATACGAGACGTTTTCGTATGCACACAGAGAGCTGCGCTCAATCAGGTCTCAAAGAAAAGTCTGGATGCCGAGATCAAAGACGTAGAGTTACCTTGCCTAGCGAATGTATACGGCCATATTCTATGCAAGCGAACTTTTGCCGATTTTATGTGAAACTCTATTTTGGCTCTCCTCGATCCGCTGAGACTTTAGGACATGTTTGCCATTAAGGGAAGGAAAAATACTGTCGTAACTTTACTTTTAATCTGTTTGCAATTTTCGTCACCTGTACCTGTTCATAGTCTCTTAAGAAAGTTTATGGTATTAAGCCAGGGAAGCAGATCATTTTAATAGAAGTATTATTATCTCGCGATCAAACGAGATCCTAATATGTTTTGCTTAAACAACTTCACTACAACGTGCTCAAAATGCATCTCACAATTCTTACAATATTATTAAAGATGGCACTGAAAAGCTTCTTTACAAAAGGCGAAAACGAAGCTGCAAAATATTATACTGCATATGCACAGACGTTCATATCGGAGCAAACCGCCCTCGCAGAGTGATTGCGTTAAAAGGCGAATACATTTTTCACGAAAAATAACACATATTTCACAATGAAATTCTTGTCGATCGAGCAGCCGCTTTGTCTTGCTTCTATTCCTCCATTTTTCTCGGTTGATTTGTGTTCTATGAGTGTTCCCGGTTCCGCTGCACTCGGTCGCTCGCCTCCCGGGAATATTGGATATCTGTCATAAGTTATAAGATTCGCATACCGACTTTATAATGCACTGCACATCGCGTGCGTCGCTTACAGAATGCAAGCAATTTATTGGGAATTGCTAGATATTGATAGACATTATCCTCAATTCTGATACAATGTATTCTCACGTTAATATCTCATATCTTGGATGAGTTCTTATTTACAGATTCCCTCGGCGAGGATCAGCACACGTTTCGGTGAGTACAAAAACACGATATATTTTCGCAATATTTTCTCCCTCCGGAAAATGTCTGAACTAAGTGGAGGGTGGTGGTCTTAGGTGTAATAATACTTATAATATATTTTACTGATAGCTTTCCAAAAACTCCACCATTTGCCAGGTTATCATGAAACTTCGTATTGAATTATATTTTAACGCGATATAATCGACTCTGACGTACTTTTAGAAACGTCCTTGGACGTACTCAAGGCGAATTAAAGTCGCAAAGTGATAGCGTTATTAAACTGGAAAGCTACCATAGTATTATGTTTGTTGTAATGTAATATTTCTTGTGACGTCCGTTTGTGGAATTTATTAAAGTAGCACGGAAATGCGACCCCGGTTGCTCAATTTAGTCCGTTATGTTACAGCTGCGGAAAATAACTAGGTGAGCTTACCAGTTTGGTTGATATCCTTTCTGTTTGTTAATAACGTTGTTAAATAAATTGAATTACGCACATTTTTTCATAACAAAGCTTTAAAATAAATACAAACAGTAGAAACTTACTTTGATTATGATGTTATCTTCTTTTCGTGTTATTTATTTATGTTATGTTTGTAAAACCAAAAATTTAATTAAAAAAGCTACATAATCCATGCTTAATTTCATTACCTACTATACGATTTACGACTCTGAAACTTAGGCTTCATCCTCACATGTGAACATTATTAGTAAGTATCTTAAGCCAATTTAACGATCTCCAACAAAAGCCATGAAAAAATATACCCTAAGGAGAAATGGAAACCATCCAAAATCAACTGAAATAATTCAAAGTGATTGATGTGAAGATCCTCATTGATGTGAAGTATCAAATTCATCCATTACCTGACCAACTGTTCCGTTTCAGCGCGTAGCAGAAAAGTGTTGGTTCATTTCCTTTAAACGAACAATTCAATTAAGAAGGTAGGTCTTACCTCCGCTCGGCTAATTGGGCTACCGGCTTACCGTTCTTCTTGCTAAGCTACTCAGGCCCAGGGATGTTCCTACTCAGTTTCGACAAGTTGATAATTACAAAATTATCCGGCGTTACTTTGCGGAAATCCATAAATATCAACAAATTATATAAATATATTTAGTAATAAATCCGCTTAATTTCTAAACAAAGGTTTTAATTAACTTAACTTTAGTTTAACTAAACCAAAGAATCAAAGAACAGAAAACCAAAGTTTAAAGATACGACACGTGTTTCGCCTCTACACGAGGCATTATCAGGATGTGTGGACTCGCCGAAGTTTGAAACGAGAGTGAATTATTATTATTAATATTTAAATTTGAGTGAATTATTATAATTAATTATAATTAGTGTTATTACTTACTTAATTTTCCGAGTAAAACCCATAGATTTAAAAAAAATGTGTGTACTACACACAATTTTTTTACACGCTACACGCCAGCGACCTTGCTTGTAGCGTGTAAAGTTGCTCAGTGTCATCGGCATTTTTACAATCTACTTGTTGACAATCCTTCCCAAAAGCTAACACGCTCACACGCTAGCGTTTAAAAACGCCAACAATCAGCTTGTAAAAACGCTTGTTTGTCATCGTACTATTACCAAAGTATCGTCAGTAAATACTAAGCAGTTTTTGATAAAATTTCATTATTAACCGGTCGAAAATTTACGGAAGGCTCTATAAACGTGTCAACACATGCCCGTGATTCGTTCATTAAACAGGCACACGTAGCTCGGCCGTGCCTGAGGCTACAGGGGTACCGAAACTGAGGGATTATAGACAAATGTACGAATTTTATTGTATGTACGTACTAGGGCTTGCAGTATAATCCGTAAACTGATTGCGCCTAAAAGCTTTGAGGTTTGCAGCAGTTCTGATTATTTATATTAGTTAGATATGTAATTGATCGGATATTATGCAGTTGCATTAAATTAATTAGATATTATTTTGTTGCCAAATTCATATTTATAAACTGTTATTGCTTAGCCATTCAATATTTCCTTTTAAAGGATATTAATCAAGTTGTTTAATCAAATCATTGGCGACTAATATAGTGTAAATAATGTATAGGCCTAGAATCCCACGTCCCGCTATTTCGCTCGCACATTTGTACATATTTTATGATACAAATTGACTAAGTATACATTTCTAAAAAGTGGAGCGGTTTATTTGTTACAACAACCTCACGAAATTTTTAGGTATATTTTTTGTTATGATATGTTAAACAGAAGCGAAGGAAATAGGGCAAAACTGTTTTTCCCACACTGTTCCATCCTATACTGTTCTCTTCATTTACTAGCGTTACTTATCATCATGCGTTTCGTGAATAAATTTAAAATTTGGATTCTAAACAATATTGCATTATTATAAATTTATATTCGGACGACACGGATGGTCGAGTGGCAAGTTGGTTAGACCGCCACGCCCGGTGTTGCGGGTTCGATTCCCGCTCAGGACAAATATTTGTGTGATTAACATCAGTGTTTGTCCTGAGTCTGGGTGTTTTATATATATTCTATATATGTATTTACAAAAAAAAAGTATTATAAGTATTCTTATCAGTCATCTGGTTCCCATAGTACAAGCTTGCTTAGTTTGGGGCTAGATGGCGTAATGTGGAAGAAAAAATATAGGTATATTGTTTAATTATTAAAAAGAAAAATTATATTTCTCTTACCGATTTTATTCAAAAATATGGCATGGTCGTCCTTGTCCAACTAAGACTGTTAGCTCGTAAATGGATGAATATTTGAAACCGGCTCGGGTGTTCCCTTTGAGCCGAATCCACCTGATGTGGCGATCTGTCTCCTCTGATAATACCCACATGATCTAACGAAGCGTAGTTGCGATAGTTAATAAAAAATTACGAGTTGTCAAAAGATAAAAAAAAAGATTTAGCTAATTTTAGCTCGTGGTCTCTGTGATCACATTCAAGCCTATTTTAGGATCTGCCACTTACAAAGATTTGACGTAACAGAGATAAAACCGTCTTCCAACTATATAATGTAGAAATGCAACTAGTTTGCTGTTAAATAAGCAATAAACATCATTGATATAACAAGCTCTTTAGCAAATATCAAACGTTTTTTTTTTCAAAAATACATATACATCATTCATTATTATTGGGGAAGCAACTACAGAAGTCTTATAAAACCAAACTCTAAAAGCACGCAATGGTCACTTGTCCAGGAATCCCTCATCGTCTCACCAGTCGATAGTTTATGCATAGATCGTGGAAGGCAGACCATTAATCTATGGAGTGCCATAGATTAATGTGATCTACTAAGTGCGGGGCACGTGGCGACTGCTGAGACGCAGCGGCCGACATATTGGCCTGATTCACGGCGGTGATAAAGGTGATTTATTGTTACACCTCCTTAGATTATTTGAAGATGAAAAGGTCGAATGAGGATAGGCCTAAAATAATGAAAATTGGTAAAAGATCCAGACTAGGTCCTGTAAATAAGTAAGTCAGTAAATGGACTCCTTTTTCTGTACTTAGACTCTTGTTTGACCTTTGTGCATCGGATATCCTAGCTGGTAGTCTAGCCAGCCTAGCTCCACCTATAAGCATTGAAGTTTTCTGGGCTCTTCGTAGGCTTCGCGGAGCGATCTCGGGTTATTGAGGATTTCTTATCGTGGTTGTAGGCATAGGTAGCCGTTTCCAGCTCGGTCAGGCCTCTACAGAGTGGGTTGTCTGTGTTTCCAATATTTTAGGTGTTTATTAAGCAGATAGTTGCCAATTCTTCTTTTGATCATTTCAAACTGAGTAAGCGTTTTGTTAAACGTTGTGCAAAACATGGATTGGGTAGGGTCAGTCTTGATTGTTTACTATGCTTGGTTTGCGACCAGCGCTCACTGTATTGCGCTGTTGTACGTTTACTTATCCACACGTGCAGTTGAGATTGAGGGTAGTGGTAGAAAGAGAGATGTCGAGATAATAAATTCAATAAAAAAATTCTTATTCCTTTTGCAGCCCTATACTCCCCCTACACCATACTCTCATTGAAATTTACACAGTTTTACTTTCAGCGTCCACAAGAAAATAATTTCCACGCCAACAAATTTGCTGAAAACGTACCTACGCATTTTATGTTAGGTATATTTAGTGTTCTACCGTTATTGGTCTGAAGTGAGATTTGATATTGCCTCTTAATAAATAATGTTGTTTTGATTTTGAGAATTAAAGAACTTTAACTTTTTAGTGGAGAATTAAACAATAAATTAAAAAGCTACATAACAAGATAATACAATGTTATCATTTACTTGGTAGCGGCAACTCAAGCAGAACAAGGTGAATCAAGACACCGCAAGTCTCAATTAGTTTCATCACAGTATGAAGAGCAAGTTGTCTCAACAGTACTGAAACTAACACTATGTTTGAAAATATTATGCAGTGCTATCTAGCCCAAAACTAAGCATAACTTGTAATGAATCAGATAGATAAGCGATAGAATTCATTTTTTAAATAAATCCTCGTATTCTAGGTACTAGAAAAACACATCGACTACAGATACCAACGTTTATCACACAAATGCTAGAAGCGACACTATAAAGTGACGTCTTAATAGATGTTCAACTTGGAAAATAAATGTATTAGAAATCTAATCAAAATCGACACCGAGACGCCTCAATTTTAAAAAAATGTGTCACTAAACGATATTGTATGCTTTGTATGAATTGAATAGGAATTGAATTGTGTGTAAGTAAATTTTTATTCTGTACAAAGAAATTAACTAAATACTGTGCAATATGAATAGATGTTTGGCAACAAGGTGGTCGTTAGCGCTCCAGCCATTGTAATCTAATCAGCAATTGGTAATTAGAGGACATCAATTGCAAGAGTAGAATAACGTGATTATTTTATTTAATGACTCTACGTTAGGCATCTCCTAGATAGACGATTAAATATATTGCGCAATATGATGAATTGTGCAATATTATTGTCCATAATAGGGTTTACATTTCATTCCTTGAATCTTTTTATACAATAATAGTAGATTATGCACTAAGGGGATAAAGCAGTGTCTTATGTCACGGGTGGCATATTGAACCCTGAGCTAACGAGGGACTCCGTTAACTCCTGAGCGAAGCGAGGGTGTTATGTAGAGTCCTGAGTGACGCGAGGGGTTCGAGCTGCCCAAGACGAAGACAGCCTTATCCCAGAGGAGCATACTCTACTTTTCACACCTTCTGCGAGGCAATAAAAAGCCAGGGCTCCAGCAGCGAACACCGTCTTTTGTCTCACAATCTTTGAAGTCGCACCTTTTTTCTTTTTTTTATGAGTTCTGTTTATGGTGGCCAGTTCGATTTTAGATCAAACCTTTTTACAATGCCCCCCTATGGCTCTTTTACTTAGAGTTTTCCGCGAGTTTCCACACTAATTTGACGTTTCAAATTCAAATCACATTACTACCCTTGGGAGTTTCATACAACATTACCTCCCTTGGTAGGTAATGCTTTGCTTTACCTTGATGATAGCATGATATATAATTGGATATTGTCAAGCAGGTGGTGTGAAAAATATATTGTGCAATGTTATTATAGGTCTAGGGGACACTTTATGAGTGTATTGACTTAAATCTCAAACACAATACTGTATTATAGAGAATGGTTAAATAGCACACTATACATTAATAAGTTTATTCTGATACCACGCGGGCGAGGCCGCGAGCGGCAGCTAGTCATAAATACCAACAGATTTTCACCACAATAATAAAATTATGCCGGGTCATGAACTGAAGCGAATAAAATAAAGAACATTTTGTAATATCAGAGAGAATTTGCTTTCAGAGATTATTGAAATTCAACGGCATTCACAAAAACTGTGCGTTAATAATATTTTTAACAGCGATTTTATTTTTTTCCTGGGTTTTTCGAAAAACCAGGATTATTTAATTGATGGGAGTGATTTGTTTAGGTCTGGATATAAAAAAATATGGAGTAAAGAGAAGAGATAGAGTACAGATAAAAAAGATAAAAGAGATAACGAAGTTCAAAAAAGCTCAAACAGTATACAGAAAACTGAAATGGCGCTGGACAGGACATATGTTGAGAGAAAAGAAAGATAAATGGACAAAATTATAACCGAATGGTACCCTAGAGAAAGCAGGCGAAGCAGAGGAAGACAGACAAAGAGATGGGAAGATGATTTTAAGAAAGCAGCAGGCCCAGAATGGTTACGTATAGCAAAAGATAGAGACAAGTGGAAAGCCTTAGAGGAGGCCTTTGTCGAAAGACAAGCTGTTGTGAGGGGAGAACAACCCAATGCCGACGATAGCACCTAGTTAGTTTAAGTAATCGATATTTTGTTACCTCTACTAAACTTTCAAAAATGTTTTGTTTATTAAGTTAAAAGTAACAGTAATAAAGGCTTATTTTATTTTATTTATTTATTTATTTTATAAAAAAATGGATTTCCATTCGGATCTTTTAAATTTTTATCAACTAAGGAAGTGTCGATCGTCTTGTTGGTTTGGGAAGAAAATCGATAGAATACTTAAATACTTTTTTGTTTGTATAATAAAATACTTTTTTTACCTACATAGCATACCTATACACCATCACTTTTTAATTACCAAAAAAAATTAAATGGGCTATGCAGACGTTGCATCTGTGCAGTCAGAGTTTTGAATTTCTACAAAATGGCAGAGTGACAGCGGAGCGAGTGCGGCGCCCGAGCCGAGGTTTTGCGAGCTGGCTCGAGCTAGGTACCCGGGTTTGCCAAACGATGCATAAAACTTAAATTATTATCAATTAAAGGCAACTGACGCAACCATAAGAATATCCATAGGAAAACGACTAATGTTAACAGTTATCCAATTTTAATCAAATTTTATCGTTTTTAAATCGTCTTAATTTTTTCAAGTTTTTTTGCCGTAAATTAATTATTTTAATTTTTTTTTGTGTTCAGTTACGGCAACTGACTATGCGTATTTTTTTTCTGGTGATTAAATATTGACCGTGTATAGAAAACACCTAGACAAACATCGATGTTCACTGATGATTTTGGAACTAATATCGGTCATTCTAAAGGTGTTTGCTTCTATAGAAATCGAACGTAATCAGCTGAATTTTAATCGCCCTTAGAAACCTACTTCCAACACTTGGAGCTCAAAGCAAAGAGAGCTAAGTAAAGCTTTGCTGCCGTATTTAAGGAGCTTCTCGACAGTCTATTGAGGCCTTAAAAGGCATTATTAATTCCTTATTATCCTGACAGTTACTTGGTCCAGTAAAAATAAAGTAAATGTGGTTATTTTACTTTAAATATTTATGGATTCTAAAAAAGCAAATACTGGAAAATATATTTTATCGTATCGTAGTTATTTTGGAGTTATATCAGTCGTTGTAATTAAAGAAATAAAGTTAAAGGGGTCAGTTAGTTACTGCATAATATAAAAATGTAACACTCAAATTTATTTTTACAAGCAGTATTAACTTTTTACCTTCCACGAAAACCTTTGATCAAAAGAGCAAGGTTCTATAAGTTAAGATGAAGATGGACTGCTGTATAATAAATGAACAGTGTGCCTTTGATATTGAAACTGCTTATTTGAGCGCTTAGGAAGTAGGTACGAGTATTTATGCTTGCGTCCATTGAACTAGTAAAAATAAATTATAAATAATACACACTGAAAATTTTATTTGGTCTTTAATTTTTCTGGACTTAGTGAGTACTAGACATTGTTATAGTCATAGGAAAATGTGATCACATATCATTAGAATAGAGCTTAGTACGTGTCGTCACATGATAAAATTTAAAAAAAATCAAGCTGCACTTCTTTTTTTTTTAAATATTGTTTGTTGTAGGTACTCCATTACACCATCGAGAGGCATCCCCTGTATGATTTCACCTAGATGGGTACTAACCACAGTGCTAGGTATTAGTGGTAGGTAGGCTGCGGCAGGGCAGTAATGTTTAAGCATTACTCTCCGTGTTCTGATTTGAAGGGCATTGTAACTAGTTAAAGTAATGGGCTTTCGAGACTGCCCATCAAAACGCTTCTAAGGGATAAGCGCTTTAGTTATATCGCACTGGCCTATGTGAATAAAATTCCTGCGTAGAACTATTCTGGTCCTGGGCAGGTGTATTCTCATACCAACAGGAGTTCATCGTTTCATCTCTTGTTTAAAAAAAATAAAAATCTCCTTTACAATGCCTAATTTCATTAAAAGTCTTATACAGAACTAAGGTTCAGCGGTGCACGAAAACATTAAGCACAGTGATTAAAGTGATTAACATTGGCATCAGCTCAGCTAGTGATCCGTCTAGATCATTTGCAAAGACAATTACCTCTACACATAGATACTGCAGCTCAACAAGAACAGTTGGATCATTAGGTCAATACCTACCGTCTTTTTGATTGTCAATTTTATTTTTCGTAATATTTTGAGCAAATCACTACCAATGTGAAGGTTATTAGTGTAGAATTGTAGATGTAAATTGTAGTTGTTGTAGTAAGTAACATAAATTCCCGTGGTAGAGTTTGCTCTATCACTGAACTTAATATAACATGTTGTATCTTCTAAAGTTTTGCTGTACTAATTCAAAAAAAATAAACATAAAAAATAGACATTATTAAAAATATTTTCAGCAAACTAGATCGATAATGTTTACACGGTGTTTATTAGATTTGTGTATTTATCAAAACATGCTCTCAAGTTTACTAGACCATTTCTGTTTAAAACTGATAAAAAAACAGAAATGTTCAGTTATCTGACATACTCGTAGCTGTACTACCACTAATATTTTTAGGTATAATATGTTCCCGCTAGCCAAATAAGATGATAACAAACTATAGGAGAGGCCTATGTCCAGTAATGGACTGTGATCTGATGATAGCATAAATTACCAAAAGTGACATAACTGTACTTGTACTTGTCTATGTTCCTGGCCCTGGACAATTTACGCAAAAGTCTACTAGCTCACATAGATGAAATTCAAATTCGGTTCGAATTTGATGGCTTTAAATCTCTTCACGTCCGTGTCTATGATTGCAATTCAATGCAATGACCACAGTACCGCTACTTTGAACTAAAGATACTAAAATTGTAGTCTGTAGCAGCATCCCGGCATCTCTCTCCGGCGGCATCTCTTTCTAAGTGACGTGCAACTCCGGGACGAACAAATATTTATACCTTCGTATCAACTCTCGAATATTCTAGGACAGCCTCGACCAATCACAGATCAAGAACAGGACAGACTCAGCAAAGAACGAAATAGATATACTTTTTACTCAATCAACGACCATACTAACACCGGCCTAAATTTACTATATAAATAGCGCATTTTTCCGTAATAAATCACCATTTGGTTCATACAAATCGAAGAAGTTGTTTAAGTGAAAATCTCCTGAACTCAAGATAGGAAAGTGTTAGTGCATCCAGACAACGGATCTCTCTCACTCCCTACACTGGTGACCCCTAACAAGAACATCCCGACGGAGCCACATCAAGAGGAACAAAGAAACATCACTACTCGACGCATCATCATGGAATCATCATCTCATTTCATCACGACGCATCAGGAAACTGCAGGAATCTCGCTTGCCCTGCGGATTCCGCAATTTTGGCGTGATAAACCACGTCTCTGGTTCATCACTTTCGAGGCAGCAACCGCTGGACTGCAGACCGGGCAAGACCACCTTGCTCAACTGCTGGTCAGCCGATTAGAGAAGCAAGACATCGAGGAAGTAACCGACCTGCTCTTCAACTCACCGGCTTCTGAGCTATACTCTGCTTTGAAAAACCGACTCATCTCGGTTTACGAAGAATCCGAAAGCCGCCGTCTTCACCAGCTTCTCTACGAAACGCACCTTGGGAACCAGAGGTCCACGCAACTTCTACGTCACATGCGTAGCCTGGCGCGTGATAACATGCCAGAATCAACTCTACGTCTCCTGTGGACCAAGCATCTACCACCGCACGTTCAATCATCGCTGGCAGTGAGCGAGTCACTCAACAAGCAGACAACGCTCGACGAGCTCGCTTCACTGGCCGATAAAATCTTGGAAATTCAGCCAGTCAACCATATCTCCGCCATCAACGCCGCCACATCATCAAGCACCGAAACACGATTCCTGGCTGAAGAACTACGGAATCTTTCATCTGAAGTTGCCATCCTCCGAGCATCACAACGACGCGTTCAGCCACGATCAAACAGTCCAACACCATCACCATTCTGCTACTATCACCGCCGATTCGGAGCCGAAGCATATAACTGCAACCCACCGTGCTCGTTTAAAGCCGAACATCTTAAAATCGACGCACTCACACCGGACTCCGGCTTGTTAGAAAAATCGTATCGCTTATTCATCACCGACAAGAAATCCGGACTCACCTTCCTGATCGACACCGGTGCCAACGTCTCGGTCATACCTCCTGCCAAAGGACAACTATCGAGACAGCTGGATTTTCAACTCTACGCTGCTAACAACACAGTCATACCAACCTACGGAGAGAAAACTCTAGAGCTCGATCTCCATTTACGCCGACCATTCAAATGGCGTTTCATCATCGCGAAAGTCAGTAAACCTATCATCGGTGCCGACTTTCTCGAACATCACCAGCTCATCGTCGACATCAAAAATCGAAGACTCATCGACGGCAAAACCAATCTGGCAACACATTCATTTGTCAGAGCAACGAACGTGCCGACTATACGAAGCATCGATCTTCAACAAGCATACCACAACATCCTAGCAGATTTTCCCGGAACTACCAGACTAACTGCAATGGAGCTCACTCCAAAGCATAACGTCGAACATTACATCGAAACTACGGGACCTCCACTTCACTGCCGTGCACGACCAGTCGCACCTCACCGCTACGAGCAAGTACGAAAAGAATTCCAGAACATGATGGAACAAGGTCTATGCCGCCCAAGCAAAAGCCCTTGGTCATCTCCACTCCACATCGTGCCCAAGAAAAACGGAGATCTACGAGTCTGTGGAGACTATAGAAGACTGAACGCCGTCACAATCCCCGACCGCTACCCGATACCTCGCATCAAAGACTTCACATTTCAACTGTCCGACAAGACCATCTTCTCCACCATCGACCTCAACCGAGCTTACCAGCAACTCAAAGTCAGAGAAGAAGACATTGAGAAGACCGCCATCATCACGCCCATGGGTCTTTTCGAGTTCCCTCGGATGTGCCCAGGTTTAAAGAACGCTGGACAAACATTCCAACGATTCATCCACGAAGTACTCCAAGGTCTCGACTTCGTGTACGCATTTATCGACGATCTATTGATTGCCAGCCCTGACGCCACAACACACGAGAAGCACCTCCGAGCAGTTCTTCGTCGCCTGGAAGACAACAGCATCACCATCAATCCTGCAAAATGTGTCTTCGGTCAAAACGAAGTCAAGTTCCTTGGTTTTACCGTGAGCAAAGATGGTATCAAGCCGCCTGCCGAAAAAGTGACAGCAATCACCGAGTACCCGCTTCCAAAAACAATCGAAGAATTAAGGCGTTTCCTCGGCATGCTCAACTTTTACCGAGAACACATTCCGAAGGCTGCTGAAATACAAGCTCCGCTAAACGCCTATCTGCACAACTTAAAAAGGCGTGACCAGACTCTCATCGAATGGACCGACGAAGCGCAAAAATCATTTGAAGCAAGTAAAGTAGCGATACAAAATGCCGCTTTACTTGCTCACCCATCGCACAGCGCTACACTCGCTATCTTCAGCGATGCCTCCGACCAATCAGCGGGAGCCGTCCTCCAACAACACATCAACGGAAAATGGCAACCACTTGGCTATTTTTCAAAGAAGTTCTCCGATGCGCAACGCAACTATAGCACTTTCGACCGAGAGCTGCTAGCGATCTACATGGCGGTCAAACACTTCAGGAAAATGTTCGAGGGGCGAAACCTCATCATTTTCACCGATCACAAGCCGCTTACATTCGTACTCCAGAAGCCACCATCAGCATCAGAAACTCCGCGACGAGCACGACAGCTCATCTTTATCAGCGAGTTCACCACCGACATCCGACACGTTAGTGGAAGCGAAAATGTAGTCGCCGACGCACTCAGCCGATTGCCAGTCGACAGCATAGCGAGCCCTACCACGCTCGACTACGCCAAAATCGCCGAAGCTCAAGACAAAGACATAGAAACTATCAAGCAACTGCAAGGCCGAAACAACCTGAAAATTCGAAAACTCCATCTGCAAAATTCGCAAGTACCTATCTACTGCGAAACGTCAACATCTCACGTCCGACCGTACCTGCCCAAGGAATATCGACGTGAAGCATTCGACGCAGTACACAACATCAGCCATCCCGGAATCCGAACAACACGCAAACTCATCACACAAAAATTCTTCTGGCCGTCAATGAACACCGACGTAGGCAATTGGGCAAAACAATGCCTACAGTGTCAGCGATGCAAGGTTCAGCGACACACCATGAGCAGCTTGTCTTCGTTTGCACCGGCCGACAGATTCCAGCACGTGCACATTGATATCGTCGGGCCGCTACCTACCACTCCACAAGGCCATCGATACCTACTTACGATGATCGACCGAGCAACAAAATGGCCTGAAGCAGTACCTACAGACGATACTTCAGCAGAATCCATCGCGAAACTCCTCTACGAGAACTGGATTACTCGCTTCGGGTCTCCTGAAATCATCACGACGGACCAAGGACGAAACTTTGAAAGCCGCCTATTCGCCAAACTACTCAATTTAATGGGCGTACAAAAGACACGCACAACCGCATTCCACCCACAAGCCAACGGTATGGTAGAACGTTTCCACAGATCACTGAAGACCGCACTCAAGACTCGCCTATCTCAACATTCAACGTGGATAGACGAGCTACCTACAGTGCTCATGGGACTCCGCGCTGCAGCACGTTCGGACACCGGCGTAAGCGCCGCCGAGCTTACCTACGGATACAACTTACGACTACCATGCGACTTTTTCGAAACATCATCACATCAAAATCAAGAAGAAATGGATTTTGATTACGTTAGCAAATTACGCGACGTAATCAACTCCCTAAGTCCGTGCCTGCCTACATCATCACACAGCAACAAACGACCCATTTTCATCCATCAAGATCTCCAAACCTGCGAGCAAGTTTTCATCCGAGTTGATGCCGTGAAAAAACCTCTCCAGCCTACCTACGAAGGCCCTTTCAAGGTGTTAGAACGAAACAACAAGACATTCAAACTACAGCTGCCAGGAAACCGATCGAACATCATCTCGATTGATCGCCTCAAACCAGCTTACACTGTGAACGAGGACCCATCAGACAACTCATCGCTTCCACCTTCAACAAATCAAGATATACCAACCGCACGAAATCCTTCGCCAGCTCCAGTAACAACAGCAACTCCTAGCCAAAATCCTCCGTCCATCCTAAGAACCACTCGAGCAGGGCGCGCCATCAATCTTCCGGTACGCTTTCGCTAGGGGAAGAGTTATGTAGCAGCATCCCGGCATCTCTCTCCGGCGGCATCTCTTTCTAAGTGACGTGCAACTCCGGGACGAACAAATATTTATACCTTCGTATCAACTCTCGAATATTCTAGGACAGCCTCGACCAATCACAGATCAAGAACAGGACAGACTCAGCAAAGAACGAAATAGATATACTTTTTACTCAATCAACGACCATACTAACACCGGCCTAAATTTACTATATAAATAGCGCATTTTTCCGTAATAAATCACCATTTGGTTCATACAAATCGAAGAAGTTGTTTAAGTGAAAATCTCCTAAACTCAAGATAGGAAAGTGTTAGTGCATCCAGACAACGGATCTCTCTCACTCCCTACAAGTCTATTAACATAATGCTAGTAAAAAAAAAAGATGTCCTTTTTCCAGCTCATAAACTATACCCATACTTTATATTATTATAGGCTAGACAAAACTATTAAGTTGGCGTGATTTAGGAACAAACATTCACTCTGGCAATCTTTTGCATTTAAAATATTATATGATAAATTATATAATTCAATTCAATTACTTCATTTTCCATATGAACGTATAAGAACACGACTTGGATTCTGTTATGTTCAAATTTGCAAACCGAATCAGATTTTGTTATGTTAAAAGAACAAAAATGTCCGAATTAAATCTGAGATAAAACTTTTGTAGAAATAATAACACTCGGTTTAGCTTTCATGTACCTTGAAATGAAAGCAGCTTTTGAATTTTGCGGCTACTAAAAATATCGTACGATGTATTTTCTGTGGTCGCAGCAATTGAAAAAAAAAATGTTAAAAAAATATTTCAGACTCTTTTTTGTCTGAGTACTGAGAATTATTCAGCTTTTTTACAAAACCAGTATAAAAATGTACCTACTAATAGCTTTTATAACTCTTAGCAGAATTGCCTGGAGGAGATCGCTAACAGTAACAGCGTTGCGTTAGTGCCACCAAAACCTCTCTAATACCTACATTGTTCCATTGTTTTATTTTTGATCTTGTTTGTACTACTATGTACCTAGTTTAAAGAGCAAAGTTATTTATTCTGCGGTGCGACGGACAAAGTTATAATAAACGAAGCTCTATAAACAACCCGAAAATAAAATTAAAACAATAGCATTCAGTTACCTTTTCTTTGTTCAAGTTAATGCAACACTTTATTTCGGTTGTTTTATACCGTATTTAATGTCGGGGGTTAGATTGTTGAGAATTCATAGAGACGGGGAAAAATGTTGCCCTCGCCCGGAATAATAAGAAGTTGTAACGTGAGTTCAGATGAGAAAATTGTTCTTGGAGTATTTCATGAGATTCGTGGATGTCTGGAGAATCTTGTTGGATTCCATAGCCAAGTTTTAATTGGCCTTATCTTTTGACAATTATTTTAAACGTTGCAGTTTGTAAACCTTAAATTAATACCATTAATTTTATTCAGACTATATGTTTAGATTTGAAAGAAAGAAAGAAAAAAAAATAGTTTATTGACTTATCACATATAACGTTTTATCACTTGAGACGTATACCTTAATAAGTACCTACATGAAAAAACTACTTTACAATTATGGAGACCAAAAGGCCCGGTCTCAGCATAGTATCGTCCCGCAATGCCTAGGTACCTAGCAGTCTAGATACCTAGAAGGCAGGACAACGCTGGTTTTCAGCCCGGGCCTATGAGCAGTGACGCCTTTGTTGATTTGATTATTTATGAGATGTCAGATATTCTGCCGCAAAGTAATGTGTAAACTTAACTGTGTTCCGGTTTGAGGGGCACTGTAGCTAGTGAAATTACTGGACCTTCAAGACTGACTATCAAAATGTCTCAATGTGGACGCTTTACTAGTGATGCACCGGCCTATGTGAATCAAAGTCCTGTGTATCACTGTTCTGGTAATGAGCAGGCGAGATCTCTTACCATCAGGAGAGTGCTTAGTTTGTTTCGTCCCATGTTTACTTATAAAAAAACTGTCCATCGCACCCGCGGGCAATCTCGCAACTAATCCCCTGTATATCCTGTAGGGAGATCCCACATGATAATTTCCTCCGTATAATCCCACAAGATAATTATTATTCCCCGCGGCACGTTAGGTATAACAATATTCGATTATGGGCCAGAATTAGATTTTGCTAGAAATGCTTGAGTGTTTTGATTAGTTGTTATTGAATCGTGGCATCCCTATTGTGTAATTAGTGTTATCTTATACGTATCGTGAAAATAAGGGCTTGAGAACAAGAAAAGTAAAATATAAATGCTAAAATGCTAATATACCAACAACTTCGTTTTATATAATTATGTACCTTACATATTTTAAGTCAACGTTTATTGGTTTGGCTTATGCATTGTCTGTCAGTCAGAACTTGACGACACGGATGTTCGAGTGGCAAGTGTGTTGGACTGCCACGCTGGTGTCGCGGGTTCGATTCCTGCTTCAGGATAAATATTTGTGTGAAGAACATCGGTGTTTTTCCTGAGCCTGGGTGTGTACTATGTATTCTATGTATGTATTTACAAGAAAAAAGTATATAAGTATTGTATCAGTTATCTAGTTCCCATAGCACAAGTTTGCTTAGTAGGGGACAAGATGGCGTTGTGTGAAATGTCCAAACATTATTAATAATATTATAACATACTAGCTGGTGCCCGCGACTTCGCCTGTATCTTTATAAATTGTAGCCTATGTGTTATTCTGATGTATAAGCTATATTATTATAAAGTTTCTTTAACATCCATTCAGTAGTTTTTACGTAAAAGAGTAACAAACATCCATCCATCCATACTTACAAACTTTCGCGTTTATAATATTGGTGGTAAGGGTCATTCTCAGCGGCATCTGTTCATTGTTCTCGAAAAAAAATAGTTTTAAACACGAGTGACGTCATTCTACTCGCTCTTACATTTTGATGTTGTTGCCATTCCGCTGTTGACTGTACTTTGCACTAACTTACTGCAGCGGTTGAGATTAAAAACTGTATTTATAATTTATGCAAATTTATTTAAATTAGAGAAATACAATTAGGAAACTTTTTGCAGCGGATGAGAAGGACCCATTGGTGGGATGGTAGGAGGTTTTATTTGTAAAAACTTAAAACCATCTCTATTGCTTCGTGCGCGGCTCTATCTCATATTAATTATTATTCCCCAGCCTCCCACAACATGTGATTACGCCGATTGCCGCTATCAAGACTCTTGTACGAAACGTTTCTTAGGCGGTTGATTGGCTTGTTTTTCCACTGGCTATTATTACATCCCTTGTACGTTTGAGCGTAAGAGGATATTACTGTCGTCATGTTTTGTTTTTTGTCGTGTTATTTTTTGTTGTAGGAAGTCTATAAATAAACTTTTCACACCACCTGCTCGACAATGTCCAATTACACATCATGCTATCATCAAAGTAAAGCAAAGCATTACCTACCTAGGGAAGAAATGTTGTATGAAACTCCCAAGGGTTGTAATGTGATTTGAATTTGGAACGTCAAATTCGTGTGGAAACTCGTGGAAAACTCTAAGTAAAAGAACGCCCATATGGCATTGTAAAAAGGTTTGTTCGAAAATCGATGTTCAATATGCCTCCCGCGACATGAGACACTGCTTTATCCCCTTAGTGCATAATCTACTACAACGGTTATATTCTGTGTGTTGGGATATTTTTACAATGTAGAGTCTAAATTTAGGATGATTAATGAAACAGTGTAGGCTGATAATAGGAGCCAGAATCTCCAATATCAAAAAAGAAGCCTTGAAATAGACAAAGAAAACAGACAACATATTTTTCTCGATTAGATTATTCAAAGCATATTTCGTCATTAAACTATTCATAAATATAAATAATACACCTGAATAAAACTAACATCTAAATAATAAAGTTCAAATATTAACTTTCATACTTAAGTATCAAGCTCTCAGGCTAAACAATAAGATACTGGAAAAAGGTAGGCCTTTTAGAAATTCATCCGAAAACAAAATGTATCGCCAATTACTTAGAAAGTCCATCCACTAAAATTTATTAGCGGAAACTTTTTAAAAGTTCCTTTTTATCTCGTTAAGGATTTCCACCCTCGGCGCTTGGTCCATCCTGTGAAGCCTTGAAATTAAATGGCAATTTACGAAATCTTTCCTTAACTTGAACGAAATGTATAGGTTTTTAATGACCTTGATCCAATTTCAGGGTCCCTGAAATATTGGCTTCATAATCTTCTTTGATTTACTGCAATTGTTGTGTTTTTGTGACAAAAATCCAAGCAGTTATATTAATAAGCTTGACTGTGTTTCCATTTGCAAGGAAACTTTCTTACTGGCAAACAAGATTCGTACAATTTTCAGTTATACCAAAATCAACTAGCTAGTTAGTTTTGGGTTTCTACAAACAGATAGTCGAACATCGGAGGCTAATGCCTAGATCACACGTACCGAGTACTCGGCCGAGACAGTAAAATGTTACTCGGCCGAGACAGTGAAGGCTTACGTCACTCGCTCAGCCGAGCACTCGGCGCTATGTTTATACGTACTGAGTCCTCAGCCGAGAGCACTGTCTCGGTCGAGTACTAGGTACGTGTGATCTAGGCATAAGTGTGGTCCGATATTGTGTTCCGTGTCCCGGATATCCAAATCTGAAAAATTAATTTTAAAACCATACTTGGCCAAATATTTTTTCTCAAAATTTGCACAGCGATATTGAGCTTGTTGATATCTGAAAGGCAACATGGCTTTTTATAGTTATTCCCCCAAGCAAGGTATAATAGAAATATTCACGCACGTAAGTATACCAACAATGTGGAGGGTAACAAGAATCAATGAGTGGAAACTATCGAAACCATATAGGTATAGCTTGAGCAGTTGGTAATCACTAGCAGGGTTGTATACCTTAATGAACTCAAATGCACACAAATTATTTACAATACATGAAGAAAACAAAGAGAAAACTTATTAATATAAAAGAGCAAAAAGTTATCCAGAGTCCGGTGACGCAGTAACAGCCATCTGCGGCTAACTGCATTAAAAGTCCTTCCGAAAAAAAAACTAGGTGTAAAAATACAAATATTGAATAAGTCTGTTTTTTTATGTCAGGTTTCTTCAATGAGATTTTGCCAGTAATCTTTTTAGTTGAAAATTATGCTGTTTATATTATTATGAGCTGCCACCAACAAGTCGCTTCGAGCTTTAAGTTTTATAGTGTTGTTACTGTGTTTTACTATCTAAGTAATTCTGTGACATCGATTTCCGCTACGATGACACAAAGGTTCGTTGAGTCGATCAAATTTAAGGTTCACTGAGTACCTTTTTGCTTCGTCATTATTCCAAGGACAGCAACTAAACAAAACATTTTTGGTTCATAATTTTAAGAGGAAAATACATTTATATTAATGTAGGTCAAGACCTATCAAGATAGGTCGTATATGTTTGAGCCCTTTGAGGTTGAGACCATAGACCATAGACCATAGACCACCATAGACCTAGGTCCATGTAGAATAGGAGCCTTCCGCGTTTTCAAATTTTTGTCAGTGCGTCTGGTCGAAGCGATGCGTGATCAGAGGGCTGGCAGCTATCTCGGCCAAAGAATAAGCCTTGCAATACAAAGAGGCAATGCAGCCAGTATCCTCGGCACGCTGCCATCGGGTATTGAGTTGGAGCAGTTGAGCTACCTATATATCGTTTGCAACGGTCTATGGGTGGCCCATTTGTTTCCTTTTGTTAATTTTGTATTATACCTATAGATTGTAGTAGTTAGCTTATGCTGTAATAAGTCAGTATTTATATGTGCACCTTTCTTATAATACAAAACCTAATAAATAAATCAAAACACGCAATATGTTAGTAAAATTTATAAAAACAATATCGTGGTATTGTGTTTGTAAAAAAAGAAACTGTTAATAAACACCATTAAGTTTTACCATTCAATCGCAAAATCATTAGGAACTTTAGACAATATCTACAAGGTTGTTGAAAACGTTGATTAATTGTCCTAACACCAAAATCCGGCTAAGATTCGCTTGAAAATTGATCCTTGTCGGGATATTGATTTAATTATCACAATCAGAAATTCCGAGTCAGGTGAAAGGTAACTGCGGTTAATACCGCAGTCAGTGTGAGTATCCATCACAAATATTCCATAATTGGAATATTTGTGATGGATGAGGTTTAGTCGTTCCTTCTTTCACGGGTGAGCTAGTGGCTGGCGTCGCTTACGTTGAAGATGGGACCTACTAGGTTTGTGACTTATTTTTATGTCAGTACCTAATTATGTTAAGTTATGGCTGATAGCAGAAAGGACAAAAAGCGTTTCGTTTACGGCACGCCATATGGCGTGGCGAGTATTAGTGTATTTTAAATGTTCACTATGAAAAAGACTACAAAAAGTTGATCAAATCGAATAAAAACGTCTTGTAATATTATAAATATTATCCATTCCAAACTAGCTAACTCAAAACTGTTTACTAAAAAATTGAAGGTTTACTGTTTACTAAAAAATTGAAGGTTAGGAAATTTAAGAATTACTCTTAATTTGAATTTTAATCTTGAAGCTCTGTGTTATTTACAGTGAGCTATTCGTAGTGTAGAATTTAAACATAAATTGCTTAATAAGCAACACAAACTGTTTCCCTACATCTAGAATTAGAATCAGGACAGCAAATATCACTCGTGATGCAATTTGCTCTGTAAATGGGTCCCGCTAGTCGGTCCTTTATCTCCGTCGGGTCTGCAAGTGTACAAAGTTGCATTTCGTTACTCCAAGGGTTTTCTAGACAGTGACTGAGTAAAGCAAATACCACGGACAACGTTTTTGGTCGTCTTGTCTAAAATTGTATGAAGGTTTTAAACTACATATACCTACATTTTTTAAAACCTACTTCCGGACCCAATTAAATAAAAAACCATAATATTAGCGGGAAACATAATATGTAAATAAGAAACTTTTTTTGTTAAATTAGTTATATAATACTCTATAGCTTTTTTTATTGCAAATAAGTACCTACGAACACTTACACCTAATACAAGTTCAGGGCTATGGTAGGTAATTATACCATGTTGGGCACAGGACCTATCAACTATTTCAAGTAAAACAGTTTTGTTAAACAATTCTGAGAGGTTAAAAATGGTTGAGTCTCTCTCGTTCCTAAAATTGGGCCTAGGTCACGAAAAACCAACAGTGAGAACCAACTGCGATCGTCAAACAAATATTTGAACCGGGATAAAACCACTACTTCGCGTTCACCAGCTGGCTCCTATTCTAAACTGTTTGATGTTCGTGTATGTGATGTAGGCTGTACAAGATAGCAATAATACATCCATTGTAATATCATGCTTGGTGGGGGTAATTAGATTCTCTATGGTTTATGAACGAAGTTAGTACCCTTAACTAAAATAAAGATAAATAGATAGACAGATATATTCTTTATTGCACACGATAAATAAACTAAACATGAAAAGAAACAATACTGAAGAAAAAGTTTGTTAAATGATCATCGCGTTCCGTCCAGACTGGAATGAATTGGCCCAAGACAGAGAGAAGTGGAGAGAATAGGGGGAGGCCTTTGCCCAGCAGTGGGACAGTGAGGGCTCATAAATAATAAAATAATGATATCTGTTCTATTTATTCGAGTCGGCTTGTACACATTTTTAAGGCCTGAAATAATTATATTTTTTTATATATTATCATTTACCTACCCATAAGGTCTCATCAAATAGTCAAAACTATTAATTGGCTGCCAGGGAGATGGAGCAAGTTTCTTCTTAGGTTCTAAAAGACGTTGTTCAACTACGTTAGCTCCTTCAAAGCTTTTGTCCGAGCTTACACATAAATATGTGGCAAACGCAGTATGAACACTTAAAATGTTTTACATATTTACATAACTAAACATTTTTTACTAATTATTTATTTTACGACTACATATAGGGTCTGATAAATATTATAATGATTACTAACCTAGATAACAATATAAGATTAAAGTTTTACTGATGATATTGATGCACAACGAAGAACTTCGAACAACAATTTTGATTTTCAAAGTTAATGCAATAATTTTTCGTAGACTTTCGCGATTTTCACACATAGTTATTAAATTGTTAGGTATTTATCGCGCTTACCTTATCTATTTTTGTCCTGACACGTTTCGGCTTTAATAATAAATATCCGTTACAAACGAATAACATCAAACAGCAGTTTAAAGACATTTTCGAGATAATCCTACAACTATATTCGTGTATGCAGCTCTGTGTCCTTGGCATTATTCACTGTTTGCAATCTATGCTGTGTCTGTTCACATGAGTGAAGAGGAGATTAAACGTCAACAAGGTGGAAGAGCGCCGCAGTATTCCTTATCATAAGCTTCAACTCAAACATTTTGAAGGAGAAATGAAACTAGTTTTTGGCTAAATTTTACATATTTTTGGGCGTGTTTTCTATACCACCTGATACTTCTAACCGTCGCCGCACACGGGCTACCGGCCACAACAACAAAACGCCGCCACCGGCATATTTCCTGTAGTTTTCATACATTTTATATGGACTCGCCACACACGGTAGACGCCGGTGGCCGCCATACGCTATAAACCGCCACCGATCCTCGCTTCTTGTGGCAGCCACCGGCCACTACGTACGTAGTCAACGACCGCAAGTGGCGACCACCGGCCACAAGTGGCAGTCGCGCGCTTCAACTACTTTTGTAGCTGCGTCTAGCTTCTCGTGGCGGGCGGCGTTTGTGGTTGTGGCCTATGGCCCGTGTGCGGCGACCCTTTTTGGTAGTGGCTAGTAAGCGAACTTTATCTGATTCTGCCACTAAGTCAAAAATAATGATTGTGTCCAAATATATAATTAAAAAACTATAAATCAAAGCTATAAAAAATAACATGGATTTAATAGTCTGCACGCTAATTGCGTCACGTCACAGATTGGAGCCAACGCTACCGCAGAAAGAGTTATTTGTACGATAAATAATGACAAATCTTTTCATAAATTTTTGTTGTATTAAATTAAATTACTGACAATAATAAAAATTGTGTAATATATTATAGTTACTGCTTTATTCCTTGAAATAAATAGAGAATAAAATAAAAAAATCCTTCAATTATTATTTCTCATAATACATATTTTATTTTAATAATAATATTAAATAATTAAATTGAGAAATAGTTGTCAGTGTTGCTCTTAATTTTTTTAGCAAGACAATAGCCAGTCCTTTGCCAATGCATCCCTCTCCGGATTCCTTTTGTTCATCATTAACGAATACCTCTCTGCAAACATACCTTTCCCTTATATATGTACATACATACAACTCCTGGTCTAGTTTGAATTAAAAAAAGTAAACCTGACACAACCTTTTATGGAAATACATAGAGAATAAATTTTATGCATCACCTACGTCGGATTTGACGGACAAACGGACATCTAACATTTTTACGTAGAGCCAATTTGTGTGTGTTTTTGTGTTACATTGTTGGGAGCGTTTTTATTCTCTGTAACAATGATATTGTTTGGAGATCAAAACTACTTATCGGACGCACCAACAAAGGATAGGGTATTACCTACGTAACTTTACTCATGAGCCTGACTGAGCCTAAATACCTAGAACTTATATAATAACCCTATTATTTTTAATGGATTGAGACAGAAGGTTCTCTACTTGCCTAAATGGAATATAACCTTCTGGTTGTTAATCTGATAATCGCTTTAGATAAGTGCGTAAGGTTCTGGCAAATAAATAGTCCTAATTTATATATTCATTGCCTATTATTTCATGAAGAAACAAGTATTCGTCCTATTATATGGAATCCTTTATTGCTAACTGTACCAAGCAAAACCATTGACCCGTTGGGGAAGGAAATATTGTTTATTTTAAAATGTTATGGACCCGTTGGTAATCAAAGTATGTACCTAGTTTTTTTGATAACAATGGAGTCGACCTCCTGGGAATAAGCCAATAAAACTGACGTCTGTGAAAGATACGGTGTTTCTATAAGAATCTGATATATTTTTAAAAGTGTCTGTACAGCTAATTAAAACAGAATAATAGGGTGCTTGGCTACGTTATAAATAACTTCGTTTGCGAATACTTCGTAAGTATTTTCCTAAAATAAAATAAAAAATGAAAATTCATTTGAGAAATCTTCTTAGAAATTTTCAAATTCCCGGAATGAACAGTGTCGTAAATATGAAGCATTCATGTAAGAAATCTGACCCCAGTTTGGACCCCTTCGAGTTTTTATTCCAAGTCATACTTTATAGTCAATAGAGAAAAAAATGTATAGTTCTACGTACCTATTGCACAAATAACACTCACTAATGACGAAAGAGCGAAAACATAAACTTGCTTTATAGTTCGGATCGTGGTACAGTCCTTGTGAAATAAAATGCCATGCCTAAATAAATGTCTTCTGTTTAGGCAAGGCATGTTATTTCCCAAATAAAATAAAATAAAAAATAACTACGAGTATCTATTCGTTTGAAACCGAAGGTTGTTTTTGTTTTGGTATTTATATTTTTTTTAAATCGGGACACAAATAAATACCTTGATGGAAACCGTACCTGCGTGTGACTTTTTAGTTTTTGAGATAGCATGTATGTAGGTCCCATTGTGGACGTGCGAATCGTCATACAAAATAGTTCTGGTGTGATACAGAAGCAACCATCTCATCTACGAGTACGATATCTATATATCCGGCTATCCTTACTAATTTTTACCTTTAAACATAAACTAAGATGACTGTACTCGTGCCGAGGGCGCCCTGAGGTGAATAAACCGTAAGAGCCAAGAAAACGGTTGCCATCATATTTGTATGAAAATTATGCGAATTCTTGAAAGCTTTCAATGTTCACCGTTTGCTTTACCACTATTTTTAAGGGTCTATTTGGTTTCACTCTTTGACGAAACGCTAAAGGTTTTTTCTGGCATTCGTGTAGCAAATATTGAATTATTAGTTGTAAGTGCTTTCAGTTTGGAATGAACGAGTTTTTTTAATATGAAATGCTTTTTAATTCGTCACATCGGGTACTCTATCTAAAACTTTAGTAATAATTTTATGGAACAAAAATGTTTTCATTTCGTTTAAATGATAATGAGTGATGGTCGTTTTTTTTAATTCCTTTCTTGCGTTGTTATTCGTATTATAGGTAGTAGATACCTATACAAGTAATTATTTACTGTAAAAACGAAACTGTAAAATAAACATTCTTAGAATTATTCCAATTCTATAAAAACAGATTTGGGGCTGTTCCCTTATAAAGGCTCTCTCCGATGGTACGAAATTTACGTGAGGGTATGGATCAGCCCATACCACGCACCGTGGAAAGAGTGTAGTCCGTACGTAGTAGCGCAAATATTTAGTTATAATTTAGTATTTATATTTTTTATTTAAGTGTTTTTTAATCATGTTGGAACCTTGTACTATTGTTTGTCCTAAGGAAGGTGCTGACTGCTGCCACACAGTTTTATATTAACTTTTGCAGTGGTCAACGCTCCCACTTTATTTTGTAAGTTACGTACTCCTTTTATGTTCCAAATAATTAATTTGAATTTGAATACGTTAGATACGTCCGTCGCGGTCCCGATCTGCGGCGAGACGGCAAATACAAAGGTGCACTGTGTGGTGCCACCTCGTCCGCATTAACACATATCCGTGGTCGTCTGCTATCCGTAAACAAATCCGTAGCATCTCGCATCGTCGGAACGTGACTTAGTAATCAACGAGTTACATCATCATTTGCCGAGCATTTCCAGGTTTTTAATCCTTCATTTTACTGTGATTTTACTAATGAACATTGATTTTCCGTTTCGAATGTTGTCAACAACAGCGCGTTGGAACAAAGATGCTTGCGGTGCAGAATAGACATGGAATTTTCCAGCAAATGTGCAGAAGTAACACAAATTAAAAAAAGTATGATCATCTGAATTCAATCACAGCTCTACATTTCTCTACCATACAAAAGATGTAAAGGTACCAGGTATTGAACTGTTATTTTTGTGGTTTTTTGACAAAAATCAATGAATTGGAGAAAAAGTGAACGGTTTTTTAATCGCAATTTTAGAAAGTATGACATATGATTACTTTGACACTTGGACTCTGATGCGCCAGAGTAGGTATAACGTTTCTAGTTGTACGTATAGGTACCGTGCTTGCGGTAAGCTCGTGTCCGCTATCTACTATTAGTAGCTGGAAATTCGGCAAAAGCGATGGTGCCGGGCGCTGCCCATTCATTTACCCTTACCATTAAAAGGGAGCTTTTAACTACAGCTAATTTATGCAGCGCACGGTTTTAGGGACAGATTACAGAGTAGCATGTTCGTCCCACGGACGGTTTGCGAGAGAATCACGCTGTCGAATGTTACGTGTGCCGGAAAATTGTAGGATGTTTATTCGTAGGAAGTTAATAGTTAATAGTGGGTACGTGTGCAATTGTGCTCGAAGTTGAAAATTTTGTTGAAAACATATGTACGTGTGAACATTTGGATTTTAAAGTGTGGACATTGTGGCTTTGTATTTACACGAGATCTGTTTGAAAAGTATCTGTGATATATCTGAGGAGTGGAAAGTCTTTTTTACCCGACTAGACTGTGAAGATGGGTTAAAAAAAATATTTTGGCTGCGCTTTTGCCCTGAGCTTGGCTTTGTGTGATGTATGAATCCTTAATTCATACATCACACAAAGCCATACACTCAAAATTACAGGACGTTTCATAGTTGTTAGTTTTATTTTATTATAACTATTGTTTATTATTTCATAACAATATTTACAATTGTCTTATTATAACTGTCTCAATTAAATTTAATGCGGTGCTTACAAATTACTTTGTGAAGGCTACTGAGGCAATTCCCAGAAATGGTTGCAATAACCCTTCTGATGGCTACTTTCTACGTGCTATTAAAATTAAGATATCTTTTCAGAAAACCTAACATTTATCAAATGACTTTAACAAACTTTACGAATTACCTGGAGGAGAAACCTTCAGAAACAGAATATTGTGACGAAAACTCCGCGGAAAGACTTCATTCTTGTTTAAATTAGTTATCAAGATCAGGGCTTCGCCATATACACCACAAATTTATCATTTGCTTATAAACTTAAATGTACAATGCAGATGGTATTGCAGAACGTTGCATCAAATCGCAGTCAAAATTTTGGATTTATACAAAATGTGAGAGTGACTACGAGGCAAGTGCGGCGCCCGAGCCGAGCTTTTGCGAGCTACGTACCCGGGTTTGCCAAGCGATGAATAATACTTAAATAATTTATTAATGTACCACCTGACGTAAATACATATTAAAACGACTAACGGTAACAGATATAAAATTTTTAACAAATTATATTTGACTAGAACATAATTTTTTTCCAGGTTTTTTTTGTTATATCTGTGTTTAGTTACGGCAAATGTATATTTTTACTGGTTATTATAAATTTGCGGTGTATATTATGCTTATGATTAAATATTTTCCTAACAAACAAGGCCATTTATATTCGCCTTGTTTCAAAGTTTTAGTAGTTTAACACGGTCCTTGCGGTTATTCCAAAAATACATCAAGAATACCATTTATTTCCAACTGCAATAGAAAAGATCGTAAAACGAAAATAAAAACCAAACCTACCTATAAAACGAATGACGTCATACGCTTTCAGTTTATGCAAAATTGGAATAGTGACTTGATTTTGAGTTTCGTTATTTACAATTGCTTTGAAAAGTTTAAACGGGAAACAATGGTATTTCACGTTGAGTGCAGCTTTTCTGTCAAAAGCGATTGAATCGTTCTATTTTATTGGCAGAGCGGTCTGGCGTCTTTGTTCGGGAAATTCACCAGTATCCAATTTATGCAAAGTATTTACGAGTGACAAGAATTTATTTGACGTGCCAATTTTGCACCCCAACATCTCCCTTATACGTCCTCAAAGCGACGTTATTGATTGAACGGCTCGATATTGGGCCATTATAACCGATGGAAAATGTCTTTTGACATACATAATACTTGCTCCTGGCTCATTCATTGTTCAAATTGTAAAATCAATTTTGATTTAGTGAAGAGTTGTGAAGTTTTTGAGATTTCCTTTTTACTTTTTGTTTTCCGTTCAATCCTAATAAGAAGAGAAAGAACCTAAGGACTTCAATAACTTCGATTTTCAAGAAATGTTCTTACCTAAGGTACTTGTAAAATACTCTTTTTACTGAATACATTTATATTGATTGATTCAGGCGTTACTTTGCGGAAATCCACAAATTATATAAATATATTTATTAATAAATCCGCTTAATTTCTAAACAAAGTTAATTGGAGCCTTTGTTTAGAAATTAAGCGGATTTATTACTAAATATATTTATATAATTTGTTGATACATTTATCAGCCCTTATTTTACTTCGATGTTTTTTTTCTCCATTATTGTCATATGGAATAAACTTATACAACCATGACAACGAATAACATATTTAACTTTAAAAAAAATACTTACGATTTTATTCACAGAGGTTTATTTTTAGAAAAAAATATCTCCTATCCCGGATGACCGGAATCAAACGACAAAATAATGTTGGTATCATATCAGCTCATCTTCCGCTCTTGGCCAGATAACTGTACGAACCGATGCACGATGCCAACATAAGCTGGGATTCTTCGATAACGCTTTATTTTTGGTTGAAAATAAATTCTGAAATCTGTGGTAAACGGCGGCAACACAAATCATGAATCATAAAGACTCCTTATTATAGAAAATAATATTTATTTAGACATTTCACCTAAGTTTTACCTAATACTCAAATAAAAAAAACACCATTTTGTTTGTTGGAAACCTACCAATTTTTTACGGCTTAGCTAACTATGTGATGTATAATTATTTTCAGATCCTTGATGTATTTTTAATTTCATCCATTTTCGTGAAATTGGATAATATAGAACTTTAAAAGCCTAGCTCTGAAGAAAAGTTAAATCCAGATTTTTAAAATTGATATCATAGTCAAAAAAAGCAATTTGTGAATTCAATTATTGATCTAATGTACGATTTTGTATGATTATTTTCTACATGCATACAATCATTCCGTTTGTAAAATATCCTACTATTATGTTATACAGGTGAATGGAAAGAAACAGGAGGATAGATGTACATGGATAAGGATTGTTATAAAAAAGTGTAGGTAGATTCTCAAGATAGAACCATTATCTTGGGTTGGTGGCGGGTAGTTTTACTTCACTCTGGAATAGACCGAGCTCTCGTATCACGTATTTAATTGTTTTATTATTATCCCCTGTTAATATCCTACTATAGGTACATGGATATTTATTTCCTAATGCCGAAACTACTAAACCAATAACTTTGGTAAGGAATTTTACTTTTTTTGGTAATGTATAGACCTTTATGACCTGGGCAAAAATCTCGATATCACGCAATAAAATCTACGGACAGCAACTTAGTAGGTTTTGTTATTTATGATCCTGATAGACCCGAAGAAAATATTATGAACGTTATTTAGGATAGATGAAACAACATGAGTTGCAAGTCTGCATTTACCCAAGCGAAGTCGGGACTCGAGAGTAACGCTAAGATTCAGATATCACACGTAACAAAGACAGATAGTTCCGATATATGGCTAGCTTGTGTAAAGCTTGCTTCCCACGGTGCGTTATATAGCGAATGGACGCATACCGAAACACCATGGGGAGGGTATTCGTGGTAGCGCAAACCCGCCCGTCGCGTTGGAAGAGTCTTGTGTGCGGTGCGTGGTTGTCCGCTGGTCCGCGTCCGTCCATACTATCACGCACCATGGGAAGCTGGCTTAAGGCCCTTATGGCAAAAAAACAGGAAATACCATTCGATAGCACAGTTATCCAGGAATGATCTAACATAAAAAAGTTAAGGAAATTCCTAGATTTGTAATCTTGGCAGCAAAAACAATGGACAAAGGTAAAAAAAAAATGAAAATCTTGAAAACGTCCTGTATCTCGAAATCCGTGGGATTTTTACTGGGTACATATTTTCATTTTCCGATCAGTCTTGAAGTCCCCCACCCGCAGCTGAAGGATTATCCACTCATTGCGTCACACCCTGTATACGCGGCAAATTAATAAAACAGACATTCAATAGTTTATTTTCAAAGATATGTAGAACTCAAATTTAGCAATTTCTAAAATCCACCAATTCGTGATTGCTACCACAATGCATTTTGCACATGCTCGAGTTATCATGTTTTTGCGGTAGGCACCCGAATCATATTTCAGTTTACAGGCATATTGAATTGAATTTCGCCCACCAACGCCCACAAACAAACTGTAAGCATTTACCATTTATTATTTATCTCAATATTGAAAACAGAGGAAGACCGAAGAAAAGATGGATGGACTGTGTGAAAGAGGATATGAACAAAGCAGGCGTGAGTACTGAGATGACGGCTGATAGAGACGAATGGAAGAAGAAGAGATGTTGTGTCGACCCCACCTAAGTGTGGGATAAGGGCAGGGAGATGATGATCGAAAAACCAGAACTGAACTCCTATCCAAATGAAATATCACAACTGAAACTTGACTAAAAAAAATTATATAATTTAGGAATTTTATTAAAAGCAGATTTTAAAATATAAAAAGTTTTAGCAAAATTCCTTATAAATCCTAGTTATTCACCGTGAGCAAGCTATCCGAGTTAAAGAGAGTTTTAGGTTTTTCCTCATTATCACCGACTCAGCAGGTGCTAGTTCTGCTCGTGGTTGTAAGTTATTAAAATTTTTGTTGAAATTTCTCAACATTTTTTTGCAAATTCACAACGAGTTCGACCCTAAAACGTGAATAAAAATTTTGTAACCTACCAGCTCTAAGTTTTTGTAGATAATCTACGGGCCCGTAGAGGCTCTACGATTTCATATATGCACGATTTCGTTGAATCCCAACCATTTCGTTAAAGACTTATGATTTTTACTAGAACACTTAAAATAATAAACCTTATTTTTTGTTAAAAAATGTTCATGAAAATTACTATTAAGATTTCATTTTATTTCTCTAAATCTAATAAATTGATTTATAATTTCTGTTTATTTTCATCCATTATATCCACTTAAGCAATCTTGAAACTCTGAAATTAAATTTCAATTCTCTCTTAATGTAATTTTGTCCCCCAATTTTACCCTCTCTGTTTATTTGTTTAGATTCGGGACATCACGCGATGAAAAGCTTTAAGCTTATTATAAACCGCAGCGGGTTCGTGTCTTGATGCGAACAGTACCCGGTTAAATTGCGCGAAATATTTAAGCCCGGGTTTAAACAGGAAATGTCGATTATGACGATGGTATGTAGATATAGTAAATACTTAATTTTTGTCTGTTTATTTAGTTTTAAAGGTTTTAAAGGTGCTTGTTTCGGAGGTTAGTGAGAGATAAAAATAAGTTATGAGAAACGAAGAACGCGATTTGTACCTACAATTTGTCTATAAGAGTACATAAATAGAATCTTAAATGTAACAATTCGTATGTAAAAACTTTTTACTATTACTATACATAACTTAATCCTTCAGTAGGTACCGAAAATCGTTCTTAACGCAAAATTGTCTTATTGTTATATCATGGTAGAGGCAGGTAATAATTTCACAGTTGTGATAGAATCATATTCTGCTTAACAACTTGCGTGGAATAGACTGACTATTATTCGTGCTGAGTATCTATCTACTCGCTAGCAAGCATTTGTCAACGTCCAATATCCAGACAAGTCCAGACCAAAATGTTAGGCTGCGTTTCCACTGACGAAGTGGAGATATCGAGCACTGAGATTGGCCAATTCACGATCCGCTCCTCTCTTCTCCGCCCAGCTCCGCGTCAGTGAAAACGCACCCTAAGTCCACTATGGAATTCAACGTCTAAGGCAAGTCGTGAACTAGATAATAGCATATTGCCGTCCCGCTCTTGCTGATTGATGGCAGCGGAGATTGCATGTCAGGATTACATCTGCGGAGGATGTACGGATTATTTAGTTGTGCCTGAGGGTGAATGGTCCACGCAATTTTCGAAGAAAAACTCGGCTACAGTAAAAGAACACAATATTTTGGTTTTATGTGGGTTTGCGTGATTGGATTGACCACATCTGAAGTGTGTCCCGCGACGTTCGTATTTTTTTCGTCCATAGCATGAAAAAAGTACCCAATTTTACTTGAAATTTTATTGAATTCATTATTGTAATAAAATTTATTCTTTATTAAATACGACACTTTTTAATTACATTGTTTTTGTAAAAATGGATTGTTCTTACTTTAGATTATGCTACGACCCACGTAATAAATGTAATTATGGGCTTTGCAAAGGGACATAATATTTACAAAGAAAAGCAGAGCAGCATTGGTACAATTTAATTTAGCTGCGAATGTTTACTCCGTGTCAAGAAAATATGGCCACTGAAAGGAAGAGGTCGACCGACATTCAATCAATTTATAGTTTTATTAAGGTCTGTGTTCACCAATAGATAATCGGAAGATTAGGCCTCTTCGTCCGTTAACTTTGACGTTTAATCTATGAAAATTCGTGTCAAAAACGTCAAAACAACTGTTTAAAACTTAACCATCTGTTGGTGATCTCGGGTCTAACACTATAATAGTGACGGTTAATATCCATTTACAACGTAAATAAAAATGGATGGTTCGTATGTTACAATAAATAGATTAGGTTACTAAATTTATCAAAAAGAAATCGTTAAAAAAACACACCTTACAAAGTCGTTTTCTGTCAATTTGTGGTTATAATATGGCGCGAAATTAATTATCAACACGCGATATAATCTACAGCTAGACGTAGGCCTCTCCCAGCATGCGCCACTTAACACATTCTAGTATTCGGCTCTTCCTCACTCAAACAGATAATATTTTTAAGAGTTTTCAATACGCTATTATAGCGTTTTACCCGACTGCCAAGGAAGGGTTATGTTTTTTGCGCGTATCTTGTATGTAGGTATGTATGTTTGTAAATTTCTTTGTTACCTCGTATCTTCGAAACAGCTTGATGGATTTCGACAATTAAGGGGTCGTTAGATTTGGCTTAGCAACCCAAGTGTCTTTAGATAGGTGTTTCGAAAGATAAATTAAAATGGCGGATGTTTGGCGCTAAATAGTATGTCGTCAATTTTTAAAACTATTTTTACTTATTTTTACTATCGAGTAGGGTATGGCAAATCCATGTAACTTACTAAAATATTTTCGCAGTCGGGTTTTCAGTTTTCATAAACTTTAAGCTTGTTCTTGTAATTGCTTTTCCGCATTCCGCTATCTCATAATAGAGTAAAGAGTCACAGCATCATAACAAGGAATTTTTCAATTATTTCACTTGATTTGGTATAGAGAGGATGCTTTGGATCGCACCCTTTGTCTCCCCTTCAGAATTTCATTCATACGTCAAATATTACTTCCGGCTGGATGGAAATATTTTCAATAAGATTCCACCGCTACGTGAAGATATAACTTTGATGCTTCAAAAAATCATGAAACGCGACTGAATTTATTTGACATTGTGTTATAAACTTATGAAAACAATTACAATCCTCATTATCATCATGTTGTATGTGTTCAATCTAATTGAGCTAAAATTGTAATTTTTTTTACTAAGCAGATGAAGCTGCAGTTCCTTAGTTTTATATACATTGTGTTTTCGGAAGGATTTTCAATGCAGTTAGCCGCAGATGGCTGTAACTGCGCCACCGGACTCTATGTGGTAGGTAAAACACGTAAGATTCTAAATATATCTTCGGTAAAATTGCAAATACTCATAAATCTTAGGTCTCGTTGATTTTTCGTATCATTTTGTCATCTCATTTTCGTGAAAAGCCACTCAGTCATAAAAAGTAATTGACACTCAAGCCGCCGAAGCTATCAATAATGTGATAACTCATAACGATATCTATAAAATATACCATTTGGCCCGGTTTTATGTAGGACACTTTTATCTACAACGACAGTAGTGGGATTCATAAATGTATGACTGTGTTTGAGCTTTTTTTTAGTTGATAGAACTTTTCACCCAACTTGAATAAATACAAAATATAATATATTTTAATATTGAGACCATGTAGAATGGGAGCCTTCCGCGTTTTCAAAATTTTGTCAGAGCATCTAGTCGAAGCGACACGCTTGGTCAGAGGGCTGGTAGCTATCTCGGCCAAAGAATAAGCCTTACAATTCAAAGAGGCAATGTAGCCAGTATCCTCGGCACGCTGCCATCGGGTATTGAGTTGGAGCAGTTGAGCTACCTATAGCTCGTTTATAACGGTCTATGGGTGCCCAATTGTCTCCTTTTGTGAATTTTGTAATATAGAGTGAAGTAGTTAGCTTATGCTGTTATAAATTATGTAAAGCAAAATAACTCATTTAATCATTTATAATTTTAAAAACTATATTCTAAGTAGTTTTTACTCGTAGCTATAAGTGCCTGTAGGCAGCCTTAAAGCTCAGAGAGACTCTGGGAACCATTGTACAAGGGCTATCAAAATATTTCGAATTCACGAACGCACATTCTGTTTCACATACGAGTAAGTTATTTTGGGACTTTTCGTTGTTGGGTTTAACTTTTCATGATAGTTTTTCACTTCTATTTCCTTATAGTTTTGATGAGAGGAACCTACAAAAACATGTTTGATATAACTAACACAGAACTAGGGCAACTTTCTTTTTAAATCGACCATATTTATTTAGGATGCAGGAAACGTTGGATCTCTATGAAGTCCATCGAACTCAATTGTACTGGAACGCTACGTTTGCAAAGTTAAAGAAACATGTGAGGTTGTTTCCAGAGTTTGCCTTTAACACGTCTGTGTAGCAAATATAGGTGTCTTGTGCGCCTTGCAGGGTATTTCCCGTTCGGTAAAACCCCGTCGTCAACGACTCGTTGACGAGAGGGAAAAAAATCCCACTCGTTCACACCTTGTACAAGTTATAGTACTAGTCATCATATAAAAAGCTAATTTCAATGAAAGATGATACAGATGCAGAAGATGCAGAAGCTGCTTCTTATCTTTTAATTATTACTATGAAAATGTTCTATGCCCAGCAGTAAACTTCCAAGGGCTAATGATTAAAATGCTTCTAAGAACAGTCATCAATATCTATCAAAGACTAATCCACTAAAAAAAATCCCACTCGTTCACACCTAGTACAAGAGTCATCATATAAAAAGCTAATTTCAATGAAAGATGATACAGATGCACACTGAAGCTGCTTCTTATCTTTTAATTATTACTATGAAAACGTTATATGCCCAGCAGTGAACTTCCAAGGGCTGATGATTAAAATGCTTCTAAGAACAGTCATCAATATCTATCAAAGACTAATCCTAGCTCCTGACTGACGGACTAACTGAATAATGACGGACCAACTGACCGAAAGCCTGCAGGTAACCAGTGCAGCACTAGTCTTGAAACGGCAGTTTTGTTCGCCAAGAGCTGAAAATACGTACGGTATGTATTAAGAAGGGAATTTTGAAAATTAGCAAACGAAAACTGAGTGTTAGCAAATTTTCTACGTAAATGTTATTTTAATGCGTATACGGGGTGTATTATTTTTATCGCCTATATGGAACAAATAATAAGCAAATTTCAAGAATACACGAAAAAACCCACAATATTAGGCTCTCTGTGGTGAGAATAGGATGGAGAGAGCAGAGCGGATCAAATTTAAGCTTTGTAGCCCCCCTGTGTGTGTGAGTGATTGATCCTCGGAAGAATATCTACAGCCCGAACAAAATTGAATATTGTTATAGTCTAGTATAGAGCTCTTAAAATTAAAAAAAAAACTTCATAAACAACGCTATAATTTTTCCTCACTGACAGACTTTATAATCAATTTGGCTAGATATTCCAACCGGATTTTTATAACAGGAAATATTTGTTTATAATTTAATATGAATGTCCTTGTATATGCTCTTCAAATATCTTCAAGACTCAGAAACCAGCGCGCCGCAATATGACTCGCACATTTTTCAACATAAAAATTGTTTTAGTTTTTTTGTTTTGATATGTTTAACAAAAGCAAAGGAAAGAAAGTCAATTTATATATTAAAAAATATACAAATGTGCGAGCGAGATAGTAACGCGCTAGATTCTGAGCCTTAATTAATTTACATTTACATACTAAAGAATATAATCTAACTCAACATTAAGTTCTGTAGAAATGCAAATTAGAAGGCTATCATAACATTGAGACTTGTCCAGATGATTTCTCATACCCTCGTCCATCCCAGTTGGTCGGCTGAGGGTTATTGAATTTTACCGACGTAATCCGACGAGGACCAGATGCGACCGAATGATAACTTCTATTTAATGTAGAAATGGGTGGAACATGTTTATTACTATTAATTAATGTCTACGTTTTTTTGTAATATTTTTCAAAGTAGTGTAGAACGACCAACATAGTACGATGTTCTGTGGCAGAAAATTCAACAGTTTCTATCTCGTTTTGAAAAATAATCATGCAAACTGTTGACTTCTTGGTGACGGATTCGATACGATAACGTTAACGCTAAAGTATATAATCGAGCCTCTGAATTCTATATCTAGAAGCCTTCTTCTTATCGTGTCACTAGTTATTTCGAACCAATAGTGTGATGATAAGATTTCTAGTACGTCTCGAAGAGGCTCCTTTTGTGCACTATAATTATTCAATAATAAATTATAATAGTCCGACAATACGGTATGTGAATATCTTGTTTTAAATCTTTCCTAGAATTTATTTAATTTAATTAATTCTTATTTTTTTCATACTTAATATAAAATGTATAATATAGAAGCCAAAGACCCACGACTACGTCCTAGCAGTAGTGGAATGCTTGACTGATGAAAAGTTGAAGATGTTACTGAAGGAATTTGATATATCAGAAACCTAGGAACTTAACAGTTACGCAATATTACCGACGCTAGTTTTTCAAGCCACCATAGCAAGATAGTGATAGTAAGCTAGCAGCTATGGCTTGATGTCAACTTCTTCACTAGGCTAGTAAGCTAGCTTGCTACTCTGGCTTAAAAAAGTAGCCTCGTGTAACTCGGGGACTTTCCAGATAAACATTTTTTTAATTTAAAATCATATACTTTTGCCTTCTCCATTTAAAAATGTGAGGAACTACGCGTAAACCTCATCGATGTTTATTATCTGTGCTGCTGGCTATATTTTCGTTACATATTGGCCTTCAAACATGAACTCCCGTAGTGATAACATTTTCATACCTGCCTTCCTATATAGAGGTACTGGTATGCGTAAACTCAATTCAAACCTTACTACCGAGTTCTCAATCACATTGACTATTCATAAATTTCGTACGATAATTCCATTACTGCGATAGCGTCTCTGATATTTGAATAACACACGTGGATCGATCTACATTGTGTTCTTCAAATGAGAATAGATATCATCCGGAAGAATTAATTATTCTTCGTCTTTGTAGTGGGGTAAAATACGCGTGGTTGACCTGAAATATTGACATAGAATCTACAGATATCAGATTTAATTTTTTTCACCAATATCACTAGGACCGTTATACAAGGCAAAACAAAGATACAGCTTGATCAAAGTTAATGGAAATTATTGTAATAAAAAAATATGTTTTAAAAGAAAATAAATAATACTTAAATCAAACAAACACTGCTTCTGTTTTGATGTGTGGCAAAGAAAAACGCAACACGCACACAGATGTTGTGATTTTTGTAGGTACTGTTTGCATATCAACCACGTAGAGAGCATAAATGGAGCGTGAGCGAAGCGGACCCTTCGCGGGTGTACCGTTATCAGAAACAGAGTGCAGCGGGACCACGGGGTGGGTTAGACACGACCCACTTATCTTATCTTATAGTGTCACTAGTTCCTTCGAACCAGTGTGGTGAAAGGATTTCAAGTGCGCCTCGAAAAGGCTTCTTTCGTGCACTCGACACATGTTTTCGAACTTTAAGGTTCTATATACGACATGCCGGTTTCTTCACGATGTTTTCCTTCACCTTTGCGAGAACGTGGGATGCATACCTTCATAGATTTTTCGACCGAAAAAATTTGCGTTTGCGTTTTATATGAAATCAAAAATAACAGTATTAGTCACTCGTATCTCTAGAAAAGCTCTCTCTCACTCCATTTCACGTAGCCGAAAGCATGCATAAAGCAAGTATACACTCGCCCATGAGTACAAAAACATAGCACGTAAGTTTCAAAACTAGTTTCAGGTTCCTAAAATTCACGTAGCCGGAAGCATACATGAAGCGGGCATACAGAGTATTGGGAGTTGATTGACAGTTTAATTAATATCTCTGTTATCCTCGACTTCGCTGGCAGTAGTATCAAAACAGCTTGGTCACTGGCCTCAGAATTTAGTTATTGTAACCACCTACTAGTACGAATACATGCCATAGACTAGTGGATTAGTAAATTATTGACAGAGTAAACTAAATATTTGTATTACCAATTATTGTCATATTGTAGGTTTGACGTTACTAGGTAATTAACATACATTAAACTCTATAGTTATTAGATTACATACATTTATCTATTCATCCATCCACCTTCACATATTTCCATTTAAAAGTAATTAAATATATTGAATACATTTTTAATTTATAATTACCTAAAATCACTGGTTTTCAGAGCTTGTGTGATGAAAA
The DNA here is from genome assembly GCA_932526365.1 of Lobophora halterata. Classification (NCBI taxonomy): domain Eukaryota; kingdom Metazoa; phylum Arthropoda; class Insecta; order Lepidoptera; family Geometridae; genus Lobophora; species Lobophora halterata. Next base: position 4,666,092 of record OW052012.1, read on the forward strand.
TAGATGTAAATATTTTTAGTGAGCTTATCTCTATAAGTAGAATATAGCCTGTGCACTCTAGCGCTCTGATGGATTTTAGACAATTTTCGATCATTGAATAGAACTTTACCTAGGTAAATAACGAAATGAACTAGGCGCTCTTCTGGTGGTAAGTGATCACGCCTGTCCATGACCAGAACAATCAATCAATATTTATTTTACAAAAACAGTTTGCTTGTGTTAAACTGATGTTAAATTTTGATTTTATACCTAGCACTAGCCGACGCCCTCAACTTCGTTTGCCTTGCGAGTTAACAATATACCTTTCTTAGTACGCGCCTATATTTAACGCCTTGATAAAACATGCCTTCTAAATTTTTTTTTTTTTTTTTTTTTACTTAATATAGGCTTGCGTTTGACCACCATCTCACCTGATGGTAAGTGACGATGTGGTCGACGATGTAGCACGCTTACCTAGAATAATCCTATTCACTCTTGCCTTGAAGATACCCAAATTATAGTGATCGTGAAATTTCAAGTCTTTAAGCTTTAGTTTGGCCTGTTCGTTATCATTCAGTCAGTCAGGACTAAAGCTTTCTGCCTACTATCCCATATCGAAGCATGACCGTGCTAGGACCGTGTCAGGAAAATATTTTTTTATATTTGTATGGAAAAGTATGAAACTATACCGTTCCGTTACTGACCGTCTTCCATGCCATTTCATATCACGCTCAGTGCATGGGACGCGACGGGGTAATGGGCAGAAATATTATGCCATTTAAATATATTGATAATCTGTTATTTTAATACTATAATTGTCAAGCAACGGATACAATGCAACACGCTTCGCTTTAATTAACAATATTTCGAGTTCGTGTCGTGAGCACTTCACGCAACAGCGCCTCTCAACTCGCCTGGTATAATTGTGAAAATAATATTACTTTGATAAAGTAGTGGATAAAATTGATGCATTTAATGCCATATTTCGAGCTGAATCAATGGCCTTCTTCAATTTTCTTTCTATTTGCTCTCATAGCTGAGAATAGGCATGAGCCCCAGCTGTGGGCACAATATTAGGTTGACTATTAAAATAAAACCATTCGTTTATTTCAGACTAGATTCCATTATGCCTCTGCTTATTTATATTGGTAAACGTTTGAGCACACCTATCTAAATAGAGGCCTTCGTTTGTTCCTATTTCAAGCCAAACTTTGACTGTTGGTTTATTTACATGACAATACAGTGGATACTGAACAGCCGAGTATCCAAAACAGCCAGTAGCCAAAACTTTACGGACAGATCAAAACGAATATCCTCACTGTAAAGGGTTGTTTCCATGGTGCGCGATGCGGACTGACGCGCACTAAGGCACCATGCGAAGTTTTGTTAAGTTTCATCCGTAGAAGCACATCAGACACGTCTCTCGCATTGGTAGAGGCATGTGTGCGGTGCGTGGCTGTCCGTCGTGGTCGGCTCCGCAATATTGCGCACCGTGGGAACGAACCTCAAGATAAGATAAGACCTTAGGATACTTATTACTTTTAGAACTTGACGAGGTTCAAACTAGGCTACATTCAAAGGTAATTTAATCCAAAAATTCTAACGTTTACGTAAACACTTGAAACGCTTTTTAATGAATTCTTTTACGGTTACAGAAACAACTAAATTATCGGAGTTCCCAATATTCCTACTCCCTTTTCTCCGCTTGTGCTTGGGTATTATGTCATGTAATCCGAGCTCCCTCCAGCAATTGTAACCCAGATGGATTTCACGCTTGATGGCCCTCTTTCTGTCTAAAGGAAAATTCATTAAGTGCTTGAGATAGATATTATGTAAACAACTACTTACAGAAAACTAACTATAGGGAAATAGTTTATTAAAACTAAATAAGAGTATATTCTGCTAATATTCGAATGAAAAAAAAAATGTATTTGAAGCACAGTTCAGCTGCACAAACATGTAAATACTCATACCATGTAGGTATGTATATTTATTACTCTTAATTTTGCAAAGAAAAGTGCACCCTGGCATTTAACTTATCACAAGACGAATGTCTGTGCATTGTTTGTTTGTCTCATGAAGTTTGTTATTACCATATCCAAAGCACTAGATTTGCGATGTAGTGGCTTATTTTTTCGAAACTCTATAGGTATGATCTTCATCGGTCAAGATCGTTCTTGTAAGAATTGTGATGTCTCAAAAGCGTAGAAAGTGAAGAAGTTTCACCAAAAAGCTCACAGTCCCTATAAGGGCTCTTTTTCGATTTGTTCCCGAATCTACGTCTGAATCCCCTTTTCCCTTGGCCATTAGCACACTCCATTGCGCTAGTTAATCGCCTAAATACGCAAGAGATTGAAACGTAAATTCCTACGTTTTAATTTCCATGTGTCTGCCCACGTAGACCTTCGAGAATTCAGCAAAAGGAGGGGTTTTACGTCAGAATCTGCAAACATAATTTTCTGCCATTTTTAACGGGGGACGAGATTAACACGCATTGAACACGCGCCTAACAAAACTTATTCATCTAAACGCAAACTATAAAATCTCGCACGCCATCTTAAAATATGCACACAATTATCAAATTCAGCCTATAGTTTTATTTAACGCGAATGGCCAAGAAGGTTATATGGCCAGCAGAGGGGTTCGCCTTGCTTTAATTCCTCCTTTTGCTGGGTTCTCGAAGACATAGACGCACGTTAACTTTGTGGTAGAGAAGCTTATTAAGTGGCGGTAACTTGTATTAATTAAATTACGGTGGTCGAGTTCATTCAGGATGTGTTTAATGTGTTTTGCTTAGTAATAGTCAGGAAATCACGCGTAATTTGCTCTTGTAAAGATGCTAAAAGACAGTTAAAATTTTCATTCATTTTTAACGACACAGATAGTCGAGTGGCAAGTGTGTTGGACTGCCACGCTGGTGTCGCGGGTTCGATTCCTGCTTCGGGACTAACATTTGTATGATAAACATCAGTGTTTGTACTGAGTCTGGGTGTTCTATATATGTATCTTATGTATGTATTAACAAAAAAAATGTTTAAGTATTGTATCAGTTATCTGGTTTCCATAGTACAAGCTATGCTTAGTTTGGGGCTAGTTGGCGCTGTGTGAAATGTCCAAAAATATGTATTTAATTATTTTCATTTTTCATTCGATAGGCACCTTTCATTTGAAATGAACACGAATTCTGAATGAATTCATTAATGAACCGAATGAACGGTAACGTTCACTTGGATTCGGCTACTAAACTAATTCCAAGGCGTGTGCCTTGGAATTAGTTTCTATATACCATATAATAACTTCAATTGACGCCATATGAATGATGCACTTCAAAACGTTTTCATTTTTCGGTCAACAAGAAACATTATGTTTATAGTGTTGCAAAGAATAAAGCGAGCGCCCCCCCCCCCCCCATAAATTCATACCACTGAATTTTGTCTCTACATCTCATATTCAAGACGTCACTCATTGCAGATAAGCCGCGCTTTCAGATCCCGGCTACAATTTACAGCAAACAGTTTTAGAGATTCAAATAGAAGTGCTGCATGCAATTCTCTGACTGGAATGTTAAAATAACAGGAGCTTAGTTACAATGTTTGTTTATCTCTTGCTTGTTACGTAGAGCGCTTTTCTACAAGGCGAAACGTTTTGTCGCAGACGCCCCTTCATTATTTACGTTTTTGTAAGTATTTTATAAATCGTTTTTTTTATCTTCATTTGATATTATATATCACGTGTGTATTGCGTAGCTTCATGGAATAGAAAACCTAAGACTCTAGTGGGGAACTGAAACAAGCAATCCAGGGTTGGGGTGTATTAACCCTAGTGTGACGTCAGTGCAGGTATACGAGATGGTCTCTGCATAAGGCCTATACCCAGGGATAGACTACCAATGTGATAATGATGGGTTTAAGTTAGTAGGGTTAATTTTAAAACACGTATCATATAAAATCTAAATTAAAGTATGAAACCTTTCACTTTTTTTGTTGACGAAATCAAAAAACATGGACGAAACGAATAGTCTGAAGAAATTACTATAATACGGCGTACTTTTTGAGTATTTGTCCGAAACATTTTGCATGGAATTCGGATTTGAGGATTCCCCTTAAATGTCCTAAAAGGATAGATGCCACTTTTCCTAATAAGTAACCTTACTTTTGAAAATCAATTGAAAGTAATAATAAGTAAAGCATAAGCATGAAAAATATGCTAAAACAATTATAAATAAAAAGGTTTTTAGTTTTGTTCACTGTTCTGTAGAGGTTTCAGTAAGCCGCAGTCTCGACTTCCACACATGCTGACCGCGAGATTCCGCATCTTTATCTTGGCCGTTTATCAAATAAATTCACAGTCCAAGTAAAATTTATTAGTTTTCGAATGGCCACCTCCGCGACTATGCGACCGCATTTTATTGCGAACCCTCGAATTACTTCGGGATTTTCTTAGGATGAGCTTTATGAATTATGTAACTTTTTTGGTCCGCATTGAACCAATAGGCGAACCACAATTTTCTGTGAATCTAGCTAGAACTTCAAAAGCGAAACCCAATGTTTTCGGTAAAATAAAACGTGACTACTTAAACATTCATTACACTAGTAAGAAATAAATTATTCGAGGCCAGACTTTTTCAGTTCTCGCCAACCTTTTTGGGACATTTATCAAATCACATCATACAAATGCTCTAATTTGAAAGTTTGCGCGGATGTAAAATAAATGTTTGTTAATCAATCTTGCTGAAACGCTACTGAACTGAGCCTAAATTCTATACATATATATACCTATATACTATATATTATACAGTTTATTACTTGTAAAAGCAGAATGTCTCTCCAAATTTTGTTTTTGACTAGAAATGTGGTATTTTTTATAACAGCGATTTCCTTACATTCTACTTACGACAGATTTGTCTTACGTGTCGAGGGAAGCGACTAAGTGAGTAATATAACAATATGAAACCTAATGGCAACGAGACGTAAAGGTGAGATGCAAATATCCTGCTGAGACGTGCTCTGAGAACTTTCTAAGCACGGTTTGAATACCAAGTCGCGGTACCCCTGCAGCAGAACACAGTGACGCAAAGTTACAGAAGGTTTTCTTTAAAGTTCTTATAAGTAAACACTAGCTACTACTGTTACTACCCAAGGCTTCGCGCATAGTCATATCCTTTTCCATAGCAGATCACAAACGATATTCATACCAAATTTCAGATCAATCAATTCAGAAGTACTTCTAGGTTCTATGACAGGCCGGTAATAACGACTAATACTAGTAAGATGTTGGGAATCCATGAACCGAATTCAAGTGATATGCTGCATGCTTTTGCTTATTGGAATAAAGGACGTGATTGAAATTTACATTTATCCGGGAACAAGTTTCTGAAATAATGTTTATTACCGTGTACACCTACATAACTTTAAATGAGTATTTCAGGAAAAGTACTGCAGTTTTTTTTAATTTACTGGAAATGTCCATCTGAAATTACTACACTGTGCCATTGGATAACTGGAGTGAGTACAATATACTTTAAAGTCAGTGTAAGCCGGGAAGCGGTGGCCCTTATCGTACACGTGATTTGAATGCCCTCGACTTTTATTCGACCAATATGACAAAAATGTTTGCGACGACTACCTTTAGAATACAAACTTTTTTATTTTTATGTTTGGCTTTTTCCTTGGTAGTTAGTTTAAATTGATCCATGTTAACTATGTAGCATTTACTGAAAATTATATTATCTTACGTTAAACAAAATTATTGGCTTATAACGTATCAAACGACATTTTACAAACATAAAATAATGGTAATAAAAATTATGGATCAAAGAGCCTACATTATATTTTCTCAGAGAGGCAAGGAAATAGAAAAGTAATTGCCGTGTAAGTGTTCAAAGCGGTTTGAGAACAAACACCGCATTTCGTATAGGGTTGTATAAGCATATAAGGAACACTTGGACACGTAGGGCTGGCGGTATTTTTGCGAAGAACCTAGTTTTGACCAAACCTTTAAAATCAACTGCAAATAATATCGTGTGAACCATCAAGCACGGATATTATTTTTGAGACATCTCATACCATAGTTTTTAGTAGACTTAGCGATTATTACATATAGTTATTAGATTGTTACGGGTATTTATCCAACGTGTCGGGGCAAAAATAGAGAAGGTGAGCGTGATAAATACCCGTTTCTACTAAATATCTCATAACATTGATCCCTTAAAATTTGTGAGTATCGGTATGGTACATAATATTACTTATTCTTTGGTATTGTTCACTTTGAATAACAGTGTTTTTTCAGCTTTCACAGCCCAATTCTCAGCAACTGTAATAACAGTGAACGTTTTCAACGTAATACTTCTTTGATATTGTGAATGGGAAATGATTGACGGCAGTAAATGTAGGTACCTATCTATCTGACGGGCTTATACTTTTTCAAATACATACTAAGAATACATAGAAAACACCCAGACTTAGAAAAAACACCAATATTCATCACACAAATGTTTGTCCTGAAGCGGGATTCGAACCTGCGACACCGGTGCGGCAGTCCACTTGCCACTCAACCATCCATGTCGTCAATATAATAATATCGTTTTTAAAGTGGTTTTGTTTTCTTTGAGCCTGCCAACCCTACGCTGAGTAAATGCTGGTGGTGGCATAGGGAAACGAGACTGAATACAATGGGTGCCGCCTGAGGCACGGTAAGAGTGCCCACGCTTGGTGATGTACGTACATACCTACACCTGAATGATATTCTAAGAGAAATTAGCTGGAATATTCTAACTCTACCTATATTTTCTGAAGCTTATACAGCGTGTCCCTAAATTCAACGATAAGCGGGTAGTGGATGGTGGGTCTGGTCGTGACTACTCGAGAAAAAATAAGAAAAAAAAGAAAACTTTTTTTTTTTACAGTACAATTTATGAAATTCTTCGAAAATTTACCCCCTATTATGATACTTTTAACTACCATGACCCGATTTCTTCAAATAATACTGAATTGTTTATTGTATCGGCAACCTAAATAGTACTGTTATTCAACACAAACCTTAAAAATACCAGAATGCCAGAGGTTTTGTATAAACTAATAAAAAAAAACAAGTTTTCTATTTTTTCTTATTGTTTCTCGAGTAGTCACGCACGACCAGGCCCACCATCCGCTACCCGCTATCGTTGAATTTAGGGACACCCTGTATATATTGATTAAAAAAAATTGGTTGTCTGTAAAGTTGGTTTACGGACGATAGTTTAACGTGACTACCAGCGTAACGGGACAATAAGCGTTACCGGACAATGACACCGTTACCGTTTCCGGACAATGACGTCAACGATTTCGTGGATGCAGCCGGCGTTCATCGATTGATTAGACGTAGTCACGTAAAAAAAAAAATAGCGAGTCGAATATTTTCATACATGACACAGGTGGTCGAGTGGCAAATGCGTTTAACTTCTACGCGGAGTGTCGTGGGTTTGATTCTCTCTTTAGGGCGAACATTTGTGCGATGAACATTGGTGTTTGTCCTGAGTCTGGGTGTTTTCTATGTATCCTATGTATGTATATATTTACAAAAAAGATATATAAGTATTCTATCAGTTATGTAGTTACGAACTTGCTTAGTTTGGAGCTAGATGACGTTGTGTGAAATGTCCAAAAATTATCTATTTATTTATTGTACATAGAGTTTAGAGTATAATAATGTTACTAATATGTATTTATAAGTTTACTAATATGAGACAAGTTTATTCGAGAATTAATACAACACCATACGTAACAACCAGCTAAATAGAATAATTAAGGCTTTAAGTTTTTTGTTTGTATAATAATGAAGTAGGTTTATATATTTTTGGTGTAAAATCCGATAAAATGAATTCTAATTAAATGCCCTGTGCTATAATAATGGTAGGTAAATTTTCATAACACAAAATGCCTCTTTTGATGGTATTACGCAAATTGGGGTTTTTGCTCAAATTTATTCATGCTCTTTTGAATTGTTTTGCCTCATTATTTTGTAATCAGGAAAAATTAACAGCTCTTGGGGATACAGGGATAGCCTACTTATTGTTCACTTATTATCCTGGGAACATAGATAAAGCGTAAGTTTAACGTAAAGATAAGTTTTTCATTACCATTCCATTTACCCAGCCCTAGCCGGTAACGCCATTTTTGCTGTAGATTATTTAGTAAAGTCATCTTTGGAAATGCCATTGCTGTCATTGTATAGACCATTCCAAACTGCTGAAAATGAATAGAAAAATACGAAGCATTACTTGCGGTTTCAGACTAGCGTCTAGCATATACAGGCGGATTAGTACTCGCGAAGCTTCAGAACCTTAAGGGGCATCCTCAAATCCGAATTCCATACAAAAATGTTTCGGACAAATACTCAAAAAGTACGCCGCATTATAGTAATTTCTACACACTATTCGTTTCCTCTATGTTTTTCGATTTCGTGAACAAAAAAACTGAAAGGTTTCATACTTTAATTTAGATTTTATACGTGTTTTTAAGTTAGTAGGGTTAATTTTAAAGCACGTATAAAATCTAAATTAAAGTATGAAACCTTTCACTTTTTTTGTTCACGAAATCAAAAAACATAAGAGGATTACCCTTAACGCGCGTATACGCTCGGTTTTTTCCTAGCGAGTTTCAGTAGAATAAGGCGTCTTTCGCGGCTTATCGTGCGTACATGCAATAAACACGACCGGAGAATCCGCTAGTCTGAAACCACACTTAAACATCACAGTGTTTTTTTTATGTACTGAGATAAAAAAAGATCAGTTCTTACAGTCAAAAAATGCGAGTAAAAGTAGGTCTCTACCTACAAGCTTTTGTAATCTGAGAAAGTTTTCACATTTGTTCAACAGACAGACCATCTGGCCGCAAGTACCTGTCATTATACATAAATGGAACCGTCTTCAATCTAAAACTGTGATCAAACTGAAAAGATTTGCCACAAATATATATTTATGTGGTTTTAAAATGACATTTGAAATGTTTCGCCGAAAGCAATGTTCTAGTTAGTTGTATTAAAAAAACGTATGAGGAAGTCCACACAATTCTAAAACATCAGATCTTAGTAAAATATTTTACTTTATAGCCAAGCCTTTTTTGGATTATTAAAATATATTTTTATTCTTACTCGTGGATTATGCTTTTTTAAAATAAAATATCACGTGATCATTATAAAATGCTTTAAAACATAAGAGAAGAAAACCCCAAGAGAGAGTAAACAAAAGTGCACTTTCATCTACGCTAGATGATTCTCACACGACACTCTCTTGATCAATTTTCTTAGCAGCGAGCCTCTTTTGATGCGTATTTGCGGAGAGACCAGATGCTCTCTATAGATATGAAGATAGAGTGAAAAAAATACACAAGGCGCATGAAACTAAAACTTTTGACACTCTCAAAGCACTGTAGAATTCCAGAGATAAAAGAGAAAATGGTAATGATAAGAATGTTCAAACATTTTACCTGTTTAATTCCTACCTGTGGGATAAAATTCGGTGTTTCATTCGGCATGCATCAATTTTCACCCTGCAACTCTATTATTTAAATTTGAAATTTTCCTTGAACACATTTTCACATAATTCATTTATAAACTATAAAAACCAGTTACAGTGTAAAAATAAATCTGAACAAAACCACATATAATATGTGAAAATGGAGGAGCCACGGTTCGATGGACCGGGTTATGATGTCGTTTTCCCCGAAAAAAGACTGAGTTCTACATATATGGTTTGCCAAGGTCTACTATAGACATTCGTAAATTTATTTATAAAAACGTATTACTTTATTTATAACGTAGACCTTGGCTAGCCATATATGTAGATCTCAGTCTTTTTTCGGGGAAAACGACATCATAACCCGGTCCATCGAACCGTGGCTCCTCCATTTTCACATATTATATGTGGTTTTGTTCAGATATCAATGCTTTTTGTAAATAAATTTATGGAAATATCCTGCAAAAATTTGCAAGGCAATTGCTCTCATAATTTGCAAGGCGCTAAATTTTCCTCATATAATCGAATAATTTGAAAAAAAAAATTAAATCTTATAAATTTACTGTTTTCTAATTTTTTCCTATGTATACACACAATTACCTAGCTGGATGCCAAATTTGAACTTTCTAGGTCATCTGGAAGTGGGTTAGGTTTTACGTCTATATGTCAGTCAATCAGTGATAAAAATGACGATTTTTGAACATTAATATCTAAATAATCGTTTAAGCTGTGTTTATGAAATTTGAGGTACTTCATTAACTCTGGGCTTTCAATACATAAACCAAATTTGGTGTGTTTATATTGATTAGTTTTTTAGCTATGACAAGGACTAAAGTGGCTCCAAATGGTTCGTGTAAACTTACACACAGTGCTACTCGCCAGTTCGCTGGGCCTGACCGTGGCTTGACACACTGTCGTGTGTCGAGATTGGCTTTTAAGAAGTGGAGCAAAGAGATTGACTTTACCCTTTTCTAAATAGTAGGTATACCTAAGACAATAGAGGTTTGTTCCCGCCTAAAATGTGGTTTGGTGTGCGAGTTATGCATGCTCTATATTAATCTTATTTCTCTGTTGGTATGAAGATGAGCTCCTGGTTATATCGTTGTTTTCAAAAGACAAAAGACAATGTTGAAGCCGCATACACTCGTATGTTTATACGGATGAGAGAGGGAGCGATGACAAAAGGTGTTTGGAAGAAATTGTGTGAGCCAAGCACTTTTTAGGCAAGTCCCCAGAGAAGGGAGTTATGATAACAATGGTACTTGTTTACTTTCTCCATGCTTTGACTGATGCGAGTTTGGTGTTTGAAAATGTTCGAGATCGTTAGAGCGATTCGCTTGTTGGGTGACGTATTACACCATTTTATTTACATTGAATAGATGATTAATTTAATAGTTTGTGCTTATGATTGAGCAACAAAAGGTATAGTATAGAGTTAATGTATTTTATTCGAGATTTGTAACTTTATAAGCGTCGAAAAGTTGTAGGTATTTTTATTTGAAAAGTATTTAGAACTTATCAGTGCTACGTCTCTTTTACTTTGAACAATAGAACAATAATCGTCTTAAATTTCTATCAATTTGTGAGAAGAAAACGAAAATAGAGGAATGTTTCTTTGTTATTTAATCGAATCGTTATCACGAAAAAAGACAAAAATACAAATAGTAGTGTAGACGAGGAAGGAAACTCTTGTCAGGACCTTTTCAAGGGTGTGGGAATTCTCAACGGAGTATTTTGCTCAAGCCTATTTCTATCACTTTCATAAACACCTACCTAAGTAGAAACATACCTTACGAGCAAATTGTCTAAAACCTAACCAAACCCGATGCATTAAGGTACAGTTTGGATTGTAGGAATGAGAAATCGACGATGTTTTCCAAAATACAAGTTGATATGATGAAAGTTGTATTCCATTTCCTAAATCTCAAGAAATAGTGTCATTGACCTTTTTAGTGGTATCATCTTATCTATTTTATTAAGGTTTTTAGTGTTTCATCGTAGCTGAATCAAATGGTACCTCCACTTTATGGAACGACCTTGATTTGTCCGTCTGCCATAGGCGTTTTGAAACGTCACTGTACTGTTACATAAATGATTTACGGAACTACAAGCGTTCCGACAAGCGTACATTACTCCAAATTAGCAGTCCTGCACTGATCTATGAAAATCTAAGTCCTGTGTAGCATTGATCTGGTAATTGGCAGGCGTTATATCTTACCTTCAGACCTAGAGCATATCAAACGCCCAGCTCGTTCAAACTGAATTCTGCTGGCATCAATCATATTTTACACACGTACTTGCATTCAAATTATGTTTACTCACTGTACTGTATGTTTGCACGTAGCATAATTTCTGCATCGAATTATCAACTACATTCTTGCATTCATTCGGAATATCCGGTATGAGCTACATACAATAGGTACAACCCGTACCCGTACCCGTACGTACCTGAAATAATATCGCAGTACATCACGTTTTCGTTCGGCCACTGTTCAAAATACATGGAACCGCAATTGCGAGTTTTCGGCGACACAGAGTTATGGCGCTCCCCGCGGGACTGATCCCTAGAATAGGTAAATTTTATAACAGTATTCATTCTACAAATATAATTCCTCTCGTCATCTTATTAAGCGTTTCATTGCTGGACGTATGTCTCTGATAAGCGCTTCAAAGTCTGATAATACTTTGGTTATTCATAACCAGTTTTTACCAGTAAGAGCGAAGCCATATTGCTCCGTTGCATTACGTTACGTTGCATCGTAGCGCTAAATTTGGACGCATTCAGTGTCAAATGTCAGTAGATAACTGCAACGCAACGTAATGCAACGAAGCAGTTGGGCTTCGCTTTTGCAGAGCGCAGATTAGTGCTCCATTTTAGCAAAGGCGTATAATGTTTGTAGAGATAGTTATCAATAAAAATCCTCGGTAAATCTATGGAAGGAACCTTTTCTTTCGTCGAAAAACACGCAAATCTTTAATTGCTAAAAATATATTCTAATAATTATGTTTGTTTGAGCAAGTTTTTATACCCATAAAAACAGAAAATCTTACTGATATTACTGCTATTGAGCTATACCATTACTGTCATCTGGGTCGTGCATTTTCAATATTCTTAGCTACTTTTACAGTGGTTCTATCTGAGTTTCTTACTTCGCTGATACAGGTTGGTAAGTTTTATATCTCATTTATTATTCTGCATGAACAAATTTTCATTCACCATGGATTTTATTGGTGATCAAGTAGTCCTTAAATTTTACCTAATTTATAGTAATGTATAGTGTTCAGTTCAACTGAATTTTTCCAAAAATCTAGTTTATTTTTCAAACACTTTAGTGTACTATATTAATAGTATGGATTTAATTAAGATTAGGTTAAGATTCATTTCAGGAGCCCCCCTGTATATGACCTTGCGCAACTAAAGTTCTAAATCACTTATTCATATCGCGCTTCGAACATTACAGAACAAGTTAGCATATTTATACAGCAAATCTTATAAATCGAGAAATATTTTTAATGCTTACAAAAAATATTTTTTGTTAAAATTTCTTTTGCATGTTAAAAACAATGATCTTACAAAATACGCAGTTACAACCGAACAAGTGAGCATAAAACTGACATTACATAGAAATTACGATTATTTTATTCCCACGATAGAAAAATAAATAAAAAGTATGAAAATAATGCCACATTTTTCTGAGATTCGTATTCGTATGACAACCCCATATTCCACATCCCAGTATATAACATGCTATTCATATTGTACTTATTTTAACACGATCCGACGATGCTGTGAAGAAATTGGTGTCTATGAAAATAATAATAATGTTACCTACACACTGCAAGCTATCCTGCAATAACAATGAGATTGCAGTTTCGTAGCAGTTCGTATAAAAGTGTAGCGACTCATAGCACCCCGTAGCACCAGTTTGAATATTGTAGCGACTCGTATGACCCCGTAGCATAAGAAACATAATTTTTTTTTATGTTCACAAAGACGGGACGAGCTAGGCGTTCTCCTGATGCTGGGTTCAAAAGCTGTCGGAGTGGGGGCTCAGGCTGCACAATACTTGAATTCCGGGACGGCTGCAGTGCACGGAGAGGCATGCACTGCAAGCGGAGCTCGGGGTCGGCGCATGCCTTCCCTGGGATGGGCCTCATAGCAACGTGCTTGAGGGACACCGGTACGAGTTCTTCGGATATCCTGGGGTCCCTCTTATGCGCAGAGGTTGGCCACCATGGTGTTTTAATCGGTTAATGTCCGACATAACCCGTCCGCCCTCCCCATATTTCCCCATTAAAAAAATGGGAGAACGCATTTTTTTATTGCATTTTAATGGAGAGATCACGTCTACCTTTGATCAAAATAATGCTACGCAGGATTTTGATTGTATACTTTGACTGCTATACGGCCGGTGAAACAACTATAATAGTGCTCATTCACTTTGGAGACATTTTGATGGTCAGTCTCGAAAGCCCAGTAATTTAACTTTAGTGCTCTTCAAATTACACAGTAATTGTTACGCTTGTAATTACAGTATTATTGGTGCTTCAGATAGAATCCTGCAGGGGTCGCTTCTTGACAGAAGTAAACCAAACTTACTTAAACTTGTACCTACCTTTATGAAATAAATGTTTTATCTTATCTTATCTTATCTTAAACTAAACGCATAAGTGGCAGATTTCGTAATACAGTTTCTACTGAAAAAAGGACGAGTTATATTTTCTTCGGGAAATAGTCCATTCACCGCCCTTTCCCGCTATCGGGCATTAGCAATTTGCTTTGTGTTAGACACTCCGCTTCTAAAAGTATTGAGAAAGATAAGGAAAAAGGAATGGATAATTAGCCCTCAAAGCGTTCAGGGTAAATGAGAATCGAACGGGTAAGATGGCACAATTAGTTGTATACTTTTTCGGTCCATTGAAAATGGCATCTTTAATTTAAGCTTTCTTGAATGGGGAACCTTTTTCGAAGGTCTTTTTTAACAGGATATCAGATGCCGGACGAGCAAAAGTTTAGCTGCCAAACCCGTATCAAAAACGAATGCGATTCTATTTGACCCTAGCTCGTGTTGTCAGTCTTGTGAATTGGAGTTTCTTTTGATTCCTATTGATACTGTCGGTAGCTCATTTGGAAATGTGTGAACCCGATGTTGAGTTTTCCTTTCAATGCTAAGTAAACGTGAATTCTTAAATACAAAAGTGATAAAAAATTGGATTTATGTTATGTTGTTTCTTCCAAAACTTGTTGTGCGGAAGGAGAATATGTTTTATTTGTTACGACTTTTATATCTAGCAAGAACAAGGTCATACAATTGGAGTGTAAACTAATTTAGGCACGCTGAGCACTTTATTTTGTGGGTATGGAATTAGACTGAGCCGTTATACTCGGCTAGGTAACGCTCGCACGGGTAAAGTCGTTAGCGTATTTAAGGCTTTTTTTCCTATCCTGCCTTATGATTAGTTACCGTTAGCATGCCTAACATAATGCCAAAATACATAAGTTACCTACTTTTACTCCCGATGCCACAATATTCGAAGACAACTAGCTGCTGGTAGTTCAACTTTATTTTACGCAAAAGGCGATAAAAGACAATTTGATTTATCTATTCCAAGTAATCAGTCAGCAAAGTTTCTCGGTCGCCGCGAACCTAGCAATCAATCTGTTTCGGAAATGTCCCCGTTTTATTCGTATTTTTATTTCAATAGTCACAAGCATCATCAATTTTGTCGGATGAATAAACCTGAGAAACAAATTGATTTAGTTACTGTTTCATAATCACACTAAAGTAATTAATACGAATGCTTATGAAGTGGATGTTTTTTTAATATGTAGGTAATGTGTAAGCATCACTGTGTTCTAGTTTAAAGGGCACTGTTAGAGAAAATACTAGGCTATTGAGAATAAACATCAAAAGTCAAAGCGCACGAGCGTGTGCACCAGTCTAAGCTTATCAAAGTTCCGTACACAGGCAGGTGTGATCTTTTACTATCAGAAGAGTGCCTAGCTAGGTCTTGTCACTAAAAATACTAAAAGTATTGACATAGCTATTTAGAGCTTAATAGAGGATAAATCTTCAGATGATCCCGAATTTATGAAGGTTCTGCCAACTAAATATTGCAAGCTAAGCGGACTCCGACTCAGAAATCCATTACTGAAGTGTAAACATAGCTGCCTCGTGATAGCTTTAACTTGTGTTTGTGATTTATTAATATAACAACGAAGTTTGAGCATGAAACATTAAACTTTAGTGCGTGTCATGTTGTGTTACTAACTCGCTGTACCTAGGAGGCCATAGTGTTGCGTTATTTGCGCTATTGTTATTTTGAGGGTAGTTTGGTAAATCACCACCTGCCCGAACGTTAAGAGCTCAAGGCTCATGAGTGCATTGGCGGGACTCATTGTGATCAGATGCGTGTGAACGTTCTACTTAAAATCCGTGCCAAATCTGCATCTCAACTTTTTGATACTCGTGAAGTGTCGCGGGTTTATAGCCGTGCTGTGTGCGTTTTCCAAAGACTTCCGAACCTGGACTCGCCGTGCAAGTCCACAGGACCTTGCCTGCCACTAAACCAACAAGCCAGGAGCTGCAGTTCAAAGGTAGGTGGTGTTCAATTGCCTTCGGAAATCAGTAGAAACGTTAACATAATAGACACTGAACTTTCAAAACTCAAAACACATATAACTCTAAAATTGCCAGCATAATTAATCTCAAAAAGTTTGGTTTAAAAACCGCACACATATAATTATTTGTAACTCAGATTTTCACTTACGGTAAGGCGCCCTTAGAATAGAAACATATTGTTAACTTTTTTGATGATTTAAGAAATACAAATACAATACAAAACGTAATACGTATATTTGTAAATAGGTACGTAAATATTTCATTCTTAGCTATAATAAGACAAAAGTCAAGAGTTTATAAGATGGGTGGAATATAAAGTATCTTGGTCATGTGAATTACCAGAATTGCCAGAATTACTTTCATGGAGGTTAAGGTGCATCTATATCAAAATAATATAAAAGTATACATGTGTATTAAATATTATTATGTCACGCCCATGATTTTAGTAACTATGCGAGTTCCCCTTGTAATTCAAAATTTTCTTTTTAAATTGTTTCTTGATAATTTGGAGCGTGTCTCCTATCATCACCTCATCATCATCATCATGTCACCACTGCGGGGTATACCCAGTTACCCAAGTATTCAGTATGGCAAACAAAGGGAGACCTTTGGACCTCCTCTTACAACGAAACTGTTTCAATAAGGGTTTCTAAATGTTCCTTCTACTGGAAGACTTTACATAACATAAAATCCTCCGTTACTGTAGACATCTGTCAAGTCAAAAACAAGATTACAATGCAATCAATCAAGGCCAGGGACGAAGACGTCACCAACAATTAATCAGGGCCCGTCGGAGCCGACAGCGAAGCCTCGCGAATCCAGTTCTCCAGCACAGCAAAGATTGTCAGTAAATAAACTTAGGATAGCCTCGATTCGTGTGAACCAGTGGCTTTCGGAAATTACAAACCCCCAGAATGCCTCCGACTTGGTTTAATAACTGTAACAGCATTGACTTCCAAATAATCCCAAATAATATTTACAAAAACAGACTACAACTGAATTCCCCTTTAGTGACCATAAACACCACTGAAAAGTCACAGGTAAGCAAAATACGCAATTTTATTTTTTTGAGCGAGAGGAGTGGGGTAAACCGATAAAAAAACTTGAAAAACAACCCCCTTAAATATCGGTAACTCAAGACCGAACATATTGTATATCCGAGACTCTAAGGCCAATATAAACGACGTTGTTCTCCTAATCACCCATTAACGCACCTAGGAATGACAATGAAAACGCTTTAAACAAACAAAGCACTTCTATTATAAGGTGGCTTAACGAAATAAGAGTCCACTTCAATAAAACGTAAGAGTGGGGTCTGAAAACGCCAGCTAGTCCAGTCAGAGTTGGAAATAGCAAGGTAACTTCCATAACTCAATAGGTATTTCCGTATTATCATACCTAATGTTACAAAGAAATTAAGTAAGTAACTAATTCAAAGTAAATAAGTATCCAATTATACAAAGAATATCAATTTGACTGGTTTTTTCGCGTTGCTTTTAAACATAAATTGAAAACATATTTTTCGAGTCGTTTCTGTACTGCAGAAACCGGCCATGTTAACGGGGGGGGGTATAAGCCATTGACGGTTTATACCGTTGGCTTTCCAGCGAGCTGGTGATCCGACCGGTGTCCACGGTGTAGGTAGACTGTTGGCTCTTCGTATAGACTTAAAATTCTGAGACCGCAGTATAATGAACTGCCCTGACTCTCCGGCGAAAGAAGTCCGAAAGTCTACTGAATATAGTAGGTACGCCAATGGATCACTCCCTTTAGTATGTTAGTGCCTTTTACATAGATACTCTTTTCTTTACTTGCCGCGTTTCCTGGAAGAGATCAGCCGCCTTTTGTTTGTACTCATTGGTGTACAATAAAGTGTTCCTCTATCTATCTACCATTACACTGTAAGCTTGAATCAGCTGTCTAACTTTAGCTGTTGACTAGACCCAGACAATTTGACAGAAACAAACCCAATTATGTAGTTTTATTTGTGTCGAGGAGATGAGGCGTAGCAAATGGCCACTACATTCCCTTTCGAGGAGTGGGTCCGCTGTTTTGAACAAATTGAAATTCTTTTTATAGTCTTATACCGCTTATACTATGTTTACAAAACAAGTTTGAATAGAGATGTAAGGGATACAAAAAACACAATAAATGTTTTAATCAATTATTTTTTTTTTATTCATAGACCACTTACGTAATGCCATTTTTATGTCCAATTGTTATTTATAGCACATAACTTAATCTAATACAACCCAAGCGCAATATAATGATAACCCAAGGTGGGTTGTAGTAGAGACAAAGAATAAGTACCTAATATAATTTACGTAGAGGTGTTTAGATTATGTTCTAATTTCAAAATTGTTTGAATGTTTTAATAGGTACTCTTGAAGAACTTTAGGTTATTTCATTAAGCATTAAACAATTACCTACTCATTTGATAAAAACACTCAATACTTATTCGTAACTACAATTTTTTTTGATGAAATAGAGCTTATTTTTTTTCTGAGTACAAGGTGTTTGTTGCTATCAGTTTCAGTCACGCATTTCGATTTTATGTAGATCCTTGTTAGTTTTTCCACCCTAAACCACCCTAAACTAGGATTACCTGTAACAACACCCCCTGAGTTACCAGGTCCAAAATAAACCTTTCAATGTTTGGAAGGATCTTATCGTCTAAAAACGTCCAACTGTTACGCTTTGAAAGCTCAAACTAAAAATATATCACAGAGAATTAAAAAAAAAGAAGGATTTATTTCATTCATTTTTCTGAGGTTGGTACTATCTGATGGCTAACATTGTATTACACACTTCCGTTGCATTTCACGAAATCACTGCGGCAAATTGACAGAAAGCGAGGAGAAACACACACACACACACATAAAAAAAGTTACACACAAAAGAAACAACTTTAGCCTCAAAAATAGTCTCAAGTTTTGTGGAACTTGCAATTTTTATGTAAATAAATAACACAGATTATGTACATAGAAAACTCAGTAGCTGTTTTGTTATTAATTCTGTGTCTTAGTGGCTCATTATCCTATTTCACCCGAGGCAGCTGTGACCGCCTCGTCCGCCTGCATCGAACCTTCGACCAGCAACGAACTTAGCCAAGTTAATGACTCCCAAGTTGGCTACTGTACCATAGTATAGTATAATAATGTAAACAGTAGTTCTTCTTGGTAATTAATATACAGAGTGTCTTTTACTTTTTTTTAATCATTTTTATATGTAGGATGATAGGATTGCAACATTGATTGATTGCAACATCCCAAAAGGATGGCATTATGTAGCTGTTCTTATTTATATTCAACTTACTAAGACCTGATATGTTACTTATCGACTCAATATGGAAATAAATGACTGAATTATATAATAACATGAAAATAATACTATATGAACTAGAATAAGATATAGCCCACTTTTTACTTTAATCCGACACAGCTAAGGCGCGGGGCAGCAGCTAGTACTAAAACGTAAAATATTGCAATGTTCATCCACTTTCAAGAGTTACTCTGCTACACTTAGGTAAAATAAATTCTCTGCATTTAAAATTATTATATTATTTTTCACTTACTTCTAGGTTATTTACTAATAAATCTTTGTACTATGTAAGGCAAGATGCTGATACAGACCGGCCCGTAACTAACATTAACTCTCTCCGCAATCCCAGATAGATTGAACCTTTTTTACTTTTGTAAATTTTCAACTCGTTACCGTTTTGTTCCGTTTAAAAGCTATTTAGCTGAGCTGCTGGAGAAAGTGTTTTCTTTTGTTTTTTTACATTTTCCTTTTGAGCTTTGAAGCATGTCGTAACAATAACTGTTTCTTAGAAATAAGAGGGAAGACAGCGAACAAATTGCGTTTTTCTAGACTAATACCGTCACGTAGGTATGTTCTTTATGTAAAGTTACAAGCACGTAGATGTGTATTTTAAATAAACTTTCTCATTTATAATTTTAGCGTGGTGGGTAATTTTATAATACAATGTTCTGCATGCATTCACTAACTTGAATTAATTTTCCATTCAGTGATATTAATAGGTTCAAGTCGTAGCTACAACATTTGGTATACAGCTCCTATTCTCGCAGATAGAACAGAGATAATTATTCTATTGCAAGTTGGTGTGCAATGGAATGGGGCACCACAGAAATTGCATTTTCCAGCAATGAGACTACCAATTGTTACAGCTATATAGATTTCTAAATTTTGTATTATTACCATATTACAAGACCAAAAATAAACTACACTTGCTTTTTACCCGACTGCGAAGAAGGAGAATTATGTTTTCGAGTACCTATATGTATGTAAGTATGACAGTTTGTTTTTTGTGGTTCCCTGCAGGATTTTGACAAATAAGTTGTTATTGAATTCACCTTTGTCACGAGAGTGGCTTTTCATCCAATAAAACGGCTGTAAGCCAACAAAATGGGTTTCAAAATAAAGGTAAATAAGTTTTCAATAGGCAAACTTTCTAACTTAATAATCCAAAATGATTGCCCTGCATGTGGCATGACCGTGAGACACCCTGTATAAAGTTTGCACGCTTTCTCCACTTATACTGCATGCACCATCGCCTTCAGAAATTGAAAAACTTGCGCGACCTCTAAAACATGCAGCAGACTGTCTATAAATCCACCACGTCAAGGATATCCTAAAATGTATTCACGAGTGTCGTTTTATCGGCAAATATATCATTTTTTCGACGTTAAGGTTGATTTATGTCTGTTACAAAATAACAATCCAATTCACACTAACGTTACAAAAAGATGGGTCTTTTCGGAACAATCTCGGGTATTCAACGCAAACAAAATGATATATTTCGCAAGCCTTTGATTACTGAGTATGAACAAAAATACGATACCTCGAAAAAAAGATTTACTTTTGGGTTTTGTGGTATGATTTGATTAATTTATGGATCCGTTGAAGCGAAAAGTTGAGTTAGGGTGCTTTTCCACCAGAGATGTGCTATGCCACGTTGCTATGGATGCGTTTGATATCCACCAATCATATTCATTGGTGCACATAGCTTAGCACTGGTGAAAACGGATTTAACTAAGATATGTTTTTTATATGGAAGGATGCGTGCTATGGATGCGTGCTATGGATGCGTGCTATGGGCATCGCCGCTCGCTGCTTCCCTACTATCGATACATCGCATAGCTCGAGCTGCGCATCTTTCTCGCGCAGCTATTTTGCGGCGGCGCATCTTCATAGCACATCTTCCTCGCACAGCTACATAGCTTAGTATTGGTGGAAACGGTCACATTTTTTCGTAGCGTAGAGTCGTACATCTTGGCAGTATAGCTGCATAGCACATCTCTGGTGGAAAGGCACCCTTAAGGCACTAACCTGTGTAGCTACAATACCTACCAATTATCGGTTTTAAAGAATAGATAGGGAAAATACTGATATTAGACAGGTTTCATAATCAGAATCGCATTTTTAAATCTGCTTTTATTTGGTAGGGTTGTACGCTAAACCTTAGTAGAGCTTCTTCTACATATACAGGGCGGCCCACGGCTATGCCATATGGAGGGAAATTACCTTGAATATTGTAGATGGAACATTCAAGGGACTTTAAAGTTCATGGTCTTCCTTTTATTTTTGACACTATGTTACTTAGCAAAAAATAATCCTCATGATGAAGTCTTTCGATCAGTATGATAAAGCTACAGAATGATCATTTTTCTCGTGTAACGAGTTCGATTCCCTGTTCAACCGTGTAATTATTTAAATGTCTATGATTGCAGTTTAAATTGTTTTTTAAATTCAAAAATTGTCTTCTCTCAGTAAAATGTTCCATCTACAATATTCAAGGTACTTTCCCTCCATGTGGCATAGCCATGGGACGCCCTGTATACTTAGTTTTAAATCTTTGTTATACACTGAATAAAATATTAATGCCAGAACTAATTTAACCTTAGTCTGAAAATATTTTTTATCTAAACTGTAATAAAACAAGAAACCTTATGAACGCCAGCATTCCGCTTCTTAAGAAATGTGAATACATTAAATTTTTACGTAGCCCCAGTCTAAGCTCCGTGTTTAGATAATCGCTTCGTTAGCCCGTGGGATTAAAGTACCTTATTTAACCTGACTCCTGGCAAGCTGGTTGATAGGGCTGTGAAACACCTTTACAAACTTCTACTAAGTATGTACTTCTAATAGTGTTACGGGGACCTAAACATACTTACTTTTAGAGTGTTGGTTTACAATTCGTGCGGATGTTACCTACTTTAGACCGTAGATACCTATAAATCCATCTATAGTAGAATCTTTTTCCCCCAAACACTCGCTACTTATTACAACCCTAGCCTTAAAACATTGGCCACTTTATTTTAGAAAATTAGGGTTATCGTCTGCTTTATGAAATGTTTGCAGTGAAAACTAATTTATTTAATATTTTTCTTGACGTAAACAATTTGAGCTTGAAATAATAAATACCCAGAATATTTTCTGGACTAGATTCTGCCCGCGACTTCGTTAACATTGACTTTAGAAATGGTTAACGTATTTAGTTTTTGATTATTCTACAGAAACATAAAATTTTACGGGGATTAAAATTATGCAATGTCCAGGTAATAAACGACCACTGTGTCAATTTAATCCAAATCCATTCTACTGTTATTGAGTAATAAACATCCAAAAATACAAACTTTACATATAAGTTGAAAGATAGCTACTCACAGATAAAAAAATAAAATATACATATAAAAGGAGATAAGCTAGATAAACAGCATACAAACTTGAATTGAACACAGGAACAAAAGGAGCTTCGTATTTCGTGTTGAACTGCTTGGCTGACCTGAATTCTGGATGTGACGCAGGACCGGAACTATCTGTCAGCATCTGTTTGACCATTCGAGAATACTAAATGGTTCTTTTGCGAGAATCGTCAGATGTGTGTGGTTTGTGCATTTTCTCAGTAAAATCGTCAGCTTGTCCGTCTATGTTTTGTTTGCAAATTAGCAGCAGCACCTTTTTTTAGAAATTGAGCCTAGTTTAGGGTTTCTAAGCTTATCTCAGTATCTATTTTATCGATTTAAAATAAGGAAAACTATTTTTTTACACAGTATTTTATTTAAGCTATTGTCAGGTAAAGCAAAACAACTGTACAAATTAGTAAATAATAAGAGTTAAATTTTTGTTTCGAAGTTTAATAAGTACTTACCATTTTTAGTTTATTTTATAAGTTTATAGGATAATATTGATAATACTTTATCTATATTTAAATTAAATTGCAGTACATTTTTTTGTAAAATTTATCAGAGCGGCATGATTGCCTTATCGAAAAAGCCCTTTTTGTTGATTAGATAAAAAAAAATATCATGCCTGTTGTCAGCATTAAACGTAGTGATTATATTCTCTTTGGTCAGCATCTGAGCGGTCTTTATACCAAAACGACTCGCTGCGAGTCGAATCGAAATACTAACAATTAGTTGGTACTTTGAGGCACAAAATTTTACTTTGAAAATGATACAGAAACTTTTTAAATATTAACATCATGATCTTCCACTCATATCCGAGCCATAGGTAATCTAATTCGCGTTTGCTAATACCAGTTTTGTGCAGACCAAAAAGCTAGAAGCACTCTATCTGTATCCTGTAAGCTAGGCCCTAGAACCGACACTCCGCTCTTCCCTTACTTAGTTAAAGTTTTCACTTTGAAGCTGAAGTTAGGACGGCACCGGCATTTCCTTGCTAATTAACGAACTATCTGCATTGTTGCATTTTACGCTATACTGAACGCAACAAACTTTATTTTAACCAGATTGCCAAAGAGAAGGGTAATTTTGTTGAGTGTATATTTTTGGTGCACCCTTCAGACCAGCCACAGGTGACCTATTTATATTTCGTGATCTTTGATAGTACCCACTCTAATACAATTGTTTTTTTCAATATTATATCTTCTCACCTTTAATTTAAATTCTAATTTTATTTTATTATTTCAGAAAAAACTTTATTATAACACTTTTACATACATAAAATATATGAGAAATAAGACAATTGAATTACACCAAAAAAACATTTAACTACTATACTAAACTAATTTTAGTTGACTTGCAGGTAGGTATATTTATACATTTCCATATATTTTATAAGAAATACATATTTATATCACTAAGTGTTTTGGACGTTTTTAGTCAATGCAACTGAGTTGAATACATATATTGTCATATATATGTCATATATTGTCTTCCATTTTTAAAACTTACAGAAAACCTTATAGAAGTGGTGATATACGTATTTTATAGATATTTTGTAGATACGTATTTATACATAACCAAGTAATAGAAAATGACCCAGAGAGCTAAATGTTACAATGTCTAGCTGCAATAGTCAAATATATTTGTGCAAGTAATTTCAAAAACAGCAAAACCATTAAACGCATTGTTTTCGCAGCAACAATTATGACAATTTTGTACAATAATTGTTCCAAAGCCTATAACAAAACCATAAAATCGAACGTAGAGTTCTCTCACTAATAAATAAACAGATATTTGAGCGGGCAATAAATTGTACTTGAATTTCCAACCCTATTCAGAATTGTTTTGTCAATTTCAAAACGAAGTATAATTTCACTGAAATAGATAATCGTGTGTTTATTTTAGCCACTTTTCATGAAGCACAAAAAAAATACGCATTATCAGTTGCCGTTACTGCACAGAAATAGGGCAAAATCTTAAAATAAGTAAAGTTGATTTTTTGCCCATTTTCCTATGGATTTGCGTCAGGCAGTACCCATCATTGATAATAATTTAAGTTTTATTCATCCTTTGGCAAACCCGGTACCTAGCTTGGACCAGCTCGCAAAAGCTCGCCTCTGGCACCGCACTCGCGCCGCTGTCACTCTCTCATTTTGTAGAAACCCAAAATTCTGACTGCACAGATACCACGTAGTGTTTAATAATTTAAGTAATTCTGCATTGCTCATTCAAGTTTTTTTGGTAATTAAAAATTTGTGGTGTTTGTTTACTGAATAAAAGAAAAAAAACATCTGTAACATTTTAAATCCAAATTAAAACATTAAATTGTATTTTGGTCCACACACGCGAAACCGCAACGACTCGGTGTAAAGCTGATTAAGTTCTACAAGTCTATCTTGAGACAAAGTTAGTTACGTGGTTTGTTTTTAATGCACTGTAATATTATTACAATCTAACCAAAATAGGTTAAAGTGTAACTTAACTCAACTAACAAGACTTAGATATAGATTAACCTGATTATGGATCTGTGTTATCTGAAAAAAACATTAACATCTTACCTTATCTTAACTCTAACATAGTTAAATAAATGAAAATATTTATATATCTTTTTTTCATGTTTGTATAACTGTTTATGTATGCAGTATCGTGTGCAAATAAATGTTTTCATTTTTATTTTCTTTTTCAAAGTATTTTAGATAGGTGCTAATATATTTTTGTACACTGCTTAGCTCATTGCTTAGTCAGTTTATTACTTGAAAACAGGGTACTCAGACCTTGAAAAATGGTATGCAGATGGCAGCAACGTAATTAAAATAGCTGACATCAACTAGATTGCTTCATTGATTTTCTTGTTTATTTACTGTAGAAAGCAATTGCTAACTTATTAAAATACTAATATAATAATATGCCAATAGTTTGTCCATGGGACCTAAGATTTCATAACTCTAACCACCGGTAATTTGATTAAACGACGTGAAAGAATCAAAGGGCCCATCTAGTGCCTCCCTCGGGCTCCTCGACTGACAGAGACTAATTACAAAGAAAGAAAAATATAATTTAAATTGCTAGAATTGAGTGGCAACCTCAAAAATAAAGTTAAGATATTGTTCCCCTGGGCAGGTAGAGTTACAGATAGTTTAAGAATTTCAGTTACTTCTCTTTGATTGTTATTTTTGTATTGTAGGCATTTTCTTACAATAAACAATGTTATTAATAAGATATATATCGATATAATAATCGACTATATTTTTAGTCTCGCAATAAAATTCGGAACACCTCGTTCTTCTAAAAGTCATTTATAGCGTAAAACAATGCTGACTGGAAAAAAGACATACAAGTTTTCAGACTCTAAACAAGGAAAAAAATAGAAACGCATTTAACTTGAATAGCGTTGTATTTCAGAAGACATCTTCTTTTTTTTACTTTTTATGTGTGTACATACACACACAAACCCATAAAAATATTTTTTGCTATGCATAAAACGCTTATTGGTATCTGTATAATCTTCTTTATTTGCCAGTATTTTAAAGAAATTCTGCCAGTCGTTGCTGATATTCCCTATCTTGAATGTTAAACATAACGTAAGAACATCACTAGCTCTAAAACAGAACTGACTGTCTACGGACTCTGACGCCTCGATTACCTCCTTAATTATTAAAGATTAGCTACTGGTTACGATTATTTTCTGTTGTACATACAAAGATGAAACACCGTTTATTGTACTATCCGTGGTGTCCGGATGATATAACGGCTCTCACTGGCCCTTTGTTGGCGACCAGTGGAAAGGAACTTGAACAATGTTGCCTACTTGTGCTGGCAATATCTTGACCTAGAAGTATTGTTCAATAAATAAAAGCTTCAAAAAACATTTTTTTTACACAAAGCTACAATAAACTAATATTATAAATCGTTAAATAACTGAGAAGGAATTGGTGGGAACATAAGATATAAAAGAAACATTTATCTGTTCTTTCTAACACCATACCTATTCTTCTTAACGTTTCACTAGTTATTTCGAGCCAGTGTGGTGAAAGGATTTCAAGTGCCTCGAAGAGACCGTACCTATTAATAGTGGATATGACGACAGTACTAGTATACAAGACCACGGGTAAGTCCATTTTAGAGCAGTGGTGACGTCGTCCGAGAATAAGAATGGTGAAACATAAACGATTTAACACCCTGTCAAAACTGTAGACTTGAAAGAGTTCTACATTCAAAGTTAGACAATATAAGCTAGAATGATGATAATGACAAAGGTTTAGTTTTTGCAAATTATCGCGACAAAAACCACACAACTCCACACGACATTACAAGAGTAATCTAAATGGGCCACCGTATTGATTTGAGAGCAATTCAAACGTATGATTCCGAGGATATACTATTGGAAAACGACCAATTTGCGGTAGGTATGAGATGCAGTTTCCTTAAAATTTTATGCAAAATTGCCGTTTTATGACCAATTTTCCTCGAGTGCGGAGGGAGGTAACGACCATTCTAAAAGAACTTTACATTTGTGAACGCCTTTTCCCAAGTGTGTGCATACTCAATTGCAATTCTGAGAGAAAATTTTGAAGTCGAAACTCATAATTTTAAATGTATAAGTATACCTGTTAATTTTTTGTAGTCGATGATTTGATTCATTACGACTGAAAAAAAAAAGGAAAATGACATGGCATTCTACTTAAAATAACAATAATTGTTAACGACCTCTTCGAAGCATGGAGTCCTCGATTGTTATTAGCTATTATTGTCACAAATATAAACTGCAGGTATTATAGTTTCATAGGAGGATTCTTATGAAGCAATATTTTTTACAAGGGATGGATACTTTTCCCTTCGTGAACTCCGACCTCCAAAAACCGATACCATAAATTACAAGTGATTGACTTGTACCCTTTATTGTTGCGGCAGAAAGATCGGTTTTCAGGTCGTAAATAGTTGCTGAATAACGTATGAGGTGGATCCCGATGTGAAATTTACAATTCACGAGGGCTGTCAGGATGTTTAACATGGCGTCTGTTGATCTGCATAGAATACGAGTACCTACGGGATTGTGAATCCCAATATTGGTAGAGCAACTTTGGAAAGCAGGTTCTTTAAAACTTTTTAACGATTCACTACTAATAGATTCTTTAGTAGAGTCGCGGTAAGACAAGTGATTTGGTATAACATAAAATATACAGGTAAAAATAAAATAATTAATTCAAATTTACTAAGTAAGTACAGTCGGCTCTATAATTGTCTTTACAGCCAGCTTACGCCGGTTTTCTCCTTTGATTAAACCACTCACACAAACGCATCATGTTTGTGTGTGAATAAACTACTGATGTGAATAAACCACTTAAGATATACCCCTAATATATATCACAAGTAGTATAATCACAAAAGAACATCGGCGTAAGCTGGGTGTAAAGACAATTATAGAGCCGACTGTATATAACATTTACAAGAATTAAACGACGATTGAAACAACAATTTTCGACGAAATTACTTATGATTATTTACAAAAAAGAATCGTAATCAAAAAGAAAATTTCAAAATACGAATATGCAAATGGAAGAAATCCCTCAGTCTGATTCCAATTCCGTTGCGGTAAATCCTCTTTACAACCTTCGATCGGCGGCACATCGAAAAATTCCCCTCTGAAATCCAGATTCGTAATCAAGCATGCAAACCACGCCAACACCGTACAAGTAGGTCAACAATACTCAAAGTTCTAGAAGGTCAATCAGCCTGACTCTTAATTGAGTACCGAGGGTAGCTGTTAAGTCAGTTAAGACTCGGGACTGTTGTGAAAACTTCCCGGAGTAAGTTTGCATAATAATTAAAGTTTTTTAACTTAAACATAATACAAACAATTTCAATTGAGAATGATCAAGTGACTGTAAACACCACTGTGTCACAGGAAAGCAAAATACGCAATTTCGTTTACTTGGATTTCAGTTATTTTTGTATGAGTACTACCTACATATAATATGCTGAACCAATTTTAAATATTTTTTTGGGACTTATCTAAAATTATATTCTTCCAAATAAAATATAAAATTTTGCAGTAAATAAGAGACGTATCCTCTTCCTTTTTTTAAGACGGTTGAAAATGAGTTGACAACCCTGGATCCTGTCGTTCGCGTGCAAAATACTCTTTCGAGATTTGCGGAATTGTTGAGGTGGGCAGATTAGAGGTTTTGTTTTTATTAATGTAAACGTTCACGGACAATTTATCTTGTGAAGGAGTGAGTCGCGGTTTATGTTTCGTAATACTGTAGAAAGAGTAATAAGGCAAAACGTACCTTCGGTGTTTAATATTCAGGGTGGGATTTCCGAAGGATTATGTTTTCACATTTTATCTCTTTATGAAATTTTTATTACGAGTATTAGCGTAATTTTTTAATAATTAATTTTTTAGACTATTGTCTAAAAATAAAAATGAAATAAGAATATCACAAATCGTACAATGCAACTGTTTTTTTAGACAAAGTTTTACTGAATACAGTAAACTTCTAAAAAACAGTTGCATTGTACGGATGAGTATAAGAATTTGTTGCATAGGTTTCGTGAGTTTATAAATGCATGGGTTTATGTGAGTATTTTTTTTCCGAAAAATTAATCTTCTTCTCATGCTGATTGTACTCTCAGTCTAAAAGAAAGCCGGGATGGCAATCAATGGAACACTTATTTGAAAGTCAATGAGGCGTTGTAAAGTGTGAAAAGGGTCACTTTTAAAACCTTGAGTAAATCGTTTCATTACCTCACCTTTTTATGACATCTTGTGGGATGAAAATTCTACTCTAGATAAGGCTTTTCAGAATCATAATTTTGATCTAAAGTATATTTTTTTGGAAATTGGACTACGGTAACTAAATTTTACAATTACCTACAATAAGATCAAAATAACTTATTGGTTTGAGTAAACACGTATGAAATGGTTTAAAAAAGACATATGGACCCCATAGACAATTTTTAAAGATTATGAGACCAAAAGTAACTTCCACTCGCTCTTGCTCACAATTTTCCATGACGATGAGTTTCAATCTCAGAACTGCAAAACTAATTTAATCAACGTTTTCGAAATCCTCCTGGAGAACAATGCGTCTCCTTGCGTTCCTTAATTAGCAAGTAATAACTGCTTATTGTCACAGAATAGATATATTTTAAAAATAAATGTCTGAACAATCCTAACCATAAGTTTGACTTTCTTTTTATTTAATTGTTAAGTAGTACTGTGAAAAAAAAATAATTAACTAGCTATGGTCAGGGAATTTATATTGGTCGAAAAAAATGGTACCTTATAGCGATTCTAAAAGAAACTCTGAAAACTAGTATAATCCTTATCTGATATAATTTTTAATATTTTAAGGGAAAAGTCACAAAACATTTAACTGTCGAATTTCAAAAAATATAAAAGTATGTAAATGAACGTAAAGTGGAATATTAAAAAGGGCCGTTAAACACTTCCGCAATCTCTTTAAAACTTATACTAGTAGCTATATTTTCTACGATATTTTATACGATAACATGGTACGCCCGGTAGGTACCTCAAATATAACTTGGTCATACCTACATCTAAACTTAAAATATACGGTTCGGGTCCAAATGCAATGGCGGTAAAAATTTACAATATACTTCCAGATAAAATAAAATTCCAGGAAAATGATCACATTTTTGAAATTAATTTAAAAGAAATGCTTTTAAAAATATGCTATTACGAGTTGCAAGATTTTATGAATGATTAATTTAGTGACGTAACAATATAATTAAAAATATCAGCCCGTCTCTATCATTTGCAACACCCTATCAGGGTAATATTGTGTAGCTGTACTTTATTTATTTGACCTACCAAGACCTAAAATGTAACCTGCCCAATATTGCAAATAATTACTGAATACTGAATCTAGTCGTAATTATTTCTTATCATCATCATCACCAACACACAGCAGTCCACTGCTAGACGTAGGTCTCTACCAAGGCGCACCACTGAGGCAGATCTTCCGCTTCTCTCATCCACCGTCTGCTGGCTATAGCGTTGTTCGAGGATAATTAAATTACCGTTTTTTACAAAGATGGGTCATTTTTATCGTAGAACTAGAAGCATTTTTAACCTGTGCTTCGGGGGTATGTTAGATACGGTTAAGATGAAGGCGCACATAATTTCCATGTCAGATTTCATTTTGTATGCAAACAAAATTAACAGTTCAAAAGACTCTCATTTACCAGCGGGTCACCGCAGCCCCCAACTCATTTTTTATGTAGATTGCGTCGAAGAAAAGTTTCACAATATCAGAGAGGACCTTGCAACTCTCCTCCGAGACCCTTTCTGTATTAAATTCGGCTGAATTCTACTGTCTCTCGTTCGAATACTTTACAAGATGCTCGAGTGCTGGGAATCCTTTAGAATAAAAGGTTGTTGTTCAGATCCTCTGAGGTATACGAGAACTGGCGCTCTGCTTTTATGTAACGAAAAGTGCTGTGCATGCAGAAAGTGTTCCATCTACCTTCCTATAATAACCACAATGTTATTTATAGTTTAGGTACAATACCAATAGTAATAATACATACCCTATTCATTTGGCAGATTTACCTACATATACATATGTTTGTCATGTATGATATTATATAATTTTGTAACATTGCATTGCCACAAAATTAAAATGGGTAGGAACCTAACATTGTTCATTATGTTTAATTTCCTGCGCGTATATGGTATTAAACAAGTTAAATGTCCTCATTAGTAGTTGAAACTAAAATCCACCGTTCTAGCTCGCCAAAGCTTAACATTTTGAAATTAACAAGACTCGTAATATTCGTGAATAATTGTACAGTATAATAACTATTGTCTGTAGTAGCATTGGTCCTGCTGTACTATTTATTATGCATTATTATCTTGCGTTAGTAATATGAGAAGAGCAAGAGAAGTTTGAATAAAACTCATGGATATTATTTTTAAAGTATTAACGTTATTTTTTATATGATTTTATATAACTATTAATCTAAATATCTTCACAATATTCATCAAACTCTACTCTTGCAACAATAACTATTACTGTATTTGATCAGCGGGCGGATGTTCGCGAATATCAGAAATCAGAATATTTTATTGTACTCTTAGTAAAACAGACTAACAGGTGTAATGCTGTCATTTACTTGTTACAGCCATACCAAGAAACTACAAATTCTGATAAACAATCTATATTTTTTATGTTCGGGGTGACGAGGCGAGGTAGGCGCTTTCCAGAGATAGGTAGGTAGCTAGGTAAGAGATCGCGCTTGTATAATAATAAAATTATATGTATGGTAAACAATAAAGTTTAATTCTACGAGTATTTATCATAAAATTATCAAACACGCGCCTGCCAACTTTTGTGCCCTTGTAAACTCTATGTATGTCATAAGTACATTTATTTTGCTTTAGTTTTATGTGGAACGAGTAAATGAACAATCCTTCTTCTTTCTTTTATGTAAACATGGGACGAGATGAGTCGAGTTAAGCGTTCTTCTGATAGTAAAAGATCACGCCTGTTCATAATCAGAACAGAACATAGAACTTTGATTCACATAGGCCGGTGCAACACTGATAAAGCGCTCGTCTACATTGAGACATTTTGATGGTCAATCTCGAATGCCCAGTAATTTCACTAGCAACAGTGCCCTTCAAACCGGGACACAGTAATTCTTTAAACACAATAATGCTTTGCGGCAGAATATCTGACACTGTTGGTACCCATCTAGACGGGACGCCTCCCGATTGGCCCTACCCCCAGCGTTATAGTTATAGCTACGATCTTACTAGGTACGATCGGGGAAAAAACCCCATTTGTTCTTTCCCGAAAACGAGAAAAAGGTTTAAAATTGAACCAGTGCTCTCGGAAAGCCTACTGAGCGTGTTATGATGATGTTGTTAGTGCGCTAGTGCTGCTAACATCTGGTGGCTAACCTTATAATTGAACGGGATGCCTCGCAACTGAACCGTAAATAGATAAAAAGGGCTAAATAGAGAACCCTTCTAACCACAGACTAGGCTGTCGGCGTCGTCAATTTATGCATTCGGTTTCTGCAGGAGCAGATGCAGAACTACAGAGGATTTAGCATTTCCATCTCATTGTTGCTCTCGTTTGGATGCAAATGTTTTATAGTTGGACCGGCTCAGCCGCCGCCGGTTTTTCAGTTTTTTTTAGTTCCTGTAATTTGCTTGCGCTGTGTTTTTTCTTTTACGGAACGTGCATAAAATCCTCGAATATTATTTGGACGAGGAACGCGACGCTCTTTTTTTTTATATACACAAAAATGTTTTATGTAAGGAGGCGCTGATAGGAATTCACCTAGAGGTTTCGCTAAAATGAATATTAAACCTGCCTTTTAAAACATGTTTTAAGATAAGATCATAGGGCTGGCAGCTATCTCGGCCAAAGAATAAGCCTTGCAATACAAAGAAGCAATGCAGCCAGTATCCTCGGCACGCTGCGATAGGGTATCGAGTTGGAGCAGTTGAGCTACCTATAGATTGTTTGCATCGGTCTATGGGTGGCCCAATTGTTTCCTTTTGTAAATATAAATTGTAGTAGTTAGCTTATGCTGTAATAAATAAATAAGATAGAATGAAAGGTTTGTTATGATTAAAGTTTTATAAACTCATAGTAGGAAACCAACTATCTCCGCATCACATGTGTTTGAAATGCGCAGCACGTTTAAAAATCTCATTACAGTGTTCATGAAAATAATATGAGTAGAAGCCTGAAGGAGATTGGTATCTCATACAACCGGAATGCGGATTATATTTATTTTTTTTATTTATCTCGTCAGTATTACAAAGTACAGTACAGAACAAAGAATTCCATACAAAATGTTTCGGACAAATACTCAAAAAGTACGCCGTATTATAGTAATTTCTTCACACTATTCGTTAGGTCTATGTTTTTTGATTTCGTATAGGCTTAGTTCAATTTTAAAAATTGATTTTAAATCAGCCTTCTTTACTTTTGTGGGGTAAGCTTTAAGGGTGAGTAGATCACTATGTTTTTGGACTTGTCCGTTTATAATAAAAGTGGTCGTAAATGGTACCCGTCAACAATAGAGCAAATTTGGCTAGTTGATTTAATTATGATGTTCAATGGCTACATAATTTCAATTTATGCAGTTCTAAATTATGCATGTGGTTAAAAGCAGCAGGTTGTAAACATGAAATCTAATTAATGTGTTTACCTACTTTTGTGGTATACATATATGTAATTCCTGTGGTGGTTTTTTATTTTGTGATATATTTTGATTTAAAGTTAAAAAAAATACACAAAGAGTTTAGATCACGTGTCCCGCGACAGTCACCCGACTCACACGCTCTGTGTTCCGAAATGGTTTTATTGTACTTCCTCGGGCGACATGTCGTGCGACATCTTGACCACAACTTAGTGTGTGGACGATCGAAATGTTGAGCGACATTGTCCCATAATTAATAGGTACATGGCTTTAGGTGTGTAAGTAATAGTAAGATGACACACGGCTTTATTACACGCTACACGCCAGCGACTTCAATTATAGTGTGTAAAGTCGCCCAGTGTCATCGGCGTTCTTACAATCTGCTTGTTGACAATTCTTTCCAATAGCTAACACGCTCCGACGCTAGCGTTTAAAAACGCCAACAATCAGCTTGTAAAAAAGCTTGTGTGTCATCGACGCTTTATACATTTTTACAAGCAAATTGATGAAAACTGAGTACTTTAAGCTCGTTGTCAACTCGCCAGGCTGGAGAAACGCCAGTTCATGGTTTTTTATGCACACACAAACTCTCTACGAAGTGAACTCGGTTTTAATTCACCCATTTTGGCACGTCCCACGGAAATGCGGATCATTTATATTAGAAATACGGTTCATATTATGAGAGAGACACTGAGTTAATAATGCGCAAAATATAGCTGCATTTTATCGAGTAAACAGCTACTAATCTACATTCTTAATAATTTAAATAATCAAGACTTTTAAACAAAAAAAAAATCGTATTACTAATTTTTAAGATTACGATTATTTATTCGATCAAAAACAATCATAGGTACCTAATTATTTAAACATTATGATAATCCTAATCGTTAATTTAGATGGCTTGTGTTGCATTAAAATTGGTGTGCAGTGCCTACACTAGTATGGTACTTGTGTTGTAGGCACTGCAAATTGAAATGAAAATAAAACATGTAGTTCTTTTAAGTGAAGCGTATCAAAACGGGTAAAAACTCACTGCTTGTTTGTCCGTCCATCCGGTTATCATAAGCATTTGTGAGGGTTCCAATAATGGATTAATCAGTTTGTCTATTGCCCATAATTCAATCATACTGCTCGTACCATGCAAACAAATAAGGGATCCGAAAAATAATTACAGCATGAATACATTATTTTTATCGGCGATTCGCTGTGTGTTATTTTACGATCCCTGCTTTTTGACTTTTATTTTGTTCGTGACTGTTCTGCTATTATCACGTATCCAGTTTATATCTTTGGAGCGTAACGAATAACCCTATTTCCTGATTCGGATATGAATCCATAGTAACTCTGGCTATTGGTAGTAAAGAAGACAATTTTCTCAAGTATGAATTCCCTTTTTTGTAAGCAAGAGCAATAATATTATATTGCTTTCATAAAATATTGTGTTTGTTTATTCTTTCTTTGATATTATGAGAAAAGATTGCGTAGGCGTGCTGAATGCAGACGTTATCCACCTGCGCTATGAACTCTATTTATACTTAGATTAGTTGGCTAGATAAAGCATATACTATGTACAGTATATGAAATAATTGAACAAAGACTATCGCAAAAAACTTATCTGATTTTTCTCGACACCAGACACTGATGGCCATTGCATACTGGTGGTCGGAGCATCGCGCAATCCTCCTAGTTCTATTACCGAGCATTGATATACATACATATACCTAACTTAATTCGATTGGATTGATAAATTTAAAAACCTTTGTCCTACCATCAGCCAGTCTGCGCAGACCATAAGGCAGCATGCCAAAGATGCATATAATATTACCTACCCTCTAGCATCCAACCATTTGTCTCCTACAGTTCATTTTTATTGAGGTAAGATATACGTATTTCGTAGACATTTTGTATGGGTCTTTATTATGTTTGCCCTTTTGTGTTATTTCCAGACACTACGACAAAAATGTAGAGACGATAAAGAACCCGATATATATTTAGGTAATTGATATTACAGCCAGTATTCAACTTGTACGAAAGCACTCAATTGTAATAGACACTCACGGTCACCCATCCAAATGGTGAACCAAATATAGCTCAAAATACTGATAACCTATTGTGTTTTTATGCACTTGCCTACAATAGGTTCACCTTATTAACCATTATTTTTTCTCCTTCTATCATTCACAACATCCTCGATAGAACGTACTTTCTCTTCCATATTTAATTAATTCCTACTTATACCTACTGCTATGAAGCGACAACGAAGCCCGCTCGTCAGAATAATGTAGCCTTTGTGAATAGATTATTTATTGAACCATAAATATTATACAGAGGGTAGTGACTACTCTCAAAAAAGAAAACCACACACAATGAAAAAAAAATACCTACTTACCTATTTTTATTAGCAATCGGTACCTAATAAGTTATTTTGTGGAAACATTTACTTACTTACCTACCTTTACCTTCAAAATATTAGCGTGTAATTAAGTTTTTTGTGGACAAGTCATCAGCAAAAGTAGATAAATAAATACATTCATGAGATTTTTAAAATCGAAATAAAATAAAAAAATATACCATTTATTATTCCTAAATCGCTCAACATGATAAGCGCTAGTATTTAATAAATATCATTAAAGTTCTAATTGACTGTACACCACATTGTCCAATATAAAATAATGGTATATAGCGATTTTGAAAATCAGAATGTTGTCATCGACTTTCGATGCATACTTGCAGATGCATGCTACTCGTACTCGTATTTTGATCAATATAACTCTATACCTAATTTCACACAATGGACTTATTTTTTTTGCAATAAAACAAGTAACTTTTATCATAACTTTATTACATAGTCCATTTAATTTAAAGTTCACAGTAATACAATTTAATCAACAAAAAACAACAACGTGTCGTACTGTACAATTTATTAAAAAGATGATCGTGCAAAGAATTGACTTTACCTTAGGTGAAACACAGCCATAGATTATGCTTAACTTTTACCTATATCTATAATTAGTTTTTTCAAAATAATAAAAAAGCTATGTCATCTAGATTTTAAAACCTTTAGTTTACAATCTAACGGTTAACAAAGTCGTTATATTTTTAAAATTGTGATTCTTGGTGACAGCTACATTACTTTAAAATTATACCAGAATTTACCTGCCTAATAATGTAGAGCTGATAATATTTTCAATGAAAATAAACATCTTGTAATTTGTTTGCTAGAAATAAAGGTAAAAAAAACATCGGGGTATATAACTACCTACCATTTTTGAGAGATTCCTGTTGTAGAAATAAAATAATGAGAAGAAAAACAAACAAAAATATATATTTTTTGTTTTACATTATTTACAAAAAATAACTTATTTGTAAATTTTACATATGGCTCTATTATTTATAAAGTTTTGACAATAAGGGTTCCTTCAAATTAGAGGCGTGAGGAAGTGCCACGGTGGCACCACTGTGGTGGTTCTACTAGTTTTCATAAAATCTATAGACGCGCCACTAAGTCACGATAGTGGCGCTACACCTGCGCGTCTTGATATTGTATGGAAATAGTACAAGGGCCACTGTGGCGGCGCAGTGGCGCTTCCTCACGCCTCTAATTTGTAGGCACTCTTACACTTGGGAACTTAACCGTTTCTACTTATTTTCAGACTTACACAACCAATATCATTTGTACTCGTATTGAAACCATGCGAAGGCTCAAATGCATCAAACCAGAAGGATTTATAAAATCAACTAAGTGATAATTAATATGCTCCAATTGCTTACCCATGATAACCTAAACATTATTGTTCAGCTGGGGCCTTCAAAATTACTAAAATTATGGGTCGAATTGAAAGCCTTTTCCTACAAAAAAGTAACATCATACATAGATAATACGTTTAGTTCGGACTTCCCGGAATCTATGATTCATGAAGAGCCCGTGTACTTAAATCTAATTATGTTCTGTACAGAGCCGCCCGAGTTCTGAAAATTACACACAAACGTTCTAGTTCCCAAGTGGCTTATAATAAATTCACATTGTTTTAAATCTACCTAAAGGTACATTTATTCGTAAGTTGGCTGTTTCTTGCTTCAGTAAAATATAAATAAAAGAAAATATTTCTATTTCTATGACACTTTTTGATTAACTTAGTAGGTACGATCTCGGTTGTTCAACTGACAAATGGCGATGGGCTCATTCAACCGAATTATCAAAAATAAAAATTCGGATTTTTCAAAATAGTGCACTAACGCAATAAAAGAAAAACATATTTACGGAGGCCATCATATCTACACCTTAATTCTAATATCACCAGTTTTACAATCCTCATAAGCTCATATACCTTGATATTTCTTTTACAGTTAATGTTATTGCTAATAACACGATACTGACTTCTATTGATGCACCTGAAACAACAAAAAAAAATTTAGTTGTACTAATTAGTAAAAATATTTTCATCGGTTAATAAGGTCTCCTTTACCTTTGCCTAAAATTAAATATGTATACATATGCAATATGGGATAAAAATATATATTAGGTATCTACTATTGGAAGTAAAACTCTTCATATTTGATAAATAAAATTGATCTCAAGATTATCTGCTTAGTGATAGAAATGAAGATAAACATTAGCTCCATTCTACAAACTTCAATAATACGGCGTATAAAAAGACCTAAGTATATTGAAAATATTACCGGGAAATTAGATATCCCTCAACTCACCTTTACTACTATAATTCGCCACATATTTAGAAAGCTGTGTGAGCGAATGTATCGTCAATATCGTGCTGGATTCCCGGACGACTGGCGGCTCTACCATGAGGATAGCTTCGCAGCGCACCCGTATAGCACCACTCGCATTGGATGGTACACTGAACCTCAGACCTCGTGAGGACCGGCGAAGTCCCTCACTCTGCGGAACACTTATTTCCACCTTCTCGATCGCTTCAGGCTGTAGACAAGGTTCAAGGTTAAATAACGATTTTTATATTAAATACAGTTTAGGGTAACCGCACACGGGCCACAGGCCACAACCACACACGCCGCCACAAGAAGCTAGACGCAGCTGCAAAAGTAGTTGAAGCGCGCGACAGCCACTTGTGGCCGGTGGTCGCCACTTGCGGTCATTGACTACGTGCGTAGTGGCCGGTGGCTGCCACAAGAAGCGAGTAGCGGCGATTTGTAGCGTGTGGCGGCCACCGGCTGTATAAAATGTATGAAAACTACAGGAAATATGCCGGTGGCGGCGTTTTGTGGTTTCGGCCGATGGCCCGTGTGCGGCGACAGTTAGAGTTCTGGTTTAAAGACAACGGGCATTAAACTAGAATACAGATTAGGTGAATTAATGAAGATCTGGTAAGACTGTCTAGTTTAGAGGAGCGAAAGCCGGCCCTAGCCAACATTTTAATTAAAGTTTATATTTAAGTTCAAAAAGTACGCAAATAACATTGAAACCCCTGAAGAAAACAGTTTTGCTGAAGATATTTAAGAAAAAGTTCGTATGCTCAGCTGCGTTATCTTTGTGGCAAACTCGTCCAAACAAAATTCTCGAGACAATAAATTATTCGAATAACCTATTAGGTAGAGTTTAATCTTGAAAATTAATCATTCAATAATAATATTCCAACTGATTTTAAGGACTAAAAACCGAGTAATTGTTTATCACAGTATTCACAATTCCACACAATTAAACAAATCTGGGCAGTTTTATTGTTCACAAGATGTATATTAAAATCGTGAATCCCTGTTTACGAAATTCTAATTACGAACATTTTAACGTTCAGTTGAGGAAGGAAGAGCATTTCGGAAAATATACTGGTCGTTTTAAAAGACCATTAGGGAAGATTTACAGAGTACTTACTGTTTAGTCGCTTAACAATGAGGCTATCATAATAGAGGACAAAGCAGCCTAACAAAAGACTGCAGTTGAGAAACGAAAACTACATCATCCATATTTAAGTTTACCTTTTTTAAGTGATTATTAATGTTATATATCCAATTAGCTTCCCAACTTCGTTTGGGTTAGTGTACATTTGCCACTGTAGCGATTTGCTATCGCAAAAAAGTAGTAGTTATTTGCCACCGCTCAAAATATTTAATATTTTTAGTAGCGATTCGTCACCGCTGTTTATCGTACCACTAAAGTACAGTCAGCAGCACCATGAAAACCTTACAAGCTGCTTGGTCTTAATACAATTTTAGAATGAATAAGAATGGTTGGGTATATCTGACTGTGACTGTTACTGTGTTGGGTAAATAATGGGATTTACAAAATGGGTTAGTCTGCTTTTTAATTTTGATCAGCAAACAGTTATTACGAATTGTGACTTATTTTCCAAACTCTGGTCTTCTCTTTAGACTCAGCGCACGAAACCAAAGTGGCCACCGCCATGGCTCCACATGCCTTTCTATTAATAGTAGGTATAGTATTGGTAGGTTAGGTTAGATCGCACCTACCTATAAATTGAGTAAGACTCTACTTCTTGGGCTATAAGTCCTCCTGGTACCTTGGACAGAGGCACAGAAACACTGTCCTATCAAACGCAAACCGCAGCTATGAGCTAACACCCCAAAGATCATTCTATCAACCTACTAGGTATTTATAATATGCAAGCTCAGTATGCAACCTGCCTTCCACGGGTAATTAAAAATCTCCCGTGGTCCTACCAACATGTGTGGCAACGGGCATAGATGTACATTAGTTTAAAAATACACTTGTTGATTAGTTTGTCCATACTAAACACTTATTAATTACGTAAATATTATTTTTATTTCATAAGCTTTCCTTGCTAACTGTACCAAACCATGCGATGGACCTACCGATGGCAAATCGCTACTCCAAAAATAATATTTTATTCGACGATGGTAAATTGATAGTCAAAGTATGGAACTTAAAAGTAGCACAAAAAATGGTGCGATGGCAAATCACTACTAACCCCTTCGTTTGCGTTGCAAACTAACAACATTATTTTCTTAGTGAGCGCTTACACTTTTTGACGAACATAACCTCTTTTAAGTCTCTACTTTTTCTTGTTTGTCAGTCAGCCAAGACAAAACCTTTATATGAAGATATATCGAACTGCCGAGTAAATTAACAAAATACTTTTTTCCTTTGCTTCTTCTATTTCACTACACCCTTAATCTTGGTTTATTTTAGTTTGTCTAGACTTTATCGCTACTATTATTTTGATTTATGGTTATAATAATTTTTTTGATGAACGAATTTCTATTCCATTTGCCATATTTATCAATTTCTGCGCCATTTCACTTAGAATAAACGCAATAAAAAATAATTCACTTTTACCTTATGGAACCAATTTTCGGGCCTTCAATAAAGTAACCAAAGTAAATGATCTGAAAGAGTCGACTTGAAATATGATTCAATAAATTCCACATCTTTTTGGATCCGTCCGTACACAATCAATCACAGAATACGAGAGAGTCTAATCTACTGAACGAACATCCCTCAAGTCTGAAGTGAGGTAAAAACGCAATTAATTAAGATTTGGTCCAGCTCAATATGGCTACGACCTTCTTAAACAGCCTGGTCTCTATAAAAAAATAAAAATATTAATTTTTCATTTATTCTTGGAACTGAATCAAAATATGTAAATGTATTTATCAGAAGCCCTATCTTCTTATAATCCGTTCGATATACTCGCTGTCCGAGGTGAGTTTAATCTATATTTCTACGGACACTATGAGACAATATAATACCTAATAATGACCTTGCTTCTGCTTTGACAGAAATAAGCAAGGTGTTCTACTCCGAAAAGCAACCCCTACTTGATTCTTAGTGACACTGACCTGCTATTTTGTATTCCGATGTAAAATAATCCTGAATTATATTAATTTTCATTTGTTTCTTCTACATGAGGTATTAATAAAATCTATGTAATACATAAAAACTTATTTATGATCCACTGAGAGTGAAAATATGGCGGCGAGGGCTTATTTCCGTATCCCCACGTAACATACTTACTACGAGTATGTCTGTAACATGCTTTCTGGAACTAATAAGAACCAATCCAATGCGCTAAGTTATAGTAAGATACTGCCAATGCTAGGTTTCCGAAATCCGAGCACTGACATAGACTACCGCACTTAAGTCTCAGGATGATAAATGAAGTGCAGCGTCGTAGAAGCCACGTTTCAGGTGATTAATGCAGTGAAGATAAATTAGGGAAA
Organism: Lobophora halterata; assembly: GCA_932526365.1. NCBI lineage: Eukaryota > Metazoa > Arthropoda > Insecta > Lepidoptera > Geometridae > Lobophora > Lobophora halterata. The sequence continues at coordinate 4,708,253 of OW052012.1, forward strand.
CGCCTTGAGCTCGGCGGTGAAGCAGATTGGGTCTGTCACTATCTTGGTAACTGATAGAGTCGGAAATCGATTCGGTTTTTTCAAGATTTGCAAAAAGTATGATTACTATTTTTAATTACAGATTTTTGTTCAGATTTTTACACAGATTTGCTCTATGATGGTACAAAACATGGACATGGCTTCATCTACTTGGTCATTATGAATTCACTCGTGATAACTCTGAAATTCAGTAATGAATGACAAAATTCTATATAAATCAATCAAATCGTCGCTTATATCTAATAATTAATTATGCTTATTTATGAAAACAAAAGTACCCCAACTAACCAAAATAAAGGCATTTAATTAGTTTGGGGTTATTATATTATTTTATTATATTATAGAAAAGGAATAAAATGTTGTTTAAATGTTCTATAGGTAAACAAACTGAATTAACAAAATAACCAATGTCACCCAATAAGCAGTTTTACACAAATGAAATGAAATGCACAAGCTGGATTTATTTTACCTATGTCACATTCTTACATGAAAAAGTCCATTATTCAACCAATAACTATATACTAATGTCTGTCCATTTTTTGTTGGACGTATTACACTAATGATGTTAGATATAACAGAAAATGTATCTTTGACAATATTTTTTTCTATAACTTTTTCCCATTTGTCACGTAACAATGGGTGTGTAATGTTGCAAATATTATATGACAATAGCCAGAGCAATAGCTAGTTATTATAAAACACTTTAATTACCATATGCAGCAATCTTAATTTTATTAATTAAATTATAGGAATTGTTGTTAAATTTAATCAAATACATAAACAAAAACTTTGTGATGTAGGTAGGTATCCGTTTTTAATATGTCCAGAAGTTCTTATCAGTTTGTTTAATATAATTAAAGTATGTACTAGTTATATAATAATAATATTGGAAGGCACTATTTACCATAGTACAAGTTTTTTCAAACTTAGTTTGGTAACTAGGGCTTATACTAAAATGTAAGTACCTGAGAGAAATAAATAATTTTTATTTATTTATTTTATTTATTCGTATATTGATGGATGAAATGTGAGGAATAGAGCTGTTTGAGGGCTTAATAATATTTATTTAAGGTTTCTCTGCATTCGACGCATGAATCAATAGTTTGATATGAACAATGGAAATCTAATGTAGGTATGGTATAATCTCTAGACCACATGTAATTCCCCTATGACATATCTTTACAATATGTAGAAAAGATTTTTCCTACAACAGCTATCTAACTAACTTAAAATACTGTATGATTGATCTATTGGTTCAATTTGATATCAGAATAAAGAGTGCCATAAATATTATTCCAGAAATTAAAATTTATCTCAATGCCCCATCTGCTGAAGGAGATATTACATTGAGTTCATCCTAACAAACAATCATCCATCAATTCGCACAACCATTAGTGTAAACTATATAGCTATATCAAAAAAAAAGCGATAAGCAAATTGAACAATGGCTCCGGCATCGGGATCCAATTGAAAGTTCTCAATTCATCGTTCTCTATTACATCAATGAATACGCATAATCCTGCTAGATTGGATTCATGTTTACCGCAATAGTAAACTGGATCATCCGAACTCTTGAGCAACTACTCGTATTTGGCATGTTGGGCTGTAGTTTAGTTAGCTGTGCTCGGAGATTATTGTGATAACAATACGTATAATGTGTAATTATTGATGAAATTTCAACTGGCCAATTATTGTTGCTCTAGAAATAAGCCCTTTAAATGTCGGATAACAGGAGGAGTAGGCTTAGCTTTGTTTGCCTTAAGGCCCAGAATCCTGCACGTCTCTATCTCACTCACACATTTTTATAAATTTATAAAGATATAAGTAAATTGACTGAGAATAAATTTCAAAAAAGTGGAGCGGTGAATTTGTTACTACAACCTCACGAAATGTTTTAGTATATTTTTTGTTTTTATATGTTTAAATACATATAAAAACAAAATAATTTTAAAATAATTTTTACATACGCGAAAGAGATTGGGAAAACAGTTTTGCCCTATTTCCCTCGCTATATGTTAAACACATCAAAACAAAAAAAAAATATACAAGTATTCTTTATTGCAAAAAAATACCTTCGGGTCGTACATGTAAAAAGTATCACATATTACTAATTATTTATATAATGCTATACCTATACGTATAACATATGGGCCATATAGTTATCGTCATGTCTATAAAATGATCTATCACAGTTTGGTCACTACAAAAAATACCAGAATTAAATAAATTAAGATGTTTATTTCTTTATATTAATTTATAACTTTTCAGCCCTTGAACATCCACTGCACTGTTTTACGCAGGAGTCGTATGTCCTATACGCCTCCTGCGTAAAACATATCACATGTACGTACAAGAAAACAGTTCGTGAGAAAATCAGCCACAAATAATAGAGCCAAAGTATTCGAAGCCTAGGTATTTCTGATCTCTGATTTCCGACTTCGATATGCCTCACGGAGTCAAGGCGAAGTTTCCAAGATCCGTGTTTCATCTACCTACTTCTATTGCACGGGACATAAAGCGGTGGACAACTTTGATAGCCTTGCAGGAGTCGAGAGACCGACTCGAGATATTTAAAATAAGTATCAGCAGAGATTATAGGTATCTAACTGGAGTTCGCTTAGATACAACAGAATGTCTTAGGAAATAAGAAATCTTTAAACTCTAAATTGAAGTACCACCCGGTAAGAAATAGGTACTGTTTATTTTTGTGCTGTTTTTTTCAAAGAAGAACGTGATAAATATAGCAAACTATGTTTTGATAAGTATTTGAATGCGGAAAAAGCTTTTTTACAATAGTTTTATATTTTTTGAAATATATAGTTCTAGCACTAAAAATACAAAGCTACACCGAAAGTACAAAACTGTTACGATGGAATTAGCTGGGAAACGCAATAACGAGTCGGACGGCTAAACATTACTAAGCCGCCTCAGCACTGAACAATGAATCCACTGCTACTGCTATGATCGATTTTCTACTTCAATGCAAACTTTAATCCATATAATACCAACCTTTTGTTTTTCGTCGTCTATGTACCAATTAATTTCAGCCGGAGGCAGCGAATAGTCCGACGTGCAGTTTAGAAATATTGATTCTCCAGGCTTCAAAACCTTCTGGGCCGACGTTATAACCGGATCTCCGTCTGGCATAGCTGGAGAGAAAACTGATTTGAATTCCAGGAACTTGAATCACCTAGTTACGTAGTTATACGGCACGAGCCAAAGATAAACCTCTGAGGGATTCGAGTCCCACAAAGCCCTTCACAATCGAAGACAGGGAATAGTAAACTTATTTAAAAGCTTTAAATTCGAGTTGTAGAGTTGCGATAGCTTTTGTAAGGTTGAGGTCACATCAACGTAACAATCTTGCGACTCTACTACGATAATTGGGCCGATAAAGCTTACGACTATGAGAAAAGAGAGTCCAACATCGTAAATTGAAATCAAAGAGAACTATAGTCTAAGCGTCGATGTGCTCCCAGCCTTTAAATGGGATCAGATTTTTTATAGTCAATGAAATAAAACGTATAAAAACCTTGAATAATAAAATGAAGCAATCGCAATCGTAAAATGGAATGAACCTTCCTGTATTATTTAGATCGGAAAATACTCCATGGTTTTAATTAAAAGTCGTCATAAATTATTTGATGCCATGACATCCTTTTGCACAGATGTTAACAATTATTAACTTATGTACTTTCCGGAATATACTTTCCAAAATGTAATTATTTTCCTTTAAAAAGTGATATTAAAATCCAAAATGCTTATTGAAAATTTAAATGAAGATTTATGTTTATAGTATTTTTACAAAAACCGTTAGTGCACTGCACTATCACAATTGGAACATGACATACGTAGATAGTTTAATTCGTTGTTACTTTTTATCGTTCGAAACGTAAAAGTAAAGTAAACGTAAAATTGTGAAGCCACTTATTTTTACTCAGTCTATATAATTAATATTCAACTGCTGGGACTCGCAGGCCTTCTCTTGGCAAAGAGCGATGGTGAAAATGAATAAAAAGGAAAAATTAAAACAAGCTGACGTCCACAACGTGTTGTTTCCGTTGCGTTACGAATTTCCAAAATACCTTTCTTAGCACGCACTGTCAGCTTTTGACGAACGCATCCTCTAAGTTTTGAGTTTCTACCGGCTAAAACAACCACAGTTTATAGCCTGTCTATTAGTTTATTTTGACAGGACCGAGCCTTGAAGGCGTCACCCGATCTTCCATCGCCAGTACATTTAATTTCATATATTTTTTTTATAATCAGGCATACTACGCCAATCTTCCGTCGCGGGATTTATAACGGAAGATCGGCGACGGAAAATCCGCTCAATGTAGCGCTAGCCTTGCCTAGCCATGTGTTCATAGTAGAGCAGGGAATAGCGAAGAAAAAGCTCACCAACTACAGTCATAAGCTTTGTCAGCCTCACTAGGTGGAACCTTGGGCCTTCAGTGGACACCTCGCACGTGTATCCCGCGCGGTTGGATATTGGCGGAAGGATAATGCGGATCATACAGGAGGCTGTCCCGCAGTCACCGCCTTGTACCAACACGTTTGTTACGTTGAACAACCGGGTCACTGGCTGTGAAAGAGAAACATATTACCAAAGTATCTTATTATAGTGAATCTATGCTAAGTTTTTACAAAAATATACAACATCATCATCATCGATCTATAGCAGTCCACTGCTGGACGTAGCTCTCTCTCAAGGCACTCCAAAACATACTTCAACCGACTTCTATTGGACTGTTTCAGTGACCGTTAGCACCACTAAAAAGTCACAGGAAAGTAAAATACGCAATTTCGTTCACTTCGACGACATATTTGTTTCGATTATTTTGATTTAAAAACTACACTACTGAACCGATTTAAATGAAATTTACCATTTCCAATCGGAAAGTAAATCGTTTCAAAAAAAAAAATATCTCCCAAATAGGTTGATAAATGACGAAGTTCAGAGGAAACAAACATTTAAAAAAAATTGACGATTTGAGAACCAGAGGAGGAGTTGATTAGATAAGAGGCCAGCTCAACTGCGATAAGCTATATAAACATGCTTTCAAACATTTTTTCTGACTAATGTGTGAAATTTTCCGAAATTCCGAAATTTTTAAAAACTAAGGCTGTGTGGGGACACAGTTTTAGTTTTCAGTTGGGGACATAGCCTAACACTAACATAACTAACCGATAGAGGAGTTATGGCGGGAACGTGAAAAATGGCACATTGGCGGCATTAAATTAATTGACAAAACTTGTTTAACTTTGAGTGTTTATGTGTAAAAACGGTGGTTTTTTATCCATTAAGTGCTCGTGAACGTGTATGAGTGTTGGTGAATAGTGTAATGCTGTAAAACGTGATTTTTCGTGTTGCCTCCAAAACTCCATAGAAGCCTCTAGTAAAGTCGCAACCACCACTACTTTACAGGGGCATGACTTGACTTATCGACTCTGACTTATGACAAATAATCTCTCCAATTACTTGACACTGGCTATATACTTTTGATGTGAAGCAAAAACCGAAGAACTTAGGTTCTTCGAAAAAAAACCGATAGAGATCGGTCAATACCTAACTGCAAAAACAAAAGCGAAGCAAAAACATAAGCGATTATACCAGCCGTTTGTTCGTCGGCAGATACTGACTACGAGTACCTACGCAAAGGGTAACGTGTTCGTGAACTTTTCAGAATTGGAATTTTTGCTTTTTCGTCCAATAATATTTATTCTGGTCGAAATATGTGTAAGTTTTGATGCGAGATATTTTTCAGCTTGAAGTTTTCGGTATTTAGTAGGTAAGGTACCTATTCGATCTGACTTGTATTTGTTTTACAGCTAATAAATCATCATCGTCATAGCAGCAGAAGAACCAAAAACGTGTTTGAGTGGAGGGAGACCTAGAAAAGAAGCGTAGTGTAGAACGACCTTCGGCTAGATGGATCGATGATCTGCGTATTATAGCTGGCAGAAGGTGGAGTATAAGAGCCACTTGGAAGAGATCTTTCGTTGATCTTTTACTTATTTTAGGCTATAATGTACTTAGCTTAATTACATGAAAAATCAACAAACCGTGTACGTGATAATAAGACACAGTTTACGTTCAAAATGCAACGAAAAGGAGAGCTTCTGAGACCAAACAGAGCGTGTTTTTGTGCGTGAGTTAAAATAGGCTACAAACTCACCTCTAATTTCGGTGTATAGCGAAATATCTCAGCCATATCTCGGTACCACTTGACAGAATGGAGCTTCTGATCCTCCATCTCGTAGTGACAGCTGAGTTCTGCTGCGCGACGCGGATCCGCGTACAATGGAACGTTAAGTTGCGTGATATTGTGCGCTGATGTTATTGCTGTTGGACAAAAAAGAACCGTAAATCGCAGAAACTAAAGTTCATAATTGAACTAATAAAATCAATTACTGAGTGTGTGGAAGTGGATGATAATGTTCTTGCTATTAACAAAATTAAACCGTAAAAAAATTGGAAAAAAATATGTAATAATAAAAGCACGAGTCACATTTTAACTATAAGCCCTCGCAAATACAGCACACTTGTCAAGGCACGTATATGCGTAAATATTTACCTACTCTACATAACTTTGCTGAGAGATAATGAGATTTTTTAAAGCGCTATTTTATTTAAAAAATTGTAACCGTACCTATTTCTTAGGTTTCTACTAGATGTTATAAAATGTACATATTTACTAAGCATTCTATTATGAGAGACTAAACAACCTCATTATCAAAAATGTATACCGAAAATTCGCAGTGTAATGTGATGTTATGGTTGCTCATTTACAAAATGGCGCCCGAAATGTTGCAACGTTATGCTAAGTCCAAACGATGTTGCTAGCAAGCATAGCTCTAAGCTAGCATAGAATATTACTGTGCTGTATGCTATGAATTACTTACATGATCATAATCACTATATGTATAGTAATTAGGTATAAGCTTGGTCCTGACCGACTGACAGACAGCCCACAGGCTAAACCACTGAACGTAGAGATTTGAAATTTGGAGGGTATATTTGTCAAGATATGTACTAAAAAATGAATTTTGTTAATTCGCAAGCGAATTTGTCTACTAGTCTTAAAATATAAATGAGGACGTGGTGGCCGAGTGAGGACGTCGTGGCCGAGTGGATAAGGCCCTTACCTTGCGATCTGATAGTCGCGGGTTCGAATCCCGGTGGCAGTTATGCGTAAATGGGTTTTTTCGGTCGAAAAAATCTATGTATGCATTCCACGTTCTCACAACGGTGAAGGAAAACATCGTGAGGAAACCGGCATGTCGTAGAACATTTAATTCGAAAACATGTGTCGAATGCACTAAAAGAGCCTCTTCGAGGCGCACTTGAAATCCTTTCACCACACTGGTTCGAAGGAACTAGTGACACGATAAGAAAGAAGAAGAAAGAAAATATAAATGTACCTGTAAGTACCAAAATATGTAAATTTGTTTGTCTTATGTTGATCATTTTGAGCTCGATGCCTTTTACGCGATCTTATTTTAATAATGATAGTCGTATTTTAGGATTAAATACTTAACATTATGAATAGCATCACATTTTACTGCTCATATGGTTCATTGCCAGTAACGAAACTATAATATTGTATAATGTTTATTTTACGATCAACCTCAGCACGGGTAGATGTGATCTACTAAAACTATTATAAAAGCATGTCACTTGCTTCCCTGTTTTTTTCAAAAACGTTGTAATTCCATTGTATTTTTTGTTTCCTTTTTAAAACAGTAAAAAACGATATATGATTTTTTTCTTACCATAAGAGGACATATTCTGAGAAATAAGTAATTTTCTTACATCTTTAAGTAACATATATTTTTGTACTTATTATCTTACTTTGTACTTATTATTATCTATGCGAAACACTTCCTTGACTTTCATTTTTATTTTTACTACTATTTTATGCAGCGATACCTTAGCAAAAAAGCACTAAAGGAGCCTCTTCGATACGCACTTGAAATCCTTTCACCACTCTGGTTCGAAATAACTAGTGACACAATAAGAAGAAGAAGCAAAAAAGCTACGCCACCGTAGAATTAAATTAATTTTCTCGTAGAATAATATATCAAAAATAAATTAATATGGTAGGTATGAGCATTTTATGTGTTAAGCTAATTTCTTTCGCTTTTACAAAATTACTACTAACATTGTGCTACAGTTTGCAATAATGTAGTTAGCCACACCCTACGGATTAGGGTGGAGTGTGAAGTAAGTAACTATGTAGTTTTTAATTATAATTAAATTTTGTTATTGAAACCCACAAAAAACATATTAACACTTTGTTATTTAACACAAACAGGGTGTATAATATTAAATAATGTGTTTCGTTGGTAGAGTTAGTTTAGATTATTTTAGATAAAATATTTTGATTACTTTATTTGTGTACGATAATAATGGTTTAAAAATGTACCTATACAAAAACACACTCAAAAATCACTGATAAATTTTTCTATTTATTTTATTCCTGAGTCGGAAATTCCAGTACATTAACTTTAGCACGTTGGTTCTTTGATGGAAACGAAAATGCTATTATTGAATATTATTTTGCATTTTAAAAGGGTCTTCAACATAAAGTCTACTAGTAAAACCACTTAGCTGATAAGATATTAAAGAATATTTATCTGAAATACACATGGATACGAATATTAAAGGAAAATAAACATCTAATTTTTTTATTGCTTTTCGCGAAAAGACGATCGTTAAAAGCACAATGGGCTTGAGTGATTCCCAGGAATATTTTGTTTAATAAATTGATAATATAGACGTTTAGTAACTAATAGTATAAATAAACCTTCGCTACGTCATCTTCGCCATAGGCACAAGGCATACGCCCTTACTTTATTGGCTATCTACCTATATATCTTTTTTGTTACTGAGTACGAAGCTAAAGTTGCGGTCCAGCGCGCCCACTCAGCCCTTTGGAAATAAACTTATATCTAATATTGCGACGGTTAAACTTGAACACAAATTCACACCAATATAGACACTTTCACACAATTTACGAGCATACAATTGAAAAAATATGTTGTCATGGTTTTTCATGTAGTTCGCTGTTTTGTTACCGCTGAACGTAGAGACTTGAAAAGAGGGTGTGTTGTGTCACGTACTTACGTAAGGATTTTTTTCAATTTTCACTATAAACGAAGTTGCGGGCGTCAGCTAGTAATATATAAAATGATGTAATTTTATTCATACAGTAGTTTATTGCTTTATTGGGTAGGTATAGGTTACATGTCAGGTCTTGGTTAGTCTTTCATTCATCTATATTGTTTCATCACTAAATGCGTCATTCATAATTATAATCTTGCAGCATGTAATAGTTTTATAATATTTATTTTAAATTAATTCCGAAAAAGTTTTTTTTATTTATAACTTGACTATTCTATGATTAATTATATAAATGAAATGTATAGATTTTAATTATCAGATAAAACTAATTATTGCGAATATTATCATCTACGATGTGGTCTAATTTACGGCTTGATGTTACATACTCGCTTTTTCCCTATAGGTAATCCCTTATCGTACTTCTCTCTAACAAACCCACAAATTCGATTAAAACACTCTTTTATAACAGAGATTTCAAAAAAAAAGTCTGGAACGTGGAATTGTGTTTTAGATCAAAAAATGGTCCCATATTTTTCGGGAATCGAAAAATCGGAATCTAGTATTCCCGTTTTTTATTGAAACGTGCGCATCGGTGGAAAATTTTATGGCTGTTTGAAATGATATCGACAGTGGAAAGATATAAGGCATTGTCGCCGGCTTTGGCTACTAGCCAGCTTTACCATAGTACAATTAGTGTAAGTCTGACAACTCCATAAATCAGCTGATTTTGTAAGCGCGTTCATAATGCAAATTATTGCCTATTTCACGACGCAAGTGAAGTATGTATGTATGTGGCATGGCAGAATTCGCATTCACGTTGATGGTGGATCCTATTTCTACACACTTGCCACAGACCAGATTACATATTCGCTGTAAGTAAGATAAGATAAGATAATTTATTTATTCGCTCATAACATAATTTCAAACAACTTATGTAATCTGTCTGTGTCTGTGTTAAAAATCTCGAAGCATGTATTTAAACACGCAGATCATGAGTATAAAGTAGGTATAGTTTAATAATAGATTATAATCAATAGCACAAAAATTGCGATTTGTACTGAAGTGAACATACTATAGTCTATTTTTACTATGTTTACCTAACGGTTTTACCTAAATGTCGTTACAGCGTGATCAAGAGAAAATTGTTGCCGCTTTTGTGTTCTCATCCTTATACATAAGGTCGAAGGGTGTGAATAGACTAAGATGCCCACTAATGTAAGAAGGTAGGTACTTACTTTTAATGCCCCTGTCGCTGTCTCAAGGACATTCGTTCGGAGCTTCTGATTGATAGTACTATACCCTAGAATTTGCTGTCTAGAAACTATTTGTGCTCGTAAATGTAATTTGTTTTCATCTTATATTGCGTTTTTCGAGGAATCTAATTCAAACAATTGGGTTAAGTACCTAACGATGAAAATAAATGGTAGGTATTAAGTAAAATAAACTTTATGAAATAAAGTTTAATGGAATTCTTTTTTATGAAGTTACTTTTATGTATTGTTATCCAAGTCCGTTTCGTAGTTATAAACGTCTTTAACTTTTCTATGTAAGTATAAAATTCTTTTACATGTACTTATGAAACTATCGTATCTCCATGTCGACTAGAACAACTTTACTAAAATAAAATGAGCAAAGTAAGTAAAGCTAAATTTATTGTTTCAATATTAACTCGTTGTTTCATAATTAATTTATGTGAAACTAGATCTCTGACGAAATACAAAGGCTACGAAAATTTGGTTCTCTGATAAATTCTAATTCAAATTCAAAGGTCACCGCAAAATTACACGAGAAATATAAAACCATCTTTTTGAAAACTACTCTGAGATATTTAATGTAAATTATCTTCTAAGGTTTTATTCACGTTTATATTTTAGCATTTTCTTGTACATGTGTTATAATAGTATTTATTATTATAGTGTAGTAGGTACCTTACCAACATACAAATGACACGCGTTCTGAATGGTGGCCCGCCCACAGCTGTATCAAAGAATAAGTAATATTATTACATAAAGAAGCTGAACTCTTTTGAGCAAAGTACGATATTTTGAGTGCAATTCTAATTCTAATTCTAATTCTAAAAAGGGGGTACAGCGGTCTGCCCTGGCTTCCCGTTGTAGGGTGCATTGTGCATTGCCCCCCGATATATACTTAACCCTGCCCCAGCCATCCTAGCTCCTTAAAATAACGGAGCAGGACCCTGGGTTGATGACAGCACAGTTCCAATAGCGTGCTTATTGACACGTTAGGTGGAGAGGAGTCCAATAACTTGCGCAAGCCTGTCTTGATCCTACTCTCCTCTGTCGCTTGACAGTGGATCACCACGTGCTCCACTGTTTCCTGGTCTAGTAGGAGACTGCAATTGTCACGATGCTAAATTGCAAATAAATAAATAATCTAAATAATTGCACTGGCTGTACTGCAAAGCTCTCATAATTTGGTCATCACAATCTGATGTGTACGCATCGATTGAACTGGCTAATATCCTATACGGCTATTTCAGATAATGCGATCACCATATTGGAAGCAGATAAGGTGTCTACTATATCTGCGTAAATCTACGTTTAAATTACTCTATTTAGTAAGTACTTGACCCAAGTTTGGAATTCTACTTTTATCTCTTCCATCAAAACTTAAAGAAAACGCGCAAGTATGCGTTTAATTGCTGTTTATTACCTCTATACACCACTTGGCACTTAATGTACTTTCCAATTTACGACCTATAGAAAAAAGTTTTCCATTCGTTTTAACGAATTACACAGCTTACTACATAGCCAAAATGAATTAGAGCATTCTACTTTCTGGCAGGGCCACGGAGGCCTTTGAAGTGTAGTTGTAAACAAAAACACTCCTTATTTTTTATAATAATAAACACTAATGTAATCGTTCTATCTAAAATAGTATATCTATAAAATACACACGTGTTACGAATACAACAACATTCTCATAAACCTTTGTTGTAACAATACTTTAGCTCAACTGATTCTGCGAGCAGCATTGAAAACGCCTCATTATGGCGTAGAGACTCACAAATTACAAACTTTTAATGTCCCGTAAGTTTCAGGTGAGTTCTCAACTAAGGCTTTAGTCAAATTGAAACACAAAGTACCTACTAAATAATAAAAGTTTACAAACGTAGCTGAATGCCAAGAATTACGGAGCCTTGGCTCTTCAAAGAAAACTTGAAAAACAAATAAGGTATCTCGGGATATCTAACCAAACCAACTGCTGCCCGCGGCCTTACTCGCATGGTAATGCATTCCTTTTTTTCAGGTCACTATAAAATAATATATCCATATCCATAGCGAATCCCAGCTGAATCGGTTCAGTAGTTTTCGCGTCTTGTAATATTTTGCTTAGTCCGTATATTGTAAATTGAATGTTAAGACTCAGGAATGATTTTCTATTGTGAATAGAATGACATAACGATGATTCGTTATGTGACCTGTTAGAATTTACTATAGACATAAATCCATCTATCCAACCATCCATCTTCTTAAATTTTTGCTATCATAATGCCAGTATTAATCATAAAACTATAGCATTTATTACCTTGGAAATTAATTCAGTTTTGCCTTACGTTGGTGGATTTACTTTCGCTAAAGAATACTTCAACAGTAACCTCATTATGAAAAAGGCCTGAAAACTCGCCCCATCTCATTCCCTTTTGTTTTTCATAAAAGTATCAATTCCTACACGATGCGAGTCCAAAATGTGACCAATAGCGGCGGTATTGTCTGACATCCGTCCCCGTTCGTATATCACAAGCACTTTATTTAGAAACTATTCGTTTTGTAGAGCTGAAATAGCACACGTACCTACTCTTAGATAGATGTACATATATGTACATAATAATGTAATCCATCTTTCCATTCATACACACAAAGTTCGCTTCTTTAATAATATGCGTGTGATTAATTTCAGAGATTCGAGAGATAGAAGTTTACTGACTTCTTGACAGTAATATGCGTCACATGGAGATGCCCTAGATATAATTTACCTACAAGGCTCCACTCTTTCAATAGGAGTGACTCAATTTTCAAATGAACTGACTCTATTATCCAATCAAAGCCACAATTCGTCACGTGTTCGTTTATGGACGACATCCTATTTCTGTGGGACTCGGATATGAGTAGGTTGTTTATGGACAATGACCGCTCTCGTCAAATCATCACTCGCAAAACAGTGTCAATCATCAACCGAGCATTGTATATAGGCTCTTATTTTAATCTCTTTAAGGTTTCTTTTTGAATACCAATTACTTATAATATAGACAAAATTGTGTAAAGATGAACAAATAAATGTTAGTTTATTCCTTAATCACACTTACACTACGAAATCGATTTGGCTGAAACTTGGTATGGGGATAGTTTATGAGTTGAAAAAAGAAATAGACAACTTTTATCCTGATACCAGATGGGCGCAGGCGCAGAAAGAACCTCATAAGTTAAGCTTGTAAGTTGATTCCTGGATTTGAAATCATATTCAGTGGTAATAAGGTTTTTATTTGAATAGCTTGTTTAACCAATATTTTACAGTGGCCATGTAATTACGAAGCGTTCAATAGAGGGCTGATGGTGATCGCGATGGGTCATCAATGGATATAGATTGACGTGAAGACGTGTGGAGCTTCAGGAATGTTGGGCTTTGTTAATATTGCTATACAAAAGGGCCTTTATTGGAATTCTGTGGGTTTCCTATAAATAGATAATGAAGTGTTTCGAGTGATAAGTTCCTGAGGTTCGGGTTTCCTTTGAGAATCATTCTTCAACTTGTTTTGTTTTAAGGGTATTAACATTTTTGAGTTAAATTTGTAACACCAAATTCCTGCTGACAGGACAAGCTTTCGATTCATTTTAAAAACGGGGATCAATGCTGAAACTTAATATAAAAAACTGCCTTAACTCGCCCTGAATTATCATTTTGTTAAGATTAAGGTATGTTAGCAGGTTTGTAGAAGAAAGTGCCTTTTTGCCCTTGACACTTTACCGTAAGAGAACCGTAAAAATCATTAGAAAATGTTAATTATCCCTGCAATTTACGGCTGAAAGTCTATGAAAAAGCATAAATTTAAAAACATAGAGTTCCCTAGTATTGGCTGTAAAACAAAGATTCAAAGATTGATTTACATTAGATTATAATATTACAGTAATTATTGCATCAAATCGTTATATCTATGAGTAACAGAACAAAAAATACGCACAAAAAAGAGACAAAAAAAGTACAAAATAAATATTTTAAAATAACAATCAAATGCTGAAAAGGTTAATTGTTATAGGTAATAGAAAAATCACAACAATACAAGTTAAATAAAAAAAACTAAAAACTATGTTATTATTATTTCTTGAAAAACCGTTATTAATTCCATATCCGACGGTCCCGGAGAACTGTACATAAACATATACTCGACACACTTTAATTTCCTCCCTGAAGCCTCGTCTAATTAACAGTCTGAGCGGTAAGCAAAAACGCGTAAAAAAAAAAGCTGATAATTGGAACTCAATTCCACAACTTTCGCTCCCACAAAACGGCGTGAAAATTAAAATCTGGATATGACTGCAGGGGTAAAAAACTGTAGACTCAAAAATGATGTCGTATCTCGTAATAACATATTTTTTAACAAACCAGGCAGCGTTAAATCCCCGGACTTTTTCGTATTTCGAACGCACCGCATTAGTACGCACCTACACTAACTTCGTGACGGATACACCTGTAACCGTTAGTCGTTTTCCTATATATTTGCATCAGGCGGTACCTTTAATTGATATTAATTTAAGTTTTATTCATCGTTTGGCAAACCCGGGTACCTAGCTCGAGCCAGCTCGCAAAACCTCGGCTCGGCACCGCACTCGCACCGCTGTCACTCTGCCATTTTGTAGCAATCCAAAATTGTGACTGCACAGATGCAACGTAGTACCCCGTCTGCAGAGCCCGTTTTTTTTTGGTAATTAAAAAATTATGGTGTATATATTATTATTTATTATATTATTTCGAACCAAACTTTGCCAAATTTTCCTTCGCATTATGCAAAAAGGAAGAATAATAACATATCGTCAAAAAAAAAGGCTTTCAACCCCTGCGCTTGGCTTTTCAGACGCTCGTTTAGGATTTTCCGTCTGTTGAAACACCGGCTGTTGCGCCGACGAAGTTAGCTTCGATTACACAAGGAATGTTTTTCATTCCAACATACAGCATGCAGTGCTGTATGTTTTACCGATTTTCAATCAGAACACCGTTACGTATTCCCAAGTCTGTCAAAAGGATTTTCATCCAAAACCTGTCCATACAAAGAGAAAAACATAGACGCTAAATAGAATATAAAAGTTTTCTACCAAATCTGAAATCAACGATAGCGCTTTTTCGTTACTTATTAAAAAAGTAAATGATATTATTAACGTTGTAAGTTGAGCTATGAAGAATAGAATGCGCCAACCTTAAACTAACCCTAATTAGAAATTAGTATGCATTAAAAAGTTGTTTTATAAAAACCAAAAGACAGTTATTAGGACAAAGAAACCTTTACCTTTTTTTCCTTAGTTCTTGCCACCCACATACCCACAAATCAGGTTAACCTAGGGTGGGAGTTAGCTTACTTGCAAAAATGTAAGCTAATTATTTCATTGAATTAATAGGTTCTATTGTGATTTACCTAACTAGTCTGTGAAACAGAATAATCTTTCACAACATGTTACTTTTGTATATTATTAATTAGGTACTTAGATTATCTAAGAATTAATTAATTATTTAAAATTAATTATTGTAAAACTTTGTAATTAATTGTGTTATATTGTAACGAAGTAAAAATCTTTATCTTTATACCTACCCTTTAAACTCACTTTTCGAGCTTTAAGTCTCTACGTTTAGCGGTTGCAGTTCGACGATGATGAATCAGTCAGTATGTCAGTCAAACTATCTCAATAGAGCAAGTTGTTTATAGGTATAAATAGAAGATAACTTTGTAGTGTGACTGTAGACTCAACTAGAATATTCCTAGGTGTAATAACTTTGCCTCAGTTTGCTTCCCAGATGCGCAGTGTTCGTATATCACCGCTACAAGTTCATAACTCTCAAACTTAGCATACGCAACGCAAAGTATGTCGCAACGTTGTGTAGAAGTGATATTTTTTATAATAATCCAAAGGAAACAATATTGGATTTACAGATATTCTGCTAACAAGCAGTATTGTGTAAGCATGACTGTTTGACGGACACTACAGCAAATTACTAGCCTTTCGAAACTGATCATCTAAATGTCTCAAAGTTGACAGGCGCTAACAGTGTTTCACTGGCCTATGTGATTAAAAGTCTGTTGATATATCTACATATATATTATCTGGTAGTGAGTAAGCGTGATCTCTTAACACCGGGAGAGCGACTAGTAAGTACGTCTCACTAAAGATAAATGAACAGAAATATTAACTAAGTGCGGTTTCAGATCGGGTGGAAACGCAGCTCGTGTTTTATGCACAGCGAATATGCTCGCTAAAAACTGAAAAAACAGAGTGGAAACAACGGGTATACGGGCGTATTTGGGCGTTTGTTTTGAAGTTTCGCGAGTAGCAATCAGCACATATACGCGCGACAAAAATACGTAAGTCTGAAACCGCACTAAGCGCTAATTTAGACTAGATTATGCTTTATCCCTCTGTATATTAATGTCTGCAACAATCCGTCACAACTAGTTATTGTGAACAAAAACGTTCACATGCCACCCGCATCTCCATAACTATGATGTGTTGGGTCAATTGGGTCAATTAAGGCACTTGATGAAATGTTAGCAACATGTTATTACAATAATATCAGCTTTAGTGGCCTCTTACACTAAATAAGACTCTACTGGGCTCTAAACTGTATAATTGGGATGATGACACTAATTGTTGTTCGTAATGTTCAATCATAATTATTATTGTTATTATTAAAATTCTTTATTGCACAATATATAAACTACATTGCAAAATGGGCGGGCTTATGCCTAAGGCATTCTCTACCAGCCATAACCCTTGTAGGGTGGTACAGTATGGTTAGCGTGCTACTTAAATATACATAGATACCTTATATAAAAAAATATGAAACTAAAATAAATAACTAAAATATATATATATTCCTATATACATTATATTATACTATACCTATGAATACCAATCCAATTTTCACCAGACCAATTTTCTTTTGAACTTCAAAAATGTAGTCATCATTCCTTTGAAAAGTTTCACAAATATTTAGGTATACAATTTGATATTTGAGGGTTTTGTCATCAAATGGCCTACATAAAAAGAGTTTTGTTATTCGTAAAACACATACAGATTTTAAACAATTAAAAATCTTATGATTCTTATCCAAACGTCGATATTAAATAAAAAAAATATCTTATGTAGGATATTTATTTGTGTTTAATAAATAATGAATAAAATAAGCTATCAATGGTTTGACTGCCTTAATGTAACGTTAATACATTAAAATACCTATTCCATTTAAAAGGGTGCCTACTATGTCGTAAAATTTACAGGCACATAAAACTTTCAGTGTAGCGTATCGTGGTGACGAATTTAAAGCCTATGACCCATTGGTACGTAAAACATGCGTAGAAGAAGCACGTAGACGGCACTTTGATTTTTATGTTAACAAAATGGCTCTTTGTATTCGTTGGTCACCTACATATGTTTTATACTGCCAGATCTATCTTGAAAACTTTACATTGTTGTTACTATTACAATTTTTTTTTTTTTCGGAAAACTTACAGCTAGGTACACGATTGATTACAAAGATAAATGATAAAGAGAGATGGCTAATTAAAAAAATTCACAAATAGGTAAAGACAAGTAGGTATTTAGAATTTTAAAGAAGTAGACGGACAAACACTTATAATTTAGAATTTAGGATTCAAAGAAACTATTGTTTAAAACACGCTTGAGACTAACAGGGGATGTGTTGAAAAGGTCAATATCAATTTCTCGCGACAATGTATTGAAACAACAGCTCCACACACGTGGGAAGTAAGAATTACGCCTGTACTTAGATTTGACTTGTGGAACTTATAAGAGATTGTGATTTCTAAGAGATGTTGATGGAACTTTAATGCCTACTTGCACCAAACTGTCAAAGACCCTAAGCAATGACTTAACTCGCTTGACAGTTCTTAACAGTCAGAATCTGTACTGTTAAGAACTACCAAGCCATTAAAGTAATTGCTTAGGGACTTTGACAGTTTGGTGCAAGTAGCCGTAAGACTCAAATGACCGAGTAATTCAGAACAGTCTACCCTGGCACTTGCAATGCTGATAAGATAAGAGAAATCTGCTATACGCCTTCTTTCTGACAATGGCATAATGTGAAACTTCTTACAGCGAGTTACATAATTTTGAATGTAAGACGTCCGGAACTGCAAGTATCTCAGGAAACGTTTTTGGATACCTTCTATTCGAGTTATATAAATGTTGTAAACAGGATTCCAAACCTGAGATGCGTATTCGAGATGACTTCTGACATAAGCACAGTATAAAATTTTAAACGTCTTGACTTCCTTGAATTCCGATGACATTCTGATGACAAAGCCCAGCGCTTTGGAAGCCTTAGTGATGATGTTATTAATATGTTGGTCAAGTAGTAACTTAGAGTCGAAGGTAACGCCAAGATCCCGAATGGATGAGACTCTAGAGACAACTGAATTCTTAAGTGTATAGTTAAAGATAAGAGGCTGTGGCTTGCGCGTAAATGAGCATATGTAACATTTAGATACGTTTAAGTCCAGTATATTAGCGTGGCAATAACCTTCAAATCTATCAAGGTCTTGCTGCAACTTCAGAGCGTCTTCAGGACCCTTGATTGGGCATACAATTTTCATGTCATCGGCATAGAGAAATATTTTGGAGTGTTGGAAGTAAGATGAAATATCGTTGATGAAAATTAAGAAGAGAAGAGGCCCTAGCAAGGATCCGTGAGGAACGCCTGATGGTATAGGTAATGGAGATTTTTCTTTGATATTACAATCTTACATTGCTTTTACTACCTATTAAGAATCTTACATTTATTTTACTAAAAAAAAAAAAAAAACTAACATTGCTTTTACTATTGCAAATATAAATACAACTAATTATTTAGAATTTGCTATTGCTATAATCATTTTTAATAATTTCGGACATGGAAGCTTATTGTGTTCAGACATAAAAGTTTCACAAGTCGAGAGATTTTAACTGACTAAAATCTGGTATGAAATGGACTAAACAAAACACAGTTCACGTGTTTACGGTTTTTCTATAGCCCGTAAAGTTGTGTAAAATCACTTCATTGGTTCGCTCTCACTCCGCTTGTGGTTGGTTAGTAAAAATTATATGAGTTCTCTAACCTACCAATCATAGGGTGACTGTGCCAACATTGTACAATTCTATGTTAGTTTTCTTGAGAGTAATCTTGCATAATGCTAGTTCCAATATATCCAATCATTCGTTGGTATCATCAGGCGCTAAACTGTTCATATTCCGATATTAAGGCAAATTCCGATAAAAAGGCAATAAAAAAATTGTTTGGCCTATTTTTAAGTACGCAAAGTAGAAAAAACAATATCTATCTCGATTCTGTTTTATGGTTTGCATTGTAAAGCACAGAGTTTGTTACTGGACGCCTGCCAACAGTGCCAAGACGCAAAACAGTGCGAGACATAACTTCCTATGTGCTTCGCTCCAATAGAATTAACAATTTCCCATGCGATATCTAACAGTGGACGGCCTTTAGTGATATCCCGATATTATTGTTTTTCTTATAGGAGCATCCTATCAAAAAATTAAAGTTTTTGGTTTCAGTTTTGTATTTGTTTCAATCGATATACCTAGTAGTTTCGACGTGATTAACACAATGTGTGTGGCCAAAAATATTTGCTAATCCACTAACATAGATGAATAACGGTGTTCCTAAAGAACACCAACATAGACAGTATCAAACAAAAATGGAGACACCTTGTCAATAAAAAAAAATATTTCCATTTTCCAATAATTTTTGTAATTTTTTACGATGAAGTTGTCTGTGAATGAAAATGCCTAGTAGTTTTAACATACATATAATAATTATCTAGCCCTGTTAGGTATACTTCTCTTTTTCGAAAATAAGCATAGGACCAAAATGTACTAGAAGTTAGCCAATGTGGCTTCTTTTTAAATTGTGATTCTATACTATATTACTTCTGTGTCCACAACACATTCCAAACAAAATAACCTAAGCTTTTATCACTAAAAACACACCCATTAACATGAACAAAGTAAAAACCTCATTAGCATCAAAAGCCATCCTTTTTAACTTACATTACAAAACGAAAATACTAAAGAAAACCAAGAAATGGCTTAATTAATTATATTAGGTAAGTATTTGCATTCCGAAAATGAGAGTTCTTAATCATCTCGCTTAATTAAATCTAAGAATCTTATAGACCTTATTTTCTCGGTTTGGTAAAGAAGGCCGCAGCACAGATTAAATAATAATTAGAATGGAACCACGTCACAGGGATGTGTAAATGATTTGATGATTAATTGCCTACATTTTGCACACATTACTGCTGAGTATTGTACGTAAACGGTACATATTAGATTCCACGGCGGGGCTCATTAGGACTACCGTGTATTTTATTATGGCAAATGATGCATCTAGCAAATATAATAATGATTATCTTATCTTATTTTATGGGTTTAAAAAAAGCTCAAAAATGTACATCTCAGAAACAGTCTCCTCCCTCCCGTATTATTAAAAAAATATAATTAATATGTCAAGAAATAAATAATAATAAAAAAATGTCTGATGCCTAGATTGTGCTAGTTAGGCTCTATCTATTTCATTTATTAAACTCAAAATATATTAACGGTGTGCGGATAATTTTCTATCTAGAAAATCTAGTAAGTGACAACAAAAGGGCATTGTTGTTTAAGTTCCTCATCATAAAGGCTTACCGAGAGTTCTGGCTCCAAAGATGTTTGTTAGGTAGAAGGTTAAGATAAGTCCTGGAAGCAAGCCAAGCTCACGTTGTCAAGAAACGACAAACTTCGTTTAATTTCGCCGGCAATCGACAAATTTTAAAGGAAAATTAATTTAAGCGTAACGAACTCGGCTGTTGTTGAAGACTTTTGAGTTAGCGGACTTTGGTGGGATTCAAATGCTTTTATTACTTTTACAAAGCTCAAGGATAGAAATTTACGAAATCAAGAGCGCTAACTTTCAGCTACCGGGTAACCTTCAGTAACCGTGGAATTAAACATCAAAATTGACTTAAGTTTTTTGACTTTGTACATTGATATAGTTGGGAGACCTATCTTCATTGAAGTTGTAAACCTCTGTTGAAATCACAGGTCTGGGATACTTTCGGCTGTCGCCTCTTACTAACCATAATGTTGCAATTAATATTTTTTTTGCCTAAATTTATTTCCAAAACCTGGTGCTCACAGTGATACGCGAATAACGATGGTAGCTCCGGGAAAACAATCCCCAATTCCACTAATGCAGCAAAAAGACGGGACTCTGAAGAACACCAATTTCCTTGGGTCAATTTGCGTCCATCAGTGTTATGAAGGCATCCTAATCCCACGAGGAAAATTTCAGAGCAAATTATTTTTAATGGCAGGATTATATTCATTGTAAGCTTATTTGTAAACAAAACAAAAAAACAGCTGCCAAAAATATTTCCATTCTTTGCCAAATTATCTATGCAATCATAAAAGCTCTAGATATTACGCGATCGGAGAAAACAAGCCAGTCTGTTCGGCTGTCGTCAAATCGTAGATCATAAAAGCAAGTCGTATTATTCGTATTTTCACTGTGTATCAGCTATTACTAGGTTATCTCGTTACTCGGTTGGGTAGGCGCAGCCGATGTGGATATGTCCGCACAATTTGATACGCCCGCCTATAGTGCCTTCTAGTACAGAAGTTACAGAATGTAAATAAATACAAGCAGTAATGTAACTAGGTACTTGATTATTTTTGTAATGACACATAAGTATGATAAACATTTTATTTTATTATATGATTAATCAAACCCAACATAAGCTACTAAAACTGACGCTGAAGCCCACAACTTCGCTGATATTGCGAGCTATCTAAATTATTTCATAGTATAATGAGCTTACACTTCATGACGAACATACCTTCCAAATTTTAAGTCTCTACTTTCAGTGGTTTAGGCTGTGCGTTGTTTGTCAGTCAGGACTAATCCTGTCCCTTTTAATAATAATAAATCTTTATTGCAAAATACATGTAACAAAGTAGAATTATTGTCTTACAAAATGCTTTTGATATGTCGAGTAATTCATGATGTCAAATTATATGCATATTTTTCATCTGACAAAATTAGGCATTCATTTTCCTCATCCTACGTTTTGTTAGAAAGATTATGGTATAATTTCCTTACCATACTGTCAAACGTGTTTTCAAAGAACCTCGTTATTACAGCTTTATCAACTGTTTTCACCATGAGCAAGAAACAGATTATTATATTTCACTTACTTACTCGTATTTTCATTAATCATTTTGTAGCATAGATAAACAAACATCAATGATTTTGTCAAAAAATTACCTAAATTCAAGTTTTAGGTATACTGATTTCTTTCTATTACTGATTATTTAGAAAAAAGGTTACATATATTGTTGTTTTATAAGTACCATTAAACCTTACTAGGTTTGTCTTGGTACCAAGGAGATATAACACGTATAAATAATCTATTAGGTACATATAGGAGTATACATGCCACGTCACTATATATATATATATAATATATATATATATATATAGTATATAATATATATATATATATCTATATATATACACACAAGCTGAGCTAACAAGATTTAATTACAAAAATAGGAATAAAAATACGGTGAATACTTGATACAATCAAATAATCCTAGAGAGATAAGTAAGCCAATCAACTACGTTGTCGGTGGCCTTATTGAGATCGCCCCTCAAACAGGTGTTATGTTAGTCCCCACGTACGCATATCAAACAACAAACAAACATTCACACACTCACACCCCTGCACTAGGATTCCCTGTGTTGCAGGTGGCATGGACACATACAAGACATCACAACATCCAAGACCCGAGAACAAACATTTGTGTTCGTCACAAATATTTGCCCCGGCCGGGGATCGAACCCGGAACACCAAGCTTCGTAGGCAGGGTCACTACCAACTAAGCCACGGTGACGTCATATGCTCGACGTTTTTACATTCATTCTAGCAGGTTTGTAGGTGTAGACCAGTGCAAGGCTTACCGTAAGGCGTTGTCCTAATAGAACGCGATCACGCGACCATCGCAAGTTCGCGCGAACTTGTGATGGTCCGACGCGTCTCGGTCGCGCGAATCCGCGATCAAACGTACTAACGTCAAATAGGCGTTCCAATTGGCATCGTGTCACGTCGCGCGATCGCGTTCTATTAGGACAACGCCTAATAATACCATGCTATAGTTTTAGGTTCCTTATCTTTGTAAAAAAAAACATCATAACATTATATCATATACTTACATACTTAACATAACATTAAATTTGTAAGATCTAGCTTTTGCCTGCAGCTTCAGGCTCGTGGTATTGAGATAAAAAGTAGCCTTTGTCTTTTTTCAGTTCATAAACTATGCATACTCTTATTGCAGGCAAATCAGTATAGTGGTTTTGGTATGATTGGGGAGGAAAAAGCATGTCCAATGTCAATCCATCATCTCCACAAAAATTTCCTTTTATAATCTACTAGTTGACGCCCGCAACTTCATTTGCATTGTGAATTAGCAAAATTCCTTTCTTAGTCGCGTACTACTACTCTACTTGAAGAATTTACCCTCCAAATTGCAAGTCTTTTTGGTTTGTGCTTTGACCTGTACGCTGTCTGTCAGTCAGCTGACTGACTGACTGACAACGCACCTACCCTGAGGCCAATTATATACATATTGATGTAAGTAAAGTGCTTAGCATATTTTATATACTTCATATTTTACCTGTTAGTACTTTCATTTGATTTTTGAAAGTATAAGAGTTTTAGGAATAGGGCACCTACCCATCTATAATTTATGTATCCCTATGCCTAATGGGAGGACAAATATCGTTTAAAACTTTATATCTTCAAATATAATGTTTGAAATACATAATGTTATAATCAGAGCTCATTATTATTGAGTATCGTTTTTCTTCGCCGTTCTTCCAAAATTACAAGAAGAACCCGTACGCGCGTCAGCGATTATCCTCGCTTCATTTCCCTGAAGGATAATATTTAGCTTAAGCATTTTATTATCTTTGCTCGTAAACAACTCACTAAAATTCGTGTTTAAGTATAAAAGTGGATACATTTCCTGCTTTACTTTTCCATCAATCAATGTCTATTAGGTACCTACTAGCAAGAAATTAATACGACAGGGTTAAGTGAACCTGGTAACATACGTAAATTTTAACAACGAGACGTTACTGATACGAACGTTATTGATAGGGTGAAAATTACCCCTTACTATACGCCGTAGGCAGGGCTATTTTGCGCTCCTCGGGGAGGTCATTAACTTCATACCATATCGGTTAGTTAGAAGCATAAAGATAGCCATTCTGGCTTAGAAGGGACCATAATAGGAGGAAAATATGACGTCAGCTTAGCAGCCGGTCATCGGGCCCTCTGGTTTATGGACTGTGTGATCATAAATCTAACGCCATATTATTGAAGGAAGGGGGAGTAGAATAATTATGATGAGGGGGAGACTGCCCTTAGAGCTTGTGATAAATTATGATTGTGTTATAGCGTTTTGTTAAAAACATGAGTCGTGTGCGTGTGTTTTCAATTAAATGGAACGATATTACACAAAATATCTTTTTTTTTTTAGATTTACCATAAGTAGATCGTTGTTTTTTGTTAGTTCTACAAGATACCTAATAAATACCACGAATTATTTATTAGTTTACAAAAAAACCTATTAAAAGTAAACTTATACTGTTGTGTTTTATAACTAATTATCATTTATCAGTAATTAAAACCCAAGATTTTTATCAAAATATAAGGTTGAATAAATTTATATTTTTTTTTACTAAAGAGAACTCTACATGTTATAGTACAGTATAAGCTAACTTCTATCTTCAATCTATATTACAAAATTTACAAAAGGAAACAATTGGGCCACCCGTAGACCGTTGAAAACGATCTATATGTAGCTCAACTGCTCCAATTCGATACCCGATGGCAGCGTGTCAAACACTCGCTGCATTGCTTCTTTGTATTGCAAGGCTTATTCTTTGGGCGAGATAGCTGCTCACATATTTAACTTACCTACTTATTATACTTTACTTACCGCACAATGCAATAAGCGACAAAAGCTTCATTTTCACAGTTTTCATGGTATCCTTAATTGCAAAACATGTTTTAACAAACGCACCACTCAAATTAGTCACATCACATCACATCACTGTTTTTCGACCACTTTTTCATTTTTAGAAGACGTCCACACAATCCAACATCATGCACAATTTTAAACAAAATCAAAAACCTAAAGATACGATTAGATTTCCGAAATCTTATTTCAAAGTTTACGGTTGCCAGTGGTATGTAACCGAACGCGTTCGTATTCTATATTCGAAAGAGTACAGACGTGCGCTCCGCTCAAAGTCTCCCACATTCTGCCCTTGGTTTTCCCGCTGGGAGGATTCGTCATGCGCACTAAAATTCCCCCTTAAAGGGCCCTTAAGTGGATTAAGTTTTTAAAATTTTACAATTGATTAGAGGAGAAAGAGTTTATTTAGGTGAACTATGTATTTTTCGTTGCTAATTGAAATGGGTAAACAATTGAATGATAACGGATTTACAAAATAAAAATTGAAAATTGGGCGACATGAGAATTATTCCCTAACAATTTTTTAATGTATTCGGAATGATCCTGCCTTCTATGGATCTTTACACATATTATAATTAAACGTTGTATTCCAAAATAGTTTTATTACCTATCTCCTAATATAACTAATTATTAATATTAATATTGTTACTTATTATTGTTAAAAGCAAAAGCCATAATTTTGACTTTTCCAACCGATTAACAAAAAGTTATGGTAAGTATCTGCCTTTGTCTTGTACCTAACTTGATTTCCTTCCTTAACAAAATTTGACTGTCGTATCGTACCGTCGTTAATTTTAAATTTCTTTTATATGAATCCTTCCAAGAGGAAATAATAAAGATTTCATAGGAAAATTTACTTTATTTCCACGAAGTTTATAGAGAAATGAATGAAGCCAAAAAGCAAGATCATTCCAAATACATTTGTTTTTTTATACTTACCAAACATTAATAAAAACTACGCTTTTCAGACAAACTTACAGAAAAAGCGGAACTCTAAAAAATTATTACCATAACTTCAAAAGTATCTAATACTTGTGAGTGGTCGGAAAACTATCAAACTATAATATCTTCTCGCCGAGGAAACAATGCCGGGGTAAAAAATTGCTATCTTCAACTTTTGCTGGAGGCAAACACTCGACAAAGTGGGTACGTTATGTAATTTATGTCTATATCTTGTTTACAGCTACTTACTAATAAAACCAGAAAAATATGTGTTGACGAAATTCCCTTTCATTTTGTTTAATTATGAGCTGCTTTACTTGCCACCGAGTTATTATGAAAAATAGGAGCCTTATGACCTCGAAGTATTATAGTATATAATATCTTAGTTCATTGAAAACGCGCCAAAAAAAGTTTCCTGTACATTTCCAACGTATGTACGGTCTGATGATAAATTTCGAAGAAAAGTAACAGTGCTAAAGAATAATTTAATAATACTATGTACTTGGCTCTTTAATTGAATAAATAATGATTGTATAGTAATAATATATTGAAAAATGGAGATATTTCATGTTTATTGGCAGGGTTTGTCCTGTTTTACGACTACTACGACCATCTTATTTTGAAACTGTCAATCGGTTTTCTATAGGAACACCACCTTTTCCAGCTCATTAACTTCATTCATAGATAGATAGATATAACAGCATAAATCAAAACAAGAAAACATGTATAGAAGGGCGATCTAGTCTCAGTATTCAGTATTCAGCCATTTATAGCCATATCGGGTAGGTAGGTTACATCTCAAGTCTTAATGAGTTGTCTAGAAATAAGAGTACCTACATAATATTACCCTTTTGAGGTCTTGCAATAAATAAATCTATCAAATTTAAGTAAAAAACGTTTGGTCGTTTTACAACGTGGTAACTTGAGATTACTACGATTCGTAGAGCTTCGTAGCACCTCACGTAGCGCACGGAACAAACTTATACCTTCGTAAAAATTTAACTTTACCATATTATCTGCGAGGCGAAAGCCAATAACCAAACCTTAACGTTTGAGTTTTCCTTTGTAAAACTATCTGAATGTAAGATGTTTGTTGCGAATCGAGAACGGTAAAAACGAAAGCGGGCGTTCATCGCAAAGCTCGAAATCCGGGGCTGAACCGAATGTTACGAGATGTATCGAACGAACATCCTTTTGCTATTATTTTACCGATCGACTAAATATCTGTGGAGATGGAAATTGAATTTATTTATACCGTTTTTGCTCGTAGCTGTTGATATGACGCCGTCTCTGTAAGGCTGAATGCTGCTTATACGTTGTGAGTTTTTCCAAATCGAATTCAGGTTGCATCATTCCAGTCAAAATAGCATTCAAGCATACATATTAAAGCATCTATTTTCAGAGTCCGCGTCAAAGAAATGGAGTGTGGTCAATAGTATACGACATAAAAAAGAATCAAGTGAGCTCAGAGAGGACAGTCTACATTATTTACAATTTCTTCCGATCACACATTTTGTAGTAGCTCGTAGAAACAGCTGGCGTATTCTACAAAATACCGTATGTTAATCTATAGGTACTGTTGAAGAATCCTTTCGTGCTCAAGGCATGATTGATACTGATAACCTCCACTGAGGTTTGAATTTAAAGCATCCCCTACTCTTTCCAATGTGAAAACTATCTATATTTATAACTCACTTGCTGATGTCTGTGGTTTTTTTCTTTTGAAAAAAAAATAAAAATATACATAATTAAGATGAAAATTAAAACCTAATATTTTAAAACTGACCCGTGAGACATATTTTGTTCCATGACCACTTTTTTCTTTTTTTGACTAATCTCCCAGCTAAAGTATTTTAGGCACCAACCGACTCCGTATTGTGCCAGCTTTTTAGCAAGTCACGAAGTCCACGAACGAAAGATATGTCGCCGGGAAGCCAGATCGCAGTGGGTAGCGTAATGACACTGTTCCAGCTATCTGCTCACATATATCCATCCCAGGAGAAATTTCCTGGCGGGATAACTTTGTGTAAAGCTTTCAATACAGCGCTTACGCTATCATTGGAAAGTTGGTGAAACATTGAGGATTGGATTCATAGTCTTCAACTTTTATTTATAACGTAGGGTATTTACTAGAATTAGTAAAAGGGAATAAAAAAAATCAAGTCAGGTCACCGTTTTAATGTAAAATAGCAGCGCAATATGCATAACTCCCATTATTTAAAACGTTGTAAAGCGTACGCGGTCGCAACAATATATCTCCTCTCCTCCACAATGCATTTAAGGGGCGAGTTATCTTTAACCGAATCTAAACACTAACTGGACCACAGCCAGTATGCATTACTGTGCTTACGAAAGTTAATGCGCCTTTGACCTAAATAAAGAATCTTTCGAAATACAACAAGCAATAATCTCCGTTAACGTGCTCGCTTCCAACGTTCTTAAAAGTCCGCTGAAATACCGTATGCTTTTAAATCCAGAAAGGAAATGGTAGTAGACATATTGTATGTTTGTTTCTTGTTTCCATTTGAGTCGGTTTAAAAGAGGTGCCCTATAATTCTTGGCGAGGCAAATACGAATTTTAACGTACATTTCTCGTAAATCTTCTATCTTATATCCTAGCTTCCTATGTTTAAACCAAGGAGATTTAAAATAAGCGTTAGGATAAAATATAATTAATTTTATTACCTATTACTCAAATTATATGTTCTTTTTCAGTAGAAATAATCAAGTGGATCTTTTATAACATCAGCGTTGGCATCCAAAGTTTTCTCATCATTGCCTTCAAAATTATTTCTATTGATTTCTACAAGAGTTTTTATAAATCTATAGTACTGTGCGGTACGGTCTCGTTCTTTTTTTGGAGTTTTCTTGTTGTACTTCTTTAAGAACTCCTTGTAAAGTTGGTCAGCTTTTGTTAAGTCGTAAAGGGACGTTTCTTCAATGGATTTTCCTTTGTCATATCGCAGTAAATTTCCTTCAGCTGGATCTCTGGCATTTACATCTGTAAAAATTTTGCTAGATCTGGGTAATCAAATCAACTATTTTGTACAAGTAGGTATTCGTAACGAATATTTCATAAACTCTAGAGTATTGTGTGTGTTTGTATAAGTGTTGATTTTAAAAACCTAAATCCTACTACATGAAAAGCAAATCGCGTTAAAAGTTCTTTTAGAAGTCAAAATATAAAAATAACAATACTTACACGGTTTTAGGGATATGGCATATTTCTCTTGCATATCTTCCGTGTCCATATCTGCATACTTATTAACCATGTATAACGTGCTGTTATCTCCAGACTTCTCATTTAGAGCAGAAACTTTGTTCAAATTGTTAATAAAGTTTTGTAACCCATTTTCCTCTGCCTTTTCGTTATCATAATGTTTTTTATATTTGATTGTGTACAACTCGAAAAGCTTTGTGGCGTTTTCTTTGTCATATAATTCAGAATACACACAGTTTATAGCAGAAAGTAGCAAGTAGAGATACATTTGAAGATGTTATTCAAATTAGCTATTTTCATCGAGTTAACTCTGATTCAATGAGTAAGTTGGAGAAACGAGTGTCGAGTAATCAATTTCGAGTTGCGCGAAATTAGTCTCTGAATTTTATTACAAAATTTCATTGAAAATTGGCTAAGCTAGAATCGGAAGTAGTAAAAGTACCTATATATTAGAACAATGTACCGTTCTTACCAATATAAATAAAAAAATTAAAAAAATAGTGATAAGAATATTTTTTTCCCTACGGAATATAACGATCTAAAATGATTGTAATCAAGCCCTAGAGGCAAGAATAAGAAAATAAGAGTACGGATTGTAATTTCAAATGCGTTGAATCAACTATTACATTTACAAACAAAAATTAAACGGCCGCAGTATCTCCATAAAATTTGTTTTTAACCCAACAAATACCGCAGTAATAAGAAGTGCGGTTTACATTAGCGGATTAGCCGGGCGGATTTGTCGCACGTGTTTTGGTCTTTTGCAGCGCGAGAGACGTTCACTCGCTAGAAAAAACCGAGCGTAAACGTCGGTATACGCGCGACTTGCTTTTGAAGTTTCGCAAGAACCAATCGCGTGGAATTGGTGCGCGACAAAAATACGCTAGTCTGAAACCGCACTAACGAAATTTGAGTAATTGAATTTAATATTCATACGTAAACTAGGGCCGCGCGCTATATACTGACGCTTCCGGGCTAATTTAATTGCCATTTTTCATTCATGTATAATATTATGGCTTATGCTTATGCCCAGCCCATCTGTGATCGGTTATTTCTACATCGGTGACTTATTAAACTTCCTCTTAATAAGAGTTTGTAACCTAAAATGTATACCTACTTACATAAAATGTATGCCGAGAGATCGGGATGATTCAATTAAAATGGCGGTATCCATAATTTTTCACGAGAACGCTTTTGTTCTCCAAAAAAAATATGTGGTAGAGTCCACCACAGAGTCCTAAAATACATACTAGTTCTTTATATAGTTATACTATTCTCATGACATTTATGTTTTTTTGTATCAAAGCGAGCGTCAAATTCAACCATCATGCATGATTTATTAACAAAATATCTGCATGAGTGAAGAGACCGCAAACGAATCGACGCGCAAAAAATATGTTTTACAATAAAGCAACATAAATCATAAAATGTGAAAGAGTCAAATCGAGCCGGAATATCTAAATTTTGCAGTGACATCATCATAATAATTTGGGTTTAGCAGGACCTTCAAATAATTGGGTTTCTGAACCAACTAAGTCATCAAATTTTGCACCCCAATTAATATTAACCAATATTTTCTGAACCAACTAAGTCATCAAAATTTGCACCCCAATTAATATTAACCAATATTTTTTTTCAATTACCTAACAATATAATATAGCGAGTGACCAATGTGACCATGTCATGTTCGCAAAGCATTATTCTTATATGTATTCGTTTTTCACTAAAAGGTTTATCATAATTTGTACCCATGTTTTGCACAAAGCATAATCATGATCATCTATATTACATCTCTTCCCCTGCAGTACCCTACTCTATTATGCGTAATACGTGACTTTGCAGGTAGAAAGTGCTTCCGACTACCGTTCTATCGTAAATTGATTTTGTTCAGAAAATATTGTAAATTTTTCACGCTAAAACGATATAAACGTCGTCAGCAAGACGTCAGTCGCCGTAAGATACGATGTTAGAGTGTACCTACCATAATTCAGATGCTTGCTTATAAAACTATTCATAGCTTACATTTATTTAGACTGTAGATATCTTTTTTGGAAATTTCCCACAACGCCATCGAGCCCCAAACTAAGTAGAGATGTGAACCAGAACACTGATAGAATCCTTAAATCCTTTTTGTTTGTAAATACATAGAAAACACCCAGACTCAGGAGAAACACCGATGTTCGTTGCACCCATGGAACATTCCATGGAACTTGATGAACGAACCATAATGGAACTACTGGGAACTATCCACACAAATGAATGACCTGAAGCGGGAATCGAATCTGCGGCAGGTCAACACACTTGCCACTCAACTAATCCTGTGGTCGTATAGTCACAATAATATAATTTGCAAGTAGACTTGGAAAGTTACGTCATCAAAAAACTTGCCACTCTAAAATTATGACGAACTATCTCCCGGCTGAGTCCCAAACAAAGTTGCCAGTATTAAATTAAGCGCTGATGTATGGCGATCGTGATTAACCCTCGAATTTCGACGCAAAATTACGGCAGTTTCAGACGTCGCCAGAACTTTTCTTTAGGTGATAAACGCTCTCGCAAATTGCCCACATTTATTCGAACGCTCTGCAGGAAACCGCTGCTAATGTGGAGAGGTGAAAGAGGAAAACCTCTTTGTAGCTCGTAGACCATTCTAACCGCTATAGCGTGTTGGCATTCATAACATTGAACTTTACTG
Organism: Lobophora halterata; assembly: GCA_932526365.1. Taxonomy (NCBI): domain Eukaryota; kingdom Metazoa; phylum Arthropoda; class Insecta; order Lepidoptera; family Geometridae; genus Lobophora; species Lobophora halterata. Next base: position 4,740,601 of record OW052012.1, read on the forward strand.
AACTGCAAATGAATTGAGTCGAAATTGCGCTTCAATATCGTTTTATGGTTCAACGCGAGATTATCGAATTGGCGAAATGCTGCGACAGAATTAATTTAATTCGTTTTCAATTATAATCTCCGGGTACATGATAGGCTTATTTGTTAGTGGTTGAAAGCAGTAGTGTACATTTTGATTGATTAATTTGGTTATCTCTTTTGATTTGAATTCAGTTTTGTGGTAACAGCAAAGAATAAGTAATATTATTACATAAAGAAGCTGATCTCTTTTGAGCAAAGTACGATATTTTGAGTGCAATTGTCACGATGCTAAAGTTAAAGTAAAAAAAAAAGTCACATTGTTTTACTCGTCAGAAGCGCATCGGCTAACATAAAGGCAACCGCTCCCACCAACCGCACCTACCCCGCGGCTTCCCTTGAGAAATGTCACTTTACGTCAGGTGTAGAGATAAGGGTGTGCGTACTTTTAACGTTCGAAGAAGAAGGCACATACACATAGACCTATAAAAGCTTTATAAAAGTATAAATGTATGCAGGTACATACATGACATTTGTATTATTACACATTACACATACCTACAATTTTATTAGATGCTTATTGGCTTTTTTTAAACATACCACAATTGTACAGACTTATATTCAGCAAAAGAGCTACAATACACAGTCTTTTTGTTTCGACTTGTAAGTACCTTAGGTTGAGCGCACTTACCTAGCGTGCTCGTGTGCCTCGCTGTGCCTCGTTCGTGTTTTGTTAGCTTAAGTCATATTTGCGTGTACTACTTGATTCGATCGATTACGCTGTGTTATGGTGGCTACTCATAGCCTATATTAACACAAGCTGGGCAGCGCCCAGTTGATCTGTACGGGCGAGCCCGCGCTGCTGACGAGCCCAAGTGAAGTCACTCCATCTTACGGCGCGTGTTAACACGGACCAATAGGACGTGCAGCCACGCGACTGCCAGGGCTGCCCGAGCCATTGGCTTCACATGGTCCGTGGCCCGGCGTGCCGCAGCCCGTGTTAACACAGGAGTGAGAAGGCACCATTAGTGAAGATGGAGATGCCTGTTCAGTAAATTGTGATGTATCTACGTTACAATTTACTGAGCAGGCGTCTCTTTTTCTATCTAGATAATGAGGAGTACATGAACTTTGTGCAAAATGAGCGAAAATATTTAAGACTCTCTTTGGCCATTTGTCATTTGTCTTGGTCATTCAGTCGTCATCTTTCAATGAAAGCCTTTATGCAGACAATGTATTTTAATTTTGTAAGAAGTCTAGGTACAAATAATTCAAAAACAAGACGTGCGCTTTCATTTGCGCGTAGAGCTAAGTGCCTTTTCGGGGGCGGTTTCAGGGTCGGCATTTCGTAAACGTATATGTTTGTGCGAAAATAATCACAGATTTTTCAATATGCTGAGAGCAGACACGATGACTTCTTGGTTTTGTTTCAGGTTTGATTAGATCTGTTCCACCAATTTTTTGCAACCACAGGATACGCCTAAAAATAAATTACGGATAAATAACTAGTATGTCGTCTAATGTCTTATAGTTGTAACGTCTTATCGAACGAGGCCGCAGTGAGGCGCGACTCGCGAGGCATACGCCGAGGCAAGTGTGCGGCTATCCTAATGCGCTTAGAAACTAGATCGTAGCAAAAAAGCGCATTTTTGATGAAAGTTCGTCTATTTATCTAGATAGATAATGTCTATTGTCGGTAGGTACTTATTTAAAATAATAAACTTACAACTCTTCAAACGACAATGTTTCATTGCTTATTCTGTTTTGGCATCCGTGAACCGCACAAAAATGCCTGTTAGGCTTAGGCATATTATTTATTTGAATACCTAGTAGGTAAGTTTATGTAGTAATTAATTTTACTTATTCAAATATAATTTTATCTTTTCACTAATGTCAAATCATATTTATTTCTAGAAAACGTCAAACAGAGAATGATGAAATGCGCGATGATATGCGCGGTTCAGCGGCGCGCGCTGCGCGCCGCTGAACCGCGCAACTGCGCCGCGGCTGGCAGCCCATAAATTTTTGTACAGTCTGCTGTACACATGAAAGTATCCCAGATCTGTGGCTGTACATGAAATTGTAGGTATATATCGCCGAACCAAGCGCGAGTTACGGAGCCCTGGTAACAGGTGGTCCTGGTCCTGTTCTTCTATAAGTACTATGGTTAGGAACGAAAATATAGGTTACCTGTGTTTTTTCCGTATACGTACGTGGATAATTTTTTTAACAAAAATATAAAGAGTGGATGTACGTATGCACATACATATATTATATTTTTTGTCAACGAGTTAGTCATAGACATATTAACATCGTTAGATGTTGGGAGTTTTTGAACTTTTGTATATTATTTGGTTGCTACCTCGACCTAATTCCTCCAAGTCACCAACACTGACATCAGTGGATTTTAGTAGTGCTTACCTATAAGTTTAAAAAGGCTTGGCTCTAACACCATCAAATTTTGATACTAAATATATTTACCATAAAATTCATTAAAAAATTACCTAATATAAACCAATGAGGCTACTAGTAGGTATTCGAGAGCTCGACGAGCGTGTCACACCGCATTACGGTGGCATAAATTCGCCTGGAAATTTTTACCTGAGTAAAATCTATTCCGATGAAAAATGCATCGAACCATAACCCTCTCGAAGTCACGTTCTGCGGCTGAGGACGCTTACTAACCATTATGGAGTAAACTGAATACATAAATCGAAAAAAAAATAATGCAAACCCTCACTTAGAAAATAAAAGTTGGCATTTTCTCGGATCCTTTTGCATTAATTACATTTATAATTTGAATTCTGAGCGAAGTTATCTTCTATTCCCCCCGGGCGGTCTTTGAACATGTTCAGACTTAAATGAAGTAGACAAACAGCTATTGAAATTAATTTTGTAGCTTTAGCTACTTAAAAAGCAACCTTTTTATTTTTTCTGCATAAGACGCAAAGGTAATTAATCTTTCAATTCAAGTTTCATCATCATCATCATCATCAGCCAGGTAGGACCCACTGCTGGGTATAGGCCTCCTTTCGCTTTAACCAGCCTCCACGATCTTGTGCATCTCTGATCCATGTAGTCCCCGCGACCCTTGCGACGTCGTCGACCCACCGGGCTGTTGGCTTTAATTAATTAATTAATTCAAGTTTAATGAAAATAAATTAATTTAAAGTCAATAATAGGTACGTTCGTACATAACTGATAGGTTGGCTTGACCAGCAAATACCGACTGCATAAACATTCTGTATTAACAGTATGTGTCTTCTGTATTCTCTGTGTAGAACTTCTCAAAATTCTCTTTGATGTCGTTGCCAGTAGTCTAGAGTACCCTTGCAATACACATATTATGTAGTCGATGCTACCAAGATTCAAACGTTACGTCCTTGTGAATATTTCTTACTAAAGCACCATATTGATTGATAAAAATGAGCACTAAGTAGTAAGTCCTAAGTAGCAGGGTAAATATGTATAGAGGGTAAATAAATCAATGGTAGCACAGTACAAAGCTTACGTATTAAGCTACTTAGTATTTTCATTTTTTTATCTGATTTATTCAAATGAAAAACCTGAAACTTTCCATATAAAGTATTTTTTCTATTTACTTACTTACTTACCTAGGAAAAAAATCCACGCTTTGTTTCTGTTTAATATTCTATAGAATATGTTAAATTTTTTCGTTGCTGTAAATTCAAAAAATATTTATTTTAGATAATTCTATCTAGAGTCTCGATCATGGGAATATTTTTAAAAATAAAACCGCAAGGATTTTCTATCCATTTCGAGCTCTGACTGTAACTTAGTTATCTAATCTAATGGATGTCACAGCTCGTCTCGCTGCTGATTCTCCACCTACTGAGACTTACTGCAAATCACAAACACAAACAAAGAGCCGAGTCCAATCGGACAAAGCTGAATATAGGTACTTATTCAATGTTCTCGTATGTATGTGGCCTAAACCGAGCCTGTTGTCTCAGGTTGGATCAATGAGTATCATTGTAAACTCGATTATATGTATGTTATCGCTCCTTTCATTGTTATCGCGCTAGTCTATGTAGAGTTCAAAATCTGATATTGAATATCAATAGTATATTTATTACTAGGATTGATCACCATACTGAAGACAGTTTTATAAGAGGATCTTATAAAACTTTTTAAAATCATTTCCGTCTTACGGTTGCCTGGAAGAATCCTAATTTTTAGCTTTTTAAGCTATAAGAAGAAGAGAAGGAAGTTTTAAGTTTGGGCTTTGATATTTTTTTTGAGAAGGTGCAATAAAAAATTACCTATCTATCATCTAACAAACCTCTAAAATCACTTAACATTCCTCAAAGTTGCCGAAACTCAAATTAGACCAAACGAAAACCCATTATCGTAAACTTTGATTATTTACTCTCAAATAATCAAAGATCGTACAATAGCTTGAGTTAATAATTTAACTATGAACAGGATATTGAGCAGACTAAACTTTCGCGTCAACAAAGCAGTTTGGCGTCGTTCATTCGAGATGAAGTAAGGGTTACCACTTACGAGTAGTTACCTCCATGATTGAATGAAAGAAAACTCTTTATTGTACCAAAGAACTTACGAGTAGGTTCTATAATTAACTATACGTAAAATAAATTCAACATTTGTAAGTCTTAAACCTAGTATTTTGTAACCCGTCTGTATAATTACCACTACTTAGTTCATAAAGTTAGAAAAGTCAAAAGCATGCAAACCAGACTTGGCCACCATCGCAGTAATTGAAGTTACTCACCATTCTGTCATAGCTATATCTAAACTGTTTGTGTTCTAAGATGGCGGTAACCCTCTTGAGGTCCTAATATTTATGACAACTGGCCCGGCTCGAATACAAACATAAAGTTCAAACTAGCTAAACCCTTCGGGATAAACTCTCATCAGAACGGAAATCCGAACAATTTGGTCGGAATTGAGCGGTTCTTAGAGCTAAAGTGACTTATGGTTACTGGCTAAAGAGCTGCACTCAGAGCATAGTTTGTGTTCTAGCTAACTTGGGAATAAACCTATCGACTTCTCTTCACGTACTTGCTCTATTAGTTAACTTCAAGGATGGACAAACTAAACACTGAAACCACGGTGTCTGAAATTTGTGTACGGACCTAGTCGTTCATGACTTTTTGTTTAGGTAGCAAGTTGAAGTCTTAACTTAGCAAGGACTGAAAGTTTTGATACAACTTACCCTAGTCAAGTACCAGACAATAAGGTAGGTATGTTTTCGAATAATTTATTACCGCTCCAAATGCACTCGAGTAATTTGTATAGGTATACACAGGCGTACCTTTTGCTTACTGCTTAAAATATTTTTTAACACAATTGAACATCGCTTCACCATCGATTTGGGGCTAGTTTGAAAAGTGATTTTATATCAGGAAAGCGGGTTTGCATCTTCATCGCAAGTTGCAATTCTGGATCAACTTTCTTTGGAGGTTTTTCTACTTTTTTCTTGTACTCTTCAGCAGAATAGTCCGCGTACTGGTTCAGACCGACTTTCACGGTGTTCCGAAAATCAGAGTTGATCCGATTTACCTTATTCAAGGTTTCCACAAAATTACGATACCTCTTTTGATAATCTGACTCTTCAGAGAACGTTCTATTGTACTTAGAAATAAAATCATCATAAAATTTCGTAGCATTTTTAAGATCATAAACATACGGCGATAAAAATCCATTCTCTCGCATTCCCATTATTACATTTATTAAATAAATTTCCGTCACAACAATAAACAAATATTTTTCCATCTCTCGAAATATATTGTCTGAATTGCAGCGATTTCACCGATCACCCATAGGTAATTGATTGGATATCGCAGTAAATTTTTACTTTGAATTCAAGCGTGAAATTTTCATCTGTCATGTCAATTTTCCGTTCGTTTATCAGTTTTCAAGACAGTCGTAAAAAGTGCTGATAAATTTTCTTTTGGGATATTATAATTAACGTGATAACACGACCAAGGGATTGTTCAGCCGACCCTTTCTGTGTTGCTCTAGCAATCTGGCGGACCTAGCCCGCCCACAGGACCTTACGTTGTCAAGATCGCATCTCTATAATACTACCGATAGGTACTTATATCGAATCCTTTTATTATGATACAACTGTTTTGAGCAAATTAAGTCATAAGTCCTACGTCGTAAGAAAATTACGGCATTAGGAAAGTATAAAACTAGTTTGAGTGACGACGAGAAATAATGATTGTCAGCGATGCGTTCCTAACTAATTCACACTGAATTAAATATTTTACTCTAAACAAAAAAGGAATTCTCTAAAATGGGTACCGATTTAGTGTGAGTACCCGATCCGGGTGACATAGAGGCATTCGCATTTGTAAAAGGCAATGAAATATCTCAAAGGCAATATAAATGTATCCATCCGATTCATTTCGTAGCAGTTGTCGCTGGCTCACTGTGGGATATTCGACAGATAAATGGATATAAATGTTACATCAAGTTTAAAGCCTTTCCACTCTTTGCATATTTCATTTTATTAAGTTTCTCCTAATATCGACGAACCTACAGTAGTTTGGTAAACGTTACATAAACAGTTTGAATAATTTATTAGTATTTTAATGTATTATTAAAAAATACAATACACCTATAAATAAACACCCTGCTATAATTTATCGAAACTATTTGGCAAAGGTTCTAACAATAAATAAAGTTAGGTATCTCTAGGGAGTTCGTATTTGCGCAGACTTGCCAAACTCTTTAAACAGTGAAATCATAAATATATCCCGAGGGAAAACAATTTCACCAAATTGCCCTTCAATTTCAAAACAAACCGATTCTTACAAATTACCAAGGTAACATTTTGCAGATAGAGTAAAATGCTATCAAATTCACATACCCATTCTTATGTAGTAAACATACATTTAGAAGACATTACGGGGCGGAGATGCTGAAACAGCTTTATAACGGTCACCGTGAATGGTGACCATTTAATGGGACCGAGTCCGTCCTTTTTCCTGTACCTGAGCTTCTTAGAGACATCTTGAGGGTATTGCACTTCACTCAGACTGTAGAGAGATAAACGACTCGAATTTTGTCTGAAAACAGTTCTTAAGGAATTTAAAGATTTGTGAGCAACTTTGAGAGGACGGTAGACGCATTAGTTTTAATTTGAACTTGAGAATGGAACGGAGGAATGTCTGCATGTGAGAGGGAATATTTTAGGTACAAATGATTAATTAACATTGTATCATTGTATCTTTATCTCTCCTTTTGTACGAGAAGTATTGACTTAAAAATAATAAATAATAACGTACCGCTTATATTATTACTATTAGGAAAAACTAATCGATAAATAATAAACCCATAGAGATTCAGAACAGATTACGGATGTTTATCAATCTGCTATTTATCTACTATGATTCAGTTATAAAAAAAGTACAAAAACTAAATATATTTTAAAAGGGACTTGTATAAAATACAATACCAAGCTATTACGTTAACCATTCCAAAAGTAATTTGAGAAAACTTTTAATCGTTTAGATGTGATCCCTTGAAGATTAAACTTGAGTATGGCCTCGAAGAATGGACATTCACGATCTTTACTTGAACTTAGGTCATTACGTTACATTTTGGTCATTACCAAACCCCGTCAGGATTGATCGTTGTAGTCCTTAAATTTACTTTAAATACATACATAATATGTTTAAAAGTCATACCTATATTTCGTGCACAAAAAAAGCCTTAACATGTGACTCATTACTTGTAGTAATTATATCCCGTTTACATTGAAACGGAATTTTTATTGTTAGCTTTTGGCTCATTCGAAATAAATTATAATTTTATAGGCAACAAAGTAAGTTAAGTCAAGTCAACGGTTAAGCCAAAAAACCAAATAATACCTATTTATTAAAATTTTGGCTAAATCATTTAACGCACTGAATCGCATGAAATAATTGCTATAACTACATTTTATGAGACTATAATAATGCTTGAGAACTCTTAAAGTGTAGTTAAATAAAACAGAAATAATGATATCATAATTTTATTCAGTAGAAGCGCCTTAAGACGAGACTTTATTGTGCGAGGTTTTTTCAACGAGGTTGTAAACGTTGCTATTAACAATTTTCGTTCATAATTTTATGCAAATGCCTTAAAACAATTTATTATCCTTTGGATCTTAACTTAAACCTACCTATAGATATCTTCAGATGGCCACAGCTGATTAAAGAGGCAACTCTCCCTCATAAAACGGGACGACGAACGGTTTTAAGCCATTTTCATTCATTCTTCTGCTCACTGTAAAAAAAATCAACTGTGATTCTCTGAAGGTGTATAAACTTATTTTGTAAATCATTAGTATTTTACAATGGTAAAAATAATTGTTTAAAATTAATCTACCGAATAATACGAACCCGATGAATTAAATAACAAAATCGTACTACTATTGCCTTATTTTGGTCTCTAGGTACTTCAAAAATGTGATCTACAAAAAGCTCGAGACTCTTACAAAGGATATATAGGCGGATTTTCAAATATAATATGGAAATAAATAAGTAGGTGCCAACATTAACTAGCATTATCTCCGGTTCGGCTCATTAACTCTCGAAAACGGTTAGCTTTGATAACTTTTTACGAGCCTGCTAAGCTAAAACTAACGAAAAAGTTTACCCGGAGATCCAGCAGAACGTTGCTCTACGTTATAGCCTAGTATATATACCTACGTTAAAAGGTAATTATAGTTGAACGTAGTACATTATTATTTTTTATCATTAATCCTATGTGGTTATATTTAGTAGGTTACACTACCTACAAAATAAATTTTCAGGTCCCGAAACATTTCAGGACCAGAAAAAAAACGAAGTTGTTAAGTATATACACGCTAGACAAAACAACACCCACAACCATAAGAAGCAAAAGTCATAAGTAAGCTTTCCCTTGGCTTACCTTTTTACTGCGTACTTTACTACAAAGACCCGAGAAGCCTGGCTTTGTTATAAAGTAATAGCAGCCGTAATAGTGTGACAAAAAATAATGCCGATGTATGTTGCAAGAGGGTCCGCACGATAAGGGCCACGTTCCGTCCTGATGAATTCCCGTCGCGGATTAGCCCTTACAATATGAGGACCATTTCACAAGTGCCAAGGGTCTAAGGTTGACAAATGCTGGCGTAAATGTCGCACAATTTATTCGCGGAGTCCTTCCGTATATTTCCAAATAAAAATGGTAATAAGAAGTATTATTAGAAGGTCTACGTATTAGTTACAGGAACTCCGCTCCGTCCCTGGATAAACACTTTGAAGATAATTTGAAATGTAAATGAATTCAGTGGCCGGCTTATTGATAATATTGGTATAGCTGGCTATATTCGATAAGATATTTAAATTTTGCTTTTTGTATAGGTATTAACCCCATTTATGGCTAGGATATAGGTATTATAGGTAATCGCGAAATTAGAATTCAAGGGACCAATTTAATTATATTTCTTAACACTCGCTTTATCGCTTTACCACAATACATTCGACTTTTGAAACCTCAATCATCAAATCTATAGGTTTTCTCTCAGTAGCATTGTAAATAAGAAGCCTTCTAGGGCGCGCTAGAGTCAAACTCACTTAGGTCCATACAATAAATTCTATAAAAATATCCAAAACAAAACTTAAATAAATAAGTCAACAGTTAATTAGTGACATGTTCACTTTTTACTCGTGGTTACATTCTCTTTGCTCATAATCATAAGTCATGTGAATCAGTGAATCGTCAAATAGAAAAATCTGTGTTTGCTGTTACAAAAAAAATGAATAGCGCTCAGTCAGCGTATTGATGTTTGTTTTCAATTTACGCGTAAAGAATCGTCACTGGAAAAACGGCTGACGATTGGCAGTCGGTAAAACCGGGAAATGTGGGACGAGTTGATGTGACGATCGTTGTTTTGTCCCCCGGGACCGCTGCTGAAACCAATATGGATGCAAGAATGTGGTTGCTTCGGTTGACTGGCTGCTTTTGATGCGGACTGGGTCACTGGGTCTAATCAAGCTGATTTTTACTGCAGATTGTTGTAAAAAAAAGCCGTGTTGGCTGAGTGGGAGGTGCCTCGACTTTGGATCCGAAGGTCGTGAGTTCGAACCCGGTCGTACACCAATGGATTGATCTGTTCAAGAAGACTTATGTATGTGTGCATTTAAAACACGTGCTTAACGGTGAAGGAAAATATCGCGAGGAAACCGGCATGTCATAGTACCTAAAAGTTCGAAAATATGTGTGACAAGTGCACGAAAGTCACCTCTTCGATGCACACTTGAAATCTTTTCACCACACTGGTTCGGAAGAACTAGTGACTCGATAAGAAGAAGACTGCAATTTTTAATATTCTAAACAAATAAACGTATAAACGCTAAATTTCAATAGGTAATTAAGAATTTTCCTTTTCGAACAAATCAAAGAGAGTTCGAAAAATAACTTTTAGAGTACTTTATGTTTGTAACAAAGGTCATAGAAGAAGGAAATTACTATGGCTTAGATTCACCTACCGTATCGTCGAATTGTGAAATTCGCATTCATATATTATTTCTTTCAATTCAGTATTTACTTTTAATGTTCTTGTCTGTTAATATAAAATTAACAGACAAGAACATCATTATCGAAGATAAATTTAAACAGTACGAAATAGTGAGCACCAAGTGACCTCCATTAACGATTTTCCGTTCGGATAATTCTGCACGAATTCGGGAAATATTCCGACAACATAATTATGCACCGATTGAATTTTCATCCATTTCAACTTCAAAACACTTTTTCAATTTGTTTTATACTTTTATTTAATCTGAAAGTCGATTTTTTTTATAACTCTATTATATCCAATACTACTATTTTAAGAAATTATTTATAAAATAAAGTAGGTATAATAACTATTATATTTACAATGGCCATTATGGTAATAGTTTTTACCAAAACAAAAAACCACACTCGTTGAGAGTCAAGATGTACCTTTGTCTCTAGTTACCCAGAGATCAATGTATCTAGTCAATATTTGATTCTCTGGAGATGTGCAGGCTTCTTTTAGGATTTTTGAGAGTGCCGCAGTATCACTGCATTAGGTACACCAAACTCTACAAAATGATAGACAAAAACTTGGTAACTAAATTAAAATAACCCACTTTTTATAAATGATACTTAAATGAATAATGCACTATTTATCAACATTTATTCCTGTTAGTTGTTATTTTGACCTATCATAAAATTATTTCTCATACTAATTTGGCAGCCAGTCCAAGTATAACCAATTTGAGACGATAAAGTTCATGAATAATAGCCTAAGGCGAAAACGAAACACAAGCGAAAATCGCGCAAAATAGAACATCAAAACAATGAATCGTAATAAATGTTAGCATGGAAACGAAGATGGAGCAATATGATGAAGCGTCTGCCATTTGCGTCGACTAGCATGAAAAATATTTCTAGTGATCTTGTTTACATTGAAGACGTAATTCGAGCCAGGGGAGCGGACCAGTTTTTACGCCATGAGCAGATGTGAATCAGGGCTGCCTCGGTTTAAAATTTCCAGTCATTTGTTACACTCCCCTTGGGATGGCAATATCTGTGTCTCTTTCAATTCTTATATTTATAGTATACCTGCATATAGATGAGACAAGACTAATAATAAACATTTGCCAAATAATAACCATATTTAAACAATATTTTTTACGAAGCTTACTTACCAGCGACATCGCGCTTAATACTCGTTGCAAGCCCTGAGTATCTTTTATCGTATACTACACTACATACTCGTCCAGCAGGATAAAGTACTCACAGTTCGTAGCATACCGGTAGCATCTCCATCGTATCTTGTAGAATACCCGTAGCATCACGTAACATGTTCGTACCACACCCGTAGCATCGCGTAGAATACCAGTAGCATCCCGTAGCATGTTTGTACCTACTATACCCATTATTACCCAGGAAGTTAAATAAAATGAGAGCGATTTTTTATTACTTACAATTGAAGTCAATATCTGCGTATCTGCCCATCATGCTTTTTTGCCTTGCCTTCTCTTACCCTTCTTAAAATTATGCTTGTAGGAGAGGGCAAGGCAGATAAGCAGGATGCAAATATTGTCTTTAATTGTACCTACGTTCTAATAACTCGCTCCAATTGTATTTATACCGTACGTCGCCGTACGATAGCCGTAGCATCGCGTAGAATGTCCGTAGCATCGCGTAGAATGTCCGTAGCATCGCGTAGAATACCCGTAGCATCGCGAAGCATACACGTAGGTAGTATCACTTTTGAATAAAAAATATTTGTTAGCTCTAAAGCACGTATAAACCTCGGCAGTCTACTTATTAGATTAGTTACTCGTAGCTATCAAAAAATAAGCAATAGCAAAATAACATCTCATATAAATCAAAACCACGAAAATGGTGTCAGACATTATAACAAGAACATTTTTATAAAAATAAAAAGGAACATTTCGTTACATTGTCTCATTGAAATATTCATACGTTTACGCATAATAAAATTATGTGTGGCATGTACGCATTGTACGCGTTCCAAGTTATTTTTATTGCGAGATGTGCATCAATTTATTTTCTTGGAAGGAAAATTTTTGTTTATTTGATGTTGATGCGTAAAAGTTACAAGACAAGCTATCCGCGAACATTATAAAATGTTGCATATAATGTATCCAATAGGATATTTTTGTTCTATTTCGTTTAGTTATTTTAATTTATTCCAAGTTTTTTCAGTTTTTGTTTTAATGTTTAGTTAGTAGTTGGTTAAATATTATCAAAACGTGATTAATTTTCAAATCTTGTTTCTTGATATGATTATTTTTCAGTAATAAAAATGTTGAACACATGTTTCTATTGTGTTTTAATAATATTGTTATTACGTAAAATATTTTTCTTAACCCTGTCTGAAACTCAAAACCGGGATGTGAAAATCAGAATCCTCTTATCGGGCTGCTAGCCAGGACGAGCTTAAAATCCAAAATTTAATACATGACATACTGCACGGCTGGAGGGTAAAGTAACTAAGTTATCGTCTAGCTAATACGAATATTTTTTCCATACTGTTTTGATCAAAGTATACAGGGTGAATTTTTCAACCGCATGGCCAAATCCGAGATAATAATAATAATGTTTGGACATTTCATACAACACCATCTAGCTTCAAACTAAGCGATGCTGTACTATGGTAAACAGATAACTGATAAGTAGAATACTTATATACCTACTTTATTTTTGTGAATGCATACTTACCTATGTGACATAGAAAATCCCAGACTGAGGACAAACACCGATTTCCATCGCACAATTGTTTGTCCTGAAGCGGGAATCAAACGCACGACACTCGGCGAAGCAGACCGACGCACTTGCCACTCGACCATCGGTGTCACAAATGCCAGAGACGAGACTATGTTATGTATCTATTTTTTTATATTTTTTTTATACCAACATGTAGTGATGTTCCTTCACAACTTCAATCACGCATTCTGCGGTACTCTAAATAATTTATACGGAATACGAGTCACGTCTACTTTTAATGAGGCAACCCAACTTGTAGTCATCACAAATTTACGATAGTCAACCAGATAGACGTGTTCGTGTTTATCGAGATCAAGAAACGCAAAACATTTTTTTTTATTGAAATGCACATCAAGAAATCTTAGCTGTTCGAGACGTACACAAAGTAGGTGTCGAACAAAAAAAATTACTACAGTATAAGCTTACTACTACAATCTCGAGTTTGTAACAAAATAATCTTAGATATTCTAAGAAAACTCTATTGAGATATTCCAAGCTATTTTATTAGCGTTTAACATCGACAAAAGTCTGAAATAAGATATTATAAATCCTATTGGGCCTAATACGCTTAAATAAGACGCTTTTTATCATATTTGGTCGAAAACACTGCTATATTTATTTTATATAAAAATTTGCTATAAAATTATTTTGTTTTGCAGCTTTTTTAATTCAGACAATTTTTAGAGAACAAACAGTAAAAGTGAAACCAATTGCTAGTGACTTTACTATTTTTTTTTTGTTGAAAACAATGAAATATAAGTTTGTTTGATAAATCAAACATTTTGACAATTATGGAAGCGAACAGCGCGCGCAGCAAGTTTCCTGCGAACGCATTAGGCACGAGGTACATTATACACCACAATTTTTTATTACCAAAAAAACTTAAGGCCCACTTTTACTTTTTACAAAATGACAGAGTGACAGCGGCGCGAGTGCGGCGCCCGAGCCGAGCTTTTGCGAGCTGGCTCGAGCTAGCCTAGGTATACTCGGGTTTGCCAAACGATGAATAAAACTTAAATTATAATAATAAAACATAAACTAAAACAAGACCCACTAAATACCGAACTCAAAACTAAATTTACTGTTGTAAGAAATGATACCACCGAACTTGTCAGAAATACCAAGAACAAATATTACTATGATGAATTTAGAAAGTATGAAAGTGATCCGAAAAAAATGTGGAAGTTAATAAATACTCTCTCAAAAAATAAAATTAAAGCAACTAGCATTCCCCCAAAACTTCTAACAGATAACGGGCCATTGACCAAAGGCGATGAAATTTGTGAAACATTTAATCAGTTCTTTTCGACTATTGGTCTAACTCTAGCGGACGCTATACTCTCTAAACGTCAGCCAAATCAACTCATAAATACACAACATTCTAACGGAGAACCTAAAAGTAGCCAACTAGATCATCTTAAACTCTGTAAAAAAGACGAAATAATTAAAATAATTCGCACCCTAGATCCAAATTGTAGTGTGGGTATTGATGGTATCTCCACAAAAGTTATTAAATGCGTAGGTGACTCAATAGTGGAGAAACTAACAAACTGCATAAACCAACATCTTGAAGAGGGATCATTTCCTGACGCCCTTAAAATTGCCAAAGTCTCGCCAATTTATAAAGCTGGCATCAGAAGTGATCCAAACAACTATCGACCCATTTCAGTGTTGCCAGTTGTTTCGAAAATTTTCGAAAAAGTTATTTACACACGACTAGACGAATATCTCAACTCTATTAATTTCCTTTTTGAACGTCAATACGGATTTCGATCTCAATCAAGTACTCTTTCTGCCACCGCCGATATCATAACCAAAATGAAGACTAATATCGCCGAGAAAAGGCTAGTGTTAGGTATATTCATAGACCTAAAAAAGGCTTTCGATACGGTTAGCTATCAAATTTTATTACATACTCTTCATGATATAGGAGTTACAGGAACGGCCCTCAAAATTTTTGAGTCATACCTAAAAAACAGATCTCAAATAGTCAAAATCGGTGAATTTCAAAGCAAACCCCATGAAGTTACATTTGGAGTACCACAGGGTTCTATCCTTGGACCATTGCTATTCCTTATTTACATAAATTCAATACACAAATTGCCGCTTCACGGCCATATATCGCTTTACGCCGATGACACTTGCCTTTTTTATTACGGGACGTCAATCGTGGACATGGTAACTCAAGCTCAAGATGACTTAAATACACTACTGGTTTGGTTTCAAAACAATCTCTTGACTATCAACGCTTCCAAAACTTGCTATATGATTTTTAAAGCGAAGAACAAAAAAGTTCCACCTCATCCACCACTTGTTATCGACAATGAAAAAATCTATGAGAAACACTCCGAAAAATACCTCGGTCTAAGATTAGATACTCACCTAAATTGGAAAATTCACATCGAACATTTAAGATCAAAGTTATCATCACTTCTAGGGTCATTAAGAGGTATTGTACGATGCTTGCCACGCCGAGTGCGCCAGACTATTTACAACTCGCTAGTAAAACCACACCTTCTATACTTAATAGAAATTTGGGGTAGTGCACCCAAAACTACCTTAAAAGACCTACAGATTGCCCAAAATAAGATTATTAAATTATTATTCCATTTTAATTACTTAACACCTACCTATAAAATATACAAAGACACAAAGATTATGAATATAAAGCAACTCTATAAATACTCTACATGCATCTTAATAAGAAAGATATTAAACAAAAATATTCACTCCGAAATAACCTTTATAAAAGTTCATCAAGTTCACACTCGAAGCAGTCGTAGGAAAGACCATATAATTCTTCCAAATATACGTACCGTTCATGGAAAAAGAACCATCATTTTTGCGGGAGTGCAGTTGTATAATACATTACCAAAAGAAGTAAAGAATGCAGAATCGTTTAACATGTTTAAAAATAAACTAAAAAATCATATACTTAATGACATAGCATTATTGAAATAAAACACTCTGATTTACTTGCACTGTGTCTCCCACACACACAGCGATCTTGCATTCTCGACCGGTTCTATTGTTCGCTCACGGTAGACAATAGTAAGCAGATAAGATTGTCGCTGCGTACGATCTGTTTTGGTGGGTAGCTACTTTGTAATTAAGTAACTTTTATTTGCATTTTATTTTATTTTATTTTTGTTTAGCATGTTTATTAAGTACTTTTAGATTATAGTTAGTGTCGAACACAAAATATACCACCTAGAATAGTTTCTCATGTAAGTGAAATGTTATTTCTTTATGAGAAAATAAAATCTTTAACCTGAATTATTATCAATAAAGGGCCTGACGCAAATCTATATGAAAATGACTAACGGTAACAGTTATCCAACTTATATCGAATTTATTATGACAAAAATTTTACTTAATTTTTTCAAGTTTTTTTTCCATATCTGTCTTCAGTAACGGCGTATTTTTTTCTGGTGATTAAAAATTTAGTGTGTATTATCTATTCTTTGAGTATTATTTACACAACTGGTTCGAGCCATTTTGATCCTTGGTTCTGTAACTCAAGGGGTAATCAGCCCACTTTATGCCACACCCCGCAGGATTGGGCCATCAAGGGATAAACAAAAGGGGTAGTTCGATGACATCATTGAGGCTTGTTAGGGATGGGCTTGGCATGTTTAGGTCCTTAGAGACATCGTTAATATTATTTTTGCTGTCATATTTCGAAATTAAATAGTGAATTTAACAATTTCATTATTTTTATGAAAACATTCTGAATATAACAAAAAAAAATTCGGAATTTGATATGCCTAAGTAACTTAGTCTGTAGATATTGATTTGTCTTCTGCAAATTTCCGATTTATTTTTTTCATATCGTATTGTTAAAAAAATTTAACGTGACTACGTCTAATAAATCGATGAACGCCGGCTGCATGCACGAAAATGTTGTCGTCATTGTCCGGTAGCGCTGATCCGTTAGTACCTTTTCACACGTACCGGTTGCCGGGTAGCCGGCGCAGTGTATGGCCATGTACTTTATCTTTCACACGTACCGGAGTAATTTGCCCGGCATGGCCATACACTGCGCCGCCGGGTACCCGGCGCCGGCTACCCGGCAACCGGTACGTGTGAAAAGGCACTTACGCTGTCAATGTTTTATTATGACGTTGTCACGTTAAACTATCGTCCGTAAACTAACTTTACAGACAACCAATTTTTTTATAAAAAAAAACACTCAATACAGTACCTTTTTAAAAGATAATATTGTAATGGATTACAGTTTCTTTTTACATTGAACTACGATAACAGCTTCTTGTTCAATTCGTACCTATATCAAACTAATTATCGTGGTAAGCCAAAAGCTATTTAATTTATAATTACATTTCCAATTCTATCTAGCATCTAATGACTTGCCACTACCAGGGTTTTATCGAAGTCACATGAGTGCTTAAATATACGAAGGGATCTCAAATTATTTTGGAATTCGTTTCGAAAAGGACATGAACTCTCTTAAATCGGTCGACCGCTTATTTATATTAAATAAATATATACTTACTTATAAGCATTTAGTCAACAAACTGCGTTGTCTAGTTTTTCATACAAACAAGTAATCAACTAAGAAAGGCGGTGATCATAATAGAGACATTTTAATGGTTAATTATTTTTTTGAAATCTCAGTAATTTTATTTGCTACAGTAAAAGTAAAAGTAAAAGTAAAAAAGCCTTTATTCTACCATTTTGTACAAACAATACAACATTTAGGTTATCTAATATACATATTTCATAGTACTTATAAGTAGGTAATATAGTTTGGCACTGTTCATTTTAAAAGTTAGCACTTTGTTGTACAAACAGTTTTCAAGTTTAGCTTTTTAATGGTAGTCACCTTTCGGCGTGCGCCTCCCCTAAATAGCAAATTAATATTTTATGTGCTACAGTGCCCTGCTTGAATAATAGTAAACAATACCTCTATGTAAGTTGTCTATGAGTTTACATGTTTGCCAATTTTAAATAGTTTTGACGTACTGTTTATTTAACACTACGATTTAAACATTCTAGAACATGTGGTAGAGCATCAAAATTAGATACAACCCATTCTTATCTCTACAAACAAAACAAGGTTTACTGAAAGCAAAGTTTAATCGCTTTCATTAACGCAACATTGTGGTTCAGAAGCCCGTCCTTGTGAAGGGCAGATAAACTCTAGACAAAAGCTGTTGAGACAGTTATCAAATAGATGTGATGTTCTGTAATATGATGCGGATGGCGCTTCTCGGAGCGGCATGTCGTCACACAAAACCAATTTTTTTTGTACCCAACAAATTCTGTCAATTTGTGGCAGTGAATTTGTGAAATACAACGGAAGTGTGTAACAGGAATTTAGCCATCAAATGGTACTAACTTCAGAAAAATGAAGTATATAGAACCCTCCAAATTTAAATGAGATGTCAATGTTTAACATCATATGAAGCCTCCTCTACACGTCAGCGGACGCATCCGCAGTCCGCCTCGAATCCATTTGATGTCGGTTTTTGTGGCACGCATCAAAGGGTTTCAGCACGAACGTCCGGCGCTCTGTCCACACGTCTACCGACGCATCAGTTTGAACTGAGTTGCGATTGCGATTGCACGCGTGCTTTTCATGATTTTTGTGGCGCAATATTAGTAAAAACGCTCGAAATGTCGAACAATATGAGCACCGAGGAAACTTTTAGGTTTATTGAGCTATATCAAGCTCTACCAAAAGTGCATTGTACTGGCCTAAACAAGTAGAGAATTGAAATTACAGGGTTACCTACATAATGATGTTCGTCATGAAGCGTCAAGGCGTATTTAATTAGCAACGCATATGAAGTGGGTGACAGCTAGTAGGTATAAAAAACACAAGTATAAAAATTACACACGCCGTGGCACGCCTCAGTGGTATGTAAGCACCTAACAGTATATTGCACCCAGTTCGCCTTTTCGATAACAACCTAACGATTTTGTTGGAAAGTCTGTTGTGAAATTCTTATTCTACTTCTTATTCTTATCTACTTCAAACACAAAGTTTAATCATGTAGGAAAACTTTCATAGGTTAGGTTCCTACAATATTCTTGTTTATTTAACATAAGTTATTGCACTTTCGAGACAAAGTAGAGCGCTGAATCATTTTAATTGTTCTGGTCATGGATAAGTGTTATCTCTTACTATCAGGAAATCATCGCGCTTGTCTTGTCACTTCACAACAAAAATCGATCGATTTATAATAACAGTGGTCTCCAAACCCTCTTTTATTGTCTCATTGCAACCACTATTTACATGAAAATGTAATTATTTTAATACAAATATAAAATCCTATTGATGAATTAACAACCAATCAGGATATTGAAAGGGCTTGCTTTCAAATCGGTCCCATAAATTCTTACAGCAAATACACCCGAGCGCATAAGCATCATTCATGCCAAATTGTGCGTCATCGATGCCAGGCCCATCGGTTTCAGCGACATAAAACACAGCCAAATATGTATATGCAGCTGGTTCAGTTCATAATCCTTCATCATCATCAAGCAGTCCACTGCTAGACTTAGGTCCTTCCCGCGCCACTGAGCCCGATCTTCGACTCCTCTCATCCACCTTCTGCCAGCTAATAGCGCGCAGATCATAATATCGCTCCATCTGGCCGAAGGTCGTCCTAAAAAAAGATGATTCAGTTAAATTACAATTATTAGTATTTTTTATCTATGTCAGCAATCCGCTTTGAGTCCGCGTTGTGGATTAGGACCCATTCGCTCTCCCAGCTGAATATAAGCCTAAGTCCCAAACAGTTGGAACATTATAGGCTGATAATAGTTTTGTCTACTTAGAAGCGATAACTAATGCTTCCAGCCTTGATGGTTTTTATGCTCAACATTTTCGACCGTAGCGGGGCTTGAACCCGTCACCTCGAATTTTCGTTCCCAGCTCTTTTTTCGTTAGCAAACTTAAATTATTTTACGCTACTTACTAATGTGTGACATGGGCTAGAAAATGGTACATATTATATTAATCATTCTTAGCTAGAACTGATAGCTGTCAAGCTAGCCAAGTCGATGATTTTAAGCTCTGGGTGGTAGTAGGTACCTTGTGCAAAATAATTATTGCTGCTATGATATTTCTAAATTACTAATTATTAATTATTAATTATATATATATATATATTAATTATCCCACAAATCAATAAATCAATTGCAACGGAAACAAGCAACATGGTCAAGATAGACGACTTTTCAATATGTTATAAATTACATCTTAAAATTAGTGTAATTATTCATTGATAAGTATGACAAGAAAATGTAGGTACCTATCTAAAATGAAACTAAAAACCTACTTGATCCCAAAATGCTTCATCCCTGAAGCTCTGTGAAACTAATTTAAAGTTAGAAGGGTACCGTTATTTATTCGCATGTCTCTTCTGCTTAATTTTATGAGTGAAGCTGGATTTCGTTCAAGCAATTACCTTAATCAGATTCGTTCCAACATAGTACCTATGGTAATTAATAACTTGGTGGAGATTTTCCACATCAATATGAGATGATGATTAAAAAAAAAAATTGGTTATCTGTAAAGTTGGTTTACGGACGATAGTTTAACGTGACTACCAGCGTAACGGGATAATGAGCGTTACCGGACAATTACAGCGTTACCGGACAATGACGTCAGAGTTATCGTGCATGCAGCCGGCGTTCATCGATTTATTAGACGTAGTCACGTCAATAAAATGTTTGGACATTTCACATAACGCCATCTGGCCCCAATCTAAGCATAAAAAGTTTATAAAACTTGAATGTATTCGGTTTGCTAAATGTATATTAAAAATAAAGCAACAAATTAATGGGTATATGTCTAATATAAATATGGGAGGCCTTGCCAAGCAGTGAGACAGTAAGAGAAAAAAAACAGGGGTTAAAAAAAACAATTAAAATGGCAAAGTACATAGGTACATTACATTACACCACGTAAGGTAGAATTCTGGCGACGCATTCCAACTAAAAGTATGATGTACTGTACATTTTTAAACAGGTATTCTTGAACGTTTGTGCAGAGAATCTATGAGCCTAAGTAATTTTCATAAGCTGGCCGACCTCCTAAATTAATTGACTTTAGTAAGTCGTGTACATTCCGACTGTAACAGCTCCAGCCTCTGCAATAATCTAGCTGTATTCAAATTTCGTACAAATTAAATATAAAAATTGCCACTTTTGAGTTGAATTTTCAAGAAAAGAGTATGGTTTTAAAAAATAATATGTACCTAACCACATTAAACTTTTCTTTTTACGATCTTATCTCTGACTTACGGATATACGATCATGGTGTAGCTATCAGTGTTTCGATTCGACTCAGAACCCTAAAAACGACACCATAAATCAGATTTTATAAGCAACCTAATTACTGAAGAATAAAGTTTTAATTAGAAAAATGGTCCTAAAATTGGACAAAGTTTTTTAAGGTCCTTCGGCCAAAAAGATGAATCTTTACGGCTTATAAATTACTTTGAACTTTTTAATTAGCGACAAGCTATTAAATAATTTCGATTCGACGCCGACGTCTGAAACTAGCATCTCATCTAAGCCTAAAAAGCATTTAAGTAGTAAGAACCTTTATTTTCTTTAAATATTTTTTGTTAATTATTGCTTGTTATTTTAAGTATTTAAAGTTAAATTAATGTGTTATGTATGAGAAACGAGTGAAATTTAAATCTGAATAAATTGAAGAAGATAAGGGGTGGCATTTAGTCAAGTAAACTTATTTTGCACGTGTTACCCTTTCTGAAAGTTAAATGTGAGCATTGTTACCTATTTGTATGTCTACTTACTACGAATAGAAAGTATACCGAGTAACATGCTATTTATCATGGTATAAATCTGATCACACTTAACAGTTGTAACTTTCTGAGACCAAGTCTGTTACAAAATACCGGTGGTATCCGCCCGTCACACCCCGGCAGGCGATTTTGTACGTAGTGATGTCATATTTATACTTGTCACCATTCACAATAACAGACAGTCAATAGTGTGCTGACTGTGAGAAGGAGTTATAGCGTGACGCGTGCGTGAACGTTAAGTGTTGCGTGAATTATTTTAACAAAACGTGACATTATCACATTAAGCGACTGTCGAATAATCACTGGTGATTTCACTGTTACAAAATAAAATCATTAGATCAAAATGTGACAATGAAATAGAAATAGCAATCATTTCCATGAATACTACTTACCCTCATCACAGAGTACTAAGAGCCCTCATTGATTTACCCAACCCGATTACCAAGTTAAGTTAGGTTAAGTTTTTAAAATAATAAAGGATTCTCAACAATAATACTAAAATCAGTTTTCAACCGTCTTCAAAGAGGAAGAGGTTCTTAATTTGGTTGATTTTTTTTATGTTTGTTACCTTAGAACTTTTTGTTTATACACCGATTTAAAAAAAAAATATGTTTTAGAGATATACTTTCAGATTGGTCACTTATAAATTCCATTAAATCTGTTCAGTATCAACATAACTGAAAATAAAATCTGTTCGAAGTAACCGAAATAACGTATTTTGCTTTTCTGTGACTTTTCAGTTGTGTTTACGGTCACGAAAACAGTCCTATTGAAGTCGGTATCGGTCGGTATGTTTTTGTAAAACCTTAATAATTATTTTCCGTTTTGCCTACTCTATTACCAACGTTACGTGAACGTAACATGTCTACGTGTACGAACTTTACCCTAGCGTAGTCTCTATGCCCTGCATTATTTTCGTTTACTGATAATAAAATTGTATATTTGGTGGAGGCAAAGCTATTTGTGATAAATGTGAATCAAACGTGTTCAAATTTTAACCCTTTACTGAAAACAGCGACGCAACTTCGTGAAAACAAACTATACCTACATAAATAAAAACGTACGTATAGGATATTGGCTTTTGTATATAAAGTTAAAATTCAATATTGTTTTAGGATCGGAAGCCCTGTTTTATATAATTCGTTCAAAACAAAGTAATAAATTCGGTAGATCTACATAGCTTTTCGTACACACTTTGTTCTGTTTTCAAGTCTCCGAAGCAAGAAGTTGCAATTTAATACGAACAGAAAGCAAACAATATTGTTCTTCCTTAGTCTGCGTATACCTTTCAACTACAGTTAATAAGGTAAGCGCAAAGAGATCCAAATAAAAAAAATCTAAATTATTAATTTTTAGTCTCGTCGTGTCTCAATTTCCGTATAAATGGTAAATAAAAATATGTGCGAGTAGAAAAAATATTTATATTTATATCTACCGTTTTAAGTCATACCAAAAACTTAACTCAAATATAACCTACGACGTACATATCTTTCATTTAATGTATCGCTGGCTGAACTGTATTTTGCTCACACCGACAAAATCAGCTGGACTGTTTATTTTGGGATTGTTTGAACTAAATTCGCGGGTCTGATCGAAATCGCTAGTACAAATCCTTTCAACATCATAAAATAGCTGCCAATGTTGTCAATATGTATAGACAAAAATAATATTGCACATCGTATCAATAAGACAAATTTGATCTATTTTAATCGCTTACAAAAGGCAAAAGTAGACATTTTTTACACCAAAACTACTAAATCGATTGAGTTGAAATTTGGTATGAGTAGGTATAGTCAGTTAACAACTTTTTAACCCAGTACTACGGGATAAACCGCAGGCGCAGGAGCTAGTAATTTATATTTTTTGGCTTATTTTAGTCCATTCGTACCTACTATAAATTATTGGGTACATATCAAATAAAAATATGTCTGATATTGTTGATTTGTTTCAGCAAACTCCGATACACAATGCCTCTTTTCGATTGTTGGGTTACCCTTAAATCCGCTTTTTGAAACGAGTTTCATACTACTGAAACAGTCCATTGAATAATAATAGAGTTCAAGGGATTTATTATTTCTGAATAAAAGGCAAAACACATATAAAAAGTCTTTCTAATTGCAACTATCAGTTAAAGTGTATGTAACACGTACACCAACGAACAGCGCACGCATCGCGAAAGCTTGTGCAAGCTTTCGCGATGCGCTGTACCTATATACGTTGGTGTACGTGTTACTTACATGTAGCGTACAAACGACTATAATATATGAAATGAAATGAAATGAAATATTGTTTATTTGCTAGAACATATGTGTTTACAAATAAGTTCTTAAATAGATTGAGTCCATTTTATGTCCTGCCGTAATAGGCATGCAAATATTAAGTCTTATTAACTAAGTAAGTATAACTATACTAGAACAAAAGAAAAATCTAATCTACTATGTACTACTAGTTCAAGTATTCACCTATTGTATAGAAACATTTCTCTAAGAGCCATTTTTTTAGTTTTATAAAAAATAGATTCCCTGTTAGGTTTTTTATATCCTATGCACATTTAGGTTCTCCAAGTAAAAAAAGCCCCAAAGGTGCAATGAAAATGTCCCCACGAAACTATTGACCTACAGGACCGAGTCCACGACCGCAAAGTTTGCGATACTTCGTCTTCATCCATTTTACATTCAGATGTCCACGACTGTAATGTTTTGTGTAGTTTCTCCAGCAGCGGTCTGGATTCCGCACGATCATTACTGAATTCCTTCCGACCTCGCAAATTACACTCAATTTGTGAGACTGTTTTGTAGAGCAGAATATACCAGAATAGTACCTACGGATACTACGCATAAAAAATCTAGGCCCTGACAAAAACTCTTACAGGGCAGTTTTCAACCAACTTCAAAAAAGGTGGATGTTCTAAATTCGGTTGTTTTTTTATTGTTCGTTACATCAGAACTTTGTTGTATTTAACCGATTTGAATATATTTTTTTGGAATGGAACCATAGAAGTTTCATGAAAATGGTGTCGGAGTTCAAAAGTTACATTTGTGTTTGATATTTCTACTCAGCAGACGAATCGGCGTAAGCTCTAATGCAATCGCTGAAATTTTCTCTGTAATTTAAATTTCTCTTAAATATTCCGCCGGCTGCTCATTATTAAGTTATTTTCGAAAGTTTCAGTTTTGAGTTAACTAAAGTCTCAGTGCGGCTTACTTAGTCGAGAGGAGTGCAGTTTCATTTTGTAATACAGTTGAACCTACCGACTTAATTACTCAATGTTGTTAAGGTGTTGTGTCGACACAATGTAAAAATTGTTTGAGAATTATTATGAATAGGAAAACGTTAAACTTTGCCGCTACTTGCCTCAGATAAAATCGATTCATCTTTATGACATCTTTAATGACCCCAATAGGACAAGAACCCATTATGAAATACACTTTCGTTTTATGACCGTATTTTGATGCGATGTATAGAAAGTTGTCACATAAGTCAACTTATCACCATTATAGCAAAGTCCACTGCTGGGCAAAGGCCTCTCTCGAAATAAATATACAAGGTACCATTCACCTTTATAAAAAATAAATATTTGACGCGTTTTATCTTGGCGCTTACACAGTTAATTAAAATAAGCTTGAAATCAACTATTAAAAATTAAATATTGCCAATTGGTAAAAAAGAGAATAAAAGTAGGTAATGATCTAAACCCTTTTATTTTTAGATTAAATATATTAAAATAAGACGAACATTGCAGACAAACGGCGCATCTTAACTGTACACTTTACTTACCTGTAATTTAAAAGAAAAAACATTTTATTATTTAGCTGCTTGTTTGATATTGTAGCAAGTCTTGTCAATTTATTGTGTTCTGTTATAAAACGGGGATTTCGTGTTATCATCTAAAAGAAGCAGACGCGTTACACATACCAAAACGAAGATAAATATTTTATGTCATAATTCAACCAGGCTATAAAAAGGGTGAGCGAAGACACCAGCGTCTGTAATAATTCTGCCACGCTCGCTAGGGACTGGAGCGGAATATTTACAGATTTTACAGTACAAGGAACGCTCTACCTTTTTTAATCTCAATAATAAAGTAAAGGTTATTTTACTTTATTTCCTCCTGTAATGTGAAATATATTTTACTTATAAGAGTTTTACTGCGTCTTCATAAAGATTAACCATTGAATGAATATATAAATTACTACTGTTTATGCCAAATAAAATAGTAATACAGACAAATAAATCATAGTGCAGTTTGACAATGAGTAAATAAGCGCAAGTCTAGAAGCAATCTACGTAGTGGCGATAAAAATTAAAGTGAAAAACTTTTTTATAGAGTCCCATTCCTAACTTAAAGTAAAACCGGAACTCCATAAACAATGACACAATCAAGTCTAATGCTCCGCAATTTTATAAAATTACCATTAATTCTAGTATAATTGGAAAAGTTTGACCAAGAGGGGTGGACCTCTAAGGAACTATAAAATCGCAGTTAGCAGAACCCGACGACTTCTCACTGCCATTAGGCTGAAATACGATCAAATTGAGTGTCTCGACTCGGCCTTTTTGAGACAATCTGAGGAAATGCTGCTGTATAAATTTATAATACTTATTCACGAAATTGCCCGCCAACAATTTTTAAAATTAAAAAGGAGGTATGAAAATATTTTAGTATAAGCTAACGTTTTACCACGACTCACATAATATGGGAAACGATGTCATGACCTATTTTTACACGCAAACCTAGAATATACTTGTTAATGTGATCTTTAAATACACCCAAGTTATAGGTGGTGGGTTACACAAACGAAGGTAGAGCGTTCCACTCTCTTGTTGTGCGTATTATGAAAGAGCTCGAGAAACTTGCTATGTTTTTTATTTCTTATTTCCATACGACACAGGCAGAGCTGCGTGCAGTAGCTAGTAACAAGAATAAAACAAATCCTTTCCCGACAACAGATAATAAAAGTATTGGCGTTCGAGAGAATTGCGTTTGAAAAATCCACACTCGTTGTAAATACACTAACAAAGTCGCAGATGGTTGAAAAGAAGATGTTTGTATTTTTATCGACCAAGTGGAAAGGCAAACTGAGAAATGTGATTTCCACAGGATTATAGAGATTTTTTGGATTTGATACTCTAGCAAGGAAATGTTAAATAATATGACAGAGGTATTTAATTTACCTAAATCACAGCAGCGGTAACATAGGTGTGTGTGAACAATTAACAAGAGTAAAAAATATGTTTGTACCTAAAAAAGATACACTTTTCTGGTCTAAAAGTCAATAATAGCTTTTCTAGTTGCGAGGCATGTGTGAAATTCGTTAATCAGTGGGAAGGCTGCACACGCCAATCAATGTCTTGTACCTTTCAGTGTATCCGAGCTGGTTTTCAGGCATTTTTTTATTTGTAAATCAGTGCTAGAATACGTACTGTTGGGCTACCGCGTCATTTATGACCGACTAAAATTATGATGAGAAATTTAAATACCTTACCTACTTAGTTCTTAGTAAATTTAATTTGATAAAGTTAGTTGTGGTAATGTTTTTGGTAGTAACTTCAGTTCATGTTAATACTTTATATTACTCTTGTCTCATCATCTTCACAAACTTTCACATTTATAATACACTCTGAATGCCCGTGCTTTGCTACGGGGTGAGCAGAAATGTATACTGTTTTTATTATAGATGAGATTATCGACTGCTTTTTAACATTTGAGCACCTTCAGCCCCCGTCGGGCTGCATCATTAGATCCTGACAACAACTTTTACTCAAGCAAGCATTAGACTCCATCTTGAGGTCTAGCAAAAAACAAATATATTTTGAGATGACATAAAGTAAGACTACCAAGGTCGTCCTATCAAACATTAGTTAGGGTCACCAAATACAGAAATGGCGCTTCATATTCTTGGACTAATCCTCGACAGTGATATGTTATTTAAGCGTCAAGGCTCATTTGATAAGTCTTACGGCGCTGTCCTAATTGGCTAATGATCGTACGAGCAAACGATGCGATTTGGTCGTACGACGAGATTAAATACACTAATCTCTTCAGAGTGTCCTAATTGGCTTTGCATGATCGTACGATCATTCATATGGCTAATTTTCATCGGACGACCAAAACGCATCGTTTGATCGTACGATCAATGCTAATTAGGACGCCGGGTAAGGATTAGTGTCTAGTGCGAAAAAACTGGACTTTTGAGACTGAACATCAAAATATCTCGAAGCACTGCTCGCTATAACAGTGTTTCACTGGTGGCCTATTTGGTTAGGCGTGATCACCATCAAGAAAATGCCTAGCTCATCTCATCACAATCCTGTTTAAATATTAATAATCCAAGATAAAAATCCTGTTCATCCAACCACCCGCAAGGTTTTGAAAGCCAGGAAACTTTACAAAAGCTCGACATAAGTTGATACTTGAAGGCATTTGAATAGAAGCGAACTTGAACACTCATTATTGAAGTCTTGATTATGTATGATAAGTGGGTCTTAAGCATTTATGTTACTTATTAACTTAGAGTGTGAAGTTTTGGAGAGTGCTTTGGAAGTGACGCATTGCGCTAGCTTACTCAGAAATAGAAGCAAAATACTACGCTGGGAGCAAACATTAATAATTGTCGTACTTTTTTTTTTTTCTTTCGAAGAACCTAAGTTCTTCGGTTTTGGCTTCACATCAAAGGTATATAGCCAGTGTCAAGTAATTGGAGAGATTATTTTGTCATAAGTCAGAGTCGATAAGTCAAGTCATTACAACAGTTAAATTTGACATATTTAAATCAATCAAGTTATTCACATTCTTTCAATCAAAATTCAGAACAGGATTTTTGTGTTGATAAAATTTCGATAGGTACTAGACCATCCTCGTCACAAGCTGCACAGTGAGAAAGTACATGTGAAACTGTAATCAAATATCAAACAAACTTTACCTTAGGACCTCGGGTGATACGACTCGGAACTGGGTGTCAAAGCTGTCATGTATATCGGCAATACCACTTTCGCAAGTGCAGGTGGATTGGTTGAGACTAGTTCACAACATTTATGTACATTCAGCTCTATAATTGTCTTTGCACCCAGCTTAAACGCATTGCACCCAGCTTAGTTTATATTATGGGTATATCTTAAGTGGTTTAATCACATCAGTAGTTTGCAGTTTACACACATGATGTGTTTGTGTGAGTGGTATAATCACAGGAGAACACTGGCGTATGGTGTAAAGACCATTACAGAGCCGACTGTACTACAAAAATACCTACCATAAAGAAACACTTTTTTATGATATAATAATTTTAGGTTTACCTTAGTTCATTTGTAACTCAACTGGTAGAATACGAGTTTTTTGCATCCGATCCAATATATTTGATCCACGAATTGCATTTGATACAACAAAAATTTATTTTAAACTTCTTCCCCCATTGTCGTCCAATACATCCTACACAAAATAAAGCGCTTCTCAAAGTTTATCTCCGACCGGCAAAATCAGAATTACGCCCTGTAGTCCTTTTGTTTGTTTTGTTTCACGGTATTTTTGTGCCACGTCGTTATCACTGTCAAGGGATCCCTTTCCCGAGGTTACCGTGATACTGCGACAAAGTTAAATGTGTTTTTCGCGAAATTCTGTTCCGGTTGAGACATTGAAACGATATAAAAATATATTTATTTTGTCTTCTTTTAAATCTCGTTGCTAGCATTTGCTACGGCAAGTCCAACAGGCTCTTTTTTAAGCTGTGGAAAAAGCTAGAATGATAATGATAGCAAATCTCGCATGATTTGAGGCTTAAATTAGACCTCCATGATACATAATATACGACTTTATGAGCTGAGTGAGATAGTGGTAGCAATTTCAGAGACTAATTTCTGTAATTCATAGTCGAGAATATGACGTGAAAATCCACGGATTTTGTACATCCCATGGGTATGACAACAATGAAACCTAGCTGCTCACCTAGGCCCATGCGAGAATCAAGCATAAGATTTTTATTCGTTTTCACTTTTCATTTCATTCTATTATATACCGGTATAGGCATAGGTATACCTATTTGGTAGGTATGTTATGAAGACAGCTAAATTGAGTTTTGGTAATATCTTGTGACTCGATCGAAACTATTGGCTAACTAGATAAACACCTACTCCAATATCTTCTTCTCGAGAACCCTTATGAGAAAACCTTCATTACTCGAGCGGTGTCTCTCCCCAATAACCAGGCGCCATATCGCAAATTCGGTTTTGATATACACGACACGTCCTCCATAATAATAAAGATATATCTGATAAAGTTCCCGGTACGAAGATATTCGTCGTTATATTAAACTACGTGTTTATATACCCTACTAAAGCTGGGTTCCTTGATTATGCACAAAATTTACTCCTACAAAAACGTAGTGACGCGAAATTGACCGACAAATCCTTTACAAAATCCGGAGTCCTGACAAGAATACGTTTTCGGGGACGCCCAGATCTCTTACCCCTTTTCTTTGTTATGTAAATGTTTAGTGAAAGTTTGCCAACGAATCCCCCTTACACCGATCCATTTGAAAATTAAAAAACATTTGCTTATTACGAAACAAATTTTCTATTCCTTAAATATACTGGGTGTGTTTTGTGTGTTGGCCATTGTCTAAGTCAACTTGTTTTTTTTTTCCATTCATTTATTTTATATGGCCTAAAAACATGCTTAATAGAATAAAAATAAAACATTATTATATTCTTAATTAAATGCATATGTAAATGCATGTCATAAAGAGGGAAGATCATCATAGAACACTAAAACACTATTCAAGCTTAAATTACAAATTCTTAGCTAAAAATTGTTAAAGATGTCAGTATATTCATGCGAAAACTTAGAGAACTGGTAAAAGACGTAAATACGCCATATTTTATATTTACTATGCAGACAGCAGCTAGTTATGCTAAACTAAATCAGTAATGTGTCTTGTCTACCTCCGCAATTCGGCTAGTCACAAATTCTTGAAACACCTTGTATAAACTGCCCGATACGCCAATACGATATGCCAAGGAAACACCCGAACTCTTTGTTTATACTGCTCAGGTTAATATTAGTTTAGGACTAATGATTCATTTGCCCACAGCTCGAATTACTCATACTAGTGTACACAAAATAGTTACTCAATTTTACCTTCAATTTACTAAGCTTCATATTGTCTAAGTGTTATTTGCATTGCTGAAGAAAATTCGATTCATACTACTCTCGATTAGCTATAGCACCGTTTCTCAAAGGGTGAAGGGAAACATCATGAGGAAACCGGCATGATATAGAATAGAGAGAAAAAAAGTTCTGTGGCATGTGACATCCACCAATCCGCATTGGGTCTGCGTGGTGGATTAAGACCCTTTCGCTCTCTAAGCCTGGCTTGAATTCCAGCAGTGGGATCATCATAGAAATTTTATATAGCACCCTAACTCGTGTTGGTGAGGTTGAGGTTTAAGTCACAACGCAAACAGTTATGTTGTAGTTCAAATATTACCTATTGTGTGTCGATGCGATATTTGAACCCGCGAACCGACAAAGTAGTCTAATTTTGATTTACCTACCGTTTCATCTAGAGAAATAAGGAATTAGTAGGTATCAAAGAGTAAATACGTCTGATACCTACTTTCAGCTAACTTCATCCACGATTCTATGTACCTTTTGATTTTGATTATATCTGTACACCTACATAGATATTCACAACATTTCAACAGCTTCAAGTAAACTAATGTTTTGGGAACGCTAATGTACTTTACCAGATGCCTATCGATCCTGAACTCTACCTTAGGCTATTTACCTAACCCATACAGCCGGGATATAAAGCCAGCTATTTTCTGCCCTTGCTGATCAAAATAAGTCGTAAAGTTTACGGTTACGTTTCACTACCGAGACTAGCTACTTAGTCAAGTAAATAGAGATTTGCCACGTTATTTTAGCCTTCTCCTCCACTCCATCCACTCCTTTATTTCTGTAATATCAGTAAGGTAAAGTTATAATTGCTGTAATTGGAGAACCAAAAGTAGAAGATTTTTGGTTATACGACAAAAAGGGCCGTGAGATTTCTCGTATGCATTTATTGGCATCGTAAAATGATATAAAGCGAATGTTTATGTGTACTGAAGGGAATCGGCATTGTATTTTTTTCGGACCTTTGCTAATCAGACCTTTTACTATAACGTGATGCACCGGACTAAAGAGTCCAAGCACTGTTCTAGTCATAAGCAGGCATGGAAGAAATGTTCTGCACGAGTAAAAGACTAATTTTGTTCACGACAGTTGCCGTAGTAAACATAAATGAAGTATCCAAATACTTGCGAGGTCTTTGACTGCTTTCAGTCACGTTACAGGCTAAAATAGGTTAGCCTTGACCACTACTTGTCTTCCTAAAAGGTAAAAGCTAAAGCTCAAATACGTTTTATATTATCTTAGACCAAAGTTATGAACATTGAAATGTAGAGAACTGTAGAGATGACCCTTTTTACATTTCCTTATTTAATGAATAGCTAGGATAATACTTTACACAACCTATGTAAGTTTCATCTTCAAGCTGCAAGAAAATCTTTTCAAATATATGAAATTTCTAAATCTCAGCTAAATGTTGTTTTCGTACTTCTGTTTCAAAATTATGCATCAGGCCAAAATGTACTAAAAGTTGGCTTAATTGCCTAACTTTTTTAGCGCGTTCTCTACGTATAAGCTTAGTTATAGCTCTTCACTATAGTATTTCTATGCGTGTATGTTGACGTTTCATCCCTTGTTTTAGAGCCTTAGCATACGTGTTGTTTTTTCGCTCCATTCTGTTGTGTTTTTTTGTTTTTACGGATGATTTATGTGCCATAACTTTTTACCAGTCAGAACTTTGGAATGTTTTAGCGTATGACTTTGGGCATTAAAATGAGTATATAGGAATGATTTCTTAGATAGGTATAGATAGATTTATTTTACCGTTCGTTGGAAGGCATCCTCTGCAGGATACCGCCTAGTTGGGTACCAAACATAGTGCAAGATATTCTGTCGCAAAGCAGTAATGTGTAAGAATCACTGTGTTGCGGTTGGAAAGGCACTGCTAGTGCTAGTGAAATCACTGGGCTCTCGAGACTGACCATCAAAATAAATAAATAAATATAGCACTGTTATGGATAAGGGCAGGCGTTATCTCTTACCATCAGTAGAGCGTCTAGCTATTCTCGACACTTCCTAACATAAAATAAATCTCTTGTATAATAATAACGTGAGTAAGGAAATGATTTCTGTAAAGAAGATCCTAATGATTACAAATTAATAGGTACATATTTAATTGATAATTTAAATAGGTATACAAGGTGAGATATTCATACATGAAATAAAAAAAACAAGAATATAAATAAAGTTGAGCTTGATATCCGGATTTTTTTTCTCGTTCATAGGTATGGTATCTTATTATAAACATAATATGCTAATAAAATCTCTTGAAATGCGTCATAGCGTCATTTTAATACTTATCTCATTTATTAATTCAAACGTATATGAGGATGGGTGGTTAGATAAATGTCTGTTACTCAATTGCGGCTAAACTACGAAATACCGCGCCAAGAAAGCAATTTAACTGACATATATTTAGGGTATTCATTTACGCCTTTGTAAGCAAGCAATTAGGCTGACATTCGGTATGGATGAATGCACCCAATACCCTATTTGTTATTTTTCGGCCTAGTCCGTGACTCCGTTTGCTTGTACCAAGGCATTTTTAAAGTGTTCTGTGTGTGTTTTATACAAAAGTGAATTTATTCGAGCTTATGTGGACATTCATATACTAACACATAGTTCAACGGCAAGCTACTTTTAACCCATACCACAAAATTTTACTCAAGTCAAAAATCAAAAATCAAAATCAAAATATATTTATTTCAATAGACACACATCTTAGGTCTAAAATTTTTTACAATTTTGGTAGCTGATATCTGTATATTATTTAACCCAGCAGGGTCGGTTTTGTTATACACTCCGAACTAGTTTGGACAACTGTATCTCGGAGCGTATAACTAGCCGCCTCGCAAGGTGTGCTGTTTTTACATGTGCACTTCAGTGTGTGTACTGTAGCAGGTATTAGTACTGTGCCTAAGTTATGAGTATGTGTGTTTGTTGTGCAGTGTTTATATTATTTTACAGAGTAGGTAGAGGTATAGGTATGACCTTAAGTACATATATAAAAGAATATGTTCTTCTTTAGCCCTACGACATTCGTCTTGTACTACGACAGTCAGAAGTAGTTAAAAATTATTACTGAAACATTTATTTTCCGTAAGACATCCACATGTGGAAAAAGATGCATGCGGATAAGACAATTGTATCAATAATTTGGTCCACTAACAAGAGAACCTTTAGAGCTCTTCTAAACTAGCGAACGCAGTCATGGAACCAAAATAATGATACACAACCACCAATTTTTAATTACCAAAAAAAAAATGGGGAATGCAGACAGGTACCTACTACGTTGTATCTGTGCAACTTGCTACTAAATGGCAGAGTGACAGCGGAGCGAGTGCGGCACCCGAGCCGAGCTTTTGCGAGCTGGCTCGAGCTAGGAGCCCGGGTTTTCCAAACGATGAATAAAACTAAATTATTATCAATAAAGAGTACCGCCTGACGCAAATCCATAGGAAAACAACTAACGGTAACAGTTAAGTATACAATTTTCATCAAATTTATTTTGACAAAAATTCGACTTAAATTTTTCAATTTTTTTTTTTTTCAAAAAATTTTTATTTTTTGCCATATCTGTGTTCAGCAACGGTAACTGACTAGGTATACGTATTTTTTTTTCAGGTGATTAAAAATAGACTGTGTATTTATCATCCACCGTAACAAGTCTAACAAAATTCCATCTACAATTCCAACTGTTAATTTGAATCCTGGATAATCAACGCAGAGACTGAACCTTCGGCTCAAGATTACAACGTTTGTAAACTTATCTCGAGTTCTCGTTAGCTGGCGAAGTGAGCCGGTGAATACGAAATCATGTCATTCATGGTTACAGCTGGGAATTATCGGACTGGACTTGGCTCGCGACTTTTTACTGCGACTGTAGTTTTTACTGCGGCCCCAAAATAATAGACCTACAGTCAGCTGCACAGATATGTATAGTATACATACACTCCCAAGCTTTAACGTTTATATTATTCATAATTTTGCAAAGAAAAGTGCACGCAATACTTGTCAGAAGAAGAATGTCTTTGCAAAATTAAGAGTATAATATAAATTTAAAAGCTTGGGAGTGTATAGGTACATGTCCGTGCAGCTGACTGTACATACATAGGAACATTAATTGTATGATTGATTTTAGGTTCGCTGTCGTACTTTAGAGCTTAGCAATGACAATAAATAGGTATAGAGATATTTCTTTATGAGAAAATAAAAATCTTCTTAACCTGATCTTTCAGTCTAAACACGCGCGCCCTTCCATTTAAGCGATCTGTCTATGGCATTTTTATGGTGGCGATAGTGGAGTGGCGTGCATTCTTAGACAAAAGATAACCTAGGCAGTCGTGAAGCCAAATCTTTGCAGCTTTATTGTTTTCAGTTACCGGTACCGGTCGCGTCTTCTAAACCACATTGTGGTTACGTGACTGTTGACAAAACAACTCTGGAAGACAATTCGGCCGATCGCAGGCGAAAACTCAAGTGTGAACGTGGAATTAGGTCAAACCACTAATTAGAGGCTACTAACTTTAGATTAGAACACAGTAGCCCGCTGCTGAATAGTGCTTCACTTGGAAATTAACTCTTGTTATAGGTTAATACTACATCCGGCTTTTGTGACTAAGGACTTTAGAATGGTCTTATATAATAAGACTTTTTATTTTGTTCTTACATTGAATTGTATTTACCTAATAGTTAAAAGCCGATGGTCGGACGACATCGTTGGGGCAGCTGGATTTCACTTTGAAAAGGATCGGAAAGAGTGGCGAGCTTGGGAGGAGGCCTATACTTATCCAGCAGAGAGCCGATGTGGGCTAATCTAAAAAAAGTAAAAAACAGGACCAAAACTTATAACTTTAATCAAATTGTTTTTTTTTGTATTGGGGTGACTTTTGTCGTATTGATTGAAGCCAGTAGATTAAGCCGGTGTGGGTCTATAAATTAAAGCCCGCTTCCATGTATAAATTAATGGAAATGTATTTTTAGGCATTATCGTTTCTGAATAAATTGGTAATGTGGTGGCCAAGATTGAACCGAAAAATTCAGGGAAGTTCAAATGCAAGCTACAGTAGTCTTAGGCGTATATACAAATACAAATACAAATACAAAATTGTTTATTTCAAAAACATTTGTCCAAAGTTATGGTACAGTCGCTGTTTTCCGTTTTAGTTTTTATAAACTGTATTACAGAATTCAGAGCCCTTCCCGTTACAAGTGGTACATGTTTTATTCTATATTGTCTTGGTGTTTCACCAAGACAATAGACGCCTAAAACTAGGAATATGAGCACAAAATAAAATGGGTACCTACTTAGTAAGTAATGTCAGGCTAGGATGATGAATGATGATAAATATGATCATTTTTTCACTCCTTTTCTACATTAACTGATACAATAGATACCAATGATTATTAAACAAATTAAAACGCAACACGCAACAGTGTATGAACTATCAATCACGCAGACTCCATAAATAAAGTTCCGGCAAACGAAATGCTGATCCCGATAACGCAATTTGTAGTTACGCCTGCCTACATTGTGTAGGCAGGAGAGAACCAAGGATTACTACCTGACAAGTAGGTAGGTACAGTCACCTGAAGCGCTATAGCTGTGTTGCACAGGCTTATGGAAATTAATATAAAATTAATGTGTTTTGTGGCACTGTTCTGGCCATGGGCAGGCGTGATCTATCACCATCAGGAGCACGCCTAGATCGTCTCAATTGTCAAGAGTGACCGAAGGATTATAAATATGAGATACCTACTAACCCCTTATAATATACCTCTTTATTTCAATTTTGTAAGGTTGTGAATTGGGGTCGATCAGACCATTCAAGTTAAGGTCAAAACAATCCTTCTGAGCACAATAGACCAACAACGGTCGCAGTGTCATCAAAGCCACAAATCAATAATAAGGGTTGAAACGTTTTAAAAACTTTACTTTCAATACCCCTAATAATATCTCCTGGTACGGTCCTGCTTTTGTGCAGATAAATTCGAATGTGCGAATGAGTTTCAGCATCGTATCATTGGCAGCCCGGAGCGTAGTAAACGACCCCGAAAATTGCTCGCA
This sequence comes from Lobophora halterata, assembly GCA_932526365.1. NCBI lineage: Eukaryota > Metazoa > Arthropoda > Insecta > Lepidoptera > Geometridae > Lobophora > Lobophora halterata. The sequence goes on from OW052012.1 coordinate 4,777,918, forward strand.
ATTTATATGGTTCAAGGGTCACCGAAATAAAAGGAATGAGACGTTTGTCATTGTGTATTCGGACAGTAAGTAGTTTCTCGCAAAAAAAATTGGCGTCTATGAGTCTTTGGACCGCAAAATGCTTATGCTCATATGATTCCTTTACGAGAAGTATATTTTTCAGATCTAAGAGAGCTGCTGTGCGAGTACAGTATAAGTAAGAGCGAACGCTAATTCTTTAAAAAAAATATTTTGTGTTTTAGCGTGAAATTACTACTCCTTAGCATAGCGATCGCCAAACATATTAAATCTAGGGTAGGTAAATTTCGTTGTATCGTATCGATCATAGTGATCGCTAGTCATATGTATACTCGTACAGATATTTGGTGTGTAGTGTAAGTAAAATGTAGGCACCATACCTACTTTATTTACGAATCCAACCTGAGGTAATGATATCCGAAGTACCTACAATAAGTACCTATATAAGTTGTTTCTTGTCCGTCTGCTAACAACGTGTTGTGTTGATGTTGCATTATCAAAGAATAAGTAATATTATATGTACCATAGTATTGTTAACAATATAGGCGAACAATATATGTAGTGTCCTGTGGTCATATGTAAACGATTACAGAATAATAATTTTATCAAAACAACACATAGCAAACATAGCTAAAATAGATAATATCAGTTTCGTCCGTCCCATCGGTCATGACAAAGAGTAGGTATTTTATAGCAAATAAGGGTGGGTTATTTGCCGCGAAAAACAGCGTCTAGCGGATAAGTAACAGTTTATGCACGCAGATGTTCCCTTTATTTCCCCGAAGGCCTATTAAAGTACACTGCCGCTCTTAAGTCGGACGGACTGGATACATTTTAAACAGGAGCTCTCAAGGATTTATTATGCGTAAGCAGTAACTGTCTAAGATATTTTGTTATTGGTTGCGCTGTTCCGAAAGGCAGTTGCGGTGTCAGGGCTGGGCGCGGCCGGGCGATATAAAGGGTCGCCGCCGGCACCTCTTTAATGCCATTGCCTATGGGGAGTAGATACTATTTGTGTTATAAGATTTGCGCTAAATGTCGCTCTCTAATTTTTATAAAGCCGGCAATGTTACAATTTTGACCTGTTTTCGTTTCCGCCAGCTGACTGGTTGGGTGGAGGGGAGGAGACTTTTTCGCAATGTGTCTTCTGTTTTTAATTCGTTAAATTTATTTTTAAATAATTTTTCGTGACATAAAAAGGCTAGGAAGGTAAAATTTTATTACTTTTTTTGTAATGGTTAGTCTTTTAATAAATGATTTGATAATATGCAGTAAAGGGGCGACGTAGAAATTTCGCCCGGGGCGCTGGTAGAGCTAAAACCGGCACTGGCGAAGGGTAATAACTTGGATTCCTGTGAGTTAAGATTAGGAAGCAGCTTCGCACGCCTAAGATGAAGTTTTAATTAGGAAAAAAGTTTCCTCTGAAGAAAAGGCTTGCTAAAACATTCTCCATTTTTGTTGTGTACGGGCGGAGCGGCAAAACGATTGTGGCCGTCACATCACAAAGTGGGAAGCACCTACAACTTTTATTCCTCATCGTATCTCACTCCAGCTAAGCTCTGTCAGAGTGACGTGACTGCGCGTTCAGCTATTTCACAGTTTATTTTACAACTTCCTGAGACAAGAGCTGGGTCGGTAAACCAACGTTTTATTATTATGTACTAGTTTATTCCCAGCGGCTTTGCTCTGGTTTTGAGTTAGTATCTTGACTGTCATTGTTTTTGTATCTCTAGGTCCCTTTACATTTTTCGAATTTAAAATTAGTTTTGGTGTAATTTTGGATTACAAAGGTTTCCTGCTCTTAACTTTTTTAATGTAGGTACCAACCTATTCAATTCTTGTTTGTATTTACTTTCCATACTCTTCTTAAAACAACTAATTTATTAGATAACTTTATGCAATACAAACAGACCGGACTAGCGACTCATTTACATAAAACTTTTACCTTTATTACTAAAAACACATTTTCAGACGTAACCACATCAACCACACCTAGGTACATACACTTTCAGATCAATTTGGATTTATGTACATTTGAAGGTCCCAATCTTTCTAGATCATTACTACTTATTGATCTATCTTCTTACTGCATGATTAGTATTTTAAGAGTACAAAACAACATACAAACAACAACAAGAACATACAACATACGAAATACGGACATTTTAAATTGTGGTAATAGACATGGTACATTCCACCGAAAGAAAACCTACGTGACCACATTTCAACCACAATGAGATAACCACGATGATGCTTTCATCGGTATGTTCACAAAAAAAATGGTTATTTTCGAGGTATTTAGTAGGTATTCAAACTTTAATTTGTATGTAAATATTTGTTTAGGCATATTATTTTTGTGTTGTTTTGTCCGGAGTGGCTCCATCTAAACAAACCATGGCTCAGTTTGAATGTAATGTGGTATTATCCTCGAGAGACGGACTCGCTAAAAGCCGTAGTAACTCGTCGACATGAGTCGGCTGTTAACTTTTGTAATACGAATTATACCTACAAATCTACGTATATATTTATCAAAGAGTAGCCTTTGTCCTTTTATAAACTATTCATATACCAAATTAATGCTCAATCAGATAAGTGGTTTCCGCTAGATTGAGCAACGCACATCCATTTAATATCTTTGACGACACCGTGGCTTAGTTGGTAGTGACCCTGCCTACGAAGCTTGGTGTTCGGGGTTCGATCCCCGCCCGGGGTGAATATTTGTGTGACGAACACAAATGTTTGTTCTCGTGTCTTGGATGTTGTGATGTCTTATATGTGTCTGTCCATGCCACCTGCGACACAGGATATCCTAGTGCAGGGGTGTGAGTGTGTGAATGTTTATTATAATTATTATTTATCTATGTGAACAAACTTTCGCATTCACATACCTAAGTAATAAGATTTATGTAAGTTCCTACCTACTCGTTATTTTATGTGCCCACAAGTAAATAGGTAAGTAGGTATACTTATCTCCCTGACTAGAAATAGACTGATATTGCTTTCAAATTACGCCTTGGACCGTCAAGTTTTTTTCAATTGATCTTCCTTAATATCATTTGCTGGCAAACAATTACCAAAAAGCTTTCAAGTTTAAACCTAGTACATTATCACTAGAAACAAAGCAGTTCTGCTTCAATACTCGTCTCTCCAAGCCTAAAGGAACGAAGCCGAAGCAAGGCTAAAACATCAAAAGAAAAATGCTGTTGTACAACCTTTCGCCGTAAAATATACAAGGTTGTAATAAGCTCCGTAAATTCTTCGTTAGTCGTTATCTCGCCTTTACTCCGAGGGCGACTATGGATGAATATCTAAAGGCTTGCGCATCATTGCTTTTTGTGACATCGCAAAACTAAAACAATACATCATTTAAGTACCTGCATTCATACAAAGTGTTTCTCTCTTTACCTCGTAGATCACGTCTTGGGCTCTACGCTACAACGACACAGTATTGATTCGATGCTGCTACGCCGTAGAAGCAGCGTAGGGCTACATGTTGGTTCTACGCCGTAGACAGAAGCTCTACGTACGACGTAGCAGCTATTTTTTTTAATATGAAGGGAAGTGATGTCGATACTTTGATACCTTACCTTCATCATCATCAACCTATAGCAGTCCACTACTGGACGTAGGTCTCTTCCAAGGCGCGCTACTGAGCCCGATCTTGGGCCTTACCTAGAAGATGCTAATTGATGCGATCTTTAAAGGCACCCAAGTTATATAATATGTGGTAGGAAACACAGACGAAGGTATAGCGTTCCATACTCTTGCTGTGCGTTGGTGAACGAGCTCGAGAAACATTTCGTTCGCGTAGGCGGCGTCGAGGCATCTACATAGTTGCTGAATCTTTTAAAAATACCATATAATATGTAGGTACCTATATAGTATTTAGTTTCTGTATGATATAAGATTACTTTAACTTTTTTTTTCAACTTCAATTTCGATTACTTTAACTATTTAATACAATACGTATGGTATGTATAAACCAATTTTTACGTAAAAAAGGCTATTTTAGGTTGAAAAAATCTATCCTAATCTTGTCGCCAAGTCTGCGTCAGACCTTTTTCATTTTAGTTACCCTTGCGTAGTTACCTGGGTAGGTGTTTTGTTGACAGATAAGAGCTCGCCAAGTCTGGCTACGCTCCGCAGTGTAATTCAGAGGCTTTGCACACTACGTGACGGTCGCTGATAAATCTTTGTTGGCCGCTTATCTTGCAAGCTTTAGGATTCTTGGCGTAACTAAATTAAAAAAAATAGAAAAGGGATTGTTTTCACATCATTATCACACATGTTACATCTACAGGGTTAGATGCCCCAAAAGAAAGGTGCCCTATTTCCTAATAGCCTTAGGTACTTCCGAAAATCATATCTAATATAAATCATATACATTTAATCATATTTTGGAGCAAAAAATAAAAGTACCTACACAGCACTACTGTGCTGTATATATAGGTATAGGTACTCCTACGGACAGAGTTGTACTAACATTAATACTTAGGTACACGTTCGGTGCACGTAGATATTGATCATATATAAGTTTTAAGATATTTTAAATTTAAATAGATTATTATGTTAAAACAAGCTGAGTGTATAAACTTAGATTTCCTAGTCATTATACACTCACTTGATTCGCAAAAAAAACTCAGATTGGATGTTTTGAAGAGGTGGGTTGCCTACGATTGGAAACAAGTTTTTGAGCGAAGCAAGGTCGTGCAAGTTAATAAATATAAACAAATCGCCCAGACATCGACAAAGCATTGTCTGTATATAACGCGTCAAAAATGAAATATTTTATAATATTTGCCGTGATTTTAACAATTGTAAATTGTAAAGAGTTTAAAGATATTTTGTACGATGATGACCCAGAAGAATTGGGAACTTACACCGAAGTTAAAAAACAAGAATACGTTAAACCAAACTACGAATTGAAAGACGCACCGGTTCTATTTGAAAAGTTCGTGACCGATTATAATAAAAGCTATAAAGATGAAGAAACTTATAAAAAGCATTATGCGATTTTTGTACAGACTTTGAAAGAAATTATTGAAACTAACAAGATGGATAAAGGATACGTTGCTGACATCAATTCATTTGCCGATTTCGATAACGAACAATTAGCTGGACTGCTTGGATAAACAGGTAAAACATTTCGCCTTTTAAATAAAAATCATCTAAGTAGACGGTTTTGCGTACTTTTGATCGAAGTCGTTTTTTTTTAAATAAACATTACGTTCTTAATAATACAAGAGACCTGCGCAGAATGTGCTTTTTATACTTTTTGTAAAAGATTAGCTAAGTGTGAATATTTTTCCTTTCATGTAGGCAACATGAAAAGATGAATATTCACACTTAGCTAAGCTTAGTATAAATGAAATAAAATAAAAATATTGAATTTGAATGCGATATTGAAGGGGTGTGCGTTTTTAGACTGAGAAATGCAGATCTCTACTTAAAAACACTGACACAGCTTTTTTTCGTTCAATAGATGTTAAAAAAATTAAAATAACAAATCACCGCAATTAGCTACTTATCTCATTTCTGATTCCCGTGTAGAATTTTACATATGGATGCACGGGAAAAAGGGTCGGCAAGAGGCATGTGCCATAATGAATTAAATTAGGCCCCCTGATAAACTCTCGGCCCAATCTCCGGACTAGACAGGATAAAAGAGCACTGGATGTGGCATTATTATAGAATCTAAGTTCATCTACATAGGTGAACGCTAAGTATTGAATCTAAGTAGAGTTCACAAAATATGCGAACTCTACTTAGATTCAATAGGTACCTACTTAGAGTTCTAAGTATAGAATAAAATAAAATAAAAATAGAATAAAATCTTCTAATCTAAATACTATTCATTACTTATCAGAAAATTAATCATAATATAATAAATGATAATTATATTATAATTACATAATATGCAGTAATTTTATTATTGAATAAATTTATTATATTATCATTAATATTCTGATAAGAATATTTAGAATATTTAGGTTTATTTATTTATTTAGATTTTATTCTATTTTATTTTATTTATTTACACTTTTATAACTTTTATGAGTCTAGGCACAGTTGCAAGCTATAAATATTTATGTAGTGTTATTTCAGTAGCACGAATATGCTCTTTAGGCCAAACTACTTGCATAAGTGGCAAAATGTCATACGGATGAGAGAGACAAAGCTTACAAAATGCAAAAAAAAACGATAGGTTTCAAGGTCCGATGTGCAATATTTCCTGCTCACTAATGTACCATCTGAATGAGCGTAATACTAATTAATATTACAAAACAAAGTCCGAGATGAATATATTACTAGCTGACGCCCGAAAAACAACATGCAACTATGTTTGTTTTGCGTATTTTCAATATTTCTTTCTGAGTCCCTACTCAATTTCGGCTCTAGACAAATACATTCTCCAAGTTTCAAGTCTCTACTTTCAGTGGTTTACCTGAACGTTTCTGTCAGACAGTCAGGACCAAGCCTTTTAAATATATTGATTAATTTATCTAAGTAGCATTACATTTTTATGTACTTTACTGAATAATTTATAAACTCTCTCCATAGAGTTTGATATCTTCGAACCACGACCTCGCTGATGTCAAGCGAAGAGGCCACCCAAGAGTTATGTCCATAACGCCAGCTCTGATTTATCTCGGTCCACATACATAATTGTAAGCTATATGAATGGTAATCGACGGTTTTTAAGACCAATGATAGCCTAGGAGACAATACAGGGTTCTTTATTAGACGACACGAATGGTCAAGTGGCAAGTGTTTTGGACTGCCACGCTGGTGTCGGTTCGATTCCCGCATCAGAACAAACATTAAAATTTTTGTGATGAATATCGATGTTTGTCCGTTGTCTGGATGTTTTCTATGTATTCTATAATGAGAAAGTATTTACATAAAAAAAGTTTATAATATTGGGAAGTATTTCAGTTTCAGTTACATGTGTCCCATTAGTACGAGCTCTGCTTAGTGTGAGGCTAAACGGCATAGTGTGAAGAGTCCTTGATAAAAAAAAAAAGTAGAGTTCAAATGTTAACGTCAGACTCTATTGAAAACTTAAAATGTAGGGTTAGTTATGGGTATCATAGGTCGCGTACTAATATTACACTCATCACATTACCTACTAGTAGATCAATAGACAGAAAACTCTTGATTCCTTTGGACTTATTTCCTTAGGACTTTGATTCACATAGGCCAGTGCAACCATGCTAAAGCGCTCGTCCACATTGAGAGATTTTGATGGCCAGTCTCGAAAGCCCAGTAATTTCACTAGCTAGAACTAAGAAACTAAAAATAATAATGGTTTTCAGCATTATCCATAGGCCATGAAAGCTATGATGAAAATGTGTGATGGCGTCTCCCGAGCTACGATAGAACGACAACGGGTTACGAGAGTGAAGACTGCCTACATTTTCAGAATTTATTTGACTTTTTGTTTTGTTCACAGAATAGAGGCGGATGCGGTAGGCCATCCACAACGCCCGCAAGACATTAAATTAAGAATTAATTAAAAATAAACCTTCCGCTCACGTTTTAGGTATTGGCGTTTTTTTTTATCCTTTCGTTATGATGTAAAGTTTAAGTTAAGTATAAGTACTAACGAGTAGGTACAAATAATAATCCTGATTTGAATGATGTGATTGGAAAAATCTCAAAATCGCCTATTAACGATGCATGCGGTTAAGTTAGGTACTGACTAAACTTAGTTCGTAACAAACCATCATCTAAAAAAGGATACAAGTAGGTAGGTACACATAAGGTAATAGGTACCTTATTACATCTATAGGTACCTACTAGGGCCTCCAGTACCGGTTCCTTTTTCCAGTACCGGGATTTCGGTACCGGCACCCGACCGGAACCGGGAGTACCGGGATTTTCGGTATTCCCGAAAATAATTAGTAGCCTATTATTTTGTCAAACAGAAAACTCGTCAGAAAAAGATAAAATAAAGAAAAATCGAGCGAAAAATAACGAAAAGATAAAAGTTATATTTTTACATTTATGTAACATACTGCAAGCATGATTTGTAAGTGAGCAAATACGCGTAACTAATTGAATAATGCATTAACAATGCAGTCTCACTTTTTAAGTACTATTTCAAGTATAAATAGCTTATAACTAAAGTTTTGAAGTGGATATTTCTTAGTTTGCAGGATTGTATAAGATTACAGTTCAAAAGTGAGGACGTCACATGCGTAACAACACTTTTAAACGAAGGTTGATTTGATTTCTGATAAAAAAAATAGTTTTAATCTTATATTATTTGTTATTAATCTTCACAAGTCAATGCTCAATGATCATGTCAATGTCAATGATCGGCCTCATAAGAATGTTAAATTGAAAAAGAGCCAATTTTGTTAATTTCCTCTGTGATAAACTATCGATAAGTATATGTGTCAGTTTCAATATTTTGTCAAAGACGTAACGTAAAGAAGTATCCACTTATGATTTACGGTTGTATCTTCGTCACGACCCGTTGCTTTTTAACCGGTGCGTCCTACCCATAATGAAATACTAATAGAGTTAGCCCATATACTCTAATCTAATTTCAATTACATTCAACAAGAACAAGAAAATTCTCAATTACATTCATTAGATACAATTTTCACAGTGATTGACACACGTCTTTGTTTTTTTAAACAAAGATCTAAATTCAAAATTAAATCAAATAAGGTTTTATTCCGAAACCTTATTTCAACAAATACTCACCTGAGGCGTGAACACTCACTGTTCTGCTAGATATCTAGATAAAAGACGCAAAAATATACTAAAAAACGAGCTACGATCGGAGTTTGAGATAATAGGGAATTAATGTCATTAATAAAGCTTATAAATCCGTATATCCATAGTCACCTGGTTTTAATCAACATAAAGCACAGTCGCATTGCGGAAAACGGCTATTAGACTGTTGATGACAACATCGGAGAAGATGGAGAGACGAGCTAGACTACTTGGAAGACTGGAAGACAGTTGCCCTTCACAGAAAAGAGTGGAAAGAAGGAAGGGAGGCCTTTGCTCTGCAGTGGGACGATTCAGGCTCATAATAAAATAATTAGGTTGTGGAAAGACCGTCACGTCAGTACAAACAACCCCAAAGCCCATGTCATTCTTTAAATAAATGCATTGGGACGACGATACCAACAATAAGTTGATATTGCAACATTTCCTAAGTTTGAACATCAACAGCACCTTCGAAAGTTAGTAAGATGGGCGGGTAGCATCCAGCAAGTAGAGGAGTTACTGTCTTTTTTTTTTTGTACTAAAAGAATGCACTATTTAGCTATAGTTTTAAAGATTAAATCCCTAAAAAAGCTCTTAAGCACAAAAATTTAAGTAATCCCGAAAGTACCGAAAATCCCGGTTCTGGATTTTTCTAGTCCCGGTACTGGACACAGCTGACAATCCCGGGATTTCCCGGGATTTTCGGTTCCGGGATTTCCCGGTACTATGCCCTAGTACCTACCTATAGGAACCGTGATTAAGACGTGAAGTTTTCATGTAGTTAAAATTGAAGCATTTTCCTAGAAAAATAGGGGGAGCAATACTTTTTTAGACGTGAAGTTTTTTTAACTAGGAAAAATAACTGACTCTTATTACTTAGCCCTTCTAACGTTATAGTACTTAATTTGTTTCCAGAAATCTTTAAGTACAAATAAGTAGTAGTAAGTAGGTAGGTACTACGAAATATCTACTTATTGTAAGTACAGAATCAAGTTCGTTCCAGAACTGGATCTACATACCTATGCTTAACTACGTACCGACATACCTTCGTGCATGAAAGATACTAGACATAGGTACCTACCTAGATATAATTATATTACAAGATGGTTTCTCACAGGATTTCTTTATTAAGAGTTTCTCCCTACTAGTAGTAGAGTAAAGTACCTACCTACACTACACTACATGCGCATGCGCACGAAGATAATATCCGCAAATCTCTGACCTGCTTATTTGCCTTGCCCTCTTTTTAAAATGGCTCCAGCTGTTGTTCTCCGTAAGAGGCAGCATCGGATTGATTTTGTTACGGTCGGATTCCAACCACCAACCAACCAACAAGTAAGAGACAAAGATGTCAAACCACGCTGTCAAAACATAATACAGTCACTGTAAACTTAAATCGTCAGTGTTTGTCAATGTCAAAAAAGTCAAGGTATGTCTTTATTCAGTGCTGCCAGTACGTACTAATTGGTTACATTTTTCATTTTTTTGCCACCCAGATTTATGTAGATGCATCGATCGTGGAAAATATATTATTATTTTTTTAAGACATACTTTCAATTGATGGAATGGAATTGAGTGTTCTTGAGTGGAGACCACGTCTAGGCAAACGCAGTGTAGGACGACCTTTGGCCAGATGGAGCGATGATCTGCGCGCTATAGCTGGCAGAAAGTGGATGAGAAGAGCCGAAGATCGGGCTCAGTGGCGCGCCTTGGGAGAGACCTACGTCCAGCAGTGGACTGCTATAGGTTGATGATGATGATGATGATGAATTGATTCTTCTATAAAAATTGTACGAATTATTTACTTAACCTACGGAGTTAGTTTTAATTAAAACCTGGTATGAATATTGTAGATTTTAAGCTGTAAATAACCTATATTAGACGTACCTTCCTACTACCTACATAGCATGCACACAATTCTTTTTACTAAATATTTTTATAAAATTTATTTCCTTTCACACCATGCAACTTTGTTCATCTTTGTTTTTTTAATCTTTTTGCCAAGCCGTTTGGCAAAAGCCTTTCATTTTGCTAAACGGCAATAAATTAGGTATGATTAAAATGATTATAATATAGTATCGAGAGAGAAGTACCTAATCTACAGCTTGACAAAAAATAGTAGAAAATAATGGAGGTGCCACTGTGCTGTTTGTTTGGCAACCCGCTGCAGCCGAATAGCGTACCAACCATGTCTTGATACTTAGTTGTGTACTTTTGTAACACAAATTTATTTACAAGGGCCCTTGCCCAACAAAGGGACAACGTGATAAAAAAATATTTAAACTTAAAGCGTAATTTATTCAAATCAGTCAGTATTGTTTAATTGCACAAGGCCGTGTTCTCGTCATGCAACTGATTTCTATGAACCTACCCAAAATTAGGTACTTATATATGAATTTCGCTCCTAGTGTTTACAACATTTTTAGGAATTATAAAAAAATACATTGTACAACAATATTCTATTTTATTCCGATAAATCTTCTTCTAAATATTCCACTCCCTTCACATCCATGTATTGGCTAGAGCTGAGCTCAGATTTAGAGGTACCTACTGCTACTATCATGTTCAAGATTTATGACTAATCTCTCTATATCTTCGTATAGAGAGGGATCTCACTCGCAGTGATCCTTTTCTATTTTTATTACGTGCCGGCATGAATTCTTCCAATCCTCCTAGGTATTAGCCTGGAATGCATATTCAGCTCCTATAAAACGAAATCGAATTTACATTTACATAATGCAGAGTAGCTCATGTGACTCTAGTATCAAATTAATCTAGGCGCGCTATACACACAAAAGGCGAGATAATACACACAAAATTTAAACCTAGCCTATGCGTTCTATGTTTATTGTTCCAAAGTCCCACTTATTCCTATACAAGTCATTCAAAACAGCTTTGGGTTCATCAATTAATACTTGATGCAACTAAAAACAACAAAACAATTCTTAAATACCTGTCATATCAGCGGTTCTTTGGTATATACTGTTGAAATTGGAAACAATAGTTTGGGCTTCATGTTCCGCCAGACATCACCTGTACACCTTATAAATAATCTCCCTGCCATCACTTCAAATGGTTTTATACATTATTTTTCACTTTTGTATTTATTTTACGTAAATAATCACTGTTTGAAATAAAAATTCTACGAAGTCGTAAAGTTTGTTGACATGAAACTTCATTATTTTTAAGAATGTTGCCAGGCGCCAGCAGACAAAAAAATTAGTTCCGTTTCTAGACTTTTTTGCCAAGTGATGCACCGCTATTTCAATACCTATGTATTGTTCTTGTCTGTCTTTATTACAGCATAAGCTAACTACTACAATCTATACATAGGTATATTACAAAATTTACAAAAGGAAACAATTGGGCCACCCATAGACCGTTGCAAACGATCTATAGGTAGCTGTCTGTCTGTCTTATCTGTCTTGAAAACTCAAGACAGATAAGACAGACAAGACAAACGTCTTGTCCATTTTTCTCTTGCTCACTTTTTCAATTCTTAAGTTCACTTGGCACTCTTGGCAGAAATGTCTGTGTTTTGTATTTCTACAGTTTTCCTTTTTTTATTTTTATAATAATTAGGTATTAACTGATAACTCTTTTGCTCTGGAAATTTTAAAATTATATTTAAATAGTTTCTTAAATAGAATCCAAAATGCGTGTCTCCTGCCGCAATCCTCGCACTTCCTCAGGGGTCACAGAAAACCAGCGCCTCAGAAGTAGGTCACTACTTCTGAGGCAAATGCTGTGACTTTCCTTTTTGTTTACACTTTTTTTTTTCTCTTTTTTATCTTTGTAATGTGTTTTCTTTTTAATGTTATACATGTGTAAGCAAATAAATGTTTTCTTATTCTTATACTTATTCTAAATGAAATATAACATGTAGGTACCTACTGTATTAACATTTTTTTTAAGTAGGTATCTAAGAAGAAGTGTTTATTATAAATAATTCAGACTACAAATATACTTACTTTACAAAAAGTTTTCATTTTTAGTTCCTATTCCTGGATTTGGTAGGTACCTGAATCTAAATCCGAAATAGCATCAAATTATCATTTTCAACACTTTTCGAAATTATGACTGGCAACACTCTATTTATATCTCTCCCCAAGCATCGTCGTGTGTTGTGTGAAAGTATTTGAATGTAAAAATCATAAATTTGTTAATTTCTGTATGAAAAGTTAGTGTTTTACGAAACTAATATGTTTCGCTAGTGGCTGTGCTTCTTGTTTTATTGCACTGACGTGGCATAAACAGTAAGTAGATTGTATTTTTACACAAGTAAATCGTCGGAATATTACACTATATATCCATAAAAAATCTTACATTTTCTCTACGTTAGAGGCATGGAAATAGTGACAGTCGAGAGTTCGCAACTCAGCTGATGACAGTAATGTAATGAAATTGACTAATAAAGGCATGAAGGCGACTATCATGTAAGAATCTATTTCTCACATTCAAGAACATGTCTCCAGTATGTCAATCGCTGAGAGCTACAAGCACTCGATCGTACTTACCTATAAATTGAGTAACACCCTGCCACCAATGAACTTCTAAGGCTTTATCCTCCTGGTCCCATAGATGAAGGCACAGAAACACTGTCCCATTAAATGCATACCGCAACTATGAGCTAACACCCCATAGGGCTTCATGATCTTGCTCTGACGTAGGTGAAGTACTCACTCGCCTACTGCACTTATGTTTTTTCCCGTGATTTTTGGTAGTCCAATCCATACTAATTCAATAAAGGAAATAATGGGAAAAAGAATATTCCCACTAGTTCCATGGAACAACTCAGAATGGAACATACTGGGAACAATCTGAACAAGACATTTCAATTAAAATAAAATGGTATGTGCTTAAGACCTCGTGACAGAAGTGAAAACTTTAAAAAGGCGGCTCGAACTGACTTTACTCAAACAAGTGTTTCATAGCTGAGCCAGACGGCTTAATCTTATTCAATACCCACAAAATTAATTGCTCAGCGCCTAAATAAGTTTTCAATTCAAAAATATATAGAGTCAGTATCATGGCTGATGTGAGTGGCATTCTCATTTCTTAGCCTTCCTTCTTCCAGTGGTCAGCTTCAATGTTGGAGTTCACAAGAGTGGCCTTTAGCGAAGTGACTTAGTAAGTTGGAAATAATTTACACAGCTTCTATATAAACAAATTGATCAAACTTTATCTCAAAATCTAAAATCTTAAAAAATATATCAAATGATATGTATTTTTTTTTTGATTATCCTGCTTCTTGGCAATCTGTTTCTCCAACAATAATCCAATGTGATGTCTGGTTCTCCGTGTTGTACGTGGGGAGACATCCGACGATGCTCCCTTCAGTTGCAGTCTGTAAATCTCCTTGCCAATCCCGGCATGCCGTGTTTCTTCAATCTGAAGAATTGCAGGCTGCCTCTTCCCTGCAGTTGTGCTGCGAGTTCGTTGCGGTGTCTGTCTAATCTGACTTGATATTTCTCACCATAAGTTTCTATTTCTTGTTTCTATGATATGTATGATTGAGAATAAATAGATGCTTTTCTGAAAAGGACTAAATTTAGGTAAAAAGTTGATGACTCTGGCTCGGGATAGTTTCTTCTAAATACTACAATATTAGACAGTAACAATGAACAACTTTCACCTACTTATCTATCATGGTTTCAAGCAAGGGAATGGCAAGCTTTGTCATAATATTTTTATTTATCAGTATTAACACAAAGTGTATCTTTTTGTGTTTTAGCCAATAATGTTCTCACTGCTGAGTAAGCCCCAGGCCTAATCGTGGCATTATGAGTAAATGGACCATAGTCAACATAAAGTAGAAACTTTCATTAGGCTCACATACTCACTGTTAAAAAGTAGGACCAACTTTTTATGTATAATGAATTAATATCAGTAGTACATTATATATTTATGCATTTTTTTCTGAACTGTAGCCAGTGATAAGCTTTTAAATTTCTAATTATTTTAATCAATACTCAATTAGTAAATAAATTACCTGGTTTCCAATAGAAGATAGAGCCAATAATTAGGTACTTAAAGAGAAATAAAAAGAGCTATCATTAAAAAAAAATATTGGTCAGGTAGGTATTTCCTTCCTTAGTATGAGTAACTGTATTTTTCTCTTAGCATAATAAGCATAATCAGCCTATAATGTTCCCACTGCTGGGACTCAGGCCTACTCTCGGCTAAGAGAGCGAATGGGTCTTAATCCACCACGTGGACCCAATGCGGATTGGTGGATGTCACATGCCATAGAACATTTTTTTTTCCTGTCCTCTGACATGCCGGTTTCCTCACGATGTTTTCCTTCACCGTTGCGAGAACGTGGGATGCATACATAGATTTTTCGACCGAAAAATCCCATTTACGCATGACTGCCACCCGGATTCAAACCCGCGACCATCAGATCGCAAGGTAAGGGCCTCATCCACTCGGCCACCACGTCCTTCGTCTCGTATTTTTCTCTTATTAATACTTAATTCTTACTTTTTTCCCCATCTCATGTTTGCTGGCAGTCTATGCACTAAAAACAAAATGAACCAGAGTCCTAGCTGGATGATGATAGCCAGACAGGGCCGACTCTAGCCCATGTTGCGCCCGTGTGCAATCATTACCCTAGCGCCCTCTAGTAAGCGCGCTAAACAGTTTTTTTTCTAAGATTAGTAGTGTTATGTTTTCTGATCAAAGGAACATGGAAACCATTGTTTTTTCTTCAATCACTAACATGTAATGTAATAGAGTACCTATTTGCGGCGAGCGAAGCGAGCAAAAAGAAATAGAACAAACCTGATCGTGACGAGTGAAGCGAGACGCTAATTTTTAACCCATTTGTTTAGTCCCGAAAATCACTATTGCAGGACCTTGAACGCTCACCAGCACAAACACGATTGCGGCGAGCGCAGCGAGCCAAAAAAAAGATGTTTTTGATTTATTGAGGAAAATCGCTGGATGCTGCGAAGCGAGCCGCAAATTTTTTCGGCAATAGTTTAGTTCTGAAGATGACTATCAGGACTCTTAAACGCGCAATAGAATGAATGTGAACAATTTTTAGAATTTTAATATACTTGGGAGAATGGCTTTATCAGGGCCCAAAACAGTTTACTTATTAGGGAAATCGCTGTATTCGGACGACGCCCTAGAGCGCTTGCGGCAAGTGGCGCTCGGCGGCCGACCCAGGGCGCCCACGGTCGTCCTAGGGCGCTCGCAGTCGCCAGGGCACCCACGGCCGCCCTAGGGCGCTCGCAGCTAGTTGCGCTCGCCGGCCGCCCCCGGGTGCCAGCGGTCGCCAGGGCGCCCATGGTCGTCCTAGGGCGCTCGCAGTCGCCAGGGCACCCACGGCCGCCCTAGGGCGCTCGCAGCTAGTTGCGCTCGCCGGCCGCCCCCGGGTGCCAGCGGTCGCCAGGGCGTCTGCGACCGCCCTAGAGCGCTCGGCGGCCGACACAGGTTGCCCACGGTCGCCTGGGCCGAGCGCCCGTGTGCAACGCACACCCTGCAGAATAGGTTAAGCCGACCCTGTAGCCAGATATAGTCGATAGGCCCAGAGAGAGTACGTTTTCGATATAGATGCCTGGCTACTACCATATTATCTGTGCTACTGCCCAATTCGTACACTATAATAATTTATTCATATTTTAGTTTCCATACTTTGACTTTCAATTCGTACACTGAAGTTTACCAGTCTTAACCGTATAGAAGGCGCGTATTAAAGTCTAGTTTAAGGAAGTGTCTGGCATATTTACACCAAACATTTTGAAAGCTGTTCAAATATCCACTTTTAATTTAACCGATGATAAACATTCATTACCTACCAATTGTACCTATTAGCGTGATGCAACCGTCATCGTACCTACACATTATTCTGTGTCCTTATGTTTATCGCTGAAACATTACAGTACTTGCTGTGTATGAAACAGACTGTTTCAGTAAGCAACTGGAATTGAGACGGTAAGGTTGCCTTTTGCCAATCTTCGCCGCCTGCGCACGATCGGATAACGCGTGTAATTTGCGGATATTTGTGCTTAAAATAATAGTTGAAGGATTTATGTCAATTAATTTACTTATGTGAAATCGTGTAAGCGGTGAGTTTGTGTTCAAATATTTTGTAGGTGTATTTATGCTGAATATATTATACCTACCTATGTATTTACTTCAATACTGGATTTAATATCTCACAATTTAATTAATAAAAAAATGATAATTAACGATGCTCATAAAAAATGGATAGTAGGTATTTTTATTGTATTTAATTCCCATTTAAAGTTATCAGAGAATTTAGTTTGCATCAATCTGTATGAAAAATCCACGAACATATACACCTTAAAGTTACGACTCCTTATTTTTTTTATGTTATAATGCATAATTAATTGTCATGGCTACAAAACATAGGTTAGGATTTATGTGGGCTAGATAATAATAGATGCTTAGTTGTGAAGAAGTTTCCAAAATTCACGAGATAACCACTAACAGTGATTATAAATAAATAAAATAAATATGTTTTAATTCAGCTATCGAAAGATCCATATATATCCTTAAAAATTAATCAAAATTAAATTGAAAAAAATTTATGGCACTGCATAGGAAAGCGCATTTACACGAGAGTAATCAGTATAGGAAGTAATTTACCTCATTGATTTATTACCCTCTGCACATGGCTCCTCCATGAAGATGTGATACATTCCGCCACGGTCTTCAGGATACCAAGTAAAATGTATCTACATTTTCTAGTTTTATTGAACGACATTTTTGAGTAATTTATAGAGCAGTGCAATGCTATAAAATGTTATGTCGTTTGTATAAAATTTACACACATAATAAATTTCGTATTAGAATAAGAATTTTTAATTCTAGTAGGTTCAACGAACTGTACCTAACATAAAATTTAAAATTCTTATATGCACGTATTTTAAAACGGTATATTATTGAAGTACCACGCACGCGATTCATGGTGTCAATGGGTCTTAGTTTAAATATTGTATTAGCAGAAGCAGCCGAGTTTTTGTTTTATTTTCTTTTAGTAGAGGAACTCTGCTACAGATTTCTAGGGTTTGGAATGGTGTCTCATGTTTTTCCATAATTTGTGGGGAAAATTAACTTTGTCGAATAAAACATTATTATTATTTTTTATCGTCGTATCTATTGTGATACACTTTTGTTTGTCAGTTAGTCTTCGTACGTACTACAATACTAACGCTTTTCGTATTCCAGTATATCCACAGATTTTAGTTAAATAATAGAGATTGGTATAAGAAACGAAAATAATTGATTTAAAAATTTAATAAAGCACTAATCCTGGTCGTAGGTACTCCACTTAATTTTTATTTTCGACGCAGTACGTGATATCACGCGTTTTACGTGCTACGAATTTTTCAATGTCCTATTGTATGAAAAATTTATATGTGAGTCTACGTTTGCAGATGTTTCGCCTGATTGTGATTCTGTGTACGCTAGCGCAACTGTTTTCTAAAGTAAATGTACGAGAATTTGAAATTATTTAAAAGATTTAAGGTGAACCTCGCACGTGTTGTCGCAGGTTTCTTTACCTTTAGGTATCCAAAAGGCTAATAAATTCATATCTTGAACGTTCAATAGGTTTGTAAATAATGAAGTATATACTTACCATTTATAAGCACAGTGGGTATCTGAATTATTCGTTCGGTACACATTCCTAACTGAATTATAATTTCAGTGTACAAAGCGTAAGAAATATTTTCTGAGTTATATTCAACAGGTGCGTAATAAGACAAACAATATTTCCTTAACAAATTATAACTTTATGCCATGTCACTGTGTACTACAGTTTCTCTTAATGTATAAGATCAATTTGTAGATATCGTAATAATGTTGTCACAACGACCACTCACTCGAGCTGCTTTATAAGTTCCGCGTTAAAGTTATGCGGCCGGCTCTACATTATAAATCACTCCAATAAACTCGTTAGATTTACGAAAAGTGGCCCCAGACGAAGCATCTAACACTCAGTATAGTAAAGTATTAGAGAAAAGCCTTCCAAATGTTGGTATCGCCAAAAATAAAGATAGTATTATCGCTAAATCGCTCTTTTCAACCAATAAGAGCTTTTTGGTAGATTAACAAAATCATTCTAGGATCTGAGTTCATCATTTAGGTATACTTAGCTGATGATAGATGACATGTTTAACAACTTTATTCGTGGTAAACAGTAAACCTGGGTTTCTAAAAGCCGTTACGCCATCAAAACCTTGTGTGTGACTCTCTCACAGCTCTATTTTACTTCAGGGACTGTGAAGCCAATAAATTCGGATCAATCGCACAGTGACTAGAATTTTGATACCGCGAAGGAAGCAATCGCGAATTTATAACCTCCTGTAGCGTATTGCTTTTCGATTGCTTGTCTTGTTTTACTGCCAGATTTATCTCTCGACGAACATTCGGAAATAAGATTGTTATACTATATTGCATTTAGGTCTTCGACATGCTCTGTTAACTTTGTTACTGACTCATTGATTTGTTTATGAAAACGTAGCTTTTGTACAGATCCGTTTAGATAAAATATTAAGATCATTCATTCCGGTTACAATACGAGTAGAATGTTATAATTTTTTGATGTTTGACAAATTTCAGACTTTTGACGAGACACATTTGCGCACCTTTTCGAAATTAATTCTGCTGTAAAAGGCGATTCTTAAACTCTGATAGCGTTGACTGATCTCGTCTCACGGCAGGGATGGATGATAGAAATACGTGCTTCTTGGGCCACCAGCCCGGCTGATGAATCGGCGACTTGTAATCGTTGGACTAACACGGGTCCAGTAATTTGTAAGGGGAAAGTTCGCAAGAACTTGCAGATGTGCACAATCATCTGTTGTGAACGAATACGCGACCAGCTTATAAATTACGTCGGCCTTTTTAGTTCGCTATTTTCTGAGAAAAATGTCAGGACATTCCTGAGGTGAGTGATCACTGATCAGCGTATTCAACTGGGTTGAACCAGATACAACTTATAAACTTGTTTGTCTCAATCACTTTGTACGGCTTCAACTAATTTTATTTGTTTTGCAAGTCAAAGCGAGCGTAGCCGGTATTATTACTTGTGTAATTAATTGTTTCTCCACTAAACCTTTCATGTTGAGTAATGATTTCTGTACAAAACCCTTGTAGGTCGTAGAAAAAGGCCTGCATTAATGATCCCTACGTGCCGAGCTCGCGACAAGGGAAACAAATCGATGTCTCGTAATCGACGGACTCGCATTTCGGATAATTTGTTCCCGTGAAAATATTACAGTTTCCCGTTACACTTGTTATTTATCACAAACTCAAGGAGTAAGCTCTGAAAAGCTCAATTTTGGTGAAGTATTTGTTATGTATCAAAATGGAATGGGAGAGATCCTTTTTCAAACGAAAACTTGGTTCCAATAAGAACTTTTTTTACAGATTTACTCAGGAAGATTTTCTTACTACTGAAGAAGTAATAAAATAAAAAGCCCGTAAGAACATATTTTATGTTTGTGTTCTGTTGTATTAATTGTTTTAATGACGCCTTTTTTTTATTTATATATGGGAAAATGCATTTACGCATCCCTCCGCCTGGGGAGAGCCGGAGGGTATGTCGGACTCACCGCCAGAAGGCAGAATACCGACTAAAAACCCATCCGTGTTCCCGTCACAATCGCTTTTTCATCATTTTAATGACGCCTAGTCAGGTTAGGCTTCATCCATATGCTAGTTAACAAAATCTTCATTGAAACGATTCTTCCGTAATACCTGTGTTGCTATCACTATAGGAATGTTCATTTTCATGTTTCACATATGCTCATTAGTCACGTCTCGTCTCCTGTGAGTGATGATAGACTACAACGTCAGACTCTAGGCAAGACGGTACAAATACCGGGCAGTTAGAACACTGGGGAGTCCTGTGATTTCAAAGTTTCGTAGATCTCTGAGTTTGACTTTGCACTACGCTGAGCCAAAATAACAGTCTATCTGTCGTTTCTTACGGCCCAGAATCCCACACGCCGCTATCTTGGTCGCACATTTGTACATTTTCGAAGATAAAAATTTCAAAAAGTGAAGCGGTGAGTTTTTTTAATGATATCAAATCTGGGCCTTATAATAATTTCTCCATTAGCTTAAATTATACGATTTCCAAATAAGCTATACTCCTCCGCCTTCACTGTTCGATAAATATCTATTGTGACAACGTTGAGCCCTGGGATTGATCTAGGAATTACGTGGCTCACATACCCGAAATGATGAATGGCCGACTTGGGATCGGGAATATTGCTGGGTCCCGAATTTTTTGATTGGAAACGCGGAGATAGTTGATTCGAAATGTTGTTGTCGTCCGTCTTGATGAGAATTCGCATTTATGTATAGAAATGGTTGAGAAGAGATAAACAGTTTACATTCCGTCTGAGGTTGAATTGTACGAATTTAATTATTAAATACGATTAAATGGTAGATGAAAATGATGGATTTAATAATTTTGCAATAAATATGTCTTAAAACAAAAAATAAAGTAAGGGTCCTATTTGTCAAGTACTCATTCATATATAATTAATTGTGACGATGCTGGTTTTTATGTGTTTGCAGAAAAATATAATCGAAGTGTTCGTGTCATATCACTATCGGGTTTGATACATTTTTATCATTTCATGGTCAATGTCGGCATTTTAGAAAAGATTTGAAACCGATACCGTAATAACTTACATTGTATGGTGACTAACAAAAATGCATGGTCTCAGCTCAAGCATTTTTAATTTATAAATTCAAAAGTGCCTAATTAAGGACCAGGAAGTCGACTGTCTGTTAAACAAGTTGAATATCTTAACTTTGAAATCATTTTTAATCAAATCACGATCATTCGTTTTAACCTTTGAAGTTTCGTTCTACTTAATGAATACTATTCAAACACGTACGTTGCCTAAAAAGTCTATGTACACCATGTAGGTAATCCTAGGCATAAAAAAATCATTACAAACATTATTGCACAATTGTTAATTGAACTTTAACTTTTCTGCGAGGTCATCAAATATAGTTAGGTAATGAAAATAATTGAAATATAATTTGTTTTATATATACCTAAAAGAGGATTTGTGCTTGTGTTGACTAATGGTGTTACTGCAATTGATGAGAGTGGGTAATAGCAGCAAATTGACCATTACAATGGATTCGTGACATCCGCCGCATTGTAGGTACTAATAAAACCCATATATTTAAATAAGACCTCCACAGGACTAATACCTCCCATTACTCGCATTAGTAATCAACCGCTCATAGATATTTCAATTTCAATATTAAGAGAATAAATATAGATAGAGTCGGGTTATATCTGTTTTTAAAATCGAGAACTTTTTGATACTGACACCAATAAAACAAAAGTTCCAATCACAAGACAGCATCACATAATTTATTCCATCCTAATAATGTTTTGCGCTCTAGTTAGACTCTGATAGATCCGAAGCTCTCATAAAACATCCCTGAATAGGTCAATCTACAGAATAATTGGGCGACGCACCTGACTCGGATAGGTATAACAAAGCGTCCCTAAGATATTGTTCGTAAGTTTATTAGGGACGTTACATACCATCGCAAATTAAGCGGACCTCAATATTGCCTTGAACACGGCCAATACCTGTGCTCCGTCCTAATTCTGCCCCGATTCCCTGCTCGTAGTTAGGTACGGTAGGTATAAAGTTATTTATCGATCTTATCTTGGGCACCCTGGGTTTCCAAAGTTGATGCAGCGACTGTATCACTAATTGGTTTAGGGTGAAAATTTCTTAGTAAAAGTAGGATAACTTAGTCAATCGTTCAATTTACAAATAATATCGAAATAGATTTGTTTTTATTTTCTTCTGTAGAGTCAGTGGAAGAATCTTTAGATCTCACCATAAGAAAAAAAAAGTAAGCATGTTTTCAAGTAACAGCGTACATAATGCCAATGAAAGTTTGTTTTAATGAAGTTTTGGTAGAAAAACATGTTTCAAAATTCTGGTTTTACATTCAATAGAATATGACAACGTTGTTACGTTACGATGCCAATTGAATGCTATGATATTATGTAAAACTGTAAAACGATCTATTGTAAGTAATGACCTGATTCCTATTCAATGGAAATAGCCTCGAAAATTGATGTTACATTACCACCCACTTACGTATGTACACTCAGACCCTTTTCATTATCTCGAACACAAAGCCACACAAAGCTCAATATTGGCCTGAGCCATCTCGCGCAATAAAGCGAAATATTTCCTATTTCAAACAATAATAAAGGGAGCATCGATTTATGTAGACCTTTCATATGTAAGAGGTTGTGGCTCTTTTGTTTTTCGTCGAACGTATTTAGCGTCTGCCCTTTATTAGGAAGTTGAAGTGCGACACAAAGGGCCTTAAATTAAATCAACTACCCCAATATTTCCTTTAGCGTAGGAGTTCTGTGTAGGCCTTCACTCAGTCGACTCTACATTGAGTACCTATTGCATTTACTATTTACGCCATTCTGTGATGTGGTTGTGGACGGCGAGATCACAAAGACCACACTTACGGTCCGTTCTCACTTGTCGAGTGTCAGGCCTGACAAAATGTCGGTTGCTCTAGTGGCTAAACATTTTATCCGACAACGATTTTTGGGATTGGCAATAGAGAAGCCGACATCCGATAAAAATAGAATAGAATAAAATAGAAAAAAAGTTTTTTTGACAAATAAAACTTATAATTAACAGCTCTAAGCAAACTCTAAGTAATAAATGAAAAAGTAGTAAATTGGACGCCACTCAGCATGTGCTGATGCATCGCAGTTGATGCTGCAGCGCTGGTGGCCACCCAAAAAATGAGCATGGGCTCGTACTGAACCATGTCAATTTGTTAGTATCCACTGACAATACATCCCCTGATACAAAAGTTTAACAAGATTTGAAACACTCTTTCATTTCTCTCAGAAAAGTTTTCTATTTGAAAGGACTCGAATGTGAACATTCTGCTATTAACAAAGTTGGTCTCGATTTATTATTTTGAATCAATCTTGTTAAAGTCGTTCATCTTTTTTTAAGTATTTGTTTTCCGACGATTATCTCAATTTATCTAAGTATTTTTTTTCTTCTAAGTTGGCCATCTTTTTTTTTAAGCTGTAGCATTATATTAGAATTTCCAATCTAGCAAATGGCATTATCATTTAGCAATCATCGCTCGAAAGTGGGGTGACTCCCCTTTGTTTTCGTTGAACAAAGATAACAATTTATGTTATTTTTTACGTTTTAGATATTGTGGAGGGTCGTGCATTGACCATAACATTTGAACTTTTTACGTATAAAGTTATCGCGTGTACGTGCTTCCGTGTTCGATTTAATATCTCTTTCATATGTCTAAATTTACCCAACATGAGTTCTTATCATTCACTATGAAAACAAACATTTTTGTTGAATAAAAATACTATTTATAAACGTTAATGCGAAATTTCATTCACTTATAATATGCAGTTGAGAAATAAGTAGGAATTCTTTGTACTTACGAGTATTTACCTACTGTGTTTTTTTTCATTCGAATTATAAATGTGTAATTTGTAAGCCTAACCACAGAGTACTAAGATATAAACAAATTCGATTTTTTTACTGCTATTTATCGAGATCCGATAATAACCAATACAAATCCTTCCCACAAAAATACTACTCTAAAGATCACATCAAATTAACAGCAATTTTTCTTTACAGGACCAAAAATGTCTTCGCCTTCCAAACACCGTTCAAAACGACAAACTCGTTACAAAAGACTGCTCCATAAAAGGATCCCGGTTACCAGATGGCTGCCCGAATACAACTCTGAAAAGGCTATAGCTGATTTAATAGCTGGCATCACTGTAGGACTAACGGTGATACCGCAGGCCCTTGCGTACGCCACTCTAGCCGGACTAAATCCTCAGGTAACTTGGAGGTCGAATCATGAATCATCATTGAAAAATAATAAAGGCGGAATCCTTGATCCTTGATACGGCCACAAATTAAATAAGAAAATGAAATTTGTGCGGAGACTTCTTTGACTTTATCGCACTGGATGACAATCAAAACGACACAAATTTTCGAATGTGGTGTTACGGGTTCGATTACCGCATCAGGACAAAATTCGCGTGAAAAACATCGTTGTTTTTCCTTAGTCTGGGTGTGTTTTATATATCCCGCCAAATATTCCAATCAAATACAAATATAAATAAACTTTTCTTTAACATATAAAACACATGTATATCGTATAAGTAACTTATCTGAATGTATTACATAGTAATCTCGTCTAAACCTCGTAGTTTACAAAACATACTGATACTCCTCCGTCCCTTCTTCTGCCCTATTCAAATGAAAACGAATCTTCCAAGTCAAAACAAACGTTTATGTCGCATGAGACGGTCTGTGTCGTTGTGTTTCGTATAGGTACCATTTAGCGAGAAACCATAAAAGTGCTGTCCATGTTATATGCCATTCACGAATCAAGTTACACTATCTCCTAAACATCCGTCTAAGTTATATTCCCGAGCAAAAAAAAAAAACAACAGAACCACATATCCTTACATTAATCGTGAGGTAAACTAACATCAGATATAACAAGTGTTCTGTAGGTGTAAGATAAAATATCACTATAGTTAAATTTTTATTTACACTTATTGATCTTCATCATGTTATATAAATCCATGTTGGATTTAGACTTCAGACCTATCATTCGTAATTTCAGAGGAAAAATACTTTTTGGGCTAGTCTTATTGGGGGAGAAATGAATAGAGAAAAATTCATAAGAAAATACTCAATAAGGCTCGTTTTGCTCGCCTAATTAATAGATTAGATTCATATCATTCATATAATAGCACAATTTTTGTGCCTATAAAAGGATTTTTACTTTTTTTTTACATTGCAGAATTTTAATTATAATCGTATTTTATAATTTAAGAATCAATTTGCTTGAAACCGATGTGTCCAGTGTAAAAACAGGTCTGTTAAGTTATCGCGCACTTATCACGTTTTAGGACGGTCTCTACTCCTCGTTTGTGGGATGCTTCGTGTACGTAGTATTCGGGTCATGCAAGGACATAACTCTCGGGCCGACCGCCTTGCTCGCCCTCATGACGAATCAGCAGATCCAAGGGAGGAACGCCGACTACGCAGTGCTACTGTGCTTTTTGTCTGGTGTGGTGCAATTGGTCATGGGTTTACTACATTTGGGTAAGTTATTCTGGATTTGTATTAAGGTTTTATTTTTATGTAAACAAGTGACGAGACGAGCACGAAAAATGCTACAGCAGGACTTTAATTCACATGGGCCAGTGCAGTACTGCTGCAGTGCTTGTCACTTTCATTTAAGCTATGTCACCTTCGATTTTCAATGAGGTATCCAAATGACTCCTCATTAGTCAAAATACGTTCAGCCATTTAGCCTGCAGGGGCGCCACAAAGAATTAGACAAACATACATACTTATGCTCGAAAAACATAGATTTATTTTTAAGCAGTTAGGTAAAAATGACAGAAGTGGTCGCAGAGTCAAGCGAGCCATTTCTCGCTCATGAACCTTTCGCAGTGGAAGGCGTAATAAAAGAAATTAGCATTATCTTCGGCTCTTATTATTCATGTTCTGCTAGCTACCGTGTCGCTGTCTAGCTCCATCTTGCCAGATGTTGTCCTACAAAAGACCCACGAGACTGAAGTCACGAGGCGAACCTGATGTTTTATTAATTATTTCTTTTATTACGTTATGTTAATACAATAATTAAAATTCATCGAAATTAATTACTCCGTCTGAAACATGTATGCTCCTTAAACAATTAAAATTATGTTCGTATGTATTTCTGGTGTTCGTTTAAGGGTCCCATTTCCGTTTACGATAATACTCAAGTCTTCGGTTATTGGCATCCCCATGCTTATATCAGAATTTTTTTTATGTACACGTCGAATGTTATTCCCAAGTCAAGTTTACAAGACCTAAGTTTTTTTTATTTTTTATATTGCGAATTTTTACTGCCGCTCTTTTTAAACTGACTATACCTTCATTCTAAGAGTTGAGTATTCGTTAGGTTTACTTATTTCTTCATATCAGTACCCGTAACGGTTAGATTCACGCCAGTGACGTCCGTCATCATCGCCGTCTAAAATGTGGTTCTTTAAGTCAAAATAATAGATTTCAATAAAATTATTGAAAGAAGAATTTTATGAAATTTTATGAAAGTCTTCAATAGGTGTACTTGTAGACTTCATAATAGTGCCCATGACGGTTTGCTTTACGTCAGTGAAGTCAGTCATCATCGCCGTCTTCCAACTCTTAAAATGAGATTCCCCAAATCATGATTTTCAAGATCTAAGTTTATTCTATTGCAAATATTCCCTGCCACTCTTTTCAAACAGACTCTACCTTCATTCTACAAACGAGATCATAATGAGTTGTATCTTCCATATGTGTACTTATAGACTTCATATCAGTGCTTGTGACGGTAGGCTTCACTTCGGCGACATCAGACATCATCGCAGTCTCCCAACTCTAAAAATTTGATTCCCCAAATCATTATTTTCAAGATCTATGATTATTCTATTGCAAATATACCCTGCCACACTTTCCAAACAGACTCTACCTTCACTCTACAAACGAAATCATAACGAGTTCTGTCTTCCATAGGTGTACTTATAGACTTCATATCAGTGCCAGTGACGGTTGGCTTCACTTCGGCGACTTCCGTCATCATCGCCGTCTCCCAACTAAAGGGGCTGTTGGGTCTGCAGTTCCAGTCTCGCGGTTTCATTGACACAATCAGGCAGGTAAAAACCAGTACTCTGTTTATTTTTAAACTAGCTACAGTTCAAGGATTGGTTCGCATGAGGCGGATAAAATAGTGCTTATGTCCATTTCCAGCGCAAAAACTAAATTCATATTTCGGCTCAATATGATCTGTAGTTTTAGTTTGGTGGAGGAGCAAACATCCATTTATTCATCCATCCTCACAAACTTTCGCCTTTTTAATATCAGTCGGATTTGATGGACTGATTTTTTTTTATATGGAATAGGCAAGCATTTGCCCACAACCTCACCTGATGGTAAGTGACGGTGTGGTCGAGGATGTCGCACGCTTGCCTAGTAAGAACTTATTCACTCTTGATTTGAAGACTCCGAGATTATAGTGTGTATACACTTGGTTGTGTTACACGTTTACTTGGGTAAAAAGCAGACCATATCTTATAAATATACATAAAGACTTGGTCCTTACTGATTGATTGACTGAGTATCAATCATACAATGATTACAATTCAAAAATTCAATTTAAAGTTGAATGCAGATATAATTTATAATATAAGGCATGACTTTTTAGGCTCACTAAAACTTTGCATTAACATTATATCATATATCACTTTCATTAATTAACATTATATCATATTGATATATCAGTAAAATAATTAAATTTTAAGCTATAATTATACACGTATTTATTGCAATTCTGTTGCAGGTGGTGATAAATTTGCCGAACCTGAGACTTGAAGACAGTTGTTTGGGCGTATCGTGTTTAATTATTCTACTTTTAATGAGGGTAAGTGCCTTTTTAATGGTCTTAATTTGAGAAAATGCACTTATGTAAGTACCTCTAATTCAAATTTATCTTTTACTTGAAACTATTTTTCCAAAATAAATACATTATCAATTACCTTTATTAGTCTAGCTCACACGAAAAAGGAGAAATAAATAATGCATTAAACTTTTTTTGACGTGACTACGTCTAATAAATCGATGAACGCCGCCGCGCCGGCTGTATGCACCAAAACGTTGACGTCATTGTCCGGTAACGCTTATTGTCCCGTTACACTGGTAGTCACGTTAAACTATCGTCCGTAAACCAACTACCTATTTACAACCTATGCAACCAATTTTTTTTAAAGTATGAAGTTTTATTACAGAAAATGAAAGATCTGAACCTATCACATAGTCAAAAAGGATTGAAGAAAACATTATGGTTGTTGTCCACTTCAAGAAACGCTATTGTAGTAGTGTTTTGTTCATTACTTGCGTTTTTCTTTGAGTCAAGCTATGGAGAATCGCCGTTCAAACTCACTGGTCACGTGAAGTAAGTATTCATTGTGCCCGTTTTTTACATATTGTTAACTTAGTTCCTATAGAACACAAGAGTGACAGTTTTATTCTTATCGTGTCACTAGTTCTTTCGAACCAGTGTGGTGAAAGGATTTCAAGTGCGCCTCGAAGATGCTCCTATCGAGCACTTGACACGATGCATAAGCACTTAAGCACGTGTTATAATGCACACATAGATTTTTTTGAACAGAAAAATCCATTGGTGTACGACCGGATTCGAACCCACGAACTTCGGAACGAAAATCGCGGCACCTCCCACTCGGCCAACACTGCTTTTAAAAGTGTCAGTTTCAAAGCAAGACAAAGGCGGGATAAAGGACAAAAAATTTAAACACGCCGTCAACAAAAAAAAATATCTCCGTTTGCATATAATTTTTGTTACTATAAACGATGGAGTTTTATTAACAATGAAAACGCCTAGTAATTTTGAGCTTTATTGCTTATCTGCCCTGTTACTTCTACTCTTTTTCGAAATTTTACCTCGGACCAAAATGTACTAGAATTTGGCTAAAATTACTTTACACTTTTCATTATCAATACTCAGCGGTTTTGCGTGTTCGCGAATTGCGTCATGGGTTTATGAAAGCTGAACTTTCACAATATTGTTTTACATTCATGGTCAAACTACTTTACACGACACAATTTTTCAACCGACTTCAAAAATGGAAGAGGTTCTCAATTTGGTTGTATGTTTTCGTATTGTTTGTTACCTCAGAACTTCGTCAATATATCAAGTAAATTATTTTATGTGTGAAAGGATATAATTTCAGTCTCATAGTAGTTTAATCAAAATCGGTTCAGTAGTTTTTAAATCAAAATAACTGAAAAAAAGCGTTAGTACTCTATGTCATCGATGAAATTGCATAGTTTTGCTTTCCTGTGACTTTTCAGTGGTGTTTACGATCACTAAAATAGTCAAATTGAAGTCGGTTGTATGTTTTTGTACCAACTTGATAATGTACACCAATCTTGTATTGAACATTTAATATTTCATCATAATCTTCCTAACCTTATCCCACTTATGTAGGGTCAGCACAACAATTATTCTTCCTCCATTCGTCTCTATAAACCTGTTTTATTCATTTTATCGTGAATTACTCAATCATTTACCAATTTAACAGTCATGAAAACGTGGCTTATTGTATGTTTATTGCCGCTACCTTAAAATTAATCTGACCCCGCGATAATTCACGTCAGCATGGATTTTGGTATAAATACATAAAGCAAAAAAAATAACGACAGTATATTTTATCGGGTTCCGTTTTCATAAACTGCAAAATTTAGGTATAAATAGCCCAGCATGGATTTTGGTATGAATACATAAAGCAAAAAAAATAACGACAGTATATTTTATCGGGTTCTGTTTTCATAAACTGCAAAATTTAGGTATAAATAGCCCAGCATGGATTTTGGTATAAACACATAAAGCAAAAAAAATAACGACAGTATATTTTATCAGGTTCCGTTTTCATAAACTGCAAAATTTAGGTATAAATAGCCCAGCATGGATTTTGGTATAAACACATAAAGCAAAAAAAATAACGACAGTATATTTTATCAGGTTCCGTTTTCATAAACTGCAAAATTTAGGTATAAATAGCCCAGCATGGATTTTAGTATGAATACATAAAGCAAAAAAAATAACGACAGTATATTTTATCAGGTTCCGTTTTCATAAACTGCAAAATTTAGGTATAAATAGCCCAGCATGGATTTTGGTATGAATACATAGAGCAAAAAAAATAACGACAGTATATTTTATCGGGTTCTGTTTTCATAAACTGCAAAATTTAGGTATAAATAGCCCAGCATGGATTTTGGTATGAATACATAAAGCAAAAAAAATAACGACAGTATATTTTAGTAGGTTCCGTTTTCATAAACTACAAAATTTAGGTATAAATAGCCCTTGTCCGTTCCTTTTTTCAGTTTCCTTACTTTTTAACATCCGGCTTCCGTTGTTTTGACGTATTTGTAACGTAAACTTACAAGCAAAAGTTTACGCTACAATTCCGTCAAAACTACGGAAGCCGGATGTAAAAAAGTATTGTTTACCATTAACCCAGCATAATATTTTCAGGGACGGCCTACCATCGATAAGCAGGCCACCATTCGGCACAGTGATTGATGGTCAAGAGGTCACGTTCATACAGATGTGTTCAGACCTTGGCTCGTCTATCGTTTTAGTCCCGGTCATCGCCGTCCTAGGCAATGTGGCTATTGCCAAAGCTTTTGGTAAGTTTGAAATATTTTAATTACTTTACATTGTTAATTGTTCAACTGAGTTTGGATGGCCTAATCCTAAAGTAAAGGGAATATCTAAAAAAGGTCAAAAGACTCTTGGGACCGATTTTGATGAAAACAAAAACTGCATACT
Source organism: Lobophora halterata (assembly GCA_932526365.1). Taxonomy (NCBI): domain Eukaryota; kingdom Metazoa; phylum Arthropoda; class Insecta; order Lepidoptera; family Geometridae; genus Lobophora; species Lobophora halterata. The sequence goes on from OW052012.1 coordinate 4,809,115, forward strand.
CCGGTTTTATAAAAATCAATTACCCTAGCCGAGAATTAAGGAGTAACAGGTTATCGTGCTCTACCACATCTATACGCAGAAGTTAGCTGGAAGAGAATGCTAACTAGCATTAGGTTCGCCTATGTACTTGTTTTTTACTTTGTGCAATAAATCATTTTCTATTCTATTCTATTATCCTGGTATGGGCATGTGATGCGGAGGGACGAAACCCATGTCACTAGAAGAGTGTTAAATATAAAAGTAAAAGGATATACGAGTAGAGGAAGGCCAAAGAAAAGATGGATGGACTGTGTGAAAGAGGATACGAACAAAGCAGGTGACTGCTGATAGAGACGAATGAAAGAAGAAGACATGTTGCGCTGACTCCTCCTAAGAAAAGATTAGGTCAAAAAAAAATATTGTGCACCCCGGAGAAACAACAACATTCACACACTCACACACTCACACCCCTGCACTAGGATTCCCGGTGTCGCAGGTGGCATGGACACATACAATACATCACAACATCCAAGACCCGAGAACAAACATTTGTGTTCGTCACAAATATTTGCCCCGGCCGGGGATCGAACCCGGAACACCAAGCTTCGTAGGCAGGGTCACTACCAACTAAGCCACGGACACGGAAACACACACATTGAAACAAAATCTTATATTAAACAACCGAAAATAACAGAGGTTACAAATAGGCTATGATGACGAATTACCCTGGCCCGGAATTTAGCCAGTTGTGTAAAACAACACTGTGTATTTGTACCATCTCATAAAGTTGCTATGATGGACCAATATCTGGAAAATAATAAATGCATGAATTAATGATTTATTTGTCTCAAGTATAGTTCATTATGGTAATGTCTAATGGCAACTAGGTATTGCGTTCGTACAGCGCCTTTCTATTCGTAATACAGTATTTTTTTCGATCAAAATTGAAGGATTATTTGAATAGTACTTACTAACGACATTTCCATGTGTACAAACAAATGGGTACTGTGTACATTGAATAAACAATTATTTTTTATTTACAAAATGCTTATAAAATCTCACAAGTACCTATAAAATTATCGCCAATAAATAAAATTATTATTTATGTATGATTTATTTTTAATTGGCTACAAATCATTACTCATACGTGCTTAGCGCAATCAAATGGTTTTGGTTTCGTAAACACTGCAGTATACATAATATCCGAATGAAATTAAATTGATTGTTTAAGTCACTTCATGCATTGAACGCGTTTCCTATTTCAACATTAAAGATAATATTCAAGAACACGTAAAAAATAATTGTATTGTTTACTATTTTATCAACGTCACTATGCTTCAGCTAGAGGCTACGGCTGTGTTTTACCAGGAATAAAACCATGTGTTGCTCAATATGCAGAAATAATCTGTATATGTCGGGCTCACTGGCGCGCCTTGAGAGAGTACGTCTAGCAGTTGATGGTTAATTAATGAATAATCCATAAGACAAAAAAACAATCATATAAAAATTAAACATTACAAAAACTTAAATCAAGTACATTGGGCGGTCTTATCACTACTAAGCGATATGTTCCAGACAACGAGTATGGAAACTATAATGATGACCATAAAAAAGAAAGAAGTACGTATACTTTTAAAACGAAGTTCTTCTTATCGTGTCACTAGTTCTTTTGAACAAGTGCGGTGAAAGGATTTCAAGTGCGCCTCAAAAAGGATTCTTTCGTGCACGTACACATACATCAAAACTAAGTTTAAAAGCACCTATGTTTTGTTACAGCGAGTGGAGAGTCAATAGATGCAACTCAAGAGCTCCTAACCCTGTCTCTGACCAACATTTTGGGGTCTTTCGTGGGCGCTATGCCGATCACCGGCTCGTTCTCTAGAAGTGCTGTGAACCATGCGAGTGGAGTCGCCACGCAGTTCGGTGGATTGTATACTGGTATGGTTTTATTCGACTTATCGAATTGGCTAATTAATCTCCACTTCTCGTAATGTGATTGGCCAATTCACGGTTCGCTTCACTCCACTCGTACCCTAATAAACTTTACACGCTTGGTAGTTCTTAACAGTCAAGATTCTGACCGTTAAAAACTACCAAGCGAGTAAAGTAAATGCTTAGGGACTTTGACAGTTTGGTGCAAGTAGGCATAAGTTACTGACTTCGTTGAAGGCCCAGGAGAAGATCACGGGACGAACTTGATTCGTTCTCCAAAACGTGGACCAATGAGGCCCTTTGCCGAAATGTATAGAAATAGAGAAGCCCTTTGCGTAGCAGTAAGAATATTTTTGCACTTTTCACACAGCGCCATCTAGCCCCAAACTAAGCAGAACTTGTATTGTGGGAACCAGATTACCGACTGTTTTTTAAATACATATGAAACACCCGAATAGAATACATAGAAAACACCCGAACTCAGGTAAAATACTAATGAATATTTAAAAAAAACTGCTTTCGAAAAGTTAACCGTGGCTCGGGAATCAAACCAGCTCACTTTCGTTTAAAATACGATTGATATGCTACAGAGAGATCATTTATTTCTAACCAACATAAGCGTACATACCACTACGTCTATTTCAATACACGTGACTGATTTGAAAAAAAATTCGCAAAACTCAAACCGCTGTGTGTTATGACTCATTTTAATACCGTAATAAAAAATATCGTTATCAACAGTAGTCATAATAAACTAAGTTTTTCCTGATAAACGTAAAAACACACCCATTTATTATCTGTACCTGACTTCTGCCCGCAGCTTTACATGCGCGGTATCGGAATGTTAAGTAAAATTAGAAATGCAGCATGCATATGTCATTTTACATCTCAAACAGTTGTCATTATTTGTGTCAGCGTAAAATTGTAAAAGCCGTAAGCTTACAATACAACTGAAACTCGTTAAAATACAAACTGTCGAATAATTGTAAACACTACGAATGTCTGCTATGAAATAGACCTATTGAATGACTGTTCACAGATTAACTGTTTTAAGATCGTAACTTTGCAAACGATTACCCAATCCAAGATCTGTTATAAAAGAGCATGGTACTTGCCTTCACAATGTTTCGACAGTTTACAATTTTACGTCTTTTACAATTTTACGCTGTCGCAAATAATAAAACTGTTTTTTGGGTCAGTAAATAAAACTGAAACTGTAAATGCGTTTATCTTTCCAGGTGTTTTGGTGGTATTGGCGCTCAGTCTTCTTACTCCATACTTCTACTACATTCCGAAGGCTTCGTTGGCCGCCGTTGTGATATGTGCTGTGATATTTATGATAGAATACGAGGTTAGTGTTAAATTTAACTTTATACTGTTTTTACTTTATTTTACCAAATTTATATATTATATATTTATTTAGTTACTTTCTTGTGGTGGAATCTTGCAACTCAAATTTCGAACACTTCCCGATTAGCTATAGGTAGCTGAAACTTTTAGGGTAGCTCACAACTTGATGACAATGCATTCTAAAACCAATATCTCTCGTAAAAGAAGCGAGATTGAGCCAAAACATCAAAACGTTGTTTATAGATTTTTAATCTACATTTCGACAGGAAAAGTACGGTGGAGTCCAATGTATCCTATAGAAGTAATTTGTTTTCAAACAGTTTTCAGCTGTATTTATCTTGCCTCAGCGTGATTGTGCGACAAATATACAAATCGCATTTAAAGCATCAATATTTAGCTCTTATTCATAAAATAAAGCATGACATGGCATACATTTGACCTATATCGTAAAACGAGATAGTGTAAATACATTGATAGTGTGATGAAACCTTGATTTAAAAGAAACTCCATTTTAAAGTGCGATAACATGCGTCTAATTTATGCCAACCTTTGATATGGTTCCAAATTCTAATGTATGTCTCAATAACAGTGGAATCTTTGTTACATCTGGCGGAAGGAAAAAGAATAGGTTTTCATGGTTACCAATGTGTATGTTTGTTATCAGGCTCGTGAAAGTAAGGCACGAATTTCATTGAAGTATCCGTGTCTTAAATAATCTAAATAACAAAATAATATTTAATTAAAACATCGTTGTGTTTGCTCGGAGATTTGTTTCAAGTTATTTTACTCTAATATTTCAATTCAAACGTGATTAAGAGGCACGCGGAAATGGCATCAACAAGTCTTTTGTTAATGAAAAACCTTGAACGTAGAATACATTTCGTGATGCGAGTAACAATGTTAAAATAGATCATTCTAGTAGTAAGTAAAGGTATAATATTATTATCTTCTCCGTACCTTTATCATAACCTATGACTGTGTCCTATGTCAAGGAATACAACAAAAACATACCCATATTGTTTCTCAAACCGTTGCTTGATTGTTTGTTTATTAAGTGACTAAGACCAGAGTTCACCAACAGATGGTTAAGTTTTAAACAGTTGCTTTGACGTTTTTGACACGAATTTTCATAGATGAAACGTCAAAGGTAACGGACGAAGAGGCCTAATCTTCCGATTATCATTGGCGAACACAGACCTAAGTATTCTTGTTTTACAAAATTCAAGTTTTCTAATTATAGAATAATATTACCTTATTTATTATACACAGTTATTCTCAAACGACACACCGCCGGTGCTGTGTTAGATTAGTTATTATACTTTTTTTATTATGGATAGGCAAGCGTTTAATCACTACCTCACGCGCTTAGCTAGTATGAACTTATTCACTCTAGTCTTGAAGGCTCTAAGAGAATAGTGGTCCGGAAATACAGACGCCGGCCGGTAGCGAGTTCCACTCCTTGCTTATTTAAATTCTACCTATGGAAAAGTTCTAAATAATCATTTATAGTTATCCCGATGGCTTTTTTTTTAACATTTTGTTACAACCAGCTAGTTAGTTGTGGAAGTTTGTCTCTGAGCCTAAATACTAGATAAATCAGCGTTTGTATATTTCAAAATTATTTATCCATAAAATTTTCCCGGTAGAGTTTTAACAATTTTTAAAGTTAGAAGATGAACTTAATCGGTTAAGAGGTTTAAGGAATAGGTGGGTCAGCCACTTGTTTCTTAATTTATCCTCATATCTATATATCTTTGTTTTCAGCAAACAATTAGATACAGAGCGTGTATTTAGTTTTTGTTTACGTTCCATTCTAGGTAGTGAAACCGATGTGGCGGTCCCGACGCGCTGACCTTGTTCCGGCGTTCGCTACGTTCGCGCTGTGTCTTTGCGTGGGCGTCGAACTCGGCATCCTAGCAGGAGTGTGTGTCAATGTCATACTGCTGCTATACCCCAGTGCCAGGCCTCAGCTTGAAGTGGAGATTGTGACGGTAAGTGACCTTGTATCAGCGTTGTTGCGTTCGCCTTCAAGTCCGCGATCCGCGATCCTGTGAAGGCCAACTTAATTATAAGGTAGTTTATAATAAGAAAAGAGCTCCCTATTTCGCAACAACTCTCTCCGAGCATCGATGCATCGTTATGATGTAACCTGGGAAAAACGTGAGTAAGAGTATTTTAAAACTCTACTTTCCTTAGAAAATTCATGAATCAAAACTCAAATGTGTAATGATTATATTTTTTTTTTTTTCCTCTTTCTAGTTTTTGATGATAACTTTATCCTTGTATCGAGGATTCCTTATTTTATTAGGTTGTTAAATATCACTCATTGACCAGTGACCCAAGTGCCTATACGAATTCTGACCTCACTTTATGTCTAATATATCTGGTTTATAGATACTAAATGCATTATGAGAATTCCTAACTCTTTTAGATTGTTCAATAACATCTATTCTATTTCCATGTATCGTACATTGCCCCCAGAAATGACTTTTCCCTCCCTAAATTATTCCCTTTTTCCCTTATAAATTCATGTAAATATAATATTAAATATTTTCAGGCGTCAACCGGATATAACTACGTTCTAGTGACTGTAGGCAACAGTCTGTATTTCCCTGGAGTGGAATACATAAGGCAATATGTAGAACGGGCCGCGAAGAAGCAGGGTGGATGCAGTTTACCCGTTGTCATCGATTGCAGATATGTGCTGGGTAAGTTCTACGTACGTGCGCTATTCACGCTAGTAAATGTTACTGAAGAAATGAGAAAACTGTCATTTCATAAAATTTCCAGTATGTGTCCCGCGAAGTTTTTAACTGTTGGCATATTGTTAAAGTGACGAACATGCGTAATAAAATAATAGTTACAGCTTACGAGTTTACTATAGCTCTTAAGATTGCGAAAAATCCTTTTTATTCATATTTCATTCTAATTTCAATTCAAGCACATTTTATTTTATTTTTATTTATTCTAAAGACCAACAGCAATTTATATAAAAACAGGTTAATCTAATGTTATATAGTAATTCAGCCAATTATAGGTCTTTCTAAGTAGTTATAAAAGTAATTCCTACAAAATAAAGAAGTAAGCTTGAAGTAAGATTAAATCTACATGTAATCTACAGTGCATAACACCGTTCAATGACATTACATAAATACAATAAATAGCTAACATATGTTTTTATTTATTGGCTTTATATTGCTTCCACGGCACGCTTGTTTGCTCGTATGTAAGTCAAAAAGTAACTTCAACGTACCAATTATATAAATTAATTAATTAGATTCTATTTTTATAATCTTTTTTTCTTTTACAGGTGCGGACTTCACTGCAGCTAAAGGCATGTGTGCACTGTCAAGTTCGCTGTCAGCGCGCGGACAGCCCCTAGTGTTGCTGTCGCCGCGAGCGAATGTCGCTTCTGTGTTCAGCAACGCTGGGTCCAGTGTCGTTTGTGTGCTGACGCAGAACGAACTCGACTCTACTCTGCAAAGTAAGTATTACTTCATCGCTCTATAGGCATGTGTGCACTGACAAGTTTGCTGTGACCGCGCGGCCAGCCTTGTATTGCTGACGTCCGTCGTGAGCAGGGTTCAGTATCGTTTGTGTACTGACACAACCCTACCATACTCTACAAAGTTAGTATCACTTCACTGTTACTGCTAAAAGTATTACACAAATAAATAATGTTAGAACAGTCACGTAACAGAAGTATGAGTTTAATACAGCAGACTCCGATTCATGATGTTGAAAATCAAAGATATATATTCTATATTAAAATAAATATGGCTTGACCCTATTTATGGTAGGCTGGAGGCCTCTAATGAAATCCGTCTAGCTATGTTCGATTGTGGGTTCGATTCCCGCTTCAGGACAAACATTTGTGTGATGAACATGTGTGTTTGTCCTGAGGATGTTTTCTATGTATTTACAAAAAAAAATATGTATGTATTCTATCAATTATATGGTTCCCATAGTACAAGCTCTGCTTAGTTTCAGGCTAGATGGCGTTGTATGAAATTTCTAAAAATATTTCTTATGGATGGATGCTCCATATTATGGAGTTAAACGCGACCACAGCATATGTATAGTCGATCTAAACAAAGTAACAGCAAATTTACTCCTTTCAGACTTGACTGGCCAAATTGCTCTGCCATTGATCAAACTAAACGGGAAAAGTTCTCCACCTCCCAACTACGAGTCCGTCCAAGACGATGACGTCACTGAAGTGGTGGTCGACCAACTGAACAGGACACCACTACTCAACGGTAACAGGAACGGAGTAAGATCTCTCACCAACGAGGTTAATGACACGTGACCTCATTATTTGTAATTAGTTGTAATGTAGCTAATTGTAGTGAAACAAAATCGATATAATGTGTAATCAAGGTTTTACAAAAATATAGACAACCGACTTCAATTGGACTGTTCTAGTGACCGAAAACACCACTGAAGTGTCACGAGGAAGCAAAAACGCAATTTCGTTTACTTCGACGACATATTTTTTCCAGTTATCTTGATATTAAAACTAACCTACTACCTAAACTGATTTTGATAAAATTTCTATGGCAGCAATCTGAAAGTGACCTCTAAAACATTTTTTTTTTTTTAAATCGGTTCATAAACTACAAATTTCTGAGGTAACAATCATACAAAAAAAACATTCAACCGAATTGATTACCTCCTCACTTTTTGAAGTCGGTTGAAAATAGCGTTAGAACTGTATAAAAGGTGATTGAAAAATATTTTTATTAGTCAATTTAAATGTAATTTTCGTAAGTTTCAATAATTTATCGATCTTGTTTTTTGAGTGACGCATGACTAGTAAGTTTTTGTAGTACCTATGTAGTTAGATAGTAGTTTTGAATTGAAAATTTACTTTATAAGGATTTTGATGTAAAAATTCCAATGTGTATGTCCCATTCTTGAAAAGCCTATGAGGCTGATTCTGCTACAGCCAAAGATCGCGAGTTTTGTTCACAACAAATATATCCAGTCAAATCAGTAGATTTTATGGATCAAATCAAAATTGTAATCTCTTACTGTTAACGGAAACCAGTGACGTATTTTATCTCTATGTTATTTATAAAAGCTTAAAAGCTTATTTTAAACGCTGCAATATTTATAAGTACAACAATCCTATTTCATAAGTTTTAACCATTAAGCTCATAAGTTGCTCTAAGCTTGATTCAATGACAGCCAAACTAAATAAATATAATGACGTATTTTTACTTAAAATTACATAACATTCCCCGATTGAAAAAAAAAGGAAAATTTTGACAAAAAAAAATAGTTCAAAGGAAGCAAAATCAAAACACGCAATTTCATAAACATATATGAATGACATATTTTTCCAGTTATTTCGATTAAAAACCCAGACTACTGAACTGATTTTTATGTAATTTCTATGTGACCGATCTGAAAGTATATCCTCTCATATAAAAATAAATTAAACAAAAAATACAAACGAATTCAGAATGTCCTGCTTTTTTTGAGACAGTTGGAAAATAGTAAAATTACTACTGAATACTGAAGAACACTACAATGCTATGCTATAATTGCCTATGCATAGAGAACATAACTCATATTAATGCCTTTATGCAGGAGGCGTAAAACTTACTTGTATAAAAATAAGTTGCAGTTTTCCTTGGCTCAGACATTATGTTATCGGACTGTTCTATGCAATTAAACACATCACAAAAACATTATAATGCAAGTGTTAAACACTGTTATTGTGTTTGTGTGCGTGCGAAACGAAGCCACTTAGGTGTCGTGAAATGAAATTAAAGTTATTTTGTAAAAATCAATTATAATTAAAACCTAACGTACTTAACTGTCAAAGTATTTCTGGTTAATATTTCTGTCGCGTTTGTCATTCCTAAGTTTATTTTATTAAAGTTACCTATTAATTTTAAATGTGTTTTGTGTGCATCATCAATATATTTGTATGACAACTACAAGCATTTGATATTTTTATTCATTTTCCCTAATAGAAAAGTAGGTAAACAAAAACAAAAGTTTATTATAATGTTTATTTAATAAAATTAAGTATAAATTAATATTAGCACCATAGTATTAAAATTAATAAATGCATTCCCAGACTATTCGGATAATGATTACGTAAACCATACTCCGATGCTACTTTTATAAAAAAAACCTAAATCAGTCTAATGTATAACCCAACAATTAAGTTTATTTTAAAAACTGTGAAATTGTAGAGCTATACCATTTTAGTCCCATCCCAACCCTCCCACAAACTTTTTATTTGTAACAAATTTGAATTTACATTGTGTTTTTTTTTATCAGGAACCCAATAGAGTAAATTTCATGCATTTTGTAAATAGACTACATTTCAAACACCAGTCTTTGATCAGTCTGTTAAAAACTTTGAAATAAGTAAGATATAATTTATTAACAAAACTGTGCAAATACTAAAAGAAACGCAAAATGTATCTTTTCAAAACTCAGCAAAAAAACGTACTGTGAAAAGTAACGGAAGGTACATCTTGTTCAAAACTTTAAATCCTACTACTGAAGGTTCAATTTCGTTTTCACAATGCAAATACAGTTTCGTTTATTGTTTGACGACAGTCTGGTGTTGGTGGTGGAACATAGGTTTGGATGCTGAGAGCAGTTTCTCTGAAACCACGTGAGCGATCCTCGCGCTGCGGCGCCAAACCAGCTCCCTGGTTCTTTCGTGGTTGCTGTCAACGCGGACCTGGATATTTAACTTTATTAATAAGAAAGTACAAATTATTTTCGTTCCAGTTCGTGTCCAGTAGATTTAAACCATTTTAACGGGGTGAAAATAACACTTCATAGCCGACATACTGAAAACTGATCTAACATAGAAGACTAGCTGACGCCCGCCACTTCGTTTGCATTGTGAATTAATAAAATTCCTTTCTTAGTACGCGTCTACACTTCTTGACGAAAATATCCTCGAAACTCCGAGTCTCTACGTTCAGCGGTTTGATCTATACATTGTATGTCAGTCAGTCAGGTCTAAGTCACAAAGTAAAGGTAAATAATACACTGATTGATAAACTTCTGTCAGAAAATTAATTCGAACATTCTTTCCAACCATCCTCACGGCTTCGCCTGTGTGTTAATGTAAAATAACTAGCCTACGTCCTTTCCCAGTATTGTAGCGTGACATCACAATCTTTTGTATGCTATGCACCAATGTATGTATATCCTTAGACTCGAATAAAAACAGTTATTGGGACTATTTATGGACTGATAGAATTTAATTGAATGTGACAGAAAAATCATTACCTGTTTGGGCTGCAATACTTTGATGGAATGTAACGTGGCCACGCCTAGGTTGTTGATCCTCAAACTGAGCTTGCCTACCATCTCGGCTGTAGTGGCGGTGGCTGATTTCACTTCCTTCTTGGCTCCACGCCCGACCTACAGAAAAACATACAAAAAAAAACATTTTAGGTGGGTTTTATCCTAGCAAAACGTGTAGAATAGAATTAGAATAAAAAAATTACAGGTCATGAAAACATCAAGACACATGTAGAAATACTGTAATACATCCAACTAATATTATAAACGCGAAAGTTTGTAAGGATGGATGGATGGATGTTTGTTCCTCTTTCACGTAAAAACTACTGAATGGATTTTAATGAAACTGTACAATAATATAGCTTATACATCAGAATAACGCATAGGCTACAATTTATAAAGATACTGCGCAGACGAAGTCGCGGGCACCAGCTAAATCAAAATAAAACTTTTAAATTATTTCTACTTCAAAGTTCCAATTCTCAATTATCTTTCTAGTCTGCTATTAAATTACCTAAATATGATTTAGTGAATGCTTACGCTTGCGAGAATTCTAGCTAATAACGTTAAAATTGGTTAGTTAGGTATGTATCACTTTCCGTTTGTACATATTTACTACGTACAGGAATTTTAACAATCATGCGCGGCTGTAGAGAGTATTTTAATTCACACACTTTGTTGATTCATCGAAGCATAGCTACATGCATTATGTTGTTTGTAGGGGCTTTCAGTACGACTGTACTCAAAGTCATTAAAGCCTCGATGGAGATCGTTTCACAAAAGCGACTAAGTTCACAGGACCCATTACGTAAACTACTTTCTAAAGTAAAAAAGATTATGCAAGTCGGATGCTGGTCTGTAAAAGCTCGCATCCGTGATGGGCAATTGGAAACAAATAGGATTTGGTTCAACTCGATCTAATTTACGAGGTAAAAGTTAAATCGGCAGTGAATCAGAAATCTAACAAAAATCAAAACAAATTAAAACAATCACTAAACCGGTTCAAATCAGAGGAACAGTGTACATAGTTGCATTCGGTTTGATATTGTGTACAGACGCTCGAGGTCGTTACTCCAAGTTATTTGACAGAGCAATCGATTTAAAACAATGAGATAAGGATCTATTACGTACCACTTTCTCGACTCTTAAAATGAGGGGTCCAACAGCAAAGTTGCTTTTCACTGTTGTGTGGTTGCTCATAATATTGACCGCCACGTCTCCCGTTCGCCGCAACGATGAGAGCCCGTACAATGTTCCTTTGGCACGAGGTTTACTCTTCTCACTCGTCTTGGTCTTATTTTTGGTCTTTGTCGGTTTTTTTGTGGTTGATTTTACGGGTGGTTTCGGTTTAAGCTTCGTTTGCTTTGTGGGTGCCTTTGGTTTGTTGGTCGACGGCTTCGTTTTGTTGGTGGTCGGCTTAGCTTTCGAACTTTCTTTGACATCTAGGGCTCTTGATTCGCTAGCGTTTTGAAGATCTACAGATTCAGGTTTAACTTCATTAAACTCGGGATGTTCTTGTTTGCTGTTCGCGATGGGTAGTTCAGTGGATGATGTCTGTTTAATCTCACCTCGTGCTGTATTCTTCTTCTTATTGGATGATTTCCTGAAAGTGAAGCTCCGTTGAAAACTCATTTCTAAAATATTATAGGGTTTTTATCTACTATCTATCTATTCAGCTGGTAGCCGGCTTTACCAACATACAGGTTATCTCTATGCTACATGGTTCAAGTTGGATTGTATGAGTGTGGTGAACGAAATCATCGTTAAATTTATATCAGACCTAAATTGATTTTGTGTTCGATTCGAGACACTTTTTTTTTCTTTCCAGTTAAGTGCATAGGAATGTTTATGCAGATGTGAAAGTAAATTGCAATATGACCGTAATATAAGTAGCTCAGCATCCCAATTCCGACCTTACAACATCCAATCTTCATTACATTCCCATCCAAGGTTTTTTTAGCTATGTCTATCGCTGACTGCATACTATCTTGGTCGTCAATGCTAAGATTTGCTACGATACGCTCATCATTGTCAACTAAACTTTCTTGTATTATTTAATAGATTTATTCTACCTCTCTTCCTATAGGTAATAGTGTTGACGATATATCTCAAAAGTGGCGAACATATTCGAATGTCTTACCTTTTGTTCTTGTTTTTCTTTGGCTTGCTGCTCTTCTTGCTGGCGTCAATCGGCTGCAGTTTCACGCTGACAGGATCATACGACTCTCTCAGTACGTCGTTCATCTTCTCAAGAATCGTGTCTACGAATTTGTTGTATTTCACTATGTAGATCGCTGGCACTGGCATTTGCTTCTTCGTCGGCTCTGAGAGGGCGCCTGGTAGAAAAGTGATTTGATTGGATTTGTTCTATTAGATTTGTATATACAGCGTTTCATGATAGAGCTAATTTAGAATTATATAGAAGCGTGCTAAGCAGAAGTGTTGTGTTAGTTAGGTTTCTTGAGATGGGTACTTATGTTGTTTATATTTCCATGATTCCTTGAGTTATTCGTTCTATTTCACAGACAAAACTAATTTTAGCTAGTCATAGAACCGTAAATGATTTCCGCTATTTTGTATTTTATTTATAGGTCATCTTTTTTTTTAATTTGTTAGCTATCACCACTAGATTTATTTATGTAGTAGGTAATCTTATAAACTATCCTAGGCTGAGTTTAGACTGTATTAATGTCATCTTTCTTAGATTTGTTCAACGAAGAGGCTTTCTTGAATCGAAATCTTATCATAACTATCAACAATCGTCAGTTTCAAAGTTGAAGTACATAATTTCCGAAGTTGAGTAATCTACCACTTTCTAATCTTTTTCCAAAAATACTCTGATGTAAGTGTTACACACCGTTACCAAATAAGTTGACAGCGTAGGGGAAACTTCATTTTGTAAACAATTTCTCTTTCGACGAACCAAGCATTCACATTTGAATATTCGAATAATATCATTCGTCTGCATTATCATGCGAATATGGCGTCCTACTGAATGATGCTTTAATTATTCTACACCTGATTCCATCCACGTTGCGTTGGCACGCGAGCTACCTAACTGTATCGGTCTCTCGCAGCCCGGTTGAATTCTAATAGCTGGTTACAATTAATACGTCCAGTCAACGGTGGATTTTCTATTTTCCACACGTAAAAGAAACTGCGTGCCATGCCACGCACATTTGAAGAAATCTAATTACGGCATAGATACGAATCCTAACCGAAAACGAAGGCTCTAGAACTTTTCGAAGGGATTGAAATTGTTTAAAATATTTTTCCCATTATATTGACTGTAACTTCAATCTATGTACCTATTTGCGTAAGCTTTTATTTATGGGTGCAAGGGAAATTATCAGGTTCATGAAATATGGTTCATTCCGTGGAAGGAAGAGCTTGTTTAGCGACAGCAGGTGTCTATGTCTATCTACGAGCCGGTAGTAAACCAGTTCCATTTAGGTCGAATACGACTCCTCGCGACACTCCCTGCATTTCACGACGACAAACTTTTAAAATTTCTCTTTTCGCATCTCATTACGTCGTTTTCACTCGGACGTTCGACACGCAAATTTCGCGGAAAGATTTCGTCATTCAGTGAGAGTAATCATTCAGATCGATTTACTTTCTATATCAGTTTTGGGAATAGTGTTCGTCAAGGTCGCTCCCGGTCGGTTCGTGGTAGGCAAGGTCAAAGAAAGTGTCAAGGCTGTAGAAGAAATCGGGTTCATCGTTCGGCGCCCGGTTGGGAAAGTAAGCGGTCACGGCCGACCTCTTAACACACATCCACTGACGCGTTCCTCTTGAACAGCCTGCCGCGCACCTCGCCCGCCGGACGCGCCTAATACATCCACTATCTATTGATACCATCTTACTCCTCATACAAAAATAGATCGTTATTTAGGTAGCAGGCGGGATTTATGAGGAAAGGAATGTATTGTGCGTTATAATACATAGATAAATCGGTCAAAAAGCTAGTTAATTATAACTATGTTTAATTTCTACATACAATACTGTTATGTTTACTGTACTATGGAAAATGTATAGACGTAAAAGATAATGTAATACATGTCATTCATACATGAGAATACGTAATAGTTATGGGCAAGGATGAAAAGGAGTATAAATACTTAAGATTGACTAGTATACATTTATTTTTACAACATAAATTAAATTAATATCACTAGATAATGTCACTCTACTACCAACGGAGCATATTAGATCGGGCAACTAGTTTCCTGACCGATTACTATATTCTAAAACTTAACGCACAAAACATTTTTAGGTATGATAAGAAATTTTACACAAATTCTTTAGAACAACAGATTTATTTCAATAAATTGCCACGAGACCAGTGTGACATGATCTAGACATTAATTTAACTTTTTCTTTCTCGGTTCCATACTGTCGCTTTCACACATCAAACACACTCACTTAATAAATAATAATAAATTAATAGAATAAATAAATAGTCAATAAATAGCTAAGCTACAGGATGAAGGTGGACGGGGCCGGCCGCGGTCACTATCTGAACTTTTTGTGTTCAGGAGCGGCGGCCGCGGCGGAGGACGCTTTGGTTTTCTTTATTTTGCTGATGTAGTTGGCTTTTTTCCCTGACTTTTTGGTATACGCGACGTTTGCCTTCAGTTTTTTAGACTCACGTGCGTGTTTGTTGACATTCCTGCCGAGGGCGTCGGTGATGTCGTCTTCCTCGTCCTCGTCATCGTCCTCTTCCTCTTCATCGTCCTCTTCCTCGTCATCGTCTGCGGGGTCGAGCGCGTCCGAGATGTCGTCCTCTTCTTCTTCATCTTCCTCGACCGGTGCGGCTACCTCATTGGCTGCGTCGGTTTCGGCGCTGGCGGGTTCTTTGATTCCAGCCACGGGTTCTTCGGAGCCTTCTAGCTCGCCTTCGGCCTCGACCTCCTCACCGGCAGCGTTAGCGACGTCATCGACGCTGGCGACGGGGGCGGGAGCGGCTGCAACCGCCTCGGCGACGACAGGAACTGCTGCTGGTTCTTCTTCCTCCTCGTCATCGTCATCTGCGGATAATGTCATACTTTTTACACTTCCTGTAGTGTGATAAAATTGTATAATATCAAAAGTAATTGTAATTAAAAAAATGTGCCGAATAGTTGCTTTTGACTAAGTTCTTCAAATTGTGCTTAAACTGGAGAACTAAATAATTTCCATTTGATAGATTTCAATAAGTAATTTGAATCCATTGCAATCTTACCATCTCCACCAAGTAGGCTGTCCAGGAACGATTCTATGTCATCGCCTTCTTCATCTGCCTCCTCGTCATCATCATCATCATCATCTTCTTCTTCGTCGTCACCTAAAAACATCTACAATTACTTACGAATCCTATTACTCGAGGACGTGGTGGCCGAGTGGATGAGGCCCTTGCCTTGCGATTTAATGGTCGCGGGTTCGAATCCCGGTAGCAGTCATGCGTAAATGGGTTTTATCGGTCAAAAAAAATCTATGTATGCATCCCACGTTCTCGCAACGGCGAAGGAAAACATCGTCAGGAAACCGGCATGTCATAGGATAGAAAAAAAAATGTTCTGTGGCATGTGACATCCACCAATCCGCGTTGGGTCTGCGTGGTGTATTAAGACCCATTCACTCTCCTTCCGAGAGTAGGCCTGAGTCCCAGCAGTGGGAACATTATAGGCTGATTATGCTTATATGCTATTACTCGGACCGTTCTTAGCATTATTAATTAGCGCTCGCACGCTAAACAAATTAACTGTTAAGCAAACAGCTAATCGATCTGGGCCCGCGTCTCTGTAGCGTGACGTCCCGAGGCCTCTCGTAGAAAGCAGGAGAGCGTCAATTTCTCTGATTGAGTGTTTCTGTTTGAATTCATTAGCGATTGAGAGCGCGTGTCACGGTTCTCGCCTCACATTCCGCGCTAGCCCCACCGTGTCCTGGTTCTTAGGAATGTTTATCGATGAAATGTGATACTTTCAAATGCGCCGTCACTATTTCTTACATTCTCTACAATTATTGACTATGACTTCTTCATTTTCTACCTGATATTATTGTCTTGTAAAGATTTTATCTCTTCAATTTCTATAATCGAGCATAAAATGAACATATTCTCTCAGTTCAATTACAATGTAAAAGAAATTACACATGCACATGTAACCGTCGTAAAATGTCATACAAAGCGATGTAATCTCAATAGTAATTGCTTGCTATGGTATAATTTGTAATGTTAAATGACTGTCATTATGTTGTTACGCATTAAATCCTTTAACAAAGTTGTGGTATGTGCATTTGCATTATCATTGAGTAAGATAATAAATAGGTATTGAAGTATTCTGGACTAAGGAATACTGGTTGTAAAAGTTGAAATGAAAATACAATACCGTTACCACTTCTTGCTTGAACGGTAAAAACTATCAAACGGACAGTTTATTTTTGTTCCATTGTGAAAACAGTACATTTCGCATTTAAATGCTCTCATAAACATTTTTAGCAAATCTAAACTTTATTTTCTGGACGAATAGGTACCCAATACTTTTTTTTTTACTGCGGGACACATTGTGTTTGGTACAAATTTGAAATAACAAGAACCTTAACGCATCCTACTATCAACCTACTTATACGCATCATTTTTAACTTCTAGTTAATCATGTTTAATTTAATATTAATTTATGTACTTTAAGCATTAAAATGTTGCACTATAAGCCAATTGTATGCCTTGTTGCCTGGTAGGTATGATTCACAACACAATATTCTTTAACTTTTTTTTAACTACATACATTCATATATAACTTTTCTATTTATTATTTGCTTAAGAATAAAAAGAGTACATAAAGAATAAAACTAATATATCTAAAAACCACGAGTAGTTTGTCCTAGATGTATGCCGGCTCTCATAGTACATACAGTTTTATGTTGATCTGAATTCAATCACAATAAAAATGGCACTTTATAATTACCGAGACCACCAAGAGGATCATCGTCATCTTCGTCATCATCGTCATCGTCATCGTCGTCATCGTCATCGGCAGAGGCGGCCGGAGCCGCTGCGGCCGCTGACTGCCTCGCGACCGTCACCTCCTTATCGTCATCCGGCCGCGAGACGGGACTAGCCCACGCCGTCAACACTAGGCAGCACACGGCCGCTAACCACAACAAAGATCTCATCTCGTATCTGAAACAAACGCACACATTAACACGGCACTGTCACGATCACTGTCACACACACTGTTGTCCTTGACACTTCACCTTTTGACTGTCACTTTGATACTAGGATAGGGCGGAAGTTGTTCCGCTGCGTCCTCCTGGTTTGACGCCTGGACGCTATGGCCGACGACGTGCGGAAACGGTATAGCGGCGGCGTCTTCGAACCGCACTCTTTTATAGAGTTACGTCACACGCGGGGAAGGAAAGTAGTGATGGTAGTCGGACGGCCACAGAACACCGACCGCAGACTGACTAACTATTGGTAGAAAAATACTAATAGATAATAAATAAATGATTCATACACAAATATATGTTACAAGTAAAAAAATCTGATTGTGCTTTGAGAACATGAGTTATACATTCGATGATAAAACGCTGCCTGTATTCTGGAATCAAAATCTACTAATCTACTTTTTATTCTGTTTGTGTTGTGATCGGTGCAATTTGCATTCGGTCGGGAAATATTTTTACTTGCAGAGTTTAATCAAGCCTGTATAAAGTCTACTTATCTTATTCCACAAAGACTACAATATTATGTTATTCCACTGTCGTGACAAACTATCGGGCTACTAATTTCCCCATTTCACGACTTTTGATTAAGTATGAATTAAAAATTAAATTATATCTACAATTTTCAAGCTTTTAGTTTTTAAGATTACTAAGGCATTTTTAGCGTGAGGTATTTTGTTTATTTATATCTTTGTGCTTTTTAAATTATTTCTAAAATTCTTACCTTTGTAACTAGATTTTTATTTACCGTGTTTACTTGTACTGTATAAGCATCTAAGGTTTTAATTAGGTAATTTACGCTATCCTCATTTGTAGGTATGATACTTTGAATATCAATATTGAATGTCTCTTCTTCACTTCCACATCTCTGACCTCCAAAGAGGGGTTGGTCGACTTCGATTTATTAATTTATTCAGCTTATTTACTGACTGCGAGTCTCGACGGAGAAAAGTACCACCATCGAAGTGGTATCAGAATCTTAAAACATTTTGAACATTAGTATGAGGGGACTGGCCCCATACTTTCACTTAAGGTTATGTGTGTAAACTCGCCTTAAGTGTTGATAATGTGACGTAAACCGGCCGGTAAGGTGATATCGCTAGTTTCGCAATCATATTTCACTGACGTTCTTTTTATGATTAGCTTTGAACTGTAATTTTGTGTGATGAATACATTAGTTTCTCTCTCTCTCTGTGGTTGAATCATGAAAAGCTCTGAATTTTCATATTTGTGTTGACAGCAAAAGTGTATTAGCAACAGGCACAAGCTCGACTTTTAAGCTTTGAAGAGATTTTGATTTTAATTTATTTATAGCGTCTCTAGACTACAGTAGCCTAACTTTTGTGCTAGGTAAAGCTGTTGTTTACTGTATAACGGGATTGTAGAGTATACTTTTCTATGTTTATTGACTTTGAGTGCAGTAAAATCAAAGTAAATAAACATAGTAAAGTATGCTCTACAATCCCGTTATTCAATAAACAACAGCTTCACCTAGCACATAAGTGAAGCTTCTCATTATCATAAGTCTGGAGACGTTTAGTGCTGGACATGCCATAAACCATATCAAGCTTCATATCATTACCATCATTGCGCGAACTTCATATTTTTCGTTACTACTTTACCCTATTTTGTAACTACTCTCAGGAGGCCTTATAGCTTTTAGCGATAAGACCGCCCTTTGGTTTGCCTTTAATTAGATTGAGTATAGCTAATTGTTATTTCCTAGTGGTAAATAAAAAAGTTGTTATATATCTATCTATCTACTCAACCCTAGTGTTTCTACCCAAAAGTTTTTTAAATATTTGAAAAACTCCATACACTGATTTTTATATTAACGGTCTACATTAGTACATACAAGCTCACGCCTACACCTTCGTTTGTATTCCAAGTTAACAAAAGTCCTTACCTAGTACGCGCTCATACTTCTTGACGAACATGCCAAATTTCGAGTCTCTTCGTTCAGTAGTTAGGCCATATACTGATAATGGTATACAGTTTTGGAAAAATGAAGCGTTCAAGTTAGAACTTGGAGGCATAAACGTAATGATGGGGGCGTATAAACTGACTATTACTTAGTAGTTTTTTACAATGAAAGTACTTAATCTACCTTGCCCTAAACTATAAAACATCAGTATTAAGTGGTTAACTGGAGTAGGTCATGGTACAATAAAGCGCATCTAATTCAAACAAATGACAACAAAGAAACGTCTTAATTAGAACTCTTTGTAAGAAAGCATATTAAACATACTTATTAAATTCATAATAAATATATACATTATATCTCTACATTTTTTACCAGTCTGTAAAGCTCTCAATCATATCTCACTTTTCTACTTATAATACAAAGGCAATTTGTGAGGATGCAACTATATTTTCTGCCCAAACACGACGAATCTTCTTCTTCTTATTTTTCGTTCGTCTTCGTTTCACTAGTTATTTCGAACCAGTGTGGTGAAAGGATTTCAAGTGCGCCTCGAAGAGGCTCCTTAATTTCGTGCACTTGAAACATGTTTTCGAACTTTTTAGGTTCTATGACATGCCGGTTTCCTCATGATGTTTTCCTTCACCGTTAAGCACGTGTTTTAATGCACACATAGATTTTTGGAACAGAAAAATCCATTGGTTTTCGATCGGATTCGAACCCACGGCCTTCGGATCGAAAGTCGAGTCACGTCCCACTCGGCCAACACGGCTTTTGATGAACGACGAATGAACTAAGCCAATTTGGTTAAAATTCGACACAGGTGCAGTATATGAACTGGAAAAGGAGAGCAAGTTTTTACCTCGATACTGCTATATTTATCGGTATAACTATCAATGCTTAATACATTGAAAGCTTACCTGAGCACTACATAAATGGCCTTAAAGCCTCGATGACACAGGACTAGTTAACAAGCTACAAGCCAGCGAGTTCGATAGTAGCTTTTAAACTCACTTTCACCGGCTTTTGTACAATCTGCTAGTTGAAAATCCTTCAGCACCGCTAACTCACTCACTCGCTAGCTTTTAAACTCGCTGGCTTGTACCTTGTAAACTAGCTCTGTGTCATCGACGCTTAACATCGTCATCATCATCTCATCTCCCTGCCCTTATCCCACACTTAGGCGGGGTCGGCAAAACATATCTTCTTGTTCCATTCGTCTCTATCAGCCGTCATCTCTGTACTTACGCCTGCTTTGTTCACATCCGATCTTAAAATCGTGATCATATTTTTACTACCCTTATAAGCTACCTTAAGATCGCGAGTTGTTAAGTGAACTCTACTAAATTTTGACAAATATAATATCGTGACATTGCCCATAAGCATAGATGTTCAAACTTGTTTTAGAGTTGGAGGCGTCTACAAATATTTGTATTTACCTTGTGAATGGGCCCGGGGGACTTTCTCTCGCTTCATCAATCTCTAGAACTTACACTATACTTTATTGTAGGGAGGTTCTTATTTCAGATCTATCTGAATTTTTTTTTTGTATGTATGAACATTCCACACAACGCTACCTAGCCCTAAACTAAACAGAGCTATATATCTAGTATGGAAACTAGATATCCGCTAGAATAATTATAATGTCCTTTAGTGAACACTTACAGTATGTTTTTAAGTATTTTAATATCGTCGGAACAAAAATAGATAAGGTAAGAGCGCGACAAATACTTACCCGTAACAATCTAATAACTAAGTATTTTAGTTTAATTATATTCATGAGTAGGTACATATAGCATCTTCATGTACTTGTATTACCTAGATAGGTCTATACCTAGATATTTTAAATTTTAATAGAACTCACATTACACATCTATTAAACAATAGTCAATGCATTTCCCTTCATGTCTTCGGGAGAGCCTGGTTTTCTTTCAAATTAACGTCATAAATTACTCCTTGCAACATCAGCTATAAAGTAATATTATGTTACCAGGCAATACAAAGAACTGACTTGTGGTTAATCTGTATCTCATAAAATTGCAACACGAAAGTATAAAATGAGTTGATTTTTAAAGAATACATATTAAAGCTTTATCGAAACAACAGCTTTGAGTTTTCCTCGTGATCACATAAGTTAAATTAAATTTGAATATCCTGTACAAGCCTGTTTCTATAATTTCGGAAATACAATCCAAATATTTTGAGAGGTCAGAAGCTTGACTCGATTTTATTCCGTCACCCACTTTCTTCATCTCACTAATAATACAAAGATAATATGAATTAATGTTTGTCACTCAATCGTGCTGAAGTTACAGAACCGATTCGACTGAAAATTAGAAATAAGAAGCTGAAATAGGACAGAGGTAGGTATTCCAATACCACGCAAACGCATCTACGGGCAGTAGAAGTAGACGAAGTAGGAACCTCGTTTTGTTTGAATAATATGAACCAGGTTTAACGTCTGTCAATCAATCTGAAAAATATAAAGTGCACCTATTAAGCAAGTTCAAGACGAAAGGCCATGAGCGCACAATGATGTCAATCACCTTTATTTATAGCATCGCTCGTCATTATCAGGCTCTTGATATTAGGCCGTACTATCAATAGACTCTATATAATAAAATCACAAAATCTTAAGGTATGTGTTTCAATTTTGATTTAGGTAAAGTTACATACATCACTACTTTAAATTAGATGAGATCATGATCAAACGAAGGTCCATAACTATTAAAAAACATCACAACGTATGTAACTTTACATTAATAAATCTCTGGTGTTCATTTGATATAATTCTGCTAATAGAAATACTAATTAATTTGTTTTGACAATGCCATACTGGGATAGTAGAAGTTGGAAAACCCAAGTTTACTTGTAATCGTTTACGATTCAACGGTGAATTTCTCCTTCGTACGGTTCTAAGAAAAGTTTCATGCCAAACTGCTTTATCACTGTTTTACCAGAAAGTAGGTTTATTCATCTTAAAAGTACTCAGCAACTGAAAAGAAAAACCATGTTTGAAAGAACGTTATTATAAAGTAAACTATTTTGTAAGTAATAATAGTTTCCTTTAAAGATAGACCTAGATTTATTATTTAGTTAGCATGTTCCAGCTAAATAACTTGCGCGCACGCGTTGACTGTTATGCGAGCCAAAATGCAATAACGGAATTAGCAAACAAATGACAGTTGGGACATTATTTTATAAACTACGTGTCAAAAAGCTCAATCAGACCGAGCTCACTTCTGCAAAACCATTCAAAAGCACCATGAATGCATCCTGAATGAGAAAGCATCATGATAAAGATCGTAAAGTTGTCGAATTAGGTGTGAAAACTCATTGCATCTCATAAAACTGTAGTATTTATTGGCTGTAAATGGTTATAGAGCTGAGAATATTATCTTCCTCCTACTAAGGCAAAAGTTCGTAAGGACGCTTGCTCTTCAATCACGACAAAACTACTGAACCGATCGAGCTGAAATTCGGTATGAATATAGTTTATGAGCTGGAAAAAGATAAAGGCTTCTGCCAGTGTATTTATAAAGTGGTAGAGTCACAGGTTTCGGAAATCTATAAAACGAATGTAGAAGCAATGCTTCCTATTCATGCATACTTGTGCTCACAATTACATTTCGTAGTTTCTAAGTTATCGTATAAGCTTCTTTAAAACTGTTAGCATAATGAAGAGCCCAATAACGTTATCATTTCAAATCCTTTAGTCTGTAGATTGTCAGTTGTCGGACTATGGTTTGAACTGCGCTGGCCCAGTAACGCGACCGGTTGCGCGCGGGTACTTTCTTTCGACCGTTCTCACTTCCGTATGCTACGCGTACCTTCACGCAACTAGCACAAGGATCCACCCATATAGCCACACAATATCGGTCGTACCATAAATTAACATTAATTACACCTTAGAAGCCTACCAATAACCGAAAATTGTAGGCGAATTAATTTCGCTTGCTTTCGAAAAGTGAAACTTGTTTCTAATCGACCGTTTTTAATTTTACCATTAATTTTGACTTTTATACGATCGGATTAGAGGTGAAATCTAATATATTTTCGTTGGTTGCCCGTGGCTTAGATATAATTACCTTTTATTACCTTTGCATGCATAACTATAACTGTTAGCGTGATTTCATAATACTTTACAACTGTAGTACAACATTACGCGTTTTTTTATAATGCATGTTTAATGTCGGACTTATTGGAGCTTAATCAAAAATTAAGTTTATTGTTAGGAATGGTGTAAATGAATAAATTACATTCAATGGTTTGTGTACCAGAAACTGAAAATTTCTATATAATGTACGTCAAATGCATAACCGACAACATACGATAAGTAAGATACGATAATTTTCATACAAAAGACATCAACGCGCGCCAACCGATCGTATTTTTTGTTCGTGATAAAAATAAGAGTAAACTCAAAAATCTGGAGGATATCTTAATACATATCAACTTGCAAACAACAATTGTGTATTTTCAATAGTAACTATATATTTTTATTTGTTAGAAAAACTATTTTTCATTTTTTTATGTGAGTGCCATCTATTGGTCCGCAATTGAACTACTCGTCCACTGCTCTACATATCCACTTACTTACTTTAAGCTACTTTACCGACCTGTGACCTGTGTGTGTGTGTGTGACAAGGAGTTGCCGGTAGGTGACGCTTGAACCGGAATTCGTCATTTGTTAACCTAGATCGCAAATTCGGTTTGAAGTTTCGTGACGCCAGAAAAAATCTTCTTTTCGTAGCGCAGCAACAAACATTATATTTCCAAAAATATATAAAAAAAATTGGAAGTAGTATGTAATTTCATCATCATCCGCAGCCTGACTTGCCCCACTGCTGGGTATAGACTTTTCTCTGCTCTTGCCATTTTGCCCGGTCCTGTGCTTATCTAATTTAGTATGAAAAAAAATAGTTATCTGTAAAGTTGGTTTACGAAAGCTTGACGTGACAACGTCATAACCAGCGTAACGGGTCAATGAGCGTTACCGGACAATGACGTCAACGTTTTCGTGCATGCAACCAGCGTTCATCGATAAATTACAATTAAAAAAAAATAGACGTCACGTCAAAAACTTTAAATCTAGAGTTCTATAGGGTTAAAGTGTATGTGCTACATTATCACAAAATCTGTTTGATATGTATAGTGCGTGTCATTGATCAGCAATTAACCTACAAGATCATCATACCAGTGATCCTAGTTACACAATAAACAATCTCAATCATCGGTTTCATAATACATTTGATTGTTAGCATAATAGCATAGCTTATCCATTGAAACGTCAACTTGACGAGACCTTAGCTATTCAACTCAAGCTTTCGATCACCTCTGCTGAGGATCCTTTGAAAGATATAAATATTGAAGCTAAGACATAATATTAACTATAGGAATTATAATTTTTTAAACCGTTAGCCGCAATTATCCTAGAACTGTGGTTTTTACCTAAATGATGTAGAAGGAGATAACTGTCAATGTATTTAAAGACATTTAGCAATATAGAAAGTAAATGAATAAAGCTATAATCATCGATCAATATATATAAAAGGCTTAGTCCTGATTGACTGTCTGACTAAAAGACAACGCACAGGTCAAACCACTGGACGTAGAGACTTGAAATTTCGAGGTTATGTTCATCAAAGTGTAGGCGCGTACGAAGAAAGTTCATGTGTGATTTTAATTATAAGTTTATTTATTTTAACTGTGTAGAATAGTGTTTGGGCGCCTTGGAGTTCTCTGTAAGCCCATTCCGAGTTTTTTCGAAATAAATATCAATATCAAATATTAAAGGAAATTTAAAAAAGAAATTTTGTTAAGTCGCAAAGAAAACGAATTTTGGGCCTCAGCTGCTGCTAGTACTTAATTATACAGCAAAAGTTAACAATATCTGCTGTCTACCTACGTGTGTAGCATATCATACCAAACGAAAAGGCTTTTAGAAAAGAAATGGTTGTCTGTAAAGTTGGTTTACGGACGATAGTTTACCAGCAACTACCAGCGTAACGGGACAATGAGCGTTACCGGACAACGACGTCAACGTTATCATGCCGCCGGCGTTCATCGATTTATTAGACGTAGAGCCACTACAAAAAAATTATGTGTGGCGTAAGTATTATTAGATTTTCGCCATATGTTGAAATAACTTGAATATTTGCAGTCTTCTTGCTAGTCATGTGATCGAATCATGTGACCGAACAATAAGAGCCTTGACATTTTCCGATGAGGACGTTCGTCGCAGTCGCGGCATCCGTCGCTCAATCCGGTTGAGCTTTACGTAGTAGTTGAAATACTCTGTTATCGTCATGTATTCTATTTTTGACGTGTATCTATTGTCTCGTTTTCTGACGATTTGTTAGGGTTATTTCGTGAAATGCAACGGAAGTGGGTAACAGGAAGTTAGCCGTGGTACCAACCTTCTAAAAATGAAGTAAATAGAATCCTTCCAAACTTGAATTAGATGTCAGATGTCTGATGACTTCATGGACTACTGTAGGGCTCGTTTTTAAATCATTTTTTTCACAAAACTCATGCATCCTATTCCTGTTATTCGATGCCTAAAAATCTAAGGGCTAATAGAGTCTATACATATAGAATCTTTAGTGCCTACGTAAAGCCTTTACCTGTAGGAAGTCCGATAAATACCTACATTTCTATTATTGCCAACCTTTTATACACAAACTCACTTTCAAAGATGAGACACACTGCTGACTTAGAATGCACATTCCTTTGTTATTTCCGTGATTATTACGCAAGCTACGCGCCATACAAGTGATTTCTTATCCATTACTATGCGGGTCGTGTATCATTGATGGTTACAGTTCACAAGTTTCATTCAAATGGTCTAGTAGTTGCTTACGTGACTGCAACCGCATTGCTTGCTTGACTCATCTAAAACTTATGATGCTATCTTCTTCATACATGCATTTTACCGTTGGGAGGCGTCCCTGGCAGGATGCTGTCTAGATCGGTACCAACACAGTGTCAGATATTCTGCCGCAAAGCAGTAATGTGTAAGCATTACTGTGTTCCGGTTTGAAGGGCACTGTAGCTAGTGAAATAACTGGGCTTTTGAGACTGACCATCAAAATGTCTTAATGTGGTCGAACAGTGTTGCACCGGCCTATGTGCAACAAAGTCCAGTGTATTATAGAACTGTTCTGGTCATGAGCATATCCCTTACCATCTGGAGAGCGCTAAGTTCGTCTTGACTCAGGTTTACAAAAAAAATGCATTAGCCAGATAATATGAAGAACTATGTAGTTATAACCGCGGTTTCGCCCGCTTGGTATCGAAACAAAAGTAACTTATATATTTAATGTGTTTTTTTTAAACATCAGCTCAGGTTTTCTTTTGGCATGATTGAGAACCAAATATCCATCTAGCTATTATCTTCACAAACTTTCGTTTTTGTAATATTAATATGATACTATACTTAGACTAAAGATTAGGTGACTTATGACTTAAAATAAAAGACACGTTTACCAGCTTAGACCTAAAGTTATATAAACGTCTTAAAGGTACTAGTAAACACAGTAAATATCTACAGTTTCGACACAGCGATAAGCTCGCATCGTGCAAGAGCCGGCTCGTTTACAAAACAATCATCCATTGCATGTGGTTCCACCATTATAGTCATACAATTATTATTACAGCCAACAAAAACATAAGCTCATGAAACTAATTTTAAAGCACATGGCCGAAATTTAAATTTGCAGTGTTCAAATCGTCTGTGAACATTTTTGATGAATATACTCGTAACATGCAATGTTACGTCAATTCTTTCTCAGCTATTTTAATTACAATTCATAAATTAGAGAGAGGGGTTCAGTGAACTATAAGAACTTACCTTATTATTAATAATAATAATAACTACAAGATTCCGTCGTTTATGTACCATGACAAACAGATATTCTTCCACGAAGCAATAATGTGTAAGCGTTACTGTATAATAATCAGCCTATAATTTTCCCACTGCTGGGACTCAGGTCTACTCTCGGTAAGAGAGCGAATGGGTCTTAAATCCACGCGGACCCAATGCGGATTGAAATGAAACTAAATGAAATGGTATTTATTTGCCTATAAAATACAATGACAGTCAAATAGAGAAACTTATAACTACTTATCTAAATAATTCTAACTTAAAAGACTTATTCTAACCTACTCGTATATGAAGTGTATGTATTTATATGGCACAAAAGGACTCAACTCAGCGTTATGCTGGATAGATGGGGTTACCCACCTATCCAGCGCTGGTTTTCAGTTGAGCCCTGTGAAGGTTTGATTGGTAGATGTCACATGCCATAGAACATTTTTTTTCTGTCCTTTGACGGTTTCCTCACCGTTGCGAGAACGTGGAATCAAAGAAATTGTAAACCTACTTTGCGTGGGATGCATACATAGATTTTTTCGACCGAAAAAACCCATTTACGCATTGCCACCGGGATTTGAACCCCAGATTCGACCATCAGATCTCAAGGCAAGGGCCTCATCCACTCGGCCACATGTACCAGCATTACTGTGTTCCTGTTTAAATTTCACTATTCTTCTGGGATATAATTATTAATTCTAATCTAACTAAAACAATTCTAATCTAGTTAAAACGGGTCAAAGTGGACGAGTGTTATAGAAGTGTTACAAAGGCATATTATGTGATTCAGAGTCCTGTGCAGCATTTTTCTGTACATACATATGTACCTACCTACATACACTCAAAAAACATAATCCCTTTGCAGTCGGGTAAAATAACGACGACTAAAGTCTTAAAATGTAATTTGAGTGATGCCAATGGTTATTGGCAAAAAACATCACATGATCTCTGTTCGTGGTAATAATTAATACATACTTTACAGTCACAATATTTATAGTGAAGGCATCAAGGCACGTCATCCGTGGTTTTCGATGAAAAGTAGTTGGTAATTTGGTATTGGCAGATCCGGATCTGCTAAAAAACGGCTGCTCAAAGAATCGATTTTGCTATAAGTAACGTGTTTATCTCGGAATTGACTATTACGACGATAAGACGTTTTTGTGAGGCTTAAAAAGTTTCTCTCATTTCCGTAGTTTTTACACAATGTGTGTAAACTAGCATCAAGCTAACAGCTAGTCCATTGCTGAGCGTAGGTCTCTCTCCGAATAGTGGAAGACCGGTCTTCTGCTTTTTTATTTGGATCATTAAATCTGTATTGATATCTACTGATAAAATAAACTCAATAATCACATACCTACAACCCTTACTATGTCTGTATGTGGGGCTGTGATGTGGGTATTTGCAAGTATTAGGGATCTTTCAATTTAGACGTAGTAAGTTTTTTATACAAAACATAATAATGTCAATAAAATTATTCAGTACGCAATCTAAAAAAAATAATTCATAACGTTAAGGTATTGTTGGTTATTGTTGTTGTTGTTAATTGGTTGGTGGTCATGTGATCAATTTAGTATGAGATTATGTTGTACCATTTAAGCGTCGATGATGCACGGCTTTTTACAAGCCGATTGTTAGCGAGTTTAAAAGCTAGAGTGTGAGCGATTTAGCTTTCGGGAAGAATTGTCAACAAGCAGATTGTAAAAAAGCCGATGGGCGAGCTTACACGCTACAAGCGAACTCGCTGGCTTGTAAAGTGTTTAATCGACGCTTTACGCACTATAGGAAGCGTTGCTCAAGATCTCATTTAAAGGAATTATTCCCATCTGTCACCCTGGTTTGTCCGCCTAGGGTGACAGATGGGACAAAAAAGTTCTATCTGTCCCACCGTTGCTGATAGGGAGACATATGGAACTTTTGTGATTTTAAATGTTATATTTGTCCCCCTTTGACCAACAGATAGAACTATTTATTCCCATCTAGCCTAGATATGAATAGTATGTAGTAGTAGTAGTAGATGGCGAATAGTATCAATACAGGCCTACGGTTAGAAAGAAAGATCCACGTTTTCGTAAACCCCATAAATCTCCCAATTCCGATCTGCATTGTGCAATTTCAATAAAAACGCGATGGTAGCACGTAACCCGCAGCCTGGTTTACGTGGGTTTTGCAACGCATTGTGAGCCGTGCGATCACATGAGCGAGTCACATGAGCTGAGCTGGTGCAGTTACGGAAGGCGGCTGTACTTTCTCCCGCCATTAAGGGTGCCTTTCCACCAGAGATGTGCTATGCAGCTATGCTGCGAAGATGTGAATTCTACGCTACGAAAATATGTGACCGTTTCCACCATGTAGCTGTGCGAGGAAGATGTGCTATAAGGATGCGCCGCCGCAAAGTAGCTGTGCGAGAAAGATACGCAGCTTGAGCTATGCGATGTATCGATAGTAGGGAAGCGGCGGGGCCGGCGCGGTGAGTGGAGATATACGTCCCATAGCAGGCATCCATAGCACGCATCCATAACACACATCCATAGCACACATCCATAGCACGCACCCATAGCACGCATCCTTCCATATAAAAAACGTAGCTTAGTTGAATCCGTTTCCACCAGTGCTAAGCTATGTGCACCAATGAATATGATTGGTGGAAAAGCACCCTAACGAGTTTGCAAGCCCTCCCCTCTCGCCCCTACAATGGAATGAATATTAGTAATTTCCCCGTAAAGGGCAATGTTTGATGATCGTAATCAAATTCAACATCCGCAACCCATAACCATCCACTACTGAGTGTAGACCTCCGTTTGTAAATGCCATTCTCTCCGGTGCGTTTTCTGAATACACCAGAAGAAGCTTGCGAAATTCGTAAATCTTTGGATGTGTATTGGACAATTCGCTCCATCTTTATTTCGACAAATATTTATAATTACCCCCTGCGAAATATGGCATTAACATTACCTTCAAAAAATACTAGTTATAAATGTCACTAAAAGACAAATTTCATTTGAAACGTAGGTACATATCAGAAAATTCGGTCTAGAGCATGTTAGAGAGATAGTTTTCAGTTTGACGACCTCACAATCAATCAAGAGAGCTACATCCATTTATCAAATACCTACCATTGAATCAATTTAATAGCAGTAATAAAAAAACCGGTGTAAAAAAAGGTTGAAATTCACATAACCTATTCATATAGCAGCAAATTTATACTCAAAATTCTATATAAAAAATTGGTTGTCTGTAAAGTTGGATTACGGACGATAATTTAACGTGACAACGTCATATCCATTGTAACGGGACAATGAGCGTTACCGGATAATGAGCGATACCAGACAATGACGTGACATTTTCATGCGCCGGCGTTCATCGGTTTATTAGACGAAGTCACGTCAAAATGATTTAATGTTCAGCTGGTATCCTTAGAAACATTTTCACTATGGTATTCCCGGCTTTTCAAATGTTATCGACTTACACTGAGAAGCTTAGTAGGTACAAGTGTTTCAAGGAACACATTATCACGATGTGATGATATCATGGCATCATCACGTATTTGTACTTTACCTAACATTAAGATGCCCATAGTGTTGATTACACGCAAAATGGTAATAACAGTAGGCAGTAAACCATCCTCCATAGCGATTATTTCATGACAAAACACAATAAAGACTTTTGAAATAAATTCACCAAGCGTAAATCTTTCAAAATATAGTGTTTCAGAATATCAATGTTGTTTCTAATTATTCTTTAAAGTAATTAATAAAAAAACTGTTTTTTTCTTTAGTGAAATTGTTCAGTCGAAATAAAAATATTTTTCAGTTTTATACAAAAAAGTGCACGAAAGGAGCCTCTTCGAGGCGCACTTGAAATACTTTCACTACACTGGTTCGAAAAAACTAGTGACACGGTGAGAAAGAAGAATACAAAAAAAAATTTTTCTTCAATACTTGTAGATACCCAACTCAATATATTTCACAGTCCCTTCTTGCTAACGACCTCTAATATTAGCTTTTGTGCCATGTCCAGATCGGGTCATGCATAACTATCTTTCATGCTCAATGTACATAACTCTTAACTCTAGCTCTAGGACAAAACAGACACAGTGAGAGTTGTATGTAACAGACAAGGATTCCGGAGTAAGAGCATAAGTATAGTTTACTCGTATAGTATAAGCGATTCAATTTTCTAAAACACGATAACGAGTGTGATAAACAGGCTTAATCGTTTAGATGTCTTGCTAATAGAGATACGTTAACACTACTATTGAATTTATCTATGCCAATAGCTAACACCCAGGAGTTAGGTAAGTATAGTATATAAAACAAAACGAATAATCGTCTACCTACTTCTGATGTTTGCTTTTAAACCTGAACGAATAGATAAATTATCTAAATTCGGTAACGTTCTATGCTATTCAAGTCTATTTTATACCTAACAGGATGTGCACGTATTTCTTATATTTTATTACCTTAGAATACCTACTACAAAGAAAGCAAAACCTGTTGCTAAGGACCTCTGGTGATCTCAAAAAACCGGCTAATAATAACAAACCTGGTGAATCACTTGGCTGGATTCAAATTTGCATAGAGTCATGTGACTAGAGACTCAACTGTTAGATGATCTGTGGAGATCTTCGGACTTACCCCGATTACGTAAGAATTTTGATTGAAGACCGGTCCGGCCAATGGGCCTGGCTGAGTATGACATATTTATGGCTCATGAAGAAAGCTTAGACGTACCTACTCTAGGTAGTTCAATTTTGTTAACCCACTGCGCTGTCGAATATTTAGTCATCATTATGGGGCTTATTTAATCCCTAGTCTTTCAACCAAACCAACTGTTTGAACCGAACCAAAGGTTTTTAAAAATATAATTATATTCTACTCGAAGCTAGGTAGCTAAACATTTATTTTTAAATGCTCTCACAAAAAACAGGGTACTGGTTATGTTGGTCACCTTTCCTAGAGTTGCTCGATCTAAAAACTATGAGCCAATTCTATGATTCAGACTCGATTTTCAATTTTCATACCGTACTAGTGTTGCGAATTCAACGTTTATCAGTCACGTGGTACGTTTCCCAAGCTAGGGTAGCCAGTTGCGCCAGACTAAGTAAGTCTAAAGATAGGTAATCGCCGTTGAGCAAGGCAAGTCACGAGACCCTTAGCTCACTAATAAGTTACTGGAAAATGCATTAAAAATTGGAGAACGGATTTAAGTTCTTCATGCAAATTATTCAAATGAGTTAAGCAGACGGTCTGAAAGAATAGCAAGAGCAGAGGGAGACCTTTAAGCGCTATCCACACATTTCCGGGTCAGAGCTCTCTGTGTTCAGAGTTGTTAGTTTCAGTGTTCCCGTCAGGGACGTGCCATCCACCGCCCGTGTTCAGTGTAATCTGTTTCTTTAGCTTCTTTATCCCATATTATATTTTTCTTCTTAGAATTCAAATAATGTGGATTAGAAATATCGTAAAGAATATTATTCTGTCGTACAAGTTCTATCAATCTTTCTGTGTTCCGGGACACTGACGGTCCGGATGCGCCTGACACGGAGCTATGTGAACAAATTTGTACAAGTTGTACGTAACCGATTTTATCCCCTTCCCTGACGGAACACGGCAGGGCCGGGTACCCGGAAATGTGTGGATTGCCCTTTAACCAGCCGTGAGTCAAGTCAAGCTCCGGATGATAATAATTCTGTATAATTAATCAAATTGCCTTTTTGTTTTCCATTAAAAATTATGCGTACGGTATCCTTAACCTACCTACCTTACCTTTTAAAGGTAATGATTGTCATAAACCCATGTTTTTTTACAATCACAAGAAGCGACAGATGGAACTTTATTCCAGTGCCAAATAAGAAATAACAAAATTCAAGAGGTAGGTACATAAGTAAATTATTATAAAATCCCAATATAACATTTTAGTCGAGTTATTGTAATAAAAAAAAAAACACGTTTCTACCTGGAATTTTAAATATGTGATATTTTGAGACAAACTGAGGACAAACTTTGCATTTTAGAGATCATAAAATAATTAAATAGGTACATGCTTTAATTAATTTACGTCGTTTGTAAGGGCTATATAATAAGTAGGTACAAATTTTGTCTGTTATAGCCATATTTTTTAAATACCGCTGTGATTTTGCCAACGGCTTCGTCTGCATGCTCTCGATATAAAAAATATATTTCCTTTGTCTATTAAAGTACGAGGCCGAAAGGAGGTATTCCCCAAGTCCTGGAAAACATCGTTTGTTTATATATATTTTTCATACTATTCAAAATTTTAGCCAAATCGGTTCAGGAGTTTCGGTTACGAGTTAAGAGTACAAAGATCAAACCATCTACATAAATCCTCACAAACTTGCATCCATACTATTAGAAGAACCTATATGTTATTTATCATTTGGTATTACTGAGATGATATTTTATTGCGATTCGATCGTAATTTTAATTAAGTTCATTATACCAATACTAGATTCTGCCCGTAGCTTCGCCCACGTGATAACGTGTCAAGTTAAAAGTAACATATTCGTTTGTTATTATTGAACCTCAAATGAGCTAATACTCATACCGAATTTTAGCTCAATCGGTTAATAGTTTTGATGACATGATTAAAGACCAAACATCCATTAGTCAACACTGGTAGGGTTTTTTTTAGGTTCATTGAAAATTTACAATGTAGGTTAGGTACGTAACCCTTTATATGAATAAACACACAATACACATACTTTATAATTTTAGTAGCATACGCACACCTAAACACATTTTTTTTATTCTTATTTCTAATTACATTAAATGGTGAACTAGGGGTCAAGTCACTTTGAAAAATCCGGGTTGTTGAACTGTGTAAAAAAGTAATAAAAATGTCTTTTATCTCAAACAAATGTCCGAAAGATCTCTTTATGAATCTTATACAAGCTCTCTAGGCACCTTTTTTATTTCTTTCTCACGTAGGCTCTAAAACAAGAAGTAAATTTCAAGAAATTGTGTTATTGTTTCATTTTTATAGTTCTAAAGCCGTTTAATAGCAATCTATCAGGGTTCTTATCGTTTTACACCCGGTCACATATGCGAATCTGTTTGGTTTAACCATGTAAATCTAGCCTAATGACACTTCAATATTGTGATTAAAACTAGTACTTTCATGTTTGTAACTTAGCACATCATGTAAACTCAGCCTAAAGACACTTTACTATAGTAGTCAATAGATGAATCAGGCATAGTAATTTTGTAACGTAGTAGCTTAGAACTTTTTTACTTGTATTAAGTACTTATTGTAACCTACTTCTTGCGGGTCATAACTAACTAGTATTCTGTTAGTAAGAAGAATTTCATGTAAGTAGTAAACCTGTCAGTACAACATGTACTAAACTCGCATTGATATTACTCGAGTTACTGGGTAATCTATTATTTGCATTATTACTTAATCTATATTTAAGTTGTTAATCTTTATGTTTATGTATTCTGTTGATTACCAATAAACAATTATCGATGCCAAGAAGTTACGTAAATAAAACTAAGTACCTACCTAGAAATAAAGATACTAGATTATTTTTAAGCACGATTAGGGATGGTAAAGAATACTTACGAGACACAGTTATACGCCAATTTAGCCAAATTAGCGTATAACTGCGGGGTTATTAACGTTTTAATAATCATTTAATAAAATAGAACTTTCGTCATAAGATTCATTGTCCCCAGAATCTCATAGGATATAAAATTTATGATCAATTAAACCAGCCAATTTAGCTAATTAATATTTTTACATATCAATAAAAATAGACAATTTGATGGTAGAGTCAGGGTCTTTAACCGAGAGAAGGGGCTCCAAGGATGCGCGTGAGTTCGTGACTGAATAACCATTGTTGCCGTCCCAATCGCTTTACTGGTCCTTACATGATTAAGGGAGTTTGTGGTTTGTGTAAGTGGCGGTTAGTACCCTATCATCAAATGAGCAAAACATTACGATCCTGCTTTGAGAATAATTAAGATTTTATTCAACTATTCTTACAAATATTATTACATACATATCACAAACTTAGTACATACCTACCCATCCATATTTGAAATGTTCACTTTGATTTTGTATATTTTTTAGATTAGAATTTTAAAGAGCATACAAATGCCACGCGAGCGTAGCCACGAAAGCTAGTAGTTTTCATAGAACCATTTTTTTTTATTTAAGCGCTTTTGTCGTTGAACGACTATGTCAATCTCGTTATGGCTGTTTAGCCAGTCTTTAAGAAGCCTTTATTAAAAAAGCCTTAGACTATTGTTTAATAGCCCAAGACTTTCTTAATATTATGCAACATTACGCATATAGCCTTAGGACAATAAGAATAATACCGAAAATAAACTCCTAACTCAACCATAGGTTATAATGTTAAAAACCATACGATATTTCAGCTCAAGCACAGAAGATAAAAGGCAGAAGTACAAACTCAGGTAGATCCTCCATAAGTAAAAAAGTTTATTGAAACCATAATTATAATAATAATCAACAAACAAGCTTATTTATAGTATTCTTAATAACTAATTAACATTAAATACAAATTAAATAGGTAATATATTTATTGTAAAAAACCAACATTCGAATAGAGGTTTTTTTTGTTAAAAAAGTATTAGTCGGGCTAATTAATTTCTTAATGATAATATGCAGACTCCGATGTTGCCTGATATGAAAATTCTGATACCTATGACAATATTTATAAAATTCCTCTGAATTTTAATTTAGTGTCATTTTTTTCTATTACGAGTCGTTTTTGCTACAAGTTTGTGTAAAAAACAGACCATAATTAAAAATGAATACCTACACACGCCTAACTTTTAATTTTGAGTTGTGTTATGTCCATTAAAGATAAATAACATTTTAAAAAAACTGCGGTCAAACACTCCCGTGGTAAAAAACAAAGAAGTTAAAATACTGCTGTCTGCTTAAATGGACTTTTTAGCCCACACATTATATTTATTTATGTTTCTATGGATAAAATGTATGTATGCATAACCACATCACTACCACTACCGAATTCGTATTAGTTTTATTTTCTTGTCTGACCTTTTTCTCACATTTAAATAAATATTAACAAACGGTGTGTTTAATATTATAAGGTATTCTAAAAATGTATTTAGATCTCTGTCTTTTTTCACCAGCTTTTTTAGCGACATTGCAATATACATTGTAGACAATGACCTACTAAGATTTTGACTGAAAGAGACCTCATAACCTTTTGTCATAATCGCACGAACCTACTTTAAAATATTTTGTCGAAACTGAAAGCAAGTCGAAACGTTTGTTTCATTAAGAAAGCTTATCGAATTGACCAAATGTGTGTACATGTACGCATAAGTAGGTGTGTCTGCTAAAAGTGAAATTCTGTCAATATTGTTTTAAACCAAATACCTATGCGAACTCTTGCAAAATAATACGTAATCGGTGATTTTGGATTGTAATTTACACTTACTTTTTGTGTAATAAAGGAAGGCAGCTGTTAACTTACTTCGAGACAACAGTTTTGCAACATACACGAGAGCGTTTGCATTAGTTACTGTACCTAACAAACTTATCAAAAGTACATATTTAAAAATAAAATAAGTATAAAACATAAAAAAAATTGGCTGCCTGTAAAGTTGGTTTACGGACGAAAGTTTAACGTGACTACCAGCGTTACCGGACAATGACGTCAACGTTTTCGTGCATGCAGCCGGCGGCGCGGCGGCGTTCATCAATTTAATAGATGTAGTCACGTCAAAAGCAATAAAATTTAAGGAACTTATCGTAAATCTTAATTTTCAATTAGAGATAATGCGCTCTCAAGAGCAACCTATCGACACGAGGGGAAACAAAAACCGGCATTTTTCGGCCTTACAACTAGGATTTCCGGTTGTATGAGAACCCAACAGCGGAATCTAATTGTTTGAATAAATTAAACTTCATAGATGTGTATTGTACTTATCGCAAGTTTAATTTTGTTTTACCAAATATCGCAAGACGCACGATTTTGTATCTCAATCTTTTCCTTTCTTACCTTTACCTATATCTACTTATATCTAGATTTATAAATATAAGAGGCAATGGTCCACACACGCACTTGACAGAGAGGACTGGAGAAAAGGTAGTGAACCATTTGCCCAGCAGTGGGACATGTCAATAATAATAATAATATATCTACTACGACATTGATGCCCACTTGCACCAATTTGTAAAAAAATCTAAGCAATTACATTACTCGATAGCAAGGCCTTAACGATACAGATTAAGGCCGCAAGATCTTTCTCGTCAGTAATATAATGGGTATAAGTTGTGTGGAGCATCAATCTCATTTGTGATAAACAAAAATTCAGTCGTGCATTTGGCCTATTATGTATCATGTTTCTTAAAAATAACGGTGTACAAAGTATTGGTGATCAATAATTAAACTATAAATATTAATTATGATAATTTCATAACACCATGACCGCATCATCAATTACCTAAAGCGGGTACATGATGTCACGAGACAAGTTCCTGTTACTTTCTCTCCATCTCAAATGTATTGGAATTGTGTAAGAAGCCTCACTGTTTATTGTTTATAAAGGGCCTGTATCCGTACCTAGTGTTTGATTTTCTTTTTAAGTCTGGTTTATACACGGTCAATTTTTCATCACCAGAAAAAAAAATACACATGGTCAGAGTTGTCGTTACTGAACACAGATATGGCAAAAAATAATAATAAAATTAAGTCAAATCTTTGTAATTTTTTTTAAATTAAAAATAGATAACTGTTACCGTGAGTTGTTTCCCTATGGATTTGCAGCAGGCGGTACCTGTTATTGATTATAATTTAAGTTTTATTCATCGTTTGGCAAACTCGGGTACCTAGTTCGAGTCAGCTCGCAAAAGCTCGGCTCGGGCGCAATACTCGCGCCGCTGTCACTCTGTCATTTTGTAGAAATTCAAAATTCTGACTGCACAGATACAATGTAGTACACCGTCTGCATTGCCCATTTAATTTTTTTTGGTAATTTTAATTTGGCGGGACGAGCTCATCGCGTTCCGTCCAGACTGGAATGAATTGGCCCAAGACAGAGGGAAGTGGAGAGAATGGGGGGAGGCCTTTGCCCAGCAGTGGGACAGTGAGGGCTCATAAATAAAAAAATAAATAAATAATTAAAAATTGATGGTGTATATTGCTGAAAGCTCTTGTAAGTATGTACCTACCTATGTAGGTTTGCTTCGATGACACACAAGCATTTTTACACGCTGATTGTTGGCGTTTTTAAACGCTAGCCTGTGAGCGTGTTAGCTTTCGGGAAGGATTATCAACAAGCACATTGTAATAACGTCGATGACACTCGGCGACTTTACACGCTACAAGCGAAGTCGCTGGCGTGTAGCGTGTAATAAAGCCGTGTGTCATCGTACTATAAGATTTCAAAAATCGGATACGATAATATGTAAATAGATTGATAGATAGAATATTCTTTATTGTATCACCTTAACATAAATCAAAAGCATAAATCAATCTAAAACAAGGGCGGTCTTATTGCTAGACAGTAATCTCTTCCAGACGACCGTAGACGATATGTTGTTGCGAGAAAAACAGATAAATTTAGAGTGGATTATGGAGTGTACCAAAAGCTATATAGATATATGGTTTTAAACCAAATTAGTTAATAGTTTATTGTATTAACTTTCTGTCTTAGAACAACTTATTCTTTATTTAGTAAGTATGTGCTTTTTTGAATTATCTGATACAAAAAAGTTCCATGCAGTTTAAGGAATGAGAATCAGTTAAAAACTTTGTTATCGTCAGTACATCTTCAAAGTTTATATTTTCCTTGTTTCAAAATTAATTGTGAATTAATCATCTACCATCAACAACTGCAACTCATTAAGGAATTACCAAAACCATTTTTTACAGGAAAGCATTTACCTCGTGCAATCAATGGGGCGTTTTGTTTTAATTCCAAAGAAACCATGATATCAGCAACAATCATGGGAAAAACCGCATCGGATCACCCACTGCTAATAACAGATAATACTCAAAATTTTAACACGCTCGTGCATGAAAGGTGCCTCTTCGAGGCGCACTTGAAATCCTTTCACCACACTGGTTCGAAAGAACTAGTGACACGAAAAGAAGAAGAAGATGAAGAACACGCTACTTGTACCTTAGGAAGGAATTGCTTTCAGGATGCAACTGTCTATCTAGACACCATCTGGGTAGGTACGAAAACAGTGCTAGATATTCTGCCGCAAAGCAGTAATGTATAAGCATTATTGTGTTTTGGATTGAAGGGTACTGTAACAAGTGAAATTACTGGGCTTTCGAATCCGATCTTTAGTATCACTCAAAATAAACTAGCGCTAATAGCAGTGTGACCGGCCTATGTGAATCAAAGTCTGTGCAGCAATATTTTGGTCATGGGCGTGATCTTTACCATCAGGAGAGCACCTATCTCGTTTCGTCACTTGTCTGTATGTATTAAAATAAAACTTTTGGAAGGTCTATTATCCGGCCGCGCGAGGGGCGAAGGTCAGCGGGCAGACCACCAACCCGATGGTCGGACGACATCGTGGAGGCAGCTGGATTTAGCTGGATTCACTTGGCGCAGGATCGGAAAGAGTCCGACAGGGCCGCGGTCGAATCCGACCGGGATCCCGTGACCCTGTCAAGTGCCGATGCGCTGTCAAACCTCTCGTCTGATGATGAGTGGTTTGACGATGCATTGGCACTGAGGTGATTGAAGGAATATCAATGGGTTTTTAGTCGATATGCCACCGGCCACTAGCACTCCGTTAGTAGTCTGGTGGTTAGCCCGACATACCCTTTTAACCCTCCCCGGCTAAAGGGCATGCGCATAAAGCATTTTCCCATTGAAAAAAAAAGGTTCGGAAAGAGTGGCGAGCTAGGGAGGAAGCCTATACCCAACAGTGGGTCGATGTGGGCTGATACAAAAGTGTATAAAAGGTTCATTAGTAAAAAAGTTCACAAAAATGGTTGTGCCTCAGCGTAAACAATAAGAACCTGAAAACTGATTATGATCTTGACAATCGTGTTAATTTCCATAAAGCGATAATAATGACATTTTTTGGACAGCAATAAACCTTGACCTTCCTGCAAACATCGGACAAAGTAGACAGTCAGGTATCGACCGATCCAAATTGCGTCGGTGGAAAATATCCAACAGTCGTAGTACGGTCAGCATTAAAAGTCAATGACCACATTCCGATTTTCAGGATCGCTATACGCCATTTATTTTTTTGACCATGTGGTGTACAGTTAATTTTGAATTAGGTTTAAATTTATGTTAGCTTAGCTTAGCGAGTTAGCTTTCGGGAAGGATTGTCAAAAAGAAGATTATAAAAAAGCCGATGATAAGGGGCGAGTTTACAAGCTACAAGCGAATCTGCTGGCTTGTAGTTTGTAAACTCGCCCTGTGTCGTCGACGCTTAAGACTTGCGTTTTATTGAACGGAACGAAAGCTATAAATACAGTTTTCAGTTTGATCTGTCCTCCTAATTATAAATCTTTTACATAATATTACTAGATACTGACCGATACGTTTTAGACTTGAACAACATTACATAATCTAGAATCTAGAAACATATAAATGACTAGCTGACATACACAACTTAGTTTGCGTTTATTTGAGTTTACCTAAATTTCTTTCTTAGCACGAACTTACACTTGAACAACATTCCCTCTGTATTTTAAGTCTCCACGTGTATTAGTATAAGTAGCGGCACGTAAGTCTAGCGCTGAACGATACGCGGGGGGATTACTGCGCATGGTTATTG
This sequence comes from Lobophora halterata, assembly GCA_932526365.1. Lineage (NCBI taxonomy): Eukaryota > Metazoa > Arthropoda > Insecta > Lepidoptera > Geometridae > Lobophora > Lobophora halterata. Next base: position 4,850,424 of record OW052012.1, read on the forward strand.
TATGTGTATTGTGTTGTCCCCCTCAGGTACCTACCTTACATTTTATTTCTGCGCAATAATCGTCTTTTGTAAGAAGTGTGCGTTTTCTTTCAGTCAGTCAGGACTAAGTTTTTTTAATACCTACTGATTGATTTTTGCTTATCATACGATTTGTCTTACTATTTACCTGCGCAGTGAAAGTTGCGTAGTCACCATTCACAATCGTATAAATATTACCCATGCATTATGTAATATAATCAATATTACCGCTGTTGCATACGAGTACGCAGTTTATTTGATATTTAAATGGAATTCCTTGAATCTGGAATTTAGACAGATAAATAATTGTGATACTTTCATGTTACGTAACGGCGACAAACTGCTGGTTTCCTTTCCTTTTAATTTAAAGGACCTTTGAGTAATCACACTAAAAGCACAATTATTAAGAAATATAAAAGTAATGCCTCATAGGCGATAGTAATTAAATATATTGGACATTTCACACAACACCATTTAGCCCCAAACTAAGCAGAGCTTTTAATATGGGAACCAGATAATAGATACAATACTTATAAACTTTTTTTTTTAATTTAAATTTAAGTTAATACATACATAGAATACATAAACACCACCCAGACTCAGGTCAAACACCGATGTTCATTACACAAATGTTTGTCCTGAAACGGGAATCGAACCCGCCACACGCCCAGCGTGGCAGCCCCATACACTTGCCATTCAACCATCCGTGTCGTCGTGAGAATAGTATGGTTATTGGGTTCTTTAAATTTAAAAATTAAATGTAGGTAGAGTCAAACCTAGTCCTGGACCAAACAGGACCGGGCAAAATGGCAAGAACAGAGAGAGGCCTATAACCAGCAGTGGGCCCAGGCTACAAATGATAGAGTCCGGTGACGCAGTAACAGCCATCTGCGGGTAACTGCATTAAAACCTCTTCCGAAAAAAAATACTGCGATTGATGATGAGAGTCCAACCAAAAATAAGGGAAAAATACATCCATTCTCGACACTCATCCTTCTGGTTTTTATAACATTACTTTATAACATTTATTGGTGAAAACTGAAAACCTTGAACTCATTCCGTAGCTTTTCTCGTACAAATGGGCGAGTTACTGAACTGAAAAATTCTTGTTGAATAGAAAATGAGAGTTTTTATTCGCTATCCACAGTGATTTAACGCAATACGTATTTGAACAATACGTAATTGTTTGTCAAACATAGGAAAAATAATGAAGTCTAGTGAAGAATATTAATTAGTGAGACTATTTAATTTATATTAGGTTCGGATAATATTTGAATATGTTACGCGAATGTGCGGGCGAGCCTACTTACTTATTTAAAAATAAATCAAAGTAACTATTTGTTTGATTTCCATCCATTTTACTTAGAACGTGCAAGTAAAATAAATCGTTCGTTTATTTAGAGCAGACTTTCAAAAACAACTCCGTGCAATATCCTCACGAAGTATTTCAAAACTATTGTAACGCCGATAATAACAGAAAGTAAATAAATATTTTCAGTATACAAACTAGGACGATAAAATGGAACGTTCACTGTGTTAGTGGCACGAAAATCATCGTGGGTTCGCGAAAATTTAATTTTGTCATCGTATACGCAATCGACCCACGGAGGAAGACAGCGTCATCGCAAAACGTAACCGCCAAGTTTGATAACTTGGCAACTTTCTCTCTCGAGCGGCGAGGCAACGGCGGCGGTTCCATACAGCCTGCAGCCAGCCTCATTCTGCCACCAGCCCACCACAGACGAGCCGACACGTTCGCGGGAACGGCGCGCGCTCGCCCGCTCACTCGCGTTACATATTCAAATATTATCCGAACCTAATTTCGAACGAATAATAAAAACAAAACAGTGATTAAAAACAAAAGAAACTAGTCAAGTGTTTTTTATTTGATGTTTTTTGAGTGACATTTTGTTGAGTTGTCTATTGTTGGCGGCAACATGGGAACTTTTGCAACGTGAGTCTTTGTTTTTATTACAGGCGATGAGCCGCACATTTGGTTACTTATTTAATAAGTATATTTTCAAGTTTAATTCTCTTAAATCTTGGCTCTGTTCCATTTCGCAATGCCACTTTGTCTCAAATTGACGGCAAAATTCCTTGCCTCTTGAATAGTATGTAGGACAATGCCAGCCGAGGTGATAAGTTCAAATACATACTTAAATACCTACCTATTAATATGACACTATACCTATAATCACGAAATAAATAATATCGATTCGATAATCACCTTTGAATGTCAGGCTTTATGAACTTTTAGATTCCTTTTCAAATTACTTTTATTTTAATAGATACCCTCCGACTGCTGCTGTTTCAGTGACCTTGCTAAGTGAGCTTGCTAATAAGCTTGAAATAGCTTGGATTGGTAGAGCACTGGATTTTACGAAGTCGTTGGTTGCTAAGGAAACAAATCCTTGAGATATTATTATGAAATTCTATTACATGCCGCAGGAGTCACAGTGCTCTAGCCAGAATCGCACTGTCTTGTGTTCCAAAGGGATTTTGAAGTCGAGGTTAAAGCCATTTTACTGAAATATAATTAAAATATCTTTCTCAATTTATTTATTATTATTATTTATGAGCCCTCACTCTCCCACTATTGGGCAAAAGCCATCCCTCAATATCTCCATTTCCTTCTGTCTTGGGCCAATTCAGTCCAGCCTGGACGGGACGCGATGAGCTCGTCCCACCATCTTCTCCTCGGTAGGTTATATCCCAATAATCTTTAACATGTATTAACTATTTTCAATTAGATTTTTAGGATTCGATATTGAACGTATTCTAGTAAAATAGGTTAGATTCCATCTTTGCATAATTAATTATACATTATGCTGTAGGTTTAAAAATATAGATCGCTATATTAGACAAACATAAAACAAAATATGCAAAGAAAATTTATAAATTATGCAATGAAAAATCCGGTAACCTTTAAATTTAGCTGCCACTTGCTATTGACTGTACCCAAAACTTTTAGTGAAGGTGTGAAAAACGAGACAAATATTTTGACGAATTGTGTCAAGGTTCAAACCGAAAAATGAAAATATATACCCGAAAATAAAACTTTCAACATGAAAATACTTAGTTGGTACCACTGGAAAATATGTTAATAAGAAAAGCTATCGTCTACTAAGTACCCAGTGCCTAGATATGGGGTACTTTTCCCTACTCTACAAACCTGCATTGACATCATATCCTAGGACGTTTTTGACTTGTACCACACAAAATTATACTTATTAATAAGTGTGAAAGTATACAAACACCGATCTTTATGATTAAAATTCCTATGTAGCACTGTTCTGGTCATTGGTAGACGTGATCTCTTATCTTCGAGAGAACGGCTAACTTTTCTCTTCACTTGTTTTTTACACTATTGTTTAATGTTGCTCCTTACTCATACGTGAGGACGTGGTGGCCGAGTGGATGAGACCCTTGCCTTGCGATCTGATGGTCGCGGGTTCGAATCCCGGTGGCTGTCATGCGTAAATCGTTTTTTTTTTCGGTCGATTAATCTATGTATGCATCCCACGTTCTCGCAACGGTGAAAAAAAACATCGTGAGGAAACCGGCACGTCAAAGCACAAAAAAAAAATCTATGGCATGCGACATCCACCAATCCGCATTGGGTCCGCGTGGTGGATTAAGACCCATTCGCTCTCCTGCCGAGAGTAGGCCTGAGTCCCAACAGTGGGAACATTATAAGCTGATCATGCTTATGCTTATGCTTACTCATACATTATGGTAACTTAAACGAAAATTGCACTAAGGTATTTAAAGTAACCATAAGTACCTGATTCTAGGTCAATGACGGTTATTTAGACCCCACACTAAAAGGGGTTAACGATGTTAAAATCACAATGACAATAGTGACGTAATGTCGCCGTGACACCTTGAATGCAGGTCGCAATTGAAAAATGCCGCACGCGCAGACTTGCGATGCGTTGGGTTGCGTAAGCGCCGGATTACGCGAGCATGATGCTACAAGTACTTAGTACTAGACTACCCATTTTCTATAGCGAAAGTTTGACTGAATGGGCAAATAGTGACCTTATTTCAGAAAACTAAAACTGTACAAAATTGGCTAGTGCTCCTTTAATTAGGTATATAAGCTTTAGAGTCGCTTTAAAATCTATGAAGACGATAAAGCCAGCTTTAGATTATTAATAAAACGCTCCTTTTTTTTTTTTTTTTTTAATCAACCTGCTGTGTCCCATTGTTGGGCAAAGGTCTCCCCCAAATCCTTTCACTTGTCGCGATCTTTTGCGGCCTCCCACCATTCCTTCTCGAATCCGTCTAGATCGTCCCTCCAACGCTTTCTCGGCCGACCCCTACGCCGCCGCCCGTCTTCAGGTATCCAGAGAGTGGCTAGTGTTGCCCACCTCACCGGATACATGCGGCTAACGTGCCCCGCCCAATCCCATTTAAGCCTGGCCGTTTTCTGTCCTACGTCGGCAATGCCAGTTAATGAACGCAGTATGGTGTTTCTGACTCGATCGGTCCTCTTGATACCAAGTATACTGCGTTCCATTGCCCTCTGGCAGATCTTGAGTTTGGACTTCTGGAACTCAGTCAATGACCATGTCTGTGCACAAAAACGCTCCTAGTTTATTTTATTTTAAAATTGTTTTTACTATATGTTCAAAGTTATGTTAAGTATAGGTATTAATTTTCAAACCATCTTGCACTGTAAAGTATTTATTGTCCATAAACATTGTGTATCATCTAATTGATAAATTCGAAAGAAACATTAGAGAGTCCGTCGGCGTGTCCTTGTGACCCCGCTATACAGGCTTTTTAGACCTAGTGCGGGGACCAGAGCCCACTGTGGTACGATCCTTATTTAAGTGTTTTAGACTTTGTCTAATTTGTATGTACTTGATGTATGTTTGTGACAATAAAACAGTTATTTATTTATTATTATTTAATATCAATGTTAATATTTGGTAAATGCAGCCGTAAATAAGCCATAACCCTTTCAAACTTATTTTTTTCAGTCTCAGATTCTGCATTGAAAGTGCTTCGGCAAATTGAAATGATTTTAAAAAGTGTGGGTTGCACTTCTGACGAAAATATCAAAAAATGTCTCTAAACGTTTTAAGCATATTTTTTGATCTGTAATAACTTTTCTCTCACTTTCTGTCAATTCGTGGGAGTCATTTCGTGAAAATGGGACGGAAGTATGTAACATAGAGTTGGCCGTAACATGATACCAACCTCAGAAAAATGAATAGAATCATTACCAATTTAAATGTTGCTAATTACCAATGTGAGATGTCAGATGTTACACATCATATGCTACTTCTGTAAGGCTCACATTTTTATTCTTTGTAGGATCTTAAAGAAGTGTTTAACATATTATGATCTCATCTTTTCAAAAACCTGATTGACAAAGATGAAACGTTGATAAAACTTTTTTTATTCGAAGTGAAACTTTTTTGAAATAACATCTTGTGACAATCCTGAATACGGACATGAATTGCGCAAGAGTATCCCCCATTGACTTTCAGATTGCGTAACAACAAGTTTTCGATTTCTTCCCGCCCCGGGCAGACTCGCTTTCGTTGTGTGTGTGTACCCACATATAACCACTTACCTATCTATAAGGGTATTTTTATGCAAGATGGCTTTGCAAAGTTTGCAATCAGTAACCAGAAAACTTAGTAATACTTTGTTCTCTACAACTACTAAGTTTATTATGCTGACTTGCACCAAACTTTCAAAGTTCCTAAGTAACAACTTTACTCGCTTGACAGTTCCTATCGGTCAGAATCTGTACTGTTAAGAACTACCAAGCGAGTAAAGTAATTGCTTAGGGACTTTGAGAATTTGGTGCAAGTAGGCATTAAACTACTAAGTTCCTCTACCAAATAAATAAACTTTTTAATGACCAAATGGAACATACTATTTCTGAAGTACATTTTCCTCCCCATTGGAGTTAAATTGTTAAAAGCAAGAAGATTCATTGCTAAATACATGTGTTCCTAATTTATTCTGTAATTCCATTAATTCTTCAATACAAGTTTTACTACTCTATCCAGTAATAAACAATACTTAGAGTTTTGGCGGGAACATGAAAAATGGCGCATTGGCGGCATTAAATTAATTGACAAAACTTGTATAACTTTGAGTGTTTAAGTGTAAAAACGGTGGTTTTTTATCCATTAAGTGCTCGTGAACGTGTATGAGTGTTGGTGAATAGTGTAATGCTGTAAAACGTGACTTTTCGTGTTGCCTCCAAAACTCCATAGAAGCCTCTAGTAAAGTCGCAACCACCACTACTTTACAGGGGCATGACTTGACTTATGACAAAATAAACTCTCCAATTACTTGACACTGGCTATATACCTTTGATGTGAAGCCAAAACCGAAGAACTTAGGTTCTTCAAAAGAAAAAAAAAACAAAAACAATACTTACTCAGAGGTGACATCACCTGAGCTTCTTCAGATATAAATCACCTTACTAGTCACGTTTGCTGTCAAGATATTCCCTGTATTTTCTTAACCTATTCGAATACTAGACAAACTAAGTATCTTTGTTTAGTTACAAATAGTACAAAATGGAATTGCTTCACCTTGACCAGTTTTACGCTAATTTAGTCAACTCCAAGCACTAAGCGTTTATAAATGCCAATTATTTCCTAAAAGATTTCAGGGTTTCTGAGCTGATCTTAACGCTCTAGGAAGCATTTTAGCGATAGGTACCTATCATTGTCAAAAAAATTATACATACTTAAACTTGTATTTTCGCTTTTGAATGATAATGTGTCATTATCGAATTTACCTGTTCTATTTATATTCTATACTAAATTAATACCAAATAACTAACATCCAATCTTAATTTATTTAATTAATCTTGCCTAGGCTTGTTAGCCTAACAAGCCTAGGCAAGATTTGTTTGGTATTTCATTATCTTTGTGAGACGATAAGTGGCAAATTCCTTATTAAAAATAACAGTATTATTGTAGGTACGTACTAAGTTCATTCGTACTCTCTACGCGCGGTTGGGTAAGACACGCTCATCATAACATAACACAGGTAATAATGAATTTACTTCCTCGCGCGTTGCACAATGTTGCACGCCACTTGCCTTTTGCACTTGTGACATAATAATCTATACAGGATAGACAAATCTTTAATATGATCTGCGAAAGGTTGCAGTTAGAAGATGGATGCGGCAAGCCGAAGATAGAGCGCGTTGTGCACTTTGCGAGAGGCAGTAAGCTGGAATAGGTTTATGTAGGCGACGACGCTAGACAAATATCATCGAAAATCAAATTCAGGATAATTGGCCTATTTTGTGAGAATTTGATGTTCTTGTTAAAAATGCAAGAGTAAGGTTTTTCTGTGTAATTAGAAAATATAGTTTATTTTCAACGATTTTATTGTAAATTATGCCATCCAAAAACGTTCAGACTATATTAATACGAGTATTAAAAATAAATTATAAGAGACTACATATATTCAAAGCAATCAAATTAACATTTTTTTATTCATTATTATTAGCACTAAATTTACTTCCCATTTCTATCACGTAACACACAATTTTTGTAATAAATTTATAGTCCAAAGCCCTGCAATTAAAACCATAAATATTCGTTCTCCTACCTATAAAAATATTAATAAATTATGGTTCTGGTAATAAAACGTAAATGTATAAAAGTTTCTTATAAAATATTATTCATATTTGTCGTGTTATATTTAAAACGTTATGTTAATGTAAGCTCTTCTCAATTCGAGCATCATATTTTTTTAAATTGATAAGTAAATATTTATAAAAAAAATTAAGGGTATAGGAAAAATATTTTTTGTATGTCTCATTATTATCGGTGTAAACAGAACTATAATTTGTATCTATTAAACTTCTTCCCGTAACTATGTTTGCATTACAATCCCGTTAAGTTATAAGTTTCCCAACTTTCTGTTACAATAAAAAAATACCCACGTATATTTTTGTATTTCTTCTGTGTTTTTAAAATTTCTTAGTGCGCTTTTACACATCATAAAATGTTTCAAGTTTCTACGTTCAGCAGTTACGCCTCGACGATGATGTTTAAAATACATATAATAGATTACTCTTCTATGTATAAACGTTTGCACGAAAACTATCAAACTGAACGTTCTTAATAATTGCATAAACTGCCTATACGTAATGTAATGTCTATAGGTTTCTTTGTACGAAGTCAATTATTATTACAGTTATACAGTTGTAAAACGATTATGGTTAACTCTGATCCTTCTGACCTATATTGTGCTCATTGCTTGAAGGCTAGCGAGTCGATTATCCTAAAACACGTTTATTCGAAATAAATGCTTGTAAACGATGTTCACGAACTTAGGTACTACTTTAGGCCTACGATATTATATCTGCTCTTATTTTTTATTAATAGGAGTTTCCTTATAGAAGCTTTATAACACAAACTATAAAAATGGCATAAGATGAGGACCAAGTTTTCAGACAAAAACATTTAATATTCAATCATCTGTAAATAAGGAAGATATTCGATGCAGGAAGTAGGTACCTGTCTACATTACAGGTCTACTTATCAAATTATATTGCATTAAAATTTAAAACTGATAAAATCCAGCAATACCATCCAGTACAAGTATATTTTCAAAAGTTGGCATGAATAATAAATTCACAAGTTCGCTTGTGTAGTGTCTATAAGAGCGCGGCGTGACCTGTAATCGTAAATTTATCAAAGTGTAGTGAAATTGCATTAGTGTGAGTACTTTAACAGCGCCAGCTTTCGTTGACCGACCTGTAAGCGTATGCATCAAAATGAAAAATTTAAATGAACCTAGGTACTTCTTTGTTTAACTTTTTATCCTACAAGTATTATAGAAACATACGTTTATGAGGATAGAGGGATTTTGGCTGAAAAACAGCATGGGCATAGTTTATGAGCTGGCAATATTTTCAATCTCTATAACACGCAGGCGAAGTCGCAGGCAACATCTTTTTTTTTTCAGTATTTCTATATACTGATTTTAATATATATAAAAGGCTTACTGACTGACTGACAGAGCACGAGTAGGCCACTACACGTGGAGACTTGACATTTGGAAGGTATGTTCGTCAAGAAGTGTAGGTAGGCGCTTAACAAGAAAGGAATTCTGTTAATTTGCTACGCAAACGAAGTTGCGGGAGTTAACTAGTTTATCATAAATGCATAATTACCATGTGTTAACTCTTTTCTATATAATTTTAACTCAAAGATCGTGCAAAAGGTCACGACTGCAAACTGTGCAGATGTTAGGAAGTAATCAGAGGCCAATCAACTGCTCTTAACTATTATCACGATAATTACCATTGCTTTGTAACGGCACAAATAATAGTCGCGAACAATGGGGCTCTGAACTATCGAAACGTGTGATAGAGCGTTTCAATTCAATCGGAATTTTAAAGAATGGTGGCGCAAAAAGTAGGCAATAAAAAGTATATGCTTAAACTACTTTGCGATGAACATTTATTTATGTGTCTTATAAATTAAAAGCCTTTTTAGAAGACTGAGAAGACTGTTAGTGCATTTGTGTTGTCCAATAGTTGTGTTAGTTCATTTTTACTTTGCATGAAACTACCGAGCATAACAGTGTTTCAAAACAAAAACATACACACATGGATGGTCGAATGGCAAGTGTATTGGACTGCCACGCCCGGTGTCGCGGGTTCGATTCTCGCTTCAGGACAAACATTTGTGTGATGAACATCGATGTGTGTCCTGAATCCGGGTGTTTTCTATGTATGTATTTACAACAAAAAAGTATTTAAGTATTCTATCAGCCATCTGGTTCTCATAGTAGGTACAAGCTCTGCTTAGTTTGGGGCTAGATGGCGTTGTGTGAAATGTCCAAAATATTTATTATTATTTATTTATTTATTTATCCAAACATATCGATGTCAAAACTATAAAATATCGTGTTAAAAGTTCGCGTGTCCAACATTAAACCAATTAATTTTTTTCATCAAATTCCTAAACGATAAGGCGCTTGTGCATTAAAATTCATGAGACACCGTGCGTGATTGAGCTATTGAGATACTGATCAAGTCCTCAAAGTTCTCAAAAGGTATTGTGAGTATGTCTAAAATAATCAATGTTGACAGATCAATTAGGATTTATTACAAAAGTGCTTTTTTACCGGCAAGTTTGAGTAAATACTGCATTTATAAAGGTTTACACATAATCGTGAGAAAACGGCTCTACGAAAGACAATTGGTCAGCAACCACGTAGAATTCTTAGTCTTAAGCCGCACGTTTCGTTCGAAGAATCGATTAAAAAATTAAAACTATGTTTTTTATAAATAGAAAATGTTGGGTAGAGCCTAGAAAGATATGAAAAACATTTTGACATTGCAAACAACGTCATCTAGCTCCATACTTGTACTAGGGAACCCATTTAACTGATAGTATACCCGATGTTCATCACATAAGTGCTTGTCCTGGCATAGATCATTACGTAGGCAGTAGAAGGGGTGAAACTAACAGTTACTAGGTACGGACATCCTTTATTTCAAATGAAAATAAACCAAATTTACCTAAATACCTATTTCATAGCTTCATAAAACGATTACCTAAAATTGTAACAATAAATAGAGTAGATTTTTGCATTGCCTATTGTTATTTTTGCCGTAAAAAATCTAGCACATAAGTATCAAAGTAAGACGCATTGTAAGATGGAGTAACCGTTTTACACTGGAGAGTCTGTTTCTCAACCACATTGCTTCAGCAGCGAAAATTGCCAAGCTTAGGATCACTTTGGCTAGAACACCCAGTACACGGTGTGAACATCGTGACGAATTCGGTAGGGTTATTAACTGCAATCGGATGCTTGATCGGCCATGTCGGATCAATGATTGTGGTTACCGCTTTTTAATTAAAGGTAGTTTTAGTTGCAGTGTTGTCAAATAGGTATTACAGTCTGAAAGTGTTACTTTGTTCGAAAAATATTCAAATTGAAGGCAGGTTTTATGGTGCATTTTTTTTTAAAGCTAGCGAGACTAACCTACCATACATACCACAACAATGCTTCGCTAGTTCAACGAAACTCCCACTAACATAAAAGTGCTAGGAAATTACAAAAACAAAAATGTTAGATATCTATAATAATCACTAACCTATTTCCTCACTTCACTTCGAGACGGATTTTTTTTGTTTCTGCTTTTCGTGCTTCATAACCGTTAAAATCCAACATCTGAGCTGACAAAGTCTAAAACAAATCAAATAAACAAGCAACATTCTAATTTTAGTGGTTACGCAGAACCAATAGTTAACTAAACGTGAATCCTAAATTAAAGATTTGGCATGCTTGTTATTATCAGTAGTCCGTAGACTATGACATACAAAAATAAGGTTTTTAGAACGTTTTTTTTTATTTCGACCGTAACATTTTGTAATAAACCAACAATCGAAAATAAAATACTTCTCGTACATATACATTATCACTATAAAGTATTACATAAGAGTGGCACACTTCTACTGCATTTACTTATCATACTCGTACATGTAAATTAAAACTAAATTGAGTCAATGGCCAAGTTGAAATCGGGGGCTTCACGTGACTCTTGCTCGCCCGCATCAGAATTTAGATACAACGTTGCCACAGGGTAAATTGATAAGTAGGTACGGTCAGTTACATAATAATGTACAATGCTTTTTACAGACTGGCTTCAAGGTGGTTAGTTATTACATGTAGTACATAACTATTCTGGACATGGGTAGGTGTGATATCTTACCATCAAGGAAGCGCCTAGCTAATTTTCGTCACATGTTTACCATTATAGTAAAAAATAAATCCGGTTATCCTCTCTTTTGAAAATTAAAAAATACAAATATATTTTTCATTTGACTGTACCTTTAGGTTACGTCACCTGCGCTAACGCATACACGGAAATAGTGCGCCAAACAGCTTTTTTATGTGAAAACTCTTGTAGTAAATACCGTACCATCTAATTGCATTCACATGACCACGTTACTGGGTTAAAAATGTAGTTGCGATAGTCAGTAGGTCATTTCTATTGCATCTATCATGGCGCAAGACGATGGCTAAGGTTCATAATCTGGAAAACCAACAAAAAAAATCTGGTCTCGAACAATAACAATAAGAAAAAAATAAATATATATGTATCCTATCAAGAAGAACACAATTTTAGTTTCTGCGTCCATTTATTTTTATTTTTATCTTTACCATTACCTTAACTTTCTTCCCTACCAGTAGAAATAGAGCAGTAGGGATATGTGGAACAGGGGACTATAACGAGAAAACCTTACTTCGTAATATATATAAACTATAAACCCAGTTCAATTTCCTCTGTCAATTCCAAATAAGTCACATACTCGTAGATAGAGCTTCCTCATCCATCCATCTCTTGAGTCGCATGACATGAATCAGGATGTCGATAAAGGCCGACTGGTTAGTGTGAGGTCAACCGCGTTCCAATCACATAGTTTTTGCAAAAAATTGAATTTAAATTAGATCATCGTCGTGTTATATAGATATGAGATTTTACGTGTCATGAATTTAGAAATACATATCTCACATTTAAACTGAATACTAAGATGAGCGCGAAAAACATGCCAGTTCCTAGAGATTTGTTATGTGCCCAATATTTATTATTCTGACCCATTTCCAAGTTTTTTAAAATTAAGTATACTTTTTTTCAATCATATTTGAAATAGAATAAAACTTACATGAAAATTGAACCCGTTGAAGTCTTTTGTATGAAACTTCAGTCATTTACAAATACCACTATCTCAGTGTTACAAAACGTGTTTTTCTACCAATGCTTGTCTCGAATTCTTCATTATATTTATTTCAATTATTTTGCCAAGTGCAAGTCTTGCTCCTATAATAAGTGTTAAATCATAATACTAAGTATTTATTTTAGAAATACTAATAGCATGATGACATGCCGTCTCAAACTATCCTACAGTCTAAAGTTTCGCAAATAAAAACAATGCTATGTGGCAAAATACATATGCGTACTTCATATTAGCCCAGTTCTGTCACGTGAGTACGAAAGGATAATGATTTTTAAAGAACAATGGGTGTTTCCAAAATTTTTTTGCAACGGAGTGGCAAATAGCATATCTAGCTAACCTACCCTATTACTACTACGACTACTATTATTACTATTAGTTACTATTACGACCAACTCTAAACTAGTAAAGCCAATGGTTCTTAATTCACCACACGATTGGTAATTAATGACACATCCCACAGATTTGTTTAAGTATATAACATGTCGGTTCACTAACGATATTTTTGTACACGCACCGTGGTGAGCAGTTAGCGCATATAGATTTTTCTATTTGACAAACTGGCTCCCTAAAAAGGACCAACGAAATAAAAAAAATTAAAACACATAAACCTTTTCATTTCATTGATACCTCTATTTACCTAGAAGTAATATTCTATGAATTATGGAAAAGATATTGTTCTACTCTGTTTCAACCTTAACAATATAAGGCATCGAACTCCAATCGAAATCATTATATCGAAGGTCCTTTATGTCATCCACTGATGTTTTATAGGTAGTTTCGCCACAATTGACCTTGACCAGCATATCCCATAGAGGCGTAGATATTTGAAGTATTCAAAGTTTTTAGTCACGTATTGTTGGCAACGCACTTTCGCTTTAGGTTGGTAATGTCAAAATGATCGAGGCTGCGCATACTCAGTCGATTTATTGTGATTTTGACATTGAATTTACTGAATTGTCTGAGTAATTGCTCAGTGGTTTCATCGAAATCAGCGTTTTTTGAAGTTGAATTCCAAACAAAGTATGTGTTATATTTGTGTATTTGAATAAATATTGCCTTTCAATTAACATTTTTGGGATCTTTTCTCACAAAATAGTAATCAGAAACACGTCTTTTGAATCATCTTTGAAGTTAATCTAAAAAGTTGATATAGCAAAACCTACCCAAGGTTCCTATAGAATTACAAGTTAACAAAATTAATTCATCATGCAACTCTAAAAAAGTACATACTCGTCAGAACAAATTTAGTATCCGGGAGCGAAAGTGTACATAGTTGACATTTAAAGGCGAAGCATGCACGAAGTAAGCTGTCGATGTCGGTCTCAATACATACCTACCGATTCCTCCTCCTCCATAATGGAGATAATTCCTGATGCTCCTTAATGAAACGAACATTACGTTGAACAGCCAACCTATACAATACTACAAAATGATCTTCTGAAGACGAAGGCTCAATAATTGAATGGCGAATGATAAGAGATGGGTTCCTCATACGGCAACCAGGAAAGGCCTGATTTTTAGGTAGGTTTGAGTGAGAAAAATTGCTTACTGTTCTTATTTCATTTTTTTTTTGTTAAAAATACAAGCATTTAATTATAATGAAATTGGAAGTTACTACAAATTATAATGTTTCCACGTGACATGCTCTTAAAACGTTAAGTTACTAGTAGACAGAGTACTCCTTTATAACCGACGAAAAGAAGGAGTGTTCTCAGTTCGACCCGTATATTTTTTAACATATTAGAATCACCTCTTACTCTTACGTTAGAAGAATTATTAACTTCCGGGTTTTACAATTTTACGGAGGAATTAGTATACCGTAGGTCCTTGTAGTTTGACGGATGCACCATGCCACAAATTAAAAGGTATTACGTGGATTAGTTATAAAAGCTAAAAATAAATTAAGTTCAAAAATTGGGAAAAATTTGACGATGATTCACGCGAAATATTTGTAATTTTCGGAATGAAAAACTTCGACAAAAGTTATAGAACAAACGTTGTGCACCAGGACGTGGGGAATACCCCCCTTCGGGCTTATAAGTACATTGATAATACCAACGAGATTCAAACCATTTTTTGTTTATGTATAATATATATCAGTATAACCAGATTATGAGCCAAGCCTTATGTAAAATCTGGACTCGTAATCAGTCATGTTGAACATCTTATCTCCATATTATCTCACATATACTAATAGTTACGTACTTTGGTTACATACGATTAGGTAGTTCTTCTACAATGTCAATGACATAAGTAGAAAGTACGAGTGTGGAACCGGTACATGTCATAAGAGAATGGTAGGTACACGTAGATACATATACTATGGTATACCTATGTGCTTGTAGATAAAAACGAAAGCATGTGCGGTCACCGATTTATTTAATATATCAATGTGATTGCTTCCTGAATGTTATGATACTCTAACTTAGGCCCTGTATTAAGATAAAACGTAATCGATTTTCAAGATTGTTTGTCTTTTCATATGTATTTCATATTTCAAAAGTAGGTACACATAAACGTTTATGAATTAATATTATTAATATTTATTAATGGTGTTTTGCTTATTGATTTCATTACACGATTATGCAATTCATATTAAGACGATACTTTACTGTACCAATTTCATTTGACAGGTTTCTATAACAAAAATATTCCAAATCAACAATTGGCATGTTGTACGCCATATACATATGTAGTAGATTAATAGATGTTTTCATGTACAGTATGGTTTTCTAAAGGTTTTATCGTTAACCGATATAAAATAAATTATACTAAATCATGCTATTTCCCCACTACATACACATGTTCGATCGAACAAGTTTCATTCGAGCTTACTTCTACATCTTTCACCTACAAACAATAAATAAAGCGCAATGAAGCTTAAGCCTTCTACTAAAGTTTTATTGGTCCACATGTGTGTACATATGTACTTGCTCGAATTAACGTAAAAACGTCGAGCATGGTCGTACGTACTATAACCTATCGTTACTCACAAAGCATTAATGAATTGTTGCAGGATACGGCGAAGTTTATTGCTCTTTGCCGTAGCGTTCTCAGTGCAGATATGCGCGGAAAAGGGCAAACCCGAGGACGGCATTCAAGCCGTGCCGAGCGATCTCAGACGGATTGTCAGCGAAGCACTCAATTTGGAGAAGCGGTTTCTGCTAGGCGCTAACGATGCGTAAGTATATTTTTTTAACTTAATTTTCAGACAGCGAGGTCCTTAGAAAAACATTTATGAAACAATAGAAACTTAAAACTTAACACACATAATTCACCAATCATAAAAATCCAATGATAATTAGTTTCACTCAATGGAAAAGAATGACGCAGTATATTTTTTGAGAAATGCATGCAGTATTCTATTTATATTACATCGCACTCTCTGCATGCTTGAAGCCGTTCTCTTGCTTAGTATGGCCATGTATTGCTGCAAAACCATAAGTGCGCTCCCTATAAAACATCTCCGAGGGACTGCAGTGTCGCGGCAATCCCAACAGCAGACGGAAAATGTTGTATTAAAGCCGTAGAGCGCTTAAAGACTAAGTAAGCTTTAAAAAGTGGCAACCTTACAGGGATAGAACAACGCGCAAATTATGATCTATTATCCTATTTAACTTTTCAACCTGCAGTTAGAGTCTGACTAAAACTATATCTAACAGGTTGACACTTAACTATATTCCTTGATACAGACCTCTCGTTTTAGAGTAGTCTCTTAAGTTCAGACTTAGTTTCAGACAGACGCTAATCAGGATAAAAGATTGTCATAAAAACATAAAATCTGAGCTAAGTTTCCATTCTAAGACATATCAGACGCAGTTTTCATTCTGTAAACTAAATTATTGTCTAATTAACCAACGAAAATAAAAACTGAGGATTGTTCTCAATTAGACCCCTATTTTTGTATGTATACGTATAACTTTTTACAGGGTGACCCTAATTTATTTAACAACATTTCCATTGTTTTGTAGGCAAAACTGTACATCAGACGAGGATGAACTCAGTAACACTCCGTGTCCGCCGAGCAAGTACCGCAGCGCGAGCGGCGAGTGCAACAACGTGAGGCATCGCCCGTGGGGGCGACGCGGAGACGTCTTCCTGAGGCTAATGCCTGCCAACTATGCCAACAGTGAGTTAAAGTACTTACAGGTACATATAATTGACGATCTGTGTCCATTCTATGTACCTGACAACTATCGCAGGTTTCGCAAATGTTAGGTTGTTTGCCGTGCCTAGATCGCGTATAACGGCCCGAGCCACCTCACCACTGCCGCGCGGTCTCACAGCTCTCAACGCTCTCCTGGACCACAATCCTGGTTTAGACCTCTTTGCGGATACTGGGACGAAGATTTTGTCGGAATGTTTGAGGTTTTGTGAGCGAGACGTATGAATGTTGATTATTAATTTATTCTATTTTATTTTATTGTTTTTTTAATTTTCTAAAACATTGTAAATTTTATTTAATTTTACATTCAATTTTCCGTAGAATTTTATTTATTTATTTATTCAAATTTAATTGGCTCTTTATTTAATGTAAGTGGCTGCTGCCGTCTTAATTAAAGTAAAATAAATAAATACAAATACTTATATTACTTAGCTGCGTATTTGAAAACCACAAGATACACAAAAGAGTAGCGCCTTTCGGCGAGCAATACCAACCACTAAAGATATGTACAAAGGTATTCAGAATTACAAACTGCTTACCTCAGTTAGTTAAGTAGAGCGTAGCCCGGACAATAAAGACGCATGTTGAAACCCTGTTGCCTCTTCTTCGTTGCGCTCTTGACAGAGCGATCGTGGTCTTCAGGAAGTTGTATAATCGGGGGCTGTGACTCGTTTTACGATATGTCACATTTGTCACAGCTGGCTGAAACCCTGCACAATCAAAAAAAAAATAACAAATATAATAAGAGTATGCGGAGAGTTGGAGAGTAACGACTCTACCTAGTTGCCACTTTATTCCAAACTGCTTCTGATTTCAACCGCGTGGTATCCGGATAAGGCCTACTTCACCAGCTCGTGACCAAAGTAATTTTATCGATAGGTTATTTGCTTGAAAGACAATCAAATCACAATTAACAAAACAAAGTGTCTGAATTCACGCTATCATTGTTAACATCATTTACTATCTCGAAATGAATAAATATGTCCATTTAAAGCTCATGAAATATACCCATATGAAATTAGATTCAGTAGTTTCGGCTAGATTTAGAAACTAGCCGAAACTACTGAATATCTAATTTCATATTTTCCATAAATTTTATGAGCTTTAAACACTATGCTGAGACCAACGGCAAAGTCATTACCCTTAGTTGTTAAGTTAGTTAATAGGTACAAAGGTTATCTGGAAGAGATCTTAATTAAGTATAAGACCGCCCTTTGTAAAAACCCTAGCTGTACATTGTAACATGTTTTTAAAATAAATATTTTTTATTATTATTATTAATTTAAATTTAATTTTAAAGAGCAAGGCCGCGGGCATCAGCTAGTTTTAGATACCTATATGTTTACTTTTTGGTGGTTTAACCTAAGCTATATAACACAAGATATATCCTAGCAATTTTAAAAGATGCACACCTAATTTATTTTACAAAAACACTGATGCAACCTTTAAAAAAATATATATGTTGTAAAGGGTCACACAAAAACAATGATAAATAATCATTTTCCTGTTCATTATAATCATGATGTGCATGCCATCAATCAATTATAAGACTAACAGCTCCAAATAAACTAATCTCGATGATTGATGTGATGATGTAAAATGCAGTAGCTAATGATAAAGCTTGCCTAAGTACAATCGTTTACAATAGTCAGTAAGTCAGTTAAAAAGTTCCTACAAAAAATTAGTTGTCTGTAAAGTTGGTGGATAGTTTAACGTGACTACCAGCGTAACGGGACAATAAGCGTTACAGGACAATGACAGCGTTACCGGACAATGACGTCAACGTTTTCGTGCATGCAGCCGGCGTTCATCGATTTATTAGACGTAGTCACGTCATAAGCAAGCAAATACAAAAAGCTTTGAACCTACCTACGATTGCACGAAAATAAATAGCATGATTGAATAAATTCTTCGAACTGTAGATTAATATTTACCTTTTTGATTGTAATGATTTGTTTGTTTTAGTGGAAATATGTTTGATCATGGGTTTTCGATGATGATGTGCGAAGTCGGATCTTCCTTATTGAAGGTCATTAAAACTTCCTTGTGGATTTTACAGATTAACATAGCATCTAAATAGGTAATAAGTACTTAGTCGTTGTTACCAACTTGAGCAAAAATGTAGCATCTTTCAACTTACTGACTGGGTCTCTCTTCGTATGTTTCTTACCTCAGAACTTCGTCATTTATTAACCGATTAGATTTTTTTTTATTTGAAAGAATATTGACTTTTAGGATCCCATTATTTTTGGTTTTTAAAACAATACAACTGGAAATAATATATCATCCAAGTAAACTAAATTACGTATTTTGCTTTCCTTCTTCTTATCGTGTCACTAGTTTTTTCCTTTGGATCGGTCAGTATTTTTTTTTAATTTACTTGTTTTTACTTAATTACCCGTAGGAACCGGAACGTAGGTTTAGGTGTGCCGTAGGAACGGCACAACTAAAAGGTAAATTTTACATGTTAACGTCTAAACATTGTTGACTTATTAACTATTATTTGATGTAGGTATAGCATCCTCATTGAATGTGTCGATTATATGCTCTAGAGCTCCACATTTATTTGCCTTGTGTCAGAAAGATTCATCTGCTATCAAGATTTCCATTGATAAAAGTTATTTATAACAAACTAAGCGAACAGAATGATAACTATTAATAAATGTCGGATGATTTGTCTCGCTTGAGATGCGGAAGTCGGCCCATTATAGACAATTGAATAAAACATCTCACAAAGTTTCACCATATTCGGACCTACCAGAGGTTTTATCCTTTTGTACGCTATTTATGTTGACTCTCACGTACGTGAGTTTCGTTCATCGGCTTTTTAAGTTCTTTCAAGTAGTTATTATAATTGTATTTATTTAGGAGACGATTTTTTGAAAATCATGGTAATAGGTATATAAATGGAGCATGATATTTCATAAGATTATTTGAAAAATCTTATACTACCACTTTGAGATTGGGTAAAAACATTTAGGTATGTTTTAGTGTTCTGGTCAATCCGTCTGTTTAGTGTTAGTCAACCTCCCAGAGACTAATGGGAAAGAAATCAGTTATATATACGAGTAGGTATGGTTTAGTCAGAAACGTTTGTGAGTGTGTTAGCATTTGCTTAGTTTTTGAGAAGAGATAATATTTTAAAAAGTAATTTTAGACCCTGGGGAAATTATAAACAGCAAATTAGGAAATCAACAGAGTGATTGCAAGTTACCAGGCACGAGCATTAGTACATGCGTTCGTTCATATAGGAAGATCAAAGTTGACTTGTTGCTCACTTTATCTGTAAGTATTTAACCTTTGAAGAATTACTTTATAATATAATGGAGCTTGGCAGTTTACGAAGTAATTAAATAGTAATTCTATACCTTTACTGTAAATACGTGAAGATAAATAAATACTAGGAATTCAAGATGAAGGACCTATAAATTTAAAGGTTAGTTTTAGCTTTACAATCAGTAAATAGTAGAAAATAATTTAGGTACTTAATAAATATTCGTAAGGATTTTCTTTTATCTTTTACCTTAATTTCAAATAATTTAAGTTCCTTTAGTTAGGAACTCTTTACTGTATTGACATCTCTGAAGCAATTTCTTTTTACTTTCAAAATCTTCCGTCAATATGCAAATTGAGCGATTAAAGTTTTTTCTTACATCAACACTTTCTAGTAGTCGTAGGTAGGTATTATCACAGGTATTTCCTAAGACAAGTCCTAAATGAACGGCTCTAAAATGTATTTATAATATAAAAATATAGTACATAGTTATTAAAAACTACTACAATTACAGCATTGCATTCTCTACTTAATTTTGTTACAATAATAAGTCGAAAAATAATTGGCATTATAATTTGAATTTGAGTATAAATAAAATTCAAAAGTCCTGAATTTGAATCTGGAATACAAAATACATGTTCTCTTAAATTTGATTTGTCAAAACCTACCTATTCTGAAATTGAATGCCAATCTTGTAGAGCCAATCCCATTTGAATGTACTCGTAGTAGCAAAGTTGGTCCTCAATTCCAAAATTGGTTTACATTGTCTCAACAGTGAATGTACTAAGACCTTCGCTCGTATTTTCAATTAATTTTAGCGAGTACAACCTTCAAAGTCGGAATGTTAAAGTATTTTTTAAAATATATTTTAGCCTATTTTGAACTTAAATTTCAAATTATATTACAATTAAACGTTTTTAATTCCAACTAGGGCTCAAAAATATATTTCTTGAGAAGTAAATAGCTTATAAATTGTGTAAAATTTACAATTTTATAAATTATTATTATTTAACTATTGTTAAATCAATGTTTGCTTAAATCACCTCAGAATAAGTTCCAAAGAAAACCGGGAACCTACCAGAAACGCCACCCTCTTTTCATGCTTATATCGAAATAAAAACACGTTTTTCATAATGTTTTTTTTTAAGGAGTGTCCCAACCTCTGGACGAGCCACATCTCCCCGCTCCGTCGCTGGCCGTCCGCGCAGCCGCTCAGCTAACTGAGCCGGCTGACCACGACTACGTCACCAGCATGCTGGCAGCCTGGGGACAGTTCCTGATGACTGATTTGGTTGCCACTGCTAATGGAAATAAGGTAACATTTCATTTTTATAAATTTGATAAACTTGTCGAAAATGTCGAACTCGAAGGGCTCTTTCAATTTAGATGTTTTGTGTCGGAGCGCTGCAGTGCTGAGGCGGTGCGTTTGTCGTGCGGCATACGGACGGTCATTTATTTTCATACAAAGAGCACGGTGCGGCAACCGTGCGGCGTCGGTACGAAAATCGTATGCCGCACGAAAAACGCACCATTTCGGTACTGCAGCCATCATTTCATTGCATTTCATTTATTCTCAAACAATTTTTACATTGTGTCGGAAATATAGGTACATACACTAAACAACTAACGTCTGCCACGAAACGTCTAAATTGAAAGAGCCCTAAAACATATTTCATAAAAGTTTCTGAGTTAAGTGAAATAAAACTAAAATAAAATAAACGCAGTGGGTGCCTACAGATGGGCGACGCCGGGGTAGGCCGAGGAGACGCTGGCGCGATGATCTTGACGCCTTCCAGACCAATTGGTGGGAAGTGGCGAGCGACCGGAAAGCTTGGAAAAGTATGGGGGAGACCTTTGCCCAGCAGTGGGACAGTATAGGTTAACTGGAACATAAATGGAGTAATAATCCAACTTTTGTTTCAGAACTTTTATATTTCCACTATTTAAGAAACAGATGATAACGCGACATAAATGACCATTTGGTTTTTTTTATTGTGAATTAACAGACAGTTTCTAAGTTTCTAAAGTAGGTTAGCATTATTATTGGCATTCGTGTACAAAAAAAATAAAATAGGAGATAGAGTCGCCCCTTGTAGCAGTCTGATACTTGATGTTGCTTTGACTGTGCTAGGTACAGTTTTGACGTCATCAAAAATGTTAAACACGACTGTATGACGCACAGGTTTATTCACAAGGATTCGTTTAATTTTCAAGAGTTTTCAAATCATTTACCTCTAAGTATTTTAAGTAGTATTTATTTGTTTCTTTTTACTGCACTGCTTCCGTAGCAAAGGCTTCAATTAAGTCCTTCTATTTTTATTCTAAGCATTAAGTTAATTATGTCCGCTAACCCCAGATGTGTGATCAAACAGTGTGAAGGCTAGCGGACGCATGCTTTTTGTTAAGAGGAACGGATGCAGCAACGCCTATTCAACGCCTAATCATCCGACACAATCTAATGACGCAGTATCAACTCTTGAACTTGGCCAGAGTGATTACATTAATGTACCGTGTGTAGGTGTCCTTGTCATGAACTTATGTTGAACTTTAAAGTAGTGTATCATGTATCAGTCATGTCGTGAAGTATCTGTCAGCTCACGTAGGTACATTTAAGATTTCCTGTACATGTGAATGTACTGCATTATAGACAAAGAAATAAACACATGTGCTGTCTGAGGTACATATGTAAACGCTTTGTCGTTCATTAGTGACTTTAATAGTCTTTTCAAAAACTTGGCTCTAATAGGGCAAACCTTTATCAGCTATAGCACGATTTTCTAGTCATTTGACGTCATAGATTTGTGACGTTGCACTGAGCTCTATTTTCAGGAGTAAAGGCATTAACTTGAAATACCTAATTCTAACTCACTTTTCAGTAATACAGAACTATCGGGCGATATTTCGATCGACACAAACTGATAATGGTCGGATGTCGTAATTTATGTGTTTCAAGTAAGATTGTGACTAGCAAGAGGTATTTTCAAGCTTGAAAAAGTAGTTTGGAAATCAAAACTACTTTTTCAAGCTTGAAAATACCTCTTGCTAGTCACAATCTTACTTGCACAAGCACAAGTCATACAATCGTCGTTTGGAACTTTAAAATTATCATAAAGAAAGTATGTAGATATTAGCAATTGCAAATTGAGACGACCAAAAACTCAAGTACTTGCAAACTAGCCCTGTGTTATCAACACTTTAGCTAAAGTAATGTCTGTTATTTTGAATCTAACTCACTTGCAAAGCACTTTCGTGATAGTTTGTCGAACGTCGAAGAAAGGTTACGTGGGAGTGAAAGCAATGAAGTAACAGACCATCAGTTCCTTGTTGATGCACCAACATTGTGGTGTAGTTAGATATCATCTACAACAATCTAATCACAAGATAATCATATTTCCACTCACACACACTTTGTTCTACTAACTGATCTGTTCCTATTCCAACTAATAGGTATAGGCCACATAAATTGGTAGGTAGTTAGGATATATATCGCTACATTTCAGATCAAACTCAAGATAAAGATACGTGAGTTGATTGCCCGAAGACATTTATACTGGTTATTAGTTGAAATATACCATAGGATTTTAGTCTACAATTAACAAAATATCAAATTCACTAAATGGTGAATAATAATATAATAATAATAGTATTCCGTTCGCTCGCAAGCAAAAGTAATGGAAGTATCATTCATCTAGTTAGTTTTTTTATTTCTTTAGCATTGATCACAACACAACACTATTAAAAACTTGAGGCACAAGAACAAAGCATCTCTAACAATAAAACTAGCCGTATCTAATCTATCTGTTCAATATACTTAGATAAATAAGGCTCATTATTTTACGTAGAATAAGTAGGCCTGAACAAATAGGTCCGAATGAGTGTAATTAGTGCGACACAATTAACTTTCTCTACATAAATACTGGGCTGGGAAAACCTACATACCTAATCTTTCGGTTGATTTATTATTTTTCTTTATTTTTATTATTCGGTACTTATATAAAATCCACAACTCATATGATAAATCAATAAATAAGACATACATTTAAGATTCAAGATTCAAGATTTTTATTCGCCAGAACATAGTATACATAGTATGTTAAAGAATATTATTAGTGCCTTATGTTCTACCATTTATGGTGTGCGAGTTACAGTGAATGAATATAATACTATTAAATGTCAAAGTGAATTTAAATTTTAACGATACCTACTACTTAACTAGGTATAACAATATTAAACAGCACAATACACTAGCACATAAATCTGCCTACTTTTTTGCTAACCTTTGTAAATAGTATATTTTATTTTTCAGTATGATTCATAAATTCCTATTCATATTTATTTTTTCTTTTACATATTTATTAAATAGGCATAAGTACCTTATAAGTGCCCTATTTAAGTTACGAGATGTAACGCCAAACTCAATTTATTAGAGGAATATAAAGCGTGGAAAAAATTGTTATGGATTTACGAGGTATATTTCACAATTATGGCCGGAGGGCATCCCACGCTACGCCTAGAAATAGTGCCTCCGTTAAAATTTATAAACGGTTATTGGTGGTTACGATGAGATAAGGATTAAGGCAGTTCTTCATCGCTGTGTTATTACACAATACGAGTTTAAGAATCAGGCTAAATTACGTATTCCACGTGACTTGCGTAGTGAAAGTTATTGTGCCACTTTTTGCCATTGTTCAGGTTGTTTCGCCTCAATGAGGTGCTATACGAGTCTTTCATGGTATAAAAGTATATTGTGGTAATTTATCTTCACTAAGGCAGGAGCCGAAGACCAGCGCTGAGCTGCGTTAGGGCAAAAAGGATGCAAATGCTGAGCAGGGGCCTGTTTGTGATACAGATACTGTTTATTGGGCCACACCAATTGTTCTGTTATTTGAAACTTTTCATCCGCTAAGGCTTAACTAGATAGATAACCAAAACACTGAAAAATTTGCGGCTCGCTTCGCTCGCCGCGATCACATGTAGGTTATTGTATTTTAAGGTCTTGATAGAGTGATTTCAGGACTTAAGTAAAGGCGTCAAAAATTACGACTCGCTTCGGTCACAGCGATAAAGCTGTACATAACACTACTAACTCAGAAAAAAAAGATTCCCCCCTCCACCCCTTACTAGAGGGCGCTAGGGTAATGATTGCACACGGGCGCAACATGTGCTAGAGTCGGCCCTGAACGACATCGACAATAAACAATTCTTCCACGGGTGACGAAGTCGCACGCGGGTACAGCTAGTTATTTAATATTATTCATATATTTTGAACTATTTACCGTTAGAAAACTTTGTTAATTTAGGTATATAATTTTGGTTATGTTTAAGCTATAAGTAATTATTTATTGGAGTAAGCAGTTATGTAACTAAAGAATAAGTAATATTTTTTACACAACAAAACATAATGCAGTTGATCATGTGTTTATTGCCAACAATCTATAATATCGATAGTTACAGCTATTGCCTACTTAGTACATTTTCAAAGCAATCTAGGCATTTATCGGATTCTATTGCATCTTAGATGCCAATAAAATCTTAAAATTATTAACCTGCATTATTCATAAATTATGCATAGCTCAATTTCATATTTTAATTAACATTCAGCTATACTTACTTGCTTAAATGTTTATAAAACTGGTATTTAAATACCATTTGTAATCAGTCCACTCTAAAAAGAGTAGGCAGGTAGGTAGTTTCGTAGGTAGATAACCTAATTTAAAGCTAGTGCTTAGAGTGCTCTATAGTGACTTATTTCTTTGCTCTACGCTACCGTCAAATTAAACTGACAAAAGATGTTTAGTAATTTTCCTATGCTTAAGGCTAATCCTCAAATACGAATTCCATACAAAATGTTTCGGACAAATACTTAAAAAGTACGCCGTATTATAGTAATTTCTTCACACTATTCGTTTTGTCCATGTTTTTTGATTTCGTCAACAAAAAAAGTGAAAGTTTTCATACTTTAATTTAGATTTTATACGTGTTTTTAAGTTAGTAGGGTTAATTTTAAAACACGTATAAAATCTAAATTTAAGTATGAAACCTTTCACTTTTATTGTTGACAAAATCAAAAAAAATTGACGAAACGAATAGTGTGAAGAAATTACTATAATACGGCGTACTTTTTGATTATTTATCCGAAATATTTTGTATGGAATTCGGATTTGAGGATTCCCCTTAACTTTGTTTCCGTGTTTTGGGGAGCACGTTATCGGTTCCGGATATAACAATAGTGATAATCAAAGTCACAAGCAAAGCTACGACCCAGGAGCCAGAAGGAGCAAAAATAGGCTTTACAAATGTTTTACCAAAGAGCAATAAAATATTACGTATACGTTTTATGAAAGTTCACGAGGTGTTATTTATTCAACATTGCTGTTGCAGAAGTTATAAAGCGTTGCTCTATATGTTTATGCTCTTACAAATAACAAAATTGTTATATCATATTTCATTTATTCAGAATGTAGGTATTATAATATAAACTTAGTCATGTCTTAACCAATTATATTATATGATTATTTAAAAAACAATGCTATCAAGGTCAGACAGGGGATAAAAGAAGAGGCTGTTTGTTAGACATTGTCAAAAGTTTTTATGAGCCATGTCACAACTTATCTTAAGAACTATTCTTAAAAAACTGTTCTGTTAGATGCCTCTTTAATTTTACGATGGTTTGTTTATTTTTACAGGAATGCGGGAACGGTCCTTGCGAATACGTGAGGTCAGCGCCTGCAAGAAACATAGATTCTTGCGGATTCGGTAAGTGAACTAAAAATCTATCAAGTTAATATAATTTTTTAGATTTCAAGTAACAAAAAAAAATATGTTGGTAACATACTTCTCCAGTTACTTTACATAATTCCTACTCTACTTTTTATGGGTTACAAATTAATACTTTAAGCAAAAAAGTTAGTAAAAAAAAAATACGCCGTGTGTTGCAGTGACTCCACTCCACACACATATCTGATTGTACGGACAAGTAGAGTTAGTGAGTTAATTGATCTTGCTAATTGGGATGATTCATTTTCCTATAGAACGATTCGATTCAGCGCAGATAAGTGCGCGTACATTTTGAAACTTATAATGTTGTTTTTGTGACTAACTCAGGTTGAGTCTGTACAAAAATAAATGTATGTAGAGTCACGTAGGTGCAGTAGGTTCCAACACTTGCAACAAACCAGGTTGAATTTAATTTAAACCAAATTTTAAACTCATGGAGCATTATTTTTTAAATTAGGTAAGTACATGGTAACTACACGCGAAGTTGTCCGAAATACTACCGATCTAGTTTTTACTCTATGGTCAGATGTTTGGTACAATCACTAATAAACTGGTTTCAAATCAATTTACATTGAATTAATCGATCGACTTGTGTGTGGGCGGATACCGTAATGATGGAAGATGTTTTTAATACATAATTTGACTCAAATATTAGATAACTTGCTTTAGATTCATTTTTTAATTAATTAGTTTAGGCTTAGGTTTAGTTGAGGTTTAGGGGAGGTCATGTGGTAAACTTACAAATTCACACAGTTTTTGACAATAAAATATTCTTATTCTTATTCTTAAGATGCATTTAATTTATCGTGTTATTTTTATACAAAGTAAAAAGCTCACAAAAAATAATGTTATTTTGTTGTGCTCGTATCTAAGATATCTAATTTTCACTCACAAACCTTTCTATAAACATATCTCTATGTCTCTACGAATGTGTCTGAAATATTTTTAAGTCTATTTTAAAGCAGAATACATCATAAGTACTAGTCAGTTATAATACAGTGATTTATAAAATCTAAATAGTTTTATTTTTTATCATAATTAGTCTGAGTCTTTCAATATACGCCAATTTAAAAAACTCAAACAATCTGTTTTTTTTGTCTTGTATGCATTTTATATGAGTGTGCAATTGTTTCAGAGGTCCGTGAACAGATGAATTTAGCCACAGCGTTCTTAGACGGCTCGGCTCTCTACGGCAGCTCTGAGAAAGAACTTCGCTCGCTGCGGCTCTACGATGCTGGGAAAATCGACCTGGCTTCGTGTCGCAAGTAAATATCCTTGTCTAATCAAACTTTTGTTTATTTTTATCTGCTTAGTTTCTTCTAAAGGTAAAAACTTTAATTAGGGGTTTTAAATAATAGGAAATATATATATACGTGTAGATACGGTACTTTGTGACAGTGACAATGTGAAAATGTGAGATTGGGCCATTCCCTTTATTTTATTATTTGTTTATAGGCTTGCGTTTGACCACCATCGCACCTGATGGTAAGAAATTCATAATCAAATGAAATCCATTAACTCCTTTATGGATATTTGGAACTGAATCCTGCGAAATTACTTAACTGACTGGGCCAGAATTGTTTGTCATTGGTTTCACTTACTTAATTAGATGTGAGCAACGATAAAAGTATCAGAGGTCTTATGGATTACGTATAATTATTCAGCCCAGACAAGACTATAAATTGGTTTCGGCGCGATTGAGGAACATAAATACAAACATTTGCAACAAGTGCGAAGTGTGATTAGCTTCATACAAAACACCGCCCAGACTAGGTAGTACGAGTTACATCATCTACAGCCTTAAGGGGGCCTTCCAATTTTGGCGATCGTAACCGGCGACCGCGACACGCGACAGCGAATAGTTATGCCTAGATTACACGTACCGAGCAAACGGGTGAGACAGTAAAATGTTTCTCGGCCGAGCACTCGGAGTTATGTTTATACGTACCGAGTACTCGGACGGAGAAGAGCACTGTCTCGGCCGTTTGCTCGGTACGTGTGTGTGATCAAGGCATTAGAGCGACCCATTGCTTAGTATGCATTAATATGAAGTACCTACTGGCGGATGCAAGGGACCGCGTCGTGCGACTTACACAGTCATATCGGTGTCGCACGGTCGCCGGTCGCGGTCGCCAACATGAGAATGCTTCCTTTAGGCAACGGCTACACAATACCGATGCAAGATATTATAGAGCTATCAAAATGTAATGTGTGAACGATTCCCATACAGTAGGCTTGCATTCATTACGTTCAATGACACTGCGTTTAGGGAGATTAAATATAATGAGGATGTAAATTATACTTAAGTACAAATTACTTAATCTTAAACATAGTACTCTAAGCGAAGTTATAGTATGCTTGCGATCCATACATATTTTTTTAAGAAGCAGCTTGTTTTTTTTTTAATATCACTCCTTTTTTTGTTATTTACATACCTGTACGAAAGTTGTTTAACTTAATTTTTAATTTTCTTAGTTGTATCTTACTTAATCTATTTGACAACAAATATATGTAGATTTTCAGTATGAATTTGTTTCCTATCGGTATCATGTTTTTTTTTTAAACTATTCAAGGAAAATACGACGTGAAAGCCCGTAAAAAAAATCCCAGTTTCCTGAAGATACTTTACAAAGTGTCATAAATATTTCATATGCATATTATCCGGACATCGTAAAAAAATAATTTATTATTCATAACAGCAGGTTTTTTCTTAAGTATGTATGATACAAGTTTCGCAAACTATGTGCGTGTTAAACATTAGGTACTTCTGATTATGTTTATGCAAATCCATTGTTGTGTGAAAAGTTATGACATACATATTGAATAAGTAGCGGCTAAGTAATGGGTATGTAGTACCTACCGTATACATAAAAATGTCTTTCATTACAATAAAACAGTTATTACAAAATTTTTATTACATTACACAGTATTACTAACTACGTATTTTAATAGTAGGAGATACACTTATCCAAACTAGTTCGGAGTGTATAGCGAAACCGACCCCGCTAGGTTTAATAGGATTATGTACTACTATCATGAGCAAGCATTTACAAAGATGTAGAGATATTAAAAGTTGCTCTTATATCTATGTTCAATGTAGGTAGTAGGTACCTCCTACTTACCTATCCGATACATTGTGGATGAAGGATGTCAGATATAACATAAACAATAGACTAGTACATAATTTCACTAACTATAGCCATTACATATGTTTGTAAGCACATTTTAGTTTGAATATACAGATTTTTTTAACCATGCCTATGATAGGCAGCTAGTCGTAGTAGACTTTAAGTTGAGATACATGTAGGCAGATGTTAACATTTTTTTATGTGTAACCTTGCAGACTTTATTTAAAAGTGTACGTAGTACAGTCCACGTCCAGATTAGTAAATATATAGTGGACATACCATGTATTCGCACAAAGCGCTTTGCTTCCACTTTCATTATGCGAACCGCCAAGGAATGGAATGCTCTGCCGGCGTCAGTGTTTCCCGATCACTATAATTTGGGTTCTTCAAGGCAAGAGTGAATAGGATTATTCTAGGTAAGCGTGCTACATCGTCGACCACATCGTCACTTACCATCGGGTGAGATGACGCAAGACGACGTAGTCAAACGCAAGCCTATATTTATTTAAAAAAAAAATACTTTTACTATTTACCCCTTAAAAAACGTACAAAAGATCCGTACTCTGGCTTAACAAAATATACCTATAGGAAGGTATGCATAGCATTAAACATTAAGTAGAATACAGACGTACTGATGATGATGATCTCATTATAGAGCTAGGAAATGGTGATTTCCTATTTATTTTTTCACAAGACAAATCTGATAAAAACGTATGTATGTGCCATTAAGTTGGCCTGATTGTATGCTAATACGGTCCTTGTGATGCTTTGCATGTATTTGATTCCCATCTCGTAAAGACTCGTACCTACAGCATGTTCGATTTATTAAACGTCTGTTTGTGTACTTGTTTGAAATTGCAATGTATTGTATTATATTGTTTGCAATAATAATTAAATATCGAACAGGTTCCTACAGACTTTATATTATAACCCCCGATGCAAAAACGGGTAGATTTTACGTTGACATTGTAGCTCCCAATTGGACTCTTCGACGATAACGAATAAACCCTTAAAATATGAAACTAGAAAGTAGCACAAAAATAGTCCAATGACGATTTACCTTAAACCGTAGCTCTCGATTGAAATACATTTTTTTTTTATTTGAAGGCTTATTTAGTCGGAATAATTTTAATTTAGTTTATTACAACTAGTAGTTTAATAATATCTAAATTACAATGTTCCAATTCCTTTCAGATGCAACGAAAAATCTCCCACTGCTCCCCTGTACAAAGCTCTTCTATCAGAGCATAACAGAATCGCCGGCGAGCTGTATTCCATGAATCCGTTCTGGGACGACACCACTCTGTTCCTGGAGACCAGGCGGGCAGTCGCGGCCATCGTGCAACACATCACCTTTAACGAGTTCCTGCCCGTACTTTTGGGAGAGGTAAAAATAATTTAATTTATAAATAAGATGGGACCAAAGAAATCCGGCCCAATACATTTGAAGGTAATAAGATAAAGCGCTATAAAGGTAGGGTAGACATACAAGGCTATGCTTAGTAAGGAACCCGTTTGCATCTTTTTATGAAAACAAGTAACGACGCGAGCAAGGTGCTCTTTTAATGGTGAGAGATCACGCATGCCCATAATCAAAACAAAGATACTCAACACTGTGCATTAAATTCGCCCGTGTGACATAGCGTTCGTCTACTTTGAGTAATTTTAATGTTTAGTGTCAAAGGACCAGTAATTTAACTAGCTACAATTCCCCGTTAAACCGAAATAGTAAGGCACATTACTGCTGCTTGATGGCAGAATATCTTTATATGAACCGCAAGTTTTGAGCCGGAAATAATCAAAGTTGTTTCCAGGTGGGAATGGCCAAAGCTGAACTGAAGCTGACTTCTCTGGGCTTCTGGCGAGGGTACTCTAGTGCGAACCGCGCCGGAGCCTACTCAGAACTCGTAGCTGTTGCTCCTATCTTCAAGGCTATGATGAATGAGAAACTGGTACGTTAAGTCGAACACACATTTCTTTGACTACTACTCTGTTTTTCCTGAGTGGTAATAGTTTTCGGACATTTAACACAACGCTGTCTAGCCACAAACTAAGCAGAGCTTACGCTATGAGAACTATGTATAAAGAAAAAATATGACTAAAAGTATTATGTAATGTCCTTTTCGAGACCCCAAGTGAAATTTCGTCCAAATCGGTTTAGTAGTTTCGGCGTGATTTAGAAATAAACATCTAAGTATACAAAAATATCTTTACTTACAATACCAAAACTTCATCTTTCGTTATATTTTTAACTATTTTTCATTATGTTTTAGATGAACGACACAATAACCCTAGAACACCTAGTCCACACCACGGCTCACCGCGTCTCCCGCTTCCCTCCGTCCACTCAGTGGGACGTCAACCGCTCCCGAGACCACGGAGTGGCTCCGTACTTGCGCGCGTTGCGGCTGTGCGAGCCCATGGCTAGCGTTAAGTCCTTTGGAGACTTCAATCAACTGGGCTTCGAGAGGACTCAGCAGGAAATGCTGGCCGATATGTACAGGTAAGGATTAAATGTGTAAGATATTGTCATAGTTTTCGGTGCCCTATGAGTATCTTACGGAAACTTCAGTGTTCACTACAGTGCTTTGAAAAAAATAGCAGTATTTAGCCGCTAAGTAAAGAGAAGTCAACGGATCATAGATCCACTATAAAACAAAATGTATTTGGTGATGGTATGACAAACATCTTTCATTCATTTATGTGGTGAGTGAGGGGCTGAAGGGTTAAAAATACCACCTTATCAACAAAAATACCATATCAGCAAAAAAATCTTTAAGTCGAAAATAGTTTTAAATAAATATCTAGAATGTTCGGCTTCTTGGAAATAAAGAAACGTCGAACTATAAAAGTATCATTGATACTAATCCCGCTTTTTTGTTCCCAATTCAATTTTCATGTGAAAAATTCATTTACCCACAGGAATGCTGAAGATGTAGAGCTTATAATCGGAGGAGCGATGGAGAAGGCAGCCAATGGCGCCGTCATCGGACCTACTCTCGCTTGCGTCCTAGCTCTGCAGTTCGCCAACTTGAAAAAAAGTGACCGGTTAGTGGTTTTAGTATTTTACATAAAATATTTTCAAGTTCAGAGTTTCAATAATTTACAGTTTTTTTTAGTTTTAGCGATAAAATAGCCTATTTTACAAAATTAGTGTAATGATTCCTATAAGTATTTATGTTTTTATCTTATGGGAAATTTTTATTCATTCATTCTTTCAGTTAAAATGCTCGCTCCTCCACTCGCACGATTAGTCTAAATATAGCGGCAATATTAGAAAGGCGTGTAAGTGTATATTTATACTGAAAAGTCTACACTACCGTCACTTGCTTTTCTCGACATCTTGATTATTTTAAAGAATGGTTTAATTGTTGAATTTTTTTGCAAAAATTTTGCTCCAATTTAATTGAAGTCATTTTTATAATTTACCGAGCACTTTTATTTTTTGTCACGGACGTCTACTCTTTTATCATCAAAAGAGCCTAGCTCATGCAGTTTACATACAAAAAAAACTTCTAGAACTAATAATAAAATTTTTATTTTCAGATTCTGGTATGAAAACGACATCCCTCCTTCATCGTTCTCGCCCGAACAATTGGCGGCCATGCGGAAGGTGTCGCTCGCCGGCACGCTCTGCTCCGCCGACGACTCTATAGTCAATATACAACCCAAAGCATTCGTGAAGGAAGACCCTTACTTGTAAGTGACACTGAGTTACACCACTAAACTGATCACTATCACGAAACTGTATGGATTACCGTTAAGTATTTGACGCTTAACGTTCGATAGTAAATCATATATCCTACTTTGTTGCTTTTTAAAACCGTTTCCCTAATAAGGTCTGGTAGAGGACATTTTATAGCGATACGACTGCCCTTTTGTTATGTTTTCTATAATTTTTTTATTCTTTTAGATTTGGAATAAAGAATTCTCATTCATTTTCAATATTTTTAAGGCCTAGAATCCCGCGCGCCGCTATCTCGCGTGCACATTTGTACATTTTTGAAGATATAACGAGCAAGATAATGGCGCACGCGATTCTGAACCTTAAGTGGACATTTCTCAAGCGATAAATGAAAGAAGACTAAAAGTTATTTGTTGGACGTATAGAATACTCCTCCTTTGATCTTAAAGATATATTATGTTACCTACATTGAACGAATATAGTCTCACATCCTTACAAACCCTAATAAATATTGAACTTCTAGAAACGCAGCGCAACACTGCTCTCAGCACGGACGTCTCGAGTTGTCCGCGTGGCGGGACGTGTCCGGGGCTAAAGCAGCCGAAGAACTTTCCAAAGACATGCTGGCCACTGCTTTGGAGAAGGCCAAGCAGGAGATGGCTGATAGGAAACGGCTGGAGTACATGC
Source organism: Lobophora halterata (assembly GCA_932526365.1). Lineage (NCBI taxonomy): Eukaryota > Metazoa > Arthropoda > Insecta > Lepidoptera > Geometridae > Lobophora > Lobophora halterata. The sequence goes on from OW052012.1 coordinate 4,884,910, forward strand.
TTTGGGAAACTCGTAAGTGTAGTTTATATCCAACTTAATTAAATAAAATAATATTTTGGGAAATTCACACAACGCCATCTAACCCCAAACTAAGCGGAGCTTGTACTATGGGAAGCATACGATATGGATATGGATATGACTGAACTTGTCAAGTTATCATTTTATAGGTATTTTTATAGATTAATATTTATTTTAAATATTAATCAAACGGAAAACTTGACAAATTCATTCATATCGTACAATGTGTTCATCATTAGGTACAATACGCAATGAAGCGCTTTTGAATTTGCACTTAACTCTACCTATAAATATTTCAACTCTTTTTTCATAAGAATTTGCCAATTTGATGTTTTTGTGGAATACATTCATATAAAACATAGAAAACACCCAGACTCAGAACAAACACCGATTTTCATTTTCATTTTCAAACCAGGAATTCTGTCAGAATATTGAATATCGAATATATAATAGAAAATCAATGTCTTTTTCAGATGGTGGAGCGGATCCAAAATCACCCGTTGGAACGGCCGCGTCCTTCTCAAAAGCCAACAAATACGCGCTGAAAATAGCCAACACATCTCTCTTCCTGGAATTCGCTACCAACGAGCTTTTGAACAGCATCAACGGCGGGTTAGTCACCATTGCTCTAATATTGTATATCTACTAGCTTCTCCCCGCGGCTTCTCTTTCGTGGTATCGGGATTTAAAAACATCCTGTATAATTTCCAAGAAATAAAATAGATCCATTGAAATTTCACCTTAATTGGTTACTTAATTTCGGCGTGATGGTGTGACAAACTTTTCAATTTAATTATAAGTGTGATAAGAAGGATATTTTTGTTATACCTACATATTATGTTACTCAATAGTACCACGCCCGGCTAAAGATATTTCAAAAAACATTCCAAAAATGTTAAGGGTCAACTGAGGTTAATGCGTGTGAAAACATGCTATGCTACTTTTTGAAATTACTAAAAAAACTATCAAAGTACAGTCTGCCATCTGACGCTGTTAATTTTCACTAAAATGTACAGCACCAGACTTTGCGGTAGTTTGGATTTTTTTTAGTAATGTCATAAAGTCGCAATAACATATTTTCACACGCATTCACCTCAGTTAACCCTGAACATTTTTGGAATGCTTTTGAAATATCTTTAGCCGGGCGTGGTATTAAGGCATTTACCTAAGTTGTTTTTCGTAAATTTTCGCGATTATTTGATTGTAACGGGTATTTATCGCGCTCTCCTCATTTGTTTTTGTGTCCCGATGCGACGTTTCGACTGTATTGCAACAGCCGTGGTCACGGGTTGACTGGCGTATTAGAGCTACCGACGCGGTGAAATGAGGGAACTACCCTCATTTTGGTCGTTAAAAATGTTCGGTCGGCACACTACACTGACGACATCTGGACACTTAAGCGGTGTTTTAAAATGAGGTGTGGGCGATAAATACCCGTTACAATCAAATAACTATATTTACCCCAGTTGACTATACCCGTTCCTTGCAGAAGTCACCGCCGCAGGCGCCGTCAAATCTTCGACGACTCCCTCGGCTTCAGCACCTCCAACGACTTCGTGGACTCCCTCCAATCGGTGGACGTGAGCGGGTTCCTCGGCAACGACCAATCAGGGCCGCTCATCGAGCCGCAGTGCGACGACACGGGATCCTGTAACGCAGACAGTCCGTTCAGATCCTTCACGGGCTACTGTAATAACTTGAGGAACCCTAATTTAGGGAAAGGGTTGACTACATTCGCAAGGCTGTTGCCGCCTGTTTATGAAGATGGTGAGTTTTTTATAGAGTTATATTTATTATTAAATAGATGACACGGATGGTCGAATGGCAAGTGGCTGGCCTGCCACGCCTGGTGTCGCGGGTTCGATTCCCGCTTCAGCACTAACATTTGTGTGATGAACATCGGTGTTTGTCCTGAGTCTGGGTGTTTTCTATGTATTCTATGTATGTATTTACAAAAAAAGTATTTAAGTATTCTATCAGCCATCTGGTTCCCATAGTACAAGCTCCACTTAGTTTGGGGCTAGATGGCGTTGTGTTAAATGTCCAAAATATTTATTATCATTATTACTTATTATTAAAGTGAAAACTTTAGGCGCGATGAGCTCTATGTTGTGGTGTTAAATGAGAATGAGCCGTCACGCTTGGCTATGTAACGCTCGTTTGGATAAAGTCGGAAAAAACACATTCGATGAAGTTTTCACTTCTATCGTCTGTTCTTAATCTTAAGCACACATCATTTTTTTTAGTAGATTTATGGTATTAGTAAAAAATGACCGTATACGCCCGTAAAAAAAACCGCTAGTTTGAAACCGCTTTTACTTCACGCTAAGTCGAATTCCTTCAGTTGGCTTAAAACTACGTCACCGGGGCTGAACACTTGCTAACGAAATAAAGGTTTTTAAATCTTAAATAAACCTAATTTCAGTTTATTTTATTTTTTAGGTGTGTCCCGACCAAGAATCAACTCTGTGACCGGAACCCCGCTCCCTTCCCCGCGTATCATCTCAACGGTCATTCACCCCGACATCTCAAACCTGCACACGAGATACACGCTGATGGTGATGCAGTTCGCGCAGTTTCTTGACCACGAGCTGACTATGACACCTATTCACAAAGGTAAGATTATAGTATGACACCAATTCACAAAGGAAAGATTATAGTATGACACCTATTCACAAAGGTAAGATTATAGTATGACACCTATTCACAAAGGTAAGATTATAGTATGACACCTATTCACAAAGGTAAGATTATAGTATGACACCTATTCACAAAGGTAAGATTATAGTAAGACACCTATTCACAAAGGTAAGATTATAGTATGACACCTATTCACAAAGGTAAGATTATAGTATGACACCTATTCACAAAGGTAAGATTATAGTAAGACACCTATTCACAAAGGTAAGATTATAGTATGACACCTATTAACAAAGGTAAGATTATAGTATGACACCTATTCACAAAGGTAAGATTATAGTAAGACACCTATTCACAAAGGTAAGATAATAGTATTACACATATTCACAAAGGTAAGATTAGTATGACACCCATTCACAAATGTAAGATTATAGTAGGACACCTATTCGTAAAAGTAAGATTAGGTACATATTCACCGATACATTTCTCTCGCATCATCTCATAATCATCAGATTATTATGACACTCGAAGGGGGGATTAATATGATACCTATTCACTCTTCTCCATCCAAAGGTTGCATGAAAGAAATAGCTTTTAGCGATAAGACCGCCCATTTTAGCCTCAATTATTTTATTTCTAAGCTCTTCTATAATGTATGTTTCCTCGGGGTGTACAATAAAGTATTACTATCTATCTATCTATCTATTCATTAGGATAAACTTAACTAAGGCATCTACACCTATTCATTCTCTAAGATGAGATTAGTATAAAACCTATTCACTAAGATGAGATTAGACACCTAAAGAGACTCTAGGTGATTCTGTGTTTTTATAAATATTTTCAATTCATTAGGTTTTCACGAGTCCATCCCCGACTGTCGTTCCTGCGACTCACCCAGAACAGTCCACCCCGAGTGCAACCCGTTTCCGGTGCCGCGCGGGGACCACTACTACCCGGAAGTCAACGTCACTTCCGGCGAGCGATTGTGCTTCCCCTTCATGAGGAGTTTGCCGGGACAACAGCAGTTGGGTAAGCTAGGATTACCTATCCTTACATCACCTAATCTTCCTTTTGTTATTTAAAAAAAAAATGAATAAATTGACTAGACCGTCTATGGTAAGGCTTTCCGGATAGTTTACGTTTTCGCCTGCCCATGACCAGAACAGTGTCACACAGACCTTTGCACACAAATAGGACATAGGCCAGTAGAACATCCAGATTTCTTCTTTTTATGGTGTACCTACCTACTATTAGCTGGTTGGTGTTTTATGTCGACTGCGTGATAAGTTATTTATTCTTTCGAGGTTCAAATTTCAGTCTCATCAGTACAGTAATTTTGGTTTGATTTAGGTAGTGTTAATATGATAGGGCAGATCTTTGTGAAGTGGGGATTACAGGACAAAAACACTCCCGATATCCCCACTGCGGTTGGTAGTGGGTTGGGATTTCGATACTTCTTTTCCCGAAATCCCTACTGGCCATCCCCACTAGTGGGGATTTCGCTGAAAACTGCTTAGTGGGGATTTCGCTGAAAACTGCTTAAAAGGCGTAAAAACTTAGTACCTCAATAGAACATAAAGCTTCCTCTATCCCAATACCACGCCACTATTTCATAAAGGTTTTCTTTCAGGGCCCCGTGAACAAGTGAATCAGAACACAGCATTTATTGACGCATCAGTGATCTACGGAGAAAACCCTTGTATCGTGAGGAAGCTGCGGGGTTTCAATGGAAGGTTGAACGCAACCGCCAGTCCTTTGAGTGGAGGCAAGGATCTACTGCCGCGGTCTGACAGCCATCCGGAGTGTAAGGCTCCCAGTGGATTCTGCTTCATCGCTGGTAAGCGCTATCTTCTTACCTTATTACCAACCCAACTACAGGTTATTCCCGTAAGGCTTATTTCCGAAATTCCCACAAGCCATCATTTATGTCATCACATGTTTTATTAAAGTAATGTTTATTCCTAATAGTGGGGATGTCAAGACAAAAAAAAATCCCGAAATTCCCTTTGCGGTTGGTGGTTGGTGTTAGTGGGGATTTAGAGACTTTTTTTCACAAAATCCGTTGAGTCCGGGATGGCTAGTGGGGATTTTGGAAATAAGCCTTCTCGTAATACCCACCAGGCATCCTAGTGGGGATTACGGGAATATTTTTTTACGAAATCCCCACTATTATGAACAATGATCATATTGTAAATAAGAACTAAGTAAACATTTTTGTAATATTAACTATTAAGTCTGTGATTGTGATAAGAAATATCCAAAGACGTGTGTCTTATTTGATATGTTAATCTAATGGAGATTTACAGTGCTGGCTTGAGTAAAAGTGGTTGTTGTGAGGATCTACTGATGCAAGCCGACGGGGCTGAAAGTGCTCTAATGCTAAAAGTCGGACAAAAATTGCATATAATATTAAAAAACAGCATACATTTCTGCTCACCCTGAGCGAAGCACGGGCATACAGCTAGTTGTTCATAATAGTAAGGACTCCCTCATTTCACAGATTTATGATTCATATTCATTCCCTTACTTTGGGACTTGATGGCATTGTTTTAAAATGTCCAAAATATGTATCCTTATTATTCCATAGGTGATGGAAGAGCCTCAGAACAGCCAGGCCTCACCGCCATCCACACAATCTTCCTCCGCGAACACAATCGTATCGTAGAAGGGTTGCGCGGAGTCAACCCGCATTGGGACGCTGAACTACTGTTCGAGCACGCGCGCAGAATAATGGCGGCCGAGTTCACCCACATCATTTACAACGAATTCCTGCCGCGTCTGCTATCCTGGAACGCCGTCAATCTCTATGGACTCAAGTTACTGCCTTCAGGTATACATAACAGTCACTAAATAGCTCAGTAGCTTGTTATTAGGGGGGAACATAGGTACAATCGTAACTAAGAAGGGTTGCGCGGAGTCAACCCGCATTGGACGCTGAACTACTGTTCGAGCACGCGCGCAGAATAATGGCGGCCGAGTGCACCCACATCATTTACAACGAGTTCCTTCCGCGACTGCTCTCCTGGAACGCCGTCAATCTGTATGGACTCAAGTTACTGCCTTCAGGTACATAACTGTCACAAAAATAGCTTAGTTGCTTGTTATTAGAGGGCAACATACAATCGTAACTTAGAAGGGTTGCGCGGAGTCCCGCATTGGGACGCTGAACTACTGTTCGAGCACGCGCGCAGAATAATGGCGGCCGAGTTCACCCACATCATTTACAACGAATTCCTGCCGCGTCTGCTATCCTGGAACGCCGTCAATCTCTATGGACTCAAGTTACTGCCTTCAGGTATACATAACAGTCACTAAATAGCTCAGTAGCTTGTTATTAGGGGGGAACATACAATCATCTCTTAGAACGGTTGCGCGGAGTCAACCCACATTGAGACGCGGAGCTACTGTTCACGAGCGCAGGATCATGCTTTCCTGGAAAGCCTTTAAAGACAACAATTAAATGCAGAATTTGTTCTTTCCATTCTCAAATGCAAAAGTTACAGGGAAAACCATGTGATGTATCAAAAGTGGGGTAAAGAATGGTCACGGAAGTTGGAATATGAATGAATGAATGAGATTTTTTTACCAAGAAACTTCTAGGATACGATATTGCATTTCTCAATCAACTATCACTTCAAAATCTTCATTTTTTCAGGATACTACAAGGAATACTCACCCACCTGCAACCCAGCCATAGTGACTGAATTCGCGACAGCCGCGTTCAGAATAGGACACTCATTGCTGCGACCTCACTTGCCCCGTCTGTCCCACACTTTCCAACCTGTAGAGCCGCCTATTCTACTGCGAGACGGCTTCTTCAGGCCCGACATGTTCATGACTGTAAGTAAACAGCAACCTTTAGCTTAGAGTGATAGAGTTCAGAATCGATTACTCGCGTCTACGATTAACTGTACATTGAGACTTGTTATTCGTTTTACGATAGACCATTGTAATACCTAGTTAGACAAAATGAATATATCTATTATGTGTGTATCAATCAATAAAGTGATGCTACAAGTTTATTTTATTCGGGTCCAGTCAGGAATAAATTAGTTCAGTCTGTCCCCCTGTTACTGAATAAATTTTTTTTGCCCATCTGTCACCTTTGGGGGACAGAGCAGGGTGACAGATAGGAATAATTAGTTTATTATGATAAATCAACAACACATTTTTTTCCAGCACCCACCTCTAGTCGACGAGTTAATGCGAGGCCTCTCATCTACTCCCATGGAAACCTTGGACCAGTTCATCACAGGCGAGGTCACCAACCATCTGTTTGAAGACCGGCGCATCCCATTCTCAGGCATCGACCTCATAGCGCTCAACATACAGCGAGCCAGGGACCACGGTGTTCCCAGTTACAACAACTACCGAGCACTCTGCAATCTGAAGAGAGCGACCACCTTCGAGGATCTGTCGAGGGAGGTTCCCGATGAGGTTATAGCAAGGTAAGACCTCATAGCACTCAACAAAGAACCACGGTGTGACCAGCTACAACAACTACAGAGCACTCTGCAATTTAAAGAGAGCGACCACCTTCGAGGATCTGTCGAGGGAGGTTCCCGATGAGGTTATAGCAAGGTAAGACCTCATAAGTAGCACTCAACATAGAACCACAGTGTGAGCAGCTACAACAACTACAGAGCACTGCAATCTGAAGAGAGCGACCACCTTCGAGGATCTGTCGAGGGAGGTTCCCGATGAGGTTATAGCAAGGTAAGACCTCATAAGTAGCACTCAACATAGAACCACAGTGTGAGCAGCTACAACAACTACAGAGCACTGCAATCTGAAGAGAGCGACCACCTTCGAGGATCTGTCGAGGGAGGTTCCCGATGAGGTTATAGCAAGGTAAGACATAGCACTCAACAAAGAACCACGGTGTGACCAGCTACAACAACTACAGAGCACTCTGCTAAAGAGAGCGACCACCTTCGAGGATCTGTCGAGGGAGGTTCCCGATGAGGTTATAGCAAGGTAAGACCTCTACATACAGCTTTATAGTACCACGGTGCAGAGCTAAAACAACTACAGAGCACTCTGCAATCTAAGGTAATAGCCAGATGACTGATGGAGGTACCCATGTGCGGGTGCAGTAGCTTTGCGGTGACTGTCTATGTGCTTATGTAACTGCACATAGCAACTTCATTGCCAGTAAACGAAGTGCAAACACGCCCTATTAAGGTCTGTATTCTATTAAACTACCGTTATAGGTACCTAAATTGTGCATTGCCGGCCACCCTTGTAAACAGGGTTGGTTCATCTCACTCAGCCATGTAGGTAGAATTTTGGACTTTTGGATGAATAACAGCACTTATAAACCCTAATAACCAAGGTTTTACAAACAATAAATTACACCAACCGACTTCAATCGGACTGTTCTAGTGACCGTAAGCATAACTGAATAGTCACAGGGAAGCAGAATACGCAATTTTGTTCACTTCAACGACTTTTTTTTGGGTTTTATTTAAATGGTTAGCATAGTATTGGTATTTTTGTGAGCAGTAAAATATAATCTGTGAGCAGAAATAGCTAATTGGTCAGCAACTCATGGCCAGCAAACATTTCAAAAGCAATCAGCAATTTATGTCTTTCTGGATTGCTGTAATTATTTTTGTAAAGCATATTAAGTTTTAAGTAAATTTTTTTGGGATCAATCTGAACAGAACCTCCTCAGAACTTTGTGGTGGTTTGTGTACCTACTATAACCTCTCAAACAAAATAAGATGTTTTCAAATCGGTTCATAAACCACAAAGTTCTATAACCTCTCAAACAAAATAAGATGTTTTCAAATCGGTTCATAAACCACAAAGTTCTATAACCTCTCAAACAAAATAAGATGTTTTCAAATCGGTTCATAAACCACAAAGTTCTGAGGAAACATAAAATAAAATAGAACCTCCTTTTTCATTGAAAGTTGGTTGAAAATCCTAAACATTAAACATTCACACACTCACACCCCTGCACTGGGATTCCGTGTCGCAGGTGGCATGGACACATACAAGATATCACAACACCCAAGACCCGAGAACAAACATTTGTGTTCGTCACACAAATATTTTACTATAGGTATAGTATATGGTTATAGGTATAACTCCTGGGTTCACCTTCATGTCATGATTACAGATTCAAAAGGACTTACGCGACTGTGGACGATATAGATCTATTCCCGGGTGGCATGAGCGAGAGGCCACTACAAGGAGGCCTGGTCGGTCCAACCTTCGCTTGCATCATCGCCATTCAGTTCAGACAGCTAAGGAAGTGTGATCGGTTCTGGTACGTACTAGACTAGCTATTGTCAGTAGTTTTTTTTTTAAGATAATTTATTTGCCTTCTTCTTATCGTGTTACTAGTTCTTTAGAACCAGTGTGGTTAAAGGATTTCAAGTGCGCCTCGAAGAGGCTCCTTTTGTGCACTTGACACATGTTTTCGAACTTTTTAGGTTTTTTAACATGCCGGTTTCCTCACGATGTTTTACTTCACCGTAAAGAACGTGTTTTAATGCACACATAGATTTTTGAACAGAAAAATCCATTGGTGTACGACCAGGTTCAAACCCACGAACCACTGCCAACACGGCTTTTTTTTCCACTTTGACACATTTCGATGGTCAGTCTCGAAAGCCCAGTAATTTCACTAACTACAGTGCCCTTCCAAAAGGAACACAGTAATTCCAATACATTACTGCTATGCGGCGGCCTAGCAAATTTTTTATACAAATTTTTTTTGCAGAGTTTGTTGATGTATTCTTACTTGCAGGTATGAAAACGACAACCCAGCCGCGCGTTTCACAGAACAGCAGTTGTCGGAGATCAGGAAAGCAACGCTGTCCAAGGTGCTGTGCGATAACTACGACATCGCCGGCGACATACAGCGCGCTGCTTTCGACCTGCCCAGCAACTTCTTGTAAGTACAGCCATATTGTTTTTTAAGGGGTTGGGACAATATAATGTCTTGGTATAAAGTCAAAGTTTCATGCTTGAAATACATAGACATTTCATAAAATACAGGGTGGGCCATGAGTTAGTTAACATTTAAATCTGATTTCCTGCGCAAATCCGAGCGGCGGCACTCACACCCCTGCACTAGGATTCCCTGTGTCGCAGGTGGCATGGACACATACAACACATCACAACATCCAAGACCCGAGAACAAACATTTGTGTTCGTCACAAATATTTGCCCCGGCCGGGGATCGAACCCGGAACACCAAGCTTCGTAGGCAGGGTCACTACCAACTAAGCCACGGTGTCGTCATAGGACCTAGGTGTGCCCCAAACTTTTTACATAATATAGGCGCTCGTTAGACTTTTGATGTAAAATAGTCGAACGAGCGCCTGTCTACATATATCAGGTAAAAAGTTTTGGTTACACCTAGGCCTTTTATCAGATTTGGTCCAATTTTTTTTTACAAATCTATCATCCTAACATTGCTTGAAAAAAAAAACATAAAAATAAAAACCTTAAAGTATATCCAGTAAAGGTGGTTTTTATATTTGAATGAACATTTATCTTTGGTTTTCAGGAATCCCCGCGTGCCGTGCAGTTCGCTGCCCCAGATCGACTTATCAGCGTGGCGAGAGAGTTCCGCCCAGGGCTGTCTCATCGCCGGCCGCTCGGTGGCTGTGGGGGAGTCCGCCTTCCCCTCGCCTTGCACCTCTTGTATCTGCACTAACGAAGGGGTAAGTCTAGTGATGGAAGAGATATTGACTGCACCGACCTATCTGGGGCGAGAATTCCGCCCAGGGCTGTCTCATCGCCCGGCCGCTCGCTGGAGGAACCCGCCTTCTACCTCTACTCTGGTATCTGCACTTACGAAGGGGTATGTTAGTGCCAGTGTAGCAAGTGAAATTACTGGACATTTCAGACTACCATTTCTCAAAATAGACGAGTGTAAAAAAACAGTAGTGCGCTGGCATTTGTAATTCACGTGGCAGTAATTTATATCATGGACATACGTTTTTTTTCCAAAGAACGTATTACTTGTTTATCAGCCATTGTGTGGGTATTCTGTTTAGTATTCTAGCCATACCAGAATTTGAGAATAATATTGTATTGTATTCTATTTATTTATTGCCTCCATGTACATACAGGTAAGTATTTTAGGTCTTAAGTAGTAGTTACAGACTAGGTATAGTACATGGACCCTGTCAGGGAGATGCAACATGGTATTTCTGAGTTTGGTGAGTTTATATCTATGGTCTATCTATAATATGTATCATAGCTAAGACATCTTGTTACCTTCCAGGCTCAATGTGCGTCTCTGCGCATCACAGACTGCGCGCAACTGGTCCGCGAATGGCCGCGAGACGCCATCTTGCGCGATGACGTGTGCACGGCGCAGTGCGGGGCCGCCGCGCCCACGCACAGCTCGCGCGCGCCGCGCAGACCGCCGCTCAACTTCAAGTTCCCAGACCTCTCGCCGTTCATAGCCAAATGAGCCAATTGAGCTACCCAGCTGGCTAAGTCACAGTGACCCACCCATTCTTAAATAAAACTCAACAGTGCTTCAAAACCAAAACCAAAAAAAGTTGAATTCATTAATTGCTGTGAAGACACTTCAGCTTTGATACAAGCAATGAATCGACCGACGTAGTTCCTGCGTCATTGAAGATGGCTGTATTTTTATGAGTCAATAAAATTATCCTAAATCGCGTAGATTTTGACAGAAACTGAAATCTCTGGGAGCGTAGTCTTCGCCTTAAGGTGATATTTACCTTACTGGATTTCTAAATTGAGTTTCTTTTAAGAATAGGAGTGAACAAGAGATTAATTTATTTGACAGTGTTTGGAAGTATTAAATGTATCCATGTGAAACCAAAATTTGTGAAGTCTGTTTTTGGATGTTCATAAAACAGATTTTTGTATAAATTTATGTGTGTTCTTGATGTTTCTCACCGTTTATTTCTCAACCCGAATCTCGTTAGATAAAGTGTGTATGATGATAAGTTCTGCCTTGTTCTAACGCTTTGGAACCAGTGAGAAGACAAAAAACATTTTAATCAACAAAACGCATTCACTTTTTCTACGAGATAAATATTATTGGAAAATAAGTAAGTGGTATTCTAGTGTTTATTAGTAACTATCGAATTAAATGAGCTCTGACAATCCAGCCCATTTTCTAATAAGATCAATCCTAACTAAATCAGTGACGAAATACATCGAATTTCAAAGTTCTCTTTAGATTTATACAACAAGTTTAACATAATAGCACAATTGAATTATTTTGGATGAGAGCGTTTTCAGTCAATCTAAAATAGCATGTAAAATACTCGTGAGTAATGAAATACGAATTATGAACAAAAGACATGTATAAAACTAAATAACAAAGTTAAGTTAATTATAAGGAATGGTGATTTCTTATTGTATCTGGGTATATTACTCAATATTTTTATAAGGCAAAAATGTTCAAGTAATCATAAGCATTCATGGCCATCGTTAGCTTTAATCAATGTATAACTAATAATTGAAATTGCATATTTTATAAATTTAGGTCAATTCAGATATACCTAATTACCTACCCTACAGTTACCCAGTTAGCCACGAAAGTTACCAAGGTAAAGTTTGCTGTACAATGTAATAGTTTAGTTAGCAAGTTATTTCTGACGTTTTCACTGCCTAATTTTGTGATTAGTATTTGTAAATTATTGTGTTAAATAATTAGGTACTTACTGTTATTTTCGTAGATATATTTTTTTATAAGAATTCACTATAAGAAACCAATAAAGAAAATCATTTGTGTTACATACACATACAAATTATAAACTTGTTTTATTGCAATAAAAAAAGACTTCTTAAAAAACATAAAATTCGAGAGTTGCTATTAAACTATTGAGGAATAAATATCTTAGAAAATATTGGTATGAGAATGTAAAAAAAATTGTACAAACTAAACTAAACTAAACAACACTTGCAGTTACATAAATAAAAATACACTTTACAGTATTTACAAATCAGTTTAATTTGTTGCATATCAAGTCCATTAGTTTCGTTTCGTTATAATAAATTAATACCTATGTTACATTGAGTATAAAAAATTTAGTGTTGCCATAAAAAAAATATACAACACAAACACAGATTTTAAAATTTGAATTTATAAAGTCTTGATTTCATAGGTCAGGCTAGTCCCCTCATAAGTCCATTTTACACTTGGCCTGTTACATTGCACTCAATATCGATACGCGACCAATTTAGCACTCTGTTAATGCCACCCGTAATCCTGAAACAAAGGAGTCAAAGTTGGCAACATATTTGGGAGTGTTATACATTAAGGCTATGTTCAGATGACGCGCGGTTCAACTGAACGGGTCAATACAGGTTTTAGAACTCCGGGACGGCTGCAGTGCACGGGGAGGCGCACTGCAAGCGGAGCTCGGGGTCGGCGCAAGCCTTCCCTGGGATGGGCCTCACAGCAACGTGCGTGAGGGACACCGGTACGTGTTCTTCGGATATCCCGGGGCCCTCTAATGCGCAGAGGTCGGCCACCCCTCCGCCAAAGAATGTTGAAGAGTGTGAGGTTGGAGAAACGTTTGTTCCTCTATAACGCCAAAACAATAGGGATGAAACTTGGTACAGTTGTAGTTCAAAACCAGGGAACAGATATAGGCATAATTTTTGTCACGATACGTCCGAAATAGATTGCCCTCCTCCGCATTCGGGTAAAAAAAGGCTGATGAGGTATAAATAAGCATAATTTAAAAACCGAATCACGCGGGCAGCATCTTGTAAATACAGATGACCCTTCTCAGCGAAGGAAAGGCTGATGAGTTAGTCCTGCCTTAAAGCTAACTTTTAGGCATCGTCCTATTAGAACGCAAATGCGCGATTATCGCGCGATTAAGTGATGCGACCATCGCGTGTTCGCGCGATGGCAAAAACGGGGTGTCCTAATAGAACGCGCGAATGACGACGCGAACGACCGACCTCTTCTATAGACACAAACCACTGTGCGCCGCGCGAACATGGCGCGACGCGATTATCACGCAAATTTTAATTAGGACACTTATTCGAATTTGATATGTTTGATCGCGCGTTCATACGAACTAAGTTCGCATCGCACGAATGTCGATTAGGACACCTCTTCGACATTAGTATGTTTGATCTCGGATTCGTACGACTGAAATTCGCGCGAACTTGCGATTATCGCGTAATCGCGTTCTATTAAGACTTCTTCTTATCGTGTCACTAGTTCCTTCGAACCAGTGTGATGAAAGGTTTTCAAGTGCGCCTCGAAGAGGCTCTTTTCGTGCACTCGACACATGTTTTCGAACTTTAGGTTCTACGATATGCCGGTTTCCTCACGATGTTTTCCTTCACCGTTGCGATAACGTGGGATGCATACATAGATTTTTTTGGCCGTAAAAACCCATTTACATGACTGCCACCGGGATTCGAACCCGCGACCATCAGATCGCAAGATAAGGTCTTTATCCACTCGGCCACCACGTCCTCTATTAGGACGATGCTTTAGAAGTGTATGTGGTGATGAGTGAGTTACCTGCCGGGTCGGAGCCGCGTGTCAGTTGGCCGCCACCTCCTTGTACCCGTTGGTGAGCGGCAGGTCGGCGCTGCGCCGCCACAGGCCGTAGGCGCGGCCCGGCGTGCCCTGCCACAGGCGCACGGTGCCGTCCTCCGAGCCGGTCGCGTACAGCTCCCCGTCGGGCGACCACCGCACGCAGTGCACCGGACCGAAGTGCCCTTTGTTCGACTCTGGAATTAGATAAGATAGTTTAGCAAGGCTTATTCCCGAAATCCCCACCAGCCATCCTCACGGTCGGTATTTCGGGAAAAAAAGACTAAATCCCCACCAACACCAACCGCAGTGGGGAATCCCCACTATTATGAACAATATATGCTCAAAGCCTCAAATAATACGTAGTTTCGTGACAGGTGTAAATATGCGCACGGCATATTATAGGTATACTTGACAATGTACTTAGTAATAACTTTCTGTTGAAGGGTGTATTCTAGTCTGTTAGAGTATTATGTTGACTAACATTTTTAGTGGAGAGGTGTCATGCAGCTGCCGTAAGCCTGTCCTAACCGTCGTAATTATTCACAAAGCGTCGATAGCACACGGCTAGTTTAAAAGCTAGCGAGTGACCGAGTTAGCTTTAGGGTATTATTGTCAACAAGCAGATTGTAAAAAAAGCCGATGACACTGGGCGAATTTACAAGCTAGTTAACTTGTAGCGTGTAAGAAAGCCGTGTGTCCTCGAGGCTTAAGGGGAATCCTCAAGGCAAATTTCCATACAAAATGTTTCGGGCAAATACTCAAAAAGTACGCCGTATTATAGTAATTTCTTCAGACTATTCCTTTCGTCTATATTTTCCGATTGTGTCAACAAAAAATAGTAAGGTTTGTTTGTTTTTAAATCAGTAGTGTTAATTTTAAAACACGTATAAAATCTTAATTAAAGTATGAAACCTTACTATTTTTTGTTGACACAATCGGAAAATATAGACGAAACGAATAGTGTGAAGAAATTACTATAAAACGGCGTACTTTTTGAGTATTTGTCCGAAACATTTTGTATGGAAATTTGCCTTGAGGATTAGCCTTAAGACGTGAATTCTAATGGATGTTGTAATGTAAGTTCCTCACCGAGTTGAGTGCCGGTGTTGTAGTCATACTTGTACACCTTGAGGTCCTCCCCGCCGCAGACGAAGGTGGCGCGCGAGGGGGCCAACGACGCCGAGTAGCACTTGGTCGGCACCACGAACGAACGCATCTGACGGATGTTGTCAGACGAATAGAAGGACACGTTTGTGCCTGGAACATAGTTATAAAGTCATTGATAAAATAAATACATATTTTGGATAATTGATTGATTCAGGCGTTACTTTGCGGAAATCCATAAATATCAACAAATTATATAAATATATTTAGTAATAAATCCGCTTGATTTCTAAACAAAGGTTTTAAGTAACTTAACTTTAGTTTAGAACTTTAGTACATATTACTATATTATAAACCAAAGAGTCAACGAACAGAAAACCAAAGTTACCCTCATCGCCATAACGGGTATAAATACGGGCCGGGCAACGTTGTTTATTCACTCTCGTTTCGAACTTCGGCGAGTCCACACCTCCTGATGATGCCTCGTGTAGAGGCGAAACACGTGTCGTATCTTTAAACTTTGGTTTTCTGTTCGTTGACTCTTTGGTTTATAATATAGTAATATGTACTAAAGTTCTAAACTAAAGTTAAGTTAATTAAAACCTTTGTTTAGAAATCAAGCGGATTTATTACTAAATATATTTATATAATTTGTTGATACATATTTTGGACATTTCACACAACGCTATCTAGCCCCAAACTTGCTCCGAGCTTGTACTATGGGTACCAGATAACTGATACAATACTTAAATACTTTGTTTTTGTAAATGCATACATAGAATACATAGAGCATTTTTATTTCAGTGCATTTTTAGGGTTAATTTAACGTTTAGTCTTATTATATGTTCTTAGCTATGTTTTTTCTTTAACGCAGAACGTAAATGTGTCAGGGTTGAGACTGCTTCACAGTTTTATAACTTTTGCAGTTTCACCGTTTCTACTGTAACATAGTTTATATATTTAATTGTTCTAAATAAATAATTTTGAAAATGAATTAAATAATTTTGAATAGAAAACACCCAGACTCAGGACAAACACCGATGTTCATCACACAAGTGCTTGTCGTGAAGCGGTCGAACCCGCGACAGTGGTCAAGTGCCAAGTGTGTTGGACGCGGCATAGCAGTCCAACACACTTGGCACTTGACCAATAGTGTTGTCAATTGATTAAGTAGATTACATTTTTTTTAATAAAAAAACTACCTTATTTGTTAAGTATCTTGAAGTAACGTGTGCTTACCGTGTGATACCGTAATTATGGCCCCATCCCTCGACAGCTCCAAGCTATTTGGTATCGTCGGAAACTCCACTTTGTAAATCTCCTAGAAATCACACAATGAATATTTGAAATTGACACTTAGCCCGCGTGGTAGCGGGATATAGTAGCTTAAATGTTTGTCCAGCTCATAAACTGTATAGTTATGTCACAGTAAAATTGTTAAACCGTAAGTTTATAATTTAACTGGTTTCAAACACGTTAAATATATAAACTGTCGACAGATAGTGAACGCAAGTACCATTAGTAATAATAAAAATAAATGTTTGGACATTCCACACAACGCCATCTAGCCCCAAACTAAGTAAGCTTGTATTATGGGAACCAGATAACTGATAGAAAATACTAATATAGGTACTTTTTTTTTGTAAATACATACATATAAAACACCCAGACTCAGGACAAACACCAATGTTCATCACACAAATATTTGTCCTGAGCGGAAATCGAACCCGCGACACCGGTCGTGGCAGTCTAACACACTTGCCACTCGACCATCCGTGTCGTCACCATTCTCAATCGGTTCAATAGTTTTGGCGTGATTGTGGAACAAACATCCAAACAAACAAACATCTATTTATCCATCCATCCTCACAAACTATCGCATTTACAATATTCGTAGGATTAATTTACCTGTCCGCTATTCCTATCCCAGATGCGCATAGTGAGATCGTCGCTAACGCTTGCGATGCGCGAGTTGTGCAGAAACACTGCATGTCGAATGCTGCTAAAATGCGCTGGGATCTTTTCCACCGCTGGAAGAACAAAAGTAGTTTAAATTAAAACACCCTGTATATCCTTTATTCATATCTGAAGGGTGAAAATATTAAGCTAGTGAAATTACTAAGCTTTCGAGATAGATCATTAAAATTTACTCCATAAATGGTAGAACATGAGATACAAATAGGTACTTTTTTAACATCACACTATGTTCTTGCGAATAAATATCTTTAATCTTGAATGAGGAGTGCTATCTCAAAAACTCAAACTATATAAATAGGCTTTAGTAAGTTAAAGTCCTGGTTAGAAAGTATCGGAGTCGGTATTTCCAGACCACTATAATCTTGGAGCCTTTAAGACTAGAGTGAATAATTTCATACAAGCCAAGCGTGCTCCATCTTCGACTACACCATCACTTACCACCAGATGAGGCAGTTGTTAAACGCTTGTCTAATAATAATGAAAAAAAAAAGGTTTTTGAGATTCTTCTTCGAATGATAGCGAACGCAGAGTGGTTTATTGCCAATGCTATTCTAACAAAATGAATGAATGGAAAAAGTGACTTTTTCTTACCACCAGCGTCAGTCCTGTTCAGGTCAAATACGCGAATCAGCTTCTCATTGCTCGCAGTCAACATCAAAGTGTCGTCATGATTAAAATTCACGCTTTTCACGATGTGCTCGTGGTCGAATGTGTGGACTGCCTCGCCGTATCTTGCATCCCAAAGTTTCGCTGAAATTCATGATAAAATACATTTTCAAACGACTTCAAAATAGGAGGAGGTTCTCAATTCTGTTGAATTTTTTTTTTATGTTTGTTACCTCAGAACTTTGTTGTTTATAAACCGATTTTAAAATTTATTTTTATTTGAAAGGATTTATACTTTCAGATTGGTTCAATAGAAATTTCATCAAAATAATTTCAGTAGTTTAGCTTTTATAACAAAATAACTAAAAAAACGTCGTTCAAGTAAGTAATCGAAATTGCGTATTTTGCTTCCCTGTGAGTTTAAGTTCACTAAAACAGTACAATTTAAGTCGGTTGTCTATGTTTTTGGAAAACCTTGATTCAAAAATTTCAAAAAAAGACATGCGCGTTTTGGAAAGTTATATCTTCTTCGTGACATATAAAAGTTATAAATAACTTCACCGTGACCTATGAAATCGGCGTTGACCGCACATATAAATTATAACTCGGTAATAAAATACAAGTAATAGGTTCCTATAAAATTTTATCATGAGCCTGAACATTATAGATTTATTGCTTCAAGGCAAAGGCTAGTTTCTAGTTTTTTTTATAGAATATGATATTTCACCAGTTATTCTTTATGTGTAAGTTTAGTTTCGACTTTCCCTTTCTCTTTGGGCAATAAATCCAATATAACTATTTCAACAAGTAAATACAAAAATCCTTCATGAATTTTATCATTACAGTTTTGTGGGCGGGCGGAAAACGTGGGCATTCGCGCCATTTCCTATGATAATCTATGGATAACGTAGCAAAATGCAAATTGCACCGATAACAACACAAACAGAATAATACGTAGAAATACAAAATGTTAGCCTGAAAAAGTTTCTGACCTTCATGTCAGAGGAAAAAGGTGGAACAATAAAAAACGTAGAAACCCTGTACGTTTTAGATCCACTATGCTTAAATCAAAACTGCTTTAACTGTTGTGGCATGGGCAAGCCTTATAGCTCGAAGCACCGATTACTTCTTCTGGGAAGTAAAGGATCTCGAATGGAGACTATTTTATGTATTATGGACTAACAGACAACGCCATACCACTGAACGTAGAGACTTAAAATTTGGAGGGTATATTTGTCAAGTAGTGTAGACGCGTACTAGGAAGGAGAAGAATATTTTTCGCAACGTAAACGAAGATGCGGGCGTCAGCTAGTGATGGTATATTGCTGCGGTCGCGAGATGTCGGTGACTGGAGGCAGCTCTTAGGGCCAGGCCACATCACTGCGTTGCGGCGTCGTATCGCAAAAACCACATCGTACAGAAATACGATGCGATGTCGCAACGCAAAAATTTCATCGGATACGACATCGTACGATGGGACGCTAACCAACATTTCAGTTTCTAGTGAGACATGAACCGCACTGCGCGTGTTCTACTCCTGTTTGCGTGAAGATACGACTCCGCAACGCAGTGTTGTGGCCTGGCCCTTACGGGTTTTAGACGCCACGACGAGCGGTCTTATAGACATAAGACCTGTGTGTGGTAGACACCTGTGGACGTCATAGGGAAGGAAAAATGTTGATAAAGGTTATGACTGATGTGGTAACTTATGAGTATTAACCTGAGAAGTCCGCAGCCCCACTAGCTGCGAGGTTGGCGTTTTTTGACAAGGCGACTCCCCAAACGGCGCCTTTGTGACCCTCGAATGTGCCGATCCAGTCTCCCGTCTCTCCCTGCCGCAACATTGGCTTGCCATCTGAAACACAACATCATAATATAATAGATATCTCAAATGAATGGTTCATATTCCTATAGGTAGCTGGTGAACTAGTTGCCAGCGTCTTCGCCCATATGGTATCGAGATAAAAAGTAGCTCAAATCTTTTTACAGCTTAATAACTATGCCTATACCAAAGTCTAGCCTATCTATCCTTCTAGAAGTGATAAGACAGACAAACATTCATTTATTCATCCATCTATTCATTCATCCTCTCAAACAATTCGCCATTATGTTTCTGCTAACAATCTTTGAAAAACAAAAATAGAATTACATTTTTTTTTTTTCAATTATTGAGCGAACTTATGAGATAATCGTGTTTTGAAAAGTTTTGTGAGAGTAACAATTTTTAGTCCTTTAAAATCAGCTTTAAGATTCAAGATTCAAGATTTTTATTCACCAGAACATAGTATACATAGTATGTTGTTAAAGAATATTATTAGTGCTTTTCATATGAGTAGGTAATTTATTCTAGACTAGGGTCATGTGATAAAGACAAAAATCGAGCTTTTGTTCATTTCCAGTGAAATGGCCTTGTTGTTCAGGAAGTTGATTGCGGCTTTTGACTGGGAAGTACAATAAAGATGTTTAATGGTAACCACCATAATTTTTAACAAATTAAATAGGTGAAATCAGTGTCAACAATAAAATAAAATACAATAGAATTTAACAATTCAATCAAAAAAGGAGTTATGTATGTATGGATTAGGTAGGTATGTGTATATTTATGGTTGTTGCCATTGAATCTTATAGTTTCCTAATAAGGGTATGCATGCATTCTAAAAAACATATATCGACTTGGCTCTAAACCTAAAGGCAGATATGTGAGCAAAGTGTATTCTTTCAAAAAGAAGATGACTCATACATTCATTCAAATAATCAACAACTACATGTAAATGAGTTACTTAATAAATAACTAAATGATGGATGATTTTCATGTTGTCAAATTAAAAGTAACCCTTTGCCCTTTGGTTGGGATATTACTGATTTTTAAACCATAATAATAATAAGAATAATTATACCTGATTGAAATGTGATAATAATTACAAAATGATGTCTTTGAGTTTTCACAAAACCTTGAGATTTTGGAATATATTTTCCTGGTTAGTGAAAATGGAATAAGACAGTAATTGAATTTAACTGTTTTTTTGAAATCATGGAGTTTTTTGACTGCCTGACTAGATTTGTAATAAATATTCAAATTCAGTTACTTTTTTTCTGTAAATCTCACAAATGATTCATAGAACAAATAATCCTAGCTTTCCATACAAATAAACTTTTTGTGAGGTTTATTTATGCAACCACACCTTGTCTAAGTATCCTTTTACTTTATCAATAACAGTCTGAATTAACTTAAACAATCTCCTTCCTTGAATAGATACTGTAGCTAGTATCTAGTTGCCTCCAGTATGTTATCATTAACTCTGCTTCTTATATTTGAAATAATAAGTAACTTGTATACCTATGTTGTAAAATCAAAACAGGAACTAGCATTCTATGTCATAAAGTTGAATTGATTAATAAATAATGTTTATGAAGTAACTACTATCTATCTGATGAAGGTTGTCACAATCTCAAGAAACACATGTCTAATAAATTGCAATCAATAAATTAACTTCCAATACCTAACAATCCTAGGAAGCATATGAGTGTACCATTAAGCACTATAATTTGTTTTCCTTGTAGGGCTGTGAAAGTAAATACCTAGTAACATGTTTAACAACAATAATGTCAAGTACACAGAACCTTGATCAGGTACAAGGTGACCGACAATGGGTGAAATGTCAACAAGCAACAGGAACACATTAATTTAGTATTACAACTCAACAAACACAAAGGCATGGAAGTTGCGTATCATGCGACAACTGCGTGGATAAAAGCACGATACGGCAACCAAGGCGAACCAGCGCCGAGGAAACATACGCGCGGATACTCAAGGTGCTTCCTGCATGTCCGGAAAGAGAAGGTCACAGCGCAGCATGCACAGAATGCAAGCCGGGCCGAGCGACAACTAATAGCGAGCAAAGTGAAGGCCTTACCACAACATCTGTCAATGAAAGCCCCGACAAATACACAGATATTAACTTGAAAGTCTTCCACTCACGACTAGACCAAGGCAAAAGGGCACCCCTGGACGAGTATTAGTCATGAAAACTTACCTTTGCAAGCCGAAATCAAATAATATCCATCCTTCGTAACGTCACTAAAGTCCAAATGCACCACTGGTCTTGTATGGCCACCACACGTGAGAGGAACTTGCTTTAACGTTGTCATTTTGTTACTTGTTACAAATAAAATAAAATGTTGTACTTTTTCGAAAATTAAACTAATAAATCTTTGTTAAAACTAAAAATTAACCTAATGAGTCCGATCGTACTGGATGTTGACAATCGACTGACAGAAATCATTATTTGGTGTTGCAGTATGACTTGGTAATAAATTCTACCATTTTAAGCCGACATTTAGCTGTACGTAATGTACCGTATCATTCAATAGCGAGCATGTTAGTCATGTTACATAAGGTGGGTATTGACTGACCGAAAGCCTATCAAAAACACTGCTGAATAGCAAACGGGGCGGGGCGGGCGGCGCGGCGTGGCGGGCGTAACTTAACCTGCTCGCTGTGAATGGTAATTATCGTTCACATTCCACAAATACCCGTAACCAAATTCAAATTTAAATTCGATCAGTACCCACCTTTACGCCCTTACCCGCCTCACCACCCCATTTGCTAAAGTCACCGGGCGGCGGCGTTTTCGGCGTATTGTACCATTCGCAGTGAGCTTAATTCGATCAGTATCCACCTTATGCCTAGTTAGATTAGGTGCAACTGTGCAGGGAAAATCTTAAGAAAATAGGTAGAACTCGTACGCACCTGTACATTTAAATTAAAATAGTAGTTTTAAAAAGAGCTGGCAACACAATTTAACTTCTGAAAACGCCTGGGTTTGGAACGGGATTGGAGAGCGGCGCGGTTATCCGATTTTACTTCCGACACCTACTGATTGTCTGATCGGTTTTCTGATTAGAATTTAATCAAAGAGATTTTATATAGGTAGACAAGTTTTTTGAATTTAATTCAACAACACAACACAAGTACCTACCTAGATTTACAAAACATACATTTTATATGCAGTCTCAACAAAAACAGTGTTTTCTGCATATATTATTATTTTGCTCGTCCCGATAAATCAGACAGACAAAATAAATTAATTAAAGTACCCTTAATCGCCTCGTCTTTTTCAGTCATTCGTTGCGCGCATCGTCGCGTTCGGTCGGTCCGTGTCGCGTCGTATCGTAAGTAGGAAGGATCCGATTATGTTAAAATCGGACGCCTGTTCCAGGCCCTTGCCCTGTCACTCCAAAACATGAAAACATCTGACGTGTCCTTCCGTTGGATGACGTTGACAATCACAATCGGTCAAACTAGTGCTGCCAACTTATTACATTCAAGTCTAGATTTTACGCTATTTGTATGCCGATTGCCAAGGATGGGTTATGTTTTTCACGCGTATCTAGTATGTACCTTAAGTATGTTTTGTTACCTCATATCTTCTAAACGACTTGATGGATTTTTGACAATTATGGTATCCTTAGATTCGTCTCAATAACCTTAGGTGGCTTGTTAAAAGAAAAATAATATTGCCAGCTTGGCTAGCCGCTACATTGATGTAGAGCTCATGTGATATCGAGTTGGCAGCTCTGAAATTAAAACAATCAACTGTCAATGTCAAAGTCGAAACTAAATATTGTTGCTTGCGGTATCGTGGCAAAATTGTATTGAAAAAAC
Organism: Lobophora halterata; assembly: GCA_932526365.1. NCBI lineage: Eukaryota > Metazoa > Arthropoda > Insecta > Lepidoptera > Geometridae > Lobophora > Lobophora halterata. The sequence goes on from OW052012.1 coordinate 4,908,435, forward strand.
TCGTTTTCTGAAATAAATTGTGAAAAATGGATTTCTTCTCATCAATTCCGACCCACATCGACTATGTCGGTCAAGCCAAAGCTGAAAAATTGTACAGAGCAATCATAACTTTGTTCAGTATCGTCGGATTTGTTTGGGGCTACATTGTACAGCAATTTTCCCAATCGGTTTACATTCTCGGGGCTGGCTTCATCCTGGCTGCGATCCTCACAGTACCCCCGTGGCCGATGTACCGCCGCAACCCTTTGAACTGGCAAAACCCGAAGAGTGCAGATGAAAAACCGGCTAACAAGAAAGGGAAAAAGTGATGTGATTCTGTATCTACTTGGAAGTTGTGATTCTCAAAAGTAGATTGTGACCATTTTGTTATAATATACTGAATAAATATTTTAATGTCTCCTTTGTGTTGTGGTATTGCAATAATAATTCTTCTACTAGAGTAATTAGTATTTATAAATGTTTAAATTTACTGAAATGGGTATGGTGCTCCTGTATGAAGTGAAACATTGTGTATACTCTTGGGTAGGCAGGCACTGCTGTTTAGGACTTATTCAAAGTATCCTAGACTTGTAGAACCACATGCACAATCACTTTCCTTGTGAGATCAAGTAACTTCCCCTCTAAACTAAAATACTACTAGAAATTCCTACAAAAAATTTGGGTTTTAATAAAAAGCTTGCTGTTTCTATTAATAATAAGTAAAATTTTATTGATAACTAGGTACATACCTAAGGTATAATTATATTATTTTTATTAGCTGCAATACACTGTCCCACCGCTATGCCACATAGCAAGTAATAATATGTACTTGTACTTTAAGGCCAGTCTTCCTTATGGTGCCATATAGAACACCCTGTATATTCATACACTCAACCGACATCCGCGACCAACTTCAGTACATGGAGTATAAATAAGGAAGGCAGGCCTGAATATTCAGAAACGAGACAACTTTTAGGTGTACAAAAATGCTTTAGGAAATCTTATATCGAACTTGGGAATCAAACCCTCTCATTTTCTAAACAAATACTATTAAAGGAAATGCTTACAATTTTATAATGGCAATAAATTTATTATCTAAAGGTGTCATTTATCAGCCATTTAAAAAAAATAGTCAGGAATCGGGTAATTTAAAAAAAAGGCTGGTTATAAAATACTTGCTTTCCGTGGGATGTGGCAATACGGAGATTCAACACACAAAATCATAGACTAGACGTTGTATAACAATAATAACAAGAAGTTTTACCTTATGAGAGACCTACATCCAGCAGTAGACTGGTATAGCTTTATAGATTGGTTGATAAAGATTTTTTTTTGTACATTTATGTACCTATGTATACTTATACCTATGTATGTTTTAAGTTTTAACTCTAAAGTGTGAACACTAGCATACATAGATCCATTATTTTAGATTTTGATAGACTCATCTGAACAAACCATCCAATCAACAATAAAAAATATCCAAAAATAATCTCCATTTCTTTTCAACAGCATAAATAAGTGTTCTTTATAATTTTTTTCAATTATAATACAATAATTACATAAAACAGTTGGTTATAAAACAACGCAAAGTTTAAAAGTAATAAAAAATAAAATAAAAAACTAACAGTGTGACATAGACACATCAGTTAATCTGCTTGTTTATCAGCAAAAAAAGAATAAATAAATAGTAACTTTACATTTCTGAGGTAATAAAGCTGGCAATGATGCCCATTCATGAGACTGCAGCATTGTATTGCATGCCTTGTTTATGGTACTAGCTGACACCTGTAACTTCGTTTGCGTTTTGATAAAATTCCTTTCTTAGTATGCACCTACTTACACTACTTGACGAAGATACCCTCCAAATTTCAAGTCTCTACGTTCAGTGGTTTGGCATGTGCGATGTCTATCAGTCAGTCAGGACTAAGGAGCGTTTTATATATATATTAATGGATGAATGATAAAGCACAGCTGCTTTATAACTTGGTTTATGTGTGTAACACCAAAATGATCGTTTAACAAAATCTAGGTGGGCTCTAAAATACTGTCAGTTTATGAATAAACATTTAAATTAATGGTAAGTAACTAATATTCGTTAAAGTTGACTATTCGCTATTAAAATTGAGTTTCTCTCTTAGATTTTTAAATACTGTGTAAATTCTACTCTCGTCGCACACATCACAGTTTTCAGAGTCCGCATCATTCTGGGGTTCATAATCTGCATTTTTACTCTCTGAATTACTACTTTTATCCTCGGCATCAGTACTTTTATCCTCTGAATTACTACTTTTATCTTCCACATTAGTGCTTTTATCCTCTGAATTACTACTTTTATCCTCCACATGAGTACTTTTATCCTCTGCATTAGTACTTTCCTTCGCACTATTTCTTTTATCCCCGGTGTTATCTTTTTCATGATTAGTGTCAGAATTTGTTCTTTGTTCATTATTATCGTTTGGGCTTCTCTGCTCTGTAACTGCACTGTTCATTTTATGGTCAAATAACAGCTGTGCAGTTATAGCTAAGAATATCATCGTCACACTATAATTAGCTAAAACTAGTGTAAACGGACCTAAAGTAATTACAATAATACCTAACGCGTAGGTTATATTTGAGATCGCGGTAAATTGGGACCTGAAACAAAAAAAAACCAAGGCGAAAATTTAAAAAAATAATGTTAAAAAAAACAGGTATTCTGCCGCAAAATAGTAATGTGTCAGCATTACTGTGTTCCGGTTTGAAGGTCACTGTAGCAAGTTAAATTACTGCGCTTTCGTAACCGACTATCAAAATGTCTCCAAGTAGACGAGCGCTGTAGCAGTGCTGCACTGGCTTATGTGAATCAAAGTACCGTGCAGCATTGTTCTGGTCATAGGCAGGCGTGATCTCTTAACATCAGGAAAGCGCTTATCTCGTCTCGTCACTAATTAAGTAATTAACATTAAAAAAATACTAATTGGAAATAAATTGACTCCGTCAAAGACCCCATCTAGGAGAATACCACCACACTAACATAGCGCCAAATATTCTACCGCCAACCAATACTATGTAAGCATTACTGTTATCCGTTTTAGAGGGCAGTATTGCTAGAGAAATGACTGGCTGGGCCTATAGTGACTAGCTGATTCATTGCAATCATAAATAATATACAACCAAAAAATACAGTTAAGAAACACCTCCTGAGCTGAGATACAGCATTTTGCCAATTCGGGAACCTGTGTATTCACATTGTCTGAATAAATGTTGCTAAACAACTAAAATAAATTCATGAAAGCAACTTACGAGTGCTTGCGCGGACCCTCAGTTTGCCAGATGAAAATGGAGCAAGCCGATAGAACGATACCAGCGAAAAACGATGTATCTGGGTCTAGCTTTGTATCATACCTGAAAGTAACAACACTATTAGTAGTTTTCTTATTAAGGCTAATCCTCAAATCCGAATTCCATACAAAATGTTTCGGACAAATACTCAAAAAGTACGCCGTATTATAATATAAAATTAACCCTACTAACTTAAAAACACGTATAAAATCTAAATTAAAGTATGAAACCTTTCACTTTTTTTGTTTGCGAAATCAAAATCATGGACGAAACGAATAGTACGAAGAAATTACTATAATACGGCGTACTTTTTGAGCATTTGTCCGAAACATTTTGTATGGAATTCAGATTTGAGGATTCCCCTTAAGTCCCAGAATCCCGCGCGCACATTTGTACATTTTCGAAGACATAAATTTATACTCAGTCAGAGTACCTATATATATTTCATAAAAAGTGGAGCAGTGTTTTTGTTAGGTACCTCACGGAATGTTTTAGTATATTTTTTGTTTTGGGGACAATTCATACAATTGAAGAGCGAATTCGGACAAATTCCCACGTCTTCTTTTTATATCAGAAAGAATATGTGCAATATAAGGGTGAAAATGCTACTATGTTAAGTTTCAGATAGACGCTTCGATGCGCTTCGACTCTGCGCTAGTGTGAACTGACCCTTTACATGTGGACAGAATAGTTAGTATTTAAATGGAATAGCTCTATGGTTCAGTCAGACTATAAATCTGACTCACGAAAGAGACATAAAACAATGAACATTAGACTGGACGTGTTAAAGTTCCTACTGTTGATGAACTGTTGACATTTATTATTATAATTATTATATCATTTATTTATTATTATAATTATTATTATTTAGCCATTTGTGTCCCTCTGCAGGGCAGTTATACGAATTTACTTACTTGAAATTCCTAGCCCAAGCCAGAAGAGCCGGCATGTTCAGCAAAGTCGACACCAGCCAAAGCGAAAACATCATCACGTGGAAGTTCAAGTTACATAAATCATCATCATTGGGTACGTAAGACATTTTCGGTTTCTTGAAGAAGGCTTGACCTTCGGTTTCGAAATGATCTAAGTTCCGCCATTTAATTTGCTTTGCATCTTCTTTAGTGCTCTGCTTCCGTTTGATGAGGCGGCAAAATTTCGCTGCCACTTTCGAGAAAAGTTTGTAGGTGAAGTCTTCAAAATAGTCTTCAAACATTCTTGCGATCTATAAAAATACAAAAGTATGTAACTGACCATTTCTTAACACGAGTATAGTTTTCAACGGATACTCCATCTCTTTTTCTACATTTTTATTAGCAACTAGTTGCTACCCGCGGCTTCGTCCCCTATGTGTCAGGATAAAGTATAGTCGGCCAATTCGGATCAATAATTTAGGCGTGAATTCATCTACCTCCCAAACTTACGGTTACGCATCTATAACATAAGTGGAAAGTGTCAACACGAGTAAAGCTTTCTGCCCACTATTCCTTATCATTATTATCCTATTCCTTATCTTACAAGGTCTGATAGGAAGCACGGTCATGTGCTTCCTATCAGACCTTGTCACCTTGGACCTTCAGCACCGGCAAAATATAAAATTGCATGGAATCCGACTGTCAGTGACGGAACGGTGAAGTATAGTGGGTACGGTGGGTATAGTGTCATACTTTTCAATACAAAGATTTTTTTTTCCTGACAAGGTCCAAGGCCAAGCACATGACCGTGCTTCCTATCAGACCTTGTCACCTTGGACCTTGTCAGGAAAAAAAATCTTTGTATTGAAAAGTATGACACTATACCCACCGTACCCACTATACTTCACCGTTCCGTCACTGACAGTCGGATTCCATGCAATTTTATATTTTGTTGGTGCTGATACATTAAATGCATGTCACGGGACGGGGTAGTGGGCAGAAACCTTGAGGCGCTATCCTAGGGATCACACCTGTCCATCATACTAGGCTACCGGCACGCTCCACGATCAGAATCAAAGGCACTCTCCACAAAGCGTGGGCAATCCTCTCAGCAAGATACCATCTCATCCAATATCCTCACCATAAATGCGTAGAATGCCGCTCCGATGGCCAGCGCGGCGGCCCCGCAGGCTACCGGTACGCTTCCTAGCATCACCACGCTCAGAATTAAGGGCACTCTCCACAGAGCATGGGCGACCCTCTCAGCGAAGCTCGCCGCGCCGCGCCAGAATATCCTGAAACAATTACGTCTGGATGAAACTCTATTCATAATGAAATAAGGTCAAAATATCATGAATATGACATCGCATTGCGTGTTACAGCCTTATAGTACGATGACACACGGCTTTTTTACACGCTACATGCCAGCGACTTGGCTTGTAGCTTGTAAAGTCGCCCAGTGTCATCGGCGTTTTTACAATGCTCACAAGCTAGCGTTTATAAACGCCAACAATCAGCTTGTAAAAAGCTTGTGTGTCATCGACGTTTTATAACAAAATATAAAGGTCACACATATCAACTCGGAAAGGGATCGTCACCGTATCAACTAGAGCCGTTCAGTATTCTTTGTATGAAACTTCCTACTGCAACGCACACGAATAGTAACGTAATCGCCTCGCCTCGGGACAAGATCCGGTGCGATACGTTGTCAATTCGATGTCTCTTGCCTTTAAATTACGTGCTTACGTTAAATTGACAGCGAGGCGAAAGGCGAAAAGATGACGATGCCTAACCTAGTTGATGTGTGTGCTATGACCTTAAATCACTCACCTGACGATAATTCGATCAATCTGCGATGAGAACACCAGACCAGCCATAACGGCAGCCATACCAACGTTCACGAAGCCCAAAGCTGCGATATAAACCGGGAAGGCTAGCAGTGAACTAGGTCTCGAAAGGTACTTCAATTCCTTATTTGCGTACGTTGAGTTTTCGATCAAAGCTATGTATGGCAATCTGAAAGTGAAAACCTAATTAGAATAACATAGAATGAGAGTTAATCAAGAATTAGAATTTGAGCTGACAGGGATTGATTAATACCTTTAAAAAATGTATATCTTACTAGATTCTGCCCGCGGCTTTGCTCGCGTTGTAGATAGATAGAATATTCTTTATTGTATCACCGTTACATAAAACAAAACAAGAAATAAAAACTAAAATTATAGGGGCGGTTTAAGACAGCAATCTCTTTCAGACAACCATAGACATTTTATTGATATTATCTATTGTACATTATTTATTGATCTATCCATCTATCGAGATGAAAAGTAGCCCATGTCCTTTTCCGGCTCCTAAATTATTAACATATCGAATTTTAGCCAAATTGGTTCAGTAGTTTCGGCTTAGTTTAGCAACAACAATAGCATCAGTATATCCATCTCTTCATGTGAATGCCAATATCATGATCAGACTATCAAGGTAAAATCTATCAAGTTATGATAAAGAATAATAAATCTGAACTATAAACTATTGTACAAATACTTACAAACTGATACAAAAGAAAAGTATCTTCGCCATAGGTACAACAATAAACGGTTTCAAATCTGTATCAGCTAAGGTGGTATGTACTGAAACGAACGTCCCTCTAGAGTTGAAATGACGTAAGTTAATGCCAACGCACATGATCACTATGCCCGTTATGTATGGGATAAGGAGGGGTGTGTAGTGACGGACCATTTGAGCTAGGCTGTGGTACCACGATGATCCTATGCTGTAACAATGAAAGGTCATTATGGGCCAATGCGATGTGCAGGTAAAGAAACCAATTTAGGGGGCAATTTAAAAGTATACTTTGTATCAACATCTATGAAAGGCTTAGTCCTGACTGATTGACTGACTGACTGATAGCCAACGCACATGCCAAACAGGCTGGACGTAGAGACTTGAAATTTCAAGAATCTGTTCGTCAAGAAGTGTAGTATTTTGATTATTCGCAACGCAAACGAAGTTGCGGGTGTCAGCTAGTGTTTTCATATACAACTGAAGAAAAATTATTCAAATTACCTGACTGTGTAAGTACACCGAGGATCTAACAAAAGAGTGACTTTGACATGTTCCATTGCGGATTTTCCAGAGGTGATATTAGGGTTGGTTTTGAACAGTCTTATCTTCATTGGAGATCGTTTCAAAGGCCTGAAAAAAAAAAGTGTGACATGATTATAAAAAGGGATTATTCTCGTACTGTGTTAAGGATTATTTTTTTAATAGTTTCGAATATGAATCAGTATTCATCAGTAGGATAAATGCAAGACGCGCTGCTGATCAAGAGCAAGTGTGTTGGACTGCCACCCTGGTGTCGCGCGTTCGATTCTCGCCTCAAGACAAACATTTGTTTGATGGTCATCGGTCTTTAGTACTCTGGGTGTTTTTTATGTAAGTATTCTATCAGTTATCTGGTTCCCATAGCACAAGCTTGCTTAGTTTGGGGCTAGATGACGTTGTGTGTAATGTCCAAAATATTTATTTATTTATTACTATTTATATCGATTCATATTTGAAACTAGTCGAATAATTACCCGATAATAAAGTACACAAGCTCCATTTTGTTCGTACATAACGAATACTCACGTAAAGTAGTGGAAGTACTCATGATTCTTCGCCCAAGGTACGTGTACCTCAGCTGATGCGTGATATTCTTTACAAACCGCAGTCGGTTCCACATACAATAAATACGCTTCGGGTAGTGTGTTGAAGTTTTTCAGTACTAGATCGTAGTATAAACTCTCCGGCTCAGTTTGTGATATTATTGTGGTCTTCCCGAAGGAAAGTAGAGACGGCATTTTGACGTCGATTTGACGGGAGGCGAGGTCGTTTATATCTACTGAGAGTGTAATCTGAAACAGAAGCAAAGAAAAATATACCTTTATGCTTTGAAAGCATGTTATTTTTTTTAATTCAGAAGGCCTGAAAGTCCCATTATATTTGTGTGGTGAAAGACATTTCCTGAGCTTTACTGTCTTCGTTCGTTCGAGTGTCAAATATCTCTTGAAATAAAAAATAGCGTTGTATCCCTTGGTTAGCAATCCACTATTCAACAAAAAATTACCTACTTTTTTTAATTACAAACTGTTACCCAAGGCTTCACCCGGGTGGGTGGTATCCAAGTTAAAATAGTATTTGTCTTTTTCCAGCTCATAAAGTGCACACGTGCCGAATTTCAGCATAACTAGTTTTGGCGTGATTAAGGTAGAAGTATCCATCACAAATTCACAATAGGTACCTCCTCATAAACTTAATATAAGTGGACTTGACTTCGGCAGGCACTTTTCTCACCATTAAAAGAGCGCCTAGCTCGTCTAGACACTAATCATTTGTTTACATTTAAATACCTTACCGGCTTTCTGGTGGGTGCAACTTTAACAATAACGTGTGTCCAATCCGGATTGTGTTGTTTCAATGTATGTAGGTTGATGGTAGCTAGTTTTCGTTTGCCGAAGTCCGCAGCCGCGCCAGTCCAACGACTCAGCTCGGAAAGTGGTGTCGCGTGTTTACTGTAATATCATAAAAAGTAAGTTATAACAAAAATTGCAACTGAAAAAGTGGAGTCTGCGGCATTTCCCGCGTGGTATTGGGATAAAAGTAGTATATATGTTTTCCTACTCATAAGCTAAGTATAGGTACCAATACCGTATTCCCAAAGCCAAATCAATACAGTGGTTTAGCGTGAATTACATGACATCTATTAATATATCGTAACAAAATTTATGCCTTTTTAATATGAGTAGTATTCGTAGGAAGAATTCACAAAAAAACATAACTAACATACTTACCGTAATAACGTACGTACGTACGTCCGTGTCCTACAAAGGACCAAAATCCTACATACTGACAGTAAATAACCGTGTCCTACAAAGGACCAAAATCTTACATACTTACAGTAAAATACCGTGTCCTACAAAGGACCAAAATCTTACATACTGACAGTAAATAACCGTGTACAAAGGACGAAATAGAAGGAGGCATTTTACTCACTTACCAATATCGATGCACGTTGTATGTGTATTTCGCGTTGCATCCAAACACCCACTCATGGTTTTCGAGATTGACGCCCTCTATTGCCACAAAGCGATTTTGCGGGAACGCCACCAGTCTTATCATCAGGTACGTCATTCTGGAAAAAATATTTAGAGTATTTATTTATTTATTTGGAGTATTTTTTTTTGCTTTTTACTGTTTCTTAAGGTACATATAGGTACCTTAAGAAACAGTAAAAAGCATTTATTGTATGTATTTTCTTTTATTGACAATTTGAGTCTTTGGTAACACTTCGACCGTTGTTATGTTAGTCTATTGTGCTCGCCACTTGGAATATGCGGTTGGAGCTCCTAACTAAGCCCTAGGTAAGTATAAGGTAGGTAGGTAGGTAGGTAAGTATGTAAATGTCTCTTTCTTCAATCACAAATAAATGTATACTTACTTATGTGTGTTTTTATTATACTTTTATTCACACTACTACCTCCTACAAAAAAGAACCTTTAGTTATAGAATTTGATTCACACGCCGCAATTTGAAGGACCTATGTATGGAAGTACTTATAGAAGTAGGTACCTAAGCTATGTACCGACTTATTGTAGGTTTTCCTCTATAAAGTGTAACCCTAACCAAACTTATGAATTTTACATAATAACGATATTATTTGTACACCATGACGCAAACGTTCCAAAAATAACATATTCATTCATTTCCTTAATTTTGCTGGGTTTCTGCCAATGTTTATGTGTCTTCGTCGAATGATTTGTAATGCTTGAATTTAATATTTTACCTTTATCTTTTTTAATAGTTTATGTCGTCTCTAAATTGATTCACAAATCAAAAAATAATTGTTGAGATCTATCAGTCAAATAATGCCCCGCAAACATCGCCGCCATACAAAAATGCTCTTACTTAGACTGATTGCGCAAGTAGAGGGGCTCTCTATCTAACATAATGATGAAAAACATTAAACATTTTTTTTTACTTTATGTCCTTTAGAGGGCGCCATATTCAATGTAAAGTGACGTCACATACCTATATAACCAGCGGACGGACGAGACGATTCTAAACATACCTCATTTGTCAAATTATGATAAGAAGTTTGGAAGATAATATTAGGGAACAGATAAACATACATACATAATTACATACACACACATACATACATACCAGTCAAAATCATAACCCTCCCTTTGCTTCGCCGTAGTCGGGTAATAAAGCTCCGCCAAAACATCGCTGCCATACAAATGCTCTTACTTAGACTAAACTTTTTAAATCAAATTAATATGATAGTGATGATGATACATATGATCTGATGATGATGATACATAACCAACTTACTTGTCAATATCTGGCCGTATCACTTGATAGAGCCTCCTGTTGTCTTCGTACCAAAAGGCATCAGCCACCATAGTCACATTGGCGCGTACTATTGTTGTGTCGAGATTCATGGAACGGTTCGCCTGGAAATTGTTCAATAGGAAACTATAAATCTCGTTTTTTTTTATAATATCTGGTTTACGATAAGGATATATCACAATATACTTAGGTAGTTAGGATATCAAATTATCCTGTTTCAATCGGATATAGGATTTTAGTTAACTTTTCCATGTAAAAAAACTTAATTCCTATTAAATCGTTTGCCTAAGGGCTCGAGATATAGAATAATGCCTACTTGCACCAAATTGTCAAAGCTCCTAAGCAAATACTTTTCTAGCTTGCCAGTTCTTAACGGTCCAAATTCAGACCGTTAAAACTGTCAAGCGAGTTAAGTAATTGCTTAGGAACTTCGATAGTTTGGTGCAAGTCGGCATAAGTGTTATTTTATTCAGCTACTAATAAAATTGATTCTAGGTATAGGTAGGTAGTTACCGAGTTTTAGACCAACAAATTCAGTACCTAGTTTAAGTGAAACATCCATGGCTTATCATCGTTCTCAAACTTCTATTTATAATTTTAGTGTGATTATGATTATAATTATAAATAAAAAATTAATGAAAAGAAAAGATACTTTGAAAAAAGACCTCGAATGTTGACTGCAAAAACTGAGCAGGAGTTATAGCACAGTAGGTGAAAGTGGTACATAAAAACCACATCAAAAATTAGTACTTACAACGAAATACTGCTTCGCCCTATCCTTCACAAGAGCTGTATCATCCACAATTTGTTGGGTCCTCAAATCGACTAAGGAGAATAGGTATTTGTTGATCGCCATCACAAGTTGCTTGCACCAAACAATGCAAACGTGGTCTGGCGACACCCAAATGCCTGGCACTGCTGTTGTCTAGAAAAGGGTACCTATATAAATACCCCTATATAAGAAACTCAAATAGTAATAGATTTCAACTGACATAAGAAAGGAGGTTCTTAATGTTTTTCAACAGATTTCAAAAAGGAGAAGGTTATTAATTCGGTAGAATGTATTTTTTCTTTGTTTGTTACCTCAGAACTTGGTTGTATAAAAACCGATTTGAAAAAATCTTTTTTATTTGAAAGGCCATACTTACCTACTTCCAGATTGGTCCTTTAGAAATTTTATTAAAATCGGGTTGGGACTTTGGTTTTGAAATCAAAATAATTGAAAAAAATCCTTGTATATTAAATTACGTATTTTGCTTCCCTGTGTTTCAGTGGTGTTTACGGTCACCAGAACAGTCCGATGTTTTAAGATTTTACAAAAACATACGACAACAGACTTTAATTGGACTGTTCTAGTGACCGTTAACACCACTGAAAAGTCACAGGGAAGTGAGGGAAGTAAAATACACAATTTCGTTTACTTCGACAACATTTTTATTTTTTAATTAATATATAATAAAAATTATAATAAAATAATATAACTTAAATTAAATAATAAAATTTAATTTAAGTTATATTATATTTTAATAAAATTTGTATGAAACCCAACTAAAAGTATTTTCTTTCAAACAAAAAATAATTTACCAAATAGGTTAATATAAGACGAAGTTCTGAAAAATAATAGAATATGAAATTAAGGTTTCCTTACAAATACTCATTGTAGAAAACTTACCAGTGCATTTATAAAGCTTTCCTTTGACGATGTCAAACCAGACGGTACCAGTATATCCCTAGGCCCATTTCCAATACTGATCAGCACCTTATTATCTCTATATTTCTCATTTCCATAGACATTTTTGATCCATTCCTCTTTCATTTCTAAGTAGAAGTTGTCATGTTCATAGTCAAATAGTATAATAGGAGCTTCTAATGGTGCAGCAAGGGATATAGCTATTTTCGTCTTGTCTATGGTGCTTGGTAGGGCTAAAAGTTTACTAGCTACAACACCACCCTGTAAAAGTTACATTAGTTCTAACTAGGTATAGTCGTTTATATATTTTTGTTAACCAAACCCATCGAGTAGGATGTCAAAATGAAGGAATTTAAAAGGAGATTATAAAAATTATATACCTATGTATTTATTAGTCATATGTTTATACTTAATTTGGAATAGTGAATTGGCAATCAATGCGTAATATTTTCGCAGTTTGGTTTTCAGTTTTTACAAACTTTAAGCTTGTTAACTAATACCTACCTACATAGTTTTTTTTTGCCTTCCTACTATAAACTATATTGTTACTTGAACACCCTGTATAAGTTTAAGTACATTACCATTGAATGCCCGATGAGAATGACTGAAGAAGGCACATAGTTTGTGTACTTATTAGATGAATAAAGATTCAATATTTTTTGTATACATTTTGATGCAAACTCCACTTGGTTATTCAGTGTGCCAGCATACAGACCTGATAGCTCTTCATTATAGCTTACTGAAACCAAATAAATTATTAATTTAATTTCACAAAATAAGAACTAGTTTCATTCGTTTTCTGAATTAATGAACTAAAGACAGGATTAAAACTAGGATAATGAAAAGAAGTTAAATAATATAATTTTAAGCAATGCGAAGCTTGAAATGTTTTGAGTCCTCTCTTTAAAATATTTTTATTCTTATTTTTGTTTTATTTTTAAAACCCATAAGTATGTAATTATTAATATTAGCCTGAGCTGTCCCATTGTAGGGCAAAGGCTTCCTCCCATTTTCTATTAAATAGAGATAATAGTTTAAATTTGTGCTACACAGGACTTAAATTAAACACTTACTGGTAAAGAAGTCAAAGTGATACTCATAGCCTCTTGAAAGGGCTTTTCTTAGAGCAACAGATGCTAGTGATCTTACTTGCATATGACTGCCAGAGTTGCCAGGTAGAAATAGAACTGGTATTCCATCAAACCTGTGTGAAGATTTAGGTCTTTTTTAGTTTAATGGAAAGTACTAGCTGAAGTCTGCAGTTTTGCCTCTTGCTGGTAACAGAATTAAAACTATCCAATGTACAATTCAGGTCTTGAACTCATAAAACAATAAAATAATAATAATATAGGTAGGTGATGTACCTAACAAATTTCAATACTTATCAGTTGAGGTTTGACATCCATCCATCAGCACGAAAATTTAAATTTGTTTACAAAATATGACAACTTATAAAATTAGAAGAATGCTTACCTTAATTTACGAGCATTTTCTGTCAGTCTTCCTTCACTGTAGGCATACAAACCATACTGGGGGTATTTATAATTTCCTTCGAAATGTATGCGCTAAAAAAAGAATCAAAAATCAGTATGCAGCTGTAGCACCCTGCCCGAAATGAATGGATTCAAATAAAATTAAACCGGTCCTTTAAGATAAAATCTGCAAAGAACAGCAGCTGGGTTTTTATGAGTTGAGTGAAGCCAGAGAGAGACTAAACATCCAGGTAATTATTTGTCTGGGTATTGACCAAAATAAATCAGGTTCACTTGTCAGTTAGCTAGGTACCTCTTTGTAAATAATACTTACAACGAATTGGGGGTATTCATACATGTAAGTCATAGCACAATGATTACTTTTATCACTGAAATGTAAATTCAAAACGCCAAGAAGATACCCCACGACAAAAATAAGGGTGGTGAAGTGAAACAGGCTTGGACCCAACATCCTAAGTAACATAATTTGCTTTAGAAAATTGTCTATTTATTCACTTTACAGCATTGAAACAATAACTTAGTTTTACAGCTAATTAACGCATAGCTAAATTCAGAAAATAAATCAGAGCATTTTAATGTAACAACTCAGAAAAATCATTAAGACGTTGGCTGACATTGAATGTACTTATGTACTGTCATGTCATGTCAGCTGTGGGAGACAGTTTGCAAAATTGACGTACCATTCGATAACGAGAGTCGATGATCAAAGAACTTGTATAATAAGTATCTAGAAGGCTGATTCATACGAAAACCGCAAGCCGAAAGAGATGTCTCTTTCTATAGGGCGACCATAATTTTTGAACTTTGAAAATAATATAATTGTCAATGGTCATTCTCAGCCGCATCAGATCCACTGCTCTCGTAAAAAAAAATTCATACATTGATTCTCGTCGGCTGCAAAATTTTTAGTAGGTACTAAAAAATAAATAATATATTTATTCCCAAATAGCATCCGAAGAGTTCTAGTACAGTTAGCAAGGAAAATTATCAATACGATTTTTTGTATAACTACTGGTAGTTACTAAATATATTCCTCCCTCTCCCAATACAAACAAAATTCCTTTGAAATTTTAAGGCTCTACCAAGCTCTATGGCCAATGGTATAAATTGTGCGTTGTCTTTTTTTGCAGCAGACGAGAACTATTTTTTATACGATAGCAACGTTATATTTCTGAACCAATGGTTTTATACTGTTTATTTAGAACAGTAATTATTTTTCTCGGCAGGTACCTAACCTACATTACAACGACTGTACTAAACCCTTCAAATGAATCGGAACCATTTTTAGTGCAAATCGTCTAATTTCGTTCATGGCTATGTTCATTTTAATTGTATGCTGGCAACTGTGTGAATGAGACTCACCACCGGAAAAGTGGGTGTCTGTCGAGATCGTGAATCGTAGTAGTATTAGATTTGATAAAATAATAACGTTATTCGGTCGTGATAAGGTTCAGAATATTCTTAATCCTTAAATGGCGAATGAACGTTCCAGATACGTAGTTTATAAATTCCTTGGCTTAACGCTTAAACTGACAGTGATATTTTTGACATTACTTTGTTTACATTTATAAAATGTACGGTAAACGTAGTGGTTATATTCTCTTTGATGTACGGAGACACGGTGAGCTCATTCATCGTCGTATTAATCAGGTTTAATTTAACTGAATTCAGAATTGCCGATTGCTTGACTCAAAGAGAGTTGAATTTGTACCTACCTACCGTATCCTGAATCTGAAGCCACCTAGCCAAGCTGGATGCCAGGCAGTCCGCGAAGGTGAAGATCCAGTTGAATCTGTGTGGGGAATAAAACAACTGTCAAAGACTACATCCTCGCGCAGAGCAAACGAAAAGACCCACGACTAGGAGTATGGAAAACTTCATAACGATTTGTAATGCACTAACAGTCATAGTCGTCGTACGCGTAATGACTCTCATTTTGAAAATATACACAACTGAATGTAGTCTGGTAAACCGTGGAGCCGCGTTTAAAACTATAATGTGCATAGGATCCGGTGGCCACACAACTGAGTTACTTCGTATCAGCAAGAGATTAGACGTAGACAAGTACAGTCCTCGGCTTTACATTTTAGCTGAAAATGACAGGAGTAGTGAATACAAAATACATACAGCTGAAGGTGAACAAAAGAACTACTCTATTGAGAAAATACCTAGAAGCAGGAATGTGAATCAGTCTTTTCAATCATCCATTATTAGCACATTCTATGCAACTGCTTGTTCTATACCAATAATTATGCGCTTCAAACCGAATGTCATTCTTTGTAATGGTCCTGGCACCTGTGTGCCAATCTGTATTGTAACATTTATATTTAGGTGTTTGTTCCTATCTAATTGTAGAATAATATTTATTGAGAGTATTTGCCGTGTTAGGTCATTGTCCCTTACAGGCAGCATCATGCAGTACTTTGCTGATATCTTTGTTGTGCAGTGGCCACAATTGAATGATGTTTGTTTCAGAGCTAAATATTTTGGCAGGCTAACTTAAAAAAACTACCTCTTCGAATGTATAAGATATGAATGTACAGGTCTCTTCATGGTTTCATAGCGCTGACCTGGAATGTGCAGAAGTTGATTTTGAGATGTGTTGGGTGGGAGGATGCAACTATACACTTGCGCAGAGCACCCCTCCACTTTTGCTGAGCGCTATTAATCCGTGACGAGAGCTGTAAGCAAGATGGGCGATTTGCCTGTTTATATTCATACATAACATATTATAAGACATAAAAATGTTGACTACCTACCTACTTAAAAAAAAATAACTATCATAAGTGATATTTTTTTATTGAGCCCTTAACCCTGTTGAATTTTGTGCAGACTGGACTTCTTTGAATTTGTAAGTCTAGTTATGGGAAATCCCATTCATATAATTTAATCATCTATTCAACATTGATATTCAAAAGACCTTAAATGATTTAAACTAACCAGCCTGAATTCTGATTAAGGTAGGTAATCATTTGTTTGTCCAAAATGGAACTATTTTAGGAGAACAATGGCATGATGAGAAGGTCATTACCACACAATCATTATCAGTCATAGGAATGGAGAGTAATTCAAATTATACATAGTAAAACAATTTAATATGATAAAAAGCTTATCAAAATGTAACAAATTAATATTGTAAGGTACCTACTTAATCTACAAAGTAAGTACTTATTTCTATACCTATAAGGCAAAATGCTTTATGCTAAGTAGTTTTTTATAAATCAATTGTCCTCTAATCTAATGTATTCATGTTATTTTTACTGTAATTAAAATTATACATTCCAAATAAATGGATTTCTATTGCAACAATACAAAAATTTTATAAGTATTTACCTGTATACCTAGCTAGTTTAAAATACCAAAATGGTGTACCCATTTATGAGAGATAATCAGTGAGTTTCATTCAAGGTCCCATTGGTCCAAGGTACAAAGGCTTTTCTTAAGTACACAATAATCATTTGGTTAAGATAAACAGAAAATATCCATGACCAATTTCACTGACCTTAATTTTACCTACCCAAACATACGATAAAACTGGTATCAAAATTTATAAACAGTTGTCCAATGTATTTTAAATGCATCGTCATAAATCTATCAACGCTTTGGAATTCAGTGGAGATAACAATAATTGAACAACATACTCCCTAGCTCAAACAAAAATACAACACCACTGGGATGTTATCTTGAGGAAATGTTAATTTTGGTTAAAGCTTATCCAAAGTTCATGTATCCTCAAGTTACATACCTACATGTCAAAGTTTAGCCAAACTTATGAGTTTTTATTCTTATTGGCCTATGTACTAAGAGAGTATTGGCCATAAAGTCATGCTGTAGGTAGTTTGCATCATGCATGATTGACCAATTGAGTCTCTACTCTAGCCTCTATGAATTAGTATTGTTACATCTCCATGCTTTCAATTTGTTTCAGATTTGTTAGGCATTAACAAAACTACATCTTGTGCCGATACTGGCATAGAATAACTACAAATACTAGAGCATGGTATTAGGCACTAGCAGTTGGTTTTGAACATACAAAAGCAACTTTTAAAAACTAAGTTACTCCTAAAATTCGAGTAAACCAGGTATGCGTCAATATTGCTAACAAACAATTTGTTTAGGCACATTCGAGAACACTATACCGTTAATGACTATACATAAGTACAAAAGGAAGATTAAGTTTTTCTTACAAAACTAGAGTTAATAATACATAAGTAGCATTCATGTCTCATGGTTTACTGCTGTCAACGGTATCAACAGATTGGTTACTGGTTTCTTGCTTTGCACTGTCATCTGTGACATTTTCTAGTACAGTTTTATCTTCACCAAAAAGATACATTGCCTCATCATAGGTTGGAGGTGGTGGTTCAGAGCTGGATGGTTGAGGTTTACTGGCAGATGGATCTGCAATGAGGGCATCATACGATGGAGGAAGGGTAGCACTTGATGCTGTCCTCGGTACTTGGCCACCATACGATTGCTCCTGCACTGTTGCTAGATCCTGAAAAAGTGTTTTATGAATAAGTATTGAAGTATCACACTGATTGGGTTAAAATTCAAAGTTTATGAGTCAGAAAGTGACCTGGGCTAATATTTTTCGATTCCATGTGAGGTAAGCCTAGGGCAATAGATGGTTGATGTTACATTTTATCCAATGATTACAGCTCAAGCATTTTAGATCCCAGAAAATCACAGTGGACACAAAACATCTAAACTTAATGTTATTGCACACAAAATAAGGATGTTTCTTTAGTGTTATGCCTGAACAGTCTTTAATCTGATTACCTATTTTTGTGATAAATTCAAATGAGAAGAAAATTTAGATCTCACGCATAAATTATGTTGATAATTATTGACTCACCCTGATTATTGCTCTTTGATGAAGCAGCATTTGAATCACACTTTTTCTTCTCAAATATAGCATGCTTTTGACTGCAACCATCATTCCAGAGCATATAAATATTGGTCCAACGAGCCACATGTGTCCAAGGTTACTCAAAATGTAGCCATCAGCATCTCCCATAGCCAAAACTGTGATGATGGTGCCAACAGAAAATAATACCATGGAAAGTACAAAATAGGAGTAGCTAGTACAATCGCATCTTCCAAATCGTTGATCCTCCTCGAAGTCGTAGTCGCGCTGTCGTAATCGATGTAAACGTTGTCTAATAAATGGGCTATCGAAAACGGTAGCCATTTTTCGATTTTATGCAATGAATAGAAACTTCACACTAAGGGCATAGCAGCTCTAAAAACTAGTAGACTGCTTTTGTAAACTTATACTCTTCCTAAACTATACTTAGTGGTAGTAGTAGGTACTATGTATGAAAACAATTATAACACAAGAACAATAATTGTTATAATACAAAGTGCAGTACTCTGTGCAAGGAGACTATAGGGTAGGGATAAAAACGATATATCTTTATAGATATCGATATTTTGACATCGATATTAAAAACCAAAATATCGACGATATCGTTCTTAATGCGCAATATTTTATAAAGGATATTTTATCATGCGCCAACTTTCAAATTCCGTTCCGTCTAACTTATCTCAGTCTAAACGTATTTTTTTTTATTTAGCGCCGTTCAACGTTCGCTCGCCGATGGTCATTGATTAAGTTGACCACATTGACAAGTCTTAAACGAATAATAAAGTAAAGTTAAGTATAAGTAACTGTGATAGTTATCTCGACTGTGTATTGCGAATGTAAGGCAGTGTCCTAATAGAACGCGACCATCGCAAGTTCGCGCGAACGTCGATCGCGCGAATCCGCGATCAAACGTACTAACGTCAAATAGGCGTCCCGATTGGCAATCGCGCGATCGCGCGACGGTTGCATCACTTGCTCGCGCGACGATCGCGTGATCGCGTTCTATTAGGACAACGCCTAAGAACCTATTATACTCCATTTAATTGTATTCGGTTTAAAGAAATGCATTACTCATAAAGAACTTTACAGTTCACTTAAAATGAGCATAAACTATAACAATACAATATCTATTAAGGTAGGTCGATCTAAAGCTAGCACAATAAAAAAAATCAATCATAGGTAGATATAAGTAAATAAAAAAGTAGTTTAACACTCAGTAACCCAAAAACAAGAATACACAAACTATTTTCTGAAGGAGTTTACAATTTTACAGTATATTTTTATATAACTAAAAGATCTTGCAAAACATCGAAATATCGTTTATTAAATATATCGATATTTCACTTTCAAAAATATCGATATTTTAGCCCAAAAAATGTCTATTGATGACTATGGTCTCTTTGCTGAGGTAAGGCTATTTTCGCACCAAATTGATCTCTCTCTCCCAAAGAACTTGTATACTACCTATAGCTAGAATGCTAACTCTTACGAAAACCGCGAGCCGAAAGAGACTAACTAATATAAGGGTATCTCTTTCTATAGAAAGTTTTTAAAATTGAACTTTGCATATCAACTGGGTCATTCTCAGCGGCATCTGATCCATTGTTTTCGAAAATAAAATTTTCATCGGCTGCAAAATTTTTAGTACTAAAATATAAATAATATTTTTATTCCCAAATTGCATCCCAAGAGTTCTAGTACAGTTAGTAGCAAGGAAAGTATTCAATGACGTGAATACGTATAATAAATCGATGAACGCGGGCTGCATGCTCGAAAACGTTGACGTCATTGTCCGGTAACGCTCATTGTCCCATTACGCTGGTAGACGTTAAACTATCGTCCATAAACCAACTTTACAGACAACCATTTTTTTTGTTTAATTACTGGGTTCTTACTTTTAGTAGGCCGCCGCGCCGCCCCGTGACAAAAAGTATTTAGCTGCGTAGGTAAATACTTTTAAATGTGTGCCTAGCCCAAATGACGACATAAATAAAAAAAAGAGCTGTCTTTAGGTATCTGCGCATTACTTTACTAACAGTCTTATGCCTACTTGCACCAAACTGTTCAAGTCCCTAAGCAATTACTTTACTCGCTTGGTAGTTCTTAGCAGTCCAGATTCTGACCGTTAAGAACTGCCAAGCGAGTAAAGTACCTAATTCCTTTAGATCTTTGAAAATTTGGTGCAAGTCGGCATTAGTACTCTGTGCTAACAGTAAAGCTCTATCTATGGGAGTTCTCTATCCAAAGAGCTTCTATACTATGTATCTAGAGAGCTAACACGCCATTTTGTTTTATTTAAGGATTAAGAATTCTGAACCTTATGACTTGGAAATAAACTTCTTTTTTAATCAAATCTAAATATAAGGATTTTAATGCTTGATAGAGACCCCCTCGTTAAGGAGTGTGTCTCGTTCACACAGTTGCCAGCATACAATTAAAATTAACATGGCCATAATTTTTTAAATAAGTGGGACAATTTTCGAAATTAGACGATTTGCTCTAAATGTTATTCAGATTCATTTGAAAGGTTTAGTACAGTCGCTGTCATGTAGGTTAGGTACCTAACTACCGAGAAAAATAATTAATGTTCGAAAGAAACAGTATTAAAACCATTGAATCAGATATACCTCACTAGAACGCGGCGCACCGCCCTCTTTTTTGTTGATATTTTAATGCACCTATGTATAATATAATTTTAAAACAATAATGCAAAGTAACGTATGTATATAACATTGATTGCTTATTGAGCAGATTGAATTTTCCCTTGGTTGCTTGTTTATGTCTCAATGAAATATTCAAAGTTCAAAAATTATGGTCGCCCTACAGAACGAGACACACTCCTTACTGGTTCTAGCTCTTTCGGCTCGCAGTTTTCGTGTGAGTCGGCATTCTAGATACATAGTATACAAGTTCTTTGTCTCTATCTATTTCGAGAGAAATACTAGGTTGTCTGTCTATGGATATAATCTATGTTCTCTGGTGTCTCCCTTTGTGTTGTGATAATTTTTTGTAAAGACACAAAAAAGTCTTCTAGTATTTTGTTAGAATGGTCTCTAAGTATAGGCTCAATCACGATTAGCCCTGCGCCCTGACAGTGTAACTATCACTATAGTTGTTTTGGGCCATTTATTTTGAAGAATCTAGCTAGGCGACGCGACGCGACATGGCACTGTGGAAAGTATACTTGTGTGTCGCAGTTTTTGGAGTTATCGGTAAGATAAAGCTCGTATTTGTGGTGTCATTATTACTGATCGAACTCTTTGAATTCATAGTTAAACTCGCTAATTGCTACGAGAAACGTGTATATTAAAGACTTCCAAAATTATTTATGTTAGGTGGGTACTTGTACTTACGAAATGTGGTACCTACCTACCTTTTGCTAACAGCTGTTTGCTTACCATCTATTCAAATTTTAAAGACAAAACTCGTCGATGTTATTATCATCAGACTACAGCAGTTCACTGCTGGGCAAAGGTATATAAAGGCTATCTTATGAGGCGCATCACTGAGCCCCAGCTTCTGCTTTTTTCATTCATTCCCTGCCAGGTGATCATCCTAGAATATGCTTGCTAGATGAACTACTTAAGAAAATGTCTCCCCAATGGTTGTACATTCTTTGTAAGATAGGGCTGACTGTAACATTATCTATGAGACTAGACTGAGCAGCCTTTGTATTTCAAAGTCTTGTGTAGCACAGTTTGGGTTATATTTGTGTTCACATACTAACTGAAATCTTACTTATAGCAAACTAAAAAAATAACTTTTGTTTCAGATGTATCCCCTATGGAAGTGAAACTTGGCAAAGTGGTTAATACTGTTCGCGGTTCCAACATAACATTTATTGCAACCGTCTCAGACTATAAAGGGGAAAAACTGAAATTTCTATTCCATGACAATGCTACACCGCAACATAACCAGATGGTTTGTTTTTATATTTAAAAACTAGTTACTTCCTGTGGCTATGACTGAAGGTATAGGTATTCAAAGTAGCCTGGATTATCGCCAGCTCATAAACTATACCCATCCATACGGAATTTCAGCTCAATAGATTCAGAAGTTTCAATATGCACTCATGCAAAGGACTCATATTTGCTCAAATATATAGTATAATTTGGAGTGAAAAAGTGTGATTCTATCTATAGTTTATTTTAAATTTTAAACTGCTTGTGTTGCATTTCACGAAAAGACAAGAACTGCGTAGAAAATTAAATGTATCAATTGGTTCACAGTTTGAAACAGAAACAAATAGCACAACATGGACAGTGGAGTACCCGAAAACTTTGTATGAAGCGGGTGATTACACGGTATCTGTGGATCTTCTGAAATATATTCCCTATATATGGACATGGCTCCATGAATCACGAGACAGCACAAATTTTCTTTTAACAAGTATGTTTATTTTACACAATCTATTCAAGAATTTTCTGAACTAAATTTAGCTTATAAATAGCAATAGCATGTGAAATTACGATGTTCTCTAGATAAATAAATGCCACATCATGGTTGTATGCAAATTAAAGTTATCAGTACACTTTTTTGGTCATGGGCATTTGATGTCAGATGTGTCTAGCTAAACTTTCATTACAACTCTACACAATTATTATTTTTCAGATACTTTCAATGGAAATCTTTCACTCAGCCAGAATAAAATAGAGCGTTCCAACAAATTTGTTGCTGTCAATCAAACTGTTCAACATCACATAAAACTCCCTGAAAATGAGTTGAAATTCATTCAAGAAAATTCATCCCAAATCATAACATACTGGTACATAGATTGTGAACTTCAAACAATAACAGAAGATTTCTTTTTTAACCATACATACACAGATAATATGGGTGAGCATAACGTTGAAGCTGTAGTACTTGTCAATAATGTACCGTTGGAACCAATTACTACAACAACAACAACCACCACCACAACAACAACAACAACAACAACAACAACAACAACAACAACAACTACTACAACAACAGAAAAGCCAAATACAACAAGTCCTATAATTCTTCCAAATACAACTGAAAAAGAAACATTAATGGTGCAGAAATTATCAAATGATACATTGAAAAGGAGAAAGAGGAGTGCAGAAGATTCATTAAAATGCAACTACAATATTACTGCTGGAAAGAATTACACACTTGGGCGTTTTGAGTCAAGATTGAGTGTGAGAGGTGAGTTTCCTTGAGTGAATATATTCAAATAAGTTTATAGCTAAGAGGTAACAAACCACATAAAGTAACAGACATCAAAAAGAAGTCGATTTTTTAAATCCTCATCACAGATTCAAATCATCACATTATATTTATATACACAACTTAACTACTATCTCAATAAAATTATAAAAAAGTACTGATATTTATAACAGAGACTAATAATAAATAACACAGAAATATATAAAAAAAAAAAAACTATAAATAACCTAGTCGGTCGTTGTCACCACCAGACGGCAACGTGCCCAGAACGCTGGCGGCATTGCCACGTTGAATGGCAATGCTTATACGCTGTGCAAAGTAGAAACCAGCATCCTGGTCACGTGTAGACTCTTTTAGCCTATCAGCCAGATCTTTGTAGATTTTGTGTGCCCCTGGTCCCCAAGGGCCTAATGTTTCTACCCCAAACGGCTCAAATAAGTAAGTAGCTACATGATAAAAATATTTATTTAGATTGGTAAATTCAGCATGAATATTTGTATGCGCCTCTTTTCCGACACGATTGTACCGTTTAGTAAAATAAAATGGTATTATTGTTTCTTATGTCATTCCATTTGTTGACTGTTAAAATCTATTGAATTTACCTTCAATACTAAGCTCGTGCGGAAAAAAAAGAATCAAGATAAATGGATTTTCCTGAACTATAAACAATTTCATCTCAATTGGTCTGTAAATTTGGTGTGATTGGGTAACAAACATAAATCTATACATCGTCACAAACATTCGCCTTAATTTTTAACCCTATGTGATTGTAGGTACTTTTTTCCAACAGAACCAATATCACCGATCAACATAACTGGCTCAAATTGGCTGCAACGCAGTCAATTGTTGGACTTAAAAGTGAAGTACGCTGGTTCACCTCCGTTCAAATACTGCTATCTGTACATGAGTGGGCAGTACAATGTCACAGGGAACGAGACTTGTGAAAACCCGATCGAAACATTATCAAATCAGTTTCAGATTGTACGTTACTTCTCAGGAGGTGATCTACACACGGTTGTTGTGATTGTAGAGAATGATCTAGGGCCGGTTGTGGCGTCGGCCACTGTTCACATTTATAACAGTAAGTTGGTTTCTACGATATCCGATATAATATATATTTTTTTGGCCATTTAACCCTTTTCGCCTACCCCCTTTAAAGTTACGTAACTACCTACCCGCGGTTAGCGAGGCGATATAAATGCCTCGCGAAAAAAAACCACGGTTTATGGAATTGGAAATTAGTAATTAGAAGTTCCTTATTTATGATCCTTTCTTTTCCTATGTGATCAACTTTACAATTTCTCGCGGCAGTGAATGCACATTATGTTTAAGACTCAAGGCAAATTGTATTTTTACACTGGAAATAAAGTATTGGGTCTTGCAAACGCATTCTGGGGTATAGCTGCAGGAAGTAGTAGTCTTCCAGCGCAAAATCGTCTCCTTTGCTACTTTCTACATCACCATAATCAATACTTAATACATTTATTGTATCCACATGGTAAAAATGCTAACCAATAGGTACACAAGTGGTAGAATCACATGTGAGCCCCTTAATATCTATAGGTAGGAGGCAGGCAGACCGAGGTTTTTGCTAAGAACATAAGGTAGGTTATATCAACAAAAAATACATAACTCATATGTACGTACATACATTCACAATCTAATATTAATTTATTTACTTGCTTCTAATGTCCATTTGGTAGGTCATGTTCATCTGAAGGGTCTTCCGCCAAACCAGCGCACAATAATGGCGTCATTAGATGCCATTTGCACTAAATAAAAAAAAATGTAGTTGAGAAACCTACCTACCCGTGGTCATTGAAACTGCTGGCAAAAGATTTTAACCAAATTTTATCGCGCGCACGAGTCACCTCGACTAGCGCAGTTGCAGCACTACAGTGGGCGGGGTCTGCGAGACCGGGAGTAGGTAGTTAAGGGTGCATTTGTTGCTGAAATGGCAGTGGTCCATATCTGCTCAATAGCAGATAAAATAAATTCTTTACATAAACTTTTTTCAAATAGACTAGTTATTAATTTGTATAAAACGGGCTTGTGATAATATTCCTAGAATAGCAATTCAAAGTTATCGAATATTTTTCCTTCCTTGTTATTTAATCACTAATGGTACTCATTGGTAGTTTAACATTATCCGTAGTCGACACTGTTTGAGAATTAACATTTTATTTTATTTGGATATTATCATAATTTGACCTACACTAGTTTATACAATTAGAACCAGTAATAGAATTTAAACTTTGCAACTACTAATTTTCATTTGGTGGCCTTATTTGTGAATTTAAGCTCTTCTAGCGTTATTATTATTCTTACCATTCCTGGTTATGAATTCTACAAGTTCATGTGAGTACCTACCAATCATTTGTTTCCACAAAAAGGTAGTTTTGACGTACAAATAAATACGCAGACTTAGCATTTATAGTATTTCGAACTCACTACTATACCTAGGTACTTTAATAAATTATAATTCCGGTTTAAAATTTATTTCGATTTTATGGAATCATGTAGGTAAATAAAGAAATCGTTTGTTTTCTGTCTGTGGAACAAGAATTGTTAAGCAAATAAAATATTGAGTATTGATTGTCAAATCTTGGCCGGTCTATCTTTAACCAGTTGGCTATATTGTTGGGGAGTGCATTTTTAAAAGACCTCTACCGTACTGCTACATCTTCGCCCTTCAATCTATCTGAATGTCACAAATTTTAATCATGTCTGAGGAGATGATGTTAATGATGTTGTTGATGAAGGCTGTGTTGATGTTAATAAATAAATAAATATTTTGGACATTTCACACAACGCCATCTAGCCCCAAAATAAGCAGAGCTGATAGTGTACTTTTTTTCTAAATACATACATATATATATTACATAGAACACACTCAGACTCAGAACAAACACAAATGTTTGTCCTGAAGCGGGAATCGGACTCGTGACACCGGGCGTGGCAGTCCAATACACTTGCCATTCGACCATCCGTGTCGTCAAATGATAATAATGATGTTGAAGATGTTGTTTAAGATGATGTTGATGATTATGATGTTGTTGTAGATGATGATAATGCTAATGATAATAATGATGATGTCTTCTTCCAGCTCCGATCCACGGTCAACTGTCAGTAATTGTGATCCCTCTGTGTTCCTGCCTGGTCGCTGTCATACTAGTCGTGTTCGGTATCGCGTACTACCAACACAGGGCGAGGTATGTGTTTTTTATGTAACCATGGGATGATTCGAGCTAAGCGCTCTCTTTATGGTAAGAGATCGCACATGACCGGATCAGTGCTACACAGGACTTTGATTCACATATGCCGGTCCAACACTGCTAAAGACATTTTGATGGTCGGTCCCGAAAGCCCAATAATTTTACTAGCTACAGTGCCCTTCAAACCGGAACACGGTAATGCTTACACATTACTGCATTGCGGCAGAATATGACACCATGCTGGTTTGGTACGCATCTAGACGGCATCCTACAGGGGAGTCTTCCCCTGTAGTAGTAAATTAAATGCCTATAAAGTCCTATGCAGCACTATTTTGCGTGATCTCGTACTATCAGGAGAATGCCTAGCTCGTCTCGTCACTCTTTTACATTAATAAATCAAGGATTTACAAAAACATAGACAACCAACCTCAATTGGACTGTTCTAGTGACCGTAACCGTAACCACTGAAAAGTCACAGGGAAGCAAAATACACGTTTCGTTTACTTCGACGACATTTTTTTTTCAGTTATTTTGATATAAACTAAACTACTAAATCGATTTTGACTAAATTCCTATAGGACCAATCTGGAAGTATATCCTCTCAAACAAAAAACTTTTTTTTCAAATCGGTTGATAAAGAACAAAGACCTTTGGTAACACATATTAAAAAAAACATTCAACCGAATTGATAACGTCTTCCTTTTTTGAAGTCAGTTGAAAAGGAGGAGGTTATAAATACGGTTCAATGTTTTATTTTTAATGTTTGTTGTATTTGTTGTTTGTCTACCGATTTGAAAAAAAAAACTTTCGTGTTTGAGAGGATATACTTTCAGATGGGTCCCATAGAAATTAAATCAAAATCTGATCAGTAGTTTTATGAAGGCGGTTGAAATAATAAAAACAAAGTGTGGTTTTCTTCTTCGTGTCACTAGTTCTTTCGAACCAGTGTGGTGAAAGGATTTCAAGTGCGCCTCGAAGAGGCTCCTTTCGTGCACTCGACACATGTTTTCGAACTTTTAAGTTCTACGACATGCCGGTTTCCTCACGTTGTTTTCCTTCACCGTTGCGAGAACGTGGGATGCATACATAGATTTTTTTAACCGAAAAAACCCAATTACGCATGACTGTCACCGGGATTCGAACCCGCGACTATCAGGTCGCAAGGTAAGGGCCTCATCCACTCGGCCACCACGTCCTCACTAAGTGTGGTCAAATTATATTGCAGGCACACAGTGGAAGTGGCTGATTTCGACTTTGGCCAAGCACATCCGGACTACAAAACCTTTGGCGAACGTCTCAGAGACAGTTTCAGAAACGCATTCAACTTCGGCCAACACGATGATACCGACCCTTTAACTCCGACCAGTAGGTACGACAACATGTAAACTAGATAATTATAAACAAGAGGGAAAATAGATTGCGCGTTATTGCATTTACGCTATTGTGTGATGATTTAGTGGTCACGAGGAATGTACAACTCGGGCGAATAAACATGACACCTGGCTCGAATGACGTTTGTGCAAAGTACAGCGTGGAATTGCATAGTCTTGATAGAGAAGAGGTCCTGTAATTTGAAAAGCTGTTTTTTCCGACACACTATAATCTCGGAGTCTTCAAATCAAGAGTGAATAAATTGTTACTAGGCAAGTGTGCTACATCCTCGACCACACCGTCACTTACCATCAGGTGAGGTTTTGGTCAAATGCTTGCCTATTCCAAGTATAAAAAAAAGGCGCCACAGTTTGCAAAATATTAAATAGTTGATTGAAAATGCGTTAAACAAAAATGTTTTCTCGTAGTCGCCAAATCACGTATAAAATTGCGATTAGTTATAAAAAAATCTTTGTTTATAAATGCGTACGAATCGTTTGACTATTATCATAGTATGAGACATATCGCGACCGATCGCTTTCGATCGTATACTTTTATAAATAAGGTTATGTTTTCTAAGATACTTTGGTAGGATTTTGATTTAGGAATGATATTTTAGTCAGCATGAAGTCAACGTGCCACAAAATTTGTTTGATTTGATGGTTGAATCGTTTCTATTGCAAAGCGATTGGGCAAAAAGAGCATCAGAAGTAATGAAACCTATGTCTTAAAAGTATGTATGTATAATTGTATACCCAACATATTGCTCAGTTTTCATTTGTCCAATAACTATGCATATACAGGGTTGTTCGCCAAAAGAGAGTTTCGTAGGTTCTATGCGTTTAGAAGTCTTTTCTATGCATTTAGAAGTCTCCTAGTTACAAATATTAAAGAAGCATTATGATACTCGCTTATTGGTTTTCCCGGTAACTCGCACCCTGCAATCAATATTATTATTTAAAGGAAAAAAATTAGCAATATGGCCAAGTTTACATCTAGGCAAATGTTTCGTTATTGTTGGTACTAATAATATAAAGTTAAATTGTCCATTCTCATTGAAGTTCGCCAGCCATTTTAGTATTGTAAAACAAAGAAGATGTCACCATTTACATATTTATCAAAAGCCGTAATCGTTATTATATGACACTAACGTCACTAAGAACGTTCGCCATTATAAACGCGAGCATTACGTTACGCCCGTGTGCTAAACTCGGATAATTTGCTTGTTTCGAACTCCGCCTTCCTGTGATTTTAGTCAAGATGTCCGCGTAACACTCAAAAGGGAACAGTAGGTTGAGCACTCGAAACGAGCAATGAGCGGTTCGTTTTTTAGCGTGTTCGTGCTCGTAATGACTGCATGAATTCTCGCTTTGTAACATGTTACATTACGCCCCGTAACCACCACATTTAGAATTATCATTACACCTCGCTTTATCTCTTACCTACGAAGCACGAAATATCAGATACGAAAAACTGTTAATAAAATAAAATAATGCAAAGTCACGGTTGAATTAAAAATGGTGAACTTTTATTTATTCAGATTAGGAAAGCTTTATTTCGTGCTGTTATTGATCCAAAATATATATACATTTGAACATTATTATTAACTTGTATTTGAGTGTTTGTATATTGTGGTCCCTTGTGAATGTAAATTTGTTGTTCGATTGTAATAGAATTTATTTTGTACCAAAATATTGACAGAATTATTTTCATATCTAACTTGAGTATCTAATAGACTGAGTTGTGGTTTTTTTTTGTTTTAGTATTAGTCAATTTATGTATTTGTTATTGATAAATTTATTATTGTAATATCGTCTTATTTCCGCGATAAGAATCAATATATAATTTTGGAACGTAATTCTTATAGTTCATACCATAGACGAATAAACACTTATTAGTCTATGGTTCATACCATGAATGAAGGATCATAATAACCCAGTGTTAATTTTAACTATGGGCAGAAACATGCTTCGGTGGAGACAAAAAAAAATGTTTTCAAGACAAGCAAGATATGCGATTCTTACTATGCCGAGTATTGGAACGAGTACATTTATCTTTATATCCATTGTGTTTAATCAAATTATGTACGCGACTTCCTATGAAATCGACTATAACATTATGATTTTGTGATATATTTAGGTTTAATTAAATAGGTATTTATGTTAATTTTAAGTATTACGAAAGGAGTTGCAGCAGCGAAAATTTTGATGCAAAGTTGATTGATTTGAAATTTTTGGACATGTACTTACCAAAAAAATTGTTTGTAAAATCTTGTGATGGCCATAAAATCATAGATACCTGCTGTTGTTTTGATCAATATAAATTTATTTAAACTATTTTTTTGTATTTGTAATAAAATGTTACTGAAAATATAAGTCTATCAATTTTTATTCCTATTAAACTAGATCTTACTCCATGATTTGTGATGACACGATTAGTCAAGTGGCAAGTGAGTTGGACTGCCACGCCAGTGTCGCGGATTTGGTTCCCGCTTCAGGACAAGCACTTGTTCCTAGAATAATCAGTGTATGTACCTATTTACATATTTCGTTTGTCCGACGACGATAAAATCGCTATCATATTTTCAGGTGGTAGGTAAGATCAATAGGACGGAACTATTAGTAAAATTATGATACCCGTGCCAATGTCATTCGTATGGAAGGAAACCGTTGCGAGGCATTCCTTGCAGGATGCCTTTTAGATTTGTACTACAGTGTCAGATACTCTACCGCAAATCAGTAATGTGTAAGCATGCTGTGTTCCGGTTTAAGGAAGCTAGGGAAATTAATGGGCATTCGACTGACCATGAAAATGGCTTCGAGCGCTATAGCATTGTTGACCGGCCTAATGAATCAAAGACCTGCGTAGCACTGTTCACGTTCAGGTCATGGACAGGTGTGATTTCTTTAGATCAGGGTAAAGATTTTTGACAAAGTAACCCTCACACCACATGCACACGCTTTTAACTTTTTTTGGGAGGTACCTACGGTCTATTTACAAAAAAATAATTATGAAACGGATCTTGTAAACTTTCTACTTCGGAAGAAAAAGCGACAGTTCCCATAATTCTTTTCAGGATTTTTCAGGTCGAATGGGTAAGTACTTAAACTATTATTTTATTCATTTAAATATGTATGTATGTAGCTACTAATGTAGGTTAGTACCTTTCAATCACACAACGACAATAATTTGTGGGCGGTTTGCACAACACATGGCTCATTGTTATAAAATATTACCTGCCTAACAACTAATAGTAGGTAGGTAAAATAATAATATTAGCATTTCCCAGTGGCTTCGTAGATGAAATGTAGTATATGGTACCATTGTTTTTTTTGTGATTGTTATAAATTGAATTGATTCTGTGAACATGTCTCACTAGACACTGACTCACTAGTCAGCAGGAATTACGTATCAGAAACTTATGACTCAGGCATTTTACCAAGCAAAATAAAATTATGAAGTAAATAGGTAAGTTCTTACCAGAAGGTGTAGGTAAATCATTGACTCCTTAACCCTGTGGCCAACCACAGATCAAGCCCATTCCTATGCCATTAGTTAGTGACTGATAAGTGACGAACAATGGTCTGACTCCCAGGATTTGTGACAGCCCCGTTCCTGAGATATCAGCGAAAATACCTGGCCCACGGTTCTGGATCCAGAACCCTGTGGCCAAGTACTTTTGCAAATAATACACAAACCACTGCATCTTATGGCCCCAGATTTTTAATTTGCGTTAGAAACGCCAGTCACTAAGCCCTAGACAAAAAACTAACTTCCTAGACCCAAGAATACCGAAGTTAAAAAAGTCCGGTCTAACATTTTGAGGTTATAAAAATAACCTCAAAATGTTAGACCAGCTACCTGAAAGAAAAATGCTAGGAGGCTGATTACTATGCCGAACCTTAGTGACTCATTTGTGACTAACAATGAACTGAGTCCCGGAATTCGTGACAGCCTAGTTGCAGAGATATAAGCGAAAATACTTGGCCACAGGGTTCTGGTCCAGAACCCTGTGGCCAGGGCTTTTCGCTAATTTCTCAAAAACCGCTGCATATTATGACTCCATTTTTTGTATATGCTTTAAAAACGCCAGTCACTAAACCCTAGACCTAAAATTAGCTTCCTAGGTTGTTTAATAATAAATCCTAGAAACATGTTTTGAGGTTATAATTTATTAACAGAGTGACCATATATTTTGCTTCATTGAGACTTTCCTTGTTTTGTGTTACGTAACATAACGTATTGTTGCTTAACGTAAATGCTATAATTACCTATTGTCTATTCCATTCACATCCTAGCCTAGACTATTGTAGAAGACTACTGTTTTAGGCAGGTAAGCAGAGACGGATTATCCTTAAGGCAAACTATTAAAATTATTGTGGTGTGTTTTTATCTACGCAATAGAGCTCAATCATAAAGGCGGTCAATAATAAAGTGGAGCTGCAATAATAATAATCCCACATTGAAGCTGCGTTTAAGACAAAATCACAATAAAGTTCGAAAATAAAGCACGCATCCGGAGTATAAAATCTACACTCATGGTCTACAATATAAAATGAACACAAAATCTACACTCCATGGTCTACACAAGCTCCAAGTTACTATTGTACAGCAGTTTCCGCAAAAATATACTTCAGTTCAAGCAAAGTTTAAGGTAAATTGGCAGTTCTAATTTATGACAATAGCCGTCCCGACTCATATATTAAGAAAAATTAGAAAGAGTCGTTATTTTTCAGTATTTTTAGTACTTTTAAGCTTTTATTGCGTGCTAATTCAAAGTATTATATTCACATGATATCCACATGAAGGTTTATTA
Source organism: Lobophora halterata (assembly GCA_932526365.1). Taxonomy (NCBI): domain Eukaryota; kingdom Metazoa; phylum Arthropoda; class Insecta; order Lepidoptera; family Geometridae; genus Lobophora; species Lobophora halterata. The sequence continues at coordinate 4,941,681 of OW052012.1, forward strand.
CAAAATTTTCGAATCAAGCAAAAGGGCAGTGTAATGGAAAATAAATGTATTATATATATATATATATTAAGATTGTAAACAAAACAAGACTGATATACCCTATGTATATAATAAGGACTGAATCAAACTTTAAATGTAAGTATTACAAGTCTAGCTGATTGGACTACAGTAGGTACATAGAAGTATAATAATAAGTATATTTTCAGCATTCCTTCTACGGAAAGAAGCAGCAGCTAGATCATCGTGAGCACTGGCGGCAATCCAGAGCAAAATATTATATTTTAGTTTTACTTCCAAGATAGTGAAGAGGCATGCATATTTAGACTGAAAGATCTCTACATAGGTACTTGCCTGCCTAAAACAATATTCTAGGATATGAATGCCATAGACAATAGGTAACTATAGCATTACGTAGCGTAACGCAAAACAAGGAAAGTCTCAATGAAGCAAAATATATGGTCACTCTGTTAATAAATTATAACCTCAAAACATGTTTCTAGGATTTATTATTAAACAACCTAGGAAGCTAATTTTAGGTCTAGGGTTTAGTGACTGGCGTTTTTAAAGCATATACAAAAAATGGAGTCATAATATGCAGCGGTTTTTGAGAAATTAGCGAAAAGCCCTGGCCACAGGGTTCTGGACCAGAACCCTGTGGCCAAGTATTTTCGCTTATATCTCTGCAACTAGGCTGTCACGAATTCCGGGACTCAGTTCATTGTTAGTCACAAATGAGTCACTAAGGTTTGGCATAGTAATCAGCCTCCTAGCATTTTTCTTTCGGGTAGCTGGTCTAACATTTTGAGGTTATTTTTATAACCTCAAAATGTTAGACCGGACTTTTTTAACTTCGGTATTCTTGGGTCTAGGAAGTTAGTTTTTTGTCTAGGGCTTAGTGACTGGCGTTTCTAACGCAAATTAAAAATCTGGGGCCATAAGATGCAGTGGTTTGTGTATTATTTGCAAAAGTACTTGGCCACAGGGTTCTGGATCCAGAACCGTGGGCCAGGTATTTTCGCTGATATCTCAGGAACGGGGCTGTCACAAATCCTGGGAGTCAGACCATTGTTCGTCACTTATTAGTCACTAACTAATGGCATAGGAATGGGCTTGATCTGTGGTTGGCCACAGGGTTAAGGACTCAATGGTAAATCAGCATCAAAAGTCGACCATATTTAGATTTTCAAAATCGCTTTACACCATATTATTATTTTATATTTTTAACAATGTGGTGTACAGTTAATTTTGAACTTTGATGATAATATTCAATACTAAAAGCTTGTCATGTTGAGCGATTTAGGCATTATAAAATGGTGTAGTGTTTACACTGTAGACTGATTTGAAAATCTGAATGTGGTCATCGACTTTTGATGCTGACTGTACCATCTTATCGATTTCAAGTAGGGTAGCGTCCACTAGAAGCGATACGATGACGCGATGACAAATGCTTTTTCGGTAGGGTTATTATCATAGTCTTTCCCAAAATATGCCACTAGGGCCCGATCTTAGGTTCTTCTCATTTTTCTATCAGTTATTCTCATAGCGCGCAAATCTCCGCACTAGCTATCTGTAGTTTCTATACACTTCGCACTCTACTTTCTCTATAAATACTTATAAGTAAGTACTTAGGTACTAACTATGAATTATTTAAGTAGAGTAGGTAAGTAAGTAGAATATAGTTAGCCTACCTTACCTGTTTTTCTGATAAAAACTTTGCCCTACTTTTTATGCTTCGTGGCTTTGCCTTCGTATGTACCTATCAGCTAAAATGTGTCGCTCATAAACAGCATGTCGAAATTCAACTTAATTAGAACAGGTAGGTACCTAGTACCAGCCGACCATACGAGTATCTAAAATATCTTTAGTTTTTTTCACTAGTATAGGATTTGGGATCTTCATTTTGTTAATTTATAAAATATGTAGAGACCCAGTCAACTGGGTTAATAAATTTATAGGTTATAACTTTATCTTAAAATCCTAATTTTTGTGATTTATAAATATATCGCTTCTCTTCTAGTGGATAGAGAAAGCGACGAATAGAAAAATGGTGGTAGAGTATTAAATTAATGAAAATAAATAACATATTTTAGTGATTTAATGTTACTATTATTACTTAGTTGCAGTTCAAATGATTGAGTATGATAGGTAACATTGTTAAAAAATAAACATAATTATTTACAAGATTATAAAGTTGGCTAAACATCAGCTAAAATCGGTTCACCAGCCACGATAGAGCTCTCAATGCCACAGTGATCCTCGCCTCGGAGGATCTTGAAGAAGCCATTGTCACCCCAGTCGCTATTCCAGGAGTTTGCAATGAGCCAATATTTGTTTCCATTTTCCACTCCCCAGCCAAGAATCTTGATAGCGTGTCCCCCGAGTGCATCTCCTGCAACGTGTTTGTAAACTCCGCTCTTGTAAGCTAGCAAGTCGGCGTAAACGGTAAACGCTCCTTCTACTGGACCGTTCTTGAACAACTCCGCTCGAATATGATCTTCGCCACCTCTCACGCCGAAAACGTGCTTTCCATACCTTTTATCCTTCTTGTATTCCACGTTATAACCTTTCTCGCAGGTCTTCAAACATTTAGGGGTCTTCGTGTCCCCGTTGCAAGGTAATCTGTTCCCTGGAACGTGATGCTCGCATGGTGGAATGTCGTAAGGGCTGCATCCCTGGCTAGAATTATAGTTTCCACCCGAAACTAAACCGAAATGCTTCCAGTACTCCCAAGCCAAAGAGGGCATACCTCCGTTGCAGCCGAGACCGCAAATGGGGCAACAACTTAGAAGATCCTCCGCAGAAAAATGGAAGTGATTGGTACCGTTGGAGTAGGTGCAGAATCGGTCGGTCATCGCTTCAACGGCGCCGAACGCCCAGCAACTTCCGCATGATCCTTGATCTCTTATCTCATTTAAAGTGGGACAGTCGGGCCACTTATCCCGCGGGTGGAAGTTCTCGGGCAGGCTGGCTATTAGATCGGCTTCGTGCTCGACATTCGGCAGTTTCATTAAGTTGTGGTCCGGCAGCACGCCCATGAGTTTTTCGATGTGCTTAAAGGGTGTTTCGAGAGGGAAGTTTCTGCCGGCTTTCCATGTGGGTTGTTTGGAGTTGATGTGATCGATGAAGGCGTCGGAGAGTGGGTGCAGCTCGGCGGCAGCGGCGGCGAGCGCGCACGCGAGGACGACGACCGTCGCACGCGAAACGACCATTATTCTATATTTTGTATATCACAGTTGAGTGAATAATAAATGGACGCGTTGCTCGAACGAATGTGGCGCGACGACTGAGTGCCGGCACGGGGGGCGGCTACGATATCGATGCTCGCTCTGCGTGTAATTGCGTCGGACCGTATGATACGAGGGCGAGACAGTGTTTGACCGCGCGTGTCGAAGGTTAACAGTACATCTCTCCAAGTTACTGAGAGATAGAACAAAGCAAACAGATGGTAGGTACCTACGGTCGGACGCTTCACATCGATTAGCAAATATTTGTTCAGTATCTGTTGGAAATAATTAGTTTGGGATCGGAAACGAGCCGCCCGTATACATCACATCAATGTTCATGTTTATCTTATGAAAATGATATTGTGGTCGGTGGCCAAACCTAATTTACTTTGACTGAACGGTGCCATATTAAAACAGTTTTCAGAAAAGTACATAAAAATCTAATATTTTCTCGAAAACCGTAGGTTCTCTAGGAATCGGTTTTCTTTTAATTTATGATTATCTATTAGGTAAGCCAGGAAAATAATATCAAGGGTAGAGAACCACCCAAATCCCTGATGATTAGCAGCGCCGAGATAATGGATGAATAAGACCCCATTGGACCATTTTCTCACCCTTTTCATAGACCTATCGTTTTATCTCGTTATAGCCTTCTGAATAAGTGAACCTATCGCAGTTTTGTCCTCTGGCGAGATTTCTTGGGCGGCAAGAACGGACTGAGGGCGCGTTTTATGAGAGAAACATACAAGTATACCTATAGGTATAGATAAACATAGAAGTATCATGTCATATAGATAGATTAGTAACACTTTATTGTACACCCCGAGGAAATATACGTTATAAAAGGAAGCTTACAAATAAAAAAATCCAAAAATAATAGAGTCTACAATGGACATCATCGTGGTCAGAATGTATGATAGAAATAGAAATAGAAATAGAAATGTTTTTATTTGCCAAAAAAAAAACACAAACAAATTACTCACTTAATGGATACAGTAAGCCTACTTAGTCAACCTACTTAGAGTGATTTCAGTCAGAAGTCTAAAGATTTATTGGCAAAATTGGGCTCAACTCAGCGTTGTGCTGGAGCATGAGGTTCTATGACCCCATCGATCCAGCGCTGATTTTCAGTTGATCCCAGTGTGAGTGAAGACACGACCAGCCGGGAGCGGTCGCTGAGCCATTGCATAGATAATATAATTATAAGATTAAACGAACTTACCAAGTGAAGTTCTATCTTAATTATACCGCAGCTTTCCGTTCCTGAGACACATAGGAAGAACTTCAGTGATGCGACTATAGCCACTAATTTCAAAGCTAAAAAAAAAATAAAAAATATTAGACAATTCACTCGTTATGTCACTGTCATACGTCATTTCGTTTAAAGGCATTGTTCGAGCAACCCCAGAAAGGTCGACCCCAGAAGGGTTGACCCCAGAAGGATCGACCCCAGAAGGGTCGACCCCAGAAGGGTTGGGGGGGTTTATGGGACCTTCTCAGGAACGGAAAGCTGCGGTATAATTAAGATAGAACTTCACTTGGTAAGTTCGTTTAATCTTATAATTATACCTCGCTTTCCGTTCCTGAGACACATAGGAAGATGTTTAAAGTAAGGGTTGCGAGAAGGATCAAAGAAAAAAGTATTGAAGTATTCATACTTTATTCATTTACACTATCTATCAAAAAAACAAAATTAAACAAAAAAAAATAACTTCACATTTTTAAAACAATTTCAATCAACAAATCAATAATTTAAATATTTGAAAACACAACGATTTTCTTAAAATATTTATGTAGGTTCAATTATAATGCCAATAACGTTTAAGTTCACCTCTATTATTTTACATTAATAACAGAATTAATTTATTATAATATTGCAGTGTTGCAAACTATTTCACTAAAACTAGTACTATGAACTATCGGTCGATTATAATATTTGGCAAAGGTTATTGAACTTTCAGACCAACCAGCTGTCTTTTGAATTTGGTCAATACTAATGCCTGACCTTAAAGCAGCAGAAGTTGATGCATGCCTAGTACTATGTGCTGAAAAAATATTGACATTTATCCCAGCTTCTGCCATGGTAAGTTTTATCCATCGGCTTAGGGTCTGGGCTGATGCTGGTTGGTGTGGCTTTTTATATGCCAAAAATAACTTCTTATTGTTATTCCTTACAGACTCTGTCAATTCTAAATAAGATTTTAAAGTTCTCACAGGACATATTTCAACTTTAGGTTCATATATTTTGAGGTCAAGCATTGGCTGAAGCCTACCTTGCCTCGAGGTTTTAATCAAATCTGGTATGAAAATTTTTACATTACTTTCACTGAAAACTATGTTGTTGAGATTGATTAAAGAAAGAGTTTGTACTCTATGACCAGTGGATAATGCTAGTAATGTTACAAGCTTTTTAGTTAGTTTCTCTAAGGAAATATTTATTAATGGATACTGAATGAGGTGGTTCAATACTACTCCGGGGTCCCAAGTAAAGTTGTATTTGGGTGTTGGTGGTTTGGTCCGAAAAACTCCTTTCATAAAACGTTTTACCCTGTCATCTGTTCCAATTTTCGGACCGATAATTAGTGATAACGCCGATCTAGTAGTATTTAATGTACCGTAAGAAGCATCCCTGTCAAAACATTCACTTAGAAAAGAAAGTACAGATGAAATTGAAGATTCGTAAGGTATGATATTATTTTTGGAACAGAAGATCCACCATAATTTTAATGAACTGTCATACTGCTTCATGGTGTTCTTAGATAGAGAATTTAACATTAAATTCAATGCTGTAGGTGGGGTTCCCCGTCTTACATACGCCTCGCTGACAGCAGCCCTGCAGCCAGGGTAAGCTGATGGTGGAGAGGATGACACTCTCTGAAAGGGGATGACAAGAGATTTTTGTCAGGTTCAAACATTATTAAGTCCCCTACAATTAAAGATGTAACAATCGGAAACCAAGACTGGGATGGCCAGTATGGGAAAACTAAAATACCAGTCGCTTGATCAGTCTGAATCTTGTGAACACATTTTAATATTAAAGAGAAGGGTGGAAAGGCATAAAAGAACATTTCTTTCCAACTCAGGGTAAAAGCATCCACGGCAATAGCTTCTGGATCACACTTCCATGAAATAAATCTATCACATTTTCTATTTATTCTTGATGCAAACAAATCAATGTCAGGTTGACCAAATTTTTTTATAATCATATTAAAAGCTCTGTGGCACAATTCCCATTCTATATTAATTTTTCTAGATTCTCTATCCGCTTCAAAGTTGTCTTTAGTATTTATATAAGAAGCGAAAATCCAAAGATTCCTATCTTCACACCATTGCCATATATCCCTGGTTATATTATTTAAATGTGGGTATTGGACTCCTCCCATTTTATTTATATAAGCAATAGCTGTAGTGTTATCTATCCTAAGTAATATTTCACTATTAAGAAGATTGCAACCAAAACATTGAAGGCCGAGGAAGGCTGCTTTAAGTTCTAAATAATTGATATGATATTCTCTTTCAGTGTGAGACCATGAGCCTGAAGCTTTTTTACTTCCACATACAGCACCCCATCCTGTAGTAGAGGCATCTGTGTGTATTTCTGTTACAAATTTATAACTTTTTATAGGATTAAATTTATTTATGTTTTCAGACCACCAATTAAGTTCAGTGTAAACTATCTCATGAATGGACATTGTATTATTGTAATTATGATTTGATTTGATTAAAGCTAGATATCTCTCTCTTTCTAGTATTTTTGTGTAGACCAGTCCATATGGAATAGCCGGGCAGATGGAATTCAATGTTCCTAATAATTGAGAAAACTGTCTTATACTACATTGACTATTTGACGTAAAGGAATTAATTTTCTCCAGAATTGATGTTTGTTTTTCCTGAGGAACTGATATTGACATATTTTTAGAGTTTAACATGAATCCTAAATATTTACATATTTTATTTGGTAAGAAAATACTTTTTTCCAGGTTAATTACAAAACCTAACTCTTTAAACAATTTGCATGCCATATCCACATTGTTTCTACAATTACTCTCAGATACAGAAATAATAAGGAAGTCATCCAAATAACATGTTAGAATAATATTGTTTTTTCTTAAGTAAGTAGCTATTGGTTTAACAATCTTTGTAAAAACAAAAGGTGCTGTACATAGACCATAAGGGAGGGCATTAAATTCAAAGAATTGACCTTCAAAACTAAATCTTAGATACTTTTTAGAATTAACAGATATTGGAACAGAGAAATATGCTTCCTTTAAGTCTATTGAGGCCATATAGCAATTTGTTGACATTAATTTACACGCTGTTCTTATATCTTCCAACTTAAAATGCTCAGTATCTATGTATTGGTTTAACCTTTTGAGGTTCAGAATAAACCTGTAAGAGCCATTACTTTTAGGTACTAAAAATATAGGTGATGTATGTTGGTCTGGACTATAAGTGCACCTTGATATTGCGCCTAAAACTATCAGTTTTTGCATTTCCTGTTGAATAATGATTTTTTCCTGTTTAGACCAATGTTGTGGTTCAATATTATATGGAGGGGGCACTGTACTGAAAGGTATTTCATAACCTTGTATCCAATTAAGAAGGACTGGATCATTTGTTATATCTAACCAGTTACACAAAAACAGTCTCAGCCGTCCTGCATGTACCTGATTTCCTAGCGTCGGTAGTTGTTCCTTGATCTGGTTGCTTGGTGTTTCCTGTGAGACTGGTTGTATGGCTGCCTCCTCTGTTGTCGGTGCCCACCGCGAGCTCGATGTTGTTGTTGTTGCTGTGGTGGGCCCTTCCAGTTTCCCACCTTAGGTTTAGTGGTCAATTTTTGATTTGGCTTGGGGCCAGTGGAGGCTTTTATCTGTGCGCCTGTCTTTTGAATCGCTTGAGCCGATTTAATTTTGTCTCCACAATCTTTACCGAAAAGGAATTCATCAGTTTTGGCCTCTTTGACGGCCTCTTTTATTACCTGAGAAGCCCCAGACAGCGCAAAGAATTTCCTTGAAGACGAATCTTGATTATAAATATCTGCAGCCAGCTTTGCTGCATCATTAATTTCTTCTATCAAAATTTTACTGTTTATGTTCCCCTTCAAAAGGTTGGTCAGGGATTTTCCTAGACATGTCATCAGTTTTCCAGTTAAATTTTGACGCTGGCAAATTCTTTTATCCCGTTTTTGAGTAAGCTCTGAGAATGACGCCAACATTTCAGGGTTCATAACTGGAGCCTTAGCATTCAAGAAATTACCCGGAGTAGGGTATTTGTTACATATGAGGTCTCTTGCCTCTTTTCCGAGTCCGTTGGTCATAATCCTGCTCCATCGAAGAGCCAGCTCTGGTCGTATGGCTTCTCCGATATCAGATTTTTCTTCTCCTTCATTCCCAAGCGCCAGTAAGAATTCTTCAGGCAGTTGGTCTTCATCTGGAATTTCATTCAATCAATAAGTACCTATGTTTTCATAACATGGAGAATGATAGGTACTAATAGTGAAAATTTATTATGTCTATCCGCTTGTGATAGCGCCATATAGAATTTGTGAGATGTCTATCCACTTGTGATAGCGCTTAACTCACTCACAATAATATTATGTTAAGACTAATGTCAAAAGATTTTCGAACAGAAACAAAGGTTTTTGTCTATCCGCTTAGTGATAGCGCATAAAACCTTGATAGTCTAGTAACAATAATCCGGCAGGACAGGAGTGGGCCCATTCGTTCAACGCATAGGTACTGGATAATTAATATGACCAAGGATACATAGTAGTCCATTATCAGGTTGTAACATACCTATGATAGGGTCAGCTTCCCCAGGGGCAGGTGCCGAAGCCAGTGGTAGTGGTGAAACCGGGACATGTAACGGCGATGGTGAATGCGGCGGCGGCGTCTGAGGCGCAGACATATGCGGTGGTAAAGGATATTCATCCTCAGTATTCTCTTCTTCTCTCAATCTTCCCAGTTTCCGCTCCAATTTTCTTATCTTCTTTCGAATATAATCTTCGTCCTTTATCTTCCTTTTTTCCATGATTTTTCCACAATTAATTACAGTGTCTATCACCAAGCAAATGAATAAAGAGAAATATTGGCGCCAAAGAAAGGTCTCAAAAAAAAAGAAAAAACGAACTTTCTATTTATAACTTTTTTTTAAAAAACGAAAACCGATCATCCTAACGATTGTTTTCATTTCCGGTAAAAAATGTTACGGAACTATCTTCGTGAAAAAAAACACAAGAGAAAAACATTTGAATATTCGCGCGCTTCCGGATTACAAAGTTCTGCTTTAACAATTCAATGTGAAACTTACAAAACTAAGTTTCAGTCGATTTCATCCATTGATTATACCATTTTCGTTAGATAATTACATACCCAGTTGATCCAAATTGTAATTATTTGATAAACAAACCGGACTGGTCGTCATCTTTGCAGTGGACACATTTCACTTATATTTCACTAAGATGCACTGTTTGAGGTTTTGTACACCAACCAATATCTTTTAAACATGTTAAAGCTACTATATAGACGTGTTGAAACATTTTTTATAGAGTTTTATCCAAAAATATCAATAAAAATAACGAGTAAGCTGTGGCTTGCCGCAGCACTAAAAAACTAATGACGTATGACAGTGACATAACGAGTGAATTGTCTAATATTTTTTATTTTTTTTTTAGCTTTGAAATTAGTGGCTATAGTCGCATCACTGAAGTTCTTCCTATGTGTCTCAGGAACGGAAAGCGAGGTATAATAATGTATAAACAAGAGATAACATACATATTTCATAAGAATGGTTAGGCGGATACGACGTGATAAAGATATTATTATGTAATTATTGTTCTAGAATAGATAAAAAAATAAAAAAATAAATAAAAAGTAAACAAATGTTAAAATTATCAAAGGTGGCGTAAGTCACAATTTATATGACAGACAGGTATTTTTCTTTTTGATAAGTAAGGCTATCTAATTTCCTCCTAATTAGCTACATAGATAGGTGTGTTACTAAGTGAAATTACTGGGCTTTCGAGATTGACCATCGAAATGTCTCAAGGTGGACGGGCGCTATAGCAGTGTTGCACTGGCCTATTATAGGCTGGCGTAATCTCTTACCATCAGGAGAGCGCCGAGTTAGTACCGCCATTTGACATAAAAAAAGAAAAATAAGATACAGTAGCATGATGAATATTATCCCAGTAATATGATAAGTTAAAGACCTATCTCTATGTTCCTCCGGTCTATATAGATAGTAGGAACTTAGATAGCCTTACTTACCTACTTATCAGCATATTTATTTATGCCCAGTAGATCGTAAAATCCAATTTCTTGAGGAAAAATCTTACGTGAACCTAACCATTACATAACAGCAAAGCATGAAATTGCCGCACCAGTTGAAAAAAATATCAACATGGAGAGATCACTGATAGAGTTGGTAGAGTTGGAATTGGATTATCACAAAAAGTACCTAAATGTCATGAGTAACTTGAATTCCTAGTTTTCAGCCAGTGGGTAAGCAGGCATGCAGATATCAGTTATCCTTTCAAATCAGCCTGAGTGTGATCCTGAATCCGCCCCGAGTAAGTTGGTCCGAGGAAACGATTCCAGGATAATATCATGTTTAATGTAGCAGTAAAGTTTTATACCCCTGCCGTTTGGCAATCACAATATTTTCAGATTTCGATCTGTTAAAACTTTTATGATGGAGATAAAATGGTAATGACGCGATCGGTTGAACTATCTAGAGCTAATTTTAATAAAAAAACACTGATTTATTCAGAGGCCGTTGACTCGAATACATCGTAAGATTCACAAATAACGAAAAACTACAACATTAATTAATTTCATTAATCTGTTCAGCAGTCATAATAAGAACTGGGACTCGATGGATCACTGCATATTGATGAGTGAGTGACTTTTACACTAGCGCTGTGTGTAGGACCTACTTACTGATCTTACAAATAGAACTACAAGGAGATAGAAAGTCTTTTGGAGTCTAGTACCTACCGGTGCCAATATTTCAGTTTAAAAATGCACGCCCCTCCACTTGCGTGATTAGCCTAAATTAAGGCACCTGTATGGCGGTAATATTGATGAGGCATGAATTTTTAGAATGTAAGCTCTACTAGGCTAGACTGAACAGATAAATGGCATCTAGACCTTTATGATCCATTGTTGGTTTCATACATCGAATAGGTATGTTTGTGATAAAACGAAGCTCTTAATCTGTATAATTACATTAATCACTTTCAGATCGATCATAGTCACCAAAGGATTCTCTTTGAGACATAATTTTGAATTCGATCCTTACCCTACCCAAGTTTCACGACAAACTAATTGCCTAGCTTGGAATACCCATTATCAGTGTCAAGGCACATCGGGGCACATTGGGCCAAGCTGGGGCACTTTGCACTCTTACCCATACAGCAACAATATATTGCTAGACAGTAAGTTCTAATCATATGTATTATGGTTTTCGTGACTATGGTTTTGGTAAGAGAATCGCTTTTTTTTTGTCTATGGGTTAGGTTTCATAAATACTTGTAATTTTACATAAAGTACTCGGCAACGAGATGCACTGTCAGGAGCTCGTACAAATCCTACAGTGAAGTACAGTGTACGTACTACAGGTGGATACTTTTTTTTTATATATACTGATTTATAGAGTATGGAGCATTGGAGCACGAAGTTTGTATCACTGTTTTTGAAGAGGCTGCGCAACTCATACTGCATACTTATCTAAGTTCAAGTAGGTAAATATATTTGTTCCTCGGTCGCAGTATCTAAGTACATAAACCAAAACGAGATCCGAGGTTTTGCTGCTGATAGAGCGAGCTGTTATTTTTAAATATTTTATTAATTCATTTATTTTATTTTTTATTACCAGACTAGGTCCATTATGTTAACCAAGTACCTATGCTGAAGTTTAGTAAAATAATTATTTGAATATATATAATATATACTTAACCAAATTTGAAATTTATAATAAAATAGCAATAGTTTGAATAATAAATAAATATTAAAGTAAAACAAACAATTATAATCAAAGATTTACTAATTTGCCATGCTGCTGTATAGTTGGCAGAGAATTGGGCTATCTACTCTATCGGCAACAATGCGTAGGTTCTGTTGTTGGTTGGCTCTATTGATTATTATATACTATATGATATATTTTTATTATGATTGTGGCAAGGTAGAGGTTATCCAGGTACTTTATAGTCCTAGGTCTTTGCCACTACTGTTTAGTCTCTGTTATTTATACTGTGTGTCGATAATTAGCCGGCGATGGCCCGCCGATAGGCCGTCGCAGATGGTGGCTGAAACATTTGCCAGTTTGGATACCCTACCCCGTTCCAGCCAACTATCTAAGTACCTACTGGGGCAAGCTGGTTGGGCGGTTGAGCATTCACGTTTAATACTAAAAATACTTTAATTTTATTTTCTTTTTAAGAGGCTGTAGAATCAAGGTAGGTTAACTAACCTACATTTTCTACTTTGAATGGACTTTTTTTTGTAAAGTTTTTCGCGTTTTTCCTTACAGTATGTGTCGTCTTAGTTGCTCCTAAAGTGCTTATGACACACGGCTTTTTTACACGCTGCTCGTTGGCGAGTTTATAAGCTAGGTGTGAGCGAGTTAGGTTTCGGGAAGGATTGTCAACAAGCAGATTGTAAAAAAAACCACTGGGCTATTACAAGCTACAAGCGAACTCGCTGGCTTGTAGCGTGAAGCCGTGTGTCATCGACGCTTAATAATTAATTGAGTCTGGCTTTTGCATAATTTACTACCCAACAACCTTATCGCTAATAATATAATCTTCGTTTTTCAAATAACAGGGTAGACATCTATCTTATTTGGGTAGGAATATACGTGCTTATACCTAAGTACCTTGTTGCTTGGAAACAAGGCTAATTTCCTGCTTCAAATTAATATTAGCAGAATAGTTACTTACGTCGTAGCTCGGAGCATTTGTTATACAAATCGGAGAAGCGGTTACCTTGTAATTGCCTTGCGTTACTCACTCACAGACATATTGTACAGATAGAGGTATAAAGGCTTGTTAGGATCAGGGATGTTGCCTATCCGGGTAGGATTCATATAATCGGCTTTTCAAATGAATGTGAGCAAAGTTAGAACTATACTATAAGTACTAGCTTGCTTAGTTTGGGCAAAGAATAAGTAATATTATTTCATAGTTTGGGGCCCGATGGTGTTGTATGATTTTTTTTTCTACTAGAACAGAGCTTAAGACTCTGCAAAGGTGATTACAGGGTCAATGGTAATTGTCAATTACACATATCTTTCATATATAATATGAAGGTCAAACTTTATGAGTATAAATATATAAATACCTATAAAAATGGATGTTTATTGCGCAATCACGACCAAATTACCAAATCGATTGAGCTGAAATAGAGTGTGGTTTACAGTATCTTTATTATGAACTGGAATAGGACATGCAAGTAAATATACATAATTATGCCGATACAACAGCTAGTACACAATACTCGTTGAGGTAATAAATAGATTTTTATGATAATATTAAATAGCTTCCATCTATAGGAAAATGTAGAGGAGAGGAGTTTTAGTAGTGCGGGTACATATTACAATCCCTAAAATTAAAATAGGTAAGTATCTACAGATAAAATGCCGATGTTCTAAGCCACTAAAATTACAATATTAACTCTGTAGATTTTTTAATATTCGGATTGTAATACGTACCCGGTTTTTGTTGGGGAGGAGCAATTGCTTTTTACATTTAATAAACATCGTAGTTCCGGCTTTCCTGATTAACTAGATCACCCTTATGCGAATTTGCTGTTTGTTTAGACAGGCTGAATTCAATTGAAGTAGAGTCTCTCTCTTTGATCGTGGCGTTTCATTAGTAAACCCAGTGTGAGAAGCCAGAAGTCCCTACTTCCACTTTGACACATTTGATGAGGACGAGCTTTCTATCGTTATTCCTAAGAGTAAGGTCAACATATTTTTTTTTATGTTAACTTGGGACAAGACGAGCTAAGCGCTCTCCTGATGGTAAGAAATCACGCCTGCTCATGGCCAGAACAGTGCTACACAGGACTTTGATTCACATAACTGGTGCAACACTGCTAAAGCGCTCGTCCACATTGAGACATTTTGATGGTCCGTCTCGAATAAAGAGTAATTTAACTAGCTACAGTGCCCTTCAAACCGGAACACAGTAATGCTTACACATTACGGCAGAATATCTAACACTGAGTATAATTCTATTATTCGCAAAAAAAAATATCGTATGAGTATGACTAACATTATTTGTGTACTTACTTAGTTTTTGAATTGTGGTCTTGTAAAATATACTTACTAACATAAAAGAAAATTTGAGAAAACACTTTTAAAAGTAGGTAATAATAGATTATTTTTCGATTCTTTGATTATAGAATTTATTCAGTATCAATGCCTGCTTCCTTGTTGTTCTACGTATTTATTACAAACAGCACGTTCCATATCATCAGTAGAGCGGAATGTAGTGGAATGTTGTGATTTATACTGACATCGACTGCAACTGGGCATTTCCTGTTTCTGGCACGTGCAAATATTTGCAAATTCAATTTTGAGTTAGACCTATCGAGTCGAGATTATAGCTATTTCCTCGCTCATCCATTCCAGTTCACCTAGGACTTTACTTTTCTATATGACAGTCATATATACACATATATATATATATATATATATTGCACCCAGAGATGTCAAAGTAACAAATACGGGCCTCGCTCATAGCTGGGCATTAACTCGTTAATCCGTTAACCGTTAATTAACGAAGTTAACTATTTTATTAACGGATTAACTTTTAAGTTACCTTTTAAAAATGTTAACGGACACGTTAACTTCCGTTAATAATGCAGAAGTCCGTTATTCAAACTTGCGTTAATTCTTCCGAAATGTAACGCTTTAACGTTTAACGAAGCTTACTTTTTTTGTAGCGGATTAACGATTAACGAAGTTAATTATTTGATTACCGGTGCCCAGCTATGGCCTTGCTTACAAAAAAATACCTATAAGTACCTATAATTTTAGTATTCGTTTATAACACTTCCCATTTCTCGGGTTCAGTTACACTGACCCCTTTTTTGTTGCCTGTCTAGCTCTTTCTATATCTAAGTACCTATTAATGATGTTAATTACTTATTTGTTTCATACATTTGTAGCTGTTGTTGCTCGCATGCTGATAAGTCAATTATCAGTTTTCATCATCAACAATAATACTACTCTGAAGTGCTGATGAGTTCCCGGTAATTAAGTTTTTTTTAACACAATACTTACAAAATATTGGTTGAATAAACAGCTAGTTATCCTCATACACCTATATTAGGGTGGTCCAAAATATAAGTTTTAGGTTTTTTGACCTAGTCACCCCCGCAATTTGTTATGTCTGGTAACACTAATTACATATTCAAATTTCAGCTTTCTAGCTTAAGTGTAAGGCGGTGCTCAAGGTGGGTCTATATTCCCGTTTTGGCAAAAAATGTTCACAAAACTTTTTTTTCCTGAACGTAAAATATTAAAACTAAAGTCAAGGAAAATCGCTTAAAATAAAGTTAATTAGCTGTTCTTGTGGTCAAAAAATAAAATTATGAGTTAGGTATTGCAAGTTAAAAACCATAATTTGATCCTCATTTATACACCCTATTGACGAAATTAACCTAAGCACTCAGTTTTCATGACTTGGAGACATTATTGCAAGTCAATTAGCTTTTTAAGTATTGTTTAGATTGAATCATGTTTTATAAGCTCTTTATAGTAAAAAAAAACCGTAAAAGATCCCATAAAATCTCTATCTTCAGCGATCCCGATAAAGTCACAGGAGCCGGTGTAAGAAAAATCTAAAAACGTCAATATTTTTTTATATAATTCATATTTTAAGTATTTTTTTACTCTTAAATATCTTGTTTAACTTACTTTTAACTACAACCATTGAATTTTAAACATTCACAAACAATTCAATGAGTAATTTTGGTAGAGTCGTCAAAATCCTACCATTTTTGTCTGAATCGCTCAATCTTCTCCTGCAAGCTTGTTAAGCCGAATATCTTAGATTTTTTTATGCCAAATATTTACAAAAACGTTGAAATACGTGTTAAACCTAAAATAAATAAAAATAACAAAATTCGAGAGCCGCTGTGCACTTAAATTTTATGTCGTGCCTATGGGGTCATTTTAAAAATGTTTTTCGTCGTATTAATGTCGTTTTTAGAGTAAATACCATTAGAACAGTTATTAAACCTCATTTTAAATTAACAATAATCATAAGTATGTCTATGTCTTAAAAGTCACTTGTAATAAAAAATACTGGGTGACCCCTTTTTCACCAAAATAATAATATAAGCCCATCTTGAGCACCGTCTTGCCCTTGTGCTAGGAAGCTGAAATTTTGTCAAATTAATGGTATAACTATGTTTAACAAATTTCAGGGGTGACAAGGTTAAAATAATGAATTCTAAATTTTTGTATGGGATCGTGGACCACCCTAACCTATATACATTAAGAAAGAATCAAAAAGAGAAAGAAAAAACTATTTAAGACTCTACATAGTCATTTAAAGTCTTTATTTATCTAGTATTTATTTTAAATATAGTCTTAATTAACCTAGTCTTAATTTTACTCAGAGCCTTTATTTTATTTACGTACTAAATCGACCTATATTATTTATTACTTTACACCATAGAATTCAAACATACGTAATTATAATTACAATTAATGTGGCTTCACGCAAAATTTTACTCACCACCTTTGATTCTAAGCTCACCATCAACCCCTTTGAATGAAGGATGAGTATGGGAAACCGCGAAAATGTAATACTTAGATGTTTCATCAAAGAGGTTTATTACCAAGGTGATCCACCCATTAAGTACATACCTACCTACATTTAATATTTCATCATAGTTTCTTACATAGGTACTTTATGTAGTCAATAGAGGTACGCACTTTATTCCACTAGGAATATACCAACATATGTATAGTTATCATGGTAGGTAGGTACATAGATAGTAATATTATAGGTAACTTATTGACTTATTTGTTTGTTTGCAAATTCGTTTGCGTTGCGAATAACAAAATTCCTGTAAAAGTACACGCCTACACTTGACAGACATACCCGAAATTTCAAGTCTCTACGTCCAGAGGTATATAGCCAGTCAGTCAGAACGAAGGCTTTTATAAATATTATAATAGTAAAAAAATGAAGGCTATTAGCCTTCATTTTTTAGGTTTAGGTCATGAAGTCGCAATCAAAACTTACATAGAGTAAGCAATTTGACATTGCGCAGAGTCTAGATTGCCAATGAGTTAAGATCAGGCACTATACCGCAATCAAAACTTAGGCCTCTATATTGCGTTAACTTTGAACAATTTTGTTATAAATATTATTGTCCTTCTGAGACCGGAAAACCAATGGAGGTAAAGCGTATGCGTATAATAAATAGCGTATAAATGCGAGTAAGATAAACACAGTTTATCGCCTGAAACACCATCTAGATACCTACACTTTATCCTTACATACAGTTCAGTTACAGTTCTAAAGACTGCTTAGATCAGCCGTAGAGAGAATCGTGGTGTCTATATTTGACACCTATCCATCCCAAATCCTCAAACTCAAGACAGTTTGACGCAGGCACTTTCATTGTCATGTCCATCGATCCACAATTCACCGACAAGCTGACGACACAAAAATAACAACTGCATAAAAGGGGAACCTCCCCATATCTCTTTGTTAGGTGAAATTGCCCTATGCAGTGAGTCTTATTATTAAATGAATTCACGCTTTTTCTTTTTCGTGTGTTTTGTTTAGACTTGGACACCCTTCGGAAAATACTGCGTAAGACGTTGTTATGGCAACACCCTTGTCAGAACATTTTTTGGATTAGATTTGAATGGATAACCAAATTGACTGGTAATTGTTACCTGGCGAGAATTAAGAGGCTTTTGAGCGCGAGGCATTGGAATTGTACGATGTTTTATGGTTGGCTGAGCAGATTTCATTAGAAAAGGCTAATAGAATAAGGGGTGGCAATACCGGTAAGGCTACTAAATTGGGTACGATTAGATAAGTGTATTTTAGTTCGGTTGAGGTATAGGTACTTTTATTTTACCCTGTTTTAACCCTAACTCAAATAATTTAGTTAACATTATAAACTTTAAAAATGTACATCTATTTAATATAAATATATGCGAAAGTTTGTTAAGAAAAAAGGACGCTTAGATGTTTACCTCAATCATGCCAAATCTACTGAACTGATTAAGCTGAAATTAAGTATGGATATAGATATGGAAAAAGGCACAAAGGCTACTTTTTATGCCGATATCATGCAAATATTTTTACAGAGGTAGAGTCCACGTCTGAAAGCGGTTTTCGTTTTCATTTATTGTTTTCATGATCACAGATGTTAAATAGTTAGGTTTTAATGTAATAATTGGGGCTAATGGGAAAATGGCTCAAGCCTGAAAACATAAAACCTAAAGGTACAAAAACTCAATTTTCAAACTTTTCCCGCCCTTTAAGGGACCCTCTAACCCTTTCTAGGGCACATAATGACGGGTCTGTAATGTCCAAATAGAAAATAAAAGTGTCGTAAAAGGCCTATTAAGAACTCAGGCGTTTTAGGTTTCCTAATTAGGCACCTATGTAGTTCATAATAAGTATTTTATTTATTCGTCAAACGTATTATATTTATGTTTTAACTTGCAAACGAAATTCCTTTTTTCTACGAAATAGTCCATAAAATTGTATTTCTCTGTGCCTTATTTAAGTAGGCAAGTACTATGGTTACCAAGTACCTAAGTCTTTTAATTAATTTAATGTTAAGGACTTCTTTTCAGAATTATGGAATATATTTCAGAAAATGTAATCTTTGGCGATTTTTGAAAGCTTCCTCTATGAATAATTCAGTGGACATTACTTCTAAGTCGATCGTAATTTATTATTTTTCAGGGAAGCTATAGGAGCCAGGTGTCCTCCCTTTTTGAAGAAAGTCCACGTTTTAATAACATGATTAACGCATTAAGTGGCGTTTTATATTATGAGTAGGTACATGAATGTTAAAGTGTAGGTAGGTACCTAATTACGTTAAAGTGTAGGTACGATCGCCTAGACTAAGCAGCGAAAATTAAAAAAAAAAAAGTGTTACATCTACTTACATTTAACTTGAGACTTGTATATTGTAAATATGTTTTTTTTGTTTATAGAAAAAATATATTAACACAGTGTGTGAAAAATACTATAAATTCAACTGTTTCGTTAAACACTACAAATTGGTTGAATTTATATAAGAGGCCACTTAAAGTACATGTACTTCTTTAAAAAAAAATAAGAATTCTATTACGATAAGCTAAAGTCCATATACAAACATTGTGAGGTTACAAGCTTTTATTAAACTTTCAATTTTATATTTAGTCCATGTTCGGGACAAATCCTGCAACTGAATTTTAAAGCAGTTATCCTCCACCGATTGAAATTTTAATTTTTATACTATGGGAGACAAATTCATGGTTAGCTGATTGACGCACAGATTGACGTCATTCTAAATCCAATATGGGGGACGACCCAAGATGGTAATGCACAATGCACCCTACAACGGGAAGCCAGTGCAGACCGCTGTACCCCCTTTGAGAATAAGAATTAGAATTAGATTAGACCCAAGATGGCAGCCTTGTTATTTTTTAGCACTCCTATATAAATACATTTGCACTGGAAGGATCTGATTAAAAGCTTCATTTTAAAAATGTTTTTAACATGTAACTTATTATCGTTATGTTAGTTGGCAACACTTGTCATTTGCTTCACTACATTGAAAGGATCATTACAATTTCATTCAGCTGATTAAGTTCAAATTAGGCCAATCCTATCACATCAGATCAGGACCCCGGAAGAAATGGGGCGGACGAATAATCTACGATACTTGTGCAGGCAGGATAAAGTAAATTTATTGCCAGTTGTATACCAGCTAGCGAAGACCATTCTTCTAGTCCAGATTGTGTAAAGTGAAAAATGTGGGAGTTTTTAAGACTTTATCTCCTATTTTTATTAATAGACTTAATTGAATATCCCCTTGCGATTTTGAGATTGAACAAACATTAGAAATTATGAACAGAGCTCTATATAGGGCAGTTAAATATTGCATAGGTGGATATGTTTGTATAAAGATATTCTTGCCTTATATGTTTAAAGGTACATGTTAATATAGTGAACTTTCGTTGACTTTCATATTTGAAATTAAATTAGATAGGAAAATTATCACAATGTTATAAAAACCCTCACGAAAGGTAGGTATTTAAAGTTGAGAAAATTTCAGTTTTATCTTACACCATTTTTTTTTAATGTAGATAATATTCGTATTCGAAAGCTAGCATCGCTTTCCCGTTTGTGGTCTCGATTTCCTGTAAAACCGGAAATATCCGACGTTCCGTTCAAAAATCGCATCTAAAGCCTCTGCCACACAAAACAAAGAGCGGCTACGAGATGTGCGTTTAACGTTAAACGCACAGACAGGCGGAACCTGATACTTACTTATCAAAATGATTAATATACAAGTATATATTGTTACAGAAACAATCATTGGTTCCAATGTTCAGTACGGAAACTATTTTTCTACAAAAGGGATTTGGTACGAAATAGTATGTCATTCTACTTAAGATAATTATAGTCTTCTTTTAAGTACTTAGGTATTTCAAATTATAATTTCACATCAATCAAGTGTAGACCCGTAAATTTTAAAGTCATCAACGTAAATTTGAAACAAAACATTTTGTCTGCGTTAACTTCGTCTGCGTCAGCTTCCGTTTAACCTTCCAGTTTTTTTTCAAAACTCTATGTGACTGAGGCTTTATTTCCAAGTTAGGTATTGCTGTGTTTACGACGCTTGTACGAACTGTACGTTGAACCCTGTTTATTGTTACTGTTACGACCGTTTTATCAGGTACAAAAAAGGTAAATGGGCAGAAGAATGTGTTTTTTTAGACTTTTGTGATTATTATACGTAATTACTGTAATTAATACGAATCTTCATCGCATTTTTGTTTTTTTTTTTTTTTTTTTTTGACTTAAAAAAATAGTTTATAGGTTTTTGGAAATAGGTAAGTACCTATTTCAGTTTTGTTTGGGTAAGTATGTATTAAAATTGGTTTCATAAGACCAAAATAACACAAGGAGTGTTTTTTTTTATTTAAACTAAATGATGGCCTACTAATAGTATTTACCTGCCTCTATAACCTTATCTTTAAATAGCACAGAATTTAAGTGTGAACAAGAACCATATATGTATGTACATTTGCCTACCGGAATAAACGCATTAATAAAAACGAATCCGACAATTTTTAAAGACCTGTTTAAAGCGGGTAGGTAAAAATAATCTCATTTCCCACTGAATCAGCGCTCAACTTGATCCTTATTGCATTGCCCTGTAAATCGAGACTATCGTGCGAATGGGACGCAAAATAAAAAATAATGGCTGTAAACGGGGGTTATACGTAGAGCCACTATTACAACTTACTAGGTACTTAGAGTGTTTCCTTTTTATTGTTGCTTTTAATACCATAGTGTTTTAGCACTACATCGTTCAACTTTCCTACTTCTTATCGCTATCTTGTCACTAGTTCCTTCAAACCAGTGTGGTGAAAGGATTTCAAGTGCGCCTCGAAGAGGCTCCTTTCGTGCACTCGACACATGTTTTCGAACTTTTGGTTCTACAACATGCCGGTTTCCTCACGATGTTTTCCTTTACCATTGCGAGTACGTGGGATGCATACATAAATTTTTTCGACCGTAAAAATCCATTTACGCATGACTGCCACCGGGATTCGTACCTGCGACCATCAGATCGCAAGGTAAGAGCCTCATCCACTCGGCCACCACGTTCTCTTCCTACTTTCCTACTGTATTGATCGATTACTCATTTCAACTCGTTTTTACGAGTACATCCGTCAATTAAAATTGTATACGAGTTGTTGGCTCTACAATTCGAGTTTGGACTCAAAAATAATTGCTGTTAATGTGAGGATAGTAACATTTCTGAAAGCTTTTTATCTATTGGGTAGCTCACCACTTCCTTAGCCACACACAAAAAAAACTACCAAAAATTTAATAATTTTGAATATCTAACTGTTTTTCTATATTATTCAATATTTATGAATAGTAGAGTAGGTTGACTCTCTCTATTAAATAGTGTTTTGATTAATATCTCACAGGCCATCAGAAACAGCTTTCTGGGTGGTTTTACTCTCATTTCTTATCTCTTCCCCCGATCCTATGAGTTCCTCCTAATGTGAGGGGAGCATTGCTGACCCAGATCCGGCTCGTTTCCGGATCACTCCGGAGGGTTCATGTTTCGATGTTCGGGCGCCTCGTATATGCGCACTTTAGCCTCCTCACATAATGCATTCGGTATAAACTTACATCTTTCGAGTAAACAAAGTGGTTTGCAGCAGAATTTGCGTAAAATTGCAAATAAGTTCTTTAGCTTATCCTTGGAACGAAAGGTTTTGTAAAGAGAGTTCTATTTTTAGCTGGATGTACTTATCTAAAGGATTACCTACAGAGTTGCTGTACCTTGCACAACAGCAGCCTTCACAAGGTGGTCTAATCTGGTTCACAGGGTATATCCAATTTGCCGCTGCGATTGTGGGGCTTCGACCGCAAACCCCGTAATTGACACCGAAAGTAAAACCGCAACTTATAAAGCGGAAAACGTAAATGTTGGCTAGACAACCGCGCGGCAAAAACATGAATTACAACACGTCGCGCAACCAACAACCGACAATCTCACCCGCACCGGCATAACCAATCTCCCAAATGTCCTACCATTAAGTTATCGTCTCGATACTTCCACTAAAAATAACGTAACTCACCAACAGAATGGCTTTATAGGTTTAGTTTAGAAAGTTGGCATCTTGTCCACAGATAGAGCGGTTATTCCGCGTTCTCTACATTGGCTACCGGCCGGCAGGTTGCACAAAAAGTAGGCTCTATCTATCCGGAATCAGACCAGAAAAAAGCGCTCTGCGTGTATCGAGGCAAAGAACGGGATTACTGTGGCTATGCTGCAAAACAAATCCATTACGATTTACGTGCCGTAAACTCGTTACGCGACGAGTTCGCGGCGAGTCGATTCGGTTGGAATTTGTTTCTTACAGCAGCAATGCGAGGGTTCAGATCGGATTTCACGAGGGTGAGTTAAGTGCGTTGATGAGCGTCGAGCGGAGAGAGGTTCGTCTGCGGAGGTTCATTCGGAGGAAGTATCGTTATCAGAGCCCACAGTCGCTGTTCGGCGGTCGGACGGCGCACTCGCTACGGCCAGTTAGCGCTCTTGTTTCTGAAACACGCGAGCGTCGACATAAGTTTTGCGATCGTTGCGTTTCAACATCATCTGCGTTGGCCTTTCTCGCATCGTGACTGATCACAGTGGTCACGCACACTGAAGAAAGTGAAACCGCATATTCGAGACGTGATAACAGATTGTTTAAGGACTTAACACTTGGTGTATGATTGAGTGTAGTGGGACAAAGTGCTTTTGAACTTGACTATCGAAAACGTTCGGACTCCTTTCAATATCAGCTCAGTTTTGAATTAAAAACTGTGTCCTGATTATTGATCTGTAGCATTGATCTGTAGCCTTTTCCTACAACGGTAAGTTTATGAAAATCAAGAACTCTACATTTTTGTTGCTAAAAAATATTTTATAAATATTTATAGGACCAACCTTAATAAACTTCCTCTTCAGATGAATAATAAAGCAGTTAACGGTACTTTTATTATGAGTTATCTTATAACACATCGCGAATTTGGGTGATGGATGCAAATTGGACTTTAAACAAGCTATTAATATGGCAAGCTTATTATGGGGGTGAACCGTTTTCATGAGGCGATATAAAAATGGTAATTGCATACCGCTAAAGCGAGGTGGCGTCTGTGATAAAATTAAGTGATGAAGTAATTACAGGAACAGATCATAAAAATATAAGAAATTATTTAGTTACTTAAGTACGCATAGTTTCGTTAATTGATAACGTTAAATTTGGTTCCGGCTATAGCATCCCACGACCTCGAACCATGCGGTTCGCATCGACATTTATGATGCGCGCCAGCAGGGAGTGGAACTCGTTGTCGGCGGCTGTTTTTCCGACACACTATAATCTCGGATTCTTCAAATCAAGAGTGCATAAGTTCTTACTAGGCAAGTGTGCTACATCATCGACCACACCGTCACGTCAACATCAGGTGAGGTTGTGGTCAAATACTTGCCTATTTCATATAAAAAAAAGACAAGTCGAAGTGTTTGAAGTGGTTTTTAAATTCTTACACCATAGCGAGAGGGAACCACTGGCCCACACGAGATAAGAATCTCGAAATCCAACTGTAGGTTGTCCTTAACATAATTAGCCTATAAATGTTCGCACCTACCTACTTAATAGACCTTATACACTAGGTGACAAAATCAAAAGTAAGACAGTATGTACGATGCTATCAGCTGCAGATAAAACGAAAGCTATTCGTGTCTTACGGTTATTTAAATATTCAGGAAAGAAAAGTTTTTTTTAATATACTGTTTTCAGACTCTCTTCAGATAATTTGCTGTCTATCTTGTCAGACAAGATAGACTTGTCTGTTTTCAGTCTGCCTTTTTTTGTTACAGTTTTATTTAGTTACTTACTTCATAATTATAAAATAAAATAATAAATTAATCAAGCTAGTTTATAACAATGGATCTAAAGTCATCTGAAAATAAATAAATGATTTGATTTCATTTAATGCTGTCATAAGTCTGTCCGATTACGGACATTATTAGGAATTAGGATTATTATTAGGAATAGTAAAATAATGATTAATTGATACAATCTACGATGTTGCGAAATACCGACAACAGAGAGAAAAATTGTAGGAAAATTACTAATCAGAATTTAACATTTCAAAATAGAGAGCTGAGGTCTGATCACAAACATTTCTGACAATGCAATTTCACCCAGATGTCGTCAAAATTAAATTAAACTAATTTGGCAGCACCAAAAAATGCCATTCTTTTTATTTCTATCGTTATAAAAGGGACAGCAACATTTTTAGTGTTGTCAAATTAGTTTAGTTTAGTTTTGGCGACATCTGTATTGTCACCAATATAAACATATTGGTGATAATACATATAACAATATATCAATATAACATAAGACAATATAACAATCGCAATCGTATTGATGTCCATCATTGAAGGGTTATAAGTTTGTAAGTTTTGTTAGGATATATGTGTTCTGTGGTTTGTTTTTCAAAATGTCGACTTCTCTGTGTGAAATAATCGATTTAACAAGTGTTTTTTCATGTGTTATCTTATGGGATCGAATTTCCCGGAAGCCTGATTTTTGTTTACTTATAGCATCTTCTACAAATACGTGGATTATGACGTCACGTTACCAGGTAAATTAAAGGCAATAATATATGCCCCCCTCCCAGCTTTTTGGTTTAAAAAACGTAAACACCTATGTA
Organism: Lobophora halterata; assembly: GCA_932526365.1. Classification (NCBI taxonomy): domain Eukaryota; kingdom Metazoa; phylum Arthropoda; class Insecta; order Lepidoptera; family Geometridae; genus Lobophora; species Lobophora halterata. The sequence continues at coordinate 4,967,391 of OW052012.1, forward strand.
AAAAAAACGCTATCAGATTTATGTTTGAAGTATTTTTTGATGTGCCTATTGTTATTTACTTACGTAAATCAGTCTTGACCTTGTATATTTGATGCTGGTAGGTTACTTCACAATAAACACATACCTATCTATGTAAATTGCTTGCAAATTATTGCGTTTAATAATGGTATCATGTAGATTTTGTAATAACTAGCAATTACAAGATTGAGTTGATATGCGAAGTTGCATCGAATTGACGGGTGTTAGATATTAATTGAAGGCTAGGTACCTGTTCTCAACTTCTATGAATTTAGCTAGGTTATTTAACTAGTGGTGTAAATAAATATACAAAATTGTTTATTTCGTACAAAAACATACAAACAAAGTTGTAGTATAGTCGCTGTTTCCTGTTTTAGTTTCTACAAACTGTATTGCAGAATCCAGAGTCCTTCCGTATCCGTATTACTTAATTTTTACCTTTTATTCATAATAATTAAACAAAAAAATACAGTAAGCAACTAAAATGTAAAAAAACTAGCACAATTTTTTTATTGCAAATTAGGCTTTTATTTATTTAGCCTTACTAGATAAAATCTGAAATACTTTCTATCAAAATGCAAATTTTAATAAGCACAGATTCCTATCTCTATTTCGTTATTAGGATGTAGCATGTTCTCAAAGATGAACAAAAAATAATATGTAGGTAGAGAGTATTACGGTATGCTATGTAGAGATGGTATCTAGTAAATAAATATTAAGTACATACATACTTTTAGGTGTTATTGACATGCCCCGATTAGTATGCGCCTCACAATACGAATATACCTACCTACGTGCCGTATCACGTATGTAAATTTATATGTACCTATTAGTCTGTTTATTGATATTCTAACGTTGTGTAACGAAGTATGATGTAGGATATTGTGTAATACAGTCTTAAAAAAATAATGAGCTTTTGTCTCATTGCGGAAGGCATAGGAACAAAATGTTTGTTTACTGACTCTTGAAATTGCGTATCATATTGTTATGAAAAAATCTCCCAAGTTATTTTGTGTAGTAATTGCAATAAGGCCAGACACACACTCTACAATATGTTGCTTTAAATATCAAGTGGGCAAGTAAGTAGATAATAAAATTTAAAAAGTAAAAACTTTTCACTATTTAATAGTGAAGTTTTTACTGACTCTGATTAATTAGGAGAAAGTGATGCTCGTCTAGTTCTTTTAATTTAAAAAAATAGAGTAAAGAAATCACGAAACTGTTTTTTGTCTTTGGAAAAAATAAAACTTTTCTATCGCAGGTATCTTCTACAAGACTGATTCTTGAATGCAGTAGGTATCCCAATGTTATCGTTTATGTAGAAAAAAACTTTAAGTAAAGCTAACAGGCTCAGCGCACGGACAACTATTCAGCTGGCGCAACTGTCATCTTTACACAAGTTTCCGCCAGTAGCAGCACCAAAAAGTTTGAAGGAGCTAGGATGGCTGGGGCAGGGTTAATTAAATATCAGGAGACAATGCACCCTTCAACGGGAAGCCAGTGCAGCCGCTGTACCCCCTTTATACAACGTGTAGTGTTATGTCCCTACAAGGCCTGAAGGGGCGAATTCAGACTAAGAGTGTGAATACTATCACGTGTGCAAAGGTTGAATACATCGTATCCGAAATTTTCATACAATAATTATTTAAGACAACCCTATTTGCTATTTACTTCTCCATCTGTACACACCATCGACGTCGCACATAAGGAGACACACGTAAGGAACATGTGCTCACGCCTATGATCTAGGTTTTAAGTGTTAAGTTATACAACGTGTAGTGTTATGTCCCTACAAGGCCTGAAGGGGCGAATTCAGACTAAGAGTGTGAATACTATCACGTGTGCAAAGGTTGAATACATCGTATCCGAAATTTTCATACAATAATTATTTAAGACAACCCTATTTGCTATTTACTTCTCCATCTGTACACACCATCGACGTCGCACATAAGGAGACACACGTAAGGAACATGTGCTCACGCCTATGATCTAGGTTTTAAGTGTTAAGTTGAGTAGGTAGGTATTTATGAACCTTTCGATGTAAAGAATTAAGAAAAGTTTTACATAATTTAGTTAGACTATTTCAAACTATTGAGAGATTAAGAATTATAATTAGCACCAAAAAGTTGCAATTTACGGTTGCAGTTTACGATTGCCGCAACTTTTTATATGAAAATTGTCATAAACAGCTAGTGCAAGTTGCGAGTTGCCTGTTGCCACAAACAGTTGCTTCGTGTGCTGAGCGCCTAAGATAACTTAGCACCGGACTTTGTATAAAAATGTAAATTACATCCAAGTAAATGTTGTAAGTGAAAGAAAGCAGAGGCATCACAAGTTAGAAAAAAGTTCAAGTTATGATTTTCTTCTACCACAGTATGCATAATTAATTTATGATAATGTCTGCCCATCGCCGGGAGCTGGGATGAGAGCCCACTTATGGTTCTGGAGGTTTACTCGACTGTTTGCCAAAAGAGGGTAATATTTTTCAGTTGTTTGCGTAGGACGAGACTCCATTATCAGCCCAAGTATGAAATTCAAAGTGCCAATCTTAATAATTAAAATTTGGAAATGAATGTCAAAAGAAAGGTCTTTCGCGAGTTTGTACGAAAATCTAATTTTATGAGAAATTTATTACGAGAGATAAACAAAGAAAATAGGTTCCGTGGTGTGTTAAGTTTGTAATATAATGATATGCCGAGTATCTACCTTATTTAAACTGAGGTCGATTAAATAGAATAAGTTGCGTAAGGAGTAACTATTACTTACACAAAATCAAGCTTTAGCAAAAAAACATACAATAACCGACTTCAATCGGCCTGTTTCTGGTGACCGTAGGGCGTAGGAACTATAATATACCTATAAATACGCAATTTTGTTCACTTCAATGACTTTTTTTCAGTTATATTTATTTAAAAACTAAACTACTGAAATGATTCTGATAAAAAGTCTATAGGACTAATCTGAAAGTAAAAAACAAACAAAAAAAAACAACATAAAAAAAAAATTATTGATCCTTTATTAAAGTCGGTTGAAAATACATTATTCGGCTTTCATAACTGAATTTAAATATAAATCCATTATAAAGTAAACTAATAAAAATTACTGACATCTTATACTACTACTCGTTTAAAACACATCCTTACTCGTATGTTCATATTCATAACATTGAACAATTCGAACTTCCATTTGAATATACATATAATGTTCTCTATACATATACATATGTATATTCAAAGCCCAAAGTGTATTCGCACAACGGTAGAGTTTTGTTTACTATAAAATACCCCTACTTACATAGCATACCTATACGTTCCCAAGTTATAAAATAATTCACCTTTAAATATACATTTTGCAGAACATGAAAAATAATTAAGTGTCGGACAAGTCATCGTTACCATCTGTGCTATTGAAAGTGGTCGAATTCAAGTCAAAAACGCTGACTCACGTCGGACCGCTATTGAAGAGATCTTTAGAAAATCTAATAAACACTCGCTAAACTTTCTTTGTATTTTGAAAATACAGCTGATTATACAAGCAAATAATTTTACCTTTCTCACTTACCTATCATACCGTGATCACCACAGTAGCTACTAAGTAAATATTAAAAATTATAGTAATATTTTTCATGGACCCATTGGGAAATAAAGAAGAATGGAATCATTAACCTCTGGAAATAAGCCAATAATTTGAATATAATAGTTAGAAAAAATAATTTGAATTTACTTTTTTTTTTCTCAAAGGTATATTGAATTTACAATTATTAAACATCGAAAATTAAAGAATATTTTTGCGAGATGAATATTAGTGATTTTATTTTTATTCGTATTGATTGTTTAGAAAATATGCAAGATGCTGCTGCTCTTTAGGTTAGGTGAGACCAAATTAATCAAAAAATAAAATATTCTGGTCTGTATGACATACAAAGAAGATGAATAGCATTTTTGCAAAAAAATAGGTACAATAGAAGAATTTGTGATCTGTCTTTTGATTGGTCTATTTCATAGCAGACTTTCTGAGTGTCTATATTTTTCTCTCCGCACAAACCTTTGTAGGTATTTGAAAATACCAGTGTGCTAGATGATACTATAAATAGAATACAGGATACTGTCGTAACAGAACATTGACGCCGATCAAACGTGGATCACCACGTCAAAGACCCTATAAAATTGAAGAGATACGAGTCCAACCAAGATATCGAAATCCATTCACAGGTCAGGATGTAATTTGGCAGACAAGCTTTTTCGGAAAGTCGTTTACCCGTTGGCGTTTGAACCGCAGCTTAAGGAGGTTCCAGTCAGCTCATTCCTGGAAATTCAATCTCGTTTTATAGATTTTCAGCTATAAGCACTTTATATTCCCTTTGCGAATGCAAACTGCAATATTTGTGTAGTTAAAGATCATTCAGTCTAACAATGCAAGCCCCTCCACTCGCACTATAAGTGCCTATAGTAGAAGGGCCTTCATTTTAAGACTTAAAGTTCTCTACTTATCTTTGATATTGCACCAGGCTTCGCATGCGTCGTATAGAGATAAAAAATCTTAGAAATCCTAAACTATGACTAGTCTGAAACACATTTAATCTGAATGGTCTTTTAGTTTTGGCGTGAACATTAATCCTCACAAACATTCGTCTTCTTGGTATTATCAGTGCGATAAGTGTGATTTATATAGCCATAAGGAGGTTGTCATCATAATTATTACCCTCTTGTGAATTGAGCTATCTATCCGTCCACCAGCTGTGTAAGCTTCTTTACCCCGAAATCGTGACTTGGCTGAAGAGAGCGACGAGATTAATGACAGGGGCGGGGCGGCCGATCCAATGCCGTTAAATCTTCTTTAACTAGCTTAGGTATTAACCCCTTTGACGGGTAAACAAGCACATAAAAAGTATTTTTCAAGTTGACTGTAAAGATGGTTATCAAAACCAGTGTCAATTTTTGGGGCGGGAAGAAAAGATATATATCAAGGACACGAGTTGAAGATTTTATGACTTTCATTCTTGTGGTGACTGTTTTTTTTAACTTGTATCTACGATATAAACTTAATTTTTGTTTATTACAATATTTGATTAGTTGACTATTGTCAGTTAGCGATATTATATTTTTTTACTAATAGATTTACTGGACGAAACCACAGATAATACTATACTAGTAACGAAACGATCAGCAAGCTGAAATGGCAGTGGGCCGGCCATGTCTGCCGAAGAACTGACAACCGTTGGGGTAAACGTGTTCTTGAGTGGAGACCACGTCTAGGCAAACGCAGTGTAGGACGACCTTTGGCCAGATGGAGCGATGATCTGCGCGCTATAGCTGGCAGAAAGTGGATGAGAAGAGCCGAAGATCGGGCTCAGTGGCGCGCCTTGGGAGAGACCTACGTCCAGCAGTGGACTGCTATAGGTTGATGATGATGATGATGATGAACGAAACGTAACTACTAAGCCACTTCTTTAATTCTTACATTTTCGCTACTATCGGATGATCGTAAACTATTGAAACTGAGCTTGAATAGGCAGGTACCAACAGAGAAATAATTGCTTCAACCATATGGTATTTATGGTACCTTATGGCCAATATGGCCAAGGGCGCATTTATTATCTTCGCTTCAATACAATATTTCAATATCACGTTTATTAAATATGCTACTCTTAATTCGTTCGAAGAATTTCTCGAAAGTGACCACTTGAGTTAGCGGATAGCTCGTCTCATAACTTAATCTGAGAAGTTGTTTTGTATGGAAAGATTGATGAATGTGCAAGAAGTGAAAGGGGGAAGTAGCGTTCCATCATGAGCTCCAAGGGATAAGCCATGATGCCTTTGAATGTATTGTCTATTGATAACATCTCTATGCACTTAAGAGGCTCAACACAATGTTCATGATCCCTGCAATAATCCCTGCAATAACTTTGTAGGTACTTTCAGTGAATTGTTAAAGCGTCGATGAAATAGGGCTAGTTTGCAGGTACTTTCAGTGAATTGTGTAAAGCGTCGATGACACAGGGCTAGTTTACAAGCTACAAGTCAGCGAGTTTAAAAGCTAGCGAGCGAGCAATTGGTTGGCGTCCGAAAGGATTTTCAACTAGCAGATTGTAAAAAAGCCGATGACACGGGGCGAGTTTACAAGCTGCTAGCGAACTCGCTGGCTTGTAGCTTGTAAACTAGCCCTGTATTATCGACCTTAAGACATTTATAACATGTTAGTCTATAAATAAGTCGATATTATTATCAAAATACATACACACCTATCGGTCCCTTCAAAATTTAGTCAAAATTAGAAAATGAGATCTTGAAGGCACTGGCACAGGCACTTTAAATAATTTTTATTTCCCAAGTTTTTTATGTCTACCAATTTGTAAGGAAACCCTCTCCACAGTTTTCAGAAGCCAATTCATAAATCACAAGACATTAAAACTGAAAACAATGGTATCTACTCCAAAGTTGGCCACGATTACTCTGTAAATTCGGGGAGTTTGTCACTTTTCTCATAAATTCTTTCCACGGTGCGTTATCGGGTCCAGGATCTGGCTGGAAGTGTTCGACACCGTTACCATACATTATAAACAGTAACCCTACTTGAAATCAACTGTTCCTGTATAATCTACCAAACCAACCACTAAAGTAGACTGTTCAAAAAACGAAAACGAAAAATCAAAGCGAAGATCGTCGGCACGCTGCCATCGGGTATCGATTTGGAGCAGTTGAGCTACCTATAGATCGTTTGCAACGTCAACGGTGGCCCAATTGTTTCCTTTTGTAAATTTTGTAATATAGATTATAGTAGTTAGCTTATGCTGTAATAAAAGATTATTTCGAACATGTGAATGTAAAATTCTATTGGTAATTACAGTTTTGAATTTTCAAAAGAGGTGTTTAAAATCCACTCAAGTAATAAAACAATCGTAAAAGATTTAAGAGTCAAAATCTAAAAAAAATAATGTAGATATATCAAAATCCAAGCGGCTTCAGTTCTTAATCAATGAGTCACTTTACTGCTACCGTAGGTATACGTTAAAAAGTAGGTTGTTACGACCTAAGTGATTTCTTTCGCTGACTTAAAATTCATCGGTCAGACTAACTCTATACAAACCCTGACTGCGACCTTGAAAGAAGATTATTTTTTATGTATAAATGTTCATGTAAAAAGATGTCCATGTACCTAAGCATTAACAACTTTGATCGCTAAGTTATTGAGCATTAATGACAGACTCGCAGGCGTTAAGTGATACTTAGCTTGCATATACTTATTAGTTTGCGTCTTAGTAGCATGTTTAGAGTAGTAGAGTAGGTATTGGATGGTAGAGAATAGATAGTTCAAAATGGCAACTGGCAAGGCTACAAGCTTCTACCGAAAGTATTGGTACAAACAATGGATTTGTGATAGCGTAGCCTAAGGCGTGACTCTGTCGGCTTTTCGTGACGACTATTGCGTCGTCTACAGTCAAACTCGTAACGTAATCGAATAAACACGAACTATCCACATTTCATAGTGTAACACCCGTCGGAGCCAGCACGATCCGGGTTAAGTAGATCTCGAACGAGCGATTTGATCTCGGGAACTTCGTGAAAAGCGAGAGTTGAAGTTTATGCTAAGAATATCCGAACGTTTCTTATATTAGCATTTTTGGTTCGAACTTCCGTATAGCTTCTTACTTTCGAAATCTTTGATTTATGATGTTCATAGTTTTGCAGTTTCGTGGTCGCCTCGTCTGCGTTCTGACTTGTGAACCATGTCGAATGTAACACGTATTTGACAAAAAACCTGGCAAAAACACGTGTCTATTACAGCAGGTATAACAAAGTATCCAAAAGTAGGTGAACATCTCTCCACTGTAGAATGTTATTTAAAAATTCAGAACAAAAGACACTTTACTCTCGGAAACGAGTCACCTACAGCGCTACATTTTTGCATACGCTTTTCAATTTGCATTCAAACAAAACATTTTACACTCTATTTAGTATGCTTTAAACAGACTTCAGACTGACGCCACTAATTGTAATATTTACCTATAGAGATTTTTTGGTTTTATGGTTAATTAGCTGCGATTGAACAGCAAATAATTCCATGATTATACTAGAAGTAAAGTCAAAGGTTTGACTACCATTTGAAGGAAATTATGCTGTTAATATATTATTTTTGATTCATCAGTTCACCAGACTCTTTAACAATCTCAATTTATTTTTGAAGAAAATAACAAAGAACTAATAACCCTTTTTTAAAAAAACAACGGAAAAACTGATAAAATTAACATTGTCATCAACTTCATGTCCTTATTCTGATTCCAAAAAAAGCTGATGAAATCAATCTTCAAAAGCAGTTGGCCAATATATCGGTCGGCCAGCTGCAATTGCGATTGCTTTGCGATGGACAATTGGGTTTCCGTGCCAGCCAGCAGCCACTATCACCTTTAAACTAAACCATAGTTCTTACCAAAACGTGAAACGTATACTTTTTATAGCCGTTTCGGCATGTTATGATGAAACAAGGTCATAGTATCATAGTATATATCACAGTTTCGTAGTATGGACATGCGAATCTAAAAGTTTTAATAAATCATTGCTATTAGTTTGGGGCTAGATGGCGTTGTGTGAAACATCCAAAATATTTATTTATTTATTAAAATGAAAAAAAGGTCAATTTTAAAATTAACAGACATTCCTTATTATTATCTTATTTTAAAATTCGACAACTATGTATGTAGAAATATCACCTGAATAAGTAATTTTTACAGAAGTGGTCATTTATATTCGTTAGACAGGACTTAGATAGGTACCTACTTAACAAGCCTAGATTAGATAAAGTTACATAATTGGTACTGTACCAATGTTCTTTACCCAAAATTAGAGCTTTGAGAACCGCAACACTTCAAGAATACTAATTATTGTAACCTCAATTAATTTTGAACACAACTCTCAAGAGCTTTACAAAGAAGGGTAGGAACTCGCAGACAGACCTAAGAGAAAAGTAAAGAAACTACCAATGAGTGTCTGAGTTTTATTAGTAAGATATTTAATTGAAGTAAACAGAGAAAATTATATTACCTACTCGTTTTACGCATATCTAGGCTAAATGCTATGAACACGAATTTTCATAATTATGATTCTTCCGTTGGAATAAAAACACTTGTAAAATTCATTAGGAATAAAAATTAGTAATAATACTTATAGTGTGTATGTATGGTAATTTTAAATATAAAAGATTAATTAATTTTTGTTTCATTAGAATTTCAAAGTTTTTTATATCAAGTAAGAAGGTGGCTGAAAAGCGTCTTCTTTTGGAACTTCGGAAGGCCTTACCAATAGTTCCTTATTCAAATACTTACCGGATGGGTAAGAACGAATTGAGTAACTTGCTTGCTGCGCCTTTGTAAAATAACGATTTTTTTGTATCTGCCTATTCACACTCTCAAAATTCGTTTAACAAGTAAATACCTATAGGAGCAGCGGCGTGAGATTGTGAAAATTGTGAGACCTATTTTTGATTTTAGAAAATACGTATTTGTAATATTTCGTTACACCTTTCTGCCCTCACGAATATGCTAGTGTCCTGGCTCTGGCACCACCGTATTTGAAACGGAAAATGTGGAGTTTTTATCGACTATATTATTTTATTTGGGTACAGCGCATAATTAAATTCCATTGACGCGGACCGGACGTTCGCTTCGATCTAATGACAAGCGTTCGGAGACATGAGGGTCCGTTAGGCGGACGTGATGGTATCTTTACTCGCGTGTTAAGATGAGTTGGCCGAATCTATAGCCGAAGTCACTAATGGTTTTCTATCAATGTATGCCGTGTTGGCCAAGTGGGAGGTGCCTCTACTTTTGATCCGGTGGTCGTGGGTTCGAACCCGGTTGTATAGCAATGGATTTTTCTGTTCAAAAAATCTATGTGAGCATTAATAAAGAAAATATATGTTTTACGGTGAAGGAATATATCGTGAGGAAACCGACATGTCGTAAAATCTAAAAAGTTCGAGAAATATGTGTCGAGTTCACGAAAGGAGCCTCTTCGAGGCGCACTTGAAATCCTTTCACTATAAATAATAAGAAGAAGCTCAATTTATCAGTTGGTGAAAAAGTTATAGGCACAATTTTAAGAAGTTAGTATTAATCTATAGAAGGAAAGTAATAAGGTTATTATCAGAATCATGCATATGTAGAGTTCTTTTAATCTTTTAATGCACGCACGTGCATCTCTACCACCTCACTCTATCAACACCTCTTTCGCCGCCTTACAAAATGTTCTTTCTAAGACTGATCTCGCGAGTGGAGGGGCGTGCATTTTGTAAACCAAAAGACCTTGGTTTAAACTTTTTTTTGTGTAGGTGTTATTGGAGAGACTAGCCAGCCTAGGTGCAGGAGAGCTATAGTCTCGCCACTAATACACAAAACAAAGTTAACACCAAGGGCTTTGATTCCCATAGGTCGGTGCATCACTGCTAATAGTAAGTACTCATCCACCTTGAGACATTTTAATGGTCAGTCTCAAAAGCCCATTAGTACTTTTGTACTATGTTTTCATATGTTCATCTCTGCCAAGGCACGTTACTGCGCCCGCGATCTTTGGGCCTCCTCATTTCCGTTGATGCGCCTGTGTGCATTTTACCGATAATAAAATGCTTACTTGCAAATTAAACCGAAAAATAAAACGACTCCAATTACTCAGACGGACGGTACCGTTGGTAAGCTTTACTGTGGAGCCTTGACGAGCCTTTCGTAAATACGTTTGGGTTGTATATCATGTACCTATAGTCAGTCTTATTTGAACTCGCGGGGAAATTGATTCGTTTGCGCCTCTCCGCTATTTTAAACGATTCATGTGAATATGATTAGTCTTATTAATGTAAATCGTAAAGCGAAAGATTTATAGTTGCCTTGATTTATGCTTGTTTTAAGTCCGTTGCGACTATAAAAAAGTAGATCATTATTTCGAATTAAAATTCAACAGCTTTTCGGGCATAAATCCCCTTTAAAATTTTTATGGATTTAATATATTTATACCCATAAAACTTTTTATTTTAATTAAGTTGCCAACTTAATATTAAATAATGATGTTTCGAATTTTTTAATTAAATGCCAGATGAAAAGCGTTATAATATATTCACATTATGCAAATGGTTAAGCTGTAATAAAACACAGATGCCGACAAATATTGTATAAACAAACTTGACTAATTTACTTATTAATATGGATCAGCAGAGTACAGTTATATTATTCAAATATTCAATAAATTGCTAAGACATACATGCAAATATTCAAGAAATTCGAGTGGACCCACCCATATACATACACCCGACAAAAGTAGGAATTTTGGCAAAATTTCAAGTACCTACTTTAGTCCTTTGTTTAAATCAGGTGTCGGTCGAGTGATTTTGCTTGGATTTTTAGCTACTTTCCGGAAGCTTACTCTACTGCTAACTTTTTATCCGTCGGGATAAAGAGTAGTAAACTCGTAGGTTCTTCTTCAGCTAATAAAATACCCATACTAAATTCCAGTTCAATTGGTTCAGTTAGCTTTGGCGGTATTGAGTAACAAACATCCAACTTATCAATCCATCCTCACAAACTTTAAGATTCATAATATTACCAGGATAATGTTGGTAGGTATATGTATATTTGATTTTGCTTGATTGCCGTAAACACTTTTCAACGATTGTTTTTCTACATGCGCAAATACCGCAAGCTATCAAGTATGCGAGTTGTAAAGTGGTAAGCTAATATTTGATAGAGCTCTTAGTACTCTGTGATAGAGCTATCCACAAAGAGCTATACAAGTTCTTTGGCTATCCATCAATGACATCATTCGAATCTCCAAAGCGGATACATACCACAGATTGTCTCATAGTGTCCTATCAGTAGCTGACCGTGAAAACCGTCGTTTTCTCCGCTCCAGCACAAATAGAGTACGATGTACGGGCGATCACTCGACTTTCATCTATAGCACGACTGGACCAAGACAAATCAGATCGGATATGTGCGCGTGCGATCGTTAAATTATTATGACGTTTATTAATTTCATTTAAATTATAATTTTATATGACCCACAGAAATTCTATGAAGATATCTAAAGGTCATGCGTAAATAAATATAATGATTGGAGATGAAGCCAAAAGTGTCCGATACCTGTGGGGTCTTCTTCTTATCGTGCCGCTAGTTCTTTCGAATCAATGTGGTGAAAGGATTTAAAGTGCGCCTCGAAGCCTCGAAGGCTCTTTTCGTGCACTTGACACATTTTTCGAACTATTTAGGTTCTATGACATGCCGGTTTCCTTCGATGTTTTCCTTCACCGTTAAGCATGTGTTTTAATGCAAACATAGATTTTTGGAACAGAAAATCCATTGATCTACGACCGAGTTCGAACCCAAGACCTTCGGATCGAAAGTAGAGTCACTTCCCACTCGGCCAACCTGTGGGGTAGGGTCAGAAGAAAGTTTAGGTCTATGCGTTTAGTTTCTATAGTTTATAAGTATTGATAGGTTGGTAGTGTCAGATTTCAGCATTGCTGTGTTCCGGTTCGAAAGGCACTGTAGCTAGTGTAATTACTGGGCTTTCGAGACTGAGGTTTTTGATGCCTCAATGTGGACATGCGCTTTAGGAGTGTTGTAGCTGCCTATGTGAATCAAAGTAATACTGTTCTGGTCATGAGCAGGCATGATCTGTTAGCATTAGGAGAGCGCATAGTTCGACTCGTCCCATGTTGTAAAAAAAAGAGGTTTTTATGTCTCCGAATAGTAGGCTTTTACAAGGAAAACAACAAATCATCGTAAATATAATCTCAACTCTAGCGGCAATTATAAGTTTGTGATCCACTCCGGAGCCCTTGCTCTCAGCTTTCTCTTGAACTAGTCCGAGCCAATCATAAATCAACAAAGACAAGGATTTGTTGATTTCTTCGCTCAACTCTTGGAAGTCCAACACAAATTCGAGAAAAACTATTGGTCTTCACATATAAATTAAGCTGAGTAGAAGATAAATAGTAATTAATATCGCCTAGGCAATATTTAATACCCAATATGGAAAACTTTTGAAAAGATTAATGGTATTAGATTGGTCAAAATGATTTTATAGCTCATCGATTTTTACGGAGGTAAATCATATTACTGTTACCGAGACTCAGCGTTGCTGGTTATAAAATATGGCAAACAATACAAGTTTGTAGCCCTTGAGTGGTTAGGAAACTTTGACACCAGAGCAAAGAAAAGAAATATTAATAACCAGAGGCTCGATCTTGAACTCTCGCGTTTACGTGATCGTTTCGTAGGTATCCGTCACCGAGAAGTCAACAGTTTGTATTTATTTGTCAAAACGTCATACAAACTGTTAACCTCTCGGTGATGGATACGATACGATAACGTTAATGCGAAAGTTCGTGATCGAGCTACAGATTCAACCACTTTGCTAACGTGAAAAGAAAAAGAATAGTGAATTTCCAAGTATCACACAAACCAAGCTAATTTAACTGATGAATTATTACCCCTTGCAATTAAAATATCTATTTGTAAATTATGACATCATGGACTCATGATACAAATGAAGGTAATTAAGCTGGATTCCTCGAATCGGCCTTGCGTTCACTTGGATCTGGTGCTCAGGTAGGTACTCATAGCTTTTCGGCCTTGTCATCGAGTAATGATCTCTTCGTGATTTACAAGCTTACCTCTATGCTTTTGTAATGTTTATTACTATAATCTAATCTAGTGCTTCCGGTTTGTTTATAAGTGAATTGTGAGAAATCAAGTATATATTTTATATTCTTGTACGCTGTAGGGACGTGAACCCTGCGTGAAATCGAAAGAAGAAGATAGACGCTTTGGAAATGTGGGGCTGGAGGAGAATGCTTGGAGTATCATGGACAGAGTTCTGCACCAATAATAATGTTTGGACATTTTACACATTTTTTTATAATGATGCTCATAATGATATTCCATCTTCCTTATCATGATCACTATTATCAATGTACTGTTATCCATCATATTGATATAAATATGTTTCTTCTTCTCCCTGTGTTAATTTTGTGCCACATTTGTTGAAGCGATTGCATTTTCTACGAGTATATTTGGTCTTAGTTATTCATCTCTATATTTTTTGAACGTGGATCATGTCAAGATTTAAGATTCAAGATTAAAGATTTAAGATTTTTATTCGCCAGAACATAGTATACATAGTATGTTGTTAAAGAATATGATTAGTGCCATATGTTCTACCATTTATGGTGTGCGAGTTACAGTGAATGAATATAATACTATTAAATGGTATTTAAATGTCAAAGTGAATTTAAATTTTAACGATACCTACTACTTAACTATAATAATATTAAACAGCACAATACACTAGCACATAAATCTGCCTACTTTTTTGCTAACCTTTGTATATAGTATATTTTATTTTTCAGTATGATTCATAAATTCCTTTAAGTTAGGCTGGTAAAATGGCTAGCTGAAAACTGTTTCTAGTTTTCAGCTAGCCATTTTACCAGCCTTCGTCTAAACTTGTCCTTTTGCAAAATGAATTTAGTTCGGTATCTTAAACTCTTAAAATCTCCATTTCTTGGCAACAATCATATAAATCGTCGGTTATAATTACGCATCAGTCTACGTGGGATCCTATTGTAGGTGCCTGACCCTTCTGTTGAGAAATCTATTACACATTTCAATATGCTTATTACAACTCATCGTCTCGGTAATTTGTCCATCACTTTCAAATTACTTGGTAATTACGACATAGTTCGTGACTTCGTGACATGACCGTGGCCTTTTGCCATACGATAATGAGTCAGGTGCACTTTTAAAGTACGGCTTAGTTTCTAGAATTAGCAATATAAAAAAAACGTAATGGGTACCCCCATTTATTATATATTGCCGAATATAAATAGTGCCGAATGACACTCGGTACTAAAACTAGTTAATAGACTCTAAATGTGCCTTAATTCGAAAAAAAAACTACCAAAATTAATAAAATACATATACATACATACACATAAACACAGTGCTAACTAAAAGCTAAGAGTAGGAAAAACAAGGCAATCTAGATTATTATTACGTATTAGAACAGTAATATAATTGTAATTGTTTCTTGCTAAATAATGGAAAATGGAAGAGATTATCATATAAATGAAGATTCTAATACCTTAATGGTACATCAGCTGTTATTAGAACACAACACACTTTCACAGACAAAGACGCATTAAGCCCTTAAGATTAAAATAGCATCTAGAGACAGATTCAATCTCACACAAGTTTCTAAGTTAATTAGTTAAAATGTGTTTGTACAATGCTTACGATTATTACCGTCCTCAGTAAACTTACGATGTGTTCGTGAATTGCGAAAGTTGCAAAGTGATAATACTTATTCAAAGTCCATCAAGCACTTTCTCGTAACATTACATTTAAGTTTACATAATACGGCAAACTTCAGAGAATTACGTGCAAACGTTATAACATTACCAGCGGCTTTTATTCGTTTCTTTGAATACATGATGACATTTTATTCACTTTACTTTCTTCATCATAAGTAAATTACTTGAGTGCCTACACGCTTTTAACATTATTTAGATTTCTTTATTACTTAAGATCTTTTTATGACATATTTTTTTTTATAAGTATAGTAAGATACTTAATATATCTTTATCGTGCCAGCTTTTATTAAGATTTTGGAGTCATCCTGATTACTGTTGACACGGCTGTTGATCGAATTCAAAACAATTACTTTATTAGCCACAAACTATTTTAAAATAAACTTTGTGCATTATATTGTTTTTTTTTTTCAATTTTACTTTGGGGTCTTAATCTGTTTGTGGTATGCAAATAGATTAAGACTCAAAAGTGAAAACATTATTCACCTGCCAATCTAAATTCCTGCGGCGAAACCAGCCCAAGTTTCCACCAGTTCAATGACATTCGTACATAAATGGCTAGAAATAGCAAAAAGCCGGGAGCTGGACTAAGCGGCTAGGCGACAGGCTTCGACGCCTTTCACTCGCGCTTACGGAACGTTGACTTGATCTTAGCTACCAGCTGGTTGCTCTTAAAAAGCAGTAATAACACTATATCAAACATATTGATATTTTACTATTGTTAACGTAGTGTCAATGTATCCAATGGCTTAACACAGTAAGCAGGTAGGTACTTCATATATCATAATTGTATTAAGAGAGACATGCTCACTTTGTTCTACCGTCTACATTCATTTTATTTCGTTCTTTGACTATATGGTGGCTAACAAGTTTTACGGTGTATCGAGACAAGTTAGAATTTTCCTGGAAAATGTACGTAATCAGTTGTGCTTATATCTTATGATATTTATCGATAACCTATAAGTTTGATTACGTAGACCATTTTTTTAAATTTAAATATGTTTGTCAGGTTTGATTATATTGCATTTTATAACATAAATAGGCTTGCACTATTTTTATTAGTGAGTGTACTGTTTGTAGTTACTTGGAAGAGCGGATTTAGCTTAACTTTTACATAAGTCTCACGGACTTGCTTGACTTATTGCTTTTGAAGTGAACGAATATAACTTATTTGCTTAGATTTAACGATCTTAGTGAGAAGAATTTACTCATTTTAGATGTACATATTTGTTAATTTAAATTAGACATCAATAATGTATTTTTTTAGTTGTAACACCTACAGGTAAGTAAGTTTACTTTAATTTAAAACCTGGTTCAAATATTCTTTCATTTATTTTGTAGGTAGGTAGCAAATAACTCGTATCTACAATAACTGACTTTTTCAGATCTCAAGCAGAGCCTGTTTTCCATCAGGCCGCTTGTTTGTACCATTGACATTTTCATGAATTTGCAAATTCAGTTCACAGTGCACTGTCCCTTGTTTGCATACTTAGTCATGCTTGCACCAATTAATCTGAACCTGTTTTTGCATTCTTTGTAATCACGAGTCTACGAATCCCTTTGCTACTCTTTCATTTCTTTCCTATTCTTCTCTGATATGACGAAAGAGTTCGATAGAAGTAGAGGTTTACCATAATTCAGTCCATTTAGTCTGATGCCTATAGCATTGTTTAATACTGAAATGCTTTTGTATTGTGCCTTTAATGGAGTTGTATCTATTAGAGGTGCAAACTTACCGATATTACCTAGAAGTGTTACAAGTCTTTCATATGCTGCTGGTATAGTGTTATTCGAGTCTTCCATAAGGTGCTGGTATGGTGATATGTGAATATATTTAATACAATCTGCGTACTTGGATAATACAAGCAATTTTCATATTATCAACTCTGGCCACATATTTTGCCTGTAGGTCAGTTTTACGCAGATTATAGCACCTAATTTTAGCCTATCAGCTCTAAATTCAGCAGCAGTAGGTAAATTCATGGCCATTAATGGAATTTCCGCATCGTAGCCTTCCGCGGCGTGCGGACCGGGCTTGTTTCGATGCCACGCCAGCTCTGCACTCAACGCGGTTTTACAGGGCTGGAACTAGGAACGACAGCTTCTGGGGTAAAGGGGACTATAGATGAAGTATTGGAGCCTTACTATACTTACTTACTATACTTGATTAAATAACACGCCTGTTTTGCAGAACCTGAGAGCGTTTTGATAAATAGGGAACTATAGCTATACCTATACATAGATGATGCACCGTAAGTCAGCATCAGAAGTTAACATAATATAAGTTAATATAATAATGCCGTCAAATGTTTCGGACATAGAATGACCTTTTGGAACGGATTGTATGAGATAATTCATATTTCATAGGCTAATTCAGCCTCAACTTAGCTTCAATATTCACCCCAATTTGACCCTCCTTAAGTCCGTGTCTGGGATGTTATGTACCGTGTTAATATACGCCATCCCTTGCCCCGACTCCGGCATTAATCGGATTAATTCCTAACGCACCTCGCAACTCGCAGCTCACAGTAGTGTTGTGTGTTGATGGAGAAGTTTATCCGGTTTTTCTCGAAAAAAATACGGATCAAATTGAAAATTTCTACTGTACCACAAAATAGAAAAGTTTTATTTCTAAATTGTGTCATATAGGTATTCTATGCAAAATATTCTAATTTTTACTGCAAATTCTGACTATAAAAGTAAGTAAAAGAAGTTTCCGAGAAATAAGTAGTAAGTTCCCGCCAGTTATTTTTAGATTTTATCATCAAGATTTCCGTAAAAACTTTATTTGTCGGCACAAGATAGCACAACACTCCGCTGTTTAAAGATTTTTGCATGTGGCGTTTTGACACCCCTCAACCTAACACCTTCGCCATGGGGCATAATTGGCCCCCTATTTTGTTTTGCAATGAGCAATGAATATTAAAATTGACTCAGTCAAGAGGGAACGTAATTCGGTAGGTACAGAAACAATCAATCTTATTCGCAAGTTTAATATTTTTTCCCTCTGACAAATGATGAAGTGGAAGATCTTGGGAGGAAATGAAAAAGGCAGCCATAAAGAAACCCTCCAAATCGTTGTCAACCTTTTTCCTTGGATACCTATGAGAAAGTTGCGCTGCGGTACTGAGTTTCAATTTCAGTAAATGGGACTCACGACTGCTCTACTAGGAAATGAATCTCTATCTAAAATTTGATTGTGTTTTACAAATATATAACCTAATCAAAAAGATGTACTTACTTTACTTACTGCTGTATTTCGAATAGTATAGTCAGTTATGTTGGTAGGGCTTTTTGAGTCAAGGAAATCACGATTTACGTCATCATTAGATGTCACTATATTAATAGTGCTGTGAATAGTTTTGATTGTGACAGCTATGCGTAAAACTAAAAACCTAAGTATATAATGGGTTTCCGCTAAAAATGAAACAAAACTGCTCAAACTCCACGCTACCGGTAATCGAAACAGCTCAATCGAAGTAGATCCCAATCAAAACATAACATACGTAGTTCAAATAAAGATCTGCATTCACTCTGAATCGGTGCACTAGGTTTGCTTGATTTTAATCAAAAGTTTCGATTGGACTACCAGAGTGCCAGCCTTCGGTAGAGCTCGATCGGTGGCTCGTTCTGCCGCCGACTGTGATCGGACTTTAATGACTACTACCCCAATGTGTGTTCAATCTAATACCTATTTGCACTTCCATAATTGTTGAAAGTTTCCGAGCTGTATGACGTCCCGTTCGGCGCCAGTTTCCACCCGAGACACATGTAACTCGTTATAAGTTCTAGAGTAGGCGCGAACTCGACGTGCAATATTCCCGCGTTAACGAGAACTGCATTATATAGTTTTAATGTACGTCCCTAGTAATTTGCGAACGCCATTATAGGATCTCGTTTGATAGAAGAAAAGCTCTAATGAAAAGTGGAGGTACGAGTAAATCTCTAAAGGTCCCCGAGCCCACATTTAAGTGAAATAAAAATAAATTGTGCCCAGAATAGGATAGCCGCTCAAATTAAGCACCTGAATAAATTGTGTGATAATCCGAAGCAGTCTTTTAATGCTTCGGAGCCGGCGGCGACGGAAGAAAGAATAAACGAATGAAATAATGATTACTCTCATTTCATTACTTCTCCTTGATCCTGGTAATTGAGGAAATTGGGTCGAAGTGTGATAAGAGTATTGGGTGTTATTGGGCGTTACCATTAGACACCTTTTAATCGTATTTAATGCCTTTATCACCTGAGAGTCCGCAATGGTCTGTGGCGGGTAAGCATAAGGCAAAATTCAACCGTTCGCCTAATATCCTTTTTTGGCGTGTTTTGAAAATGGTAGGTTCATTCATAAAATATATTATCATAAAACTGTCCCTGAACCTGTAGAATGTTTGGTAACACTGCCAGAGAATAGGAGAATTGCTGTTCTCACGTTTAGAGCATAATGTTTTCGTAATAATTTGGTGCAGATGAAAAATGGCGGGTTCAAGAAGTTCTGGTGGCCGGATTCTAATTTATATTTTTTTCCTTCCACGGGTTGAGTTCGTAATGGACAAAACATTAGTATGGTCTACTTCGGCAAAGCTTTCAGGGCTTTTCGGGTGCTACGTAGCAAGATGAATAGCCAGTACGGTTTATGGAGATGCAGCATTTTCATAATGTATTTGAATAGAAGCTGAGTCTATTTCATTGGCACTAAACCTAACATAAACTAACCTGAAGTTGGATTTTCACATTTTAAAAAGACTTATAAAGCCATGTAGGTATGTGCAAAAGAAGCAGCAGTGGTTGCTGAAATTTATATTCGATTTATTTTGGTTAACTTTAGACCCAGCAGAATAGGCCCTAGGAAAGAAAGGAGCCCTACTGATAACAAAGTAGTACCTATATTTTATTGTCTCAAACTTAACTACGTTTCTTTGATTAATGAATATATTAAAAACGAGAGCGACTACAACGCCTTTTAAAATAGTAAAGTGCCCGAAGGAGAGAAAGTTTTAAGAGAAGCATAAGTTCACTTTCCGTACTTAGGAACAAGTTAGGGACTGGTTTAGGAACTTACTAGAAGTAATGCTTGCATGCCTACACTACATGTTATGTGGAAGTTGAATTTATCTGGTCAACTTTCCCTTGCCATAATGATGTAAGAGTTGACATTCAACATTAGATTAGGAGGACTGGTTTCTTGGGTTTAATAGACTCTAGAAATTATGTCTCAGGCAGGGGATATAGATAGCCTCGTGGATTTCCTGATTGGTATATCCTGATTATCTGTACAAGCTTAGTAGGGCGCAAATCATATTTTTACTCAGGAATTTTTCATGTATTTGTTAGTCAATGTTATTTGTTTTCAATAGCCCCTGATTTTAAATGTACGAGTCTAGAAAATCTAAAAAATCTGTGCCAGAGCCAGATTTGAACTCAAGTTAACTATTCTAGCTTATCCCTATTTGATGCGCTCTTGACGAGAAAGTATATAATAACGTAAACAACGTAGCCTATTCCTCTATAGAGAGTTATTAAGATCTCTGATTGGGGTAACGATTTAAAGCAACGATGAATAACAGAACGTCACACTTTGGAATTCATTATCTCAAGAAAAATCTGTTCAAATACCGCTTATTCCAATTAACGCTAGCAAATTCCGACCCAAAGCATCAGAAGGTTAATCACCTCCCAATTGTAGAGCCGTGAATAGATCAGGAGTCTGACTCTCCTCCAATTTAAGGGTGCGTTGTTCGCTTATTACTTGGCGTAATGTACCCTTAACTTTTATGGGCCAAAGTTGGAAATGAGTCCACTCCGGTCCCAGTTTGGGACTAATATAGGGCCAGAGTTTTATCTCCACCAGTTTCCGCTAAAAGTATTAATTTTATTGTTGCGCAGATGTTTTGATAATATTTGGTTACAATTTGGAGGCCAATTTTACTTTTTATTTTATAGCCTATATTTTTTATTATAATGAAGAGACGCATTGAGCATATATTTGGTAAAAAATTGCACCTGTCTATGACCTAACGTTGTTACATCGGATTTTGAATTACAAAATTCTGTGCCTTACTTTGATCATAATGTTTGAGAAAAATTGTATAATAAGAATTTAAGAAATATTTTAAGAAACACAATCATGTTACTGGATTATAATATGTTTTTTTTTCTTTGCAGGTAAGTAGTGCAAGACTGAAATGAAAAGGCGTCCATCTTATATATTATTCGATAAGGTAGGCGAACAACAAAAGGTTGCCTCACAATATTCAAGCAGCAATCTCCGCGTTGTAAACCCACTCAACAATTTCATGTCGAAACGAATTATACAACACAAATTATGAGACAGCCAAGAATTTAAATTCGCTACTCATTTTCATTGAATTTCTTTGTTTTAATTAATTGAATAGATATTATCGTGAATGATGTGAGTTGTGGTTTCAACTTGTCCTATAAATTGTACAGCTCTAACGTGCCGCCACGCTTCATCGAATAATAGAGAAGGGTTTTCAGGAACAATTACGGGAATATATTAGCGGGAAGTGGCCGCACTTTAGTTTTAAGGTACAGCCTCAATGTATGAACGCGGTCCATCTGATAAGAATATTTAAAAAAACAAAGTAAAACTATATCAAAGTATGTATTTAGCTACAGCTAACAAATGTGCAGAGGTTCATCCTATTAATATTATAAACGCGAAAGTTTGTAAGTATGGATGGATGGATGGATGTTTGTTACTCTTTCACGTTAAAACTACTGATTGGATTTTAATGAAACTTTACAATAATATAGCTTATACATCAGAATAACACAAAGGCTACAATTTATAAAGATACCTGCGCAGACGAAATCGCGGGCACCAGCTACTAGATCATATTATAATAATATTAATTACAATGTGCTACAGTCACTACTCTGCTTATACTTCTCGCACACAACACAACTCTACCTCGAGTACGGCACGTTTATTTTACGTTAATAGAAAATGTTTAATGTATTCAGATAATTTAATAACCTTAAGGTTTTTATGCTGCTATGTTATCGCAGCGGCCTTAAGGAAAGGAGAATTATATTAATAAGTAGTCTCAATACCGTCTGTGTGACCATTCATGTAAATATCATTTTACGACACACTCGAAGCTCATTTAAACCACATTTTATTTCATGACACTAAAGTTTAATCGCGCTGAGCACTTAAATATATTATAAACAGTAAATGCCTGCATCGGATGTACTTTTTACAACTCAAGTTTGACCGAAATTGCGAATACAATAGCAGTTTGACGAACCATTGTGCAAAAGTAGGCCTCACTCGCACAAACGTATCCATTACCTACCTACTTGCATTTATAAGAGTCTAACGGACGGTGTTCATGAGTCCAGCACACGATATCTTCTTATTTTCAGGACTGGGAACTGGAACTAATTGTTTAACAGATGTTCGACAAAACAACTAGTACCCAATTTGGAAGGTTGCGCACAAAAGTTCGGAATATTTCGTAGGCAAAGAACGGCAAACTATTCGGGTGCAATATTTACGATTAAACACCATGTGTGGAAGACACTTTGGAATTCGATTCTTTACGGTTATGTACAGTGAATTTTGGAAACACAATTTTAAAAATATCTACATACTCTTACCGCGAATCAATTTAAACAAGCCCTTACTTGCTAATATTGAGAACCGTTCCCTTGCTTAATCTCTTAGATTATAACTTTAAATCTCTTATCTCTGGCTTAAGTTAGGCTTCAACTTCATGATTCGAGGGCTGTCCTAAAACGATCGTCCCTGAGACGAGCTTATCCCTGATATGAGTTTCAGTTGTAGTGTTACTCAACTTAGACCCAATGTTTATTGGCTGCGAGTACAAACAGTTTCTCTAATATAACATGCAATTTCAAAATGATTCCCTAATTGCATTAAAGTTAGGTACCTTTTGCCTTGCGACTTACTCTTTACGAACACTAGGTAACTACTTTCCTCGCGCATACAGTGACTATGGGCCCAATCAATATTACTTCGTACTTGTAAACTAGCTTGAAACTTTGTCATCTTTTACATTGTGATAGAAGAAAAGTTTGTAAAGTGCGCTGAAGTTTCCTGCGGCTTTTCTATTTGATCAAAATCAGAGCAAAGTGTTCCGTCTAAATTTTACAATGTTTTATTCTTAAGGGTTTTTAAAATTAACACTAATTTAAAAACACGAATAAAATCTTAATTAATGTATGAAACCTTACTATTTTTTGTTGACACAATCGGAAAACATAGACGAAACGAATAGTGTGAAGAAATTACCATAATGCGGCGTGCTTTTTAAGTATTTGTCCGTAACATTTGGAATGGAAATTTGCCTTGAGGATTCCCCTTAAATGTTAAAATAAATTGAGAAAATAAACATATCATAAAAATGGATAAATTACAAGAAGAAATATATAGAAGAATAGTCAAGCAGGCAGGACAAGCTAACGCACTAGTGCTTATAATTTGGTTTTATGTTATTACGGCATCGTTTATGTGTTGAGCAAGACTGTGTGGGACTAAATCATAAAGTCTCAATGTGTTTTAATTAACGTCGTTTGTCTCTGTTACTTTGTTTATGTCTCTTTGTTTTGTATATTTATTTATATTCCCTGGCCATAATCTGGAGGAGCTCACCGTCAAAAGCCACCACAATCAGGCAGATAAGCTCTACTTTAGTCTCCCCATCTTCAATGCTTTTAAAACATTACTTCGGTTTACTTCGTGTCGGCGAAGAAAAATTAGTATGCCTCAAGGAAAGTCGTTGAACTTGAAGACTTGAGTAGGATTTTTTTTTTGTAGAATGTTTTTAATTTATGATCTACAGTAGAGACTTTGATTTTATCTTCAACTTATAATAAAAACAAGTTTAATGATAAGATAAATTATCAGTGTCATCATACAAATCTACTTCATAAACCTTATCGAGATACAATTTATTTGGGTGTTTTTCTTAATATTTATAATATTGTTAATAAATTTATGATTTCTTATTATGACTTGGGTGGGACGTTTTATCTCTCGCAATTTTACACTCACTGCGTCTACATTGGTTACATTTTGCAAAAAGTATCCAAGTGGGATTAGGTTATAAATTATGTCTACCTACGTTACTGACATTAAGTAAATAATCACATAATATACCCCAGTTTATAACGTGTTTGAAAACCGTTCATATTATTATTGTAAAAACGTTTCTTACAAAATTAAGGTAACATATACAATTTGCACCAACATTTTGGTTTGTGCTTATCCTCTTTGGTTGTAATTTTGCAACTAGAGAGCAAAAGTCTAGTTTTCCAATGTTTTTACTCACCATGGCTCGACGTTTAATATACTGGTAGCAAAGTAGAGATGTCTGTTGCGTTAAACTTTTAGGAACGTTGGTCAGATTGGGAACTTTTTGGCCGGTTGATTATTTTGTTTCGCGTTTGTTATTTTTGGTGAAAGAGTGGACTCTTTCTCATGGAAAATAATTATTTAAAACTGTGATTTACTTATAAATAAGAATATAAATTTTAATAAATATACATTAACGCGATATTTAAACCGAAGTAATACAAAGGTATATCTATACTTTCCTCTGCTTCGTATTTAAACAGGATAGCCCAGGAGCGAGTTATTATATTCTTATAGTCAATATTTTTATATAGTTAGTAACTACGATTTTGATAATGATCTTCGTGAAAGTAAAAAAATAATCGTGATAGTAATTCAAATTAATTAGCCATAAAACAAATATAACATTACCTATAAATTGATTACAAGTATTATACGGTTTGAAATTAATTTTGCTATTATAATATTTTTTACTTTTAAAGGCTTACATTTTTTTTATATTTTGTTTATAAAAATTCATAAAATTTCCAATACATGTAGAAAAAGAGAGGCAGAAAATTTTAATACTTTTTGATGTCTGGCTACAGTACCTGTATCCGAATCTATAATAATTTGTATAGCTATTTTAATTTTATATTTCAGCCTGCGCCATTATCACAATGGGGTGTCATTGGGGATGTGTTAACTAGGCTTGTTGTTTCACTCTTAATTGGGTATCGAGTCATAATTCAGTGATAACAAAAGGAGAATGGCAACGTATATTGGTGTGATTCCAATTATTAGGTACATTGTGGAATTGACTGCAGAGTACGGTCACGGCGAAGGATGGAGTTGATTTACTGTTTCATTAAAACTTGTGGCATTTTACGGTGGGCTATAGAGATAGGAGACAATCTAGTTACAAAACCTCTATAATTTAAGAGGGCCCTCGAATAAGGTATGAAAGGTACTCTTGTACTTTATCAATAGATATCTTCTTCGTTTTATTTTTACTTTGCATAATGCATAATTAGCCTATAATGTTCCCACTGCTAGGACTCAGGCCTACTCTCGGCAGGAGAGCGAATCGCGGACCCAATGCGGATTGGTGGATGTCACATGCAAGAGAACATTTTTTTTTGTCTTTTGACATGCCGGTTTCCTCACAATGTTCTTCCTTCACCGTTGCGAGAACGTGGGATGCATACATAGATTTTTCAACCGAAAACCCCATTTACGCATGAATGCCACCAGGATTCGAACCCGCGACCATCATATCGCAAGGCAAGGGCCTCACCCACTCGGCCACCACGTCCTCTTATATATAATAATTCTATATCTATCTTTATTTTTACTTTATTTATAATAATTCTATACTCTACAAATATCTCAAACAAAATGGATTTATTGGTTGAAATAATCCAGGATTATAGGGACAAAACTATTGTGAGTCTTAAATTTTTCAGCTATGTTATATAGTTATAATTATTATTATATTATAACCTACTGCACTGTAAACAGCTTTGTCACAAATGAAAAATTGTCTAAGCTAGGCTTTAACTGAGTAAAACAAAATAGTTTAAACTCGTGTGTGTCCTTTTCTGCTCATCTACCTACACCATCCTACACTGACTTAACAACAGACTCCAAAACAAAGGTTCAGTGCCATTGTTTCAGGCAAAGGACTACACGACCTAATGGTGACATTCGAGGAAACATTAATTAAACCAACAACGATTCCCCGGATAGGATACTTGAGCTCAGTTTCTGATACACCAGTTGATATGCAACCTCTTTATTATGAAGTGGTTTTATAAACACAATGGAACTACTGCTCATTTAGCTTAACATGGAACTACGTGATATATTGTTTAGTAGCTCTTATACTATGTAGGTGTTGATTGTGTATTTTTTTTATTGTTCCGTTCGGACAGAAGAAAAAAGTTTTTTAATAAACCTCTGACGGAAAAATTCTCGATCTCAGTAATTTCATTCAATGTTTCCGCGTTAGATTTTGTAATAAAATAATGCCCATAATCAAGGTTTTACAAAACATAGTGCAACCGACTTCAATTGGACTGTTTTAGTGACCGTGAACATCACTCAAAAGTCACAGGGAAGTAAAATACGCAATTTCATTTACTTCGACGACATACTTTTTTTTCAGTTATTTTGATAGGTATAAAATTAAATATTCAACCGAATTGATAACCTACTCGTTTTTAAAGTCGTTTGAAAAGCAAACAGTTAAATTTTAAAACATACTTATCTAATTCTGTCTAGGTCGATGTTCGAACTCTACCTCAATCTCTACCATTTGTTTTGTGCCCCAAGTTAAGTGGGTAAAATAATGCCAGCAATAAACTTGTTTAAAAAGCATCAGGAGTATTCCAATAGTCAGATAATGCAAGGTGGGTATTGTGGTCCCCCCAGGATGCGCAGATGAAAACAAATGTGTTTTGGCAAGGCTCGCCGGATCGAAACTGTAATACCGGGATGGACAGTGAATCGGCACTATTTTGACCCACTTACATAATTTTGTTTTCTATGAAAGGCAAATGCATGGTCAGTATTTACCAAATAATTTAAAATTGTTCTTATAATACAGTTAGTTTTGAACCGACGAAAAAGAGGTTCTCAATTCGATCTGTATATTTTTGATTCTTATTTATCGGCATATTCCTTCAAAAAGGCTAAATAAATTACGACTTTCTTACTTAGCTGAAGGTTGACCTGAGTCCCAGCTGTTGGAACATTATGAGCTGATTGATAATGCTTATGCTATATTACATAGACACGACCTTAAACTAATCTCACACATTCATTACTAACTTATTAGGTCGTTGTGTGTGATAGAATGCTGGATGTGTATTTCCCCACCTAATTTAGCGGAAACATCTGCGATACGTCCATATAAAGGATGTTTACCGTTTACAAAAACACCATTATGTACAAATTCCTGCTGTCACGTCTGTTCGCCTCATTCATCATTTTCTTACACTTCATTAAGCATAGCGAAGCATGATGTCCGTTACCATGCTTTTCAAGTAAGGTGATAGCTACGAGTAGGTATCATGTTTTATAGACCTGAACGAACATAACAAAAAAACTCCAATACTGACTGACTGACCAAAATTCGGTTATCAATTTACTTGAAATGTTGCTATAGAATAATCTAGTCTTAGAAAATGTAAGTAGTGAAGTTGCGGCCTTGTTCGAAAATGTTTAATGTAAAATATTACGGTCACACCTATTGTAGTATCACTCTTTTGTTCGAGATCTATTTTTGGAAAGAAGCGTCGATGGAACTTTTTCCTAGTAAAATAAAATTACGATCTTCCTGAGTTTATTTCTAAAAATATTTTTTCTTAGAACCTATCTGTGCGGTTTTTAAACCAAACCTTTTGAGATTAATTATGCTGGCGATTTTAGAGTATGTGTTTTGAGTTTTGAAAGTACAGTGTCTAGGGCTGAAAAAGTTTCTACTAATTTCCGAAGGTAATTGAACATCACCTACCTCATGAACTGCTGCTCCTGGCTTGTTGGTTTGGTGGCAGGTAAGGTCCTGTGGACTCGCACGGCGAGTCCAGGATCGAAAAGTTTTTGGAAAAGCACACAGCACGGCTATGAACCCGCGACACTTCACTAGTATCAAAATGTTGAGATGCAGTTTTGGCACGGCCAAAAATGGAGTGAAAATCGATGGATTTTCAGTAGAACGTCCACACGCATCCGCTCACAATGACTGCCGCCAATGCACTAATGAGCTTCGAGCTCTTTACATTCGGGCAGGCGTTGATTTACCAAACTACCCTCAAAATCACAATAGAAACGCAACACTATCTATAAAGTTACCTACTTTGTTTAGTACTAGCTGACACCCACAACTTCCTTTGCGTAGCGAATTAACAACGCCTACTCTTTTTGACGAATATGCCCTCTAATTTTCGAGTTTCTACGTCCTGTGCGTTGTCTGTTAGTCAGTCAGTTAGTTAGTTACATATAAGAGGCTTGGCCGCCCTTTATATGTATAGAATATATTTGTTATTATTGTATCATTATAGGAATAGGTCTTTTACCAAGTTTACCAAGTTAGACGGTACTAATCGTGTCTTCATATTTTACACTGAGAGCAATGTAAGCCTTTTCGCGTTTCCGTATGAAACTTCAAAAAAGATGGATAAAATTTAATTCTTACTATACCTTAGTTATGCATGGATATTTTGAATTGAGCGACAAAAGTAGCAAATCTACTTTCAGGGTTTCCAGACGAAATCAATAGGTACGATGCAACATCTTATATAAATGCATAGAAAATGGAAATTTCGTGTGAACGTATACTTTTTCGCAATGCAGCGTTTGTGTTATTGTTTTGCATGCTATTTTCATGAATATTTTTCTTTAATTTTTCATTTAGCGAAATTCTGAACATGCTCTTGACATTTTGAGTTATTATGGTACTTACCTACTTTCATAACCTAGTTTATAAAATAATGGTGTAGTGACACATTTAGGCTACGTTTTTTTTTAAAGTTCTTAATAATCATAATCAATAAACCTTTATAAAAGCTTAAACTTGACTGACTGACTGACAGACAACTACAACCTACCGGTCAAACCGCTGAACGTAGAGACTTGAAACTTGGAGGATGTGTTCGTCAAGAGCTGAAAGTGACTACTAGTTGGCATGTGACTAATTCTAATAGTTGGCATGTGACTAATTCTAATAGTTGGCATGTGACATGTGTGATTAGCTATTCTGTGTCGTGAGTTTTTACGAATTACGACTAATTTTAAAACACGTATAACATCTTAATTAAAGTATGAAACCTTACTAATTTTTGTTCATACAATCGAAAAACATAGACAAAACGAATAGTGTGAAGAAATTACTATAATACGGCGTACTTTTTGAGTATTTGTTCGAAACACTTAGTATGAAAATTTGCCTTGAGGATTAAGAAAGGAATTTTGTTTATTCGCAACGCAAACGAAGATGCGGGCGTCAGCTATTTTATTTACCTCTTGATTGAAAAAGATTTTAATGGGTTCCCCATAAATCGTTCGAAACAAAGCACGTCTGGCTATAGCAAGATTATTTCTTATATGTATTATTATTAAGTATTCATAAGGCCTTTACTTTGTTTATCTTCTAATGATCTGTTTCTTATATTATGTCATGGAATCGCCATTGAATTACCCAAAAAACTCCGAAAATACATGTACGCGTATGAAAGCCTTATGACTTTCCCGTACGTGTTTCTCGGAAAAACAAAGCAGTACGTGAGAAGAGTGCCAGAGGAGCAATGAGTAGGCTCCATCTCCTTGGGTATACTTGCACTTTGAAAGAAGATCCGAATGCCAAGGAGTTTGGAGATAGGAAGTAGGTAGGTTTTTTTTACCAATAAGAAAGTATATTTGAAGGTTTGAAGAGCACTGTAGCTAGTGAAATACTGGGCTTTCGAGACAGACCATCAAAATGTCTCAAGGTAGACGAGGCCTAATAGCTATATAGCACGGCTATGTAATAATATTATTTATTCTTTGGCACGGCCAAGGAGTTTGGAGATAGGAAGTAGGTAGGTTTTTTACCAATAAGAAAGTATATTTGAAGGTTTGAAGAACACTGCAACTAGTGAAATACTAGGCTTTCGAGACAGACCATCAAAATGTCTCAAGGTAGACGAGGGCTAATAGCTATATAGCACGGCCAAGGAGTTTGGAGATAGGAAGTAGGTAGGTTTTTTTACTAATAAGAAAGTATATTTGAAGGTTTGAAGGACACTGTAGCTAGTGAAGTACTGGGCTTCCGAGACTGACGATCAAAATGTCTCAAGGTAGACGAGGGCTAATAGCTATATAGCACGGCCAAGGAGTTTGGAGATAGGAAGTAGGTAGGTTTTTTTACTAATAAGAAAGTATATTTGAAGGTTTGAAGAACACTGTAACTAGTGAAATACTAGGCTTTCGAGACAGACCATCAAAATTTTTCAAGGTAGACGAGGGCTAATAGCTATATAGCACGGCCAAGGAGTTTGGAGATAGGAAGTAGGTAGGTTTTTTTACTAATAAGAAAGTATATTTGAAGGTTTGAAGAACACTGTAACTAGTGAAATACTAGGCTTTCGAGACAGACCATCAAAATTTTTCAAGGTAGACGAGGGCTAATAGCTATATAGCACGGCCAAGGAATTTGGAGATAGGAAGTAGGTAGGTTTTTTTACTAATAAGAAAGTATATTTGAAGGTTTGAAGAACACTGCAACTAGTGAAATACTAGGCTTTCGAGACAGACCATCAAAATGTCTCAAGGTAGACGAGGGCTAATAGCTATATAGCACGGCCAAGGAGTTTGGAGATAGGAAGTAGGTAGGTTTTTTTACCAATAAGAAAGTATATTTGAAGGTTTGAAGAACACTGTAACTAGTGAAATACTAGGCTTTCGAGACAGACCATCAAAATGTCTCAAGGTAGACGAGGGCTAATAGCTATATAGCACGGCCAAGGAGTTTGGAGATAGGAAGTAGGTAGGTTTTTTTACCAATAAGAAAGTATATTTGAAGGTTTGAAGAACACTGTAACTAGTGAAATACTAGGCTTCCGAGACTGACGATCAAAATGTCTCAAGGTAGACGAGGGCTAATAGCTATATAGCACGGCCAAGGAGTTTGGAGATAGGAAGTAGGTAGGTTTTTTTACTAATAAGAAAGTGTATTTGAAGGTTTGAAGGACACTGTAGCTAGTGAAGTACTAGGCTTCCGAGACTGACGATCAAAATGTCTCAAGGTGGACGAGGGCTAATAGCTATATAGCACGGCCAAGGAGTTTGGAGATAGGAAGTAGGTAGGTTTTTTTACCAATAAGAAAGTATATTTGAAGGTTTGAAGGACACTGTAGCTAGTGAAATACTAGGCTTTCGAGACAGACCATCAAAACTTTTCAAGGTAGACGAGGGCTTATAGCTATATAGCACGGCCAAGGAGTTTGGAGATAGGAATTAGGTAGGTTTTTTTACTAATAAGAAAGTATATTTGAAGGTTTGAAGGACACTGTAGCTAGTGAAGTACTGGGCTTCCGAGACTGACGATCAAAATGTCTCAAGGTAGACGAGGGCTAATAGCTATATAGCACGGCCAAGGAGTTTGGAGATAGGAAGTAGGTAGGTTTTTTTACCAATAAGAAAGTATATTTGAAGGTTTGAAGAGCACTGTAGCTAGTGAAATACTGGGCTTTCGAGACAGACCATCAAAATGTCTCAAGGTAGACGAGGGCTAATAGCTATATAGCACGGCCAAGGAGTTTGGAGATAGGAAGTAGGTAGGTTTTTTTACCAATAAGAAAGTATATTTGAAGGTTTGAAGAACACTGTAACTAGTGAAATACTAGGCTTTCGAGACAGACCATCAAAATGTCTCAAGGTAGACGAGGGCTAATAGCTATATAGCACGGCCAAGGAGTTTGGAGATAGGATGTAGGTAGGTTTTTTTACTAATAAGAAAGTGTATTTGAAGGTTTGAAGGACACTGTAGCTAGTGAAGTACTAGGCTTCCGAGACTGACGATCAAAATGTCTCAAGGTGGACGAGGGCTAATAGCTATATAGCACGGCCAAGGAGTTTGGAGATAGGAAGTAGGTAGGTTTTTTTACCAATAAGAAAGTATATTTGAAGGTTTGAAGGACACTGTAGCTAGTGAAATACTAGGCTTTCGAGACAGACCATCAAAATGTCTCAAGGTAGACGAGGGCTTATAGCTATATAGCACGGCCAAGGAGTTTGGAGATAGGAAGTAGGTAGGTTTTTTTACTAATAAGAAAGTATATTTGAAGGTTTGAAGGACACTGTAGCTAGTGAAGTACTGGGCTTCCGAGACTGACGATCAAAATGTCTCAAGGTGGACGAGCGCTATAACAGTATTGCACGGCCCTTAGGGAATCAAAGCCCTGTGTAGCACTGTTATAGTTATGGGCAAACGTGATCTCTTACCATGAGAAGAGCATCTATCTATCTAGTCTCTAAAAAAAATTATGCCTCTATTGTAAGTTTTATTTTAACGTGTTTTAAATGTTAGATATAATATAGAAAATAAATAAACATACGTCATACTTTTTCTATAAGAGGGGGGAAAGTTTTTTACTTATATAATAATGTGGTTTTTCAGTATAAATAGTCCTACTGAGTTATATTCACCGCTAGTAAATTATTCGCAACATTTTTATTTCCTGCTCTTTTTTTTCTAAGTTACTAGGAAGAAAATACTCGTAAAACATTGCTAGTAAAACTTTTCCCGAAAATGGGATTATTTTACCTTTCGGTGATTTAAAGGATCATTTACACTATACCAGGACTCCAGGAGGGACCAGACTCAGTTCGAATAGTTTTTTTTTGACATCATTTTACAAAGACATATTTTTACTTTATTTTTACACATTTTTAATAACAAGTAAATATTTAAATATGTACAGTTGACATATTTAAATATTTACTTGTTATTATTATTATTATCTCTCTAGCTAGATGTACTTGGTGGTATCTATAAAAAAAACTTGAGATGTTTTTTTATCATACAAAAACTTGTAAGTAAAAAATAAAAGAAAATCAAGAATGCTTAACATTGACATATGTATGTAGTATAAGCTCTATTACTTTATGCTGAAAAAAATTATTTGTATTAATCGTCACATTTGTAGAAAACTAGGTATTCCTAATTTATATCTTCTTAAAGTTGCAGTATGTTTATTTTCTCAATTTTATAAGATTTCATTCCACATACTATGTCCGTGATATGTGTGTAGGGCCCGCTACGGTATAGCAACTCTTCCCCTTTGCTTTGAATGTTTGTTTAACGAATCCTCACATGTGAATTGAAATTGATACCAGTTCACGCGAACCCGTGTTTACTTCCAAGTAGTGGAAATATTATTACAATCGGGATTGTATTCAATAGACTCACGGAAGCTTTACACGGAAGAAAAAGATTTGCGATGCATGATCGTCAAATATTTGTTTTCTACACGGAAATTACAAACACCGTTCGGAGTCCCTTTGCTCGATTATGCTTAGATTGGTACCAATACAGTTTCAGGTATTTTGCCGCTAAGCAGTAATGTGTAGGCATTTCTGTGTTCTGTTGTGATATATTCTACAGCGAAATTACATAGTTGACCACTAAAATATTTAAAATTGGGTAAGCGCTAATAAGAGTTGTACTATTTTGGTCACGGACAAGTGTGATCCCTTTCTATAGAGCGTCTTGCTCACCCTAATTAAAAAAAAAAAAATTACCACAGATAAATTATATTAAAATATTTAATAATTAATATTTAAATATTTTTAAATTTGAAAAGTGATGTGTAACGCACTATTTATATTATAGTGACTGAAAATACCTACTGTGCAATGCAGTATTTTTTTTTGAGATGGTCATTTATTTACAAAACGAACTACCAACTAAACGCTAAAACATAATAATACTTAAATTAGTTAACTATTGATAAAAAAAAATACTTATCTAAAATAATACACAGAATTTAGGTCACTGACCACCATCTGTCCACTAAAATAATTCCTACAGTAGTAAGTATAAAAAATAAATCATAAAAATGCTTTACTGGAATACAGATCTGTGTATGTTTTAAGCGTAAGGGCTAATAGGATTATCGTTGTAAAATTCAGAGGATACAAACAGAGGGTTTATGTTATCAACAAAGCTAATTGGTATTGTTGCTATAAAATGAAGTTTGAGTTATAAAATGTAAGGTATATTTTACGCCCTACACTAAATGTTATATACACTTTGTCCCTGAACCTATCTCCCGTCAGTAAATGTATGGTAAAATTTGAACCCAAATATAATCTAGCTGTTATCCGCATCCCTCCATTCACGTCATTAGGCATGTTACACAAAGAAGTAGGGAACGGTAGATGTACTTACCGGATAGTTACGAAGTCCCTTTCCGGGCCATGTACGAAGGGTAACAAAATTTTATTTGAAGTTAAATTGTGTTCGCGATTCGCACTTTTATTTATGGGGTGTGTATTGACGCCTGAGGCAGAAGTATGGCTGAAGTGTCGATTCAATACAAGCCTAATAAGGCACTACGGACCCCATAGTGGGATCTTTTGTCATTGCTACTGCCAATAATGTGATGCATTTTGCGCGAGCGCCCCTATAGGTACATCTAAAGAAGTAAAATATAATTATTTTATGTAACTTTTTATTTTGTAGCAAGAAAACTACTCCTGGAAAAAGTTGCCTTACATATACTCATAATTATATATTGGTAGAGTAGCTTCTTAAAGCTGTCTTACTTCATATACTCATAATTACATATAGATAGAGTATATGGCAATTAAATTATGTAAAAGGTCTTCAGTATGAACCTTATTTTAATTTTAATTAAACGACAAAATGAACAAAGTTATGTGACATCGGAAAATTTTGCCGAGTATTGGGTCCCCGTTAGGCCCGCCTTGTTTTATTCATAGGCCTCTTTGAATAAAGATGAAAATATTAGAGCAAACCAAGGAAAACGGTGACTTGGGGCTAATGTGGTTTGAGGGTTAATAGTCATACATATTAATGGAAAAATATGTCGACCACGCTCTTTACTGCCCCGATTAGGACCCGAGATCGGAAACGCCAATTTCAAGCCGTTTCTGAATCTAGCCCGAAGCTTTATTTTAACCTGTAACTATTACCTACCTGTTCGTATTGCAAAAATAATCCAAGATAAAGAAAGTACCTACACGATGTAAAAGTAATAACACGTTGGGCATGAACGAGACCTACAAATTTAGAGGGAACGGTCTGCCGAAAACGTGCCTGCTTTGTTAAAAATAACAAAATAACAAATGTGATTCCGAGGGAGCTCTAATTAGTTACCGGCCGGGTTTGAATGTGCAAAAACCGAGGGTAGACGTGAACTTTTATCTATCTAAGTATGTTAAATAAACCTCGGCAAAACTGACTCTCGCAACGGTACCACCTAATAAAATCACAATTACAATGAAGATTTTTTTTGTCCCACAGCTGGGCAAAAGTCTCCCCCAATTCACTCCACGCCTTCCATAAAAAACCTTTAAGATAATTTTAAAATTAATAAAAGTTTTGAGAGAAATACCGGGTTTTCAATAGGTATATAAGTAGTTAGGTACCGTTTACAATAAATGGAAAGATATTCTTGATGATTTCAAGAGATTCGATCCAGGTTTTTAAAGCATTTATGTAAACTCTTAATAAATTTAAAATATTTTCAAAGAATATAAAGTGATTGGCGTAAAACTAAAATGAATTCGGGCACAGGGTTAACAAGCCTAACGAGCTTCCGGCACGATTTATAAAAGTTAAAAGGGTTAAATTTTTAAGCGGTAACAAAAACAGACGGGCAAGACGCGTATCTCATTGTGCCACCTGGCAGAATTCTGGTACGTCCATTTATAAAGAGAGTTTTTGTAAGGGCTTGTGCTCACTGTGGTGCTGTTGGAATCGTAAGGATCACATAGTCACAAGAGTCTCGAAAAGCTTAGAGTTTTCCATTTTTTTTTATTTATTTTTTTTACACAAATGAGCTTACAGCCTAGGCCAAAGCGCCTAAGTGTTAAATTGCACTGCATTTCCATCTTCATTATAATAAAATAAAATGTAAAAGTCATAGTCACTATGTAAAATTTTGTGGGGCAGTATTTTGTTTATATTTTGTATCTTAAAGTTATTGTAAGTTTATAATTTTTTTTGTTATTGTTTATTTAAAAATGTAACGATTTAGTTTCTTATTATCTGTAATGTTACATTTTTCCAGAAATAAACCATTTTGAATTTGAATGTATTCTCAACATTGGCTAATAACACTGAAGTGGGTCAGATCTGTTTTTATTAGGATCCTATTTAGGACGGAAGTTTCTATACAGCAGCGTTCTTATATTAGTTCCATATTCGCTGTCTTTCGTCACAGTAACTGTCAGCGCGTAAATAAGTGGACTGAGCTGAGCATTACATAGGCCCGGGCTGAAAACCAGCGTTGTCCTGCCTTCTCTAGGTATCTAGATTGCTGGGTACCTAGGCATTTTAGGACGACACCATGCTGAGACCGGACCCGGATTAAGGCATACTTATTTGTTAATGTTAAAATGTTTTATGTACCTACTTACATTTGTAGCTCAGCACCAAATTGTAACGATCCCCCACTCTACCGTAAATTAAAAAAACTAGAACCGACTCTAAACTAACCTGAACGACTTATTTGAAAACCTACCTAAAGATTAAGATGTTTGTTGTGAATTATGAATATATTTTAAGTCGTGCGGAAATCAATTTCGCACAATTTGGTGCCGTGACCAGGATCAGAAAAATGGGTTAATTTAGGGTTAAAAGCTTTATATTTAATTCAGAAGAAAGATTGGTTTGTTTTATTTTATTTGTAGATTTTAAGTCGTGCGTAAATCAATTTCGCACAATTTACCTACTTAGAGGAGCCAATAAACAAATTTCTTCTTTTTTTTTTATATTATGTTTCTTGTATTTCGCACGCGCTGCTCTAGCTAGTTCGCTAGCGTCAGCATTTACCGTTAACCAGTTGGCACTTTTACAGTCCTTTTCGTAATTATGGCTCTCATCTCGTTGGTGATTGACGAGAGTTGCAAGTTTAGTACGCCACGTGTCTGTTAGTATTAGAGAGCTTCCGGTAAGTTGGGTTGGATAATCCGCCTTCCTTGTATAACATAACACAACATAATCAGCCTATAATGTTTCCACTGCTGGGACTCAGGCCTTCTCTCGGCAGGAGAGTGAATGGGCCGTAATCCACCACCTGGACCCAATGCGGATTGGTGGATGTCACATGCAATAGATTTTTTTTTCTGTCTTTTGACATGCCGGTTTCCTCACGATGTTTTCCTTTACCGTTGCGAAAACGTGGGATGCATATATAGATTTTTTCGACCGAAAAAAAACATTTACGCATGACTGCCACCGGGATTCGAACCCGCGACCATCAGATCGCAAGGCAAGGGCCTCATCCACTCGGCCACCACGTCACGTATACCACCAGCTTATCTGCAAAGATGAAGATATAGTTGTTTCACCGCAACTGTTTTGTAACGAACGTAAGATACTGAGTTGGGACGAGATAGAGCGTAAACAGTTGGGTTTTACTTCGGTTACTTCGTTGTTATTGTTTCAGGGCGCGTGAGTTTGAGAACTTGTGATGGAGTTGGTAGTTTTTAGGGAAAATGAGTTAAAGTTTATGAATGATCCAGATGTGTATTTCACAAGGATAAATTAGGAAGTTGTAGGCTTATCTTATTAAGTTTACTTTTTAAAAGAACTTGTTAAATAAATGCTTCTATTTTGACGTGACTACGTCTAATAAATCGATGAATGCCAGCTGCATGCACGAAAACGTTGACGTCATTGTCCCGTTACGCTGGTAGTCACGTTAAACTATCGTCCGTAAACCAACTTTACCGACAACCAAGTTTTTGATACAAAAAATCGTAACGTATAAATAACTACACTTCGTCAGTTCCAAGTAGTGTAGACCCAAAGAGCTTCTATACTATGTATCTAGAGAGCTAACACGCCATTTTTTTTTATTTAAGGATTAAGAATTCTGAACCTTATGACTTGGAAATAAACTTCTTTTTTAATTAAATCTAAATATAAGGATTCATAATCCTTGATAGAGACCCCCTCATTAAAGAGTGTGTCTCGTTCACACAGTTGCCAGCATACAATTAAAATTAACATGGCCATAATTTTCGAAATTAGACGATTTGCTCTTATTATTCAGATTCATTTGAAAGGTTTAGTACAGTCGCTGTCATGTAGGCTAGGTACCTAACTGCCGAGAAAAATAATTACTGTTCGAAAGAAACAGTATTAAAACCATTGAATCAGATATACCTCACTAGAATGCGGCGCACCGCCCTCTTTTTTGTTGATATTTTAATGCACCTATGTATAATATAATTTTAAAACAATAATGCAAAGTAACGTATGTATATAAGATTGATAGCTTATTGAGCAGATTGAATTTTCCCTTGGTTGCTTGTTCATGTCTCAATGAAATATTCAAAGTTCAAAAATTATGGTCGCCCTATAGAACGAGACACACTTCTTACTAGTTCTAGCTCTTTCGGCTCGCGGTTTTCGTGTGAGTCGGCATTCTAGATACATAATATACAAGTTCTTTGTGTAGACCACCTTTTCACTTCGAGAGTCCTTAGAATACAAAAATATCAACGAAGCGACTACACAGATCTTTATAATATAGCAATATTTCAAGCAAACTGCATTGTTTTAGTAATCCCAAGTCCATTTATTTTCCTGTCCAATTTACATTAATAACAAGAGGGGACCTTATAGGCAAACATTCAATTCGTACGCACTTCACGTTCCGCTGAGCAATGAAACTAAACAATAATGCTATTTACATGAAAAACGTCTGAAAAATCGCTTTCTCTTGAAACTGGGATGTCATCTTTTTCATTATTTTCAGTTAGCTCGGTATGCTGAATGAACGCCTGTCACTTTCCGCGCCAGGAATTTTTGTCTTCATACACCACCTTTGCCATTTAGGAACAACATAAATCATCTAGGTCTTCGTAAGTATGACTATGATGTTATGTAGCTGAATTAGACTCAAAAAAACTAAAATACCTCCCTATACATATATTTGTGATAATTATATCAAGGACAAAAAATATTGAGTGTCGTGAAGAAAGACAAAGCTAATTTGTTTCAAAAGTTTACAAAAAAAGGTATAAGTACTTATCACCTTATTATTATTATAAAATTTTCAAGTCGTAATAGCATTCTCCGCAAATAAATTATAGGAATAGAAAAACCACCAACTTTTCCTTTGTTTGCCGAAAAATTAACTTTCAAACTTCTGTGAGCAGCCTCCAAAGGGTTTTGTTTTCTATTCCCTTGATTTCTCCGAGTAATATTTTTTCGCTTAGCACCCCCAAAAGAGTCATTTGACTGTCACGCAAATTTTAAAGATGTTTTGCCGGTTTAGTTAGGTTAGATACCTCCTTTTTTTGAACGCCTGCAATAAATTTAATCATAACGACGATTATGCTATATTTTTGCATTGGCTAATATATTGTTTTTATGCTGCCCTAATTGGGAACTCGCTCTATCAAGAGCGCAACGAAGAAATCGAATCAAAATATTTAATTCAAATTTTACATATTTTTTTATACAAAGCTTGGAGGCCCTTCTGGTAAGTTTGATAAACCTGTAACACAAGAGCTTATTCTCTATGGTCTATATTATATTTCTTAGTAAGAAAAGTCATATATGATTATCACAAGAAGTTCGTATTACTTGAAATCAAATAGTCCGATATAGCACTGCTAAAGGATTTATGGTAGTTAGTAACCTCCAGTCCACCAAACTGGAACACATTAATGTTTACCTACTACTGATTGTCGACAGGATATCAAACTCAAAATTTAGGTGCAGTTTTGTTTTGAACGTTCAAAATCTGAATCTTTCATCTTTATTCAAAGAGCGTTCATGAATAACCCAGAAGGGTATGTACAGCCCCCGAGGGCGCTTCTAGAGGTAGTGATAACACTGCCTGTCGGGGGAGTGTTACGGTAATTCTGCTCAAGAGCTTTATAAGGCCGAAGTTTTGTTCAACCTCAAGTGGATAGCTTTAGGATAATGCGAGATTGGTAAAGATCTACACGCATATATTTACCCATGATATCTTCGAAACTGCTATAAATAAAGTAAGCACATAGAGACTTTTTGTCTATACTTATTACTTATTTATTAGCTGCAATTCTATTAACTGCAGTAGAAAACCCGAATTGAAAACTGATACAATGCAGCTACTTTAGATAGCTTCCAAGACATTGCATTTCAATACAATGTCTTGGTGTACCTATAGGTAATTGGTAGATTTGTTTTGAAGATAAGTAGATAAGTAAGATTACAGTTTCCCCATATAATTATAGACAGGACACTTTTGTTGGAAAACTTCAGCGATACACCGGTATTTTACGACGAACTTTTAATCTCGTCGAATAACGCTTTGTCTGCCTCACCATTGGAAAAGCAAAGTTTTGTTAATAAAATAGCATTTATTCTAGTCACGCTTGGATTTGGTAATAAAATGTATGCCGCGGACACATTAATGTTTAGGGAACGAGATAGGGATATCGATCACTATCCGAAATTGCTGTTCAAATGCTCACCGATAAATGTTTATATAATTATATTTTTAAAAATAAATATTTTTTCAATCAAAGAGTTTTGTTCTTAATACTTTTACCTTTGACTGTACTGTATTTGTCTTGAACAATAGATTTATTCATTGTTTTCGAGAGTGGTCCCAATCGCCGGAAGAAAAATAATTAAATTTAATCGTTCCGTCGTTTGGGACCGCGGTCCAAAACCTAGTGGTCCCAATCGACGGAAGCCTCATGTAACTACCGAATCATTGTGAGGCCAGCACGATATTTTTGACGACATTACCTTAATATCGGAAGGTTAGTAGTAATTCGCTACAAGACCATTTTTTTTGGTATTTATAGTCAAAAGCGTTTTCAAACTTTGGAGAGCATCAGCTGTCCTTACAGGGGCAGCTTGAAATTCGTAAACTGCGCTAACCACCCAAAACTGTCATTTTGTAACCTGATTCTGATACTAGCCGCTGTTAAATCTACGTATGCAAAGAAACTGGCTTATACGATAGTCAATCAGTCGGAGTCTAAAAAAAATTTTTAAAAGTGTTTGAAAGTGGGCAATATTATGACAAAACCAGCTAGAGTCTAGTAGAATGTAGGAATCAGTTGTTAAATAGACAGGAAATGGTACAAAGGAAGCAGACGGGAATGGCGAAACTTTCTATTTCTGCTTTAAACAGTGAAAGCTTCGGATCACGGATGTTTGGCATCAAGATATACTCGCATTATCCTCCATATCACTTATAAGTGAAATGAACTATAGTTATAATGTAATATACAATGACATAAGATGTTTTTTTTATGATTAGGCGGATTTAGGCGTAGAATCTATCATTTTTGTGCCGTTAATTCAAATACTATGAAAAATACTCTTGTAAAAGCCCAAATCATAAAGGTTTAATGCGATATTTGGTTTTTCCTAAACCAAATAAGTGCAGGTCAGCTAAGTATTAATAAGCATTATTAAAAATAACTTTAGTAAAGAACATTATTTTTTATCGCGATGAGCTGCTGATCTAAATTAATTTTCCAAGTAAAATAACGTACAATATTCCCGTCAGACAGTTTATTAAGTCTGCGTCTGAACTCTGCACACAAATGTGTAAGGCATTTTTCGAAAATACATCACGAACAATTTGTAAATAACTAACAAGTGCTTTATTAGAAACAGTTGGAGAAGAAGGCGTTTTGAAAAACATGATACTTTAAGAAGTGACTAGAAGTTGGAACATGGTGGAAGTTAGTACCTAGTAGTCATTTTTAATCTTTTAATTTGTGCTTATAAAACGGTGAAACGTGAGAAAAATCCTCGGTAATAATTGACTCTACCACCATTTATATATTTTCTAATTTAATCTGACGAACTTAATATATTTGAAATCTGAAGTTTGTTGAAGTGAAAACGTCTTTAGGTGCACTGAGCAATTTATTTTGTGGAAATGAGACTGAGCCATCAGGCTCGGTTATCTAACACGCGTTCGGGTAAAGTCGGCTGGAGTTAACTAAGGTGATGAAGTTTTCACTTCGGTCGTGTGGTCATAATGAGACACATTTTATTTAATATGACTTGTTGATAAAAAAAATCGATAGTGCCTGGATTAGTGCGCCTCTAAGTTATTTAGATGTTTCTGTAATACCACTCTTTTATCGCTTAATCATGAAATAGGAAACGACAATTTGATTATTTTATTACAAATCCCAAGCTCGAGATATTCAGATTGATTACCTACCCGTTAATGTTCGTCGAAACGTTTTAGTATGATTATGATTACGACCAATCCAAACTTAACTCGTTATTACGCTAATGACTCACTGACGGAATTTCATTGACAAATTCTTGGAACTTTAAATTGCCGAAGAATTTGATTTTCCAATTATTCCGTAGGATATTAAAACGTCGATCAATCAAAATACTTTTCGATGACTTCCGGTAGTCGTTACCGGTGCGGTAAATTTTGATCAAATGCCAAAATCGTTGCAGAATAGGGCTGTTTCGATACATTTAACAATACACTGAAATTGGCGCAGTGCAGTCCTAATAAACTGGCGTAACTGCGTATCTTTTATGTTTTGACAAGTCATGCATAAACCCCTAGTTGCAGAAAATTTTATAATTTTATTCTAAGAGTTTTAATACATTTATCAGCAGAATACGAGTACTTTTATTAAAAATTACATTAGATTACAAGCAGATATAAACGCTACGGAGGTTGTATGGAACCAAGTGTAGTGTCAAGTGTGTCTTAGAACCTATTGCGTGTCAAACATTCATCAAACTGCGATATATAAAATGGCTTAGAGCTGAGTATTTCATTAAGCC
Organism: Lobophora halterata; assembly: GCA_932526365.1. Taxonomy (NCBI): domain Eukaryota; kingdom Metazoa; phylum Arthropoda; class Insecta; order Lepidoptera; family Geometridae; genus Lobophora; species Lobophora halterata. Next base: position 5,010,596 of record OW052012.1, read on the forward strand.
TTTGATATTGTTTTTGTTGAGTGTCTTATAAAGACTAAATTGCTTCTAATGTATAATTGGACGAAGTGAACCGACGATAATAAACTACATATTATATGTATATATACTACTTATATACTATACTATAATACTTATATGTAGATATGTTCGTACATATAGACAGTACCTATAAGTATATAAAGTAACGTGTGTGTAAAGAATACATAACTGTGGTTTGGTGACCGCTGTCACTTCAAACTCCGACAAGGGACGGTGAAAACTTTCGCCCGCGATCGCAGCCGCTGCTCGTTTGCATAGAGAAAGCGTCCGTTTTGTTTAAAGTTTTTCTTTTGTAAAATCTAAAGTGCTGTTTTATTTTTCACGATTCAGCCTTTCCACAACAAAAGCCGAGGAATTTTCTCATCGCCTGCGTTGAAATTTAATAAAGAAAATCTGCTAAATAAAGGCGTCGAGCCAGCGGCAAACACGTGTGGGGGTATAGGGTTGAGGCGCTATGCTCATGGGATGTTTCATTTCCGCTGACGCAGCGCTAATTAAATGTTCGCGAAACTTGTTGCCAGATTCCATATTCAACTTGAAAAGTGATATGAACTTGAGAAGAAGAATGCGGTTAATTTCAAGAAGTGTAGTTTTAACGGTGGAGATGAACATTGTGATGTGGATAAGACAAAGGATACTAAATGATATGATTCGATAGCTAAACTTATTTCTAGCAACATGAGGACTAGTAACGAAGTCAGTGTTTTCAAACAAAAGTAAAAAATATGTTTGATTAGGCGAATTATATTATTCTAAATTGAACTAAATCGATACGTTATTTTGTTATTTTAGATAAGTTTTTGTATAAAAAAAAATTTAGGGAAGTAAAATATTTATGTAGGGAACCCTCAGCGCTGTATGTTAATGTGCCATGATTGTATGTCAACAGTGCCCTGTAGGTTCGTTGATTGAGGAGAGCGACTCTGTAGGTCGCAGTCGACAGTGAGAGTCAATAAACGATTTAATGCTCGAGTAACTATGTTAATGGTGTTGCCAGTATCAACAAAAACAACCATCTGAGGAAAACTGAAGCTATAATTATAAGGGTTATTGAAGCGTGCTCGAATTTCAAATTTACACAAAAACAGATACAAGGTGCTCCATGTCAGGTGGTTGGAACCTGGTTGCATCTCATTTGCCAAAGTGTCACAGAGGTCAAATGCAAACTTTCAGGTCAATAGGCATCGCAGAAACAGAGTATGAAGTATGAAGAATTTATCCTTCTAGCAAATTTTGGGCGCTTTTTTGGGTTGTTAATTTTTTTTAAATGTATAGTTGAAACTGCTGATGAAACTTGTGTATTAATTTTATACTTTTCTCGTTTCAGGTAAGTTTCAGATGCTTTGATGCAAGATGATAAATCATTTTGCAATTTGACTCGTCGATGTGAAGATTTACATACATTCTACAGGTAAGTATGTCTACGCTGGGTCTTGCTTCTTCAATACTAAATGTTATGCACACTGTATGATTTGGTACAACATATTTTTTTTCTATTCTATATTACTCAATACAAAAAACACAATACATGTTTGATTAAATACCAACTAAAGAAATTCGCATAAATAAATATCAGTGTCAAAGTGAGTCATTTCAATATTGATCTAAATATTAAAACACCCCTATAAATATGTAAATATCTCCTGAAGGACGGCAAATTAATGCTTAATTTCTCTGTTCTGTTTCGCATAAATTTCTTCAATATATTCCTAAAACCCTTTTGATAAACGCGGGCTGTATTAATTCACAAGCCCAGAACAAGTGAAATAAACGTTTACAATAACTTTGTTCGTGTAACCAACCTTGTTTGTGTCCAATTTGAAGCCAAATAAGTAGGTACCTACGTTGATGATATTAAACTGATTTTTATTCGCAAGTATGAGTAAATTGTTATCTCTATAGATCGTAAAGTATCATTTAATGCCTTTATAGTTTACTTTCTCAGTGGCTTTAAATTCCTTTTAAAAATAAGTAGTACCTACATTTAAAATAAATGATAATTAATTATATCTGATACTGATATACCAAACAAAATAACCATGGTATCAATATTTTGTTTCACTGAAATAACAAAAATCAAGGCTTTCTTTGACCATTTGCCGTCGCGTTTATTGATCTCACTTTGATGCCGTGTAAATAGCTGTGAAATTGCATTATTTTCAATTTTGGCGTTAGGTAGGTGCTCATAAAGGGTTTACTTCACGTTTGAATTTGGTCGTACTAATAAAAGTAACTGAAGTGAATTAACGACCGGGAAACGATAATTTATGAATTCAGTAAGTACGAACTAAAAACGTTTTTTTTGTTTTAAGGCTGTTGTCGCAGTCGAGTGACGAGAAGAGCTAGACGCTTTCCTGATAGTAGATAGGTATATTATGTAAACATGTGATAAGAATTAGACACCATATATTGTTTACTTCCCTATAAACTGTACATACTAGGTACTTCCTGACTTGCTATGCATACATAATTTGTGTCATCTACTTACACACATTCTTCCTTAATCGAATCTCATCTGTCGCACAGCTTCCAATTTGTCGTATGTTCTGTACCGGAAAGTTCTCAGAAATGTTTAACCTGTATTGGGTTTACCCTTATAGTAACAGTTGCCATGAATGAGAGTTGATGGAGATCACAAGAGGGGTCCGATGAGCACAGAAGGAGCCAACTTCAATTTCCGGAAGACAATTAGTCGCATTGTTGAAGTTGTTTACTTGAGAGAAGCAAAGGTTTATTGAACAAGTACGATTAATCCGACTTTATTTTTTTGGAAAAATAACCCAAATAAAAAGCTATAAAGTATTTTTCTATCCCGTCTCTATTGTAAAATTCTAGGTTTCACCATGTTATCTAGACATCCAAAAAAACAAATATGTCTCTATCTATATGTACCGTTCCTATATTATAGAGTAGAGACTTAACTTAATCTTCTTATCGTGTCACTAGTTCTTTCGAACCAGTGTGGTGAAAGGATTTCAAGTGCGCCTCTTTTTGTGCACTTATTATATACTTACATTTCATGTTATGCCGATCTTACTTAAATGGGATAAGGACTACTCTCTACATATTGTTAAAAAACAGATTATTCTCGTAATACTCAATCAAGTACTACCGTGATATTTCTCTTTCACGGGTAGACTTATGAGAAACAAAAGACAGCTATCGCCGCCGCCGTTATAAATCAAAATTATTTGTACGAGTAGTAGGTACCTACAATTAAACACATTTTTTGTAGTATATGCATTACATAAAATGTATTTACTTGTTTCCGCTTGTGAATTTATCTATAGTCAATTTGAGTACACTACACATTGGAATAGCGTTGACCCTTGTGGCTTGTTATTCAACGTAATTGTCAGGGTCGGGAGTCAGGACCCTTGCGTTGTGACGTCACCAGCAGGTGCGGCTAAACACGTTTCAACTTCTGAAAGCTGTTTGAAACCAATGGTTTTGTTAACGTCAATGTACGAGCTTTTGTTGGTTGAAGTCAGTTTTTGACCCTTATGTTGTCGCTATTTCAGTAGATATAGTAAGTTTTATAGATTTCATAGTCGACTTTTTTAATACAAGGGTCTTGTAGCTAATGCAATTAAGCCGTAGAAACTAAAGTCTAATCGTTATCATAATTTCTAGGTTATTTTAGCTAATTCCACATCATTGTCAGATCATCAGTCTGATTCGCGTGTGCAGGAGCATACTTATTTTAATAGCATATAGCCATAAAAGGATTTGCTTATCTCGGGCAAAAACCATAAGGCCTTAAGAAGGCGTTACACTTTAAGAATTAATAATTGTTAATATGTACTAACATAAACATATTGCATATTTGAAAAGTCGTATTGCATTCCGTAACCCGGCAGACTGTATAACGTAATTATGGGAAAGGCTCCATGCTCTACTAACGCAGTCGCGAGAGATCCGTAATTAATTTTATCACTACCTTCAATATTAATTTGCAGGCTACAATAGATACATTAATTCATAGGTATTGACAGACTTTATTGTAAAATGTACATATGGAAACAATTGGGCAACCAAAGATCGATGCAAACAATGTATAGGTATAACTTGACACCCGATGGCAGCGTGCGGAGAATACTGGTAATGCTGGCTGCATTGCCTCTTAGAGAAAGGTCAATCTTTGGGCCAATAAGAGTCAGCCTTCCGTTCCACGCGTGATCCGACTTTTTAAGAAAATTAACGTTATTGGGCTGTTGTTTAAAAATCTAGATATAGGGGAGCTGTCCTTAAATACTTGAAAAATAATTCTTTGAGCATGATACTCACTCGTACAGAAATAGTTTTTTTTATAAATTTAAGTCTTGTTTGTATTTAGAAAGTTTTTTTTATTTTAGAGATGAATTTAATTCATAATCAGTATTTGCAAAAATTTGGAATTCGTTGATTTCCAGTGATCATGGCAGTAAGCAATTAATAAGCAAAGTAAGTTTCAATATACGGGAAATTTCCAACCATATACGAATTTATAGTGAAACAAGTGTCGCTGATATTCAGAACATTTTACATCGTTTATGCCGTTACGGTGAATAAATAAGATCGTTTTGAAACATTTTCATGTTACGGGCATAACTATCGGAAAACATTTCAGCCAGATGGTAGGCTTTTTGTGCGTGAACCGTGTAATTTAATCCAACTTTTTCAGCTTTTTGTTGATAAAAAATTCACTGAGGCTTTCTACAAGTTTCCACTGTGCTTGGTTGAAATATTTAGGCTTATTTAATTTTGAAATTATTACGATTACTAAAACATCGGGCCCGGAGGTTTTCAAATTACCTGAACTTTTGTTGTTTACTGTAGATACATGTCACTTTTATTGCAAATTGTATTTTGTATACTCACGATTGCGAGGAGAAACCACACGACTGTATTTATTCATCACTTTCGTTCGATGTATTCGATGGCAGAGGGCGCAATTATCTTCGCCCCACGCTACTGCAATTTTGCAATTTGCTGATTTACTCTCGCCGATGGCAAGACGTTTACAATTCCAATTGCATGTCTTTGTATCTTCGGCTTTTTGCGTATCGACTGCCTCAAATCCTGGAGAGATTTGCACACGATTCAATCTGATCAGTCTTCACTTACGTTTCGTTTAACCTGTTGGTGGTTATGAGCTCTTTACGTGCGCAATGTTGTTGTTTAATTGTTATTATTTTTAATTCTATGCGCCTCGTATAATTTAGGCAGAGCTAAAAAAAACAAAATAAATTTTAATACCATACAAATATAATTACAAATTTAGGTTATGGGGGAATCTTGTATAAGATAACTATAATAAAAGCCAATTGGGTTGGACGATCAAATTGGGCGTGGAATTGGAGTGTCTGTAGAGTCACTTCTCTCAGGCACCGTGCAGTCAATTTATTTGTTGTAATGACAGCTTACAAATTGTACGTACGACTTATTTACGTGTTAAACCTTTTACGACCGGCCTTGTGGGTAATAACTCGTGGTTTTATGTTTATGGCTTCAAACCATAGAAACTTCGAACAAGACAAAGAGCTTTAGAGGCTTACTTGCTTACTGCCAAATCCGGTGGTTTACCAAACTTTGCAATTAAAGTAGGTTACCTCAACCTTCTTGGTAGATAAACTTATTTTACGAGGACAAGTTATAAACCTCGTAAAATATCCTGTAACGTGAGTGAAGAGACTTTTCTTGTAAAGTCGACAGCCAATAGATCATAGATTGAGAGGTGCTTTTAATAAATACAGACTCGAAAAAAACATCTTGGACTTTGTTAGAGATTTCATATTCTCTTTGACGTTGAATATCTTACCACAGACAAGACCGCAGTCTCGCAAGAACCATTTTTTATTTTAAACTTTTTTTTTATTATAATAAAACATAAGTGAATTCTAAAATATTAATTCTTATTATTGTAATATTGATTAAGTACCTTTCATACAACCATAATTGTAATCTATCTCGTCCCAGAATTACCTCTAGCCTATCTTTTTGTCATAAAATCAAAAAGGCGTTGGTACCAAGATTATGAGACATGAAAAACAACAATCTTTTTCGAAAGCGTTTAATATTTATTATTTGTCTGCAAGAAGATTTACTTAGCAATTCAACAATAACCATTTATGTACTTACAAGATTTCTCTTGAGCTTAATATCTGAAAGTATGTTAAATACTGTGATTTCACTTGTGAGTTGTCGCTTAATTAGTATCCGTCCCTGTGAAACAAGTTATAGGTACTTAGGTATATACTTATCTTTTAAACCCACTATAAAGTAATTGTGAGCTTAGTAATCACTATATATTGTTATTGTTGCTGTGTGAAATGTCCAAATATTTATTTATTCATTTTATTTATTTATCTAATGCCCGACCGGTTCTGCGTCTCCCACGATGTAATCTCGCACGAATTACGAATATTGTCACTGAATTTAAAAATAAATATTATTTCCTTTCAGTGACTCCCCCGAACCGAGATACTAAGGTTGTTTTGCTTTTAATTTATGTTTTTGTACAGTCAGAGCCAATCCAAAGCCAATCCATCCTTTTGATGCTGGATAAACATTATAAATAAAAGAATCGAATCGAAAGAAGAACGCGTATGCGTGGTATTAGAATAAAAAGATAAATAATAGCATTCTTATTGTGCGGTAGATAGGAACGTAGAGACGGTAGTGATATTTCATGCTGCAAGATTAAGACAAAATTTTACTGCACTGCTTAAAGTCTTGCGCAGTATAATATATCTCTCTGGTATTCTATGGTATTATTACTGTATTCTAAGACTTCTAAGTAAAACAAGGCCAACCGGGTTAACTTGCATACAAGGCTTGCATTGCAGAATAATAATTTGACTTATCATTTATTAATGCAGTTAGAGTAAACTATTCTACTTATCAGGATACGCTCTATCTATTTAAAAAAATCTGATATATTTGTTATTAAAAATATAGACGATTAGAAATTAATACATTAAATACATCGTTATTTTAAAGTTGTAGAACCAGCATTGTTTGCCCGGACGTGTATCTCTTTATTTAGATACTATGTAACAAGTTATGTATATTTCGTAGGTTCATAATATTTAAAGAATCAACCCTAAAAATCTTATTATCTATAAAATTAATGTTAAAATGTTTATTAAAGCATTGCAAATGTCCACGTCTATAAAATGACCTCAATATCAAATGATTTCATTGTTAACTTATGTATACATTAGCTATTTTCGCAAGTGAGCTTTGGTTTCGTATGTCATTAATTTTATTATATTTGTTGTTGAATGATTACGAAATATGAGTACCTAATTTGTCACAGCCAGCCGCCAAACTGCTGCAAGTGGATTTGGAATGCGAGGCCGATGATGCATTTTACCAATGGCAAATACGACACTTTTAAACCGATTTTTTTTTTATCACCAGAAAAAAAATACGCATAATCAATTGCCGTTACTGAACACAGAGATTGTCAAAGAAACTTCGATAATTTATGTAGATTTTATTTCTAATTTTTTTTTTAAATAGGACAAATGTATCGCTATTCGTTTTCCTATGGTCTTGCTTCAATCGGTATCCATCATTGATAATAATTTAAGTTTCGTTCATAGTTTGGCAAACCCGGGTACCTAGCTCGAGCCACCTACAAAGGCTCGGCTCGTGCGCCGCACTCCCCCGCTGTCACTCTGTCATGTTATAGAAGCCCAAAATTATGAATGCTCAGAAACAACGTAGTAACCCTTATTAATATTTTATTTTAAATTAAAAATTTGTGGTGTATAGGTACTTTATGACGGCCTATTATCATGACTCAATCAATATTTATGACAGACAGACAACGCATACCACAAAAAGTAAATACTAATTTGTAATATAGTTGTCAAGAAGTGTAAGCGCGTTCTAAGAAAGGAATTTTATTAATTAAATAAAAAATATAAAGACGAATAAGCGAAATCTCATATAAAAAAAGGTTGGTTGGTTGTTGGTTGGACGTTCCGTTGTCGTATCGGTGAGTGAAAAATATTCCAACGCCTGATCGATTATTTATGAGAATAAATTAGGATTGTGAATTTAGTAAAGTGATGTAATTACGTCAGTCATAATTATTGGGGTTTTCAACCAATATAATTGAATATGTTCATTTTTTTTATTTTGAAGGGGCGAGACTAGCTAGGCGCTCTACTGATGGTAAGAGATCCCGCCTGCCTATGGGCAGGTACCGGTAACCGGTGCAACACTGCTATAGCGCTCGTCCACTTTGATACATTGTGACGGTCAGTCTCGATAACCCAGTAATTTCCCTAACTATAGTGGCCTTCTAACCGGAACACAGTAATGCTTATACAGTACTGCTTTCAGACAGAATATCTGGCGCTGTGTATACTTGTCTGGGTATCTTGTTGTTGTACTTATGTGGGTACTTATCTAGCCGGTATCCTGCAGGTGATGCCTCCAAACGGTATTAACGTTAAAAAACCGTGAAATCAAAGAAAAAGAGCCTCAAAGTGAACGAAAGCTAAATTAGTGCTGCAGCACTGTTCTGGTAATAGGCAGATGAAATTACTTACCATTCAACTTACCTTCAAACATCTGGTGCTACTCGTAGCAATAGCAAGACATTACAAGGTTTCAAGATATTGCATTAAAAAAAAAACTCAAATGTTTTTAGGCATTGAATAATTTGAGAGTCATTGCATAAATTGCGTATTCAGGGTCATGAATTGCATATGATCAAGCAACTGTAGTAAGCCTTAAATTATTTACACCATTCTATTCTTACAAAATACAAATAAAAATGAACAAGCTCGTTGTGTTAGTGAGTGGTAGGTTTTTTCGTACTTAATATGACAGCTAAATTAGGACTGTATCAATAATAATTATAGTAGACACCTACTCAAAGATATAATGAAATAGAAAATAATTGATTGCGTACACATACCCTAGCCTCTAGGGCCTAGATTCTAGGCTAAGTGTACGATCAAAATAAACTAGGTCCATATTGTCCAAGTTGTTTTCAGCTTGAATTAATGAATCTTTATTTGCGTAATACAGGTACATTGTGGTTTTACTTTAAATTAGAATCACTGCATCAACTTTTGTCGTGCAAATACTTAAAATTAGTGCTAAATAATTCTTATATAAATTGCTAATAAAAATAATTCATAATTAATAGTATTCCTACATTAAATTTCGTCAAAAAACATTAAAATTCGTAAAGAGTAAACACATTGAGTAGGTCATTTAATATTAACTTACTTTGGTAGGACGAGCTTTCTTTCAATATTTTTTTTTATATTGACCTAGATGTCTATTAAGACATCTAAATAAATATTAACCTAGTTTATTTTGATCGTCTCTGTTTGCAGCCATTCTCAACCCTTACGGCAAAACGCAGACGCAGTACTGATAATTTGGATGCTGGAAAAGTATGAAATTGTAGAATGAAGCGCTTTTAATTGCAATGGTAATAGTGGCCTTTAAAAGGTAGTCAAAATTATATTTAATTAAAGAAAAAAAATATAATAGAAAAGCAGTAACACGTAAAGGAATAAGAAAATCATATTGAAGGAGGTAGGTTCGATTCTACAAGGCTCAATGATAGGTACTAACTCAGTCTGTTCCTCCTACCTGATACGAAACATCATCCTAGTGTGGGCTTATAGCTTGTGACGGTGGGATCAAATACATAGACAAGAATATAGACCCACCGATCAGGTGCTGTCTACACCCCACGCGAACGAGTTTCAGCTTTGGTACGTAAAGCCAATTTAATTCTCGACATCCGAATATAGCTGTTCTGCAGAGAAGAATGAAATTGAAAGTGTATGACACTTTCAATTTTGATGTCTTTGGGTCTTTGGTGATACTTGACTGACGCTCAAATATTTATTGCGATTTTGGTGAAAAAAAGTTGGATAAATTTAAAAGAAAGATATCTATGTCAAAGCCTTTTTTGGGAATTTCAAGCTTGAGTAGGTTTCCTCTGATGTGACAATAAGCGTTCCGTTCGGATTGGAAATCTCATTTTAACTTCGATGTTCACACTGAATTGCCAGTTATCCGATAAGATAATGGTATAAAAGCTTTCGTTATCTCGCATTGGTCCCATAACGTAGTCTAAAAAAAACAATTTAGATCCGAATCCAAGAAATCCCCGTACTTTTCTTCTTTCCTTGGTTTATCTTTATCCAAAGGGACTCCATTTGATACGTTTCACGGAAAACCTTGTAACATACTTACCAATTTTACTCTCAGTTAAGACACTTTAGAAATAAGTATATGTATGCCAATATCTTGAACAAAGTAAAGCGTATCGAATAAAAACATGTGAACATTGACCATGACCATAGTGTAGAATTTATTGTTAAAAATATCAAGCTTTTTCATATCCTTCTGTGCTAGTCAATTCCTTCATTCATGTACTCGTTGGTCGGTATTCATTCATACTGCATTTAATTTATTTATTCTGTGAATATTACAAAGCAGGGTATTAGGTCAATTGCGCAATTAAGGTAGTCTAAAATACGGTTAAAGTGTTTTAGTGGGTTCATCTGAACGAAATTTGAACGTAAAAGGGATAAGGCTCGTCTCTACCTAAATCGGTTCACAATAACATTTGGCAACATATTTTATTGGATAAATATACCGTAGATAAATCTAAGTGATATTGCTAGCTTCTGATATACTCCTTAGATTTATAAAAACAATGGAAATTAATGCCTATTAGAAGTTTAAACGAGCGTCGGTGGGTTTACTCTATTTCAAATAAATAATTCCTATTTTATTTTCAAATGATAGCATTGGATTGTTTTTTTGGCCATCCTAAATCGTACTCTAGTGTGTAATAGATACAAAAGTTTATTTGATCACTGTTCACAATTTTTACAGCCTGATAACAAACGTCTTCAAAATAGGCTTTGGGATAAAAGTAAGATCTTTATTTCAGTACACTTAACTTGATTTTTAGAGATACCTTTTATAACGTGTACCATTTAAATTACGTTTGTTTAAGTAAATGCATATACATAGAAATTTTTATTTTTTGGGTTTTTTAGTTTTTCCCTGACTTGGATTTGGGGCAAATTGGAAAATAAGTTATTGATATTAGTTCAGAAGACGTAGGATATCGTTTCATAATTAACATTTCTATCTTATTCATTCTGGATCTATAAATTTAATTACCGCTGAAAATACTTTTAAAAGTTTCGGGAACACATTATGTTACGTAAATTAATTCTAACATAAATATGAAAAGCCCTATCAATTTTATTATATTATCCCTCTACATTGGATTTAGTTTTGTATTTTCATTCCCGACCCACAAGTTTGGAAAGCACCTAACTTTCCGTCGTATAGTGAAACAAATCTATGATGGATACCACTCGTGCCATTAGGAAACTTTATTTACTCTGTACACACTCAGCCTGGGTAACGTCTTTATTTATTAACGGAAGATTCCTTTCCTAAGATTGTAGTGTGTTCCATTTGATTTATTTCGGTATGTTTTATCTAGGTTTTTTCTAGATTTTTTTTATTTGGTCTGTATCCCAGTTTGAGCTTAATATTTTATCACCACAGTAAATCCGTATCAGTCTACAGTACGTAAAATGTCTCAGACGAACCACACTGGATCATAAGCCTTGCTGGCAAAAAGAGTCAAAAACCGCACTCTTGTCGGGTTCCCTGAGTATCCTAAAGGCGGATGGACCCCGAATATGATAATTTGATTACATTTATTTTTTATTCTTTCTTCTATTGTTTTCAACTTGTACGGTAGACGTAAAAAGTGCTATCGAAAATCATCAAATCTATCAGCCGGAGTAGATAAGTGTTTTATGTTGTGCGTCATATAATAATCGTTCTACCCCAGGTGCACTTGGAGACTGTGACAAGTTAGTCTTTACTTAAACCACACTTGGTCTCTACTTATAATATTATATGGAGTGTGCACTGTCCCACTATTGGGCAAATGCCCCATATCCTCCATTATGACCAAGCTGGTCCAGTCTGGGCGAAACGCGATGAGCTCCCCGCCTTCTCCTCTACTTAACTCCTATTAAATCTAGTGATGGAGTGGCACGTAAATTAAAATACGGGATCTTAGCATATCATAGCTTACATTCAGCCATTCAGTTGAATTGATAGCAGGCATTCGGGAGGCAGCCTTTGGCAGTAATCGTGAATATTAATGGGCTGATATGTTTTAGCGAATCATTGTTGAATTCCTGCCAAGAGGCGGGCAAGCTATCGACATTTTAGGTCAGTTCAGTGCTTAGTTTATCGACGTGTTTTGGTAAGGTTCTTCAACCCTCATCGAGCCCCTTTATTGGTTGAAAATAATTGGAAAATGATTGCGGTTACATCATAACAATTTAAGTCACCATAGGAGATTACTTTCGCTGCATCATAACGCTGTTGACTTACCGAAAATAATCACAAAACAAATTCCTAGAGTCCCTTTGATACAACATTAATGAAACCTCCAAAACGAGTAGGTAATAAAAATATATATTTACTAAATATATTAAGTAAGTTCGTAGGTTATTTATTAATTTAGGTACAAGAAAGCTATCAAATTCTTATCTAAATATAGACAATAAATCTTTTATTTCAGCTAGACATCCTGTCACGCCTTTTGCCATCACGCTTGGAAACAATAAAAATGTTTTCTTTGGTGGTAATAAACGTATCTATACTAAAGTTGTTTTCGTTTATAAATGTTTTGTTGCAATTGTCACAAAACTCGTTGATTTATTATCGAGATAACGATAACTTCAGCCTGTTGTTCTATTGTCCGACAACGTCTTCACAGTTCACACCTTAGTGCCAACCTAGGAGTGGTAATTTATTTAACTCTAGGAAACCACAAAGAATACACCACCGGATACAATATACATAAAACATTTATTTCATAACCCGGGCGAGTAAAATAAATAAATAAATATTTTGGACATATCAACGCCATCTTCCCCCAAACTAAGCAGAGCTTGTACTATGGGAACCAGATGACTGATAGAATACTTAAATACTTTTTTTTAAATACATACATAGAAAACACCCAAACTCAGGACAAACACCGATGTTCATCACACAAATGTTTGTCCTGAAGCGGGAATCTAACCCGCGACACTCGGCGTAACAGTCCACTAGACCAATTGTGTAGTCAAAAAAAAAATAGTGAGTAAAAAAAGGACAAAAATGCTGGTTTACCTACAAAAAAATAGAACTACACTTACTACGCGCGGTTGATACCCGTGGCTTTTCCTGCGTGGTGTCGAGATGCAGAGGAACCTTTGTCATTTTCCAGCTCCAAAACATCCAAAATTGTACCAATACTAAGTTCCAACGCAATCGGTTCAGTGGATTGGTCGTAATTGAGCAACAAACATTCATCCATTCATCAATCAACACTCATCCTCACAAACTGAACATTTATATAACTTGTGGAAATACCTATATTTCATGTAGCCTTATTCGTTTATTGTTAAATAACTAGGATAAAACAGGGTTAGATATCCCAAAATCTAGGCTCCTCTTTTTCCTGAAAACGTTAATTTCACAAATCTAATAGAAGTAATAATAGGTAAAGTAATAATACTTTCATTTGATTTTCAAAAGTAAGGTTTTTAGAACAAGGGCACCAGCTACCCTTTTTACGGCATCTAACCCTGTTTTACACTATATTTACTCTGAGGTGCTAGTTTAACAGGCACTAAGTACCTCCTCGCGTGCTTCTGCCGGACGACACCGACCGTAATCTCCCTCTGTAATTTGAACAACTCGTCGGTTTTACTAATTTGAAGATATGATCTGCAAATAATTACCCTTGAACACGACACTGTTGAGCTACATGTTCGTTCATACTCCATAAACGGTAGTCCGTCGGTAACCGTTTTAATTACTAAACATTAGATAGCTGTTTCGTTTTTGCACCTATTTTATGTTTTGCTGTAGGTATTATTTATCACTATTTTTTAATTTTTTACACAATGCCAACTAGCCCCAAACTAAGGCAGAGATATGGGAACCAGATAACTGATAGGATACTTAAATACCTTTTTTTTTGTATACGAGTATATGTACCTACATACATAGAATAAATAGAAAACACCCTGACTCAGGACAAAAATCGATGTTCGTCACACAAATGTTTGTCCCGAAGCGGGAATCGAACCCGCGACACTCGACGAAGCAGTCCAACGCACTTGGCACTGATTCTGATCCGTGATTCTGATCTGTTGAGTTCGTATATTTTGGCTCGTTGTCTGGTCGTCAAATATTATGGCGCAGGCACTTAATAATCCTTGTTTGAGGTACTCGAAGTACAAAAAGGTTTTTGTAGACCAGCCGCAAATTTTCGTCATCATTGCCGAAGCCTGACTTGATCAACTGCCATGAAGTCCTTGTCTCCCCCCATTTCTATTGTTGTCAGTAACTGAGACAAAACAGAACAGGTAGTTCACGTTTAGTTGGGGTAAATATCTCTGAAAATGAAATTTGCATTCCCAGGCATTGAAGATCTGAGCAACGGGTACCACAGTAAAACAAAATAGAGTAAGAAATAAAAACCAACGTCGAAATAAACAGTGTACCGTATTCAGGAAAATTGACATACCTCGCTCAATATACCTGCGAATTTTCAAATGAGAATTCTGGCAAAGCACTGTATGGTGCTCAATGTTGGGAAATGCAATTTTCGACTAGCTATGAGAAACACTGATTGTGAAGAGCAAGTAGTTCTGAATGAAAATATAGATGAGCGTACTATTATTAGTACGAAGTTTGGCAATACAATCGCTCTATACCAGTGGTTCTTAACCGGATGTCCGCGGACCACAGGTGGTCCCTGGAGGCACCCGAAGTGGTCCGCGAGGCCATCCTTAAAACATTAAATAAGTGACAACAAGTCGACACAACGACGCGCGGTATACGAAGGTCTTTATAGTAAATACTGCTCCAGATTTTAATACTTACGTAAGTAAAAAAAACTAATTTATTTTATTTATCTGTATCTCACATTATTTCTAAGTAAGGTACAGATTGCGAATACAAAGTTGCATTGAACAATTTACTTTACTACGTCACAACGTCAAATCTGCTTGGTTTATTTTTAATTAACCGGCTTAAAAAAAGAGGAGGTGCTCAATTGACTCATTCTCAAAAAGTTGTCCACTTTCAAAAAGTTAAATTGTCGCTCTATGAAAAACCTAAGTAAAATAGCCAAAATAAAGTCAGTCCCACACGACTTCATTCTTGCCTAGGCGAGCATCGAAGTCAAGAGCTAGTAAGTAAACTAATTAACCCATCTTAAATAAAAAAAAAGTTGGTGGTCCATGGCAAGACAGAAATTTTTGTCAAGTGGTCCCTCGTCACTAAAAGGTAAAGAACCTCTGCTATATACTAACTAATAGGAATTATACTTTTTTTCCAATGATAAAAGTAACTAAACAAAATGTTAGGTAGCAGTGATCTCTAGAAGCACCTATCAATATTGTTTACTATTGAACAATATAATTGAAATGACATGGATGGTCGAATGGCAAGTGTATTGGACTACCACGCCCGGTGTTGCGGGTTCGATTCCCGCTTCAGCACAAACATTCGTGTGAAGAACATCGGTGTTTGTCCTGAGTCTGGGTGTTTTCTATGTATGTATTTACAAAAAAAAAAGTATTAAAGTATGCTCAGCCATCTGGTTCCTATAGTACAAGCTCGGCTTAGTTTGGGCTAAATGGCGTTGTGAGAAATCTCCAAAAATAATATTTTATTTATTATTATGATTCGTGAAAAATATGTTTTTCTAAGCAATAGTCCTTCTGTTTAAACACTGTAACTACCGCGCGGCGCAGAGTACCGAAACTACGAAGGGTAACTTGTTCGGCTACAATCTCTTTGATAAACTTCCTCTGGAACTTGGCTCCTCGCACGGTTGTTTGCAAACTTGCACTTAACGTGCAGCTTAATTGAATTGTCCAGAAGTCAATTTGATTCTTCATTGCACTGCAGTTTCAATAGAATGAGCTCAGTTGGAATTTTGAGTAGACTGTTGTTTATTGTGTTGCTTCGTTGTTTTGGGAGATTTTGTTGATAGTTTATAAACCTAAAACATTTTGGTAGGTACGTTCTTTAGTATGCCATGCCTTTGACCATCTAAAGAGCACCTTGCGTTTTCGTAATAAAAAGCCATAGGTGTTGTATGTAGAGGCTGATAGAGCCGAGTGTTAATAAGAAAACAGTATTAATTATTATCTCTACCTACGTGGGATTAGAGAGGTTGTGCTAGTAAGGTCTCACAGTAAGAGACATTAGTATAATTAATAAAATAACAACACCTGCTCAGAATAAAATTATATACCTAGTTGGTACTAATAGGGCTTCAACTTTGATAAATTATGTGGCGGATTAAATCTCGCAAGCAAATAGTTTATCAACAAACCAATTGTAACTGTTAACCAACAAACTGAATTAGAAGTTCATATTTATACAATTTAGTTAGAGAATATCAACTGGGACTACCCAGTACCCAGTCCTGATAACTGAAACCATTTCCATCTGAAATAACAGAACTGGCCTGTGATTATCTTTGAGTATGAGTTATAACTATCGGTAGGTAGGTACCTAAAATGTTAACTACTGGCCAAGTGCTCTACTTTATCCACTATCTAAGTTAAAGTCAATAATATTATTGTAAGAAAGCTGTGGGTCAAAGTTTCGCCTATGTGATAACGAGGTCTAAAAGGTCTTGTTTTAGGGTTTTAGGCCGAAACTAAAGGTAAAGGAAGGTAGAGAAAGGAATGTTTTCAACTTACTTTAAAAAAAGGAGGAGGTTCTCAATTGAGTTATTTATTTATTTATTTAACATAAGACTCTCAGTTAATTTTTTTTTGAGTTGTTTTTTGTATGTATAATTAGGACTTTGTTGTTTAAAAACCGAAACAATTTTTTATTATTTGAAAGTATATACTTTCATATTGGTCCCATAGAAATTTCATGAAAATCGGTTCAGTAGTTACGTTTTTAAAAAGCAAAATAACTGAATAAAATATTTTTTGATGTAAATTAAATTGCGTATTTTGCTTCCCTGTTACTTTTCAGTGGTGTTTAAGGTCACTAAAACAGTCCAATTGAAGTCTGTAATAACTTGATGGATTGATTGACTTCAATTTAATTCAAAAACTTTAATTTTAAGACTTCAATACATCGAGACGTATCGGCATGAACGTTCTTTTTTTGTAAACCGAAATTTCGGAAACCTAATCACCTGAAAACCAAATCTATAGATGTTAGTAGAGCTGCTAATTTGCCCATCTTGTCTGATAGCTATGTAATCGTATTACAATGGGTCCACGAGTTATGTGGGTTGATTACATTTTGCTAAGAAGCAGATTTTCTTGGTGAAACTTAGTTATAATCTTGCGAAAGTTTTTAGGGATGTATGGATAAATAGATGGATGCCAATTTTCATCAAATAATGTCTTATCAGTGTCGCTAATTAAGACATAAATAAATCCAATGTCCTTCATTACTTTTATTCGTTTCTTAGAAATTTAATCTTGGGTAAGTATAACAAATCTGAGATATATTAAGCAAGCAGCCTCGTTCTATTTTGGTCCTAGGCAACTTGTCGTTGTGTTATTATTTACTTGCAGAACGAATATCAGTTTTCCTTATTCATAAAACTAATATTTGGTGTATGTTTGTATGTATGTACCTACTCTAGATTGTACATATTATGTAATTCACATAACGCATAGTATCTGTGAACTAATAATTACAAAAACTAACGGTTAGTCTAGGATTGCAGACGTATATAATTTATGAAAAGACAAAATTAAATACTGTATCTTGACGTCATACCTATATGATAGCGGCTTCATACAGGCCCCGTAAAATAGTTTTCAAAATTATGTTACTTACTTGCTTCTTTTGGTGGATATGTAAATTTTGTTGTTTTCATTGATAACGTTATTCTATTTTTACCTTTAGAGTAGGTACCATCATCCCCATTGCGAGTTCAATTCCAGTAATGTGACTAATGTATTCGAAGTACCAATTATAGTTTCATCTTCCCTTCAAACAGCTGAGCTCACATCTAAATCTAATATAATAAGTGGATAGAGGTTTCATATTACAAATAGGTTCCTATAATATCATTGATGTTAAAAGCGTTTCAAGCAAGTTTACTTCACACGAGTTCCCTCTTCTCCCTTAGCTTATGCCTTTGTAATTTGGTACCTATAGCTGTTTCTCAGTGACCAACTTATTTGACATGCATTGCTTTATTTATCACGTTATGAATAATAATGTACTTAGTCCTGAGTTTGATGAGTGATATGAACAAACTTTGGAACATTAGAGAAGTTTCCTCTTTGTACAACATGATAAAGACGAAGGCCGTCTTCGCTTTCGACATAGCTTAAAAAAGGTTCTTAACAAGTCCTGAAAAAAAAGTAGGTACTTACAAAGAAGTTTAAAAAAAAAACAATTCAGTGAAAAATAAATCTCGGATCAGATCATAGTTTGTAGGTCAGACTACACATAAATCCTAAGAAATAAGTATTCCAAAGACCATCATATTATTTGAAGAATCTAGCATTCATACTGATAAAGTTATGCATCAAAAACATAACCCTCTTTATTCGTAGTCGGGTAAAATGTAGACGTTCCGAATTTACACGCTAATCAAAAATTTGGCATTTACTGCCACTATTATAAACTTGGTGAAAGTTTACTTTCCTCTTAATTTTCTTTCTTATAACAGGTTTTATTGTTTTATAAACCACAACAAGTAAGAAACTAATTTACGTGCCGTTTCAAACAACATCGAAAATAAATAAATTGAATGACGTCATTCCATACCGTATTCAAGTTGGCAGAAACCTTTAATGAGAGGATCGAGAGAGGAATTTCGTTGTTTGATACAGATACAATTTTATCGGCAAAATAGTAATTATTTTTTATATAAACAATTTTTGAGCACGTGATCTCTGCAGTAAGAATTTGTATGAGTATTATCATATTTTTACCTACACTTACAAAAAGCGTGAAGTGTTTAATTATAGTTAAAAGGTTTGACCAACAGAGAACAATGCCATCTCGTGATTCTCTGTATGTAAATTGTATTTTGTTCTTTAGTTCCTCTTCTGTATGGCAAAATACTAGGTAGCACTTGAAGTAGATAACTTTTCAAACTAAAGAGAGGATACGAGCTGGTGTTCTCCTGATGGTAAGAGATCATGCCTGCCCACAACCAAAGCAATGCTGCACAGGACTTTGTACATGGTCCGACACTGCTATAGCATTCGTCGTTCTCGAAAAACCTGCAATTTCACTAGCTGTGTCCTTCCAACCGGAACACAGTAATGCTTACACATGACTTCTTTGCGGCAGAAGATTTGGCACTGTGTTCGTACCTATCTAGGCATATATCCTGCAGGGGCGCCTTTAACTTATTTAGAAAGCAGTGTTTAGTATACTTGTATTATACGCGTATAATATTCTGCCGTAAAGCAGTAAAGTGTAAGCATTACTTTGTTCCGCTTCGAAGGACGTTGTATCTAGTGAAATGTAGAAGCATTTTGATTTCACTGTGATAACACTATTTGCCATTAGGTACTGTCAACGCAATAATTAGGTCAAGTAAAACAGATGCCTCATTAGATGTTTATTTTACCAATTAAGTCTGTCAAAGCACCGAGTTATCGCCACATCCCCTTGGACCGAGATCGATCACCAACGAACCACAAGCTCATTAATACGCATACCACAACCCCGTAACATCCAATGACATCCACGTTAGATGTTGTACCGGGTGACCAGCGTAATTAAATTTCCACTGATTATTGGCAAATGTGTGTCCAAATGGAATTGAAATGCTCCGAATGATTGAGCACGCGAAAATTCGATACACTGACGTCTAGCTAAATGGGAAAGGGCTGGTTATCCCACTAATAAGCGTAGCATAAATGGGAATGTTCGTGGTGATAAATAGTTGTTAGTAGATGTTTGTGGCTGATATTCAGGAACTCACCCTGAATTTCAGCCAGTGACCCGGAAAAGAACAAAGGCTAACTTTTTATATCGATACCGTGCAAGTGCTCGAATCAAATACAAATTCATGACTAGGCTAGGCACTGGGCTGGGCAGAGAGTCATAAAGAGTGTAAATTTTGTAAGATGATGAGATGGTATGTATAGGTATAGGTGTTACGCAATAAATATACTATTTTTTACTCCATTTTCCGCAATTGGAATCGTTATTTGGTCCTACTTGCGTGAGAATGTTACCTTCTAGCTACGGATGTAGCTAGCCTAACTCAATCCAGAAGCGCAAAAGATTCCTGGGCTCTTCACAGGCTTCGCGGAACGACCTCGGATGCCCGAGGGTTTCGTGTCGTTGTGCTGTCATTCCCACGCATTCCAGGACCAAATATCTATCAAAACATGTTGATTGGGTTTCGGCTTAGGTGATTGCCACAAATGCCCTTATCGCCTACCCTAGGCCTAACACCTACCTACTTCTCCATAACTTACCCTAGGTGTAGATATAACCCAGCTATTTTAATCACCCTGTATATCTGTTCAGAGCCCTCGATTGGGACGGGCAATGTGAAATAAATTATTCTGTAGCAGTGGAATGCAGGGGATGGTTGCAGTCTCTGAACAAGTGGGTAGGTACTATGCAATATTAAGGGCTTACCATATTGTGAAAGTTGGAAACAAACTGATGAAATGGACAGATGCGTTCAGGCTAAAATCACACTAGAACTTTAATTTGATTTTATTTTTATTTTAACAGAAAACAAATCTCTATTACAATTAAAAAAAAACATATACTAAAAAGTACAAAGCATACATTTGTTGTTCACTTAAAATTGTGCATAATGTTGTTGACGAGTCAGTTGATGTTAGTCTGAACAATAATCGTTATATCGAACTCATTGATATTCTAAATATGTCAATATCCATGCAAATTGTGCTATAATAATAACATATATGATGCAACGGGTTGTTGTGTGAAACATTGTTATTATAGACAAGTATCGCAAATAGTGAGTGAATACGCGAGATGGCGTTCATATAAAGTAAAAATGTCACTTAGTAAGTCATGACAAAACTCGCCATGTTCGGAATTTTATACAGACTCAAACTATATTTAACTATATGGATAAATTGATAGAAAAGCTAAGTTAACTTTATGGAAAATGAGCTAAAGATTAACAGTTGATGAGCTTCCATCATAACTAACTAATTTCACATTAATCGTAGTTAATAAGTAGGTAATTAATATTCAAGCACGTACTGAATTTATCGTAGTTATAAGATAAACCAAAATGGTGTAAAGATAAATACTTCAACGAAAGATTTACAATGCTATCCAAGTTAAAACGCAAGATTCGTTTGAACAAAGGCAGAATATCTTCCAGATTAAATTTCTAGAGCGTGCGTCGATACTAAATTTTGGAGCCGAATTACAAGCGACATTTGAATGCCGAAGGAAAAGTAGCTAGAAGACTCAGAAGGCAGAAGGGAAAACGAATAATGGAATGTTTAATACTTTATTAAAAAGTACTTAGTTCATATTTTAAAATTTTGTATGTCAATATGTCCCATATTATTTGAATGGTAGTATGTCTATGTTTAATATGAAATTTGCAGCCACATTTTGCAACAAAACACTTATTTATGAGCCTATTAAAACATGTATTGTGTCAAGTGCACGAAAGGAGCCTCTTCGAGGTGCACTTGAAATCCTTTCACCACACTGGTTCGAAATAACTAGTGACAGACAAGAAGAAGAAACCCGTCAACCCGTGACCACGGCTGTTGCAATACAGTCGAAACGTCGGGACACAAAAACATACGAGGTTAGCGCGATAAATACCCGTTATAATCAAAAAACTATAAGAAGAAGAAGAAGAATACTTTATTGGGTAATATACAAAATTAATGCAATAATCAAAGTTTACATAACCTGGCATGTTTGTTTGTATCGGTAAATGTTTTGATTGATGGTAAAAACAGTTTTGCCCAATCTCTTCACTTATGTTAAACATATCAAAACAATAATGGTACTAAAACATTTCGTTAGGTTCTAGTAACAAATTCAATGTTATAATTAACTTTTTTTTTTATTTATACATAGTCAATTTATGTCTTCAAAAATGTGCAAGCGAGATTCTGAGCCTAAGCTTTTCATCTTTTGGTAATTAATGATATTAAATATCTTTTAGTAAAATAACTTACAAATTATCTTAATCATACTCCTAGCCTATTTTACGGTTAAATATTTACGTAAACTCCACTGAAAATATTATCAAGCCTCTTTGAGTGGTTGTAATATTGTGTAAGTTTTATGATCACTATAAAAGAAGACAACCAGCATAAAGATAAATAGTCTAGCCATACAAAATAAGAGTGCTTTTACACTTACGACTCTACAATTACCATATTCTCAACCCCGCTTTTCGCACCCCGAGAGTAGTGAAAATTATAGTTACGTAGTGAACAAGGGTTGTAAAAATGTCCCGTGTAATGGAGAATGTGAAGGGGCCTTTAATTAAAAGTCCACGCGGCGGCGGCGGTCCTTACGAACAATAAAACCTATTCACTTTGAATGGTCCATAGTTTTTTTATGGGTACCTTGCTCTGCTATAATTATAATACTCTATTTGAATCGAAGCTCAAATCATTATGCTGGTCCCTGTTTAACTTATGTAGACAATATAGGCATCGGACAGAGATGCTCGTGGTGTTGTTATAAGCACTATTTGAGACTTAAACACAATATTGCAGATACATTTGGAAATTTTCTATATTTTTAAAGCCAAGTTGAAAACAGCATCTCAAAATTTAATCTAATGCCTGGGTTACCCAGGCATTAGATTAAATTTTATATTCTATTCCAGTAAACATTCCAGTCTAGCTTTGGAATCCAGTGCTGAAATGCCACTGTAATAATGTGAACCGGGCATAATGTTAATTATAAGAATAAAAAGGTAGTAAAAACATCCAATAGGCAGCGCGTCCCTAACAACTAATAGAAGTTGATTACATTATGATTTAAGGTAAACCCAGAAATTGGTTACCTTTTTCATTTTATAAACACGATTTTTACTCTGGTTGAAAAGTGGAGTTTTAAAATCAGACAATACATGTTACCAACTAAATATCCTCAACTTATTTTTTACTAAAACTATGTTTTAGAAGAAAAAGGCAGACGTTTACACCTAAGACCAATTCCACGTCGACAGGCCGTAATCCTGGTCATATTTCACGGCAAAGCTCCGATGAAACACGGCGTTTCAGGACACGTTGTTTTGATTTATGAACTGTTTAAGTACCGTTTAAAACTAAACTGAGGAAAATAATCCCCTTTATTACCCTGTTTTGGGATAGTCAGTGTTGTTGTTAAACGTTTTTATGAATTGATGCTTCCATTGTTGTAACATGTTTAGTTGGAGTCGGCTAGCCAATTTGGAAAACTTCGACACCAGAGTAGGCTATACAAATTAATAAGCCAGTGGCAATAAAAAGATTTATTTCGTACTTAGTTTTATTGAACTCTTCTTTAAATCCGAAGGTCGTGAATTCGAACCCGGTCCGATTTCCTGTTCAAAAAGATCTATGTCTGCATTTAAAATACGTGCTTAACGGTAAAGGAAAAACATCGTGAGGAAACCGGCATGTCATAGAACCTAAAGTTCGAAAACAAGTCAAGTGCACGAAAGGAGCCTCTTTGAGGCGCACTTGAAATCCTTTCACCACGCTGGTTCAAAAGATCTAGTGACACGATAAAAAGAAGATTGAACTCTTTTTACAACTATCATCATTATCATCACAAGCCAGGTAGGACCCACTGCTGGGTATAGGCCTTATTTCGCTTTAACCAGCCTCCACTATAATTACAGGAAATCTCAATGGAATAAGGTTATAATATTAAAGCATAATATAATCAATATTTAAAAGGCTTACTACTGACACGCCAAACCGCTGAACGTAGAGACTTGAAACTTCGAGGGAGTGTTCGTCAAGAAGTGCAGGTGCGTACTAGAAAAAGGATTTTATTAATTCACAATGCAAACGAAGTTTCGCCTATCTATTGAGTCTTTTATATATGAGGAAACCATCTATAGCACAGATATTGCTACTGAAGTGTACCCAACAAACACACTCTCAGTGATCAGGATTCTAGGAAAAGGTAATTCCGGTAGAGTTGAATTCAAAACAGTTTGAACCGCTTTTAACATCATCAACAGGAAAGTTTGTGCAAACATTTAGCAACTTGCAGTCGGTTTCCACCTCCAGCTGCGACGAATCTCTCAAACTGATTAAAGGGTCTAAGTAAGAAGAGTACAGAGAAAGTTTCATTTAGTCGAATTCAGCTGACACGGACTCGATTGCGTATGGAATACATTACTAGCGAAACGCAATTTGTACAACCCCACAATTTATGGTCGCATCCCACTTTATCCAGAAACAAAAATAAGAGAGGGTAAAAAGTAAAAATAGGGTAAAAAGGAAAACGAGGGAAAAATGATAATTTAGGAGTGAAGATGACGTAATTTTGTTAAATTAGTTTTAGATAAACCGTCGACCACAAAATTCAATTAAAACATTAACCTCTTTTTTATATTATATATATATATATATATATATAGTTATATTTTAACCTACACAGCTGACATCCGTGAGCCTCATATGGTTCCAACGGAAGATCAGCGCTGGGATGCCATGCTTCCCAGCAAATGCTGAGTTGGACGCCATTTTGTGTCAACTTAAGTAGGTAATTAAGTTAGTTCAAAGATTAGCATGGTATTATACCTATATATAAGTAGCATAGTAATTTTTGTACAACAGTTGTCACAAATAAAAGATTTTTTACTTTACTTTTTACTCTACTTTTTTTTTCGTAGTCGTGTAAAATACAGGGGTGTGTAAAATATGTGACACTTCACCCTATGTGCACGTACCCTCGTAGGTTTCCATGTCGTACATGCCTGTAGCCACATTGCGTTAAAAAAGCGACCTAAATCAAATTACCTTTATCAGGGCTGAGGCCTTAAAATCATTATTGGATATAAAAAAATAAGACCGAGATTTTTTCAGTAGTAATAAGCTCTACTTTAACTTTGATCATTTTTCCTTATAGATTGGAGGAAAAGTGCTAGATTCGATTTCGCGAAAAATAAACATATGAAATTGGTAGAGTAGCTCAGGCATAAACCTATCTTAACTTTGAATTAGCAAGCTTTTAGGTACCGCTAGGGTGAAAACTCGTTATAACACGAAAATAGGGTTTTGTAAGATTAAAACTTTGTATAGAAAGCGCCTACGCGAGCATCGGTAAAATAAAACAGAAAGTCTAACTTAACATAACATAGGTAATTAAAATATTTAACCTAGTTAAATTATCTAAAAATTGGTGTAAAATGTTCCTAGCATTATTTGTATTGTTATTACCAAACCGATATATTTTTTCTTTAACACTTAAAACCCACTAAGGTTCGTGCACACTGACATACGATCAAACAACACAAATCGAACTGTTGTTTTACATCCCCTAATAGACCTTTGATCACGCTTAACTTCCGCCCAATCAAACTATTATTACACCGAAATCACGAAACTGAATAACACCCCTAAGATAAACAACCGCGTACATAAATAACGGGACGGTTAACTAGCCGATGTACGGGGACCGTAATATATTCACTGGCTGATCCCAATTTGTCTGACCTAACGCAATATTGGACGCTGACCCCTATATGCCTGCATATTTTGGACTTTAACGGTTTCAAGTTTGGGCAAATGAAGAAAAATGTTTAATTATAAGTTCAGTGTGAGTGTGTAGGTACCTAAACAAATAAAATTTTCGACAAGAATGATTCTGCGAATTCGCAAATGGAATCAAATAGATGTAAGAACTCTATTTTCAAGTAAAACGTGATGAGATAATTGATCATTCACTCTGTGTTCATACTATCTCATTTATCAACAAATTATATAATTTTTTTTGGATGTTTGTTCCATGAGTTACAAACATCTATCCACATTTACAAGCTTTCGCATTAATATTGAGAGAATAAAATAATCCCTCACATAATTATGTAAGTATTCAATAAATAATTGATTGATTCAGGCGTTACTTTGCGGAAATCCATAAATATCAACAAATTATATAAATATATTTAGTAATAAATCCGCTCAATTTACAAACAAACGTTTTAATTAACTTAACTTTAGTTTAGAACTTTCGTACATATTACTATATTATAAACCAAAGAGTCAACGAACAGAAAACCAAAGTTTAAAGATACGACACGTGTTTCGCCTCTACACGAGGCATCATCAGGAGGTGTGGACTCGCCGAAGTTTGAAACGAGAACTCTCGTTTTCTGAACGAGAACTTAGTTAATTAAAACGTTTGTTTGGAAATCGAGCGGATTTATTACTAAATATATTTATATAATTTGTTGATATTTATGGATTTCCGCAAAGTAACGCCTGAATCAATCAATTATTTATTGAATACTTACATAATTATGTGAGGGATTATTTTATTCTCTCAATATTAATGCGAAAGCTTATAAATGTGGATAGATGTTTGTAACTCATGGAACAAACATCCAAAAAAAAATTGTTTTGCTGAAATTCAGATCCTAGAAAAGGAAAGAGACTACTTTTTAACCTGATACGCCTCAAATGAAGCAGCAAGCAAATCAACAAATATAAATTAACCTAAAATTATTCTAAAATATGAAGAGAGTGTAAAAATGTTAAAACGGATAACTCGTCCGCGCAAATGTGTGAAGAAACAAAACGACTCAAATATGCATAATGAAATTATGTTACAAAAACCGCTCTCATGTGAAAACACTGTAACATAGAGTCGACTCTAGGTGGTCGTTCGCACTGGTATAATTGTTTTCTCATTTAGATTGTAGCCTTCCCCGGTCCTAGGTATTACTTAAATAGTATCGACACTAGATATTGGTAGATTTGAAATATTTTCGATCCATTATTTAGACTGTTAAATCCGTGAGATGGAATTTTCGTTTGATCAGTCAAACTAAAACTATACCTATACAATCAGATTAACTAATGTTCGTAACAAATATATGTAGGAGTGTCGCTACTGCATAATATAATCTAAACTGTCGGTAGTGTTCTGTGACGATAATTAAATTTAAACGGGCTCATTAGATTATTTCACATCAAAGGATTATTACGAAACAAATCTTAATTATTACTTCATTAACTTTATCTGCCATTAAGATTTTTATAGCGCCTGCTGAAGCTGGAGGTAATAATGCGGTAATAGGAATTAAAATTAATTTGAGAAAATTGTAATCTAACTCACAATTATAATCTCAAAATATGGCCACAATCTACTAATAACTAGAAATTGTACTACTGTACAAAACTTATATTAATTACCTAGATGAATAACAGAAATTCACTAAAAATATTGTAAAGTATACTTATATACTCACTGGTTAGTTTTTAGAAATGGTATACAAAGGAAAGATTATATAGATTGTTACACTGAGAAATGGACCACGCTGGCATTTACCAGAGAGAACTGGAGAATAGGGAGAGAGGCTTTTGCTATTAGGTATGACAGGGCAATATTGATAATTATTATTTTAAAAGGTGCAAGCAAGGAAAGTGCATTAGTATGCCTTGTCATAGCAGCTTATACAACCATAATGACTTGGGATCATAAATACACGTCCTACGATTGCATATATAATAATCGTTATATGCGATCGAAGGCGATATCGATACTTTATAATATTTCATTGCAAACCTGTTCCCCATCGCGAGAATTATTTACTTCATTTTGTTGCTAGTAATTGATCAGACATTTTATAAAATTATTGGCGTTATAAATTGTGTTGGGTGTAATTGCGAAAAAATGCACCTTAGACTTAAAATACTTTAAAGTATATTCCTCCACATATCCGTCGACGATGAACTTTGCTAAATTAGATTACCGGAGTTATTATTCGTTGTCTAGGATGGAATAAAATACATAAAATATAGATATCAATGTGCATTAAATTTATTGACATATATTTTTTAATTCGTAGAATAGTTTCCTAACTGTATTATAGGATTTAGAAATAAGATTATAGATAGATAAACACCTTAATTGATACCAACAAGAACAAAACAATAGAACAAAGTGTAAAAATATCGTCGATGAATGTTGATGTAGGTACCTATATTCTTCGTCAATCTGGTGACTCCTGCCGTCCAATGTTTGCGAGTATAACACGGCTAAGCGACATTATATCAAAATTGACTTCAACTTAGCAATGTCTAAGACATTAAACGGCAGAACAATTACTACCACTTTGCTGACTGCCCTGACTGGTCTCAGTGGTCTCTATCACCTTTGAAGATATCCTTCAAACTCTGATTGATGATTGGACGAACCCAAAGTTTCCATGTTGGTTTTATCGACAAAATTTAGTGGATTTTGTAGTGCTTGATTTCAAAGGTTTAAAATATTTACCCCGTTATTGTATAAATATAATTGGGGTACGTGTAAAAATAAGCTCTGTTTCTTTTGGTAAATTATTTTGTGTAAGGGAGCAAGTCAAACAATGTCTCGTAGTTTAATTTATGTGGACATTTTGTTTGTGCTACGTTATTAAAACCGGCTCCCTACATCCCGTATAGACCTTTATACGGAGACATGGGATTGTTTGTACAAACACGATAAAACAATATAAGCTTAATGAATGCGTTAGTGCGAAAAAAAAACGTTTTGTTTACCTATAAAATACTATTTATATGTAAATAATAATATTTGGTACCTACCTATAAAATATTGAAACAATATATAAATGAAGATAATAAGCTTTAGGAACGTATAATAATATATAGCCGTTTATTCTAAACTTTGGGGTTACATGTTTTTTGTAATGTTATAAGTTCAGGTTCTATTAAAGGATGTCCCGCAGTTCGGGGAGCCTCTTGGCATAGGCCTCCTCTAACCTTTTCCACTGGGTTCTGTCTTGTGCTACCCTTCTCCAGTGCTTTCCAGCTTCAAGTTTTAGGTCGTCTTCCCATTCCCATCTTGTTTGTTGTCAACAAACAAGATAGGAACGTATGATAAGGTTTAATGATAAACGATATGTTTAATGAAAAACTAAGATTTTTTTAGACATTATCTGGCGTAAAAGCAAAAAAATTATTCTCTACACCGGTAAGCTGAAGAGTGGTTGTTCTCAATTGCATCTGAGACTCGGTTTTTAATCCTGCCAGGAAATTAAGTTACTTTTGCCAAATAATAATAAAAGGTCCTCATGAGTCCCATTTCTTACCGATAAATCTCTAAGAAACTGTACAATAAACCCATTTCAGTTACAGACACAAAAGCTTACATCAGTACAATGACTTGCCTTATAGGTGACTAGTCGTTAGAATCCACCTGGGTATTAGTTCCGTACATCGTACAATCAGCAACAAAGGTAATATTTTACCAAATTATACTTAGCTCACAAGGGAATAAAGTCTATTATTGAACCGATATGGGCTTATTTGTCAGAATACCGAATCATCGCGTCCACCGCAATGAGATGGACGCTTTTAGCGATATTAAAACGTTAAGCTACAAACATCGGTACTTTGTTTTATTGATATGAATGAGCTTGCTACCAGTTTAATAATGATCTGAGTACCACCTGTTTAAATTCAGTGGTTAAAATGTTCTCGTTTGAATCCTACGAAATTTAGTATAAAATGTTTATAACTTCCGAAAACAAAATATCTCTGTATTTAATTTTGTACCACGCCGTAGATTGTGGCCATTCATGGTAATTAAAAGTTGCTGGTATTACAAACTCATTAAAATTTTAAATGGAATATTTTGGCAAACCGTAAACGTCAGTTTAACTTAAGCTTCTCTCTCACTCGGCTGTCTAATCGCTTATTTTTTTATATCTTAAAATTCTAGTAAATCAAAAAGTAATTAAACTATTGATTGGTACCTAGTAATAGTAACTTATCTAAGATGAAGGTAATGAGCCAAGTCTGCTCTTCGCCCGACTCTAGACTGGTTCTTTTTTACTAGGTGTGATCGGCAATATGAGTAAAACCTCAGTTTAAATTGGTATAGTCTGAGCTATCAACTGCTGCGTAAAATCACTTTATGTACTAACTAACTCACTGGCCTACATTTTTAAACGAATGTGTTTGCGTCAACCAGTTTTCACCCAAATATTCTTATTTCTAAATATTCAAAATCTCAATGTTACCAATATTCTATTTAGCTCTATCGCACTTACGTACTGAAATGCGAGACGTAGCATGACAAATGAAAGAACAGCTTTACTCATTACTGCAAATTCAAATTTAATTTGAATGTCAGTTGAAACTTGATGAATTTCAGAACAATATGTTGAGTAAACTGTGAAATATTGCTAATTAGAGATTGATTGGTGGAATATTTAATTTCATTTAACCTTCATTTCAAATGGTAATTTATTTATGACTGATGAAAATACATTTGCCTACTACATACTCGTATGTATTTATGACTAATAGCTTGACGATCGTTCGTTTATGAATTGTCATATTTCAGAAAATGTAACGATTTTTATATGTAACATATCGTTACTAGCGGCGTTTGTTGTGATCGCGTAGAATTTCACGTAGAATAAATACCCTTTTCATGCATGTGGTGCATGAGTTACTTCTCTATAATATTAATTTATACTTTACTAGTAACAACTTCTATTGCGTTGCAAATTTTCAAAATTCCTTTCTTAACTCACACATCCTCCAAGTTTTAAATCTTTACGTATGGTGTTTTGGCCTGTACGTTGACTGTCAGTCAGTCAGTCAGTCAGTCCCAAGCCTTTTATTATTTGATTTAGTGATTAGTAGTACAATGTTGATTTATTTTATTTTATTATTTCAGGTAATTTACAATCTTGCCATCTGCAAGAAGTGATTTGCTGTGGAAAATTAGTTTCTGAACAATGTAAGTACCTATTAAATTTATTTTATTGAGTGGAGAACGCGTCTAGGCAAGCGTAGTATAGGATGACCTTAGGCAGGATGGAGCGATGATATGCGCCCTATAGCTGGCTGAAGTTGACAAGAACAGCCGAAACTAGGGATTAGTGGCGTGCCTTGGGAGAGACCTAAGTCCAGCAGTTGACTGCTATAGGTTGATGATGATTAAAAAATAAGTTATCCATAACTACATCATTTTTTTATGTTAATTAAGCTTTTATTATTATATTATCTAATCCGGTTTTAAACGTAGGCTTTTTTAATGTTTATCTAATACAAGTTAAAACTGTGTTTATTTGTAGCCCGTAAAACAAATAGAGCCTATTTATGTAGAGTGACTGGACATTCGTTACACCTACACAATTTATAGCTATAGATATGTTATATTAATCTGTGGTTCCGTACGAGTTCGCGCGGGTCCAGCAGACCGTGGAACGTCATGCTTTTGGACTATTGTATATTGACTATAAACTTTTTTTTATATTGAACAAGAGTTTGACTATGAACTTTTTGCTTGATAAAATTAAAATGAAAAAAATATCGGTACGTGATTGATTTTCAAACAAAATTGCCCATGTCTTTTTAGTTAGAGTGACATGTATTATTGTCTGCCAGTTTCATTTATATATGAAGAAACAAAGAAAGACTTAAAGTATTGTAAAATTTAAAACTGGTACCGTACCGTGTAACCACATACCACTGTAACATTTAGGTAAATATTATAGCAGTTAAATACAACACTTCATTTTGTTCTCTTATAAATCTGTTTCGTTTAAAAGCTCACAAATAAAAGACGAGCAAGTTGTATGCATCGAACCGGAAAACTAAAATGGAAATGGAGGACACTTGCAGCCAATACTTTTTTTCTTCTCTAAGTGGAATTTTGAACATTATTTCAATAGCTGTCCAGACAAAAAAAGTAGAATAAAAGGCAGTTGGAAAGTATTTTGAGCACGTCCTGTGCCGAGCTTTGGCCCCCGTTGTGACTTTTAATTAATTTTGGAAAAAATCCATTGTTAATCACGTTCGAAGTGCACCAAGTTTTGGGTTGCTTTTTGAACCCTAAATGGACAGTGTAGAAAAAAAGAAAGAAAGAAATAAACATATTTATTATATCTTAGGATGACATTAAAGTATAGTTAAACAATAGGTACGTACAGTGCAGTCAAAAAAAGTTTATGCTCAGCATGTGTTGCAGTAGACTGCAACGACAAGTAAGTTAGAACTCATTATTATTATTTTTTTAATTTTAAGCTCAATTAAAACGGAGCGTTTTGACAGAATCATTGAGCCAGTTTCTGCTGACAAAATTAACTTGCTGACTAAGCATATTTTACGTAGGATATTTTGGGGCTATATGATCCCCAAAATATCCTACCAAGGCATTTTATTTTTCTTTTCACGTCAATCTCATTCAGATGAGACGTGAGAAATTAACATACCTCGAGTAGGTATGTTGCGTCTCACGTTGAAACTCAAAATAGGAAGTTTGTATACAAGGCGGAACTCAGGAGCGCCTTCAAGTCTTATCTGAACGCCGAAGTTGTTGTGGTGTTCATTAGGAAACAGGATTGGATTACTCAAACACTCTTCATTAACTTAATGACATAAGATAACATTTATAAAACAAGGTGCCTAAATAAGAAAATGAAGCTACTGAGGGCGAATACACAGTGCGACCAGTACGGTGTGGCAATCGCACGCAACGTTTCATCCCTTGAGTTCTGTGACAGATTTCAACTAGCTTATTATTATCATATTTGTAGGCAGATGACAGCTTTTTTCAAAAGGTTTTTACGTTGATCTAATCGGCTAGCCTATTGAGGCAAACATTTGGGCAGAAGGTTTGTAGCAACGGCAACGGAAGAGCTTTAAACTAAGACTATCGAATATCCGGCACGGACTTCCACAAACAGAGTCAACGTTGTGTATAAAATCGCACCGCATCGTGTGGTCCTCGCCTGAGCAGCGCTTTCGTTTGAGTTCACAGTTACTCGCTTGTAAATGAGTCGGCCCAATTTGTATCTAATTTATTTTGTAGTGCTCGGAATTAAAATTCTAATGGGATTAAGGTCTTCGGCGTTGTTACATAAATTTAAATAGCCACATAGATTTATCTAAGGAAATTTTAAATTAAATTGGGAGTTTGATGTTGGCTGGGAGGTTTACTAGAAGTTATTTCTTAATTGAATAATGAAATACCTACAAATAAATTGTGTAGTACAATTTTAACCTTAAGATTTCTTGAATTTTCTGAATATACCATACATAAAATGATACAAAATATTGATAATTATAATTATCAATCAATCCAAATAAATACTTCCACTGTCGCTGGGCAAAGAAACTTACTTTCATTCTGTGCTTACAAACAATATACCATTTAAAATAAATTTTCAGATTTAAATAAAAACTACTGACAAAACTGGTAAAATATTAAATTATGTTCCGGAAACTACTGTCTCTATTATTTCTGTAAATAGCGAAAAAAGCGCGATAGCTCAAAACGCCCAAACAAAAACAAAAGCAGAATCATTATTAAGAAATTCATTAATTGCAATTGATCTGTCACTATCGCCCCACACCGGGATTTATACGCAGCAGATACGTTTGTATCTTGTCACTGCGTATCAAATAAATGAGTCCGCTCGGTTTGATTCATGTGAATGGGGAGCGGGAAATACCCTGGCTGCAAATAAAACGGACCGAATGTATAAAGGACCTCAATTCACTGTAGCTACGTCATCCGGCTCGGTCCGGCTTTTTGGAGGTGCATCCGGACATATGAGTAACTGAATTAGGTATAGGTATTTGAATCACCAAGCTTAGACTATGAGCATCGTAGTCTACCCTGTCCTGGAGGCCTTCTAAATCTGCATAATTTTCCGGTCAAATACTAAAGAGTGCTCTGAGGTTACGGTTTCGTTAGGTCACTTTTGTAATGAATAGGTATTAAAAAGGATAAAATGAATGCCTATTATATCCAGAAAATAATACGTTTATCTGTAATTCAACGGGGGTTCTGAAATTGTTTATTCGTATTGATAAGTACCTACATGTTTTAATAAAGTTAATTTCTTATCTTAGTCCAGTGAAATGTTTCCTAATTTGAAAGCCACCGTGCTCTGATAAACTTGAATAACCTTTGTGCAACATAATTGCCTTAGTAGGTATATAATTATATTTGTTTCTAAACTATCTGACAATACCAGAAATTTGCTAAAATTGAGTAATATTGTGCTCTAGTTTTATTGGTGTGTAAAAACTTCGTGATGCAACATGTTTTTAGAGAAATTCGGTATCGTTGTCCAGCAAACTTAGGTTACTCTTGTTTTGGATGTGTTTATTGAATGGGATGAACGGAATTGCACGCTCTGTTCTCAGTCATTGCACCACAAATGGTTTCAGACAAATCGTTCCGACAGAGGATATTGCGTTTTGCATCGCGACACCTGTATCTGACGCCGCAGTCTGCCTCTGTGTCATAATATTACACATATTGACACTCAACACTAAATACAGAGACAACTATTGACTCCAATTCAGTTGCTTAAAGTTTACGAAAACAGAAAACTAATAAATCAATAAAAATAATATAATACAACTACAAAAAATGGAATGAAAATTAAAAGTAGGTTGAGTAAAGTAAGTTTCTTCAGCAATATTTATTCAATTAGCTTGCTTGTGTAGTTCGGTCCAGAATGCGATGACAGGATATTAATCATCCTATTTATATATTATCCTGAAATAATACAGAGACATTGTAGATGATAGATAACTAATTTGCCTCTCGGTATAAGTAATTGAAGGATATAATATAATGAATGGTATTGATAAATGAAAAAAAAAGTTTGTATCACGATATACGATTGAACAAGTCTTAAATTAGAATAAAGGCATTTTTCTGTTGAAAAATTGGCATCTAACGAAGCGAAGTGTTACCGTGTTTTTGAAACACATAGAGGTTACCAATTTACTATGATGTGCGAATATAGACTTATACTCATACATATTTTATGATCTTTGTAATAATAAATAACATTTTTCTATCAAATATACAGCTTATTCGTTCCCTAAAGACAATTCTGATTCAACAGTTGTACTCAAGTTCAAAGCAAACAAAATTGTAGGCAATTCTCAAAGCGAATTTACTCAAATCCTCTGAGCTAGCTTTTCATTTCCCTAACCTAAACAACAGAACCACAATCAGAGATTCAATAACATTTAATACAAGGAGACAATAACATAATATAAACAATGGTGATTCAATTAAAGGGGTATTGTCGAGTCCGGGAGGTTCCATAACAGTGTCTGAGTGGGTATTACTGCTGGTTATTAGGTCCGGTCGGTTTATCGCTTTCGAACACTCTGAATTCTAAATAGGTGGCCTTGGTAACTTGCATCGACGGCCATCATTTGGAATTACAGGATGCAATGGAATGGGCTTTTTACTAACATATTTATGTATATGTGTTTTCTTAACATGAAAATAAGAAAAATTGAGGTTTTCACAACATTTTGACAAATACTTACCTAATAATAACTTTAAAGTTAATCTAATGATGACCTTCTTCTTTTTAAAGTAAAATAATTTACTACAAACTCAAAAGAGACCTGAAATTTCGGAATTTAAGGAATAAGTTGTCGATATCGAGTTCACTAAGAGAGAACTAAGATATTATTATGATATAGTTACTATGATACTATGAACTCAGTAATACCTCAGTACAACATCTCAATTCACTTCATCTCTATCCTACCTACTAATAAAATTATTCATAAATGTTTAAATGTTACTGTTATTGTTAAGCTTTGATCTGATCAGCATATTAATTTAAGTTCCTACAATAGACAATAGTACTAACAATTCTTCAGGATTAAATTGGATCTTTTCCATAGAGACCCGTCAGACCGTGTCTGGCAAAGCGCAAAGGTAGACTTTTGTTATTTGATCCAGTAAAGAATTCGCCGGTGGAATGCTATTCCCACGAAGGCTCACTCGAGTAACTTAAAGAATCACTTGCAAACGTGATACCTATTTATTTTTGCTGTTTAATTTTACCTCTGCCTCTGCTTTGTTTTGCCCCTTTGTCTTTTGATTGCATGCCGGCAAGAGCATCCCCTTTATTTAGATAAGTTTAAAGAATAACTTACTTTTCTTTAATCTCATTATTGTGCGGACGGACTCCAAAATTGCGACCCTGTTCGGGTCCAGGACATTATTATTGGCGAATTCCGTCCCGGGATCGTTACGTCCGACCAAATTACTTCGCGCCTTGATAAGTATTTTTTTATGAAATTGTCGGTGTGACCCAATCCTCTTTGCTGCAAGTGAAACAAATTGAAAACGAAATTTTCTATGAAATTACGTTTACGAGTGTGTCCGTTGGTTATTGATGCAAAAAGTTTTTATGGTTGTTCAGGAGCGGCAACTTTTTTACGACAGCCCTCGATTCTCGCCACGATAACGACTTCAGATTTATTTGTCTCATCTTACTTAGAATTTTTCTGGTATTTGATAACTAAAGCTCAATATTACTTTGGATATTACTTTACTTTTTGAAGCGATACCCAAAACAACCGCCTTTTCCCTGAGTAGAGTGGTTAAGAGTTCACGAAATGGAAATTGGTACGTATTCTTTTGTTTTTCGATGTGTTCCTCTTGTGGCATATTGGTTCGTTCCAGGGGGAGTAGATATGGGGCCTGAGTCGACTGTGCTCGACTGCGCCGTAGCTTTGCTGAGTGGGCGAGCGGTTCCGCTTCCGATTCTCTTAATTGGTAAATCTTAGCTGACGGGGCTCTTTACAATTAAACCGAATTTCTATGCAGCCACTCGGATGAGCGGGATTTAATGCATCAGCTCGTGGAGTAAGCGTAGGTAGTTGGTTAATCTAAAGCTTAATGTTACCAATACGCTTCTCTAAGGTTCTAAGAAACATAGATTTTAGTTTCATATTATTAATACTTACATTTGAAGAGTGGTAATTAAGACAACTGTGTATTTTCTGTAACTTTTACAAGTATGTAGGTGAAACAATTATTTTTCAGTTTTATGTGAGTAATGGGATATTTAATTTTATGAATATAACCTATATATAGTAACAAAAAATATAAATGTAGAGTCGATGCTTTTACCTGCTAAAGTGTGAACGCAACGTATGTTAGACTTTGTGTACGATATAAACCAAAGCAAAGAAGACAACTGTGAGACAATAAAACAACCACAAGGCCACGCGCATTGTTCAAACACTTTTGTCGCTCAATGTACCTACATAATTGATTCACTTGCGAATCCGCGGCACGTACCAAACTTGTCCAGAACGGGACTTTGTTGGCAACCGATCTCATTTTCGATACATTATGGAGGCGCGAATCAATTAGCTACACGTGGGATCGTAATCGGCGAGTCCAAAAACACAACCTTGGTTAAAATATGGCGCAAAAGTTAAGCGATAGCGTTTGAGCCAACGATAACTGGGTCGAATTGGTTAGGCGTCTAGTTTTACTTCATACTAGCTAGGTACTAAGGTTGGGATAACCCTAAAAGTTGTCTACTCTGCTTTCTATAAGTTTGTGGTATTTTAAAGTTGTTATCTTTGAAATACTTAATACTTTTGTATGTTAATACGAGGCAACTTAATGTATTCACAAAAGTTTTACTTTCAAATTAAATATTGAAAACTCAATATAAGCTAACTAGCTATAATCTGTAACTTTAATTGTAACATTTTCTAATCAAATTGAATTTCTACGAAAATTGCACCTCAGTTATTTTCTAGCTTGATAATGATAAATAGAGCGAATGTGATGAATTATTAAATTTAAAGAAATCAAATTAATTTCATCAAAACATCCTTCCTGAAGAATGATACGGATAACTTTTATTGTATATTATTTATGAGAATGATGTCGCTGATCCAATTTTTAGATGCCGCTCACCCTGCCTAACAAATGGAAACGTTCAATATGTCTGAGTAATAAATAGTACAAGAGCTGACGACCAAATCCATGTATCATGGTGGTATGGCCAAAAACAAGATGCCAATAGATAATTAGATGTTCCCGACTGTGTAACGGCATACTATTGCAATAATATATGGTATGGTAATGCACCTTACCGTAGATTTTGTCATTTTATCACAAAAATAACAAACAACAGATTACCTAGTCTTTTGAGTTGAGCGCGTTACCAAAGCAAAGAGTACCTTTTGGGTTCACTAGACGACTCCACCGATTCCAAATAGTTAAGCCATAAGCCATTTTTTATCAGCTATAGTCAAGCGTTAGACCACCACCTCACCTGATGGATAGCGAAGGTGTGGTCGACGATGCTAAAAGAAACTGATTCACTCTGGACTTGAAGACACCGAGCATATAGCAATCTGGGAAAACAAACGCTGCGTGTAACGAATTCCACTCAATATTAATGACACAAAAATATTGGTCGTCATCTCTTGTACTATAATACCCTGAGCTACTATTTATCACGCGGCAAAAACGGCGCCGTCTCTTGAGGTCGAGTCAAGTTTTTCGCGAGTTTTGATATGCGAGATATTGGATTTCCAAATGATCGGAAAAAATAGCTTGATATATTTTGGATGATGTGATCAAGTTTTGCGAAATTCTTTGATTAAATTTTTCGTTTAGGGATATTGTAGGCTTACCGATTGAAACGCTGGAATATATATGTAATTACAATCAACATTTTTGCTAAATAAATTAATATTAGATTCATTCATTTGAGTTAAATATTTCGGTTTACAAAACCTCAGTCTGCTTGACTACCTTACCTTTAGATTTTATAGTGCCCCAAAAGGGCTGACATGCGATTCTACCACTTAATTGTATATTGGTCAGCATTTTTACCATGTTAAGACAATGAACGTATTGAATATTGAGAGTGCCTACTATTAAAGCACTCTATAGGTACATACGCTACGATATTATCGATACTAGGAGTTCCCAAAAATTGGTCGCGTTTTATCTGAAATATTAAATGTTGACATTCAAAATGCTCTATAAAATTATATCAAAGGAAAACTCTCACAAATAATGTTCTAAAATGGCTACACCATTATCCTATCTACCCTATCTCATCGCTAAGCATGGAAACTTCTTTCGCCGAATAAACGAGTTAAATCAACCATAAATTTACCCCAAAATGGGCTTCCCGAATAAGTTATCATCGGATGCTAGGAACACGGAATGGAGAATTTTATCTCCCGATAACAGTGGCTTTCTTTTTACATAAATCTTTGTATAGTAAAGCTACTAATCCTGAACTACTACATATATGTATGTATGTCTGTAAATAAGGTTTACTGACGTAGGCGTTCTATAGCTGAGAGCATTTGTAGATTCCTTCCTTATTTCTTATTTTTACCTAGCACATTGTATGTAAGTATATTATTTTACAGAAAATTCATGAAATAGTATGCATAGGCATGCGATATAGGAAATCAACCAAAAATTGAAGAACCCAGTAATACCTAGGTTCCAAAAATTTTAAAAAGACGATGATGACCTAGTTTTGTCCTATTTGCTGTTGCAAATCGTCCAGAATAGAGGTAGGTTAGGAAGAAGCATTTGCTCAGCGACGAATAAAACAGTATTGTTAGTAAACTGCTTCATATATCTTGTGAGCGACCATTATAATTAACCTGGGAAAGTTAAATTGGACCTGTTATACGAACACGCATGGTTCACACGACTCTAGTATTACCTTACCCATTGCACTAACTTACATAACTAATGTGTTTCAGTGGGACGCAAACAGATCTAGTGATCTATTTTTCTAGGTGTTTCATTTCATTAAATTATATTCAACTAGCTGACACCCGCAACTTTGATTTCGTTGCGAATTTCCTGTATTGACTGAATTTAGTACGATCCTGCACTACTTGGTGCTAACACACCCTTATGCCTAGATCACACGTACTGAATACTCGGCCGTGACAGTACAATGTTACTCGGCCGAGACAGTGAAAGCTTACGTCACTCGCTCAGCCGAGCACTCGGCGCTGTGTTTACACGTACCGAGTACTCGGCCGAGAGAACTGTCTCGGCCGAGTACTAGTACGTGTGATCTAGGCATTAAAGTTTCTAGTCTCTACGTTCAGCGGTTTGACCTGTATTTTGTCTGTCAGTCATGCAGTTCCAAGTCTTTTATTAATATACATTGAATCAAAATGTCATCGCAGGCTGGTTCTGATGTTTCTTAAAAGTGTTTGGTAATAAAGATAGGAATCTGGAATAGTCTAGCTTTTAACCGATATTGCGAGTGTTTAGTTAATCTTTGCTATAACCTTTCAAATGGCTGTGGGTTGCGAAGATTTCTAGTAAGTTAATGGTTGCCGGTATAAATAATTGGTTAAGTGCAAATAGTGATAATATCATTGAATGATATTGGGTGAATTTTTCAATATTATTCGAAGTGTTTCAGAAATATCGTCTTTATTTATAATCAGATTCATCAAAAAATATTATGAAACAATGAATGCGTTTTAGTTTTCCTTCCATTGATCATTTTTCGCTTACAATATTAATATTTAGATTTGTTAATTACCTAAAGTGTAGATGTAAAGCATAAACTGCAGCATGGTAGGATTCGAAATGTAGAGACAATCACAGTACAATAGCAGCTTGCTAGATAATCCGTCGCTAATATCCTAATGCTTGTTTTGCTAGATTGTGCAACCGCTTTCACATCAGCACAAACCCAATCTAGCGTTGTCTATACATGATTTCCTCATTAGAGCCTTTTGTTGAACGTCTACGCTATTCGACGTATAGTTCACGCTCCGGACAGGCTCTAATCAAAGCATCGAAGGTGTCTCGATTGTTACTACACAGCAATTTAAACTCTACTACATCAGTCGAGTAGGTTGATAATTGAATGTAGAGGCAAAGTTTTGATAGTGTAACCGAGTATGTTGGCACGAATTATCCCTATTCTATTGCGTTCGAGTTGAGATTGTCTGTCTGCTCCATGATTCACGACGTATTGTCGATTGTCTTGATTGCATTTAAGCCTCTGCCGTTTATCTGTTATATTGGGTTTGATTACGATATTAATCGGAAGGCTCGGAAGGATTATTGTGATTTGGTTTGTAATGATATATCGTTATCACAGAGTATGTAAATCTATCATGGCTATCGTGGCATGTCAATTTACTAGCAAAAATATTAAAATAAAATAAAATAATACAAAGCCCAAGCAAACGAAATTGCATAAAGGAGTTCATTCTATTAATATAAAAACTTTTAAAAACAAATACAAGAAGAACAAAAAAAAATGAAAAGAAAAGAAACATGTATATATACTCTTTACTCGATTTGAAATAATCCTGTTCATTCAAAGATCTTGGCAAGCAGAGAGGCATTTTTCCTGACATAATGTGAGGCAGATGGCACGCCTTTTTCTCGTTCATTTCAAGATCTTAAAATATTCTTTGCGCAGAATCTTACCTACGGGTGATCATCGGCCTAAAACTTGGCACAGGAAGTCGGCCAAACGAGTTATAGGCTAATAAAAACCTATATATCACTATTTACTAAACAGATATATACCTAGTAACTATAACCATAGCTAAACCTATCCACGAAACACGTGCTTTATCTTTATCTTAATCTATCTATCTCTAAGTATAATATTTATCTGGAAAGTCTGACCGAGTACAAAAGGAGATGTAGCATTCAAGTACAAACTTTGACCCAGATTTTCTAATTTTAAGTTTCGGATCATCGTTGAAGGATCAGTCAGCCTTGATATGTTGTATAAGAATGAACGATAAAAATAATAACAAAAATAATTCTTCGAAAGCAAAATTTTTGGGCGAATAAAAAATAAACTTTACAACCATACAAAGCCCGAGCTAAGTGACAAGATATGTTATTAATGTTATTTTGTTTACGGAGAAGAAAATTGCACATAATGACGACAGCGCATTTTCTTTAGAAAGTGGGTCGGGCTGATGAAGCGGGATCTTAGAAATTCACTTTCAATAAATGGTAAAAGTCAGCGACAATAACATTGGTGATGAGCTTGGGAAGGTTTCCGCGGAAACAATGTTGTACTTCTTGTTGCAATATCGATTCGTATTGTAAAAGACAGTAAGCACCTTCTTTATTCAAAGTGAAATACTGCAATACCTTAATGATAAAATAATGGTCGTAATATTTACCAGTAAAAGACAAAGCCTGAAACGTTATTATTATATGGGGTCACTGAAAACCAGCGCTTTAGAAGTAGTAAAATTACTACTTCTGAAGCATATGCTGAGTGGCCTCCTTTTGGTTCATAAC
The DNA here is from genome assembly GCA_932526365.1 of Lobophora halterata. Lineage (NCBI taxonomy): Eukaryota > Metazoa > Arthropoda > Insecta > Lepidoptera > Geometridae > Lobophora > Lobophora halterata. The sequence goes on from OW052012.1 coordinate 5,052,950, forward strand.
TTTCTATTTTCCTATGTGATTATGTACCTTAGTTTTAAATTTCTTGAACCAAAAGTTTTTGTTATTCTTTCTTATTCTTATTCCTATTATTATTCCCACTCACCCTAAACTAAATCAGCCAATATTTTCACAATCACCTATCAGATCAGCTTAGACATGATTCTGTGTTGTGTTATCGTAGGACAGGGATACATCAATAAAATCTCGGTGAAATATCTCCCTGAATAAAGTACAAATAAGACTATGTATCGTATCTTTAGCTCTCAAATATTGGGGGGCCAATGAGAAGTTTAAACTATCTCAAATTTTAATGTTAATAACTACTGATAAACTATATATACTTATATTTACAGTCACCACAAAGAATATAAGTGGAACAAGCTTAAAGTAAAAAAAAAACTGAAAACCCGACTGCGATATAATTATAGATTCATTGTTAATACATTATTCCAAATAAAATTTAAACATATAACATATATATTTTTGTAATCGCCTTTAAAATACCTGCATTTTGATACACTACTCGATGGGTTTGGTAAACAAAAAAATATTAGCTCCAAAAATTCGCCATTTTGATATTTTTTTCAATCCATCTAAGAACACTTGGGTGAACGAGACAAATCTAACGATACCTTAACTATCAAAATCCATTCAGCCGTTTGGAAGATACAATAGGTGACAGATAAATTTACATACATTCATACAAGATACGCGCGAAAAACATAACCCTTCCTTGGCAATCGGGTAAAAAGGACCACCCACTTGTAAAGTGGGTGGGTGGGGTTGGGACATGACATACGATACGCAAATATCTGCGTTCAATAATGCATGTAACAGCTAAGGGCACAGAAACGCCGATTTTCATGAGCAACGAGCGTTGCCAAATCGGCTTTTCCAATTCCTTAAACAGAAAATATTCTTTTCTAATAGCCATGTATGGTTTGACTGTGCAATTTACTTTTACCTAAAGAACATTTTAAAAGAAAAAAAGCCAATGTAATTATAATGACGCAAAAAACACTTCACCTTTAAAGTTCTCTATTGAAAAACACTCTTGAAATGTTTTTACTGACTGTACGTTAGTTAAATCTCATGGACTTATTGGGAGCTCATGTATGAATATTTGAAATTATAGTAATATTTTTCATGGACCCATTGGGAAAGGAAGAACAATGGAATCATGAATCTTTGGGAATAAGCCATTTGTTCTTTCGAAATGGTTGGTTACAATGATGAAAACACTTGTTTAGGTGTAAGTAAGTTAATCTTCAACTCACGACTCATACCAACAAGAAAAGCTGAAAGTGCACAACTTAGCACTTAGCCCAGTGGTCACGATATGAAGTAACTTTTACTCATTAAGGAGACGAGGGCGTTAAGTATTGTCCCATTGTTTGCTAACTATGCCGCAGCCTATTTCGTCATTACATTATTTCAAGGGTTTTACATTGCACAAATGCTAATAAGGATATACATAAATTTGTAAAATTAAGTACTTAGTGAGGCGTCTTGATACATTTAAATAAATCTCATATTTAATCCACAGTTCGTAAGTTGTGTGTGTAGATAGCACGTCAATCTAACACTTTTAGTTGTTACTGGTTGTTTGGGCCATCTTTTAAGAGGCTATGTAAAAATATGGAGTCGCTGCGTTACATTCTTACTCAGTAACGGTACAGTTTACAAACTTGATGTTAATACATTACTTGAGGATATAATCTAAATAAATGTAAGACAGAAACACGATTGGTGAAACTTTTCTGATAGATTTATTTTTGAAATCGGCTCTCATAAAATCTGTTTTATATCCTCCGAATTTAGAGAATATTTACGGTTAATTTTTGTACTATTAAGTGAGTAATCAAAGAACTTAGATAAATGTAAAAGGAATTTTGTATAAATTCAATACTTTTCAAGCAATACGATGTTTTATCATTTGTCGCTTACGTCAGTTACTTTTAAGCGACAAAAATCAATATCTAACCTCTTCCCTCGGGGTAAGGTGTAATTGCGCTATCACTGTCTTGCAATTCGGCCGCTGTCATTTCTGACAGTTTCACATATCCTCTTAATATTTTATCACAGATATTATTTAGTCCTAGTAGAATATTTCAATAAATAAATAAATAAAACACTGTCGATACTACGAGAATACCGATGAGCCAACCCCTCGGCTGCAAGTGACGTTTAATTTGCACTTTATTTTTATGAGGTTTTGGCTAGAAATTTCACCGAATAATAGCACCCCTTCCTTATTTGATAGCGGGGGATTTAATATTATTGATGTTTACGATATTGGGTTCCGTGGCCTAGATATCTGATGATTTATGTGAATTTATGGTGAAAAATTGTAGGGCTCTTTGTTTCATCTGCTTAACCATGATTCGCTGGTGGTGAACCAGATAAAAAAATCATCAAAAATGTAATAGGTAACTATAATAATGTTTTATTTTATATTATTAAGCTTATATTTTGGTTGAATAAAAAAAAAGAATGGAATAAATGATAACTGATTTTTTTAAATACATATATATTTTAACTACGCGTATAATAAGGATTAACCTTATTTGTTGCTACTAGTATTTTCAACATTTTATAAAGCAGATAGGACATCGAGGATGTGGCTGTAAGAGGTAGTTAAAAGAAAGCACTTCAAGTAGGAAAGACCACATTAAAACCTCAAAAGATACTCATATATATACGTCCAAGAGACGACGACGCGACGAGGCGACGAGAAGTGCCGTACAGAGATAAAAAAGGTAAGTTAGCTTTTCTTTTTACTTACCTAAGTGAAGTTGTCACTCGTAATGCAACTTGGTTATTTCGAGAGTGTCCTCACTCCTCAGTGTAGCCGCTTACGACTGACTATAAACACACAGCATAATTTTAGAAAGCTTGTCCAGTTTTGTAAGCCAAACAATTCGTACCTAACGAACATCTTCTGCATAAGATACGTATTAAATTTGATTTGAATTTTGACTATTTTCTGTTGATCAAATGCATTGTGCACGGTCTCTATATTTTGAATTTGGAACGTTTATCGAATAGTGGTAATACAGGTAGGTATATTATGTATGAATGACGTCTCATACCCACAAATGGTACACAACAGCTAAAACAATTTTCGGAGTAGTGCAGCTGAATTCAGTATCTAGAATTGCCCTTTAAAATTTCGGGAGAGAACATTTTATCAAGCACCTACCTACTGAAATGCTAGCTCGCGGTTATGAAATTACGCTTTCAGACTTTCCTTCCGCTCCGCGTATAAAGTAATAGAGTTGTAAACGCTACGTGTAACTAAAATATACTTAACTAAGAAACAAACAGAAAAATAAATTTGTAATAAAAAATATTAGTGGGTGTAAATTACCTTAAAAGTATGTACCTATATCTGCTATCAACTAGTAAGAAAAAGTATAAGCAATCAATCTGAAAATATCTGGACACAAAACATACACAACATAACACCGGACATAAAGCTATGAGGCAGGCAACCCTATACCTACCTACTCAGTGGAAAGACAAAAAGAATGTCAGGCTGTTGCCAGCTTGTTTTCGCCTCTCACTCGATATTGATTTATCCTCGCAATAAATCCAAACACGGGATTAATCAAGCTAAGTCTCACCGGATTGGAAATATGTCGATCGGTGTTGTCGCATAAATCGCTTGCGTAATGAAAAATTACAAAATGAAACAGCCTTTTTTTTGGTTTGTGGGCAATATTTTTGACGTATACGACCATAAATTCATCAATAATAAATAGATACTACCTGTATTTAATAAATGTCCTCCATTTAGTAAAATACGAGTAAAATGATAGCGAGTATTATAAATACAAGTTTAACATTTTAGGTATTTGTAAAAAATGGAAAAATTTTTGAACACCCAAAAGCATAACAAGCATGTTGAGTTAATTTACTATTCCAGATTAAAATGCGACTGAAAACTAAATAAATATGAAAGAGCAGTAATGATGGTGCTAGTTGCCCACCGAAGCCAAAGTGAGAGCAAACGTTTAATTTTTGAAACGCACTACATTTTATTTGCTCTGGTCTCCACAACGGTCGCCATTTCGTTTGTGGTTCCCAGTTCTCTGGTACCTTCAGTTTACCAGCAGTTTATTTGCATGAAAACGTTTTGCAGCGAGAAATTGATGTAAAAGAATCCATTTAGGAGTTTTTTTCATTGGAAAAAATCAATACAAAATACCCCTCTGAGAGTAAAATAAAGAAGTTTGTGGAAGGAATGAGGAAAAACTCCTTTTTTAGAATTAAATGAAATTCTGCGCGGCGATAGGACCCGTTTCTCCGTCCGATAATATCTAAGTTCGGTAACTTGTCTTTTTAACTGCCTGCCGTCAATTATCATTTGAATGTTGGGACGGCTGGGCAACTCGTAACTCAATGAGTATTAGTGGCTATAAAGGTGAGTGATGTACATCTCGCTCATTCGCTTAGTTTGAAACTAGGGAAGAATAGAAAACACGCAATGCATAAAAGCATGAATGGATCTGTTTTCGTCGGAGAAAGATTATCAAACAGAATGCGAACTCTTCGAAATCAATGCAAAATACAGCAAGGAGGAAAGTTTTTATTGTTATTTCGAAACTTGCGTATTTTTATGTTGAAGCGATAAAATGTTCAACTTTATGTGCAACTGAAAATGATTCCATAATAAATATTTTTAAAATATAGTGAAATAATTTTATAGGACAGGCTTTACAGGCTTTCCTTCATGATACTCGCATGTATAAGTTGATACCGTGTTGTGTATTCAATTAGGTAGGTATTTAAGTCATCCGACGGGCAGCTAGTTGTTTCTATCAAATCCATAGTCTTCAACAGTTTGCAAAGTATTTTGTTTCAAAGTATACTTAAATAAAGTAGGTAATAAGCTTAAATACAAAACAGATTGGAGACTGGCCTACATCAGCATAGGTATTTGATTGTTTGAGTGTCCATTAAAACTCAGCCTATCTCACATCCTGCAAACAAATAACATATTCAAACATAGTAGTTACGTCAAATTGAGGTTTAATTAAATTATAACAAGAACAAAATACCTTTGCGTAGGACCGGAACATTGCGATGCAGGGCGAGCGTTCGGACTTGACGCTCGGAATTTGTGATATACACTGACCCCTAACACGGTTATTTGGAATTGCTTGTCTGTAGTCAAGAATTTCAAAAGAGAAATTAATATAAAATACTTATATTTTTTATTTATAATCATATATTTTGCATACTGGCCTTGAAAATGGACTAGTCCCGAAATTTTGCATACTGACTCTACATTTCATCCGATGCCAAATACCTGCTAAATTTGCATTTCCAGACACTTACTTTCGTCCGCGTCTTTACTGTCGTTTTAACGAGATAATGAGTTAAATAAATTATACAAATCAATGGGTAAAGTAGTTTATGCGAGTATAAAACCATCGGATGTAAATGATTCACCAACCTTTGCATATAGCAGTTTGATTTACTCCCGTGTATATTTTAGTTATTAGTTGAAAGCACCTACCTTAGCTTATTTAAAATAATAAATAACTAACACCTACCCACTTATTTCTAGGTAGACATGTGCGAAAACCAGAATACACAGTTATTAAACAAACCATAGCTAAGGGTTCCGTTAGAATTTGAATAAATAAATGTTGAATCCTAGTTTTGCGTACAAAATCAACACATTCTTAGAATTTTTGAATAATTTGATTTTTTGTCACGGTAATCTGTATTATTTACTTATTAATACATTGAAGCTACATCTCTTACGGTTAACATTAATATGTATAGTTTAATTGCTTTAAAACTTCGGTACAGTTTTGGTAGAGTTCATAAAATTTTGCAAAATAACGTTCGAGCAGGCAGTAGACTTATGTACTAAACCACACAAGTACCTACGTAGCAATAAACTTCCGGTGAAATCCTTTATTCCCTCAGAGACTTTCCAAAACGATGTCGAAAATGGACAGTAGTAACCAGTGCAAAGAATACTCCACACGGGTTCCCACAAGCTTGGCACGTCTGCCGGCGACCTAAACCGATTACAGCGCTTGCAGGAAATACAGTTACAACTACTTACAGGCTTTTTAGACCTTGCGAGACGTGCTACCCCGTAATGAGCCGGGATTTTGGAAAGCTTCCCGTACCTACACAACTAAAAACTGATAAAAAGGTTTTGGTTAGAAAGGTAAAGTGTTAGTAAGTAAAGTGTTTCGGTTTGAAAAGAGATTTAGACCAGACACTTTCATCTTCACAAATAACAGCTAATAATCTAAATCAGTCATAGAATTAAGTCTCCAAGCTTTTTCTAGTAGGGGCAAGAATTCATAGATACGTTTGTCTTCCAGCGCTACAAATCTAATAGTCTGAATATAATTCCCATGACACACGGACCGATGAACAGAGGGTCAAACGAACGGTGAATACTTTAAGCATAATAGTCATCTTGTATAGGTTGGACGGTTTTTATTAATGGAGCCAATGAAGGCTTAAACTGAAGCAGGACAATCAGTCGCTGTTTTAATTAATGACTTGTCGTTTTGTTAAAAGGACCCTTAAAAAAGTCGTTCTCTTTATGTTTGAAAGTTAAATTATGTTATTATTTTTAAACTGTTGAGGCTTTGCTAATTGATTCAGTTATAATTATTATCGTAAGCAGCAGAACTATTATGATAATTTTGTCTGTTCTAGGGTTCTTAGATAGACCTAATGATAATATACTGATTGCTAATTCTTGGCGCTCAATATGCCGAATATAAAATATATAAATTAAACTGATCAGTTCTAAGCTCACCATCCAACAAGCATTGCTATATAACGCTCGACGGCAGAGCATAATGTTCTGGATTAGCACCAACACATTGCCTGTAATTGGGTTCTGTTTAATTCCATTGTGGGTATCGGCGTCCCCTTGCGATTGCGATCCGATTAGTAGCACCGGTTTTACTCAATCGGTGCTCTAATAAGACTATGGCATGGTTATATTTCACTAATAGCTGCAGCCTGCGTGATATCGAGGTAAAAAGTAGCCTATATCATTTTCCATCATATGAACTAATGAGTATAGATTATGAACTATATTCATACCAGAATTTCAGCTTAATCGGCTTAGTAGTTTCGGCCATTGAGCAACAAACATCCATTGAATCATATAATTTCATCCTCAGAAATTTTCGTATTTTTATTAAGCACATCATTGAGCCAGAAGTACTATATACCTATTGCTAAGTTTTTAAGTAAGATCGGTTTTGCAGTAATCAAACTTTTCGTAGCAGGCACGTCTTACTGTTTAGAACTTTACGTATGTATAAAACTGTTTACAGTAGTATGTGTGGTCCATCACTGTGTCTATGTCTAGTTTAGTGGGGATTACAAGGTCGACGCGAAACAAAAGTGACCTAAATAACGTTTGCGACTTCCGTCGTTTATAAGTAATTTTAATCTCAATACCGACCAGTCCTGTTTATTAAATGCCAGTAGCTTATTATTATTTCGCTAGCTTTACTTGTCAGTATCCGGTAACTAACGGAATTTAATAACAGAATGCTTTGTTATTATAATTAACTTTATTAGCTCAGAGCTATATAGCTCAATTTAATTTAAAAATACCATGCTTTTTACTTTCCATAATGAAACCAGCAACCAGCAATATTCTACGGCAGAATTAAAATACAAATAAAATTATATTAAAAGGGTTTACAAATGAATTGATCTTTATGAGACCGGGTGCGATAAAAGCAATCGGTTCACATTACTTCTTTGTACTTAAGGTTTAAAAGGATTTTCTGGTTCTTGTCTTCTCTGAGACAAATAACTGGTTTTATAATATACAGTGAGCAGATACGCCAGAAAACGCATTCATCTATTTGTATTTATAAGAGGCAAATTCATATGCCGCAGTGGTAATAACATTGAACACAATAATCATTAAGCACCATTTTAACTCTACCTGATGCTGTAGGTACATCTTTCACTTAGCGCGGTTTCAGACTAGCGTATTTTTGTCGCGCGTATACGGGTTACCCGTGAAACTTCAAAAGCGTGCCGCAGTGGTAAAAACAATGAACACAATAATCATTAAGCACCATTTTAACTACTTGTTAAGAAGACCTACCTGGTGCTGTACATCTTTCATTCAATGCGTTTCAGGCTAGCGTAATTTTTTCGCGCGTAACCGGCGGATTGGTTACTCGCGAAACTTCAAATGCGTGTCTCGCGTACACACGCGTACACCGGCGTTTACGCTCGGTTTTTTCTCGCGAGTGTCACGTCTCTTGCAGGGTAAAGACTAACGAGCGTTAAAAAAACACGAGCGACGAATCCGCCCGGTTAATTCGCTAATCTGAAACCGCAATTACAGGTACAGACAGAACTTTTCCGTGAAATATAATTTGCAATAACTATGTTTGGTTATACGATGGTAGATAGAGGTTCCTCTGTGTTTTCTTTTACAATACATGAAACCGAAATTGTAGAGTATTAATGCGTGAAAAACTATATTTTTATCGAACGTGTTCGGCAATTTCAACTTGTTTAAGCTATCCAGACAAGTCATTTTTATCTCTTAGCAGCGTAACACAAAATTATCTGGTAAGCCCCTTTAGGCTAATCCTCAAATCCAATTCCATACAAAATGTTTCGGACAAATACTCAATTTTAATTTAGATTTTATACGTGTTTTAAGATTAACCCTACTAACTTAAAAACACGTATAAAATCTCAATCAAAGTATGAAACCTTTCACTTTTTTTGTTGACGAAATCAAAAAACATGGACGAAACGAATAGTGTGAAAAAAATACTATAATACGGAGTACTTTTTGAGTATTTGTCCGAAACATTTTGTATGGAAATTTGCCTTGAGGATTCCCCTTAATACCGAAACAACAACGTTTCACCTTTCGCTTATATTACTGGAGTCATTTCTCTACAGTTAAAATCTCCATTGGTGTTATACACGTGTCAGAGAAAATATAAGCCCAAGCCTAAAATCGCGCATAATCATAACCCATACAACCTTCATTCTATAAGTTGAACGGTAAACAACGTCTGTTTTCTGTGTAAGCGGCTTAACCCGGCAGGTGGTGGAAGTAGGCAGGCGAGGAAATGTTCGCAGCAACAAGAATTGGCAGGTCTTTAATACCTAAAGAAGCTAGTGCTTAGATCTTGGCAGGGAAAACTTCAGCTTCAGCTAAGTGGTTGGTTCAACATTTCCTTACAGGAAACTTTACACGTTCTTACAGTTAGGCCAGTAGCAAACGAGCCATAGACCACAGTATCCGGTAGCCGGCGACCATCCGTTTACATAATTTTCAGACTTCAAAAAATAAGGAGGTTGTCAATTCAGTTGAATGTTTTTTTTATGTTTGTTAACTTATAACTTTGTTTTTTTATTTGAGAGGATATACTTTCAGATTGGTCTCAAAATCGCTTCAGTAGGTTTTAAATAAAAATAACTGGAAAAAAAGTCGTTGATGTGAACAAAATTGCTTATTTGGCTTCCCTGTGACTTTTCAGAGGTGCCTACGGTAACTAGAACATCCGATTGATGTCGGTTTTCATATGTTTTTGTAAAATATTGATTATGTTACTGTAGTGCATCGCTGCTACGCGCTACAGCAACAAAATGTATGTAAACTGATTGTCTGATGAGATAACCTTACAAAATGTAGCTAATTCCAGAAGGCTTTACATTCATTTTGATAATGTAAATTGTAGTAGGTAATTATGGACCGAACGAATAAAGTTTTACTATTAAATACAACTTTAACTTAATGTAGAGTTTGTATGGAGCTATTACAAAAACAGAATAATTTATTTCGTCCTGTATTAGAATCAACTGATTTTGCCAGCAGCTTACGCTGTAGAGTCAAGTTAATTTAAAATAGAAGTCGGTTTCGACGTTACACAATATCATTTTAGTTTCCATTACAAGGTGCACGTTGTTTGCAATAAGGTGCTCTCACATCACCTGTCTTCTAATCGGTAAGCACATTGGTATGTGCTTGCGACGCGCGACGCAATCTCGTGCGACGTAATCTCAGCTTTTAGCTGGCTGTATAACATCGTAAGACTTTGCTTTTAGTGTTCTTATACTTAGTACTTAACTTGTGAAGCAGTGATGTGAAGCGTTTTCATAGAATGATCGATAATTGAACTTGAGTTCAGGCACACATACACATTTAGCTTCGGAAGCTATAGAAATAGTAGTAGAGTACTATTTGGAACATCTGCTAAGGTACTACCTCTCTTGCAAACAACAATCGTTTTAGTGTTATTCTAACAGCACCTTATATTTACCCATTATTTGAACCTTTGAAAAATTTGGCTAGACTTACTTTAATTTTTGCGTTTTTTTTTACATAAAGTAGCAAAACAAGACATTATATAGCAAGGCGCTATTCTGATATTGCAATACTAGTTTATTCTACTTTGCGCTTTAAACATTCCTCCGTACCAAGTAAATTGGAAATCTTTATACAACCAACTTAAAAGTTGAAGTGTTCCTAGGGTTTTTAAAGTGATTTTATCTCATAAAATTTGTTGGTCTTTGAAAAATAGAAGTCGCAATTTCGCGAAATCGAACTCTACTGGCACAAAATCAACTCTTATAAAACTTAATTTTCGTAGAACCTGTAAAAATATACACAAAAAAAGCAATTTTGTACTTTTAAATAATTTTTCATATCTCAGGAAAACTAGTAAAGTTCTGAATGTGCTGGTTAGTTATCTCTCGCCACAGAGTACTAAGAAATACACAACTCTCACGAAAACTTAACAAAGAAAATATGAACAAGATATTTTCATTGTTTATGTTGAAAGAGGTCAGCCTAAAGTATCATAACATAAAGTTAAAGATAGCGAAATGCTATCATTGCTTGAAATTTACCGCGTGAATAGCACTTTTATTTCAAAGTTATTACGGTCGGGTTTATTGTGTGTGGCCATGAAACTATGTGTAAAAATGGCCCACTAAATAATACAAATAATGCGTCACCTACATCTGATAGGTGGTGCAATAAAGTGAATGTGAAACTGACAATACGCTGCATGGGTATGCAGCATGCAACCTACAGGGTTGTCATCCACCACGATTTTCGGTTGGAATTTTGATTTGCTAAGAACCAAAAACTTTAGTTTAACGTTATTTCCCATTTCTGCTTTTAATATCTTTGATCAATCGACTTTCTCCGAGCAAGTCAGTTTATTCTTCAACTTCAAAATTTAGTTTGAAAACTCTGTTTGATATATCAAATTGTCTCAAAGTTCATCATTTATCTAATTACGGTCATATTGATACGAAGTTTAACCCATCCTTATGAAAGGATCTTCAACGTTGATTGGGTTTCAGCGGTACGTAAGCTTAAACCCCCACAAAAGGGCAAACATTTGTGTCGGGAACCCTGCAACTTTGTTTTTTGCCCAGCGGTTATCCTCTTGATTTATGCTGTTCCTGCCCGGAATATGATTACCCACTACGTGTTGGAAGTGCCCTTAATGGATATAAACGTCGTATTTAACCGGTAAACATAGATCTCTCTACTAACAATATTACTCCGCGGTGTGATAGTGATAAATAAACAGATTCTTCTACCGAGGCTATCTTTTCATTGTGATGCTGGTCTGAAATAGGTATTTCGTAAGTGAGCCCAGTTATAGTTACGTTATTACTAGGTACTACTAGTTACTCGTAGGCTAAATAAAGCCGATTAGTGTATTTTTACCAAAAAAAAATATTTTTTACCGTATTTATTTTTAAACATTTAGTGTACATAGTAAACAGTTATTCACAAACTTGCGATTGGGGTATAAACAGATAAATCTGAATACAATCTTACAAGCAAAACTTATAAGGTTCAAATGAGACTCTAGCTAGATCCATTCGACCTTGCCCTTTATCCAACAAAATTACAGAGATTAGGATCTGATTATGTACGTGCGTGCTCGGTTTCGCCCTCCCCAGCTTATATCATTTAAGACAATTGGACTCTTTTCTTAACCTTAAAATCACAGTGAGACAACAGCATATACCTAACCAATCTTCTGCATATACCCCTTTTAGAATTGCGACACATGATGTCTCATATATAAATCTTGTAGAGCAACATCGCGAAATTACGATTAAATTTGAATTACAAAAATATTAAATTGATCTCGTATGATCCCAATTGATTTGTTTTTTTTTTGTTTATATTTTAGCTATAACTTTTAAATGAAAGAATGTTTACTTGAAAGTTAGTTCATTCGATTTGAATAGAACATGTATCTACATATACAACACTGTAGTTACTACGAGTACACTGTGGGTTTACTACTGCGCTCGAGCTTATATGATTCGGGACAAACGTAAAGTACTGACGGTTACGTAACAAATGTGTTTGTACAGGGTCAGTTTTGCGTTGTTTTCGAGGGAACCACTGACGCGAACTGAATATAATAGCAATAATCATTTGTTATGATGAGGAACAGGATTTATGAGGCTGGTATCATGTAGGATTGGATGGCTTTATCATACGCTGACAGTTGAGTTAGATTTAGATTTATGGTATTCTTTTCGGTAGTTATCAGATAAATATAACAAAAGGTAGTTTGCAACATGGGCCATATTGCTTCCTTTTGTGCATTTTGAAAATTATTTTGTAGTAGTTAAGTAAGCAACATTAACTCAGAACTATTGTTTTTTTTACGTATTTTTTATATGTACTTTATCAGATATTAGCGTTTTATTTCGCTAACTAAATTTAGTCATCCGAATAGCTTATTAAGATATGGAATGAATGAATGAAAATGTTTCATTCAAAGAACACTCCTGAATTTAAAATGTGTATCTCCTTACGACACAATCCCATAGAATGGCAGACAAACCGTAAAATTTCTACCTATTTAGATAACAAGATCTTCGATTCTTTTCTCGAGGCCGATCCGAGCTTCCATCGCATTTTCATGAGGTCATAAAAAAGCCAAGTCTCCACGTACGCAGCTGCATATATTGTCATAAAATTTAAGATATCAGTTATATCGATCACGTCATAAAAACAGAAAAGACCAACGAACCGTCTTATGAAACAAGCCATGTCAGAAAGGGGAAATATTCTTGTATTTTCCTTAGGCGCTAACAAGGGGCTCTACATGACTGGAATATTTTTGTCACCAATTTCCTCCGACGAGTGGCTTAACGCCTTGGAAAGTTAGCTAGCCTCACCTTAAGCTTCAGGGCATGTCAAGATTCTATATTTCATTAAACTACTTTGTAAAACAACCACGATGCCAATACCTACATTATATTCCCAGTGTCAGATAAAATTACCATTACTCTATCGTTCTGCTTACGATAGATCCTTTCAATAAATGTATGGAATCTTCCCTATTTTTTATCAAGTCGGGAGCTTTTTCCTGAATAGCGTATCCGCATGAAGACCGAGTGAAACGTTTAGTTTTGTTAGATATTCGAAGGACCCGACTACCCAATTTGAAACGGGCCGGGCTAGCGACCATAAACAGTTACTTGGAATATTCTTCGACAGATCACCGGGACGGGCGGGTTGAGGCCTATATTTCACTTAAAGCGACAGATCATAAATCTATGGGGCTGTCTGCTCGTTATTTGCAGTTGCCACGTGAGTCGGTGGTTTCGGGTGAATATTAACGGTATCGCCAATTTTCCGCAAGCTTAGTTGCGTCGCAATTTCTCGCCAATTGAACAATCGCATCGGGGTGTCGTGGTTCGGGTGTCGATAGGCATTACAGTTGCCGCGCTTAAAAAACGTTTACCCATAGGACCTTGTCGCGACGCTACGAGGCTTACGGCTGATTGGTTTAACTTACTCCGACAAGCGGTAAAGCCACAGATTACCTCTGTTTCCTATTATAATGATCTGAACTATTTATTAGGTATGTATAAAATGAAGTAATGATGTTTTTTATGTTTAAGTTCTTATATCGTTTTGGCAAAACTCCTACATACAAATTTTTACTCTTGCCATATTTTTTTCGGAATCTATATTACACTGAACTGAATAGCCTGAAATTCGGTATGGGTGATATAGGGCATCATCATCACATCAGCCTCTAGACTCCACTACTGTCCACTACTGGATATAGCGCTTCCGCAATTCGCATAAAACACCACAACGAGCAGTCTCAAGCCTTTTCCATCCACCGACTTCCAACGACCGCAACAATGTCTTCGGTCCAACGCGAGTGTGTCATTCCTGCACTGCATACTCTATTTTTAACTAACAGCTAGTATAGTAGCAATGTTTTATTTTGAACACTTTCGATAAATTGGAAACGATAATGTTCAACGCTTGGTTGTGAATCGATTCCATTCATTAAACTCTATAATTTCAGATGAAAAATGTTTTCGACAGCCTGAAATGAAGTTTAAATCGACAAAATTTCATGTAGGTAACTTGTTTTAAGGTGTATGTGGATGACATATTGACGTTATTAATAAAAGTTTGTGAACAAGCTAAAATTTTATTGGTTTTTGAACATTAATTTTCTTACTATAGAAGTAATTTCTGAAAGTTATCTATATACATACACTTATATTAGGTATATATATAAGTGTATGTAAATGTGATGTGAGACATATATGATTTTATTTTTATAATTTATTTAGTAGTCTCGCTAAAACTCAAAAACGGCTTGATCGATTTAAATATTTTTTTGGTTTTGTTGTCCCTACTACGATAGTTTAAAAATATTTCTACGGTTGGACGAAGACACACGCGGACTAGGTAGTATCTTATAACAATAAAATTACATAATACTAAAATATTTTATTTAAAAAAAATACAAAAATCTTAACCTTAATGTAAACAATGTACATTCAAAGCATTCGCTTGCTCTTCGTTCATGGCGTTCAATAACGCGGTGGAGGCAGCAGGATAGCTATTCAATATTACAGGTTGTCATTTGCACGCACGAATACACACGCCCTGCAGACCACACGGGGCGTCATACAAAACTGCAACAATTACCCCTGTGCATAAAATTATTATAGAATATTGCCTTACTACATTAAAAAAATGCTAAAAATTTAAACAAATTAACCAACGTATATGTATCTAGATAAAGTTACAAGACATGCAAAGCGAACACTCTTTCTTCTGATGGTCAGAAATCACGCCTGCGAATGGTCAGATAAATCGTTTGCCTTGTAGATGTTGAAACTTCTAAAGTCCTGTAATGTCACTTGCTACTGTGCTCTTCTTGGTTGCAGAACATCTGGCACAGTCTAAGCAAAATCCTGCAAAGGATAGGTTTGTTAACGATTCTATAATGATGACTGAAAGCATACAGTAGGTACATTACGGCGATTTCCCAAGAGCGAGTGGAATCTCATTAACAGGTTCACATCTGTGCCCGACAGATGACTGATCCATCTGAGTAGATGTGAGTAATGGTAATACTTGCTTTTACCCAATTTCGGCGATAATTGTAGTCATTTCATAGAATTGCCCTGATGGGCAGGAAAAATATCCATTGCGGGTCAAAATAGAAAAGATAGTAGATTATAGAAATTTAATAGAGGCTATATTTGCTAAACACCATAGAAAACCCAACAACCTCACACGATGTAAACTGTTGACAAGCTTTACAAAATGCAATGCAATAGTATTGACTTCAAACGTCGACGACTGAACCGTTGCAAATACGAGTAGACATGGATAAAATGTAGATTTTCAAATACGAATTCCATTTATCTTCAAGGACTCAACAGAATACGAGCATGAATATTCAACTGCAGTGCAGTGTCGCATATTATATTCGAGATAACAAGGTTCGTCAGCAAAACTCGACGGCGGGCGCGGCAGACGGCAATGTGACCGATTTCTGCTAGCTGCAGCAAACGCTCTTGTCTTGGCACCAGCATAAATCACAATCCCATTATTCCGCACATGAACATCACCGATACAGCGACGCAAACTTGCTAAATCTTCAGCGGAGTTACATAAACTCGTAAAGGTAGCGGTTCTATTCAAACACTAAGAAATTCCCTCTTAGTTTTAAAGCCTTGTTACTCCCGAGTCTCCCAACTCCCAAATCCAGATCTCGTCCGTACCGAGCTAAACAAGTTTCAGGAATAAGCACCCGTCGTACTTTTACCTTTCGCCTCAGGGATTGGAAAAAATAAAAGTAAGAAGGGCGTTCGGTGCCTCAGAACGGATGCATATGCACTAGTAGCGGGGGCGGAGGCGGCGCAAATCTCTCTTGTTCAAAATACAGTTAGGGATCTGCTCACAAATTGTGTTTTATATTTTCTCCGAAGGATGTTACGCGGGAGGAAACTTTGCAGATAGTTTCCAACAGATTTTTTTGTTTAATGCTTTATTTTTTTTTGCAGCTGATCTCAATTTGATGTACAGTCTACTTACAATTCGATTTCGATAAAGCTTCTGAATCCTCTGCTGTAACGAGCTTTACCAATTAAGCTTCCATCGCTCGGTCTTTTTTGCAGCTGATGTACAGTCTCTACCTACAATTATTTTTCGATAAAGCTTCTGAATTCTCTGTAATAAGCTTAAATACTCGAAATCGCAGCTACTTAATTAACATCTATTAAGCGACCTCAAATGGCTGCAAAGCGGGCTATGCATACGATTAACATGGAACCGAGTGCAAGGCTCTTACGTATTAATTATTCATATTTCCGTCAACATCCTCATTTACCCACTTCAGCTTATTGATTAAGTTTTGCATAATAGACGCATAAATAAAAAGTAAAAGTTTACTGGGGTGATTTTTATGGGTGTGAATATTTCCGAATGTCGCATTTAGTAGGCGGCTATATCAGAGCTTTTATGATCGTATCGTAATAGGCGGCAGTAGGCGGTAAAAATGAAAGTCAAATTAGTATCGTAATTCAGTGGGGCATTGTTTTCATGTATTGCGCATAAGGAACAGCTGTCATGAACTCGTATATTGCATGCATGTATTTAGCGTCGATTGAGGTCGCGGCATTGAAACTAGAAGTTGACTTTGTGAAAGCAATAATTTGTAATTTCGGAAAAACTCGCAATACATGAAGGTGATGAGAACTTTACTGTATTTATTCATAGAAGTATTAAAGTGACGAACATCATATAAATAAATAAATAAAATAAAAAGGCATTTATTCACTTATACTTGCTAACCTAGTACAAAAATGTTTTAAAGCTAGGTTGCGATATTGTGAAAAGGTCGAGGACTCAGCCACGCTGTTTTTCAGCCTCGCCTGTAACTAACCTACAAGTCGGGTTCTCGGAAATGGTCAGCCTCCGTCTGCACGGCCTGACCGTTTTCGGGAACCACCCCCCGCGTATATTATAACTAAAGTTAACAAAAGATCCTATTCTATATATAAGAGAGCCACATTGGCTAACTTCTAGTACATTGCAGTCCGATGCCATGTTGCAGTTTTCGAAAATAAAAGTTACAGAGCTAGATAAATAATATATAATAGGTATGTTCACACTTCTACCCTTTTTCATTGTTAATAAAACTACTTGCTTTTTGACTAAACTAAAAAATATCAAATATTATTTGAAAATAGACATAATATATAATTTTTATTCATCTATAATGCATTTATAAACAAGAAAGAACTAAGTAACACCGTAAGTAGGTGCATTGCTCTTGTAAAGTAGGTTAAGTTATTAGATAAGTACATGTTTGATTTATATATAATGTTAGTTTATAAGTAAAGGTACCTATTTTTATTTTTTTTTGTTATGCAAGTAATATATTTTTTTTAGGTTAGTATTTGCGTTTTATGACAATAATAGGCGTCTCTCTCATTGCTAAATGCACATAGCCCATATGTAGGTAGTTTATGTAAAGTAAATAGTATACCAGAGCTGTCAAGTTCTAGCAGCATGCAATCTAAGTAGGTTCTTCTTATCGTGTCACTAGTTCTTTAGAACCAGTGTGGTGAAAGGATTTCAAGTGCGCCTCCAAGAGGCATCTTTCGTGCAGTAGGTAGTATGTTTATATAGGTATTATGTAGGTAATATGATTATAGTTATGTGAATGGTAGGATGATTGGACGTTTGTTACTCAATCTCGCCAAAACTACTTGGCGTGATGTTTTAGTTTTGTGAGACTTCAGTTCAAGAGGCGGCGAGATCTACGTGGTAGTTACCTACATATAACTAAATGTGTTAAGTGGGGCACTCTTTTATATCGTTCTCGATAGATAAAAAGTTTTGTTTGTATTATTAAATATTATATATAATATAGTACCTACTTACATTGAAAACACGCCAAATAAAGTTAGCTTAATCTTAGCCTACTTCTAGTATATTTTGGTCCGAGATTACATTTCTAAAGAGAAGTAAAAGGCATAGAAAAATATTATAATTTAAAATTACTAGGTTTTTACATTGTTCTCCATCCTTAAAAGTATAAATAATATTTAGAAATGGAGATAATATTGTATTTATTTTTTATTGATGAGTTGTCGAATATTTTTCCCCTTTTACAACTCCATCTTGGTTTGATACTGTTTATCTTGGCGCAATAATAATTTTAATAACAAATCACTGTTACTCATTTATGGTATTATCTTTATCAGCAGTAATCAGCACTGGATCCTAAGCTTCTATTTATTAATTCTAAGCTAGAGTTACTTTTATCATTGTTGATAACTTTCACTAATTTTATTATGCCCAGCTTATAATCTAAACATAATATATCATAACGGTTATTTTACCTAAAATACTAATTTACACATTTATTAAAAAGTCCATTGAACCAATACGACCTTTACACAACCTACACTTTATTTACTTATCAAAATACCAATGGCTATGTTCGAGACAGACATCAACGGGTTTGAAATGATCTTACTGCCGTTCGCATTCAAGTTTCTAAACATCTTGAGTAGGTAGGCAGTAGGCACCTATCAAGGCAAGCGATAGTTGACTTGACTCTACTATCCGACTCTATTAACTCGCAAGCCTCGAACCGAGTGGACGCTTTGCCACGGTAATAAACAAGTTTAAAAAGGTTACGTTTTTAAAATAAAACTTTTCTGATTGATATTCCGTTTTTTAAATTATATTTTTTTTATCATGTAATTTAATTTTTTTTACTACCGGATTCTTTTTTTGAAAGTCTTGTATTGTAAGTGTTAAATTTTTATTTCTTTTGTTTCAGATGTCAACAAAAGTGACTTTGTGAGTGGTTTCATCGAACAAAATAGGCCGTGTGTACACATTGAAATGTGAATTGTGTGTGTTTAGTGCTAAATTTGAATTTTGTCTGTGCGTTTGGATTGTTTGTACACCGATGAAGTTCCTCGTGTAATATCCTGTTCTCTCAATCGGTTTATTGAAATCCTTCAACATGGAGACTGAGGAGTTGACAAAACTTGTCGATGGCATCTACAAGGTAAGAATTATCTATCAATATTCTTTTTTTAGGTGTACAGTCCCTACTTATATGTAATGTGGACGATTAAACTTGAGGCAAAGTTGGAAAATCAGGAAGAAATAATGGGGAATTTTCATTTCATGTCATTTATCGGCAAAAATGCACTAACAAATTAAATACCTTTTTCCAAGAGAGTTTTAATAGCAGAGTACATTCTATAAGACAAGTAAAAAAAAGGAAATCTATTTTTCATATATATACGAAATCAATCATATAGTAAAAATATTTTATATATTTAGCCAGAGTCAAACACAAACCTATTAAAAGCTCCCCACATAACATATTTAAACAGGTATTTATTTTGCTTGACCTTTGCTACATCTATTATAAAACTAAGCCCCAATGTTAAGGTGAAAAAATTACGAAGAGCGATGTAGAATGAACCTTATGTGCACCTGCTCATGTACAGTACCTACCTACAAACAAGCAGTGTACTGTACATACATAAGCACCTGCTTTAATGTCAAGGCCAAGGCGTAACTGGTACTGAAGTCAAGTAAGGTATGGTAAGGTCACATTCTTTCTCGATTTCTCTAGCATCTCCACTAAATATGTCTAGTCAACGCATATCTACCGTTGGACATCTGACTTTCATTTTCTTATTTTCGTATCGTAATAAAATTTACGGAACAGGTTGAGACAGATATCGAGATAATTGGACGAGATTTTTTTCATAGAAACTCGTCGGTGATCTACGCGTTCCTCGATTCAAATTAAAAAAAAAAACTATTATCGTTAATTTTATTGAATTGAATTTTGAGCAATGACTATATACTTATTGGCTTTTTTCTTTTTAATTTTAATTTCATGATTGTCATGATTTATTGTATGCTAACGAGAGAATGTTGCCAGCTCCAAATGACTAATGAGCGTCTTACAGTGACAATTAATAGCTGATAATAATTCAATAGGCCACATAAAACCAAACCAATTAATCAGAGAGACACACCATAAATTTTCAAGAAATTTAAATACAACATAAAGCTATGAATTTGAAACCGTTTCCGTAGAAATCAATCCAATTAATTTGGTATCACTTTGTATTGGAGACGCTACGAAATCTTCAAATTATTTAAAGCGCTAAATCTTTTTCTTAATTAATCTAGATCTAGATCAAATGAAAATGGACACCATCAGATTGATGTAAATTACCGTTATAAGTCCAATAAATGCGGGGTTATTAATTGGGTAATTAACAAGAAGATGTTTATATCTTTAGTTAGGTAATAGGGGACAGTTGCTCTGATAATATCGTCAGTCTGATTGAAAATTATTCCCAATTCATTAGACAAATTAATGTTGATAAATTGAATTAGCAATATTTTTATAATTCCTCTTTAACAATTCCCTTTCAATAAGAAAAGAACTTTTGTTATTTTTTACAAAGTTTCCCAAAATTACCGCAAAAACCTAATTGTCAGAATTAAATATGTGACATAGGATTATTCGAAAACCGGCAAAATTAATGATGCCAACGCGCTAACCTTATTATGGAAATGGAGAAAAATTATAACAAAAATTTTATACAAAACTGTGATAATACAGTACGTGGCAGTTATAAATTTTCCACTTTTTTCTTCGCTGTCACTTAATGGAAATGCGAGAGGGAAAATTAGGGCTTTCTGATTCAGCAGCACAATTACGTGGTCTTAGAATCACTTGACTGAGTGGCGGCGTTAGGATAAAACTTTGTAAAGGAAAACGTCGGCATTTCCTTGCCGACTTTCCTTTTCGTGAATTCACTTACCAGATAAATTTTTAAATGCTGGGCACCTCAACTCAACCATTATGATTATAAATAACAATACATTTTTTGATGATAAAAAGAAATGCGTTATCAATTTATTTAACAACTCATTTACGCGACAAACAATATAAAGGAAAATTGTCATTTGAAATAAAAATTAAACGACGATTGCTCAAAAGATTTTACAAACCAGGAAAAACAACCTATAAGGGAACATAATTCTTTAATTAAAACGAGATCTTTTTGCATCAAGATCTTAGACAACATAATGGTGATATAAAACCCGGTGGCCTTCGAACGAAGTCATAACGTAATTCAGGCTGAGACAGTGTAATATTTTATCTATCTTTCAGAAATCTCTCAAGCAAATGAGAGAATCAAGACTATGAGATGCCAGTTACTTACCTACCCTTTTACCGTACATAATGTGTGACACTTGTCTTGGTTGCGTCGGATCGCAGCTGATCTAATGTAGCCATTACCGACAGGCCCATGTTATAACGAACTTACTACTGTGAAGTATAATATTCTGAAGGCCAAAGTTCACTGGTCTGGTGTTGCCCTGTTTCCTCTTCAGAATGAGATTGCTCCGCGACATTAAACCAGCCAAATGTAAATTTTCGTCGTTCCTCTATGTGTTTGTTCATTCGCATGAACTTACAACGCACGTAAATGTAATTTTTGTTCGGAATAAGTTTCAACGTATAAAATTACTTTGGAATGCACACCATTTTCTTGGTAATATCTATATTTATCATATAAATAGGTTGCGTGATTCCCTTTACTCAAAAACAACTGCGGCTCTCCAGTGCGTGAAACATACCTACTTTATTGTCTACCATAACGAGTCTTATAATACTATATCTTGAATTCGTAACATTGTGTCGGTAGGATGTGTCAGAATGTATTGTTTCTTTTAATGAGATAGGTTTTTACTTTGTACTGGGACATTATCTTATAACATAAGTATATAACATAACATAAATGAATAAATGGCTGATTCTATGAAAATACTCACTCTTGACATTTTACATTATAAGTTAATATTTTGTTTTTTTTTACTTTTTAACGAGTTTAGTTAAACACTTTAAACGCAAAAGTCGTGGGTGTCATCTAATAAATAATAATAGGTAAAACACACCACAAACTGAATTTCCGGCACATCCTATTATATTGTAGTCCCTGGCAAGTTCGTAGCTATGAGTATTTTAGAGCACGCATGCAGCTCCCGCGGGTAAATCGCTGCCTCTACTTATTTGAATAAGAATGGGCAGGTTGTCCCCCCAGAGACCAGCAGACGGTCGCCATCGTCATGGTCTCTGTGTAATTTAGTTGGCAATATAGTTTATTGTCTCCCCTGAGACAGTTTAAGTAGGAGTTTTGTATGTCCGTATGAAAACAGTCAGTCTTTTGTTCTATTAATGATATGTAAAGTCCAGTTAATTCGTGTCTCTGTACATTCTTAGAAAAAATAGCTTTTTTTTACAATTTCGAAGATTAAAACAGGAAAAATAAAGTTTTCGGGAAATAAAAATGGGGATTAATGCAGCTTGGCGTACTCTAAAATTATATCCCATTTGCATCTTTAAGGGCTTATGAATAAAATTGCTAGATAATAGAAATAACTATAAATTTTACTAAATACCTCGATTGTACCTTGTTAGTAGAGTAGTAGGTACCTACCTACTTATATTATTTGGATGTATGAACCAATAATCTATTCTCGGCAATTCATACCTCTCATATAGTTAGATAGGCCAATGATTCGTGGCCTTCTTATAAAATAGCGAAGGAACTAGGATTGAGCAAGAAGCCTTCTCGTTCAATTTGTTAGTCAGAACGACCACGATCGGCCCCATTGACGTGAATATCTGAATAACTTACTACTTATACCGTGACTCGATTTACATAAGATTTTGTTAGGGGCTGATTCGATGTTCCCATTGTTTGATCTGAAGTCTACAAACTTAGTATAAACTTACGCCGTGGTGAATTGCTATTCATACATTTCCGACTGATATTATAGTAATGAAATTTTTGGGTATGGCTAGATCATGCCAAAACTACTAAAGTAAGTAAGCTGGATACAACGAAGGCAATAGCTAGTCTTTAGTTAATTGAATATCACCTGTAGTAGGTTGGTAATTAATAAAATGTATTTATGGAACCTACTACAATTGATTTTATTTTATTTCAATCATAACAGCCTAGGATTTAGAACGTCAAGTGGACGAGCGCTGTAGAGCTGCTGCAGTGTAGAGATGAGTTCAGGAAAAAATGTATTTTCACCCTTCTTCACCCCCTTGGGGTGCAACATGGTATCTTGAAAAGTGTAAGTCGTACAGAGTTGAAACTTTCATACAAAAAATAATAATACTGGTCTACAGATAAATGACGACGTCTGTTATATAAGATCCGCGAATAAAAACTAAAAAATTGAAAAAAGTCGTATAACACACAAGCAGCAATATCAGACTTCGTGTAGATACCTAAGAGAAAAATATAAATACAATTTGTCTTTCAGGTCGCATGTGTATTAAGTTTTCGCGTATTCGTCCAAATACAATTTTAAGAAGGAAATTGCCTCTCGGTAGAACTCGTACAAAATGGAAGATGTGATATTAAATCTGGGTGACAGTTATTAGGAGTGCGGAGTATCTCTTTCTGAGTCGCTAGAAAAAGTATCTAAAATGAAATGAGGTTATTTTGTATGACGACATTTTTTATTTGCAAAATGAGCAATTCCTTTTGCAACAATAAAATGATGTTTTCGGAAAATTGATGTTTCCTGCAAAATTTGGTTTTCTGGTGCGAGACTTGTGTAGTTTGAAATTGCAGCGCTGCAGATGGGATGCATCGCAAGCTTTCAATAACTAATTAACGCTTAATCAAATTAATCGAATGACGATTCGAATGTTTATTCAAATTACTAAATTATGTGATTTAAATATAACGTTGCTTTACGATTCACGAGTTAGTATATACATATAAAATGTAACCACCATTAAAATATAAATATTCTACACTGAATTATGTGTGCTTTTGATCTCTCACAGACGAATAGTAGTAACGTTGTAACGTTAATAAGAACAATGAGTTACGTTTCGATGAGCACTTCTGTCATTATTCCTCCTAACGTTTTCCTACGGAATGACATAACGTTTTTATATCGTATGATACTTGTTGGTATATTTTTAAGTTGCGAACACCAAAAATCCACAATCCCAAAAAATAGCCAAATTTAATTTCATACCACTAATTTGATACCATATCTCTACATGACCTACCAGTGGTCTCATTTAATCCAACGGTAATTTTACGGGTCGTACTTTATCGCCTAGAAAAGTGGAAAAACGGGCCAGAATATTAATTTGTATTCGTAACCATTGAGCTAGCAGGTTAACGACTTACAAGTCGCTAGAAATGCTTGTGTGGCATCTGAATAAAATTGACTCTATTGGCAAATAACCAAACTATAGAGATCATGCACAGCACAGATAGGCTTGCAGCAAATGAAAGCTAATTTTTGGCTTTGTTTTCAAGGCCCAGAATCCCGCGCACCATTATATCGCTCGCACATTTGTACATTTTTGAAGATATAAAATGATTGGGTTTAAATTTAAAAAAGTGGAGCGGTGAAATTGATTTTGTTTTGAATTTTAATTTGAGGTCAAAAATGGTTTATTTCCAATCTCCTTCGCTTATGTTAAACATATGAAAACAAAAAATATATTAAAATATTTCGTGAGGTTGTAGCAAATTCACAACTCCACTTTTTTTAAATTTATACTCATTAAATTTATTTCTTAAAAAAATAACAAATGTGCAAGAAAGATAACGGCGCGCGGATTTCTGGGCCATAAGGTTTTTTTATTTTCATCACCATAGCTTAGATTTGTTGAGTCTGTCTTTAGAAAATAAAATAGCAAAGAGCAGAAAGGAAAACGCCAGATGCTAAAAGATCAAGCACGATTGTTCGAAAGATTAAACAACAATGGATGAGCTTAGAAATACGCCCGGATAACACCCTGTGCAAAAATAGAAAAAAAATATAAGCGCTTTTCTTGTCGAGCTTTGAAAATAAACATTGTTTTTTTTTTATTCTCGAGGCATAAACACACCTTTGCCCAATTGGGCCTCGTAAACAAAAAGTCAAACCGAACAATTTGTTACTATCGTTTGGTTTCTAAGCGTTTTGGTTGCTTTTAGTTTTTAAGAAGACATTTATAAATAAGGTTCGCTTTTAAAAAATATATTTACTATCTACAGATTTCCTTACTAATTTTCTAACTCTTTTTCAATTATCTAAGTAAGCAATTATTATAATCGGTTATACTCCGTTCCTCTCAAAGAAATGATAACATTAGATTTTCAATTTACATTTGCTTCGAGAAAATGGTGGTCGACATTAGTATAAAACTTAATTTCTGTGAAGAAAGGAAACAGATGCCGTCAAACATAATGTAATTATGTCTGTATGTATTTAAGAGGGAGGCAGGCACCCCTCCACGGAACACTGACGTTTGATTGTACATAGCTCTTTCGGAAAAGCTGGTTCAATCATATTATTAACTTTCAACTCATTCGTCAAGAACCTTATCGTCGGGTGACTAGCTGACCCTCGTGTGACTGCGTGGATCAGGGGCAAAAAATCCTTCGGAGCGGAGACAAATCCAACAAATTAAAAATCGGTTGAGCCGTACTTGAGTTATAAATGGTGTAGCTAACCCAGCTTTGTTTTTTTTATATTAAGAAATAAGATGCAAGTGTTTGTGAGGATGTTTGGATAGATGGATGTTTTTTCCTCAGTCACGCCAACACGAATGAACTGATTTGGCTAAAATTCGGTATGGGTATAGTTTAGGAGCTGGAAAAAGAAACCTAGACTACTAAGCTAAGCATTTTTTTTACGAACAAGAATTTGGAATGCCTATTATCATTTATGAGTATAACCAATTGCTCTCAGCCACTTAAAGTAGGTAAACCTGCTGTTGCTAAATTTACCTCTGAACTATTAAGGGCAAATTTGCCATTTTAATATTATTTGCACAAATTACTTAAATTCTCGCTCATCGCTCCAAAAAACATTCCGTTGATGCTGAAAACCACTGGCACTCAAGGGTGTTTTCACTTTCAAAATTGTTTTTGCTATTCAAAACATTTAGCTGTTAATTTTCAAATTTTTTTCTTCTTCATTTTATGTCTTAGTTAGTCGTATATGTGCTCAGATGGTATTACTGAACCTTTTTTTGAGACTTTCGGAACATTCATAAACTCAATGTATAATACATATCTAAGAAATGGTAGCAAATATACCTAGCTATTAACATTCATACCATATTAATGTATGTATTACATTAATATGCTATTAATGTAATACATACATATTAGTTTTATACCATACCATTCCATGAAATATTATTACATCACCTGGCTTGCCGAAAATGGCTTAATATTTTTACTGTACTGTACTGTTTCGCTGGGATAATGCATTCGATTAATCGTGCGTGTTTCTCCACACCCCGTGACACGTTAACGTGAAACTCTGTGTAATAATTACATTATTCCCGACATCTGTGACGTTGTAGTCATTCATATAATTGCCAGTGTTGTGATTTGTCTTCCCTTTCTCTACCTTATTACGTAAAATATTTTTGCGTTTGTATCGTAATTATTTCCAAGTGATTCTTATATATTATTTAGTATTTTTTGTGTTTTGTGATGTACAGGTTTCAAATATTATGAAGCATTTAACTAAATTAAAAATTAAAGTAAGGGATACAAAAGTGTACAAAATTATTATCTCCATACAAGGTTTCAACCAAAACAAAAATAGTTTCCATATTACCTAATTTGCTAAGTACTTGTGTAAGCACACTTACCTTACCTACAATTAGCTTTTACAATACTTTAGTTTCAGTGAAAAGTAGGTACCGGTAACCTATTAATTTGGGAGATACAGTAAAATAACTAGAAGTCTCGGTTAGTGTGGTTTTAGATTAGTGGTTTAACCGAGCGGATTCGCCCCTCGTGTTTGGTTTACTGTAAAAATACGCTAGTTTATAATCGCACTTAGATATTTCGAACGTAAACATGATGTCGACATTGTTGATATTTCTGTTTGATTCTAGGATATTGTTTTACTCAGTAATTGACACTAATTGCTTACGCCAAATGTTGTTTTCTTCCACATTTATCTTGTTACAAATTATCTTGTGTATCTTCTGCTCTACCCCATTTCAATATCGTATTACCTTTTTTGGTAAATTTTTTTAATCACAACTTAGAAACGATTATTACACATACATACAGACAAGTAATTTTAGATTTTTTAGGTCTACAGTTCAAAATTTAATACGTCACATCCGTAACAAACTTCAACCTATGGTTAATTTGATTTCCGATAATAGTTTATTATAGTTTTTTTATCATATTTTATTTGTTATTAGCGTATTAATCACTATATGTTAATGCTTATATGATCGCCTTAGTTAGAATGTTAAAATGACCAAGCGCTTCATTTTTAGCAATGTTAATTTCTGTGCTGTGATCGCATCACCCTATCGCAAACTTTAACTTTCGATATTTGTATCAGTTTCAATATTTGGTCTAAGAGGCAATGTAATAAATGTCCATTTATAAATTTACGGTTGTATATCCAACAAAATCCATTGCTTTTTTATTATATTTTTTCGTTCACTATTTACACCCATGTAAAAAAGAAAGTTTACTAGTATTCCGTCAACGTACTACGGGTGTTAAGTTGACAAATATCGATGACCTGGTTGTGTAATGTTCATTGTCTTCTCAACTTTCTAGGCTTGGAAGTTGGTGATTGCCGCGAAATGGGAATTAAACGGAACGGTTTCTTGTCAACTTTAGACACTATTACGCAGGAAGACGGATCATTTATTTAATCTTTGAAAGAGATTTAATCAATGTAAATTACCATTGTGTCATCGTCATGATGTAATACTACTTCCAAATAAAGTTATTTAAAAATTGCCTAATGCTGCAGACAAATAAGACCAGTGGACTAGAAAACTAAAAGAAGAATTAATTCCATCTTCGGTTTCAAAATCTGACAACACCAAGCCTTATCAGTCAGAGTAACTCTACCTGCAAAATTTGGTGCTCCATGTGCCATTCAAGAGTAGAGCTAGCATTTGTGTGTTAGGCATTAACTGTATGACAAAGCTCTAAAATGTATTGTAGGCTATTCCAATCCACCTACGGCAAAGGTATTCCTTGTACTATTTAAGAATTTCAGACAGGCCACTTTTTATTCCATTTTAATAACCAGTTATCAAATAAGGAGTAAATAGTGTTTTATCTTAACTAGATGTGAAAAATGATTTTGAAAGTGGACTAAACCCAGGTGTTTACCCCTGAAATACAATACTTATGTATTTTTTAATAGTAGGTATTATTTTTAATTGACTAATACCAACGTGGAAAAGTATTTTTCTCTGTAGTTAGCAGCTTTCCAAACTTACAAGATAACAGAACAAAGCTAAACTTAAGCAAAACTAGCAACTTATTCAGGCGTTGTAAAAGGTCAAGGAAAGCTTGTTGTATACCAATGCGAACTGCATTGTTCCTCGTTGCCGGTGTTCCAAAACATCGAACAGATATGCTAGCAATATATTTTTCATATTTAAAAAAAATATATACATATATAAAAATAAGAATAAGAAAACATTTAGGTACACATATGTATAAAATTTAAAAAACACAATAATATAAAACAATAATTTAAATTTATATACCCGGTAAACCTTTAGCATTTATTTCAGAATAATATAACGGAGGAAAAACATAGACAGAGCAAAACGTAAGAGTTGAGAAAATAAATTGGGAGATACATATATATATATATATATATATTTCATAGCTTATATAAGAAAAAAATGTAACTGTGAGTCTAATGTTAAATAAAAAAAATAAAAATACACAAAATAAGCACCTACCGACATATATGTATTATGTTCGAAATAAGGCAGGACTGTTGTGCTGCTACTTTACTTTAGGTAACAAAAAAGTTAAAGTGTACCTAGTATTTTTACACATATCTAAGTATATTGAAATGGAAATTAAATGAATACCAAAAACAGGGTAGGTTATTTTCTTTAAATATTTTACCCGAGTCGAGTGTCTGCATCGTGCTCGAGTTTGAATCAAAGCTGATTACGATTCCGCATGGTTACCATTGGTTGCGAATGGTTAGCATGTAAATCCGATGCGGATAAATATTTGCACGACAGGTTGTAAGCCGAACGTGCCTGGCTGGTTAATAGCCAGCGCAGTTAGGTACTTGAACTCCATGCGCTTCAAATCAAAATTCAATTTAGCAACGCTTTGGAATCGCATATAATTGCTTGTTTGGTTTACTCGGGAATCAATGATTGCCGCCTTTGATACACGATATTCCAACAAATCGAGGTATCTCTACACTTCGCTTTGATGCGATCGTGTATCTAACCTCCCTTAGCATTATATTCAGGGTTTGTTTACAAATACCTAATCGAGTATTTCGGTCAATTGTTTCTTTTTACCCAACTGCCAAGGAAGGGTTATGTTTTTCGCGCGTATCTTGTATGTAAATTTGTGTGTTACCTTGTATCTTCCAAACGGCTGGATAGATTTTGACAGTTAAGGTATTGTTAGATTCGTCTCAATCATCCGAGTGATCTTTTCGAATTAGGGTTTAGAAAAAAAAATAACAATAAATTATTAAGTCGTTAATAATTTTTACCCATCGAATAGGGTATTTTGGAGGAGAGAGACGCGCAGGCAGCACATAAGGACCACAAACACAATTACATGAGTTTAAATCCCACACCCCCCTTGGAGAGGGTGAGTATCTAAGGAATTTCATTACTGTGAAACTCTTCCTAGACGGAATGTAAATGCGCAAACTCACAAAATATATATATTTTTTTAATTTTTCTATGCTCTATTTACAGTGTAAGGAAGCTAGAAAGTATTCCAAGATTTCCTTCTTGTATTAGATATTATTTATACATTTCTGTGATTGTTCGAGCGAAATTCGGATAATGAAGGAATTTGTTTTGATTATTTATCTCCGTTGCGAATTCGGATAAACATGATTGCGAACGCGAACATATCGGCACCAATACAAATGAATACATTAATATGAAAAATAAATATTCTCAACTTAATACGAATCGTGTAATAATCATCGAACAAAGATAATAATTACATCAGAAAAATTGCCGCTCTTACTAGACATGGCTGCAAAGTCTACTTTATTAGAACGTGACCTTTGCAGCATTGGAATTATAATGCCATTCTGAGATAGATTGCCTTCATAGAAGGCTTGCTACTGTCTGCAGTTAGACCTACGTATAATATTAATGATATAAATAGTAGCTTTCCTACCAAATTTCACGTTTTATAGGTACAGCATTATCGTTTTTGATATCAAATGACACTGGCCCAAATTAGTAGGTACTACCTAGTACTACTTATAATGTCAGAAGGAGTGCAACATAATAAATACCTTTTTTGACGTGACTACGTCTAATAAATCGATGAACGCCGCCTCGATGAATTTGCAGGCACGAAAACGTTGGCGTCATTGTCCGGTAACGCTCATTGTCCCGTTACGCTGGTAGTCACGTTAAACTATCGTTCGTAAACCAACTTTACAGACAACCAATTTTTTGTAACAATATTCAAATCTAAAACAAAATACACGTTTCTAAAACTTAAAGCCCTTGCATCTAATGCTAATTCCAAGCAAGTGGAATGTATTGCGGCACCTTGGTCTGCTCGTGGAATGCGGCAGCAACTATTTCGTGACTGAGCTTCGGATTATGCGTAATACGCGGTTGGCTTCTACTTTGCAAAACGGAAAAATTGCACAAAAAACTCACACTCTGTATTAATTACGGTAGCTTTGAAGTTCTGATCAGTTTTTTGCTTGTTAATATTGTTAATAGAACAAGATCTTATATGCGACTTTGCCCATTTGCTTGGTACCCAAATTCATATAAATACTTTGTTGTACCTATTAAAATTTTGCTCATACAAAAATAAAGTTATGTGGGCACAAAAGTATGTACCTATATGTTGTGAAATAGCCATAAAGGTAGGTATACCGACTAAACTTTATACGTGTTAATCGCTTAATGTATGACAGTGTTTCAGAAGCTCAATTAAAACCAACGCACATAAATTAGAGCAACTCAAACCGCTTTAATTTTATCGTCGCTTTTTATTTTGTTTTAAAATCAGATTTACAGTAAAAACGCTGTAAATTCCCGTACAGTACCGCAAATTACATCGAGCCACTGCAGACCGTTGCGGGTGTTTCATTATAAACCGCGTGTGATGAATTGATCCCAAATTAAGTGGACAAACGTCTGACATAAAATGTTGCCAAATTAACACTGTTGTATGTTTTGATCATCATAATAACTAATAATGGGATTAAATTTCTTTAATTTTATCAACTTGCAAGCTCTCTGAACACTGATTGCACAATGGAAGGAAAAAGTTAACTTAATAGATACGTTAACATTTGGACATCTTCAGACTAATATCTAGAATCTAGATACTATGATATTATACTATAACATAATCCTATAATAATCTGAAGATGTAATTTAAACGTGAGCATTTCTAGAAATGCTCATGTTTAATAAGTTAGGTAGTAAAGGAATACGGTAGAGACTAGAGCACCAGAAAACACGAGATTAATTATAATTAATAATATAAGTTTTATTTTCATGCAACAACATACAGAGCTATAAGGCCATAAATTCCTTTTAAATAACTAACATACATATTTACTTTATTTTGATACTAGATTTGGGATTTGTTGACGATTGTTGAGCAAAACAGTAAATAACCAATTAGTTACAACAAGATTTTATATTTGACGTTTGCTTATTAGATACCTATTATGTTCAATATACATACATGTTTATGTATGTATTTCGAATTTTATGTATGTCGAATAAGTAGATTTAGTGCAAATATGTACATTGTATACCTACTATAAATCCTAGAGTAGAATACTTACTGAAATGTTTTAAATAAGAACCATCTAGACAAACTGCAGAATAATTTATCTCGCATTAAATTGTTGACAAGATTGACTGTCAAGATAATGTTTTATTATGAGACGTAACCGGCAATAATTTGACCAAGTTACCCAGGCTTGACCTTGGCTTGTTTGGAACGTCAAAATAGTAGAACAGTGAATGGTAATAATATAATTCGGTTGAATTACTAGCATTATAATAATGGGGATAAAACAATAGATAACATATTATTTCAAAGTTGAACAGTGTGCTGTGCATAACAAACCAAAATAAACTGAATATGTGCCATGATGGCCTTGCTATCTTTAAATAAAAACCATGTTGATAGTTATCAATACCTAATATCTATTCAACAATATAAACACTAAATAATAATTATTTATTATGTAGTATGCTGCTCGCAAAAGCTAACCAACTATTGAGATACACGAGACAGGACAAAAGCTTAAGTTTTTTTCGTCAAAAGTTTTATGATAGATCAGTAACTAGACTAATAAAAATTTCAAGGTTCAATTTCAGTTTCCCTATTTTTGCATATTTTCTATTCTTAACTTTTTATTACAGCATAACCTAACTACTACAATCTATATTACAAAATTTACAAAGAAAACGATTGGGCCACCCATAGACCGTTGCAAACGATCTATACGTAGCTCAACTGCTCCAACTCGATACCCGATGGCAGCGTGCCGAGGATACTGGCTGCATTGCCTCTTTGTATTGTATATTCTTAATGATAAATAATTTAAAGCAACTCTACAAAATTTGAGTATCGCAATATAAGTAAAATGATTTCCCTGAATTTGAAATAATAATCTAAGCGTGTGATAGAAAAAAAATAATCAAAGGCGAAGCCGCAGTAGAAGGTTGTAAATAAGGAACCTATTAAACTGCAGCAGGCAATTGATAATTGGAAGTCTGCCGCAGCCGCTATTATTTCAGCTTCATTATTCGCACAAGGAATTATCGACTTCTGCTAAATCTTCCGGATAAAGTTGGAGCCGAAGTTGAGCTAAGAGTATTTGTGAAGTCCTGCAAGTGAAACTTTGCAAAAATTAAACTTTCGCAAGTACAAAATCAAAGCCAGGAGCGGTCGGCGTTCGGCCCGCGTTCATTTGAATTACGTCTCTCTCAGCCTTTTGTAGTCGACTTCATTTAGCGAACTTAAAGGAGACTTTTTTATTTTACCCCAGCAAAGAACTTAAGAGGTGCATTGTTGAATCCGTAACAAATTGCACGCCGTGATTACGTTAGAACTCTGAGCCCAGCCAAAGGTGAAGCTTAGATTGGAATTAAAAAGAGCTTTTTTCTTATTTCATTTGCTCATTGACTCCTCAATTATCCTCAAATAAATTGGCACTGACTACGCGAAATATTTATTTGATTAAATTTTTAATGAAAAGAGTTAAATGTTTTCGATCGGCAAAGTATAAACTGTTTTGTTAGCATTTTAACAAAGGTGTGATTGAAATATTTTTACGTAGTTACCTGAGTATTAAACTGTTTTTACAGTGAATCGCTAGGTACAACAATATTTTTAGAAATTTCGCTCGAAAACAGCGAAGCATTATGTCGAGGCAGAAGTGCAAACAGTGTACAAGAGTTGCATTACATTTCTGTTGACAATATTTTTCTCGTGTATAAGGTTAGCCTGCAGCCCTGCAGGCGTAAACAAGGCAACAACAGCAACAAGTGCAAGCAAACACGTCGTTGAGCCTTCCTCTGCATGTTTATACTCAAATATTTTTTTACTTCACATCATCCGTGGCATAAAAATGTTTCGTTATCCGATTTATAAAATGCGCATTCAAACAGGCACGTTAGCAAAAAGGTTTTTGTTGCAGATTAAAATTCTGTTAACTTTTTAATTGAATCAAATACTTTGCAAATAGCTTAGCTTTTAATATAAGCTCAATGATTTTACTTATTTTAAATATTTTTAGCAATTGGTAATGCTTAGCTAAATGTTAGAATTTATTCTGCAGACATTTTTAACAAAACAAGTTCTTTAAGTATTATTATGTAGGTATATGTAAGCATTATTTTCATTGAAGCACTCAGCGTAAATCAGGATTAGCATATAAATAATTATAAGCATTCATATCTTGCTTATGAACATACATTAATAACTGATGAACAGGTTTTTTAAAATAAGTTACGGCTATACCAATTTTATTTATTATTTAATAGATATTGTATAGATTATTCAACTTGAAATATAAGCTGAAAATAGTCAGCATGAAACATGAATATTATTAATTTGAATATAATTTTTACCCGTTTATTGTATAGGTAATTTAATTTCATATGTTACCTACCTAGGTAATGTCAGAGGTTGGTACCTATCAAATAACCTATAAAAAATTCAACTCCATAAATTAAAATGCTCAATACTACTTATCGTGTCACTAGTTCCTTCGAACCAGTGTGGTAAAAGGATTTCAAGTGTACGTCGAAGAGGCTCCTTTCGTGCACTTGCTCAATGAAATCTGCTCAATGAAGTCTTTTTCACACTTAATTTTTCAAATAAAACATCGATTTTAGTCGTGCTTTCATTAAAACATTCAATGATATAGTAAAATCCCATATGAATTTAAATACGCTCATTCTTCGGGGAGGCTTTTGGTCGTACGTGTCGTAGAACATTAGGCTCAAAAAAGGGTACGAAGGGAGAGGGAGTCACGAAGTCCGCCGAAGGCAATTTCGTACCAAATGTCGTGTGGTACGTGCCGAACAAATAAAGAGGATAGGAATAAGCCTTTGTTGTAAAAGCAAAACGTTTGGCTAACTATAAATTACGTTGTAATAAGTAGATAATGTAACAGTATGCAGTATCTAAGCGACATTATTGATAAATATTTCATAATAAGTTCGTGCATCCATTTTGTCCTCAGGAGTTCAGGACAAATTATTCTCGGAAAACTTCCTCAGAACTGTTTCATATTTCCATTTAAAACAAAATCCACGATATCCAACTTTTTATTCGATAAAAGTTGAAGTGCGAAATTTTAAAACAACTTTGAATACAGGTATCTTGCTTGAAGCTTGAAAGTTTTTCAATGATGCGCAGTGCAAGTTTCCAATATTTTTAAATACTGGTTTATCTGTCTCTACATAAAACGACATTTTGAAGATAAGTTTCTGCAAAAATAATTGTACTAAATAGGTAGGAACTTGGAGGCTTCCGTCGATTGGGACCACTAGGTTTTGGACCGCGGTCCTAATCGCCGGAATACATTTTTGAATCCGTCGATTGGGACCACTAACCACGTGACGTATATTGTACAGTCGTCGTCAGATACTGATCCGAAATAAAAGTGCATCCTATAAATTTATTCATATCCTAGACGTGGATTTATTCCATGCGCTAACAGTTTAAACCAGCCCGTTCACTAAGTTTAGCCGCGCAGGTAAGTTTGTAACAATATTAAATGCTATCCCTCTCTAACCCCAGCCCATTTAGCCTGTCGATCTCAAGGTTATGCAGCCCTTTTGTTCCAAACGGGAATTTTGGTGGCTCGTTCGACCAATCACTGATAAGAAGCTTATCAGTTTAAAAAGGTGAAATATTTGCATTGAACAGTTTGTTATTAGATGGTTATGAGACACAGTTCTGAATGTTTGTTTGAAATGTGAGAATACAATTAGTGCAGTGTAACTTGGTTCAAATATTAAATCATCAGGTATGTTTTACACTTTTTGACTTATTTATAGACTTAATTGAGTCAATATGTTTTTTAACTTAGTATCAACTTTATATGTACATATATATTTTATTTTATTTTTATTTCATTTTAATAAACAAAGACTACCTATGTTTCAATAAGGATTTAAAAAAAATACTAAGCTTTTTTAACAGACTGTCATTGTTGTTATTTGTTTGTAGTTCGTTGATCATTTTATTGTGTAATATTATTTATGTGTATATTTTTATTAGAAACATTTTAAATAAATATAGTTCATCAAAGAGAAATGAAACATTTTAACCTCTAATAATTGTTTATAATTAGATTTTTTTTATTATTTTTTAAAAATAAATATTTTTTCATTCAAAGAGTTTTGTTCTTAATACTTTTACCTTTGACTGTACTGTATTTGTCTTGAACAATAGATTTTTTCATTGTTTTCGAGAGTGGTCCCAATCGCCGGAAGAAAAATAATTAAATTTAATCGTTCCGTCGTTTGGGACCGCGGTCCAAAACCTAGTGGTCCCAATCGACGGAAGCCTCGGAACTTGTACATCTTGGCGGTAGTTCAAATATCAAGTATTCATTGCAGTATCTTTTAAGTAGAAAGACAAAGAATTTTTTTCAGAAATCCAGTTCCCCTCACCATTCGCCCTTTAGTTAATTTTTGTAAGTGCGGATCTATTTTTCACCTCTGCCCGTCTTCTATATTCGAAACACCCCTAAGATTTACGTTCTCGACGCGAGCAATAAGCGGGCCTACCTATATCTAGAGCAGGCTGTTCGGTATTTTAAAAAGGTACGTCTGAATCCGGTGAAAAATTGCTTCTCGCCTGCCCCGGCCGTGAAGCCATATATTACAGCCATCGATTGAAAAGAGCATGAAGATGGGGACGGATAACTCTATAACTAAGTATGTGTTTATCACTTTAACGAGGACATATTTTATTTTTTAGAAAAAAATCAATATCGAAATTTATTAATATTAAAAATAATTGGTTATATTATCGTAAATCACAGTATTTATATCACAGATAGATCAAGATTTATACACTATGAATAGATAAAGGGATGGAAATGCTCTATTGTACACCATAAGGAAAAATAGAAGGAAACATCACAAAAATTTAGTGCAATGGGCGGGACACTATGATCATAATTATAGTGCCCCACGCTTTGCACTACGTTTTGTAATGTTTAAATTTGATGTTATTCAATGTTTATGTACTCGGTCCTACATACATATGCCATCTTTCAGACTTACCAAAGTTATGGATGTAATAAACAAAGTTATTATGAATAAAACATCAGCAACCATTACAAGGATGCAGACGGTAAAAAGTTAAGCTGGCAAGATCGTAACATTAGCACATAGTTTTACTATGTAATAATATTATTTATTCTTTGGTTTTACCCTCATATGCCGAGAGAAACCCAATAGGGGTGAAAATTGCATCGGCATTTTTGTAATGTGATGTATCTATTATCTTACGGCTTAAGATCGACTATCGTTTAAAGTTTTTACTCTGCTATAAATAAGAATTAAAAATATTATAACTTATTGCTAGATCATACAGAATAACACATGGCTATTATATTCCCCCATTCAAAGGAGATCTTAAATTATGTGAACTACAAACTGTAGATAACTGACAGAATATTTATAATGTTATACTGTTCGCTAATGTCTAGGTATTTATACAAAAAAGTAATTATTCTTTACGTCTTTACCTACAGAAAACCCATATGTAAATTAAATAAAACCTAAGAAAGTAATTTCAAATACCTATGTAGTATCAATTCGCTATCGAACTCAATCTGTTCAAAGAAAAATTCAATAATGCAGAGAATTTTATTCATAAAAGAAAATGTGTGCATTCTCTCCAATACGTGCTTGTAAGCTGCTTGTATATAGATACTGTACATATTAAAAGAAAATTTGTTTTGTTCAGTCGCTATCACATTGTCTAGTCATGCCGTCTGTGTCACATGTGTTCATCGGTTCAAGCTCACATTGATAGCACTTTGTATTCACGTAGGAAGAGTTTTACTTGCGTATGCAGACAGAGCAGTGATTTTAAAGCGTTTAGCGCTTCATTCTGAAGAAGTAGGTTTGCAATATTTGCAGAGGAATGCCGTCATCGAATGCCGGTAAGTTGGCCACACCTCGGCTAACGAGGCCAGCAAACCGCTCCGTGCAGCATCCTTGAAAGGCCACATTCCAACACCGAACTCTGTTTACGGACAGAGTCCCCATTTTCTGCTGATATTGCACATCAATAGTCTTATCTATTCAGCATCATAAATGACTATGTTTTGTAACTTGTTGTTTCATAGAAAATCATAGCATGTCACTTGCGTAACAAAATTTGATTGATCCTATTGCTGTTTTATTGGACCGTAGTTAGGTAATCATAAAAATTTTATTCGCGTATCGAATATCATTGTTGATTGAATATTTCTGAGTCAGATTGTATTTATTTCAATGCCAAAACAAATGGAAGACATTCACTTATAATTTGAAATATTTTCGTTGTTTCAGAACATCCTGGACAAATTCAATCCAGGCGCCCGACAGATGATAACGGCTGGCAAGGCTTATTTGAAGGCTTTGCATGGTGAGTAGTACCTTTCAATCATATCGAATCTTACCGCAAGCATACCACAGACTATTTACTCCGAATAAGAATAAGATTCTTAGATAACAACAAAACAAGAGGGAACAGTAATAACGGCAATGTTTATGAGCGCGTCTAGACATAAATATGAGATGATATGCAATATGCATTCTAAGTTGTTTCATAATAATAAGAAAGTGAAACTCCGAAGCGGGACGGGAATAAATCATAGTGATGTGAATTCAGTGGAACGTATACAATTAATTTATGTAGTGTAAGCCAAATAGGCGCATCTATATGCAAAACCTCAGTGTTCCGCGCTTGCTTGGCTGCGGAAACTGGGGCGTAGTTTGTGCCAAATTGTCTCTGTTGGCTTATCTAGAGTATTATGGCCCGCGCTATAGTAGCAATAAACTTGGGCATTGTGCACGATGTATGGCTCTTAGCGAGTTCCTACTTTATTTTGAGGATGTTTTGGGGCTAATTTCGTTTTATCGCTCCACAAAAATTACCCGTATTACGCGTAGTATGTAAGTCTAAATTACTTCAGTTAGACGACAAAGCCTGCTCAAGCTGGAGTGGAACCAGCGACGAGATCATAAAGGTCAAATTTAAGTGCCTTCCATACAATGGAACTCAATTTAGTTCTCAGTATTGAATTTCTTGGATTCGATACTTGAGTTCTTTGTAATAATATTTTATTTATTGAATTTTGGACCAACCTGTTCGTTTGCAAAGTTTTAATTTTATTTCATCTCTTGATATATGTTTATTTACTCTGAATCGACTTTTTATCTCCAATCGGCTATTTAGATAAAATGTAGGTACAAACGATCGTATAAGTCAGTTTAACCTGAATTTTTGGCATAAATTACTAAATATGGTGAGCAGGATCGTTTAAAGAATAAAGTACTTGAAGCAGAGTATCCGATTAAGGTTAACCCAGAATGTTTTAAGTGTATTAATTATTAACGTTTGCCCTAAATTCCCGTGTAAGTAAAATCAAAGTTACTTAGTTTATATTTAGTATATATTTATCCACCAACTGAGATAGTTTGATTAAGTATCAAATTCCTTGCTGTAATATTCCGTCATGCACACCCACCTTTATTTACGTAAGTTTGAATAGAACCTAATTTTGTTCTCTTGGCGAAACCTTCAATCTGTTTATTATTTATAATCAATCGTACAAATGGAATAATGATTAATGTTTAAGATTGCGAGTGATCTTCGAGTGTATCTAGGATCTTTATAGGTATGATAACGAGCTCATTTACATAAGAATTGCTACTTTGAACACAGTGAAAGCGTTCAAAATCTAATTTGCTAAAAATCTTTCGTAATAGACGTTGCATCACTGTGATCTGTTTTAAAAGAAATTTTAAGTTTGAACAAAGTCATAGAAGGAATACAAAATGTCACATAAGACAAACTTTACGTAACAAAATATCAGTTTGTTCACCAAAGTTCAATACTACGTGAGCAAACCGCGGGCAGCAACTAGAGAAAAAAAGTGACAGACTTTTTTAGAATTTTCGAACATGTTGAGAGAGTCCTACAAACAAAGGAAAACTAGAGTTGCATTGATCACTGGTCACCAATATAATATAATAACAATGACCTTCGAGAATTTGGCTAGATTCTCGAAGACTCTACTAATAAATTGTTTCTGTCTTTATAGGTGCAGCTGCTGCCTCTAGGCTGTATGTGGATGCAGTGGGGAAGCTTGGCAGGCAAGCCCAGCAAGGCACTTGGGGGGGATGTGCCGACATCGGTAAGTTGGAACCTACGCGATTTTTTTATATATATAGATAGATTTATTTATCTGAGCTTTTGGTTTAGGCGACGCATGATCCAAAGGCTGGTTACTAGCCATACAGTCAGTATTCTTGACACGTGGGGGACACCAATGGGGTTGTAGATTGGATCAACATTAATGATATGATTTTTTTTTAAATAAAATTTCTAAAGTTAATACAATTTAAATTGATAAAGCTTAATTATTCTTTATGATTGTAGCTAGTATTGCGATTCTGGATTTGCAGATCTAGATTTGGAGTATTAGCTATCCGAATATACATGATTATACCATGTAACCTTACCCATTTTCTGTCCATATAATTTACGTATATGCAAGTTATTTTTATAACACAATAAATTGCATGTCCAGTTGCCTTTGTAGCTGTGTACTACTGATCAATATTTTGCAGGTACCGCACTGATGAAGGTCGTCGAAGTTTATCGGGAAATCCAAGATCAGCAGATGAATATCGTGAGTGGTTCTCTTTATTTTCACTAACCAAAAACTGCCTTTAAATTACTATTATAAATTGTTATTGTACCTCCCTACCTACTTACTTACTTTAATTAAGATTAATGTTCATGACTATCATCTCTTTGGCCTCTTTTGAGTTTCATTTAGGATTGTTAAAGATTGTGACTTCCCTTTTCCGCAAATCCGCTGCCTTTTTGTTTACTTCCAACCCTTTCAGAAATGGAGTGGAACTTTTGTTGACTATCCTTAAACAATAATCTACAACTTATTTGTTTGTTTCAGCTTAAGGCATTCTACGTGGATTTGCTCGTCCCCTTGGAAACTAATCTCGAAAAAGATACGAAAGTAGTACAGGTCAGTCAATAAGATTTTCTTTTATAATCTTTTATGGGTAGAGCCTTTTCTTTGCAGGGGTTTGTTTTCCAAATGTATGGAGCTTTCTTGATATAGGCTTAGTAGGGTCGGAAGGTGAGATAAAAATACCTATCAAAAAAGTTTGCGAAAACGTAATCACAATACAAAAGATAATAGCCAAACAATATATGTTTTGTGACAGACATCTTTGATCTCAGCTTATTGTGAGTTGCCTTAAAAGATTTATTTATACTCTTTGTATTGATAAGAATGAATATCTGAAATGTTCATAGAATAAGAAAAATACGTTGCTAATGAGAAGTACCCAACAAGAACATTATTATACCATTATCACAAAAGATACTACCTACATCAGGCACCTTCATAAAAATTATTGAGGCAGAAAACGGTAGGCCTTTAACCAGATGTGCCCAAGTTGTTCATAAATTTCATAAATAAAAATACCCCTGAATAATGAGAAAGTACTTTTCTCCTCAGTCTGAACAAAAAAGATTTCTTCAACAACACAAACTTCGGTCAGAGAGTTACAGCAAAGCGGCCGCGACGATCAAAAAACAGCGCAAAAAGAAAACAAACGTCACCAAAGTTGGCTCAGCTATGGACAAAGAAATGAAGGTATAGTAATTAAGCTTTAATTAACCACTCACCGAGATTGTTAAAAGTCTACATTTTTTAATCATTTCTGTTTACAGAATATGCAAATACTGGAAGAGGAAAAAACAAAATTGGACGCTTTTTGCGAACAAAGTCTCAAAAACGTAAGTAACCATAACTTTATAGCTCTATGGTAGAGGTCGTATCACCAAACAAATAAAAATTTGACTATGGAAATGTAAGGAGTTGGTTTGTTTTACTACTTATATATATTTTGACGATTCGTCTTACAGCCTCTTTTATATGTATATATTATCTTTTGCTCTTAGCGAAAACTCGTACCTACACTATACACTATTAAGCTAACGAGAAGATCACGTAGTTACTGCGACGTTGAATATTTTAAACATCAATCAATACATAACTAAATTATAATCATCACCATATATTTCCCGTCATTTTAGCACCTAAACTAGGAATAATCGAAACATATAAAACACGATTTAAAACTAAAGAACAGTGTGACTGATTTTTATGAGTTTTGATTTCTTGTACTTGTCTCCAAAGTCGCACACTGATCAGCTAGTAACTTATAAAAAATGATTAATTTCTCTAGGCTATGACCCAAGAACGCCGACGCTACGGCTTTGTGCTCGAACGCCAATGTTCGCTCGCCAAGCACTGGCTGGCGTACCACGCAGCTGGCTCCGCATCCTACAACTCGGGACTCGATGAGTGGATGGAAGTGTCGAGGACTAGGGAGTACCTGCCTCCTAATGTGGAAGCTATGTTCGTGACCAGGATGAGGGTAAGTGAATGTGAAATGATAGTTTATTTGAGCTATTTTGAGCGCTTTCGCAGATAATATGGAAGAACCCACGTAGGTATACGTACCTACGTTTCCTTCTGCAGTAAAGAAATCACACAGGTCAAACCACATAAACGTAAAGAATTGAAACGGAAAAGGTCTTGAAAAGGAAGGATATTTGTTAATTCGCAACACAAGCGAAGTTATAGTTATGTCCGTTAGTATTGTAATAAAATAATCAGCAATAACTTCTACAACAAAAAAATTATAATATTCTAAGTGAGGCACGATCAAATGGAACTTTATTAGAATTGTGTCATTCCCATTTAGGCTTCGATTATGAAGCGCTTGCAAAGTTTGCGACACATTTTCATTTCACGTCAAAATATTTCACAACTTTAATAAAATGCCGTTCTCTCCTGTTGAGTTGTCGTAAAAATCTGTCTCCACTAACGTAAAATTGTTTTATGGCCTCTTGTATCGCGTATTGCCCATTAAGTTTCTTTTTCCGACGAAATCACCTGATAAATCGGAATTATGGCAGTTAAAGTTATAATGCTCTAAATATTGGCCATAAGTATTTGTTATCACCGTTTCGTTTTTTTATATTAAAATATTTCATAATTTGGTGAAACCATCATCAATACTGATTTTAAAAAATCTATCATCATATCTATATCGATATTTTTAATTGTCTTTAAGACACCTGTAACTGTTAGGACACTATAAATGACGTGATCTTTGGAAGGTTAGGGCGGATAGCGATACGTTATACATGAATGAGACCTTGAAATAAATATTTTTTGCAGCAAGTGTCGTTCTGGGCTGATGAAGACGTTTACGCAAGCCCTCGTATCGGCGACGATGACGACCGAGCATCAGTCGGTTCAGCGTTGAGGAAGACTCGATCAGTAGACGCTTCGTGTCTGGATGTGCGATCCATTGCAGAGCTGGGCTCTCCGGCCCAAGGCTTGTCCCGCGCGAAGTCTGACTTCAACCTTCAAGCTAGCTCGCTCAATGATGATCAAGGTAATAAAGAAAAAAAACTCAACCAGAAAACTTTTTTAAATACATGTATAAACAAAAATCTAAAGCAAAGATAAGTACAAACCATTTGCACCTCAACGATAAACGTTAATACTCTTATA
Source organism: Lobophora halterata (assembly GCA_932526365.1). Classification (NCBI taxonomy): domain Eukaryota; kingdom Metazoa; phylum Arthropoda; class Insecta; order Lepidoptera; family Geometridae; genus Lobophora; species Lobophora halterata. The sequence continues at coordinate 5,096,697 of OW052012.1, forward strand.
CTTACTGCTGAATCATCTTTTAGATCCGTGTTCATACGATAGGTACTTAAACATTTAAATGCATTTTGTACATGGTAGGTTTACTCGATAAGATACAAGATCGTGCTCAGTCAGGTTAGTTCCTCTAACATAAATGACTCGAAATGATCTCATCCACAGTACATACCAACAGGCTGACTCTTTTGACTCATTGTTTTTATTAAAATGTAAACCATGATAAACATCGAAATTACAAAGGATCATTTTATCACTTTTATTACGTCACAAGCTGAAAAGTTTTCGATGGAAACTATGCAAGTCCAAATCATTTCTAGGTATTCTTCTTCTTATCGTGTCACTAGTTCGAACCAGTGTATTGAAAGGATTTCAAGTGCGCCTCGAAGAGGCTCCTTTTGTACACTTAACACATGTTTCGAACTTTTTAGATTTTATGACATGCCGGTTTCCTCACGATGTTTTCCTTCACCGTTATGCACGTGTTTGAATGAACACATATTTTGAATTGAAACATCCATTGGTGTACGACCGGGTTAGAACTCACGACCTTCGGGTCGAACGTCGAGGCACATCCCACACGGCCAACACGACTTTTTATTAATTGTTTTCACAGACCTAGACACTCGCATAGCGACGCGTCCGTCTTCCCTCGCTCCGCCAACGTGCACGTCCCGAGACCCGCCGCTGGCGCGCGCTCTCTACGCATATTCAGCAGCTGGAGACAATCAGCTCACGTTCCAGCAAGGAGACGTGCTCGCTTTGCTCGGGGAAAGGACGAAGGGCTGGCAGTACGGGGAGAACTTGCGCACTCATCACGCTGGCTGGTTCCCGCTTGCATACACCGAGCCAATTGCTAATGAAGAACCAAGGTAACTAGCCAGGATTTGTTTCTGTACCAGATCAATTGTAAGCAAGGGTATCTTTGCAGGGAAAAAGAGCAAAATGATGGAAGAAGATGAAAAAAAAATACATTTCGAACTATTTAACAATTACAGTAAGGCCTACTTTTAGCAAGAAGACCTTCTGGCCTATAGACTCTTTCTTTTTTTATTCGTGCAGTTTTAATTTAGCTAGGCAGTAATAATGTTACGTACGTAATAATTTATCACAAAGCTACCCATATGAAAGAAGATAATAAACTCTAACAACCAATTACAAAGATACGTTCCAATAACTTGACACTCATCAAACTTCTTGATATCAAATTGCGCGAAGCACATGCGAAAGATAATCTTCAATGGAATTACGATAACGCAACGCTTTTATGCTCTGCTAACGACAATCTTTAGCCGTTATAAGTGGACAACATTAAACTGATTAAGTACCTATTCGTAGAGAAAATTCTTGTCATGGAAATATGTTTTACTAATGCACTAGTGTATGTCTCGTATGTGTAGATATTGCGTACACATACTTGATTGGCAAGTTAAATTCTCAGACCTAAGAAGATCAAAGAATGCTCCATGATCTGTATTTTTAACAATAACAGCCGTTTGTGTGGTCTTGATTTCATTTTACCAGTCTCAATCATTTGATTTTTTTCATTTATGATACTGCGACTGTTGTATTATTTTCAGCAGCGCATCTCCAGCCCGTTGGAGCATGGCCCAGACCCCGAACGAGGCCCCACCACCGGCTCCCATCACTCACGCTCAAACAACTGCTACTGTTCACACTCACAATCATCCTTCCACCAGGATGTTCGGAGATACCGTCACAGCACACCATGTCAATAAGGTCTGTCACATTGGAATACATAGTAACTGTCAGTAACGATGCAAGAGTGGTTGGAGGTTTTAGCAGAATGTGTGAGAAGAAAATATTTAGCAGTAGATATTGATGCAGATATTCTAAGGTAACGAGTACGATGGACGAACAGATAAAGAAGAAAGGCCTGAAGGGTCCGTGCAAGAAGGGATCGCAGTAACGAATGAAGTGATTATGACTAAAAAAATACTTTATCAATATCTCATGGAATTATATTATTTCTTGTGTATAACTTGTATTAGACTATTAGACCATATAGTCACAATCAACAGTTACTCTAATCCACGCAACATAACAACAAGTACAGTCAACATTTGCACAGATATCTCATATTACATCCTCTCTTGTTCACATCCCAGGGCCGCCTTGGAAATGGTTCTCCCGGCCTCCCCCCAACCCTGCCAGCGCCGTCTCCGAGCGCCCTCAGCACCTCAACCAGTGCCACATTCCATCCGTCCACACCGGCCGTACCCAACGTTGGCCCGATCAAGAGCTCTACATCATCCGCCAGCTTCACCACCCATGCTGTGATCGAGACTAGGAGCTTTGGCCCGCAGACACTGCCTCTACGCTCCCAGGTAAACCTTTTTAACTAGATACTCTATGTAACTTTTCTTTGCCTTGTATTTGTATTGTTTGCTTTTTAAGTCTTTGTTTTATTAGCCATACTTAGATCAGGTAAGTAATGGGAGCTAGCCATGGAAACAGGTATTTTGATCTCAGGCTTTTTATTATGCACTTTATACCCTTGAAACTGAAATGCGTAAGTACAAACAATTTTTCGCTTATTTTTTTGCAGATGACCCAGAATAAAGCAGGTCCAGCCAAGACGGTAGTGACCGCAGTCGGTGCTGTTGGCAACGTTTCGCTACACAGCTCCAATGACTCCGGTTTCTCCAATGAACCGCCACCACAACCCGATGTTGACTACAGCGACGAGGAAGCTCAACGACTTCGTGTGCCAATCAGGTAAAAATTAGTTCAAATAGTTATATTTTTGGGTTTCTTTGATTTTATAGACGCTTTACTATTTCGTTGCTTTTTGTTGTAGTAGCAGTAGAATTCATTTTTCCTTTTGTTTGTATTGTAGTAAATCTGCTCAGCAAGCCAACAATCATAAAGCATATCTGCTCAAAACCCAAAGCCTAAAACGAGGTCCCAAAGCTCCCAACTCTAATGGCTACCTTACTGATGACCAGCAACTCATGCTACGTAACATGCTCGATATGGACAAAGATTCACAGAGAGTGAAAAGAACCAAATCATTCTGGAAGTTTGGTCGTACCACTTCAGAAGAAATTATGGAGGGGATGTCACTTTGGCAGCATCGAGATATCGTTGATACTGTACCGGAGTACAAGAAAAGACTTTTTGGAAAAATTAAAAAAGAATTGAGACCTGCACCAGAAGTTCCAGATGTACGAAAATCAACCACTCCTGAGAAATCGCAATCACCTCAACCAGAAGCTGTACAGGCACGACCGAAAGAAACTATTGATAGAAAAGAAATGAAGATACCCAACGGAGGCATTAGACAGGCCAAAAGCCTTAACTCAATTCAAAACGAAGATCGGAATGATAAAAATAGAAAGGAACATGAATATCAACAAAATCAAATGAACAAGAAGAGCATGTCTGAAAAATCTATTGTAGAGGAGAAAAATGACGATTTTTCACCAAGAAACGAATCAAGACATTCAGATTTGACTAATACCAGCACTATAAAAACAAACTTTGAAAATAGTTTCTACAACGATGAAACTGGTGAAGGATTTGTTATGAAAACTGTAAAACGCAGAGAAATACTACAAAGATATGATAATGACAGTAGTTCTGACGTTAACTCCGTGGCATCGAGCACTGACCCATACGATTGCATCATAGTTGATGATCACATGACTTTGAGAAAACAGCAACAGCAAGAAATAGATAGACGTAGAAAGCAGCAAATAATGGATCACGAAGTCAAACAACGCAAAGAGAATGATTACATGCCTGAATTTGAAGAAATTGAAGTCACTCCAATCAAACCACATGTTCGAGCCACAATGTCATCTGAAAAAACTAAGAGTCCATCTCATGAAAGAAGCCCTCCGAAAACCATGGAATTTAAAACATTCAAAGACAACTCAAAAGAAATAAAAACCTTCTCAGCGTCATCTGAAACTTTAAAGTATAAAGATAATGAACACACCGACCGTTATGGTAATAATACTGAAAGAAACAACAACAACATTCACAGCGAAGATGCTTACAATGGGCATGACGAAGGAACACTCAAGTACAAAAAACGTTCTGGTCAAGAAAAAAGCCGAACACAAAACCACTTTGAAAATGGAAAAGCTCAAAAGAGGGAATATCCACACACTGAGTCGAGAGTCCAAAAAAAAGATCCTAGGTCTTATGAAACCAGAGAACCAAGAATCGATTATTCTCTCGATCGCCGTCACTCTAAGAAAGAATTTGATACAAAGACTAGAGAAGGTAGAAGAATAAGAACTAATCGAAGCTATGACGACAGTTCTCTACCTTACAATGGGCGAGGCCGAGAAGACCGATTCTATGAGTCAAACATTTCTTACTTCAGTGATCAAGAGCATCGCGTTTCCCGCTACGATTATGAAACCGATTCTAAAAAAGCTGAGAAATCCAAAATTCGCCAAGAAGAGGCGAGGCTTGAAGCTAGACGTATCATTGACCGACGAAGTGAGGGTCCGTATAGCGAGTCAGATGACCAGAAGTTCAATGAGGCTTTAAAACAGCAAAGGCCACAACTACTTCCGCGTACAAAGCTCTTGAAGAAACCTGCGGAAGGCAGTGAATTAGCAGAAGATGGTCATACGTTTGGGCCGTGGTATGACTTGTGGGGACGGGAGACGGCTGTTTACAAATAAATATAGTCAGGTCTGTTTAGTACACTATCTTTCTTTACCAACTCGTGTTTATTACAGTTATAAATAACTTTATTTTGCTTGTAGCAAGTTTAGTGTTCGTAGTTTTGTATTTTCTGTCTTATTTTTAGAGTAGGTACCTAGATTTACAACACAATTTGAATGTCCTGTACTTATATTTTCATAGATAGAGTTGTTTCTCAAGCTTAAGATTATCATCAACCTGATCTTTATTATATGAGGCCCATGTGAAAATAGCTACTCTGTTGCCATTTCTCAAGTAAAAACATGGTTGCAGGCCTCAACAATTCGCAACAGTGAAGCTAAGGAAGGCACTAACAAATGACCGATCGTCACCCGCCATCGAATAATGTTATGTAATCTTATGTACAATTGATTATTATTATTTTGTTACTTAATATTAATTGTAAATTAGAAACATCATGTATTTTGTACAGTTAAATATTCATAGTTTAACAAAAATATATCACAATTTTTACAATAATCCAAAAAAAATCTTTTCTTTCTAACCCAATGTTACAACGTTAAAAAAAACGTTACATATCTCTAAGATATACCTACTATTCCATTATCTAGCGTTACGCTGTAACTATTCTGTATATATAGTTTTCCAACAAACAATACTGGTCTCTGAAACGGAAGTAGGTAAACAAAGTTACGCATAACACAATACGAACGAACCCTTCTCTATCGCCCTACGACAGGCAGCAATAAAAAGACTCTCACAATGTTTTTCTTCACCAAGTCAGCATTACATTAGGCTCCTAAACAAAACTACACATGGAAACTACATCAATTGAAGCACAATACAAACACAAACAAGTGACACGGCAGAGAAGAAAAATCAACGTCAATTGGCCCCAAGCGACAATGGCCTATGATTTATTGCGTTCCGACTCCTGTGGGGCTGACTCGAAAAATATTCGATATTGTTTGGCCCGAACAAGTTCTTTTCATTCAGCAGGAGACGGCAGTGGGACGAGATGAGACTGAAAATGGTCAGATGAATCTACACTCTTATGGATATTAACAACATGAAGCTAGGCAAATGGCATTGATAGAAAATTATAAAATTATAGAGCTAGGAAAGTTCGTTGCTAAATAATGCAAAAGTAATTAAATCCTGCTCTATATTTTCACCATCAATATACACAACCAATTTTTAATTACCAAAAAATAAAAGAAATGGGAAATGCAGACGGGGTTCTACGTTGCATCTGTCCAGTCAGAATTTTGGATTTCTACAAAATGGCAGAGTGACGGTTACAGCGGAGCGAGTGCGGCGCCCGAGCCGAAGTTTTGCGGGCTGGCTCGAGCTAGGAACCCGGGTTTGCCAAACGATGAATAAAACTTATATTAAAGGTACCGCCTGACGCAAATCCATAGGAAAACGGCTAACGGTAACAGTTATCCAATTTTAATCAAATATATATTGACAAAATTTCGACTTCATTTTTTCAAGTTTTTTTTTGACGTATATGTGTTCAGTAACGGCAACTGATTCTGCGTATTTTGTTTTCTGGTGATTAAAAATTGACCGTGTATAAATCTTGTGTTTACCTGTACACCAGTTTCATGTAGAAGCCGTTCCTGATGGAAATAGTGAGCGCGACGGAATATATTCGATGTGTTAGTTGGCGCCCGGATATGTTGCCCCTCAATTATAGGCACAAGATTTCAGCAAGAAAGGTTTTGTCTTTGAAATTGGTACGGGTCCTCAGGCAATTCAATATGTACCTGAAATCAGCGAAAATATCTACGTTGAATTGATTACGAGGTAAACGAGTTGTATTGTAGGTACGTAGGTACATAGTCAAAGTAAGTAGTTATCAAAAGTTTGTAAATATTATAGTAGGTTTGAAGTATTTAGATAGATGGATGTTCGTTGCTACTTGAAATACTATACTTGAACCTTGATTGGATTAAAATCTGGTATGGATTGGTAAGTACTTACCTATACACTTCAAACCTTAAAAAAGGATATATTAATCTTAGAAAAGAATATTATACAAGCTACTACTTTACAACGACGCACGCGAAGCGGCAAATAACATCTAGTAATTGTATGTAAATCATAAATGTAGGTGAGCGATTCACAATGCCTTTTGCTCACTGTGATAGTAGGAGTATGAGGAGATTGTGTACATCTTAGTACTCTGTGCTAGGAGTGTGCAACTGAGTAAATCTGAAAATAACGTTTGAATGTATTAGCTCTTTACTATGATGTATTAGGTGTAAGTGTACCTACTTATGTGCAAAATAATCTTGAATTACTGAATTTATGATAATAGGATCAACAAAAAGGATCTAGGTATTTTTTTTTTTTACTATAAATATAACATTAACAAACCAATTACATTATTTAAAGATTTAATTATTACATTACAAATTAACGAATTATGAACTAAATGAAAAAATTAAAAATTAAAAAATTAAAATTAAATAATTTACATGTACACAGGTATTTTACCCGACCCATTATTCATTATTCTGAATGAATGCAATATTCTTGCACTGATTTCGTGAAATACTTCAAACAAAACTGCAACTGCTCTGACTAAAAGTTGAAAACTTTCGATTTGTACAAAAATACTTGCCCGGCGTACCCCGACCGACTAAGAGCTTTTTTCTGGAGTGTAACAAGCCAAATAGCTGCGATTACGTGCAGGAAGCTTGGCCCAGTTGGAATAAAAGACATGCATGTATCTAGTAGGTAGGATCTTTATTTTGCAAACACGCTTGAACTGTGTTTGTCCACGCTGTGCAACGAGCCACGACGGTCTGTTTAACTTTGAGCTAATAAGTGTAAAATAAAATGGAATCCCTCTGAAAATGGTTTAGAAAAATAATTTTATTTTAAATAAATTTTAAAGAAATATATTCGCGTTTAGAAACAAATGGAATACATTTCTAAATTCAGGTCAACAGATGATTCGAAAACCGATCAAGTAGGATAGGAAAAGAATATTTTTCAATATCGCAGCAGCACAAACAAACAGCTGCGGAGCCGTCGTCGGCCATATAAAAATCAATTTGCAGTGCAAATCGAGCGAGGAGACCGATTCTTTCCAAGCCATCGGCTGCCTGAAGCGCCCTGGCCTGGAAAAACCCACAACTTTTTGAAAAACTGCACCAGCAAGGCTATGCGATGTGCTCGTCACAGACGCACGTACAAACGCGGGATTTACTGTGAACCTTTTATTTAAACTCGTTTTTTAAAACGTTCGACAAAACGCGGTTACATGGACTGGTTCTGCGTCTCACACAAAGTAATTTCGCATGTTATGTTGTTTTGATGCATGTTTTTTAAAGCCCTGTCTAAAGCGTCTGAAATTGTAATTAACTTTTCATCTTTTCTCTACCTAATATTTTAGGTACGTAGCTTTGTCACACTCGCCTATTATTATGTAAATTCAAACTGAAATACAACGTGTAAAGGTTGTGTAACCGGGGTCGTTATCCATACGATAAGGTCTTGCAATTTGGCACCACGCTGGCTCTATCACCAGTCGATGCCAAGAGCATGCAACATAAACCGCTGTTGTAGTTTCGTTGGCCTAATTTATAGCTCGAGAGATAATAATGACTTTAAAATATCGTTTAGCAGGCAAAAATGTCTTCTACAAAAATAAATATGCACAAACGACAGCACAGAACAAAACCCATCTAAAATAAATTAATGAGTAACCATCACAAATTGTAATTTTCAAACATGTTTACCCACTGGTCGAAACAATTAAAATCATAACAAAATTTATGTTGGTTACTAAATACTTTAGTTTTTAAGTAAAACACAGCTTTTACCGATAGCTCCCTGACTACGTTTAACGATCGTTTATGAAAGACACTGACCCCGTTAACTCCTGAAATGTATATTGCCATGGAAGCGATCTGTAATTTAATTAAGGACTAATCATAAGTTTTAAATCTAGTCTTTTTTCAGAACTTTACTTAGAAGTATCACAAATCGAACAGTCAGCTAGATCAGGATACATGAAAAATACCTGATTCTTCTGGCCGCCACATTTATTAAGATTTTATGAAGAGCAAACATAAATAGTAGATTGTATATTTGCTATGATCAGCTGATTTCATGGATTCCTCTAATGAGCTTAAGAGCAAGGGTTAACACGTTGATTGGGGTATTACTTACTTGATTAGAGATTGATTGATTGCTTCATTACTACTGCGATGTAGTATGTATATCTCCTCGTAGTAGATGTAGTTAACTTCGAAGATATTATCATGCTTAATCAGTAACGGTGAACTAATACAATAATTGTAATAACGAACACAGAAAGATGCAATTTTTTATAGAAAATGTGGGGCAAGAAGGATTATATCATATTGACATAATCAGAAAAAAATATGCAATAATGCAATACAGTCTTGTATAATGTATATAGGTACAAATGTAATATGTACGTAGGTATCGTACAGTCGTCGTCAGTAGACCGTAATATTATACCTACTTATCAAGTCTCGAAAAGTAGAAAAGTGTGTCGGCGAACCCCTGCGGTGCAATAGATTACAATCAATCATGATGATGCTACCACGTAAAGTTAAAATATTTTGCATGAAAAAAAATAAAAATAAAGTTAAAAAATTATCTGCTCTCATTTTGAGTGTATGGAGTAAATGTAAAACTTAGATGGGACAAAACTCTTATAAAAACAAAACATGAAAGTTTTGTCAAGGGTATGTCTTATATTATTCTCTTATTTACCTACTAACACCTAATGATAAAAAAGTAGTAAAGTTTGTACAGTATTTCAGGACCATTATAATCTTGGAGCCTTCAAGACTAGAGTGAAAGGGTTCATACAAGCCAAGCGTGCTTCGTCTTCGACCACATCATCACTTACCACCAGGTGAGGAAGTGGTTAAATGCTTATCTAAATAAAAGTACTGACAAAATTTGTTATAATAAAATATTTAGCGCAGCCAATATGAACTAAATGGCTACTTACAAGTAAAAAGTAGAAATTAATGTGTCTAGACTGCGAAAAACTTGTATCTACACAGTCTAACTTTATAGCGTCGACTCTGTTATTGTCCCACTTGCGAGCGAGCCAAGTGCAATACTCCAAGACTCCAAGATGTCCGATGCTTCCTATGAATTCGGTTATATATAGCGGTTTAGCATGATAATGTTAGCAAAGGAATTACATAATTTAAACGTCTGTTTTTTATTAAGCGACTCGAAAATATTAAATTAACAAAATATGAAGTGATTCAATAATCTATTTCTGTCATCATATGTATTTTAGTAGGCGCACTTGAAATCCTCCCACCAGACTGATTAGATCTTTCTAGTTCTTACCTCCTCCTCGATCGGTCCCTCACTGCTGAGGATCGTGACGTTTTGCAAGGACACCTTCAATTGCTTTTCTCCACTTTCCTCTATCTTCAGCTTTGTGGAGTGCGACATTAACTGACATTTCGAGACATTCTGCCACCTGGTCTGACCAACGCTTTGGACTTCGTCCTCTTGGTCGCTTGCCCTCGATTTTGCCCGTAACTATAAGTTTTTCAATGTTATCGGCATTTCTGCGTGCTATGTGGGCGAAGTATTGGAGTATACGGCGCAAACAGACAGACGACAAACGTTGTGTTTTTTCCAATTTTAGTTCCTCCAGTACGGATGCGTTTGTTCGGTGTGCGGTCCAAGGGATTCTCAGTAGGCGACGCCAGCACCACATTTCAAAAGATAATTTCTAGTTCTTACAAGTGACACGATAAGAAGAAGAAGTACGTAGTTACATTGACCACAGTTGGTCCAATAGATAAACCACACGAATAGAAAGTTAAACTACATTACAAAAACTACTTGAAAGACAAAATGGAGAGCGAAATAAAAGATTTAGCTTTCAGATAGTTGGCTGAGAGCTGATACATATTGCATTAGCCGGAGTCGCAGAATATATAATAGTATTCTGAAGTCTCGGGTGAATTTAATCCCGGACACATTGTTTCACCTCGGCTTTCACGGAGCCGAGAATTGTCTTTTCCGTAAGAACTAGAAAAAGTTTGTTTTCAATTCGGTGGAATCAGCTAGATTACAAGTTTTATGGAGGGAGATGTTGGTGTAGATTTGGGTCAGATTGTCTGGTGAGAGTTGAAGGTACACTTTACTAGAACCACACTTACATTGTTGTTAGGTAGAGCCAATGTTAAAATGTCGTTGTGAATAAAATCCCTAAATCAAAAATAAACCTATTAAACTCTATAGACTAGTCCTCTGTTAATGACATGATAAAAGAAGTTAACCAATATATTGATAAATATAATGTCCCATCTAATTAAAAATGGCTTTCAATTACGATTATTGAAAGCGTAGAACTAATAATGTATTTTTAAAATGAAATAGCTTAAATCGTGATAAAGCTTTAAATAAAAAAGCCGGACATTTGCATCGCTTACTAACAACACTGTCCCACAAGAATTTACAGGCCAAATTACCTAATCGCTGTTGCCGAACCTAATTTTTGTTCATTCTAACGTGGATTGTGTAAGGAAAACGTTTTGTTCTCTATATGAAAATCGCCCTTCTATTTTTTCCTTTAGAATAATTCTTACTATTATGACCGGAAAAAGGACCGGACATCGGGAACCCCTATAGGTAGGTAGTCAGCTGGTGTCTCAATGTTTACCCTCGGAAAGTAAATGTCAATAAAGTACAAGAGCACCCTCTTGGGGGAAAGTATTGAGCAGGCTTTGTTTTAGCCGCGAATAATGCAGTTAGAGAGTTATTCTGACTTGTCGTATTCTTACTATTCCTGCTGAGGATTTCATTTGGGTGGTGTTTACGTAGCACCTAAGGTATCTTGAAGTTAGAGTTATTTTCATTTAAATAACCTACAGTAAGACTCTACATTTTGTTATTAAAGATGAAGATTAATAAATAGATGAGATAAAAAAAATAAACCTTTTATAGAAGAAATACCCTTACTACTTATTTACTTATAGTAAAAAGTATTAGGGGTTTTTTACTATAAGTAAAAAGTAGTAAGGGTATCTGCCAATAAAAGTAACGAAATTAAATGTACCTAATTTTTTTTTCTAGCAAGTAGGTAACTCACGTAAATTCCTACTTGATATTATCAAGGACCTCATTTGAATCTGCGTCCGTTAACCAAGTTAGGGAGATCTGTGCCAGGCGTCTGATTAACGAGGTAACTTGTAAAATACACACTGTTAATCCGAACAAATATACACCAACTCTGAAGGACTTTGAAATAAGTATTTTACCTGATTTGATTTTTACTTGATTACACAGAAGGAGAGTAAAGTTTTATTTTTATTTTTTGGTAGTACTGTATTACATTTTTTTCGTTTTGGTTGCTAACGTCATAGAGTATATACATATACACAAATTACGTTCGAGATTAATACGTAATTAATACGTAGGAGAATGTGGATATAAAATCAGAAACTCAATGTGTAATAAGGGTCCACTTATTTTTAAAGATGTAAATGTAGAAGTACGAATTTATTCTAAATTCCACAATTGTTTCCTCAAATGATCACGAAGTTAGATATAAAACAATAATAATGTGTAAGCGTTATCCACATAAAACCTGATGAGGTATAAAAGACCTTGGATGCGTTAAAGGGTTGAAAATACCCAACAAGGTGATAAAAAATTACGAGTACTTATTCTATTCTAGATTCAGTTCGACCTTTTTTGTTAACAATATTATTTAATAAAAGAAGTTTTCCTACTAAGTTATGTCAATAAGAATATCTTTATTTGCTCAATCTTATTAAAAATTTGTTAACTGAAGATAATTCTGTCTTAAAACGAGCATTTTGTGTAAAAATAAGGCATTTAATTATCGTCCATGGAGCCCTAAAATAAACTCCCAAGTTGAGTGGTGCTAGAGACAACAGACTATTAAGATCTGGACCATTAGATGAAGACAATGTCTTAGTTCTAACACGATGACCATCCATCGTGACCCCACCAACCCCTGATTAATTGATGTCTTTCAAGCAAGACGCAGGTCTGGTGGGGCTGGTCTACAGGCAGAGGTTAAATGTAGTGGAAGAGGCAATCTGGAGTTGCAAAAACAGATGTAATGTGTTATCTAATGTGATTGCCTGCGTTTCTGGAGGTAAACTAAGAAATTATTCAGTTATCTTGATTAAAACTTAATTGCATGTCAGCTGAAAAAAAATGGCTTCAGAAAGTACGGTACATAACTTTAATGACCATGGTACTCGTATTTATGTGATATCGATGTAAACCAATATTAGACGTTGTACCAAAGGTTGTACTACCAATATTAGAGAGGTGAGTTTGGATGAATTGATTTAAGTTGCACCACGTCAATTGCCATATTATGGGTTATTTTGTTCATTCTTAGATATAAAAGAAAACGTAGATAGCAGCTTGTTACAAAAAGAGAATTAATGAATGATTTTTGTCTCAAGTATGGTTAGTAAGTAAAAATAACACATAGTGTCCATTTGTATCAAACTATCAAAGTTAATTTTATAAATCTTTATTTTGTTGATAACGTAGAGCTAGGTATTATGATACATACCTATGAAACGCGTGTATTACTCGCATTTATTTCGGTTACCATTTTCCAAATCCCTTTTAATAATAATAACAGTCTTCAAAGGCTTATAATGCGTGGATTGCATGAAGGTAAACTGGGTGGTTTACTTGGCATAATAAACTCGGATATGGTATGTACCTAAATAGAACAATATTTAATAATCCTACGAGTAAGAGTCTATGTTTCTCATTTAAGAAGAAAAGTGACGAGACTAGATATCACGCCTCCCCAATACCAGAACAGTACTACACAGGACTCTAATCATATAGGCTTTTGCAACAATGCTAGATATAGCGCGCATCTACATGATATTCTTTACTTTCAGATTGTGTAATAATTTTGTTACTTGGTGAAAAAAAAAACCTAAGCTGAAATTAAACGGGTAATTTTTAAACAAACGCTTCCAGCAATGAAGACTTAGCCCTACTTAGCCTTATGAAAGTGTTATTGTGCCTAGCGGGTGATTACGGCCTACAGTTGGGGCCTGCTACTATGCCTCTGTGGTACTCAAGTTTTAATGGTGACAGTAAAACGCACGCCGGAAAGTTTTAAGCTTACTTCTCGGGTTTTTCCCAGTAATTAGCTATTTCAAACTCCCTGTATAACGACAAGCTCTCATCCGCGCTAACAAAGAGTCGTTTTAAAATTCCATTTTCTTTTAATACGGGGTGTTCGCTTTGTTGGTTCTTAGTACTAATTAGTTGAGATATGAGCTCGTAAATGACGATAGTGTACTCAACGATCGTAAAGACTGGGCATTACAGGAAAATTGCTTCAAACAGTTCAAACATACACAGAATTTAATTACTATTGATACAGATTACCACTTGAGCCAATAATAATAATAGTAAGTTAATACATAGTAACTAATTGACACGCAACTTCGTTTGGGAATTAACAAAATTTATTTCTTAGTAATCACTTTCAGCTCTTAACGAACACATCCTTTAAATTTAAAATCTCTAAGTTCAGTGGTTTGGCCTGAACGTTGTCTGTCAGTCAGCCTGACTGACTGACAGACAACGTTCAGGCCACCACGTTCAGACCAAGACTTTTATATTATAATATCCATAGATGATTGATTTTTTGATGGGAGTAGGTATGAATGAACCTAATAATAAGATGGAGATGGTTGGCGATGAAGTGCGATCAGTAGGTTTTCTTTATGTATTATTTTGAGGACATAAGCCTTTTTTGAAGGATGGATTCTAATTTTGATAACCACTTAACTTGTGAATTGAATTGGTAGGCAGGTTACATCTACCTGCGTACCAACTCATTTATTTCCTGTTCCTACCAAGTGAAATAAATCAATTTATCTATTACTCCGTGGAGCGGAAAGAGGCGACAACCCCGTTCTTTATTACCTCCCAAATCAGATGAGACATTCGATTTCCTTGTTTGTATAATATTTCCTGCGAATATCGAATTCACCTTTGTTCGCGTCTGTACGACTTCTGGAGTGAATTTATGTTTTATTTTAGTCAAATTCGAACGAAACCCGAACGAAGCCCAAGGGTTCAGTTTTATTTTAAGCTGTAGGTATGTACCCATAATCAAGAAGAAAAGCAATATTCGGAGAGAACATTAGGAAGAACACCTTCAATCACTCAAATAGATCTTGAAATAAACATTTCATGAACCTTCCTGAAATAATAATTTACAAGTAAATTTAAATTCTTTCTTTTTTCCTACTTTATGATTTATCTATCTATATGTCAGGGATGGTTTAAAAAGAAAAATATTTTTTCTACGGGTGGACGAAGTCGCACGCGGGTCAGCTAGTTATTTAATATTTGTAAAGAAAAAAAATGAAATTCCCTTCCCGCGTCACCCAGAAGAATTGTTACAGGGTTGACACATTGAAAAAGACTTCCCAGAGCTCATTGAAATCCGTTTCGTCGGAAGTATAAATCATAGTCAGGCCCACCTGCCAGGGATGAAAAATACAGAACACCCGGCCAAGTACGACTATGAAAAAGTTATGAAATTGTCGTTACCTTATTAATTTCGAACTTGCCAAAATAATTATTTGTAGCATTTTTCAAGAGCTCTACCAGGCTTATTTTCTAAGATAGTTGTAGGGATTAAAAAAATTGCTGCTAGGTAGATAATTTTCTGAGGTGAAATATATGGATTTTAATTTCTTTTATATTTATTTCATACCACGCTATCTAGCCCCAAACTAAGCAGAGCTTGTACTATGGGAAGGAACAAGATAGCTGATAGAAAACATATACTTTTTTTTGTAAATACATACATAGATTACATAGTAGACATCCGGAATCAGAACAAACACCGATATTCATCACACAAATGTTTGTCTTGAAGCGGGAATCGAACCCGCGTCACCGGCGTGGCAGTCCAACACACTTGCGACTCGACCAATCGTGTCGTCATCGACAAACCGTGTTGAATAAAAGATCCTTTCATATTTCTACAAAGTTATATAAATGGGGCTAGAATAAAATGCCGTACAGCCCCCTATATGCCACGTACTAAGAAGCCCTATTCACGCGACAAATCCCTTATACGCTGCGCCCACAACTCGAGTGTCTAGACGTTGAACTAAGCGAGAGATTTCACATGAGTTATTCAACAAACAGAGGGGATGGTTTATACGCGACTATATTGGTTGCCCGTGGCTTCGCCCGCGTGGCATTGATAAGTATAAAAAGTGGCTTCGGTTTTTCAGCACATAAACCAGAGTCCGGTGACGCAGTAACAGGCATCTGCGGCTAACTAAATTTTCATTAAACGTCAATCCGAAAAAAAATATCAGCACATAAAAATGGAACAAAAATCCATCTATCCATCCACCATTGAATTCAGAAAGAACAAATTGCTTTTTTGTCTACGCTTTCCACTTTCGCCATTATTGGTTGATCCTAATAAATTTATATTAAAAAATATTTCCAGATTAAAAAGGTTAGTCTTTACGAACCAAAGCTTGCCCTCTGTTTGCTTGCATATTATGTGCCTTCACTCAATCTTTATTACAAAATGCAAAGGCTTCTTTCATATTTCTTAAGCTCGGTGAAAATAAGTAGTTCACATTTTTGAGTAAGTAAGGCAAAATCTGAAAAGGATATTGAATATAATTTATGATAGAAACATGATTTATTAAGCTGCAAAAAAATTTGGAGATTGAGAAATTGATGATAGATAATAATGTTAATAGCTAGGTATTTATTCTGTCTGAGCAACGTATCAGGTACTTTATTCAGATCAGGTAATCTGTTAGAACAAATTGAATACAATAGATAAGGAAGCTGCAACAAACTCGTTAGAACTAAGTGCGTGCAAACGCGTCGCCGACAACAGCTACCAGTGCGTGGCGGCCACCTGCGACACGTGAGCGCGCGTGCATTATGAGATTGATTTCCACACGTTAGTTCTATTCAAGTTGTACCTGTTTACAAACTTCCTCTACTCTAACGTCTTGTCTTTAAAATAAACTTTGTAAAGGTATAATAAACACGTCACGTCTAATAAATCAATGAACGCCGGCTGCATGCACGAATACGTTGACGTCATTGGTAACGTCATTGTCCGGTAACGCTCATTGTTCGGTAACGCTCATTGTCCGGTAACGCTCATTGTTCCGTTACGCTGGTAGTCACGTTAAACTATCATCCATAAACCAACTTTACAGACAATAACCTGTTTTTTT
Source organism: Lobophora halterata (assembly GCA_932526365.1). NCBI lineage: Eukaryota > Metazoa > Arthropoda > Insecta > Lepidoptera > Geometridae > Lobophora > Lobophora halterata. The sequence goes on from OW052012.1 coordinate 5,113,613, forward strand.
ACAAAGCCTTTTAAAATCAGATTGCTAAAAATAAGGTTTTTTTTTACCTAAAAACTCAAAATCAAAATGTTATCAAAACAAGTCCATAGATGCTAACATCTAAGTGAAATAAATAGTTTCATTCCACATCACGGCAGGTAACAACATCTTGAGTGTAATTAAGGCGATGCACAAACGGGATTAGTTGGCAAAACGGTTCCCAAACAGCGAGTCGCTTGATGAGCAAGCGGTGCCTGCTGTCACGACGTTAATTCCTTATCTAATTAGTAGAGTCCAAAACAGGGCAGGACTTGAGGACACTCAGAACTGACACCTTAACAAAATCATAGACGCGACAGGTAGGTACATTGCTTTAAAACTATACAAAAGTCTGGCATGACTAAATAAACAAAAAAGATCCATGAAAAGTGACTAATGTTCTCACTTTATAGTAAACATTTGATGAGAATCCATAGTTTGGTACCTACAACACCCTATGCCATAGTCAAAATAAATCCATTTTCTAAACGGGTCTTTCATCTCTAAAAACTGTTCTCAAATATTTGCCCAAAAGGTTTTCCAATAAACGGGAAGCATTTCAAGTGATATTATTGACAACAAGTGAATTTTGCAATTTACCTAATGTAAAACTCTGTAAAAGTATGCATCGTTAGCGAAGCAATCAACTAGCCATAGCACAGGATCTGTTATGCTTGGCTGATTGCCTCGCTACATCCCTGGCTTCCACCGCTCGGCAGGCAGAATTCCAGACTAGTCTAATGTGAAACAGCCTAATGAATCAATTCAATTAGTTATGTAAATACGGAATCTTATTTCTTCTCCATTTAATTTTAAATGACGTCAACTTTAACAAAGATAGAAAAGAGAAGAAAAGATAATTTGTAGGTACTACATACATTGTGGTCTACATACTTTTGGGAAAAGATCTCCTTCCACTTTTTGCGGTGGCTAACCGCTTCCCACCAATCTGCCTTCATACTGCAGATACCTAATTAGCTGTTCCCTTTACCAGCGTTGTGTCGACACAAAAGTAGCCTCTGTACTTTTAAAACTCATAAACTATTCCCAGACCTAATTCTAGCTCAATTTGTTCAATAGTTAGTGCAAAAAACATCTATCTATACTTACATCTACTTACAGAAACTTTTACATTTACAATAATTCTCGTAGGTAGCTTGTAATGAGTTAACAGAATATCGAAAAATAATAGAAAGTAGGTATATTCCCATTACGGATAGAGATTTGACATTTTAAAATCACGACCGCAAGAAACTCAAGCAAAGGAAATGACGCAAACGCAGGGAGAGGAAATAATGTCTGAAATAGATTACGGAGCTAATTTCCCGACGAAATAACTGTTTCGTGAGTGTTTTGGGGAGATGCTTGCATCTGGCAGATCTTCCATAAGTATTTTAAGAAAAACATGGGAAAAGGGCTTCGTTTCGATGATTATTCAAAGCCACACAAGACACCTTTTGGTTTTTCGCATTATAGTTTTTTCTAAATAGCTCGGCATGTCGGTAAAATGGTCTATAGGAATGAAATGCCTAGGCAGGTGCCTTATATAATACGTTTTCGGTAATAGGATTCTGATGATAGTTTACCAGTTATGTGTTTGTGCCAACATCAGAGAGATTCCTCTAAAATCTCACCCTTTAACCCTCTTGCGACATTGAACATCACTTTGAATCGGGCTCGTAGCATTCTCAACATTCCGAAATCAGGAACACAGGTTATCCATATAGTATGAGACTTATCATGGCTGATTTATTTGATGGAATAGTTTATAATAGTTTGAACTAAATATGCCAGCCTTTGAGCCAAAACAAAATCATTGTTTGAACTCAGTTTTCGTTCATATAGTACAAGAATAGTTGACTCTCTATGATACCATTATTGAGGAGCCATCCCAATTTTTAAAAGATGTATCTATACATTCTAGTGTTTATAGTTCTAATTATTATTATGTTGAATAAATTGAAATTAAAATACTACCCAATGTGAACTTATTTTATAAAAATAATAAAGAATAAAAAAAATCTTGTAAATATTAATATAACATTGCAGGAAGTCCTAAATAAGCTGTCTATTTGCTCTTTCTGTGACTGAAAAATTGTACCTATCCATGTCGTTCCAGGCATTCAGACAGGCATTAAAAGGTTTTTTCAATGTGCCACTTTACATGAATAGACGTTAACGATGTCCGAATCACATGGGAAATTACACAAGCATGAGCATACGAGCTCGGTGGGTACTCGTAGTGAATGCAGTGGAAACGGGAATGATTTCGAGGACAAAGGAGCACCAGGATTTCAGTAAATGCTACCACTTTACGTAGGTATTTAGTGAACTCATGAAGAATATCTACGCAGACTGCACCAAAAATCAAATTTCCATATTTTTTTGGCAGAGCACGTCAAGGTTAATAATTATAAGCTTGAAATGTAAACCCTTGCGAAATCGATGTCGAATTAGCGAAAAAATAATACGATATCTATAATTTGATCTAGTTCATTTATTTCTATAATTTCACCGTTTTTTTTTATAACTTATGCTCGTAGACCTTTATTTATACACTCAGGTTTATAAGTTTCATTTGTTTAACAATAAAGATATACTATTCATACCATTAAAATAAATTTCACAACGTTACGAGACTTTCAAGGCAAACCACAATGTAGTGAAGTTGATTTATATTACAAAGTTAAGGCCAAGCGGACAATGTCCAGACGTTAAGATTCAAGAAGCAAGTGTTTTCCCTAAAGATTTAGCTTGTCAGGGTTGCGAGTCGACGGTCAATCTGCTTGTTACGACTTCGTTTTTCTACTGCACAAGGAACGCCTATGTCTTTTGTTTTGTAACATTTCTTTCAACGTATAAAGTTGACGGAGAATTGACTGCGCTCACCGAGGAGTCCGGTGTCGCAGTAATGGCCATCTGCGGCCAACTGCAATTATATACGTCCATCCGAACAAAAAACACACCAAACTTTACTTAATTTCAGATCAGTGTTGGGAATGCAAAAAATAAAAAATAAATAAATGAAATTAAGAAATAAGCATGACATTAAATGCATATAGTAGTGCATCATGCCAAAGATAACCTAATTATTGTACATAGACTTTACTTACAATCCTGTGTTGGTTCTAAAATATTTTACATTATGTTTTGATCATGAAGGAACTAAATTCCGCTTGCACTAATAACACGAAATGAATTTCCCTTGCAAAGCGCGGCGCAACCATTGTCTCGAGGGATTATATCGCAGAGCTTGCAAAGCGAGCCACAGACTCTACCGCAGCTAAATTACAGGTGGAACTAGCACTAAATGCCTGTGAACGCGTCATGGAAGTAAGCTTTTGTATGTTTGAAGCTGGTTATTTTAATGAATCTTTTTAATTCTTTGAATGATAGAATAAATAAAAATGCTTTACTGTACACCATATAAGACAAAAAAAAACCAATAACATAAAGAAGCAATCATTGCAAAAAATTGGTATATAAAAAAACTGAACAAAATGGTTAACTAATAATAAAATATTTTCGTAATATATGTAGGTATAGTATGTATGTATCAACAAATCAATTAGGTACTCAGTATTATGCGTTTTTCATATATTTTTTATGAGGTCAAAGTAATGCTACGAGATGCTACGATATAGAGTTCTTGGCCTTACTAACTATAGGTAAGTAGGTGCTTACCTTGTTATTTTCTACTCCACATTTTCAACATAAATAATGCTAGAGTACTAAGTTAGGCGTCAAGCACCTATTCATAGTTCTTGGAAGTTTATTTGTCTACGTGGAAACTGAAGAATAGGAAAGTTTCATACATTTTTCATGAAAATCTTAAATCTTGAAAAGTTACGGTTCTGTTATTTAAAGAAATATTTGAGTAAGGCTCAAAAGAAACTACATTTCATAACAGACAAACAAATATCATTTCAACTATTTAATAATAAAATAGTACTTACCTACTACCTACTTATAGCAGCATACTATACTATTCGCTCGATTTCAGAAATCAAAGGATCAGAGACAATGTGTCACTTCGTGAAGTCACATCCGTCGCACCTCCTACATTTATGTGACCCTATTTAGAGGCTGTTTACATAGTGCTCAAATGTGATTATGACGTAGTAAAGGCAAGGCGTGTAAGCACAGTTTAATTAAGGGCTTGTGGTGCTATGTTTGTGTTTGTCGTCTCACTAAGCCACATTTTGTACACACACAGAGTATCGACATTTTGTATCTCACTTCCTCTTCTCATTCAAACATAAAGATGAGAAATCACTGAAAAGACAGCGAAATAGACCTAAGATTTATTTAAGTTCCATAAATGGGCAAAGTTAAGAAGATTTTGTGAAGTTATCATGCCCCAGATTGAACGGAGTTGAAATTTTAAACACCAAAACTGGCCACTGGCCTTTAGAGAAAAAGTAAAGGTGAAGATTAATGCCTACTTGCACCAAACTGTCAAATTTCCTAAGCAATTACTTTACTCGCTTGATAATTCTTAACAGTCCCGATTCTGACCGTTAAGAACTGCCAAGTGATTAAAGTAATTGCTTAGCAACTTTTAAAGTTTGGTGCATTTCGGCATAAGTAAGATAAATAAAAAAATATAGAGTATAAAAAATATATAGTATAGTATAGTGTAGGTAATATAGGTAGTATTTAAGGTGCTCTGTACGTTTATTTTTGTACTAAAGCGAATGTTTCCTTTCCTAAGCTGAACGCTCAAACGCATAACGTCTGAAGTCCCCGAGGATCGGGAACAAATGTTTGCTGTCACGTGCCCCTTACTCACGTATTTAAATGTGTGCAATTGTGCACCGTAGGAAGGGCCGACATTTTCACCCGACTGTGAAGGAGAGAAAATGTTTCAGGTGTAGGTATTTAAGTATAGTACGCAAGTGTGTCAAAAATTAACCATTGCAGCTATATTTCTGCAGGTTTGTTGGTATACTGTGGATTTTGTGTGACATATAAAAAAATATGTAGATCCATGTTTGATACAACGGATGGCCGTCAATTTCCGTGATTGAAGTGCCAGACAATTTTGTCCTGTGTGAGTGACACTGACGCGAACGGCTAGCCGTGGGTTTCACAAAAACAAGCTGCAGGGATGAAAATTTGCATGGTGCGTTTCAACCAAAATATTAATAGTTACGGTTTGCTCAAATATTGGTCTAAATCAGCTTGAATGTTATTAGGTAAATAGTAGAGGGCAGAGATAATTAAGTCCCATACACCTATAATTGTTGCTTAAATATAGTAATTAAGTACAAGAATGACTTATAAAGTAAGTACTTTTTCCATAAGTGTCAACTGATCAACAACTGGATGTTGTTCCCTCCAGACGAAGTGTTTAACAAAAGCCAGAGGAAGGAATCAAAGCGCTCGCATATGTCTCTATTCCGGCCAAGACGCTGGAGGCGTTGTTTTATTGCAGGGTCAAGATATAAATCTTACCCTCGAGAGGTCCCGACGTGTAGTGGACCCGGGATCTCAGCGCTATGGAGATGAATGCGAGGTCAGGCGGTGACCCCCCCGCCGCTGTATTGTAGTTTCTAATTACTATAAACTTCGTGTAAATCATTACCTATTCTCATCTTAAATATTTTGCTAAATAATCTGAAACTTGACATTAACCTATATTTTACAACGACGCAACATTGAAAACCCTAGGAGCTGGTAATACGAAAATGTTACCGCCGAGCGATCTAACACATATTAGGTACATATTTCAGTACCTATTGTGAGGGGAGGCCTATTACAGAATCTAATTTGGAGAAAATAGGTATGGTAAGTAAACCGTCAACCGTATTTATTAAAACCAACCAACACTTATCCGAAATAGGGGCGGTAAGATCATAGTCAGGGCATCATTGTCACCCGACCCGAATGGCGTCCATTTCTTCTCTTGCTAAAAACGGATAATAATTCCCTTTCGTTAGAAAAAATATTTTAGCATCAAAAGGTCTATTAAAAGCTATTTAATTTATTTTTAGTATTTATTCCCTCGGTATACAAATCTAAACATGTAAAACAAAGTCGGGTTAGTTACACCATTTATAACTCAAAAACGACTGGACCGATTTTCATGATTTCTGATTTGTTGGATTTGTCTTCGCCCCGAATATAATAGCAGAAAACAACAGGTGTACGAAGTCACACGCGGGTCAGCTAGTAAACAATACATTTATTGCCGTCGAAAGATCATTCCGAACCAGCTTTGTTCTGAGATTTTTTCTTTCATATTACATAAGCATTATAACAAATGTTTGATAATTTTTAAGATAAAAATAATAATAATATAAGGTAAAAAAAAAAACCAGGTTCAGGTTCGGCCCACGACGCTGACAATGTCGTCGACCCATCTCGCGGCCGGACGTCCGACACTTCGCTTGCCAGTCCTCGGCCACCACTCTGTTAAAGCCCTGCTCCACCTGTCATCACCACGTCTGACCAGGTGTCTGGACCCGCTTAGCACAGGACCGGGCAGCGTGGCGAGAGCAAAGAGAGGCCTATACCCAGCAGTGGGTCAAGTCAGGCTGCGGATGATGATGATGATGATGAAAAAAAAAATGCCGTGACGTCCTATCACCACAGATTACCAAGTATCAAATACACTATAATCACCCTAAGACTGGAATTCAAGGCAATCCAACGTCAATTTATCAAACCTTCTCTGTTTGTTGTACGTAGCACGTTTCAATAACAGAAACCATAAGTTCCCTCGTCCCCCTTGCACCCTTCCTAAACTTACAATTAGGCTTTTGCTCACTTTGAAATGGATCCATCCATCTACAAACTTAGCAGTGAAACTGTTAGGGATGCACTGATTTAGCAGGTTTAACTGGAAGAGATATGGGCGGGTTTTATTGTTAGGATAAATTTGGGAAGCTCCTTAATTAGTGACGATATGCCGGAATCTCTCAATGTACTAAAACATAGTGCTAAAGTTAATTCACAGCCTAAGTTGAGTTCTCGAGCTCATGCTAATTTTATGGCCCAACTTTGGTTTGTATGATCGTCTTTTTGTTTGGAATTCAGGATAGTTACCACTTGTTTTGTTGCAGTTCATGCTTGTAGCATATCTAGTCACCATCTATAGTTTGATCAGTATCCAAAAGCGCTAAGGTAAATTTACCAAACAAAGCTAAAGTTGCACCGGTTTTCGACCTTCGACAAGTGTCACTACATTATAAACTATTTCATATCTTATCCAGTAGTCGTATCTCCTACATAAGTTGGGAAGTAGGAACGTTTTGATTGCGGTCCACCGCTAGCCGCTCGTAAACTAAACTTTCCTCAGCTAACGACGCCAACACCGAGGACGCGGCGCACACCGTTTCCTCAAAACCGTAGCTTTAAAAGTTCTAGGACGCAGCGTTTGAATGTTCTCTTCAAATTTAGTAGCCAGTATTTTCAATGAAAACTTTTAAATTATCTACTTAGTATTTCAGATAGTAATTTGATGTATGTACACGCCTGTGATATTTTTTACTGCAGTCTATTTACCTCTTATATAGGTTGGTACCTGTGCATTCAGATAACATGCACATTTAGAGATTCCCTTGACTCAATTGTTGATCGTAGACTTTCGCGATTATCACACATCGTTATTAGATTATAAAGATTCTTTATCAGGCTAAACTTCTTCTATTTTATGTCTCGACGACGTTTCGGCTGTATTGCAACAACTTATTTCTTGTCCATGTTGGACGCGTCGAAAAGCTGCCTCCAGCGTGTAGGTATGACAAAGCTAACTTCTAAGAGCCATACAACTACAGTCCTTAAAATTCTGCCTAACAAGCTTGAGCACCCACAGAGGGCTGACGTCAGCAAATAACCAAAGCTGTGAAACACAGATAACAGTCCTGCGGCAGTTATTCACGGCCCCCTCGCCGGCTGCGCATTTATTATTGAAGATTTGCAAATATCATCGAGTACATTTTCACCCTAGTCCATATGTCTAGCACGTACCAGCGCAGGAACCAGTAAACCCTTCAAAAGGCCGGAAAATATTTAATACCACCTTACAAAAACTCTTCCAAAACAAAAAAAAAAACACTTACCTTACAGCTTCGGGATAGGGAACCGTGCAAATGCGTAGAGTGTTCTCTATAAGGTGGCAAAAACAAGATATTTTCAGAGCAGTTTCGAATTTCTTAACCTCATGTAGCGTACACGATCGAGGTATTGAGCTAACAAGCTACATTTTAGTAGCGTCTCCGAAATAACCGCAGGCATAAAGTATCTGTCACACCGTAACTCCGTGCGACATTATTGCGACACCGGCAGTGTGTTCTTGCCTTATTGCCTGCGCAGTTCGCCAGCTACCAGCCGCCAACCGCTACGCCAGCCAGCCCTCAACCACTCGATTTTAAACAGTAGAGTAAGTACAAAATTATGGGATAAAATTTTCCTTAGCCCATCCCTGTACATGTACCCGTCTGCTTTTTGTATAAGTACTAACTGCTGTCCGCGTCTTCGTCTGTGTGTTATCGTCTTAAAAGTGTTTCAATCTCATAAACTATACCCAATTCAATTACCCATACTGAATTTCAGTTTTAATACGTTTATTTCTTTCAGCGTCATTGAGGAACAAACATCCATCTATGCATCCTTCGTCATAAACTGTAACCAGGGAAAGTAGAAAAAGTGTGATGGTGGTAGGCGTTGGAGTCAACATACCTTGGGCGAATTAGACTTAAGCAGGACTCTTTTAGGTTGATGATTGTTGTTATTATAATGATATATAATAATAATGATTGGACGTTTCCCACAACACCATCTAATCCCAAACTAAGCACAGCTTGTACGATGAGAACCAGATAACTGATAAAATACTTATATACTTTTTGTAAATACATACATAGAAAACACATAAACTCAAGACAAACACTGATGTTCAACACACAAAAAGTTGATCCTGAAGCGGAAATTGAACCCGAGACACTGCCGTGGCAGTTCAGCACACTTGCCACTCGACCATCCGTGTTGTCATAATAAGCTTGCAGTGTGTGTCATAGCATATAGTTATAGCCTAGTATAGTTTTAGCGTTATCGACCTAAATAAGATTGATTAATGTAGACAAAAGCCAGTCCAGTGCCAATACTGTGCTAACAAGCTATAGTACTGTGCCAGCCCTCGACTGAAGTGCAGCCACAAATAACGGCGGTAGGGACGCATAATGTTTTATTATACCCATTTTATAACCGCGCGAAGAATGTAATCTCCTTTATTTACCGAAGAAGGACGCAAACGGATCGTTTCGGCATGAAAATATTAATAAAGAGTGTCGTATAAACCCGTATTACGAGATGAATACAATTTCATTTCATGACGAATGCCAATAATGGAATGAGCGACTGTGGTAACTACACTTTCTTAGGATGAAAGTTCTTTTATTTAAAGTTAGACTGCGGGATTTTACCACATTTTGCATTTGCATAATTTAAAGTTAACGTTCAGTTAACTGAGCTGCCTACTCTAGTTAGCACTAAATAAACGTGCAGGAATTTACAAAGAATCATTCAGTGAGTACCTACCTATGTATACTTATAACTAGCTAAACTGCTGAAAGAGAGAATCCAACTAAGCATAGAGTAACACTTTGAAAGCTACATTTTTTTACCTACATAAATATGTAGGTAACATTTTTCACTACGTTATAGCGTAAAAAATGTAACTTTCAAAGTGTTACTCTATGCGTAGTTGGATTCTCTCTTTCAGCAGTTTAGCTAGTTATAAGTATACATAGGTAGGTACTCACTGAATGATTCTTTGTAAATTCCTGCACGTTTATTTAGTGCTAACTAGAGTAGGCAGCTCAGTTAACTGAACTTTACCTTTACGCCAATCCTGGGTTTTCATTGCACATTTATATGCAGTAAAAGCGAGTTTACAAAACGATTTTGAAGTAAACTTAAAAGAACTTTGCCACTCCGTAAATTAACTGGTGCAAACAAAACTACTCACAGTGATTTCGTGATGCGAAAAATAGAAAAAAGAGATTTTCCGTTTATTAAAAAGTTTTAACAATATCGTTTAGTAAAAGCGGAAAAATAATTGCGTGGTTTTCTTAAAATGATCACAGTTGAATGCTTCTGCCCGCGACTATACCCGCACGTGTGTGTGGATAAAGAATAGCTTATGTCATAGTCCGATTCATAAACTACTTATTACACCACTGTTGTGCTAATAGCACATTGTACATACATCCATCTATCCTCGTTAAAAAACTTTCGCATTGATATTTGGGAAGCGATATTTTCTGTGGTGGAGTCTGCGATAAGATTCAACGGGATTCACTAGAACATTTTTCTCAATAGAGCAGTTTCGTCTGGAATTCGCTCTTCAACCGAGCATTTCATTATTCGCCGTCTAATTTTCTGCAGTTTTTTAAAAGAGCACTTTACCCTCGCATAGTTCAGACTTTCGCGCCTGCAGTCGGCAGCTTGCTTCAAAAGATCATTGTTACCACGTTTGCGACAAATGCTCGCGCTGGAGCAGGGAAATGAAACGGTGTGAAAGGTGCAAAAGTCTCCAAAGTACAGTCGAGGAGGCCTTTTAGTCTGAGATGAATACGCGAGTGTTCTGGAATTATGACCGTACTTTATGGTGTGTGAATGCAGGATAATATTAAAATTGTGGCGAATATTAGATGGAATGTATTGCCGCTTGGAAGGATAAATTGGTAATCTTTATACGGTTTCGAGCTTATTTCGATTTATTTACCAAAATTGTTGGCTTAATTTTTAAAATCCTACACCTTATATGATAAAGCAGGTATCTACAAACGTTTAATTTATGTGGTAGAAAAGAGAAATGTAGAGTTATTTCGCTTAGAGGATAAAATTATCTGGAGACTAAATCGATAAGTTATCGGAAAAGTATGCAGACTAGCGCGCTATTTAAAACTTTGGTGGAACTATGATATAAATAAAATAAAGGAACTTTGTCCTCGCAAAGTAACTTTTTCGATACGCTTAAGAATTTCCTTTGAAGTCATGGGAAGAAGCCGGCAGCTAGTTAGCTTGCTAGGAAAACCAAAACTACATATTGATCTATGTACCTAAACCTGTCTAGTTGGATCTGCCTAGATACTACATAGATGCAAATAACAATAGGTAAAAATATATAATAAAAGCTAGCTGCTAAAAATAATGTAAAAAAATATTTAATGAAAGTATTTCTTGGATAAAGCCAGTGTATCGTTAATATATTGGATAGATTAGGAATATCATGATTCATGACCGTCAAATATATCATGTATATTTGTTGAAGACTCATTTTTCCAAAAATAATGTTACAAAAAAAAATATTGAACGTATTATCAAAGAATAAGTAATATTATTACATAGTATTACGCAATCAAAAATAGTCTCCACCCACAACCAATTTTTTTTCTCTATTGCAGCATAAAGCTTTTCTAAAAAAAAAAACAAATTCTAACAAATTCTTCTGCGAGTAGAGTAAAATGAAAATCAAACCTTATTTATTGCATACATGGCTATTTTTTGTCGTTAATATATGCTATACATTTTCGACACAGTCCAGCTGCGACCATCGCCAGAATATTTTAAAATTGGAAGAGTAAATATGCACATAAAAGGGTCCTATTTGATTTTATTAACATTCAACTTATAAATCAGCAGGCATCTAAGTTTTGCATAATTTAAAAGGTTATAGCAATTCAAATCGTAATTTTCTCTATCAGAACATTATGCTCTTAAACTAAAGTAAGTTATTACTTATGTATCCCGTTTAGAGGGTGGAAAAATATCACTTTATAACCGCAATGTGGTGATGCAAATGCAAAAGCATATGCATAAGTTGAATATACAAGTACTTGCCTAATATTACTTCATACTTTGCGCGATATACCAATAAGGTCACAGATCCCTAGTGCTCGTGCTTGTCAAAAAAAATTTTTACTACTTGGGTCTGTAAAAACACAGAAAGCTCATGATAATTAGATTAATGCGTAAATATGACTGCCACGTTTATGCTTGTTTGAAGAGAAACAACTACGGATTCGGATACACCACTTGTAGAATTAGTAAGCTAAAACTTTTGGCTACCGAATAACACCAACGAAACTCTACTTATACTTCTTATAGTTTATAAATGTATAGATAAATATCAGTTAACATAGTCAAAAGAGACGGCATACGTACTACAAAGTAATGAGTAGACTCTTTACTTTGTAATATGCCATCTTACGATTATTTTCGAATGATTTTACAAAAGCCGAAGTAATTAGGTTTTATGTGCGCTCAGGATAAGTTTCTCTCAATGGCCAGGATCAAAAGATAACTCCAAAAGAATACAAAAGAGTCGCGAAAATAATAACTAAACTTTTTAAAAGCATTGGTAACTTTCCTTTTTTTCTAGTTTAATTTTATTTGAGTTGATTGTGTAGGTTTTTCCTTTAGGAATCATTCAGTCTTTTCTTTTTATAATTTCTTTGTTTGCCGCTTTTTTGTAAAGACAAATGAAATAGGTATCTTATTAAAAATGCATTATTAATTAATTTCTTAAAGATGCGAATGTTTTTAAACGGTTACGATTGGTGTATTTATTCTATGAAAGTGTCTTTTAGATTTTTATTATTTTGAAAAAAAAAAACACCTAGTTAAGTAATTTTAGTGCTATTCTAGTTTCATTTCTTAGTTAAGCATTAAGTTATAAGTTAGGAAGCGCACAGTTTCTTGATTTATGGGAATGGGTTTTGATTTTAAAGAAAGTGCAAAATTCAATTTAGGGTACCCCAGTAGGTATCTGTCACGTTAAGAACTATGATCGATGTGTCGACATGTACAGAGGGGGTGATACAAGTCATTTATAATATTTTGTTGTTGGGGGTAGAAGAAAATATTTCATATTTTCCTGAGTTACATGCGGAACGACTTAAAAGCTTAGTTTATAGATTAGAAAATCTTTTTACAAACTAGGCAACCTATAATAGTACGTTATTAAGAACTCAATCGCAATTATTTATGAATTATGAAACTGGTCATAAAAAACACTTACAAAAAATCTACATGATTTTTTTTCAAAACGAACTTACGAGCACCTTTACTTCCCGGATTCTAAATATGCTATGCAACATATATCTTGTACATGATTTTGGAGCTATTTCCTTTTAGGTTTTTCGTTATACCGAGGCATATTTGGCCTGATTTCACTAGCTACAAATATATAAGAGAACAAAAGGAAAATACAATCTAATCCAAGTAATATTCGGGAGCACGCTACAAAAGAGTCAACAATAATACAAATAAACCCTTTCCTTCCATAAACAATAGAAACCCACGGGACTCCCCCTGTATAACGTCCCATTAGATCTAAGTACCACTCATCGAATGGGAGGTACCTGAACTTAATTGAGACGAAATTGAAACCAGATACTTAGAAGAGCCTTCAAACTTGCTCGGAGCAATATTGACGGGGTAAAATGTGTCTAAGTTTGGAAGTCGGTGGGTATAGTTTGATTGTTGCAATTTTATTTTGCAAGGGTTGCCTCTTGTAATGATGTCATAGGCAGAAATATCTGAGCGATCTTTCTAAACAAGTAAATAGTTTCAGCTAAACGGAGAGATTCGACGCGGCATTCATGCATCAATTCAACCATTCTCTCATTTTTTTGCACTTAGTTTATAATTTAGAGTTACAGGAAGAGAATAAAATATATGATAAACATACTTAGTTTTACCATATTTTGATGATATATCTACTAATTTATGATACGCCTACATAATCATGTCACGAGGTGTAAAAAACAACACCCAAATCTTCATCGTCACATATAAATCTTCTTCTTATCGTGTCATTAGTTCTTTCGAACCAGTGTGGTGAAAGGATTTGACGTGCGCCTCGAAGATGCTCCTTTTGTGCACACATATAAATAACATTTCTAAAATCATACATAATTTTGATAGTACCTAACTACCGCATATCTATACGTAAAGTATAGATATGCGGTAGGTAGTCCAGTGGCGACCCTAGAAATATAAAATAAGTGTTTCTCATTTTACCGCGAGACCGCAAAATATCTGGCAGTCACTTGAGAAAGTTGGTGGAGTGTTGCAAAGAAACAGTAATGGACTGGCCTAAATTGGCCTTCTTGAGTCCAGCTAATCATATTTTCACTGATTAGGTGTTTATTGCTATCTAGACTACGATATAAATATAGCTATAAGTAGTCTCCTCCTTTTATTTGGGCTTAATATTAATAATCTATGAATATTAATATAATAATTGCTAAATGTTTTCAAATCAAATTTTTTATTTTGGTTTATTCAATGACACCATATTGTTAGTACATAAAGGCTTATTCTAAGATAAATAAAGTAAATGTTACTACACATTAAAAATTACACAAGTTTTGGCTAAGCGCAAAACTTGAAACCGACTGGACCAATTTAGCTAATAAGTAAATAAAAAAGTTTAGATAATAAAATAAATACATAACAAGTAAAATTAAAACTAAAACTGCTCTACCATAATACCAAATGTAATAATATTATTTATTCTTTGGCTCTACTCTGCGCTTTTTAATTAATCTATGGCTAATTCTTCTAACTCATGACTCTACTATTCTCTTCTATTCTTACATCAGATATGACTGACCTCACTAACCATTCGCCTTGATTTTATTGTACTGTATTTATCTATTTTACTATAATTAAAACGGTGTAGTATCAATTATATTAAAAAAAAGATAAAAATACATTACAAATTACATTATACATTATACCTATTGAATAATTATAAGCATCTAAATAAATTATAGAATTCATTAGTTTTCTACTACATTCGGAACTAAAAGCCGGTACGGTCAGCAATAGTCGAAATATATATAAAATAGATAGTCGATGACCACATTCAGATTTTCTAAATCGCTATACACCATATTATACTCGTATTTTTGACAATAAGGTATAAAGATAATTTTGAACTTGGAGTTCTAACTTTTGTCATGTTGAACGATTTAGGTATAATAAATGGTGTAAAGCGATTTTGAAAATCTGAATGTGGTCATCGACTTTTGATGCTGACTGTACAAAACAGTGGATTTCCTATCACTCAGTGCTTATAGGTAGGCGCAATGCAGCGCGCGTATTCCTACTAATTGAATTTCAGCTGCGTACGGAACAGCTACGTTTTCATTCCGTTTCGACGGGGCTGAGCACGGTAGAGATTTATAAGAAGTATGGATACTGAGACAAGAATTCGAGATAAACCTGACTAATTGTGTTTTCAAAAGTTTTCGTTAACTGTTAAGACTACAATCACTTTACAATCACGCTCTTGATTTCCTGATTCAAAGTTTTGCTGGTACATAATATTACTTATTCTTTGGTTTTGCATCGAACCCAATATTATAAATTGGGTAAAGTTCTTATAATATTTTCCGTGATTTCCACTCTGCCATAGAGAGGAGCTATAGATACACATTAAGGCCCAGAATCCCGCGCCGCTATCTCGCTCGCACATTTTGTAGATATAAATTGACAAGTATAAATTTCAATAAAGTAGCGGTTTTGTTATTACAACCTCACGAAATTGTTTAGTATATTTTTTGTTTTGATATGTTTAACATTTATGCGAAGGAAAAGGGTGAGATAACGGCGCGCGGTATTCTGGGCCTTTAAAGACATACACCGTTGATATCCAATGAAAAGACTGCCATAATACTATTTGATCAGGATTTGTTTATACTGCACTACAATGTATTTATTGTTGTGCAAGTTGACTAATCAACAGTTTTCCATTCACTTTGCGAATATTTGACGTCGCGTGCGTTTGAACGTTTGTACAGTGAAGCCTGCCATTACTGAATAAGTACCTACCCAGTACAACCTACCCATTTAACTGAATCGAGATTATTTACATTTTCTCATTCAATAAACGTAAGTACTCACTCTTTAAGTGAGCTTTAGTAATTTGATGGACATGATTGAGTTAAGCCCGTAAATTTTATTTGTTAGGATTCTGGAATAAAATTTACATAAATTAATTAAATTTATTTAAATTTTCATTTATTTTAATTTTATTTATTTATATCTTTATTTTTTTTACATTTTAATTTAATATAACATAAGTGTTTTGTTCATGATGATAAATATTTTGAACATTCCACATAAGTATCTTGCTCCAAATTAAGCAGGCTTTTACTAGTATAAATACTAATTAAATACTTTTTTTTTGTATATACATAGGTACAGGTATAGGTATAGGAATATAGGATACATAGAAAACACGAGGTTGGATCATAGTCAACGGAAAAACACTTCAATTCTCATCAATTTCAATAACTTTCAACGTAATCTCAAGAATTTTCCTCGTTCCCTTATAATTCCACGAAAGTATTGTTTCCATTCCGAGAAATGGATAGGTAATTTCATAATCGCTGTCATCTTATTCATCACTATTAGGACAATTATCGCTGTAATAAGTTAGATATTTCCTATTGTAAGAACAATTAGTTAGGCATTCGGTACCTCAGCTTATTATGTTTGGAGTAATGTTAAGAGGCTGTTAGACTGCCAACATATCTAAGTGATTACGTATTAGTGTTCACATTGTCTTTTGTAATTTTGTTTGTCGTTATTAAATTTATTTATGTGAATAAGACATCTATTATGCAAAAACAAATTACTTTTTTAAATGCGTATATTATTATGAGTAGTTTGTCAACTCATCAAACACAAACTCGCCCTTTACATATAAATTACTAAGCACCGAATTCTGAATACAGTGTGGATAAATAAAAATGTTACATTTACTTACTTTCGCGATTCATAACCATGATTTTAACTACCAATGAAAATATCGCGATAATAGACTACACATTACCACCACGTCCTAGTGTAAACGTTGCACTAATAAGCTACGACGTACTCACTACGTCATCAATAAACGCTCTTAATTACGATAAAGCCACCATCATGATCCTCCAGACTCAAGATCATTTGCGAGTCAATCAAGACATAATTGTGCAATTTCTCAGTATGCTAAGAGTCTCAGAACAATGGACAGGTGTTTCTTCAGTTGCTTCAGCTTTACGGTTGTAGCCCTCTCATCGGCTGGTGTGCCACAAGGTAATGTATTTTATGCGTATTTTACACGTAAGTATGCAGTATGGGGTCCTATTTTTACCAGCACAGATAATTCAATTTTATGTATGTAGATATGCCAAACCAATTTTGCAAGCCCGGAATGACTGGCATGAGTAATTTCATAATATAATAATTAAGTGCCTACCTACTGACTATGCATTTCAAAAGTATGTAGTCCTATGTGGGACACAAACACATCTAAATATTTTTTTGTATTTATAGGAACTTGTGGGACGAAGGGACACTCACCCATTATAAGTTTAAATTTTTTATAACTTCTTGGTAGACTTTTCAGATTGCAAAGTAAAAGTTCGCTTTTGTCACACCAACCCCTTTCATTAGCCTCTGGTTAACTTATCAAAATTCAAACTAAGATTTATGACGACCTGTCATTTGCCTGAATTTTAATAATAATTTTGCCAGAAAAAAATAATAACCAATTTAACAATTTAGTATTAATTTATGTCAGTGAATGTTTAGATTAGAAAAGTTTCAATAACATTTTGTCATTATTATAAATAAACACATTTTTCCAGATAAAAAAATCTAGAGAAGAAATAAAAGAAGCTACTCAAAATCTCATACAAATTACTTATCTTACGAAAGCCGCACTAAAGCCTCGAACTAAAGCCTATTTTCAAGATAAGTCCAAAGTTTCTGCTGATCCTTTATTTTTCAGAGATTTGCGAGAAATGTGTGCCAGTAACACAGTGTTCTGCTTTTTCCAATTTGGGCCCAGAGAAATACCGGTCCTTGGTAAGAAAGTACCCGTGCACGAACCACCCTGATGACTACGGAACACCCCTCGGCGCGCCGAAAACTGATGCTGAGGGCGACTATGTATGTAACTCAATTATTATATATAGCTATCACGTGTCTTATTTATTCGTATCGTGAAGAGATACAAACTTATAACATATCAAATAAAAATCGGGCGAGCCTTCAGTAGTCGCATATGATGTGGTACTTTATATATCCGAGGTTGGTACCAACTGATGACTCCTGTTACACACTTCCGTTGCACGAAATCACTGCCACAAACTGACAGAAAATGAGAAAAAAGATGATACACATCAATAAAGATTTGAAATATTGACCTTTAAACTGTAGATAGAGTCTTAGAGTGTGGAGGTTCCCTTTTTTAGTGAAAGAAAATAATAGTGTAGGCGGATATAATTAATCTCTAACCAAAGGCTTAATTAATATACCAAAACAGCGTAAATCGTTTCATAAATAACGATGCAATTATAACATAACTCAGCGGTTTGCCTGATAATAAATATAGTTAAAACTACCTTGTATATCCGATTTAAATTTTGCATTCAATATATTATTGTCAACGGTACATAAGTTTAGCTAACAAAGCATAATTATCATCATTTAGTTGTAGTTTTACCCCAACTACAATTTTTACCCTACAGTTTCTCTACGCATTTTTTTTTCAGATATCTTACCACCTACTTACAAAAGCTATCATTAAATAAACCTAGCTATATGGTGCGTTTGCAGCTTCTTAAATTTACAGTATGTTTTTATGGTAAATATTATTTTCAGATTTGTTGCCCAAACCAACTGCAAAGAGTAAAAAGTATTGGAAATATACAGAGGCTCAATCCCGACTCATCCAGTCGCCTCACTGAAGCCAATCAATTCAGAAATCTTTGTGAGAATTCCGACAATTTTGCCAATAAAAATATATATCCGAATACTGACTATAATTACAGACAGAATAATGATTACGGATCAGCGAATAATAACTACGGATCAGCTTATGATGGGAATAATGATGCTAATGAGAGATACAATTTTCAAAATAATAAACAGTGGAGGTCAGAAAATGTTCAGTGGCAAAATAGTGAAAAAAACAATGGTTACCTAAATCCTACTAGATGGTCAATGACTACAAAAAAGTATTGGAATGATAGACCAGATAAAACAAAGTGGGATGTCGGTAACCAAGTTTACTTTCAAGGCAATAATAATGATCGCAGAGGTGCCCGATTCGATAGCAATAATAGAAATTTTGGAAATAATGAAAGCGGTAGGAAAATTAATTATGATAATAATCAGAGAGCTGGCGGATACAACTATAATAATAATAATTACAGTCCCAATTTACCCCGAAATTGGCAAAATGGTGAGTTATATATCATTAAGAACCTATTTATGATGAGACGCCGCGCGCCGCTAACATGCGAAGTTTCAACAAAATAAAATTGAACTCTGTAGTATCAATTTCCAAGATTTTCATACGAAAATTTACCTTATTTTTATTTAGAAATCTAAGTTTTAAGCAGTTTTTTTAACAGCATTCTGAGACGTGTAAAAATAAAAGTGCAAACTTATGTCCCCAGGTAATGACTTAAGACAGTCGGGTCAATGCGATAATGTAACGAGGTTCCCGCCCAACCCTGAGGGCGGCTGCTGCGGTCTGGAGGCGTCTGACGATGACAGGATTACCGGTAACTTGCCCTCTATTCTTTATCCCACCTTTGATGGTAACAAAGCAAAATGTTTAGTCAGCCCGCGCCCGTCGAGACAGGATATTGGAAGAATAATAGCGTGGAATAAAATAGAAGAGACTTTACCGTGAATATAGTAAATTCAGATCCGATAAAGTTAATTATTAAATTTTACGTTCATGCTTCAAGGCGTTTGCTCCAAATAATTAAATAATGTAATTAGTTACTAGTTACTGCCTGCGAATTTTCCTGTGTGCCAAGTGTAGCTTGAATTTTAGCCAAATGGGATTGGTATCCTGGGCACACTTGGTATCCGTGCGTTTAGTGACAAAGTGAAAAAAAACCCTCACAATATTTCGTATACTTATTTATTGTAGGAAGTATTTGTTCAATAAGTTTTTTTTCACTTTAGGTACACCATTCAAGCTATCTGATAATAACCAGCTGCAGACCAAGTTGACGAAGACTATTGACGGTAGGTCTATTCTTGGTACCTATACGATTCTGTTACTCTTACTTAGCTTTTAGGGACTTTAGTGTTACTTTTACTAGGCTACTAAAAAATCGAGTGTACTTTTGGAAATCGTGAATAGACTAAAATATTTTCGCACAGACGCACTAAGTACTCGTAATATAAGTGCACGAGCTTTTTCAAGGCGCACTTGAAATCCTTTCACCACACTGTCTTATCGTGTCACAAGTTCAAAAGAACTAGTGACACGATAAGAAGAAGAAGTACTGAGCTGTTATAGAATAAACCCCCATCAAATTTTGAAGTACCTACCTCCTTATTTCGTGGTTCATTTGATCTATTTTGTATATAACTAATTATGCTCTGTGCCTGTACCATCTATAGGAGGAAAAGAAACAGACCTTACACAGTACCCCTGGACGGCCCTCGTGCTTGCGACCTTCGACAACGGCCTGCAGCGTACCTCATTCAACTGCGGAGGAGCTGTCATCAGTTCTAGATTTGTACTGACTGCCGGCCACTGCCTCAAAGATGACGAGACGAGACTTAAGAGGTAGGAGTTTTGGTCTTTTTTTATTTGAAATAGACGAGCAATTGACCATAACCTCACCGTAAACCGGTAAGTAATAGTGTGGTCGAGGATGTAGCACGTTTGCCTAGTAAGAACTTATTTACTCTTAATTTGAAGACTCCGAGATTATGCAGTGTCGAAAAAACAGACAGATAGTGGTTTTCCTTTTTCATGAAAATATATTATCTTTATACAGCTCTACCACTTTTATTTCCTATATCTACCTGCATAGTCTGCGTGATTCCGGAACAAAAAATTGCACGAAATGTTCTATAATACTAGGTCATCTTTTCTTAGTTCATGTCAATTCGTTTTGAACTTACTACTTGACTAATAACTATTAATTGTTATAACTTTGTTTTTATAAAAGTGTTTTATTGTTCCAGTGTCCAAGTATACCTAGCTGAATACGACAAGCGTACATTTCCAAACGACTGCAAGATGACCGGCGAAGGCAGGAAGTGTGTTCAGAACCTTGCCATTTACGCTGAAGATGTGATCATCCACCCACAGTTCCTCGAATCCAGACTCCTCAATGATATCGCGCTAATACGGCTTCAACGGGATGCACCATACAATGGTAATTATGTGAAATACGAGTTTGTATGTTTAGAAAGTGTCGAGATGAGCTATGTGGTCTCCTGAACCCGGGACGGCTGCAGTGCAAGGGGAGACATGAACTGCAAGCGGAGCTCGGGGTCAGCGCAAGACTTCCCTGGGATGGGCCTCACAGCAATGTGCGTGAGGGACACCGGTACGTGTTTTTCGGATATTCCGGGGTCCCTCTAATACGGCCACCATGGGGTTTTATTCGGTTAAAGTCCGACATACCCCTCCGTTCTCCCCTAAGGGCGGTGGGCATCCATGAGGATTACCCCATGTAAAAAAAGAGCGTTCTCCTGATATGAGATCACGCCTGCCCATGACCAGAATAGTGCTGCATAGGACTTTGCAAACATAGCCAGGTGCAACATGGCTATGACGCTTTTTCACTTTAAGACATTTTTATGGTCTGTCTCGATAGCTACCTACCCTTTAAGCCGGAACACAGTAATGCTTTCACATACTCCATCTATCTTATCAGTATTCTATACCTAATAGCTCAGTGCTTATTTAGTGATAATTGCACGATAACGCAAAAGTAACTTAAGTTGCAAATGCCACTTAGTACTAAATATGTCTACCTTTATATTGAGAGTATTCTCCCCAGCATTGCCTTTAGTAGCACAGATTTACTAGTTACTTGATAGCAATTAGTAACGGGAATCGTGTTTAGAATGCCTTTGTATACACATAAGGTATCAGGGCTGGGAAATAGGTACTAATTTAGCCGTTCTAAGACAGACAAAAGAAGAATTTTGACTATTGCTACCTTACACCATGTCTCTACAATCTTTACACCAGCCTTTACGTATAGACCTATGTTCCTATAGAACACCAAGATAATTAGCTGCAAACAAGGTGAAATATAAAATAGGAAAAAAAAATACCAACCTATCAAAAAAAAATAATTATATAATTATTTTTTTTGTATTTTATTAACATCAAACAATACTAGTTAAGTATTTTAAACTACTATACGTATTTCATAGCGCCGTTGCTTCTCTGTTTCAAAAATTAGCATCGGACGAAAATGTACTAAAAGTTGGCTAAATTGACCAGCTTTATATAGCGTGTTTTTAAAGTTAGTAGAATTAAATTTCTACTAACTTTCAAAATATAATATTAGTAGGCGTAAACCTCCCCCAAACTCATCCAGGTAGAGAACAATTCTATACTTTTATGCCAGTACTATATTGCTGTTAACGAAAATTCAGAACACCTTTGTATGACAGATTTATAATCATGCATTTTATTTTCCAGATTTCATCAGACCAATATGCCTGCCTTCCATTAACATAGACGATCCAGAGCACGCCCGATTGCCCCTCACCGTTGCCGGTTGGGGTCGCGATGGAGAATACAAGACCGACGTAAAACAGTTCACTACAGTCCTCTTAGTACCTCAAAATCGATGCCGGAGGTTCTACCCAGATCTCACTTCCCGACATTTGTGTGCAGCCGGGTACAGAGGCCAGGATACTTGCAAAGGAGATTCCGGCGGGCCGCTAATGACGAAGTACCAGGGGAAGTACTACGTTGAGGGAGTAGTTAGCGGGAAGAGGAAGGACGCGCCTTGCGGATCGGCCGTGCCGTCGCTTTATACAAATGTATACCATTATTTAGATTGGATTCGGAGCAATATAAGAAACTAAATTAAAAATATAAGCTTATTACGCATTAAAACGCGACTAACTTTATGAATTGCGAAATACACACAATGTGGCACCCTAATTCTTAGAACTTATCGAGAGTTTAAATTTCAGCCTCTTGAGGTTGTATGCATAACTTTTAGGTAATAATTATAAAATCCGATTACCCTATATATTGATCCTTATTTTCCTTATATTAGTTACTTTTTAAAAGGCCTGCCCGCAGCTTCACAGGTATCAGGATAAAAAGTAGTTTCGGCTTATTTATGCAATAAACAGCCATATCCATCCTCACATAATACTCTCTCAACATTAGTAGGCTAGTGGAATTGCAACCGAACGCTAAAGTGCTAAATTAACAGTCATCGCACACGTTGAAGAGTTAATCCAAATAAAGACAAACTGAAGCGCAACTCATTTACTAATGCAAACTATTGCCGTTTGAACATGCAATAAATGAAACGTCCTTTTCATTTGCCACTTACATAGTTGGCCCAGTGGTGACAACTTAGGGGTTTCCCCCTAAATTTAGGGGGGAAAAAATTTTAACAGGGGCAATTTTAGGGGTTTTTTTAGGGGTGGAGACGCCAATGACCTACGATTTACCAGAGGTTGATCTCCATTGGGGGGGCGGTAAGCGAAAATAGGCGGGTTTGACCACGTAAGGTATACAGCAGACAAATCTACTGGTCCAGGCTTCTAGAAGGCTGGAGCGGTGATTTTAAAAGTAAAAATACTATGAAAAATCCGCGGGTTGGACTGTATTTTGAAGGAATGACGAGAAGACCCTGATGTGGCAGTAGAAATACGGTTGTAGGTTATTATGACAAGGCACAGGAAACGGCAGGAAATAAGGAACAACGCGTTACCTTTAGATCGGTTCATCTCTCGTGAAGGCATCCATTCGTGAGCTGGGCTCACGATGTCCAGGGTTTGCAGTGATTGTGATCCGATCTTCAAAGTGTCCATGCGCGCGCGCTTATCAATAAATAACACTGACAAAACTCCACCACAACACAGTTAATCACTCCCGTCGTAAGTCTTGAATTATCGACCGAAATTAATAATTATCCAAAGTTTGCATGTATTCGCGAAGGCGGCTCAAACGGAACTCTTGAGGTTCAGAAAGATGGCGAATTTCGTTCCATCTCTCAGTTGCGGGTCTTCCATCCTTTTCTTCTATAGGGCGCGTTGCGGGTAGGAAAAGGATAGGAGAAAAAATATGCTTGGGTTAAGGAAATGAATTAAATTCTACTGCCACAGATAGACATCTAATTATTTGAGAGTCGTCACAGACAATAGAAGCGCGGTTTATTTGAATAATAAAAATAGCTTATGATTGTGGCGGTAACCCTGATAAAACCTGCAATTAACACAAATGTGTCTCGTGCATAATTTGCAAAGTTGAAGGCTTTGGCACTACAATACTAAATAATACAGTTCTTCGCTGAATTTTATATCTGTAAAAAAATGAGACGTGATTTGCACTACATAGAAACACACACAAAGAAAAATTATAGAAAAATATTTATTTAGGGGTTTTTAGAGGGATTTCAAAAACACTTTGGCGTAAAATTTGGTATAGGTTGGCAACACTGAGTTGGCCAGCAAATATACACGTTATGTTGGTAGGTACTGCTTGAATTGGTTCCCAAAGGGCTCAGATATGCAAGACCGCTAGATTTTGCATGTCATCAACCTGACAAGAATTCAAAGGATAGCTAGGGAATTTGACGCCTTGAATGAGGATATTTTTATGATAAAATGCGCGTTTATTGCCAGGGGTGAGTAGTCTCTAAGGTAATTGAGAATGGATGAGTGGATCCATCTCTTATTTTATATCGTGAATATAAATAAAATGCAGACTGCTGTGAAACATTACACGTTCAAACTGAAATTGAGCTCAAAGACATAGAATCAGTATACTAGGAAGCTGATAGGCTGCTACACACATTACATTGGTAGAAATCTTAAGTCTAAAAATTAACATTCTTCCACTCGCGTAAGCAGTAGAAGTATGAGTACTTAGTAAACTGAAATAATGTAAAATATCATAGGTACGTAAAAGCGAGGAATTATTCCCATCTGTCACCCTGCTCTGTCCCCCTAGGGAGATGGGACAAAAAGTTATATTTGTCCCCCTGCCCCCTGTTGCTAATAGTGGGACAGATGGAACTTTTTTATTTTTAAAAGTTATTTCTGTCCCCCTGTCACCAATAGGGGACAGATAAAACTATTTATTCCCATCTGACCTCAATGAACAATATTTTATGTTTTCTAAAGCCTTCCCACGGCTTCGCCCGCGTAGCGTTAAAATAATGAGAGACGCGCATTCTAGACTGAAAGAGTCCACCTAGGTATTAAAAATAAGAATGACCGAAACAGATGATAATGTAGATAATGAAACACAATATAAAACTAATTGGTAGTTAGTACTTCGTGAAAACACTTGAAGTAACAACCGATGTGTATTCAGCGAAATTGCATGGTTGATGGATGATGACGGATCGTGTGGAGCAGGCCTGATGGTTAGGAGTTGGATATTAACATAACACACCACTATCAATTACGAACTAAATGGGTAAACGTTCTATATCACTAAACCTAAGAGTATCAATTCATCAAAATTTCACTGCAGGTGTTATTGAGTGATTAGGCGAAGCTTATAAAATAATATGGTAAGGTATCTTAGTAATGATCTCTAGTACTCTAGTACTCAACCTACTACTCCTCTAGCCTACTTTTAAACCAAGCTTAAGGGAAATCCTCAAATCCGAATTCCATACAAAATGTTTCGGACAAATACTCAAAAAGTACGCCATATTATAGTAATTTATTCACACTATTCGTTTTGTCCATGTTTTTTGATTTCGTCAACAAAAAAAGTTAAAGGTTTCATACTTTAATTTAGATTTTATACGTGTTTTAAAATTAACCCTACAATCTTAAAAACACGTATAAAATCTTAATTAAAGTATGAAACCTTTCACGTTATAAAAAAACATGGACGAACCGAACAGTGTGAAGAAATTACTATAATACGGCGTACTTTTTGAGTATATGTCCGAATCATTTTGTATGGAATTCGGATTTGAGGATTGGCCTATAACAAAATGAAATACTTTGACAATGTAGAGTTGCTTAGACCTAGTCGAGATATCAGTATATTTTCGCCTTAAAAACCTGCGATAGAATAAAACGCAGAACTCATGTAAGATTGAGAATGAAGCGAAGTCGAAAGTATGTACCTATCTGATGTCTGTGATGATCTACCTACACACAATAAGGTAGATACAAAAGATCCTATTGCTAATTAATGCCAGCATCCCGTCCCCTACTAAACCCGCTCTTACAGACAGACTCTACTTGTCTCCCCATTACCGACCGTGGAACACAATCCTGCAGCCTCTATAGAACACTTCAATGAGCAAACACTGTTACAGTCCTTAGGAGGAATAATAAAAATCAATCAGTAAGGATGCTCTACCTAAAATAAAATAAAATGAAAATCCTCGAATAATCTAAATGTTTCTAAATATTTCAAAGCGGTGAACTTAGCTTACTTCTCATAATATGAATTACATAGGTAACACATAGCCTATAAAAAACAAAAGTAGGTATAATACTACCATATCTCTAAAGAGAATTGATAAGTATGAGAAGCAACGTTTTACAGTTGTCTCTTCTATGTGATAGTGTTATTACTGGTTGTGGACTATACTTTCTCTAGTGTAGAAGAGGGCTACAAATTTCCCAAGAGAGCCATTCTCCTCAAAAGTGCCCGTCCAATGACCGCTATTCTTTGCACAGCCCTGATCGGAATTTCCTTAGAACGGAAGGACCCCAAATGTAGAACTTTCTATATTATGTATATTATAGGCTAAGTTAATGTTTGGTTCCTTCCAAAGTAATGTTAGAATCCAATGTGTCCAGTCCGACCCAATTATTTTTAAGTAAGTATCGCTTTCTCATCAGGGTGAGTGTAACACTTTTAAATAGCGAACAATAAAATAAATAATTATGTTGCACGAAAAACAGTGTTGCACCGTACAAGACCATTTGATTTAAACTCCTGTGGATCCATCAGGAAAGCACTTTCATAGTTCCTTTACAGCACTGTTTACTTTTGTACTTATAAAAATATTTAGGAATAGGCACGTAAGCAAATAGTAAATGTAGCCTATAATCCCGTCACAAACAAATAAATCTAACTTATCAAGCTTCGAGGCTTAGCTTACGGCCACAAAAAAGGGACACCGGCAATTTATCAGCTTTCGTCAGTTGACCGATATCGGAGTAGGGTACATCCACGAGCTAAAACCAAAAATTAGATCCACTTTGTATTCACAAAATTCAAATTCATTTTTTGATGCACTTACATACATATTCGAAGAGAAGCTTTGGTTTAGATACAAAAAATCTTAAACTAGAGTTAAGTTATTTGGAACCTTTTTTGGAAGTTAAGCGGAATTATTACTATAATATTTATTCGAAGAGAAGTTTTAGTTATGGTATCTGCGTCCCACTTCAGTTTGAAAAATTAAAAAAAAATGAAAAAAATATTTATTTACTAACAAAACACAAATCTATTAGCTAAATACCCAAGCTAAAATTAAATAAAGCTAAGTGTATTTACTATAATTAACAGTGCATTTTGTAGAGAGATTCAAACATATTTGTATTTATTAACGGCCCCACACTAGGCAAGCCTGTATCGTGGAGACCTTGTATTACGATAATTCAAACAACAAAAGTTAAGGCAACCTTGAAAATATCTGAAAGAAATGAACATTTTCGCTATAATTTGAGTGAGAGAATTTGCTCAGTCTTAGCGAACGAAAGTTAAAACGAACGAAGTTTAAAGGTAGGTACTTAGAAAACTTTCAAACTCGTCACCATATTCACTACCCCTTTTTTTGATTTGTATTTGTATGAAAAACTCTACCAAAAATGATTCCTGCACTAGGCCGCATATTCGTAGTACCTCTGCTACGCCTATTTAACTTTTTTTTCACTTCTCACTTTCTCATCTCCAGGTTGCCCTAAATCGCTCCGCTACCTGATAATTTATGTAAAAACAATGCAATGAAGAATCGAGCCCCTAAAAATCATACCTACCTACGAAAGTTATTTTACACGGTATGTACAATTCTACCTGTGTAAATAAATTGATTATCTACTTTAATTTTAATAATAGTTAAATTATTTTTATTTTAAAAATTAAAGAAAGCAGGTAATTTCTTTAGAAGTAATTTTGTTCTGAATTATGTTGGACCGAATTTTTTATACTTACCTGGGTCTTACCAGATTATGTTCATATAAGATCTGACATAATTTTCGGAACAAATTACATATTTACTGTTACATAAATACATACTCTTTGTCTTGGTTCGTAAGTAGATACATATTAGAGTGAGAATCGTATTAGTCAGCAGTATATAACAAAGTGCAACTGAACATTTATACAAAGAGCAAAGAGATGGTGTATAAATTTTATGAGAATGGTACAGGGCTGATAGAGTAGATGCACATTATAAAATGATTCATAACAATACTTACCAATATAATATTTTTAAAAATGGATTCATGTGCCTGCGTTTAATCAGATGCCACCACGCCGCGCCCTGAAACTTATCAAATACCTATGTAATAATTATGATTTATTGAACTCAGAATCGCTGTATTAAGATATACCGAAGAATCACATAGGTGACTTAATTACTTGAATAAAAGTTCAAGTTATAATAAAATTATTATAAGAAATACGATAGCACGCTCATCGACTCTACATTACCGTTCTCTGGTGACAATCGTATCGTATGCCACAAATAGCAGTAGTGTTGTTACATAATCATTATAAGAAAGATCTCTAAAGATTTCGTGTCGTCTCATCTCGTTATGATAAACAAAGCCCTGTTCTATATTCAATGACGTAGATGTTAAAACAAAATTGTAAATAATGCAATGGAATCCGAAACCCGTTTCATATGCAACAAGTCGTAGGTACCATCAGTGTTCCTCTGTCTTCTGTCCAATCTGGACTTGCTATTTATTCCATTTTAGTGCAGAACTATAAATAGCTTCAAAAGATTAAAATTTTATTTTTGCTCGCATTGTAACCTGACTCACAAGGACTCTTTTTATACCTACAGGTGAGACATTCCGTTTTACTACTAGTTGACCATTAACTTTTTTATTAATGTAGAGTGTTGTTTCCACGATTTGTGTTTTGTTATAGTTAATAAGGACAAGATGCAAATAAGAAAGATACCCGAGTTTCTTCTGCTTTATCGTCGTCGTTTCAGTTCTCGTTCGTTCGTACCTGAAGGTATGTATTTTTAACCTCCTTTTTAGTCAATTAAAGAAACAATCTTCTTACAGAAGCTCAAAACTTACCTACAACGTAGGTAGTAGGTACCAATCTAATTTTTGGCTTTTGGTAGGTTCACGTAATTTTCATTGTCTATGTAGCACTATTCTCGTCACGGACAGGCGTATTTTCACCAAAAAAGAGGACACCTGCAAAATTTGTCAAAAGATTGCCTGCGTAAAGGTTAGGATAGCGTTCATCCCATCACCAGTTTAGTTACGTAAAAAAAATATTTTCATAAATGATTGATCTTCACAGGTATGCGCATGTCGAAAGTGGTGGCGATAACAGGATGCGACAGTGGTCTGGGCTGGGCGATAGCGGCGCGTTCAGCTCGCGAAGGTCTCATCACAGTCGCCGGAATGCTGCACGGCACGGATACCAAGGCGGCTGCAGAGCTCCGCAAACTATGCGCACACCCTTATGCTTTAGACGTTACTGATCCCAAAAGTGTTACCAGGTTTAGAAATTATGTGGACTCTGTTTTGAATACAAATCCAGATTACAGTAAGTAGCTCGATTCGCGAACTATGTTTATGTTAATTGGTAGCTCAGATATTATAAGTAATCTAATTGTTATAACTACGGTACTTCGAAGACTAAAATGTTCAATCACAGCGGGGTTTGTACCTGCAAAATTGACTTTACATGTTCTCTTTCCTCTTATCTAGAGCTTTGCGGTCAATAATACTAATAATAATAATGGCTTCCTTTGGGAAATCATCCCGTATGTATGCGAAAAAAAATTTAAAACTTTAATGGTTTTTTTTTTAATTTTCATGTTTCTCACCTTAGTTATTCTACTTTTTTTAGATCTTCACGCAGTTGTGAACAATGCAGGTATAATGACAATCGGTAACTTCGAGTGGCAGACTCCATCGATGATTGAAAACACCATTAACGTAAATCTGCTTGGAGCTATGAGAGTAGCGACGGCCTTTCTACCTTCGTTGAGAAAAAGCGCAGCGATGGTAGGTACTTCGGTACCTTTTACTATTTTTGATACCTATCAAATCTAAGTACTTCTCCTGAAGAGCACCATTAGGTTTAGGTACATAATGGTGCTCTTAATTCTGTGAAAGTAAGTAATTAAATTAACCTTTGTATTAGTTAGTACAAAGTAGAGTATTGTAATTAATACATCAGTCACAGACGTAAAAATTGTGTAGGTATAACTTTAGGGTAAACAGGGTTAGATGCCTCAAAAGGATAGGTGCCCCTTTTCCTAAAAACCTTACTTTAGAAATTCAAATGGGGCATCTAACCCTGTTTAACCCTATGTGTTAACATTCACAGCATTCATCCCCATCATCACCTTATAACGAAACACAAAACGTAAATTCAAAATAACAATGCATTTTCGTATGCAAATTCAGACTCGGACTAAAAGTTTTATACTTATTCCAGAATGCAAGCGCGCTAAAGCCCCGTATAATAAACGTGGCGAGTCACTGTGGACTACAACCACTGCCTGGTTTCGGGGTGTACAGCGCCAGTAAGGCTGGCTTGCTGGCCTGGACCAGGGCTCTTCGGTACGAGCATAGGAATCAGGGATTAGCTGTTGTTGCTTTTGTACCTGGTAGGTTTTGTACATAAATCAATCAATATACCACCAATTTTTAATTACCAAAAAAAATTAAATGGGCAATGCAGACGGCGTACTACGTTGCATCTGTGAAGTCAGAATTTTGGATTTCTACAAAATGGCAGAGTGACAGCGGGGCGAGTGCGGCGCCCGAGCCTAGGTTTTGCGGGCTGGCACGAGCTAGGTACCCGGGTTTGCCAAACGATGAATAAAACTTAAATTATTATCAATTAAAGGTACCGCCTGACGCAAATACATAGGAAAACGACTAACGGTAACAGTTCTTCAATTTTAATCAAATTTATTTTGACAAACATTCGACTTAATTTTTTCAAGTTTTTTTGCCGTATATGTGTTCAGTAACGGCAACTGACTATGCGTATTTTTTTTATGGTGATTAAAATTTGACCGTGTATACCTACCTACTTATAAAAGGCTTCTACCTGACTGTCTGACTGATGACCTACTCATACAGGCTAAACCGCTGGACGTAAAGACTTGAAACATGTAGGATGTGTTTGTCAAGAGCTGAAAATAAGTACTAAGAAAGGATTTTTGTTAACAAGGCAAACAAAGTTTCGGGCGTCAGCTAGTTCTATTATTATAATAGTTTGATACGACGTGTGATCATGTAAATTAGTTACCTACCTACGTACATACATATTTTACCATACCTAATTGTAAGTAGTAAGTACCTATTCTAATTCTGAACACCTGGTATGAAGGTCTGGGAATAAGCCCTGGTAAGCAAAATGTAGAGCTTAGGTGACCGTGTCCTATAGCTATTTATTTATTTCTCTGTGTCTTACCTTACTTTACCAACTTATGTTTTTTTAGGTGGCTTCATAAACTCAAGCAACATCATTGCAAGACAATTCGCTCATGGAGAAGAAATGATTGAAAACCTGAGTAGCGAACAGAAAACTGTTTACGAGAAGAAAATCACTACTCTTACTAGATATTTAGGGTCTGCAGTTCCAACAAAGGTCCGATACGATTCAATGAATGATGAAAATATTATGGAGACTTTCGTGACAGCCCTTGCAGTGGATGATCCTGCGGAACTCTACAAAGTAGAGTCGTTAAGATACAAGTTCTATTACAATCTGTTAAAACTGCCATTCCCAGAAAGAGCCCAAAATTGGCTAGTTAAGAAGTTTGTTAATTTCCCCCATGTAGAATAAAATATAATTGCATGTACCTACTTACCACTCTTTTTGACTATACCTACGTATGCCTTGTATATTTTCCTGCAAATAAAACTTTAAAGTCGAAATAATTCGGACAATATTCAGCTCGATTAATTCAAGACTGGCTTGACTATTATTAACTCTTAGTGCAGCTTCTAGCGATAAAAGCTACAGCACAAGGAAAACATTCATTGAAATTTGAAAATAAGTTGATACAACGCCATCTATCAGATAAAGTTTGAACAACGAAACATTATCAAGACGCCATCTATTGGCAAAATGCAGAACCTGGTTCAAAGTTTTCATAATTGTGAAAATAGATAGCACTCAAAGATGTCTGATAATTTATAAGAAAAATACTCTGTATAAATATTGACTGAATTTTGAAATGACAGTGACACTCAAATTATAAAAGAATGAACAAAACTAGTAGTTTAATAATCTGTGGATTGAATAGAATGACATAATGGACCATTTACATAGGCCACAATAACAAGCCATCTACCAAGCCAAGCCATCAAGACAGTCTTCGAAGTCAATCCAAAATAGTCTCTGCATTTTTGAAGAAATCTAATTCTCTATTGAAACAAACCTTTAATTTTTGATTGATTGATTTACATTTCTAGTTTCTTGTAAGCAGCAGTTGTGTTATCGGTTATTAAATCATTTTAGTGCAAACCACGTAGGGGCCACTTGGAACGCTTGTTTGACACAAAAAAACAAATAATAGACCTTTGATAGAGATTGAGATAGTATAAAATATCTATTTATACCACGCCATTATTTTATGAATCGGCTTATTAATGTGGCTTACTCAAGGCTTTAAAAATTGATTTGTGTAAAAGGGCCCTAAGTCAAATGTGGCCCGTCAAGTTCGAGTTGTCGTTCCGAAGATCGATATTGTGAAAATTACCAAAAATATTATTTCTTCTAGTAAAATAAATAATTATTTTGCACCGTTTAGCCAGTATTTCTATCATTCCAAGAATTATCAATTGAATTTACCGTTATTTTATTATGGAAGTGCAATTCGGACCTAATTCCGCTGACGAACCGGTAAGCGATCGTTGATGAACAATTTCTACTATTGTCTTGCGATTTTTGCATTATATACCTATCAATTATTATAAATCTGAACAATAATCAAGGCACTGTCATTATTTAAAATCAATCAATTCATAGAGACTGGGAGAACTTATGAATCTCTTGAAATATTGTACTCATTCACCCTCCATTTTCCATTGCTTATCTTCTTATAAAACTTCATAAATTCTCTGCGAGCTACAAATTGTCCATACTGATCATCGCAACACTCTGAATTGAATGCTATCATAAATCCCTTACAGAATTTGCTTTACAAATTACAAAGCAAGAGGAAGGTATTCTACACTGAGGAAAAATTGCCAAACCGTGGCTACAATCTAGTTGCCAGCAGCTCTAAGTATGCCTTGGTATTTGTGGCTGTACCCAGTGGCAGTCTATCTGGTAAGTACTTACACAATTTATGTTTCATAACTGTCGAAACCAGCCGAAAACACAACCTACTATAATAAATATTACACATAATTTATAAAAAGCTTTCCCAGTATGTATATATTTCCTATAGTTCCGAATAATAAACTACAATCAAGACCGTTGTAGCTATATAAATGGTTTGTATGTTTATAATTATAACAATAAATATGTAGTACCTACTGAGCTCATTGTGAGCTATCACTGCTGATATGATGTTACGTACCCATACTTTAAAGGTATGTCACAATTGGTGTACCAATATACCTACATAAGTTTGTACACTAATTAATAGAAACTGGAGAAATGTCTGATTGTCTAGCCAAGTATACAAATTAATTTTATCATGTTATCAAAACAACTACAAACTCACTCAATGCCTTGTGTGACATGCTTTTGTTTCAGTTTACTACCTCAACCAACTTATCGACAAAGAGTGTGACCCACCGCATATGACAGTGAACCTCCCTGTGAAACCCACCCATGTCTCAGTGAGCTGTGACTATGAACTGTTGGCAGTCACTGGCGGGAATGTGCTTTGGATTTACAAAGTTACTGATTTTCAAAACCCGGTTTGTGCCTACATATATTTTTTTATTTCTTTTTAATTGTCTAATATCTATATAATATATAAAATATGTATAATATATAAAATCTTGGATCTACTGCTCCACTACATTAAGATTAATAGAATAGAATATAATCAATCATTCAATCAAATCAAATAAGTAATAAAATATAAATCATTAGAGACCTAGTGTGAGGAACAATGCTCAATTAGGTTCAACTTCATAAATACTTAATAATAACAGCATTTTCTATGTACCGGTAAGTTTTTTTATGTATACAATAAAATTTATTTTATTTATTTTTAATAGAAAAACATTATTTGGACACAAGAATATGGAGTGCAAATGATTAACATACATTACATATTCTAAAGAAATAAATATATATATACCTCTTATGCCAAAACAGGGGTTTGGCTCAGCATGTGCCAACTCATTTGTTCACTCAGCGCTGGTGTTCAGCCAAAAACCTTGAAGTGGTTTTACCCCATTAGACAATATGAATAAGAAAGGTAATAATTTTAGTATTTTGTTGAGGTAAAATAGTTATTTCATTTTTACAGAACGCATCTCCAGCAGTATCCATCAAATGTGATGTGAATCCATCTTCATATGTGTTGGCTATGTCATGGAATCCTTGCATTCCAGACTCCATTGTACTGTTGTTTTCTGATGGCACTCTTATGACATGTCAGGCTGCCACTGGGCAAGTGAAAAAAGTGCCATCGAAAGCAAGGTAAAGTAAATGATGTATTCATAACTTACTACTGACCGTGACTTTGAATGTGTGGTATTGGGATAGTAGGAAACCCATGTTCTTCTAGCTCAACTATACACATATTTAATTTAGCTTATAAATATATTTTGGCGTGATTGAGGAACAGACTTCTCGTACTGACAAACATTCGAGGCAGGCGCTCTCCTGATGTTAAGAGATCACGCCTGCCCATGACCAAAACAGTGCTTCATGGGACTTAATTCACATAGGCCAGTGTAGTGTTATAGCGCTCGTCTACTTTGAGACATTTTGATGTATCGAAAGCCCAGTAATTTCACTAGCTACAATGAATGCCCTTCAAACCGCAACACAGTAATTACA
Source organism: Lobophora halterata (assembly GCA_932526365.1). Taxonomy (NCBI): domain Eukaryota; kingdom Metazoa; phylum Arthropoda; class Insecta; order Lepidoptera; family Geometridae; genus Lobophora; species Lobophora halterata. Next base: position 5,148,834 of record OW052012.1, read on the forward strand.
CATTGCTGCATTTTATCATTATTTTGTAGAATAGAGAAGCTAAATCTCCATCATATTCACAGATGCCTCTGCTGGAGTCCAAAAGGCAAGCAATTGGTGACGGGCAACAACGATGGTACCCTATTCCAGTACAAACCCGATTTAACGCCGGCCAAGGCTATTCCAGCACCAAACTTGTTCCAAGGCTCGCCAGTTGAAGCTATGGCTATCTACTGGATATCAACCAACCAGTTTGCTGTTGTTTATAAGAATGCTGCGGATAACAGCCGACCATGTAAGTTTTTTCATCTTTGATACATAATAATTCTTTTTTTTACTCTAAAATTATTAAAAAAAAATCGTTTGATATCTACTGCTACACACTCACTTAAATTCTCACGAAATTGCCCCACTGTGTCCAATCTTTACATCTTATGCAAAAGTAACAAGATGAGCTGGGCGCTTTTATCGGGAAAGAAATCGCGCCCTAAGCAATTTCAATTTAGCTACAGTGCTCCATACACCGAACCACAATAATGCTTACACATTACTGCTTTGCTGCAAAATATGGGACTGTTTTGGTTCTTGCATCCATCTAGACTCCATCCTGCAAGGGACTTCTCCCAACTGAAACTTACACATTACTGCTTTGCGGCAGAAATCTGGGACTGTGTTGGTATTTGGTATCCATCTAGACTGCATCCTGCAAGGCTTACCCTCCCAACTCAAACTAAAAAAATAGTGTTGAATAACCTCAAGCTAGATAGGCCAACAATATCATTATAATGATATTGTTGGCCTATAATTATCATCAGTTCCTCCACAGTCCGGTTTGACTGCAGGTAAGGGTCTCAGGTGTTAACCCTTTGCCCTGCCTTCAACTCTCAAGGAAAACATTCTTCGGGCTTAGTCCTTCGTGCCGTCTTAGCTTCAATATGCTACAAGATGCGCCAACAATATTCGTCAATCAAAATTCAAGTGTGTGACATGAATTAATGTCTTTTACAGCTGTCACTATTGTGAACACGCCTAAAGGGGGACAGCCTTCGTGTCTCAACTATGAGGATATTTGCTACAGCATGGGCTCCAATCGGCCTTGGTACTACTACCTGCAAAGTGTAGCGCAATGGTATAAAATCAATCTATCAATATTATAAAAGGCTTATTAATTCGCACCGCACTAGTCTAGGGGAACTAGTCCTTCCTACTTATGTTATAAACGCGAAAGTTTGTAAGTATGGATGGATGGATGGATGTTTGTTACTCATTCACGTAAAAACTACTGAATGGATTTTAATGTAACTTAACAATAATATAGCTATAATAATATGGCTACAGTTTATAAAGATACCTGCGCAGACGAAGTCGCGGGCACCAGCTAGTCATCAATAATGTTGAAGGATTAAGTGGACTGTGTGGGTATTTAATTTGAAAAAGAACAAAAAAACTATAGCGAAAAACGACAATTTATAGGTGATTGAAAATTGGAAGGAAAATAAAGTAATTCTGTAAAATAGATATATAACGACAAATCTATGAGCAATTGTACTGTCATATAATAATGTAATGTAATAATAAGAAAGGAATTTGGTTTGTTCGCACTGCAAACAATGGTGTAAGCTAGTTTTTAATAACTTTTCTAGTTCTTTTAGGATTTAGCGAAAATTAAATAACCAAATATTTTTAGAGGACTTTCAGTATTTTTGTATCCTTTTGGGCTGCTCAAGAAAGTAAATCTTGTAAGAAAAGTAACCCTGATCCTTTGTTGTAGGAACATAATACTCTCCGCATCATCAAACAGCATGGAGCTGGCTACCATTGGATCTTCAGACGGCGCTAACTGGTTACAATGGTGTCAGGTAGGTTAGAATCCACTAATTAGAATGATCTTATATTTAAAGGATTTACGAGTAGTTGTATAACTCGGTCGAATTAACATGACACCTGGCTCGAATGACGTTTGTGCAAAGTACAGGGTGGAATTGGATAATCTTGATAGAGAAGAGGTCCTGTAATACTTGGTAATGATAAGGATTCGCAATTAGAGGAAGAAGAAACACGAAGGGCGTCAGCGGGGGAAGAATCCAGTTCCGAGCGAGAGTGTCAGCCAGGTGTCATGTTCATTCGATATTAGATAATAGTCGATGACATTTTCCTACTCATAAACTATACCTACAGGTACCTATATTTTATACAGCGTCAGAGATAAGTATCCCCCTTGCACAAGACATCCAGCTATAAATCCTTTAAAAAAAATGTAATACTTAAAATTATTTTTAGGCTTACTACGGTTATTCAAATATAATCTATTTTTTAAAGGAAAAACTTCTCCATTCGCCGCGACGGTGATTTAAAAATGATTTGAAGCTGGGTATTATAATGCAAGGGGGATACTTATCTATGACGCTGTCTGTACGTACAAAACATTCGCACGTGCGCTTGTGTAGTGTCTGTAAATTAGAGCGCGGCGTGACGTCGCTCTGCATGCGCATTGCGCATCTCACTCTCGCGCGCGGACAAGCTTATAAATATGAAAGAGACAGTTATTGTTTTGCTTTTGATACTGTTGATAAAATACAGCATGGCCTTTTTGCCATTTGAATTTGAAATTTATCTAACTTCATAAATTAGGTTAAAGTAGGTAAAATCTTGATACTCTTATCTACTTAATAATATAAATTATGTGTTTTAGCCTGACGAAGCGAGGCCTGAACTGCCGCTGACTGATAAGAAACAAGAGAACTATCCCGTCGGCGTTTCCCTTGACACATGTGCCATACATCAGTTACCCTGGGGTATGGAACTTGAAACAATCATTTAAACGCAAACACACAGAAAGGGTTAGCGGTTAGGCTGTTCAATAATGGATTTGTACGGTGTTTCATACAAACAGGGCGGGAATGGTGTATGCTGCTTTGTGTTGGAACCGCTGCCGCCGCGCCGTAGAAATCCATGTTTTACAAATCCATAATCATGCTGAACGCCCGCGCCTGACTGTGATTCGTTCTTCAAAACTAACAAGAACTGTTATTGTAGGAAGCCATAAAATACTTGCCATTTTAGCTGATTAGCCTAGATTTAACATTTAATAATTGTGAGCCATCTCGAACAGCTTACGACGAAGCGAGAGAAAAATAAGTCACAAATTCAGTTGCTCTTATTCAAGCTAATTTTTTTCATCCGCAGGTGAAAACGACACTTTACCTTACATGCCGCTAATTCACGTGGTCTCACAAACGGGCTTGCTCACGATATTCAACCTTATCAACTTGACCAAAGAAGCGCCTCAAGTGTGCAACCCTCCACAGCAATTGGTTCTACCAGCCAATGCCCTTACCAGGTACCGTTATTGAGATATGTCTTATTTCTTGAGCTAGACAAAACTGCACCTTATATTGATACAATTAAGGTTCAGATATCTCTATTCCTACAATATAAAGGCAGGCGTGATCTCTTACCTTCAGCAGAGCGCTTGTCTCGTCACTGGTTTACATAAATGTTATAGACTAACCTCATTACTATATGGACCGAATCACCTGGCACTATCTGGAGGAGGCTTATGTCAAAGGACAACCTGAATTTAACAACAACATAACTTAAATAATTTCTGAACATTAGTGTCTACTTGCACCAAACTGTCAAAGTCCCCAAGCAATTACTTTACTCGCTTGATAGTTCTTAACATTCTAGATTCTGACCGTTAAGAACTGCCAAGCGAGTAAAGTAATTGCTTAGGAACTTTGAAAGTTTGGTGCAAGTCCGCATAGGAGTCAGAGAATAAAGGCTTATTTTATTTACTTAACCTGATTACTACCCAGTTTTGAGTTGGGCGGCAACTGCTAACTTTGAATTCTAGTAGTAAGTATCTAGAACTAAACATCATCTTGTATATTGACTTCTAGTGATGTTCCCGGTGAACCCCCAAAGACTGAAGAAGCAGTTGTTCCTGCGCCTGCAGAAGCAAAGGTATAGTAGCATTACAATAATAAATCATTCGCAATGTTGCAAAAAAAGTTGTGAGTGTCAACTTCTTTATAATATTGCCGTAACACAGTTTTATAACTAGCACGGAAGGCAAAGTTTCGTAACTGTGTGTGCCTATAATGTAATGACCTACTACCTACATAAGAAAATAATTTATATTATCTCCTGATCATATTTACTTATCTGTAGATCTAAAATACTATATTCTTATACATATATTACTTACTTACTATCTTATACATATTGTTATAGTCTCTTGTTGAAATAAAATTATCTTTTCACACCACCTGCTCGACAATGTTCAATTACATATCATGCTATTATCAAGGTAAAGCATAGCATTACCTCTCTAGGGAGGTAATGTTGTATGAAACTCCCCAGGGTTGTAATGTGATTTGAATTTGGAACGTCAAATTCGTGTGGAATCTAGTGGAAAACTCGTTTACATTCAAATCGTGGCGATGTGCTTACGCGATAGTCTCAATCATCGCTCAAGGCGCTTTGGTGATGTTTTGCTTTGTGGATGCATTCAAAGATACTGATTACTCGCTAGGTTCTAATAGTAATAAGTAATAGAACGCCCATATGGCATTGCAATAAAAAGGTTTTCTCGAAAATCGAACTGATTGAACTAAACCGTTAGCAGAAAAAAGGCGCGATTTCATAGATTGTGAAACAAAAGACGGTGTTCCCTGCTGGAGCCCTGATGGCTTTTTATTGCCTCGCAGAAGGTGTGAAAAGTAGAGTATGCTCCTCTGGGATAAAGCCTGTCTTCGTCTTGGGTAACTTGAACCCCTCGCGTCACTCAGGACTCTACATAACTCCTGAGCGAAGCGAGGAGGACCTGAGTGTTAACTGAATCCTTCGTTAGCTCAGGGTTCAATATGCCACCCGCGACATAAGACACTGTTTTATCCCCTTAGTGCATAATCTACTATTATATTTATATTAGTGTGTTTTACAGCCTCAAACGATAGTCCCAGTGATGCAAGCCGCGCAACCTGTTCAATTCAGCGCTCCAGCGCCGCCTGTTTCGGTTGCGCCCATCAAAGTACCGAGCTTCCAACCAAGTGCCATCTCGATCCCTCAACCACCACCCACTCAAGTACCCGATCAGAAGCCACCTACTGAAAACTCTGCGTTAGTAGCGCAACTACAAAATACAACGGTAAGTAGAGTCCGTTGATGCAGTAACAGCCATCTGCGGCTAACTGCATTAACTATTTTGTCTCCTACCAGTACCAGCATCTACGGCACAAGCTTAACAGCTTAGTGTAGGTGCTGAAACCCATACTATGTCTCAAGCAAGCCAATAAGTAAAAATTATGCTTGATATTTAAATTGTATGTAAATGCTTGAAATTTAAATAAATGAATTATGAATTCTTTCTATTTTTATGTTGTACTCTATTGTCGACACGATTGGTCGAGTGGCAAGTGTTTTGGATAGTTACGCCGGTGTCGCGGGTTCGATTCCCGCTTCAGGACTTTCAATTGTGTGATGATCATCGGTCTTTGTTTTGAGTCTGCATAGTTTTATATAAATTCTACATATGTATTTACAAAAAAAAGTATTTGTTCCCATAGTACGAGCTCTGCTTAGTTTGGGGCTAGATGGCGTTGTGTGAAATGTTCACAGTATATATTTATTATTTCGGTAAATCTTTCACTTGAATAATCAAAGTTTTACAATAACATATCGCCTTCAATGGGACGTAAACACCACTGAAAAGTCACAGGAAAGCTAAATACGCAATTTCGTTTTTTTTTTCGTTTTCTTTTTTTTTATCTAAACCACTGAACTGATTTTGAGAAGAATTGATAATTTTATCAATCGTTATATAACAGTCATCTCGCTTGCAGCTAACTTCACAGTTAATTTCAGGCTCAACCAAAACCTACATCACAACCAGAACCAGTGAAACAGGCACCAATACAACCTCCAGAAAACGCCGCGCTCAAAGCCGAACAGGAAAAGATAAACAAACAGAAAGCCAATGAGGAGTTGAAGAATATGCTTGTGAAGGAAGTGAATGATTTCCAGAATGAATTGTACAATTTCATGGTGAAGACTAGAGAGACGCAGGCTAGAGTGAGTGTTTATTTGACATTACTTAGGGGCGCTATACATATAAGCGGGCCGGCATAAAACAGGCACAACCGGGCGGCAAAATCGAACATATGTAGATAATTGTTCGAGAACAAGGCTGCCTGGCTTAGACTGGCACTACATGTTTGCGGGCCGTCATTTATCGGCACAGCCGGTCGACGAAATCGAACATCATTTAGATAAATGTTCTGAGTAAAAACCGTCCGGTCCGGTCCGGTTTTGGAGAAGATTATTTTACTGCCAACCACACTGTCCTTGTCCTTGCGTTAGCACCCGAATTAGTGCCGAATTGTGCCGAAAAGCAAATATTTGTGGTTTGTACTAGTCTAACTATCTAGCCAATTCGGAATGAGGATAGACAATTATTAGCTGCTAATGTGGCTTCGTCTGCTTGCTATTTTGATAATAAGTAGCCTATTTATTTTATTTATTTATGTAGTCTTCAAGATCGTTAACTACCATATATTCAATTTTACCCCCATTCGGTTTAGTAGTAACGGTATGATTGAGTAACAAATACCCATCCATCTTAACAGACTTTCATATTTATTATATTAGTAGGATTCAACTTTTAAAAAATGCCAATAATAAGTTCATCATTGCAGATTCAACGCGACATAGAATCCATAAACTCCAACTTCAATTTCAATTCGTTGGACACTGAACAGCTGAAGAAAGAATGTTCTATCGACGAGTTGAGGAACGCCATAGTTCAGCTGAAACTGGAGCTCGTTCGCGCCTGCGCGGTCATCGCTGAAGCGCGCACGCACTCCAAGTAAGATTTTTTATTATAAGCTGCTGTACTCATATTGTCACTCGACGACACGGATGGTCGAATGGCAAGAGTGTTGGCCTGAGTCGAGTCGAGTCGTGGGTTCGATTCCCGCTTCAGGACAAACATTTGTGTGATGACCGATGTTTGTCCTGAGTCTGGGTGTTTTTCTATGTATTCGATGTATGTATTTAAAAAAAAGTATATAAGTAGGTATTCTATCACCCACCTGCTTCTCATAGTACAAGCTCCGCTTAGTTTGAGGCTAGATGGCGTTGTGTGAAATGTCCAAAAATATTTATATTTGTTATATTTTGAAATTAAAACGAATTAAATTCAACAATGAGCGACAAAAAAGGCCAATATCCAACGCGTATCTGAGCTCGTTCGCGTTGCACGTTGTTTCAAATTCCCCGGTAGTAATGGTCTTCATGTTACAAATTACCGTTGCTGTAATTATGCCTATCCTAATGTGCACTATCGCGCCCAGTCTTGCTGCATCCATCTTCTGCCTAAAGCCTTTCGCAAATCATGATCCTTACTGGATTTCTGTTTAAATTAAATTTAGTGATATATCGTAATAAATATATTTTATTCATTCATTCATTCCCAGTGCTAGAGAATACCACCAATGGACGCAAGCCGACCCACTGACGACCAAACGCGTGGCATCGGTCAAGAAACTGGCTTACTACGTTGAAACTCAGCTGGACCAGGCGCAGAAAGCGCTGGATTACAAGTGGAGCGAACTGGCCTCGAGGGGATCTGAAAACATGTAAGTTTCATCAATATATGTATAAGTACAACCTTCTAAATTCTACTAATACAACCTATAAATGTTTAAATCTGCACAAAATAAAATACTTTAACATAGTATTGGGAAGGGATCTGGATACTGTAAATATAGTTTTTAAAAACTAAAAGCTATTAGGCTGAAACAAAACCGCTTTATCTCGAGAAAGAAGCGAGATAGAGCAAAAGCTTAAAAAACGTGGTTTTTAGATATTGTATCAACATTTATTACCGATAAATGTGAAGACAATTAATGTATTGAGTGTTGATAATTGATTGATTCAGGCGTTACTTGTGGAAATCCATTAATATTAATAAATAGTATAAATATATTTAGTTATAAATCCGCTAAACTTCCAAACAAAGGTCCCTATTAACTTAACTCTAGTTTAGAATTTCAGTAGTAAACCAAAGCGCCAAAAACATAGAACCTAATTTAGAACTCAACGCGTGTTTCGCATCTACACGAGGCATCCTCAGGAGATATTGACTCGCCGAAGTCTGAAACTCGTTTCAAACTTCGGCGAGTCAACATCTCTCTTATTAGTATTGAGTATTTTTTATGCTTGACGTCCACAGGCCAGGAAAGCGTATGATCCGCCCAATACTCGACGACGTTTACCAACCTCTGGTGAAACAGCAAGAGATACTGAGTCGTCAGCAAGCGGTACTGAGAACCCTGAAAAAAGCGCTCAAGGAATGCGATGTGGGGCCCATGTACAAATCTACCTCCTTACTACGAAGCACACCTTTCCGGAACAAGTAAGGAACATTGTATAGGCCAGCGTAGTCTAAGTCTAATGTCTAGTCTAGTCTAGGTGGAGCGTGACTGTAGCCGGTAGAAAGTAAAACCGAAAATCGGGCTCAGTGATGAGACTTTTTTATTTTTTTTATTTATTGTTTAAGAATTAAGTAGTACATAAAGATAAAACAAAACATCTAAAAAGCCACGAAAGTTTGTCCTAGATGTAGGCTGGTTCTCCTAGTAATGTTAAGGTTTAACTTTAAAGTTGCGTAAACAGGTTTGGGGAAGTCGCTAGTGTAAAAATATAGGTAATGTAATGTGTAAAAGAAAAAGAAAGTGTATATTCTGTAAGTTATAGGATGGTAGTAGGTAGACATGTATAAAATTATTATTTAGTGAATGGGTAATAGTTATTGTTGTAGATAAGTAGGTAAGTATTTGTATAGGGAGTTTCTGGTTATTTAGGTAAGTATGTGAAGGTTTTAATTATTTATCAAAAAGCTGATTTATTATTGATGCAATTATAAAGAAATGGTGCTATTGGTTGTTAATGAGATAGCGTATTTTAAGAGGTGAGGTATAACGAATGTACCCTACCTGTAGTGAACCCTTTGACGAAATGTCGCGTAAATGAAATGGGTAGATCTATATTAATAATTTAATTTTCATAGATTTGTTATGTATTGAATATTGCAAGACAAGAACCTTTTTTATTTCAAAGGAAATCGTCGAATTATAAAAATTCCGAGCACTGTCGCGTGAAGCGAAAATGCATTGAACGTTTGATTTTAGGGATCCTCTCTCGAAACTAACTAAGAACATTCTAAACATGAGCATCGAACCTCGGAACGAGAAACAGAAAGGGATTCTTACATCCCAAAAGCTGGAAGCGTTGCGTGACGCGCTAGCCAATCACAAAACTACCAAAATAAAACCAGTGAATGTTGAATTACGACAGCACTTTGTGACTATGAAGGAAAACTATGAGAGAAGCGTGAGGGAGAAAATGGCACAAGCGCAAGCTATCCTTGCTTTGCAAGCTAAGAACGAGCCGATAGTCCAGCCGCAAGTTCCCATACTGCAAAATGGTAAGGAACACAAGCTTATCATCCTATCCTATCCTACTAATATTATATACGCGAAAGTTTGTAAGTATGGATGGATGTTTGTTACTCTTTCACGTAAAAACTACTGGATTTTAATGAAACTTTACAAGAATATAGCTTATACATCAGAATGTTAGGCTACAATTTATAAAGATACCTGCGCCTGAGACGAAGTCGCGGGCACCAGTTAGTTTATATAAAAGCCTTAGTCCTGACTGACTGACAGGCAACGTACAGACAGCGTCAGAGATAAGTATCCCCCTTGCACAAGACACCTAGATATAAATCCTTTCAAAAATTGTAATGCTTAAAATTAGTTTTAGGCTTATATACGGTTATACTAATATAATCTATTTTTAAAGGCAAAACTTCTACATACGCCGCGGGGCGGTGATTTGAAGGGGTTTGAAGCTGGGTATTGTAATGCAAGGGGGATACTTATCTATGATGCTGTCTGTACATTTCAAACCATTGGATGTACAGCTTCACAGGACATAATAATATTTGGATATTTCAAAAAATAATATTTCACCAACCAAACCAAACAGAGCTTCTTTTTCTTCTTCTTATCGTCTCACTAGTTCTTTAATACGAGCGTGATGAATGGATTTCAAGTGCGCCTCGAAAAGACTCCGAAGACCTCGACCTCTCTTCGGAGCCTCTTCGAGGCGCATAGAGCTAGTGTTTAGGGAACTAAATAACTGATAATTATATGTACTATTTTGTTGCAATAATGTACATACACAGAATTCATAGAAAACTCCCTGACTTCAATGCTTATTTACAGTTGCGCGCCAGCCTCCGATGCAGGTCAAGATAGAACTAAAGCCGGTGGTAAAACAGAACCAAATGAAACAAGAACCGGTAAAACAGGAACCAATGAAACAGCAAACAATAAAACAGGAACCTATGAAACAAGAGCCGCTAAAACATGCGATGTCGGCGCCATCTTTCACGCCGCTGACCAATTCAAAGCCGGCTCCCGGACTCGCTAATGTCGCTCGGACTTTATTTACCGACGGTAAATATTTTGTTCACTACACTAGCTCGTAAAGTTAAACTTCGTACATACTTTAGGGGTAGCAAAACTGCATTTTAGGCCCTAGGAAAAAAAATACTGCTTATAAAATTTGTTAAAAAAGGTTCAGTTTATAATAGGATTCATGTCGGAATTTGATAATTTTTCTTTTTTCTTTTTTTTTCATTTATATCAGGGTATTGTGAGGGATCTTGATGTAACAATTGTCGAATATCGTGGTAACATTGGATGGCAGTCTCTGTTTTTTAATAACGAAGTTTAATTTGGTTAATAAAGAATTCAGTTTAAGTTTTTTAATTTCCTTTCAATTGAAGTGAAAAATCTTGTGTGTACCTACTTATCAGCCGAGAGCTGAGGCGGATGTGAGGGCGGATATTCAAGTAGAGTCACAAATATAAACAACAAAAAAAAACTTGTTTGATTAAAAACTCTTATTTACAGAGCCGAATCAGGAAGTTCCCAAATCAATGCCCCAGCAACCTACCAAGCCTTTAAGCTTCGCGTCTCAAGCGCCCGCGTCTCCGGCCACGAAGAGCGTTCTTAAAGATCTGTTGCAGACCAAGTCTCAAGCCAATTTGGATGCTAAGAATGACAGCAATAACTTGTTTATGGGACAGAAGATTTGCTCGCCTACTGGAATCAGTCGTAAGTAATAAATATTATACTTTTACTGACATTATGCTGACTTCATTTGCATTGCGAATTAACAAGATTTCTTTCTTAGTACGCGTTTACGCTTCATGACAAACATATCCTACAAATTTCAAGTCTCTACGATCAGTGGTTTTGGCTGTGCGTTGTCGGTCAGTCAGTCAGGAATTCAGGATGCCTTTTATAGATATTGATTAATTGATTTAAGACTTCGTGAGGAAACCGGCATGTTACCTAAGAGGACCTAAAAAGTTCGAAAACATGTGTCAACTGCACGAAAGGAGCCTCTTCGAGGCACACTTGGAATCCTTTCACCACACTTTTCGAAAGAACTAGTGACACGATAAGAAGAAGATTTAGAATGAATGAATGAATTAATCTTTATTTGCGTAATACATTGTGGTCTTACTTTAAATTAGAATCACTGCATCAACTTTTGTCGTGCAAACACTTAAAATTAGTGCTAAATAATTGTTAATAATTCTTACATAAATTGCTAATAAAAATAATTCATTAATAATAATTCATTAATAATTAATAGTATTCTTACATTAAAATTCGTCAAAAAAACATTAAAATTCGTAAAGAGTAAACAAATTGAGTAGGTCATTTAATTTTAGGGGAACTTAAAATTAATCATTTAATAATTTAGGACATAGATTTATAACACTGTCCACATCTTGCATGGTATCGAAATAAAAGTACTCTATGTGCTTTTTTCAGCTCATTTACCATCCTTAAATTATTTGTAGGATAGTATTAATTTGTAGGATTTTTTTAAGAATAAAAACATGAGATTAAGTGCAACACTAATTTGCAATTTTAGATTACCTATTATACCTTTTATTTATTTTGGCTTGATTAAGGTTACACCGATGATATTTATTATATGACTCATTTCGCGACTTAGTCAATTAAGTTCTTTCAGAGCCAAGAAATCAGTAAGTTACATGTACTTGTAGTTGTAAGGTACTTGTTTCAATGAATAAAATAAAAAAAAGTTGAATTACTAACTCTAAAACTTTATCGCCAATTATTAACAGAATGAATTTTGACAAGTTTCAAATAAATGTCTTTAGAGCGAGCATTGTCTAGGCATTTTAGGCACGTCACAAAACTAGTGACGAGATAACATGTTGTACAGATATTTCCTTATGTTTCTTTGTATGACTAACCCAATAAAATCTTTGTTCTAGGTTCATCAGCACCTACATCGGTTTCCCCACAATCTACAGTATTTACATCTAAACCAATATCCGAAATGAACAACATGTTCAACAAACTACCAACAACATTTGATAACAAAGTAGTCTTACAAGCCAAACCAATAGCAGTGGATCCCAAACCGACAGCGATCGAAGCGAAATCGGCAACTAAGGTCCTTAGTGAAACTGGTGAACCCGATTCAACAACTGAACCACCAAAGTCAATTGAAATGAAACCAAATAAACCAATGACCAACCTTTTTGGACTAAAACCCACCGCTACCAGCACTCCTGTGCCTGATATAGTGAAGACTAGTCTTCAACCTGATAAAAATACTGCAAAACCTTTGGATAAAACTGATAATTCCAAAGAGAATGTACCGAAACTGGATGAAGTTAAAAAGACTGATAAAGTAGTGAAGCCTTTAGGTACCGTGGCAGCTAATAAAGGTTCGATCTTTGGAGCTGTTAACAATTCCAGTCCTTCAAGTAAGTATACCAAAAGCTGTTTTACTAAAAAGGTTGGTATTGAAATATGGATAAAGAACAATATTTCAATGTATGAATTTGCAGGTGAGCCAAAACCATCAGAATTTAAGGCTGAAAATAAAGCATCAGAACCTGTAACTGAAAAGACTGAAACTAAAGTCACATCGATTGATGAAAAAGTGTCTTCTTCTACTGCAAGTAAGTTTTCAAAATCCTTGAATAACAATGTGATAGGGCTTATATTAGTTTGTTTAGTTTTCTTAATAATACTTGAGCCACAAATAATTAAAAAAATATCATGATTTTGTATTATTTATAACATTGTTCTTGTTCCAGGCTCGAAATCAGAAGTTACACCCGCAGCTACACCGCCAAAAACTGAAACGTCAACACCAGAATCTGAATCTGAGAAATCTTTAGTTTCAGCTAGCTCATCTGCGTCATCCATATTTGGTGCTGCCGTAGCTTCCCAACCGAAAACCGACTCTATCTCCTCTTCACAACGTTCAACTTCCATATTCGCATCAACAACTCCATCGTCTGTGTTCGGCGCTAAGCCTTCCGCATTCGGCACTTCTGTATTCGGTTCCGCTCCTACTGCAACAACTCAGTCAGTTATTACGCCTACTTCCGCTACAGTATTTGCTACCGCTGAAACCCCTGTAACAACAATATTTAGTGCTGTTTCAAAGTCTGAAGAAACTGCCCCCACAACTGCGTCTGGGTTTAGTTTTGGTACTACAACGTCGTCTAGTATTACTACCCCATCGTCTGTTTTCGGGCAAGCGTCTGGCGCGTTTGCTCCCACTACAACATCTCTATCTCTATTTGCCACTACGACTGCAACTAGTTTTAGTCCGTCTGTATTCGGGACTCAAACTACTACTTCTACTAGTCCTTCGGCCTCATCTGTTTTTGGTTCGGCTGCCTCACAAGCGTTTGGTTCAAGCTCACAAGCTCAACCACCAAGTCCTTCTGTTTTTGGTGCGCAGGCCACTCAGGCTTCTGTATTTGGAACTCCTACTACCCAAGCGTCTTTATTCGGAACACCTACACAAACTACTCAAGCATCAGTGTTCGGAACTCATACTCAAACGACTCAAGCTTCAGTATTCGGAACTCCCACTCCATCAACCCAAACGTCCTTATTCGGAACTCCGACACAAACGACTCAAGCATCAGTGTTCGGAACACCTACTCAAACTACTCAAGCATCAGTTTTCGGAACGCCACCGCCATCGACCCAACCGTCATTATTCGGGACTCCGACACAAACGACTCAAGCATCAGTATTCGGAACTCCTACTCAATCTAGTCAAGCATCAGTGTTCGGAACGCCACCTCCATCGACTCAAGCATCACTATTTGGAACACCTCCTCAAACCACGCAAGCCTCAGTTTTTGGAGCTCCTGCAGCCAATAGGTAAAAACTGCCAATAACTTGACCTACAATCTGGCTAAGTGATTTTCTCTAAATCATGCTTGTATAATAGTCCATATTAGACGATATTTACCTAATGACTAGCTGAAGCCCGCAACTTCGTGTGCGTTGTGTATTTTCAAAATTCCTTTCTTACTACTCACTTACAGCTCTTGACAAACACATCCTCCAAGTTTCAAGTCTCTACGTTCAGTGTTTTGGCCTGTACTTATTAGTCAGTCAGGCCCATGCCTTTTATATTTATAAATGATGATGCTATATTGATTGATTGGACATGAATAACATTTTTTTTTCAATAGTGGTTCACTGTTTGGAGGCGCTGAAGCCAATCTTTTCGCGGCCGCTAGCATATCTACTAACGCTCCTACCGCGGGTAGCGGTGGCAATATTTTCGGAGGAACGTAAGTTGTTTGAACAAAAAAAAACCAGCAATTTATTTTTCTCTAATTATATTATTGCTCTTGCTCAACAAATCACCACTACTACTGGTACGCTTAGGAAAATAAAACATCCAGAATGGCGTGAATAGTTTTTAAATAACGAAATACTTGATTTCCAGTGTACAATTACTAACACAGAAAAAAAAACTTAGTATTTAAACTCACTTTAACAGCTCAACGGGCTCGGTCTTCGGTGGAGGCGCCAACGTTTTCGGCGGCAAATCTACATTCGGCCAGAGCAATAATACAGCAGCGAGCATTTTCGGGGGAGCTCCGTCTTTTGGACAAAAACCCGCTACGAATCTGTGGGGCAGTGGGACTGGTAGTAGTGGAGGATTCGGCTCAAGCGGATTCGGTAAGCAACAAAAATATAATAAGTTCCTTCTATGTAAGTTTGAGTACCTGCTATCAGTAAGCATTTTAAATCCATTGTTACTCTGTTTTCTGTAAAGTTGATTTGTAATGAGAAACTAAAAAGTTTAAATTTGGCCGGTAAATAGTCAATTTTTGAATATTTAAGTATGACATGGCGGCATTAAGTAGCCACTTTACACCAACACTACGCCCGATGTATGTTCTACCAACATGAGACTGACTTCAGACTCTTCTGATTTGACTCAAAATAATTAATTCTGACATTCACGGCAACACACGACTCAATGACTATTTATCTAAAAGATTACAATATAAAAAAAACTTAAAATAACGAAAAACAAGTACAAGCACACTATTTATGCAGTCGAGTTTACAAACTTAAATTTTAGGGCAAGCGACAACACAAGCGTCATCAATCTTCGGCGGTGGTTCGGGCGGTAGTTTTAGCACGCCGTCTGCGGGTGCGTTCGGCAGCCCGCAGCAAACGCCAGCCTTCGGCACGGGCGAGTCGCAACCCGCTTCTGTGTTCGGCTCTCCACAACAACAGAACGGTAAGGGAACTTTCAAGTGGCATCACTATTATTACTCTGAGGGCCGCCATACACGGACTGATCGAGCAATTAGCCATTGATCAACATACATGGACAGCTCTGGCGACTGCAAGAGCGTGATAGATTATTGTAAACAGTAGGTATTTATTATGAAGTAAGTATTGTAATTTTGATGTAATTAATTGTTCGTTAAAATCTATCTATCTATTGTTGGCAATCTCCAAAATCAAAATTTTGGAGCTAGATGGCGTTGTTTAAAATATCCAAGCTTACTATTATAATTATTCAACAATAGATAGATAGATTTTAACGAACAATTAATTACATCAAAATTACAATACTTACTTCATAATAAATACCTACTGTTTACAATAATCTATCAAGCGCGGTCTCCACTCTAGAACTCTACCTTAGGGCCTTCCTACACGGACTGCTTGAAGCAGTCAGGGTGAATTGCGAATTAAGTAGCCACCAGGCATACACTGACTGCTCGAGCTGTCGACGTATGACTATAGTCAACATCTTGAAGCTGCCATTGATAACTGCTAGAGCAGTTGATACCAACTGCTCGTCATTCAAATCCGTAGCAACATGGATTTTGACGAAGAAGCACTACTGCTAAGACTTACTAAGACTTATTGAGTGCAATAAAAATACTGAATACTGCTACTTTTGCTCATACGTCGACAGCTCGAGCAGTTAGTGTATGCCTGGCGAATGCTTGATGCCTGACTGCTTCAAGCAGTCCGTGTATGTCGGCCCTAAGGTAGAGTAATTCTAGAATGGAGACCGCGAATCGTAACTCGGCAAACATAGTTTAGAACGCCCTCCGGCTAGGTGAGTTGACGATCTGCGAAAGGCTGCAGGCAGAAGATGGATGCGGCAAACCGAAGACAGGGCCCGGTGGCGCGCATTGGGACAGGCCTATGTTCAGCAGTTGACTGCGATAGGCCGATGATGATGTTAATGACTCCAAAATAAGGTGTCTAAGGCTCATTTTACACTGGAATGAAAGCGAACGGAATCATACATAGCTAAACTTTATGTCAATTGTGTAATTTACCAACTAGATAAGAGTTTAATAGAAGGATCCGCGTCTTCCAGCGAATTCTAAGCCGTGTGTCTTTGTGTTTAGCTCGATGAGTGGATATAGAGTAACTTTTCATTGCCTCTCATAAAGGCACTCTTTTAACACTCAAACTATATCAAAATGTCTCGTGTTAATATGGGGTTGTATAACTAGGTTAACCATCTACTATTGTTTACAGCCTCAGCGTTTGGAGGATCACCAGTGTTTGGTGCAAAACCAGCCTTTGGTCAGCCTGCTGGGTAAGAATGTTCCATTATATCCTGACTAAACGAAGAAAGGTTTTAAGCGTCGATAACACTGGGCGAGTTTTCACGCTACAAGCAAACTCGTTGGCTTGTAGCGTGCAAAAAAGCCGCGTGTCATCGACGCTTACATGAGTTTTTTTTTTAAATCTTCTTTTTGTTCCTTGCAAACTGATTTTTTGGGCATTGAGCTAGAGATATGAATAAATTATTTTTTTTGTCGTTAATATACATTGTGATTTCCCAGTTTCGGTTCCCCACAAAGCGGGGGTGGTTTCGGTGGCTTCGGAGGTGGATTCAACAAGACTACCAGCAGTTTCGGTGCTCCGGCCTCGTTCGGCGGAGCGGCCACATTCGGCGGGAACGCGTTTGGCAACACTTCGCCTGGCAAGGTGTTCGGTGGCGGCGCCCCTACTGCTGGTAAGTAATAATCATCAACTTATTATAGCAGTCCACTGCTGGATGTAGGTCTCTGCCAAGGCGCGCCACTGAGCCCGATCTACGGCTCTTATCCACCTTTCCAGCTATAGCGCGCAAATCATCGCTCCATCTAGCCGAAGGTTGTCCTACGACGCGGTTTCTACTTAACTCCTGCTCGTAAGTATGAGAAATGAACCTTCTATCTGCGGCTACATTACTAGAATCTTTATTAAATCGGTTCAATAGTTTGAATCAAAATAACTGGAAAAAAAAGTCGTTAAACTGAACAAAATTGCGTATTTTGCTTCCCTGTGACTTTTCAGTGGTGCCAATGGTCACTGTAACAGTCTGATCGAAGTTGGTTGTTGTATGTTTTTGTAAAATTAGATTATCAATTAATTAGTTTCCATGTATCTTTCAATGAAAAAGCTTAGAGCTTAATAATCTATAATGTAACTATAACTTTTTGTCCAGGATTCGGCTCGCCAACTCAGCAGTCAAACGCAACATTCGAGAACCTGGCCACACAAAATACCCTCACTTTTGGCAACTTGGCGCAGCAGTCGCCACCGCAGTCACAGCAGCCCAGCTTCAACGCGTAAGTACCTATAGTCTGATCACAATAAAGTTGATTATACTGTACTAGCTGATATAGTTATTATATTTCACGATGAAGGTTTGATCTTGGTTGTTGTTAGCCGTGTACATGCACATTGAATTAGTGTGCGTAACCTCGGGAGCATTCAGTCACGATCGCGACGCGGCATCGAATGATGCGAATGCATCTGTAGTACATGTCACTACTATAACCAAGGCCAATCCTTCTTCGTGAAATGGAGTATCTGTACCTACAACTTCGTTTGGCCGTGTGTTGTCTATCAGCCAGTCAGTCTGTAAGGCAGCTTTATTTAAATACTGATAAGTAGTAAGTATAATATAATCACAGAGTACTAAGTTTTACACAAGTATAATAATTAATGATACAAAAGGCTACACCTTACACATCGATCCACCCATATCTTCACCAATTTTCACATTTGTACTATTATGTGAGGAGAAAAAAATATCAAGCCAGGCTTATTTCTGTGGGTGCTTGATATATCTGCTAGAATAAATCCTACATTTAATTTAATGTTTATTCTTTGTTCACAGATCTCCATCGTTCACCAGTTGGCGCGGCTGATCCCGGCAGTACAAAGGGCGTGAAACCAAAAAACGGTTCAAATAGTGATAGACACTTGTTTAAACTAGTTAATATTAGTGCATTAGTTTTAGTTAATATTTATGTAACCTATGCGATTTTATCAAATAACATGCATA
This sequence comes from Lobophora halterata, assembly GCA_932526365.1. NCBI lineage: Eukaryota > Metazoa > Arthropoda > Insecta > Lepidoptera > Geometridae > Lobophora > Lobophora halterata. Next base: position 5,167,584 of record OW052012.1, read on the forward strand.
TTAGAATTTATCATGATGAATATACCTACCTAATCTGTTTTGACTTATAATAATAAACCATGTTTTTCTCAGTATTTTTTTTTCCTTTTTCTATGATGAAAGAACTGCCTACCATACATCTTCCTAACTCCATGCTGTCTACGAGAAGATAATTCTTACTGGAAGTATTGAGATTTTTATTGAAATCGAAGTAAGTAGTAGCACAGAGTACTAAGATTACAGTAGTAGGTAGTACCTACTAGGTACTAACTACTATTACATACAAGAATTGAACATTTTTCTCATATCATAAACTGCCTTACACGGATTAAAACTAGTATACTTCATACGCTTCGTTTACGTAAACGCGCAAGGTATGCGATGCGTAGATGAATTGCAATATACATTTTCGAACGCTATGCAAGGGCCTCAAGTCTTTCGATAAGCTTCCGATTTTTGGCTTGTGGCTTGTTGTATTTATAGTTCGGGCAGTCAGTGCCAGGCTGTTTTTTGTTTGTCACTGTCAATGTCAAAAACTCCGTTTCCGAAAGAAAAAACACTTCATTGAATGAATTTTATTTTGTCATTTTGATTTGGAAAATGTGTTTTTATATGCGAAGAATGAATTTCTAAACTCCAATGTATTCATAAAAATAGCCTTCTCATTATTGACCCTTGCGACCTTCTTCCTATCAATTTTTTCAGCTCAGTTATGACGAATTCATTGTTATTCCTCCTGTTGCTTAAGTTCCCATATATTAGGGCTTCAGTTGATGTAAAGAGTGATTTGGTGGACTGCAGCACATTACGACTGGGTCAGTACATTTGCCCAGACCCAAAAATTGACCAGATAGATCCTAATACTCAGCAATTTGAAGGGTGTGTGAAAGGAAAAGTTTTCCCTTCAGAAGGTGAAGCTCTAGGTAAGAATCATTTTTTCTAACTATATTTGCTTTCTTACCAAAGTTCTGACTCACGACATCATTGAATCAACTGTGTAATGATGGTGTTATTGATGTATCTAATCTAATATTTTTTTTTATTGTTTTAGTAAAATGCATCGCTGCGGATAATATCACTTGCATTGAAACTAAGAATTCTACATTTACTAAAACCTTGCCGTGCAAATGGACGTAAGTAACCCCGATTCAGCCTAAAGAATAACCTTTATTGCCTGTGGCAGCACGTAACTTAGGACTGTTATTTATAGGTTAATAGGTAACTAGCTGCCATCCACGACTTAGCCAATGTGGTGTGAAGATTAAAAGAAGCACACTTATGTCTTTATCCAGCTCAGAAATAATACCCATACCAAATCAGTTATGTTGTTGTGTGATTGCAGAGACATCTATCAATCATCCATATTCACCAACGTACCTTTATAATATTATTTTATTAAATATCGTTTTACAGAAATGGCTACTCACTGGAGATAGCTCTACTGCTCTCAGTTTTTTTGGGCATGTTTGGTTTGGACCGGTTTTATCTGGGCTATCCTGGGATCGGACTCGCCAAGATGTGCACACTTGGATTCATGTTCTTAGGACAACTCCTAGATATCATACTTATAGCAGCTCAGGTAAGCTCATCATTGTCAAGTCTTCTATGATATTTTTTTTTACTAAACAGTTTATCAGTACCATCAAGGAAAGAAAAGTAATTAAAAAGGAGATTACCTACGCCTGCCAAGCCCAAAGCCAAACATGGTGATTCAACTCTTACTAGTGTAACAGTTAATCAGTACCATCAAGGAGAGAACAGTAATTAAAAATTATGCTCAATCTCAATTCAGATATACTGCTGATGCCAAGGAGATTACGCCTGCCAAGCCCAAAGCCATAACTTGGTGATTCCTCTCTTACTAGTGTTGATTTTCATAAATGCCACACTGCTATTGGCATTCTACAATGAAACATTTTGTTATTTCCTAATTAATTACAATACTTTGCGTCCTTCTTTTAGGTTGTTGGACCATCTGATGGCTCTGCATATGTAATACCATACTATGGAGCAGGTGTCTCAGTTATCCGCAGTGACAATGAGACATACCTACTCCCCCAGCCAGACTGGCATAACATCACTTGACAGTGGGGCTTCATGACATATGAAGAATATGAGGAGTATGAATGGACATAGTGGAAAAAAACAAATTGTGATAGTTTAAATGTGGTTCTGTAACTGGAGCAAGAATCGGGTACAAGGCTATTTTTAACATGATAAAGAAGTTATGGTTTATGAGTATTTTGTTCAAGAAAACTCGATTGCTTTCCTAAAAGGTGTTTTCTTCAGTATAAAGAAGAGCTCATTATTACTCAAACAGCTATACCTAATAATGTACTTATTTAAGTTATTACTGCAGGCTGTTGAGCCTCCTAATGTTATCACTCCAGTAGATAATAATTGTTAACCATTACAAATATAAATAGCATGTAAGTTGTAATTTTAATTTAAGTTTTGATATTTTAAACCTCTAATAGCTGTAAGTACCTAATAAACAGAAAAATAAAAAATTATAAAGAGTAACATTTTATTAACAATCTACTATGAGAGTTAGGTATTTACAAAAAAACAAACTCAATGGTTAAAATAGGACTAAGACTGTGCTCTAGTAGTTTCTATGTCATCTTTAATGGCAGGCTGTGTTTCTTGGATTGCCACATCAGATGAAGGTGCTATTAGAGTGAAGATTACTGGTATGGTGGAAAGTAATGGGTTATCATATTTTTCTAGTAATCTTATCCATGATAGAAGTGAATCTCTTGATGATGACCCTGCAATATAAGTTTTTATATGACACAATATATCTGATTAGTGGCTGGCTGTACCTATAGCAAGGAAAGCTATAAAACAAAACTATAGTAAATGGCACAAAATATCAAATAGGTACTTAAAACGTTATGGTGTAAGCTATCCAATATTTTCAAAGTTGTTTTTCATGAGACACTGTTTGAAACATAATTTGATTTCAACAAATTATATAAATATATTTAGTAACAAATCCGTTTAATTTCTAAACAAAGGTTTTAATTAACTTAACGAGAGTAGAGTAGTCTCGTTTCAAACTTCGGCGAGTCCACACCTGATGATGCCTCGTGTAGAGGCGAAACACATGTCGTATCTTTAAACTTTGGTTTTCTGTTCGTTGACTCTTTGGTTTAGTTGAACTAAAGTTAAGTTAATTAAAACCTTTGTTTAGAAATTAAGCGGATTTATTACTAAATATATTTATATAATTTGTTGATATTTATGGATTTCCGCAAAGTAACGCCTGAATCAATCAATTATAATTTGATTTATTGTCTATTCTGGACTTGCTTGCAGTTATAAATTACCTGTAGCACAGATGGCCACTATTGTGCCATCATCTTGTTCATGAACTGTGCTCTGGATTGCAGGCAGCTTTGTGCTTCCAATGAAACCTGGTATCCCAAGAGGTTTTTCCAAGTTTGAAACATCTGAAGAAAAAACATTTGATAAAAAAAATACATATTTTAGTACAAAAATGTGGTTTAATGAGCAAGGAGTTCTAATGGTAGCAGATGCAGAACTATTGGTTGTGAATTTCAGTTAAACAACTCACCATCAAGATCAGTATTGTCTGTAAATTCAGGCCTCGTCTTCCCGAACAGTATGAAGTAGGTAACAATCTGATCTTTAAGATAAACTTCATACGGCCCTCGTATTACCAAGGGCTCCTCTGGTGGCTGTTGCGAGAGCAGGATCCTTTGAGCTGGACTCTGGGCACTGACTACCCATGTTTTGTCTAATGATGCCTCAATTTCTTCTGTCTGGGAAAAGATTGTTAGCTAAAAACTAGGTAGGTTGCAGAAACAAAATGGTAATATTTCAGAACTTGGTACTTTTCAATTAGTATATATATAATTCTACTAGCCAGGATTGTAGCAATGAAAAACTATGTTATTTCTTCAAAAGAAATGTAATGTACAGTGAAACTGTGTGTCTCAAGTTGGCTGCATGTAGTGAGCAGTTGGTAGAATTTAATAGTACCAAAAAATTCAATAATTGTCAAACCGCAGCTACAGCATGCAACACAGTTTTATGCAATAGGAATATGATATTCATACATTTGCAACAGAAAGTCATTGAATGTTGGGACTGGCCTTTAAAGAGCCTATCCTTCTGTATTATAACTTCACCTGCCAAACGTTAACTTGCATCATGTGATCCACCGAAGTTATTCTCTGAATAGCGAGTTTAGCCAATTCTAAAGTATCATTTGGCAAATCATCAGGTAAATACCAAGGGCTGAGGTTCTTGAACTTAGGCATCCAATACATCATGCGCCAGAATTTGCGCAAGGGTATACCTCGACGGCCAAATATATTCAGCAGCATTTGCTCCATTTCAGAATCTGGTATCACTTCTGGAAATTGGAAAGAAAATTGTTTCAACAGATGTATAGGGAAAAGTCTCTAGGATTTTAATATTGCCGGAGGAAACTGAAACTTACTGTTGTCTTCCATTTGTTCCAACAAATCTACTGCACACTGTTGCTGCTTTGGATAATGCATAAACTCAGATTGAAAAATATTTGTTGGTATAAATCTTCCTTTAGGCAATACATCTACTAAAGACTTATAGGCCTCGAGGTCTTTGTGCACTCCAAAATCCTGCATTCTGGCCAAAGCAGCGTAAATAAATTCAACGTGACCCCTTCTTCTCTTCTCCCGAGTTTCAAACATTTTTATTGCTTCCAAATATGTATGTTTATCCTTAGTTTTAGCTACCGCAAAAGGGTCATAAACCGATACTCTTTTTTCAGAACTTTCCCATCGTTTCATCAAAACATTCGTGGGTTTAATCCTTAAAATATTTCTTAGAAATTGTGTAGTCATTTTAGGTTGTGTATCGGCGATAGAATTTTTAAAAATATAAAATACACCTGATAATTTAAGTGTTTATCCGGGGAGCTTCCAGTTTATTTACTTATTTGATTATCATGTTTTATTACTCTCTAATGAAATTGTAAATCTAAAGAAATACGAGAGACCAGAGATCAAAGTAAACAAGTCTTGCAATAAATTAGTAATTGACACTGACACTGAGAAAATTAATTAGTGATTGTCTATTTTGACGTTAAAATATTATGCATTCGTTCATCACATCCGATTTTACTCTTTAGTAATCCCTTCCACTTTCCCGCGTTTCAGTATGCGTTTTCATTCATTTCATTCATTCGAATTTCCATTCAATAATTCAGTAGAAATTAAACGTTCAATGAGAGAGGTTGTTGCCGGTTTCAATACTTCTGCTACGTATTCAAATACGTAGGCATTTGAACTTTACAAATTGAGTTAAGTTGGTACTTTAAATTAATTGTAGTTTTGCGATTCAAATGTGAATAAATTAGACCCATGAAGTGTGGTAAAACAACTTTATAATAGTTTTGAAGTTTATGAAAAGTGCGATAAAATTTTAGTAAAAATTATGATGGAAAAGCGAAATGTGATTTGCATATTTCTGTTCTTGTTCGGGATTCATTTTATTGGTAAGTGCTAATAAAGATCGGTAATTTTTAACATAATGGTTAGGTTCCTACTACATATTTCAATTATGAGAAGAATTTGTCTAGTTTGATGTTTCACGACGCTAAATAGATAAGTAGTTAAATCTACTTTAGAATTAAAAAATAATGATAATTTAGGTTCTATCTATATTTAAATATTTAAAAAATAAAGTTATTTAAATAGTATTTTTAAGTTATGTAAATAAATGTAATTGTATACAATATGAAATATGTTTAAGTCAGTAAGCTACGTATCATACATGAAGGTGAGAAGGTAAAGGTTCCAAATAATGGCTACAACCTACCTAAATAACTACCTACCTATACCTCAATCACGGACACATAAACATCAACTTACTTACAAATATTTTAAAGTAGGTACTCGTAGACTGAAATAGTTCATTTTTGTGTTACCAACAAATCAACATCGAGCACCGTGTAAGTGTGTCTACCACAGACATGTATGTATGTAGATCAAGATATCTGTGGTGCCTACCTACAAAGGTACAAAAACCTATCTAAAAACTGTCCGATAGCCTCAAGTGGATGAAATGGACATATGAAAATCACAGGTGGCCAACGAGTTCAATAAAACAGTCGTTGCGCTTACGATTATTTTCCCGAGTTGTTTATAACTTTGAGGCGTGTCAGTTTTGGGCGCCGATCCAACCGCCCACGGCGGCGGGCGATCGTCACATTTCGTTAGTAGGTAGGAGAGATTATAATATTATGTACCTACCAACCTACCTACCGAACTAATTGTTTATCTAGTCATTCGCTCTTGCTTGTGCACTAACCGTGCAGGAAACTCTTAATTATTTTTATTAAAATATAATACCCTATCTTCTCCATAACTCATCATAAAAGTTTGCGGAAAATGGATATTTTTCAATCACACTAAAACTAGAAAACTACAGAATACCTAATTTAGGACCAGGGAAAGGATATGATGCTACTTCGATTTAAGGATACCCTGATAGCTGATATAAAAATAATGAGTTTGTTTTTCTATCTTGATTTTGCGTTCTTTTTATTTTTCTAAATATTTTCTTAATATTTTTTATTTTCTACATTTATTTTGACTTCCCGCAACTTCGTTTGCGTCGCGAATAATCCAAATTCCTTTCTTTGTACGTGCTTACGCTTCTTGATGAACATACCCTCTGAATTTCAAGTCTATACGTCTAGTGGTTTGGTTGGCTGTTGGTTGGCCTGTAGGTACGTTGTCTGTCTGTCAGTCAGGACTAAGCCTTTCATTTATATTGATTGTTTATTGATGTATCAATCATGTATTTTTTTAATGCAATGTTTTCTTTGAATGCAACTCAGCACATTAAGTCTGTTAGGAAAATTAATTTTCATTCAAACGGATCTTGGATCTTTGAATCGGTCTAAGCAAGCCTTGCGACTAAGTTTATGGTACTCAGTTCTCAGTACCTACGACAAGTTATTTTCCACAACATCGCTCCGTAGCATGCAATTATGCCCTATTCGATTCAATAGCTTCATGATGAATCGATGACGTCCTATTTGTGGGAGTAGGAGAGCAAATAGCATTCACTGTACCAGTGATAATCATGTATAACGTGATACCAACATTACCAACAACATTATCGTCTTCATACTAGTGATAGGTATTTTAATAAGATAACAATAATAAGAGAAAAAGTTATTTTGTTTTATGTTTTACGCAGAATATACCGGGTACTTATAAAAATGTTTATGCATATGACCTGATAATGTTTACTATATACAATGATGTTCAAAAACTAAAACACGACTACAAAAAAAATCACGCTCTAAAAAGTATGAAACAAGAAAATGTTCTCATCTGAAGTTATTATGTATGTGCAAACTATTCAATAATTATCGTCTATTATATAAACAACTTACTTGTAGTAAGAATATATTTCAATGTATCTAATACATAAAATTTATGTTCAGAGGATAGCCGTGATCCGTGGTCCTATGCTATTTTACTATAAAAGCATATGATCGCATACTAAGCTCATAGAATCACTAGAAAGTAGTGTTTTGTTAGGGTAGGTGGCCTAAAGACCACGAGATTAAACTAGCCATAATACTTATGGCTACTTGCACCAACCTAAATCCTAAACAATCATTTTACTCACTAGGGAGATCTTTACGATCCAAATTCATTGCACCAACTATAAGTATTCATCTAACGCCTAAAGAATTCCTTAACTTTGGGAGCCCGTTGCTCGACCTCATAGCACTTAGAAATTCCCTGTCCCAATGAGCCGTCATGTCATTTCAATCAGAATACATATTTGTCTCTTTCACTCTTATTGAGGATACCTACTATATCAGTACTACTCTAAACCAGCAATGCCAGTACGTACTAAAAAGTTAGATTTACGTACTTTACTTTACTCCTATTATAATTAAATTAAGTATCTTTCAGTCAAAGAACTTGTATACTATGTATAGTCAAATAACGTACCTTTTTGAGCAGTTTTTTGTAGGTACATTTTTATGAATAAGTACTGGCAGCACTGTATCTACTTACCTACATATATGAAATTAAAATACGATTATCTAGAATTCCAAGATGATCTAGCTAGACAACGACGGACCCCAACTCTTCACTTGCCTACATAGCCCTTCATAATAACCGTTAAAAACACATTGATAAGCCAAAAATATATAATTTTATAAACAAACACCGGTTACGTATAGTCATTACAAAACCGCTAGAATTAAGATCCTGGCATTATATTCTTCACAGCTTTTTTTGGTCTTGAATCTTCAAACGTTTTTTACACAATATTCTTGCGTTTTCTTGTTGTAGGAACTCATTATAATTTATTTTCTTCGGAGAAATTCGCCGGCTGTTTTACGTTGATTCGGTCTCACCGTCTCGTTTCCCAAAATACCTGAGCCCTTTTTGTATGATTGTTTGACTGCTTGTCTTAGTTTATAATGGAGAAATACATTTAACATCGCTAAACACACAAATCCCGGAAAATATCATAAAATTATTTTTTGCTATCCAGTTTTGTTTACTTTTATTGTGACAAAGTTATGTCAAGTATTCAAAAAACCATAGACAAGACAACATAAATTTCGTTCTTTCATTCACCTACATATTAATTTTCATTACTTATTAAAAATCAACAGACTTAGGAGTTACATAGCGTGTTCTGTTTGGTGCAATGAAAATTGATCTAAGTAAAGTTTTAGGCAGTACTTACATTAAAAAAATCCTATCAAAGTATTCGATTTTTCGACATTGGTGCAAGTGGCAATTAAACTAATATAATTAACTAAACGATCACCACAGAATGTTTTCCGGTTAGGGGTGGGTACAAGACAAATATTGTAAGATAATCTATTGATTCATTCTTTCACCCAAAGGCTAATCGGGATTTATGAGGTAAACCGTGTAGTTTGGGGTGCGATTCCAGTCGGATGAAATTGTTTTATCCAAATTTATGGCCCACAGGAGGCCGGCTTTAATATTTTGCCTGAAAATCTGATCTGTATAAATAAATTATTATGTTATAATGAATTTTGCCTTGTTTGGTAATCTTTAAATCCATGCAAAGGATAAAATTAAGGCTTAACTATGGCAGTCGCTACATTGTAATCTGGAACATAGGCCAAAATGCTCAGGTTAAAACAGCGTCAAGGGGTGTTAATAAAAATTAAAAAAAAATATTATAATATTATTTGGTCTTTTATCTTGAAAATATCAGAGAAACATTTATTATATTCGCTTATTTAATATGAATAAAAAAATCTCAAAACAAAGCTGTTTCGGGATGGTTTTTTCGTATCTCCTCCTGAACGGCATTATATATATAATTTATTTTTATACCATTCGCTAGGGAAAAAAATATATTTAAAAAGCTCGGTAAGCTTTTTTTGATACAGTATTTTTTCTTGCGACTACGAATTATTTAACGTAATTTTGCAATAAAAGTAGGCGTGCACCGCTCTGGACCTCAGTACCCATCTGACTACGGGACGGGGAGGCCGCGTCGCGCTGGCGCGCACCGCCTCGCGAAACGATCTTACGAAACATGACCGAATAAAGTAATATTCACACCATACATGATGGACAGTACGTCCGTTATAGATAGATTTATTTATTTAAGCAAATGAGATGGCTATGGGTTTATTGTCGATACGCGCATGAAACAATATAAAGAAGATAAGTTTATAAATACGAAGATAACAAAAATAAAAAAAAATGGGAAAAAAATCAGCTGGATTGAGAACCTCCGCCTTTTTTTGATGTCGGTTGAAATAATAATATTTACTCTTTCATACTTATTACGACAATATTTTATTATGGGGTCGGGGAGTTGCGATTTGGGGGTGGGGTGGGGGGGATGGGGGGGGGGAAGTTAATATTCTTGATATTATTTTGATATTTCACACAACGCCATCTTGCCCCAAACTAAGCAGAGCTTGTGCTATGAGAACCAGATAACAAATATAATAGGTAGGTACCTATTATATTTTTTTTAACTCACCATAAGTACAATGCATAACATAGAAAACACTCTGACTCAGGACAAACACCGATGTTCACCACACAAATTGTTTGCCCTAAAGCGGGAATCGAACCCGCGACACCAGCGTGGCAGTCAACCAAACAACCACCAACCAAAGGCGCAACTAGGTAGGTAGGTACTTTAGAAAACTTCTCGAGCAGTTTCAAGTAGGTACCTCTAATTGTGATTGATCTGTGGTTCTTTGTATAGTCCGAGAGCAAAAAGTCCGAGAAAATTGAGATAGGTACGTACGAGACGTGTGCCTTCGATTGCGCGTGGAGCTAAGTCAATCTTCGGGGGCGGGTAGCGGGAGGGTGGAACCGGCTTCTTGTTCATCGTAGCGTAGTATTTTATACCTATTATTAGTGTCCTAGTAGATGGTAGTAAGTAGGTACCAGTAAGTAATAATAAATAAATAACAGGCAAGGTTCATAGGTAAGTAGATACCTGGGTGTCCAACTGCCACTTACGTAATAAGTTTTAGTAGGTACCTAATTACCTATTATAGGTACCTACTAGGTAAAGGTTGTTTGCCTTTTCCACCTTTACCTTATCTGTGGGTAGGTACTACCGCAAATACTAATTACTTACAAATATAAGAGTAGGTACACTACCTACATAGGTAGTAGGTTCTAGGTACTTATCCCTAGTTGTGTTCTCCGTTCTACCCGTACCTATTAGGTACACACCTAATAGGTACGGGTCGTATGGAGAACATAATCTGTTTTATTACAAATATAATATAATATTAGGTATATGTTTTATAAATATAATATAATAATAAATCCATCTCTAGCGCGCTGTGATACGGTACATATTAGCTAAGATGCTCGCGGCGCACAGTGGTCCGCCCCCATAGAAGAGGTTGGACATAGGAGTCAAAGTCGTTATTTAACAAAACGAAGTATGCTATTACAATTGTCCATCAGATAGAAACTATCATTTTTGATGTTTTTTTCGATATTGTACTTATACAGTGAGTAAATGCAAAATAACTGATTTTTTTGTATGGGGAGCGACCTATAATTATAAATATCTTCTTATTTTGGCCCATTTTCGTTCTGAGCTTTTGTACTGATTTCCGAACTATATTAAGCTATATTTTATCCAAAGACATGGTGCTACTTTTGTGCACTTTTTGAGATATTCTCAAAAATGTGTAAAAATAATAATAATCGAATACTCCCGAGTGTTTGGAGAACATATAGATAGTTTATTATATATATCTATTGATAAGCAACAAATTATGTTCTATTATTTACTGTGATTGAGATTATAGTTTAGGAGTTAAGGTAATAAAACATTTTTTTTAGTAGGAAGCAACCAATATCTATAAATATCTTCTTATTTTGGCCCATTTTCGTTCTGAGCTTTTGTACTGATTTTCGAACTATTTAAAGCTATATTTTATGCAAAGACGCATGGTGCTACTTTTGTGCACTTTTTGAGATATTCTCAAAAATGTGTAAAAATAATAAAAATCGAATACTCCCGAGTGTTTGGAGAACATATAGATAGTTTATATTATACATCTATTGATAAGCAACAAATTATGTTCTATTATTTACTGTGATTGGGATTATAGTTTAGGAGTTAGTGTAATAAAACATTTTTTTTAGTAGGAAGCAACCAATATCTATAAATATCTTCTTATTTTGGCCCATTTTTGTTCTGAGCTTGTACTGATTTTCGAACTATATAATGCTTTATTTTCACCAAGGACTTGGTGCTACTATTGTGCACTTCTTGAGATATTCACACAAATATATAATAAAATTAATAAAAATCGAATACTTCGAATGTTTTAAAAATATTCAAATATATCATTTCAGATGCACATTTTGAATGCTTAATTTACTGCAGAATATAATATGAGGTTTATAACGGGTCCTTAACTAGTAGTCATTAACCTAATAAATGTGTTATAATCGCATGTCTACCAAAATTACTGCAGAATATTTGTCAAAAACTTTAAATACTTACCTACCTACCTATGAAGGTAACTTGTTTATGTTATCAATTGTTGGAAAAGCTTACTTGTTCGAATTACCAAGTAGGTACCTACAGTAAGGCGAAAAATACCCCTGATTAGCCCTCTCGCTCACACCTACGAACATCTTTAAAGATAAAAAAATTACAGAGAAAAAAAAATCTACAGGTTTTTATACATGAAATCTTGTTTGGAATAAATTTATTTTAATTTAATGTTTGTATTATTATTTTCTAGCGCCTCAAGGTCTTTATTGTTGTTTTTTTCTAATGTTTATCTTTGTAATAATAACCTTTGTATAGGTACATTTGTACTTTGTTCACTTTGTATTTTGTGATCTATTTATTAAGCTCTCTGACTGAATTTCTTGTAGTGTTTATCCAATAGAATGATTTTGTATTGATGAAAACTGTGTTGTTCTGTTTATCAAGTGCTTGACTGCAAATTCTAAATTTTCTATAAATCCACTTGCGTCCTACATTTTGTGCACATTTAATTAAAAAAATGTGATTTGAAATACTAATTAAAGTTATAAAACATAAGTGAAAAAACTAAGACCGAAAAATGGGCCAAAACAAGAAGATATTTATAGGTATACAATATACATAGGTTTCATCCTATTAAAATAAAAATTACACTGACTCCTAAACTATAATTCCAATCTCAATAAACAATTGAAGTTGCTTTTCTAATCTAAATGTTTTTGAAATACTCGGGAGTATTCGATTTTTATTAATTTTATACATTTTTGAGAATATCTCAAAAAGTGCACAATAGTACAATAGCACCATGCGTCTGTGCATAATATATAGCTTAATATAGTTCGGAAATCTGTACAAAAGCTTAGAACGAAAATGGGCCAAAATAAAAAGATATTTATAGATATTGGTTGCTTCGTACTAAAAAAAATGTTTTATTACACTAACTCCTAAACTATAATCCCAATCACAGTAAATAATAGAACATAATTTGTTGCTTATCAATAGATGTATAATATAAACTATCTATATGTTCTCCAAACATTTGGGAGTATTCGATTTTTATTATTTTTACACATTTTTGAGAATATCTCAAAAAGTGCACAAAAGTAGCACCATGCGTCTTTGCATAAAATATAGCTTTAAATAGTTCGGAAATCAGTACAAAAGCTCAGAACGAAAATGGGCCAAAATAAGAAGATATTTATAGATATTGGTTGCTTACTACTAAAAAAAATGTTTTATTACCTTAACTCCTAAACTATAATCTCAATCACAGTAAATAATAGAACATAATTTGTTGCTTATCAATAGATATATAAATAGATACAAAAGCTCAGAACGAAAATGGGCCAAAATAAGAAGATATTTATAATTATAGGTCGCTCCCCATACAAAAAAAAAATATTTTGCATTTACGCACTGTATAAGTACAATATCGAAAAAACCATCAAAAATGATAGTTTCTATTTGATGGACAATTGTAATAGCATACTTCGTTTTGTTAAATAACGACTTTGACTCCTATGTCCAACCTCTTCTATGGGGGCGGACCACTGTGCGGCGCGACACTTGTAGGTAAATATAAATAAAGTTTGGTAGTGAGCGAGCTGACACGTTTCTGTATCGAACTTTTGTTGGTATGGATGGATGGATGATACATACCTTACTGAGTACCGTCCGATTAGTGTTTTTTTTTTACTAATATGTTCTGTAGTTTATATTATGTATGTTATCTTTGACAAATTATGTAGGTAGGTAAATGCTATGCAATCTCATAATCTGTTTATTTTCTGAATAGTTGTTGAAATGTCGGTAGGCAAGGAGTTGAACGATGTAATTTTTTAGGCCCGCAACAGTAAGTACTACGTGGGCATTCAATAAATATCCTAAATTTATAAAAATATAATATAAATAAAAATTGTATGTAGGTACATTGAAACTTTTCTTACTATTTCTACTCAATCAAATGATTGTCTGAATGTGACCTTACGCAATGGCAAAGCCGCGCGATGTCTGTTTCTGTTAGTCGTCGTGCGCGTGCGGGGTGCGCGGGACAAATCAGAGTGATCCACCCATTTCTGCCGACGTCATAGCAGCCACAGCATTCTTAAGCCAATGTGCCGCGTTCAATTTGAATTAATTTAAAATTCTTGGATTCAATATACTTATAAAAAAGTCTTCGTCCTGACTGACTAACTGTATATCAGACAACGCATAGGCCGAATTACCGAACATAGAAACTGGAAATTTGGAAGGTACTATGTTCGTCAAGAAGTGTAAGCACGTGATAACTAATTCGAAAACTCGCGGGCATCAGCTAGTCTCAAATAAATATTCAAAGAGTTATTTAACTTCCTTATAGATAGATTGATTTCACAAAGGAAACATTTTGTGGCAATTGAAAGGAATAAAACGATAAGGGAAATCCACGATTTCCTCCTACGGTGATTCGCAAAATTGCCTACAAATGAGGCGATTAGCGGAACAGTGGGACACATTAGCGTCAGTCGCGATAACACAGATTCCCTTACAAAAGCTGCAATGAAGTAAGACTTCTTAACAAAAAGCTACCCCATCTGAGCGATGACAAATGACTGGGCCAACTCGGAGACATTCAAAATGGGTGATTTTGGTGAATGAGACAACCATTGGATGCTAAATTGAATAAGTACGTAGTTTTAGGCACACTAATCTTTTTTTTCTCTTTCGTTTATGTTTTTTTTTATAATAATATCTGTAAGAAACAATAGGTAAAAAGAGACTGCTAACCACATATTATAACATTTTAATAAACATAATTTTCTTCTACTTAACTACAATAGAAAATATGTCAAGAAAACAATAACAAGTAAATACGTAGATTTTGTCCGGACTGACATATAAAGCATAGGTGTGGCAAATATCGCTGTGTGTGTAATAGTGGCAACCTCACTAAGAATATAATTTTAATAATACTCATAAATCGAAAAATGCAGAAGAACTTTAAGACAGGCTCGAATACGTTTCATAAACATAGATGGTTTGTATAATAAAACATGAATATACGATGTGCTTGGAAAGAGTAGTTTAGTTATTCTTTGGAGTGGAGTCCTGGAGACAAATGGTCTAAGATATCTTTGAAATGGGCGATTTGGCTCGATCATTCCAGCTTTGTCGCCTCGCGATTCTTCAGAGACATGATTTCATTGAGTCATTTGGAACTCCCCGATTTTTCTCGCTTTCCAAAAGGATTTCTGTTACAGTCGTGACATAAGGGTGCCGCAATCTTCTCATTAGTTCAGCTATAAGTAAGCAATTGGGATTATTGATGATTTGTGTTGACCGATTTCGGCCACAGCAACTATGTTAACTGGACAGGCATATTAACTTGAGACTGTATAGATGAGCTTCGATGTTTTGCCCTCTGATGTGCTCTTTCATAGCTAGCAGAGGCTTCCGTCGATTGTGATTCCTTCTTCCTTTCTTCCACTAGGTATCGGGACCATGGTGCGAATCGCCGGTTTATCCTATTTTGAGCGTGAAGGTACCTATCTGTAACCATCCTAGCCTACTCTAATTAAATATTATCTGATTCTAAACTTGTGAAATTTGGCCAAGTAAGATGTAATCGTCTATTGGAATTTACTAATGTTGGACATAGCCTAAAAGAGCTACACGAATACATTTTTATTACAAGACAATTAAACCAAGACATTATTAAATTGAAAAGAAAGTTATAGTTGCGATATAATTGGAGCATGTTGGGATTATGTAATATGTGGCTGAAAAGGTTTTTGGATGAACTATTTTTTTGTTTTTTTGGTGCCTTTAGGTGCTTTATGTAATAGCAGAAGTTATAGCGAACTGATAACCGAATCAGAAGATAAGGCTGTCGTATGTCTATATTAGATAAGAAATCTTTTAGCAATCTTTGCAAAATTTTATCCTAGATTCATATCACAGCAATTTTCCTTGAATTTAATTTGTGTCTACGTTGTATAACCCACGTGTTTGTTATTTTGTTATCAGCGTTGTTATAGCTAGATTCCGTTTCAATGTCATTGAAGGTACCTACATAAAATAACTTGTCGATTCTCACACCATTGTGGTTTAGTGTGGCGTGCTCTAGTTTCGTTAGACGCTGTAAGGTTGCAAATGATGCAACATATCAGGACGTGGGTAAGTACGAGATAATAATTGTCCGGTACCTACCTACCTACCAATTCAACATGGTTCTGTCTGGATATTGCTCTAATTGAGCCTTACAATGTGTTATTGTTTCTTAGTAGGTAGGTACAGGAGAACTGAACTGAACGGTCTTATTGAATGAAGCTCTTTAGGCAAGAAGGTTATGTTATTCTGATTCCCTACTCATACATACATTTACCTGAAAACTAAATGTAACAAAATACAACTTCAGTAGTTTGGTATAATAAATAACAGTAATAGGTTGGACATTCATAACTTTGCTTGTAAAAATGATGTCATTTATATTCCACGTCACAAGGCAACAAGGTCTCTTTCAATACCAATCATAATTTCCACAAGAAGGAACCTGATTAATCGATTTTGTATCTTACTTAAGTCTTGAATCAATAATATAATTGATTCATTTAAGTAGATCGGATCTCAACGATGAGATCTTATTTTTCAAATTCTATTAGATAACAATTTATAAATTAAAAGTAAGCACTTTTCTTTCGAAGCTTAATTCTTTTTACATAATGAAGGACTAAAGAATGAGAGTGTTGTAAAGGCAATCAACACTGCATATCTTTTGTATGACCGCAAATAAATCGCAAGCAACACGGAAGTAAACTTACCAACGCATTTACGCACGTATCATAACAAACAATTTAGGTGCTTATTTGTCATTGTGTCAAGGCAAGAATGGCTTCTTAAGGCATCGGGCAATTCAATCAGTCAATTGGCGGCAGTCCCAAGCGATGCTTCATAAATTGGTGCTCGATTATGCTTCGATGAGCGAGTAATCGAGTGGTGTAATACAACAACGCACACATTCAAAAACATCGTATGATTTCTGCCAGCCAATAAGAGCCAGTGATGTGGTGGGCTCGGCTCCCCACCAGCACTACAGCACTGCGACGGAATGCACGGTTCTTAGAACGGCATAGTTAAAAATAACTACCTGTTTGACAGGACACGGTGGCGAATGTTTTCGAGGCCATTGTCAAGACGGCATCGTCGGCACAATAATGTGTTGGAAGATCTATATTCTATACAGTGAGGAATAAAAAGTTGGTGAATTAAATTAAGTTGCGACAAACAAAATATTTCAATTTTAGTTTGAATCGAATCAAAGCGTAGAGAAAACGAAACTACCACAAAGTTGTTTAGTAGCAGATGACTTAGAAAACACGAAGAATATGAATGAACATTGATCACTCACAACGAGCCCATACGAATGCTAAAGATTTGCGTGGAGTATCCGTCCGTACATTTCCAATGACCATGTGCGTAGGTAAACAGCTGCTGTTCTCGCGTGTAGACCACGTGAAACTCTATCTTGCTTCTAGAATAATATAGATGATTCAACAGAGAAAATACTCACAGAATAACAAGCAGTTTATAGGGAATACCTCTGAATAAGAGCTCAAGCCATTACACTGATAACGACGCGATTCCTATTTCTACTTTACGGTTCAGTATTAGTGGTGATCCTAAACGTAGTATTCTGAAACTAATAATATTATATAACAGTTGGAAATTAATCGGCTAACAGCGGTTTCGATTTCACTCTTGCTTTCTAAACATAAAGGTAGTATGGACTATGCAAAGGATTGTCGATCTCCATAAGTCTAACATGGATACTGGATAAAAAACTGGGGTCTTTATAAAGTTCATCGTAAAATAACCATATTTGTTGTGAAAACAAAAATGTAGACGCATTGGCATCTTACCAAAGCCTTGACCTATGAGAACATATTTTCATTGAAGCTTTCATTCCAAGATAAATAAAACAAACTTTACATCACACAACCTAAGCATAAGATATTTTTTTTAGCATATAGGAACAAAATAACTGTTTATACTTTGAAGCTAGATAATACTAGTACCCATTTTTAACTACACTAGCATGGAAATGATGAAAATAACAGATAATCTTACTCTTTAAAAAAAGAACAGGACACGCTATATGCGTGACGTGGCGTCACACACTGTGTCAACAGCATGATTATGGTACAGAGAAAATAATTTTACATGTTAGCTTTGTAAACAAAACCATTGAGCTCCACTTATTATTTATCTCAATAGAAACACAAACACGTTTACATTTCTTAAACACCGCCTGTTTTTCCACTCTCGACTT
Organism: Lobophora halterata; assembly: GCA_932526365.1. NCBI lineage: Eukaryota > Metazoa > Arthropoda > Insecta > Lepidoptera > Geometridae > Lobophora > Lobophora halterata. The sequence continues at coordinate 5,185,894 of OW052012.1, forward strand.
TTCTCAAAAGTCAGGATGTGAACTCTCTTGACGCTCTCCTAAAAATATCGATCTCTCACGAGTATATGGCCTCAAAGGAAAGCTAAGATTTCCTGGCCTTGTTCGAAGCTTTTTCAAGTTTGCTTCCGGTAAACTTGAGTCAAGTAAAAGTCTTTTAACGAAATTTAGCAAAATTAATTAACGCAGCACTAAGTTTGCTACATAATTTATAATGTAGTAATTGAATTAGGTACTTACTAAATCAATTCTTAAAATAATGTCGAATTTCGGATTGTCCACAGGTGCTCTCAAAGAGAATTGCAACGGCAATGAAGACCTGTTCCAAAGATGTTCAATGGCCCTTCCCGTCCTGAGCTCTACCGATATATCCTTCGCATTAACACGAGAGGAACTGGACAAGAGTTGTATGTAAGTATTTACTTACGTACCAACCACCTAATCTGTACCAACTGTAACATATTCTTCTGGTAAGAGGTTTAAGTAAGCTCTACACTTTGATTATTCACTTCCTAAATAAATCAAAGGCTCTACAGTAAATTCCTAATTTATAAGCGTCTATCAGTCATGCCAAAAATTATCAAACATACGGCTTATTTTACGGATCCAAATATTTTAGAGAATTCAGAATTGCAGAGTTGAGGTACTTCCATAAATAAGACACTTCTCTTTTTTTTCAAACAAACTCTTCTGTATTCAGGCATTCGAATAATAATTAAGATATATTTCTGTTGGTATGTCATGTAATAAAGTTTTCACCCCTGGCTACCTACTTATTTCATTTCAGTATACCGCTGGATGATTAATGTTCCAATAATGTTCATGTATCACGACTGAATTGCGATTACATCATAGGATATCAATTTGTCAGCTAGACAGGTTATGAATGTCTTGATAGGAGCAAAGCTCATATTTCCATAACAAGCAAGCATTTCTTATTACCTTATCACTTTACTCAGGTCTTTGTTTCATGAGAAATTAGCACAAAACTCCCGTTTTGGTTACCAACTTATAATTGGACTTCAACCGAGAATATCAAGATTCCAATTTGGTTTATTATGTAGGTACTTAAATTTATGGTTCTCTTTGATTAATCACCATATTACCGCATATTGTTCGTTCTATGTTTTCAACCGAAAATAATGCTTTTGTTGCAATAAGTAATTGTATATTTAAAAGTCTGTTTGGGTTTCCGGGATTTATCAAGGTGTGCAAGTAAAGCCTTTATCATACATAACTCAAAAAACCGACTTCGAGGATAAATTTCAAGGAAAACGTACGTTTGTTTTATGAACACATTATTAATAAAAACAACGAGCAAGCTTGTTTTGCTGAGGCAGGGGGTTTGCTTTTTTTGTCCATCATCACATTTTTGCTGGACGGTAAATATTTTACCTAAGTTTGAACATGCGCTCATTATAAATATTCTAGTACTTGCAATCCCGTACATTACCAAAGATTACTAACCGTTACTGCGCTTTTCTACGATAAGAACGTACATGACAAAGTCAAAAAGAGCTTGATTTTGCAAAACGAACTGTAAAAAATATTTGAAAACAGGATTAGTGCACAAAACGAGCCTCTTCGAGGCGCACTAGAAATCCATTCACCACACTGAAAAACACTAGTGACACGATAAGAAAAATAATAAGAAGATTACAAGGACAGCCTAATTAAATTGAAGTTTTCCGCTATCATGGTAAGGCGATCGCTCTTTACCAGAGGAAACTTTGAAAAGTGATGCAAGTTCCGCTAAAGACTCGGCAGACTAACTTCTGAGCAGAACCGTGGCCGCACGCAGCTAGCTCATCTTAATTTAGTGCTCTTGTTTGCGGTAAATAGCAATTTGAAACTAGTTGTCCGACCGAGTAATTTCACTCGCAGCAGTGACGGTTGAATACCCAATGAAGCACTTCAGCGACCGTGTCCAAACGAGGTGTATACATTCCCTATTCTATGCTTTTACAAAATGATGTATATTTTATGACCTAAATATCTATTTACAGATATGGATGACAGACTACCCTACTGCAATATAACTTTCGAAACAATACCTATTAACCTGACTCTAATTATCCAGCTATTGTATCAACTGTTATTATACAAATATACACTCTGCTATTTCGTTTAATTTTTAGTAATAAATTGATCCTCATCGGCAACAGAATCCATTGGTTCAATAATACAGGGTGTTTTTCTTTTAAATCATTCGGGTATATTTCCGTCAAAAGTAAAAGATTACAAAAAAAAACTAAATATGCAGTTATTGTTTCAATATAATATAAGGGTATGACTCCATTCACGACTTTTCTCTAACTCTCGTGGTTTCGGACTTGGCCATCAGTGCTCTTCTCAAAAAAACACCTCTATTTACTGCATCGTATCGTAGACAAATTACGTAACAAAAACGTGGGCTTATAAGGAAAATATTAAATAACTAGGACTTATTAAAATAAACATAAAAAAATATTTATCTATAATCGAGGGTATTTAAATCGAGATCACTCCAATGATCACGATTGTAAGGCGTTGAAGAAGATTAAACATCCCTTGTTCGATGTAACCCACGAGACTGCATGCCTAAATTATTACCGTGGCTGAAACATCATTACATGGTCGTCTCCAAATAGTAACAGTAAGAACTCCGAAAATAAGAAGGTATAGCTTCAGTCACTTGGGTACACTAATACCTGATACTAAATACTCGTAGATCGACAACGTTTTCTTTTCTAGGATTGATGACGACACCAGACAAGTCAATTTTAATACTGTAATATTTATTCTGTGATCTAGAACTGCATAATAAGTTGGCTTGATTCTTCAACCCCAATAGGACTTCAACCTCAGCTTCAGCTGAGCAACTCCACTTGAACCGGAAGCATATTGTTCGCATGACAATGTTACATTCTCTGCATCGAATACTTATAGAACTTCTTGAACTCTGTAGATCTGGCTTGATACCTTGTTAAATCTTACTTGGAAAAGAGGAAGTTGACATAAAAATACTTTATGGGATGAGCATTTCAAATACACCTACTAGATTTTACGCATCAGCCTCGCTAGATAGGCCACTTTTATGCGGTATCAGCATAAAAGTGGCCTATGTACTATTTATCAGGAAATACAAATATTCACAAATAAAAAATATAATATTAAATAAATATATTTACTTTTTTTTTTAAATCGTTTATTTATAAAAATGCAAGTAGAATAACAGATTTCTGATACTAACATACATTATATGCTAACAGATTGTAATTGTTAATGTAGGTATTTTAATAAAAAGGTTCGTGTTTCCTTTAATCACAATAACTTTTGTTTTCAGTGAACTTCGAGCTGGCCACAGATGCATAGAAAACTATACCAACACATGCATGGAAAAACATGAGCAAGTGATCTTCAGGCGAATATATGCAGGCATTAACGATGTAGTCCAAGATCTTTGCACACGAGGCAGCTACCAGGACGAATACCTAAAACACGCTGTATGTGTGAAAAACGTCAGACCTGAGTATGAAGTCTGCAGCAAGAAGTATGAGGTCACCCTGACGAGACTCAGCAATCACCAGCAGGCTGATAAGTACGAGACTGATGAGTCCAGCATCGGTGCTCATCATGAGGATCTGAGGACTGTTTGTTGGTAAGTTTGTAACCATATAGTCGCAATAACTGGTTCGTATCTGTCTGAAAAGTAATTTATATAGCATCCTGTGTAGTTGACTTGCTGACTGAGGTATTATTCCTGTATAGGACATACACATAGTACTCTACTCTTTGGAGGTATAATCTAAATGTCATCCTATAAACAGCTATGTTTTTGTGTAACAGTGTACGCTCTCCAAAGAGCTTCTATACTATGTATCTAGAGAGCTAACACGCCATTTTGTTTTATTTAAGGATTAAGAATTCTGAACCTTATACCTTGGAAATAAAGTTCTTTTTGAATTAAATCTAAATATAAGGATTTTAATGCTTGATAGAGACCCCCTCGTTAAGGAGTGTGTCTCGTTCACACAGTTGCCAGCATACAATTAAAATTAACATGGCCATAATTTTTGAAATAAGTGGGACAATTTTCGAAATTAGACGATTTGGTCTAAATGTTATTCAGATTCATTTGAAAGGTTTAGTACAGTCGCTGTCATGTAGGTTAGGTACCTAACTGCCGAGAAAAATAATTACTGTTCGAAAGAAACAGTATTAAAACCATTGAATCAGATATACCTCACTAGAATGCGGCACACCGCCCTCTTTTTTGTTGATATTTTAATGCACCTATGTATAATATAATTTAAAAAAAATAATGCAAAGCAACGTATGTATATAACATTGATAGCTTATTGAGTAGATTGAATTTTCCCTTGGTTGCTTGTTTATGTCTCAATGAAATATTCAAAGTTCAAAAATTATGGTCGCCCTACAGAACGAGACACACTCCTTACTGGTTCTAGCTCTTTCGGCTCGCAGTTTTCGTGTGAGTCGGCATTCTAGATACATAGTATACAAGTTCTTTGACGCTCTCTACTAATAATTCAAGCGTTTCAAATGTCTACCTACAGCATCGGCAGTAAAAAGTTCATATTCCTGTCAAAAATAGACTAAACTTCCGAGTGCAAACGTTGCGAAACAACTTTTCGAGTTGCTTACGTACCGTAGTTTATTTAGGTACTGGTAACTGCCAATAATTTCTCATATTTTCTTAGTCCATGAATCATAACGCTCACTTCTGATTCCAGAGCAGTGGCTCTGGTCACTGGTGGATAAGCCAGTGGGCTTATCTGTACGAAACCAGACAAGACCTGAGTTTATTGACTCTTTTCTTCCTCTAACTCATAGTTATGGTGACTGAAATGGCCGTCATTGGCAAAAAATACTTCTTTTAAGTAATAGTGGATCATTTTATCTACCAACTTCAAAAAAAAGAATAGGCTTCGGTTAACTATTAGTCAGGCTTTCAGCAGTAGTGTAGCTGATGCCCTCAGCTAGTAAAGACAAATCAAATCTTTTAGTCAAAGAATGCACGCCCCTCCACTATTGGCCCCCTACCCTATATACAACGAAAATTTTTAATCACCTTAAAAATAAAACTCGAGCTAGCTCGCATAAGCTCGGGCCGGGCGCCGCATTCGCCCCACTGTTACTCTGTCATTTTGACGAAATCCAAAATTCTGACTGCGCAGATACAGCGTAATACCCATTCTGCATAGCTCATTACATTTTTTTTGTAATAAAAAATTTGTGGTGGATAATATGGACATAAGTACTTATTGAAATAAAAACCTCGAACGTCATGTCGTGTGTGCGATGTAAACACGTCTGGAACAAACTTGTTTACGTCCGGTGCGGTCAACTCGCCACTCACAAGCGCCAATTTGGCACTCCACTATTGTATCGAGGATCAACAATGTCGCGTAATTAAAATACAATTTTCGTTAATTGAAGACCATCATGCGTGGTATCGGAATAAGAAGTAAGTAGCCAATGACCTTTTTCAGCTAATCTATACCTAATTCAAACCAAGTTTCAGCTCAATCAATTCAGTAGCTATGGCAAGATTGAACAATGATCATCCGCTTATCTTTCTATCCTCACTAACATTCGCCTTTAAAAAATTTGTATGATTTGTATATCGATATTGTTTCTCTGGATATTTGGCGTAACAAAATATCACGAAACTTATAACTAGCCCTACTGAACTTTTGTTGGAGGGGTGGTTCTATAAAATTGACGTGTATATAACAAGACAGGTTTAGTGACATAGGATAGAATGTAGTAAGTAGGTTTGCTAGTAGTTTAGGAATTTTGAAAATGTATTCTAGTTCTTCTATATTTTTATTTAATTTTTATATTATTTTTATTTTATTAATTTAATTAGATTTTTCTTTAGCTATAAGACATTCATATACGATTTGTGAAAAAATTTAGATTGAATAAATGAAATGCAAAATTACCCTAATTAAAAAATTAGAAGTACTCCAAAATATAAATAATGAAGTTCTTTTACTCGATGTTAACCCATAATTTACATTGAATGCAAAATACAATGTCTGAAATAACCTTGAAAGGAAACTGGTTGTCATAATTCATAAAAAAAATCCATTGGCACTTTTATAATATAATTATTTCAAAGTATGTATTTTGGCAAGCTTAATGATGAGCCTCTACTCATTTAAGTTTGTAATTTTCATGAATTAATAAACTTTGGCTTTTAACGTAGAATCAACGAAATTTTCAGGTACCTCATTATGAAGTTCACAAACTTTATAAACATCATTGCAGCGTCTTCGTCTAGCGAGCTAATTACCTACTTGAGCTGCGGTAATCTTGTTACGATGTTATCTGAATAAGTGCTACTTATACACCGTACGTTTTTAATCACCAAAAAAAAAATGGTGGTGAATAAAGATGATGTTCTGTACGTTCAGTTTGACTTTAAAGTTTAGATCCGATAGAACGATTCAATATTAAATTTTTCGGAACAGATAGTATCCTCATACCTCAGGTATGACAGCAAGGTCTGTGACTCTGGGAGGTTAAAAAAAGAACCTTTTTAAAAGAGGTTTAAGACGTGAGTTATTACATGAGGATAATTGGATGTGTTGCATTGCATCTAACACAAAAAAACAAAAAAAATTGTAAGTACTGCTTCTTTACTAAACGAAGCGAATGTCTAGAGGTTATTGAGGACAGCGCTGAGGCTTGGGATTTCATATTAGGTAAATTAGATTCGTAATTCTTTTGAGAATTTTCAAAATTATCAAATACCAAATACTTCTCGTATTTTAAGAACAGAAATTCACCATCTTGCCCATTGCGCCAGTGTCGCCACTCAATCAGACTTCCGCAAATTAACTGTCCGGAACTTGCCCATGGAACTCTCCTCAAAGAGATAGAAGAGACTAGTCTTGAATATTGAATAGTCCTCGTTAGTAAAATATTCAACTAATCGAACAGATCCTTACCCTACTAATTACAGCGCCCCAAGGCACCGAGCCTCAATTTCGGTACTTGACTATACAATTTACATGTAAATTACCACCTGAGTTCTTCCGCAGTTTATTTTGCTGTTTTAGGCGGTTATTGAAATAGAGATCTAAAAACAGGTCACGATATCTAACGATTTGAATCCTTATTTTTATTAATTTTATTAAAATTGGAAATCTACATTTAATTTTGAATGAATCAAAATTTAAGATCACTGAAAATCAAGGTTGCGTGTTCAAGTCCCGCCGTGGAACGTAAATTTTTGGCATAAGAATTGTTACTAGGTAGGTACATAATGTTAAATATGCTTAAAACAGCTTTTTCCGAACGATGGTTTTTATTCAATAAAAGTGTGCTGTGGATTCATTTTCGAGGCTTTTAACGATTATCTTCGTAATATCATTCCAACGTTGATGAATTGGACGTAGCAATTATGTTCCACGTGAATTCAAATAACCCAAAACGTACAATAAAAGGTAACACCCCCAAAAAGGTATTTTTGCACCCTCAGTCGTTATCGCCTTATTAACATTTAGCGAGGATTAACTGCAGCACTTAAAAACATTCTTAAGGTGTTAATGACATCTTTATCAACTTTTTAGAGGCATAATCAGAAACATTTATTTTTAGTTAGACGATATTTTTACATCTAATCTTTTAACCTTTTGGTTGGTTGGTTTTATGGACATTCATGCATTAACTTTGAGGTTTATATGCTGTAATTAACAAAGCAGTAATTCGTTGGCATTACTGTGTTCTGGTTGGAATTGCACTGTAGCTAATGAAACTGGGCTTTCGAGACTGACCATCAAAATGTCTTAAGGTGGATGAGTGCTTTAGCAGTGTTGCACCGGCCTATGAGAATCAAATGAGCAGGCGTGATCTCTTACCATCAGGAGAGCGCCAGCGAGAGCTAGTCTCGCCACTTGTTTACATAAAAAAATACTTTCATCATCATCATCATATCGTCTGCATCCACTGCTGGGTTAGATAAGCTTCCTTTTTATCACGCTACTTCTTAATTTTTTTTGAATATGTGCAAAACTGAACTAGTGCTACTGTTAATAAAGTTTAAGTGAGTATACAAAAATCTTTGCATTCAATTGACTCTCTAACAGAGCACTACTTTCCATTATTCTTTCATTTCCGATGTTTGTTTTACGCTATTTCAATTAATATTCCATTCCGGATCGCCGCTATTCACAATAGTGCAGGTAAAAATTTAGCAGGTAAAAGCAAAACTGTTGGCTACAAAATTACATTTTCATTGCACTAGTGTGTCTGGGTTTTTTTAGTTAAAATATTCCTGCACTATCACAGGATTTATACATCGCTGGCCACGCACTGACACAATGGAAAGATGAACAAAAACATTGCTATTTTCAGTAGGGAAAAATAAAGTTGCAGTGCGCGCGCGCGATACCGTCCGTTTTTAACTAGTAGTTGGTTTTAATAATACGTTTATTTTTTTTAGTTTTACATTTGAAAAGAGTTTGTAGGTAGGTATACGAAGATACTACATTATGTTTCAACATTTATATGGGAAATGATCAAACTTACGCAACTGGAATAGAGCATAAATACATCAGTAGGTAGATACATAGTATAATATTTAAAAAAAATTGTACAATATCTACCACCAAAATAATTTTGGTTTTGAATTGTAGCCATTTGTTATAATGATAGTAAGATAGTTCGAAAAGTTTAATTAAAAATCCATCATGCGTCCTAATTGATATTCAATTTTCCTTCCTCCGAAAGCAACAAAATTGTTATAATATTTACTATGAGTATTTCGTATGAATACATAATTAAATTATGTATTCATACGAACCTATTCAAAAAATATACGATCTTACCTACAGACGCGTCGACCATCATCGTTAATTTTTAATTTCCTTTTTTTTATTAGGCAAGCATTTGACCACAACCTCACCTGATGGTAAGTGACGGTGTGGTCGAGGATGTAACACGCTTGCCTAGTAAGAACTTATTCACTCTATATTTGAAGACTCCAAGATTATAGAGTATGGGAAAGACAGACGCCGGCAGCGAGTTCCACTCCCTGCTGGTGCGCATCATTGCATAAGCGAAAAATTAAATTACATTATTGAATTTCACGCTCATAATTCAATTCTCTAGAATGGTACATAATAAGCACGTACATTCACATAGATCCACTCGAAAAGTTGGCGCCCACCCAGGGACTGCGTTTGAAGCAACTATGAACTGCACTTCATTGACGCACTCACTTCCTCTATTTAGGAACTCTATTTCCTCATTATGAATTAATTATTAGACTGAACTATTTTGACTTCAGAAGGTACAATAATTTTTGACCAGGTTAAGAATTGCGAGATAATATTATTATCACCGGCCATTGCGGGATTTGCTGCCGTGGAAGAATTTAATATCCTACGCTTGAGACTATTCAAACCCTAGTATCCATTCTGATTTGTCTTTAACATATAGAAGGTTGATTTGCGTTGTATATGTATCTAATTACTTTTTTGTGTAACATACTTAGTAATAACACGCAAAAACTATCATGGTTAACATGTTTTGAAAGTCTTCACAACAAAAAAATGTTCCTTGATGTTCTGATACGAGTAGGTATTATATCATTTATTTTCGAGATTGACATAACATTAGAAACACTTCAAGTTAACTAGAACTAACACACAGCTTATAACAGTTCCACCAATTTTGTAGAAGCAAAATAATTTTACTCACGTTTGATCGGATGAAAAATGATGAGTTTATTGTTCAAGTTTTTTTTAAACTATGATGGTGTTTCCTTTGGCACGAAACAGCAAAATGTCACGTACAAAATGTACTACAACGAAACAATTTTCAGCCAAATCAAGTCCAATCAATGACAGAGTGGAGTGAAAGGGCTGGCCTTTCACTCCACTCTGTGTCATTTTAATTACTCGCTGAAAATTCAACTCTAGAAAATTTTACAATGATTTTTGAGTTCGATGTTGGCAAAAAACTTTCGAGTAAGGTGGTTTCAGGCATAATAATATCATGTTGTCTAACATATATTTTGAAGGATATTTTTTTCCTCCTCAGAATTCGGTGGCTCTACATTTTTTTCATACCTGCCTACACATTTTCATCTGGGCCAAATCCGATAATTATTGCTTGTCGTGCAATAATTATCGGATTTGGCCCAACAATAACAATTAGCATTAGGATTGGCGTAGAGTATCGCCGCCATACAAATGTATTTACTTTGGCTGATCGTGAGAGTGGAGGGGCGTGCATTTTTAGATTTAATGATCTCTACTAGGCTAGCTTTGTGTGCATACTGTTTATCCCGTCATCACACGAGCGAAACTGCGGGCAGAAGCTATAGTAAATCAATATTCATTTCGTATTCGAGCGAAATCAAGCGGATAGCGAGCTCTGGTAAGCGATAACCGCTCACAAACGTAACGGTATCCACGTGAAGTACTTTGAATAATCCCTTGTGAATTTCAAAGCAACCACTTTGTATTTTGTATTTCATCCTGAAACCCACTTGGTTCCAGTTTTCTTTCAAAGGTGATATAATCCTAGTCGCTGAAACCACAGTAGTTTTACTGAGGAATTGACCATTAATAATTGAATGCGCAATTTTAGCCTTTATAGTATCATCAATATACCTATAGGAAATGCTTATGTAGTCCAATAGTTTGTAAAAAGAATATAAATTTCCGTATCCTGGACTTATGTTTTTAAATGCTTGGCTATTATTGATAGAATTGATACGAAGGTGAAAAACTATTAATTCAAATTTTGTAGACTAAAAACAGCTTTTCCAAGGATTAATAAATCAAGGTTTTACAAAAACATAGACAATCGACTCCAATTGTACTGTTTTAGTGACCGTAAACACCACTGAAAAGTCACAGGGAAGCAAAATACGCAATTTCGTTTACTTCGACGACATTCTCTTTTTCTGTTATTTGGATATAAAAACTAAACTACTTAATCGATTTTGATGAAATTTGTATGGGACCAATCTGAAAGTTATTATATCCTCCTAAACATAAAAGTATTTTTTAAATCGGTTCATAAAAACAAAGTTCTGAGGTAACAAACATTAAAAAAAAAGGAAAAAAAAATCATTCAACCGAATTGATGGAGGTTATCATGATTTTTTTTCCTTTTTGAAGTCGGTTGACATAAGGGTTAAGAAGGTCCAGAGGCTTCTATTGGCCATTTTCCCTAATTTACTACATAAACTTACTTTCAAATTTCGCCATACATGCCCAGTGAAAAATTCACCATCTATATGGATTAAGGAGAACCTCCTCCTTTTTATTTTCGTCGGTTGTTTATTATATTTTGTTTACTTTGCGTTAATGTTTCTTTCATTTCCTTCCAGTTCATTCCAAGAGTACCTGATGTGTTCCGAAGCGACTGTGCAAAGATCGTGCGGGGATGAAGCTGCCTTATTCACCAGCGCGTTTCTGAAACGAATGGCGTCTAACATTATAAAGGTAAAATAATAAAAAAAAAATCTCATTTCCACATAACCTTTGTTATACATATAATATTGTGTTGTGAGCTATATGTAAAGCCGAAAAAATGGAACAAAAAATTCAAGATGGGGTAAAATAAATCTCTTTAATTTTACTAGCTTTTTTCATTTTTTTTTAATTTTACCGTACACCATACTTCATGCAATAAACGATTTCATTTAATTTGATTAAGCTAACAAAACAGTATACATATTAACACATAGGTAACTGCTTATTTTCCAGTTTTGCTTTATTTCAATATAAAACATATAAATGACTAAAAATCAAAAGCACAAAAAACACCATTGTAGTTTTCTGCCACACTAAACTGTAACAAGTCTAACAAAGTAGCAAAGTTGCAAACTGCCACCTGTTAGCTACTTGCCCGACTAAACCGCACTAGCGGAGTGGTTTCATGGCTATTTAGACGACCCTTGACTACACTTTAGGAGTTACCCTAGTCGCATTACTTAGCCTAATTAACGTATGGTCAGTAAAAATGGCCTTTGCTCACAGTTTTGCTAGAATAAATGTAGCGTATTTTACTTATTTTGAATTCATCAGTTGGAAAATTTAGTCAAACTGTCAACCAAAAAATTAGTCAACTTTGGGACATAATTAAATATAACGATTAAACTTTTCTGTTCCAATTAAGTAGATCTATAGGTACATTCAGTTCGGTTCTTTGCACAGATATAGATCAAAAATTCAGTAACAGCATGTAATTATCTAATAATTAGATTTGATTAAAGTATCAGTAACATCAGAAAATAAATATTTTATCTGTCTCTTATTTAAGCTTTTTTCGCACGACCAGTTTGAGGAAAAAACACTGACGCAAAAGCAACAACAAGTGATATTTTTCAAAGTTGCCAACTTTATTATTTGTTTGATAATATTACCTACGAGTTTCGCGATCACAGCGAGTAAGACGCGGAAAATCTGGACTACAATCAATCGGATTTATAAAATAAATTCAATAAAATTCAACCAAACATAACTGAACAAAAGGAAATGTTGAAGGAAAATCACTGATCTTTATGCTCTTACCTGCGTATCTCTTTATAAACTGTTATAACTTCTTAAAAACTAAATTTATATTTAATTACATTGTGAATTTGTGATACTACCTATTAAATGTAAGGAAATAAACTTCCTATTAGTAAAGTTGCTGTGCCCAACAGGGTGAATATAGTATCATAGCCCTAAGGTGTAAGTGTACATATTTATTGCAATAAATAAATAAATTATTATAAAATTATAACGTCTCATAGTCCTTTATTGAACAAACATATTTAATCGGTGTACATGTGCACGGAGAAAAAAAAATGGGATAGCAAGACTAAATAGTAAACTGTAATATATTTTCTTGTACCTACTATTAAATAACTTTCGTTAACCAGAACTATTGTATTGTAATCGTTACTAAATTTCGTTAGCAGGAATTATTATTATTGTAATCGTTACTAAATTATTCTCGCTGTCACAGTCAACAGAATTTTAGTAACTATAACAAGATTTTTTTCTCCGTGTGTTACATTTGCATTAAAAACAATTTAGTACGGTTTGACCGAACGACGGAGATTGAAATTTCCCGAACTAAATCGAATCCGGGAATTGTGACCCGCTGTCCCAGTTCTAAAACTCCAAATCTGGCTTCATATTGCTCACGTATGGGTACTTTCGATCGGCCCGTGACTCAAAACTCCCCTAACGAGATTTCGGCTATTTGCTAACATTAAGAGATAACTTTTGGCATTCTTTCAAAATGTGAACATTGCCCCCGATTCGGCGGTACTCCGCTGTGCTCTAGAAAATATATGGCTTTTATTTCAGCAGTCAGCTAGTTGGAATTTTTATCTATTAGGTCTAGGTATTTAAAAATTAAGTCATTATCACTATAAAATTAAATATTGCAAATAACGCGCGTACAAAATTAGTCCTTTTCCCGCTCACTTCTAATACGGGTCACAATATGAAGTACATGGTCTGAAATAAATTATAATATAGGTCATTTTGTTTCCGAAATGGCCTATATTATATTTTTTTTCAGACTCTTGAAAGCTAGGCATTCAATTTACTACGCAAATACATTTTGACTATCAAGTACTAACAACAATAAATAAGTACAGGCTATTCGGATCGATCCCAAAGGCAAGAGATTAGTCTACTATACAGACCTAAGCATCGGAATATTCAATAGCTCAACGTAAAGTGCTCCCAAGCATTAGTGTCTTTTTTGTATCTTCCTGCCAGCTTTAGTAAAGTCTGAATGCTCAAATGCTCGAATCCTGAGATTTCCTGAGATTTTCAAGTAAATCTCCAGATTTCACGGGTGCTTGAACTTTTGAGTAGGTTACTTAGATGAATATTCTAGTAATTCATTTTTTTATGGCAATTATTTATTTTAACTGTATTTTCTTTTTCAGAGCTTTTGCCTCGAATATCGGGGGCAAGAATGTGGCCTGCCGCTGGATAACGCAAATAGTGCCAAAATAAGCTTAGTTCTTTTGAGTGTTGCCAGTTTAGTACACCTAATAGTAAACAATGTGATCCCAACGTAAATAAATCATTCGGATTGTTATTATGTTTGAAAAGTTAATTGGGATTTGTTTTTTTTTGGAAGCAAACGCTTCCAACAAGACTGGTGAAAGTAAAAATAATATATGTTACAAAATAAAAAATAATACGATATAAAATACGCACGCTTAACATTATTGTGTAGCATATTTTGATATTAGATCGTTGCGGCTGGCAGTATCTGGTTTGGTTAGAATGTTGGTGCAGTGAATTTTTAAAAAGTGGCCAGTTCCTTTGTACATTTTAATTTTAGGTATAATTTAATCTCTTATCCTTATATAGGTTATAACAGTTTCTAAAACCGTAAAAATAATGAGATACCTTAAATTAATGTAATGATCAATCTCATTTGGGATTTATAGTTTACCTTATTTATGTCTTAAAGCTATAGTTAAACTATAATTTTAAGTATTGTTAAAGTTATCTACTTATAGCAAAACTGCTAATCAAAAACCATGCTCTTTTGCTCAACGATCTTGCCAACAAAATATAAAATATGTCAAAAAAAATATCTTTTAAAGGCAGCTCACATTATTCTGTGATATACAGAAGTCAGCTAACTGATAAAATTTCTTCGGAGAATTGTTATTCCAATTTCGAATTTAAGTTTTTTTATGAGATTTGATATCGCCTAATATAAGATAAAATTATGAAGTAAAATGTAAATAATTAGGTGTATGTCATGTATGTAACATGTAAATAATAAAGTAGTCTCTAGGTGGTTATACCGGGTGGTAATTTTCTTTATATACCTAATACATATAAGTAGGTAACAATAAAGTAAAACTGCGAAGACAGTAGATTGCCGATTTCGATGGGTCCTGGGTCCTGGCCCATCACATAAATAATTCTTCTGAAAATCAAAATAAATGTATTTAATCTCTCTAATTTAGAAACCTGGTTCTAATTTTTTTTTATTAAATACCTACCTAATTAATCAAAATGTATAAAATGTTACATATAAGTTTATAAAGATATGAATAAATAGTCATCTAATTAATTTAGAAAACTAATAGGAATAAAATATATTTGATAATTATCGTTAAATTTATTTTTTAAATATAATAGTTTTTATTTAATTAAATTCCTAGGACTTATTAGGTAGTAATTGCATATTCAAATTTTATTATTAAAAATCTAATTTATTTATTTAGCATAGCATGTTACATTTTCAGTTTAGTACACATAGCTTCTTAAGCTTTTGTAAAAATATAAAAAAGTTCACATACCTATTTTCAATAAGCAAGAGCTTAAAACTTAAAATTAAGGATACAGGGTGGATAGTTGCATATAAATTAGTAGGTTAGAAACTCTAGAATCATTTTTTATTGCGCATTTTCTAATTTTGTAGCTATTTATACGGTATACGGTTACTTAACGCTCGATTTAAGTTTTCCACCCTGTATGGAGATCTCACAGAATTACCATAATATGTTTATTAGACAACTTATGGTAAAACTGTGATGATAACTAAAAAATAATGGTTTAAATGCTTTGCAAACTCGATATTTCATGGAAGAAGTATAATGTTTTTTTTTTAAATGTCTACTTATCAGATGGGCCCAAGATATACAAAGGCGATAGTATTACTTATTTTTTGGCGATAGACCAAAGGTCCATTCTGTCCATGGCAAAAACCAGTACTACACAGGTTTCTTAGTCATTAAATAAGGTCGGTGAACCACTGATATATCACTCGTTCCCTTTTAGATATTTTAATGTTCAGTTTCAAACCCTGTAAGTGTAAAATAAAACTGTCAATTAAGGGACTAAGCAAACGAGCAACTTGTTGCGGCAACAGGCAACTGGTAACTATAATTAGGATGATGTTCATATAAGTAAGTGCGGTTTCAGAGCGCGCTTGTGTTTTGCAGCGCGTGTGCACGACATCCCACTTGTACGAGCGTTGTCACGTTTATGCCTAGATCACACGTACCGAGTACTCGGCCAAGACAGTAAAATGTTACTAGGCCGAGACAGTGAAAGCTTACGTCACTCGCTAAGCCGAGCACTCGGCGCTATGTTTATACGTACCGAGTACTCAGCCAAGAGCACTGTCTTGGCTGAGTACTCGGTACGTGTGATCTAGGCATTACACGCCCGCTTCACTCGCTACCAAAAAACCGAGCGTAAACGTCGGTATAAGCCCGTAAACGCAAAAAAACAAAACACGAGCGGCGAATCCGATTCTCGATTTAATACGCGTGACTGAAACCGCTCTAAATAGTTGCGCCAACCGTAAACATCAACTAAATGGTAAACTTTTTGTTGCTGCAACTGTAGGAAATGTAGGTATTAAAGTCGAAAGTTGCGGCAACTAAAGTTGCTCCGTGTACTGAGCCCGCAAACTTAGTTGTTGCGCCATTCTTGAATTATGTGTTATAGGTAATAAATATATAAATTTTACTTTTAAAATATTGTTGCATATCTAAATAATTATTAACTATAGGTACCTTAATCTTATTACGTACGCGCACTTAAATTTACTAATGAATTTATGTTGAATAGCAAATCTAAACTAAGTAAATCCGTATCCATTAGATAAAAAAAAACTGTAAAAGACATAGTCGAATATAGAGATTGTTGGATAGAAGAAAATTGGAAAATTAAACGAATATTAATCAATACTAGCTGTATTTTCATTTACATTTACACCTACTCTCTGTAGAAATTAAAATTAATATTATAATATATATATTATAATTATTATTTTTTTATAACTTTTATTACAGCATAAGCTAACTACTACAATCTATATATAGGTATATTACAAAATTTACAAAAGGGAAACAATTGGGCCACCCATAGACCGTTGCAAACGATCTATAGGTAGCTCAACTGCTCCAACTCGATACCCGATGGCAGCGTGCCGAGGATACTGGCTGCATTGCCTCTTTGTATAGCAAGGCTTATTCTTTGGCCCAGATAGCTGCCAGCCCTCTGATCACGCGTCGCTACGACCAGACGCTGGACCTAGGGTCTCGACCCCAAAGGGCTCAAACATGTACAACCTATCAAGACCTACATATTTACGCCGCTTGAGATCTTCAGCAGAGTTTGCCGCCGCACCAGCCCTAACTTGCGCCCCTGGCAAATGAGAAGGTGCCAAAGTGTCTACGCATGTAGCGTCCCACACCAAGGGCCTGCCCATTCTCCATGGGATAAGCGTCATACCGTCAGGCCGCTTACCATCGTCACGACTTAGACCGTTCGGCTCGAGAACGGCTGGCACATTGGCGGTGGTAAAAGCTCGGCGAATGATTTCGTTAAGACTACTGTGGCGGGAAATTCTGCCAGCACTCCTAGTGCACGATAATCCATGGTGACCAAGATGTTCGACCGCAGTACCACACCGGCATCTATGTGGAGCGCAGCATGGAGCACCCAACCGCAAACATGTTGCAACGCGGAAAGTTAAAGGGTCCAATAATGTGCCAATCGTTTGTGAGGGCAATGCTTGCAGCCAAAGTCCTGACTCCCATTTGGAAACGGCTAGGAGGCGAGCACGATCTGATTATTATAAATTAAAAATAAAATATTTTAGTCTTAATTTTTTTTATGGGTTTCTTTCTAATTTAAAAAGCCAAGTTCTTTTTACAGGACGACCCTTATATTTTACTTTTGTCTCAAAATATAATATTTCTGACCCTGGGCTGAATAAGTGTAATAAAACCTGCAAAAGTATTATATAGTCATATTAGTAACCATGTCCCAAGAAATTAGTCCCAAGTTTCAACTAATTTAGTAGAATGTGACTATTTAATAATATCCTTCAATTTTTAAAAGAGTGACATTTTACACCAACTTTTACTATATACCCTGCAAAAAAATATCATGCAAGTACTTTCTTCTCACGGCGAAATGTGCAGTTGGTTGACGGAAAGTCGGTCAGATTGCAGTCTGACCAAAAAGTTTCTAGGTACCTACTTCAGACGTCGTCGTTTACAGAAAAAAACGTCCGATGTGTGTTTCTTTACCTAGCTCTATTTCTTTGCTGGCTACTGTTTTTCAAAGTTCCGCTGTTGGATTTTATCGTGTAATGTAAGTAGTACTTACAATAGGAATCTCTTACAGGATTTCGTACCTATATACCTAAGTAGTAACAACTCCACAGCGCAAATGGTTGGATCAATTCGTTACCCGTTTTATACACATACTCGTATCAATTAGTAATTATAAAATAGGTAAAAATTAAATAGGTAAATAATTACCTATTTGTGTTTATTAGTAGAGAGCGTGTATAGGTAAGCATAGTGGTGGACAACCCGCGGCTAGATGGAGCGACTACCTATCAGAGCAGTTTTGTATTTGGAAGAAGGTTGATGAGGAGAGCCGAAGATCAGCCTTGGAAGAGACTCGTCCACTTGTCGAGCAAAGGACTGTGCTGATGATGAAGTTACTAACCTTTGTTATGCCCACCGTCCACATAATTTGTCCAACAGTATCCAGTCTATGCAAAGGTTGTCTGGAAGAGATCGCTCTTAAGCGATAAGACCGCCCATTGTTCACTGTTATATACCTAGCTTTATTTTTTTCCAATATAATGTATTAGTACTAAGATGGTGGCAATAAAGTACATTCCATCCATCTATCGATTTTTTTGAAAGAATACATGAATTATTAAGGTATTTACGTAGGTAGTCATTTCAAGTACACACATACATTATACATGATTATACTAACCTGGCCTAACTTCAATTGCGTAGGTACTTATTCGTTTATTACGCATCAATATTTATTGGTACAAACAACGTTCGCCTCTAGGCACATGAGGATTAACATATTCAGAGTGAGCAATCTATCGTCCAATCGATATAAATGTAAATACTATGAACTATTCATATTCTATCCAGTTTCTAGTGCTTACTCGCTGAACTAATGTTGAAGGTTACATTTCATAATAATGCCCATTTTATAAGACTCAAACCTACATGATGTGTTTTTACCTACTATCTTAAATATCACAGGCCAAACCACTAAACGCAGAGACTTTAAAATTCGATTCATCCTATTCATCAAGAAGTGTAACTGCGTAATAATGAAAGAAAGAAATTTTAATTTTCAGTGCAAACGAATTTGCGGGTGTTAGCTAATTATATTAGGATAGGATTTAAAATTCGAGGGTAGGTACCTATATTCATCAAGAAGTGTAACTGCGTGTGACTGCGTACATACGAAACCACCGCTGGGCTACTTTTGTGGCAAACAGAGTTGCATGAGCGCACGCGACACATTACAAGAACTTTTCTAAGAACATGTTCAAAAGACCACACAAAGACAACACCCTCAAACCCATCTGTGAAGTGATTTGATACAGTGAACGCAAGTGAAACTCTGTTGGTACTCAAAGGATTTCAGTTTTGGAAGCAGTCATTGGAGATCTCCAAGTAAGTGCGGTGTTTCATATCCATCCCTCCAGATTCCTGTATTTTGATTTACTGACTATTTTCACATTGGGGAATTTTCGTTACAATCACTTGGGATCAGCACTCAATATCAGATACAGTCCTATTATCGAAATCACAAAACGCTAAACCACATTTTGGTACATAAGAAAAGAATTTTAATTCGCAATGCAAACAAATTGGCGGGCGTATGAATAGGTATATGTTGTTCTTGCTTTTAAAATAGTCGTTCTTATAGGATGAGACTCTTATAGCAGACAAACTACTTCACTTACCTATAAGTATACTCGTACAAAGTCCGTGCTCACAAACTTGTAAGCCGTGATCGCTACCTCTAAGGAATCGGCTCGAATCCTAATGAAATTCGATTACTTATTCTTTATTCAATCGCCAAGGAACTGCAACTCGGCGTAAATCGCACGGCTTCAACTTTATAAAGATCTGCATTTCTGCAAAACTTTCACACCACTTTGCATAACTGGCAAAGGATCAAATCACTCAACTCGAGATTCTTAAAAAAATTGTGGATGAACATGTAAAATTGATTACTAAGTACCTATCTATGTATAAATCTACAGTTGCTAAAGAAAGACGATTTAATCAAATCAAAATTACACCATAATTTGTTAGTACATAAGGCTTATTCTAAGGTTAGCAACATATTAACAATTACACATAACCAGTAATAAATATTAAATTGTATAAATTGAAATTGGTATCAGAAAAATCTAATAATAATATTTCTAACGATCATAAATATGCAACATAATTAAATACTATAATTGTGCATTTTGTATTTTTAAGCTATATTATATTACATATGAACTAAAATCTGCGAACTATCCTACTAACGAAACCCAATTATCATCAAGTCAAAACATAATGATATAAACATTATTCCAATAGTTACCCCCATTTAAGTTGAACATCCAGGTGAACAATTGATTTTGTGGGAAGACCCCGTTGCAGCCTCAGCCATTAATAAGCTCGGTGATTGTTCCTCGGAGGTTATTGCCAATCTACAAGATACTTCTCTTCGATTTGTTACATCCATGAATCTATCTTGCGATTGCGACCGTGATTTGGAACAATAAATGTGTCGATATGTTGCTCTTTAGTTACATATCTTAGTATTGCGGGAAAAAGCAAGATATGGAAATATACTAAATATTATACTTAATTTATAAAAGGAAATATACCAATCTGAGGAGAATTCTTTAGGGGGCGCCTCCCAATAGTAAAATGTTGTAAAAACAATGTTGTAAAAACTATTTTGTAAAACAGTAATGCTTACACATTACTGCTTGACGGGAAAATATCTGACACTTTATTTACAAGATACTACTTGTGGTTTTCAATGAAGGCAGTTCATTTCTTCAAGTTCATTTTTTCAGTGAACTAAAGTATGGTAGGTAGGTACATAATATTACTCATTCTTTGCATAAAGTAACAAAAGGGACAAGTTTTATATTTCATTTTTGCAACAATAATGCCCAAAGACTTATAAAGTTGGAGCTTTATTTTATTAGATACGGTACCTAAAGTTTATTTTGATAAGGTTTTTTTATTATTCAGTTAAAGTCTGGTAGTAGGTACGTACTTAAAGTACATTCAAATTAGACTAAAAAGTTATGACCTAAGCCGTGTATTTTGCAGCAAATTAAAAAAAGATGCGTAGGTATAGTTTGGGATTGCAACCTTCATACATACGAGTATGTTATTGGTTTGGGCTGAGAAGCCACTAGCTGTTTAAAAAAAATATTCGAGTTTTGATATCGAGAAAATAACATTTTAGCCGGGGATGTGGTTGCATCCATGATGATATTAAATGGATGGTTTATTAACATCGTTAAAATGTAATAAGATCAACTTGCCTACTTCTCAGCTTGCTATCTCCAGGAAACTACATACAAATTTGTTTTTTCAGCACACATCTACTTTCAATTATGTACTTATACTACACAAAAAGCGAAAATTTTCTGCCTATTCTTATGCTATGCCTACAAGGAAATTACAAAAAAGCCCTGATGACCTACAGCCGAACTAAAAACATTGAAATACGTACTAAATACTAAGTACCTAGCTTTTATTCGTCAAAACGACTAATAGGATCAACTTGCAAACATTTACCTATTTGCTTGCTATCTCCAAGAAACTACGTACAAACTTCTTTCAATTACTTATACTACACAAAAAGCGGGAATTTTCCGCCTATTTCGCACTCGGAAATTACAAAAAAGCCCTGATGACTTACAGCCGAACTAAAAACCGAGCAGTTTGTGAATTAGCCGGTTTCCTTGAAAAGTTAGCTCATTTCCGACGAAACTCCTTTTGTTGCGTGCGGTCGGCTCACGTCTCGTATTACCCGACTTTTGGAATATTAGTGGACCTCGTCATCGGAACTGGCTTGCCTACTTCATGAATTTATAGCTCCATTACTGATGTCATTATCATACTTAGTGAAGTGGTTGGTAACAAATCATGTAGGTACTTATGTACCTACTAGCTGACGCCCGCAACTTAATTTGCCTTGCGAATTTTCAAAATGTCTTCCTTAGTACTAACTTTCAGTTCTTGCCGTATACAATCTCATAGTTCAGTGGTTTGTAAGTTGTCTTTTATTTCAATTGATTAATTGATGAATATATGTACATATATGTCTGTATGTTTTAGTTAGTGAAATACTTAAAACCATATGGTCAGCGTAATATTTTTTCCAAGACGAGCTAAGCGCTTTTTTTCAGATTTTTCAATGGTAAAAAAGGATTCTAAATGTGAGCCAGCTGTGCTCATAGCGCTTAAATTTCTGGCCGTATAATAAGGTTTGCACATTTTTTTTCGCGCACGTTAATATATCTTTCATGCCTGTCTTGTTGACCCTTATTACGAGTATGTTAACTAGGTAAAGTTAGGTACCTACTTACTAAAATGTCAGAAAACTCGATAGGTTACAAAAAGGGATTTGCTCTAATTAAATAACGTAAACTAAGTCAATTATGTTGATATATAAGTTTATTGTTGATATCACACAAAAACCAATTATTTCGTACCCATTGCGTTGCTTCGTTCTTCGCTATCTTGAAAGTCTATTTGCCAAGTCAAAAAGTACCAGTTATGCATACATGTGAATAATGATAATGAAAATAAAACTGAAACTAAGCAAACAATTTAAAATGCAAATTACTTTTTCGCATAAGATGCACTAATTCTGGTAGAAAAATCCTTAAAATATACTACATAAGAAATTTAAACTAACCAATATTGAATTTTCGTTCAATAGTACTTGACTTCAAATAGTTTTTCCCTAGAGTCTGAGAGAAAACATTAATTTTGTACGGTTTCCGGCGTGCGGTTTATTTTGCTTACATTTCGATTTTTGTTGAAAGATGAAAGGATTTTTAAAAGTCGCAACTTAGTTTATTTCTTTTAATTACAAAACTCATTACCTCAGCGTTTCAAAAATATACTAAGTAATTAAGGAATTAGTTATATAATTGTAGTATCACATCTGGTAGCTTAACCAGATGATACTACAAACATTAATTAGGTACAAGTACAATATTAATAAGTATACAAACAGTGTAATGACATTTTTGTCTTTCCATAAATACATACCTACCTCTATTTCAGAAGTAGGTACAGGTTGTTTTACTTCTAAGAACTTAACTAATAAGTGAGTTTGTTAAACTTGAATTATACGTTCTACGACGCAGCTATAGAGCGTACCTACTACATTATAAATGTGAACAGAAGTGTTATTTCAAAACGCAAGCACATGAAGTTCCAAAGCCACAAAGCTCACACTGTCACATTATGACTGTTATCAAAGCGAAGCTTAACGAAGAATAAAACGATTTTCACACTAAAAACTTTAAGCTCCAAAATATTTTATTCATGTCGCAGCGTCCACTGTTCGGAACCAATGAATTTGTAGATAACGCGTTTATTGTCAGTTAGTAAATACATTCGAATCGAGCAATCATGTACAGAGGTCACGTAGCGAGCCATCCCGCTGAAAGGTATAATCCAATCAATTATATTTCCGCGTACCAATTGTGAATGAAATCAAAAAGAGAAAGATTTAAAAGAGGAAAAATGTTGACCTTTGATTGAAACAACGACTTTAATGAGCTGTGATCATTGAATTAATTCGCTGAAAACTCGTCTTCGTGATCTGAAATAATAACACCCGGATTCGGAATGAGAATTTAGAAACGTATTGTCGCAAGGACTCAATCAATGACATTTTTTATGTCTCACTCTCTGCATGGATTGTGATGTTATGTTTTAGGTTTTCGATCTTTTGCCAATTTTTGACGTGTGACACCTTTCCTTTCACTATTCTGCAATCTGAAGGCAATGATTTCGTGAAAAGGGTGTGTGGAAGTGTGTAGCAGGAAGCCGAAGAAGCGCGATTTGATTTGACCAATGAGCGTTGGCCGTCACTAGGCAGATACCAACCTCAGAATAATGAATTAAAAATAGAATTCTTCCAAATTTTAAAATCTCGTTTTCCTCTTTGTTGCTTATTGCCTGGGTGAGATTTCCTGTATCTATAGGATATAGTATCTCTATTCCTTGATGTCACACATCACATCACGCTATGTTACACATCATATGAGACTACTCTGTATGGCTCGCTTGTTTTTTTGGCGTGTTTTTCTTGTTATGTACTAGATAATAACTTTATGTCTTTTAGTGATCGTTCACGTATTACACTAGGCACAAGTTGATAATGCTTATTCTGATAATTAAGGCGGCTAGTAGGTACCCCTGATTCTCCCTCTCACTCGCGCGTGATTCAGTAATTCAGTCATTTATTGCAAAATAAGTAGGTACACTTACGCCTTAGGGCTATGATATAGGTATATACTTATACCCTGTTGCGCACAGCAACTTGCCTACATTAATGAAGATTTAAAAATAACTACTTGTAATTACCAAAAAAAGAGACTTCCAGGATCTAGAAAATAACATTACACACGTGTAGTAAAAAATCCAATTCAATCCAACAAGTTTCAAAAACCTTGCCCAAAGATTTTTTTCTTTTGATTATTTTTCTTTGGGTTAGGAACTTCAGCGAGAGGGCGAATCTGGGGTACTTTCGCCATAAAGCATTCAGCTGATAAGTAATTTTGTCAAAGGTCTGAGTCAGTCAACTTTATAATATTTTTATACTTTACATAAAAAAAATTAATACCTTCTGCTACAATAAACTACAAAATTTAATAAGGGTAGAGCTTATTAAAGTCTTCGAGAGTTATGTCAGTTATTCGTGCTCACCCAACATTTTTCCTTACACCTCACAAAATTACTACAATATTTATGTTTTAATCAAAAACATCACAATTTATTCTGTCTTGCTTAACTTATTTTTTTGTTACGAGAATTTACAAATTTCTTCACTTTGAAAGGTGACCTCAATATGTGTTATAACATTAAAAAAAATATGATTATTAAATTCCTATCTCACAAGCACGTAGTACAAATTTAGAGACAACAATCAAAGTACTTCTACATATAAAAAAACTGATTTCCTTGGGCATGTCTGTCTAACCTGCATTATCACTTATGGCTACCTACTGAAATATTTATGGTGTTGCCAATTTTTATGGAAAAAGTCCTTCTACCATTCGGTGAATAATCTGAGATCCTTTTAGCCCGATGAAAAGAAATATATTAGGTACACCAGTAAGGACACAATTTATATAAAATTATTAGTCGTAACTTACTGACTGACAGACAACACACAGACCAAACCACTGAAAGTAGAAAGTTGAGATTTGGAGCGTATAATTGTCAAGTAGTGTAGGCGCGTACTAAGAAAGGAATTTCAATAATTCGCAATGCAAACGAAGTTGCAGACGAAGTTGCAACGAAGTTGCAGTTTATCTATGACTGACAAATAATATGTAGGTATTTACATCATATTAACCTTTTTGTCAGATTCATGTAACTTAGTCTTAGATTTCTAATGCTGAATGCAACGATTATTTTTGGACAACCAACTACGATGGATCGATAAACGAAAATATTTATCGATCCAAGAATATTGTGGTGATGGTGTCTGGACTGGATTTAACATTTTTCAATTCGGCGTTTGACCCACAATGTGGTTTATAAAAGGGTAAGAAAGCTCTCTGAAATATATATTTAGAAATTGGAAGATACAGTGATGTCACTGACAGTCGTGTTGACTAAATCTCAGTCGTGTAGCCTTCTTAACGCGCTCGAGTAGCTTCTTCAAGGTAAAGAACCATTTAGGAGCCTTTGATGTTTTAATCAGATAGCATCGTGCGAGTATGAAATTAATAGAACACCTCTGAAGCTCGTCGCGCGAATGTCCCACTTCTGGAAAAATAAGAAATACTCGTATTTTGCTTTGATTTGTTTTTTATTTCCGAGTTTTGCGAGTTGCTTAGTTAGACTTTATTTTTGTACTTGACTGGGAAGAAAGAGGGTAATTTTTATGAATGTTGGTACAGTCGGCTATGTAATGATGTTTACACCCAGCTTACGCCGGTTTTCTCCTGTGATTAATCCACTCACACAAACACATCATGTGTGTGCGTGAGTAAACTACTGATGTGATTATACCACTTAAGATGTACCCATAATATAAACCACCAGTGCTTTAACCACAGGAGAACACCGGCGTAAGCTGGGTGTAAAGACAATTACAGAGCCGACGACCCTACGTTCGTTTGGATGCTATAATATATCTACGCATGCATGTGAATAATGGATAAGAAAATAATGTGAGTCTTAATCAATTTATAATAGTCTGAATATCTTGACTCCGTGTAGGCTAAACCACCATCTAGATGAATCAGGTATCAACGGATTCTTAGCAGACTTTATTCCTTGTAAATGTATTAGCGTGTCATATCTAGGTGTTACTTAAGTAGGTGCATGAAGGAGCCTCTTCGAGGCGTAGGTACTTGAAATTATTTCACCACCCTTGTTCGATAAAACTAGTGACACGAAAAGAAGAAGAAAAATACCTAGGTATTTCTAAAAGCGGATTTGCTGTTTACCTAAATTTTCTATAGAGGTCACTAGTGTAGGTATTTAGTTCACACTTCCTATTTGCTTGTGCCATTGTGCCAGTGACCAGACAAAAAAAGACCTTGCTCGTCTTGAAAATCCTATTTGCAGCTACTTGCTAAAATATTAAAAGCTTAGCGTGATGCTGCAGTAACAATGTTCTTGAATAGCCTCACGTGTTGAGCCGTGTTATTTCTGAGAGCCGACGGGTCCCAAGAGCCATGTAACACTAAATAATACTTAACTACTCCTAGTTAGGACTTAGGATGTACGAGTACCTTTGTTTTTTTCGAGAATTAGGCTATGACTGCGTAATGTGTGGACTTAGTGTATTGGCTTAATTGAAACAAATTAGAATACAGCATAAGAAAAGCCTTGTACGAAAATTCTAATGTTGACGAAGTTGCTGAAACAAACCTTAAAGAAAGAAAGAAAGAAAGAAAGAAAAATATTTATTTTGACTTAAAACTGTACAAGCACACAATGACATTAAAACAAAAAAATATAGGTAAGTAGGTACTCGGATTAAAAGTATGTGCATGTGCACTAACACGTGCATTAACATTTTGTCAAGTTTCAATTAGTAGGTAATTTATGATCTATGAATTTGATTTCAATTTTTTTTTTATTGCACTTAGTAGTAAAAAACAAGTAAGTAGGAGGAACAACTGTTATGTGATTTGAAATTGGCTCAGTTGTAGGATAGCCTGAGAATTGTTTACCTGTAATTTTTTTAATACATTACAGACTGGATTCTGTTAAAGTCGTAGGTATTTTATGAAAACTTCAAAGATTATACCTTTTTTAATCATTAAGTGGGATCACAGCAAAAATAAATAGTAACAGTAATATTTATTTAGGCATAATAAATTGACAAAAGCGTTTGTAAATCCACAAGTTCCCAAACTAGCAAAATGCGGTATTTCAGGAGCCTGAATTCTTCCTTAATTTACTACAATTTGATGTAGGTAATATGTCTACTAAAAAATTTAAAGCTATAAAAAAATTATTTTAGGATGGAATAGCTAATATTATCAAGGTTTTACAAAAACATACAACAACCGACTTCAATCGGACTGTTTTAGTGACCGTAGGCACCACTGAAAAGTCACAAGGAAGCAAAATACGCAATTTTGTTCACTTCAACGACTTTCAGTTATTTTGATTTCAAAACCAATATACTGAACCGATTTGAAAATCGGTTTAAAAACAACAAAGTTCTTAGGTAAGTAGATAACAAACAAAAAAAAACATTCAACCAAATTGATAACCTTCTCTTTTTTTTAAGTCGGTTGAAAATAGATTGACAATAAGCTACTAGCCTCATGTAACTGCAACTTTATCGTAACTGTCTACGACTCGTAGAGTTCAGGAGCGGCGTAATCGGCTTCACAGAATGAAACAGCTAGTTGAGACTATTGCCGAGCATTCCTTATGGTCATTACCTACAGGAAAAGGGGATTGTTTTCATAGTTTCCAGCAATAAAAATATGGCTTTATTGTTGTTGTCTTTATATTTCATTGAATAACACAAGTGGTCTCGTTTGTTTTTATGAAAATGTTTTTAATCTTAGTAGGTATGCTTCCATAAAAATACATCCGTATTATCTGTCTGTTTGAATTTAGTAAGTAATTATTTACTTTCTCTTTTGTTCTTGTTCAATTTCGTCTTATTAGAATTTGTATTCGTTCAATGAAAAGCAAAAAAAAAGGTCTAAGAATACAACCATCGTTTCTTAAAAAATGCAGCCTTAAGAAAGCCCCATAACGGCGTACAAGTAATCTTGTATTCATATCTTAGGTTCACACAATCTCAGTTAGAAAATACATCCATTGGATAAAGGTAACAGGAAAATCTAAGCGCTAAATCTATTATTTATATTATGTGGCTAATTTGATTTATATTTTTAATCTTAGATGTAGAGGATTGTTAAAGTAAATCTGCGTAGAATATTTATGAATCGAGAAAAATACAAAACGCAAAGGTTATTATTATGGTAATTAGTAGAGATAAGGTCACCTGTTTCTCCTACTTACTTGTTTTTTACTACTAAGTGCAATAAAAAAAAATTAAAATCAAATTCATAGATCATAAATTACCTACTAATTGAAACTTGACAAAATGTTAAGGTTTGTTTCAGCAACTTCGTCAACATTAAAATTTTCGTACAAGGCTTTTCTTATGCTGTATTCTAATTTGTTTCAATTAAGCCAATACATTAAGTCCACACATTACGCAGCCTAATTCGAGACGTAAAATGCCGGTAACGTTCAGGTAATTAACCTCTTAGAATTAAGCATCTCATCAGGGTAAACTCGTGCAGATAAGAAAAGCGAGAACATTCTCGTTAAAATATTTATAGGTAAGGATATACTTAGGTATCCATGTAATAACCATGTAATGTAGTAGCGGTAGCGATGGTTTTTTGTACAAGTCTTTAATTTTGTCTCTACATTATAGACTTTGGTGAAAAGTTATGGGTGATATGGAATGTAATAGTGGTATAATCGGAGGGTTCCATCGTTGGAGAATTTTGAAAATACATAATTTATACAATACCAGTCATATTTATTGTGTTTATATATATGCATATGAGTATGTATATAGGTATATATATATATATATATACATACTACATATATATATATGTATTAGTATAATATTTAGATATTAGAATGTAAATATAATATCTTTTTGGTACACCCTTTATCCATTGTAATTTAAATATTTTTTTTCTGTTAACAATATGTCTTATCTGGTTGTCTGGAAGAAATTGCTATCTAGCAATAAGACCGCCCTTGTAATGTTTGTTTTTCTTGTTTTTATTTATTTTAAGGTGATACAATAAAGCATATTCTATTCTATTCTATAAATCAATATCAATCAATATATTGTATAAAGGCTTAGTCTTAACCGACCGACTGACGGACAGACAGCCTACAGGCTAAACCAAAAGACGGAGGGTTTTCTATAGTCCTGTTACCTACTTCTCTTTTTAGACATTTAGCATCGGACCAAAATGTACTTACTGTTTTCTTATTTCATACTGTTTCAATTATTTTTTTAATACTTACGCGTTTCAATGTCGGTACTACGGTATGACTCTTTACTTCTATGGAACTATTTATAACTTACCACGCGGGCAAAACTGTCGCAATATAATATTCTGTCTCGTTGGGATCCTTGCCTCCGTTTCATAGTCTTGGGTCAGTTATCAAATCAATCTGTCTCAAGAGTAAGATACCTCATAACGGCGGTAGTTGGTGAGTCGGGGTTAAACCTTTAAAGCAATTCAATTTTGCATACCCCATCTCGGTATCAAAGAGGCTTAGTTAGGCTCATTGAAGCGAAGACGGGTAAAGCCACGGTCATAGATTTGTAACTATGCTCACGACAATTTTTTTTTTTTTTTTTTTATGTAAGTAAATACGTGACGAGACGAGCTAGAGCGTTCTCCTGATGGTAACTTACCATCAGAGCGCATAGCCTTACTATTGGTAAGATTTCTCATGACCAGAACACTGCTACACAGGACTTTGATTCACATAGGCCGGAGCAACACTGATATAACGCTCGTCCACTTTGAGACATTATAAAATGAAAAAGTACGCCTTATACTTACGCAAAAGACGATGTTTAACAGACTTCAAAATTAGGTTCTCAATTTTACTGAATGTTTTTAAACATTTTTAGAATAACGGGAA
This sequence comes from Lobophora halterata, assembly GCA_932526365.1. Classification (NCBI taxonomy): domain Eukaryota; kingdom Metazoa; phylum Arthropoda; class Insecta; order Lepidoptera; family Geometridae; genus Lobophora; species Lobophora halterata. Next base: position 5,216,123 of record OW052012.1, read on the forward strand.
ATTAACGTGCAGTATAGTCGAAAAATAGTGGTTCGATATTAGAAAAATATGAATTGATATTCTTTATCAGGACATCCGTTTTCTATTTGGTTGAATCAACTTTGTGTTACTTGTGTAACTGCGTCACTTCTACCCCAGCCTTTGTTGTATGTAGGCACAATGTATGTAGCAGGCCATGAACGCACTAACGGTCATAATCTCCCGGCTCCGAGGTATTACGACGCAGGGTAACAAGGGTAACTTGTTGGGACCTTACTGTGAAACTTCAACCATTTTCGTACGAATGAAGCATATTAAGTTTGTAAGGGTTTTTGAACAAGAAAAGCCGTGAAAGGCGAAATGCTAATGTATAGAAGCACTTATGTTAAAGCGTAGTTGCGTGGATTAAGCAGCTCTATTTTACTGAGTATAGTTGATTCTGGCTGTTTTTAGCGACATAAAAGGAAGAAAAGAATTCAGTTTTATTTATATTGAAATAAAACTGTAGGAACTGTCAAACACATACAATTGCTTATGAAAAAGTTAGTGAATGACTATAATTTACACCGGGAGATGATTTTATGTTTTTATACAACAAACAGCTTGAATAAAGTTTTTCCTTCAAAAGGCCTTCCAAATGACTTCACATATTTTTTATTCATATTCAATTCACTTGGGTGAAATTTGCGGCTATTGTCAGGTGTTGAAAAGGGCTCTGGCACAGTATAATTTTAGAAATAATTTGAGCATGCAGTGATTACACTTTGACATTGGCGATCAAAAAGATAAAACAATGAAGTACATACTACAAGAATAAGAAGGCTGCTAGAAAACCTGTGTTTTGGAAACTTTCGCAACTTTATTTTATTTTAAACTTTTTTAGGTAAGTATAATTGCCCACCAAATATTTCTTGTATTGTTATTCATTATTGTACCTACACACAAACAAGTAAAATTATAAATCATAAAAAAGACTTGTATGACCCTAATTAGAGTTTTCTTCCAGCAAACCTTTATAATATTTACTTTTCAAGAATCAATGAAAAAGGGATTGTGATTGTGATCGTTTGTACTGTTTGATATTTTCTTGTTGCTCTGAAGTGCAAGGGTTCGGTTCGCGCTTAAAAAAGTTTCTCGAGATTTTGTTGTGGCCGGGAAAGTGATTTCTATACTAGTTTCAGGAAATGGGTCGTCACGTCGGGAGCGAACTAAGAGTTTCTTTCACACTTATTTACCGTTTTTCTCACAGTTATTTACCGTTTTTCTCATAGAAGTGGCGTGTGTTGAAAACACAGTATCGTTGTAATTGACCGTGGATCGAATCGTTCCTTATTTTATTCAAATTACCTAATATGACAGGGCTTTTTCGTAATTAACTTTCTAAATACCTAAATATGTCTCCTATATAATTTTCATATAAATTATTGCCAATTTTTTTAACAATTTAAGTAACGATGATACATATTATTATGATTGTGAAAATTGTGCTTTATAGCTCTAAATGAAATATTTTTTAAATGTTAATTCTCCATTGTTTTAGGGAAGGTAGGTATTTAAGAATCTCTAACAATGTAAAAATGTGGCTACAGTGATCAGCTCTCTCTTGTATCCAAATCCAAGCCTTTCTTGCTTGAGTGAGATTTCAGACTAGCATATTTTTGTCGCGCGTATACGGGCAGATTGGTACTCGCGAAACTTCAAAATCTGAACATACGTAACGCGTATTCATTAGATATTATATAACCTAAAGTTTATTGTTATATTTTCAGGCTTTTATTCACCAATTTACTTTATTTCACAATTTTCTTACAATAAAAAGAACATTAGTTCCCAATAAAACAAGTTTCTATAGGTATGTTGGCTAAAGAAACATAAAACCTAGTTTTCTATAAACATATTTTCTTTCATCATAAAACAATTTCTTGACAAAGGAAAACTTTATTTTATTTGTTTTGATTACAGTCACTTCTTCCAAAACTTCCTTTATTTGCAAGAGTAACAAACATACCTGATACTCATCATGTTGTTTTATACGACTTATTCGTTGAAAAGTTTTTTATTTATTTTACGATGTTGACGGAATTTTCTTCAAGTATGCGCGACTTTAGTTGGAACTTTTTGGGGTGTAACAGGTGGGAGGAGCAGGATCTTGGACATTAGCTGATCAGATAGACTGCCAAAAACTAGTTAACTACAATTCGTTACAAATAGTAAACCAACTTATAGGTGATAGTTAGGCCTATCAGTGGTGCCACCTCACTTATAAGGTCTATAGATACGTACAGTCGGCTCTGTAATTGTCTTTACACCCAGCTTAAGGCTAATCCTCAAATCCAATTCCATTCAAAATGTTTCGGACAAATACTCAAAAAGTACGCCGTATTATAGTAATTTATTCACATTATTCGTTTCGTCCATGTTTTTTGATTTCGTCAACCAAAAAAAGTGAAATCGATTTTATGCGTGTTTTTAAGTTAGTAGGGTTAATTTTAAAACACGAATAAAATCTAAATTAAAGTACGAAAGCTTTCACTTTTTTTGTTGACGAAATCAACAAACATGGACAAAACGAATAGTGTGAAGAAATTACTATAATACGGCGTACTTTTTGAGTATTTGTCCGAAACATTTTGTATGGAAATTTGCCTTGAGGATTCCCCTTACCACTCACACAAACACATCATGTTTCTGTTTGAGTAAACTACTGATGTGATTAAGTCACTTATGATATTATACCCATAATATAAACCACAAGTGGTTTTATCACAAGAGAACACCGGCGTATATCGGGTGTAAAGACAATTACAGAGCCGACTGTTCATACTAATAAACGATAATAATACTATGTTTTATAAAATTTGCCTCAATTAATAATGAATAAGATTAGGGAGCTGAGTGAACTCAGGAAAGACGATGATTTTAATGAGATTTTGAATATCAGATTACTCCTTGTTATCGGATTTTCAGTATATTTCTTACTCACACTTTTTAAACAAAATACTTAATAAAGAACGACGGAAAGCGGTAAATTTCAGATAACAATGCCGTGATTCCCAACTATTTCTAAAATAAACCCGCGAATAAACGAAAAATCTAAACAGTGTAAGCAAGGTGAAATTGAATTTATTAGCGCACCGCCAACTTCATCACATTTTAACCGTGGAAATAAAATCAGAACTGTGAATGGAGTACCATCACGGCATGCGTCTCGCGTGCGACCAGTTAGTCTTGCTAAATGTGTGTTTGCAACATTTTTATGGCGGTTAGAGGCAATAAATACGCGAATAAAGAAATAAATACAAATGGGGCTGGGGTTAAACCGCTTATGTATTCCGCGGACCAAGATTGCTCGCGGATCGCAGCTTACGGAATCCTTTGTATTGTTATTGGCTATTATTGTGATTTGGATTCCATTTTTCATTTAAGAACATTCCTGAACTACAGCTTACTATTTCGCTGCCGTTTATTGTATTTTTTCTAAACTATTTTCTACTACTAGGTACTATTTCTTACTGACCTTTAAATTATAATTTATTTTAGTGAAAATCGTGTAGCTCTAAAAGCGCTTTGCTTCCACTTTCATTAAGCGAACCGCCAAGGAATGGAATGCTCTGCCGGCGTCAGTGTTTCCCGATCACTATAATTTGGGTGTCTTCAAGGCAAGAGTGAATAGGATTATTCTAGGTAAGCGTGCTACATCGTCGACCACATAGTCACTTACCATCAGGTGAGATGGTGGTCCAACGCAAGCCTATAAATAGTAAAAAAAAAATATCTCTTATAACTTAGTATAACTTAGTGCCAAAACTTTAAAGTAAATATTGCTACCTATCTCAGCGTATAAAACTTTCGTAGAGCTTGATAGGTCGGCCCGTAAAAAACGTAAAAACGAAAATAATGTTACTTACGGTCAGATCGGCTCGTCAAAGCGCTCGATGGACCGATTAAGTAAGTAGCTTTTACTTCAGTCTTCAATATGGATAAAAAGGTTACTGGTATGGTACTGGCTGACGCTACCAAGAGTTTTTCACAAAAAATGAGTTTTATTTAAGTATTTACTTCAAATTATACTTAATAATTTTATATTCAGACTGCCTGTGTAGATTCTAGTTGAAATGTTTGTCTTTGTATTCAATCATACAATATGTAGAGGACGTGGTGGCCGAGTGGATGAGGCTCTTGCTTTGCGATCTGCTGGTCGCGGGTTTGAAACCCGGTGGCATGCGTAAATGGGTTTTTTCGTTCGAAAGAATCTATGTATGCCTCCCACGTTCTCGCAACGGTGAAGGAAAACATCGTGAGGAAACCGGCATGTCAAAGGACAGAAAAAAAAATGTTCTATGGCGTGTGACATCGAACAGGGTTTTTATGGTAGTGGTATCAGCCGCACGTGGAAACGAAATCGGCTTTGAAACTGTTAAGCCGGAACTCTTTTAATTATTCTCAACTCCCTAAAATTCAGTAAAAGTTCCGCGGATACAGTTAATGAACCCCGATAGCTAATGAGCTTCATGCAGACGTGAGCTAATTATGGATCAAAGAGTTTTAACGCTAATTAATATATAAACGATCATTTAGTTTACGTTTATTCATAACTGTTCAAATAACAAGCACTGAACAAATTTAGAAAAGCAAATTTAATTTTGTGCGTTTGACGGCAATTCGACTAACTTTGGATTTTGTGAAAGCTTTTTATTTCCGAACCTAAGGTGTTCATTGTGAAATTGAAATGACTAATTGCAGATTAAGGTTTACTAAATAATCCCGAGCTGTCAATGAGATCAATAAGTGCATGAAAGGAGCCTCTTCTAGGCGCACTTGAAATCCTTTCACCACACTGGTTCGAAAGAACTATTGACACGATAAGAAGAAGAATGAGAGTTAGTTTTTTATCTTGATTTCTCGCGGCCAAAGCCGTAGACATAAGCTAGTGTTGCAATGTTACCTAGATTAAGTAAGAAGCTACACTACGTAGCGTGTTCTAACTACGCTACGTTCGTAGCAGGAGCCGTAGACAGTGTGCTACGTAAGATTTATGTTCTACGAGATAAATTCTCACATTCCTGAACGTGCCACCTGATATTTCTTTTGTACTAATTATACCTAGTACCTACCTACCTCTTATGAAATCACAAAGTTTCAAAAATCAAAAATGGCGACAGTATTAAGTAGTCTGGTATTTTGTTTAATTTCTCTTTACAAACTTTAGTAATTTATTTACAACTTCGCATAATACATAGATATAAAAAGGGCAAAACAACAACGGGATTAATTAAACGTTTCGTACGTACGCACTATAAAATATTTACCAAACTAACAAATAAAACCATTTTATCAAAAAACTGTTATTTTTTACACTAATGGATACCTATGCTTCAGCCGAATTCAGCTTTTTCCTAACTTCCATTTACAATCAGGTTCAGCCAGTTTATTGATATCCTACATGATATTGCCATTATATTTTTTTAAAGAGCTATTTTATTGTGTACTTCCATTTGAACTGGACAGAGTTATTTGATCAACTGTCTACTGTTATTTAGTTTGGTTCAATGAACGTTTTTGTTGATTTATCTCGCAGCGTAATTCCAATGTTTCACTGTTTTGTTACTGTCTGGTCTACCTATACCTAACTGTTGGTACATACAGTTTAATCCATTTTCTATTCGTCCCAAATAAATTAACGGGGAAATGAATAAACACAGACCGTTTTTGTGCAGTTAGGAATACCAAACATTTGACATATTATCATCACAATAATGAGTTAAATCTTTAGTTGAACGTCAGATTATGATAATTAACATTAACAATATTAACATTGTAATTAAGGCGAAAAGTACCTACCATATATAAGTACCTAAGTGTAGTTACTAGTAACACACAAGCGTTTTTTACAAGCTGATTGTTGGCGTTTTTAAGCGCTAGCGTGCGAACGTGTTAGCTTTTGGGAAGGATTGTCAACAAGCAGATTGTAAAAACGCCGATGACACTGGGTAAACTTTACACGCTACAAGCGAAGTCGCTGGCGTGTAGCGTGTAAAAACGTCGTGTGTCATCATCGTACTATAAGTATTCCCCCTTTCGCTCGCGCGTACTAGGTAGGTAGGTATATACATCTTTGAAGATTTAAAAATTGCTTCTTGTAATTACGAAAAAAAAAAAAACTCCAGGCACTAGAAAATAACATTACAAACGAGGAGTAAAAATCAAATTCAATCCAAACAAGTTTTCATGTGTAAAACCTTGCCCAAAGATTATCTTTCTTCGTATTCTGAAAGGATCGTAGTAAGATTGATATCCTGATCGAAGTTTACATTCTTATTTCTAAATCTCCAAGTTGCCAGCTCGACGGATCATAATGATGCATCGAGATTCGAGATCTCCATGATGCATCACTCGTCGCATAAAACCTTTGCTACACGATCGGAAGATTGGCTTCTTAGTCCAATAACTTTAGTTATGTGCAGTCTTCACTAAATATGAGGGAAAACATGAACATACATACATATATGTATGTATACCCACATACATACATATACACATACCGGTCAAAATCAATACCCTGCTTTTCGCTTATAATCATCGAAACTTACTTGTTGCGCGCGGCTTCGCCCACGTTTAAATGAAATTATTTATTTTGCTTGAAGTATGGTTAAATTTAAGGTCTTAAACTAGTTTTGGTCTCGCACACTTCACCGTAAATACAGTATGCAAATAACTTATAAAATTGGTATGTTTTATAAAAAATTAAATTAATTATTTTTTATAGTTAGATATTCTGTTACATTATAAAAAGATTTGTCAATAAGCCATTTCTTAAATTTACTTACAAACATTTTTGTTGGCAATTTTTTAATATCATCAGGAACGTTATTAAATATTTGTCCACACATTGCAAAACTACTCTTATGGTAAAGAGCAGATCTGGGTATCCGAGACAAAACCACTCTATCAGGATTTCTTACACATCTCGGATATATATCGCGAAATCTAGTAAACAAATCGGAATGTTCTTTCACAAATTTGGCCGCTTCCAAGATATACATGCTGGGCAGTGTTAACAACTTTAGATTAGGAAATAAATCCCGGCATGATTCCCAGGGTGGTATACCGACGATTGCTCTGATACATTTCTTCTGTGCAAGGAAAGCTTTATTTGCATCAGTAGAGTTTCCCCATAGCAGAACACCATATTTTAAAACAGAAGTTACGTACCCATTATACGCTGTCATAACTGTATTGTGGTTTGATGTTTTCCTAAGTCGGTAGAGCACATATACAAATTTATTCAGTTTTTTGCACACTAAGCTTACGTGTGCCTTCCAATTACAGTAACGGTCTAATGTAATACCTAGAAATTTAGTCTCTTTGACCTCAGTTAGACTCTGACCCCTAAGTTTGATACTGAGGTTTTCATGCTTCCTTCTATAGGTACTAAATTGAATAAAGTTTGTTTTGGATGCATTTACTTGTAAATTATTATAATCAAGCCATGTTATTATAGAGTCAATAGTATTATTTATATCAGAGGAATAATTGGAAATGTCAAAATGAGAGTCAGAATCAGATGAAATTATTATAGATATGTCATCAGCAAACAATGTGCAAGGCCTGTCAGTTACTTCTGGAAGATCATTAATGTAGAGCAAGAATAAAAGTGGCCCTAAAACACTACCTTGTGGTACACCACAACTATTGTGTCTGTATCTCGATAGTGTTGATATAAGCTCTCCATTTTCATTAATGTGTGCTATTTCTACGCATTGCATCCTGTTTGATAAATAAGTTTCAAACCATCCATGAGCTGGGCCTCTGATGCCATATTTCTCGATTTTATCTAATAAAAGATTATGCGACACAAAATCAAACGCTTTTGACATGTCAAAAAATATGGCAGTTACGTGCTTACGTACATCTAGATCATCTATTACTCTTTTCATAAGATGAAAGCAGGCAAGTGAGGTTGACTTACCTTTCTGAAAACCGTATTGTTCATTTTTAAAAAAATTATGTTTTTCAATAAAAGTCAAAACACGTTTCTGCATAGCACGCTCAAAAACTTTAGAAATAATTGGGATAAGTGTTATAGGCCTGTAGTTTTCAAGCTTATTCTTATCACCTTTTTTGAAAAGTGGTTTGACAACTGCATACTTTAAAATTTCAGGAAAGCAACCTTCTGTAAAAGACAAATTTATCAAATGAGTTAAAACGCACACCAGTTCTTTACAGCATATCTTTAGAATATGTGTGGAAAAATTGTCATACCCTACAGCCTTCGTGTTTTTAAGTGACATAATGATTTTCTCTACTTCGTCATGACTACAAGGATTTAAAAATATGCTATTACAAACATGATTAATTTGTGTGTAACGCAGGTGGTTGTTTTCTTTATTTGTCAAATTTACCCAATAACTGTTAAACTCATCAGCTATTTCATCGGGCTTACGTATAGTTACCTGACCCTTTTTTATCTCTGAAATAAAGCTTCTGGAGGTAGTGTTTTCAGACTCCTGCTTGATAAGCTGCCATGAAGTTTTACATTTATTTTTAGATTTTTTAAGAACCTCCTCCTTCGATATCTTCATTGATCTCTCTATGCGACCCCTAAGGAGACGAGCGTACACTTTGTAGTTACCTTTATTAAGACTTGTTTTATGCCTATAATACTTGTAGCGCAAAAATCGCTTTGTTTTACTTGACTTTTTTAGACCATTCGTTATCCATTTAGGATTTCTGTTTTTGTTATTTATTTTTACTCTTATTTTAGGAAAACACAAGTTATAAAATAATAGTAAGAGATCCTGAAAGTGTTTGTAAGCGGAGTTCAAATCAGTTGCAGAATAAACCTCGCCAAAAGACAGGTTTGCTAAACATTTTTTAAATTTGTGAATATTTTCTGTACCATAATCCCTTTTATAAGTATAGTATACGAGAATAATTTCTTTACGTTTAACCGGAATGTTCAAAAGTTGAGCCGTGTTATGGTCAGAGATATCCCAGTGCAGGAGTTCACCTGTTGCTGCAGAGATGTTACTGATTAGGTGGTCGATACACGATTTTTTGCGTGTAGCTTCTCTGATATGTAAGTTAAGATTATAGTTTGAGAGCAGGTCGCATAAATCAGCTGTTCTCTTTGAGGATTGCAAAGTGTTTACATTTAAATCACCCGCTATTACAATCATCCTTTTTTGTTTACAACTATAACACAAAGAAGTTAATTTATTCATAAAGATATCAAAGTTTGAGGTTGGGGTTCTGTAAAGGCAATATAAAAGTATATTTTGCTCCGGTATATCAATTCCGCAGCATTCAAATTGTGTGTCACTACAATGTTCCTTAATTGAGGTAATTTCTTTAAATGTTAAACCATTTCTTATTAGGATGCATACCCCCCCCCCCCGTTTTTGTTTTTTGAGTCTGCAATATGATGTAGCTAGATTATAACCTGCAATGTTAATCAAACATTCAGAGCCTCTCTCAATAAATGTTTCAGATAGACATATAACATCAGGTTCTCTACCTTGGATCTGAAGTTCTGAGATATGTAGTTCTAAAAGGTCACGCTTACTTAAAAAACCTGCTACATTTTGATGAAGGACTCTAAACATATTATTCACGAAAAAACTGATCGCTTGAAGAGCTTATTTCGTTGGTTGGGCTTGTTTGCGTGTGTACACTTGTACGTTCAGTATCCGTACTAGCATTTTCAGTTTGAGTATTTTTGTGTAACATAAGTTTACCAGCGTATTTATCAGATATGTGCAATGATTGGCGGACTCCCAGCCTCGATTTAATATCGTAGGACCTCTCTGAAAATTGTGATTAGAGTGCGCAGCATGTACCTCTCTTTTGCGAAAAGATAGAAACTTTTTTTCATAATCATATTGGTCCAAGACAGAATTGATATTAATACACATCTCCGGCATGGAGTAGTAGCGATAAGTATTATTAAAGTCCACAAATGTACAATTTTTGTGCTGTCTACATAGCATAATTATCATGTCATTTAATTTTTTCTCATTCATATAATAGTTTTTTAAAACTTTAAGTACAAAAACATGACATTGGATACTCTTAAGAAAAACACATAATTCAGTCATTACCATTAAAGGGTTTGTATCATGCTGGCCCACGCATATTATCACACGATCCTCAGAAGATATATCAAAGAGCTTCGCACTATTAAGTATATTCTCTGACGTAGCGTTCTGTTTGATAAACGAGACCACTTGATAGTGCTCATAAGTGCGGCGTACTCTTGAATCTCTGAGATTTGACGACATGCCTGTGCATTGGTTACCTCCGAAAATAAATAGCCTTTTCCTGGAGTTACTTGATATTTTGACTACCGCGCATTTTTTGGCGGGACGCTCTACATATGCCTCTAGATCTCTACCAGATTTTTCTCGGGGAAGCTCTACCTGTGCCTCTATGTCTCTATCAGGTTTTTCTCGAAGAAGCTCTACCGGTGTCTCTACCTCTCTACCAGGGTTTTCTCGGTTAAGCTCTACTTGTGCCTCTAGATTAACATCTCTTTGTTGTAGCATTACCTCAGATTTTGATGATTCTAGCTCGTATTGTTTATGTTCGTAATTTTCAGTTATTCTTATCTCATTCGAGGAGTTTGACGTTTTCTGTAATTCAAATGGACTGATCTTAAAACTATCAGTTAATCGACGTTTTGCACTTTTTTTATTAGTCGACGATATGTTTCTTCGGAGTGAGGTTACTGGACTTCTACAAATTTGTTTAAGTATTTCTACTTCTTGCACCAGATGTGATAGGAGTTTATTAAGGCTGACATTTTCTAAAATTACATTATCAAGTTCATTCTGTGTAGATTGTAATTTTGATCTCAGGTCAGTTATTTCACATTGCATGTCTTCCATCTTACTGTTTGTTACATGAGAGGATAGATCTAAGCTTTTTCCCATAAGATCTAATGAGTGTGACGAATTTAGTGAGCTGTCATCAATAGCTTCAAGTGAAATTGCTTTGGTTAACTGACGATTCTGTTTTCGAAACGTGACATTACTCACATTACTATCCATATTTGGACAACTAGTGCCCTCTATTTGATTTGTCACCTGATTTGGAAACTTTGTATTTCGGGTTCGTGTTCTTGTCAGTGTAGTTTGCTCAGTAGTTTGTAAGATGGCGTTGTAAAAAATTCTGATCGCAAAAAGTCACTCCTTTAGAGTAACGAACCCGGTGATACTCGATTTATCAAGCAGACATCTGACTACTATTCCAGCCATTCATAATGTTTCCTGACGAATATAAGGTTTTGTTTTGTGGATAAAATGTTCGTCAAGAATCAAAGCTAGTTTTTCAAGGTCAGATATTTGAACTGATCGCAAACAAAGAACATAGTCAAACGGTTTTTTGCTAAATTATTTTGCTTTGTTTCACCTTGTTTTCGAAATATTTCATGGCATTTGACTTACGTGTTACTTTCCGGTATCGTAATGGCCTAGTTTCTATTAGCCAGTGTTCTTGTATTCTTGTTATTTTAGATCTTTTTGCCACTTTTTGTCGCCGTTCGAAAATTTTTTTTTTTCACTTGTTTTACTGAATATTAATTCCAGAAAACACTTATGCTCATGAATTGTAACTACACAAATGCTTTTATAATACTCTGGACACAATTATCGATGATAAACCAATTTTAAAAATATTTTTACACGGAGCTGATTGTTTACATGGCTGCTAGCGCCATCTCGTTTTATAAGGATAAAAAGTAGCCTATGTCCATCGAAGGACATATTGTAAGGAAACCAATCAGGGTGATTGATCATAAAGTTACGGGCGATATAAAAACCGGTAAGTTGTGAACTGTGCATTAATTGGTCTATTTCATAGAAGACTTTCGTAGTGTTCAAAATCGATCGAAACGTATTTATCGTGTTGCAGAACCGTAAAACTATTAACCTAATTTCTTACAACCAAAAGCTTTTACACCTAGATGGCAGCGTCGCGGAAAGCACCTTCCAGTGTTAAATAATTTTAAACTCTGAAAGCTAACGGCCTTTTAGCGGTGATGCAATACTGTCTGTTCTTATCCTGCGTGCTTTATCTCGTTCGCACATTTGTACATTTTTAAAAATATGTGTAAATTGGCTGAGTTTAAAATTCAAAGAAGTGAGCAGTATTTGTTACTACAATCTGACGGAATGTTTTAGCATATTTTTTGTTTTGATATGTTTGACATATGCGAAGGAGATTGGGAAAAAAAGTTTTGCTGTTATATACGAGTATTGTACGCGCCACTACCATCTTGGTGTGAATTGAGACTAAAAACATCGACACTAAAAAATCATTTTTCTTATTTCATATTTTTACCTCTGCTTTATAGTATTTGTTAGTAGTTGTATACCTATAAATAAATAATTTCTTAATTGATTGATTCAAGCGTTACTTTGCGGAAATCCATAAATATCAACAAATTATATAAATATATTTAGTAATAAATCCGCTTAATTTCTAAACAAAGGTTTTAATTAACTTAACTTTAGTTCAACTAAACCAAAGAGTCAACGAACAGAAAACCAAAGTTTAAAGATACGACACGTGTTTCGCCTCTACACGAGGCATCATCAGGAGGTGTGGACTCGCCGAAGTTCGAAACGAGAGAACTCTCTCGTACTCTCGTTTCGTTGACTCTTTGGTTTAGTTGAACTAAAGTTAAGTTAATTAAAACCTTTGTTTAGAAATTAAGCGGATTTATTACTAAATATATTTATATAATTTGTTTAAATAATTTCTTTTTATTTTGTAGTAGGCGTATGTAGTCTTCCCGATCATGTACTCGTATCCTTTGTACCCTGCTTGCTAGCTTCGCTCACGAGTTAAACTTTCAAAACGTTTTTACTTGTGAACGGGTGACATGGAAACATTGTTGATTTTAGATTTCACGTATATGGATATGTGTGTATCATCATAGTGTATCTACTATTTTTTTTATTGGGGGACAGGCAGGAATAAAATAGTTCTGTCTGTCCCCTGTTACTGACTGGGGGACAGATAGAACTTTTTCAATTATTATAAGTTCCGTCTGTCACCCTGTTGCTATAGAACTTTTTTTGGCCCATCTTTCCACCTAGGGTGACAGAGCAGGGTGGCAGGTGGGAATATTTCGACTCAAAGCCTTAGATTGAAATTAAAAAAAAGATAATTGTTTTTAAACAACTGCGACATTCTCAACAACATAAAATCAACTACGGTAACAGTCTTTTTATGCATGGTAAACCTTTTAAAAACTAACCGAAAGGAACTAACATAACAAAGTAAAACAATGGAGGCCCGGGGCTATGTTATTAGGTTTCAAGCTAAGATGTTTTATATGAAAACATCGCTTTCACTCAAGAGGTTAGGTGTCCCGTGTGACATAGATAAAAGTATCATGAAATGTGGCAGAAATTCACACTGCAACTTTTATGCAGTTCTCGCGGCGGGTAGGGAATATTTTAAAGAAATATTTTATCAATTTGTAGATTACCTCTCTAGATTAATAAGTGTTTTCATAGTTAAAATGTTTTAATTCTTTTATATTTTTATGCGAGGTGGAATTATACTTTTTAATGATTTTGAATGTTTCTCTACCGATATCAAGGTAGTGCAGACTACGTGGTATTGAGTGCTTCTAAACAGAGAGAGGATTCATTCTGTTCTTACTTATGTAACGATTTAGTTATTTTGATATAATAAAATGTAGGTAATAACAGTTATTTAAAAAAACTTATGTCATGTTTAGAAAGTCAAAAATCTTTTTCAGGATTCTTGCCGTCAGTACTTCAGCGTCAATCCTGGTTGAGCGATGCCTGCCTCTTCCAGAGATAGCGGTCATTCCTTGTGGTCCTTGTAACCGTACACATAAGTCGAGAGTCTCTTAGAGCACTCGAATTAAACAAACTCTTTAATATAAAATGTATGAGTAAGCCACGTTCAGTATAAAGTGGATATAAATCGTCGTTGAGTCAATTTATCTTGTGAAATTGAGTTTCGTTCCAAATTATAACTTGATATTAATAAATAGGAAATATTTATTTGATCTCTGAAATTGGAAAATAGATTCATAGATATTTAATATTCAAGCTTAAGGGGAATCCTCAAATCCGAATTCCATACAAAATGTTTCGGACAAATACTCAAAAAGTACGCCGTATTATAGTAATTTCGAGTATTTGTCCGAAACATTTTGTATGGAATTCGGATTTGAGGATTAGCCTTAACTAAGGTTTACTTGGGGGACTTTTAGTTGTCCGAATAGCTGTTTAAATTTGTCATGATAATCATGGTTTATTGTACATAACGAGACAATCAAAACTAATATCTTTATTCCGAGGCAGTAAATCCTTTAAAAAAGAGACACTTCTAATGTAGCAGTTGTTGAAAATATACCGGTCTCTAAGTAAACTTTGTTAAACTTACAACCCATATTGGTTTCACCAGCTTGCGACTGGAAATTCAAACTGCTACCCTTCTAAGACATTGCAACTACACTGTTCTATTTACAAAGGTTGATTGCGTTACTGTGCGACGTGACACGAAAAGTTGGTAACTCCAGTGGCTTCCTGCTAGATTGGATCGGAACTTTGCAACATCAATCTAGCGTTTTCTTGCGCGTAGAAGAAAATGTATAGTAGAGCTAAGAAATTAGTAAAGTATTATAAAGCACTTTTTATAAAGCTGGAAATAAAATTAACGTAAGCTCAGTCAGAGGACTTACAACATTGTAGAACGAATATCTCGTACACAGTCTAAAATAACAGAAATTTAATCTCATGTTGTGCAAAAAATAGATAAAAAACATTGCGGTCACATTGTCACGACGAACCGTTTTAACTTTAAGCCTGCTTTAAGCGCTGTAAGCATGCACTGAAAATTTAACAGGAGCATGGCTATAAACCACTGAAACTTTGTACAAGCAAAAGCAGAAATACATATTATTATGAAGACCATCATATTCGTGTCTCGCTTCTGCACGTGATTTTGCCCGGGAGGTGAAGTCGCGTGTATATAAAAAACAGATCATGCCCTTTTTGAACTTTGAAACTACGCCCATACATAATTTCAGCCCAATCGGTTCGATAGTTTCGGCGTGATTGAGAAGCAAGTATCCGTCTATCACAAATTATATTCTATTCAAACTTTTTATTACTGCACTGCCAAAAAACTGTATAATTTTAGTCGATTCTTACTTTTACTATGATAAAACTGTAAACCGAGAATTTATATCCAAAAGTCAGTGCTAATTAAACGTAGCCTCGGGGCTGCTTGGCATTGTGTAGCTTCGACCGACCGTTGTTTTATTATTAAGCACTTACATATTTTATGCGGTGCTGCTACAAAGTTTAAAAAGTTTCTTGTTACTCTTAATAATGTTCAGTATTTACTCTGACAAAGTAAAAACATTTTTGGAGATACTTACTTATTTACCAATACCTATTTATTCTAGATTTATCATTAATACATTATGACATGACATATATAAATAAAATAATGATAAAGAAAAATAATTTATTGTAAAACATGTAAAACACACGTATAAAAAAAAGTATTTGCCCTGACTGACTTACTGACAGTCAACGAACAGGCCAAAATACTGATTGTAGAGACTCGAAATTCGGCGGAGAATTTTCATATCAAGAAGTGTATCTATTAGGAACTAGCTCAAATTTGTTTGCGTAGAAAATTAACTAAATTATTTTCTTAGTACGCGCCTACACCTCTCAAGGAATATACCGTCCAAATTTCAAGTCTCTAGGTCCAGCGGTGTGGCCTGTGCGTTGTCTGTCAGTCAGATCCAAGCTTTTTATATTTAAATATCAACAAATTATATAAATATATTTAGTAATAAATCCGCTTGATTTCTAAACAAAGGTTTTAATTAACTTAACTTTAGTTTAGAACTTTAGTACATATTACTATATTATAAACCAAAGAGTCAACGAACAGAAAACCAAAGTTTAAAGATACGACACGTGTTTCGCCTCTACACGAGGCATCATCAGGAGGTGTGGACTCGCCGAAGTTCGAAACGAGAGATCTCTCGTTCTAAACTAAAGTTAAGTTAATTAAAACCTTTGTTTAGAAATCAAGCGGATTTATTACTAAATATATTTATATAATTTGTTGATATTTATGGATTTCCGCAAAGTAACGCCTGAATCAATCAATTATCTTTTTATATTTGATGCAATTTTGACATTTCGCAATTGGTTTGATATTTGCTAGTTTTAATAAAAATCTTCTCTTCTTTTCAATAACTAAGCAAAAGCTTTTACGGTAAAGCAGGTGTGAGATAATCTTCATTAGCGAATTGTTTAAATTTAAGAGCATTTCTCGTTTAAGTTTAAAATTGCATGAGAGACAAAGCTCCCTGATTCATGATGGAGCACTCACGAGGCTCATTTATGATTTAATTGTGAAACCGGTCAAATTAAAAGCACGTGAAAACGAGCAAGTTGTATAGGGGCTTTGTTTATTAAGGATTCAGCTGAATAGCGTATCTTTTGGCATGAATTGGTTTGTATGAAATGCTGCCGATATTAATACCGTATTTGTACTTCAGAAGAATGATGATACTTCAGAAGATGAATGCCATGTCACTAAGAGATTGTTAGATATAAAAGTAGATGGATTTACGAGAAGAGGAAGACTAAAGAAAAGATGGATGGGCTGTGTGAAAGAGGATATGAACAAAGTAGGCGTGAGTACAGAGATGAAAGAGACTGATGGAAGAAGAAGACATGTTGTGCCGACCCCACCTAAGTGTGGGATAAGGGCAGGGAGATCAATGATGCTTTGTACTTCAGAAGAGTGCTGTTTGCGCAATCTATATGATGAGCTCTAGAAAATCTCTAGGAATCGAATCAATATTATGTATATACCTACGATCTTGTCATATATTACACCTTTGATTTATGAGTATGTTACAAATATAACAAGTAGTTAGCTTTAATGAGTAATGTGATACACAATGATTTTAAAGTATAATTTAGGTACTTTCCCATTAAAAGCTAACGAGGTCAAAACGAAAAAAATAACCCTTTGAAATTTGAAAAATGCTGTTCATAAGAACCGTTAGAAAACTCGGCTGTATTGCGAAGGAACAAAATAATAGTCCGTGATTCTTGGCTTGTGAAATAAGCAAAACGAGTATAATTATTCCAGCGCATTATATTGCAATTGAAGTTTCTCTTCGTGCCACGAAATTACTTGGTTGCGTTTTGTTTTGGCTCGTTCATTCCGTTATTGGTTGTACATTTTATGCCCTTTTTAGGTATATGTACGTATATTTATTAGGTATTGACGACACCGTGGCTTAGTTGATAGTGACCCTGCCTACGAAGATTGGTGTTCTGGGTTCGATCCCCGGCCGGGGCAAATATTTGTGTGACGAACACAAAAGTTTGTTCTCGGGTCTTGGGTGTTGTGATGTGTTGTATGTGTCCATGCCACCTGCGACACAGGGAATCCTAGTGCAGGGGTGTGAGTGTGTGAAATGTTTTTAAATATACCAACATATTTCCTTAGCACAAACGCTTTGGTATTAGAAAGTTAGTATTAATTATATTATATAAATAAATTATTATATACATATTTCTGGCAGTTCCACAAATAAAATAAATCGAAACTAAATCTTGTTAAAATAAAATAAAAATAGGTATGTTTACTGTTATAAATCGAATAAAACATAAATAAAGACACAATAAAATATATCTTTTTACTATTGCCTAGTGTTCGTTCGTAACTAGGTATAAATTTCGTGATTCAAAGTAGCTATATAAAAATCACTGAGCAATATTGGATGCTATCTGGTGGATTAAAAGTCCGACTACACAACGAGCCAAGCTAGTTCTAAATGCAGTAAACAACACGTTATTAAAAAGTTTTTAAGAAAAATACTGTTATTTACTCCTTCAGCGTATTCCCCGTGCACTCTATTTCGTGGCGCAAATCTTGAAAGTAAATCTCAGCTCCTTAGGAAACGTTGTGTATCTAGCTTACACTCGAACGAGTCAAGATCTATTATCGGAACAGATTGCACTCGATAGTTGGATTTTTATGGACACTTTTCAAAATTAGACAAGGATTGGGTGTAGCATTTACGTTGTATCGACATCTAATTCCTAAGGTATATCAATTGGAACGTACCTAATTATCTATCGTAATTATCTCACTATATAATATAAATTATAATGTATAAATGATGATGTACAAATGTATGAAGTTAGTACCTACCTATCTATCTATATATATATAATTACTAGCTGATGCCCGCGACTTCGTCTGCGCAGGTATCTTTATGAATTGTATCCTATGTGTTATTCTGATGTATAAGCTATATTATTGTATAGATTCATTAACATCCATTCAGTAGTTTTTATGTGAAAGAGTAACAAACATCCATCCATCCTTACAAACTTTCGCGTTTATAATATTAGTAGACCAATAGGTACCTGATACTGATATAGGGATGGATGTACTGCAAATTCTTAGATACAAGACAAACGAATGTACAGACGAATGTACTGCAAATTCATAGATACAAATAAAATAAATACATGAGAACATTTATCTAAAATTATTTTTTTTTCAGTCTATTATACTGGCAAATGGCTAAGTTGTGACAATAACTATAAAAGGGTGGGTAGGTATTACCTACCGAATACCAAGTTCTATCACAAATATCTACTAAGTTTTAGTTTCATTTTTTTTTTGACAATATTCAAAGTTAAAGCTGTGCTACGATCTTCTGTATAAGTAATAATATTGAATGAAAACCGAGTTCGCTTAGAGTTCTCTTAATTTAGTTGGTGGTTGTATATTAGAAAAGTTTTAGGGTATCATTTATTCAGGCTAAAATGTGTCTTAATCCGGGAATACCAAGTTGGGTGAGAATGCTCGTAAAATACGGATATTATTAAGCTTCATACTATTTTTAATTTATATGTTAGTAAGTACTCACTAAAGATGATTGTTTTTGACTATGACGAAATTTATAAAATCGAGCGTTTAAAATAAATTATTTGCTATTCATCCGTCGATCCTTTGAAAAAGGTTGCTTACTTTATTGCTTACCCGAAATCAACCTTTGAGGACCTTTGAGAACCTTTGAAAATTGTAAGTAAAAGGTTCCGCTAATGGAGAGTCCACGGGCGGATTATACGAGCTCGTAACTAAGGACAGAACCCTAAAAAGGAGCTAACAAATCAAATTGTTCTAAAAGAGTACGTATGTGAGCTGAAAGTTGATTCTGTATAATTTATATGTTTATCCGAACATTGAGGCCGATCGATGAAGATAACAAGATTATTTTGCAAAGTTCTGCCTTTGTTATTCCGGGGAACTTTGACCTCGACAAATTGGTGTAGACAGATTGAGATTCGGGGTAGGACTTGTTAATTTCTTATGTAAACTTATGAAAAGCACCTGTTTTACAGGCTGGAAATAAAAACAATTACTATCGTTATCTGAACATTTTCATCACTCACAGAAGGGGTGAATATTTAATTAATATTAACCCTTTACATCGCTTGTGCACTTTTAAGTGACTGCACTGTACTTGCTTTTAGGTATTTTTAATGTGAGCTTGTACAGTTATGTCAAAAATAAATATTTTTCTTCTTCTTCCTCTTCTTCTTATTCTTTATGACGAAATTCATAGCATGGATATTGAATGAATGAATGAATGAAAACTCTTTATTGTACCAGGAACTTAAAGACAACTATACATATTATTAATGAGCATTTACAATGGGCGGCCTTATTGCTAAGCAGCGATCTCTTCCAGGCAACCTTGGAATGGAGAGTGAGACTAAAAAACGATATTGATATCTTCAGTTTATCTTTAGGTTCATTTAAGAGATCTTTGTTCAAATTGAAATAGTAGGTTCCTAATTTCTTTGAACCCAATTTTTGTTAACTAACCTTTGATATATAACATACTAATAATTTGTGTAAGATTGCTTTTTTTTCACCAATTGATGTCAAAACTCGTTACAATTATATTGTGTACAATTATAAGTGGATAGCAAATTTAAACATATACTGTAGAAACTAAGAATAATGAATCTTTCGTGGTTTGTTGTCTGTCATTGTACCGAATTAAATAAAATAAAATAAAATTAATGATTAATGTTAAAAACTTCTTTATATAAGAAGAAGAGGTTTTACTAAGTTCCAAAACATCACAGTTGGATTATATTAAAATGGCGAAAGTTTTTGAGGATGGTAGGACAGATGGATGGGGATAGATGTCGGTTATCAACCACGAAACCGATTGATCTGAAATTTTGTGTGGATCTGGAAAAGAACATAGGACATACCTACCTACTTTTCCTCCCAATACCACTCAGGCAGCAACTAGTATGTCATCATAATTTTCTCGGTAAAATTAATAAAAACGTTTTCCAAAGAAGCCTTTGCGAAACTATTATAATGAAAAAGGCGAGATTTACGCTCTGTTATTATTGGCAAAGTTTGCAGTTTCCACCGCGGCGGAGCCACAATGCCTCAAACTCTTAAATGGCACTGGTGTATTAATGCCTTTCCATATAATGTATGCAGTACTTTATTTTTCTCAAGTTGCCTTAAGCCGTAAAACCCGCTTTCATTCATAAGATTTAAGTGGCGTAAAATACTTAAATTTGTACAACGTTAGGTTTGGTTGGAGTTGTTATTGTTTTAATCGGTTCCAGGCAACCATGGTTGAACATTTTTTTTCAAGCGTAGATAGTAAGAAATAATTAAATAAATATTTTGGACATTACACACAACGGACGAAAAGGAAACCAGCATGTCATAGAACCTAAAAAGTTCGAAAAAAAAAAAACATGTGCACTTAAGTGCACGATAGGAGTTTCTTCGAGGCGCACTTGAAATCCTTTCACCACACTGGTTCGAAAGAACTAGTGACACGATAAGAGGAAGACTGCTGGGCAAAGGACCCCTGTCTTCAACTCATTCCGGTCTCGTGCTTGACTGGCCCATTCAGTTGGAACTTGGTAAGCTCGTCTCACCATCTAGTTCTTGGTCTGCTGGAACACGACGTGTTCAAGCTGTTCTAGGGCACTCTGTAGTTTTCCTGGCCTCTTCTGACATCTGGCAAACGAAAAGTAAGAAATATTTTATAAAATTTTATTAATTAGTAAAAAATACATATTGATTCCCTTGCCTCAAAGGTTCATATATACAAATTAGTCTGCAAATTGTATTTACTGAACGAAACCATTTTCTTACCATTTAATTTCTCGTCAGCATACCTCAATGCAGTTACGGAGAAAAAGTGCTATGCAAATCAAATAACGGAATTCCAACTTACTGCTGCAAGCAGGAGCCAACGTTTTTGCTGACGGATCCTTTCTTAGGTTTTTTTAAAACCAACTTTTCCCAGGAATTTATTCTGTTTGGGATCTTTAATTGATGGAAAGATGTTTGTTATAACATTGCTTGACCACATTCGATGTACTATATAGGTACGTAACGTTTGTACCTAACCTACATACAAAACGATTGGTTTTATGTGTAATACCTGTGTTCAAAAATCATAAAACTTTACTTTCGCCCATCTCTTCTGTTATCTGATACAGATGCTGTAGGAGTATAAATATCTTTAAAAAAATAAACAGACCGCAATTAAATGCACTGCTTCAAAGCGGACGCTACATTGTCGGTTTCGGCTATAACAATATGATTGTTCGGAGGTTTCATAGCTCTGACACTAGAACCAGCTTCTTAGCCAAAACAAGACTGCACTGCGAATATATATCAAGTTATAGTAATAAATTAAATAAATAAATCAAATTTTATTTAAGACCGAGATCCATAAAATACAATACAAATAAAATTAAAATGTCACACAGAAAATTAAAATACACATAACAATTTAAATAAAAACAAAGAGTACCTAATGACAAAAAGAAAGAAAACAAAAAACTAAAAACAACACATTTTACACAAATTTTTAAATTAAACAGACCCTATAATATTTAAGTTACAGTCATAAAATAAATAAGTTTTGGTACTTCAGCTGAAAGACAACCAAGCTTACTATCTACACTTGCAGTCCCGCAACTGAGGTCAGGGCCATAATATCTTCTGTTATGCAAAGATCGCCTGGGACTTAGGGTATTGTTTGTTTGGCGTTTACAATATCTAAGTAGTTTGCAGATGCTAAAACTTGACCACTGTAACATCGTTTTATCAGTTGCTGAATTTTCTACCTGTACCTTTTTTCCTCCGTGCCAGTACGTATTACTATGTATGTAGATATGTAAATGACTGAATTTTTTTATAATACCTACTTAAATTATTTTTAAACATCAATGTTATAACAATCGTCCTTGATAAAATAAATATTTAATGCTCATTTCCATTTTATTGTGTGGTAAAAGCTTCGAGATTGCTAGATTCTCGAAGGGTGAAAAGTAAGGCGCGGTGAAGAGGATTTCCTATAATTAGGTGTCCCACTGATCTCTAAGTGTACCAAAGAACTTGTATACCTACTATTAGTATAGAAGCTTTCTGAGTGTACCTCATTGCAGATGTACCGCATATTTACCGTCAATAGGATTTTGGTATGTCATGTCATTACCTCTCCTCCGTCCTCCGCTTAGCTTGTTTACAATAACAATGTTTCATGTTTTCTAAAATTATTCTTGTTTGTTTAGTATTTGGATGTTTATTCATTGAATTGTGAACAAAGGCGTCTCCCCCCACCCCCAGCGGCCGGCACCATGAGGTTTAGGTTTGTATTTTTATCGAAATGAATTCAATTTCCCGAACCTCTGTTGAACAAACCTCCAATTAATTTATCGATTCCCGATTTTAACGGGGAAAGTTGTTTTGAAAACGGCGCTATAAGGAAAGATAAAACGCGGCAATGCATTAATTTTTTATGGATCTTTACGTAGCTTTAAAATAATTATAAATAGGCAGACCCTGAAGACCAGGGTTTGTATATGTATCGACACTGAAAATAGGTATGTGATGTCCGTCTCTCAATGGAATTGCTTACTTAGGGATATATAACTTCAAATGTAGGTACCTACCTAAAGAACAAATTACTCGTAGTCAACTAGAAACTCGATAAAACTAAAAAAAACTGTTCTTTTTCAGCATGTTGATGATGACCACATTTATGGTAGGACTGTGCATGTTTGCTTCAGGTAAATAATTTGTGAAATCAGATAAAATTAAAAAGTTGAAAACCATGGTGGGTATAAAAATTCTCAGCTATACATATATCATATCAGCATATACATACGACTTGTATATTTTCATCAAATATAGTTTAAAAAAACTTCTCACTTAAATCAAGTTTCAAATAAAAAACCGAAATAATATCGGTCCATCCGTTTCTGCGATACGATTCCATATAAAGAGAGACAAACAGACAAAGGCTTTTAACACTCCTCTTTTTGCATAGGGATTAATGAGTAGTTTTTCATAGTAAGTGCATTGTGTCCGTAGCCTGTAACGCCCGTTACGCCCGTATTCATAAGGGCTACGTCGTACGCCTACGCCGTAGACTCCGCTACGAATTTCTTACCGTTATTGATATTAAAGTAGCATGTAACAAACAGATCGATAGTAAATTGATAAGAAGAGATAAAGATCGAGCTTTTTGACCTTGTGGGAGACCGTATTCATTATGAACTGCCAAAGTATTGATGATTATCATGGTAATGTGTTGTATAAGTCAATCACTATTTTTAATAATTTCAGGACTGGCATGTTTATTCAAAGGACTAAATATGTACGAGTATCACAAAGGAAATTTTCAAAATTTAAAAAATGCCAAACTTATCATGTCTGTGGGAACGGTTTTGATTGTATTTGGTCCTGTTATTATGGGTACGTATATTCAATATTCTCTTCGTCTATAAGTATTTGTTATATGTATCATATCGTGTCATATATAGAATTATATTTGTTGGAATAGAAGAAATATTCTTATTTCTTCTATCCTTACAAAATTCCAACAAAATCATTACCTTAAGTTCTTATTTTGAATCAAATCTTAGGTAATAATCAAAGTTAACCACAGACTATAAGTTCCCAATAGAAAAAAAAAATGTCTCAAGCAGAATTTTGCAACATCCCTGTTTCAAAATACAGGCCTAGTTATGCTCGCTTACTGAAAAGTGGCCAGCTGGTATGATAAATAATGACGTTGGATTACGTTTTAAAATTATTTTTCAGGATTAGCAGCAATATACTACATGATGAGTGCCAAACAACTGAGGGACGCAACTCAGTTGAGCTAAACGATAAATATCAGTTAATTTACGATAAGTATTCACACATTTTTATTCAAATAAAAAAAATACAACATCGCTATCGTAGCCAGTATTGATACTTACGCATCAGCAAATATCTTAAATGGTTTTTTAAATGGTTTTTTAAATGGAGGACAGATGGGAATCAATAGTTATATTTGTATTGGTGACGGGGGGACGGATAGAACTTTTAAAATTAACAAAAGTTCCACCTGTCCGCCTTTTAGCAACATTGAAACAGGTAGAACTTTTTTGACCCATCTGTCTGGAATAATTCCATAATAAAATAATATTATATGTAGGATTTAAAAAAATACCTCGCCCATTTCTGAACTTTTACAAAATACCAAACGCATTTAAAACACATGAGCAGCCATAAAACCTATTTATATAGAAAACGAATTCACAAAACCAGCCATTTCGACGCAAAAATCCGTGATCGCTAATTTATGCAAAGCTTTTATCGTACAGAAACTAACTAATTAAATTTTACAGCATCACATCCCGTTCCCGCCGCAAATCCTAATTCGGGATAAAGTGGGATAGAATAACGGACAGGTATTGCTTTTTTAATCTCGCGGTATTTTGTTGTTTGTTCCGATGAAAAGCTAGATAAGTAATACGGAACCAAAATATTATTAATAAGAATAAGCATCTTAATTTTGTTCATACAATTGAAAACTAAGGTACAGTCAGCTGCACCAATATGTTACCACACTCTTAAGCTTTCACATCAATATTTCGTAAGAGGACTACATTAATTTGAAAATGCTTGCGTGCAATTGTCTTTGCAATATTAAGAGTAATATAAATGTGAAAGCTTGGGAGTGTATACTTGCCTGTGCAGCTGACTGTACATAATAAAAAAAAAACATAAAAATACAAAATAATATGCAAATAGGAGGCCACTCAGCATTTGCTTCAGAAGTAGTGGGACCTACTTCTGCGTGCGTAGCGACAACTAAATGCACGCATTGTTTAAATTACGTGAGTATATTACCATAGAGTACCGCTAATATAAGTCTCAAACACGCATGTATCAAAATTTTTTTAGAAATCTTTATTGCGTAACTTTGTAAAGATGGACGTTTGTTCTGCTTCACGCCGAAACTATTCAACCAAATAGTACCAAGTAATCATTAAAATATATTAACTTTTATCCGTTATAAATTCATAAGTTTTGTTGAGTTAAAAGAAAGTTAATTAACATGTTAATAGTAAAACCGGGCGGCGAAAGATTTCACATGGAAATTACTTTATAAGGGCATGCGGTTTCATAAAAATACCTGTGTTTTGTATGTAAATAGGTACTTCAGCCTATGAAAAACAGTTTATTTTTGGGAAGGGGTTACGTTATTATGGATATAAAGCTTATACAATTTGTCTATTAATGTCCCTATACGGCCAAAAGGTGGGTATTCCCACGTCAAATACTCGTATGTTGATCACAAAATAAGTTAAAAAAATAAATAAAGGGGAATTAATATACACCTTGTAAGGTGTCAGTACAAAGTTAAACTCAAAAACCTACGTCCAAACATCAACCATTTTAAGCTCTGTAATTTATATTTTCTCCAAACAACAAAAATAAAGACGAAAACAAAGGAGGTGTCCAAATTAAATGCACGAATAAACTTCAAACAATACATCAGAATTACAGTGAAAACATGAAGAATTAAGTTTAAATACCCTCAGGGTCAGAGGCTTTGCTGGTAACAAAAACACAGAATAAATAAATAGAGTATAAATCAATGGTAAGATTAATGAGAACGCCCAGTGAGTTCTGATTCAAGTTATTAGATGTTTTTGTCTGCGTCCCTTTATTGGTTTGAATTCTGTAGGAAAATGTCTTAGATTAAATTTTCTAGCCTTTTAATATTAAAGAATGAGAAATATAGAGATACATGCAATCATAAAGAGATAGCAAGAAAGTTCACCTACGTTGAGTAATCTGTTTTCGAAGAACGAGCAGCTTTGTAAGCTACCAAGTGGCATTACTAGTTTGAAAGCACGTATAACCTATATATATTTTCTGTGACTCAGGGCGGGAGCTAAGGTCGAGGTAATTAAATAATTTAGCAAGCAAAAAGCTCCCAGCCTGCCCTTGCACAGGATAACTTTTCGACTTATCAAGAGACCATAACATCAGAACCAGCACAGTGTCTCTATGTTTTGCATATAGTGCTTTGCTCTTTGTTATATTTTACATTAGCACGAACATGAAACAAAGAGACAAAAACTCATATCCACTTAGGAATTATTGACCGAACGAAGAGCAACTCTCTGAGGACAGATAAATCGGCTTTTGTGCTTACCTACTCGTACATATGTCTACTACTCTCATTTAAAAATATATTATTTTCATTATGGTAGTTAGATGCGTTTATCAGCATTGCTATTTAGAAATTGTCACTGCCATCACCCGTCTTAGCTTAAAATTAAATGAATTCGGTTGTCATCTATTTTTCATTATAAATTTTGCCTGCAAGCTGGGTTTAACGAAAACTGTGATAAAACGGAACGCGTTTTGGCAGTCACTTAATATTGCAACAGCAAGGGATTCAAACAGTCTTAGCGGAAGTATTACGCGGTATTACTTGGCCAGGCCGGTTCAAAGGAAAATAGTCCGTATCAGCTCATATTTGTTCCTGGTTTTCATTCGCCTGACCTTTCGCGGATATTGGAAAATTGAATCGACAAGCTATTGTGACGTTTGGCAATAACGTTGTAATCCTTCCATTCCTAAATAAATAAGATGTTTTTTTTTTCAATAAAATCATACAGAAGCAAGTAACATTATTCTTATTCAAATATTCGAGGCAAACATTTCTTCGAGGACACTTAACAAATCAAATCTGTTTTTGTTTTATTGTATCTTTAGTCCAGCAAGTCCACAAGTTTGCCTTGATTTATTCATGTCGACAGATGATAAGGCAGGTGTGCGAACTCAGCTTCGACGTCTGCGGGCAGCCGAGGGTAAGCCAGCCATCTGCGGGGCAAAACAAGCTACATTTATTACGAACTTTGGCCAGAACATACCGGGTGCGGCAAGTGAATACGTAAAATTGAACTATACAATGTCCAACTTTCGGTGAATTTGTTGCGAATTGGTGGCCGGGGAGTGGTATAAACTGTTTTTTAGATGCAACTGTAATGGGAGCTGTCGTCTCGTTCAAAAGAGTTGGAACTGCAAAATTTAAAAGCAGGTATTACTTTGTTTTTCAAATTTTCAGCTGAAAACGTTTTCTGTAAATTTATTCCACCGAAAATTTTGAAGTTATGGTATCCTCATAAAAAGTTAAATTTTATTCAAACCAAAAGAAAGTTCAAGGCACTGTGAACTTTAATGAAATTAGCGACATTATGTTTACATTTTATAGAGTTTTCGTTATTATGCGAATTGCGAATGAAATTGGAATCTCAAACGCAACGTATGGAGGTGGTATCAATTGAATTGAATTGAATGTGTTTACTAAATTAAATAAAAAAAAAAAATTAATTATCATAATTATCCTTGTCAAAGATTGCATCGTGTATGAAGTTAGTTTTGAATTATAAAACTATTTTTTTTTCCAAAAACTGAGAATTTGATTTTAGCATAAGCTCGAATATCACTGAACATTTTTTACGGGAAACCTCGATAGCAAATGCATTGAAAGTCGCAAATCGAAAAATGAAAATTCAACGAATTGAATGCAGGATCATCCAAATTGGCCCAGTGGCTGGAGTTATAACAGTTTACTTACTTTTCTTTTTATTGAATTTTTAGAGCGCCATTCGATTTGGATTTACGATTATTTTATGGGAACCTTGAAAGTTTTGCACTTTGGATGGGTTTTTACAATGAGGGCTTATGAATTTGAAGAAGTCTATTTCCTGTACTGAATAATTTTCCAATACTGAATAATATGCGCATAATTAGGCATGGAAATGATTGCTACTTCTATTTCCATATCGCATGGTGATATTATTTCATTTTATAACATATAATCGGTGATTTTATACCACACTGTTAGTTTTCATCAGTGGCCTAAGTTGCCCGCAATAAATTATATTTATCTCTTCTCTAGTATCTCTCCAGACATCATACGCCTATGAGACATAGGTCTATTAAAGCAAGCAACTGAACTCCAATCTGATGTCTGCTTTCGAAATTTGCTGCCAGCTGAAAAGCTTTATTTGTCGCCTATTAGTATAAAGTGCCTAACGGTGAAGGAAAACATCGTGAGAAAATCATTTTATAAAACCTAAAAAGTTCGATAACATGACATGTGTCAAGTGCACTAGGTTCGAGGTGCACCTGAAATCATTTCACCGCACTGGTTTGAAAGAACTAGTGACACGATAGGAAGGAAGTATAAAATCCTCAAATAATTAATGCAGCTGAATGCTCATTATTTCGTTTGCCCGCTTTTCCTACGATTTTTTTTCTTTCTATCTCATGACCGGTCTTCCCGGACCAACGTAATTTTCCCAAAGTAATGTTCTCGTAAAAGTGGCGAGTTGTTGATGGGCCGAACGTCAAACGGACCACCTGCGCACATTGAAATGTGGTCCACATTATCCTGAGAAGCAACAGCATTAGTTTACTTGAAGAATTTGAGAATATAGAATATTTTTGGCGGAAAATATTGGCGTAGAATAATGATGTTAAAATCTTGTAAAATTAATGTTCATAAAATCAATCAAGGCCTATTAATATGATCATTGGGCCTACCTAGTCCAAATATCATATCTTATTATGCATATATATGTATGCATTAAAACGGTGAAGGAAAACATCGTGAGAAAACCGGCATGTCATAGGACCTAAAAAGTTCGAAAACATGTGTCAATGCTTGACACATGTTTTCGAACTTTTTAGCATAATCTTTGACTCAAGTGCACCAGAGGAGTCTCTTCGAGGCGCACTTGAAATCCTTTCATCATACATCCAGGTTCAAAATAACTAGTGACACGATAAGAAGATTATGCATAAGGCCTGGATTATCATTATTTTAGTGCAAGTACCTTTAATCCGACTAAGTAAGTAGGCAACATTTTATCAAAATATTCAAGTCAACGCTCTCACCTCGCCTACAAGTTTCTCCCAGTGCCACTTACACGAGTTTTACATTTCCATTTATTATGCACTCGAATGCTCTCAACGATACGCTTCTACTAGGGATTATCATTTATTCCGTGACTTAAGCGTCTTCAAGTACAGAGTAAATATGCAAACGTGACATGTCTGTCTGTCTTGGGTACTCATACTAAGGTACAGAAGGTACAGGTAATTAGATATAAGATATACCTGTGGCTCTAAAAAAAGAAAAGGATAATTTTGCCACGGATAAAAAAAGTGTAGTTGTACAGCAAAGGCTACAGAATGGAGTTGCTGGAGGCAGACTGTTCATAGAGTGGGCCATGTTGATCACGGTCTTCAGTTATGAAATACCGACCTTAAGGAGAAGAGATAAAATTCATACATTTAACATAACATAACATAACATTCACACACTCACACCCCTGCACTAGGATTCCCTGTGTCGCAGGTGGCATGGACACATACAAGACATCACAACATCCAAGACCCGAGAACAAACATTTGTGTTCGTCACAAATATTTGCCCCGGCCGGGGATCGAACCCGGAACACCAAGCTTCGTAGGCAGGGTCACTACCAACTAAGCCACGGTGTAACGGTGGTTTAGTTCCAAAGTGTATTAAACATTTCCTCGAATGAATTATTCGCACTTTCACGCTCACTAGACGCAATTCAATGAGAAAAAACACAATCCAGAGTTACCCCTAATGATTGCGTAAGTTTGTAGGATAAGATATTATATGAAAACCTACACAAGCTTCCTAGTAACAAGAAAAGTAACTTTTTCTTTGTAAGCCTATTTTGTCCTATTGTTGGATAAAGGCTTCCTCCAGAAACAAGTTACCTATTAAATGTCCTTTCAATATCCACGAACGTACGTTGATTCTCTTTAATAGGATTAGCCCGTTTTTGGTGGTGCTTTGAAGCTGGTGGATTTACTAAGCGGATTATCTTTTTGATCCTTCTAATAATTTGTAAATTTTTTTTATCTCTATGTATCCTAACCTAACCAAATACTCGTATATTGCCCATACGTTACAAAACGTAGAATGAAAGTAGGCAAATTAAATGTTTACTTAATAATTAAATTATATATAATTACTAGCTGGTGCCCGCGACTTCGTCTGCGCAGGTATCTCTATAAATTGTAGCCTATGTGTTATTCTGATGTATAAGCTATATTATTGTAAAGTTTCATTAAAATACATTCAGTAGTTTTTACGTGAAAGAGGAACAAACATCCATCCATCCTTACAAACTTTCGCGTTTATAATATTAGTAGGAAGTAGGATTTACATAAATATATACTCATAGTACCTAGTTAGTTTTTATAATAAATAACTACTACATATTATGTACGATTAGGATCAACAGGATGAACATTGAACAAATAACGTTTATACCTACAATAAAACTAAAGTATCTATAAAACCCAAATCATTGTTATCTAATCCGTGTTATTTGTGTCTTTTCAAAGCCAAGTGTTTCCAGACCTCCGCTAACATCACGAACCAGACGATTGTAGTGCATAATTTTAATGGGAAAGAAGTTCTTACGTTTATTTCATAAAGTTTCCAATAACCATTATCAGTAATCAATGGTCAAATATTTCGTTGTTGAACAAAGTGCACAATCCCCAAAAATATTCGAAAAACACAAAGAAGTCTCATCTATAAATATCAATCAGCCAAACGAAAAGTTAATACAATAACCGTGTAAAATGTAAATCAAAATACATGAGTATATTTTCGCTTTCATACAGTGTGGAAATTCTTCGAAAAATATGGAAAATGCACCTGCCATGATTCTGATTTAAATGCAAAGCTTGGAAATCGAATCGCGTCGCTGCGATGCGATCATTTATCGATATTCGCTCTACCTATTGATGTGAGTCAAAAAATCTGAACATTACATATAATCTTTCTGAAAAAGATTATGCGAATAAAATAGTAGGTGTACCTATCTTGTTTAATTACATTATTGTTACCAAACTATTTTATACCTATGACATAATTCAGCATGCACAAGAATTTAATACAAAATGCCATACAGTTTTATATAAAATGGCCGTACACTAACATATAGTGGATACACACGGAGAAAAGTTTGAATGGAAAAACATTAACTCTGAGCAGCTTTATTGCTACGACAGAGCGTACGGTATGCAGTGTAGGTATTCGAAGTTCTTAGTCCACTCAATATACCTTCATAATTCTGAACTGGGAGATCGTGGTGAGAATAATTAATATTAAGAGAAAATATCTCGTTTGCGTATAAATTTCTTACTCGATAAAAATGATTTAGTCGCGGAAAACAATTTGCTTGAGTGCCGTGTAATGTAAGTGTTTTTATGACTTTCATATACGAATAATTTATTGATATTTCCTGTTATGAGCTGAATAAGAAGGTCGAATGGTTTTCAAATTAAAGAGACGAAGAAGATATCAATTCACGCAACTGGTTCAGTGAGTTGACTAAAGACCTAGACTGGACAAACTTTTAATGAGTTTATAGTACGAGAAAATCTTGCGGAACTGATAAAAAATTTAGTCCATATTCCACGCAACAAAGAGGGTTTTGCTACGACTCGTCTCGTGTAAAGCTCGCTCTAGTGTTTAAATATTTTATACGACTCCAAGGTGATGACATTTATGGATAGATTTATAAGTATTTATCGGATTTTTTTAGCGTAGCATAAAGTATAATATTGCCGTGTTCTACGCTTATTCGATGATTTATCTTTTACTTAACCTTATACCCGTTGTGTAGTTACTTCATTTGCTCAGCGTCAAACTCAGCAGTTAATTCGTCAACGTAGGTATGACCAAGCTGGCAACGTCACGGCTGGGTACATTATAAATTAGTCCAAATTGAGACGGTGGCGGCACCTACTGTCCAGGTGACATAATTCAATTAGATTGCAAACCATTTGTTAGCGTACCGGGCGGTGCAGTGAATTATGCGCTGCCTTCTCCCAGCTCGCTATAGCTGGAGAGCAAAAGCTGGTAAACTGTCTATACCTGCTGGTGTATATTTGGTTTAGCTTCACCAACAGCATCCTAATCAATACTGTCTCACGTTTTTACCCTCTTTAGAATTAATAAATTAATTAATGAATAAGACCTATATTTATGGTTATTAGATTGTAACGGGTATTCATCGCGCTCACCTTATCCATTCTTATAAGCGCGATGAATACCTGTTACAATCTAATAACTACGGTTTACGGTTTAAGATATATTATTTTCAAAAGATTTAAACATAAATCACTTACAGAGAACACATAATAATTTTTAAATAATTACATAGTTAGCAGTGAGAACCTCATGCATTTTAATTATACTTGGTGAGTAAGGTACACATTTATGTACCTACCTACTTCTAGATAATTAAGGAAAAATATTGAATAGCACGGAAAACATTATTATCTAAAATAATATTCCGAAAGCAAAATAACCATGCAAAATGTGGGTAGATTGAAAATATTTAGCAGCGGATCAAACACAAACTGTGTGCTCGCATAACAACAATCGAATTTTAACTCGTAACTTGTTATCTTGGAGCTAACTATGTGTGATAATCGCGAAAGGCTACAAAAAACTACCTATATTAATCCGAAAGACCGAAGATATTTTATTAAATGCAACGGGTCGCCTTATTCTAATCTCCATATATTCCAGGCAAGTACTTCTTCATTTCTTTGCAGACCATACAATAATGGTACTACTGAGCTAGTCTAACGATAAAGACAGAATAAAGTCAAAGGTACTTCATCATCATCATCAGCCCACTTTAGTCCACTGCTGGACGTAGGCCTCTCCCATAAAGCGCCACTGAGCTCGGTCTTCGGCTCTCCGCATCCACTTTTTACCGGCTGCCTTTCGTATGTCGTCACTCCACCTGGCCGGAAAAGGAAAGGTACTTCAGATGGTGGAAATAAACCGTTCCGATTGGTTTATTTTATCTTACCCAGCTGGCTTTATTCACCTGTTTCTGGTAATGCATTCACTGATAAACTTATAGGAGTGTACTTGAACTGGTAATGTGGATTTATGCGATGGTGACTTTTATCTGCAGCTGTTCATGCAGGTTTTTGGAAAAGAGAGAACTGCAGTAGAGCACTGGTATAAAATGTGGAGTTATGTGGTTTATGAAAGCTTTACATTTTCACAAATATATTTCTCAGTACTTAATAATTTAACAGAAGAAAAATGTTAATGCCCTTATAGCGTTGATTTGTTCGACAGTTTCGACTCAGAGAGCTAAAATGTTATAGATTCGAGATCGTAAGTTTTCGATTCTAAAAATAACTTAGTAGAGACTATATTGACTATATTGTGTGGGCATTTTTACTCCACACACTTTTTGGTTTCACTTTATTTGATCTTTTTGTAAATTTATCTTTAATCACACTTATCTTTGAAACTATATGTAAAAAATAATCGGAATCTCTTACTTTAGGTTTCTAAAATAAAGAAAACCTCGGACTCTCGTCGTACAAAACGGTATAAATAAATAAATATTTCACACAACGCCATCTAGCCCCAAACTAAGCAGAGCGTGTACTATAAGAAACAGATGGCTGATAGAATTCATAAATACTTTTTTTTTTAATACATACATAGAAAACACCCAGACTCAGGACAAACATTAATGTCCATCACACAAATGTTTCTCCTGAAGCGGGAATCGAACCCGCGACACCGGGCGTGGCAGTCCAATACACTTGCCATTCGACCATCCGTGTCGTCAATGTAGTTAAAAATACCCTAGAGCGTGATCTAAAACTCAAGGAAACTGGTAGGGTATTTTGAACCACCGAGGTCTGCAGCTGATTGTTGGTGAAATTGTCTGTAGGACCAGTAACAATGGTCGTCGCACTAACGGGACCACTAACGTCTATTTCCAACTTCGCCGGCGATTCTCACACCGCCCTCTCTAGTTCTGCTAAATAATATTTAGCTTATTCGTTTTATAAATTATTTTCAACCGACTTTAAAAAAAGGAGGAGGTTCTCAATTCGGATTAGTTTTTTTTGTAATGTTTGTTACTCAGTACTTTGTCATATATCGTGAATACGTCTAATAAATAGATGAACGCCGGCTGCATGCACGAAAACGTTGACGTCTTTGGTAAGGCTCTCATTGTCCGGTAACGCTCATTGACTGGTAACGCTGTCATTGTCCAGTAACGATCATTGTCCGGTAACGATGGTAGTCACGTTAAACTATCGTCCGTAAACCAGCTTTACAGACATCCAATTATTTTTTTTGAAAGAAATAAGTTTCGATTTGGTCCCCTAGAAATTTCATGAAAATGGGTTCAGTACCTACTTTGGTTTTGAAATCAAAATATCTGAAAAAATTACATAACGAAATTGCGTAATTTGCATCCTTGCGACTTTCGGTGGTGGTGACTGTTTTAGTGGCGTTCACTAAAACAGTCCAATTGAAGTAGGGGCATATCATTATTATTCAGTCACTGATTTCCAATCAACTGTTCAGAACAAAATAGAGATTGATTCACAACACCATTCCCATTTTCAACATAATTTTCACTGATTTGTATTTCATCAGATGATAAAATTATTTCAGTCAATGTTTTAAATAAATAAGAAAAGTTTCACTTCCCTTCTTATTTATAGGTATTGTATGATAATAATATAACTAGTACAATGGTGTGAGAGAAGGCCCAACTTACGCAATAGAAAATCAAGATCTCGCATTTTCAGATGAAGTTGCTTTGGACATGTTCTGTATAGTAGTTATTCGGTGGCCCTTCCTAGTCGTTTCAACTTTGGCTGTAAACGGCTTTTTGGCCTGAATTAGCCTGCTCTATGCTTTGATCTTCAAGAAATAACAAGGCTTGAAAACTGCTCAAACTGGATCAATTATGTTGTGTCAGATACTCTGCCGCAAAGAAGTTATGTGTCGCTCTCTTGATGGTAAGAGATCACGCCTGCCCATGACCAAAACAGTGCCAAACTGGACTTTGATTCCCATAGGCCGGTGCAGACTGCTAAAGCGCTCGTCAACATTTTGATGGTCAGTCTTAAAAGCCCAGTAATTTCACTAGCTACAGTGCCCTTTAAACCGGACCACAGTAATGCCTACACATTGCGGCTATGCAACTGCTTTGCGGCAGAATATCTGGCACTGTGTTGGTACCCATCTATACGGCATCCTGCAGGGGACGCTAATGAAATATATAAATATTTTTTTTCCTAGCTTTAGTTATTTTATTTTAGCTATTTTATAGAGTGTACACGCGACCCTTAAAAATATTTTAACAAGCCTAAAAGAGCTCTCACTCGGAAACAGTATTTTCATACGTCGGAAATTAGTCGACATGAATGAATGATCGTCTGAATTTTTCGCCTAATATATCGTGCAGTAAGATTTATGGAATAACTAACTCTAGCAGCGGTTTTGGCTGTGCCGGTACCCAAATTAAGTTTCAAAACAATTTATACAAATATAAAGACCTTAAATATATAGATATATAAGAGCCTTGAAATTTGTAGAATGTGTTCGTCAAGAGCTTGAAGTGCGCACTAAAAAAGGAGATTCGTTAATTCTCGATGCAGACGAATTTGCGGGCGTCAACTAGTTAAATTATTTTACTGTTAGATTGTGGCTTTGGCTTTACTCATGTGGTACGACAACCTGGATGAAAACACCAAAAAAAGAAGAAAAAGTTTTTTCATTTAAACAAGTATCGAGACGTCAAGGCGCTCTCCTGATAGTAGTGATTACGTCTGCCCATAGCCAAAACAGGGCTAGCAGTGAAATTACGTTCAGGTAAACCTACTGGTAATTTAGGGTTACAAACACGAATTTAGACGGGACAACATGTCGTTGTCAGCGGAAAGCCGCAAACTAAATTGCGGATTCGAATGCACATTGCACAAGATATGTGGGTACATGATTCAGGCCTGTTGCTAAACATAAGAAGAGCGGCTAGCGATAAATAATAAAGTAATCAATATTTTTGGAGTTTTCACACTGGGCTATCTAGCCTCAAACTAAGCAGAGCTTGAATTATGTGAACCAGATAACTGATAGAATACTTATACATTTTTTAAACATAGGTACATAAAATAAATAGAAAACACCCAGGCTCAGGATAAACACCGATGTTCATCAAAAAGAAAAGAAAAAAGAAAAATATTTATTTTGACTTAAAACTGTACAAGCACACAATTGCATTAAAAATATATATATATATAGGTAAGTAGGTAGCCGGATTAAAAGTATGTGCAGGTACAGAAGTCAAAAAAGGTCCATGCTCAGCATGTGTTGTAGTAGACTGCAACGCTGATTTTCAGCATGGACCCTCGGTTGACACACGGACAAAGCACGAACGTAAAAAATAGAAAAATAATATTTTATAAGTACATTTTTAACCAATAGTAATTTTTAATTTTTAAAGAAACAGTAACAGAAAAAAAGTAAAATTGCTAGGATATTTTAATCTAGCTAATTTCTAAAGTAGATCATGAATGAAGCGAGTGATTGCAACTTAACACAATGTTCATTCTATCAGTCAAAAGTAAGCAAGTGAGTCACTAGGTAGTCTAGGCACGTCTAGGTACTGCAGGTAACATAAAAGATATCTACCTACTAATATAGTAACTATAGGTATTTAGCAGGCTAATTATACTATAAGAAGTAGGTACATAATAAAACTTTACATCACATAAATGTTTGTCCTGAAGCGGGAATCGAACCGGGCGGTGGCACGAGCGTGGTAGTCCAACACACTTGCCACTTGGCTTTACGTGTCGTCAAAATAATAAATACTACGATAAATAAATACTAGATTTTTTCAGGTCCTCCAATCATCATCTGAATTTGGATTTAAAGGTCAAAATCGTGTACTTATGGTCCTGCCATAATTACGCGTTTCTTTCCACCTTCATCAGTTTTCCGCTGTTAATCTGTTTACTATGAAGGATGTATGTACGTTATAAAAAAAAAGTTGCCGTGGCTGTCCGCGTGGTCTAAAAATGTAGAAAAGTCTTATTTCTAGACCACGCAAGGTCTAGTAAGCAAATTAAGTGTTTATATTCGCTCTCCGCTCCGCTTCTCGCTTTGCTTACACACGTTCTAACCCTTAGGCGTTCTGTGGTGAGTACGGATGCCACTGACGGCGGCATGCGATCCTAATTAATATGAAGCGCCACGGTTTGCGGTGAGATGTACCTGAATGGTACAGATTAGAGCGTGCCAGCTAATTAGCCGGCTCATATCACGAACAGTTTTGGTTAACAAGATCGTCCTTGCGGTATTTTAATCTTAAAACCAGTTGTGCGTTTGAATGTAGTGTGATAACGCTGCTCGAGTGATATGGGCCTTGCCCTTGCGTAGGTAGTCGTAATAGAAAAAAATAAATAAATAAATAATGTAATAAAATATTATTATTACATTATACATATATTTAATGTTTGTTTCACATCAAGCACAACACTACTGAATCGAGAAAACAAGAAGCTTTTGTGTACAAACTTACAGCTAAACTATACCTATACACAATTTCAGTTCAATAACTTCATTAGTTTTGGCGTGATTGAGTAACAAAATACCAAAAATACTTACATGTTTATGTGGACACTTAGTAGTCTAGCAATAGAAGTATTAAAGTATAGGTACTTATATTAAAAAAGCGTAAAAAAATTGACAAATTTTAGCTGATTTCTTCTTTTTCTAGCGAGTCGATGGTATTAAATCAACTTCTAATACGTCACTGGAAAGGCAAAAGTACCTACTAAAGTGCCTTGTAGCTTAAATGGTGCTTTAGTACTTTTGCCTTTCCATCAGTGACGAATATAACATTTTGGTCCGAGGCTTAATTTTGTAAAATAGAACTGCTTAACAGTGCTAGAGAAATGTTATAAGTTAAAAATACTAGGCTTTGTTTTTAATAAAACTTCATCGTAAAAAGTTCGAAATGGATAGGTAAATAGGTATATTTCAATTTAGTTGACCTGGTATCTGAAATTTTTGACCACTTTTCCGCTTCCATTTTGGTTTAATACTGTCTTGGTGTTTAATACTGTCTAAATGAAGACCGTTTTTATCTATGCTCGGCTCATATTACGAACGGTTTGGTTAACAAGGTCTAGCGTACTATACTTAATCCAAAACTATTGTGTTGCCTCGGCCCGTGGGAAAACGCTAACACAGAGCTCGTTAAATTATTGTAAGTTTTGGTTTTATCGCACTTAAAACTATAAAATCGAAGGTTTGTGTGTATAGATGATTTAAAATTCAAAATTACATGCGAATAGGTTCAAATTTGAAATCGGTATAGCTAGAAAAACACAAGATACTTTTTGCTTATAGGTATTAAACATTAAACTATCACACACTCACACCCCTGCACTAGGATTCCCTGTGTCGCAGGCGGTATGGACACATACAAGACATCACAACATCCAAGACCCGAGAACAAACATTTGTGTTCGTCACACAAATATTTGCCGCGGCCGGGGATCGAACCCGGAACACCAAGCTTCGTAGGCAGGGTCACTACCAACTAAGCCACGGTGTCGTCTAAGTATGTATGTATACTAATAAGCAGCAGTACATTTGAATATTCTGCTAAGTATATACATATTATGTAGGTGCTGGTTTTTAATTCAGTTGTTTTATAAAGACTGTTTGTGAAAGTATCTTACTGTCGTAAAACGATTTCTCTATAAATTTTTCTCGTTAGTTCAAATTTCCTTTTACCATACAGTTTCCTGCAATTTTATGAATTAATATTATTCACGGCATTCACAACAGTCAAACGCATAGAAACTAGAGGAAATACTCAAATTTGCTTAACGAACTAAAACGCTGACAAAACCTGGGTAACTATTTATTCAGAAATTATTCTAGGAACTGTTGTAAACCAAATGTTATGGCGCGCATGTAGTACAAATGTATGTGGACAGCGGAATTGTTTGAAATTATAACTTGCGCGTTCTGTAGATAAGTACTCTTAGTTATTCTGTGACACTATTCCGACCCTACAAAATCATACTACGCTGTTCGCCGGCCGCCCGCCCCGCCGCACTGTCCCGTAGCTTCGTAACTCCGCGTAGCTTCGTAGCTCCGCGTAGCTTCGTAGCTCGGCGTAGCTTCGTAGCTCGGCGTAGCTTTGTAGCTCGGCGTAGCTTCATACCTCGGCGTAGCTTCGTAGCTCGGGTAGTTTGATAGCTGGCTGTGGCATCGTAGCTCGGTGCAGCCTCGACGCAATAAGCAATAGCAAAGTCGTATAAGAGAAAAACATAGTTGCGGTGATTGTACGCTTATTTCATACATTGTCTGGCCTTGCTTTGCGCAATTTATTTTCATTGCATCCTAGAAATTATAAGTACCTACGTAATTTTACAGGATTTTGCAACCGGACTCTTTGAGCCTGTTATTGCCAAAAAGATAACAGCATTTATCTAGCCAACTAATATCAGAGTTTAATAATACAAACCTAAATAGCCTAAATAGCCATTGAGTTCGCGGTCTATCCCTCCCTCCCTACTCAAATAATTATAATCGTTAGACACATAGATCACATTATTAATATCTCTGCTGTGTCTATTTACAGTCTAGGATTGTTGTTCGCGACATTATTAATAATAAACGGCTCTGATAACCGATTGCCGATCGATCGGATGTGGTTTACTTAGCTTCCTAAAGTATGGAACTGGAATGGCATGATGATAATAGAAGATGTGAATTTTAGAATTAAAAGTTAGTACATTGGATGAACAATATGTTTAACGTTTAATTTCCGAAATACCTACTCACTAGCTACTAGTGACTTTCCGAATTCCAAACTAATAACTTACAAGACCAAAAAGGTGGAAACATAGGGAGAGGCTATAGTTTTTCGTAGAATTTCGCGATTATCACACATAGTTATTTGATTGTAACGGGTATTTATCGCGCTCACCTCGTTTTTGTGTCCCGACGTTTCGACTGTATTGCAACAGCCCGTGACCACGGCTGTTAATCCAACGGATAAATACCCGTTACAATCAAATAACTATAGGGAGAGGCTGTTTCCAAGCTGTGGGACAACTGAGGAACTGTGGTTATAGGTTGAAGATGATGAAAATATAATTAGAAAATTAGAAAACTCTGATAAAAAAATAGTTTTCAAGTTATTAAAATAACCTTTTTGCCACCAGCTAAAAGTAAGAATAATTTTAGTAAATGGAAAAGTTTGTTATAAAATGATTTCAGAACCTGAATTCTGCGCTTTGCATGCAGTCAGGAACCGACCACTTTGCAGTGTAGATTTAAACGATTCGGTCCTCTTCTGAAACCCATTTGGGTGAATCGACTGCTTCGGGATTCAAGAGGCAATTCATACCAAGAGTGCATTCCGATCGCTGTATTGACCCGTTTGAAATTTGAAACTATCGTTAACTAAACGTCTATCTATAGTATGTATCGAATCAAAAGTTGGCATCGCTATTTGCGGCTCGTTATCATTGAAATAATTTAAAGGAATGTGAAAATACAACTCAAAATGTGATTTAGTAATGAACAAAACATGGTTGAAACAAACTAAGCGTTTTTGTCTTTATTTAAAAAAAACACATCATTGTGAGTCAACAACTCTATTTCATCATCAAATGTATCAAAATGTACTTAAAATTTAATGCTCTAAATAAAATTGTTTTGATCACGGGCTCCATTATTTTGTTGCACCTCTCGTAACTTTTAAAATATAAAACATAAAACAGTTCATAAAATCTTTTACATTGAGCTCTGCTGATTTCCAAGCTATAGCTCCCGGTTCATGACCAATCGAACACTGCACAACAAAGTGATACACAACTGTCACTGTTGCTACAATATATTTCTAGCAGTAGGCACAGTAGCTCAGTGCTCAGTGCCGCCTTTGGAGAGACCTACGTCCAGCAGTGGACTGATATAGGTTGATTATGACGAGGCACAGTAAACGCTGGACGAGTGTGTTTCAGAAGCTTGTCGCGAGTTGTGAACAGCAGCTATTTGAACTCAATAATACCTATCGCTACTGGCTACATTGATAACAATTGATTGATTAATATTGAGTGCTTAAAATAAGCGATCTAGTACAATATTGGATTGGATGGATTTGAAAATCACAAAGCTGCTCTTAATTTTTGTAAGTACCTACCGGGTTTCAAATCATAGTCTTATCCCTTTTCATACAGACTACCAACACCGTTTTGGTTGATAAATAGTTAAGTCTATAACTTCTTTTAATCTCTTAAACAGTTAAAAGTCGTCAATAGTAGGTACCTACCTAGGCGTTGAAGCTCTACCAATTACTGCTTTTCAATTGGCCTGGTGCTGTGTGGATAAACTTAGTACCTACTTATCTTTTTTTACTAAGTATTTGTACTATTTGTTAGTATACTGTGTTCTAAAATAGGTGTATTGTTACTGAACAGACGGAGCAAATCTGTATATGTTGAACTAAACCTATAATTCACAGCTTGCCGATATTTATAGCCTAGTTCCGAGGCTTAACACGTTCGTTGCTAACAACGATAAATTCTCTACAATAAACGTATTTTCAATTACCGTTTGTCGATTTGTTGTGTGATTTAAACAGCTTAATTTACCTATTGTGTTTAACTTGCATTGGATTGAATATTTTTTATTACTGAGTGAAAAAAAAACATCGATCTTTCAGTCAGAGTGCCCCTTCACTATTGCCTTACAAATGCCCTTGCTTAGACTGATTGTGCGACTGATTGAGTAGAGGGGCTTTGACGACACGGATGCTCGAATGGTAATTGTATGGGACTACCACGCTGGTGTCGCAGGTTCAATTCCCGCTTCAAGATAAACATTTGTGTTGTTGTTGTGTGATCATCGGTGTTTATCCTGAGTCTGGTTGTTTTCTATGTAGGTACCTAAATATTGAAAAAAATATTAAAGTATTCTATCAGACATAAGTTTCCATAGTACAAGCTCTTCTTAGAAACTCAAAGAACGCCATCCAGCCCCACAGGGACTAGATACCATCTATAGGGGCTAGATGACGTTGCGTGTGTAAATGTCCAGAATAAATGTAAATTGAACATTAAAATACTCGTGTACTTTCACATTACAGTTACGTGAGTTCATCTTCTATATTCCTCCTAGCTCCAGTTTATACCTACTTATCCTACTTTATTCGCGAAAAAAAATGTATCCTCACTAGATATTTATGAGTTATTCCCTTTTATACTTCAGTGACCGAATATAACAGTCAGTATAGGATCAAGATGTTTATATAAGTACCTACCGCAAAACTTTGCGATGCAAGATTGAAAGCTACTCGTACTTTGCAAAAGCTGGTTTTGGATAAATCATGAAAACATGTAACTTTTCCATTACATTGAAAGGCGGGTTTATCAAAGTACCTATGTTATGTATGAAGGTACCTTTTATACGAATTTATCGATGAATAATACATTCAGGAATAATTATATTTTATGTGTAATACCTATCTACTTTTTGAGATGTTTTTTGACGT
This sequence comes from Lobophora halterata, assembly GCA_932526365.1. Taxonomy (NCBI): domain Eukaryota; kingdom Metazoa; phylum Arthropoda; class Insecta; order Lepidoptera; family Geometridae; genus Lobophora; species Lobophora halterata. Next base: position 5,258,977 of record OW052012.1, read on the forward strand.
GACTACGTCTAATAAATCGATGAACGCCGGCTGCATGCACGAAAACGTTGACATCGTTGTCCGGTAACGCTCGTTGTCCCGTTACGCTGGTAGTCACGTTAAACTATCACGGTTTAACTCCTTCAGTAGGTAGTAGGTACCTACGTAGTCATAACATTTTGAACGCATAAAATAATTATACATACTGTAATTCATCCTAGTATAGCCGAAATGTATTACTTTACACGTCTCTATGTACCTAAGTAAGACTACGGTTGCAAAGCTGTTTATCTCCATAATTAACTACTATTGCCGAACTTATCACTGACAGTGATACCAACTAGTATGAGAAATTTACCGCTTTCGATCGACCGCCTACTGCATCATTGGCTAGCTATCACTTCGTAAAATAAAGTAACCGCCCCAACCACGTATTCCAGTGGCCAATTCGACTAACGACTTCCATCAGTGTAAAATTCCCGCTGGTATCACGACATTTTCAATGAGGTGGTGTCAAGGTTGTGCGGTATAATGTGCTCCCCAACACGACTTTGAACTCAGGTATAAATGGTTATTCAAATTTATGCTGTTTACTTTGTGAAAACTATTGGCTGAAACTAAGCTTACAGCCATTATCGTGCATTGCCATTGCAGACTTAAATAATAAGCAGATGAGTTTAATTAAACAATGGGATTATGATAATGGACAGCTTTACAGAATAATTAGCTTCTACCAGCAGCATCACTCGTGTTGTAGCACGCTGAAAAGTACCTAGGCTTTGTCCAGTGCACCTTCTGTCCTAAGTCTTAAAACAATATGGGGTTGGTGAGTAGCTTGGTATAATTTATATATGATTATTTTTAGCCAAATCACTTTTTCAACGTGATTAAGTGACATTCATTCGTCTATTCACGCGTTTTCGGTTTCGTTGATTTTCCCTAACTAGCTGACTCCCGCAACTTTGTTTGCGTAGCGACTTTGCAAAATTCCTTTCATAATACCATACCTACGCACTTTCAGCTCTTGACGAAAACATCCTTCAAGTTTCAAGTCTCTACGTCCACTGGTTTAGTCTATAGGCTGTCTGTCAGTCAGTAGAAACCTTGTTAGAATTTATGTTGGTAAGTTAATAATTAGAGATTTATGTTGGTAAGTTGGTACCTACTTAGGCACCTACATTAGAAATATTCGGTTACTGATTCCAAAATGAGACATTCCAAGAGCTCAGCATTTTTCTACAACGTTTTACTCACTCTAGGAAAGTGAGTACCTAGTCAAAATATTAAAAAACGTGAGCATAAAATAGCATAAACAAGTGAGCATCACAAACAAAGGGTCATTCAACCCCCGTTTAGCATTCCATCATGAATCAGCCGACACAGAGCGGGCGCTCAAATACATCATTAGCTCACAAGTCTACCTCGGTAAAGGCAGATGCAGGCTAAAATGCTGTAAGCTAAAATGCGAATTTAGTATAAGTAGCTACCAGGTGTGCTTAAGTTCTGCTTAAAGTTGGAATACCTACCTACCTGGCCATGTTGGCCGAGTGGGAGGTGCCTCGACTTTCGATCCAAAGGTCGTGAGTTGAACCCGTTCGTACACCATAAATATGCATTTAAAACACGTGCTTACGGTGAAGGAAAACATCGTGAGGAAACCGGCATGTCACAGTACCTAAAGTTCGAAAACATTTGTGTCAAGTGCACGAAAGGAGCCTCTTCGAGGCGCACTTGAAATCCTTTTACCACACTGGTTCGAAATAACTAGAGACACTATACTTAGTTATAAGAAGACCTAGCCATGTAGGTACTTACTAGGTATTCCTTCTATCCTAGACTTGGTTAGCTTGAATAACCTTGGCAGTAACTGCCATAGCCAGGAAGGCCGTAATTATACAAGTGACAAATGGGTGTTTACTTGGTAATAAAAGCCATAACATTCAGTAAAAGCTTTGAACACCTTCCGCTATTATGTGCGCCGGCCTTAATAGTAGCGCTAATGAGCAAGCAAGACTGGAAACTTGGTATGCGCTATGATGGTGTGAGTAGGTAAGTACCTACCTAAGTAGGTAAGTTAGTAGATGAACATTTTTTTTACCTTTTTCTATTACACGAGGTAAACGTACACATCTTATTCAATCCTACTTAGCTAACTCCCACCCATTGAGATCGAGTGCTCCCACCTTTACCATTTCAATCGCAAAATTTTATGATGGATTTTGGATTTTGTGAGTACCTAACTGATCATTTTTCCGCAATCACGTCAAAACCACCGAACCGATTTGGATGAAATGTGGTAAAAGGGTAGTTTAAAAGCTGGAAATTGATTGATATCCTCGAGCCTCGAGAAACAACTTGCAACCGGACTTTGATTCACGTAGGCTGGTGCAACACTGCTAAACCGCTCGCCCACATTGAGACAATTTGATGGTCAGTCTCGAAAGTCCAGTAATTTCACTATCTACAGTGCCTTCAATCAAATAATACAGTTATGCTGACCCCGTGTTGGTAGCCATCTTGACGACATCCTGCAGGGGACACCTCCCAACAACGGTAAAATACTAGCACATCGATTGCCTCACATCAATTTAGCAGACCATCCAAGCGGGCTAAGAATAATTTGGCGGGTAGGTATGTACCTACTCGCCCACCGTGTAAGAAGATCCGATTAGTGAAATTAGTTTCTGTTGCTCATCCCATCGGCACCCAGAGAGAAGAGAAATGAAAATTATTCATCTGAATGATTATGTGGTCCATCCATCCCCAAGATTAGTCTCATCCGGATGAGATGATAAACGTTGTAAGTAGGTAGGTAGGTAGGTAGGTAGGTAGGTACCTAATGGATAGATCATCCAATTTATTTATCTTTGTTATGATTATTATCATTTTTTTGTAAAACTAAGTACCTAGGTAGGTGCTACGTAATAAACAAAGCCTTTTTTGTTTACACTAAAACATAAGGTTTATTGTTTAGCGTGTAGGTACCTACTATAATTTTATTACATTTTTAGCCATTCGTGTCCTTTGAGAATCTAGCAATTTGTGTCCCACTGCATGGCAAAGGCCTCACTCTTCTCCTTCCACTCTTTGCGGCCAAGGGCGTCACTGGTCCAAGTTGGCAGTTAAGCGTCCATGATAAAGGTATAGGTACTTAATTTTAAATAAAAGTTCTTTATGCATGGCAGTAAGGCTTAAAGCTATGAAGCACCCTGCCCCAAAAAAAAAATCTAAAAGTCACTGTGACTGCTATGTCACTATCATTGTTATGTCACTGTCAATTGATTAGAGCTCTGTAATGTACGACTAGAGCATTGTATAGCCCAGGTGTTTGCATTTAAATTAAATGAGGGCTTCCAATTTCTTGGTTATGCATTACTGAGCAGAGTTCCGTATCCCATTTCAACGCGTATAATCAAAAAATAATGAGACTTGTAACTTATATGTGACTTTGACTTTGCACGGGCTAAAACTATAGTAGGTAATGACTTTGGATTTAGTTCTTTCTCCACTATTCGCTGTTAATAGTCAGCACGTGCTTTTTGATTATCTATTACATATGCAAGCGAAGCACGCATGCACACAAGCAAGATTCCATGGCATACATCAATGAGCCATGAATTTGTGCATGGACCGTTTAATATCATGCTGTACATTAATTGCATGACATGACTGACTGACATGACATTCATGGGCAAGCCAACGAATGACAAATAAAATAAAATAAAAACACAAAATTCGTCAAAAAGAAGAGCAGAATATGCAAATAAAGCTGTATCTTTCGTAAGAATCATGAGGTTAATAATTCTAGTTCTGTAAAAAGTAATTCATAGACACCGAAGATGTCGGGTAGCGACGGCGACGATGGGGACAATCCCTCGAAAAACAGAAACCAAATGGATTTGACTGGTTTTCTCTTCGGGAATATCGACGAAAGCGGCCAACTGCTGGACGATGGACTGCTGGATAGGGAATCTAAGAAAATGCTGTCCTCTCTTTCACGCTTGGGCCTTGGTTCCATGCTCTCTGAAGTGCTGGAAGAGGCTGGTGATAATAAAGATGATGAAGATAAAGGTAAGTAACCTTAGAATACTGTCAACCAAACTAATTTCTGCCTCAAATTGATTTCTTGTATCATCCTGTGCTAATACATTTGGCTCTTATTGTTGAGGAATTTATAGGTTCAGGACCTGATCTAAAGTTGTTCCTCTTGGTTAGAGGCGTGCGCCGATGCGATTTTGTAGGGGCTGCGCCTTTGGCTTGGTTGGCGCGAATGGTGAAAATTCACTGCTGGTTTTCAACTGCAAAACATAGTTTTTTTAACCCAAGATATAATATATGCCTCGATTACACTGCTAGGCACGCCAATAGGCATCGGCTCACACTTCTACTCTTGAGTGTCCAATGTCCGTTTTCTGTTTGGTAGTTTTCTATTTATGGAGTAGGCCTACGTCCAGCAGAGGATGTCTAGAGGCTGAAAATGATGATGATTTGTGTTTTTAGATAAGTTAATTCATAACATAAACTACTTATGACTATAACACAGGCTCGGCCTAGTATAGGAATTAGAGAATTTTGTATGCAATAACTTAAGTTTGTATCATTAGAACAACTTTCACTCCTAACCTTTATTTTTCCCTACTTTTGTATTTGTATACTTTGTAAACTTTATTCATTTAATAAATAAATTTTAATTTTAATTGAACATGATAAATTATGTTTTTCAGATTACACACAAAAAAGTCCATCGGCTGTTGATTTTTTTGATATGAATGAGGCTGCTGAGGACATAAAAGTAAGAAAAGAGGAATAAAAATGATACTATTTTAAAAATCAAAAACTTACTTTTAGTGCAGAATGTTCCATTAAAGAAACAATTAGTTTTTCTGTTGTGCTTTACAAATTTTGAGAAACAAAAATCTAACTTGTTTTTAGTAATATTTGTGTTTGTCTTGTCACTAACCAAAAGCTTACTCTATTCTAACATGTTGTAATGTTTGTTGTGTTGTTGCATGTTTGCATAGGTTGTAGTTTAAAAAACAATAAAAACTTCTACTTGTACCAGTTCATATATGGCGTTAGTATGATGTTGCACTGTTGCCATAAATAAAGTTTCAGAAAAAACAACTAATTAGTAGAAAAAATGATGTACCTATGAATGTATCACGTGCAAATAAGGTCTGAGCTGAGTATATTTTTTTACAATTCATTGTTATGTGAGTGAATAGTCATCAGAAATTGGAATTTGCATAATGTCTACGATCTGTGACACTGTGATACTTCCACTCATTAATTTAGAAATGTACATATTTTGCACAACTAGAATCAAAATAATCAAGGTTATACAAAAACATACAACAGCCAACTTCAATCGGACTGTTCTAGTGACCATAGGCACCACTGAAAAGTCACAGGGAAGCAAAATACGCAATTTTGTTCACTTCAACAACTTTTTTTCAGTTATTTGATTTCAAATCAAAATACTCAACCAATTTTCATGATCTTTCTATGGGACCAATCTGGAAGTATGTATTTATATCCTTTCAAATAAAAAAGGATTCTTTCAAATCGGTTTATAAACAACAACGTTGAGAGGTTACAAAAAACAAAAAAAGACATTTAACTGAATTGCTAACCTCCTTTTTTGAGGCAAGTTTATGTTGTCTGTGTTAACCTTAGGATGTAGACGTAGCTAATGGGGAAACGGGCACATCGGTAAAGGATGAAGTGCACACTGGGGTTTTAAATAAAGATGAAGGTGCGATAAGCGATTGTCCACAGACTGAAGAGGTTATTACCAATTGGAAGAATGATGTTTATGAAGAGACCGTGCAGAATGATGATGGCTATGAGGGTGATATGGAAGGGGATGGAGAACTCATGCCACCGCCTAATACTATACCGTGAGTATTATTTATTATTTAGCTGGGCGGCATTTGGGAAACTTCGTCAAGTCTTCTCATCGCCCATCCCCCAATGCCTGAAGACCAAAGTCTTTAACCAGTGTGTATTACCGGTTATGACCTACGCTGCTGAAACGTGGACACTTACGGTAGGGCTGGTCCACAAATTGAAGGTCGCTCAGCGAGCTATGGAGAGAGCTATGCTCGGGGTTTCTCTTAAGGATAGAATCCGAAATGAGGTCATCCGACAGAGAACTAAGGTGGTCGACATAGCTCAGAGGATCAGCAAGCTGAAGTGGCAGTGGGCCGGCCATGTCTGCCGAAGAACTGACAACCGTTGGGGTAAACGTGTTCTTGAGTGGAGACCATGTCTAGGCAAACGCAGTGTAGGACGACCTTTGGCCAGATGGAGCGATGATCTGCGCGCTATAGCTGGCAGAAAGTGGATGAGAAGAGCCGAAGATCGGGCTCACTGGCGCGCCTTGGGAGAGACCTACGTCCAGCAGTGGACTGCTATAGGTTGATGATGACGATGATGAGTATTATTTGAGCCACTTTAATAAATGGCTTAGTTTATCACGCAGCATGACATAGCCCGGTGATGCTGTGTGAAATCTCTTAGGATTAAGTAGTAGTGAGGAGTCTTTCTACTACCCGTACTCCTATATTCTCACAACTCTAGCTCATTGTCTGTAGTTTATTTTAAAAAAAAGCAGTTCAAAAGATGGAAGCCTTGTAGGGGAGGGGTTGTCCCTTGAAAGGGAATTTAAAAAAAATCCCATTGCCATCCCTTTGCTTCTAAATGCCAATATACAATGGCCATATTCTGGCTAGCTGCTGGCTTATATGACGACGTAGCTAGATGGCATTAACTTTTTTTTGCCAAGCTCACAACTATTAATTTCTGAAAATGTTTACTTTTACAGGCAGCACAAAATTGATAAGAGAAAGGTCATCACGCCACTAGCGGCTATGCTTCCTTCCAAATACGCCAATGTTAATGTGACAGAGCTCTTCCCAGATTTTAGACCGGATAAAGTGAGTTTTGAATAAGTACCTCTTAGTTATTATTTGTCTGTGTTAAAAAATATGGCATGATTCACTGTCGCCCGTTGAAGGGAGCATTGTGCAATGTGCATTGCCCCCCGAAAAATTCAATAAACCCTGTCCGAGCAATCCCAGCTCCTTGAAGTAATGTAGCAGGATACTGGGTTGTTGACAGCACCGTTCCAGTAAAGTGCTGATTGACACATTTGGTGGAGAGAAGTCTAGCAGCCTACATAAGACTGTCTTAACCCTACTCTCCTCTGTAGCCTAACAGTGGATGATGTCTGTGTCACGAGTGTGCCAGCGACCATTGGGGAAAGAATATACAATCACGTGTCCTGTGACTAGCTCACTCTTCATTAGTTAACCCAAGTCCTTGCACAGAACATTATAGTCAGATTATTTTTGCGAGTAATACCCAAACGTAGTAACAGTAGTAACAGCGTTACTCGTTGGGATTTTTTCCCAACAAGTAACACCCCGTTTGAGGGCGTTACCTACTCGTTGGTATTTATTTCCCAACAACAACCCTACCCAGTGTCATGAACACTCGATGGGAAGTTGCTCTTGCTATAACTATGGTTAATAACAGGTATTACTCTTCTCTCGCCTATTCGGCCCCGGCAAACTATCCAGCTTGCCTCAAATATGGCGTGGCGTGAAGAAGCGACGCCGCAGGAAGCGAAGTGGCAGCACCAGTAGTGACACCGCGCCCCAGGATTCTAACTATGAGGTGCAGTACGCGAGTGACGATGAAGACAAGTTACTGAGGTGAGTATGATGTATGATGAGTGTAAGATGATATAGGGCTAGATAAAGATGATATAGACTAAAAAACCAAATTCCTCTTGAAACACACGACAAAATCACCAAAATAAACATTAAACGAATAATAAATCAGCTGTTTCGAATACAATAAAAACCTTCACGTACTCACCTAAATAACTAGAAACTACCACTACTAGATACTAGAACTATAGAATATAGCGATATATAATTTACTTTACATAGCAACAGCTCATATTATGTAATAGATTATTGATATGTTATATAATCCTTGGTACCAAGACAAACCTGGTAAGGTTTAATGGTACTCATAAAACAACAATACATGTAACCTTTTTTCTAAATAAAAAAAAAAAAAAAAAAAAAAAAAAAAAAAAAGTGAGGATCTGCGAGCTAAAGCAATGTCGTATACATCTAGAATTGTCTAGGAGTGTCTTTGAATGTAAGACACCTAAGTATATTCAATGCTGCATAGTATATAAATTTTTGCTGATTGCTTTCCCCAGAAATATAAATAAATAAATAAAGTAGCACTGGTCATAGCAACGCAGTCATAGGCTGGCGTGATTTCTAAAGACCAAGAGAGCACTTATCTCGTCCCTTCACTTGTTTTCTCGTCCCGTCACATTTTTGAGCCGCAGTAATATTAATGTTTTTTTATAAATCTTGCGTTGTACTATTATCTCACCTGATGGTAAGTGACGGTGACGTTTGCACTTTTTTCTCGATTATTTTGATGAGCCAAAGGCTCTGTTAATGAAATTCATGAGTTAGCCACCATCAAAAAAAATATTTTGAAGGCCTATGGAGGAGAACCAACACGCATCATCAGACAACGCCTTCGCCAATGCGGGCGATAAATCTCAAAGGCCTGCGCCTGCGCACTGGCGATTCGGACCCGCCCAAGTGTGGTACGATATGCTGAACGTTCCCGAGTCTGGCGAGGGATTCGATTATGGATTCAAATTTAAGGTAAATTTAATGTTGTAATTTAAAATTAAATAGAGGTAGAATGTATAGTCAACCCGTAACCACGGCTATTGCAACACAGTCGAAACGTCGGGACAAAAATAGATAAGGTGAGTGCGATAAATACCTGTTACAATCTAAAAACTACGAATGTATAGAATAGATCCGCTTAGCACTTGACTACTAAGAACTAATTACATAATAAGTAATGTAAGTACATTCATTCTGGCATAATGGTGATCAATCCCACCACTGTTCACATTATAAATGTAAAAGTTTTAAGGTAACTGTAATAGGATGGATGGATTGTATGTATATTGGACATAGTTTCATCGAAATGAGCATCAAGCTGCAATTGTCGTAAAAATTTAGCAAATAGGATAGTTATAAAAAAATACAATGATTATATTTATTTATTTCATTTTGTTTTAGGCACCATCTCCCGAGCCGGAAGTTAAACCGACAGAAACGGAGGAAGTGAAGATCGAAGGTGCCGAAAACACTGAAAGTATGGACAGCGGCTTTCCTGACGACTCGTTTCTAATGGTGTCGCAGTTACAGTGGGAAGATGACGTCATTTGGGATGGCAGCGAAATCAAACAAAAGGTAGATCAATCACTTTGACGACACGGATGGTCGAGTGGCAAGTGCGTTGGAATGCTACATTGAGTGTTGCGGGTTCAATTCCCACTTCAGGACAAACATTTGTGTGATCAACATCGGTGTTTGTCCTGAGTCTGGGTGTTTTCTATGTATCATGTGTATGTATTTACACATTAATTATCTCGGTTCCTATAGCCTCAATGATGTTATCATCTATAAAAAAAATGTAGTAAAAAAATCACTGTAAAACCGATGGCCGTAACCTTTAACCTTGAATAACTTACGACGCAGACACGCGATTTTATATGACTTTTGAGACAACTTTTAGAACACCAAAACGAAGGTGTATACGAGCTTAAAGCTTATTATCTCTCATTCCGAGGTGGAACCCTAATCTGACCGGCCTAATAGTACAAGCTCTGCTTGGTTGGGGCTAGATGACGTTATGATAAATATCCAAAAAAAACAAAGAACAAAGAGTTTTATAATAAGTTAATTGATTGATTCAGGCGTTACTTTGCGGAAATCCATAAATATCAACAAATTACATAAATATATCTATCCGCTTGATTTCTAAACAAAGGTTTTAATTAACTTAACTTTAGTTTAGAACTTTAGTACATATTACTATATTATAAACCAAAGAGTATTCCAAGGTCTCCTTTGTTGAGGATTTTTGTGACGTCGGATCGTGCGACGGGCGACTCATCGCCATAACGGGTATAATAACGGGCCGGGCAACGTTGTTTATTCACTCTCGTTTCGAACTTCGGCGAGTCCACACCTCCTGATGATGCCTCGTGTAGAGGCGAAACACGTGTCGTATCTTTAAACTTTGGTTTTCTGTTCGTTGACTCTTTGGTTTATAATATCGGTTTAAAGATATTTATTTCCCAAAAGAACAAATACAGTTCACTTATATGAGAATATACGGTATTTATACCTACACATGTATAGGTACTTATTTAAATGTTTAAGCGCTAGTGTCAGAGCACATAATTAATATAATATACTTAACTAATAGTTCGTACAAATAATATGCCTACTTATTAGTAACATAACCAACTTAACAAACAATAGGTAACAATAGGTAAATAACTATTATTGGAATCAATCGAACGATCTAGGTTTATCGCGATTTTTGTTTGGTGCTTGTAAGTGTGCGTTGTTATTAAACCAGTAATTGTTATCAGCTGCTGCGGCAAACAGGACCCGCGTCTAAGTGTGCGGGGCACAGTTAGTTGCAAGTTAGTTTGTGTTGTGTGTGTTAGTTGCTAAAACAATTCATTGAGCGACCTTATTATCTTTATGCATTCACATTGTGTTGCTTGCAAAAAAAAAGACTAGGAGCAGCAATTATTTTGCCTATTTGCTTCCAAAACATTTTTATATTTTATCATATAAGATTAGTAGATAGTCAAAAGTAGGTATTGATAAAGTAGTTATATAAGTATGTATAAATAATTTGATAAGTAATTTATATATGTATAATATTTTTTTTTTATATTCCGGTGTTATATACTTATACATACTTATTTATTCATATACTTTATACTTATCTTATTTACTTTAAATATAATTATAGCTTAACACATATTTTATACTTTTTTATGTTAGGTATTAATGTATAGAGGTAGGTATATATATAAATATATATATATATATATATATATATATTTTAAATTTTATTATGTTTTTTGTAAAAATATAATACCTACATCTTTTGGTTGCATGCCCAACTTGTTTATCCACGAAGGATTACTTTATTTGCTTTTTAGATTAGTTTCTTTTTTTTTATTACTGTTGGTACTCCTTTTATATATTTTATGGTTAGGTCGGTTTCTCCATTTTCTTCACGACGACGTATTTCGGATTTTAAGTTCTGCATGTAGCTTCTTTGTGTTGGCGTTTGGTCTGAATAGATACGGATAGGAACAGCAAGTTTTGATTTATTTTTGAGTAAGTACTTTGAAGTATCGGCATTCTCAAAGAATACTCTCACTGGTCGTTGTTTATCTTTGCTGTACTTTCCCAGTCGCATAGTTTTAGTTGGTTTCGGACAGTTTTGATATACCATTGTTAGACAGTTCGTCACTGCTTCAATATCATAGTTGTTTCTTACTTTAAGGTTCTTGTCAGTTGTCTCAGGTAATCCAATCAAGATAACATTTTTTTCACGCAATAGCCTGTCTTGTATCTCATGGACTAAGTTGTGTTAAGTTTCGAACGAGGATGTTTGTGTAGGTTCTTGCCGAGTACTTTTCAGTTGCAATATATCAACTTCTATTGATAAAAGTTTGTCTTGAGTTATCTTTTGCTTAGATGATATATTGTCAACAACTTCATGAAGGTGTTTATTATCAGCTGTTAGATTTTCTGTCGTAATTTTTATGGAGTTCACTTGATCTTTTATTTCTTGGATGTCTTTGCGAATCAAACTGGTATTTTCGTTTTGTGCGGCGTTACCTTCTCTAATACATTTCATAATTTCGTTGCGGAACGATATTAGATCCCTCTTCATATCATACTCTGCAGTTCGTTCTTTTCTCTTCCTCGGACATCGCGATACTCGCTCTTCCCAGTCTTCCTCGTTGTTTGATAAGTTGGATGTGGATCCATCCCCACTACCACTTCCGCTCATTTGCACCTGCTTATGCGGTGAATGTAGTACACTCATCTTTTCTAGTAATATGTTCTAAAGTTCTAAACTAAAGTAAAGTTAATTAAAACCTTTGTTTAGAAATCAAGCGGATTTATTACTAGATATATTTATGTAATTTGTTGATATTTATAATAAGTGTTACTTTCAGGTCCTAGCGCGTTTGAACAGTAAGAGTAACGCCGCCGGATGGGTGCCGACCTCCGTGAGCCGCACGGCGCAGCAGTTTTCACACCCACGCCCGCAGCCGCCTACTCCTTTACAGTCCAAGAGCGCCGCGTAAGTTATTATTATAAGAAAAAATATATTGCTATATAACCTTGGTTGTAGTATAAACTCAAAGTGTATGTATATTTCTTGAAAACCTACCGAATCTAATCAAGGTTTTTAACGCATTCACTGCCTACCATAAAAGTAAGGGTGCCTCTAATAAATCCAGCACCCACAGTGCCCCAAACGCATATATGCGTCGATATTGGATGCACCTGGTGTGCCCAAAACGCGTATACGCGTCCAGTGTAACTATCTCGGAGTGCCCGTCGACTCACATGTGCGTTGTGTCGTATTCGAAAAAAAAAACGAGTACAATAGGCACGTAGTTACGCAGTATTCTGTGGAAAGGAAAAAGCGTATTCCGCACCGCGCCATACTGTTTATCTAAGGTCACTTATTTTAATTTTTAGTTCTGAACTCTTTTTAAAGCAACAAACGACAACCGAATTCAATCCGTCTGTTCTGGTGACCGTAAAGAAAGGAGAGACCTTTTGCCAGCATTGGGACGAGATAAATTAACAAAAAAAAACCTAGACTATATGAAGTTCTAAAAACACGTTAAAAAGCCGTGTTGGCCGAGCGCGAGGTGCCTCTACTTGCGATCCGAAGGTCGTGGGTTCGAACCCGGTCGTACACCAATCGATTTTTCTCTTAAAAAACAATGTATGCATTAAAAATACGTGCTTAACGGTGAAGGAAAACATCGTGAGGAAACCGGCCTGTCGTAGAACCTAAAAAGTTCCAAAACATGTGTCAAGTGCACGAAAGGAGCCTCTTCGAGGCGCACTTGAAATCCTTTCACCACCCTGGTCCGAAAGAACTAGTGACACGATAAGAAGAAGAAGAACACATTGTAATAATTCTGAAGCCTTAAAAACTAAATACAAACTACATATGTACATTACATGCATATGTATAAACGTCGGTGGTCGGTCGTTAACCTTTAGCTAGATAATCTCTGCATTATTGAAAGGGACTGGTTGGAATAGGCTAATAAATAAAAATACAATACTATTGTATTCTTTCATACATTTTGTCCGTTTATCCAGTGCAACCCCAACCAATCCAGCCACGAATCCAAACGATGGCGAAGACAACACGTGGTACAGCATATTCCCTGTGGAAAATGAAGAGTTAGTGTACGGTACCTGGGAGGATGAGGTTATATGGGACGCAGAAAACATGCCTAAGATACCCAAACCTAAGATACTAACACTGGACCCCAATGATGAGAATATCATTCTTGGTATACCTGATGATGTTGATCCGTCGAAGATAACGAGAGGTCAGTAGATTATTTATTATTATTTATATCAGAATATGAAGAATCTAAACAGCTTTCCCATTATGGATATTTGTTTCTTGTTCTGATTAAATTTATGATCATTCTTGAGACTCGTTCTCGAAATTAACCAAATTTTTTAAATTTTTTTATTTAAAGAATTTCAGCGTCCTGTGGTTTGTGTGTGCGTTGTCTGATAGTCGGCCTTTAATATATATTGATAAAGGTCTTGCCCCCTTATTCGCCAAACATATTACTCTTTTGTAATAAAATTATCCCATTTACAACTAATCCCAAAAATATTATAAAATTCTAAAAATATTAAGGCAGAAGTTTGTGTGGATGTAAGCATGGATGGATAGACGGTTGGATGTTTGCTCCATCACTCCAAAACTTCTGAACCAGTTGAGCTGAAATTCGATACGGTATATACACAGAAGTATTAAAGTAAGATAGAATCACAATGTAGTACATTGAAAATGCGCCAAAAAAAGGGAGCCACATTTGCTAACTTCTAGTACATTTCGGTCCGAGGCTAGATATCGAAAAATGAAAATAACATGGCTAGATATTATATGTTAAAAATACAAGGCTTTTTTATTGTTAATAAAAAAAACATCATAAAACAAAAATTATTTGACAATAGGATATTCAATTTTTTATTGACAGGGTGTCTGTAAATTAACTGTCCTGTATTCCGCATATATTTTGCTTTGATACTTTCTATCTTGGTGTTCTATAGGAACACCGTTATTAATCTATGGGTATACATAGTTTATGAACTAGAGACTGACCTAAGCTATGTTCAGATACCAAGATGGCGAAGCCGAGGGCAGTAGCCAGCTTATACTGTAGTTTCTTTATAGCTGATAGCCATTTTACATTCAATCAATTTCTCCATAGCCACGGGACCGCAGCCTAAAGTGAAAATACCTCATCCACACGTGAAAAAATCCAAGATCCTGCTCGGCAAAGCTGGCGTGATCAATGTCTTGCAAGAAGACGCTCCGCCGCCGCCGCCAAAATCCCCCGACAGAGATCCCTTCAACATATCCAATGACGTGTACGTACTGAATCTCATTCCTTTTCTTATTATGCATGCCTTCCATCCTTTTCTCCACTCTTTTCTGGCAAGGGAAACTGTCGATGCAGGATATAATAATACATATTTTGGATTATCTTACACAACGCCATCGGGCCCAAAACTAAGCAGAGCTTGTACTAGATAACTGATGGAATACTAATCTTTTTTTTGTGAATAAATGCATATAATACATAGATATAACCCAGACTCACACCAATGTTCATCACACAAGTGCTTGTCCTGAAGCGGGAACTGAACCCTGAAACAACACACTTGCCACTCAACCAATTGTGTCATCTATTATTATAAAGTGCCGTATATTGGTCGGTTGGCGCCGTGTGTTGATCGAACACAGTACCATATTATATTCTACTGCAACTGCAAAGCAATAATGTGTTAGCATTACTATGTGCCGGTTTGAAGGGCACTAGTGTAGGTAGCTAGTGAAATTACTGGATTTTCGAGGCTGACCGTCAAATTGTCTTAAAGTGGACGATGCTATGGGTTGATCGTTCGCTGTATTATGGCAACGTATCAGGGTTCGTGCTCATGCGTCAACAAATATAAGAAGTAAACATTTTGTTCCAGTTTCTACCAACCGAAATCCCAAAATCCCCGTCTGAAGGTCGCCGGCGGACAACTAATCCAGCACAGTACGCCAGTTGTCGAATTACGTGCGCCATTCATACAAACTCACATGGGCCCGGGCAAATTACGTGCCTTCCACAGACCCGCTATGCGCAAACTGTCGTATGGACCGCTGGCCGCGCCCGGGCCGCATCCCGTGCAACCGCTGATCAAGCATATCAGGAAGAAGGCCAAGGTATTTTGAACTCTATCTCTAAAAGAGCTGGGTTTAAACTCATATAGGTATGAGCTACGTGGCTTCCACTGATCCGTTATGTGCAAACTGCCGTATGGACCGCATCCCATGCAACCGCTGATCAAGCATATCAGGAAGAAGGCAAGGAAGGCATAGTATTATGAACTTTATTTCTAACAGTGTTGGGTTCAATTCAAACTCACATAGGTCCTGGCATATTACGTGCCTAGTCCATAAACCCGCTATGCGCCGCCGCGCTTAGCCCGCAAACAAGAGGGCTAGCTCAAATCCCTCGCTAATCTTAGAAATCTAATCTGTATAAATTTAAGAGTGAACTTGCTTTACCCTCTTGGTGCATTCTACCATTTATAAATAACGCGCCGCCCACAACTATTTGGAGGACGTGGTGGCCGAGTGGATGAGTCCCTTACCTTGCGATCTGATGGTCGCGGGTTCGAATCCCGGTGGCAGTCATGCGTAAATGGGTTTTTCGGTCGAAAAAATCTATGTATGCATCCCACGTTCTCGTAACGGTGAAGGAAAACATCGTGAGAAAACCGACATGTCGTAGGACCAAAAGTTCGAAAACATGTGTCAAGTGCACGAAGGGAGCCTCTTCGAGGCGCGCTTGAAATCCTTTCACCACACTGGTTCGAAAGAACTAGTGACACGAAGAAGAAGACAACAATTTTTGCGTTGTGAACTAAGAAAATTCGCTTAGCATAAGCTTCACACACTTCTTGATCTTCATTCCTCAATATTTCAAGTGTCTACCTTCTGGGGTTCGGCCTGTGCATTGTATGTCAGTAAGTCAGTCAGTCACGACGCCTTTTATGCCTTATTGATGATGATGTTTGATTTATTCCAGCAACGTGAAGCGGAGCGTTTAGCCTCGGGTGGTGGTGATGTGTTCTTCATGCGAACGCCCGAAGACCTGAGCGGTAGGGATGGAGAGATCGTGCTGGTGGAGTTCTGTGAGGAACACCCGCCGCTTATCAGCCAAGTGGGCATGTGCACCAAGATCAAGAATTACTACAAACGCACTGCTACCAAGGTAATGTATTAATTATAACGGGTCTATGTCGCGTTTATATTTACTTTACTCCGAAGGAGAATAATGTGTTTCAAGTGTATGTAAGTCTGTTCCCTTGTTAAGCGTCGATGACACAGTGCTAGTTTACAAGCTACAAGCCAGGCGAGTGAGCGAGTTAGCTTTCCGGGAGGATTGTCAACTAGCAGATTGTAAAAAAATTACATGATGTCACGGGGCGAGTTTACAAGCTACAAGTAAACTCGCTGGCTTGTAGCTTGTAAGCTAGCCCTTTTTCATCGATGCTTTACGATCTGTTGGCTATATGGCTCGATGGATTTTGACTATTGAGGTGTCATTAGATTTCTGTTGAGGGTCAAGTCAAAAAAAATCCAACGAGGCGGCTGCAAGTAGCTATATGGAAAACAAAAACGATCTGAATTCCAAAACTTGATGAATTCTTCTTGATTATAGAAATGAATGGATAAAATGGTGGGTTTGAAAATCCAAATGGAGGCCAAAAAACTTGCAGGCGGTTTATTTTGGAAGCTTGTAAGAAACTTAAGCTTGTTATATATTTATATAAAAAATATTTTTCCAGGACAACGGGCCGAAACCACTGAAATACGGCGAAGTCGCGTACGCGCACACATCTCCGTTCCTCGGCATTTTGCCGCCGGGAGCCACCCAACCAGTGGTCGAGAACAACATGTATCGAGCACCAATCTACGAACACATCGTACCAATCACTGACTTTCTTATTATTAGGACTAGGTAAGAAATAGATTTAAAAAATATTTCACTGTTGGGAGGCCTCTCTTGCAGGATTCTCTCTAGATGGGCATCTCATTGCCAGATATTCTACCACCGAGCCGTAATAACTGTGTTCAGGTTTGAGGGGAACTGTAGATAGCGAATTTATTGGGGTTTCAGAATGCCTATCATGTATGAAATTCTCTCCTTTGAACGACGTTTTTTTACTCTATGCTCATACTCTTTAAATTACATGAACATAACAAAATGCGCTTAAAAATGATCTTCTATTCACAGGCAAGCTTACTATGTCCGTGAAGTTGATGCATTATTCGTGGCCGGCCAAGAATGTCCCTTATACGAAGTTCCCGGACCGAATTCAAAGCGGGCCAACAATTTCGTTAGAGACTTCTTACAGGTAAACTTTTTCACTGAAAATCATATCGTGTAATAAAGCTACCTAAAATGTAAAAAAAAACAATATGACAGAGTTGATACAAATACGATTAATAAAAAGTCAGGGTAAAGGACTAATAGAGGTTGGCCACCATTCTCTTAAGAAAGGTGAAAGAATTGAATAATAAATAGAGAGCTCTTTATAGGTCGCGCAACAAAAGCTGGCATGAACAACGCATTCACACGTGCACTTGTGTAGTATCTGTGTATAAAAGCGCGGCGTGTCCCTATGTGACCTGTCAAAATTATCATCCTAAATTTTGTCCAAGTATAGTGAAATTCCATTAGTGTGAGTACTTTGACAGCGCCAGCTTTCATTGTGCGACCTATAACCAGTTTCCAGATAACTACTAAATTCATTTTACTACTATCATTCTCAGGTATACATCTACAGATTGTTTTGGAAATCTCGCGATAAACCGCGTCGTATCAAAATGGACGATATAAAGAGGGCGTTCCCTTCGCACTCTGAAAGTTCAATAAGAAAACGTCTAAAATTGTGCGCCGATTTCAAACGTACCGGATTGGATTCTAATTGGTAAGTAACTTCACACTATGGTTTTCGGTTCCCATTGATCAGGTTATTATGAGGGACCTAAACATCTTGAAATTTCGAAAGTTGTGGTAACATTAGATACAGCCGACCGGTTGTCTCTGTTTTTGAATTACAAAATGAGCGCTCATTTTAGCTTAAATTTGTTTAATTTACTCGCAATTAAAATGAAAAATCTTGTACGTACCTCGTTCCTGAAGCCTATTTTATCTTTCCATGCAATGACTCACATTTGCAGGTATTATATATAATCAAAACTTTTAAGTAGTAAAAGGCAAGTGTACTGCTGGGTTTGTTAAAATAAACGTTTTGGGACTTAGACATTTTAATCATTGAAATATTTGCTTAAAAGACCTTTAAATAATTAGGTGTTTTGCATAATTTATTCTAAGAACATTTTGATATTGCGTTTACGGCACAATATAATCGTGCGTCTTTCAGGTGGGTTATAAAGCCAGAATTTCGACTACCGTCTGAAGAGGAGATCCGTGCTATGGTGTCCCCTGAGCAATGTTGTGCGTACTTTAGTATGGCGGCCGCGGAACAAAGGTTGAAAGACGCAGGCTATGGCGAGAAGTTTATATTCACACCTCAAGAAGACGATGATGAAGAGTTGCAGTTGAAAATGGACGATGAGGTATAATTTACGTGTCTTTATAAAGGAAAGTTAGCTGATATTGCGTCCGTTTCTTCTGACTTGAACTATACGATCTAACACCGGACAAATTTTTATTTGCTAGTATTTTAATATATTTTATTATTTTAATCTTCATCTCATAGCTTCGCGCAGCCGTAAGCATCTTCAGTCGCATTCTATTAATAAACTAATAATAATACCGGCATGTCATAGAACCTAAAAAGTTCGAAAAACCTGTGTCAAGTGCACGAAAGGAGCCTCTTCGAGGCGCACTTGAAATCCTTTCACCACCCTGGTTCGAAAGAACTAGTGACACGATAAGAAGAAGACTAATAATAAAAGGTTAGTTAGAATTGATGTCTGGACACACGGATGTATCGAAGGATGTTTGCTCTTCAATCACGCCAAATCTACTGAACTAATTTGCCTGAAATGTGGCATGGGTATCTATATGCTGGAAAGGTCATAGGTTACTTTTCAGATTGTATGCCATATAGCGATGTAACCACGCTTATAAAAACAGGCTAATTCATATTAATTCCAGGTAAAAGTGGCCCCGTGGAATACAACCCGTGCTTACATCCAAGCGATGCGTGGCAAATGCTTACTCCAGTTGACCGGTCCTGCCGACCCCACTGGCTGTGGTGAAGGCTTCTCCTACGTTCGAATTCCGAACAAGCCCACTCAACAACCCAATGAGGAGCAACAGCCGAAGCGAACTGTTACTGGCACTGATGCCGATCTGAGAAGGCTGAGTTTGAATAACGCTAAGGCGCTGTTGAGGAAGTTCGGCGTGCCTGAGGAAGAGGTGATTTGAACTTTATTATTTGTGAGATACGTTTCATTTTTTATGGCATTTTAGGGCAGATACCCGTGTCAGGATGTCTGTTAAGATGGAGTACGTAAGAGGTAGAGGCGCTATTGAAGTTGGCGTATCTGAGGAACAGGGATATTGATTATATTATACTATTGTTTGGTCGTAAAGTTTCATTTTTCAACGAATATCTGAGTTATCCATTGTAAGATATTATGACATTATTATTATTGTATTATTATTATGTTATTGTATTGACGACACCGTGGCTTAGTTGGTAGTGACCCTGCCTACGAAGCTTGGTGTTCCGGGTTCGATCCCCGGCCGGGGCAAATATTTGTGACGAACACAAATGTTTGTTCTCGGGTCTTGGATGTTGTGATGTGTTGTATGTGTCCATGCCACCTGCGACACAGGGAATCCTAGTGCAGGGGTGTGAGTGTGTGAATGTTTGTTTATGAAATCAGGAGTTTACTGCTGTTGATTTGAGCAGGTAATGCTAAGCTTTTGAGATACTTTGGCGAACCTAAAGAAGAGGTTACTTGAACTTGTTATATGTTGCACATTGCAATTTCAAGAGGCAATAGAACTTATTAGTAATCTAATCATATTTTTCTTGTGTCCACAGATTAAAAAGCTATCTCGATGGGAGGTCATTGACGTCGTCCGTACGCTGTCGACAGAGAAAGCGAAGGCTGGTGAGGAGGGTATGACGAAGTTCTCAAGAGGCAACAGGTTTTCCATCGCAGAACATCAAGAAAGGTAACATTGAACCTATACACATACCACACTTATAACATTTGACGACACGGATGGTTGAGTGGAAAGTGTGTTAGACTGCCGAGCCGGTGCCACGGGTTAGATACCCACTCAGGACGTGTGTTTGTGTGATGTGTGATGAACATCGGTGTTTGTCCTGAGTCTAGGTGTGTTTTATGGTTTCTATGTATTGTCAAAAATCCATTGCATCAGTTATCTGGTTCCCATAATACAAGCTTGCTTAGTTTGAGGCTAGATGGATGGATTAGTGAAACTAGGAAGGTTCTTTGTTGGACTCAGAACCCTAAAACTAGCATAAACATTGGTGTTCCATCCGTTTGGGAGGATCTATCTATGTATTTGACTCAAGAGGTTGAGATTTGTCTGCTATACTTGAATTTTAATAATAATCATGTATATATTGATCCCTACCCTATTGCAGTGACATAGAGTTCAATTTATTTTATTTTTCCAGGTATAAAGAAGAATGCCAGCGCATATTCGAGCTACAAAACCGCGTATTACAAAGCACAGAAGTGCTCAGTACAGACGAGGCTGAGAGTTCCGTCAGTGAAGAGTCTGATTTGGAGGAAATGGGCAAGAATATTGAAAATATGCTGGCTAACAAGAAAACTACAGAACAAGTGAGTTTCATAAATATTTTCTACTAAATTCGAAAAGTTTTTATGTTAATTGTTTGTAATTTATATTTGATTATTGTGTCTGTTTATTAGCTTTCATTAGAAAGAGAGGAGGCAGAACGAGCTGAACTCCGGAAGATGATTCTCGGCAATTCCGAAAAGAAACCTCAAATCAACCAATCTGATCCTTCTATCAATAGTCAAGGTATACTTTAAAAGCTGTGGGTTCATTTAAAAAAAAAAATGCTACCATTAATGATTATAATGTCTCAACGAAATGGACGTAACTTCTTCTTTATTTCTTGGCAAGTATGCTCCATACTATCATTTACCATCAGTATCATTCAGCGGTTTGGCCTGTGTGTTGTCTGTCAGCCAGAACAAAGCCATTTAAATATATTGATGACTGACGTTTGTTGATGCCACCATTAGAATTACTGGTTCAATGAAACCTTAATGGTCTACAAATAGTGTGCGACTAACCTTATTACTATGATTGTTATGATAAACCGTATAATGGCGTTTTGTAAAATGTCCAAAATATTTATTTGTTTATGTCAACAGGGCGAGTGCTAAGAATAGTCCGTACATTCCGCAACCCGTCTGGTCAGCGGTATACCCGTGTGGAGTTGGTTCGTAAAGCGGCCGTCATTGAAGCGTACACCAAGATACGTGCGACCAAAGATGACGCTTTTATACGCAATTTCGCGACCATGGACGAAACACAAAAAGAGGAAATGAAGAGGGAGAAACGACGAATTCAGGTAACATTGGCGCTTTAGTATTGCTAGTTCATAGTTCGTTTGTATCAGCAGCCGTCAATGAAGCGTGCATGGGGATTCGAAATTCGCGATGAGGTCATTGTTAGTATGTAATATATCTTGAATGTACAGGAGCAACTGCGTCGTATCAAGAGGAACCAGGAGAGAGAAAGACTTGCCGGTAACCCCATCTCCTCGGGATTATCAATGTTCCCTAATGAAAACAGTAAGTCATATAAATATTCAATAGAACATAGAATTCACAGAAAGTTTTTTCGCAACGAGACAGGCCCGTTATGCCCGAGATAGACGAGGCTTGTTTTTTAAAAGCAAGATAGCAATATAGTGATAGTAAGCTAGCAAGGTAGCAGCTCTGACTTGTAAATATGTATAACTAGCTTACTTTTTCACTCGCTTACTAGCCTATAAATGAAGCTAGTTCTGTTTACACGAAGACTTGGTAGTTTACTATCACTATCTTGCTGTCCTGGCTTAAAAAACTAGCTTCGTGTATTTCGGGCATTAGATATTATATCTGTCCGTGATTTGTACAGTGCTCAGACTACATAATGTTAATTGTTGCATGATGCGTTTGAATCTGCGGAACAAAGAGATATATTATAAATAATAATTTATTTATTATTTATAATATATTTTATTAAATTAATATTATAAACACTTTTTTGGCTAGAATCCCGTTTCCAAATTCTCTTCTCGTCCACCAGCTACACAAACAACGTACAAAAAAACGTCCTACATTACATTTGCCATTAATTAGCATGCTATCATTTTCTTGACTAAGGGCGCCTTCAAACTAGAGGCGTAACGAAGCGCCACTGTGGCGCCGCAGTGGTGCTTCAACTAGTTTTCATACAATATCTAGATGCGCAGGTGAGAATTTGAAGATCCAAACACCAAAGAATCCCGAAAAAAAAATGTCACCGATATCTGTCTTATTCTTGTACTTTTACAGGCATGAACTCAATGACGTCATTGTCAATGGACCTCGCCCCCTCCCCCGGGCTCATTCCCCTCGGCAGTATCAAACAAGAGCCCGACCTTCAAACTCCATCCCGAAGACGCCACAAGCTGAAGCCAGACTTGAAGTTGAAGGTAAAAAAGAACAAAGTAGGTACTCCTTGAGTACTACTTAGACTAGTTATGATTAGTTCCCACAAGCGCGCTGAATCGAGCTGAATAGAAACGCTTAAATACTCCATGACATATAGACATGATTTAAAAGACGAGATTTATTAAGATTGATTGCCGACCAAGTCGATTGAAAGACGGGAAATTTACGTACTGTATTGTTGATTAATTTGATGACGGACCAAGTCGATTAAAGGACGGGAAATTCGTGTACCGTATTGTCGATTAATTGTTTGTTAACAAAGTCTATTAAAAGACGGGAAATGCACGTACCATATTGCCGATTCATTGTTTGTTGATCAAGTCTATTAAAAGACGGGAAATGCACGTACCAGATTGCCGATAAATTGCTTGTTGATCAAGTCTATTAAAGACGGGAAATTCACGTACCGTATTGTCGATTAATTGATTGTCAACCAAGTCATTATTACACTAGTTCCTAATTTGACTGAATATTCTTCATCGGGATGAATGCTTCTCACCTGGCACTGCGAACAGCCGCCCGTACTTTGAAACGACATTTCATAAGCGTAGATCCTAAACGATTTCGATTCAGTGCGCTTAGTGCGGTTTCAGACTAGCGTAAAACTGAGCGAATTCGCCTCTCGTCTTTGGTTTTTGCACCACGTGTATAGTAAGCGTCAAACAAGTTGCCATCTGGCGAACCACGCGGCAAAGATGCGCAGAACCAATTTGACCTAAGAATTGCGTTCTGCGCATCTTTGTCACGTGGTTCGACAAAGGTTGTTTGACGCTTAGTATACGTGCGACACGCCATTTTTAGGCCTCAATTATACAGAAGCGACGTAAGGCGAATCAAATCTGTAAGGGATGCGTCACGCAATTATATCTTTGTTCTGCCTTCGCTGGCGACATTATGCCATAAGTCGTTTCTGTATTATTCAGGCCTTTCGAGCGTTGTCGCGCGTAGTCGCCCGAGCGCCTGCGTCACTATGACAATCGCTACCAAAATTTCGTGCGTGTACGCCAGTGTGCGCGCGTATATGAGCGCGTTGCAAAAACCAAAACACGATGGCAAATCTGCTCGGGTTAATATGCTATTCTAAACCTCACTCTCATTCGATACGTATCGTCTGTATAGTGGACTTTAGGCTATAGTGATACAAAAAACGGTTTGTACGTTAAGTTTTAAAGAAATGGTCATACGGATAGGTATATGTTTTTCAATCTATGCTATGGCCAAGAACTTGGCCAATGCAGTTCCTATAGCACACACAATGGATGCAGAAAGGTAACGAAATAAACAGTATACTGCATGCAAGCTTACGTTGACAGCTATGCCCTCAAAAATGCCTGCTCTGAAAGCTAAGCCTTGTTTTGCCATTAGTAGTGCTATCTTACCGTTGAGATTGATCTCAATATACTGTTGATACTGCCCATCATGACAACAGTTGTTAGTTCAAAATCAAATCTTTAACCTACTGCTGAGATTTGAGACTAGAATTTAGAGATAAATAATGTCGAATTTAAATATTGCATGTTTATCGACCATCCGCAAACAACCCCTAAAATAACAAGAGGCAAGTTTTTCATAGCCAGGATAATATGCCAGTAAACCTAGCCTAAAATAAAATATACAGAAGTATAGAAGATGACTTTTTTATCGCATGTGTCAAAATGTTTAACATCACTGAAGCGTTATTTATAGTGCTGCTCCGACCTGTGTTATTTCCTCTCCTGGCTTGAAAGACTGGCATCGTGTATCTTAAACAAAGCTCACGTTAATATGGTAGGCGCACAAAGAAACAGTGTGTCTAAAGTAGCTTCGCATTTTTGATTCAGATTTACCATTGCGCTTTACTTGCAGCTTACTTCAGTTACAAAATCTAGGTGCGCTTACTGTTCGTTTCTGAATTCGCTGCATGCTAGGCAATCATAGTTTTGAAAACGGTCAATTTCTACAATAAGGTAATTCTCATTCGCATGTGTCTTGCGCAAATTTATGCAAATTTTAGGGCTGTTTTCTGAAACATAACTTGAGCTCGAATCTAGCCTCAAACTGATTTATCAACATTGCATTGAGAGCCGTCATAAATCTCTGCTTTAATTTAAAACTCAAGCGTTGATTCAGAATACCGCCCTCCGAGTGACTCTCTATCAGAGTTGTGCGAGGAATTTGAGCAGTGAGCGAGGAAGAAATTCTCCACTGTTTTTTTTTTCTCCATTTCTATTGCGATTGGTGGATTATAATTTATATCCTAACTGACTCTTCCGCAGGGTGATTTTTGATATTCGTAACTAATAATACCCAGCCCTAGAACGAAATCCTTGTAGAGTGACGAGTCATGCTCAGTCGGGTATCAGTGTCAAAAATGACTCTCAGCTTCCTCGCACTATTGAGTATAACCACTTTTGCAGCCGCATGCGTAGCGAATCATGAAACTATAGTATCAGCTGCCGCTACTAATATTGTGAGCTTTGCATTAAAATCTCAACGCTTACCTTAAATAAGATATTCCAATACAAAAAACAAAACGATTATTTCCTATTGTCCTCAGTGCGGAGCGTGTGGTCAAGTAGGACACATGAGAACTAACAAAGCGTGTCCACTTTACACCGGTTCTATGGGCGGCGGGAACTCCTCCCCTGTGGAAACTGACCCTGAACCGCCGCAAACTGACCCAGATGAGGATGATTTGGGATACGTTGATGGAGTGAAGCTAATGCTCAACACTAGCAAGATCAAGGTGAATAAATTCAATTGAATTAAATACACTTTTTCGGTGTAATTGAGGAACAAATATCCACCTATTCATCCTTAAAACTTTAGCTATTATTATATTAATAGGAATCAAAAGGGGAAAAGGCTTTTTACGTTAGAGCCAAGAATGAATTCTGTAATCGTAAACAATCGAATGAAAGAGATATATAATCATTTTATTCTCTAAAGGCCTCTACACACCAAAGCCACCGGCTCCCGACGGCACAGCCCGCCGGCCTAGGAAACCAGACTCCTTTGAACAATCGCATACAAAACGCTAACCCGGCGGCTTTGGTGTGTAGAGGCCTTAACTGATAACCTCGCTATCGGCTAAGATAAAAAAAAAACTGTCATCATTCCAGCAACAAACAGTAGAAGAGATCAAGCGCCGTCGCGGCCGTCCAAGCCACAACGACCTCCGTGCGATGGGCCGCAAGAACCGCCGAGGCACCGCCGAGTCTTGCGACTATTTAGTCAAGCGACCGGCCGATAGGAGGCGCACCGATCCACTGGTCACACTCTCCACGCTACTTGAAGCCGTGTTGAACGATATGAGGCATCTACCCGATGTGCAACCGTTCCTCTTCCCTGTCAACCCTAAGGTACAGAAAGACTTGATACTGGTAACTGTAGGCTATATTTGGAACGGCCCCCGATAGGAGGCGCATCGATCCACTGGTCACACTTTCCACGCTACATGAAGCCGTGTTGAAAGATATGAGGCATCTACCCGTGCAATGGTTTTTCTTCCCTGTGAACCCCAAGGTACATTCATTCATAATATCGATAAGGCACTTGTACCAACGCCGACGATGAGCGAGAAGCGAGTACAGTTAGGAACTAGAAACGAGTGTATAGTTCCGATAGTTTTGTCGCTGGGATATAAGAGAGTATGAGATATAGCGAAGTAAGCGAGTGTGCTAGTGCGATGGACGATTCAGAATCAGAATCAGAATCAGAAAATATTTATTGCTTATTATCCGCACCGCTCGCTCGCTTCGTTTCTTGAGCGAGAAAATAGTTATAGCTAATCGCTTCCTCGTCGGCGGTGGGATAAGTGCCTAACTCTGCCTACAATTTTGCCTTAGTACCCTGGTACTAAGTTAAATATACACTGGTAAATGTGGCCTGCATTAAGAACCGCTGAAGAAAATTCATAATGTGCAACTATTGAACGATATGAAGCATCTACCTGATGTGTGTAACCTGTAACATGTTGCCCGGTACATAATGAAAATTAATATCCCTTTTCGAATTCATCTCTGGACATTATCAAATAAGAAATTCTGCCTTTCCCGGCTAAATGTTGTATTTATATAATTTAACAGTTGGTCGCTGATTACTACCGCATCGTTGCAAGACCGATGGATCTGCAAAGCATCAGAGAAAACCTCAGGCAGAAGCACTATCAGAGTCGTGAAGAGTTCCTCGCAGACGTCAATCAGATTGTAGAGAACTCTACACTTTACAATGGTAAGTTTAAGGTCATACATATCAACTCAGAAAGGATCGTCAATGTAACACCTTTCGTAAGCACGCCGCGCTTACGGCTTGCCGACCTCTGGTGGACGGCTAGGCGGCACCAGTTAAATCCGAAAGGGTGTCTGGAAGAAATCGCTTTTAGCGATAAGGCCGCCCATTGTAGCTCATTATAATAATAATAATAATAGAAGATTATGCACCAAGGGGATAAAGTGTTGCCGCGGGCGGCATAATGAAACCTGAGAGCAACGAGGGACATATGTGGAGCCCTGAGTGAAGCGAGGGGTTCAAGCTGCCTAAGAAAAAGACAGGCTTTATCCCAGAGGGGCATACTCTACTTTTTACACCTTCTGCGAGACAATAAAAAGCCAGGGCTCCAGCAGTCACTAATCTGTACTCTACGTATAAACACTAGAAGTCAGTGAGCAGAAATTACCGTCTTTGGTTTCGCGTTCTTTGAAATCGCGCCTTTTTTCCTTTTTGAGTTATGCTTATGGCGGCCTGTTAGATTTTAGAACAAACCTCTTTACAATGCCATATGGGTGTTCTTTTACTTAGAGTTATCCAAGAATTCCCACACAAATTCGACGTTCCAAATTCAAATCACTTTACTTCCTAGGGAGTTCATACAAAATTACCTCCCTTGAGAGGCTTTTTGATGCTTTGCTTTACCTTGAGATTTCATGATATGTAATTGGACATTGTCGAGCAGGTGGTGTGAAAATAATAATACCTTTTATCCATTAGAATGTCCCTGTCCACCTACGCGGTCGCGCGTATTTATCTCTAGAATATCCCTGACCGAATCCGCGATCACGGACAATCGGCGCCAAACACACGCAAAAAAAGGTCTTAACCTGAGAATCGGTTTGTTTCCGACTGTTTGATAGTGTATTATGTATCAAAACATGTGATTTTGGTTGTAGGGCCAACAAACACGTTGACAGTGGCAGCGCAACGGATGCTCCAACGGTGCGCAGAAAAGCTGGCCGAGAAGGAAGAACAGCTGATGAAGTTGGAGAAACAAATCAATCCACTTCTTGACGATAATGACCAGGTAATCTTGTAACCACAATTTAACCTGAAAAAGGATAATTTAGTTAACAATTATAGAATTAAATTATTAGGTTACAATAATTATTCAGAGTTGACTTTCGAATGAAGCTACATTAGATCTAAAAGCTAGTTTGGATAGTCCAGAAGCAAGTGTGCCATGCCGGTGTTGCGGGTTCGATTATCGCTTTAGGACAAAAACTTGTGTGATGAACATCGGTGTTGACCTGTGTCTGGGTGTTTTCTATGTATTCTATGTATGTATTTTCAATATATATATATACAAGTATTCTATCAGTTATCTGGTTCCCATAGTCCGTGCTCTGCTTAGTTTACATTAAAAGAAAGAAACGAAAGAAAGAAAAAAACTGTACAAGCTTAAAAATACCTTAAACCAAGTACAGTGCAGTCAAAAAATATCAAAATCATTAGATAGATAGATAGATTATTATTTATTGCATACCATTACAAAAAAAAAAAAATATATACAGATAGAATGATAACAATGGTAAAAAAAAAAGTGGAAAATGGGCGGTCTTATCGCTAAAAGCGATCTCTCCCAGACAACCTTTGAATGGCCAAGTGATTGTTGAACAAAACGTGGACGGTGGTATATTAATAGCATGGTAAGGGTCATCAACCTCATTAATTTACAATGTTTTTTTTTTTTCTCAAATATAACTTCTCACACCAGGTGGCGCTATCGTTTATATTAGAGAATCTCCTGACGACCAAGCTGAAGCTGATGCCCGAAGCGTGGCCGTTCCTCAAGCCCGTCAATAAGAAGCAGGTGAAGGATTACTACAGTGTGATCAAGCGGCCCATCGATATGGAAACCATGGCTAAGAAGATCCAAGGTATTTTAAACCTTACGTGCTTTGCATATAGTTTTTTTTTACTATTTATAGGCTTGCGTTTGACCACCATCTCACCTGATGGTAAGTGACGATGTGGTCGACGATGTAGCACGCTTACCTAGAATAATCCTATTCACTCTTGCCTTGAAGACACCCAAATTATGTGATCGGGAAACACAGACGCCGGCAGAGCATTCCATTCCTCGGAGGTTCGCATAATAAAAGTGGAAGCAAAACGCTTTGTGTATGTCCATGGTGGATATACATACATGGTATGTGCTTCAAGAGCGTAAGGGTGTGGATAAAAAATTGCAAGGGAATTAAATATGGCGACTGCATTTTGTAGAAACCATGCAACAAAAGAATATATAAACTGAACTAATTTTGGTAAATTAGGTAACATCGATTGGATCTTCATTGGATTGGATTGGTCTTGGATTGTACGACACTGGAATAGAAAGCCCATGGATTCCGTGTCGACCATTACCTCGTCGCGCATTCCACCCCTGTACAATCTTTTTATGGACAGGAATGTACGACACGGAATGGGGTACGTCATGGGAATAGAAACCACGGAATCCAAGTCCTGAGAATTTGGATTCCGTGGTGCGGACTTGGATTCCGTGGTGTACATTCCAGGGTCGGGCATTACCGTGTTGTGCATTATCGTTCTGGAATTTTAAACTTTAATCATATTGAAAAGAGTCCACCGTAGCTTCAATGCACTTTAAATATTAATGCTTCTAATGTGGCATGTCATACCAATTTGAACCTTATTTCACAGCTCATAAGTATCACAGTCGCGAGGAGTTCCTGCGCGACATTCAGCTACTAGTTGACAACTGCCGTGCGTACAACGGACTCAATTCTCAGTTCACGAGGCAGGCTGAGGCTATCCTAAACGTCACTAAGGAGGCTCTTGAGCAGGTTAGTGACAGAAATCCAACGATCGATGTCTAGTATACTCTAAAACCTCTAGAGGAGTCTCTGAGCCAGCTCACAAAAGCTCGGCTCGGGCGCCGCACTCGCCCCGCTGTCACTCTGTCATTTTGTAGAAACCCAAAATTCTGACTGCACATATATATTACCCCTTCTGCATTGCCCATTTAAGTTTTTTTTGTAATTTAAAAAAATCGGTGTATGAGCCGTGGCGCGCCTTAGGAGATTTACGTTTAACAGTTGACTGTTGATTTGATTAGATTGATGATGATGATGAATTTAACTTTAATTTTCAGTTCGGCGAAAACGTAGGCAAGTTAGAAGCAAACATTGCACTGGTACAGCAAAAAATGTTGGAAGACGCTGAGCATTCAGATGTTGAAGTGGACGAGCCGCCGCCGCCGCCGCTCAACCCCGACGAGAAACGCGGCCGCGGCCGGCCCCGGAAACACAAGGCTTCCACCTCCACCGCCGCTGCCGATGGTAAGCCTAAATATACACTGCAAAATTTTAATAATCAGAAAAATAAATACACGCACGTACTCTAGGTACTCAGCTACAACACATAAAAATAAAGAAAAACAATTAGAAAATGTTAAGGGTAATCCTCAAGGCAAATTTCCATACAAAGTTTTTCGAACAAACACTCAAAAAGTACACCGTATTATATAGTAATTTCTTCACACTATTCGTTTCGTCTTTTTCCGATTGTGTGAACAAAAATTAGATAGGCATCATTGATAAATAATTTGAGTTTCATTCATCGTTTGGCAAACCTGGGTACCTAGCTCGAACCAGCTCGCAAAAGCTGGGCTCGGGCGCCGCACTCGCCCCGCTGTCACTCACATTTTGTAATAACCCAAGATTCTGACTGCACAGATACAACGTAGTAAAGTAACCCTTCTGCATTGCCCATTTAAGTTTTTTTTGTGAATAAAAATTGGTGGTATAATTAGTTCTACTTATATGTATATTATTTCTATGTATAGGTAGTAATCGCCATGGCAACTTTTCGACGGAGAATTGAGCATAGATTAGGAACGATTTATTGATAGTATAATTTCCTCAGGGGCGACGTCAAGAAAGCGCGGCAGACCAAGGAAGGATCAAAACAGTTTGGCAGATGGTATGTATCTTCTACATTTCACTATGAACTCTATTTCTATCGTGATGAGGATGATTATTGAGTGCTTATCTATCTATTCTAGACCTCCAGTATTCGGACAGCGGCAGTTCAGGACTGGAGGAAGTAGAAACGAATGATGCCGCTGAAGGCTTAGTGCAGTTATCTGTCAAACCAGGTATGGGTTCTAGTATGAAAATAATAAAAGTAGGTAACTTCTAAATAGCTCTCAACAGGAAAGAATAGCATTACGATGTTTATCGGATTTAGATGTAAGATTTTTTTATTGAATACTAAAGCTGGCTGATTTTTCTACAGCGAGTATAAGCCTAAAATATTTTCCTGGCTACGAAATCGATGCTTAACAACTTATTCGCTACTTTCTGCGAAGTTAAGTAAGGAACAGCCCTATCATCAAACTCTTTGACAAGCGTATTCGTAACATACCCGTCCCAGACATATTATATCGGTTTGTATGAAGTATTTCTAAACGAAGATACGAACAAGCTTTTCTAAAGTTTGGTGACAGCTACAGTTTGTATGACTTTTCCAAAAGTTAAACAAACTGTTTACATCTCTGTGACGGTTTCGGTACGAATATACTTGTCAAAAGTCATCATGATACGGGTACAGTCTGTGTAAAAATAAATTCATTTGTAATATGATTGATGTATTTTGCAGAAGATGACAAGATGTGGTCAAGTGATACATTCGACACTTCAATGCCCATCAAACGCGAAGTGCCCGACGAACTGCCGCCGCCGACTGAAGACTTTGTGGACCTCGATACACATACCGACTACTCATTCCCGCCCATTGTCAAGGTAAAATGAACTTTATTTCTCGTAGAATAAAGTCTGTAGTATCTAAATACGACATAGTTACAACATTAGACTATAGTACATTCAAGGTCATGTATCAAAAAATCACACAGTAGTTACAAACAATCGGTTAATCGTTACCAGTTACGTTATTTAAACGTTTTACAGGGAAACATACTTCTTCTTCTTGTCGTGTCACTAGTTCTTTCAAACCAGTGTGGTGAAAGGATTACAAGTGCGCATTGAAGAGGCTCCTTTCGTGCACTTGAGATATGTTTTCGAACTTTTAGGTTCTATGAAATGCCGGTATCCTCACGATGTTTTTCTTCACCGTTAAGCACTTGTTTTAAATACACACATAGATCTTTTGGAACAGAAAAATCCATTGGTGTACGACCGGGTTCGAACTTACTACCTTTGGATCGAAAGTCGAAGCACCCCCACTCGGCCAACACGGCTTTCAAAATACTACGCATAACCATATATTTATGACCTTTTGCAGGACCTTGAAGTATAACTTACACAAATAGAGGTTTTTTAGTTATTTTTCCAATATTTTTTTTTGTTAGGAGGAGCCAATTGAGCCTGATATGCTCCTGGATCCTCCGATGATGGACAGCGCGACTTTGGAGCCTCTTCCACAGCAACAGTTCAAGGAAGAACCGCTAGAGAACTGGCAGGTGAGACTATTTTAAACTCTATTCAATAGACGATAAGGTTGGATATTGTTCGAATCATGATTTGAAAACTTGATGACAGTGTCTCTAGAATATAAATCACGAAGTTTCGTACAGTACTATAGCTGCTGCCCGCGACTTCGTCTATATGAAATCGGGGTAAAAAGTAGTCTATGACCGTAAATGACAAAAAATCCAATATGGCGGCCGAAAAATCGTGTTATAAACTTGATGTATTTCTGTGAATATGGTATCTTTAAATTAGTTTTAGTTTTTGAAATGTCATAGAATAATTTAAATATGTGAGTAAGGAAAAGAAAAGAAAAAACAGAAACAGAACAGAACTTTTTGAACAGAAAAATCCATTGGTGTAAGACGGGGTTGGAACTTACGACCTTCGGATCGAAAGTCGAAGCTCCCACTCGACCAACACGGCCTAAATCCTTATAAGTTCCTTGGTACAATAAATAGTTCTCATTCATTCATTAATTCATTCATTTTTTTAACAGCCTGATCCAGCGATTCAAGACGATCTTCAAGTTACAGACAGTGAAGAAGAAAATGAAGAAGGGGGCTTGTGGTTCTAATTATGGCAAAAGGTCTGTGGTTATGTTGTATAAATACATGAAATACTATGAAATAGTCTATTTAAGGCTAATCCTCAAATCCGAATTCCATACAAAATGTTTCGGACAAATACTCAAAAAGTACGCCGTATTATAGTAATTTCTTCACACTATTCGTTTCGTCCATGTTTTTTGATTTCGTCAACATAAAAAGTGAATGGTTACATACTTTAATTTAGATTTTATACGTGTTTTTAAGTTAGTAGGGTTTATTTTAAAACACGTATAAAATCTAAATTAAAGTAAACCTTTCACTTTTTTTGTTGACGAAATCAAAAAACATGGACGAAACGAATAGTGTGAAGAAATTACTATAATACGGCGTCCTATTTGAGTATTTGTCCGAAACATTTTGTATGGAAATTTGCCTTGACAATTCCCTTAAGTACCTAGTTGATTTGACATTATTAACTTGATGAAGTGGAAATAGAATTATTATTATTTTATATATTAAGAAAATAAAGGAAATTAAATCAATTTGTATAAAACGCCGTCTTTCAATTTGTTTTTATCAACCGACTTGAAAAAAAGAGGAAGTCCTAATATTGGTTGACTTTTTTGTTACAGCAGTTTTTTTTAAACCGATTCGTTTTTTTTTTATAAATATTAATCTTGGTTTTGTAGAAAAGCTTGTTTGTCATCGACGCTTTAGTGTATCGCTGGGAAAAAAACAATTCCCTGTATGTATCACTGTAAATCGTCGAGATCATATAAGATATACAGAAGCAATATTATAGTCCATCCCATTTCGAGCAACCAATTTAACAAATCAAAGCCATTATCTATCAACTACGAAGCTAAATTTGCATGTTCGAAAATGGCAATCGTCACCGGTTGATTCGAAGCCAATCAAAACGCGCACTCGCGGAATACAGATGAGCCTAGTTTCAACTCGTAGGTGGCAATTTAGCGGATTCATCTGTTTGTATAATCGAGTTATCAAACTGAATTGATTATGCTGTCTGGGATTTATCGAGATATTCGAATGCATAGTTGTAGAGATAATTTGAATGTTAAATTGATCTGAATATCGAAATATTCATATTCATTTAATTCATAGGCGAATTTTGATCGGATCCTTTATTATATGGAGTACCTATTTTTATGGGTGAACTGAAAGCAATTGGTTAAGCGTAAGGGTGCGTTTCCACTGACGCGGAGCTAGGCGGATTGGAATGGAGCGGACGGTGAATTGGCCAATCACAGTGCTCGAAATCGCCACACTTTCAAAATGTATCATCAATGGCGTTTACTCTCCTTTTTCTAGCGCGTCATGTAGCATAAAGCGTCTCTCGCCGCTGACGCCGAAGAGCATTGTCGCGCGTAAAAGCGCTGCATAAAAGAACAATAGCGGCGAATCTGCTCGGTTAATCCACTAAGCTAAATCCGCATTAAAAGTGTTATAATATCATTTTCCTGATTGCAAAATTCCTGCCTCTTTCTTTCAAGAAACATTTTTATTCCAAAGCTCTTGTATAGAATATTTCGTTCAGTAGTTTTTAATTTAATTTCAGCCAGTTTCAGCAGATGTTTCGCGTCCATCATACAAACGAGCTCAATTTATACAAACGCACCTAATTAGTTACTAAATCCTGGCGGTACCCTCGTCACAGGGTATTCTTGCTCGGGGCTGCTTCATACCTCGGATAAAGTACCTTTAGTGAAGTATCTGTCTTTAACAACGTTTCTTAATCTGTGGAAACCTCTCCTAAATCTGTGTAAATAAAATAAATTGAAGGCACCGAAAGTCTTTTCGTTGCTTCGTTTTTACGGTCAATC
This sequence comes from Lobophora halterata, assembly GCA_932526365.1. NCBI lineage: Eukaryota > Metazoa > Arthropoda > Insecta > Lepidoptera > Geometridae > Lobophora > Lobophora halterata. Next base: position 5,294,014 of record OW052012.1, read on the forward strand.
ACGGAACATTTCTATGAAATAGGTAGGTAATATACGAAGAAATATTAATTTACTGTTCATAATATTTTTTTGTTTATGGTAGGTACTAACATAGGTCTACGAAAAAAGCGATACTATTATTTCTACAAAATGACAGAGTGACAACGGGGCGAGTGTGGCGCCCGAGCCGAGCTTTTGCGAGCTGGCTCGAGCTAGGTACCTGGGTTTGCCAAACGATGAATAAAACCTTTATTATTATGATGGGAACCGTCTGACGAAAATCCACAGGAAAACGACTAACGGTAACAACATATGTGTTGAATAACGGCAACTGGTTATGCGTATTTTGCTTCTGATGATTAAATACGGTGCATAAGAAAGCCCGCAGAATTTTTGTCCTATGCCTTAAAAATATTGAGAAACGCTGGCTAACATTATTTGGCGAAACACCAATACGATAAAGTAAAAACTAAAGAGGCCCTCGGTTCACTGTACCCTCCTTTATCTCTTTTGTGCTACATTTCTATTATGAAAAGAAACCCATGTTTGGCGAACGCATTACGGTTTTGTCTCGTGACCACAAAAAGGTTATCCGGCGTTATTCTCTGTATTACTTATCTAAAGTACGAATTGAATGTGTTTTTCGTAGAAACAAAAACGTTGGGTAGTTACCCAAAGCTATTCCAGTGACATTGGGAATTGTTTTATGCTTGCGACGCAATTAAACGAGTCACTTGTGTCTAGGGCGGCCTATTGTTATAATGATAACTACTGTAATCCCTAGGGATTACATCTAGATTTTCTTTCGTACTTTCATGTTTATATTTATCAATAAGGTTTATATAAAATAGACGATGATTAAAAAAAAGTAACTTTCAAACTTTTGATAGTATTTCTTAGCCTTGCCTCGCAAAAAGCGAGTAAATTGGCGCAAGGTAACGTCATCACAAAGAAAAAATTATGGTTATAGAAAAGCTTTACATTTTTAACGACAGCACATTACTGTGATTAAACATATTTGAGGCTTAGGAAATGGTCATTTGAAAATAATGCCTGTGCGCTCCTGCGCACTTTGATAATTATATAATAACCATTTGATAATATTTCTTAGCCTAGTTTTTGCGATAAAATGCGCGCAAGGTAACATCATAACAAAAAATGCATAGATAACTTTTTATCGAAAAGCTCTACATTTTACAACGACAGTGCGTTACTGTGATTTAAAATATTCGTGATTGAGGCTTAGCGAAACCTTTTCTGTTTCGGGCGTGAAAGTCCAAATTGTGTCAACACCTCGCTAATATGGGATAAGCTTTTAGCGTCGAGTAAAAGGTTAGTCATTACATAAAATTTGTAATTTTCGGGACGGATTACGACCCTCACGAATGAGATCGCAAAAGCTATTAGTATGTTACATGGTCTCTTCCATATAAATGCCACATGGCTCCCGACGAAAGGATTCAATCAGAAAGTCATTTGCAGAGCCATTGACAGCCATTTTCGACGATCCCGCAATAAGGGAACAAGGTTGCTGGGATTCGGGTAAAAAGTTCATAACCGCCCTTCTGTTAAATCATGTTTGCTTTACTTTTGAAATCAAGATTCCAGCGAAATATGATCACTTATTAGCTGTTGCGAAGGAGAGAACCTCAAGAATAAATTCTCGTTTTGATTAAATAAATATTATGTTACCTATATCTAAACAAACTTGCAATATCAACTGTATGAGGGTCGGTCCTAATTTTATGAGGAAAACAAAAAACATAAAAGTTGTGTAATAAAAATCAAACGTCCGTATTTGAGATCTATTTGATGTGAAGCTTTTATCGAAGCAAAAGGAGAACACTTTCATTCTTATCGTAAAAGTCAAGTATAAACATACCTAGAAATTTTCTCGTAAAGGTTTAATAGAAAAATAATAAAAGTTACCTATTATAGTATCAGCAAACTCGATGCTCTCCTGATGTTAAGATATCACGCGTGCCCAAGACCAGAACAGTGCTTTAACTGAATTTGAGTCAAGGCCGGTGCAAGATTACTATTAGCGCTTACACACTGAGAGATGGATTTTGATGGTCAGTCTCAAAAGCCCAGTAATTTCACTAGCTACAGGTACTTTTCAAACTGGAACTAAATTATGGTTATACATTACTGCTTGGCGGTAGAACGTCTGTTAACTTCTGCATAAGTGGGTCAAATAGGGTTTAAGGAACCTGGATGATGGCATAAACATAATTTTGGACCATTTGTCTTGGGTAAGCAAAATGTATAGACAAAAAAAAGCATTTCTAGCACTTTCTTAATACAATTGCATTAGGTTTGCAACTAAGTACTCGTAATTTCGTAACTACTCATTGTGGAAAATGAACTTGGCAAATGAATGAATACTAAATGAGTACTTTCTCCATCCGAGTAAATACAGAGTAGAAACTAACTTTTACCATTTAATACCATCCTGGTACTGTAATGGCCAGAACAAACGCAGCGGTCCCACACTATGTTTAATGTTGATAGAGTTCGCGGTAGTAGATATAACCGAATTTACTGTCTGTTATATTGTCAAGCTGCACAAAATTTGAGAAAATATACAGACTAAACACTTTAAGTAGGTATCTTTACCTTTGAATTATATTTTATATAGATTCCGGTCCACGACTTCGCCCGTGTTGAATCGGAATTTTAAAAAAAAGACTACATTTTGCAAAAAATTTCGCATTCATAAAATTATTGTACTCTAAACTATAAAATATTTTTGGTTGCGAAATCATGTCAAATCAAAAATACAGGGTTCGATATTTATTTACTAAAAATCTAAGTAGGTAGGTACTTATGCATTTTATTTTTGATCAGCCCCGAAACTCCTTTTTTAGCATTATCGATATTCCATACTGTTGCGTTTCTATTGTTATTTTGAGGGTAGTTTGGTAAATCACCGCCTGCCCGAACGTGAAGAGCTCGAGGCTTATCAGTGCATTGGCGGGAGTCATTTTGATCGGACGCGTGAGGACGTTCTACTCAAAATCCGTCGATTTTCCCTCCATTTTTGGCCATGCCAAATCTGCATCTCAACATTTTGATACTAGTGAAGTGTCGCGGGTTCATAGCCGTGCTGTGTGATTTGAGAATCAAATAAAGTGCCAAAGACTTGAGAATCTGGACCCGCCGTGCGAGTCCACAGGACCTTGCCTGCCACCAAACCAACAAGCCAGGAGTAGCAGTTCAAAGGTAGGTGGTGTTCAATTGCCTTCGGAAATCAGTAGAAACGTTTTCAGCCCTAGACACTGAACTTTCAAAACTCAAAACACATACTCTAAAATCGCCAGCTTAATTAATCTCAAAAGCGTTGGTTTAAAAATTGAAATCCTACACTTGACCTGCTTGGCCATCTAAGCCCAGTTGAAAATATTACCATAAAAAAAGCTATTAGTAAGTAGGTACATACTTTACCTTTATAATTAAAAGGATCACACAATCGTCTCTTTTATATTGTGATTGGGACTTTAGACTCGTCGCTAGTGAATCGAGATACCTCTTGTCTGCAGCCAGTCTGGTTGACAAAGTACACAATTTTATTCAAATTGCGTGTATTTTCAACAGACATCGAAAAATAAGAAGGTTCTCAATTCCGCTGTATTTTTTTATAATGTTTGTTACCTCAGGGCTTCGTCATTTGTCAACCGATTTGGAAAATTCTTTTTTTATTTAAGAGCATATCTACTTACTTTTAAATTGGTCACATAGAAATTTTATCAAATCGGTCGTATTAGTTAGGTTTTTAAATCAAAATAACTAGAAAAATATGTCATCCATGTAAACGAAACCGCGTAAGTATTTTGCTTTTCTTGGAGTTAGTGGAATTTTTTTTCTTCAAAATATTTTTTTTATGAAGATATTTTATGTATGTACCTATACCTATACCTTGTTCAACGAAGAACTCTTTGGATACGTTTACTTTGGATATCGTTGAAGTTATTAATTATGCAATCTTCGTTGCAGTTTCAGAAGCGCAGTTTGTTTATTCAGAACAAGTCGTTAGCATAATAATGACACAGTACTTAACTACCTTAATTTATGCTGTAGTACGTGATTTCAAATAACTTCATACTTACCTAAACTTACATCATTATTATCCTAAGTTTTTAAGCTACGTGTTTTTAAAATAAGTACCTAGTTATAAGTGATACTGTTTTCTAAAAACTTCATAGCTTTTTATTTCTTATGCGTGACTAACCGCTTATTAAATACAAATTGTATCAACATTTTTATAAAGTCCACTGTGCGCTTTTTTAAGAAAACCTAAAAGCTCACGTTTGACCGCCATTCGTGTGAATGTCCCTTTGACCTCTGTAAGTGGCAATTAAAATGTGTCCGAAAACCCCACTTTGCAATAAAAATAAACAAAAGTACAGAGGACCATCGTTAGAGCCCCTATTTCTTAATTAACTAATCATGCCTCATTCACCATTTGCGCTGACCCGCTATTACAGGCAAAAGGTCACGGCATCGAATTATCCCCATCATTAGTCGAGCTTCGGATAAACAGCATAAAATACACTTTCAGTAGACCTATCGAGGGACGTGAATCCTCTTCAGAGCGTCGTAAAACGACCTCGAAGACCGGCGTCGGATGCGATTTTAGGATTTATGCCTGACCCCGAAACTTCGCATGGGAACGTGCGATAAAGGCTGACATTCTCAAAACATAAATTTCCAATAGATTTTACCGTCTACCGTTCAGTATACGCCTGGATGCTGGAAGGCACGACAAAGGAATAAGTAGGTATAGGCTAATACGGGCGTCCTGCAGGGTTAGATACGAGCGCTGAAATAAAAGTTGACGGCGAAGTGAGGGTGATCGACGGTCGGGGATCGTAATTGAGGCGCAATAACTTTTTCAGTTTGGACGTGACCGAGCCTATCAGCAGGTACAGAATTGGGTATATTTTTTTAACAATTTCACGAGGGAAAGTAAATAAGTAAGTACCTAGTAACTTCGGGAGATTAGTAAGTAGTTATATGGGCAAGACCTAGCTTCATAATAATTTATTTTATGTTCTCTGATCTAGGCACTAAACTAAAACTAACACCTACCTTTTATCTACATAATATACTTAAATTCTATCTACCATATATAATCTGGAAGCGATCTGGGATGTTTTTAAAAATACTCATGAAAAGAAAAGTTATTAAACCGAATGACGAAAATGTCGTAACAAAAAATGTCAAAAGTACTTTCGAGATAAAAAAGAAACATTCGAAATAAACATCTCTTACAAAAAGTTTACAACCACCCCAGCGAAACGGAAGGGTGACGTTAGCGTAACAGATGCAAACTTGGAATTATCTAACCGGAATAAAAAAGGCATTTGAGCCTAAAATCATTCGATTACTTCGGCAGACATCTTCCCGATTATACGAAGTAGCATACAGAGGCTACTGCTATACTGAGTTGTAGAGCATCATCTCAGTCGCACTCTACGAGTGCCGTTCGAACGCGAGCGATAAAATGTTCAAAATAATGTGTGACAAAGACGAAGTTCTAGATAGTAAAAAAAATAAAAATTAAATGTAACAAGACAAAACCATCGTATAAATTGTAACGATAAATTGCACTTCATTAAATACTTTCCTACTATAAATAAACATAATTAGACCAAAAATCATCGACATAATTCATAGAATAGAAAACGTAGTGATTAAAATAAAACAGTGTTGTGATTGGAACCCTCGAAAGAGTGTCCTAATGAGAGGAGTACTTTAGATAACTTAGGAACTGTCAACTCCGCGTAGTCGAGAGCCGACTTCGAGGGAGATAAATTATAGCATTTTGGTATAAAAATACTGATAAAATATAGCCCTTTTGACTGATGACTTCGGCCTTTGAGAGTTTAAATTCAAGAGGGTCGGCAGATTGATTCCTATCTGGATCGATACGATTCGAGCTATCGATTTGATACTGGATAGTTCAAACGAGCGGAAATTCTTAAAAATATAATACCTTTACCCTTTACCTTGACCTTTAGTAGATAGACCTTATTTTTTCCAGCGCCGAAGACCTAATGAACATAAATGTTTGTTACTTTATTAAAAACTAGCTGACGTCTAGTACGTACAATAATATGTATATGTCGTGGCCGGATCATTGAATTGGCCATTTCATGAAGTGGCTGGCCATTTCATGAAATGGCCAATACCCGCTGGCCACATCATGAAATAGCCTGGGCAGATCAATGAATAGTCAGCGTTTCATGATATGAACAGCTGAACGCGTGGACATTTCATGAAATGGCCAAATTGATGTTCACTAACGTTTGGCCACTTCATGAAAGGGCCAAGCATTATTGATCATATCGTAAAATAGTTATATTATCCACCGTTAGAGGCGCTGATATCGCTTTGTTTTTGTGAAGCCAAATAGCGGCGGACAGTTGTTCTGATAAAAAAAGGGTGACCACGCAACGAAAATTGACGGACTGTTATTACAAATTATGACTTCATGGAAATTGCGAGTGAAAGGCTAAGACTAAAAAAACGAATGAACATGTTTCTAAAACTATATTTAATTGTTTATGCCATCGGTAATCTGTATAATCTGATATTATTATCAGTTCTATCTTGTTGCGATGATTTTCTATCAAGAGCCTGAGCACGCTCGCTTCGCTCGCGTGTGGGCGCGCAAAAATAAAAAACCTAATACCCTACCGTCACCTAACTTCTATCTGCCTTAGATAATTTTCTTTGGTCAGATTGTGCATCGATATTATGGAAACCCTACATTTATGATATGGCCAAACGTGCATGGCCATATAATTAAACGTTGACGTTTGAACGATATGACCAATATTAGCTGGCCATTTCATGAAATACGGCAATTTCATGAAATGGCCAGCCACTTCATGAAATAGCCAATTCAATGATCCGGCCACGACATATACACATCGAAATTTTTAAAATAATGTTTCCTTACTAAATTGCGATAAGAATTAATATGTGACACATCCTCCAAGTTTCAAGTCTCTATATCTACTGCTATAGACTGTTTGTCTGTCAGTCAGGCAGGACTTAGATTTTTATTTACATTTATTAGTGAAATTGAAAATTTAGGTAGGTACGTCACGTTCCTAGCAAATCGAATATGACAAACATATCAGCATATAAATTGAAATAACTAAACTTGTCGGTTGCAAGTTGGAATTTCACTATTTGTGAAACAAAACTGTTTCGTGAACATGAAATATTACTCTAATATCATGCAACTGTATCCAACGCGAGTGGGAACAGCTCAGACATGTTTGCGAATTACATAACAATTTTGCGAGCATTCGAACATTTTAGAACCGAGACCCAGACACAAATTATATGAACCGAACGAACCGAGTCACTGTAACCCCACAATACAGGCTAGGCTAGTCAATCTATTTTATTTAAAACATAAAAGATTTTTAATATTCATAATGGTCACTCAAAGATGTTGTTAGGTTAGCTAATTACGTAATAACTAAAGACAGCAGTAGGTCCCTTAAGTAGGGACTTAATAAAGTAACCGGCTTGGTGTTACATGGATCTCAGATTTTTTACGGTAGAAAGCGAGACTTGGTACTATTTACAATGTTTACAAACTCGTTTTTGATGGCATTATATCTTCAGAAATGTACAAATGTACGATTGAGATAGCGCATGCGCGGGATTTTGGGCCTTAAGTAATCCATCCATCCATCGCATTCATAATATTAGTAGGTATATACATACATATATACGTGATGTGCGGTATGTCCAGTCCAGCGATAACATATCTCATATTGAAACGCCCGAACTTACAATTAACTGTATTTGTACCCCTTACAGAAAAGTAATATAATCTGAAATTCTCTGTAGAAATAAAAAAATTCACACCAAACTCTACATATCAATGACAAAAACGCCGTCTGTTAAATATAGGTAGGAAGTATGGAAGGTCCGTACACTGCTTTTGTGCCAAGTATTAATATAGAGGCATTAATCTCGCATTATGCCTTGAGCAGTGACTCATAATATTAAATGGCGTGGAATCGCGATAGTTGGACTTAGTGTACGCACGCATATATATTGCGAGACTATTTATTATATTCGTGCTATTGTTATTGTTCATTTATATACCTAATTGGTAATACTTGGTACAATAATGGATGTTGTATTCAAAACTAGCTGAAACCCACAACACTGCGTTGTTAAATACTTAACAAAAATCTTATTTTGTAATCTTGACGAATATACCCTTGTAACTCAAGTCTCTACGTTCTGGGTTTTTTATATACCTACTTGTTAATACTTAGTACGAAAATGGAACTTGATTTCAAAACTGCACTGCATTGGTATATACCTTCTTCTTTTTCTTATCGTGTCATTGGTTCTTTCGAACCAGTGTGGTGAAAGGATTTCAAGTGCGCCTCGAATAGGCTCCTTTCGTGTACTAGTGTAGTTAAATACCAAAAATCTTATTCTGTAATGTTGAAGAACATAGCCTTGAAACTTTCGGTGGTTTGGTTTTTGTAATGACTGTCAGTCAGTCATTCAGAACAAAGCTTTTTTAAAGGTAGGTATTTAAAATTCAGCCCCCTAACTGACTCATGCCGACTTGCACCAAACTATCAAAGTTCCTAAGCAATTACTTAACTCGCTTGACAGTTCTTAACGGTCTGAATTTGAACCTTTAAGAACTGGCAAGCAAGAAAAGTAATTGCTCAGGAGCTTTGACAGTTTGGTGCAAGTAGGCATCAGTCTTGTAGATATGATTTAAATGTTGTTTTCATGGGGTGAATATCAATTCAGTTTTTTTTGTGTTGAGAAATAAAGGAATTTTCTTAATTTATTCATACTTTTTCTCGCTTGCTCATAAAAACAATACCCTTAATTAAAGACTCTTTGTCCAAAATCTCGTCCCGAAACTGCGATATGATTTAATACTTCTTTTCACGGGTCATATAATGGCTGCGGGTTTTCTGGAAACAGACTCTTTGTTGTCGAAACGTTAAGCGCCTTACCAGCCTCTCTAATGCCTAGATCACACGTACCGTGTACTCGGCCGAGTACCTACTCGGTACGTATAAACATAGCGCCGAGTGTTCGGCTGAGCGAGTGATGTAAGCTTTCACTGTCTCGGCCGAGTGATCTAGGCATAAAGCGTCGATGGCTTTTTTACACGCTACAAGCCAGCGAGTTCGCTTGTAGCTTTCGGGAAGGATTGTCAATTATTATTATTTATTTATTGGTTATCAACCGCTATTACACAATAACTACTTATATTTTTTAGCTTAAAATAAAACAGTTTTATGCTGTGTGCGTGCATCGCCTAGGTAAACTCAGATTTAAATAAATAAGATATACCTACTTCTAACAACTTGAGTGGTTTACATATCAACAAGTAGATTGTAAAAAAGCCGATGACAATGGGCGAGTTTACACGCTACAAGCGAACGCGCTGGCTTGTAGCGCGTTGTAGTGTGTTATCGACGCTTTATACAACAAATAAGTATATTTTTACAAGCACAGAGAAGGACTTTTTATTTATACAAATGAGTGATGAAATGACACATAAATAAGGAAACAGCCAAAGCAACATATCGCTGAGCCACAAAAGCTCGTATTTATTGTCAAACAATAAATCAAATATCAAGCTTTTTCCCCGCCCGTAAATATTGTTTATTGTCGTCCAAATTAGGAATCTCTGCCATCTGTTTCATAGAAAATAGCGGATAGTTTCTTGTGCTGGCTGTTTCCCAGAGAAAGCTAGTTGTTCGAAAGACAAAGCGATAAATCCGAGTTCGTACTGCGGCAATAAATTAATTGTTGGCAACACTGAACAGCGTACAGTAACACTAGGATTAAGTCTTAGCTGTTCGGATTCGATACCCGCACCACGACAAATTGTGCAAGTAGTGATGACCGCACTTTTTTGTTTTTTTTGTTTGTATTCCATACAAAATGTTTCGGACAAATACTCAAAAAGTAAGCCGTATTATAGTAATTTCCTCACACTATTCGTTTCGTCCATGTTTTTTGATTTCGTCAACATTTAAAGTGAAATGTTTCATACTTTAATTTAGATTTTATACGTGTTATTAAGTTAGTAGGGTTAATTTTATTCGGATTCCGGATCGGATTTATGTAGCTTAGTTTCGTTTTTTGTTCGGCTAAAGATATATCTTAGATAAAACATTTATTTTCTTATTTCTTTCTTTTCTTTATTTTTATTTGATTTGTCTAAATTGAATAAAATAACACAGTATCCTATCGTTTATAAATTCAACATGTTTTATCATAAAATGTTTGTTATTTCCAGTATGAATGGTTTTCTAAAGGAAACGTATACCAACAGGGAACAATGGTGTTCAGCGGTGCGAAATAGGGTGACAATATTCTCGGGAAGGTTGTAACTCAATATTGTTCTGCCGTAACAGATCACACCGACAGTTACACAGATATAACAATTAATGTACCAACGTAGGCGTACCTTATTTAATTGTTCTTACAAGAATTACGGTTGGATAAAAATTTACCTCTAAGTAAGGAACATTAACATCATAACGCAGGTAAGAGTTTTTGGTTTCATTTCATTAATTTGCCAACCATTTTAACATTGTGTCGATGTCACTTAATTACCTATAATTACTAAATAAATTTACCTATGCTGACAAAAACATTGTTTGTAACGTGTTATTTTAATTTAGTTCTGGCTCGATTGGTTAAACTTTATCCGTTTTGTTAGTACGTAATAGGATCAGCTCAGCATTTCTACGTTCAGCTAAAGCTGTTTACGAATATAACGCGATAAAAATCAATACAGGCAATGTTTGCTCGTAGTCATAGTGAAACGAGGGAGATTGAATATCGGCCAATAGCGGGCGATATTTGCAGACAGCCATGACAACGCGAACGCACCTGTGCCGCAAATATTTGGTCAATACATCCAACGTTTCGTTACAAAACTGAGCGTGTCATGAATCAAGATGCAAAAAAAGCGGCAAATATTATGTACGGGAGAGTTCCAACTCAGCCTCTCGAGAGATGTAGAGTCAACTTCTGCACCGATTTGGAGAAGTCCGTTCTCATGAGCAACTTCGAGAGACGCGGATGGCATCAAGTCGGTCAAGACGACGAGTGGAATTTCTACTGGGCATCGACGCAGACCTGTAGAAACCTCTTCAGTGTCGACAGCGGGTACAGAATGAACGATAACCAAATGATCAACCACTTTCCCAATCACTACGAGCTGTCGAGAAAAGATCTACTTGTGAAAAATATAAAGAGGTACAGAAAAGAGTTGGAGCGGGACGGTAATCCTCTGGCCGAGAAAGCTGAAGTCGCCTTACACGGCGGCCATGTCGTAACACGGTATATCCATCTAGACTTCGTGCCGGTGACGTTTATACTACCGGCAGACTACAATATGTTTGTCGAGGAGTACCGCAAATCCCCTCAAAGCACTTGGATAATGAAGCCGTGCGGAAAATCCCAAGGCACCGGAATATTTCTCATAAACAAACTCTCAAAATTGAAGAAATGGTCCCGTGAGGCGAAAACTCCTTTTCATCCGCAATTGAGTAAAGAAAGTTACGTTATTTCCCGGTACATAGACAATCCGCTGTTGATAGGTGGCAAGAAATTCGATCTACGGCTATACGTGTTGGTCACTTCGTTTCGGCCGTTGAAAGCTTATCTGTTTCAGCTTGGCTTTTGCAGATTTTGTACTGTTAAATACGATACAAGTGTAACAGAACTAGATAACATGTACGTGCATCTCACTAACGTCAGCGTGCAAAAGCATGGTGGGGATTACAACAACATTCATGGCGGGAAAATGACTGTTCAGAATCTTCGATTGTATTTAGAGGGAACTCAAGGAAGTGCTGTGACGGAGAAGTTGTTTGCTGCAATGCAGTGGCTGATTGTGCATTCATTGAAGGCTGTTTCATCTGTGATGGCGAACGACCGGCATTGTTTCGAATGCTACGGCTACGATATCATAATAGACAATCAGTTGAAGCCTTGGCTCGTCGAGGTGAATGCCTCCCCATCCCTCACGTCTACCACTGTGAATGATAGGATACTGAAATACAAACTGATTGATAACATTTTGTCGGTCGTGTTGCCGCCAGATGGCATGCCAGATGTTCGATGGAACAAACAACCGAATGCCGATTCCCTGGGGAATTTCGATTTGTTGATTGACGAAGAGTTATTTGAGAAAGATGAACACGGGTCTGGTGTGCGCACTAATAAAAATAGCAAAGTTAAATAAAATTAGTAACGTTATAATTATGCATAGCTAAGGTACCTTTTGTTGTGTATTTGTATAGCGATGTACAATTTGTTTGTTATAAAATATTTTAAATCAAAAATGGTTGTTGTATTTTTCCACTTACAAAACTTAGCGAACTATGTCTATGTCAATTAGTTGAGATTGGTATTTAATTATCCAATTATTTATTAGCATTAAAAAAACAACTGTGTAGATAAAATAAACTAATAAAAAAAAGTGAACAAAACGATTCATAAATTATTAACTCCTAGCAATTTTTTACGTTACCAACGTAACAACATAGGCATGTTGTTGTAAAGAAAATAACGCAGTTTATGGCACTTGTGCACATGTTGAGCATTTGCATTTTAATGTCTCGGCGCGGAAAAATAACTCCGCCTTGGCCATTCTATATGCTAAATAGAAAGGAACTTCCGGGCTAATGTTGCTCAAGTTTTATCCGCTTGTAACTCTACGGATGTAGATCATAGATATGGCAGCTGGCTCTGTGGGGAATACAAGAGTTGTTGGTCATGTTGAACTAACGAAATTGCTCTAGCTAGGGCATAAGCTGCACTTTGTTGGATTACTCCATTTGTTTTTTATGTAAACAGGAGACCAGACGAGTTTAGCCGGTGCAAAAGTGATATAGCTAGCGTGTCCATTTTGAGACATTCTTATAAGAATAATAATAAACATTCACACACTCACACCCCTGCACTAGGATTCCCTGTGTCGCAGGTGGCATGGACATATACAAGACGTGATGTCTTGTATATCCAAGACCCGAGAACAAACATTTGTGTTCGTCACACAAATATTTTCCCCGGCCGGGGATCTAACCCGGAACACCAAACCTCGTAGGCAGGGTCACTACCAACTAAGCCACGGTGTCGTCGTTTTGTTTAGTCGCAATCAAATGGTTCACTAGTTACAGAGAATTTGAAACAGGAGCACACTATTGCTATAAGGGTTGCCTCCAAAATCGTCTAGAGTCCAGCAGAAATGTCTTCAGTTAACCAGTTACAACCACATAGAATCGATCTACTTCTATAAAGTATCTTATCTGTATTTTCTCTGTGATACCAACTTGTGTCGGACGCCGGAGAACTTTATAATTTGGGGCTTTATAACACGACGGACAATTGCCTGCTAACTTTTTGAATTGTTTTGCCTCACACTTGTAACTTTGCGAAATTACCCTCACTTCAAAAACAGGCTTTTCATGCATACGTTGATAACTTTACGCCACGCTCTACCGAGTTCAGATAGAAACTTTTATGAAAAACGTGTCCTGCTTTAATAGAGATAAAAATGTGATAGAATTGAAGCGAGATTTTTGTTCAAGTTTTTGCCTTTGAAAGTAAATTGTGGTTTTTCGTAATTAGAGTTAAATTTTTTGGTTCTCGACGAGGGTTGTCTCGATCGGTCCGTGAACCTTCGTGAATATTTTAATGTCACGTTTTCCCCGGGAAAGGCCCAACTTCGATTGAAAAATCCAGAGTTGTCGCGTCACCGCCCCATTATTAATCACTGCGGTAAATTCACGGAAGAATGTAACATTATGTCAAACGTAAAGCTCCTTTCTCTTTTGTGTGGATGAATAAACTTGGCGTGATTGCCTCGTCGTTCGATAAAAAAATTCTGAGAAAGTATTTTTTACCTTGATTGATGTTCACATAAAACGCGCACGTATTATCTACGCATACGCATTTAGCTGTCTCCTATTAATCGTTTTAGATTCATAATTTATTTTATTAAAAATTATTTAGAGCATAATTAAATTCCAGATTTTCAAAGATTACATACACCGATTGAGCTGAATTGAATATTGGTATGTATTAGGCTATACTAAAAGCTGGAAAAGGCTACTTATTATCCCGTACTCGATATAATAAGCCGTGTTGGCTGAGTGGGAGGTGCCTCGACTTTCAATATAAAGGTCGTTGGTTTAAATACGATTGTACAATAATGGATTTTCTGTTCAAAAAAATCTATGTGTGCATTTTAAACACGTGCTTAACGGTGAAGGAAAACATCGTAAGGACACCGGCATGTCATAGAACCTAAAAAAATTGATAACATGTGTCAAGTGCACGATAGGAGCCTCTTCGGGGCGCACTTGAAATCCTTTCACCACACTTGTTCGAAAGAACTAGTAACACAATAAGAAAAAAAGATCCCGAGCAACGCAGGCGAAGCCACGGGTAGCAGCTAGATAATTCCAAATTAAAGTTCAAAGTAATACATATCTTACAAGTAACGAGGCATAGCTCTCACGATAAAGTTTGTCGCTTTGTGATTCGAGTAGCATCGGAATTGACGGAAATTGCTCTGAATTGGACAGGCTGCGTCGCGCCTCCAAATTACTAACTCAAGACTACATCCATGCGTGACTGCTAGGAAACTTGTACATCTTGGTTTATTTTAGGGTAACATAAAGGAATAGGAATTATTTATTGTAAACGAAAACTTGTAATTAAAAACTTAAGGATAACGAGTTCAATGAACGTGTAAGAGTAGGTATTATAGGTAGGGTAGGTCTTAGCAGTAAGTACTGTGTAGGCATTACTGTTTCGGTTTGAAGGACACTGTAACAAGTGAAATAAGGCCCCTGATTCCGAGGTTCTTGATCGTCTCGTCAATAAAAAACAATCTAAGTTAAAAGTAAAATTCATACATGTTGCCTTTAAATTAGCGTTGCTAATAGTACGATGACACACTGCTTTTTTACACGCTACACGCCAGCGACTTCGCTTGTAGCGTGTAAAGTCGCCCAGTGTCATCATCTTTTTTACAATCTGCTTGTTGACAATCCTTCCCAAAAGCTCACACGCAAGTGTTTAAAAAAAAGAAAGAAAAAGAAAAGAAAAATTTTTATTGATGAAAACATAAATGAACAAAAAAGGTCATATTACAACATAACAGAGTCCTCCATCAATGGGGGTCTAGCTCTGCTTTCATGCTGCAGCGTACTGGCAGCACGCTGCAGCGCTGGTGTTCTGCTAGACCCCAGTGGCAACGACACGGAACGTTTAGATATCCAAAAACTAAAACAAAACTACTAAAATAAGACAAGACAAGAATTTTTTTTTAAGACTAATTTTACAATCAATACAAGTTTTGTCTTACTGGTAACATTACCTATTTATGCAAGATCACCCAATTGGGTCATTTGAAAAACGCCAACAATCAGCTTGTATAAACGCTTGTGTGTCATCGCACTATTACAGCCCTTTCACACGGCAGTCCAGTTTTTAACAGGATCCCGTTTTCTGCAGGATCCCGTTTGATGGCGAATGTGTTTATATGCTAGCGTTCACACGAGCATCCCGCATGCAGGATCCTGCAAAAAACCGATCCGGTCGAATTGTGCCGTTCGGTTTTATCACTAGAAACTGGATCCGAAGTCCAGTAAAAAGCGGGATCCCGTTTAATCACACATATATTTCAATAGCAGTGTTCACACGGCAGTCTAGTTTTGCGGGACCAGCTTTTTACTGAATCCTGCAAAACTGAACTGCCATGTGAACACAGCGTCCAGTTTAGCAGGATACCGTAAAAAGATGATCCTGCAAAACTGGACTGCCGTGTGAAAGGGCTGTTACTGTACACTCAAACGCACTTACAATATGTTTGCTAAATAGTACTAGGTACTTAATATTTAATTTATGTATAGACCAAATTACTAACTGATATTTATTTTGTATGTAGGAGTGTTATTCTGGTACCAAACGTTGTATTGATTGTATTTACCACTATTATCAGCTGTCTATCTATTTGTAGTCCCGTTCAATGTCCATAATGAATGTGTAGTTATTTCTGTACAAAGGATTTTCTAATAAATTTTCATTTTGAAGCGTTTCCATTTATTTATTCAACTTTTATGCAGGAAACATTTTAGATTAACGCAGGGTATAAATTAATTGGGGTCTAAGGGGAGCATAACACCTAGCTCCCCTAGCCAAACCTTACCTGCTAGTGGTGACCCTGCTGACAAACGGAAATGGTTTGGCAAGGAGGGGCATCTCCGCGCGTCCTTCTGATTTAGCAGAAGGCGCAGCGGAAGATGCTGGGCGGAGGCAAGAAGTCTCAACTCTGCCAGTGAGGTGTGGCTCGGGGAGCCGTTTGAGAGGAAGGGCGCAGGGAGACGCCATATAAGGGACCTATCCCTAAATAGGCAAAAAAACATGCAAGCGGATGGTAACAAACAATTACCCCAGGGGGGTACCGGCCCAACGGTCGGAGAATCCCCCCGTGCTTCGGCACGCAGCCCCTCGTATTCTGGGGGGGGCACCAACCGCTTCTCTCTCTTAGAGAGAGTGTATGGAGGGCAGGAGGGTCTGTCAGATTCTGACGCGATCTCCGTTTGTTCGGATGTGCCGGGTATTTTAACTAGACCCACAATGGGAACGCAAGCGGTGCCTAGAAAGAAAAGGCCAGCAGAGGAATTAGATTCGGATGACACGGAGAGAGAGACGGAAGCAGCGCGGGTCAAAATAACGACGGCTCGACGAGGACGTGGACGTCCACCGAAAGCAGGAGTCTCAGGCACTGCTCGTCCGAAAGATGGAGACTCGGTGAAATCTAGCCCGGTTACTTCCCGGGCTAGCTCAGCCTCCGGAAAAAAGTCAATTGCGGACAACTACGACGCGCTTTATAAGAAAGCACTTGAAGATTTGGCGAAAGGTCCGGGTGAGGAAACATACTGTGACCCACCTGAACCTGAAAATAGCGGTAAGGTTAAGCCGGCTCGAAAAGCTTACATCCATATAAGCGGAGACCAGCATACGGCGGAGGACTTGTGCAGTCGTGCTCTGGAAGCGGTTGAGGTGGTCCAGGAGCAGACGCGCAAGTCCAAAAACATGAAGGGCACGGTGAAGAGCGCCATCAACCAGGCTCTCACCCACATGCGTGACATCATCGACAGCCTGAAGACTCGGACTGTCGATGATGAAACGAAGCGCCTCAGATCGGACAATGACCGGCTTAGCCGGGAAATGGCCGATCTGAGGAGCGAGTTGAGTGCCCTTCGGCGGGATCACGAGGAGTTGAGCCAATGCTCGAGGCCAACGGCCCCTGCTTCTCCTCCTCGTACCGCCCCACCTCCCGAGGTGGATGTTGAGGAGATTAAGCGGGCAGTTGCTATCTCTGTGGGGGAGATGGTGAATGCCCGCTTTGCTGGTATAGAGGACCGCCTCCTACCGGCAATGACGTTGCGCCCACCGCTTGCTGTGGACAGGAGAGGGCCGCCTTCTGTTGTGGCAACCCGACCCTTGGCGCCCTCTGCAGCATTCAAAACAGCAGCGCATAGACGAGCCGGCTCCGCAGTAGGCCATTCTTCATCTCAGCCAACTATCACCCAGGCTGGGACACCTCCCGCTACTGATGGGGAGGGATGGGCTGTTGTAGCCAGAAAAGGGCGGACGAAGAAAAAGCCGGCTGCACCCGTTGCTCCCGCAACTTCTGCCACAAAAGCAGTGCCGCAGCCTAGACCCAAGCCGGTGGTGGCTAAAACAGCTGCCAAACCTAAAAGGAAAAGGAGGAATCCTGGCCTTCCACGATCGTCGGCGGTCGTTATCACCCTACATCCAGAAGCTCTGGAGAAGGGGATGACGTACGTCGATGTTCTGACAAAGGCCAGAGAATCGATTGACCTCACCCAGTTGGGGCTAACAGAGGGCGTCAGATTAAGGCGGGCGGTAACTGGGGCTCGAATACTTGAGGTCCCAGGCACCACTAGCGGTCCAAAAGCCGACCTTTTAGCGGAGAGGCTGCAATCCACCTTAGCTGGAGTTGCACGGGTCGTCCGACCCGTCAAATGTGTACACTTGCGCATCTCGGGGCTGGACGACTCCGTCGCCAAAGACGACGTTGCGGCAGCAATTGCCGCTGGAGGGGAGTCCTCTCGCGACCACACTAAGGTCGGAGAGATCAGGGTGGGGCCAGACGGCTCGGGTTTCACAATAGTGAAATGTCCCGTCTCCATGGCTAAGTCCCTGTTGGAGAAAGGCAGACTCCTGGTGGGATGGAGCTCTGCTCGGGTGGTAGCCCTGGAGACACGCAAATTGCGGTGCTTCCGGTGCATGTGTGTCGGACACACGCGGCCGATGTGCGCGTCGGTTGTGGACCGCAGCGGAATTTGCTTCCGCTGTGGCAAAGACGGTCACAAAGCTGCGACGTACACAGCGGCTGCACCCTGGTGCGTCGTATGTGCAGATGTGCGACGCCCAGCCGACCACGTGACTGGGAGTAGGCGTTGCGACGCTCCCATCATCCGGGGTAAATTGGCCCTCGTCGGCCGATCTCCCCCGGTGACGGCCCATAACGCTGTGGCGGAGTCGGTTGGAATGTCTGATTAGGCTTATTGCCTAGTCATGACATTCCAACTACTACCAATTGTGTCTCGCTGATTACACATGCGGAAGAGCGGTAGAAGGCAGCCCAACTGTCTTATGCCGCTCAGAGGTGGTCTGCTGGGCATGGGTTGGGGAACCCATACCTGCATTGCACAGGCCACCTCAGACGAAGGATGTCCTTGGTTCCAGGACGTCCTTTCCTCATCTTCCAGGGGGAAAAGAGGAGGTCCGCCACAGCGGACACTCGCCGACAGGCCGCGGAAGATTCCGAACGGGTTCCCGCGACCTGTTTTCAAGGTGATTGTGACGGGAAGACGATGGGTTTTTAGTCGGTATTCTGCCTTCTGGCAGTGAGTCCGACATACCCTCCAGCCCCCCTCCCCAGGCGGAGGGATGCGTAAATGCATTTTCCCAGCGTTAAAAAAAAAAAAAAAAAAAAAAAAAATGGTATAAATTAATTATTAAGTACTTTTAGTAAAAATAAGAAGTAGGTTCTAAAACGACAATTATTTGTTATTTCGTAAGAAATCTTTTATATTCACACTTTTTCGTGTTTTAGCGACACATAACGTACGCGTTTATCTTTTAAAAAGCATTATGTATGGTTCTTATCCTTTTTGGTTTACGCACTGTCGCAAATGAACGCAGCAACAATGAACAAAGACGTTTGGTTATATTCATGAAAATAAGGCCAATTGTTATGCCGCAAGTTATAGCTTAAACTTTAATAACCAACTTAATCTATAAATACGTGACTTACCGATCGTGCAAAATTGCAAGTTTTACAGCTCCATAGTTCTACTAACTTGAAATATCTTAGTTATTAGTTACGAAAATAGCTTACATGGAGCATAACTTTATTAATATGCTCTATTTTTCTAGTTGGATTTTTCAACGAAAATAAATTGTAGATATTTTCACAGATATGAAATATGAAAAAAATGCAGTAGGTGCGTAATGAAGCAAAACTCTATTGAAATTAAAAAGAAGTGTCGCCAGTATACGTAATAACAATCATAATTAATCATACTAATATTATAGAGAAATGCTGAGTGAAGATACGGATGGAAGTACCTATTCTCACCAAAACTACTGAACCGATTTGGCTTTTTGTAACAAGTTACAAGACGAGCAAGACGCTCCTAATGTCTATGATCAAAACGGTGCTACACAGGATTTTGTAAGGTTGTTGTCCACTTTGAGGTTTTTTAATTGGAGTTTTGAAAGGCCAGTAAGTTAACAAGTTAAAATTATTCTACCACGCAGCCAAATTCACAGGTAGAACCTAGTCTTCCATTATATTCAAAACAGAGAGCAAAAATATTCAGTTACGTTTTGTGAATAAAATATGTACCTACCTACATTATATTATTTTAAGCTGTATTAATTCATAACGCAGCTGCGTTATGAATGTCGTATCGTGTAGACATTGACGTACACTTGCTACGAGGTGCTACGACTACCTCTACGAGCTATAAGTGATAAAGTTAAAGGTAATTTATTTCTCACAAAAATAAGAAGGAAGCAGAATACATAAAAATAAAAAAATGTATAGGAAAGCAGTAGATGATCAAGATAGGAGGGTAATTTTCGGTTGGGTAAGCATGTATGTTTGTCTGACTCTATGCACCGCCATACAGGCTAAACGGTTGAACGGATTACGATAAAATATGAGGTGTGGTTGGATTCGTCTGAGTCACGCCATTGCCTAGGGTACCTCAAATGACAAAAATCCAAGAGTAAAGCCTCCCTCGGTGACACAGGGCTAGTTTACAAGCTACACGCCAGCGAGTTCGCTATAGCAGCTTGTAAATTAGTGTCAACGACGCTTTTTTTACTTATTGCTTGACTTATTTGACTCTACTATGATTATTGATACTATTTTGACCAAACTATGATGTAAGCAATTTTTAAATTAATGTAATTGGATAATCCGTTTTAATTTAATAAATAAATACAAATACAATACAATACAATTGACTTACTATTTATTTATTTACTAAAAAGTGTAAAAAATAATGATTTCGGTGTTTAGTTAATGTTTATGTTTAGATTTGTTTTGGTGTGGAGTGTCATAAAAAAAAATAAAGAATCATAAACCGAATTAGGCGATAGAGTTTTTTTTTATAAACTTTAAGCTTGTTTCTATTATTTATTTCATCTACGCTCATTTGTTTGCAAGCTCATAAAACATAGTATAAATAATACGGCACAGTTGTTCAAGTTGGTATCATCTATTGTGGTTGCATTTGCCGCGAGCCACGTGCGGGTGAATTACTGCACCTCGCCTTATGGCTCAGATATTGGTTCTGTAGACGATATTAGTCGATTTCCGGTTTATTTTATTTTCTGTTTCGCTTCGTTCTGTTGATTAAATTTTTACGTGCTGACAGAGAACAGTCGAGGCGATTTTTTCAATTAGGTAGTTTGGCGACACGGTTTGTCGAATGGCAAGTGTTGGCAAGTTCTTGTAGAGATTTAATAAGAGACGAACGTTGGTTTAACCTGAGTCTGAGTGTTTTCTATAGGTAAATAACATTGACAAAGTCTATTAAAGACTAGTTTGTATTCGATGTGGCATACTTCAGGCAAAATAAAATAAAATAAAGAATAGTAGGTATATAGGTCATTTGATTCCTGCAATACTAGCTCATTTAGATGGCTTTGTTAATATGTCCTAGTTAAACTATATAGAGATACACTATTTCGACAAAAAAAACAAAAAGTTATTTCGTTCAAAAGTATTTAAATTATTTTTGACACTAAAAAAAACATTTCTTTGGAAAAAATAAAGGGTTTTTATTAAACAGAAATGTCAAATAATATAAGTGTCTCACATATAAGTGAACTGTAACTGTTCTTTTGGGAAATAAATATCTTTAAACCTAAATAAAGGATGGAAAGTATCCCGACTAAAAATGTGATGACTGACAGACGCTTTTGTGATTTGAATGTTACACCTTTTTTTACTAGCTAGGTATTTCAAGTTATTTATAGCTTGAGTTGAGTTATAGCTTGAGAAACCCAAAATCCAAAATTATTTAAGAACGACATCAATATATCAATATATAATCAGAGCCTACATCTGTAGCCTGTCACCAAACTTTGACAAGCGTATTCATGTCGAAGCCGTCACACTGAATAAATAAATACTATAAATGTTTACACATTCCACACACAGCTTTCTAGCCCCAAACTTAGCAAGCGTGTACTACGAGAACTACATACATAGATGCCTAAAGTCAAAAGATTGTAAAGCGTTTTGAAAAAAAAAACGTACAAACTGATAACCATTCTGTGACGACTTACATACGATACGAATACGCTTGTTAAACATTTGGTGATAACGTTACGCTCTTTGACGTTTACGTTTAAATGAAATATGACGTTTTGAGTTCATTTTGTTGAGTAATTCAATTACGCATCCCCTTTGCGCTGGAAGTTGGCGTTTGTTCCCAGCGTTCGTTAATAACTTCGCAAACACAGTTATGCGTCACGATTCAAGGATTATTCGCAGTGAGTTAGACGAATAACGAACAGATTACTAGAAACTCACATGAATTTATTTAACGTTTTAAAAAAAACTTCTAAAGTGTCATTGAAGATATTAACTGAATATCGGAATCAGTGTGAAAGGTCTATGTTAATAACTTAATTAAAAAAATTATTAAAAGAAGTGACAAGATGAGCAAAGCGCTGGATGAGAAGACATTGTGCCTGATCACGACTAGAACAGTAAGTACAACATAGATCTTTGTTCTATGTATGGCGGTCACTCGTTGATCTATACTAATTGACACCCTTCATCTTCGTATGATTCTTTTCTCAGTAGGTAGGTACGCGCCTACACGTCTTGACGAACATACTCTCGACATTTCATTGTCTCTACGTCCCGTGGTTTAACCTGTGCGTTGTATATCAGTCAAGTCAGTCGGGACTAAACCTTTTTTATATATTGATGATTTGATTGTTACCTTGGATAAGAGGGTAAATATTCGTTGTGTATGTTTTAATTAGGTGTAGATATAGGCATTAGGCACAAGTACAACAAGGTATAGTAAGCGTCAAACAATTTGTCCTCTGGCGAACCACGTGACAAAGATGCGCGGAACGCAATTCGTATGTCAAATTGGTTCTGCGCATCTTTGTCACGTGGTTCGCCAGATGACAAGTTGTTTGACGCTTAGTCATCCTTTGACAATGCTCATCACAGAAGTATTCGGTCATTTTTGACGCTGATTGTACATTAAACTCTAGGTAAATGTAGCGACTATCAACATTGATCAGAATTTATGCAACATTACCGAAACTTTTGTCCAATAAAACGGATTAACCGCACTCGTCCATTGCGGTTAACTTGGTATTTCGAGCTCGCGACCGTGAACGCTGTCAAGCACCGTCTGATAAGGATAAAATACGGTTTTACCCTTTTAACTTTTTTATTGTATTGAGTTGTAATGCAAACATTGAAGTAAATCTTGTGACTGTGGTTTTATAGTTTCCATTTTTGCTTATTGAAATATATGTATATAGGTATCACATACATACATATACAAAGGCCTGAATTTTACAGAAACGGCATTAGACGAAGGCACGGCAGCGCAGGTGGAACGAAGATATAATTGCATGGCGCGTCGATTACAGATTTTGTACAAACAAGTTTTGCCTGCTCCCGTGATTTCACCTTATTCCGCTTCTATAAGAATTATATAAGCGATGACGTAAAGCGTAGTGACGTAAGGCGAAGGCACGACGAAGGCGAAACAAAAATTTACTTAATCGCATGACGCGTCGCTCACAGATTTTGTATGAAAAAGCTTGCCTTCGCCTTATGTCGCTTCTGTAGGTTTAATTCAGGCCTAAGAAAGCTACTTATCGTTAGCCATACGTGACTTAAAAACAGTATTCATAAGCTTAGGTACTTAGCTACTCTGTTGGTCAAAACCCAAAAATATTGGTGTAAGGCATATCTAGTTTCAATAATTTGGGTACTGTGTAGGTCAAAAGTTAAAAATATTTGCTTAGTAATAGTTATACAATAAATAGAAATCTGTAACTAAAAATTAATGAAAACTATTTTTATTGTAATTCTTAGAGTCCTATGCTGGACAAAAATATCTAATTAATGTTATTTCCTGATAAATTTAGGATGTAAAACCGTTCTTTATTGTTCATATTCGACGTCCCGACACTGTATTACGGAATTTCTCCATTTACAAACATAAAACTCGTCGTCGGAGAGATAAAGTTTCATTTTTACTGCTCCGCATCATTTCATAAATGTTTGAGTAGGAAGTTTTGTGCGCTGATTATTTCGCTCCTAATGAAATTTTAGCTCGTTCCTACCAGAAACATTTTAATGCAGATGGTATTTCCGAACGTTTCGGTTAGTTAATTTCGTTGTTAAAATTATCTATATGTAAAATTTATATTGGGGTTTTAAAAGGTATTATTTTTTTCTAATAATAATACTACTTCGTAAAAAGTGATTTGTTCTATGTTAAAAAAAGTCGAAAAGCATCGGGTCGCTTGAAAATTTTGACAATAGAACCAACACGAGACGAGATTATACCAAAATACCTACTTTTCAAAACAATAAGCGAATCATTCATTTATCTTACATAGAAACAAAAAAGATTTTTTTTCAATCGGTACGGTATGGTACAATTTAGATTTAAGAAGAGTTCGGAATAAAGTACCACATTGAATGTAATTTTCTTGTTCAATCTATCAAAGTTTAGTAATTAGAAAGTTTTAGATCTCGGTGAATAATGTGTTCCACTTGAAGTTTTGTAAGTTCGCGGCTTTGAGAAATGCTCGATCGGAATTGGAGTCTAGATTACAGACAATTAAAACACTAGTCTCAACTATCGAGAAGACATTTTGTCGCAGATGAGTTTTAAACATTGAAATTGCACTCTGGAGATTGTGATTTACGATAGACTTAAAAACCTATGTAAGATAGTTCGTATTGCTTAGTTCAATTCGCTTCAGATTTGTCACGAAATAAAATAAACACAAAGAAATGAAAAGCCCAATAGCTAACGCAAATCCTCAGCGAAACACTTTAAGAAAATTCAATCTAATTCCTTTGTTTTAAATTGGACAGTTAAACAGAACTGTGTACAATCTGAGTTGGGTGAAACGCTAAAAAAAATCAATAGCACGGATCTCCCCGGAGAACACTTGGTCGAGGATGTTATGAAACGACGTGGTAGATTTATCGGAAACTTGTAGAAATTTCCTTATTTTCTTTGATTTTGTTTTATAAGTTCGCCGCGTTCAGAGCCCGGAGAATCGAGTTTCGATTGCTTTGTGGGGTCATATTGCTCTATTTTACTTTTTAGTTTAATTTCATTGGATTTTCTATAGTGTCACCAAACCAATATAAATAACAGATGCAAATAAAACGCATCTACTAAATTTCATTCGTACGAAAAATGGGATGGTTATTATTAATTCGATCCTCTTACATAAAACGAGGAATCTGGATAACCTATTCGAAAAAAATGTCACAGAATAATTTGCCATTTAGAAAAACAGCTGCGTCCTCTGTCGTGTCAATATTATGTTTTTCATCTGAGCGAACCTCGTTAAATTGTAGCCAGGCTTTCAATCGCATAAAACCTCTGAATCACAGAATCCAGCATCTCAAAGCTTTTTGTGCTCTAGGGCCAACACAGTCTTTTCAACGTAAATAATTTATTTTTATCTCAAAAACCGGCAGGATGTCTTTTGAAAACCCGTACAAAACCTCGAGTTAAGCACGCGCATTTATCTTATTAAATCTGTGCCTACTAATGAACTGAAAATTGCTGGGAGCTTTTATATATTACCCAAGCTTTGATTACGTAAATACCAGTAAAAATTGTCACATTAAAAACGAAGCTTCTATTAAAAAATCCCATAACATCATCTTATATCATATCATCGTCATCATCTTAGTTCGGATTCACCCACTACTGACCTCTTATTTTCCCTTTTACACTGTTACCAATAATTAATGTTATTATAAATACCTCATTCGATTTTACTTTACGTCTCTCATACCAACTTACTTATAGGTATGAGAGACGTAAAGTAAAAAAGTATTATGATTTTTAGGGGTAGTTGGTAGGCAATCATTTATATTTAAAGAGGGTTTGATAATTACAGAACATGTTACCTACTTATGTGGATGCGTTCACTCTAGAGGGTAGTTTATGTTGCAATGTGAATTATTAAATAAAGTCTCATGTAAGTAATAAGGACAATTTCTCCCATTCATTACGTGGTGTACAAAAACTTGAGGATAATCACAAGTCCTTGGCCCGCAATAATAAGAAGACAAGTATTTTCATCTTTTCTCCTGGGTGGAGTGGAAAGCCTGCAAATTGGGGTTCTGTCTAATGGACCATGGAAACAGTAGAGAACCCTCATGATTGCGCGGCACGAAGAGTGTTGTTACATTCGCTTGTCAGCATTTTGGAGCATGTAAATAACAGGCAGGCTTGATTCTTTCGTTTCAATTATTTTATTGAAGTAATGAACTTGAAAAAAAGCTTGAGAATTGAAATAATTCTTTTGATTTTAATGTCGAATGATGATAATGATCAACCGTTTTCAATTGAGAATATTGTTGTACATATCTTGGTGATGTTGCTTCGCGAACCTTTTTACAAATACATATGTTCTTTATTATGTGCTTTGTATGTGCGGGGACCACCAGTCAGTATAACTCTCAATCAATCAATATATTTTCCAAAAACACAGATATTACACAATAGTTCACAATGGACCCCGCACTAGGGCAAGCCTGTATCGCGGGAGTCCTAAAACGAATAACTGAGAGATGAATTATTTCAAGTTTAATAAATCAAATAAGAACAATTGAATAAGCATGCGAGGCAGAATATAAAACTTATATTTTTTTTTACTTTTAGCAAAACTAATTTACTTTAAACTCTAGCTAGATATTGTATAAAAGTTTTTTTGCAAATAAACGAATTGTATATACCTATTTGTATTCGGCTTAATGTTTTTTTGACAATGATAATCCGGTCAATTTAGCTCTAAAACGAGCTCTAAACCTTGCAATTATTCGGGCAGAGCTGAAAATCGGTACGAATGTTGGGGACACCATTATAAACGAACTATAAAAAGTCTTCAAAAATCTCACGTGTGCGCGCGCGCCTGGAAAAATGTTTGAGGCAAAATCTATTGAAAACGTTGTGTTCTACATATTTATAATAGGTAGTAACACCATTGGGTGTAGTCGCTGTTCGTGCGTCGACATTTCAGGTAAACATCAAGTTTGGTTGCGATTCGTGCGTTTTTCACAACAGTTAAAAAAATACCTTCCCAGTTGGTTGCGGTTCGTGATCTTTTGAAGTACATTGCGAGTAATGCCATAAAGCCAAACATTTGTTACTGACATGTATTTATATCAATAAAGCAATATTATTTTATAAACATTAATTTCATCTATACTCTAACTAAGGGGTTTAGGAGGCGACTTACCTAACAAAAAATTAAACGATGGGTGAGTTGACTCTGAAATTGGAAGGGGTCAACTCACCCATGAGTGAAATTGTTTTGGTGAGTTGACTACTCCACTGATTTAGGTAGGTCGACTCACACATTTTTTCCCCCATAGGTACATATGTGTAGTACTTACCGGTACTTATAAATATAATTGTGCTTCAGAAAGGAAGGAGCCAAAAATAGTTGTAAAATTTTCATGGGTCCAAATTCTTATGAAGGTAAAAATACTGCAATAGTGTTTCTGTCCAAGGTACCAGGAGGACATAAATCTCAAGAAGTTAATTGGTTGCAGGGTCTTATTCAATTTATAGGTAGGTACGACAGAGTGTTTGTACCTACCTAATCTACTAATACTATAGCTACTAATGATAGAAGGCATGAAATCCAAGGCACTTGGCACTTTGGTTTCGTGCGCTGAATAGGCTTGATTCATCGTTTGCTTACTAGGTATCAGGACAGCATAGATACCAAGGGATTGTTAATTTTTTCAAGACATAGGCAAATTTTAACACTTATCTTAACTAACTAACCTACTAATACTTATGCATGTCCCTGTTTTTTTTTAATTATTATTTTATCATTCTTGTTTTTTCATCAAACCACCGAGACCACAATCTGAACGTATCAAGTATTGGAATGTCTAAAAAGATTTGCAACTCTGTTGTCCTTCTATTCAAAACAATAAAATTTTAAAGAACGCACTAAACGCCACCAACTGCGATGCAATTTTTTTCACTTTTTTGAAAAACGCACGAATCGCAACCAAACTCGTTGTTTACCTAAAATGTCGACGCACGAACAGCGACTACACCCACCATTGAAGCCATAGAAACCGAGATAATCGTGAAAAACCGACGTTCGTTACTTTTGACCTTGAATAACTTTTTTTGCACACGTGAGATTTTTGAAGACTTTTTACAGTTATTTTATAATGGTGTCCCCAATATTCTTACCAATTTTCAGCTCTGTCCGAATTAATGCAAGGTCGAATGTCTAACTTGACCGGATTATGAGATGTTGACACATTGTATTCGTTCTGTTTTAACCATAAAGTTAGTATACGAATATAATAGAACGCCCCGAATCTTCGAGAAGCTCCGATGTATCCAAGAACAGGTTTTAAACCAACTTCATAAGTTGTGGCTCTGTGAACACATTTCATTTACCTGCTTGTACCTAAACATCGTTATTTAATTTTCAGCTTAACATTACAAATTCGCGTAATTTTCTATAACAAAGGCGAGATTTGTAAAGCACGACGCTTAATCCTAAACTAACAAGTAACTTAGTAATAAATAATGAGACGGTGTTCGGTAAAATCCGCCGTTTTACCTTTTGAATTAGGAATTTATTTGGGGTAGGAAGGGCTACTGACTACCTTGCATGCTTTTGTATGATTTATCTCCTTAGCCCCTCGTATTCCACATGGAAGTATAAATACCTATATCCTATAGGTTTCTACTAAGGAAGAGTCTACTACGTGACAAGAAAATTATGACCACATTTTTGAAATTAATCTAAAAGATATGCTTTTAAAAAAATGCTATAAAGAGCTGCAAGATTTTAAAAATAACTCATTCAGTGACGTAACAATATAGTAAAAAATATCGGCCCGTCTCTATCAGTTGCAAGTGTTGCAACACCCTAAACGGGTAATATTGTGTGGCTGTACTTTTATTTATTTGACTTACCAAGACTATAAATGTAACCTACCCAATATTGCAAATAAATACTGAATACTGAAAAATATTTGTAATAAAAAACAAAAATGTTGCTTCTATAGTACACCACTTCAAAGTAAGATGGCATCAAAAATACCTAAAATAATTTAAAAAAAGATCGTGAAATCATGCAAGGACTCTATCGATAGCTATAAGCCTCCAGACTTTTCGAAACCTAAAAGTAATACATTTCAAATTTAAAAACAATATTTATGTTTAAGTTTATATTTTGGAGTGCAGTAAAGATTTTTCACTCATAATATACTCGGGTACCTATAACTGCTAGTTCTAAGCTTATTTGAAAGGACACCCTTTATCTTCCCACCCTCGACGCCGAAGCGCGACGACCCCGGTACCTCACGTCACGCACTTTGCACACCTTGCTTATCCTTTTACCTTAACCACGTTACTATTGATTCAGTATTTCTATAGAAAACATGCCAAGCATGCCTGCATAGTAAGTTTATTTAAAAAAATATAAATTCTTGCTTGAAAATACGAATATTTTTATATTTTTAATAAGTATGAAACAATTTATTTTGCTTTAGTAAATCACGCTCCAGTCCCCATTCGTAGATGATTTAAGATTCAAATCTAAAATTATGCATCCTCATTCCAAGAATATCCAAGTTAATTGAAGTGGAATGGCAATTCAGCGTTGCATTCCACCTGACTTGCATTTCGCGGTTCCATTGAATATTTAACAGCTGGGAAGCCATTCGCGGAGAACAGAGTTATACTCTAGGAGCTGGTAATAGTTTTTCACTGCATTAAACTATTATAGATTGCTGTGGAGTAACCTACGGAGTTACTGCTGAAATCCAGGCTGAAAATTACGGTGCGCATGCATAGTTGACAATGAAACTACGTGTTCATGAAACATTTGCTACTGCTCACGGCCTCACCAACGTGGTATCGGGATAAAAGTAGCAAATTACTACTTATGTGTTTTTATAGCTCATGTTACATCATCATCATCGACAGCCCGGAATCACCCACTGCTGGGTATAGGCCTCCCTCCTTTTGTGCCACCCCTCCCAGTCTTGAGAGGCTCTCATCCAGGTGTTTCCTACTGTTTTTATAATGTCATTGACCCAACGCGCTTTCGGACGACCCGGTTTTCTCCGGTTTGATGATATAGCTACCCAAAAAAAAAATCACCTCAATCGGGTTTGTAGTTTCGGCGTTAAATTAACCTTCTAACCTAACTTCTGTCCTTATTACTATTCACGAAAAGGTTTACCAAGAACTCGCCCCGGATAATGTCGGTACTATATCTATCAACTAAAACGATAGAAACCATAGCCTTATGAGAATATACTATTTCCACTTACAGGTAAGAAAATATGCTCAAGAACCTAAGCTCAAGTAAATGTATCTATAAAATTCTTTAACCAAGCTACCAGACTTTATAGAACTAGTTTTTCGTAGACTTTCGCGATTATCACACATAGTTATTAGATTGTAACGAGTATTTATCGCGCTCACCTCATAGAACTAATGCATGTGCTTTATAGAACAGATCCATGTGCTTTATAGAACAGTTGCATGTGTCGACAACATGTCATGACGCTTCGTCATTGTCCATCATAGTTAATCTATGTTACTGACTTCACCAATGCGCGCTCTACGATGGCTCTACTCGTAATTCCAATCCCATTTACTCCATTCACGTTGTACTCCATATTGCAACAAACAATACAATATTTTGATGAGACTGCTTTGTCCTAGATAAAGACAAAAAAATCTACCTAGGTATTGAAAGGTTCTGCACCTTCTTGCTATTTCAAAATAAAGAGGTAGGTACTCGTATCTTCATCGCCGTGGGTATATAGTTTCTAAAATCCTTTTTACAATAAAGTACCTACCTAACTACTAGTGCTGGTGTTAGGCCAAAACAGAAAGATAACATCCGATATGTATGCATTAAAGTAAACCTATGTGGGTATATATAGGTAGGTATGGAGTATGTACACCTGCTACGATTTTTTAATTTGAATCCGTTACAAAAACTCTTTATAGCAGTACTAGTACTGTAATACCCTAGCTATATGCTAATGTACCCTACATTTCATCATCTTCATCATGACCCGATTAAAAACACCTTTACGAAATTGTATCCTTTATTGTAAGTAAGAATGTATTGTATCAGATCAAATTATTCGAATTTATCGAGTTTCATTTTATATTGTATATTTTTCTTCACATGAAAACACAGAAAATATTATCGTTTGTAAACCCTAAGCTTACCGTGATCGTGAATATATATGATGAAACCAAAAAGATCAATCACTCACATTTTACCTGAATGGGCCTATGTATTGTTCAAGTAAAATAAGACATCCAAATAAAATGATAATGTTTCTTGAATAAATAACTTTTTTTTAACTATACTCTTATTTTCCAAATGGAAAAGATTGTCGTCAGTTATCTCAAAATGACTCAAACAAACAAAGAAAATATTGAACCGGATTTCCTGCGGGGATTGAAGTCGCCTCCAATAAAATTGGATGGAAAACTGAAGATACAATAGGTTTTTTCTTTTCACCTTGCTTGTGTGAACCGTGGAAAAACACACTTTCATCGTATGACCATCAATCAAGATTCTTCGTGTTATTTGATTTTGAGCGTGAACCATATTTTGCTATTAGTTATCGACCTACAACGGCGGGTAGTTTCGGTATGTATAGGTTGAAGAATGGCTATTGTAATGTTTCTGATGTAAAACTGCGCTGATAAATGGTTAATATTTTTTACAGTGGCTATTGTGTTGTATTTCAGATTAGCTTGAAAATGTACTTTTTGGTATACCTACTTTGAATAAATGATATTATACTCTTTTCTTTAGAACAATTAAATCTCACGTCCTTGAATAAAACTAAAAGTCATCAAATGACAATGACATTTTTGTGACCCTCTCATGCTATTTGTATTATTTTATTTTTATAAAAATCTTTTAGTATTAACGTTATAATATAAAAACCATGGCGCAGGAATCAAAAAAATCACCGCCGGTCGGCTACGGAAAAACTTTACAAACAACAACTGAAAAGGGACGAGTAACATATTGCACTGACTTGGAGAAATCTGTGATTATGAGCAATTTCGAGAGGCGCGGCTGGGCGCAGGTCGGGCCCGATGACGAGTGGAACTTCTACTGGTCCTTCACAACCAATTGCAGATCAATTTTCAGCATCGAAAGCGGCTACAGGATGAGCGACAACCAAATGATAAACCACTTCCCCAACCATTATGAATTGTCTCGCAAAGATTTATTGATTAAAAATATAAAGAGATATCGGAAGGAACTCGAAAAGGAGGGTAATCCTTTGGCTGAGAAAACAGACGTGCCACTACCCAATGGGCAAACGGTCACGCGATATTCGCATCTAGACTTTATACCTGTCACATACGTCCTGCCCGCAGACTACAACATGTTCGTAGAGGAGTACAGAAAGTCTCCGCAGAGCACTTGGATAATGAAACCGTGCGGTAAATCCCAGGGCGCGGGAATTTTTCTAATAAATAAACTTTCCAAACTTAAAAAGTGGTCCCGGGAAGCGAAAACCCCTTTTCACCCGCAACTCAGCAAGGAAAGTTATGTAATATCGCGCTACATCGACAACCCTCTTCTGATAGGTGGCAAGAAATTCGATCTAAGATTGTACGTTCTCGTGACATCCTTTCGACCGCTCAAAGCTTATCTGTTTCAACACGGGTTTTGCAGATTTTGTACAGTGAAATATGATACGAGCGTTACGGAATTGGATAACATGTATGTGCACTTGACAAATGTTAGTGTGCAGAAGCATGGCGGGGATTATAATAGCCTGCACGGAGGGAAGATGAGCATTCAGAATTTCCGTTTGTACTTGGAGGGTACTCGAGGGAGGTCGGTGACCGATAAATTATTTGCGGAAATGCAATGGCTTATCGTGCATTCTCTGAAAGCTGTAGCGCCGGTGATGGCTAACGATCGCCATTGTTTCGAATGTTACGGCTATGATATTATCATCGACAACGCTCTAAAACCGTGGCTCGTGGAAGTAAACGCCTCACCCTCGCTGCAGTCGACGACGCACAACGATAGAATACTAAAATACAAATTGATTGATAATATTGTGTCCGTAGTCGTGCCGCCTGATGGCGTTCCTGACGCCAGGTGGAACAAGATCCCCAACGAGGAAGCTTTGGGCGATTTTGATTTATTGATAGACGAGGAGCTCATGGAAAGGGAAGATGCCAATTCAAGATACAACAAATACCACCGATTTAGATCATAATATTATCTTCTCTCATTTACTTTTTAGTTATTATTAATTTATATTTTTCTCTAGATTTTTAAAAGTTTCTATGTAATAAAATATTCAAAACTCATAAAGGCTATCCATTTTATTTTAGGTAACAGTAGCTTAGTTCAAAATTTACAATCATTTTTAGTTAGTTTTTGTGCGGCTGAATTTATTTTCACGACGTGGCAGCTCAGTGTCCCCTCTGTACATGAAATCTTCGTCAATGAGAATTTCAAAATCTCCTAAAGCCTCTTCCGTTGGCATTTTGTTCCAGCGCGCGTCCGGGATGCCGTCCGGGGGCAAAATGACCGATAACAGATTATCCACCAGCTTATACTTGAGTATCCTGTCGTTAACCGTGGTCGCCGTCATCGAGGGGGATGCGTTCACTTCTATAAGCCATGGTTTTAAATTATCATCTATGATTATATCGTAACCGTAACACTCGAAGCAATGGCGGTCATTCGACATAACGGAAGCGACGGCTTTCAGAGAATGCACGATCAGCCATTGGATCTCTTCGAACAGTCGGTTCGTTACCTCTTGGCCGCGTGTCCCTTCGAGATATAGTTTCAAATTCTGCATGCCGAGCTTACCGCCATGCTGGCTGTTATAATCATCGCCGTGTTTCTGAACGCTCACATTCGTCAGATGCACGTACATGTTATCCAGCTCGGTCACGCTCGTGTCGTACTTCATTGTGCAAAACCGACAAAAGCCCTCGCGAAACATATAAGCTTTTAAAGGCCGGAACGACGTAACGAGGACATAAATCCTCAAATCGAATTTCTTCCCGCCGATCAAAAGCGGATTATCGATGTACCGCGAGATAACGTAAGTATCTTTGCTTGTCAGATGATGCTGCAAATATTTCTTGGATTCTCTGGACCATTTTTTCAACTTGGACAGTTTATTTACGAGGAAAATGCCGGTGCCCTGGGATTTGCCGCACGGCTTCAGAATCCAGGTAGTTTGAGGGAATTTGCGATATTCTTCCACAAATATGCTGTAGTCGGAAGGTAACACGTATGTTATCGGGATAAAATCTAAGTGTAAATAACGAGTGATGGTGTGTCCGCTCGGCAGTTTGGTTTCGATTTTATCTCCAAGAGGATTACATTCTTTCTGCAATTCTTTCCGGTAGCGCTTTATATTTTTCACCAGTAAATCCTTGCGAACCAATTCAAAGTGATTCGGGAAGTGGTTGATTATCTGATGGTCACTGAGACGGTAGCCGCTGTCTGCGCTGAATATATTTCTGCAGTTAACAGTGTTTGACCAATAAATATTCCAGTCTTCGTCCGGAGACACTTGATGCCACCCGCGTCTCAGAAAACTATTCACAACAATTGACTTATCGAAGTCCGTGCAAAAGCTAATTTTTTTTCCGTCTACTGCGGAACTTGTTACTCGTCCATACATATTCAATAGCAAAGGGTTCTTGCTATATGAAGACGCCATGTTCTGAAGAAAAAAAAATAATAAAATTTTTCACCTATTAACATAAACGCTTTGTACAAAATATGTAGAAAATAATACATAATACTTACAAAGTCTCGGCCATATGGATTTTAATACTCGTAGATAAAAGGTATTTTAATGGCTCATGCAAACATAGTAAAACTCAAAGTAACTCACAAAATGTCAGCGTCATAATAACCGTGACAATGACTTATAAGTACAAAAATAACGTTCCATTTCAATCATATATATTATTTTTGAAAAATTATTAGAACGATAAAAACGCACGGCTGCGGGCAGCGCGGGCGCTTCACTTTTCCGTACATACGATATTTGTAGGGTAACAAGCTAGGTAATGCATGAGGTTGCTATGCATTCTAAGAGGATAATTGACCAAACAAAAATGTCGTTACGCTTCAACAATCAAGCAGTGTTCTTCGAACTATGAAACAATTTTGAAAAAATAATGGCGACTCTAATGCCTCAGTGACGTAAGCTTTCACTGTCTCAGCCGAGTAACATTTCACTGTCTCGGCCGAGTACTCGGTACGTGTGATCTAGGCATATAGGCATATGTGTTATTATATACGTACCGAGTATTCGGCCGAGAGCACTGTCTCTGCCGAGTACTAGGTACGTGTGATATAGGCATAACTAATCTGAAGTCCTTTGTATAATATTAAACCTTTAAACACCATTAGTAAGTATTATTATAGAGACGTGTAAGCTCATTGTTAATCTACATACTTTTGTTTCGGAAAAGCATATTAACGATAATATTATGCGAGATTATGTCAAGAACATCTCTAGTTCATAAATATCACAAATATGTATTGTTAATAAATCATAAATTTGAAGAGCCACATTTGCGAACATATCCTTCTCATTCAATATTTAAAATTATGACGCACTTACCCGTTTCTCCCCTAATTCAAGCCTATAACCATCCCCCAATATGTGTACCTTATTAACAATGCTCGATGTACGCGTTCTTATGAATAATACAATACACTTACGCTTTGAATAACCCACATGCTGCGTAAAATATTAATGGTGTTTCTTTCCAGTAAATCCTGTTTTGTGGCTATGAATAATAACTCGGCTGCCTATGTTGCCATTATTGCGTACAGATTTGGTCTCTAAATCTGTTATCATAAAGACGATGTTAAAACCATTGTTTAGGTATTTTCAGACACGAGTACGTGCCACTTGTTGGTTAAACCAAAAAGTAGAGATAGGAGTTTACAAAATTTAAACTGTAAGATAAGATTATATAGAAATATTTTGATAATTCTATTTTTTTATGTTATCCCTAGGCACTCTATTGATGGTAAGAGATCACGCCTGCCCTTAACCATAACAGTGCTACCTGTGTAGCGAGCCTATGGACATCAAAGCCCTGTGGCTTTTATGCCCATAGGCTCGCGTAACACTGCAATATAGTGCTGGTCCACCTTGCGACATTTTTCAAAGCCCAGTAATTTCACTAGCTACAGTACCCTTCTAACTGGAACACAGTAATGCTAACACATTAATGCTTTGCGACAGTATATCTGGCACTGTGTTAGTACCCACCTATAAAAGGCATCCTGCAGGGGACGATTCCCAACGGTAAAGCATATTAAGTTCCTTTGTTCCATTGTATTTCTATTCATTGATTTCTACTGAATTTTATTTTGACGCGTGATCAGAGGGCTGGCAGCTATCTCGGCCAAAGAATAAGCCTTGCTATACAAAGAGGCATTGCAGCCAGTATCCTCGGCACGCTGCCATCGGGTATCAAGTTGGAGCAGTTGAGCTACCTATAGATCGTTTGCAACGGTCTATGGGTGGCCCAATTGTTTCCTTTTGTAATAAAAATTGTAGTAGTTAGCTTATGCTGTAATAAATATTATTTTATTTTAAACACTAAAGCCTGCGAAGATAAAACTATAATCATTAATCATTTCGAACAATCCGTAATTATACAATTATACAAACCATTGTTTGTATTACAGAAATACCGGCATACCTGCCATGGATTTGCAGGTAGCGTTTCCACAAAAGATGATAGATAGCGGCTATCAGAGCTTCCGCTCAACGTTCTCTTCAAACACACTTTCTACATTCTACAATTTCTTGGAAATAATATCTTTGAGGATTCCATCGGGTAGGCCCAATTCAGTGAATTTCATCGTGAAATTGGTAATGAGTAAATACATTTTTGGTGTTGGAATGGGGGGATCATTTGCAAATAATTTAAGCTGAATTATTTAGGTAAGTAGCTGAAAATATATTCCACGATTTTAGATGTCATTTTTGTGAGTCTAATTTGTATGCAGGTAGAGCCTAAGTAATGTACCACACCATCACTTACCACCAGGTGAGGTAGTGGTTAAACGCTTGTCTATTATTAATAAAAAAAAAAATGTAAACTTACTATACCTAGTATACCCACTACAAACATACCTATATATCTATTTGGTAAGGCAAGTAATAGAGGATAGGATAAGCATTGAATTCAGGAAGTAAAATAGAAATGCGCTTTTTGTCTATGAGGGTAAATACGAGTATCAATGGTAATCAATAGCGTCCATCTATCAGATGACGTGGACGACAAAGGCTCTCGTATGACGTGATGTCTATTATCTATATTCAATCATGTTGCAGCTGGAGGAACTGATTGTGCCTAATTGAACTAGCTATATTTAGGTGTTCTACATTACTTATTCAGTAGGTACTAATTATTTACTAAGAGACCTCGCTGTCCCACTGCTGGGCAAAGGCCTCCCCCTATTCTTTCCATTTTCCTCTGTCATGGGCCAGTTCTGTCCAGTCTGGACGGAACGCGATGAGCTCGTTCCGCCATCTTCTCCT
Organism: Lobophora halterata; assembly: GCA_932526365.1. Classification (NCBI taxonomy): domain Eukaryota; kingdom Metazoa; phylum Arthropoda; class Insecta; order Lepidoptera; family Geometridae; genus Lobophora; species Lobophora halterata. Next base: position 5,331,482 of record OW052012.1, read on the forward strand.
TGGTCTGCCTTTGACAAACCTTGAGTTTGGACTCATCTATTTTTATTTAAGTATTTCTATTTTTATTTACCTACGTAAAAAAATTTAGTAAGTAATTTCATTTTTTGCATCCTAAAAATCTATTATGGGGGGGACACATGATCTTTTTATGTTTGGACGCGTACTTTCATCGAAATTATATCAAGAAGTGAAAATTTCCTTAGCGAGATCTAGAAAACCCGCAAACTCATCAGGAAGCTCATTTATTCAAAAACCGCAGAGTGTTGAAAGTGCGCGAATTTATCTAAAACACTTCACCGCATCATTTAAACGGCAAAGTTTCTTCGATGGGCCCAACTTAGGCATTTCCAGGCCCAACATTTGCATTCTCTGCCAAAGTGAGTGGATGAAACCCCAATTTTCGTCATTTTGCGAAATTACTTAACTTCATTACGATAACCACAGCCAAATGGAGTTATCTTGACTGTGTTCACTGCGGTGAATAGAATTATACAGAGAACCTTGAACACGAATGAATTAGATGATTCGGATCTAATGCTGACCACGAAATGCGCAGCGTCCCAAAAACAGGGCCTGAAAATTTCTGACCTAAGCGATAAGTAAAGCGTGACATGATAAAATGAACTGAATTAGGCAGCACAATAAGAATAAGTAATATTATGTACCATAGGTATGGTTTACTTTATTCAAGCGTGGCATAAAAAATGGTATGAGCTGTTGTATTCAAAATGCTATGAGTCATTCATCAATATGTAATAGGTTCATGAGATGGATTGAGACCCTCGATTTTCTTTGATTCGGTCTCGAGTCGAGAGCACGTAACATCATTTAGGCTGATTATGCCTAATATGCTGTAAAAACGTACCGTGACTAGCTCTACTTACCGCATTTTGCAACCTTTGAACGCAACGCGACTTCTTATAAAAAGTCCACCTAGAAAATTCCATGAAGTGGTATTCTGTTCTGCAATCGGAGAGTGTTTTAGGTGCTTCCTCGTAAAGTGCGGGTGAAATAACTTCCCGCTATAAATTCAGCCCGTGAAATTGTGCAGTTTTAAGCGCGGCACTGCGACCAACTTCAATTGAAATAAAAACTTGAACAACTCGACATTCCATTTTTCTAGCGATAAACGACCGCAGTGCCACTACATTGAAAGGTAAAAGAAGTAAATACTGAATTTATATGTAGAGGTACCGAGTATTATGGCTACTTATATAAGTAACTTTTCCACGATAACTATATAGTTATCGTAGAAAAGTTTTGTTATTCAATAGACATTGTTATTTATTTTGAAACTTGAAGTAGAGTTTTAAAATGCAGACCAGTCAGTTACCGATTTTCATTTGCTGACTGTAGGTACTTACTTGATAGCAGAATAATCTACTCAAAACCATAAAAAACTTGATTATTAGTTCGTACTATTTCTTCGACTTGGTTGCTTCAAACTTGATCTCTAAGTTTTATACTTTACCCCACTAGCTAGACTGTCTGATAAAAATCGGGTATAGCAAAGACAAGTCTTAGATAAGAGATTGCAAACGACCACGATGCGACACGGTTAGAAAGGTTTGAGGCAGACCTTTACCAAACAGATTAAATAAAATAGATGGTTACTCTACCTCTTCTACGAGAAATATACTTGACCTACATTAAGTATAACATTTATATCTAACTTACATTTCGTAACACATTCGTAAACTTTGTAATGATGAAGTAACAAACCTGAAGACAAAAAGAGATATCTTAATGTTGAGTTGACAAAATGCGACGAGAAGATTTTCTCACGGTGCACATGTTAAGCAGGCTGGTCGTCTTCTTATCATGTCACTAGTTCTTTCGAACCAGTGTGGTGAAAGTATTTCAAGTGCACCTCGAAGAGGCTCTTTTCGTGCACTTGACATATGTTTTCGAATTCATTAGGTTCTACGACATGCCGGTTTCTTCACGATGTATTCCTTCACCGTTAAGCACGTGTTTTAATGCACACATAGATCTTTAAAACAGTCAAATCCATTGGTGTACAACCAGGTTCGAACCCACAGATCGAAAGTTGAGGCATTTGCCCACTCGGTCAACACTGCTTTTTGACACTTTTACCTACAAACTCTTATCTACAATCCTGGCATTCTCTTGGTATTCTCACATTTCCATAGTGACGCGTTTTTCAGTCGACAGCAACATATTACAGTCTACATACCGCTCTTATAACGACGGGACTCCATTTATCATTCAAACAATATTTCACGAGTTTCCACATCCACATAAGTATTATTCGCACAGAATAAATACTTCAAGTTGTGTGCTCTTTGTAAAACCATATGTTATTTTTCTCTTTCGTTTATACAAATCTTTAGAGAGTTTATTTTCTTTTGAAAAGTCAATTTATTGGTTCAGTTATACTAAAGCGCTTTATTAGCTACCCCTAGTTTCACATGTGTGGAATCGGGATGAAAAGCAACCTTTATTCTTTTCCGGTTCTTGTCTATGAGTATCACCTAATATACCTACCGATTTTCAGCACAATTGGTTTTGTGCCTTTTTTTTAGGTATTTTTTCACATATAATTTGAATCTATAAATTAATTTAATTTGATCTTTGCCGTTATTGAATCATCCATCCATTCATTTTCACAAACTTACGCAATTTTTGAACACTTATTAAAACCAGAGCAAGAACTAAAGCAGATTAGGTATATGTACATTTATATAAGTATAGGAATTCTTTACGAATTCATAAATCTCTTCATTCATTTCATGCCTTACACATCTTTTTATGTAAATATTCCAGCAATTTCAATGGAGCATTAAAAAGTCTCTTTATATTATCAAGGTATTTTTAATATTGGTAAACATACTTTTAGCTTTTAAAAAGGCGATTTGACACGACACGGGCCTTATATTTTCATTTTCGGGTGAATTGATCAAGTAAAACTACGCATTATACATAGATGAATAACGATGTTCCTATAGAACAAGATGGACAGTATCAAACCAAAAGAGAATCGTAAGACAGGACCAAACAATTTCAGACACCTTATCAATAAAAATGAAAAATCTCTATTTTCATTCAATCTCTAGTTTGTTACTTTTTACGATGTAGTTTTGTTTACAATGAAAAAGCCTAGTAATGTTAACATGTAATATTTATGTAGCCCTGTTACTTCTCTTTTTCGAAAATTTTCATCGGACCAAAATGTACTAGAAAGTAGCCAAAGTGTCTGTCTCCATTTTAGTGGTTGCATTTTCAATGTACTGCATTGTGTTTCTATACTTTAATACTTCTGTGGCATCATATTTTAAGTTTGAGGATGATCAAAAACATTATAGAGAGAAATCGTGTTCAAAGGCGTTTAGTTCTATATGCGGTCCGACCATTGTGCTGCAAATATAAAATTGTTCATAATGTAGGTAAAAACATTTTCCCTTAAATACCTATCTATTTTATTCAAGGGTCGAGATAAGATTACCAAAATTAATTAAGTATCCCATTTTGTTAAACACAAAACGGTAGGCAAGCTCCGCATGAAATTAAAAGCTGATTGGAAAATTATCTTTGCCAGCTTGATTAATGTTTTTCTAAGTTAAAAATGGGCTTCACCCACCGAGACAAATATTATTTGTTTTAATTCAGGTCAGTGGAAAAATATCTTCGAGAAAAGTGATAAGTTGAGAAAATGAAGCCGATGATTTACGGTGGGTATTCGTATTAAGGCTAATCCTCAAATCCAATTCCATACAAAATGTTTCGGACAAATACTCAAAAAGTACGCCGCATTATAGTAATTTCTTCACATTATTCGTTTCGTCCATGTTTTTTGATTTCGTCAACAAAAAAAGTGAAAGGTTTTATACTTTAATTTAGATTTTATACGTGTTTTTAAGTTAGTAGGGTTAATTTTAAAACACATAAAAAATCTAAATTAAAGTATGAAACCTTAGTAGTAAGTAGTAAGTATGGAAATTTGCCTTGAGGATTCCCCTTAATTGCTAAAAGAGTCGTTGCTTGAAGGGTGATTTATTAATATCGTTCGATCTTGTAGTTTGTTATTATTAATTTAATTAAAAAAAAACAATAATTAACTAAACCGAACAAAATAAAAATACTTTTTACTTAATTTTATTGAAATTTTGTACCATTTGACGTCCGACTTCTGAAATATGAAATAAAAGTAATAATAGGTTAATATTTAAACATATTTTGCTTCATACTTTACCTATTATTACTTTCATTTTTTTTCGAAATTAAGGTTTTTAAGAAGAGGGGAACCTATACTTTGGGTCAGCCAACCCTGTTTGTTTACCCTACTAAGCAAGCATGCTGCGTGCTACATCATCGATCGTATTGTCACTTACCATACAAGTTAGATACCAAGTGGTCAGTCGCGAGCTTTTGTCTATTAAAAAAAAAACTAGAAATTACTTATTATGGGCATAAAAAGCAAAAATAATAAATTTCGGAAAGTCTTCTTTATAGCGCTAACTTATATTGCTTATCTCGTTATGCTTTTTAGTAAGTTATGAAGAAAACTTCTGAATGAGGCCTGACTTTTGTTTTTGTTTCATTAAACTTAAAAGGGACTTTGCCTAAGTAAATTAGTTTTTGGGAACCGACTTCAAATGAGATTATTACAGTCTCGCTCTCGCGCATCTATATAATAGTATGTGGCTAGACGCCTGAACCAGGGAAGCATTACCTATATACTTATAGGTATAAATGGTAGGTAAGGTGTAGTACGCCTTGAGAGAGACATAGATATTATGTATGTATGTATGTACTTACTATAGACACAGACTATAGATGAATAACGGTGATCCTACAGAACACCAAGACAGATAGTATGAAATCAAGATGGACTTGTGAAACAGGGTAAAAATTTCAGACACCTCTTCAATAAAAATTAACTACATATCTCCATTTTCAAATAATATTTGTAACTTTTTACGAAAGATTTGTAAATTTTAACTTATCATATTTCTCTAGCCCTGTTTCTAATTCGAAATTTAGCCTTGGACCAAAATTTACTAGAAGTTGGCTAAAATTAGCAACTGATGATAACGATGAAAGGGGCCTCTTGTTGTTGGGTGCATTTCCTCCTAGGTTAACTAATCCTACCTCATGTATGAAGAATAATGTGCACTTCAAATGAGTCATCTACTGGATACCCCATATACATATTATAAAACATTTTCACAAGCTTTTTCACTAGTGAAATAGAGTGATGTAATGTGATGAAACTTTGTAGCGGAATAAAGTTCTAGCGTTTTAAAGCTCCTTGTGGTGTTTTCTTAGTACAAAACACCGTTTGAAGCAATCTTCATGAAACCTCGCACAAAGAATCCTACCATCTGGAAAGATATGAGCGAGTTTATTCAAAATGTTTCGTCTACAATTTCGGTACAACTTTCTATTTATTCGGTGATTTGGGACAAGCTGTTGTCCGCGGCTTTTCCTGCAGATCTCGGTATTAAACGCTAGCCTATGTATTTTTAAACTAAAGTCATACTGTTCGTCTCAATCAATTCAGTACTTTTGGCGTGGTTTTATATAAAACATTTATTTAACGATCTAAAAGTAGTAACGACTTTAACGTTCAACCTGCTTATAAATAGAAAAAGGCCCAATAAATATTGAGTAAATGAACCACAAAAATAAATAGAGGATGTATCTCTCTAATTTTTTTTTCAGTTGGTTGTTTAATTACCTAGAAGCCATCATATTATTATAAAATCTGGTAAAAAGTACAAAAACGACAACCACAGTGAGTTTTTTTCAACACCAACACTTCCTCTTTAATTTACGTATTAGCCATCAATATTTGGGTAGCGACATACCTAATTCTTAAACCGTTCGACATTATCGCGAATCGTTCAGCAGAAACTACAATTTAGCTCAGGTGCTAAACTCTACGAAAGCTCGGTCGGCCCGATAATTTGAATATGAATCTCGCCAGTTGAACTCCGGAACTGGTTAAACGGGATAAGAGTACTAAATTGGAAGTGGAATATATAAATTTTAATGAATGTCCATTTTAGCTTGTTTTATTCACGGATAATTAAAAATGGGATGGCAAGACTAAATAGTAATCTATTTCTTGTACCATTAAATAACTTTCGTTAGCGAGAACTATTATATTGTAATCGTTACTAAATTTCGTTACCAGGAATTATTATTATTGTAATTGTTACTTAATTATGGTTGGTGTCATAAATTCATACAGAATTTTATTAACAATAACGATATTTTTTTCTCCGTGTTGTTTTTAGTAATCCGAACTAGATTTGGAATAATTGTAGAAGCCAGCATTTTTTTATAAGAGTGAATTTGTTTTCTTAAATGAGAGTTGAAACTTGGTATGAACAAAGATTGTGCGCGTAACAATATGTAACAAAAGGCAAGAGTTAAAGGTCAATAGTAACTTTCGTACATGATCTATTCTTTAGACAATAAACTAATTCTAAAACGTTTTTCTAGATTATTTTTAACTACTTATACTATTACCTAGTAAGTATAAAGTGTTGTTAAATGATTCAATAATAAATCCCATTCGAACTCAAACCGGAAGCAAGCAGAAGCGTCAGATTATTCGCTTATGGAAAAGAGCTCATCCGACGGGCGCGTCTTTTCCTAACTCAAAACGACTTACATCAGCTTTGTGGAATAATATTGCGTGGATAATGTTTTGTTCTATGAGAAATATAACGTTTTATTATGGTTAAATTTATTAAACTTACAGTAAAAGTAAAGTAAAAGTAAAATTTATTTATTTCAATAAGAGTACATTTACTCTTAAAACAAAGCTCTCCCTACCAAACTAAGCTGACAACAACTTGTGTCTTGGTAGTGAGTACCTTTCACTGAAATTTTACATAAATGTGTATTTGGAATATTTAGTACCCAGTTTAAAATGATTTTACCTGATATAAAAATGAAAAAAATATATAATCTAATCTAATTCAAAAACATGCACAAACAAATAGAATTACTGAGAAATGAAGTAGGATTTTTTAGGTAATTAGGCAATTAAGCTATGATTTATTATGTTTGTGAAAGTAGAGTTTGTGTATGTATGTAGAGTTTGTGTATATATGTAGAGGTTGAATGTAGAGCTACATTACAAGGATTTTAAAAAGGTTTTCTGTTTCACTGTAGGTCATTTTTAGTTCAGTCACAGTAAATGTTGTGAGTTTTATTAAAATTGTGTTTACTTTATCCAAATACAACGTGGGCAAGTTGCCGAAAAGTAAAAGAAAGCTTAAATATCATAGACATGGATCAAGTAACTAACACATAAGAAACGTACAAAAAAACAGAAAGTTATCTTATATTATTATCTGTCTAAATATGCATGCCCCTGCTATATCGCCTCCTTAAATCACGCGAGTAAATCGTGCATTTTTTAATCTGAAAGGTCTCTACTACGAGTATACTAACGATATCCTCATCAACGTTTAAAAAATATTCCTTTAAGTAGGTACGTACTACCAGAAATATGGTAAAATTGGTTCTCCAAACCTTTGGGTGGGTTAAAGCCGCCTGTATTTGTATGCTTGAAAGCAGTTTCGACAGCTAACTATAGACATATCTCTAATTGGATGAGTTATGACTGGATCTAGTGCTTGGCTTGTTTTGTAAACTTTTCGAGCACTCATACAGCACCGCACTCTTTTTTAACGAAATATACCTGGTTTTAATGGAATTGAAGTGCACAGTAGGCTTTTACAAAAATTTCGAAAAGTTTCATAAAATTAGTTTGAATGCTGGTTATCAATAAAACCGAGAATAGGTACCTACATACTATCCTGACCCTATCATAAAGAAGGTAAACTATGGTCACGATAATGCCATCTAAATAGTTAGCATAATAGAGAAGACAGGTAGACATACCTACTGGTAAAAATATACATGAATCTCGTACCTTATTACGGTGGTAGGACAACAAAGCGTCACCAACAACCACTTCATTTAAATTATCTGTCAACGTAAATGCCGCAAGCAATTTCGCTCCGTATTTCAAAGAGGTTGCGACCATAGTCGCGTGTTTTGAGATGACTTTAACGTGCGGCAGATTAGTTTGCGGGATTGCTTGAAGCTGACAAATAATGGGCTGCAGAGGCACCACGCCATGAATTTTAATGAGAAGATTCACTCCAATTCCCTTCCAAACGAATGAATACTCGAATCACAAAAGGGTTTACGGATCACATCGGCGATTTCTATTGTTGGCTTTAATTTGTGCTGTGATAATACCCCGCCATTCAAACAAAATACCGTGATAACCGATCTCTTATTTTATACCAACTTGATATAATGTGATGATTATCAAGAACCTAAGTACGATATTTTTAGTTCAAGAATTTATTGTTAATTTCAAACGGTAGATTTCTGTTGCGCGACAATTTTCGAAAACTAGCAAGGGTCATGAAGCATTTAGACGACGATATGGTAAGGGCGAAGCCCAAATAATACAAGACCAAATTCTTTGTTAAAAAGTCTATATAAACTTATTTAACTACTATTGATAGAAACTTACTACCGATAGAAAGATATACATACATACTCGTTTAAGTAGACAAATAGATAATAAATATTTGAAGTATTATTTTTAACGATCAGTCATGTTATTCCTAAATGACCATAAGGAATAAATATTATTATCAAACTATTTTAAAATATAGACTGTAAGAAGAACACAAACCTGTAATTGGAATACTATAACTAAAATAGAAAAGAAAATACAGAAGATAATTGAAAATAATGATAGATCTTATGAAAAACTTTGGAAATTTTAGGGGATTGCCGCTTTTTTCACGACTTTTTTTTATCTTGTTAAGAAATAAAAAAAAAAAGTTATGCTACTATAAGTAAAGTAAAAGAAAAACAATATTTTAATTACATCAATCCACGAATAAATTTATTTAAACAATCCACACATTCAATACATAACTGCTGTAAGGAAAAGCAATATTTGCCCGACATAAATTGCTTCTCCATCTGACGTATTTGTTCAATTAATTATATAATTAATTCATCGTGGCTATTGAAAAGTGAACAAACACCAACAATGTTCATTAAAACGTGTCATTCAGCCATTCAGCCAATTCCGTGGGTTTCCTGAAGAGGGGATTTTACGAATCATACACTCGAATTAATGATGAATTCATTTTATTGAATGGAGTGAAAATACTTCAATATATTCCACGACGTATTCGGTACTTATTTTTGGTAGGTAGGTATATACTATAATAAGTACTGAGACAATAAATATTACATATCAGTTCAATGAATGACTTATAAGTCTAGTGCTATACTTTCAACGATCGGCATTGGAATTCTTTCTGAAGCGCGAACCTTCTTATATGTATAGAGCCTAAAACTGTATCTACATTTTGTGTGAAATAAAACATGAAACTATTAAAATAAGCTTATTACACAAAAATATTGATTAAAAAGAGCTATGTTTGTTAATGCCACTATGTTTAATATAATTGAATTTTAGAGGATTAGTTGTATGCCATCAATGCTTATTTTAATTGCATACATACCTACCTACTTTAAACTGTTTCATTTTCTTCACTTCCAGCACAATGAAAACCATCTAAAATCCGCGAAAAACCAATAACAGCCCAAGACGCCAAGATCCGTGTCATTTCCTATGTAAAACAACACTTTAGCGTCGCATGAACGCCAAATGAAACGGCAAAGCACTGCTCCGAGCGAGTGTCCCCAGTACCTAACTTTTATGAACAGACGGTACAAGCACAATATTGAATAACATTTATACGTATAAGCAAAGGAAATAAAAAGAGTGTAAAAATCTCGTTATAGTTACCAAATTTCTGTTGGAATTTGTGACAGCGAGAATAATTTAGTAACGATTACAATAATAATAATTCCTGCTAACGAAATTTAGTAACGATTCCAATATAATAGTTCTAGCTAACAAAAGTTATTAATGGTACAAGAAAATATAAGGTTTCTATTTTGTCTTGCTATCCCATTTTTTTTTCTCCGTGTACTTCTTATTATTATCGTGTCACTAGTTCTTTCGAACAAGTGTGGTGAAAGGATTTGAAGTGCGCCTCAAAGAGGCTCCTTTTCGTGTTCTAAGATATACATTCTAGAATCTACAGAGCTATTAGCTGACGTTGGATTTGAGAAAATGCAGCAAATAAATATTTATTTTCAAGACATTTTGGTTTTCTTAGTTAATAGAACTAGCGAAAATGTCTTGTAAATAATTATTTATTACGGGTCTTCAAAGCGGTCCTTTTTAAGATAAAGACTTTATATTAGGGGAATAAATATGTATGCAAAACATTTTCGCTAGGTCAAAAAATTAACCACAACTTTCTATTACAGGTGGGACCCACAGTTTAACCTCTTATAAAAAGTATTTAGTACTTATAAAAAATATGTTTTTCATAAAAATAAAATTGGTATGATAAACATTTGGCAGCATTTGTTATTTAGTGAGCAGTAAAATAGATGACGAAGACGATTGTGAGTGAGTTGCTGAATATCTTTGTTATTCCAATTGTTTGTTCATGTTAATGAAATGTCTGGAATACTAGGATTGGCATTTTGGCAGACATTTCCAAAATATGAATACAAATGGTATTGTATGAACGCTATCATTTGCGTATTGTATGTGCTTCGCAGAACTGGTATTCAATATTCATTTTTACAATTGAATAAACTGCTGAATAAATTGCTGAGAATCTTATCTCTGAAATATCTTTCTCAAAAAGGTTTAAGCAATACTTATCTATTTTTTTTAACCCAGCAGTTTTGATATTAAGATTTGATATTTGAAAAGGTTTAATGCCGACTTGCACCAAACTATCAAAGTTCCTAAGCAATCACTTAACTCGCTTGACAGTTCTTAACGGTCTGAATTTGGACCGTTAAGTACTGGCAAGCAAGAAAAGTAATTGCTTAGGAGCTTTGATAGTTTGGTGCAAGTAGGCATAAAAGTCCTACCATTAGATCAAGAATCTGATCATTATTAACAGTTTTATGAGTTTCAGTATGTGTTATGCATGGGAATATGTATATTGATACCTATGAGATGTTCACTTTCCCTTTCTCTAATTATGTAGAGTTTTAGGACGTTCTGTACGAGTTCGATACAAGCAAAGACAAAACGTTTTTATATGTTTTTTTCTAAGTAACGAGACAAATTTCACAGACCCATGACCATAACATTTAAATACAGTAATATACATACCTTGAATCACATATTCGTAGGCACGGCTGTAACATTAGTCCACTTTTAGACCTTTGGATTGTGAGTCAGTAAAGTTCAGTAATTACACTAGTGCCTTTCAGTGCACGAAAAAAGCTTCTTCGAGGCGCACTTGAAATCTTTTCAACATACTGGTTCGAAAGAACTAGTGATACGATAAGAAGAAAAAGTCCCTTTCAAGCCGGAACACATACATACATATATCCTGGCAAAATACTGAGAAAACTACTGACTACCTGGCTCAATGATAGTACCCATCTAGACAAAATCCTGCCTCCAAACTGATATCATCATCATCTCAAGCAGGTAGGACCCACTGCTTTGTATAGGAAGGCCTCCTTTCGCTTTAGCCAGCCTCCACGATCTTGTGCATTTCTGATCCAGGTAGTCTCCGCGACCCTTGCGACGTTCGTCGACCCAAACGGATATGAACAAAACAATGTAAACCATAACATAACTATGTTATTTGGGCCAACTTATGAGTTTTATAATATCCGGCCTTAATACAAAATGACGATGAAAAATCCCGCAGCCGCCGTAGCCTTAATTACGTGTTTCTGGTGTATAGGTAGGTTCATTAATATAACGAAGCGTCAGCCGTTGCGGGATACCTTCAGCTATCAACAAATTATATAAATATATTTAGTAATAAAACCGCTTGATTTCTAAACAAAGGTTTTAATTAACTTAACTTTAGTTTAGAACTTTAGTACATATTACTATATTATAAACCAAACTTTAACTTTGTTTAGAAATCAAGCGGTTTTATTACTAAATATATTTATATAATTTGTTGATATTTATGGATTTCCGCAAAGTAACGCCTGAATCAATCAATTATACCTTCAGCTGACAAATTCGTAATGCTCCCCTGTGATTAATGTGTAATTTGAAATATACGTCATTGTTGTCAGACAAAACGAAATAACGCAAAGTGCTGGTGATAAATAATCCAATCGGATCATTCATATTGTACCTTGAATAATATTATTGAGCTTTTGGGAAAATTTTAAAGCTCGTGTCAGGCACTCGGCGAGGTAAAGGGACGTGACAGGACAGGTGTTTAGTTTATAGGCACATACATATGTAGATATATATCCGAGTCTTTCCTGTTGACTCGGCTATGCATATGCATACCGCATCGATATTTTTGACGTTGGTATAACTACGTCTAATAAACCGATAAACGCCGGCTGCATGCACGAAAACGTTGACATCATTGTCCGGTATCGCTGTCATTGTCCGGTAACGCTCGTTGTCCGGTAACGCTGGTAGTCACGTTAAACTATCGTCCGTAAACCAACTTTACAGACAACCAATTTTTTTTCTGGTTTTCAAAACTTATTGCTACCTTCTTAGAAAATCCTTAACTAATCACTTCAAGACGTTGATTTCACTGCTTTTCATCAGCCGCTATTAAAATCTTTTAATCAATCATCTTCCGCCTAAACAGAACTGCGCAATGTAAGCTGAGAAAAAAATAATTATTTTCAAACGCGCTTTAATATTTAAAAGAAAACTTCTGTGGTGCGCTTGAAATCTGCCAACTTTAATTTCCTGGCAACGAACACAGACTGCAAGATTTTCCGTGTAGCTTTCTAAATTGTAATGTTATGACCTGAGTAAGAGGCAATACGCGAACAAATTAGATTCAAGGAAAGCGATGTCGGCAAAGTGAATTTAAGTTTTACCGTTGGAAAATAACCTTTCGTTTAGTTCGCAATAAGGGTCATTTTAAACTTGAAACAATGCTTAAAAAAAGAAGTGTAAAATCACCCTGGTCATTCTGTGCCTGAATATTGTAGAAACTGAATCCTGATATGTGTATAATGTGTTTCGATAGTATCTTACAAGAACTGTTTATGAAAAGTGAAATATGTCTTTTTTTCAAGTACATGTAGCTAACTTAATCTGAATTAATCCTGATAAATTTGGTCCAAAGACACCTTAAAAAGAAATCCATAAAACTAAACATTTATAATAAACTTCCTGAACAAATAGAACTCGCTGCCCACAGCCGTAATCAACAATTTTCAGGCAGTTCTCGTAATATATGAAAACAGGAAAATTTAATACAGAATCTGTAACAAACTTTTATAATCCACCTCTGTGCCAGTTTCGTAATAGACTAGGAACTGGCAACGTCGACCAAATTGAATTTACATTAAATACTTACCTATTTTACACGAAGATTTATTGCTAAGAACCTATTTGAATACTCACCAACCAAGGTAGTAATCAATTCTTGCTGTTGACCATCAAAATATAAATTATATCGTAGCTGATTTTGAACTATGAGCTTTAAAAGCCTACAAGTCCGTTGGAAAATATTGCGATCTCGCTTTTGATACGTATCTTGGATGCAGGCGAATGGAAGATATTTTATATTGGAATGTCCATTGTAGTGGTTTGAAGAATGAAGATTTGCGACGACCGCACACAAAGGTTTTATTTTGATATCATACTGTCATTTGACCGTATTGTTTATTTTTGGTTCACTGCGGCTTTATTCCGTTCGTAAAGTCAGCTTGTTGTACTAAATGAACATATTTTTTTAATGATACTGTCTCTTTTTGTTCCAAATAAAAATATATTCTTCAAATACTGACTCTATAATTATTTGATAATTTTAAGATGCGGGTTAATAAGATATTCGGCAAAAAAAAATTATATCATAGTTTAGCTTCGCAAAAGAGCCTTGATCAGTTAAAGGTAGACCTATTTTCTTCAAAGCCAAAATATCTTCACTTGCTTCACTAAATGATAGCGAACATGTATGATTCGAAACAATTGCTTATTACGAATAGCTGACAAAGAACGAATTAAGCATGGATTAATAACGGTGTTTCCTAACAGTAGAACACCACGATTGGCAGTAAGATGTACAAGATTCCAAGATGGAGGCGGAAACCACAGGACAAATTAGTTTTCAGATAAAAAAAACATTTTTGTCGACAAAATTATATAAATATAATATTTGTATTTCTTACGGTAGAGTTTTTATTATTCATGAAATAGTATATTTTTAATTATAATAATTCGCTAGCATTGTTAAATCTCTGTTTTGTTTAGCATAGTTAGTTAAATTGTCCAATTTTACTGTCTCATTTTCAATGTATTATAATATAATTTAATACTTAAATGAGAATAAGTTATTCTGTTCTCTTCGTCAGCTAAACGCGCACCAAAAAGGCTTGTCTCGTTTACCCCCAAATTATTCAAATAGAGTAACTCGAGGCCACAATATGCTCTGCATTATAACATGTAATACCAAGCTTTGTCACAACATATTTTCTGAAGGTTTACTTTTATATTTGGGTATAAATAAGACAAGATACGGAGTGGATGCTTGCCAAATAGAGTTGACCAACATTTTAGATAGGGAATTGTCTGAATTGGGCACATGGGCACTCAATTTGATAATCTTGATTGGCCTATTTTATCCGTGTTTGAAATAGCGAGTCTAATTTGATGCATGTGATTATCTCTTAAAATAGAAATCTAACGAAAGTGATGTTGAATTATTATGTTGGGGCGGTTTTATCTATAGATGAAATGATATGACGACACGATTGGTCGAGTTGCAAGTGTACTGGACTGCCACACCGGCGCCGGTGTCGCGGGTTCGATTCCCGCTACAGGACAAGTACTTGTGTGATGAACATCGGTATTTGTCCTGAGTCTGTGTGTTTTCTATGTAATCTATGTACGAGTATGTATTTACAAAAAAAAAAGTATTCAAGTATTCTATTAGTTATCTGGCTCCCATAGTACAAGCTCTGCTTAGTTTGGGGTTAGATGGCATTGCGTGAAATGTCCAAAATATTATTTATTTATATTTATTTTATTTAATAAAACTGCCAATCGTGTCAATATTGAAAGCACAGATACAAAATAAGAAAGAAGAAAACATACATAGGAATAACAGGAAAAAATACTCTCACAACATGGGCTTCGACGTAGTTGAATTGAAACCGGTATATTTTCAAGGCATATTTTACACGAAAAATACGAGTACACAGCGTGTGTTTTTTTCTTTATCCAATGCTACGGAACTGTTTATTTTGCTGTATACTACCTCCATGGAAAATGGAAGAATGTTTTTTAAATGTTTTATTATTTAATCATTTCGCAGCCTACGCTTACCACTTACAACTAATGCTTATGCTAAAATTAGGTTAGGTAATTTTTAACGATATAAGATAAGATAAGATAATTTATTTATTTCTTTTATCGTAATCAAAACCACTTCTTATGTAGTAAAACTTATATAATGTGTTACATGCCTATATTTATTTTCCTAAGCAAGCTGTTCGTTAATTTGCTTGCCACTAAATCTACATTATATTCGAGAAGCGTTGTTAGATACAACATACAAATCATAAATAATGCAACCTCAATAACATTTTGTGCAACATTAATTTTTACTCTATAATTTTCACCAAAAGAGATCGAAGCTAAAACTAAAAATTTATCCGGCACTAAAACAAGAAATTTTAAATGGATAATAAAAGAACAATCTTAAACCGGAGCACTTTTAGAGCTGTAAATCGATTTGATTCAATGAAAAAATCTCTTATTCAGTGCTTCCAGCCAGTGCGAGTTACTTTATTATAATAGCCGTTGGTAACGTAACGTGGAATCGGCTTCGCGGATATTATGGGATGAAACTCAGCCAAACGCAAATTTACCTAGCTTTGAGCTGGGAATGTTGAAATAAGTAAAACCGGATTTTTCCCCGCTATGCCATTTAGTAATCACTTAGATTGGCTACAAATAAACGTGCATGGAGGAAACGAGCAGTTATTTGACTATCAAACTACAGGATGAGTCAAAGGAACTTACACGGAGAAAAAAAACTCGTTGTAGTTACTAAAATTCTGTTGGAATTTGTGACAGCGAGAATAATTTAGTAATATTTACAATAATAATAATTCCTGCTAACGTAATTTAGTAACGATTGCAATATAATAGTTCTAGCTAACGAACGTTATTTAATGGTACAAGAAAATTTACTATCTTAGCCTTGCGTCCCATTTTTTTTCTCCGTGTATGCCCATATAAAATACCCAAAATATACAGCTCTCTTTCTAAGTTTTCGCGATGTTAGCAAAAAAGCTATACCTATCTAATGAAAATTGCACCTTTTAGACTTTCGTCTTTACAGTGCTACGAGAGCTCTACGTATTCGGATAGGTGCTACGCATAGTACTACGACGACCTACCTTTTCGTAGCACATCTACTACGAAATTCGTAACTATATGAATGGCTAAATGAATTTTTCGGTGTTCGTGCATATCTTCTCGTGCCTGAAATATTTGACGCCATGTCCGCATTCTGTTGACACCGTTCCCAACAAGAATTTTATTTTAGCACTCTGTGTCAGGAATTTGGCAATTTTTGCGCCTTCCGCTTGAGTTGTACAACGGATTTTTCGAGCTCGTTTTGTCATATTACATGTTTCCGAAGGATGATTACATACGTCTTGGACATGGATGTAGTAGGTAAGTAAAGTACCTACTAATTGTAGTCAGTATACTTACATTATAGAAGAATGTACTCGAATAATTGGTACAAGTAAAGTGTGCATTTCTATAAAAAAAATTAACGTGACTACGTCTAATAAATCGATGAACGCCGGCTGCATGCAATGCATGAAAACGTTGACGTCATTGTCTGGTAACGCTGTCATTGTCTGGTAACACTCATTGTCCCGTAAAGCTGGTAGTCACGTTAAAGTATCTTCCGTAAACCAACTTTACAGACAATCAATTTTTTAAGGGTAATGGGGATTTAAAATTGTTTAGGTAGTTTTGGCGTAAATCAAACTTCCTTATAAACTGTCTCGTATATTATTATTATATTTCCTGTAGATAATATCCATTGAGGTTATGAACGAGATTTCAACAATCTTATTACTAAGTTGTTTTTCATACCAGACCCAACAACCGTACTCACATGAGACGAGACGAGACGAGACGTGATACCCAAAGAGATAACGATCGTATGTGAAGAAAAGGAAGTTGCTTTGGAAGTTTCGCTGCATATCTCGACGAGGCTGAAATGAATGTGAATAAACCTAAGCGTACACTGTATACTCACGGAATATTATCAACCAGTATGGACACGGGCAAAATAATGATGACCGTTACATACACCTTTCTCTGAAGGTTTTTGCAAGCTTTTCAAATTAACAGTCTACGCATTAAATAATAAATAGTTTTTTTATTGAAAAAAAAAACAGGAGATCAGCTGAGTGTTTTAATGATGGTAAAATATCACGACTGTCATGACCAGAGCCGATGTTTAAATCTCAAGGAACCGTTGCAACATTGCTATGTAGCTCATCCACTTTTTGATTATCAGTCTCACGAATCTCTCTCAACTGTCTTAAGTACTAGTGGTTTAGTTCTTACAGGAACTCAGGGTAATCTCAATACAATGTTAAGATTGAACGCACATAAACATACAAACATAAACACACTCACAGTGCAGGGGGCACTAGGATTCCCTGTGTCGCAGGTGGCATGGACACATACAAGACATCACAACATCCAAGACCCGAGAACAAACATTTGTGTTCGTCACACAAATATTTGCCCCGGCCGGGGATCGAATCCGGAACATCAAGCTTCGTAGGCAGGGTCACTACCAACTAAGCCACGGTGTCGTCTACCACGTGCCACGGTGTCGGCACAAGAGTATATATACTCATCATCATCAGCCAATGCAATGCACTGCTGGACATAGGCATCTCCCAATGTGCGCCTTTGCACCATGTCTTCGATTTTCATCCATCTTTTGCCTGTAGCCTTTCGCAGATCGTCACCCCACCTGCCGAAGGGCGTCCTTCCCTTCGTTGGCTTGGGTTTCCTCCTCATGTTTTTAATTCACAAATGAAGTGTCCCTACTGCTTTTTGTTCTGTCTTCTTGGAGTATCTCGGTCACATGACAACAGTGTTGTATCTCAGAGACTGTGAATAGAAACGAGCGTCGAAGTTTTTGAAGCGCTTTGTCTTAGCGCAGTCAGTGGGTCTACCTAGAGGGGCTTTTGAGACTTCGAGATTATGTTTGTTTTGGAAAGTTTATTCCGATGTGGGATTGAGTTTCTGTGGTTCTCGCATAAATAATTTACCTACCTTTCTTGTTTGTGTGTTTGTTTCATTTTCCTCCATATTTTTATTCAAGGACTAGCTTGATTTTGAATATTAGCTCCCTTTCAAAAGCCTATGTTTAAAGAAGGTACACTATCACAATAAGTGCTTAACATTTTAGGAATCTCAATTATATCAAAACTTACATTTCATCTTTATGATATGAGTTTGAAAAAGTCTACCTAATTTTTAAAACTTTAATTATTATTTAAAAAAAATATATATAGAGAGTGAACAAGGGTTACGAAATGAAACATTGTCCAAATGGGATGTAGCCGATACATCACTCTCAAGCATCGACCTACAAGTAGGTACCTATTAAAACGTATTTCTCTGAAGCGGCTTACGAGTAGGTACCCTGTAAACATCCTAGGCACCATACGTGAATGCATATTGAGTTTCAGATACATTGCTAGAACGATAACCTATACCTATTTGTAGAAAATCAAAGGTTGTCTTTTATTTAGGAATTATAGCCCGACATAATGTCAGTAGAGTCGCAAAAAAAATCCTTAGAAAAAAAAAACTTTTTCGTCGGTTCATAAACTAATTTTTGTACGTTGCAGTAACAACCCCAAATTGTATGGTTATAAAGCTGTGTAATACCCATTCTGTATTAAAAAAACACTTCAAATTATTCCCAAAGGCAAACTTCTAATTCCAATAAACCCTCTAAAAATCTCGTCGAATTTGATTTGCGTGGAACGGAAATGAAAATCCGATTTGGTCGCGGCATCAGAGTAACAACGAGTATGGAGCTGTTCATGTAGATTTAAGTTCACTGTCCAACCTGGATTGTTGTTAAAAAGCAAGAAATATTGTTAGCAGATATTACTCGGCTCGCGTTTGTCCACTATCTGACCTTCTTTCCCTATGCTGATGGTAAGTGATATAGCACGCTTACCTTGATCTTTCTTAATATATTAAATCTCATTAATTGCTATCTGCGGCTTCGCTTGCGTGGTATCATAATAAAAACACCTATTTTGTTGGCCATTATACTTACAGCCGAATCAATTTGGTTGAAATGTCAGTTTTCCTTTTAATATAAGTGTAAGTACCTAACTCATAAGTACTTCTTCTGCCTTCTTTCTTTTAGCTCTTAGGTTCATTCTCAGTTTGAGGCAGACAACAAGCTGCGGCGTCAGCTGATCCATTGGAAATTTGAATAGGTCTGCGAGGAAATACTCAATTCAATTGTTCAAGATTCGAATCAAAGAGATTTAATACAGGATTCAATTTCTTTCGTATTAGGCTCGATCATTTTGCGGAGCAGGCTTATAATTGAATTATTAATTTTAAATTCTCTATATTCAACATTTTTACAATAAGTATGTTCAGTCGGCTCTGTATTGGTCCTTACACCGAGCTTACGCCGGTGTTCTCCTATGATTAAACCACTTACACAAACACATAATGTGTGTGTGTGAGTAAACTACTGGTGTGACCACTCACCCGTGTGTCACACTGTGTGAGTGGTTTAATCAAAGAGAACACCGGCGTAAGCTGGGTGTAAAGATCATTACAGAGCCGATCCTACGTGTATAATTTAAAGATGGTGAAATAAATAACCATATAATTTCAAGCATATATTTGTATATGTAATGATATTACATCACCTATTAATAGGTGATAGGTACCTACTATGCAAACTATCTATGTGTCTGGCTACCTATTGCGCCTGAACTATACTTAGGTACCTAATAAGGGTTTAGGCACAGAGATTTAGGCATCCATTTCATATAAGTGAACCACAATGCTTTTGTCAGTGTTGCAAATCAATATCAAGTACATTGATTTGATATTCGTTTATTACATGATGTAATTGTATTTCGCATCGACATTGTGGTGGGCGGTTTGTAAATCAATCGGTTCAATAAATTTAACAATCAATGGGAAAAATAGACGCATAACAAAATACAAGTAAAAAAATGCGGAGTATTTAAAATAAGAAGTACAGACAGCATCATAGATAAGTATCCCCCTTGCATTATAATACCCAGCTTCAAATCCCTTCAAATCATCGACCGCGGCGTATGGAGACGTTTTGCCTTTAAAAAATAGATTATATTTGTATAACCTTAGGTAAACCTAAAAATAATTTCAAGTATGATAATTTTTGAAAGGATTTATAGCTGGGTGTCTTGTGCAAGGGGGATACTTATCTCTGACGCTGTCTGTACCTACATAATCTTCGCTAATACTATACCTACTATTAGGCGTGCTCGACGATTTATTTTTTGTCAATATTACCAGAGACTAGTAAATAGGATCCTATTTACTAGTCTCTGATATTACTCATAAAGTATTGATTTGTGTTATTTTCATATCCAACTCGCTAGGAACATTATAAAAAAAACTTATGTAATTACCTTTTTCCGACACTAATGCCTACTTGCACCAAACTGTCAAAGATCCTAAGCAATGACTTAACTCGCTTGACAATTCGTAACGATCAGAATCTGTACTGTTAAGAACTACCAAGCGCGTAAAGTAATTGCCTGGGGACTTTGACAGTTTGGTGCAAGTAGCCATACGACATCTACCGACACTGAATAAAAATATATTTTAAACATATATCCGTTCCGTTATAACCTTCCCGGTGGGTACCGGGCAGGTTAACCTTATAAATCCTAAAAGTATATGTTTTCCTGCGATTGGATACAACTAAAAAAAAAAAATAGCCTTTATTTCCGACATCCTAAATTTACATTAATGTTAGTAAGTTGGTGTTAGTTGTTACTTAAGCTAGTTGTTAGTTGGTTAGTGTCTTTGTTAAGGATGTGGATCCCTTCGGGTGAAGGCCTCCTCCAGCTTCTTCCATTCATCCCGGTTGAGTGATGTTTTGCCTGCTACTTGTGTGATGTCATCAGCCCACCTTCTAATTGGTCTTCCCACCTTCCGTCTTCCTGCGGATACAACTATGAATATCTAATTAGTATCCCATTAGCCAAATAGGTTTGATACTCAATAGAGAATACTCTACAAAATTGTGCTACGTTTGTGTAATCAGCAGATGGGTTCACTCACATAGGTACACTGAATGACTGTGCAAATTTGCCGTCGCTTTAAGCATGACATAGAGCCCACTCAAGAAGATACATTTACCGAGCTCTCGTACGCCTCCAATAAAGTAGCCAGTACCTACGTATAGGCAGAAAAGTGTAAATTGGATGCAAACAGTCATTACACTTTTCCTAATACAGCTTAGAAGCCTAGTAGAGTTAAGACTCTACATACATACTCGTATATCTCTGGTACAGTAAGAGCACGAATCTAAAATTGTACCACCCCTTAGTTTTAAGCCTTGTATGTGTTATTTTTCATGTGTACAATAAATAATCATCTAACTGTCTAATAAGTACAACACTTTACGGGCTATTCACAATTGTCCAGTATAGTTGTTTATATTATTTATTTTCATTGTTTTGTCGATATTGATATAATCGCGCGTTCGCAGCGTGATATACATGTTGCAGGCATTTTGTATAACTCGGCATTTTACAAACGGCGTCGTCCGTTTACAAATGCTCGCTGTTTTGTAATATGCCGACGGAAATTTGAAAACTCGTTCAATTCGATATTAGTTGAAATTTTAGGGTGACCATCATACAAAAAGTAGTGAGTACTTTGATAGCCTATGATGATGTTCTGTCATTGGGCTGTGCATGCTCGCTTCGGTCGCGTGTATGCGCACAAAAAAAAGTCCTAATAACCTACCGTCTCCCAACTTTTATCTGGATCGAAATTTTAATCATTCTAACTATGATTAGTAGTAGTAATAGTGCTTTCAAAGGACACGATGGTCGAGCAAGAGCCTCGACCATCGTGTCCTTTGAAAGCACCAGATTCCATGGCCACCTTAGTGTTTTTTAAGTCATTTTACAAACGGCGTTTGAATGGTCCATCAATGTTGTGGCATATTACAAAACAGCAAGCGTTTGTAAACGGACGACGCCGTTTGTAAAATGCCGAGTTATACAATATGCCTGCGACATACATACCTAATATGTAAACGTGACGGTCGCACGATTGTTGCGTGATTATGATACTATTAAAGTACATTAAACAATTTGAATTCAACTTTAATGCTCTTTCTGTGTTATGTTCTTCAATTCTGTGCTCAAGTATATGGGCAGGCAAGTCAGTGGAAGCGGCTTGGCAGCATCTTGCTCTAATTTGTGGTATCACTTGAACATGTACCTCCCCTATCCATTTAGGAGCGTAAGTGAATGGAATTCGCAAGTAGATAACAGGTACCAGCAGCATGAATGAAATTTATTACAACCTTAAGTTACTACGACTGTAGGTATATCTTAGTAGGTACTCTGTGCTACGACTAACTTATGGATTTTTTCACTTTTTACTTGGTAGTTTCCCAGCTGAAATACAGCACCTTGTTTACTGATTTAATCAAATCAAATCAAATCAAAATATTTATTTCGGACAACTTTATATGTAGATCCATATAAAAACATTAATTAATTACATGAAAACATTTTTAAAACATTACAAAAATATTACAAACATTACAAAAATAAATTTAAACCTATCATCATCAGCACCTCCAATCGAGCTTTAATCCAATAGTGGAGCAGCCTATTGGATCAAAACACTAACACACACACATTTACATTAATAAACACTTGGTATTTCGTGTTTTTTCCAGTTTAAAAATGCAAGCTTCTAAATTATCGCTGCTATAGATATGCCTATAGACGCTATAAACTTGCGAATTATTGCGGGAGTAGAAGGCGTGCATATTTAAACTGAAATATTTGTATTTATATATTAATCCATTAAAAATACTTATTTATGTTTAAAGTTAGTTTATATTATATAATTATGTACTTACTAATAATGTTTGGACACTATGGAACTATGAACCGTTTGAGATAAAATTCCGTATTAGTGCAGTTTATAAGCTGTAAAAAGGACAATTTAGGTCGATACCACACATGGGCAAAGCCGCAGGTTGCAGCTAGCTATAGCTTTTATAACATTTTGAATGTGGGTAAAAAAAATTAAAAAAACTTACCAATCTACTACTACCTACTCTACTTACCAATCCCTACTTCCAAAAAAATAAATGCAGTTTCTCTAGGTACTCACTAGAGTAGACTGCACCTCATAGGACCATTTCCAAACTTTTTATACATTATGTCACTTTGATCACAGAGAAATAAGGTAGGTATTTACAGCCTACTGAAAAATAATTTCCATTCATACGAAAGAGAGCCATATTTTTCATCTAAAACCTTTTCGATACTCAAGCTTTGAAAATTTGTGATAAAAAAAGCCTTTAGAAATTTTGATACATACTGGAATTTCTAAAGACCTTTTCTCAATTCGTATTATTTAGGTTTTTCGAAATACATAAGATTGCTTTTCATTCAAAAATAATCTACATTGTATGTACAGTCGGCTCTGTAATTGTCTTTACACACGGCTGTAAAGCGGCCGGTCTTCTCTTGTGATTAAACCACTTGTCGTTTATATTATGGGTACCTATATCTTAAGTGGTTTAATCACATCAGTAGTTTACTCACATACACACATGATGTGGTTGTGTGAGTGGTTTAATCATAGGAGAACACCGGCGTAAACTGGGGGTAAAGGCAATTACAGAGGCGACTGTACATAGGCCGCGCCTTCTTTATTAATTTATGTATTACTTTAATACTTACATGTATGTAAGCTTTCATAAGAAATTAAAAAAATGTCTCGATACTTTTATGAAAGCCTTTTTAGTACCTACTGATGGACAACAAAACGTTTTTAAATCCCAATACTTATTTAACCTCTTTGGAACTTCATCCCTTTTCAGAATGAAATAAAAACTGTGGAATGAAAGTCGTCTGAAAACGATTAAAAGTTTCTCAATAAAAATAAATTACTTAAATCGCTTCTTTAGTCTCCTTGGCCATTATAAGTTGATTAGACAGAATAGCACTTGGCAAATTCATGCCAATTTATCTCTGTAATTTTGTTTCTTGGATATTGTTAAGGTCGTAAAAAAATAGCTATTTATTGACTAATTCAGTAATTTTATTGAAAATAAGTACCTAGGTACACTTACACCTAATACAAGTTAAGGGCTATATGGTAGGTACTAATACCATGTTGGGCACAGCAACTTTGCATAACATAATAGGTACGAATAGTATCACAATGTATTTTTATATAAATTTGTTCTCATTTCTAAGAAAAAACATCACCTTTTAATATATTAATAAAATTTATTTATTCAGACAGCAAGGTCCACAAGTGTTAGTAATACCTACTTTCTATCTAATCTTAGAACTAGGTGTTAGTATTTAAAAACTAAGAGAGACTTAGTCCTCTGAATGAGTTGCCACATCAGAGGACTGTCGTACCTATTAGCTATGACGTTTGCTCTTGCTTTACTTAAAAAAACTACTGTCTGGCATAGATTATTTTCAGTTTAACGAATGCTTAGCTTTATAGTAGGTACTGTTTTTTTAATAAGCTAATTAGAATACTAAGTAGGTACTTTGTAACATGCTTTTCTTTTATATAGCTGGAAAGAGGTGTAAAATAAAAATACAATAATAGGTTTATAATTTTATTAATTTTACTTATAAATCTAAGTTTAACAATAATTTCTTTATTATCTAGTCACAATATAATTATGTACTTAATATGTATAAGAAGTACACTAATTAATCTTATAGTAAGTACATAAATTATTCAATATTCTTGAAAGATTTAACTTTAGAAAGGTACAAAGAACATTTTATTTATATAAAAATAAAAACTTATACAGGTACTACCTATTATAAGGCGTAGGTACATAATAAACCTTAAAATAATCTTTGTGCTAAGTTGTAACACACAAAATTATATACGTAGGGTAAAACAGGGCTAGATGCCCCAAATGGATAGGTGTCCCTTTTCCGAAAAAACATTACTTTCGAAAATCAAATAAAAGTAATAATAGGTAAATAAGCATAAAAAATTACTATATACTTAAAACTTTACTTTTCTTCCATAGGTGACCTATCTTTTTGGGACACCTAACTGTCTTTTTCCCTACATACGTTGGGAAAAAGACATTTTTATTATACACAGTACATTATTGGACAAAATTTTACAAAATACATAAATACTTTCCATTATTTTCATTTTAATTTATTTCTCTATCATCTTCGGCAATCTAACTCTGTGCATTTGAGAGCTCAACACGGAGCTAGTGCATAACATCGCTAGTAGTCGCGCAAGACGGTCGGCACGTAGCTCATAGCTCTACCAATCTATTGTACGTTCAATTCAGTGTTATCAACAGTTTTCTTTTATTTCTCCCTTCACCAACTCCTACCCCTATCTAAAATGTGCACGACGACCAAACACCCTCCTTCATCATCAACCGATGGAGCCGATAGGTTTTGCATTGAAAATAAATATTGTTAGGTAGGGCCCGTAGTGTAGAAACTAATTGTCTGTGTCGGTGTAAGTAAAGACAGTTTATAGAAGATAGGTTATTGTTAAGTTTCGTGTTTCTGCTTTTTAATGTTTTTGTGTTGTCCGTAAAGCTCATTGTTGTGATTTTAAATATTTTAGTTTATAACTTTTAAAATACCAGTAATGTTTAGTAGTGTCATAAACCCATAGAATTTGTATAGTTAGGATTTAGTTTATGATTGCCAGCTGAAGGGAGATGAAGCGAGACAATGGCCTAGCGAGAAGAAAGAGTAATAAATAGTTAAAAAAATAGATATTTCGCACGCAGCTGGCCCATAGAGTTAGACAGTGAGACGGTTTGCCTCCACAAAGGAATTCGGGTCCCGTTAGGTTCCTAGCCTCTGTATCGCCGCCATCAGCCTACTCGTGGTTATATTGGGGATGCTTTCGAATTTGTGGTACCTATATTCTAGGATAAGGGCATGTATAGGTATGGGCGTTGAATGCAAGATATGACTTTTAAATGTGTGATCTCGCTGAGCCATTTCTCACACACCACTATTTAGCACACACTTCTACTTAACCCATAACCCTTCTACAAATCTACAGTGTATTAGGTTTGTATAATTTTATTGTTCCTTTAGTGATAAGATTATTGTTAATTAGGCTAAGTACTTATTTTGAAATGGCCAACTCCTGTAAGTAAGTACTTTTAGTTAGGTAGGTAGGTGTAGTACGGCTATAATTTTGTACACCGTTTTAGATACGACGCAGCTACAGCCATCCCTTTCTTGCCGCCCCGAAGGGCGATAATATAAAATAGGGCGCGCAGACGCGCGCCTCAGAGTTCAGCGGGATTCTGATGGCGAACCGTGGAATCACGTTGAAGCTTTGTGCCTGGCCAGAGTCATTTAGTGCGAACACAACGACTCTGTGCACTTACGAGCTCAACGCGGAGTTCGTATTATTAGATCGTTAGAAGTCGCGAAGGGAAGGTTTTAGCGCTCGTAGCTCTATCTCAATCATCGTAACGGTAATCTAGTGTAATCAACAGTTTTCATTTGTTTCTCTCCGCCCTTAAATCCTACGCCCATAGAATTTACAGTCCACTAGATAGATTAGAACAAGACCAGAGTTCGTGATCTTGTACACTATTGTACGTTCAATTCAGTGTTATCAACAGTTTTATTTTATTTCTCCCTTCACCAACTCCTACCTGCAGAAGTACAGTCCACTCGGTAGTACGTCAAGGACTAGATAATTTCAAGTTTGTTTATTTACAGTCTCCAAAAACTAGCAAAATTAACATCATTTAAAATATTCAAAAATCTATTATTTTAAAAAAGAAAAACTCCATAACAAACAACATATCATTTACAACATAACAAAATAAGTTGTAATGAATATTTTTTTCTTAAACGGCAAGCTATATCCTGAACAGTTTTTTGAGTTCATTGTGGAGGTGGAAATGTCTTCCTAACGACGAATGCTGACGAAGGAACAAGATCAACACATCTCATCAAAATTGAGATGTTTGATTTGCGAAAAATAAAAAAATACCTCCGAACGAACACTGGAATCATGCAGATTATAAAATAAAATATTACGCAAATGATTCATATAAAAATTATCGAAACACAAAAAAATAAATATCAGGTAAATGACAGGAAAGCATGCATCCAAATAAACTGAAATTTGATGGAGTAAGCTTTCCAGTTAAATTAGCTGATATATCAAAGGTTAAAAAACTCAACAATTTGAGCATAAACGTGTTTGGCTTGGAATTTAATAATGAAAATATGTCACAGCGTTGTCGGGCCATTGTTTGTAACAAAAAATATTCTAAGATTTCAAACAAAACAAAATTATTATTGTTACATTAAAAACTTATCGCGTCTCATAAGTAAACAAATTTCTGATCATCACTCAGTTCAGACGTATATTATGTGACGGATGTTTATTACATTTTCCAACAAGGCAAAGACTGAAAACCATCAACAGCATGACTGTGCTCACATTGTAACTGAGTTACCAAATGCTGATAAGAGGTCAAAAGATTATTTTGGTCAACCAGCATCAAGTGATAAACTGAAGTTTAATAGTTTCAATAAAAAGTTAAGAATACCATTCGTAAAATAATTCTAATATTGAAGCATTTCTGAACCCAATCAAAACATGATTTAACGATCCATCAAAACCATATAGGTACTGGTAATATTCATGAACAAGAGCCGCATTGTTTTGGTTACTATATTAAATGTTCATAATGATGATAGATTATCAAAATATGAGACTTATAGTGGAAAAAATTGTACACAAGTTTTCATGGCTCGTTTCCATGATGATTTAAAAATGATATGCAGGAATACTAGTTTTCAAAAATGTCCTAAACTACTTTCAGTAAAAAGATGAAACAGAAGTTTCATTTGCAAAAATATGTCACTTAAGTGACAGTAATTTTATCTGTGAAAAAAACTTGGATTATGATTGGCAGACGGGTAACTTCAGAGGTGTTCACATGAAATAAGTATGTGTTTCAAAGTTTCGTGCACCAAGTCATATCCCAGTTTTTCTGCATAACCTAAGCAATTACGATGCCCATTTAATTTTTACGCCTTAAATTTTGTTGAAGGGGAAGTTGATGTTATTCCTAAAACTAAAGAAAAATATACATCTATTTCAAAAACTTTAAATGTAAATAACCGAAAAATCAGCCTGAGCTGATGGTTACTTAGGGAAGTTGTTGCACTTGCATGATGCTCAATTTGGGTTTCGAGCTGGGGTTTCGACTGAAAGTGCCATTTTAAGCCTAAAGCATACTGTTAGGTACTATACTGATAGGAAAACACCAGTTTATGCTTGCCTTTTAGATCTCTCAAAAGCTTTCGATAGGTTATCTTATCAGCTTCTATGGAAGAAGCTTGAAAAAGTACTGCCATGGGAATGGGTCAATATGTTTAAGTACTGGTACAAACATCAGCTAAATAGTGTATTGTGGTCAGATAGTATATCTGACATATATACGTTGGAATGTGGAGTAAGACAGGGTGGGCTCCCATCGCCAAAATTGTTTAACTGATATGTAAACGAACCAATTGTAGAGCTCAGCAACAGACATGCAAATTGTTCTATTGATGGATTAATGGTTAATAATATATGTTATGCTGACGATGTTGTTGTTGAGCCCGTCAATAAGTGGTCTTAGGGACCTGGTAAACGTATGCGAGATTTACGCAGGTAGACATGGGTTGATATAACACAAAGAAAAGTGAGATTTTGGTATTTAAGGGGAAAAATAAGCCACCAGATTGTATCCCGCCTATCAAAAAAAAAATGGACAGGAGCAACAGATTGTTAAACAATTTAAATATCTGGGCATATTGTAACAGAAGATCTAAAAGACGATTTAGATATTGAACGAGAACGTAGGGCGTTGGCTGTTAAAGGCAATATGGTGGCACGTAGTTTTGCGCGTTGTTCCATCCCTGCAAAGGTGACACTTTTCAAAGCATACTGTCAATGTCTTTACACAAGCAGTCTATGGGTCAAACATACACATAAGTCTCTAAACACTATAAGGGTCCGATATAACAAGATCTTCCGTATGCTATTGAGATTGCCATGATACTGTAGTGCCTCTGAGATGTTTGCGAGGGAGCGCACTGATGTTTTTGCGGCAATACTAAGAAAGAGAACGGCATCAGGCATTAAGAGAGTGCGATGCAGTACCAATAGCATACTGCATGCTATTTCCCATTCTTCTACATTGGGTATAAACATTAACTTTAAACTTAAAGAAGTATGCCGACACAATGGGAAGAAAAATAATAAAGAATTGTACAAACTAAATCCTACAACAATTCTATTGTTTCAAAGTTCTGAACATATGAATAAAAGCTATCCCTAACTGTATAAGTTTATTTCTACGATATTAGTTTAATTCTATCAAAAATCATCAGAACTATAATTATTGTAATGGTACAGTCGTTCGGAACATTCACGTATATCGTGGTTTTTTCATAAAATAGTACTGCTATGCTGGCTATGGTATAGTTTAACTTTTTGCCCTTTTTGCCAGATATGAACTGCTAAGTTCAGTAAAGTATTGTTGAGGTGGTTGATGTTTTTTGCTAGTCAAAATCAAATCGAAAAAAATCTTGTTGAATATTTGGATTCATCCTCGGTCGCTGGATATTCGTCTTGTTTTTATGTATCTGTTTGGGCATCGGTTGCATAGTTTAATGCAAATGTACAACATCATCAGGATTCCCATCAGAAAGTTGAGTCAGACGAATGTTAATGTTGACGAATTTTTTATGTTTATCGAGGCATGTTTTATAGGCTTGATTTTTTTTTACTTATTTGGTGTATTTTGCAAGATGAGATCTTATACGGGATCATGGCATCTCGTTGATTGTTATTGGGATGATTGTGGGGCTTCAATCTTCTCATCACGTTTAAAACAGTCGTCTGGTCTGATGTCTTAAATAACGATTTACGTTACGTTTTCCTCTAAAAAAATTATGCTTACAAAGTACTGTAGTAAGTTTGTAGCTTGCAGTTTTGAGGCAAAGTTATGACGTCAGACCCACGAAATTTAATGTTCATGATATCGTTATGTCATTGCAGGACGCAGCTGATTTCTTTGTTTAGAATGTAGAGCCAATTGTTGTTGTTAAATGGTTGAAAGGTTTGGATTTCTGCAGGTAACGTTGAGGTAGTGCAGGTTACTGGGATCTTTGTTGTGTTACTGAACAGGATTTGAACTTTGCAGATAGGACGTGCCGTAAAGTTGAAAATGACCAGGTTCTTGCAGACTCTTTTCCCGTTTCCTAACCTTGCCTCGAATTGTGTGCTGGGATTGATGTCCCGCGAGTCAAAGACACAAACAAAGAAAACAACTGATTGTCACACACTATATGTATGTATAGATGAACGACGCCACCAGTACCACTCGGTAGATTTTAAACACAAACTGAGATACACACGCGAAATCGATGATAGAGTCGAACTCTATGTTAAACGAGTGAAAACTTCACGGGTGATGGGCTTGAACTCAGCAAAAGATGGATATGAACTACACGGATAATGGCTATGAACTGACGACGCGATTTTTTTTTTCTATTGTCTGATATGTTTTTTCTATGGACCTCGATGTCAGAAAATAAAGTTTAAAAAAAATAAAAAAAATCGCGTCGTCAGTTCATAGCCATTATCCGTGTAGTTCATATCCATCTTTTGCTGAGTTCAAGCCCATCACCCGTGAAGTTTTCACTCGTTTAACATAGAGTTCGACTCTATCATCGATTTCGCGTGTGTATCTCAGTTTGTGTTTAAAATCTACCGAGTGGTACTGGTGGCGTCGTTCATCTATACATACATATAGTGTGTGACAATCAGTTGTTTTCTTTGTTTGTGTCTTTGACTCGCGGGACATCAATCCCAGCACACAATTCGAGGCAAGGTTAGGAAACGGGAAAAGAGTCTGCAAGAACCTGGTCATTTTCAACTTTACGGCACGTCCTATCTGCAAAGTTCAAATCCTGTTCAGTAACACAACAAAGATCCCAGTAACCTGCACTACCTCAACGTTACCTGCAGAAATCCAAACCTTTCAACCATTTAACAACAACAATTGGCTCTACATTCTAAACAAAGAAATCAGCTGCGTCCTGCAATGACATAACGATATCATGAACATTAAATTTCGTGGGTCTGACGTCATAACTTTGCCTCAAAACTGCAAGCTACAAACTTACTACAGTACTTTGTAAGCATAATTTTTTTAGAGGAAAACGTAACGTAAATCGTTATTTAAGACATCAGACCAGACGACTGTTTTAAACGTGATGAGAAGATTGAAGCCCCACAATCATCCCAATAACAATCAACGAGATGCCATGATCCCGTATAAGATCTCATCTTGCAAAATACACCAAATAAGTAAAAAAAAATCAAGCCTATAAAACATGCCTCGATAAACATAAAAAATTCGTCAACATTAACATTCGTCTGACTCAACTTTCTGATGGGAATCCTGATGATGTTGTACATTTGCATTAAACTATGCAACCGATGCCCAAACAGATACATAAAAACAAGACGAATATCCAGCGACCGAGGATGAATCCAAATATTCAACAAGATTTTTTTCGATTTGATTTTGACTAGCAAAAAACATCAACCACCTCAACAATACTTTACTGAACTTAGCAGTTCATATCTGGCAAAAAGGGCAAAAAGTTAAACTATACCATAGCCAGCATAGCAGTACTATTTTATGAAAAAACCACGATATACGTGAATGTTCCGAACGACTGTACCATTACAATAATTATAGTTCTGATGATTTTTGATAGAATTAAACTAATATCGTAGAAATAAACTTATACAGTTAGGGATAGCTTTTATTCATATGTTCAGAACTTTGAAACAATAGAATTGTTGTAGGATTTAGTTTGTACAATTCTTTATTATTTTTCTTCCCATTGTGTCGGCATACTTCTTTAAGTTTAAAGTTAATGTTTAATGGTTTGCTTGTCCAACAAAATAGTTTTACAATTCTTTACATTTTTACTTAAAACGGTTGCTTGCTTGTCTAGTAAAATAGTTTTTAAACAAATAGATTTAAATGAATAGAGCTGTAATGCAATAACCATTAGGCTTTTTCGCATCGTAACAAGCCAGAGAGAAATCGTGGGAATCCTTCAAAAATGTGCGACCGTTATGTCAATAGAAAATAGTACCTATAGCGTCCCTAACATAGTATTTTTGATGTAGTAGAATAAGAGTTAAATTGATTGTGTTTGTGCTGTATAAGTCCATTGTTCTGAGTAAATTGAATTTTAGGTACCTATATCTTAGTAAGCCTATAACGGTTAATAGTTTCATGTTATGTCATGTGTCAATTGTGTAACTAGGCTTACGAGATAATCTGAATAAAGTTTTAAGAAGTCTCGACGTCACCAGCCAAAACACCACAAGTTAGGAACGCTGCTCTTAGCGTCCAAGCGGCATCATAACGGTATCCGCGCACTGTAGACACACAGTTTAGTATAAAAGGACGTTTGTAGAGGGGCGGCGTCAGTTAAAACAGTTTTCCATCATTCGTACAGTTCTTTTCCATCATCCGCAGAGAGTTCATATCCGTCATCCGTGAAGTTAACATCTATCACCGATAGATTCATTCGTTTATTTCATTCGTTTGAGTTCGACTCTATCATCGATTTCGCGTGTGTCAGTTTGTTTACTATTGTGTAAGTTAATTGTTTAAAGTTCTCATTGTGTAAATATGTTGTTGTAGAAGTCTTGCATTATAATTAATTGAATGAGGAAAATACTTATAAAGTAATAGTGGAAGAGAAATCAAAAATAAAGAGAAGAAAATCAAATTATAGTTTAGACTTTGTTACCGCCATAATCATAAGCTATTTATTATTCAAATAAACCGCGCTTCTATTGTCTGTGACGACTGTCAAATAATTAGATGTCTATCTGTGGCAGTAGAATTTAATTCATTTCCTTAACCCAAGCATATTTTTTCTCCTATCCTTTTCCTACCCGCAACGCGCCCTATAGAAGAAAAGGATGGAAGACCCGCAACTGAGAGATGGAACGAAATTCGCCATCTTTCTGAACCTAGGAGTTCCGTTTGAGCCGCCTTCGCGAATACATGCAAATTTTGGATAATTATCAATTTCGGTCGATAATTCAAGACTTTGGCCAAATACTACGACGGGAGTGATTTTCTGTGTTGTGGTGGAGTTTTTGTCAGTGTTATTTATTGATAAGCGCGCGCGCATGGACACTTTGAAGATTGGATCACAATCACTGCAAACCCTGGACATCGTGAGCCCAGCTCACGAATGGATGCCTTCACGAGAGCAGAGCCGATCTAAAGGTAACGCGTTGTTCCTTATTTCCTGCCGTTTCCTGTGCCTTGTCATAATAACCTACAACCGTATTTCTACTGCCACATCAGGGTCTTCTCGTCATTCCTTCAAAATACAGTCCAACCCGCGGATTTTTCATAGTATTTTTACTTTTAAAATCACCGCTCCAGCCTTCTAGAAGCCTGGACCAGTAGATTTGTCTGCTGTATACCTTACGTGGTCAAACCCGCCTATTTTCGCTTACCGCCCCCCAATGGAGATCAACCTCTGGTAAATCGAAGCTCATTGGCGTCTCCATTGTTTGGTCCTATCGAGCACGGATATCATTGTTTGGTCCTATAGATCACGGGTATCTCATTGTCCCCTTTAAATAAAAATATTTGACCATAGTTTTTATTCCGCTATCAAACGGACTCCAATCCCGCTATTTGGAGCTGAATTCGTTCAGTCTCCCGACTCCCGCATAACTATTTCGCTCCGCCCTTATTTGGTACCTAATTTGTCAAAGCATATTTTATTATTTTTTCGCACCGCGCCTAGACAGTTAGGTCCTTATAAGTGTAATTACATTCGTGTAATTAATATTTTAAATCTACTAGAAAGTTAGCTTTCTTGTTAGTAATTTACGCTGCTCAAAATAGGTAGAATCGTTATACATACTTATATAGCATCGTAATTACCGCTACGCGTTTTACTAAACAGAATTGACATTTCTATCGCTCGCTGCGATAATCGCATAAGAACCGGTTACCTATCATACGCAGGGTGTCGTACCTAGCTATCCTTATATTGTGCAGTGTTGTTTACGCACGGCGATTGATATCGCTTGCGCTCGCTAGGTTACTTATTACCTGTACTTCCCGCTTAGGTATTTATTTGTATAACTTAAGTGTTTCAACATCACTAAATCATGCCTAAAGCAACAGAATTAAAGGGCACTAAAAGTGATCCCGCCGCTGGCTTCTCGGAGTCTAAAAGTTCAGAATTATATCTGATTGAAACAAAACGAAACACTATTTTTGAGTTTGTACAAATGGTGTTTGATTCTTCACAAAAGGCTCAAACTGATAAGGATGCCTTAGAAGATTTCCTATGTTCCGTCGCTACGCTAGATGAAATCAGAACTGAATTTAGGAGTCTCGTTAATGAGCATAATAAATTAAGTTTAAAAGAAAATCCCGCTGATAAACCTAATTTTCAGCCGCTGATTGAATTTGATAAAATGTTTTGTCGCATAAAACATGTTTTGAAACAAGTAGAAATTCCTGCAAAAACGAACGCTGATGCCGCTGATCCGAAGTTCATTAAATCAATGCGCCCCAAATTACCGGCCATTGAAATTTTGAGTTTTGACGGAGACCTTCAGTCTTGGCCTCTTTTTTATGAGAGTTTTAAGTCCACGGTACACGACAATCCATCGCTGACAGACGCTGAGAAGTTATACTATCTCATCGGTAAGCTTTCCCCTAAAGCGCGATCAGTATTCTCTGGTATAACTCCTAGTTCAGAGAATTACGAAACGATTTTGAAATGTCTTATCGATAGATTTGAAGATAAGCGCATGCTCGCGTCTACGTACTTAGATCAGATGATGAATGTTAAAATTAGTGGCCCCGCTTCTGCATCTAATTTTCAATTGTTTATTGACCAGTATGTCACCGCCGCAAACGCGATAAAAAACCTGAAAATCGATGATTTGACGGATTTTGTGTTTTTACATATCGCGCTCAAAAAATTAGATGGAGAAACGATTCGTGCCTTTGAGTCGCAAAATCGTGATGTCGTAGGAATGCCGACTTTTAAGAAACTGACGGACTTTATAAGAAGTCAACATAGGATATATCAAAACACGCAACCTACCGCAACCGGTCACCCCGCTCGCAGTTCTGTTAAACCCCGCAATAATATACCTAACCCGCATAGCTATGTAGCAATCACCGCTTCGAATAAAAAATGTCTTTGTGACAATTTTACGCATGACCACTTTTTTAAGTGCCCCAAGTTTAATAACTTGACGCCAACCGCCCGCTTTAGAATAGTGAAAGATAATGGTGCTTGCATTAATTGTTTAAGTGTTAAGCACAAATCCCGCGATTGTAATTCCAATCTTAAGTGCCGTACGTGCCATCAACGGCACCATTCCTTGTTGCATTTTAATGCAGCAGATAATCAAACCACACCGCGACTACAAAATCCAAGTGTATCTGCGCCGCTACCGGCTCCCGAACCCGGGACATCGAGCGCCAGCGCACCCGGTCCTCGGCTCTTGCAGTCAGCGCCCGTACTAACTAGCCCGCCACAGCCTGCATTGGTAAGCGAACCGAGCGTATCGTCATTGCACACATCCATTGCTGCGCCGCTACAATGTAGTATAGATAACGGCGACCACACCGCGCAATGTATACGCCCCACAACGATATTGTTGTCAACTGCACAGGTAGTGATCTATGATAAGATGGGTACGGGACATTTAGTTAAATGTTTGCTTGATTCGGGCTCTCAGAGTAATTTTATAAGTTCAGAATGTTGCGCACGCATAGGATTGGAATGTGATAAAAATACACAGATGATTGTTCGAGGGTTTGGTGGTACCGAAAAATCGATTAAAGGTTCTACGGATTTTAGGATATTTTCCCGCTATAATAAAAATGTTTATTTTGACGTATCGGGTCTTATCGTAGATCGCATCACGGATGAGCTGCCCTCGGTTCCCGTGGACGAGGCTGCGTTTGCCCACATCACATCGCTCCCGCTCGCGGACACTATGTTCGCCACTCCCGCCGCTGTGGATGTTCTTATCGGCGCATCCATATTTCCCCACTTGCTGCTACCTAACGTGGTACATAGTAATGTGCATGGGATTCCGCCCGCTATACAAACCGTTTTAGGTTTTGTTTTGATAGGGTCCGCCCCCGTGCGGCTCCCCTACAATTCTACCGCCGCTTGTTGTGCTGTCGTCCAAGATCCATTGGACCAACTCCTCAAAAGGTTCTGGGAACTTGAGGAGGTTTCCGCTCCGCCCGTCCGCAGTCAAGACGATCTTGAATGCGAGACTCACTTCCGCGCCACCACTACGCGTGATGCTAGTGGTAGGTACACCGTCGCGCTTCCCTTTCGTGACGATGTTTATAAATTGGGAGATTCTTACTCCACCGCCCGCAGACGCTTCCTGTGCTTAGAAAAGAAGTTAGAATCAACAAAATTCTTGCGCGACGCATATAACGATATCATTCGTGAATACGTTGATAAAAATTACATAACCGAGGTAGGACCTATAAATGATAATATTGCCGCCGCATCCTACTTCGTCCCGCACCATTGTGTTCAGCGCCTAGATAAGACTTCTACTAAAGTGCGCATGGTTTTAGACGCTAGTAGTAAAACCAGCACAGGTTTGTCGTTGAATGATGTTCTTCATTCCGGCCCTAATTTGCAGGGCGACTTAAATAACATTCTGTTGAATTTTCGGCTTTTCAAAACAGCGATTTCGGCTGACTGTCGCCAAATGTTTTTACAGATTGGAATGTGTGAACGAGACCGCAAATATCAGAGATTTCTTTTTAGATTTCAAACTGATCATGAAATTTCAGTTTTCGAACTGAATCGCGTAGCGTTTGGAATGACGTCATCCGTCTTCCACGCTGTCCGCGTCGTTCATCAGCTGATCGCTGATGAAGGGCATAATTACCCGACCGCCGCTGCTATCGCATCTACATCTACATTTATGGATGACGTATGTTTCAGTATAATGGCGACTGATTCCCCGCAAAATGATGAGACTGTTGCTATCTCCGCTTGTACCGAGCTTATAAATTTATTTAAGTCCGGTCAATTTGATCTGGTTAAGTGGACTAGTAACTCGGACACTGTCCTGCGTGCCATACCCGCTTCGCACCGTGCTTCTTCAGATCTCGAGATCGATAAGGATGTACCTCATAAAATTCTAGGTACGCACTGGGACAGGTTAATGGATGTTTTCAAGTTCAAGGTCACCGAGCCTGACGCAAGTTGCACTAAACGCAATATACTGTCAGTTGTTGCGCGTTTATGGGATAATATGGGTTTGGTAGCTCCCGTCATACTTTATGCCAAGCTCCTTATTCAAGAGTTATGGTTACTGAAGTGTGACTGGGATGAGATCGCGCCCAAGCGTATAGTGAACCTTTGGAAGCAGTTCTGTAGTGAACTTCCAGCACTCAACGAGATACGAGTTCCTCGGCATCTCGGGGTAGTGCAAGGGTGTGTAGCTACTCTTCTAGGTTTCGCTGATGCAAGTGAACGTGCCTACGGTGGCGTAGTTTATCTGCAAGTCCGCACTCCATCAGAAACGTCCGTAACGCTCGTGTGTTCCAAGTCCAAAGTCTCGCCGCTTAAAACTATATCAGTCGCTCGCTTAGAGCTGTGCGCCGCGGTTCTGTTGTCCAAGCTTATGCGTAGAGTGCTTGACAATTTTGAACCACGGTATAAAATTTCAAATGTCTTCGCATTTACTGATTCTAAGGTAGTTCTTTGTTGGATTAAATCCTCCCCGCACCGCTGGCAAACCTTCGTGGCGAATCGTATCGTAAAGGTTATAGATAACGTGCCCGCTACCTGTTTCCATCACGTCGCAGGTACTGAAAATCCTGCCGACTGCTTGTCGCGTGGCGTATCGCCCGCGCTGCTTAACAGCCATCCCCTGTGGTTCACTGGGCCTCCGTGGGCAATCAAACATCCATCGGAGTGGCCGATTTCAGAGATTGACCACGAAGACGTCGGTCAAATGCCGGAGATAAAGCCGCTTGCACACGCTGTAACTGTGAATACTGTAAAACCGCTTATCTATGAGC
Organism: Lobophora halterata; assembly: GCA_932526365.1. NCBI lineage: Eukaryota > Metazoa > Arthropoda > Insecta > Lepidoptera > Geometridae > Lobophora > Lobophora halterata. The sequence goes on from OW052012.1 coordinate 5,370,025, forward strand.
TCGCTCAACGCGTCTCTTCTTGGTCGAGGTTACAACGCATTGTCGTTTATATGTACCGCTTTATGAAAATATTACCGCGCAGACCTCACGTCAGTGGGTCTGATTTACAATTCGCTGAGAATAAAATCCTCGCCGCTTTACAAGTCGTTCACTTTGGTGACGATATAAATAAATTAAAAAATAATGAGAATTGTTCTCCCACATTACAAAAACTTAAAGTTTTTATTGAACCAAATACTTCTTTGGTCCGCGTTGGGGGTCGTTTAACTCACGCCGCAATCGATTACTTGCAGAAGCATCCGTGTGTACTACCACGGCATGATCACGTGATCGATATGTTAGTCGATTATTATCATCGAAAACATTTACACGCCGGCCCCGAACTCTTGATGTCCTTACTCAGGCATCAGTACTGGATACTGTCGGCGCGACGAATTATTCGCCAACGTATCCACAAGTGCAACACTTGTTTCAGAGCAAAACCGCGTCCATCCTTCGCTATAATGGCTGATATTCCTAGTTTTAGATGCAATCCAGTCGAAAAATCCTTTCTTTTCACGGGATGCGACTACGGAGGACCTCTACAATGCACACCGTTTCGTGGTAGAGGTGTCAAAAGCCGTAAGGCCTGGCTCTGCATTTTCACTTGCCTGACAACACGCTGCTTGCACATTGAAATCGCGACAGAATTGAGTACAGCTAACTTCCTCGCAGCGCTGAAGAGATTTCTTGCTCGTCGCGGAGCTGTAAAATGCATGTATACAGATAACGCTACCTGCTTTGTAGGATGTAATTCTTACCTTCGCGATCTCTACAAATTTCTGGACGAGCACCGCCCGCATCTCGAACATGAGCTCGCTGAAAATCGTATCGAAATGAAACGTATACCGCCCGCAGCTCCGCATATGGGAGGATGTTGGGAGAGTATGGTGAAGTTAGTAAAGACTCATCTGTATAAAGTCATGGGTCGACAGATATTCACGTATGAAGAACTGTTAACAGTGCTTACGCAAATCGAAGCACTTGTAAACTCGCGCCCACTTACCGCTATGAGCAGCGATCCCGCTGAGCCTTCTGCTCTTACTCCTGCTCATTTTCTTAATACCGCACCGCTTCGTTCTTTGCCTGCTCCACATGTAGAGAACCTTACTCTGCTTGAAAGACATACGCTTTTAGATAAAATGGTTCAGTCTTTCTGGCAGCGATGGCGTGTTGAGTACTTGCATCAATTGCAATCACGCGCTAAGTGGAACACCCACTCTACACCGATTCCGATAGGATCAGTGGTAGTCATTATCGTTGACAATGTTCCAACCTTTTGTTGGCCATTGGGTGTAGTAGAGGCTGTTCATACCGCGAGAGACGGAACAGCACGCTCTCTCACTATAAAGACTAGTAAAGGCACGCTGGTTCGTCCAGTTGTTCGCGTATGCCCCTTACCAAGTCAATAATCATAATATCCGCTTAACTTAGGTTAGTTTAGAGATAGCTGTTAGGTTAGTTTGTATGTCGACTCTACCTAGAGCAGACTCTACCGCATATTTTGTTTTTCTTATATTTTATCCGCTTTCTTTATTTCTTAAAGGTATCCCTTTAAGGTCGGGGGGAAATGTTACCGCCATAATCATAAGCTATTTATTATTCAAATAAACCGCGCTTCTATTGTCTGTGACGACTGTCAAATAATTAGATGTCTATCTGTGGCAGTAGAATTTAATTCATTTCCTTAACCCAAGCATATTTTTTCTCCTATCCTTTTCCTACCCGCAACGCGCCCTATAGAAGAAAAGGATGGAAGACCCGCAACTGAGAGATGGAACGAAATTCGCCATCTTTCTGAACCTAGGAGTTCCGTTTGAGCCGCCTTCGCGAATACATGCAAATTTTGGATAATTATCAATTTCGGTCGATAATTCAAGACTTTGGCCAAATACTACGACGGGAGTGATTTTCTGTGTTGTGGTGGAGTTTTTGTCAGTGTTATTTATTGATAAGCGCGCGCGCATGGACACTTTGAAGATTGGATCACAATCACTGCAAACCCTGGACATCGTGAGCCCAGCTCACGAATGGATGCCTTCACGAGAGCAGAGCCGATCTAAAGGTAACGCGTTGTTCCTTATTTCCTGCCGTTTCCTGTGCCTTGTCATAATAACCTACAACCGTATTTCTACTGCCACATCAGGGTCTTCTCGTCATTCCTTCAAAATACAGTCCAACCCGCGGATTTTTCATAGTATTTTTACTTTTAAAATCACCGCTCCAGCCTTCTAGAAGCCTGGACCAGTAGATTTGTCTGCTGTATACCTTACGTGGTCAAACCCGCCTATTTTCGCTTACCGCCCCCCAATGGAGATCAACCTCTGGTAAATCGAAGCTCATTGGCGTCTCCAGACTTGTTATTTGATATGCCTACACCGAAAAAAAAGAAACTCTTATCCTCAACAGTTTCTCGAGGTCATTGTGGAGGTGGAAATGTCTTCCTGACAAAGAATGCTGACGAAGGAACACGATCAACACACCTCATTAAAATTGAGATGTTTGATATGCAAAAAATAAAAAAATACCTCGAACGAACACTGGAATCATGCATATTATAAAATAAAATATAACGCAAATGATTAAAATAAAAATTATCAAAACACAAAAAAAAATATGACTCAGGAAAGTATGCATCAAATAAACTAAAATTTGATGGAGTAAGCTTTCCAGTTAAAATATCTGATATATCAAAGGTTGAAAAACTCAACAGTTTAAGCATAAAATTGGAATTTAATAATAAAAAAATGTCACAGCGTTGTCGGGCCTTTGTTTTTAACAAAAAATCGCAAAGATGTTTACGACAATTTATTATTGATTTCTAACGGAACAAATATCATTATTGTTACATTAAAGACTTATCGCGTCTCGTAAGTAAACAAATTTATGATCAAGATCACGCAATTCATAAATGTGATGGATGTTTATTATATTTTCCAACAAGACAAAGACTGATTATTCATCAACAGCCTGAAAAACCTCATAAAATCAAAATTTAATAACAAAATAATCTATGATAAAAAATCTAGAGACTAAATACAAAATAGTAGATTTAGTTTACTTGAGTAACGAACAAGTCAAATCAGGAAATTCAAAGAAATTATCACCATATTGGTTAGACCTTATGAAGTTATTGAAGTTAATTTGCCTGTAAATGTCACAATTAAGATTAAGAAAAATAAGAAGGAGAGAATTCATACTAACAGACTGAAACACTCGTTTGTTTCAGGATGATAACGATCACTGGAATCCTGAATTTCTTCATCATCGTTGATCGAATAAAAGCAAGTAGTCTAGATACATATAATATTACTAAGATAGATAAAGGAGGGATTCACTTCGAACACTTAGGTAAAGTTAACCACTATGACAGCGGATGGACTTTAGTTACCTATCTAGATATTTCCAAGATACATAAAAAAATAGATACTATAGATAACACATACATGAAAACGAAAGAAATATGCCAGCATCAGAAATTTAAGAATCTCTCATTGTGCGATATATCATTTATCATTCTCGATCAGGTTGTTCCACAACTTTATGCTCAAGAAAATGTTTTAAAGGAATTAACAGGAAAGGTTTATAACGTTCGTAGAGTCAAACGATCTTACATAGATGGAGTTGGAACATTGGACGCACATGATGCTGAACGATATGATGAAGCAATCAATAATATAGATTCCCATGAACATGATATGTTGTCTCTATTGAAAACTCAAACAAATGTCATAAAAACCACGATTTCAAATTTTAATAATAGGTACCTTACCGGATTTATCCAGTAGCGAACCAATTTTCAATAAAAAAATAACATTCTTTCCAATTATACACAACGAGTTAATACGATTTTATTTTACGTAAATTTGAAACAAGATATCGATGAACATTTATCCTTATTAGTTTTGATTACAACAGAAGTTAATAATGAAATATCCACTATTATAAATGCGATACTATTTGCAAAAAATAATGCCTTGCACCCCATGATAATAACACCGGAACAATACATTAGGAATTGAGAAGAACTGTACCATTTTTGCCTACGCAAACATCCATCCATCCATTGAGCCTTTCAATCGTTGAAGCTTCCGAATTATTGTCACAAACTAATTTAGTGTCTTACTTTAAATGAATGATAAACTTGTATTTTTAATTAAAACTCCTTTGATAACTCAAACGAATTATGAATAGTATAATATCATGCCTGTACCAATCAGACAGTACTAAATCCTGTAGAATATAAGTTAGGTAGTAAAGTAATGTTAAGAGTACCTAATCCTAATAATCTAGATTCTAAATGGGAGGGACCGTACGAGGTCATACGAGTAGGTTTTAATGAAAATTATTTAATAAGGACTAAAGGCAGGAATCAATTGGTGCATGCTAATCGCCTGCGACCATACCTAGGTTAAGTTAGAGTTAACTTTAGGTTTAGACTAATTTTAGGTTTCACTTTATTTTCAGGGTCTGTCATTTTACAACAGCTCAAAACATGTCCTTTACTGAAATATTTTCCAATCGAAATTATATTTATAATTTCATGATATGTTCTATCATAAAACTAGTAGCATGTATCGCTCTCTACAAACTCTACGTAATAATTCGGAACTTCATCAAAAATAAATTTAAGCACTATTCAGAAACTCAAGCTAATTCGAATCTTTCTCCCATTTCAGGGCAACCAACGGAGTTGTTGCCACTCTGAATATAATCAAACCTCTTCCATCATACTCTGGCATTTTCTTCGAAGAAGAGGGTCAAATATTCTGTTCTGACGAATCATGGAAACTTGTAGTCTATCGCGATTTGAAACCTCTATTCATCTCTTTCGAATCCCTCCAACGCCTTTCAAACAATTTCAACGTCATGTCTGCCAAACATCTCGAATTTCCAAACGTTCAGTCTACCAAGTCGTACCTCAACATCAGTTTCAACAAAATCAAGTCTCGTCTCTCTGAATTGAATATGTATCTTGGCAAGAACTCTCGCGTCAAAAGAGAACTTTTAGACGGATTTGGCTCAGTTCTTAAATTCCTGATCGGCATTCCCGATGCAAAAGACGCAAAACGGTATGACGAATGCATCGATAAACTTGAAAAACAAGAACTAGATCTTGCCGACTTGATGCAAAAAAAAATTCAAATAACCTCATCGACTATAAATAATTTCAATCAAACAATCTTTAAAATTTCATTTGACGAACAAATAATCAATGAAAACATCAACCGACTCAATGAATACTTCAATAAATCCGAAAACATCGTTTTCGATATCAAAATAAGTCAAGACATTACAACTATATCCCTAAAAGTACTAGAACTTGTCACGAGTCTAGAAAATGAAATTGATGATTGCATCTCAAGTATTTTATTCGCAAAATCAAATATAATACATCCATCCATCATAAGTCTTAATAAACTATATGAAGAACTCTTGCGCTCGAACAAAATCCGATCTAGCAAAACTTTAGTAGCATCCATCACCACTGACACTATACATAACATCCTAGACTCATCAACTCTAACTGCCTACGTCTACTCCAACCGTTTAGTATATATTATAGAGTTTCCTCTAGTCCAAAATAATCCTTTTACACTCTACCACACATATTCTATTCCCATCCAACATCCCAATTCCTCTCTATATACCACAATACTCCCTGAGCATACGTTTTTGGCCACCGACTCCACTGGGCAGTATTATGTGTCAACGAGCTCGATGGAAGACTGCAGCACTTTCGCGCCGAGAAAGCGAGTATGCAAGGACCTGATCATCAACGACTCTACGATACGCCCAATCTGCCAACTTCTGTTCAGCAACACGAAGAGGATCCCGGAAACCTGCACCACCTCGACGTTTCCTGCAGAGGTCCAAACCTTCCAGCCACTCCACAACAACCATTGGCTCTATATTCTGATTAGAGAAGTTAGCTGTATCCTGCAATGCAATGAAGAAATTACTAATATTAAACTTCAAGGCTCCGGCATCATCACCTTACCTCAAGACTGCAAACTGCACACTATACTACGTCCGTTCAGAGAATGCGTAAAATATTATTGCTGGTTGTTTACCGTTTTAACAATTGATGAGCATTAAAACAACATTATTATATCAATAATCAATTAATGTTATAATTTTGTGCCAAACTGAGTGTCAAATAACTTGGTAAACAATATTTTTCTAAATCTAAACTGCGCTTTTACAAGGTTATGTCAGCGCTTTATATTTGTAGTGCTGTGCTAACAATAATAGGCAATAATAGTATCGTAATCGGTTCTTATACAGTTATACTTTATAAAATAATACGTTTTGTTTTTCTTTTTAACCAAAATCTTAAAATATATTGGTTTTTCGTATAAAAAAACAGACAAAAGAAAAATTTTATTACAACGATACGACATAATTTTAAAACGGATAAGTTTTTTGAGAGAAGCAAAAAAAATTGATAACTGGGATAATGTCGTGTTCATTGACGAGACATGGCTAAACGCCAATCACACGGTTTCCCGTTCTTGGACGGATGATACACAAGCGTCGACGTCGAAAGTACCAATGGGTAAGGGGGCCCGTCTGATAATATGCCACGCAGGTTTTGCAAAATACGGCTTAGAACGCGTTACTGGCATTTCAATCAAAAACCACAAATGACTACCACGAGGAAATGAATACCACTACATTTAAAGAGTGGTTCCAGAACGTGCTTTTGCCCAGCCTACCAGAGCCTTCTGTAATATTCATGGATAATGCCTCCTATCACTCGGTTCAAATACAGAAACCACCTACCCAAGCTAATAAAAAAGAAGAAATGGTGGCTTGGTTACAAGCAAAAGGCATTGACGCAAATATACAGATGCTAAAAGCAGAGCTAATTAAATTAGTTAAAGAAAATAAAGCGGCAAATGTGCGATACGAAATCGATGAACTGGCTCTGGAGTACGGTCATCGCGTTCTAAGAATTCCACCGTATCATTGCCAATATAACGCGATTGAGCTAATCTGGGCTTAGATAAAAGGTTACGCCGCCCGCCACAATACTTCCCCGCCATTCAGCACGAAAAAGATGATGATACAAGAGATGACTGGGCAAAGGTTGTTGAGAAGACTAAAAATCTGATTGTGGAACATTTTGACCGAGATATCAGGATTGATTCTGTTATTGATAATAATATAATTATACATGTAGGCGAAGATGATGATGAAGACACCACCTCCTCAAGCGAAACGGAGTCTGATTAATATTCTGCACGCACATTCAATTCAATGTACTTTATTGCATAGAAAATTGAAATACAGATTGTAACTTTGTAACAAAGAATAAATAAAACAAATTTATTATATAATAATATTACCCTTTTTTGGTTTCCACTTAAATAACTAAAATATAAATTTTAAATGATTCCGCCAATTTAAAACGAAAATAATCTTAAAAATAACGCGGAGGTTCATTTTGGAGGAACGGTAACGAACTCAGTGTTATGTTGTGCCCATCACTAGTCGTGACTAACTGATAGGTGTCAGGAACGCATTCTCTGAACGGCCGAACATTAGTTACAGTACTTTGTCAGCACATCATTCTTCAGAGGAAAATGTAAGATACCCAATCATTGTTCCTGACATCAGAACCGACGACTGCTACGACCCAACCGAGAAGATTGAAGCACCGCTTCTCATTCCGATTACGATCAATGAGATGCCATTGGATTCACTGACTCGCATTAGATTTCATCTCGAGAAATATACCGAGGAGGTGAAGAAGATTCAAGCAAAGAATAGAACATTCCTTGAAAGACATAGTTCAAGTTTCGCCTGGCACTACTTCCTGATCGGAATCCTGTTAGTTATGTACTTTTCTATCAAATTATGCAACCGATGCCCAAATGGACTCATACGGACAAGGCGAACCAGCGATCGAGGATGCATTCAGATATTTAACAAATGCTTCGACAACTCAAGACGACGACACAACAATCAAGTTGCCATACCAATGCGACATATGACCCAGAACACCTCGTGCATGACGGAAGATGAAGAAGAAGACCACGTCGATACTCCATCTTCACCACATTCGCAAAGATCAGGCGCTAACACCCAATCTTTGTTCTAAGGGGGAGGATGTTACATAACGCCCTTCGGACTAACAAATACTATTAACTTAGCTTAAGTAAGATTCCATTCATTAGGATGTAAACATCTCATTAGCTTAGTACTCCAGAATATTCCATTGTTTGTCTTTCCCACATTACTTATTGATCTTATTAGCTAATCATATTTTGTTTATAAACCCTTTCTCAGGCCGACGACAAACAATTCTATTCCAGACTCAGTCACGTTCAAGTTCATCTCTAAATCTCTAAATCTAAGTTCTGTTTGTGTTAATTACCTAGTGTAATTCCAAGTCTCCAATAAAGTATTTTTTTTAAAAAAGGTGATTGAGCGCTTACTACGTAACACATCCCAATAACAATCAACAAGGTGCCAAGATCCCGCATATGATCTCATCTTCCAAAATACACCGAAATATTAAAAGAAATCAATCATCTGATGAATAGAATATTCTTCGAGAAACATTAAAAATTCGTCAACATTAAAAATGTGTCTGACTCTACTTCCTGATGGGAATCCTGATGATGATGTACTTTTGCATTAAACTATGCAACCGATCCCCAAACAAATTCATACAAACAAGGCGAATATCCAGCGACCGAGAATGCATCCAAATATTCAACAAGATTTTTTTTCATAGATACTAGCAAATAAAAAAAAACATCAACCACCTCAAGAATATTTTACTGATTAAAACAGTTCTTAGCTGGCAAAATGAGCAAAAAGTTAAACTATGCCATAGCTAGCATAGAAGAACTATTTTATGAAGAAACCACGATATATGTGAATGTTATTTAGGTTACCCCTAATCAAGTCGATATAAAATATTGTGACAACAGAAAATTAAGGCCGCGTAGTAACTAAGACCGTATTTTCTATTAGTTCATCTCTAAATCTCTGAATCTCTAAATCTAAGTTCTGTTTGTAATTCCAAGTATCCAATAAATTATTTTTTTAAAAAGGTGTTTGAGCGCTTACTCCGTAACAATTTGGCGCAGACGGTAGGATAAGCATCAGCGGGAAGACGGGATAAACGCAGAAGCGCGGTACCTGAAGGGTTATGAACATTTTCGGCGAACCAACCCCAATGCTAATCCACATAATCACGGTACCCTGGTAAGTGGCTCAATTACTATATTATTATACACATCCTTTGTCTTATTTCTCTTAAATCCTAGATACCGATCCTTAATTTGACTGTTTATATCATGTCTCTAGCTGACAAAGATTTTAAAGCCCAGAGCGCGGCTATTGAATTAGACCTAGGCACAGTCTTAACATTAATTCGAGACTTTGATAAGACACAACCTTTACAAGTGTATCGATTCATTTGTTCATGTGACTCAGCATTCGCACTTGCTTCAGCACAACAGCACTCAGTGCTATTAACATACGCGTTGAACAAAATCACAGGGCCAGGATCGTCAGACGTTCATGACACGTTGGTTTCTGTGTACCTACTGAATTATTAGGCGGAGTAATAAATAAGTTTGGTGAAAAAACCTTATGACTGAAAAAAAAAATGCCCATCATTAAATCTGATGATTTGTAAAAGAAACTTGTTTTGATCACTCTCCTATCAAGAAAAACCTAAAAATACCTAATAGTTATAATTTAAAGACCATTGTAGTAAATAATTGATCAGCCATAAGTATTGCAGTTTTCCACCTAATGATTGTTTGTAAGTAGTAGCAAAAGAAAAATTCCATAAATAAAAAAAAGGAAAAAGGCCTGACAACGAAAAAAAAAACGATCTATATGAGTTTCTTCCAAGTACCTGACAAGTCAGTAAAAAAAACGTACCTATATCAGCGATGTACCCAAAAACCAAAATTAATTAGGCTCAGTAATCGTTTAGTACAAAAAATCTAATAAATGGTTTCTGTGCACTGAAAAAGTAAAGCTCCGTAAAAGTTTTGTAAAACAAATGTATGAATGAAAAATAATAAAAATGCATGTGCACGCGACGGCGACGAAATTCAAAATTTAAAATCCAAAAGTTCAAAAAAAAATTAAAATAAAAAAACAAAATCGATTAAAATGGGATTATTGAGTATCTACCTACTCACTATCTAGTAAATTGGAAAATGCATAAGAATTCCCTAGACGATATTGCGCAATATGACGAATGGTGCAATATTATTGGCCGTTTAGAGTTTTTATTGAATCTTTCATTCTTTCAAATCTTATTGTACGATAAATAATAATATGTTTATTGTGCAATATTATTGTAGGTCTAGGGGACGCCTTGTCATGGATTTTAAAGATGAAAATAATGGAAAATATTTTTTTACGTTAAATGCTTGTCATCATAATACAACATTAAAAAAATAAGTTGTGATTGCATAATTGACTTTTAAATCCTAGAGTAGCTAATTTTAAAACAAATATTTTATACTCGTTAACAAACATGGATTATAGCTTCTTCTTAGCACTTCGATGGTATTGACACTCAGTTTCCCGAAGTATAATATCGACGAAACTGAATATTCAGAAAAGATTAAATACCTTTACCACATTCTAATTAATGTGACTCATTTTCATTTTTCATGTGTCTCGATCCAGCCGATTGAGAGTATTGTGTCTTCTTGCGCCCATTTCTTCGTTTTTCATCATCTTCCACTCATTTCATCTTTTCACATCATCTTACGCCCATTTTGTGTTGCATAATTCTTCTAGAACTTTTCAAGTGGCAATGGTTTTTTCAAAGATCCACCGCTGATCATCTGTTACCAGAAAAAAAAATTAAGATCGCACTCAATTAAAAGCTAACAAGTGCATATTTATGTATATTTGCGAGTTTTGGACGAACTAAAATCGATTAGTTTGGGCTAGTGAGGTGTTAACGGTAATGCAGGCAAGACCGAATGCTTCTATTTTTTATTCTTATTCTTATTAATTAATAGAGGCCTTTGCCCAGTGGGACAGCGAGGACTCTCATTAATAATAATTAGTTAATTAATAATTTGGAACATTTACTAAAATACACATTTGGCTACATGAGTAAATTTTATTTTTAAATTGTTTTTCTGAGTGTAGCGTTCATTATCAGAATGAATAATATGAATGAGCATGTAAAAGTAAGTTTGACAATATCGCCAATACCTAACCTATGACCTTCTTCTATGAGGTTTTATCCTGTGTTCCAGTTTCAAACGATTTAAATAATGTTTATCATTGTTACATTTAGCATTAAAAAAAAATGTACCGTTGCTTGTTGAGGTTTAATATTAGAAAACTCAGCCAAAGGTTTTTAAGTGTTTCAACAACATTAAAACTATTTAGGTTTTATTTTACAGTATGTGTTTTCTATCAGGTACGGAATCAAAATAATTATGCAATTCTCTCACTAAATACATTTTTTGAGATTTTTAATTAAATGTCCTATTTTCCTCAAATCAAGCCCGTGACTTGTAACAACATTTTTCCATAATTATAGCCGTTTAGATTTTTCTGTACATGTAGATACAGAGTAAATTTAGACTTGGCGGAAAATGCTTAGTAAGTCTCAGGGCCGATTTTGATAAAAACTAAAACTATCCGAGTTGAAACTAATGATCACATCAAAATTTTAATACCACGTTGAATATACTTACTTGATATTTTCATTGTAAGGAGACTGCAACTTGGGAAGTCTGCAATAAGGGACTGTCTTCGTGGTCTTCACCAATCGCAACTTTAAGCGTAAAGCTCTTCCTTCATGTCAGGATTAAAAATTTAACTGCATTTTCATTGTATCCACCAAAAACTTCTTTAAATAAATCACGAACTTCGTAGACATTACCACCACTAGAGAGGCACTGACGCGGTTTGATAAAAGTTCTTTCCATATTTACTTCAAAGGAAAATCAAGCACGATGCGTTCTAGTCTAAAGTTGAACCTGAAATGAACGCACAAAATGTTTATCTCGACTATTTATACTGTTAAGAGGATGCATAATATGCATTTACTAATGACGTGACTCATGATATTGTTATTCAGTCCCTCATAGCCGACTACCTGCGCGGGCCGGTTCCATTTGTACTTACTACATAATCTTTGAACCCAAGTATTTTTCCACAATTGATTTCCTAATAATTATCTAAATGAGTTCAGAGAACGCTATTAGGTAAATCGATCGTCAATTGGTGTAGGTACTTACATTTTTTTTTTCGTGCAAATACTACTAACTGATGATCTTAGAAGTCTGCGTTATCAGCATAATTATTAAAATACCTATTCCAGATTTAAAATTATCCCCTTAGTTGATTATTCGCTCCCGCGTAGTAATTTACTTTTGATGATAGCTGCAGATTTACAAAAATGATGAGCAAGCTAAGTATTTTGCTTTCCCTCATTTCGTTTTATCACTTTGGTGATGTGACTCGGCCAGAATTATGATGATTGATTCGGTGTCATAAACTTTTCATAATCACGTCGTTCTCAGTGCGTTTATACCTTAGCAAAAACTGCTATGCTATATTGCTTGATTGATTCAGGCGTTACTTTGCGGAAATCCATAAATACCAACAAATTATATAAATATATTTAGTAATAAATCCGCTTAATTTCTAAACAATGGATTTATTACTAAATATATTTATATAATTTGTTGGCTATATTGCTTAACTATATGGTAACATAGGGATAGATGCGCCAAAAGGATGATGCCCTTTTCCTAAAAACCTTACTTTTGAAAATCAAATAAAAGTAATAATAGGTAAAATTTTTAGCTTTTTATATGCTTCATACTATACCTATTTATTATCTTCATTTGAATTTTGAATGTAAGGTTTTTAGGAAAAGGGGCACCTTTCCTTTAAATCTAACGGGGCATCTAACCCTATTTTACCCTACCTTTAGATTTCTAATATATACCTATTAGAATTTAACATAGCCCTATATTCGTTACCATTACCTAAAATTAATAATGTGAACATAAATTGCGATTATTGTTTAAATAAGAGCATTGCCTACATACACAGATTCAAACTAACACACCACAATGAACAATATGTTAATAATAGGTATATATGTAGGCGGACATTAATTTGGCTGCAATATTCGCGTCCGCTACATCCCGTATTAATTATGGTAAATGATTGATGTGTGGAATAGCCATTCGTTTTGATTTGCTCCTGAAATTATAATAGAATATCATAGGTATTTCAATATATTATGCGATATAATTTTTACACTATTACCTGCAATAGTTCCTCTAATTTGCATCAATGCTGATTATTGCAATATATGCGATAATATATGGAAATAAATGACAACTATAATATTAATAATAATATAGATTGCTTTATGTGAAAAAAAAAATTGTACGTTGGAGGCATCCTCTGCAGGATTGCGGATGGGTTACCGACGGTGCGAGTTGTCCAGCTGTAGTCAGCATTACTGTATTCCGGTTGGAAGAACACACTTAATAACGGCTTACACTGCTAATAACGGCGTTATTAACAGTGTAAATCCTGCGTAGCGCTGATTTTGTGTGTTTGAAATATATTTGTGTCGGAAAACATTTTTACTGCAAAGCTGGTTAGTTTATTCTGAATTTCTCTCTCTACTTGCCGTTTGCTCTCACTAGAGATTATAATGTTATCCTAATATTATGCCAAATGCAATTTGGCAGTCTGAAACTCCAGACGTTTCATAATTCTATTATGAAACCGGCATTTCACGCCTGTCGGGTACATACCCGTGAAAAATATTTTCCCGCGCAATAACACACCATCCGAAAATAGGCGTAATAAAACTTATGTCCTAATAGGTACACTGTATTCTGAATAAAATTGTGGATAAAAAAAATGTTTTATCTATGCTTAGGACCAGACGGACATAAATTCGAAAGTTTGTAAAAATGGGTGTTATTGAATTATGCTAAAACCAATTTAAAAAAAAAAAAACGAAAATAATACGCTAGGTACTTTTATCTCGACACAACGCGGGCTATGCTGCAGTAGCAATATTTTGCGTACCTAACCATTAAATAACAAGAAAAATAAAAAAAAATTGGTTGTCTGTTAAGTTGGTTGACAACGTTATAACCACGTAATGCGTAACGGGACAATGAGCGTTACCGGACAATGACGTCAACGTTTTCGAGCATGCAGCCGGCGTTCATCGATTTATTAGACGTAGTCACGTCAAAAAATCTTACATTTTTAGGATAGTTTAAAACCAAAAAGGCACCATGTCGCCGGTAAATAAAACTGAAAATCAAACCACGTTTAGGTACTTTCTCTACAAGCGTTATCTCTACTGGTATAAGAAAGCAAATAAATGGGTTTCATAGAATTATTTGATCACTCAGCGTTAACACACGAGGGTGTCTTAATAAGTTTCCTCGAAGGGGTGCCATTTGGTAGGTAAGATTACTTAGCTATGAGTTTTGGTTGGTAGATTTTTAATAAGTCTTAGTAAAAATTATAAATTTCATAATCATAGATAGTGTCTAGGTTTATGACAAGATAATAAGTAGGTATATTATAATATAAGCCCATGATTTGGTACAAATATTATCTCTTCTTCGTTATGATCAAGTGAGTTTATGGAAAGACGACAGTGACAATAAATTAAGTTTTATTTATTTATTACCCTTATTTAATAAGTGGTGACCTACTTACTACTTACCTACTTAAAGTAGTAATCAGAGGTATGGAGTCTATGAAAAAGTGGCACACTCTTGATCCCTGATTGAAAGATTTCATGAAATAATTGTCCACCACCACTCTTATCTTTTGTTAAACACAAACACTTACAAACATATTGTGTATTTTCATATGATCTTAGACAGTAAATAAACTTAAAATGTTCTATGTGTTTGCTATAGGATTGGTTCGCCAAACGACATTATAGAAGCAATTGATGTTCTGAGATATAAAAATCAAAAACTTGTGATACCAGCGAGCTTATCTTGAAGCACTCGAGTTGTGAAGCTGTGAGGGCCCTTAATATCTATCGAGCGACCCACTAGAGTCATGCAGACCAAGTGAGTGCCATGAAAACACAGAGCTAGGAATTGAGAAGATTAGAGACTCGGAAATATGAAATTAAATATTTTTCAAAAAACTCAAAATAACGAAAAAAAAGTGATGCGAGGGGTTTAAGCTACCCAAGACGAAGACAGGCTTTATCCCAGAGGAGCATACTCTACTTTTCACAACTTCTGCGAGGCAATAAAAAGCCAGGGCTCCAGCAGCGAACACCGTCTTTTGTTTCACAATCTTTGCCTTTTTCCTTTTTTTCAGCATTTTTTTTAACATCTTGCTATTCCACTAATACGCGGCCGATCACAATGCACCAGGTCCGACCAGGTTTAGGCTCCCAAGGAACTCCCCGACTCTGCCGCCCTGAGACATGCAGAAGAAAGACAGCACTAAAGCAGCAAGTCAATCGAGACACTAACCTTTCATGATGGACACGACCTTCGATAATAAAGTAGGTAAATAAAAAATAGATTCCACTTATGCTATAATTGCTAAAGTTTGTAACGATGGATGTATGAATATGGACGTTTGTTTCCTAACCACGCAACTACTATTAAACCGACTAGGCTAAAATTTCGTTTAGGGTTTGGGTGTAGTTTATGAGTAGGAAAAACACACAGGCTACTTTTTTATCACGATGCCATCAGGGCGAAGCCGCAGGCAATAGTTGGTACCAACTACGTACGTTATTATAACACCCAGCTTTAGTTATCGAAACACCAAGTAAGGTGTTACACCTACGGCGATACACAACTTACGCAAGAAAAATATGTTCAAGAAACCAATTTTAACTGAGAAATGTTTTTTTATCATTATTTTTACGGTTCAAAAAAGACTTTGATTTGGTATTTCCATCTATTGTTCAAATATTTTTCCACAATCCGTGTCTTTGACAACTACTACTAGTAAATATTTATCCTGCGGAGAAAATCATTGAATTGGTAGAGACGTTTTCTGTAATAGAAATTTATAAGTACTTCTTTTCTGTGGAGAATTTAGATTCGATTGAATTTATTCTAAATGGTATGCCATCATACATACCTATACCATATTCAGTTTTCAAAGATTTATCTACCCAATGCCGGCTAAGTACGAGTACCAACACATTCTCTCAGACAAGTGGGGGTCAGCTAAAATAACCTTTAGTAGGTATACGTTCCTTTATTTTTGAGGCAAAGACTACTTTTTATTCTACACACAATGTCCATTGAAAGAATCGGATGAAAAGGAAATAATTATCTAGGTTACGAATTATTTACGTACTATACTTAAGGGGAATCCTCAAATCCGAATTCCATACAAAATGATTCGGGCAAATACTCAAAAAGTACGCCGTATTATAGTAATTTCTTCACATGAGTATTTGTCCGAAACATTTTGTATGGAATTCGGATTTGAGGATTCCCCTTAATTTGTAGAGATCAATATACCTATAGATTTAATTGAAATCCTGACGTTTATCAATTACTATCCGAATTAATCGCTTACACACAGATTAGAGCCGAATGCCGTCTTTCATTATTATTTCAAAGCCGCCTGTCTCCTCACGCGATTGATACTAGACGGCATCTCATAAATAATTACAACTAGCCCTGAAGCTGTTGTGCATTTTGTATCGTCAATTACAACATGTCCTGTTGATTTATGTAAATGGATACTACTCAGGTCTGTTTAAAATATTTGATTACATGGCAACGATCATTTTTTTTACGGAATCATTATGAAGGTACGATATCAATTAACAGTGCATTATGTAGGTAAACTAAATTAGGTCGGTAAAAGGAGTATGCAGACAATTCTTGACGTGCGTACGTCTAATAAATCGGTGAACGCCGGCTGCTTGCACGAAAACGTTGACGTCATTGTCCGGTAACGCTGTCATTGTCCGGTAACACCCATTGTCGCGTTACGCTGGTAGTAACGTTAAACTATCGTCCGTAAACCAACTTAACAACCAACCAATTTTTTTTTTAAGTTTTATTACGTGCACGTTTAATGTCAGTTAGCAACTGCATGTCTTATTTTAAAAATGCTTCCAATTTAATGTTTTTAGGAAAATTTGGTAATCGTTTTCTGGCTTTTGCAATATGGAAACTAAAACCTAAAAACATACCGAGATTTAGGTATCTCTCTTTATTCGCTTCATGATGTAGAAAAAAGGCGACTATCTTCTGGGCTATTTAACCCTAGCATTCAATCAATACCTACTCCGATATCTCGCAGTCACGAATACAGGTTAATTACAAACTGAATCAATTAATTATTGTTTTGATCAGCAAATGCCATGGTTTATAATGTTAAACCATTACTTATTGACAATTTCATTGCAAAAGATTTAATGATGAGGATAACTCTACCTTTATAACCAGCATTATAAATTCGACATTTTCATACTCTCATGCACATCAAGGTGTAAGTACAAGCGGCACGTAAAGGCAGGCTTACACTAAACGAACAAAGAGCTAGAGCTAGAACAAGAGCATTCTTTCTTGATCTCTTAGTGTAAACGAAATCTCGTTTTCACCAAAATATCAATAAGCACCAAGAACTAGAATTCTAGAACAAAAGAACACTTTGAAGAGACCGCTCCGGGAAGCGAGCACATCCGAACATGTAAGAACGTTCTAAGCTAACTGTTCGCGCACTTTGGCGTTTACATGAAACGAGTGAGCATTCTTAGAATATTCCATAGAATCTATTCGAGCACGATAGAACAACGAAGGAATGTTCTATTTCTGTTTACAATGATAGAATTTGACGGAGAGGGGATGGAATGAGCATTCGCTCGTCTGGGGTAAATCGGCCTTAAGTCTAGCGCGGGAACAAGGTAGGAAGTAAATAATAAATAATAAGACATCAGATAACTTATATAATATACATGTATTTTTTTTCGTAAATACATACTTTTTGGTTTGGTTGCTTGTATGTTTTTGTAAAACCTTGATTATTAGGTCCGTTTTGTCCTACAGTTTACGACACTGCTGTGTTGTGGTTTATGGCATTGCATACCAGCGCTCTATTATCCGCCAGCGAATATTGCAAGCCTTAACTCATTCTGTTGTTAATCTACGAGGAAACTTTTGTTCTATTCATGCACTAGTTGCAAACAAACCGCTTTGAAATGAATAGCAATGCAAGTTCGGAAACGGAACTTGTAAGTTTTGCTTCAACTGTTCCCTTTTGTTTCTATTGGTTTATTTCTCTGGTTCTTTTGTTTTATTTTTTACTATAACTTATCTATTAATACCCGACTGCCAAAAAAGGTTGTTTTTCGCGCGTATCATGTATGTATGTAAATTTTAGGGTTACCTCGTATCTTCCAAAGGGCTGGATGAATTTTGACAGTTATGGTATCGTTAGATTCGTCTTAATCACCCGAGTGTTCTAAGATAGGTTTAAAAAAACATGTTGACTACATTTTGATTGCCATTGTTTCTCGTCTCGTCTCTTGTAAGCCGGTTCTAAAGATTTCCCGTCTGAAATCCTACTTACTCTACTTGGCCCTATGACTAAAACTAATTGTTGTAATGGAGTTTAAACTTATTTTATCTAAGCAGCATTTAAAGTATCTGATTTTTGTCATTAGGCTTGACAACAAGTAGTACCTAACAGTAAGAGTTGGTATATACCTATCAGAAGTTTCGCCTGCGTAAGTACGTTCGAAAGAAAAATTAGTAACTACTTATGTTCTATTAATAAGGGTCTATCCATTCCGAATGGACATTCATTCAGTCTAGTACTTTGTTTTAGTACTAAATACCATTATAATTAGAGGTGTAACCTACCGTCATAATATTGAAGTTGAATTTTGGATAATAAGAATAATTAAAAAAAAAGTTTAATTACTGAAATAACTATTTACGTACTGAACTCTATGCATGTTAAACATATTATACCCACCTACACAGAGGATTACGTTTCAGTGTTCGGATTAGTGACATCAATTATTTAATGAGATTTAGTGTAAGAGTAAAATTATAATGGCATGCTTGATAATGTTAGTTCGAACCGAATTTGTGAAAGTAATACTTACACCTCTACCTTCTTATGTTACCTATATTATTATATTCTTCCAAATTTCAGTCAGAAATGAAAATATTTATTTCAATATTAAGGTATGGTACATAGGGTGCGTATTTTTTTTTGTAAACAACTTAAGAAGAAGAGAACTAATGTAATGAGGCATTAGCTACAATTCATTTTTATTTTGTAGTAAATTAGCAAATTAGTTCTCAAGATTTAATTGTGTTTCTAATGGTACTTAAAAAAAGGGTCCTTAAGGAATAGGTAGATTGGAATTGCACTTATTAATCCACATTGTTACGAATAATAAATAATGAGCGGAAAATTCGAAGAATGGGCGCTGTATTTATTGTTGAATAGCTGGAATCGCTGTCATATTTAGGATGACGTCACGGACGTCAACTAGTGCACTACACCTCCGTACTACTTACCGTTTAAAAAATAAACAAAATCGCTTTTTGTGTACAAGTTTTAAAACGAACAGTGTATTAGTGTTTTGTGAACGGATTTATATAATTGGTGCAGCTATAAAGTGCTTAAATTGACCATAATATCAGTATTCTCCGATAAACATTGAGACTTATTTAGAATCTACCCTGAAATTCTAACCGTGAGACATTATTGTGGAGATTTACTTTTTATCTCTCAATTTTAATCTACTTCAGTGCGTAAAACTGGTACTCGAACCTAGCTCTGAGTGAGTACTGATCGACGATAGTGACAATCGATTGCAGAGATTAAAAAGGCAATTAAAATTATAACAACATTGGCAGCTAGTGTCCTCTAGTGGCGGCTACCGTAAACGTTGCCCGATTGCCTGAACTGCTTTACCGACATAGTTTTTACGCGCGGAACTTTTGAATTGAACATTTATCATGCCGAAATGTGGAGCGTGTCCTAGTGATGTCCCTGCAACTGGCCCAGATAGCGCACAATGCTGCAAATGTCTTGCGATATACCATCGAAAGTGTCTGATGATGCCTTCATGTGTAAAGCTATCCAAGAACTGGACATGCCCTGGCTGCAAACGACTCACACCTAAGGGAGACAACTCTTTGACACCTGTAAAGTGCCTTTCTGAAGTGGACGAACCTTCAATTCCATCTCCAATCCCTGGGCCACTATCATCTAGTACAGAGTCTTCCCTTAATAATTTGGATCTACGAGTATTCAGAGAGGAGATGAGTAAACTACAGGATGTCTTGTCTGGGCAGTTCAGTAACCTACGCCAAGACGTGCGCCAGGAGATAAAAGTTCTTATTTCCGAAATTAGTGAGTTGAAATCTGCATTAGAATCCGGCAGCGAGCGAATGGACCGTTTCGAAGAAAGACTTAATAAGGTGGAAGAGAGTGCAACAACCCCACCTATCCCTGACGCTCAGTTTAACATACTTACTCACACAATTGAAGACCTGAGACAGCAACTGAATGATCGGGAGCAAGAACTCCTTCTTAACGACGTAGATATCGCGGGGATTCCCGAAAGCTCTGAGGATGCGACCCATATCGTCAAAATTATCGCTGTAAAACTCGGTGTCGATCTGCACGACACGGACATCGTACATGTCGAACGTGTGGGCCTGAGGAAGTACAGCGACCGGCCCGCGAACGACAGTGCAACCACGGTCCGTCCCCGTAACATTGTGGTGCGACTGGCGCGCCGCGGACTACGGGATCAGCTGTTACAGCAGGCGCGCGTGCGGCGCAATATCACCACTGCGGATCTAGAACTGGCCGGTGCTCCTAAACGGATCTACGTGAACGAACGTCTATCTCGCTCCAACCGTGCACTCTTCGCTCGCGCACGCGACGCGGCTCGCCAAGCTAACTTCCGTTTTGTATGGTCGAAACAAGGTCGAATTTTTGTTAGAAAATTGGAAGGTGGTCAGGTGCAACATATTCGTAGTGACTCAGATATCACTAGGGTTTTTGGTCAGTAAGCAGTTCGATAGTTACCTTTCGTTAGTTTTGTTGCTAATATACTTAAAATTGTTTGAGATTATTAGTTCTTGTTGCAAAAAATATTTTATTGTAGTAATTTATAGAAGCATGAATTTTTTTACATATTTTACATTATTTACAAATAGCACATATTATCATGCCACAACGCATATCCGTTTTTTTACAGTTAATAATACTGATGTTTTAAATTTGTATGATGTTAGTTTGCTAAACTTACAGTTTATCTACATATCTATCTGCCTGTTGCCTTTCTTACCTGTGAGCAACGTAAATACTTTGAGAGCCTTATTGCCCAATTATTACCTAAACTATGTATGTGACTTATATAATATGTCTAAATTACTTTTACAATTAAATTTCAACTATATAATATGTGTGACATTTATAAACTATATCGTGGGAAAGCCTCATGATAATGTCGTGAGTCTCGATGAACAATTTGAGGGACAAACTTCCACTGTTGTACTGATTAGTTTAAATGAATATTATATGTACTTTTTTTACATAAACAAGACACGTTCACTTTTTTACTCATGTTTGTTTATTAAAACAGTACATGTTGAACCGTTGAATTATTTTTATTTAAAATATTATACGCGCACATTAAATCATATTATTATTGTAATCTCGCATTATACCCCTTTTTATTATAGTTTAGTTTTTATTTTATATATTTTTTTAATTCCCATATGTAAAAATGGTTGAAAAGAACCTGAAAATTGGTTTGTATAATGCGGGATCACTTGGCACGAAACATGATGATATCATAACGTCTTTTACCCGGCATTCCATGGATCTCATTGCAGTTAACGAAACGTGGCTCAAACCTGGCGAGGTAGGTTGCGCGCCAACTGTACCTAATTTTAGGCTCCGTCACGTCCCGCGTCCGGTCGCGGTTAGGTCTAGAGGCGGCGGGGTAGGGTTCTACGTAAGAAGCGGGTTCGCGGCGCGTACTTGGTCACATCCGGTTGACCCCTTGCACAGTTCCGTAGAACAGATGTGGTTAACTACGAATGTCAAAGGGAAAAAACTTCTCGTTGGCACAGCATATAGACCGCCATGGCTCGATGTAGATACTTTCTTTGATGCGTTATCTGATTCAATTAACGCATCGCCTAGTAACGACAGCATCATCCTATTAGGTGATTTTAATATAAATGTATTGGCGGGCGATGATGTGAAAATGGCTAAATTTAGGACGTTTTTAAAGTGCTTTGGGTTATCTCAACTCGTCACGATACCTACCCATCATACAGATTCATCTCACACGCTGATAGATGTCGTCTGCTCTAATTTAACATCAAAAAAAATTGATGTAGACCCGGTAGGATCGCTTCACGGTCATTATCTTGTTGTCTGCGAGTTCAAAATAAAACGCGAAAGGGTACCGCCTACAATAATAGCTTACAGACCGATTAAATATATTACCTTAGATCTTTTTGAAAACGATAATAACTCTGTTCGCTGGGACCTTATAGAGGCACTTAGTGATGTTAATATTATGGTTAATGCTTTTAGCTGTAGTATCCTTACCTTATTTGATATACACGCTCCCAAAAAAGTGTCCACTATTAAAACACACAGTTTTCCATGGATAACATTCACAATAAGGGAAATGATGAGCTTACGAGATAAAGCCCTACTAAGCTACCATAAAACCAAGTCAGAGAGCAAAAAAAAATACTACAAGAGCCTTAAATCTGCCGTCACCCAAGCCTTATATCATGAAAAGAGGGCTTTCTTCACGCAAAATATTAATAATAAAATTCATGACCCGAAATGGCTATGGAAAAATTTAAAATCAAATGTTTTGCCGCCAAAACTAAATGATTTGCCCCCTCATTTCAATGATGCGAACATGATAAGTAATCATTTTTTATCTATTCCTGGCGCACTATCCATAAATTTGTCACTGCTCTCTTACTATGAGCATCACAGGTACTGTGACCATTTATTCTATCTGGAAACTGTAAGTTGTGACAAGGTTTTGAGAATAATTACGGCACTGAAGTCAAATGCGGAAGGAGTAGATTTAATTAATCTTGATATGCTAAGAATGACGTTGCCTCAAACTCTTGACACCATAACTGCTATTGTAAATACCTCAATCTCCACATCAACATTCCCCGAGGCTTGGAAGACGGCTATTGTTTGCCCATTACCTAAAATACCTGATCCAATAGAAATTAAACACCTACGTCCTATAAGCATTTTACCCTGCATATCTAAAATTCTTGAAAAAGTAGTCTGTAGTCAAATGACTGACTATCTTGAAAAAAATAACATATTACCTGAAGTACAATCTGGTTTTAGAAAAGGACGTAGCACAGCTACGGCGTTGTTGGACGTTACAGATAACATCCTTAACGCACAGGATAAGGGTATGGTCACACTGTTGGTGCTACTAGATTTTTCGCGCGCTTTTGATGCTTTAAATACTACCCTTCTTCTCTCGAAGCTTAGCTACTACGGTTTTGATGTTAGTGTTGTCAATTGGTTCAACAGTTATCTTAGCGGTCGTCGTCAACGTGTAAAACTCACTAAATGTGATGGCACTGTTGTTTTTTCTGATGATAGTCCGGTGAGCAGAGGTGTACCCCAAGGTTCTATTTTGGGTCCTATCTTGTTTATTTTGTACTCTGCAGACATAACGCGATGCATAAGCCACTGTAAGTATCATATATACGCGGATGATGTACAAATATACATATCCTTTAAGCCTGAGTTCTCGGATTTAGCTGTTCGTAATTTGAATGAAGACCTGTTGAGAATCTCCGATTGGTCTGCTGTAAACAGTCTTGTTCTTAATGCACAAAAAACTAAATTTATGATTTTCGGCACTAAACACCAACTTACAAAGCTTAACTTACCTATCAGTGTTTGTCTAAATGGTGAAGTTATTGAGCGTGTATATGAGGCTCGCAACTTAGGTTTAGTTATGGATGACCACTTGAGGTATGAGCAACATGTAATTAAAGCGGTAAAAACGTGTTTTTACAAACTGAAGATTCTTTATAACGTTAGACAATACATTAGCGAGGAACTACGTATACAACTAGTTGAATCCCTTGTTCTTTCAAATCTGAACTACCTTGACACAGTAATTGGACCTCGTCTACTTGGCAAGACCCATCGTTTGATACAAAGAGTACAAAACGCTTGTGCTCGCTTTTGTTTTAAAATTCCACCAAGGAGCCATGTTACCCCATTCCTCAACAGTCATTCCATTTTGAGAATGAAATCACGCCAAAAATTACACCTGGCATGCCTTCTGTTCGGTGTTATCAAACATGAAGCACCGGCATATCTTTACAATAAATTATCTTGGATTACCACCTCTAGAACCTTACGTAAATGCTCACAGCAGTTATCTACGCAGCATCATCGAACAGCTGCCTTTAGAGGCAGCTTTCGCTATGCTGCTTCCAGATGTTGGAATAACATTCCGCCGCCAATACGTGACCTAAACAGTATACATGGCTTTAGGCGCAAACTTAAAATGTTCCTAAATTGTCGCCAGAAGGAAAATGAACACCTCAGAAACGAGGTGTCATTTATTTAGCCAACTTAAAATCTGTTTTTTATTTTTTATTAATATTAAAGGTGGTAAACTGGCGTGCCCCAGTCAAATCCAACGACACTTCATTTATTAAAATCCGTTTAGCCGTTTAGCCTGCAGGGCAGTGTAAGAGTTCAGACAGACATACATAAGTAGGTATGTTCCTACTTATGTATGTTTATCTGACTCTTACTTATATAATCATTCTTACTCACTCGATAAACATAACCCTCTTTTTGTGCAGTCGGGTAAAACGTTTTCAGTCGTCATAGTTGATTTCTTGACACTTTATGTAGCTATTACCTTTCGCGTTACTTATACCATACAGAGTAATAGGATACTGCAATGAATCCAATGATGCGCCAAAGGAACCGATTCACGTAGATACATACGTACGTACATACATATACATAGATAAATACTCACATACATATAGGCATATAAAACACGTACAGAAAAGGGCGGTGTGGCAGTGCTTGTCTCTCTGAAATAGATACCGTCAGTAAAAGGTTACCTACTATTTATTATTGCTATGCATACCTACTCAACAATAACAATAGGCAGGTGTTGATAACAGCGCAGCAGCGCAGGCAGTTCGTGTAAACCAGTGACTAGTCCGCTGGCTAACTACATTAATTTTTAGTACCTATATACATATATTGCAGTGTATGTTAATATTATTTTAATAATTTTGCTACCGTCTTAACTCTTACCATATTTAATATTTTCTCTATCAGTAAAACGTTGTATTTTTGTTTATTTTCTTTTAATCTGGTTGATACCCGTGACTCATCTAGGTTCCAGCGGAAGACCAGCGCTGGGTTGCTTACGCGGCCTAGCAGACGCTGAGCTGGAGCCCTTTTGTGTCGGGTGCACTGTTCATTGAGGCGCACACATTGTAAATGATACTTTAAATACAATAATTTTACCTTACTTGGATAAGTTAGAAACATAATATTATACTAACTACCTACCTATTTGCTGTCTGTCGTAAATGTAAACTATCTCTGTTTTTATTCTGTCCGCAGCATGCAGTGTACTTGTACTACAAATAAACAATTTTTCATTTCATTTCATTTCATATATTTTACTACAAATTAGCAGAAAATGGGGCGCTCTATTGAATATTTGGAGTTTGTTCCATTCCATTGTGTAAAGAATTGGCGAAAATCGTTAATAATGGAAGTTCTATTGCATAGTTAAATTATCTTTCTTATCGATATTGGTTTATTAGGTACCAACAATTTAAGAAACCCCAAACAACTTTGTTTAAAAATCGGAATACGTTTTTATGATAGGGTACTATTACGTTTCTAACAATATGCAGCGAGACTTTTGTTACCTTAGGTATACTATAGCTGTTAGGCCGCCTGTAGCCGTAACGAATCCGTTACAGATTTATCAGTTTATACATTTTCAGTTTGTATTAAAAAAACAAAATATCTTAACTTGCTTTGCGATGAATTTTGGTGATAAGACAGTGATCTAAAGCATTCGCCGTTACTTAGAAAATCTTGCAACATTCGTAGTGCCAATACTGCCAATGCAATAAATGCATGCTTTATTTTGAAATATTGCTCTCGGATTAGTATTGTTCAATCTATCATTGCGTATGGTAATGTGATAAGCAGCAAAGCAGATTTACGGTTTCTGTGATAAAGCTTGTTAGGTTTCGGATGAACCAAATTGCTTTCGTTCCAGAATATTTATTGGATTGAGAGGAGATTTATTAATCAAATCATAGGAACTTGACATTTATGCTATATTATTTCCTTCTAATGTTTCGACGTTTCACACAACGTCATATATTGCCCTCCAAAACAAAGCAGAGCATGTACTACTCGGGCGAGTAAACATGACACCTGGCTGCCACGTGGTTCGGAACTTGATGCTTCCCCCGCTGCCCTGCGCGGTGTCCTCCGTGTTTCTTCTTCCCCTTATTGCGACGCCTTATCATTACTTTTCATTACCAAGTATTATAAGACCTCTTCTCTATCAAGATTATCGTATTCCACGCTGTTTTTTGCACAAACGTCATTCGAGCCAGGTGTCATGTTTATTCGACCGAGTAGTACCTAGGTATGTATTTTTTCACACCACCTGCTCGACAATAATATCCAATTACATTACATATCATGCTATCATCAAGGTAAAGCAAAGCATTACCTACCAAGGGAGGTAATGTTGTATGAAACTCCCAAGGGTAGCTTAATGTGATTTGAATTTGGAACGCCAAATTTGTGTGGAAACTCGTGGAAAACTCTAAGTAAAAGAACGCCTATATGGCATTGTAAATAGGTTTGTTCAAAAATCTAACTGGCCACCAATAAGCAGAACTCATAAAAAAAGAAAAAAAGCGCGACTTCAAAGATTATGAAACAAAAGACGGTGTTCCCTGCTGGAGCCCTGGCTTTTTATTGCCTCGCAGAAGGTATGAAAGTAGAATTTGCCCCTCTGGGAAAAAGCCTGTCTTCGTCTTGGGCAGCTTGACCCCTCGCGTCACTCAGGACTCTACATAACTCCTCGTTAGCTCAGGGTTCAATATGCCACCAGTGACATATATCGTATATATAATCGCATGACGCGTCTGTTACTTAGATTTTGTATGAAAAAGACCGTGCCTTCGCCTTACGTCACTTATGTTTCATTAAGGCCTAAGACTAATTTCATTTTACCTAAGGGTTAGGTAATGAGAAAAAGGCTTAGGGCCTAAGCTGTTTCTCATTACCGGTGCTACTTGGTACCTACCTATTCCTAACCTACTAGGTACAAAGTATGTAGGTGGGTACCTAAAGCGTCAGCCAACCCTTTTCACGTTTTGATTTGACATAATCATTCAACATCTGCGATGGAAATATTCCGTGTTTCGAGTTTTCGTAACATCACGAGCTTTGTAATTCAGAATACCGCGTTACACTGATAAGGTTTATGACAGCATTTTAACATATTATCTGATTGACTGTACTTTGCCTTTCTTCTGATAAAAGGCAGTTAATTTTGGTATAAGATTTGGAATGTGTTTGCGAATCCCAACGTCACTTAAAAAATTAGTTCCTACTATACATTTTATTTTTCACACCACCTGCTTGACAATATCCAATTCCTTAAGCCTGTCTTCGTCTTGGGCAGCTTGAACCCCTCGCGTCACTCAGGACTCTACATAACTTAACTTAACTGAGTCCCTCGTTAGCTCAGAGTTCAATATGCAACCCGCGACATAAGACACTGTTTTATCCCCTTAGTGTATAATCTACTATTAATCGAATAGGTGATATATACCTATAAAGGTAGATATCAGAAACACACATGACCGGTTATATGTAGGCTTTTCAAAGAAGATAGTAGGGAGACACTTAGGTAAAGGTGTGAGGTCACTGGGTCACTTGCTATCCGTCTCAGTCAAACAACGGGTGAGCCATTAGTAAGGCCCTCGGACGCCGTGCGAGAGTCAAGGGGGTCGTAAATTATAGCACGAGATCAGATTTTAGTAAAACTTTCAATTTTGATTTAGCTATTTCAATTTGCATGATAGAATTAGGTTATCTCTGGACTTGGAAAAATGATTTTCATAAATTATCGTGTCTAAGGATTCTTTAAAGGTGATGTGAGCTTGGCGCTCTTTTGATGGTAAAAGATCACAGTACAAGTATTTGCCCATGACCTAAATAGTGCTTAACAGGAATTTGAATCACATAGAGCAGAGCAATACTATAGATATCGAAGTTTCGATACCTTCTCTAAAACTGGATACAGTAATGGTTACAAATTACTGGTTAGCGGCAGAATATCTGGCACTGTGTTGGTACAGTCAGCATCAAAAGTCGATGACCATATTCAGATTTTCAAAATTGCTATGCACCATATTATATTTTTGACAATGTGGTGTAGGTACAGTTATTTTTGAACTTTAATGATGTTCATTCAATACTGGCGCTCGAAATGTTGAGCCATTTTGGCATAATATTATGGTGTAAAGCGAATTTGAAAATCTGATTGTCGACTTATGATGCTGACTGTACTTGGTATCTACTCGGTCAGATGCTACTGAGGATGCCTTCCAACGGTAAATATGAAAAAAAAATGCTATTGCAACAATAAACACCTTTTCACTTCTTATGCTCGTAGAGTTCAACTTCGTGCACGCTTTAGCGGGAGATCATAAAATTAAAAAAAAAAAGTATGAAAGGGAAAAACAGTGATTGCTTATGAAATAGGTTTCATGCCAAAAGTTGAGAACTTGTTTAAAATTTCGAACTTCGGTGTTCATAATAGGTACATAGGTGTATAGGTGATCTATATCAGGGTGTTATGTATGAATTGACACTACTTTTTTTCGAATTTCGGATATTGTGCTAACATTGGATGTCTGTCTCTGTTTTAGAATTACGGAATGGGCGCTCATTCCAGTTTCAATTTGATTGATTTCCTAGCAATTGAAGTGAAAAATCTTGTATAAGCCTCGGTCCTGAAGGCCAGTTTAAAGACTTGAGTATCCGCCTTCGCCTTCGGCTCGGGCTGATAAAAGTCTGGTATAAAATGTCTTGCTTCAGTCTCTTGGTGTACTAATAACTATTTTGTAGTGCATTAGCAAAGGGCGCAACGCGCAGACGTAAGTTTTTAAAGAAAATACCAGTAAGCGCGCAGTTCACTCTTTACACGAAACTTTCGAGCCATTTTGATATGCATTTGTACGAATCCATTAGCGAAGTGAAACATCACTGAAATTGCCAAGTCAATAGGCCATTCCCATCAAGGTAGGTTCATCAGTTCCGTACGTATATAGGAAAACATAAACACGTACCACGATTTCAATCCATGCGACAGCAGATGGCGTTAGTACAGTTTACACGGAAATAGCGTGTCGTGCG
This sequence comes from Lobophora halterata, assembly GCA_932526365.1. Classification (NCBI taxonomy): domain Eukaryota; kingdom Metazoa; phylum Arthropoda; class Insecta; order Lepidoptera; family Geometridae; genus Lobophora; species Lobophora halterata. Next base: position 5,399,557 of record OW052012.1, read on the forward strand.
CGTTCAGATAGGTACCCTGATTATGTAAAAACTCGGGTCTATTTTCTGTGTTCAAAATTGCTTGGATAGTCTGTTAATGTTTTTAGCCGTGTGATGAGGCCTACAATATGTAAAACTTAATATAAATCTGAGGAGATTCTTAAATAAACTGGGTTTAGAACCTAAAAAAGCAACTCATTAACAACGCCACTGGTCTTGCAGGTGTCAGAAATCATCGATAACCAGGCACTTTCCATCAGGTGAGCTGTTTTCCTGTTTGTCTAATATAACATCTTTTGATTTTTTTAATTTTATTTTAATATAATATCCATGGGTCCATAATTTTGTCATCTTTATCTCCATTTATTTAGATTATATCCTCAAGATATCACTATTTTAACTTCAATTTTGTAACCTTTACCGCTGTTACCACGTTACTAACAAAGCATATAACGCAGCGACCAAATTTAACATAGGTATCGCCTTAACGTTTTAATGTCACAATTAAATCAGCTGTAGTGTTTTGCAGTTTCCAGAGGTATTGGTTTGGAGTAACTAGCAAGGCTTTAGTTTACAGAATTTTCAGAATAAAAACATAAAATTATTATTCCTGTTTTTCGGCTCTACTAAATATTTTAGTCAACACTTTCATAATCAGTAGATAGTATGTACGCTATCAAAAATCCTTCATAACATAAGATTTCCAGACCGTTTGATTCTACACATTGATCAATCGCTTACGTAATTAGACCGCTGCAATTACGGATGCAATCTCCACCAAATTGGAAACGACTTTCATGTTGCTGCCGCGTGAAAATGTTTTGAATTTATTTTTCATATTAATCTGGTTGAGTGTTTGTACCATTACTCGAATTTCCGAGTACAATACAGGATGAGCAACTTGTTAAAAGTTAAAAATAATTACACATTATCATCATCAAGTAAGTAGGTATAGGATGAGGTACTTACTAATACGTAGGTATTTATAAAATTAATAGATATAAGTAATACTAATTGGATATTTCACAAAACGACATTTAGCCTCAAACTAAGCAGATGTATTTTAATATCGATTAGATAATTTCGGTTTTTGATTTCTGTACATTCCTGCATACTTTTTATGACTTCGCCTTCGAAAAGTCAATTAAAACTATTTTATTTGTCTATTTTCAAACAAATATTTAAATGTGGAACCTCACTTTTTAAAACAATATCTATTTTCAGCCAGTGATGATCTATTTTAACAAAAATAAAATATTATTGAGTCGATAAAGCTGTTGCGAAGCTAATCCGATTGTAAAATTCTGTGTTCAAAAATATTCAGCTCCATCCGTGCAAAAATAACTGTGATCATAATTTTGCCGTCAGGGGTAACTAAATACAGGAAAAAGTACCTATATGAAAATAAAATGGGCAGTTGTATTGACTATTACTCTAACTGTGAAAAATAAAATTGCAATTTTGCGACAGAGACCAGATTTAGTTGAATTTTAAATTTAAACTGGACGTATAGTAGGGTACATTTTGGTCCATCATGTTAAACAAAAAAGAGATGTACCTAACAGTTGAAAAAAATTAAAAAGTATGTGTAACAGTGCTAGATTATAGAGAAGAATACTAGGCTTTTCATTGTTATTAAAACTCCATCGTAAAAAGTCATACAAAATTGTATGAAAATGTGATTAAACTTAACTTGAACTTTTTTTGACAGGTGTTTGATTTTTTTTGTCCTGTTTAACACCTACATCTTGCTCTGATGTCAATCTTGGTGTTCTTTAGGAGCACCGTTATTAATCTATGAGGGATACGTATCTTCCTCACATTATTATATATTTTATGTTCCATCCTGCTAACATAAAGTGTGATAAATAAAGGCAAAAGTACTCTCAGCTAAGAGTGTGCCTGCAAAAATGCCTAATATTACGCACGTTTCACGTTATGACAAAATTCACTTTTACTGTGGCAGTAACCGTTACTCAGGAACTAACGTTTTTTTAAGCATTTTGATGAACGAAGGGTCCCCATTTAGAAAGATATAGCTCCAGAAAATATAAAGTATACTTACCAAGCAAAATATCGGAGCTTCTAACCAAAATCTTTCAAAAATTACATTTTATGTCAAATTAATTACTATCATATCAATATTATTTTACCTATGATGTGTGTACGTAGATATAATCAACACCATGTGTCTAAATGTATTCACCTTGTGTGTGAATCATCATAGTGTATCTACTATTTTTTTTTATTGCGTTACAGGCAGGAATAAAATAGTTCTTTTTCAAATTTTAAAAGTTCCATCTGTCACTCTGTTGCTGAAAAGGGGACAGATAGAACTTTTTTGGTCCATCTGTCACCCTAGGCGGACAGAGCAGGGTGACAGATGGGAATAATTCGGCATATGCTATGACTCTACTTTTATTTTATGTTTAACCTTTTATTTTATGTTCACTGTCTCAATCTTTTAATAATTTATTAACTAACTAAACTTTAAGTTAGCATTTATACGTATGTACATATCTACATAATTATGTTGATAGAATGGTGTAGCATTGCATACGGTATGACTACTTTATTGTATTTCTACTTTTATCGCGAGAACATTGATTTTGCATTTCTTAGGAATCTTGTGCACTTGTAGAAGGAATTCGAGTTTATTGCAAATAGTACATTTGAAAAACGTCGAGTATATAATTTTTATACTGTATAATGTGTTTATATATTAAGATACCTATTTATACTAACGAACTAGCTGTCTTAATCTATCTTCATTTTCTTTTTCTAGCCTAACTTTGTTTATCCCAATAAAGTAGTAAATAGTATTAAAATTAGTTGCCATAGAAGTTAAAATCCTTATTTAAAAATCCAACCCTTGCACGGCATCAAATTATGAGGAGCGCAGATAAAAATTAAATATACACGAGTATCGTAAACATTCGGGGCACGTCACCTCCGCATTGGTTTTCATGAGCTCAACCCCTACCACTAGATTTAGGCAATAAATATAGAGCTACAGAAAACCCCTACTATTGACTCGAGTAAAATTTTATCTATGGTTTTCTAGCTGGAGAAAGGGAAAATATACAATTTTAGAATTATTAATCATAATATTGAACAAGACCGAAGTTCTCTGGTCCTTGTCTAACTACCTGGTGAACTGTACTTAAATAGGGATAGCCGACCTAACGCGACTCGAATTCCTTTTGTGGAGGCACAAATTCTCATAATCCATGGGGCAGTTGTTTGAGAAATATTCCTGTCTACCATTCATTCTTTCTCATTAGGCTCTATTGTTTCTCTTTATCTCCATCAGCTGCACTATCGTAAAAGTGATCCTGGTCATACAAACTATATCGCTAGCACCTTACCTTCATTGTCGGCTATTCACAAGGCTTACGAACAATACTAAAATATTATTTTAAACAAGTGCGCAACATGTAACTTAATAATATAATAACCTTACTTCTACGAAACTTTATTTATATTTAAACCGACTTTTACTATGTCTATTCTTACAATAGGAGCTCTACCTAAAATAGTATTTAATGTGCGTTAGTAAACGTTCCGTTGGCCGTCCGTCGTGTGAAATCGATTCGAGGATACTGAGTACTGCGAGTTGAAATACGTTAGAGCAGGAATAATATTAGATAGAATATTTGATGTCCTAATCGTAAAGTTTTATGGAATATAATTATGTGGTAGTGATTTAAAATGCAATTGCATATACGAGTATGTATGTAGAGAATAATCGTTCAATATAATTTCTAAGAAAATTCAGAATTTAAGTAAGTCTTCATATATACCTATCTGTTTGAGACGATACCATTCCATAAGTTAAATGGTAAATTAAGTAGGTATGTAGAGCGTATTTTAATAAAGCAGGATCAACTTAAATCGTCCAAATTTAAAAGGCCTATCAGTCGACCTTTTTTTCGTTAAAAACGTAGCTCGAAAAATCGTATGGGATTAGAGAGACGGACACTGAAAAATCGCCAGTTTTGAGTAAAATTTATTACTGTTTCTAAAACAGCATAAATTCGTCTAAATAAAATATCTCCTCTTTTAGTAGAACATAACTTTGTTTACGTTGAGTTTGACTGCTCAAAACTTTTATTTTATTCATGTACTAGCTGCCACCCGCGTGCTGGTATCGGGATAAAAGTACCCTATATGGGTTTTGTAAGCTTATAAACTATACCATAACATGTATTTGTATTTATTTATTTTAATCAGTACGGTCACAGACCACTTACACTAACTAATGATTAATAAATCACCATACCAAAGTTAAGCTCAGTTCAGTAGATATGGCGTGATTAAGGAATAAACATTAGTCTATTTGCATTTATTATCTATAGGGTAAAAAAGGTAGATGCCCCAACAGGATAGGTACCTTTTTTCTTTAAAACCTTACTTTTAGAATCAAATAGAAGTAAAAATAGGTAAATTGTTTAGTATAGTTTCTATTCTTCATACTTTACCTATTATCATTTTATGATTACCATTGATGAAGATTGAGAAGTAAGCCTAGGTTTTAAGGCACCTATCCTTATGTGGCATTTAATGCACTTTTACCCTACTACCTACTAGATATATATATGTAAATAGGGTTGAATAAACGCATCAGTTGAAAAACTTAATCACGAAGGCTTTTCACTGAATAAGCCTCTCTTATCCGACTAAAACCGCGTTTTGATCAGAGAAATGCTCTAAATTTCCATTTTGAGTTAAATGAAAGTAGGATTAAAAAGTTTTGGACGCTGTCTGAAAACCCATTTCATGTAAGCAACGTGTATGAAATCAGGTATTTTTATAACAAGCCGAAAATATTGAACCACCAACCAATCCCAAGATATTTAAATCATTTATAAAAAGTAAGAATGAACAATATAGCTATTTACCACAACAACAACACAACGTTTTAATTTCGTCGTTTTAATTGAATAAAACGACGTTTTAAAAGTTTATGCATTAGGATCTTTGAAACGGTAAATGGCTGGTTGTCATCAGTGTTCATCTTTTTAATAACTTATTTTAAAGAAAGATTGAGTTATCAATGAAGATTATTATGCTTGTTTTCTGACTTTAATGTAGTGGATTTATTATTCTTGAACATTCTTAAAAATCTTGAAAAATGTCGATCATCATCTTAAAAATCTTACCCGACAATTTGTGACATACCTACCTATCAACCGGATCGTAGTATATTTTTTGAGGCGTCTATAACAGTAAGAAAAAAATAAACGCTTACTTAAATAAATTACGTGAATAGATCTAAAATTGTTTACGAAAATTAATTAAATAATATGATCCCTCTAAGCAAAATTAACTTGCAATCCATGGATTACCAGAAAATAATCAGAAATATTACGTAATATTACAAATAGAGGGATCTCAGAGGAAGAAAGCTGGTCAATTTCTTATTCAGCTCATACAAAGCAATACACCTAATTTGGGAAACGAATCCCTGAGACGTTATTGTGACTGTATCCAAGTTAATTGCGTGTACCCTGTCAAGCCGGGGATCGTGGATGATTTAGGAACGTCCCCTGTCGAATACCTACTTACATTTGACAAAGTGTAGGAGAGGCTTTAACCGACTTCCCATAGTGTCCATAACATGAGCATCGGTGGCGTTGCAACAAAATTTATCTTCTTCAAAAATCTTGTGAACTACTTATGATGCATTCAGAACAATGTTATGCATACAAAGAGACAACATATGTATGTATCTTTTTTGAGACGTGTTCTGGTTTAAATTTCCTGTGTATTTCCTATGTACATTAATTGAGTACATAATTATCTGTGTAATGGAGAAGTTATACTTACTAAATTAAGTGCGTACTTATATTTACTTAGTGTTGACCAGGTTACCCTAGTAAACTACTTAATTTGAATTGAAACAACGTTTAAGTATTTCATGATTGTAATAAAATTTCCAAAGATAAAAGATCTTATAAATGTTCGATTTAAAATATAAAATAAACAATTTAAAAAAGTTTACATTTTTAAACAAAATGTTTTTCCTATTCAGATGCGATAGGTTCTAGGCAAAAGCCACGCCAAGAAATGGAGTTGAAATCACCATCTACTATAATCTTCATTTGAATTGGCCCCGTTTTTAACATTCAAAAACAGTCATACAAAATACTCGTAGAAGTAGTAAAAATTTTCAAAAAAATTATATGGTCGTTTTGGAAGCAAAATACAGTAATATTGTAAAAAAATTGTTGAACTCTAAAATGAAAGACTAACACTGACTGACTGGGTTCATTAGATATCGAATTCCTGCAACCCCAACGGCTGATGGTGGGTCTTGAATGCGACCCTCACTGGCTGCTGAGCTGCCCTCGGTATAATGGAGGCCCGACGGTTGGAAACTGGAGCAGTGTCCTCGACCCTCGTTCCAGGCATTATCGAGAACCGCCTGCAATCAAAGCCCACTTGTCAAGCTTAATTGGCATGGGATAGACTACGGTAATTTGCACAAAGGTTTTAAATAAAAAGGTTGAGTTAATGCTAAAACAAGTGCGTGGGCTCTTGATTAAATCAAAGGTTCAAGGTCTGTGTTCACCAATAGATAATCGGAAGATTAGACCTCTTCGTCCTTTGACATTTAATCTATGTTTTTTTTTGTCAAAAACGTCAAAACATCTGTAAACTTAACCATCTATTGGTGAACTCGGATCTTAGAACCATTGCTAATTTCCACTCACTTCACATGATTTGGTTTGCTTTGTAATGTACGCGTACGCAAAATCGGCTTCTTCATAAACTATTATTTTGCAAGAACTCTACTAGGGTCAAATAATACATTCCATAAAGATTTTTACAGATAATGAAACGATATGTTGCTCTTCAGCCATTACAAAGTTACAGTGAATCAAGATAACGTCTTGACTGCTCAAATAAATAAAAGCCTGTACTAAATTAGCGTCCAATTAGATTCCATCAGTGATTTATTTGAACAAAGTCATATTTTCTGTCCGAGTTCTTATACACTGGTAAGTACAATTTTGTTTAATCTTTTCTTTGTGACCTACAGACTATTCAACATCATAAAATATATATATATATATTAAGTAATAAATCCGCTTAATTTCTAAACAAAGAATTTTTTTAAATATATATTTCGTATTATTGTATATAATATATGTATAAATTATACAATTTATGTAATATATAAGTAGTGTATGTAATATATACGATATATATAAAACTATATATGATATATACTAAATTTCTAAACTTAAGTTAAGTTAAATATAACCTTTCTTTAGAAATTAAGCGGATTTATTACTAAATATATTTATACTATTTGTAAATACTTATGGATTTCCGCAAAGTAACGCCTGAATCAATCAATTATCTAAAACTATGTTGTAAACAGATATAAGTAAGTGGCAGTATCTTGCTTCCTTACCTTGCTAATGAGACGACTCTCATAAAGACCACTTCAAACTTTTGATATCATGCACTTTACATGGAAATACAGCTTTATTATGCACATTTCACAAAATTTATATCTTAACTTCACAGCATTTTTGTCATAATATGAAATACTGGTGCAGCATCAAAAGTTGAATGGATAAATGTTTTATTATTTTTATATAAAATAATCAAGGTTTTACAAAAACATACTACAAAAGACTTTTCTTGACTTTTTAGTCACAGGAAAGCAAAATACGCAATATTTTTTATTTGTATGACGTCATTTCAATTTCAAATTCAATTTCATTTCAAAATCAAAGTACCGAACCGATTGTTATAAAATTTATATGGGCCAATCAGAAAAATCAGGAACCTCTCAAACAAACAATATTTTTTCAAATCAGTTTAATAAACAACGAAGTTCTGATGTAACAAACATGAAAAACTAAAAAACAACCGAATTGAGAACCTCCGTCTATTTTGAAGTCGTTTCAATATAGGCAAATTCTGTACAAATTAGGTGCCTGAGTGCCTATTTACTGCGCGTTCTATTACCTGGAAGCACCTACTTAATTGCTTGTACCAGGCAAGTTTGCCAAGAGCCCTTAGGTACTAAGTGAACTGAAGCGAGCTCTAGAGTGCAACTGAAACTGTTTTTAATGTTACCATTGAAATTTAGTGCCTATCTTCAATGCATATCGTGCCAAGGCAGCATGGCACACAGTAGATATACGGTTGAGCGATAGTCGCGAATGTAAAAAAAAACTAGTCTAAAGTTTTTGTAGAAATTATTTATACCTTTATATTTATTACTTTTTTCTTAATTTTCGATCTACGAATACTTTAAAAAAAATAGTACAATAACAGAACAGTTCGGCTGCTTCCATAAAATCTAAATTTTTTGTCGTTTTTTATTTCAGATAAATATTGATCCATATCACAAAAATTATAAATTACATCAGATTGATTTAATTAAATTCATGTCATTTATTAAATAGTCACTATTTTAAATAACATAAAAATAAAAATTAGAAATTAATATTAAAAATTAGGAATGAAATATAAAAAATTGCGAAAATTGAGAATAAATTAAACTTAGTCTGCCGCAATAACGTGTTATTTATCACTTTTTGAAGAAGCCTTTGAAGGATTTAAAGCTTAAAAGCAATAATACGCGGTTCATATTCTCACCTTGCAGCGGGTATAACAGACATTCTTCTGAAGAGATGCTCAGCAGCAGACCGCAGGTCGTCATCTTGCATCAGGCTAACCATAGCTCGCTCCCGTTTCTCGAGTGGTGCTTCTGCTGACGCCACTTCACCTTCCATTGACACGTTCACGCACTATGTACCGGAAAATTGTTTGAATGGCATTTGTAGCTCTTTACTAATGAGATCAAGAATTTTGACCTCCGAGGGTTTTTGTGAGTTATTCAGTCCTAATTAGTATTTTTTTTTTTTTATGTTTTCTTACTAAAAAAATGCGAGAAAGAAAATATCGTGATAAGCATTGTACAACTTGACGCCAGAGTGATAGCTATTCGTTCGCATTGCTCTACATCCTTGTCAATAAGGTATAGGTAATTCAAATTTTGATAACACTCAAATAATAAGTACAATACACTACAATTCAAACTGATGCAGTTAACTTGTGTTTTAAACAGCAAAAACAGCGATAAAATAAATACACATTTTGCAGAGAGGTCGTACGTGCTAGAGGCGTTTGTAAACGCTGGGAGCAGGATTCCAAAAAAACATTATCCCACGCTGTCGTGTAAAAATAGAAAAGCTAAATGAATTCAGTTCACAAAAGTAGTACATTTTTCACATAGTTTTTGAACAGTAGCGTTCTGTATACAGAAAAAAAAATAGTTTTCGAGCTGCGCAAAGAAATAAACGTGCACAAAAAGTGTATCCGTTACTTCGAATTGTTGAACATTATTTTTTTATTACAGCAACATCTTCAGTCTGCTGCACTGCACAAACATGCCAAACTTCTTGCTAGAACTTTATTAGGTCACCGAGTTTCCAATTTATAGGTACTACTGAAACTACTGAAATTTAAGGTTATTCGAATCGAAAATTAGTAGTTGTAAATTGAATTTAATCTAATAGGCAGTTGTATAATCTAATAACAAGTTTGATATTTTTTCCAGATTGAAGAAGTCTATTTCTTCCTTATTATACAAAAATTTGCTTACCGTTTCAAAGAACGCTGCAATATCTTCAAACCCGTAAGAACGTGCTAAAGCCAGCCCTTCCGAAAGTACCACGCGTGATTCAGGTCGATTATTCTGAAGAAGGTGGCAACGCGCAAGCAAGAAGCAAGCGTTGAGCAGCCATTCTCGATGGTTCGACTTGCGGGCTTCTGAAATGGAATAAAGTAATGAATGAATGAATGAATGAAATGAATAATGAATGAAACTTTATTTGCGTAATACAGGTACATTGTGGTCTTACTTTAAATTAGAATCACTGCATCAACTTTTGTCGTGGAAATACTTAATATTTTTCACACCATATTTTTTGCACGCCCGGGTTGACTGGTAGAAAATGCTATTATAGCATTAAGTCCTCCCTCACTTATGTAAGTGTTAAAGTGTTAAAATAAATTAAAGCTAAATAATTGTTAATAGTTACAACACATTAAAATTCATAAAAAAAACATCAGAATTCGTTAAGAGTAAACTAATTGAGTAGGTCAATTACGTAAGCACCGAACCTATCAATTAATGAAAATTTTATACGTTAGGATCTTTCTCCAATTTTATTATATATCAATTTGTACGACGATATGTTATGGATTTAGGTCCGAAATACATATAATTTATTATTATTATTTACTAGAACGAGCGTTACATACCCGAGCGCGATAGCTCAGTCTCATTCAATACCCACAGAATTAAGTGAGCACTTTATTTTGTAAGTATTGATAGGTTCAATGTGCGCACCTAAATAAATGTACACTTCAAAAAATCTGTAGCCTAAATAAACAATACATAATGACAGCAGAATATACTACGAGTATCAGATATAAACGTACAAATCCATATCGTAGCACCATGCTACGTGAAAATATCAAATGTGCTACGGCGCTATACTACGCTATAGCACGTAAATGAAATATATTTGCCCTAATCAGTATTTTAAAAGCATGGCACGATAGATCTAGAGCTTAATGGCAATGATCCAGGAAACATGACACGTTCGGGCACAATGGAAGCCTACAAATTACTCTTCAGTGTCGTTTTGTTCAGCTGCGTTTGAAATTACTAGTTTGAATGATATTTGCGTGCTTTAAAATAATGTCCCAAAGATTAATCTTATATCTATCCAAATACATCAACGATACCAAATAAAGACTGATTGTTTCACAATAACAATAAAATAAGGATTCAATCTTATTTTACCCTTCTTGTTTATCTCTTATGACATCAAAGTGAAATGTCTCCGATTTCCTGACACATTCCCAAATAAAATTACTTAAGCTTCATCTCCCAAAAATACAATATCATTTAGGTACAGTTCCTTTGGCGTTACTTTTCCCTTTGAAATAACGCCACGACACGCTTCATTGAATTTTTATCGGGTACCAAGATCGATGTATCTTATTATACGGCTAAAAGCATTACTTTCTTGCCTAGTAGGTGCGTAATTCACTCGCACGGTCGCTTCTAACCGAAGAGCTGGCGGCGTGGAAAATATACCGAGTTAACCTTGTTTTGTACCAATCTTCAATAGATCCTATATAAGATGTCTATTGTTTGTTTTAATTTTGGTTCAGACTTTTTGAAAGTAAATTCCTGAAACAGTCCTTATACTTCTTAATTAGCAGATATATAAGAATTAGTAGTTTTTACCTAATCAACCCCACCAATTTCTACATGCTCGGGATCAATCACACAAAGTGCTATTATAACAAAGTCATCCATCACATTTGTAAGTGCTTGGTGTTAAATATATGTATAAGTAAAATAAGAGAGGAAATGTTAGTTTTTTTCCATGTAGGTATAATTTTGAATATTCTACCTATATAAATATAAATTGAAGCCCAAAAGCCTAGCCACTTTATTGCTGTGTTTAATTGGATGTTGACGTATTTCGTAGAATAACACCTGCCTGGCTCCCATTCCATCCGTCGGTTGCGTCACGCATCAGACGACCCACGATTTACGATGTTCAGTTCAAGTCACACGTTTGGTTGGCGAATCGAATTCAGTAAAGTCTTGGTGGCTCGGAAACTTTATTGAACATAAAATACGGTTCGCCGTCGCATCCGTATAAATATGCAATTTTGCATGTGAATAGACCATTTGTGTGATATGACATCCGCCAACATATTCACGTTACGAAAATAACACACTTTTATTGCTGTCACACGGTATCGAAATATAGGTCCATAGACTACTTAGTAGGTACTATTTCCATCATCAAATGTAGACTGCATTACGTAAAGTAGATTGCGTGATGGCCTGCCCATAATCTGCTTACGAATTAAAACAGTTACCTATATAAATTTAAGCCACGACATGTCGTGGCTTTGATGTGTAGCACCGTGACAGCGTGGGTATCGGAAAAAAGTGATTCTTATGTATTTTCAACTTGTGGGAGGTCTGTTAGAATATCGAATGAAATGTTTTTTTTTGTAATTATTATTATTCAGTTATCGAAAATTATGTACTTTTCTTTACTATTTTTCTTTTACTTAGGTAATGTTTAGTTAATAATGTAAATATTAATTAGTAATGCTAATGTTATTCTTATTTTAAATTAATGTAATCGGTATAACCGTTTTAATTTAATAAATAAATACTAAAATACATAGGTATGTAAGTGTAACACCGAATTTCGGCTTAAACACTCAATAGTCTGTGCGTTCTCCTTCATCCTCACAAACTTTCGTATTCCTAACATTATTAGGATGTTTCGATTATTTATTCTCGAGGTTGAGATGGGATAGGATGGGATAAGTATTATTAGTTTACCAGCTTGACATTTCAATGCAAAGTGGCGTGCTTTCAAAGACTTCTTCATATCAACTAGAAGTCTTGCTATCTCGTGCAGTAGGTAGCAGCGTTCCGGTGCACGTGAGCTCGACGCTAGAACACGTTCCAATGCACGTAGACGAAGTCTGAAACGTAAATTTTACAGCTAGATTTTATGAGGACTCTATTATTGGCTGGTCTTAAAATAAGGTTTATTTTCGTGTATTAAAGGTGTATGGTTACAGATACGGATATATGGCAAACCCTGTGAGATACTATGGTATTATAAAAGCCCTTTAGCACGAAGAAAGTACTTGTATACAATAAGCAAAAAAATTACAACTAGATCATAATTTTTTATACAAAATTCTAGATAAACTTATTTATTCTATAAATAACACATAAAGCTTCTTGAAACATTTGCACACGCAGAGTTTATTTCACGATGAGATGTCACACAAGAAAGCTTTTGATCTTTATCTTATACAAAGCAGAGACTTGGATAAATAAATAGAAATATTTCAGTTTAAAAATACACGCCACTCTACTCATGCGATCAGTTTAAGTGAGAATATTTGTATGGCGGCGATCAATATCGCGTAACGTGCATTCTTAAACTGCAAGATCTCTACTTACAAGTAGTATTATATGAGCTTGAGCATACTTAGCATCCCTGGGAGGCGCCGGGGGCCTGACACGGAGTACGGAGTCCCTACTCGGCTCCCGCGACAGTGTCATCCCGAGAAGAATGAACGCCCTCTTCTCTCTGTCGCACTCGCTCATGGACGTGCGAACACGTTTCTGTGAATTAAGATTATCTGTGTCGCGTTCGTGGCTTCAATTTCGCATCAACATTAGGAAATCCGTGACTCGTAGTTTTTTTTAAGAAGTGGTACGAGTAGCATGGCTTTGTCCTAATGGATCACTCCTTCTCCTGACCAAAACAGTACTTCACAGGACTTTAATTAAACCATGTAGGTCACAGCAAAACTCCAGCGTTCGTCCACATAAATAAACACATTGGTCGGTTTCGAAAGTTTAGTAGGTAATATAACTAGTATCACAGTGCCCATCATACCGAAAACTGTAATGGTCGACGATACTGGCACTGTGTTGGTGGTTAGTACCCATCATTACTATGACCATTATATGCTTTTATGGTATCCAAAGTTGATTGGAAATATTATCTTTTAAAATAACCCTTGGAAATACCGATAATAAATTTTTTTCTGAAAAGATGCTGAAATGATACCAAACTAAGAGCCTGAAGATGGAAGGCGCGTGGTCAGATTCGTTGGAAACCGCCAAAGGGCAGAAATTGAGGGAATTTGGACCAGTAGCAGTGATACATCATAGGCTGATAAAAAAGACTACATACCTGATCCAAGAAAGTTCCCGCAGCCATATCATATAACTGCTGGAGGAACTTCTCCTTCCCTGGCAGAAGATTTGCCGGCTTCCTCGATATCTGATCAATCCCAAACTCCACGGTCTCGAGACATTTCGCCGTGTCTCTCTCTTCTAGAGCAACTTCAGCTGCTCTGATGAGGCGCTTGGAGTCAGTGATATGTTGCTTCTGTGCGTGTTTCATTTGCTCTTTTCTTGTTTTGAATAGGCGGGCACGAGCGGCAGCTTCGGTAGCGCGAGCGGCGTATAACGGACGTCTTTCGCGAAGTGCCGCCTATTGAAAGAGTAAGATATAAAAATGCACCGATAATTGAATTTACTAGTTGGTTATTAAATTATACGTTTGATTTTATAGATGAACTTTTTTAAGAAAATGTGAACTTTGATGTATATGCGCAAGGGTAAATCATCTGTTCCTACTCACAACGGTGAAGGAAATCATCATGAAGAAACCGGCATATCAAAGAACAACATAAAATAATTCTGTGGCATGTGGCATGCTCCAATCAAAAATAAAGCCTATCGCTCTCGTGGTGGAGATGAGTCCTAAGTCCCAGCAGTGGGATAATGTAGGCTGATTATGATGTCGTCTGTAAGTTTTGAGGTGTTCGTATTTTATTTTCAAGAGAGAGATACTTATTAAAATGGCTGGGGCAATTTTATGTAATAATATAAAAATACATATTTTATTATATTAAGTATTGTATTTCGACAGCAAAAAAATATATAAACATACCTATATGAGATAAATACAAACAAGTGGTTCCCTATTTTCCAAATTACTTTCTTGTTTACATGGCAGAAGATTAATACTCATAAACAAAGGAAAATATTACGCGGTATTCATAAATTTACTTCCTTCCCAAACACGTTGATAAATCAGTATGATATAAGTAGGTACCTACCTGAACAAAGTTCTTACTCAAACATTAACGAACGGAGAAAGATTTTCTTCTAGTTGCTGCCAAAAACACTCGTAAAAGCACTTCACATACTCGTACTATAAACTTATCCAAGCAATTTAGATGATAATATTTCGCTTAGTGATATAACGTTCCACTAGGCACTAGAACTATAGGCACTAGAACTAGGCGATGAACAGACAAAAGATAAAAAAATTAAGCGGCAACTTGTTTCAAAAATAAAAATTAAAACTTGACTTAGTTGTTATATAAGCAAGTTTTGGTGAAATTTCTTTGCCTCGATAAACATGTAGTTAACTGAAAATCCGGCAACGAGGCGATGCTATCAAATTTTATAATACTGACTTTTTAAGTGGTATACCTAAATATCAAATTTTTCGTTCCTCTATGTAGGTCAAGCGATCATTCTGAACTGTTTAAAGGGCTAAAAAATTGCTTTAAGTTCTTTATAGCATTAATGGTTTGAAATACATACCTTCTGAAAGAGTTACATTATTATCTAAAGCAATTTTATACTTTTGTGTTCGTATACATATACTAGCCTAGAGCTTTACTAGACGAGATTGCTAGAGTTTGATGCATATCTATTCATTGAAAATATTGAATTCTCACCAGGCACAATGAAAAAATAATCAAAAACAAACATGTTTGCAACACTCGCCCTGTCTATTAACACCCTTAGATACATGGTTGGCTTTTGTTTACAAATAGCGTAATTGATACCTTATTTCACGCTAACAAACACCCTACTCTAGAAGCGACCTTCTTACAATGATTATTATGTCAAGGGATTATAGACCTTATTATACCTATTCTTACTTGTCGTTTCTCCACATCAGCCAACGCGTTGTTCGCTAACTCTTGTAGTATCTTAGATCCTTGTTTATTGGCAGAGACCAGTCTCTCGTCTTTACATAAAGCCGTTAAGAAATATTTGTCATGTGCCATTCGCTCCAAATACTTCGATGCCATTAAGCGGGAGATTTGCTCGGCCCTCTGTTTTTCTGCTCGAGATATTTCTTCGACCTTTGAATTATTTATCCAATTTATTTTGACAACATAAATCTACTAGTCTTGTTATTTCATGTAACTAAAATGACTTTTCTTAACATTAATGAACACGTAACGAGACTTGCCAGACGTTCTCCTGTTGGTAAGGAACCACGCCTATCCTTGACCAGAACAGCGCTACATAGGATGGTGAATCACATCAGCTTCTACGCTGCTATTGTGCTCATCCATATTGAGACTTAATTTTGATCAGTCTTGCAAGTCTAGTAATTAAACTAGCTAACTAGTACCCTTCGAACCGGATCTCAGTAATGTTAGTAACTACTTGGCGGCAGTATCTGACACTGATATTGATACCCATCCCAGACGGAATCTTGTATGGAGTCTCAAGACCCAGAATTCCACGCACCACTATCTGCTTTTTTGAAAATTATACTCATTTAATTTAAATGTGCGAGTAAGATAACGTCTCGTGGGAATCTGGGCCTTAAAAATCTTTCGTTTGAAAGAATAATATTGTTGGATAAAAAAGGACTCAACATTTTTACAAATTTATTTTCTTACACAATCATTACAATTATTATAGCTACAAACTTTACCTGATGTGTTGGCTGTGTTTGCATTCTGCTTTTCCGTTTCGGAGGGCCGCTTTCCACCTCCTCGGCCTGCACGAACTCCAAGTCGCGGAAAAGGGAAGCAGCGCTCAATAGAATTTTCCGCGAAGTTTCGCCGACACATTCCCGTATCTGAATTTAAACTGGTTAAAGCTTTCCAATGTGGAAATTGTTAGATATTTCAGTCATTCTCTAGGTCTGAAATTTTGCAGCTAAATTCTGCGACAAACTAACAATAATCACAAGTTTCTAGCTTTTAGTGTTTAAAGCATTCCGATGTGAAAATTGTTTAACATTTCAGTCATTTTAAGGTCTAAAATTCTGCAGCTAACTGCGTGACAAACAATAAAACAAGCAGATTTTTAATTTTTAATCGTTAAATTTAGTCACTTTAGCGCAAAGTTTCGCCGACACATTCCCGTATCTGAATTTAAACTCGTTAAAGCTCTCGGATGTGAACATTGTTAAATATTTCAGTCATTATCTAGTAAAATTCTGCAGCTAACTGCGACAATCTAACTTAACAAGTTGATTTTTAATTTTAAAATTGTTAAGTTTTTTTCCGACATATTCCTAATTTTGAATTTCAGCTTTCTGATGTGAATATTGTTCAAAAAAAATATTTTGGACATAGCATGGAAGCAAACATTTCACACAAAGCTTACATGTGCTTTTATATTTAGATTTTGTACGTGTTTTAAAATTAACCCTACTAACTTAAAAACACGTATAAAATCTACATTAAAGTATGAAACCTTTCACTTTTTTTGTTGACGAAATCAAAAAACAAGGACGAAACGAATAGTGTGAAGAAATTACTATAATACGGCGTACTTTTTGAGTATTTGTCTGAATCATTTTGTATGGAATTCATATTTGAGGATTGGCCTTAAGGAACAAACATCCATCTGCTACTTAACTGATCTATTCAATACTTATCCCTTCACAAATATTATCAGGATAAATTCTAGAAATGTTTTTACGTCTGCTTTGAAAAAGCCAGTGTGATGTACGCTTTTATCAACCTCAATGCTCACGTGCATACTAAACTGCAGCGATTTCCAAAGAGTTCAGATAAATCGTTCAAATAGAAGGCGTGTGAAATACGTGGGTATTTTACCGTTTCTTCAGCGTGCCTGGCGCATTCGGCGAAATCAGGCGGTAAGCGGCGGACCCGCCGACCTCGATGTGCTAAGACCAGAGACCGCTCGAAGACACCCTTTTCATATTCGGTCTGCGCCCTGATTTGTAATGCCGTTAGATTTTCTGGCTCCAATTCTGTGTGAAATTGGTATTGAATTAGAGAGTATTACAGGGCAATTTCTTGGAAGCCATAAGGAGTTGCGACTCGAAATCGTTTAGGAGTACCTATTAGTCTACTAACTGAAACGTACGTATTTATAGAAAAAGGATTATTGAAGCTAATACTTTTATAGTTGCCTTTATATTTTAATTGGCTAACTTACTGAGCTTATATAAAAGGGATTATTGAATAAAAAGCCAGTTTTTTATATTATATTCTATCGAAATATTACAAGTCTGTTATACAAACAATTCGCATAATTTCGACTAAGTATCTTTACATTCAGTCTATACATATACCTATACGGTATTACAGGTAAGTATAATAAAAACCCTTAGTTTAAAAATATCTTTAATGAAAACTAACTTTAACAAAAAAATCCATTACTGGCCTATTATTCCGAAACACAGCCAAGCTTAATTCAGTTCAGGATAGTCCCATTCAAACTCCACTAACAACGAGAGCCGGCAAGCTAAAAGCAACCCTTTTTCCATTCCTGTTTCACAGACAGTGTACCAGCCACTAATTGGCCTATATTCCAGGCCAGGCTTTTTTCCCCATTACAATGTCCATTTTCCGCGAGAGCCTAATGCCATGCCAGTTTCGATGCAACGAAGTGCTAATTTTGGCTAGCTTCATGATTAACTTGAAATGGGAGGGGACGTATTCAGTGTTCATTTCAAGTAGGTACTCTGTTGAATTTTGTTCACGAAATGGAGTTATAATATTATTAGCCTTTCGGCAGCCTGCATACTTCTTGGTGCTTGGGCTATACACGATGGACTAATTATGGAGCAATTTGGGGCCTCAGATATGGCTTGAGATATGTATATTATAAGATATTTCAGAGTTATAAGAAATGATTTCTTGGTAAATGTAGGAGGAAGTGGATCACAATGACGGGTTCCTATAGGGTAACACCCCGAGTCAGGGGGTTACTCGTTGGTTTTTTTTTCCAACGCGTAATACTGTAACTCGATGGGAATACTATACCTAATATACCTACTCGTAGAAACGGTGTGACTCGATGGGAATAAAATGTCTCACCTGATTAAGAATAATAATATAATCTAATAGTATGCTAATAGGTAATGATAAAATTCTTTGTCATCTGATGTTGGACGACAAGCCGACGGCAACTTTTATTTTTGCTGTCCCTTATACCAATTTTTTATTTTTGCTGTCCCTACGCAGCCCGTTTTTTATCCTAAAAACATACCAGCCGCCCGAATCGCGTCTGCCAATGCGCCAGCGTAATGAGTCGCTTTCGCCCGAGCGAGGCTTCGTCCGAGCAATGACCGGACATCGGCGTTCTGTGAATAGACCATACATATACACATTGCATACATAATACGGACCTGCAAATACAGGGGCTGACACTGAATAACGAGTGTCGGGGCAGTTCCGTTCTCTATCGTTTCTAAAATTGTATACGGATGGAGATACAATAGTTATAACGAATACGGGGAATAGTGGTACTTACGTACTCTTAGTTCAAGGGAAGTAAACGCAGACAATTAAAAAAATGGATAAGAAAACAGAACTGTAAAACAAAAAAAATATAGTAGTATTTATAATCATGGTCTTAGAATAAAATACCGATAACCCTAAACTTTTTTTTTCATTAACTATCAGAAAAATAAAAGAAAAATGGAATTTTCTAATATCGAGGAGTACTTCATACCAACCTAAGTAATTAAAGTTTGCGTGACAGTTATTAAAATATACCTACCTACCTTAAGAGCATTCCGACTTCACTAACGAAGTGTAACACAAACATTATTACTGCCGCTTCTAATTGCATGTTTGCAGCTGCAAATGGAGTCTCAAGTTGTTTGCTTAGCACTAAATTCTGACGTCACGGTATGACGTCACAACGGAATAAACGTTGCTAGAGTTCCGCAGATCTTTGAATATCTGCTGACGGATAGAATTTTCGTATTTACTGAAGCATTTGCTTCGTGAAGTCGATTCCGTTTAGTGCTAAGTAAACAGCTGATTAAGTTTTTATGCCCACACAATTTAAACAGTGAATCAATTTATCGAAACTTGAAGTAAAATATGAGTGTCTGATTCAGTAAATAGAATATATTAGAATAGATTGTCTACCAATATACCGACCTCACTTATTCAAACTTCTTGACAACACCCACTGTCGAATAAAGTTTCCTTATAAAACTGTTTGGTGCTAAAACATCAATATTAATAAAAGAGTTGGACGTGACTAACTGAATGCCTGGCAGACAACGTAAAGGCAAACTCGGAGGATGTGTTCGTCAAGGTCTGAAAGTGAGTACTACGAAAGGAATTTTAAAAATTCTCAAAGCAAACAAAGTTGCAGGTGTCAGCTAGTTCTTAAATAATCTTTATGTACCTATTGCTTGTGTAAAAACATATGATTTTTGTCTTATTTGCTATTACAAACAAAACTAACCAAGAACTTAATTTAAAGCTGAAATCCAGTTACTGAAGTTTCCCTTTGATTCACTCCGAGGAATTGAGCTCGACTCAAATCAAGATAGTCTATCTGTCGCCAGAAATTATAAGAATCTGATTTCGTTCAATTCTTCGGGTTAGTGGAGGGTAAAACTAGAACTCATCTATGTAATTCTTCTCCGATCGTTGATAGTTTTCTATGTGAGTCTTCACAAAAAAACTATGGAATCAACGATCGGAGAAGACTAAACTAAACCGCTTGTACTCGTCTCGTCACGTCTGTGACGAGGTGAGACAGACGAGTTATGCGCTCTGACACACATCACGATTGCCTAAGACCGAAACACAATTAAACAATTATAAAACACAAAGAAACACAAAAAAACAGGATTTTATTCAAGTAGGCCACTGCAACACTGCGTCTATTTATTCGTCTATTTTGAGACATTTTGATTTTCAGTTTGAAAAGCCTAGTAATTTCACTAACCTAGCACCCTTCAAATCGAAAACCACGAAATCTTATTTTTACTAGCCGCAACTTCGTTTGCGTTGCGAATTGATAAAATTCCTTTCTTAGTTCGCGCCAATACTTTTTGAAGAAATTCCTTCAAATTTCAAGTATCTATATTCCACGGGTTGGTCTGGGCGATGTCTGTCAGCCAGTCAGGCTAAAGACTTGATGTCTTTAATGTTGCTGTGGCACAAACATTTTTGTATTATTATCTAGAGTTTACTTGTAGGTTAGTACTCATATCTTACACTAGGTAGATACTTGCAAACCGCTATCCGGATTACTTACCCAATAAGCAAATAATGTGGGTTCTAATTGATTTCCGAACGTTGAATTCGATAAAGGTTCCAAAGGTCAAAATCCTTTCGGTATTGGCGATCGCAATCAACATTCGTGAAACTGGTCAAAGGTTAATCCACAAGGTACGGTGTACTTTTACTACAGAGATTCTAATTTAATTAGAAACTATTACCAAAACTAGTTTCTTCAGTCAGTTGTTCAAAATGAAATATTTGTCTTATATTTTTACAATAGATAATAAGATATTCATAATGTTTTTAAGCTTGTTTTTTTGTTTCATTAACCCGCCACTTGTGACGTGAATTTGACTTACACCTTTGGTGACCCCGGTCCCACGCACCGGGTTTTTCAACCTAAGATTTTCCTATTATACTCCATTCTACTTTTACTTCTACTTTTTTTAACAATTTAACATAGACATTACATAACTCACATCTTATTATTAATCTGTATACGTTTGTACTGAGAACACTAAAAATCACCAAGTTTTTTCATATGCATATTTTAAAATATCAATTCTAGTAAAAAATAATATTTTTCCCAGCTAAATAAGCCATTTTCAGTCCTATGATATTAGAAACTATAAAAAACAATCAAAAAAGATTATACTTCTATCCAAAACAACAGAAAAAAGTACTTGTACAAAATTAGTCTTCTTCAAGGGCCAAGCGGCTAGTAAAAGTTGGCACAACATGCTCTAAATACAAATATTTATGTTTGTGATAATGGTTTTCTGTGATACATCCTCAGATACCAATTCCTTTTGTAGAAGAGCTTCGAGACGAACGACGGGTTTCACGTATGTAAGAAATGCTAAGAAAGTTCAGAGATTAGGCAAGAAACACGTAGTATTGAGATAATATCGATAAAATTATGCAAAAAGGTTACCTATTGCTTACAAATTAATAATGATAGCAATAATAATACATACTATCAAAATAAAACAAAAATCAAAAACAGGTTTATCAAAAAGTGAATATTGAAATAATGAACCATGACTATTTGACTTACGTAGTTTGTGTGTTGTTGTTGTGTGTACCCCGGTCTCACGGACCGGGTTGGCTCCAAAAATCCTAGATGTGCGCCAGTGTCCACAGCACGGGATGGACCAACGGTGGGGGACACGTATTTAGGAAAATACACGAAATCTCAACTCAATACAATGCTCGGAAAAAAAGTTATTCGACTTTTTCGACACACCCGGTCTCACAGACATATAGGTCACAAGTGCCGGGTTAATTTATCTTTATCTTATATTTTATCTTATAACTACTACTGAGGTTCTATCGATATCGAAGTAAAAAGTAGCATAATAAGTCCTTTTCCCAGTTAACCCATTAGGGTAGTCCACGATCCCATACAAAAATTTAGAATTCATTATTTTAACCTAGTCACCCCTGGAATTTGTTATACATAGTTATACCATTAATTTGACAAAATTTCAGCTTCCTAGCACAAGGGCAAGACGGTGCTCAAGATGGGCTTATATTATTATTTTGGTGAAAAAGGGGTCACAAGTGACTTTTGAAATATTCAGTGATTATTGTTAATTTAAAATGAGGTTTAATAACTGTTCTAATGGCTCTAAAAACTAAATTAATACGACGAAAAACATTTTTAAAATGACCCCATAGGCACGACATAAAATTTAAATGCACAGCGGCTCTCGAATTTTGTCATTTTTATTTATTTTTGATATTTTACCAATTATTTTAGGTTTAACACGTACTTCAACATTTTTATGAATATTTGGCATAAAAAAATCTAAGATATTTGGCTTAATAATAATAATAATAATAAAATTTATTTATTCAGACAGCAAGGTCCACAAGTGTTAGTAATAAGCTTGCAGGAGAAGTTTGAGCGATTCAGACAAAAATAGTACGATTTTGACGACTCTACCAAAATTACTCATTGAATTGTTTGTGAATGTTTAAAATTCAATGGTTGTAGTTAAAAGTAAGTTAAACAAGATATTTAAAAAAAAAAAAATACTTAAAATATGAATTAAATAAAAAATATTGACTTTTTTGATTTTTCTTACACCGGCTCCTGTGACTCTATCGGGATCGCTGAAGATAGAGATTTTATGGGATCTTATACGGTTTTGTTACTATAAAGAGCTTATAAAACGTGGTTCTACCTAAACAAGACTTAAAAAAGCTAATTGACTTGCAATAATGTCTCCAAGTCATGAAAACTGAGTGCTTGGGTTAATTTCGTCAATAGGGCGTATAAATGAGGATCAAGTTATGGTTTTTATCTTGCAATAACTCATAATTTAATTTTTTTACCACAAGAACAGCTAATTAACTTTATTTTAAGCGATTTTTCTTGACTTTAGTTTTAATATTTTACGTTCAGGAAAAAAAAGTTTTGTGATCATTTTTGCCAAAACGGGAAAATAGACCCACCTTGAGCACCGCCTTACACTTAAGCTAGAAAGCTGAAATTTTAATATGTAATGAGTGTTACCAGACATAACAAATTGCGGGGGTGACTATGTCAAAAAACCTAAAACTTATATTATATATATTAGGGGGGACCACCCTACTACCCATACCAAATATCTATCTTTATTAACTATACGAGTATTAATATGAAGGACTACGAGCATTCTTACCTCAATTAGTCTTAAAAAGATAAGTATAGAAAAAAGCACTTACTCATACACAAAAAGGTGAAAAAACAGCTTTTCTCTTGAACTTCACTTACGTTCCAGCGGAGTGCCTCGTTGTAAGCTTGTATAGCTTTCTCAAACTGCTCCAGGCGTTGTAAGTAATTCCTGACGGCAAATAATAAACTCATAATATTCTCGTATTCTCGAGACATTCCGATGAGTAAAAAAGTAATCTTGGGTTGGTTGAGAACAAAGAAATACAAATTGGGCATTTTATAAACTTTTGTTGGGATAATTTGTAATTTCTGAATACTTTCAGTAAAAATTGTTATTTTATACAATGCTTTATCATCTTCGGTGTAGCACCAAGGCTTATCAGACAAAGAACTCCATATATCAAGGCGTTTACAAAAAAGTTAATTTTGTCGCCAAATTCCAAGGCGTTCAGAATTGACTCACCCTCTCTCCCTGAAAACGTTTACCACGTTACAAATAGGCCGCTCTTCTGGCACTAATTTCTTCCTCATCGTCGAGCTCTATGTTACTATGTGACAGTTGTAGGAGTAAGCAACGAAACGTAAAGGTACCTCGCTTGGTAATTCGAGACGCAATCTCGTTGGCCTAGATTTAATGCTGTTTACATGGAAATCGTTTGCAAACAATGTATGCTTGTGTTTATGGCACAAGCATGCATGTTCAGCTGAAACTGTGTGTAGGTTGCTTCAAGCTATACGACTAGATCATGAATTCTGAATGAAACACATATCTAAAGATGACAGTCAACCGAAACTTGCTCCTGATAAGAGCAGCTTTCTAATAGCAAGCTTATTTTACTTTTATGGTCTGTAAGCATTTAATTTCATCTTATTCTCCATATTTTTTTCTTCCGAAACCACGCGGATGAAGCAGCGGGCAGCAGCTAGCTAGTAGCTGTTGTATATAATATGAATGGTCTTAGTGTTTGTAACAGCTATATAATTATGCAAATATCTCTATATTTATAGATATATCTATACATATCTACCAAAGGTTGAAGTATTTTGAAAGCTAGACAAAGCTTTTTTACATCTAATGTCTAGGTTCTCAAATTTTAAGGCAATATAGCGTTATTTGTGAAATTTCAGTTCAGTCAAAAATAAACACAATGTTTTTCCCTTTTATAAGATTGCAAAATAATGACCACAAATCGAAAAAAAACTTTTTAGCAAAGTTTAGTATTGTCCCAAGAGCTTTCTTGTCTGTCGCAACAAGACTTCGCCAAGTATTAAAAGTCTCTAAGAGCTGAAGTTTAAGGACTTTCAAGTTGAGTACGAAAATCCATTTGCAAGACAATATTACTCTTAAGTGCAACTAAGTGGTAGTTGTACTTACCTATCTGAGAGATGAAGTGTGTGGATACGGCTCAGAAGACACTCAAATCTTTAGCTAGAGACTTCATATTTTGTTTTATTACATGCACATATTGCACTTCTTCTAAGACAAATGGTAAAGTTAAGGGTAATGGGTACACGGTAAGGTAAGATTTACAATAGTGAAAATGCTTATCACCAATTAACCCTCGGCATGCCTGGTGGAAAAAGTTACATGGTATGCCTGGTGGGTCTGTGAGACCCGAATCTTTAAAATTTTTTTTTGCTAACAAATTGGTGTCAATTATTAATATTTATGGTTTTATAATAAAATTAAAGATGCTATAAAGGGTTTTGAATAAAATATGACTTCGAATCAATAATATTTATTAATAAAAATTTTAATTAAACTCATATCGAGTTTTTTAACGTAAAATGAAACATCGAAAGGTTATAAACATGCAAAATTAACTAAAACTAAAGAGATCTGAATTAGACTTTAGGGAACATTAGGCACATGTGTTATCTTTCATTTTAGACTAAAATAATTGGTTTTCTTCATTTTCATGATCCAGGCACACGTGGCTCTAGCAGATCTCACAGATGTATTGTGTTTTGCAGTCTTGCTTTGACGGACAGACGTGACATCTACGTTATACACAGCTGGAGTTGAAAACTATATCATTTTCATGATTTTCGTCCACCTTTCGAGTAGCAACTAAATTATATCCTTGTCAAGTAGGGTGGCTGCCTATTTTGAACTTTATAGTTCTTTTGATTATTATTTATTGTATTCTTTATAAAATACGATAAAATACGTTGAATTATAAATAATAATTACATTTTTTAATTAAATTTTTTAATTATTTATAACGTTGAATTATAAATAATTAAAAAAATAATAATTTTCATAAATAAAATCCATCAAATCAGTTATAAAATTCAATACAAAATCCATAATTTAACGTTTTATTATAAAAAATCGTTCACAGTTAAAATATAAAATTTATTTTCAACAAATAAAACACGAAATCAAGAAAAGAAACATAACTAATACCTACATAAAAATGTCACGCCGTATGCCTGGTCGGGTCAGTGAGACCCGAGCGCACTTTACATACGTTCTATTGCTACTGGAACGCACCCCGGACTGAGGTAGCAGGCTGAGGTCATTAAGTAGTTCACTATGGTCAGCTACTGAGAGCGGTTACGCGCAAAATCCAAATTTGAATGAATAGTAACGGTTTAACTATTGCGGTGGGTCTCACAGACCCTACCAGGCATGCCGAGGGTTAAATACTTATGTATATGTATTTGTTCAGTAAATCCTTTCTGTTTTTCTTATATCTTCCTGTAACTCATTGTAGCTACATGATAACGATAGTTCAAAAAATTAGCATGACACCCACTCTTCCTACCCGTTGATTTCTTTGACTGTTCTCGTCCTAAAAAACATTTTAACTGATGAGATGACAAGATGGGTGTTGTCCCCAACATCCAGTCAGAATCCTGAAGTCCTTTTTTATTTGACAGAACATCTAGGTTTTACAACACATACTACAACCGACTTCAATTGGACTGTTTTAGTGACCGTAAACACCACTGAATAGTCACAGGAAAGCAAAATACGCAATTTCGTTTACTTGAATACCGTATTTTTTTCTGTTATTTTGATTTCAAAACCAAAGTACTGAAGAAATTTTCATGATTTCTATGGGACCAATCTGAAAGTATTATATAATTAAAAGCATTTTTTTTCAAATCGGTTTATAAACAACAAAGTTGTGAGATAACACCGAATTGAAAACCTCCTATTTTTGAAGTCGGTTGATAATAAGATTTTATACCCAGCAATCACGTAACGTATTCACGTTAGTTTAACCTGGAATCCTCAAACTATCCAACTAAGTACTAAAAGTAGAGTCTCATAGTCGAACTATTGGCAAACAGTCAAGCACCGATGTCGAAACCAGTATCTTCCAAACTTCGACACAAGCCCAGCAATGTTCAGCACTTCATGTCACGAAGCTGCCACAGATTGGATAATAACTGCAGAAACCGATACTTCAGAGCTTCTGATTATAATTAGTTCTCTCTCAACTGCCATTAGGTAGGTAAGCAAGAATATTAACCGTGTAGCTTAGGGTTAGTTTAGGGCAAAGTTTGCTTGATATCCTGGTTGTGTGGCCCGAGATAATACCGATATTTTATTTACAAAGTTAGAAACTGTTCTATCGCCACAAATTGGATTATAGAGCGCAATTCAAAAGCCTGCGAAAGATGGATCGCGATTTAATCATTTAAAATCAAATGAGGCGACGAATGAGGTACTTTACCAACTTTATTCTTCTCGCATTCAGTAGAGGGCCTTTCGACAGTACAGCTTGCCACTGACTTACTTGAAAAAGAAGAAACGTACAGTACACTACAACTGTCAAGTATCCTGTGGTGTGTGTAGAATTGCAGAATCCAATAAAATTTATTAGAAAGGTTTTTTGCTAGAATGTAATTTTGGGAAAACTAGATCGCATTCTTTAATTAAAGTCGAAGTTCGCTTGAGCTCGTTTTAATAGGAAAGAAATGGGTACCATCCCTGGGGATTTTGAGGAGCGAAGGGGTTACAAGATGCCAGTCCCTGATTAGCCGGCGTCCTTCGACCGTTGTTCGAGATAAAGGTGGCGTAATGAGGAGATGGGATAGAAATGGACCACATGCTCGACACAGTCACCGATAATGCAATGTTTGTATTTTATTTTAAATACATACTGAAAAGTTAAATCTAACACGTCTGAAATTTTCGATTTTCGAATAAGATCCTTAAATTCTCAAAAAACTATTAAGACTGCAATTAGTTTTTGAATAACAACCAATGAACATTTGTAGAAAAAGAAAAAGAAGGCAATAATACATAATTTTACAAACTAATCCGCTTAAAAAGAAAACCAACCCGTAGAGCAAGCCGGCTTTCGGAAAAACTTTTCAACTATAGACCATATACATACACTGAAACAAGTAATTGAAAAGTATATAGAATATGATAAACCACTATATATTTGCTTTATTGATTACTGCAAAGCTTTTGACTCTATATCGCACAGTTCAATATGGCAGTCGTTGGTAGAGCAAGGAATAAATTCTGACTATATAGAGGTAATCCAAGAAATCTATAAAAGGAGTACGGCAAGAGTGAAAATGGAATCCCTTGGACCATCCTTTCAAATACAACGGGGCGTAAAACAAGGGGACCCGCTCTCGCCGAATATTTTTATAGCAGTACTGGAGCACGTATTTCGGCAGCTAGACTGGACAAACAAGGGCATAAAGATCGACGGCAGATATCTCTCACACCTAAGATTCGCTGACGACATTGTGGTACTAGCTGAAAATCACAGTGAATTACAAGACATGGTTGAGTCTCTGAGTTCACAAAGCAAAGCTATAGGTCTAGAAGTGAATAAAGAGAAAACAAAAGTAATGACAAATAAGAGCAAAATACAAATTACAATAAATTCACTATCTCTAGAATACGTAGAAGATTACATATACCTAGGACATCTAATATCATTCAATCGATGTACGGAAAAAGAATTAACTAGACGAACAAAATGTACATGGATAAGTATTGGGCCATGAAGGAAATCTTTAAGGGAACTCTACCTATACCACTGAAAACAAAAGCCATGAACACATGCTTAATGCCATGCCTCACATATGCGTCCCAGACATGGTCACTCACAAAAAAGAACCAAGAAAAACTAAGAGTATGTCAAAGAACGATGGAGAGAAGTTATTTAGGTTTAAAACTAAAGGATAAAATAAGAAACAAAATTATAAGAAGAAAAACTAAAGCTAAAGATGTAGTGCAAGGAGTTTTAGGGCTTAAATGGAAATGGGCGGGCCATGTCCAAAGGATGAACCACAACAGATGGTCCCACACGCTGACAAACTGGGACCCAAGAGGCACAAAAAGAAGAAAGGGACGACCTTCAACAAGATGGAGTGACGACATCGTAAAGGTGGCCGGAAAACTGTGGCCAAGAAGAGCAAGGGATAGAATCAATTGGAGAACCTTGGAGGAGGCTTTTACCGCCACAGGCGGTCCTTACACTGAAATTGAGCATTAATATTTATAAAACTTTTAATTTGTAAAGTATGTAGTGTTAAAGGAAAATAAAGCTTTAATAATAATAAAAATAATAATCCGCTTAAAAAACTCCTTAGTTTCTCAAATTAGCATAATGTTGAGTCTTGAAAATAATATTGAAATCGTAGGCAGGCTGAAAGCCAAGGACGATTTATTGGAATCTGGATATTAAATAAGCCGAAAATTCTTAAAGGATATTTTCATTGGAAGCAAATTGAAGAAAAATTTAACGGGTCTCGTATTTCTCAATGCCAACTTAGTTCATTAGCGCAGGCTCGAGCTCGATCAATTTGTGAGTTTATTTGTTTAAAGATTTTTCTGATAGCCCAATTTTCCCGTTGTTTATGATCTCATGGCTCTTGAAAAATATAAATATTAGAAAACCAAAACCGGCTTCATTAATCCATTATGTAATCAACTACACTCATGAATTTCCTCAACATATTTTTGTACCTCATATGCCTTTTGTTACAAAGGTAAATTCAAACAGCATTTTATCAAACTCTAGTAATTCATGAATGTAAAATATAAAATAAATGTTTTTATATTTTTTTATTACAGCATTAAGCTAACAACTACAATCTACATTACAAATTTTACAAAAGGAAACAATTATAATAATTTAATTGTACATACGAGTACCTAATAAGATAATGGAGGTGGGAAATTTATTACGTCTCATCTATCAAACATTACTCTCTTTACATATAAACATTATCTCATTTATTAAATTAATTTACATTAAGCAATAAGTTTCCGTAAGAAAGTACTTATCCTATAGTTTCAATTTAGGAATGTATTACAGTTTGTTTTTGAGATAATAAACGTTTTTTTTTTTTATTACCAAAGACGAATAATCACAAGGTATTACCTACTAAAGTGAATGCCTTCAGAATGTGAAGAACTCGTAAACGGTACATTAAACCACAATGCTTTATTTATTCAACCGTGCTCGTGTAAACCACTGATACACTTATACTAATGTTGCTTTGCGTCTTGCCACAACCGTAGGTACTTTATGCCATTGCGCATTCTTCAAAACCTTAGAGACTGAAATACAGTCGCGAAAAAGATCTAGGTTTTATAAAAATCATGTTAATTTGTAATGAGTTCAGTGTAAAAATGGAAAGAATGCGACTGAATTTTATGTGAAGTAAAACTGAGTTTGTTTAAATATATATATTATATATTATGAGCGCTATAGCAGTTTAATACTGGATATATATTACAAAGTCCGGTGAAGCACTGTTCTGGTTATATCAGGCGTGATTTTTTACCATAGAGCGCCTAACTCGTCTCGCCTATACTTTACAAATAAAAAATAGTCTTAAAAGTATAAGAAAAAATTCAAATTCAGGCATTTATTAACATTACAATACCCTGGCTGGATTTGTTATTATAAATCAAAGTAAAAATTCAAATCATAATGAATTAATTCAATAAAGGTTTTCATAATGCGGGTTAATTTTGCCCTTTGTGCTCTTTGAAATAACCCGTAGAGAATTTCAGTCAAATCGGTTGGGTGGTTTTGGTTCTGGAAAATCCGCGATATAATAATGACTAAGACACACTTAGGCTAGTAAATAAGTGCTCGTTTACTATATTTTTACCGAGAAAAAACTAATCAGGATAAGACTTAGAGGCGTCTACTGTTCCCTTTTAATACAAAACAAAACATACAAAAGGTATTAACAACTATACAAATAAATACTCAGACAGCAATTAATTTCAAAGTTAATTTGAATATTAATTTTTGTTACTCTTTTTAATCCATCTGACAACAATAATTGATTTTATCGTAAGCAAATCGACAATCGCATTTGTGCGGCTCTGAAAATCGAGAGCTGATGTGGAAAAAACCCATTAAAACCGTAAGTCGAACAAACGCAATCTCACGAAAAATTCAATGGCTATTTTACACAAAATCAGTAGACTTGCCAGCTTCCATTGTGCCCCTTGTGAGTTTGTTAATATATTCCTTGTTTATACCTTTATATCAAAGTCCTGTGTAAAACTGTTTTAGGCATGAGCAGGCGTGAACTTTTACATCAGGAGAACGTCATATGTATACATAAAAAAATATACCGGGTGCTGTCGGGATTTAATAGAGGTAAATGTTGATCGATACTATGACATTTCAGCTCAATCGTTTCAGTAGTTTTGGCGTGATTGAGCAACCAAACATTTACCTATCCACATATTCATCCTCACAAACTTTTCTATCAATCATTATTCAATAAGTAGGTATATAAATAAGGCTTTGTCCTGACTGATTGATTGACAGACACATAGTTATTAGATTATTATTAGTCACGACAGACAAAGAACAGGATCACAGAATGAAGAGACTTGAAATTTCGGAGGTACCGACCTACATATGTTCGTTAATAAAAGGATGAAGGAAAAAAGGCATTATAGGTATCAATAACCTTATCTCAAAAGGTTTAAAATCAGAAAACAACCTAAAATCTATATAAAGCCCTTAAGCTATTTTTACAGACGGTACGTACGGTACTCGTACCTACTTTAATTCTGTCCTACAATTTTCGAACAGCTTCCGAAACCCATTATGTACATTTGAGCTTACGCATACTTGTTGCTACATTCTGTATTCAAGCGCTTTATGTTATATCTTAAAGCGCTTTCGAGTGCACCTAACTAACGTCTCCGTGGGTTTCAAAGGGTTGGTTTAATAGGGCGCATTTGTCCGGCGCGGCGTGAAAAGGGCCCATTGGTCGAGCATAATGCGAGATCCTAACGAGGTCTGTACAACTTTGGACGTGTTTGTTTACTTTGCTACTCTGCTGAAGCAAGATGCTACGGAGACGATAAATGTACCTTCTACTAAGGCTGATGTTGGTTAAAATCGAGCGTAGCTCTAGTCGGCTGAAACTGAGAAAACTGAACATTATGAAAAAGTTTTCTCAAAAAAGTTTTGTTTCTTTATGATATAAACTTTTGACAAGTTTATTGTAGAATGATGCCTGGCTAGATGGATCGACGATCAGCGTTTTTCTTTTTTTTAGTAGGTAAGGGATCACCTGCTTATAACTGTGTTTAGATAGACACAGGGTTTAGATTCACTTAGGCCGGTGAAACACTGCTAAAAAAAGCGCTCGTCCACATTGATGGTCAGTCTCGAAAGCCCAGTAATTTCAAAAGCTATAACAGTGCCCTTCGAACCGGAAAACAGTAATACATATTACACATTACTACTTTGCGGCAGAATATCTGGCACTGTGTTGGTAGGTACCCATCTAGACGGCATTTTTCAGCGATGAAAAATTTGGGAGAAGATGAATTAATAGAACTAATAATATAATCGGTCTCAATGTCGCGCCATGGATATTACACCCAACAGTTAACTGTTGTAGGTATAAATGGTCGTAAATAGAGTTTTAAATTACATATACACACAATGAGTGTATCATTATTGTAATATTTAAGTTTGTAGTTGTAGATAACTATAAAATCTATAAAATTATCAACTGTAATGTAACTTCAAACTGAACGTTCCAAACTGAACAGTTTCAGAAAACGTTATCACAATTTCAACCTAAATTCTTACCCACTTTCTTGATATTAAGCCAAGTCGCTGAGGACGTAATTGCATAAATTAAGAGGAGCCCACGATCAAAGGCTGGCACTAGTAACCCATTTACAAAGTGCCTACATTTGCTTACTCTCGACCAAAAATCATATAAAATCAAACAGTAGGTATGGCATTTTCTTAGTGAAAACTTCTTTATGCGTACTGAATATTTCGTGAAGAGGGAATTGGAGTTGGCTACTGTTTTTTTGTGTGTTTGAGCAACAAACATCCATCATCACAAATTTTCGTGTTGATAATTTTAGTGAAAGCGAATTAGAATAACCAAAAGGCCGACGAACAAAAAGCATGAAATAAAAGGGCAACCACAATCAGGGAACAACAAAATAAATTTGTAATATTATAGGTAGGTACACCGTAAATTTTTAATCACCAAAAAAAAATACACTATCAGTTGCCGTTACTGAACGTGAACACAGATAATGGCAAAAAAACATGAAAAAATTTATTGGAATTTTCGTCAAAATAAATTTGATCAAAATTGGATAACCCTTTATTGATAATAATTTAAGGGTAATCCTCAAGGCAAATTTCCATACAATATGTTTCGAACAAACACTCAAAAAGTATGCCGTATTATAGTAATTTCTTCACACTATTCGTTTCGTCTATGTTTTTCGTTTGTGTGAACAAAAATTAGTAAGGTTTCATACATTCATTTAGATTTTATACGTATTTTAAAATTAACACTACTAATTTAAAAACACGTATTAATCACGAATAGTATGAAGAAATGCTCGGGCGCCGCACTCGCACTGCTGTCACTCTGTCAATTTGTAAAAATCCAAAATTCTGACTGCACAGATGCAATGTGCATTGCCCATTAGTTTTTTTGTAATTATAAAGTGGTAGCGTATAATATAGTACTCATATACTTCTACCTGTTCGAAAAGCCTTATGTGCGGTGAGTAGTCGTCGCGTCCACGTCCCGCAATATCACGCAACGTGGGAAGCTGGCTGAGCTACATCCTCGGCGCGTAGCGTTGTTCGTAGCATAATGCGTAGCACGTCGCTACGCTACAATCTCGTGCTACGAAACGTCGTAAAAACGCTACGAAGTAGGGTTGCGGGATTATAATGTACTCGTTGACGCCCGGAACTTCGTTGGAGTACACACTTACCTACACTTCGAAACAAATACCTTCCAAACGAGTCTCTACGTTGTCTGTCAGTCAGTCAGGACCTAGCCTAAGAATATACGAGAAAAAAAGTATAAAGTGCCATTTTTGTTTATTCAGTTTTGTAAATGGAGGATAATGCAACATCCAAGCTGTTGTAAGTATTGATTACTGAAAATAAAAAGTAGAGATTTCCCACTGATGAGCCGCCTTAAGTTACCTAGTAAGGTTTTAAAAATATTATCTATCATATTCTTTTGGTTGAATTAACCTTTGTGAATATATGTACTTATTATTATCTACTACCTGGTAGCTACTAATATCTAGTGTCATTACTGTTTTTGATAGAAAACTGTATTCAACACTGTGATAAGATGCATTACAAGATGTCCAGCCCACAATTTAAACGTCATATTGTGAGTATTTTAACCTAGAAAATGCACTCTTAATAAGTCAAGTTTTTATGTAAAGTGGAAATGTTAATTCACTTGAAAGTAGACCTAAGTTTAATTTAGAAAAGTTAAAGTCTTCGCCCACATTTACATTTGAAATTAAAAGAGTATTAGATGGTTAATAAAATTAAACAGTAAAACAACTTCAGTGAGTTTTTTGGTTTTCCGAAATAAGCTAGATAATCAGTTATTATCAAAAAATAGCTAAGAAAAAATTACGTTTTATTTCAGTAAAAAAACCTTAAACTTAAGTTTTAATTATACCTTACTCCAGTATATTAACAAAGAACTCTTTAGACACATAGTGTACTTGCATCTTAAAAACTAAAAGAAGCTTTAACGCAAAACGAAAGGACAAGCTTTTTACTTTTCTAGTAACTTACGCCTGAAAACAACGTGCTAATGCAGCTTAAAGCTAAATAGTCTAGTTGTAAAATGTTTTTAGCAAATACACAAAAAAACTTAGGAACTTAGCGCTGCCTCATGTGTTTATCTTTGCCCGTAGACTGTGGTGTGATTCCAGTTCGCTTCGTCTCTTCCACCACAGCTCGTCTATAATCGTCTTCAGTGGCTCTAAGCAATGCTTCTTCATCAACCCAGTCCTCGACAGGAACTTTGATAGCATCTTCCTCCGCTTTCATCTTCAATCGAATTTCCTTGACTCGTGCCTCTAGAATATGCTCCCTACGAGTCTCCCGGTCGTATGTCTGAAGCATTAGCTGTTTGTCATTATTGGCAGATTCGGCTAAGTTTTCTGACAAAGACAGGACGTACAACACACCTTTCGCATCTCCAATCGCAACTAATCGTCCCTCTTCGTGAGGTTTAATTTTTAGAAGTGAGTATTTGGATAGTGGCAGTATAATAACTGGCTCGCGGTACTTTCGTAAAAGGTCCCAGTATCGAAATTTTCCATCTGCACCGACAGACATGTAACTGGAAACCCTTTGAGGTGACCACACCACATCGTTTATCGGATGACGGTGTGGCGTGCCGGACACGATCGGAGAAGTATGCACATCATCACTCCATATGTTTACTCTCCAGTCACCACAGGTGATGAACATCTTTGAAGTACAGGGACTTCGGTGCACTGCCTTCACTGGACCTCGTTGAGTATAAAATATGGCGCTCATCGTTTCACTATGCGTCTTTCCCTTTCTGTTCACATTGATGACGATACCAGTATCAGTGCCACACAAAAACCTGGTAGGAAACGCGCGATCGTACTGCAAAGCGCTAACTCCTTCAGCGTTAGCCAAACTTATATGCTCTCCTGGAGGTATACTGACAGACATAATAAGGAGGTCTGTCGGACCAGACATTTTGCGAATATCCCACCACATGCACTTTCCATCCGTAGAGCCACTGAAGAATTCAGTGTTTAGACGTGATTGTATGTACAAAAGCGCTGATACAGGGTCTCTGTGAGCCAAGTGACTGGGACTCATCAAAACTGGCTCTTTTTGAACTCGAACATCGAATAAACATACCCGTCCCTCTTCTAGTCCTCTTATTAGAACTGATGGTTGTACAGGCGAGCAGACAACTTGCCAACAGGCACTTGTCGGTGAGAACTCCAGTGATGGAGCATTGGGGTTCTCTAAATCCCAGACATAGCACGTAAAATTTGAATTGACGGGTCCAATAATAGGATATTTCTTGTTGCAATAAGCTACCACCAATTTTGGATCATCTTCAAAAGTCCAGGCTAAACACGAAATTGGACGATTACCAGGATCGGTGTAGACGTTGTTGACCCTAAGCGAAGACTTTTCTA
This sequence comes from Lobophora halterata, assembly GCA_932526365.1. Taxonomy (NCBI): domain Eukaryota; kingdom Metazoa; phylum Arthropoda; class Insecta; order Lepidoptera; family Geometridae; genus Lobophora; species Lobophora halterata. The sequence continues at coordinate 5,435,529 of OW052012.1, forward strand.
CTGGGTTTTCGGATAGCATCTGCTTGAAATACATTTCGTACATATCTGTGGCATTGTTTTGTTGAATGTAATGCTCAAACTTTGAGTACGAACCAAGTACAGCGTCAACGTATGAGTCATCTCGTTCTACTCGTCTACGCAGTCTCGAAGTCAATTCTTCATCAGCAAAGTGGATTTCCTTAGGCCAGCCACCTTCTGCGTGGTTCATACCTTGCTCTTGGAGAATTATCTGTTTAGTGTTAGCGTAATGCTCAGATGTCGATGTTGAAGCCTGAGAATACTGGTTCACTGGATTTCGAAGGCCGTATCTTCTCTGCTCTGGTACATCAGGGTCGATGGAATCGAGCAGATGAACTGGAACTTCACAAAACATAGGCTGTACTCCGAAACTTTTCCTCACTTTATTGTATGTATATGATAGATCCATTTGAGAAAATGTTATAACTAAAAAACGGTTATATTAAATTTAAAAATTCGCAAAACCCAAAGTTAGTAATTGACAGCGGCATCGAAAATCCTAGGTTGTCTATGGACAGCCAATAGTAAACGTAGTGGTTATATTCTCTTTGACCAATAGGCTGACTCATACGAAAACTGCGAGCCGAGAGAGACTAATATCTTAATATTTTAAAGGTGTGTCTCTTTCTATAGGACGACTATATTTTTTGAACTTTGAATATAAATTAATTGCGACATAAACAAGCAACCAAGGGAAAATTTATTCTGCTCAATAAGATAGCAATGTTATATCTGATTCAATGGTTCATAATATAGTGACTGTACCTAACCATTCAAATGAAACAGAAATATGTTTAGTGTCTAATTTCAAATATTGTCCTGTTTAGTTAAAAAATTATGGTCATGTCCATTTTAATTGTTGTAAACATCAAAGTTCTGAGTTAACAAACATAAAACATTCATCCATTGATAATCTCCTCCTTTTTTTAAGTCAGTTGAAAGCGGTGCTAGGTGTGTTTAGAAGATAGATTTATGCCTGAAATAATGTTAACATCTTATCCAAATACTGATACAAATGTCTTTCTTCCTACTGTTCGCGAATGCCAACTGAATTAAACGAATTCTAAAGAATGTGCCCTTTGGGAAATTTGTCGCGGGAAAAGTTTCTAGTCCTCTAAGTGAAGGTACATTTGGAAACAAAATTACAGCTTACAATTCGTATGCTGAAGCTACACTGCTCTGGAAAGGAAAGTAGCTCTACAAAATGGTAAAAAGAGTCATGAAATTGATTTAATTTTTTTTTAAGAAGTTCTTCAAAAAGTTATTTCTTCTTATAACTACGACTGGACTTATGAGCGGTAGCGCCCATGCTTAAAGAAGAATTATTTTAAATAAAATTGATCATTAAAATCACTCAATCAACAAGTTTAATTAAGTCACAATTTCCCTTTAACCTTTATGAATTAGCAAAATCACCGTATGGAAAATGTAAATTAGTGCTTATTACTACTATAATATAATGTTAACTTAAACTTCCAGAAACCGTAATTTTACAATTTAACGGTTTTAAAACTCGCAAATTATAAAAAACGTTTTTGAAATCGTTCAATTGTAAACAATAGTTTACCAAAAAGGTTTGACTGACATACATACTGCTAATACACCAAGTATGAAAACCGCAGGTTATAACTTTAAAAACAACCCAAAACTTTGTATGAGCTACTGTTATTATTCACTTCTTAGATAAGTCAGTTCTCTTTTTCTACAAAAAATCTTTTTCGAGATAAAATTCTTAATTTATCTACTTGAGAAAAACTTTTATGAACGTAAACACAAATATTTTCTTGTCAAACTGTTTTTACGAAAAGTTAATAAAGTTTCAGTCCAATTATTTTATTTTTGCTCAAACAAAAGATATAGAAAGATATTGGACTGTTAAGATTGTGGATACAATACAATAAAAAATAGCACCAATAATATTTTAATAAGCTTCTATTAGAAGGCTAACCTCCATTACCCAACCACGAATTTTTGACTTCCAGACAACTCTACAAAATGGTAAAAGGAGTTAAATAGATTAAATTTAATCTAAGTCTAAGAATAAAATAAGTATTTTATGAAGTATTAAAGCATTTTTTCTGTAAACATCAAATAATAGCACATATAATAATATAGATATTAATTGACAACACCACTAATCTATCATACTAAAAGAAAAAAATAGAAACTAAAAAAAAATAATTACGTACTAAACTATGTATGTAGCTAATAAAAATAACACATGTTACCAATAAATGCTAATAATAAAATAATAAACTTTAATTAAAATAAACTAAATCTACTATAATCACCAAACTAATAGTCCAGTAGCCGAATACTTTCTGCTCGTACAGTGAAGAGGATAGTCATATTTGTCCACTCAGCTGTGAAGTATGAAATGAAAATATTTCATTAGGTTTCTGCTTTTGCTCTGTTTATTTTGTTAGTGTTGTGTAGTCGTGTCTAATGGATTACTTTTATACAACTAAGACTGTAAAAATTGTTCAGCTAGTACATACACTACATACCTAATACCTACCTATATCTTAGATAAAAATAACTATGTACATAGATAGGTACTTTAAAACTATAATATAACAACAAAAATGAGGTACACTATACATATTTACTTTAAGATATACATGAACAAAATTACAAATTGCCTTTGATAAGTAAATAGCATAACTAATAACAGATTTTGAAATTTAAAAAAAAATATAAACAGATTTAGCTATCTTATCTTATTTCATCTTGTACATTTTATTTTATGATTTATTTATCTTGTACAGGGTATTATTACAAAACAGGTAACAGCTAGGACGATTTGGAAAAAAAACATAGTGATCTCGAGCGCTCCTGAAATTCAATGCTTTTTTGCGTGTGAGTGTTGAATATTTTTAGCTTGAAATGTGAACGAGTAGTATCCCTATGAGAATGTCGACGTAAATCAAGGATGTCCAAAACGCGAAGTCAAAGCTACGTGCTCTTTGCAAACAGCTGAGTAAATAGCGCAACGTCCACGCTGCTAAACTAGCAGAGCAAAGAAAATTACCTTTCACGGATATATAACTTTAGTCTGTAGTGTGTTTTGAGTATAAGCACAAAGCAATAAACTGCAAAAGTTCCCAGAACAAGGCAACACTTCGATATGAACAAATTCGATTTATCTTGAAATCGAAGATTTTAAGTTTTCCTTTAGGAAATATTTCATGGAGTATCACGCAAACATTTGTAGTCCATGAGGTCAGTTAATACTGATGACAGTCATAAAGTAATAGATGCAAATCAAACAATATAAGGTATCGTAGGATTATAAGTTAATATCAGATTAACAATCTTCTTGGACATTTCACTGAATAATTATTTTTATAAATTTACAATAATTCAATAAAACATGTATATTCAATAACATGACCACGTTGCGATATTATACTTGACACTGGCTAAATACACTAATATGTGTGGAGCCAAACACGACGAATAATGTTCTTCGTTAATTAAAAAATCGTTAATGTCAACGAATAATAGCCGATTAGTACCGTGTCTAATAGTCAGGGTGACAAAAAATACCAAGATACAAATTGTTTATTTTTATTTTTATACCTTTCTTTGTCAAACAGTACTTTTGTTTATCATACGACTGAACTATAATGTAGAACATATATTTCGTTTAGCAATGCATTTTGTACTGCAGCTGAGTTTTAATTATCATGAAATATATGCACGTTATTACTGCGATGAAATATTTTTCTCTTTATTAAGATTATTAAATATTCAATTTTAAATTTCTAGACATGAAAATAAAGTATAATATGGTTTAATGAAATGGTTGAATCAGTAAGGTTTGTGATCTGTATTTCTTCGCTTCCATTTCAGCTTTCAGGTAAAAGCTTTTCCTAATATACGTGGTTCGCAAATATTATCTTATCGCTCAAGTGGATGGGTAAATGTTTAATAGAACTCTTAAGCAACATAACTTGCATGTCAAGTACATTAATGGAGATGACAGGTATAACAACCCTATTCACCTCGAAGAGTGTGGCTTAATATACGGTATTATACCTTTCTTAAATTATTTCACACCTCTTCATAAAATAATAAATTGCATCTACAAACAACATACATGTTCTAAGCAATAATTTCGATTTGTTATCAATTGGATATGAATATAACGTTTATAATAAAGAGATGTACCAATTTCAACAACTGTTTGAGTATTTATTCTGTCAGTGTAAATCTTCAACACAATTATTTCATACTTACCTAGATATACATATGTATACTTACGTACTTTCTAAATTTTATTGACTTACGTACCCATATTTAGTATATTGCTGTTGTTACGTGTTATCCAGCAGTAAATGTTCTGCTGAGCACTTTACTCTCATAACAATAAAAAATTGCCTACTTAAAGCTTTTTTCCATCTTGAGCATTTTCATGCCTTTTCTTATTTTCTCTGAAAACATAAACACAAGCAGGCATCGTTTTCCTTCACGCAATGTCCTCTTTCTACTTACGAAAATGGGTTTGACAAGTTATTTGTATTCTTATCGCGCCGAATCCAATCTGTGTTGCCGGAATAAGACTGTGTAAACATAAATTGAAAAGGATGTGCAAAGAAATCCATTGGTCCCATTTAGAGACTCGCTTTGATTATGAACACCCTTGTTATCTTATTGTCCCAAGGATGAGTAGTTGGCAAGTAGGTACCTAAATTATTTTTCTGAAATTTTGTCTCCAACATTTGCTTAGCTTATAAAAACTAAGTTCGAATACCGCATGGTACAAGATCCAACTAAACAGTGCTTATGTATACTTACCACGCGGTACCGCGAGGTTCAAGTTCTACAAAGCTGTATTGAAACGTTCAGTTGAACTGCGCGGCGACCCGCGGGTACCGCGCCGTCTAAATCAGTCAATTAGGTACGGTCCCACCTCACTGCTCTGAGTCTCAGACCTACTCACGGCTAGGGAAGCGAATCCATTGCGCCGACTCTGGAGTAAAGAAACATGATCAAGATGAAATTTTGTAGCTTAACTATACTTTGGAAAAAAAAAAAATTCAACGGGCGCCAAAAATACCCGATTTAAAAATAAAGAGACCATTAGGGATCTATGTACGTTCCTGGGTACAACTGCTACTTAGTCATTTACACGATGCAAGTTTCTTGCCTGTTGTATACAATTAAATTGAAGCAATAAATGACTTGCATGGTCTAAACAACACGTAACATTCTTGATCTGTTATACAAGTTTAGATTCAAAACTTTTCTATGTGTAAACAGTACATGCAAGTTCATGCAACGTTCAACACTTGAATGAAAATTAAACAACGCAAAAACGTGCAATACTTGAAGCAACCTGCTGAAAAATGGTACACGCACATACAAGCCTGTGTTTAGACAATTCAAAACTTGTCAGGAATAATCGCCTAAACATAATTGTATTGGTGAAAACAATAGTCATCAGCAATTATTTTTTGTCAAAACTTTCATACAATAATTGCATTTCATATTTTTACTTATACCCGCGTATAAACAGTTAGGTACTTACAATTCTAGAAGACAAGTTATTGCGCGTCATTTATTGCATTCAATTCATCATCATCATCATCATCAACCTATAGCAGTCCACTGCTGGACGTAGGTCTCTCCCAAGGCGCGCCAGTGAGACCGATCTTCGGCTCTTCTCATCCACTTTCTGCCAGCTATAGCGCGCAGATCATCGCTCCATCTGGCCAAAGGTCGTCCACGTCCACGTCCAAGAACACGTTTACCCCAACGGTTGTCAGTTCTTCGGCAGACATGGCCGGCCCACTGCCACTTCAGCTTGCTGATCCTCTGAGCTATGTCGACCACCTTAGTTCTCTGTCGGATGACCTCATTTCGGATTCTATCCTTAAGAGAAACCCCGAGCATAGCTCTCTCCATAGCTCGCTGAGCGACCTTCAATTTGTGGACCAGCCCTACCGTAAGTGTCCACGTTTCAGCAGCGTAGGTCATAACCGGTCATTCAATTATTGCCGATGTATGTACAAGAAAATGGCATCGTGTAAATGGGCCTTAACTCATATAAAGACACCTGACATGTGGTATTTCATATCAGAAAACTGGTTGTACTACCCGGCAGACCGTGTAAATAGAAACTTTACTTCTCGTTAAGAATTGAAATACAAGTTGGACGAACGTTCTGCTTAGTCAAACTATTTGAGTCGAAAGTTTTAATTGCCTACTAGCATAGTTAATAGCATAGTTTATCTGAATGTTATAAATACTTCACCCTTAATTGGCTCTATACTAATTGTTTGTTTGTTGTTTGTTTTCGTATTGAAGAGTTTACAAGAAATTAACAAATGTAAATAATTAGTTGAGGGAACGCATTTTGTTTGCGTTTCGAATTAACTAATTTTCTTTCTAGTAAGCGCCTCCACTTTCACGAAATTTCAAGTCTAAAAAACTTTAAAAACTCAATTTCTAGTAATAGTAGGTATTAGGTTAAATAGTAGTGGTAAATGTTCAGAAAAAAAAACAAGTCTTTTAAAATGTGATATTCTTGTAATTTTAGTTTGTATTTCTTGTTTTTATTTATTTTAAGGTGATACAATAAAGCATATTCTATTCTATTCTATACTATTCTAGGTAAGATGTTAGTATCTTAGGATTATTACGGTTATGAGCTGAAAAGGAGTAAAAATGAGATAAGACATAATAAAAAACCTATATTGCGATTATACCTAGATAAGATAGATTTACGAGTAGGCTAAACTAGATAAGAACACTAGTCTGTGCCTAGATTGAGTGTTTCCTCCATAAAGTTAGAATGTAAAGAGGGGTAATGACATTTCAATTGCGATACAAGAAATGATAATAAGCATGTGCGAGTAATTGTCTATGTGTTGCTCAAAAATAGTGATGGGCATTCAATAAGATGTTTTATCTACATCGATAACTGTGGTACCTACCCATTTAGCGTCACAAGTCTTAATAGAGAAAAAAATAGTGCCTACTACACAATCATGTTGTTAATAGAGGGTTAATGAGTGGATAATCCTTCAGCTGCGTGTGGGGGTCATCAGAAAATGAAAATATGTTCCCAGTAGAAATCCCACGGACTTAGAATTTTTACTGGGTACATATTTTCATTTTCTGATTAGACCTGAAGTCCCCCACCCGCAGCTGAAGATTATTCACTGATTACGGCACCACCTGTACATATGAAGATTTTAACCAAAGGAATGAGATGGGTTTGGTTATTATTTATAAGATACTAAAGACTAAATAGCCAAGTTTTGGCGTTATTCAGGAACAAAAACTTATCCATCCTCACAAACTTAAATTCATAATACATAGTAGCAGGACTTACCAATATTTACCTACAACTTACTCATCAATCCAAATAGGCGGTAGTCTTCGAAATAAGATTGTGATAGCTAGAAAGTCGATTGTGTATAATATATATATCTGTTCTTTTTTTAAAGTTGGTTGATTATAATAAACAATAATGAAGCCCATGCAAATGTTTTATTCAATGACTGAAAAATACTTTATTTAAGAATATTAATTCTGAGTTTTGTCATTATATGTAGGCACGATACGTAGGTATCTCTGTCATAATATATGTAGCCTATTAGTTTCAGGTAGGTAAGGTAGGTACTATAAAATAGGGATCAAATTGCAATATGAAGTTGGATCTCGCTTTTTCTTGAGTTGAATCTGTAAAAGAGGTTGATTTATGATTTATGTCCTTGTCTAATAATTACTTGACTAATGCCTACTTGCACCAAACTTCCAAAGTTCTAAACAATTACTTCACTCGCTTGACAGATCTTGATCGGTCTGAATCTGAACCGTTAAAAACTGCCAAGCGAGATTGCTTAAGAGCTTTGACAACTTTGTACAAGTCGGCATAAGGTCACAAAATACATTCTTTACGCCTGAATTGAAACATTGTTCAACATGGTACTTACTGGAACATGTAACGTAGGCAGCGAACTTTTCTTCAAAACACGTTAATGTATTCTGAATAAAAAACAATCGTTTTTAAAATGATTGCTGCAAACTTTTATATTGTTTTGATCATCGCTCTGTTTCTGAAGAATTTGTAACCATTTTTTTCTGTTTTGCGGATCCTTTGGTAAGCTGAAATTAAATAAGTAAAAACGATTAGTTATAATAATACTCGTATTTGAAGACACAAAATAAAAATGACACAAGTGGTAAATTTATTTTAACTAGGTAAAAATACCCTAACGATAGAAAAGAAAAGAGTTTTGTACCACTTTGCATAACTACCTACTCATTAGGTACTATCGATATTTCATGACGTCATCATTTTATCAAGCCCTAGCGTAACGAAGCAATATTTGTTTTTACGTGAAAAATCTATTATTTCTCCATATATGTAAGAACCATTTGTACACACGGCAAGAGCAATCAAAACTCCACAAGGCACAACGATTTTATAACTAATTGTAGAAGAAAACTGTCCATAATTTTTTCTACGAAAATAAACCAAATATTTTCTTTACTCACCTGTGAAATGAATGATTATCTGGGTTATTTCTATGCGTTGTGCCACACGTGTTGATTGAGCAAGTAACCATGCTCTTTAAAATTAATAAAATGGTTTCATTTTGTAGATTATTGTAAAAAGATAAAATAATTTACAAACAATAACTGACGGGGTCTCAGGTGCTTCAAAATGTTTTGAGTGACGTGACTTAGTTCTATACTGCTCTTAATCATAAAAAGCTATACTTGCATCTCTTTCATTAACCGATCTTTTGGGGGCGACAGCCGAAAGTATCCGAGATCTGTGGTTTCCTCTGAAGTGGGTAAAAACGTCAGAAATAACTGCATGATGGTGTCAAAATGTGCCTATAACTTGAATAATAAATTGTAAGGTTCATATATTTTTCACATTCTGGTCACGTCTGATGGATCACGTCGGTTATGTTTTTTTATGGGACTCGCCTAATCTGAGATTTATTGTGGATATTGCATGTTCACTCTCTCGGCGGCATACTAGGAACAAGGGCACAACATATTCATATTTAATTACGTTTCTCCTCAGTGAGCGTACTTTATTATTGTAAATAAGATATATTCAACAAAATACCAGCGCCTTCATGCATATAGCTGAGTTGAAACCGGCTTTGCTGCTGTAAAACACAGCAAATTTAGTTTAAACCTACCTATTAATACTCAGGTATACTACCTATTATTATTAGCTATTATTTCTGAATATTTTTGTTTTTCCCTATATGTAAAATCTAATATGATGTGCTACATATGTGATAAAATAAATGGTTGTCTATGTCTACTTACATCAAACTTTGATGTTGTTAGATACTTCTAGATGTTTAACGCACTTATCAGTAGGTGCTAAGTAAACTTTGACGCTTCGATCTTAGTACTCAGTTGTTTAGTTCTAAGTATTTTTTTATGAAAGCAACAGCATGGTGCTCTCTTAGTAGTAAGACCACACTTGCCCATAAATAGCACTTACCTTCCTACATCATTTCTACGTTTAAAACTTTTACGCTGTTTATCCATCACTCTTGAAAAATTGCCTGCTCTACCAAACATGTACGTGAAAAATTGATGCGTGAATGTGAGTGGCTTGCGATTTATTTTTTACGATCGTTTATTATTTGGCTGTTAGGACGGCGAACAACATAATAAAACTGTCCTTTTAAATGTGTTGTTATATAAGGCTGAAAATAATGTTCTTTATGTAGAGTCTACATATAAACTGTTGTGACTTCAGTGCTATTGTACTTGTATTAGCTTTATGGATTTGGAGTGTGGCAAGAAGAGAGACCAAGATGCACTAAATGCCAACCTAAAAGCTAACACAATACATATATTTGACGTTCGTCCGGTGCTGAAAAATTGACAATAAATCATCAACACTTTGATGTTTATGTGGTAAATGAGGTATGTTTTTTGTTTTGGTCATGAGAGTGACATAGTTAAAAAATAAAGGGTCTAAAATCGAATTCGGTGATAATATTTTGGTACTCGAGTTTTCAGTTTATAAGAACTTTAACTTTTTCACCTTTATTATTTATTAATTTGATTTATACTCTCAAATTATTACCGATGAATAGGTATCATGACCATCATCGTCATATTAGCCCATCGGCACCCACAGCGCCACCTCTTTATCAGCTATTCGTTGTATTAAAACACTTTTTGAATAACATTCAGGCCGATTTCACGTACCGAATTTTAATTCTTCACCGACTGAAGGAAAAACACGAAGCATCTCAATCAACCTCAAGGTTATTTGTGTTTGTTCTCCCTCGGGTCGAGGGTCGGTCTAGAGCCGGCCTGAATTTTTTGATGTGCACTTTTACACAATACGTTGCCTATTTTTCGGATATATTATTACTTTTCAAAGTTTTGAAGCTGACACTATCTGTTATAGAACATAGGAAAAATCATTATCATATATCGTAGGTCGTAGATCATATAAATATTATTATGTCATTAAAACTCCATTTACAAATGTTGTATACAATTATAAGTGGATAGCAAATTAAACTTGTACTGTAGAAACTATTAATGTAATGAATCTTTTGTGGTTTTTTGTGTTTGTAATTATACGTACCAAATTTCAAGAGTTATATAAATAGCCAGGCTTGTTTTTGGGCTGGTCATTGTTATCTTTAGTTAATAAGAATATTTTTTTTTTTTTTTTTTTTCATATTAACATGGTAGACAATGAAGAGCTTCATGAAACTTGCCATCTTGTAGGTAAAACTTGTGCAAGTTAACATTAGATAGTACTTACTCAAGACTCTTTAGTAAGTAATCCGTCACCATTAGGATAGTGCTTCGTAATCTATGTTGACAATATTGAAGATACTCGATCTGATACTCCCCCAAAACTGGGGCTACAACTTCTCTGATCTGAGTGCAAACTTGTCAGCACCTTCAGTAAACACAGGTATTTGCATGTCCGTGTTCCGAGACCTTTGCAAACAGTAATATCCGCTCTTGAGATGGAGCACTTTTGAAGGCAAGGAACTACGTGGATTAGGCGAGATTCTACTGCTATCTTTGTATACTTACCTACCAACGTTTTGTGGTATTTTTACGGGAACCTGGTAAGTAATCTTTAAGTTTGAGAAGGAAACTGACGAGAGGATTTTCTTCATTTTCCTAGAATAATTATATTATTATTTTTTAAATATCCTATATCTTCAAACTTTTAGTCTACTCATTGTTCCTCACAAGCTTTGACCGCTTTTATATTAGTTAGATTTAGGATTTTAGATAAGTTAGCAGGAAAAGATATAAAGAAAAAATATTTTAAAACTAGCTGACCCGCGTGCGACTTTGTCACCCGTTAAAGAATCTTTTTTTGTCGATGTTGTTTGTTCCACACTCGCGGAAGAAATGTCCCAGAATATCAAAGTGTCAGTCTAATCAAGTCAATCAATACTTATACGCTATATCCTCTGAAGAGATGTAGTGTAATTTTATATACAAAATTACGCTAAAATTTATTATTAAATAGTCTGTAATTCTGTAATTCTTTATTGTACACAAAAAAACGATATCGTATAAAATATTTAAAAGAAAATACATGTACAAAGGCGAGCTTAACCCTAACAAGAGTTTTCTTCCAGCAAACCTTAGAGGATAGAGAGAGGCTATGGTAAATGTGGGGGCGTGTACTGTAATTTAAATAATAATGGCTAAATTATTAGAAGAAAAATATTTATAATATGTAATATTTATAAATATACTTGAATACCTACATATAATGAATACTACTACTAAGATACATACTAACTATACTAAAATTTATACCTATACATAAATAAATATAAAACTACATAAAATATATAATTATACCATACATACAAAATAATGTACTTATAGGTATATATAAATATGCATAAATACGGACAAGTATCTATCACAGAGATAAGTAGTGCTCTTTGACTCTGCTTTTAAAAATGGTTAGTGACTGACTGGCTCTAATAGCGTGAGGAAGAGAGTTCCACAGTTGGACAGCATGGACAGTGAAAGAGTCACCGTAGCAGCGGGACGAATGAATTGGTGTCTTGAGAAGAAGGGACGTCGTAGACCTTCATGGCTTCCCACGAGGGACAAAATAGCTGAAACGCTCACGGAGGTAACTAGGAGATAAGGGATTCAATAGAGTATTATAAAGGAGAGTGAGAATATGAAGGTCACGTCGACGTCGAATAGGGAGCCATTTCAACTGAGACCGAAATTGGGAAACGTGATCAATCTTTCGCAATCCGAAGATGAAACGGATGCACAGGTTCTGAATGCGTTCTAATTTATTAACAAGTTCCTCCGTGGCATCAAGGAAGCATACATCAGCGTAATCGATGATAGGTAATAGTAAAGATTGAGCAAGACAGACTTTAGTCTCAAAGGGTAAAAACTTTTGGAGACGCTTGAGGGATTGGAAAGAATAATTCACACGTTTGCTGATCAAATTCACCTGAGGACCCCACGATAGCTTACTGTCGAAAATGACCCCTAGATTCTTAGCGTTGCTAGAGAATTCAATCGGCACACAGTCATACACAACTGAAGGGAAGGAATATTGTTCTAATATGTTTAGCATATAAGGAGTACCTATGATCATGGTCTGAGACTTTATAGGATTGACTAAGAGACCAAAGGCTTTCGCCCATTCACTAACGTTGTGAAGGACAGTGTTAATTTGATCGATGCCATCAGAAATCTCTACAGCTTTGAAATGGTGATAAAGTTGAAGAATAGTCTATGTCCTTTTCAGGCTTAGTACCTATTATATTGTAAAGTTTCAGTTAAATCCGTTCAGTCGTTTTTACGTGATGGACTCACACACAAACAAAGGTACCTTACCGATAAGTCCCAGTTTTCCAATAAAAAAAAATTGGGTCATGTTATATAAATTCTACTGAACACGTTTCTACATAGGTGTGTACATGAATTCGGGGTCTACTACTTTATTATATTATGTACCTAGAAGATCTTTAAAAATATTTTGTGACGAAATAGGTTAAATATCCTCACCACTAAATTTCGAATAAAACAGCAGCGAGGCGACGTAAGCTAAACGCCTCAATCGATCTCGGTGTCACTTAGGTATAATGATAATTTATCATCTGTGTACACTTGGCTGAGGGCCGCCAGGCTTCTTCTCATCAAAACACTTGAAGGCAAAAACACGTTGGAATTAATTAATAGACTAAAAACTGTTCATAAAAAAGTAAAATAGTTCTTTCGAACCAGTGTGGTGAAAGGATTTCAAGTGCGCTTCGAAGAAGCTCCTTTCGTGCACTGTTGTACTCCTCCTACTAACTCAAGACGGAGTTAGTAGGTAAACTCTCAGACAAGCTTCAAAGTTGCAAATGATCATCCTATGCTCGTTTGGTATTTTGTACCTGGATTGTTCAAATGTATTTTATAATAAAAAAATACTTACTCAGACTGTGGTCTGGAATCGCCAGCCAATGTTAAATTAAAATTAAAATGAACCCTACTAACTTAAAAACACGTATAAAATCTAAATTAAAGTATGAAACCTTACACTTTTTTTGTTGACGAAATCGAAAAAACATGGACGAAACGAATAGTGTGAAGAGTTACTATAATACGGCGTAATTTTTGAGTATTTGTCCGAAACATTTTGTATAGAATTCGGATTTGAGGATTCCCCTTAAGGCCCTTATTATATTCAGCGGAGTGGCCGCGCGGCCAGGCCACTCCTTAGGGCCTAATTATAATCAGCAGCGCAGCCGCGACCAGGCCGTTCTTACGACGATATTCAATAGTCTTTTAGGCATCGAAGTATATAAATGCGCGGGCGTCCGAAAAACACGTTGAAACTGACAAGAGCGACCGATCTGCGCGGCTGCACCGCTGAATACACTGAGCCATTCCTACCTACTTATGTCATGATCTGCGGTCACATGTCTGTTAGTATCCTCATTTCCTGCAGTCGTCAAGATTCTTATTAAGAAGTCCCAAAGGCAGCCTACTCTACATTGGAGTCTGATCTACTCTTCTTTTGAAAACCACACTATTGTACTTTTTATATCTCATAAGTTTGTCACTTGGGATTTTGTTAGTAAAAACGTATTCATTATAAATTACAAGAATTGTTAACATTATGGAGTTGTTAATTTATTAGGTACGTACTTATTATTCAATGTTACAAAATTCTCTGTTACCGTATTTTGACTAAGTATAAAAACTTGTTAAACTTTTGATCAAAGGTTTAACAAACAGGCTTAATTTGTCGGGAAATTAAGTTTCTCAAGAACTTGTTTGAAAACGTCAAGGACAGTTTAAATTGCCGTTTATCCGTAATGGAACATTTCGTTTTGAACAAAATGTTAATAATGTCATTTTAATCCCTGCATAATAAGTCTATGTAATGAGAAGAGTCTCTTGAATTGCTTAGATGGGTAGAGTTTTCAGTAAAAGAGCAGGTCACACATTAGGCTAGGAGCTGCTTGTCAAGCGGCATATTACGATTCAATAGAACGGGGTTCTCAAAACGCGCGTTAGCAAAGCGTTACAAAACGCCCAATGTGTAGCCGCTCTAAAATTGAACGCAACGCCACTCGCGCAATCAGTCTAATCAGTGCGGTTTCAGATTAGCGGAGTTACAAAGCGGATTCGCCACTCGTATTCTGTTTTTTGCAGCGCGTGTTTGTGAGTCTGAAAAAAAAAGAAATATTTCTAAAAAAACCGCACGAAAAATACGCTAGTCTGAAACCGCACTAAGTAAGGGAAATGGTATGGCGGCTATGACCAACCAACACACCAAGTATTTTGCAGCTAATCAGCTTTTAGCGTTTTTCATTATGCAAGCTCTTTACTCAATCAAGTGCAACTCAAGTTTCAAGGTATACTTAGGTTTTCTCCAGCTATAACAATATACCCCTGAGACGAGACAAAGGATGCCAAAAGATCGGATTCAGTGGCACGCCTCAGGAGAGACCTACATCCTGCAGCGAACTGATGCCTTATATTGATGATAATGATAAGTCGAAGGATTAGGTATGTACGTACGTAAATTAACAAAATATTTTTACTGTCAATAAAAAAGCCTAACTCCTAACTGGGGTTTCAAATAAGTTTTTTCAGAGAATTGAAAAGTGTTTTCTTTATTTACAACTTTATGTATCAACAGGTTTTAATAAGATAGAAACAGGACTTTTGAAGCATTTTTAAGCTACGCAGTAGAATACAAAATCCAAAAAACAATACTTAAGTTACTTATAGGTTCCCAGTAGTAGACATGAAATTTGAGTAGTAATAAAATTTGTAAAGCAGAAAATCTATTAAGTACCTATTAATCTGTGTTAGTTCATAACGTATTTCTAAGTTACACGAGTACATACATAAAACAAAACCAAAAATGTGTTGTGGGTAAATACTCAAGTATTATTTTCTTTTAATAACTTTCACAATTCGATTTAAATGCATATTTGTACTAAAAAAACCACAGATTATTTAAGAATATCTTAACTCAAACTGAGAATCACAAAAACGTATTTAAATGCATACCAGCAATCATACTCTACCCAAGCAATAAACCTACAACATCATGGATTTAATAAGACTACAATTTATTGCAAGGTTTATCAAAATTGTTATTACCTTATTATTACATTTCAAATAGCCCTGAAGCTGTTTTATTTCAAATATTATGACACAACATAAAACAGTGAAATATGCCGTTTTTGTTCAATGTTATTACAAGCGTTCGAGACGGCCATGATGGTATTATACAACCGTAAATAAAGAGGGGAGAACACCATTAATCTTTTTGCATTTCTTTTCAGCTCTATCATTTTCATAAAACAATTAACGACCCCGTGTTGGTCCCGTTTTGTCTGCATAATATGTTTTTTTCACTCATAGCTATCTTACAGCCGACACTGCTACGACAACGTTCCGTCTACTTTTACTTTTATTGAGCTTTACAATTTTATAACTAAATTTATGTTGTTCGTGTGAACTGACTGCATTACTTATCATTTTATCAATGTTCGTTTTCATTTCTTTGAAGGGTTTCTCTTTTACTTTGATCCATCGGTCGTTTTTCCAGTCATACTTCCTGCCTATTCCAAGTAAAATATTTTCGAATGTTGGCCAGTCAGTTGGTTTATATTTATTCGAATAAATGAAGCTTGTATCTGTGGATGTCAGCTGTGTGGTTTCCGATACATCTGCGCCTTTGTTATTAAACATATAGATGGGGTTTTCCGAAGCGAGATCTTCCCTTTTCTGCGTCGTTTCTGTATTACGATACAATATATTGGTCAAATATTTGTAGTGTATTCCATCCACATTATCGCCCTTGAGCCATTCGTTTGGGTATTCATCGTAAAAGGCCTCTATTTCTCGTTCGAGTTTTTCTGGAAATAGAAAAATTGTTACTTTGTAACCTTTCTCAGAAGTAGCTTATATTTAATTCTTAGAATTAAGGATGTTATCATGTTATTAATACAAGTGATGAATATTTAAGTTATCATAGAGGTCTACAAATAAGTTCAATTTAGACATGAACCAACTCTATGTTACATAATATCTAAAAATATTACTTTAACAATTACAAAAATAGCTAACGATTACTTGTTTTTACCTGAAATCTTCTTGTAAACTATGATATCGTGCTGGATATTTTCTTTGTCCCGTTCCTTCCACCTGCCATCACCTTGATCTGTTGGGAATAATTTGAAGTCGTATTATTTCCTCGCACAATTCTTCCGAAGGTTGAATGGGTCGGATTCCATTTACAATGAACAAGGAAAAATTTATAGGGATTGATTTCCTGCCAGAGAAGTGATATTTTATCGCTGTTTCGAATGTGTTATACCATGGACCTGAGTGTGAAATTTACTGGCTTTATTGCAAACTACCGGTACGTTTGAGACCAATTTCAAGTGTTTTACGATGTTTGCTGTTGTAGCAATTTTACAAACAATGTTATGAGTAGTGTCGTAATATGTTTTACAGATAAATGCTTTAAAAAATAATTTTCAGCTTCCAAAGTTTTCTAAGTTACAAAAACATTCAGTTATTATTTTATAGTTAATAGCAATAGGTATTGTAAAATATGTGAACATTGGTTGTGAAGTAATTATTATTTATTAGGCATTATTAATAAGATAAATTTACTCTTACCTATACACACACTCAGCATCAACAAGTACCACATTGGCATTGAGATTTTTCTCATGACAGGTAGGCAGGTAGGTCGTCCAAAGTAGAAGTAGAGATCTGTAATAAGGAAATGTTTATTTATACCTATAATAAATTAATTACGAAACGATCGAAGCGTTGAAAACTTAAATACTACAAATGAGGTATAAAGTTTTCTTAATTATAGGTACTTTTATGCAAACTAGTTTAGTCTTTAAGGGGAATCCTCAAATCCGAATTCCATACAAAATGTTTCGGACAAATACTCAAAAAGTACGCCGTATTATAGTGATTTCTTCACACTATTCGTTTCGTCCGTGTTTTTTGATTTCGTCAACAAAAAAAGTGAAAGGTTTCATACTTTAATTAAGATTTTATACGTGTTTTAAAATTAACCCTACTAACTTAAAAACACCTTTCACTTTTTTTGTTGACGAAATCAAAAAAACACGGACGAAACGAATAGTGTAAAGAAATTACTATAATACGGCCTACTTTTTGAGTATTTGTCCGAAACATTTTGTATGGAATTCGGATTTGAGGATTGGCCTTAAATGAGTAATCTAATAAGTATGTAGATATATCAGTAATGTTGTTCAATTTCGGGCTTGATCTTCAAAAAGGCATGACTCCTGCCAAGTACCTACTACGAGTACATGTAAATAACTTTTTGCCTAATCGGTATGTCTAACCATTATTTCGATCGACTTTCAATCCGATGATCGTGGGTTCGAACCCGGTCGTTTACCAATGGATTTTTGCAATGCACACATAGATTTTTTGATCAGAACTCACAAAATATGGTGTCATTGAATGAACCGAAATAATCAATTTTGATTTGATTTGATTTGATTACAACACGTGCTTAACGGTAACGAAAAACATCGTTAGGAAACCCGCATGTCATAGAATCTAAAAAGTTTGAAAACATGTTATAAAGTGCACGAAAGAAGCCTCTTTGTTATGCACTTGAAATCCTTTCACCACACTGGTTCGAAAGAACTAGTGACACGATTAAGAAGAAGTATTATTCAACAAATAGTATAAATATATTTAGTAATAAATCCTAATAATCGTAATAATAAGTATTAATTGTTATATTCTGAGAATAGTAAACGCACCAGCCGAAAAGGTTCCTCTTTTTTGCTAGTTGTGTAATAAAAGTATCTAACAGCAGAAACTGTTGTGTCGGTAATAGATAAACCACAAACTGCGCGAAAGAACTATTCAACTCTTTCTATAAAAGATTAGCTCTGCAAGCAAAGTATTAGTTAAAAGTCTAGTTGCAAGAGCTCTTACCCAAAGCGTGGAAAATGCTCCGGCATTTTTAAACTTTTGCAATTTTTCGATGTTTGTCGCCGGCGAGATTGTTAAAATTAGATTTATGATAATTTTCTCTCCGTGAAAAGCAGGGTGAACGATGTGGTGACTTTTTAATATTTTTTATATGCCACTTTTCTGTTCAAAACGTCGCCATTAGGGCGCCATTGAACACACCCGCGACATTTTTTTTTTATTTTGTCTGTAGACCCCTCTGTAGGTACTCGTGTCTTGTTAATTTTAAACTACGGATTTACATTATAATTGAAACCCAAATACTGTGAACTTATGTAAAAAATACTAAGTTATCAAAACTATCTAGTTACTAGGTACAAATGATTAGAGCAGACTGTTTTATAATTTTCGTTTTTTTTTTAATTACTACTCTACTACGAACGGTAGATATTAAAATATTTGGGCTTAATTTCGTTGTTCTCTTTGCATAGTAGTAAATATAAATTTGTTGTTTTATGATAAATCTAGCTTACCTAAGTAATTTTCTCTGAATAAACTCTGTCTGAACATTTCATATTCAGAGAACTCTGGATAGGCGGTTTAGCCCGAGGCCTCAAGAACAGTAATTTGAAAACTGGGTAGGTAAATATATTATGTATATTATACGAGCATTATTCTAATTTTAAATAAATATTAAGTATTATGTAATTATAATACCTAGGTGCTACAAAACTGTTTGAATGTATTATTTGAAGGAAAATGTACAGTCAGCTGCACAGACATGTATATACTCCCAAGTTTTCACATTTATAATTATACTTTTAATTTCGCAAAGAATTTCTCTTCTGACAAATGATATAAAAATTGAAAATTCTTGCGTGCACTTTTTTATGCAAAAGTTTGAGTAAGTAGGTACTATATTACATGTCTAGTCTATGCAGCTGACTGTACCTAGATTATCTCCTTAGATTTTTACTTTGATAAATTACGAGATGCTATAGATTACGAAGACTCTATAATGTTATAGGGTTTTCGTAATCTATTGCGAAATCTTAATCAGCCTATAATTTTCCCACCGTAGAATTATAAGCCTTGTGTCGACTAATAGAGCAAATAGGTGTCCAATACTCTAGAATTTTAGCATGTATCACATTGCACAACAACAGACTTACCTATATTATAAATTCGAATGTCTAAGATGATGTATGGTCATATAATATAAATTCATATACATAAATGAATGGATTTCGGTATGTTGAGTGATGAAATTCAACTATAGTTTAGAAACTAGAAAAAGACATAGGCTGCTTTATTAAGTCAGAGGAAGCAGCTTTAAAGTTGTACTCGTACGAACATGTACAAGCATAGGTAGCTAGATTGAAATACGAAAGTGCTCTTTGGGAGGGATTGGTGTCCAGCTGTGGACTGCGATTGGCTGATAAAGATGATAAAGTAGGTAGGTAAAGGATAGTAAGGCAAAACATATTTTCAACCGACTTCAAAAGAGGAGGAGGTTATCAATTCGGTTGAATGGTTTTTTTTATTTTGTTTTATGTTTGTTACCTCAGAACTTTGTTGTTTATTAACCGATTTGAAATTATATACTTTATACCTATAGAAATTTCATCAAAATCGGTTCAGTACTTTAGTTTTTATATCAAAACAACTGAAAAAAATATGTGGTCGAAGTAAACGAAATTGTGTATTTTACTTCCCTGTGACTTTTCAGTGGTGTTTACGGTCTCTAAAACAGTCCAATTGAAGTCGGTTGTCGTCTAAGTTATTGTAAAACCTTGTTTAGTTCATGTGTTAATCTATGTACCTAAAGGTGATAAAAATAAGTATTTTATCTACTTATGATAAATGAATCAGCACGAAGGCTTTCTATGGTCTTATCTTCGGAATATATTAGCTATTAATTAATTGTAATGACCATGAAACAGCCTGGATTAATTTGGTTTTGCAATTAATTACCAACAGCGCCACAGATCATAACTAATGTAGATTAATTTAATGTACCTATGAATAATAGCTTCATCATAAATTATAATTTTAGTATGAAAATATTGATCGAGCGAAGTGATGTTTTCGAGCTAGCTATTTTTGCTGTTTTTGCTGGAATAAAATATTGAATTAATTTATAAAGTGTATCAATGTACCTGATCGGTTTATCTCTGGAATTATAGCAAACTACAGTTGACGCCACGTCGGTCGCTTCGCTATCCCTTCAAATTTCAAGTCTATTATGTTCAGTAGTTTAGCCTGTACGTCATCTGTCAGTTAGTCAGCCAGGACTTAAGCCTTTTATATTATAAAGAAAATGCAAATTATTAAAATTCCTTTCTTAGTACGCGCTTAGATAGAAAATGCTTTTCACACCACCTGCTCGACAATATCCAATTACATATCATGCTATCATCAAGGTAAAGCAAAGCATTACCTACCAAGGGAGGTAATGTTGTATGAAACTCCCAAGGGTAGTAATGTGATTTGAATTTGGAACGTAAAATTCGTGTGGAAACTCGTGGAAAACTCGAAGTAAAAGATCGCCCATATGGCATTGTAAAAAGGTTTGTTCTAAAATCGAACTCCAAAAAAACCACTCATAAAAAAAAGAAAAAAAGCGCGTCTTCAAAGATTGTGAAACAAAAGACGGTGTTTGCTGCCTGGCTTTTTATTGCCTCGCAGAAGGTGTGAAAAGTAGAGTATGCTCCTCTGGGCTAAAGCCTGTCTTCGTCATGGGTAGCTTGAACCCCTCGCGTCACTCAGGACTCTACATAACTCCCTCGCGATACTGCTTTATTTCCGTAGTGCATAGTCTACTATTATTGCACAAGGTAAAAAACAAGTACACAGGCAAACTTAATGCAAGTTAGCACTTACACTTCTTGACGAACATACCCTTCAAATTTCAAGTATCTTCGCTCAGTAGCTTTGCCTGTATGTTGTCTATCAGTCAGTCAGTCATTCAGTCAGTCAGGTCCAAACCTTTTAATATATTGATTGATGATGAATGGTGGCAATGCATATGGCGATAACTCTCCTCCTTCAAATTCGGGTAAAAAAGCCGTCTGACCCCATTATTATCACCGATCCAGGCACATAAGGAAACATGATTGGAACCTCAAGATTGTCCTACATAGATTTAGGAGTGATTTTGGAATAGAAAATTGGAAGCTGATAGAATAAAATATATACTTGTAATGGGAAGGGCTCTGAATTCTGTAATACAGTTTATAAAAATTAAAACGGAAAACAGCGTCTGTACCATAACTTTGTACCTATGTATGTTTTTGAAACTTTTTTTTTTAATATTATAGTTTTAAATAAAAATGCTTATTTACCAGAAAAAACGTGCCTGTACAACTTTGATTTTACATTTTAAGCTTGCAATAGTACTACCCGCACTAGAACTATAAGCCTGTATAGCGATTATTGTATTGATGTATATATATTATAACCTTGTTATATACCTATAGTGAATACAATGAATATAAATTATGAGGACGTGGTGGCCGAGTGGATGAGGCCCTTACCTTGCGATCTGATGGTCGCGGGTACGAATCCCGGTGGCGGTCATGCGTAAATAGGTTTTTTCGGTCGAAAAAAATCTATGTATGCATCCCACGTTCTCGCAACGGTGAAGGAAAGCATCGTGAGGATACCGGCAAGTCGTAGAACCAAAAGTTCGAAAACATGACATGTGTCGAGTGCACGAAAGGAGCCTCTTCGAGGCGCACTTGAAATTCTTTCAACACACTGGTTTGAAGGAACTAGTGACACGATAAGAAGAAGTTAATATAATTACCCAAAACAGCCAAAATATATAACCGAAATAACCTGCTTAAATTAATCGAAGGTTCAAAATAACGTTTTAGCAAACAATCCAAAAACCAACGAACCTTTATCAAACCGGGACGGCAGCGCACTGAAACTCTAAACCCAAAGTTCTTCTGTCACGAAACTTCTAACAGCTCTGTAGCGAACTTTATTTCTCCGCGGCACAAATAAACGTGCACCCTCGTCGGGCTCCCGGTCTCAACTGAAAAGCTAGCTCATTTTCTACGCGGATTTTCTCCAACAACCCTTCAATGGTTGCTTGTGTACGACGTACATAGATCGCTACTGAAACACCGTAACTCTCTCGTCGCTTTTGAAACAAGGCATTGGTTGACTATACCATTAAAGTGTCGTTGCTGATCGTAGTGAAAGGTCTGTTTTTCTACCCCTTCTACTCATGTTTCACGTCTGCAAGGTGAGCTTCCCAATCAGACGTTATAATTTAGTTGTGGCTATCAAAATTAATTACTTTTTCAATATTAAAATTATATTGCTTATTTATTTTTGTTCTTTTTATTACTGTATTTATTGTGTATTACAGAGCACATGCCTACGTACTTATATTTAGTTTTTATCGTGATTGAGCAGTTTTCTTTGCTTTGATTTTTAAGGGGTTCCGTATCCATTTGAATCGTATACTAATCTTATTCTATTTTATATTTTTGACACATCTTATCGCAACTAAAGCACGTTTGGTGCAAGTGGGCATAAATGTACTTTCTTGGTTGACATATCCACTTTTTTTGTCAGCTTTATGAAACAGTGTGAGCCAAAACAGTGAGAGTCTATTACGTGAAACCAATCTTCTCGCTTTTCGACCTTTGTATTTTAACCCGCTTTTACAAAAGTCATTAACAATTTTCGTTTACAAAAATGTACATTAATGCTGGCGAGAACTCATTCCTCCTTTGTTTTGGTCTATGGCGGCTCTACATTCTTGACGAGACATTTTCACGCAATGGTGAGCTCTTGTTTTGGCCTTAGTCTTATCCTTAATCATCTTCAACATCTTCCTTAAGCCCTTATTAGACGGTAGGAAAGCTTTTGACTGCAACAATATTTACGTAGGATCGGTATGTTCACAGCTGAGTTAAACTCATTGGCACCACCTATAGAACAGAAAGAAAAACAAAGATATCCGCATTAACTCTGCTTTAAAACAAAAACTCTGCAATTTGCAATCGTTATGAATTTTCCAATGTCTCGCCGAGAATGTAAAGACGCTATTTTAGGTGGCTCTTTTCATGCCTCTTTTCATTTTCAGGGATCGTCGGCTTATAGTCTTTCTTTGTGTGAATACAATTGTACCCGTAATCGTTAAACGTACCCGAGTTTTGGGTTTGTACCGGCTTATCTTGTACAGTCCACTGCAAAAATGTAAGATGTTTGCAAACGTTTAGTTGAAATACATTACTTCCTTGCTGTGTTTTGTATTTGAGTATCTGCTCTATTAACTTTTTTGGTGTGGACTGTATCACCCTACTAAAGTTATAGGAACAAATTTTGTGAGGATGGATAGATGGATATTTTTTTCACAGATTTGGCTGATATTCAGTTGGGTTATAGCTGAATAAGTCTACTTTTTGTCCCTTAACTAAGCGGATAAAGTCGTGGGCACCAGCTTGTATTTTACATGTATATCTGGTGTATACAAGAATCAAGATTAACCCACATAGAAAGTTAACAATAGCGTGTTGATGTTAAGATAAGCTGATTACTATTTCATTTCGATTTATCGCGATGGGCTTTACACTCGAACTAGAACGTTGGGTGTTAAGCCTAGTAGGTAAAACTGTTTATATGTAGGTACTAACAGAACTAAAGGTTGCGCAAAATACATAGTTCTGGGAATCTTTAAGCCTTGATAGATAAGTTTTTTCCCGTGACTTCTAAGTCAACTATTTTAGCTACAATATTTTAACTTTTGTATAAGTAAAGGTGTTCACTGATGTTTCTACTCTTATTACAGCATTACCTTACTACTACAATATTATTACAAAATGGAAATGAAATAATAAATGAAAAAATATATTGAACTTAACACTTTAGTTACGTAGGTACCTACATTTAAAGCTTAGAAAATATATATGAGTAAACATAATAATACTTACCTAATTAATGCTCACCGAGAATAGGCCTAAGTCCCAGCAGTGGGAACATTATAAGCTGCTTTATATGCTAATCAAGGCTTACAATGATAAAAAAGGCCTCACATTTTTTTACCAATATTTGACACAAATTATCACAAAGAACTTGTATCATAAAATTCTTCGATTGTCTGCAGCTATAATAAGCTGCTTTGTACTTCTTCATCTTATCGTGTCACTAGTTCTTTCGAACCAGTGTGGTGAAAGCATTTCAAGTGCGCCTCGAAGAGGCTCCATTCGTGCACTTGACACATGTTTTCGAACTATGGTTCTATGACATGCCGGTTTCCTCACGATGTTTTCCTTCACCGTTATGCACGTGTTAGAAAAGGGATCTTAAATGTAAAGAATATTAGTGAAATAATGAAAATAAGTATAAAATTAATAAAATCATTTATTTAAATTACCAAAGCAATAATTATCAGGGCGTTTTTAGATTCCAAAAGTTTAAATATCTAAATATATTTTAATCATCAAGAAATCTTATCAAAATAATGCTAAATAAGTTATTTACCAAGACAAACCATTCCGTTATAGCATTTTATTGTCTACCTCAAATCACTATCATGAAGTTTTACAGAATGTGCACAATTTATTTTAAAACTACCGCTTGTCTCGCAAATTATTACACTTGATGGAGTATTAATCTACTTTTACGCTAAATATTTTATAATGAGGTTACAAGAAATAAGACAGGAACTAGGAAACATAAAACTAGGAAATATTATTAGTTTTCTATGAAATATTCAATAAATTGAAACACTGGAGAAGCCAAGAAAATAGATGTCTAAAAATGTTTAGTTCTCCCAATTAAAAAGGTAGATACTAGGTAAGAGGTAGGTAGGTACATCACCTTTTTCAAGTAGTTATTCACTTTAGCTGCCAGACGAAGACTAGCCCGATAATGGACACACAGCTGCTTTTAAAGCAGTCTCATTTACAATGAAGGTAGTCTATAATGAACAACCGACTGAACTTATCCTAAAACTAATTTAAAAAATGAAGTTGTACACAATCCAAGACAACATTACGTTTCATTATACGGTAAAAGAGTTTTATGAAAAACCGTTCCAATATCTATCAGTTATCTGTTCCCATAAAACATGTTTGCCAAGTTTGGAGATAGATGGCGTTGTTTAAAATGTCCAAGCTTATTATTATGATAATTCAACAATAGATAAAGGATTTTAACGAACAATTAATAACATCAAAATTACAATACTTACTTCATAATAAATACCTACTGTTTACAATAATCTTTCACACGCTTTGTGCTAATAAAGGCTTACAATGATAAAAAAAATGATTTTGCCTCACATTTTTTATCAATATTTGACACAAATTATCACAAAGAACTCAAATCATAAAAATCTTCAATTGTCTGACGCTATGATGATGCTGAAATATTGTTCAATGCGGGCTAACCTATTTTCGTAAATCGTTAATCAGTCGTTCGTGCGGAAAACTGATAAGACCTTTCGCCAATTAACTTAATGGTGATTCTTTCTCTGACCTTCGTAATGGTCGCGCTAGGGAAAGATCGTCTTAGAACTTAGACCAAGTAGGTTCTGGACGCTTCATGCAGTAGATGCGTGCATATATTTCATCAAAATTGAGGTCTAACAATAGTAAAAGAGAAAATTAACAAACTACCACAGACGAAAAGAAAGCTGCTATTCCAAACTCTTTGATTAGTCATGCTAGATACCTTTATAAAATTATAATAAACATCCATTTAACCACCAATATTACAAACTTTCAAATCCATTTAACCACCCATATTACAAACTTTCACATTGATCATATTAAGTGGGATAAAATGGAATTTATTTTGTTGATAATATACTTGGATATGTACTCCGTTTTTTAATTTCTGCTTTTTATCAACCTATATTCTGCTACGTTGGGCAAAGGTCCCTAACCTCTTCCTATATACTATTTATATACCTACTACAACAACAATTATTTAAATTCTTAAATTATTTATTGTACACATAAAAAATATTTACACTAGTAATTAATTATACCGCTAAATTTAGTAAGTTAATAAATAAAAATCACTCGTAACGGCCTCAAAGCGCTTGATTCATCGCGGGAGGCTTGAAATGAATGTGCTTGTTAGAGAAACTGGTGTCCATATCTTAGTATGCTCATATCTCAGCGTATGTCTGATGTAGCAACTGCTCAGTGATCTGTGTCCGGGTGATGTATTGCGTGGCATCGCCATATATTTGGTTTTATTGCTCGCATAGGCTCGGCTTAATCTTTCGTTTTATACGGGTAGCCTTCTAAAAGTAAGAATAGTCGACACCGTGGCTTAGTTGGTAGTGACCCTGCCTACGAGGCTTGGTGTTCCGGGTTCGATCCCCGGCCGGGGCAAATATTTGTGTCGAACACAAATGTTTGTTCTCGGGTCTTGGATGTTGTGATGTGTTGTATGTGTCCATGCCACCTGCGACACAGGGAATCCTAGTGCAGGGGTGTGAGTGTGTGAATGTTTATGTTTATGTTTATGTAGTACCTAAAAAAGCGATAGGTTTGTATTATTATTGAATACATAATAGTAACATTGAGTAGGTAGAGTATAAACAACAAAAATTGTATAACTTTATTACCTACATGGAAAATTTAATGTTTAGGCAATAGACATTGGTCATATCACATTATATCTCTCTTCTTACTTGTTCTTATCGTGTCACTAGTTCTTTCTAACCAGTGTGGTGAAAGGGTTTCAAGTGCGCCTTGAAGAGGCTCCTTTCGTGCACTATCTCTCTTATAGTATTCGATTACTATAAGAGTTATACTAGTAATACATTTTTTTTCTGAACGATTTTCAATGTTTTTTCTCTATAGGAACTTGTGCTTCTAAGAAAAAATTGCTAACGCTACATTAAACATGGTTCAGTTCAGTCATAGTTAACGGTGAGCAATAAACCCACAAAACTTTACCCTCAGGAAAAGGGAAAATAATACAAAAACCACAGGAACACGTGTAAATGTATCCAGACGTAAGTTTTATTTTGTTCGGAAGAAAATCAGTTCCAAGTAATTGGCCAATCCAGTCGGAGGTCTCAGATTCGTGTCAGAAGTGATTATCCGATCTTTATAAAACTTGATGATTGAAAGTATAGGATCAAAAGAATTTAATAATTCCTAGATGAGCATAACTGGCATTTAATAAGTTGTGTAACTAAAATCTACTTAAAAAAAAAAAAAATTATAATCACCATTATTGAAAAAGAAAAAAAGCTTGCGTTGGTAATATAATTGTTTTATTATATAAAAAAATAACCGTCGAAATTAAATGTCACGTCGTCGTCATATTAAGTAGGAAAATAAACGTCAGACTAGTCTTCTTCTTATCGTGTCACTAGTACCTTTGAACCAGTGTGGTGAAAGGATTTCAAGTGCGCTTCGAAAATGCTGACTGATGAGACCAAGGCTCATTTCCCACTGGAATGGCAGCGATAGGCAAGTACGATTTGAAACATTATCAGCCTTATCAAAAATACCAGTATTGAAGGACCGCAAGGTCGCTCGTGGCCGCTTAGCACCGCGCGCGGCCTATCAGTATTCTTGCAATACTGGTCTTATATGTATGAAGATAATGATTAAAATTGTTTGACACTAAAAGTACTCTACCACGCGCTGCCATTCCAGTGTGAATTCAGCCTAAGACTGTAAGTATAGTATTTACATATCTACCCGTAGGTATACTTAAATATAGTTTTTTGATTATAACGGGTACATATCGCGCTAACCTCAAAAACATACGAGGTTAGCGCGATAAATACCCGTTATAATCAAAAAACTATGTGTGATAATCGCGAAAGTCTACGAAAAACTATACTTAAATATGCCCACGACTTGACTAGGAGCAGCATCAATGCGGCTCTTATTCAAACCGCTCTACGTCGGCGAGAATGTGAACGAGCTTCTTAAAGAAAAGCTAAGTCAGTGTTTTGTAAGGAATTTTAATAGAATTTGCACCCATAGTTGTTGTTGTTGTAAAAAAAAGCAAATTTTAACTGAAGGAAATCCAAAAGTACACAATAAA
Source organism: Lobophora halterata (assembly GCA_932526365.1). Lineage (NCBI taxonomy): Eukaryota > Metazoa > Arthropoda > Insecta > Lepidoptera > Geometridae > Lobophora > Lobophora halterata. The sequence goes on from OW052012.1 coordinate 5,464,041, forward strand.
AAAAACTTTGTGGCTAAGCTGCTACGGATTTTAGCGGTAGAAGGCTACGTTCGTAGGTCGTAGACGTAGCTATATGCAGCTACGAATGATGGTTTCTAAAATAAATTCATTCTATAGTTCATTTAATTTATGTGATTCGTAGCCAAACTACTACGAAGTTCATAGGTCATAGACGACGTTGCTACAGCTACAAAATTAGATAGTTCATCAAATTCCGTATTTCGTAGCTGTAGTTCTACAAAGTTTGTAGGTAGAGTTCGTAGGTCGTAGACGTAGCTACAGCTACGGGATCCACAAAATGACTACCAAGTGATTTAGTAAATAAAAATACACCCTTCAAATAAACCAGCTGTTTTCTACTAGTTTCAAATGAGCTCGGCGGTTTTAATTAAAACAGAAATCGGAGTGAAAAAGTCGGACTGAATCGCTACTTCGGCGTCATTACAGCTACCAATCTGACTCCGATGCCGGAACTGATACAAGAAACTTTAGAACAAGTGCTATTCATTACGGTCGCAATTAAAGCATTTGAGTAAAAAAACATCGCAGTGAATCAGAGTGAATTACAACTCGAGCAAAACTTTATTTGAGAATACTGTAATTCTTAATAGCATTTTATAACAGAATTGATTTGAACCTTTCGAATTTTTACGAAGATAAGACTAGGGTGAGATCTGGTGAGATCACTTCTACACAGCAGTGAAATGGTAACCAATAGACATTAATGCGACACGCACGATGCATATTAAACCTTAAATCTAGTAAGATAACGCTTACATTCTGTTTTACGTAAATAGTACGAGTGTAACCGGCGTAGATAGCATTCGACAAATGGCTTCCGATAAAAACAATTGTTCCGAACTCCTTACTTATTGAAACTTCGTTCTCGAACCGATTTAAATGAGTGTTTTACACTTTGTACGGTCCGAAAAAGGGTTCTATTTACCAATTATTCAAATAGGTTTTGCTTATTCGAAAAGGATAAAAATGTAACGCGATTCGGTTAATATTTCCAACGCGATTTGAATTAGAACGGGTCCCTAAAGGATTTTGGGGATAAAAAAAGCAAGATAAGTGGTTTAAGCAAATATATATAAGGCTTAGACCTGACTGACTGGCTGATAGACAATGCACATGCAAAATCACTGAACGTAGAGCCTCGAAAATTAGATGGTATGTTTTTCATAAAAAGTAGGCGCGTTCTAAGAAAAAAAAAATGTTTATTCTTAAATTACATTTGTAAACTAGTTGATGGCCGGAACTTCGTTTACGTTGTGAAATGTAACTTTTTTTTACTTCCATTGGAGTTGTAAGTGGTATTAAAAACATTGGTTTATTCATTATTATAAATAGAACACTGATTAATTAATAAAGTTTGGCAGGAAATTCAATACTCATCATACAGTATTAATCATAAAGTACTAAAGCCTGCTTCCCACATGCGTGATATTGCAGACAGACGAGGACTATCGACGACCACGGACAGCAACGCACCGCACACAAGGCTCTTCCAACACGATTGACGTGTCTACGCATCAACAGACGATACTCTCCCACTGGTGCTTCGGTACGGGCTGGTCCGCGTCTATCCGCAGTATCACGCACCGTTGGAAGCCATGATACCTACGTTATTATGTTTACTGTACGAGTATGACGTATCTGAATAAACCTTTTGTTAGTATGGAAAGCCACCTCACAAATCGGCCTAAAAGGGTTCGAAATGGGCAGGTAGAGCTGCCAAACCACACTACCCTTGAGGAAAGTTTCTAGTGTGAACCATAGGGTAGTTCTCTGAGTTTGAACAACAATTAAAAGTTGTTCTGCTTTTTGAACGAGTGAGTTCTCAACTAAGTTTATAGCTTAAAGTATTTTTCGAGCTGCAAACAATCGAAAATATTATTTATTCCTCAGATTCCAACGTAGTAATTATTACTAATTATTAATTACATGTTTGCATTATTGGTAACATGTCAAAAGGTTCAGTGCAATACAAGTAGGTACCTAAAACTTTTCTGACGAACGTATTGAAAGGGAATATGCCCATAGCCTTCCTTAACTCCACTTTGTAACGCCTTGGTATAGTCTGTAAGTTACGAATGTGTACAATAAGTGAACAAAAAATAAAAAGACTCGGCCAGTCACAGTGGACGATCGCTATTGATAGTGGTTTTATTCAAATCCCTACACCATCACATCATCTACATACACTAGTTAGCGCAGTAGAGGTCGGTCAACGAAAGCGGGTACTGTCAAAGTACTCACACTAATGCAATTTCACTATACTTTGTCTTTAGGATGATCATTTTGATAGGTCACAATAGGGACACGCTGCGCTCTTATTCACCGAAATTACACAAGCGCACGTGTGAATATGTTGTACATGCCAGCTTTTTAAAAGATACCTGTCTGTACTTCAGTTCTTAAAAGCATATTTTCAGTGGAATGGATAAATGTTAAGTGAGTTTGGCGCTGAAGAAACAAGGCAGGGTTTGCTGAAAGAAACGCTCGTAAGTCGAACAAAAAAAGAATGATGACTCCACCCCGTATCTCGTGCACCTCGTTTGTTCCAGCAGATGTTCGCAATACATCACAAGTGTTTTGGAGAGAGCTTTTTGCAGATTTATAGGCACGATGAAGTAACAATACAAATAAGTAGAAAGAACACCTTTTTGTACCGTTTACTTGTGGGTAGCGCAAATTTAAAAAGGCACGCTCTACATATGTTACGACCTTGATATTTTGTACATAATAGAGTCACTACATGCCAATAACATCAAAAATGCTAATTGTGAGGATGAATGGATTTTTGGAAATATAGAATTATTAAAGTATAGAATCATAAAATGCGCTAAAAAAAGTCAGCAAATTTTTCCTACATCTTAGTTCGTAGCTAATTATCGAAAAAGAGAACTAACAGGGCTAGAGAAAATTAGACATAAGTCGATAATTTTAAGCGTTTTCATTGTTAATTTTTAATGTTAATTTTCTAAAACTCCGTCGTCAAAAGTAACAAAAATTATTTGAAATGTCTGATTTTTTTTTGCCCTGTTTTACAACTCCATCTCCATCTTGATTTGATACTGTCTATCTTGGTGTTCTATAGGAACACCGTAATTCATCTAGATGCAACGAAACCATTGAACCTTTTGGCCAAAAATTCTGTATGGGTAATTAGGTATAGTGAATGAGCTGGAGTAGGTAATACTTTTACCGCAATACCTGGGGGGTAAAGTCGAGGGCAGTAGTTAGTTAATTCATAAATATATTTTTTTTATTTCTGGGTTTTCTACCTCATTAATTAAATCAACCTTGACATCCGACTGGGGTCACAATGACCTTAAAATATTGCCTCACCCGTTAAACCCCATCCGTTAAGCCTTAACAAGAGTAGCTCTATTGTTCTGAGACAATGTTACCTTGAGGAAACATTTTGTAAAGAAAAGAAGGTAATAAAAGAGTTTTGTTGAATCTCAAAAAAATTTGGCCAATAAAAGGTCCTCGAATGTAGGCTCACTGGGGATATTTTCAGTTTGTTGCTGAGTTTTTCTATGCTTAGAAAAGTGGTAGATACTTTACACAACTTTATGTAGGTAAGCAGGTTTACCCACTTACTTTGCAAGATCGTTCAAATTCTGAGGGTAAATTTGGAGTCGGTTCAAAGAAATGAAAATTCAGGCGTGAAATTTTGAAGGCTTGATATTAATTTTACGACCTCAGACTCCTTAGAGTTTCCACGAAAGATTTATTGGCCTACACAAACCCACTTTCATAGACAACTGTTACAGAATTTTGAACTCTAGGTTCTTAGCACAAAATATATTTTTGTCAGTCAATCTAATATTATAAAGATTGTTGAAGTTTTTAGTTCAAAAAGTACAAAAGTCTGTTTTAATTCTTGCTAAGCGGGATTGCACGTGGTTGTAAGTAAGAGATCACGCCTGCCCATGACCAGAATAGTCCTGCACAGGATTTTAAATCACAAAGGCTGGTGCAATACCGCCATATTGCTCTTTCACTTTGATGCCATTTTGATGATCCGTGTCCATAGTGTCCAGCCTAGTAATTAAAATACCCTAGGAACCGATTGTATTTTTTTAAATCAAAAATAGGTTAATTGCGGTTTCAGACTAGCGTATTTTTGTCGCGGGTATACAGGCAGTGGCTCGATTACAAACTTTCACGTTAGCGATATCGTAGCGTAGGTATCCGTCACTGAGAGAGATTCAACCGTTTGTATGAAGTTTTGAAAAATAATCAAACAACTGTTGTATTCTCGGTGACGGATACGCTACAATAACATCAACGTGAAAGTTTTCGAGCCACTGATTGGTACTCGTAAAACTTCAAAAGCATGTCGCGCGTATACCCGCGTTTACGCTCGGCTTTTTCTAGCAAATGTCTCTCGCGGCTTGTCGCGCGTACACGCGCTGCAAAAAACAAAACACGAGCGGCAAATCCACTAATCTGAAACCGTACCAAAGACCGTACTCACATATAGTTTTGCTCGATCGAGCTATCATGTTGAGTAAAAACCATGGCATGAACTTTCGTCAACACATTCAGCATTATCTATCGAGTGACACGCACTGTACAGTGTACAGTATTCAACGAACCGTTCGAGCCTTAATTACATCCTTCGAGCTTTAAGTTTTGCGGTCCACACGTTAATATTTACTCGTTTTGGAGTAAAACCGTATGTAAGTACGGAGCTTTAGGATAACATCGACTCGCCTGGTGAGATATCATTGCCTATTTGGGCTCGCTTACCTACAAGATGCTTACGCGATATTTTAGCATCCAAGTTAAAGGTAGAGGGAAACACAGACGACGATGAAACGAGGAAACACTTGTGTGTGTGCAAGAAGAATAATCTATGTTTTTGTGAATTAAGTTTTCAATATAGGTAGTAGGTACACCTAAGTAAGCTCTTTGCATAGGTCAAACATCGATCGTTCTAATTAAAGATAAGTCAATGTCCTGAGGGAGTCTACACTACAAGGTTCGTGATATTGAAGCCACACAAGTGAGGGGTCACACACCCTTATTATACCTCAGGGGTTATTCCGGATCGTGTTATTACATGTTTAATAACAATAAGATAATTAACCGTGTATTTTCCCTGGTGGGAGCTTATTTATATCACACTAATGCCGACTTGCACCAAACTATCAAAGTTCCTAAGCAATTACTTAACTCGCTTGACAGTTCTTAACGGTCTGAATTTGGACCGTTAAGAACTGACAAGCAAGAAAAGTTATTGCTTAGTGTAAAAGTAATTGTTTGGTGCAAGTAGGCATGATTGTCATCAATCAATACCTAACTAATAGGTATATTTATTATATATATATAATCTATTTATAATGTCAAATTGTTAAAAAGGTCTGAAAAAAAGGCTTATTTATTATTATTATTTTATATTTTTAGTAATTGTGATCCCTGCAACTTTATTTGCCCTGAGAATTATCAAAATTCCTATCTTAGTACATTTAATTTATTATTATTATAATCATTTACATTAGTACTACTCTTCTTGACGAGCATACCTTCCAAATTTCAAGTCTCTACTTCCAGTGTTTTGGGCAATGTGTTGTCTGTCAGTCAGTCAAGGCAAAGCATTTTATTTATATATGAAGATGGTGAGTAATAAAGTATATTCTATCTATCTAAGTACAGACAAACTCAATACATAACTACCCTACCCAGTAATTAATTTGTAGTGTTTTTTTGCCATTCGTGCATCAGACAGAAATCCCGCTTTTGAGTACATTCGGCAAACGAAGTTCGGTTGCGAACGGATCGCCAGCATTGTGAAATGATTTGAGCTGACAGCTACATAACGAGAAATATCCGTGAAATATCCAGTGTGCGGAATTCAATCATAGCCACGTCCGTGTGAAACCACTTATTGTTCTGTGTTCTGGTTTTGATATACGGGCTCAGTTGATGGTCTATCGCTCTCCGTAGATTTACGAATTCGACGCTTTCAAATCGGAATTATATTGATTGCTGTTCCAGGTAGGCATAGTATCGATCATGCAATCGTAATTTTTAATGAAATTATTGTATTGTATTTATTGCATTGCAAAGAATGACAGCAATAATTTATAAAATTGATTTCAAAATGATGATACTAAAACCTACTCTCGTGTAGACTATCCAAATGAAAATCATATCTAATGAAAATAATGTTAAACTTATTGAACGTTATTAACTTAATAGAGTAACTTTTACGTAAATATTACTGTTTGAAAAGAGCTAATTTTAAAAAAATAAATATACTAAACCTACTTTCGTGTAGACTATCCAAATGAAAATCATATCTAATAACTTATTGAACGCTATGAACTTAATATAGTAACTTTTACGTAGTATTAGGTACTGTTTGAAAATATATTTTGAAAAAAAAACTCATCATATAGGTGGGTGCCGTACTTAGAAGATATTTTTTTGTCAAGGCTTCCTTTGTTGTAACGAACAAATAATATTACACGTATTCAATTAAACTAATAACTGCCCTTATCGTATAGCGACAAGTCCGGCCGTTCCAAAGTTTGTATGGCCCATGAGCCGCATTTTAACGTTGCCGGTAAACCACTAATGGTGTATAGAAGTCGTTTAACTGAACACATTAGGAACTTGTTATTGATGTAGTTTATGTAACTTGTTAAGGCATGACTAATGTGCCTAGGACACAGTTTTGCTAAATATTAATAAAACTAACGGCGGTTAACGGCGTTAGACCAAGAGGAGGCTCAGAATCATTACGACTAAAATTATAACGTAAATTTCGATTATATGGTTATTTTTGTAAACACTTTTAAGATAATTGTGTGTGTAGAGCCATGTTGGCCGATTAGGAGGTGCCTCACCTTTCGTTACAAAAGGGAAAAGTGGATGTTTCTGTTCAAAAAATCTAAGTGTGCAATCAAACATGTGCACGGTGAAGGAAAACATCGTGAGGAAACCGGCATGTCATAGAACCTTAAAAGTCGAAGCGCACTTGAAATCCTTTCGCCACACTGGTTCGAAAGAATCAGATCTAGATGGATGAGCTTAAATATTTTTCGCAATTTAAATTATTATAAGTGGTAACAGAAAAAATAACTTATTTAAGGTTGACTTACATTATTATACATTTATTGGCTTTAGTTCATAAATTATGTCTTTGTGTAGGTTGTATTATATTTTACCTAATGCACAGTCTTTGAACTATTTTTGTATGATTTAATAGTCTACGTTATGTTTATTGCATACGGAAGGTCAGATGGAGAGACAGATATGGCGAAACTATAAAGACTCCTTTCAGACATAAAAAAAATGTATTTTCACACCACCTGCTCGACAATGTCCAATTACATATCAAGCTATCATCAAGGTAAAGCAAAGCATTACCCGTCTAGGGAGGTAATGTTGTATGAAACTCCCAAGGGTTGTTATGTGATTTGAATTTGGAATGTCAAATTTGAGTGGAAACTCGTGGAAAACTCCAAGTAAAAGAACGCCCATATGGCATTGTAAAAAGGTTTGTTCGAAAATCAAACTGGCCACTCATAAAAACAAAGACGCGACTTCAAAGATTGTGAAACAAATGACGGTGTTCGCTGCTGGAGCCCTGGTTTTTTATTGCCTCGCAGAAGGTGTGAAAAGTAGAGTATGCTCCTCTGGGATAAAGCCTGTCTTCGCCTTGGGTAGCTTGAACCCCTCACGTCACTCAGGACTCTACATATCGCCCTCGCTTCGCTCAAGAGTTAACTGAGTCCCTCGTTAGCTCAGGGTTCAATATGCCACCCGCGACATAAGACACTGCTTTATTAGTGCATAATCTACTATTCTGTCATGAGTTCAGCATAATAAAAGAAATGTTGTCAATATAAATTTTATTTCAAGATTTCCTTTGTTGTTATAGATGATGTTACAATATTACAGTACTCCGAACAACTGAAATTCAATGGAATCGGTTATTGTCGCAGCCTCTTACTGAAATTAAAATAAATTGTAAGAGAAATATATTTTAGCTAGACTTTTTATAAATTGAGCCTGAGATTGGACAAACGAGTTCTTTGGTTTGAAATTAATTTAAAATAATTTCTCGAGGCGCTGAACAACTAAAAAAAAAACTAAAATTCAGTCCAGTTTGTTTCGCGAAATTCTCTAAACGCTTACAAGGGGAAAGATACAAGATGTTTAAGCTTCTAAAACAACTCTAAAACAATGACATAAATGAAAATGAAAATATAATATTATTATATGTATTTTCATTTTCATAACTAACCTACTCACACACATATACATAAATACCTACTTACACCCTTACATAAAATTACATACACTCATGAAATTTATTTTGTTTACACACATATACATAAATACCTACTTACACCCTTACATAAAATTACATACACTCATGAAATTTATTTTGTTTAACTGGAATTATTTAAGAAATCAGATTATAATTTAATTATTCACAATAACCAAATCCATTATGTACTTGGAACATCAAAATATACAACTTAAAAGCAAGTAACTTAAAATTAAGTAACATAATGCCTTACTTAGAACAGCGTGTAAAGTTAGGCTGTATATCATTGATTATCAACTTAGATAACAATTTCTCTGTCCCGCTGTGCATATTTAAACGGAACCCGTTATCAGAACAACAATGAAGTATTTTATGATTACGAACTCAATAAATACCACTCAATCAATAAAATTCGAAGTCAAGAAAGTCGTTAAAAAGTTTATATAAGGTACGCAAAGAGTATTAAAGCAAATATGTAAGAGAGAATCCTACATATTGGATGGTTATTATTCAATTTGCCAACTTATCCATGTGGATGAAATTGTGTTGGATCAGTTGACGAACCACTTGATATTTTTATCCATCTATTTTTGTTTACCTTTTTTGGAAATAACAAAAGTAAGACCTATTTACTTCTCCAAACAACTAGATATTTTTATCCATCTATTTTATTGTTTTTAGTTTGAAATGTAGTAGAACATTCAAATAACATAGGTAGTTGTCGATTTTTAAATAATTCTGAAATATTTACATAATACAAAATTATTATAGATTTTAAATAATTTTGAAGTGGCTTCCAACAATTAATTTACTGGAACTTGAAACAGAGACAAAAACCATCTATTTGCAACCTAAGTGGGTCACAAAACAAAAGGACAACATAAACCAACGGCATCCCACGCCAATTTACTTGTTACCGAATCCCAAGAGAATGAAACTACTGATAGAGTGCTATCTGGAGACTTAATTTATTTTAGTTCCTGAAGGCTTGACTTTTATTTTATCTGCCAATTGACCATACTTATACACGGTCAAATTTTAATCACCATAAAAAAAGAATACGCATAGTCAGTTGCCGTTACTGAACACATATACGGCAAAAGATTTTTTGTCAAAATAAATTCGATTAAAATTGGATAACTGTTACCATTAGTCGTTTTCCTATGGATTTGCGTCAGGCGGTACCTTTAATTGATAATACTTTAAGGTTTATTCATCGTTTGGCAAACCCGGGTACCTAGCTCGAGCCAGCCCGCAAAACCTCAGCTCGGGTGCCGCACTCGCTCCTCTGTCAATCTGCCATTTTTAGAAATCCAGAATTTGCATTGCCCATTTATTTATTTTTTATATTTAAAAATTGGTGGTGTATAGGTAATTTGATAATGCTCAACATAATTATAGAAACAAAGAAAACGATAAGCTAGATTAAAAAAAAAACTCCAAGAAAACACGCAGTTTCGTTTACTTTGCTGACTTATATAGTAAGTACGATAACACACGTCTTTTTTACACGCTACAAGCCAGCGTTTAAGCTATTAGCGAGTAAAGTCGCCCAGTGTCATCGGCGTTTTTACAATCTGCTTGTCAATCTTTCTCAAAAACAGGCACACGCTCACACGCTTGCTTTTAAAAACGCCAACAATCAGCGTGTAAAAAGCTTGTGTGTCATCCACGCTTTATCTACCTATAGCTAAGATTAATATGATGAGTCTTTTTTCAACCATCATTGTCCATGACCAAATATTCCAAAGTTTATTAACGTAATTTAACTTAAGGGGAATCCTCAAGGCAAATTTCCATACTAAATGTTTCAGACAAATACTCAAAAGGTACGCCGTATTATAGTAATTTCTTCACACTATTGGTTTTGTCCATGTTTTTTGATTTCGTCGACAAAAAAAGTGAAAGGTTTCATACTTTAATTTAGATTTTATTCGTGTTTTAAAATTAACCCTGCTAACTTAAAAACACGTATAAAATCTTAATTTGGATTTGAGGATTAGCCTTAAGTATTTGAAAGTTCTGCAGTAATTTCTTTTATATTTTGTTTTGCTTTATTCATTATTATTGAACGAATATTTTCCGAACAAAGAGAACTTACAACAATTTTCCGATTTGAAAAGTTAAACGGTAATTGGCTGAAGGAAAGCCTATCAATTAAACGATTAATTGATGCGGAAAACAGCCAAAAGAGAATCTTCAAAGAATAATTTTACTGATTGTTGTTCAGACGTTTCGTAACTAGATCCTTACTTTTGGAACACAGTGCTCAAACGAAGGTTAGGTAAAGCTTTGAAATTGATTAGCTTTATCTGACAGGTACAGGTACTAATTAATTTGTGTGGTTCATTTAAGATAGGTAGGTATATCTATATTAATTTATGATGACATAGTCTTCTTCTTATCATGTCACTAGTTCCTTCGAACCAGTGTGGTGAAAGGATTTCAAGTGCGCCTCGAAGAGGCTCCTTTCGTGCACTCGACACATGTTTTCGAACTTTAGGTTCTGCGACATGCCGGTTTCCTCACGATGTTTTCCTTCACCGTTGCGAGAACGTGGGATGCATACATAGATTTTTTCGACCGAAAAAACCCATTTACGCACGACTGCCACCGGAATTCGAACCCGCGACCATCAGATCGCAAGGCAAGGGCCTCATCCACTCGGCCACCACGTCCTCTGTCACTCGCGTCTCTCCAAGGTATTCTGAGTCTACTAGTTTTCATTCCATACATTTAATAGCTTGTTTTGTTTATAAAAGTTCTATGATAATTAACATAATAAAAATTACAATAAAAATTATACTTAACACTGCTCAGCTCATTTATAGTTAATGTTGGAGTCCATTCAGTGATCTACACTACAAAACCAAAATCAAAATTAGTTTGTCAATAAGTAGTCTTTTGACTTGGTTCTTTTACAGACGATGTGAAAAGACTAATCAAAACGAAGAGATGCAAATTTAAGTCTAGGTACCAGACGGCATAATCTTACAGGGAAGTCGCTCAAACTTGGATTGTTTGCGAAGTCACACTGTGACAGATGGTGCCGCCCCGAGATAGTTTCTTGGGAAAATGTGTCGAAACGCGACTATGTACCTACGTGGGCAAAAGTTTTAAGGATACCTAAATATAGAAAAAGATTTAATACAAAAATATAAATTATTGATTGTACTCCAAAACTTTTACTTTAAAGCAGTTTTCCAGACAAAATACCTACCACATTTTCAACCGAAGAACTTATGCTTCATTAAAAACTTTACATAGAACAAGAGTAATGTGTGGTTTTAATTTCAATTTTACTGGGTTCCTATAGAATAATTTTGATTGTCTCATTTATTATAGCAAGTCAAATAATAATAAACTACAACTAACACCAAAATATTATAACCTCCATTCTTCTTCTTATTGTGTCTAGTTCTTTCCAACCAGTGTGGTGAAAGGATTTCAATAGGCCTCGAAGAGGCTTTTTTCGTGCACTACCTAGATTCATAAGTAACAAATCAGAAGTTATAGGTACAACTGCTAAGAAACGTTCACTGCTCAATAACGCCTAGGTTGTTTCGTCATTTGTTCCCGTAAAAAAACATGTATTAAACATTTCAGACGGTACAGGCAATCCAACATACATTCAGAAAACAAGCGGAACTTACTATATCCAAGTGGAAATTCATCTTGCTGAAACTTTTCATTCATTAAAACACGTCCATTTCACTTAAGCTGTAGCACAATTTCTCATCTAATGCATCATGCTAAAGCTCGTTGGAAACTTCTAATAAATAATGTAGAGGTAAAACCGAGCACAATAGCGTCAAAACGAAGATTTATTTGACCCATGAGCTGACTTCCGGTGATAAAATACCCATCAGTGGGTCGCAAACTTCTAGGACGCATAGATGATACATAAATAAAAGTAAATAAAGAATAATGTTTAACTATTCATAAATATTATTCTAATTCACTCATTACTTTATGTAAGCAAGGCATCTGCCCTAAATTTCTTTTCAGGTGATGATTTCATGCTGAAATGCACCTGGTAAAAATATCGCTGCTCTAAATTGTGAATCAAATCCAAAAAAAGCTGTATAAATTGGTTTTAATTATATGATTATAAAAGAAAAAAATATTTAAATCTTGCTTATTTCGTTTGTTTATCGACATTAAAATAAATGGTTGTACCTACATTATATAAAATATGGTTAAATGAGTTTTAACGATTTTGTGAATGTTATTATGACGAATGAATTAGTATAAGTATATAAAATATTAAAATAGCTAATGCAACCTCTGAGCTCAATAGAGGCCAGTTATATAATATTGCTAACTGAAACCTAATTCTAAATTCTAGTCACTTCTAAGTTTGTATCGAAATCTAATTTGACAACAAAACAAAAAAACTGGCTTTACTTTGTAGTACTTAGTTGATTATTTTATATATATATTCTCACCAAATAATCGTCAACTTGGAAGTGAAAATAATAACTAACTAGATACCTTCTGTATTTATTCATACACCCGTACCACCAAACGTCAAAATAACGATTTATTATCTGAAATTCGAGTCCTCGCGTGATACCCACAGGCAAGGCATCTGGGGAATCATTCTGGTCTTTCCGGCCTCTAAAACGAAGCGCTCCATGACATAATAACGAAGCTTTGTAAATTATACCAACTGGGAGAACCCCAGAACCCCAGTCCGAAAGTAATACCTATAAGCGGTAAAGACACCTTGTTAATTTAACGAGACTAGCATAGAGCATAGCATAGTATAGAGCAGATACTAAGGTGTAGGCAGGACATGGATAAAAAGAGCTAAAGACCAGGCTCAATGGCGTATCTTGGGAGGTCTCTTTCCTGGTAGTGAAAGATTCTGGTAGAACACCTCAATAATACAGAAGCGACGTAAGACACGGGCCAAAGGCACGGGCGTAGGAAAAACTTTTTCATACAAAATCTGTCGGCAATTTTATCACTGTTCTGTCTGCGCCGTACCCTCGCCTTATGCCGTTTTCGTATAACTCAGGCCCTTTAGTTGTCCATTACCTGTATGTTTATACCTACTTCTATAAATTAACATCAAAGGATGCCGCTACCAACTTGCCTGTGAATAGCACAATGATAAAGATTGAGTGGTATCTAGATAAGACAAACAAAATTCGTAATGCATTATTATTACTTTAGTAGGTATAATTATTACCTGCTAATAGTTTCATTTAGTGTACAGCAACTCGAAAAGCTTAGAGAGAGTCAAATACTCTACTTTTTCTGTGTGAAAACTTTTCGTATTTTTTCCTCATCTTATTGATGCTGCTTATGGCCGGCTCGTCCGCTATTTATCACAGAGCACGCAATCGTTTACCTCAGGGGATAATGCGAAACATCCGCATTATAGTTGTTTTGCTAACGAAAATACGAAGGCGTAGGACGAATTACAATACAATGTTACTAATTTTACTTTACTTTCTTCGGCGCTACAACCCTTTGTACCTGGCTACTTCTACAATGTGCTGCCAAAAGTTTTTCGTAGATCAATACCCGTTATAATCAAATAACTAAATGTACTGCCACTCGGTGCAATTTGGCTTTCCTTCTCCATCAGGTGAATCTTTTCATGGAAAAAAAACCTTAACGTGCTTAAATGTTTACGCAGGTACCTACGCTACGGAAAAAACTGTTGATAGGGTCAATTTAATGCATTTTCTTTTGGATATTAATGATAATTACAATTATATATGACTAACTGACGCCCGCAACATCATTTGCGTTGCGAGTTAAAAAATCCTTTCTTAGTAAGTAGGTATTCTAACTAATAACTAACTTTCAACTTTTCATGAACAAATCCTCCAAGTATCAAAAGTATCGTCCAGTGGTTTAGCCTGTACGTTGTCTGTCAGTCAGTCACTCAGGACTAAGCCTTTCATACATACTGATGAACAGACAGCGTCATAGATAAGTATCCCCCTTGCATTATAATATCCAGCTTCAAATCCCTTTAAATCTCCGTCGCGGCGAATGGAGAAGTTTTGCCTTTAAAAAATAGATTTTATTTGTATAACCGTATGTAAGCCTAAAAATAATTTTAAGTATTAAAATTTTTTGAAAGGATTTATTGCTGGGTGTCTTGCGCAAGGGGGATACTTATCTCTGACGCTGTCTGTATATTGGTAAGTATACCAATAAACATATGTTTTATTTCAGACCATTCACATAACAAATACATATATTTACTGGCACGCGGAATTACTTATTTAAAGAAAAGGTGGAAGTGTTTTGTAAGTAGAAACAAGTTTGAGCGTCTTCTTGTTAAAGTCACGTGCCTCTACGACCTTCTATCTTCGTTTGTAAGATAGATAGGAGCTTTTAACAATACCTACGAACGAGAAAAGTAGTTTACGATATTTATTTTAGTAGGTTCCGTTAAAAACGCAGACTAATATGTACTTACTTACGTAAAAGTGTTACTACCTTATACCCACTTTAGTCGAAAAAAAAATTGGAATAATAAAACCTTTATAGACATTTTTTAAGATAGATTTTATTTATTTATACATAATGACAACACGCCCATATAACCAAAACTATGCTACACTATACAGACTAAATAACATATAAAAAGGTAGTTCATTGCAGCTGTTGCAGCATTGCTAACTATGTATTATAGTGCACGTCCAATTTGGGACGTTTTAATAGCTAGCCACGAAAGTCCAGTAATTTCACTTGCTAAAATACCCTGCAATCTAATCACAGCAAATCAAAATAGGATATACACAATCTATTGTTTCTTTTTGTTTCAGGCGGGTATGGCAGCTTCGTTTACCAATTGCAAACTGCCTAGGACTAAAAATGTTTAAAAACAAAACCCATTTGAATTATTGCGTTTTGTAACTCTGGCTAGTTGAATCGCGTTTTGTGAATATCCAACCACTTTACCTTTTCATTTGCCTAAAAATATGGCCACATAAAAGTGCTTCCGTAAAAAATATGACCATCGAAAGCTCGGCAAAATTTTGGGTTTGAAATTTTTTTTGCTAGTGACATCGATATTTACACAATCAAAGCCGTGGAAATCTATTTTATGGTTAGGTATTTATGTTGCTTTTTTGTTTAGAGTAGAGTAAAAACACTTCCTACGAAATAATACTAGAACGCTCTAGATAGAACAATTTCCAATTGTCTTTTAGTTGACCTTTGTGTATTGTGGAGATAGATATGGCAATGCTAATTGTGTTATTTTTTTACGTAAAATAAATAAAACCCTAAAAGAAAACGACAGTCGTCGCTGTCTACCAACAACATTGCTGCAACGGCAAGCAATTTGAAAATCAACGTAAAATCTGAAATGGCATAAAATAGTGTACTCTATCTATCCATGATTTCTCTCTCACAACGCCAATTTTGACGAATAGCGGTGCTTATCCCTTCAAACTGTCCAATAACAGGATCCATTTCGGATTGAGATAAAGAAAACGCACTACGAGTTATAGACACTTGATTGATTAGTATCATCACAGAGTACCAAGATATAAAATAAAAGTGCGTATTTTTTGTTTCTCTTAAAAATACTGATACATAGAGCAATGTCTCCAAATAGATAAAGTAATAAAAGTTTAGTATTTTCAATGTATAATTTAATGTACTTCGACTGTAATATTGATTAGCCGTGAACTTGAAAAACCAGTTTTGTTATCACTCACATTTTTGTTATCTTACGGGATTACCTATGTAAGTATGCTATGCCCGGGTCGAAAGAGTCAAGGTGTCCTAAAATGCTCTTTATTTCCCCTCTACAGAAACAGAGACATGGTTAGGTTGAGACCAATATAAAATAGAGTTTTGATTGAGACGGTCCGAATAAGTATTACTTTTCCTTTTCAATATCGGCTTGCCGTTTATTCAGAATGTCACTTGGCAACATATTGAATATGACACTCATATTGAAACGATATCAACTGGAAAAGTTACTTTCCGTGCGAATTTGATACCATTTCCATATGGTGTATATTATGTTTGGAGTTCTTTACAATAAAGTTAACGAGAATACGGTTTCGAAGAAAAGAAGGTTTTTTGTTACCAACATGTTATCATTCGCATTGATAATATTATTGCAAGCCAGGGATGCAGTGAATATTAACATTAGATGTTCAATGATCAAGTTTTGCTTACACTACCTAATATTAAATTATTGAAATTTGATAACTGCTACGGTTTAGATTCTGCCCAGGAATACCATCAAAAAGTCTTTAGGTTTCTAGCGAAAGCGGTAGAGACAAGAGTTATCTTCCGAAAGACCACATAAAAAAGTGCTTGTTTTCGAAAAATATTTTTTCACACTTTTGCTGCATAATAGAAATATAAAAAATAATAGTTGACTTTACTTTGCTTTAATTTATTAAAGCATCAGAACGTGGTTTCTATAATGTATGCTTTATATGAAAATTAAGCGATGCAAATGGGATTTTTTGCAGTGGATAGGAATGCCTGGTCGAAAGCTATTTATATTTATTATATATGTTGTCAATTATACTGATGTAAACCAATTTTCAATATTACAACAAAAATTCCCATGTAAACTATGCCAAATGATCATGCTGTCACAGACTGTTTATTATACTCGGACTGTCTGTCCACATAACTAATCAGATAACAAACGTCCTTGTGTTCATCAGAAGTATGATTTAACTACCATTGTTAAAAAAAATATTTTTTTTTTATTGCGAGACAAAGAGTAATGTGAACAATTGAACATCAATCTCATCTCATCGATTAAACATCCATGAATCTCGCTATCGGAATACAAAGCAGCATTGGTCCATAACAGAGTCCTAATTATTCTACACTTAAGTAGGTATGCCAAATTTTACCCCATCGATTAAATAGTTTTGGCGTGTTAAGTAACAGGTACCGATTGATCCATCTGTCCCATTATCAAGTCAAGAGGTCAGGTATAATTATATCTGAACAAAACCACATATAATATGTGAAAATGGAGAAGCCACGGTTCGATGGACCGGATTATGATGTCGTTTTCCCTGAAAAAAGACATGATATCTACATATATGGCTTGCCAAGGTCTACTATAGACATTCGTAAATTTATTTATAAAAACGTATTACTTTATTTATAACGTATGCCAAATTTGAACTTTCTAGGTCATCTGGAAGTGGGTTAGGTTTTACGTCTATATGTCAGTCAATCAGTGATAAAAATGACGATTTTTGAACGTTAATATCTAAATAACCGTATAAGCTGTGTTTATGAAATTTGAGGTACTTCATTAACTCCGGACTTTCAATACATGAACCAAATTTGGTGTGTTTATATTGATTAGTTTTTTAGCTATGACAAGGTCAAAAGTGGCTCCAAATGGTTCGTGTAAACTTACACACAGTGCTACTCGCCAGTTCGCTGGGCCTGACCGTGGCTTGACACACTGTCGTGTGTCGAGATTTTTGTTTGTAGGTACTTATTATTCTAGTCATATACCTAAACAATAAGGTCCATGTTGAACTGCAATAGCAAGTGTTTTATAGGAAAATTTTAGGAAAAATTCTAAAATGTACAATAACATTAAGAAGCCCAACTCGCAATTGGCCGCTTTTTTTTTGAAGATGGGATATAATCTAACTCTCTGATCTGATGAGTCGTATCTTTTATAACGTCAAACCAACCTTCCGTTACCTATTAACGATTACGCCAATTACATTTTCTTGAAATCAATGTTATTGATTAATGTTGTAGGTACTGATAAAGTGTTGTAGATTATGATTGTAATCTGAGTATGGTTAGCATACGTACATTTCATTGGCAACCAGTCAGTTGAGTGAAGCACTCGCACTTTTTAACACAGATTGGAGTTTCTGTAGGTATTTTAATAAATAGATCTCGTATCTAAGTCTCGTCTGTAAGTAGATAAATCGGGTCCGTTTTATAACAGTGTGCAGTTATTTCTGGGAATTGTCAGTGAGTGAGTTTAAAAATTAGTGATGAAATTATACAGACCATTCAAAATTCGGGTTTCGAATTTATTTTTGGCTTTAAGCCTGTGTTTGTTAGTTTTCGTTTTTATCAATAGCTTTCAAATGGATGTGACAAATCAAAACAGAAATGAAATGGTAGGAAAAGTGTTGCTTCATAAACATTTTGTGGACAGTTTTTATGCCAAACGCAAAGTGAGTGCTAAGGAGTGGCTTATGATAAGATTTATTGAATTTGTTACTCACCTAGATATTTATTTGATCAAGAATAATCTAACTGGCCGTAACTAACTGGTTATTGTTATATGTAACTTTCCTATCGCCTTCTGTCAATTTGTAGCAGTAATTTCATGAAATGCAACGGAAGTGTGTTACAGGAAGTTAGCCGTCAGATAGTACGAACCTTAGAAAAATTAGGTATAAATAATCCTTCCAAATATAAATGAGATGTCAAATTTACACATCATATTATGACACTACTGTAAGGCTCGCTTGTATTTAATGTGTTACATATATCCAAAGAGCTTCTATACTATGTATCTAGAGAGCTAACATGCCATTTTGTTTTATTTAAGGATTAAGAATTCTGAACCTTATGACTTGGAAATAAAGTTCTTTTTTAATTAAATCTAAATATAAGGATTTTAATGCTTGATAGAGACCCCCTCGTTAAGGAGTGTGTCTTGTGTGTTGTGTTCACACAGTTGCCAGCATACAATTAAAATTAACATGGCCATAATTTTTGAAATAAGTGGGACTATTTTCGAAATTAGACGATTTGCTCTAAATGTTATTCAGATTCATTTGAAAGGTTTAGTACAGTCGCGGTCATGTAGGTTAGGTACCTAACTGCCGAGAAAAATAATTACTGTTCGAAAGAAACAGTATTAAAGCCATTGGATCAGATATACCTCACAAGAATGCGGCGCACCGCCCTCTTTTTTGTTGATATTTTAATGCACCTATGTATAATATAATTTCAAAGAATAATGCAAAGTAACGTATGTATATAACATTGATAGCTTATTGAGCAGATTGAATTTTCCCTTGGTTGCTTGTTTATGTCTCAATGAAATATTCAAAGTTCAAAAATTATGGTCGCCCTACAGAACGAGACACACTCCTTACTGGTTCTAGCTCTTTCGGCTCGCAGTTTTCGTGTGAGTCGGCATTCTAGATACATAGTATACAAGTTCTTTGCATATATCCTCTCGCTTTTTGTCAATTTGTGGCAGTGATTTCGTAAAATACAAAGAAAGTGTCAAAGTGGGAAGTTACCCGTCAAATAGATAGATGGATGAAGTAAATAGAATCCTTCCAAATTTAAACAAGATGTCAGATGTTACACATCATATGCGACTACTGCAAAGCTCGCCCGTTTTAGTTTATTGCAATATGTGACAAGATGAGTAAAAAAATACCTGATAGCATAATATTCCGCCCGCCCGTGACCAAAACATTGCTACAGTTTTTTTTTTTCATTTGATGTAGGCTTGGTTTCTAACGGCCACCTAATGATAATAGGGACGATGCAATCGACAATATAGCTCAATGTAGTTCCTGCTTAAAATAGCCTATTCACTCCTGACTTGAATGTTTCAAACAAAATTATTTTATAGTCATTGAAAACATCGAACTTGGGATCAATATTATTCAAGAACGAGGACTACCCAGTAATAAGTGAAATAGCACTCAATAAAACATTTTTAATATTAATATGGAAGCGATGGAAACATCTTCAGAAAAGACACCTTTATTATTTTGGATCGACTTGGTAAGATATTTTGTACAGATAAGATTGATAGATTTGAGGTTTTCATGATAGTAAATTACAAACAAATTGTTATCAATAATCAATATCATTTTAAATACACATTATATAAAAAGGTCAGTCCTGACTTATCAACATACAACAGACAGGGCAAACCACTTAACGTAGAGACTTGAAATTTTGAGGGAAGATGTTTAAGCGAAGTTGCCAACTAACATTTTAGAACATTTTAGAAGGCACAGAAACTGCATAATATATCATCAATCATCCGATACCCTAGAAGAATATGTGTCCCTTTTCCTAAAAAACTTACTTTCGAAAATGAGAAAAATAATTGGTAAAGTTTTTAGAATATTTATTAATGATTTATGTTTTACCTATTATTACTTCCATTTGATTTTCTAAATTATAGTTTTTAGGAAAAGAGCTCGTATCTTTCTGGGGACCTAAGCCGGTTTTAACCTATGTGATAAATAATTATAAAATTTCAGGCATGACCCATTAGAAGAATGCAGTGTCAGAAACTGTATTTTCAGTGGGAATGACACCTATTTGAATACAGCTGATGCGGTTGTGGTGCATCTACACACAGCTGAAATACCGGTCACTGAGAACAGAAACCCTAATCAGAAATGGATTTATTTGGATGACGAAGCGCCAAAGAACTCCTTCAATTTGGCGAAGAAAAAACCCAAACTTTCTGATTTGGCTAACATTTTTAACTGGTCTATGACTTATAGGTTTGTATCTACCAATTGTTATACATTAGGTGATAAAACCCAAATGCTAATCGCCTTCTAGCTGCTCTTGGCTTCACTTGCACCCATAGATGAATAATGGTGTTCCTATAGACTACCAAGATAGACAGTATCAAACTAAAGATGGAGTCGTAAGACAGGACCAAAAAATTTCAGACACCTCGTCAATAAAAATAAAATATCTTATTTTCAGAAAAAAATATAAAATGAAAAAGCCAAGTAATTCTTAACTATCTTATTACTGATAATTCATTTAATTCGTTGTTCATTTTCTGTTTTTAAAATTAGCATCGGACCGAAATGTACTAGAAGTTAGCCAATGTGGCTCCCTATTTCTTGGCGCATTTTAAATTTACTACATTGTGATTATATACATTAATACTTCTTAATGCTTGCATCGTATTGACATTAAAAATATCTCTAAATTCAAATTCATTTTTATTTCAGACTAGGTAAGTTTAAATGTTTAACATGTACCTACGAGTATGCTTTAAGTCTAATATGCTTTAAGCTCTAAGTAAAGACCATTAAAATGTCTAAATAAGGACGAGCACTATTATATAGCTGTGTTGCACCGGTTTATGTGAATCACAGTCCTGTGTAGCACTATTAGGGTTATGGGCAGGCGTTATCTCTTACCATCAGGAGAGCGCCTAGCTAGTCGCGCCAAATAATCTTACGGTAAGCAACAACCTTACATCAATCCATCCAGTCATCCTTACAAACTAATAAGATTATTGGGATTTGTGTGATAAGCGAGCTCAAATGTCGTTGGCGATACCACTCTTATTTGAAACTCATTAAACTCTGAAACGAATTATAGCAAAGAGACGTGAAACCATTGTCCATTAATGGGCAAGTAATACACCTTGAAGGAACTCATATTATATTTAACATAATAAAGAGGGGCCTTGGCATTACAATATATTACATGCCTTGTGCCAGGTAAGGTAAGGTATTTTTGCATTTATTTATTCACCAAAAATTTAACAATATTTTATATTCTAAGGCACCCACCCGCCTTGAAACCTTACCAGCTTTGTCTAGGACCCAAAAACGACTTAAAACTATTAATATTATATAATTGATGTCGGTTGTTACATGTTTTTTAAAACCCTGTATAATTTTTTTTCAGAACCGATGCTGATATTCCAGTGCCATATGGACGTACGGTTCCATTAAGCAGTCCCTTTCTCAGTGTCAAGCTGACTGAGTTAATACCGAATTGGAAGGTCAAAAGGAGAGATGTCCTAGCCACAATACTTATGTCTAACTGCGGTGTGGCATATAGGAACAAATTGATAAAGGATGTTAAGAAAGAACTTACGATACATGTGCATGGTGACTGTGGGGAGAAAGTTTATAAGGGAAGGTAATTTCATGTTTCAACTGAAAATATAAACTGCTGGATTGGCTACGGTTATCTTGGCCTAACTACAGCCAGCCGTATTAGGTAGAAAGGAATTGCATTTTGCTTTCGCTTTTGTTTGCTGAATTTTTGACATTTTAATTTTATTCTGCGAAATATTCATGACTACAACAAATCCACTTTACTTTCACTAAATTTAGATTTTTTTGTCACTCCTTCACACATTTCGTTACCTTACAACCGTCACATTGAATTTTTAGACATTTTATGTCACTCTCGTTACCTAGAAGAATACAATGACACCTCATTTGTTAAAATCCATTCAGCCGTTTAGCCTGCAGGGTGCCACAAAGAATCAAACACACATATTGTTTACATTCACTGGAACAACATGACCGTCTTTCTTCGCAGTCGGTCGTAATCAAATGACGTTATAAAATCTGCGAAGGGTTAAAACAAACTTGACATTTTAGATAACATTCATTATTTAGGTATAATTTAGCGTACGTCAAGCATAATTAACTCTGTCATGCATGAAGCAAATACATTTTGAAATACTCACCTTTACTCGATTTTATTTTCAATTTGTTTGCAATTACAGATTGCTGCCATAATCTATCCAAGTTTTACTATTGTTTTTCATTTCCGAGTCCTCAATTAATACTATGAGTACCTACCTGTACCTAGTTAGTTAAAAACCTACGAGCAGGTAGATAACTAGCATTGGATGATGTCATGCTTTAGCATAATGTAGATTATGTATGTTGTGGTTGACTGTAAAGTGTAAACCTAGTTCACGCTAACATGATAAAGTTTGTTCTCTAAGTCTCATTGGTAATATAATATAAACTTGACCTTTTTCCAGTTGTCCGGGATATTTCAGAGCAGACTGCGATGTGATTGCACAATATCTCTTTTATTTTGTCCTAGAAAACACAAAATGTAAAGAGTACATGACTGAAAAGTTGTTCTACAACGCTTATTCCAAAGGAGCTATTCCAGTCATCCAAGGCCCTTCTGTTGAAGACTGCGAGAGGCTGCTGCCTCCAAACTCTTACTTGCATTTCGATAACTACGACACCGTAGAAGATTTGGTCAATGACATCATAGAAATCAGTGGAAACGAGAATATACTTCTATCCTACCACGCTTGGAGAAGCAATTTTGAGATCAGAAATGAACACGGGTATTTCGGATCGAAATCCTATCATTTATGTCGACTTTGTGAAGCTATGAACTATAATGATATGAAAACGTCTACATACAATGAGGAAGATCTTAGTAGGTTTCTGGATGTTGGAGGTTTGTGTAGAAATTAAGACTGAATAGAGCTAGTCAGAATTATATAATAATGTTACTCAGAGATACTGTTTTAATGTAAGAAATAATGAATTAGAGAAAGAAAATTGGTTTATTGGCACCACAAAGTTAAAAAGGAAATATAAATAATTACATTTTGAACATAAAATAAGAGAAAATAATTATTTACAAAAGATACAAACTAAAATAAAAAAGAAAACTGATAAGCTAATACTTCTTAGGACAGAGAGGAGAGAGCAAAACATCTTAATTATTTTTGACCAATGGGTCCGGTCTAAGCCCTATTACTAGATACCCAAGTGGCAGGAGAACGCTGGATTTATGTCCGGGTCCGAGAGTAGTGACGATTACTATTGTATAAACAAATGGTAAGTAAGTTGGTACCTCAATATACGAGACGAGTGGCGCTCTGCTGATGGTAAGAGAGTAAATCTGCCTTGAATTATAAAGTCAGACGCAGCACTACTCATAACGCTGACGTCCACATAAACAATGGTGATTTGTTAGTTATATTATCTTACTAAGACAAAAAGAAACGTATTTTTTAATAATTTATATTGTGTTATCTGGTAATACGGACTTTCAAGTGAACATAAACGTAGCTAAAACTTAGAAGTAATTTTCGTCAAAGACATTAAAAAGAGTAAAGCAATTGGGGAGCTATGCCTAGTTTACCTTCTCTGAGCTCAAAAACCATTTATTTGTCAAATAGGCTGCTTTTTGCTACAGCCGTAACTGAAAACCGCAATCAAGTATTACAAATAAATTTAAAACGAGAGTCTGAAAACATAAACTGAGTTTGATTAATTGCCTCGCCGCTAATGTCGTTCGTTCTGATGGATTGGCCCTTATATTCGATTAAATAAGACCCTCCAACGCTTGTGAAAATAGAATCGTAAGGTGCTTGTGAAGATTTGAACATCATAGACATATATTTTCTTTGAAACCTATTCTCAAGATTCAAGATTTTTATTCGCTAGAATATAGTACCTATACCTACATAAAGTATGTTGTTAAAAAATAGTATTTGTGTACCATTTATGGTGTGCGAATTTAACAGTGAATGAATATAATAATATTACATGTTACTATTTAGATGTCAAAGTTAGTAAATTTAAATTTAACGATACCTCTCGATATAGAACATAGCTCTAAATAATATGTAACTAAAGGAATAACCTATGAGGAAAGTTATATCAGAATCTGTTAGTAGGTAGGTTTGTAAATATGTGCATTGCTCTGCGGATGGGTATTATAAAGACATCTTATTATATCAGGGAAAACTTATGAACAAAGCTGTAAGTATAACTCAAGAAAAATATTATTTGTGTCCTAAGTTACAGATGGCATTTTGTAATGGTACAAGAAAACAATACCATTTGCGTCTTGCGTTACGTACGGTTACATATTTCATACCCTCCCCAAATGAGATAACGTCTACGTAACGTGTAAGAAAGCGGCTTTCATTTGGAACAAAGATAAAATGCGTGGGTTTGAGGTAAGGGTAACTTTCTTAAGCAGTGCTGTGCATTTTCGGAATCGAATTTGATACATTTATAAATCTATCAGCTTATCTTCTTTCTTCTATCTAAGCTCTACCTACACTACACTTCAGTCATCTTGGACAGCCGCTCCAACATAGACAAGTGAAAATGTACTACTTGAACCTGACTGAAACCCCTATAAGTAATAAAAGTTAAATATCACAAAATTACATTAAAATATATATATATAACGGGAAAATAAATTGGAAGGCAATGTGAGCTACAGAACTTGCTCTAACACTTTGGTGAGTACATTGCATAAAAGCTTGCAAACTCCGAAACTAAAACCAGCCACTGGCATATGTGGCTTGAAATGAAGCAATACACGCAAGCTGTATCTCTAATTTCTAAACAGCATCGATCATAGACAACGATGAAGGAAAACATCGTGAGGAAACCGGCATGTCGTAGAACCAAAAGTTCGAAAACATGTGTCGAGTGCACGAAAAGAGCCTCTTCGAGGCGCACTTGAAATCCTTTCACCACACTGGTTCGAAGGAACTAGTGACACGATAAGAAGAATAGACAATTATAATTCTTATGCCTAGAGAAGTAGAAAGCTACCTTAAAAAAGTTTCTAAGTGATATTAGGTACTTTTGAAATTCTAGAGATCCTTCCAACCTACATACAACACTAGTACTGAGTAATAACAAACAAGCATCTGGTCCCTGTTGTCTACCACTTAGCTCTCTGATTACAAACAACGGAACATTAATTATGTTTTTGCTTCGAAAGATACCAATATAATTTAGGTGGCCCGTTTTAGGTAGAAACAAATGTTTGTAATAAGTTCGTGGCTGGCCCTGTTGAATTAAACTCTTGGGTTGGGTGTTATCAATTTAGAAATTTTGTCTTTATAAAATGTATTAATTGAGTTGGTATAGTTGTTTTTATTTAGAGATCGGCTCAAATGTTTGCGATTCTGATTTTAGTCAAAAGACCAGTATCGATAAAGATTAAGGATTAATGATAGAATAACATTTTACTAAAGTTTCAAGTACTTATCTTTATTATGCCAATTGGTTTATTGGTTCTTTTTATCATAAAAGCTTTGCTTAGTTTAGGATCAGATAGCGGAGTGTGAAAGGGCCAGTCATTTTTTTTTGTTTAACTCCATAATGCTGGTCCTAAGCGACGGAAGTCTCCTAGGGTTTATTAAAAAATATAAAATATTTACAACCAATATCGCTGCAGTTAAACAGATTCTGCAGCATTCAGAATCACTAATTACACTGAAGCACTGCGTACTGCGATTACCAATAATGAAGAATAATTATTATGGACACAGTCAGACACGTCAGTGATTTACACGCCATCTGCCACTGTTAATATATCTCATTTCGTAATATGTTGGATTTTTGGTGAATTTTGTATCATATTTTTTTTTATTGAATTCGTGAATTGGTACGCAGTTCAAAATACAGTTATACTGAGGTTAGGTTTTTCACTTTCTGGTTATATATCAAAACAAGGACAAATTTGGAACTATAACTATACCTACATAATAAATTGGTAAAGCCAGCGGATCGATTTTATCAAATAATATTTACCCTGTTTAATTTTTGTTTCCTGAGAGGATAACTATTGTTATAATGTTGGTTTATATTCCATGTCGTTATTGTTTCAATCATTTTAAAATTAATAATAGTATGATTTCTATAAATTGGTAGGTAGACATTTTTTTTATGAGAATAAGAGAAAAAAATAAATACTTAAAAAAAATCTGTCCATGACATATAGATGATTTATAGATTGAATTGATTATTTTTTTATTGTTTCAGAATCAGGTCAAAACTATACTGAACCTCAGTCGGTTCAGTAGTTTTTGTATGGGTTATATTGTGTGCTGTACACAAGTATACCTCAAAACCGAAACAAAAATTTACTACGTAAAGTATTTCATATCACAACAGGCTGTTTTATAAAGTTAGGTAGGTAGGTGTAGGGCGAAGTAATAACTTAATTAAGTACAACTCAATAAAATAAACATACAAAAGTTAAAATTATTTAGCACTAGAAAAACCTCCATCCATCGATCGTCTTTTCATCTTTAAAAACTTTCTCGTTTTAATAAATTATAGCCATCGAATCTACTAATATCAACTTCTTGTTGTACCTACTTAATACCTACCTAATAAAATATAATATAGACTTATTATTTCCGTGGTAGACCAACCTAAAGTACTTACCTACCTACGTATGTGAACAACATGAATTTGAACGTTTTCGATTAATGCTGGCATCGCTGGCACAAGCATTATTGAATTCAATTTTCACAGGTATAATGATGACTTTAAAGTAGGATTAATCCGAGAATATCCAGTCGCAATTGTACCTCTGATATGTCATACATCAGAGAGTACAATACCTGTACGCCCCCTCATCCCAAATTCCAAATACTAAAGGATCGACCGCAATCCAAACGGCGAGCAATTTAGAATAATTTATGCAGCACAAACCAGAATATTTTCGTACTTTCACCCTCACAGGTTTCAATGCCAATTTTATGGGCCATAAATTTTAAAGATTTGCAAAGACCCCTTTTGTTTTTGCAGTAGATCACCGGCTGTAATGATTTACAAAGCTCTCAAGTGAATTGGCTATCATTTATTGAATATTGGATCGAGAGATTTTACGACTGAGCGATTAGGCGCTACTGGCTATTTATTACTAAAAATTGCGCAGTTTTATTATACGAAGAATCGAATACAAGAAGTAAGCTAACTACTATAATCTACGAATATATGTAGGTATTTCAAAATATATAAAATGAAACAATTGGACCAAGTATAAACCATTGCAAGCGATCAATGGGTCATTACGCTAAAAATACCTACGTATGAGACGTAACTTTACCTTTAAATGTCACCGTTATTTTTTAAGAACCAATAATTTATAATTTAACGGTTTGAAAATTGTCGAAAAATTGTTTTCGCAAGTACCATGCTCTTTAAAACAGACTAATCAAGGCGCAATCTGATTGGGTTAGGTTATTGCCTTAGCCACATGAGCGCAGGCAGAAGTTTATTCAATAGATTGCAAACAATATTTCCGTCACAAAGAATTTAGACATCATGATTTTCAGGCACTGGCTCGTTACAATTCCCGCGCTTGCAAATTAGCCGCCTCTTCAATTAATTTCTTCGGAAGTAGTTTTAATTGATGAGAAAAGCCCCTTTCCCGCAAGGACTGTTTTTGCAGACGCTTTATATTATAATTTATAACTTGCTTGATAAGATATTAGGTACTTAGGGCCTGTTCTAGATTGTTTGATTTCCCTTCTCTAAGAAAGTGAGCTTAGGAAAGTTACAGTGCACTGTTCTGGTCATGGGCAGACGTGATCTCTTACCATCTGAAGAGCGCCTAGGTCATCTTGTCACATCATCGTCATCATAAAACTATAGCACTTCATCTCTGCTAGAAGTAGGTCTCTCCCAAAGCAAACCACTAAGCCTGATCTTCGGCTCTTCTCATCCACTTTCTTTCAGCTATGGCGCTCACTTGTTTACATTAAAAAAAATAATATACATATAATTTATGTATTTTATTGGGATATTCGGCCGAAAGCTCTCTTATGCAAAATAATCCATTTAGAGTGAAGCCACATTGCTCTGTTGTGTTGCGTTGCGTTGCGTTGCGTCGCAGCGCTAGATTTCGACACATAATTTACAAAATGCAAGTACAAACTAGCGACGCAACGCAGCGCAACGGAGCAGTGTGGCTTCGCTCTTATTCGTACGTTCGTTCGTACCTCGTAACTTACGTAGATAGGTACCTACTCGTAGCCTCATAGGACCCTTCCCAAACTTAATGATGCCCAAAGTGGTTTAGTGGCGTACTCGGAACCATTATGTAGTCAAAATTTACCAATGAACGATTAGATTTAGTAAAGTAATTCAATTTCATAGCGTGTTTTCTTAATAAGAACGAAGTTAATTAGCCATCTTTATGAATTATTCGTTCTTGCAGCGGAGTTTGCAAATCCAGAGTTTTAATTATATAAAAGTTTGCTAAAACAGATTTCACTGAAAATAACGCTGAGTTTATTGTTCCGCCGCCGTTTTCGTTCCATATTACATTACTTGGCGTATTCATACCTACTTCTAATTTATTACTTGACTTTTGGGTTGTCTTGACATGCTCTACCAATACTCTACCATCTACAAGTACCTACCTTTTTGAAGATCTTCCTACTTCATAGTTAGGAACTCCCTAACCTAGGTAAATTTGGTGTGCCACTAGACAGCGTATCGAGGATCATGAAGATTATTACGGACGGCTCATGAAACGTATGTAGGTATACGCTGCGCCGCTAGCAGCAAAAAATGCAGAGGGTTTTAAAAGGACACGACGTGCTCTAGGCACAGAATAAATAAAAACAGATTTCAGTTGGTTAAATTAGTTTTCGGAAGAAAACAGTACTTATTTACCAATTAAATGATTACAAGGAAGATAATTCCTCGAACTATTATCGTTTTTGGCGCAAGGGAAGAGCTAGTCATTGAATAGATTTTGTTTAATTCTTATTAGCTGCTGCCCATGGCTTTGTCCTTTCTGTTAAGGCAAAAAGGAGCGCCCTTATTAAATTCATAAACTATGTATGTGTGTATATTTAGCAAATTTTAGTCGAATTGGTAGTTTTTGCATGATTGAGAAGCAAACAAACTTTTACTTTTTTTTTAATTGGTAGACTCGACTAGACGTTTGTACTTACTGTATATTTTGCGTTCTTTTATGTGCTTCTATGCTTTTTCAAACTGAAACTTTGTTAGTCTAGCTAGTCCGTCACAAGGGTGGAGCATACGTGTGGAATTCTGATGTGCACCATTTGCATTGCAGATACGCAAGAACAATGCTACCCTATCTAGTGTAGCGGCGGCCTACACTCGACGCGATGTACCTACAGGATTTAGCACTAACAGATAATTAATAGTGCAACTTAGGACCTCAAAACTTAAAGGTTTTGAGCAAATAAATAATTTTTTAACTTATGCTACACGTAACAAGATTGGAATAATGACTGCCATTCGAGTAAACATAATGATTCAGAAGTAAGTATACCTACTTTTTTTAATAACTAGATATATTGAGAGAATTTTAGACGAACTGCGTCTTTTCAGTGGAACTTTTTTCAGCAGAGCGGAATAAAGTAAATATTTATGTAATACTCTATATTAGGTCTGCTGAGAGCGGTTACATATTGGGCAATGTGTGCCCGCTCTGAATCTTTATAACGGTAGCAACCACCTCAGTATTCAGTGGTTTATTTGCAAAATCACAACATATTTACAAAATCTCAATCAGCTATAGATAGGCATAATTATACGGCATAATTTGTACAAGAAAAATATGTTTATATGCTTAAAATATTTTATTTTGAGTTGCAAAGCGTAAATAAAACAGAGTCTCTTCAAAATGGAAAGTGCAACAAAAATGTAGGTAAAATACAGAAGGATAAATCAATATTTATATCTTGGGTAATTTTGTGGTGACTAGTAAATAAAATTGTAACTTATTTATTTATTCGATTAATTCGAATTTTACTTTATTCTAATTATTTAATATTTTTCTAATTCAACGATTTAGAAGTCATCACAGAAAATCATCGAAGGCAGATAAGACCAGTAGTACTTACTGGTTTTTTTCCTTTCCCTAGGTATCCTTTTAACCTCGTATTCAACACTTTACCGGCTGATCATTTGGTA
This sequence comes from Lobophora halterata, assembly GCA_932526365.1. Taxonomy (NCBI): domain Eukaryota; kingdom Metazoa; phylum Arthropoda; class Insecta; order Lepidoptera; family Geometridae; genus Lobophora; species Lobophora halterata. Next base: position 5,494,782 of record OW052012.1, read on the forward strand.
TTGTATATAATACCTATCTAGGTTAAGTATAAAACCTAGGTGTTCTAATACATACATACAATACCTGATTATACAGATTGCCGATAAGATATTACTACCAACTCTATCTACGCTCTGCTATCTCATTCCAATTAACTTCTACACAAAGCACCTGGATCTAAAAATCTTTTTAGATCTTTCTCACTGTAAATCGAAGTTTTCTTATCATTATAGTTCATGGCTTCACAGAGTCGACATAAATGATAGGATTTCGATCCGAAATACCCGTGTTCATTTCTTACTTCGAAACTCTTTCTCCAGGCATGGTAGGATAGGAGTCTGTCCTCATTTTTGCTTATTTCTATGATATCTTTCGCCAAGTCCGCAACGGTAGCGTATTGATCAAAGTGCAGGTATGAGTTTGGTGGTAGTAACTTCTCGCAATCTTCGATAGAAGGACCTTGGATGACAGGTATAGCGCCTTTCGAGTACGCGTTATAGAATAGCTTTTCAGTCATGTATTCTTTACATTTTATGTTTTCTAAGACAGTGTAAAAAAGGTACTGCGACATCAAATCACAGTCAGCTTTGAAGTGTCCCGGGCAACTGTAAACAAGAAAATGAGAAAAGTATTTTAAAATAGTCATCGTATAGGTTATTTTTTGTGCGTTATATACATAGATAACGCATCTACATTAATTTCGGATTAATGACCTCGGTCTGTTATGCTGGCAGGAGCTTATCACTAAGTTAGTTTCCGGTTAAATAAATCACCAAAAAAAGAAACTCCTTATTCCTGGGGCACTCACAGAAGTATTAAAGTATAGAAACACAATGTAGTACATTGAAAATATGCCCAGTAAAAGGGAGCCACTTTGGCTAACTTCTAGTACATTTTGGACCGATACAAATTATCGAAAAAGAGAAGTAACAGGGCTAAATAAATAATATATGTATATGTTAAAACCACTAGGCTTTTTCATTGTTAATAAAACTAAATCGTAAAAAGGAACAAACATTATTTGAAAATGGAGATATTTCATTTTTATTGACAAGGTGTCTGAAATTTTTTGGTCCTGTCTTAACGATTTCCTTTTGGTTTGATACTGTCCATCTTGTTCTAGTAAGAACATCGTTATTCATCTATGGGGGCACTTTATTCGTCACTAGATTAAAGTTTATCTTTGCGTTATACCTTTAGGGTGAAATATTAAAAACCAATAAGTATATTATATAAAATATTTAATTGGATTTTGAAAAAATACAAACCTTGTCTTCAATGAAGCATCTCCGCATTTTCCATGGACGTTTACTTTGATATGTTTTTGTAGGTCACTCAAAAGTTTCTTTCTATAAGGCACATTGCAGTGAGATATGAGTATTGCAGCGAGAACATCGCGTCTTTTCATATGCCACTTGGGTACTATATAGGTGATCAGCTCGTTGCTGGCAAGTACAGGCGAATTCAGGGACACCGTGCGACCGTAGGGCACTGGGACATCTGCATCTATTCTGAAAAACTCTGAATATTATAATAATAATAATAAAATTATTTATTGTAAAACATGCAACAATGTACAACAATGATTGAAATGATAATAATGAATGATATGAAACCCAAAGATTATTAAAATCTTTAAGAACACCATAGGAGGAGGATAAGTAAGAAGTACTTTATTCGCATTGTGTGTTAAGGGGAATACTCAAATCCGAATTCCATACAAAATGTTTCGGAAAAATACTCAAAAAGTACGCCGTATTATAGTAATTTCTTTACACTATTCGTTTCGTCCATGTTATTTGATTTCGTCAACAAAAAAAGTGAAAGGTTTCATACCTTAATTTAGATTTTATACGTGTTTTACAATTAACCCTACTAACTTAAAACACGTATAAAATCTAAATTAAAGTATGAAACCTTTCACTTTTTTTTGTTGACAAAATCAAAAAACATGGACGAAACGAATAGTGTGAAGAAATTACTATAATACGGCGTACTTTTTGAGTATTTGTCCGTAACATTTTGTATGGAAGTCGGATTTGAGGATTAGCCTTAAGTGTGAGTGGAGTGCGTGAATAATATTAAAGTACTACATTTTAATAGGTGGCAATTTTATCCCTTTCACCGCAGGTAGGCACTTGCAAAACCACTATATACTCACCTATAAGTCATGGACCAGTTAAAAATATTAGCCAACTCTGAAAGCTTCGGCTTCTTCTTAGCTAAATCAAATGAGTGCGAGGGTGCTTCATCGTCCAGGAATATCCATTTCTGGTATGGTTTTCTGTTCTCAGTGACCGGTATTTCGGCCGTGTGTAGATGAACCACAACCGCATCAGCTGTGTTCAAATCGGTGTCATTTCCACTGAAAATACAGTTTTTTACACTGCATTCTTCTAATGGGTCGTGTCTGAAATTAAATTGATAAATAACAATTGGCAATTGGCAAAACTATTGTTTATAAATAGATAAAGGTTTTACAAAAACATAAAACAACCGACTTCAATCGAACTGTTCTAGTGACCGTAGGCACCACTGAAAAGTTACAGGGATACAAACACAATTTTGTTAAAAAAAAAATAGCTTCCTCTCAGCATTAGGCGTTGTCCTAATAGAACGCGATCACGCGACCATCACAAGTTCGCGCGAACGTCGGTCGCGCGAATCCGCGATCAAACGTACTAACGTCAAATAGGCGTCCCAATTGGCATTCGCGGGATGCGCTCGCGCCACCGACGTTCGCGCGAACTTGCGATGGTCGCGTGATCGCGTTCTATTAGGACAACGCTGCAGCAGCATGAAATGCTGCTCAGCGGTAGTTTTCTGTGAAAAAGGGGTTTCATAGACTGAGCTTAAGAGTTTATAGTATAGTATAGTATTTATAGTAGGTACCTACGAAATATCCTCTTAGCTGTTGACAACACAAACGCGCTGGTCAGTGTCTAAATCTTTGATATATTTGATAGCTTTATTTAAAAATGTTTAGTTTCCCTAACTTGTATTTAAAAAGATATACTATACATATATATACATAGATACTGATTTTATATGGTCAAAGACAGTAAATAATAAAGGATTTGAAAGAAACTTTTACCCACTTAAAACACCAGAAGCTCCTGATTTTTTTCTCTTACCTAGTTGATCCAAAATAATAGAGATGTCTTTTCTGAAGATGATTCCATCGCTTCCAAATTAGGATTAAAAATGATTTGATGTGTGCTTGTTCGATGACTGGATAGTCCTCGTTCTTGAATAATATTGATCCCAAGTTTGATGTGTTCCATGACTAAAAACACTAATCATGTGAGATAAATCTTAGGCTAAATTCACACCAAGATGGCAGCGGCCGGCCAGGGCAGGCGCGGCGCGGCGGCGCGCGGCGGCGGCGCGGCGAGTACTTTCAGTGTAAAATAATTTAAACTGTATACACCTACCTCATCAATATACACCGTCAATTTTTAATCACCAAAAAAAAATACGCATAGTCAGTTGCCGTTACTGAATACAAATATGGCAAAAACAACTTGAAAAAATGAAGTCGAATTTTTGTCAAAATAAATTTATTTCAAATTCGATAACTGTTACCGTTAGTCATTTTCCTATGGATTTGCGTCAGGCGGTACCCTTGATAATAATTAAGTTTTATTCATCGTTTGGCAAACCCGGGTACCTAGCTCGAGCCAGCTCGCTAAAGCTCGGCTCGGGCGCCGCACTCGCTCCGCTGTCACTCTGCCATTTTGTATTTGTATTTTGTAGAACAAATATGTTCTAGCAAATAAACAATATTTCATTTCATATTTCATTTCATTTGTAGAAATCCAAAATTCTGTCTGCATTGCCAATTTAATTTTTTTTTGGTAATTAAAAATTAGTGATGTATACCTTCATAAAAGGCCTGATTGACTGAATGATAGACTACGTACAAGCCAAACCGCTGAACATAGAGACTTGAAATTTGAAGGTGTGTTCGTCAAGAATTGTAGGCTTACCTACTAAGAAATGGATTAGGTACCTACCTATATTAATTTCCTGGGACTGTTGCTGGTGAATTATTTTGCTCAGTTCGCCTTTTTTCACTTAAATAGCTGACAATCCGGAAGGTTACACAACTTACTTGACGTTTCCCATAGATTTTTTTCAAAACGGAGCTATGAAGTTTATTAGCACATATTATGTCTTCGTCAGAGGTTGGGCTTATTGTAGGAGAAGAAAACTCCTGAGGATTTTGGAAATAAAGAAACACTATCAAACAAAGCGCTATTAATAAAATTAAATTCGTTAATAAACGAAACGGAGTTAATTTGTAAAACATTATCACTTAGAAATAAAATGCCGAATTAAAAAGAGCGATAAGTATGCGTGCTCGACCCACAAAAGTATATTAGCTAATGAAATAGAATAACTAGCTGCTGCACGCGGCTAGGCTTCAGGGTAAAACAGGGTTAGACACCCCCAATGACAGGTGCCCTTTTTCCTTAAAACGTTACTTTAGAAAATGTTGTCGTAACATGGTTATGTAGGTGTTCTTTTGTGAGGTAACCGTACCTACCAATAAGTATAGATAAAGTATACTTGGTGAAAAAGAAGTGCCTGCGAGCTATTTGCGTTACGAATATTTTGCATGCCAGTTCTTGGTGAGACATGTAATTATGTACATACATAACCACTGTGTTCCGTGCAAAATAAAAATATTTATCTTTAAATGGAAGTCATAACTGGTAAAGTAAAATGCATAAAAAATATGCTTAAAACTTGGTATTACCTAATTACTTCCATTTGATTTTAAAAGTAGTATTTTTTTTCGGAAAAGGGGCATTCTATCCTTTCGGGGGATCAAATCCTGTTTTACCCTATTAGAAACGGGATAAAGTTATATTAAAATATCCCATTCCAGCTTTTATGTGGTACCTACTTACTCGAAATAACAATTTGAAATTTCTAGATTTTTTGTCAAAATAAGTCCGATGAATGTTATTTGTAAAAAATACAATTTTTTCTCAATTAACTTCATTTACATAACAGTTACATATTTCCCGAATGAGACGTTATCGTTTTGCCTCTAACCAAAAAATGGTCATCGTTATCACTATTATAACTTTATCTTAACTTTGCTTTACGTAAAACCATATAATATTTTTAAAAACGTTGACCACAGTTTTTCATGCAAAATCATTATTAGCCGAACATTAAAGAAGCTTATAGTGTATAATAACTGAAAACCTGATTGCCGAAATATAGATTTCTGACACTTATCAAAATCCGTTCAGCCGTATAAACTGCAGGGCGGCGGCGTCGGCGGGCGGCGGAGCGCGGCGGGCGGCGCGTAGAGACCAGACCTAAATACATAGGTAGGTATACCTGGATGGTTTATGCGACATACATTACATACTTACTTAGATACATAACATACACACACATAGGTAGGTACATACCTACACTAGAAAAACTTAGCCCCCTTCTTCGCGGTTGGGTAGAAATACTTAATAATGTAGGTAATGTGGAACGTTTGGATATTAGAATTTTATTTGCCGGCGAATGGCTCGGCCCGAACCTTAGACATAAATGCCTACCTATATGAACCTATTAGTATCTAATAGAGGTAAACAGGATTTCAATAATCACTTTCAGTAGAGGTACCTTATGTTCCTACCAGTTATAAGCATAGGGGAATCCTCAAGGCAAATTTCCATACAAAATGTTTCGGACAAATACTCAAAAAGTACGCCGTATTATAGTAATTTCTTCACACTATTCGTTTCGTCCATGTTTTTTGATTTCGTCAACAAAAAAAGTGAAAGGTTTCATACTTTAATTTAGACTTTATACGTGTTTTTTTAAGTTAGTAGGGTTAATTTTAAAACACGTATAAAAACTAAACTTACTTTTTGAGTATTTGTCCGAAACATTTTGTATGGAAATTTGCCTTGAGGATTCCCCATAATAATGATTATGTCAGTTACTTTCCCTATAGGCTATGTGTAAAACAATGAACGGGAACGGGCAGGATAAGATTTATTAATTGTATAGTAATCGAAACTGTGCAACCCTTATTTAAATACCTACGAGTCTCTGGGGGTTGCATTTATTCATTATTTTTGATATTACATTTTATTCACCTCTGTTAAAACTTCAACATTGTACAAAATTTCAAATCATTGACTTTCTATGTCGACCGCACATACAAGTTGAAAACAATAGATTTTTTTTAATCAAAATCCTATTCGTTGTTCTCCGGGACGGGTACCTCAGGGATCGTGGCCCATGGTCCTCCGGGAGTAACCCGGTTCAAGCAGGGCAGCTATCCCCTTTACCCTTTTTTTTTTCGAAGAAGTTTAGTTCTTTGGTTTGGCTTAACATCAAAGGTATAAGCTAGTGTCAAGTAGGTAATGGGGAGATTATAATTTTGTCATCAGTCAGAGCCGATAAGTCAAGTCATGCCCCTGTAAAGTAGTGGTGGTTGCGACTTTTCTAGAGGCTTCTATGGAGTTTTAGAGGTAACACGAAAAGTCACGTTTTACAGCATTACACTATTCACCAACATATACTTTCACGAGCACATAATGGATAAAAACCACCGTTTTTACACCTATACACTCAAAGTTATACAAGTTTTGTCAATCAATTGAATGCTGCCAATGCGCCATTTTTCATGTTCCCGCCAAAAATCCACCATGAAGGTTGATCATGACAGGACGTAAAAGCTGTTAAACAATAATAATAAAATTGTCAGTGTCACAATTATTAGCTATTTGAAAAGTAGATTAAAACATTCAGAGTTACCATCGATTGTTAATATTTTTTACCCAATAGAGAGGACGTACGTATATAATAGCTGTTTGCAATAAAAATTCTACGAAGTCGTAACGTAGTTTGTTGACATGAAACTTCATTATTTTTAAGAATGTTGCCAGGCGCCAGCAGACAAAAAAATTAGTTCCGTTTCTAGACTTTTTTGCCAAGCTGTACTTCAGCTATTCCTAATTAGTTCCTACAAGTCTTGTTTGATAAACTGAGGCTGATGATAAGGATGTTAAGGTAATATAAAAAAATGTATTGAGTTTTTATGTATTATTTTTTAATCTACTATTTTAGTTGTCAAAACAAGAGTAATTTGGCTGCAAAAATATCCATTAAGTAAATAATTAGGTAAGTACGAGTTCATTTGCATGGAAGATTTAGCTCTAACTTCAGATATGAGTTGGCATCACTACTACAAATTCTATCAATACTTAGTTTTAAAATATCCTCAACCACAGATGTCAAACCTTACAAATTGTTATATCAAAATTCACAATTATGTGAATAGAATTTTTCGTTGAATTTGCGTACTGCGTAGGTAGATGTAAGTCTACGCGTTTATTTTGTTTCCTCGTTTGCAAGTTTGTTTCAGTAAGTTTCATCACTTTTTCTTTTTAAATTTCTGACATCTGGGGACATACTAATTGCTAGTAAAGTTTGCCCCCAAAGTAAGTTTTTAATAATTAATTATTAAATAAAGTAGGTAGGCCTTAAGGCCTAATATTTACTAAAACGGCAAAGGTATGTGACGATGGATGCATTGATTCGCTTCTTTAATTACGCCAAAACTAATGAAGTTGGTTCTGTCAAGATATTTTATATCTATAGAGTTAGCACGCGCACGAGATTCGAGCAGCTGCTATTTTACTAAAAAATAAGACATACGTATTTCGTAGTACATTGCTTCGAAGCTAATCATGGTAAAATAATCTAACTACCTACGTTTTGGAACTACCTACATTGAATCATTTAAAGTAGTGCACTTAAAAACCTTGATCTTCAGACACAAGCTGACACAATGAGTTTTAAATAAAATCCTTTTACAGAGATCTAGAATTCGAAAAAGCCGCAACAAAATAAATCTGGAAAAGGCAAAATAAAAAAGGAAGACCATGCTAAAAACAGGTTAGTATGAATCTCAATATGAACCTGCTCATATTGTAAATCAGATAGTTTCCAAGCATAATGTGTGTGTCTCAATAACACTTCTTATACTAGTTCTTTCGAACCATTGTGATAAAAGGATTTCATGTGCGCCTCAAACAGGCTCCTTTCATGCACTGAAACTACGTAATGAACTAAAATTCAGTGTGGAAATAGCCTGAGCTGAAAAGGACATAGGTTAATTTTTATCTTTGTTTAAATGAAGCTGTGAGCTCATCTTGTCATAATGATATGTAGACTTGTGTTATGTCCAATAAAACACCATAATTTATGTAAATTGATGTATTGTGCTAGGTAGCAACTCAACACTAAAATCCCAAGAGCGTTTTTATAATCAACTCTTAGTGCCTCTACTTGATCAACCTACAAGAAGGTTTGACAAGTAGCCATGTTTGATACATAACAACTTGCATGATTGTTCTTAGAATATTGTGCTCCGGAGCCAGTAAGGCAATACAATGGTTACTATTCATTCAATGTACAAAAAAGGAATACAATGAGTATTCTATTAATTATCTGGTTCTGAAGATACACAGTCTGCTTAGTTTGGGGTCAGATGATGTTGTGTAATGTCCAAACGTAATTTTTTAATTGTTTAATTTTTAGAGCCACTAAATTCAAACATGGAGCTAGATCTCGATGTTCCTGTAGAAGAAAGCCAGCTGAATCTCATTGAGAATGAGAACATAGTTGGTAGTAACAATGATTGCATACCGGTTGGTTTGTCACCAGTTCAAATACAACAGGAATACTTTGAGAACTTGGGAGAAGGTGATTGGGTCAAGTAAGTACCTACCTACTACTTATGTTTATGAGTCAGCTTAGACATCTTTCATTCTAAACATGCAAGTGACTATCACTGCTATATAAATGCCTGTAGACTGATTGCGAGTAGAGGGGCATGCATTTTAAGCTGAAAGAACCTAATGATATATATCTTATGTCTTTGTTGTGTTCATTCTAATTTTTTGTACAATTTTATTTATATTTTGTGCAATTAAGTATATATACAAACAATATCTCCCATGGAAATTAACAAACACCGTCCAAACTTTAACGTTTTATAGATAATATTATGTAGCGGCCAGTAGTTTTAAAAAAATATGGGTTAAAATAAATAAATAAGTATGTATTTTCCTACCATGCATTGCATTGATGTATAGATTAATTATGTTTTGATAAAAATATTATTATTACTATTATTTGTTGATAGACGAGCAGCTTCCGCTGATGTGTCTATATCACACAGTGTTGGATTTATTAATAGTTTTGTGTCAATTTTTTAACATAGTCTTGTTGGTTCGTAACCAAGTGTCGAGTTCTTGAACTTGTTTTGTTTGCTGCAGAATCAACATCTTCTGGCAGTATATTCCAGTTGTGCACCACTCTGTTGCTAAGGAAATGATGAGCCGTAAGGGTGTTGGTTAGATCACGATTTAATTGGAGTTGGTGTCCACGAGACGACTTTTGTGGTTTCTTTGTTGTGTATATGTCTTGAAGCTGCGGCAGGTTGTATTGATGGGTCAAAATTTTATAGGTTTCTATAAGGTCCCCCCGCAGACGTCTTTCTTCAAGAGTAGTGAAGCGCAAGGCGTAATAGACACTAGTATGTCATCATAATTCCGTCATCTTGAAAGCGGTGATTCATTCATATATGTACCTAAATATGTACTTAAAGCGTCTATGACAATAATCTTTTTTTAAACGCTAGCGTGTGAGCGTGTGTACTTTTGGATAGATTGTCAACAAGCAGATTGTTAAAACGCCGCACTATGGTCCATATGCAAAAAAAATGGGGAAGTCATTATCCATCACATATATTTTCAGATCGAAATTCCAATTTTAGTAGTAATGACCATTTTTTTTGCATATGGACCATAGTGCGCCGATGACACTGGGCGACTTTACACGCTACAAGAAATTCTTGTGCAAAGTATTAAATACAAAATTCAGATAGACAGTTTCTTATAAATATTTCCAGAATTTTCGTGAATATGTTTTTATTTTCAGATATGAGAGGAATAACAGAAATTATCTGGTGCAAAACATTGCATTCGCGTTGTATGGTAGTCCCAGTTGTGAAGGAAATCTCACAGAAGTGATTGGTGATCAAAATGTGCATTTGGAAGGTTACACTTCTCGGCAGCAGGAGCAAGTCATGAAAGTTTATGAAAAGATTTGTGAACAAAGTAAGTGTAAGAAAAAAGTTCATTTCAATGGTGCCTTGTGATGGCCTGTGTTAGCACGGATTGCGCCGCGCCGGGCCGTGCCCCAGGGTCGTGTGTAGCGAGGGCTCGAGGCTGCCCGGGTGGGCGCGTATTGAAGATTAACACAGGCTAACTGAGAAGGGGTGATCCGGACTCAACCGCGGCGCGCGCTCGACCGTACAGATGACCTTGGCACGGCGCGGCGCGTGTTAGCACAGGCCGTTTGAAGCCACCGTGCGGATGCTTAGATATATGGATTGATGAATGGATAACTAGATGATGGATGTTTGTTCATAAATCAATAATTCGAGCCAAAACCACTGAACCAATTTGAACAAAACTCGATATGAGTATAGCTTGAGCTAGAAGAGGACTTACCACGCGGGCGAAGCCGTGGGTGTAGCTAGTAATTTTAGTCAACTGCTGGATTTTGGCCTTGACTGATAAGCGTTGCTGAGCTTAATCCTTATCTATTATAATTGCCACAAATTGAAAAATTCTCATAATAAAAATAATGTATTCTGGTTAAGGTTTGATCTTCACTGACTGACTGACCGAATAACTAACTGACTGAATGACTGACTAAATGACTGAAAGACACACACATGTAGACGGTAGACGTGTACTAAGATAATCACGGTTTTACAAAAACATACACAACCGACTTCAATTGGACTGTGTTTTAGTTACTGTATACACCACTGAAAAATCACAGGGAAGCAAAATACGCAACTTCGTTTACTTCGACGACATTTTTTTTTTCAGTTATTTGGATATAAAAACTAAACTACTGAATCGATTTTGATGAAATTTGTATGGGACCAATCTGAAAGTATAATCAAACAAAAAAAGATTCCTCTCAAACAAAAAAAGATTATTTTAAATCGGTTAATAAATAACAAAGTACTGAGGTAACAAACATAAAAAAAAAATCAACCGAATTAATAACTTTCTCCTTTTTGAAGTCGGTTGAAAATGACTTACGCAAGGCAAATTAAGTGTGGAATGTGGGTCTCGCTATTTATACACCACTGCGAAGAAGGAGGGTTATGCTTATTTTTTGATGATAAATTAGTCGTTTCTTACAGGCAAATATTCGTACAATAATGATGACATAGTGATGTCCATATTACTAGTTGTGTGCGCCCGACCGAAACCACTGAAATTCTTCCAAATACAACCGTCAGATTACTGGGTTGACCTGCATGAGCGAAGTGACATAGACATATGGTGCACTGCTGTGTTCAGAATCAGAAAGTGCATTCCGACTACAGTAGGGGGTAAGTGTTCTTTTCAACCAGTGGCAGTGTGGTGAAAGGATTTCACGTGTGCCTCGCCCCCTGGCTCTCGTGGCCGCTACCGTATGCCGTATGTCATAGGAGTTAAGGTTTTAATTGTCTCTTCGCCGCGCCTCCGCAGGTATGCAATGGGCCTATGTCAAAGTACGACAGTCTTCAAATCTGTGTTCTAGAAAACTACCACACTTATTATACTTACTTATACGACAATCGTATCTGTAGGCATCTATGTGCATTTATAAGTAGTGAAGTGGCTTATCTGGACTGATAACGAGATTAATGGGTAAATGAATTATGTATGTGATAGTGATAAATGCCTCTTTTCATAGCGATATCGTTTATGCAACAGTTTAGATAAGTTATTTATTTGTAAATAAGCTTAGACAATGAGAAAATTTCGATGCTGATACAATAAAAGTGTTCCATTGATTTAATTATTACAATCAATAATAATAATTGTCCAGATTTTCGCAACGGACTTTGGTGTTTGTGAAATTACTTCGTTTTCGAGACTACCATATTTTTTTTCAAAATGAACGATCGTGCTCTGCTTATGTAGTTGAAACTGCTGTGTAGCACTGTTATGTTATTATTTTGTAGCGAAATCGTGCCGAGTCTACATAGACGACAATGCCAGAGTGTACCACGATTGGAACGCCTACCTCGAAAACAACACGCTATCCAAATGTGTTCTCATCGTGCCGCAGTATGGCGAATACAGTGGTACTATTCTTGAGGTAACAATCTTTCAAAATTGTTTAGCAATAGGTACATAGAACTACCGGTACAATTGAAAAACATAATAATTTCACACACGATCTACACTTAATTTCAATTGGAGATCACCACAGAGTTTGACAAGGTCGGGTTTTCATGAACGTATTGAACACTGCCATTCCATTCTAGTGTTACCAACATACCGAATTTTCTCTAAATTTAGCGAGGGATTTAAAGGGGTGCGTGCGGCGCCTCTTTACAAAATAAAAACTTGGGAATATATACATGTTGGTGCAGCTGACTATACTATGGGAACAAAATAACTGATAGTATAGAATACTAATATACTACATTACATACATATCATTCATACTACATTCATCCATCACTAATGTTAATCCTGAAGCGGAAATCGAACCCGCGAAACCGACTGCCGTGGCAGCCCAATACACTTGCCATTCGACCATCCGTGTCGTCAAATATAAACAAAAGTTAATTCCTAGGGTGAAGAAGCGTTTGCAGTGAAGCTATCGGTGGTCCCATCTCCTTCTCTGGGTCTAAAGGCGCGGGTGTTGAGCACAGTAGATAAAGCCAGCACAGTAGCCTCGCTTGGCGCTATTGGCGTTATAGGCAAGTATTGCTATACTAGTGACTAATATAATTGCTACAACAGTCTATGTCCTATTCCAGTTTAAAAACTGTACCTACCAATAGGACCTATACCAAAGTTCAGCTCAATCGGTTCTAAAAGTTTTTCGTGATTGAGCAACAAATATTCTCATTAATCACCTATATAATATTCGTGTTAATAGTGTAAATTAAATGGTGACTTTTCATGGCCTGTGTTAGTTAGCACGGGCCGCGCCACAGGCCGTGTGAAGCGAGCGGTCTGAGGCTGCCCGGGCGGGCGCGTATTGTCTGTTTACACAGGCACGTTTTAACACAGGCTGTGAAAAGGGGTCATCCGGACTCGTCCGCGGCACGCGCTCGCCTGTACAGAAGACCTTAGCGCGGCGGCGCGGCCTGTCTTAACACAGGCCATGAGAAGCCACCATTACAGAGCCAAATTACTAATGCTATGTTATATAATGTTTCCGATCTGATATAGGGTGTTAAATATTTTCGAGTGCCAATTTGCTGCCAAGATTACAAGACTGGGAATTTTCTTTTTTTTGTTTTTCTAGAGCATTCCTGGATAACTGTAATATCGAATGGTATATGGCTAGCTCTAGCAAAAAAAAAAATCCTATACTTATTTGTAATCTTGGCAGCAAAAACAATGGACAAAGGTAAAAAGAAATGGAAGTCCAGTAACTCTAAATCCGTAGGATTTTTACTGGGTACATATTTTCATTTTCTGATCAGTCCTGAAGTCCCCCACCCGTTGAAGGATTATCCACTCATTACGCCACACCCTGTATACGTATAGGCCATAAATCTAGCATTGTTGGTCAGGCGTGGCTGCATTTACACCTGTCGGGCCTGTTGTGTTGGCGGGAGCTGCCGTCGCGACCGTCACGACGGGACTGTACGGCCTTGTGCGGTCGTCACTGCACCTACACGACCGCAGCGTTCATGAACAGGTATTTGCTGCAGATCCAAGCCAGGAAAAGTGACTCTTGAATTCTGATTTTTATTCAAATACCTACAGACAGAGTTCTATCACCCCTGACGCGAGAGTACACGATTATAGCGATGGACTTTTGATCGAAATTAATCGAATGTTGATGCTTTAGATCCAAGCACGTGGCAGGAAAAGTGACTGAACTGCTGAACTATCCAAAAAGTGGGCTTTGTTTTTTTGTTGGACCTCAAGAAGGAGTCCAATAGGGCTTGCTTGAGTAAATGTGGTTGATGTGAGGATCTAATGATGCAGCCCGACGGGGGCTGAAGGTGCTCAAATGTTAAAAGTCTGACAATAATCGCTTAAAGTAATAAAAACAGCATACATTTCTGCTTACCCTGCACGGGCATTCAGCTAGTTCATTTATAATTAAACTCTATCGTAAAAAGTAACAAAATTCATATGAAAAGTGACGACACCGTGGCTTAGTTGATAGTGACCCGGCCTACGAAGATTGGTGTTCCGGGTTCGATCCCCGGCCGGGACAAATATTTGTGTGACGAACACAAAAGTTTGTTCTCGGGTCTTGGATGTTGTGATGTGTTGTATGTGTCCATGCCACCTGCGACAGGGAATCCTAGTGCAGGGGTGTTAGTGTGTGAATGTTTATGTTTATGAATATGGATGGATGGATATATTTTTTTTTTGTCTGTTTTTCCGCTTCCATCTTGCTGTGATACGGTCAATCTTGGTGTTTTATAGGAACACCGTTATTAATCTAGAGTGTGTTATTCACAGAGCATCAGCCCTACAGACGCGGAGGCGAGAGGGAGTTGGTTGAATATAGCCGCCTCTAGCGTTGGGCTCGCCGCGGGAGCCGCGAGCAGCTTGCTATCTCGCTCTGCCGCTGCCGGCACTAACCTTACCAAGGTGAGAGAGGAATATAATACCCGATTTGTACCGTATTGTTTGTACCGGGTTCGATTCTCGCATCAGGATAACACTTTGTGTCGTGAACATCGGTCATTGTCCTCAGTCTAAATGTTTTCTGTGTATTATAGATAGATAGATAGATAGATGAACACTTTATTGCACACCAAGAAGAACAAAACAGAGTAAAACAATAGAACAAGAAAACAAAAGCCTTAAGGTAGGTAGTACAAGGGGCGGCCTTATCGCTGTAAGCGATCTCTTCCAGGCAACCCGGCAAGGAATGAATATAATTGGAGATGAGATAGACGGCGCACACTTAGTAAGTTACAAGGTTTTTAAATTAAAAATTCGACTACTTAGATACTAGTTTTATCTTTTTTATAAAATAAACTAATACATACCTTTTATAATATATATAATATATATATATATATATATATACATATATATGTATAATATGATACGGATAAAAAATAAATAAAACATCGACATGATAATATTTAATCAGATACAAATGACAGATAGTGCAGCTTCAGTTTGTCTTTGAAAGAGTGTAGTGATGATGACTGTCTAATTTCAATCGGCAGTGTGTATTATATATACCTAAGAGTAATAAAGAAGTTATCTGGTTCTCATAATAATACAAACTAAGCCATCTCGCTCTGTCGCCGCCAGCACTAACCTTACCAAGGTAAAAGAGGAATATAATACCCGATTTGTACCGTATTATTTGTACCTAAAACTTTGTGTCGTGAACATCAGTCTTAGTCCTCCAGTCCGGATGTTTTCTGTGTGTTATTTGTAAGTATTTGCTAAATATATATACTTATGGGTATTGAAACAATTATCTGATTCTCATAATAATACAAACTAAACTCTACTGTAGTTTAGGGCTAGACAGCGTAATATAAAAAAAAAGTTTGGAAATTGCGTGTGAAAATTTCCACCTTTATTTATTTTCAGATGTAAATTTATATATGTGACAATAGATGCTTTGTTTTAGCAACTTTTTATAACGTAAATCTTGACTTGAAGATGTTTTCCTTCACCGTTTAGGAGGTACTATTGTTACAACACTGATAGAAGCTGCTTACCTTATAGATAATACCTACCGACCCTCTAGTGGTCTTCATAAGTAAATAATTTTCTTATATAACTCTGTGGATAACGTAGTGAGCTGAAATATAATTGATATGCTTTAGATGTTATAACTGGTAAGTAAAAATGTATATTGCAGATGTTTGTTGTCCCAATAAATAAAATTAAAATTAAAACTTAACATCAACTTAACCTAAAACTTAAATAAAAAATTATCTTTCAGACTGGTCAAGCATTAGCAGTGTCAGTGGAAGTCTTGAGACACGCGAATATCGTCACGGGCGGCGCTGGTGTCGTCAACAGTCTTGTACACATTATACTGAAGGTAAGTTTGGTTATTTTGTAATTTTTTTATTGATCAAAGACAAACTTAATTCGTCGAAGAGTTAAGGAGATGGAGATGTTGACTCGCTGAAATCTAAAACGAGAGGTCTCTCGTCTGGTTTCGATCGCTTTGGTTCAGATACTAAAATTCTTAACTAGAGGTAAGTTAATAAAGACCTTTGTTTAGAAATTAAGCGGATTTATTACTAAATTGATTTATACTATTTATTAATATTAGTAAATTTTGTTATTCTGAATTTTTTTTATTGATCAAATACAAGTTTAATTCATAGAAGAGTTTCTTCTAGCAAACCTTTTCTTTTAGATAAAGGCAAAGACATAATAAATAAGGCTTCGTAGCGGGCTCTGGTTTTCAGTTTTCATACCGCCCCCGAGGCGTCTGACTTGACTTGAGACTACAACCTTTAATTGCCTTTTTCAGAATTATACCCCCTTACTCTTAATTATTGTGAATATTAGATAGGTACTTCCATTGTTAGTGTAATCTATTTCAGTCAAAAAATAATAATAATTTATTTCCAGTACCGAAACCATGGCGAGAAGCCGACGAATCTGGAGCTGTTCCAATTCACGGCCGCCACGCTATTCTTCTGCAACGCGGTTATAAGCAACCGCACCGCACAGAACATTATAGAAGACGCGCAGGCCAAGGCCATCAACGAGTACCGCACTACGCTGAGGAGCAATCGACATCGGTATGACAATTAAACTACGTACATTATATTAGTTTTTAATTCACCGCCACACTGTTCTTCTGCAACGCGGTTATGAGCGACCGAACCGCGCAGAACATTATAGAAGACGCGCAAGCCAAGGCCATCAACGAGTACCGCACTACGCTGAGGAGCAATCGACATCGGTATGACAATTAAACTACGTACATTATTTAAGTTTTTAATTTACCGGCACACTGTTCTTCTGCAACGCGGTTATGAGCGACCGAACCGCGCAGAACATTATAGAAGACGCGCAAGCCAAGGCCATCAACGAGTACCGCACTACAATAGGGAGCAACCGACATCGATAAGACAAAAACAACAAAAATGTATCTTTATTTTTCTAATTTACCCCACTGCGGGTAATGTTTTTTGACGGTGGATGGACATAACAGTATCCAAGTATAAAATCTTAAAGATAAAGATAAAGATATTTTATTTGCCAAAACACAAGTACAATTAATATTAATATATATATAATATATTAATGTTACCAACTTTAGTACATTTTGATCCGAGGCAAAATTTCGAAAAAAGAAAGTAACAGACCTAGAGATTTTTTTTTTTTTGATGAGGTGTCTGAATTTTTTTGCTCTGTATTACGACACCATCTTGGTTTAATACACAACAGTGTTCTATAGTAACACCGTTATTCATCTATGGGTACTATTCCTGACAAAAAATCGTATCATAAAATATACGCTGATTAACCCGATGTCTATTCGCTAAAGAGATGAGAGATCAAAAATACTCGGAGTCTTCAAATCAAGAGTGAATAAGTTCTTACTAGGTAAGCGTGCTACATCCTCGACCACACCGTCACTTACCATCAGGCGAGGTTGTGGTCAAATGCTTGTGTATTCCATATAAAAAAAAAACCTCACTTAAATGTATTGTCAACAAATTATATAAATATATTTAGTAATAAATCCGCTTACTTTCTAAACAAAGGTTTTAAAACTCTCGTTTCAAACTTCGGCGAGTCCACACCTCCTGATGATGCCTCGTGTAGAGGCGAAACACGTGTCGTATCTTTAAACTTTGGTTTTCTGTTCTTTGACTCTTTGGTTTAGTTGAACTAAAGTTAAGTTAATTAAAACCTTTGTTTAGAAATTAAGCGGATTTATTACTAAATATATTTATATAATTTGTTGATATTTATGGATTTCCGCAAACTAACGCCTGAATCAATCAATTATCTTAAATGTATTGTATTTTCAGAAAAATGTTCGACAAAATCAGCGCTGAATCTCGCAGAGTGCAAGGCGCCGTGCAGGGCAACACCGAAGTCATCCGCGGCATAAAGAACATCGTCGACAAAGACCAATACTTCGCCGACGTACTTCGCATCAACAAGGACATAAACCAGCACAAACTCAGAATATCCATGACCTCAGACGGCAAAGTCAATATCAACGCACAACACAAATTTACCCCTTCAGAGCTTTACAGTATAGGGAAAGAAGGGCGATCACAGTTATTCAACTCCCTCGGACCGGCAAATTTAGATTCCCACAATGTTCCTACGAGAGTCGCTCCTACAATTGGGGTTAATCAGTACATTGAAGGCGAAGAGGAAGGAGGAATGCTAGTCGGTATACATCCAGGGGAAATCATCCGTATTGGATCTTTACTTGTCAGAGTCAGCGCTTCCGGAGCTGAAAACGTAGCTCTCCTACTCGAAAATCTCAGCCAAGACATATATGCGAATCTAATGACAGTTTCTTTCAACATATTGTCTCAATTGGTACCAGAAGATATCGCCAGACTTAGATTACTCAGCCCCGAAGATGATTTGATAGTCCAAATAGTTAAATTCGTGTTTAATTACATGAAACATCAAAGGCCGTTGGGAGATCCGTGTCAGGATTCGGATAATGGGATCGTTGTTGTTTTAAAGGAGTTCTTTCAAGAAGGTGTAGTTCGTCAGGAGACGATTTTACATTTGAAGGATCGTCTGCTAAGATGGATTAATGAAGAGGTCGATAAGAGACGGGAACAGTTTCCGAATAAGAAACTGGTGATTTGCGAATGTTGTCGAGGTGTAAGATATGCTTAGTTCTATATAAGTAGCGGCACGTAAGTCTAGCGCTGAACGATACGCGGGGGGTGTTACTGCGCATGTTTATTGTATGTGTAGTCCTCCTAAGGTACCTTACTTTTTACTTCTGCGCAATAACGGTCAGCGCTAAAGTTACGTGCCGCTATTTGTACCTAGGTATTCCTATTAGCACTATTTATATCTTGCAAGTATTTAGGTATAGTTGTTGCGATTCAAGCAGGTGCTTGGACCTTGGGGCTCTGAATTTTTTTTTTTGTAAATATGGGACGAGACGAGCTTAGCGCTCTCCCGATGGTAAGAGGTCACGCTTGCCCATGACCAGAACAGTGCTACACTGGACTTTGATTCTCATAGGCTGGTGCAACACTGCTAAATCGCTCGTCCACATTGAGACGTTTTGATGATCAGTCTCGAAAGCCCAGTAATTTCACTAGTTATAGTGCCCCTCGACCCGGAACACAGAATGCTTACACCCCGTCTTCCACTGCAAGCGGACCGGGCGTAGTACGGACTCTGAGGTGCCCGCAACAAAAAACTACATTGATAGAAATGCTTCCATATTGTAAGAGAGTGAGTGAAGCGGAATCAAAAAGTAACAAGCAACGTAGTACAGTCGGCTATGTAATGATCTTTACACCCAGCTTACGCCGGTGTTCTTCTGTGATTAAACCAGTCACACAAACACATCATGTGTGTGTGAGTAAACTACTAATGTGATAAAACCACTTAAGATATACTCATAATATTAACCATCGGTGGTTTGATCACAGAAGATCACCGGCGTAAGCTAAAAGCTAAAGACAATTACATAGCTTACATAGATTAAAATCTAAAAATCTTTTATGCTATTAATCTAGCTTCCTATACAAGATAAAGTGGTTATTATGGTTTAAGTATGCATTGTCAGTTGTGAACAACCCTAACAGCTTTATTTAAAAACGAGGGCTAAACTCGAGGTCACCCCCTGACTTTTCCAGTTCTAGACTAGTGTTCACAACGAGGACTAGCTGGGACTAACCAAACGAGCATCTTTATTCATGACTTACGGAAAAAAACTGCTTATTTTTTTCTTTTTTTTTTTTCTTTCGAAGAACCTAAGTTCTTCGGTTTTGGCTTCACATCAAAGGTATATAGCCTAGCCAGTGTCAAGTATTTGGAGAGATTATTTTGTCATAAGTCAGAGTCGATAAGTCAAGTCATGCCCCTGTAAAGTAGTGGGTGTTGCGACGTTACTAGAGGCTTCTATGGAGTTTTGGAGGCAACACTAAAAGTCACGTTTTACAGCATTACACTATTCACCAACACTCATACACGTTCACGAGCACTAAATGGATAAAAAACCACCGTTTTTACACTTAAACACTCAAAGTTATACAAGTTTTGTCAATTAATTTAATGACGCCAATGCGCCATTTTTCATGTTCCCGCCAAAACTCCATCTGCTTATTTCTCTAAACCTAGTGACCCCCTAGTTTGGGCAAGGTTTATCACTGGCAGATTTTTGACATGTTATCTGACAGTTGCTAGGCAACACGGCCATCAGCATTTACTTACGTTCCGTTAGCTCCTTAGTAAACTACATTCGTTACCATAGATGAAATATAAATAAATGTCATTTAAATTCATATCACCTTTCCATAACTACGACGATA
The DNA here is from genome assembly GCA_932526365.1 of Lobophora halterata. Lineage (NCBI taxonomy): Eukaryota > Metazoa > Arthropoda > Insecta > Lepidoptera > Geometridae > Lobophora > Lobophora halterata. The sequence continues at coordinate 5,515,316 of OW052012.1, forward strand.
TAATTTTGCGCATTTTGGAACAACAATGATTAATCCTGGTCGGCGTAAAACTCGTTTCTAAATAAAGCTGTTAGAGTTTCAGTCGGATAGCTAATCAGGAAGTGCTTGAGAGTTGTACGATTCCACCCTGATCGAGACAGAAAGACAAGAAGTGAAAAATTGTCTGCTTGACTGTGCGGACATTTTTGTAATACTTTTTATTTTGACACGTTTTTATTTGAATAAAAACGTGTGAAATAATATTGTCACTAGAATGCCCACATAGTCCAGTGAATAATTTCTCGCTCAAATCATTACCCTTTTGCAGTGGAAAACTGTCATAAGAAATACAAGAGCCAGTGCTCGTGAATTAGCCATTTTCCTCTGTAGATTCCAAAAAAATCTATTAGAGACAGCACCAGTATCAGGCGTTTTGATTTCCCTGTTCATAGGAACGTTAAACGTACATTTTCGTACATCGGACGACACCGTGGTTTAGTTGGTAGTGCCTACGAAGCTTGGTGTTCCGGGTTCGATCTCCGGCCGGGGCGAATATTTGTGTGACGAACGAAAGTGTTTGTACTCGGGTCTTGGATGTTGTGATGTGTTGTATGTGTCCATGCCACCTGCGACACAGGGAATCCTAGTGCAGGGGTGTGAGTGTGTGAATGTTTGTTTGTTTATTTTCAATCTCTCTTTTTAACCGTTCAAACATTGAATTTAGTTGACAACTGAAATAAACGGCAATGCTTTTCTTCCGAGATTATCAAAATGTGTCTGTAATTGAGATCTTGTATTTATTTCAGGAGACAGGTACATTTAACTTTTGGTCTAATAGCACCTTCTGATGGATTTTTTTGGAATCTTCAGAGGAAAATGGCTAGTCATAATAGATTTGATCGTCGTGTGAGGCTGTTGGCTAAAAGCCTACGAATCGAGCTTTACATTTGATGGTTTTAGTAAACCAAATCGGCTTACGAACAAGCTTAAAGATTTATAAAAACTGAAAACCCGACTGCCAAAATATTATCGCCAAATTCGAAACAAAAATAAAGTCATAATTTTTATCACTTTCTCTATATCATTGTATCTTGACCAAAACGAACCTAAACATACGCCATTAACCGAAATCCATCAAGTTTTGGCATTTTTTCACACATTATGGTGCCTTACAGCCGCCATATTGGATTTTTTTACATTTAAGGAGGCCTAGAGCACTTGCGTGACCTAAACAAATCCAGCAAATTGTCGTTTGTCAAAATCCATCGATCCATTTACGCTGTAGGTAGGCGCATTGACTCTGACAAACGCACATGCATGCATAGTAGGTACATCACATCCATACATACACTCAAAAAACATATCTCCTTCTTCGCAGTCGGGTGAAAAAGTCTTATACTGTTATTGTTACCAAAGTTTATTATGGCACTGTATTTTGTAGATATTAAGCCTTTGTATTATAAATCGTGGCACAAAATATCGAAATTTTAGACTGATGAATCTCGTGTTTAAAACGAAGTCTTTCTATTTAAATGTATAAATTTTTACTATTGCTATACTATTTTAGATAAAAGTTTTGCGAAACCATAAGTTGTTTTAAGCAATTTAATAAACTGCTTAACACTGTATACACAGCTTAGCACAAGTATATGAACGATTTTGAAAAAAAATATCTACACAATAAGTAAAATCAAAATACATATCAAAAGATGTTACAAAAGCATTACAAATTAACCAAATTGTGATTGAAGTACCAAAAATAAGTCCAGTGTTAAAATACCTATTTATAAAAATTTACATACAAGTTAGTTAAATACATTATATACACATAGTATGTATGTATAAACGTATAAAATGGTAGTTTGTATCGAAGCCTATGCGATTTAATGTTCAATTGCATTGTGATAATGGTAGAATTTGTGTATGTACCTAATTATTTTTAATAATAAATCTTCATAATTCAATGTGATTAATACTTATGGCTTTGTGAAGTAAGTTTTATGTATATGTATCTGTCGAAAAGAAAAATACTTAGTACTTAACTTTGTACCTACCAAAGAGTTAAAACTTATATTCGCATACTCAGGTGAGTGCATTGTTCTGCCCAATTTTATATGTGGAAAAAACCATAATATTACCTATTTGATTTGCAATGGATAAAAAAATTATTCAATTATGTAATACTTAACATATTATTATCAGTATTGATCTGTGAATCAGTGCCTTTCATTGTTAAACTTTTAATACTGTTATGGTATTATAATCATTGAGATACAAATACGTCTCAATGGGTATAATAGACAAAATAGTTTACCTTTATGCACCATTTATAATAATTAGAAACCATTTATTGTTAGTAGGTATATAGATAAAACATTGTTTATTAGATACTAAGATGCTTTCATCAAAATAAAGCTAAAAGTAAATATTAATTATTTTATTTACGAAAGATAATAAATAATCCATCATAATTCCCAAAATTCACATTAAATTAAAAAACAATGAAATAATAAGATATCTCTGTTTCATTACAAAGCTTTTCAACCTAACTAAACAAATAACGTGCGGGAATTCCCCGGTCATTTTCTACCTATAATAGACAATATTTTTGTTTCATAAAACTTGTCCTGTGACATCCTTTCCTCTTTGTAGGTACCGGCCTTTTTTGTTTATGGTCCGGGAAATTCCACGTTGCACTGAGTTAGTGTTGGTTTGACTAAAATGGCTGATTGTCCATTTCCGATTTATTTAGCATTCATTGTCAAATAGCGCGTGCAGTGTGCATTATATAATTTGGTAAGTGTGGTTTATATTATACATATAGGTACATAATGGTTAATTGATCACGTTTATTAAAATAGGTATTGGTGGTATCAAAACTAAAAAGTCATTTGTGTTACTATTCTGTTGGCACTTGGCACCACAGATCTCGGATACTTTCGTACATTCTAACTTTATGCTTGGCACCAAACTAACCTGAATTTTAGAGTGACAGTTCTAAAATTAGCTTAATTGTCGTGAGTTCGTCACAGTTCGTGACTTAGGTATCTACCTACGACTGCTGACAGTTTATGGCATAGCACCTTGAAAGTTGGTAGGTACCTAACACCTTTAATCTTCTTCAATACCTACCTTGGTCTCTAATACCAAGAGAAGACCAATTTTCATTGTTTCATTATCGAGGCATGATTAAAACAAGATAAGAGCTGTGCAAGTGGTGTCATCCGTACAATTACCTAAGTCACTAAAAACAATTAAAAAAAAATAACAATTGAAATCAAGTGTGATGAGTAAGTATCTAGGTACCTACCGTACCTAGATTAGATAGATAGGTAGTAAATATATTTATCGATTTAAAAATAATTTTATTTATAGCGGCGCGAGATTACCTACGAGTACCTAGGTATGAATGTAGATACTGATTTTTTTCTTAGATTGCACACATCCAGTGAACGTAATAACACATGGAAAAATTCCTTCAAAGAAACTCAGCTGGAATCTAAACCAAAAACACGAACGAAGTTCGAGCGTCGTCCGTCCTACTCTGTTTTTTTCCTTCACTGCACACTATTAAGACATAGTACAGTAACAAATAAATGATTAATAATTCTCTAAACGTTCTTAAACCGTCTCTGTAATAAGTTCTACAAAAATAAAATGTTCTATGTTGATACCTAAGTACTAACTAGCCTTCGTAGGTGCGTAGGAGGTAAACAAGAAGTGGTTTCTTTTCTACTTATATATAATGTTAACTAAACCTACCTACACTACAACAGCTTATTTATTTAATAGGATGCCAGTTGTTATACAAAATGCAAAAGTCTGAAAGGAAAAATATTCAACCTGAAAATGAAGAAGAAAGCGAGACTACTTCTACGCGAGAGAGAGAGGAGCCTGAAATGTCAGCTACTGACATACAACAGCAGTACTTTGAGGCTATGGGAGATGCTGACTGGGAACTGTAAGTTGTTGTTACTTAACCATTTTTTTTAGTGTCACTAACGCCTGTCAACTCGTGGCAGTGATTTCGTGAAATGCAACGGAAGTGTGTAACAGGAAGTTAGCCGTTAGATGGTACCAATCTCAGAATAAAGTATAAACAGAATACTTTATTTCCAAATTTAAATGAATTGTCAGATGTTATACTTAAGTAATTAAGCAACTAGGTACTTTATGGCTCGCTCTTTTTTTATCAAAATTTTATCAGAAAACGTAGGAATAGCAAAACTGTTTTTTTCCGTTTTCTTTCGCTAGTTAAACATATCGAAATTCAACTAAAATATATGTTCTAAAACATTTCGTGAGGTTGTAGTATCAAAATGACCGATCCACCTTTTTTTATTTAAACTTAGTCAATATATGCCTACTTGCATCAAACTTTCAAAGTTCCTAAGCAATTACTTTACTCGCTTGGCAGTACTTAACGGTCATAATATAGTGCTGGTGTAGGAGTGATTAATTTTGAAACAATTTTGCCTTCTAGATACGAAAAGAACGATAGAAAGCATTTGCTACAAAAAGTAGCTATAGCTCTCTGTGGACCTCCCACGGAAGAAGGAAATCTGATGATTTCTCAGACGAATGGCAATGTCCTAAAGCTACAGGGATATGGGGTAAGGGAAGAAGAAATCTGCATGAAAGTGTTCAACAAAATATGCGAGCAAGGTTAGTCTGTATTTTTTTGAGCATCTGCCGTTTTTCAACGCTTCAAAGCAGTTACACTGCAAGCATTACTGGGTTCCAGTTTGAAGGGCACTGTAGCTTAAGTGAAATGAATGGGTTTTCGAGACTGAACAACAAAATATCTCAAAGTGGATGAGTGCAGTGTAACAGCTGACATGTATGAATCTATGTTCAGTGCACAGTTCTGATCATGGGCAGGCTTGATCTCTTACCATCAAGAGAGCACTAAGTTCATCTCGTCACATATTAACAGTAATAAAAACACAGACAAGTTTAAAATCAAGTAGGTCAGGAGTAATAATTTTCAACTCATCATCTTCCTGCCCTTATCCCACACATAGGTGGGATCGGCACAGCATGTATTCTTCCATTCGTCTCTATCAGCCGTCATACCTATACCAACACGTACTTTGTTCATATCCTCTTTCATACAGTCCATCCATATTTTCATTGGCCTTCCTCTACTCGTAATCCATCTACTTTCATATATAACACTCTTCTAAAACATTGCATTCATCCCCCCAAATCACATGTCCATACCATGATAACCTGTTACTCCATATCTTATCACGGCGCTACTTTCGGGCTTCCCCCTAATATACCTTCCTACTCATTTCTAATCTTATCATCCATACATCCATATATCCATCTGAGCATTTGCATCTCTGCCACGTCCACTTTTCTTTCATCCGCCTTCTTATAACCCAATACTCAGAACCTAACAATATAAGCGAAACTAGTAGTAGGTATCTACATAAACATATTCAACTACCAGTCATTTATTCATTGTTTGTTTTTTTCAGAAAAATATTCGTATAATGGCGAAAACGTATTGATATCAATCATCAGAGTGGTTTGTGTTTTACCGAAAGATCCTGGTTTTTTCGTGAAAAATCCCGTAGACCACTGGGACAATTTAGACACAAAGAAGGGGGATAAAGTAACTCTTTTAGTATTTCATGTCTTCAGTGTGAGGAAATGCATCACGGTGAAGTCTGGAGGTAATCCACCATATTGTTATATATTTTCAATCCCACAAAAGTATGTATCATAACACTAGATTTGGAGTACCTAACTCCAAATCCTTTTAAACAACTTACAAATTATGGAGTGTAAAGAAAAATGTAAAAAAAAATATTTGTATAAATTCTACTCAAAACAAATTTAAATACAAATTAAATAAATTAAAACAAAGCTCTCGCTACCAAACTGAGCTAACAACAACTTGTGCTTTGGAAGTGAGTTCCTTCCATTATTTTTTACATTATGTGTATGAAAAAAATAATACAGAGTTTAGGTAGATATGGTAAAAGTTTGTTAAGGCGATGTTTTTACTCAATCACGCTTATTTTTTATCTTATACCTACAATGCAAGTGACGAGACGAGCAAGGCGGTGTTCTAATGGTAAGAGATCGCGTCTGCACATGACCAGAAACGACCAGGAACGAATAGTGTGAAGAAATAACTATAATGCGGCGTACTTTTTGGGTATTTGTCCGAAACATTTTGTATGGAATTCGGATTTGAGGATTAGCCTTAATTAATATTCTGTATTAGTATTTAAATGAGCCATTGTTATAAATATTTGTCAGCCTACCAGTTACCGGGTTTCCGCGAGGAGGTTCTTTTCACGCACCCCTCAGCCATTGACACAAATAATAATTAAATTCTGTGATATTGTTTCAGCCAAAGGATGTCGTATTTTCATAGACCACGATGGCCGAGTGTACCAAAACTGGAACAGTTATTTGACTGAAAATACGCTACCAAAAGGAATGATGGTCGTTCCTGAAAATGGACAATACAGAGGCCTTATGGTTATCCAAGTAGGATCTTTCATCTTTTGACATACTTAATGATAACCATAAAGAAAAAGTAAGCTACAAAATGTTGGATCTTTGTTACTCAATCACGTCTCAACCTCCGAGCCGATTCGGCTGAAATTCAGTGCAGTTTAGGGGTAGGAAATGGCTTTACGCCTAGGCTATTTTTTACCCGTCTGCGAAGAAAGAGGGTTATGTTCTTTGAGTGTAGGTATGCGCATTGGATTCGTCTAGGCCACTAGAGTTACAAAGGATGCTTCTTCTTCTTATCGTGTCACTAGTTCCTTCGAACCAGTGTGGTGAAAGGATTTCAAGTGCGCGCGAAGAGGCTCCTTTCGTGCACTCGACACATGTTTTCGAACTATAGGTTCTACGACATGTCGGTTTCCTCACGATGTTTTCCTTCACCGTTGCGAGAACGTGGGATGCATATCTTCATAGATTTTTTCGACCGAAAAAACCCATTTACGCATGCCTGCCACCGGGATTCGAACCCGCGACCATCAGATCACGTTTCAAAGGAATCTGAAAGCCAGTATTACCTATATTTAAAAAAGTATCAAAAAATCATCAAAACAATGTATTTTAGAGTTGTTTTAGTTTAAAAAATTCAATACGTGTCGGTCGTTAATATTAAGGCAATAGGGTTTTAATTTTTTTTAAACTAATTTTGATAACTCAATAGGCGAAACCGCATGCAGCAGCAAGTATTTCTTACATTTTTCAGGAGATTAAAGATGACGAAGTAGCTGATTGGTCAGAGATGCCCAAAGTGAGGCTGTCTGTTCTACCATCGCCTGCTATGAGTGTCGGTTCTCGCGTTCTCAGAGCAACGGACATTACTTCCACAGGTATGAGTACAGACAGGAAAATCAATGGACCTGACTGTCTGACTGACAGAAAACGTACAGGCCAAACCGCTGAACGTAGAGATTTGAAACTTGGACATTAAATATGAAAATTGAAACATACCGCAAAGTTTAAAAACAAAGTTTTTTAACCAGTGCGTCCTACCCGTCATGACATACGGAGCTGAGATGTGGACACTCACGGTACGGCTAGTCCACCAGTTTAAAGTCGCTCAGCGAGCTATGAAACGGGTTATGCTCGGCGTCTCTCTGAAGGATATGATCCGTAATGAGGTTATCCGACAGAGGACCAAGGTTACCGACATAGCTCAGAGAAATAGCAAGCTGAAGTGGCAGTTGGCTGGCCATATCTGCCGAAGAATTGATAACCGCTGGGGTAAACGAGTTCTTGAGTGGAGACCGCGAATCGGCAAACGTAGTGTAGGACGCCCTCCGGCCAGGTGGGGTGACGATCTGCGGAAGGTTGCGGGCAGAAGATGGATGCGGCAAGCCGAAGACAGGGCGCGATGGCGCTCGTTGGGAGAGGCCTATGTCCAGCAGTGGACTGCGATAGGATGATGATGAGACTTATCTCATATTTATCTATCTATATTCCCCTAATCAGTCGTGTCGTGGAAAGGGTACGCATAGCGAGATAGGCAAGCATGTAATTTTATCGTCAGTTATTTGACTGGAGATAAAATTACATGCTTGCCTATCTTCATCTGAAGAGCGTAATTTACTAGAGCGTAGTGACTAAAGCCTACAATTCACACGGACACCCATTCGTCAGATTTGTCACTGGTGACAAGTCCGCGATAAAATTTGCGTGTGAATGTTATGGTTAGCGATTCGGCATGCGGCTCAAGGATATGTCCTCCGCCCGCCATCTAAAAGCGTGAGGATCGCTCGTATAGGATTGGTGTGATTGTTGGGCCTGCCTTAGCAGGTGAAGAAGAACTGGCCGTACTTATTGTGAATTGAGTTGCTTGTTATGTTTTTTTTAACAAAAATTTTGTCATTTTCACATCCTCCTGTATGATTAGAGACTCCTTATATTATTAGAGGACGTGGTAGCCGAGTGGATGAGGCCCTTGCCTTGAGATCTCATGGTCGCCGGTTCGAGTTCCGGTGGCAAGCATGCGTAAATGGGTATTTTCGGTCGAAAAAATATGTATGCATCCCACGTTCTCGCAACGGTGAAGGAAAACATCGTTAGGAAACTGGCATGTCAAATGGACTGAAAAAAAATATATTCTATGGCATGTGACATCCACCAATCAACATTGGGTCGAAGTAGTGGATTAAGGACCATTCGCTCTCTTAGCCGACAGTAGGCCTGAGTCCCAGCAGTGGGAACATTAGGGTACCTATAGGCTGATAATGCTTATATGATTGAAGTACATATATTTCAGTGGCGAATGTCGGTGCGATAGGGTCATTGGTTGGGGCTGCATTTGCCACGCCTGTCGTAGCTCCAATTCTCATCGGCGGCGCGGTGGGCACAGGCGTTGTGACGGGTATCTACTCAATTGTCCGCTCTTCTATAAACTTAGCAGATAGAGGACGACATGAACAGGTAAGTCCACCCGCAAACATGTTGCTGATTATAGCTACCGGTGGTTGGTGATAGTCAGTTTTCACACATTTTGTAGCTGTAGCGCGCGGGCGCTAAGCCGCCGGCAGCGCGCTACTAAATGTATGAAAACTGACGGATGCCCGCCACCGGTCGCGGTTGTCGGCGACCCATTTGCGGATGCAGTAATTGAGGCCTAAAGCCCAGTTTCTACCGCGAAAGGGTAATGTTTTTACCTTTTAAATTAAATATTATATTTACATTTCGACCAACAAAGAGTTTTGTCTGTCTCCTTTCAACTGCAAAAGAAAAATGAGAGAGAGCAATGAGCGGAGACCATCTCAACACATTCTGCTCGCTTGGTCCTTTTCAGCTGAATGGTACAAATGTTGGGAACACCATTAAAAATGACTTGCATCCCCAACCCTTCGATTCCACTTCTTTCGAATTTTTAGCTTGACACCTAATCCACCTACCTATATTCCATAACATAATGAATTATTACCTATTTACTTAGTACGAGTAGATTAGCCGGCCCCGTGGCCAGATTTATCAGGATTGTCCGGCTAGGTGGAAAGTTATCAAATAACCCTGTTTTTATACCATAAGTATGGATATATACCTTAGCTAACTATTCCCAACGGAAGTGGTATTCAAACTCATTGAGGCTTGATTATTATCGTTTTGTTATTATCTGTCGTAGAGTATTGGTTTGGGAAATTCTGATGCCCGCGGCAACTGGATCCAAATCGTAATGTCTACGGTCGGGATTTCATTCACCGCTGCTGCCAAGTTGGTAGCGTGGGCGGCTTCGTCCGGTACTAATGTAAAGGTACGAATTACCACAGAGTAGGTGGGTTGGCTCTGTAATGGTATTTACACTCAGCTTACGCCGGTGTTCTCCTGTGATTACCTAAACCAATCACACAAACACATCATGTGTGTGTTATACGTCAGAATCTGCTAACATAACGAGGTAAACACGTATTGCACACGCTCCTAACAAAATCTTATTTATGTAAACTAACACTATAATAATCTCACCATCTTAAAATATGCACACAGTTAACAAACACAGCGTATAGTTTTATTTAACGTGAAAGGCCAATAAGGTTACCTATATGGCCATTAGGGGGGTTCGCCTTGCGTTAACCCCTCCTTTTGCTGGATTCTCGAAGGATGAAAGCACTCATAAATACACATCATGTGTGCATGTGAGTGGTCTAATCACAGGAGAACACCGGCTAAGATATACACTAGTATTACAGAGGGAAATCCTACTAATATGGTAATTTACATGGTCCTATTTTTCTCATCAAATGTAACAGCTCCACGTCAAATTATTTAAAAAAAAAGGTGACGAGTGTTTTTCGTACATGCCTCTCAACGAAAGCTGGCGCTGTCAAAGTACTCTAACTGGGGATGATCATTTAGACAGGTCACAATAGGGATAGGTACGCCGCGTTCTTATTCACAGACACTACACAAGCGCACGTGTGAATGTGTTGTACATGCGCCAGCTTATGTAAATATACCTGTAGATATGATTAACCTAGCAATTGACATGGAAAAAAGAAGTGGTGATAAGAAACGTGTTGTTCTTACAGATTCTCATAAATGCCCTGCAGTTCTTGCAGTATACAAACATAGGGACTGGCTTTGTGGGTGTCATGAACAGCTTGGGAGACATGATTCATAAGGTAAGTTCCATCTTTTCATTTACTAAGTACTAAAAAAGACGATTGGGTAAAAAAAACAAGCATGAACAGCAATTAAAACCTAGGCCTAATTAATAAAAAAAAAAACAGATTAAAATCACTCAAAGCTTAGCGAGAACGTGCGTACAAGTCGCGGGTAGGTAAAGGTAGAGGAAGTACATAACTTCTATGTGCATACTTCCTTATCAAAACTGAAGTTTTGATTGAGTTTATTTTTGTTTTGCAAGTTTAAAAATCTTAATAAACAAACACAAAAACTTTGCCTCATAACGAACTCTCTTGAGCAGTAGGTAGTACAATATCAATTTTTTGAAGGTTTATTGGGCATCAAAATATCTTGTGTTACAAATTTGACATTCGCACCCTCTTTTAATAGCATGTAATTATCATATGTGACGAGTAAATATTTTATTTACTAAATAAATGATTATTGATTATTGATTAGCCTTTTTCGTTTTAGTTTAGAAAATATGGAGAAACTCCAACTGGGGTTGAGTTATTCCAGTTCACTACGTCCGCTCTGTTCCTCGGTGTCGGTGTGATGTCAAATGCGACTGCGCAGGAAATCGTGCAGGACGCGCAGGCAAAAACCATCAACGAAGTAAGGGACACACTCTCTAGTAACATGAAAAGGTAAAGGTACTAAGACTTGCTTTGTAACATGTTACATTACGTCCCGTAATACCTGTAGGTACCCACCTTCAAGATCAAGTAATTGATACAAAAATGTTCGTATTTGCAGGAAAATGTTCGACAAAATGACAGCAGAAAATCGCAGAGTCTACGGGTCCATTGAAGGGAATACCGAAACTATAAAAGGCCTAAAGGTAATCGCAAATAAAGACGACTTCTTCGCCAAAATAGGCAAGCTTAACAAGGATGTAAACAGGAACAAAGTAAGAATATCCTTGACTTCCGATGGCAAAACTCTTATTAATAACCAACATAAAATGAGCGTAAACAAATTATATGGGATGGGGAAGCAAGGACGGAACAGTTTACTGGAAAAACTTGGGCCAGCCAATGTTACGACTAAAAACGCACCAACTAGACTTTTCGTGACCAATTCAGGTCACGGTTCGACAACTTTGCCGTCTCAAAACCTCAAAATCGAAGTCAGACCAGAAGAAATAGTTAAAGTGACCACCTTTTTGTTACAACTTTGCAAAGATGATCGAGAATTTGTAGCGGAAATTGTATCTCACGTCACAGCCGAGATGCATGACGCTTTTCTTCTGGTTTGCGTTGAAGTTGCAGCGTTATTACCCATACCGATTGGTACAGAGTACAAAGTTCGCGTAGTATATTTTATTTTCGATTACATCAAATCAAAGGTGCCAGAGTGCGATAAAGAAAATGATCACGGTTTTGTGTTAGTGCTGAAATCTTGGATTAAACACGGTAGAGTGGACCAAGATATAATTGTAATGCTTATGAACAAATTTTTGGATAATTTCTCGAATCAATCCAAGATTGGAGCATTTCATAACAATCCTAAAAACTATGATTATATGCAAGAGTTCCGAAGACGCAACAAAGTGTTTATGGCTCTGCGTGCTGGAGAAGAGGTTGAGATCCAAAGCCACAAAGTTATTGTAAAAGCAGCAACCGTAGAGAAATTGGAAGAATGGCTACAAGTGTATTCACAAAAAGAATGCGACATACTTTTGGAGTTTACTTTCAAAATCATATCAAGTTTCACTAGAAGAGACATCCATTCAATTTGTCTGATTAACCCAGACGAAGATATAATAATGCGTGTCGTACATTACCTATTTCACGAAGTAGTTACTCATAACTTGCTCAAAGAGTTTGTGGTAACAGACACAATACCGGAATCAGTGGTTGCCGATCTGAAGGATGATATTATTCATTGGAGAAATCTGCAAGTTGTCAGAGAACATAAAACTTGTTTAAAATGTCACGGTATGATTTATGAGTAAGCTACGGAAGTAGAGTAGGCACGACGAAAAGTAACAAAACACATCACACTTGAATAAAAGGTCTTAATTCGTAAGCAGAAGTTTCAATCATCACAAGAATCCCCTCATCCAGGAACAGGATTGCTCGAAAAATTAGATCCTGGCAGGGTTGCTAAGAGCCGAATCCCCTATTGTAATTATTGAAACGTCTGCTTACGAGTGTAGACCTTATAATACTGCATGATAAGATGGATAACAAATACACTAAGGTAATAGCATAATTACTACAACTCGGTGATATTGGGTTTTAATATGTCAAGTGCCTTAATAACAGTATTTTTATGTCTAACATAATAAAGACAAATTAGCTAACATTTTAGATAAGAGCAATAATGTATTTTAGTTGGGTTTAGAAATAAAGCAATGTAGCTATTTTAGTATCATAATTTGGTGAATAAACTATTGAAGGAGATGTATCAATCGTCTTTTTCAACTTCTTCTGTTAACGGTGGCGGATTGTATTCGAAGAATTTTGCTATGAAATACCTGTCGACAAAACAGCTAATTACTGATATAGCAAGTGGCAAAAAAGATGCTTTCCTGGCGATAAAAGACTAATGTCTGCCCATCACCAAAACAGTGCTACATAGGACTTTGTATCACATAGGCCTGTGCCGGCCACTCTATTATAGCACTCATCCTATCCGAGACATAGTAATGGCCAGACTCCAAAAGCCAGTAATTTCACTAGCTAATATAGTGCCCTACTTATTACCTACTGCTTGGCGGTGGTGCACTCTGTTAGTTGGTATCCGTTTAGACAAAATCCTGCAGGAGACCCTCCAACGGGCAAATTCCTAGGCGTTCCGTACTTAACTTTTATAACTTTTGGCTGGTAGAAAATGCTTTAGCATTAAGCCCACCTTTTGTACAATTATGTTTGTTTTTCGTGCAATAAAGTAATTAATAATGAAATAATAAATAAACTTTTCGCCCTATTTTTGTGGATACCGGCTCGTAGGAATAGTCCCAAAATCACCTTGAATTTACCGGCAAATTTGAGAACTTGGCATTGGTACAAACATTTTAAATCAATGGCAAATTTTAAGGTGGTTTTGAACTAGTCTAGCTCGTAGACTGAAGTCTGCATGAGCGTCTGTATAAAAGACATACCAGACGAGTATTTCGACGGTGACTAAAAGGCCAGCGGCGGCAGTTTGCGCGGCCACACGGGTCGGTTCTGCGGTACCGCGGAGGGCAGCCGCCAGCATGGCATCACCAGCATCTGAAGCGGCCTCCAACGCCGCTACGAGGAGTGCGGGGGCTGCCAGCCATCGAGCGCCACGACGCCACCACGATTGCTTTGGATAACATACACAGGTAGGTAGGTACGCGTCTGAAGCAGCCTCCAACGTCGTTACGAGCAGCGCGGGGGCCGCCAGCCATCGAGCACCACGACGCCACCACGATTGCTTGGATAACCATAGGTAGGTTAGGTACAAGTAAATTGTTTACAAAAAAACAAGGAAAACAAGTGACATATTTTTTCCAGTTATTATGGTTTAAACACCTAACTAGGTAGGTACTGAACCGATTTTGATGAAACTAAGGGAGCGATCTGAAAGTATCTACCTGTATCCTAGAAATTGAAGAATTTATTTTCCTAAAGGGTTGCGAAATGACTAAGTTCTGATGTACGTAACAAAAACAACCGAATTTAGACAGTTACTGGAAAGGACTGGTTGCAAAAAGTGTGTTGTTAGATTTTGAGTTACCTCCATTTGAGTCCACTTCCGACACAGGGAAATTGAACTAAAAATTGTGCAACATTGGCCGAATGTAACCAGACTATAGATTCAATAAATTGCTCAAAATTTTATAGGCAGGTAGTTGAATAATAGTTTGGCTCTTGTTTGTTGCTCTTGGGGGCTCTAAATCAGCTTAATTCTGTTTAAATTCTGCTTATAGTTTGTGATTCGTTAAGTAAGGAAAACCTATCCCATGACAATACAAATAGGCGTTCAATTCACCAGATAGTTAGATATCGCTGTCTCTAAAACGCACTCGACTTACCTTTGACATAACAGCGATGAGCAGCAGTAGAGAACTGGCGGCGGTGATAAAAGCACTGAGTTTTCCGTAGCCCATCACCAGGCGGATCGTTGGTTTCGTTATACTGTAAAAGTTTTAAAATGTGACAGGTCTTTATGTTACAGGGACCTAGAAGAAATTGAAGCAACTATTCTCGGCAGTACCTACACAGTTGATAATGATGATGTAATCATTTTGTTTGCATGGTTTTTATGTAATTTGAACATGACCTTTTTTATATTACCTACTATCATCATCAGCTTTAAGGTTTCTGCCCACTACCCCGTCATGTGCCATGCACGGAGCGTGTCTAAATATAAAATTGCATGGAACGCGACGATCGGTGACGGAAGGGCCATACTTTTCGATAATATCTACAATATTTTTTTGGCTGACACGGTCCCAGCACGGTCTTGGAGATACTGGACAGAAAGAAAGAAAGAAAGAAAATTATTTTTATTTGCCAGAAGTACATCTAAACATTATTACAAACATTAAAACTAGATTAAATTAAAGTACCTAAAACATATTCACAAACTACAAAATAAAAAAAAAATAAAGCGAAACAAAACATATATATTGCAGATTATGAAAAAAGAATAGAAATTTAACAAAGTAGCCTACATAAGATTAAGCGAGCAGTCCACTGCTAAACATAAATCCTTTTCTTAAGAGTAGGTACTTAGGACATAATTTGCATGAATCTTAGCTGCCGTTCTTTTTATGCTAGCTCAGTGATAGTAGGCTAGGTAGTAAGTACTTGAAAGCGTGAGCTCAGTGATTAGGCTATGAAGGTTAGGTAGAACCTAGGTACTTAAAAGCGTGAGACTAGAACAATTGATGTTAGACCCTTTGTGGGTTCTCAAGAACAGTCTTTCAAACCAGTCACTAACCGTCTGGCAAAACTGACGTTGCTGAGCTTATGCGCGACGTGTTCATCATCCAATTCCAGCTCGACTGGCTGCGAGGCGAAAGCACAAGCCGACATAGACACCCCTAGCAAAGCTACTAGGAGTGCGCGAAGCCGTATCCGGACCCCTTCAGAGTTCTCAGTGCTGACATCGTTCAGCTACAGAATTAACAAAGTTTCATATACGGAATGATGGTCTAAGCGATCGTGCACAGCCCTGTGATAATAAACAATTCTAAGGTCTGTGTTCACCAATAGATAATCGGAAGATTAGGCCTCTTCGTCCGTTAACTTTGACGTTTAAGCTATGAAAAATCGTGTCAAAAACGTCAAAACAACTGTTTAAAACTTAACCATCTGTTGGTGAACTCTGGTTTAAATCTTCTTATTCTTCGATGATAGTATCGTTTTTTTTTTTCGGATGGACGTATAATGCAGTTAGCCGCAGATGGCTGTTACTGCGTCACCGGACTCTCGGCGAGCGCAGATGGCGCTCTACCTTAAAATTTAGGTTGGGGCAAACAGCACAAGGGTACCCAACGGTGGGTCGAACCTCGGCTTGGACTGTTGCCAGGGGGGTGATTGGACTATTGACCCAAGGCACCGTTAGGAATCGAACCTAACGATGAAGAGGGCCTGTAAGAGAGATTCCGACCACGCCGGCGCGGTCGGTAAGCGAATTGTGGAGTGTTACGTCTGTCGCGAGATGACTGCATTTCCGCCACCGGATTGGCGGCGGTGATGTCGTCATCTGGGTCGCCTAGAATATGTTTAGGCCTACGGAGGGATTTGACTACTGGCGGGTCTTTAGGATAGTCGGGACCGTTCGAAATGAGAGGATTCGGATGGTGGGGCGCGAGGCCATAATGCCGCCGGGCGGCGCGCTTCATGAAGTGAACAACGGACTCGAGATCGAAATCGCGGTGGAGGTCTATATTTCGCATATATTTAGGGGCTCCGGAAATTCTGCGCAAAAACGTGCTTTGCACAGCTTTGATAGTATCGCAAACGGTATTTAGGTATAAGATCTGAGGCTCTGAACTAAAGTTTCTCCCTACCCCACTCCCTCTCTGATAGTACCAAAAAGAGTAGGTGTGAGTAAGAAAGCAAATTTTTCGTAATTTTTTTTTAAGCCTGTTTGCCTCAGTGCCTCCTTTTAGTACCTACAGACAGAGGTATAGACAGCGTCAGAGATAAGTATCCCCCTTGCACAAGACACCCAGCAATTATTCCCTTTTAAAAATTGTCTTAAGAAATTATTTTTAGGCTTACATACGGTTATACAAATAGAATCTAATATATTTTTTAAAGGCAAAACTTCTCCATACGCCGTGGTGGTGATTTGAAGGGATTTGAAGCTGGGTATTATAATGCAATACTTACCTATCTATGCTGCTGTCTGTACAATGATACCCTTGTAAACAAATCTTGTACGGTTCCACTTGTAACTTTTTGTAGACAGGGAGGTAGGAGAGTAGGTACTTACAGCATTTCCTTGATGATGCTCATGCTTCAGGCGGAGCTGGTTCAACATAGTGTTGCTTTCAGTCTCCATGATATTTTTAGCTCAGCGATAAACACATTTTCATGGAACGAGTAGACTATTCCATGAGCTCACAAAATATCTACAAAATAAGTTGTTTTCACATTGTATGGCGTTGTCGGGGCCCGAAGAATGTCATTACGATGACATTTAGATACATGCCAGTTGACGGCAAATTATTTTTGACAATTTTATAGTTAAGGTTTACTGAATAAACCTTCGACCTCCTTGGAAAGCGCGCTCTACATAATGGTTTGAGTACATAATATGGCTACATCCCATTTGGACAATGTTTCAATTCGTAACCCTCGTTTAATACCTACGCAAAAGTGGCCTTTTTATTTTTTATACATTTAGTAGCATTTGGACAACTTTTCAAAGTAGCGTGTATTTTTACCTATTCTTTGGCTCTACCTCTGCTTGTAGACCATTCCTAATAACTCCATTTTTGGTTCCATGGAGCTACTGGGAATTGCCGTTGGTCCCTCCAAGGCTCTACCTAGGTACGTAAAGGTAATGTTGATGGATTTGATTTGATCCATGGCCGTCATTGCATCAATCAAATATAAAAAGGCTTGGACTGACTGACTGACTGACAGATAGATAGCCTACAGGACAAACTGCTGAACGTACAGACTTGAAACTTGGAGGCTGTGTTCGTCAAGAAGTGCAGGGGCGTAAAAAGAAAGGGATTTTTTAATTCAAAAACAAAGTTGCAGACGTCAGCAAGTCAGCGATATAATAGGCATTATGCAGGTAGTTAGGTAACTTCCTACATAATTAGGTACGCTGTATACTTAACTACCTACAAATTGGAAGTAGGTAATAAAACTTTTCTATCATTGTTATTACTCGTAGTTGCATCACAAGCCTCCAAATTGTATATTAATTAGATTATCATAATATTTTATTATTTTATTCACAAATCACAGATACATAAAAACTTCCGAAACACACAAAACTCTTGGCACCAATTGAACGCCATTAAAAGTAAGCCGAAGATTTTGTGGCCTAATTTTGTGAAGGTTTTGAAGTTTATTTGGGTCAGGAATAGAAAGACGTTGAGTATCTTCACCAGGACGATCAGCAGTTGACCACCCAGGTGTGGTAAAAATAGTGCTGGATTCTCCTGAAAAATATTAAATTTAGAATAAGAACACAGCGTTATTTTTTTTTTGAGTTATGTATCTACCTTCAAACTACATCCGTCGTTTACATCCATATGATTGAAAACAGGTGATTCTAAAATTGGTACCATTGGTAACAAAAAATTAATGGTAAGATGGTTTATAAGATGCATCTTAAAGTTTAATTACTTATCGAATGTTAGATAAGTAAATTTAATTTCGTCACACCAAAACTACAAGTCCAATTGAGCCGAAATTAGGTATAGTTTATGAGCTTGAATAGAACATAGTATACTTTTTTATCTCGATAGGTACCATGTAGGCAAAGCTGCCAGTACCTACTGATAAACTAGTACTCTATGTATTTTGCGGTGAAGATAATTACCATCATCATCATGTTCCTACCCTTAGGTACATCTAGTTAGTGATTTTTTGTGAAATTATCAAAATATTTATTTATTTTGTATATATATTTAGGTGGGGTCTACACAACATGTGTTCTTCTTCTATTCTTCTCTATCAGCCAAGATCTCTGTACTAAGGGTGCGTTTTCACTCAAAATGGAGATTTCGAGCACTCTGATTAGCCATTTCATGGTCCGCTCGTCTCCTCACTCTGCCCAGCTACGCGTCAATAAAAACGCACCCTAACACCCGTTTTGTTCATATCATCTTTCGCGCAGTAAAGATATTATTTAACATAAAAAAATATATTTGAATAAGGTACTTACGGTAACGCAACCAACTAGGAGGCAAGCGTATTGCACCACACCCATAGACGTGGCTATGATCTTCAGATCATGAATCATCATGAAGTCGCTATCTGCCTGAAATGACTCTATCGGGTGCTCTCCCAAATGTTTTCTTAGATGATTTACGTTTATGATCTATAAAAGAAAATCAATACATGTAGAGATCTTTGACATAAGATGCAGCTGAAGCAGTGATGCTTGAAAAGCTGTGTTGGCTGAGTGGAAGGTACCTCGACTTTCGATCCGAAGGTCGTGAGTTCGAACCCGGTCGTACGACCATATACTCTCACTCACCTCATAGACTCAAGATCACTATATGGGTGTACACCAATGGATTTTTTTGTTCAAGAAGTTCTATGTGTGCATTCAAAACACGTGCTTAACAGTGAAGGAAAACATCGTAAGGAAACCGCATGTCATAGAACCTAAAAGTTCGAAAACATTGTGTCACGTAAGGAGCCTCTTCGAGGCGCACTTGAAATATTTTCACCGAACTGTTTCGAGACAACTAGTGACAGGATAAGAAGAAGTAAAACTTACACATCACTGCTTAGCAGCATATTTGGTTGGTACCACATAATTTACATCCCTTACTTATCCAATGCCTAGGCTGACACCCCGGTGCCGTGCCGGGCCCCCGCCAGCGGATCGATTTTACAAATTTTCGTCAATATGCGGCCCTGTCTGTACCTTTTCCTGTTTTTACAATTGTTAAGGTGCAGCAGGGACCACGTGACCCAGGGGTGGTCGCCCCTGGAGTCGAAGCCGGGGCAATGAGGTATTCCTCGAAGCCCCTACACGGCTCGAGCTGCCTGCACTGCTCGCCGTAAGATACCGATGATGGACTTATCCAATGTAGGTTAAGGTGAAAAGAGGTTACATAACTTACGAAACCGATCGTCCCGTAAAAATATGTGTAGAAAATGCTGATAGCAAAAGTAGGGTGCTGGCAAAGTTGCCGGGACTCTCCAAAATATGGTTTGATCATTGGTGTGAGCAGTCTGCTAAATGGTAGCTTCATTTCAAGACAGGATCTGTCTTAAGATATTACGGAACATTTTCAGAATTAAATAGGTGGTAATATAAAGTAATTAAATAGGTGGTAGTAAAAGGATTATTTGACGAAAACTAGAATTAGAAGTAGAAAATATATTTTCTTACGTGAATGTCAACACAAAACTCAGAATTGCGTTCCAAAACCTCTACTTTTTACAACATTACCTACAAACTCAAACTTTTTATTCAAAAATGTGATAACAAAAGGTCGTGGCTATAGTTAATAATATTACTTATTCTTTGCTATAGTTAATGAAAATAATAAATATGGAAGCATATATATATATACCTCATAGTGCGGAAAACACATCAACTATAATTTAATAGAACTATTCGTTTTTTTTAGCAAATTTCCATTTATATCCAATACAAAACCGAAAGTAGAAAATAACAGCACTCTTGAGTTATTTTAATTTAGAATGACTAGACTTTTTTCATTGTTATTAAAACGATTTCGTAAACCTACACTAAACATACGTGTGCCAAACTTTAGCTCTAAAATTCTCTAAATAAATGCCTGTGACATAGAGTCATGTGGGGCAAGAGTGCACAATTTCGGTTTGAACCTCTATAAAAATATGAAACAGCACAAGAAATTAATCAAAATGTGTTTCTTTTCGTCCGTTCTATAAGGGCTCTATCAATGGCTCTTTGTCGGACTCGGCACCCTAAAAAGCCAAAGTTACCTTCCGCGAATCATTATCTCATCACCTTGAGAGCAACATCAGCCTTATCATCACAATTTAACAATAACAAAGTAAAAGCTATGCGTCAGTACGTGAGACAAATCGCTGTTGACTCAACAAAATTATATCGGAACATGTAAACGTGCAAAATGGTTCGTTATTATTGAAATAGCACGCAATCAGTATAAAGTGTTGTTACACCATAGCTGTAGCACATAATACCTGCAGTTTTAAATATTTTTTTTAATAAAAAAGCGGAGTTTTCAGATTTTAATCAGAGAATACCAAATAATAACTATCTTAGATACATGGTGAAAAACAGAGTTTATGAGACGGTCATTGTGCTGGACAATTAATAATTGTGAGTAATTTAATTATAAGATTTTTTTATTTATATCTTTTATGTATGTATGTATGTAGGTGCTTATGACGACACGGATGGTCGAGTGGCAAGTGCTTTGGACTGCCACGCCCGGTGTCGCGGGTTCGATTCCCGCTTCAAGACAAGCATTTGTGTGATGAACATCGGTATTTGTCTTTAGACTGGGTGTTTTCTATGTTTTCTAAATATGTATTTACAAAAAAATTGCAAATACCTAAGTATTGTATCAGTTATCTGGTTCCCATTGTACCTACAAGCTCTGCTTAGTTTGGGGCTAGATGGCGTTGTGTGAAATGTCCAAAATATTTATTATATTATATTTTTACACCTAATTTACCTACCTACTTTATTTGAAACTAGGTCTTGCCCGAGGTATTGGATAGATATTTATGTATGAATGTGTATGCACCCTTTCTAGGTCCTTATCAAAAATGACCGATTAGGTCTAGTAACAAATTTCATCGCTCCACTTTTTTTAAAAGACTCAATCAATTTATATTTTCAAAAATGTACAATTGTGAGAGCGAGATAGCTGTGCGCGGGATTCTGGGCCCTAGACAAATTAATTCCTATCTGATGCACAATCGGTTTTCGCACGGAATTTTATCATTGTGTTTTACACAAAAGTTTTTATTCACTAATAAAATGTCATGTTAGGTATCTTTGTCAATGTGACATTACGCTTGACAAAGAAAAAGACATTCTTTGTTTTGTTGTTATTGCAAATCAACTCGATTGCACTTGAATAAACCTATTATTTCATTATTTTCTTCATTAGGTACTTATTTACATTTAAACTGAATAACAATCTTAAACCTTTACGTCACGGTACGGTATCCATCTTTGATGATGAGGACGACACGGATGGTCGAATGGCAAGTGCATTGGATTGCCACGCCAAGTGTCGCGGGTTCGATTCCTGCTTTAGTACAAATATGAACATCGGTGTTTGTACTGAGTCTGGGTGTTTTCTATGTATTCTATGTATGTATTTACAAAAATCAACCATTTGGTTCCCACAGTATCACATAATCTCTACTTAGTTTGGGGCTAGATGGCGTGTAATATGTCCAAAATATTTATTTATTTATTTTATTAATTATTTGATGACTTACCTTTTATCTTGCTCGTAGACTCGTAGTCTATAATTATAGCTGTTATTAGGTAGGTAAATAAGTTAACGCCTATCACGTACGACCCTTCGTCCTATCATCTTTTTAGAATTCCATGTATTGAACCTTCACTGGCAAACTCTGGTTTCGTTGTTTTCAAGCCTGACTCTTTGATTAGAAAGTATTTAATTAAAGCCTGAAACATTCATGGTAGTAATGTAAAACTTCTTGCTTCTTGTAATATCTCGAAATCAGAACTCCAATGCATAAAATCTTTTCTCAGACTACTCTAACTGTACTACTAATTTAACTAACCTGTTCCTCTGCCATCAACCAGCTTTGCCATGCCATGTCCTTATTTTCAGTAGCATCAATGGCCAGTAATGAGTGAGCAATACCCACTGCTATCTGAGTTCTCCGATGAGGAGAAGCTCAGTCCTCGGTTCCATCGGCGGCGCCACTTAGGCATGAGAGGACGCGCCAAGTATCAGTTAAAAGGCGCTGCAGCTATTATGACTCACTGGCCAGGTGATTAACCCATACTTACGTACCATTATGTAACTAACCGTTATGGTAGATATGCTGATCATTTGACTCCCATCATTCAGTCCAGTACTGCCATAGCCACCCGCGATAGTCTGTGACATAGGTGAGACTGAAATATCATGGACTTTAGAATTTATGAAAGTTAACTTTTTCTTTCAGATCACTGGACAGCTTTGTTGACCTATTGGTGGATCGGCTTAGGTATGATTGCTATTACCACCTTCCTTATTTATAACACCCTATTTTCAATAGCTTTGTTTCAACCAACGAACACAAAACCTACAAAATATGCCAGATTCACGACTGTAACGCATACGGCTAAACCGTCTTCTCCTTTTGCTGTGTATACGCACGTGTTTATTGATGCTAACGGAGAAGAAAATCTCGACAAATACATACCCTATATAGAAGTATTTGCAAATAAGTACAATGATTTCACATTCAATCTCATTGTAGTAGCAAACGATACGAGTGAAGGAACAATCAATTCAACAGACCAAATAAATAATGATGTAGCTATGAATTCGCTTTGGACTAACGACGTCAATTACGGCAATCTAGTACCGAGCAACAGCAATGTAAAAGTAAAGTATGTAACGTTATCGAACTATTTAAATGAGTCTCCGTTACAAAAACATTGGAAAAATTTACCGCATCAGTTCATTCCAATTCTAGTACGCGCTGTATCTATTTGGGAAAAAGGCGGAATAGCTATTAACCCTATAATATTCACACCACATTCTCCTCACGTTGCATACGTGGAAAAGTTTGTAACCATAATCAAAAACTTCAGAAAGTACAAGGAAAAGATTGTAATAGAAGAAGAACATCAAGTACCGATAGCCTCTAAAAAATCACCGAATGTAAATAATATTCTTGATGTTATCAATGCTTTAGAAAATGGAAACAGTGTAGATAGCTTTTCTCAAGAAACACTTAATACTGCTGAGTCTAAAAACAGTGTGATTGCTACTAAAGTTGATACAAAGATATCTGATAAAACAAATTCTCATGAACAATTAGCTAATCCTGGCCTTGCAACCAGTAACGAAGAAAATACTACTGAAACAAAGACAACTAACCATGAACCTAAAAGTGGAAGTCCGCCTCATCTTCTACCTTTGTTTTTGAAATACTTATTTCACAACATGAATACTAACTCTACTGATACAACACGTTCTCCCAAAAGGCAGCGAAGAAGCCCTACTCATAAAGTTACTAATAAAGACAATACTGACATACAGGTGAAAAACTTTTGGAAAGATCTCAAAGGCTCTGATGCTTACAAACCGATGATTGTCAGTGCTCAAGGAATACCAAATAACAAAACCACCGCAACAATTCCTATAAAATCGAAAAATGAAAATTCGTTACTAGAACTTACCGTGGATTTGAAAGGAAATATGATTGCGACGAAGACTCCTTGCCACGCATTTGTGGGGAATATGTTTACCAATGCCATTCATCACGATGAATCTGAGAGTTTGACTGATTTCATAATAAAGGAGCTTTCTATTTTTTGTAAAGGATTATTAGCATCTTGTATGGGAATCGATGTGATTTTAGTGTAATTTGTTGTTGTTAGTTTTATAACTTTTTAATTAAACTATTTATAATTATTATATTTGTGTTTTTTATTCCTTAAAATAATTCATTAACCTAGGATATGATTTGATTTTATGATATATATGATTTGCAGAAGACCGTGGATGCTGGCTAAAGCGAAAGGAGGCCTATACCCAGCAGCGGGTCCTACCTGGCTGAGATGATGATGATGATAACTAACTAGGATTCCAAGTAGAGAAACATATTGTGAATTTGTTGTTTATTATTTATTTTGTATTTCTTATTCATTACCTATACCTATGCTTATACCAAAGAAGTCGTGTCCAAAATATTATTTCATCTCATAACATTTTGTACACAAGTTTTCCCATTTAATAAAATTATGGCAATACATTGTTTTCAACTAAACATGTTCCTTTCCAATACGACTAGATTATTGTATGTTTTTTTCAGTTTTCTTCTATGGGTTTTTAACTAATTGTTTGACACCGTTGTCCTTTTATTGTATGAACTGAAACATGCTGTTTAAATTTAACCTCTAAACTTACATAAAAACTTACCATAGAAATATCAAAAAGCAAACCTACCACTAATCTTCCATTATCACAAATAGAGTCAAATTAGTCTATGCTACATTTTTTCTATCAACTGGTATGTTCCACCTTTCTTTCCAATCGTTGTTAGATCGTTTGCAGTCTCGTATGTTTTCTAAAAGTTCACATCGCTTACTGACAGTCCAGAAAAGATATCCTTCTGGACACTGGTGTACATAGCCTCTTATCTTTCCCAATTTACTTCGTTCACATTTCAGGAAACCCTTGGAACACTCAATATTTTTCTCAAATGGATAATATCCTACTGCGAGACACGATTTCTTGTCATTGTCCACCGTTATCTGTAAAGAGAAACAGCAGCCTTAGTAATTGTTCTAGTATTGTTTTATTAGAGAAGAATCAAAATAACTCGTATCAAATCAAGTTTACGTCGTAGCTATTAAAATATGTGTAATACTTACAGGTTCCTTAGAATCTTTATGCAATCGTTTAAATCTGTGTCGTCGAGCCATTTCACCATCGCATTTTTTATCAGCTTTCTTCTCTTCCACACACTGCGTCTTACTTTCATCGTAAATAGTTTCATTTGGACATTTGAAAGTAGCAATCTTTAGTTCGTGAGTGTCGTCATCTTCTGTGCACTGATAGAACATATTACAGTATTTAGGATGTCTTTTGAATGATGTTGGACAAACGAACAGGTTTTGATCATCGTCAGTGTCTGGACATTCTTTTTCAGATGATGACTCTGTTGTAGATTGTTGGTCACTTTCTGTTGTAGTACTTGACTGTTCAGTGGTCGAACCACCACCACTATTATTAGCTTCGGTAGTAGAACTCTCCGTTGTTCCTTCAGTAGTTGAAGATTCTTCAGTTTGTCCACTAGTCTGTTCTGTAGTTTGTTCAGTGGTGGTTTGTGGCTCTTGTGTTGTAGATTGTTCACTGGTCAGTGATTCTTGAGTTGTGGTCTGTGCACTAGTTGTAGATTCTTCGGTTGTGGTCTGTTCACTCGTATTAGATTGTTGAGTAGTGGCCGGTTCACTTGTCGTTGACTCTTGTGTTGTTTGTTCGCTTGTTGTTGGTTGTTGAGTTGTAGTCTGTTGAATTGTAGTTGATTGTTGAGTTGTGGTCTGTGCACTCGTATTAGTTTGTTGAGTAGTGGCCTGTTCACTTGTCGTTGACTCTTGTGTTGTTTGTTCGCTTGTTGTTGGTTGCTGAGTTGTAGTCTGTTGACTTGTCGTTGGTTGCTGAGTTGTAGTTGGTTGTTGAGTTGTAGTCTGTTCACTTGTTGTTGATTTTTGAGTTGTAGTTTTTTCACTTGTTGTCGATTGTTGAGTTGTAGTCTGTTCACTTGTGGTAGATTGTTGAGTTGTACTCGGTTCACTAGTGGTAGGCTGTTGTGTTGTACTCGGTTCACTAGTTGTAGATTCTTGTGTAGTTGTTTTTTCGGTTGTTGTTGATTCTTGAGTCGTGGTTTCCTCTTGCTTTTCAGTCGTTCCTGAAGATTCCGATTGTGACTGTGTGTTACTACAATCACGTGGTGGATAAACTGATTCTTCATGATTGCATGTATCTAACGCTGGGTCCCAAATAGTACCTTCACCGCACTCGAAATGATAGACTGAAAATCTTTTACCATCGCCATCCCAATCGACGCATCTATAGAATTTTTTACAGTCGTTTGGATTGGGATAGTACCCTGCTTTTTCACAAGATATGTCTTTGCTACTTGCTGGTTTTTTGGAAGATTCTTCTTGAGAGCAATTTGATGAAGATTGGTTGTTGCCTTCAGATGTGCTTGATGAATTACTCGATTGCGGCGAGCTTGTGGTTGTACTTCCAGTTGAGGATGATGTTTGGCTGTCTCCTCCTTCTTCTCTTGGTTTACAAGAAGGGTTTGTAACATCTTGAGGATGGTTACAGTTTGTTATATCTTGGTCCCATATAGTTCCATCACCGCAAGTGAAATCATATTTTGTGAGTCCGCCTTTTCCATCATCAACGCATCTATAGAACTTTTTACAATCTTTACTATCTCCGTGATAACCTTCTGATTCACATCTATCATTGCTTTCAGATTCAGACTCTGCAGTCGGTTTTTTTGTTGTTGATGATGATGGTGTCGATTCTGATGATGAGGATGAAGTAGTCATTTTTGTCGAAGTGCTTTCAGTTGAGTCTGTTACTTCTTCGTCTTTCATTGTATGGCTTTCTTCTTTATTTGCTTCTGAACAGCTGGCTACTTCATTTATGTGATTACAATTTCCGATATTATCATCCCATGCAGTTCCTTCTCCGCAATCAAAGTCATATTTTGTGTATCCACCATTCCCATTATCTACACATCGGTAGAATTTTCTGCAATCGTTTTTATTTCCAAAGTAACCTTCACTTGTACATTTATCATTTTCTTTATTTAAAGGTTGTTTGGTAGTTGGATATTCATCATCCTCTTTATGTGGTGTTTGACTTTCAGTACTCCAAGACGAACTAGACTCTGTCGTAGAAGAACTTTCGTAAGAGTGCTCTTGTGGTTTCGTCGTAAATTCATTTTGGCTACTACAGTTTGTAATGTCATTATCATGATCACATGCTTGAATTTCTTGTACCCAAACTGTACCTTTACCACAACTAAATTCATACCTAGTATAGCCTCCATTTTCATTGCTCACACAGCGCACGAATTTTTTGCAGTCGTGAGGGTGAGCGAAAAATCCATCAGACGAACACTCATTATAAAGAGGCGGTGATTCTGTTTTATTAGTTACCTGATTATTATTTGTTGAGCTTGTTGTACTCTCTGATTGAGAACTGTTTTCATCGGTAGAGACAGAACTAATTTCACTTGGGCTAGATGATACGCTACTCAAACACTGTTTATCGTCAGATTCATGATCACAGGCTTGTATTTCTTGGCTCCAAACTGTACCATCCCCACAGATAAACTCATATTTTGTATAACCTCCTTTTCCATTGTCCACACATCTATAAAATTTCTTACAGTCTGAAGGATCTCCATAAAAACCTTCAGATTCACACCTGCCTGAAGATGGTTGTGGTTTTTGTGTCTCTTGGGGCTGTTCTTTGTCTGACAAAGATGTTGAGGTTAATGTAGTAGTTTCTGTTTCCATTTCATCATTGATTTGAGTTCCTTTAGTCGTAGATTGATAATTTTGGTTACAAGGGCGATCTGGTGATGGATGATCACATACTTGAATGTGTTGGTTCCAAGTAGTACCTTCTCCACAAGTAAATTCATACTTTGTAAAACCACCATTACCATCATCAACACATCTAAAGAACTTTTTACAGTCTGATATGCTGCCAAAGAATCCTTCTTCTTTACAATCCCCATCGCTTTCTTCGTTTTCTAAAGCGTTACTCGTTGTTGTACTACTCGTTTCTGTTGAATGTTGAGTGGTTTCCTGTTGCCCGTACTCCACGGTTGAGCTTATTGAGCTTTCCGATGAACTCTCATTGTTACTTTGTGGAGTATTAATGCTACTAGAACCACAATTTTTGACAGCCCATGCATGATTACAGGCTGAAATACTTTCATCCCAAACAGTTCCCTCACCACAATTAAACTGATATCGATCGTAGCCACCTCTTCCGTTATCTACACATCTGTAAAACTTTTTGCAATCATTTTTGTCACCGACAAATCCAATTCCGTTACAATTTTGGTTAGAAGTTGAAATTTCATTTATAGCTGTCGTTGTTGAACTTAGAGTAGTTGAGCTATTATCGAGACTTGGCATAGTAGTAGTAGGTCTATTTTCTTGGTCATCATCTTGAAGTGTCGGATACTGAGATGTCGGTATGAAAGTAGGTTTTGTAGATTCACTGCTACCACCGCATTTTTCAACGGCCCATATGTGATTGCAGGCTTCAATTTTGGGATCCCATACTGTCCCTTCGCCACAAGTAAATTCATATCGAGTATACGTTCCATCCCCATTGTCTACACATCTATAAAACTTTTTACAATCTTTGTGGTCTCCTATGAATCCACTATGTTTGCAAGCATCATTTTCATCTGGCTCAGTATTAGAACTAGAAATGGAGCTGGTAATAATTGTCGAGGTGTGAATGGGTTGACTAGTGGTTGTGTCAGTTGGTGTTGTACTAGAACTAGTAGTTACAATACTGAGTGTCGAAGTTTTTTCAGTAGTTTGGTAGCTTTCACTAGTTTCTTCGCCACCGCCACATTTCTCAACTGCCCAAGCATGATTGCAAGCTTCTATACTAGGATCCCATACAGTACCTTCCCCGCATGTGAATTCATGTCTAGTAAATCCTCCCATACCGTTATCAACACAGCGGTAAAACTTTTTACAATTATTTGAGTCCCCCATGAATCCACTAGATTTGCACTGATTGTTAACAACATATTGAGGTGATTTAGTTGTGTCAGATTGAGGTTCTTTTGTTGTTAAGATAGGTTTAGAAGTAGATTCTGTACTTGGAGATCCATAACCAGAATCGTAATCATCGATGCTAGTCGACAACTGCGTTGTAGTTTGAATCAGAGTAACAGTAGTTTGGACGGTGTCGTTTTCGCGTGTCGTAGTTGTTTCTCCTTTGTCATTATTATTTGATGTGCCACCACATCTTTTCACAGCCCATACATGGTTGCAAGCTTCAATATCTGGATCCCAAACAGTTCCTTCTCCACATTTGAATTCATATTTTGTGAAAGTGCCTCTTCCATTGTCTACACAACGATAGAATGTCTTGCAGTCATTCGTGTCACCAATGAAGCCGTTTGATGAACATTCTGTGGAATCTTGTTTAGGCTTTTTTGTTGTTGTAGTCAGTGATGATGATGATGTAGATGATACTGTTGTAGTCTCAGATTGAACTTGATTTCCGTAACCTACGTCAATATCATCAATGTCTGGGTTTTCAGAAGAATGATAATTTTGTGTCGTTGTATCTGCATAGTAGCTTGTTGATTTCATAGTGCTTGTAGTTTGAGGTTCAGTATTTGTTTGGCTTCCGGATTCCGGATGACTTTGACTGCCACAGTCTTTTACAGCCCATGCGTGGTTACAAGCCTCTATACTCTGGTCCCAAACTGTACCATCTCCACACGTGTATTCATATTTTATGAAAGTGCCTCTTCCGCTATCAACACATCTATAGAACTTTTTGCAGTTATTAACATCGCCTATGAATCCACTTTCGGAGCACTGATCGTTGTGGTTTTGATTGGATTCTTTAAGCGGTGTGGTAGATTCGACTTGTGTCTGAGATTGACTGGAATTTTTGGAATGGTCTATTTGCAATTGCGTTTGAACTCCTTTATCTCCGTAATCAAATTGCGTTTGTGTTTGGCTTACTGCTGAATCATGGCTTATCTGAGTTTGATTCTGTTTGGCTTCAGAGTTTTGATTTAATCGATCACCATAATGAACTTGGGTTTGATTCTGAATGACTTGATTACCATGACTTATTTGTGTTTGAGTTTGAGTAACCTTGGAACCGTAGCTTATTTGTAACTGTTCTTGAATAGTTTTGATGTTTTTCTGGCCATACTCCGCAGTGCTAAAAGATTTCTGAGAAGTCGATTTCTCTGTAGCGCTAGATGACTCGGTTGTATAGAATTTATTATCGAAGGTCATACTTCTTCCACATTTACTTCTCTTCACGGCCCATGGGTGGTTACAGCTCTGTATTCCCTCATCCCAAACTGTTGATTCACTACAGAAAAACTCGTATCTTAAAAATCCGCCGCCCTGACTACCGACACATCTGTAGAATTTTCGGCAATTTTCTATATCTCCGGTAAAGCCATCGTAACTGCAAATTTCTGTTTTCTTCTCAAGTGTTGGTAACGATGTTATTTTAGGCCAATCTGGTTTTCTTTTAGTAGAAGATACTAATGGTAGATTTGTTGTTCCATCGTAATGATACTCTCTATTGTGCTTAGTTGTATCAGCTAAGTGAGCAGCAAAAGTGCTTGGCAATTGAATCGTTGTTTTTGTGGGATGACTTAGAGTGACCCACGGAGATCCCGTATATTGTTTTTTTTCTTTTGTAACATCATAATTAGCATTCATAGGCCTAGGAAGTTCTTTATGTGGTTCTATTTCATTGACATCTACAGCTTCAGGGATGGGTTTCATAACCCCGCCACATTCAGTTCGTCTTGTATTTCTGGCGTGGTTACATGTCTCTAGATCAGGATCAAAGACTGTTCCCGGTGCACATTGATACTGAAAAAAATTAAAATCAATATTACAATCATTTAATTTTTATTTGTGCAGTATCGTGGTAGGCTGAACTATTAAACATTCATAATTTATGGGAACTTACCCTAAAAACGCTAAATTTTCCGTTTCTTTCTTTCACGCATCGGTAGAAAGAAGCACAGTTATGTGGATCCGCTTTAAATCCTTCATTGTTACACAAAAAAGGCTCCGGACGGTTTCCAGTATATATTTTAACTATTCTTCCACTCACGCGGGGTACTCTATGGTCTGTGATAGACGAATCTGTAAACAAAGTCAAAGTCAAAGCTCGCTTATTTTTTACTTATTTTTCTCCTTATCGTGTCACTAGTTCCTTCGAACCAGTATGGTGAAAGGATTTCAAGTGCGCCTCAAAGTGGCTCCTTTCGTGCACTATGTTTTTCTTATTAAAAGAGCTGCAATCGTCATGCTGGTGGACTCAAAGTGTATATGGATTGTAACAGAAAACTTACATGTGGTGTTTGTTGCTAGATTCATGATATTATGATATCAAGAATTGATGAAAATAATTTATAACCCAAATAATAATATTTGGTGGGTAATCTATCCATTCCATTGTAAATAAGTTATTTAAAGAATACACACCATTGCTGCCGTCAGCTCTGATAGAGGACGCTAGCAGCAGCAAAAGAAGGAAATCTCTTGCGAAACTTTTCATGTTTTTGATTGCAAATTACATAACCATTTTGACTCCTGAAACAAATAAAGGTAAGTCTAATTTTATTCACATTAATGCCCACTTGCACCAAACTGAGATCTACTACAAAATAAAAATAAAACAATACCATCTACCTACTTTGTAGCTACAAGCGTCGGTATTGTTTTTTGTCGGACAGTGTGCATTTTCAGTAGCAAAAAATTTAAAACTGCGACGATGGGGAATCGTAAATTCCAGTGCTTGTCGTATTTTAATTGGCACTGGACCTCAATTACAAATACCCGACATTCATCTTGTATGTCGGCTAAGAATACGAAGTGAAATGCAAAATGCAAAAATACGGTTCTTGAGTTTTTTAGCGACATCTTCGTTTTGTCATCGTTATGGGGGACCTGTACTTTATCAGTGGTTTCATTGTGATTTAAGTTATAACGGATTTGTAAAAAATACCCAGCTGCTTTTATGTAATTTTTTAAAATTATTGACATGTTACTCTCTCAGAGATAGGTACTTTAAAAATAATTGAGGCCCTTCAACGGTAAAACGAAATAACATTTTTAAGTAGCGATCGCCTGAGTAAGACATTATCAAAGAGCAATTTAATATTGAATTAAAATTTATCATTTAATAACTAATGTAGCTATTGAATGACCTTCTTTTCTGAAATAGTTACTTATTTTTGATAGTGATCCAATGATGTGTATTTTTTTAAATTATGTTCATTGTTCATAAAAGTGGGGAAAAAAAATATCCCAGAATCCCCACCGCAGTTGGTAATGGGGATTTCGGTTTTTTTTTGTCAAAATCATCACTACTAGGGATGGGCATTTCGGGAATAAGCCATGGTTTCTATGATCTCTTTGTAATTTTTTCATTTCAATCCATTTTATTGGGTTATTAGGTACGAAAATTTACATGGTGTTGTGCATTTCTGCAGATAGCAGATAGCAAGTATAGAATTACTAAGTTACATGTATTTTCAATTATAATCTATATGTAATCTATAATAATAATCTTGAACCATTTCCAGCTAATTGAACATCAACATTGCATTGAGATTACCTTGTCACCTACATAAAATAAGTACATAACCCATTTATAAAATAGTTGGTCCATTACTCACTTACGACAATCTACAAGAAAATTATGACCAACGCCTGGTCCGCTTGTTGGACTCCATATGAATTCCCGGCTATAGGAACAGGCAATTTTCTAAAGGTCACAAGTGAACAACCGCCTAACCCCAGGGATGTAACCAGTGGTTAACAAGGATAAAATTTTGCCTTTGTTCTAATATCTGAGGTTTAAAGTATCTAGCTTAATACTAGGTACCTATAAGTAGAACAATTATTTACTATGAGTATCAAAGTGGTAAAACCACACACTATTTTAAATAGCAGAAATCGAGATGACTTTGTAAAGGGTATAAATAAACGGTTTTTGACTCCCATCCCCTTTCGTTTTAAATAATTCTGAGTTTATAGATTCTCTTGGTCGTAAATCCATTTATGTACGTCCTCAGCTAAGCCGCCTGAGAGTCACAGATCCTCTCATTAGTTCTCTGGTTCATTGGCACAGATAATTACATGAAGATGTAGCAAAATGAAACAAAATAACAACACAGGCTCTGTTTCTTTTTATATCGGGAATGCGGCCTGTTATTACTAGAGTATACGAGTAGTAGATATCTATACCTACCTGTTGGATAACGATTCGTATTATGCCGCGTGCACGAGACGCTGTTGAAGTATTTTTTCATACACGAATCGCCTACGATATTTTATGATCAAAGAATATAATTAAAGTTTTGCCTGGAGCAATTATGAATTTACATTCATGTTTTGACTTATGAAAATCATCAAGCGAAAAACTACAGAAATTGCCTCTTGAGATTTGGCCCTACAAATTATATAATTTTGTGCACTGAATACTGGATTTACTATGCTGCAATTTTAGGAAATAATGAAAGCAATCGCCAAACATCCATGACGCTTTGATTGCGCAAATAAAAAAAATATTCGTGCACATGCTTATTCCCGAAATCGCCACCGGCCATCCCCACCGGTGGATATTTCGGGAGATAAAATCTCTAAAACCGCACAAACACCAACCACCAACCGTACCTAGTAAGGATTTCTGGAATATTTTAGTCTCGAATCCCCACGATTATGAACAATGAACACATTTCAAATAATACCTACACATATTTGGATATTTTTTATTACCATCACAGGCAATCATTTCCACCGTAAATAAGTTACTATATCAAGAATCAAGAAACATTTATTGTATAAAACTGTGTACAAAGATCTTAACATATTTTAGTAGGAAACAACAGTTTATCCTGATAGGACATACAATAATATAGGTACTTATAACTAAAATGAAATAGATACCTACCTAGTTTTATTACATCTGATGTAGTAGACTATAGGTGCAAACATTTGTTAATTATTTTTTTTAAGTTAACTAGTACTTAGGTATTTTTTAGACATTAGTTTTTCATTTTCAAAATATTCTTTTAGTGTGTAATGAACTTCTTGAACAAGCCATTTTCTCAAAGTGTTTTTAAATCCAATACCAGATAGCTGCTTAAACTCTGTAGGTAAATGATTGAACACTTTTATAGATGTGTAACATTTGAAATAATATGTTCATTGATCATAATAGTGAGGATTTCAAGACAAAAAATATATCCGAAATCCCCACTGCGGTTGGTGTTTGTGGAAATTTAGAGATTTTTCTCAAAATCCCCATGGTGGGGATGGCCGGTTGGGATTTCGGGAATAAGCCAGACCAAGGCGATAATAGTGACTAATATTATACGAATGTAGAAAAAAAAAATACTTTTCCTTTGCATATCCCGATACATCCAATTTTTTGTTACACACCTAACAGGTTTCACATAAAGATTCCATTTTCAGCTACTGTTGTCCAGCTGCATTCTTGCGGTTGACGCGATTGACTCCTGATAATGCCTAGGAATAAATTGGCTGGTGTTCAATGTAATTCCAATACGGGTTAGCTAGATATTGTAATGGTAGAGATTTTCTGCCTTATTTTTTTACCCGACTGCCAAGGGAGGGTTATGTTAATAATTTCTTATATTCTAATCTAATGCAAATTTTATTCTTATCTAATTCAAATTTTCCGTTAATATAATAAATAAATAAATACATGTTTTTCGCGCGTATCATGTATTAATCTCTTTCTCAGTTCTACTCTCCCGTGTAAGAAATAAATTAAACTTCTGCATCCTTTGTTGAAATTTAAATAGTCACGCTTCTCTACAATTAAAATTGAGCTTTAATATTGTTTCAATAAAATTTGTACATTTTGTCTTTACAGAAAACAGACTATTCTACCATTAGTACTATACCTATATAAATATTCATGGTTCATGTAGTAACCTATTTTTATTGATAAAACAAGAACTACCTATCTTTTCTTATAAATAAGATGGAGGCTTCATTTGTCAACATTAAGATAGCCCAGGAGTGCTTACAAGTTGATACTTCATGTACAGGGATAAAACGAGTCTATTTAAAACACCTCTTATCTGTTTAGCAAGCAACATGTTTAACATTTTTACTTTCGAACTTCGTTTCGTTGATCTTTTTTATATCAAGTTACAAAATCAGACGCTAGATATCAAGTACAGACCGCAAAAAACTTAAGAACATGGGATAAGCTTTTTGCTTTTAGCCTTACAAATTCAGTAGCAAAGAGTTCGACTCTTATCTGGTAAACAAAATCTTTAGTTTTTCATTGAAATAAAATAGAGAACTACCCAGCTATATGGCCTTTTAGGTAAGGACGAATACAGGACAAATTTTCATATGCCTTCAATTCTGCTGCATTTTTTTAACATAATTATAAACACTACCCATACCAAACAGCTGTATCAGCTCAGAAGTTTTAGCATGGTTGAGGAGCAAAATATTTAAAAAGTCTATCCGTCCATTCTCGCACGGGATAATATACAGGACAAACTTTCATATCCGTTAAATTCTGCTGCATTTTTTTTAACATAATTATAAGCTCTATCCATACCAAAATTCAGCTGTATACGTTCAGAAGTTTTAGCATGGTTGAGGAGCAAATTATCCAAAAAGTCTATCCGTCCATTCTCGCAAACATTCTCATTTTATTACACCTACCATGCGAATAGTCAAGTTCGAACCGCCCGGTTTTTCTTCGACAGACCGAAACCACAAGTTATCAAGATCGCTGCGGTAGATCAACAAAAAAGGCAACTCGCATAGAAGATGATTATTTCCGTATTATCATCCTGCGGCTGGACAGATGCCATCACCAACTGATATATTGTTCTGTAATATAAACAGCGTAACATTGCGTGAAATTGGTTGAAATTTATGTAAAAGGTAATAAATCATTTTATGCCTATACTTTACTGTTGGCACGTTGTACGGCTGTACTTTATAAGCGTAAATGATGTAGCGTGTATGAGTACATTAATGTACACAGGGCCACAAGCAGTAGTTGGGTACAGCTTGATTTAAAAGCTTGATGCAGAATTTAAACTGAAACTAGCGATGTGAAATGAGCAAGAGGATTTTCCGACGGGAAGAAATCACGCCTGCCCATGACCAAAATATTGCTACGCTGGGTTTTGAAGTAGGTATGAATCCAGTACAGCACTGCTTATAACGCTCGTCTACTTTGTGACATTGTGGTCAGATTTAAAAGCCTCAAATTACAAACTTACCAACCACACCAACCAATCATACCGGTATTTAACAAAAACACTGTTGAGTTTTCGAGAATCTAGGCATGGAAAGTATACCAAGTAACATTATATTTATCATGGTAACTGATCACTTTTAACACCTGTTACTTTCTGAGACCAAGCATGTTACAAAATCACCGGTGATATCCAACCGGCTCACTTAGGGGTATTTTGTCAATCTAGCCGGTCAAAAGTCGATTTTTAAAATGTTGGTAAAGGTAAACAAAAACCAGGTATTTTTATCGTCTAATGCCTAGATAACAAAACGCAACCCTTCCCGGTCTCTTCTTGACTACACCGGCGCTATAGTCTCTGCCTGAACTTGACCATCGCTAAAAGTGTACATATCGTTTTCGGTTGTCTTAATTTGATTGTATGAGTTTGAAATTGAACTATGGTGTTCATAGTGATTTCAGCGAAAAAAATATAATGTATTTGGATCAAGCAGGTAAGAACACATACTTATGAATGATTTCGCTGTGTTCCGTATTAATGGATTACTATTTTTCATCGTTTGAAAACGTGCCTAAGTATTTTAAAATAGTTAGTTTTTTCTAAAACTTTCTTAGTTTTGAATAAAATTAAAACATTTAGAGGATTATCTTTTGTCTCGCGAAAACTACTCTGATGATGAAGTAAAGATGTTAAAGCATACATTTTCATGCCTATAATCAGTATTCAGACAAAGGTGGAAGAAAACAGAAAATACAGAATCAAAATTTCTTATAAATAATGAAAAATGGCAAATAAAAAAATAAATAAAAAAATACAAATAAATTATGTAAAATGAAAGATGCAGAAAGTCAGCAGGACGATGAAGAGCCATGGCATTCGTCATCATCTTAGGTAATATAAGATAAATTAAGTTAAGTTTTAGAGCAAAATTAATTTAATTAAATATTTTTTTTATAAAATTAAAGACGCTATATTCATTGCAAAAAACTTTCTATAGCTATTCTAGTCAATACAAATAAAAATATCGAAAGAAATACTTTTGACCGGCTAGATTGGCAAAATACCCCTATGTGCGGCGCGGCCGGCAGCGCGCAGCGTGCCCCGGTGGCAGGTGATTTTGACATTTATTCACATTACGCCACTGATGAAAACTAGCAGTGTGTTACAAAATCACCGGTGATTGAGCTGTTGCAAAATAAAATCATATCACCATGTGGCAATGAAATAGAAGTAACAATCATTTCCATACCTACTAGAATCAATAGTAATCTGAAAATATTCTCGTTTGTAAATCAATCTGCCATCCTTAATTTGACGAATTCAAGGACATCCCTAGTTCATAAACCTTCCATATTTGGCATTGTATTTACACTTTATAGCAGGCAAGTGCTGAGCTGTAGCAATAAGTTGATCAATAAAACCCTGAATGGCAGTCACCGAACTGATGCGAGCCGTGGTCTTGTTGTAGGTTCACGGCCAAGGCTACGCAACCGCTACGATCGCTATACTGGCCGGTAAATTACTTTCAGTGTTTGTTACACTTTTTTTACTAGCAAGTGTATGAACAGCCTTACCTGATTCTTGTACTTGCAACTTAGTAGGACCTTTATCTTACAAATAGGGTCACAGAATATTTTGTATGAGTCCAATAATCGTTAGAGCAGGCCCTGGTAGGGCTAGTTTAGTAGTGCTTTACTAAACTAGCTCTACACTTACACTTTTTTACAAGCAAGTGTACAAGTAGCCTTACATGACCGAATAATTTTACAATTTAGTAAGACTTTTATTTACAAATAGAGCCGCAAAATATTTTCTATGGGTGAAATAATAATTTAGCAAGGCCCTTAGGTAGAGACGAATAAAATATAAATGTTAATTTTTTTACAAGTAAGTATACTTACTAGATACTTTACTTTTGAAAATTAAACAATTTAGTAGGACCTTTATGTTCAATCCAAATTGAGTCGCTAAATATTTTGTATGATTGAAATGATGACTTTTAATTTAGAAGCACTTTTATTTTGTTGAAAAAATCAAAATTCTTCTTCTTTAATATTTCTATCAAAATATTTTCCGTAGAGTCGGAAAATATTTTTGTTGTGCTGTAAATCTCTATCTATCTACTGCTATATAATCTACTTGATCGATAATTTTCTCTTTAAATTATAAGAAAGCGTCTGAAAATATTTACTATAGGTATGTGAAATGATGATTAATGCGCAGGCGCTTAATGAGAGCAGCAAAGTAAACAAAGTTCCCAAATTGGTGACAAGTATTCTTTTGCTTCTGTTAGAGCGAGGACTGGCTGACTGGATGGCTCTAGTAAAAACACAAAATACCCACATTTTTTAAAGTTTTTAAAAAAACACGATATTTTGGAATTCATTTTTACTGGCATTCCCAACATTCGTACCAATTTTCAGCTCTAAGCGAATGATTATACCTTAGCCCTATTTTTGATCTTACTTGACCGGACTACTTGTTATATTTATAATAAAAAAATTGAAAAGCTCTACTTAATAATTAAACCTAGCACCATACTGATAAAATTATGATGTGATATCATTTTAACAATTCCGCATTTTTTGCAGAAGATGGTTCTACATAATTACAAGTACCTAGGTATAATCACCGTAATTAAATACTTATAGGCTGTAATAACAGTGGAATTGTACCGGATGTGACCTATTTGTGATTAAAAGGATTACTTTATTGCTACAGGATGAATTAATTGCTATTCATCTAAGTTCTTGCGCAAGGACTAGATGACATCGTAGACATCTTACATGCTTCTGTGCACTACAACCAGATAGGTAAGTAGATACGTCGTAAGTAGATTTATTAAAGCAAACAGTAATGATATTGTAACGGTTACAGACTAAAAGAGAAAGAAATATACACTTTTTTACTTTACTATGTAGGTACTAACGTAAACGAAACATTATCGTTGACTGTTCAAATACGTATACTAAAGTTCTTTGGACACATTATTCGCAAAGAGGATTCAATGGAGCGTCTAGTGGTTCAAGGCAGAACGGAGGGCAATAGATCCCGTGGTCGCTCTCCAACTAGATGGTCAGACCTCATCAAATCTCTCACAAATGCAACCATGACCGTCTGCTCCCATAATGCGTCGAACAGAGCCAGGTGGAGGTACATAGACCCAACTAAGATGAAGAAGAAGAACTAAGGTAAACGCGTAGAGTATTCAGGAAATTTTTGATTGTAAGTACAATTTTTACTTTACTTGCACGATTTAAAATTTGAATTCTCTATTATATATTATTAGTGTAAGTAATTATTTATTTTTTATCGCTTCAATAGATTGAAATAAATACTTACTTAACATATTTAGCTAACTTTTAAGTTCTTAGGAGCAACTGTAGTCTTCGGAGTTCTTTCGATTGTTTCAGTAGTGGCAAAAAACTGTTTAGTTATGCAAGATACAAAACAGGAAACTTTTTTAAAGTCGCTATTAAAATCTCAAAGTATTGTCTTCCTTTCAATGTTAGATCATTTTAAGTTTTTTTACATTGAATAATTAAACGAAGAAAAAACTTGGATCTTTTGGCACCTACAGGAATATATTTATCAGTGTCAGTTTTTAAGCTGGCATTTTAATTGTTCATGTAAAACAACATGCCTGCCTAATTCAAATTATAATAGACATTTTACAGTAATAGATAGCTCTTGCTTGATAGATGTTATATATTGTCTAAAGCTCCGTACTCACATACGGTTTTACATGATAGTTTTACTCCAAAACGAGTAAATATTAACGTGTGGACCGCAAAACACTCAGCTCGAAGGCTCGCATCGAGCCGGCTCGATGGAATTAAAGCTCGAACGGTTCGGCGAATACTGAACAGTGCGCGTCACTCTATAGGCATGGAGTCATGGAGCAATAAATGCTGAATGTGTGGACGAAAGTCCATGCCATGGTTTTTACTCGACATGATAGCTTGATCGAGCAAAACCGTATGTGAGTACGGAGCTTAAAAATGTAATATGATGTCAACAACAACAAATTATTTTGTTTGCTTCGAACTAACTTACTGAATAGCTTGCAGGTTTACACATTAAATTAATATGAATACCTTACCTATGTACTTACCTTCATACATAAATAAAAATATATTTATAAGATTTCTCAAAAAAACAGACACAAACAAATGGACCCGAAAATAGACACCAATTTCTTGAATCAACAGAAGTTAGTAGGTAAGTACCAAAAAATTGACTCATCATACCTCTAATCGCTGACGGTTATTGATAAAATCATCATAATTCCAGATGTTTTCTCACAATGAACATCTCGCCTTGACCAGTAAATTGGCTGCCCATCAGCCAGCTAGGATTCCATGATCGGTGCAAGTCAATCTAGCACTGGCTCACGACTCCAAGGCACGGCGGACCGATCAGATGACTTCACTTCAAAGAATAACTAACTTACATCAACACATAGATGAATAACGGTTGGATGTTCCTATAGAACACCAAGATAGTATCAAACCAAGGTGGAGTCGTAAAACAGGGTAAAAAAATTCAAACACCCCATCATTAGAAATTAAATATGGATGGAGTTTTATTTACAATGAAAAATCCTAGTTATAATATTTATCTAGCCTTCTCTTTTTCGAAATTTACCTTGGACAAAAATTTGCTAGAAGTTGGCTTAAACTAGCCAACTTTTGCTAACATTATGATTCTATACTTTAAAAATTCTAAGCCTTAGCTTATAAAATTAACAATGGAGTGTAAATAACTCATTTATTCAAATGGGATATTCTCTAGGAAACTGTTATTTAGATAGTAGATCATGGTTAATTATACGAAAATCTTGGTACTAAATTTTTAGTTCAGAGAAAATTCAATGATCGGAAACTGCAACTTTGAGCTCACTTAGATTGATGTTAGTTATTTATTTGTCACATCACAGTCACTTTTTTAGATTTATACTCTGTCAATTTATATCTTCAAATATGTACAAATTTTGGAGCGAGATATTGGATTTTGGATTTTGGGCCTTAAAATAAAAATCCATTGTCATCTACTGTTAACCATTCTTGTAGTTAAAAGTTTTAGTAAATCAATCCAATGTAGCAATTGGTCGGACTAGAACCACTTAAGATGGTATCCGACCATCCGGCGATTCTACTGCTTGTGCAACCGATAGCCAACTGCTTTCTTATTGTTTCGACTTAATTACGAGGATGCGACTTCTGAATGGCTTTCAATGGCATAGGTTGGACTAGTTCTGTGAAGGTTTATATTGTAGGCTAAGGCTGTTCCCGCTTGTGCTGTGCACCTGGACAGTATTTTTTTTATAGTAGGTATTATAAACAAGTGACTGTAGAGAAGACCTACATTAGGAGGATACTGGTTTTTCGTCGCTCAAAAGTAACTGACGTAAGCGGCAAATGATAAAAGATCGTATTGCTTGAAAAGTATAGAATTTATAAAAAAATCCTTTTACATTTATCTAAGCTCTGTTTACCCACTCAATAGTATAAAAATTAACCTTAAATATTCTCTAAATTCGGAGGATGGAGACAGATTTTTAGAGGGCCTATTTCAAAAAATAAATCTATCGAGAAAATTTTCACCAACCGTGTTTCTGTCTTACATTTATTTAGATTGTATGCTCAAGTAATCACTGTATTAAGATCAAGTTTTTAACCTGTACCGTTCGGTTACTGAGTAAGAATGTAACGCAACGACCAAATTTTCACATATATCCTCTTTTATCTGGTAATGTTTATGCACTTTAGCTTTTTGTTGTCTATGGTGAGAAGTAACTCTAAGGGACACATCGATGAGGAAAGGCAACCTATGACGTCACTTTAATCGTATTTATCTCCGTTGTTTCAATTAATTAGGTAGGTACTAGTATTTTTGATTAATAAGGTAGTAGTATTTTTTATTAATAGTGACCTGTTCTGCCACAAGCGAGCTAGGCGCTCTCCTGATGATAAGAGATTACGCCTGCTCATGACCAGAACAATGCTACACAGGATTTTGATTCATAGGCCGATGCATCACTTCTATAGCACTCTTCCACCTTGAATCATTTTTGTGGTCAGTACCGAAAGCCCAATAAATTAAAAATAAATATAATAAATAAATAGAGTAGGTATACCACCAAACAAAAACGTTTATTTCTACTATTTAGAAGAAATAAATGGTGTTTTATTCTAATTTTCAAAAGTATGACAAAAATAAAAACTACAGTTATATTACAGGTATGTACCGTTTGTAGTTTTATTAGTTGGAGACTATTCGCAATATATTATTATGTACTTACTTTTAACAAACCTAATTACTATGTTCGGAGGTCCGTTTTAATTGCTAATCGAAAAACTCGATTTACAGTTTGACGTAAGATATACTTAAATTTATTGGTTCGTAATACTACTTAAAAGTGTTGTAAATCAACATTGTAAAATAACAGGACAAAAATATATCTACTCAAGTATGTATGTACCTGTAATTTTTGATTAATCATTTCATTTGCTTATACGTTGGACCTACCATGCACCCAATTATGCATCATACAATAAAATTTACGAAATTGTATGGTTGTATTGAGGAAAAATTAATATATGGGTGGTGTGCCAGTAAACATTTTATGAAATTACCTATTGGTAGAAAATTACCATTGAAAATGCTGATGACAAAGATACGGTATAAAAGTGTATTGTTGATAATTATAAATTATTATTATACAGGTAGGTAATTTATATTCTTTTATAATGGGATATGAAGTACCATATTAAAAACCTTAGGAACGTATTTTTATCAACGATAATTAAAAATATTAAAAAAAAAAATTGAAATGTTATATCTACCGGTAAAACAATTTTATTTCGATTACTGTTTAGAATTAATTTACTTTGCAATCATGTACAATAATGTACAGTTTCTTACATTGCCCTAATAATGTACACTTTCTTATCTTACATGAGCCCTGTTAGGGCGCAGTGATACAAAATAGGTCGTCGGATTTACCTATTAACTCTTATCAAAGCAATT
Organism: Lobophora halterata; assembly: GCA_932526365.1. Taxonomy (NCBI): domain Eukaryota; kingdom Metazoa; phylum Arthropoda; class Insecta; order Lepidoptera; family Geometridae; genus Lobophora; species Lobophora halterata. The sequence continues at coordinate 5,558,842 of OW052012.1, forward strand.
TTAAAGTAGTTTTTCAGGGAGACTACTAACTATAGTATCAACTTACTTGAAACATAAATAATTTAAGGCTACTTTGATCGTTTAAAATAACAAAAGCACTTCAACGAATATGCCTAATTTAGCAAGAGGACAAAAAGTATGAAGCACGTTCACTCATCAGCTCATCACATACCAGCATAAACAAAACATCCTCATTACGTGAGGTCTGATACCAATCTGTGTAATTATGTTTCTGGATTACATACACACACCTATTGGATGGGTTCATTGACGTGAACACTTAGTCAGTGTTTTGAAACTTGGTTAAAAAAAGATTGATATTTTTTTATGATTTCAGGGCTATGTAGAGCATTATGTTAGTTCTAATCTACGCTGTGTTCAATCCATTATTTTGAACATCCTTATATCCTTGTTTCTTTTTCTTGTAATTTTGGTAAAATAATTATGGTGTTCCAAAATACTAAACACATATTATCTGTCCCTCTAGGCGGACAGAGCAGGGTGACAGATGGGAATTATCTAATAAATTAGGGTGATTCTAATATAAAATGTGTGTAGTCTTTGGCGTATCATGGCTTTTGGTGTATCTACACGTAACGGCCTGTGGGTTAAGCCCTCCTCTTGTTCATTCTTAGTATTCGTGTCAAAAAAAATGTACTGATTGTTTAAAAGGTTTGACTTATTATAAAGATGATTTAAGGCACGTACTGGATAAGATAAATAAACAATATATCATAAAAAAAACTTAATAAAATGCGATATTAGTAGGTAGGTAGGTTTTACGCAAAGTGTGTATCTGAATCAATAGGTTTAAGTTCATTGACTTTGGGCATTTGAGCAGATAAGTACCTACCTACCTACATAGAATTCTGTAACTGTCAATGAACAAACATAACATGAGGAGTGTAAATTAAAAAGTTAAATAGAATGATTGGATTATGTAGGTTACAGGACCAAACTCTTGTAAGTAGGTAAACAGTTCGAAATACATAACAGTTCTTATTGTATCCCTTCTTAAAGATTAATATATCTTATAAACTACCACCACATAAACAATAAATGTATTGCTTACCTAATAATGTATGTATATTGTAAAGTATTTTTCATTTGTAAAATATTTTATTGTTTGAGAGGATCTACTTTCTAATTTTATCAAAATCATTTTAGAAGTTTAGGTTTTAAATCAATATAACTGAAAAAAAGTCGTTGAAGTAAACAAAATTGCGTATTGTTTTACTGTGACTTTTCAGTGGTCCTAAGAACAGTCCGATTGGAGTCGGTTGTTGTATGTTGTATGTTTTTTGTAAAACCAAAGCAAAATGAGTAGACCTGAAAATTATAGTAAGTACTTTTTTTAATGGTAGAGTTACGCACATTTTCTCAACAATTTTCCAAATGGTATGCACATTTTACTACGAGCGAGGTACATGTTATAAATTCCCAGTTGATCTTAACTAAGCCGAATCTGTGTCACATCACAGTTTACTATGCAAAATCATCTACGATGTAAAAAATCTTCGAACATTCTTGTGGGCGTGACTAATATGTATAACAATACTCATCAATGGTACAGACAGCAGAAAAGATGATCACAATAGAACCGAGCATACTAGTTGAGTCTGTTAGAAAATACTGTTAGTTACGATGAGTTTATTAGGTATGTGATTTGCCTTTAAGGCGTCTCCTGCAGGGATTCATCTAGATAAGCACTTTGCTGCAATCTGCCATAATAGCAGTAATATGTCATTAAACTTATGAGCCGTATTATACAGGGTGTAATGTGATCCAATGAATGCTTAATGTTTCTTTAATTTATTCATCTCGAAAAAATACTTATGAAGGATTCTGTGTCATGTAGAAAATTGATCACATTTTGAGCATTCTTCTATACATTATGAATTTGTTTCATTTTTAATTATTTCATGGTATTCCGAGATGTCATTTAGTGTGTTTGAGGCCTGGCTCGGAAAGCGATTTTTGCAAAATTATTTAATGCAGTATTAAAAAATGACGGCAAGTCTCTTTCTAACTCTATTTTTTTAATGTCATATCGCATGGCCATGGTACCTACATGTATAATACTGCACTGAGCTTTGTAATTCAAAGCCCTGCATTTTCATCATGAGTAGGCGTTATACCATCACACACATAGTCTGCCTATACATTCATAAATGTGCGATTATGCTATTCTAAGGAAACAAAAATATAAAAAAACACTGATTTCTAAATAAAGTAAACATAGATTATTTTATATGTAGGTAAGTACATTACTTATAATTTATGCTAGAATAATTTTAACCAAATGTCTAGTATTGTGTCTTGTATAGTGTATAGTATTTGGCATCACAGCCAAGTAGGTCCAGTAGTCTCAAGTTCAATGCCAAGAATTCACCTCAATGGCACAATATTTAAGTCTTCCATACACATCCATGGACGATTCAGGTTACCTGTTTGGCACGAGCTAGATTATCTTAATTTACTATTGTTTGTGGTTTAAGGTCAAGATCCACTCTAGTTATAGTCGCTTGAGATTCAAAACAGATGTAAGATTATCTTAAAATAGAACAAAAGGAGTTTTTGTTGTATTTACTCTATCTATGGATGGTATGAAGGTTTTTAATTAATTAAGTCACAAGATTCAGATACAGTTTCGCACTTAATTCGTTACAAATTGAAAATGATAAGAAAAGTATGTATTTGCGAGTTAAAACTGTTTTTTTTAAACAAAATTAAAGGAGTGGTTGTTTACTCTATCTATGGATAATATGAAGGTTTTTAAATAACTCACAAGATTCAGATACCGTTTTGCACTTAATTCGTTGCAAATTGAAAATGATAAGACAAGTAGGTATGTAGTTGCAAGATATTTTAACAGTTTTTTTTTAAACAGAACAAAAGGAGTTTTTTGTTCTATTTACTATATCTATGGATAGTATGAAGGTTTTTAATTAAGTCACAAGATTCAGATACCGTTTCGCACTTAATTCGTTGCAAATTGAAAATGATAAGAAAATTATGTAGTTGCAAGATATAACTGTTTTTTTTTCTTATTACACATTATCTAAATGTATGTACCTTTCAACCATAGATGAATAACGGTATTAATATAATAACGCTCAGATAGACTGTATCAAATCAAGATGGTTTCGTAAAACAGGGCAAAAAAATTCAGACACCTCGTCAATAAAAATGAAATATCTCCATTTTCTAATAATTTTTGTTACTTTTTAAGATGGAGTTTCATTAACAATTATAAAGCCTAGTTATTATAACTTATTATATATCTCTAGCCCGATTACTTCTCTTTTTCGAAGCCTCGGACCAAAATATACTAGAACTTAGCTAATTTAGATCTCTTTTTTGGCGCGTTTTCATTGTACTACTTTAAAAATTCTATGGTATCAACCTACTAGAGTTATTTAGTAAACATTGACCACCCATCCTACAGTATTTATTAAAGGCAACAAGTACATTGCTCTTATCTCTTAAGGTCTAGGATCCAAGGACCCTGGTAATTCAAAACCAAACTGGTTAACATACTCTGACCATGTTCAATAATATTTGTATTTTATGAGTGGGGGGCTGCACGAAGAGTTTATTACTAGAGGACGTACTCAGGACAATTCTTTGTTTTACTTTTGGGGCAGATAAGAATAATGTTTGGTATCATTACGAATAGCGAGTAAACCATAAGTAAGTAAGTACTTTCTCTAAAATAGGGCTGAAATATTTATGTGGGACTAACTGAACTGACACCCATAACTTTAAAATTCCTTTCTTAGTACGCGCTCACACTTCTTGACGCATATACCCTCAATATTTCAAGACTCTACGTTCAGTTGTTTGGCCCATCTGTTGTCTGTTAGTCAGTCAGGCAGGACCAGATAAAGCCTTTTAAATACTATTTATGAAAAAGGAATGGTATTTTTGTTCCATTCCTTACTCTTATTCCTTCTTATCTGCAATCCACTTTTTTACATTCCTCTGTCTTATTGTTATCTGCCATGCTGTGCACCGATTTATCATGTCGAGATTGAATTGCTCGATGAATAACGTAAATAACGTATGCATAGTAAAATAGATCCATCATCGCCTCTACATCATATACTATACTGATTTTTATTCTCCTGGCTTAAAGTGCGGTAAGTTTAAAATATTAAATATGCATACTCGGGTTATAGGTACCCCTTATTTACCTTTCCCTGAGTCTGTCCATTTCTTATCCTTTTTGCCATAGATTCCCGTCAGAAATAAATAGGATAAAAAGTCTCTGTAACTGCGTGTTTATGCAACTAACACCTGTCCTGGCTACAAAATATGTTAATCGAGCTACGATGGGCAAATGTAGGTAATGACAAATAGGTAATTAAGTACCAGCTATTATTAGACTTGGAAGTATGCAATGTACTTACTTATAAGGTAACGATCAGGTAAGACTTAAGATTAGGTACCTATTTAAAAATGTGCCAGGGGACAAAATACTACTTAAGGCTAATCCTCAAATCCGAATTCCATACAAAATGTTTCGGACAAATAATATTTAATATTTAGACGTGTTTTAAAACTAACCCTACTAACTTAAAAACACGTATAAAATCTAAATTAAAGTATGAAACCTTTCACTTTTTTTGTTGACGAAATCAAAAAACATGGAGGAAACAAATAGTGTGAAGAAATTATCATAATACGGCGTACTTTTTGAGTATTTGTCCGAAACATTTTGTATGGAATTCGGATTTGAGGATTGGCCTTAAGGGGTAATACAAAAGATTCGGACAAATACTCAAAAAGTACGCCGTATTATAGTAATTTCTTGCTATGGATGGATTTGAGGATTCCCCTTAAGGCTAAAATGCTGTAGGTATATGGCATTCAAAACGAAAATAAATTTCGTCAACTATTTCCTATCAATCTATAATAATAAAAAAGTTTAGTTATTTAAAGGAACCTACATATTATTTCTTTACCAGCCCTAAGACGTGTGGTCTATCTACGATCTACACAAGACGAATCGAACATACGAATCGAACCGTGTTCGCAAATGACACTTAGCATTTCAAACAGTAATAGAAAAAAAATACACTGCCCATTTTAAGAGAAAGTTATGTGTTATTGTTGGTTTGTTGAACGTTGAAACCAAAAACACTACTCGTTACTTGTTTTAGTAAAGAAAATAAGTGTAAAAAAAATTGCACTTGACAAATTTTCGGACAGTTTATTAACTGTCACATAAATGCGACAGGAACACTGTCCGTGTTGTTGTGTGGGCGACATAACATTTATAGGTAGGTATCTATCTACTACATCATAATATTTGCCCCAGATAGATAGATAGAAAATGCATTATTGCACAAGGCAAAAAAACAAGTACAAAGGAAAACTTAACTCTAGTAACCATTCTCTTCCAGCTAACCTCTGTGTATATGGAGATGTGGTAGTGCTAAAGGCGCAACAAAAGCATCCGGCGCAAGTGAAACTTCAATCCTAATGTTATTTGAAACGTTGAAAAGATAGTTCGATACGCGCACGACCGCGCTTGGCTCATGTTAAATCCATCGATAATGAGACTGGCTCCCAAAGAATTTGCACTCCTGCAGAACTTCTCTAAATAAATCGAACTTACTTTTGATAGTTTTGGCGGGAACGTGAAAATGTCGCTTTGACGCACTGAATTATTTTACAGAACTTGTACTACTCATAACTTCGAGTGAAAAACGGTGCTTGTGAATAGTGTAATGCTGTAAAACGTGACTTTTCATGTTGCCTCCAAAACGCCATAGAAGCCTCTAATAAAGTCGCCACCACCACTTTACAGGGTCATGATTTAACTTGGCCACGAATGCAATGAATTACCTATTTGACACGTGTGGGTAGAGCCAATAACGGAGAATAAACCGTGTTCGTTTTAAGATAAGATAAAAACCTTACTTCCAAACACGCTCATAATCATAAATTATTCTAAATGCTCATAAATGAAGCGAAAAATAATAAATAAAACATTTTAAAAGGAATTGTTGGTAATAGCAGAGATAAACTTAGGTATTCTCTTGCCTTGAACAATTACGAAAGGTATTCCTATATTTTTTTGCAAAGACCTCTAGCAGCACGCCTTCCCTTTAGTTTTTACGATATTTTTATCGGACTGGTTTTGTTATTTTCATTCCAGGAGGACTCATAATGCGCCAGAAAAGATTACCTAGCTTCGCGTAGGTAATAAAGTTTTTCACATCTAGGGATATTTTTAAACCAAAGAAAAAAACGGCTAAGTACAAGTCAGACGCACGAATCGAGGGTTCGTCGAAGTTTTTTTTTTTTTTTTAAAGCAAATATACATAATATGCGACACTACTGTGTCGACACTTGGCTTCTCTGGCTCCAGGGAGGCGGGCGCAGCGGCGACGACAGCAGAATACCTCAAAAGGCGGATACATGCATCTCTCGGTGAAGATGACATATTTTTGCCTTTTGGGGTAATTTGATTTTGATATTATAATATATAATGATATATATATATTTATAATAATATTATTATATATTTATATACATATAATAATATTTTGATTTGATTTTTGGGGACATTCGGTCCGTGGGGCTCGGACGGCTTGTTCCTGTACAAGGAGCTAGAAAAGGGACTGATACACCAATCAAACGAATGGGCTGGCGCTTACCTCACAAAGAATTAGCATCGCTATTCAACGAGGTAACGTCGCCAGCTTTTTGGGTAAGTAGGTACTTTGTCCGTGGACAGTGACCTAAATTCTGTGTATATAATAATATATAATAATGTGTATAATTTTAGTTAGGTTAAATCTTTATTATTATAGCTAGTTAAGTAATTTTAATTTTATTATGTTTTAGCCATTAGTAAGGTAGTTGTGTCAATAAAGTGTATTTAAAGCAAAAACGATCTAATTTATTTACACTCGTGCAAAGTTGTAGAGCTATCGCTGTAATCAGGCTTTCATGGTGATTCGCGATTCAAATCTAAGCGCCTACGTATATGTACGTAACAATGCAGAACGGGAGTGCCCTACCAAGTTGTTCTTTTGTGGATTGTATGTGATGTGTTTCATGTAACTTGACTAGTGGAGTTCCTGTTCTGTTTTCGAATTTAATTATAACTTTTAAAAAAATAGAATATTTTTTTGTTTTTATTTATCTTTTTAATAAAGTTACACAACTTAATATAAAATAAAAACTAATCTATTTACTTAATTTTTAAGTTATAATTAAATTCGATTAACTCTGTAATGACTTCATTGAAGTAAAAATTGATAACATTAAGCATCTATCTTGATTATTTACCTGACTACAAAGATCAAAAGTTTAACGTTTTCGAGTATGTATGTATGAATATGAATCTAACTCTTTAGAGGCTGGATGGATTCAGTATTCAGTATTCAGTATTTTTATTGCAGTCAATAAGTCTTAGTTTTAATTGTTTACAAGGTTACACAGAACATGCTCATAGAACATATTGAACCCTAAAATAGGGCATGGCAACGTTAGAGCAGGAGCGGACCGAATCACAAATCAATTTTACATACCTAATTATATAATTTTTCAAGTATTAAATCTCAAATTTGTCATTAAAAAATTCTTGTATACTGTAATAGCTTTTTTTAAAAAGAATGTCTTTCAGTTTTCTTTCAAAATTTACTTCTTTTTCTTCGTCTTTTAATTGTTCAGGGATTTTGTTGTATATATTTACTGGGTTTGGACCGGAACTGTGTAATTTCAACTTTGAGCATGGTAATTCTAACTTGTGCTTAATCGAGTTGGATACCGTTGCGGCAAGTCAGTTGTTTTTTGGAAGAATATGGGATAGTTTCTTACGAATTTACACATTTCAAATATGTATATGCCTGTTAATGTTAGAATTTTTTTATCTATAAAGTGAGGTTTACAGCTTTCTGGCAGTTTTATATTTACTAGAATACGGACAAACTTTTTTTGTAGCACAAGTAGGTCTTGGACATTTACGCTATTACCCCATAATATAATTCTGGTTCGCAGCCAGGCGAACGCGTACGCGTAGTAAGATGCTAGTGTAGTTTTAAAATCTGTTGCCTTCTTTAATTCTTGGTTTTTAGGATTTTGACAAATGAACAAAATGAAGAGTCATTGGATTTTTCTAGGTCACGGAAGTAGGAAAGGGCACAATATTAAATGTCAACAAATCCAGTATGTCAACATTATGATTTTTACAAAAACGATCACATAATTGTACTTATGGTTATTTTTAATACTTAGATCAATGCAATAACATTGATCATGGAAGTCAAAAATCCAAAATGGCACTTATTTATAATGGGGTTTTCTGTGTTTATTTAAAAAAAAGCAACAGTGCCTAGTACCTACATTGATAAATAAAGTCTTGCATCTGTATCACGAACTGCAAAATTATAACGTGCACTTTGATCAAATCTTGGAAACTTGGAATTTGCTTGCAATTTACAAACCTGAATAAATACGAGTGTAATATTTTCTTTGATTTTGGCATCTCAAAACTCAACTTTTTCGGCACTGTGTTTATGCCCATACAAAAGACATCAACGCGCGTAAAGAGTAGCAGATTTTTCTAAAAGATCTTTTTTTTGTTTATTAAACGTATATTTTACTGTGTAAATTAATATTTTGTAAATATTAGGTGCTTACCTTTATAGCTCGTAACAGTTTCTCAAAACTCCGAAGCACTTTCCACAAGCCAAAAGTTTTTATTTAATTTTCAAAAACGTATAATTGAATGTTAAATCTGCTGTTGCGTTAAGTGTTTAGTTAGTTACAATTTAAAACTATGCGAATTATTAAAAATAAAATATTTCAAATAGAGAACATTCCCGCGGGCGCGTTCGTTCGAAAATGGCGGGCGGTTTTTCGTAGGGGCTGTATGATGCGTCCTTGTGTTGCGGGCAAGGTCTTGGCGATCGCTAGCGCGCGGTTCGGCTCATTCGCCTTTATACCTAGTCATCGTAACGTTAAGCAGAGCCCTACACAGGTTAACGTAACATAGTACAGCTATAAATAAATCCTTCGTCCTGGACAACTACCGATCCACAGAGCTCCGTACCACTGAATCTGTTTAGCGGACAATGTAGTCATAAACTTTTTTCTGTGAGTTATTTTCAGCCGTAGCACGGTGGAGTATGTGAAATCAAATATATAATTTAGAACTGTACACCATATTTCATGCAATAAACCATTTCAATATTTCAAATTTCATAGAGACCTTGGTAATTTTACAGGTACCTAGGTCTGTACAAAATTACCCTACAGCTACTAATATTTACGTAAAGTTTAAGGACCTTGAGTCTAGTCCTAGTTTGGTTTATGTACCTACTTATTTACATTTTTTTTATATTTCGTACATGAGATGTATGAGAATGTATAAGTAGGTAGAGCAGCAGTATTAAATGAAAATGAAAATGAAAAAATATGTATTTACTAACAAAACACAAATCTATTAGCTATGCTACCCAAGCTAAAATTAAATAAAGCTAAGTGTATTTACTATTATTAACAGTGCATTTTGTAGAGAGATTCAAATATTTATATTTATTTGTATTTATTAACGGCCTCACACTAGGCAAATATTAATAAATATCTTGTCAGATTTAGATGATTGAGGTCCACTCCCTACTTTTGATTGGATTATCCGCAGATAATTCACAAGTTAAATCTCCTTGAGAAAATATTTATAAGGCATTAATGCAAATAAAAACAGTGCCCTAATTCCTTATCAAAAGACCTACCTACACACTTACAGAAACCAAAACGCTAAAGATTATAAGCTGACCCACATTTAGGTATGAGGTGAGCTGCCGAAAGCTGTGAGGTATCGCTTCTTTTGCACGACTTGTCACGATTTGAGATAACGAGTCACTTACAAGTCCAAAACTGATACTGCTAAGTACATACTTGACTACGAAGGATCACGTTTACGGGTCACCGTTATTCCGATATTTTGATCGCAAAAAAGGACCAAAACATGGCTTAAAAACATTAACATTTCACGAAGATAATTGCCCGCTATTTTTCACATTCCATGTTATTTATCGCTCCATCATCAACGGTTATGATATTTTTGTGCTAACCGTTTTGTTGACAAATTGAGAAATTAAAATCGATTTGTCAGTAAAATGAGTTTGTCAGAAAATGAGTTTTTGATTCTGGGGCAGTCTAATATTCAAAATCTATAATTATGAATAATTAATAGGTATCTCCAAATTGGTTTATAATAATAGTTTTAATTTATGGTAGAGCCAATCAAGTAACTATACGGGCTTTACCTAAGTGTAACAGAAAATTTTAAAAGTGTTATTTCTATGATGCTAGAGGAAAGTACCTACATATAAATTATGTAGGACATAATCAGGTTTGCGTAAATTCGAATGTAAGGAAGGATGGATGAAAAGCATAGTAAAGTAGGTATAGAATAATTACTGTAGATGACATTGAAAACACAACAAAAACGTAAGCTAAATTAGTTAACTTCTAGTACTATGTTTTGGCCCGGTGTTAAACGAAACAGATAAGTAACAGTGCTAGCATAAGAAAATTAAAGATGTAACATTTCACAGTAAACAATTATTACAAGGGTTTTTCATTGTTAATAAGACTCCATTGTAAAAAATTACAAAAATATTTAGATACTATTAAAATTCCATTTTTGTTGACAGGGTGTCTGAATTTTTTTGTCCTGTTTTCCGCATCTATTTTGCTTTGATACTGTCAATCTTGGTGTTCTATAGGAACACCGTTTTTAATCAATGATGAAAGGATATTTTTCTCCAGAATCAAGCAGAAACTACAAAATCGTTCAGTCAACGCAATCGATTGTCGTTCTAAATATCTCATCTCATGTTCTAAATTCCGAGCCATAAACAAGACAAGAGAACACCTTAGGGCTCTCTTCGACAGTGCGAGATTCTACAGATTTGTCCACGGACGGCAGCGCACGGAGCACCATTGAAGTAAAGTACCGACTCGCCGTGGATCGGGACCGTGACGAACTTAGGTAAGTATAAGTAGCAGCACGTAAGTCTAGCGCTGAACGATACGCGGGGGGTGTTACTGCGCATGTTTATTGTATGTGTAGGTGTAGTCCCCCTCAGGTACCTTAATTTTTACTTCTGCGCAATAACGGTCAGCGCTAAAGTTACGTGCCGCTAGTTGTTAATCTTTTTACCACTGACTATCTGTGCTACCACGGACGATACTCTTCCTATGGTGCTGAGTTTCGGGCTGATCCGCGTTCATCCGTAAAATCATGGGTCGTGGGAACGACCCATTAAATTCCGCGAGTGAAGCCGCTGGTGAGAGAGAGTATTTCTTTATGAGAGGCAGGCACTTCATTTAAAATTTCGAAATTCTATAAAGCTAAAAGTAAAGCTACCCGACTTACAATGCCCTTCAAACCGGAGCACAGTAATAATAGTTATACAATACTGGCTGGGCGCAATACATAGCTCCCTCCTGCACTGAGTAAACTATCTCGCACGCATTGAGATTAGATTCCTGCCTCCCATTAAATAAATGACGCAAAAACTGCTGAATGCAATGCCTTCGCTAGCTGAATGGCCCAAAATCACATTACATCCTCACTGAACCTGCATAGCTGTTATAGTGCACACTGATCAGTTCAATCAAATTAACTTTGTCAAATGTGGAAATTGGTTAGAGTTTTTTTTTTGGCGTTTATAAAAACTTCGAGCACGGAGACATGGTAGTAAAGGTTAAAGCTATCGTATTACCCTTACGGGTAAAAAAAACTCTGTAGAGAGATCTGTCAGTGTCACTGTCATAACAAGAAAAAAAAGTCAATGTCACACAGTCATTCTTAGTCCATCAATTTGTATGTCACGTCACTCACGTCAACGCTAAATTTATCAATTTTCTTTTTTGTACTCTAGTAAATTCCTCTTTGAAATAATTACTTGCAGTGAATAAAATCCATTTCTACAACCAACATCCTCTAAAAACATCAGTTAAAATGCCACGTGGTAAGAATTTATTTCTACGCGATGTATTTTCAATGTCGTCCAATGATATTATAGTGTGCTTTCTGAGTCAACTGTATTTTTTAGACGTGTTTTTGAGTGTACCGATTACTTATTTATTTACAGAGAGACGCATAACTTTATTATTAATTTTCTAAAAAGAGAGTGAATCTAACATCATCCTAACCTATTTTAGGTAAATACACCAATCACAAAGGCCGTAACCGCAAGTTCACCAGCCCTGAAGAGTTGGAAGAACAGCGGAAACAGGAGGAGCTGAAACAGAAGTAAGTTTGATGATTTGATATACTCAGTTCCTTACGTTCAAGGTTACCTTCGGCGCGGGACTACTAGAAACAGCGTCTAATACAAGCGGCGCAGGCGTGGCGCGGCGCGAGTTGCATCTGTGTTTCACCCGCGCCGCGCCTCTTCTATATATTTTGTACTAAAACACGAAATGACCAGCATCTTGCCCTCCCGCGCCTTAGATGCTGTCCTAATTGGCTATTGATTGTACGAGCAAACAATGTGATTTGGTCGTACAATGAAATTAAATACAGTAATATCTTCAGAGTGTCCATGTCTTCAGTTTCATGATGAATTACGTCATGTACGATGGTATGATTATTATATGACTAATATCATCTCGCGATCAAATTGCATTGTTTGCTTGTAAGATCAATGCCAATTAGGACAGCTCCTGCTGCGCAATGAAACTTTGCGTCTGAAGCTATTTGTATGTTTATCTGCTATATACTGAAAACCATTACAGATGCAGTTTAATTGCATCAGCAACAAATAAAATAAGACTTGTATCAGATTAAATAAACTGGTCCCTATCCATAATAAAAGCTTATCTTGGAGCTTGTTTATAATGGTCCTCGCTTTTCTGCAATAGCACTCATGACCCTTTGTACGTTGGGTTTCTGGCTATTAGTCTAGCAAGCCTAACTCTGCTTAGCCTAAGTGGCTACAGTCATAATAATAATAACAATGTTTAAAGATCTCACACAATGCAACTTAGCCCCAAACTATGCAAACTATGAAAACCAGATAATGGATACAATACTTATTTTTTCCTTTTTTAATACTATACATAGGATACATAGAAAACACCCAGACTTGGGATAAACACTGATGGTCATCACACAAATGTTTGTCCGGGAATCGAACCCACAACACTCGGTGTAGCAGTCCAATGCACTTGCCACTCAACCATCTGTTTCATCAACATGTTAATTTTATCAATTTGAATTTCAGGTGGAGAAAGGAGCATGGGGGTGAAAGCCCTAGTGAAGAGTCTGACGATAACAAATCTGGCTCCGGCAGCAGTGATGAGAGTGACTCAGATGATGATGTGAGTTTACTGCACCAGATGTTTCAATGTATTGCATGGCACTGGTTTGATCATAGGCCGAAAGGTATGATTTCTGACCTTGTGGAAATAATAACTTTAAATATTTTTTTATACAGAGAAGGTAAATCTGGTAAATTGAAACCTGGCAATAGATACCTTTTGTTAGTAATACCATATTTCATAATTGGTGTTCATTTTGTGGCACTCTGAATTCATCTAGTAGTTTTATTTTATATTGAAAAACTGAAAATGAAAGTTTGTGTAGACCAAAGAGCTTTTATACATATATCAAGAGAGCTAACACGCCATTTTGTTTTATTTAAGGATTAAGAATTCTGAACCTTATCACGACCGAATAAAGTTATTTTTAAATTAAATCAAAATATAACGATAAACGATCTGACAGTCGATCGACAGAGAGCCTACGTTTCTGTGGTGTGTCTCGTTCACACAGTGTCGCCAGCATACAAAATTAAAATGGACATGGTAGAAAAAACAGAAACATTGGGCACTACATAATTTCACTTAATATTCGCAAGGATCATTTTATATAGGCAACTAATTAAATAACTTAATTTCTCACTAAGTACAAGAATGTGTCTGCGTTTTGATAAAAGCAAGGAATTTATAAACGTAGTTTATCAATTTATTGGATAAGAGTTATTGGAAAATAGGAGGAATGTGATGTCAATATGCTGGTAACTCTTTGCAAACCAATGAAACAACATGGCGGATATTTGTCTTTGGATTGGCGGCGTATTTTAAATTATTACAAGAAATTGGTTGTATTATTATTTTACTTAACTGTTTTACTAAAATGGTCCAAATTTGTGTCGTAAGTGGGTGTGAGAAAGAGTCGTATCCAGATTGTGGGATATCCTTTCACAGGTAAGAAAATTTCGATATGGATCAGTAGTGTGTCCATTTCATTTTTAATTTCAGGATATTCACTATATAATTTAATTTTGTAACGTTCATAAGTTTCAACTCGTTTCCACCCTGTTCAATAATTCCACCCTGTTGCAGATTGCCTGCTAAGAAAGATTTGAAAAATATATGGAAGGAAGTTTTGCAATTGCAACATTCTGTAAAATTGTCCGAGTACTCTGTGGTATGTAGTTTACATTTTAAAAAGGAAGACTATTTAACTGAAGCTAAAAAGAAGCTTAAATCAGATGCAATTCCTTCTATTTTACCAAAGGTAAAAGAAAGTTTTTTTTATTTTAAATAATTTTATAACCTCACACTTATTCGTACCAATAACACTAGATTATCTTACTACTATTATAAATGTCAAAGTTTGTGTGTATGTGAAGTATACCTATGTTACTCTTTCATGCAATAACGCAAAAGGTAACAAAAAATATTTCATCAGTATTAGTCGACATGAACTCATGACAAATGACGACTACAATTTAAATGGATACCTCGCGGGAAAAGCCGCGGGCGAAAGCTAGTCTTTAATTGAAAGATAATAAGAAATATATCTTAGGTTCTGCTGGAAGCCCGCTCAAAAGGCAAGGTAGTGCACTCCCGGTCTTCACAATCCAGCCACTGGATACTTCAACGCTTGATGATATCTTATAAGTGAAATAGGACAACGCCTTAGACGCACTGAGCAAAACTATTCTCAGACAATAGAATAATGGTAGCGTTACATAAACAATTAACATTTAACAACTAACAATTAAAACATTAAACATTAAAATTGACAAAAATGGTTGCGTTACAAATTAAGTGCCTGTATTGTTGATGCTATATTATGACCGTTAACAATAAGTATTTTTTTTATTGTACCCTTTCTACTGTCGTGTAATTGTAGTCACTGTCAAACTGTATAAAATAATTTATTTTTAATAATAAATAAATTTGGCAATATATTGTGTTTGAACAAAATTATATTATTTTATTTCCACTTTAGTAATAAGCCGTATAACGGCTCAATTCATTCTGATCAATGTTATGTCTAATTCAATGGTATATATTACTGTTTCATTCGAACAGTAATTATTTTTCTCGGCAGGTAGGTACCTAACCTAGATATATATCGATTCTAATTCAAATGAAACGATTTTTTTTTAATGCAAATCGTTTAATTCAAAAATTGTCCTGTTTAGTTCAAAAATTATGGACGCCCTTTTAGAAAGAGACACACTCCTTAATGGGTAGTCTCTTTCGGCTCTCGGTTTACGTGTGAGTCGGCCTTCTTGATACTAGTAGGTATACAAGTTCTTTGGTGTAGACTCATAATTAGGTAAAAAAAAACTTTGATTGATTGATTTGAATGATTTATTTTCAGAATCTTAATCATGGTATACATTTACATATTGTAGGAAAGTACCTGCTGGAGTACAGAGGTATAAATTAGGTAACTAAGTTGTAAGTTTGGATATTTTGATGGGTACTTGCCTATAATCCACCTACTTCTAATAACTAAACAACAATGTTACATTGTTTTGTCAAAGGAGGCCATTGAATTTTCGATAATATTTCTATGGAAATCTGGTCGGGTTACATGAAGTATGCTGCAGCCCAGCTTCAGTATCAGAAGCAACAATGTATGTGTGTTATTGTTAGTGGCTGTGTGTGTTATTGTAAGCAGTTTCCCATAGACATAACATGCAAACCTATACAATACTATCATCCATATTATCATCATTTACTGCTCGTTGTGGACAAAATGATCTGAAATTATATATACATATACCTAAAAGAGTGATGAAACATGTATGGGCATGCATGATGTTTGATCATTAGCGGAGCGCCTGCTGAAGATAAAACATCACACGTTCCAATTACCAGAACAATCGCTCACCGAGAGTTCAACGCTCACGAGAAGTCTAGTGTCGCAGTGACGGCTATCTGCGTCTATCTGCATTAACGTCCATCCGAAAAAAAAGACCAGAACAATGCTATGCAAGACTTTGTTATTAGGAATTTTGATTGGATATTTCACGAGTCCAGTATTTTACTAGCTACAGTGCCCTTTTAAACCGAAACATAGTTTTGGTCACACATTAATGCGGGATGCATTATACTACTGTGTTGGTACCCTTATTCTTATATTCTGAAACAGGGGTGCAGTGGTCTGCACTGGAATCCACCCATTCAAAGCAAAATAATGAAACTATGGTTCTTTTTTCTTATTACAGCATCCCACCAAGGCGAAGGGAGTGTCAGGCCTCATTGAAGTAGAGAATCCCAACCGTGTTGTTAAGAAAAATAAGAAATTATCCAACTTGGACAACCTGGTAAAGGAAGGTGGTGAAGGAGAGAAACCTCAACTCTCCAGGTAAGTTTTGAAAACAACCATGGATATGTTACCTTATTGATTGCACTTTGCAGAGTAATGTCTAAATAGATGAGAAGAGCCCGAAATCCTTATTGTTGCGCCTTGAGCTTCCTCAAGGCGCAACTATAAGGATTTTGGTCTTCACCAAAGACTTAAAGAAAAAGAAGCAGAACCTGCGGTATTTTGCTAATTAAAAACGATTACCATCCGAGATTGTTGATGAATGTCAACCAGAGAACAACAAAAATGACTTTATTACATGTAAAGTTAAGTCTTGTAAATTATTGGTTACATTCATCCACATTCCTTGTGGTATTGTCTGTAAATTAATTAAAAATAGGCATAGGTACTCGCCTACTTATCTATAAATCATGTAAAACCAAAAGCATGAGTTTCTATTAGCCCCATACTAATAACTATATTACTTTCTACTACAGACGCGAACGCGAAGAGATTGAAAGGCAACGCGCCGCGGCGGCTTATCAAAAGGCACACGCCGAGGGTAAGACGGATCAAGCGCGCGCAGACCTCGCCCGACTCGCCATCATCCGGCAGCAGAGAGAGGAGGCCGCCAAGCGCAGGGAAGCGGAGAAGAAAACCAAGGATGAACCTAAGAAGTAAGGTTTTTGAACTGTGTTTCGTATGAGCATGTAGCTAGCTCTAGTGTCGGAGCCATGTATAGGGTAAGACTTATCAAGCACGCGCAAAACTCGCCCGACTCGCAATCATCCGGCAGTAGAGAGAGGAGGCCGACAAGCGCAGGGAAGCGGAGAAGAAAACCAAGGATGAAGCCAAGAAGTAAGGTTTTTGAACTGTGTTTCGTATGAGCATGTAACCAGCTCTAGTGTCGGAGCCATGTATAGGGTAAGACTTATCAAGCACGCGCAGACCTCGCCCGACTCGCTATCATCCGGCTGCAAAGAGAAGAAGCGAAAAAAAAACCAAGTATGAACCCAAGAAGTAAGGTTATTGAACTGTATGTAGTATGTGTTTGTAGGTAGCTCTAGTGTCGGAGACATGTCGAGTGTAAGATAAAACAAGCGCGGGTAGACCTCATCCGATTCACTATTATCCGGCTGCAGAGAGAAGAGAGACAGACAATAAGCGGATAAGAAAACCAAGAATGAACCCAAGTATGTTTATTGTACTGTGTTTCGTATGAGCATGTAGTTAGCTCTAGTGTCGGAGCCATGAACAGGGTAGGATGGATCAAGCGAGCGCAGACCTCGCCTGACTCCCCATCATCTGGCAGCAGAGAGAGGAAGCCGCCAAGCGCAGGGAAGCGGAGAAGAAAACCAAGGATAAACCCAAGAAGTAAGGTTATTGAACTGTGTTTCGTATGAGCCTGTAGCTAGCTCTAGTGTCGGAGCCATGTAGAGGGTAGGACGGATCAAGCGAGCGCAGACCTCGCCTGACTCGCCATCATCTGGCAGCAGAGAGAAGAGGGAAAATAAGCTGAGAAGAAAACCAAAGATGAACCCAAGAATTAAGGTTATTGAACTGTATGTAGTACCTATGTGTAAGTAGCTTGCTCTAGTGTCGGAGCCATGTCGAGGGTAAGATAGAACAAGCTCGGACAGACCTCACCCGAATCGCTATCATCTGGCTACAAAGAGAAAAAGCTGAGAAAAACAACCAAGTATGAACCCAAAAAGTAAGGTTATTGCTCTGTATGTTGTATGAGTAAGTAGCTCTATTGCTAGATCTATGTCTTGGGGGAAACCAAAAATGGGCAGATAATTCCAATATGAGTCTACATCAGAGCATTTGCATTACAATTGCGTTGCATTGTACAGGACTGCATGTCTAATTAACACTAATTAACACTTTATATTCCTTGTTTCAGGTAGATAGTGAATCAGACGACAAGCTATTGCGGGATTATCTAAACTTTTGTTGTTTGCATGCACATCATGTCAGGCAAAGGCTTACCAAATCTCAGTTATTGCTAAGTGATCTTTTACGATAAAATTTTACGCTGTGGAATTGTCCCATAAATCTTTGTAATGCATCATAGATACATGATTGTATACATATTTCTTACCTGTACATTTTAACATCCATTTTCAGTATTTTATCTAGATAGATGGATACTAGATTGGCGATAATGATTTATCTGTAGTTGAGACAATCACACGAAACAACAAATAGCATACCTATCTATTTTAGGTAAAATATTGAAAATGTCTTTTCATAGATAGCGAACTGTGACCGCTTCTCAAACGTATGGTATGCTCTATTTTGATACCTGACTTTGACGAAAACTAGTAAATAGACACGTATTTGTTATGTTTGCACGTAATTAAATATCTGAACGGCAGAGATAAATAAAGAGCGTTTTGCGTATAGAAATTATCGGTTTATGTACGGCACAAATTAAACAAAAGAACAAAAGTAAATCTATTTGAATTGTTTTAAAAAATGAACTGATTATCGAGTCTTCTATGCAAATTGCGCTCTAAAAGAACCTATGCACTTGGCGACTTTTGATCGCGCACAAAACACGCAGCCATCGCGCTGAAATCGCGCTTTGCATGCTAGGTGTGGTTTCAGATAAGCGTATTTTTGACGCGTATACCGGCTTAGTACAGTGAGCATCAAAAGTCGATGACCACATTCAGATTTCTAAATCGGTAATTGGTGTGGCCATTTATTATGCCTAAATCGCTCAACATGACAAGCTCCAGTATTGAATGATTATCATTAAAGTTCAAAATGTTAAAAATATAATATGGGGTAAAGCGATTTAGAAAACCTGAAATGGTCATCGACTTGTGTTGCTGACTGTATTCGCGAAACTTCAAAACCGTGTCGCGTGAATACCGGCGTTTACACTCGTTTTTTTTTCTAGAGAATGTCGCGTCTCTCACGGCTTGAACGTATACACGTGCTGCAAAAAACAAAACACGGGCGGCGAATCCGCCCGGTTAATCCGCTAATCTGAAACCGCACTAAAGCGTCGAAGACCCAGAGCTAGTTAACGAGTTGCTAGTCGGCGAGTTTAAAAGCTAGCGAGTGAGTGAGGATCGTCCGGAAGGATTGTCAACTAGCAGATTGTAAAAAAGCCGATGACGCGAGGCGAATTTACAAGCTCCTAGCGAACTCGATGGCTTGTACCTTGTATACTAGCCCTGTGCCATCGAGACTTAAGAAACGCGATTTTAAAGAAAATGTTGTATTGTTGTGCATAGGCTCTTAAGTTTATCCTGTGTTCAAATACTGATGATGTGAAACTGGAGCGTACCTACGTGAATTTTTATTTCTATTTTCAAAATCATCTTCTGTTAATGTTCTATGACTGGTTTACTGATTTTATCGATGTGAAATGTATGTGAGTTAGAGTAATAATCAATTTATGTTAATTGTGTACTATAATGTAGTAAAATTTACGTATTAATTATGCCATTAAAAAATGACAAATAGTCGGTGTTGTTGAAATTAAGAACTCTCTGTCTCAATAAAATCATATGTATGTATATCTAAACCATTTTAATTGTAAAATTATTATTGTACTGGTAATATTATACATATTTAGCAATGAAAAGTCATATTATGATGTAAAACTAAATATTATTATATTATTAAAAAAAATGAAGGGTATGAATTATTTCTGTTTATTTTTATAGAATACATTTGAATTATTATTGCAAAAATTCTTCCTCTTTTTTTATTTTCTTATCGTTACTAGTTCTTTCGACCCAGTGTGGAGAAAGGATTTCAAGTGCGCCTCGAGGAGGCTTCTTACGAGCACTTTTTTAAATTATCATCTCAAATTACATCGATTCTGTTTGACTAATTTATACCGAGATAAGATTGTTGGGATGCATTGAAAATGATAAGAATTTTTAGTTAGACTTTTTTTTATAGTAGGTATTTTACATAGTATTCATGTCGATACTGCATCCTATTGATCTCAGGTAAATATTTTCATTACGACTTTTGAAATTAAATTGAAAAAGACTCGTTCACAAGTCAATTATTGTGTATTTTCCTATTCAACAGAATACGAAACAACTGAAGAGTATAAGACGTCCGATGGAGTAACTCCGAGCACAAATTCTTAAAAACGTGTTACTTCTTCACTGCGATTAATTTTGGCGAGTACCTACCTATTCAATAATTCTTACCTACTACAATCACAGACTTTTTTAATCAACAAAAAAGACTGTCGGTAATGTGATAATGCCGCCCTCAAACCGCCTTGATACAATTTCCCAAAAAAATCTGTTTCTGTTGACAATGGCAATGGGCTAGAAGAATTGTAGTCCTACAAATAGAAGACCGATGATGTGACTTCAGATGTGACCTTGTGGGGAGTGCTAGACATCTAACCTTGAAAACGGAAAAGTTTATTACAGCATAAGCTACTACAATCTATATTACAATATTTACAAAGAGAAACAATTGGGTCACCCATAGACCGTTGCAAACGATCTATAGGTAGCTCAACTCCAACTCGATACCCGATGGCAGCAGCCGAGGATACTGGCTGCATTGCCTCTGTGTATTGCAAGGCTTATTCTTTGGCCGAGATAACTTGAGATGTCTTGAAAACTAAATTCCTATTTTTATCTTAACTCTAAGTACACATAGAGATTTTTGTTGCGTAGTATACGAAAAATGCGTACTACTTGCATCAGACTTATTTATATCAGAACCCTAAATAAAAAAAAGCCGATATCCACTGCCACTAAGCTATCTTCCGTATTTTGCCAGCTCAATCCCGAAAGTGAGAAGGACCATTATCGTTACATTTGCGTACCGCAGAGGGCTCATACTTTACGCATCATTATCTTAAGGTGGGGTAATGGCCCGTCTCCATCAGAGATACGTGACCTCGTTCGTTCACTTTATTTTCTTTAAAACTTACACTTCAAACTTTCTGGCAAACATTTTTAGCGCCCGTTGCATTAAAGCAATGGGTGTAAGACAAATTTATAAAAAAGGAATTCAATTAAAAATATTAATATTTTGAAATTATTAGTTAATTTATTTATTCTCAGGTGACTGTACATAGGCCCAATATTTTATTTTTGCTTGATTTTTGCTCTCAAAAGAGGGGTTATTATTGACTTTCCTTTCGAGTAAGACGAATTTATGGTCAACTCATCGCCAAAACCTAGTGTTACAGTCATTATAATCCAAATCTAGGGTAGTCCAATGTCGAAATTGTTGTAAGCTCGTCATAAGCTACAATGTCTGGGTGTTCTACAATAGTTATAATATATTATAATACTGTGCCATCCTAAGAACCTTGATTTTGGAAGAAATTAAAAACCATGGATTTAGCCGGTGCCTTGAGGATACGACGGATCATTACAAAGCATTCTCTATCAGGAAAATGCGAAAACCTATTCCTTTGAGCGTAGTCGTACACTTCTTTCATTACCACGTCTATGAATAAATATTGCATTCTGTTTATAAATCAAACCAATATGGTACTTAACTGAGTATTACCACAGAGGTATTACTATACTCTTTGCCAACGCCAATCCTAAGTAATTGGCCTGAAAGAATTCGAATGTACTCTAGATAAAAAAATCGGGTTTTATTTACAAAATTCTTCATAAAGCAAGCACAAGGATAAAGAGTAAGCGCTCGATGAGATGAGAACGAGAAATAAACCGACAAAGACTGATCGATGTAGAGCTAATGTATCTGTTAGCTATTGAGGTGCCTTCAAACGAGGACAGATTTCCAATTTGCCGACGGATCTGGACCATCAACGCTGATAGGTCCTGGATTGATTGCCTACTTACGAAAGCTAGATTACCGGACCTTGGAGACTATTTGTTAAAGAAGGTACTATCCTGCCGGGCGGACGCGTCTCGTGAAAGCATCAGTAATTTCTACTTTTAGTGCGACTCTCTCAAAAAAAAACAAGATTTTGAAATAAAAAATAAAGTTCTTCTATTAGTTAATCATTCCAAATCGATGAACTCACAAATTAATGAGAGATGGAGCCTTCGGGGTATGGATTTTATATGAACTTATTCATATGGATTTATTTAATACGAATAAGTTACGAGACGAGCCGGATGCTCTCCTTACCATTAGCAAAGAATAAGTAATATTATTACATACCATTAGGCCTGTCTATGACCAGAACAGCGCTACACAGAATTATAATTAACATAAGCCGGTGCAGCAGTTAAACTGAATTTGAATTGAGTATAACAAGATAAAAATTAATCGGGGTCCTCCGGGACGAGGGCCGCGGGAATCAGGGTACTCAGGGCACCTGTGAATTTTTTATGGTTAGTCCCGAAAACCCAGGGAAGATTTTACTCAAAAAAAAAACTTTCGTCGCAATCCTGTAAATAGAGTAACATCTTGCTTCTTTCAGTATCGACACACAACTAGGTACAATGTTCCTCAGTTTGCTCGATTACAAACCATGTTCCTACATAACAGTAGGTAGGTACCCAACGAGTTCGGGCATTGATTAAGGGTAGTTTGCACAGTCACTTGCATTCAGGAAATGTAATTAGTTTTAGTTTACGCTTTGTACGCGCGAAACGGACCGCAGAACGTTTGTTGGAGAACTTTGCTTCATGCATATCTGGCATATTTTTAAACTCCCCTCGTTTCGTGTAGCCTGAAGCTACGAATGCTTTACCTCATTTTAGTTTCATTTCTGTGATGGCGGCCGCAATTAAACTATAGCGTTTCAACTTTTAGGTGTTTCTGGACAATGATATGTAGGTAGGACTTACTTTCACTAATATGTTCTTTGTGAATAATTAAAAAAAAAGCGGTCTGAACCTCGTAATATATAATTTATCTATTTAGGTAAAATAGGTTAATAATGTACCTAAATAGGTAATTTACTTATTTAGGTAAGTTAGAACCCATAATGGTCTCTCCGGTGTCTGTCTTTTTTAATATAAACGAGTGACGAAACTAGCTAGGCGCTCTCCTAATGGTACGAGATCACGCGTGCCCATGACCAGAACTGTGCTTCTTTGAGATATTTTGATGGTCAGTTTCGAAAGCCCAGTAATTTTATAATTTCATGAACTACAGTGGCCTTCAAACTGGATCACAGTAATGCTTACACATACTGCTTTACAGCTGAATATCTGGCACTGTGTTGGTACCCATCATCAAGGGATGCCTTCCATCCAATGATTAGAATGTTAAATGAAAATTACGGTGCATGTCTGTATGCCTGTCAGATAAACTGCAAGACTTGTCACTTCAACAAGGAGGTGAGATAGTTTTTACTAGGGTACTAAACACATAAGTTAAATTAGCAATTCCTGACTGTCCACGGCCGCCCTAGGCCGTGAAAATACGTAATAAGACTAAGAGGCTTCCGTCGATTGGGACCACTAGGTTTTGGACCGCGGTCCTAATCGCCGGAATACATTTTTGAATCCGTCGATTGGGACCACTAACCACGTGACGTATATTGTACAGTCGTCGTCAGATACTGATCCGAAATAAAAGTGCATCCTATAAATTGTATTGTAGGAGAGGTATAATATGACTTAATCTTAAACTAATAGACTGTGATTGTTTTTGTTTGTAAATCGTTGATTATTTATAGTATGATTTATCTAGGTACATATATATTTTATTTTATTTTTATTTCATTTTAATAAACAAATACTATCTATGTTTCAATAAGGATTTTAAAAAATTATTAAGCTTTTTTAACAGACTGTCATTGTTGTTATTTGTTTGTAGTTCGTTGATCATTTTATTGTGTAATATTATTTGTGTATATTTTTATTAGAAACATTTTAAATAAAGATCAAAGAGAAATAAAACATTTTAACCTCTAATAATTGTTTATAATTGGATTTTTTTTATTATTTTTTAAAAATAAATATAATTCATCAAAGAGAAATGAAACATTTTAACCTCTAATAATTGTTTATAATTAGATTTTTTTTATTATTTTTTAAAAATAAATATTTTTTCAATCAAAGAGTTTTGTTCTTAATACTTTTACCTTTGACTGTACTGTATTTGTCTTGAACAATAGATTTTTTCATTGTTTTCGAGAGTGGTCCCAATCGCCGGAAGAAAAATAATTAAATTTAATCGTTCCGTCGTTTGGGACCGCGGTCCAAAACCTAGTGGTCCCAATCGACGGAAGCCTCAGACTAAGGCTATTCTTATGGCTGCATTCGTTCTATTAGGTACTTCTTATAATAGTTCAACGATTTAAATTCCTTTTATGACGGCCAATGGAAAATGGCAGACTATTAATTCATTAGAGAAAAATAAATAGCTTGTAAATTTACATCAAATTGGCTTTGAGTTAAATGAAAACTTAATACTAACAAATTAGTAAAGTTAAGTCTTTACTCTTATAGGTATCACCTAACCTAATTGAATAGCTAATAAACAAAGTGTCTAAGTTAGCCGGCGCGCGATAAATAATAGATAAATTAAATGGTAGAGAGTTTGACCACAGTATGTAGTATTATATGATACTTAACTCTTTTCCAGAACACTTACTAGGAAAACACATTTTTCCAACACGTGACTACGTCAAAAATGGACTCTAATAAATCGATGAACGCCGGCTGCATGCACGAAAACGTTGACGTCATTGTCCGGGTAACGCTGTCATTGTCCGGTAACGCTGGTAGTCACGTTAAACTATCGTCCGTAAACCAACTTTACAGACAAACATTTTTTTTTAATTTCGTGAGGTCCTGTGTTTGATGTCTGTCAGTGAAAGCCTTATGATGATATATATGATATATAATGATATCTCTCTTTTTGTTGGGTTATGTTTCTTTGTGTGTTACAGTATCTACATTATAGTGTTTTAATTAATTTGTGGTGCATTAAGACCCATTCGCTGTCTTAGCAGAGAATCCCACCAGTGATAACATTATAGGCTGTTAATAATAAAAATCTAATCTTTAAAACTAGAGAAGGTTTTTGAAGGCATCATACACTGGCTGTTCTGCCAAACATTTATTTATTCCGTGGTTGGGCCAAACAGAATTAAAACTTTCCGGGGGGTTTCACCTAAATCACTGGTAGGTGATTTATATTTCACGCACCTTCCGTTCGTGTTCCGTGGCGGTCCGGAATCATGTTTTCACTGAGGATCGTGAACTCATACGAGGAGGAATTATTACTGGAGTACTGCATGATAATAAACAGTTTATAATAATAATAATTTTATTTCAGACACAAGAAAAGTACAATGTAGCATAACTAGGGCCCATATGATATACCTTGGAGACTAACATATATATTTATAAAACTTATCAATTATCGTGTCACTGGCACTGGGGCAATGACGTACGCGCGGTGTCGCGTATCAAACAAATACTTAATAATATCGAACACGACACCCTTCAGTCGAAATCCGGTGTCCATGAAAGTTAAGAGTCAATCCGTCGGCACTCTCACCATAAATGAGGCGAAGCTCACATTACGGCGAGACTCCAGCTTCTCGACTCTCAAAATGATGCCGGATTTTTGTCGCAGATACTTCACCACATCCTCCGTTGTCACGGCGTAGTAGACGCTCCCATAGAAGTATAATGCTCCCACTGGTGCGATAAAGCCTAGTCTCAGCTAAGAGAGCGAATAGGTCTTCTAATCCACCACGCTGACCAACTTCGGATGGATGTCACATACCTACTTTTTTCTGTTCTATGATATGCCAGTTTCCTCACGATATGTTTTTCTTCACCGTATCTGAAGTACCTACTGAATACTTAGTGATTCTTTCTTTTTTCTTGTTTTATAACGATTTATTACAAAGTAAATTGTGTTGAATACAGGCAACTTTTTAAGACGGCTTAAAGTAGATGCGGACAGCCCACGATTGGCCTCAATAGCACTTAACGAGAAAGGCCTTTGTCCAGCTCTAGACTAAAGTGTGCTGATGATGAAGATGATGTTAGGCAGCTTACGACTGGACTTCAGTTGTTGAATCAACCATAAGAGGCAGCTAATCGAAAAGCTAAGTTAGCTCTTCATTTTAAAGTTATTTATCTTCTTGCCCGCGTTTTCAAGTTTTTTTCGGAACTCTACCATACACTCTTTAGCTTTTAGCATAATTTCCTTGTATGGTAACTTCTCCGTGACTCGTGATGTGTTTATTCGTAATGGACTTGTTGTGTTGCGGTTATCATTTTAGCGAAACAGAATGTGAGTTTTAATTTGTTTTTGTAACACAAAAAAGAAGATATATTACTTTTGTAAATTAAGTTTGCGAGCTGATGTAGGTACCTAAACACTACTAGGTATATTCCTACTACTATAATTATAAATGTGAAAGATTGTGAAGATGGATGTTAATTTCGATAGTTCAGTAGATGCCGTTTTGTAAGGAAGATATTTTACTCAGTTCCCTTAAACTGTAGGTATACATAAACAGGTAGGTATTCTTCACCTTATTGTGTCACTAGTTTTTACCAGCCAGTGTGGTGACAGGATTTCAAGTGCGCCTCGAATAGGCTCCTTTCGCGCACTGGACACATGTTCGATTTTTTTAGGTTCTATGACCTCACGATGTTAAGGTAGGTAGTAGGTAAGGTACCTACTATACATGATACCATAAATGATTTAAGGCATATTATATAGGCATTGTATGTATAGGTATATAATACATACCATCCAACTAACTTATTGAACATGAGTTTGAGTTTTGCTCGTCTTGTTTGGATTGAGTACCTAATTGTTTTATCAAAACAGAAAGTTTCGTAAACGAGTTTATGAGACGCTGTTTTCAAAGCTTTTATTGGAAAAGTTTCTGTAGAATTAACATTATTTTTTATTGTTCATTCTGTATTTGGGAAAACTTAACTCAACCTTTGGGATTACATACGTTATTAAATGTTTATAAACACAAATATGTCGATCGGCAAACGTAGTGTAGGACGCCCTTCGGCTTCGGTTAGGTGACGATTCTGCGAAAGGCTGCAGGCAGAAGATGGATGCGACAAGCCAATGACAGGGCGCGATGGCGCACATTGGGAGAGGCCTATTTCCAACAGTCGCAGTAGTTGACCTAAAAGTTCTATCTAACAAAGATGATTTTAGATCCATTTCTATGCCGACTCTCAAACTAAGCTTGCCAGTGGTATATCAAACGCAAGTTTGGGAACTTTTTCCATTTACATAAGTGACTTAACCTTCATTCATTTTATATTCAAACCCTGCACGTTGGCTGGGAATGTTCTCGCTTCCACTCAGAAATATTACGATTGCTGATCTACTTTTGCCAGGCAAAAATGCGAATTTATCTTCGTAGAATAGACAAGAAAATGCGAAAAAACATATTTTTACCTCAGAAATAGGCGTTTTATAACTGGATTCTAACCCGACTGTCTCTTCAGGCATTGTTCATGAAAAAAAGAAAGACGAGCGTCAATTTTGCATGAATGTCTGAGTGAGTTTTTCGCATAAAAAGTATGCAAGTTCAAGAAAATTTATGTTGCTCTTCGCAAATTCCCTAGTGAAATATTTATTTACAATAAGTGGCTAACAAAAGACACAAGACTGAGTTCGAATGAGAGGTAATAATATAGCTTTTATTTCGCAACAAAGTTTTAACACTGCTTTTCAAGATTACCTCACATTGAGGAGAGACTTTCCTCTCCTACCTGGAGAATACCTAAAGCGGTATAATTAGACTTAATACCGCAATCATACATACTAATGAATGAGGATGTAGAGTCTCGTCTTCATTAATTTTGTAGATACATACCTATCAATATACGTCTATGGCCTACGGCATATGGTAAAGAAAATATTTCCTGAAACGACCCAAGATTCAATTAATGACGAACGCCTTTGGAAAACATTTCTGCAGTTTCGAATAAATACAAACTTATCCATTGGCTTTGATATATACTCTATAGATAGCGTGACAGCGCACCAAAAGTGTCGATAAATTTTGCGATCATCAGTTAGGTAGCAATACCCTCAGTGTCAATTGAGACATCAGTCAAATAAAGCAAGAAAGAAAGAAAAGAAAATAAGTGTTGCCAGTTTTGAAATGCAACATTCCCTATCAACGATGCGTAAATTTCTTACTTATGGTAAGGCTAGGTCTACATAACTGTCATCTTACGTAAAAATAATTTCAATAACAACCAAAATTGAGTAACTATGTTACTATAAAACGTGCTGCTATCGACGACTAAATTTAGCAGATATAATAAAATTACTACAGAGGTGCGCCTACCGGTATGTCTGTCCGTCAAGTATTTCTATTAGTCAATCAATTGATTAAACCACCCTTTCAATTTTAGACTTTTCTAATCCGAGATACCAGGCATAGTTACCATGTAATGATGTAGTTATTATGAGAGAGGCTTATAACACAAATTTCGATCACTTCCCGATTGGCGATCTAGCTGCAACTTTCAGGGTAGCTCACAACTTAATGACACTGCATTCTAAATCTATTTATTAACATGCAATGCCAACCTAATCTCAAAAAACCATAAAAACCGCTATATCTCGTAAAGGAAGCGAGATAGAGCAAAAATAACACTTTTTGAGGGTTTCCTAAAGGGATACACTTATTTATGACAAATCGATCGAGAGGATCGCAAACCTGAAAAAATAAACTAAATTTGTCGTTCTTACTTTCCGTTTGTATTTTTTACTTTTGGTTTACAAAAATCTTCGTAAAACGTTGATTCGTTGCTGGGACTGACAGATAGAAAAATAGAATTATAAAAAAATAACATTTTTGTTAATACCTATATGTCCTTTGTTTGTGAGGTTGGTTCAATTTAAAGATAGATATTTAGATATTTCAAGTTGATTTCTATTTATTAACTGAACTGTAGGTACCTACAGGTTCTAACTCAAAACTATTAAGTCCATATTTCCCAAAAAGTTGTGTAATATGTCATTAGATGGTAACTTTGCGCACGCATCCATAGACAATTAGTAATGACATGACGTGAGTGTAAGACAACGTGCGTAACAAACTTGTGTGCGTTAGACACGCAAAAGGCTGCAATTCCTGGCCTGTTTTTATTTGTGTAATTGTAGGACAAAGAGTTTGGATATACCTATAATAGAGATAATCATAGGAAACTTCAAAGAAAGTCCCACAATTGTTATGTGGGACATAATTATCCAACCAAGTGTATTGTTAAATGGTTCTGTCGCTTTCCATCTACATTGACTATCTTTCAAATTTAATCTCATAAAATGTCATTGTTTTTGTTTATTTTTCAACGGGGTTTTGGTTGTTTTATATTGTTTAATACGTATTGAACTATTGTAAATAGTGAAAAAAATATGTGAAATGTCGAATTGTGCCCTCGTATTATGCCAGTCTTCCGCAAGTATCATGAAAAATCAAGAGAACCTGAATTTTAAGCGGTAAGTGTCTATTTGTGTATTTACTCATTAATAACCCATACATAACACATCATTATTACGTAGAAACATTGAATAACGTCCAATAAGTATAGAAATATGAAGAATCGGCGTTTTTCATGCTAAAATCATTAATAATTCGAGGCTATGATATACTAACTAGGGATGTCATAAAACGTAAAAAGATTTGTCGATAAGGCTATGCAGACTGAGTATAGTAAGATTTTTCGAATAAAGTGAGCCATTGAGGGATTCCGTAGCTAACCCATGTCACTTACACACACTCACACTCCTTGTAATTCGTTCGATTCATATTTTATTTATTGGTATTATATATTTGCCGTCCTGCTTACTGTATCATGGTTAAACACAATATCTATGTGTTCACTGTTCAACCATGATAGTGTAATATACAAAAAAAGAGAGCTTCAAAATAATCACGGTAAATATTACGTTTACACTATTAATATTTCAGGGTGTCCCTTTGGCGTACAATAACGATCGGCAAGAGCTAAAATGTTCTTCCGGCTATTCTTCAAATTGAACCAAATGCAATGCTCGTAAAGCGTCGCAAGCTAACGGTCAGTACTGAACTTAAAATTGCGTGTTATAGGTATATTATAATTATTATTACATGAACTATAAATTAAAAATATAATGTGTTTCAGGATATCCCTTTCATCAATGTACCTAAACCAGAACCTTCGGATGTTACAGAAATAAGTTCATCAGTGTTTTCAGACGTACCACCGAAGAACCGAAACCGAAGAATGTACAGAATGTGCAGTGTGAGATGGTCGATAAAAATCTAGCCTACTCCAGTTTGCTAAAAATTAACTGTTTTAGACAGCGTATGAAAAGCCTTGAAAAAAAGTACTGATAAAGTATACGAAGAAAATATAATAATAATTTTATTAACTTTATTTATAATTATTATAATTAAAGTTAAGGAACTAATCTATAGGTAGGGGGCAGGCAGAACAAGGTCTACCTGAAAAAAGTATTTAGCTCAAATGTAAACTTGTGTTAAGTATAAATTTTGTAATGTACTCATTTACCTGTGTATGTTGTATATTATTTTATCTAATAAACAATTGTCATCTTAATTTGTGGTTTTTACAAAGTTCAAGGTTCCTTTAATCCAGAGTGAATCTAGATAACGTTATCATAGTCACGGACTTTAAGTTGTTAGGATTGATATATCAATATCGGTATCGATGAGAATAATTGTTTCATCGAACTGTTAATATCGATATCGATATTTTATGACTTGGGTCATCTCTGTGGCTCAACGAGTGACAGATTCCCCCTATATTATGACGTACGACAAATGCATGTTTTGTCTCGTTTTATCTAGTGCAAAAAGTGGTATGCGCAAAGAAGATAGCGAATTTGTCAAATTTAGGAGGTATTCTATTTACTTCATTCTTCTGAGTTGTAGGACGTCACTCTGTCTAGAGAGTATATAATCAAAGTCCATTGGCTACGCTTGCCGCTTTCCTGATTGCATAATTTCTTTTATTTATCGATGTCTGCGGGTTGGAAAAAACTTGGCTTGGGATGAAAAATCGCGGAGAATTCATTCAGCCGCTATTAGCCAATGCTGAGGCTACAAACCGACAAGTCAATAAATCATCTTGGCATCGGCCTCTTATCGATTCTTTTCAATAGATATTTATGTGCTCGATGCTTAATCGCTGCTTTTCAAGTAGGTTAGAGTAGCCATTCAGCCTAATACGTTGGTAATGATACCTCTTTACGTACTCTATAGGAAATATAACTAACGTTTCTTTTAGGCGTTTACAAAAATATAATAAAATAAAATCTTGCAGACTCTACCATGGTTTGGAAAATGAAACCGCCTATAATCTCATCGCGTAGAAATTCTATTTGAATGATTTATTTATTTCAGAATCTTAATCTAGGTATACATTTACTTATTGTAGGTATACATTTACTTATTGTAGGTATACATTTACTATTTGTATCGGTGGAAACGTTTTTGATACCTTCGCTTAGTTATTGGTACGTGGATTCTTTTCAGAGATTCTGTCACGCGCTTGTGTATTGAGATTGTTGAATATTCCAAATTGGTAATTGAGGCGACTGAGACGGCAGCGTTTGAGTAGTAGGTAGGTAATCGCAGAGAACCTGTCGTAGGTAGGCACATTATGTTGGGTGGAATTTATATTCTAATTAATTAATTTAGGTATATAATACTTATTCAAACACTTGTAGAGGATACAATGCTGCAGCTTTGCGTAAGTAATATTTATTAGTCAGTAACACAATTACAACAGACAGAAAAATTGAAATCCTTGGCTTAAACATGAATAAACATCGTTGCACAAAATCAAATACCTAGATATAGTAATACTGTTTCATTTTTCTACGCTAGTATGGTAGTAGATATGAATTTTAATGGAAATATGAATTTTCAAAATGGTTTCCACGGGCGCTTTTCGTTTAGCCATATACGAATTCATTTGACACGAGCCGGTAACATCGTTTGTTGAAAATTCAAGTTTCAAAGCTGGTGCAGTTTTATTTCCCAATTCCCAGTTTCAGCAAACTTGGAGCTACATTTGATTAAAGTGTCATGCTTAAATTACTTTATATTCGTTCCGATAGCCATTTAAGTTTTAAATGCAGTCATAATTTATGCATTACGTTCATTGCTTTCGGACATTATGCCGTTGTATTAATTCTTCCACCAATTTTCATTTCCCGGGCGTCGTGGGGCGATGCGACAAAATTGCTTTACAATATAATTACAGCGTCCATTGTTCTGTTTCGGAGCTTCGATTTTCATTTTGAATGGGAATTGTATAGTGGCATGAGTTGCGAATTGGATAATGACTAAATCCCACTTCTGAAACCGCAGAAGCCCGTGAAAGCGTAATTTAGTCTGAACTTAGCAGATATTTCAGATTAGCATATTGTTTATTAGTCGGGAGCTTATAGAAAGTATTAAGTAATACCTAACTTAACTTAACTTACATTACTCATTTAACTTTGATTAGGGAGTCGATCGTTTTGAATAGTTATTGTAACAAATGAGAAATTAGATTATAATTATAACCTTTTCGTCAATGTTATTTTTCTACCGACTCCAAAAAATGAGGAGGTTATCAATTCGTTTGAATTTTTAGTTTGTTATCTCTGAACGTTCTTGTTTATCAACCTTTTTTTTTTGAGAGGATATACTTTTAGATTGGTCCCATAGAAATTCATCATTAATTATCAAAATCGGTTCAGTAGTTGTTTTTAAATCAAAATTAGTGAAAAAAATCTGACGTCGAAGAAAACAAAATTGAGTATTTTGCTTCCCTGTGACTTGTCAGTGGTGCCTACGGTCAATTGAACCGTCCGATTGAAGTCGGTTGTTGTATGTTTTTGTAAAACCTTGATTATTTGATATATTACTATTTGTACCTCCATTACTAAATTTATATATAATTTAACATAAACTTGATGCTAAAAAGGCAATAGCCAATTGCCAAGTCTGCATCAGTTGGAATTAAAAACTATTGATTTCACTAAAGATCTTTATTTCTTTTAATACAAATAAGTAACATTATGTACAACAAAATTAATTACATTATAACTACAGCGTCTTAATAATACAGCAGTAATTTAATACAAACAGAAATTAATGAAGGTTGGTATGTTGCCAATTATTATGTAAATAATGGTTTAATGATAAAGTACTTAGATCGGAAAGTATTGTTTTTAAATGATAAATTATAGATGTCACTAAGATAAAACACTTGAAATCAAAGAACCAAATGAGATTATATACGTATGAGAAAGGATATTTTGTGTGACTATTCATATCAAGATCTTCGCGAATAGTATATTTTTCTTATATTCCATCAGGTGTGATCTTGTCCAAGTTAATCATTAAAGTTTAACTGATCAATGAAAAATAGGTATTTACATAGAAAATTGGCACTAAATGTAATTAATTAACAAGTTAAATATTTTTGTTGTACATTAGGGTAATGATTTGGTTTAATTATAGGTAAGTATCATAACTATCTATTTTTTCTTAAATTAATTAAAATTAATGTTTATGCGCTTACATAAATTTGTAATCAGTTTAATACCTATATACACGGCACGTTTATTAAGTTATAACCATTATAACCCTAAATTATTATAAAGAAACGTTATTAAGTCAGTGCTCTTTAAATATTTACACAAAATCATAACTTAATAAGGTACATAACTGAATACATTAAAGCAATATGTATATGCAAAAAACAGACACAGTAAATTCCTTAAAAAAATGTTGTTTTGTTTGACCTTACAAATGAAACAATTTAATTTAAAATAAATGAGAAGTAATATGTAAGGAATATTAATTATGAATAAAAGCCTCTTATTTCAATCTTAGCAAATTTCATTTCATTTCATTGTATGTCTATCTGTCTCATTGTCACATAAGTATATTTAGAGAGATCCTATACTAAGCATTGATCACTATTCGCTTACTACCTTCACTTCATTCTTATATTTTATTTATTTTTGTTGGTTTTTAACTTTTATTAGGTTTTTATTAAAAAAATAGTATATTTAACTGATAGTTATTTTAAACAGAGAGTCTCTATAAAATTACTAAATGTAAACAATGTATCCTTTGATCAATTTATCGAAAGGTCAAAAAATAATTTACTTTTTTATTAAATATACAATGAGGATTCTGACTGTGAGTAAAAACATGCTAAATAATGTAAGCCTCCACAAATAGGTAGGCATATTCATTGATCTAGTTTTGTACATCAAAGAACTTCCGACCACATATTTTCGTTTTTCATTCATCTACGAGTATTTCAACAATATTAATACAAACTATGTCAAAGATATCGAATGTATTTTGAAATTACTATATTATTTCATAAAACTTCGTTTGATCAGAATTTCACTTTTATAATTATTGTAATATTTGATGGTAGAGTCATACTTAAGTGTATATGGCCGCTAGTTAAAAAAAAACGAAACCGCAATCCAAACACTCAGTATTCGCTAAATTCAAATAGTGATGTATCTTATCTAACCCTACCATTTGTTATAAGTGCGCTAAAATATCAATTTCTGAAGGCGGTGGCGAGTGCGTTTCGTTCAGCGCCGTCGACCCTGAAACCGTCACTATAACCGGTTGGGAGTCTGTGTGAACGATTGTGACGAGGTGTTCGTCAGGGTCTTTTTCTTGGTCGTTAGGGGGGAGGGGTTCGATTTCGGTGTACTTTAGGTCGAGCTGTGTGATGGGTACGTCCGCGACGGTGACCGGGGGGTCGACTCGCGGAGCTCTGTAGGATGGTGGCCCGCTGTACTCGGAGCCACACCATGCTGCGCCGTTAGATCCTCTGTAGATGATAAGAATGATGATGAATCTGATATTCAAAACTAAATGGAATATGGTGTCAGTTGGATTTGAAATAAACAATAATTCTAACATATTTAAATGTGTGCCTCCTTTAAACACTGGTGTAGTAACTATACTAAGTCGATTTCATAAAATGTCGGCTTTATTTCAAATAAAAAATCACTTAATATTTAAATCTATAAGTTTTTGTAGTTTCATGAACACTGCTAAATTAAAGGAGAGACCATTATTATCTTTCGCTATAATCATTTGTCCTGCATATGAGCAAAAGTTCTGATTTCTGAATTGAAATGTAAAGCTACAAAATCCTTCTTTGAAATATCAAAATGGTAAACGAAGTCAAATTGAAACATTGAATCTGAAATCTTTCTGTATTCGACTTTATCCCGAAGTTAAATGAAAACACCAAGTCGAGGAACAATTTCGCACAAATAAGATTGCAATTATATCGAGTGCAATACCGTACGTACCTGACTAGACTGGCGGAGTTTGATCTATACGTGGGAGGCGGGGACACCGCTGGCGCACTTCTATCCAAGAGAAGTAACCTGCAACAGAGATTAGAGGAATTAGTCTCACAATCACAGTTCCAATAACAATAAAAAAGCTAAAAATTTTGAGTATGTAGTGAGACGTTTGTTCTTAGACACGGCAATAGTTCTGAACTGATTAAGCTGAAATTGGGTATGGTATGGATAGTTTATGAGCTGAAAAACTACTTTTCATCCCAATCTGATATCATGATACCATGTGCGCGAAGCTGGGGACAGAAGCTAGTGAATTTATATAGAAAATCAATTACTCGGGAAATTGAATGCTGTGTTTGCTACCTTACCAATTTGATTGGTGCCGTTATATGGCAGATACTACGGAGAAGTGTTGTACTCTGTAACTGCTAAAACCGAAAGACGACAATTCAGAAATTCAAAAAACAAACACCTTCACCATCTTCATTATCGACAGCTTATTTATTTTCATTTCTGGACATGTCTTCTTAGTAATGTACCTCCACTCATATCGAATTCTCACTTATTAAAGTAAACTCTATAGCAGATTAAAATGCTTGTTTTCTAAATTAACTAACCTGAGCCTATACTCTTGCATTGAGGCTTGATACGTCGGCGGCGGAGGCCTATAGTGAAACTCCGGATACAGCATGGCCGCGTACGGATGGTGAGGCCTGGCGTAGCTTGGAGGCAGCCGCGGCACCAACCGCCGACACGATGTTCGACGGAGGCCGAGTAGCGCGCAAGGAGCGTCTCTCGCTCCCAGGCGCCAAGCTAACCCGGCAGAAGTTACTAGCACCACTCCTATGCCTGGAATAAATGTTTCATAATTTTAAACAAGATTTTGGAGCAAGGAACTGACACATTTTTCTTGTTTGTTGTCATCTACTAATTAACCTTTTCGGGATTATATTATGGGATAGCCATGTTTTTAGAGAAGTGTGGCGTCTGTCTCGAAAATAAATGAATCATAATACTACAAGGTTTGAAGTGTTAAACTATGCTAAACAAAATCTGTCTACGTAAGTACCTAATTAGTTCAAGTCCACTTAACGCTTTTTTTTAGTTTACATAGACTACAGAGCTGAAATTACCTAACATCCATTACAACTTCTTACTTACAAAAAATGCTAAGATACCCTCTTAAATAACGCAGTAAAGGCCCCAATCCAGATTCCATTATCAAGAGACCATTTGATAATGCCTTCCTACTAAGAACTTTCCCTTAATAAAATATCTTTGCTGGAAAAATAAAAGAAAAAATAAACGCTAAAGAGCTGTGATATGTAGGTATATTTTTTTTATGAAATTTAATTTAGCAGAGATTAAAACATCGTGTTCGTGATTACAAAATATTTTGTAATCCTGTGTGCTTTGCCTTTTATAAAAGCTTCGTGCAACTTTTAATTTCTATAGTCTTTCTTTTGTTTTTAAAATTACAGTGGTCTTCATTGTAATTATGAAATTAAGTATACTAAACCACTAATATTGAAACTAGGTATATTTTTTTATAAAACCTGGATAAGGATAAAAACGAGTAGGCCTCGGTATCTCTTAGGCTTAACGGCAAGCTGCAACTACTTTGTCCATAAAATTTAAAAACAATTCGAAAACAGTTAACGGTTTTGTGTCTGTGACAATTTGGAGAGCAACATTTTCAGTTTACAGAAACAAAACAGCTTGAATAAACAGCCCTTATGTCGTCAAACATCCGTAACACATTGCTCGTCTGCCACCAAAACGATGCGTGAAGTTAGCTAGTGAGTGACGCGTACAAATTACTTGTCGACTCACAATAGATCGCTTGCCTGTAACAATATCATCTGTCCCGAACGCTAATGAAAATCCAATTAATTCCGCTCCAAAACTCATTTGAAGTTTAATTGAAAACTTGGACGATGAAGGGCGCTGTGAATGATGTAATGAGATTGCGAGACTTGCTGTTGTCGCATGCATGCCGAATACCAGATGAGACCAGGCAGATTGTTTCACGGTTAATTACGGTCTGTACCCAACACATTTGACACACGGTGAACGATGAATATTTGAAGACGGATGTTGTGTGTGCAGTGATAACACAAAATTATTTTTTGTGGAAACAGTGGCCAACTGGCAAATAAAATTCAGATATATTTCGTTGACATTCTACAGTTTTGGATTAAAGCGATGGATTCCTTCAATTAATTTTATATAACAATCCAAGTACCTATACCTGAACAATCAGTAGATTTTAACTGCAGATTAAAGTTTAATCTTTAACAATGCTTATATAAATTTCACTTTTAGGTCGAAACTTGTGATAGAATATTCTATAAAAAAATCCTATCGCGTTTCGTTAAAAGTTGGAGCAACATCGACTAACTTTATACCTACCTAACATTATAACTAGGATAATGTGCAGAGCATACGGGTTGTCGACTGAATTCTCGGCTCTCGTTCTCATTTTGTTGCCCAGTCCAATGGACCGGATAACTTTAATCAGCTATCGAGAAAAAATGCCTGAGCGTGAAATGAGTCGCGAACAAATGATCAAAGGCTTTGACAAAGCCTTTTTACGATCAAAAGAGTTTTGCTAATGCACTGCTTCGTTTCAGGCTTCTGAAGGTTTTTTAGTTTTCCGTGTTCCGGTTAATTCGCTGCAAACTCCAGGGGGTCATTCAATTTTCGATACAAGCGTTCATAAGAAATAGGATCTGTAAATGAATGAGTTGATCTTGTTCCTAACTGTGCATTTAAGATTTAATTTCAAGCTTGAATTCTGTGGTTTTCGTTTTTTAATTACAATTGCGGTGTGAGGTAACTTTTTATTAGCTCTAAACCTGATTAAGTGTTGTTTAATACTTTAGTAATACTTGTACCTACAGTATAATTCGTTTATTTCGGTCTGTGCTACTATGAACGTACTGCCTCTTTTACCAACTCTTGTTATTAAAAACTGTGCTAACGTGACACTCTTTTTCCAGACAACTCTAATTGTCTCATTTGTTAGTCATTTATATTAGTTACAGATACAGAGGTGAACTGAAACAGAGAGTACTGATGTAAGTGTTTTGAATTACTGAATCTCCGCGGCGATTAATTATTGAGTGATACCTACCGACCTACCTAACTACCGGTAACCTGCGCGAAGTTGCTTGGTTTATATGGTTATATTATAATTTGACGACGCGGATGGTCGAGTGACAAGTGTGTTGGAATGCCACGCCGGTGTCGCGGGTTCGATTCCCGCTTCAGGACAAACATTTGTGTGATAAACATCGGTGTTTGTCTTGAGTCTGGGTGCTTACTATGTATGTATTTAAAAAAAAAAAAAATTGTATCAGTCATCTGGTTCCCATAGTACAAGCTCTGCTTAATTTGGGTCTAGACAGCTCTGTGTGCAATGTCCAAAATATAAAAGAAAATCGCTGAAACTACCTACCCGTGTTAATATTGCCCTTATTCTACCTCATGCTATTGGCTCCAACCTCCCTACCATACAATAAATTCTCAACTCTTACCTATCATAAGCAGGAGTAATGTGAGGGGGGCTCGTGGATGCGGCCTCAGCGCCCCCAGTACTGCGCCAGCGGCTACCAGGCACGCACCCACGACGCCGAGGAATAACACACATAGCCGGAGGGGGGGTCGGCCGCAACACGACTTAGGAGCGCCCCCGTCGCCTTCTGAACAGGCATATGCTGCCCCCCGACCAGATCTGAAAAAGAAGTTCCTTCGTTAGCACATTCATTGCACTGCATTTGATAGCAGGATAAATCAAGTCAACACACTCTTCATCAGTCATCCATATCTACATATAAAAGGCCTGACTAACTGACTGACAGACAACGCAAAGACTTTACCACTGGACGTAGAGACTTGAAATTTCGAGGGTATGTTCGTCAAGAAGTACCTATAGGCGCATACTTAGAAAGGAATTTTATTAGCATAGTTGTATAGTTATCAATAAGTTAGTAATAAGATATTATTATACAGATCTATCGACCGAATGAAAATTGCACCGATCACAACACAAACAGAATAAAAAGTAGAAATATAAAATGTTAGCCTGAAAATGTTTCTGATCTCCATGTCAGAGGAAAACAGATGGAACAAACAAAAAAAAAGGAATTGTATAAATACGCAACTAAAACGATGTTGCGCGCCGTCAGCTAATTAATATAAAAAAAAACTTAGTCCTGACTGACCTGCAGACAGCCTACAGGCTAAATCAGAAGACTTATAGACTTAAGAACTTGGAGATGTGTTCCTCAAGAGCTAAAAGTGCGTACTAAGAACGGAATTTTGGAAAACCGCAACGCAAACTAAGTTACGGGCGTCAGCTATTTTTTAATATAGGCGAAAGTTTTTGAAGATGGATTGGTGGATTTTTATTCCTTAATCACGCCAAAACTATTGAGCCGATTGAGCTGAAACTCAAAAATGAGCTGGAATATAAAATAGGCTACTTTTTGTGCCGATACCAGGGGCGATGTCTTCGGAAGAACCTACTTTTACGTTACACGTTACAATCACCGATACAACAAGTTAGGTACGTATAGGCAACTTGCAGTAGGTAGGTAGTTTTAGTGCCAAATGATCAATACTGTAATGGTATCAATTAAATACGAGCTTGACTCCTTGGCACCGATCCACAGTACGGTATTATTTCGCTTTAAAAGCGATTCGTCTGAACTTTGAACTTATCTACACAACGTTGCAAAACATAGAGAAACTAAGTATAACAATTCAGACTTTTATTATTTAAGTGCTAAATAAACATTACTGTCGTGTCTTTTGGGATGCTCGCTCGTCCTGAAAACATTTTTGTACTAAAAATGTTACGGCGCTTGAAAGTATTTTACATGAAAACGTTCTACTTTATACTTTTAGGGAAACAAGCAAAACAGAATTTGGAAGCCTAAAAATGTTTTCCTTAATTGCAGCACAGCCTTCTTTATTAAGTTCTTAAAAATAAATTAATATAATGAATATAATACTGTGGACCCTAAATTATGTTTTCGAATGTTTATGACGTACGAAAATAAGAAAAAGCCAAGAAATTGTAGACATAAAATACGTATAAAGTATTTTTGCGTAAACAAGAACGTTTCTTTGTCACCTTTCCGTTCACAAAAGAGTTTGAATATAAACAGAGTGCTTGCAAATATTGCCGAAAATATTTGTATAGGTCGTGACGGAGTTAATTTTCTTTTCATTTGGAACAGGGTCGTAGAATTTTATTTGACAGTCATTTCATTAGATATCTGCGTACACTAGTGAAATTGTGGACCACAGCTGGTTTACTTTGGTAAGCATCTATCAATGAGGCTATCCTCGTAGAAATTATAAAATAAAGGTTATTTTTGGGTAAGGGGTTACATATGGTCTGCACTGACGTCCCGCTGTGGGGTGTATTGTGCATAAATAAAAATAAAGGTTATATGAAACAAGTCATGTAAATTAAAATCTAAAATCCACGTTTTTCTCGCATTCTTTACGAAAATTTTACAATGTATTGTCATCAAGTTGTGAGCTACCCTCAAAGTTTCAGCCAGATAGCTAATCGGGAAGTGCTTGAAAGAGTTTCAAGATTCCATCCAAAACTACAGACAGACAGACAAGAAAGTTACCTAATCTTCTTCTTCTTATCGTGTCACTAGTTCCTTCAAACCAGTGTGGTGAAAGGATTTCAAGTGCGCATCGAAGAGGCTCCTTTCGTGCACTAATGTAGTTACCTAATAAAAACGTGGTAATATAATAAAATATCGACGCAACTGGAGTCCGCTTAGCATTTCATGGAGCAAGCTTATGCCCAGCTGTGGACTTCAAAAGGCTGATACGATGATGTTGATAAATCCAAATGTAGTGTAGATTTTTATCATGGGCGAAAACCATGGAAAAATGCTCAATAAGTGAGTGTGAGCACCGAAGTAGGATTTTATAAAGTCGTATACTCTCACTGTAGACTGTGAACCTATTCAAAGGGTTCTGAATTATACCTATTACTGCTCATCCAACGTTTTTGTGCCTTTATCTCCTCGTTAACGCAGCAAAATGCCATTCGTATAAGCCAGTTTGGTTTTTTAGATTTCGTAAGTAGGCAGTAGGCACTTTGCAAAAATAGAGGAATTATTAATTATTGGAATTACCTAGAATATGTAGGTACTTATTTGAATTCAAACAGATAGACAAACTACAAAAACTTTAACCAATATTTTATGACTCTCTTAAACCGAAATTAAGCCAAAAAGAACCTAACAAACGACTAAAAAAATTGTCTAAGGATAACAGCAGTACGTCATTCGCGTATGCACACTTCGTGGTGCAAATTAGACCTAGGTGAACACTCAACCTCACGCTAATGGCTTTTTTGTGCTAATGTCATTTATGCTCTGCCCACAAAGCCGTCACTAAAATTACATACATCACAAAAATTAACACGGAGAGAAACTTTTCGAAAGCTCCGTACTCACATACGGTTTTGCTCGATCGACCTATCATGTCGAGTAAAAACCATGGCATGGGCTTTCGTCCACACATTCAGTATTAATCTATCGAGTGACGCGCACTGTTCAGTATTCACCGATCCGTTCGAGCCTTAATTCTATCGAGCCGGCTCGATGCGAGCCTTCGAGCTGTAAGTTTTTCGGTCCACACGTTAATATTTACTCGTTTTGGAGTAAAACTATCGAGTAATACCGAATGTGAGTACGGAGCTTAGATAAATGTAATTTCTAAATATGACCCCATCTGTATTTAGAACTCTATCCCTCTTTTGTATGCTCTGTAAGTAAACGAGCGTTATTGAGTCGATTGAATGCACACGAGTTTGTCGACCCCATATCAGTGACCCCAAAGGAAGAGGGTCCTCATGTTAATGGTTATAAGTAACGCATACAGATAAAAAAATTGTATTATCAATGTCACGCACGATCAATTGAATCTATTCATTGCCATGATAGTCTCAAGATACGCATATGTAAGGCTTATTAAAATGAGACAATTGGAAACAAAAGTAACCCCAGTAAGCTGCTATTAGTATTCCAACCGTGATAGCTCTGAAAATAAAACTGTGCCGTCAATGGCAAAACATTTTATCTTTCACAGCGTACCGATCGCATTAGAATTGTATCTTGGGCGTAAAAAAGCAATAAGACCGAGGCTTTCGTCGGATGAACGTAAAGCTGGCACGGGGCGATAGTTGCCCGCCTTCGGACATTTTGATAAATTACTATCGGTACAATAACATTCATTCTCTCTGTTCTTAATTTGACTAGTCACTGTCCTCATTGAGTTCGGAGAAAAACAGGCTTTTCGTTTCGTCGTTTTTTTACACTGCCGAAAATCTTTAAAGTTTTGTTTTAATATTCAAGTCATTGAGATAATTTAAAAGCACTTTGCTCTTAGGAACTGAATTTTAAATACCTCTTTTTTCCACCCTTTAGAAACTCCCCTAACCAACATAAAACAGGCGTGACTTGACTTTGATTTTGACTCTCAAACCCTGAACATATAAGTACATATACATGATTGTTCATAGCTATAGTAGCATTGTGTTTAAAAAAATTGCATTACACACGAGATCCAAGAGATAGGATGCTACATGCCAACATAGAATAAAAGGACATAGCATATGTATAGGGTAATAACAGCTAAAGCATTTGCACTAACGCCGCCAGATGCTCCGATCGTTCGATAAGGGATGACAGTTTATGACCCTGATAATGAACATAGAGTTGGCTTTGAGGTACATGCATTATTAATTTTAATAGAGCACTCTTACGAACATGCATCAATCAATTTACATTACTTAATTATGTGTTTGTGCAGGAAGTTATGCGCCTTAGGTCTTGTTTGATACTCGTCGTTTCGATTCTTGCGAATATAATATAATACCGTGTTTAAGTTTTCTATAATAAAACTTACATTTATAATAATACTTATATGTATTCTTGTTACTTTGTAGAGAAAGTTTGTTCATCAAGGAAATCTTCACCCTTAAGCTAAGCCTCTTATTTCTCATAAACATACCCTTTTACTTAGCCCGCTCTTCCTATAATGGTTACGAGCTAAAGTAAAGTAGGCATAAAGACAACTCAGATTAAACAAACATTTAGGATTCTATTACCCTACTAAGAGTTCACGAAAATTATGAAAAGTTATGCACACTTTTGTTACTCTACTAGTTTATTTACAACTTAACACAATTAATCATACCAACAACATACCAATTCTCTCTTTTTGAAATTATTTTGTTTTATTTTGTATTTATTGCAAACAGCAACAGCTACAAATAGAAAACATGTAGTATGTTAATTAAGTATTAGATAGTACAGCTAATTACAGGCCTCTCTATTATAAAGATGAATTGTAACTCTACATAGTCCACCCCATAAATGAGTTCATTATTTTCAAAAGCACTAGACTTATTATGTTTGTTCTGAAAAGTCTATTCCATAATGTAGATAGAACAATTTCCAAAACACTAAAAGCACAGAATAAGACAGAGCTCTCAAAGCGTTGAGTGTTATGCGCATATTAAACCCAAATCACATCCTCGAGTGCGCTCTTCGGAGCGCGAAATTTATGTCGTTAATAAGGGCTAGGGAGTTTAATTAGCTGATTTATGTTGGTCATATTGTGGCGCGTGGTATGGACCACAGTGAAATTTGATAAAGCTTGTGGTTCATAGATGTATTCTATT
This sequence comes from Lobophora halterata, assembly GCA_932526365.1. NCBI lineage: Eukaryota > Metazoa > Arthropoda > Insecta > Lepidoptera > Geometridae > Lobophora > Lobophora halterata. Next base: position 5,603,397 of record OW052012.1, read on the forward strand.
TGTTGATAACGCGTTATCATTCAGTGTAGGTATACTGGAAAGGCCAAAGAGCCTTTTCCATACTTATTCTGTTAAGACTTTATTTCTTATACAAATTTACGGAACTATTAAGCAAATATTTAGCTGTTACCTGGATTATTAATAAAAAGTATAAATATATTTAGTAGCGGGTTTATACTATTTATTCTTCTTCTTCGTGTCACTAGTTCTTTCGAACCAGTGTGGTGAAAGGATTTCAAGTGCGCCTCGAAGAGGCTCCTTTTGTGCACTACGAATACCATACCATTTATTAATATTTATGGATTTCCGCAAAGTAACGCCTGAATCAATCAATGTATGTTACCCGGAGCTTCGCCTTGGTGGTATTCCAGCTCGTTATCTTTTCCTATTACTCGCTATCAGTTTAGTAGTTTCGGTATGATAGAGTGTCAAACATATAAACATTTATAATTTTAGTTGGATAGTATTAGTGCCTTCCTTATAAGTCTTAATTTGTATAACAAACTAGCAATATGCTACAATGTTATAATCAAAAATTCGAAAGAATTGTGCTAGCTGTCCTATGCCGGCTATGATTAGCCCTCTGTCATTGACAGTTTAATAGCCTCCTCTAATAGGTCGCCACGCATTGCTTTTCGCGATTATGTCGAAACTTGAAAGCGAAGATGCTGCAGCGATGTGTGACGAACTCTTAATCGATGATTGCGAAACTTGTGTCCGGTTTTACGATTTGTATAATTGAATAACCGATAACAACTCTAGGCAACTCAACCTACTGGTTTTTAATTAGTTTATGATTTTTGGGCTGTTGATTGCTGAAACAATTATATAATTTACAGTTAGTAACTGTCCGCCATTTGATATCGCAATTGAAGCTAAAGACTTTAGTTGTTTATTCGCTTATTTTAATTCGAGTGAAATATATTTTTTACTGCTAACTACACTAATAAAAGCTAACTATGAGTAAAGTATAACGAATGTACAAAACATTTTTGAAGGCCAATTGGAAATTACCAAGGATTATTATTCTACATAAAACGATGCGATCCAGTTGTGCTACATAACATCCACCCTTTTAAGAATCGCACATTCCCTCTGGATCACAATCTTTCCTCTAAGCCTTGTCATACTCGGATAAGCACGTCTCGTCTTCGTTTATTGCAATATTCTTCCATATACTATGGGTAAACAGCATCGTTTTTGGTGCAAATTGACGCGATGTGAGTCAATGATAGTCGCTCGTGCTATAAAAATGGCAATTCTGTGAACAAACAAGCATATCCCCCTTGAATCGGATGGATACGCTTCATCAAGTTTAGAATGGATGGAACATAATCAGAGCAATGGCACAGAAAGTAAAGTACAGGGAGCAAATAGAGTCAAGTAACGCATTCTATAAACTATATATCTCAAAGAGTCGAATACATTCCTTATTTAGAAGTAAAAACAGTTCTATTTTATATTAATCTAATTGATCGCAGAATCTTGCGCGTCGTTATCCTGCTCGCATATTTGTACATTTTTAAAAAATACCTGAGTACAGATTTCAAAAAAGTGCAGCGGTGATTTTGTTACTACAACCTCACGAAATGTTATAAATATATTTTATACAAGTATATTTTTGTTTTGATATGTTTAACATAAGTGAAGAGGAAAGGGAGAACAGTTTTGCACAATCTCATCAATAAGATTTGACCTAACTACCAAAATAAAGACTGATAAGTTAACCTACACATAACATATTTTAATGCGTTTAAAGAAAAAGAGATATAACTAGAATACATAAAGTAGGCGTGAAATATTCAAACGTAGTTAATGTGTACGTATGTAGGTACATGTTTGTTTATCAGGCTTTTCCAGCGAAGTTGTTCGTGTGCAACAAACCCCATAACTATAACAGAACGTCCGCTGCCTGTCAGTTTACCCCACATCCTATTCGTATCTATTCCACAGTGTGGCTAGGGAGGAAATATTGGTAGCGCGCGTTTATCGCTATGGATAGCAAGGCGCCTATTCGAGGACATTACAAAGTTCGATAAAAAAGCTATCAATCTCGTTAAAACCCAGTTATCCTTCAATCACTTATAATGAGTCCAAATAAAATACTTAGTACCTATAACTATGTGGCTATGTGTAATTTATAATTTTGAATGTGTGTTACTAACCTTAGAATAAGCCTTATATTAACAAAATATGGTGATTTACTGAAATAAAAGATTTGATTTGATTTGATATAACTTAAATATCATTTTCAAAACTATGTCGGTAGTAGTAAGTACCTACAAAGGTAATGTGTAGTTCAGTTGATAAATAATGGTACCAATACCTACGTTTTCTACCTACACCACTACACTAGTAACATAAATAAAGCATAGACTCGAACCTTTAATGAGTTTAAAAGACAGTTAAAATTTATCGAATAATTATGTATTTGTAAATAAATTCAAGCTATATTCAATGTGCGATGTAAAACGATATTGAATGATATGGAAGTAGCAAACATCCATCATTTATTACGTTGTGCATGACACGAAGGGCACTTTTTGTTCCATTTGTCTCTGCATTGTAGGCGAGGCATAGACTAGTAACTATGACACAGTATAGCAGTACATACAGTAATCTAAGTTCAATAAATAAGTGACCACGGCTGTTGTCATTTTTTTTTTTTTTTTGTCAATACAGCCGAAACGTCGTTACAAAAATACATACATAGATTAGGTGAGCGCTATAAAACTCATTACTATCTAATAACTAAATAAGAAACTTAATAGTCTATAAGTATACATGTCTGTCTATTATAATCAATATCGCCAGCCAATACTTATCGCTCAAGACAAAGCTACCTAAAACCATAAGACCTTTTCTATCCGTATAAGATCCATCCCTTTCCAAAGCGTTTTAGGGTGTGACAATAATCCGTTCAGTTAAATTTTGTTTGACCCTCGTGCCAGCATACATGCCGGGAGCTCTATTTTTTCAACACTGTTCTTTAAAAATTTTCATATTTCGGTCATTTTAAAATAATTTGTTCTGCTTGCTAGATTCTTGAGACAGTAGACAGTCTAGTTACGGCAGCCCCAAGGCCATGAAACAGTAGGTATATTATGTACCAAAGTCCGGTCGAGTCATGGCTGTATTTTTCGGCCAACTACATCAAACATAATTCATTCAAATATTTTAGATTAGACAAAGGGCTTACCACGTCGATTTTTAAAAAAAATAGAAATAAAAAAAGTAAAATTTTTACCACCTTCTATGTGTGCATTTTAAAAGACGTGCGTGAGGAAACCGGCATTTCATAGAACCTTAAAGTTCGAAAAACATTTGTCAAGTGCAAGAAAGAGCTACCTCTTCAAGGTGCACTTGAAATCCTTTCACCACACTGGTCGAAAGAACTAGTGACACGATAAGAAGAAGACGACTGAATGGTATCAGAATACTATTATTCAAATATTATTCTGCTCTATTAGGACAAAATGTCTTTATTAAAAATATTAAATTAAATACCCACTAACCAAACTATACTGTGTCTAGGAAGAGGAACTTGGATCACGAGTCGAAGATCAACGAACGTTCACAAGCGTGTTCACACTATTAGCGACGATCCATTTGTCTGCCGTTGAACTGTTTCCATACAGATTGACGAGCTGTGGACACAGTATTATGGGTTGCATAAAATAGCCTGAGAGTAGTTACTTTGAACGTAAATAACCTTTTACCACCAATATGTTAGCATTATCGGTCATCTCGACACACGACAGTGTGTCAAGCCACGGTCAGGCCCAGCGAACTGGCGAGTAGCACTGTGTGTAAGTTTACACGAACCATTTGAAGCCACTTTTGACCTTGTCATAGCTAAAAAAACTAATCAATATAAACACACCAAATTTGGTTTATGAATTGAAAGTCCGGAGTTAATGAAGTACCTCAAATTTCATAGGCACAGCTTAAACGGTTATTTAGATATTAACGTTCAAAAATCGTCATTTTTATCACTGATTGACTGACATATAGACGTAAAACCTAACCCACTTCCAGATAACCTAGAAAGTTCAAATTTGGCATCCAGCTAGGTAATTGTGTGTATACAAAGGAAAAAATCAGAAAACAGGAAATTTATAAGATTTGAATTTATTTTTTCTGATTATTCGATTTTATGAGGTAAATTTAGCGCCTTGCAAATTATGAGAGCAATTGCCTTGCAAATTTTTGCAGGATATTTCCATTTCCATGATGAAAGGTAGTTTTTATCGTTTTATGTAATTACTTTAATATCAATAATTTAAAAATTATTTACAAGAGCCCAGATGAACGCAAGCTAGTGGAAATGCAAATTGTCGGAAAACACTATAATTTCCCGGGACATAGGTACTACCTACAAAGGCAAGTACCCACACCTTATCTACGCTATTTAGGTAGGTTAGGTACATAACTTATTGTCCTTTTACCTACCTACATACATTTAGAGGCGATGATGGTGGTGTTTCAGTAAGGAAAAGAAATAGGTAGGTAACTATTATAATTATAGTAGGTACCTAACCTATATACCTTTGAATAGTAATAAATTTATTTACAAAACGTATTGATATCTGAACCAAACCACATATAATATGTGAAAATGGAAGAGCCACGATCGGATGAACCGGAGAAGTCGTTTTCCCCCGAAAAAAGACTTGAGATCTACATATATGGCTAGCCAAGGTCTACGTTATAAATAAAGTAGGTAACACGTTTTTCTATATAAATTTACGAATGTCTATAGTAGACCTTGGCAAGCCATATATGTAGATCTCAAGTCTTTTTTCGGGGAAAATGACTTCTCCGGTTCATCCGATCGTGGCTCCTCCATTTTCACATATTATATGTGGTTTGGTTCAGATTATATGTTACCGGCACTATCCTAAAAAGGATGCGTTGTCAGCAATTTTTTGAATTATTTTATATTCGATAAATTACATAACTTAAAACATACTTATGTATAAAAACCACTTCTACTCAAACAAGGCTTAGTAAAATAATTCATGAATATAGAATATTATTGTCTGATCAACCGTCAAGCTAAAATACACACGAAAATTCTTTACCTTCAAATACATATTTTCCCCATTTTCCCTGGCGTTTTCCTAAGCCGTGATGATATCGTCGAAATGTGTCGTGCAAAATTTTACTGGTATAAAACTCTAATGAAATAAAATTCTACTGAAATAAATTGCTAAAATCATTTACGATCCAGCGGTGAGCGCGATCTTAAGCTGAGACGTGTGAACGATATCCTATGATTACGCAGTTTAAATACCTACAACTTTCAATGGTTGTTACTAAAATTCTCCGAAGAATATTACGATGGAAAAACGAGTCTGTAAGCCTTGAAAGCTTAGCAGCGATCTTATCATGACTATCAAAATGTGTCGTGCGAAAACCCTGCTGAAATAAATTGCGGAACACGATAAGCGCTCCCTTTGACGAGCCTACCGACGGATTAGGCCTGAAAAATGACGGCTTACCCACATTCTGCTCGGTGTCATGTCACAAGTATTTTGTTACACACTGTAACACAGTGACACCTCAAAAATGGTCACCCATTAGCCCTTCTCAGCTGATATTACTTATGCTGACATTTAATTTTATATACGCACTTTGCTGCCGCTTCCAACATACTTTGTGTTACAACAATGTATCTTTATTAAGTCATAGAAAGCAGATTTTTAAGCAGGTACCTGTTTAACTTGACATAACCACTCTCACACTCAGGTCGACCCGTAAGAGTATTTTTTTGTTCAAAAACTATTGATAGTAGGTACTTACAATTGTTTGCAATATTTATTTATGTATAATCCATGCACTTACGACAAACTTCTGTCAACAAAAATCATGATTCAACATAGAGACCAAAAAAGCTCAATAACATAGAAATATTTACAGACTTTTAAATTTTCGTTTCAATCCGGATTGAAAAACTAAAGGCTTTATTCTCTAAAAGAGAGTAAATAAAGGTTTGACGTTGTGGCCATTCGCACACATTGAAATGATTTTTTGCGTGCGAGTCAGGCGTACCTAAATAAAAATACAAAGCCTGGTCGAATCGTGGCAACCTCCGTTTTTGCCTAAATCCAGTGGGGCTCTAACGGGACGAGTGTGTCATGTGTCTTTCATAATTAAAAGCTTTTGTGACACCTGCTCTATCTTATTTGATTTTAATTTTATAGACCTCATTTGTAAACACATATATATGTCCTAGCAAATAAACAATATTTCATTTCATTTCTTAATACTTCAGAGCTCGAAATTGCTTCAATTCTGTATTTATTCTCAGCTAACAGGCAAGTTTTTAAAGACCTTGTTCTTCCGTTTCTTTAGCTTCAATACATCCTCTGTCTGTCTAGTTATTCTTATATCGGTATAGTCAAATATGCATAGCCAATATCAGTAAAGTTGACAAGAACCAGAGAGTTAATATTGTGTTCAGTCTGAAACAGCATTATTTAATTGAAATGTGTGTACAGTGGTTGAGTGAAATATCTTGTAAACACATCTAATAGATAAATTAAGCGCATCTGTTTTCTCTCGACGATAGACATGGCTCGTATACAATTAGTCACAACAGGCTGTTTATTTTGTAAATAACAACGTAAAATTGTAAAAACCGATAATTTACAATTTAACGGTTATAATAGGAATATGTTTTTCGCGAAATCACTACATGTGGGGATGGCTAGTGGGGGTTTCGGGAATAACCTGATTTTTTTCACTGCCACTCCATGCTGCGTTCTGTAACGTCACAGAGGAAACCGTAATGTGTAACCTATGGAATGTATTGCGCCTTACTTAGCGACGGACGGGTTCGATCAAAAGTTTTTTAAGTAATTATTCAATCAAGTTGTCGACATTGATTGAGCATTTACCGCCTCCGCTGCCACACACAAGTTATATAGGTACGAAATGTTTATGTAAATTGAAAATTGAAATTTCTGCAAACATAAAGCCGATAAAGCCTCGAATTTACCGAACTTGTATGCCAATGCCGCCGGCGCGAAGTTTACAGCTGATTCTTTATTCATTCGTAGCGATTTCCATAGGAAACAGGGCGAGATGTATTTGAATTTCTTACGGGAAATATATTGATACGAATATTTGTTTTCACGATTTACCATTCGGAAATAACAGAGGATACGATTTACAAACAACTGCTGAGTTTCGTTACTTTGTCTAAACCCAAATAAATATTTAAGCAAGAGTACCTACAAACAAATTACCAACGCAGATGTTATACATGTACATAATAGTATGTAGATCAAATATCTAATATTAGCTACACCATATAGGTAGTCACTATTATAGGCTTATGATTATTTCTATAGAAAATACATGCAAAATTGAAAGTTTTGGTACCTACCTACGGTAAGGTTGCTTTTCGTCACTATGTTTGCCTAAAAAAATATACTTATTGAAATCATATTATTTATTAGCATTAACTAGGCATTCAAATGAAATGCATAACTGTGAGTACGAGTTGACCAATCCCAGGTAGAAAGTATCTTTGAAGGTTTGGGTGTGTGTGTGTGTGTCAGTACAAAGAAAATAAAGCTTTACCTACGTTGAGTTAATTCAAACCCAAGGGTAGCTTCAATTGGGTTTCTTTAGGGTTTTTTAGAATCGTGGGTGTTTTTTTTTATGCAATCCCACAAAGGGAGCACAGCTGCCGAATGAACAAAACCAGATGTGACTTAAAGATGTATTACTTATGTACTAAGAAATTGTAATTTCAGAATGCTCAATCCTAATTCGGTAAGCATGACGATTTTGTGTTTTGCTAAGGTTTTAAAAAATCTCCTACTTTTCTAATCATTTAAACAAAATTTTCGGAAGAGATATGTCTAAAAAGTAAAACAAAGGGAACATTTAAACAACAGTACCTACTTGTTTATCACAAGCCGTCCGATCGTAACGTAAAAGGAAGTTCTGTAGGACGATAGTGACAGTTTATGTCTCGGCCAGATTACGAGAGCAACATTGTATACAAATATGAAATGTATAATCCATGAAAAGTTAAATGTTAACTACTCTTCCTATTATTCCCTTTTCACTTTGCCTTTTACAAAGGTTTTATATTCTTAAAAAGCGTTAGGTATTTATGTTCTATTAGGGTAAGCACAGGGGTGCAAGTTAGCATGGTAGGTAATTTGTACGATTTTACTGTTACATAATGTTGAAAAATATTTTCTTATTTTTTTTAAATAAGGCTAAAGTTGCGTCATTTATTTTTGTGAGTAAATAAAAGCTATTTTCTTTTTAATTCGTAAGTAACTAAATCATAAAAAAAAAAAAAAAAACGTCAGCAATACATTGAAAGTGTTTATATTGTTTAATGTAATTGTAGGTTTATCAAAAAATGCTACCAGTTGACATTAGTCCTTGGGCTTAGCTTTATCTTCCGCACCTCACAATTGAATTTATTCTAACACTTCGGGATGATGAAAAATTTCCCTTTCAAATTATGAATTTGATACCGTCGACGGCGTCGTCACGCGCTTCATCAATTTAATTAAAGTCAATTTTGTTTGTCTTTATTAAATTCGTTAGTATGCTTCGTCACGTATTTAATATTAAATAATTATTTTTGTAAAATAATATTTGTAAAAAAAAGATAGCATTCTTATTAGATAGGTTTAGATACTTTTATAATAAACACATAAACATAAACATTCACACACTCACACCGCTGCACTAGGATTCCCTGTGTCGCAGGTGGCATGGACAGTATGGACAGTGGAAAAGACATCACAAAATCCAAGACCCGAGAAGAAACATTTGTGTTCGTCACACAAATATTTGCCTCGGCCGGGTATCGAACCCGGAACACCCAGCTTCGTAGGCAGGGTCACTACCAACTAAGCCACGGTGTCGTCGTCTATTATAATAGTTTCATTTTTGAAGAGACAAGTTTAATAAGTGAATTTAGTACCTTGTATGAAGAAAGGTTTTGATAATAATGATTTGCAGAGTTTCATGATTCAAAATCAAAGTTAATCTGATCCAAAAAGCCGCTGACGAGAGTCTGATTGGTTTGACACAATTTCAGATTTCCGCTAACGATCGCTTCAGTCACAGAACTATTTATGGTTGACAGAAGCTTGTGATCCACAAGGCTTTTGATTAAATTAATAATAAAGAGTACTTATTACAAACATTATGAAATAACGTTAGTGATTTTTAATTCGGACTCAACAGATTTCTTGAAAACAAAACCATAAATTAATAAGGTAGAGCAGAGTAAAATTCGTTTTTAGTGCACCATTACACCTTAAAGTAATATATATTATATTCTCAAAGTTTGATGGACTTATCGTTTGTTTAATTTTTAGTCAATCAGTCAGTTTTTAAAAGTCATATTTTTAGTTTAGTTTGGGTTCTTCTGTACAATATTCATGCCACAAAGCACATTACATAACATAGAAAACATGTTTATTATTCAACCTTTTAAACTTTATAAATTTATGCAACAGTAGCTCACAGGTCGACAAAATTAAAACTGGTTTTAACCGAATTATCTTATAAATAAATTTATTGAAGCAATAGATCGGATGAATGGGTCAAAATAATTTACATAAGTACAAACTAATTTGTAAGTCTAAACAGAAGAAAGTGAATCCAAATCCTACTATGAATTTAAATGATATATATCTACAAAAAATTACAAAAGAGTGACCTAAATGGCTTTCTCTATGAACTCTACAACATTTTACTAAAAGGTGAAAAAGAAATGCATAAAAATTGAAGCAAAAATTTTATTACACTCTAATACAGGTTTCCTCAAAGCCAGAAAATTGTTAATATCCGAGAAGATGAAGTTTACCTCGTTTGTCGATACGATAACTTAAATAACTTTTGCCCTACTTACTTCAGATGATCTATGAAAACGCCTGAAAATATTAACTATTTCTGTATATTGATAAAGTAACGACGTGTATGTACAAACAATAAAGCGAAGCAAAAAGGTCTTATAAAATGTGTATACGTGACAAAAGTAGACTGTTCTTGCTTTATTTGGCTTTGTTTATGTGGACCCCATAAAGAAAGGTCTGCTCTAAAGTGGCCATTACTTTACGTCGGCTCCTATGTTGTTGATTCAATCTCACTCGGCGATGTACTACTACTACCTATTTCTTAACGTTTATGATCAGGATTTTTAAAAGCGAATGTGTAATGGTCTACTTACGTGATTCAAATAGAGTCGAGGCTAGTTGTCAAAACTGCTAGTTTTTTTTGTATGCAATCTAGTGACGTAACCAGCTAGGTGCTCTACTGGTGGTAAACTTTGTTTTTTAACTCCTCATAAGGTATAACACAGTACGTTTCAGGGAGTGGAGGACCGGACGCAGCCTTATTTTAAGGTGTAAGGGGCGATCTGCCAACCCCTTTCTTAACTGGACCGCGTGCGGGAAGCCTAGCCTGAGGCTCCTCCGCATGCGATGTCTCCGCATTAAGCGGCACTGTCTGTACTCTTCTGAGTTGAAGCCAAAGAGGCTACTCCACGAAGCCCCTACGCGTCGAGCCATACGATACCATTCGCCGTTTAAAATACATTCTATTATATCAATTTAATTAGTCAACTAAATTAATTTATATTTTTTAGAACTTACTGCTACTCACGGGTTTCCGACCATCAGAAGCGACCATCAGAAGCCTATGTCTTTTTTCAGTTCCTGAACCCATTCCATTCGTATACCGAATTTCATCTCATTCAACTGTTTGGGTGATTGAGCACAAAAATTCATCTATCCATCAATCCATTCTAACAACTTTTCTTATTATTTATCCATTCTTTCTTATACAGTGGTTTGTATTTGCTCTATAATATCTCTATCTCGTGTTTTTCGTTGGAGGAAGACAATTATCTTTGGATTACCGAGTCGGGTCCGGCCAGTGTCGATCTCCAATACCTGAGATGATTAATGGAACTCGGATAATCCCAGGGGTTAAGAACGTTTTGCTCGACGTAACAACGGGTATATTGATATTTCTTCTAAATTGCTGTTACATACTTACGTTTTTTTAGTTATATATTACATTTTTTTAATAACCAGAAAAATATAATTAGAATAATCATTCTTAATACTTAGCATTAAGTATTTAAAATGTATACGATAATAAGGATTAGTAAAAAAATGTTTGAGAAAAGATATATTTACAAAAAGCGACATATAAATGTTATACTCGTCTGCATTATAATTTATCATTTTAGAAGAACTTTCACAAACAGGGTGCTATTAAAACAAAAACACATGCAGATTATAACGAGAGAGGCATGTTACAGAACTCGTGTAGAATGACCCATTAGCGTGTACGAGCGCAGAGCTTCATTAGAAGCTGAAACACCACGTTTTATAAGGGTAATTGTGAACCAAAAATGTGTTTGAAAAAATAAAATTAAATGGACGTGGAAAGTCTTACTATAATATTACGCTTGCCCATGATCAGAATTGTGATTTCAATAACATAGGCCGGTGCAACATCTTATAGGGACGAGTTCTTATTTTTGGTCTCAAAAGGCCAGTAAATTCACTAGCACCCTTCAAATCAGCACACCTTGAAAACTTCCAACATGAACTTGACTAATATTTATCTTCGCGGGAATTTACTCTTGAAAAATGTAAAACTTGGTACATTTTTTGTTTGCATATTAATTTTAAATAATTACTTAGTAATAAGTTAAAGACGAGTACCTATAAGTATAGCTATTTACTGATATAAGTTTTAATTAAAAAGGATCATACTTTTTGAACCAAACAAAATTTTTACCCAAATTTTAGTCCCAAATTCGCGTGAATCCAGCAACGTCCTGATTAATATGTAAATCCTGGATTAAACCACCTCCGTCCGTATTGATTCACTGCGGTTGCTTCTAATCCAGTTATTCTTCAAAGCGAGGCTTGATTTCCATCTCAAGGTAAAGATGAAATAAATCACAAATGTAGAGCGACAACATTTCGACGACCTTAGTTTACAAAGTCCTTCGAGTCCTTCAAGTCATGAAACAACTTTTTAGTTCTGTTCTTATTTCATTTTCTTGTAATAAAATACTGCCGTTTCATAATTTTATTGGTCTTCTCCACAATAAGTTCGTAAACATACCAATCTAATATAATTTATTTTATTAAAAATGTTATTTGTAACCAAACTTTTTGTTTTATTTCTGAACTAGTGATTGATTGTTGTATGGGGAGCTGCTCCAGATGTCCAAGTTTTCTAGCCACCTAAGGCCTCCTACTTAGCAAAGTCAAATAAAAAATCTTTGTAGCACCGATTTGGTCATAGGTAGGTGTGATCTCTTCCAACCAGGAAATGAAATAAAATGAAATGAAATGAAATGAAATGAAATGATATTTATTTGCCTAAAGTATGGTCATTACAAGGAGAGCGCCTAGCTCGTCTCCTTAATTGGTTACTCAAAAAACAAAAAAAGTTTTTTTTAGGTCTAGAAGGTATTTCGCAACCAATTAAAACAATGAATGTCCCTCCTCAGTCAGCATTTAAAAGGAAAAGTAGCTTCTCACATACTTTTAAATAAATATTTTGGAAATTACAAACAACGCCTACTATGGAAACCAGTTGGTTTATAGGATACTTAAATACTTTTTTTTTGTAAATGCATTCATAGAATACAAAGACAACACCCAGACTCAGGACAAACACCATGTTCATCACACAAATGTTTGTTCTGAAGCGGGAATAGAACCCGCGGCACCGGGCGTGGCAGTCCAACAAGTACACTTGCCATTTGACCATCCGTGTCGTCAATGTATGTTAACATACTTAGGTAATAAAAAGACCTGTGGCATCCACTTCTAATGACCGGTAGATACGTTTGAGTGCGCTCGTATCCGCATAGAGGACACCACTTCCCAACACTTGACCATACTATCATAATTATCTTATCTTATATTCACTGTTATTACTTAATCTTGCCAACTACGGATGTCCCGACTTCCACTGTGAAACATCCGCTGCTAAATTATTAACTAAACTTACAAAATTGGCTACAATCCCACTTACTGTGCCATCCTATATCACTAATACCTAGGTATGTATTATAAATACTAAGGTTCATAAAGATAAAATCATAGATGGTTTGATATTTGTCGCTCAATTACGTCGAAACTTAAGCCGCATTTTCGTTAGGGGACATTTGTACCGCGACATTGTCGCCCGACACGAAATCTACATGTAAAAAAAACTAACACGAAAGCAACAAATCCCGCGACACGTAGATTTCGCCCCTAATGAAAATACGGCTTTAATGAAACAATAGAGATGAATTTTGGCATAGGTATAGTATTAAAGCTAAAAAAACAGTCATTTTTTTATAGACAGCAACTAGGTAATTACTTATTCATTTATTTATAGTCTCCTCATTATATTCAATCGTATCGTTGTAATAGCAGTGCTCCGTTACTCCCGTAACGTAGAGTTTTGACATTTACTTACAATATCTTACTTTGCTCGAGAGAGTTCTGCTTCTTTTGATACCTGCACATTTATCCATTAACTAGTAATAGTTAGTTCAAATGTTAAATTTAATCTCTTTAAGCTTTTTCGTACACCTAATTTTATCTGTTTTATCTCTTAATAATATGTTGTCTACGGTTGCCTGGAAGAGACTATACTATAAATAAATAAGACCGCCCCTGTTATTTTTAGTTTATATTTCTTTTGTGATTGATTTTAATGTAATACAATAGATATGTTTTATCTTTTTATTTATCTATTTAATATAATTTTGACCATTTGACCAATACAACCGATCTCAATTTATGACTTCCTCATAGAACTTATCCTTGAAGCAGGTATAATTTGACGTTCGGCCATCAATACCGACAAAAGGCCGTCTTGCTTGGGGCAGCGGTCTTGACATCGATCTATTGTCCACTAAAGCATTGTCAATATTGTCATTCATAGAATATTGTTGATGGTAGCGACCCAAGATACGCAGTCCGATGTTATACTATTCATGGTTACATAAGACTGGTCGAACATAAAATCCGTTCATTTTGCTTTTTACATTACAATATTGTGCGTTTTATCATGTTTTAACTATTACTGACTCGTAAAAGCATTATTTGAGGCCTTCAATATATTTCTAATAGTAGAAATAGATAAGATTTTTTTTATTATAGTACCTATGGGTTGAATGTAGGAGATCAAGTCCTTATTTTAATGTAGAGTCCGAACCGAGTCACTGTAACCCTACAGGTTACAGGTTATTACAGGTTAATGAATACAGGTTCTTGAGGAGCCCTGGTGAAGGGTACAGAGCTCCAGTAGGTACATACATCTAAAATCTAAGATAAGACTGCCATGATATAAATATCCATTACAATGTACCCGATCCATATTTTATGAAACCAATTAACGATTAATTTTATTGATTGATTCAGGCGTTACTTTGCGGAAATCCATAAATATTATAAATACTATTTATATTTATACTATTTATTAAACGATTCATTTATTATTTATATTTTTATGAGATTTAACGTACCGCGTGCGTACGTGGTACTACAAAATCTTATACAAAATTGGTCACGTGATCTGACGATAAGAAAGTAACGTTTCGTAATAGGTCTGCTGATACTCTATCAAGCTGAACTGAACCATCAAAACTGAACTTTCCCCTAGTACACGCTGCGGGTCAAAACTTTCGACGCTCAAACGTTCCAAACTATCGAATCGAGCTAGTTTGAAGCATTGTAGCATGCCTACAAACTACGTTGCAAGCCTTTTCTCTAGACACGTGGTAATAAGCATAAGCATAATCAGCCTATAATGTTCCCACTGCTGGTACTCAGGCCTACTCTCGGCAGGAGAGCGAATGGGTTTTAATCCACCACGCCGACCCAATGCGGATTGGTGGATGTCACTTGCCATAGATTTTTTTTCTGTCCTTTGACATGCCGGTTTCCTCACGATGTTTTTCTTTGCCGTTGCGAGAACGCGGGATGCATATTGCATACTTAGATTTTTTCGACCGAAAAAACCCATTTACGCATGACCGTCACCGGGATTCGAACCCGCGACCATCGGATCGCAAGGCAAGGGCCTTATCCACTCGGCCACCACGTCCTCACACACGTGACACGTGGTAATGTTCGAGGTGAATGTCTCAAATTCGCTGATATTGATTGATTAGAGGTATTTGTTACGTTCTTTTGGGAAATGACCCGAGGCGGGGAAAATGGTTTTCGTTTACGGACCTACAAAATTGATGGGAAAAGAATTCGGAATGTTTCCATCTTAGTTTAAAGAGGATTGTTACGTTTATTGGTAGAACACATCCAGGTATTTTTTAATAAATAAAAAATACCTGTATATATAATAAGTATTCTATCCAAGTGCATCTTGTATCGGTCGCCTTTTTTATGTGACGTAGTAGCGAGACTAGCGCTCTCCGCGCGTAGACGCTCTCCTGATGGTAAGAGATCACGCCTTTCCACAACCATAACATTGCTACACAGGACTGTGATTCACATAGGCCGGTGCAACACTGCTACACATGCTACACATATCGCTCGTTCACCTTGAGACATTTATATGGTCAGTCTCAAAAGTAATTTCACTATCCTTCAAACGCAGTAATGCTCACATATTATGTATCATGTTCCTGAAAAAAAATAATAATGTACACTGTGTTGATGTTCAATAAATAAAATAAAATTACTGATTTGCGACAGAATATCTGGCACTGGCTTACCAAAGTTCCAATAGTAACGGTAAGTACCTATTAATCACTAGCTTGAAACTCAATAGAAAAATAAAGTACCTGCATAAACTAGTGCTACATTTAGACAAACAATATTCAACTCATACCATTTGATTGACGCGAATTGATGATTCGGTTTCTGAATCCTTGGTATTTTTGGAGAACGGTAGCACTATCACTTAACTTTTTGGCTTCGATACAAATACGTTTATCAAAAATCTATAAGATATGGCTACTGATTATTTCACTTCCGTATTTGGTTCCGTCAATGCAATTTTCTGTCGTGGTCGATTCCACCACCGTCATTGACAGTGATCTTGTTGTTTTTCATAACCTTTTTTTGCTACTTTTTGTCAAACATCTATTTTTATTATTCACAAAAAGGCAATAAGCAAGGTAGCGTTGTGTTACACTGTAATGATTCTCCAACAAAAAAAATATGAATTATGAACGTCCATTCGTTACAAAAATACTGCTGGTTCTAAAAGCTTATTTTTATGGAGCTTGAGCGTTATTATGTAAACAAAAGTTGCGATCAATATTTGCCCGAAAATTTCATTTAACTTTATCGAGGAAATTACTTAAACACAGAATAAACATTGATGTTTTGTGAATAATGAAACGTTGGCATCTCAACTCCTTGTAATATTCTAAAAGCCCGCTGTTTTTTTTGCGAAAAAATGATAAACTTAATTCCATTGTATGATTAAAAAAAAGTTATTTTATATTCTAGGACCTAGGATAAACTATCTCTGGCACCCGCAAAACCTTAACCACCCTACAAATGCCAAAAAAAAAATTACTGTTGGGAGGCAGGATGCCGTCTATAGGTGGCCAACACAGTGCCTGGTATTCTGTCGCAAGGCAGTTATGTGTTAGGATTACTGTGTTACGGTTGGAAGGATACTGTAGCTAGTGAAATTACTGGGCTTTCGAGACTGACCTTCAAAATATCTCTAGGTGGACGAGCGCTACAGCAGTATATCAGGGGGCCTATGGGAATCAAATCCCTGTATTTCACTGTTATGGTTATGGGCAGGCATGATCTCTTACCATAAGGAGAGCACCAGTCTCGCCACTTGTTAACATAAAAAAAACCTTGTTTAACAATCTTCTTAAACACCGTGGGAAACGGTGGAGTCACTGTTCGTGCGTATTTTCCTATTCTAAGTCTATGTAACCACAGAATACTAAATCTAAATCAGTTGTATGTAGAGCACAAATACCAGTAGGTATTATAGTAAGTACTGACTAAGTAGACTTCAAGTAGTTGACCGTGCGAATAAATTGACCTTGCAGTGTCGCGATAAGTATCACTTTAATTCAAAGGTTTCCTTGTAACCCTGTTATCTAATATTAGGTAAGTCACAATAGGTACTTAAATTGCTTAATAACTCTACCGGAATAACAATTTGATTCTAGTATAGCTTTATTACGGTAGTTTGGTTGTTTATGCAGGTTTTTACATTACCTTTATCTAGTTATTAACGTGTTTATGTGCAGTGGCTCGATCATGAGCTTTCGCGTTAACGTTATCGTATCATATCCATCACCGAGAAGTCAAAGTTTGTATGACGTTTTGAAAAATAAAATTATTTGCGTAGCGAATTGCTGAAATTCATTTTTTGTACGCACTTTAGTTCTAGATTAATACATTCTTCAAGTTTCAAGTATCTACGACCACTGGTTTAGTAGGCTGTTGTCAGTAAGTCGGTCAAACAGGAAGATATTGATGACGATGTTTTCGTGCATAATAAGTAAACGATTAACGCTGGCTGGATGGCAGCTATCTCGGCCAAAGAATAAGCCTTGCAATAAAAATAAGCAATGCAGCTAGTATCCTCGGTACGCTGCCATCTGCTATCGAGTTGGAGCAGTTGAGCTACCTATAGGTCGTTTGTAACGGTTTATGGGTGGCTAAATTGTTTCATTTTGTAATAAAGATAATAGTAGTAGCGTATACTGATATAAACTGATATGAATTTTCATTAAGAATACTATATGTAGGTATATTAATGTCCCTATAAACCTAAAAGAGGGATATTGTCCTGACAAACAAAGTTTGTTCTTCAATTCCAAAAGTGCGAAATACCGAAGTTTTCTATCTTAAATTGCAAAAAGTTCACGTGAATCAAATGTGTACAAATTACTTATGCTAATTGCTGTTAGTATAAACGTTATTCATATAAACGTGTGGTACTGCCCATGCAATTAAGTACGGCATTGACCTCTCATGCTACGTATAGAACGCACTGAATTCACGCTAGCATACTAAATGAAACCTTGAACTGGGCTGAGGCTAGCTATTTACCAATCGTTAACATCAGAAATAGGAAGGAATTCTGATGAGAATGGCTGATGAGCCAAAGAATATCGATCACAAAAAATATTTAATAGTCATTACAAGATCGCTATTCTCTGGTCCTGTTCTAACTACCTACATAGTTGGCTGTATGTATAATCAAGGTTTGACAAAAACATACAATAACCGATTTCAATCGGACAGTTCTAGTGATCGTAGGCAGCACTGAATGGGAAGCAAGATAAGCAATTTAGTTCACTTCGACATTTTTTCAGTTATTTTGATTCAAAACCAAACTACTTAACCGATTTTGATAAAATTTATACGGAACTGTATAAATCTGAAAGTATAACCTCTCAAACGAAAAATATTTTTTCAAATCGGTTCATAAGCAACAAAGTTCTTAGGTAACAAACATTGTAAAAAAAAAATATTGCCGAATTTATAAACTCCTTTTTTGAATTCGGTTGAAAATAAGGGTAGGATTTGGAGAATGGAAAAACAAAAGAAAACTAGATGACTGAGATGAACGTTAGATGAGTAGAGCTAAGAGCGCCACAACCATCCTTAGAGACTACTAACGATAAATTATCGAGCTCAGCTTTGAACTCGCAAATGCATAAAATAAAGGTCTTGACGTGTTCGCACTAATCGAACTCTAGCAAAATACAGAGTTCATCATTAGTCTTTGAGAGATATTTCACATCTCTCTTAAACTGAAATAAACGAAGAAAAATATAGTACATAGTCAAGTCTTTTCATTTTAGTTCCGTAAAAGTGATACCAATTCGTCAAAAAGTATGTTCAATTCTAATAAAATACGATCAGTAGGTAGTCAAAAAGTGTGTGTTACTTACCAGCTTTTACATATATTTTATAGCTAAACCATGAACCGTATTATTGCCAAGTTATAAACATTGAAATCAAAATTTTATTTGCACAACATAAAATGAGTTGGCCACCCGAGTGTGTTAAAACGACCGAAATCGCGTAAATTTTACGTCCGCACTTGTCGCCGTAAATGCACTCCGTAGGCGAATAAGACAACTTCATAAAACTTGACTGTGTTAGTGGTTTGCCAAGTCCCTATGTAAAATTTGACACGCTTCACAGAAATTTACGCCTAGATCACACGTACCGAGTACTCGGCCGAGGCAGTGCTCTCGGACGAGTACTCGGTACGTATAAACATAGTGCCGAGTGTTCGGCTGAGCGAGTGACGTAAGCTTTCATTGTCTCGGCCGAGTAACATTTTACTGTCTCGGCCGAGTACTCCGTTGGTGTGATCTAGGTATTAAGGTTATCTTACTGACAGACAGTTACGCTAAGCACGGGCCTTATTCACTAAGCTGTCATCGGCCCTCATCGTCAATTTTAGGTGGTTAACCAAAATCCCATAATAAACGAACCATTCGATAACGAGGGCCGATGACAGCTTAGTGAATTAGGCCCAAGTTACCAACTCTTGTAATCGTAAAATGGAAACAAAAATGACGTCATTTGAGAATTTTGCCTCCATTGATCCATCAAATATTGGTGGGATGCATTGCATGCATTTCGTGCCAAAATTGACGAACCATTCTATAACGATCACCGATGACAGCAATGGGAGTTAAATTCTGGCAATTTTCCTCTCCCCAGGATAGGTGGTGGTCAGATATTTTCTGATCTGGGGGACTTTTGTTATCAAATTTGGCCATTTGGTGCGAAAATTAACGTACCATTCGATAACGAGAATCGACGACAGCTTAGTAAATTAGGCCGCAGATTGAGAGCGACAATTTCAAACGAAAAGGAAAAATGTCACCCATATATTTTGGTGTGGTCTTAACAGCAACAGTATGGGGTATCTATAAGTATTTCATAACTACACTGGAACAAAATTCCGAACAAAGGCTGAACGTGGCAAGCCGTACGATTGCGAGAAACACCCGGCGGGATTGCAACATATCACTCTACTTATAAAACAGCTGGTTTCTTTTAGCGTTATACCCAGCAATCTAAAGCCACCTTGCAATGACATAAATTGTTAAAAAAGTTTTTATTTAACTACTAATAAAACATAATAATTTAGGTATAATATTTACATACCTACTAAAATAATACACACTAACTTTAAAAATAAAACTGACAGCAACATATCGCATGAGAACAAAATAAACACAAATAAAATGGCAAAATTGTGTCAATATTAAATTAAAAATTCTTAATCTCTAAATTAGAGTAACAATCGCCTCAAGTAGTCTCTACAAATGTAGAGTCTGCCAACATACCTACTCATTCTTTGATTTTTTAGTCTAAAATATTTTTGTCGAAAACTATACATATCATACCAAATGGCATAATTGATTATTTGGAGTAAGCCTAGGCATGCTAAGACTCGTTAGTTTGTTTGCATAATTATTTATTTATTTATGTTTTTGTTTTATAGTTACCAGTTTTTTATTATTAAATCTTGCTTAATTAGCAGATTGAATCAGTGACTTCGTTATGAGCTGCGGTTCGTGACCACCACTCGTACTTTTTGGAGAGTTGCTTCATGCAAGGTACTTAGATATTGATACCACTCTTTTGTACCACTTAATGAGCCATTGAACAAATCGAAATCATGTTTAAATAATAGATAACACTTTATAAAGGCAACAATGCTAGCTTGGTAATGATTACAGGTTTATAGTCTTCTACCCATACCAATTCAAAATACAGACAGGTATATCGCAACCTGCAAACACAAAGCCACTACTTAGATACCTATAAGAAATGCCCGGTTCAAATTATTCCAGTAAGCATTCCAGTCCAGTGGTCGAATCCAGTTCTGGAATGCTACACAAAAACAAGCACTGGAACTAGTGCTGATTCATATCATTCCAGCGCTGGATTCGACCACTGGACTGGAATACCTACTGGAATAATGTGAAACGGGCATAACAGACATAACAATTGTGTCTTATTCAAAATACGGTTTACACAGAGAATCAGTGAGTCCAACTATAGATAGTTCCAATTTCAACATGTCTACCAAGAGAGATAAGTACCGGCACACATGCGGCGGAGCGGAGCGCAGAGCAATTCTCACTGTCAAACTATGATTGACATTGTCCTCATTTAAATAATATCAAATAATATAGGTAATATATAAAATAATATGCCTGGAAGAGATCGCTGTTTAGCGATATTATATATATTTAGCCCATATAATATACTTATATTTAGCCCATTGTACATGCTTTATTATCTTGTATGTGTATCTTTAAGTTTCCTGTTACAATAAAGAGTTTTCATTCATTACTTCATCCAAATAATACAAGAATAAATTTCTCGCTTCGATGCTATTATTGTTGTGTTATTTGATATTGGATATTATTTCAATGAGAACAATGCCGATAATAGTTTGACAGTGAAAAATGCTCTTCGCTGCGCTCCGCCGTATGTGCGCCGACCCTAAGTCGAAAAGCTTCACTTCATTAGACATGCTCATTGCAATCATATCATCAAGCGTGATTCCTGTTGCGTAAATGTACACGCCACTTTAGTTGATACACAGAACTACAGTACATACCAACGTAACACAAATAGATCTGTGATTAATAACTTCAAAAAATAGTTTTAATGGGTATCTTTTAATTTTTTTTTGTGATATAACCTGGTGAGGTGATCGTGTGTTGTACGTATTTTGCAAAAAAAAAACTATTTTTATTCTGACAGATTGAAAAGTTGTGAATGATTTTGTTTGGTTAAAGACAAATTCACAGTTTTTAAAGTTGTTAGAACTGTAAAAATATAATTTCATGTCAAGCGCATAGTTCTGTGTCGCGTCCTACAATATGTCGCGTTGACAAATCGGCAATTGGTGGTAGACAACACCATCGCAAGTGCCCTTAATTGCATCGCTATGAAATGGGAACCACTGCCCACCGCACCGCCTAATGATGCGTAAATTACGCATTGTTACAAAACTGAGTGATTACAAGTAATATTTTGTTTAATGACAGCTGTTTCAAGATAAAACAAATCATTAACATTTCTTGGTAAAACAAAGTCACTGCAGTACATGAACCTTGAAATATTGTAGAGTAAAAGCATAAAAAGTTTATTTTTTTCATTATACGGAGATATTACTGATAGTAAGGGAGCCCAAGAGGGGGTTTCAGGATTTACTAATGCGCGGCAGATTAATATACAGAGGATATTAATATTAGGTATAATAAATATATCTTGTACCCGGTGAAGTACATCCACCAAATATGAGCCCATGTATGAGGCCGCTCGTGAAAGATAAAGGATCAGATTAGTAAAAAAAATGATCATCATAATGACGCTTGTTCATTCTAACACTAGAAGTCGTCAAATGGGTTTGAGGAATAATAGTCATAGGGTAAAATCGCTATCATAAATAATAAAGGGAATATTGAACGAATAAAATATGAATGGTAGATATACCTAATTGATGCCAATTACACAGAAAGTTTTAAAAACACTTCACGATAGTAGATACGTTATCTTCCTGCACAAGGATGCCACCTCGCCCTATTTTGCAACCTTCCGCCTGATATGCAAAAAAGCTAAGCAAATCAACACAAGTTATCGAGATAACCTACTGAAACAGTTAGAAAGTCGGCGGATACAGATCTGTTTGCAGTGAATGTAACTTGCATAAGAACGGAACAACTACATTACCTAACACAGAATACGTAGGTGTAGATAGAGGGATATGATACATTCATTTCCTTGTTTGAAATGATAGTTTTAATGTGTTTTTGTAATCTTTTAAATATTTTTATAATGTCACGTATGTCAGTGGGGTTTTAGAACACTATTACCATCAATAAGCAGAGTTAAAATAGATAAGCTGCAATTCAGTTTCAAGTAGGTAGGTAATATATATCATAGATGACCCGAGGCATTCAATAAATAACATAAGTTATCATAAAGTATCGTACGCACACCCACTGCGAAGTAGATTAAGGTGGATTGCATACAAATTCTCAGAAAGTAATGTTTATTGTCGTACAAATAAAATATGGTAGGGTTTTTCTATTTATGAAAATAGACACCTTGTAGGTATTTCTTCTTTATGCTTATCTATGCCGTTCTCTTCAAAATTATGCTCTACTGGGAATAAGTTGAACTAGGTACTAAATATTTCATTGAACTATCGAATATTTAGTACCTAGAGATATTTCAGTCTAATAATACACGCCCCTCCACTCGCACGATCAGTCTAAGAAGGGCATTTGTTTGACGACGATAGTAGAGGGGCATGCATTATCCTAAGTTGTAATTAATCTGTGCCTAGATCAATTGTAGAGACATTATGCTGCGTAATAAAGCCTATTATCACAGAGTACTTAGATATACACAACTATTATATTCTGTTAAGTGGATCAATACCTCAATACCAAATAAAATATATAAAGAAATATTTTGGATATTTCACACAATGCCATCTAGCCCCAAACTATGGTACATAATATTACTTATTCTTTGTCTAAACAAAGCAGAGCCAGTACTAAGGAAATCAAATAACTATTAGACTACTTTTTTTTCCAAATAAATACATAGAAAACACCTAGACTCAGGATAAACACCGATGTTCATTACACAACTGTTAACCCTGAAGCAGGAATCGAACCCAAGCGTGGCACTCCAATACTTGCCATTCGACCATGTGTGTCTTCAACGCAGGGTCAGTTATTTGATTTGCCTGTATTTATTTTACCCACACACCGTAACAGAATTAAATAGATTACGTTCAACATTATGAAGGGACCTTGCCCTGCATTTGTAGTAAATCTCATTAGGATTCTACGTACGTATCATCCTATTAAGGATTCGTGAGGACGCCGCACTCATTACGGGTTAAGGTCGATTTATTTGTAATTATTTATTGTTGTTATTGCCATTAGACAATCGATCTATTGTTGTGCACCCTTTGTTTTGTAATCGTTTCTTCATGACAGTTCCTTTGAGATCAGCGAAGGTGACGAGTGAAGTAGTAGGATGTCGTATATCTAGCTAGAGATTTATTATCATACGAGTACATATGAAATCTCTAGATATACGACATTTTAATTTTTCAATAGAGAACGTAACGAGTAAATTTGATAATAATTTGATAATATCGAGAATTTATTGCGCCCTAGCGTCAAATAATATGGCATGATTATCAACGTATTCAAAAGTCTAACGAATCCGTGAGCAAAAGCTATATTTAATTATATCAAGTACCAAGTAAAGTTATTACTGAATAAGCTCTTATTACCTTGCGTGCACCATCTGTTCCACGCGTGTTTTCATAATTACGCGATAAATACCGTGCGTGTGTTACCTGGAACAGACAAAAGATTATTTTTGATAAAAAAATATTATTTAGCTAAAACAACTGTAAAGTAAGTAAAGAGTATAACTCTCATAGGCTTTTTTGCGTCCTCTAAACTTTGTAACAAAAATCATCAACGGTATACGTTTACAACCATAAACATTACCTTTTCGTTTTAATTTTTTTTGGAATATAGTAAAAGTGCACTGATTTTTCGACCGCGTTTGGCACGCTTCATTTAAAACGTGTTAGGAAAGTAAATTATGGCATATGATGCAACTTTACTTAACTTTTATTAACGCAATTGGTTTGATGACACCAATTTGTAAGGTAAACAAAAATATTGATGTTTTGATTTCCCAGATATGCACCAGGAGGAGCACCTAGCTCAAAAAAATTGATTGGTAGGTACTCAAAATAATAGATAAATAAAATTAAACTATAATGACATGTCTCAATCTCAAATCTCATTTACGAGTATGTATAATGTTAATCACAATTTGCTCGTGATACAGTTGCACAGTGAAAAACTGGAAAATACCAATCAGACCAGCTGCTTGATGGTCATACTAACAATGGTATTAATTAAATGAGGTATTAGTATGTTAGTTTAGATACCTGTGTCCTATGCATGTGCAAGATAGTTTGTATTCAAGTCATTTAGCACACTCATCAGCACCTAATATGTTGAATTGCGTAGGTACTATTAGCAATAGTAATGCGTTGTTTTTCGTATAAGGACATGCAGATCTATTTACGTAATTTTTCTTTGTATTAGTCGAACACAGAGTAATACCATAGAAAAGTAATACGTCAACCCATCCAACAAAATCGGATGAGCTGGTGAATACATATGTATTCTATCACAGAAGTATTATAGTATAGAATTACAATGTAGTATATTGAAAATGCGTCAAAAAAGGGAGCCACATTGACTAAATTCTAGTACCATTTGGACCGAGGCTAAATTTCAAATAAAGAGAAGTAACAGGGCTAGGTATACATATATAATATGTTAAAACTACTAGGCTTTTACATTGTTATGAAAACTACATCGTAAAAAATAACAATCATTATTTGAAAACAGAGATATTTAATTTTTATTGACAGGGTGTCAATTATCTGTCGTGTATTCCGCATCCATTTTGGTTTAATACTGTCTATCTTGGTGTTTTAAAGGAACACCGTAATTAATCTATGTACCTATTGTATCAATTCAAAGACAAATCTAGTATATTTCGCCAATGGTGTTCAATGAACTATTTCATACAGGTTGAACTGACGCTTCCCTTGGTTTCTACTATGATATAGTGTGCTATATGGTATGGTATTAGAAACGCCCCGTCGCCGGAATGGATTTGATGGATCCAAAACATTTCACTGGGATTGATGAACATGTACAACTGCTAGACAAGCCTTTCCCTGAATTGATGAAAAAACTGAGCATTGTATATGGTAATTATGGATACCAACAAACTTTCAATAAACCTTTAATGTATTTTTTTAGCAGCGATTATTTTTCATCGTACGTCTTCTACATGTTTTACAAGGATCCTCTCTCTAAATTTCGTCTTCTCAAGTCTTTAGTAGGTACATGATTGTGCTTTTCACCTGTTTTTAATTATTTCACAAGTATACGTGATAATGATTTGTAGCGTTTTCAGCCTTGTTAATTACTGTGCAATGGTGCTAACATTCGGCGCACGTGTGGCACGCAATTACGGCATTTGAATAATCAATATTACTATACGATAGGATACCTTTGATTTAGGTTCATCGATTTATTTGTATTTTAGAGCTTAATGAAAAACCGAGCTTAGTTGGTTGAGCGGAAAAGAGGAGATGAACGAAGATTTACTCCGAAGCATATTAAAGAGTTCGGTAATGTTAATAAATATATATTTATTAAAGTTCGTGAAAATTAGGTTAAAGTAGACATATCGATGGTTCTAATTATTATTACTTTATTCAATTTTACATCTTTTTGATGCTAACTAGTCATATGTATGCAGACTAGTTTTTTGAACTAGAAAAAGCAAACACCCAAGGAGTAAGATACATATACGAAAGTTCTGACCATAATTTAATTATCATATCATCTAATATAAAAAAATGAGCTTACAACTCCTATTTTATTCCTATAATTCTATGCATTGCACGTTTTTGATACCAATACCTACATGATATATGAGTAGCACGTGCCACTATCGCATCATTTGAATAATTAACACCAAACTGATACCGCTTTGATTCCCTTTGTGTACCTACAACTAGATTTTTGTGCAAATGCGTTTTCATTGGATCATTATTTTGAAGGAACAATAAATTAAATAGTAACTTTTTACAAGTTTTTATTTACATAACTAACTAGGTACCAACTTAATTCTACGACGACGCGATGTATGGTCTGATAAATATTAGTATTACTTGTACGTAGTGTCAGGACTAAAATAAGAGGTAGGTATTAATTTGAGACCACTGTTTGAGACACTATTTTTGTTGTCCAGCACCTCACACGTAAGACAACTTAACTCACAAGAAGAAGCCAGGTTCAAAACATAGCCATTTGCAGCGCTAACAAAAAAAAATGGTAATTATATTCATAGTTTACAAACTCTACCAGCTAAAATGAGTGAAAATGAGAGTAGGCCCGGGCAATCAAGAAACGAGTTTTAATGCTTAAAAATAACTAATAACATACCAAAATGAAATTGTAATTAACCTAAAGCCATTCCTAGCTTTAAAAGTTAACATAAAATAAATGTTTTCATATTTTTTATCACACTAAAAACATGATCAAACAACACCACTAAAAATAATATTTAACTGGCTTGCTGTAT
The DNA here is from genome assembly GCA_932526365.1 of Lobophora halterata. Taxonomy (NCBI): domain Eukaryota; kingdom Metazoa; phylum Arthropoda; class Insecta; order Lepidoptera; family Geometridae; genus Lobophora; species Lobophora halterata. The sequence goes on from OW052012.1 coordinate 5,630,615, forward strand.
CCAGGTCAAACACAATATGCTTTATGCGCACCAGATAAACGGTATAGAGCAATTACCTAAACGAGCTTACACCGAAATTGTTTTGTAACGAGTTAGCTTACTTCAAGTATGACTGCGTTAAAAATAAAATTTCTAATGATAATTTGCTTGTTTTACGAAGTAACTGAACCAGAATATTTTTTATAGTTCAGCACGTAGTAGGTACATCTATTTGGCATAGGTATGGGTATAATCAAGGTTTTCAAAAATATACAATATTCGACTTCAATCGGACTGTTCTTAGTGACCGTAGAACCACTGAAAAGTCACAGGGAAGGAAAATACGCAAATTTGTTCACATCAACACTTTTTTTCAGTTATTTATATTTAAAAACTAAATTATTGCACCGATTTTGATATCATTTCTATCTGAAAGTATAACCTTACAAACAAATTTAAATTTTCAAATTGGTTTATAAACAACAAAGTTCTGAGGTAACAAACATAAAAAAGCAAATTAATTGAGACGCTCCTCCTTTTTTTAAAGTCGGTTGAAAAAATAACGAACTAGTCTAGATAACAAAACACAAAGACATGTGCTTTACAGCACTGTTCGTTCATCACATCGTCTGGAGGTGCGTTCTCGTACTATCAAGAGAACGCTTTACTAGTCTAAACATAGCGAAAAAAATTATACTATCTAAATAAATTCATTACTTGGACTGCTTGATAAAATGTGTTATTGATTTTCAAACAAAATTTTCAAAAATTAAAAATACATTATCTATATGTGGTTATATTTCATTTTTATATGCAATCCAGAAAAGGGCCGTAAAAATGTAATCAACAAAAGTAGTCATGTTTCAAATTCCCAAACTGAAGTTTAATGCTCTCCTGAATACGAGAAAATTATTACTGCGGTGAAATGTTTAGGCTGATATACATGAACTAAGCAATGGGTCAAAAAAAAAAAAAAAATGGGTAGAGTTAAACCAGTCACTGATGGCGCTGGCTTATCCTACCCAAGTAAGAGTAGCCTCTAGTGATCTGGCTTCATCTCTACAAAAAATCTAGTGTACAAATGGCTAGACAGTCAATATGTATAAAGGCGCAAATGTCACTACCATCTAAATCTAAATGAGCTTACTGATGCCCCATGATAACCGTATATGTATAATGTAGCATCCGTAAAATGTATCTGTAGTAGATTGATGTGTTTTAGACTTGATATAGGACTATTATTAAACTCATCAAATTTCAAGTCAACAGGCACACATTAAACCTATTCCTATCTATATAATTTATGATGTGGAAAGTTTGTATTGTAAGGATAGATGTATGTACTCAATCGCCCCAAAGTAACAATACCGATAGAACATGAATTTGCTATGAGTAAATTTTATAACTATGCTCGGAATTTCTCTACGGGATAAGATCCGCAACGATGAAATCCGTAGAAGAACGAAGGTCATCGACATAGCTTTCAGAATCAGCAAGCTGAAGTGGCAGTGGGCAGGCCATATAGCTCGACGAACTGATAACCGTTGGGGAAGAAAGGTTCTCGAATGGCGACCACGAATTGGACGACGCAGTGTAGGACGGCCCCCCACGCGATGGACTGACGACATAGTTGCGGTCGTTGGAAGTCGGTGGATGGAGAAGGCTCGAGACCGCTCATCGTGGCGAATCATGCGGGAGGCCTATGTCCAGCAGTGGACGTCTAAGGGCTGACATGATGATGAAAGTTTATAACATAGACTACTTTAATTTCATTCCAACACCATGTGAAGTGAACCAACAGGCAGACGAGTAACATAATAAACTAAAATGAAAACTGGGAATTCCTCTGAACTGACTTCGTTTACCAAGTTTGCATTACGATTGCGTTTGTTTTAAAATTAGTTGGGTTGGTAAGTGTGTCGACGGATGGGCTTGAACCGTCACGCTGTTGCTGCGGTGAGACAATGGGTGGGGGGAAGCGGTTACCGCGACCTACCGTTACGAAGTTACCCTATTCTATCTAGATAGGTACCAATATCGCACACACGAGCGAGCCTTACAGTAGTCGCATAATATGATGGTTAACATCTGACATCTCATTGAAATTTGGAAGGATCCTATTTACCTACTTTATTTTTCTGAGGTTGGTTTGGTACCATCTGACGGCTAGCTTCCTGTTGCACACCTCCATTGCATTTCACGAAATCACAGCCACAAATTGACAAAAAGCGAGAGGACAGATGTTATACATTAAAAACCAAGACTAAACCATACAGTTCTAACAAATTCTGCCGCCAAGCAGCGTGTAGGAATTATTGTGTTATTGTTTAAACAGCACTGTAACTTGTGATATTATTAATTAAAATAAAATAATTGTCTCAAAGGATGACCACTGATTCTTTCAATTATTGCAATATTACGTCAATGAAAGGCCCATTGGAAATGTATACCTGTAACCAATTTCACGATTTAATGGTCCTGACTCTGAGACTATCACGTAGTTCATTTAGCTGTTATCATTTTCTATGTAATATGCTTAATGATGATGATGGTATGTGTGAATGAACCTAGAGGCATAAAGATGAGAGCTTTTCTAACTACGTAGAAAACAGAATAATTAGACTTTTATCATTTTAATAAACATACTATAAGGTTTTTGCTAAATTTCACTAAAGAAACAGGTAACTAGTTAAATTAGAAATTTAACAAGGCCCTTAAATTTCACAGAACCAACTACCTGCAAAATGGATTCTCCATGAATGCGAAACACGACCTAGTTCTAGCATGGGTACCTATTACGGTTCGTTCTGTACCATTGCACCAGTCGGTTTGATTTATACAGACACACAAATCTTGGTCAGATTTGTGGGGCTCATCTCGAAACAGTCCAGGAACAAAGGCTAGGTAGTGCAGTGCATAAAGTGCATTTTATAGTAGATAGCGGGATAAAGTTTTACTGTGTTTACTTATAATTATACTAGCTAGGCAATATGGCCGATTCTCTTCGCACCAAAGTCAACCTAAGTTATAGGTACAAATTGCTAAAACAGGTTGTATAAAGGCTGCAGTTGCATAAAAAAAAATTGGGTTGAAAATTTACTAGTCTTACTTATTTCTATGTCACTTTTTATCAAGGGTTACAATCATAAAAAAACATAAAACAACTGCTGCCTTATAGTAAAACTTTCTTTGGATCTATCTTTTTGTGGAAAAAATTCTAATAAAATTAAGGGAAAATGAAGTGGGCTGGTAGTAAGCTAGAATACAATAGCCATTAAGCATAACGTATATAAAAGCTGTTTATAAATACAATTAAATTTAGTAGTAGAATAATATAAACTTTATAATCATTAAAAGTTGGGTGACTGCAAACATAAAGCTTGATATTTCACGGTTTAGTAATGAAATATCATACTAAAAAAGGTAATAAGTGCCTGAAACGTATAAGTTGTTTCTTTGTTAGTAAAATATAGGCATTAGTAAAAGTTTCTTACTTAGGAAAGTTACTAAAGTTCCACAAACAACTCTAACTCACAAAAAGAAACTATTTGTACTTACTCATTTGTACAAGTTCGCGTTCTTTATGTGCGATAAATGTTCGAGTAAATAATGAACAATATTAATAGTCCAAGTCTGAATGAATGTTGCAATATGTTTTGAAGTATCAATTTGTTATTCGAATTGGTACTTACAAGGTCTTCAATATTCAAATGAATAAATATGTAGGTATAGTAAATTTTTCAAGTATATTGTAAAAACTAATTTTCAATTAGAACCAAGTAAAACATCACGATAATAATTATATTTATACCGTTTTTTTTAATAATAATCATTAAAGCCCGTGGCTTCGCCTGCGATATATCGGGATTTCAATTAGCCTGAATGAAACGTTGTCCAAATGGGATGTAGCCTATGAAAGTATGTCCCTTTCCGAATCCTGCACCAATTAAAAATTATAAAAAAAAATGCCGAATCGTTCAGTAGTTTCGACTTGATCGAGAAAACAAACACTCATCCAGTTAAACTCCAAAATTATTATAAATGGGGTTACATACTTTGTGATTTTTTACAACTGATCGATATAGATAAAAATTACTAAAGATACAGGGTAATTGATTGATTCAGGCGTTACTTTGCGGAAATCCATAAATATCAGCAAATTATATAAATATATTTAGTAATAAATCCGATTAATTTCTAAACAAAGGTTTTAATTAACTTAACTTTAGTTAAACTAAACTAAACTTATTCACTCTCGTTTCAAACTTCGGCGAGTCCACACAACCTGATGATGCCTCGTGTAGAGGCGAAACACGTGTCGTGTCTTTAAACTTTGGTTTTCTGTTCTTTGACTCTTTGGTTTAGTTGAACTAAAGTTAAGTTAATTAAAACCTTTGTTTAGAAATTAAGCGGATTTATTACTAAATATATTTATATAATTTGTTGAAAGATACAGGGGTCTAATAGTAAAGTAATTTATGTCAGTAGTCATTTAGTATGTGCTTTAATAGAAATCGATTACGTAGAGAGAGTGAGCATTTTTAAGGAACAATGGTTCCACCCACACATTGAAATTAATTGTAGAGAATTACGTGGTCTTCAGAATGAAATGTTTGTAGTGCTAGTCCTCAGAGAGATTTTTTGAGCCAGGCTTTCTCTCCTGGTGGTAAGAGATCACGCGTACCTATGGCTACAACAGTGCTACAACATAAACTATAAATAATATCTGTAGGACAAAATAAAGCCTCTCTTTAGAGTGGTATTGGTTGGTCGCTCTATTAGTAGGTAGTAATGAAAATATTTTCATCATCATTTCAAACAACGAAAACAAATTAGTTTTGTATTCCAAAATCATAATTATATATAAAAGGCTTGAACCTGATTGACTGACAGACAACGTACAGGCCAAACCGCTGAAAGTAGAGCCTTGAAATTTTGAGGATATGTTCGTCAAGAGCTGAAAGTGCGTACTAAGATATAAAATTATTAACGCAAACGAAGTAGCGGGCGTCAGCTAGTTTACTGGGAAAGACAAATATCTATTAGTTTTTTTTTATTATTCCTATTTGTTGCGAAATAACTCATTAGTACACGTAGTTATAATAATACTATGATTGTTTTGTGCCTACTCGTCTGTAGTCTGTCAAACAGTCTTAAAAAACTACAGATTAATAATTATAATACATTATTGATATTGATTTATTACAGCTGTGATAAATAATTCATTGATCAGAAAAAAAAAAAAATATTCGCCAATAAAGTTGCATAGAATCATAGCAACCTTGGTGTTGCCATGACACATTTACCCAGTATTGCTCGAAAACTATGGAGTAAAATGTAGTATAGATCATGCACGGACACACTGACCGTGTGACCATGTTTTTCTTGTTAGACTCGAGACTTCCTTTTAAAGCAAGGTTTAGTTTTTGCTGTTCTGTAACTGGATTGTTTTATTTATTTGTGTCAGATAACCGTTTGTTAATGAATTACCTGTTGGTAATTAGTTACGAACTCATTTTTCACTAGTAATATAATGGACAATTCTATAAGGTTTTAAAAGTAAAGCGGGGTTTTTTAGTTCAAATGTATCATATTTTTTGAAGACGGTATTTATTTTCCTCTGAAAATAGAACTTGAAATAGAAATGATGAGGTATCTCTTTAGTATTTGGAGTTATATAGATTATGTTATGATTGTATAAATTACAAGGAACAAATTAAAGTTAAGAAATTTGGATGTTATAGATAGAAAGAAATATATAAAATGATTTTATAATTATTTTTTTATTCGAATTTATATTAGAATCATTGCTCATTACATGGTTACAGTGAATAGAATATACTAAAATATTATCATTATTATTTCTAAAATAAGTTTTTACTTACGCCTTATTTTAATTAATTATTCAAGATAAAGTCCTAGTCCAGGTCTATTTACTCTTCTTAAAACTTTTTGGTCAATCCCTTTGAAATATATAACCCGCTTAAACTCTACCAATTAAATAGTTTTTCCTCTGCTTAAAAAGAATAAGAACGATAAATTACAAGTCTCGGGCTCAGTTACTTTGGACACAGCGTATAAAAGTAGGTAGTCGGCTTAACTTACCACGAGTACATACGAGTACAAGAGGAACTTCAAAGTATAGTTAGATATATTTACAAGACAAAATTAAATGGGGAATGAAGTCGTTTTTAATGTAAAGTTCTCTCTCTCTCTCTCTTTCCTATGACCAAAACAGGACGCAGAACTGCCGCAGAAGACTTATAATACATACGCTGGTGCTACACTGCTTAATACCTACTGGTCCTCTTCGAAATATTTTAATAATCATTCTCGAAAGGCCAGCTTATTTCACTAGCTAGCTCTTCAAACCGAGACGCATTGTGTAAAGCTCTATGATTTTATTATTTAGAATTACACTAATATCTTAAGAAACTGGAATGTCTGGAAAACCCTAGCTGATAATTGCTATGATTTTTTTTTAAACATTATTTTTTGCTGCATTATTTTTACCTTTATTATGCTTTCTTTTACTAAATTACGTAATACAACTATGGGTAATTAAAAAAATGTTCTAGAATAGAGTACACCAGCTATTTATTTCTTAGAATTTGAATCTTTCCAATCTACACTTTACTTCGGATTTGTAAGGCGGCGTTCACTTAATTACTTTGTGTCCTAACGAAGTGCTAACTTGCGATATGTACGCTGCATAAGGCGGTTTGTTCAGTCTGTTGCTCGATTGAAGCTTTTTTAATTTACATTGGTAACATTAATTATATGCCTTCCGAAATGCACAAAAATTTGTGCTCCGTGTTTATCCTGCGTAGTTCGTAACTACTAACATATTTTAGCACATCAAAGCGTTAAAACTTAAATCTTTCCGTGAGTTCTTATTAATATTGAATACTTACCTTATTCGTAAAATAAGGACATTTTTTTCCTTATTTCAAATTGGCGGACATGGCTGAACGAACCACCTTAATAAGTCTACTTTGAAATTATACGGATAGAAATAAGTTGCAGGTTTCCTTAGCTTTAGGCGGTGCGAGGAAACGAACGAAAGTTTACGTAAGTTAGCCCATTTTATGAAGTGCGACGGGATTAAATGAGACTATCTTACTTACAATCTACTGAAACAACGGCGTGTTAAGCCTGTTAAGTGTGTGGAAAGTTGTGAAATTTAGATCCTTTTTCCGTGATCCTTCGTACCAAAGACCTTATAAAACATAATAATACAAACTTCTCTTATAATAAATGTAAAATCCAAGGCAAAAGAAGGCCCGGCAGACGCCGAATGTCTTGACTCAAAAACTTACAACAATAGTATAACAAGAGTACTCGCTCTTTAATCGGTGCTGCAGTGTCCAAGGTGCAAATAGCCCTATTGATTGCTAACCTCCGATAGGAGACGGCACCGAAAGAAGAAGAAATTGACTCATTTGTGACGAACTATCAGTCATTTACGAAAGACTAGTTTGAAGAATATAATGAAAAAAAAATCTAATTAAGTATTAGCTTACCACTAAATGTTTATAGGTACACCAACTACATAGTACAATGGACTAGTTTGCAAGTACAAAAACATGCAAGTTTTTTTACTTGAAAACTAGTCTATGGTTTTGAATACCTACGGTGTTCAGCTGGTTCTGTAACTTTCAGTTGGTTTTACAGTAATTAGTTCTGATGAGTTTGGAATAGGGAATGTGGAATGTCAGTCAGCTGTGCAATTAAGGTTCTGTTCAACCCCATTGTTTGTGCCTTGAGTTCGCGTTTGTGAATGAAGCTTCTAACTTAGCGAAGCAACGGGGTCTTTAGTGCTCAAATGTTTTTCGTTCAACCAGCATTTTTATTCACATAAGCATATTCCAAGGCAATTTCGCTTATCCCATTTTCATGAGACTTATTTAGTTTTTTGACAATAAAAAACAGTAGGTAAAAATTGTTCTTATCTTCGAATCTTAATTTATGATGCAGCAGGAGTAGATAGATCACTAAGTAAGTTAGATAGTACCTACTTTAAGACTAGACTAAAGATCGCCTTTGTAATTTTTTTTTATTTGTGTTTTGATTTATTTTAAGGCTATACAGGGTTTATCCAGTAAGTAGTACTGTAAGAAAGGTACTTTCTTTGTTTCATTAGTTCTCACAGGTACCGAACTGTTAATTTAAATTGTTAATTCTGTGTGTGCATGCTTTTGAGTGTAGTCTAGAACTAGAACAAAACCTATCTCAGATAATTTTAACTGTATTATTTTCGACTATATACTATTTTGCATACCTTGAGTAATAAAACTACTGTTTATCCCGATAGTAAGAGGGCGATGCCGCTGAGATAGCAACAGAAAGAGTAGCAGCTGAGATGACATAAATCAACATTATTTCAGGCAGGATAGCAAAACACGTATTAATTTTTAGAAAGTAATTTGAGAGAGACGATAAAGTAGGGTGTCCATAAATTACGAAGAGCACGGATGCTATAGTTTATTTTTTAAGCGCCGAAATGGCGATGGCGGCTACTAAAAATACCTCGGTCGTTAGTCGACGTCCTGCGTTCGGCAACGAAAATAAAATAAACTTATATCCAACGTGAAAATCGAAAGTAAAGGTAGTGTTTTTTCATCGTTATTACTGTAAAAGTAAGCTATTTGTAAAAAAAGTGCCAATTCATCACAGAGTAGTGAAATAAGAATTACGAAAATCGAACATATCTAGCTTTAATTCACACTTGGCCAATACCAAACGAACAAGAAGGTCACGGAAAAAGTATTCAGCCTGAATATCAAAAATCGAACAACTCTGGTAAGTTTAAGTGTTGGTTCACTCGTTTTATTTTTAACCAGTGAATCAGACTTCAACCTTCCGATTATTGAACTCTAACAGAATCAGTGAAATATGCAACAATCATAACTCAGAATCGAATATTCCACGCAACATCGAGCATGATCACCGCATAGAAACCAAGCATAATCGACAAATTATCAAATCTAGCGTAACTGTAGACAATAGTGTTTGAACGAGCAACAGCTGTCATTACCTGACTATTGCCTGCTATTGACTATTAAAGGCGTCAACCGCTATGCAATAAATGCATCAGAGCGTTGACAGACGAGCATGACTATTGCAGGAATAATAATAGCCTTCAGCCTCGATGACACAGGGCGAGTTCGACTGTACCATGTAAACTTGCCCCTTGTCATCGGCAATATGTATCAGCATTTTTACTATCTGCTAGTTGACTATCGTTCCGGACTTTTAACTCGCTCACTCGCTACCTTTTAAACTCGCCTAGCTCGTAAACTAGGGCAGTGTCATCGTCACCTTCGAATGTTTTCATCAAAGTGGCTAGTCATTCAAAGAATACCTAAGTGCGGTTTCAGACTAGCGTATTTTTGTCCCGCATGTACGGGCGGATCGATACCTTTGGAAACTTCAAAAGCCGATCGTGCGTACAAGAGCATAGATATACCGGCGTTTACGCTCAGTTTTTTCTAGCGATTGACAGTAGTATGAGTTATCACGTACACGCGCTGCAAAAAACAAAACACGAGCGGCGAATCCGCTCGGTTAATCCGCTAATCTGAAATCGCACTTCGAGGTTGAAAACTTTTTAACTGTTTATACCGTTTTAGAAAGAAAAATGCTGCTACAGACTGACCATCAAAATATCTAAAGTGGACGAGCGATGTAGTAATGGTTATGTATGCAATGGTGTAGTAGTGTAAAATCGTTCTAATTATTTAAATAAATAATAATAATAATGCTGTATTGGCCTATGCAGTCCTGTGTAGCACTGTTTTAGTAGCAGTGATCACCAACTTGAGAGCGCATTTAACAAACTTGTAGCTAACCTACCATGTCTTTTGATAATATTAGAGTTATCTTGCCGTTTCTAGATCATAGCTTTGAGTATATTATGTCACTTGATTCTAAGAATACTGCAATTCTGCGTACTTGGGTTCGATTCCCACTTCAACCGCTCATTGAACTGTTGTTTACAAAAAGAAATTTGATTAGCATACGAACAATGCCTTTAACGCACGTGCAAACACGTCACTAACCAGATTGTCTGATGCACTGAGCTACAGTTGTTTCAATGAATCTCGACAATGTGTTATTTGCTATACTTTAGTGAACCTGTTAAAAAACGACTATTGCGAGTTGTGAGGCGTCCCTTTCAGGATGCCGTCTAGGCTTACCAACACAGTACCAGATATTCTGTCGCAAAACAGTAATGTGTTAGCATTCCTGTGTTTCGGTTAGAAGGGTACTGTAGCTAGTGAAATTACTGGGCTTTCGAGACTAACCATCAGGAAGTCTGAAGGTGGACGAGCACTATAGCAGTGTTGTACGGGCCAATGGGAATCAAAGCTTTGTGTAGCACTGTTATGGTTATGGGCAGGCATGATCTCTTACCATGAAAAGAATGCCTAGCTAGTCTCCCCACTTGTTAACATTTAAAAAAACATAGGAATGTCTGATTAAAATAGGTATTCAAGCAACGTTGTCATGGGTTAAATTCGGTCGTGAGGATAGATTCGTTTCGGACACTCTCTTGTTTTTTCCGGTTTGAGTTCGTGCACTAATCATCTGAGTAGGATTGTAAAGTATGCGGCAGGTGAAGTAATCGTGCGCATTTGTTGCCGCGTCAAATTCTTGAGAATCACTTATAGGCTGCTTTATCAATATTCTAATCTAAGAGATTCTTCTTAAAGGTAAAGCAGCACTAGATGGTCCTCTACGTGAATGCAAGGAAAACCGCTGTCAGAAAAGAGTGAGTAGGATTGTAAAGCGTGTCACAACCCCCACCGCGACAACAACGACCACTCTGCAGTGTAACGACAAAGAAGAAGAGAGCCTTTGATACAGCAATATAACTGTCGAAAAACCTAATTAGTATAAAGAAGTAATTATAAAAAGTGTAGCTAACAAAACAAGTAGGTAGTTTGTTATTGGTGGATCTACCAATAGCGAAACAAGGCCATATACTTAATATAGGTATCCCAAAATCCCGGTGATTTCATTTTTTCCATTCCAGAAGATTTGCATCCCTGAGTTTCAAAATCCGTTCGACTTCTAATCAAGGAGGAAAATCAAAGGCATTTTTTGGACATACCCGTCTTACTAGGCTAAGATGTTGATAATACAAACTTTTCACCGATTTATTGCACCATTCAGTTCTAAAAACTAGAATCTTTTAAATTCCGAAACCGTTAAGTCTTTCTATACCTATTATAAAGCTTTTCTCAAACACTTGAATCACGTTCCAAGGTACTTAGCTCCGCTTTCGAGGAGAAATAGAGCATTGCATTACAGTGCACCCCATTAAAACCACATGTGGGAGACGTCACCAGTATTTAACACCAAGCGCTTCTCAAAATTACGACTCAAATAAATCACTCAACTAGCTTTATGAACTGTTTACTTTACTTGCACACTGTTCACTACTATGGATAAGTAAAATAACACGGAAACACTATAGTTTCTGAATTGAACGTGGTTACATAGGGACGTGCATATTCTGAATGACATAAGTAGGTAAGTAGGTTTGTTAGTTTATAAGATATTAATCCCTTGAATTTGCGATCTGATGGTCGCGGGTTCGAATCTGGGTGGCAGTCATGCGTAAATGGGTTTTAAGGGTCAAAAAAATCTATGTATGCATCCCACGTTCTCGAAATGGTGAAGAAAAGCATCGTGAGGAAACCGGCAATCAAAGGACAGAAAAAAAAATGTTCTATGGCATGTGACATCCATCAATCCGCATTGGGTCCGCGTGGTGGATTAAGACCCATTCGCTCTCCTGCCGAGAGTACCTAAGCCTGAGTCCCAGCAGTGGGAACATTATAGGCTGACTATGCTACTATACATTTAGTAATTGTACCTACCTTTTTTTAAAACTCGTTATAAGGTAATGAGGATGGAGTGTCTTTAAAATGCACATAATTTATTGGTCGATGCGAACATCTATTATGTTTATTTCAGTCAATTTTATTAGGACCAGATGTGTCCCTGTCCCCCGCCCGATCCTCCGCCGAAATAAGTGAGTTTTATCGAAATCCTTTGATGTCTTCTGAAAGCAATTCGTCCGTGTTTATGAACTAAATATAGGTGGGTTCACAATATTTATGGAACAAATATTTTTTTAATAATCTGGCATTTGACTTGAAAATACTCGAAAATATCAACAGGAATGGAATCGTTTTTAATTATTATATTCTTGACTTCTTAGGTAAGTATCACTTTTGTTTTATTATCTAATACAAAAGCTAATATTTATCCAATAATTAAAACATTGAAAGTCACCCGCCCTCATGAATGCTGAAACCGTCTCTAATTGAATATTCTCTTTGCGCAATGCCGTTTTATTTCACCCTTTAAAATAAAATAAAGGCTGAAAGAATTGAAACATGTAAATTTTATCGTGTCTGGGCGCACGGCCTGTCGGGACCGAACTGATTTTTTATCCAAAGGTAAAAGAGAAAACTTGGCTCGTATTTTCAGCCAAAAGTCCCCTATTGCAATGCTCTATGAGAAATACTTTGTGACTTACTGACCAAGTTATAAAAGAATGGCGTATTGTGTAAGCCGGAGAACTAACAAATCATTTTAGGGCGTTTGTTGGAGCACATTAAGAGGATATGTGAAACTGTCAGAAATGACAGATTTTTGTCGCTCAAAAGTAACAGACGTAAGCGACAAATGATAAAACATCGTATTGCTTGAAAAGTATTGAATTTATAAAAAAATCCTTTTACATTTATCTAAGTTCTGTGATTACTCACTCAATAGTATAAAAATAGACCGTAAATATTCTCTAAATTCGGAGGATGGATGTAAATCAGATTTTAAGAGGGCCTATTTAAAAATAAATCTATCGAGAAAAGTATCACCAATCGTGTTTCTGTCTTACATTTATTTAGATTATATCCTCAAGTAATCACTGTATTAACATCAAGTTTGTAAACAGTACCGTTACTGAGTAAGAATGAAACGCAGCGACTCCAAATTTTCACATAGCCTCTTAAAGAGTTACCACTTCGCTCCATTCAAATTTCACGATACTTCTGCTTCCAGGATTTTGCGTTACCATTTTCATGTATAAGCCATAACTTAAAAATCACATTACCACGTTTTATGAGGCTCAAAGAGTGTGAAGGTTGAAAAAGTGAGAAAATCATAGCCCTAGGGATTAAGAAGTCAAATTGTGCCACGACAATAATACGGTTATGATGCATACATTCTGAATTTATAGGTATTTTTGATGTAAAGCTCTCCTCGCTATGCAATGTTTAAAAATAATTTAAATTTTGTAAGATTTTTCGCGTTCTCAACTGAAATAAATACGTCCACATTTATTTTAAGCTAGCCGGTCACGTTCAAGACATTGTCTTCAAGCAGTTATTTAAAGCTAGAGAAAATCGCCAAGTTTAATGGAAATCTAATATAGGACAAAATGCGAAAGTTTGCAAATAAATTTAAAAAACATTTAATTGAAATTGAAGGCGGTGTGATTTAAAAAACACTAGACTGCAGTTCATAATTAAAATTTAGTTTTTTAAGTGCAGATAAACTTTTTAAGTATACTTTGCCCAGCACTAGGACAGTTCAGACTCATAAATAAGTAAGTAGGTTTAAATAAAAAAATCGTAACTCCTTATACTACTTCTAAAAAAGCAGGTTTGTTACAATTTTTTTTTTTTTTGTTTACTTGAACAAACTCATAGAAGATACTAAGATGCCTTACGGGCAAGTTTGATCGTTGAAACAATAACAAAGCTATGCTGATACTTGACTCAATCTTGTTGAATTCTGCAATGAACTTTATTATGTAGAAAATAAAGCTGAAATTATAATTGAAGATGAGACTATAATATAATATAATATAAGGTGGTATTGGAAGAGTTGCTTTTGGCTTGTTATTTGCCTTTCACTTGGAAACATTAAACGTTCAAACGTTCGCAGGTGGCATGGACACATACAACACATCACAACATCCAAGACCCGAGAACAAACATTTGTGTTCGTCACAAATATTTGCCCCGGCCGGGGATCGAACCCGGAACACCAAGCTTCGTAGGCAGGGTCACTACCAACTAAGCCACGGTGTCGTCTTATACTTTGGTTCTAGGCTAGTCACTTTAACCTTATCATAATAAGGGAAAATAAAAGAATGCCCTTGTATGCTGCTTTAAATATGTATGTATTGCCTAAGTCCAGGTTTTTTCTAATTAACGCATTTAATGAAACGAGAATCTGTGGAAGAGAAGGTAAGAAATAAACTTTGTTAAGCTTAGTAGATTTCATAATAAAAAAAAGTAATTTTCTTGAAATAGAGACGTAGAAATGTATCTTTATTTAAGGGTTGAACAAACACATACGTTCAAATTGGCTGGACGATAAAACATTCTGTTCTGGACTGTAAGATAGAAAACCTACTACATATTTTACGACAGCACGCGTTTATGTGGACATTTTCAGTTGTCACTATTTTCACTGTATTTTTCATGGCTTCCTCCGGGCGGGCGTTCACGTCAAAAAGGCTTTTATTTACGCCCATTACTCCTGCCATAAAGTAGTGACATAGTGTAGAAGGTAACAGTATTCAATTTTCTACAGCGTGAAACTACAATGTCTTCATTAAAACGCTTACATGTTACCTATTCCTTAAAAATATATATAAGCAGCGATGCAAGAGACTTTATGTGTTGGATAACTTACATCGGTTATTCTCAGATGCATCTGATCCATTGATCTCGAAAAAAAAAATCTTATCGGCTGCAAAATGTTTAGTACAAAAAAAAAAAATATATGCATCCGAAGGGTTCTTGTACAGTTAGCAAGGAAAGTTTTCAATACGATTTTTGTTTAACTACTTACTACTAATTTAACCATTGTAAGAAATCAATAATAAAGATACTCCTCCCTCTCACAATACAAGCAAAATTCCTTTCTTGTACACAAACGTACCTACCTTCGAAATTTCAAGGCTCTACCAAGCTCTACGTCAGGCTTACATAAATCGATGATTCCAAATATTACAGATGTTAGAAATAAACATTCATATATTACCAGGAACTGATAAGTAATTTGTGCATGTTGCACTTTTAGTTTTCAGAAAGAGCGATGTCATCCTATTTCGCTATTACATTTTGAAGTTGTTACCGTTCCGCTGTTGACTGTACTTTGCACAAACTTACTGCAGCGGTTGAGAATAAAAATGGCTTTTATAATTTATGCAAATTTATTTAAAATGGATTCGAATGCAATTGGGAAACTTTTTTGCAGCCGATGAGAAGGACCCCTTAGATCGTTACAATGAAAATTTACAATAAAACGTGTGTTACCGGCTTTAATTTTACTATGTTGTGTAATCGCCTTGATCATATAAAAGCTGCGAGCGGTAAATCTGATCCTCCCTTAATAATCATAACTAAACTACCCCCACTGTTTACTGAACATAATGGACTCCGGCACCAGACCGGAAATATCACCAGCTGATTGAACAAAATAGTCAATGTAATTATAGGAATGACAAATATTTGACGGACAAACTCCCGGGTCATACTAGTTCGATAGATTTTATTAATGAGGTATATTAGCTTGGGCTTATTTTGATTAGTCAGCGTGTTCATTATTAATTTATCTATATCGACCAGCAACTAAAATTGTTAACTTCAAGACTAATATAATCAATCGACACTACCTTTAATATGGCTCAAGGATCGACGAGGCTTTGAAAGGTCTATAAAACCTGATTGTCTGTAATTTGTTCGTATACTGCACAATAAATTTGTTATCAAAGTAATAATCTGGCGAAAAAATGATTGTTGCTCAACAGAACATTACGCGTTATTTTATTAGCCTATGGTTCAGATTTCTATCAACATGGTAGGTAATTTGAAACAACAATGAAGGTCGTCATCCGATGTTATGCCAACAGCTGTGGATTTGAAACGATTACTATGGATTCGAACTACGAGTATCCGCAATGAATAGTCTGGGGGGCATTATAATAGAGTAGACAGGCAGGCATCAATACCCTTTAGAATAGAATAGAGTAGAATATTTATTTATTTCGTACCAAATCATACAGTTTACATACCATTAGGATAATATTACAATAATTGATACAAAAATGGTATCCACTCAGCATTATGCTGCAGGAGCATGAAATGATGCTGAGCGCTGGTTTTGTGTGGAACTGAATTGGACTCAAAAGTACTCGAAAATTGTGGGTTTTAAATTTTATTAAGTCTGAGATGAGTACCAAATAAATAATTTTAAGTGATTACTTGCAAGGGTGACATAAAAAGCTATCACTATTTATTTAAGCATTAACGGGAAAATATAAAAAAAAAACATATGATTTAAAATAAAAATCTTTAGATTAAGTACTGATCAAACACCAGAATCAAATCTTTCGATAAATCTCTATAATTGGGCGATAAAATTATTGCTTGCGGCGCTCACAAAAATATTTTCTCCCTTTTCCTTATCTCGCACAAACTTGGGAAAGAAATTTTTGGAACATAAAACGTATAGTGTGCAGGCTTAGCTCGGTGGGCGTAGCGTTTACAATTCGGTGGGATAAATTGGATCCCTCGGGATTCACTAACGCCTTCACGCAGACAACCCTCCCGTCCCTACTTACGCAGAATATTCCCAGTCCCTGTCGAACCCACTTTATGTCTCAACGCAGAATGCAAATAATGTTCCTTGCAAACTTCATGATTTAAATCTTCCCCAAATCTGAAATGGGGTCGTCATCATTATCTTCCATGGCATACAAATGACAGTGATCAGAATGCACCCCTCAAAGTTAATATGCGGGTAAATTAGTACTGGAATAATTTAGGACGGAATATTAAACGATTTGGAATGTTTTATTTTGGTGAAATGACGTCTAATTTGGAATAAGTATTCAACTCCTCGATTGGGGGCATCGAGGAACACAGACTAGTAATTGGGTCCGACCCCCGCAGGGCACCCATTCCAAATCCCTTACGTGAACTCGGATTGGTATAATGACGCACATGGTAGGTTTTTATGCCAATCTTCTGTACTCATCGAGTTAAAATGCCTGAAAAATTTATATTTTTTGTCGGTATGTGTCACAAATTAGGCTTTAAACTTGTGGGAAAAACCTACCCTTATATTATCGAAACCAAGAAAATCGAATAAAAGTCTATTAGCTACCTGCTCTAAAATTAATCATTTTAGGCAACGAGCCGGTAAAACACCAAATATTGGTCTCCTATAAGAAAATCCTTTTAAGCTTTGCACAATAAATTCAATAAAGCCAAAGATCGGAGATGCGAGCTTATGGCATGGCATCTAATGCTTTTCTTTCTAGTCCTGACCCGATTTTCAAAATTGCCTTTGTTCGAGTGCAGTCTCAACGCGCTGACGGTAAGTGGATCGTCAGCAAATGGAACACGTCACTTGCTGACTGAACAAAGTCGATTCACAGTCAAATGGATACGGGTAACTTTTTGAAATCAAATGCTGACTAAGGCTAAATGGTCCATGACACAAACGGATATCTACAATATTGTTTTCTTATTATTGTGTATCTGATCCGATATACAGATATCTAATGTTTGCACAATGCAGCATAATTAGTAGAAAAAAGATATTTTATTAAAAACACCTTATTTTTTTTATTAAATGACTAGTCGAACAGAGAAACAGCGAAATTTTTTAACTAGAAAAGTTTCATCTAGAAACCATAGCCTTATTTTTTTAAATTAGAACACCGAGCAAATGCGAATTTTCCTTGAAATTTCAAATCTAGGTCCTGACTTTTGATACCCAGCTGCTTTCAAAGCGCTACGATATCGGTCTAGTTCCAGCGAAAATGTATTTTGTCATTTATTATTCACTCGCTGAAGACTGGAAAGTGGAATAAACCGTCAAATCGTACGTGACTCCGGTTGTCTGCAACATCTCATCGTGGAAACCGCTTTTATGCTTTCCTCTTATTGTGATCGTTGCAGCGAACGTGGATTCTTTACGTAACGTAGTTTATTTGCTTTATTAACCTCTTTTTGTTCGCAGTAGAAGATCTGGATCACTCGAAAGCTTGAATGATATACGGACGAACTATAGGTATCTTCGAGAATCTAGCAAAAGGAGACGTCAAACGTCAGAATCTGGAAACATAAATTTCTGTAATTTTTAAAGGGCACGAGGTAAACAAGCATTGCACACGCGCCTAACAAAATCTTATTCATGTAAACACACACTATAATAATCTCGCACACCATCTTAAAATATGCACTCCTTTGGCTAGATTCTCGAAGATAGGTATAGAAAAAAACTGCAGAAAATAAAAAAAAACTTTGCTTATTATCATAGAGCAACATAGGTAACAAATAAAAAACAAACATATTTTGCATATTTCAGATTTTTTTGATTGTGTAAATAATGTAATAATACGGTAACGAAATGCGTTAGATAATGTTGCTAATTATATGCTAAGCATTTATGCAGATTCAGTGCATCAGTAACGGTTAACAAGACTGCACATTCAGGTTTCTTCTGCATATATCAAGCAAATACTTGTATTTATTTCGTTAAAATCATACATATAAAGTAGTATCGCATACTTAAATAATACTTGTATTAGTGTAGGTATTCCGTAATTCTAGTAAATTTAAGGACAACCCGTAGTTTCGAAGAAATATATATGGACATATGTATTTATTAATTCATTTCAAATAATTAATGTTTACTATAAATATTAATTCTTGCTTTTCAACTAGTATTTTTATCGGTCAATTCATCTTTGAAAAAAAATACCAAAAAATAATTCTAGCTTAGCGTATTGAATTTCATAAAGATTTTCCTTTGGCATTGACGTTATTGCTCTTTGAAGAGAGCGCTTTAAGTTGGAGTAGAGTTCGATTAAAAATGGAATGCAAATAATATTCCACGTTCAATGATGAAGGTAGTTTGTAAACCGATTTCATAATTATTCATTTTACTTCACTCGTTTCCATAAGTCCTGAATAACCCTTATTAACCCTTACATTGAAGGTATTGGTTTTCCGTCGTTAAGTAAATGTTATACCACAGAGTAATAAGGCATGCACTAATTATGTTATACCTTCTAATGAATGATAATACTAAAAATAAATAAAATACTACGTGCGAGTACTTTGAGTAAGTGATTACTATGGAAGTTACAACTGAATTTACTTACCAACAATTTTTTTTTCGGCGAACGTATTTGATATTCAATGCACAACTAATTTACCTGTAACAAAAAAAAACAAAGATTAGAATACTGAAAAATAAATCACACAACGCCTTAAAAAAATTGTGTTTACGATGTACCTATATCATGTTCGTTCGTGCATAATGAGTAATTAATGACTAATACCAAGCAAGCTGAATCTGAAATAATATGAAAGTCAAAACAGTAATGTTTTAAAATTTGTCTAGACAAGACATTATAATCTAGACTTCAATGTGGCTTGCAACATACCAGATCATAAATAACGAGCACGTGAGATGAAAGTTCGAATTCAACTTCTTATCTGACCTTCAGTTTGGTTCAATTCGGCTTCTATCTTTCAAAGTAGAGTTAAAATTCATTATGTAGATGGCTAGAATCTATACTTATAAATTCTAAATACCCAATAGGTACGAATCATAGATGAATAACGGTGTTCCTATATAACTTAAAGATAGACAGTATCAAACGCAAATGGATGCGGAATACAGGACAGAAAATTTTCAGACACCCTGTCAATAAAAATGAATTATCTATATTTTCCAATAACGTTTGTTACCCTTTACGATGTGGTTTTATTAACAATGAAAAAGCCTAATAGTTTTAATATTAAATATTGATCGAGCTCTTTTACTTCTCTTTTTCGAAAATTAGCATCGGACATAAATGTACTAGAATTTACCCGATGTGACTCTATTTTTTATGGCACATTTTCAATGTACCACATTGTGATTCTGTACTTAAATGCTTCTATGGTACGAATACATTTACGAGCTGACTGAAAAGGGGTACCTAAGTATAACTTTGTATGAAAGCAATGTTTAATGTCATCTCAGTATAAAACTCTCTATTTATTGCTACAAAAACGCGCCGTACCAAAGAAACAAAGGAACTGAGTCGTGATTACCATAATTATTTGTGTAATGGCTAATGGTTTTGGTTTGTGATAGTGCGTAGGCGAGTTTTACGCATAGAAGTATTAAATTATAGAATCATAATGAAGTACATTCAAAACGCGCCAAAAAGTTGGTAAGTTTAAAAGCAATATAACAAATATTGTAAAATAAAAGTATTTAGAGCTAGAGAAATATTATACCTATGTTAAAATTACTAGGCTTTTTCATTGTTAAAAAAGTCCATCGTAAAAAGTAACAAAAAATATTAGAAAAGGGAGATATTTCATATTTAATGACGAGGAGTAATTTTTGCCCTGGGTTATGTGACTCTATCTTGGTTGGATACTGTATATCTTGGTGTTCTACAGAAACGCCGTTATTCATATAGGTATGATTCTACACTAAACAAACTACAACTTAACCTACGCTTTATTATCCGAATAATAAACTATAATATATATACCTACCTAACAGCATACATATGTATGAAATAATAATTGACTGACAGAAACCGCACAGGCCAAACCACAGAAGTAGAGACTTGAAATTTCGAAGGTATGATCGTCAAGAAATGTAAGCGCGTACTAAGAAATAAATTGTGTTGATTTGCAACGCAAACGAAGTTGCGGGCGTTAGTTAGTAATATATAAACGATAAATCTGCACGCAATAAACGTTTAAATTGTTTAGTTATGTGCTAAAAGTCGCGTAATATCGCAGTTTTTTCAGCTAGCATGAAATAAAGTGATGTATTGGATGCAATCCGTGTCATATTCCCGAGCCGTTTTTAAATTAATGTGAACGTATAAAGCCCATTTACGATTGATTCTACAGCTGGATTCGCATCTGTGAATGTGATAAACATATCACTGTTTCTTTTGCTTTTTTTTTTAGAACGGAAGTATGGTTTTTATGGGCGCTATAGTTTTGAAATTATATAGTAGAGCATTGCAAGACTCTCTCTTATCGCTATCGTTTACAGCGGTCATAGTTGGCCTAACTGTTTCCTTTTGTACATTTGTAATTTAGATTGTAGTGGTTTGCTAGCGTAAACTGTTTTAAAAAAAAATACTATTACATGGTTAATTATCAGGTATCATCTAAGAATAATAAATATTAATAATAAACATTCACACACTCACATCCTTGCACTAGGATTCCCTGTGTCGCAGGTGGCATCTAATGTTTAGTTAAAGTATCCTACTTTCGAAGTAAACATCGTGGAGCAATAGCACTATATTAATAAAACTATAAAAATAAAGGTAACTACTTAACCTATGTTTAGTAAAGGCTTATTTCAAACGTGTGTATAAGAGATGTCAATCGACCAATTTCTCTTTATTAGCGTTCGTACGGTTGGGCTTTTGTTCTGAATTCAGGATTTATTTGGGTTGCAAACCAAAGTCGCAAAAAATTGCGGGAGTATTGAGGGTCATTGATTTTTATTTATCTGATACGTGATTGAATCGAATGCTCTCCCTTTTTGTCACGTATTTTGTATTCTTTACATGACAAAGGCATTTTTTATGGAAGCTCTTCACGGTTTCTCCGGCGAATATCTCGCGCCGTAACACAAATACCAACCTATTCCGAAGATCACCATTCTTTAAAACTAAAAGATATTTTTATAAAATGTTTACAACAACCTTTGCGTCATTTTTTTATATGTATGTAAATTATGTTTATATTTTACAGTTATTTAAATTACTAACTCTGAAAAAGTATAACACTCATTACCATTATTCAGATATCACCTGGCTTTGATGATTTCGTACAAAAAAGCACGACGACGTACGGACTTCATCGTCCCATTCAAAAACCTTATACGGAATGAGAAATTGATTTTCTACGCTTATTGTGCTTACTCGTATAGTATTTTTGGCTATTTACAGTTTTTAGTTTGTCATTGAATTTAAAAATATGAGCAGTATAATAGATACCCAAGTTACAGGGTACTTTGAACTGCGTCTTTTGACGAGAGTTTGGGTGTGGTACATAATATTACTTATTCTTTGGTTTGGGCTCTATCGGTGAAGTAGAGCAAAATCAAAGACTTCCAAAACTTTGTATGACAGGTGATATCACAATGGCAACTGCACCTCAAAGAAGTACTAAACAAAGCTGAAGAAAATTTTAGTACCAAGAATTTTATCGGTATTGTTTTTACGCTTGTTTTCCCTGACAATGTTTCATTTCACTACAACGTGAATTTCTAAAATAGTATTTTAATATTAACATTATTTAAAAACGTATCAGATCTGAGGTGGATAAACACCTTCCTGTAATCATTTCACACAATTATATCAAGGATTCAAAAACTTCATTAGCATTGACGTAGAAGGTGAAAGGCGCGAGTGTGTCAAGGACACCGACACTCGAAATGTTTGTGAAGGTTTTTGTTACAAACCACTAGGCAAACAGTGCCTTCCCGAGGTGGTCTTAGACATCTGGGGAACGAGCATCGACCTCGCAGTACCGGTTTAGTTAGGACTAGGCAGTCTGCGTGTGCGCATTCACATCCAATCTCATAGTACCATAGATTAATAGTGATCAGATGTGACATTTATATCTACTATTTATGTCAATTTTCAGTTTAATACTTTCAGTAGCTATGTGGTTATTAAGCACTACGCATCCTTTTAAACTTTCGAATTCATCATTTTTGTAAAGTGTGAATATTTCAAATTGAACCATACATATAAAATAATTATAAAAATACCACTGTTGCACACTCGCACTTTGTTTATTTTTTTTTGTATTTCTCAAATCTCAAATACTATCCCATCCCAACACTTTGAGATTTGTTGAGATTATCAATAAAACTATCAAAGCGTAGCTTAGTATAAGCATATCGTTGCGAGCAAGTTGAGTTGTAATCCCTATCTATTTGTTCTATGGCTAAGCAAAGTGGTACAACTAGTACATCACATTCGATGTTGTTCCACGCTCTGGTTAGGATGTTTATGTTTGCGGAAGTTTTACTGTCTGAGCAGTGTGAGGTCGAGAGTTATCTTGTCGCATCAATTCTATTATATTCATAGTATGCAATTATACATATATCAACGCTGCGTGCAAAGTTATTATAATGAAAAGGTAACTTTTGAAACGTTTGATTTATGTTTTGTTTAGTTATTTAACGTGTAAGATGTTTTATGAGTTATTTTAGTATCTTTAGGTCTCACAATATATTATTGAGCGTTAAAATTTACCATGAAAGTTGTGTTTTAAACTTTTTTTTAATTTTCTTTATTTAACTACAATAATGCGTATAAAAAAATAACCTACTTCAATAAAACTATTCTAATTATATATACAATAATATAAAAATTAATACAATTGTCAAAACAGTAAATTAAACCATGAAATGAATTAATTTAGAATCCTAATGATATTTTAGATTGAGGTGATCGTATGAAATACGAGTACTTATCTAAAAGTTTGCGTTGATTTCTCTACAAACACACTTGAATGGTAAAACCTTTCAACAATATCTAAGACAGTGAAGGAAAACATCGTAAGGAAACCGGCATGTCATAGAACCTAAAAAGTTCGAAAACATTATTTTGTCAAGTGCACGAAAGGAGCACGATAAGGAGAAGAAGAAGAAGACAATATCTAAGACAACATCAGAACGGAATCTGATACCATCAAACAAGCTCCGTCGATACGGCCCATCACACACTTCAATTCGAAAAAAATGAGCGAAATAATGACCGGATCCGCAGCTTACCAATTTCGGCGTTGAATGGTCTCCATGGCTACCGACGCGTGGACGTTCCACAGGCTTGCCCACAGTTATTCCGACTGACTATTACGACATCAGCTGAGAAAACCATTTACATAAGAACACAGATAAATTTTGTAGATACATTACTTTAGACAATAGTTCTGTTACATCTTCCTGATTCACAGCAACACATCGGTTGTAACAGCAACTAAGTATTATGGATTATTTTCAAATAAATTAAGAGATACTTAGCAGCCCTAATCATGCCAGACTTAATAAAAGGAGTGGCACCTCACGCATCCAGTCTGAAACAAAGCCCAATCAAGCTATTAAGCGAAAGGAAGGACAGAAACCTTGTTTCAATCGGTTTCCCACGATGCGTGTTCTGAACTGGTTTTCCATCTCTTTTGGCTCGTGAATTCGTTGTAGTACGACAAAGACAGAAGATTGCAAGTCCACATGTTACAAGAAAGAAAAGCTGTCCTGGAGGACCAGGTTTTAACGAAACAAGAATTGGGGTCAAAGAGCTGCTTATAGTTGAGTAATATTTTGTGTAATATAATAATTTATTGTGTTTGGAATATTGCGCTTGTAAAAGTTTACAACTTAGAAAGCTTGTTGTAAAGCTTCTCAAATGATATGGCAATATGACAAGACATTGAGAACGCTATCTATAACATTGTAAGTTTAGGAAGTATATGCGTCGTAGTTTGGAGCTGTTTTGAAGCAGGTAGAGGATCCATTGTAACGATAACTGTCCCGAGGGCCAGGGATGCTGTTTATTGTTATAACTCAAATCGGCAAAAGTGATACAAATCTCCCAAAGGGACTAACAGATATTGGCACATTATATAATGGAAAACGTAGCTCGCTGTTAGCACGTTTTACGATGAATTTGCTGATATTAAATTTTCTGTGCTGCAAAACACAAGAAAGATCTGAATTTTCACAATACCTTAAGCACAAAATGCTTAAGGTCATCGAAATTTTTAAAATACTTAGAATAAGAATATGATAGACTCTTTATTACAATGTACCACACCATATGGGTGATCGTAAATACTATTAAATTAAAACATTCCCATCAGGAAGATGACATGACTAAGCAAATAAAATTCAGTCGGATTTCTACTAGTTCTGAATAGGATTTCTCCAACTTCTTAGAACAAAGAGAGCAATCTCATTAACGAAATACCTCATCCTTAAGTAATATTCTCGAATATCCCTTACAAGCCAATCAAGCATACGAAGGTTTACGTCAATAGGACGATCTTGTTGAACAAAGATTATCGTGTATTCAGGGGTTTCTATTCCAAAGCAGGTAGAGCATCCCTTGTCAAATGACGATAGTTAAGCCACACGTGTGCTTTTATCCGATAAATCACTGGCTCGCTATACACGTCAAACACGTATGATGCCGTGAATTTGAAAGGCAAATGTACCTGAACTAGAAATTTGTATGGCTGGTTATGCTTCTATTTCTACGACTATACATTGTGCAATACTTGGTCACCAAATACTACTGTACTAACCGTATCACTGTATCGAGGGATATGGTTGTTTTTGCATACTAAAAACAGCTTATACTAGCTACCATAACACGCTTATATTTTAAACAATGTATCGCATCAGAATTTCAAAGTGCTGATGGAAACAATTCAATCTTTTTTGAACCAACTGTCTTGGTTTTAAGTATGTCTGAGTAACATTCAAACAAAAACAAGAAGTGTGGTTTCTTTTCATTACATAACTTTGTATATAAACAAAAGTCTGTTTAATGTGATGGTCCATTCTGACTCATGCTCTTTTTATCGGATCGGAACCAGTTCTCCGAAAAAAAAAAGATTCTACGAGCTGACCTGCGCTCCCGCAAGTTCACTACGAAGTTACCAATTCACCTGAGTGTGAGTGAGGTACATCTGTGTGTTTTGTCTGTGTAGTGTTTTTGTCTGTGTGGGTTCTTTGTAGGCAGCGATTGTAGGCTTTGAAACCTACATTGGATACGCGGGTTTGTATCAGTGTGTGTGCAGCGAGTCATAACCTGTTCAATGTGGTTGAATGAAGAGTGGCTCAAGAGGTAAGCTACTTTCTACCGGTCGCTCTGCAAGCGGGCCACGCGATGTTTACCAAATTGTGCGATATGTCTATAATCCTTCAAGTCTACAAAAGTCTGGAAATTGAACGCGATTGAACACCCTTTTGATGTTTTTAAGTAGATTGTTACGTAGCCGAACACTTTCGCTTAGTTATAAAGACTATAAAGTGGGTTATTTCGTTCATCGTTACTTCTAGTTCGTGTGCTTTTACGACCGTTTGCTTTCCTTGATTTAAGAGTAAAGAACCATACAGTTATTACTTTATTACGGACCCAAGATTTTTCCGAAGTCCTGTTTATTCAGTACTTACCTACTTTAATAAGGAAATAAGTATCATCAGAGCACATTGCATCTGACAGGTCTAGCGGTGTGGTGTGGTGCCGTTTCGTTTTGTGTCGAGTGTGAAAGTGGCTTCGACCGATGTACCGTGGATCGAAATATAGACATTCATCTCAGGCTTCAAAAAGTTAATAACATTAGCAGCAATATTTTTGATCAATATATAACACGTAGCTATGAACGAAAAACTAATAGGTTGAAGATAGGTTACAGCGTTAGAGAGATAGGTAATAGGTACAAAACTCACAAAAAAAAAACTTATGGAATCGTTTTTATAGGTAGCTTAAATGATCCAACTCAGCATCCGATGGCATCGTGCTTCGATAAGGTTCTAGCTTCGTATTTTTTTTTCTTATACATATTGTCACATAATAACATATTCACATCCCATGCTATGCTAGAGATGTTGAAGAAGTAATCTGGGTTTCTAGTCCATCCAACGCCAACCATAGATCACTCTATTCAAATCAGTGATTTATGATAATATTTTGTGAAATTCTGTAAACTTCCTAGCCAATTAAAATGTCACCTTGATATTTATCAACGAACTTTGAAACGGATTTCTATGCAATAGTCGGTTATTAATAGAGACAGCTTCCCAGAGGGAAAAATACAAAGCCAAGTTTACAAATGGTTTACAATGATTTGTTTATATATGGAATTTCTATCAACTACTAAAATATGGTTAATAGCTAATCTATTACGCCGGCCGCAAACGAGCCATTCACCACAGCGACCTGCGCGCGGCGGCGCGCTTGCGTCTGGCGTTAAAGCGCCTAGCCCGTCTCGTCTCTAAACTTGTTTACAAAAAAAATGGCAATCAATGAGTAGGAACTTATTTCGGAGGTTTTTTTTAAATAATTGTACTAAGTTGTAAAAATAATTTATAGACAACCTTTATACTTAGGGCCAAGATAGTAATTCATAAAACGTGACCTATATTTAAAAACCACAACCAGACGATTAATCAAATTGTAAGAAGTTAGAGGTACCAACATAAAAATACCTTGAAAATTACAAAGGTAAAATCATCAAAAACTTAGTCACATTTTCTATTCAACAGCTAGTCGTCTAAATTAATTAATTTTTCGTCACCATTACATTACATAACTTCTATAGATTATTTTAGTTTTTGGATATATTGGTTTAGATAAAACCAGATACCAGGTTTATCGCTAACATACTACGTATCCCAGTAAGTACAATATTTACTATACATACATATGTATACTTCAATTACCTTGTAGGTATATGTTTTGCTCAATTAGGTAGGTATTTGAAGTGCCTAATATAGACCAATCCTCATTCAAAACAAATTGGCAATCTAAACCCACCAGAAAAGTCTTAACCTGCGTAAAAGGGAAAAATGCGAAGGTGTGAATTCAATGCGGGTTTAATTCGGACATTGACTGAAATTGGGTGGCGTGAAGGGAGTGGTACAAAGGACCCTGTCCACGCCATTAGGGCCCATTGATACGGGCCGGTCCCGTGAGATGAAATGTATGTGGGGTGTTTTGGAAATAGCTCGCTAACCGCAGATTCGTTTCGACGCAAGTTCCACGCCTGGAATTTTTATCGCGTGTGCTTTGTATGAGGATCATCTATCCGAATGGCACCCTCACTGGTTGATTAAATGCAGAGGTTTAGGTGGCAATTTAAATGATTTTAGGTCGTGTATAAAAATAAAATGGCAATTATGGCATAAATTACGAAAATCTGCCCGGGCTGATATTGTCTTATGCTTTCGGTTTTACTTTTATTTTAAACTATTCATTCATATTATAAAATCAAAGCGATTTATGATATAATTATAATAAATTTATAGGTTCTTACTACGGACGTCAACGTGTAAATTGGCACGAATAGCTGATGATAGCAAATAATAACAGGATATTTTACTTCCCTGATATTCCAGTTTCCAAATGTTCAATATTTTATCCACTCAGTTGATTGGGTGGTTAACGAGGCAAAAATGATTGTTTGCTCATCTTCTTAATAGCGTCTCGATAGCCTCTTTTCGTTACCTCAATCAACAGACCTTAATTTGACCCTGAAGTAAAAATAATGTATTTTACTCAAGTTGAGAGTGAGTAACATTATATCTATGGGAAATTCAATAGACACTCCTCCGAATGCCCATTGTATAAACAATAACTTCCAACAGACAATGGAAACAAATATCTAACTAAAACCATAAATCCTGGGCCCTACAATTAATATGGGCATAAATTCATTCGAGGGTAACGTTTTTGTTTAGCTATAGGGTGAATTTCCCTCTACAAAACTGTAAATAAAATTAAGTTGTTGTTCAAAGAAAAGTAAAACTAACTAAATATGAATTTTATTATGAAGTGCGTAGAGGAAACCAACCTTATTATTTCAATGAAGAGGATACATTTAATATAAATTAAATATACTTGCAATGTTATTTTAAAATACTGTATAATGGAATAATGCCTATTGTGAGTCGGTTTTTGATAAAATGAATTAGTACCTATAATTATAGTAGAGGAAAAGCTGAGTAAATGCCGCGGATAAAATATAATAAAGTGATTACTACAGCTCTTTAGAATCGACGTTATGGTGTTTCGATAAGTAAAACGATAATTCCTGGGTAAACCATTATGGTTACACATTGGTTTCTCCAGGAATCGATATTATTTTATTGCCACTTTCAGTATTTTTAAGTTTGAACAGTGTTCTACTATTTACATATAGGTACTCCTCTCTTAAGCCATGTTCTGACGGTGCAAGATTCTACCAATTCTACCTATGTATATCGGTGTTTTTGCGAACGATCTCGCGCCACCTCGCATGAGTTTGCACCGCACCTTTGAAGTTACCGATTCACCGCAAATCAGAACCGCGACAAACGTTGCGCTACCTCTTGAGTCTGCGCTACCACGGATGCTCTTCCCTTTCGCGGCGGTGCGGGTTGATCCGCATCCATCTATAAAATCGCGGGTCGTGGGAACGACCCATTATGAGTACCTATATTATGAACTTCGCTATAGAAAAAATGCTACAATGCATAATGCATATCGTGAAACGAAATTATACTAAATGTTTAATAATAGTTGCTTGTTAATGGTATGTAATCATACTAATAGACCATCATCTCCGGTACTCAGTACTTTGGGTAGATATACCTTCCCACTCTCTTAGAATAAAACAACTCACATTTCGTCATACATATAAATTGCTCACGATAAAAACCGTTTGATATCGGAACTTGCCTTTCAATCAAAGTAATTTCAACCTTATGATGAATGTAGTAAAGATAATTGTGTAACCAATGTAAAATTGCAGGTGAAGTGCAAACGCGGGTCCACCGCATCAAAGGCCGAGGTTACTCAAAATGTCAAACTATCAATTCCATTTCAGCTTCGGGCGTAGCCAAATCGGATCAGATGAATATTTTCTAAATTAATGAAGCGGCTCATAATAGTAGAGATGTTTTAGTAAAATGCATGCCCCTCTACTCGCGACAGATCAATCTAAGTAAGGGCATTTGTAAGTCAGCGATGGAGGGGTGTGCATTTTGAGACTGAAAGATTTTTACAAGATTTTTATTGAGAGATTCCATATTGTCATAGAAGCAGAGTTAATTTCGCTCTTCAAGGGGTACGCCAGAACAAATTTCGTGCACTTAGTCTGCGGAGCGAAACTGCTAAAAAGCGTTGAAACTAAATTCTTAAGGCACAGAATACGGCACGCCGCTATCTCGCTTGCACATTTGTATATTTTCGAAGATATAAATTTACTGAGTATAAATTAAAAAAGTGGATTGGTCATTTTGTTACTGCCTCATCATTTGTTACTTGGTCATAATGTGCAGCGCGATAGCGGCGCGCCGGATTCTGTTCCTTAACGTTCTTTTTTATTGCAGCTTAGCATGATCTGACGCCACTTTTTTTGCTGACATTCCCTCAAGCATAAATGGAGAGCCACAAAATGTCCCCCGAAACTAATGGCGCAAAGTTCAAAGTTCGTAAAGCTGACAATTTGGAGAGACGCGTGATAGAGCTGACCCATCATTATGGTCGAACCGTCAAGAGCTATAGTCGTTTACATAACGACCTTAGCGAATGACGGTGAAAAGACAGCGGACAAAAAAACTTCGTCGCTTTTACACGAGTAACAGTGCACTGAGGTAGAGTTACTTTTGTCGTGAACAAAAAAACACTTATGAGTTTATGAAAATATGTTTTTTGTTGAATAGGCATGCATCTGGCATCTTGACTCAAATGTTTGGTAAAACTATATAGGTATATTTTATAACAGAATAAAAATGTTAACTAATATGTTTTACTTAAAAAGGAAAAAAAAAAAATTTTTGAGTAGGAAAATATCTCAATAACTCTGAATAACCATAATTGAAAGTATAAAACTAATTCCACTGAATAACATTAATTAATATTTCCTTCCTTCCCTTAGATGATGTCACAAAATGGTGATGATAAGGTTACTAAGCGGGCTAACCAAAGTATGTTAGGTAGTCGGCTCACTATATAGGGAAAAATTGCAAACCGGTCTTTATAAAAATAGCAAGCAAGTGACTTCTAGCTCAACAATATTTTTGGTTAAATAGTTACATATACATATAATATACATATATTGTACGCCACTTGTACCAAAACCAGATAAATCCAATATAATTCATATATTAGGGTACCTATTGTTTTTAAGTGTACGTAAAGACAGAGGCATTATCTGTAAACGTCAAACGATTAGTGACACGCTCCCTTTGTGTTTTTTTAACAAAAGCACTTAGCTAGATAGCCCACATACATGAAAGCTGTTTGATGTGCTATTCCGTAATAGCTGTTGTTCAGCCATCAATGGTAATAACAAATAAAACGGCTAAGTACGTGTTGGACCACGAACTGTGGTAGAGTTCCGAATCATTACGACTTAATATGATGTAAAGTAAAAAAAAAGTAAAAATTTATTTATTTCAATTATAGTACATACACTTGAAAGAAAGCTCTCCCTACCAAAGTGAGCTGAAAAACTACTTGTGTCTTGGTAGTGAGTACCTTCCACTTAATTTTACATATACGTGTACTTACATATTTAGTGCCGATTTCAAAAATATTACAATATAAAAATATAATCTAATCTAATTCAGACATGCACAAATAAAGAGAATTGCTGAGAAATTAATTAAGACTTAATATGATGTAAATCTTGAATAAATATTTTTGTAGTCAATGTGTATGTTTATTGTTTTAAACTTTTGCAAGTTACTTCAGTCTAATTTCGTAGATATTGAAATTGCTGATTTTCACAAAATTTCACATCAAATGTTAAAAAATGTTGTCTTCCTTTTATTTGCGACACTATGTTATTTAGCAAAAAATAATCCTTATGAAGAAGCCTTTCTATCGGTATGATAAAACCACAGGGTGATTATTTTTCTCGTGTAACGGGTTTGATTCCCAGTTCAACCATGTAATTATTTAAATATCTATGAATGCAGTTTAAATTGTTTTAAAATTAAAATAATGTCTTCTTTCAGTAAAATGTTCCATCTACAATTTTCAAGGTACTTTCCCTCCATGTGGCATACTCGTGGGACGCCCTGTATACCTACATATATCTGTTTAAAATGCCTGTGATATAGTTCTTGGCGAACGCTGAACCCAAGAAACGTGCAACACCAAAAAAAAATCAGTTTAGTTTCAAGCGCCTCTCTCAACACTCGCTCACCGTTAGAAAAATAAAACATAATCAATCTGGCTAATTATGCATTTAGAATTAATGTGTTATACATAAACACATAGTTATACGTTCAATCATAAACCGATTACAAACTCAGGGTTCTGTGTTCAGACTTATTCACCTGCACAAATTGCACCCAATAAATCTGCAAGGTTTTGGCGACACACCAAGACGCCTTTGCGAGTCCAGAATGGATTTTATCGCTATTATTTATGCATTCAAATGAACATTTCACATTCTTAGTTTAGTTAGTAACAATATTGTTTTCAAATATGAATAAGAAAAAACTTGGTTAACTACGAGATTTATTAAGTAAGTTAGAGAAACAATGTTACTCATCAACGCGTACTTTTTTGTACTCGTATATTATGTTACTTCACCTTATTCAAATCTAAATTTCGACTTTAGTTGATGACTGTACTCTATCTCTATTCAGTCAACGACGACTGATATTACGTAAGTAAGTTATTTTCTTACACCACTTCTTTGTTCGTCATATTGTACACGATACAGAAGTAGATAACTGTTAAAAAATACGTATCTACCTACATATAAATAAAACAACTGTTTTTTTATTATTGTCTATTTCACAAAATGAAAACACAAACTAAAAAGTTTAAATACAGTCCACAAGGCCACTAAGCATAATGCATTTATGTAAAATGGTTGTTAATCCTACTATCCTACTTACTACTAATATTATAAACGCGAAAGTTTGTAAGTATGGATGGATGGATGGATGTTTGTTCCTCTTTCACGTTAAAACTACCGAATGGATTTTAATGAAACTTTACAATAATATATCTTATACATCAGAATAACACATAGGCTACAATTTATAAAGATAGCTGCGCAGACGAAGTCGCGGGCACCAACTAGTTATTTATAAAGAAAGGGCCATTCTTTTTATATTGGTAGAATTTATAATTATTGATATTGATGATCGATAATTTATTATTGCTTTGTATACTTAGCCCACCATAAAAATAACAAAATACTAAAACTAATTTTATTTATTATCATTATGGGTAAGGTAATGTTTGTTAGTTTGGCATTGAATAGTGTGAATTTAAGAATACAGAGTGTTTATGTTTTGTATGCCAATTTTGTGCGTGAGTGTACTAAGTGCATTTTTAGGAGACTCAGAGTCTGTATAAGATTTAAATAAAATATCGGTAATAAAGTGGAATTTCATTAAAAAATATTTTAGGTAGTAGAATACATAGGGTACGTAATCTCTACGTCTCCATTTTGCTAAGGTTGTTGCATGAAATGATTTACATATTTATACCAATTTATATTTATGATGTCCGTAGTGTTTTGTATGATAGGTAATTTTTGTGGGTGATCCATACTAACGCACGCATTGCGTGTCTCACACGACATAATATAATACACATTAGACATAATGCCATAATTATCATTAGCATTGGCTGGTATGGCATTGCTTGCATAATCTGTGGAGTGAAGTAATTATTAAAATTGATGCTACTGGTTTTATCAATAAATTACAATCTCGTTTATTGATTGATCTAGATACATAATCGGAAGATCAACATTATAAAACTGGTTTTGATTCAACCGATAAATGACAAATTATAAATCAACTCGATCTCTAGGAGCTCTACTATATATCTTGTATCTTATTCCAGCTCATACTCACATCGAATTTCAGCTCAATCGATTTAGTGGTTTCGGAGTATCCTTCTTCCCAAACGTTTGTATTATTATAGGGGAAATTTATGCTACTTACATCACTTACCATTTAATATACCATTTCATCGGCTATTGATAAATTCACGAAAATATTTTATGACCTATTTTTTTACGATATCATATAAACTTTTAAGTCGAAATCTCTGATATGACCTATCACTAAGAATTGTTAATGCGTCTGTTTCCCATCGTACTTTATGTACTACATATAAGTTTATTTGTGCGGATATAAATCCCAGTCGTAGAACCATCCCACATCCAATTTACATTATAGCTTGTTTGTTAATTAAAGACGGAACTATTGCGGAAATGTTCTAACACGCACATCAAACCAAGTCATAGAATTTGATGATTTCAATTTTACGATCTCGCTAGTGTAGTATTTGAGGCCGCTTTATAATCGTGTATGCTGAGCTTAAAAAAATGGTGTCTAGACGATCTATCAAGCGAAAGATTGGGTGTCGATGCCAAAGTCACCAGATAAGAAAAACACTCAATACCTACCTTATGTTTGTTATACCTACTCTTTGTAAGAAGGTATACTCTTATTTTTTCTAGTTTTCTTGATTAGGTAAATTTTTGGACATCATTCTCATTGCTTCGATTATCAAAACTTTCAGTAGAATAGGAACTAATACTTTTTTCGAGCTACCATTCCCACACCCGTATTCTAAGTCAGTCCTTATCCTCAAACTCATCTTATGTAAGAAGTAAAATGGCCGCCGCTCAAAAAAATCCTCAACATAAGGAAAATAACTGAATTTTACTTAACGTTTTATCTGTCTCCTGTCAAATTTCAATCAATACCTCCGTATTTACTTGATAAAAATACTTGAGTGAAAAAATAAAGTGACTGTACAACGATACCATTTTCCTTAGCTTGAAGGAATTAGCGTAGGTATTTCCGTAAGTGTGAAAATCGTCTTAGAATACGCTGTTTATATATCGTCAAGGTGTTTAAATGATAGGAACAGTTTGATATTATACGTGATGATCAACCAAGAGAGTTCGTAGTACAATATCACAAACAAATTCTACCGTGAAGCTTGCTTTCAAAACTCAACCCAGAACAGCAGAATAATCGTTAGATTAAATGCAAGATGTGTTATAATAAAATATTAATTTAAGGGCTCTTCATAAATGTTGCCTCCAAAACTCCATAGAAGCCTCTAGTAAAGTCGCAACCACCACTACTTTATAGGGGCATGACTTGACTTATGGACTCTGACTTATGACAAAATAATCTCTCCAATTACTTGACACTGGCTATATACCTTTGATGTGAAGCCAAAACCGAAGAACTTAGGTTCTTCGAAAGAAAAAAAAATAAAAAAAAATACATAGAGCTGTTTTGATCGAAATCAGATTAAATGGACATTTTACAGATCAATTTATGGATTATTCGAAAAGTAGTGCTAATAAAAAATATCGTGTCACTAGTTCCTTCGAACCAGTGTGGTGAAAGGATTTCAAGTGCGCCTCGAAGAGGCTCCTTTTGTGCACTAAAGTGCTTTAAAGTCTTTTAGTGCTAATAAAGATGATCGTATGTAATACTACCCTTTAAACTAATAATGTTTATAAATATTAATTGAATTGTAAATCACCTTAAAAAAACTCTTTTACCTCTTATTTCATAAAAAAAATGTGATATCTTTCAACTTATTTTATTAACCAATTTCTTAATTTTTGAATTATTTCTATTAATGGCGAGTTTTTAACGCAAATAAACCCAACAAAATACTGCATACGTCTCAGCAACTTTGCATGCGAATTTCAATAACATTTGACAAAGCGTAAACTTGAGTCACTTGCCTTGGCTTTTGAACGCGGCATAAGTTTCGACACCTGACACTTTCTCTCCGCTACGCTGTTAGACAAATCGACAGAGTACTTGCTAAGTGAGTAGATAACTTTTTTATAAAAATGACAACAAATTGATTTCGATTAGTTCAGGTAACAAGAGCTCAATGAGCCCATTTGATTGCTACTCAGCTATAATATCCATTTTTTTCTTTACCATTAATCAATACATAAAATGAATTTAAAAAAGGCTATCTGAAAAAAAAATAGGTACTTATGATTACATGCCACCTGCGTAATATCAAGGACAATCCTATTTGCAGCAATCGTTCGTAGAA
This sequence comes from Lobophora halterata, assembly GCA_932526365.1. NCBI lineage: Eukaryota > Metazoa > Arthropoda > Insecta > Lepidoptera > Geometridae > Lobophora > Lobophora halterata. Next base: position 5,666,469 of record OW052012.1, read on the forward strand.
AACGTGCCCACATAGAACACAGATAATTCACAGTTGCTCAACTTCCTCTTATCACATAGATTTATTCATGAACAATAGAGCCGGCTCTTAAAAGAACAGAGTAGCGAAAAACAACTTTTTTGACTTATTCTTTGGAGAGGGCTCAAGATTCGTAGACAGCCGGACAATGCACCCACAAATTGGATTGCTGGTGCTTCGAGCACCGAAGTCGACAATGTAAAGCTAAAATTAAAGTAACGCAAATAGAGACGTGTTTCAATTCGCAACCAACCTTGATGCTTTAGAATTATTACGTATGCCTAACAAGGTTTACAAGGGGCAAATTAAGACAAAGTTAGTTGATAATATAACTAATTTTATCTCTTACCTATTTTAGGTGTTAAATATCTCCAACCAGTGCCGCCACTATGGCTTAAATCAGCAACAAGGCATGCGCATCTGTAGCTGTATTATGGGATATTATCGTGTAGATGATACACTGTACAGCCTGTACCGGGTTCACCGTAAAGCAGCAGTAATTGGCCGCCCGGCCTGCTTCAGTCACGAGTCCTGCGCAATCTCGACCAGCATTCAAACCACGAACTGTTGTATCACAACACGACAAAGAAACCGTATTACTGTTGTGTCCGCTTACATTCACTACAAACTTACTGACCTTAGAAAAAATACTTGCAAGGACGCTTGTACATTAGCATCTTCACGAACTTTTTGAGCGCTTTGTGTAATCTGCACTCGAGCGTATCGATGAAATACATAATTTAGAAGATATTTGTTTGGTATTGTTTTGTAGTTAATGTTTGATCTAAATACATATGTTTTTATCAAAAATACTCTTATGCAAACCACATTATGTTCTCATCGTTTACAGTTCATTCAAAAGTTTGTCTGGAACAAATTACGCAATAGTTATTATATTATATCTTACTACTTAAGCAGTTCAATGTATGTTATCTACAAAAATACACATATATTATTTTGTAGAGTAGGTATAGGTACCTATATTTAAAATTCCTTAAATACTTATTCAAAGAGCGATGTAATTCTAGATATTTAAAGCAAAGATTAAGTCGATCCACTTTCAGTTACAAGTTTCCAATATTAGACGAATTTCTGGCGGCTCTGGCGCTAGTCCCACCCATTAGGATGTTGGCGGAGAGCCAACGATCGAGGTGCAAGTATTTGTAAGCCAGCATTCAAGGAAGTCAGGGATCTCGGAATAGATGCCACGTGGACGAACCGTTGCATTATTGAAGGGTTTTTCTATTGCTATTCGAGCAAGGTGTTTCTTATATTTTTTACGCCAATTTGTTACGATACGAGCTAGGAACTCTCTAGGATGGTAAAAGATCACGCCTCATCATGACCAGAAAAGTGCTACACAGGACTTTGAATCGGGTCCTTCTCATCCGCTGCAAAAAAGTTTCCCAATTGCATTCGAATCTAATTTAAATTTTGCATAAATTATAAAAACATTTTTTATTCCCAACCGCTGCAGTAAGTAAGTGCAAAGTACAGTCAACAGCGGAACGGCAACAACATCAAAATGTAAGAGCGAGTAGAATGACGTCACTCGTGTTCATAACTAAAAGTGCAACATACACTTATTTTATTCCATTATTATCATTTTCCTGGTAACATTGTTTTTTTATGTAACATCTGTAATATTTGGAATCATCAATTTATATATAAATGACTTCGTCCTGAGTGACTGACAGACAACGCACAAGTTATACCAGTGGACGTACATAGAGTGTATAATAGAGCTCGGGAAGGTACGCTAGTGTACTAAGAAAGGAATTTTGCTTGTATTGTGAGAGTGAGGAGTATATTTATTATTGATTACTACAATTACAATGGTTAAAGTAAGGACCCAGTAGTTAAACAAAATCGTATTGAAAACTTTCCTTGCTAACTGTACTAGAACTCTTCGGATGCAATTTGGGAATAAAAATATTTATTTTTTTTAGTACTAAAAATTTTGCAGCCGATGAGAATCAATGTATGATTATTTTTTTCGAGAACAATGGAACAGATGCCACTGAGAATAACTCTTTGAATCACAAAGGCTAGAGCTATACTTCTAAAGCGCTCGTCCACTGTATGACTTTTCATGATCAGTCTCATTAGCCTATTTTCTCCCAAGGTATATAACTTATCTTGCGGAATAAACAAATAGGGCGCTTTTCTCAACCGCTACCAATTTTTTGATCGAAAACGAATGCAGCAAAATATAGCGAAAATTCATTAACACAGTGAAGTCAGCAAAATTTCTTGGCTTACGATTCACACAGAAACACTCTAGTTCTAGAATCAGCAAAATGTCTTAGCTTACGATTATATCACAGAGAAACTTACCTTACAAATACAATACCTTACAAAGTGAAATTAATGATATCATGCACAACTGAGTAAACCTATAACTAAAGATTTCCCTAATGAAGCGGAGCAATTATAAATGCATCTCAATATCTGGGTCAGCGCTAAAATAAGGTTTTACATAGCATGTTCAGCCCCGACGAATGAGGGCAAGGTGCCACAAGTACCATCAGAGTATCAAAGCAGGAAGGTTGTATGTAGTTGTTATCTTCAATCTGGCTTATTTTAAACATACATTTTGTAATTTTATTTTCGGGTTTTTTATGATGTGCGGCAACTTTATAATTATCAATGATTTGGCTGGTATTCAAAGCTGATAAAAAAAGTATTCTCAGAAATATACGGGCGAACCTTTAATGAATCAACAGATATACCCACAGATATATCGACAGATATAGATATATAGGCAACCCCCACGCTTTTCTATGGGATAAAAAACGAATAACACTCCTCGTTGGGATTTTTTACCATCTAGTAACACCGTGAAGTGGATGTGATTTGTAGGGGAAAAATCGATCATTTACGTTGTAACTATGGGAATAACAATATTAGTAAAAAATATTTTTTATTCCAAGGCGGATGCGTCAGACTCATATGCGCTTGGATTATTATGAACCATTAACAAATTATTTTAAAAATTACGATAAAATTGGTAGGTTGATAGATTTAACTATTTTTTTCATTCGGGTTTTGTTTACGTGACAAATATTATACGAGTATAAAATCCTAGCCATTTAGTGAGATTGATCGACAATTGGTTCAATTTATTCAGTCGCATGTAAGTATTTGAATGGTGAATAGAAACCATAGTTGAGCGTAGATATAGCATACCTACATTGTATGTATTGGAGTAGAAAGTTAAGTTGTGGTAAAAGTGAGATTCAGTGCGGGAAAACATAGTAAGTATAGCGTGTCATGTCAACATGCAGTGGGCCTGTTGCGAGTGTAGGAACAAATATAGGTATTACACGAAAGTATGGTTAATATTCCAACGAAATTACGTTTGTAAGGTGTACATTAGTATATATTTTCTTATACATAAATGAATAAATGCAAATGAAATCATTAAAACAAATAAAGAAGTATGTTGTTCTCAACAAATTATAACTCTATCGAATGATAAATTGTTCCACCAATTAGAATTTACAGTTATGATGAAAAAAGAAACTAGTTTAACAAGTATCAGTTTAATTACTGATTACTAGAAGTAAGTAAGCAAGTCATATAAGTAAAAGTATCATCAAAATAATTTTCGTAAAGATAAAAAAGTTAAAGGAGTTCATAACCTACTATCCTTTCCAATATTTATTAATATAAAGTGCGAAAGTAGATGAATGTTTGTTAAATAGTTTGTACAAGCTGAATACGCCATTTAAACGGTAAAATTTGAGCGGTAAACCTCAAGTGGACTTGGGCAGGACACCTGGCCAGACGCAGTGATGGTAGATGGAGCAAATATCTCACCGAGTAATGGCCAAGATCGAACCGAAGAAATCTGGGTCGTCTAAAAGCACGTTTGGTTCATGATAACATAAAAGCAGTAGGAAACACCTGAACGAGAGACGCCCATGAACGGGACCCCTCCCGACAAATGAAAGGAGGCCTATACCGTCACTACAGGGTATATCAGCAAGTGTCATCCACTGGTGACACTTGCTGATGATGATGATACGCCATTTCACATAATTATAATGCATACGCCTGTAGGTGCTATTGTCTTGTATTAGTTGTGCCACATAGTCGTACATCAAAGAGAAGCGCATGCAACACGGATCTCTTCGCTATGTAGCGCAGACACGCTACTGACACCCTAATCAAGCTAATCATTTAAACTATCTATACATTTTTTTTACAAGATTAGTAACTTTGTTGTAGAAAGTAAACTGCTTTCTTTGTTTTTGCTGAAATTAATAAGTCAAAAAGTTTCGTAAGTGGGTAATTCCACTTCAAACATACATATTATATTTCGAACTAATATTTTTATGCATACAACAATTTATTAAAATAAGCAAAGCTACCCGTGCCCTGTTATTTAGCTCTACGCTACACAATTCGAGGTCGATGCAACGCCGCTGTCTCTTTTCACCATGTGGTCGGATAAACCTGTTTCGATTTGAATCTAACTCACTTCACTACACTACGTATGTTTACGATGGAATATTGAACATGTATTTGAGATTTGTACTATCGCTATTCGTATTGTCGCTGGTACTTTATAGTTACTTCTACTATACTATATATATATAGTTACTACTACAATAGTTTGACTAGTTTATTGTGTTTTAAAGATAAGCTTCTATATATTATATATAGTAACAAACAAGCTAGCTTATTTGAGAACATTTGCCATTAGAAAGCGGTATCCACAATCAATACTTACACAAGTTGGAATTATGAGAGGATAGGTAATTATTTTCCTCCGATAAAACTAGAAATCTTAGGATTGAACCTTGTATATTTAAAATAACTATTTTTGCGTTTCCACGAACCCATTACATTTCCATTCCATTAGCAATGGTAATGAACAAGAAGCGAATAGACGAAGAAACAAAGGGAACCATTCCGGTATGAATTACCCTAACTAAACAAGTGCCTAATTTGTTATTTATTATATTCTCGTATTTAGAGCTCATTAGAAGGATACGCTTCTATAATATTTAGGTTTTCGTATTGTTATTGAAGTATCGGTGTTTTTGTACATTTGTTATGCTGTATAAAGATGTCCCTTTCTATGTTTAATTTTCTATCCTGTGAGCCTTAAATAAACTGTTTTATTATCCTTGACAAATCTTCCACATTTTTTTTTTATGATCTAATATACCAGTCTTATCTTATCAGTATCACTCAATTTTGCTTTGCAAGATTTTTTTTTCAATTCATGTTGATAATATGAGTTTTTATTTTGTCTCAGTTTTTTGCAATGTTCGAGAATAATGGATGACTAGAGGCATAGAACTAAAAAAATATATTTTAGAAGAATCAGCACTATCCTACGTACGACCTTGTCGGATATGTGTAAACAATCTTATTACATAACAAGGCCGACTTAGTTGGCGGCTATTACTAAACGTTGCATGACCACACCAATTAGTATTTGGAATAAAAACCATTGCGTGATACACACTTATTACTTTTTACATTTCGTACTTAGAGGTTCTTGTCCTCTGTTCCTTGCAAATTGTTGTAATGGCCATTTATCTAGATAGATAGATTATATTTATTTCCTATTTAGAGATAATGGTCAAGAGAACTTTAATCTAAAGCAAAAGATCCGTAGATTAAAATACTAAAATATTACAGACACTAGGATAAGTTAATTTTATTTATATACTGTTATAGTATTATATTATCTGTGTTGTAGCTATATAAAATAAACATAAAACTATCGCTGACGGCAACAAACGATGAAGCATACCTACCTGAAAACCTTGGCCAAACAAGATTCTGCATCTAGCCATGTAGGAGTAAGTTGTTTTGACTATTAGAAGCCTGCATATGATATAAAGTATTCTTCACATTCAATATCCAGGCTGGTAAATCAATAAAACTGCGTCATCATCCTGTCAATTTTCGAAACGAAAAAACACTATCTAGGTGTTGAGTCTAACTAATAGGCTAGTAAAAGAAATAACATTGCCAACAGCAATAAAAAGTAACCGTATGCTCGAATGTGGCGCAAACAATGAAAAACTGTAATAGACTTTTGTTTTGAAATCAGTGTTTTCGTATTCGCTTAATAGGTATGTCTAGACGTTTTTAAAGAGCTTTAGCTTTGTTTGCTAAAAAAGTGAAATGTTGATATGTATTTTAAATTGCTGAGAATTTAAACTATTTTTTATCGGAATAATCGAAATCTCATGATATTATTTCAGGAATTTTTAGATAGATAGATTATTCTTTATTGCATCATCATCATCTCCCTGCCCTTATCCCACACTTAGGTGGGGTCGGCACAACATGTCTTCTTCTTCCATTCGTCTCTATCAGCCGTCATATCTGTACTCACGCCTGCTTTGTTCATATCCTCTTTCACACAGTCCATCCATCTTTTCTTTGGTCTTCCTCTTCTCGTAAATCCATCTACTTTCTGTAATTCTGTAATTCTTTATTGTACACAAAAAACACGATATGGTATAAAATATTTAAAAGAAAATACATGTACAAAGGCGAGCTTAACCCTAACAAGAGTTTTCTTCCAGCAAACCTTAGAGGCTAGAGAGAGGCTATGGTAAATGTGGGGGCGTGTACTGTAATTTAAATAATAATGGCTAAATTATTAGAAGAAAAATATTTATAATATATACTTTCATATCTAACACTCTCCTAGAGACATGGCATTCATCCCTACGCATCACATGCCCATACCACGATAACCTGTTATTCCTCAACTTATCTGTCACTGGGAATTTCAGGAATTTTTAAAAAAATTATGAAATTGTAAGCCGCTTGCATATGTGACATGGCAGTACCATAAAACAGGCATTTAAATGTTATATCATTTACGAAATATAAATATGCAACAACATCGTAACTGCACTAATCGAATGATGAGCGTGAAATTTCGCCTTGTGCAGACATAAAACATTTATCGATGTAAAAGTAGGTAGGCAGAGGCAGGTAGGTGAGAATTCGGTAGCTTTCATTCCCAAAGCGATCGTTCGTATAGCCGCGGATTCGCTCCACTTTTTACAGACTCTACTCTTTACCGAAGCAACGACTGCCTACAAACTTGTAGCTTTCTGTTCACAACTTATTTTAGCTTCTTTGTGTTAACTTTACAACTCGATATTGGTAATTCCTCATGTCTTCGCAACAATCTTTGTTAAATTATGTCTAGCAATGCATACGTGGCTATTAAAATATTTTACGTAGTTATTAATGTAGGTACTCAATCCGGTAGTTACTTAAATCTTAATTAAAATATTTCGTAGCATACAATATTCGCGAATAAAAGACATCAACGCGTACCCTGCTGTGAAGTCACGCATGTGTGAAACCACAGCTGCTGTTTCGTTATCTGGTGCGGTTGAACCCATACCTTTCACAATGATCCTTCGTTCTCAACATTGCTGAGTATCATTTTAATTGTTTATTCGTTATTGTTGAGTGTTGCTTACGTTCAATTGATGCAACCTTGGCATCTTTGGACACTTGCTATGTAAGTAGGTACCCATAACAAAATATGTTTTTATGTATTGTGGTGTTTAGATGCCGCCATCAGAATTGCCCCTAATGCCTGTAATATTATTGGTGGTAAGGAGTAAATTCTAACCTGAGTGGAATCGGTTGGAAGGGGAAGCGATGCGTAGGTGGATGGGCCGCGATGATCGGCGCAGGTTGCGCATGCGGTGGCATGGGCGGGTGCACAGGCACGGGTACCGGCATCACCGGCGGCGGATGCGGCAGCGGCGGCGGCGGATGGTGTGTCGGCGGCAGCGTGCTGTATGGCGGTGGAGGGCAGGGCTCGGGCTCCGGCGCGCGCGGTGCCCTCGCCCGCCGCACGCGACGCCGCCGCGCCGGTTCCTCCGTCTGGCACTCCGCGCTCGCCACGTTCCGCTCCCGCTCCGTCTGCACTCCACTGTTCACATTGCGATTCGGCACCGTCGGTGGCGCATCTTGCACCTGCACTATGTTCACGTTCACACTGGACACGTTTTGTCGGCTCGGCTCGCCCGGGACGCGCACAGAGACCGAGTCCGACTTGCGCAGCGGGGTCGGCGCCGGCACAGGCAACCGCATCTCGTGGCGGGGTGTGATCGCGCGGTACGACGCGCGCGCATGACGACCGCCGTTCGGCGACTGAGGCGGGTGGGGCGCTGGCGCGGCCCCCCCGCGGAGGCAGCCATCGGTGCGGGAGCGCGCGAGGGGTGGTGAACGGCACTCGTATGGCTGCCAGAGTAGTGAGGAAAGCGCCTCGGCGGCGGACTGCGGCGGCGCCGGCGCGGGCGGTGGCGGAGTCGGCTGCAGCGGGATGCTCATCTCGCGACCCGCGCCGGCGCCGCCGCCACCCTCACCCGCCGCCTGACATCACGCCCACCTGGAACAAAAACGCAATAAGTACATGCTGGAGGATTAAATGGAAATAACATTCATGTTAATACTCGTAGATTAGATAGTTTCAAAAGGCTAAAGCAATGTCTTATAATGTCGAGTCAACTCGCTATTTTGTATTTCGAGCGCAATAAAAGCAAAAGATCTTTAGATTTCAGATCTTTATAAACACATGCTTACATTGTGAAATTTAAACCGGCAGTTTTGGCGTTTTGGTTGACTATTCTGGTTGTACTCGTATCAAACAAAACATTCAAAATGTAATTCAAAACAAAACATTGTCAGTGATGTTGACAGAATAATTTCTCGCATAAAATTTACTTCAACAAACAATAGCCAACAACCTAGTTTTATTAATCCTTCCACGCTTCAAAGAATGGAGATTTACCACGGCGGAGCTTAATATTATGCGGCAGCTCTTATACAAGAGAAAGCCCTAGACGGCCGGCGCTGAAACTTTATGAAATTTTAATAATATATTTTCTAAAAGTCTAGATTTTATCGCAATGAGACGGGATATTGGTGAGGACACTAAAATTTTGGGTTATTATAACGTATACGTTCTAAAAATATAATAATTTATTAGATTTTACTAGATCACCATATTTTTCGTGTAAGATGTGCTGTAAACGGTCAAGAAATGCCACAAGCGTGTTTGTAAGTCACGACTGAACTATCAAAGACTACATTTTGGTATTAACAATTCGTAATCAGATAAACTGGTCACAGAATGGGTTATAGTGAATACAGCTCAGTTTTCATAAAAGGAGATATTTCCGTTACATCAGGCAGGTGACGGGAGATCAGGCGTGATCTGAGGTTTCACCTTACAGAACACTTTCTCCAAGGCCGAGTCGGCGCCACAACTAAGAGTATAATCATATACAAACAAACACGGATACTGTTATGTCACATAAGTACATAATATCGTACCAAACTTTCATTTAAAATTGATACGATGAATCTGTCATGTGCAAAACTGTTGCGATTATATGATAATTATATTTTTAATTCTCACGCAATGATTGCGTAAGCAAAATGTTTTTGAGTACGTTTAGGTTCTCCTCCTAGTAATTAGATAACTGTAACAATGATGTGTATATTTTTGTTTTAATGAAATAATTTTAACTAAATTAATGATCATGATGATTCTACATTCTAGCTGTGTGATGCTCCTGTTAGATTCACAGCTTTGGATATCATCGAGTTCGGCTTTTCCTGTAAATGTTATTGACATGATGTTATTGACATCCCGATTACAATCATGATGTCACTTCCTGTTATAAACTCGCAATATTGCTGGTTCACGGCAAAACTTTATTAATTATTTGCTCAATATTTATTGTGTTAAGTACGATAGAAAGTAACTGTCGAGGGGCGGAGTTTACGCGCAGTTTCCCTCGATCGGTAGCACACCTCGAAATGTCAGCTGATTGCTTGCTGATTTCTTTGTTCAGACTAGATTAACTTTAGCAGGTACCTAAACTTTCCAACAAAACTTTATTTGTTTGCTATTTAGTGCACCGCTGGCTTCACCCGCCTGGAATGGGGATGTAACGCAGGCTTTGTCTATCTCCAGCTGATGATTCGCCACACTCTTGTTGTAGCTTACTTATATAGTAAGACTTGAGTCATAACTCGCATCGCGTATCTATTCATTTTCCTAGCATTTTTTTTAGGAACGTATCTACATATTTAGAAATTCGGGATAACCCAGAACCATCATTCGAAGAGCAACTTTAAAACGACTGTTTTTTTAATAAATATTGAAGTTTGAATCAAGTTGACTTTTATTCATGTACAAGATACCTCTTCACGCTTTAAGAATGAATGAAAACTATCTATTATTATCAAAATAATTACGAAGGGCATCATTATAATAATCTTTGGTTAAATTAATGTTTATTTCATTTCATCTTGAACACTTAATTTTATGAGTATTGGAATTATTCATAGAACCTAGAAAACGAGACCACACTCGCCTTAAGTCAGTGATGTCAACTGTTTACATAATGCTTTCACCAAATCGCCATTTGTTGGGAAATAATACAGAATGCACTCCCTTTGTGGCAACAACAATAGAGGCACCGGAACTCGGAATAAAAATGAAAGTGGATTTGCCTGTTATATTTTTATAAAGCCGGCAATCTTGTTTCATACCGTTGCCTCGTCATTAGCATACGTCGCTATAGAAACTGATATTTATTCTATGTTGATGTCCAATCGTTTGGTAGAAAACTCTTGGCGCTGGAAACTCATATCGATTTGCGGAAATAGCGTCATTTTAGAAATTGTTCTCGCTCCCCTTTGTTTGTTCATTCGATTTAAAAAATACTTTCTTTTTGATCCAAAATATGTTTGAAGAGACCCACCCATACATACTCTAGTACACATAACTTTGATAAAATTAATTCGCCAAGTGCGAGACGGTTGGGTGTCGACTACCGTTATTTAAGGATGTTCCCAAACAAATCGTTATGGCAATAAGAAATAAGAAAGTTGGAGCAGTTGAGCTACGTATAGATCGTTTGCAATGGTCTATGGGTGGCCCAATTGTTTCCTTTTGTAAAATGGTTTGTAGTAGTTTGGAAAGTTGAAATAGATAAAAACTTCGTTTTATAAATATTCGTTGAAAAAAAAGCTATAAAAACAGAGTTCAAAAGTATCGAGTAATAGTTACGTATTATGTTGCAACTAACCAATGAATTTATTGTACGCAATTTGACCGCAACACGTTTCGAATAGTCCATAACAGTAATGATTGAAGTAGATATCATTGCTATCAGTAACCATAGACTATTTGGATGAATGACTTCATTGGACACAACATTTGAGCCATTTAAGTATTCTATCAGTTATCTGGTTCCCTTAGTTTGTACTAAGTTAGCTCTGCTTGGAGTTGTGAGAAAAGTCCAAAATATTTTTTTTATTATTCTGGTGAGGTACATTTCAAAATAGCAATGTGTTAACTAAAAAGCTATTTTGAATTCAATAAGTCAATATATTTATTGCGAATAGGAGTCATTAAGTGAGATATAAGTACAAACAAATTCGTTTAGCCACTTTCAGCGCAATACACATGCATTTGAAAAATATAATAGGTGATAATTAAATAGAATTATTACTACAAAAATATAATACGAAAAGAACACGACCTTTTAACTGGTTTTTCTGAATTTCTTATTCACCATGCTAACCACAGTTCATCAAATTGATCACAATTCAACGCTCGAAGCTATGTGATTTATTTATCTGCTTTCTTCTTTCCAACTTTGCCTACAAATAAGCAGTATTTTGCTTTCCTTTTATGCCCAGGATTAATTTGCTAAGTTTCATTCTCAAATATTTGAATATCTAACAAGCTTAGTAAAGTAGGCAATCGATTAAACACATCTCTCTTCCGTTGTGTAAGTTTTGGCAACGGACGTAATTCTGAGCGTTAGTTGCGTAGCTCACACAATACTGAATTATGGATAGATAAAACTATTCGGTAGAAATTATGCAAAAGTGTTTTAAAACCATAGTCAGACTTGTGTATGTGTTTCTTTATACTCAATTTAAAAGAGTTTAACTTTGTAACCCATCATTCGGACATATGAGGACGTGGTGGCCAAGTGGGTGAGGCCCTTGCCTTGCGATCTGATGGTCGCGGGTTCGAATCCCGGTGGCAGTCATGCATAAATGGATTTTTTCGGTTGAAAAAATCTATGTATGCATCCCACGTTCTCGCAACGGTGAAGGAAAATGTCGTGAGGAAACCGGCATGTCGTAGAACCTAAAAGTTCGAAAACATGTGTCGAGTGCACGAAAAGAGCCTCTTCGAGGCGCACTTGAAATCCTTTCACCACACTGGTTCGAAAGAACTAGTGACACGATAAGAAGAAGACCTACCATTGTCCTAAGATATTTCAAAATGTAAGTCTTTTTTTGGTATGACTAAATTTGATACGTGTTGTAGCTTAGTCTACTCAACTTGATTTATTTTGATAAAACGTAAATTGAATAACAATGTCAGTCAATTCGCGCTACATTTTGTTGTGACATTGATTTTGATGGATTGGCTAAAACAAAATTCGTAACAGTTTGATTGGTTTTGTTAAATCAATCACGTTAGGTGGCGGTGCCCTGATTGCGCTGTAGATTTATTTTTCTCAGTCTGTAAATATGCTTATGTAAAGTTTATCATGTTTACTTGTCGTAACTATTCATCTATTTAAGGTTTTACCATATATTTTGAAACTGAAGACTGACTGACAGACAACGCACAAACCAAACCAAACCACTAAAGGTAGAGGAAATTTTGAGGGCATGTTCATAAAGAAGTCTAAGCGCGTACTAATAAATGAATATTTCGTTAGGCAAGCGTACTAAAGTGCTATTTTATACTAGGTGCAAGCCACATGGGGTGAAAACTGCATTTAAGAACCAAGGGCAAAAAGTAATTGCTTTTAAAAACATTCAGTTCAGGTTGTAATAGATTTCATGCCAGAAGTAGAAAACTTTTTTTTAAATGGTCTATAATTCATTATTTAGATTAGCAGAGAAGCTCAGTCTACGAGGCTTCCAACAATTTCATTCATTTACACCCAATAAGTCGGCATTAGATAATTGTTTAATAACCTACGGTATTGCTTTAACACCCATGCACATACAATGCACGTGAGCACATATACAAGATATGTGAAATTGAACCTCGGCTTAGACGGATCGTAATCAGTTTGTAGTGATTAAATCGGCTTGGTCATTTAGTAAAGCGATCTTACCTCCTAATCCTTTTAGGTATGTGTTAGAAAAGCATTGTACATTGATTAGAAATACTAGTATCTAGCAGCTATCAAGCTATAACTTGTACGAAGTATCTTATTACTGTGTGTTATTATCAATCAATCATAATTTAACACCATGACCATGGGGAATAGGAGTCTTCGGCGTTTTCAAAATTTTGTAAGAGCGTCTGGTACAAGCGACGCGATCAGAGGGCTGGCAGCTATCTCGGCCAAAGAATAAGCATTGCAATACAAAGAGGCAATGCAGCCTACTGGCTAGTGTACTTCCTCGGCACGCTGCCATCGGGTATCGAGTTGGAGCAGTTGAGCTACCTCGTCGAAAATAAATAAGTAGTTATTTGTATTTTTTGTAAATCATTTTACATTTCTTCGTCGTAGAATGCCTAGCTTGTCTCGTCACGTCCAAATTGAAAATAAGATTTCAAAAGTTTTTTTATTATTCATGTTCTTAACGAAATCCTATTTGTTACCTTGCTAGAGTTATAATAAATATTTTTGAATTTGGAAATATCCATTCGTTGTTTTATTCAAGTTAAAAAGAAATCATGCTAATGTGAATTTTAATAAAATTTGAATGGGCCACCATGGTCACTAGAAAGTGTTATGGAATCCTTCACCAGTTTCGGCCATAAACGCAACCGGTTGGTTTGGTAAAATCTGGCAATATATTAAATTCAGCATTTTTTTTTATTCACACAGTTGCATTTTGAAACACTGAGGTGATACTACAAGGTACTCGTAATTTTTAGTACTCTTTGCTACAACCAAACCCAATTATCTTATTTTATTTATCAAAAATAGACCCAAAATGTCCTTTTTTGTACCCCAAACAGAATGTTGCTTAGCAAATACATGCTAATAAATAATGTATTCGCATGATTTATTTTATGTAAGTACTTTTTATAACCCTAGCTCAAACTAGAAGTGAAACTTTCCAGCAAGAGGAAAATCCCCGTTTTCCACTTATAAAATCTTGATTTAAAATCTTTTAGTCTCCTGAGCACTAAACGTGTCCTAGTTTCCGAGGTTTTTTAACAGTCGTATTTGATAATAATCTGTTTTATGCAAATTTGATCATACTTCACAAAATATATAATGCTTTGTGGCTAAAGTTTTATAAAAAATTGTTTGTAGGCACTTATATCAAGGTCAAGGTCAAACTTATAAATAACTGCATGTAGGTAGGTACTAGGTCATAACTCATAGTATGTCCATCCTACACGGAATGATAAACCCTATAAGGAATGCTATTCTCGTTAAAAGTTCTACAGCGATCTGAAGTGGCGAGTAAAAAACTGTGCATATTTTGCGAAAACTTCATTGATACCTGCACATCCATGTTTAAAGTTAAGCTACAGGAACAACGAACAGTGCATCAACTCAAAGCTGTGAATTCGTACATCATTTATACCGAGGAAAAAGTTCGTCACTGCCTCACTATGCCTGGGACATAACCACATAGTATAAATCTATGTAGTGTCTCATCTACAACGAGCATAGGTTCTTTCGCAAGCCACTGTATCAAAATGTGACTATGATTTTGGTAAATTCTTAGACTCTAGTTTCTATTTTGCTGATATAGTATATACCCATCAGAAAAATATAGTCGTACACACACTCGTGATCTTTTTGTATCACACCAAAAATATTAAATTTGTTGATGTTGTAAGTCTATAAATGCAAATTCAATAGCGCTTGATTGCATATTATAATATAAGTAGTATTGAACGATATGATGATCGCAGGCACCATTGGCGTAGATTTGGTAAACAATAATAACATCCGTATAATGTTTTATTAACAAGGTATCTCTTTAATTTATTTTAATGAGTAAGTGAGATGAGAATTTGTGATTACTAGTTTTAGTTCAACTAACAAAAGTTTGGCGTATCCTTCTCATTTCAAAGTCATATTTGCTGCATTTAGTTTCGCTGTGCCCCAAGCCGGACCAAATAAACTGTCCCGGCCTGAACTGAGAAGCCATCACCCGCAGGCCGGGGTGCATAAATAATTTAGCCGGGCAATCCGCCGGTGTTTGCATCCAGATTATCATATTAAACGGATGTCTGACGGTCGATACAAATACAAACAATATCATCCACCATTTATAAAGTCAAACACTGAAGAAGCCGCTGGCGAATAATAACGACTGTATTGATTGCGGTTTCATTGGAAAGTGATTGACTGATTTCTGTTTTTACTTTGGTTTTTTTGGGATAGTTTCTAGATCCCGGTTATGACAATATAGGTGTAGACGTATCAATTAAGTCAAAGTCGTTGGTTTGAAAATAAGCTCCGACCCGACATCATAGGGTCTTACAACACGAGACAAGCGTAGAGCATGCGTAGGCGCACGCGTTGATGTCTTTTGTAGGGGCGTAGCAGGTTTTGCGCCCTCGCATATTATTCGTTTTTTTCTTTGTACATATTTTCTTCTTCGTAGTCGTATGTTCTTGTTGTTTTAAAATTTGTTTATAATTACACTTACAACAATATTTTTAGTAACCAGCGCAAGTTCCAGAAGTGGATGTATGTTAGATTATTTATGTTACGAGTTACAGGGCAATAGCTAGTGAAAAAATATGTTTTTTCTTTCAAGTTGTGCGACAGGAAATTGAAATCCATTCGCTACATCGTAATAATCCGTTACTCTCATTACTTTGGCTTCAATACGCCAGATTATTATTATAGGTATATCTTACTTAATTATTATAAAACCCATAAAATCAAGAGAAGTAAAGGTAAGTACATAAAATTTGTATAAACGTAAACTGCGTGGGAAAAATACCAGATTGCCAGCTTTTATTGATATAAGGACCCACTTTCATAAATATGTAACTCCTTTGTACTGAACCTAAAGGAAGAAAATTAACCTACTTTCTTTTCAAGCCTACTTGTTAACAAAATATTTAAACATAGCACATCAATTGATATAGCAATATCAAACGTAACATTCTATGGAAGCTTTCCAAAAAGTTCATTTTCGCATTTTCAGATAACGTAAGTTCAATATTTGACTAATATATAGGTAAAGGGAATATTTAGTAGTTTTATAGATATATTTTAAAAAGGGCTGTAAGTACACGCCACGTTGGCTAAGCGAGTCCTATTGAGGGTTGCAAAGATCTTAACCTCTTACCGATAAATGCCTGCTGATTTTTATCTGCCCTTTGTGACAACAGCTTCAAAGAAACAGACTGCTTAGATCTTGTAAGCCTCGCTTTTATGACAGATCAAAGGTTTTTTTATCATAAAAATGCCGTGACTCAAAAAGTCAAAAAAATATCAGAAAACATTCAGTTGAATTGAAGACCACCATCATGGATGGACCATGGATCAACATTTAACATGGATAAACATATCAGCGTAAGCGCCTATTTATAAGAACACAGCAAAATGAAGATTACAACATCTAGGCAAAGCTAAACAATAAAAAGATAAATGATATAAATTAGTAAGTACCTTTAATCTAACTTATGTAATTTGATGTGATAGTAATCTTTGCTATTGAGCACTGCTCTAGCATAATTTAATAAAAAGTAGATAAGTGGGCGTTGCTCAAACCGAAATAAAAGGCATTTTATGTTTTTATTTTCAAAGAGCAATTTAGTGGGAAAATGGAGGTCACGAGTATCTGGAAAATTTGAAAAACAAATACCTAAATAGAAATGGTGCCTTGAATAATTCAGAGAAACAGTGGGTGGCGCTGAGATGTTTCAAGTTTCAACCTACCGACCCTACAATAATACGCGAAGATTTGTAGAAAATGCCTACCAATATTACTATGGATTTATTCAATATTCAGCCTATTTGGTATTGAAATATTAATAACATGGACTGAATTGGTGGTTTCATCAACTGAATTGGCCTTGATTTGTGTATAATTTACTAGGGCTCATATAAGTATACAAACACAAGAAGTTAAAATTAATAAGCTTTTTTTTAAGTTTAACTTATGAGTAAGCGCGTACTATGAAAGGAATTTTGCTAATTCACAATGCAAATTAACTTGCGGGTGTCAACAAGTACCTAATAAAGTTACGTAGGTAAAACAAATCCAGGCCTTGATCCATAAAACTTGGTCACGCCACGCAAGAGAAACTTTTCCAAATTCAATTTATCCAGATTTACTGTCTAGTTTCGTTTCGCTCCGGTGGAGTTTTTAGCACCTGACATGACTTACAAATTGTATTGGCAAGCTCCTCTTGTGCCAAAGCGACGGGGACTTGAATTAATAATTATTCTCACGTAGTATAGAGCTTTTTATGCCTACAGTCTACGCTACGGTTACGTGTCACGGGCACTGCTGATGGCTGCCAGTGGAAATCGAAACATTTTGAAAGAAAGAAAGAAAGAAAGAAATAATTTTATTGTTGGAAAACTATAAAATAAAGAAACAAAAAAGTCAAAATACAACAAAATAGGGTTAAACAGAGTCCTCCATACAATGGGTGCCTACCTACCACAGGTGCCTACTGCCTAGCTCAGCTTTAATGCATTTCAGCATTTCACGCATTTAAGCACAGTTCGCATCAAAATTACCATAATTATGGTGGCCTTTTGATGATAAATTAAATTATTTGTCCCATCCGTCACCCTAGAGGGATAGATCAGGGTGACAGATGGGACCAAAAAGTTATATCTGTCCCCCTGTTGCTAAATAGGGGACAGATGGAACTTTTATTAATTTTAGAGATTTATTTGTTGACCCGTCACCAATAGATGCACACATTGTCAGATATTCTTCCGCAAAACAGTAATGCTTACAC
Organism: Lobophora halterata; assembly: GCA_932526365.1. Classification (NCBI taxonomy): domain Eukaryota; kingdom Metazoa; phylum Arthropoda; class Insecta; order Lepidoptera; family Geometridae; genus Lobophora; species Lobophora halterata. Next base: position 5,684,452 of record OW052012.1, read on the forward strand.
ATTACTGTTTTCCAGTTTGAAGGGCACTGTAGGTACTGAAATTACGGGACTTCCGGGGGGATTGATGGTAAATCAAAATGAATCAATGTGGACGAGCGCTTTAGCAGTGTTGCATCGGCCTATGTGGATCAAAGCCCTGTGTAGCATTGTCGTGTTTATGAGCAAGCGTGATCTCTTACCATAAAGAGAGCGCGAACTCGTCTCGTCCTATATTGACAATAAAAAAAATTAAAATGCGCGGTAGTAAATTCTATCAATCAAATCAAATCTGAAATCAAGTTTATCAAAAACTTACTTATAGGTGCCTAATAGTGCCTTCGTATAAACTGGCAACTTGAACTTTTACTGGGATAGTAACAACTAGAATTCAAGCTACTCACAATAGAAACTTGTTCGTGAAAATCCAATTCCCAACAAAGTTTTCCTCAAAGAATTCCCCGAAGTACTTGTACTTAGATACCGATGGTTCGAGAATCACAGGCACGTTTAATAGCTCAACTATCAAAAGCTTGTACAGGTCAGTAACTCGGTTGGAATCGGAATTGAAGATGTTCTAAAATCACGGGTGAGACGTCGAAGGCCTTTCGAGCTAGGACTTTGAGAACCTCAATACCCTTAGGGCTACTGCAATCCAAAAAATATAATATATTACAGTTTTGTGGAGATAAAATGATCTCATTGAGTAGTTTAATATCTATGCGTGTTGATTTGCTTGAGAGGTTGTGGTGATGTATGGAAAGGTTGTTTGTTTCTCAATCAATCAATTGTCATGGACAGGCGTAATCTCTTAACATCAGGAGAGCCAGCTACAAAATTACTTCTTAGAGCGGTTTCAGATTAGCGTATCAAACGAGCGGCGAATCCGTTTGGCTAATCCGATTTCTGGAAAAGGTCAAAGTTGATAAAAAGGCTTATTTCCAGAGGTCCATGATTCTATTGTTTCTCATTTCCCAATGGGTCCATGAAAAATATTACTATAATTTTAAATATTCATACATAAACTGGGAGTGGGTCCATGATATTTAACTAATGTACAGAAAATAAGTTACATCATATTTAATTAATCTGTGAAATAAGCAACTTAGCTTCCTAGAGTTCAATAGATAGTTTTCACACCACCTGCTCGACAATATCCAATTACATATCATGCTATCATCAAGGTAAAGCAAAGCATTACCTACTTAGGGAGGTAATGTTGTATGAAACTCCCAAGGGTAGTAATGTGATTTGAATTTGGAACGTCAAATTCGTATGGAAACTCGTGGAAAACTCAAAGTAAAAGAACGCCCATATGGCATTGTAAAAAGGTTTGTTCTAAAATCGAACTGGCCACTCATAAAAAAAAAGAAAAACGGCGCGACTTCTAAGATTGTGAAACAAAAGACGGTGTTGGCTGCTGAGTTCGGAGCCCTGGCTATTTATTGCCTCGCAGAAGGTGTGAAAAGTAGAGTATGCTCCTCTGGGATAAAGCCTGTCTTCATCTTGGGCAGCTTGAACCCCTCGCGTCACCCAGGACTCTACATAACTCCCTCGCTTCGCTCAGGAGTTAACTGAGTCCCTCGTTAGCTCAGTGTTCAATATGCCACCCGCGACATAAGACACTGCTTTATCCCCTTAGTGCATAATCTACTATTATTATTATTGGATACGATTTATAAATAAGTAGATACCTTTGTGCAAGGGTGAGGTTGGTAGCCCTGAACAGTGAACAACCCAGCCCTGACGGAGCGTTATGAAGCCTGCATTGACTTCCAAGAGCCAAGCTCACTACCGCAGTCTTCACTCAAGACGTTCGTTTCCCAATATCAAATTCTAGAAAATTTCAGTAATATAACATAGGAAAGTCCTTACATAACGATTGGCAGAAAATATAAACAGCATTTTTGTTTGACTTATTTGAATGGTAATGGTATTTTTAGGAATTAGAATATAGTTATACCTACATAAATATATGTAGACGGTATTGTAGAGCTTACAATGAGTGAACTAAGCGCAGAGATTACATCCAGTCAACCTGGGAATGGAAAGTAATAAGAAAGTATGAAACGTTGGCGCACATAATATAATATGGTAATTCATAACTACTAATTTCAATGATTTTATTAATAGATTTTTAAAGACTCATAAACTACGGTGTTCTTAATTTCTATCCGTTAAGTAAATAGAACATTTTTATGGAACAAAATGGATCTTCATTTACTGGTTCCAATTCCAGCTCGAACAAGACTAATGGTGTTCGCCCATAAAGTGTGTCACAGAGCCCATCCGCAGACGCTGAGTCGATTGATTAATTCTACGACACGAACGGACAGCCGCCTTTTATTTGTGATCTACCAACGTAGGTACTTTAGTAGGCGAACACTTAGCTCCTTTGTTCCATCAATTTATACATTTGCATGTTTGTCCCAAAACGTTTAACCGCAAAAGCTCTGGGTTCACACAATGTGATAAATTTTCTCTTTATTTGAAATGGAAAAGCTGTGCTCGGTCATTCTTGAATTTCAAATGATATTACCGCACGTTTAAATTATTCTTTTCATAAAACTTTCTTTCGTTTTACCCATCTGCGAAGCAGGAGAGTATAATATAATGTTTTTATAATAATACTTTAGATATTTTAGAGCTAATTGGAATTCTTATTTATGCGCAAAACAAATAGGTAAACATCATTCAATAACCCCAACCGGAGGTCCCATTATTGCCGGGCTCGCAAAAAATCTAATAAAAATACAGGCCAAAAGTTACCTAGACCGTTCGTTTTTCATGATAATTCCTCTCCAAGTTTTCCTTTATATCAACTTTTTTATTTTTCTCAGTTTAATATCATGCAAAATGAAGGCCTGGCTCGGCCAGAATGGTCGGGCTCATTGCATTCCATCGTAAATCCCCTGCCGTTGTGTTTGTGCTCTCTACAGACATTGAACAGAAAGATACATATCTACTCTAACTGCTATAAGGCTATAAGGTAAATGTTGGTATAATTTAGTAAGTAGTATCTTAAAATTATCTTTTAGATGTCACTTTATTAAATTTATATTAAGTTAATATCAATTGACCTATTGAGTTATTTGATGAAATATACCTATATATGTTTTAAAGCCACCGATAAATTTTCATTGAAAACTAAAACTACTAAAAATACTGCTCATAAATCTAGATTTCTGCCATTCTTGCCACGTTTTCCCAAACAATCGATCACAATCTATCTAAAAGCTGCTGTCAGATGGAAAGAAAAGTATCGCTTCTTGCCATCTTCGTCCCAAGTGACAACCGTTCAACGTGCGCTATGGTATTGTCCCCACCTTGAAAGCGAGAATTCTTTCAATAGAGATGTTCGAGATAGATACGATGTTCTATTTCTTTTGTGACTGTCAACAATGATGGCCTGTCCTATCACAGAGCCTGAAACGCTGATACATTCCAACAAAATCTGAAACGCTTCGTGCCACGCATTTCGCTTCTGTTCTGGAGTGTTTCTTTATTCGAATTTCTTAACATTGGATCAATAAAGTCTTCAAATGTGAAGCCACATCGTAGTGTTACAAATGAAATAGACCTGCGCCATTCATTTATTTTGAAATTTGAGATTTATGGCTTATCTATGTTTGATCCGAATAAGTCAACAATTATTTCCCACATTGTTTTGTTGATTTATCTATAGTCTGTAACAAAGTTTCTGACTCCTTGGATGGTGTAAAATTTTTATATTATAGGTACTAATTGATATTTATTATGACTTTAAAATATAAATTTCGTAAAATGTTGCTATAATATATATGTATGTAATAAAATAAAGGAAGGTAACTTCCTTAATTTAATCACATTAACATCTGTCGTTATTTATAACTATCCTCTATAAATTCTAATTAATATTAAATAATTTTAAAAACTTTGTTAGTCTGTTTCAGGTTAAAACCCAAACATTGCTAGGAGATACGGAAACGAAGTTACCGCGCAGGTAAGAGCACTTACCGAGTCATTAGCTGCAGTGAACTAACAGCCTTAAATCGAACATTACGTCTAGGTCTACGGTCTACGGTATAATACGGAACACGTCATCCATTCTACCTAATTGGCTAAAGAGAATAACCAAGAAAGGCTAAACTTACATGATTTATCATTGATATATGTTTATACCTATTAAAATAAAATTATAAACACAAGTATTGTTGTTGCATTTAACTTTTAAGGAAAACTATGTATAAAAATTAAATATTTAATTATTCGTCCTGACTGACTGAGTGCGTGACTGACAGACAACGTTCAGGCCAAACCACAGAATGTAGAGAATCAAAATTTGGAGGACATGTTCGTCAAAAAGTGTAGGTGTTAATTCGGACGCAAACGAAGTTCTGAGTGTTAACCTAGTTTAAAACCATAGAAGTTTTCAAACTAGCTCTTTATGTGTTTGTTGCTAAAGCTAAACGATGGTCACAAATACTACAAGTTGCTCGGCTCGAGATAGATTACACTTCTTGTTCTTGTGTTCTCGCCTGCACAAGATTAATTCTGATTTCCCGACCGAGGGACTAATAACAATTTAAATGAGCCCATTATTCAGATGTTATGAAATGAACCAAGAATTTCAGCTCTGTTTTAGGCTCGGGTTTCGGTTACAACAAGTATAAGGAGTAAGTTTAAAATTATCTTGAACTTTGGTCATAGTGGGATATAAGTTATTTATGAATAAAATAAATTAAAATATATAAAAAATCCTTTATTAAAACGGGTTTTTATGCAAACCTTTTCATTTAATCCCCATATTAAGGGAGTACTTAAAAATAACTAGTCCACCATCTTGGGTGATCCACCATATTGGATTTGTTTGAACAATCTAAAGTAGGAACTAGGTACATGTTGATTTGCTTTTTGTACAAACTAGGTATAATCATTCAATAAATTAATTATCTATAGGTTCAATACTGGATAAATTGAATCAGCTAATATAACTTAGAAGGGAAAAGGCTTTTTTTTAAACATTGACTACGAACGAGCCTTTATAACAACCACCCTCTGTAATCAAAATTTGCCAAGCAAAATAGAACAAAACTGTATGAGACAAGGATCAATAATAAACAAAAAGCGAAGTAAGTTGTTTTATAATCTGTGAGTAAATGCAACAAAATGATGCGGCTTTATTTTGTAGGTACGATTCGGCGTGGCAACAATCAGTGCAAATAATTCACTATAAAACGAAAATCCGACGGTAAATGTTGCCAACCGGTTGTGATAGTTGGCTAGCCTGGAAAGTTTTAAGTTTAAATAAATATAACCGTATTTCCGTAAGACCCCAAAAATATTATTTAAAAAATTTACTTATAAATGCCTATAAGTATTTTTTTTGTTCCGAGGATGCATTAATGGTGTTGATAGAAAAAATATTCGGATTTATTGAGCTATTCAAATAAAACCGTTGGTAACACAGCAACCCCCTGAAATGGAGATAGTGGGTGAAAGTGGAGGATAGAGAAGGAGAGAAGACTTCTAATTGTTCCGTAGAACTGGTACGAATGTCGACAGAATACGCATTCTCGCTATGCATGAAACAGTCTGAGTACAGGGAGACGTGATTATAATCGTATCAAGTTTCCCTATTGTTCGGTAACCTACATTTTCTTTTGGCTACTGTTTTCTACACTATGATTTAGGCATGGAAAGTATACCGAGAAACATGTATCATGGTATAAAACTGATCACACATAGCACTTGTTACTTTCTGAGACCAATTCTGTTACAAAATCACTGGTGATATCCACCCGGCGCGCCTCGGCAGGCGATTTTGTACGCTATGTTGTCATGATACTTGTCACCATTCACAATTTCATTCGCACCGTAAATAAAAATAACAGACAGTCAGTAGAGTGATTGCGCAACGTCGCGTCATGCGTGATGATTTTAACAAAATGTGACATTATCACATTAAGCAACTAATAAAAAATCACCGGTGATTTCAATGTTACAAAATGAAATCACATCACCATGTGACAATGAATTAGAAGTAGCAATCATGCCTACCACGATTGCTTTGTTATGCAAAATATAAACTGCAAAACAGGTGTGTGCAAAACCACGGACTGTACTCATATGATGAGGTGAGGTTTAGTACGGTTCTGCTGTAGTCGTCTAAGATAAAACGTGATTTAGATTTTAGATAATGCGTATTTTTAAGGATTTAGATCCCATTGATTTAATTTCACTTTGATTTATTAACTTACTAATCCAATGAAATGCGAAGTTCAAACAAAACAGTAAGTAACAAATTCAATCCACAAATTTCGTAAATAGGCGAGATTTGTATTTAAATAAGTAAATAAGTAGCTACTAAGTATTTAATCAGAAAAGGTTGTTTCGGCTTTAAGTAGGCTATTTACCTATGCAATTAGATATTTACAAAGAAAATACAATATTATTAGTATGTGTTTTCTCTCAGTAATGCCTGCTAGGTAATCATAAATTCAGCAAACTCCAGCTTTTTTCCCTCATTGAGGGGCGGAATCTGAATTGTATCCAAGTTGTATGAATATGTAATCAGCGCTCACACGGAACCTTTAATTTGGTAAACAAGTAGAAATGAAATGGGCATGAATACTATATTCAGATATAACGAGTGCTGCCCTGCGTTTTTTTGTCTTTAAAAATGCTCTTTTTATACTACGATTATAAGATATAAGACTATACTAGATTTATTTTTTCTTTTTGGTGTTTTTACTAGATACACTTTTAAATTTTTTATAAGTTACTTTCCTATTTCTGTACTCTACCTTGTAATGGAAGAGTGAGGTTCCCTAGCACAGGAACTTAGCCTCTAACCCATATAATTGTAAATGAATAATATATTTGTATATATATCTTTTGTGGTTCACTTATAATTTTATATAAAACATGGTAAAATAAAATATATTTTTTTTACTGAATATTTTCCAAGCGACAATGTTTGTAAAGATGAAGGTATTAATATTTGTACTCTTTCACGATTCATGTCGACAGAACCGAAACCGGCACACAAAATATACTTATAAAGTCAGAGCAATGTTCGCGGTTGTTGGTTATTTATTCATTAGGTAAATCTTACCCCGTAGCTAAGCCAAGTTACCATTACGTTGCTCTTTTAGTTCCCCTAACATTTTGAATACAAACAGAGCAAGATAGGTACCTAGCTACTAATGATGTTAACAATTATCGACTATCTTGACTAAACATTGATCTACCTTAATAGGTATTATTATAACAGTGCTAATGCACTGTTATAATAATTAAAACTTGTATCGGAAAAGATTTTTGTTAAGGACTCAATCGCAACGCAATAATAAAAAAATACCTACCAAATCGCTATATTATATGGATAAGTATGTAGTAAGCCAATTCCCCAGTTAGCCCGGAAATAGCATAAAAATCGTGTTCATAGGATTTGGACAAAACCACTGTGCTTGCTTATTATTCGGCTAAATCGACATTTTCATATCGGACTGAATTAACAACAATCGAGTCGGGATAAAATCCCCGAGGAAATCTTGAATTTCAGCGTTTGCAAAATAGTCAATTTTCAGTGGAAATTTACGTACTTCTAAATAAACACTTACATCCGTCTCTGTTTATTTCAAACGTAATTAGACGTTGGTTTTGGTTCCCCTTCTGTTTATTATAAATTCTACTAAAGACATGTGCACACGACGACAAATTGTCGTGATGTATTGAAACTGTCGACAATGTCGTCGGGAGTCGTAACGGATTGAGGAGCAGCCTACACAAACATAAGCATGTATTCACAGATGCTCACTTTCGTGTGTGATAAATATGTCTTGCGTGGAGGCGAAATAATAAAGCCTTTTCTGTTCAGTCAAGGCCTGCGATTGCTACAATAAAATCAGTAAGACAGCTGGTGCGGTTTTTATTGATTTTGATTTGTGACTGTCGTGCATAGATACACGGGTCCTTGGAGGCAGGCAAAAGTGAAAGAAGGCCTATAGCCTGGATGCCGTCTAGGTACCAACAAAGTACCAGATATTCTACTGCAAAGCAGTAATGTGTTAGCCTTACTGTGTTCCGGTTTGAAGGGTCCAGTAGCTAGTAAAATAACTGGGCTTTCGAGACTGACCATCAAAAAGTTCTGACTTGGGTTTTCTATTTTCGGCGCTTTGGTTTAGATACTAAAATTCTAAACTAGACATGATCACTTTTCATCAGGAGAGCGCCTAACTAGTCTCGCCACTTAAGTTAACATAAACTAAATAACATAAAAAGAAAAAAGAATAGCCAGCCATGATGGAGCGATTTAATGCTCTTATATTATAATTTCTCATTACCAGGCGGCAATTATGAAAAATTGCCCGTGTATCTGATCTGTCTAATAAGGTTCACCTCATCACATTCAAGAGACTAAGACAAATTTAATTAAACACGCTTCCTTCATTAGAGCAGAAATATAACGAATTCTTACGGGTGCTGAAAAATTATGAAGTGTATGAATCTAGCAATACTCCTGTTTAGAGTTCACCTATTGATCATGAAGAATAAAATACTGGGTACAATAAATTATGACGTTCTTTATTTTGTAATAAAGTTTCATAATATTTTTAATATTACGATATGATTCATATTTACTTTATTTCTAATAAAAACTTAGGTTAAACTTAGAAGTAATAGGAATATTGTCTGCTTGAAAAACAATATAAATAAAACCACATACTACCAACTCGCCGTATATCTTTTGATTTTCTTCTGCCAGGAAAAGTATCCCTTGGTCATTATGTGCGCTTGTTAGACGGTATTTTCTGGCATTCGGGAGATCCTTTCGCGAAAACTCATTCGAGACTTTTTTAACACGTTATATTAGTGTAAAAAACCCGTTATATTTCCCATTGTTGCCATAACCAACTCACTGCTTAGTTTAATAAACTAATAATACATCAGAAACAATATCAATTTTGACTTCTTAAATTATGTCTTCAAATGATGAGGATATACTTAGGTAATAAGAACTTATTATATTTATATGTTTTGTGTAAATTTATGCATCCTGTGCCATTTTATATAAACATGGAATGGCAATATTTATTCCAAATACACAGGTTAAATAAAATTGCATATTGAAACATAACGGAACACGATATCTGCCGGCAATCAAACAAGCAATAAAATAAATTAAATTCTCCCAAAATTGCTAAACTAAAACCGGCGTCACAAACAAAAATATGATTTTATTAAATAATTTATCTACTGTCATCGGATATACAAGAATATCGTTTTATTTCAAAATTCATGGATTTATTGGGATTTGGGTTTTTAGGGAACCAGTCTTCAAAAGTAGGTACCTAAACTTCAGGTTATGAAAATTCCTGACATATTATTATTTTGGTCAAGGTATTTGATGTAGTGACTAAGTGACGAAGCCTGATGAGTATGATATCTGTGAGATATAACAGTCAGCAGTTTTCGTAAAACTCTCCAGGACTCCCCTATGCTTGATAGGGAATTAAAATGGGCTGTTTAACAAACAAGAACGATTTCAAGCACAAACAAATTAATAAGAAACTGCTGAGTTCATGCATAATTACGTGGCGATAAAGCAGTTATCTCAGCGTCTAACCACGGTATGAATATATTAACTGTATAAGTATTAGCGCAGTACCTACTGATAATTGAAGAGGAATAAGAATATAATTTAAGAAGAATAATTTATGTCACATCATCTCAAATTCTCAATAATTACAGAGGCATTATAGGTGTTGTGTTCGATAACAAAATTTGGTGATTAATAAATAATATTTTGGCGCAAAGGTGATTTTCGATAAAGTTAATATTCTGTGTACGAGTTACATTCCATGTTTCAGACAAAAAATATATTAACCTTGCCGGATCCGATATTTAAACTGTCATTACTGTTCGTACTGCTAGCTCATATTATGTGGCAATCATTAGGGAGATTGTAAACAAATCCTGAACGAAGTTTTGTTTGGATAAATGAGATGAAAGGCCACTCTCGCAATCAACATTTAAATATCTCCATGGGCATGAGCGGACAGTAATGAAATGAATAATGATACGCGAAAGTTTGCAAATAGCGACCTATTCGTTAGTTTATAAGCCACGTCGGGCGGTATCCCCAGCAGGATTCCGTCTAGATGGTGTCAAGATGTCAAGTTTGAAAACAATTTAGAATTAAATTAATTTAAGTCGACAACTAAATAAATCATCTTGAAATACCTTCTGAATAAATTGAAATTATTACAGTTTTTGAGTTAAGAGTTCAACGGACTAATATAAAGGGCTTGTGGCAAGCAATCAACAACAATGAGCGCTATGCCACAGCTACGCCATAGCTACGCCGTAGCTACGCCGTAGCTGCGAGTCGCTACCATCAAACGAACGATATTTTCATAGCCTTCCTTTTGTTATCCGCCTATGAGAACCATTCTCTGCGATCTGCGTTTTGCATTTTCTCTTTTTCGACTAACGAATCGAATGTTTCAGCTATATTTCAATGTATATTTCGATTTTTGGCGTAAATTACGACCGGCCGGCGACCGAGCCTGATATATGTTGCAATTACTTTGAGGACAAAGAACTGATATCCATTTCATAGTTGCAATTGAAAACGGTTTCCGCAAGACATGTCCAAAAATTATATTGTTCTACAATATAATTTTTGTCTCTTGTGTATCTTCTAAAACTACTTCGTTTGATTGGAGGTGCTTTGCAGCGCACCAATTCGATACTTAGCAAACGGTGACCATTCTAATGCCTCTAGTTTTAGCGTGATAACCCAGTTTCCTCTTACAATATTAATGTCGATTATTAACACAAATAATTATACAACCCTTTAATTTTGGGACCACCCGGCAGTAGTCTCGAATTACTACGCCAAATACGCAGCCCGATTTATCTTAAATCTCGTCAGGATCGGCGAATTTAAATTAAAATGTAAATGTTAATGGGACGGGCGCCCTCTCTAATTGCGACCTGCGTTCGTCCGTTGTCGAAGTTGTCCTATTTGTGGTAAATGCAGGATTCGCACGTCGAATGCGATTTATTCATGCGAGTTAGTTGGGTCACACTCATAGGCCGGTCAGACAGTCAGTTCTGAGTTTTGTTTCAGGGTTAAGTTTTAAAGCGCGTTTAAAACAGTTATTTATTTTAAATTTAATTTCTTTCGTTGCTACAAGTAAGGTATAGTTATGTTAGACCTCTAAAGTTATTAGATTGTAATTGTAGTCTACGAAAAACTGTGTTAGACCTACCTACATACATGACAGTACCGCTAAACTATCTATAGTTTTCGGCAAGTGCATATTTAGGCAAGTCAAATGAGGAAAAAAAGGGATCAACCTCGGATGAGATATAACAAGCTGGAAACTCGTATATACCTTCATTTTGGTGTTCTAAAAGTTCTCTCAAAAGTCACATAAAATCACATGTCTACATTGTAAGTTATTCAAGGTCAAAGGTTACGGTCATCGGTTTTTCGCGATTATCTTGGTTCTTATTAGCCTCATGATGTTGTCATATATTAAAAAATGTAGAGCATAGAAATATTTCAGTGTAAAACTTAATATTTCGAATCATTTGTATATTTTAATAGTTTGTAACGATAAAGTATACTAAATATTTATCGAGGGGTCAAAGAGACTGCTCCGTTTGACATTCACTAATCCATCCCATTCACTGGTTGTTGACACAACATTATGAATTCGAAGGTCCTCTTGAACCCAATTTTCCCAAAGGTTAGTCACTGAATTAGGAATAAAAAATAAATGCTTGAAAGGCGTATTGCCTTTATGTGAAAATTACGTGCCAAGTTCTGTAATTACTGATTTTGTTTTTTTTTGCGTTTGTCTCATAAAATATTATAAATTTGGTTCATTTTGAAATGAGATTTTTGTTATTGAAGTGAACCTTTTGAATTATTTAAAAGTTTCAATATAATATTTATGTGAGTAGGTATTGTATTTAATACATAATTGACTAAAACAGATGGTGGAATGTGGATTGTTAAAATCAAATTAGAAGTAAGCATTGCGGGGAGCATTCTCATTAAAAAAAAAACAGACATATTTTTTTTTCTTGTTTTTGCAGCCTAGAACCTCAGGCGCCGACGTCATTTCAATAAACCGACATCAAAACAACAAGTTCAACAAAACGACATTTTTCAGGATTAAAAACAAACTTTTTACTCAAAGCTAGCTGGATAGCACAAGAAATTGCAGGTTCACTAATTAAGAGCTACTTTGAGATAGTTGTTACAGCTAATTCAAACTAGTTGGTTCACTGCGTTTGGCCATTGCAAAAATATTTGATCGAAATAAAACACTATGCTTGGCGCTAACAACATGATGCAAAGCTTAGTTCTAAACTAAAATTTAAATGAGATGCTTAGATCAGTAACCTGTAGGAACTATTTTTTACGAGACACGTCGTCTTCAAATGTTTAGTGGATAATATTATATCGCTTGACTTTATTAATTTAGTGGGTAACATTAAACATACTACATACATACAAAAACCAATGAAGGTAGGTACTATGTGTCTCTACTCATTAAGGAGTTAAAAAGTTTAGATTATTCGGTCTCTTATCTATAAAGTACCAACAAAACCAGCTCTTTCCAAAACTACGAGAGAGTTGCGACAATTTGGCTCGTTGCACTATCAGATACAGTTTGCCGAGAGTTAAAATTCGCCGTCGACTCCGAGGGAGCGATTCGAGCGGTAAATCAGTTTAATTGCATGAACTTGTACTCTTTGTAACTGAGTGCCACTGAGAAGTATCGAGCCAACTTGAACCGGCTTGGATATTTTACAGTAACAACTTTACAGGAGCATATTTGTAGTCAAGCCTTTGCTTATATAAAAATCTAAAAGAAAAACTATTTTTTTACTGTAACTGTCTGACCGTTGGCTATTCATAAATCAATTTATCCAACTTCTATAAGAATTCATCTTAAGGGTAATCCTGAAATCCAAATTCCATGCAAAATGTTTCGGACAAATACTCAAAAAGTAGCCGTATTATAGTAATTTCTTCACACTATTCGTTTCGTCCATGTTTTTTGATTTCGTCAACAAAAAATATGAAAGGTTTCATACTTTTATTTAGATTTTATACGTGTTTTTAAGTTAGTAGGGTTAATTTTAAAACACGTATAAAATCTTTTGAGGATTCCCCTTAAATGCAGATATTGTTGTTTGACAGCGATTAAAACTTTAACATCTCTACTCTACCTAAAAAAATTGTCAATCTTTACATTACTAGTTTATTTTAATATGCTCACATAGATTGGAGGTAAAACCAATTATATATTTTAAAGCTAACATCAAAAACTGCTTACTTAATTCAGTCATTCCAAACTTCATGAAAACAATCCATTTACGGTGAAAAAGTCCATCAACTTTTCCGATTGCACTGTTTTGTCTCAAGTAAATGTCACGTTTTATTTGGTTCACCCATTTATCGTACCCGCGTTATTGTTCATCGAACTAGATAAGCGGGGATGACGTGAGTTCGATTGTTCCAATCGCGGAAAACAGGGTGAAAGGAGACGTCCGACCCCGGCGCCGCGCGTTTCTACACTGCCAGCTTTTCCCGAAAGCAACACATGATCTGAAACAACCTCAACCCTAGGAACTCGGTCGAGAGTGCAAAACCTTCGCACAGTGACATGAGGGTGAACATAATAGCAGTTCGTTAGCATAATACCGCCTTTTCGCGTTTTCCTCGCTTAATATTTGCCTTATTTAATGATTCCAACCTTTTTAGTTTATACTGCGCTGAATCAGGTATTGTTCGGAGCAGATTACTGACGGTGATCCTGCTTGTTTTTCACATCGCAATGACCCAGTTGCGAATGAGCATTTTGTTTTGCCACCTTTTCCATTTCCGATGAAATATAACTCGCAGAATAATGAAAATATCGATAATATTTATAGCTTCAGTGCCGGTTTGAGCTAAAAACGATTGATACAGTTGCTACTTAGCGAAAATAAAAAAAGTTGTTTTTTTTCAGTATGGTAAAACAATTTTTCTGATTAAATATGAATTTATTTACGATTTTTTTAGTACGAGAATAGAAACGAAACATTTTTCCATCAATGTTTTCTTGATTATATCGTTCATGCGAAAATAAAATAATATTTTCAATTCAAAACAATTCCGCAGTTTCGCTGCCATTATTCTTCTAACAAATTTCTTCCTTTTATCACCTAACACTGTAACGAAACACGTATTTTAAACTTTAGACGGTATTCAAATCACGGGTGGTGCCACGGCTAAGTAAATTGTGTACGTGTTTGGCCCGTTGCCGAATAGGTCGGCTACAGCCACAGCGGACCGCACTTCGCCAGAAAGTTGCACTGTCTAATGTTATCAAATAATTGGTAGTAGCCACCTCTGGGAACATATTTTCCAGAGAAGCATGTTCACTTGAACTTTGCTGCGAATTTAAGGCAGGTTCCAATATTCGTCCAATATGACCTCTCGTCTGATGATGAGTGGTTTGACGACGCATTGGCACTGAGGTGATTGAAGGAATATCAATGGGTTTTTAGTCGGTATGCCACCGGCCACTAGCACTCCGCTAGTCGTCTGGTGGTGAGCCCGACATACCCCTTTAGTCCTCCCTGGCTAAAGGGCATGCGTAAAGCATTTTTTTTTGCAAAAAAAAAAAAAAAAAGATTCCAATATTCGATGACTATCGGTTAGAGTTTGTTCAATTTACTACTACACTGACCAAAGTCGTCATGTCATGTCGCCGTGACAGCATGTCGTCTAAGGTTGTCTGGAAGAGATGCTTTGCTGTCTAGCTATCTTCTTCTTATCGTATCACTAGTTCTACGAACCATTGTAGTGAAAGGATTTCAAGTGCGTCTCGAAGATGCACCTTTGGTGCACTAGCAATAAGACCGCCCTTATAATTTGTATTTGATAACTGTTTTTTGTATTATGTTAAACTAACTGAAGTTTAATTAAACATAAAAGTTATCCTTTTTGTAAGGTGCAATATACTCCAAACTTTAAATTATGAATGCAACATTCTAATTTGAGAGGTACAAGTAACTTTAACAATAAAGATGAAGCGAGTTATCTTAAGCTTGATACGTAAGTATGTAGGTATTACATCTACGTAAACATATCTGCGAGTGAGTTCGGAAATGAATATCTCGAAAGTTTTCGCAGCAACTTTGTCGCAGGAATAAGTACCCAATGTCGTTAACGAGCGCACTTCGAGACTTCCTGCTTTGTTGTCAGCGGTACCTTGAAGTTATAGTGCATAGTAATCCGTCTCTTATAAAAAATTTTATTCGTTCAGATTTATTATACTATCATCGGTACTATTTTGGATACTGCAAGGCTTTGAGCAAGTCTATTGGATTTTTTAAATCGAATTAGGTATACTAACTTATTAAATCTTTACTTCAACGAAGTAGAGATCTGACAATGAAATAGTACTTCGATAAATATTATCCACCAACCAACGCCCAAAATCCTAAATCATATTTTATATCAGACTAGTTGAAGCTTCCAACTTCGTTTGCATGAGTCGTTTGTCCACTCACAAACTCGTCAACTTTGATTGAATTGGCGAATTGTTTATTTTTTTAATTTCGTTCGTGAACTCATCCGATTCCTTTTTTGCTTAAATTTTGCAAATCAAACATACTCTCTAAATTTCTAGTGTCAACCTTCAGTGGTATGGCCTGTATGCGTTGTCTGTCAGTCAGTCAATCAGTCAACACTAAGCCTTTTATGTACAATATACATACATATATTGATGGATGATGGATTTCAGGAGCCTCAGAACTAGTGACACGATAAGAAAATGATTTTAAGTTTCTAAAAAATATCCTGTATACTTTTATACTTTTAATGTGGTTTCATTGTTATACTAATAATAATTAACATTTAAATTCGAATTTTAAACCACAACTTTACCAACAGATTAAGGTTATTAAACCGTATGTTATGAAGAGTGTTGTTCTGACTGTACCAACTCTACCCATTATCCGGATCCCGGGACAAGTCACACCGTCAACAATGAACGTAAAATATGCAAAACGCGTGTCATCCCGCAGCAGAGTTATAAAAGAGAAAATCCAATTTCGTAATATAAAAAGTCATTAGTAAGAATAAGGAATGGGGTGCTCAAGTGAGGTTATTAACAAAGACAATAACGGGGGTATTCGCGATGAAAATAAAGTTTTTAGGTTTGCCGCGATGCCCCGGTTTATTTCGAGAGCGCGCCTCGAGATCTTTTATAGCGAGAGAGACGTTTCATCAAGACTATTTTCTTTATAAGACGCTCTCGATGTCTTCAGCGGAATGCTATCAATTTTCAAGGGAATTCTTCAAGAAAGAGAAACCACCGTTTCATGGAATGGAATCGTAGCAATAAATATCGCTAGCTACAGTTTATTTCACACCAAGCTTGGAATTGTTACTGTAAAAGTGTCAAATTGAATTAAAAGGGTGTCGAGAGAGCTCTTTCCAATCTGCGATAGTAACTTTAGACAAGTTTGAATGTATTGTGGGTGCGATTTTGTCAACAGGAAAATGGCGGACCCTACTGTCGCATTTAGATATTTATGACCAAAAGTCGACAAATTCTGCATCCTTTTATTTTCAGTACTGGACTAACGGAGCTTGAAAGGTACGAGTAAATACCGGCAACTGTAAAATAAATATTCCGTAGTCAATGGGTGGGCATATTTGACTATCGGTAGATGTAAACTTATACTGGCAGAAATAACAGAACCTCGATTTTACCTATCCTATCAATTCTGGTTCGAAACGGCCCAAGACAGAAAAAATTGAAAAGAGTTAGAAGAGGCCTTTGTCCAGCTGTGGGGCACCATAGACAATCTTCTTCTTCTAATTGTGTCACTAGTTATTTCGAACCAGTTTGGTGAAAGGATATCAAGTGCGCCTAGAAGAGGCTCCTACTGACTGATAAAAAAAATATTATTGTGAACTTGAATCGTCCCACTGCGGGGCAAATCTAGGCATTCTATCCAATCTTTTCTGTATAAAAAAAAATATAATTAGGAAAATTATGATTGTTAACAAAATAAAATCACGATTCCACCTAATTTCACCCTTTCTCTACCTAGGTATTTTTTGAGATACAATAGGCACCATCAAACTATTTCTATTATCCGACATGCTTATAATGTGAAATATCTCTGAACATATAAAATCACAGCAAAATAGTAAAATATTTGTTTTAAATAAAGCGCTTACAGGTATTTAAAGCCTGATTTCGTCTCTGGTCTAGGTGCGGAGCCGGAGGCGTGGCGCTTACACTGCGCCATTAGGCAAGAAATTGCCAAGGATAATTCCTGATTTACCAACCTTCCGATAAGCGATAGGTCGACTCAGCGAAACCATTGTTCAAAGGTATTTTCATGAGATTTAACTAAGTAGGTACTCGTATTGTACGATTAGTTGTAGTAATTTAGGTTGTAGGTATGCTCTTGTGGCCAAAATTAGTCAAGAGATATCAATTGAAACAATGAACTGTACATATGAAAAAATATTTTATTTATTAATAAACAAAAAAAACAAACCATTAAAATTATCATATTTTTTACATGCTAAATGCAAGCTAAGTTTAGCTAAGCTACCCAAGCTAAGTTAAATAAAGCTAAGTGTATTTACAAATTATATAATTATTATTATTTATTAATTTAAGTACCTACTTCACTATGTATTAGTCTAATGGTAGTTAAATAAACTCACGCCTATAAACAATACTTACTTCATAATTGGGCCTGCAAAAATCACATAGCATGGTGAGCACGAGTCGTTCAGTCAAAATCATGCAGTGAAATTCAGATTGGAAGGTGTCCTATCCATTGTCCAGCTACGAAATCCGTGGAGCGTACCGATCAGGCAAGTTTATCAGAGTGTATTGGAGCGAGATATTGTTTTCGAACGTTGCCGTGCAGAGATGCAAACGCTCGCTGGACTTGATGACCAATTTGGAATCACTTGTCTTGAATGGATGGAAATGCATCAAAATCTAAGGTAAATAAGCTGATGTCATCATTATATATTGATGCTTTAATATTATTAATTAGTTCTGTTGTTTTATTTCTCAAATTATTTTAGAATGGTTAAGTATATGTCGAAATATAACACCAACCAAGTACTGAACGCTTAATTGATGAGATTTTTTTTCTACCTTTTCTTCTCTTTCGCATTTTCAATAATGGAGGTCGTGTCCTGATTATGGTGGTCCTGATTAGCCTTGGAAGCTCCTGATGACAAAATGCTGCAAGGTAGAAGAAGTGCTTGGCCGTCATCATGAAGATAAATCTACCTGCATAATATGTACTTTTCTGTTTTATCTGTGGAACTATCTGATGTATAAGTTCAGGTAATGAGTATCCCAAGCATCCTTTAGCCCTTCTAAATAATCGTAAAATATCTATAAGTACTGGTATAGTTTAACAGCGATTTAGCACTGTTTAGCGAAGGTTTGTGGTAGAGGCTAATTACGGCGTTCCCGCTTAGATTTACAGTGTGGTTCGCTGCAATAGATTAGCTAGCAATAGTGCCAGCTTGCATTTTGTGACCATTTGCCTCAGGTGACGCTTGATTTAGAGTAAGTACCGACTGGTCAAAAAGACAGATAAAACCTGAGAAACAGAGTAAATAAACTGACTATTTTTAAGGTGCTTGCTGGTTTCCTCTTTGATGCAGGTTACTATGGATTTCCGACAGGCCGCGGAAGATTCCAAACGGGTGCCCGCGACCTGTTACTAAGGCGATTGTTGGGAACTCGATGGGTTTTTAGTCGGTATTCTGCCTTCTGGTGGTGAGTCTGACATACCCTCTTGCCTGTCCCAGCCTGAGGGATGCATAAATGAACTTCCTATTTTTTTTTTTAAAAAGTTACTAGGATTTATTTGACGCGTCAAGTCACGTCGAAAATATTAGGCTAGGTCGATGGGTAAACAGAGGCCTCCCTCCAATAGACGTACCCAACTGCCCCAATAAACAAACAATAATATTCCTTATGAACCCATTTCCCACTTAACTATTATTTGGTGCGCGTGATTTGTCAATAAAATAGGCTAATATGTTTCCACGAGATGGAATCTTGAGCACTCCTCATAACAAACAACATCAGATGAGTTATGATGGATACATTCATCCCACATAGGTGATGTATTATTCATACTCTCGTAATAAATCACGTTAGCACACCTCCGTGGAATCGAGATCATTCCCATTCCTAAATCCGAAGTCCATTATACAAAATTCAGAAGTGGAAGTCGGTCTGGCTCCCTTAGGTGGAGGTGCGAACTCCTGACATCACACAAATGCGATTATCATAATAATGTAGCGCCCGCCCTTGGATGCTGCTCCTACATTCTTTATTGAATTAGGTAGGTGCTTACCTAAAACATCTATAAACAGCTACGTAGATGGGTTAGGTAATAGGCCAAAGAATAAGCCTTGGAATACAAAGACGCAATGCAGGCAGTATCCTCGGCACGCTGCCATCGGGTATCGAGTTGGAACAGTTGAGCTACCTATAGATCGTTTGCAACGGTCTATGGGTGGCCCAATCGTTTCCTTTTGTATATTTTGTAATATAGATTTTAGTAGTTAGCTTATGCTGTAATAAACGGTAATAGGTAGGGTACTTCATACAATAGCGAACTTTATCCAAAGAAAAAAATGTTTGGTAGTGAAAACAAATATTGTACCAGGCAAAACAGACAAAATCCAGCAAGACGATGAACAAATAAAAAACACGTTTACACAAACTTGTAGCCCATTCATTTATGTAAATGCAAAAGTAGTCAAATAATAAATAGATGATTTTATTTAGAAAGTTAAAAGAAGAGCCGTTTTATTATGCTCAAAATCAATAAGAACTTACCTGGCAGCAATTTAAAAATATATATTAATTTTAACTTGATTTAATAAAAAAATAATATCATGTAATGTATTATGATCCTAAATTGTCTAAATAAACCACTTATATTATGTTTTTTAATTATTATTATAATTACATAATGTAAGGGGTGAATATTACAAGATCTAAAGTTTTTTCAAACCTGTCTGAATTTAAGTGACTCAAATAGAACGTCACCTGGTAACTAAAACCTTTTTTTTTTATATAATAATAGTCAAGCGTTTGACCACCACCTCACCTGATGGAAAGTGACGGTGTGGTCGAGGATGGAGCACTCTTGGCTAAAAGAAACTGATTCACTCTAGACTTGAAGACAACAAGATTGTAGCAGTTTGGAAAAACAGACGCCCCGGTAAGGAATTCCATTCTTTACTCGTACTTATAATAAAGGTCCTTATTCCAGTTAACTAGTTACAATCCGTAAATTTGCCCGCATAGTCTTTTACTCAAGATAACCGACCACTAGGCTTACAAAGTCGGTAAAAGGTGCCAACATAAAACTTTGTCGTGCATCGCAAGAGGGGAAGCAATAAAATTCACGGATGGCGTAGTCGTAGAACGGTCGCTTCGGTGGAACCGATAAATTTGGCGGTAAGCCCACTGATCGCAGATAGTGCACTTTTGTACTTGAACCACACTTGAACTATCGCTTCGAACATATCTCCCGTGGGCTTTGGACTACGGATCCTATAGTCACGACTAAAACAATGAGAAAATTAATAGTTGCTGTGGGCCGTTCAGGCACTCCTTTGTGTTCGCTTAAGTGCAGATTTTGTAGCTATTATTTGAACATTACTATGCTGGTAAGATATATTATGATCCCCTTCTTAAATGATTTTTAGTATCCAGTATTTATATATTTATTGCTATATATTCTCTGTAGTCTTCTTCTTATCGTGTCACTAGTTCCTTGGAAACAGTGTGGTGAAAGGATTTCATGTGCGCCTCGAAGAGGCTCCTTTCGTGCAATAGTTACTACTTTACTACTTCACTGTAGTAGTAAAGATTTTATAAGATTCTATAAGAAAATCCACCAATGTCAACGCTATAGTAGGTACTATGGTAGGTATAGTACTATCTCGTTGACATCCCAAGAGCTCGAACGAGCGGTTCGCATCGACATTTATTATGCGCACCAGGAGAGAGTGTAACTCGCTACCAGAGTCTGTTTTTCCAACACTATTATCTCGGAGTCTTCAGGAGAGATATTAAAAAAAATATATTTTGGATATATCACACAACGCCATCTAGCTTTAAAACTAAGCAGAATTTGTACGGGTACCAGATAACTAGTACAATCTTTTTTTTTGTAAATACATACATTCATACATAGAAAACAACCAGACTTACCCATAATAAGTTCTTACCAGGCAAGCGTGCTACACCCTCGACCACATCATCACTTACCATCAGATAAGGATGTGGTCAAATGCTTGCCTATTTCAAATAAACTAAAATACTTTTAAAAAATAATAATAACAGTAACATTAATGTTTGGACATATCTAAGAATATTTAATATTGCTATCTTGTATGTAGAGCACATTAGAACAGAAAAGACTTCAATGTAGAGTCCGAGAAAGATATTTTTTTATTAGTCGAATACCAGCTAAAGAATATTCCAAAATTCACAAAACAAATAAAAGTGTATTGTCATCGTGAGTAAATCGTGGTGAAGAAAACCGCACAAATATTCTCCGCGAAAATGGGTCGCTTTCCAATTGACAACGCATGATTAATGTCCTCCAAACTTCGCATAAATCACAAGGATGTTGTGGTATCAAATCTGAAGATATAAATGTATTTCGGTGATTTATGAAGGTACAAAACAGAATATCTAATGGGTTTTTATTTCCATTTTTCCCACACACATTATGTAATTATAGTGTGTGGCGTACGTCGGTAGAGCCATATTGAAAGAGGAGTGTGAGTGTTATCTTGGCAGGCGGGACGAGCCTCTTGGAAACATATCACGAATAAGTTGCGATTTGGGATATTAAGACCGCGAATTGGCAAACGTAGTGTAGGACGCCCTCCGGTCAGGTGGGGTGACAAACTGCGAAAGGTTCCAGGCAGAAGATGGATGCGGCAAGCCGAAGACAGGGCGCGATGGCGCTCATTGGGCGCCTACGTCCAGCAGTGGACTGCGATAGGCTGATGATGATGGTGATGATGATGATGATATTAAGAATCGGACGTTACAAAAACAACTTTACAAGTGCCCTCAATATGAATCTCTGTGATACGTCATACGAACAATGATGTGAGAATATTTCCTCTATTTACAAAGGATTTATTTGGATCAAATGATGTTCCTAAACAGTGATAAAGGGACAAGGCTTGGCGTTCATGTTATTGGATTGATCCGAATACAAAGGTCCAATTAGATGTAGCATCTACGCGAGATAGCGCGGACTATACAAGGTCGATCACTGACTATTGTGCTTACATTATAAAGAAACTGCTTCTGCGTAACTGCGGCTTTGCCTGCGTAGTATCCAGGTGAAACGTTATTTTTTAGCTCATAAACTATACCCATACCAAATTTCAGCTAAATCGATTCAGCGGTTTTAGCGTGATTGAGGAACAAAGATTCACCTATTTCTACGTCAACAAACAATTCTTACAAACATTAGCAGGATTAGTAGAGGTTATTACACCTCTACTAATCCTGCTAATGTACGATCTTGATCGTGCATGTATAAAAAAAGTCTAAATAGATGATATAAATTCAGTTAGGACTAAAATATATCGTATCCCTATATATATATCGTATCGTATACAATATATCGTATATCATAAGATCGAGAAGTAGCTAAAAAGGTTATAAATAAATGAATTGACTCTACGATCAAATGTTTACGGTTATTAGTTAGTGCACGAAAGGAGCCTCATCGAGGCGCACTTGAAAACCTTTAACCACACGGTTCGAAAGAACTAGTGACACGATAAGAAGAGGTTAGTATATTATGTGTATGTATTTGTATGTAACTGCACTGGAATAATTCATTGAACACACAGTATGAGATAAATAATTTTGAAAGTAACCTTTTTAGTAGCTTGGTGTCTATTCTGTGACTGTATTATAGTAACTGTTGTCTTGCCAACAAAACATTCTTTTGTGACGGACCATCTCTCCGGCACGCTCCATTGTCCATTGTTCGTACAAGAATCGTTCACTTGTGCGAATACTTCGATTTATCACTCATCTTGTCTATAAACAATGTTTCCTTCCTACCTAGATACTTACATCATTTTTCAAGATACAATTATGTTGAACCTAACCCTTTGCATTGGCGAAGTTTAGTCTTCCATAATTTAAACTTCGTGCAGAACATAGCTTCGAGCAAACCGTTTTGCAAGCTTGAGTAAATTGTATAGTATTAAATTATATGAACAAAATAAAAAATCTTATTCTTATATTCTTATAAAATTGTTAAGTAGACAAGGAAGACATCCTCTTAGATAATAAAACTCATGGCCAAAATATCGCAAGTTGTTAAATGTTTACTGCACTTTTAGTTTTGAGAACGAGCGACGTCATTCTATTTACATCACTCTTACGTTTTGAAATTGTTGCTGTTGACTGTACTTTGCACTAACTTCCTGCAGCGATTGAAAAAAAAAATATCATATATAAATGTAAATTTATTTAAAATGGATTCGAATGCAATTGGGAAACTTTTTTGCAGCGGATGAGGACGACCCACGAAAACTGTCCTTAATTAATGTAAGAGAAGTAGTTTATTTAGTACAATATTATATTTTAATTTCTAAGGTGTTATCGGATAGCAAGTCTGCAACGTGACCAAACGACCTTTAAGTACTATTCACACTTCAAACTAACTCAACTATCCCAGAAAAGGTGTTGTAATGCAAGATAAGCACAATAATTGTAAAAGTTATAAAATAGTTATGAGTAGTTATTAGAAACAAATTCAATGAAATTCTATTTATTACTATAATTTGTAATACCACAATTGAATATATTTAAATAGGTTTTTAAGTATAAAGCTATATAGCCTTAGGTTTCTTTCAGTTGAAGCTACCGTGTAAGAACTAGTTTATTAGCTATACTTAGTTAAATATTACCTAGTTGGTTTCCGAAACAACTAAAATTGGGTACAACGCATGTACAACGTAACTAATTCAGGTTAAAGAGTAGGAAATGTAGTGGCACCAATTTAGTAGGACTAGGTATCGGGTTTGACCTCAATAGATTGAAATATGTATGTATGTAGGTATCTAGAGTATATACATAAAAATGTAGGTGAATAAATGTATAATCATACCTAGATAAACACGGCTAGAAGACCCAAGGTCGACCTGAGGTCAATTACTAATCAGCTCAAGAACCGCCTGCGCCGACTGATGACCAATTACGTCAATTCAACTTGACCATTATAATTCTGTTGAACCCTTCATGCGCAATTATCACGAATCGTATGATGAAACGGCAGATGCTGAAAAATATAATTTAAGAGAACAGGATGAAGACTGTCTAATTAGGTCGCTTAAATTAGCAGTTCATAAATAAATCTTACACAAAAAACCGCCCTCCACTCCAGATGTTGCCTACTAAAATAATATAAGCTGGGTTATTGTACTCACCTGATCTTCAGATACATACGCATTACGCATGTATGTTGATTATATGGTTACAATTTTACAAGATTAATTAAGGTTTCGAATTTAGAGGGGGTCACGTGCGTTTTAATTTTATTTTTTACTGAAAATGGGCGTTTTGAATTGTGGACAATACTCATTACATGAAATTGCCAAAATTGGAAAACGTGCCAAAAACGAATAAACTGCGCTACTTGCTACGTTTTGGTTGAGAGCTTTGCGCTGTCGTGACTTGGTCATTACCGCTGGCCCACATTGCAAAGTACACTCCACCCTAACGTTTAGTACCTGAACGTTTGCCTCTGTATCCTCGCTAGCTGGCTCCTTTGTTGTTGTTTAACAATACAAAACGAGATTTGCTATTTCCCTAATAGCTGCAACGTTAAGATAGAAACAAAAGGTAGTGCGCTCTCCAAACATTTTTAATGAAATTCGATGTTTACAACAAGAAAAATTCAAAATGTGTAGGTAAAACGGTGCTATATGGAGACATAGCTGTTCTCCTAATCATCATTCAGCACATCAATCAGCACATCAGGGAACAGACAAACCAGTTGTAGGTACCCACTCGACAACCTGAGCCAGTCGACTCTTTCCGCGTAACGCGTAACGTAGCTCCAATCGTGGAGCGCGCCAGTCACCGGTGAAACGTCCGCGCGCACGACCGCTGCGCGCGCGCAACGCACGTGTCACCTCGAAATTCGAATTTAAAACCAAACGTGACTTAAACAGTGTTGTGCCCAATCGTGACGGGATCGTTACTATCCCATGCTTCGATGCCGTAGCAAAGTGTTGTGTAAACATGTGAATTGATTTATTGTTTGTGCTTTACTAGTATGGTCACGGATTTTACGTTTTTATGGTAAGAAAATGGAATTGCAATTATTTTAATGAACAATAGCGTTGCATAATTAATGTTTGTACATTATACGTTAATAGATACGCTGGTTTGTAAGTAGACATACCAAAGGTACAAACAATGGTTGCTATTGTAAATAAGAACTTGGTATATAATCTAGGATCTAACAATGTTTTTCAACAACAATACGGAATCTGCAATACTGCATTTAGATACACAACGCAAACACTAAGATCTCTCGTATAAGTACTTGGATGTTTAACATTTACGAGAGATAATAGTATTCCAACTTCTAAGTAAGACTATGCCATACATACTTAATTGAAAACGTATAACACCATAATTAAAATCTTGTACATAATGACTGGTTATGTTATAACCAGATTAAAGATCTTAGAATGAATCATTAAAGACATAGGTACGAATTACCTACCAACATATTAGATTGGCATGTTCTCGATGCATATTAATGCAAACCGCATAACAACTCCTTGCCTCCTACCTACAATATGGTTGCGACACTTCCTGGTAGGTACCATAGTATAAACCAGAAACAACATGCTTAATTGTGCCATAGATCATTGGAAAGAGAGTTACGAAAATTAAATTATAGAACTATGTACCAATCCGCAACGGTTATTTAAGGCAAGAAATAAAAATAACAACACCCATTTCGGCCCCCGATAAGCAATATGTGGGAAAAATCTTGAATATGCAAGATCTACGAGGTAAGTAAGTGCAAAAAGGTAGTAGAAAACCGCTCGTAAAGTCGTAACTTGCAAACCAAACAAGGACACACCTGTTTCCAGGCGGTCATGGCGGCTTAGCCACATTTGATATTACAATTCCATCATCAATATTCATTTACATCGTGGCCTTGTGGTTTTAATATTTACCTTTGACATCGTTCATTACAATCTAAATCATTAAAGAGAAATCTATCAATTTGCATGTATTTATCATGCCGTATATAAAATCGACGTATGAATATACGAAGCTGCGTAGAAATTTCGGCAGGCAGTTGTTATTTCAGGATGTGCCCGCTCAGATGTTAGACTCCATAGTTCCTAACAAAGCGGATCAAAAACAATACATGCTACGGAATCCTGTACATCGTGACGTTCAGGCAACAATAACGCAATCAAAAAACGAAGCGAATACAAAACAATTGATTATGCACGAGCAATCCATGAACCACACCGAGGGTGGATGGCCGCGCGACGTTCACATTTATAATGAAGACCATATCGCACGCTACTGCCGTCGAATCATGCATGACGATAGCTACATCCACTCTGTCCTAAATGCTGCTCCTATCATGGAACACTATATAGACCAAAACAATGCTATTGAAATGTACCAGACCTATTTCCATGGCATGGATGAACAAGAAGCAGTAGAAAGATACAGCATCCGAATCGCTAATGTGTTTCGAGATAAATTCCAGCGGCCAGTTTCTAGCATAGTGTGGACCAGTGAGAAAAAATCGAAATTAGCCGTTGCTTACTGCTACAAAACACTAGAGCCTGATATGAAACAGTATGATGATACTGTAAACGATTGTTACATATGGGATATAAACTTGCAGACTGAACCGCTTCTTGAATTAAAAACTGAGCATCCGTGTTGGCAACTAGTCTGTTCACCTATAGATCCTGAAATATTCGTGGTAGGGCTAGAAAATGGAACCGTGGGTATATTCGATATTAGAGAAGATAAGAAGTGTACTCAAAGCAGTTCCATTTATAACTCTCATAGAGGGCCTATAACTTCGTTACTTTATACTCACTCTCGAACCAACACAGAGTTCTTTACTGGTTCACCAGAAGGTCAATGTTTATGGTGGGATTCCCGAAATCTTACTGCGCCCACAGAAAGATTAACTATGTCAATCAAGTTACCTCCAGGAGAAACGCCTAACTTAGGTAATGCTCAAGGTGTCAGTTGTTTGGAGTTTGATAATGGATTACCTACCAAATTTCTCTGTGGAACTGAGTCTGGACTCGTCCTCAACGTCAACAGAATGGGCAGAGATCATTCGGAAAAACTGGTGTCATATTGGGACGCTCATATCGGTGCAGTCAGAGCTGTGCAGAGAAGTCCATGTACTCTCCGTATGTTTCTTACTTGTGGCGATAGCTCTGTTCGTATATGGAGTGAAGAAGTGCGGACAGCACCCATCATAGTGACAAAACCTTATCGACATCAGGTAACAGATGCGGCTTGGGCTCCATTACGTTATTCGAGCTACATGTCTATTTGCGCAGGCGGCCATTTCTACTTTTGGGATCTACTTCGGAAGTACAAAGAGCCGATAGCAACAATGCAAATATCAAAAGACGAACTGACTAGAATGACCCCACACTCGGAAGGGCAATCGATCGCTATCGGAGATAGCCAAGGAGCCCTGTACCTCGTTCAGTTATCGGAAAATATGAGCGAACCAGGAAGCCGAGACAAAGTTCTCGCATTCCAAACCTACGAGCGAGAAACACACCGCGAACATATCTTGGACAACCGTATGAAAGAAATACGTTTAAAAATTAAAGCTGAAGAAAAAGCAGCTACTGAAGAACTTCCAGAAGAAGTAATTGAAGAAGAAGAGGCAGAATTGGCTGCCGAAGAGCATTATTTTCAAATTGTCAATGAAGAGCTACGTCTCATGGAAAATACGCCAAATGCTTCCCTCATATAGCTTAACATAGGTACGCTGTATAAATAATATATTTCCTCTCATAACTCTAAGTGCAGTATATTGATTTTATAACCAGTTCGTAAGCTACAAAGGGCATCACGGATGTTGCTCGATCGAGAACTCGAGAAGCCCGCATGTCTCCTGTTGCGGGCCATGACCGCCGGTTCTCACATCACAACACGACAACTCTAACATGAGCTGCCAGAATTCAATTTTGTTCCTATTTCGTGAAGAAGGTGAGAATTGATTGGAAGGACAGAGTAGATCTCGTTTGGGTGGCGGCGTAAATTACGCGCAGTCGTGAGTAGTGTGAATACAAAAGTACGTCACCGGCAACTTTCACCGCTTGTGCATACCTCGAGGTTTCTACGTCAGACACTAAGGTAGCGCACACGGTGGCAATGCCCTGTTTCCAATAAGAATAGCTCTTCATTGTGAATTTATTTGGGTACAGTGATGACAAACTTAATTGCAATTTGAAATTATATTTTGGTAATTTTTTTAAGTGTAGATAGTATTTGTCCTCAATTTTTCACATATTTTTTTTTAAAGTTAAAATTTTTATTTAAAGAAAAAAAAATACTTGTATTTCAATTACTAATTAATTAATTAATTTCTATACAAAGTAAATTAACCTAAAACTATTATTAGTCACTTATTATTGAAACTCCAGATTAGACCAATTACTGAGCACTTAATAATGATAAAATAATTTATTACAGCATATTAAGCTAACTACTACAACTTCGTAAAAAGTCTAGCTAGACCGTTACAAATGGATAGCTTGACTGATCTAACTCGACACCACCATACCAAAGATTTTATTAAAAAATATTAAATAACTAATGTATGCCATCCATGTCAGTAGTGGCCTAAAAGTCTAGATCTATAATTCTATCTAAGAAAGCTAGGCACAGGCATGTTAATTCTATAAGCTGGCCTTTGAGCGAAGCCATTAGATACTTAGGTCGTAAAAAGTGCATATCTCACCTACTGGCCGAGAAAGTAAAGGTTCCTTCTTACCTTTCTACATACAGTTACTATGATATATTTTCTTTGAAAAAAAAAAAATATTTGGAGTTTCATTTACTTGGTACTAAGAGTGTTTATTTATCTATCTCATTAATTATTTATTTTTCCAAATATTCATACTACGAAGACACATACAGATAAATAATAATACTTGTTATAACTTTCCAACCTTCAGTCAACTGAAATCTTTTGTTGGGTTAGCTAGCTGAACCGTTAAAAATATTAACCTACTGTTTTGGCAACTCATTTATTACCCTGATATTATAGGTGCCAACCAATTTAGACAACAAGTCTTTAATTTCTAGCCATAAAAGTCAGAACCTAGATACATAATACCATCTAATCGAGATGCAGACATTAACCTACATATCTAAGAACCAACCGTGAACGCAGCATTCCATCTAAATCGTCTCTATTTAATTATTTTGCTAAAACTATTACATTACAACTGTTACATCACTTTGTAGATCAAGATTGCGAATAGCTATAGGTAATTAATAGCCGGTCTTGATTACTAGAATGCAGCTATTTCGAGTCTGATGTGATCTTATCAAAATATCTATTCTATTCTTACCTATAGATCTAACAACAACCTTTATTTAATGACGAATCCCTATTCTATTAGACAAACCCAATCGGTCACAGCACAAATAGGATTCAACTCACTCAGGCTTTATTAGGATTATGCCTACTTGCACCAAATTGTCAAAGTCCCTAAGTAATTACTTTACTCGCTTGGTAGTTCTGACCAGTCCAGATTCTGACCGTTAACTGCCAAGCGAGTAAAGTAATTGCTTAAGAATTTTGAAAGTTTGGTGCAAGTCATTAATCCTATTATTATAATAACCTACTTAAAATAATAAATGCGGATGGATGGACAGATGGAATGGCAACTTAATTATGACAAAATTAAACTAAACCGATTGGACTGTAATTGCGTATGGATACCTATATTATATGGTACCCCAGAGACGGCAAACGCAATAGAGGGCGTCAACAAACAAAATGGGAGGATGACCTAAATCTTACAGCTGGACAGCACTGGAGAAGGGTAGCACAAGACAGAACCCAGTGGAAAGGGTTAGAGGAGGCCTATGCCAAGAAACACACCGAACTGCGGGACATCCTTGGATAGAACCTGAACTAATAACATTACAAAAAACATGTAAACCCAAAGTTTGGAATAAACGGCTTATTATTATTATAATTATTATAAAAATAAACTATTTAAATAAACAGCTTATAAATACTACTGTAAAAAATATATAAAAACGGTGGACCACCAGCCGCGGAGTAGAGCCCAAGCGGCTGGTGGCTAGGGCTGCAGAGTGAGGAACCTTCTCACAATGCGAGTCGACTCCAAAAGTACTGCCTTTTGTATATGAGCTGAAAAATACATAGGCTTCTTTTCATCCCGTGATAACATGCAATAATTTTAATAAACAAGCAATAGTAATGATATTGCACGTGGCGAGAGATCGATATGGTCAATGGTCACTGAATGCCAATGCCATATAATTTGCAAACCGTTACCTACTGTTACGGAGACTAACCCACTTCGGACACAATAAATAAAACTCATTGGAGATCAGCGAAACTATAATGATACCGCTAAAAGAATCCATTTTTCGGAACAACTTTTTAATGGAATACAATTTTAATCACATTAGGGCTCAAATTTGTCGCTTAAGGCTAGTCCTCAAGTCCGAATTCCATACAAATTGATTCGGACCAATACTCAAAAAGTACGCCGTATTATAGTAATTTCTTCACACTATTCGTTACGTCCATGTTTTTTGATTTCGTCAACAAAAAAAGTGAAAGGTTTCATACTTTAATTTAAATTTTATACGTGTTTTAAAATTAACCCTGCTAACTAGGATTAAGCCATAAATACGTTTGATGAATCCTGAATCATATATATATATATATATATATAAGGCTTCGTCCTGACAGACTGACTGTCTGGCAGACAGGCCACTGAACGTATAGACTTTAAATATCATGGGTATGTTCGTCAAGAAGTAAATTAAGTGTAGACGCGTATGGTATTCGTTTCGTCTATGTTTTTCGATTGTGTGAACCAAAAGCATTACGGTTTCATACTTTAATTTAGATTTTATACGTGTTTTAAAATTAACACTACTAATTTAAAAACACGTATAAAATCTAAATTAAAGTATGAAACCTTATGGATGATTCATACATAACACACGGAGAAAGTGTTCAACTTACAAAGAAGAACTGTGGGCTAATCTGTGCGATTAAACATGAAAAATAAAATATGCATTGCGTAAGCAAACTCAGTGCTTCGATGCATAAGTAGGTTAGTAATGGTAATTAGGTGTAACGACATTCTGTTTAATGATTATTGGAACTTCCTACATCGCAGTTGCGTTACTGATATCAATGAACAATTTCTTCTGATCTAATCATACTAAGAACCACTATTAGGTTTTTTTTTTGTAAACAAGTGACGAGACGATTTAGGCGCTCTGCAGCGCAGAGCATTTTTCACTGTCAAACTATTATTGACATTGTCCTATTATCAAATTACACAACAATTGAGCATCGAAGCGAGAAATTAATTGTTCTATTATTTGATACTAGCTGGTGCCCGCGACTTCGTCTGCGCAGGATTAGTATTTCGAGTAGCGGACAATTCACACAATATCTTTATAAATTGTAGACTATGTGTTATTCTGATGTATGTACGAGTATAAGCTATATTATTGTAAAGTTTCATTACAATCCATTCATTAGTTTTACGTGAAAGAGTAACAAACATCCATCCATCCATCCATAATTACAAACTTTCGCGTTTATAATATTGGTAGGATTGGACATTATTATAATGAGGACAATGTAGATAATAGTTTGTCAGTAAAAAATGCTCTGCGCTGCGCTCCGCCGTATGTGCACCGGCCCTTATGGTAGAATATCACACAAGTCTAACCATGACCAGATTTTTTTTTTAAATCCTATGTAGACTTTGTTTCACATAGGCCGGTGCCACACTGCTATAGCGCTCGCTCATTTTAGGACATTTTGATCATAGAACTTAGTTTAGAACTTAGGTTCATAGATTCTTTATTGTACACAATAATCTTTACACAAGTAATTTAATAAAAGGCATGTAGTACCTACCTACATAGGCGAGCTTTGTGTATAGACAGTTTGTAATGTAGGTTCGTAGCAGAAGATAGGTAGACGGATTCTGTGCATTCCTGAAGGTACCGAGATCAAGCGCGCTGACCTAATTGCAAGTATTGCAACGTCTGCTTATCGTTCCAACTATCCATTTCCTAATAATTGATCCCAGAGCGTAATATTAATTAATAGTAGGTATAAGTTGTTAGGTATTGACTTAAGCATACCTACTTTATATGCAAATACAATTCTTGGTATTTTTCTGTAATACACATGTGAAACGTAAATGATTATGTAAATAAATTCCATCTGCTTTTGTTTGCAATTTTGCATACTTACATTTTATTGTACTCATAGTACTTACCCGTATATTTAAAAAAGTTGTAAAACTTTAGAGTGCGCCTAAATAAGTTTTCACTTAAAAAAGAGTGTTCTATCCAATCATTACTTCGTTCAAATTCAGAGTTTACTACTTATCAATAACTTAACTCTTCAGCTAAATATATTTTAGCTTAGAGTGTAACTACATAATATGTTACAATCCGTTAAAACAATGAAGTTCGTGAGCCAGCCCGTAGCTTATAGTGTACTAAAGTCAGAAGCTACCAAAGATACACACGGATTACACGGGTTACAGTGTAGAACAGGAACAGAACAACAAACAAGCTAGGGTGCCTAAGCGTTGTGTAAGTATATGATTGCTAGGTTGCCTTGTCTATCCACTTATAGGTAACTGAAGGTAACTAGAGTAGAAAGGAGAACTAGGTACTCCCTTCGCTTGAATGATTTAAATGCTATCAACCGTTTGGCGTAGGTACAGTCAGCTGCACAGACATGTATACACTCCCAAGATTACACATTTATATTACTCTTATGCCTACTTGCACCAAACTGTCAAAGTCCCTAAGCAATTTCTTTACTCACTTGGTAGTTCTTAACAGTCAAGATTCTGATTGTTAAGAACTGCAAAGCGAGTAAGGCACTTTGAAAGTTTGGTGCAACTCGGCATTAATCTTGCGAAAAAAAGTGCATTGCAGTGCACGCATTTTCAAATTAATGTAGTCCTCTTACTTGTTAAATTCTTGTCAGAAGAAGAATTTCTTTGCATAATTAAGAGTATAATAAAAATATCAAAGCTTGGAAGTGTATTCATGTCTATGCAGCTGACTGTACATTTAACGAGTACCTACTCGCTTATGCTTTGGCATTATTCATAACTTTCTTATTGTTCTAACCGATAACAATTGATTGCGTCATCAAAAGTATTGTTATATACCTAGGTACTGTAAGTTAGTTTTGCAAAGAGGCTTGACTTATCGCGAGTAACGTATTTAGCTTACAACTCATTCAGTGACCTGTATGTATGTATAGTTCCGGTAGCGATATCGAGCATGATAACTTATGTACCTACTTAGGTGCACACTTTTCTTGTTTGATCCTCATCTCAAAATAAAATGTTTCTAAAGCATCGATGACACACAAGCTTTTATACTAACTGATTGTTGACGTTTTTAAAAGCTAGCGTGTGGGCGTGTTAGCTTTTGGGAAGGATTGTCAACAAGCTGATTGTAAAAAAGACGATGAAGGGTGATGACCCTTCATCGTCTTTTTTACAATCAGCTTGTTGTCATCGCCCAGGGGGGCGAGTTTACAAGACAATCCTTCCCGAAAGTTAACTCGCTCACACGCAAGCTTTCATCGACGCTTTAGGCAATGCTAATATCATAATTAAATACGAATAGATAAGTATCCAGCTTTGTACATTTTCATAATGCGACTCGTTTACACCTTCTATCATAATATGATCATAATAGTTAATCGTTGTCAAATCAACCTTGTCCACTGCTGGTAATCGCCACAAAAAGATATCTCCAAAACTGCCCTATCCTTGACCATTCAAATTGTAGAGTCGAGGATCGGACGGTTTTTATAGGTAAAAAAAATATTTTGTTATACATAAGTCAGACGAATTCTACGCATTGCTACAATAGTTTTTAAGAAGACTACTGCAAACCATTAAAATCTAAAAGGTTTTTTGTCCTGCCTGTCTGAACGACTGACAGACAACACACAGACCAAACCTCTGGGCATAGAAACTTGAAATTTCGGAGGTATATTCGTCTTT
This sequence comes from Lobophora halterata, assembly GCA_932526365.1. Classification (NCBI taxonomy): domain Eukaryota; kingdom Metazoa; phylum Arthropoda; class Insecta; order Lepidoptera; family Geometridae; genus Lobophora; species Lobophora halterata. The sequence continues at coordinate 5,718,854 of OW052012.1, forward strand.
CAGGCTTCAGGCTCAATTCCCACTGGGAGAGCAGTTACTGGCACGGCAGCTACAGGCACAGCACTTTCAGTTTTATTTTTTTTTAAACATTCTACATAAAATAAAATAGAACGCTGCCATCCCAGTGGAAATTGAGCCTAAGGCCTGATTTCCTCCTGAGCTAACGTCTGTTGCGGACGTCTCGGTCGCACCATAAAGATCCGAGATAGCTGTGGGTGCCACATAATATGTGGTACACCGTGTACGAGTATATTTGTACGCTCGACCGACGACGTCCGCGACCGACGCGACGTCAGCGTAGGGAAAGACAGGCCTAAACCTATTGTTTGTGTGTAAAGTTTTTTTGTAGCTGAAAATATTTGTAAATTACAATAAGTGTTTTGTTTGTAGTAGTGCGAGGATGGGCAGCCCGGTGCGATGACACAGGCGGCGCTGGCGATGCTGGTGATAATGGCAGCGGCGGGCGCGGCCACCGCTCAGCTGCGGCCCGCCGACGCACCACCGCCGATTAACGATACAAGTGAGTTATTCGTCCAATACTTATTGAACACATGGAAATTTGAGGTTCTATTAATGTTCAAAAAGTTCCAAGAGTCGTTCTTTTCAAGACACTAACCAAGAACCTCCATCCATATTTATCCTATCTGACTGACTGACTGACAGACAACGTACCTACAGGCCAAACCACTGAACGTAGACACTTGAAACTTGGAGGATATTGTGTTGGTCAAAATTTGAAAGTGAGTACTGAAAAAGGAGTTTTAAATATTTCCAACGCAAAAAAAGTTGCAGGCGTTAGCTAGTACGATTAGGTATACAAGTTAAGTACCACACAGTGATCCCTAACTTTATGTAGCTTATGATCGAATGTAGGTACCTGAATTTATTCAAAAAAAGTACTTTCATTCATTCCTACACAGTGGATAGATAGGTTTCGAGCCACTATTTGCCTGATTTATTAACAAAAACTACGAGTTGCCAGTGCTGGCTCAAACGAACGAATAAGCGCGCTCGACTGCTTTCTTCGACAATAGAAAGATAACTCTAAAATGTTCTCAAACTGACATGCATTATCTAATGAAATTCGATTAAATCGTTTCCCGTACCAATGAATAATATCCAATTACCCGAGCCTTCCGAAAATTGTTCACATCATCATTTGGCCCCGAATTCCAGTAGCAATTTATGCAAACAAAGCACGGGTCGGCTCTCGGCCCCGTTAATTGAACATCGTCGAACAACACTAATCGTGTATTGCGTGAGCTTTCCCTTTGGAAAGTAACGAATCATTGCCAAATGAACGGTGAAGCGGCTCTTACATTGATTTAAATAGTCATTGAGTGACTTGGAAGTTGGAAGTGGGTACAGTTGCGAGATTTTCTATTATCGCTACTGAAAATAACACGGACATAAGTGCATAATACCTACAATAAAGATTGTTGAGTCTTGACGTAGGTGTTAAATTTAAAAATTAGACCCAGGAATACTGAAACGAATTTTAGTATTGCTTTGCCTAGATCAATCTTCACAACCCAAAAGGAACCAGGTATTGAGTATTTAATAATTAGTAATTAGTAACAAGTATTATTTGGTTTTGTCTGTCTATCATCTCTGACACTGATAGTGTAAAAATTTGGTGTAGTGAGAATTAAATCCAAATAAGTAAATTCAAAATAATTAAGACTAACGGTTTAGACTGTAAAAAGTGCGCAACGGTATTCTATCTATTTATTTCTCTCTCCCATAGCTTCGGGAATCACTATTTATAAAGTAACGTTTGTAAAAAAAATACAAACAAATTAATCTAACTGCAAATTCGTATCGGTGGTTGATTTCACGGTAAAAGAGCCCAAGTTCATTTCGAATACAAAACTGGAGAGTTACCAGCTCTACCGTTAAATTAGCTAAGTGTGGTTCTACTGCTTGCTCTACCTAATGCTATGTATATAATAGTCAGATCATGTTACACAGCGGGACCACAAAAACGTACCCAGTTGATATGTATTAAAAAATGTACTCAAAATGTATTATTTTCTACCTGAAATAAAAGTAATTGTACTATTTTGTATTGTATGTTTGTAAACAAAATGAATAAGGTAATGTGTTGGCCGATAGAGGAAGCTTTAGCACTAAGGCACCTTTTGTACAATTTGATGTATACATAATATGTGCAAAAAAGTATTACAACAAACAATGAATCGTACAAAATAGTACATTTTTTGATAAGTGTATCCACTGATTAATTTGTATGACTCGCTAGATTTAGGCATGGGACTCGTAACAATGTCACTTTGTTGACTATAAAGTCTACAAACTTAATAAATGACCTGCAGCTGTGTTAAGAAGTTTTAGTATCGTCATAAAAATTTAAGTTTAAAGGCTTTAGACCTGATAATATTTCGGTAATTAATAAATTGTAAGATTTTATATATCATGATAAATAATAAGTTTATTTAGGACATGTCACACAACGCCATCTAGCAAATGCCTTATTTTTGTAAATAAGTACATACATAGAATAGATAGAAAGCACCCAGACCCAGGACAAACGCCTAAGTACATCGCACAAAGGTTTGTCCTGAGTGGGAATCGAACCCGCGACACCGGCGTGGCAATCTAGTACATTTGCCATTCGACCATCCGGGGCGTCAATTTTCATAATATGTCACATAAATTGCAAATGTACTTTGGGGTGGGGTATCTTATCATCATTGTGGCAATAATTTTCGCTGTAATAACGAATTACCTACTCAAATTCATGAGTAGGTAAAACGTGCCACAAAACCAAAAGATGGGTGTTGCATCGATACACGCGACTGACTTCTATTCCACCTTTCCTAACCTACTTACCGCAATGTGTGCAACAATACCACTGCAATTGCCATTACAGTTTTTTTACATTTTCTCAATGAAAATACCTCCTACTCTGTTTTTGCGTTGTATGCAAACCAAACATTCGAGCAGTATATGGAATATGATTTTAACAATGTATGATAATCAAATCGAAATAAATTGTTAACAGTTGACGTGACGTGTAGGAAATTTTACTTACATAATGAAGAAAATAATTTCGATAAGTTCATGAAGTACTTTCCATAAGGAACGTAACTATAGAAACTTTAATAAGGAGAGAAAGAAAGAAAGAAATTAATTATCAAAGAGATACAAATAAACAAACAGATAAACTAAAACTTAACTACTTTTATTACATGCCTAATTAAATTATCTACAATAATGACGACGTGGTGGCCGAGTGGATGAGGCCCTTACCTTGCGATCTGATGAACGCGGGTTCGAATCCCGGTGGCAGTCAAAATGGGTTTTTTTCGATAGAAAAAATCTACTGTAGGTATGCATCCCACGTTCTCGCAACGGTGAAAGAAAACATCGTGAGGAAACCGGCATGTCGTAGAACCTAAAAGTTCGAAAACATGTTTGGAGTGCACGAAAGGAGCCTCTTCGAGTCGCACTTGAAATCCTTTCACCACACTGGTTCGAAGGAACTAGTGACACGTTAAGAAGAAGATCTATAATAATAAGTATAACGAAGGAAACGGAATGAGAGACAATGAGAGTAATATGTCATTGACCAGCTTAAAGATACCAGACTAGTAGAAAGTTGCTAAACAGTCGCCATATTAGCATGAAGGTGACAAAATCTTAGTCAGACTCAGGCTAGTTTTACAAGCATTTCAACCGTAACCGTATTATAAAATAATCTAGACACAGGGACATAAAGTGGTACAAGCAAATGAAAAAGTGATACACATTTTTTACAGGATGTGGCACAGAATGCGTTCGGTGCGCTGCAGACGGGTGCGTGAAGTGTGCTCGGCTGCTGGTGTTACCTGAAGGCACTTGTGCTCACGACTGTCCGGCTGGCACGAGGGAGTCGTGGGCTCATGATGACCACCTCATGGGCAGGGTTTGCTACCCCTCTCATTCTTATAACGAAGTGAGTGACCTCTACTCTACATACATATAACAGATATAAACAATGATTAATCTAGTGTGCTCGGCTGCTGGTGTTACTTGAAGGCACTTGTGCTCACGACTGTCCGGCTGGCACGAGGGAGTCGTGGTCTCATGATGACCACCTCATGGGCAGGGTTTGCTACCCCTCTCATTCTTATAACGAAGTGAGTGACCTCTACTCTACATACAAACCACAAACGACGATTAATCTAGTGTGCTCGGCTGCTGATGTTACCTGAAGGCACTTGTGCTCACGACTGTCCAGCTGGAACGAGGGAGTCGTGGGCTCATGATGACCACCTCATGGGCAGGGTTTGCTACCCCTCTCATTCTTATAACGAAGTGAGTGACCTCTACTCTACATACAAACCACAAACGACGATTAATCTAGTGTGCTCGGCTGCTGATGTTACCTGAAGGCACTTGTGCTCACGACTGTCCAGCTGGAACGAGGGAGTCGTGGGCTCATGATGACCACCTCATGGGCAGGGTTTGCTACCCCTCTCATTCTTATAACGAAGTGAGTGACCTCTACTCTACATATAAACCACAAACGACGATTAATCTAGTGTGCTCGGCTGCTGATGTTACCTGAAGGCACTTGTGCTCACGACTGTCCAGCTGGAACGAGGGAGTCGTGGGCTCATGATGACCACCTCATGGGCAGGGTTTGCTACCCCTCTCATTCTTATAACGAAGTGAGTGACCTCTACTCTACATACAAACCACAAACGACGATTAATCTAGTGTGCTCGGCTGCTGATGTTACCTGAAGGCACTTGTGCTCACGACTGTCCAGCTGGAACGAGGGAGTCGTGGGCTCATGATGACCACCTCATGGGCAGGGTTTGCTACCCCTCTCATTCTTATAACGAAGTGAGTGACCTCTACTCTACATACATACCTATAACATATACAAACGACGATTAATCTAGTATAATGAGCGCCAAACAAGTTGTATAGTCCTATGGCGAACTATGAGATAAAGATACGCAGAACCAATTTGACCTAAGATTACCTAAATTGGTTTTCGGCCAAGTGTGTAACAAATGGAGCGTGTATAAAATAAGAGAACAGTACTTACTTACCAACTTAACCTTTTCATTCGCGGCCCTGACATTTGTTCCGATCGTAGATGCCATCAGAGATGCTTAGCTGATAATAAGCTAAGTTTAAATCAATATGTATGTATTATAATACCTACTCATAGATGAATAACGATGATCCTATAGAACAAGATGGACAGTATCAAACCAAAAGGGAATCATAAGACGGGACCAAAAAATTTCAGACACTTTGTCAATAATAATGATATATCTCCATTTTCAAATAATGTTTGTTACTTTATACGATGTTGTTTTATTAACAATGAAAAAAGCCTAGTAGTTTTAACATATAATATTTATCTAGCCCTGTTACTTCTCTTTATCGAAAATTTGCATCGGACCATAATGTACTAGAAGTTAGCCAAAGTTGTTCCCTTTTACTGGGCATATTTTCGATGTAGGTACTACATTGTGTTTCTATTCTTTAATACTTCTGTGTAGCTAGGTGTAGTAGTGTGTTAGGTAGCTACTCTACAAAACAATAGTTTTGTAGAGTAGCTACCTAACAAAGCTTGTACGGAAGTTAAGCGCGTTGATGTCTTTTTTTAGAACATAGGGTCGGCCCCTTACCTAAACGGTGCCGTTGTCGGCAAAGTGCAATGCCTTACTGATTCATGGCGCAATAGCTTTGATGCTGCATATGAAGCAACGTTTAAAGTCATTAAAAAACAAATCTGGCTACGAACAGACATGTTTAATAACAGATTTGATGGTAGTCACAGCAGAGTTTATTCTTTGTACCTACTGTGTTTGTGGACTTGTTGCTCTACCTTGGAGTTTTGTTTGGCAATAATGAGAAAGGTTTCTTGATGTAAAACGGGATACCTACTTAGATATATACCTTAATCAAATATCCGCCTTTAAATTCTAATTAAACTATGAGACTTTTAAGGCAGATAGTGTATTAAAACACGCCAAGAAATATTCAGGTACCCCTACAAAAAGATTTTTTTTTATTCTTAAACGTTAAAAAAAAAATATTTCTTTACGATTGAGTTTTGCACACAAGCTATTAATATAGCTTACGAGCTACCTTCAAATTATAGTAGGTAGCAAAGCAAGCTATAGGTACCTTCTTTCCGGTTCTAAAGTTTTGTATCAGAAAACACTGTACAGATGTTCTAAAGTAACGTGTTTCCCCTTCAATGATAGAAATCTACTGATCAAAGAGAATATAACCACTACGTTTACTACTGATGACTTAATTAATCTACTGCAATAAAACTGTTCTTGACATTGAAAGTCTTTGTAATTGAAAGTTTTCCTTCTGTTTTCCCGCGCTTTCTCATGTCTGGGAAAATGCGGTAGTGTTTTTCCTGACACTTTTACCTGTCTTCGCGTGATTCTAGCAAATTGGCAACTTTTCTTCCTAGATTACGAGTCCGACATTACCTCTATGCTATAATAGCCAGGTAATAAGCGGCTACGTTCTTTGATTAAGGTGATTTATCTCTAAACTATTTACTTCATACCGCAATGAAGTTACGTAAATCAGGTAAACTTATCAAGACTTGACTTGACCGACCGACATCGACCATTGGTAGTAGGTAGGTACTATTCCTTCAAAATTAGTAAAATAAGAGGTTTTCTCTGCTTTAAAAATAGATTTATTTTAGATCAATAATTTATGCAATGTTTGATATTATGTGATACCTATACCTTTTTTATTTATGTAAACACGTGACGAGACGAGCTAGGCGCAAGACCAGAATAACAGACAGCAAGACTTTGATAATTTTGATCAAACAACTTATTCTGGTCCGAATGTAGCCGATTTTACCAGAATTACCTCTTAAGTAGAATATATGAATATTGGTTTTATGTAAGGTTACTATTGAAAGGCACCTTTTGAAACCGGTCATGTAGGTACCTAGCAAATATAGGTACGAAAAGGACCAAACCCACTATATGTGAAAATGATTGCTACTTCTATTGTCACATGGTGATATTTCTTTTTTAATTTTTATTTGCTCCAGAAACAGCTTTCATTGCTTCAAAAACCTACAGTAACAGTGGAATCACCATGACGCATGACGCGACGTCACGCAATCACTTCCATCCACTCACAGTCAGCACACTAACTAACTGGAGTTTTGGCGGGAACATGAAAAATGGCGCATTGGCGGCATTAAATTGATTGACAAAACTTGTATAACTTTGAGTGTTTAAGTGTAAAAACGGTGGTTTTTATCCATTAAGTGCTCGTGAACGTGTATGAGTGTTGGTGAATAGTGTAAAGCTGTAAAACGTGACTTTTCGTGTTGCCTCCAAAACTCCATAGAAGCCTCTAGTAAAGTTGCAACCACCACTACTTTACTAGACTTGACTTAACAACTCTGACTTATGACAAAATAATCTCTCCAATTACTTGACACTGGCTATATACCTTTGATGTGAAGCCAAAACCGAAGAACTTAGGTTCTTCGAAAAAAAAAAAAAAAAACTAACTAACTACTAACTGTTAGGTATTGTTATTTACGATACGAATAAAATTGTGAATGGTGAAAAGTATTATGCATGACATCACAGCGTACGAAATCGCCTGCCGGGGCGCGCCGGACGGTAATCACCGGTGATTTTGTAAAAGACTTGGTCTCAGAAAGTAACAAGTGTTACGATCAGTTTTATACCATGATAAATAATCCATGTTACTCGATAAACTTTCCATGCTTACATGCCTGTGTTTGTAGCGATTTTTCCTATTCCTCAGTTGATAATAGGTGGAGGCTGCGGTGCAGTGGTGTGCATAGTGCTGGTAGCGGCGGGCGCAGCGTACTTGCGATGCAGGAACACGGCGCGCGCGCAGGCGCAGCCTCTACCGCAGAGGACCAATCAGGACGACGATACCAAGTTGCGCGAGTTCCATAAACAACTGGACTGCTTACGAGTAAGTCTATTTTCATTAGACAAGTTAAATTATTTAAAAAAAAACTTCGAGGAAAGCAAAATGAGCAATTTTGTTTACTTGGATTAGGAACATATTTTACCACTTATTTGGATTTAAAACTAAAGTGAACCGATAAGGCCAAAGGAAAACGAGTAACGGGAACAGTTTTACAATTTTAAAAAGAATTTATTTGAAAAAAAAATTACTTAAGTAATTTTTGAGAGTTTTTATGCCATACCTATTTGTGAGTTTTAGATTGTGAATTTTTCAGATCAATCTGTAAATGATCACAGACATAGATCAAGAACGGATTCAGAGAGACATTCCGGCTTTATAATGAGTCCAGCCTAAGAATGTCTAGACCTAGCATTTACAAATAATTATTGTGTAACGTTCGTTTATTATATGTAAATACCATACATACCAGACATCAATCTTTTGAGTTACCAGTATATCAGTCGATAAGTTTTAAGGTGGGCTCAATATTTTAGGATCATGATGTTTAATCTGTATTGGTCCGGTTTCGATGCAGGTATCGAACCAGTGACCCTCATATCTCAACCGGATTTTCGTCCTCTTCGCCATTAGAGGTCAATTGATAATAAACTTTTATTTATTCAAAGCATGCCGAAAGGCAGAGCATTTCTAAGAGCCATCGAAGCGGATATGGTGGTAAGGCACAAACCAATTTGTGTGTGATAAAACAAGATTTAAAAATGGAGTGTCTCAATTTGGCTTCACACCCAATCGAATTTAACGAAGAAAGTTGAACAAAAACTATTCAGTCTTTTCAAAAATCGAACTGCTCGCCAGCACTAGTGCCTGGCGGTAACGGTGGTTGTTTCATGCTAGATGCTATTATTACGCTTAATTACTTTGGCTTATAATGGTTCCGCAAAAATGCAGACAATTCATAAAAAAAAAACATTTTGTAAAAACCAGCCTCATATTTAAGGTGAGATGAAAAATTTCACAAATTGACTGAAAGCTTTCTAAACCTTATATGAACTGGGGTCATCATCATCGAACCTCTAAAAACCGGCTTACGAGACACACCTGTGCATTGCTATTCCACCGAATACAAAAACTACACACTGACTCATCAACAAAGCTGTTACATACATTGGTTCCTATTATGAGTACATACTTAGAACATTATGTTATGTGGTTCAAACTGTTTTTGGGCCTTGAGCAACTATACGTGAGGCAATGCTAACGGGCTGAGTGACGTAATTTGCGATGCATCTAGGTTACCGAATCGTTTTAAAAAACATGATTACATTACAAATAACAGATATATCTATTGCACAAAGTAAAAAACAGGTAGGTACATAGGAGAACTTAATGCTATAGTTAGCATTCTCTTCCAGCTAACCTCTGCGTATTTGGAGATGTGGTAGTTCTAGATGTGTAATACACAAAAATATACCAATAAATAATAAAATTCTCAAGTATTCTGGAGTGCTAAGTAGTGACCGGATAGTTTGCACAGCATACTTTATTTTCTCATCTTTATAAATTTTGTTTCAGCCTCACGCTTACACACTTCTGGCAATTTTAAACCACACGAGACACCAAGTTCGAGATCTTTACCAACTCGGAAATAACGAAGCGGCTATAGCTTACAGGTATGTAGGTTTTTAATCACAAGTATTAATGTATAGAAACACAATGTAGTACATTGAAAATATGCCCAGTAAAAGGGAGCCACGTTGGCTAACTTCTTGTACATTTTGGTCCGATACAAATTTTCTAATAAGAGAAATAACAGGGCTAGATAAATATTATATGGTAAAACTACTAGGCTTTTTCATTGTTAATATAACTACATCGTAAAAAGTAAGAAACATTATTTGAAAATGGAGATATTTCGTTTTTATTGACAAGGTGTCTGAAATTTTTTGGTTCTGTCTTACGATTCCCTTTTGGTTTGGTCCATCTTGTTCTATAAGAACATCGTTATTCATCTATGGTACTAATTATAACCCTGTTCTGATTAACTGCGTCCCTAGTATTTTATTTTCTAATCAACATCCAATATCCCACGACCCAATCAAGACTCCAATTATTTTTTGTGGACAACCGTGAAATGTCTAAACATGTGTGAGATTTTTTTTGTGTCACAAAAAAGGACTGATTGACTCCCCTCATGCTAGTGCAGGATATTTTTAAGTATTTACTTTATGATAGTATTTTTGTTGTGTTTATTAAACAAAGAAAAGTATATAAATAGTACCTATGGTTCTAAATAAATCTTTGGGAATATCAAATAGGATTTTCCTTTCAAAACCCAGAGATTTACTCGAAACAATGCAAACGTATGAATGAGGATGAGCAATAATAACCTGGCTTGGCCATATCATAAACCGTTAAGAAAATGTAAATATCGCATATTCTTTTTTTTAGATTAGAACATCATCGAACTTTTCTTCAAATCATATTTATTTTTTAATTTAGGTAGGTAGGTACTTGTTATAGTGATAACTTCTATAGGCGCGCTGAGCGCTTCATTTATGGGTATTGAACGCTCGTTCGAGTCGCCTTGATGAAGTTTTCACTTCTGTCATCTGGTTTTTAACACATACCGTTTTTTTGTGTTTACAGTTGCATACTGAGCGATCTGGCGAAACTACTCATCCTGCTGAACAAACAGCAAGTGCCGGTGGTTCCCGACGAATGGCCGCGCCTCGCCAGCTGGGCTGAGAGGTAATACTTTCCTCATCTACCTGGGTATCTACTAACCAAGACTATATCTATAGTTACTTACTTATTACGTAGTGGTTTCCACATGGTTGACCAACAAAAATCTATCTATCTATCCATCCAAAAATTTCACTTTTATAAGCAACGGCATTTCAATTATCATGACTGAATCTACATAATATACTCTGTCTAGTATTCGACAAGCATTATTCAAGTGTAGGTTAGTTCTCTTTCTCCACTCTGTAACGCCTTAGACCTAATAGTCTAAAAGTTAGTGTTTGTGTAAAATTATAAAGAATAAAGCCAGGTAGCTTGTAAACTAGCCCTGTCTCATCGCACAGGGCTAGTTTACAAGCTACCAGCCAGCGAGTTGACTAGTAGCTTGTAAACTCGCCCCGTGTCATCGGCTTTTTTACAATCTGCTAGTTGACAATCCTTCCGGACAGCTAACTCGCTCACTCGCTAGCTTTTAAACTTGCTGGCTTGTAGCTTGTAAACTAGCCCTGTGTCATCGACGCTTAAAGAATGTGTATCGTCTGTCGGCATTCTGCTGATGACTAAACTTTTACACTAATAAAACAATACTGACGATACGGATGGTGGAGTGGCTAGTATTTTGGTATAACACGCCAGTGTCGCGGGTTCGATTCCCGCTTCAGGACAAACATTTGTGTGCTGAACATCTATGTTTGTCCTGAGTCTGGGAGTCTATGTATATTTTTCTATGTAATAAACTGTTCAAATCATTAACTTCAGGATCCTCAAACGCTACAACCGTATGAACACGAACCAGCCTCAAGACAATCAGCTGGTTAACTTTCTACCAGCTCCACCGAGCCAGGGTTCAGATTCAGAGACGCACCAGTCTTTCTCTACCTTCAAACCACCTTCATACTCCCCCACGTCCTACGACAGCAGAATCATAGACAAGGATTGTGAATGGAGCGACGTGAGACCTCCCAGCTACTCTCAAATCGAGAGAGAAACCATCGACCTCTCCGATAATTGGGAGAGGAGACCGATTGTGAGACGAGAGAGTGTTTGGCTGGAGGATGAAATGTTTGAAATGACGAGGCGGCCGCAGGATGAGCTTACCACCGAACTATAATAATAGCTACGTAGATTTATAGCAGTAAATAAGGGTTGGAATAGCAGTAACTAGTTAAGGAAAAAAGGAGAGAAGAATTAATATATTGGAAGATATTCGTAATGTATTCGTATCTACCAATTGTCTATTTATTTTTAGTAAGTAATAGGATGGTTATACAAGGTGTCTTTACGGTATAATAGCGCTCGGCGAACGTGGAGGGGAGCTCTGCGCAAGTGAGGTGAGGCGAGGCGGCGCGGCGGGAAGGTGGCTAAGCGACCAATAGACGGGGCGCCTTCACCGCCGCGTCGCACCCCTACCGCCAAACACATCTAAAAATCGACTAATGCTCATTCAAGGTCATCGTTATTAAATCGTGAAGACACCTTATACTTCTCTAGATGGCATACCGATTCTTTTTTGTTGCGGCATTGCCATACAATACTGCAGCTGCATAATATCGAAACGGATGGTCGGGTGGCAAGTAGGTATGTTACGCCGGACATGCATTTTGTTTACAAAACTCCAATTCACTAAGTGAATTATTATCGAACTTTTTATTTGAAAAAACGACCTTTTCCCGTCTTAACAGGAATTTTCGTTGATTTGGTAGCTGGAAACACCAAGTGCTATACCATTTCGGAAAGCCAATAAAGTAGGCAAGTTTTTCACAAATTGGTCACATGGGTCCCCATACATTTTTTTTCACCACAGGGGATCAAACTTTTGGAAAAAAATTAGCAAAACACATTTTCTTTGCTAAATAATGCTGTACCAAAAAAACTGTACCAGTGGCACAAAAACAAGAAATACCATTCGATAGCACAGTTATCCAGGAATACTCAAAAGAAAAATGAAGAAAATTCCAAGATTTGTAATCTTGGCAGCAAAAACAATGGACAACGGTAAAAAAATGGAAGTTTCGAAAACCTCCAGTAACTCGAAATCCGTGGGATTTTTACTGGGTACATATTTTCATTTTCGGATCAGTCCTGAAGTCCCCCACCCGCACCTGAAGGATTATCCACTCATTACGACACACCCTGTATACCTAGTATTCTATCAGATAACTGATTTCCATTGTACAAGCTCTGCTTAGTTTGGGGCCTGATGGCGTTGTGTGAAATGTCCAAAAAACTATTTATTTACCGATTGTCTATTTATTTTTGAGATGGTAAGACATATCTAGATCGCATACTGATTATTTTTTGTTGTGGAATTGCTATAAACAATACTGCAGCTGCATAAGTCATGGGAGGGAACTAAATAGGCTTGGCTGGAGACAGAACTGAGATACAAAAATTATATGACATGAGAGCAACGAAATGAAATCTTGTCTTGTTTGTGTTAAAAAGTACAAACCCCTAGTTTATAAGGATATAGTTAATTTACAGTAGATTAACTGTAGTGTTGGAGTACCTAATCTTGTACCTTTGAGGTAGGTACTCCCACAATGTATAAGATGGCAATAAAATATGTAATAAAGTACCCCTAATTTACAAAATAGGATTAGAAAATACTTGTAATAAGGCACTTTATTGTAAGTTATTGTTAAGATTACCTACTTTTTATACTAAAAAAATAAAACAACCTATAAAAAAATATATTAATGTTCTAAAACATTTATAGATTACCGGTGTAAATAGAACTTATTGTTAAACCAAAGTAGATAGAGTAAATTGAGCAAAGTAGGTAATAGTTTCTAGTCCTCTTCTTTTTTTTTCTAAATGTATTTTACCTATACCTACATAAAATCAACAATATTAGGTAGGTACAATCTGCTTTGTCAAGATCTTTACACCTAGCTTACGCCGGTGTTCTCCTGGGATTAAACCACTCAAACAAACTCCTATTGTGTTAGTGATTATTAACTACTGATGTGATTTAACCAATAATATAAACTACCAGTGGTTTAATCACAGGAGAACACTGGCGTAAGCTGGGTGTAAAGACAATTTACAGAGCCAACCCTACATAATTACCGTTTTCATTTGTCTTCAAATCGGAAATCCATACACGTAGCTTTGTTCGTCTCTTTATATTTATTTTTACATGAAGTAAAATTCTACTTCTCGCTTAGTACTTCGGTACCTACTTATGTAAAAGATTTATCTTTATTTTAATTCACGTGAATTATTTTAACACAAAATGTTTAAATATCCAGATGAGCTAACTTAACACCTTCTTACGTTATTTATTTTGATAAATATAATGTTATGCATTAAAACTTTTAGCAAAATGTTGTGTAAAATAAAGGAAGCTTAATACGCATTACTAGTGTTTTTTCCTACATAATGTCTGCTTTTGCCCAGCGTTCAATTCAAATTTCCTGAATCTGAAAGGTTGCTGCCCACTACCCCTTCGCGTGCCATGCATGGAGCATGTCAGCACCGGCAAGATATAAAATTATATGGATCGCATACTTGACAAGTATGACTACTAGTTATATGTAGGTACTTTTATTAATATTGTATTTTTTTGCCTCACACGATCCTAGCACGGTAAATAATGGTGTGTGACGGGATAGTGGGCAAAGTGAATATAAGATAGTGGGTAGAAAGCTTAAGGCTGCTTTCGACGGTCCCTGATTCTGCAGATTTATTTACGGACGGCCAACAACGACCGCGGACAGCCACGCACCGCGCACCAGGCTCTTCCTACGGTTCGTAAATCTGCGGATTTGAATTTACTGACTTGCTGCGGATCGAACGCACCGTGGCGGACGTGTCGGCGCTACCACAGACAATACTCATCCCATGGTGCGTCGTCGTTCCGGCTGGTACTGGTATCTGTAATATCGCGCAACGTGTGAAACGGCCTTTATTAATTTGAAAGTAACCAACTTTGTAAAATTAATCATTTTAATGTGAAATGTCTCTATTAATATTTATTTTTTCTTTAAGGTTTTTACCCTAGACCCTAGGTTTGATATGCTCTAGGCCCTAGGTTTTATAAGCCTTGGTCCCTGGGTCTGAGACGAAGAACCGAATGGCGTACGGTACGTCCTTTCAACCTTTACCTCCTTTCAGCAAAAAAAAACAGTTTGACATTTGACAGTAACAGTTTATTTTTTGCTGATAATGCCAAAAACAAATAAAATCGATTTGCGAAATCGCAAAAGAAAGAAACAGCTGAGTTTTGGCGGGAACGTGAAAAATGGCACATTGGCGGCATTGAATTAATTGACAAAACTTGTATAACTTTGAGTGTTTAAGTGTAAAAACGGTGGTATTTTATCCATTAAGTGCTCGTGAACGTGTATGAGTGTTGGTGAATAGTGTAATGCTGTAAAACGTGACTTTTCGTGTTGCCTCCAAAACTCAGCTGTTTCTTTCTTTTGCGATTTCGCAAATCGATTTTATTTGTCTTTGGCATTAGTAGCAAAAAATAAACTGTTACTGTCAAATGTCAAACTGACAGAATCGCAGTTCTCGCAGAATCGCAGTCTGAGTGAAGTCGCAACCACCGCTACTTTACAGATGCATGACTTGACTTATCGACTCTGACTTAAATGACTAAATAATCTCTCCAATTACTTGACACTGGCTATATACCTTTGATGTGAAGCCAAAACTAAAGAACTTAAGTTCTTTGAAAAAAAAAAAAAAGAAACAGCTTTAGAATAGAATAGAATAATTTTTATTTTCAGATAACACAGTACAAGTACAGATCCATAATTGAGTTAATATACTTAATGATTAAATCTTAAATCTATGTTAGTTAACATTATTATGGTGGAGTTACTTAATAAGTACAGCAATGCAGTGTCTGTATAGCGGACCATCAAACTTGTCCGCTATCATGCGCTTTTATCAGGCTGTCGCAACTACGAACAAGAAAAACTTTGTATGGACTGAGGCAGAATATTAATGGTGGCTATATATACGTTTCACTCACATCTCCAACCTCTCGCTCTTCTGTCTCACGTCATTCATTCACGCCTGGCCGATCACTTCGCTTTGTTTGTTTCAAAATTTTGTAATGTAATTTATTATTTAATATTAGTGAGAGGTAAGATTCCCAGAAATGATGAAGCTCGGTAAGTAAAACACAAGTAAAATGATACAATGGTAAACTGTGTTTATGCCACATCATATTATTTACCTACATTTTATTCGTGGCATGTTTATTTTGGTTGGAAAATAGTGCGTAATTAAAAAAAAATCGATTTATCGATATCGATAAAATAATATTTGTTCCAATGCAGGTGCAAGCTACATAATTGTTTCAATTGTTACACAACATAACTGTTTATAGGGATCCAAGTCTTACAAGAAACTTGTAGTTAGCACAATTTGATTTTATTATTTCTAGAATTTTAGGCTAACAGTCAAATTTATTTATTGTAAATTGCAGGATACAGCACCGCGCGCGTTGAAATGTGTGAAGGGACGTTTAGACGTGGCCCTGGACTGGCTGTGGAAGCAGCAGGAGTACAATGGTCTGTCGAAGTATGCACTCGGTGCCAAGCTCATACGCAAGCCCAGCCTCAAGCGCGAGCCTTATCTGTCGATCGCGGCTTGCCCGGGATCGACTCGGGCGCAGGCTCCTCGCGCTCCGACGAAAATGTGAGGTTTTTAACATACATCCAGGTCAGTAAACATAATTGTTTACAGCGTTCCAAGTCTGACAATAAACTTGTAGTTAACAGAATTCGATTTAATTATTACTAGAATTTTGAAGCTAACAGCCCAATTGATGTATTGTAAATTGCAGGATACAGCACCGCGCGCGTTAAAATATGCGAAGGGACATTTGAACGTGGTCCAGGATTGGCTGTCGAAGCAGCAGGAGAACTTATAATAATGCGTTCATTTGAGATGTAATGTATTTTTATTTACCAACCTCTGATATTTCCGATTTGTTACTGGTTTTATTTTAGTGGTAGATTTCAGACAAAAGTAGAAAGTACCTATGAATCAGTAGCAAAGCAATATATGAATCTGATTTAAATAAAACGTTAGAAACCTCGTATTTTATTGAACATGGTATTTTATATTCAAATGAACATGTGTGACTTTCAATCACTACTGATTTAATTAAATTTATTACAACAGGCATCGATACGTAAGCTATCGATAATTTTGGCAGGATGTCACTAGTTTTTTCTTCATGTTGGTAAAGCTGATTTGACGATTATTTTGTTATCATGTTGGTAATGGACAGTATGCCTCAGTTTGACATTGACATAGACGTCAATGATCATTGTTTTTTTTTTGTTAGGAAGTTCCGTCTCTTAAACGTAGTGGTTATATTCTCTTTGGCTTTTATTTTATATCAGACAGAATAATAACTGTTCCCTGTTTTTGATGAAAGTAGAGTGAATTTTAATAGTTCAAACTGCAAGAAATATGGTAATTATCAATCGATTACTAAACTTACTGAACACAAACAACAAAGAACGTGAGTGTTATAAATATTTTCAATGATTGTAGGGACTCAAAAACAGGAACCATCTGTAACGGTAAACGGTAGGTTACAGGTATATCAACAGTTATGTAAATAAAAGTGCTTCTATTTAAACAGTGATTGTTTCATAATAATTATATCTTTCCGTGTTTTTCAATCAAGATCTGTAACAATGAGTTGTTAACCTAGTATGGTATGTATAAACATTCATTGTTGAATGAAGTCAGTTTTGGAAATAATCTCGCGTTGCAGATGGTTGATTGGGATTGAGCTTGGATGCAATATCTCCGCACATTGAGGCTCATCATATCAAGACAAATGGTAAGAATCCATTTACCAATACAATCCTAAATCGGTTTACTCTAGCTGCATTTGATGCTATGCTACCAACTCCATAGGAACACTATTTAATTTTTAGTTTATTTTTTCTTCTAAACTTACAGTTAACTTGATACATGTGTACAACTGGCTACTGAAATAGATTTGGATAACCAATTACAAGTTTTGCAAATAGCTTCCTAAGATAAGAACTAACTAAAACCTCCTATAAACCTGTATACCTTGCTACCATTTAAGACCTTTTCTAGGTTCTATTTTTATTCCAAATTACAGCCTTGTTGCTCTAGTTAAATCTTTTTGTATTGACAAATATCCATTAAACTTACCATCTAACTTTTTTATTGAAAATAGTGGTATGTGTGACATTAATTATTTATAAGCAAACCTTTATTGAGTATATTTCTTATCTACCATCTGTCTATTGATGATGTTTCTCAACTACTTATAGGTATTTTTGTCTGCCTGGCATAGAATATAAATTGATTAGGGCCTGTTATAAGATCAACTTTTTATGCCAATTAAAATGAAGTGTTTTATATTTAGCTATCAAGTTACGAGGAAGTTATACTGTTATCAACCACAAACTTCACACATTTGATACATCATGAACCAACTCGCAGCATGGTAAGTAATTAAAGTGTTTTTTTTTCCTCTTCTAGATAAAGCACATTCTGTTTATCAAAAATATGCACTTTATTTATTAAATTATTTTTACTGATTACTGTCAAGCTGTGTTTTGTTTCAATTAAGTATGATAATAATAAAAATAACAAAATATTTGAAAATGATTTGTTGCAAAAGACCACTGCAAAAGTTAAAAATAATAAAACAGTGTGGCTGCAGTCAGCAAATAAATAAAAATAGAGTCATATATTTTATTTAGTCTCACTTCTTGGGTGCATTTTATCTTTGGTTAAACAGGTGCAATGCAATATCTCACCATCAGAAAATAGCTTAGTTTATCTCAACCCATGCTAAAAAAAATGATATCAAATCATTATCAGGACCTATGCTGCTGCTACTAATATAAACTAACAGCTCTTATCTACTTTCTAAAGAAAAACTGCAAGACCATAATATGGATTTCTACTATAGGTATCAAAAGAAAATCAGTTCCTACGACAAAGAGGAATGGGAGACCATGGTAGAACAACTGCTTATGAAAGGAACATACAGAAGACGCATCGTAGACTTCACTTCTCATGGCCGCTCATACCTCATTGATGTTGATTTGGTCAGAGGTAAGCCTGAATCTACTCACTCCGGATATACAATGCTATAGTTCTTTTTAAAATCTGCCTATTTATCTAATTGTAATATTTTTGTGAAAACATTGATCCATTCCCTTCCTACTGCTAGGTAACAAAATATTTAAGACAAGCTGTGCCCGCGACTTCGTCTGCGCAGGTATCTTTATAAATTGTAGCCTATGTGTTATGATGTATAAACTATATTATTGTAAAGTTTCATTAATATCCATTCAGTAGTTTTTACGTGAAAGAGTAACAAACATCCATCCATCCAGTTTACAAACTTTCGCGTTTATAATATTAGTAGGATAAGTTAATGTTAACAAAACAGGCAACCCATAAATTACTTTTCTTCCAATTAGGATAAGAACTAGCTGCTACCCTAATTTTTTTACTAGTTTTGACTTGATTGTTAAACAAATATCCATCCAAGTATTCATATAACCTTCCTCACAAACTATGACTAAGCTATTCCTAATTTCATGTGGCATTACTCCAGATTTCGTTGATAGTATCTGATGCCAAAACTTATACTTATAATGAAAATACAATTGTAGGGTCGTCATTCCCAAAAGCCAAGCCGACATTGGGTATGCGCCGCGTCGTCTGGTTCGCTCTGGTTCGTCTTTTGTTCCTGCCGGCGCTGTGGCAGTGGTGGGCACAGCAGACGTCGCCGGCATGCGCTAAACTACTGCTGTCTCTGTGGACACTGCAGCTTGTCAACATCACACTGTACTTTGCGAGTCCTGATGGAGTTGACATAGATGTGAGTATAAAAGATTTTTAATATGGTCTGGTCGACTTTTGTTCCTGACGGCGCGGCACAGGCGGCGCTATAGTAGTGGTGGGTACTACGTGCTGTCACTGTGGACACTGCATCAGCTTGTGCTTGTCAACATCACACTGTACATAGCGAGTCCTGATGGAGTTGAAATGGATGTGTGTATGAAAGATGTTCAATGTGGTCTGGTCTAGTTCGTCTTTTGTTCCTGTCGGCGCTGTGGCAGGGATAGGCACAGCAGTTACTGTCCGTGTGGACACTGCATCAGCTTGTGCTTTCCAACATCACACTGTACTTTGTAAGTCCTGATGGAGTTGCTATAGATATGATATGTGAGAATAAAAAATGTTAATTCAATGTGTGGTCTTGTTCGAGTTCAGTAGACGTCTCGCTATCTTGCGCCAACTTCAGCTTGTCTGTACTTCCTGAGCCCTGGTGATGAGGTAGTCATAAATAGTGATTAATGAAGTTGAAATTTTAAAAATGCCCACCTCCATGTATTTTCAGCTCATTTAGCTAAGAACCAGAATAGTATATCTATACATTAGATATATTATTCTGGTTCTTAGTAGTATAAGGTTAACACATATGTACATAGTGTACACAAAATGTGTGCTGCCACTGAAGTTGTGTTTTGTTTCAGCCAAACACATTGTTGATTCCAATGGGTCTGATGCTGATGCTAAGCGTGGTCCACTCTCAGATCGTGAGCACTACTGAAATGGAGCTAGCGAGAGTGCGCCCGCGGTCAACGTATCGAAGGAAGTTACCTCGATATTTTAGGTAATGTACAATAAAAATCTTTATCATTATGTCTATATTCTCTTCATTAGTTTTAGGTCAGGTATCAGTTAGTAAACTGTTTGAGTTAAACGAAGTTCTACAAGCCAGGATAGCGATGATAGCAAGCTACAACTAGCATTCTATAAAACTCAAGCCTTTATTAGTAAAAAAAACTTTCAGTAGCTTACTGTTACCTAGTTACTAGCCTAGAAATTAAGCAAGTTCTATTTACACAAAGCCAGAACTACTGACTTACTATCACTATCTTTCTATCCTGGCTTGGATATCCTTTAGGATACCGTGAGTTGAACTTATCCCTTAATCTTCAGGTTACTGAAAAAATCTTTCTGAGCTGGCTGCTGGTCTCTTTTCAAAGCTTAGGTGAAGGTTGCACTGCACTACCTGGCCCTACGCCACTGCCTACAACAAGTTTGAAAAAAAGAAAGAAAATTAAGACAAAATATAGAAATTTAACAAAGTACCTAACCTACATAATTATGATAGTATATTTATGTCGCAGAGTTTCTAGCAATAAATGGACTCAGCGTTATGCTGGATAGACAGGTTTCCGCATATATCCAGCGCTGGTTTTCAGTTGGTGTTCAGTTTGAAAGTCTTTGTAGTGTGGTTCACATAGTGTGTTTCTTGTCAGGCGGCCTCGATCGGAATGTGACGAAGGAAGCGGCGGCGGCGGGTCGGCTGAAAGCGCCACGTCTAGTCAATGCAAAACACAGAAGAATACAGCTAAACAATCCAAGTATAGACGAAGGCAATCCCGCTCTGATCTCATTGATAATGGAATAAGGTAAATTTAGTTTTTTTTTTTATCATGCAACGCCATCTTGCCCCAAACTAAGCAGAGCTAGTACTATGGGAACCAGATAACTGATAGAATACTTAGATACTTTTTTTGTAAATACATAATAATGTATAGAAAACACTGACTCAATACAACCACCGATGTTCATCATACAAATGTGTGTCCTGAAGCGGGAATCGAACCCTCGACATCCTCGTGGCAGTCCGACACACCTGCCACTCGACCAATCCTGTGTGTTATGACTACCATTGGTTAACCTTTTACCGAATTTAACAGACTTCCACGTGTATACTTATTTTACCGACAAAATAACTTGTACAGACCTAGTTCTCATCATAAAAAACATAATAAAAAAGTGACGATATGAGCTTGGCGGTCTCCTGATGGTTAGTGATCACGGCTGCCCATAACCAAAACAGTGCTGCATAGGATTTATTTATATAGTCCGGTGCAACATTGCTATAGCGCTCGTCCACCTTGAGACATTTTGATGGTCAGTCTCGAAAGCCCAGTAATTTCACTAGCTACAATGCCCCTCGGACTGGAATGCAGTAAAGCTTACACATAACATTTCTGCTTTACGGCAGAATATCTAGCACAGTGTTGGTACCCACTGCCCATCTAGACGACATCCTGCAGGGGATTCCTCCCAACGGTGATATAGTGATACAATGTAATAATACTCGTTGAATGAATTCCAGAAAACGTAAGAAAGATCTAAAAAATGACAACGTAATAAACAAAGAGGCTCTTATAAATAAACCATTGATAAAAGTTAAGATAAAGGCGAAAGATTCTGATGACGAAGACTACATGGCTTGGAAGAAGCCAGACAATCCTATAGTGACGTTTACTCCACCTCCAGACGAGAGCTCTCCAAGCACGTCCAAATGCAAGCCAAATATACTAACTAAAAAGCATCTAGAATCTTTCAACGTGAGACTGAACCAACAAATTCATATAGCTCGAGCTATATTCGCCGATGGTGACGACGGCTTCGAAAGCCTGAATGGAAACAACTCGAATGTTAGCGACAATGAGAAAGCTAAGACTGAGGACAAGAAATCCAAATCTAAAGACAAAATGACTGATAAACTTAAAGACGTAATAAAAGACGATAAAGTAAACGATAGTATTAAAGATGATGACGATTCTGAAGGGGCGGTTACTATGAGTAGCCCCAGTTCAGGGAAAAGGGTTGGAGTCAGGTTTTTGAATAGACATTGGGGGAAGAAAGGGGAGGAGTCCAGTGATGAAATCTTTGGGAATATTAAAAAGAAACCTCAGGTTAGTTATTTGTATCATCTTCACTTAACTCATATATCTCAAGTTTTTAATTACCAAAAAATTTATTGGCAATGCAAACGGCGTACAGCGTTGTATCTGTGCAGTCAGAATTTTGGGTTTGTACAAAATGACAGAGTGACAGCAGTGCGAGTGCGGCGCCCGAGCCGAGCTGCAGCGAGCTGGCTCAAGCTAGGAACCCAATTTTTCGAACGATGAATGAAACCAAATAATTTATCATTAATGCGTACCGGCTGATGTAAGGCCATAGAAAAACTGCTAAAATGAAAACAGTATGTCCAATTTTTACGATATTAATTGTGGAAAACAAAAACTGTGTTCAGTAACGGTAACTGATTATGCATATATTTTTTTCCTGGTAAATAAAAACTTGTGGTGTATATTCTTTGCTTTAAAATTCACCTAATGCCGAGTTTTTTTTACAATATAGGTGAAAGATGACAGGAAATTACAACACTGCAATAAAGGTAGTTTAAGTGGGTGTTCTAAATGCATGCTGCATCAAATGTGAATAACGAATTGTCGTTTCGCATTTCAATGTACTCGTGAAATTCATAAATCTGTAACAAAAAACCCCGTCCGAAATGTAATTTTCAATTTCGCTAAAAAATATGTATTTCAAAAT
This sequence comes from Lobophora halterata, assembly GCA_932526365.1. Lineage (NCBI taxonomy): Eukaryota > Metazoa > Arthropoda > Insecta > Lepidoptera > Geometridae > Lobophora > Lobophora halterata. The sequence continues at coordinate 5,741,924 of OW052012.1, forward strand.
ATACTGAATTACTAGCTGACGCCCGCTACTTCGCGTTGCGAATTAATAAAAATCCTTTCTAAGTACTCGCCTACACTTCTTAACGAACACACCCTCGAAATTTCAAGTTTCTACGTCCAGTGGTTTAGCCTGTGCGTTTTCTGTCAATCAGTCATGAGTTATTATTTTATACATATTGATAAATATGGTACGTCGACTAATAAAGACTTCAAAGTTTCCAAATAGGCAGTATAACTGCCCGAAAAACTCCTCTCGCTGTTTATCTAATAGCTATCTAATAAAGGTACTGTTCCATAGAAACTAGAGAATTACCAGTCGTCATCATCGGACGGCGAATGCTCAGCGTCTGCGCCGTCCATCGCGCTGCCGTCACATCATCTCATGTCCGACTGGGTGGGCCATTCTAACAGTAAGCATTACTCCGATCTTAGTTATGTGTGCTTGTGTAGCTTTGATACCATACACTCTAACTACTTTAAGTTTGATTCATCTCACTACCACTACACTACCATTGAAAAAAATGCTATGATATTTATTATTATTATTATTTATTTAATTAATTAGAACGGTTTTACACCACTTACACTAACTAATATAATATATACATTACAGAACAATTCATTACATATAGTCACACATAAAAATTAAAATCATTTAAATAATAAAAATTCATGGCAGTAATTATAATTGATAAGTCAAAAAGAAAATGTCAGTGAAAAAAATTAATTACAGAAATAGAATAAAAAAGATAAGTATCGAGATATAAAATTACTTTCATTCATCGCTCTCACAGAAAATCAGACACTCTACCATCAGTTTCTTCCATTCATCAATAAAAACGTCACAATTAGGGTTCGTCATCAAAAGCTTGTTGAGGGCGGTAAGGGTGTGAGGAGTGGAGTGGGTATAGATTTCGTTAGTAATTATCATACATAATATTATCAATTTATCAGTTGTAGCTAATTGTAAGCACACCATATCGAAGACACCAGACACTAAAATTTAGTGACTAACTCAATCTTACCATTCGGCAGATACATGTTCAAGTACTCAGTATATGAGATGGGGCATTGTACCTACGAAAGCTATCCAAAACTATTTGATAATGAAATGTTATAATAGCCCTTTTATAAGCCTCAATAATATTTTATCCCAACAATTTCGTTTGCGTGGAAGTTCCTTGGTGCAACAATATGGATGGATGGTAGGTAACAGAGTATGTATGTACGTACATACTTTGTTACCTACCATCTAACCTACCGTGTTTCGTGCAAAATAAAAATCTTTAACTTTATCTTATCTTTTCATACCCCAGGAATACTTTAAGCAGGTAGAACTAAAACCACACCAGTTTACGAATCAGAAATTTTACCTAAATTATCTCTAAAAATATAAAGTTTGACACTTTATTCCCATCAAGTAACACCATGACATGGGTGTTACTCGCTGGGATAAAAATGATATAATAATATATATAAACCAACGAGTAACACTGTTACTCGTTGGTTTTAACTTCCTAACCTAAGAGTTTTATTATTAGATTATAATTCCCATTTCTCGATTATCTAATCCTCAAGTTAACCATCATACTAACATACTCATAATTTAACTTTCATCTGAGTCTTGATCGAGGATTAATTGGAACAGGCGAAGAGAGCAGCTACTGTTCTCAGTCCGAAGAGGGAAACTCTGACGAAGGATTCCACTACGCAGGCGATAGTTCGTGGGATCCATTCGCCATACTCGACCCTACCAGTGATGCAGGTAAATAAATCAATATAAATAAAATAAAGTCGTGTTACTCGTAATTACACAATTTATAACTCAAGAACTGTTGAACCGTTCGGCTGGGAATCGGGGGGAGGTAACTTAGAACCAGGAGACGGACATAGGATACTATATTTTTATCTCATGTCCGTTTACGATATTTATATCCCGATGTTGAAAATTCCCAACGCAAACAAAGTTCAGCAAGCAAGCAAGCGGGCGTCAGCTAGTAACCTATAAAAGTATCTCTCATACTCTTGTTTTGTATTTTAAGTTTCATCAAATTATCAATATCAACGCTTTTGTTACTCTTTCTCTCGTTCTCTCTCTCTCTCTCTCTATCTCTCTCGCTCACTCACGTTTTCTTTATCTATCCCTTTCTCCTGAATAACTCGAAAGTAATAAGTGAGTTGAGTAAGAACTAAAACATTTTGGAAGTTGACATAAAGTTTTTCTCTTAAAAATCAAAGGACCTTCTAAGAAATGATAGATACAGCTATTTCACTGTTTCATCCATCCATCTATCATAAACTCCATAAGATATTAAATAATTCTATCTCCCAAGGTGTATTACAGTGAAATGTACGATGTGGGAGCGTGGGTCCACTCTCCGCACTGAGTTGTCGGCTGTAGACATCAGCTGGTACGTGGTGGCGCGCGCCGAGAGAGCCATGGCGGGCGACGGCTGCCTCTGGTTGCCGCTCATCATGAGCGCGTCCGTGGCTCTGATTGAACCCATCGTGCGGCTCATACAGGTAATATATACCATCTTCTATCTCCCAAGGTGTATTACAGTAAATGCACGATGTGGGAGCGTGGGTCCCGCACGGTGCTGGCAACTGTAGGTATCAGCTGGTACGTGGTGGCGCGGGCTGAGAGAGCCATGGCGGGCGACGGCTGCCTCTGGTTGCCGCTCATCATGAGCGCGTCCGTGGCTCTGATTGAACCCATCGTGCGGCTCATACAGGTAATATACACTATCTTCTATGTCCCAAGGTGTATTACAGTGAAATGCACGATGTGGGAGCGTAGGTCCCGCACGGATATCAACAAATTATATAAATATATTTAGTAATAAATCCGCTTAATTTCAAAGTTTAAAGATACGTGTTTCGCCTCTACACGAGGCATCATCAGAGAGAGAGTACTCTCGTTTCGGACTTCGGCGAGTCCACACCTCCTGATGATGCCTTGTGTAGAGGCGAAACACGTGTCGTATCTTTAAACTTTGAAATTAAGCGGATTTGTTACTAAATATATTTATATAATTTGTTGATATTTATGGATTTCCGCAAAGTAACGCCTGAATCAATCAATTATCCCGCACGGAGCTGGCAGCTGTAGGTATCAGCTAGTAACGAAAGTCTTAAGCGCTTCCTTTGTATACCGATTAGCACACTAGCAGTCTCCAACGGTTTTGCTTCGAGTAATTATTCAAGCTCTTGAACAAAATCTTTACCACATCCACATATGTATGTATATGTATGTATATACCTTTAGTAATTATGAGTTTTATTTGTCTCAAGTATGGTTAGTTACAGACAGGTCTTATGAATGTATTAAGTAGGGTCACATACTTCACTGAAGAATACAGTATACAAATATTATTTTAATTGATAAGGAATAAGTTTTGCATGATCTCGATTCATGTCTCTAAAAAATATTGAGTACAATTTAAGTTTAGTGAATCGCAATATCCAATTAAATAATCACATGCAAAACAAAACTAGCCTACAATAATAATTATTATCAATACTTATACCTACAATTTATCTGTTCTAATGTCAAATTATACAAATAAAAATTAGACGTCAAAGGATAGTAGAGAAGAGAAATAATTATTAGATTATTCTAAGAAGTCCGAAAGGTACAGTAACAAACCAATGAAGTAACTAACATCCATTCGATTCACATCTTTAAACATGTCTCCGATGATATGTTATATTTTCGTTTGCAGGTTGCCATAACACAAGATTCGCGCACCGAAAAAGAAATCCAAACCATTACAACATTCGCGTTCGTCCTGTCAGCGGTAGCCAAATATTGCCAAGGATCTGTGCTGCATTTCTTAAGCGGTCTTTTGGGTAACAATGGTTGGTAAGTGAATATTCATTATTAATGATAATTATAGGATGCTTATGCCCAGATCTCGAACTCTGAACGGATTTCGATGTGTAGTTTTTGACAGATATTCATTATGTTGAAGGGTGATGACAAAACTATGTTTGAGCGCCGTTTCCATTGACATAGGTCATTAAACATGTGTCGAGTGCACGAAAGGAGCTTCCACAAGGCGCACTTGAAATCCGTTCACCACACTGGTTCGAAAGAACTAGTGACACTATAAGAATAAGATTGAGATAGGAAGGTTTTAAAAAAAAAATTGATGAACGACCATAAAATGTTTTTGTTATAAAGTAGGGCAAACCCCACATCGTCAATAAGAACAAGATTTTATACTTTACTAAACACTAAATTCGAGCATCTGAGACGGTTTTTCTTAAACATGTGGTTACAATGTTGATAAATACAATTTCCGTTTAGATCCTTTCCAAGTAAGGTTCTAATCTTTGGTGTTACATTAATCATGCTCATTTTCAGGGAAATATCAGCGAACATAATTTCCTGCATACTCTGCTTTGGGCTCAGCCTTCTCGTGTTCTTCCTGCTGTCGGTGGCGGAGCGCGCGTACAAGCAGCGGTATCTGTACGCAAAGCTGTTCTCGCACCTCACGTCAGCGCGGCGCGCGAGGAAGTCCGAACTGCCGCATTTCAGGTTGAACACTGTGAGGAATATCAAGTCTTGGCTATCGACGAGATCTTATCTAAGGGTAAGACATAAACACTATAACATATTAACTTAAAAAAGTTACGCATAATCAGTTGCCGTTACTTAACACGGATAGAATTATCCTCATCTGTCACCTTACTCTGTCCCCTAGGGTTTCAGTTGGGCCAAAAAATTTGTCCCCCTTCCAGAAACAGGGTGACAGATGAAACTTTTAAAATTAGTAAAAGTTCCATCGGTCCGCCTTTTAGCAACAGGGGGACAGAAATATTTTTTTGTCCCAATGTCACCCTAAGGGGACAGAGCAGGGTGACAGATGGTAATAATTATTTTCTATGGCCTTGCGTCAATCGGTACACATCGTTGATAATTAATTATTTATGTTTAAATCATCGTTTGGTAAACTCAGGTATCTATCTCGAGATAGCTCGCTGCAGCTCGGCTCGCACTCGCCCCGCTGTCACTCTGTCATTTTGTAGAAACCCAACATTCTGACTGTACAGATACAACATAGTACCCCTTCTGCAATGCCCATTTAAGATTTTATGGTAATTAAAAATTTGTGGTGTATATTGATGGGTCGATTATTGTTTCAGCGTCGCGGACCGCAGAGATCCGTAGATGTGATCGTGTCGTCTATGTGCATGCTGCTCATCACACTTTTGGCTTGCGCCAGCGCGCAATTCTTGCGAGTATGTGATGTTTGTATCATAATTAGTATATCATTTCCTTTATTATTCTGTAGTATGCTTATAACGATAAATTTAATTTTTACATTATAAGCCAAATTTAGAAGATAGGCGCTGTTCTTATGCTAAATGACCACGCCTGTCCCTTGCCCATGACCAAAATAGTGCTGCACAGGACTTTGAATTACTTACAGTAATCACAACTACAGTACGACACGGCCAAAGTGTGTCGTAATTATAGTTATCTGCCGTATTGTGTAGATTATATACATGTATAGATAAACTAGCTCAAGCCCGTATCTTCGTTTGTGACGCGAATTCACATCATTCCTTTCTTAGTACTGATTTCCAGCTCTTGACAAACACATCCTCCAATTTTAGGTCTTTACGTCTACTGGTTTGGCCTGTTCGTTGCCTGTCACTTTGATAATCAAATTTATTTTTGCGCACTGCAGATTTCCTCTATGACATATTTTATTCCCAGGACTCGCTAACTGTCGAGAGCATGTGGATGCTAGAAGCCCTTGTATGGTCCATATGCCTCGGCATATACCTGCTTCGACTCCTGACTTTGGGCAGCGAGGTGCGACGCAAGTATCGCGGTTGTCTCTCCGCCATCATCACTGAGCAGATCAACCTTCATCTCGCCATTGAGCAGCGGCCGCAGAGCAAGGAACAGCTCACAGTCGCCAATAACGTGCTCAAACTGGCCGCTGACTTGCTCAAGGTAACTTACAGGTCGCTCAACGAAAGTTTACACACAGATTTTCACGTTTATTCACAGACACAACACTAGCGCACGTGTGAATGTCTTATTCATGCCAACTTATGTTAATACACCAATAAAGTGCACAAACTGGCCGCAGACTTGCTCAAGCCAACATACCTACTCACTCACATGATACAAAAAAAACAAGGTATACCTGTAAAACACTTTGGGAAACTGTGTGTTATATAACGGAATATGATGTTGCGGGCTTATTGGAATGGTCTTCAGAACCGTAGCCAAATATCTAAATACTAGTAGGTAAGTCAAATTATTACCATCTGCCACCACGATACATAGTGCACGAAAGGAGCCTCTTCGATGCGCACTTGAAATCCTTTTACCACACTGGTTCGAAAGAACTAGTGACACGATAAGAAGAAGACCACGATACATCCCTTCGGGGCAGTCAACACATACACAACACAATGGCTGTCCGCCACTATTTGAAAAATGGAGGAGATATTATTATAGTCTTGGTGGCAAGTAATAACAAAATTGCCATATTCGCATTATTATTTTTTTCTTTTACAGGAACTGGACGCACCGTTCAAGATAACAGGCATATGGTCCAACCACTACATCTATACCATCACCAAAGTGGTTATGCTATCGGCATTGTCTGGAATACTTTCAGACATACTCGGTTTCAAACTGAAACTCTACAAAATCAAAATCAAATGAATCTGACCCTAGTGTACCCTAAATCTTAGGGTGTAGAAAAATTTTATGTGATAATATTTTTAACGATCACGTTTTTTGTTAAGACTATACTTTCATAGTAGATACTTTTTAAATGACATCCGAACTCCTTCCTCTACTAGAAGTCTAGAATATAATCACTTGATGTATGAGAAAACATGCTCGAATTACGCATGTGAAGTATGTTATTGATTGTGTACATTTCTTCAATGACATTGTAAAGTATTTCTAAGTATATAGAAAAAAAAAGTGAGTGCCACACACAGAAGTCAAACTTCATCAAGGCGATTCGAGCCAACTTTATCCGAACGAGCTGCGTAACCGTAATATCATAACCGAGCGTTACGAGCCCAGTCACATTCAATACCCACAAAATATTTTGCACAGCGCGCCTAAAGAAGTTTTCACTTTAAATATTGTGAAGAACTAAATGCTGTTATGCAGGCTGAACTTATATGTCGATCTCATTATGTCAGATAATAAAGTCAAAACAATGTTGCTTTTTCTAAAAAGTAAAACGTTGTTTTGAAGAACTGTATGATTCGTGCCGTGATGCACTTTGTATAACTACGTATACTGTAGGGAACACAGATATAGATCTAGAAACGCTGCAAGCAAAATGAGTTATCCAGGTGCCATACACTATGATGATATATTACTACTGCACGATATTATTATATTGATTGCAAACTCACGCGCACCGTACTCTCTGTAGAAGTATTACTTTGGTCATTACCATGGGCCTCACCTCTACATCGGTTTTTTTTTCTTAACTAAGTAATTAATACTAGTGTTTTGTAATTAAATAAGTTAGGGCGAATTTTATAATTTTACTAAATGTTTGTTCCTATAGCAAATTTTTATGTAGGTAGATTTAAATGTGTTTTATAAGATTATTACCCTAATTTTGAGCCATAAAGGGTGCCCATAGGTATTCATTTGAAAATTAGACTTCATTTTAGTATTAGTAGATGGTGAATGTATCAACCTAATAGATGTCTGTTCTTGTTAATATTTAGGCATCAAATGCAATAAAGAATAGTTCAATTCTAAACTTTTTTTTATTCGTAAAGTACAAGCAATAAATAATGAAAGACTATTACTCAAAAATTGCAGTTTATTACAATTTGTGTAACGAAATACCTACGTAAATAAAATTCATTTAACAATGCTATTGCTCTCAAACAAACAACTTACTTCATTTCAGTTATGGCGCTTATTCTCGCCAAAAGTTATGTGAATATCTACAATCATAAGTTTTATCTTATGTCTAAACAGTAGGTATATTCTGTTACTAAGATGGTATGCTATATTCTATCTTATTAAAGAATAATTTGTAGAGACATTGGTGTCAATTTAGATGTCGCCAAACCTAAACTATTTATCAGCCACTTACAATATTGCTGTCCCTTTTCTAACGATCGAATTAAAAAGGATGGCATAATTTTTAGTGCTATCAAATTAGTTTAGTTTTGGCGACATCTTTTATTGAGTACATTAATAACCAAAGCAAACAATAGTGCTATACCCTATTCTCAATTTCATCCAAACAAAACTGTTATTTTCCTTTCAATAGTTTTATTTTGCAAATAATAAACAATAACTAACACTGACAGACAATATAGCTTTTAGCATTTACTTTTAAATTAGTTGAATAATATGTATTACGAACTTGCGTGATGTTTTCTATTACCATTTTTTTGAATAGGAGTACCCTGTCTTTCACTACTATATCAGACTTGAATTATTTAATTACATTTCTTAACAAAATAAGCAAACCGGAAGAACACAAAAACAAACTAACCCATAGAACCTAATTAAAACATCCTATCTACACTACAGTTACAATAATGCAAGGTTTATGGTTTGTAATGAATTATGGTCGTGTCTCGCTCACGCTATCTGTGCGTTTACTGAAAATGATGAAGTCGATACCTACAAAGAAAATTACCAACACGCAGTATGTGAGCTAGCGAGATATTTAAAATAGATTCTACTTTAATATCTTGCACGCTTTTTAACCAAACAAGGATTTTCTGTTAATTTGCTGAACTTACAGAATTTCGACAAAAAGTGAATCACGAATTTTATACTTGACTAGTAGTGAAAATAAGTCCAATGTATTGTGTTGCCAAATATATCTATTGGACTTAATTCTACTTGATTAGCTTAATTAGACATGGAAAAAGTATTTTGAGAGGCGAGCTATGAACTTAATAATAAATAATCTACCCAAAAAATCTTGTAAAGGAACGAAGAGCGTCAATGTCGCCTTTATCCTTATATGTCATTCCAATCATAGAAAACCCCTTCTCAAGTCTTTTTGGGCAGATTAAAAGATATTATCAAAGAACTCTGTGTTATTCCTTGCGGCGTTCCTTGGAGGAGGAGCGGTGCGAGCGACTGCGGCGCGAGTCGCGCTCCTTCTCCCGTTCGCGGTCACGGCCGCGCGACTTTTCACGTGATTCCCCACGCGTTTTTTCGCGCGATTCCCCCCGCGTCTTTTCGCGCGACTTCTCACGCGATTCCCCGCGCGGCTCGTCGCGTCTACTCCGGCTGCGGGATCGGCTGCGCCTGTAGGGAAAAGGGGAATTGTGACCTTTTGTTCAAAGACAGACTCATAAAATTTAATGAAGTACAATGAGTACTTGTTGAATAACACATAATTGCACCAATGTACACTTTGGTAAAATACTACAGTCTTAATGAACTTAGAGTTATTAAATTTAAAACCTAAGTTCAGCAGTGGACTCTTTATTCACTTAGTATGCAGGCCATCTCCTTTCGAACTGATCATACATTGGACAAGTCTAGACCATTACGTCTTCTTGCTGACACAATATTCGAATCGCGGTGACACGAGGTTAAGAGACAGTGCGTCTCTTCCTCTTTCCTCAAGTGATCCTCTCGCGGTCCTTGGGATGGTCGGCGCGCTCATCCTTGTTGCGATCGCCATTCGTCCACCGACACGTAGTAACGTGTGGTGATAAACCATGTTACCTCCTCTCGCGGTCCTTGGGCCGGTCGGCGCGCTCATCCTTGTTGCGATCGCCATTCGTCCACCGACACGTAGTAACGTGTGGTGATAAACCATGTTACCTCCTCTCGCGGTCCTTGGGCCGGTCGGCGCGCTCATCCTTGTTGCGATCGCGGTCCCGGTCGCGCGCGGACTCGCGGTGGCGTCGCGCACGTCGGTCCAGCTCGCGCCCGCCGACGTAGTGACGTCTGCCACCGCTGCGCTCACGCTCTTTGGCGCCGCGCTCTTCACGTCTCTTCTCCACATTTTTCTGATCAAATTAAAATATTATTGACAAAACTTAGATTTTGAATTGAGCTGAGGTTATTGAAGTATCGTTAAAAATAAAAGATAACATAGAAAAAGGCACAGGCTATTGAATTTAAAGACGAATAATTTTATTATTGCATAAACAAATGTATGTCCGTTACTTTAAGGAGCTGGGATAGCTGGGGCAGGGTTAATTGTATTTTTCGGGGGGGCAATTACAGGCCAGTGCAGACCGATTTACCCCTTACACAACTTCTTAACACTACTAATTTAAAAACACGTATAAAGTCTAAATTATAGTATGAAACCTTACTAATTATTTTTTGTTCACACAATCGGAAAACATAGAAGAAACGAATAGTGTGAAGAAATTACTATAATACGGCGTACTTTTTGAGTATTTGTCCGAAACATTTTGTATGGAAATTTGCCTTGAGGATTACCCTTAAGAAACAAATGAAAAACGAATTCATACCTTCAAGTCAGATAACTTATCACGGATGGTGATAAAGCCGAGATGCAGCTTCCCGCCGAAGTGGTCGGCGAGCCGGCGGTCGTTGTCATGGATACCGAGGTACGCGGAGCACACCTCACACACTCGCAGCTTTTGTTGTTGGTACGACGACGCGGGCATAGAGTTGCGGTACTCTTGTTCCGCTACTGCTTTCTTTTTGCGGAGTTCCTCGATCTAAATACAAGTCAGGTCATGATATCGCACAGACGTTTAGCTATGCGACGCCCCACCTTAGCGTTTTTCGAGCGTCGCGACGCCGTCACGTCGACGCTGGCACGACGACGACGCTCGAAAAACGCTAGTGACCACACTAGGTATAGAACCCACCAGGGTTCTCTTATAAAGCAATATGATGAATGAAAAATACGATATCTGATAATCTAAGCATGACAACAGTAAGGGGCGGGGTGGTAGTGATGGCGGGAGCAGGACGATGATACAGTACCTAGATATTACGCACTTCATCTCCCAACTGTCATCCTCGACAGCATCATATTAAAGGAACGCATATTGTATCATCGCCCCGCTTCCGCTTCTCTCGTTAATTAAGTGGCCGCGGGTATAAGGTTTACCTAATTGCTTACCTCACCCATAAGCTTCACACTCTCCTCAACCATGCCCTCTTGGCCAAGAGCTTCAGCCCTCGCAAGTTTTTGTCCGATCTGTTCGGCCAATTCATGAACGGCATTAGCCTTCTCTGTCACTTCCTGAGATAACTCCTCTTGAGTCTCAGCGAGGCGTTGCTTAGCGGCAGTGGTGCGCCGGTCGCAATCCGCTATGAACGCTTGTAAATGGTCTGTAGCCTGTGAAAAGTAGGATATTAGAAAAAATATTATTAATGTCAACAGTCTATTTCGATTGTTGGCCTCAGTTATACATGTTTAGGCATATTAAGGAATCTCTTATTTTGCATGACTTGTGCAACAATCACATTTAGGTCACTAACATTAACACTCTTACAACTGGAGTGTTTATACACAGTCAGGGTATAACAACCAGGCAGTGACAAGGTTACATTATTAACGGTTATATTTTAAAGGGTATGAAATTATGTAATTATAAGCATGTAAACCCATTTATACTCACATCAATGTCATAAAAATAGTCTTTGGTTTTGGATGCTAACTCAAAATCCGCTCTGAGTGCCAGATCATGTATTTTAGGGCACTCACCTAGGTCCATTCGCTGCAATCAAAGTTAATCCATGAAAATGTTAATAAATCCACTCACTCACAAAAGATACAATAACATAATCAATGAAGTCCCAGACCCAGTTATCTCCATACTAGACATAGACACATCATAAATAAAATACAGTGCAACAAATATGTATAGAGCAATATTTTATTTCAATATTATCAAAAAATACATACAATATCACCAACTGCTTGTCCCCGTGTAACTCGCCAGTTTTATGTGAATTTGAAGGTACTTACAAAACCATAGAGGACACACCATTCCAAATATACCTGCCTAACTAACCCTGTTACATGAGGAATGAGACAATGTTTTTGAAATACTTTAGGTTTGTACTAAAACCTCTTTTAAATTTTAAAGAGAAAAGCAGGTTACACTACAAACCCAAAACAAATTAGTTATAGAAAGAACTGACAATGTAAGTAGAGTATTACACAATGAGTACATTAAATTCCTTCCTAGCAAATTTTTAAAAACCTGATTTTATACAACCATTTCAATAACATTATAAGTAGAACAGATTTCGATGCACAGCAATTTGAAAAGATTACATTTCGTTTTAATTTAGTAAATTATATCTATATTTTTTTTAATTATTATAAGAATATTAATTGCAAACATAAAGTTATTTATTCATCAAATTCATGTTTGTTGAGACATGCAACCATTTTTGACTAGCCATTACGTACCCAATGTAGTTTGATAGTAATCACGGAATACCTCTCACCCGGCTTTAGATTTTTCATGTGCCTAAAATTTTTGTTGTGTACTCACCGAAGCAGCATTAGCAACCGTTGAATAATTTAATTAATTAAGAGCCATATTAAATTAATTACTGCATAGCAGTATGAATACAATCAGCTAACTATAAGTGTTTTCATACGTACATCTTGGTACTTACAGAACAGCCTAACCCAAACAATCTATCCCTCATCAGTTAAGTATTGTGATGAGCAATAAAGACTAGTGTGGGGCATTTCTGAAAAGCATAGTTCACCACAGTTAATGCCACTCCGATGTAATGTTGACTCAGCAAAATAGTAACACAACAAGATAAAAATTGTGGAAAAAAAATTGAAGACAACACAAACATTAGGATAAGTGTAGCAAGATACAATATCAATCATTGATTTTAGTCGTCCACCATCCCAGTGTATTAAAGAAATATAATCCCATAGAATGTCACTCTAAAATATCATGTATACTTCTTATCAATAAAATTGTCATGATTACAAACAGCATGTTATAATGCTATAGGAAATCATCTGCAGTACAGTTAAGTTTTGCAGATAACTTCTAATGAATGAGTATAATTAATACCACGGGGAATTATAGCCAGAAGGCTATTATTTGAGGCATAGCCATTAAACATAAAATCACATGATAAGACAATTTACTATGGAATAACCCAAAAAAGATACACACAAATAGAAAATTTCACTTACTGTGGATGAAAGAATTTCATGGGGGCAACATTGCAATAGAAATGATTTGCACACCGTATCATCGTAAAATTTTACAGAATTTCTGTCGGCTTCACCTGAAATTAAAATCAATATATTTATATTCAATGCCACACATATTCAATGTTTACAGACTCGTCAACATCTTCCTGCCCTTATGCCACACTCAGGTGGGCTAGCCACAACAATTATGTTCTTCCATTCTTCATAACAGCCATCCTATCTGTACTAACACCCATGTTGTTGATAATTATAACTTAATTTTCACTCTCTGTACTCTGTTCCTACTTTTAGCAATGAAATATATGATCTAGTAATGGAATAGGAAAACTTCATAATTCCCATAACATGCAAACGAAGCCACGGAAAGCAGATAGACCAATATGAATGTGTAAACATGCAATACAATTTTAGGGTATGAAAATGTGTAATTTACCATTTCTAGCCGTGCCCATCAATTGATCCAACATTGCCCTCATTTGCTCGTGAGCAGACATGGCGGGTAGGGTGGAAGTTCACTTGTTTGGAAAAGAACTCATCTAAACATCAGCTCTTCATGCAAATTATCGTAAAATGCGTGATGTTTTAGAAAAACGAGCGCACGCCAACAAAGCAAGACAAGTACAAAAATGGCGTCGGTCCACATATTTTACAGAGTACCACACAGAGTACTAACCATAGACAACCTAGGATTTATCTGGGACTAGTCGGTCGGTCGGTTTGTTTACCCGACTACCGACTACCCGAGGAAGGGTTATTTTCTGTACGGTTCGGTCCGGTCCAAAGATAATAGTTTTCCGACCAACCCGTCCGAAAATGGCTTAGCGCCTTCTAGCAACTTAGCGCGCACCATAGAGCTTCTATACTAGGTATATACCTAAGTTCTTCAGCGCGCACTCAGAAGAATCAATAGGTTTAAACATAAATAACTGTCGTGGCCGGATCATTTCATGAAATAGCCAAATAAAGATTCGTTTAATTCGAATAAGAATATACGAGGTGCAACACTAGTTTGGACAGCTGTTACTGTTAATGAGATTTCAAAAATCGATTAGTCAAAGTCAATGTCAAATAATATGTTTGTGTTTTAGTTTTTGTGTTTGGGTTTGGATGTGATCATCATGTAAAAGAAAAGGAAATTGAGTTCAACATCTAACTATACGGTCGATATGTTCATGAAAACTGCTGTGTGCTGACTGCACGAATAGCATCATCATACTTGATCTCATGTCGCAGTTCCATGATTTTAGCATTCGGTACTCCGGAATACACAACATGTCTCTAATACGAATATTTATCCCTGTATTCAAGGATAATATAAACGAAATCTATTTCAAAGGCTTCACCAGTACATCCTCAAACAGCCTGACAGTCCACCTCACAAAATTTGGCTCTAAATCTGAAATACTCAAAGAAAAATTCAATAAAAAATCTAACCTTATTCATGGCTATTGTGGTGATCGTATTCCAAAAGAATACAGCAGATCGACAAACTGTATAGTTTTAAACAGAGAAAGAACTAAATTGAAAAACCTTGTTATAAATGGCCAGTCGAAATCTACAGAGAACGCTTTAATAATGTATTATGACTACAGTGAAATTCAAGATTCAGAAACTATTTCAGAAGACTCAGACATTTCAGTGTTGCAAGATTTAATACATAAGCAGAACGGAATGTCTCCAACAAAAAACACCTATGTTCCAAGTGTTGTCCCATACTGGATAGCATCATCCATGTTCCTGCAGCACATTTGTAACTATTTAAATCTAATCAAATGGCTCACAAGCACTCTAAAGAAAGAAAGCAAAGTAAGCACCACACAAAATTAAGTGCCAATTGTACCATACAATGGTTTTGAGCCTCTATTTGTAATTTCTTTGTGTACCTACAATAAAGAATTATCTATGTATCTAGATCAGTATTAAAAACAAATCTATTAAAAAACTATAAACTATTATAAATGCATCAGCAGTCTATATTAATTCACTGCTGGACATTCAATTTGCCTCGCCATAACTCTCAAAGCACATAACTAAGCTTTTGTCTTCCATCATGACTGTGTCAACTAGTTTCTTATATTAGTAGTAGAATAATCACACCTAATATAAAAATGTATAAGGTGTTAGTGAGTACAATATACTAAGTATTTTGTCTTCCAGGTATCAATAAAGCAAGGAAATTTGATTCTTGCGGTGATAACAGATGTTCTTTTAGGATATACCCTGTTACAACTATTGCCTGAAAATACGGGAGAAATCAGGAGTTGTCTAATGGATGTTTTAGAGGTAAATATTCAAAGTGCTCAAATGAATGAGCATAAAAAACTTTCTCTCCTATCTTCGCAATCTTGTTGGTGTCAAATAAAATATAAATATACTGTTTTATATTTTCAGAAATTAATAAACATGCTTTATTCATTACTAACATGGCTGATGGGGGCTCCGGTGGGACTTAAGCTGAATAATGCTTTCAACAAAATGTTGGGAAAATACTTCTCCTATCATGTGCAACTTTGGTGGCTATTTTTAGGTAAATTGTAGTCTTTTATTATGAACTCCCAATTGGATATTCCCAAAAGTTTTTTTATACAAACAAGTAACTAGACGAGCTAGGTGCTCTCCTGATTGGAAGAGAACAAGAAATTAACCCGCCCATGACCAGAACAATTCTAGACAGGACTAAGATTCAAATAAGCTGGTGCAACATTGCATGAAAAATGATATATTTGTTGTATTTGTAATGACAGTTTTTGTTTCAGATACTTGCAGTACAAAACTAGACGTAATCCTGAATGTGTACCATTACATTGGATACTTCGGCCTCACTTTTCAAATAGCTGTGATATCAGACACAATTTGTGTTGCAACTTTTCATTCATATTGCATTTATGTTTATGCTGCAAGGTAATTTGGCCCTATTGATAATACCACCTATACTCCGACGCACAAAGGACCAACAGGAGTCCAAGTACGGAAAAGGAACATTTACCATTAACATTTAATACCACCTATGTTCTAAATAAAGGCTAGGTCACCCTCACATTATTGATTTTATAACCCGGTTTTATAGAAAGGAAATCATCGTGAGGAAACCGGCATGTCATAGAACCTAAAAGTTCGAAAACATGTGTCGAGTACACGAAAGGAACCTCTTCGAGGCGCACTTGAAATCCTTTCACCACACTGGTTCGAAGGAACTAGTGACACGATGAGAAGGAGAATAGAAATTGTTAATCAATTATTTGTACAAAGGTAGGTATAGGCGGAAGTGCTATACTGCGCTTTCTTCTTTGTACTACCAGAATGCACTATGGTTTATAAGATTTTTAAGATTTTTACGGTTTTTAAGAAGTTCTAAAAAAGATCTTAAGCACTAAATTTTAAGTTATCCCGAAAATACCGGGACTGGATTATTCTAGTCCCGGTGCTAGACCCAGCTTGAAGAACCGGAAATTCCAGGGATTCTCGCGACAAGCAGCGAGTGACGTAACAGACGCTAGAAAAAACCTTTATATCGAACTCATTGGGTACCAATACGCCCGTATAGGTACGTGCGACAAAAATACGCAAGTCTGTAACCGCACTTAAGCTACTCGAAATTCTCAACATACAATTTTTTTAACCTTGTCTAAACTTATAATATTTTACGCTTTTCTATAACTAACTTTTTTTACAGGCTTTTCAACATCCAGATATCAGGGCTGATAGCATTATTGAGGTTGTTCGTTGGTAGGAAGTACAATCCGCTGCGAGGCGGCATAGATTCCTGTGAATACACAAACCAGGAGTTGTTTGTGGGAACTGTAGCATTCACCATACTCTTGCTACTGCTGCCTACTACAGCTATGTACTACATTGTGTTTACTGTAGTAAGTTTTTTTTTAAACACTAGCACCTCATAACCCATGCTTAATCGGTCCAGTCGTATTGGCGTGATTGATGAGCAAACATCCATCTATGCATCCATCATCACTTTTCGCCTTTATAATATTAGTAGTGACGAGAGGAGCTAGGCGGTCTCAGGAGCCAATCCCATAGACCAGCGGTTAAACTGCTATAGCGCTGGTCCACTTTTGTTTGCACACGCTCCCTGTAAAACGAACGCAGGTGGACGAGCACCTTTGCATAGAATCACAAACTCATTCAATACTCATTTCTCAGAACTTGAATTCTTTGCAACGTCACCTGCTTCGTTCAAGAAAGACATAAACCAGATCACGTCTGACTATCATAGCGCACCTAGTTAATTATAATTATTGTTGTAGCTAGATTACTTTATAGTAACTTATTAGGTAAATGTTTTCATAGGATACCTACTACTATCTACTTACATAATTTAATAATGTACTTTACCTACTTACCTAAATAATAGCCCATTATGTTTAGTAATATGTGTACAACGGGGTTGATTACACTACAAGTAATACTATAAATACCTAAGACTGCTTATAGTTTATATATTAGTGTAATTGTTTGTTGTTCTAATAAATAAAAATAAAATAAAAAAATAGTCATATTTTGATGGTCAGTCCCGAAAGCTCAATAATTTCACAAGCTGCAGTGCGCTTCTAACTTTAACACAGAATTCGTACAAATTGCTTGCAATACCAGCCACTGCACAGGCCAAACCACTGAACGAAGAGACTTCTAGTCAACTAAGCATGAAATTACTAAGAAACTGAGGTAAGGGGGCGTCCATAAATTACGTGAGGTGTTTTTTTTAATTTTCTGTCCCTCCCTCCCCCCCTGGTGAGATGTCGTGAGATTTTATTCAATCCCCTCCCCCATCCCCCAATCTCACGTGAGATTTTTCAGAATGTGGGTTTCTTACGTAAACGCGTTGGATTGTTATTACAATTTAAACAAAGGACTTAAGATTAAATCTTAAACATGTACAATCTGGATTAAATGGACCAAAATGGTATAATTTTTTTTTGTTTCAAACAGAAAAAAAATTGCGTGATATTTGCCGAGACCCCCCCTCTCTCCAACGTAAGATTAGATGAGATTTGACTCGACCCCCTCCCCCCCTTAAACACCTCACGTAATTTATGGACGCCCCCTAAATAACGTTACACCGATGTTGGCTAGTCTACAAAAAGTTTTTAACTCAATGTAGACGAGCGCTTGAGCAGTGTTAAATAATAAATAGATGAATATTTTTGGACATTTCACACAGCGCCATCTAGCCCTAAACTAAGCACAGCTTGTACTATGGGAAATAGATAACTGATACAATACAATAATATACTTTTTTTTGTAAATACATAGGATACATAGAAAATACCCAGACTCGGGACAAACACCGATGTTCATCACAGAAATGTTTGTCCTGAGGCGGGAATCGAACCCGCGACACTGGCGTGGCAGTCCAACACACTTGCCACTCAATCATCTGATTCAGTGTTGCACCGGCCTATGTGAATCAATCCTGTGTAGCACTGTTCTGGTCATGAGCAGGCGTGATCTATTACCATCAGGAGAGCGCTTAGTTCGTCTCGTGCTCGTCACATGACTTCTTAACAAAAAAAAAATATTTTGTTTCAGTTCAGAGTTCTCTCACTTGCACTACAGCACATCTTAGCGAAACTCATCTACATTGTACAGACTCTACCTCTTTATGTAGCTACATTGTGGCTGACCAAATCTTCCAAAGTAGCAGGTAAAATTTTATTCTTTATTCTATTTAAGTAAGCAACTACATGTAAATCGTTAAAAATCATTCTTCTAATTGCCCGTAGCTTCAAATATGTAGGTATCTAGTAGGTATAAATCGGGATATATGTATTCCAATATTTCGGCAGTCGGATTTTCAGTTTTTATATGCTTGTTAACTATGATGTGATACCTGTTAAAATTTGTTTATTTGCAGGCAATATTTTCCTACAAGTCGAAGAGAATGAGGTGCCTTCGACATCGCTAGTCGTCAGAGTTAAAATGTACAGTAAATCGATATTCGAATTGGTGCGCCAGTTCAAACCGCCTGTGGAGGTTCCACAACACGTCGAATGGACTAACCTAGTATCCAATGTTCTAGTTGGAAAGCAAATAGTGTAGCTGTGTTAGTTAACAACTGAGGCTAAGCGTAATGCTGGCTTCATACGGCCTGTGCTAACACGCGCCGCGCCGCGCTAAGGTCATCTATAGGCGCCGCAGACGAATCCGGATCACCCCTTCTATGTGTTAGCCGACAATACGCGCCCGCCCGCGCATCCTCGGTCCGCTCGCTCCACACGGTCTGCGGCGCGGCACGGGCCGTGAGAAGACACCATAAAAAGTTATACTATGGTATGAGAATGCTATACCGTGATGCGGCTGTGTATGGTACTAAAATGTAATATATTATTATCAAAATGATGTAAAATTAAAATAAAACGACTGAATTGTCTGGACTTGTTTTTATTGTTAATTATTTCATGTTGCGCAATAGTTTGAACATACAAATGCCATTTATTTACATATAATCTGCTGCAAACTTGGTATTTAGATATTAACGATTTAGGAAAAACCAATTACCTACAGAAAGTCTAAAAGTAACTTCATCACAAACCACACAATAATCCGAAAATTGGTAAGAATGTAAATCGAGAGTTTACTAGGTATTGAAAATACCTACACTAAAAATATTATAATTTGACTAATCTATATTTCATTCCTTGTTTAAACTAAATGAAAATGTTTAATTGCTCAGTAAAAAAATATAGCCCACCTGTTTTAGCTTAGGTTTATTTAGATGTAAGTTTTTGAATTACTATGCTTTAGGCAAGAAATTTAATCCATTTCAAATCTTCCTTCCTTTCTTCTTAAATTCATGACTACAAAACGTATCTTCGTTAATGTTCTATGAAAAGTAGAATACTTAAGAATAACATATGAACAGTTTCATGTCAGAAAGCGTTCTGTAACCAAAGCACACTTAGAAATAGAAGTCATTGTTTCTTTGAACCGCATTGCGATCGTGTCTAGTACAATCTTGCTTATTTATTTAATTTGAACCATTCAGATATTGAATAATAATAATGCACTAGTATTTTCAAAATACCAATACATGATGCTTGGCCAGATGGGGGCGATTCTATGAATGACCTAAACTTAAAAAGTTGCTTACTTAGAAGTCAAAAAAGGAAGATTTTCAATAAACAGACATAAATTATGTAGGCCCCACTAAATATAACTAAACTTAAATAAACTCGCAAGATAAAATTAGTGGATGCATGCTGAATGTTATTACGAAAACTTCATGCAATGAGTTTCCATGTATAGATGACTGTTAGTTAGTCACATTATAAAAAAATGTTGATTTTAAACAACACATATAAATGATAAACAAATAAACATTGATTCATCAAATAAATAATGTTAGTCAAGTTATGAGAAAAAAAAATATAGCTTGACATTTCAAAACAGAGTACTTATCGTTAAACAACTGTATCTAATGTTACAATACAACCACATACTGAGCTCAAATATTATTGAAAGACTTGTGAGTTCTAAAATATACTAAACTACATAGAAAAGTTCATGAATTATGCGTTATTGCAAATGATTTTGATAAAATTTATTATTGTTAACAACTTGATAATCTCTTTACCTCTATATAAATATTTACATAAATATCATTCCAAAATATTTTAGTCCACCATTATGACTACAATCACTTCAATTATAATTTAAGTGTTTTATAAAGCTACTTATTATGCAAGGGTGGTTATATTTCACATCGAATATACAAAGAATCGGGAACATATCGGGACATACGCACACAATGTGAGAAGCAATGTACTCGTGCCGCGTGCGCTGAGATCCCCGGTGGGCAGAAATGCCAAAAAGATACAAATATACGAATTCTACACTATTTCGTTCAATCACAGATTTCAGTAAATTAGGAAATGTGACATCGATCACAGTATAAGTTAAAATCAGCAAGAACACCCGAAGCTATTAGTTGAATAGATCTTTCGATATAGTATCACACTATATATATAATACAAGCTAACTCTGCGTTCGGCGCAGTATCGTGTCGACGTTGGAAGGCTTTCTTAGTTCTTGAGTACACACCTGTAGTCCTTATTGACCTCGGAGGTTGAATTTGGCGAGAGCTCTTTAGGTCTAACTGTACCACGACACGAAGCTAATTTCGATTCCAAAGCCTACAATGAAGAAAAGTACACAATAAATGAATGATGTTAATATTAGTAGGCGACAGTATGTGCAATTTAGACCGCCACCAAATTATTATGGTAAATACAGGTGAAATGGATAAAGCGCGAAAGTTAAAATGATATTGACACAGTTAAATCTATTTCATTATAAAAAACCATCGAGTATTTACAGTTCGACAATTTAGTTCAGTCCAAACATTTTAAAATTAAGGTGACAATCGCAGGATACCTATCGGTACCTATCGAGCGTTTATTTACACAAGTGTTCAAAATTTCTCCAAACACACATTTTTATTATTAAAAGTTTCTATCTACAACTATGACTACATCATATACTAAATTAAAAATTATAAAAAAACCATAACAAAATGTTACTCTATTAAAGCTAAATGCACATTTGAACTCGTGATGAAAATTCTGCTAAACCATTTAGACATTTAAATGTTTGCTTTTCCCTTGATCGCTTCCTTTCTTTGAAGCGAAACTCAGAAGGTTTTCGAGTCCTTCCCGAGACCTCACGGCGAACGATCGCCTCAGCTTGCCGTTTTCACCCTGAGCTGATCGCACGAATGGCGTCTCTGAAGCTCTTGGTGGTGGTGATTTTTTCGGCGTCACGTTTTCGGGGCCCGAAAGCTGTCGCACATACGTTCTAGGATTTCTATATTCTACAGAATCACTTTGCGTGAGTTTTTCATCGATAGATTCGGGCGGTTTATCGGGTGCTGTTTTCGGGGAAGCGTCCTCGGTATGAACGACCGCGGGCGGAGGGTTACAGCCGCACTTTACCTGACCACATTCACGGCAAAGAAACCTTTCAAGCTGCAAGCAATAAAACAACATGCATACTACACAACACGCAACCATGCCACTACAAAAAATATTAAAACCACAGTAAAATAAAATCAATCTACTGACTTCTGGTTTCTAAACAATATTTATTGTGTAACCTTCTGTATTTGTTACAATAATAGAAACTTAGGTAAATAGGCAAAAGTGCTGTATTTATTTAGTGCAATAAAAAATACGTACAAAAACTAACTATAAAAATAAATACTCAAAACTTAAAAATTAATAAACCATAAATAACATTATTACAGACCGAGATAACAATTATTGCAGCATATTACAAATACATAAATACTTTGTAAAGTAAAGTACTTGTTACTTATTTTTTATTTTAGATTTTCAGAATTCAATTGTGCTAATCAATATCACGCTATGCTGCTTATGGGTTGATAGGTCAGTGTGATCTATTTCATAATTAATAGTTATTTGCAAAATAAGTGTCATCTAGACCAAAGCATTCACAAAGTAAATGTATAAATACATAACATAAATAAATAATACATACATTTTATTAAAGAAAATATTTTATATGATCCAGTCTACATTTAACACTAAAATAAATAATATAATAAATTAAAGTCTTTGAATAACACTAATTAATGAATAAGTAGAATATACCAACATCATAATCCAATACAGTCTACAGTGATAACTACAGCAATGAGCACTAAAGTGATTTTGACTACAAATGTGAATGTAAAACTCACCCCAACTTTCCGGAGCAGATCGCCCACGATGTTGATGGCGGACACGCGAGCTGAAGGCGTCATGGCGTTACCGTTTACTTCACCTGTACACAAGCAAGCTTCATGTTTAAAACTTTAAGGAACACTTCAGGGTATTTTTAGTAAAGAGACAAGACAGCTTAGCACTCTCCTGATAGTCATAGATAACACTTGATCGTAACAAACATTGTTACACAGGACTTTAAATCATTCTTTAAATTTACAAAGTTTCCATAAGAGCTTAATGGTGGGCTGAGTATCTTACCCAGGGAAATACTTATATTTAAAAAATAAGTTCTGGCCAGCAAACTTAAGGACAACCTTGAGCAAGAAGAAGATGGACGAAAGTGCCAAAGATCGGGTTCACAGCTCGTTTTGGAAGAGACCTACAATGGGCAGTGAACTGCCTAAATGTTGAAGATCATGATGAAGGCAGCATAGTAATGAACCTTATGGACAAAACCACAGAATAGTTCCTATAATACAAGCACAAACTGTTGGACTCAGTTTGTGACTGTCATCCAGCCAATTACTTGAGCAGTGTTGCCATCAACCCAGGACCCTTCTCCGATACTTTAAGAGTTTGAGTGGCTGGGGCAGGATTAGTTAACCCAGGGGGAAATTCACAATGCACCCTACAATGGGAGGCCAGTGCAGACCTTCGTACCCACACTCCAGAATAAGAATAGGTACATACGTTTCTGTGGTGAAATTAACGGTGTTTGTGTTTCTATCTCCACAAGATTCCGTGAAGATGAAATGTGACCATTGACTGCTGGAGCTTCATTTGTACTGTCATCCTCTTTCTTGTGTGGACGCTCGATTACTTTTAGTTCTTGTTTCAGATCTGAAATAGTTGAAAATAAAAATGCGTACAGGTTAACTGGTTGAAGAAAGAAACCAAGATTACTCGAAAATAGTTAAAAATAAAAATGCGTACAGGCTAACTGGTTGAAGAAAGAAACCCAGATTACTCCATTCATGTCATGCAGGAATCAGCTAATCAATAAGAAACTTATTAAAAATTTCATTGTTATCTTCTTACATTCTCACGTAAAGCAGTGGCTAGCTTTAGGGACGGATTTTATAAGCTACCTAGCTTATGACATCAGCCTAAACTTAACTATTATTGTGATTAATCTAAGTATTTTTCATTGTAAATCTGCTGCATGGCGTTATGTGAAATGTGTAACTAATGCGGTTTAAGATTAGCGAATTAACCACTTGTTGTTATTTGCAGCGCGTAGGTGCGTATACGCGCGTCAAGCCGCGAGAGTCGCCTCATGCTACTGACACTCGCTATAAAAAAAACAAGCGTAAACGCCGCGCCAGTATAAGCGCGACACGTTTTTTAAGTTTAGCAAGTACTAATCCACCTGTATATGTATACGCACGACAAAAAAACGCTTGTCTGAACCGCACCAATGCAGTTATTTATTTTATCATAATTTATTATTCTTATAAAAAAACAAACCTCTGGCTTCATCATTTGCTCGCTGCAAGTTGACCCTCAAGTTTTCAATTTCATCAACTTCACTCTCCAGCACTGCATTTCTCTCATATGCCTGGTTCAATAGTGTCTCTATGCAAGCCACTGATTCTGATATTACTCTGAAACATGCAATCAGATAATCCATAACTTGTAAGTACAGAATGTTATGCAAGTACACATTTTTTTTTATAAATATCAGCAGTTATTTATTTAAGTTTAGTATAGCAGATTTCCCGGAGGCCAGATGAAGATATAAATTAAAACACACAAAACAATAAAGTCCTCCACTTCTTCATGATCGATTAGCTAAGTTCACCCACAAATATATGTTGCTACATTCATGGAGCTGGGTTTCAGGGTAGCTCCCTGATGTAAAATGGGCGTAGGTCCATTACACATATAGGCACAACATCATCATCACCCTCACCCATTATCAGCCCACTGCTGGGCATAGGCCTATAATATAGGTCCACATAAGATGTAAATATTAAGTACTTATTTTATAGCATACCTTTGACCCCTTTCAAGATCATCATTCTTCTGTTCTAATTCTCTGACGTATATGCCTTGTTTGTCCTTGTCTTTCTTCAATGCTTGCAGTTCATCTTCCAATGCACTGGTCTCACGCTGGCTTCTTTCTAACTTGTTCTGATAAATTACAAAATGAACTACAGATTCTGGCTTCGGCCAAATAGTATGACTATAGTACAAAGAAAATTGTACATATTTTGGTTATACCCATAGTTCAAAGATAATCTGAAGATTTCATAGGCATAAAATCATTTATTAACAAATCTTTTTACATGTATAACTGGACACTTATGTACTTACCCGGAGACTATCAATTTCATTTTTTAATCGCTGGTTCTGGTGTTCAAGGTCACGGTTCTGTTTCTCTGTTTGTTCTAATGAAGCTTCAAGTTCTTTCTCAAGTTGGGCTGAATTCTCAGTATACTCATCCAACTCCTGTTGGGTGTCGCTAGCCCTGCAATGAATCATCCGTTGTCATGTAAACTTCCAATAAAAACAATAAAAAACTTGTCAAGGTAAGCGTTCCTGAACTTACTTCTGCTCATAGTATTTGGCCTGCGACTTCCAATACTCCAATGAATCTGATTCATGCTGCCTCTGAGATTCCATGACTAATTAGATGGATTTGAACTAACGAGATCAAAGAATTTACTGAATCATAACAAAATTAATTTGGACCGTTACGCGTGTGGTTTCTAGGGGGAATAAAGAATCGTAGATGGTTAAATTAACTAATTTACTATCTCGAATGATTAATGGACTTCAAAAACATTAAACGTAGCACAATTTCTTCGTCGAAAATCAAAACAATCACCCCTTTTCTTTCTTCGCCTTAGATTTTTATTTTTTCGACTCTCTTGCTTGGCTAGAAAATGGCGATTTTGATTAACAGTTTGACAATTGAGTAATGGCGACATTGACATTCCAAACGTCAAAAAAAAATCTAAAGTCGTGCCCATTCACTATCCTGCTATGCAGACATGCAATAGCAAATAATTGTAAAATATTCTTCGAGAAATTAAAATTCATTATTTGCTATTATTTAAAGGAAATATTAGTAAATAAGGGATTTCGAGTTAACTCCTGGATTTTTATGTTTATTCCTCGAAGGTTTATTCACTTCAATACTACTTGTCTAGCTAAAACAAATAAAAAAGGTTCTAAGTATATGACCACGATAGCAGAAGTTTACCCGATAAGCTGATTTTACACACAAAATGAACGATCATAGAGATGTTTTCACTATAATCAACGATCTGCGAGGTGAAATTAAGAGCAGGATAGTGAATAATAAATTGAGTTATTGAACCAATAAAAATTATGCTTAGTTTTGACTATACAGGGTGTAATCGTTAAGTGTGCGTGCACAGGCGATTATTCCGTAACTATTGCAGATATCAAAAAACTTTAAACTGATATCGAAAGTACTTTACCTAATGAGTAAAATGACATTAATAACTTTTTAAAAATAAAACGAGAAATATCCAAAAAAATTACATTAATCACTCCCATACATTTTATTTCTTAGTAAGTACAAAATTTTGTGTTCAAAGCATATGTTCGAAGTGACGTCCTCCTTGTGCAATACAATGACGAGCTCTATTTACAGTTTCTAAATGAACTTTCCTTAACATTTGCGGAGTAATTAAAGCAATTGCACGACGTACACGATTCTGTAACTCTTCTAGGCTGTGTACTCTCTCAGCGTACACGTGGTCTTTGACAAATCCCCATATGAAGAAATCACAAGGCGGAGATCCGGGGATCTGGCAGGCCAAGGGGTTGCACTATTATTGGCTATTAAGCCATTATAATTGTTTCGTAAGAAATTCATTACAACATTTGTATTATGTGCAGGTGCTCCATCTTGTTGAAAAATTATCGACCTTCTTTCATCGTCTGGAATTGGTTCTAAGAGACTTGGCATATCGTTTTGTACAAAGGAGAAATATCTCTGTCCATTTAAGGTTCCACTGTAAAAATATGGCCCAATGATCCGATCTCCAAGAATACCACACCACACATTAATTGAGAATCGCACCTGAGCTCTAACTTCAGTAGTTAAGCGAGGATTGTCAATTGACCAATAATGCGAGTTTTTTCTATTGTAAATGCCGCAGTTTGAAACATTACTTTCATCGGTCCATAAAATTGACCTTACATTGACGTAATTATTGACTAGCCAATTGCAATAGACCAGCCGACGAGCAGGATCATCATTGTGCAGCGTTTGAGTAGGTTTTATCTTAAATGCTTTGAAGTTGTGTTTTTTTAATAACTTGTGTACATAATTGTGGGACACTGGAAATGATCGGGCCACTGAACGCGTTGATTCTTGTGGATTATCTACTACGTAGTTAATAATATTGTTATCTAAGTCATTATCAAATTCCGGAGCTCTTGTTCTCGAACCTTTTTTTCTCTTAAAAGATCCATAATTTATCAAATTGTTATCCAACTTACGTAAATACGTACCAGAAGGAACTTCTCTATCTGGGTACTCTCTTCTGTAGGCGATAATGGCCGCCCTATTGTTACAATCATGTTTGTAGTACATTTTTAACATGTCCCTCTTTTCTGTATTGGAATATGCCATTTTTCAATCAATAAATGCAACAATCACGATTATTAACGCAAATTGAAAAATACAATAAATTGGCGGGAACGAGAACCCGCGATAAAGAATTTGAATTTAGAACGAACACCAAAGAGTATCTTTCTTTTTGTTTTTATTTAGTATGTTGCTTTTCAGCTAGTTCAAATCAATACAATATTGAAACAAGGTTTATTATAAATTTGAAGTGGTAAGATAATTAATCTACACGTGTATCTACTTGAAATTCATTAATACCTTCATATCGTACATAATTATAAAATGACAAGGGTAAAATGAGTAGGTACTATTCCACTTAAAATAAGGAAACTAAAACTTTTCTACTATCTCATACTAAATGTATGGGAGTGATTAATGTATTTTTTTTGGATATTTCTCGTTTTATTTTTAAAAAGTTATTAATGTCATTTTACTCATTAGGTAAAGTACTTTCGATATCAGTTTAAAGTTTTTTGATATCTGCAATAGTTACGGAATAATCGCCTGTGCACACTTAACGATTACACCCTGTATAAGTAGGTACTTCAAATTTATTGTCATTGACATTGATTATGCAAAAACAATGACAACTGACGTATAATCTGACATGAACAGGTGATGTGAAAAAAATTTAAAAGAATATTGGCGGGAACATGAAAAATGGCGCATTGGCGGCATTAAATTAATTGACAAAACTTGTATACCTTTGAGTGTTTAAGTGTAAAAACGGTGGTTTTTTATCCATTATGTGCTCGTGAACGTGTATGAGTGTTGGTGAATAGTGTAATGCTGTAAAACGTGACTTTTCGTGTTGCCTCCAAAACTCCATAGAAGCCTCGTAAAGTCGCAACCACCACTACTTTACAGGGGCATGACTTGACTTATTGACTCTGACTTCCAATTATTGACACTGGCTATATACCTTTGATGTGAAGCAAAAACCGAAGAACTTAGGTTTTCAAAAGAAAAAAAATTTAAAAACATTGTTTTTTTTCCTTCTGTTCCTTTTTCCTGAATAAAAATCATGAAATTGACTTTAATGGTCTTCATAAAAGCATAATAAATGAATTCTTTGGATCCTATGAGAATAGGCGGAAATTGTGCGACCAAATCGTTGTCTGGCAATGCCTGACTATCCATTAATCCAATTTCAGCTTCACTGTTTTCGAATGACGTGTAATGTTTCGAACGGCGGACGCTGAAGATATATCGCGGGTCACGTCATTTGCAGTAAAGTCAAGTTCATCTAGCGATGCTCGAAACTTGCGTGAAAACGCTCAGGTTTCTACACAACGGAATAGTAGGGAGTTAACACTCAATATGCTTATCAAGGAGATGGTGTTTTGTGTTGCTCTCGCGCTAACAACCTATGGAGCGCTTCACAACACGTAAGTCCACAAAAAAATAATACACTCCTGCACATTATATTTCTCCAACTCCAGTATCAGTTGTACATTGCCACATCTGCCTCAAAACAGTCCACCTTTGTTGATATTCTGATATAGTAACTCTCCTATTTTCTAATCATTTATTCATTATTTTTATTGTATTTATTTATATTTGCAGATCCACAAAAAACTCTAGGCACCCCCAAGCAGTAAGATTCTTTAGCCCCGATTCTGTAGTAACAGATTGGTACAGAGGGCAGCTTCGCAAGGCACTAGCTACTGTGGACAATGCCGATATATCATTTGTCATGTACTATGCTCCCTGGGATGCCGAGTCACAGTATGTTAAGGGGGAATTTGAAAAAGCTGCTCTGGTGCTTGGTGACCGTGTTAGTTTTTTTTAAATAGTTTTTAATTTCAATAGCTGCTACCTGCAGCATCCTGCATCATCTTGCAGCATCTTTATCATATCAGACTTTGTAGCTGCCGTATTTCACGAACAGTCTTTCTTTCTTTCTTGTCTTTCTACACAATAAAATAACAAGTCTTATACTTTAGAATACATCCCAAACTGTCCGTTTTGTGTTCAATTTAATTCAACTTCACTAGTTAAACTATAAATGTGAATAATTAGACTACAAAATATTCACATTTATAATTTAACTTTAAATAAATAAATATTACTAATATTAAAACTATTGTAAGGCAATATTTTTGTGTTAGATACAAGTAATACTTTCAGTTGAGCTACCTATAGATCGTTTGCAACGGTCTATGGGTGGCCCAATTGTTTCCTTTTGTAAATTTTGTAATATACCTATATAGATTGTAGTTGTTAGCTTATGCTGTAATAAAAATTAGTAATACTTGTTTTATATTTACTGGTTTATAGTTAACTCAAACCCTACTAATACAATCTTGCTAATAACTCTCTTCATATGTCTACAATTAAGACTGGTTGTTTACCATTTATATTCAATGGTCATTTCATGAAATATTTTGTCAAGCTTAAGCAACTGTATATGTTTGCAGGTTAATTTTGCGGCCATCAATTGCTGGTATCCGGGCAGTGAATGTAGATTGCAGCACAATAAACTGGCAACCTGGCCTGTAATGATGGTTTACACTTATAATTCTAGGGGAATATACTACAAGGGTATGGATAAAACTTGTACCTAGAGTAAAATTACTAGAAATAACTGTGAATTTTAAACTTTATATAACCATAATGAAAATTTTCCAATTATGTTTTATGCATATCTATTTTCCGTACTCCTGGTTCTTTCTTTAGCTTAAATAAAAAGTACTTTTGTATGTTTTCTCTACACTTTATGACTATTAAGCTTTAATTGTAGCCATTTTCTATGACTACTGGCTGGCATATTTAAGCTGCATGTATTATATATATGGTTAAAACAAATGAGCTTTAACCTAGGTAATTGTTTCTATTTTAGGTCCCAGAGATGCCCATACTATGGTCAACTTCTTGGAACTTATTATGAAGCCTTTGAAAAGGGTAACCACAGCAGAGGAATTAGTCACTTTGATATCATATTGTGATGTAAGTAGTTGATACAATATTTTTCTAAGCACTTTTCTTAGCTTATCCACAGCTTATAGCATCATAAAACTATCTAGGACTTTCGCTGTTGGGACCCAAGGTTAAATGAAATGACAATCAGCGCACTGTAGCTGATAGACAAATGGATGAGAAGAGCCGACAATTGAGCTCAGTGGTGCTACTCAGAAGAGACCTTAGTCTAACATTAGACTGCTTTATCTGATTACTTAGACTTATACCCTCTATTGGGTTTTCTAAAAGTTGCTGCTAAATTACAATACATGCTATATGAGCATGCACATGTAAAGATCTTTAAAATTGCATGCCCCTCCAATATGTGTCCATACTAACAAATGCCCTTACTTAGACTGATCACGCAAGTTCAGGGCATGCATTTCTAAATTTCTTCTTCTTATTGTGTCACTAGTTCTTTCGAATCAGTGTGGTGAAAGGATTTCAAGTGCGTTGAAGAGGCACCGTTCGTGCACTTGACACATGTTTATTTATCTTTTTATTTCTAAACTGAAAGAGTTAACTGATGTGACCGTCTTTCAGGCCGTCGCTGTAGGCTTCGTCCCTTTCTCAATGACTTCTAAACACTACAACATCTGGTATCAAGTGGCAGTGAAGACACGCGAATACGACGTGCTTGGAGAGATATGTTTCGTCGCGGTGACGTCTGAAATGCTAGCGGCAGAGCTCGGCGTGCAGATTGTGCCTAGTGCCCGTCTCATGCTGTGGAATGGCACAAAGGTGAGAAACACAGCATTTAACTGCAACAATATGATACTTCTAATATTAATTTTACTCCACCCAGCTCTTTCTAAATGACGACTCAACAAGGTACTGATCAACCTCGGTCGCAATTGTTATTCTAAGTAACGACTTGAGTGACCTTTACCATAGAAGAAACCTTAACCGATCGATCGCTGCCAGGATTGTTATTCTACCGTTATTCATTCGTTAACCATACTTAGAGTATTTTACTGACTGAATTTAAATTGCAGTTCAAGTTCTGAAGCATTCAAAGTACGCATACCTACTTGTTAGTGTTATCGCTTGCAAATATTCGAGCACTCATATAGCTATTATTTCTACACACGTTTGTAAGTCGGTGGCTGTATTCAATGGATGAATAATATGAATAGGTAGTTATGTAAAGAGAAAATGTGTAGTATTGTGTAGCCGTAACGTCAATTGCTTATCTTTTTATTTACTTTGACGACATGGATGATCGAGTGGGGACTTGGTGAGTGTGTTGGACTGCCACGCCGGTGTTGCGGGTTCGTTTCCCGCTTCAGGACAAACATTTGGGTGTTTTCTGTCTATTCTATGTATGTACATATTGACATACATAGAATAGATAGAAAACACCCAGACTCAGGACAAGCACTTAAGTTCATCACACAAATGTTTGTCCAAAAGCGGGAATCGAACCCGCGATATCAGCGTGGCGGATAGCCAGGAGTGCCAGATATTCTGCCTTAAAGCAGTTATATGCAAGCATTACTGTGTTTCAGTTCGAAAGGCACTGGCAAAAATGAGTGAAATTACTGGGCTTTCGGGACTGACCATATAAATGCCTCAAAGTGGACGAGCGCTATAGCAGTTTTGTACCGGACCATGTGAATCAAAGACCTATGTATCACTGTTTTGTTTACATATTTATTACATATTTACATCCATATAATAGATAGAAAACACCCAGACTCAGGACAAGCACTTAAGTTCATCACACAAATGTTTGTCCTAAAGCGGGAATCGAACCCGCGACACCGGAGTAGCAGTCCAACACACTAGCCACTCAACCATCCGTGTCGTCAATATAACTAACCCATATATTTCAGGAGTACATAGCAGATGAGAGCTCCAACGTCACCTGGAGTGAATCTTCCCTCATAATGTGGGTGCTGCAGAACTTCTCGCAGCCGGTGGCCAGGATCACCCCGCTGTGGAAGAAGTCGTTCACCTTCGAGAGATATGTGGACGGCAGCCCCATTCTCATGCTGTTCACTCCATTGAACCCGATTTATGAAATGTTGCCTAACTACGCCTTGGTAAGCCTTGAAATAATCAATATTCAATATAAAGAGTGCCCCACGGCCATGCTACAAGAAATAAATGTACTGTAAAAAACTGCCTTAGAATGTTTGGAGATAAAACAAACCTACGAAAAAAAAAGGTAATAATCTTTATTTTTTCAAAGTCGTTCTGTATTCCACTGCTCTGGACATAAAAAAGAGAAGTGTGAATGCTGATTTTTTTCTGGTTCAGGATCTTTGGAATTTTCTAGAAATCCTCGTACATTAGTTTTTCTCCATTCATTTGACTCATTCGATACGATACGCTTCTGCGCTACTTGAGTGACCCCCGTTAACCCCTCTTTTTCTCGTATAGGTATATACGACCTTCCTTCTCTCTTCTACCTTCATAGACATAGACATTTATTTATTTCCTTCAATGTGGTACATAAGGTAAGATGTTTACACAAATTGATAGTTCAGCACATTCACTTTCGTGGCATGCAAATATTGTTTCAATTATATATTATTCTAAATTTCAAATATTAATTTATACATACAAATTACAAATATTCCTAGAACCAAAACTAAACACAAAAATTGAGGTTCAGGTTATTTACTATTCACAGATGCGAGAAGTAGCGATGGAATACCACAACTGTAAAAACAACCGAACCAGCCTGTGGACGACTGAGCTGATTAAACTACAACAAACCCAAAGAATCATCTACCAACTAAAAGATTACATTAAATTCTGTCGAGATTACAAGTCTGAGAAGTCACTAAGAAAAAGCACATACAAAAAGGGAGTCGAATCGAGGAATAACAAGTATCCATGGAATAACAGTACCGACGATGCTCCGAAAAGTGATCGAAAAGCATTCAACTTCTTTGCGAAGCGAGGGCTGGGATTGGCTAAAGATAGTGGGAATTTGGACGATTCGGCGACGCTGACTTTTGATTGGCTGCAAGAATGCAACGTTAAAACATTACCGGCGGAAAGGAGTTTTTATGATAATCACGAACAATGTAGATTGTTTGAACAAGGCTTCAATTTAGTGCCAGAAATGGACGTGAACGGAGAGTAAGTAACGTTTAATTATGCGCTTTTTATGACTAGCTATATGCTTGCCCATTAACAAAACATTGCTGCACAGAACTTAACCCAGGACTTGTACAGAGCAACATTGCTTTACTGTTCATTTAGATCTTTTCACTATTTTAAGTGTAAAGTGACGAGACTCCTGATGGTTAAAAACCACGCCTGCCCATAAACAAAACAGTGCTGCACGCTCGTCCACTTTGAGACATGTAGATGGCCAGTCTCGGAAGCCAAGTAATTTCATTCATTTTTGCCAGTGCCTTTCGAACCTGAACACATTCATTGTTTTGCTTTTGCTACTGTTTATAAATTGTGTAATCGTTATAGTGAAATTGAACTAGTGTGAGGACTGTGACAGCACCAGCTTTCGTTGACCGACCTCTAGCAGAATTCATTCTGTTACAGGTATCCTCACGGTTTAATAGCGCTGACCTTGAATGCGCAGAAGTCGATTTTCAGATGTGTTTGGCGGGAGGGGTGCGACGTGACAGGGAAGGTGCAAAGCCGGCGTCTATTGGTCGCTTAACCACCTTCCCGCCGCGGCGGAACCAATAGGCGCCGTCTCGCCTCACCTCACTTGCGCAGAGCTCCCCTCCACTTTCACCGAGCGCTATTAAACCGTGAAGATACTTATAAAAAATCTCTTACTAATTTAGTTTATTTTCAACTTCAACTACTTCAAAAAGGTTATTAACTCGGTTGTTTTTTTTATGTTTGTTACTTCAGAACTTTGTTGTTTATGAACTGATTTGAAAACATATGTTTTGTTTGAGAGGATATACTTTCAGATTGGTCCCATAGAAATTGTATTAGAATTGGTTCAGTAGTTGAGGTTTTAAATCAATATAACTAAAAAAATCGATGAAGTGACCAAAATGGCGTATTGTACTTCCTTGTGGCTTTCAGTGGTGCCTGCGGTCATAAAAACAGTCCAATTGAAGTCGGTTATTGTATGATTTTGTAAAACCTTGTATGATTATACGTTACAGAATCGGAACAACAATGCTACCACTGGAAAACGACCCACTGACCGCCGACAATCTTATCCAGTACAATCTCCAACACATGTGCAAACTTATGAAATTCGCACAAGAATACAGCCCGCCTATATTCCCATACAGAAACCAGGAAGAAGTCAGGCATAATTCTAACTTGACGCATGTAAACGGACTCGCTTGCTCGTCGAATATTAGCCTGAACTTTTTGGCTATGGACAGTGTTCGTAATCACCATTTCGCGGAATCGCTCGGCATTGATATAAGGAGGCGGAAAGATATGACTGCCGTTGTGATATTGGATAGCGAGGTAATGTTTTTATTCGATGATCGAAGTTAATTTCGGATACCTGTAGCTAAAGCATGAACTTTTGCGTTGACGTTGACGTATCGTATCCGTCACAGAGTAGTCAACAGTTTGTATCGTTTGTTCTCACCAGTCCCATCGTCGAACTAGTAAGAGCGGATGGACAGTGTTCGTAATCACCATTTCGCGGAATCGCTCGGCATTGATATAAGGAGGCGGAAAAATATGACTGCTGTTGTGATATTGGATAGCGAGGTATTTTTTTTAATCGACGATTGAATTTAATTTCGGATACCTGCAGCTAATGCATGAACTTTTGCGTTGACGTTGACGTATCCGTCACAGATTAGTCAACCGTTTGTATCGTTTGTTAGATTTTTTTTCTCATTAGTTCGACTGTCGAACTACTTATAATTTTTAAAACGTCATACAAACTGATGACTTCTTTGTGGCGGATACGATACGCTAACATCAACGCAAAAGTTCATGCTTGAGCTACTGAACTTTGAGGAATAGCTTCTAAATACTTACTCTAATTTACTCAAGTTCCATTTAAAAATGTAGTTACTGGTGTGTCACATAAAACCAGCGCTCAATGTAATTCTATATACCAATGTCCTTACTACTGTTAAAACGGTATTGACTCATTCTATATACCAATGTCCTTACTACTGTTAAA
Organism: Lobophora halterata; assembly: GCA_932526365.1. Taxonomy (NCBI): domain Eukaryota; kingdom Metazoa; phylum Arthropoda; class Insecta; order Lepidoptera; family Geometridae; genus Lobophora; species Lobophora halterata. The sequence goes on from OW052012.1 coordinate 5,777,497, forward strand.
ACGGTATTGACTCTGTTTTATGGTATATAATAAAATTATTCTTATCTTAGTTCCCTACTTTGTTTCAGAATGAAAGCCAATACATCCTATCTGAAGAATACAGTGCCAAATCACTAAGAGATTTTATTTATAACTTCACATCGAAAAAGCTAAAGCGTTCGTTGCGCACTCACGTAGATGCCTCGTGGCACACGCACTACTTCGCTTCCGACGGGAAAACGGACCAAATGGGCATCGACAACGATACTCTACACATTATTGATCTCACTACGAAGAGTTTTAGGAGAATAGTCAAGACTCCGGGACTAGTAAGTAATGAAAAAAAAATTGTTTATTTTTCTTTATTTGCTTTAAATCTACTAATATCGGCCCGCCTCTATTGATTGCAACACCCCAAACGGGTAATATTGTGTAGCTGCTCTTATACCTACCTACACAATATGGCAATAAATGACTGATTACTGAATACTGAAATAGCTTCAGCCTAAAGTCACAACACAATATAATAGGTTACATTGGTCACAAACTACTTACTACTAAAACAATGACTGAATAACTAAAGTTAGTGTCATTGTAATGTTTTAAATGTTTCTTGTCTCTCACACCGAAACTGCTGAACGAATTAGGTTTTTTTTTGTCATTATACTTTGATTCAATATTACATCGTGCCCGTGATTCTTAATCAAGGAAGCCGGAAGAAGCTCTACCTGCATTGAAATAATCCTTTCACTTCTCAAGCTCGTAAAGAATTTCAAACTTAGATCTTTCATAATACCTGTGATAATACCCATCAACAAAAAATGAGGGACCTTAAAGCGGCGATGACTCACAAGCTTTTTTACAAGCTGATTGTTGGCGTTTTTAAACGCTAGCGTGTGAGCGTGCTAGCGTTTGAGAAGGATTGTCAAAAAGCTATTGTAAAAACGCCGATGACACTGGACAACTTTACACGCCACATGCGAAGTCGCTGGCGCGTACCGTGTAAAACTGCCGTGTGTCATCGTTTTACAACATGACTATTTTTGAGGTAACATTGGGTGGCTGTTTCTGTTTTTGAATTACGAAATTGGCGCTCATTTTAGTTAAAAGCTTTGAGTATAAATTCTCACTTCATTTTCACAGCTGACCATAGTATCCGTGTGTAGCGGGGCGTGCGGCGCGATGACGTCGCGCGCCGTCATCTCGGCCGCGCGGCTGCTGGCCGAGTGCGGGCTCCAAGCGCGGGCGGCGCGCATCGACGCGCTCCGTCACGACCTGCCGTGGCAGTACACCGCGCATAGCTACCCCACTGTGCTCGTGTTCCCTTCTAACCGGTGAGTACATTGCACAGCTAGCACCCGTGTGTAGCGGAGCGTGCAGTGCGATGACGACACGCGCCGTCATTCGCCGTAAGTAGCAGAGCTTCTCTCCTCTAAGTGGAGCGACCACGGTCAGAGGGTCTTGTATCCTTTAATGTTTGAATGGTTTTCGGCCAGAGCGTTACCTAGTGCCGACCTCTTGGCTTGAAAAGCATGATTCTGAAAGTCAAGGTCAAGGGTTCAAGTCCCGCAACATTGCTTATGTGCGATTTCAGATTAGCGGATTCGCTGCTCGTGTGTTGTTTTTTTGCAGCACGTGTACGCTTGACAACGCTCGTATTCGCGTATACGCGCAACAAGCCGCAAGAGACACCTTATGCTAAAAACCCAACATAAACCGGTATACGCGTTACCGCGTTCGTTTTTGAAGTTTCGCGAGTAGGTACCAATCCGCTTGTATATGCGCAACAAATATACTCTAGTCTGAAACCGCATTTAGGTAGTGCCAAACTACACGGACCGTTCTCCCGCCGCGAGAATCCGCTTCAGAACTGCAATAGACACAATTAATATGTAAGTGAACCGCGATGGGAAACCGCGCAGTGTAGTATGCAGCATACAATTTCCATATTAATTGTGTCTAGTGCGGTTCAGAAGCGGACTCCCGCAGCGGGAGAGCCGCCTGTGTAGTATGACACTTAGCTGCATACTACACTGCGCAGTTTCCCGTCGCGGTTCACAGGCGGGAGAATTACTACCGCCGCAGCGAGAGAACCGCTCGTGTAGAATAGCCCTTACGAATGCCAATTCAATGGCGAATTGCCATTGACTCTATCTCCCTTGTAACAGGAAACGTGAGGCGGATAGCCACGTGTACCCGAACGGGTCGCGCGTCACGTCGGGCGGCGTGGTCGCGCTGGCGCTGCGCTCGCTGGGCGCGCCGCAACACGTGCGCGTCCGGATAGCGCTCTGCAACACTGCACAGGTAAATAAAGCTATTCTTCTTCTTAAAGCCGTGTTGGCCGAGTTGGAGGAGTTTCGCCTATCGATCCGAAGGTCGTGGGTTCGAACCCGGACGTACATCGATGGATTTTTCTGTTCAAAAATCTATGTGTGCATTAAAACACGTGCACAAGTGAAGGAAAGCATCGTGAGGAAACCGGTATGTCATAGAACCGAAAAAGTTTGAAAAACATGTGTCAAATGCACGAAAGGAGCCGCGCGTTAAGAAAACTATCCATGTCAGATAGATTTTCACTAGATTGAAAGTAAGATAGAGGATCTAAGATCGAATATCTCGAAGATCTTCTGACCTTGACATTCCTGTTGTTTCAGTCAAACGCAGAGAAGAAGACTTGTTTGAAAGACATCAAAGAGCACATTACCACAGTGATAGATAGGAACCTCAAATACTGGCGCCGGACGGAGATACGAGAGCTGAAAGACGCACTCTTCAAAAGATTGCAGCATTTACACCAAGTGTCATTAGAACTTAGCCTCTTAGACGTATCAGATCTCAATGATGACGGCCAAAAACTAAAATCACTTATAAACTCACTCAGTAGTCTAGCCAAAAACTGGGAAATTGACGACTCTGTTGTAAAAAGGAGTCGACAGCCCGGATAATCAATTAAGTATTTCTGTCCTGTAAATAGTGTACATTTGCTCATTTCATAGTGATGTTTTTTTATGTATTTTAGTTAATCTGTTACAACTTAATTGAAACGCAAAATATAATGATGTTGACTGCAAAACTGAAGTTATTCTTTTGATTACGAATGTATTTAGAAACCAAACTTAGAGTGGGCAAGGCAAGTGGAGCGACTGCGAAGCTACACTGCTCCGTTGAATCGTTATGATGTGCTAGTATTTTGCAAATAAATATTCTAATGCTGACTTGCACCAAACTATCAAAGTTCCTAACCAATTACTTAACTCGCTTGACAGTTCTTAACCGTATAAATTTGGACTGATAACTGGTAAGCAAGAAAAGTAAATTGCTTAGGAGCTTTGACTGTTTGGTGCAAGTAGGCATAAATCTATCAAGCGCTGCGACGCAACGCAACGCAATGTAACGGAGCAGGTGGCTTCGCTCCTAGTGGCGCCCTCAGGCTACTTTTATCACGTGTAACTACGCTCCAACTACTGGGAATAATTTATTCCCAGTAGATCCATGGAACAACTTATAATGGGAACTATCCAAAGTAAAATGGTCTCGACAAAACATTTAATTACAAACGCTATAAACATTAAAATTCAACGTCTCTTCCGAAGAAGGATAACGTGTTCAGTTTAGTACTGCTCCTCCAGCCGCGCACCACGCTCAGAACTGCCGTGACTGCTTTCTTTACGTACACGTCTGCAAATAATAAATAAGAGATTGTTATAACCCATTCTCATACCTTTGCTGTCTAGTATTTGGCTTTTTATTACTTAGTACTTATAAGTACTCTCAAAATAAATTGCTCAGTGCGCCTGAAGAAGTTATCACTTCAAAATCATGTGAAAGGGATTTAGATATCGTTCAATCACATCGAAACTACCAAATGATGAGCTAAGAATTAATGTGTATTTACAGTTTTTATCTCTACACTACGCAAATGAATCCGCGTACAACAGCCAGTACCTAAACAGTAACTAACGGGCTCAACACACGTAGCAACCTTAGTTGCTGCAACTGTCAACTTTACACACGTTTCCGCCAGTTGCTGCAACAAAAAGTTGGTATTTAGGTACGGTTGCCGCAACTTTCTATAAGTATGAAAATCGTCCCAGCAGGTAGTTGCGAATTGCGCGGCTAGTTGCTCGTGTGCTTAGTCCCTAAGTTCTCACCAAGCGGCTTGTTATCGGTGTAGTTGGGGAACCTCTGGTGGTACGGCTTGATGATATAGACGAGATCGATGCCTACTACGCCGCACGCATAGTCGCTGAACGAGCCCGCCACGCGCGCGTCGTTACTGCTCTGATGGACCTGTAGGAAATGTACTAGTAGCCAGCTCATATGTAGGTTACTTATGTCTAGTACTTTCCACAGCTAATGGGCCTACCACACGCACTAACTTCACACACTCAACTCAACCACAGTCTTGCCTGCGCAGGCCGGCTTGTAGGTACACCGAGCGAACACCGTACCTACGTGTGGTTGGGAATTTTACCGTGGTGTTCCGTGTACAAACCGGCCTGTGCAGGCGCTTTTGTTACACTCTATTGGTTAATTCTGCTCACTCTTTTACAATGGAAGCGTAGGTATCTATGTAGTTTTCTGTTGCGAGCTCGACGGAGCCCGTCCGCTCGCAGAGGAAGGCGGGCATTGAATAGGCAAAAAATTTAGTTTCTGATAACGCTATTTAGTTTGGATTTTTAATCTTTTTTTTTACAAACATAGCAGGAACGACTATCCTTTATTTTTCTGTAGATTTTCAAACCTCATATAAACGTCCGTCTGGTAGCCGCGCCTGTCTCGCCGCGTATTCGCCGATCTCTTGCAGCGTTCTTGAGTTGCTCGGTTGTCGCAAGGAATACCTCCAGGGATACAGGATGTACTCCTGAAAAGAACATAAAAGCTACTATAAAAATACAAAAGTAAACACTCCTTGGTTAAAGGTAGGTGTACTTAATACTTACTTTTTTAGGTACAAAGCTTGCATGCAGATGAATGGCCAGTTGTATCGTATCACCGAGCAGGTCGACATAGTGGCGAATCGCCTGCGCCTCGGCCGCGGAGAATGGCCTCACGCCGGGGAAGTGCTGGCAGCAGCGATCGGGAGTTTTGTGCACGTCATCTACAACATCTTATTCTTATTCTGTGTTGGGGGTACAGCGGTCTGCACTGGCGGGCGTCCCGTTGAAGGGTGTATTGTGCATTGTCCCTCGTAAAACACAATTAACCCTGTCCCAGCCATCCCAGCTCCTTGAAGTAACGGAGCAGGATACTGATTTGTTGACAGCACCGTTCCAGTAATGTGCTGGTCGACACATTTGGTGGAGAGGAGTCTAGCAGCCTACGCAAGCCTTTTTTTTTTTTTTTTTTTTTACATGGGGAAATCCTCATGGATGCCCACCGCCCTTGGGGGAGGGTGGAGGGGTATGTCGGACTTTAACCGACTAAAACCCCATGGTGGCCGACCTCTGCGCATTAGAGGGACCCCGGGATATCCAAAGAACACGTACCGGTGTCCCTCACGCACGTTGCTTTGAGGCCCATCCTAGGGCAGGCTTGCGCCAACCCCGAGCTCCGCTTGCAGTGCATGCCTACCCGTGCACTGCAGCCGTCCCGGGCTCGAGTATAATGCAGCCAGAGCCCCCACTCCGACCGCTCTCGAACCCAGCAAGATCTCCCTCATTGGCAGGAGACACCGCCACCCCTCATGGGGCGGACGGCCCGGGATGTCCCACCTGGACACCCCGGCCCCGCCGTCTCCGAGCGGGATCGGATCTCTCGCGATCCCGCTCAGCAGCCTCTTTCTGAACCATGACGGTCTCACAGAAAGAGGCTACTGCCCTCCACGCTGTCGCCTCTGCCAGCATTGCCGCAACAACGCTAGGCAGGGCGAGGTCTTGCCCGATTTGGTCCATCAGGACCCGCCGTTCGGAGCTCCACGCCGAGCACTCCTCGAGCGTGTGCTGGGCAGAGTCCTGGTCCCTCCCACAGTGGTGGCACTCCGCGGTCGGTTCGCGGCCGATCCGATTCAGGTACGCACCGAAGCACCCATGTCCGGTGAGCACCTGAGTCAGTCTGTAGGTGACGTATTCCTTCCTCTCCATCCACTCCTTGAAGAGCGGCACAATCGCACCGACAACGCGTTGGCGCAAACGATGCGGCTCCAAGAGCCGTTCGCGCCACTTGTCAAACGCGCGCCGGTGTTCTTGCACCCTCACTTCAGCGGGCGCGAATTCCTCCTCGGCGCTGCGGAGACGGTTGTAAACCCGACAGTCCATCTCCGCTAGAGCCTACGCAAGCCTGTCCTTACCCTACTCTCCTCTGTAACTTGATCATCTACAACATATTTAGGTAGGTAGATTGATGATGCTTGCTACCTGATACCTACTGAAGTCGATATTTACTGCCTTAACCTTCTGAAACCTAATAAATGGTAGGTTACCTAACTAACAAAGTCTTGACGAACGTTTCAGACAGAGTAACTATCAGCTATTGGATCATACTCAGTTTTACCCTCATCCTGAGGTCCTTAGTTTTTTGAAGATTTTCACGATTATTACACATAGGTACTTATCTAGTTATTAGTTAGGTATAGTTAAATATCATTATTCTCATCGTCTCATCGTCCTTGGCAAATAAAATGAAATGCTATACGGCACCTTATTTCATGCCTTCTTAGGTAGGTACCTATTGTTTTAAATGTTGCTTAGTTTTTTTAATGACATAATCATGTCACACCTTAATTTCCTTACCAACCTCATGTTTCGATCATGTCTATTTCGCATGTAGGTAAGTTTACAACTAAACATTTTGGGTTCAAACCTTGCCAATGGTACGCAAAATTGCGATTGATGTGTGTCCCAAAACACGAATCTCCGTGGGAAACTTTATCAACATTCTTGTTCCATTCCATGGGCCGAGTAAATCCTCTGATGGTGAGGTTTTTGGTCCATTGTGTGGTATCCACGGGCTGCAGCGATCGAAGGCTTTGCGCGAATTGTAGGCCGTCCGGGTTCCCCATCGGTATGAGATACCTACAAACAAAGAGGTTTAAGTATTTGTTTGCGAAGTGATAATATGAGCGCTATCTGAGAGATTAATGCCTACTTGCATCAAACTGTCAACATTCCTAAGCAATTACTTTACTCGCTTGGAAAATCTTAACACTACAGATTCAGGCCTTTAAGATCTTGCTAAGGAGTAAAGTTATTGCTTAGGTTCTGTGCAAGTGAGCATAAACAAGTCTTCCAATGAGCAAGAGAGAGCTAACTGCTACACAGTAGGGTTGAAGGGCGAAAAATAGTACCTACTCACACTTTCTATTTCTATAGTAAAAACCTTAGTCCTGACTGGCTCACTGACGGCCTACAAGCTAAACCAATGGACGTAGAGACTTGAAACAAGAGTACGTAAGTATGTTTTTCAAGAAGTGTAAGCGTTCTAAAAAGGAATTGTGAATTCGTATTCTTTTTCTGTGCAAACGAAGTTGTGGGTAACAGGCTAACAGATAGTATTTTAAAATTGCTAAAGTTTAAGAGATTTTTTTAGACTGTTTCGGTGTTATCAAGATTTTTTTAAAAGCTCCCCAATAAGGGAACACAAAATACTGCTTGCTTTGCTTACCAGTCATAATCGTTGAAGAATGGAGTTTGATAGCTCGAATCATACAGCAACTTCTGAGCTAATTCCATTATTGCGTTCGGCACACCCCATCCCATACCATTTAGAGCTAAAACAATGGTTTATTAAGCATTAATATTTTACTATAAGGAGAACAGTAGCGCAAGATCGAGATCGCTGGCGAAAATGGGTGGCTAGGCCTTTGCCCTACAATGGGATAGCTCAGGCTGAATAATAATAATAATTTTACTATAAACCTTATTTAAAAATGTCTCAATTCAAACAATCTGCGGCTACGCAGTCTAAGCATGCATTACTGCATTCTGGTTTTAAGGGCACCTCAGTTAGTAAATAACTGAGCAGTATGCTGCAGGTCATTTTGCTAGTTCATAGAAAGATTAGGAAGTGTGCGAAGTGTCCGTCCGCCTCAGCTCTATCAATATAGTGTAGTCGTCATACTGAGTTAGAGTCGCCACCACGCAACTTGGAAACTTCGATACCAGAATCAGTACTTACACAAGAAAGGATTAAGGTACTTATTGCACTGAATGTACTAACCCTACGTTTCCCAATTTCGGGGAAACCCGGCTGAACACGGTAAATTACGGAAAGAGCCTGCGCAGGCTGGCGGACTGTACGGCGGAATTCGCGCGATTTTCCGTAATGCTACGAGGTCGATCAGTGAGCATAAAATACACTGCAAATTTTGATTCACCAGAAAAAAAATTACGCGTAATCAGTTGCCGTTACTGAACACAGATATGGCAAAAAAACTTGAAAAATTAAGTGGATTTTTTTTCAAAGAAAAATATGTTTGAGTGCCGCACTCGCCCCGCTATTAGGTTCTGCCATTTTGTAGAAACCAAAGTCCTGACTTCACAGATACAACGTAGTACCTCTTCTGCATTAACCATTTAAGTTTTTTGGTAAATTTAAAAAAGTGGTGTTTATACTTTTTCCTGATTGGATAAGTAAGTATTAAATTCAATTCTTAAATTAAAAATTATCTGCCATACCTTCCGCCAGTCTACGTAGACCATAAGTATTTTAATTTTCTTTATAATACGGTTAGTTAATCAGGTATTAACGGCGATGAGATTTCATGATTTGATTATCGCTATTATAGACGAGCGAAAATAATAAATCATGCTGATGTGTGTGATCAAACAATCTATAAATTATACATCTAAGCAGTCCACTGCTGGACGTACATACAGCGTCAGAGATAAGTATCCCCCTTGCACAAGACACCCAACTATAAATCCTTTAAAAAAATTGTAATACTCAAAATCATTTTTAGGCTCACACACGGTTCAAAACTTCTTCATTTGCCGCGACGACGGTGATTTAAAGGGATTTGAAACTGGATAATATAATGCAAGGGGGATACTTATCTAAGACGCTGTCTGTACATAATTATGTCCCAAAATATATAGGCAGTCCACTGCTGGACGTAGATATGTCCCAAGGCACGCCACTAAGCCCGATATTTGGCTACTGATGTTTATTTTCTGCCTTTGCAGATCGTTGCGAAGCATCGTAATTTTTACCATCAGGAAAGCCTCTTACTCTACCCGTAGCGAAGAGTAAACTTTGCACAAAGTCTAGTATTAAAATATTACTAGTTGACACCCGCAACTTTGTTTGCATTGCGTATTTACACAAATCCTTTTATTTGTAGGTACTACGTACACATCTTGACGTGCATACCCTCGAAATTTCAAGTCTCTACCTTCAGTGGTATGGCCTGTGTGTTGTCTTTCAGTCAGTCAGGAATAAGCCTGTATAAATATTGATGAAGTTCTATGTATCTATTCTCTATTCTATGTATGGATAGATGGACATTTGTTCCTCAATGATGCCAAAACTATTTTGTTTAGTTATCGTTCATGAACTGGAAAATAACATAAGTAGTTTAGTGTAGTCTAGTGTAGTAGTAGGAAAAACCTACAGAGGAGTAGGTCCTCTGTAGATTTTTCCTATATACCATGCGGGAGTAACCACGGGTTAGTAATTAATATGAGTATAGGTATGGGTATGATAACACTCTTCTCCATTCAAAGGTTGCCTGGAAGAAATCTCTTTTAGCGATAAGGTCAAAAATAGTAGAGGTTACAGTGGGCATTGTAGCCTCTATTATTTTTGGTTATTTTATTTTTAAGCTTGCTTTTATAATGTATGTTTCCTTGGGGTGTACAAAAAAGTGTTAGTATTTATCTATGATGTATTTCACTTACCTCCAACGATCAAAATTCCTGGTTTCCGACTGTGTCTATCACTACGCAGTTCCAACGCCACAATAGTTCGATTCTCCGCCGTTTTCGGAGTCAGCTTTACCAGGCTCGCCACTTCTTCATTTTCTCGAGTATAACTCTCGACTGCACTGAGTAATGTCTCCGAATTCAAATACTGGGTAAACGTGAGGTTGTTGCTAGCACTTCTCACCGTTCTGACTTTAGCCCCGGATCTGTTAAAAAGGTGAGCAAAATACTATGAAAAATTAACAAAGAGAGTAGGTACTTTAATTTAGATGAAAAAGTAGAACAAAGAAAGTAAATTTTAGGAATTGAGCAGAATGGAATTCGCGGGCCAAAAAAATGCCCTGTAAAACCTTAGTAGTTCCATTAAACCAACTTGTGAAACTACTGGAAACGATCAAATATGTACCTATTACTATGGCGAATGATTGTGAGAACGTGTAGAAGGCAGGCAGAATTCACGATGTAATATTTTTTTTATCTAAACACAAGTGGCGAGCTAGGCGTTCTCCTGATGGTAAGAGATCACGCCTGCCCATCCATAACCATAACAGTGCTAAACAGGGCTTTGATGCCCGCATAGGCCGATCCAACACCGCTATACCGCTCGTCCACCTTGAGACATTCTGATGGTCAGCTTCGAAATCCCAGTAATTTAAATAGCTACACGTGCCTTTGTAATCAGAGCACAGTAAAGCTGACACGTTACTGCTTTACGGCAGAATATCTGGTACTGTGTTGGTATCCATCAACCCAGGGTCCTGCTCCGCTATTTTGGGGAGCTGGGCTGGCTGGGGTAGAGTTAGTACAAAAAGGAGACAATGCAATACACCCCACAGCGGGACGTCAGTGCAGACCATATGTAACCCCTTCCCCAAATTAGAATTAGATCCATCTAGCTAGACGGTAGGTAACCTACAGAGGATGGCACCCAAGGATAACTAAAGGTAGGCTTACTGGACATAATTCCTTGGTGGAAACAAAATCATAAAAAGCACTCCAAAAAAGTAAAGAATAGCAATCAAATAAACTTTAATTTGCAAAAGCATTTCTGTAAGATAGCACCGAGATTAAATATAGAGTCAGTTCATATCATAAGATCGCGCAAACTCTCGAAAATCAATTAAAAATAGCTATAACTAAAGAAAATATTAATTTTTGACATTGATTATTTATTAACCTTTAGTCTCAGAAGAATGAAGTAAATATATCCAAACTCTTTGCCTTTAGTTCTCTTATCTAAAGTCAAAATCCTACTCTGTGAAGAAAATAGTTAATTGTAAGTCAAATTCTAGCCTAAGAATTCAGTCTGGCTTGCCTGTTAACTATTGTTTGAAAGTACCTTGTAGTATGTGAAAGAATGTGAACAAAACTAACTATACTTTTCTAGATAGAGGTACGAACCTACTACATAACTCTTCAGACAGCGAAAATTTTTATTAATATTTTATAAATTTTTTCAACATCAGATTATAATGGTAATACAATGGAACCCTAAAAACAATCACTGTAAACTTTTTGTGGTAAACTTATTCGTGTCAATGCAATATCACGGAGTCTTTATGCTCTCTATGGGGTCGTAGTTGCTAGAAAGTATCGTTGCAATGAAGTTCTAATATTGCTACCAAAGTCCCATCGATTTTGCGATCATATCGTTAAATCAAATTAAAATGTGTGTATCATTACAATATGCAATTAATACTCAACATAAGATAAACGCTTTTGAACTTGCATTTAGCTCTTTATTTTAACTATTTTTCCCATAAGAACTTGCCGATGTTTCACATTTGATATTTTTGTTGGGATAGCCTCTTTAGAATCTTCTTTATGCTGGAAGATGCTGGCTGTTACATAATCCTCTGTGATCTATCACGCTGTCAAAAGGACTTCATAAAATGTCAAATTACGAAGATGAATTATTTGCTAACATGATAAATTGTGTTATTTTGATCATAGTTTTTACAAATTTTGCATTTTGTAGTCAACATGCCAACAGCAGCGATGACTTATATCCCACATGTCCAGTCAAATGTAAGTTTTTTGTTCCTAAAGGTACAAATTAACCTCACAAACCTCGTTAGCTCACAGCATTAATTTAGGTGTAATTAATCTATCTTATCTTCAGTTTTTCGACGGAAAAGAGACCTCATGGAATATACCAGATGGCGCGCCGACCTAGAGCCGACACCAGAATTTATTGTGAAAGTTTTAGACGACGATCTAACCACACCAAACACAAGGAAAGTGGTCGCTGTAAACGTCCAGCCTCTTATAAAGAGTGGGGAGAAGATAATTATAGGAGGAGCAATGGTACCGAAACCTTCTACTTCTACTCCATCGGAAGAAGTGATGAAAGACTACACACGATTTGTGCCCCCGACTACTGTAGTCGCCCATGTTGATGGAGAACTATTTCTTGCTCCAGTTCCTCCTATTCCTGATATGGTGGTTAAAGGAAAGCCATTACAACCACATGGTAAATACATTTGACAATTTATGTAGTCTGTTATTTTGAGAATTGTAGGATAACCAGAATAGCCTTGGTATAATGACAAAGATACCGATGCGCGACGGTTGGCGTTCTGTAGCTGCCCAAAATTGGATAGGAATAATCAAAAGTCGTGCACCTACTCGTCGTGCTACTACGATAATTAATAGTGTTATGAATCATAATCAATGTATATAAAAAGCTTAGTCCTGACTGGCTGACTGACTTACAGATAACGCACAGGCCAAAAAACTGGACGTAGATACCTGAAATTTTGAGGGTATATTCGTCAAGAAGTGTAGGCGCGTACTAAGAAAGGAATTTTGTTAATGCCCAACGCAAACAAAGTTGCGAGCGTCAGCTAGTATTATTTAAGGCTAATCCTCAAGGAAAATTTCCATACAAAATGTTTCGGACAAATACTCAAAAAGTACGCCGTATTATAGTAATATAATATAATCCTACCTTTATAGGTTTATGTAATATCTTATTTAATAGAGTATGTAGGAAGACATCCACAACGCGACGAGAGCCCGCCAGCCGCACCGCAGTTCTTGCCGCGCACGGCAGCGGCTGCGTGGCAGTACGCGCCTATAACTCCGGTCGGATTCTCGAGACGCACTGCGATGCCTCCAGTCACGCCTGCACCACTAGATGTATACGTTAGTACAATTTAACAAGCTTCTTTCTTCCCAAATCTCAAAAGACTAACATTTGAACTTTTGTAGAGGTATGGAAAACTAACACCTTCCCGATCGACTCCATTCAAAGATGTTATAATCCCAACCAGGACTAAATCTGAATATGAAGATTTGAGAAAGTACCAGCAATTTGAAGAAGATAGCGATGTATTTGTCACTCGAACCACGGAAGCTTCTCAGTATGATCCTTCTCGGACTTCTTTGGAGTTTGAAACTACTTCAGCGAAACTATTTGTTGGCATTATGGCAAATCGGGCAAAGAACTACAACGATGATAACAAGCTACAAGGAGAAAAAAAAGCTGAAAACTCTGATGCTGATGGTTACAATATGATGTTTTATAATTACGATGAATCTGAAAGTGGCAGCAAAAAAGGGGAAAAAGAATCTGACGACAATTATGATGATAAAATTATAGACACCCAAAACATACAAAAAGAAAAAGAAAATGAAACAAATACAGATGAAGCGGTTGAATCCAAAAACATCAGAAAATTTTTCGGCAGTGCTCTATCTACGCCTGATGAAGAACAAGAAGAGTCTGTTAATATGACGAGCAACAGTCCTAGCTCTACTACAACCAAAACGGCGTACATCGAAATTGTTACAATGACTTCAAAAGACAAGCTGAGAGATAAGCGGCGACCTGTCTGTAGCATGTTGAAGCTGCGGCAGCTCAATTTTAATTCACCAAGGACTTTACCTGAAGTGAGTGTGATTTCTAGTTTGTAGAAACCCTCTTTTGTAACGTATAATAATAATTTTATTTTCTTAGATAGTTTCTCAACTGAAACAATGGGCAGATGATAGTCCTGTGGCAAAATGGATAGATATTACTGATGGAAACTTTACAGCCATGGAAAACCCTATTTACATGATGATTGTTGATGATCCCAGTAGCGGTCAAATGGTCACGGCAAAGCAGACTGTCATGATTGTAGCAGGTACACTTGTATATTTTTAACTGATTTGAAGCTTTTTGCATTTTTGTCAACTAACATTTCATATACAGGAATCCAAGGTAGGGATCAGCACGCGGTAGCTGCGGCAATGTATGTGTTGTATCAATTAATTGAAAGAAGCGAGTCCCATGCCGATTTGCTGAGCAAATACCGATTTTGGATTATACCAGTTTTTAACCCTGATGGATATGATTATTCAATGACTTTCCCACATGTAAGTAGAGTTTTTGTTGCAAACCTGTCTGTATGTTTTCAAGATATAATATGTTCACGGTCTTGAAACCAAACTAATAATAGATCATTTTATTAGCGTCGAGAGTGGACCAAAAACTTACGTCAAAATTGGGATGTGTGCAAAGGAAGAGAATCCTGCCATTCGTGTGAAGCTTACGGGTTGAGGTGTACGATACAACCTTGCTATGGTGTCAACCTGGACAGAAATTTTGAATACCAATGGATACCAGGTAAGATCTTTACGCTCGTTGTCTCATAGGTCTGCACCTCGTAGTCTGTTCTGTTCAGTTATTTAAAAAACTATTTTCTCGCTATTTCCACAGTTACAACGAACCTAAGGTTTCAGTTTATTTGTGTTTCATAAAGTACGATGACACACAAGCGTTTTTACAAACTTATTATTGGCGTTTTTAAACGCTAGCGTGTGAGCGTGTTTAGCTTTTGGGAAGGGTTGTCAACAAGCAGATTGAAAAACGCCGATGACACTGGGCGACTTTATACGCTACAAGCGAATTTGCTGGAGTGTAGCGTGTAAAAAAGCCGTGTGTCATCGTACTATTAGTTATTATGCATGTCTTTTTGCCATTTGCCTCAGTTTGTATTTCGTTTTTGTGTAATCCAGTAAATGTGTATGGTGTCGGAGATTTCACCCTGTAATTAGCAAAAAATATATCTTTCAGCGGACGAGTTGCGATCGGAACATCCTTGTGGGGCGTTGTACGCGGGAGCAAGGCAGCTTAGCGAAGCAGAAACTCTTGCACTGACCAACTTTTTGCACGAGCAACGAACGCCTATATTTACCTTCATAGCTTTTAAAGAAGGTGATGTACTGGTGAGTCAAACTTATGTTGTCTGCTTATCTACTCTTCGATATAAATTATAATAAGTTGGCATATACTGTTTCTTTATTGCTATAAATTTTGTCTTGTAGGTAATTCTAACTAATAAATAGCCTCTCTTGGCGTTTAAAGCTTTCCTTGTTTGTTTTGCAGGGTGTAATGTATCCATATTCACACACAAAAAAGAGAAGAGCGTATGATCACGTCTACGTAAGTTTGTATTCTCTCTCTTACACCCGGTTTATTCAGATTGTTTTACACATTTGCTAACGCAATTTAAAACTTGAGTTTTATTTTAAACTAAAGGCGGAAACATATTTACGTGTCGTGGCGTGTCGCAGACGTGTACGACAATAAACATCACAACACGCTCCGAATTAACAAAAATCTTTTGTACGAGCTTCGCCCCTTAACGAACACATGATGCTCCAAATTTCAAGTTCCTGTGTCCACTTGTTGAGCCTGTAAGCTGTCACTTCAGTGAGGACTAAGCCTTTAATAAATATTGATTAAAATTGTTTTAAACTGAATAAGTTAAATTTATTGCAGAGACAAAGGGCTTCGCGGGCCGCGGCGGCCGCTTACAGTATTAGCGGTCGACCTTATGTAGCGGGTCAAACTTCAGAGTTTTTACGTGAGTAGAATATTTTAATAAAAAAATATATTGTTGGCTACTTAACTACGTTAAAATATTATTAAATTGGCCTTGCCTGGATCAGTATATTAGTAAGAGGAGAAAGTTACAAAGTTGCACTGCGATTCAATTGTCCAATACAAAAGACATCAACGCGCTTCACACAATTTTCATTGGTGTCAATTCATGCCGTTCATGCCATTGTTTCATGCGATCGACGAAACAACCACTTATATTTTTTAAGTAAGTAAATAAGAAAGAAAACGAGTATTGTGATCAATGTAATCATAATTTCAAGAGATAACAACTACCCATGACCAAAACAGAGCTTCGCAGGACCTTGAATTACTAGAAAGTACTAATCATAATTAGGTGCAGCACACTTTTCGTTTCGTTTTTAGTATTTCTCTGTGGCATGTGACATCCACCAATCCGCACTGGGTCCACTTGGTGGATTAATGCCTGCTTGCACCAAACTGACAAAGCTCGTAAGCAATTACTTTTCTTGCTTGCCAGTTTTTAATGGTCCAAATGCAGACCGTTAAGAACTGTCAAGCGAGTTAAGTAATTGTTTAGGAACTTTGATAGTTTGGTGCAAGTGGGTATAAGACTAATTCGTTCTACTAGCTGAGAGCAGCCTCGAGTCCTAGCAGTTAGAACAATATAGGCTGATTAAAAACGTCAAGTGAATTATTATATGTTTCTTTCCTTAGCGCTGTATGCGGGCGGTATCGAAGATTGGGTAGACAGCCACTTAGGTATTGACAATACCTACACCATTGTGATGTTCCGCCCTTCGGACACTTTCAATTCCAAACTTATCACCGAGGTGAGATGGCAACTCAGGTTGACAAGTTCTATGTAATTTCCTAGATTCGTAATTAGATTAACTACGTATGTAAATTTTAAGGATTAAATCGAGCTTGTATTTTGTGTATTAGGTCACGTTTTTGGTAGATGATAATGGCTTATTATAATAATATGTATGTATTTTATCAAGAATATTATCATACTATCATAGATATCTGAAGTTAATCCAATGCCGATTCATATTTTACAATGTTTTATAATTTTATCATACACTGTTTATGCACCTACCTATTCAATTCTGAAAAATGCTATTTGTATGTAAGTATTATACATCATTATTATTTCCTTGTTATCTCCTTTAATAACCATTCGCTCTTCCAATCGAGAGAAGGTAGAGTCCCAGCAGTAGGGACTAATAAGTTTATACGTGTTATTTAGAAGTGGAACCTCAATTTATTATCAGCCTTTGCAAGTCAACTACTAAACATAGACCGCGTCTATACATTCTATAGACGCGGTCTATGTTCATGTCCATGAGTTATAATCGCTCGTTAGAGCGATTTTAAGCTACGACCAGTCCAACCAAAAAAATAATCATTATAGAAAAAAAATATCTGAAGCGCTGCACAAACGAGTTTCCTGTGTCTCAAATAAGACACTGGCAACTGCAGATTTTTATACAAAACATAATCAAGGTACCAATTTTTGCACCAGTAGCCGCTGCAATAAAACAATTGCGCGTTGCCTAATTCAAATTTCTAATTTAGGTAAGGGGTTACACATGGTCTACACTAACGTCCTGCTATGGGTATATTGTGCATTGACTCCTTGTTGTACTATCTTTTCCCAAGCCAGCCCAACTCCCCAAAGTACCCTGGGTTGATGGATGGCGTGATCCAGTTTCCTAGTAGGGGTTATCTGGATCAGAATCCAGGATTTGTCTCAGCCTAGTCTTCGTTCTGGTTTCTTCCGTAGTGCACAACTGTTTTATATGAAAATCTGCAGTTGCCAGTGTCTTGTGTTAGATACAGGGCACTCGTTTGCGCAGCGCCTTATGAGCGAGCATTACACTAAAATCATTAGACTAATATTATTTTAATTATTA
The DNA here is from genome assembly GCA_932526365.1 of Lobophora halterata. Lineage (NCBI taxonomy): Eukaryota > Metazoa > Arthropoda > Insecta > Lepidoptera > Geometridae > Lobophora > Lobophora halterata. The sequence continues at coordinate 5,795,106 of OW052012.1, forward strand.
TAGCGAGTGGTCCACGAAGCCTATGCTGCCATGGACACGTTGGTCCTCCAGAGCGTGGAAACTCTCTCGCCGCCTCCCGTTACGGTCACGAGAGTGAAAAGCGCCGCCGAAGCTTACACAAAAACATCAGCTATTTTATTTACATTTATTTTAGCACTCTTTATTTGAGTACTTTTCATATTTGAAGGGTGGTTTTAACCTGTAGTATTTCAGAATCTTTCAGAATTAGGTATACCAAGGTGTCATGACAGTGTTATATTAAAGTGCTATTATTTTTATAGACTTTGGAATTTCATGGTAACTGTATTTTTTAATGTAGTTTCCTTAAAGTAGCTTTATTTATTTAATAAATTGTGTTATTTTCATTAAATATTTTTTTCTGTGTATCTGAAAAATTGAAATCGAATATACCACCAATGTGTACAAGTTACAAGTCTCTACTTTCAGCGGTTTCGTTTAAACGATAAAGAAGCAGTGAGTTTGTCAGTCAGTCAGAACCTGCTGCTTTATAAGTAGATGTATCAAATTAATTACTTATCTTTATTAATATTCCTTGTGTATAGTGATATATTGAGATCTTAGTACTCTGTGATATCTTGGTAATTTGTGATATTACTACGTATATCATTTAAAGTTATATACCTAACCTATTATATCCTTTATCTTTTTTATTTTGTTCTGTGATAAAAAAGTCTATAGCATAAAAAGGCACGCACACGTGAAGTGAAACTATCAAAAGGTCAAACTGTATGCGCCTTGTTTATCTTATCATGTTTGAGATTGAAATGTTTGGAAAGCTTCGGTAATCTGATACGGTACTATAGAACATATCTACCTACAGCACTGGTCCACTCGCGCCCTTCCTTTTCCTTTCAGTGTTTTATCAATTCAGAAATGGACACACGACTGATAAAGAGAAAATATCTTGAAGTGTTCAACAAAGCTTTTAAAGAATTTCATTGTCACAAACAAGAGTTGCACGTGACCAATTTTTTTTTTCCTTCTATGGAAGGTTTTTGCTTTACGACAAACACTACTACCACACTACTTTGCCGTAAAGCAGGTAGAGCTAGTATAAATAGAGAGTACTGCCTATTCGAAAACAGCAATCTTCTGTCTACTCTACTCATAGTCTAAGTTCCGGCTGCAGGATCACTACGATCATCAAGAATTTGCTAAAAACCTACATAATACATAATACACTACATAATAGGAGAATATAATGTCTACCATGGGTGACTATCGAAATGTGGCCGCTAGTGTGTTTAATTTAAAAAAAAAATATTTTTGGATAAACATTTCATTCACTTTAAATAAAATATCATCCACGTCACGGCGATATATGGCTTCCGTCGATTGGGACCACTAGGTATTGGGACCACGGTCCGAATCGCCGTTTAATATTTTTGAATCCGTCGATTGGGACCACCAAACCACCAAAATCACGGTTGCCTGGTGGGCACTTCGGGAGCGTCGATTGAGTCAAAGTGCCTTTTCAAATTACTTGACTTGACACAAACAGCAGTGTGGTGGATAAGCGGGGTGACCGCCGGATGCCCCCGACTTAGCTGCACCTCTTCGCAGCCAGGTGTAAACAGGTAAATATGATTTTGTTATATTTTTACGAAAAAAACTTAGCTATTTTTTATAAATAAATGAATGTACATTATGAACGTTAAAATATAAGAAAACCATAGCTGTTTACCTGGCTGCGAAGAGGTGCAGCCAAGTCGGGGGCATCCGGCGGTCACCCCGCTTATCCACCACACTGCTGTTTGTGTCAAGTCAAGTAATTTGAAAAGGCACTTTGACCCAACCGACGCTGAAAGTATCCGATATTTTAGGAACCCATAAATGTGTGTCAAGCAGTAAGAAACTAAGTATATTCGGTGTCTAATATGAGTTAATGCTGTGTCTGTGTGTGTGTATATGTAGAGTCAATGCTACAAACGAAGTAGGTACTTCCACCAACTGCAATTTGCCCATTACATATAAGAAAAATGTAAATGACTATTACTATGTATGTAAAGTAGTTGGAATTACTTTGGTCAAGTATACCGGATTTGTCAGGAAATGCAAGCGGAAGAACCTTCTGCTCAATGCAATGGCAGGATGACCCCACTCAATATCACTTATGTATTAAAACTGTGAGATTAAATACAAAAAAGGAAGCAAAAGGATATTACTGACAGAGAGAAGATAATTATTGGATGACTAAATTGTGGAGACCTCAAGTAGTTTGCAGTAATACCTATTGCTATCGGGAGTGTACCTACATTATATTCTTTAGTGGGGACTATCCAGTAAGTGTGATGTGATTAAGTTGAAGTTTGGATTATTGTGCCCTAAATCTGTGTTAATTAGCGGCCCTTCGGTGTTAGATAACATTGAGAAAAAAATTGTCAATATTTTTTTATCGAGTTAAAATATCAAAATAAAAAATAAAAAAAGTCGATCCAGATAACAGTGGGCACGCGAGCTGATGTAAAGAAAACTGATAGCTGTTATTACCAGTGGCGGATCCATGATGTTGGTTTGGGGGGGTTAGGGTATGGGTTGAGTGTACCCAGTTCTTGACTATCATCAGCTAGACGAAATTTTTTATGAGTTTGTCTTTAATTCGTACAATTTTCTTCCTAGCCTAGCCTGGGTTTAATTTAAGATTTGTCAGGACTGAGGACTTTGAGGGTAGGCTGATCCTGATCCCCCCCCCTAGATCCACTACTGATGTCCAACTTTTTCTAATAATATAAAAGGCAAAGTCCGGAGACTGACTGACTGACTGCTTGACTGACAGATAACTTACAGGCTAAACCAGAATCCCTCTACGGATTTAAAATTTCGAGATCCCAAAAACCCGTATGAACAAATACTCAGGTCTGTTAATATTTTGTAAATAAGGTAAGTAGGGACCTATGATTTGGCAGGTTATCTAAAAATTACAATAAATTATTCACGAGCGATATTTATGACTCGATTTAGTAAATACTTTTATCAAGTTCAAGTAAACTTATTTTCAATGTGAGCGGTTAGTTTGCGCACAGAGACCAACACGCGCGGTCTGACCTGTTGCACTTGTAATTTATTATTATTGCATTCTTTACTAAAATACATAAATCTCTAAAACAATTTAAAAAAACATCTATTACTTACCCAAATCAAACCTCGGTATAGTTATTTAAATATAAAATCATAAGTTACAGAATTAGAATTATCGGAATGTGTCGTTGGTGTTATGATATACTATGTTACCAAAAAACAAAGAGTGGTGAATAACTGTGAAGGAATTCTTTCAGTGTAGATTACAGGGCATCCTCGAGTACGGGGCTAGGCGCTCGATAGTTGTATGATATCTGGTTGTATAAAGTCGGAAAAATAGGCGCGCAGCGTTCCACTCGCGTACTGTACTTGTACGTGGCTTCATTGACTTTACTTGTTGAAGTGAGATTATTAAAAACTTGAGCATCTTGAATTAATTACTGGTGTTTTGGTAAAAAATGGTGAGTTGATTGTATTATGCGCCTTTGTGTACGGTTCTCATACGATATAGATCTGACGTGCGGGCGTTATTATGTTAATAAGGTAGGTTATTGTTTATTTCTAATGACTAGCTTTGTTTTGCGTGCACAGTATTTATTTAGCATGCAAAGAGGATGGCAAACACGCTATGGACCTTGGTCATTTGAGTGGTAAACTTAACATTTATACTAAAAATGTTATCGGTGACGATTCCACTTTGTATTCCAAATTCTAAATTGAATTTTCGAAACGGGTTTTGCGACTTTTTATGAGTAAATTTCAAAATTAAATGATTTAAAACAAAGTCAGAGTGAAGAGCTGAGTGGATTGGATTTAGAACTAATTGCATTCAAAGAATATAGCTTATATATGGAAGTTAGAAGCAAGGATTGATTTCCTGTTCCCGAGGTTCATTTACATAATAACCAAATTGACTTGATATTGTAATCTTAATTCTTAATGATCATTGGAAGGTAAATTATAATTCTCACGCATATACTTCAGGCTAAACAATAATAAATAATAGGCATTGAATATTGAATAGACTGACATACATAGCGGCATGGAGGTAATAAATGTATGTATGTAATCTATTAATAATGGTTAAACCACTTTTGGAATGAGTTTTTCCACTTGAGAACTACCTACATTGACTGATAATAACCATTAATCGATAGGTTATCACAATAATCCTGATTAAGGTAATTAATTATATTATCAAGAGTTCTAAAGATCCGTTTAGATACTCAAGATATATCCTTATACTTTGAGTATTTTATATTATCTCATGTACTACCTACTTAGTACTACCAAATAATAAGTAATGTACTAATCAGCTACTTACCTATAATTATGCGTCTGGTTACTTGTCTTGGTAGGTACATTAGTCGAAACAACGCGAACGAAATAATATGAAAATCGCTATGTGACAAATAAGTATACCAAGCGCCGCCTTTTATATTTAACCGGTCATTCAACTCATACACGTAGTGAATACTTAGGTACCACGCAAAGTTATTTATACAAAAATTAGGATTTTTATGTGAGAAATCGCTAAAAAAATACTCTCTAGGGAGTACTGACTGACAGACAAACTGACGGATACCGTAAAACCCTAAAATGTTGTAGATGATTTCGCGAAGTGATAGAAACCATATTTTTTCGACTATCGCATTTTTATTAGAAGTTTGTCGAAAGTAATGAGTTCTATGCAAGGTCATTAATTGAAAGTCGCAAAACAGCGCTACCTATCAAGCAATCAAGGTTTCGTTCACGTATTTTGGTTGTACTTTTAGGAAGTTATTTGCCTGTCGCATTAGATTGAAGCCAGATAGAGTACTGAAATATTCAAGCTGCCTGAAGCTACGTTTAACCACTGCGTGATTTGTCTAAATGTAATTAGTAGGTACATATTGGACCACTATAATTTTTGAAAGTCATTGTTATTATAAGATTAAATTGTAGAGCAACAACTCAAACTTTGGAAAGTTAAGTCACTGTTAAAACTTCAATTGTAGAGCGCCACACCAGGTGTTGATAATGCAGCCTTCGATTACCCGGAGGAGACTCCCCCGGGACCACCCCGGCCGGAGGATCTACCAACTGACTCGAATGGTCAAGCTTATGGATCTCCTAAGCCCAGACGGATGAGCCGGCCAGACATACCTCCGCCTCCACTAAAACTGCCTTTGCCAGAACCTATAAAAGGGCAGGTACGTAACTTAGTTACTACGTAGAGTTCGAAATTCCGTTAAAGCTACTGAAAGCTCCGAAAATCTAGTGAATTCTTGAAGAATGAAAGAGATGTATGAACCCACACATTAAAAACTTTATAGGGTTATGTACCGTATAATGATGCTAGACATCGATTTACGTCCGAACTGATAAAATATTATTAATCTAACCCAAAGATTAGATTGTTAATTCGTTTTATCAGTTCAATCTTATAAAGTTGATAATCATGCAAATGCACACGTTTCGTTTCTACGAAGATACAAGAATAGTTTTAGGCATTGTCCTAATAGAATGCATTGCGTCGCGCGAGCGCAACGCGCGAATTACAATCGGGACGCCTATTTGACGTTAGTATGTTTGATCGCGGATTCGCGCGACTAAAGTTCGCGCGAACTTGCGATGGTCGCGTGATCGCGTTCTATTAGGACAATGCCTTAGATTTAGCTTCAGATTTATTAATTCTAAGTTTATTTTATATTATATTATATTAATTCTAAGATATCATAAGTTTATTATGGTTTCAGGATGACACTGATGTAGAAAAAGAGAAAGATCCCGAGGACGATGTCCCCCAGCGAGCGCAGTGGGGCAACCAGATCGAGTTCCTCATGTCCTGTATCGCCACTTCCGTGGGTCTCGGCAACGTGTGGCGGTTCCCATTCGTCGCCTACCAGAACGGAGGAGGTGCTTTCCTCATACCTTACATAATTGTGCTGTTCCTTATAGGAAAGCCTATGTACTATCTCGAATGTATATTAGGACAGTTCAGTTCCAGAAACTCAGTCAGAGTCTGGTCACTATCACCAGCTATGAAAGGTAATTTACTTCTCAGGATACCGATAACAGGCAAACCCTTTAAAATGTATTGCTATTTCATTTATGTTTTCTTTATTTTTAGGTACGGGATATGCACAGGCTCTGGGTTGCGGCTACATCCTGTCCTATTATGTAGTGATCATTGCTCTGTGCCTGTTCTATCTGGTAATGAGCTTCCAATCCACGCTTCCCTGGGCAGTGTGCGCACCCGAATGGGAGAACTGCGTACCTTCAGACACTTCACTTATCCCTGAAGTGCCAGTTGAGAACGGGACCAGCAGTGCTGAACTTTATTTCGTGTAAGCTTAGAGATTTTAAAATTTCTCATTTGGTATATGACATACCCTACTTGCATATTTAGGTATGTACTACGTATGTATCTTTTACGTTACAGGAAAACTGTGCTCCAACAGAGTGATGGGATAGAAGGTGGTTTAGGTAAGTTAAATGCAAACTGGCTTGAAGCGTTTCTTTTTAATAGTGCCCTGTGCGCTTGCAGGCATTTTCTGTGAAGCTTTAGCTTTTTGGCTTTTAATAAGAAAAGAAAGTTAATACTTAGAATATTTTTCTTGGTTTTAGGTCTTCCGATTTGGTACCTGACATTGTGTTTATTTGGCGCGTGGCTGGTCATCTTCCTGATCGTAGCTCAGGGCGTTAAGAGCTCTGGCAAGGCGGCTTACTTCCTCGCTCTCTTCCCATATGTGGTCATGATAATTTTACTTATCACGTAAGTATTTCACCTTTATGGCTGAAGATCATAGACAGACACTGATGTGTAGTGTTCCAAGTTACTGTTGAGCATTTGATACTTTTTCAAAGTGAACCAACGTGATTTTTTTTTCAGCACGTCTATTCTACCTGGCGCTGGTGATGGCATTTTGTTCTTCATTACTCCACAGTGGGACAAGCTAATAGAACTTGATGTAAGTATTCCAAATGAATGTAGTCACATATCGGGCTGCTCCGAGGGTGTGTAATGTCAGGTTAATGTAGTTTAAGGTGTGCTTTGAGTAACATAAGCCTATTGCTGGTATTCAGTCATTTCAATTTCAAGTTATTCATTGTCAACTTTGTTTCCAGGTGTGGTACGCAGCCGTTACTCAAGTGTTCTTCTCTCTATCAGTGTGCACCGGAGCCATCATCATGTTCTCTTCTTACAACGGCTTCAGGCAAAATATTTACAGGTAAGCTCTTTCTCTTACCTTTATTTTAAAAGTCTAATATCATCCATTATTTCACTCGGCTTAGGTAGTATCTTCAAATGACGTAAAACAACTAGACTTACTGATCTACAAAATTGTATCTAAAATGCTGTAAAATTAATAGGCTTCTATTTATCTTCTAATTTAAAAAAAGTCCATGGCAAAATAGTGGCCTTGTAAGACGTTCAATTGTACAAGTTTTTAAAGAAACACTGTAGATCTCTGAATAGCCATAGTGGGACTAGGTAGTATTTCGACTCAGTTTTGAGTCTTATTAGCCCAGTTACATATGTTAGTTAATCGGCGTCCTTCGAACTGGAGCATTGCATTACACACTTCTCAGCAGTAAGATAATAAAGAATCCATATGTGTTCCCTTGTTCTCAGAGATGCAATGATTGTGACAACATTGGACACATTCACGAGTCTACTCTCTGGGTTCACAATTTTCGGAATCCTTGGCAACCTGGCATACGAACTCAACTCTGAAGTTGGGGAAGTAGTTGGCTCGGGTGGTACCGGGCTGGCTTTCGTCTCCTACCCTGATGCCATAGCCAAAACCTTCATGCCTCAGGTAGATTTTATTCACACCACATGCTGATTTGCAATTCAATTCGTTTTTTTCAATGTTTGTTTCCTTAGAACTTTGTTGTATACAAACAGATGACAATGAAAATGTAAACTACTTATTGGACCTACGATCATAGGACTAAGTAAATTCCTGTTTCCAGCTATTCTCCGTATTGTTCTTCCTGATGATGTCGGTTCTGGGCGTGGGCTCGGCCGTGGCTCTGCTCTCGACTATCAACACTGTTGTCCTCGACGCGTTTCCTAAAGTGCGCACCATCTTTATCTCCGCTCTCAGCTGCACGGTCGGGTTCGGCGTCGGCCTCGTTTATGTTACGCCGGTGAGAAAATTAATATTGTTCAACTTGTAATTTTTTCGTATTGATTAGGCCAGTAGAAAACGTGTCACTTACCACAGCGACTGGTGGCAGTGTATATGTAAACTGATGGTCGCCCGCCGCCGGTCGCTGTGGTCGTTAGCTCGTTTGCGAAGATCTTTATCGTTATTTATATCGAGCAAAATATGGAGACGTGAAAGGGCAAAGTTGTTGTACAAACTATTTAATGTTAAAATAACTTGGCAACTTGCAAAGCTATAGTTATTATGTACAATTTAATTATACTAAAACACTTTATCCAAGACAGAACTTGCTAAAATTGTAATGGGATTTGAAGTACTTACTTACACTACATATTTGTCTAAGGTATACATAATGATAACTGGTAAATGAATATTTTCTTTATTTTAGGGTGGTCAATATATTTTGGAGCTCGTGGATTACTACGGTGGAACTTTCTTAGTATTATTCACTGCCATTGCTGAAATCTCTGGTGTCTTCTGGATTTACGGTTAGTTTTTTTTTCTTTCAAGCGCGTTCTTTATAGGATGCTGTAAGAGATAAAATGTATCTACTAACAGTCATGCATTTCAAATGTACCTACTTATATTATAAATGTGAAAGTTTGTATGTTTGGATGTTTGTATCACAACCACAAAAAAGCGGCTGAATGGATTTGGATTAAATTTGGCTCGGAGATTATAAACTAAATAAATAATTAAATAAAAAGGCATTTATTCACTTATACTTGCTAACCTAGTACAAAAATGTTTTAAAGCTAGGTTGCGATATTCTGAAAAGGTCGAGGACTCAGCCACGCTGTTTTTCAGCCTCGCCTGTAACTAACCTACAAGTCGGGTTCTCGGAAATGGTCAGCCTCCGTCTGCACGGCCTGACCGTTATTACCTGGACTAACACGTAGGATTTTATTGTTGTTTTATCTTAGAAATATGTCAAGTCCCTGTGGGATTACCGAAAAACAAACTAGGTACCCAATTTTAAGGTCAACGTGAACGAAATCGATGGCAAAAGTCTATTATCTACTCTTTTAAAATGGGTACCAATAAAATATACTGCAAAATTGAAATATCTACAGGTCGCTCAACGTTTGTACTCACACTAATGCAATCTACACCTTGAGAAAAGGATAAAGAACTTGCCTGTGCGCGATTGCGCACTTTGATTATTTTGACAGGTCACAATAGGGACACTACATAAGCGCACTGTGAATGTGTTGTACTTGCCAGCTTTTGAAAATATACCTTCATCTACGAGACCCGTTACAGTCGATATCAGTTCGAGCCAGTGATTTGTACTGGTTTTTATTCACAGGCCTTGAAAATCTGTGTCTGGACATAGAGTTCATGTTGGGCGTGAAGACTTCCATGTACTGGCGCTTCTGCTGGGGCGTCATCACGCCGGCTATGATGTGGGTGGTCTTCATTTACGCGCTCATATCTTTCGAGGCTCTGGTGTTTGGTGAAGATTACTTCTACCCAACTCTTGGCGTTGGTGAGTTTTCTCATTGTACTTGCTCCATAACTTGTACTGTATGTGTATCCATAGGTAATTTATTTGATACAGTAAAGTTTTTTTTGTTTTTTCATTAACTGGATAAGAAGTAAGCCGGGGAGTTCATTTCTTCCTCGATAGTATAAATAGAGATAGTTCTCTAGTATATCAAAGTTCGTGACCAAGCTCACGACTGATGTTTGCGACTCAATCACGCCACCATAAATTCTGACTCTAAATTAGGTACAAAATGTTACAGTTTAAAAGAGGCTACTTTTTGAGCCGCGTCTTTACTTAGCTAATTTAAAACTGATTTAAAATGTTTACTTGTAATTTCAGCATCCGGCTACCTTATGCTGTTTATCGGTATTGCGTTCGTGCCCATCTTCATGGGAATCACAATGTATAAGAGAAGAACGGGTATTTTCAAAGAGGTGAGCAATTTTTAAACCCCTATTTCTATGATCAAGGTTTTACAAAAACATACAACAACCGACTTCCATCGGACTGTGTCCTTCTAGTGACCGTAGGAACCACTGAAAATTCACAGGGAAGCAAAATACGCAATTTTTTTCACTTCGACTTTTTTCGGCGACTTTCTTTTCAAATATTTTGATTTCAACCTTGATTTTTACTGAACCGATTTTTATTAAATTTCTATGGAACCAATCTGGAAGTATATCTTTTCAAATAAAAAATACATTTTTTTTAAATCAGTTAAACAACAAAGTAAGAATCATTAAAAAAAATAAAAAAAACATTCATTCGAACCACCTCTGTTTTTGAATTCGGTTGAAAACTACTTGAGTTACCATGTTTAATATTAAATTGAATGTTTTACCTGTTACAGACGGTAAAGAGTTCGTTTAGGGCCAAAGATTCGTGGGGTCCACGAACACCGGCCGACCACCGCGAATGGAAACAGTTCAAGAGCGAAGCAAATGCAGAAATAGCCAAAATGAGGACCTCTCGAGCGAAACACATATGGCTGTTGCTCACCGGAGGATACAGGAAAAGATCATAATATTTTATGAGTAGATAATTGATTGATTCAGGCTTTACTTTGCGGAAATCCATAAATATTAACAAATAGTATAAATATATTTAGTAAGAAATCCGCTTAATTTTTAAACAAAGGTTTTAATTAGCTTAACTCTAGTTTAGAACTTTAGTATATTGTATTATATCATATTATGTAGTATTATATATGACATTAATTATTAAGTTCTGAACTAGAGTTAAGTTAATTAAAACCTTTGTTTAGAAATTAAGTTGATTTATTACTAAATATATTTATACTTATGTTAATTTTATGAGTATTTAGTAGGAAGATGGGTTTCGCTCGCACCCTGAACTTAATTGAATGGTTGTGAATAAGTTTATCATTCCAGTTAGTTCACTAATTAAATTATTGCTGTAAATATATTATGTAAGTGAAATATGTAATGATGTGATAAGTATGTACATATATTAGTATCTCCAGTTCGTATAAGGAGGTGATTGACTTAGTCGTTACTTATTTTAATAGGTTAGGTTACTACCACAACAAATAAAATTGCATTTTAGTAATTACCGGGTGCGATATTATGATCATTTGAATAAAGATATTTGACAACCACATAGTTATTCACACCTAAATATGTGTCTTTGGCAAATGCCAACAGCACACAAAATTCATGAGCATGAACAGCACTAGAAATATAAATATCTAAAATATGCTACGTGATTTCGTTTTATTCAAAGTATCACCCGTGTAAGTAGGTTCCTTAGCTAAGGCTCCATTCCCACAGGGATGGCAGCGGCCAGCCAGTGACACGACGATTTTGCATGGATCGACAGATTGCGGGAGGCCGTGAGGATTTTTGAGCTTCCCAAGCGATACCTACTGGTCTTTTAAATAAGTTGAATATACTTATGATCAAAATGATTTAACATTGAAAGTGATCTGCTCTGATCTGCAGATAAGTAAACAGCTTGTTTGACGTTGTGAATTACATAAAACTTATACTATGTAATAATATTATTTATTCTTTGCTTATACGTTATCGAGAAACAGGATCAGAAAAAATAAGAATAGTAAGACGTGTGTAGGTATGTTGTGGATTATTTTTCCTTGTTGGAAGACATTGTTATGCAAGGATCTTCTGATACGTAGTTAAGAAGTTCTTTGTTATTACTTATTCCAATAATAATCTTTTCATGATCTTCCGAGATTCAGGCATTTTTTGAGCTAGTAGCCAAAGAGAATATAACCACTACGTTGACTAGTAGCTTGCTAGAGGCAATAGAGCTCGCTTTTAATAACTCTATGTCCAGAGTGGTTATATTCTCTTTGATGTACAGTTTCACTTCTCTGTGGTTATCTATCATTTTGACATAAACTGCCTGTTGTTTATTTATTTTATTTACACAAAGTTTTTAATATTTATTTATTTTACCAAAAACCATGTCTAGAAGATCCAGAAATAGACGTGTGCCTGCTGAGCTCTTCGGCTCCCACCTGCCTATTCTTGCTCCTCCTCAAATAGATGACCCTGCTTACAGAAACTGGTATAGGCAGGCTTCTGATGTCTCTCAAGTACCAGGACCTGGCGAAGAGGTACCTATTTGAAATAGAGAATATATTTCACCTAGCATGCTGCAGGTTCCAGGTTCACAGGAGCACTGCGTCGACGAAATAGCTGATGACACCCACATCTTCGTTTGAGTTTTCCACACTTTTTTTTTCATACTACGCGCTGACACTTTACGAACATACTCCCCTTTCAACCCTCTACGTTAATTAGTTTGGCCTTTGTGTTGTCTGTCGGTCAGGATAATTTCTTAATACAAGGCTTAGATACAAGGTTACATTTTGATTGTACGAAACCTAAAACTTGTTCCTAATATTCATAATATTGTTACGAGTATATACAAGAACGTTGGTAGTACCTAAGTACCCGAAGTTATTCACGTATGTGAGGCCAGTCCACTGTTGGACGTAGATCCTTCCCAAAGGATGCCCTTTTGTCAGATTTTCAGCATTTTTATGTACATTAGCTAATAAGCTTATAAGTTAGTACTTACATAATATGTATTTCCTAGGTTCCTACTACTAATGGAGTATTTTGTAAGAGTATCTAAATAGGTATTTTTGTTGTGCCTTTATTAGTTTACTACCTTTTATGACAGCGTCGAGCAAGCAATCAAATTACCAGTCATATGTTTATGATCAGTAATAAAAAATATAAGTTATACATAATATATTTATTGATCGTGACCACATAGGGTAATAAAAATCGAATTGTTTTCTTCATCTTGCCATTTAAATAATTTGATAATATAATATAAATTAACATTAAATAAAACACTATACAAATTGCTATTATTGTCTACTAAAGAATATCTAAACACAAACTGCACAAACTACTTGTTTATCCCAGAGAATAAATCCCAGAGACTCACTGAGAAAAATCATGATGTTTTACAAATACGTGTTAAATCATTACAGGACGACGAAGACGGAGAAAAGACTCCTGAAGGAGACACTCGTCCCCAGAGAGCAAAGTGGGGAAACCAGATCGAGTTTCTCATGTCCTGTATCGTCACTTCGGTAGGCCTCGGCAACGTGTGGCGGTTTCCGTTTGTCGCTTACAAGAACGGAGGAGGCGCCTTTCTCATACCTTATATCATTGTGCTATTCTTCATAGGAAAGCCTATGTACTATCTCGAATGTGTTCTGGGACAGTTTAGTTCGAGAAATTCGGTCAGAGTCTGGTCGCTATCACCGGCTATGAAAGGTTAGTTTCGGGCAATTTCCATCAGAAGTAATGCGACTTTGTCTGCGCAGGTATCTTTAAAAATTGTAGCCTATGTGTTATTCCGATGTTATAAGCTATATTATTGTAAAGTTTCATTAAAATCCATTCCGTAGTTTTTACGTGAAAGAGTAACAAACATCCATCCATCCATCCATCCATCCTTACAAACTTTCGCGTTTATAATAATATACTAGCTGGTGCCCGCGACTTCGTCTGCGCAAGTATCTTTATAAATTGTAGCCTATGTGTTATTCTGATGTATAAGCTATATTATTGTAAAGTTTCATTAAAATCCATTCAGTAGTTTTTACGTCAAAGAGTAACAAACATCCATCCATCCATCCTTCCAAACTTACGCTTTTATAATATTAGTGGAATTCTGATGTTTTGCAAATTTAGTACTTTTCGACTAAACAGATATATTCGATAAACAGCCCTTCCTAATACCTACTGATTTTGTTTTTTATTATCATATAGGTACAGGATATGCGCAGGCTCTGGGTTGCGGCTACATCCTATCCTACTACGTAGTGATAATCGCCCTGTGTTTCTACTACCTAGCTATGAGCTTCCAGCCCACGCTCCCTTGGGCGGTGTGCGCCCCGCAATGGGAAAACTGCATTCCTTCATACACTAAAGGAAGCTCAAAAGTGCTTAGTGAAAACGTAACAAGCAGTGCTGAGCTTTATTTCGTGTAAGTTACGTATTTTTAGCCTATGTTACAAGTTTGATGGAGATATGAAATTAGTATCTATTATTTGTCAAAAAGTTTTTTATAAAAAAGTATTACCTGACTACTTACATTACGTTAAAAAATAACGTATTTGTTACAGGAATACTGTTTTACAACAGAGCGATGGTCTCGAAAATGGATTAGGCTAGTACTTCGCCCTTTCTTCTCCTGCGGTTAATTACGTTCGTACGCCGTAGTTCAAAATTTTTCGTTTTCAGGTGCTCCAATTTGGTACCTGACTGTTAGTCTATTTATAGCCTGGTTAATAATCTTCATGATCGTAGCTCAGGGTGTCAAAAGCTCTGGCAAAGCGGCTTATTTCCTCGCTTTATTCCCATACGTGGTGTTGATTATTCTGCTAATCACGTGAGTGCTAGCTGTAGTTCTATGAGTAATTACATAAATAATAATAATATCTTCAGGATGATTTTGCGGCTGCCCCGATTCTGCAGTGTGCGTCGGGAATGTTTGCGCACCACACTGATGGTTTTCACGTTATCATGCGCAAAAATAGCGCGTCCCTGATGAGCAGAGTACGGGACAGCCGAAACATAATCCTTAAGACCGTGGCGGAATGTACCACATCTCCGTGTCTTATGCAGAGGCTAATCAATAAAGGAAACTACTTGTTTTCTTGATTATTCTTGGTATAATGCGCACAAACTTTAATAATTATATAGGTATATGGATTTTCTAATGGACTATTCATGAAACCGCATATTCTAAAATCAGCCTCCGGCATGCGGATATATTTTGATTGTCCAGTAGCAGAAGTTGAAGTGTAGGTAAATAGAATTATTTTTGAATTTCTGAATATGTTGCTTCCAGTACTGCTACGCTACCGGGTGCTGGTAAAGGCATCATGTTCTTCTTGACGCCGAAATGGGAAAGTATATTACAGCTTGATGTGAGTGAGGCTCTACTGAATTTTACTGAAGACAGATAAGCAAAGTTTGCTGATCTGCCATTAATTGACCATGATTAAGTCCTAGTGCGGTTTCAGATTAGCGGATTAACCGGGCAGTTTTGCCGCTTGTGTTTTGTTTTTCGCAATGCGTGTATGCGTTTTTGTCGACAAGCCACGGGAGATGCCTCAAGCTACTGAAACTTGCTATAAAAGACCGAGCGTAACCGTCGGTATAAGCGCGTATACGCGCGACAAAAACACGCTAGTCTGAATCCGCACTTACAATTTGATACAAGTACAGATGAATCGATAGTATTCGACCACCGAAGTTAGCAGCTACTGTAGACCCACTTACTATACAGTCTACAGCTTTTAAGATATTCGTAATACTCAGACCTACGCAGTCTTTTTACGAATACCATCTTCATCTGATATGCAGTGGCACATGGCCTGTTAAGTATCATGTTTCTAAAAAAAGTATTAGTGTACTCTGTGTACTTTGTGTGATCAATAAATAAAATAAAATAAAATAGCATGTTTCAGGTGTGGTACGCGGCAGTCACTCAAGTATTCTTTTCGCTTGGTGTCTCACTTGGATCAATAATTATGTTCTCCTCATATAATGGATTCAAGCAAAATATTTACAGGTACTTTATTAGATCATCAATCATCAATCAATATACAGGCTTAGTCCTGACTGACTGACAGACAACGCACAGGCCAATCCACTGAACGAAGTGACTTGAAATTCATCAAGTAATGTGGGCGCGCGTACAAAGAAAGGAATTGTGTTAATTCGCAACGCAAACAAAGTTGCGGGCATCAGCTAGTACTTAAATATTTTTTTGTTTTGTAGGTAGTTAGTTTTTTTACATTTTTTTTAAAATTAATTATACACTTTATTGCACATTATGTTTCACTATTATTTATCTTACAGGGATTCAATGATAGTTACAACGTTAGACACATTCACAAGTCTGCTCTCCGGGTTTACGATATTTGGCATCCTCGGAAACCTGGCACACGTACTCCAATCTGAAGTTGAAGATGTCGTCGGTACGGCTGGCACCGGGCTGGCTTTTGTCTCGTACCCTGATGCCATAGCCAAGACTTTTATGCCCCAGGTTACAAACGCTCTACAAAATCAACCACCGCTGCACCGCATAAAATAAAACTTAGTAGAGTATGGTGGATTGGTGGTATAGGTAAATTTTCAAAAGCTGGCATGTACAACACATTCTCACGTGGGCTTGTGTTGTGTCTGTGAATAAGAGCGCGGCGTGTCGTCGGACTGCATGCGCATTTGAAAAGTTTGTCCGTCTCTCTCACGCGCGGTCAAGCTTATGAGTATGAAGGAGACAGTTATTGTTTTGCTTTTGCTACTGTTTATAAATACAAGATCGTCTTTGACAAAGTATAGTGAAATTGCACTAGTGCGAGTATTTTGACAGCGCCAGCTTTCGTTAACCGACCTGTACCTACATTAGAAGCTATAGAATTTACTTATTACTAGCTAGTGCCCGCGACGTCTGCGCAGGATTATCTTTGTAAATTCTAGCCTATAGGTTATTCTGATGTTTAAGCTATATTATTGTAAAGATTCATCCATTCAGTAGTTTTTACGTGAAAGAGTAACAAACATCCATCCATCCATCCATACTTACAAACTTTCGCGTTTATATTATTAGTTAGGATTTATTTGTCAACGCCTGCGCGTGATCTATTCGTTTTGCTACGTAACCTGTTTGTAGATGTATACTTTTTTTTTGTGCTGAATCTTCTACCTGTACCGTCTCTTTATCGATTCAAATATTATTCCCGTTTCCAGCTGTTTTCAATATTATTCTTCCTGATGATGTCTGTTCTGGGCGTGGGTACGGCTGTGGCTCTGCTCTCGGCTATCAACACTGTGGCTCTAGACGCGTTCCCTAAAGTGCGCACTGTTTACGTCTCTGCATCCAGCTGTAGCTTTGGTTTCTTCGTAGGACTAATCTTTGTTACACCGGTAATTATTTTATTCCAACTTATCAATACTATTACACACACAGTGCCAGATATTCTACCGCAACGCAGTTAAATGTAAGCATTACTAAGTTCCGGGTTAAGGTTTGAAGGGCACTGTAGCTAGTGAAATTAATGGGCTTTCGAGACTGACCATCAAAATGTCTCATTATGGAGAATCATAGTAGTGTTGCACCAGCCTATGTAAATCAAAGTACCTACTGTGTAGCACTGTTCCGTTCATGGACAGGCGTGATCTCTTACTATCACGATCAGGAGAGCACTTAGCTAGTCTCGTCACTTTATTACAAAAAAAAATAATGTATTGGGGTTTGAAGGGCACTATAGAAATTAACTGTTATGAAACTATCGAGATTTCTCGAAGTAGGCGAGCTCTAAATGTGTGTTATACCGGAAGCCTAGGAGTGCTAAATTCATTGGCATACTGTTCTGGTCAAAGGCAGGCTTGGTATTTTATCATCATGTAACACATAACTTGCCTCGTCTCTACAACTCTACTGAAAACAATAATGCTAATTTACCTTTCTTTGGTTTATCTCTAGTTTTTTTATCTCTGATTATTTATCTCTGGATTATCTGTGCATAGGTAGGTACACACTCTAACTTGGTTCCATAGAAAACCAGCGCTCAGCAGCGTCTCATACTGCTGCAGCATAATGCGGAGTGGATACCATTTTTATATCAAGTAATGTAATATTATCCTATGCTATATGAACCGTGTGATTTGCTACAAAATAAAAATTATTATATTCTGTTCTCTCCTATTTCGTCATGGAGGAAAAAGTGCGTTTTCTTCTTGATTTTTTTTAAATTTCAGGGCGGCCAATACATTTTGGAACTTGTGGACTATTACGGCGGTACATTCTTAGTGTTGTTCGCTGCGATATCTGAAAGCGTTGGTATCATCTGGATATATGGTAAGACACTAAAATGTCTTAATTATAACATTCATTTTACTGAGAATAATAACGTGAACTACTTAGCTAAAGGCCCGCAACGTTGTGTGCGTTGAGAATTTCCAAAATTCCTTTCTTATCAGTTATCACATACGCACTTGCTACTCTTGACAAAACCTTCTTCAAGTATCTCTGTATCCACTGGTTTAGCCTGTAGGCTGTCTGTCATTTAGTTAGAAAGTCTATCTGGGAGCACGGTAGTGCTCCTAAGTCGAGCAATAAAGTGGCACGGCCGTACTATCCTTTTCTCGAAGCAGTTCAGGCCATTTTCGACCCCTTATAGCTTCGTTGTGGATAAAACTAGAAGCCTGAATTTTCAGTAACCAAGCAGGCATTGTATAAACACGGTATATTTGAAATTTCATTCAATTTGAACAAGTAGTTTAAGAATTATAACTTGTCAAAATTCTTAATTTTGTCACTGACTGACTGACTGACTGGCTGACCGATCATCCAAAGTCTAAGGCACTTTTAGCAGACATAGAAGCTTCAAATTTAGAATGCAATTAGTGTTTAGTGTATACATCAAGGGAAAACTAAAATATTTGGTAATATCCGTCCAGTTTTCTAGATACACCAACTGCATAAATTACTTTGTAATCCCATGTAAATATATGGGATTACAATGTACATTTGCAGTTAATGAATCAGCTTACCTGTATATGTATAATATAATGGAATAATAGGTGAAGATCATCATCATCATTGTTTAGACGAATAGTTCATAAAGATTCATTTAAAGATTTAATAATACAGTTAGTTCATATTTTGTAACTAGATGGCGCCACACGCAATTTTAGAACGCGCTATCGAAGTGTTTCCGATATGTGTGACGACACCGTGGCTTAGTTGGTAGTGACCCTGCCTACGAAGCTTGGTGTTCCGGGTTCGATCCCCGGCCGGGGCAAATATTTGTGACGAACACAAATGTTTGTTCTCGGGTCTTGGATGTTGTGATGTGTTGTATGTGTCCATGCCGCCTGCGACACAGGGAATCCTAGTGCAGGGGTGTGAGTGTGTGAATGTTTGTTTGTTGTTTGTTTGTTTGTGTAAGGTTTCAGTGCGAAATATATAACTCAGCTGGCTCGCTTACTTTGCCCGGTGAGACGCTCGAATTGTTCAGTCCCCAGTATTACAATAGAGCAACTTTGTTACCGAGAGGCCGACTTTTCATCTGGGAGCGGCCGGGAGGACCTTTTACAATCATCATCAACCTATACCGTAAAAGAAAAAGAGGAATACTACCTACAAAAAGAAATGAGATGCCATCAAAAACAACTTTGTAAATAGAACCAATTCTCGCTTTCTACCGTAAAAAGTTACGACATCCATGTAACACCAAGTCGGTTACTTTATTAAGTCCCTACTTAAGGGACCTATGCCTACTTGCACCAAACTTTCAAAGTTCCTAAGCAATTACTTTACTCGCTTGGTAGCTCTTAACAGTCCAGATTCTGACCATTTAGAACTGCCAAGCGAGTAAAGTAATCGCTTAGGCACTTTGAAAGTTTGGTGCAAGTAGGCATAGGTCCCTTAAGTAGGGACTTAATAAAGTAACCGACTTGGTGTTACATGGATCTCGTAACTTTTTACGGTAGAAAGCGAGAATTGGTTCTTTTTACAAAGTTGTTTTTGATGGCATGCCTTTTATTTCAGTAATCTTAAAATTGTAAAAACCGATAATTTACGATTTAACGGTTTGAAGACTGGTTTGTGTATCGTTTACAAAGTAAACGGTCCTTTGATTGGTCAATTTCATAGTAGACTTTTGAAGTGTTTGCAAATTTTCGACAGTTTGTAATTTACCGTGTTTGAAAACTGTAAAATAAAACTTGCGTATGTCACAAAATTACGGTGACATTGACATACATAGGTAAATCGATTTTTTTCAGGCTTAGAGAATATTTGCTTGGATTTGGAGTTTATGCTGGAGAAGAAGACGTCCATGTACTGGCGTTTTTGCTGGGGCATCCTGACGCCGGCTATGATGATAATCGTATTCGTCTACGCCATCACCTCCTTCCAAGCTCTCTTGTTTGGAGGATACTACGTCTACCCCACTTTTGCATACAGTACGTTGTTCTCATTTGTACCTAACAGGTCAATAGCGGGCTATGCTTTCTTCCTTCTTCCATGATGATTCTTTATTAAAGTTTTTAATGTTTTTGTCATAAAAAACATGACCTATTACTGATTTAATACCATATATACTTACATGTACTTAATACCAGGTAGATGTAGGGACCTATATGTACAGGTTAGGTAAGACATGCTTATTGCTCTTAATGGCTTGTTTATTTTCAGTATGCGGCTACGTTATGCTGTTTACTGGTATTTCGCTCGTGCCAATCTTCATATGCATCACGTTGTATACTCATAGAACTGGTGTTTTCAAAGAGGTATTTATAATATTCAAGAAATTAGTTCACTTGGGTTGAAAAGTAGTAAAAGTAAACCGTGTATATCTAGTGTTAGACTTAGGCTCAATTCCCACTGGTATTGCAGTGGCCGGCAGAGCACTTTCAGTGTCAAATAATTTTAAATAATAACTAAAATACTTATAATACCATTGCAGTATTGAAGGACCGATGACGCAATCGCACAAAGACGCATCGAATTTAGTTACGATTACAATAATAATAATTCCTGCTAACGAAATTTAGTAACGATTGCAATATAATAGTTCTAGCTAACAAAAGTTAGTAAAGGGTACGAAAATATATTATCGGTTACTATTTTGTCTCGCTATCCCATTTTTTTTTCTCCGCGTGAATGTGCTCTGCCGGCCGCTGCCATCCCAGTGGGAATTGATCCTTACCTGAGTAATTAATATTTCGTTTTGATATGAACTTATTCAACAAGGGTGCCTAAAACATAGTAAAAACATGACATGTCATCTAAGTGATTTTATGAAACTCTACAATCTTCTTTGCAGACTACCTAATTTCATTATAGGTACTTTAACCTCACGTTGCTATTTTGACATTGCGTTAAAAAAAGTCAGCTTGAATCCTATGTTACCAGGGTCCAGCATAAAATCCTGGAAATACAAACATATCGCATTAATTCAATAAAACAACAGCAATTTGTGTTTACAGACCGTCAAGAGCGCGTTCAGACCAAAAAAAACTTGGGGCCCGCGATCATTGATTGACCGCCGCGAGTGGCAGCAGTTCAAAACTGAGGCTGAAGAAACAATGGGTAAAATGAGGAAGTCACGAGCAAGACACATATGGATGACACTTACTGGAGGATACAGAAAAGCAGCATAGGTTTATTCTTCAACATACTGCCTTATTTATAAGAGGTTATCATTATAAGTCAAAAGAAAGCGTTATTTTATTAAATATTTATCTACTTATTTCAATAAAACCCAGTTCCAGTCTTGCGTGAGGTAGGTGCCTCACAAACGTCCTTGCATTGGATACCTCAGCATAACACAAACAGCATAGTATACGTAGGGTACATTGTCCACTGTTGTGATAAAAGAAGAGTTTTCGACCGATTTGTGACAGCGCAAGTGGCTGTATCATTAATACAAATTGATATTACTTTATCTGTATTACATTGAACAATTACTTTAATCTTATCAGATTACTGTTTGGTGGTAGTTATTTAAATTGTAGGTTTTGCAGTATTTTATTTCTGACCCTGAAAATTGAAAAGAAAATGTGAACCACAACGTTTGTAATTAAAAATGCATCTTTGGAAAAAAAATAATTCTTGATAAATATGGATAATGGAGTCGATGGAAGCCAACACACAAAGTTTCCGTAGAAAAAACTTTGTAATTTGTAACTTCAAGGTATTGAAGTTCATTTATTTTGCAATTAGGCAGAATAAATTAACCCATTTATACCTACAAGCCTACAAGCTAATTACCTTTAAACTTTTAAGCCTGTATAACTTTTTTAAGGTGCACGCACATAAATATAAATATATCCATAAACATATTTTTACACATAATATGCTAGACAAGTAAATCCCCGTGAGCTGTCTAGACAATGACAATGAGGGACAAGGTTATACCTTACATTACATCATGTAAGTCATCATGTAGTTGGGACAATGGCTACTCTATGCGGTCACCCTGTATTATTATTGTTAGAGTAGTGTGTGTGAAAGATATCAGCAGCATCATTGGCAGAGATATCAACCCTGTATCTCGAGCTGTATAATCTTTTTGATATTAATAGGTAGATAATGTTTTAAGGAATAGGGTTTCACTGTATCGGCACGTTTATATTGAGGTGCACGTTGCCGAAATTATCCACTGAAGATTTCAATGGTAAATATATTTTTTTTCTTTTTTTTTCTTTATGTAAACAAGTGATGAAACGAGCAAGGCGCTCTTCTGGTGGTAAGAGATCACGCCTGTCCATGACCAAAATACAGGATGTGTATATGCAATATTTCTATAGCGGACAGTCCCAAAAGCCTAATAATTTCACTAGCTAGCACTATTTAATAATTACACAGTGCTCTTCTAACCAGCACACAGTGATGCTTAAACATCTTTAGTACAGCTCAGCTCAGCTCTACACAGCTTTGCGAAATAATAGTCCTATCGAGACGGAATCCTCCAGGAAATGCTTCCCGACGGTAAATTAGAGCGACTAAGTATTGTTTTAAAAGTTATTTAACATGTATGTTTCTGTGCTTATGTTTCTGGAGGAAACCAACAACGGCAACGGGGTGAATGTCGCTGATGGCGGAGATCGAGTAAACATCGCTTTAGACCCATCGCCTCAAAATAGACCAAGACCAAGACCGAACAAGGGAGATGCACTCGTAGAATCAGAGTTACAGACAAAGCCACAAGTAAGTATGGATTTATTACAGATGTAAAGTAAATTACGCTGGTTTATTTTTATTTCATTACCTTACCTTTATTAAAAAACCTGTATATTCACTATTTTGGTAAAAAAACTCTCAGGTACAAAATATTTGTCTCTGATATGTATGATATTTATGAGACAGAGTACGCTCGCAGCGATTAATATGTACAGCTTCATCTGTATATCGACGCGGGAACTACGATTCATTGCAAACCATTGCTCGAGGTCGTGCAGAGCTGTGTCTTAAAACGACATCAATAATTCAAGAATTTAACTTCCACTTAGGATTTTCGATTGGATTTATCGAGGTTTTTAAATGATTTTGTGACCAGAAGAGCCAGGATTTGTGACAGACAACGCAGGGCTTTAAATTACAAAATACCTAATAATTTTAATGCTAATAGCATTTGTAAACTTCCACGATATTTCGGTGATCAGTCTCGAAAGTAGTGGTAGAGTCCATAACACGAAATTTTTTGCGCTATTTATATATATTGGTTTAAGAAGCAGATTTCCGGGCCTTCTACACTTGCCACATCAGTTCTTTCCCTTTCCTGTAACAGCCAATTGTGTATACATATACTCGTAATAAAGGCCGGAGGTTACGGCACTCGCAACTTGAATCAAAAACATTTACACGTACATGAAATTACTTCATATATCGATCATAACCGTGTAAGCAAGCTCAACAAAGCTTTATTTTCATCTTTAATTTTGAAATCAAGCGCGAACTCTTTGACTTGACTGTAAATTGTAGTTTTTATTATTTTCTGTTCATTTGTTGCAGAAAGATGACAATGGTGTGCCTGAACGTCCCAAATGGGACAACCCAATCGAGTTCCTCATGTCCTGCATCGCCACTTCGGTGGGTCTCGGCAACGTTTGGCGATTCCCGTTCGTCGCTTACCAGAATGGAGGAGGCGCTTTTCTCATACCTTACATAATTGTACTCCTAGTCATAGGAAAACCCATGTACTACCTAGAAACCGTGCTGGGACAATTCAGCAGCAGTAACTGCGTGAAAGTATGGGCGATGTCACCAGCGATGAAAGGTATGGAAATATCGATATTCAGCCTTTCCTATTATTGAATCTATTAAAGTGG
The DNA here is from genome assembly GCA_932526365.1 of Lobophora halterata. Classification (NCBI taxonomy): domain Eukaryota; kingdom Metazoa; phylum Arthropoda; class Insecta; order Lepidoptera; family Geometridae; genus Lobophora; species Lobophora halterata. The sequence continues at coordinate 5,819,153 of OW052012.1, forward strand.
ATGTTACTTATTTCATGACACGAATGGTAAAGTTTGTGTGAGAGAGTTTTGTGATTAACACTGATGATTCTTCTGTGTATTAATCAATGTTATTTTACAAAAAAAAATATCACAAATGTCTTGATCCCTTGTTACATAGTTTGCGGTGTGTAAAATAAACATGGCCGAAGGAATCACATTAATTATTTCTTAGGTACGGGATACGCGCAAGCTCTCGGTGCAAGCTATGTGTTATCCTACTACGTGTCGATCATTGCGCTGTGTCTTTACTACTTGGCCATGAGTTTCAACTCAGAGTTGCCCTGGTCGCAGTGCCGACCGGAGTGGCTGAACTGCGTGCCCTCAGGAGTCTCAGCCAACGCTAGCGGTGTTGATTTAGGAGAAGCTACCAGCAGTGCCGAACTTTACTTTACGTGAGTCGTTTTAGTTTTTATATTATTTTTTATTGTAACGGAGCTTTGTGTAGGGCTAAATTACCACTTTGAAACGATTGTTGGACAATCTCGAAATCACAGTAATTTCAATAGCTACTGTGCCTTCAAACTGGAACATAGCTTACTAAATCCAGCTTAGTGGCAGAATATCTGAGACTGTGTTGTTTTGTACTCATCTAAATGGAATCTTGGCGGAGACGCAATTACCCCAACAGTAACAAAACACCTATTTTGTCTTTTTGGTGAGAACCAACAAAAGATCATGAAAGGTTAAAAAGGTGCCATATTTCACGTGAAGTGCCGTAATCATATATCAAGTTTACACATACTTCCTTAAAACACGTATATTCCCAGTTTTATCTTTTTACTGTACTGGGTATCACGTGTTTAAAACTTAATTGCCGATGATTACGTACTCAGTTGAATACTTTGTTTCTTTTTTTTATTTTACGAGTCCTTCATACATCTGATATAATGTAGATAGATAGATAATTTGTAGATAATAGAATTTTAATTTACTTGCTATAAAATTCATTTCTCTATCGCACATACCTAAGTTGATAGCAAAGTATTATATAAATAAAAGGCACTTTACACCTAACTAGATGAGACACACAACTTCGTTTGCGTTACGAATCCTAATAAAGTAATCCTTTCTTATGAAACGAATTATTTTAATACCTACGCGCTTGTCGCTAATCTCTACGTTCAGTGGTTTGGCATATGCGTTGTCTGTCAGTCAGTCAGGACAAAGCCCTCTATAGTGGTAAATCTATCCACGATCACATCGTTTCTCTATCGAAGGAGTCCTACAGGCGTCTAGGATTTGTTCTCCGTAATGCTAGTGATCTCCGGAGTGACCATGTGGTACGTTTGATCTATAATGCGTAGGTCCGAAGTAAACTCGAAACCAGTGCCTCAGTTTGGAGCCCCCATGAGAGCAAATACTCACTCTTGCTAGAGAAGGTCCAAAAGGCCTTCTTAAGATTTTTATACAAGAGGCGCTACGGGTACTACCCATTTATGTACCCAACGAAGTTTTTACTTGGGTGCCTGGAATACAACTCGCTTGAGGTTCGGCGCGCCAATGACCAAATCACGACTGTATGCAAAGTGTTGCGCGGCAAGATAGACGCACCTAACTTGAGCGACGAACTGTGTCGATTCTATGTACCTGACAACTATCGCAGGTTTCGCAAATGTAGATAGATAGATAGAAAATGCTTTATTGCACAAAGTAAAAAACAAGTACATAGGCGAACTTAATGCTAGTTAGCATTCTCTTCCAGCTAACCTCTGCGTATTATGTAAAATGTAGGTTGTTTGCCGCGCCTAGATCGCGTACAGCGGCCCGAGCCGCCTCACCACTGCCGCGCGCTCTCACCGCTCTCAACGCTCTCCTGGACTTAGACCTCTTTGCGGATACTTGGACGAAGATTTTGTCGGAATGTTTGAGGTTTTGTGAGTGAGATGTATGAATGTTAATTATTAATTTATTCAGTTTTATTTAATTCATTTTTTAATTTTCCTAAATTATTGTTATCAATTTTACTTAATTTTATATTCCATTTTCCTTAGATTTTAATTTATCTGTTTTAATCATATGTTATTTATTACCCTAGTAATTCGCTCTTTAATTAATATAATTAGCTGCTGCCGTTTTAATTAAAGTAAAATAAATAAATACAAAAAAAAAATCTAGTTATATTATCAATATAAAGGGCTTTGTCCTGACTGACTGCTAGACAACGCACATGCGGCCAAATCACTGATCGAAGAGACTTCAAATGTTGATGGTATGTTCGTCTAGAAGTGTAAGGGTGCCTTTCCACCAGAGATGTGCTATGCAGCTATACTGCAAAGATGTGAAATCTACGCTACAAAAATATGTGACCGTTTCCACCAATACTAAGCTATGTAGCTGTGCGAGGAAGATGCGCCACCGCAAAGTAGCTGCGCGAGAAAGATGCGCAGCTTGAGCTATGCGAGTATCAATAGTAGGGAAGCGGTGAGCGGCGAGGCCCATAGCAGGCATCCATAGCACGCATCCTTCCACATAAAAAACATATCTTAGTTGAATCCGTTTCCACCAGTGCTAAGCTATGTGCACCAATGACTATGATTGGTGGATATCAAACGCATCCATAGCAACGTAGCATAGCACATCTCTGGTGGAAAAGCACCCTAAAAAGCGCGTATTATAACGTTTGCGTTGCAAATTACACAATTCCTTTCGTATAAATTGAATTGTGTTAATTGTGATTCGTAACGCAAACGTAGTTTCCAGTGATAGCTAGTTATGATAGCTACGTATGACTTGTCATTTTTTTAGTTTGTTTTTTTTATAGGATTAAACATTTCGTCACCTAAGTAGATACTTATATGAATACGTCAAAGCATTAGTTAGTATTTGATAAGATAAATATTATCCTTACCTAATTCTTAATACCTATTTAGTTATTGTATTTTATTACTTTTTATGTCTGTTGATATACTTAATTGATTAATTGATATCAGAACCTTGATGTAAAAAACTATCTCATTTGACCCGATTGCGGTATCGCCTATACGTAGATACAGAGCAAGAATTTCGCAGCATCATGGATTTTCAACCCTTACTAATCTAAGGGTAGAATTTCACCTAAGCAAGTTATTTAAAATTATAATTTCTTAATAAACTCACTCAAGAATAATAATTTAGCCCTAATCACAACATAAGACATTACAGATAAATTGATCTGTTTCAAGACACGTTGTTTGTGTTATTTTCGTATTAACAACCGTATAATAGGGTATTTTTTATTCAATAATGTTTTTATTTAAGATATGGCACTAAATTATTTTAACTGTCACCATGTATGTATATTTTAGTATACCTATTATGGAAAATAGATTAATATATTACCAAAAAACTTTAATATTCTTGATACAATTTGAAATTTCAAAAAAGCAAAGTAATATTGCTCGTTAGTTATTGAAAAGTTCTTAAAATTTGTACGAACACGTGTCATGTACGGTCGGCTCTGTAATTGTCTTTACACCCAGCTTACGCCGATGTTCTTTTATGATTTAACAACTTGTTGTTTATATTTGGGGTATATCATAAGTGGTTTATTCACATCAGTAGTTTATTCACACACAAAAATGATGTGTTTGTGTGAGTGGTTTAATTACAGGAGAAGACCGGCGTAAGCTGGGTGTTAAGACAATTATAGAGCCGACTGTACATTTCTATTATTTTATTGAAAATGCCCCTAAGTTTCTTGGTATCTAAAAATCTTTTAATACGTAACTTAGTTAGATTCAAATCTTTTTCGACAAAGTTTTTTTTTTTTTTTTTCAGAAAAGTAGTACTACGACAGTCCGATGGAATCGACGATGGAATCGGTAAGATCAATATGAAAACTTTCTAAATTAAATGACGTGACGCTTCAGCTTATGAATTCATACTATCTTCATTTTTTTTTCAGGAACGCCTCTGTGGGATCTTACTATATGCCTGTTAGCTTCCTGGATTATCATATTTGTGATTGTCGCTCGAGGCGTCAAGAGTTCGGGAAAGGCTGCCTATTTTCTTGCCATGTTCCCATATGTGGTCCTGATAATCTTGCTCATCAGGTATTTTTTTTATGTAAACAAGTGACGAGTTGCTAGGCGCTCTCCTGATGGTAAGAGACCACGCCTGCTCATAACCAGAACATAATTGATTAATTTCAAGTTTGTAGACATTAGAGGTGTCAAGATAATAGTATAACCAACCCACTTCTGATATTTTGCAGGGCAGCAACTTTGCCCGGTGCTGCTAAAGGAATCCTGTTCTTCATCACCCCTGATTGGAATAAAATTCTAGAAATCAAGGTATGTTTTGAATGCTTAAATACTTTTTACAGTTTTTAAAAAGTTCAACATCGTTATGTTGACAAATACCTTTTTTTATATAGAAATAAAAAAAAATGGATATGAGAAGCTATTGCAATCGATCAGAACATAGTAAGAATACGAGTATATAGGTATTTACTTTATTCTACACATCACCCGACTAACAAAAAAACGGATGATTAAATGCCATAACCATATTAGATTTTTTATTTTAAAGTTTCAATCAGCGATTTCATCACTAACAAGCGATTTCCTCCAGACAACCTTAGTAAGACCGATAAGTATCAAGATGTATGTAGATAGTATTAAAATGAATCCGTTTCAGGTGTGGTATGCCGCAGTCACCCAAGTGTTCTTCTCACTGTCGGTATGTTCCGGCGCACTCATCATGTTCGCTTCATACAACAACTTTACCGTAAACGTATACAGGTTAGTTTGATATCAAAACACAACACTAATATTTTGAAAGCATATGTTTGTTAGAATGGATTGGTGTATGCTTGTTACATGATAAAGTTGAAATTACGAACCGAACGTGAAACATTTCGGTATATTAACAACAGCAACTTTTCTTTCGATACGTGGGCAATTATTGTAGAAAAAAAAGTTTTTAGTATTTAAAACTAAATGTTTTAAATATTTCTACAAAAATGCTATCGATTTGTAGCGGATCAACATAGGCTAATAAATAAAATGCAATTCCATACAAAATGTTTTCCGTATTATAGTGATTTCTTCACACTACATATATATACTTTCGTTTTGTCTATGTTTTCCGATTGTGTCAACATAAAATTAGTAAGGTTTCATACTTTAATTTTGATTTTACACGTGCTTTTAAGTTAGTAGGGTTAATTTTAAAACACGTATAAAATCTCCTTGAGGATTCCTCTTAATGCGGTTTCAGATTAGCGGATTGACCGGGAGGATTCGCCGCTCGTGTTTTGTTTTTTTGGAGCGTGTATACGCGCGCCAAGCGGCGAAAGACGCATCATGCTAATGACACTCGTTAGAAAAAACCGAGCGTAAACGCTAGTATATGCGCGACACACTTTTGAAGTTTGCGATTACCAATCTGCCCGTATACGCGTGACAAAAGTACGCTGGTCTACCCAAAACTTAAATTTATAACTCATTTGTTTATTATTTATTTTTAGAGATTCAATGATCGTAACCACATTGGATACGTTTACAAGTCTCATATCGGGCTTCACTATCTTTGGAATCCTGGGCAACTTGGCATACCAGCTGGGCTATGATGACATCAGCGAGGTCATCGGCGCCGGCGGCACCAGCCTCGCCTTCATCTCATACCCTGATGCCATCGCTCAGTCACCTTTCGTTCCTCAGGTTAATATATAATAGAATTATTTTGATAAAGACCTGCTTTATTTATTCTTGTGTATGATAATCGCAAAAGTCTACGAAAAACTAAAATTAGTTATTTTATGTTAGTGTCTCTAAATAACACTCGATTATTTGTTGTCATCAATAGTCCCTAAATAAAGAGCGTGCTTTTTTTGTGAAATCAGATAGCAATCTCAAATCTGATTTCACAAAAAAAGCAAAATCAGATAGCACTCTCAAATCTTAAAAAAACCTACAACGCGACGTAAAGGATTCTACGACGGACGTAGAGGGGTCTACAACGTAGAGATCTACGACGTAGTCTACGACGACGTAGCGGGATATGCTGATAATGCTAAAGGGAGTTAGGCAGTGTCCTAATAGAACGCGATGACGCGATCATCGCAAGTTCGCGCGATCACGCGATCAAACGTACTAACGTCAAATAGGCGTCCCAATTGGCATCGCGTCGCGTCGCGCGATCGCGCGATTGTCAATCGGGACGCCTATTTGACGTTAGTACGTTTGATCGCGGTTTCGCGCGACGGTCGTATCGCTTGCTCGCGCGAAAATCGCGTGATCGCGTTCTATTAGGACAACGCCTTAGTTGTATGTTTATTATTTTATTCTTTTTTTTGTTTGAGAGCATATACTCCCAGATTGGTCCCATACAAATTTCATCAAAATCGATTCAGTAGTTTATTTTTTATATCCAAATAACTGAAAAAAATATGTCGTCGAAGTAAACAAAATTGCGTATTTTGCTTCCCTGTGACTTGTCTGATGCTTACGGTCACTTGAACCGTCCTATTGAAGTCTGTTGTCCTATGTTTTTGTAAAACCTTGTATTTTATCATTAATTGGCATTGTGTTACCAGCTGTTCGCGGTCCTGTTCTTCCTGATGATGGCGGTGCTGGGCGTGGGTTCGGGCGTGGCTCTACTGTCCACCGTCAACACCATCCTCATGGACGCCTTCCCCAGAGTACCCGTGCTCTACATGTCCATGATGACGTGCTCCGCTGGCTTCCTCGTCGGACTCATCTACGTTACACCGGTAATACCATTATCTCACTAATCTATAGCTATATATTTATTAAAATTATTAATGAATAACACCTACCTAGAGTAATTAAAAACTTATCTGCTCTATCGGCCGAAGTAGGGATCTCTCGGGTCTATATAGCTATAGTCTGTACAAAGATCTTAGTTCTTAATAAAATTAGAAAGGTTTTATATTTTTATCACAAGTTGTAAACATAGTATTAAGATCTTTTTTTGGAAAATAAACTTTATTTACTTATTACTTATTTATTTATTATTATTATTATTTAAAAGGCTTGATCTTGACTGACTGACCGACGACGTATATGCCAAACCTTTGAACGTAGAGACTCGAAATTTGAAAGGTTTATTCGTAATAAAGTGTAGGCGCGTACTAAAATAAAAGGAATTTTGTTAATTCGCAACGCAAACGAAGTTTTGGGTGATATTATAAAAATAACAAAACCAATTGCGGTGTTGCGACAAATGTTCTCGCACCGCCTTATTACGCAATATTTGACCTACTACACTTACGGTTCTACGAGCCTTAGTACATCAATGCACATTGTCACTTAAACTCATAAAAGTCTTCGTCATGTTATAAATCCTACTTTCAGGGCGGACAATACATCCTTGAACTGGTGGACTTCTACGGTGGAACTTTCATGAGACTGTTTGCAGCCATCGTTGAAACTATCGGCGTATTTTGGATCTATGGTAAGTGTAACTTCAACTACACCTTGTTTTATGAGCATATAGTTAAAAAAAGCCAAGCTAAGAAGCTATAGAAGTTGCTTTAGAATTTGGCCCGGACAGTAAAGACGCTGGTTCAAACCCTATAGAAGTCGTCATTTTGAGCGCATTACTATTTGGTTTCTAATAAAACCATTATTATTATTATTCAGCCATCTGTGTCCCACTGCAGGGCAAAGGCCTCCCTCCTCTCCTTCCACTCCTTGCGGCTAAGGGCGTCGCTGGTCCATGTTGGCAGGTATCCGTCCAACTCGTCCCGCCATCTCCTTCTGGGCCTTCCACGTCGTCGCTTCCCGTTTGGTGGGCTCCACTCCGTAGTGGTTTTTGCCCACAAGTCGCTGGACATGCGACAAACGTGTCCGGCCCAGTCCCACTTGAGGCTGGCGGCTTTCTGACCAACATCAGCAATTTGTGTTTTGGAGCGCAGTATGCTGTTCCGCATGCGGTCTGACAGCTTTATTCCTAGGATACTGCGCTCCATGGCTCGCTGGCATACCCCAAGAGCGGACTTCTGATGATTAGTCAAAGACCAAGTCTGGGCACCGTACGTGAGGATGGGAAGAATGCGCACGTCCATGAGTTTCTTCTTTAAGGATAGAGGTAGTGGTCCCTTCATAAGTTCTTTCATTGACCAAAAGCTCCTCCAGGCGTTCTCAGTGCGTCTAGTTATCTCTTTGTCTTGACGTGCCTGGAGAGAGACTATTTGGCCAAGATAGAGATACTCCTGGACGTACGCGATCTCCACACCCTCTACTTCTACTCTGCGCTTCGTGCTGTTCGTCATGAGCTTAGTCTTCGACATATTCATCTTCAGCCCGACCTCGAGGCTGGCTGTGTTAAGTTGGTTTATCATCAAGCTAAGTTCTGTAGCGGAAGAGGAGAACAGAACGATGTCATCTGCAAATCGGAGATTCGTTAACCTCTTGTCTCCAATGATTATTCCTCGCTCTTCCCAGCTACTGGCCAGACTCTTGAAGACCTCTTCTAAGGTGGCAGTGAAGAGTTTGGGAGATAGCGGGTCTCCCTGTTTAACACCTCTCTTTATAGGGAAGGATGATCCGGAGTTATGCAATTTGACAGCAGCAGTACTATGAAGATAAATATTTTGTAATAAGTTAATATATGTAGGTTGTATGTCTTGATTATGAAGTGCTTTAAATATTGCAGAATGATTGAGGCTATCGAAGGCTTTAGAGTAATCGATGAATGCAAGATACAATGGAAGATTAAATTCAATATGTTTTTCTAAAATTTGATTCAATGACTGGAGGTGGTCTGTAGTTGAAAGACCTCTTCGGAACCCGGCCTGTTCCGCTGGCTGGTGCATGTCTAGTGACCCGGATATTCTGTATTCTATGATTTTGATAAAAGTTTTGTAAGCGTGTGATATTAGGCTTATAGGGCGATAGTTACCTATGTCCGCTTTATCTCCCTTCTTATGGAGTAGTATTATATTTGAGTGGCAAAAGTCTTTGGGAAATATACCTGTCTGCAGTATTGTGTTAAAGAGAGAAGTAAGATGGTGGATGAGGACCGGTTCGCCAATTTTTAGCGCGTCGGTTGTGATACCGTCATGGCCTGGGCTTCTGCTGTACTTCATGCTAAGTAATGCTCGATGTACTTCAAGGTTCGTTATGGGATCTATGTCCGCAGAGCATGAGTAAGCTGTTGTGGTATGTTGGCTTTCCGGAAGGGAGTTATCTGCGTAAAGTTCCCTGTAAAATTCTGTGCAGATTCGAAGAATCTGTGATCTGTCGCCCTGTTTCACACCATTTTTATCTCTTAAGTTGCTTATGGAAGCTCTACCTATTTGTGTGCCTCTGATCGCTGATTTTAAGTTACGATTTTTCTCTAATGCTGTTTGAACTTTGCTTACGTTATAATTTCTAATATCTTTGCGTATACTTCTTTTCACTTCTTTGTCTTTGGCACTATATTCGCGTGTGTAAAGAGTCAGTTTCTGCCTTTCTTCTAAAAGAGATTTAGTTACACTACTGAGTTTATTGATTTTAGGCTTGATTTGCGTTATTTTTTGGCTAGCTGATTTAATACTGTTATGAATATTATTAAATTGAATTTGAACGTCATTTTCATCTATTGGCAATAAGCTATAACTGTTTTGCAATTCTAAAAGAAAAGTGTCACTATTACTCAATAAAGTGAATTTATCTAGTCGTTTAATCGAACTTTTAATGACCCTATAACGATGTATTTTAAGATTAAATTTTAATGTAATACGCAGAGGGCGATGATCTGAGTTAAATTTGAAGTTGTTAAGTATTTCAATGTTATTAATTATTTGTTTATCGGAAGAAAGACAAAAGTCAATTTCATTTTTGGTTGTTCCGTCAGGAGAAAACCAGGTCCAACGTCGGTGAAGTTTTTTGTAAAAGAAGCTGTTACTGAGACTAAGAGTTTGACCAAAAGCAAACTGTAACAAACGAGCACCTCGCTGGTTCCTGGTTCCTAAGCCGTGTGGACCAAGTATGCTGGCATTGTCTGTATCTAATCTTGGGCCAATTTTTGCGTTGAAGTCCCCTAAGACCAGAGTCCAGGTGCCTCTATGATCGTCGCAGGCTTTGTTGAGGAGGTCGTAGAAATCTTCGACCTCTTCATCTGGGTGTGAGGAAGTTGGTGCATACACCTGAACAACGGTAAGGGACTTCTTGTCCGTGATTTTAAATTTTAACAAAGCTATTCTATCTGAGTAGGATATAAATTCTTTAATATTGTTTTTCCATTTTTGGGAGACTAAAAATCCTACGCCGTAACGACTTGTGCTTTCACCAACGTAGTAAAATAAATTGTTATTTCGTTCTAGTATTTCCTCTCCATCTCTCCTGACTTCTGATAGTCCTATTACGTCCCAGTTAATGCGCTGCAAAGCGTTTTCGAGTTCTACCAAACGTTCTTCAGTTCTAAGTGTGCGGACATTAAACGTAAGGATATTTAAATTCTCGGAGTCCATTTGACGCGCCATGGTTGTTTGACAGGAGAACCTCGCCCGGGGATTGTATGCGCCCCATGCCCCGGCGGTCACCTGCCTACTGTCATCAGCGGTGATACCGCCGGGGACGCCGGGCACTCGGGGCCATCGCTTTGGAGTGTACTTCATGATTGGAGGGGGTTAGACCATTAATCCACCACGCTTGTCTAATGCGGGTTGGTGGAGGTGCTTTTTAGGAGTTTTTTGAATCCAAGGTCGACTATGCCTCTTCTGGTTAGTTTCCTAACCAGGTGTATGGTTATACCGCCATGATCGGTTGCTAGCTCTTCTGTCAATCAGCAGGAGGACCGCGTGCAGGCGAAACTAGCGGGGGTACGAAGATGTTGAGTGTACCCCTCCCTCCCTAATAAAACCATGCTAATAATTATTTAATGAGCGTAGATAACCGCTTATAAATACAAATATCTCTCTCAGGCTTGGAGAATTTATGCTTGGACATTGAATACATGCTGGGGATCAAGACGTACTTCTACTGGCGATTCTGCTGGGGTGTGGTCACTCCCGTCTTGATGTTTACGGTGTTCATGTACGCGTTGATCACCACGGAAGCGCTTATCTTCGGAGGCGATTATGTTTATCCAGAGGCTGCATATAGTGAGTAGTTTAATAGATTGATAGAAAATTATTGTATTGAAAGAAAGAAAGAAAGAAAAAAAATATTATTTGTAGACAAGTACACTGTATATAAGGAACATAATAATAACAATTGCTGTGGACAGAATAAAAACAGAGATCGGTAACATTTACGACAGACAGCAAATAGGTAGGTAGTATAGTAGTATCTAACTTATCCAGGTAAGGTATAATTAATCTCTAAGTATCAGTTGCACACAGTAATAACTTAAGTTTTTAACAATAACATACTAAAACCACTAAAACCGAATACAATGTACTGTTTTTTTTTTTTTTTTCATTTTATAGGTCTACCAACAATTGTTACAATAAAACATAGATACTTATAGACTAATTTTTGCTTTACAAAAGTATTTTTCTTGCTAATTGCACAATCACTTAAAGGTAAACACAGCATGTATAAAAACGAATATAAAGAGAAGCATAATTTGAATAAAATATATGTAATATATATATATATATGTGTAGTTTTTTTTTTTTTTAAAACACAATATTTAGAGATATATAACTTAAAAATTTACAGGGGAAAAAAAAACAACAAGTTATTATATAATTATTTTAGGATCTAATTAATCAAGATAATACTGTTCTCAGTGTTCTAGTGACCGTTAACACTAATGAAAAGTCACAGGAAAGCAAAATACACATTTTCGTTAACGGGCAGACTTATATTTTACAGTTATAACAATTTAAAAACTAAACTGCTTAACTGATTTCGATGACATTTCTATGGGACCAATCTGAAAGTATTAGGTACCTTCTAAATAAAAAAGTATATTTCAAATAAGTTGATAAATGAAGAATTTCTAAAACATAAAAAATTCGAATTGAAAACTTCCTCCTTTATTAAGGAAATTATTATGGTCTTTAGGAAATTTCATATAGTTCGTGCAATGGTTCTGGATCGTTCAGAACTTCTTAGCAAGTACCTAAATTTTATTAGCTAGGAGTAAATGCAATAACTAAATTGGAAAGAGCCCGACAGGGAAAGTCAAGGTTACAAAAGGGTAGACAAAAGTTTTGGCTAAGCAAAGCCTCATATTTTTGTTACTAACTACTAATGTATTTGATTCTCACTTTTAATTTCAGTTGCTGGCAACGCAATGCAGTATATTGGAATTGCAATGATTCCATTGTTCATCTTAATCACGATGTACAAATATAGATCTTCTAATTTCACTGAGGTGGGTTTTGCTAAAAAAAAAAAGCATACATCAAAAGATATTCTGGAATTAAAAATAATAATCATATTATTATTATTGCATCCAGAAAATTTACTACAGATCATAAATTCAAAGTCTTACATTTTCAGACCGTAAAACGCTCGTTCCGGAAGAAGGAAACCTTCGGTCCTCAAGATGAGGTGAAGCGGGTGGAATGGCGCGAGTTCCGCCGCGAAGCCAAGAACAATCGTGCGCTCAAGCGGAAGAACTGGTTCCACCACATTGCAATGAGTCTCGTTGGAGGATACAGGTGGAACGACTAACACCACTTCTGTTGTAGCCGGCACTTGTATCTCAATTTTTATTTATAACTTTAGGTTTATGATCATACTGAGTGACCCAATTTCAGTGGGCTTAGTTCCATATGGTGTAAGCTACTGCATGGCGTTGTTGTTGGACTTTCCAGCGACCCAAAATCGATAGATATTTAAATAACTGCTAGCAAAATTATGACGCATAAGTATTGTTAGAATATAATAATCATATCACTTAGAAATACTTTTTGTGATATTACTGCGTAACTATTGGTAAAAGTATACCTACTACCTTAATAACCTAAAATGTGCCTTTGTACAATAAGATCAATGAAGATTATATTTTTATACTAAGAACAATGTCTTATTTCTGTTTGATCCTAGTAGTTCCTAAACAAGACAAGATGTGATGCTCTTTTGACGGTAAGAAACCGGGTAAGCAATAACCAAATAACTAATAAGCTGATCATTTAAAAGGTCCTTGGCAATAACACACAAGATATAGTACTATCCTCTTTCGTAAGAGATCACACCAGACCATGACCAGAAATTCATGTTAAGTTCACTGATGTTTACCTTTACATCATACTCGTAGTACCTTTCCTTTAACTTTAACGTTGGGAAACAGTTTTTGTTTTATGTTGCAATCGGGCGAGACTCTTTTCATTTCGGCGCGGCACAGCACCGCTGCAGTAACCTGCATTTAAGAATCTATCGTATGCTTAGGTATGGTATGCCACACGGTGAGCTCCGGTGCCCGCACCACCCGAGTGATTGCCATCGCCCCAGTGCGACGAGATCTTTGCTGTGTGGTGCCGCAACGCTCCGTGTAAAACGGCAGTCATGTCGAGGCAAAGAAGAGATTTTGACACCTACATTGAGAAAATAAATCTGTCAGCAAGTTTAAAAAAACTAATCAATCTGTGATAATTTCTATCGCATCCTTAAATCAAACCTTGTCAAAAAAATTGTTTACTTGGTATTATTTGTACTGGTACAAATACCAGTTATCACTGAAAGGAAATATATCTAATATAATTAATTTAACCGGGGTAGACAATTGAACTAAACGAGACATCCCGATACATTTATTCCGAAGTTTAAAGTTACACCTCTGCTAAGCTTAAGCCTCATTTTTTTTTCATAAGAAACGTGTGTTTTCGTGTTGTCTAAGCACTATCGGTTATAATAAAACCGCTTGATGAAATAACACCCACAATAATACAGGCTTGAGAAAATGTCAAACCAGGTACAAGATGGTACTAAATCACCTTCCGTTTCACCTACGCTATCTGAACCACCTTCAGCTGCACCTGCACCTGACCGTCCCAAATGGGATAACCCTATGGAGTTCCTCATGTCCTGCATTGCTACTTCAGTTGGTCTCGGCAACGTCTGGCGGTTTCCTTTCGTCGCCTACCAGAACGGAGGAGGCGCTTTCCTCATACCTTACGTAGTCGTACTACTGATTATAGGAAAACCCATGTACTATCTAGAGACTGTATTGGGACAATTCAGTAGCAGCAACTCTTTAAAAATATGGGCTATGTCACCAGCAATGAAAGGTATGTAAAACAACTGTGAATAGTTTTGGTGCTATTTATGTATTAACATCATTTATCGACTCAAGAAAAACTAAGTTTCTGTTCCGTAGGAACCGGCTACGCGCAAGCTATCGGTGCCAGCTACGTTTTATCTTACTACGTTTCTATCATAGCTCTATGCTTCTACTACTTAGCTATGAGTTTCAATACGCAGCTGCCGTGGTCTCTGTGCAAACCGGAGTGGGAGAACTGCGTTCCTTCAGGAGTCATTGGTAATGCAAGCGGTGGAGGGACCAGCAGCGCTGAACTATATTTCACGTGAGTTGAACTATCTTAGGCCTATGAGTTGGTAATAACAACATTCGATATGTTTTTTACGAAAATAAATTGAAAGAGTAGTAAAGAAAAAAAAAAATTTTAAATGTAAATTTCCAAAGAGTGTTTCTTTCTAAAAACGTGGTTTCTAAGGCAATAACCAAAAATTTTCCAAAAGAAGATCAACGTTAAGCGTGCTCAAACAACACATAGATGTTCCAGATCAATATTTAACACACTCAATATGACTCAAGTTTAAGATGTACTGAAATTATCTATTTTTATTTACAGAAAAATAGTTCTTCGCCAACCTTCTCACATCGATAACGGAATCGGTAAATATCTAAATTAAGAAATTATTCAAAACTGAATCGTAAATAACTCGTATTTATTTCCAGGCGCGCCTCTCTGGGACCTGACCCTATGCCTGTTGGCTTCCTGGGTCACCATCTATGTGATCGTCGCTCGAGGCGTCAAGAGCTCAGGCAAAGCAGCTTATTTCCTCGCCTTGTTCCCTTATGTGATATTGATTATCTTGCTCATCAGGTAAGTGGAGTGGGACAATAAGAGTTCCAATCATTAAAATTAAAAAGAGCGTATTAGGTAGGTATGAGTAGGTGTAAGGATAATTTGAAACATCTTCACCATTCCACTTTAGTTCACTGTTAGAAGCAGACATACGCGTCATCAATGCTGGACGTAGACTCTCTCTACTTAATTCGATATTCAGCTCTTCGCATTACCTTCTTGCCAGCCGCCGTTCGTTTTTATGGCTTGTACTTGTGTATATCTTAGTACTATGTGCTTGTACGTAGTATCTTATTACTCTGTGGTCTGGCCGAATGATTGTATAGCACTACGATTAGCAGGCTTCACCTTCACCTAGCTGACTCCCTTGCCTTAATTTTATTTGAATTATTTTCCAGAGCCGTCACTTTGCCCGGTGCTTCCAAAGGCATTGCATTCTTCATAACACCCGAATGGAAAAGGATTTTGGAAATTAAAGTTTGTATTTTTTTAAACTCGCTTACGGCTGTTTATGATTCGATTGATGACACACAATTCGAGCCGAAAACCCTGAGTTAAACAAAAACAAAAAAAAAGTTTGGGCAAAAACTCCTTTTTATTTTATCACAATAATCGATTTATTTTAGCTATCGAAAGTAGTTTTCTGTTAATATGAGTCCCTGTACTCAGGTATTTTTGAAAAATCTATGTATAAAAATCAGTTTCTTTTTACATTTATTAACAAAATAATACGTACATCAGTAAATAAATTGCTACTTTTAGTTTCGATATTTATAGTTCTTACATTCCATGGGCTCACCTTGTTTTTTTGCAAAATTTACTGAACTGGTACTAACATATGATTAATTTTTAATCGCCCTATAAGTGTATGTATTTTGTTTAGAAGAAATCGCTCCCTAGTGTTGCGCTTGTACTTTTACAAGCGCAACATGTAAGAAATAAAAATAAATAAAATGCATTTATTGTCTTCACATTGTGCTTGTTATATTAAAGATGATGTTTATGTTTGAGTAGGTATTAGGTGTTCAATAATTTATCGATCACTTGTTAAGGTGTGGTATGCCGCAGTCACTCAAGTGTTCTTCTCACTGTCTGTATGCTCGAGCGCTTTAATAATGTTCGCCTCATACAACAACTTCACCGTAAATGTGTACAGGTTGGTTTCATAGTACGATACGGTCGTACACATACAAGTGTACGACCTTACTTATATCATACACTAGCTAAAACACACAACTTCTTTTGGATTGCAAATAAACTAAATTCCCTTCTCAGTACAACGCAAGGGCGTTAAAAGAAAAAAAGAAAAGGAAGAGTAAGGACTCTTCTTGATAAAACTGCCCTCCAACGTTCAGTTGTCAGAACAATAAAGCCTTTTATATGTATATTAACCGACGCCCTCAACTTCGTTATCGTTGCGTATTTTCAAATTCCTTTGTATTCACTTCCAGCTCTTGACGAACACATCCTCTAAGTTTCAAGTCTCTAAGTTCAGTGGTTTGGCCTGTACGTTGTCTGTCAGTCAGTCAGGTCCAAGCCTTTTATAATATTGATATTTTAGTTGAACTGTAAAGCAGTATATCAGTCAGGACATGTTGTTTTTATACAGTAGTGTGATTTCGTATACTTTTTTACAGGGATTCTTTGATCGTTACATCTTTGGATACGGTCACGAGCCTCATATCAGGTATCACTATATTCGGCATCCTGGGCAACTTGGCGCACCAGCTCGGCATCGATAACGTCAGTGACGTCATAGGGTCGGGCGGCGCCAGTCTCGCCTTCATCTCGTATCCAGACGCCATCGCCCAGTCGCCTTTCTTTCCCCAGGTATGCCCACAGTAGCGGCGTATAGGGCCTACGTCGTAAAACCACTACAGCTTAGACGGCCTACGGCGTCAAGCCCCTACAGCGTAGGGGGCCTACGGCGTAAAGCCCCTACCGCGTAGAGGGCCTACAGCATACAAGGCCTACGGCGTAGATGTATCTACGGCGTAGCGGGTGCTACGCCCAGTAATATCAGTTGGTAGCTGGATCGAGAAAAAAAATTACTCATGTTTTTCTACAGCTTCTAAACTTTGCCCATTGTGAATTTTATCCGATTTACTTCAGTAGTTTAGGCATGATTGACTAACGTTTAAGGCGTATAATATTTTGATTACGGTTTGTTGATATAGGTCACACGTGGGTCACACAATAGATTCCTACCTTACACTTTAATTTATCTATGTAAAATAAAGAACCTTTAAAAACAACATATTTTACTGTTATGGGTGTATCCTCTGCTCCTTTTATCTAAGTGAATACAAACGGTAGGTATATCAGATATTAAGAATTTATTTTTCTTCTTCTTATCGTGTCTTGCGAACCAGTGTGGTAAAAGAATTTCAAGTGCGCCTCGAAGAAGCTCCTTTCGTGGCACTTGACACATGTTTTTCGAACTTTTTAGCTTCTATGACATGCCGGTTTACTTACGATGTTTTCCTTCACTGTTAAGCACGTGTTATAATGCACACATAGGTTTTTTTAACAGAAAAAACCCATTGGTGTACGTTTGGATCCGAACCCTCGACCTTCGGAACGAAAGTCGCAGCACCTCCCACTCGGCCAAGATGGCTTATGTCGAGATAGATATGTAGATATATGAACACGTCATTGTACACCAACAAGAACAAAGCAGAGTAAAACAATAGAACAAGAATAAAATATCATACCATAAGGTAGGTAGTACTTATGCCTACTTGCACCAAACTGTCAAAGTCCCTAAGCAATTACTTTACTCGCTTAGTAGTTCTTAACAGTCCAGATTCTGACCATTAAGAACTGCCAAACGAGTAAAGTAATTGCTTAGGAACTTTGAAAGTTTGGTTCAAGTCGGCATTAGAGACTAGAACTACTACGACAACTACTAGTACTAGTTACTTTAGTACTAGTACGGCCAATTCACGGTCCATTATGATAAGATAAAATAAGATAATGTTTATTTCCAAAAAAAGGTTTACAAAGTTTATTTGGCTTATTTGTAGAGTACGTTGTTTATAGGTACATAATATACTTTGTTCTAAACCTATGTGAGACAAAGCTTAAGCTCTTCGCTTTAAGTAAGTTAAAAACTTGTATGTAGACGCGAGGGAGTCTTACTTCAGCTACTATTATAGAACTAGGTGTTGTTTACAATTCAACTCAATTCAATTCTATCAATGATGATTTACGATTGCAGTTCTTCGCGGTCCTGTTCTTCCTGATGATGGCGGTGCTCGGCGTGGGCTCGGGCGTGGCGCTTGTGGCTATCATCAACACCATCCTGTTGGACTCCTTCCCCAGAATTCCCGTGTTCTACATGTCTATGATTACATGCTCGGCTGGATTCTTAAGTGGACTCGTTTACGTTACACCGGTGTGATATCAATCAATCAATATTTATAATAAGCTTAAAGATTATAAAAAATGAAAACCCGACTGCGAAAATATAGTGCATTGACTGCTCATTCATTAATCCACATTAAATTTTAACATATGACTTAATTACCTAAATTTTTGTAATCTCCTTTTCATTTCCTTCATTTTGTTAACAAAAATTCGGTTTGGTTAACAAAAAAAATTAAACGACTTACTATTTAGCGCCAAAAATCCGCCATTTTGGTAATTTATTTAATAAACTCATCTAAGGATAATCTGGTTATTGGGACGAATCTAACGAAATCTTAACTCAAAATCCATCCAGCCGTTTGGAAGATATGAGGTAAGTAGGTAACAAAGAAATTAACTTACATAATGCATACAAGATACACGCGAAAAACATAACCCTTCCTTGGCAGTCGGGTAAAAAGCTTAGACAAGACAACGCACAGGCCAAACCACTGGACGCCAAGACTTGCAGACTATTATAAAAATCCTACCTAAATGTGGGATATAGGCAGGAAGATTATAATATTCAGATCGCAAGTGTACAACTAGGTATATGTTTTTGAAAAAATATATTTCTTTACTTTCAGGGCGGACAATACATCCTTCAATTGGTGGATTTTTACGGCGGAACATTCATGAGACTGTTCGCAGCTATCGTTGAAACAATTGGAGTTTTCTGGATCTACGGTAAGTACATAATTATCACGATTAATAATATACTACGAACTAGTTTTATTCAGAAATTATTCGGAATCACTTCCGCAGTTTGATTTCATTTACTCAAACTCTTACTGAATCATAAAGTTACAACACTTGTCTGGCCATAAAGATGATTCCATCGGAAGTTTCTTTTTTTCCCAATGAATTACACTGTGACACAGGGTAGTAACTCGTTGGGAATTAAAAGTTTCAACTAGTGACACTGACGGACGATGCACCAGATTGACCGTGAATCAATGGAAATACATTTATTTATCTATTTGCGCAGATGAATAACATTCACCTGAGTTATAAAGTACCTATAGGTATTGTAAATATTAGGGGAGGCCTACGCCCCGTAGCGGCGACTACTGCAGAGGAGGTTAGCGACGATAGTAACAACATCAATAGGTAAATATACTAGATAATCAGATAGGTTAATACACACTATTGTTTAGGAAGCTGTCAGAAATACTTATGCCTACTTGCACCAAACTGTCAAAGCTCCTAAGCAATTACTTATCTATCTTGCCAGTTCTTAACGGTCCAAATTCCGACCGTCAAAACTGTCAAGCGAATTAAGTAATTGCTCAGGAATTTTGATAGTTTGGTGCAAGTAGCCACTAAAGGCTTATTTATTTTTATTTTATTTTGTAAGTTATAATGTTAATTATAATTAAAATAAAAAAAAAAAATTTTAATGCTTCTGCTCTATCTCGTTTTCTGTACGATATATAGATGTTGTACGAGATTTGCTTTTAGAAAGTATTGTCATTGAGTTGTGGGCTACCTTGAAACTTTCAGGTGGAATCGGGCAGTGCTCGAAAGAGTTGCAAGATTCCACCCGGAACGACAGACAGATAGACAAACAAGAAACTGATGTGGTAAAAACTGAGGATAGGTAGGTAGGCACATATTTAAAACTGAATAAAATTATATTTTTATATGAATTTACAGGTTTGGAGAACTTGTGCTTAGACATCGAATTCATGCTGAAAAGGAAGACTTCCTACTTCTGGCGAATTTGCTGGGGCGTGATCACTCCCGTCATAATGATAACCGTGTTTTTTTATGCGTTGATCACCAAAGATAAACTTAAATTTGGAAGTTATATCTATCCGGATTCAGCTTACGGTAAGTGTGTTATTTTAATCGAGTTTGAGTAGAAACTGACCGCATAATAAACATGAACACTAATAATGTTTTTTTTTCTTTTGATTACAGCCGCTGGTCTCGCGTTGCAATTGTCTGGAATCCTAATGATACCCATTTTCATTTTTAAAGCGATGTATGAGAACAAATCAGCCACCTGTGTCGAGGTGAGTTTAATCATACCAACTCTAGTTTAATCTAAGTAGGTATCTACTATCTACGTTATAATATAAGAAATCTATTCGACGACGCAACTCGAACCACTTAAAATCCTTAGGTACCTGTAATGGTTGGCATTTGCCCCTAGATAGATAAACGAAAGATAAACGCTTAAGGTCACAGCTCAATGCCACGTCCGTGGACCTCTTGCGCTGCTGTGCATTGCCAACGCACGAGCCCCAAGTGGCTCGCGCGCGGTCCACTGGTTGACACGCGACATTTACTGGTGACAACGCAGCGTGGACCACCTGTCAAGTGGACGCCGAGCGACGAGTCGGTGCTGGTCGGGTGCTGGGTGACTTTAATGAGCTGTGACCTCTATTGTTTAGCACACCAACAAGAACAAAGCAAAAACTATTCGCTACTTAGAAGGCCAAATCCAAGCGAGTCGAGTCGTGAAGCCCAGAAAAACTAGGTACTTATTAAGTACCTATGATACGCTCTATCAACACTGAATTTCGGTTCTTCTTATGGTGAATAGCAAACACAAGATCATAAATCCCATTATTATCACAAATACGAAAGCTGAGGTGAGGTTGGTTGCATAGATAAATGTTAGTTTTTGAATCACGGCAAACTACTGAACCTTGTCTGAAAATGAGTGTGGCGTTGTTAATGACTTATTTGAACGCTTGGTTCATGTAAATAATGGTTTAATTCGATTTTCAGACCGTCAAGCGTTCGTTTGCTAAGAGAGAGACCTATGGTCCGCAAGAACTCAACAAGCGAGCCGAATGGCGCGAGTTCTGCCGCGAAGCCAAGACCAAGCGCGACCTCAAGCGGAAGAACTGGTTCCACCACGTCGCTCTGAGTCTCGTTGGAGGATACAATACGAAAAACTAAGTTGTTTTTGTTTGAATAGTTGCCAAAATAAGTTTCTGCCTGCCAGAACTTATGCTCGACGGTCCCAATTCTGAAAGGCCTTTCTTACTAGAATAAGTCCTGCACTTTCGTTTATTGTGGCCTTCGTATTTCCCAAGACTAACTAACCCCGATACATAATAATATTGCTTTGGAATGCCCAGTGTAGACAGTATCGTAAAAATTGCGCATTTATATGAAAAAACTGTTTTGTTTGAAAGCCTTCGGAGTACGAATGTCCTAAATTTATTACTTAGTGAGCTCACCTTAGAGATAATCTTACTTAATTATTGTAGTATTAGGTAACGCTTGTTACGTAATGTAACGCTTTAGCATTTATTGTATTTTCGCCGATTGAAGTTCGGAAAATATGATAAGTTGTAAACAGTTTACCTAGTCATTATTGAATCGTTGCAAAGATCAATAAATTATTTTATAGTTCCTAAACAAATGTGTTTCTGTTGCGTAATATACAGCTAGGGAAGGGAAACATACATAAATAAAAACACTTTCATAAATATGAATGAAGTTTATTGATAATAACTTGTTTCACAGAGTCAAAGACTTACCTGTTTAAAATAGTATTTACCTAGTTTATAATTTTGGAATCCATTAAACCTATTAAACTACGAATTAAACATCATTCCCCTTGAAAAATAGAATGAAACTTGAAAAACAGATAGATACCCTAACAGTAACTAATCCAAACTGACTTTTATTACAAACTAAAATGAAAGTCCTTACTATAAAAGATCGCGAATGTAGCAGATTACTTATGCTTAGATTTTTTAGACTTCTTCTTACTGGACTTTTTCTTATGTTTACGCTTCTTTTTCTTTTTCTTATGATCGTCTAAGCTAGAGTCAGACTCGCTCTCACTCTCACTAGCAGCACGCTTCTTCTTCTTCTTGCTGCGCTTCTTTTTCTTCTTTTTCTTGCGTCCATCTGATGAAGACGAAGATGAAGAATCGGAATCGCTTGAGGATTCAGATTCAGAATCTGGTTTCTTTTTGACATTTGTGAGGTCCAACTTAATGGTCTCAACCTCAATTTTAGGCTTCTTTACCTCAGTCCCTGGAGGTGATGAAGAGCGCTCGCGTTTCTTAGCGGGTTCTTGTTTATGTTCTATATCAGATTCGACGGCCTCGTCATAGTCAGGCTCGAAGTTGGCTTCGTCCAAAGTAGATTTCTTTCTTTCACGACTGCCCTTCCTTTCACCTGTTCCCTTTTTATCATGACTTCGGTCACGTGATTCAGAGGTTTCATGTTTTTTTCTATCAGGTTTGATGCTTTTATCCATTTCCTTTCTGCCGTGAGGACTACGGCCGCGGCGCTTTTCAGTTTTCACAACTTCAGCTATGACCCTCCTTTCGCTGGCGTCATGTTTTCGAATTTTTTCCTTTTCAACCGTGACTCTCCTATAAGGTTGCTCTTTTTTAGGAGTTTTTGATCGCGACTTCACAAGTTCAACAGTACTATGTACCACTCGAGTTTCCCTTCCTCTTCGCGAATCATCTACTTTTCCGCCCAGACGTTCCTTGACAGATAGCCTTGGCGGGGGAGTTTTGGAATAACGTGGTTTCTTTTCATTTATATCAATAGATCTTTTATCTGACTCTGTTGCGGGCACCGTAATTTGAATGTTGTTCATTGATGATTTAGATGGTTCATCACCGTACAGTTTTGCTCGATCACTGCTTATCTTCTTGATTTCAATCGGGCGGAGAGAGTTGATAGCTTTAGCGAAAATAGCATTTTCAGCACGTTTGATGACATCAGACGTAACTTTGTCTTGTTCAGCTTCTGGAGAGGATAATTCTCCTGGCTCTCTGGCCCTTTCTGGGTGTTCATCGTCTACTTCCCATTTAGATAGTTCTGGCAGGGGCGCTAACATTTCCTTATTGGAAGTATTGGTTGTTTCAGGCTCCAGTTTTAGATCTAATTCATCAGCATTCGCCTGAAGCTCAATGCCGTCGAATGGTTCCTCTTTGCTAGTATCGGCGGTTTTCTCGGGAGATTCTGTGTTTTCCTCGGCTTTAACATAAGTCTCCATTATTATTTTATCTATCGCTTCAGCAGATTCCCCGTCGTATAGCTCATCGTGCTGATTTTCTTTGGGTTCTATCTTAGGAGATTTTTTCTCCGTTGTGACTGGTTCTTGCACTGTTGAGGGTTTCTCATCCGTTTCCATTTTTATATTATCTGCTTTATTATCGGGAGCTGCTTCAGTAGGCTCGGGAGCTTCTTCGCTTGCTTTAGTTTCCTCGTCCTTCACTGACTCTTCGTCTTTCTTGACATCCTTGTCTTTTTTCTCTTTCTTTTCACGTTTTTTCTTCTTATCGCCATCCTTTTCTTTCTCCTTCTTTTTCTTCTTCCTTTCTTTCATCCTTTTATCTTTGTCTTTGTCTTTGTGTTCCTTGGCTTTATCTGGAGAAGATTTGTCACGACTCCTGTCATCCTTCTTTTCTCGCCTACCCTCGCGCTCGCGTTCTCGAGAACGTCCTTTGGACTCGCTGCGTCTCTTGTCGCGCACATCTCTGTTGCGTTTTGGAGATCCTCGTGTTTTTTTGTCAGGGGTCAGACGCTCGTGATCTCTTTCTTTTTCATAATCTCTCACTCGTTCCTCTCTAGATCTGCCTTCACGTCCTTTTCTATCCGGTTCTCTATTTCTATCCGGGTCTCTGCTTCTTTCGACTCTATCCGTCGGCTCTCGGCCTTCAATGTACCTTTCTCGATCGCGTCCGTCTCTCTCCCTATGTCTCTCATGTTCGGCATTGGGATGTCGGTGCGGCATTGGCGGGCGGCTCCGAACTCCCGTGCGAGACCCAGGGTGTGCGAGATCTCTAGGCACGCCACCCTCATCTCTATAATTATTGCGATAGTTAGGATCGTGAAAGTTCGGCGGAACCGGTTCCCTAGGATCCCTAACTTCGACAGTCGGCGGTCTGAAAGGTGGGCCTTCTCGAAAGTTATTGTGAGGTGCATTTTCTCGGAAACCACCTTCTCTAAAAGCAACGTTTCTGAATGGAGCGTCACGGAAAGGTGGTATGGCACCCCTAAAGTTAGGATCACGATAAGGTCCAGGCGGAACTCCATCTCGGAATGGTTGACCGTCTCTGAACGGCACGGGGGGTTGGTCACGGAAAGGCGGTGGTCCCGGCCTGAAATTGTCTCGAAACCGCGCATCCCCTACATGAACTTGAATTTCATTCGGAATCGGTAGAGGCATGTCTCTAAAACCGCCAGGCCCTTCATACTGTGGCGGTCTAGGACCGTAGGGGTCACGGAAGGGCGCAGGTGGCATTCGATCACGTTCGATGGGTATCGGTTGGCCGAATGGCGGTTTTTCGAAAGGTGGCGGCTCAAACCCTGGAACGGGCGGCTCCACTCCGGGAGGTATGTCATCGAAGGGCGGTCCTTCGTAGCGCCCGCGATACCCAGGCGGCGGTTGGTCAGGGGGCACGGCCATAGTCATCAACTGAGGAATAGGTTTCACACCCATAGGTGGATAATTAGGTGGTGGTAAATTATTTCTTGGTCCATACCTGCAAACAGAAAAAAGAGGAATTAATGTAGAGTAGGCTAATGTCTACTAGGCGATGCCCATTGTCATATTTTTCTATCATTAAAAACAAGTTCTTATAGTCTTCATTTCCTTTCGATTTATAATATGGTTAAGGCCCAGAATCCCGCGTCGCTACCTTGCTCGCAAATTAGTACATTTTTGAAGATATAAATTGATCGAGTATAAATTTCTAAAAAGTGGAGCGGTTAATTTATTACTCCCTCGATTTGTCACCTCACGAAATGTTTTAGTAATTATATTTTTTGTTTTGAAATGTAGTTTTTATTTGTTAACATAGCGAAGGAGATTGGGAAATACAGCTTTGTCCAATCTCCTTCGCTCATTACTTATAAATAACAACTCAGTCAATTCATATCTTTAAAAATGTTAATTGTGCGAGCGTGAAACAGCGCACGGGATTTTGGACCTTCAATTTATTTGAATTTCTGGGTATTCAAATTATTTCTGCCGAAAAATATGAATGTTGCCAAATAATTAAGATTTTTGGCAATTCAAATTATCCACAGCCCATCAATTAAACAGAATTGCCCCGCGAATCAAACCTGTCCCTTTTCCATCCCTTATGACCTATCTGCAAAACTAAGTCAGTATTTTATGGCCCCCTTCTTTATGGCTCGTATGTACTATTTAACATTGGACTACTCGACATTTTAAAGGTTTAATTTTGAATCTTATCGATATTTTCTCCATTAAAATTCACTTGCATATCTAATTATTTTACATTTTACCAATAGGTATCAATATTTAATCGAATTTTCCTTGGCGTGTATGTAGTCAATCTACTAGACTACACCCTTAAACTTGATTTAATGCAGGACTGATTACTTCAAAACGTGGCAACACCTTATTCGATTAATTAGTCTTTGTTACCGCTATACGGAGCTCCGTTGTAGCTGTAGGTAGATATTTTATCTTGTCTGTGAAGTAAAGAGATGTACTTCTTCAGCTGGAAAATAATAAGTTAGTATTAGTATTTCGTTGTATCACTTACATATCTGCTGTACTTACACTTTTAGACCGTTTTGAGCGATTATTAAACTGGACATAAATAAATATTTGTAATAAGTACATAATTTTTCAACATTTTTCTTATAATAATTCTGTTAGTATGTCAATGAGCCTAAATATTTTAAATAGTGAAGTAAATAAATAATTGAGTTACATAACAGGTATGATGCTTACTTGTGTGTTTTTATCTCAAAATTTACTTAAAACTAGAACACATAAATGAACTACCTAGGTACTATTATACAAACTAAAACAATATACTTAGTTCTTAAATCTAAGACCTTAAATTAATTAGTATCAATCAAAACGGTTTTTTGTTAATATTTCTGAGGAAGCTATAAAAAGCAGTTATTTTTAGACATTACTCAGGGTCATCATATGCCGCCTGGTACCTTTTTGGTACCAATTTAAAATTCTAGCAAAGCCAGCAGAGGTTGCTCAAATTTTAAATTAAGGGTACCTAGTTTAGGTCAATTTAAAAATTTATCGCAAAAAAAGTAGCTGGGTAGAGTGGGCTGGTGAACGTTTTAGTAGTGCTGCCTTGTTTTGATTTCTTTTTAGCTAAACTGATTCCAAATAAAATCACATTGCATCATACACAAGTAACTATAATAAATGAATTACCTATGTTTTAAGTTTTGATGACTGATGGATGTTTGACACGCCTAAACTACTAAAATGACCATGCGGAAAGACATAATAGGCTACTGTTGATCTTAGTGCTATTTGAGTGAGGTTGTTAAAATTAAATGAAATAGTTTCAGATTTTCTTAAATAAGTACGACACTTTATGAGAAGTTGTTTTATTTTGATGGTCTAATTATAATACTCCCATAGGAATTATTGGTTCTATTGAAATTATTTCAAAGCCCAAAAAGTAACATTTATCAAAGAAAGTTTGTATGAATCGATTCTATTCCTTATCAAAGCGGTCAAAGCATACATTTGAAGCGTCGCTGACACGAGGCCAGTTAACAAGCTGCTATTCGGCGAGTTTAAAAGCTAGCGAGTGAGCGAGTTAGCGGTCCGGAAGGATAGTCAACGAGCAGATTGTAAAAAGCCGATGACACGGGGCGAGTTTACAAGCTGCTACCGAACTCACTGGTTTGTAGCTTGTAAACTAGCCTTCATCAAAGCTTTATAGTTTTATTTTATTGCATTAATAGAAATGCATTCTGTCATTAAATTTACTGATAGTTAAATCTTATTAATATTATCATGTAATGAATATAATGATAAACAAAGACTTATACACCTATCGTACTTTAGGAGGCGCTTCTAAAATATTTTACTGATTTCTATCGGACGGTACGATTATTGATGGTAATTTTTATTAAAATAAACCTACTAAATTTTGAAGATAAGCTAATGAAACTTTTACAAAGATCGAGATAGGGTTTAAATTTACCTACTTCCCTTTTTATTAGGGTTCATTTATTTTGCTACACCCTATAGTCGGACGGATATTTCCTTAGAATTTACTAACGTAAAACAAAATCATCTGAGTTACATCTTGTACCAGGAAGGGCAAAAACTTTGCAAAAACGAAAGTTTACTCTGATTTGATGAAATTGATCAAGTAGGGGACACGGTACAGTCGCCTTCACTACGATGTCTATGAGTCAATGGTTTGAAAAAAAAAATAAACAAATGTTTTAAAGGATGTGTTGAAGTGATAACTTTGACATGCACAGACTAAACTAAAAAAATATCAACTTGTGCCATAATCATGTATGTGTCGCAGCCAACTAGCCTAATTAGCCGTTCAATCAACTGCCTGGCATTTACAACCTAATAACACACACAACAAAAGATGGATTACGGTAGACACACGCGAGCGTGCACAGCCTAATGATAGAAAATCATCTGAGGCAAAAGAAACTGGCTACGGTCCTGGAGCTTGATTTGCTAAGCTGTCATCAGTTCTCGTTATCGAATGGTACGTCAATTTTGGCATAAAATGGTAGACCAAAATGCAAAAATTGACGTACCATTCGATAACGAGAGCTGATGACAGCTTAGAAAATCAAGCCCCTGGCCGCTAATTGAACGAAGCGACACGGCCGTTTAGTAAAAAGGCTAGGCAGTTAATTGAACGGCTAATTACCTATTTGGCTGCAACACACATGCATTTCTCATTAATGAAGTTCACAATATTATTATTTTTTTATCTGTATTTTTTACTATGTGCGCATTTTGTATCAACACACATTTTGCTATTTGTGACGTGTAGACTTCTCAGTACAGGCGACCTTTTCAGTCCAGTTGGTCTTTTACACTTGGCTACGCAACTACTTATCCTACCAAAATAACAATAAGATTTTGCCTGCAAATCATTAGTATTATAGGTACAGACAGGTAAATAAAAATCTTTAAATGATTCTCATTAAATTTATTAGACTAAATGCAAAATTGATAAAAATATATAAATCCAAAAATATCACAGACAAAGAAAATATTATAGATTTATACAACGTTACATTTACGGGTATAAGCCTTTGTGTTTACAAAATGTAACGTTGTTTACAGTACCTATTCTGACTAGATTAGGTTGGGTTCGGCTTGCCAGAAATTGAAAACAAATTATATCAATGCATTTATCGAAAAGTACTATGAGGTACTTCAATACAGATAAATAAACATTGGAAATACAAAGGTTTCTTAGTGATTAAATTTACACATTTTTGTAAAAATAAGTAATTGCAGGTATGGTTGAATATAGAAGAATAAACATAGGATGAAAAACACGTCAAAGTAAGTACGTGTACAGTAGAGTAGTAAATGTATGGCTCTTTAGCCAACTACTAGTTTAGTATATTTCATATTTATTCTTCACAAGTTACA
This sequence comes from Lobophora halterata, assembly GCA_932526365.1. Taxonomy (NCBI): domain Eukaryota; kingdom Metazoa; phylum Arthropoda; class Insecta; order Lepidoptera; family Geometridae; genus Lobophora; species Lobophora halterata. The sequence goes on from OW052012.1 coordinate 5,847,889, forward strand.
TATTTTCTAATTTAAGTGAGTATTTAAAGCCGCAAGTTTGTTAAGTACCTACATTTTAGTTGCAGTGCTCTGGAGCTATTTTAGCTCAAAATATTTATGCTATGTCATTGTTATTGAAACTGCACCATAAAAAGTTGATAGAAAAATAGTTTAAAATGTAAATTTAAAATAGTTTAAAACTTTCTTAACACGCGCTTACACTTTTTGATAATTAAATCCAAACATGTTTTTGTGTGTGTTTATGGTTTGATCTGTCTGCGTTGTCTGTCAGTTAGTCAGCCTTTATCGATTCATTCGCCAAGAGCCAGCCATAAGTTAAGGGCATCAGAGTCGAAAGTATCCGAAACCTGTGGTGGCAACGGAAACTCTACTAGTTAGTCAGTAAGTACTCTAGTAGTCTTAGTTATTTTTGTTTGACCTTACGTCAACCGGTGCGCACCATTGAAAATTCTTTAGGTTCATTCATCATTTGGAAAACTCGGGTACCTAGCTCGAGCCAGCTCGCAAAAGTGCCAGTGTCATTCTCCGAAAGATCTGACTGCACAGATACAATGTACGCCTTCTGCATTGCCCACTTAATTTTTTTAAAACAATGAAAAACCTGTGGTGTATCATATATATTTTGTGCGATTGTGTGTCTCTATCATACCGCCGTCACCGCTTTACTAAGAGACCCCCAGTTTACCCCCACACTAGCGTTTTTCGAGAGTCGTCGTCGTGCCAGCGTCCGCACAGCGTCGACGCGACGTCGAAGCCGCGGCGAGACGTGACGCCAGCGCTGGCCGCCTGCCGAACGCCCCGGACTTACGCGGCGCCAGCGCAACGTTTTTTGCGAACAAGTACAAGTACAAGACGACGCCGCCGCGGTAACGCGACGCCAGCAAAGCGTTCAGTAGCCGGCCAGCGCTGGTGTCACGACGCCGCGTCGACGCTGTGCGGACGCTGGCACGACGACGACGCTCGAAAAACGCTAGTGTGGGGGGTCTCTTACTCGTGCTCTGTCTTTCTCTCTCCCTACCTTGCCGTCTTCAAGCTTGTTTTTGGATACCAATAAATTTATCTTTATCTTTACCCCAGTATAGCGATTCTGTCAAACCAAAATATAACACTGCTAATAAACTGGCACAACTGATGCGGGCGGACTTGCATAATATTTGCCGAAGAAATATAATGTTTAAGGGATGAAAATTTACACAAATAAACATACACCATGTAATAAAAATCAATAAAAAATAACAAACATGCACTTTCAAAAACAGATATCAATAAAGCATATTAAATATACAGATAGGTGTGTCAATATTTAACAAGTATTATCGCATCAACATTTTAACATCACTTAGTGCGGTTTCAGACTAGCGTATTTTTGTCGAGCTTATAATTGGTACTCGCGAAACTTCAAAAGCTTATACCAATGGTAACGCTCGGTTATTTCTAGCGGGTGTCACGTCTCCGCTCTCTCGCGATGAGCGCAGTCACCCGTACACGCGCTGCAAAATACAAAACACGAGCGTCGAATCCGCTAATCTGAAACCGCACTTGGACAAAAAATACATTCCATAACATTCGGTACTTTACATATTTTTTTTTCAAGCTATACACAATGCGACTTTTCACGGTTACACGTCCGAGTTACAATTTTGACACTATCTATGGAAAGTAAAATTACACATTAACTATTATGAATTACATAACACTTATTTCAAATCGATAACTAGTCGTCTAGTTAATAAATGTAATTCCATTGTTTCTGAGGCAAAATAATGGGACCGAACGGCATATCCAAGGGAAAAAGGTCCAATTTTGGAAAAAAAACTTCATTTTATGAATACCAGCAGCAATAATACTCTTTTAATGATAAAAAACTGCATTTGTTTATCGTTAAAAGCGTATATTGTAGCGTATAGCGTATATCTAGCAATATTTTTTTTGCTACACCTGTATTAATACACTCGAAAATAAAATAAATAATACCGACATCTAGCTGATATTTGGTCACTTTATAAGCTTTTATATATGCACAATACGCAAAATAAAACCAAAACATCAAGCATCATTCAACAAACAACACAAAAAGAACAATTTATGTGTAATTACTACAATTTTACACAATTATAACAAGGGACACGCATAGTTGAGGCCAAACAGGTGGGGTAATAGAAATTGAAATATATGAATAATTCTGAGACTAGTACAATATGTATGTAGTTAACATTTATTGTTTTTCTACCAAAATATAACATCAAAATCAGTGGATTCGATTCTTAAGATCACGAGAGATTGTTTTCAACTCTCTCTCTACCTTATTTCCATTTTTCACAGTATTATATTTATTAATTTGGTCACCACATTTTTTAGTATTTTTATTTTTAAATTAAGATTTTTTTATCAAATTTGGAACCTTGTAGTACATATAGTACAAAGTTTGTCTTAAGGAAGGTGCTGACTGCTGCCACACAGTTTTGTTTTAACTTTTGCAGTGGTCAACACTCACATTTTCTTATTATTATTATTGTGGGCCTGAATTGTCCTACTGCAGGGCAAAGGCCTCCCTTCCTTCTTTCCACTCTTTTCTGTCAAGGGCTACTGTCGACCATTCTTTCAAGTGGGAGTCTAGCTCGTCTCTCCATCTTCTCCGCGGTCTGCCGCGACATCGTTATGTATTCCTTTTTTATTAATTATTTTTTTTATTTGAACCAGACTTTAAAAAAACTTAATTTGGTTGTTACTATACGGTTGTATGTTTGTTACCAAAGACGACACTAATGGTCAATGGTCGAGTGGCAAGTGGGTGGGTTAGAATGCCACGCCAGTGTCGCAGAGTCAATTCCGCATTGGGAAGTATTCTATGTAAGTACGTCGTATCTATGCATTAGAAGTCTCACTTTCCCATCACATTCTATTACTAAATATTACTACATACTTACAGTGTACTAATTTCTCTTACAAATCACAAATTCAAAATGACAAATATAACACTTCAAACTTCTAATATAAAATACTTACGAGTATACAAAATAATTTATAAATCACATCAGATTATCACAGATTTGTGATACATTTTTTTCTTTTTAATTGATTGGTTTGTACAAAATTTCACATTTTAAATACCTAAATGATTAGTTACAGATTTTAATTACAAGATTGCATAATTATTTTAAAGGCTCCGAGTTTTTACGATGATCGCTGCAATTTTATTCAAGGAATAATAATAAATTAATAATAAGTTTTTATGCCGGAATATGGCAAATGTACGTACGCGTACAAATAACGTAATAAGATGTTGTAAATATCGAAAAATCTCAAAACAAAAAAAAAACATCTTCTCAAAACATATTCTCATTGAATTCTATCAAAATAAAATTTTATATCATTTTAGTGATTTTAAATATATTTTCTAAATTATACAGTGTTTTCAAAAACTTAACTCCAAATTAAATGGAAAATAGCCAAGCTTAACTGTCTACAACTACTCTACCAACTTAAATTTACGAGATCTATGCCTAGCCTGCTTGCACCAAATTGACCAAATTTTGGTGCAAGTCGGCATAAGTCGTTCAACTTATAAATAGTAGTAAGGCTCACATAACCATCATACTGTATAACATACAACCGGCTACAAAAATAACTTTGTATTCAATACTTACATCACGATTTAAGTAGTAATGACTCGGAACCCCATCACAGTGTGTGGTTTAATACTTACTCAGTCTAGTTATTTTAACATTTTCAGGTTGACAAAAAGTTAAATTCGTATAATAAGAACAATAAGTAGAAAACAGAGGTAATATCACAGTTTAAAATCTTAGAAATGCCTTAAGTTTAATAAATAGTCTTCCAATAGTTTCTCGAAAATCAGCGCAGCTTCGAAGATATCCGGATCGTCCGCGCCGTAACTGCATCGCTGGTCGACGTCTCCTTACTTACCGTTTAAACGCACTTTTTTACAAGAACTAAAAACCGAGTCACCTCATAAACAGAACAAGCTGTATTACAACCCTACAGTTAATCCGCAGTAACCGTAAAATCCGCAAGGGTCCGGGGATATGGAAAATACCGCACAGGTTCAATCCGCAAAGCAATTTCGTTAGATCAATGGTCAGACGATTCCAATCATTAGTGATCAACGGGCGCATCGGAACACTATTTAGAGTTTTACATTCGTACCTGGCTCCATACGGCGGCTCTACGTTACGACGCGGCGGCGATAACAACTCGTCGTACACTCCGGGATACCTATTGACAATCAAATACTCCAATTAATCGTACGAGAATAGAATAGTTACTCAACTTTAACATATCTGTATAGAATGTAGAGCTTCTAAGTGCATTCTTTAATTAAGTAAAAGGCATTTTGTCTGAAAAAAGACTAATTTTATACATTAGGCACTGATTTAAAAATAATGAAGTAATAAATACCGATGCGGCGACCGAGGCGGTGGCGAGCGACCCATCCGGTGAGGTGATCGCGGCGGCGAGCGGAGCGGGGAGCGAAGCGGAGAGCGAAGCGGCGACCGGAGCGGGGAGCGGTAACGCATCGGCGAGCGGTGGCGGCGCCGAGGCGAAGGCGACCTGTTTGTGAAATAATAAATTAAACCTGAAGCCTATTATTAACTCTTACACAGGTTAATATTAAGGTCATAATTTCGATGACTAGTAATCAAATAAAGGTAATAAATATTTACATCACATTTTTTATCTAGCAATAGTAAGAAATAATGTATCTAAGGATAATTACCGAGTAAGAGACAAGGTGCGTTCGCGTGTGCGCCGGCGCCGCGGAGACCACGGCGAGCGGCGCAGGCGGCCGCGCGACAGCGAGCGCGATCTGTACGACACACAACCTTACATCACACATCGGTCAGTACGCCTTATGAGAAGGGTCATGCGCATTAAGCCTCTACCAAAATAGTGCATATTTAAAATATGTTTGACCATTAAAATAAAGCCTTCGCCAGTTTTTTTCTTACTCTGGTTAAAATCAACTAGAGTTTTAAAAAACTTAGCAGAGAATTAAAATAATATATTACAACTAGGGGTGTAAATGTATGTTAGAATAAAATGTTTAGTGTAAGCATTGTTTTAGCCTTCAACAAAATATACTCAACAAACACCTCTAAAGCTGTTTTTAGCTTTACATGATATTATTAGCATGTTACAAGACCATGGACTACCACAAAGAAAACATGCAAAAGAATGGCAACGAGATGATACATGCACGACAACAAGCGGCAGGGACGAAGCGGACGTACAAATTAACGAACCTAGAGTAACGGATGCGACTGGAGCCGCGGCTGTGGGGGCGAGCGCGCGGCGAGCGAGGCGAGCGAGGCCCGCGGGGCGAGCGGGGGCCGCGGGGAGAGCGCGGGCCGCGGGGCGAGCGGAGGCCGCGCGGAGAACGCGGCGGCCTCGGCGAGCGGGAGGCGCGCAGGGGCCGCGGCGAGTGAGAGGCACGCGGCGGCGGGCGCGGGGAGCGCGACGCACGCACGGGCCTCGGAGAGCGCGACGCACGCGTCGGCCTCGGAGAGCGCGAACCTCGGACGAGTCTCGGAGAGCGCGGTGAGCGCGGCGAGCGAGGCGAGCGGGACTCGCGAGAGCGCGGGCTGCGCGAGCCGGACGCGTTGCGCCGCCGCTCCTCTCGCCGCTTGGCCCGCATCTCCTTCTCACGGATCATCCGGTTGAACGCCTCCAGCGGATCCTCGCTGCGCCTACGACAACACACGCCGCTCTTTAGTGTCATCTATCGGTACTTGATCGTGAACGAAGGGAATAAACATTTTGAAGAAGCTTACTGCCTTTCGACTTATTTACTGAGGACGAACTTAGCCAGTATGACTCAAACAAAAAAAAACTAGGTCAGTCAGATAAACTGGCCAAATAATGACCCGAAAGTAATCCGAACAAAATAAAAAGGAAACGAAATGGTAGTAGTCATAAACTGAGTAAATGTTATGTGTGTCACAGATGTGGGAGGGAAGTGAATGAACTGGCATACCCATTGGGAGAGTCCTTGATACCGGGCGGCGGCGGCTGGTACGGCTCGCGAGGGAAGCGCTCGCCGAAGGGGGCGGGACCGCGCACGCCGGGCACGCCGGGCGGTGGCTGACGGACGAACGGAGGACTGCAAACAGTACATCCATCATACACATACACATTTTATCTTAAGCGTCGATAACACACGGCTTTTTTACACGCTACAAGCCAGCGACTTCGCTTGTAAACTCGCCCAGTGTCACCGGCTTTTTTACAATCTGCTTGTTGACAATCCTTCCAGAAAGCTAACTCGCTCACTCGCTAGCTTTTAAACTCGCCAACAAGCAGCTTGTAAAAAAGCCATGTGTCACCGACGCTTTAATGACACGCAACAGAGATGTGTTCTCTATCACCTTCATTTTGCTATTTGACATAGAAAGCTTATCAAAACTTCTGTGAATGCCCTATTATGGTATTGCTAGCATGGATATTTTTTTACTGAACTTAAACGATGCAAGTTATTTTCATGGAACTCACGCATTGTAGTGGCGACCAGGAGGCGGCCCTCCAGGAACAAATTGAGACGGCGGTCCACGGAAAATGGGCTGGAATAAAGAAAAGTTTTCAAAACTCTCAGTCAATGCAACTTATAAATAAAATCAAAGTTCTTAACAAAACATACAACAACCGCCGACTGTTCTCTTGTGTCTCGTGTTCTAGTGATCGTAAACACCACAGGACAGCAAAATACGCTTTTTCATTTATTTTAATGAAATTGTTTTTAGTTATTTACGTATTAGGTATCTTTCAAATAAAATAATTGTCCAAATCGGTTATTTTATTATATGACAAGCATAAAAAAATACAACCGAATTAAAAACCTCCTCCTCTTTCGAAGTCGGTTGAAAAGTAAGAAATTTTGAAATAGTTTATTACCTGTGCCATAGGATCACGTCGTTCGTCAACAGTTGGTGTACTGGCTCTTTGCTCGTCAATTCTATGAGGAACCTGAAAAAAATATATCTTTGATAATACTGTTTTTATTAGTGAACGCCCAAAGTGATATGAATATATAAAGAAATACATACATTTATTGGTCCATCGATTCCTGGAGGCTTCATCCCAGGGGGTGGGCCTAAAACAAAGAAAATTTTATTATAACACAATCCAAAAAACTAAATACAAAGAAAATCCCATCTCCTCCGCCACCACATTACCCAGAAACTGTAGATATTAGTGTGGTTTAGAGTAAGATTTAACTTACTAACAAAGCATACCTCAGCAAACATATTAACAACATCTAATTGCGTTAACAAAAGGCTGTACTCAAGATGATAAAAGAAACGCAACATATCATAATACCTTACATTTTATCACGAAACTTAACGAATCAGCGCAACTATAAGTACGAGGCGTTGTCTAAATAGAACGCGATCACGACGCGATGCCAATTGGGACGCCTATTTGACGATAGTACGTTTGATCGCGGATTCGCGCGACCGACGTTCGCGCGAACTTGCGATGGTCGCGTGATCGCGTTCTATTAGGACAATGCCTAAAGAAAAAAGATCTACTAACAATAACATGTTAACGAGCAAAACCATGTTGCCATAATAATAGTTTTTTTAACAAAACAAAAGTCTTTTTGGATGTATGAAAGTAATTTTCATAGTAAAAAGAATACAAAGATTATAGCACAGATATGTTATTGAAATACGGCAATAAATATAATTTTTAGACACTTGTTTTAGCAATATATTTAACCCAGAAAAACTTCTATCTCGACATACCATATAAACTTTTGCATTGTACATTCGGACAAACCACCGCTACTGTTAAACACATAAGCGCGATTATACATAGCATACACGCAGGACATGCAAGTGATTAACGCAGTGAAAAATACAATAGAGCGCGATTATTATGCTAAATTTAACCTATGATGCATTGATATCACCTTATATCGCACAGTTTTGATTGAACTTACTAGTCAAAGATTAAAGCTCCTTGAAAAAAAATAGACGGCATTTTTTCCTTAAACCACCAATTTTTAATTACCAAAAAAAATATTGGCAATGCAGACGGGGTACTATGTTGCATCTGTGCAGTCTGAGTTTTGGATTTCTACAAAATGGCGGAGTGACAGCGGCGCGAGTGCGGCGCCCGAGCCGAGCTTTAGCGAGCTGGCTCGAGCTAGGTACCCGGGTTTCCCAAACGATGAATAAAACTTAAATTATTATCAATTAAAGGTACCGCCTGACGCGAATCTATAGGAAAACGACTAACGGTAACAGTTATCCGATTTTATTCAAATTTATTTTGTCAAAAATTCGACTTTTTTTCAGGTTTTTTTGCCGTATCACGTATATACCACATATATCACGGTATATACGTATTCAGTAACGGCAATTGACTATGCGTATTTTTTTTATGGTGATTAAAATTTGACCGTGTATATGCAACTAAACAAAATATGTGTCACATAAAAAGGAAAATCTAATTTGACAGCTATAAAACTGACTCTCAAACATAGAAGAATGCATTTTATTATGCATAACCCAGAAATGGAACACGTGAATTTAAAAATAAAATAAAAATCTTAATCATGCATACTACGCGCTCTATAGTATATTTCCGTGACTTTGGTTTTGATGCCTGAACCATAATAAAGACAAGTGCAGGTTCCCTGGCTCGGTTATCATTATCAGACATGAATCATGGAGTATGTGAGGTGAGGTAGCCCTGTACCGTATCGCGCGTGGCGAGGGGGCGGGTGTGGCGGTTGGCGCGGCGCGTGCGCTCGGGGAGCGTGCACGCGCGCCGGCGGCACCTTCACTGTGATGTTGTCGTCGCCAGAGCCGTCAGACTCCTCGCACACCGAACCACGACGCTCTAGGTTTTATGTACATGTTAGCTGCCAGGCTTGTGTACACCATATATAGGTTGGAGGGGGAACAGCGACGTCGCAACAATCTGGCAGTTCTGGGTTTTAAATGCTTGATCAATCAAAATAGTTAACCCACTCTGAAGATCGAGAAATACGTACTTAGAGCTATGATAAGACAAATGTCGTAGTAAAACCTCATGAGTTCTGCTCGGACATACTTAAAGCTATGACATGACATAAGTTAATTTTTTGAGTTCTGCCCAGACAATATTGCGATGTCGCGTCTCTTAAATACATATCGACTATTCGGAATATAGTGTGCGTCTCATAAAAAGAATGATCAGGTGAAGTCAGCCTCTGGACCGCGCACACAAATAAGTTTTAATGTGCACGCAAACTTCAGGGAAGTCATACTAATCCGTAAGTCTTTGTTTTCAACTGACTTCAAATATGTATATCTAGCCTTAAAGTTTATAAAATCCGTAATTAATAATTGATTAAATTTATTTGATTAATGAATATTTCCCGATGAATGTAAATGCGACAGAGATAGCACAAGAAACCAGTTATTTTCATGACTCATTAAGCAAGCACCAAAAGGCCCTTGAATATTCTAATATCGAAGACAATTTGTCGAAAACTTACGATTAAATGCAGCTTGCTCTTAAAAACGTAGATTAACAATCCCATAACAAAATCGATTAGTCAAGATAAATCAACAAACAATTATTTTTTTAGAGAACAAGAACACCACCAGACACACGGCACACCTTATCAATACTCTGTCTGTTACTCTCTAAACCTAATAATTGTCAAGTAACTTTGAGTACAAAACTTTTAACTGGACGCAAAATTGTCTCTTACATCTTCCTTCTTTAGTAACAAGTGACAATAAAGTAAAAACAATATTTTAATACAAAACTTTATTTAAATAGGAACTATAGAATGATTGGATGAGTTTCAGCTTATGAATAAGGCACGTGAATTTACGCCTTTCAAACGATGTTGGAATGTATATTTAATACAACTATTAATTTTCCTTGTTCCGTTTTCTCGCTTTACTTGTAAAATGTTTACTTTAAGGGGAATCCTCAAGGCACGTTTCCATACAAAATGTTTCGGACAAATACTCAAAAAGTACGCCGTGTTATAGTAATTTCTTCACACGATTCGTTTCGTCCATGTTTTTTTGATTTCGTCAACAAAAAAAGTGAAAGGTTTCATACTCTAATTTTGATTTAACCCTACTAACTTAAATAGTGTGAAGAAATTACTTTAATACGGCGTACTTTTTGAGTATTTGTCCGAAACCTTTTGTATGGAATTGGATTCGAGGATTAGCCTTAAGTGCGTATACTTTAGATAAGTAATAAATTACCAAACGTAAGACAGAGCTCGATGAGAAAACATAATCAGTACAATATCAGTTGGCTTTAAACATTTCACTACCTGTGTTTTTTAATATATGAATTTGTATTTGCAAAGTTACAAGAAGTGTCAATCGTGTGATGTTGTGATATTTAGATCACTTACCGTTAACACTCGGCGCGGCTTGAGCAGGGCCGTTTCCAGTAGGCTCGACGACAGGGGCTGCTATTGAACAAAACAAAATACTCTATTGTTTATCTACGACCTACATAGTGTACTATACTATTACTAGTCAATACTAGCCAAAAGCTTATAACTAGTAGGGAATAATAAACTATTACAATAATATTTGACCATTGAGGCTAATCCTGAAATCCAATTCCATACAAAATGTTTCGGACAAATACTAAAAAAGTACGCCGTATTATAGTATTTTTTTCACACTATTCGTTTCGTCCATATTTTTTGATTTCGTCAACAAAAAAAGTGAAAGGTGTCATACTTTAATTTAGATTTTATACGTGTTTTAAAATTAACCCTAATAACTTAAAAACACGTATAAAATCTAAATTAGAGTATGAAACCTTTCACTTTTTTGTTGACGAAATCAAAAAACATGGACGAAACGAATAGTGTGAAGAAATTACTATAATACGGCGTGATTTTTGAGTATATGTCCGAAACATTTTACATGGAAATTTGCCTTGAGGATTCCCCTTGACTAACACTTCTTTATGACTTATTGGTTTTCATCGAAATATAGTTTTGTTAAGATCTTCGTCGTAAGACAATACGTAGATACGTTTGTGAAACTATTTCAATAATGATACAGGCGTAAAGCTGCTAATTGTACAAACTATATGTTCCAAGGATGTTGGAAGGTTTTTAACGTTACCTGGCCTTGGAGGCAATATCAGAGGCATTTCTACAGCATTGGCGGGAGCACGATGAGGCATCCGCCTACTGTACCCAGTCTGGTTTCTGAATGTTGACACGGAGTTTCTAAGGAACCTGAAATAAGAAAAAAAATACTTCCTTCATGGGCATCGCCAGAGGGGGCAAAGGGGGCAGCAGCAGCCCTTAGTCCTTTTGATAATGTTACCTGTTGGGAATCAAAGTGGTTGGCGCGATTTCTTTCTCGCGGCAATCTGGACACTCATGATCCTCTGATTCCAGCAATGCTCCTCGTATGCCTGATATAAAAAGAAAACATACCTTTAAAATTTATACGCTTTACAAAAAATGCAGGCTGGTATACTAGTTTAAGGCCTCCCGCGCACTTGGCAGCCTGGCTGCCGCAGCCAGTCGAACATGATGGATCATGGGAGCCTGCGCGCTTGGCAGCCACGAAGTCCCCGGCAGCCATAATAATGCGCCTGATAATTAAACCACTCGTGGGTTTTTAAAGATTTATTAATTTTATTCTTCTTCTTACCGTATCACTAGTACTTTTGAACCAGTGTGGTGAAAGGATTTCAAGTGCGCCTCGAAGAGGCTCCTTTCGTGCACTCGATACATGTTTTCGAACTTTAGGTTCTACGACATGCCGGTTTCCTCACGATGTGTTTTTCCTTCATCGTTGCGAGAACGTGGGATGCGTACTTAGATTTTTTCGACCGAAAAATCCCATTTACGCATGACTGCCACCGGGATTCGTACCCGCGACCATCAGATCGCAAGGGAAGGGCCTCATCCACTTGACCACCACGTCCTCAATTTTATTAATCCATAACAATAATTAATAAAAAAAATGCAATAGCTATGATGCCGCTAGGTATACAAGTAGTTACATTCGTCACAGAAGGAGTTCCCGCAGCAGGGGATCATGACGGCATCGGTGAGGAGGTCGCGGCACAGGCTGCAGATGAGCTCGTCGGGGACCGTGGTCTCGGGCGCCGCGGGCGCGTTGCTCGGCGTGTCTCCGCCGCCCGCATTCTCGGACGCTAGGTACGCCTCACTGATCACATACAATACTTTATCTTGATTGTGTGCAATAAAATAGGTGTAGGCATAGATGAAAAAAGAAGGTAAAGTGTAGGATAAAATATTCACAGGAAAGAGATGGCTTACAAAGAGGCAGACGTACAGAGGACGCATCTAGGCTGTCTAAGTTGAAAAAAAAATTACTGAAAGTACAGACAGCGTCACGGATAAATATCCCCTTCCCTTCTATCCCTTCAAAAAATATTATTAAATTATGATTAGGCTTACATGGTAATAAAAATAACATTTTTATAGAAGGCGCTGCCATTAGCTAGTAAGTAGGGCAAGTACGAAAAATGTTGCTAATGAAATAACAATGAGTAAACATTGAAGAATCTATTAGATGAGTGTCCTGTTAGCTACACCGCAACGTCCCCAACCAAGAATGAATAGTAGAATTGAGTCAAACATGGATTGAAACACTTTAGTAACAACTGACAAAGGTAAGGTGAAAGTCACAATCCTTGATAGCCCTGTATTGTGTCCTGCATTTTGTCAAGTTTTCTTACGTAAAACTCACCGATCAACGACAGGAACAGCAAAAGAACCAGTTGGAGTCATCATGGCGCCGGGAGCTTTCGGACCTTCCACTGGCACCATAAAACTACGAGGGATACCTGTACTTCTTCTTATTTCAACAGGTTCAGCCTAAAAACCAACATTACTGATTAATTATTAGCCAATAAATAGATACATTAATATCATTGGTGGTAGTAGTATTATGCTTAGATCACACGTACCGAGTACGAGTTTTCGGCTGCGACAGTAAAATGTTACTCGGGTCACTCGCTCAGCCGAGCACTCGGCGCTGTTTATACGTACCGATTACTCGGTACGTGTGATCTAGTCATCAGTTTGGGGCTAGATGGCGTTGTGTGAAATGTCCAAAATATTTATTTATTTATTGACCATAATGGGTGGTTGAGTGACAAGGACTACTCGGGCGAATTAACATAACACCTGGCTGATACGTGGCTCGGAACTTGATGCTTCCCCCGCTGCCGCCCGCGGCGCCCTCCGTGTTTCTTCTTCCTCTTAATTATTACTAAGTATTACAAGACCTCTTCTCTATCAACATTATCCAATTCCACGCTGTACTTTGCACAAACGTCATTCGAGCCAGGTGTCATGTGAATTCGACCGAGTATATGTGAGATTGCTACGCCCCGTGGCGGTGTCGCGCGTCCGATTCCCGCTTCAGGACAAGCAGTTATGTAATGAATATTTGTTTGTTACGAGTCTGGGTGTGTACCAATTCATTAATAAATATACTATCAGCTATTATGGTTCCCATAATTCAATATTTGCTTAATTTGGGGCAATAGGACTTGTGCAAATGTCCAAAAATTATTTGACATTTAGTAAACCAGGTTGATTGATTAAAATGATTTTGAGCTGTCTTACCGCATTAGCAAGGGGGCAGTCTTTGATCCAATGCCCACGCTTTTGACACTTGAAACAAGTATAGTTGGTAGGGACCACACCTCTCTGGTTAGCCCCTCTAATTTTTTGGTAGCTGAAAGGCCAAATTCAGATTTGAATAAGATCTCATACAAATTATAACATATACTCATTCAATATAAAAGGAAAGCCAAATAATTTACTAATTGTAAACATGTATGTGACATGAGTGTGATCATTTTATCTATCTTCATCTTATCTAATGAGAATGATAGTTACTTTCACTGTATTTGGTAATAAGTACCTGCTTTCAGCACTATTGATAGTTTACATACTTGGTGATATGTTTATACATATAATATGTGTATGTATAATATGTTTATTAGTGTTAATGTTTTTTTTATCATGAGCTCTGAAACTGGGTTTTTTTTGGGCAGAAAAATGAAGATAATTAAAATCGAAAAATTGAATGTCATAGGTTAGTACCTATGACATTAGTACTAGTGTACTAGTAGGAATGTCAATGTATCCTACATTCAATTCAGGTTTTTATTTTGCAGTAACCTCATTTGGACATATGTCATAAATGTATGAGAGGTAGGATTCTTAGTATTCCTAATACATGACTTTGCCAGTACTTGGTATTCATTACCTACACTAGTGAAATAACATAATATTCTATACTTAAGTTAAAATTACTTCAATGATATATTGAGGAGTATGGACTTATAGCCACTTTTTTAAAGATAATATGAGAATGGGATGACACATGTTACATGTTCATGGTGATAACTAATTATTTAAAATGATTTCTTTCTGCAAAAATATATCATACTTAATCCTAATACAACCAGCTTTGATCATAAGTGTTGATTCATGATGTTTTGTAATGCCTTACTTGCTAGGGTCGTAGTCAAAGGTAGATTGTGATATCATAGCATTTATTTTATCCTGTTCGCTACCTTCCATGCGAGATAAATCAGCCAATCCCTTATTAGGAGCGACATCTTTATGTAATGCTGATGATGAATTACTGTTTCCACCGTCCCAATGTTTTTTGGGTTGCTGGGATAAAGGAACTCTTGCAACAAGCAGTGAAGTATTCTTCGGTATCAATGTGTGGTCGTCCACATATACTGTAAATTTTAAATAAATACATTTTATACAGCTACTTTGGTGAATGCGGGGTAGTGTGTGGAAAAACATGATTTTAAAAATTACCTTCTTTTGTCTGTGCGTTTGTTATCTCTAAATCAAAATCAGATGTCTTTCCGATACGTTTCTGTTGAGATATAGCTGATTTCAAGTCTCCAACAGATATGTGAAGACCATCAAATGTTACAGTGTCATAATCCAATGCACTTTTGAATTTATAATGCACAGACATCTCCTTGTATCCAAATTTTCTTGCATGAACTGTTTGTCGATCGTTCCATTAGTTCATATTTAGTAACTTTATCAAAAACCTTTTTTTCATTAATTACCCAAATTACAGTGTACAGCAGCGTTACTTTTTCGTTTTGTAAGGCTTTTTTTCCACTGTTAAACACGTGGTTTCACACTATGCAGCATTCGACTCAGAGGGCAATAATTATGGAACTCACAGCACATGAGGACAGCTCAAAACCGATTTGTTATGAAGAAAAGAAAGCAAAGCACAGAAATGCGGCGGAAGTTACACATTACCGCACCGCCATTTATTTTACTTATTTAGTGTTGCCTCATTCATCGGCCAGTAAATCGCTAGTAGCTTGTAAACTCGCCCCGTGTGGCTTTTTTTATTTTCGAAGGCTTTTTTACAATTTGCTAGTTGACAATCCTTCCGCACCGCTAACTTGCTAGCTTTTAAGCTCGCTGGCTTGTAGCTTGTAAACTAACCCTGTGTCATCGAAGTTTGATTGATTAATAAAATTAATACAATTAAAATATGAACAAAAGTTAAGTATACGAATACTAAAAAGGTTTGTTACAGATTATTGGTAGTTTTTACCCTTTAGTTACGCCTATTAGATAACTACTGAAGTTGTGAAAGCTAAGTTTTGAATGAGACGATTCGTATACTGGCAACTTTATATAATAAAATAATCCGTACCTTTTGTAGTCTATAGAATGGTAACATAATTTTTAAGTTGTGCTTGATACACTGCTTGCTAGTCAAAAATCATAAATCTGTAGTCTTTGCTGCAGTCTATGATGTTTCGCATTTTAAACCGGAAATTAGGTCAGTTCAGGTGTTGTTTTTTTTCTACTGAGAGATAACTTTATCACGCTGTGAAAATGAACTCTATTTCGAATTAAAATAAATAATTTAGATTTCAAAATTCAAGTGATGGTAGTCTCAAGCGTAGTTTTTCAAGAGTTTTTAAATTAGTTCTTATGTCTACTTATTTGGCAATTTGCCATGAACTTCCGGTTTAGGAGAGACACACGCGGATCTATCGAGAAAAGAACGCGATAATTTATAATTGTATTGGAAAAAGGAAGACTACAACTATAAATTTACACTGTCTGTTTGTAAAATGTCCAATAATGGTGCTGCGGACTCCTGGGAGAGTCAAGCCGATGTCATAGGTGAAAAAGGTGCAAAAGATCCCAATGATATGTCTTCAAAATTTTCCACGTTGAACGTAAATGCCATGGAGTTTGTGCCTTCTTTTTCTAAGTCTTCTCCGACTGATGATAGTTCGGAATCTCCTACATCACCACACAAATCAGAAAGTGGATCCACAAATTCAGCTGATAGTCCTGTCTTGAACGGTAAGTCAAGTGCCTGTCATTTTATCGGTAATGAAATTCTAAAGTTTTGCCACAATTTCTTTCTTTAACTTTCTAAACTCGTAATTTACCTAAATTAGCAATAACAGAAATTGATTGCAAAAATCTGATCCAATACACAAGTCGAACTAAAAAGTGCATTGACTTTTGCGAATCCAGTTCAAACGGGTTATGTCTCGAGCGACACGCGGCGTGCGATTATGCCCTCTTGATTATTCTCTATTTTATAACTTTCTCTGATTCAATTGTAGTTAAAAACATTCAAAACTTGTTGTGTACCATCAAAAATGGCAAAAGGTTGGTAGATTTGCTATTTTTCGCTTGATAATAATACTCATTCACAACTTTGTTGTGAGATAGATACAGTCAGTTTCCCTCGCCGAAAATCATATGATTTAGGTCTAAATGTTCCTAAATCAGGGTTTCAGCATTACAAAGCTATGACCAAGCTTTAATGGTTGCACCAATTGTGTTGGCTTTGTGTTATTTTGCATTGAGTTCATCAAAATTATTAGTCATATTCAGGTTATCCACATCACCTAAACTGTGTTGATCAAATACAAGGGCTTACTCCATGTGCATGAAACTTGACAATAGTCTAGTTTCATAAAGCAGATTTTGGCAGAAACTACAAAGAAATATCATGATGTTCTTTGTAAGTTCAATAAACAGCTGTTGAAAGTGTAAAGTCATTCCTCAAACTCTTACAGTTAGAAGTGACTGGATTACAATGTGATGCATAATTATTCGAAATAAAACTGAATTATGCTTTTTATTAACCATAAACAAGTAACAACTGATATGGGCGCCTGAGAGGCCATGCCATTAATTATTTTTATTTGAGCCCACTTTGCATTTTACAATGCCAGGTTAGCTAGACCCAACCTTGGATGTAGAAATGGCATTTCCTATTGTAAAAATTCAGATCCGTTAACACCCATTTTAGAGGAAGATATCTAATAATGAGCCCAGTTTTGCTTCCCATACTTTAATCGAAATATATTTTCGATAAACATTTTACATAAACATTATTATGTTAAACTA
This sequence comes from Lobophora halterata, assembly GCA_932526365.1. Taxonomy (NCBI): domain Eukaryota; kingdom Metazoa; phylum Arthropoda; class Insecta; order Lepidoptera; family Geometridae; genus Lobophora; species Lobophora halterata. The sequence continues at coordinate 5,865,320 of OW052012.1, forward strand.
TTGTTCTTAACCAACTTTACTGACAACCAATTTTTTTTTGTTATAACCAACTGCCCTCCCTATTAATTCCCTCACTCTTTCATAGTCAAGTTGTGTATTGGTTTAGTCTAAGGAACATCAGTCATTTATTTATTTCACCAATTAATAACATGACAGGCATGTGGCCTGCCTTTCTGTAAATAATCCACTAATTCTTCCTGTGAGAGTAGGAATCTACTCTTCCTCTCCTAAGTAAGTGATAGAGCATGAATGTGGAATAGATTTACAATCCATGGCACATTATTTATGAAAATTTTAAAATATCTCATGTATGCATGCCTGTAGTTCATGCACTATAAAACATGAAAGTGTTAATGTCTCATGATTAGTGTACAGAAAATTGCTTATGATGTGGCTGTGATAACCATGCATGACAATGTGTGGTTTTAAGTGTGTATGTTGTTTGCAGGTTGCGGAGACGGCGGAGGCGAGAGCAGCGATGGGCGGGCTGCGTCAGCGTCGCCCCGGGTGGAGGAGCCGCCTCCCATCCCGCCGGCCGCGTCCTCATCAGCGCCGGCCTCCCTCCCTATCTCCAACGACGCCTCACCCACTGCCGACAGCTGGGACGGCGAGGCAGATGATGCGCTACTCACACCCGAAGACAATACTGAATTAGAGGACGAAGAAGCTGATGTGGTTGTAAGTCCCTCTCATATCCCTTTGCTTCTTCAGATTTATGAGCCCACATTCATGTCTGCGACTTAGTGGCATCCAGATAAGAGAAGCCTTCATAAGAGGACCAAGAGAGGATTAAGAGGACCATTCCTTATCTAAATGTAAGCCGAATTTAAGCTGGGTTTCAGTTCAGAAGCTTTGGTATGATTACAGTCTATAAAATCACAATTATCTATCCAAATGGTTCTTTTTGCAAAATATCGCATTTTGAAATGTGAACGGAAATTCAATAATAGACATTCCAATAATAGTATATTTTGGAGGAGACCTATGCCCAAGTGTAGGAAGCAGATTGCTGAACTGTAATTTGTGAAAAAAGTGTCTCAACTGCAGATAATACAATCCTCTGCCCAGTATTGAGCATGTTCTCTGGCTTAAAACTTTTTCTTCAATTTGTTTCTTTTTTAAAGAATCCATGTAAGCACTAGTTTTTTAGCACTGTTATTTATCAAGCACTTTTGCCACTACTACATATGTTATCAGAATAATTTGATCTATTACCACCTCTACATTTGGTATGAGTAAACATTTGTTAGACGGGAGTCTGTTGAATGACTGGCCTAGCAGGCATGATATCATTTGGTATCATAAGCAAACATAAGTTTATGCAATGCACGTATTGCGGCCGAAATTTCCGTAGGTTAAAATAACTTATCTTGTCATTGCCAGTTGGAAGTCTCAAGGTTTTAAAATACTTCAGTAGAAAACCATCTAAACTGATGAAATTCAAAGTGAGACAATTCATGGTGTTACTCTTATAAATCCAATTAAAATTTGTGTGTAACAATATTCTCTGTTTTGGTTTTTCTTTAGGAGGATGGCGAAATTACTAAGAAAATCCCTAAAAAGAAGCCACCGCGGGTTGAAGATACCCGGAGCAAAAAAGAACATGTCAACGTGGTATTCATTGGGCACGTCGGTAAGTTATAATAACAACGTACAAAATAATATTCATGTATCAAAAGTCATGTTTACTTAGGTGTATCATATTATTCTAGATGCCGGAAAATCAACTATTGGTGGACAAATTATGTCTCTGACTGGCATGGTCGACAAAAGAACCCTGGAAAAATACGAAAGAGAAGCAAGAGAAAAATCGAGAGAGTCTTGGTACTTGTCGTGGGCCCTCGACACCAACCAAGAAGGTAACATAATAATATCAGCTTTGGGTTATTAGTTGCGTTAGATTTTGGTTTTGGGACTTGTAAATAATTTCTTCTATTTTTAGAACGAGACAAAGGCAAAACAGTAGAAGTAGGAAGAGCATATTTTGAGACTGAGAAGAAGCATTTCACAATCCTCGATGCCCCTGGGCACAAGAGTTTTGTACCCAACATGATTGGAGGTGCCGCGCAAGCTGACCTTGCTGTATTGGTAAGTCTTACTCATTCATAAGAATTATTAAGTTATCATTCTCCAGGTCTATATAGGAACCAGTCAGCAAGCTTTATTTAAAATCAAATTATTTTAGTAAGTTAGTTATTATAAGGAGTGTTCATTATTTGAAGCGCATTCAACTTGATCATGTTGGACTTGATGCTAATAGTTACGAAGCTAATTAATTGGCTCTGGTTATTTACTAAGTATCCTGTGGTGATCATGGCTCATGCTAAATTATGTTAACAGGTCATATCCGCGCGCAAAGGTGAATTCGAAACTGGTTTCGACAGGGGGGGACAGACTAGAGAGCATGCTATGCTGGCTAAAACTGCCGGTGTTAAGCATTTGGTGGCGTTAGTGAATAAAATGGATGACCCTACAGTAAACTGGGATGAGAAGAGGTAAGGATTTTAGCATCTTAATCACGAAAGAGCGACAGTGATACGCGGTTATAAAGGTCATGAGGCGCTGTGTTGTGGTATCTGGTTCATGTTATACCAATAACTTTTTATTAATTAATATTATGTTGTGGTGTTGATAATTGGAATTGATATCTCCTTGTTAGTCATTTATCGTGTAAAAGCAGTAATTGCTTCAAAAATGTTTCTGGAAATTCTTAATAATCCACTATCAATCAAATTTTGAATGTCAATGTTCATTATTATGAATTATGATGCTATTTCTCGTTAAAACAAAAATCGACAATTAGTAACTTTGGTGTTTTATTTTTCAAATTTCAGGTACAATGAATGCCGCGACAAAATCCTGCCTTATCTTAAGAAGCTGGGCTTCAATCCCGCGAAAGACTTATCCTTCTTACCGGTATCTGGTCAAACTGGACAAGGATTATTGGAGAAAGTGAGTATACATACCAATCGAAGTCACACATGCCCAGCATTTTGTGCCATTTGCAGCAAAAATTTAAGGTCTGAAACAGATTCGTTCTGTGATCAACTGCATTTTAAGAGCACATGGGCAAACCATTAAAAGACTGCCTTTGGTATTCAATAGCTCCTTTTATTAAGTTTCAATTTTGTAATCACAGTTTCCTTTATACTTTTCAGGTATCTGAAGAAATATGCACATGGTACACAGGGCCGTCATTCATTCAGCTCATTGACGAACTACCATCCCTCAACAGAAAGATGGACGGTCCCTTCATTATGCCCGTCGTAGACAAGTACAAGGATATGGGCACGGTCGTCATGGGAAAAGTCGAGGCGGGGACAACTCGCAAAACTAGTACCCTCCTACTCATGCCTAATAGGGTAAGGAATTTTATCTTGATAATTGAAATTCTGCATGCTTATGCAATATCACCCTTATTGTTGTTGAGAAAGCCATAACTTAAACTTTTACAGAAGTTTTTACCCTTTACTCATATTTTCTATTATTTTCAGGTAACAGTAACTGTTGACCAACTATGGTCAGATGACATCGAAGTCACCTCCATTGGACCAGGCGAGAATGTCAAAGTGAAAGTGAAAGGAATTGAAGAAGAGGATGTGTCACCTGGCTTCGTGTTGTGCGACAGTATCAACCCTATTACTACTGGAAGAGTAAGTTTAGAGATCTAGCTAGATACAAGTTTACCATCGGGTATCACTTTCAGACAAATTTTCCCACCACCAATGAGATTTCAATTTTATCTCAAATGCAAGAATGAGATTACCAACTTTCTTAATCACTCTTTTATTCTTGCAGGTATTTGATGCTCAAGTGGTGATTTTGGAACACAAGTCCATCATTTGCGCAGGATACTCGGCGGTGATGCACATACATTGCGCCGCCGAAGAAATCACAGTCAGGGTAATTAATCTTGTTGACTCTTTGTTCTTGTTTCTGTTCTTGTTGTTGAATCTTGTTGTTCTTTGCTTGAAATTGAAGGGAATGGCTACTTTTGTTTTCCATCTAATATTATAAATACGAGCCCAATCAGTTGAGGATGAATGCATCTTACTCAACTGATGGGGCTTTAATTGGGAATGGTAGCAGCCGGAAAAGGATATAGTCTACATAATATTAAGATACAGCACAGGCGAAGCCACGGAAAGCAGCAGTCCACTATATGTATTATATTAGATGGTAGACTAGCCACAGAACTTGCGTGTCTCACAACTCATTCTATTTCTGATATCTGCAGGCTCTCATCTGTTTGGTGGATAAGAAAACCGGTGACAAGTCGAAAACCAGACCACGTTTCGTGAAACAGGACCAAGTTGCCATCATGAGGATAGAGTGCGCCGGGATTATCTGCCTAACACCATTCAAAAACTTTGCTCAAATGGGCAGATTCACACTAAGGGATGAAAGTGAGTTTGTTTTTCATTATTATTGACTATGCCTAATGGTGACTTCTCATGACCTTTGTTAACACGGGCCACGCCACCGGCCGTGTGAAGCGAGCGGCCCAAGGCAGCCCGGGCGGGCGCGTATTGTCGGTTAACACAGGCCGAAGTGAAGGCAGTGAGAAGAGGTTATCCGGACTCACCGCGCGCACACAGATGATCTTGGCGCGGCGTGGCGCGTAATATTAGCGCAGGCCGTGTGAAGTCACCACTATGATTTCACTGCCGCACGTTTCTATGAACCGCGGTATTATAGGAAAATGGGCTCTATGTAGTCAAGCTTTAAATTAAAGAAAAGAAGGAAAAAAGAATGACCTCACGCTATGAGTAAGGCACACCGCACAAGAAACACGCGCGGAATGTTATGTTTGCGCGGAAGGTAGAGCGCGGCGAAAACTTTCGCGAGGGCGCACGAAAATAATTTGAACGTTGTTGTCAAGTACTTAACAATTATGGTTTGTGTGCTTCTCTAATATTGGTGTCTTTTTTTTTGTTACAGATAAAACCATTGCTATTGGGAAAGTCCTAAAAGTGATTGAGTAAATTACGGCACTACGATTGTAAATTAGCTAGGATAGGCCTTTTCCATATTATATCGACAGAAAACGCGTGTAATCCTGGTTTTTGGATTGATATCCTTTGAGAGCTCAGGTGTACTGCTTTATCTTGTTGTTATTTCCACTAAAACATTTTCTTTATTTTTTAATAGAATGCTAGGCCTCATATCTTTACACAATAAATCATTATGATAATGATTAATTATATAAAAAAAAACAGACATAAAGCGCTACAATAGAGATCTACGCGTCGCTCAATTCAGAATATTTTTAATAAATAACTAGGTCTTATATTTTATTTTGTAGGAACTAAAATTATGGAAGTGATTGCCATAATGAGTCATACCTATGAAGTCATGGTTCAACATTACTTCTAAACGCCTTATGTGACTGCCATAAGAGTGGCGCGTAGAGTTCTATCATAGGCGCTAAAATGTATTTTTTCACAAAATAACGTATAAATTAGTTACGCAAAATTTTTGTTTTCAAGTGTTGTGGATTGATGGACGAGGCTCTCATAATAATTGTTAGTGTGGTGGTCATCCATTTAGTGCTCGGTAAAGTGTAGAGAACGCGTCGTATTGTTTTGTATTGAATTTAACCAACATGTTACTAGCCTACCCTACTTTACTCGCTACATACAATGTGGTCATGATAACAGATATTTATTTATTTATAGTATTTTCGCATATTATTGATTATAATTACTTATCTTATTGTATTGTACTGTTTCCTTATTTTTAACGGAAATTATGCTTTATTCTAATTAGTTTAATTAGATGAGACATAATTTATGTTATGATCAAGTTTCCGTGAATACTGAGGATTTTATATAAATTACTCTAGATTTGGTCACATATGTTTTATGTATAAATAAATACTTATAGGCTGCAATATTTTAACGAATTATGATAATGCATAGTTATTACTTATTGCTATTGTGACCGTTGACAAAAACCAAACATGTGTTTTTTTCTTCAATATAATGTTATTTTGTACATTACAAAAGTGTATCTTTTAAGACGCGACAAACCGTCGACAAATGCAAAACACCAATTCATTCATCCCTAGATAATAATGAGAGTACTTATACTTATGGAAAGTTATGTAAAAGTGATTCACAACAAGAAAGTTGATTTCATACAGCGGCTTAGTTTTGGTATATTGTATATTATGAATTTATAAATTTTCAGCTTTTTTGAAATATAATCGAGTTTACATAGTTTGGCTTTGGTATATTATTCATTTACTCATTCATTCATTACACTAGATGAGACTTTTAAGGCATTCATGATCTCCATCACAATAACATCTAAGTAACGGGTTTGCAGGAAGACACGCTTTCAGTGGCTCATCTTTGTTAGCGTTACCGGCCTAGTGGTTACTGGAGAGAAATGCTTTATGAGCTATATTATGTAATACATATTATGGTGTAGGGCCAGAATCACACATAGTGTGCACTTATCATTTTTCTACAGGCAGGGAAAAGTTGGTATGGAGGGATTATGATACATGTGGCCAATACTTCGATTTGGACAAAATCTGAAACAGAACCTTTTATTATTATTATTAAAATTCTTTATTGCACAAAAATAAAAATTACATTGCACAATGGGCGGGCTTAATGCCTTAGGCATTCTCTACCAGCCAACCCTTGTATGGTGGTACAGTATGGTTAGCGCGTTAATATAGATAATATTTAGAAATTAAATTAGGAAACTAAAATATATATACCTACAAATATATATTATACTATACCTATACATATATACATATGAGTGTCACCTATTAATAAATTCATACAGGTGTACCTTTTGGACACTAAGGGTCAATTAATTCTAGCGCGCAGCATTGCCAATCTGAAACATAACATAGCAACACCCTTCGTCTTCCAGACTCTGCTCTAGTGTGAATTGACCCTAAGATTTATAACATTTTATATAGATTTTTTTGGTGCTCCGGAAGTAAATTCTTAAATACACATTAAAAAAATCATAACTTCTAAACTACTAAAAATCGCGGAACATACATGGGGTATTTTCGGATACACCCAGGTGTGAGAAATCTAAAAAAAAATTTTTGACGTCACTTTTTGGATGACCTGTATATACCAATTTCATTGCTGTAAATCTAAGTCACTGCACACAACTGAGTGAGCAGTTGATGCAGTGGTACAGGGCGGGGCGGAGTAACCAGTTAGCCCGTTACTAACCAGTTATACCTACATGTGCAAGCTATAGACTAGGAGTCAAGAGACCATTGTTCGTCACTCAGTAATCATCAACTAATGGCCGACACGGTTTGTGAGTACGTGGTGGCAGAGTGGATGAGGTCCTTGCCTTGCGATCTGATGGTCGCGGGTTCGAATCCACCGGGACCGAAAAAACCCATTTACGCAAGACTGCCCGGTGGCAAAATGGTGAAAAAAAAATGGGTTTTTTCGGTCGAAAAAATCTATGTATCCATCCCACGTTCTCGCAACGATGAAGGAAAAACACATCGTGAGGAAACCGGCATGTGATAGAACCTAAAAGTTCGAAAACATGTGTCGAGTGCATAAAAGAAGTCTCTTCGAGGCGCACTGAAATCCTTTCACGACACGGTTCGAAGGAACTAGTGACATGATAAGAAGAAGTTCGACCGACGACTCCCTCAACAATTCTTGATATAATATAATGAACTACTCACGTACCTACTAGTTATTGAAACTTGGCGAAACCAACATATAAACATGTGCGTACCTACGTACCTAAACTCTGAATGATAAATTAGATGTTTCTTGCTCAATCACGCCAAAACTGCTGAAGTTATTGAGCTGACTTTTGGCGATGATGTGGTGGCAAAGCCCTCTACATAAAATAAAAAGTCATAGGTAGGTAAGTAAGCGCACTTTGATAAATCTGTGTGTTATCAAGCAGGCGAAGAAGTCTGCGCCGCGCCCAGTTCTTCATGTCTCCGATTCCAGTTTCTACAAAAAGCTAAAGATCTAAAATAAAAGAGAAATGAAATACCTATCTTGTAAGCATAGATTAAAAACGGTGTTCTTAAAGAACACCAAGATCGACAGTAGGTATTAAATTAAATCAATATGGAGGCGGAAAAGAGGACAATAAAATCCAGACATCCTGCCAACAAAAATGAAATACTACATGGAGATGGGTTCCATTAGAAATATTTTTAACTATGAAAGTTTTTACAATGCAGTTTTTTATTCACAATGAAAAAGCCTAGTAATTCTAAACTATACAATCCATATATATTTATAATATAGTTATAGATATATGTATAATATAGTTATATTCTCTTTGATACAATCTATAATATGTTACTAGCGCTGTTACTTCTGTTTCTAAAAGCATCGGACCAAAACGTACTAGCGTTAGCTAATTTAGATACCTTTTTTTGGCGCGTTTTCAATGTACTACAGTGTGATTCTTTTATTTAATACTTATGCTTGTGAGTAGTTTTAACTTAAGTACCTACTTAAAAAAACTTAGTTGACTTATGGTGACTTGCACCAAACTGACAAAGTTCCTAAGCACTTACTTTACTAGTTTGAAAGATCTTAACGGTCTGAATCTGGACCCTTAGGAACTGCCAAGCGAAAAAGTAATTTCTTAGGAATTTTGAAAGCTTGGTGCAAGTCAGCATTAGTTTTTATACCACGTTATCGAACTTTTTTCAATTTCGAACTACGGTCCTTCACAATATCCTTAGATCAGAGAATTAAGACATAACTTATTTTGAATTTACATTAGATGGCTTTCTCTGATTTTGAATTACAAAATGGACGATCATTTCAGTTTTTAAATTTGTTTTTTGAGGTGAAAAATATTGGGTATAAACCTCGTTCCTGAAGCCTGTTTTATACTCTACATAAATACTCATATGTATAAAATGGCTTGCTATTTTATAAGAGACACAACCATAAAGTTAGATTGGGGGCGACAGCCGAAAGTATCCGAGATCTGTGGACACAACAGCCCGAGCCAAAGACGAAGGCGGATATTTTGGTCTTTAGACAGATTTTATAAGCAATCCAGTGAACGCAGATAAAACATGGAAAAACTCCTTCAAAGAAACTCGGCTGGAATCTCAAACCAAAAACCCGAGTGAACTTCGCGCGTTGTCCTTCCTACTCGGGACCTCCCCAAACTCGTTCACTGTCTATGGTAATAATTAAGAGTCGACCTTATTGTGTACCAGATTGGGTTGGTTTTGCTGTGTCAACGTCAGGACTCTTATGACGTTTAGTGTATGAAACGCAGATTTCGTCACGCGCCCCCTGGATGATTTATCCGTAAGGTGCAATGCAAAAAATTGTCAGTAGTTTGATACTGTATTTAATGTAAAATAAATCTCCACAAATAAAATCTAATGGTTCATTACCATCATAAGTCGAGTCTTTTTACAAATTACTCGACTACGGCGGAGCAAAAGGAGGGTTATGATTTGTACGTTCATCTGTTCTCTCATATCTTCCAAACTACTTATCATAATTTGACAAATGAGGTATCGTTAGAAGCGTCTCGTTTGTCCTCTGCTTATAGACTATGTGACGTTTCACTAAAATCTGCATTCTACTGCTGGATGTAAACCTCTTTAAATGTGCGCCATTGCGCCCTGTCTTTGGCTTGCCGCATCCTGCATTTTGCATAACGCCATCCCCATAAAAATCAGGTAGGTAGGTACCTACTAAACATTATTCGAGTCGGAATCATCAAGTGTTGCGTAGAAAAAGCATGGCTACATTCAGCATAGCACCGTCCCCATAGAAAATGTATAGGAATAACTTTCATCAAAAAACATGAATATAGGCGATTAAACGAGGTAATTACAAATAAAACCTTATCCCAACACTCTTGTGATGTAAATCGGACCGACTGACACACCATTTTACGGCACAAGATGGCATTTTTGGTGTCTGTAAAAATAATTTCACGCGAACGCCGCCATTGCCGGCTGCGGGCAAACTAAACTCGTGCGCGGCTCAATACGTAAGCCCCACCTACCCCGGCTCAATTGTTTTTTTCCTTCACTGAAGCAATCACTTTTTTGCCCTAGGGCCTAAAATGCAGTTTTACTTCCCCTGTACAGTACCTAGTATAAAGTTGAACTTTACGAGTAAGAGAAATGAAAAAGTATTATATCTCTGAGACTTAAGTATTTTTTCGGTTAGTCACAAATACTTACTTAATTTAGGTAGTTATTAAAAAAACTATGTATTTGTATTACTTACTAATTTATCTGGCAAAATTTTATGTGCAATATTACAGTTCATATTTAAATATATAGTAGGTAGTATTACATAGATAAAATTATGAAAATCCGTTGAAAGCCACCAAATAATGGTTTTTACCTACTTATGTACTTGCATAAATTAACCTACCAAATATTGGTACTTACCCGTTGTACTACCGATGGCCCAACTCAATTCAATGGTACTACTGGTAGTACCATGGACAGTGTTTCTGTGCTTCTGTCTTAGGTACCAGGGGGACCAGACAGGTACTGTCGGTAGAACCACAGGCAAATAATATTACCCACGGTACTACCAGTAGGTCCATCAGTAGTACTACGGATAAGTACCGAAAAATATTTACAATTCGTCTAATTCCAATGTCTGGAATGTTATTTCGGTTTGTTAGTCATACTGACATAATGACTAAGTACATAATATAATCTATTATTGTTTAATTTTATAGTACGTAGGTAGGTACTATGTTTGTTGTTATAAAATATTATCAAGGTCATAATAATTATAAACATAAAGCATTGAACATAGATAATTAAAATCTCATAATTAGCACTTACAAAACTACCTTAACAATTTTGTTCATTGCTAAACTGTACATACAGTCTGTACATGCTACAATTCCACTCCACACCATTGAACATTCAAATCAGTTTTATCAGTCTCAATATCTTAATATTAAGTACCTACAGTAGCTAAAATTTGGCAACAGATGTTTAATCCTGCAGCTTGATATCATTCTTTGTAATATTCTGATTCATTTGATCATTCTCATATTCAACAAAATCATCAAAAAGACTGGGCCAAGCTTCCGTATCATCATAGCTACTAAGATCATCACCTACAAACTCACAAAAGTTCAAAAACATATACCATGTGTCTTTAGGAATGCCTCTGATGTGGGGGTTCTTCTCTAAGTAGGCAAGCCACCTGTCTAGTAGAGCAGGCTGCTGGCTGGTGAACACTAGGCGCCACAACAAGATTGCAATGTCTGTCGGCAATATTCTCTGGCCCGTGCTAACATCTAGACCAAATTTAAAAGTAAACCTATATAAATCTCTAAATTGATCACTTTCTCTATTTAATTCTCCAATTATATCATTGAGCTTCTGCTGTATACTTTTTATTGAATCTGTTTTCATATCTTTCAGTCCCTGTACAAACTCTGCTTTTGTGAATCTACACATCTGACTAGCATTTAGTTTCCATGCAAGTACTAACACTTTGAAATCATCTGGGTTCAACTGTAAATCATTACATAAGTTTTCAATGCCTTCTGCTAATATAGCATCTTCCAGAGAATCCTTATACTGATCAAATAATTGGTTTATTTTTGATTCTGATACTCTAGATTCACACGATCCCAAAGAAGACATAGTCCGTGGAATCGATGGCAGCTTCTGATAAAATGGTTTGGTTGTTTTCTCAGATATTACGTTGATTGATTTGAGTGCATTGATTTCAACACATTGCTCTCCAAAGGTGGTCAAAGTATTAGCATTTTGTAAAGAGTTTGTACTTATGAAACTATTTATGCTGTTTTCATTGTTCTGAAGTAGGGGTACTTCTTGAGGATACACAGGCACGGCTGCAGCAATATCTGTCATCTCTGCAAGTATTGAATTGAATCATTAATTAGGACCCATCTAAACAACTCTAGATTGGTAAATATGACAAAACTGAAGCTTACCATCTTTATCTCTGTGAGGAGAAGCTGTAACATCACCACCAGGTTGTTTTCTAAAACAACTCATACAGTGGCCCATTGGACAAAACCTCCACCAATGTTGGTTTCTTCAAAGACTAAATTCGAATCCAGTGAAATAGCAAGGTTTACTAATCGCTCATCAATAATGCTATAACACATAATGGTTGAAAGCGGTCGAGTTGTACTTTTTCTGATGTTTTTTTGATGGAAGCCTGAAATTATCAAAGGTTTTAGTACCACACAGTAAGACTTGTAGAATGATCACATTTTGAACTAGAAATACTAACATTAGTGAAGCTATTGTCAAGAAATAAATGTTATTATTCGTGGCAAAGAGCGGATTTTACGCATTTCAAGAAATAAATATAAAACATTACATCACATTACGGAGATTTTTCTCTTTTTCTGAAATTCATCAATCTTTGTAACAAAATAAACCAAATTACGATTCGATTTGACTGACATGACATTTGAATTTTAGACATTAACGACAGTGACTGCATAGTATAAAATTGTGCTAAGAGCTTAGCTTTAGAGTGCGAGGTACAAATAAATAGATTGTAGACTGTATACGTAGCGAATTTCTGTTCCAAAAGCACTGCACGTTCCAGCAATGTACTAGTTTTCCACGAGTTTCCTCACGAATTTGACGTTCCAAATTCAAATCACACCTAGCTACCCTTGGGAGTTTCATACAACTTTTTCTCCCTAGGGAGGTAATGCTTTGCTCTACCTACCTTGATGATAGCAGGACATTGTCGAATCGACAGGTGGTATGAAAATATAATTTCCTTTATTATTATTTGTGTATATCATAGTACTCTGTGGTATTATCATAGAAAAACATTAGAAAAATAGTACATTATTGCAAAGGCAGCGAAATAGGCAATTGCAGGTCGAGTATGAGTTTCTTACCACATCAATAATACGAGACAGGCAATTGCCATTTCGGCCGAGCCAGTGCTTTTCTTAAAAAAATGCAAGGAAATAAATTGGGTCTTTTAAATAATGTTCAATACCGTTTTTAATATGAACTGTACATTTCAGCATGGAATAAATCGCTCATAATATAGATGGCTTTTTAGTTTTAGCAATTTTATTGAAGTACCTATGCCAAAAACACTATTATTATTCTTTAGATTTAGCTGGAAGCAGGTTTTTCATCGCTAATTTAGCTTCCGATCCTAAATCTGGTGGAGTGCAGTCAATGTCCATTTCTGAAAATGAAATGGACATTGACTGCACTGACACACTCTCAGAATCATCCACGATTCATCGGAACTCATTTTATTTTTATTTTACAGTTCATTTCAATTCAATTCAATTCAATAGTTTATTTTGCTTTATATGTTGTACATGAGAATCTTAAATTATATATAATGAGTACCAAACATACTCATACACCCTGTGAGGGCACAACAAAGTGAAACTTAAAGAGTATCTAGTAATAAAAGTATTGCTAAAACTTATATCTACCTATACTATGTACCTACCTAACTATTATAATCTTTATCTGTTTATAACCTATATTATTATTCAGTTTGTGCCGAAAAAGGTTAAACGCATCTGTGGCTATACAGCCACGAATACGCAATGTGTACGATAGATGAAAGAGTTCTAAATTCAAACAGCGCACCGTTTTTCAAAAACGGGCTGATAGCGACGAAATTGTCATAGGCGTCGTTTCTTGTGCCAGAAATCGTTCAAAACGCAACACATATCTCTATTGGGTTTTACTTTAGTTAGTCCGCATCGAAAATGCTTGATATGATATTGATAAATTCCAATTCATTGACATGTTTATTAGTACGGAACACTAGCCGACCACGTAGTCCTTTCGCATAGCCAGTTACTGAAAGAGGTTTTATTTATAAATTTAAACTTGACGCCTAATGTCAAAATTTTATAATTATCAGTGTCAAATAATGGAGGCTAAAGCTAATTTACGGTCACTAAGTGGACGCATCTAGGACTTACGCTCAGGGGCGAACCAATTTCTCGTTCTTTTGTAATTTGTAAATACAGATCATCGTAAACGTGTGATTCTGAAATAAGTACGAAAGAACATTTTAACTTCTACAACAAAAAAATCTGTAGTTACTTAACTTACACAAAATAACCTCGAAGAAAGAAGACTGGACAGGTCAGACCGGAACAGCCTATGTTTAAATTTGGTGTAATATTTTACATAACATTTGTTAAATATACAAATTATCAGGATAACAAGAGACGCCATTTATAAAAGATAAGTTATTTCTGTAGAGGCAGAACTTTTTCGCTACTCAATATCATAATTCAATTTTGCAGAACCCTCGTTTTGTCTCTAAATTTATAAATTGCTATTTTCACCCTTTATTATTTTGTTTTTACTACTCTATTCAGATGAAATATATTTTTACACTATATTTTAATACTAATAATCGTCGGGGTAAAGCCCCCCCTGCCATCACTCACTTAGTGCGTCACCGATGAAAATACCATTGTTTATTTTTTAGATACCCTAGGATTTGTACAAAGACTTCATGCTGTCTATGGCTCAAAATAATAAATCCTTTTTAGTATTTTTTTCGGCTAAGCTGATCTCTTTCTCTTAACATTGCATACCCACCTATTTACACATAAATTAGCTAAGATAAAAAGTTTTTACTGCCACGTATTTCGTAGAAAAATAGTGATGCCTTAATAATTGGCAATTTTAGATTCGACTGGCCTCGTTGGGCCCTCTTTTCTGCATAGAACAACAACGACCATTTATGTTACCCAGCGAAGGGTGGCAACAGCAAAACAAAACGGATCGCAAAGCATGCAGATGCTAAGCGATTTACAGCATGTTTAAAAGTAAAATTTATAAGTAGTAACAAAAAATAAACAAATTGACATTCGCGCTGTCATTTTTCCAAAATTGATGGAAAGCAAAATTAGCTCGTTCTTGGCCTAAAATTGAATCGTTTTGGTCAAGATAAAGCCGTTTACGCTACACTTCGATTATTCGAGACATTTTGTTTTGAGGCATAAAAAAAGTTGTGTAGCATCTTGTTCCACGATTTAGTTATATTCATTCTTGCATGTGAAAACCTAGCACCTGTACTCAACGATACAATTTTCCGCTGCGTAATTCACGAAATCTTCCAAAGAGGTTTTAAATAAAATCGGAATAAATAATCCAAAATTTCACATCACTGGGCCCCAGATGCCAAATTCCTAGAGGCTACAAGTGTGTTAGCAAAGAGTTTGGATATACCTATATTAGAGATAATCATAGGAAACTTCAAAGAAAGTCCCACAATTGTTATGTGGGACATAATTATCCAACCAAGTGGATTGTTAAATGGTTCTGTCGCTTTCCATGTACATTGACTAACTTTCAAATTTAATCTCATAAAATGTCATTGTTTTTGTTTATTTTTCAACGGGGTTTTGGTTGTTTTATATTGTTTAATACGTATTGAACTATTGTAAATAGTGAAATGTCGAATTGTGCCCTCGTATTATGCCAGTCTTCCGCAAGTATCATGAAAAATCAAGAGAACCTGAATTTTAAGCGGTAAGTATCTATTTGTGTATTTACTCATTAATAACCCATACATAACACATAATTATTACGTAGAAACATTGAATAACGTCCAATAAGTATAGAAATATGAAGAATCGGCGTTTTTCAAGCTAAAATCATGAATAATTCGAGGCTATGATATACTAACTAGGGATGTCATAAAACGTAAAAAGATTTGTCGATAAGGCTATGCAGACTGAGTATAGTAAGATTTTTCGAATAAAGTGAGCCATTGAGGGATTCCGTAGCTAACCCATGTCACTTACACACACTCACACTCTTTGTAATTCGTTCGATTCATATTTTATTTAATGGTATTGTATATTTGCCGTCCTGCTTACTGTATCATGGTTAAACACAATATCTATGTGTTCACTGTTCAACCATGATAGTGTAATATACAAAAAAAGAGAGCTTCAAAATAATCACGGCAAATATTACGTTTACACTATTAATATTTCAGGGTGTCCCTTTGGCGTACAATAACGATCGGCAAGAGCTAAAATGTTCTTCCGGCTATTCTTCAAGTTGAACCAAATGCAATGCTCATAAAGTGTCGCAAGCTAACGGTCAGTACTGAACTTAAAATTGCGTGTTATAGGTATATTATAATTATTATTACATGTACTATAAATTAAAAATATAATGTGTTTCAGGATATCCCTTTCATCAATGTACCTAAACCAGAACCTTCGGATATTACAGAAATAAGTTCATCAGTGTTTTCAGACGTACCACCGAAGAACCGAAACCGAAGAATGTACAGAATGTGCAGTGCGAGATGGTCGATAAAAATCTAGCCTACTCCAGTTTGCTAAAAATTAATTGTTTTAGACAGCGTACGAAAAGCCTTGAAAAAAAGTACTGATAAAGTATACGAAGAAAATATAATAATAATTTTATTAACTTTATTTATAATTATTATAATTAAAGTTAAGGAACTAATCTATAGGTAGGGGGCAGGCAGAACAAGGTTTACCTGAAAAAGTATTTAGCTCAAATGTAAACTTGTGTTAAGTATACATTTTGTAATGTACTCATTTACCTGTGTATGTTGTATATTATTTTATCTAATAAACAATTGTCATCTTAATTTGTGGTTTTTACAAAGTTCAAGGTTCCTTTAATCCAGAGTGAATCTAGATAACGTTATCATAGTCACGAACTTTAAGTTGTTAGGATTGATATATCAATATCGGTATCGATGAGAATAATTGTGGATCATCGAAATGTTAATATCGATATCGATATTTTATGACTTGGGTCATCTCTGTGGCTCAACGAGTGACAGATTCCCCCTATATTATGACGTACGACAAATGCATGTTTTGTCTCGTTTTATCTAGTGCAAAAAGTGGTATGCGCAAAGAAGATAGCGAATTTGTCAAATTTAGGAGGGATTCTATTTACTTCGTTCTTCTGAGTGTGTTAGTATACAAGTTCTTTGGTGTACGCCGAGTGACAAAATCATTGTCTGTGGTACTGATTCTGTACTATAGAGGTCAAGTCAGTGTCGAAAATGCTTGGTTCGAGAGAAATCCTAATGTATGTTGTCTATGGTATGATGGATTGAATATTGTTTCAAATTGTTTTGAATTCAAACGTGCGAAACGCTTTATTTTTGTTTTCTAATTATTACCATACTCTGACTGTTCTGTGATTATTACTGTAAAGGATCTAATTTACAACCCAAGAAAAAATGAGTAACGAAATGAATATTGGCAATTGGGCTAACAGTTTCAACTTACACGATCATGATGTGAAATTTAGCTGTTTTGAGCAAACAGTCACTAATTTCAAGGACCGCATTCTCAAGAAACTAGAAGACCATTTCCAAGCTAAAGAAAATGTAAAAAGCGGAAAAGTTTCTCAAAATCATGATGATGAGCTGAAAGATCTGGAAGATGAAATCAAAATTTTACGAAATAAAGTAGATGCAAAGGTTGAAGAACTCGCGCAACAACAACTTCGGTATGACAACTACAAAAAAGGTATGATTTATCAGCATTTATAACTATGCCTAATTTCGTAATTACACTTTCAAGATCAGTGGGGAAGTGGGTTATCCATTTACCCATATATATTGAACCTATTCAAAATATATAATCCTGTCTGCCTGAATGTTTCTTTCAATAAGTTAGTTGCTTTTGTTAGGCCAAAACAACAGGCTTGTTTGATTCTATTGGAATACATTCTGTAAAGTATGACAACGGATACTGTATTGTACCTATAGTGGCAAGTGTTTTGAATGCTAGGCCAGTGCAGTAGGTCGATTCCCGCATCAGAAAAACATTTGTGTGGTGAACATGTCCTGAGCTGGTCCTGAGAGTATTCTGTGTATGAATTTACAAAAAAAAAATATTATCTTGCAGACAAAAATACAATATCTCAGGAAATAAAAGATACACATGAAGCTTTTTTAATGTCGAAGAAATATTATAAAAAAGTTCTGCAAATGTACCACACAATTGAATCCAGTAATGGTGAAACACAGAATATATTCCTGCAATTTTTTACGGAGAAGAGAGATGGCGAAAACTTTTCTGTAAGGTTACTGAGAACCTCTAAAACTGGGCATTATCAATGTAAGTACCTGTAAATGGACTCCCTTTTCCACACTTATGCCTACTTGCACCAAACTGTCAAAGACCCCAAGCAATGACTTAACTCGCTTGACAGTTCTTAACGGTCAGAATATGTACTGTTAAGAACTACCAAGCAAGTAAAGTTATTGCTTAGGGACTTTGACAGTTTGGTGCAAGTAGCCATAAGACACCTGTTGGTTAGCCAGCCTAACTCCGCCCAGAAGCACAGATAAAATTCTGGGTTATTCGCAGGCTTTACGGAGAGACTATGGGTTGTTAGGAATTCGTTAGTAAATAAGGGAGCATAGGACATCTATGAATTTGGTTTTGTAGTAATTGCATTATGCTAGAAGACACTACAAGGCTCATGTATTCGGCCATCACCTATGAGTCTACTAGCTATGTCTGAGTGCAATAATCAATATGTTAGTGAAAACATGATTGTGTTCTAATAATATACATACCTACCTACATATTTCATAAAAATAAATCCTTACCTCTTTTTTCCAGTACTTGGCACAACACCACAGCTTTCAAATTTTCAAGATTATCAAAGAAAACTACAAGAAACCAATAACATACCTGGAGCCCTCTGTTCAATACGACAAGCTTTCATAGACATGAAATTAAGTAAAAAGTAAGCACATTATTCAGGATCGCTCATCTACAGGGTGTGTCGTAATTAGTGGATAATCCTTCAGCTGCGGGTGGGGGACTTCAGGACTGATCAGAAAATGAAAATATTATGTACCCAGTAAAAATCCCACAGATTTCGAGTTTTTGGACGTTTTCAAAACTTCATTTTTTCCCTTTGTCCAATGTTTTTGCTGCCAAGATTACAAATCTATGAATTTCTTTTATTTTTTTTGTTAGAGCATTCCTGGATAACTGCTATCGAATGGTATTTCCTGTTTTTATGCCATAGGTAGGTCTGTAAGAAACACTCATAAAACTCATGCAATAAATATATTTTAGGTATCTAATTTATTTAATTTCCTTCTTTTAGTAAATTAGTAAAAAAAAAATTAAGAAAATTCCTAGATTTGTAATCTTGGCAGCCAAACAATAGGCAAAAGTTTTAAAAACGTACAGTAACTCTAAAGCCATGGGAATTTAACTGGGTACATATTTTAATTTTCTGATCAGTCCTGAAGTCCCCCACACGCAGCTGAAGGATTATCCACTCATTACGACACACCCTGTATACATTATACACTTTTTCAATACCAAAACAAGATGAGCGAGATATTTTTTATTATCCATTTATTTTATTAACAGAAGTAGGAAATCAAAAAGCGCAGTCGCGCACAGGCAAGTTCTTAAAGAAAAAGCCTGCAAGCGCACAGGGCACTACACTACACGAAATGCTTCGAGTCATTTTGACCCACTCCGTAACCCTAGTTCTAAATGAGATAAATTTGTGAATTTCTTTAATAATTTATTGTACGATATGATTGAACTTTTCAGGTTTTCGTTATGATAATTAAAGTTGAAGTAAGGTAATGATTGTAATCTGATAAATACCTACCTACCTATGGAAATGAAAACTTGATTAGTTCAATCATATCATACTTTGTGTGCATCATTACAATACGCAAAAAAGTGCTTTTGAACTTGCATTTAGGTCTTTATTTCCACTCTTTTTTTATCTACTGGTACATCGATGCTTCACATTATTGTTTTTGGTGGGATTCTGTAACTACCATTGGGTATTATACCTATCTAAAATGATTAAACTATTTCTCGTTGGTCAGAAAAAAACATCATATTTAGTAAAAGGCTTTAATATATTATATTATGAACCATAATTACTTTTTAAAGAAATAACGTAAAATACTAAACTGGTCAACAAATTAATTCAATGAATCCGTTTGAGGTTTTTTTAATTAGCTTCCAAGGTCTAAGTAGGCAGTAGCTTACAGATAACAGACAGGTGCCTTTTATTTACAAAGCTAAGGCGCGAATTATACAGAACCGACGTAAGGCAGTGTCCTAATAGAACGCGATCACGCGATCGTCGCGCGAGCAAGCGATGCGACCGTCGCGCGATCGCGCGATCAAACGTATTAACGTCAAATAAGCGTTCCAATTGGCATCGCGTCGCGTCGCGCGATCAACGTTCGCGCGAACTTGCGATGGTCGCGTCATCGCGTTCTATTAGGACACTGCCTAAGGCGAAGGCACGATCTTTTTCATACAAAATCTGTAAGCGACGCATCATGAGTTTTTTTTACCGCCTCCGCCGTATCTTCGCCTTATGCCGTTTCTGTATAATTCGCGCCTAAGGCAGCAACCTAAACTGACATTTTATAATCACATTTAAAATCAGGCACCATTTGTGAACTATGTGTCTGATTTTACACAGAAATAATGGGATATTATGTTTAGGTTATTTTTATACTGCCAAGGAATAATTTGAATCTATGTAATGAAAGGATGGTGTCTATATTCTTTGTTTTTGGCATGATCAAGTAACAAACATTCTCATAACCTATACTCCCAAATTTTCAAATAATTAAAAATGTATTGCAAATGTTAGTGTGGGTTTTTTTAATCTAGTATTTTATTACTTTGTGGTTATTCAAAAGAGATTTACTTGAAAGTTGGTCCCAATGCAAAAATTTAGACCTGAAGACATGATTTAGAACTGACATATTCTATTTGGATAATGAAAAAAAAAACATCAGATTTCCACTACTTCTTTTCACTTCGGCGATAGTCAACAATAAAGCGACTTATGCCTACTTGCACCAAACTGTCAAAGCTCTTAAGCAATTACTTTTCTTGCTTGCCAGTTCTTAACGGCCCAAATTCCGACCGTTAAGAACTGTCAAACGAGTTAAGTAATTGCTTAGGAACTTTGATAGTTTGGTGCAATTAGTCATTAGAATCAATAAATTAAAACAAATAAAGTCAATAGTACTTATAACATATATCTAAATTACAAAAATAAGAAGTAGATATGTAAATATGCTATTTTCGTTCTGGTTCATCATCCGCTGCCTAAATTTGACACATCACTGCGTACCTTAATAGTTAGGTATAGGCTCTCTGGCCCCATTATTTATTTTATCAATTAACTTATGTTTGTGATTAACCTTCAACACCTTGTTACTCTATTTGTAGCGTCTCTATTCGTTGGCTCATTTATAATATAACTTTATAACTAAAAATATCATTACATGTGTGTTACAAAATAACATTATCGTGCCCTCAACGTTAATAAGTAGAGTGTTAATGAGAAACTGTTTTTTTATTAACATACTCGATCTTTAAATTCTAATTCATAAAAAATTTAAAGATAAATGCTGATTAACAATCAATAAGTAGGTAAGACATTTACATTATAAGTATTCAATGAACATGAATACTTTGATATAAAAATACAAATTATCTCTTCCAAACTCTTTCTCACTCGATATAATTTTGATGTCAAATCACCTTACTGATCAGAAGTAACATGTTTTAAGTTATTTTCAGTTTACCATTGGTGTCTCCATTCGTAGTCTTTATTTGGCCATTGATTGTGATTGGTTTTTGTGAGGGCTCTGTAGTGACAGTGGCAGTCAAGCCCTTCAATTGCGAGGTCGGTATGAGGAGTGCACCCAACGCTATGAAATGCAGCGAATAGTAGAATTTTCTGAAAAAATAAGATGTTTTTTTTTATTTCACGAGGAACGTTTATTCTTCGCGTTTGGCTCCACACATATTAGTGTATTTAGCCAGTGTCAAGTAAATTATCGCATTCGTGCTCAAGTTATTGAATATAATATAAGTACATGTTTTATTGAATTATTGTAAAAATTATAAACATAATTATTCAGTCAAATGTCAAACGTCCTAGTCAAGATAATTGACGCGGGCGTTACTTTGCGAAAATCTATAACAAACAAAAGATGAAAAAATGTACATATTTCCAAAGCATTAATGCTGACTTGCACCAAACTTTCTAAGTTCCTAAGCAACAACTTTACTCGCTTGACAGTTCTTAACGGTCAGAATCTCTACTGTTAAGAATTATCAAGCGAGTAAAGTAATTGCTTAGGGACTTTGACAGTTTGGTGCAAGTAGGTATAAGTATCTACACCACAAGTTATTATTAGAAAAATAATACTTCATTATGATTGACGTCAGGCTTACCTACATAGGTTAATTAGAGGTTCGTACAAAATTTGTGAATTGGAACCGCTATTTTACATATATTTTGAAGTGATCGCTGTAAAAAGCGATAATGCCCCTAAATTATCAGTTTTTATGTTAATTAGTTGTACCTAATTTACTAAATAAGGAATCTTCATAACTTTGACTGAGTAGTGTAGGTAATGTTACAACTTTATAGTAAATAATAATTATAACTCTGAATTCAAGAATATGTATGTACATTGCTTAATTTCCTATATTTCAATACTTTAAAATGTTCTCCAAAATAACAAAGTGAACTTTTTGATTTTAAACTCACTTTATTACCATATTCTTTTAATAATGTATAAATAAGACCTACCTACCTGTTTATAAGCATGATTTAAAAAAATATATTCGTAATAAAAAGTTCAGTATCCAATCCAATGGGTAGTTTATCTTACCTTCCTAATTTCACACGCTTATTTTTAAGACCTTTTTTGTTATAATGAGTTATTATATTAGTACCTAACCTAATCAAATGGTAGGTTAAATAGGCATTCTTAGCCTTCTTCATTGTTCTTGTTATTTTAATTAATGACATTATATTTTACTATAACAAAGTAATTTAAAAAAGACATCCTTCCAGGCTAGATGGATTTTTGGAAATCAATAATAAATCCATCTAGCCTAGCTGGGCCTCGACTAGTCATACTAAAGGTCATACACATATCAACCCTGAAAGGGATCGTCACCGTATCGCCTCTCGCCTCACCGTCAACCTTACGTAAGCACGTAATAACAAGAATTCACTCGGCTACAGCTAGGCAATGCCGCGCTTACGGCTCGCCAACCGCTGGTTGACGGTTAGGCGGCACTTATTCCATCAGTTTGATTCCGAACGTGAAGTGTAGTTGTTTAGGCCCATCCCTATCAAAACGACAGCGTCTCCCAACACTACTCCCTCCGTCTCTTTCTTACACAATATGGACACTGCGCGTGCGGCATTAATAGACGCTAATTTATAAAATTAAAATATAATAAGAACCTAAAACTATTGTAAAACACAATAAAAAGTGATAAAATATAAAAACGTTTGTTTATTCAACAGTAGTGAAGAGATACGTAAGCGCGGGGACGACGAGCCATAAGCGCGGGAACTGCAAGTTGGCGCACCGGACCTTGTCCCGAGGCGAGGTGATTACGTTACGATTCCGATTAGTGTGTATAAAAATAATACTGAACGGCTCGAGTTGATACAGTGACGATCCCTTTCCGAGTTGATATGTGTGCTATGACCTTAATTTAGTACGAACCCGTAGAAGGCGAGACTCGGAGTGAGATGCAGAAGAACGAAGGGCACGGTTGCATACGTCATCGCGACACGCGTAGTCACGAAACTGAGCAAATCGTAGAAGAGTTTCTTGGGCCGGCTGTTTATGAAGAACGGCCGCGCTGCCGACCGGAACTGTAATATTAATACCCGGGTTATCGTTAGAATATAGATTTTATATAGTACAGAAATCCGGAGTTGAAATATCACTCTAATGCCTACTTGCACCAAACTGTCAAAGTCCCTAAGCAATTACTTTACTCGCTTGCCAGTTCTTAACAGTCCAGATTCCGACAGTTCAGAACTATCAAGCGAGTAAAATAATTGCTTAGGACATTTGAACGTTGCAAGTCTGCATAAATCTTATTATAGTCTAGTCTAGACGAATAGCGACATGACTTAAAGGGACGATCGCTAGAGCACTGATGCATCGGCCAATGAGATTCAAAGTCCGGTGTAGCACTGTTCTGGTCATGAGCAAACGTGATCTCAAAGCAACGGGTTCGCCGTGTATATGTATAATAAAGTGTATAAGTATAAGAAAGAGCTTGTATAAAAAACTAATAAACATTCAGGACCTGGACTCCCCTTGATACACCACCCGAGCCGAGGGTAGCAGCTGTCACCTAGGCCTCACCGACTTCACATGGCTGTATTGTACTACTCGGGCGAATAAACATGACACCTGGCTCAAATGACGTTTGTGCAAAACACAGCATGGAATTGGATAATCTTGATAGAGAACAGTACCCTTAGTACGAGTTTGATAGTTTCCAAAACTCAATAGTTTTGGTGAGCTCGCTCAAACGAATAGTTTACGTTGTAATCGGCAGTACGGGCTAAATTTTTCGTATTAAGTTTACACGATATCAACCATCGACTAGCTCGATTGAACGAACTTCATGGTATATACTTCTAACTCTTTTACACGTCGGCAAAAGAAAGAGACGAACATATCCTTTACGTTTGGCGTTTTGTACCACGTTCTGTTTTTTTTTTTTAATTTGCGCATAGTTTTGGCTAATGTCATATGACCATACTGCCTTGTCATACGTTTATTATTATTTTTTATGGAGGCATCGTTTTTTTAAAGGAAAAATGAGTCCATCACAATTTAAAATTATGGATAGATTTCATAGAGTGGTAATTATTTCTCTCTCTGGAAAAATATCTACAAGATGTGTCTCGAAATTTGTATAATAACCCTACCCATATCCATAGTTTTAGAAATGGTGACTTAAATAAACCGGCCGAAGGCCCTCATGTCAGGCTGAGAGTAATAAAATGTGACAGGATTTACAAATATTTACAAATACTAGCTTGTTCGCGTAGCTCTCACCGAATTTTATCTAGTGAGTGCGAATACTACAAAAGTTTTCGTAAACGTCATAGTTTACTACCGCTGACTTGTCAAAGTTAGAACTCGTACTACCAAAGTGCCATAAACAGCTCGAAAACTTTTTTGGTTTTCGAATACTATGTTTCGATCTAACTCATACTGCCGATTTTAGTTCATGAAAGTTTCCGCTAGGGGCGCTGTTAGCAAATGTATGGAAGGAAACGAAACTACATAAAGTTTTCGAAAACTATCAAAACTCGTACTAAGGGTACAGGTCCTGTAATACTTGGTAATGATAAGGCTTCGCAATTAGAGAAAGGAGAAACACGGAGGCCACGGAGGGCGCCGCGCGGAGCAGCGGGGGACGCATCAAGTTCCGAGCCACGTGTCAGCCAGGTGTCATGTTGATTCGCCCGAGTGGTATATGTTGTTTGTTTGTCATTTTGTTTCAACTGTTTATAGTCTCACCTTCCTAGCTGCGACCGTAAAGATTCCTCCGGCGAAGAATGTCATGTAGTACCCGGGATGGAAGCCGTGCCACACGGCTGACAATCCGTACACGCGCACGGTGCGATAGGTGGCGCCACCGCGATGGTACGCCACGTTCCTCAGCCAAGCATTCGTATTCTTGTTCCAACTGGCTATTGCCGTGCGGAAGTTTTGTGCGAACTGCAATAAAGATGTTGTTATTAAAATAAGTGATGAACCTGCCGTATATTAGGTAGTAGTTCGCTACGAAGGAATACCTCACGCACATCCTAACCATGCTAAACCTCTGAAACGAATTGAATGACCTATGAACTACGAATATTGAACTATGGTACCTAACCACTAGACAAATCTTATGAATATCGCATAAGCGGCTTGAAATTATCGTCAAACAACTGATTCAGTATCTATGTGTAATTGGGAGCAAGAAGATAGCGTTCTAGAGTAGTAAACAGGTTTATTATATATATTCGTGAGAGCCTCTTTTCCCTCGACCACCAAGCTGTTCAGGCTCTTAAGAATAAACCTATTGTACCTACTGCTCCAGAACGTTATCTCTTTGCTCCCGATCACGCAATCTTTATTGCAGTCAAGTATTGTTACATTTTTATAAAGTTTTATTGAACCTAGTGAATCCTATTTATAGAGTTATTTATTTATTTTTATGGGCACCATAGAACAATTTAGACTCAAAAACATTTGTTTCGTTCGGTAAATTAGCACAGAAAACAGAAGGATTCATTGTAATTCGATTAGTTTCAATTATAGACGTTTTATACCTATAAAACATGCGGGCGGCGAGTACGCCTACATAGCGTTTTCATGAGTCGAAGTGTTGCCTCAGCTCAGCTCACAGATTTAACACTGTTAATTGAGATAATGTAGTGAGGTCAAAGGATTACAAAGGCTAGTCATCCAAACAAAAATGCATGTGTCAAGTCATGCGCGCGTCAAGTTTGTGTATTTTTGTCATCAAAAGCGTGTCGCGCGTATATCGGGCGTTTACGTTCGGTTTTTTCTAGCGTGTGTCATGTCAGTAGCATGACGCGTCTCTACCGACGAGCGTTGTCGCGCGTACACGCGCTGCGAAAACAAAACACGAGCGGCGAATCCTCCCGTTTTATCCGCTAATCTGAAACCGCACTAACTACGGAATGCAGATTATATCCAAGTAACAAAAAAGTTGAGTGCTCCTTATTATGATCTCAATTTGAATAAGTTATATTAAATATCACATTTGAACCTGGAAGTCAGCTAAAATGTATTGTGATGCAAACTTCCGACACGACAAGTTATGCTAATAACCTACCTATATCAAACGAGGTTCATTAGCATTCAATGACCTTGGTGTATTTGTTATTTTTAACATGTGAATTAAGTTGTTTTGTACCATTTTTTTAACATTACGATGTTTTTACCCAACTATAAAGAAGAAGGATAATGTTTCGGGTGTCCTTATGTATTTACTAGATGTAGTATGTGGGTCTGTTCTTTTGGCGCGCCCTGTATACCTACACAATGGCTCGATGGATAATGTAGACTATATAGACTTCCACCACAAGTTTTTAAATACCAGATTTAGCAAAAAAACTTAATAAAATTAATTCGTTATTTTCTCAAAATTAGTTATGATAAAAATTGGACACACTGTTACCGTTGGTCGTTTTTCTATGGCTATGCGTCAATCGGTACGCAGTCCATTTAATTTGTTTTGGTAATCAAAAGCATGTTGTCTATGAAGACCTGGAAAAGGACATTTCAACCCGATATAGCGCAGGTGAAGCCGTGGGCAACAAAAGGCATTATATACATCACGGAATGTATCTTACCTCAAATCCAAAGACGTCAATATTGGACATCTTGTCCCATTTCGGCGTGCCATCGTTGTCGTACCCGTTGAAGCCCATGCCGGAGTTGTTGCAGATAGCCTCGGAGAGCAGCCACGCGTGGTAGTACTTGCAACGAACCACCAGCGTCGACAGATACGCGTACCAGAGCAGGTAGAGCCCGGACCACGAACGGGACACTTCCGATGACGGGTCTGTTAATTCTGGGGAAATTTCATTTTTTTTAACATAAAATTCAAAGAGAATTATTAGTTCAAAGCCTTTGTCTTTCTTTAGCTATGACTGTGGCATCATAGCTAGACGATGGACTGAATGTAACTATACAATTTTATTATGAGAAGGCTGATCTGGTTCCGAGCGATTTACCATCCATTCAATCCATCCAATTGATTATATGCTTATGCTTTTTCTGAGCGGGTTTTTTAAAGTCATGATTCTTGAGTACCTATTCGGGACATCAACCAGTTCTATTTTCGTCGTCTAAATATAATTTTAAAGGGTTAAACAACAGTAGGTACTAACTATACCAATTTAGCCCATCGATTGTCAATAATGATTAATATAGGTATGAAAGAAAACATTTTAAAGGTACTGAAGTAACGTGAAATAAGTAGGTGTACCTTACCTATGTAAAATGTATATAATTATAAAGCAGTGTAAACAGAACACGGTGGGCGAAGGCAAGGCCAACATAATTAAGTAGTGTGAATTAGGCTAGCACTTATCGGTTTACGTCTATACAGAACCGTGCCAACGGAATCTTTCTAGAAGTTTTAAATGATTTTCTTCTTTAGTCCATATGCCCATGCAATAGACAGACCAAATTTAATCTGCCGTGGGCGGCCCTTTGTATTAGTGCACCAGATTAATCAGCCAGCAGAGAAAAGTAGCGAGATATTATATGAGGCGAGTCACAGCCCTCGAATATAAAACTTTCTGATGACTACGACCGCTCTCTCAAAAGAGCAACGAATAATAATAACTTTTAAAAAAAAATACTTCAATCATCTTCAAATTAAACTATATAAAAAGTAAGAAATAAAATAAAATCTTTTCTCATGTTAAATCTTTCATCAGGCTTATTTTAGTCAGTGCCTTACCAACTTCAATTTGATTGTCGATGTTGGTTGTTTGTCTGGCAGACTGGCTCCGATTTAAGTATTTTATTTATTATTTTTTACTCTTTTTAGTTGAATTTATATTCGGTTGAAGTATTTTTTGTTAAAAACAAATATTTTTAATTTAACGTAGATTTATTTTTTGATGAGGATAGGACCTGTGCAACATCGACTCTGGACTGTTTCTGTGATAACAGTTTAAACAGAGATTCAAAGTCCCCATCAAAACTTTGCTGAAGCGAACCACAAACCAAACGCCATCTGTGTAATTTTTTTTTCGGAAAGTGCAAAATCAATTTCGATAAAATTTATATGGGACCTCAAGAAAGAATCATCAAAATCGATACATAATTGGCGGAGTAATTGCGTAACAAAAATAACATACAATCGAATTGAGAACCTCCTATAAGTTCCTCCTAAAGTCGGTTTAAAAGAAAGATGCCTACCTTCCAAAACTGTGAGTGGGTATTTCTTAGCTAGCGACAGGTAAAGTAGCGCAGCAGCGATGGAACCCATCATTTTGTAGAACACAGCGCGTCGGGGAGAGGGTTCTGCAGTTGCCTTAAACTTGTCATTCTGAAATTAGATCACAGTTCTACGCTGTCACAAACTTCTGTAGGTGTATCATTAATAATAACAGGTACATTTAATTCTCGTCATGCACTTATTATTATCAACGCAATAATATTATTTAATAATGTGTAACTTTTTATGAAATTTAGTAATGTGACATAATTTAAAAGAAAGGGCAGGCGACTGTCTGACATCATCGGATTTTATGGTGACGAATTATAATGTTTTTAATTAGGCACTGGCAGAAAACACACTGAGTAATAGTACTCGTAAAGTGAAATGTACGTTTCAGCCATTACTTTGTGCAAATCGGATCCACCGGGACAAGTCGAATACTTTTCACACACATGCCAGATGTAGGTCATTATATTACTCGTCGAATTGAGTACTCGAGTCGCCTTAGCTTAACCGACCACTTACTTATGTAGATCCGACAATTTAAAAACCGTTTAAGTACTAAAAAATAGTGCAGTTAATAATAGTGTCAAATAGACATCAGTTTTAATTCATAACTGCAGTCTCGAGAAAAAACCCCGTAGACATAATATCTCGTTGATTTTATGCTAGGGGTGCAGCTGTTACTCACCCCAACTCTATCGCCTTCAATGAATGTGATATAGTCGTTGTAAAAGACAACCGGCCCGCACATCAGCGTTTGGAAAGCAAGCGTGTACGCAAAATACTCCAAAGGCGAAGGAATCTTCTCCACAGTGGCCAAAGCTTCATCAGACCCTTTGGTGTTTGCGTTCACTTCCTTATTTAACAGGTTGTCCTGGAGCGAGTATGCCAATGACGTTACTCTTTGAGTAATCACCATTAGGGGACCTAGAAAATAGCAATTTATGACTTCGCAAAAATATGTGTAAAACCATAATTGTATGCTAATAGTGATGTAATCTAAGTACCTGTTATATCTAAAGTATAGTCAGCCGTATGGTATATTTGGCGGTGTAGATGTAGACAAGATAAATACACCATCGATGCAGTCAAAATTGCACTGAAATTAAATAGATTTTTAAATATTGCAGTTGCCGATGAAGAATGAATGACAAGTTACTGATCTATAGATATTAATTTATCATATATTGGTTTAAACTTACTTTCCCATCAAATGATGTGGTACTGTTTTGAGTAGAGTGTAACATAGCATAGGCACTACTGATAAGTGTATTGCTTGTCTGAAAGTAAAAATTAATTATTATTATTAATTGAAACAAATTCAAACAAAAATCTTTATAGGTTCAATATGGTTCAATAATTGCCTGCGCACATTGGCGCACGCTACGCCAAAGTAAAAGTATTTAAAATTTATCAATTGTATAATATTCAATCGAAATAAGGTATTATATTTCAATGATATTAAATTCAATTGATAAATTTAAAATGCTCTGGCATACCGTCTGCCCAGTTTGCACAGGCCATATATGGCATTTATAGGTAGTGTAAACTTAATATAATAATGGAGCACATCATAGCTAGGTCAGTGTGGTACAAATACTTTACAACTGCGTTAGCTATTGAAGTTTTAGAAGAGGCTTTCGGAATGCTTGGAAACGCCACCACCAGTGCCGAAAATTGAGGTAAGCCGACAAAGATCAAGAGAAGGAAGAAAGTATTAGGTTAGTCACTATTAACAAAGGATTCGTTCGATGGAAAGTATTGATATATCGATGTTTGATGTTTGTAACGCATAAAAGCCTAATAAAAATTGTCTAAGCTAAATAAATACGATGTACATTGGACAGAGCATAGGAATTCGTACATTCAAGTGCCTCAAATCCTGTACCACGTGTACATCCAATTATTCTCTAGATTGATTCCATTTCGCGTCTATTGGACAACAATGCAAAGTTTCATATCACTTGAACCATATCTCTGCCTGTCTGCATTAGTGATTCATTCATTGTTACAAACATGCTATGGACACAATAAGGCCAAGATAAAGGTACTGCATAGTGCAATACGTCGGTACCGTAAAAGATCATTAAACTGTAATTTAAAACTATCTTATCTACCGTTCTTTATGTTTTTCTTGTTTTGTAGTCTGCAATAAAGAGTTATCTATGTATCAACTGCAAAGACAGTACGTAGTACATCTACGTAAGTAGGTGTTTTCAAATGATACTTCTCATCAATAAGCGAGGCCGAATAGATATTAGAGACACAATTAGTAGACCCGTGTCAAGTATTAAAAGTGTCTGTGTTGTTCAGATAAAAGGGGATGTAAGAAGTGTAAAAATAGTGTACAGTTATTTTTTTTTATTGTCTTTCTTTCTAACGAAGTATACTTTAAAGTTCCTACCCAATATTAAGATATTAAAGCAATTACAGGTTTGATAATATTGTAAAATGAAAATTATTATGTATGCAAAGCAAAGAAGAACTAACTACCAAAACGATACCAAAATTATAATGAAAACTTACTTTCCAAAACAGAAATATCCCATCAACAGACCTATAACAAGGCACACAGAATGACGGAATTCTGGCGAAGCACATTTCAATGGTTTCCGAAACAGTCTGGCCAGGCATAGTGCGGCTACTTGTGCGATCAAAAAATTAACCTAATGAACAAAACACAATGTAACTATGGTGCGAAACAAAGAGTGATACCCTGACTTAATTTAACAGAATTTGTGAATCTTATTAATATTAAAGAGCTTGTACAACCTAACTTGTAGCAAATAAATCATATGAATTTTAATGTATTTTAATTAGAGTTTTCAGCCTTTGAAACTGGCAATGGAATATCAAATTGATAACACTTAATTTTGTTACCCTTAGTTTTTCATAGATAGATGTCTTATCTAGCATTAGCATCAATGTCTAGGTTTTAAGTGTATAAACATTTAGGTAGTTCACAAACCGCAGCAGTCATATGTAGATATGGCGGTAGCTGAGTGATCGTTCGATTGCTGATCTGATTGCTATCAATGAATCTGTATCTGATCACCACTGTCACCACCAATTCTGCATGTGACTCATTGATACGGTTCGCGTATGGCTATTGAGCCACAAATTGATGTCAGACATTGAATTATATAATGAAGTTTTCTGGCAAAGATGTTGTGCCAATGATTATGAAACATTTTCAGAAAAAAATGATACACAATATTCTAAGTATTGTATGTATATAAATAAATCTATGACATGTTGCATTGCAATATAATCCTTTGATCTAGCTGTAAAGTGATAAGCCGATAAGCCATGGTATTGAGCAACAGCTCATAATCTGACGGTAATGTGCTAATAGAGGAAAATGAGTAACTTTTACTATGAACTAAAATATCTTATCTATAGCCAGATTATTGAAGAAAGTCACCTAATGTAGGTACTTGTTCTATTCTACACTGCCTGTTTTCATCTGAAAACTTAATACTTGTACTTAGCAGGTAATCAAGAAATAGTAATTAATTTATTGCAATTGACACCTATTGGAACCAGTCCATAAATGTATTCGCATGACCTAAAGAACTAGGACCAAACAAGCTGGGTATGGTTGAAAAAGATGCTAACTTATACAGTAAGCAGACAGTTTGAGTCCTAAGAAAATAAACCTAATGTTATAATATCTTTTGCTAATTCATGTGGAATCTTTAGCATATCTCTTATTTAAAATAAGATATAAAGGTTCCTAATTGTATAATCAAATATATTTAAAATACTTTTAATTACTAGAGTGAAATATTTTAGGCACTTACCAGATCCAAGGGAAGACCCACTCTGTTTGATAGAAAGAGAAATATTTTACTCCCATCATAATAGTCATAGTACGGGTTGGTCATCCTGGTAAGTATTTTGTAATAAAGCTGCAACAAACGAGAATGGAACATAATTTCTCAAGTACACACAAAAGTAAACCAAGTGAAAGTACCTACTACGAGATGCAATAAACCAGTCATGGTACTCACATTTTATTACCAGTTTGAGCCGCCGCTGTCGCCGTTGTTACACTTTTATGAATTGAGCGATAGATAGTATTTTAATAAATTAAATACATAAGTATGACTGAATTACATCAGCAATATTTATATTGTTGACGAAAGGTACTTGTTTTCTTTTACGAGGAATACAGATGAAGACGAAACGTTAACGCCTTCTTATATACAATTAATTTTTAGTTCAGTGATACTGGGTTGAAGTGGAATATTAATTGATTTCTACAATTATTAAACTAAACACAAAACACAACATGACACAGAAAAACACAGCAAATGCTTAAAAATGAGAAACCAAACAATACGTTATCGTTGAGCAGTGTCGTGATCAATGCTGCCAGTTAAAGTTCTGAAAACGTAGAACGACTGTCCTAAAAGATACGGATTTGTCAAAATGTGCTTTCATCACGAGTTACGACAAAAAACCAGCTTGACTTTGTTTTTGAAATAATGAACAAGTTTGAGTTTCGTTGTAACAAAACAAATAAATTTGGAAAACCTTATGGCTTATTTAAGTATCGAAAATATGGTCTGATAAGTTGTTGAACTACAAAAAAACTTTATTATTATTATTTATTCAAAATAATTTACGTAGCAACTAAATTATACAATAAAAATAAATAAGTTTTTTTTACAATTAAGAGATTGTATTTGTATTTGTATAAAAACGCAGAAGTTTATGAGGCTGTTTATGTTTCACAATCACTCAAACACTCAATCATGAGCTGGAAAATGACATAAGCTGCTTTAATGATACCACGCGTGTTTAGTTTTTAATAAACTTAGTCTGGGCCTGAGCCAAGGTCAGCAAAGGATACGTATATCTTACTTTTCAGAACGTGCTGGCAACGCTGGATTAAGCTGGTAATCGCTTTGACGTAAGAGTGACAATGACAGCATGCTTATGTACGTCATTTGTAGGGTAGATGCGCCGTTGTATTACTTCTAAAGCTAGCCACCCTGGCTTGACTTAGTCCTGACTCCTGACCAGAGCTTCTAAACATGTATCTAGTAGGTTTACAATTTCTTTGCTCCTGACACATTTCCTGAATCAAAACAAAGCACGGGCCAAACCACTGGACGTAGAGACTTGTAGAGGGTAAGTTCATTAGGTGTAGGCACATACTTTGACAAAAATTTTGTAATTCGTCAACAAGTGGACTACAATGCATTTTTATTTTTTGTTTGTATGAAGGAAACTCAAACAGGACAAGGCGGCCGCCCAGCCTTCGCTCATCAGGTGTCTTCATTCTAACATGATACAAATATTTGATTTTAATTTTTTTAATGAAGTTAAGAATGTATGAGTCTAGTAAAAATACACTATCTACCTGCATATTCTTACCTTGATTTAAGTACCTCCTTATTTTTTCCATAAAACTAATATGCAAACCAAGTATGTCGATTTCAGAATGATAAACTGTTTTTAATCCATTATTTTTATTCTTGAAGTGAGCCCAAAGTTTTCTTAAGCTTAGGGGAACACACATCCAGTGGTGTCTTTTTACTTTTATTACTTATTTTGATGTCGGCACCAGCTCTGACCAACATGCATGCCACTGATTCTCTGTCTTCCTCACAGGCAAGGTGTCTGGAAAAAAAATAGTAGTATATATTTTGTACATACTTTCATTGAATGTAACTACTATCTCTACATTCATAAACCCTAAATACTTATGTATCTCTCTTCATATTTTCTTTGGGAAAATCTTGCTTTTTTTATGGTTAATTGTAACTTGGTTAGCTGCGTTAAAATATTTATAAGAATAGATAACTTACAATGGAGTTGAGCCTGTAGAATCACAAGCATCCACATTAATTAAGGGATGAGTGATCAGCAAATCCACAATGTTGTTTCTCCCCTGAGCTGCTGCCGGATGGAGAGGGGTAGCTCCAAGGACATCCACTTCATTCACATTTGCATCCAGTTCTATCAACAACTTGACTATCTGAAAATAAGATGCATTTGTATTGATCATGGCTTTATAATTGAGGAATGCAAGAGGGTACTTTTTGCTGCAACTAAATCACAATATCTAAAATTTTGATTAATGGTAAAGTGAAGGATAGGTTACCTCTAAATGCCCTTTGGAGCATGCATAGTGCATACAAGTCTGGCCGCGGTTAGTTTTATGATTAACATTAGCCCCTTTGCCAATCAAGAGTTTCACAACTTCATATCGTCCAGCTGAACTGGCTAGTATCAGTGGGGTGCAGTTTGTATCATCAACAGGGTCAACTGGGCTCCCTGCATCAATGAGAAAATCTACAAGATTCTCATTACCACCCAATGCTGCCCAGTGGATCAGCAGGCGGCTATTCTAGAATAGAACGTAGGAAACAGTCAGTAATGCACACAATGAGATGGCTATTTTGTGATTTACTGCTTTAGGTACTTACAGGATCTGGGGTATTCACAAGAGCTGCGTCTTGATCTGTCCTTACTTTGACTTGGTTAAAATCGCCTTTGTAGGCTGTTTCGTACACGGAGCCTATTGACATAGTGAAAGAATGCACACGTCTGATAACTTAATAATAACGAAATGCTCACAAACGACGCAAACCAACTAAAATATTTGAACTTATCGGAAAACTGCAAGCTCAAAATTATCTTGTCTTGTCATTGTTATGATTTGTTTCATTTCAACCCTACCCGGGGCTTTTTGGCGGGAACATGAAAAATGGCGCATTGGCGGCATTAAATTAATTGACAAAACTTGTATAACTTTGAGTGTTTAAGTGTAAAAACGGTGGTTTTTTATCCATTAAGTGCTCGTGAACGTGTATGAGGGTTGGTGAATAGTGTAATGCTGTAAAACGTGACTTTTCGTGTTGCCTCCAAAACTCCATAGAAGCCTCTAGTAAAGTCGCAACCACCACCTACTTTACAGGGGCATGACTTGACTTATCGACTGACTTATGACAAAAATTTAATAATCTCTCCAATTACTTTTTTTTTTCTTTTGGATAACCTAAGTTCTTCGGTTTTGGCTTCACATCAAAGGTATATAGCCAGTGTCAAGTAATTGGAGAGATTATTTTGTCATAAGTCAGTCGATAAGTCAAGTCATGCCCCTGTAAAGTAGTGGTGGTTGCGACTTTACTAGAGGCTTCTATGGAGTTTTGGAGGCAACACGAAAAGTCACGTTTTACAGCATTACACTATTCACCAACACTCATACATGTTCACGAGCACTTAATGATTAAAAAACCACCGTTTTTATACTTAAACCTCAAAGTTATACAAGTTTTGTCAATTAATTTAATGCCGACAATACGCCATTTTTCACGTTCCCGCCAAAAACTCCCTCCAATTACTTAACACTGGCTATATACCTTTGATGAAGCCAAAACCTAAGAACTTAGGTTCTTCGAAAGAAAAAAAAAAAAATCCTACCCGGCCCGGCCTCGCTTCATGAGGTTTAATCACAGACTCTCATGCAAGGTAACCGCAGGCTCTCACTGCGGTGACCTTGCATCTGGAATGAATGAATGAATGAATGAATTGTTTTGTTTGTAATTTGTAGCGGTCGGATGTCACGAGTCGAGTGCCACGACCATGTCATCATGTTCATCATCGTCCACAACCGTGTAGCAGGCTTAATACTTTCACTTGTCTATTTTGTAAAACGTATGAATAACACTCAAAAAAGAGACCGGAACTGGAAATACGTCATGAATCAGCTGGTTGAACTTTCATGTCATTTTATTATTTGTTTTGATTTTTATGAATTACAATTGATCGAATATTTTTTGAGAAATTCAATCATTTTAAGGCCTCTGCACTTCATAAATGTATACTAAAACATCTTTTTCATGATGGAAAAGCTAGCGAGTTTGAATGATGTAGTTTTTAATCATTATTTTTTAGTTGGTGGTTTGTTTTTGAGTTACTTGATGTATCGTATTTTGAATACAGTTTTGGGTGAAAACAATTTTATGCAGACTAAATTTAGGATCCGTGGACATACATGGAGAAGTATTCAGTGTAATAAATCGATTCCGTACAATATACACGTAAGTTATGTATATAAAACAACGCAATAATTATATTTTAATACAGTAATTTTACTTTTCTGTAAATGCTTAATTTTGTAGTGCACAATATGTGGGAAGCTGATGTTACCAGTCGTGGGTGTTTTCTGCGAGTGCTGTGGTGTGAGCGCGTGTAAGAGGTGCCACTTGGCTGTGAACAAGAAGTTCCGATGCAAACAAGTATCTTGGCAGAGTCAAAAACCATTCTACCATCATTGGGTAAATGGTAAGTAATCTCGCGCTAAGTTCACATTTTTACAATCACGATTTCTTAGTAAAATGGAGCTACATCGACTCAGCCACAATTCCTGTGACTGTAGAGCTCCCACTCAGAGTATGATCCACCTAATCTCATGCCTGCTGTCTGACCAGCTGTACTCGGAAGGATCTACTACAGGCAGCAAACAAATGGATAGAGGTCGCCACATTCTGGGCCAAACTAATATAATTGAGCCTTTACTTCCGAAATCTCGGGTTCTATTGACATGATAAGAACAATGAATGCTATAATAGCAATCATGCCTATGATAGGCATACTTTAATTAAGTCACTATTATGCAACCTATGAAATTTGAAGAATGATAGCTAAGCATAAATAACATAATACAATAATTATATTCAATTTGTTATAGTGGGGCATGTGAGGGGAGAAAACTCTGAACACATTGAAGAAGGACTGAAGTGCTACTTCTGCTGTTGGTGTCAACGAACCAAAAGGAGCTATGAAACATTATTTGGAGACACAGAAGTGAGAATGGACATAATTGTAGTAATAATAGGAACAATAATATCCACAGTTGTGCAGATGGATAGTAATTATTAAGATTATGGTCTTTGTTTTATGTAGCTGGTCTTTTATGATGATTTTCTTTTTAGCCCTGTGACTTTCAAATGTACAAAAACTTGATCATACCACCAGCCTGTGTGCAGCTAGAGAAAGGGTCAGTGAAGTACATAAAACCTCTTGAGAGTGATGAATGGGAACCTCTTATTATTCTAGGTGAGAAAAGTACCTAAAAATTCAATATGTACCTTAAATTTATTTTAAACTTATTATTCTATACCTAGTAGTATTCTAGTAATAAATTTATCATTTTCTTATCTAAATTTCATGATATTTCACATAAATTTCTTAGCACTTATGCTGACTTGCACCAAACTTTCAAAGTTCCTAAGCAACAAATTTACTCACTTTACAGTTCTTAACGGTCAGAATCTGTACTGTTAAGAACTACCAAGCAAGTAAATTAATTGCTTTATGGCATAAAGCAGATATAGAATAAAGTTTATGCATTAGACTGCAAAATTGATAAGTAAGTTCTTAATGTATTTTCAGCCAATCGAAAATCAGGAAGCAACAGAAGCGATGAAGTGCTGTCTCTTTTCAGAGGTCTACTAAATCCTATACAAGTAAGCATAATACAAAATAACTACAAATCTTCATTTGACATAACATGCATAAATAATATGTCTTGATTATCAGGCCGTGGATATAAGTGTGGAGTCGCCAGAGAGCGTGGTGCGTTGGCTGCCAGAACGGTGTCGCCTGCTCGTCGCTGGCGGAGACGGGACCGTCGCCTGGGTCCTCAACTCTCTCACCACAATGCCGAGTGTCAAGGTTAGTCACGGCAGGTCCATCTCTATCAGGCGGTGGAATTTAGTGTTGGGTCGCCAGAGAGCGTGGTGCGTTTGCTACCCGAGTGGGTCTCCTGGTTGTTGCCTGGGTCCTCAACTCTCTCACCACAATGCCGAGTATCGAGGTTAGTCACGGAAGATCCATCTTTATCAAGCGGTGGATATTAGTGTTGGTTCGCCAAAGAGCGTGGTGCGTTGGATACCCGAGTGGGTCTCCTGCTCGTCGCCTGGGTCCTCAACTCGCTCACCACAATGCCGAGTGTCAAGGCAAGTCACGGGAGATCCATCTCTATCAGGTGATAGATATTAGTATTGGGTCGCAAGAGAGCGTGGTGCGTTGGCCGCCGAAACGGTGCCGCCTGCTCGTCGCCTGGGTCCTCAACTCGCTCACCACAATCCCGAGTATGGTCACGGAACGACCATCTCTATCAGGCGGTGGATGAAAGTGTTGTCAGAGAGTGTGGTGCTTTATAACAAGTAATGCGCGCGTACTGCACATCGTTGTAACATGTAGGGGAGACCGGGTACAAAAGTAACGGCGGGTCGAAAGTAACAAACGCTCCGTAGCCCTATCTAAAGGTGCTTTTCCACCAGAGATGTGCTATGCTACGTTGCTATGGATGCGTTTGATATCCACCAATCATATTCATTGGTGCACATAGCTTAGCACTGGTGGAAACGGATGCAACTAAGCTATGTTTTTTATATGGAAGGATGCGTGCTATGGATGCTTGCTATGGATGTGTGCTATGGATGCGTGCTATGGATGCGTGCTATGGATGCGTGCAATGGATGCGTGCTATGTATACGCTTCCCTACTATCGATACATCGCATAGCTCGAGCTGCGCATCTTTCTCGCGCAGCGACTTTGCGGCGGCGCATCTTCCTCGCACAGCTACTACTTAGCATTGGTGGAAACACATATTTTCGTAGCGTAGATTTCACATCTTCGCAGCATAGCTGCATAGCACATCTCTGGTGGAAAGGCACTCTAATCAGCTTCCGTTGGTTGTCAGCTTGCACCGCCCCCCACGCATGAGTTTAGTCTCAAGCATGTGCATTGTGCAGGCAGCCGTGGCGATCCTGCCCATGGGCACCGGCAATGACCTGTCGCGCGTGCTGGGCTGGGGCGGCGGCTGCGCCTCGCATCTCGACGCGCACGCCATCATCAGCTGCGTCAAGGAGGCCGTACACCAGCCACTCGATAGGTATGACGCATTCCATTTCCAGTTTTCTGGACTTTTTGTCCAGAAATCCCCAAATCTACAAAGGGGATTTCTGAACTTTTTGTGCAGAAATCCACCACTTTTTCCAAGTAACAAACATGCATGTTTATTTTAGTCCATGTCAGCGTGGCGTGCGCTATAATGGAGTAATAGCTTTATAAATCACTATAATACATAGGCTCAGTCATGACTGACTTACTGACAGAGAGACAATGTACAGACCAAGCCACTGGATTTAGATACTTGAAACTAGGAGGATGTGTTTGTCATGAGCTGAAAGTGTATCTGAAAGTGAGTAATGAGAAGAGAATTTTGAAAATTCGCAACGCATATGATTTTGCGGGCGTCAGCTAGTTCAGTACTGTATTCTTCAGTGAAGTATGTGATTTGATTATACATTCATAAGAACTGTCTGTAATAACTATACAATATTATGTGACGACACCGTGGCTTAGTTGGTAGTGGGCCTGCCTACGAAGCTTAGTGCTCCGGGTTCGATCCCCAGCCAGCCGGGGCGAATATTTGTGTGACGAACACAAATGTTTGTTATCGGGTCTTGGATGTTGTGATGTGTTGTATGTATCCATGCCACCTGCGACACAGGGAATCCTAGTGCAAGGGTGTGAGTGTGTGAATGTTTAATGTTTTTAATGTTTTAAAGTTTAATATGTATACTTGTGTTTAATACAGGGTGTATCGTAATGAGTGGATAATCCTTCAGGTGCGGGTGAGGGACTTCAGGACTGATCAGAAAATGAAATTATGTACATAAACAAGATTTGTAATCTTGGCAGCAAAAACAATGGACAAAGGTAAAAAAAATGGAAGTTTCGAAAACGTCCAGTAACTCGAAATCCGTGGGATTTTTACTGGGTACATAATTTCATTTTCTGATCAGTCCTGAAGTCCCCCACCCGCACCTGAAGGATTATCCACTCATTACGACACACCCTGTATATGTATATTAAATAAGTACATATATTTATATTTATACTTGAGACAAATGAATCATTCACTCAATAATATGCATGTATCTTGTTTTTGTAACAGATGGAAAGTAACAATAAAACCGAAGCGGCT
This sequence comes from Lobophora halterata, assembly GCA_932526365.1. Taxonomy (NCBI): domain Eukaryota; kingdom Metazoa; phylum Arthropoda; class Insecta; order Lepidoptera; family Geometridae; genus Lobophora; species Lobophora halterata. The sequence continues at coordinate 5,906,152 of OW052012.1, forward strand.
GGGTCGATTACGTCCGGACAAAGTAATATATGCGTACAACTACGCAAGCATCGGCGTCGACGCACAAGTGGCGTTGGATTTCGAGCGAGCCCGAACACAGTTTCTTTATAGATACGCTAGTCGGACTCTCAACTACGTAAGTTTATGCGGCACGATGCAGGTTGTTCCATTTTACCCCACTGAGTCAACGGGTAATGTTTTTCGAGTGAGATATTGTTTTTAGAGTCAGTAAAAGAGGGCGCCACTGTCCTTACAAATCTGGAATTGAACTTTATTGGTCGCTGATGGATTGTCAATTGTGAATTTGTGATGGAATCAACTGATAATACTCATAATAGTACCTAATGGTCCAAGAATGAAAGTCATTTTGTCCCCCACTGGGACCAAACTAGAACAAGTGCACAACAGGCCTATAACCCTATCTGATTGTTGAATCTCCTTCTTCTTTTCTTTTGTTTAAAATGTAACGATTTGGATTATAGCTGTAATGTTATGTTTTTTGTAAGAGGCTCCTTTCGTGCATTTGATTTTTTTAAGATTCTATGACATGCCGGTTTTCTCATGATGTTTTCCTTCACCGTTAACGATAACACACGGCTAGTAAACACCCTACACGTCGGCGAGTTTAAAAGCTAGCGAGTGAGCGAGTTAGCTTTCGGGAAGGGTTGTCAACAAGCAGAATGTAAAAAGCCACAAGACACTGGGCGAGTTTACAAGCGAACTCGCTGGCTTGTAGCGTGTAAAAAAGCCGTGTGTCATCGACATCGACGCTTTAAGCACGTGTTTTAATCATTAATAATTGACTTTAATAGCACGTGTTTTAATCATTAATAATTTAATTTTAGCACGTGTTTTAATCATTAATAATTTGCTTTTAGTACGTGTTTTAATCATTAATAATTGACTTAAAGCACATGTTTTAATCATTAATAATTGACTTAAAGCACGTGTTTTAATCATTAATAATTGAATCTCTTAAAAAGTCCCTATGTCCCAGATTGCGTACGCATTCCTGGGCGGGCGGCGGGCGCTCGACGACGGCGGGTGCGGCGGGCTCGAGCGGCGGCTCCGCGTGTGGGCCGCCGGGAACCGCCTGCCGTCGCTGCCGCCCATACAGGCGCTCGTGGCACTCAACATACCATCTTGGGGCGCCGGCGTCGATCTATGGAGTGAGTAAACTACCTACACTTCATACACTCGGGCGAATTAACATGACACCTGGCTCGAATGACGTTTGAGCGTGGAATTGGATAATCTTGATAGAGAAGAGGTCCTGTAATAAGTACTTGGTAATGGTAAGTAATGATAAGGCTTCGCTATTAGAGGAAGAAGAAACACGGAGAGGGCCGCGCCGGGGGCGGGGGAAGCATCAAGTTTCGAGCCACGTGTCAGCCAGGTGTCACGTTCATTCGCCCGAGTAGTACATACATAAATTCATGATGATTTAAAGTATTTATATACGATTTGATTCTTCTTCTTCTTCTTATCGTGTCACTAGTTCTTTCTAACTAGTGTGGTGAAAGGATTTCAAGTGCGCCTCGAGAAGGCTCCTTTCGTGCACCATTATGATGATACATAAAAGTTATATTATTCCCACTAGCTAACCTATGTGTTTCGAAATCCTGTGTAGAAATTATAGACATAGAGGTGCGTGGTAGGTATCATAAGGTATAACCGCGGCTGGCGATCGCGCGCAATTTTGCGATGTATGCGCGAGTCCGGTCGCGGTAAGCGGTAGGTCGCGCGACATGGTCGCGGTCGCCTGTCGCAGTCGCCAATATCCGGAGACACCATTACCATTAGGAGAACGCCGCTCTTACTTTAAGTATTTTTGTTTTAGGTATGGGAGACGAAGGGGAGGTTGAAGAGCAAAGCATAAACGATGGAAAATTAGAGGTATTTTATTTTAAACTAGCTGACGCAAAATTCCTTTAATAATAAAGGATATACGTTATAAAACGTACCTACTTTCAGCTCTTGACGAACAAACCCTCCAAATTTAAAGTATCTAATTAGGTTCAATCAGGTCCAAGCCTTTATAGATTAAAATGTTGTAGGTATGATGGTTTTTTTATAGTGTTCTAACTTTTTTTAAATCGATGAACGCCGGCTACATGTACGAAAACGTTGACATAATTGTCCAGTCTTCTTATCGTGTCACTCGTTCCTTCGAACCAGTGTGGTGAAAGGATTTCAAGTGCGCCTCGAAGAGGCTCCTTTCGTGCACTCGACACATGTTTTAGAACTTTTGGTTCTACGACATGCCGGTTTCCTCACGATGTTTTCCTTCACCGTCGGGAGAACGTGGGATGCATACATAGATTATTTCAACCGAAAAAACCCATTTACGCATGACTGCCCCCGGGATTCGAAACCGCGACCATCAGATAGCAAAGTAAGAGCCTCGTCGACTCGGCCACCACGTCCATTGTCCAGTAACGCTGTCATTGTCCGGTAACGCTCATTGTCCCGTTACACTGGTAGTCACGTTAAACTATCGTCCGTAAACGAACTTAACAGACAACCAATTTTTGTTATTGCAGATAGTCGGTATATCGTCGTCGATCCACATAGCGCGACTGCAGTGCGGGCTTGCTGAACCATACCGGTTCACGCAATCTTCTCACATAAAGGTATCAATTATTTGACTATTACTTGGTCTATTCTATACTATTTTTTTATTCAAAAAAACATGTTAACTTTCCCTAGTATTTATATCCTAGAATCAGCAATGTTTGTAAGAAAGCACAAAAATATGTATGAATATAATACAAATCCGCGAAGACAAAACAAAATAATACCGCCTGAACCGAAACTAGAAATATATAAAAGAAGTGCTCACTACATGTCAATAAAAATTTACAACAAAGTACCAGATAATATAAAAAATGAACCTAAAGATACTGTATTTTATTCAAAATTTAAAGCTCTACTTATAAAAAAATGTTACTACTCCATTACAGACTTCATAGAAGATAAATAAATATGTGTAACTCCAACTGAACAGTATTAAATAGGTATTTAAATTTAATTTAAGTATTAAGTGCAATTATAGTACCTAGTTATCTTAGATAAAATATATAATATTATGATAGGATCATGATACTTACCTACTGTTTTAGATACATTTATGAGCAAAATATAGTTTTAAGCTATAGTTTTAAGTTGGGTGTAAAATCCCTTCGCTTGTATTCCAATACAGCAAAATTGCTTTGCCCTACGCATACAGGGTGTAGGTGTAAATGTACATAAATGTAGTTAGGTATACTTACTCTAAGAAACACACTACTTATGTAATGTACCCTACTTGGCAATAAATAAATGAATACTGAAATACTATTACTAGCTACATCCCGCAGCTTTGCCTGTGTGGTACCGGGGACGAAGGGCACCTACTTTTTGACTCAGATATTTTTTACTTTAGAATTTTGAATTTTACTTAATGGGGATTTAGGGAAAAATATATTACCAAAGTCCCCACTTCTCGATATTATGCGCAAGCGAAGCCGTGAACAGCCAGCTAGTTCTTTATATCATTGTCTAGTCCTTGTTGGTTAAAGGATTTCTAAACCAATTTTCCCAGTTGAGATACGAATCCGTGATTAAAAATGCTCTTTAGGGTTTGGCAGTAGCGTAAGCCTAACTGTCATGTCTTACGCTTTTTTACTTTTGCTGGAGGAACAACTTGCACTGAGACTTTGAAGTAGGTAGTATTTTTTAGTAAAAACACAAAAACTTAAAGATAAAGACAACAAGAAACTGACGCCGCGCCAATATAATTCAGCATTGTAGGCAGATGTGTTGTGTGAAACTAAAATAACACTAAAATGAAAAAAAGAGAGAATACGACCACAACGTTTAGCGTCATCTTTTTCTCCGCTTTTCGCAGATAGAGTTGGAGGGCACGTGCGCGATGCAAGTTGACGGTGAGCCGTGGATGCAAGGCCCGGCCAGCGTGCTCGTCGAACCCGCGGGACAGTCGCTCATGCTGCGAGCCAACACCAACCGTACCACTGAATGAATACAAACTATTTTACTATGAACACTCTTTAAAGCTACTTCCAGATATCCAAGCACACATATCAACCCGGAAAGGGGTCGTCACCGTATCGCCTTTCGCCTCGCCGTTAACCTAAGTTAAGCACGTAATAACGGAAGTCGGCTAGGCGATGCTGCGCTTACGGCTCACCGACCGCTGATTGACGGTTATATAGGCGGCTCCAGTTCAATCAGTTTGAATCCGAACGTGAAGTGTAGTGAAGAGAGACATAAGCTCGGGGACGTCGCGCCAAAAGTGCGGGGACGTCGAGCCGTAAGCGCGGGGACGACGAGCCGTAAGTGCGGGGACATCGAGCCGTAGGCGCGGGAACTGCAAGTTTACCACGCATTCATCGGAGCTTGTCCCGAGTTACGATTCTGATTAGTGTGTGTTGCAGTAGGAAGTTTCATACAAATAATACTAAACGGCTCGAGTTGATACGGTGACGATCCCTCTCCGAGTTGATATGTGTGCTATGACCTTTAAGGTGAGAGAATTGAATAGATTAATTTTTTTGATAAAGCTATACATACTTTCTGCGCTAACTGTGGGATACATGAATGAAGAAATATTAAAAGTGAGTGTAAAAATAGCAGGCAATTCTACTGGTCATATATCATGCTGCCAGCTAATTAGCGCAGCGCGAGCTTGAGAGTAGTTATTTCTAATACCTACACTATCCGGTTACGCGAATATTAAAGGCCAAAGTCATGGCAGTGAAACATTCCAGTTTCTGTGAAAACTATTATTAGATTTGGCAGACTCGATATCCACTTTTGGACGCGTCACTGAAGATGTGAGATATTTTTTTTTATGAATTTATTGTTGTTAGTGTTTTAGATTATTAAGTGTCTAACCTATTTTATTGTGAATGTCGTGTCATCTAAAATTATATCTATTTAATGTATGTACTAAATTAGTAGGTACAGTCAGCTCCACAGACATGTATACACTCCCAAGCTTTCATATTTATATTAGACTCTTAATTTTGCAGACATTCTTCTTTTGGCAAGATGACTACAAATGCTTGCAAGCACTTTTGTTTGCAAAATTAAGAGTAATATAAATGTGAGAGCTTGGGAGTGTATACATGTAGCTGACGACTCAAACAAAATACAAATTAATTATAATGAATCCCACCAAAATGTTATTGATGCCAAAAATAATAAAATAAATAATCTCACTTGCGAATTTCATTTCCTACTTAGGTATTTGAAGAAAAAAACACAGGTTTAGGTAACAACTTTTTAATCAACTACAAACACCGGAATTCTAAAATTCTCCTACAAATTTTCTACAAAGATAATGGAACACACAACAATCAATAAATTATCTATTGGTAAAACTACGTACCTTCATTATTAACATGAGTAGTTTGTATTATCTAATGAAAAAATAAATATAAATCTGTTATTGTTTAGTTATACATAATGCGAATGTCCCTTTTTATCACAAATGTCATTTTCAATAACACAAGTACAATCAACGACATTTAGTTAAATGACTAGTCCATAAAAACACCTTGATTTGTACTTTTGCAACCGTTAAAACTGTCGAAATTAAGCTGCACAAAAAAAAGGTAATAGTTCAACAAGGGTGGCACATTTTTTGCGTTATTGATATTTTAGCGAACGAGTGGAACGCTGTTATAAACATTGCATATTTGTTTACACCATAGTTGAAAATAAACTAGAGAAAATCATCCCCCATGCAAAAAGTTTACACTGATGCTGACTGTACCCATTAAAGCTTTCTGCTCACTTGTTTCAATCGGCCCTGATCTGAACAAACTCAACCACAGATAGATAGGTTCTATCTGTCTGTACATTAATTTAGAACTGGTTTACTGAATTGAAAGTATGAGTATAAGTCAACTTGCCATAGAAACTAATTCTTAGACAGATATAATTCATAGACAGTTGATTCTTCAAACGAAGTAAGTGAACTTTTAGAGCATGGGTGATGAAAACATCTATAAAATGCTAAAAATGAATGGAATGCTTTACCTACTATCTGTTAATAAAATCTCAAAAAATATTTTTTATGGAATATGTTACGTTACATAAATACAAGAAATGAAAATATTCACAATATTTTGGCACAATGTTAACATAATTTTGTTTTTAATTTAAAATAAAACACAGCCACTCATGTCGAGATAGTCAATGATTAAAATAAATATTTGGGATCAATCCTAAAAGCAGGTACCTAATACCTATATAAAACATAGTCAGTTATTATTCTTGTCAAACCAGGCATTTTACCAACCAACTTTGGTAGAAGCAAAATTAAATTATTTTTAAACATGTTGAAATTAAATTCCTCATTCTTCGTATCGTTGAATGAGAATTAACTTAGCATCCACAAAAATAACTTAATTTGAAGTTGTTTGAACAAAAACTCATTGTTACAAGTTGTTTATTCTTAATTTTTGTGACTTAACTCTTCTTAAGATTGCCCTGTGCAACACTGGAAGAAAGTTCGATTTGACTGAATCTCTGGTGTATGTTCAGTGCAACTTTTGCTTATCTAGTATCTACATTAAAATGGGACCTCCCTCGGAGTATACGTTACATAACGTAACTAGTTCGGTAATAAAAATAGAACACCATTGGAAGACTGGTGACAAGGCAAAGTAGATAGTTGTTGGTTTTAAATAAGTGTAAATATTTCTGAAATTCAAATAAATAAACAAAAACGAATGTTTTAAAATATTAAAATGTCCAATTAAATTGCGACAATTTTTACAAGTTGGTGCTTACTATACGTTAAACATACAACACCCACATAACAACATCATGCTAATTGTAATATTTTATACAACATTATAGCAGATTATATTTTGAATATTCCAGTAATCTAAATGCAACTAAAACCATAAAACAATACAAAATATATTTTTACGAAAATATGGTTATTTCAGTATGTCAGTTTTTCGCTTCTGGCTACACCAAAGTTCATTCTAAGCTGTTCTAAAAAGACGAATGTAAGGATAGTGTGCGGCGCTAGCCTTGCAAATGCTGGAATGTATCCTTTATAGAAAGCTAGGGGGCTCTCTTTGGCTGTGTTTTTGATGAGGGTTAACATGCTCTGCACCTCACCTGGCTTGGCATTCATTGCCCTCGTTTTTAGGACGTCCACTGGCTGTGTCATTGTTGTCGCTATACCACCCTATAAAAAAACCCATTTAGTTTACCGGCTCTTGTCTAATATTCACCGTAAAAATGTAAAAGTTTGGAAATATTAATGTCAAGTATATTAAATTTAATATTATAATTGTTCATTCTACCTCCACCATTGTAAACTTACAGCTAATAAACTTGAAGTGACGTGAGTGAAAACATTGTCTCTAAAGTATGCTGTTGAGATGAGCAATTCCTTGATTTGATCGTAGAATGATAGCTGGCCAATCGTCATGAGAACAGCTCTACTGCAAGACATGGATGCTCCAGCCCACAAACGAGTAATCCCTTCAGTGGTTGCTACCTTCCACAATCCATGGACTGCATTCTTATAGCTAAAACATAAATAAACATACTTTGTGAGTTTAGTTACTTATGAAATTAGCAATTTTTTAAATAGGATGTAACAAAAACCCAAAACAGTAGTGCATTGGGTAGTTTTTGGAAAATCCTGTTTTTATTAATGGTCAGTTACTAGTCAAAACTAAAATATTTTATGAGACAATGAAAAAAGGCTGTTATAGTTAAAAAATAATAAATAAATATAATAAAAATATTTTACTGACTTTCTTCTTTGCTCTAGTGGCAACTTGACGTCATTCTGCATTCGAACATTGACTAAATCTGCTGGGTTTCCTACAAAGCCTCCAGCAAAACCACCAAGGCCTGCCAAGAATGCAGACAAATAAAATGGTATGGGTCTGCCCTGAAAAAACAAAGTATCAATTAGTCTATTCCATTCAAAATTCATGCAAAAAAATAAAATATAATTAAATAGTGCTCACATCCTTAGGAGCCATTTTTTGTTTAGCCATTTCATAGATCCCAAACCTGGCTGTTGAATATGTTAGCTGGCGAAGAAGGGAAGCTGATATACCATTGTAAAGGCCCACAATACCTAGAATTAATGAAAAATTAAATGTACCTAGTTAGTGTATTTAGTATGAATACACAGATACATCAGAGGTTTATTTAATTTTGGTCAAACTACACTATAGGTTACTGAGTTATTGTTGCTAAGTTAGTAGTCTTTACCTTGATTTTTAACAACGATTCCAGTGAGTTTCAGCATGGATATATTCTTTCCTTTCTGAGTTTGCATTTGAACTTTTAGTAAATCGAGAGGATGAGTGATGCACGCTGCTCCAGCTGATGCTAATCCTCCGAAGTACCATCGTGAGACCCTAGTTTCATTTAAAACCATCGTGGAACTGGAATAAATCCAAAGAGAGTGAAATGATAATCTGCCTGCCGGATGTGAAACTGCCGTCCTTGGAAACCTACTGTAGTTCATTTTTACTTACATAAAACAAGCCGGCTGTGAAGGCAGGAAGCGTATGGGTGCGTTTGGCGTTGCAAATTATGCGTTAACTCATTGTTTAATTAATCAATTAAATAAATACCGCCACAGAATTCCACCTAAATTCGAACCATGCACCACACGACCAAAGAGAATATAACCACTACGTTGACACACGACCATCACAAACGTAGATATTCTACTCACAGATTAGTCAGAGTACCATTTACTGCCTTGCCTTTTTTTTTTTTTTTTTTCTTTCGAAGAACCTAAGTTCTTCGGTTTTGGCTTTACATCAAAGGTATATAGCCAGTGTCAAGTATTTGGAGAGATTATTTTGTCATAAGTCAGAGTCGATAAGTCAAGTCATGCCCCTGTAAAGTAGTGGTGGTTGCGACTTTACTAGAGGCTTCTATGGAGTTTTGGAGGCAACACGAAAAGTCACGTTTTACAGCATTACACTATTCACCAACACTCATACACGTTCACGAGCACTTAATGGATTAAAAACCACCGTTTTTACACTTAAACACTCAAAGTTATACAAGTTTAGTCAATTAATTTAATGCCGCCAATGCGCCATTTTTCATGTTCCCGCCAAAACTCCTGCCTTGCCTTTGCTACTGCTAGCAAACGTGTTACTGTGACACTGACTTTTTTATCTATTTGACGTTGCATTTACATAAAACAAAATTCAAACGGCTATTGCTATTTAGAAAGCGGATTATAATTACACTAACTATTTGTAACATAGGTACTATATTAGTTAATATTAATTGTTTTTTTGTTCTTCAAAAATTACATTGCACAATGGGCGGGCTAATGCCTAAATGCATTCTCTACCAGCCAACCCTTGTAGGGTGGAACAGTATGGTTAGTCATATTTTTTTGTGGTGAAATCCCCACTGCGATTGGTGGTTGGTATTAGTTCAAGACTTTTTTTCCCAAAATCCCCACTAGTGGGGATGGCTAGTGACGAAGAGAAGAATCTCAATAACCGCATGATTTGGTAAAAACATTAGATGGTATGGTAACTCGAACTGAGACGGTTTCGTTTCGGCTTGCTTTCCAAATAGCAACTACGATTTAATATTATTTTTTTCTATTGCTTCGTTTGTGTTTTGAGATTTCGTCATTGTTTTCTTGTATTTTTCCTGTATTTAATTACACTTTTTAGTTTCCTTTTAAATTAAACCTATCACCAGACACATACCTGTACAATATTTCAGAAGAAAAACACACGCACAGTCAACAGATTTGGGAAACCAAAAGTTTCAACCAGGCACTAAGGTAGGTAATTAACGTATTTAATATTACATCAATATAATATTACATCATCATTGTACCTATTTGTTCAAGATAAGGTGCTTACCTCGTATTTGTATTTTCTAATCTTGTCTTTGCAGAATGGCATCAGATATTGTAACCTGTCTTCAATTGGATAAGAGTCTCCCGGGAAGAATAATAGTTGTAAAGGAGATAAATGGATGTGACAGCTCTTTCATTGATAGTTGCGTGCTAGGTAACTGCATCAAAAGCAAAACTCCTGTTTTCTTTATATCATTGCACAATACACTGAACCATTTTCAAAATGTTGGCTTCAAAATGAGCTTTAATCTACAAAAACATATTGATAGTGGACTCATTGAATTTTACAACCTCGGAGAAGAAATTGTAAGCAATATGTTGAATGAAGTCCATTTCACATCTCAAGATCTTTTTCTAAAATTGAATGAAAAAATAATAGCGAAGCAAAAAAATGGAACAGTGAATGTCATTATTGATGGAATCTCACATTTGTTTGATTGGGGCTATACATTGAGAGATGTTAATCTTCTCTGTACAAAATTATTTCAGTTGATAAGGCATAGCAGCAATTCATTTTTAATGTTTCATTGTAATGAGGCAAGTGTGGATGATGACACCCACACAATGTCTAATCTGCTGGTGCACAAGGCTCATACAGTGGTTGAGGTGGAAAACCTACAATCAGGCTGGAGCGCTGATGTCTCTGGTCATTTGACCGTCAAATATCTTGCTCAAAAGTTCCAAAGTGAACATATGTTCAGTATAGACCTGAAACCCACAAGATATTTGTTCAAACTGTTTGACCGAGGTGTGAAACTGCTTGCTCCAGGCACAGTTTAGTTTTTAACAAATAAGATTTATTGTAAATAATAAGAGTTGCAATTCTGAAATGTAAGTTGTTTCTTTTTTATCAACTAATTTAAACTTTTTTTATAAATAGAGGTAAAAATTGGTTTTAGGGTTTTTGACCTTAATATTTATGTGTAAGTAAGTACTTAATTAAATCAAACTAATTCAAATAACGATTAGCAGTGTATTTGTCTGAAGATTTTCTATCTACCTACACCCTAAAATATCACAAAAATATGACTTAACTATCAGTCATGAGAAAATATGTACCAAGTTCTTTCCTACAATCATTAAATAGGTACTTTTGAAAACCATCAAGCAAACAAATGACCACTTCCTTCAATTGGGCCATATTTTAGTAGTACCTGCCCACCATGGTCAAATAATATTTATTTTAAATGCTAACGACTCGGCCAAAGCTTTTGGACGTAAAATTAATAGCTGTGCTAACGAAGTCGCATGAAAGTTTCATTTGTGGTGATTAGCTGTTGCCCAGCGACCGCCCAGGGAAGCCTGTTTTGACCACCACCAGCAGCAGTCCTCGCGTGAACCGCCCCCGCGACAGCCATGGCGCTGTACTCGCGCCTATATCATTAACATGTCACTAACGCCGCATTTCCCTTATTCTCCATAAAAAAAAAACAAACAAACGTAAACACTTCGGAATTTTAAATTGCTATGATTGATTACACTCAAACTTTTTTTAACTTTGAAATTATTTCGGTAACGGAAGTTCAAAGTGCTAAGGCTAACTGGTCATTCTGCGTGCTACCTTCGTGTTAAACGGAGATGCCATGACTCAAAGCACAACATCTGATAGTGCTCGGACCGTCACTGAAGAAAAGCTGATGGTAAGTAAGTCAAACACTTTACAGTCCATGTACCTAAGTTAATCCACTTCTAACTAGCTCGGAACTTTTTAATAGGTTGGCTGGTAGAAAAAGCTTTAGCATTAAGTCCGCCTTTATTACATTGGAATCTAATTTCGTGCAATAAAAATTAAATAATTTTCTTTGTTTATGTAGTATACTAACACCTTTTTCTAAGTGATTAACGAATAGTAGAAGAATAAAACTTACGTTTTTGTGCAGTATTTATTGTTTTCGCAGGTGGCGGTGCGCGTTCGACCGTTGCGCGCGGATGAAGGTTCTCGCATCGTTCATGTGGTCAGCGATAAGGTGACTTACTATTACCATACTTACTTATCTAAGTAGGTACTTACTTTATTCCGTTTTTGCGGTGACATTCAATGTGTAATGATGCTTGTAATACAAGGTAGAGCCGTTCACTGGGTGGGTAGAGGCTCTACCGTAGAAAATGATTTTGGTGGCTTGTGAGTTGTGAGACTACTGAAATTTTGGCATCGGTATTCGTCTCTCCCAGCGTCCTTTCCCACACAATTTTTAAATGTTTGTGAGGATAGAATGACGGGCGATCGTTACTCATTCTCACCAAAAAAACTGGACCTATGATGAGATGAGGGTGACATTCGTATGAGTAAGTATAGTACCTACCTAAATGGTTAGGTTATAGCTATGGTAGGTATAGTTAAGTAAAACGCTCATCGAAATAAGCGGCAAATGCTCTCGGTATTATCTCTGAGAGACGATTTATATCTTTGTTCGAGAGATAAAACGACGTGGTGATAGTGCTATCCGATAATTTAATTTGACATTGAATATGAATACTTAGGTCAAGCGTTGTACGAGACGAGACATTACGGATTCATAACGTAAAAGTAGGTAGGTATATCGTATAGGCTGCATAGGCATTAACCCTAGACACCTAACCTTCGTCGTTTCGACGAGTATACGACAAAAAAATTGCTGTAATTCTTTAGCGCGGGTGCCGATTATTGCGACTTCACTTGTCAACTCAGTGTTTGTCATGTTCTATCGGGAGGCACCGGTATCCAGTGGGTAAGTACTTAATTTTTTGAGTTATTGCGAAAATAGTCGTCGTTTCGACGAATGGTTAGGTTTGTGTATATCCTTTTACAACTAGTGTTAGTACTTTTTTGCAGATTTTAGCATGACTTCTCAAAGATTGCTCTATAACGAGGTTATTACTGGGCGAGGAAGACGTTAGGGCATTGGTAGAGTTCTCTGATAGTGAAACATAAGATAATGTGGAGGTGGATGATGCAGAAAGTGACACTCAAGACGACCCTTCCGATCACGAAGATACCGAAGGATATTCTTGCTCAGTCAGCCCAGAAAAAAAAAACATACATGATTGAGTTCTATATAATAGTTCAAAAGGTCGCATGGACATGATTGACCAAGTTTGCCCAGAAATGTCATGCTGCAGAAAAATGAATAGGTGGTTTATGTGTGTATTCTACTATGGCATGATAAATATATCATGTATCAATAGTTATGTAATTTACTGCCACAATAGTTATGAAATGAGACAGAAAGTAATGATTCGATGTGATTTCATGAAGAAAATGCATACGCAGTTAGTAATATGCATACGCCCTGGCTCAAAATCCGCACTATGCCGACGCACGTAAGAAATCAAAGACCTATTAGGGTCAAAAACTGATGAAGGTCAAGGTCAGTCATCATCCAGCAATGATCTTCCACCAGTTGAAGCCCAAAACATAAGAAAAAGAAAAGTCTGTGGACTCTGTTCCTCCAAAAAAGGCGTATGATGAGTCATATTTTTCAAAATGTAACACTGAAATTTGTGGTGAACACAAAGTGGATTTTTGCATAAATTTCGCCTTAAAATATATTTTTTACTGAAGGATAAGACTGTTATAATTTATATTCATCAAAAAAAATAAGGCTATTTTATGTGGTTTTTTATAATTATTATTTCTGTTAGTAAATGTTACTTTTGATCACATATAACTATTGTCCTACAATTTATGGTGTACAATAAATATTTCTGTGTAAAAATAATTATTTATTGTTTTAATTAGTAAAATAATACTTGGTTTATGTATTCAAACAATAAAAAATAAGGAAACATACATTATTACATAAAATTACAAGCCCCGAAAATTTCTCGTCGAATCGACGTATGGTTAGGTATAAAGGACTACGCGCGAAGGTTAGGTCTCTAGGGTTAAAATACAGGTATGTGTTCAGATGCTGGTGCTGGAAGATGAAGGCGATAGCAAACGAGACGTGCTGCGGCAGCGCAGGCTCAATGAGAAACACTACACGTACGACAGAGTATTCGGAGAAGACAGCACACAGGTAGGGGCGGTAGGCTAGTAAAACTGGATATTATAAGCGTAATAATAACAACCACCATGCACTCATTTTAGCCAAGCACAGTGTAGGTGAGTAGTTCTATTTTTGAAAATTGACTCATTCTTTTTCCGTGATAAACATATTTGAATTGGATAAGTTAATTGTTTATTTGGCTAACAATTTATGAAACAGAATGGCGCCAGTTATGATGTATTTTATTAAAATCCCACTGTTTACATAGCATGTGGGTGGGATGAAAAGTACCTATTCATAGCCGAATGACAAAGCTATGGAAAAAGGAAAAACGGCACCGTCCTCACAATGAAAATGCCTTTTCATTTGCAATTGAATTTAAGTTGTTTGAACTTAACTCGATGATTCATTCATGACATGACTACTCAGTCCTCGTCATCCTTTTATGCCCATAAAGACTTTCAATGTTGTTGATCAAATACGGTTGGTCTAATACCTACGTGAACTGAACAAGCCTTTGACATTAGTGTATTTGAGCAGATAAGTAAAAGCACTTTGGTATCTCTCATCCCCTAGCCCCTAAGCTACCTTTAATTAGATTGCATAAATCTATTTACAAAGCACATGATAAAATATAGGTGATCAAGATGTCCCCTGAACTACTGCTAAGTAATAGCGCTCGCTCGTGCATTTTGATGATCAGTCTCGAAAGCCTATAATTAATTTCACAGGTACAGGGCCCTTCAAACCTGAAATATTTATATGTTTGTTACGGCACCGTGGCTTAGTTGGTAGCGTAGCGACCCTGCTTACAAAATTTGGTGTTCCGGGTTCGATCCCCGGCCGGGGCGAATATTTGTGTAACGAACACAAATGTTTGTTTTTGTATGTTGTGATGTGTTCATGTCACCTCCGACACGGAGAATGCTAGTGCAGGGGTGTGTGTGTGTAAACATTGTTTTTGTTTCATAATGATTTTGCATCCATATCCTCCTTAGGAAGACGTATACGAAGCGATATGCGCCCCGCTAGTGGCAGACGCGCTGCGAGGCTTCGCGGGGGCTATATTCGCGTACGGAGCTACCGGGGCCGGCAAAACCCACACCATGACTGGCCTGATGTCCCGCGCCCTCAACAACCTCTTTACCAGCATAGCTGAGAGCGACCATCCTAAAGCTTATGAGGTCAGTGTCTTTATGTTACCTTTTTAAGGGTGCGTTTCCACTGATGCGGAGTGGAGAGGAGCGGACCGTGAATTGGCCAATTAGAGTGCCCTGGAAGTGCTTTTTCATGGAAATCTCCACTTCGAGTCAATGGCGTCAGTGGAACGCACCCTTACTCTCGTTCTCGATGCATTAGGTGTTATGAGAAAATATTTAAATCGTAATATTCGAACTGAAGCTTGTCTACCTGTATCTATCTGTTTGACATTATAGAGCTCCCTAATGGAAGGAGACCGATGATAGTTCTATGTTTCATGAAATATAATATCCAACCGTTTATAGATTTTTAGCTAATTTTTGATCAGCTATTTTTTATTGTGTCGGGTTTTTTTACTTGTTTTTTTTTTATTGCAGTCTTCTGTCACTTTGTGGGAGATACAATAACTAAATATCTAATAAAATAATTGTTGACGTGACTCGTCACTAATTAGATAATATCACAGAGAAAAAAAACCACAACGTACCTACCTACCAACTAAGTGCGTTATTACTTTCCTGGAGGTCATGTTTGCATTGTTCCAGTTCTGGTCGATTTCAGTCTGCAAAGAAATGCGGTCGAGGTCTTTTACCTTAAATCGCTCTGTCCCTTAGTTACCTACACTCTTAAAAATACCCTGAACATTATCTAAACCTTTTATTTAATCATTATTGATTAGGTATCTAGAAGGTTTTGGTAATCTATTGGTTCAATGAACTATTCTTTGGTATTATCCATTCAAAGTAAACACATTGACGAAGAATAAATGC
Organism: Lobophora halterata; assembly: GCA_932526365.1. Classification (NCBI taxonomy): domain Eukaryota; kingdom Metazoa; phylum Arthropoda; class Insecta; order Lepidoptera; family Geometridae; genus Lobophora; species Lobophora halterata. The sequence continues at coordinate 5,921,979 of OW052012.1, forward strand.
TGAAAATGAAGGTGACATTCAACAGATGTTGTTTGAACCACCTTAACCATTTTGTAACATTTGCTAATAAGCCAATAACGGCAAAACAGGTGAATATCTACAGTAGAACTCAACTCACCCAGGCTGGCGCAAACACCAACAATAACAAGGTTCTTGGAATCACGACTTGTTACTTTATTTTAAAACAAACAGTTTTGTGTTTTCTTTTACTTTATTGTGATTTTATTGTGTTAAATCCTAGCAATAAAATTAGTTAGAACAATAGCCAAAGTGCTATTTTGCGATCATAAGTGCCTTAGTTTTAATTTCATATTATCATTATCTAACGAAATTCAACCATGGAAAATAGGGATTCCTAGACTTATTATGCCACCAATACTTAGTTATAAGCTACGAGTACGATATTGCTCTAAAGCTTTACCGAGTTGAATGACAGTAGGTAGGTATTGTACCTGTAGGTAATAGAAAGGATATCAACCTCGCCTAAACACATGTCTTTATAGGTACTATAAAAAGTATAGGATCTCTCATACATGATAGGTACCTACATTTGTTATGGAAGTAGGTGCGTAAACTACTTGACTTTACCTCAGTTGAGGTCAATCGATAGTTTATGTTCACTAATGTAAGTTTATAAATAATCGTTTGCTCAGTCTTGGGAAATGGTTTTGTAAGTTATAGCCCTGAAATGAACAGGGCCCCGACCCGAACACGATTCTAGAGAGCTTGGGTAGAAATATTTTTTTTTGATTGCCAGCCAATCTGCCTATTCATAGGTTTTCTTACCTCCTTGCTCTGTGGTGTTCCAGCTTATGCAACGAACAACTCACGGAAGACAAGGCTGTAAGGTCAAGTCCGACCATAGCCTGCTCGCAAGGGAAAAAAAAACAAAAATAATTAGGCAACGAACATAGAAACTTTTTAAAAAATATAATGCTTGCTGCTAGGTGTTCGCCCTGAACATGGAGGAAATAAGCTAAATCCTGAACTTAAAACTGGGACATCACTGTGCTAAAATTAGTACTCCTCTATTTGCTGCGTGCCTCGTATGTACCTAGACTAGGTAAGTGTTAAACAATCTGATAAAATTGTGTCTTTGACAATCTTCTGATAATAGTTATCTCTATTGAGGACACGGATGGTTGAGTGGCAAGTGTGTTGAACTGCCACGCCGGCGCCGCCGGTGATACGGGTTCGATTCCCGCTTCAGGATAAAAAATTGTGTGATAAACATGGGTCTGTATCCCATAGTACAAGATGTGCTTAGTTTGGGGCTAGCGGCTTTGTGTAAAATGTCCAAAAAAAAACCAGAACAGTGTTTGTACCGACTGTACATAATAATAATATGCAAATGGAGCGTGTTATACCTTAGTGTATAACGTAGCTAGCGAAAAGACCTTGACCGTCCGGAAACGGTTTACTTTTACTGTTTCTTATGCATATTCTAAACTAGCCACTAGCTCAACTTACGGAAATTGTAACAAAATTTATATTAAGAGATGTTAACACCCGCAACTTCGTCTGCGTTGCGAATCAACAAAATTCCATTCTTAGTACGCGCTAACATATTCTCAAAATTGTAAGTCGCCACGTCCAGTGGTAGGTAGGTATGCCTGTGCGTTGTATAAATATATTTTTTTTTAACCTATTATTGTGTCCCACTTTTGGGCAAAGGTCTCCCCCATCTCCTTCCACTTTTTGCGGTCGCTAGCCGCCTCCCACCAATCTGCCTGGTAGGCCTCGATATCGTCACGCCAGCGTCTCTTAGGCCTGCCTCGGCGTCGTCGCCCGTCCTCAGGCACCCACTTCGTAACGATCGGGGCCCACCTCTCAGGGTGCATTCTCCTAACGTGGCCCGCCCAATCCCATTTTAGCCTGGCAGTTGTTTTGCCAACATCAGCAATGCCTGTTTTCGAACGTAGGGTAGTATTGCGTATCTTGTCAAGGCGTTTAACACCCAGTACGCTACGTTCCATTGCTCGCTGGCAATCCTTGAGCTTGGTTTTTTGAGAATCGGTTAGTGACATGTTTGCGCACCATAGGTAAGGACGGGCAGAATAAACATGTCAATGAGTTTACGCTTGAGAGTCAGAGGAAGGTTGCCCTTCAGTTGCGTTTTCATGGACCAGTAGCTCTTCCAGGCATTCTCAACGCAACGGTCGATCTCCTTATCCTGCCTGTTTTCGAAGCTAGCTAACTGGCCCAAATAAATATACTCATTGACATACTGTATATCCTGTCCGTCTACCTTGATCTTGTGTTTGGTGCTATTGGTCATTATTTGTGTCTTTAACCGATTCATCGCTTATCCAACCTCAAGGCTTGCTGAGCTCAGTTCTTGGAGCATTGATTGTAACTCGTGCGCTGTTGAGGCGAAAAGAACTACATCGTCTGCGAAACGAAGGTTGGTGAGTCTTTGTTGTCCTATAGCTACGCCTTTTTGCGCCCAAGTGGCTGTCAGTCTCTTAAATATCTCTTCGAGAGTGCTAGTAAAAAGCTTCGGGGAGAGAGGGTCACCTTGTTTAACGCCTTTGTCTATTTTAAAATGTGGTCCGGATGTGTGTAATTTAATATCTGTTGTACTTCTATTGTAAATATTTTTAAGGAGATCTATAAATAATTTGTCTACTTGTTGATTTTTTAGTGCTTCAAAAATTTTTGAGTGTTTGATACTATCGAAAGCCTTCGTGTAGTCCACGAAGGCAAGGTGCAAAGGTTTGTTAAACTTATTAAACTTCTCAATTATCTGATTCAGTGTGTGGAGATGATCAGTCGTTAAGAAGCTGGGTCGGAACCCAGCTTGTTCAACTGGCTGGTGACTATCAAGCTGTCCATCTATCCTGTTTTGAATAACCTTGATAAATGCCTTGTATAAGTGCGATACCAGGCTTATAGGTCGGTAATTGCCTATATTGGTCTTGTCCCCTTTTTTGTGCAGGAGAATGATGTTGGAGTAGCACATTTTTGATGGTAGAGTGCCAGTTTCTAAGATGGTATTGAAAAGATTTGTTATATGAGGCAGTAATGTGGGTGAGCCTACTTTTAGAGCCTCGGTTGTTACTCCATCTTCTCCGGGGCTTCTATCGTATTTCATACTTTTGAGTGCCTTATGGACTTCATCGCCTGTTATAAAAGGTATTTTATCATCAAACTGGTATGTTGTTCTGCTGTTGTCTTTTGTGTCATCTGAATAGAGTTGTTTGTAGAAGTTAGTACAGATATCTATGATTTTGGTTCTATTATTATGTTTTTTGCCGTTGTCATCTTGCAGACTATTTATCCAGGTCTTTCCTTGAGACATTCCATGTTTTGCTACTCTGAGGGATGAATTTTTTTCTAATGCGATTCTTACTATGTCGCAATTATATTGCCTGATGTCTCGTCTAATACTGCGTTTGACTTTTTTGTCTAAATCTCTATATCCTTCTGATCCTATTTCCAAATTTGTTCTGTCACTTATCATTTTTTGTGTTTCCGCCTTTAATTTGCTTACTTTGTTTTTAACTTGTTTAATTGTCTTACTTCTATTACATATTCCTGTTACTATAGCGTTGTACTGATTTTCTACGTCTTCTATTTCCATTATTTTCAAAATATCGAATTGGTTTTTAATTTCTAAGTTGAACTTCTCTATATTGTTAGAAAGAATTGCATGAGATAATCTTCTAATTTTGTTGGAAAAAAGTTTAGCACGTTGTATTTTAAAGTGACAGTCTAATTTTTGTGCGAACTGGTCTGTGATCAGAACTAAATTGAATTTTATTGATGTGATGTGTCTAAATATTAAAAAGTTAATATTAATAGGTAATATTTACTTACCATACTTATTAATTTCTTCTCTGTTATGATATTATAGATATTTTTTTGTCTACAAGGATTCAATCTATTTTCAAATGTCCAAAATACCTAGAAGATACTCTACCTAGCTAAAAAATGTACATAAACAATATTTTGGATCGGATTCGCATCTCTAAAACAACTTATTCACAAAGCACCAGGAAACAATGCTACTTTTTTTGCTCATATTACATCTTTGATTTTATATAAATCATCACACCTAAGCTTTAACCTAAGTAGACTATCGAATATGACGTCGAACTCATCAAATCATATAACACACGTTCACTTGACCTCTTAGTATTCTGTCCACGACTGAACAGCTAAATAATTAGTTTTGAAAGAGTCATTACTAAGTGATCAGTTCGGAACACAAGGCCATTTCCTATCAAAACATAGTCAAGAGCCTTATCTAGCGATTGAATAGATAAGCGAGCTCGACCCTCCGGAAAATTTCAATACCTTCGTATAGCGTTGTGGTTTCGGTGAAATGTGGTGGTACCGTACCATACCACCCACCGTGCAAGGTCACTGCCGACAACCTCGCGTGATGGACACGGGACAATCATTAACCCATCACTCTTTCCACCTTTCATGAGGTGTCTATGGCTACACTATTGTAGTTTTGATTTGAGAGGGTTTACAACCAATTTAGCTGGATGATGTTTAAAGATCTGAAGTCATAAATAAAATGTTAAGCCATTAATCAGATTTTAAGCCAAAAATCAGAAAGAGTAAATCACAACGACCAATTCCTTCTCAATAAAACAGTATCACAAATCTAAGGAGCACCATAAAATAATAAAAAAATACACAAAACCTAAGTAAAAACCATTTCATAATGAGAGAACTGAACCAAATGACCAATGACTGAACCAAATATTCAAAAAGGGCGAAGCTGTTAGTTAAATTCAATAGAAATAGAGGATGATAGACTCTACCAGGTAGAGGCTAGATCCGTCTAGCTAGATGGTCCGTCCTAAAATGTTAGTGTCGTGCCGTGGATACTATTTTATTGATTAGGCTTTCAAGGTTCAATATTTCACTAGATTAAGCTATTCTGTTAAAAAAGACTTTAGTACCAAAATTAATTTTAAATATTTTGAGGCAATTATAGGTATTATATTGTTATTTTTGTGCTTCGTGTGTGTCTACTTTTCTGACGTCACAACACAAGCTTTGATGTGATGTGGGGAGTACCATTTAAATATTCAGGGCTATTTTCGTGAAACGTAATATACTATTAACCTTTAACGCCTAGACTAGGCACGTCAACTTGTAGACTAGGGTGATATGAGCTTTAAATCCCACGTTTATCGGTCGTGACCTCAGGCTAACACGTTATGGAGTACATACATACCTACCTCTGTCAAACTTCATAGAAAGGGTCGCAACACTCACAATGAAATAACAGGCACCTAATAATACAAAAAATATTATTAAATCTGAAGTGAGACTAATTACTTAATAACTTTTATCTCTTAATTGAACCCAGTCAATTACTATTTTAATATCATAAGAACCTACGACGAAGGCGGCGAGGCGGGGTATCTGCTTTATAACACTGTTATACTCACAGATATAGATCTAGGGTTGTACCTACAGGATAAGAAACTCTCTTCTATACCCGTAGTTATGGCGATGCACCTCCTAACACGTGGCACGAAGTCTAGGCAATTTGAGTTTATCATCAGATAGGTTGTATAGCTAAGTTGTTCTATTCATCTGATTAAAATACTGCAGTAAACGCTACTAATTTACATTTACTTTGGTAAACGCCAGCCGCATTATTAAACTATACATTTTCGAGAACCTATGTACTAGGTACCGTGCAGTCGTTTGTTTCGGCTTATTTCGATTTATAACTGGAGTTCCTGGCAATTAGATTTTTTTGTCGCCGTGGGATGGGGTTTTTGGTCATACATAAATGCCGTGCTGCAGTACCATTAATTTTGTAGGTATACCTACCTATCTTATTATGAACAAGGTCATTATTTGATAGAAAATATGTAAGAAAATTAAGTGTACACTTTTAATATTCTAAGAAAAAAGTACGAGTTCCATCACAAATTTAATTATTTTATACATTGGCTCTTTAATTTCCTATTGATATCGACAAATTGGTATCTTTTACTACCAATATTATCGTAATAAGTTTACCCAACTCCACAATAAACGTTTCAAATGGACTTAAGTTTGTTTAACTTCAAAAAGTTAGGTATATGAGAACCAATAGGTGGAGGTAGAATAGTAAGTTTTCCTCTGATAATGGCCCGCCGCCCCATGTTTGTTCTGTTAGCATTCGCAAACAACGATCATTAATTCAGGCTATTCAAAGAAAAATGCCTTTGCTCACCTTGAATTTCACGTTACATGGTGCAAAAGCAACAAAGGTTGGAGCTTGTTTGATTAATTGAGTTTTTGCGAAGTCATCAAAGATATTTTAACAGAAATGGATGATATCCAAGATAAAGAAGGACCTTCGTGCAATTTGTTCCAGGTAAAAATGTCGTACTTAGAAATATACAACGAGAATATTCGGGATTTACTAAACCCTGGCGCGGGGTCATTGGAGCTTCGCGATGAAGGTGGGACCGGGGCTCCTACAGTCGCAGGGCTGAGTGAAGTGAGGGCCACGAGTGCAGCGCATGTGTCAGAACTGTTAACTCGAGGTGATAGATCACGGACTGCTGAACCTACGCATGCTAATCAACATTCATCAAGAGGCCATGCTCTACTCAGGTAAATAGAAAGCAAAATGTAAGGATCACATTTTCAAAGAATGTCTATGGTAATGGAAAACTATCCGTAGTCATTCTCAAGTAGGTACTTAACCTTTTCACTCCCGCAGACTCCCGCTACGAATTGATCTTTGCAGTTACTCCCGAATAGCGAAAAATGGTAGAAATGTTGCGCTATCAGTCTCATGGATATAATCTAACATGTCTGGTCTGGTCTAGGTATAATTAAAAGCACTAAAATTTAGTGCTTTCAATTGGTGTGATAACCGTTATAAGAGTCATTTGACTTTCATTTCAGTGTCATAGTAAGCCGTAAAATGGAAGCCGGGACGCAAAGAGGGCGATTATTTCTTATCGACTTAGCGGGGTCTGAGCGAGCCGGATTACGCGCTAGAAGGCTTGAGGGTGCGCATATTAACCGATCTTTACTGGCCCTCGGGAATTGCATTATGGCTCTTTCAGGCGGTGCCAGGTAAGTGACCTTAGTTAATTAATATTGTTAATTATATTAACGTGATTTTCTACAACCCTCATTGAAAATCCCACCTCGTTGGGCGCCAATTACAATAGTGGCGCCCAACTTGGTACCATTTCTTTTCACATCAAGCAAGACTACCAGTCACTATTTTTTTCGTATCTATGGAGCGTTGTAGTGTACTGTACCATATTTTTTGAATAACTGACAAGTTGGTTTCGTCGCCATTTAACCGCTTTTGCACTGGGATTAGTGACAAAGTAGTGTACAGTACCATATTTTTTGAATAACTGACAAGTTGGTTTCGTCGCCATTTAACCGCTTTTGCACTGGGATTAGTGACAAAGTAGTGTACTGTACCATATTTTTTTGAATAACTGACAAGTTGGTTTAGTCGCCATTTAACCGCTTTTGCACTGGGATTAGTGACAAAGTAGTGTACTGTACCATATTTTTTTGAATAACTGACAAGTTGGTTTAGTCGCCATTTAACCGCTTTTGCACTGGGTCTAGTGACAAAGTAGTGTACTGTACCATATTTTTTTGAATAACTGACAAGTTGGTTTCGTCGCCATTTAACCGCTTTTGCACTGGGATTAGTGACAAAATAGTGTACCGAATTAAATAAAAAAATAAAGACAAAGTAAACCGATTCTTGGAAGGCTCATGTGGATATTCTTACCCAGCTTATATGGTTACGTATTTTACGGTTACATATTTAAGAAATATAAATTGAACAGGTATGTGAACTACCGCGACTCTAAGCTGACGCGGCTGCTGCGCGAGGTGCTGGGCGGGCGCTGCCGGGCCGCCATGGTGGCGCACGTGGCGCCCGGCGGCGCGCACCGCGACACCACGCGCTCCACCCTGCACTACGCACAGCGGGCCTCCTCCATCACTAACAGAGTACGTAGGCTACGTAGCCATAGTCACTGACAAGGCTACGTGAAGTCTTGCGTAGCAGATATGTGCAGAGCCGTGAAGGCACTAAAGAAATCTTTCTGTCCAGGTCGAAAGAGAACTAGTGCAAACACCAAAACATCTGTCACAGTATCGGAGTGTCATAAACGATTTGCGGGAAGAAATCTCACGGCTCAAAGTTAAAATGAAGGATGCTTCCAGGTGAGTAGTACAAATAGAGTAGGGTCTTTAGCATACTATAGGATTACAAATAAAGATTCATTCATTCATTCTTACATAAAGCCGCGCTGGCGGAGTGGGAGTTGCCTCGAATTTCGACCAATTCGAACTGGAACCCGGTCACACCCGGTCGTACATCAATGGATTTTTCTGTTCAAAAAATCTATGTGTGTATTAAAAAAAACACCTGCTAAACGGTGAAGGAAAACATCGCGACGAAACCAGCATGTCATAGAACTTAAAAAGTTCGCAAAAATGTGTCTTGTGCACGATGTAAGCCTCTTCAAGGCGCACTTGAAATCCTTTCACTATACTGGTTCGAAAGAACTAGTAGGTACAATAAGAAGAAGAAGAAGAATGTTCAAAGTAAGAACACATCTAGACACACGAAAGTGTGTTAAGCTACGGTCAAGCCCAGCGAACTGGCGAGAAGCACTGTGTTTATGTCCTCCGTGACTGTGTAATGTTACACGAACCATTTGGAGCCACTTTTGACCTCGTCAGAATTTTACTTTCTAGATCAAGAGAAGACATCAGTATATTAGAAGATGAAAAAACAAATGAGGAAAAGGCGGAAAGCGAAGCTCATTTGAAGTCACTTCGCGAGTCGATAGTGTCCACGTTCAAGCAGCAGATGCGGCTGCGGCGGCGGCTCATGGAGCTGGACAGCCACCTGCTGGGGCTCGCGCTGGACGCCGAGCGTCAGCACGCCGCCATCTCGCACTGGGAGGCGAGGTTCAATCGCCTATACAAGCCCATCAACGTGCCCGGCTCCAGGCTGAGCACGCAGCAGAGCTATAGGTAAACACTTTGACTTACCTATCTGATCATGTGAAGTTTTATTGAATCGTTCGTAGAAAGTACTGAATTTAGTAAAATTACTGGGTATCTTCCAGACTTTAATCTATGTGTTCAAAGCGTGATATTTTACCATCAGGTGAGCTTTTAACGACAAATGTTTATAGGACGGACATAATTATAGATATTTTTAATCTGTTAGCTGTTAACTATTAGTGTTTTAGCTCTTAAAACACTTAAACCCGCGTTGCGGCACCGCACCGTCGCGTCGCGTCGGCACGCCGCCGCAACGCAGAAATTAGTATTGTGACGTTACAGTCGGGTAAAATATGGTCAATTTACATTGTAGACGCAACGCTCAGCGGTGCGTTGCCGCAACGCAGTGCTTCAATTCAGTCCTTAGTAGTATAAGTCCCGAAAAGGGACATATGAGTTATTTACCTACTTTTTATCCGGATATCCTACTGCTTTTTAAATAGCCGCGTTCAGCAGCTAGTAAAAGAAAACAAAATTTACAGAGGTGGTACTGGTCAATCGGGAGGCAGCGTAGAGCGCGCCGAGGCGGAAGTGGCCGTGGAGCAGGCGTGGTCGGAGCTGGCGGCCGTGGAGCGCGAGCAGGAGTCCGCGCGCTCCGAGAGGGACGCCGTGGAGCGCCAGCTGGAGCAAGTGAGGCTGCGCGGCGCGCAACTCGAACAGGTGGCTATTTTTTAGCAGTTTAAAAACAGGGGAGGTTCTTTTTGATTACCCCCCGGTTTCTTACATCAATTTGTGATTATTGGTGATATTTTTTTTCTATTCAGTTGCTTTATGCGAATCGAAAGGTTGAAGCTAGGGAGTTGCAGGACTTGCAGGTCTGTTGCAGGCGGTTAGAGGGTCAATACATTCATATAACATGACTTTCAAAAGCGCTGGGGTTCAGTGCGGGGAGAAAGCAGGTGGGGGCGCTCTGTATTAAATGGCAGCGCAGGTGCTTTATATCTATGTTGTCGCGTAAGTCCCGCTAACGCAAGTATTAAGTACCTAGGTATCGAACGGTTGTCGTGTCCGATTCAGATAAGAACCTTGGTTGACAGGAGTTACCAGCGCGTATTAGCAGCGGTCCGGAGCGCGAGGTTCTAGCGCTAGTGTGTCGCGTCCACGAGCTAGAGGCGGACAAGCTGGCACTACAAGGGGAGCGCGCGGCGCGGGCACACGAGCTGCGGCGCCGCGACCTCGCGCTGCAGCGCCGGGACGCCCAACGCCGCCTCTCCGACGAGATCATCACGAGGCAGCGCCGCGCGCTAGAAGGTAACTACTACTGGCGCGGCACGAGCTGGGGCCTCGAGTTTGGATGCGCACAAGCTGGCGATGCAAGGGGAGCGAATGGCGCGGGCACACGAGCTGCGACGCCGCGACCTCACACTGCAGCGCCGGGACGCGCAGCGCCGCCTCTCCGACGAGATCATCACAAGGCAGCGCCGCGCGCTAGAAGGTACCGGCGCGGTTCGACCTGGGGCCTCCAGTTTGGAGGCGCAAAAGCTGGCGATGCAAAGAGAGTGCGCGGCGCGAGCACCGAACTGCGGCGCCGCTACTTTGCGCTGCAAGGAGAACGGCCCCGTTTGACAACTACTTAGTACACCTTATAGATGGCTCGGTTTACAATACTAACTAGACCACGTTGGACGCCAAATGATTAATTGGCGCCCAACGTGGTACTACTGTAAAATGTTAAATAAAATTATTATAATCTAAATTATCCACGACTGCAGGACTAAATTATCATATAGGTGGTTCCACCTCCTCAGTCACATGGCAATAGCTCTTGGTACGGAAATACAAAAGTTTCTGGTTCAAGCCCCGCTGTAGGCAAAAGTAAACATAAAACTCATTTACATGTTCTCCTCCTCCTATCATTAACGAGGGTTGCCGCTTATAAATAAGTTCCTGACAGTAAAATATTTTCAGAGGTGGGAATACACGTGCCACCGGAGCTGGGACAGCTGTACGAGCTGTACCAGCAGGAAATCCACGCGTCCACTTACACGGAGAGCAACGACATCTACACCCCGCCTTACCGCCTTCCACCTATTTCTACGAGGTACCTACCTATACACCACATAAATAAATGACTAGGTACCTGCTTCCCGGTGCTTTGCTAGAGTAGTATAGGGATGACGTCATCGGAATCTGTTCCAATACCACAGAAAACCAGCAGTCGCATTCAATGTCGCTGCAGAATATGCTGAGTGGTAGCATAGACAAATAACTACAAGATTATTGGATTATTGGTCTATGGTGGTAGGTATCCTTTTAACCGACTTCGAAAAAGGAGGATGTTATCAATTTGGTCGAATGTTTTTTTTAATGTTTGATTTGATAATTACAAGAGTGTTTGAGAGGTTATACCTCCACATTACACATTACACATATTAAATACACACGTATACAATTCACTACACATATTACTCACACATCATATCAACACATTATAATACATATACATATACACATAAAACATATTATTCATATTACACACAACACATTATATTACATACACACATATAGCAATTCATTATTTCCACACATATCACATTAAATGATACTATACAAACAACTTGTACAGAAAATATACATACACCCATATTGACTACACACTCTTTAATACTTGTTAATTTAATATACAAGCATAGCAGTACCATTCACTCATTCATATGATAATATAGTTTTAACGTATTACAAAATCTAGTTTCTAATTGTAGGAATAGATAAGAAAAGGTTGTATTTTTATTATAGTATGGGTTGAATGTAGGAGATCTAGTACTTATTATAATGTAGAGTCCGAACTGAGTCACTGTAACCCTACAATACAGGCTCTTGAGGAGACCTAGTGTAGGGTACAGAGCTCCAGTAGGTAAATCTAAAATTTAAGATAAGTCTGCCATGATATCCATTATAATGTACCCGATCCATATTTGAGAAACCAATAAACAATTTTTTTTTTATACTTTCAGATTGGTCCCATATAGATTTTATCATAATCGGTTCAGTACTCTAGTTTTTAAATCAAAATAACTGAAAAAAAAAGTAGTTGAAGTGAACAAAATTGCTTATCTATCTGCGGTCACTAGAAAAGTCCGATTGAAGTCGGTTGTTGTACGTTTTTGTAAAACCTTGATTATTTATACAATTATTGATTAATAACATACTTTTATGCCTGTGTTCGTGCTCTGTTTTTTTTTCTTTATGATAAATTAAATACGTGGACGAGGACGTAGTGGCCGAGTGGATGAGGGAGGCTCTTGCCTTGCGATCTGATCGTCGCGGGTTTTAATCCCGGCGGCAGTCATGCGTAAATGGGTTTTTTCGGTCGAAAATATCTATGTATGCATCCCACGTTCTCGCAACGGTGAAGGAAAACATCGTGAGGAAACCGGCAAGTCAAAGGACAGAAAAAAAAATTGTTCTAAGGCATGTGACATCCACCAATCCGCATTGGGTCCGCGTGGTGGATTAAGACCCATTCACTCTCTTGCCGAAAGTAGGCCTGAGTCTCAGCAGCGGGAATATTATAGGCTGATTATGCTATTACGCCTCAAGGCAAATTTCAATACAAAATGTGTGACAAATACTCAAAAAGTACGCCGTATTATAGTTATTTCTTCACACTATTCGTTTCGTCTATGTTTTCCGATTGTCTCAACAAAAATTTGTGAGGTTTCATACTTTAATTTAGATTTTATACGTGTTTTAAGTTAGTAGGGTTAATTTTAAAACATGTATAAAATCTAAATTAAAGTATGAAATCTTAGGTACTTATTTTATGTTGACATAATCGGAAAACATAGGCGAAACGAATAGTGTGAAGAAATTACTATAATACGGCGTACTTTTTAAGAATTTTTTTGTCCGAAACATTTTGTATGGAAATTTGCCTTGAGGATTCCCCTTAAATACGAAAGTTAGTGAGGCTGCTTTTTTTTCTGGTGATTGATAATTTGCGGTGTACTTACCTATGTATATTGATAATGGAGTGTATTGCAGTATGTCAGAGCTGACGTGGTCGTCGAGTGGGTCGAGCGGGTCGGGCCGCGGGTCGAGCTCGGGCTCGGGCGGCACGCTGGCGCTCGACACGCGCCTGCCGAGGCTCGCGCCCACTCCGCGACCCAGGACTAGATACAGGTGGGTAAATAATAAATAAATAAATAAAAAACCGTTTATTTCCAACAATAGTACTTTACAAAGAGAAAAAAATATTATATACAGATACAGGTGGGTACCAAATATTAAAACTCTCAAATAAACACATTGAGACATTTTGATGGTCAATCTCGAAAGCCCAGTAATTTGTCTAGCTACAGTGACTTTCAAACCGGAACACAGTAATGCTTACACATTACTGCTTTGCGGCAGAATATCTGGCACTGTGTTGGTACCCATATAGACGGCATCCTGCAGGGGACGCCTCGCAACGGTACTGTCATCAACTCATCACGTATTACTAGCCCAGCTTACGCCGGTGTTAAATAAGGTAAAAAATAAGGTACGATTCTTTTTTAAACTTGTTGGTAACTTATTAAAAACCTTGCAGCACATGGAATATGTTTGTCTTAATTTATATCTAGGAAGGTGCAGTTTATTTAGTGACGAATCTCTTAATACCACCCTATCGCAAAAGTTTCGTCTTTTATTGAAAACTTCAAGATATTGTTCTACGAACTCTGCTGCCTGTTTAATGTAGAGACAAACAAGGGAGAGTCATAATATTGTATTTTTTAAAAAGTTGTCTGCAGGGCTGCCGAAAGAACTCTCTCCATATTGTATCTAGCTCCATGGTCCTAATTCACCGCCCAGACTCAATGCGGGTTGGTTGATGATTCAACTTAGCGCCTGTATTTAATGTCATTGCAAATATTCAACTGTTGGTGAGCCTTATGAGTTATAAATTATCTGAAAATCACAGTGTGAAACCATGCAGTTATTATTTATCAGCCAAAGAAAATAAGGTACCTATTGTGGCAATACAGTCGTTACACTGTCACATCAGCTAATGTTATGAATATGACAAAATAAATCGTATCCAGTATTGTTATTTATTAATAATGATTGAACAGCGACTCAACAAGACCTTTTTAAGAAGAATAGTAACCCTGAGTCGCCTTCTCGCTCGCGCGTACCTACATACATTTTGAAGATTTATTCAGTATTCAGTATTTTTATTGCAGTCAATAAGTCTTAGTTTTAATTGTTTACAAGTTACACAGAACATACTCATAGAACATATTGAACCCTAAAATAGGGCATGGCAACATTAGAGCAGGAGCGGACCATGATACATACATGATACATGCATACATTTAAAATGATTACTTACTTGTAATTACGAAAAAAATATCTCTTCAAAAAGTTAGGTACGCGCGAGCGAGAGGGGTTCACCCAATACAACCGACTTTAATTGGGACTCACCACCAGTAAACACCACTGAAAAGTTAAGGGAAAGCAAAATACGCAATTTTGTTTATGTACTTGAATGACATATTTTTTTTAGATATTACGATTAAAAATTAAACTTCTGATCCGGTATCAATGAAATATCTGTGGAACCAATCTAAAAGTATTACCTTTCTAATAAAAAAAGAGTTTTCCAAATCGGTTGATAAATAACAAAGTTCTGAGGTACCTACCTACCTAACAAATATAAAAAAATACAACGGAATTGAGAACCTCCTCCTTTATTCAAGTTGATTGAAAATTAATCGTCTTTTGTAAATTTTTTTTACTGTACTTACGTTAAAGGCCTTTCTTGTTTTATAATTGCTAGCATTACGATGTTTAGTATTCATGGAAATCTTATGCCCACTTGCGCCAAACCTAAGCAATTACTTTAATCGCTAGGAAAATCTTACCTACGTCTCAAAGTGGACGAGCGTCAATAGCAGTGTTGCAAAAATCTAATTCCGGTGTAGCATATTTCAGTCCTCGGCAGTCCTGATCCCTTACTATCAGGAGAACATCCGTCTATTCCCGATCATCCCTACCCCCAGCGTTCCTACTAAGAACAATCCGATTTTTTTTTTCCAGATTGTCACTACTAGGCTACTAGGGACAATCAGGAAAAATATCCCCGATTTTTATGTGTGCCTTCCGTTTTTATGTGTGCGTTTTAAGGCTAATCCTCAAATCCAATTCCATACAAAATGTTTCGGACAAATACTCAAAGAGTACGCCGTATTACAGTAATTTTCTCACACTATTCGTTTCGTCCATGTTTTTTGATTTCGTCAACAAAAAAAGTGAAAGGTTTCATACTTTAATATAGATTTTATACGTGTTTTAAAATTAACCCTACTAACTTAAAAACACGTATAAAATCTAAATTAAAGTATGAAACCTTACTAATTTTATGTTGACACAATCGGAAAACATAGACGAAACGAATAGTGTGAAGAAATTACGATAATGCGGCGTACTTTTTGAGTATTTGTCCGAAACATTTTGTACGGTTTGTTTGAGGATTAGCCTTAATCTTCTATTGCAGCCAAGCGAGTTCGGCGACTCTGAAGCGTTACTCCAGCGACGATAGCTTGGTGATGGCGCCACCTCGGGCTAGAGACGAGCCGGGCGCTTGAAACAATACAACATTCATCTGGGATTTGATAGGTACCTACTTGTAGTGCCCAATATACCCCTCTGTCTACCTTACCCCTACTTACCTGATTATGTAGGTATATGTGGAGGAATCGTGGTCTCTTTGACAAGTTTTTACCGTTGGGAGGCGTACCCTGCAGCCGTCTAGGTGGATACCAATACCAACACAGTACCGGATATTCTATCGCAAAGCAGTAATGTATTAGCATTACTGTGTTCCGGTTTGAAGGGTACTGTAGATAGTGAAATTACTGGACTATCGAGCATCATAATGTGTCAAGGTGGACGAGTGATATAGCAGTTGGCGGAGCGTGTAAATAGCTCCATCACAATGAACTTGCGTTCTAAAAGAAATTGCCAAAAAAAATATAGGAACACTGAGAAACTTTCACGATTGTAAGTAGGTATTTTAAATCCCACGCACCTGCGAAGAATACTCCAGATCCGTTTACTGCTGGATTGGCGTCTTATAGCGGAATTTGCCAGGTCCCGGCTCCGGAGATCGTATGCCGAGAATCCAGATGCAGCAGAGGTTTCTCTGTTCAAATCACACAATCGTCCACAGCACAAAGTAAAATCACTCTTCCCGGCTCAGTTTTATCAATATTTTTGAATAATATCCGTATATCAATTTGACAAAGTTTTTTCCAATAAAAATTGCGATCCGAAATTCGACCAGCAAAACAACAATATGGCGAATTTTCATTTCCGTTTTCCAATTCAAAAATGGTCGTGCAGAGAGGCTTCTCATTGGTCCATAGGTCAGGATTTGACCAATCGTGGCGCCGCTGTCACCAGCCTCTGACAGTTTAGCGGAACGTCATATCCATGCAAGTGCGCGAAAATTTAAAAAACCATACAACGTGAATTTATTTCTCAGTGTTAAATTAGGAGGCTTCACCATACACCCCGCTTTGGAAGTTTACAAACTTACAAAAAAAAAAAACAAAAAATTATGGTATAATCATTCCCAATGTATTTATGTTACGGTAAGTACAGTTGAATGCTTCAGTAATGAGAATAAACTACTTTAGAGATTATGAAGGTTAACCCTCTAGTGGGCTTCTTATGCAAAATTCTTTTTACAGCACTGTGGATAACGCAGTAGGCTATAATATTGATAATCTAAGATGTTATGATAATTAAGTAAAATGTATATTGTAGTTGTTTGTTGTCAAAACAATAAAGTTAAGGTGAATTAAAGTTAGCATTTATTGGGTCGGAATAGGGTACAGTTTTGTTACTGACCTTTTATAGTTACCAAATTTGGTCTTCACTAACGCTACTCTAACGACCCCATCGGTACCTTTATAGACTTCTGTGATAACTCCTAAAGGCCAACTCAGAGTAGAGGCATCATCCTGGCCTAAGAGTACAACAGTTCCTACTTCGACTGGTTTTTCATCAGTAGCCCACCTTTGTCTAACCTGCAAGGTGTGCAAATATTCTAGCCGCCATTTTGTCCAAAACGATTTAACCATGTTGTCTAACAATTGCTTACGCTTAACTAGATTGCCTGATTCATTAGTTAGTTCAGCCGCAGGTAAATATCGAAGAGGTGTCGACATCAAGAAATGGGCCGGAGTGATAACGTCAGGGTAGGGGTCTGAGGACACCACGTTGAGCGGGCGAGAGTTCAAAATGCACTCTATTTGCACCAAAACGGTTTGAAGCTCCTCATAAGTCAAGAGTTGGTCTCCAACGACGCGATATAAATGAGTCTTCAAACTCTTTATATTAGACTCCCACATACCACCAAAATGTGGGGATCTAGGTGGGATCATTTTCCACTCAATACGGTTAGTAGTCAACTCATTAGTGAGTGACGAATTAAAATCCGAGCCTAACAGAAAACTATATAACTCGTCTAGCTGTGCCTTGGCACCAACGAAATTTGTGGCATTGTCTGAGTAAAGGCAAGATACGGGGCCACGACGAGAAATGAATCTTTTAAATGCCGCTAGAAAGGCATCAGACGTCAGTTCAGTGACCAGCTCGACGTGGATGGCCTTAGTAACGAGGCAAACAAAGAGGCATATGTAAGCTTTCTGTGCGTGCTGGCCTCGGCGCCTAGTCAATAGGATGCGCATTGGACCAGCGTAGTCAACTCCAGTGTGTACAAAAGCTTTGGCCTCCGATATACGATACGCAGGAAGATCTGCCATTCTGGGAGTCGGATGACTTGGATTCACCCTGAAGCATGTATTGCATTTACGCACAATCGCTCTGACGACAGTCCTAGCATCCAATATCCAATATCGCTGTCGTAAAATAGACATAAGAAGTCCCGGTCCAGTGTGACAATTCATAACATGAGAATGCCTGACAATCAGATTCGTGACATGATCATGTTTAGGAAGAAGAACTGGGTGTTTAGCGTCGAACGGAAGGTCCGACTTCGACAATCTTCCGCCGATTCTCAATATTCCATCATCATCCAAGAAAACCGCTAAGCTCACAAGTTTTTTCAACGGACTTTTATCACTCTTCATCTTTTTTATGTCATCGCCAAAATGCACCGACTGTACCGCGCGAATCACATCTCGTTCCGCGGCCAATAAACCTTGAATCGAATTTGATATTTTAATTTTAGGTCGAACAAATTTAAACACGTATACTACCGTCCGTAAAAGTTTTTCCCATGACGAAATACGTTGTGCTAATTCGTAAAGAATCGGTTGGTCGGTCTGAGAGGCCACAGTCATGACATTGACCTTCTGTTCTGGCATTTCTCCACAATTTTTGGGACAGAAAGGTTTGATTGGCCAGTCATCTGGAGCACGCAACATCCATGGGGGTCCGTTCCACCACAACTCGTGCGAAACTAGTTGCGAAGGCAACACACCCCGAGAGAGACAGTCGCTCGGATTTTGAACACCGGCGACGTGATAAAAATTACGAGCATCCAAATTTTCTTGACAACGCGCCACACGGTTGCTCACGAACACCGACCAACGGTGTGGAGACGAATGTATCCATGAAAGCGCAATTGTCGAGTCACTAAACGCGTATATTCCTGCAATCGTAATTCGTGCAGCATATGTATCCCTAACTATTTTAACAAGCCCAGACATAAGTACGGCTGCGCATAGTTCAAGTCGAGCTAGTGTGGTGATTTTTGTCGGTGATACTTTCGACTTCGCACAAAGTAAGCGAACCCGGATGCCAGAAGGGCAGGTACTGTGTACATATACGACACACCCGTATCCATTCATGCTGGCATCGCAGAAAGCGACAATATTCACGACACAGTTCTCTAGAACACCCACATGGCGGGGAATCTGCAAGGTGTTTAATAGTGGAAACTCTTGCACAAGTGCAGCGAAACGCTGGACGATGGGATCCGGAGCAGGCTCGTCCCAACTACTGTGATTCAACCACAACTCTTTGATCAGCAATTTGGCATATAAAATCACAGGGGCGACCAGACCGAGAACATCGAACAACCGAGCGACAACCGAGAGTATATTTCTCTTTGTGCACTTCTCCGTAATTGGAGAGGATGTAAAAAAGAATTTATCCTCACAAGGTTCCCATGACAATCCTAAAACTTTGGATGAGCAGTTTTCCGCGTCAAATTCCAGTGATCTTCGATGTGAGTCAGGAAGACTATTTAGCAAGACTGGTGAGTTACTGGACCATTTTACCAAGTCAAAGTCACCTGCCTTGAACATCTTAATAAGGTCTTGCGACATTATCTCTGCCGTTTTTTCATCTTTCATAGAACAAACCAGATCATCCATATAAAGGCTAGTTTCAGCAATTTCGGCAGCCTCCGGATAATTTGGCCTCATATCATTTGCCAGCTGTCGCACAGTGCGCATAGCTATGAACGGCGAAGGTTTAAGTCCAAAAGGAAGACTGTCAAACTGATACGTTTGTATCATTTCATCATCATTGAATCGGAACAAAATTCTTAGGTATTTACGGTGGTCAATCATTACACCTATCCTTAAATACATCTGTTTCACGTCGGCTATCACCGCGATTTTAAACAACCGGAAGTTCAGTAACAGCCGGAACAAATCTGCCTGAAGATTAGGGCCGACGTGCAAGATATCGTTTAATGAGAACCCAGTATGGGTCTTCGCGCTTGCGTCAAGCACGATGCGCGGCATAGGTTTGTCCGGTCTTACAATTGCGTGATGAGGAATATAATATCCCTGCTCGGTTATGTTAGATTCCACCCGACTAAGATACCCATCCTCGATATATTGATTTATAACCATGTTGTAATTCATCCGTAATTCGGGGCATTTTCTTAATTTTCTTTCAAGAGCCATAAATCGGCGATGCGCGACAGCGTGAGAATTGCCTAGCTCTGTTGGATCTTTACTGAAAGGCAGCGACACAGTATACCGACCGGAATCAGCGCGAGTCACTGTTGAAGCATAGCTGTTCTCGCACTCAGTCTCTTCCGGTGAGAGAAATCGCGCCTGAGGCAACTCCTCTAACTCCCAGAATCGCTGAACTAGTTCATTCAATGCTAGAGCGCAGAAAGAAGATGTGGGTGACACAATGTCATTTCGTGGGAAATCTCCCATCAAAACGTATCCGAACGTCGTCAATAACGCAGGAGGAAAACGCGTGCCCGATTCTACCCGATTCCCCAAATATATGTAAGGGAAAAGCTGAGCACCTAAAACAACCTGAATATCGCCGGGTATATTCCAGCTCAAGTCGGCAAGTGGCAAACTCTTATACGGGTCGACACCGCTGTTCCACTCGATGAACTGCGACGGTAGTTGGTCCGTAATGGACTCTACCACTAACGCGTGAATAGTGTATTTCTGGTCGGGATATACGCGAGATTCAATATCCATATGAATGTATCCTAGTATCGGACGCGACGTTGAGCCAATACCTTTGACAAAGGAATTACTCAAAGGTACTATCGGCAAATTCAGTGACCTACAGCAATCAGACGTAATCAAATTGTTCTGTGAACCATTGTCAATCAAGCACCTTACAACAGTTTTCTGACCGCTACCCCCTTTAGGACGCGCATATACTTGCGCAGTCGACAAAAGAATCATAGAAGGCGGCTTCGCTTCAGCTGACAACAACATCGCAGAGTTATGTATCAACGGCGAGGAACCAATGCACGGCGTAACCACGTTCGAACAAGGCGCGATAATAGCCGGTTCATTGCCGACAGTCACCGAAGACGCGGCCGGCAGCGAAACTGGAGCTTGAGCGGTCAGTGGGGCAGTTGATGATTGCATGAGGACACCCGAACATGAGGATGGCCGAATGTTAAGATTATTCGTCAAAGGCGAACTCCCTATCGGCATTACCCCATCGACATCGGCCGTTCCCGATTCAAGTAGGTGTACATGTGCAAGTGTACTTTCTGCATGTACATTGCTCTTATCAAAATGCAAGAGCGTATGGTGGCGCTTCTGGCACAACTCGCAGGAAGGCGTCACCTTACAATTGGACAAAGTGTGTACCGCACTCAGACAATTAATACAAGCCCGTTTAGATTTCACAAAATCAAATCGCGTTTTAGAATCTGGTAGATTTTTAAACTTTGCACATTTATAGAAGTTTGTGTGATCATGCTCATTGCATAGCACACATCGTGATGCGGTGACAGAAGCAAAAACAGCAGAGGTACCTACCTCATCTACCTGTGAAGCTATAGGTACATTCTCGGCGAGGAACGTTTTGTATGTCTGTGCGCTACGTGGCGTCGCCGCAGCACGGGCGGGCGGTTTACGAAAGGCGGGTAATTTATTTGAACCGCTGTTGGCACTTCGCACATTTGCGTATGATTGAACGGGATTCGAACGTTCAATGACCTTAACTTGATCTTGAACAAAACTTATAAGTTTCTCGGTCGAAGGAATCTCAATGTCACGAACAGATAGTTCAAAACTTTGAACAGTTTGTGTATCTAACTTTCTAAGTGCGCAATGCAAGAAGATGAAGTCAGTCAGGTCGCTAATCCCTACCTGTTTCAGAGCAGCCATTGAAGCAGCAAAATTTTCTACAAATGTATCCAAGCTATCAACATTGTGAGAGCAGTGCTTCAAATCAAGTATGCTATTCAGGTAGTGAACACCTAACGCACGTTTGTCCTGATACTTTTTTACCAAACTCTCCCATATGATTTTATAGGTCTCACCCGTGGGAACAATTCCCGCTGTGATTTTCAATGCATTATGTGTCAGCCTACTTACTAGGTATTGCACTCGCTGTGAGTCTGAGAGTTGTTCATTGTTATGTATGTTCGCTTTGAACGCTTCATAAAATAAAGCCCAAGACTCCATCCGACCATCAAAGGAAGGAAGCTCTACTGGGGCTAATTTTATGCCTTGAGAGACCCTCTTCGGCTCCTTTAAATCACTTTGTGGCTTCACGTTTGAAGTATTTATAATTTTATTCCTTATATATTTAACTCGGATATATAAATCCTCAAAAGAATCCAGGCATGCATAGTCAGGCTTCTCCGTTGGCTTCACCGACAACTTAAGCTGATTGATTTGATCTACAATAGACTCAAACCTCTCACGCAACTCGTCAATAGTCTCTGAATCCGCCAAAAAGTTTTCATTCAGCCGTGAATCATAAGAGGTAATCTTTTTTGACGTATTGTACAAACGATTAAACCGAGAAAAAATCAACTCTTTTTTCTGCTCTAGTATGGCAAGTCCAGTATCTGTCTCTGCTTGTGCCATTCTAGGTATTGAATAGTAACTTTATTCACCAGAACGATATCCAAGTTAACAACTATGAGAATTTTTTAAATTAGCAAAATTAGACAAATTTACTGGGACGCAGTCCTACAAACAAGTTATTCAGAACTTCACTGATGTTTAGGTAACTAATCTCCGAGAGAACGTTTTATTTTTATCAAGCATTCAATTGTAAATGTTAACATTAAATAGTATAAGAATAATTTTACCAAAATTTTATTTAATTGAATATTTTATGCAATATATCTGCTTATTTTTATTATTATTATAACTACTGGGCAATCCAGGCTCCTAAGGACCATAATCTATGGCGGAGCGTGTAAATAGCTCCATCACAATGAACTTGCGTTCTAAAAGAAATTGCCAAAAAAAATATAGGAACACTGAGAAACTTTCACGATTGTAAGTAGGTATTTTAAATCCCACGCACCTGCGAAGAATACTCCAGATCCGTTTACTGCTGGATTGGCGTCTTATAGCGGAATTTGCCAGGTCCCGGCTCCGGAGATCGTATGCCGAGAATCCAGATGCAGCAGAGGTTTCTCTGTTCAAATCACACAATCGTCCACAGCACAAAGTAAAATCACTCTTCCCGGCTCAGTTTTATCAATATTTTTGAATAATATCCGTATATCAATTTGACAAAGTTTTTTCCAATAAAAATTGCGATCCGAAATTCGACCAGCAAAACAACAATATGGCGAATTTTCATTTCCGTTTTCCAATTCAAAAATGGTCGTGCAGAGAGGCTTCTCATTGGTCCATAGGTCAGGATTTGACCAATCGTGGCGCCGCTGTCACCAGCCTCTGACAGTTTAGCGGAACGTCATATCCATGCAAGTGCGCGAAAATTTAAAAAACCATACAACGTGAATTTATTTCTCAGTGTTAAATTAGGAGGCTTCACCAGCAGTGTTGCACGGGCCTATGAGAATCAAAGCTCTGTGTAGCTCAGTTATGGTTATGGGCAGGCGTGATCTCTTACCATCAGGAGAGCTCTACCTGGTCTCGCCATTTGTTAAAATAAAAAAGCACTGTGATTGCTGATTTGGTGTATTGTGGGTGTGTGTCTTGTTTTAGTAGGATTATATTATTTACCGATTAGCTTATAATGATTTTTTCTTCTAGTCATTTTTGAAGCTTTACTTTATTTGTTTTGCTATTAAGATCGATTGTATGTTAAATAAACAAACAATAACATTCGAGTTTATATTATTGAGATTACAAACAGCTCCTAAAATTACGCATTATTTTACAAAATAATCTCATCATCTATACAAAAAACTACAAAGGCACAACATCACATAACAATCACAACAAATTTCATTAAATGTAGGTAACATTATTCACAAATAGTAAGTATACACAATACTTAACTTTTGTTCTCAAACTATACTACGTCATACAAATACGTATGGAATACTTACCTATAATTATCATCGGAGTAGAAGGCACATCGATATGTATTCTTATAATAATCACAAGACAAATGACAATTAATCGTCTTATCTCCTATTTGAAAAGCCTTCTATTCCGTAAATAACTATCTAAGTAGGTACTACTTACTAAAATACTAAAAATATACGTACAAAAATTCTAAACATTCATAGACTTTTGACAAGAATCAGAACTCCACTTCCGATTCTTATTTAACATTACCTGAGACTACCTTCTTGCACCAAACTGTCAGGACTCCAAGCAATTACTTTTCTTGCTTGCCAGTTCTTAACGGTCTGAATTTGGACCGTGTCAAGCGAGTTAAGTAATTGCTTGGGAACTTTGATAGTTTGGTGCAAGTCGGCATAAATTAAACTAGAGATACTTATTTCAGTTTAAAAATGTCCTTCCAAATCGCCGCCATACAAATATGCCCATACCTACTTAGATTAGATTAATCGCGTGTGTGGAGGGGAATGCATTTTTAAACTGAAAAATCTTAATAGGAATTTCGATATTATATTGCTCTGCAAAGTTGCTGTTGATGAGAATAAAAATAAAATCTAATAATCTCATAAAAAGCAATCACTTACCTACTACCTAATATTCCTTATTTGGAAAACGTGTTTCGCATATTAGATATAATTGGGCAAAAATGACCCATCATTACACACAGCGTTGGATATTTAGATGAAAAAATGACGAATCTTTTATACCTAGATGGGGATTATAGATTTTATAATAAATATTCCTAATCATAGTTTCACTAGGTATGTGACGACTCAACCGAACGTCGTCGTCCATGATTCGAAACCTAGATCCTAAAACAGGGATACTGAAACTATAGGTATTATAAATAACTATACTTAGATATAGTTTTCCAGGAAGGATGGCTAAATAGTACCTACTGTAGATTGGTGTTTCTTCCTCAACCACGCCAAAACTGATCGAATTGAAATTCGGTAGGGGTATGCGCCATATAGTAGGTATATCCTTTTCCAGTTTATAAACAAGGCATACCGTATGCCTCGTTTATGAACTGGAAAAGGATATATAGGCTACTTTTATCCCGGTAGGTATCTACCTCGCGGGCAGAAGCTCGTGTTAAAATGAGGTTCAGGCTCTAGGGTCCACCTTTCGTATCACGGACACACCAGACTAGACAAAACACAGGTTCAAGGCAATCAAAAGTCCAGTTAATTATTATGAATAAGCGATATAATGTTAGCTTATCGGTTTGTAGTCAATTTTTACGCTTGAGTCTACACCCAACTACACTAAAATTTTGCTTATTCAGTGTCTGAAAACCCTTGGTACAACGAGTTCACACCTACATTCATTACAGATAGACTTCAGAGCCGTAAAACCTACTCGCCTAGCAAAACAACGTAAAGGCTGTTACCGCATGGTCAAGTTAACAGTCATGTGACGTATTGTATGGACTTGGGTATATGTATTTGATTCGCCGATACCCAAGCCGCTTCATTACATAACTATCCTAGGTTCTATTCAGAACAAACGGAAAAATGCTCGAGCAATGGAGCCAATCAATTGCTCGAGCATTTTTCCGTTCGGTCTGAATTGACCCTATCTCTATTTAACTTATCACTGCTTGACCACGTGTAGGCATGTATGTACTACTCGGGCGAATGTGACACCTGGCTGACACGTGGCTCGGAACTTGATGCTTCCCCCGCGGCCCCGCGCGGCGCTGTGTTTCTTCTTCCTCCAATTGCGAAGCCTTATCTATCATTACCAAGTATTACAGGACCTCTTCTCTATCATGATTATCCAATTCCACGCTGTACTTTGCACAAACGTCATTCGTGCCAGGTGTCATGGTTATTCGGCCGAGTTATAGGTATAGGCTTTACAAACAGTATACAAAAGTCCAGTAAAGAATGTTGAAGAAAACGAACATAAGAGGGAACAGTACTCGGGATCGTTTGTCGATCCACGTGGCTATCTCCTGCGGCGTCATGGTGGTCCAATTGTGGTGTTTTGGAGGCTCGTCCGAGGCTTCGCTGCCGTTGTGTTTCGAGAGGTCATCGTAGCTCTGGGTGGTGATTGTTGGCAAGTTCATTGCGGATGGGAAGCTCTGCAATTGATATCATTTTCATTAGTGGAAGAGCAAGGAATAACCGTTAAAATTTGCTATTGGCTACAGTAGTTTCCTAATTAAATTTCTAAATATATTATCTATATTAGCACGCTAACCATACTGTACCACCCTACAAGGGTTGGCTGGCAGAGAATGCCTAAGGCATTAAGCCCGCCCATTGTGCAATGTAATTTTTATTTTGTGCAATAAATTTTTTTAATAATAATAATTAACCTCCTGTTTTACAATGTTTTTTTTAGGTATGAGTGAAATTGTAAAACGTAACCTAGCTCTACCAAAGTAGTCGAAGCAAGTCTCTCTCGCTTCTAATTACCTACAAGTTTTTAATGAGTTAGAGCGAGGAGCTCAAGCATTAATTGTCTGCACTCTGCACATAGGTTTATAACAAATTAGTTTTAAAACAAAATGTAATTTTAAAACAATAGTAGGTGCTCTATTAAAAAGCTTTGTCGTATTTAACCTTCCGGAGTCTGAGGTTTTAACCGGCCTTTAAGTGCACGAAAGGAGCCTCTTCGAGGCGCACTTGGAATCCTTTCATCACACTTGTACTTTTTTCCTCCGTGAAACTGGTTCGGAAGAACTATATAGTGACACGATAAGAAGAAAAAGCGGCCTGAAGACCAGTAGGTAGTAGTTTACTAAATTATTATATTCCTAACTTTCTTAGAGTATGGGGGTTAGTAACTGAACTGAACTTTCAATCTCAATTTACTTAAGTAATAAATCTAGATAAATTAATCACTTCAATAAAAGTAAATTAGCTCAAAATGACTCAAAGATATTTGCATCGTGCAGTCATTGTTAATTAGTTCTGCTTTAGATTAGGTACTGACTGACTAAACAAGCAAATAGCATTCCGCAGTAGCGAGAATACAGTGTTGCATAGCGCAATATTATAAAAGGATTTTGATAATATTAAGTATATTGTTTATTATACCTAATATTAAACTATTACCTAATATTTATGTATAATGTGTGCATTAAAACACGTGCTAAACGGTGAAGGAAAACCGGCATGTCATAGAACCTAAAAAGTCTCAATCATGTGTCAAGTGCAAGAAAGGAGCCTCTTCGGGCGCACTTTAAATCCTTTCACCACCCTGGTTCGAAAGAACTAGTGACACGATAAGAAAAAGAAGACTATAGGTACAGCAGCGGGTGAAATGAGTAATCATAGATCCTACCCATATAACTTAGGAGAAATGAAAAAAGTCTATATGGCGTTACCTTATCCGACTAAAAATATAAGCCAAGCCAAGATTAGAGATTGTACTGTTTAATCGGAATTACGGATATCTCTGTTATTTATCTTGGCTGGCCCACATTGTCTCCTGCCTTAAGTATACCGAGCACCTACCTAATGCTTACCATAGTCATGTGACCGAACGATATTGGTTTTGGAACTACCTTTAGCCTCATCTCTGACGTAAAATCTAGGTAGCCCATTCGAATAATACCTTAGTAATATTGTCATAATGGTTTTATGGAGAAACCAGAAAAAAAACCCACTTCTATTTCTTTACGTAGGTTTACACATTGCTTGCAGCTTATGAATTAGTCAGTTCTGTCAAGTATTTTTTTCTTTTTAAAAATGTATGAAAAATTTCTAACTGCTAAGACTTCTATCCTACACAAGGTTACCGTGGTCTTCCGGTACGTACGTAGGTACGTACCTACCTACCCACAATTAAGCTGTGATTTCAGTAAGTTTTATTATAATGGTAGACCTCGCCCATCATTATCAGGCCCACTTTGGTCCACTTCTAGATCTATGTCTGTGGGTCCACTACTGGACGTAGGCATCTCCCATTACACGAACTGAGGCCGATCTTCGGCTCTCCGCTTCTCACTTTTCGCCGACTGCCTTTCGTAGGTCGTACGTAACTTCACCTGGCCGGAGGGGTCTAGATGGGTAATAACACAGTGCCAGATATTCTGCCACAAAGAAATAATGTGTAAGCTTTACTGTGTTCCGGTTCGAAGGGCACTGTAGCTAGTGAAATTACTGGGCTTTCGATTCTGACCATCATATGTCTTAATGTGGACGAGCGGTATAGAGTTGCGCAGCGGCCTTTGTGAATCAAGTCCTGTGTAGCACTGTTCCGGTCATAGGCAGGCGTGATCTCTTACCGCCAGGAGAGCGCTTAGTTCGTCTCGTCCCATTTTTAGATTGCAAAAAAAAAAACTCGCCTGATTTATTGGTTGTCGCTACACTCATGTCTTTGAGAAAACAAATGATGACCAAAAGGTACTCGTAAATGCAGCTCATAACGTGGGGTCAACATATTGTTCAAAATGTACTTACATGCACCGTGAGATAGTTGTTGTACCCGGGCCCGGCCGGGTCGGAGCTGGTCTCCTGCTGCAGCGAGGAGCACGAGCGCGACTTGGTGAGCTGCGGCGAGCACTCCTGTAGCTCCTTCTGTAGCTCCTTACGCGCCAGACGCGGGGTTAACGTACTCTTCAATATGTACTTGCTGTTCACCTTTTTAAGGTTCACTACTTTCCTGAAATAAAATAGACTTTTAGTGGCGGGAACCGCGTGAAAACTTGTTCATACGGGGAACTGAAGACTTATCTTTGTGATGTGCAAATGTGTCAAGGGTCTGTGTTTAGAAGCCATAAAACCTTAGTCAAAGTGGCATAAATAGGTATTAATCATAAGATTATCTTAACTGATTTATATATTTGTATGTAGTTGCCTCTCGCGCCATCACGTACAGAACTTTACGATGCGATCAATCTTTCTTATCATAAACAAATTTCTACGTACTTCCTTCGCCAAATGGTGTTCACGAAAGCAAACTCGACTAGTGCTGAGAAAATGAAGCCGGTGCACGCCAGGAACCAAACCTCGCTGGCTTTGATGTAGGACACCTTCGGAAGCGTCTTCGCCTGGGATGACGCCAGCGTTATGAACGATAACATGGTGCTCGTGCCTGAAATGAGAATCATCCGATAAGAAATAATAGGTACTAAGCTCAATTACACATTCTTCATGAGATAATCAGTAAAGCTGACACACACACGTCACTGCAGCGATTACAAGCCGCCGAGACAGAGCGTAGAGTCTACAGATTGCGACGTCATATCTTTGTCTTCAATGTTCACAAAGGTCGTTGCAGTGAAAAGTGCACATGGATAAGTCCTTTACCTAGAGTGATCCTAGGAGCTGACGCATCTGCTTGCAGCCAAAACGTAACCCATGACATGGCCACTATCATCATTGATGGAATGAAGTAATCCATGAGATAGTAACCCACTTCTCGCCCTAGCTTGAACGTAAACTTTAGGGCACTGTAGTTTCCAGCTGAAATATAGAGGAGCCAGTTAGTTTTAGTACAAAATAAATAATAACAAGAAACGGCACTAACAAAGAAAGTGACATTACATCTACCTCCCCCGAGGCGCATATTCATGATGTCTCCTCTCACAACAGACTCGTTAGTCCAGTAGTCTATGAGAGAGTACTCTGTCAAATGCAGTTCCGTAGATAATCTGACCGGATTATCCTTTTCCCACATGAGTCGCAATATTGAAGCGTTGTATTTCCCTGTAATATAAAAGAATTAAGGAAAAGTAGAAGTAACTCATTTGCATTAGCTTACCTAACTGCTTCTATGAGACGAGAGAGTTGACTCATATACTAAAGCCGCAACGGTATTATATTATTTCCGTAATGAATCACAAGTTCGGTGACAAAATAATAAGAATTTATTTGTTCGCTAAGATAAAGGGAACAAACATAAGACGCGTCTTTTATGTAAATCCCGACGCAAAACAGGTGTTCTGCGGCGCTTACTATTTGTGACATTATCTACCTGATTCCAGCTAAGCTACTTTTTTCCTCCGTGGCTAAGCTAGCATATGAAATGTTGTTCCTACATGATATAGTACGAAAAATTGGTCAATTGACAAATTTTGCCTTCGAGGAGGTATGTTAGTACCAGAGACCAGTAATTCGTCTATAATTGTAGGTACGTATTAAATAGTAGTTCACAACTTACAGCTTTCCAAATTCATGGAACAAGTTTGATCGTCAAATGGAAACTTTTGCAGATTCATCCAACAGTATAGAACAGCTTGCATCCTTCGACTGAAGAGCACTTCTCCGTCAGGTGCTATTGAAATGAGCACGTCTTTGCTGTCGGTTCCCATCAGGCTAGATGACTGTTCGTTGGACATGTACAAGTGTGGGACCCAGATACGGGACCGTAGGTCGCTTTCGCCGATAATTTTGGACCGCTCTGGTGAGTAAAGGGCGTAAGCCAGCCGAGGGTCTGTCCATCGCAGTTGTAGGAGGAAGTGGAGCTTGAAGTTCTAAAAATTAAAAAAAGTGTAAGAGACAAGAAGAATTATTGTTCTATCTATCTTCTTCCGGGTTAGTGGTTTGCTATTTTAGCATGAGCAGTCTTTGATACTTGTTAGCGAGAAAAAGTGTGATCAGATCCGAGTCTATAATCCATCCAGTAGCACGGCCAGTAGTTAGCACTTAGTCTTATTGTAAAATCTATGTATTTTTATTGTATATTGTATTCTGGATTAATAAAAATCTACAGAGAAAAAAAATATTATTTTTTTGGCACAAGACAGAAAATAATGGAGGAAATGGATAGGGGTCATTGTCCAGCAGTGGGACATTGCAGGCTCTATATAATAATAAAAATAAAAAAACGGGCGTCATTCCCAAACGACCCCACCAGTAGCTCAATATCTTAGATTTACCGAAGTTCACGTACATGCACAAATGCAAAAGTCAAAAGTACCTAATTTTAAACACTTGTAGAATCATCAATTTTTTTTACAGATCGACTCTACTGGCGGCGCCGCACTCGGCTACCACTGCTAGTACCTATCAATGTATCTTCTACTAACCCTGCCAAGTGATGATGCGCCGTCGAACCTCTCGTCTGGTAATAAGTGTGGTGAAAGGATTTCCAGTGCGCCTCGAAGAGGCTCCTTTCGTGAATTCGTCTGATGACGAGTGGTTTGACGACGCATTAGCACTAAGAGGAATGTCAATAGGTTCTTAGTCGTTACTACTAGTACTAATATGGTATTATATTATCTGTGCTACTAGCAACCATTGGTGAGCCCGACATACCCCTTCGGCCCTCCCCGGGCCGGAGAGGATGCGTAAACAGCATTTTTCCATTGTTAAAAAAAAGCCCGTGCACTTCAGAATTTTCTGGCTCAAAAGCTGAGTAGATATAACAAAGAAATACATAATAATTATGATAACAGTTACCAAGTCATGGGCCTCGGCTGGCTGGATGAAGTAGACGTATGCGCTGGCGTGGACGTACACCACGTCGCCCGAGAGGTACGTGGGCAGCAGCAGGCGGTCGTACCGGCACTCGTTGGCGAGACGCGAGAGGAACTCCGATTGGGTGAAGGTATCACCATTTTCCAGGCTTGGGCAGTCTAGTGCGACGTTCGTTCTGTTAGCATAAAAAATAATTAAGTTGGTATCGTGCTCAATGCACAACAATACAAGCGTATTCGTGGACAATAGCTATCTTTCTCTAAAGTAAAACCCTATCTGAAATAATTATTGTTGAAGTAAATAGGTAATTTATAGGTAACTAGCTGACGCCCGCACGTAACTTCATTTGCATTGTGAATTACCAAAATGCCTTTCGTAGTTCTCACTTTTAGCTCTTGACGAAGACATCTTCTAAGTTTCAAGTCTCTACGTTCAGTGGTTTGGCTGTACGTTGTCTGTCTGTCAGTCAGTCAGTCAGGTCCAAGCCTTTTACATTATATTGATGATTGATGTTTAGGTACTTTATTCAGATCGGTAAATAAATGTCACGTACGAATGATGTGCATTACACTATGTACTTAAATACATTATCTTCTCTTGTCTCATGCATGCTTTTCAATAGTAGGAATAGCTATTGAAATAGTGTTTTATTTTTTTTACAAATTTAGGCATTTTCTAGTCTTGGGCCTGCCCAGCTAGCCATAAGCGCTATGTTTTCTCTTGATTTGAGAGAACATTTCTCTGTGTTCGTGATCTAGGTACCATCAGGAGAGTGACTATATAGCTAGGGCGTTTCGCAATGACTTTACTTATTTATATAATAAAAAAAATTGTAAAGAAAGTCATCTTTAGAACTTATTAAATTAATAATAACAGGTCCATAATGCGGCAAGGTCGTGGTAGGAGCTGCTAACGACAACAATGCAAATATTTGTGCCCGCTGATAACATTATGAACCAATTCTTTGAGATATCAACAAGATTTGCTCTCAGATTAAAGCTAAGCCGCTTCCTACGTGATCATTAATTAAATATGTTTTGCATTCATAAACAAACTGATGAAAGAACCAATAAATGTAAGTACCTACCTACTGATATCATTATATGCCTCATTACCTCATAAGAATAACTACCACTGAAATAATAAGTAAGTATTCATATTACTATAAACATTATAGTACATTATGATATAAGTGCGGTAAGTTGATAATTACAGCCGAGGCGATATTGCTAGCCCGAGCCGTAGGTGAGGGCTACAAGAAAGCAGAGGGTGTAATTATCAAAGCGCACGTATGTCATACGACGTTTTATAACACATTTGCGAGAAAATAAATAAATAAATGCATCATTACTTGACGACATTTTCAAATAAAAAAAATACAGCGAAAAGAAACAGCGCGCGGAATAATTTTTACTGGTTGTCAAATTAGCGATGCGCGCGCAGCAGCGCTTTTTTTTTAAGGCAAAGGCACAAAACAGCCAGTATTATAATAAAGTAAATTAATATTTTTGTGTTTTGCTACATTTAAATGGTTGTAATTTATGGTCAATATTAATTAAATTAAAGAATTAAATGTTTATTTATTATATTTTATCTCCCAAAGTTAATTTTATTCATAAAATGTTGACCACTTTTCTGACATAAAAACTCTTTGCTAAGATTTAAAAAAAGTATCGTTCGTTTTAAACGGAGAACATTGATAAACCTACCTTTTTTAATTACATTACCGCACTCGTGCGTTTTACATTACATTATCGCACTAGTGCGTTATGAGATACAATACGATATTGAAATTGGTGCAATAATAGACCCTTTATGAGCAAATGTGTTATAATCGTACATTATGATATAAGTGCGGTAAGTTGATAATTACAGCCGAGGCGATATTGGAGGCCCGAACCGTAGTTGAGGGTTACAAGAAAGCAGAGGCTGTAATTATCAAAGCGCACGTATGTCATACGACGTTTTATAACACATTTGCGAGGAAATAAATAAATAACTTCATCATTACTTGACGACATTTTCACATAAAAACAATACAGCGAAAAGAAACAGCGCGCAGAATAATTTTTACTGGTTGTCAAATTAGCGATGCGCGCGCATCAGCGCTTTTTTTTAAGGCAAAGGCACAAAACAGCCAGTATTATAATAAAGTAAATTAATATTTTTGTGTTTGTTAAATTTTAATGGTTGTAATTTATGGTCAATATTAATATTACCAAAGTTAATTTTATTCATAAAATGTTGACCACTTTTCTGACATAAAACACTTTGCTAAGATTTAAAAAAAGTATCGTTCATTTTAAACGGAGAACATTGATAAACCTTCCTTTTTTAATTACATTACCGCACTCGTGCGTTTTAAATTACATTACCGCACTAGTGCGTAATGAGAAACAATACGATATTGAAATTGGTGCAATAATAGACCCTTTACGAGTAAATGTGATAAAAAACAATTAACATTACATACGATTAAACTACATCACCTTTTCACCTGCATTATGATTTTCATGGCTTTGCGTTTAGGTGTAGGGGCCTATGAGTTTACGTAGATGTGTTTATCTGCTTTACTTGGTTTAAGTATCGCTAGTACTAGATAAATATTGTCACATTACTTCTATGTGAGAGTGTTTTGGATTAATTTCGTCGCAATAGTGTTTTTTTAAACAAACAACTGTAAGAAAAGGTTTTAATTTGAAAATTATTCATGTGTCCTATGGGAAAAAGTGCATTGTTTTTGAGACAAACCACCAACTTCTCTTTACATTTGTACCTTCCTAATAAATTCACTGGCGATTCAAGTAATTTCAGCGAATAGGTTTTTTAAACCTATCTCATGCACCAGTCTCTAGCAAAATAGGTCAAACAAAGGTATATCTGTACTTCTAGTTAAGTTCATAATGTAGGCATTAATATGTTAACCTTTTGTGAGATAAATAAACAGTCATTAGTCGTTAGAATAATCCGCGAGTATCTACTAAATAAATGTTACGAATGAATATAATTCTAAATTAAATTAAATTTTATGGTAGAGTTCCAAGTAGAGTTTTAAGCTTAGTATCTTGTAGGCTTTGATTATTATACTTTCTATAAATCAAACCCATAGGTACTAGGTATATTTGTACTAGTGATGTACCGTAATTATCAATAAATATGAGTTACAGCTTGGTAAAAATAGACGAAATTAGAAATGGTGTTCATACAGAACACCAAGTAGATATAAAAGCAAAATGGATGCGGGAAACAGGACAAAGAAAAAATCAGACACCGTGATAACAAAAATGAAATATCTCCAGTGTTAAATATTATATGTTATTTTTCGATGGAGACTCATTATTAATCACAGATTAATGAACACGCCAAGTAATTTTTAATTTATGTTTCGCTAGGCACCGTTACCGAGGACGTGGTGGCCGAGTGGATGAAGACCTTGCCTTGCTATCTGACGGTCGCGAGTTCGAATCCCAGTGGTAGTAATGCGTAAATGGGTTTTTTCGGTCGAAAACTAAATGTCTGCATCCCAGGTGCTCGCAACGGTGAAGAAAAACATCGCAAGGAAACCGGAGTGTCAAGCGACAGAAAAAAAAATGTTCTATGGCATGTGACATCCACCAATCCGCATTGGGTCCACGTGGTGGATTAAGACCCATTCGCTCTCTTAGCCGAGACAAGTAGACCTGAGTCCCAGCAGTGGGAACATTATATGATTATGCTTATGCTAGCACCGTTACTTCTCTATTCCGAAATTTAGCATCGGGGCAAAATTTACTAGAAGTTAGCTAATTTAGAAGCCATCTTTTCTGCGCGTTTTCAATGTAGATAGGTACTACAGTGTGATTCTATACCATAATACTTCTATAGTATTCAGGTACTGACTGTTATTAATCCATCTTCGCGTGTTTGTAGAGCACAATAACGATGTTATCGTTCGCCTTGCTACACAGATCACCATAAAATTTAATAATGCTATGAAATAAACTATCTCTCACTTCTTATCGTTTTACTAGTTCTTTCAAACCAGAGTGGTGTACGGATTTCAAGTGCGCATCGAAGAGGTTCCTTTCGTGCACTTGGCATATGTTTTTTCTCTCTCAAAATACCAACATAACTCGTTATATATGTTTGACATCTCTGCCTCCTGAATCAAAGCAATAGTTAATAGCACGCATAGTAGACGCTCTCATAACTCCGTTGGTAAGAGATAGCGCTTGCTCATGACCAGAACAGTGCTACATAGAACATTGAATCACAAGACCGACCGGTGCAACGTTTCTATAGTGCTCGTCCAATTTAAAATATATTGGTAATCAGTCTTGAAAGCCCAGTAATTTGTAAGTGTTTAACCAGAACATTGCTATTTCAATAGCTTACGTTTAAGTATTTAGGTACCGTACAGCTGCTTACTACGGTTTGGTAACTTTTTTTCTCACCACCAAATAACTAGCAGAGTGCTAGTAGCTGGTAGCGTACCGACTAAAAACCCATCCTTCAATCACCTCAGGGCTAATGCGCCGCCGAACCTCGAGAGGTTCGACGGCGCATCATCACTTGACAGGGTCACGGGGTCCCGGTCGGATTCGACCGCAGCCCTGTCGGTGATCGTCTGAAGCGGACCCCTCTGCCGCCCCTGTTATGTCCCGGAATATTGAGGAAATCCCAGCGTAGGAGGCCTGTACAATGCCGGGATGGGGTTTACAATACAATACGGTTTGGTACCTACTTCTACCTAGAGTACCTACCTACTACTACCTACCTACTACTACCTACCTAGATGGGATACTACAGTAGATGCCTTTCAACTGCATTGTAGGTAGGTACTTCTACTTACCAAGCTTAACATAATAGGAACCTAACTAGGTACCTATTTAGAACCTTGTTTTTTTATGTAGAGTGGCGTAACTCAGGCGAGACTAGCTAGGCGCTCTCCTGATGGTAAGAGATCACGCCTGCCCATAACCATAATGCTACACAGGACTGTGATTCCCATAAGGCGGTGCAACATTGCTATAGCACTCGACCACATTGAGGCATTTTGATGCGATTTCGATAGTCCAGTAATTTCACTAGCTACTGCCCTTCCAACCGGAACACAGTAATGCTTACACATAACTGCTTTGCGGCAGAATATCTGGCACTGTGTTGGTGTTGGTACCCCCCCCCCCATCTAGACATTATCCTGCAGGGGATGCCTCCCAACGGTAAAACTCAACCTACCTATACTAAGTACTCGAACCAATTTCGCAAATTGATACGTACCTATTCCTAATTGAAAGTCCACCCTCCATCGCGATTTCATCATAATAATTTTATTTCTGTGCGCTAATCACTTACCTGCCGATAATATGTTCTGTACACAAGTCATAATAGATTTGTATTTGGTACCTAACTAGTCATTTGTCACGATTACCTAGTCACGAAAATTCACACTTTACTAACTTATTAACATAATTAAATTTTCATTTTTTTATATAATTCTATGACGTTCGTAATTTCCTGGTAATATTATTATTCAGTTCATGCTAGGGTGCACTTTTAGCATATGTACCTAGAAGTACGCAGTAACAGCCATTTACGGCTAACTGCAATCAACGCCCATCCGAAAAAAAAACTTTAAGCTTGGAACAGCTCAGTTGTAAGTGCTACTTATGGTCACTCACCCAAATTGTGGTTATTCCCTACCCCGATCCCCGAGGCCCCTGTCCCGGGGTACCCCGAACGATGATTATCTTTTAAAAACGGCTAAGCCAGCTAAAACACTACGCCACGTGCGCTTTATATAAGTAAGTAAGCTAAGCTTAGTCATACAAACTTAGGTACCTACCAAATATAACTGGTTTCATCAAATACTTTTGGTCTATGAGCTTCATGCTGACTTGCACCAAACTTTCAAAGTTCCTAAGCAATAACTTTACTCGCTTGACAGGTCAATCTGTACTGTTACGAACTACCAAGCGAGTAAAGTAATTGCTTAGGGACTTTGACAGTTTGGTGCAAGTAGGCATCAGAACAATAGCTCCGTCTAACGATTGAGCTAAGACTTTTCTATCCAACCTCACTCAAGAGGAAATTCGATTCGAAAATGAAATTATGCGGCTTCATTTGTTTACAATTCATGTTTTACGGATAATACCTAGGTAAGTAATGCTATCCGCTAAGGCCGTTTATCTACTTGTAAGGCACTGATGCCAGAGCACGCGCTTCGCCTCATCTGCATCAGAATAGCTGGTCTTTTTCACATCTCCTAGCTGATAATATAGAACGTTGTGTAAGTAGTTACTGAAGGTAGGTTAGGTGTTATATTATTTGTCATACGTTCATTACTAGGTAATCATGTGACCATCCAGTAGGTACTTAGACTGACTGACTGATATAGGTATCTACTTATAGTACGGGAGGCGACGATGCTAAATGAGGATTTGCTCGAGCGTCATTGAGACCTATTGGGTTGCAAAGCTTAGATGATAAGAAGAAAAAAATGTTATATAATATATACTTTTTCATCGGTGGGAGAAGCGGCTATAGGCTTTTTAAAATGTAAAAAAAAACTGTTGCATGGACATACTCGAGCGCGTCAGATATTGATAGCATCATGGTCCTACGTATTTTTAATAATGTAACGTATGTTAATCTGACCGTTTGGATGGTGGGGTTGAAAAAAAAAAAAAAATGTATCGAGTTCGTCTGATTTTCTAAGGGGGTGTTAAGTGGACCAAAACAAAAGGTATTATTCAATAATCTGACCATTTCGATGTAACGCAAACTCGTGGCCACTATTTTAATGTGCAAAAAAAAATCGCCATTTTGACTTACTCGAGCGCGTCAGATTAAGATATGTATGGTTCATCTTGATGTCCTAGACATGCTGTCTCATAATCTGACGATTATCTAGAGGGATTCGCTTAATCTGACAAAAAGAAAGAGAGTAGAGCAAAAACCTAATTGGCGAGTGTATTGTTGCTCAATGCAGGTATCTTTATACGCGACTAGCTGATGCCCGCAACTTCGTCGCGTTGCGAATAAAATTCCCTCCTTACCTTTCAGCTCTTGACGAACACATCCACACGTTTCAAGTCTCTACCTTTAGCGGTTTGGCCTGTATGTTGTCAGTCAGTTAGGTCCAAGCCTTTTACAAATATTGATAATAACTATTATTATTATAATCACTATCACTAGTACTATCCAACTGCAGGGCAAAGGCCGCCATCCCTTTTCTACAACTTTCTGCTCAGTGCTGCAGTGGACCAGTCGGGGAAATGTTGTTTTTTAAATACCAAATTTTTCAAGTTAATGATTACTAGCAGCTTCTGCTAATCACGGCCTACCTTGAACTTCATGAGTAAACGTAACGAACGATGACATTTTCTAGTCATGTGACTCCGTCAGGCTGATGCCATACAGCCTCTGGCGTCCAATCTTACGAGGGTCTGCGGGCAAGTCCGGCAACCACTTTCACAATGTTTTATTTATTATATCATAAATACTTTATACGTAGGCAAAATACATGCCTATATCGAACCTCAAGGATGTCTCAACCTTACCTATATTATGTATTTTTATATTTTCGTAGTTTACAACTTATATTTTATGTGCAAGTGTACCTACACAAACCTACCATTACAACACTGTCGCTCTATACTCAAAGGTTTACTGGAAGAAAACTGTATTTCTCTATTTTCATTTTTTATTTGTTCAGTGATTTAGTATGTGCGTTGTCTGTCAGTCAGTCAGAGTCAGGACCAAGCCTATAAAGGTATTATTGATGGATAAAGGTTTTTAAGGCCTCTATAGTTAGATACCTACAGTAAGGTGGTAGGTAGGTAATGTGATTTCTAGGTACTTAGCAATAATGCATTTACAATGTCCTTTCTCGTCCTTTACGAGCTAAACTGCATTATCTAAACCACTCATAACATACGTACCTATAGGTAATATTAAAGGTCAATTTCAATAATGGGTCCTACCTGTGTCCATAAGCTTAGGTAGGGTAAGGCTAGGCTTTGTAATAGCGTGTAATCACTGTCTTATGAACACACATGATTTGCATAATTCGTTATGGGTCTGCCAATAATTGCTTTATGTGTAACAGAATGTGTATGTTTGAAAAGCCCATTATAATTTTCCTTGGTCCCTTAGCTCTATCGCAGATATACGCTTATTAAGATTACGACTTACGACCCTAGGCCGCCTTTATTAGCTTATAAAAAGTAAGTTAGTGGCTGCTCATTGATTTTTCCTTGTAATTGAGTTGATAATTTAGAATATCATCTACAATTGTTTGAAAGAGATTGCTACTGAGTAATAAGACCGTCCATATACGTTTTTTGTTTATAATACTTAATTTATCTAAAGTGAAACAATAAAGATGTTATTCCTCCAAAATAACAGCTCACACCTCAGCGCATAGGGCAAAACAGGTTTAGATGCCCCAAAAGAATATCTAGGAAGGTGCCCCTTACTTTCGAAAATCAAATTAAGGTAAGTAGTAATAGGTAAAGTATGAAATAGGTATATTATAAAAAATGCTAAAAACTTCTTAATACCTAGGTAATTTAATTTGATTTTCTAAAGTAAGGTTTTTACCTGTTTTACCCTACAAAAACCGAAAACCGCGTCATTATTACATCCATATTCTTCCTTCAAGAGTAGGTGAGCTGTGGACGGCTTGTTGTTCAAGTTTTTCTCATGCTAAACGAAGGCCAAGAAAATAATTAATGAGAAAATCTACTACCTTTTTTTAAACGACCGAGTAATTAAAACATTCACTTGCCTAAATTGCAAGGATGGCAAGGATCTCGGTCAAATACCACATTGATGGATGATACAGAAACGATGTTTTGCAGTTTTTAACAATCCATCAACGCACCTTGAGCGGTAAAAACTTTATAAAAGGTCAATTAGACGTTTCCTCGCTTCAATGAGACAAGCAAAGTGAGTGATTAGGTATCTACACTCTTTACTTGGTTAGGTGATAATAAATAAAAATAAGTTGAGTTTTTTTTTTAAACTATGTTACAAGCAGTCGTTGAGTCGTGGAATAGAAACAGCACCCCTGTTAGGGGTGCTGATAGGGGTTAGGGGTTAGGGGTATAGTGCTAGGTGTTAGGGGTATGATCTGTTAGATGCGTAATGATGCGTAGAGCTATAGAGCGCATAGTAGAGCGTAAGTTAAACTGTTAAGTAGTTATTTAAAAGAAATAGTCCTAAACGTAGCAATAAATAGGTACATAGAGGAACTTTTAAAATTACATAATATATCTTAGTTTATAATAAGTAAAGGTTCTGTTTAGAACTCTACCCAGGATTTTTAGTGAATTACTTACTAATCTTAGGAATAAACATGATCACCTTTCATTAATGAATTGGTAGAGTAAATTAAGTTAAGTTGTTTTTCATACGTAGGTATGTATAATTAAATAAGTAAGTGAATATATTTTTAATGGTT
This sequence comes from Lobophora halterata, assembly GCA_932526365.1. NCBI lineage: Eukaryota > Metazoa > Arthropoda > Insecta > Lepidoptera > Geometridae > Lobophora > Lobophora halterata. The sequence continues at coordinate 5,962,565 of OW052012.1, forward strand.
TTAGCGTATAACACGGAATTCGCAGTCAACTAATGATCGGCCAATGCGGGCAAACGGACCGTGTCACGCCGAATGTTCTTGTACCATTTTTTTCTAAATCCATTGAAGTTAATGAGACGATTTTGTGAAGAATCTGTAAAACACTTGAATGCTCTTTCATATTTTCCTATTTTTGGCCTAGGAACCCGTTATTACTAATTATCTACGTACGTACCTACATCACCACTATACAATGACGCTCTACCTCACAATCGATCGATAAATATAAATTATTTTAATAAATATAGATACAATATAAATTATTTTTCAATGTTTGTAAGCAGGATAAATTAATGTATTTTGCTCAAATACGCGAAAATTACAGAACCAATCTGGCCGAAATTATGTGTGGATCTAGTGCTGGAAGAGGTCAAAGGCTAGATACTTTCTATCTCGATACCACGCAGGCAAAGCCGCGACTATAAAACATAATATGAGTAGGTAACTAGCTTACGCCTGTGCACGCGCGGACGCGCCTGCACTTCTTGACAAACACTCTCTAAGTTTCAAGTCCCTGCGTTTAGTGGTCTGGAATGTTGTCTGTCAGTCAGTCAGGACCAAGCCATTACACATTGATATAAGGAAAATACCGTATGGTATTCATAATCGTAAAAAAGAGAGTTGTACCTACTTACGCATGCATCATGATTTCGCGAAGTAAATATCCAAGAATGAAGCTGCAATAATAAATTTATGGTAAAAATGGGTAATAAAGCAAACTTTGTTCACCTATTTAAATAAAACATAGTGCCTATGTACGCACAGCACACCACACATTCCTTCATAATCTCATACATTTAATTCCTAAATAAAGCTCGCTAACTAGTATACCTCAGTGAACGCAGATAAAACATGGAATAATTCCTTCAAAGAAACTCGGCTGGAATCTCAAACCAAAAACACGAATGAACTTCGCGCGTGGTCCGTCCTACTCGGGACTTCCCCAAACTCGGTCACTGTCTATGGTAATAATTAAGAGTCGACCTTATTGTGTACGAGATTGGGTTGGTTTTGCTGTGTCAACGTCAGGACTCTTATGACGTTTAGTGTATGAAACGCAGATTTCGTCACGCGCCCCCTGGATGATTTATCCGTAAGGTGCAATGCAAAAAATTGTCAATAGTTTGATACTGTATTTAATGTAAAATAAATCTTAACAAATAAAATCTAATGGTTGTTTACTCATCATTACCATCATTAGTCGAGTCTTTTTACAAATTACTCGACTACGGCGTAGCAAAAGGAGGGTTATGATTTGTACGTTCATCTGTTCTCTCATATCTTCCAAACTACTTATCATAATTTGTTAATTGAGGTATCGTTAGAAGCGTCTCCTTTGTCCTCTGCTTATAGACTATGTGACGTTTCACCAAAATCTGCATTCCACTGCTGGACGTAAACCTCTTTAAATGTGCGCCATTGCGCCCTGTCTTTGGCTTGCCGCATCCTGCATTTTGCATAACGCCATCCCCATAAAAATCAGGTAGGTAGGTAGGTACCTACTAAACATTATTTGAGTCATCAAGTGTTGCGTAGAAAAAGCATGGCTACATTCGGCATAGCACCGTCCCCATAGAAAATGTATAGGAATAACTTTCATCAAAAAAAACATGAATATAGGCGATTAAATGAGGTAATTACACATAAAACCTTATCCCAACACTCTTGTGATGTAAATCGGACCGACTGACACACTATTTTACGGCACAAGATGGCATTTTTGGTGTCTGTAAAAATAATTTCACGCGAACGCCGCCATTGCCGGCTGCGGGCAAACTAAACTCGTGCGCGGCTCAATACGTAAGCCCCACCTACCCCGGCTCGACTGTCGTTGAAGTATTTTTGGGCGCTAGGACCAATTCTATGTTATTTTCCTTCACTGGTATACCTAGGTTGGCAGGCAGCTCTGGAAATTCTTCATGATCCTTATAATAGCGAGGCCAATCAGGCGAAGTTGCGATCCTCGTTCATTTACGAATGTTTGGCAATGACTTTTTCCTACGTCTAAGTATGTTTTCTCTGCATGAATTACAAATGTACCTAACAATCTAAACTTGAACTATAAAGTATGATACTTAGGTAAAGCATAGGCTAAGACAGAGATTGCCGTAGCACTAACCGTTCATTGTTAATCGGTTAATGACTGCACTAGATCTTGTGGCCATGGACCAACTGCTATGCACTGCAAGATGTAACAATGCTGCGCCCAGCCAGCACTTTTCCTGTCATCTCTTTGGAGGCAGCAAAAACTAACGCCTCAAGGTTGGACCTTTGGAATTAGTAAATAGATAGCATTCACCTAATAGAAACCTAATAAGACTTTTTATATAGGTAAGCCGAAAATTCCTAACTACGCTAATGGACTATAGGTACGAAAAAAAGTTCAAGTTATTCAGCCAGGGCGTCCAGAATGACTTTAACAGGAAAGACGATTTTTTCCGCGGGGATAACAATGAAGGGATACAAATTATGATGGTAGAACTTATTTATTACGATCGTGAAAAATATGATTATATTCAGCAGTAGGAAATCGGCAGTTGTTTATTTAATTTTAACTACAATGACGCTCTACCTCACAATCGATCGATAATTAGATACAATATAAATTATTTTTCAATGTTTGTAAGCAGGATAAATTAATGTATTTTGCTCAAATACGCGAAAATTACAGAACCAACCTGGTTGAAATTATGTGTGGATCTAGTGCTGGAAGAGGTCAAAGGCTAGATACTTTCTATCTCGATACCACGCAGGCAAAGCCGCGACTATAAAACATAATATGAGTAGGTAACTAGCTTACGCCTGTGTACGCGCGGACGCGCCTGCACTTCTTGACAAACACTCTCTAAGTTTCAAGTCCCTGCGTTTAGTGGTCTGGAATGTTGTCTGTCAGTCAGTCAGGACCAAGCCATTACACATTGATATAAGGAAAATACCGTATGGTATTCATAATCGTAAAAAAGAGAGTTGTACCTACTTACGCATGCATCATGATTTCGCGAAGTAAATATCCAAGAATGAAGCTGCAATAATAAATTTATGGTAAAAATGGGTAATAAAGCAAACTTTGTTCACCTATTTAAATAAAACATAGTGCCTATGTACGCACAGCACACCACACATTCCTTCATAATCTCATACATTTAATTCCTAAATAAAGCTCGCTAACTAGTATACCTAGGTTGGCAGGCAGCTCTGCAAATTCTTCATGATCCATATAATAGCGACGCAAATCAGGCGAAGTGGCGATCCTCGTTCATTTACGAATGTTTGGCAATGACTTTTTCCTACGTCTAAGTACGTTTTCTCTGCATGAATTACAAATGTACCTAACAATCTAAACTTTAACTATAAAGTATGATACTTAGGTAAAGCATAGGCAGAGATTGCCGTAGCACTAACCGTTCATTGTTAATCGGTTAATGACTGCACTAGATCTTGTGGCCATGGACCAACTGCTATGCACTGCAAGATGTAACAATGCTGCGCCCAGCCAGCACTTTTCCTGTCATCTCTTTAGAGGCAGCAAAAACTAACGCCTCAAGGTCGGACCTTTGGAATTAGTAAATAGATAGCATTCACCTAATTGAAACCTAATAAGACTTTTTATATAGGTAAGCCGAAAATTCCTAACTACGCTAATGGACTATAGGTACGAAAAAAAGTTCAAGTTATTCAGCCAGGGCGTCCAGAATGACTTTAACAGGATAGACGATTTTTCCGCGGGGATAACAATGAAGGGATAAAAATTATGATGGTAGAACTTATTTATTATGATCGTGAAAAATATGATTATGTTCAGCAGTAGGAAATCGGCAGTTGTTTATTTAATTTTAACTACTACCCTATCGCGCCGATCATGATTGAATTATTCCCATCTGTCACCCTGCTCTGTCCGCCTAGGGTGACAGATATGTCATGTCATGACACAAAATAGGCATCGGCGCGCGGCGCACACCTCTAGTGTAGGTAGGTTAGGTACCAGAACTGTGCCATATTTTTATCAACACTTATTTTGAGCAATCCCGTAAGATGCCGTTAGTAGGGAAATAATAACAATGAATGAATCCAATAGCTATAAATGGTGTGATTATTGCGCGGAAGATCATTACGCGCGTCTACTGCCTATTGTTTATACATTTGAAATTCGTTTTGCGATCCTTCGATTCGTCTAATCGATGCAGGTCCAGCTGTTTGTGAATAGTTTTAAATGTAAATTTTGCTTATAACATACCACTTGTTTGTGGTGCAAAGCCTGATAGATAATTCGAAAATTGGGACAAGCGACATGCTAAAAACTTCTACCTACTCACACTCATCAAATTGAAAGATATTGTGAGAAATGCTGTAAAGAAATGGATAGAGGTATTTTTGTTACATCGATATCGGTAAGAAGGGTAGGCAAGGCAATAAGTAGGTATAAGCAATATAAACAGACTGATTTTAAAGAAGAGAAATAATTTTATTGATGAAAACCACATGAAACATAAATTAACAAAAAAAAGGTCAGAGTAACAGAGTCCTCCATCAATGGGGGCCTAGCTCAGCTTTCATGCTGCAGCGTACTGGCAGCACGCTGCAGCGCTGGTGTTCTGCTAGACCCCAGTGGCGACGACACGGAACGTATAAATAACCAAAAACTAAAACTACTCAAATAACACAAGAAAACATTGATTAACATCAACAAATTATATAAATATATTTAGTAATAAATCCGCTTGATTTCTAAACAAAGGTTTTAATTAACTTAACTTTAGTTTAGAACTTTAGTGTCGTATCTTTGAACTTTGGTTTTCTGTTCGTTGACTCTTTGGTTTATAATATAGTAATATGTACTAAAGTTCTAAACTTAAGTTTTTTTTTTTTTTTATTTAACCTATCTCGTCCCACTGCTGGGCAAAGGTCTCCCCCAACTCACTCCACGTCTTTCGGTCCCTGGCCATTGCCCACCAGTCTCCCTGAAAGGAGTCGAGATCGTCTCGCCATCGTTTTCGCGGCCGACCCCGACGTCGCTTTCCGTCCTGAGGCACCCATGGCTAAACTAAAGTTAAGTTAATTAAAACCTTTGTTTAGAAATCAAGCGGATTTATTACTAAATATATTTATATAATTTGTTGATATTTATGGATTTCCGCAAAGTAACGCCTGAATCAATCAATTACATTGATTAACGTCGAATAGGAAAAATAAAGTTGTTTTTTTTACTCTCCAAGAGACACGACGACGGTTTCATTCATAAATTGCTATTTTTTACGTTGCTATTGCTAAAGTGACGAAGAATTCGGTAGAGGTAGAGTTTTTTATCGCGTATAAAGTCAAATTAAATTAGTTTTACTACCGGTAATTAGTTATAGGTAAACTTAATTTTATACCTATCTTGCGTAATAAGGTCATTAAAGTTTATTTTTATCAAGTAGGTAGCTAGGTAGGTAGCTAGGTAGGTATATCAATCATCAATACTTACATATTAGCTCAATAGTTTATTTTGCTTTAGAATGATAAACATGAGATCTTAAATTTTATATAAATGAGTACCAAACATACCCTGTGAGGGCACAACAACAACAACATTTGATTTACTAAGTTCTTAGTAAAATCAATAGGTAAGTTCTAATACTTAAAACAAATTGATTTCATTGATTGAAACACTTATTGAATACGTACAAATAAATTTTACAATTACTTACGTCGGAGATTTCTGTCCATTGGTGTAACTGCATAGTAGTGTGAATGCACAAAAAAGTGCGATGTTGATGTCCATGATTATAAAACTAATACATCGAGTCGCGGAAGAGTCGCGTGGAAAGCGAAGACGGTCCGCCTTGCGGGATCGATTCGCCACTACTGCGCGCACGCAGCCTGCGATGCGAACTAATCAGCACGGCGAAGGCTGCGCGATCGCAAGCAACCTCCCCGCTGCAGCCGAATCTCTTCTACTCGAATTAGGTAGTGTCGCACATAGTCGAAATGGCCGAATCTTTCCTCAAACATTGTCAAATTAATCGAATCTATCCTACTTCCTACTAAACTAATATAAATGGGCAGATGGAGCAATCAGGCCATAATAACTACTAAACCGATTGAGCCGAGACTTGGTATAGGTACTAACATTTAGCAGTTGAAAAAGATGTGAGCTAAGTTACGACGTTGACAATAAAAAGCAATTCAACAATCTACAAGAATGTAATACGTAACTTATCTACACATTCAGCTTAGGTCTCCATAGCATGGGGTTGCATACAATTTACAGTGTAGGTGATAAAGTTAAGATCTTGTAATAAGTTCGTCAATCTTTCGAAATGCCTTTCTGTGTATGGCAGAGCGCCCTCAATAAAACTCGCAAGTGCAGGCACTTTGAGGGTACCAGCAATAACTTCTGGCGCGAGAATATTGAACACAAGCTGTGCGGCGTGACAGTTCTTATTGTTGGTATTCCATTCGGCTGCAAATTTCAGTAGAGACTCTTTCTGTGTGTGATTAATCGCTTTGAGAGTTTCCCTGAGCTTTTCATTGCCGACTTTTAGAACTTCATTGACAATCTTCAACACGTGTAGTGGTCGTCCCATTCTTATCGCCAGTTTCAATGCCTTAACCATTTTTTTGTCGTGCAGCAAGTTCATCAACTCTTGCTCTTGTAAGATTGTTTCTTCTCGTTCTTTCGATATTTTTTCTCGTCTTTCCGCCGTCACATCTTTAAGTTTGACTAATTTGGAATCTGATCCTCCAGTGATTGCAACTGATTCATTCTTGCTCATTGCTAAAGACCACACTTTACCATCATGGTTGTCCAGAGACATTTTACACTCTGATGTTTTGATATTCCACAGTTTTAAAAGACCATCGGCACCACTTGAAATAACTTGCTGTCCTTTGGTTAGAAATTCGACTTTCAATACTGAGCTTTCATGGCCTTCAAACGTTTTTAGACAGCTCAAGTCAGCTATTGACCACAACTTGATTGAGGAGTCAGCAGAAGATGTGAGAACAACTTGGTCTACAGGAGAAAATCTCACACACCATACTCCTCTCCTGTGGCCTTTCAACACTCCTAGGAGGGTCAAATCCTCGGTCCAGAGTTTGCATGTTTTATCTTGAGATCCAGTAGCTATCATTTTATCATTTGGTGAAACAGCAACACAGTTGATGTCCATCTGATGAGCTAGCTCTGTGTGTGAGGATTTTATTTTCTGATCACATGTTGTGAACTCTTTAGGAACAGTCCAGACTTTCAAGCAATTGTCTTGACCAACTGATGTAAAAAAGTCATTAGAAGTTTGTGCTGTGAACACAGATCCTACTGAAGCGGTGTGCCTTGATCCAACTCCAATGCATGTGATTCCATTCTCAGGAGTTTGAAGCCATATCCTGACAGAGTTATCTTTACCAGCAGAAACAAACATATCAGGTTTTGTAGGAAAGAGAGCTAATGTAAGAACTATATCAGTGTGGCCTTTTACTATTTCACAATTCATATTATCAAACTGATAGTATTTCAGGTCTCTGCTATTTGTAGCTACTACAATGTGCTTTTCTTCTGTGCCTACAAAAATGATGTCAAGTACCTCATCAGTGAAACCAATCATTTGTTTCACACAGTCAAATGTTTCAATATCATGAATGATAATGTTGTGGTCTACTGTGACTACAGTAAAGTTGTTGCATTTTTCATTGAGCATTAGGTGTGTCACAGCTAAGCCTCCTTCTTCCGTCGCTGCACTCACAAGACTGTTCTTCTGTTCATACATGATTCTACTCATTGGCATATTCCATACTTTAATCACACCTTTCTCACCCGCACATGCAACAAAGATACCTTCAGTTTCAACCTTCTTACTAAAATTTGGAATTTTGAAAGCTGGTGGCAGCAAAACTACAGCTTCAATGCTTTCATAAACAGGTATCACTTTGAGAGCCTTTGTTTCATTTAGATTCCAGAGGATAAGAACTTTGTCTCTGCCTGAACTCACCATGAACTCACCATCAGTGGTAAACTGCAATGAGGTGATTTTACTGAAATGCCCTGGGTAAATTGAAACTTCTTTTCCAGTTTTAGAGTTCCATGATCTGATTTTTGTGTCATCTGCAGCTCCGAAAATTAGTTGTTTATTTGTATCTGGATGATATTTTAAGACAGAAAATACGCCTATTGCACCTCTGAGGCTGCTGGTGCAGGTGTTATGGGAGATGTCCCAGAGGCGTATGTTCCCGTCAGACCCGCCTGAGGCAATATTTGAGTCTAGCTGATCGTAACATAAACGAGCAACTGGTCCTTTATGACCTGACCTCCATACTTTTAGCTGCTTACCAGTTTGACGCTCCCACATCTTCATCAGGCCACTTTTATGAGCTGAGACCACTGTTTCATTGTTATGAGACAGTTGGAATGTGTAGATCGGGTCTGCTTCAGTGTCTTCCTCCGAGTCTCCAATAGTGCAAACAATTGAAACCGTGCCTACATCAACTACTTTGATTACGTCATCACAAAGGCAAAGTAGATGTGCACCATCCAAGGTCCACTGTATTTCTCCACCAGTATAAAAAGCAGTGTATTCTTCTGTTTTCTCATAACTGAAAAACAAAGTGAACTACCTATACTTTATACACTATAACGCCCTAATATCACATTAAAAACATTGTAGGTATATAGAATATTTAAATATTTCAGACAGGCAGGTAAGAAAACAAGTAAGAGGGGAAACTGGAGAATACAAACAGAAAAAAAAGAAGAAAAGGTATAGGTTAGTTGTTTTTATACTCACATTTCTTTCATTGAAGCCATTATCTATCCACTAATATTAGATATTCTAACACTGTGATTTATGTATTTGGCAGGAAGTAGATATATCAATTCTAGCAGACTTTATGTAAGATTTATTTCCTCTAATATATTAGCACCGCATTGTCGCCAATTTGTTTACATTTTTCTTTCATGCGTACCAATTTGGGACATATAACATGAAGTAAGGGCTACAGATATAAACCCTGTGCCCTGACTTGAACAATTGGCCAACAATGCGTTGTTCCATAGTTATTTCCCAAAATCCCCACTAATGATTTTGCACTCAGGATTTTTTTCCCTGAAATCCCCAATGCGTTTTTTATACCCACTAGTGATGATGGCTAGCGGGGATTTCGGGAATAATCGTTCCATTCAGTGCAATTTTTCAGGCAGGCAAAGAATACAATGAAAACGAAAAGGTAAGGCTCTAAAATATTAGCTGGATTCCCTAACCACATAGTTATAATTTGACACTGACAATCTGTTATTTTTGAAGTTGATTGGCCATTGCTTTTTTTCTCCTAATCCAAAGAACTTGTATCTAGAATGCCGACTCACACGAAAACCGCGAGCCGAAAGAGCTAGAACTAGTAAGGAGTGTGTCTCGTTCTGTAGGGCGACCATAATTTTTGAACTTTGAATATTTCATTGAGACATTAACAAGCAACCAAGGAAAAATTCAATCTGCTCAATTAGATAGCAATGTTATATAAATACGTTACTTTGCATTATTGTTTTAAAATTATATTATTCATAGGTACATTAAAATATCAACAAAAAAGAGGGCGGTGCGCCGCATTCTAGTGAGGTATATCTGATTCAATAGTTTGATACTGTTTCTTTCGAACAGTAAATTATTTTTCTCGGCAGTTAGGTACCTAACCTACATGACAGCGACTGTACTAAACCTTTCAAATGAATCTGAATAATATTTAGAGCAAATCGTCTAATTTCGAAAATTGTCCCACTTATTTAAAAAATTATGGCTATGTTCATTTTAATTGTATGCTGGCAACTGTGTGAACTAGACACACTCCTTAACGAGTGGGTCTCTATCAAGGATTAGAATCCTTATATTTAGATTTAATTAAAAAAGAACTTAATGCATAAGTAATAAGGTTCAGAATTCTTAATCCGTAAATAAAAAAAAATGGCGATTTAGCTCTTTAGATACATAGTATAGAAGCTCTTTGCCTTATTCTTGATTGTGTACCAAACTTCTTCTTGTTTATTATTTTTATAAATATTATTTCAATGAGATAATGTTTATTTATGTCATCAGTGGTTGGAGGATGGGTCGGGTCAGTTTCTATGCCGCCGACTATGGACCGATCCTGACTACACGTCAATATCTTCGCACCGGGTAGCTAGTCGCGGAGGGTAGCGGGATCCGAAGCACGGTGCTCCGCTGGCCGACCGCAGGTTGTAGGGGGCCCAAGTAGCGAGCTAGCCACTCGTGAAAGGCTGCCTCGCCGCCTTGCGAAAAATCCCGGGGTGCTCTATCGTGCCGGTTGGCGACCGGACGAGAGGACCCGATAGCCACTTCCGGGGGGGTTCGGGCGTCCCCGCAGTCTCCCGCCTAGTTCCCCAATGGTGCGTCGATTTGGTGTGTGTCGCGGGTCTAAAAAGCGGTACCTTGTCCTACTGCCGTCTTCCTTCCTAACTTACACTCCAAAAAATAATGAAAGGTCCGAGAAACAATAGAAGGTTTAAACAGCGGATGCACTTCCTCTCACTTCAAGTGCACCTCAGTAACATCAGGGGCTTGCACTCAAATCTCAACCCCATAAAGTTAGAATGTAAAGAGGGGTAATGACATTTCAAATGCGATACAAGAAATGATAATAAGCATGTGCGAGTGATTGTCTATGTGTTGCTCAAAAATAGTGATGGACATTCAATAATATTTTCTATCGACATCGATAACTGTGGTACCTACCCATTTTGCGTCACAAGTCTTAGTAGAGAAAAGAATAGTGCCTACTACACAATCATGTTGTTGGTAGTTATATACAGGGTTAATGAGTGGATAATCCTTCAGCTGCGTGTGGGGGTCATCAGAAAATGAAAATATGTTCCCAGTAGAAATCCCACGGATTTAGAATTTTTACTGGGTACATATTTTCATTTTCTGATTAGTCCTGAAGTCCCCCACCCGCAGCTGAAAGATTATTCACTGATTACGTCACCACCTTATGAAGATTTTAACCAAAGGAATGAGATGGGTTTGGTTATTATTTATTAGATACTAAAGACTAAATAGCCAAGTTTTGGCGTTATTCAGGAACTAAAACGTATCCATCCTCACAAACTTACATTCTTAATACATAGTAGCAGGACTTACCAATATTTACCTACAACTTACTCACCAATCCAAATGGGCGGTAGTCTTCGAAATAAGATTGTAATAGCTAGAAAGTCGATTGTGTATAATATATATATATCTGTTCTTTTTTTAAAGTTGGTTGATTATAATAAACAATAATGAAGCCCATGCAAATGTTTTATTCAATGACTGAAAAATACTTTATTTAAGAATATTAATTCTGAGTTTTGTCATTATATGTAGGCACGATATGTAGGTATATCTGTCTGTCATAATATATGTAGCCTATTAGTTTCAGGTAGGTAAGGTAGGTACTATAAAATAGGGATCCAATTGCTTCTACAAATGAAACTGCAACTTTGATACTATTTCCTTAAGTATATAATTAAATTTAATTAAATTATTAAATTAAATTAAATTAAATTAAATTATATATTTTTTTTTTTTTCAATTTTGCACATTTGTCCGTCAGTGTTATATTTTTAGAGCATTTTCATTGGAAAAGGCAGGAGGCGGGGTTTTTAAATCTCTGTAGACATATGAAGTTGGATCTCGCTTTTTCTTGAGTTGAATCTGTAAAAGAGGTTGATTTATGATTTAAGTACCTATCTAATAATTACTTAACTAAGGCCTACTTGCACCAAACTCCCAAAGTTCTACACAATTACTTCACTCGCTTGACAGATCTTGATCGGTCTGAATCTGAACCGTTAAAAACTGCCAAGCGAGATTGCTTAAGAGCTTTGACAACTTTGTACAAGTCGGCATAAGGTCACAAAATACATTTTTTACGCCTGAATTGAAACATTGTTCAACATGGTACTTACTGGAACATGTAACGTAGGCAGCGAACCTTTCTTCAAAATACGTTTATGTATTCTGAATAAAAAACAATCGTTTTTAAAATGATTGCTGCAAACTTTTATATTGTTTTGATGATCGCTCTGTTTCTGAAGAATTTGTAACCATTTTTTTCTGTTTTGCGGATCCTTTGGTAAGCTGAAATTAAATAAGTAAAAACGATTAGTTATAATAATACTCGTATTTTAAGAAACAAAATAAAAATGACACAAGTGGTAAATTTATTTTAACTAGGTAAAAATACCCTAACGATAGAAAAGAAAAGAGTTTTGTACCACTTTCCATAACTACCTACTCATTAGGTACTATCGATATTTCATGACGTCATCATTTTATCAAGCCCTAGCGTAACGAAGCAATATTTGTTTTTACATGAAAAATCTATTATTTCTCCATATATGTAAGAACCATTTGTACACACGGCAAGAGCAATCAAAACTCCACAAGGCACAACGATTTTATAACTAATTGTAGAAGAAAATTGTCCACAAATTTTTCTACGAAAATAAACCAAATATTTTCTTTACTCACCTGTGAAATGAATGATTATCTGGGTTATTTCTATGCGTTGTGCCACACGTATTGATTGAACAACTAACCATGCTCTTTAAAATTAATAAAATGGTTTCATTTTGTAGATTATTGTAAAAAGATAAAATAATTTACAAACAATAACTGACGGGGTCTCAGGTGCTTCAAAATGTTTTGAGTGACGTGACTTAGTTCTATACTGCTCTTAATCATAAAAAGCTATACTTGCATCTCTTTCATTAACCGATCTTTTGGGGGCGACAGCCGAAAGTATCCGAGATCTGTGCTCAACCCGGTCCATCACCATCTTGAGACTGTTAAACCACATCTGTTGTTCCTCACGGAGACGCAAATTGCGAAACCGTCTAACGTGGCTTACCTTACTTACCCGGGATATAATCTGGAGCACAATTTTAAGGCACGTGCTGGCATTTGCCTCTATGCCCGTGATGACATTTGTTGTAAGCGTCTCCGCAACCTTGAAGATCCTAAATTCTCCGTGCTATGGATCCTTGTGGACATCGGCGTCGAGAAAATTCTTTACGCTGGTGTTTACCGTTCGCACAGTGGAGATAGCGAGACAACCGCACTCATGAACTATCTGAGTGAAGCGGCCGATGTGGCTCAGCAGCGGTACCCTTCCGCGCAAATGGTGTTTCTGGGGGACTTTAATGCACACCACCAGGAATGGTTGTTTCCATACCAGAGCACTGACCATGCTGGGAGAGAAGCGTACAAGCTAGCCTTATCGCTTAGTCTCACTCAACTGGTCCAAGAAGCTACTCGGGTACCGGACGTTGATAGCCACACTGCAAACTGCCTTGACCTTCTGCTGACAACCGATCCAGACCGATACTCAGTGTCGGTATCCTCACCGCTTGGAAGCTCCGACCACTGCATGGTGAAATCTGTATCTACATACTCTCCTCCGGATCCGAGCTCAAAGGGATCTAGGCGAGTATGGCGATATAAGTCAGCAGACTGGGATGAAATGCGACACTTCTTTGCATCCTATCCTTGGCAGCACTGCTTCTCTTCTAGTGATCCTTCGACCTGCGCGGATGCTGTTGTAGATGTGCTGCATCAAGGTATGGAATATTTCATACCCTATGCCGACAAATCACTCTCCAGCAAAGCTCGCCCGTGGTTTGATGCTGAATGCTGTCGTGCGGAAGCGCGTAAGCAGGAAGCATTTTTAGCCTGGGTTGATGCTAGAAACCGCAAAGCATCGGACTTAAGCCTAAAGAAGAGAGCTTACAATATTGCTTCCAAGTTATGCAAGAAGACCCTATGCAGAGCTCGTTTTAACCATATACGCCGGATCGGGAAGCGTCTTGCTTCATACCCAGCGGGTAGCAAAGCTTTTTGGTCCCTGGCAAAGTCAGTTGAGACGAACTTCGGCCACTCTTCACTCCCTCCAATGCAAAAACCTGACGGAACACTAGCCCACACTGCTGAGGAGAAAGCGAACTTATTCGCTTCTCTCTTCGCGGAGTCTTCACGCTTAGATACAAAAGGCGAAATACCTTCTAGCTTACCTCGATGCGAGGCTTCAATGCCGGAAATCCGCATCCGCCAAAAAGAGGTTCTTAAAGCTCTGCGCCTTCTAGACGTGAACAAAGCTAGTGGACCTGACGGCATACCTGCATTAGTACTGAAAACCTGTGCACCAGAGTTGTCTCCAATATTGACCCGCCTGTACCGCCTATCTCTTACAACTGAGCAAGTTCCAAAGTCCTGGAAGCTTGCAAACGTCCAACCCGTACCGAAAAAGGGAAGTCGAGCTGATCCATCTAACTACAGACCCATCTCAGTCACCTCTATCCTCTGTAAGACCATGGAACGAGTACTGAATGGTAGGCTCATGGCGTATCTTGAAGATTATGACCTCCTCAGTGACCGACAATACGGATTTCGCCGAGCTCGGTCTACTGGAGATCTTCTTGTATATGCCACACACATATGGAGCGAGGCAATCGAGAGGCATGGGGAAGCCCTAGCTGTGTCACTTGACATCTCGAAAGCCTTTGATAGGGTCTGGCATGACAGCCTTCTGTGCAAGCTTCCCTCCTTCGGACTACCTCCTGTAGCTGTAACTGGATCGCTGACTTTTTGAGGGAAAGGTCGATACGAGTGGTTCTTGAAGGATGCTCCTCCGACCGAATGGCCATAAATGCCGGGGTACCTCAGGGGTCTGTACTTTCTGCAACGCTATTCTTGCTGCACATTAACGACCTGCTCAAACCAGGTATCTTTGGATATGCAGACGACAGCACAGTTGTAGAAAGATACACTTCCAACGCACGGGCGAGCAAGGTAGACATCAGCTCTCAACGAAGAGATATGGTGGATCGCATGAATTGTGCTCTTGAGGCAGTAGCTCACTGGGGCGAAGCCAATCTTGTCCGATTCAATGCCAGTAAAACGCAGGTGTGTCTCTTCTCCGCAAAAAAGAGTCCTCTTGATCTGACTCCTACTTTTCTAAATGCATCTTTACCGGTGACGAACCGCCTTGAGCTCTTAGGCATTCACTTAACGGCAAACCTTAACTTCGGCCCGTTCATTGAGTCCAAGGCCAAAGTTGCGGCCATGAAGCTGGGCGTTCTTAGCAAGGTAAGGCGGTACTTCACACCGGGACAGTTGCTCACACTCTACCAAGCACAAGTCCGATCGTGTATGGAGTACTGCTGCCATTTGTGGGATGGCTCGGCTAAGTACCAGCTGGAAGCTTTGGATTTCATTGAACGAAGAGCCAAAAGACTCATAGGCGATGACTCACTAGTAATGACGAAGCTCCAGAGTCTAGAACACCGTCGTAAAGTCGCCTGCCTGTCGGTGTTCTATAGATTGCATTTTGGAGAGTGTGCGCTGGAACTACATGACTTAGTTCCGCCATCACCGTTCCACCATCGGACGACCAGACGCTCGGGATTGCGCCATCCCTATATAGTGGACATACCATGTATTCGCACAAAGCGCTTTGCTTCCACTTTCATTATGCGAACCGCCAAGGAATGGAATGCTCTGCCGGCGTCAGTGTTTCCCGATCACTATAATTTGGGTGTCTTCAAGGCAAGAGTGAATAGGATTATTCTAGGTAAGCGTGCTACATCGTCGACCACATCGTCACTTACCATCAGGTGAGATGGTGGTCAAACGCAAGCCTATATTTAGTAAAAAAAAAAAAAAAAAAAAAAACAGAGTCGTCAACAAAAAAAGTGAAAGGTTTCATACTTTAATTTAGATTTTATACGTGTTTTAAAATTAACCCTACTAACTTAAAAACACTTATAAAATCTAAATTAAAGTAAGAAGAAAGCCTTCACTTTTTGTTGACGAAATCAAAAAACATGGACGAAACGAATAGTGTGAAGAAATTACTATAATACGGGCGGCGTACTTTTTGAGTATTTGTCCGAAAATTTTTGTATGGAATTAGGATTTGAGGATTAGCCTTAAGTCATGCCCCTGTAAAGTGGTGGTGGTGGCGACTACACTACACGAAGTCATGTTTCATAGCATTACACTACCTATTCATTCACCAATACTCATACACATTGCTGAGCACAACGGGTAAAAAAAACACTATTTTTAAATAAGACTCAAAATACAAGTTTTGAAAAATAGTTGTAATGCCACCATCGCGACACGAAACGTTTTCACGTTTCCGCCAAAAGTCCGTTGATTGGCCATTGACTATAAGTGATCTATCAGCTGTCACTCAGCTGTAGGATATAAGATTCTTGCTCAGCTGTTTTGTTTTAGGTTATGTTTAGATCCTCGGCTCTATCACGGTTGTTACGTAGTGGTTATATTCTCTTTGGTTGTTACTGCGTTCGCGTCGCCGAAGAACTAACGAACGAAACTATAAAAAAATATATTCAAGGACTCCAAAATAATGTTAACAAATACACTAATAAAAAAGCTGAAACTATGTATACCGGCCTCGCGAATGTACACATCAAAAATCATTGAAGAACCTAAATTTGAAACTGTGTTTACATTTCCTTCCGTAAAATATTTTGCAATATTCAATAGACTCAAGGTTTATCAGATGATTGGTTCTGCCGTAGCTATACCTAGCTGCGGCTTGTTGGAAATGACCAACGTTTTAGCTGAACAAAGTTTTGTAACAGCAGCTTATCTAGGTAAGCAAGTACCTATTATTAATATCTATATAAAAAATAACTA
Organism: Lobophora halterata; assembly: GCA_932526365.1. NCBI lineage: Eukaryota > Metazoa > Arthropoda > Insecta > Lepidoptera > Geometridae > Lobophora > Lobophora halterata. The sequence continues at coordinate 5,979,292 of OW052012.1, forward strand.
GCAACAGTAATACTTACAAGTCCATATAAATTTAAACCAAACCCCACACATTATTCACCACACACAGCTCAATGTTGATCAGCGGTGAAGATTGCTTTTTCCAGAACCTATGTAAAGAGTACTGTGATTTGCTTGCATTTCTTAGCAAGCGTCTCAAGTCTTTGATGAAAGAGGTAGCATGTCTATAACACCCACCTACACATTCTACAATCACTAAGAAATCTAATCTTGTTGCCCAAGCTTCATTTGTCCTATTCAAACTATAATTTCAGGTGTAACAGGAGCAGCACTTCTATCTGTAGCCAGTTTACCCTTCAAAAATATCATTGGATTTCTATACATAAGTGAAGATAATCAGCATATAAAAATATCATCAGTAAACTACTGGGGGAAAAGAGAAGATAAAGTAATAACTGCAGAAGAGTGGGTACCATTATATGATTTGGAAGCAAAAAAGTTTGATGCTATTTTCTTGTCCCCACAGCTTAGTGATAATACAAGGTACAAGCTATTTATGAAATTTGGAAATGTGTTAAATTCTAAGAAAATTGGACAAGTTCTTGAATAAATTAAGAATTATTGAAAATTCAAAAAGTGCCCAAAGACTTCAAATTAAAATTATTAGATGGTTTTTTTTATATAATCTCACTATATGTTCTAGTTCTAGGTATTTACACCATAAATTTTTAATTACCATAAAAAATTAAATGGGCAATGCAGATGGGGTACTACATTGTATCTGTGCAGTCAGAATTTTGGATTTCTACAAAATGGCAGAGTGACAGCGGCGCAAGTGCGGCGCTCGAGCTGAGCTTTTGCGAGCTGGCTCGAACTAGGGGCCCAGGTTTGCCAAACGATGAATAAAACTTAAATTATTATCAATAAAGGGTGCCGTCTGACGCAAATCCATAGGAAAACGACTAACGGTAACAGTTATCCAATTTTAATCGCATTTATTTTGTCAAAAATTAGACTTAATTTTTTCAAATAGTGTTCAGTAACGGCAACTGACTATGTGTATTTTTTTATGGTGATTAAAAATTGACCGTGTATAGGTAATTTGAATGTAAAATAAAACAAATTGTAATTTCATACTCAATCTACTTCTTAAATACCTATATAATTAATGAGATAAGAACCAATTCTTATAAATAAGTGAAATTTAGATTACGGCCAGTAGTTTTACAATTCAATCATCCAAGTCATGACAATTTAGGTAAATGAAATTTTTTAACATATTTAAATTACTTACATAATATTACAAGATTTTTTTCTATAACCACTGATGACAATTATGTTCCTTACGTATTTAAATATAACTAAGCATAATAAATATTTCAAACTTGCTAATGTAAAACACATTTTTAATTTTTGTATTTCTTTCTAATGCATGTAATAATAATTATAGAGTAAAGAATATTATAAATACCTATAAAATAACAATGTAGCATAATACTTTCTGTTAATATTTGAAATAAAATAAATAACAATGCCATAGAAATAAATTGGTGCTATTTACAGTACCAATAAAAATAAAGTATTTTTATATACAGCATCATTGAAACTGTTAAATAGATTTAAAAACCAACAATGAAATTATTATTATTATTAATTAACGAAATAAATTACATAAATGTGATGTTATCATAAAATACAAGCCAGAATGAGTATGTAGTGAGAAATATTTGAAGATTTAAACTGAATAGTCAGGTACATCATTAATTCAAAGCTGTGTAAGGAGGTACCTTAGTAAAGACAAAGGCAAATTGTATATTCGTAGATACTTATGCATGTGTACGCATCACACACACACCTATATATACTAAAATAGTATAATGTTACTCTAAATTGAATCACTATTGGATGTCTTTGGGCCTGTGAAGATCATATTCATAGTAAAATAATATATGACATTAGTTAATAAATCAATACAACCATCTATTTGTATATGTATATACAAATTTATAAAATTACCTAAATACATTATTATTATCGATTCTCTTCCTTACCAAACGTCAACCAGGAAAAGACAATTTGCTAGAAATAATTCACATACGTCATGTTAAATTAGTATTATTTTCTATTCACACTTCATTCAATTAATTTATTATCAGAGATCATAGCCTACATTGTATACATTTGTAAAATATCCAAAGTCTTATAACTTTTTATGGGATTTGCGTTACCAAAGAACCTAATACGGTCGGAATGGAATAATGCCGCTGTATAGTACTATTCCTTTGAAAGTATTCAATGTAGCACTATATTCTTAAAATAAAAATCATAAAGTCATTACAGATCTTAAATCAACTTTTCGAAGTGTTTCTATAAAAATAACTACCTACATCACCTTACAACCGGGAATCAGCGCATAATGTTGCCATGTTGCATAGAATGCCTTTCAATCTGGTTTTAGGAGAGGTCACAGCACAACCTCTGCATTGCTAAATGTCACTGAAGATATTCGACACAAGATGGATCAATCTCATGTTACAATTTTGGTCCTGATTGACTTTAGCAATGCATTCAACGCTGTCGACCATGATCTCTTGTTAGCTGTGTTACCTAGCCTAAAGCTGGCTCCGTCGGTTGTCGATTGGTTCCGTTCATACTTAAGTAGACGAAGACAGAAAACTCGTAACGGGCAAGATTTTTCTGACTGGATGGAAATTGATAGTGGAGTTCCTCAAGGGGGTATTCTATCACCGCTTCTCTTCTCTCTCTTTATTCATCTACTCTCTCCTAATCTTTCTAGTCAGTATCACATGTATGCTGATGATCTACAAATATACACTTCTTCCTCTGTAAATGATTTGAATGACGCAATCTCTCTGCTCAATAACGATTTATCAAGGCTCCTAACTTGGTCTGAACGTTATGGCATAAAGGTTAACCCGGACAAATGCCAGTCAATTATCATTGGCAGTTCACGACAACTTGTAAAACTTAAGAATTTCAGCTTACCTCATCTCATTTATAACAATTGTCACATCCCTTTTGCTCCTTGTGTTAAAAATTTAGGTGTCTTATTTGACTCTAAGCTCAGCTGGTTACCACATGTTAAAGAAATCTCTAGGAAATTTTTCGCTGCTCTCCACTCAATCATTCACCTTAAACGTTTTCTTCCTATTTCAGCTAAAATCACCTTAGTCAATTCACTTCTCATCCCTATTATCGATTATGCCGACGTTGCCTTTCTAGACTTGACAGAGGAACTTTTAAACAAACTCGATCGCCTTCTCAACACTTGTATACGTTTTATCTATTGCCTACGAAAGTATGATCATGTGAGTGAATACCGTGCAAAGCTCAAATGGCTCCCTATTCGAGAGCGAAGGAACTTGAGAATCCTTTGTCTTCTTTGTTCTGTACTAAAAGACCCGCAGGCTCCACAATACCTAAAAGAACGTTTTCACTTTCTGAACGATACCCATTCAAAACAACTTCGCTCGTCGGACAATCTATTGTTAGCCACTCCTCAACACAGCACATCCTTCGTGACAAACTCTTTTACAGTAGAGGCAGTCCGACTCTGGAATAAACTTCCGATAGACATTCGTAAGGCGGACTCCAAGGAAAAATTCAAAAAACTCACTCGCCAGCACTTCCTTAACATCCTTTATCAATAGGTATCCTGTATGAATTTATTAATAGGTGACACTCATATGTATATATGTATAGGTATAGTATAATATATATTTGTAGGTATATATATTTTATTTTCCTAATTTTATTTCTAAATATTATCTATATTAGCACGCTAACCATACTGTACCACCATACAAGGGTTGGCTGGTAGAGAATGCCTAAGGCATTAAGCCCGCCCATTGTGCAATGTAATTTTTAATTTTGTGCAATAAAGAATTTTAATAATTAATAATAATAATGCCGCCACATGGAATAATAAATATAAATAATTATTCTTGAAATATACTGGCAAAACAATATGCTACCTACAATTTGCCTTTTTTTTTAAATTGACTATTAGGTACTTCTTACACGTTACTCACATTATGCGCCGTCCGTCGCTACAAGCAATCTACATTAAATACAAGATGTGTCCTACGTAACATGCGACTTTGACCACACCTGGTACAATGAGGCAAGCCAGTCAATATACTATACACTCTTGTGTTAATACCACCCAGCTTCAACCATAATTTGAAGACAATACATGGTCAAATGTGCAAAAATATAAATGCTATGAAATATAACTGTGGCAAATCTGGAATCACTATCATCCGTAGCTACTAAGCTAGCTCATATGGATAACTTTTCTAAAAGCTTTCATAATGGAAATGTGAGCCTTATGCCTGAACCTCGGCATACTGTGACTACTTTCGAGTTACAAGAGGATAGATCACTTCAAAATCTATGATAAAATATTGCATGTGTGTTAGTGTAAGGGAGGATAGCAAACATTTATGACACACACTAAACTTGTTCATGACAATACTAATCAACCCAGGCCTGTGCGGGCTGATCGGTGGTGAAAGGACTCACGCCGTTGCGCTCCATGGCTTCCAATATTTCACAAACGTGAGCGGCGACGTCGGCTCGGCTCTGGTCGATGCCCTTTATAAAAGGATGTTCTAAGAGTTTATTGTACTTAGGGCGCTGAGTTTCTTCTTTTATTAGGCTGGAAAAATAATTTTAACATGAGACAAAGTTTAAATTAATTCATCTATTTCTATCATGCGTAAATTGCACGGCTGACAGCGTTCATTGGCAAATAATAACTAACCAAGTATTGACAAAGTTGACGAAGTTGTTGGAGAATGCATTATTGTTGTTGGTTAGCCGCGGCGGGTCTCCTTGCACCACTTGCTGTAGCTGCTCGAACACGGAGCCCCATCGCGGGTAGGGGAAGGCGCCGGTCGCCACCTCCATCAGAGTGATGCCGAGCGACCACACGTCAGAGCGCACGTCGTACCCGCGAGCTCTTCCCGGGTCAATTCGCTCCGGCTGAAACAATGCGAAGATGCTTGTTTGTTATACAGGCTAGTATATCTACACCATTATCTCGCCAAAATTGAAACAGTTGCATGCGAATGAGGCAACCGTTGCACGAGAATTGACGACAACCTTATGTTACGGCGGTATTGTGTCAATTCAGATGTCGCTAAAACTAATTTGACAGCACTATAAGTTATGCCATCCTTTTCATTTCGATCGTTAAAGAAGGGACAGCAACATTTTTAGTGCTGTCAAATAAGTTTAGTTTTGGCGACATCTGTTGTCATTCAATTGACAATATGGTACTTGATTTTCCAGTTACTTTGTTCACACTTAATCACACAATCATACTTTTTTAAGAGATACTTACAGCCATATAAGGTCGACAACCAGCGTCACGCGTGCGTGCGATAGAATCTACCAGCTTCCCAGATATACCAAAGTCACAAAGCTTGATGTTGCCTCTTCGGTCCAATAGAATGTTAGACGGTTTCACATCCCTGTACAAAAAAAAAACAGATTATATCAATTCAAAAAAATGTTTCACAAGTTGATAAATTATAAGATTATGTACAACATACCTGTGTATTATTTTAAGTTTTTCTTTTAAATAACTTAAAGCTTTTACAGTAGCAAGTGTAATTTTAGCTAAAATAGTTTCAGGTATTCGAGTCTGCATTCTTTCACATATGAACTTATAAAATTTGTCTAATGATGTATCCATTAGCTCCATACAGATCCAACAGTCCCCCTAGAATCGAAAAAATGATCATGTAAGATTTACATAACATTTTTAACAGATTGTTAAATGTTCTCATACATACCAATATTATAGGAAAAAATCGAGGAACAATAAAATATTTAAGGATGATATATGTTTGTCACTCAATCACAGCAAATTCACTGGATAGATTTGGCTATATTGGTCCCAATCAGAGCAAAGAATTGGAGAATTGGGCTTAGAATGGGAAATTAGCAGATAGGCCAATTTTATCCATCATAAAACAGGCAGATCCATGGCCAGAAGCCAGTAGAATATGTATAAATAAGTGTAGGATTGTGATACTACCAATGGAGTAAGTATCTGCTTTTCTGTCTAGACACAGTTAAAAATGTTGTCACTGAAAGTAGGCAGTCTTATTGTAGCTGGTTATAATTAACAAAAAAAAATTCTGCTATGGGAGTATGATACTTACTTCTTTGAATAGTGCTCCATAAAACTGCACTATGTATGGACATTCATTGCTCCTCATTACAACTTCTAGATCCATCAACAACTGTTTTTGTTCCTTTTCATCTACTGTTGACCTTATGCGTTTAACAGCCATCACACGATTTGACCTGCAATTTTGACATTATCTTTTTTATGTTTGAATTGAACCCACAACTTAATTGCTGTGAATTAACAAGTTTCCTTTTTAGGAAAGTATGTAATTGACATACATATTCTTGAAATGAACTTGTTTTTTTACACAACTGTTTTTTTGTTAATTAACCTGTTTCATCCCACAGCTGGGCATAAGTCTCCCTCAACTCAATCAACGCCTTCTGGTCTTTAGCCACTATCCACCAGTCCTCTTGAAAATGACCAAGATTGTCTCGCCAGCGTTTACGCAGCCAACCCAGACTACACAACTGATTAATAACTAAATTTTAAAACTAAAATGATTTAACTAGCTATAAAATAATTTAACCTATCTTAAATGATTATCTACCTATTCTTCAAACATAGTCTCTAAGATTCCAGTTGTATGGCCTGTCAATCAGTCATCATAACAAAGCCTTTCATACCTTGACACTTGAGAAAATAATTGATTGGGCATGTATGTATATACTAGGTATATGTTTTATTCAGGGTAAATCCAATGATGTGTCATTGCAAACTTTCACATTACTATCAATCAGCTATGACCATCTGTATGAGTCACTCACTTTCTATGCACCATCTTATTTACAGCTCCAAATGCACCCCGTCCAATTTCACCCTGATCATGCAGGTCATCAGCTGTGAAATCATACACTTCTGTGGCCGACAACTGAAGTTTCCCAGAAGACTGCATTGAAGGGTAGATTTTAGACCTATCTCTGAAATAAAAAGAATTTGTTATTGGTTCGAAACAACAAAACAAATGTTTATACTGTGAAACATAATTTATAGCATCCTACTCAGCTCAAAATAAGAGCACAGAAGTGTGTCTGTAAATAACAGTAATTCTAAATGTTTTGGTTATAGGGTAAGAGAACTTACCTAGCATTCTCAGGCAAGACATCTCTGATGGTACGCGATGGGATGCGAGGTTTCGGTACCGGAGCACTACTAGGAGGATACTGCACAAAAACATCCCCAGAAGGACCACCTATTTGTAAATCCAATACTTTTCGTTTGTCTGTTCCAAATAAACATAGATCGGGCTTTGGCATGGTTGGTCTGCTAGGGCCTGTGGTGAAATAAACAATGATAGAACAACATAAATGTAAAGGAAAACAGTAGGTAATAATAATACATTTATAATTTACCTTGATGTGATGACAATTCTCCATTCTTCGACATTTTCACGAACAATATATTTTTTGCTAAATTACTTCTCTTTGGTGTAATGGATAGCTGTGAACTTCCCCATTTGTTTGAGAATTAAATCAATGAACAAACACGTATTTATACCCAAATCCTGTAATTTTATGTTTTGTAGATATCGACAAAAGCACGCACACTACATTAGAATAAAAACTATAGCCACAGATTCACAGCACAGTAATAGAGATAGATTTCACAGATTAGTCAGAGATAGATTTACTACATAGATATTAACGGGAGACAGGTATACCTTAGATAATCTGTGAAGGGAGACAACAGCGAGCGACCATGAGACGGCGACACGAGACGGCGACAAATCTAACGGAGTCAGAATGTATGACATGATATTACACGCATGGCCTCCAACTAGCCTTTCTTTTTATTTCCGGGCAAGTTCCAAGCAGTTTAGCGCTGACCGTTATTGCGCAGAAGTAAAAAGTAAGGTACCTGAGGGGGACTACCAAAGAGCTTCTATACTATGTATCTAGAGAGCTAACACGCCATTTTGTTTTATTTAAGGATTAAGAATTCTGAACCTTATGACTTGGAAATAAAGTTCTTTTTTAATTAAATCTAAATATAAGGATTTTAATGCTTTATAGATACCCCCTCGTTAAGGAGTGTGTCTCACACAGTTGCCAGTATACAATTAAAATTAACATGGCCATAATTTTTTAAATAAGTGGGACAATTTTCGAAATTAGACGATTTGCTCTAAATGTTATTCAGATTCATTTGAAAGGTTTAGTACAGTCGCTTTCATGTAGGTTAGGTACCTAACTGCCGAGAAAAATAATTACTGTTCGAAAGAAACAGTATTAAAACCATTGAAACCACTAGAATGCGGCGCACCGCCCTCTTTTTTGTTGATATTTTAATGCACCTATGTATTATATAATTTTAAAACAATAATGCAAAGTAACGTATGTATATAACATTGATAGCTTATTGAGCAGATTGAATTTTCCCTTGGTTGCTTGTTTATGTCTCAATGAAATATTCAAAGTTCAAAAATTATGGTCGCCCTACAGAACGAGACACACTCCTTACTGGTTCTAGCTCTTTCGGCTCGCAGTTTTCGTGTGAGTCGGCATTCTAGATACATAGTATACAAGTTCTTTGCTAATGACAGCTTAGGAAATAGCCCTGTGGAAGCAACTCGGAAGTTGTCGATGGTCAAGACATTTTTTAGAGGCAGTTATTTACGTAGTACCAAAGAGCTTCTATACTATGTATCTAGAGAGCTAACACGCCATTTTGTTTTATTTAAGGATTAAGAATTCTGAACCTTATTACTTGGAAATAAAGTTATTTTTTAATTAAGTCTAAATATAAGGATTCTAATCCTTGATAGAGACCCCCTCGTTCCTTAACGAGGGGGTCTGTCTCGTTCACACAGTTGCCAGCATACAATTAAAATTAACATATCCATAATTTTTGAAATAAGTGGGACAATTTCCGAAATTAGACGATTTTCTCTAAATATTATTCAGATTCATTTGAAAGGTTTAGTACAGTCGCTGTCATGTAGGTTAGGTACCTAACTGCCGAGAAAAATAATTACTGTTCGAAAGAAACAGTATTAAACCATTGATTCAGATACACCTCACTAGAATGCGGCGCACCGCCCTCTTTTATGTTGATATTTTAATGTATAATATAATATTAAAACAATAATGTAAAGTAACGTATGTATATAACATTGATAGCTTATTGAGCAGATTGAATTTTCCCTTGGTTGCTTGTTTATGTCTCAATGAAATATTCAAAGTTCAAAAATTATGGTCGCCCTACAGAACGAGATACACTCCTTACTGGTTCTAGCTCTTTCGGCTCGCAGTTTTCGTGTGAGTCGGCATTCTAGATACATAGTATACAAGTTCTTTGGGGACTACACATACAATAAACATGCGGAATGCGGAATTTCACGAACCACGATGAAACGGCTTCGGGAAAAAGTTTCTAAATCCTAACACTTGCCTAACACCAACCATCCACCGCAGTGGGGATTTCAGGAGTATTTTTGTCTCGAAATCCCCACTATTATCAACGAATAATAATATACTACGAGTAGAATTTTCACTCTGCAAAAAAATATATGAAAAAGCGACTTTGACTACAAAGCTGTAAAGTTCAGTTTAACTCGCTCACCATTGCGCGCCTAAACTTTTTATTTACCTACAAGCGTCGCGCCGCGGGCGTCTAAGCTAATAAGTACCGAATCACAGCGCGCTAGAGGTGGATTTGCTCTGACCTTGCCGAATAGATAAGTAGCTGTCTGGTTCGGTAGGGTTGTTGTGGTTTTTAACCGACGTAAAACAGAGTATGTTCCTGTTATGAACATATTTCCAATACACAATAATACACATCTTTAGTAACTTATTTACAGTGGACATATTTTTATTACCATCTCGGACAGTATTTGTCTGTGATTGAATAAAAACAAAGGACTTGTATAGATACATAGTATAGAAGTTCTTAGAATAAAAAATATCCAAAGATGTGTAATTTGATATAATATGTTTATTTTTCTTATTAGTGAGGATTTCGAGACTAAAATATTTTTGGTACTTTTCCTCATCACGGTACTTATTGTCCGTTTTTGTAGGTACCATGGAGTTTACATAATTTTTAATGTCTTTTCCATGCACTGCATTCATTAAAAATTGTGTGGAGCAGATTATCTGGAGTTTTGGCGGGTACGTAAAAATGTTGCATTCATGGCATTAAATTATTTACAAAACTTGTATTTCTTGAGTGTTTATGCAAAAAAAAACGGTGTTTTTTTATTCAATATGTGTGCATTATGTTATCCGTATATAAAGAGTACTCTGTGATTATGTGCTCGTGAACGTGTATGATTGTTGGTGAATAGTGTACCTACCTTATGTTGTAAGACGTGACTTTTCGTGTTGACTCCAAAACTCCCTAAAAGCCTCTAGTAAAGTCGCCACCACCACTACTTTACAGGGGCATGGCTTAACGACTCCTGACTGATGTGACAAGGTTATATAACATTAGAATGTGGAGCCTAAACTGAAGAACATAAAGTTCTTCGAAATAAAAAAAGAATATTTTAACTACAAGTTTTGTAATTTGTACTAATTTGGAGAAAAATTAAAATCAAGTATGTTTATATAGCTCAGTTCTTTATTCGTTATATAATTTGTCAGGTAATTGGTACGTAAAACTATTATTTTGATAATAAAATTTGACTTAATTGTACTCAAAATTTTTAACTTCATACATGATAATATTTTAAGATGAATCTCTTTTGTATTTTTTAGATGATTTTGGGGTTGTCTCTAGTTTCTTAGCATCTGGATCAAGAGGTTTGCTTTGTCGTTTTTTCGTAATACTACCATTACTTTCTATCTTCTTAGTTGATGATTTAGATTTTCCATTGGAGATTGGTACTTTAACAGGTGTGATTAACTTTTTTTGATCCTTTAATGGTATTGGTGATGGTGTCTGAGGCAATCCTACCTCAGATGACTTTATAGTGTGTGGTTTTGTTTTATCAAAGTCCACATATGAGACATGCAAGAATGTTCTCATTTCTGCTTCATCTCCATCTGGACCCAATTTTATTAAGCTGCAACATTATAGCAATTTTAATAGAGATTTAGATACAATTACAGACAGGGTTAACCCATAGCTAGTAAATGCTTAAGAATTCACAATTCTCAGGCTGCTTCAAAGCATAATGAGGAACTTTAAAGCTAGGATCAATTAGGGTTGCCAACCGTACTATAATATATAGTATTGTACTGTATTTCGGGACTACGTACTATATACTGTTGAAGAAATATATAGTACCCAAAAATACTATATTTCAGTACTTACACTACCAACAATAGATTGACTGCGATAAAACTTTTATGGCATTTTTAAGGGAGATAAAAAAAACGTTAAAAAATGCAAAAAGTGAAGTTTTATAATAAAAAAATGAGTAGAAAATATAATAGTCTATTTTTTATTCTTCCCTACTAAAATACTATATTTTTTAAGCATACTATATTATTAAAGCTTTTTTGGAAAAATACTATGTTCAGACCAAAACATGTTGGCAACCCTAGGATCAATAGCTACTAAGTTGAAAATTGCTACTTGTCTGCATATAACTGCTAAATGTTATTATTCAAGAAAAAACTCAATACCTATCATGCAGTTCCCCCCTAATGTAAGGGAGAGCTCCATATAAGTCCAGCACCACTATTCTGAATGTTACTTCTTGTCCCTCCTGGATACTGGCTCCTAGCCATTTGTTGCCTGGCTCTTCTGTTGGCCTTGGGATGACCACATTGAACACCCTTCAACACAAATAAACCATTACAATGTGAGTATGAGATGGGAATATTAGAATAATTTTCCAGTTTCAGTAAGTTGTACTAATATGCTCTCATTATTATAATTTTAAGAAAGTAATGTTAATTTATTCAGAAGCCTTCTAAATTAACTATTTAATATTCTTGCTGCATATTTATTATACTTTTTAAAAATTATACTATCAGCAGGCTCAAAAATATGTATTAGATAAATGATCTGTTTCTAAATTCTGCATACCTGTGCACAAGAATGGCCAAATGTGTTATGCTCTTCTTATTTACAATTCCAGACAAGGTAGCTCCAACATATGGTCGGAATATGAAGTAATCTGCTTGCACTTGGAAGTTTATGTCCGAATTATCATTTTTGATGGTGCCAACATTTTGAAGAATACGGAGATTCTTGTAACTTAAAATAATACCGTTGAATCTGAAAAAGTAAAATGTATTTAGCGATGAGCTGTAGGTCCAATTTTAGAGTAAACAAAGTGGTATTTTGTTTATCTAGTAAGTTAGGTAAATTATATACCTAAATAACTGGTTCCCATAATATAAGCTTTGCTTATTACTTTCACTACTCTCTACTTACTCTTTGTCAAATTTTCCTATCTTGTAATCCAACAAATTCTTGATAGATTCCTTGAGATTACCCAAACACCATGGTTGCAGTGCCAAATTCTGTGTCACCTTTTTTTCTAGTACACAAGAGTTTTTGTCACTTGATAACTTTCGTAGCTCTTTGAGATCAAACTTTATAATAGTTGACATTATTGTTTATTTCAAACCATTTAATTTTTTTACTTGTTGATAAAAGCAAGTTGTAATACGAAATCGAAAATATTTCCAAAATTATTTATTTTGACATTGCGTGCATCATGCGCTTGACAAGAAATAAATGAACACAGATTTATCAGAGTAATGAATGAATGCATGAATGAAGACAGATAATTAAACTACCAAAGAAGGGAGACATAATCATGACAGAATGGACGACATTCATAGTGTTGCACGACACGATAATGTTCAGTGGGTTTCGCGACAGGTTCCATTACTGTCTCCCCTTCCTATTCATAGTTTATTTCATTCGTTCGTGACATTCTTAAGTATTTAGCGGGAACGTGAAAATGTCACGATGGGCGGCATTATATTAATTTTTCAAATCTCATATTATTTTGAGTGTTAGAGTGTAAAAATGGTGATTTTTAGCCGTTGAGTGCTCGACAATCTATATGAGTTTTGGTGAATAGTGTAATGCTGTGAAACACGACTTTTCGTGATGCCTCCAAAACTCTATAGATAGCAGCCTCTAGTAAAGTCCCCACCACCACCACTTTACAGGAGCATGACTTAAAACGACTTTGACTGACGATAAATATATTTCTGTGAGATAATAAACATTATCTCACAGAAATATAAATGATTATGATAATAATAAACGTTGACAAGGCGGTATGGTCATAAGACTTAAAGGGGGAAGCAATTGGGAAATTTCCAAAATATATATATTTCATTCACTCAAAGGCAGATTAATCTGTGCTCAAAAGTAAGGTTATGTTGGGTTATGAACATTAGTTTGTTTTGTTTACTTCTATTTCTAAAATAATTATTTGATTGAAGTCCCATTATAATTATTTCGACTTTTCGGTAGTGACTATGGCAAATAATATCGTAACTTTAAAATACATAGTTCAACCATCATTCCATTTAATGATGAGGTGAATATCTTTTGAAGGAGTAGGTATACTTACAATTTCTACTTTTCAATTCACTGAGCTCCTGATATTCCAGAGGTTCTGCTGCAACGTTACTGAGGAATTATGCCCGCGGTACGAGTTTTCCCGACTACTTCCAAAATCCAGTGTTCAGAAAAGAGGACCAAGCTAAGCTCATCGAGACCTCAGAGCTAACAAAGCTGTCCGCCTTTCCTGTAAAGCCTCCAACTGTAGCTGAGACTTCTTCTGCATACTTTGATCCACTTGTCAAGTAAGTCAATATATTTTCAGTGCCTGTAGTTATGCTTAGTAACATAATTTTAGTTGGTTTCTCTACATTTTATTATATTTACAGTAAACTCATCAATCATGTGATGGAGGATGGCAAGAAGGCACTTGCTAGGAACCTCGTAGAGAAGTCATTTGAGAACATAAAGAGGATACAGATTGAGAGGTACCACCTTGCAACCACCCCAGAGGCCAAGGCTAAGATTGAGTTAGATCCTAAAGTTATACTTTACAAAGCCGTTGAGAACTCAAAGCCACTGTTGCAGCTTACTCCTATCAAGAGGGGTGGTATTACTTATCAGGTCAGTTTCATGTTTAATAAATTCAAAGAAAGATATAGTCCAGGCCACGTTTTCACTACTCATTTTTACCTACTGTTACTAAGTATTGAGTTATAAAGGTGAAAGTATTTTTAGAGTGAATAATTATGCAGGACATACTAATGTTGATGTCAGCATTATGCAACAGAAGCCTAGGCATAGGCAGTTGCTATAGTTGACTGATACCATTGTACCTTCCATTAGGTATGAAGTGACGAGAATAAAGGGGAGTAGGGGGGACAGAGTAGGTCCCTCTGCTGTGTCAGTATGCCTGTTTTCACTCATGCTCTTTCCTTCCCTCTAGCCTCATCACACTGCATTCCAAAGCGCAGTGTTGCTGTATTGGTTAAAATACATACCTAGTATCATTGTAAGTCAAATATGAGAATGGATAGATAGATGTTTATTACGCCAAGTATGAGGCCATTAGACAATTTGGAAACTTCAACACCAGAACCAGCCACTGGTTCACAATATAAGACAAGGCAATCTAGTTTTAATTTAACATGTTTTATTGTAGGTGCCTGGCCCCATAACGGATAGGAGATCACTGTTCCTGGCGATAAAGTGGTTGTTGGACGCCACAAACGACAAGGAGAGAACGGTACATTTCCCCCAGCAGTTTGCATGGGAACTACTTGATGCAGCCAACAACACAGGCAAAGTTGTCAAGCGGAAACAGGATCTACATAGACAGTGTGAGGCCAACAGGGCTTATGCGCATTACAGGTGGCAGAATTGATTTTGTTTTATTTATAATTAGTGTTAAATGTAAAATATAGTGTTTATTGTTATTTATGTATTTTATTTGTAAGTTAAGTAGCAAAAATTAATAAATAAAATTAAGTAAATAAAGTTCTAGATCGAGGGCATAAAGTCATTATTAAAATAAAGAGTACTGTAAGTATGTTATGTATGGTATGAATGAAACCAGTCTTTCAAATAAGTTTTTTAAAAGACATAACTTTTTTTATTACAATGAGCAAGTTTGCTTGAAAAGTTTTTTCAATGCACGTTTATTTTGTTATTAAAGAAATAAATAAATTGACCCTGCTCATGTATATTTACTTACGAGCATTCCTAAGTCGCTTCTGAGCATTGAGCGTTGCAACTACGTAAGTCTATTCGTGCTTCGGCCACTAGCTGTGAAACTAGCTTAGACTTGGATTTTTAAGGTAAGCGCATAAATTATGTGAATTCATACAAATACCATAGCTATTTGAATTTAGTGACACATGCAAAGGAACGTATTGGACTTATCATTAAGTACGTTCTTCCCTTATCTAGGTATCTGGCAGTAGATAGGTAATATGAATTCACAACCTTATCCGCGTATTTCAGTACACATAATACATGTACCTAGGCGATTGTGTTGCATATAATATTGTTATTGAAATGCTTCAGTTCTGAATGTTTCCTTCAGATGGACACAACAAGACGCCTAATACAAGTATAGAGTTAGAAACACATTCGTGTCTATCGCAGTGTCCGAGTTATGTGTTTGATATAAAAATATTTTGTACCACAGAATGTTCATTTAAATATCAAGGTAAGTAAATTATTTTGTTCAATAGATTATTTTGGTAACTAATTATGTAAGTAAATTCAATTTATTTAAATTACATTATGTTGACTATGTTATTCGTAGTTGCAGATCATCATAATATTTACATTAATTTTATTATTAAATAATCTCTTTATAATCCTCCGAGGGTAGGTAAATATCAAATATATTTATACATTTTATGTAAACAAATGACAAGACGACCTAGGCGCTCTCCTGATGGTATAGATCACGCCTGCCTATGACCAGAACAGAGCTACACAGGATTTGTTTTACCCAATTCTATACACATTGTGTATTACACAATGCAATAAAACTACGTGAAACATTCTATTCGTTAGTAGTCAGTATGCGTATTCCATGTTTGTTAGGTAAATAAACGCCTGGTCTATTTTGGGCCATATATTCTAGTTAGTTGGTATAAGAAGCAGGAGACCAGACACAATCTTGCAACATCGATATTTGTAGAGCCTAGACTCTAGGCTCTACAAATCTTGGCCCTAGGGCCGAAAATATATTTTAGCAACAGAATAAATGAAATTAAATCTAGATGTCTACCCCAAAAAGTACATTCCAAGTGAAGTAGACTATAATATATAACGATAATTAGATTTTTATTTTAATTGATAACATGCACACGCTTGCGTTATTTTATCAAAATTGTATCCGTCTTATTATTAGGTATTTAAATCAATCAATATATATAAAAGGCTTAGTCCTGACTGATTGACAGATAACGCAAAAGCCGAAACAATGGACGTAGAGAATCGAAACTTAGAGGATGCGGTCCTCAAGGGCTGAAAGTGCGTGCAAGAATTTTTTTTCTTGATTTTTTGATTCAGCCGTTTTGGCTGCAGGTCGAGCCAAAGAATAGACTCACACATAATTACATATATTACCGGAAATACATAATCCTTCGCAGACTTTGCGGTCGGTAAAATATTCGTCAAAACCAATTGAGAAAAGAAGAAGTTACATGCATGCAACCATGATAACCGACGACATCTAAAAAAGCTTTCGCTTATTTTAAGTTTAACGGAAACAACAGATATAATAAGCGTCAAATAAGTTGTCCTCTGGCGAACTACGGGACAAAGATGCTCAGAACCATATGACCTAAGAATTGCGTTCTGCGTATTTCTGTCACGTGGTTCGCCAGAGGAAAAATTGTTAGACGCTTAGTATACCTAAAGCATAATTATTCGTTCAAAACAGTTTACGTTAACAATTAAAATACTTTAATTCAATACCAACCAGGAAGTCCATGCAAGATTTTATCGAATCAGTTTCAGGTACAGGGAAGTAAAATACTACGCACACGTTTCAGGAAACGATGACGGTGGTAAACGAGGCATTAGAAGCAGATGCTTTCACGAAGTTCAAGTTGTTGATGTGGAAGAACTTCCTGCAACAATGGCGTCATCGGATACAGACGCTCATAGAGCTCTTGCTGCCGGTCATCACCATGACTCTGGTGCTGATCCTTCGGTGGCAGATCGAGCCCTCCAGCCAGGGTTCTCTCGCCTACCCGCCTATACCAGCCCACTCTCTCAACTACTCCTCTAGAGTGTTGTAAGTACTTTTTGAATGTGATTTGTGTCCTTTCATTATTCTAATACCTACACAACACAATGTAGGTATTTATTTATTGGATAAACACCACCAGTTTTTAATTACAAAAAAAACTTAAATATACGTACCTTTACAAAAATACATACATTGGTGAGGATTACAGAGATAAGTGACTGCCTGTTGATAACCATATTGATTGGTTTTGCGGATGTGATTGTGTAGGAAATGTAAAAATACGTCATAACATTTTTTTACATATTATTATTCAGAAGCAAGGACTTTTCTAATTATTTGTCAAAGATCAAAGAACCTACACTAAACCACCGTGCGAATACTGTAAATCCATAGAAGTATTATTATGATATTGAATCATATCGTAAAACATTGAAAACGCGCCAAAAAAAAACTTGGCTAATGTAGCCTATTCTAGTACATTTTGGTCCAATGCTAAATTTCGAAAAAGAGAAGTAAAAAAAGGGCTAGAAAAATACTATCGTGGGATAGTTATCGCTGCGCGTTATCCATTGATAAATCTCTCTCAATTTGCAGTGATTTCTCGATCATCTAAGTACCCACTAGAGCTCGTGCCAGATAACTTAGCGTTAATAACGGTCTGTGACATGCAGACAAACATTTAAAGAAAGGAAAATCATTTAATTTTTTTATCTAGGTGCTAGCTCAAGACTCTCCTGATAAGTAGAGTACTCATAAGACTACCAGCTCCCTATCTTAACTTAGTTATATTTGATGTATATTTTGTTTAATTTAATTAAAACGCCAATTGCATTATTAAATAATAAATAAATAACTATTAAAAATACCATAGGTTTATAAATGAAAATTAAGAAAACTTCAAAGTACAAAGCTTTTGAGATCAGCAAATGATAAAACTTTGATGACAAAAGAGCTCTTGCACAACTTTCATAATTTTAGTAGTAACTTAGATAAATTGATAGATGCAATCTGTATTGCACACCTTAGAACAAAAATACATGAAAAAGAAACAATACTGAATATGAAGTGGTACAATGGGCGGCATTATCGCTAAGAGCGATCTCTTCCAGACAACCTTGGAAACGAAATATTTGAACAAAAACTGAAATACGTACTGAAGGCGTACTTACTGAAATTTTATTTTCAGGGCAGGAATGAATATTACAGAACTGTCGATCGCGTACTCGCCGAGAAGTCCTGAGTTGGAAGACGTTTTAACGAGCGCCCTCGCCAACATGCTGGGGCGAAACGCCCTTGATCTCATCCCAATCATCTCAGAAATGTTCCCAGAGATTGAATTACCACCTGGTATTAATATAAGCCCACAAATTGTGGAAATGGTCAAAAGGCTTATATCAACTCGAGTTCAGGCGTATAACAGTAGCAACGAACTGAGAGGCGTTTATGTCCTAGAAGAGACTACTCGTAAAGTTTTAGCGGTTGTGGAATTCGATGATGATCTTTTTGGTTCGTATTTTTATAATCAAGGTGCTACGGTCACTTGAACCGTCCGATTGAAGTTGGTTGTTGTAGTTTTTAAAACTGAAGCCGACCTGAAGTGACCGTAGCACCACTGACAAGTACCTAACAGGGAAGCAAAATACGCAATTTTGTTTACTTCGACGACGCAATATTTTTTTATATACTAAACCAGTTTTTCAGTTATTTTGATTTAAATCAAAATAACTGAAAAACTGGTTTAAAAACTAAACTACTGAACCGATTTTAATAAAATTTCTATGGGACCAATCTGAAAGTATATCCTCTCAAACAAAATAATAAATTTATCAAATCGGTTTATATACAACAAAGTAGGTACTGAGGTATGAGGTAACAAACATGAGGAAACAAACATTCAACCGAATGGATAACCTCCTTCTTTTTTTGAAATCGGTTTAAAAATGTACCTAACGTAGTTTTCTAACTTGCCTTGTTTAACGGTCTTTGTTATATGGGTGTTATAAAGTAAACTAATGAAATCTGAAATCTAAATGTTCATTGGAGACTGCGTCTAGGCAAGCGTAGGACGATATACCTTTGGCTAGATATGATCTGCGCGCTACAGCCGGCAGACGGTGGATGAGAAGAGCCGAAGATCGGGCTCAGTGGCGCGCCTTGGGAAAGACCTACGTCCAGAAGAGGACTTCTTCTTCTTATCGTGTCAATTGTTCTTTCGAACCAGTGTGGTGAAAGGATCACAAGTGCGCCTCGAAGAGGAAGAAGAAGAAGAAGTAGTGGACCTGATAGGTTGATTATGATGATGAATTATAAATAAATAACCTTTCATTATGATTTAATTTTCAGGATAAGCTGCTTGATATTATACAATAACTTGTAATTTTAGGTGCTACCGCACTGCCTGATCAGATGAACTATGCTCTTCGTTTTCCTGAAAGACCAAGATTGAGTTCAATTTACCACACAGGAGGAAGATCCTGGCGATCTGATTTAGTCTTTCCTCCTTTTGAATTAGCTGGTCCGCGATTCCCGTTCTCTTGGGAAGGCGGGAATGACCCAGGCAAGTATAACTAATTAAATACCTACATTAAAAAAAAAGTAGGAAAATTAAATGTTTTAAGCTTGTAAATTCGGAGGCGATGTATTTTAAAAATTAAAATGATATTTTAATTCTCGAAGTGGCAAACAAGTACTTGGAGGATTTTGAGCACTGTGATTAGCCAATTCTCGGTCCGCTCCTCTCCACTCCGCCCAGCTCCACGTCGGTAGAAACGCACCCTGAGGCTAGTTTCCAGCTAGATATTAAATGCCAAAATTTTGTCCATTCAGATAGTTTTCGCGTGATTGACTGATGAATCATCTAAGTATTCTCTTTCTTATTACTTTCACATTATCCTTATGATATAAATTTTTAGTGTAATGTCAATTTTTATGTGATTTTATTGAGTCAATAAATCAATAGTATCAAAAAAATATTTATTAACACACCAGTCTCATGCAAAGCATACTCCACTAACCATATCCTTTTTTAGGATACGTAAACGAAATGTTCATAGCATTGCAACACTCGATATCAACGGAGATCATATCTCGAATAACGGGGGAGAACTTGACTAACTTCGAGGTGAACATCCAGCGCTTCCCGCACCCCTCATACGTTCAGGACTTAGCGGTGGAAGCGCTGCAGCTTCTGTTGCCGACTTTCCTCGCGCTCACCTACAGCTACACCGCTGTCAATATTGTCAGAGCTGTTACCGTCGAGAAAGAACAACAGTTAAAAGTATGTAGATATATCTGTCGTTGTTAAAATGTACGCCCCTATTCAAAAGTCGCGATTAGAGGGGCATGCATTTTTAAACAGAAACACTGAAAGAAGTTTTATTTTGGTCGAATTGTTTGATATTTTTACCTGACTGTGACACAGGAGTGTACGAGTTTCGGACATATGTATGTGAGCTGTGTATATTCCTTTGACGCACCCTGTATAGACTATTGCGATAGGTTATTGCGACTTGTTGGTTGAAAAGTGCTTAATAATATGAAACCCTTAACATTTCTACCACTAGGTAGGTACTGGTCGCGTTAGGAGAACTTTGCTTATCTACCTAGACCGATTTTATAAATCGACGTGGCCGTACCTAACCTACCTATAAGTCCAAACGAAACATCGCTAAAAAAAAGATCCTCAAGTGTCTATGGAAGTACCTATTTATACTTACTTACCAAATCATTATTTTTGTTCTAAGGAAACGATGAAAATCATGGGATTGCCGACGTGGTTGCACTGGATGGCGTGGTTTTGCAAACAATTCGTTTATTTGTTCATTTCATCCGTTTTCATAGTCGTTTTACTAAAGGTATGATTTTGAACTTACCTATACTTTAACTACCAATGCTTTGCTTGTGTCTTTGGCTTTCAAAATGTAGCTCAGATTCAACTTAGCTTAGCCTTAAAATATGCCTTGTTCTAGGTAAATTGGTTCACTAACTCGGAAGGGTTTTCAAATTACGCGGTGTTTACAAACACGCCTTGGACGGTACTGCTGTTCTACTTGAATCTCTATTTAATCTGCACAATCACTTTCTGCTTCATGATAAGCGGCATTTTTTCTTCAGGTATGTATTTTCAGGTATGGTCTTTTGTAGAATAATCAAGGTTTAACAAAAACTTACTACAACCGACTTCAATTGTATGTTTTAGTGACCGTAATCACAACTGAAAAGTCACAGGAAAGCAAAATACGCAATTACGTATAAGTACTTCGGAGACATGTTTTTTTCTGGCTAATTTAAAAACTAAACTACTGAAATTTTTAGTCACAATAACCAATCTAAAAGTAGGTACCTACCTATATCCTTTCAAACTAAAAAATAATTTCCCATATCGGTTGTATAATGACGAAGTTCTAATAACATGCATTAAAAAAATGTAAGTCTGTTCAATGTAGGCTAAATGAATTTGTAATGAAGATATTTTTGCTCTGGCTGGTTTTGGGTTTATTCTCATTTGTTTTTCAGCAAGTACCGCATCGCTGTTTACCGGCGTGATTTGGTTCATGACCGGGATCCCGTCTTTGTTGTTGACGATGGAAAACGAAGTCGGGCTGACTCAGCAAATGTTCACCTGCCTCAGTATCAACTCTGCTATGACCTACGGATTCCAACTCCTACTCGCTGCGGAGAGCACTGGCGGTGAGTACTCTACAATCTACATTCTACACGCTACATACAGGTGTCCCACGGTCGGTCATGCGACATGAGGAAAGACTTTTAAATAATGAAGTTACAAAGTTTTGACATAAACCGTATGCGCCGAGTATTACAAGCTTCCACAGTGACCCATACAACATTGACGACAGTGCCTGCACACGGTGAATTAACCGTACCAGATATTCTCAATGATTTGCTCTCTTAGCCGAGAGTAGGCCTGAGTCCCAAGAACATTATGGCTGATACATTATGATAACATTATGTATGATACCGATCGAAAAAATACATCACAAGGACCAATCCCTTCTCAATAACATGGTATTACAAATTTAAGAAACCATGAAATTAACAAAAAAGACACAGAAACTGTAACTATAGGCACAGATTAGATATCTTCCAATAGGGAATATCATCGTGCCACCACCAACCTGTTAACCTCCACAGGTTAACAGGGAAAGCCGAAAACTTTTGCATTAACATCGTGTGCTTTTCAGGTTTACAATGGGGGGACTTTTTCACGGCGCCTTCGACGGAATCGTCACGTTTCACGTTTGGTCACGTGGTTCTAATGCTGATGGTGGATGTGGTTCTTTACATGCTCGTAGCACTTTACCTCGAGCAAGTGCTCCCCGGACCGTTTGGCACGCCCAAGCCTTGGAACTTCCTATTCTCTGCCGACTTCTGGTCGGTCACTCCGAATAAGTATGGAGGTAAGTATTTTATAAGTAAGAAGAATAATTTAGTCCGTGATATATATCTTGATAACTGAGTCAGTAAACCCTGCTAAATGTCAATGAGCTGCAGCATTAAGAGCTGAACTAAGCACCCATTGTTTGGGAGATAAACTATACCTATTAGTCATACATACTAATTTTTTATGTTTGTATAGAGCTGATATTTGTATTTCAGGTGATTTCGCTGAAGACGTTGATGACGACGTACTGAAGGAGAAAGATCCAACGGGACACGCCGTCGGGGTTAACATATCTGTAAGTATCATCATCACACATACGCACCCCCCCCCCCCCTCACACAAACCAATGTTAGGTCCATCATGGTGGCTTACACAGGCTGGTAAGCCTGGCGTGTAGTGTGGGCTTCGAGGAAAGCCTCTTTGCCCCAGCTTCAACTCCAGGGGCTTCCACCCCTGGGTCATAGGCTCACTGCTGTACTCGATGCAAAAACACGGGGAAGAGTCGGTCAGTGTAGCATTATTGCCGTTAGGTACCTATATGGGTATGACGAATGAAAACTTTACATATCATTTTACCGTTGGGAGGCGTTCTCTGCAAGATTTCGTCTTTCAAAAGGTAAAAGAAGAAAAGACTTAGTTATGATAGTACCTACATGTAACACTGTTTTTGCAAAGCGACAACATATCTTTCTTGGTCCATACTTGTACAACAATGCAAATAAACATATAAATGATTTGGCTACGCTTAATTTGTTAAAATGCAAAAACCTTGTCAAAAAAATGGTTATTGTTACTGAATTACGACGAGACTGAGCAGTTAATAAAAATTATAAAATAGTAATGAAATAAAGTAAAATGAACACTATTTCACTCCCACACACCCATAACCACCCATAACTACACATACATATACACACATACGCACGCAAACACTCTCTCAATCTACATCAAGAATACACACACACACACACTCATAAACACCACGCATGCAAACATATAAACCACATATCCTCTGACACCCGAATTCACCAAAGTATTTGATGTTAAGAAACAAAAAGTATACGTACCTAGTTGATGTACTTTAATAATTTGAAAGTTTGAGGTAACAGAATATAATTAGCTGACTGAATAAATTCTTAATCATAAATTTCAATATAAATAAATAATATACTTAAATGTACTTCCATAGATCCTCCTGCGTAGATTAGTCCTACTTCTTGGCTGAAAATCACAATGTTCCTGGAAGGTACCAGCATCTACGGCACAAGCTTAACAGCTTAGTGTAGGTGCTGAAACCCATACTATGTCTCAAGCAAGCCAATAAGTAAAAATAATGTTAGATACTTAAATTGAATGTAAATGCTTGAAATTGAAAATAAATGAATTATGAATTATGAATAAAAAGTAGACTACTTAGGTACTCATGTCCTTTTCCATGTTTCAAGTCTACCGAATTTCAGCTCTATAGACTTGGTAGTTTTTGCGTGATTGGGAAGCAAACGTCCATTCATCTATAAACATATCCTTATATCCTTATCATATCCTTTTGCATATCTGAAAGTGGGTACTGACCGGTATTACTGGGCGAACTTAACGATGTACCTAATATGTATATAATTCGCAGCAAGCATTCATGCAGTTTATTCGTTCACGCTCATAAATTCATCTCATTTATTTATTTCAGAATTTGACTAAAGTGTACGGGACTAACATAGCCGTAAACCAGCTAACCCTAAAGATATATGACGACCAAATCACTGTACTCTTAGGCCACAATGGGGCAGGAAAATCCACTACAATATCCATGTTGACAGGTCAGTTATCTTGATTGGCGAACAATTACATAGAATAAACAAGTTTATTTAGCATTGAAGTGGTTACTGTTGAAGTAATCGATAATAATCAAGTACTTATTTGCCAGTAGTATTTTGAGGGCATTCGGTGCTCTTGCACTGGAAATTTGCTGGGAAACTGAAAGTGGTTGTCTTCTTCCGAAGCTTTTATTATCGAAAAAATTGTTATTTATTTGGATAACTTAGTTCCATACAACACAAACACATTAAAGTAAACAAGCTTAAAGTTTGTGAAACTGAAAGCCCGACTGCCAAATAATTATCTTTCATATTTTTGACATTTTGACCTAAACCAATCTAAACCTCATTTGTCGAAAGCCATCAATTTTTGATGACCATTTGTAATTTTTTCATACATTTTGGTGCCTTACAGCCGCCATATTATATTTTTTGACATAAAATATAGTCTATAGCACTCGCGTGACAGGCGAATCCAACGACACCTCATTTATCAACATCCGTTCAGCGGTTTAGCCTGCAGGGCGGCGCATAGGGTTAGACAAAAATACACCCATGCGGCGTCAACCAGTTATTGAATATACGAATAGATTCTTCTTCTAGGTAATTTGCAGGCCACCCACGGCTCAGTGATAGTGGCAGGGTACGACATCAGTCGGCAGGCGCGTGCGGCTCGAGCCCACTTAGGCCTGTGTCCGCAACACAACGTGCTGTTCAGCGAACTCACTGTCAGAGAACATCTCGAGTTCTTCGCCAGGCTCAAAGGATTCAAGGGACAACAGCTGAATGATGATATCGACTCGCTTATTAAGAAACTTGAGCTCGACGAAAAGGTGAGATGACACGCATGCGCAAAGATATATTATATGGCAGTTTTTTGGTATCGCCATCAGTACTTTTTTGAGCAGTCTTTCGTACATTTTTCGGAAATTCATACAGAACGCCGTATTTTACTTTTGTGTGACACTGGCAACAGCCCCTTTCTTAAGGCCCAGAATCCCACGCGACAATATCTCGCTCGCACATTTGTACCTTGAAGGTATTGAAGGTATAAATTGATTGAGTATAAATTTCAAAAAGTGGTCAATATTAACGCGCGGGATTTTGGACCTAAAATAGTATTTAATTGAGCTGGTAATGTGCGTTCAAAATAATTTATCAATTGCTGTTGCAATTATTATCTTTGATAAGGATCATCGAGCCAGTAGATACGTTCTACTCACGCGTTTATCAGATAATGCTATTGTAATTAAATCACTTAAGTATATCGGCTTTTGATGCTTACGTATTTATATTTACTCTCCTATCAGCATAATGATGATGCGTAACAATAACTCCAACAACATGTTAGTGGTCTTTGGGCTATCACAGAACTAGACTTGTTTAGTTCATATTATATCAAACATATTTATAGTAATGCCTAGATCACACGTACCGATTACTCGGCCGAGACATGTTTTGGGTTGAGCTGACCCGAAATCACTAAAAAATCACGGGGGCATAGCTTCCTTCATAGGGCATGGTTTCAAATAAAAAATAAACTTTTTTTATAATTCACACACTCACATCCCTGCACTAGGATTCCATGTGTTGCAGGTAGCATGGACAATACAAGACATCACAACATTCAAGACCCGAGAACAAACATTTGTGTTCGTCACACACATATTCACCCCGGCCGGGGATTGAAACCGGAACACCAAGCTTCGTAGGCAGGGTCACAATCAATTAACTGTAATAAATTTGGCTAAGCCACGGTGCAGTCAAATTTATTACATTTAATTGTTTAAAACTGTGCACATAAAGATCATTCAGTAAGAAACAACAGTTTATTCTGATAGGACATACAACAGGTACTAATTTTCTCTCACTATATCCAAGTTTGTTGCGTAGAGCGAGTACCCGTCGTCCGGTCTGTCGGGCGGACAGAAGCGGCGGCTGTGCGTGGGCATCGCGTTGAGCGGCGGCGCGCGCGTGGTGCTGTTGGACGAGCCCACCTCGGGCATGGACCCCGCCTCGCGCCGCGCGCTCTGGGACCTGCTGCAGAGGGAGAAGAAAGGTACCACTTACTACCGTGTCTAGACATTTCCTTCAGCCGATACCTACAGCTTCATGCCAGCGCGGCTGTGCGTGGGCATTACGTTGAGCGGCGGCGCGCGCGTGGTGCTGTTGGACGAGCCCACCTCGGGCATGGACCCCGCCTCGCGCCGCGCGCTCTGGGACCTGCTGCAGAGGGAGAAGAAAGGTACCACTTACTACCGTGTCTAGACATTTCCTTCAGCCGATACCTACAGCTTCATGCCAGCGCGGCTGTGCGTGGGCATTACGTTGAGCGGCGGCGCGCGCGTGGTGCTGTTGGACGAGCCCACCTCGGGCATGGACCCCGCCTCGCGCCGCGCGCTCTGGGACCTGCTGCAGAGGGAGAAGAAAGGTACCACTTACTACCGTGTCTAGACATTTCCTTCAGCCGATACCTACAGCCTCATGCCAGCGCGGCTGTGCGTGGGCATTACGTTGAGCGGCGGCGCGCGCGTGGTGCTGTTGGACGAGCCCACCTCGGGCATGGACCCCGCCTCGCGCCGCGCGCTCTGGGACCTGCTGCAGAGGGAGAAGAAAGGTACCACTTACTACCGTGTCTAGACATTTCCTTCAGCCGATACCTACAGCTTCATGCCAGCGCGGCTGTGCGTGGGCATTACGTTGAGCGGCGGCGCGCGCGTGGTGCTGTTGGACGAGCCCACCTCGGGCATGGACCCCGCCTCGCGCCGCGCGCTCTGGGACCTGCTGCAGAGGGAGAAGAAAGGTACCACTTACTACCGTGTCTAGACATTTCCTTCAGCCGATACCTACAGCCTCATGCCAGCGCGGCTGTGCGTGGGCATTACGTTGAGCGGCGGCGCGCGCGTGGTGCTGTTGGACGAGCCCACCTCGGGCATGGACCCCGCCTCGCGCCGCGCGCTCTGGGACCTGCTGCAGAGGGAGAAGAAAGGTACCACTTACTACCGTGTCTAGACATTTCCTTCAGCCGATACCTACAGCTTCATGCCAGCGCGGCTGTGCGTGGGCATTACGTTGAGCGGCGGCGCGCGCGTGGTGCTGTTGGACGAGCCCACCTCGAGCATGGACCCCGCCTCGCGCCGCGCGCTCTGGGACCTGCTGCAGAGGGAGAAGAAAGGTACCACTTACTACCGTGTCTAGACATTTCCTTCAGCCGATACCTACAGCTTCATGCCAGCGCGGCTGTGCGTGGGCATTACGTTGAGCGGCGGCGCGCGCGTGGTGCTGTTGGACGAGCCCACCTCGGGCATGGACCCCGCCTCGCGCCGCGCGCTCTGGGACCTGCTGCAGAGGGAGAAGAAAGGTACCACTTACTACCGTGTCTAGACATTTCCTTCAGCCGATACCTACAGCCTCATGCCAGCGCGGCTGTGCGTGGGCATTACGTTGAGCGGCGGCGCGCGCGTGGTGCTGTTGGACGAGCCCACCTCGGGCATGGACCCCGCCTCGCGCCGCGCGCTCTGGGACCTGCTGCAGAGGGAGAAGAAAGGTACCACTTACTACCGTGTCTAGACATTTCCTTCAGCCGATACCTACAGCTTCATGCCAGCGCGGCTGTGCGTGGGCATTACGTTGAGCGGCGGCGCGCGCGTGGTGCTGTTGGACGAGCCCACCTCGGGCATGGACCCCGCCTCGCGCCGCGCGCTCTGGGACCTGCTGCAGAGGGAGAAGAAAGGTACCACTTACTACCGTGTCTAGACATTTCCTTCAGCCGATACCTACAGCTTCATGCCAGCGCGGCTGTGCGTGGGCATTACATTGAGCGGCGGCGCGCGCGTGGTGCTGTTGGACGAGCCCACCTCGGGCATGGACCCCGCCTCGCGCCGCGCGCTCTGGGACCTGCTGCAGAGGGAGAAGAAAGGTACCACTTACTACCGTGTCTAGACATTTCCTTCAGCCGATACCTACAGCTTCATGCCAGCGCGGCTGTGCGTGGGCATTACGTTGAGCGGCGGCGCGCGCGTGGTGCTGTTGGACGAGCCCACCTCGGGCATGGACCCCGCCTCGCGCCGCGCGCTCTGGGACCTGCTGCAGAGGGAGAAGAAAGGTACCACTTACTACCGTGTCTAGACATTTCCTTCAGCCGATACCTACAGCCTCATGCCAGCGCGGCTGTGCGTGGGCATTACGTTGAGCGGCGGCGCGCGCGTGGTGCTGTTGGACGAGCCCACCTCGGGCATGGACCCCGCCTCGCGCCGCGCGCTCTGGGACCTGCTGCAGAGGGAGAAGAAAGGTACCACTTACTACCGTGTCTAGACATTTCCTTCAGCCGATACCTACAGCCTCATGCCAGCGCGGCTGTGCGTGGGCATTACGTTGAGCGGCGGCGCGCGCGTGGTGCTGTTGGACGAGCCCACCTCGGGCATGGACCCCGCCTCGCGCCGCGCGCTCTGGGACCTGCTGCAGAGGGAGAAGAAAGGTACCACTTACTACCGTGTCTAGACATTTCCTTCAGCCGATACCTACAGCCTCATGCCAGCGCGGCTGTGCGTGGGCATTACGTTGAGCGGCGGCGCGCGCGTGGTGCTGTTGGACGAGCCCACCTCGGGCATGGACCTCGCCTCGCGCCGCGCGCTCTGGGACCTGGGAGAAAAAAGGTACCGCATACTACCGTGTGTAGTCATTTACATCAGCCGGTACCTACTACCACGTCTCAAGGCGGCTGTCATCATTTGTCTTTCTCGAAACATTTTGACAGTCGAATTGGTATCGTTCCATCACAGAAGGAAAGCTAATTGACGTTATTCTAAATCCAAAAAGGTGGACGGCTCAAGATGGCGGACTAGTTATTTTTAAGCACTACCATATTATGGGTATTAAATTAAAGGGTTTGCTTTAAAGCTTGTTTATTAAAAATGTACGTTAAACTCGGGCGAATGAACATGAGACCTGGCTGCCACGTGGCTCGGAACTTGATGCTTCCCCCGCTGCCCCGCGCGGCGCTCTCCGTGACTCTTCTTCCTCCAATTGCGAAATCTTATCATTACCAAGTATTACAGGATCTCTTCTCTATCAAGATTATCTAATTCCACCCTGTACTTTGTACAAACGTCATTCGAGCCAGGTGTCAAGTTCATTGAATTATTCTGTCACCCTGCTCAGTCCCCCTAGGGTGACATATGGGTCAAAAAAGTTCTATCTGTCCCACCGTTGCTGATAGGGTGACAGATGGAACTTTTATTAATCGCCCGAGTAGTAAATAGTATCGTCATTCCAGGACGTTCGATGATCCTCACGACTCACTTCATGGACGAGGCGGACTACCTCGGCGACCGCATCGCGATAATGGCGCACGGGCGGCTGCAGTGCGTCGGCTCCCCGCAGTTCCTCAAGCGCAACCACGGCGTGGGGTACCAACTGGTCGTGGTCAAGGATAGCGGGTTCGACTACCGCGCCTGCTTGGATCTCATCAGCAAACACATCCCGGGGATCACGGTCAACGATGATAGAGGTAGGTCTTAAAGGTTTTTGGCGATACGGATGGTTGAGTGGCGAGTGTGTTGGATTGCCATGCCGGTGTCGCGGGTTCGATTCCCGCTTCAGGACAAACATTTGTGTGATGAACATCGGTGTTTGTCCCGAGTTTGGGTGTTCTCTATAAAGAGTATGTAAGTATTGTATCAGTTATCTGGGTTCCCATAGTACAAGCTCTGCTTAGTTCGGGGTACAAACTCTACTTAGTTTGGGGCTAGATGGCGTTGTGTAAAATGCCCAAAAAAACATAAGTAAAGTAGCAAGACAAACGAAGCACTCATACTTGGCTTTCTATGAATTTTCTAAGTCAAAACAAAAAGCACTCAAAAATTCACTTGTTTGATTTTGTGAAGTCGAAGAAGAGAATGCACAATTCAACGGTGGTAGAAAGATGTAGAGAAAAGTGACGACTGGGCTCAGTGGCTCGCCCTGGGAGAGACCTTCATCCAGCAATAGACTGATACAAATTGATGATAAAGCAATGTTTTATTGCAGGTTCAGAAATAACATTCAGCTTACTGAACGAGCACGCGCACCTGTTCGAAACCATGCTGGCAGACCTGGAGAGCCGCGTCGACACCATCCGGTTCAAAAACTATGGCCTCATTGCGACCACGCTCGAAGATGTGTTCATGTCGTTAGTATCTATCTACTATAAAATACAGCACCAATTTTTTATTATAAAAAAAAGGGCAATGCAGACGGGTGACGGGTGCAATGAATGTCTACAAAATGGCAGAGTGACAGCGGCGCGAGTGCGGCGCCCGAGCCGAGGTTTTGCGAGCTGGCTTGAGCTAGGTACCCGGGTTTGCCAAACGATGAATAAAACTTAAATTATTATCAATTAAAGGTACTGCCTGACGCAAATCCATAGGAAAACGACTAACGGTAACAGTTATCCAATTTAAATCAAATTTATTTTGTCAAAAATTTGACCTAATTTTTCAAGTTTTTTTGCCGTATATGTGTTCAGTAACGGCAACTGACTATGCGTATTTTTTTTATGGTGATAAAATTTGACCGTGTATAATTATGTGTAATAAGGTTTCCTTCTTTTTATCTCAACTAAACACTATATAGCGATCTGTGTCCACCTGTAATTGGTTTTGCATGTACCTAATGTGAAAACAATAGTATTGTTAAATAAACATTTACCCATATAAACACTGTTGGTTAAAATAAAGCCTCGGTCCAAGAAAGGGGTGATATAAGTTTGAAGCATTTGTTAGACCATTTTTTTTTATTTCAAACAACTGGAATTCATTCCATTCAAGAAAAAACAAGATATAAATTTAAAAAAATAATTTTATAACTTTAAGATTTAAGGGTAATCCTCAAATCCGAATTCCATACAAAATGTTTCGGACAAATACTCAAAAAGTACGCCGTATTATAGTAATTTAAATAATAATTTAGATTTTATACGTGTTTTAAAATTAACCCTACTAACTTAAAAACACGTATAAAATCTAAATTAAAGTATGAAACCTTTCACTTTTTTTGTTCACGATATCAAAAAACATGGACGAAACGAATAGTGTGAAGAAATTACTATAATACGGCGTACTTTTTGAGTATTTGTCCGAAAAAAATTGTATGGAATACAGATTTGAGGATCCCCTTAAATCAAAATTAAATAAATATTAAATCATTACTGAATCAAAATTAAATCGTAATTTAATGCGGATTACTTTAAGGCTGGTTGAATTAAGATGGTTCTTAGCTATGCTTCTTATGATGTTTCTTCTCGCATTTGAAAGATAAAAGAAAATTTTTTTTTTCGTCGATTCAAACGACAATCGACATCGACATGGAAAAAAATATGAAATCGAACTGGCTTACGTTTCTTGTTTATTTCAACTGGTTTTCGGTTTGTGTAGACTGGGAGCAGACCTGGCGCCTGTGAACTCAGTTTCGGATGACGTCACGCTCCCCTCTGAAGCCGACTCTTTGGATCAATGTAAGCGCTGACTCATTAGATACTAATAATAATTAATACATGTCACAATTTCCCATTCTCACATCATTTCGCCAATCACTCAACTCATTTGTGGACATAATAGAAAATATTCGATACTGTTTCGACAAGCAATTCATATGTAGGAAAGAACCGATTAACATTCTACCAAGTTTACATACGGATATTTGTGCTTATATCTCGCAATTATTTTAAACTTTTATTTGTGTAGGTACAGTTATTGAGTCATGAGACAAACATTTTTTCTAATCTAATATCTATCTGACGGCACCGTGGCTTAGTTGGTAGTGACCCTGCCTACTAAGCTTGGTGTTCCGGGTTCGATCCCCGGCCGGGGAAAATATATGTGACGAACACAAATGTTTGTTCTCGGGTCTTGGATGTTGTGATGTCTTGTGTGTGTCCATGCCACCTGCGACACAGGGAATCCTAGTGCAGGGGTGTGAGTGTGTGAATGTCAATGTTAATGTTATTTATTTATCTGATATTGTATACGTTGTATACTACTCGGGCGAATAAACATGACACCTGGCTCGAATGACGTTTGTGCAAAAAACAGCGTGGAATTGGATAATCTTGATAGAGAAGCTTTAGAGAAGAGGTTCTGTTATACTTCGTAATGATAAGGCTTCGCAGAAGAAACACGGAGGGCGCCGCGCGGGGCAGCGGGGGAACCATCAAGTTCCGAGCCACGTGGCCGCCAGGTGTCATGTTCATTCGCCCGAGTAGTACACAGAAGTACTAAAGTATAGAAACCCAATGTACATTCAAAATGCTACAAATAAAACACACACAGCACATTGGCTAACTTCTAGTACATTTCGGTCCGATGCTAATTTTCGAAAGAGAAGTAACAGGGCTAGATATATATTATTTGTTAAAACTACTAGGCTTTTTCATTGTTAATAAAACTACATCGTAAAAAGTAACAAACATTATTTGAAAATGGAGATATTTCATATTTATCGACAAGGTGTCTGAAATTTTTTGGTCCTGTCTTACGACTTCATTTTGTTTTGATACTGTCCATCTATAGGAACACTGTTATTCATCTATGGTTGTAGATATACGTCTTAAGCCGGGTCCAGATATGTACGATTACCGTATCCGTATCGCCGACGCGTATCATGATCGCCTATGTGGACGGGTGATGATACGCAGATATCTGGAACTGGCTTTACACTGCGTCCTGTTCGTGATCACAAAAAGTATTTTGTGATTTTTGGTAACAACTTTTTTTATTCAGTACAGAGCCTAAGCGATATTCCCGAACAAGAGGTGAGGGGCATCAGGCTCCTGTGGCAGCACGTGAGGGCGATGTGGCTCAAGCTGTGGCTGGTGTTATTCCGCTCCTGGGGCACGATGCTGATGCAGCTCGCTGTGCCCGTCGTGCTGATCAACACGACGCTGATCGTCTCACAGTTCGTCTTGTCATTTACGAGCACGATTGTACCCCGGAATCTGACGCTCACTGATGGGTAAGTAAAGTACAGTTTATCAGAGCATAAGCCATATTCCCGAACAAGAGGTGAGGGGTATCAGACTCCTGTGGCAGCACGTGAGGGTGATGTGGCTCGTGTGGTCGCGTTCGTGGGTACTGTGCTGATGCAGCTCATCTCACAGTTTTTCCTATCGTTTTCAAGCACCATTGTACCCCGGAATCTGACGCATACTGATAGGTTAGTTATTATAAAATTTAAGAAATGTTAAAGTTATGATATTTTTTATTAATGGTTAGAAAGATCCGTTGAAATCTATATAACATCACTTCTATCTATTGCTATACTTGTCCTTTAGGTGTCGATGACACAGGGCTAGTTTACAAGCTACAAGCCAGCGCTGTCAACTCGCCGGCTTGGAGCTGTAAACTAACCCTGATCATCGACGCTTTAAAAATTTGTCTGTAACTCAGTTAGTTTTAGAGGTATTGATATTTCGTTTTCACGGTTACACTAGTGTTTTGTATTTGAAATGAATCTAAGCGACAAATTTGTGTTATTTTGTAAATTATAGGTTCTCTGAAACGGAAACCCTTCTCGCCTTCGACGGCACATCGCTGAGCTCGCTGGGCGGGCACGCGAGGCTGGCGTACGAAAGCATATTCGCAAACTCCGGCATCCACAAAATGCGCCTCACCCTAGTCGCCAACCAGACCATCGACCAGTATTATATGGAACGGGTACGGTAACATTTATTATAGCCAATTTTTATTGAAAAAAGCCAAGCCAAGCGGAATTTAGGGTCATTCCAGATCGGTAACACCCCGTCATCAACACTGTGGACGATCGGGATCGACCATCGCAACTTTTTATTTCCCGATCGTACACAACTTGTACAAAAGCACGTGCTTAACGGTGAAGGAAAACATCGTGAGAAAACTGGCATGTCATAGAACTTAAAAAGTTTGAAAACATGTTTCAAGTGCACGAAAAGAGCATCTTCGAGGCGCACTTGAAATCCTTTCACCACACTGGTTCGAAAGAACTAGTGACACGAAAGGAAGCAGAAGACAACTAGTACAAGAATCATAATATAAAAAGCGGATTTTAATAATATAATACATACAACATAAACATAGGTATATTAACTAAGTTAATTTAAGAAAAACAGTAAGTAGCACAAAGAAAGAGAAGCACAATTTTTTTTTAATATGGTACCTTATTTTCAGGCTTCCAACCCTTATGCGATGGGCGCAATGCGTCACAGCGTGCTAATCGGCGCAACCTTTACCGAAAATTCCGCGACCGCTTGGTTCAGTAACTTCGGCTACCACGACGTGGCCAACTCGCTAGCAGCTGTTCACTCGGCCCTGTTGAAGGCGAGGAACTCTATGGCACATCTGCATGTATATAACCACCCTTTGGAAGCCACTTATAACAACCAGGTGAGAATGTTTTTTTTTTTTACTATTAAAGGCTTGCGTTTGACACCATTTCACCTGATGGTAAGTGACGAAGTGGTCGACGATGTAGCACGCTTACCTAGAATAATCATTTGCACTCGTGCCTTGACGACACCCAAATTATAGTGTTCGGGAAACACTGACGTTCGCATATCCTACCAATATTATAAACGCGAAAGTTTGTAAGTATGGATGGATGTTTGTTACTCTTTCACGTAAAATACAATAATATAGCTTATACATCAGAATAACACATAGGCTACAATTTATAAAGATACCTACGCAGACGAAATCGCGGGCACTAGCTAGTTTTGAAATAAAAATGATTGGTCACCTTTCTTTAACCCGGCGAGAATGTGGTAGGGTCTATTTGACCCTGCTCATTTTGTTTCATCTACAGTTTGTTGCCGTGCAGTCGTACGCTGTCGTATACTAAGCGACAAACAAGTTTTCCTTTGGCGTACCACGTGACAAAGATGCGCAGAACCAATTTGACCTAAGATAAATAAATAATAAAAATAAAATAATGTTTATTAACACAAAAACAAACTGGTACATACTAAGTTACTAAGCTTATGAACCTTATATTAAAAAATCGTACCACTGGTAAACCATGTTCCCCGCACTAGGTCTAAAAAGCCTGTATGGGGGTAAGAAATTCATTTACGTACTACATATTTAAATCTAAATCTAAACTACAGAAACTCAAAGAAAAAATATATTAGGTTTGATTTGAAGTCGATGTAAGTCTGAGCAATTATCTTTTAAACATATTGTGTCACGCAAAAACCCGTTGCATCATATGTGTTATTTTTTTAATGTGGGTTTATTGCCACAAAAACTTGACTTATTAAATAGTAAGTTAGTTTAGTAAGCGAACCAACTACATGTAAGTACTTAACTATTTTTATCCTAAGATCCTAATGACAACCTACTCCAATGTTATACCTAATATGAATAGTTTTAACTAATTTTCAGTTTAAATAAGTCCTCACAAATCTGTTTTCTAAACAATGTATTTTTAATTTTTTGGCTATTCTTGATTTATATAGATAAAAACATTTTTTTCAAATACAAATAGACCACCATCTGTAACTATAACTAAGTACGTAATTTTTAAGTTACCAATCAATAAATATATTCAATATTCAATTCAATATTCAGTTTACTAACCTCATGGCTTTTTTCAGAACGACATGGTTCAAATGGTAATGATACTCTCAATGCAACTCGCAAACGGAATCGGCAGCAGCATCGGCATTGTCAGCGCAGTGTTCATCATGTTCTACATCAGAGTAAGCATATGAATACTTATAAAATATGATTACATTTTCTGTACTTCGATAATCCGTTCATTCTGTTTAGTAAATAAGCTTCAGGGTTTTTAGCGAGAATATCTATACGCGCATACCACGTGCTCATAACAGTGATGGAAACATCTTGAGGAAACCAGCATGTCGAGTAACATAAAAATAAATATGATTTATTTCATGTGAAATCCATCAATAAGTATATAAATATTTTGGACATTTCATACAGCGCCATCTAACCCCAAACTAAGCAGAGCATGTAATATGGGAACCAGATAACTGATACAATACTTTGAATAAATGAAAACTCTTCTTGCATAATACAGGTGTGTGTGGTCTTACTATAAATTTTGGATCACTGCATCAACTTTTTTTTTTTTGTTATTATATACATAGAAAACACCCAGACTCAAGACAAACACCGACGTTCATCACACAAGTGTTTGCGCTGAAGTGGGAATCGAACCCGCGATACCGGCGTGGCAGTCCAACACACTTGCCCCTCGAACAATCGTGTCGTCAATCGTTATGAGGGACCAGATGTATTAGGACCTATTCGCTTTCCCAGTCGAGAGTAGGCCTGAATCATGTTAAGCTAAGAAACATGTAAAGCTGACGTTGCTATGCTAATGCATCGCAATAATTGCAGTACTCTGACTAATCTGTGACTTGCAGGAAAAGACGTCAGGTGCAAAGTTGCTGCAACAAGCGGCGGGTCTGCAGCCGGCGGTGATGTGGTTCAGCGCCGCCGTGTTCGACTGGCTGTGGTTCATCTGCATCGCCATCACCATTCCCCTGTCCTGCTTCGCGTTTGGCATCATAGGACTGTCCACGTTCCTTGAACTGAGTAAGACTGCCAAAGGGAAAGTCTTCAGTTATTTTGAATTAAGGGGCATCCTCAAATCTGAATTCCATACAATTTTTT
Source organism: Lobophora halterata (assembly GCA_932526365.1). Taxonomy (NCBI): domain Eukaryota; kingdom Metazoa; phylum Arthropoda; class Insecta; order Lepidoptera; family Geometridae; genus Lobophora; species Lobophora halterata. Next base: position 6,016,421 of record OW052012.1, read on the forward strand.
TCGGACAAATACTCAAAAAAGGTTCCGGTTTATAGAGAGGCATCTGGTTTAGAGGGATCTTGTTTACGGCACGGTACGTGATCCATAATGCAGCAATAAACGAAGCTATTACTTTAATTTAGATTTTATATGTGTTTTAAAATTAACCCTACTAACTTAAAAACACGTATAAAATCTAAATTAAAGTATGAAACCTTTCACTTTTTTTGTTCACGAAATCAAAAAAACATGAACAAAACGAATAGTGTGAAGAAATTACTATAATACGGCGTACTTTTTGAGTATTTGTCCGAAACATTTTGTATGGAATTCGGATTTGAGGATTACCCTTAAAAACAAAACTACAGAACCGATTTTAATCTGAAAGCATATTCAATTAAACAAAAAAAAAATTCTTCACATACAATAAACATGCGCAGTAACGACCCCCTCCCCCTTTTCCCGTATCGTTCAGCGCTAAACTTACGTGCCGCTACTTATAACCAGCTGCGTGACGTGTGTGAGTGGTCCCCAGGCCGCCTGTACCTGTGCATCGTGGTGTACGGCGCGGCGATGCTGCCCTTCAACTACCTGCTCTCGCACGTGTTCAAGGGGCCCGCCATCGGATTCGTCGTCGTTTTCTTCATAAACACACTGTTTGGTAAGTTCATTGCTGTGAGCATAACACACTGTGCAACGAAGAAAAAATCAAACTTTGTTTAGGATGCCAGGTACCAGCAAACCTAGGAAGAACACTGCCCAACCGCGTTGCCATAGACTGGAACAAGTTGCCACATATAGTGATCAGTGCCCCCTGAGTGAACTCTTTCAAAAATAGACTGGATAAATATTAAAAATTTGCACTGTCAAAAACAGTCAAGATATATTATATACGCACATATATATATATATACGCACATCAGCTTTAAGCTGCCTGTGTATCATAAATAATAATAATGGTAGCCTTATTTTTGCTAGCCTCGCAGTGTTTTTTTGCTTGCTTCACTCAACTAAGATCTTGGTTTTTATGTTTATAGATGTACGGTATGCAATCGTACTTAATCTATTGAATCAATCGGTCTAAAAGAGGAATGTATTGTCATGTGACCTGGAGTAACATTTAGACCTGGTTTTTAGAGAGGGATCTGGTTTATAGAGAGAGATCTGGTTTATAGAGAAGGATCTGGTATATAGAGAATGATTTGATTTATACAGAGGGTTCTGGTTTATAAAGAGGGATCTGGTGTATAGAGAGGGATCTGATTTATAGAGAGGGTTCTGGTTTATAAAGAGGGTTTTGGTTTATAGAGAAGGATCTGGTTTATAGAGAGGGATCTGATTTATAGAGGGTTCCGGTTTATAGAGAGGCATCTGGTTTAGAGGGATCTTGTTTACGGCACGGTACGTGATCCATAATGCAGCAATAAACGAAGCTATTACTTTAATTTAGATTTTATACGTGTTTTAAAATTAACACTACTAATTTAAAAACACGTATAAAATCTAAATTAAGGTATGAAACCTTACTATTTTTTATTGACACAATCGGAAAACATAGACGAAACGAATATATATTTTCCTTCAATCTTGGCTTCTGTTTGGGATTCGTTAGCTCGTTTTTGGTGCTGTTTGTTATAAAGGTGAGTTTAGTTAATGGTACTTTTTTTAGGTAATCATATTTTACGTTGTTAGGCCATATATACTTTAATTTAGATTTTATACGTGTTTTTAAGTTAGTAGGGTCAATTTTAAAACACGTATAAAATCTAAATTAAAGTATGAAACTTTTCACTTTTTTTGTTGACGAAATCAAAAAAACATGGACAAAACGAATAGTGTGAAGAAATTACTATAATACGGCGTACTTTTTGAGTATTTGTCCGAAACATTTTGTATGGAAATTTGCCTTGAGGATTCCCCTTAAGCAGCAGAAGTAAACGAAGCTATTAAGCAGCAGAAGTGCGTGTTGCGTGTTGCAGGTATGCTGGGCCCGCAGATAGTGGACGCGCTGTTGATGCCGATGGTGGACGCGGCGCGGGCGGCGCACATCATCGACATGGTGCTGCAGTTCTTCCCCATGTACAGCTTCATCACCGCTGTCAGGTCAGCTTTATATTATACTAGCTTGTGCCCGCGACTTCGTCTGCGCAGGTATCTTTATAAATTGTAGCCTCTATCAAGTTATTTTGATGTATAAGCTATATTATTGTAAAGTTTTATTAAAATCCATTCCGTAGTTTTTATGTGAAAGAGTAACAAACATCCATGCATCCATCCATCCTAACAAACTTTCGCGTTTATAATATTAGTAGGATCATTACTTTACTGACATGGCTAAAAGTTAAGATATAAATAAATCAGAAATTACACACAGCGCCATCTAGCCCCAAACTAAAATTACTTGTACTATGGGACTACTGATACAAAAGTATTTTTTTTTTGGAAATACTTACATAGATACATTGTATAAACATAAGCATAATCAGCCGCTATTGTTCCCACTGCTGGGACTCAGGCCTACTCTCCGCCAGGAGAGCGGATGGGTATCAATCCACCACTTTGTACTATTAACTAACAAAAAGATGTGATAATTGATTGATACTTTACTTACTTACGTTACTTTGCGGAAATCCATTAAAATATTAACAAATAGTGTAAATACACTATTTGTTAATATTTGATATGAATATTTAGTAATAACAAAGGTTTTAATTAACTTAACTCTAGTTTAGAACTTTAGTATATATATATATATATAATACTATTTATACTAAAGTTCTAAACTAGAGTTAAGTTAATTGATTGATTCAGGCGTTACTTTGTTTATATTTATATAATTTGTTGATAGAGTAAAGTTAATTAAAACCTTTGTTTAGAAATAAAGCGAGTTATTACTAAATATATTTATACTATTTGTTAAAAAGATGTGTACTGTTCAGAACTTTGAACCAAGTGGAGATGACGATCCAGTCGTGCTTGCGCGCGTGCGACTTCATGACGACCGTGCTGCCCAACATGGAGGAGTGCAACATGCAGCTCATGTGCGACTTGTACGGCGCCTCGTGTTGCGGTACGGTACTTACTGTTTTATTGTTTATTTCATTTGCTTACATGTAAAATCGTCTTATTAGCTTAGGTTTTAATATAGTAGCTAGCGGTGTACAGTGACCCTGTCAGGGCACTGCAAACATTCTGTCCTATTAAATGATTTGAAATAATTAGATTACACACAAATTTTAAATGTCACTTTAAATAAGATTGTTATAATAGTTTTAGTATAATAATACCTATCAGTAAATGTGTTTTGAATGTCATAAAGAATTTAAATTCTCGAATTACTGTTCGAGGTAAATTTTATCAACTAGAAATTCGTTAACAGAATAGTAGCATCTTTGAATAAGTAAATTTTTAAGTTTTTTGTAAAATATATTGTAATTTTTTTCATTCTTAATAATGTCAGGGATTTTGTCAGGGACTTACCAACACATAGCATATTGTACGATGACACACTTTTTTAAACGCTAACGCTAACTTTTAAAGTCGCCCAGTTTCATCGGCATTTTTACAATCTGCTTGTTGACAATCCTTCCCAAAAGCTAACACGCGCAACGGTAGCTTTTAAACTCGCCAACAATCAGCTTGTAAAAAAGCTTGTGTGTCATTGACGCTTAACTACAAGTTTGAATGAGTCATCATCATCATCAGCCTGTCGCAGTCCACTGTTTGACGACATAGGCCTCTCCCAATGTGCGCCATCTCGCCTTATCTTCGGCTTGACGCATCCATCTTCTGCCTGCAGCCTTTCGCAGATCGTCACCTCACCTCACCTACCGATTTGCGGTCTCCACTCTAGATTTCATAAACTATAGCTTTTAACTTCTGAACCATTAGCTCAATTGGTTCAGAAGTTTCGGTGACTTTAAAGAACAAGCATCCGTCCATCTTTACAAACATTCGCATCTACTTGAATAACATGACTGGGACTAAAAAAGGAATGATGTGTATTTCAGATGAGTTATGACTGGTTTCAACCCGCCCTTTCGCTTGCGTTGCGAAATAACAAAACTACATTCTTAGTACGCTTCTACACTTCTTGACCAATATACCTTCTAAATTTCAAGGTTCTACGTTCAGTGGTTTGGCCTGTACATTGTCAGTCAGTCAACTAACCTAACTCAGGTCCAAGCTTTTTACATAATTGATAGGTTGATTGTTCCAGTGCGCGAGGACGCGTACTTCGAATGGGAGAAGCCAGGAATCCTGCGGTACCTCGTGATGATGATACTCTGTTGTATCATTTTGTGGATTCTCCTTATGGTGGTCGAGTACCGGCTTTTGAACAGGGTAAAATACTTTTGATATTTTTTGCAATGAGTTCGTATTTTTTGTGTCAGATTTGAAAGTTAGCCCTCTAGCATTTCCCCCTCTTGGATCCGCTAGGTACTAGATCAGGGGTCACCAATTAGTTTTGCTCGGGGTCCGTTGTAAGAAATGAAATGACCATCGCGGTCCGCACAAAATTGAATAGAAAAAAATATTTAGTAAACAAATGTAGGTAATTACGAAAATAACAGCTGATATTTTTTTACATATTAATGAGAAAAATGTCATTTTTGTGACTATCTGTCTAAAGTTTTGAGTATAATTGTTGCAAGCTATTGACATTTTTCCTAGAGATGTTCTCTTTCTCGTTTGTTAGCTCGTTACTTCGCCCGCGATTTTCGAATTGAATTGTCTAAAAAGCTAATGCGGGGGATATATTTTCATTAAATTATGACTCTGGGTGCAAGCTGGTCTGCAGCTTGCACATGAGAGAACATGCAAATGAGTCGGCGGTCCGGATGCGAACCGCGGTCCGCCATTTGGCCATTTGGGACCCCTGTACTAGATATTAGGAACCCATCACCCATCCTTTCCATATGGCTAGCCCATCGCACCACATCGTTTGGAACCACAGCCATATAGATATAATTCAAATTAAACCATATAAACGAAACCGTGAGCAGCGCGTAATAAAGATCGACTTCTCCAGATATTCACAAGGAAACGTACTCCGCCGCCTGTAGACCCGAGTGCACTGGACGCCGATGTAGCGGAGGAGGCGGCCCACGTGACTCGCGTCAAGCAGACCAGCCTGCGTCAACACGGGCTCGTGGCGAGCGGCCTCGCCAAGTACTACGGACCGCACCTGGCCGTCGACCAAGTCAGCTTCAGTGAGTACACCCCTCTATCTCTACATAGTATCTTCACATATTCTCAAGAACTCCGCCGCCTGTAGACGTGAGTGTACTAGCCGCTGATGTAGCGGAACAGGCGGCCCACGTGACTCGCGCCAAGCAGACCAGCCTGCGCAAACACGGGCTCGTGGCGAACGGCCTCGCCAAGTATACTAAGTGACAAACAACTTACTTAGTACCATATTACACGTGCGGTTCTCGCGGTAGACACAATTAATATGGAAGTGAACCGCGATGGGAAACCGCGCAGTGTAGTATGCGGCATACAACTTTCATATGATTGTGTCTAGTGCGGTTCAGAAGCGGATTCCCGCGGCGGGAAAACCGTCCGTATAGTATGGCACTTAGTAGGTATTCTTGAAAAAGCCGTGTTTGCCGTAGTTGCCTCGGTGCAGTGGTAGGTGCCTCGACTTTTAATCCGAAGATCGTGGGTTTAAACCCGTTCACCAATGGAATTTTCTGTTGAAAAAATGTATGTGTGCATTTAAACACGTGCTTAGCGGTGAAGAAAAACATCGTCAGCAAACCGGCATTTCATAGAACTTAAAAAGTTCGAAAACATGGTTCAAATGCACGAAAGGAGCCTTGAGGCGCATTTGAAAATCACCACACTGGTTCGAAAGAACTATTGACACGATAAGAAGAAGTATATTTGAAGCACTGATCTACTACTCAGGCGAATTAACATGACACCTGGCTGACACGTGGCTCGGAACTTGATGCTTCCCCCGCGGCCCCGCGCGGCGCCCTCCGTGTTTCTTCTTCCTCTAATTGCGAAGCCTTATCATTACTATGTATTACAGGACCTCTTCTCTATCAAGATTATCCAATTCCACGCTATACAAACGTCATTCGAGCCAGGTGTCATGTTTATTCGCCCGAGTAGTACTTACAATGTTATGTTTGTAGGTGTGAGTGACTCGGAGTGCTTCGGTCTTTTGGGTGTGAACGGCGCGGGCAAGACCACCACGTTCAAGATGCTGATGGGGGACGAGTCCATCTCCAGCGGGGCGGCCTACGTCGGCGGACACTCCGTCGAGAGCGAACTCACCTCCGTTCATAAGAATATCGGTGAGTTTTACTTGAGCAGTATTGTTCCGTTCCATACTACATAAACATAAATAACAAGAAATGTAGATTAAAATAGTTTTTATGCTTTTGCTCTATCTCGCTTCCTTTACGAAATATAGCGAATTTAAGGCCAGTTTCAGTGCTTGACCGCGTACGTATTTGTATGAAAATTCACAATTCGTGACAGTGCTCGACCGACCGTACGCACGCGTAACCTTGTAAATTCACAATTCGTGACAGTGCTCGACCGACCGTACGCACGCGTAACCTTGTAAATTCACAATTCGTGACAGTGCTCGACCGACCGTACGCACGCGTAACCTTGTAAATTCACAATTCGTGACAGTGCTCGACCGACCGTACGCACGCGTAACCTTGTAAATTCACAATTCGTGACAGTGCTCGACCGACCGTACGCACGCGTACGTTGTAAATTTTCATACAAATGACAAGCGCGACCGACGTACGCACCGACGGTCGGTCGAGCACTGAAACCGGCCTTATGGTTTTTTTAATGCATTGTCATTGAGTTGTGTGTGAGCTACCCTAAAAGCTTCAGCCGAATAGATAATCGGGACGTGATCGAGCTTGAGTCTGTTTTTCTTGCAGAGAGGATCTTGCAGATTCGAATCGGAACGACAGACAGACAAACTAGAAAGTGACTCAAAAAAACGTATGAAACTTGAAAAGGGCAGGCAGTGTAAAACATTAGTGTGAAACGTATAGCATTAGTACCTAAATCTCTTTATAATTTCAGGATACTGTCCGCAGTTCGATGCGTTGTTCAACGAGCTGACGGGCCGCGAGACGATACGCTTGTTCTCGCAGCTTCGCGGAATGCATCGCCGATCTGCCGACCTGCAAGCCAACACCCTGGCCACTGCCCTTGGTTTCCTCAAACATCTGGACAAAAAAGTAAGTAAACAATGAAATGTAGATTAGAAATATAGAAACCACTTTTTTTTTGCTTTTGCTCCATCTCGCTTCCTTTACGGAGATATAGCGGTGTTTATGGTTTTAGAATGCGTTTTTTAATAACTGGTTTTTTTCCAGGTCAGTGAATACTCAGGCGGTACAAAACGTAAGCTGAACACAGCCGTGGCTTTCCTCGGGAATACTCGGTTGGTGTTCGTGGACGAGCCCACCACGGGAGTCGATCCTGCGGCCAAGCGGCACGTGAGTACTCTCGTACTACCTAGAGCAGAGGTCACCAATTAGTTTCGCTAGGGGTCCGTTTTAAGAAATGAAATGATCATCGCGGTCCACACGACATTTTATTGAAAAAAAAAAAATATCACTGGAAAGTTCCGCATCTTTGTGTTTTAAAAGTCTTGTTTCCTTGGATATCGATATTTACCATCTGCAAAGTAGCTTTATCACTCCCGAAAACAATCGTTGCTCCATTCACCACCAGGATGCAGACGATCAACGCTTTCGCAATCCGGGAACTCTTTTTCGCTTGTTAGCTTTACTTCACCTGGCGGTTTTCGAATTCAACAAAGATAATGCGAGGGATACCTACATTTTATTAAATTTCGTACTCTGTAGTGGAAGTTGCACTGTTCTCGCGGTCCGCACAACACTTTGTGCGGACCGGACCGCCGACCCACTGGTCGGCGGTCCGGATGCGGACCGCGGTCCGCCATTTGGTGACCCCTGACCTAGACGTTACCGTACTCGGTCAACAAACATGAATACTGATATTTTTTTGCCCTGTTTTTCGCCTTAATCTTGCTCTAATATTGTCTATCTTAGTGTTCTAATAGGGACACCGTTTTTTTAAGGTTATTTATTTTTTCTTCTAGAACTGAATTTTCATTGTCATCAATCTATAGCCATACAGCCAGAAATTATTTATGTTATTTTTTTTGGGATAGTTCTCTCGGAAGGGGAGTCATTGAGAGCGATTTTTTTATATTCCACCCAACATTTACCATAGCCTGTCTCTAGCCTCTAAGGTTTGCTGGAAGAAAACTCTTGTTAGGGTTAAGCTCGCCTTTTTACACGTATTTTCTTTTATTTTTTATACTATATCCTGTTTTTGTGTACAATAAAGAATTACAGAATATTCTCATCTACTTTCTGCCAGTTACAAGGACGCTGATAGCATTATATATTTCATTAATAAAAACTGTCTATTGATTCTTTTCGGTACTTTTCTGATCCTCACTTAGTGATAGTTCATGCCGGCGAATGGAGTCGACCGTGAAATCAACCAATTGCGCCCGCATTAGCAAAAAGTTAATTGCATAGCGCAGCTATAATAGATAAAATTCACTGTTGCCTTCAACTACCATTATAGTTGTATTTCAAGGTCCACACAATTAAAAAGGCATTTGATATGGTATACGATTTTCTGATTGATCGAACGAAGCGAAGGTGCTTTGGTCTAGATACTAAACGAATTGGCGATTGTATGTGTGTCTGTTTTTCCGACAAACAGCTTATACAACCTTCGTGAAATTTGGCAGGTAGGTACAGTCAACATCAAAAGTCGATGGCCATATTCAGATTTTCAAAATCGCTTTACACCATATTATATTTTTAACAATGTGATGTACAGTAAATCTTGAACTTTGATGATAATCATTAAATACTGGAGCTTGTCATGTTGAGCGATTTAGGCATAATAAATGCTGTAGACCGATTTGAAAATCTGAATGTGGTCATCGACTTTTGATGCTGACTGTACATGGATAAATTTCAATAGTTTCTAGTTCGTAGATAAACCGAATCTGAGGGATGAATGCCATATGTCACTAGAAGAGTGTTAGATATGAAAGTAGATGGATTTACGAGAAGAGGAAGACCAGAAACCCGAAAAGATGGATGGACTGTGTGAAAGAGGATATGAACAAAGCAGGCGTGAGTACAGAGATGACGGCTGATAGAGACGAATGGAAGAAGACGACATGTTGTGCCGACCCCACCTAAGTGTGGGATAAGGGCAGAGCGATGATGAGATGAACCAAATTAGTTTAGGAGGTAGAAATGAAATGAAATGATACATTTATTTGCATGAATATAGGTGGCTACATTTGTTGGTTGTATAACTTTCTGTAATTCTTTATTGTACACACAAACATATTAGAATACAAATCATAAAAGAAAAGACATGTACAAAGGCGAGCTTAACCCTAATAAGAGTTTTCTTCCAGCAAACCTTCTGAGGTTAGAGAGAGGCCATGGAAATTGTGGGGGCGTGTACAGTAACATAAATAATAATGGATAAATTAAAATTATGAAGAAGAAAATATATATAATGTTTGCATAAAAATATATCTAAATACATATAATAAATACTACTAAGATATATAATTAAACTAGAATTAATACCTATACATAAATACATATATATATATATATATATATATATATACATATATATATATATATGTATATATATATATATATATATATATACTATATACTATATATACTAACATAAATACTGAATATATCACAGTGATAAGTAGTGGTCTTTGACTCTGCTTCTGAAAATATTTGAAACTTTGAATCACTATATTCGACCTTTCGGTCGTGCAAATGTTTTAAGTACTTAGTACTAGGTCCAAATTAACTAACTACAATGAATAAGCTGCTATCGATACCTAAATTATTAACTTAACTACATAGTGTTTAAATTAGAATATCAATGCTTGAGTTCAGTATCCGTCTAGTAGAGGTGCCTATAAGAGTCAATCCATGAAGCAAATCTTATCAGAGTTAGGTGGTTAATAAAAGTCACAATAAATAGTACACAGCAAGTCAAAATTTAAAATTCATAAAATCATCAATAGTTTAGAAAACGGTTTCGCAGAGCATGTTCGTTTCGTGAGCAGAGAAGGCGCGAGGGGTCTTCTTTCGGGGCTAATTTTTTATCATTAACAGGTGTGGCGCGCTGTGCGTAGCGTGCAAAAGGCGGGCAGGGGCGTGGTGCTGACGTCACACAGCATGGAGGAATGCGAGGCGCTGTGCTCGCGACTCACCATCATGGTCAACGGACGGTTCCAGTGTCTCGGCACGCCGCAGCATCTCAAGAACAAGTTTTCAGAAGGTAAAATAAGCGCTACACACTCACTCTAGTTGCACTAGGAAACCGCGTGTCGCAAGTGGCATGGACATGACATCACAACATGTAACACCCAGTCAGAAATTGATATAATAGATGAAGAGGAGTGCATACCTGTCTAAATATATTTTCGAAAAATCTCTTATACGACCCTTTTTGCTTTCTTCTTCCGCTCGTCTCTATCAGCCTTTATCCCTGTTCTTACAGTGGTTCTATTCATATCATATTTCATCTAACTGTATCAGTGACTATCTTTTCTTTGTTTTTTTTTTAAGTATACATGTATATTTTTTCAAACATGTATTGTATGTGAGGTGTTATACAACTCTGAACTTTTTTGTAGGATATACGCTCACCATAAAGATGAAATTGGACGATCACGCGCGGACTTCTACAGCAAGCTCCGTGACAGAGGCGGTCAAAGCTTTCGTACAGTCGAACTTCGTAGAACCGAAAATCATGTAAGTACTAGCTGCTCGCGGCTTTTCCTAATCTTTCAGTCCATTATGTGTGGATAGGATAAAGGATGAACTTACTTTTTTTATACAAGTAAGTATCACTCCTGCCATATTGAGAACTGTTGGTGGTGCAACACTTCTATACGCACGTCTACTTAGAAGATAAGAAAGACATTTTGATAATCAGTCTTAAAAACCCAGTAATTTCATTAGCAGTTTATATAATTTCATGAATAATTCGTCAGAGTATCTGGCACTGAGCCCGCCAACGTTTGTACAGCTACTAAAATCCCTGTTGTTTTCAGGGAAGAGTACCAAGGAGTAATAACTTACTATTTGTCGGATCGCAGCGTGCCTTGGTCCAGAATGTTCGGTATAATGGAGCGCGCCAAACGTGACCACGACGTGGAATATTACAGCATCTCTCAAACCACATTGGAACAAATATTCTTGCAATTCACTAAATATCAAAAGGAACAGTCGGCGTTATCAAAGTAGGTCAGTGTATCATCTATAGGATGCCAAAGATATTTGAGTCGTGTCTCGCTCGCACGTTTGAGATTAGTTATTGACATTATATCTAAGTAGATAAATATTGTGTTTTTAGTATGTAATTAAGTGTAAATATATAGACATACCTACTAGACCTTGATGCCTAGCTTATAAGTTGCTTTTTTACTAAATGTTTTTTTATACTATGTACTAAAGTTATAAATAAAAACATAATAGTTTTATGAAAAGATTTTATTTCATTTAAATCTAAGTATTTATCACAGTGATTCATAACAATAAATCTATCACAATGTTAGAATTTAAAATATTTATAAGATATTTGTAAAATAAAAAAAAACGAAAATTTTAGGTTATGTTTTCAGTTTTGCGAACCCCTCGATCGATTCGTCATGAATAAGTGTATCCCTTTAGGAAACCCCTAAAACGTGTTATTTTTGCTCTATCTCGCTTCCTTTACGAGATATAGCGGTTTTTATGTTTTTTGAGGTTAGGTTGACATTGCATGGTAATAAATAGGTTTTGAAAACAAAAAAAAAAACCAAAATTTTAGGTTGTGTTTTCAGGTTTGCGAACCCCTCGATAGATTTGTCATGAATTAGTGTATCCCTTTAGAAAACCCTAAAAAGTGTAATTTTTGCTCTATCTCGCTTCCTTTACGAGTAATAGCGGTTTTTATGTTTTTTTGAGGTTAGGTTGACATTGCATGGTAATAAATAGATTTAGAATGCAGTGTCATCAAGTTGTGAGCTACTAAAGTTGCAGCTAGATCGCTAATCGGGAAGTGCTCGAAATTTGTGTTGCAAGATTCAACGCGGAAGAACAGACAAACATGAAGCCCGTCACACACGCAGCTATAATATATATTTCTATGACTTGAATATTTGTATAGAAAATATATCGTAATATGCCTTGCTATAATATATATTATGGCTACGTGTGTAACGGGCTTGAAAGGGACTCACTAAAAAGCCTCCAGCACCGAAAACTTAAGTAATAGGTAATCATAATAAGACAAGGAGTTCTATAATATAATTTATTTAATTATTTATCCCCAAAATAGTAAATTTTAAATAAATCTCCGATCGCAAGAGCTATTTTTTTCGACTGTACTTCGTGAAAACATAACTAGAATAATCTCAAAGTTGGCTTGCCGTCCTGCAGTCGACGTAATAGTAGGGGAGGCGAAGATGCTAAATGAGGATTTGCTCGAGCGCCTTAGAGACCCATTGGGTTGCAAAGCTTAGATGATAAGAAAAAAATGTTACGTAATATATAACTTTTCATCGGTGGGGGAAGCGGCTGTAGGTTTTTTAAAATGTAAAAAAAAACTGTTGCATGGACATACTCGAGCGCGTCAGATATTGATAATATCAATGTCCTACGTATTTTTAATAATGTACGTATGTTAATCTGATCGTTTGCATGATGGTGATGGCTGTACGTAAGGGTTAAAAAAATAATAATCAAACTCGTCAGATTTTCTAAGGGGGTGTTAAGTGGAGCATAAAAAAGGTCTCATTCAATAATCTGACGATTTTAATGTGACGCAAACTCGTGGCGATTATTATAATGTGCAAAAAAAAATCGCCAGTTTGACATACTCAAGCGCGTCAGATTAAGATAAATATGGTTCATCTTTATGTCCTAGACATGCTGTCTCATAATCTGTCGATTATCTAGAGGGATTCGCTTAATCTGACAAATATAAAAACATAATAGTTTTATAAAAGTTTTTATTTCATTTAAATCTAAGTAATACCACGTAATACAATTTCTTACGTAAATTATTTACAAACGAGGTAGAATAAAAATTACATATTTAAATATTTTAAAATTTGTAACAATTTTTGTATTATTGATATTGAGTCAATATCAAAAAATCTATCACAGTGATTCTTTACAATAAATCTATCACAATGTTAGAATTTTTAAGTAAGTAATTTAGTAACAACTAATACATTTCAATAATGTCGCACTAAACAAGTAATTAAATAAATGATTTAGTACAGAACTAAAAAAATGCGACTTTGCAAACTGATTTTGATTTATTTTTTAATAAGCATGATTTCAAAATTTTAAGGCGAATAGTACCCCCCTGATTTGCCCTCTCGCTCGCGCGTATCTACATTTTTGAAGATTTAAATATTACTACATGTAATTACAAAACAAACGGACCTCCAGGATCAAGAAAATAACATTACAAACGTGTACTAAAAAATCCAATTCAATCCAAACAAGTTTCATGTGTAAAACCTTGCCCAAAGATTTTTTTGAGCACGGCTTTACTTTAATGGTGAAGCCGAAAGATAACTTCTTGAAATCTCGGTAAATAAGTACTTTGTTCATAATTAAGTAAATTATTGCAGACTTGCGTCGTTGTAAATATACTCGTAAATAGAGAATGTAGAGATCTTTAAATAACCTTAACGGTTTGAGTTGGTCTAAGTAAATAAGAGCACATATCGCGCCATACTTTCTAAATATATTTTTTTGGTAAAGCAAGCACATTATTTTTTTTTTTTTGCTTCATGGCATCATACCCAAGCAAATTTTAGTTCCAATAATTTGGTTTAATCTAGATCTAAATCATCGTGTAAAAAAATAAAACCTCTCAAATACCTATAAAATTTTCAAGCTTCTTATGATTTATTAATGTTTTTAATTTAATTTAACTAACTTTAATAAATGTTGCATTATAAAAAGAGGCGTTCGTAACTTGGGTCACAAACAGGGAAATAAGCATGACTCAATAGAAAGTACAAAAGTTATATAAAACATAACTTACTAAGCGGAATCGTATACTATGAAAACGTGTTGAGCTGGTTGGTCATGAAAGGTAAGTTGTTGAAAGGCCAAGGCTAATCCACATCAAAACCACTTCAGAAAACTTAAAAAAAATTATTATCAACTAAAGTAAAGTGAGTAAGTAACTAAAGTACCTAAACTAAAGTTCACTTGTGTGTCGTTCTATATGTATGACAGATCAATTTCTGTTAAGGTGGGTGTGAACACCAAGTCCCCCATACAAACGTACTTTCCGATTTATTTGGAAACTATATGTCTGATCTTAATGAAATTTTGCATACATAACCGGATAAGAAATAGTATGTCTGCAGCCTAGTTTAGTTTTTCAAGAAACATATTAATCATCATTCGATTAGATTAGAGGACGTGGTGGCCGAGTGGATGAGGCCCTTGCCTTACGATCTGATGGTCGCGGGTTCGAATCCCGGTGGCAGTAATGCGTAATTCGGTCGAAAAATCTATGTATGCATCCCACGTTATCGCAACGGTGAAGGAAAACATCGTGAGGAAACCGGCATGTCGTAGAACCTAAAGTTCGAAAACATGTGTCGAGTGCACTAAAGAAGCCTTTTCGAGGCGCACTTGAAATCCTTTCACCACACTGGTTTCGAAGGAACTAGTGACACGATAAGAAGAAGATCGTTAGATGAGAGCGAAACCACCAGGGCTAAGGAGCCTTATCTTCCTGGTGGCTATTATCCCACTGCCGCTGTCGCTTTCGCCCCGCGCGACTTCGTGGATGCGGCCTTAGACGTAACCGCGAACACGTGCCACCACGCCAGCTCCGCGTCGCTCAGGCAGTACGTGCTATGTCTATTCCTGTTTGGCGTGTATGCGCGTGAAGGTGAGGAAGACCTGCTCGAGCGTGGTCTGCGAGACGGAGTAGTCCTCCACGGGGAAGTGCGCGCGCGCCGCCTCCATCACCGCGAACACGCGCCACCACGCCAGCTCCGCGTCGCTCAGGTAGTACGTGCTTATGCCCAGGTACGACTCACTGAAAAACAAACATGAATTAAATGCTATAGTTTATGTAAAGGACCAGCTACACACTTTGTATGAAATCGCGACCAATAAAATACTCACATTAGCTTAGCCTCTTTAATGTTTTCTTTGATGTAGCTATCGATTTTAGCTAAATATGTTTCTCTATCTTCACCCATTTCACATTTAACAATGAGGGTGAAACCTGAAACAAAAATAACGAATTTATTTATAATCTATTGGTTATTAATAAACTTCCGAAGTAAGAACTAGAAAAAAAGGAAAATAACTATACAGCGGGCCGAGGCAATCCAAGCGGCCGGCTACCATCACCGTGAGTCGCGAGCACAGCGCCTCGCACTCCTCCATGCTGTGTGACGTCAGCACCACGCTACAGCAGAGTGTAGTTACCCTGTGAGAACTTAGTCTTGAGATGCTGCAGCGGGCCGAGGCAGTGCAAGCGGCCGGCTACCATCACCGTGAGTCGCGAGCACAGCGCCTCGCACTCCTCCATGCTGTGTGACGTCAGCACCACGCTTCGTCCGCTGCGAACTGCCGCACTAATGGACGACCACACTAATCGTTTTGAAGCCGGGTCCATGCCTGTACAAGACACAGAAAAGTTGTCTGAACAATGCGTCATTGATTTACCGATGAACCGAGCGACCAAAATTAGTGAATTAGGGCAATGACTTTTATCTTTGGAACAAAATCATCAATATATATCAATCAGAGTACAAACAATTTAAATTGCTATATTAATAAAGCGAAATAAATTTAGATATTTATTCAAAAATTAGAATTTCAAACTGTGTAAATTCACCTGTTGTTGGTTCATCCAGATAAACCAAAGTTGAATCACCGAGCAGCGCAACTGCTGCGCTGATTTTTCTTTTCGTGCCCCCGCTGCATTCGTACACTTTTTTGTCGAAATGCTGCGTGAATCCTAGTGAGTTTGCGAGGTATCGGGCGCTGGCGGCGCCGATTCGCGCGGGTATTCCCCGCAGTAGACAGAATATGTGAAGCGTTTCGCGCGCTGTCAGATTGTCGAAGAGTGCATCGAATTGCGGACAGTAACCTGTGGACGCAAATAAATTTTACTTACTATGGGCGAAAACCGATTAGAACCGCATACTCCTTGATTATTTTATGTTGCATGATTATTATTTTTTTTACACTTCTGGTACGGATTTAAGCTCTAGGAACCGTCTATGAAGTACCATAGTAGTTATTTGATGTTTTTTTTCTACTATCTGTTTTCGGGTATCCTGAAAACAGCTTTAAAAGTCTACTTACCTATATGTCGATGAACCTCTTCAACTTGTGTTTTGAGGGAGTGTCCGTGTACAAACGCATCTCCACTGCTGATTTTTCCATCGCCCGTCAACATTCGGAACGTAGTCGTTTTGCCCGCACCGTTTATACCGAGCAGGCCGAAACACTCGCTGCGTTCTACGGCTGCAATAAAACAAACACAATTAGTTTCGACTCTACCATAAATGAAAAACAAGCGGTGAAAAGTCTTGACGGCGGGATTAGACAGTTTTTTTTTTCGAAGAACTTAAGTTTTTCGGGTTTGGCTTCACATCACCTATATAGCCAGTGTCAAGTAATGGAGAGATTATTTTGTCATCAGTCAGGGTCGTTAAGTCAAGTCATGCCCCAGTAAAGTAAATGTGTAGTGTTCGTTGCGACTTTACTAGAGGCTTCTATGGAGTTTTAGAGGCAGAACGAAAAGTCACGTTTTACAGTTATACACGTTCACGAGCACTTAATGGATAAAAAACCACCGTTTTTACACATTAACACTCAAAGTGATAAAAGTTTTGTCAAATAATTTAATGCCGCGAATACGACAGAGAGTTGATGTGTAGAAGATACTTACCGAATGATAGCTGATTGACTGCCAGAAGACTGCCATAGAACTTGGTGAGGTCCTTGCAAACGAGGCTGCTCTGAGCCAGCTCGGTTTGTGTGAGATTGGCCACGCGCGCGCGTTCAGCCGACACGTCGCTGTCCTCATCCTGGCTCACCGGCGGGATCGTGCGAAGAGTTGATGTGTAGAAGATCTGTGACAACAAAGTCGGTATAAGCTTCTTTTCAAACTTTTATAAAATTCTTTAACGGTAAAGAACAGGGAGATATAAATAAAATAATAATAATAATAAACATTCACACACTCACAAATTATATAAAGGCAACCGGGGTTGCAGGAAAAGGCCTTTCTTCCTGTAAACTTATATTCAAGATATTTAATATAAATTAATATCTAATTAACCTAGTGTCAACCGGTCGAAGTATGACACGGAAGTGCAGTGTGAGCGTCGTGCTCTAGTTAACGTAATTTAGGTAATCACGTAGGGCTGACGAAGCAGGCGCTGCGTAAAGGTCGCGCTGTCGCGTTGCTGATGTAGAGGTATGTAACACACACACACCCCTGCACTAGGATTCCCTGTGTCGCAGGTGGCATGGACACATACAACACATCACAACATCTAAGACCCGAGAACAAACATTAGTGTTCGTCACACGAATATTTGCCCCGGCCGGGGATCAAACCCGGAACACCAACTTCGTAGGCAGGGTCACTACCAACTTAGCCACGGTGTCGTCATGACTTCGTAAAGAAAAATGTATAGTCAACTGAGGTAAATGCTTCAAGGGGATATTGCGACTTTTTGAAATTACTAAAAAAACTAACTATCAAAAGTAAAGCAAACTCTGCCTGGTGCTGTTTATTTTCACTGAAATTTCGTTAGAGATTGCTTTGCTTAAAGATCAGTTATCCAAAGCAAGCCAGTGTGGTGAAGCTATTCTAAATAGACTGATATTCAGATGTATTACAGAACGTTGGCGTGAACTTACCTTTACCGGCTTAAAAACAAAACAAAAATCATTGTTGTATGTTAGCTTAGCCCTAGGAATATATTTATTTACACTAACATATTAGTATAAAGCAATTTTGAAACTGAATTGATGTTAACTTGGGAATGAAAGTTAAACCTTAAACCTACATTCTTAGGTTGAGACATAAAAACGTCATTACCTTGTTATGAAGCTCGTATTCTTTGAACAGTACGGTGATGAAGGCAGCGGCTCCCACTATCAACGTCATAAAAAGGTATCGGCCGATCCCCGGGGATTTCCACTGTAGAAACGGATCCTCGTCAACTGAAGAAGAAATTGATATTATGATGATATAAAATAAAAAAAAAATAGCTTTATTCGCTTACTCTTCTTCTTGTATCTTTTGCTTTTCTTTGACAGAGAGAACACAGATAATAGAGAGATCACTTCGTAGGGAAGTTAAGCTAAAAGAGACTCTGTTTCAAAGAAATAAAGTGCAATTTAGCTCGTACAGCAATTAATGCAGCAGGGTTCAACTATTCATAGTTGAACCGCTTTACAGAGCGGAAGCAAGTAAGTTGGACTCACTACAACACAATGATATGTCGAGGTCGGTGCACACCATTTGCCGCGTGCAGTTGGCTATATTCCACTGTTCGCAGATCCCATCGCAAGCCATTATAGCGAATGACGTCACGCTCATGTCCCTGAAACAAATGAACTCTATGTAACAAGTTTTATAAAATATTTCAACCGAATGTGCCGTTTAAAGGACTCTGTCCCCTACATACATTCTATGACCGTGCTAGGACCGTGTCAGGCAAAAAAATATTCCTTCTATTGAAAAATATGACATTAGATCCACTACACCGTTCCGTCACCGACAGTCGTGTTCCATGCAATTTTATATTCTGACACGCTCCGTGCATGGCACGCGTGGGTAGTAACCTTAAAGGACTCTGCCCACTACAACGTATCATACTTTGACGGTACGACCGAAATAGGAACATGTCAGGCAAAAAAAAAAAATTTTAAAAAGGGGTGCAAGTACCTCAAACTCCTACAAGCGTTGTAAGTAGGCAGGAAAGCAAAGATGTAGTCAAACATTTGTGCGTAGTACGGACTGCCTATTTGTGGGAATCGAAGCACTTCCGTTATTAGGAACGGCATACAACCTGAAATAAATAACAATGTCAACAACCTTTTCATTATTACATTATTACACACAGGCAAAGAGTCGATCGTCGAATAATCCAACTCAAACTCTGGACGAGTTTGGATGAATTGACCAATTTAAATATTAGTGACGAACACAAATGTTTGTTCTCGGGTCTTGGATGTTGTGATGTGTTGTATGTGTCCATGCCACCTGCGACACAGGGAATCCTAGTGCAGGGGTGTGAGTGTGTGTGAATGTTAATTAAATATTTTATTTTATTTATGATTCCTTTTTTGCAGCAAATTCAGTACAATATTAAAATTCAGTCAGACTGCCTAATCTCTAGTCTTTTTCTTCTTCTTCTTCTCTAGTTAGTTTCGTATTTTAATTGTGCATAGTTGTGGTCAAGTTTTCATTGATTTTATTTTTTATATTTTGTTTATTTGACTTCTTACAGTTTAAGATTGGGTAGGTATGATTGCGATTTGAAAAAAGTTGATATGAGTACCGGAGAAGATGTTGACGAAACACATTTTGGTGAATCCAGTGGCTGCTTCGTCGAAATAGAAGGAAGCGAGGTAGTGCAGCGGAACGATCGACATTGAGTACACCATTAGCACCAAAAACGCTCTACCTGAAAACACATAATACATCTTCATATAAAACACCAACTTCTCACTAATCCTACTAATATGGCATATGGCAATTATTTTTTTTAACATTGACCTGATGTTTAGAATGTTGAATGTTTAGAGCTTGTAAAGATGACACATTGCCATGATTTTTTTAAGTATTATAAAGACGGTATTTACCTACATATATGTTGTTGGTGAAACTAATAAATAATAAATAAACAATAATAATAAGGCAAAACTTTGGCTATCCATCCAAAGTTTTGCCTTATTATTAGATAAATATATTTATGCCACAATAGAAGTAATTGAGCTGAAATAGGTATGGGCGTAGTTAATGAGATTCAGTAATTGAGTTTAATTGCGTAAAAATATGTAGCTACACAATTACAGAGCTTAGAGTTATTACGTCATTGCAAAGCATCTGATGCCTGCCTGTGAACGCAAGCCTTTATATACACTTAAACGGTAGTTAATAAAATTGATGATAACTTTAGCGTTACTTTGTAGCAAAACACCGTTATGACACTAAACTATTATGAATGCTAATACGCGCCAAAGGGCAACATCGTAAATAACGGTAGTGTAGAGTAGCATAACTATTAAAATAATTACCAATAAACAAGTAGGTACAAGTAGTATTTTTTGTATTAAATAAAATAAATAAATAAATATTTTGGAAATTTCACAAAAAAACAAAAATACCTGGTTTTAAATATAATCACTGTCTTTCCAATTATAAAATGACTGTATTAGTTTTTACAAATAAATGTTTCTAAATTTTTCAAATATTATAGTGACACCCACAACTTTGTTTGCGTTGAGGATTAACAGAATTTCTTTCTCAGTACGTGCCTACATTTCTCAACGAACAAACCCTCAAAATTACATGTTTCTACGTTCAGTGGTTTGGCCTGTGCGTTTTCTATCAACCAGACAGTCAGTCGGTCAGGACTAAGCCTTTTATAGCTATTGATTTTAATTATAATATTATAAATAAATAAATATTTTGGAGAATTCACACCACGCCATCTAGCTTCAAACTAAGCAGAGCTTTTATTATGGAAACCAGATAACTGATAGAATACTTATATACTTTTTTTTTGAAAATACATACATAGGATACATAGAAATCACCCAGACTCAAGACAAATACCGATGTTCATTACACAAATGTTTGTCCCGATGCGGGAACCGAACCCGCGACACCGGCGTCGCAGTCCAAAACTCTTGCCACTCGACCATCCGTGTCGTCATAAAACACGCGGCAAGTTGCGTACTGAGTACTGACCGAGTTCTTGCGGCGTGGCGAGCGTGGTCTCCTGGAAGCAGGCCATGGTGGCGACAATGAGCAGGCTGATTAGCAGCATCCACAGCCAGTCCCACAGCCACGCCGTCACCCACAGCACGATAGGTCGCAGCCCTGATACGCGCTGCAGCAGCTTCGCGCCGCTCGTGCGCTCCTACACAACACACACTATTTTTAGGGCTCTTTCAATTTTGACGTTTCGTGTCGGACCGCTGCAGTGCCGCACGTACGATCACTACAAAAATTCGAATGAAGGTGGCATTGGCAATTCGATTGCTGATACTCGCGTCGGCAATCCGATCGCTGCCGATACAGTGGACGCAGTCTAATTAATCCGTTTGATGTGATGCGTCCGATACGTCCGATGCCGGCCTGCGGACGCAAGCCACAATCGTTCGTACCGACGCCGCACTGTTGCCGCACCGTGCGGTTTGTATGAAAATAAATGACCGTCCGTGCGCCTCACGACAAACGCACCGCTTCGGCACTGCAGCGGTCCGACACGAAACGTCTAAATTGAAAGAGCCCTTAGTTGCTACGCTGTAGTTGAATAGTTATTTGTACACTATGGGCCTGAAGCAAGCCATTTTAAAGGGCTTCAGGACCGGAAATACACAAGATTTTTTTCTTCAATTGCGAGGAAATTAAACTAACTTAAAGGGAATCCTCAAATCCGAATTCCATACAAAATGTTTCGGACAAATACTCAAAAAGTACGCCGTATTATAGTAATTTCTTCACACTATTCGTTTTGTCCATGTTTTTTGATTTTGTCAACAAAAAAAGTGAAAGGTTTCATACTTTAATTTAGATTTTATACGTGTTTTAAAATTGACCCTACTAACTTAAAAACACGTATAAAATCTAAATTAAAGTATATATGGCCTAACAACGTAAAATATGATTACATACCTAAAAAAAGTACCATTAACTAAACTCACCTTTATAACAAACAGCACCAAAAACGAGCTAACGAATCCCAAACAGAAGCCAAGATTGAAGGAAAATTGGAATGCCATGCTGCTACCGGTTGCCATAACGCTGATCTAAAAAAAAAACACATTACTCAGATAAAAAATATAGTTTAAGCATAACCTACAAATAAATATATCAATTAAGGCTAATCCTCAAATCCGAATTCCATACAAAATGTTTCGGACAAATACTCAAAAAGTACGCCGTATTATAGTAATTTCTTCACACTATTCGTTTCGTCCATGTTTTTTGATTTCGTCAACAAAAAAAGTGAAAGGATTCATACTTTAATTTAGATTTTATACGTGTTTTTAAGTTAGTAGGGTTAATTATTTGTCCGAAACATTTTGTATGGAAATTTGCCTTGAGGATTCCCCTTAAGGGTGTCTGCCCCCCCGCGGGAACAACGAATGTTCTACGACTTTTTGAATTTCCATGATTTTCATTTCAAAGGTCATTCTTTAAACGATAACAATACTTTTAATATATTACATACATGTGTACAATTTAACTTAAATTAACTTGTGATGATTGTCAGCATTACAATCATCACAAGTTAATTTAAGTTAAATTAACTTGTGATGATTGTAATGCTGTTTATGTAGGTCAAACGGGTCGTAGTTTTCAGACAAGATACAAAGAACATGTTTCAGCGTATAGAAATAACTGTCCAGAAAAATCACATTTTGCAAAGCACTTAATAGACACTGGTCATTCTTTAAACGATAACAATACTTTTAATATATTACATACATTTGAAAAAGGTTTTAGGTTAAATATTTTGGAGTGTTTAGAAATTTTAAAACACAATACAACAAATATTACGCTGTTGAATGATTTAAATACGAGTATTCCAAGGTCTCCTTTGTTGAGGATTTTTGTGACGTCGGGTCATACAGGCGACTCATCGCCATAACGGGTATAAATACGGGCCGGGCAACGTTGTTTATTCACGCTTGGCGCTTGGTTCCGCAAATGGCGTATTGAGGTCAATCCAACGAAGAGTGCAGCAGTGTACTTTTCTAGGAAGGGCCGAAGATGCCAATCCCAACCGCTTACGCTTTTTGATCAACCCATTCCATGGGTAGCGGCCGCCAAGTACCTTGGCGTGACGCTCGATCAACGCTTAACCTTCCAGCCTCACATCCGTAATGTGGTGAACCGTGCTAAATTTATCATGGGTCGCCTTAACTACCTCATATGCAAGAAGAGTAAAATGTCACTTAGAAATAAGTTGACCCTTTACAAAGCTTGCATTCGTCCTATACTGACATACGCTTCCGTGGTGTTTTGTCATACGCGTCACGTAGTTCGCTTACAAGCTGTGCAAAGCACGTTTTTGCGCAGAATTTCCGGAGCCCCAGGCTATATGCGAAATATAGACCTCCACCGCGATTTCGATCTCGAGTCCGTTGTTCACTTCATGAAGCGCGCCGCCCGGCGGCATTATGACCTCGCGCCCCACCATCCGAATCCTCTCATTTCGAACGGTCCCGACTATCCTAAAGACCCGCCAGTAGTCAAATCCCTCCGTAGGCCTAAACATATTCTAGGCGACCCAGATGACGACATCACCGCCGCCAATCCGGTGGCGGAAATGCAGTCATCTCGCGACAGACGTAACACTCCACAATTCGCTTACCGACCGCGCCGGCGTGGTCGGAATCTCTCTTACAGGCCCTCTACATCGTTAGGTTCGATTCCTAACGGTGCCTTGGGTCAATAGTCCAATCATCCCCCTGGCAACAGTCCAAGCCGAGGTTCGACCCACCGTTGGGTACCCTTGTGCTGTTTGCCCCAACCTAAATTTTAAGGTAGAGCGCCATCTGCGCTCGCCGAGAGTCCGGTGACGCAGTAACAGCCATCTGCGGCTAACTGCATTAAACGTCCATCCGAAAAAAAAAAAAAAAAAAAAAAATGTTTATTTACTCTCGTTTCGAACTTCGGCGAGTCCACACCTCCTGATGATGCCTCGTGTAGAGGCGAAACACGTGTCGTATCTTTAAACTTTGGTTTTCTGTTCGTTGACTCTTTGGTTTATAATATAGTAATATGTACTAAAGTTCTAAACTAAAGTTAAGTTAATTAAAACCTTTGTTTAGAAATCAAGCGGATTTATTACTAAATATATTTATATAATTTGTTGATGTCAGTAAGTCAGTCAGTCAGTTAGGTCCTTTTATATAGGTATATTGATATTTATGAACGTATAGTCAGCTACACAGACATGTATATATACACTCCCAAGCTTTCTCATTTATATTACTCTGAATTTTGCAAAGAAAAGTGCACGTAATAATTTTCAAATCAATGTAGTCATCTCACTTGTCAGAAGAATGTTTTTACAAAATTAAGAGTATAATATAAATGTAAACGATTGGCAGTGCATACATGATTGTGCAGTTGACTGTACGTATATATGGTTCAATTAAACGCACCCAGTTTTCGGTCGAGTATGGAAGGGGATGGTTGACGAACTTGAGCGAGCTGCCAGGAGAGACAGCGCGCAGTATAGCATTGTTGACGAGTCCGAGTGAGATGGCAGAGTCGTGGTAGCCGTAGTTGCTAAACCACGCCGTTATATTTTTCTGAGCGAACGTTGCTCCGGCCAGCGTCTCGTAGCGTATTCTAGGTATGTCTGTTGTACTCTGAAATTATATATTGATAGATAGAATACTGCTTATTGTATCACCTTAATATGAATCAAAAACAAGAAAACAAACGAAAGTTGCAAAGGCGGTCTTATTGCTAGATAGCAATCTGCTCCAGACAACCGTAGTCGACATCAATTGCGAGAAAAAATAGATAAAGAAGAAAGATTAGCGAGCTGTAATTTGCATGATACAGTGAAGAGGTTCTAAATGTTTACGCGTGACGTTCTTCTCTACAATGCTCTACCTAATGAGATGAAAACAATTATCTAACAGTCCAAACTGTTTAAAAATAAATTGAGAAAACTTTTGTTAGAGGGGTGCTTCTATACAATTGACGAGTTTATGACAAGATAGGTTTAGTGACATAGGATAGTATGTAGTAAGTAGGTTTGCTGCTGTTAGGTAGTAAATTTGAAAATGTATTCTAGTTTTTCTGTATTTTTATTTATTTTTGCTTTGTATGTACTATAAGACATTCATATACGATTGTGAAAAATTGTGATTGAATAAATGAAATAAATGACACAGTTTTGTTATCTCCGGCTTCGTTGCAGGCTCGCGAACTACGTACACACTATAATTTTTGGTAACAGTATTATGCAACGGTTACGGTTACGGCTTGCTAGTGAGTACCCGGCTAATAGAGCTCAAAGCTCTCTTCATAGTATCTAGAAACCTGAGTTACACTAGTTACAGCTTCCACACAAAAATGTTTGCGCATAATATATAATACGCAGTCTAGTAAGTTATCTGAACTGTTGGCTTGTAAGGACAAACGGAAGTTAATTTAGAATTAAAATAATGGCAATACAATTACTCACTGGGGTAGCTAGAACAATTAATTGCGTTAATTTTTGAAGATGTAGGCAGATATTTTAGGTAACTTTTGGAAGACAATCAGCCTTTAAGACTAATCCTAAAATCCAATTCCATACAAAATGTTTCGGACAAATACTCAAAAAGTACGCCGTATTATAGTAATTTCTTCACACTATTCGTTTCGTCCATGTTTTTTGATTTCGTCAACAAAAAAAGTAAAAGGTTTCATACTTTAATTTAGATTTTATACGTGTTTTTAAGTTAGTAGGGTTATTTTTTTTAAATTCAGTCAAATATATTTGGACAATAGAACTTACCAATTTCATATAAAACTTCCCCATATCCGTAGTTCCAATATCAGTAAGCGTCATTCCCGGGTACTGCGAAGTTTTGAAATAATCTTTGTACGCGTTGAACGCTTGAGCTTCTAAAGTTCCATCAGATAAGTTAACGCGTTGAGCCAATATTGTTTGCGTTCTTTTGAATCCATTTTCAAAATTGAGTGTAAGCGGCGGCAGTTCAGAGAGAAATTCCCAGGATCTTGATAATAATACAGAGATGACGATGTTGATTATCGGCCAAATCAGTTGGACGGTCGACGGCATTTTGCTTCTCCACGTATTGAACGCTTGCTTCATGAACATAGCTTTTACATGGTTTATTAGAAGCTTCGTTCCAACCACTTTTTTTATCGGCTCATTATCCACTGAAAACAAACTTTATTACACGACTGCGAAAGTCACACTTTATTATATTGCTCTCTGACCGAGAAGAATCCAATTACATCTCGTTTATCAAAACTCACCAAGCTTTGTTTGATCTACTACAGGTTGCGCAAAAGAAAGCGAGTGGCATACAAAGTAAGACATACATGATACACATAAATCCTTACGCAACCTCCTGTACAGTTGGGTAAAAAATCATTTTCACAATTCGTATAAGGGACAACTGTATGTACAGGTCTGTTACCAAAAGGTGGCATGTACAACACATTCACACATATACGCATCTTGTTAAGTATGTCTGTCTCTCTCGCGCGTGCTCAAGCTTATAAGTATGCAGGAGACAGTTATTGTTTTGCTTATGCTCCTGTTTATAAAGTGTCTAATAGTACCTAAAAGTGAAATTGCATTATGCCTAGATCACACGTACCGAGTAATCGACCGAGACAGTGCTCTCGGCCGTATTCAGTACGTATAAAGAAAGCGCCGAGTGCTCGGCTGAGCGAGTGATGTAAGCTTTCACTGTCTCGGCCGAGTAACATTTTACTGTTTCGGCCGAATACTCGGTACGTGTGATCTAGGCATTAGTGTGAGTACTTTGACAGCTTTCGTTGACCGACCTGCAAGCCGCCTATTTGAATGCTGCTGAAATTACTTACTTGGATTGTAGTTATCCCGACGGCCAGTAAGTTCGATGTCGTCGCTAATATGATCGCCATTGCATTTAATTGGTTTTGTGATTAATTCTGAGTAGTCTTCCGTGCCTGCCCTGAAACAATTATATCTAATATAGAACTTATTAGCATACTAATTTGGTAGATAATAATAGTGTGACTTGTGCACTGTTTCTAATATTATGCATACATCTGGTTTGAATTCAAGTCTTACTAGACTTGGTAATGTCAAGGCGAGATAATTACTAAAAATAACTCAAGCTGCAAGTGATTTAATCTTACGCAATGATTTGAATTTATGGACAAAATTATGCGCATTAAAATAAGTGAGTAATTTAAGGATGGAAAAGTAACTGCTTATGTTTATGACAAATGGAAATTTTATTTATTTGTCAATTATGGTTAGTTATAAACAGGTCTTATGATCAACAAATTATATAAATATCTTTAGTAATAAATCCGCTTGATTTCTAAACAAAGGTTTTAATTAACTTAACTTTAGTTTAGAACTTTAGTACATATTACTATATTATAAACCAAAGAGTCAACGAACAGAAAACCAAAGTTTAAAGATACGACACGTGTTTCGCCTCTACACGAGGCATCATCAGGAGGTGTGGACTCGCCGACGTTCTTATCAATCAAGGTCTTATGATAATTAAGTAAATGGTAGACTATGTTGAGGTAGTTCGTAAATAAAATCGTAGTGCAGTTAGGTGACTACCATCCGTACTAATTCGCACTGTATGACGGACGGGCGTCGTTCCTCTTCCACACAACTCGATCAACTAGTGATGTGCAAGTTTTATACAGAACTGATGCAAAATAGGACAAAAAAAATTAAAGTAGTAATTAATTATTAAGTAATTAAGTTAAGTGATAGTTTTCTATAACTTACTTCATAAAAACTTCTTCAAGGCTGGTAACAGATAGACCATAGCTGGCAACATGGATTGATTCTCTAATTGTTTCAAACTCTCGAAGCATTTCAGGGAATTTGCTGACATATTCACTGGGGAGGATGTAAGTTAGTTCGGATCCTGTAATAATATAAGCAAATTAGTCTATAAGTAATCAATATAATGTACGATTAAGATTATGAATTATGGATTAATTAATATGCCGAATAGAAGACAAATAACGGTGCTTGAAATATATAGACTAGAATTGTAAAGACACGCGTCAATGTGCAAAAATGATATAGCTACTAATTATTTACATATTTTTATCCGACTACGGCGAAGCAAGAGGGAGGGTTATAATTTTCACCGGTATGTATTGGTGTGGTATTGGGTATGTATGTAAGTTCATGTGTTCCCTCATAACTGCCAAACAACTAATCATAATTTAACAAATGAGGTATCGTTAGAAGAGTCCAGCGGACTATTTGATAGTAGGTTAGATATAGGCCTCCTATCTTGGCTATCTTCTTAACATCACTATGAATATGTATTATGTACAATTAAATTTATAACGTTTATACACTACTAGTGTTTGATTACTAGAAAAGATACGCATAATCAATTGCCGTTACTGAACTGAACACTTAAATGAAATGTACAATAACTATTTAATAGTTTGCCCTTATCAATTTTAGAATCTTTTCTTATTTCAGATTTTTTGCATTGAACGTTTGCATTTTATTACGTGCGTTTATTTTTGAACTATAACTATTACGAATATATAAATAACCAGTTTAGCTGAATTAATTCAAACCACTATTTATTTATAAAATTTAAAAACCAGTTTGGATAAATTAATTCAAACAACTATTTAATTATAGATTTCCATTAATTACTATGATGATACTTACCGTATTTTTTAACTTTAACGTTAATTAAATATATTAAAGTCAATATTGAATAAGCAAATTATTTTAAGTTTGATATTTATGTACGATTACAAGTTGTTAATGACTAAATAAATAAAGCCGTGTTGGCCGAGTGGGAGGTGTCTCGACTTTCGACGGTCGTGGGTTCGAACCCGGTCGTACACCAATGGATTTTTCTGTTCGAAAAAATCTATATGTGCATTAAGACACATGCTTAACGGTGAAGGATAACATCGTGAGGAAACCGGCATGTCATAGAACCTAAAAAGTTCGGAAACATGTGTCAAGTGCACGAAAGGAGCCTCTTCTCTGCGCACTTGAAATCCTTTCACCGCACTGATTCGAAAGGACTAGTGACACGATAAGAAGAATGACTACCTAAATAAATGAGATAGTATGGACAAACCAATATTAGTATTCTCTTTGACGCTCGGCACATAAGTTTTGAAGAAGTTCGTGACACGTTTGACGTCACAGTTGTCGGCTTTGAGGATGGTGAGCTTGTACCCGATGCCGTAGTGCTTCTTGAGGAAGTACGGCGTGCCGTAGCATTGCAGCTTGCCACCCGACATGATAGCGATGCGGTCGCCCAGCACGTCCGCCTCGTCCATGAAATGCGTTGTGAGTATTATCGTGCGCCCTATTGGAAATAAATAGATATTTTGGACACTTCACACACCGCCATCCCCAAACTAAGCAGAACTTGTGGGAACCAGATAACTGATATAATTCTTAAATACTTTTTTAATTTGTATTATTATTATTTTTCTTTATTTATTTATTTATTAATATAAACAATTTATAATGCATTGGTTGCTTATGTTAACACTAATAAACCACTAAGGTTTGTACAAGTGCTATGAGTTGACATTTCGAGCGTTATCTCGATAAGTAGGTACCTAACTAAGTGCGTGAGCAGTATAGGTAGGCACACTGGAGCAATGGTAAGTACAATACACATGTTATGTGTAAGATATAATTTTATTACAAGTTATAGTGTCTGTTAAGTCTTTAGGTTGGTCATTTATTAAGCGAGGAACTAGATAAGCAGCCGTCCTAAATACATTCATGGGATACATAGAATACACCTAGACTTAGGACAAATACCGATGAACATCACACACATGTCAACAAGCAAATTGTAAAAAAGCCGATGACACTGGGCGATTTTACAAGCTACAAGTGAATTCGCTGGCTTGTAGCGTGTAAAAAACCGTGTGCTGTGTGTCATCGATACAAATGTTGTTTAAAAACCAATAAAACTTTATGATGCATTATTTTAAGATACTAAAAGAACGCGAGTAACGCGTTCGTTATTTTCATAGGCCTACATATTTTTTTTACATAATTTATACCCAACCAAGTTAAGATTATTAGCTATAAACGCTTAGATAATTTAAATGTATTTAAGGCCTTTGATTTGATGCCATTCATTCTATCTATTATATTCTTATCGCAGTCCAGTGCTGGACATAGTGTGTTATTTTAAATTACCATATTGTATTATTCTATAGTATGTAATTGTTTAAAGAATTGTCTAAAATGAACAATTTCCTGGCCTCTCCCATAGTGACTCTGCAAACGTCAGATACTCTTCGTTGTATTCTCCATTCAAAAACGAAATACCCTAGCGGTTTTCAGTTCTTCAACATTTAAAAACTCCTAATCAAAATTGATCGCGGATTGGAAACGACACTACATATTGATTAACGGTAATTCATATATAATATATTCTTATTATATGGAAAAATAGACTCTCATCTAATCTAATCGTACGCACCTGTTCGTCGTCCTTACATTCGTTCGAGCAAGTTCATACGTATGGACCAGTTGAAGGCTTGAACTTTATTATAATGTTTGTAGGTAGCCCATGCTCGGATGAAACTTGCGCGTCGAGTATGTATCTGCGTGGAGACCCACCATAATAGAAATAAACTAGTAACCTTTCTTTTCCTTCTGCAGCAGGTCCCATAGCGCTCGCCTGGCGGCGGGGTCAAGTCCCGATGTTGGCTCGTCCAACAACACAACCCTTGAAGACCCGCACATAGCCGCCGCGACCGATAAACGCCGCTTTTGCCCTCCAGATAAATTAGCAGACACTACATCCCTCTGAAAGGTGAAAACATTGGCATTAGCGTGCGTGGAAGGCTTTCAAGTAATCTGAAGACACGGTAGTGTCTTCTAGCCAAGCAGCACGACCGTTATCTCTTTTTCTCGAAGAAACTCGAGGCACTATTTGGTATCCTATAACTCTGTTACTGTTTAAGATAAATTATCATTTTCCAGCAAAGTAACTAAGATTTGTAGTAAATACTTTTAGCAGAAAATTAAAATATAATTGAAGAAGCACAAATAAAGACTGAAGGAGGTAGGTAGGTATTTATGAGGAAAATTATGACAACACGCGCATTTAATAAAAAAAACCTATCCTACCATATTTTCCCAGAAGTAAATAATAATAAAAAAAAATAAAAAAATATTTATTTACTAACAAAACACAAATATATTAGCTAAGCTACCCAAGCTAAAATTAAATAAAGCTAGGTGTATTTACTATTATTTACAGTGCATTTTGTAGAGAGATTCAAACATAATTGTATTTATTAACGGCCCCACACTAGGCAACTTTATTATACGAGTATAATAAATAACAAATATTTAATAAATAAAAAATCGACGGACAGACTTATGTCTGAGCGAATAAATGTTTCCATTTTTCAAACCGTTCGGAACATTATTCAAATACGCTATCTTTCAAAGTGATTGACCATACATAGATAACAAGGAAACAAGGACTACTAGTTCAGATTTAAAAAAGTAAAAAAATGGTTGGATGTTCATTTCTCAATCAAGCAAATAGTAGAGTTGCTGACGATTCGGACGGTACTGATTTGATTTGGATACAATATCACCAGCCAGATGTAAATTAGGAGATAAGAATTATAGGATAATTTTAGCACTATGTAGGTATGTATTTGGCATTTTAAAACGTTTCCGGCTATAAGGTTACACGTGGAGTCGACCCAAACAACATTTTTTGCGAATAGCTACAGATAGAGATACTCATCATTTTGCATGCTATTGAAGTGTTAATATAATATTGTTGTAGGTATGTTATCTTTTATCACGTTCTTGGTAATTACAAAACAAACAAAAATATGAGCCCTTTTTTATCTAATATAATTAGATTTTACACTGAATGACTGAATGATTCACTGTCAGACAACGCACAAGCCGAACTACTGAACGTAGAGACTTGAAACTTTGAGGTTGCTGTGTGTTCGTCAAAAAGTGTAGGGGCGTAGAAGGAAATAAATTGTATTAATTCGCAACGCAATGCAAAAGAAGTTGCATGCGTCAGCCTGTTTATTACAAACATAATAGTAGGATTTGTATCCCGAATTACCTTTTCGTCTAGTTCGAGCAACTTCACAAAATGGTCCACTTCATGCTGTATTTTTTTGGTATTGGACAAGCCCTTGAGCCTCGAGTAGAACTGGATGTGTTCAACAACGGTGAGGTCCGGGAACAGCACGTTGTGTTGCGGGCAGATGCCGAGAGACATTCGCGCCTTCTCCGTTTCCGTGACTATATTGAACCCGCTTATAGTGGCCATCCCCGATGTAGGTGGCACCATACCTAAAGGAGATTAAAAAGTTAATGTTTATGGCCTGAATTATACAGAAACGGCATAAGGCGAAGGCACGGGCGCAAGCGGACAAAAGATACGTATAATGGCATGACGCGTCGCTTACAGATTTTGTATGAGAAAGTTTTCTTTGCACTCGTACCTTCGCCTTACGTCGCTTCTGTATAATTCAGGCCTAACGGGTTCAGCATACGGATCATCTTTAGTTTACCCACTTTTCCGCCAGTTGCAGCAACAAAAAGCTATTATTTTCTTACTGTTGCCGCAACTTTTTATATCAAGATTGTCTTAACCGATAGTTGCGAGTCTCCTGTTGCCGCAAATAGTTACTTACTCGTTTGATGATTTTGTGTTGAACTAACACTTTGGGCTATGTACCTATACCACCAAACCAAATAATTATATTTGTTTTATTAATATTATATTTTGTTATGTATATATTAGTTTGTGAATTGTAATAGTTAGTATATTTTTTGTGTAGGTCCTACTAGACAATTATTTATAGGTTTTGATTTAAACTATTCCTACATTGCATGAAACTGGGCACTGGTGTGCTTTGGAGAGCATATTGAATTGTCGGTCTAGCCAAGTTGAAGGTTGGAGGTAATCAAGCGTTGAAAACTCCGACACTAGTAGCCACTAGCTCACTCAAGAATGGAAGGATATTTTATTTAGTGATTATTTGCGATTTGCGCACAATCACTTATTCATTCGACCGACAACGGCCCGTCTCGATCTCTCGATGTATAATACATCTAGGGAGTGGAAATTTTGCTTCTACAATGCTTAGTGAGTGATGAGATGCGTAAAATACCTACCTACTTGCCTAAATAAAAAGTACCTAAATGGCGATAATTATACGAATGCGACCTTAACCCACCAGGAGTTAAATTGTTTACACATTATGTAAAAATATGACGCACCGGGCATTATTGAATACCTACTTTCCTGCTCACTACTTATTCTTTGTGTTCTTGTTGTCATTTTAACTTAAAGTTTACAAGTTTAATTTCAAAACAACTTTTGAACCAGTTTTAAAGCATACATAATTCTTCATAATTATTATTTGCATGATAGTCGTGGAATCAAACAAATCAGTTAGTACGAGCCCAATGCCGCCCTTTGTTTGCATAAACTATCAACATAAATTGGTTCACAAGATTCAATCAGACAGCTGTGCCCGTTTGATTAAGCATGACGACTCGTAATTGAGACCTAATTAATGAATTGAATATCGCTGCGACAAGAGCATGTTAAATGAGTAACGTTTCGATATTCGTAACGATTCGATAACGTTTCGCCTATTGATATCAAGATAATAGAACTAGACTAACCTAATCGCTGCTACTTCAATAATTTGATAATATATCATATTTTGTAAAACAAAATAATAGATAAAAGGAACTAATTGAAACTTCTTATTTATAAAGTAAGTATTAGTAAAGTCAACCTTTCAACATGCCCTACAATTATGAAGAAGTTGTATTATCTGATCTCTTGACTTCGGAGACGATTTCTGCTGATTAAAAGAAAGTGTGCGATTATAACATGAAAGCCGTCTCAAGTTCCTCTATATTTTAAGCTCGCGTGCAGCTCTCATCCACAGGAAGCCGGCGATTATCGTAGGTCGTCTGACCAGAAGTTAAATTACTAAAATTGAAAACGATCATGCTTTCTCTTTGGAGTGGGCATGAGCTATTCCGAAGATTCTAGTGGCTTCGGTATTTGATTTTATTTAATGTATGAAGAAATACTCAAGTAGAAATATTTACATAGACGCGACAAAAGACAACGCTATCATACTTATTCTAGAGTCCTCTGATACTACGTCGATGTTACTAAAACAATCTATATAGTAAGTTAGGCGGAGTAGGTACGTATATCTATTTAGTGTAAAATAAATATCAACAGAGTTGCTCTTTTACAGTCAATGTTACATTTTGATAACATGTCCTAATAACCGAGATAGTTTGGCAAAAACAGCCACTATTTTTCAACTGGGCTTTGATGGATAAATTTTAAAGTTCACAAAATATAATGAAAAACGGTCAAAGGAAAGATTTTGATCAAATTTGAAATAACATACCTACTCCGATTTTATAAAAAATCAATTACCCTATTCCGCCGTATTAGCCGGGAATAAAACCACCCAAAATTAAAAAAAAAATTGACCCTATAATGTTATATAATGAACGGGAAAGACGACATTTTTCAAGAAAATAAACTTTTTTCATATTTAATGGATGGATTCTGCAATAAGATTAACCAAAATAAAAATCTAAGAATTATTTTTTTATTTTCACCAAAATCGGCCCCGAGTTCTTTGAGCGTTTTTCGTTATTTGCCTTACTTTTGGATTTGCCCCTCCAAGTTGAAAAATTCACCCTGTATTTGTCCTATAACCTTATTTTTTATCTCTCAATTACCTCTTGCATGTCGTCTTCACCTATAATTGCAGTGGCACTTGGCCTGAGCTATGTATCATGTAACCAAAAAAATGTATTAGTGTATACTGTGTTGGTGATCAATAAATAAAATATAAAATAAAATAAAATCTCTAAATAGGCCGCCGCGCTGTTGACCTCAATTTAATTCAAACTACTTGTAGGTAAACTACTACAAACAACTTTTTACATTTAAAAATTACGTTTGAACAGATTGAGCGATAAGCTCATTTGTTTGCATTTTTAACCGTCGAAAAAAAAAACGGAGAAGTGTGCTCAGTTAGACCCGTAGGGTAAACCAACCTATTATTGGCACCCCTGCCTATTATTGATACCATAGAGTTTGGTGCGAAAAAACAAGGAAACCATAGATGATTCAATTTCAGTATTCCTTTAAAAGTAATAAAAGCATACTGAAATTGAATAATCTAATGGTTTCCTTGTTTTTTTGCACCAAACTCTAGGGTGCCAATAATAGGCCGGGGTGCGAATAATAGGTTGGTTTACCCTATATAAAGAAATATTTTTTATATCTTAGTTTACGTATAACTTTAAAGAAAATTTAACCATGAGTGGAGAAAATAAGAGATGAATCTGTGAAGTCAGGGTTGGTGTTGCACAGGGCTGCAGCCTGATCCACTGGCATCCGGCTGTTTTTATAATATCATCCGACCATCGGGCTATTATAAAAAACCTTTAACCGACTTCAATTTAAACTAAGCAACCAATTTAATTCAATTTAAACTAAGCCATTTTCTTACACAGCACTTTAACCAGCAACCCAAGCAAGATTTTTTGTGTCGAGCGCTTTCTTTTCAGTTCCATTTCTTTACAGTGCAGTTGGTTGAAAGAAGGACTCATTTGCACTTTATTTTAAAGGCTTGATACATATTTAAACTTTACTTAATGATATACCAAACGTATTATTTACGTTTAGTTTACAATCGTAATGATTTATATAGATAGGTGCCGATAACCCTTTGTAACCGGTATTACCTGTTAGCATCGATATGGTCGTTGTCTTTCCGGCGCCGTTGTGACCTAGTAACACAGTTATTTCGTTCTCGTAGATTCTTAGGTTTAAATGGTCGACGACGCGTTTTCTCCCCGTGTACACTTTCGTCAAGTTCTGAAAGAAATTTAATGTTAGGTGTATGTACCTAACATTAAATTTAATGTTAGGTACATACCATTCTAATAATAACATGTATTTACTAGCTTATCGCCTGCGACTTTGCGAAGGTATCAAAAATAAAACAACCCGATTTTGTTGGGTTATGTTTTATGGGTTTTCTGTGCTAAAAAAAGTCGTTAAGTGGTATTTGAATATGAATAGACTTGGAATAACAATATGTAAGACATAATAATAGGGTAAGGTACTCTTTATAATGTATTCGGTTAACTAGCTCTTATACATGTATTTAATGTTATGTTTTTGTTTGCGTACAATTAATAAATTCAGAATTTATCCTTATCTTGGTACTACGCAGAAAAGTCGCGGGCGTATATTTGTGTTTGTTGGTAATATAAATCGATCGCATCATACATACGTGGTTTCTTAACTATTCTATCTACACATTGTAGATAAATATAATAGTTAATTGAATTATAATAGAATAGAAAGTTTCTACCCAACTCGGCTAACATTTCTTGAGACAATATTTATTGTTTGCGTCGAGAAATACTAGAAACATACAGAAGAAAGAAATGTTCGAGGTAAAGGATTTCATTGAAAAACTAGCCTAAGATTATTTATTAACCACTAGGACTGGATTCTGCCCGCAACTTCGCACGCGTGGTATAGGGCTCAAAAGAAGCATAATTACATGTGTTCTTGTAGCTCATAAATATATAATTCAAAATTTCAGCTAAATCGGTTAAGTAGTTTATCGCGATTAAGGAACATTCATCAACAAAGTTTATCCATCCTCACAAACTCTAGCATTACTATTAGCACAGAGTACTAAGATATACATAACTATTAGGATTAGGTTTTGAAAAAGACAATAAGAATACAATGTTTTTTGAAAAACTTTACGAATAATTTAAATGAGTTTGGAGCCTAAGGGTTTTGTCCTTATTTCAGGTAAACGATCTGAGATAAACAAACATATCTGCAGTATTTATTGGTGCTAAGGATATTGACATCTTTGCAACTTTGCAAGTCTTGTTTAATCGTATTTTTTGTCCAGCAGATAAAATATATTTAACATTTTCTCAATTCGGTTGTTTTTTCTTTAATGTTTTTTTGTAGTTTATAAACATTTTTTTCGTTTGAGAGGATTTACTTTCAAATTGGTCCCATAAAAAATCATCATAGTTTAGTTTTTAAATCAAAATAACTAAAAAAAAGTCGTGGAAGTAAACGAAATTGCGTATTTTGTTTTTCTGTGACTTTTCTGTGGTGTTTACAGCAACTAAAACAGTCCAATTTAAGTTGGTATGTTTTTGTAAAACTTTGATTATTTGAAAGGTGCTTACTTTCATATTAACTCCCACTGGTACATCCTTCGGCTCTTCATCATGAACCACTTTTAAAAGAGCATCGTTGTATTCCAAATCAATTTCGGCTTTACCATCAATATCTGAAACAAAAAGGTTCTTGAAAACTGAAATATCATGTGACTAAATCTTAGTTGGAATTAGATTCTTAATATTAAAAGATGAAAAATGAAAAAAAATTAAAATGAAAAAAAAAGGCCTTTCCGCTCTTAGACTCCTGTTGGTCCTTTGAGCGTCGAATATCCTAGCTGGGTTCTTCTTAGACTTCGCGAAGCGACCCCGAGTTGTCTTTATTTTGCCTCTACTCCTATGCACTCGAGAAGAGTCTACTTCTTCTTATTGTGTCACTAGTTCTTTCAAATACTCGATACGATTTAACTAGATTTTCTCTGCCTATTCTACCTAGTTCCGCAATGGCGGTGTTGAGTCCTTTAGTCCATTTTTAGTTAAGTTATTATTACTATTGAGTTAAAAGAAGGAACCCGTATTACAAAAAAGGGGTAAAAATACTGTTAAATATATCAGTTTTTACATAAGCAGAAAAAAAATACTGTTGCAGTCATGCAATATGAGGATAAAACAGGTTTTTGTACGAAATGAATGAATGGTTTAAACCGATGTACCGAACGGTACTTTGACCGACAGCACCGGGTAGCAAAACACTGTGACTAATAGATTAAGAAACCAGAACAAAGACTGAGCTGTGATAAATCCTGGATTCGGGTCCTGATGACTCTACTGGATAACTGGAAAACCGAGGGTCCTGCTCCGCTATTTTTGGGAGTTGGGCTGGTAAAGTAAGTGTTTTTACAATTCACAATACAATATGGGGTGACGGACGTTTATTAGGTATTATTCTCCTCTTATATTTGAC
The DNA here is from genome assembly GCA_932526365.1 of Lobophora halterata. Taxonomy (NCBI): domain Eukaryota; kingdom Metazoa; phylum Arthropoda; class Insecta; order Lepidoptera; family Geometridae; genus Lobophora; species Lobophora halterata. Next base: position 6,054,628 of record OW052012.1, read on the forward strand.
TAGCTGAGCGGCACCGACAATTTCCGAGACCGAGTGACGTCGTTCACCGGTGGAAATTGTCGGTGATGTTTGTCCGCGGAAGAAATGTCACAGAATAGCAAAGTGTACAAAGCTAGTCAATCCATACTTGCATTGAATTTAGTAGGAAACTGAAATAAATGCCAGTAATTTTTCGGAGATTATTAAAACGTGACTTTAAATCAGTTAGTGAAGAGGAGGCAGGTTCATTCAACGTTTGGTGTAATAAGGTGCAACTTCAATCCGTACTTTTACAATTTTTTGGGCTGTTGTATGTTTTACAAAATCATATAACAACCGACTTCAATCGGACGGTTCAAGTGATCGTAAGCACCACTGACAAGTCACAGTTTTAAAAATTAAACTACTGAACCGATTTTGATGATATTTCTTTGGGACCAATCTGAAAGTATATCAAAAAAATTTTTTTTTTCATATTGGTCTATATACAACAAAGTTCTGAGGTAACAAACATTAAACCGTATTGATAAACTCCTAAATTTTTTGAAGTCAGTTGTATAACAAAGATAGCCTTTTCTGTAATTGATGCATTTAAAGGTGACTTATTCACAGTTTATCGTTAATTAAGTTCATTAAGATAATTTTTAACACAAACATAATATAGTTTTTATTTACAGTTTTAATATTATGTAAATTATGACGGCGCATTATCTCCGGTGTGAATTGGAATCGCCTGCATAATAAATAATACAGGGTGGGCCATGAACTAGTTAACATTTAAATCTGATTTCCTGCGCAAATCCGAGCGGCGCGGGGTGCTTGGAGAGGTCAAACAGTTAATTCGTATCAGAAAATTTTAGTGGCAATAGAACTGGACACTGGGTCTCAAGGCGACTTTTGCGTAAAACAATTTTAGTTCGTTAACTTTTTGCTTCAGTTCGACGCGATCCGAGCTCGTTTCGAAGAAATCATTGCCCGAGTCCTTATGTAGAAAATAAATGGGTGAAGAATTTCGAAGAGACGGCAGCGACATTAAATTTGTAGCAAATCGGCGGTCCACGGACTACTCAGTGTGAAGAGAACATGTAGGAAATTTTGCTTCAGTTCGACACGATCCCGAGCTCGTTTTGAAGAATCCAATGTCAAGATGTGTGATAAGTGGATATCACTTTTACAAAGTAAATTCCCACCTATTGGCTATCTTTTGTATATTTTTTGTAATAACTCATATGGATATTTTTTTATACTTTTTTAAAATGTTAACTAATTCATGGCCCACACTGTAGTTTGGTCTGAGTGGATTAAGGACCCAAAGAACAGGCCATTTGCAACAGGCACTTAGGAAACAAAGAAAATCACTTTTGTTTACGTATTTTAAATGCCAAGTTACTATTACCCACGAACGACATTCCTACTAGACTACTTGGTTCGTCACACACATCAATATTTAAGGATAACTGAACCTAATAAAAACATTGTTTAAAGTTACCTGCAGTGGCGGCCAATCCCGGTCTCCAAAAGCTCTTCGTAAATGGAAAGTACCAAGGCAGTGGGACTCCATACATTCCAGGCCGTATCTTCTCCACATAAATAGCCACCAGCATGTACAATATAGTATCAAGAACCAGCATTAACACGACATGGCCAGGTTGAAACTGGTCGTGGTAGGATATCGGAGAGAAAAACTCGTCCCATTGCAAACCTGCAAGAAAATTATTCACTTTCGATACTGTCATTTTCGAATACGAGCATCACATTTACGTTACATAACAAGGGCTGATACTTTCTGATACAATACAATGTTGCAACGGATAGTTTCCATTATGAGTTGTTCCATGGAACTACTGGGAACTATCAAAACCTAATTTGTATAGGGTCCTACGAGGCTTGAAGTAAAACAGCAGTGAACTTTATTCTATGATATATCTAAGTAGAATCAGTATACAGTCCACTGCTCTTAGGTTAGCTAAGTAGTAAGTAAGTAATATTCAGTCCAAATCCGGTTTTATGCTATTGAATCCGTCCTTTTGTTTATCAATTGTCTTTTTACCCGTCTGTCTCTTTGTTGTTCATGCCGTGGTTTGGCGAGGACAGATGCGTATCATGCACTGAGTTTAACGGGAGAAGCGGGTGACGTTAGATTAATACGTAGATATCTTAACTTGAGTTAATTTAATATCTTTGTTTAGAACGATAGTTCTTGAAGTCAACTAGTTTATAAAATGTACTTACATATTTAAATTAAAAAAAAAACACAAATTAAACGGTTTCCGAATGCGCTAACTTATCAGATAATTTCAGGGTTGCTAACACGTGGTTGTAATCATATTTCTATTTATGAATAATAATGAATATAACTCATAACTACAATATTTTTAAAATTCCTAGTTTAGTTACATAAAACTATGTTTTATCTCATATAGGTACTTTGTAAAAACCACACTAAGTAATCTCAGCGTAGCTTTGGTAATGATGTTCCATCGTTTTTATTGACTTTTTTTGTGTAAGTGCAGCCGCCGCCGCCGCCACACCCCGGTTCAAACTCCAAGGTTGAGTTCGAACAATATTTACCTCTGCCATTTCCTTCGCACCACACGAGCATTTGAAACGCGAAGCCAACAGCTGCATTCGACACCAGACTAAGAGTCAATTTAGTCCCTAGACCAAGCTGGCCATAGATCATCTGCGTGAAGCAGAATACGGCATAGGACGCGAACCAAATCAGGCCCATGAATGACGCAGCCGAATTTGCTGCAAAAATACATTCAATTGATGTAATTTATATACGATTACTTACTAGTAATGCAATATAAATCAAACTTTTTTTATTAGATTTAATTAAAATAATATCTCGTTCTCTTACCTCTTGAGAAAAAAACGCTGACCATGAATGAGAAGGCCAGGGATGAAATTAAGAATAGAATCATGAAGAATAAGAGAATAGTCCACGGTGTGAAAGTAAGGACTGAATACCACTCTCCGTTCGAAGTTTTGAGTATTGGCACCTACAACAAAGACATATTATTGAGGTTGTGAGTTGTGAGGTACACTCATGAAGGCTCGCGTTTCACTATTTTATGGTGAAATGTAAACTTGTATGAATGTACCTGCTCAGAAGGTACAGTCAGCTGCACCAATATGTATACCATCCCAAGCTTTCACATTTATATTACTCTTAATTTTGCAAAGACAAGTGCATGTAAGCATTTTGAAATTAAAGTAGTTCTCTTACATGTCACATTCGCACATTTCAACATCAAACATTATTAAGTATACGTACCTTAAATAATATAACCATGAGGACCGCAGAAACAAGAAGAAAAGAGAATTGTTTGATAAACCATGCTACCCAATGCAGCCATGACGGAAGTCCCATAATAGCCATCGTTTCCTAAAAAAAAATTAACCATCATCTCTATTTCGTATTGTACATTTTTTCCGTGACTAAATTAACAAGTTAATCGGCATGTATTGTTCCTGCTTCATTAATTTTAGTAGCCGAAAATACTGACCCTGCTAGTATTCAGTATTTATTGCAAATATTGGGTAGGTTACATTTCAGGTCTTGTTAAGTCAAATGAATAGAAGTACAGCTACACAATATTACCTGTTTAGGGTATTGCATCTGATAGAGACGGGCCGATATTTTTAACTATATTGTTACGTAATTTATAAAATCTTGCAGCTCTTAATAACATTTTTTTAACAGCATTTCTTTTAGATTATTTTCAATGCTATCCTGCTATCCTGGCAGGATCAGGGTTTTCCGGTCGTTATGCACATTCGCACAATACAACCTTCAACGGGCAGCCAGTGCAGGCCGCTGTACCCACTTTTTGACAAATAATTAGTATGTAATGTTTCCATAGTTGCGGCCTATTTTGAACGCGCAAGAGTGAATGCAGTTTTGAGTCAGACTCATTGCGTTATGTTGTGACACGCTGCCGGTTTCCTCACATGACTCGCTCACGTTTACTTTCGTATAGATTTATCGAAATATATGTGCCCGAGATTAAGTCCTCGAAATCCTTTTATACAGCATAGCCACCACCGGGATTACTAATCAATCAAACAAATAGTTCATCATCATCATCCGCAGCCTGACTTGACACACTGCTGGGCTATGCTCTTGCCATTTTGCCTGGTCCTGTGCTAAGAGGTTCGGCCCACGACGCTGTCAATGTCTTCGTCCCATCTCGCTGCTCCACCCGTCTTTACCACATCTTGTTTCCTTCATGATACAAAATTATCAACAGGAAACTATTAAATTAACATTTACATCAAAATAACAGCTCCGCATATTTACACACTTGTAAAAACAACTTTAAGTATGTTGAAGAACGAGATTGTATTTCCGAAATAATATCAAAATAAATTACCTTCAATTGTAGCTCTTTCTCTTCAGTCACAACCCTGGCTGTATTGACGAATGTATACGCGAATCCAAGCATTAATATGACTGTGATGAATCTCTCTAGGGCTATTAGCAATGGGTCTTCCCTTGTCAGGGGTTGTGGTAGCCTTTGCATCAATATATTTGTGTCTACATATTTTCCAGACTTTTGTTTGATAATGGCTTGCGAAACAGAATGTTGTATAGCCAAAAACATTTCCGATGAATAACCTGAAACAACATTATCGAAAATGGACTACAGAACCTCGTTACCTCCTAGCTATTATTTGAAAATCTAGCAAAGCCAAAAGTCGCGGAGTGTGCGGCGGACCTAAACAGTCATAGAATGGATGCCGAGAGACATATAGGGCAGACCACTAGTCGATGGTCTTTACCCAACAATGGGTGTTACAGGCTGAATAGATACCTAGATAGATAGCAAGGCGTGGTCTTACGAAGTACGAAAGTAGCTTCTGCCTGCGACTTGTCTGTGGTGGTATCCGGGATCCATAATGTTCCCACTGCTGGGACTCAGACTTACTCTCGGCCAAGTGAGCAAATGGGTCTGAATTCACCACGCGGAGCCAATGCGGATAGGTGGATGTCACTTGCCACATAACATTATTTTTCTCTGTTGTATGATATATTTACGGTTTCCTCACGATGTTTTCCTTCACCGTTGTGAGAAAGTGGGATGCGCACATAGTTTTTTTTCTGCTAGCGGGATTCGAACCGCGCACCATCAGATCGCAAGGCAAGGGCCTCATCCACTCTGCCACCACGACAAGTATACCGAAAAACATCTGTCTTTCATTTTAAACAGCTGGTTCAGTACTTATGAAATATTAATCATTAAGCATACTAACACCAATTCTTACTAATTGTGCCAGTATATTTGTTATTCAAAGTTATACCTGGTGTTTTTCCTCCAAACATGTCCCCCGGATCTCTGGGGCCAGTTTGTGGGAACAAGGGAAACAGCAAGTTTGTCCTCCAATTGGCCACCATTGGATGCTCTTCCATGATGGTTCTCATCACCGCAGGGAACCTAAGTGTTACTGTTATATTATCAGGCCATTTTGTGGCATCTAGAACAAAACACGTACTTAGTTGATATTTTATTTTACCTCGAAATCAAGCGCCGATTAAAGAAAATAACATAAAAATATGTTAATTTTAGTTATTTACTTTTTTGCGTTAAAATGTACACTCACTTGCCATGTTATCATCAAACTGTATTGCAGCTAGAACATCATCCATGGCTTTGGGTTGTGTCAAGGCCTTCTCCATTTCGGCTGCGTTCTTAAATCCTTTCAGGTCCAGCCCTTTAGGGCCTAATCCATTCAACCACATGGTAATATCCAAAAAAGGATCAGTGTTGTCTCTACGCATCTTTGAAATTGCATCTTTTGTTATTTGTCTAGTTAAGGCATTTTCAGGCGAGAATGCCAATGCGCCAGACCGGTCAGCTGAGGAATCTCCTCTGATAAAGACAATGTAATTTATTAGTCATACCTACCTACATCTCGAGTAGGTTCGTTACGTTATACCTACAGCTTATCATACATCCTAGGATCAGTTGTTGTACTTAGGTATGTTATCAACTTATCCACATTACATTGTAGCAATCTTAAAAGATATGAGCGAAACCTGATCAAATAACAGGTAGATATCAATTGACACAATTAGGAAGGAATATAAAACTTTTAACAATGCTATTCTTTTAGTTTAGTGAACAAAGATATTAAAAGACGATTAGGTAGGTACTGTTTTGTACTTCAGAACTATTTCGAGGATTTACTTAACAAGTAAGGTACCTACTTACAAGGTCATTGCACTGATATTTATGAATGTTGGAGAAAATTCTGGATAAATTTTATCTTGATGCAATCTCGGGTCCACAAGGCATCTTGTTAAAATTAGCAACAAGGCAGATAAGATTGGAGACGCAATTTCGAATATCGTCTGCCATTTATGTCTTCTTTGCAAAAGGAAATTCTTCCAAATTAGAAGTTTAAGCTTGCTAGTCGCCGACATTGTGTTAAGTACATGAATCACATCTAAAAAATAAATAAAGTATTAATTAGTAGTTATTAGTAGTAATTAAAATATTTAAGGTACGCAAATTATTAGGTAGGTATGTTTCTTCAGAAACAAAATCATCAGAATGTTATCATCATAATCCGAGATTAGGTATTGTATCTAAGTATTTTTATCAGAACAACAAGCAAACAAACTTTGTATTCAGTGACATACAATTAAAATTTGAAACAGTAGTTATAACCAAAAACACACCAAGCTAATTTAAGCATGTAAACAAAATTATGAATCCCATAGACCTACCCCATAAAATATCATAAAAAGATTAAACTCACCAATTACAGACCAACATAAACATCCATTAGATATTTGATTGTAACATAACAGGAGTTAAGGTTTTCACAAAGAAGGCCACACAATTGATTCGGTCACTACACTAAACTATAAACAATCGATGTAGGTATTATTATTTTCCGCAGGCCTTCAGTACACTTGCACTGGCAAAATGAGGGCGCACCGTAATACATTCACTCACTCGCATTCCGTAAAAAACATCTGTTACGTACGAGTATGATATCTAATGCTAGTGACTGAACTGAACCGAGGACCGTCAGAAGGCACGAGTTTACTGCCGCTGTCGATCGATGCCCGACTGTGTCGCGCGTGCTTCCGTGACAAACACAGGCTAACGAATGAGCGTGGGTTACCAGAACACACATTCGGTTCTATTTTAGCGATAGATTAAACTGAAAAACCACCGAGTTATCATTACCGCAAACTATTTCAAGTATGAATATATAAAATTGCTATTTAGAACTTATACCTATGAACTAACTCCGATTAGTTCTGAAACATTAATTTCACGTATAATGGCAGCCTCATCCGATATCCATTGGTTTTCGAATCTGAACAAACTGAAAAAATGAAGTATCGACTGTCGCTACACTACTAGTCGATACTTTTTTTTTCTTGTTTTGGGTGTTATGTACCTTAATAGTTAGTAATCTAGTCATCTATCTGTGTATGTAGCTATTCTTGGAATGGATGGAGAGTGGAGACACTCCGTTCTACCGTTATTGTGTTGTGTAATATCTAGAGCACATAGGTACCCGTATCATACTAATAGATCATTTATTTGTTTACTCTAGTATAATCTAAAATAACAATACGAGCACGAGTCTTTGTTTATTCAAATACCTATTGCTTCATTACATATAACAGCGTTTGTTTTAGAGCAATAAACGAAAGAGTAGGTTATATAGGGCTAGATGACGTTGTGTGAATTGTCCAAACATTATTTATTATTATAATTATAATTATTAATAAACCAATCAATTGATCTAATTAATTCTAATTATTGGAATGTAAAATTGCTTAGAGTGGATTAATTTATTATCGAGTTTTAATTCGTAGGCACGCACTAGAATAGCAGGTTTGTTTATTCATCAGGAGCAGAAATTAAAAAGGTAAGTAAATACCAACTTTTTATTGGGTTTAAATGGGTTATTCCCTGAGTACCCGAATCTCCGAAGCCCCCGTCCCGTAGTACACCGATTTATTTTTATCTAGATAAACTAAAAAATGACAGTTTAGCTTATAAGTAGCGTCAGCAGATGAAGCACAAATATTAAATTATTCCGAATACAAGATTAATTATTATTTGCATTTAATTAAAAATCTACTTCTGATGTATGACTTCGCCCAAAAAAAAATTATAGATTCGCCAACGATGTTACGTAATTTTACTTTATTTATCTATCCACGGTTTACTGAAGAGTAAAAGTTATCGATAGTTTTTTTTAATTTTAACAATGAAAATAACATTTATAGCACACTGTGACCTAAACCCGCACTTTACACACGGTTTTCCGTGACCTAAGTTGCCTATTATTGCACGGTGTGTAAATGAATTGACTAACTTCACTCAAGTAGAAAATTACAACTGTCAGATGTGACTTTCCCTGTTATTTGCCTGTACCCAAAGAACTTGTATACTATGTATCTAGAATGCCGACTCACACGAAAACTGCGAGCCGAAAGAGCTAGAACCAGTAAAGAGTGTGTCTCGTTCTGTAGGGCGACCATAATTTTTGAACTTTGAATATTTCATTGAGACATAAACAAGCAACCAAGAGAAAATTCAATCTGCTCAATAAGCTATCAATGTTATATACATAAGTTACTTTGCATTATTGTTTTAAAATTATATTATACATAGGTGCATTAAAATATCAACAAAAAAGAGGGCGGTGCGCCGCATTCTAGTGAGGTATATCTGATTCAATGGTTTTAATACTGTTTCTTTCGAACAGTAATTATTTTTCTCGGCAGTTAGGTACCTAACCTACATGACAGCGACTGTTCTAAACCTTTCAAATGAATCTGAATAACATTTAGAGCAAATCGTCTAATTTCGAAAATTGTCCCACTTATTTCAAAAATTATGGCCATGTTAATTTTAATTGTATGCTGGCAACTGTGTGAACGAGACACACTCCTTAACGAGGGGGTCTCTATCAAGCATTAAAATCCTTATATTTATATTTAATTAAAAAAGAACTTTATTTCCAAGTCCCTTATGGTTCAGAATTCTTAATCCTTAAATAAAACAAAATGGCGTGTTAGCTCTCTAGATACATAGTATAAAAGCTCTTTGCCTGTACCACATAGTATACAAGTTCTTTGCCTGTACCCTTCATTTGAAGCTTGACAAACAATAAAATGACAAACGGTCAGCATATAAGTAGGTACCAAAATTGTTGACTAGCATATTTGTATCGAGGCCGGTACGAGAAGTCAAATTTAAAAAAAAAAAAAATCTTTGCAGAATTTCTTCTTGTAACTAATGTGTTATTTATCTGCTTGTACCTTAATATTGAAGAAATGTAGTTTCGATTTTTATTGTAAAAAAATCGATTAAATCGATTATTTTTTCACATCTCTACTGACTTAATATCTACGTATAATTTACGTACAATATTTGTAGCATCACAATTAGGCATTATGTAAGATAAAGTGTCTTCAAATATAATTATAATTTATAATTGCTAAGAATAATCTTTTTCTGTACATTCCATGGATTTTTTTGTTTATTGATATTTGGGTTTTCGGTTAGTGATTTTTTTAAACTATGTGATTTATTCTGTTTTTTTCTTTTAAAATAAATTTAAGGAAGTCCGATGTTGCTACTTCCTTTAATTTTTAGCAATAATTTTGCAAAGAATGATCTTTATCAGCAACAGAATCCATTGGTTCAAAAGTACAAAGCGTCTTTTTTTTTAATCATTCGTGTCGATTTATGTCAAAAGTAAAAGATAAAAAACCACTTGATATGCAGTTATTGTTCTCTTATAAATCGAGGGCATGACTCCGTTCACGACTTTTTTCTAACTCTCGTGGTTTCGGATTTGGACATCTGTGCCCTTCTCAAAAAACATCCTGTATATTACCTATATAAATAAAGTTACAATATATAAGTTAATATTTCTAAGAGAACATCTTATCAGACAGATTGCTCACATTTGTTACGATGTTCTACTAATCAATGCCCAGACCTCTGACCATGAACTTAGATATGAGTGAGTCACGAGTTCAAGATTGCAACCTTTGTTAGTGAAAATGAAACGCAACGAATTGTTAAGACTTTTTTTTTATTATAGTCACGATTACAATAAGAACACCTTTCTTATAAAATATATTGATTTATAAATAGCTTCAGAGGTATGTAAGTAAGTAATTTAATTTTATGTTGTTCCTAAACATAAAAAACAATAAGTACCACTAGGCGACATTGCGAATACTGTACCTATAGAAATTTATTACCTAATAAATTTTAATATTAAATAATATTAAGATGAATAATTAGTAATAATTAATTATTTTAATATTATTTCATCATTTTCCACAATACACAATAAACTGAGTATTGGTCGGAGATTCTTTTAATACAAGAATAAAAGTTTAAATGGATCCAAAGACTTAGAAAAAAAATATATTATATGTACTTTAATTGGTCTTGAAAATCACTCATCTATTATATGAGTAAGTTTAAGTACTAGGTTACAAGTTTACTCATAATTAAACAACAGAATAATTGAGTATCATTTGATAATACATGCAAAATAAAACATTCATACAAAATAATCTTATTAATAAGAGATTTTATTATAATTATAATAAAATAATATTAATTTAAAATATGTATATATTAGGGAATAAACAAAACTTTCTGGCTAGTTAATTGGTAATTGTATCTAAATGTAATAATAAATAAATGACATCACATTTGTAAATCATATCACATGTTACAATAATACCCTTTAAAATATAATATTTATCTTGTTTGATGTGATAGTAACTCGTATAAAACCAGCAGGGAAAATACTTATATATTTTTCGGCGCAATTATCTAGGATTATATTTATAAAGTAGACAAGTAAATAAAATTAATAAGTAAGTATTGAAAATATTTAGATAATTTAGAATCTTACCCTGCATCTAAAACCCACGCGATTTCAACAAATAACCAATTAAGGGTAATCCTCAAGGCAAATTTCCATAAAAAAGTTTCGGACAAATACTCAAAAAGTACGCCGTATTATAGTTATTTCTTCACATTATTATATATAGTATTATATTAATTTCGTCTATGTTTTCTGATTGTGTCAACAAAAATTATTTAGGTTTCATACTTTAATTAAGATTTTATACGTGTTTTTAAATTAGTAGTGTTAATTTTAAAACGTTAAAAAAAAGTATGAAACCTCACTATTTTTTGTTGACACAATCGGAAAACATAGACGAAACGAATAGTGTGAAGAAACAACTATAATACGGCGTACTTTTTGAGTATTTGTCCGAAACATTTTGTATGGAAATTTGCCTTGAGGATTCCCCTTAAACCAAATACTATAATTAAAAACATTCTACCATAAAGAAACAGTATTGCATATATGTATATATTTAGGAGAATATCAAACAGTATATACATAAAAACGATTATGCATCTAGTTCCACAGATAAATATAGAATATTACTATCTAAAACAATTTAAGAACACGAATTACATACCTACTAATAATAATATGTATCAATAGAATATAAGGTGTGTATAACAAAATAAATTTCAGGAAAACATATTGACTAAGAGATATATTGAAAACTTTTGACGACAATCTATAAATTTTATTTGAACATAAGAATTAAGCTTGACACTAAGAAAGTTGCTTATTTAATAAAATTCGTTGCCACACTGATACGAATTAAGTTGCATGGTAGTTTGATTTTTCCGAACTCATTTCAAACTAATTAAGCAGCAACATTGACAATGTTAATATAATGTACTTTGTAATATGTACCTACATGATTACCCAAATTGCCTTTTATGAACCTTCAAAACATTTTGAATTAAAAAAAAATATTGCAAAGTTTTCGTGAGATTCGTTTAAAAAAGTCAGCCTCTGTCTATAGTATATTAGCTGAGATAGCTGCGAAGGGGCGGCTACGTCCGTCACGGCGGATGTGAGATTCGTTTCCAAAATCAGCCTCTACCTATAGTATATTAGCTGAGATAGCTGCGAAGGGGCGGCTACGTCCGCCACGGCGGATGTGAGATTGGTTTCCAAAATCAGCCTCTATCTATAGTATATTAGCTGAGATAGCTGCGAAGGGGCGGCTACGTCCGCCACGGCGGATGTGAGATTGGTTTCCTATAGTATATTAGCTGAGATAGCTGCAAAGGGGCGGCTACGTCCGCCACGGCGGATGTGAGATTGGTTTCCAAAATCAGACTCTACCTATAGTATATTAGCTGAGATAGCTGCAAAGGGGCAGCTACGTCCGTCACGGCGGATGTGATTTTGTTTCCAAAATCAGCCTCTACCTATAGTATATTAGCTGAGATAGCTGCGAAGGGGCGGCTACGTCCGCCACGGCGGATGTGAGATTGGTTTCCAAAATCAGACTCTACCTATAGTATATTAGCTGAGATAGCTGCAAAGGGGCGGCTACGTCCGCCACGGCGGATGTGAATTTGTTTCCAAAATCAGCCTCTACCTATTAGTATAGTATAGTAGCTGAGATAAACGCAAAGTGGCGGCGATGTCCGCTACGGCGGTCGTGAGTTTCATTTCAAAAGTGACTTTCTTTTTTTTTGAGATACTGGGAACTCCTTATTATTCTTAAAGATTTATTGTTCTTTTATATTTTTGTAAAAACAGTTGCTAGATTCTCGAAGAACCACAGTGGCAAAAACAAACTATATCTAGGTATTTTAAAGCGCCTCCCTAACTTTTATAGTCATAGAACGAAAGCGCATAAAGGCGTAACAAGTTATTTTAGTAAGTATCAACATTATTAAAAATGTTATAAAATCGAAAATTCATGGTCAAAAATTGTTTTGTTGGTAAATTCAACAGAAACCTACAAAAGGCACGAAAACTTAGATGATTAAATATTCTATCAAAAGATGAATGATTTCTAGGTTTCATTTTATTTCTCAATTATATTATTTTTTTCGTGAAAAGGTAATAAGGCGGCTTCTCGGATATATTGTCATATAAAATAAATAAGGTTATGCCAAATAGCACTTTCTGAGATACGAATCATTAGAATCAGATCTCAAGAATAAAACATACATTTTTAAGTAATTACAATTAAACCAATTCTTTTATCGGATTTTGACCATCCCTTCCAATTACCAAACTTAAAAAAAAAATTATCTTAGGCAAAACAATAAAGAAGACGATAATTTTACAAGCCGCCACCGATCCAAGCTATTAAAACTATTACGTACCTACAAAAAATAATACTTTTTTTACTAACATTGCGAAAACTGAAAAATAACTTTATAGACCTCGATCGGTCGGTCTCAATTTTTTTTTATTAATATCACAGAAGCTACTTTAACAATCACAGCACAGTACATAACAAAAAAAGGCGCAAGCATTTTGCGAACAATAACTTAATAAGGGCAGAATACTAACTAGGTACTTTATTTATATGGTAAAATTAACGAACCGCGACTAACTATTAAGTGAATGAAAATACTACTTTTATGACGTCAGTCAGCGGTTGTATAACCTACATTGAAAATGAGGTCATTGTTAATTTTACGTTATTACCTAAATACATACCGCCTGAGATAAAAATAAGTTCGCAACATCACGAATAGTAAAGAAATTATTTCAGTGCATGATTCACACTTATCAAAATTGCTTGAGGTCTCAAGATCCACGTGTTATCTTTATGTAACACCTACTTTATTTTCTGAGCAAGATTCATTTTTATTTATACATCCAGGCATCGAACGAGGTTGTCGAACTTGACGAATTATAGTGTTTTAGCAACGGATTCACTTCATTTTCATACACACTATTAAACACATATTAACACATGTTTAATAGGAAGTGAACATATCATCATGGTTATCTTCAACAGCGAAATCGGTGGTCTGTTTTTCAGATAAATATAAAATGTCCCACAACTGGAAATTCCCCAAATTACCTGTCTATTCCTGTTTGTCGTGTATCCTCTATCACCGCGAACACGCGCCAGCACGCCAGCTCCGCGTCTCTCAGGCAGTACGTGCTATGCCTATTCCTGTTTGGCGTGTATGCGCGTGAAGGTGAGGAAGACCTGCTCGAGCGTGGTCTGCGAGACGGAGTAGTCCTCCACGGGGAAGTGCGCGCGCGCCGCCTCCATCACCGCGAACACGCGCCACCACGCCAGCTCCGCGTCGCTCAGGTAGTACGTGCTTATGCCCAGGTACGACTCACTGAAAGAGATTGTAATGTAAATTACCTGATAGTCAGTCAAACACCAACCTCATTCGCGCGAGAGAAATGATCATAAGGTTCGATAAACGATACAGCGATTTCATGGACAAAACTTACATCATCCGCGCATCCTTAATATTTTCTGTGATATAACGGTGGATGTTCGCTAAATCTGCGTCTCTGTCTGGCCCAGCTTTACACTTCACGATAAGGGTGTACCCTGGTAAAGAAAACACATTTTAGTTTCGGAGCGTTTGTCCGTTGCTAAATAATAATGTAAAGTTAGCATTATCATCGATAAACCGATGCCGGCTAAAATCAGAAGTGTGAAAAACCCTGTACTTGGCAGATACTCGAAAAAATTTGGTTCGGTTTCAGATTAGCGTATAACCGAACGGATTCACTCGTGTTTTGTTTTTGCAGCGCGTACACGCGCGTGGCGCTACTCGTACGAGGGTTGTCGAGCGTTGTCGGTCTTATAGCTTGTTTCCAAGCGCTCGGGGCGGTGTACTACAATGCTCTCCTCGCACTCCTCCAAGCTGTGTGACGTCAGCACCACGCTACAGCAGAGTGTAGTTACCCTGTGAGAACTTAGTCTTGAGATGCTGCAGCGGGCCGAGGCAGTGCAAGCGGCCGGCTACCATCACCGTGAGTCGCGAGCACAGCGCCTCGCACTCCTCCATGCTGTGTGACGTCAGCACCACGCTACAGCAGAGTGTAGTTACCCTGTGAGAACTTAGTCTTGAGATGCTGCAGCGGGCCGAGGCAGTGCAAGCGGCCGGCTACCATCACCGTGAGTCGCGAGCACAGCGCCTCGCACTCCTCCATGCTGTGTGACGTCAGCACCACGCTACAGCAGAGTGTAGTTACCCTGTGAGAACTTAGTCTTGAGATGCTGCAGCGGGCCGAGGCAGTGCAAGCGGCCGGCTACCATCACCGTGAGTCGCGAGCACAGCGCCTCGCACTCCTCCATGCTGTGTGACGTCAGCACCACGCTACAGCAGAGTGTAGTTACCCTGTGAGAACTTAGTCTTGAGATGCTGCAGCGGGCCGAGGCAGTGCAAGCGGCCGGCTACCATCACCGTGAGTCGCGAGCACAGCGCCTCGCACTCCTCCATGCTGTGTGACGTCAGCACCACGCTACAGCAGAGTGTAGTTACCCTGTGAGAACTTAGTCTTGAGATGCTGCAGCGGGCCGAGGCAGTGCAAGCGGCCGGCTACCATCACCGTGAGTCGCGAGCACAGCGCCTCGCACTCCTCCATGCTGTGCGACGTCAGCACCACGCTTCGCCCCCCATGTGCCGCTGCACTGATAGATGACCACACGAGTCGTTTCGAAGCCGGGTCCATCCCCGTCGTAGGTTCATCGAGGAAGACCAATGAAGAATCCCCGAGAAGCGCAACCGCGGTGCTGATTTTCCTCTTAGTTCCACCGCTGCATTGTTGCACCTGCAAAATTTGATTTCATTACTTCTAGAAGGGCTTGTTGTTACATTTATTGTATTAAGAAACCATTACATAAATGAGGCGGAGTATTTTAAGTAATACCTTTTTGTCAAAATGTTTCGTGAATCCTAATTCATGGGCGAGTCGTATCGAGCTTGCAGCGCCTATCCGACTAGGGATTCCTCGGAGTAAACAGAATATCCGTAGCGTTTCTCGCGCTGTGAGATTGTCAAAGAGCGCATCGAATTGCGGACAGTAACCTGAGAACAAGAATCATATCTTACTTACAGAGAAGTTACAATGAATTTAGATTCTGAACCCTTCTGATGTGTTACAGGACGCATTACACAATTAGTTTCGTAAATGGCGAAGTTTAAAAGGATTCGGAATGCATATTACTCACGAATTTTACGGTTTTCGTTACCGTTTAAAATACTGTAATGGATCTAAGCTTACCAATGTGTCGGTAGACGTCTTGGACTCGAGTCTTGAGCGATAGTCCGTGAACAAAAGCGTCACCGCTGCTTATTCGAGCGTCGCCCGTGAGCATACGAAACGTGGTCGTCTTGCCCGCACCGTTGATGCCGAGCAAACCGAAACACTCGCCCCGCTCCACGCCTGAAATAACTCATCGTTACCACCTCTGTCAATAAATTTTATTATTTTTTTTATTATTATTATTACCTCTCAGTTTAAGGCCCATCTTACATAAACCATCAGTTGACATTCAATGCAATGCAAGCCGTCTTATAATTTCAATTGGTTTAAACTAGCGTTTTTTGCACACGTTTCCAGGCGCTTCGGCACACGCGCGGCTTTAAAAGCCGAACGCGCGTAAACTAAGCGACAAACAAGTTGTCCTCTGGCGAAACACGTGACAAAGATGCGCAGAATGCAATTCTCATGTCAAATTGGTTCTGCGCATCTTATTTATTTATTTATTCTATTTATTTATATCTTTGTCACATCGTTCGCCATAGGACAACTTGATTGTCGCTTATTATACACGTGCTTACACAGGTGTTTACCACCCTTGAACCGGTGGTAGTGATGCGGGCGCTCGGGCAAATCAGCGCGACAACGTTTGTGCGAGTTGCGCGACGCGCGTCGCGCGCTTAAAATCAAAAAACGCCTCGAAACAAATAATGCATTATGAGCCATACATAATAATATCATAAATACATGGATCTTTGTAAGGAAGTTAAAACTAGACTTACCGAATGAAAGGCGGTTTACCGAGAGCAGTTTTCCGTAGAATTTGGAGAGGTCTCTGCAGACGAGACTGCGCTGCGTTAGCTCCGTGCGAGTCATGGCCTTAATCCGCGCCCGCTCGTCGCGCACGTCGCTGTCTTCATCCGCGGCCGGCTCCGGTATGGGGCGCGAGCTCGATTTATAGAACACCTAGAATCGTTTCATAGGTAACTAGCTGACGCCCGCAATTTCGTTTACGTTTAATTAACAAAATTCTTCTCTCGAACATATCCTCCAAATTTCAAGTATCTACGTTCAGTGGTTTGGCCTGTGGGTTGTCTGTCAGTCAGTCAGGACTAAGCCTTTTATATATATTGATCGATGATCTAGTTTAGCATAGGATTGGGGTTAATAGGAATAAATATAACTTTCCTAAAAGTTGCGTTGTTGTTGGGTCACGTGACCAATTTAGTTCGTTTTAATACTTTTCTCAATTACCTGATATAATAATGAATACTAATGATAGTTCAAAATAACGACGCAACGCAGCGCAACGGTGCAGTTCTTTGCTCAAACGAGTCCAATTGCGGAAAATGGAGCCACCACAATAAGAAGTTTTTAAAGATCAAAGAGATTACTCTTTGGTAACATTTAATGTCGGTACCATTGACTTTAATCCATAAGATTAGAACTCACTTTATTCACCAGCTCGTATTCTTTTATGAGCAACAGAGTGAACGTCGTTATTCCAACGACAGACATCATGAACAAGTATCTCCCTATTCCGGGTTCACTCCAGTCCAGGAACGGATCGTCGTCGACTGAAACAAATAAAACAGTATAATTTAGCTTTTACCTATTTCATTAATATTGAGGTACTACAATGTTTATGATACATGGTGACTTTATTATCTGCTTCTAGATTCATATTTGTGATTAGGAAATAGCATTTTACACAATTAATACACAGCTGAATCGGCAATCAAACAATGAAATTCTGCACGTAAAAACCTATCATAAAAAGTAAAAAATAATAGTAGTGAAGGCAACAAAATTTAAGCATAGAAAAACATACTTTCCAAAAAATTATACTTGCAGATAAAGTGCCCAAAATAAAGGATATTGTTCATTCCTGGCCTCAGTGAACACGATGTTCAGAGAAATCCAATTTGTTCAATAAATCGATTAATTTTGGATATTAATTATTGCGTAATATTTTAGTACCCAGGTGAACCTAAAAAAAGTTTATTTAATTAGTATTTAATATGATAATATTATCCTAGTTTGTCTTATGATTCATCAAACTAGTGTTGTCATTTACTTTCTTCTGAATAGTAATCGAATAATATCTATTTATTTATGAATCGATATCACGATAATGCAAATTGTCATTATGTGATCGAGGGTGTTTATGCATTTTTTGAAAGTGAATACTTTTTGAAGCGTGCTGAACACTTGTTTATTTGTGGGTATTCAACGAGATTCAGCCGTTATGCTTTGCTATGTAACACTTGTTAAGGTAAAGTCAGCACGTGTCACCTTGATGAAGTTTTCACTTCTGTCATGTGGTCAAACACATACCGTTTTTCTGGTTTTTAATAGAAGTTCCTTTACACGACTTTTGCTCAGTTGTTTATTATTCGATCGCTAAAAAAATAAATTCCTTAGAAAAAATCGATTCTTTTAATCGATCGATAATTTTAATCTCTTTTTATACTAATATGGCAGCACAGCACACGTCAAAAAGGATCAAAGTCATGTCATAGTCTTGCTTCTAAAAATAGAGTAGTATGCGAGGCAACTCCTTGACACGACGAGCTCCCTCACTGTGGTACCACGATTGAGTACTCATGTAATGTAATGTAGCCATTTAATTATTAATCTTATTTCTTGTCGCAAGATACTAACAAAAATAGATAGCGTAGCCATCTCTTATTGTCGCCACGTTTTATGAGTAATATTAATATTAATCTACCCTTAATAGAGTATGCAGAAAAATTATCAAAAATCAAGGCCAAGGTGAACATTCGAGGGAAGAGTGGTGAGCTGGCTCGTCAAAACAAATGTGATGCCTCACTTGCTGGAAAGAGACGCTTCAACTATTGTAGCAACTGTGAAAGCTACCCAAGTCTACATTACATGTCATGTCATTCATTTTGGACATTTGACTGAATATTTTTTTATAATTTTTACAATAATTCAATACAATGTGCAATAAAACATGTTTATTAAATAACTTGACCACGAATGCGATAAATTACTTTACACTGGCTTATAATATACTATGTGTGGAGCCAAACGCGAAGAATAAGAATAATCATTTTGTATTTTTTTTCCATTTCAACTTATATTTTGAGGAAGTTTTTTTACTCTTAAATGGACAATGGATTCTAATGTTGACCCTCACTTGCTTATGGAATTCATATTGACTGCATTTAGGAGTGGAAACGCAAGCGTATTTATGGCAATGGATGGCTCAGCAAACTGTAAGGTTCATCAATTTCCATTTATTGTTTAATTAATTTAAGTAAGTAATTGTGAAATTCGCTATAACAGATTTCCCTTTATTTATAGATTGGAGCACACTAACATAGGAAGGGAAAATCGTCCCTCAGAACCACCGCATACAAGCAGATTGAGCCAAAATATATACCTATATTAAATTTATTTTATTTGAAAGTAATAATTAAAAAAGGAAAGCAATAAAACAGTACTGTTGTAATTGTATTGTAGGCCGTAAAGACGGTGGGTTGCTGTGCTTCATATTGCAACAGTACGGTTCATAAACTGGACAAGGACTACTAAAATAATATGAATCTACCTAGCCAGCTTTTAGATAATGTAATGTATCATATAATTGTGATGAAAAATAGAAAATATGTGAAAAAAACTCATTTTTATTATATAAAACCCTCCGTCGATCATGAACTTTATGAGTGGGATAGTAGGTCAACCGAACATTTTGATACTAAGATATCCTTATATTCTGGTACCTACTTTTAGAAGCTATTAAGCCTCTATCACAATTATACCAAAAATCACTGTTCACCCTAAGCCATAAGCTCATACAAAGTGGCCAATGTCCTTTGCCAAAATGTGCTTTTTATGCATTTTGATTTATAGATGCTTAGTTGTTAATAAAAAAATCGTGACAAACGACATTGTTTGCTACCGGAATCCGTAGACCGAATTAAATAGAAAACGTACATTAAACATCTCGAATGTACGAGTACCATTAATATTTTAGTTAGCAGTTATAAACGCTCTAAGCACAACTTTAAATTTAAATCCCAAAAAAGTGTGTAACGAGAGAAAACCCAGATTGGGCTACAGTTCTACGGAAAACACTCACTGACAAGACTCACTTACTACAACACACGGTGAGGTTGAGCTTATGGCAGATGGTGTGCCGCGTGCAGTTGTCGATATGCAGCTGTTGGCACAGCCCGTCGCACGCCAGCAGCGAGAATGAAGATACGCTCATATCTCTGGGAAAATAACGGGAAATGTTAAATCGTCTTCCATTTGCCTTCACCGAATCACAATAATATTTATATATATTATGTCAGCGTGCATATGTATAAACTGATAGTTTACAATTTAACGTTTTGAAAAACGTGATACTGACCGTAAACTGAAAATGTGTTATATTTTTTCGCATTATTGACTCAATTTCATAAAATACTTTTATGGTATTCATAATTTGTTACAAGTTTGTAAATTAACGTGTTTGAAAATCGTTGAATTGTAAACACAAGTACAATTAAAATTAAAGTACAAGTAAAAGTGAATTGTAAGTCACAAGAAAACGATAAACTAGCTAACGCTGAATCGATTTGGGCTGAAATTTAGTATGCGGTAAGTTGCAGGACAAAGTTAAAAAAATACGAACCATAATTACTATCTGTCAGTTACTATCTGTGCCTATGCGGTTTAACGGTGAGCTTAAATTAAATTATTCAGTAAACTCCAGTCGTGCGTCGTAGCTGACACACACACTTTCTTGACTCATCAATCACTGAATAAGGAAGAGCACCTTGCAAGATACTTGCATCTAGCAGTGGAATATAGCAGCCAAGGTGGATCAGGTTAGAAGTGCTACCTAAGTCGAGATACTACCTAAGATATAGATTACAAATAGACCAAATAGAAATAGAATCCAGGTATGTAGTAAGAGTAAACAATATCTTAATATCTAGTTGTAAATGTAGGCTAGTTCTAAATAAAATATAATAAAAATGTTAGATATTCACCTAAAACTTCTGCTGATGCAGTAGATGGGAAGCGGTGAGAATATCCAATCGAACAGGTGCGCGTAGAACGGGCTTCCAACTTGAGGCAGGCGCAACACTTCCGTTATAAGAAACGGCATGCAACCTGTGGAACAAACCATAACTTTTAAGTACTTTTATTATTGGCGGCACCGTGGCTTAGTTGGTAGTGACCCTGCCTACGAAGCTTGGTGTTCCGGGTTCGATCCCCGGCCGGGGAAAATATTTGTAACGAACACAAATGTTTGTTCTCGGGTCTTGGATGTCGTGATGTCTTGTATGTGTCCATGCCACCTGCGACACAGGGAATCCTAGTGCAGGGGTATGAGTGTGTGAATGTTTATGTTTATGTTTTATGTTTATTATTATGTGGAAAAACTCAACAAAGTAATACATGCGGTTTTTATTCAATGTGGTTAGTACAGGTCGCTCAACGAAAGCTGCAACGAGCGCTGTCAAAGAACGCACACTAATGCAATTTCACTACACTTTGACCATAATTTAGGATAATAATTTTGACAGATCACAACGGCGCACTTTTATACACAGACACTACGCATGGTGTGAATGTGTGGTTAATACCAGCTTTTGTTTATATCATCATCATTGGCCTTTAACCATCTATTTTCAAGATGATTCAGGTTCATGCCAGCTTTTGTTAATATACCATTATAAGTAATTAGGAAGTTTTACGTACCTGTGAAAATGTTAATAAAGCACATTTTCGAGAACCCAGTGGCCGGTGCATCGAAATAGAACGACGCTAAATAGTGAATCGGTATAGATGCTACTGCTGCTACTGACTACTCCCTGTGGAAAACAACTAAATCTATAAAGAGGCCAATCCCTTTCCATTCTCCGCTACGCAGAAGCGATGGCTCATGGGCCAAGACTGACGCGGACAAGGCCGAGTTGTTTGCCAATCACCTATACAACGTCTTCACACCAAACGCTGACTCCGGATCGACCAAATTAGATGAAGTAACAGATAGTCTAACTGCAACCCATCAACTAGCGCCACCAATAGAGAAGTTCACCAAGAACGAAGTAGCTTCTGTTATAAGAAAACTCGATCTTAATAAAGCCCCAGGCTATGACCTAATAACTGCAAAAATAATGAAAGAACTGCCCGATACAGGTGTCATGCTACTAACATACATCTTCAATGCTTCCCTACGTCGAGAATTTGTTCCTGCCCAATGGAAAGTAGCGGAAATAATACTCATACTTAAACCAGGCAAAGATCCTGAAAATGCATCTTCCTACCGTCCAATAAGTCTTCTCCCAATCGCTTCAAAAGTTTTTGAAATTCTATTCCTGAAAAGGTTATCACCTGCACTGGCTAGCTCCGCATTGATCCCGTCACATCAATTTGGCTTCCGCGAAGCTCATGGCACTATTGAACAGGTTCACCGCTTAGCTGCGAAGATATACAGTGCCTTTGAAATGAAACAATACTGCTCAGCCGCTTTCCTGGACATCTCTCAAGCCTTTGACCGCGTATGGCATGAAGGTCTCTTGTTCAAAATTTTAAAAGCCCTACCCATCAATCACTACCTATTAATAAAATCGTACCTAGACCAACGACACTTTTACGTGAAGCACGGTGTAGACAGATCTGAACTACACGCGATAAGAGCTGGTGTACCTCAGGGGAGTGTCATGGGCCCAGTCTTATACCTTATCTACACATTCGACCTTCCTACGAGTAACAATATCCTTGTGGGCACATTCGCAGATGATACCGCCCTCATTGCCACTCACGAAAATCCATCGGCTGCGTCAGACATGTTACAAAGAAGCCTTAATTCAGTGTCAAACTGGCTGAGAGACTGGCGGATCAAGGCCAACGAAACCAAATCTGTACACGTAACCTTTACCCTTAGACACGGCACATGTCCTATAGTTAAACTCAATGGAATCCAAATCCCGCAAAGTGATCATGTACGCTATCTAGGCATCCACCTGGATAGACGATTGACTTGGAGGAAGCACATATTCACCAAAAGAAAAGCTCTTGGCCTACAACTCCGTAAATTTTACTGCCTTTTAAATAAAAAATCTAAACTGTCCCTGAACAACAAACTATTAATTTATAAATGCATCTTGAAACCTATGTGGTCGTATGGCGCTGAGCTCTGGGGAACGGCTGCAAACTCTAACCTGGACATCATGCAACGGTTCCAGTCAAAAATGCTTCGCATGATTACTGATGCTCCATGGTACATCACAAACAGCCAACTCCACCGTGACCTCGAGATGCTGACAGTCAAAGATGACATAAAAAGGGCATTACATTCATACGCCGAACGCATCGAACGCCATCCGAATGAACTAGCCTCCAAACTTATGAACCCGGCAACCAGAACATTCAAACGAATCAAAAGAAGAGCTCCTCAAGACCTAATCAAAGATTAGGAGATACAAATAGAAAATGGGTACTCCACTGGGGGTACACCATACATGCCTTTTAACACAACCCTCACACCTCTAGCTCAATGCCCCAGAATGGCAGTTGGCAAGAAAAAAAGGAGATTTAAAAAAAAAAAAAAAAAAAAAAAAACCATCTATTTTCAAGATGATTCAGGTTCATGCCAGCTTTTGTTAATATACCATTATAAGTAATTAGGAAGTTTTACGTACCTGTGAAAATGTTAATAAAGCACATTTTCGAGAACCCAGTGGCCGGTGCATCGAAATAGAACGACGCTAAATAGTGAATCGGTATTATTGCCATTGAAAACACCATCAAGACAAGGAGTACTCTACCTAAAAAAAATGAAAAATAAATAAATAAACTATGCTATACTAGCAGCCATAAAAATTGGATTGGATGGAAATTCTTAGGTAAAATAAACAACAAATTTGAGAAACTTCGTCTTATTTGGAAGTCGGTTCTTCTTCTTATCGTGTAACTAGTTCCTTCGAACCAGTGTGGTGAAAGGATTTCAAGTGCGCCTCGAAGAGGCTCCTTTCGTGCAACATGCCGGTTTCCTCGCGACGTTTTCCTTCACTGTTGCGAGAACGTGGGATGCATACATAGATTTTTTCGACCGAAAAAACCCATTTACGCATGACTGCCACCGGGATTCAAACCCGCGACCATCAGATCGCAAGGTAAGGGCTTCATCCACTCGGCCACCACGTCCTCGTAAGTGGTTGAAAACAAACGAAATTGTTCTTGAATTCTTACCCAATTCTTCCGGTGTAGATAATGAGCTTTCCTGAAAGCACGCTAAGGTGATTATTATACAGAGGTAGACGAGAAACAGCCATATCCAATCCCAGACGAGCGCCGTTACCCACATGACGGCCGGCCGTACGCCTGAAACGCGCTGAAGAAGCTTTGCACCACTTATGCGCTCCTGGTGACAAAAAAATCCAATAAGTGCACCCGCAAACGGGAGACCGACTACAGCTGCCGGTGGCCGGTATGGCCACTATGGCCTATGGACTATGCCCAGACCAGCGACACGTGCAGCGGCCGCACGCGACAGCTACAAAATTAATGAATACTGAAGGACGCCGGTTACTGGTCTCTGTAAACGGTGACCCGTTTGCGGGTGCACTTATTGGATTTTTAGCTAGGTAAAGAGGCAAAAGTCGGTGACGATCGATGAATGGATGGATGGATGTTTGTCACTCGTAATCGAGTGACAAACATCCATCCATCCATTAATATAATAGCGTAATCGCTAAAACATGAATTGGACCGATCATTTTTATACATATAGGTAGTTTAGAACCTGAAAACTGACATGGGCTACATTGTATTCAGTCAACGTTTTCATGATCATTTGTACAGATATAGGTAGTTTAGGTCCTGAAAAAGGACATAGGCTACATTGTATTCAGTCAACGTTTTCATAATCATTTGTACTGATGTAGGTAGTTTAGGTCCTGAAAAAGGACATAGGCTACATTGTATTCAGTCAACGTTTTCATAATCATTTGTACTGATGTAGGTAGTTTAGGACCTGAAAAAGGACATAGGCTACATTGTATTCAGTCAACGTTTTCATAATCATTTGTACTGATGTAGGTAGTTTAGGACCTGAAAAAGGACATGTCTACATTGTATTCAGTCAACGTTTCCATGATTATTTGTACTGAAATAGGTAGTTTAGGACCTGAAAAAGGACATGTCTACATTGTATTCAGTCAACATTTTCATGACCATTTTTACAGATATAGGTAGTTTAGGACCTGAAAAAAGACATAGGCTACATTGTATTCAGCCAACGTTTTCATGATCATTTGTACTGAAATAGGTAGTTTAAGACCTGAAAAAGGACATGTCTACATTGTATTCAGTCAAAGTTTTCATGATAATTTGTACAGATATAGGTAGTTTAGGACCTAAAAAGGGTATGGGCCATATTGTATTCAGTCAACGTTTTCATGATCATTTGTACAGATATGGGTAGTTTAGGACCTGAAAAGGGCATTGGCCATATTGTATTTAGTCAATGATTTCCAAACAATATATTGCTTCGGAAGATTGCCTACCTTGATGACGAATAATACGATAAATGCCGTGACGAAAGCCATACAAAATCCAATGTTGAACGCAAATTGGAATCCCATACTGCTTCCAGTGGCCATAACTTTTACCTACAAACAGAAAAAATGTATTATTAACAGAAAAATACGATATCGAAAGTTACAGTCTACAGAGGCCTCAGGCCGGAGCGTTAACGTTATCGTAGTGTATCCGTCACCGAGAAATATGATTTGACGTTTTGAATTATACAAACTGTTGACTTTTTGGTGAAGGTACGCTACGATAACGTTAACGCGAAAGTTTGTGATCGGGCCTCTGATGTTACCTACCAGATTTTCGATGGAGTAAGGTAGAGGATGGTTGATAATCTGCAATGAACTACCGGGGGAGAGAGCGCGCAATATGGCGTTGTTCACGAGTCCGAGAGAGATAGCAGAGTCGTGGTAGCCGTAGTTACTGAACCAAGCTGTTATGTTATTGCTACCAAACGTAGCGCCTGTTAGAGTTTCATATCGTATTCGAGGTAAATTGTCCTTGCTCTGAAAAAAAAAGTATTAAAAAAATATCAATATTTATTTTATTATTAGCACGTTTTTGTTTGTCTGTCTGTCTGTCGTTCCGGGTGGAACCTTGCAACTCAAATTTAGAGCACTTCCCAATTATATCCGGGTGAAAATTTTAGGGTAGCTCACAGCTCGATGACAATGCATTCTAAATCCATTAAAATAATAAAATAAAAATGAATTTAAAAAAAACCGACCTAATCTCAAAAAAAAAACATAAGGAACACTAACTATATTTCGTAAAGAAAGCGAGATAGAGCAAAAGCATTAAAAACGTGGTTTTTAGATTTTTAATCCACATAATGCTTGTTGTAAAGTAGTGTTGAGACGAGTTAAACGGTTTCTTATCTCGAAAGAGTGGTCTCTTACCATGACCAAAACAGGACTAAAAGAGTAAATTAATTAGGTTTAAATAATTTGATTTGTGGGCTTACCAGTTTCAAATAAAATTTTCCCAAATCCATCGTACCAACATCTGTTAGTGTTATTCCAGGGTATGTAGACGATTTGAAGTAATCCTTATAAGCCATCATGCTTTTCGCTTCTAAGCTGCCGTCGGTAAAGTTAGGGCTTTGAGATAAAACAGTTTGTGTGGTTCTAAATCCACTTTCTAAAGATAACGTTAGGGGTGGGAGTTGAGATAGGAACTTCCAAGATCTCGAGATTATCACAGATAAGGTGATGTTGATCACAGGGGTAACAAATTGTATAAACGCTGAGAGCTTGTTCCTCATTGTATTGTATGCTAGTTTAAGGAACATGGCTTTTATGTGGTTTTTGAGTAGCTTCAGTCCTCGCACTTTTTCTATGTGTTCAGGTTCGACTGAAAAAGTAAAATGCCACTTAGTGAGTACTTAATTTTTAAATACAACAAATAGTGACTTAAAAGCCCGCTATTTTTAAACCGACTTCAAAAAAGGAAGGAGGTTACCTAAGAACTTCGTCACTTATTAACCGATTTCGAAATATTTTTTTTTTTGTTTAACGATATACTTTAACATTGACCCCAATTTTGTTTAAATCGGCTCAGTAGTTTAGTTTTTGAATCAAAATAACTGAAAAAAATATGTCGTCAAGTAAACGAAACTTCGTATTTTGCTTTACTGTGATTTTTCAAGGCTGTTCACGGTCACTTAAGTCAAATTGAAGTCAGTTGTAGTACATTTTTGTAAAACTTTGAATCTGTAACTTAAAGACGATTGCTACCGGGTAAATCAACCTATGAGCGAAAAGATCCACCACGTAATTGAGGTCAATCTCGTTTGTCATTGGTCGAACTTCCCCGATAGTGATAATTTAAGTTACAAATACCAATACTGGCTGAAACATACCAGAGCCATCTAAATTTCCGTCCATAGGAACGACTGCCGTGTCTTTATAGGGGACAACATGGTTGTTTTCCTTGGCGGGTGATAGTGAATTGTCTTCTGCTCCTGCCCTATAGGAATAAATTAAGTCATTAATGGGTAACAAACTTAATACCAGACATTGAAGATCGCCTTAAGGGAGGGACTTTTGACACTTTACGTTGACCTGTCATTCCCATGACCAAGAAGAATATGTACCTCATTTCTCGAAACCCACCAAGGCGTTTTGCCTACAAGGCGCGCCTTATTGTGACGTATATAAAATCAAAACACATTACCCTGATACATAATTAAGGTAAAAAGGTCCATAAAGGGTTTTCTTTATGGACCTAGAGTGGGGGATAGAAGTTTTATACTTACTTCATGAATACTTCTTCGAGACTTGTTACAGACAAGCCGTAGCTGGCTACATGCAGACCCTCTCTTTTTTCCTCAAACTCTTTCAGCATTTCTGGGAATTTACTGACGTTCTCATTTGGTAAGATGTACGTTAATTCTGACCCTGAAAACGAGTTTAAAACACCAACTTTTAGCCAGACACATAGCAGATTTTTTCAAGGCCATTCGAGTGATTGACCCAAATGATAATTAAAAAATACTTTCTTTGTCCTAAATAACAAGTTTAAACCAAATATTATCTCTATATTTTTTTAGGATCCACTCAAAGTTCTTCAAATCTTGCACCGTTAAAGTCAGTACAAAAAAATAATATGGATATTGAAAGGAGTGGATTGTTTTTCGGTGTATAAAAATGATGACTAACAAACAGGTCAAGTGTAAATTTTTAAGATAAGCCGAGAGTGTAGACTGCTATGACGGACCCATTTAAGCGTCGATGACACATGACTCGTTTACAAGCTACAAGCCAGCGAGTTCGTAAGACTTTTTTACAATCTGCTAGTTGACAATCCTTCTTACACTTCTCACAACAGCTAACTCGCTAGCTTTTAACTTCGCCGGCTTGTAGCTTGTAAACTAGCCCTGTGTCATCAACGCTTTACAGTAGCTGCAAGTTCGATAAAATGCTTCTGAAAGTGTAAAAACTTACCTATATTAGTGTTTTCCTTCAAATCAGGTATGTATGTCTTGAAGAAGCGAGTGACCTCCTCTACGTTGCATTCGTCTCGTTTCACGATGGTTAGTTTGTAGCCCATTCCGTAGTGTTTCTTGAGGAAGTACGGGGTGCCGATGCATTGCAGCTTCCCACCCGACATGATGGCGACGCGATCGCCGAGGATATCAGCTTCGTCCATGAAATGCGTTGTGAGTATCATAGTTCGACCTGTAAATTTTTGTGAGGGTTCCAGCAAAAGCAGCAAAAGGAGGGGTTAACGCAAGGCGAACCCCTCTGCTGGCCATATAACCTTCTTAGCCATTCACGTTAGTTAAAACTACACTCTGTATTTGATAACTGTGGTGTGCGAGATTACTTTAGTGTGAGTTTACATGAATATGATTTGTTAGGCGCTTGTGCAATGCGTGTTTACCTCGTCCCCCATCAAAAATGGCAGTTTTATATTAGCTTCATTATAAATCTCATCAAAATCGGATCGAGAGTTTAGTTTTTAAATCAAAATAACTGAAAAAAATATACCATCAAAGTAAACGATATTGCGTATTTTGCTGTCCTGTGACTTTCAGTGGTGTTAACGGTCACTTAAACAGCCTAATTGAAGTAGGTTGTAGTATATTTTTTTTAAACTTGATTTACCTTTCTTTTCCTTCTGCAGTAAGTCCCAGAGCGCTCGTCTGGCGGCGGGGTCGAGACCTGAGGTGGGCTCGTCGAGAAGCACAACGCGTGAAGAGCCGCACATAGCCGCGCCCACTGATAGCCGACGCTTTTGACCACCAGACAGTTTCGCTGATAGAACATCCCTCTGTAAACAAGAAACGTTTTTACAAAAAAAACCGTTTAGTTTGCCATGTTAGATTCAGAGTAAAGTCATTATATTTATCGTATTCTTCTCAGCAAATTCTTCCATTTAATACCCATATTATGGGAGTGCTTAAAAATAAGTAGTCCGGCATCTTAGGCGGTCCGCCATATTGCATTTAGAGTGAAGTCATTTTATTTTCCTTATTTTTCTCAGCATACCTACCCTTTTATTTGATACCCATATCATGGGCGTGGCCGCCATTTAGCTTACCATGCATTGTCATCCAAACTAAAGGTACCATATCAACCATAATACCCATATCAACTCGGAAAGGGATCGTCACCGTATCGCCTTTAGCCTCGTAGTCAACCAAGCGTCAAACGTAAGCACGTCGACTCGGCTACGGCTAGGCCCGTAGTGTCCCGCTTACGGCTCACCAACCACTGGTTGACGGCTAGGCGGCACCAGTTCAGTCAGTTTGAATCCGAACGTGCAGTGTAGCGCGAAGAGACGTAAGCTCAGGTACGGAGAGCCGTAAGCGCGGGAACGACGAGCTGTAAGCGCGGGAACTGCAAGTTGACCACGCACCGCACCGCACCGCGCCGCGGTTCATGAGCTTGTTCCAAGGCGAGGCGATTACGTTACGATTTCGGTTAGTGTGCGTTGCAGTAGGGTATTCTGTGACGACCCCTTTCAGAGTTGATATGTGTGCTATGTATCACTCTTGAACCTTGAACGCGAATGCAGAATTTCATCTCAATCGTTTGAGGATAACTGCTTTTAAATAAAACTGCAAGATTTTACCCGAGCATACATACAGGAAAACGCCAATTAATTTACCTTGGAGACATGGATGATTTGACAACAAGATTTGCTACTTCGAAGGTAATGATATGGTTACGTTTACGTTCGGAAGGACTTTTAATGCATTTAGCCGCAGATGGCTGTTACTGCGTCACCGGACTCTAGGTGATATGGTTACGTACCAGACAGGTATATAGTAAGCGTCTGTCTTCTGGCGAAACGACAAGACGAAACGAAAAGACACGAAAGTAACAAAGATGCGCAGAACGCAATTCTTAGGTCAAATTGGTTCTGCGTCATCTTTATCACGTGGTTCGCCAGAGGACAACTTGTTTGACGCTTACTATATACCTGTCTGGTACGTTTGACGCTTAGTATACCTAAGCACATACATAGCTACATATAAACCAGGAACGAAACGCTCTGACACATACACTGAGACCGGCGGGCAGCGTATCCAATGCAAAAACTATTAGCTGGCGTCTCTCGAAATTCTCAGCATGATGTTCATAAATCATGTTTTTTACATGTTACCAAGCAATTAAGTACAATATTCATTTTATTTACAACCTACCTACTTTTGTTAAATCACTTGCTTACGCTCGCAATTTCGTTTGCGTTGCGATAAATAACTAAATTCTATTCATAGTACGCGCCCACACTTTTTAAAAAACATACATTCCTTTCAAGTCTCTATGTTATGACATATCTATGTTTGGACATTTCACACAACGCCAACTAGCCCCAAACTGTGTAAGTAAGCTTGTATTATGGGAACCAGATAACTGATAGAATACTTTTTTTTTATTTAACCTGTTGTGTCCCATTGTTGGGCAAAGGTCTCCTCCAAATCCTTCCACTTGTCGCGGTTTTTTGCGGCCTCCCACCATTCCCTCTCGAATTCATCCAGATCGTCCCTCCAACGCTTTCTCGACCGACCCCTACGCCGTATACTATTTTATTGTAATACATTGATGTCTGAGTCTGATATATATTGATGATTTGCGTTAACAACCATATATCTTGCAAACGACGAGTCAATAACAATGTATATTTTCCAACGAACCTTTTCCTGCAACTCCAGTAGTTTGACAAAGTGGTTAACTTCGTCGGGTATTTTCTTCAGCGGCACTCCTTTTAATCTCGAGTAGAATATGATGTGTTCGGCCACCGTCAGATCTGGGAATAATACGTTGTGCTGCGGACAGATACCAATCGACTTTCGGGCTTGTTCTGTTTCTGTCACTATATTGTAGCTGTTTATGGTCGCAGATCCCGACGTTGGCGGCACCATTCCTGCAAATTGTTATATTAACCGTTGGGGTCCCCTGCAGGATGCCGTCTAGATGGATACACCGTGCCAGATATTCTACCGCAAAGCAGTAATGTGTAAGCATCACTGTGTTCCGGTTTGAAGGACACTGTAGTTAGTGAAATTACTGGGCTTTCAAGACTGACCATCATCAAAGTGATCATCATGAAAATGTCTCAAAGTGGACGAGCGCTATATATTTATAGCAGTGTTGCATCGGACTATGAGAATCAAATTCCTGTGCAACACTGTTTTAGTTATGGCAGGCGTGATCTCTTACCAACCGGGGAATGCCTAGCTCGTCTCGTCACATATTAAGATGAAAATAAATCCTATGTATTACAGAGTAGGCATTATTATGCCTACTTGCACATTGCTCATGATGGGTTTATTTTTTTTTTATTTAATTTTGTATTTTTCTTTTTTTGTGTCTCTTCTTTTTCTTTTAATGTATACGTTTCGAAAGTTAATCAAATCAAATCAAAATATTTATTTCGGACAACTTTAAATGTCTATAATATAAGGATAAAGGTATACTTTTTTTGTTTGTAAAAACAACATTGCCAGCCCCAGACGTAAATATTTTACATCGGTAAAAAAACATATTTCATGCAATAAAATTAACTTTGACTATGTTTTTAATTTTGACTTACTTAAGGATGCTAAGATCGTCCTACACAACGGTAACCCAATCCGTTTTTTTTTGGTGTGATTTAGATTAATAACATCTATCTATCTATCCTCACAAGATCCTCACAAACGTTCGTATTTATTACAGGAACTTAATAATCATTAGTGTCATTCGCAAAATTAATAGGTGTGTAGCGTACGAACATGTAAGGTTTAAGCCATCTGGTTTCATAGTAGGTACAAAGTAAATTGCCTCAAGGCTACATGGCACTGTGGAATTATCAAACAGGTATGTATTTGGTTTACATTATTATTATCGTGCTTTAATCAAGGAATAATGCAGTTTATGTTATAGTCTGACATGGATAGTCAAGTGGCAAGTATGTTGGACTGCCAGACCGGCAGCGTCGCGGGTTTGATTCCCGCTTCGGGACAAACATTTGTGTGATGAACATTGGTGTTAGTACACGCCAATACATACATAGAAAACCAATGTATTCTATGTATGTATTTATTTACAAAAAAATATATTTGTAATTGCATTGTATCAGTTATCTAGTTCCCACAGTACAAGCTCTGCTTAGTTTGGGGCTAGACGGCGTTGTTTGAAATGTTAAAAATATTTTATTTGTTTATTTAGTTATAATTGTTATTAAGGTCATTAAGGTGTTATAGTTGGTAGTGACCCTGCCTACGAAGCTTGGTGTTCAGGGTTCGATCCCCGGCCGGGGCAAATATTTGTGACAAACACAAATGTTTGTTCTCGGGTCTTGGATGTTGTGATGTGTTGTATGTGTCCATGCCACCTGCGACACAGGGAATCCTAGTGCAGGGGTGTGAGTGTGTGAACGTTTATTATTATTGTTTATTATAATTAAAAAAACTTTTATATCATTACAAACCTGTAAGCATAGATATGGTTGTGGTTTTACCAGCGCCATTGTGACCTAATATTACTGTAATCTCATTTTCATACATTCTTAGGTTTAACCCATCTACTGCTTTCCTACGACCTTTGTACACTTTGGTCAGATTCTGAAACAAATTAAACATTTAAATACTTCAAATACATGAAAACGATATCGATTTAATTATGATGAAAGTTAATGACTCAAACGTATTTCTAAGAAACACGAAGGGCTTGAAGGTAAACGTGTCTTTTCGTTTCTAACGGATGTTTAAAATAATTACGTTTAAGTGCCATTGAACGGAATCTCTGTGGTATAAGGAATAGAAGAGCCGCTTGTAATAAAAACTGCCGCAACGAAGTCTTTAATTCTTAAGACTTTGCGACCAAAACAATTCTATTGATAGGTTATAAAATCAATTAGCGAATCAACAGTAAAGCGAATGATCTCCAGAATCGCCGAAATGTACTTTACAATATTGTCGAGACCATAAAGTAAATTAGTACGTATACTCATTGAACGAGACGGTTCATACGTAGATCTCATTACAAAGCAAACGCAGACAAAACATAGCAATGAGTATAGAAGATATAGGACACTTTTCATCATTTCAGGAATCCATCTTACACAAACCAGATTAAAGATCGTTTATGGGTACAAACAAAGTGCTAGTCAATCTGTCGATAAGCAGTTACAGAGCCGATCACGGGGCCAATGGCGCGTAATGGGCTCTCCCATACTCACTCTCACCTACGTCCAGCAGCTATTGTTACTAATTGCGATGTTGTTATTCAAGCTTTATGTATCACTGTTTGGTCATGGGCAGGCGTAATCTCCTAACATCAGTAAAATGCCTCGTTTCTTGAGACATGAAATGTGACTTGTATAGGTACTCCTGTATTATACGTTGATTCACAAAACAGTGTATGTTGTGGGGAGTAGGAATGTGGGATCAATAGTTCGACTAGCCTTGACGGCATGTACGTATGTAGCTACATTATAATTGATTTTGATTTTATATGTTTTATTGAGTGCGCTGGCATATGTTCGCGTGGACTGTGAACTGTGACAAATGACTCACTTGTATGTTGACGCCCATCGGAACACCTTTAGGCTCCTCATCGTGAACGATCTTCAATAATGCATCGTTGTATTCGACGTCTGCACCTTCCTTTGAAACGGCTGCAAGAAAATACAAGTTACTTTACACTGATATTTTATACTTACCCCAGTATCCCTAGATTCAAGGTAAAAAGTAGCTTAATAGGTACCTCTATGAGCTCCTTAGCACTCGTCAGTTTTCCGAAAAGTGCAGTAGAACTATTATTATAAAAGTATGCTTTTTAAGGAAGGTTGTGTATTTCGAGTGTATTGTATGTTTGTCTGTCTGACTCTATGAGCCGCACTGCAGGCTAAACGGCTGAATGGATTTTGATAAATTCTTTTTTTTCGTCGTTGTATTCGTCTAAGTCGCATAACGTATAAGTGGCATAGGCTACCTAAATATTAAAAAAAATCCAATATGGCGGCCAATAAAATGAGTTACGAAAGTGTCAAAAACCATCCTAACTGGTAAGTGGTACATATTTACTACACATAAAATAAGAGTGTCAAAAACTTAATATTCCAATATTATTTCGGCAGTTGAGTTTTCAGTTTTTATAAATTTTAACAGCGAAGCCACATGTCAATGTTGCGTTGCTTGGAAGTTTTTTACTGGCATTTGGCACTGAATGCGTCCAAATCTACCGCTGCGACGCAAATTCCAGTACAAAACTGCAACGGACCGCAAAGGAGCAGTGCGTCTTCGCTCTTAGCTGGTTATTTAACAGTTATTGTGCGATAGTCATTACTCATTGTTATGAAAATTTAAGTGGCGCTTTCTGCCTTGCGCCAACGATACTGAAATATGGCAGAAGTCCGGGTGACGCGCTGAAAAAATTGCGCTCTATAAACGTATACAAAGAACAATAAAATACAGCTGTTAAACTACATTCATACCAAGCCCCATTGGGTTAGTATTTTATAATTTATATCAGCATTGGTCTTTGGCATACAGAAATACCTACCTAACCTGTTTATTAGGTACCTAATTACCTATTGCATTAAGGCTACATTTTAGTCTATTAGACTATGTCGACGTATTTAATTTTCTATTGTATATTAAAAGTTATAGCAAGTCTGTTCTAATAAACAATTATATTATGGTGTTATGAAGATGAATGATGACTTGCATAACGTTACTATTGGGCATGACTAATGATGACTAGCGTTTCGCACCATAATAATATATTATAAGGAAGCAAATTTTTTGTTAAGAAAATAAAAACAATTTACTGGCAAGAAAATTCACATAGCACTAAACTAATACACTGAACAAATGTAGTTTCGTTATTTGATGTACAGCCTTTATATCGTCATTGGATTAGAGAAACCTTATAAAGCCGCAATACAAAAATATCTAGGCAACAAAATAGCTTAAAAATTGTGACATCATCATTGACCTGTATGTAGCTATATAAAAACCTCAATGGACTTCATGACTTAGGTAAACGCGATAAGTAATCACATATCTTGCCTATATAACAGGAATATTTGATAAGAATAATACAGTTAAAACCACACTAACATTGTCTATGAGAAAGCTTTTTACTTAGTCTATCACGCCGAAACCACTGAACCGATTTAGATAAAATACGTGAAATTTGGTATGGATATAGGCTCAATTCCCACTGGTATTGCAGCGGCCGGTAGAGCACTTTTAGTGTCAAACAGTTTTAAACATTATTTACCTTATTAAAAAGACCAGTATTGAAGGACCGCTGACGGGTTGCTCGAGGTCGCTCAGCGCCGCCGCGCGCGGCCTGTCTGTGACCTTGCATTTCTGGTCTTGTAAGTATGTAGATAATGTTTAGAATTGTATAAATGAAATGTATAAATGGTAGAACATAAGGCACTAATAATATTCTTTAACAACATACTATGTATACTATGTTCTGGCGAATAAAAAATCTTGAATCTTGAATCTTGTTTAACACTGAAAGTGCTCTGCCGGTCGCTAGCATCCAAGCGGGAATTGAGCCTAAGGGTGATGCGATTCCAGTTTCCACTGATGCGGAGCTGGGCAGAGTTAAAAGGAGCGGACCGTCAATTGGCCAATCACATTGCTCGAAATTCCACTTCGAGCACTGTGATTGGCCAATTCACGGCCCGCTTCTCTCCACTCCGCCCAGCTCCACGTTAGGGGAA
Organism: Lobophora halterata; assembly: GCA_932526365.1. Lineage (NCBI taxonomy): Eukaryota > Metazoa > Arthropoda > Insecta > Lepidoptera > Geometridae > Lobophora > Lobophora halterata. Next base: position 6,090,937 of record OW052012.1, read on the forward strand.
ACGCACCCTAAGACCTGGGAAGGGACATGGTTTAAGTACATGGGTGTTTATCCTGATACCAAGCAGGCAAAATCGCGGGTATAGTGTTTGGGAGAGGTGCGACGCGACGGGGAACACGCCCAGCGCCGATGTCTATTGGTCGCTTAGCCACCTCACTTCACTTACGCAGAGCACTCATCCACTTTCGCCGAGCGCTATGAAACCGTGAAGACACCTGTAGCATCTATTTGATAAAATAGTACCTGCAATTCTACTCCGGTTCGGCAGCCAGAAATTCTTTGTGAACGGAAAGTACCAAGGCAGTGGGACGCCGTACAATCCCGGACGTATCTTCTCCACATACATAGCTATCAACATGTACAGGATCGAATCTAGCACCAACATGAGTACCACGTGACCCGGTTGGAACTGGTCGTGGTATGATATCGGCGAAAAGAATTCGTTCCATTGTAATCCTAAAACATAAAGCCATGTATGTAGTATGTACATTTTAAGAACATCGTTGAGTTCATCATTTTGTGTTAAAATAAGAATATTGCCACGAATATCATTATTTTATCTTGAAGCTAAGCGACTCAGTATAATCAACATAATTATTAAGGCATTCTATATTCTGTGTAAATGTGTAGGGTTCTAGGTATGTGTAAATTATGTGGTGAATTGAACCATGCACAAGAAATTAAGAGATATCTCCTCTCCTGGCATTATACTTAAAAAAATGGTGGTATTTGGTTCGTAAGTATCTACTAGTTTTCAAAGACTTATACATTATACAATCCAATGAATTTGGTTTAGTGTTTCTATAATTTAAAAATCCATTTCAAACAACTTTATTTAACCCACTGAGAACGAACAAAAATGAGAACTTTCCAGCAATAAAGCCTGCCAGTGTTTACGAACAGAATAAACTCGCAAAAAATACCTACTTTATGGTAATCAACTGCTGAACAACATTTTTTTGTACGAGTGAGGCTTCGCTTCCGAGATGTAAATAGGTAAATAATACCTACCTCGCGATGTTCCCTCGCACATAATTATCATCTGAAAAGCGTATCCCATAGCAGTGTTCGATATCAAACTGAGCAACAGTTTGGTAGTGAGGCTAATATCTTCGTAGAGGACTTGTGTGAGCATAAACACAGAATAAGTTGAAAACCAGGCCAGCCCCATGAAAGACGCGGCGGTATTCGCTGAAAGAGACGAAAATAGATTTTTGTACGTTGAAAAATACGCGTCGCGTGTTTGGTTCCGTTTTCATGCAAGGTCAACTGACGTATTATACCTCGGTAGACTACAAAGTAGGCATGGAAAATATACCGAGTAACACATAATACTTGTTACATTCTGAGACCATGTCTGTTACTAAATCACACCGGTGATATCCGCCCGGCGCGGCGATTTTGCACGTTGGCGGACGCTGTGATATCATGATACATGTCACTATTCACAATTTCTTTCGTATCGTACGTAAATAATAATAACAGTCAGTCAGTAGTGTGCTGACTGTTAGGATATAGTTGCGATTTGCGTAACATGGCGTCATGCGTGAATTATATTATCATTAGTTACACTTATCATTAGTAAGATGGGCCACTGATAAAAATAACAGTGTGTTACAAAATCACCGGTGATTGAGCTGTAACCAAATGAAATCATATCACCATGTGACAATGAAATAGAAGTAGCATTAATTTCCATGCCTACTGCAAAGGAAGAAACGTTACGCAATTAGGTAACTTAAGATCAATGCACTCAGCAAAATATCGTCTTGAATTAAAAAATACAGAGGCATCTAGTTTTAAAACGTTAATGCAAGTATTGGCAGTGTTAGATATTCTACCGCAAAGCAGTAATGTGTAGCATTATTGTGTTCCGGTTTGAAGGGCACTGTAGCTATGTAAGTCAAAGTCCTGCGTAGCACTACTCTGGTCATGAGCAGGTGTGATCTCTTACCATCAGGAGAGCGCTTAAATTGTCTCGTCCCATGTTTACATAAAAAAAGATCAGTAATTGCATTGCAAAAGAGACCACGTCATTGAGTGAAGACTACGTCAAGGCAAGCGCAGTGTAGGACGACCTTTGGTGATCTGCGCGCTATAGCTGGCAGAAGGTGGATGAGAAGAGTCAAAGATCGGACTCAGTGGTGCGCCTTAGAAGAGACCTACGTCCAGCAGTGGACTGCTATAGGTAGATGATGATGATGATGAATGGATTCAAATTGAAAAGCGAATCGATTGCAAAATAATTACAATAATTTGGTACTTAACTCTACCAAAATATTTACCTCTAGAGAAAAATACGCTGACCATAAAGGAGAAAGAGAGCGATGCGATAACAAATAGCACCAAGAAGAACAACAGAACCGACCATGGTGTAAAAGTCAAAACAGAATATCCATCTCCTTCTGATGTCCTATTGAACGGTATCTGAAATAATTCCAAACTTGAATGCCTAGTCTCGTAAGTTGGCCTGAAAAGGCTTCCTTTCATTTTTATCTACCGTCTTCTTCTTACCTTGAACAAGATGACCAAAAGAGCTACAGATATCAGAAGAAAAGAGAACTGCTTTATAAACCACGCAAGCCAGTGCAACCACGAGGGAAGACCCATTATTGTCATCGTTTCCTGCAAGAAATATTCAAATTCACAATAAAGTTATACCTACCTACACCTACCTACTGTATTTATCTTCTTATTTGCTAAAGATTTTAATTTTTACTAGAATGGGATACACACCTTCAGTTGAAGCTCTTTCTCGGATGTGACGACTCTTACTGTGTTCACAAAGGTATAAGCAAAACACAGCATAATGATCATAGAAATAAATCGTTCAAGGGCTATAAGTAGTTGGTCGTCCCTATACGCAGTCTGAGGCAGTCTTTGAAGGTATACTTTGGTGTTGATTGGTTTTCCAGACTTGTGTTTAATTATGCCTTGCGATATCGCGTGCTGAACGGCTAAGAACATTTCTGGGGAGTAGCCTGCAAGCAACGGAGGTTAATTTATGGTAGTACGTTTTTACGTACAAATAAATTGAAGTTCATTATCCAATTTAAACAAAATTACCGCGCCATAGTCATTCGCGCTCTTAAATGTCAATAGGATAAATACTTGATACATTAGCATTAGTATACTTAACGCATATTTAACACTAAGTTTATTAATCAGTCTATTTTATTCCCACTGATGGGACTCAGGTCTAGTGACTTATTAAATAAAAAATACTTTTATATGATAATCTGTTGCGTGTTTCATTTCACGATTTGCGTGAATCTACTGCACGATCTGAAGTAGAAGGCTACGAAGAAGGTGGAGAATTCCTTATATTTTTGGGGATTAAAAATTCAGTTATCGTGTTTTCCCTTAAATTTATTTTGAGAATACAGTGGTAAGCTATTGGCTCCGTTTAGATTGTTATAGCCGCTTAGTAAATAGGTATATATGAAAGGAAACAATTAGATAGTATTATCGCAATTTGAAAATGAATACCATACCTGGCGTCTTCCCTCCATACATGTCGTCAGGGTCTCTAGGCCCGGGTCTGGGAAAGAGCGGGAAGAGCAAGTTTGTCCTCCAGCTGGCTCGCAGGGGGTGTTCAATCATTGGTGTTCTCATCACAGCTGGGAACCTCAGGGTTACTTTGATATCGTTAGGCCATTCTGTAGCATCTAAAATGAATAAAATTATATAGTTCACAGATATAACTGTACCTATTCAGGATAGGTTTATTTATATTGCTAGTGCCCAAATTTCCTACTATTTTTATGCCAAACATCTCACTAAATTTATTAGTTGGGAGTCTTAGAAGGATATTGAGAAACTAGCATTCCTATGCACTTTCATCTTTAAAATATTTAGTTAGATTGTTTTTACAATCAATTATTTTGTTTCATGCATTATGTTGAATTTTTCTTAGTTGTAAAATAAATTTTCCCAACAGAGGAAGGAGAAGAAAATTATTTTATGTGGCAGAAAATAACTACTTGATACCTACACAATATCCACAAAATTCTTAAACAGTATGATTACATAGTAAATAAAACTATTTGAATCCCAAAGAAAAAGGCTACATTACAAGATATGTACTTACATTTATCATCATCATTATTTAGGTGTATCAATTTACAGAAATAAATAAATACATAAAAATTTAAAATAATTGTTATTTCTCATTGGTTTGATTTATTAGAACTTACTTGCCATGTTATCATCATATTCTATCCCAACAAGAATCTGATTCATAGCATTTGGTTGAGTCAATGCTAGTTCCATTTCATGTGCATTTTTATATCCTTTGGGTTGAGGTAGAACATTTGAATCTAATAAAAAGAATAGGAAACTGAAATTGTCTTCAGCCACCATGGCCATGGCATCTCTTGTGACATTCCTTGTGAGTGCATTTTCGGGTGAAAATGCTAATGTTCCAGTTTTAGCTGAAGTAATATTTCCCCTGACAAAGATAAATAATTAAGTTTTAGAAATAATTCCTAGTAAGCAGAATCAGCCCAAAATATTTTTCTATGGTATGTACATACATATAAATAGGTATTTATTAAGGCAGCTATTTTATGCTCCTTTACCTATTAGAATATATATTTGCAGGTGTATCAAAAAATGCTTCACTGAGCCTACTTATCTGATAAATTAAAGGCAATCAAAAATAAATATTTACTTAGTCAAAATACTTACAAGTTTCTTCCACTGATGTTGAAGTAAGTGGGCATAAAAGGTGGATAAGCCACATCAGGCTTGGACTTAGGATCTACAAGACACCTGGTGAGTATCAGGAACAATGAGAATATCACTGGGGAAGCTATTTCGAAAATTGTTTGCCATTTGTGCCGCCTTTGCAACAGACAGTTCTTCCAAATGAGGAGCTTCAATTTATCAAATGCTGTCATTGTTGAAATTATGTTTCTGCAAGGTAAAATTAAGAAAAGGTTAGATATCTTTATTAGTAAATTTCGGCACCAGAGCCAACTACTTGCAAGGAATAAGATTGAGGAATATTGTTCCCAATTTCAGACACTTTACCTGACTTGTACCTATCACATTGATGATTGTGTGGTTTATTATGGATAAATATTAAAACAAAACGAAAGTAAGTACCTATGTAACTACCCTGTTTAATTGTTTTCCTACTTGTTTAAAGTCAGTGACTACCTATGGTGTCAGAGTTCTCAAGCCGCCTGAAGGCTATCGTCAACTAACACTGAAATAACTTCATTACCTTCTAGTAGGTATAATTTTCATTGACCTTTTATACATTTTTAATTTTGGATCGATTTCGAGAACCGCCCTGTCTTCGAGTAGGTACAGACCTGAGTTTTCTTAAAAATCAAGAAGAGATTGAATTAAACACTTACCTGCTTTGGAGTAAATAATAATCATCATTTATTCATTTAAACAGCTCAAATGCCGGACTATATACAAATTTCAGTTTTAATCGACCTTACCAAGTAACGTATTTCATAAAACTGGAAAAATTTAATGATTGAGAAAGAAAACGCAAAACGCTGGAAGGGATGACACTGACAGTGACATTTTTGTGATTTTTGCGATAACTGACTTTCAGTAACAGACAAAAGATCGCTCGTATCGAGTTTTTGGCGGGAACGTGAAAAATGGCACATTGGCGGCATTAAATTAATTGACAAAACTTGTATAACTTTGAGTGTTTAAGTGTAAAAACGGTGGTATTTTATCCTTTAAGTGCTCGTCAACGTGTATGAGTGTTGGTGAATAGTGTAATGCTGTAAAACGTGACTTTTCGTGTTGCCTCCAAAACTCCATAGAAGCCTCTAGTAAAGTCGCAACCTCCACTACTTTACATGGCATAACAGGGGCATGACTTGACTTATCGACTCTGACTTATGACAAAATAATCTCTCCAATCACTTGACACTGGCTATATACCTTGGATGTGAAGCCAAACTGAAGAACTTAGGTACTTCGAAAGAAAAAAAGTTGAAGCCAGGGTGAAGAGGTACCTCGACCCTTACCACGCTTCCCACAAGGTCGAAGCGTTGATGACCAATTTGAGACAAAAGAGGATTGGGGATGACTCATCCTCTTGTCCATCCCTATCTATGAATGAACGAAAAATAAATCGGCTAAGTGCTTGCATATCGATTTATAGAATAGAGTTCCGAATGAAATAATTTATTGCGATGCGATAGTCTTTTTCAAGGTCGGATCTTAGATACTTCTTCTTCAACTAATCGTGTCACTAGTATTTTTCGAACCAGTGTGGTGATAGAATTTCGAATGCACCTCGTAAAGGCTCCTTTCGTGCACTAAACGAGAACTTAATATTCGATACTAAAAAAAGTCTATAAATGTTGCCTACAATAAAAATGTTTAAAACAGATATAATCATGTTTTCGAAAACAATTTTACAGTCCACTATTTTTCATGTAGGTATAAACTATCATTTTTCATTTTGGTTGTACCTAACTTATTGTGTTTCTAATAAGTAATACTGTTGTTTCCTACTAAATATCAAAATCTTTATGTACAAAGTTGTAAACAATGAATGTTTCGTATTTCTTATATTGCCAATGTTATTTTTACCTTATATCTTAGTTCCGTTCAGCGCAAAGCGCTGCTCTGCTTGTCAAGGAATTATCACCTATGTTCTCGATCGTAGTAGGTATTTTATTTCTATAAGCTTTTCTGTTCATAAGCTACTAACACTTACGGTAACTCGAAATAGCTGTCTGTAATATTTTATTTATACTATGATGTAGTATAATAAATATTATAATTATGTTCTGTCTGGTGTTAATTATTATGGACTTTTAATGCAGAATCAGAGTATTTTTATTGTATAAAACTGTGTACACAAGTGCAGTTGGCCGCAGATGGCCGTTACTGCGTCACCGGACTCTTTAAGCCCCCTTGCACCAACGCGGCAACGTGGAAAATTCTAAGTCTAATTTAAGTCTGTCTGCGGGGCTATTCATTAAGCTGTCATTAGTTATCTTTATCGAATTCGATGGTCAAGACTGGGAAAAAAATGACGTCACCATAGGATTTCTGTCGTTATCGGCTTCGAGAGGTCGGCCATTTTCTGTCAGATTTGACGTACCTTTCGATAACGAGAACTAATGACAGCATAATGAATAGCCCTGCCGCCGGTCTGGTTTCTTAGCTATAGGTTTTTTTTTTAACTTTGTAACCTTAAAACGTAGATTCCGGTCAAATGAACTTTTAATCCTACTTTCTACAGCAGACTGATTGATTCAGATTGAATCCCAAACAAACATAACAAACAATCAAATTAAAAAATTAAAATGGCGCTTATGTCAGTGGCATATCAGTGTTTTTCTATTTTGTATTGGATTTATTTGTAATATTTTTGTAATTTCTACTACATTTTGTTTTAAACATGTCTGTAAATAATTTATCTACTGTTCTGAAATCTTGTTCTGAAAGTGAGCTAATCAATGAAGTGTCGGAAACAAGTATCACACAAAAGCAGGTGGAAGGATCACGACTGAAGCGTACTTTTACATTGCCCCGCAATCCTTTTGGCTCAGCAAAGCAGAGTTCCAGTAAGAATAAGTGTAATGAAAGCGATAGTAAGCCGACCAGTACCAGTTCCGTGATCGGGGAAGCACCCAAAGACGAAAATGTAATTGAGAGGAAGTTGTTCAGAAGGCCATCATGGAAAAGGTTTCTGAACAAAATAGCACAACACATGAGCACTGTGCATGTAACTGGGGTAAGTCAACCTCTCAAAAGCCCTCGAATGTATCTACTTAAAATCGTCAATTTGATAATATAGACGACACCGTGGCTTAGTTGGTAGTGACCCTGCCTACGAAGCTTGGTGTTCCGGGTTCGATCCCTGGCCGGGGCAAATATTTGTGTGACGAACACAAAGTGTTTGTTCTCGGGTCTTGGATGTTGTGATGTGTTGTATGTGTCCATGCCAACTGCGACACATGGAATCCTAGTGCAGGGGTGTGAGTGTGTGAATGTTTATGTTTTATATACACAATATCACAATCATTTATTTGATTTGTAGGTGAAATCAGCACCAGCAATAATGAATGGTGAGCGAGTTCCATGTAGTGGAGAACCGCCATGGCCTCCTGGCACTACTCCTGCTGCCACAGGCATCAAAAATCATGGCAATACATGCTACATGAATGCAGTGCTGCAGTGCCTTTCCCATACTGATGTAATTGCTGAGTACTTTGTACTAGACCATTATAAGGTAAGCATAATACAGTAGTTAATTATATTATTTTTATTTATACATGGAATGATTACTTTACTGCAGTCCCCTTGAATTACTGATCTAAGTTTAGCCAAATCTCTATCCACAGTTTAGTATGTCTCATGATTCATCATTGTCTTTATCCCAGTAATGATAACAATGCCATTTGTGAGGATAAAATGGGTGGATAGATAAATGTTTGTTGCAGTCCAATCAAAAGACCATAACAAAATGATATTGCCTACTTTATATCCGAGTCTTTACATGTGGATGAAGCTGCAAGCAGCAGCTAGATGGATACAATCTTATTCTTAACTGTGTATATTAATGGTTTTTATGTATTATCTATCAGGTGGATCTACAAAAAAGAAATAAAATTAATTCCAAAAAATATGGCTCCCGAGGAGAAGTCACAGAGCAACTGGCAGCTTTATTAAAAGCTCTGTGGGCTTGTGGGTATGCCCCAGACATGAGCACAGCTTTCAAGGCATGTTTTTATTGTTTTTAAAATAAAGATATTTTTATGTTAATTTTAATCATTACAAAAGAGGTTTTATTGATTAAAATCTCCAGCATATTCTGCTTGATAATAACAACATTCGGTTAATTCTTGTCATGTTACTGAATTTTCTTTGTGACTTATGTTTTTCTCTTTGTGCTTTGAGTTATGATCTAAATAAAGATGCCTTTGTTACACAGGGAGTTGTTGAGAGGCACGGCACCCAATATCGAGGAAACAGTCAGCATGACGCGCAAGAATTTTTGTTTTGGTTACTTGATAAAGTTCATGAGGATTTGAATACGGCCACTAAAAAGAAATACAAAACAATAAAGGTAAATATGCAACCTGCCCATTTTTTAGTTCTGTCTGACCCTATTTCTAACGATGACATGTAGTTTTAATCTAAAATCAGCAGTTTTGTGTTTTACATGTATTTAAACGATTGCTGTGCTCAATTTATCACATTGAAATAAAATAAATTATGTTTATTTTTAGAACACAGGTGGTAAGCCTGATGAAGTAGTAGCTGCTGAGACATTAGCAAACCATGCACGTCGAAACAGTTCATTTGTGCAGGCAGTGTTTCAGGCCCAATACAGGTATAATTTTGTATTAACATCATCAAACTTCCTTATCTCAAGGTTAAGGTCACATTTCACAACACTACTTAGCTAATTTTAGTCCGTAAATAATTTTAAATTCAGATAAGTTTTTTTTTTGATAATGGTGTTTTTATTACGATAAGAGTTAAACATCACATACTTGTTGATACCATGCAACATTATTGCAAAAAATGTAGTGATACTTGAATGAATATTTGCAACTCTATTGAATATTGCAGGACCTAGAAAAGGGGGTAGGCTTTTTGTTTTCGCTTTACGGCACTGTGTGCAATGTCCAAAATATTTATTTATTTTATATGCAATAGCTTAGCTATTCACTTTACTATAGTTATTAATAAAGTGGTTGTTTTTAATTTGATGACGCTTTATATAGGTTCTGAACTGCTAAATGTAGCTGAAGCTCCTTAAGACTTGAAAATGAGAAAGGAGCAAAGCAGCTTGCTAGTTTTTTACCTGCAAAGATTTTTAATTATAATTATAGAACCAGCAAAGTCCGGTCTTTGGGCAGCTTGAGTAGTTTTTAAACTCTTGCAGATAGATCAAGCCACTGGCTAACCTATTGTTATTATTATTTATGATACACAGGCAGCTTAAAGCTGATGTTGGTATATCTTGTTTTTTTTGACATGTACCATAAATGTTTGTTTAGTCTATTTAAGAAAGAGTTCACTGAGGGAGCACTAATCACTGTCTGCATTAACATTGTTCCAGTCTATGGCAACACGGTTGGGCAAAGTGTTCAGCCTAGGTTTGCTGATCGAAGATGAGACCCAAGTGATGTAATATTGCTTATATTTTTCCAGGTCAGCACTAACATGTGCCAAGTGTGATCGCACATCCTGCACATTTGATCCATTCCACTGTGTGAGTGTCCAATTGCCTTCCCGGCCAGCGACTGCACAGCCATCCCCTCTGCCTGTCAATGTAAGTGCCAATTCAAATTAACACTGATATAATTATAAATGCGTAGGTTTATGGGGAGGTATGATGGAGTATAGAATAAATAGATTTTAGCATTAAGTCAAATCCTTAAATCCGAATTCCATACAAAATGTTACAAAAATTAACCCTACTAACTTAAAAACACGTATAAAATCTAAATTGAAGTATGAAACCTTTCACTTTATTTGTTGACGAAATCAAAAAAACATGAACAAAACGAATAGTGTGAAGAAATTACTATAATACGGCGTACTTTTTGAGTATTTGTCCGAAACATTTTGTATGGAAATTTGCCTTGAGGATTCCCCTTAAGGCCGCTCATTTTAACATCTTTTTGCTTATTTTAGCTAAAGGCAATTATATTATGTATGTTTTCCGGGTTTTGCAATAAAATGTTATTATCTAATCTACATAATAGATGGATGTTTCTCATTTAATCATGCAACAACTACAGATCTGATATAGCTGAAATTTGATATAAGTAAGGCCGAGTGGATGAGGCCCTTGCCTTGCTATCCGATGGTTGTGGGTTTGAATCATTGTCATGCTTAATTGTTTTTTTTTTTAAACTATGAGCACATCCCACGTTTTTCACATCGCTCTCCTGGCGGAGAGTCCTAGCAGTGGAAACAATATAGGCTGATTATGCATAAAGTATATGAACTGGAATATTACATAAATGGACCCTTTATATTTCACTTGCAGGTGGTGTATGTGAACCAACAACCTCGGCAAGTTCGAATCGGAGTAGAGTTCACCCAGCAAAATGCAACTATGGATGACTTGCGAACCAGTTTGCACAACGACACTGGCATTGATCGCGATCACATCATATTGGCGGAAATCAATGAAATGGGTATGTAATTCTATAGTGTACTTACTTGTTGCAAGCTGGTAATCTGTTGGAAGCGTATTTTTTTTATGCAAACTAGTGACGAGACGAGCTAGACGTTCTCCTTATTTACATAGGCCGGTGCAACACTGCTATTAGCGCTCGTCCACTTTGAGACATTTTAATGATTAGTCTCCAATGCCCAGTAATTTTACTAGTTACAGTGCCCTTCAAACCGGAACGCAGTAATGCTTAGATTATTGCTTGGCGGCAGAATATCTGGCACTGTGTTGTTACCCATCTAGACGTATGCATATCTACTTGTATGTCGCAGGCATTTTGTATAACGCGGCGTTTTACATATGGCGTCGGCCGTTTACAAACGCTCGCTGTTTTGTAATATCATCATCATCACCGCAGCCTGACTTGACCCACTGCTGGATATAGGCCTCTGCTCATGTCATTCTGCCAGTTTTGTAATATGCCGAAGTGAAATGTGAATTGCCTTATAATTTATAATATGATGGCTAATACAAACGCCGTTTGTAAAATGAATTAGGAACACTAAGGTTTCCATGAAATCTAGTGCTCTCTAAGGCTAAGGACAGCTGAGCAAGAGGTTAGAATGTTTAAAAACTTTTATCTAGATAAAATTTGGATGACGGTAGGTTCGGTTTTTTTAACACCACTGAAAAGTCATAGGTGGTCATAGGAAAGCAAATACGTCATTTCGTTTACTTCGAGGACTTATTACGCTACAGTTATTTTGATTTTGATGAAATTTCCATGTGACCTACCTGAAACTATATCCCTTCAAAAAATAAAAAAATATTTTGCAACCGAATTGAGAACCTCCACCTTTTTGAAGGTTGTTGAAAAATACATTTTTCTCTGGTAATTTTAGGTTGGTGCAACGCTCGGGCGAGTTGGGAGATGGCTGGAATAGATTTCGGAGCGTTATATTGTGTGGAAGCCCCGCCTTTACTCCAAACGCCGACGACACCGTACCTACTGATATTGTGGGTCAACCTCCTTGAAGGAGAAAGGTTTGGTGAGTTCTAAGAACTACACTTAAGTTATTAGAAAATCAATATGGTACTTTAATTTCCCGTCTTTTTACCCGACTGCCAAGGAAGGGTTATGTTTTTCGCACGTATCTTGTATGTATGTATGTAAATTTCTGGGTTACCTCGTATCTTCCAAACGGCTGGATGGATTTTGACAATGTATCGTTAGATTCGTCTCAATAACCCGAGTATTCTTAGAAGTTTAAAAAAAAAAAATCTAAATAGCGGATTTTTGGAGCTAAATAGTAAGTCGTTCATATTTTTTTGTTGACCAAACCTATCGATTATATATATATAAGAGAATAATGAATTGACAATTAATGCATATTTATTTCGATGTCGGGTTTTCAGTTTTTTAAACTTTAAGCTTGTTAACCATATTGACCATATTAGAAATCAGTTTGCTTTTCTACATATACCTTGCTACATACATTTCAAAATCCGAACCATTGTTTCAAGCGTTTTATCACATTGAGATAAAAAGGAATTAGTCATTGTATTGTTTGTAAATGCAGGAAACAATATGATTGAATCATGGTCATATTGTAATCTGTCAGATAAATTATGATGTCAATTATTTTTGCAGAATCTTATTTTAAATAACATTATGCTATAAAATATGTGAATCATTTTTGTATATTGTATTCCTATTGTTATAATACCATGGAACTTCCAGTCCCTATATGACACATTATTTTAATGACTTTTATGTTTTTAATACTTATGTAATCTCTTTACGAATGTTAACTATCTTTAATCAGTAAATTGGTGTAAGCCATTAATAAGGCTGATTCCCGATATCCCCACTAGACTAGCCATCTCCACTAGTGGGGATTTCGGAAAAAAGTCTCGAAATCCCTACTAACACCAACCACCAACCGCAGTGGGGATTTCAAAAATATTTTTGTCCGAAATCCCCACTATACACATCTTTGGTTTTTTTTATTACCATCACAGACAGTCATTTCCATCGTAAATAAGTTACTATTTCAGAAGCAGCTCATTAATCGGCTAAATTAGTTATTGAACGATAATTTCAACCATCATTGTTTATAATAAAACCATGTATAAATGTACGACCTAAAATCTTGATATCTCTATTACTAATAGGTTATAATAATTATAGCATACTTTTATAGATTTATGATACCTACCTAACGTCTTACGCCGCCATAAGGCACATAACCATACTACCTAATAGTTTCTCTATAAGCGAATTTTGTAATTCTTTTGAGAAATAAAAATCTAAAACCGATTTTGAGATAAAAATATTCCCGGTTGGTGGTTGGTGTTAGTGGGGATTTCGAGACTTTTTTCCCGATTTCCTCACTGGTGGAGATGGCTAGTGAGGATTTTGGGAATAAGCTAATAATAAATTCCCTATATTGTAGGTTCCCCATACGCAATGCAAGTGCCCCGCGAGACTTCTTACGAGGACCTTCAGAAGTTGATGCTGAAGGAGATGTGTCAAGTGGTAGCCGAGCGAGTGTTGGAAAACTCACAAGGGGCGGACATATTCCGCGCCAGAATCGCGGAGGCGCATCGGCCAAGAGACCCTGCGTACCTACAGCCTGAGGTAGGATCATACAAATATGGTCAAAAGAAATGTAAGCCTTCTGTGTTTGTATTACGGTCTATTTCGCGTTGTTTAATCATAGAGTGAGTCGCTTTTGAAACGAGCATTAAAATAGGATTTATCGGGGGCGATACTCAGAATATCATTCAGGAAAAATTTAATAGTCCGCGTAGTGTCGTGAACACTGCTTTTTGACCAGTTTTCCATTGTTTTTCAATTTATTTTTAGTTATTACTTTCTAAGTGTGTAAATTATATTTCAGCTTCCTCACCCATTGTTCGCACTGGACGTGGAACAGGCGTTGTGTGCACACGACAAGCATCCTCATCTCCGACTCGAGTTGCTTTGGGACCCCGCTCATAGGGACAGGTAAGATAAATCACAATAGGCGCTGCTTATTTTTTTGATAGTTTAATCTGACTGAAGTATAACCTTAAAATAACCCGTGTCGGCCAGTAGACCTATCACGTACAAATCCTACTTTCGTATCCTTAACGTATCGTCTGGTCACGTGACTATGAACAATTAAGTATAAAGATAAAGAGATAAAGATTTTTACTTCGTAACAATACTATGACACTGATAGGTACAAAAAGTTTTTGAAAAAGGTACTTGGGCGAATCAACTTTTTTACCCACACAATGGACTGGTCAGAAAAAATATTTTGAAAGAAAAAAACATTAATATTCCTTTATATTAATTTGATAAGGTCATAAGAAATATCATCTACTTTAATATCCTAGAAGGGCAGCGACGTTTATTCATATTTTAGACAGTTTTTATACAAAACAACAACACATACCCTCAAAAACTGTCACCTGAGTTACCTGCATTCAACATTACATAAATGATGAATTAAACGCGAAAACATTGCTCATTTTTATTTATTTACTCTTGCATGCATAATCAAGTATTTTGGCAAAATCAGTTTTCATATCATTCTTACATTTAAGTAAAAAACTAACTGGCTTTGGTCTCTTGAGTTACCTTTGTACAAAAAAAGGATAGTTATTTCTCAATAAAACCAAATATACAAGAGTTACATATGGAAATGATTTTTTTATAGAAGCTCGCTAATTGTAAGAATAAAGTATACCGGTAATATAAAGGATAATAGAAATAAATTAGCAATTATGATTGGAAATACAATGTTTATATTGGGGACAATAGTAACTCTAGAGACAAATTTGGGTAACGCCTAAGACATACATTGGTATAACTAATGGACGACGCATGATTAAATAAACCTAACTCAATAACATATAACAAAAACTCAACAATGACATTCATTTCGGATATTCTTACTAAAATATCAATCAGGGTTTCAAATTTGTATTGCTCTTTTCCAAAAATAGCTGGAGTTGGTACGATTCTTATAATGTCTTCATAACTGACAGGGCTCATTTCATTCGTATCAATTCCGAACATCTTTAATCTCGCTTTTTGTCAATTTGAGGCAGTGATTTCATGAAATGCAACGGTTTTGTGAGCGTGACGGAGACGTGGCAAAGTCCCGACACTGACCAAAAATGAGATCAACTTCATTATGACGAATAAAAGTCATATAGGTATTAAGGGATGTCTCCGTGACCAACAGGCTCAATACCGGATCTGATAAGCAACTTGTCCAAGGCTCCCGGAGCTGATATCGATATTAAGCTCGATAGAAACAGTCTTGTGGAGTCCAAGCTCCGACCTAACCCACTCCAAATCATGGCGGGCTCTGAGAAGTTCCAGAAGCTTCACGGGGCAAGATTCATTGCATTGTAGCCCCCTGAGGATGTAGATGATCTTAGGTCTCGGGTCTTAGGGATGTCTTCGGTCTTAGGGATGAGGGCATTAAATTCTGCCAAATACAGCGTACAGTCAAGAAGTCTAAACTTTCGGATGAAACTCTTCGGCTGATGACAAAAAGATAGGAAAACACCAAGGCCACTTCGTCAGACAGGTGAGACTTAAACAAGCGGATTGAGAAGATGATACAGTGCTACCTTTGAAGCTTTAATACTTGCCAAATGAGTGGCAGGATCGCTTTTTCGAAGCCAGAGATTTTAACTAAGATCGAGGACTTCTTTGGTAGACTAACACTGACTGTACACCGCACATGCCCCTCATACCCAACGTAACGACTACGATTCCAGAGCTTATCTGACACAACACTCCACTGACAAACTGCGTGAAATCAGCCTAGACGAGATCGTATTAGTTCTAAGACACCTTAAGCTACACATAACAATGATGATGATAACTACACAATGAGGTAGATTATACAGAAGTCTGAAGAGTATAGTCGGCCTTTGTGCTTAGCTTTTGTGGACTATGAGAAGGCCTTTGACTCTGTTGAAACCTGGGCTATCCTGGAATCCCTGCAGCGATGTCAAGTAGCCTATCGTTATATCGAAATGGCTAGATGCCTTATGATGCTGCCACTATAAGTGTCCAAGCACGGGACCAGCAGTCTAAATTCATCCAACTGTGCAGAGGAGTGAGACAGGGTGATCTCATATCCCCAAAACTGTTCACAATCGTATTGGAGGATTTGTTTCAGACGCTGGACTGAAAAGGTATGGGCATTAACATGAACGCCTCAGTGCATCTCACACTTGCGATATATCGCATACGGATATAGACTTAATGGTGGAGTCGCTGCGGGAGCTGCAACAGATGCTGGAAGGCCTAGCATCAGCCTCGCGACAGATAGGTTTCAGTATGAGTTTGGATAAAACTTAAGTCATGATCAATGACCACATTGATCCGGGACCTGTCGTCGTTAATGGCCACCTTCTTGAAATTATTTCGGAGTAGGTACACATAACTCGGCAAGAATCTGCAGTTAGGTAGAAACAATTTTGAAGTACTTAATTAATTTGGAGTCGGTGCCAAACAAACAATCAACGATATTCAACGAAAAATGTAGTTGTCTACTTTTCAATCATCAAATCCAACTGATATACCTAATATAATAGGTAGGTAGGTACCGGGATAAGTATAAAGTTAGTAGGTTCTGACAATTTGTTGAAATAGAGTCAATTCTACTTTATGCGCTACAAGCTTATCTCACTAAGTACGCGAATGTCTTAGGAGTTACCAAGAATGTCTCTGGAGTTACCGCCAATGTAACGCAGGATACTGGTAACTCAGCAGACAATCGGTGTATTTTCATGAAAAGAGCACAATATAATTTGATTGTGGACTAGGCGTAAACTTTAATCGAAAACATATGTTAAGTACTGCCAAAGTATCTGATTATATTAAATAAACAATAATATTACATCGAGAAATCGTGGTCACTCAGCAGACGGCACAAAAAGGCACGCACTCCCTCCGAACGTTCTTTGCGACCTGGTGGCTAGACGGCGTTATGAAAGGACGCCCCCGCGCTATTCCAGCGAATGCAAACACAAATGAAGCTTCCTACAGCAAACAGTGGCATCTATGTGTTTCCTGGTGAAATTTACGAGCGTAACTCAGCATACGAAGGTTAAATCATTTCAGTAAGGGACAAATTTTCGAGATTTTTTTTTGGAAAAATGGTTTGGCCAATTTCTATTTTGTTATGCACACTATAATCTGTAACATACCGACTCGTTGTGTAATAAGAATTAACCGAAAGCGATAAGTATAAGTTCATTTAAAATAAAGTTCACATGGTTAATGTGGTCTTCAGGACAGGGATATTTTGTATGGAGCGAAGTTTTTGTGTACTGAGTTACCATATTTTTTTATGGAAATTAAAGATTTTCGAGAACGCAATCAAGTTTTCCGTGGTGCCAAATTATCTGAGATACTAATCTAATAATCATTAAGTGTGTAACTATAACCAATTAGCGTATTTTAGTAAGAAATGGTCGGGGACAGCATAGTGTGGGTAAAAAAGTTGATTCACCCACTTAAATAATCTACTTACCTAATAACATACAAAAATATATCGATGTACAGACAGCATCAAAAGTCGATGACCATTGACCATATTCAGATTTTCAAAATCGTTTTACATCATATTATATTTTTAACAATGTGGTGTACAGTTAATTTTGAACTTTGATGATAAATATTCAATACTGGTGCTTGTCATGTTGAGCGATTTAGGCATAAAAAATGGTGTAGACCGATTTCAAAATCTGAATGTGGTTTTGATGCTGACAGTACCTACATCGATACGAAAATTCATATTCGTATGTTAAATATTTAGTGTGTTAGGGCGCTAGCCAAAAGTATCCAATGAAAGCACGGATCTCACACATATACAGGTTGTCTCGCTGAAGGGGTGAAGAAGGCCAGTGCAAAAGAGCCACCATAGTTTGCGACTGCAGAGTAATAATAATAAATCTACACATGCAGAGTAATCAAAAAAAGGAAGGCTCTAACCCCTATAATGTAATAAAGATTAAGTTATTGAATAAAATATTTGTATTTGTATCAATTGTGGTGTATTGTTGGCAGCATTATCCGCGAGGCGGGCGAAGCTTGCGAAGTGCACGTGTCGGCGGCGGGCGCGGCGCCCCCGCTAACGCTGCACGCCTGCCTCGCGCACTACACGCGCGCAGAGCATCTCGCGCAAGAAGACGCCTGGAGGTAACCTACCCTCTCTTTCAACAGATTACAAAATAATCGACGACACCGTGGCTTAGTTGGTAGTGACCCTGCCTACGAAGCTTGGTGTTCCGGGTTCGATCCCCGGCCGGGGCAAATATTTGTGTGACGAACGCAAATGTTTGTTCTCGGGTCTTGGATGTTGTGATGTGTTGTATGTGTCCATGCCACCTGCGACACATGGAATCCTAGGGCAGGGGTGTGAGTGTGTGAATGTTTATTATTTTATTTTTACTAACCAAGGTTTTACAAAAACATACAACAATCGACCTCGATCGGACTGTTATAGTGACAGTAGGCACCACTCAAAAGTCACAGAGAAGTAAAATAAGCAATTTTGTTCACTTCAACGACTTTTTTTTCAGTTATTTTGATTTAAAAACTAAACTACTGAACTGATTTTGACAAAGTTCTCAGACAAAAAAAACATTCAACTGAATTGATAACCTTCTCCTTTTTTGAAGTCTGTTAAAAAGGTGGAGTTCTCAAATCGGTTAAATATTTTTTTTAAAAGTTTTTTCTCTACCTCAGAACTTTGTTGTTTATAAACCGATTGGAAACATTCTTGTTTTGGTTTGAGAGGATATACTTTCAGATTAGTCCCATATATTTTTTTATCAAAGTCGGTCCAGTAGTTTAGTTTTAAATAAAATAAAAAAAAAATATGTCGTCGAAGTAAACGTCGAAGTCGAAGTATCACTTCCTCCACCTTTCTCGATCTTCAGTAGTTTCCCATCATTCATATCGAAGGCAACAAGATCATAATTGTGGTGTGCAATAAAGTGTTATCTATCAATCATCTCGCCGACGTTTGCGCGGCCGTCCCCGACGACTGATAAACTGCATATCATTGCTTCCACAGATGTCCACAGTGCCAGAGATACATGCCAGTTGTGAAGACACTAGGCTTATGGTCACTGCCAGATGTTTTAGTGATACACTTGAAGAGGTTTCGACAGTAAGTAATCTTCAAATGGGATAATTATGTTAATTTGTTAAATCTAATTGATATTTCGTAAGTAAATGTGTTCTTGAGTGGAGACCACGTCTAGGCTAGCGCAGTGTATGACGACCTTTGGCCAGATGGGGCGATGATCTACGCGCTATAGCTGGCAGAAGGTGGACGAGAAGAGCCGAAGATCGGGCTCAGTGGCGCGCTTTGTGAGAGACCTACGTCCAGCAGTGGACTGCTATAGGGTGATGATGATTGATATTTCATTCTAAATGTTATTTTTAGACAAGCAAAAGGACGCACTAGTACAAAACTGACGACGATGGTAGAGTTTCCATTGCATGACTTCGACATGACGCCGCATCTCGCTAGGAGAGACTCTCAAGCTTCAGACTCGCCGGGACACTCCAAATCGCCTCGCCGAAGATCTTCCAAAACACCAATCAGCAATCCACACGAAAACATTTACGACCTATATGCTATCTGCTACCATCACGGTGATGACTTGGAGACAGGACACTATACGGCTGCCTGCAAAAACCCATACGATGGCCACTGGTACAAATTCGACGATTCAAAAGTGACACCGGTCGACGATGAAAACGCCCACAGCGAACTCGTAAACAACACTGCCTATATGTTATTTTATAAACGCAAGAAACCGAACGTAACCCACTCATACTCTAGTGACGAGCACAGCGGACATTGGGCGTTGCGCATGCCTAAATACGTCAGGCGTACGAGCGAAACCGTGACTGAACTGTCCGAGGTAAAGGAGGAAATCGTCACCGAGGCTAAAATCGAAGCGGCGATGGAACCTGACTCTGAATCGGAAATGACAGCGCAGACTCGTAGCCCGTCCATATCTAGAAGTATCGCCAGCCTTCCCGATGACAACGCGCCCGAACCGAGCTCACCAGCGCGACTCACAGCGCCGCTAATACACAACACCACTATCATCCAGTCTCCGACGCTTCAGCGACCTCTGATCGTCGAAATAAACGGCAACACGAACGACGATAAAAGCGAAAACGAATCGAGCGTGTCCATCGAGCCTTATATTCACAAAGATGTGCATGTCAATCCGAAGATGACGCCTGTGGATTCGAGGAGGCCGCGTTCTGTAGATTACCCGGCGGGTGCCAACTCCCAACCGACCACTAGAGATACAAACAGGAACTATGAGAGCTCCCCGCTTGTAGCAAGCATCAATGAAGTCGAATATCATCCTACTACGGAAGAATTAATGTTGTCTATGCTCCAAGAGACTAAGCTGATTGTGCCGAGACACACTAATCACCTTTCTGGAGAATCTCATCTAACAGGTAACAGTAACATGTTCACTGCGTGTAAGATTTTTAACATCTTCTTATCGTGTCACTAGTTCTTTCGACCAGTGTGGTGAAAGGATTACAAGTGCGCCTCGAATTTACTTTACTTTTAATTTACTTTCGTGCACTGTACACATGTTTTCGAACTTTTTAGGTTCTATAACACGCCGGTTTCCTCATGATGTTTTCCTTTACCGTTAAGCACTTGTTTTCATGCACACATAGATTTTTTGAACAGTAAAATCCACTGGTGTACGTCCGGGTTCGAACTCACAACCTTCGGATCGAAAGTCGAAGCACTTCCCACTCGGCCAACACGGTATTTAACATGGATGTTATTCAAGTACTAATGTAGGTTGTTTTCTTTCAGGGGAAAAACCTGCATGGAAAGCTCGAATATCAACATGATAGGAGCCAAGAATTCTGGAGGGATATTGTGTTACCCTGTCCTTTATATCAACGTTCATCTAAGGTGAAAAAATCATTCATTCGGATTATTAGATGTAGTAGACGCGCACGAAGTAAAGACAGAGGCTAAATACATAATTTGAGGGACGTTTATTTATGTTGATGAAAGTTTCATTCATTAACCGATACATTTTATCCACGTCTTCGATATGTCCTAAGAAAATAATTAAAATAAGTATATGACTATAACATTATGTTACCTAAATCGAATGGGTTTACGAAATTATAAGGCTGTATCTAGCTCGAAATATGCACTTTAATTTTACGAAGAGTACTAACACCCGCCAATATTTGTCTACCAAAGATTGGATACCAATACTCAAATAATGGAAGACAATAGTTTAATATGATGAAACAATAGTTTAAGTTTGTCATGAGATTTATACATACATATATGTATGTATTATTATTTTATAACGCAGCTATAAGTGACTGACAGTTTCCTTATTATTATAGACTTTGTATAAAAAAAAAAACTAATTTAATCATACATACCTACCCAAATGATTTCGATCTTAAAAATGTATTTTAAAAGAATGAAATATATTACAATCTGATTATAGAGTTTAAAAAATATATAAAATGTAGCATCTGTAAAATACAAATAACTTATCTATGAATACCATAGCATAGGGTAATGTTTAACAAATAGTGGGCGTGAATTATGAATTTCTTAGTAAGAACCGTATTTGTGCCTTGGCCCTAAGATGTGATTTAAAAATAAAGTAAATAATATGTTATCCTCAGTACTTTGCTAGTTTTATATTTGGAAATCAGTATAATGTAAACTTAATTAAAATAGTATTTTATGTATGTATGTATGTACCAACTTTTAATCAGTGGTTCATACCATGACATTGATTGTGTGACCTCTTGTATTTACCTACCTACCTTTACCTTTTGTGTTATTTATTAAATGTTACACTCTGGGCTCTGGATTCAGTTTGTTAGGAATGTATTTTATTTCTTGATCCTGTGTAATAATGTTGAGGAAGAAAGGCCTTTATCTACAAAATCAGTTAATTTATTACGCCATTGCTGTTTATACTTCATGACATACAGTTGTTTTTGACGAGCTCTTACAAAACATAAATGTTTGTAAATATGGATTAGAGACCTAGATTTACAAAAACGCACTTTGGAGTATGTGGTGCACTATATTGTGATTATTTCTATGTTTTAGAAAATACTTTATTGCTTTTAATCGCTAAGGATCCTGTGTAGACAGCCGGTGCCGGCCTAAATCTGTGATTTATTTGTGGAGGTCAGGTAAAGAAAAAAAACTTTTTGAGCATTCAAATTTTAATACAGTTTTATATCTACAACAACCTTTACCTATTCAATATATTCCAGAGAAAAAAAGTTTTATAACGGTTCATGTTGCAAAATAAATTATTCACCTCGGTAAAATACGATACGTGATGTAGAACAGTGTCAACACAACAATATTACAAGTAAGAAAAAAAACAATTAAGAAGCATATCACGTAGCAAAGAGTTATTGAATGCTCGAAAAGTTTTTACAAACTCTTTAAATTGGCAGTATGATGACGATGATGATAAAATAGGATCCAAAGTTGAATATTTTTGTTACATAATTTGGGAAAGTAGTAGGTAAATTGTCTATTGTACTGTTCAATATTTGCATGATAACCTCAATGTAAGTTTTTGTAGATTGGCACGGGATCAAATTCAGTACTGTTTACCACCAAAACGTATTTAATTTATTGTACTTACCTACACACATAACAATGGCGGCCATACAACGCCAGGGTATTATGTGTGTAAGCTACCGAAGTTTTAACTGTATGTAATTTATCAGGCGTAAGTTCTATTTTACTCTCTTATTGCGGTTTCAGATTAGCGTATTTTTGTCGCGCGTATACGGGCGGATTGGTACTCGCGAATCTATAAAAGCGTGTCGCGTATACCGGCGTTTACGCTCGTTTTTTTTCTATCGAGTGTCAGTAGCATGAGGCGTCTCTCACGAGTGAAGTCGCGCGTACACGCGCTGCTATAATAATAAACAAAACACGAGCGGCAAATCCGCCAAAATCCAAGTAGCTGTTCGCACGTCAGCGCATCTAAAACGCGCACAATGCATTGGTGGATTTTTAACACGCGTTAAAAAATCGCTCGTGCGAATGAGCTTTTAATCCGCTTATCTGAAACCGCACTTATCAGGTTTATTATTGTTTTTTTTTACCTTTTTTGAACGTGACTTGATGTCAAAAAATATTATATGGTAAAATCGTCGCTTTGGATAATATGAGATAGATCTAACACCACACTGCTCCATTGCGTTACGTCGCATGTACTGGCATTTGGCACTAAATGCGTCCAACTTCGGCGTTGCGACGCAACGTGTCGCAAAGCAACGGAGTAGTGTGGCTTCGCTCTTAGTTGGTCTCTAAAAAACTGTTGCATTTTTGTCAATATTGGTTCAATCATAAAAAATCCATATTCCAGTCTCAGCATGCGATCCTTATGTTTTTCTCATGAAATTATGCTAATTTATTTATATCCGATTTCTATGTATTATGTATATTCGTTGTTTTATTTAAAGATGTTTATTATAATTTTAATTTCACCGCGTTATGTTAAAATAAAAGTGTTATGTCCACATACAAAGTGTTTTATTATGTGTTGTATTAGGTTCATAAAACATTGATCAACAAAACGCAAGAGATCGATAAATAAATGATTTAATTATACAATCAAAGGCTAAGCCTGAAAGTAGATCGCCTTGAGTATTAACTAATGATCATATTGTAAATGGTCTAATCATGGTCTCGTAACAGTATTTGTTGGGGGTGATTAGGAAATAATATCTATTTTTAACTTCTAACTTTTCAAGTGTCTTATACCATACACAACTTATACCTAACATTGTAAGTAATTTAATTTGACAGTGCAATCATTAGCAATCAAGGCCATCGAGTAACTAAATCTCATTATGTATTTGATACTAGTAATGGTATGGCCTACAATATACATTTTTAGTTCATAAGATAACTCAGTGCTTTTCTGTCGCAAAACAGTTATGTGTTAGCATTACTGTGTTCCGGTTGTAAGGGAACTGTAGATAGTGAAATTACTGGGCTTACGAGACTGACCATCATATGTTTCAAGGTGGACGAGCATCCGCTGGGAATCAAAGCTCTGTGTAGCACTGTTATGGTCATGAGCAGGCGAAATCTCTTACCATTAGGAGAGTGCCTAGCTTGTCTCGCTTCTTTTATATGTAGTCAGCGTAAAATTGTAAAACCAGATAGTATACAATTTAACGGCTTGAATAATTGTGAAAGTTAGTAGGTACCTTAGAACAGATCAATCCTGTGGCTCATTCGCCCTAAGGTTGGTAAGGGAAATTGTGGAAAGTTTGTGAAACGTGTTTGAAAACCGTTAAAATGTAAACTTACGGTTTTTACAATTTTACGCTGACATAAACATTAAAAAACCACATAGTAAAAAACTGGGTTCAAAAAATTTATCATTTTAATTCGGATATTTTTTTTTAAACATGTCTAAAGCTTATTAATATAAGTGATTCGATGGTACGTAGGCTGGTTCCCTACAACAGTATCTCCATAATTTGAGTCGAGTACTAGGAGAACATGTTTCAGAGGATCAGCGACCACGGAAGTGGGTGTCAACCTCGGACCCGCTGAGTGTATGTTCTTCAGGCAAGTATCGTCAAAACTTTCTCGTATGTCCCAGGATATCACATCTGAGCAATCGGCATGACGGAAGTAAACGTGATGGAGGTCGGAGCCTAGAAGGACCACTTGTTTTGAATGCTCGCCGTAAACTGAAAGTAAAATCTAGATTAGCGGAAGATTGAATGACAGTTACGTAAGAGCGAGGGAATTTTTTGAATAAATTAGGTACCTAGATCGTGATTGATCGATGTGTCTGTCTGTACCTGCTCCTAATTAATAAATTACGTTTTCAATATTTTGCGTAGTGTTCCGAATCAAATTTAGAAAAACGGAACATTTATCGTCTCTCTACGTCCGTCTACCTTCCCGTTCTATTTTCTGCAAGATTGGTAGGTAAAGTTGCCACCAAGATTTGAGGTAGTTAACCTCTACCTATAGGTAGGTTACCTACCTAAAATATTTAGTATGGATGTGGTATGGTTAATAAGTAAGTTAGGTACTTACTTAAGGTATCATGTAGGTAAAAATACAGAATTTAGGCTCGATAACATAAATAAGTATAGTAAACAAAATAACACTCACTAACACCAAGTCGAAGGCTTGAAAACTCCGACACAAGAGCCAGCCACTGGCTTACGCGAAAAGGAGAAGACCACTTATTTACCTCGAATGGGAGCATTTGTGTTCTTCCTTCTCAAAGACGCGGTATCCAACTCCAAAAAGCCTGCATGGTGAAGCCTGACTAGTATGAGCACGCTGTGGGCGAGGCTTCGCTTGACGATTGCGATCTGCAGGCCAACCGCTGGACTGCACATTCGTACAGTCCACTCGGAGCCGGACGATGTCTCGTGCACTAGGATGGCCCCTCGAGATGCATCCGATACATAACTGTACAGGTCAAGATAATATTAAATCAATGATTTTTAATACCAAATTAATACAAAATTTAATGAGAAAGTTTGTTTCTCAATCACGCTGAAACGACTGAATCGAAAAAAGACATAATAGTTGCAAAATAGGCTTCATTTCATCCCAAAAACACGCGGGTCAAACCGCTAGCAGCAGCTATTATTCAAAATTGGGAGAGTGTGGCGATAAGTTGCTACACAAGGCGTATGAATGATGATAGGTAAGTAGGTAGGAATTATCTTGTCTAGAGTTTCTCATTAATCAATATTTAATTGAAATTATTTCAAATTAGCTTCTAGTGACTTCTAGTAAGCGTCTTGTAGGTACCTACTATCGTCTAAGTCTATACTTAGACACTTACAGAAGTTCCTGAAACATTGTTAATGATTCGGTAATTCTCAAAAAGCGACATACTGCATCTACCTAAGGCTCATACTAAAAACAAACTACTGAACATGCAGAAATAACTAAACAATTAATTAAGTTTTTGATAAGTTCCATATTTTTAGTAGGTAGTTGCTAGTTAATAGCAGTTTCATAGTATAGCAACACATGCCTATTTTTTATCCAGCAGCGGTAGTAGTTACAAAATATATTATCAATCTATCGAACGCGGAACTCTACATTGTATCCTTAGATTTATTTTTCAATGCCTTACATTTGGCAATGCCTATCTAATAAATCAGTAGGTATCTAAATTAGACTTGTAGGTAGAGTCGATTGCAACACTAAATTATTTAAAATGAAAGTAGACACTAGGCGAGTGAGACCATTTTTGGAATAAGTATGTATGTAAGTAGATAGGGTGTCAACTATAGTTGGGTAATATTTTTTGTACCACAGATAAGTTTTAGGTAAAAATATTATATTAATATGGTAATAATAGTTTGGCGTTTCGAAAGATTCTCGAAGCGTTTGGCTACTTTGCCGTGCTAGAAACAAGAGCAATCCTTCTTCTAGCAAATATTTATCTTTATTTCTTACCTAAAAACTTTACGGTATATGAATGATTTGATTGTATGTAGGTATTACTTCGAGAATCTAGCAAAGGTATTAGGATGTTGCAATGTTTGGGATATTACAAGCCTCTATTGATTTATTTTACGATACCAAAACTTACACAAACACTTTGCCAGCTATCCCGTACTCCACCACCACGTTCTGAAGCACCGATGTGGGCTCGGCCAGCGCTGAGAGCTGGATCCGCTTACCCAGTCTGCCCAGCGCAGTGCTGATAGCCACCACCTTAGGAGGGCAGGTGCAGCGTGGTGACTCTACCGTGTCCACTATCCCAGTGTCTAATACCCATAGATTGCCCTGAAATTGATTTTCGATGATGAAAACTATTTATACCTGCTTACCAGAGTAAAAAATATCTTGTAATAGGTACTGCAGGGTTCTCGAGGTTGACATTGAACCGTTAGATTTTTTCTGAATTCGCGTTGGATATATGTAGTTTCACGATACTGGTGATTAAAATCGCCTCAATATTGTAAAAGTAATAACGAATGAAAGCTGAATATCATAATTTCAATGAGAAAAAGTCTCTCTTGTAGCTTTTCTCAATCCCAAAGCGTCTGCGTCAAGCGATGACACAGGGCTAGTTTACAAGCTACAGGCTAGCGAGTTCACTTGTAGCTTGTAAACTTCGCTCCGTTTACTTTTTTACTAAAACTAGCCCTGTGTGATCGACGCTTAAGTGAGTACAGAGACAATCCATCCCGAAAGCTAACTCACTCACTCGCTAGCTTTTAAACTCGGCCTGTAGTGTAGTGTGTTCGTAGTGTAAGTAGTGTGATCGACAAGTGAGTACAGAGCCACTATTTTTTTAAATGTAATTGCTGACAAGAAAGGCATGACTGACTCTATAAACTGAAGGTAGAGTAGTATAAGTAAATAATTATTATAAGAATAGCAGGATACTAGTTAAGGTGTTATTAAAGATATCTAAAAGTAGGTTACAAGATAATAATATTGAGATTTTCTTAAAGATTTGCTCTCATGACCCGTGAGATATTATCATGAATGGTTTGAATAACCCAAGTTCATAGTAATGGGAGAGCCGATATGTAAGACAATGAATTTCCACATTGTCACAATACAATTAATATGCCTTTTTGTAATATTAAGGTCTAATTAACGACCCACTAAGTTCCAAGAGATTAATAACTGAAAATTAGTAGGTAATATTGATTTTTCTTCTTTGAGAGCTAGTTATGTACGGAGATACGGATAATTCCACCTGTTCCTATATAAAGAGTAGGTACCTTGGTAATAAGTAAAGTAGGTGGAAGAGAAAGAGATCTTTTAGTCTAAAAAATCATGCTTCCCTTCCATTTTTACCGCTGTATGCCCTTACTGAGACTGATGGTCTGCATGGAGGGGAGTGCATTTTTAGGCTTATAGTTCTCTTCAGGAAAACAAGTTAGATATGTATCAGAATACCAATGAACATTATGACGATCAATTGTGTAAGGTCAAATTAACCTTGTTAATAAAATCAGTTTTACTTACAAGATGGTCCAAATAAGCATCCACAGCGTTTTGTATCCTACTACAGTCATAGATCTCATGGCTACGCAGTTCTGGAAAGGCTTGGAGCTCTACTCCATTGTGTCCTCGGACTATTAACCACACTGTCGCAAGAACTCCGTGCTTCATCCTGTATATCAAAATAAAACATTTTATTCTTTCAATACCTGCCCTGTCTGAAGTGTGTTTAAAGTAAGTACCTTGGAGTAATAACAAAGACGTCATCTTTATGGGTAACAGCTTTCACAGCAATCACGTTTTCTTTCACATATTGGCCACTTCTAGACCACAAATCCACTCCATGCTCACATTTCAGATGAAGTGGACCGCCGTTCCAGGCTAAAGTTTTTGGGTGACCTCCTGACACTAAACTATTGCATAATATCAAACAAGACAGGAAACCGTTATACATCTCGCTTTTTATGGAGACTGAACCAAAATTTTTACTTGAATGAGAATGTGTGTCACATCCAACTTCACTAAGGTAGTACCTATGTGTTTAGTGTTTACGTAGAATGCCTAATGTGCTGATTTCGAAAGTTTCGGGGAATCGACATACAATACAATCAATCACGGCTAATGGCCAATGCACATTGCCTAAAAATTAGATGTTTTTCAAATCCTTAAACTTTCTGTTTGCTATTTCTTGTTAAAATAACGTACCTACCACTCTTGCGCAAGTCTGTGGGAAGCTAACACTGCCTTGAATATCAATGATTGAAAATCTTACATTAGATGCACATGCATGGCGTGAAAAAAAATATCTGCAATCGGTTATAGACATACATAATTGGTGTTTTATGGTTTCGTATGCACCTATTATAATTTAAATAGACTTGGTTTCTACCAGACATGTCGAAATTTTGTATTCAGTATCAGAACCAATGAAGTTGATAGGATCCAAATTCCGTTCCACTCTGATTGTTTTTGTAGGAACATGAGCCAATTCTCCTAACTCTAGGGCTGGGCTCGGGTTTCCTGCTTCTGTCACAGTCGCGCGATCTACTGTATCATTATATTGATTGGGGACAAAAAGCGTCGATTGTACAAAGCATGGGAACTAACAACATTGCGGCATTTAGTACGATCGTGGCAATGCCTAATCGCTGAAGGCAGCTATTTCGTTACACCATACCAACCTACACTTTAATTAACTCGTTGTTGTCTGATTTATTTTGGACTTTGTATTTTCGAGGGCCAGTAGGTTATTATGTTTCAGTCTTAGGTAGGTACATATTTTTTGTGTTAACTTGATTGGCGGTATTGAAATCTAAGACCTACCAACTTTTGACAGATCCGTTTCAAGTGTTTTAATTTCCGTGTCGCAGAAATAAGCACCTAATTTTTTGTTCGACCACTCACAGCAGACCTCGTTACTATAATAATAATACTTAACTTTTATTATAAGCCTTTGTTTATTATCATAGCGCTATATCTAGGTCACAGGCTTTATTCTAATCCTGAGTATTAATTGTTCTGACGAAGGCAGTTTTAAACAAGTTCGACCTTGACATATCCGGGCCAAAATTCATAGAGTAGGTATCATGCAATCACGCACCTTGATAATAGAATAAATAAGTCGAGTCACGGCTGGCCACACCTACAGGATCGTTCGCTTTTACTTTTTGAGGTATTATTTCGTAGAGGGGAGTGTACGTTTGTTGAGAGTGGTAAGGCTCTCCTGTTGGCAGTGGTGATTGCAGCCGCGGCACACGCTCGCGCCTCCTGCGTCGTTTGCACGCGTGACCGAGCCGGTAGAGCCGCTACGATACCGATCGCAGGTACCTACCGAAAGTGCAGTGTTATTATATTACATTTTCGGCTGTTTTGTGCAGTGCTTCGGCCTACATTCAACTGGTTTTGGTAAATTGCAAGCGCTTGTTGATACGAACCTACTGTTTTTAAAACATTTAACTTTTCGATAGATTTTTAAAGAAATTTAATTAGAGCCTCGTCAGTCAGGGGGTACTTTTATGTAAATTAATGTTAATTTTTAGTTCTACATAAATATTACTCGAATACTTAATCTTAGTCTTAGTCAATATAATATAGTAATCTTTATCTAAGTCCTGCGACTGGCTGACAAAATAAGGAAGGAAGGATCCTTCCTTCCTTATTTTATCAGTCGCAGGACCGGTATCGGAATTTGTGAGCCATCACCCAAAGGCCTTCAAATTGGTTTTACAAAACTTACTGAAATAAAAAAACCTGATTGCTTCCGTACAAATTAGTGGAAAGGTCTAGTTTCCAATAAAAACTCTGTCTTAAACCTTTTAAAGGCATTTTTAAATAAAATCTTAGTACTATAAAAAAATAAAATAAATAATATACCTAATCGTAATTTGTGCATGGCCTAGAAACCTTAATATTATCAATAATAAACAGACTACAAATATGGTCCCACTGCTGCAGTATGCTTGCTGCTATGACTGTGCTGTGACTATTTGAATCTAATAGTCAATATTGTCTAACAGTAGGTTAGCAGGTTTTAATGCAAAAAATAACCTTATTTATCAACACCAATCATGTTTTGTAAGTCTGTGAGTTCTCTGCCTTATAATCTAGTGCAAGAGCAAAACCTTACTGGGAAAATGATAAGGGATCTATAAATTACCTTTCAGGTTATTTAAAAAATGAGGTACCTAGTAATAAATAATGGTCAATGATATCATAAAAGTATGGGTGGAAATAATGATAAGGAGCTAAAATAGGCCTTTTTTCAAACATACTTGGAAATTCGAATATTATTTTGACAATCTTCTTCAAGTTGAATCAAAGTTGCCGGCCTAGGTCAAATAAATTAAAGGAAACTTCATATCGTGTTACGACGAAGAGGGTTGTATAAATAATTCTAATAATTTCTAAGCATGTTTGAGAAAAATAAATATCTACATATCTGTAGGTAAGGTTAATGATGCCTATAAAAATAGAATAGTGAAAGTATATGATTTAAAAAGCTGAAAAAAATAAGTAAATAACACCAAATTTTACACATTAATTAAAAAAACGGTAGGTTTAGATTCATCTTAAAAATTATATAGGTATGAATATGCAGAGATAAGTTCCAAATTCTCAAACAATCAGGCAAATTATCTATTCACAAGCATTATGATGTAATTATTGTGAGTTACCAGTGGCCAATACTTATAATCCCGTAAACAATAGTTCATTGTGTGGTAAGCGACGAGCAGTGTTTACAAACACATTTCAACAATTACTGGATGTCTCGAGAAAGGATGTTTTACTTGACTCACAACTTAGCTAGCCAGGTTCGGCTCTATTGACTATTAAGCCTCGATGACACAGGGCTAGTTTACAAGCTACAAGCCAGCGAGTTAGCCAGTAGCTTGTAAACTCGCCCCGTGTCATCGGCTTTTTTACAATCTTCTAGTATTCGTGTCATCGACGCTTTAGGAATCAAAGACGTGTTTGTAACTGGCTGTTTTACAAAACAAATATTAAATAATCAAGGTTTTACAAAAACATACTACAACTGACTTAAATTTTTGGACTGTTAATACCACTGGATAGTCACAGGGAAGCAAAACACACAATTTCGTTTACTTGACGAAGTCATTCTTTCAGTTATTATTTCAAAACTAAACTAAAAGATTTTCATGAAATTCTATGTGACCAATCTGGAAGTATATTCTTTCAAATAAAAAAAAAACAATCGACTGCCACGCCCGGTGTCGCAGGTTCGATTCCCGCTTTAGGACAAATATTTGTGTGGTGAACATCGGTTTTTGTCTGAGTGAGGATGTTTTCTATGTAGGTATGTAATTACAGAAAAAAAGATATAAGTATTGTATCAATTATCTGGTTCCCATAGTACAAGCCTTTCTTAGTTTGGAGCTAGATGGCGTTGTGTGAAATGTCCAAAATATTTAATTATTTTATTTTTTATACAGGTAAAATATACAAACCTTAGCAACTGTACTTTAAGAATTAGTTATTATCTCGGTTCTGATCATCAGCAGGTTCAAAAATAAATATTTCATTCTTGTTTAAATAATATTGTATATAAATTAAGTTTTACCAACAAAAGACATCAACGCGCTCCGAACATCTCCCTACATTTTATTAAGTTAATATAATTGAATTCAAGTGTTTGACTCAATTCTAATTGGTTAATTTATACAGTTCAGCAGCTATCATGCGAAAAAAATTTCCATTATTTGCTAACTATATTGAATTTGTCAAGTCATAGAGCAAAAAAAAGCTAATTCATCTGAGACAGATTTTACAATGAAGTTTTTTAGTGAATCACTCCAAACGAAATATTTAGAAGTCAGTCACTGTATTTTCCCAACTAAAGTGCATTAACTTGCAGATAATAATAGATTTGTGCAAAAAATTTTTGTATCTTTTACACACTTTTGCACCATCCATACTGTAATATTATGCTTTTTCGTATTGACAAAATATGATCGATCGGTTTGTGAATTATGGTTTATATCTTAAATTTTAGTGTCATTTATACGAGTTTATATCGTTCTAGCATTACCGGATACCTACAGGATTTGTTTCCGTCCTCAGTCAATTCAAATTGTTGGCATACCTAGATATGGATTAGTGTCGATTCGTCATTGGCTCCTTTTTTGTGATATTATAAGTAACAATAGATTAATCACTATTTAACCAGATGTTGAATTAACAAACACAATTTTTATAATCATATCTATAGCGATCAAAATACCTACTCGCATAAGTTAAAATTATGACAAGGTTTTATGTTCTGATTATGATGTGTAATTGTTTGCATCCGAATGCTTACATGTAATCTATGATCACTTAATTTAATCAAACGTAGTTTCTTTTTTAACTATGCTTATTTATAGCATATTTTTACACGTTAGCGTGCCATATTCATATTACCTTGTATTAATAACTAACTTGATTAGACATGCCTAAATTATGGATGCAGTCAGCCAAGTGGCGTGATTTTACTATTAGATTCCTATCGTACAGAGCAGTACTTATTTAAATAATATACGGTATAATAATAATAATATTGAGGTCAACTACTGTCTTTTTTTGCATTCTTATGGCTAATTTTATTGCATAATGAAATGAAACGAGTATCTCATTAAAATGTGTCTACTAAATTCAAGGCTCCTATTTTTTATATATTTTTTTAAACATTCACACACTCACACCCCTGCACTAGGATTCCCTGTGTCGCATGTGGCATGGACACATACAAGACATCACAACATCCAAGACCCGAGAACAAACATTTGTGTTCGTCACAAATATTTGCCCCGGCCGGGGATCGAACCCGGAACACCAAGCTTCGTAGGCAGGGTCACTACCAACTAAGCCATAGTGTCGTCAAAAAAATTATATCTTCTACTTTCCGAAGTTTGGACTCTACTTTTATTGTATCAGGATTACAAATAGTCTCTAAGTCCTTCTCTTGTTCCATGGTAAAGCTTCTTTTGTTTCGTAGTTTTGTCGTTAGTATTTTTTATTATTTTTTATTATTGATTTGCGTTTATTAACACTGCGACCGTTGTCGGTATATTGTGCTCGCCACTTGGACCTATACGGTTAAAGTTCCTCACTAAACCCGGTCACTATGATCTATGATGAACTGCAGGAGTATTTTGAGAGGAAGCTCAACTAATTCATCAGGGCTTAATATGTGTTTTCCCAGATAAATACTGCGCTTATGCATTAGCGGTCCACATTTTCAGTAAATGAAGGGGGAATTTGTCGTTAGTAACAAAGATCCATCAATCGTTAAAACTCTCGTCTTTTACCTAGTGTAATACAGTTATGTGATACTATGTGATACTTATGTAGCTAACTAGAGTTATGCAACAATCGGATATGTACCGTTTTTTGTGTTTTCACTTGATTATTACCTACAAAATACCTACAATGTTTTGTGAGACACAATGATCTATTGATTGGTTTTTACCAGCTTGCCTATACTTCGCATGTGAACTAGATACTGCTGTTGCTCTCAAACCAATGGTTTCTACTTGTTGCATAACATGGCTTTATATACATTTTCCTATTTTCACTTCCTTTAGAAATTAAAAGCATTCCTTTTTAGTCGTGTCTTGTTTACGGATGTTTTGGGAATATGGGCGTTGTGGATTTTCCAGATCATAAATTCTTAGTCGTACTACGCGAACTACGCGTAAATGTACGTACATGGTAATTAATTTCCTGAATACTTATCGTGTTTGGCTACTACAAATTATCATAAATGTGTGTGTTATATTTGCAGGCAATTTAAGTCTATCGAAGTATCGGTAAAACACTTCGGATGCATAATTTACTGCCTGCCTGCCTTAATTTAATTTAATTTATTAATTTACTGTGTGAAAAGTGGCAACATAAATTATATCTACCCTATTTTCTCAGCTTATGTATGGTAGCTACATATGTACATTCTGCATAAGTCATCATATAATAAAAATAAATAAGTAGGTACTTGTGCTTGCATGAAATTAAAAATAATATTTCTACAAAGTTATGTATGTTAGTATGTGCGTACGTAACGCTTAAAACAATTTTTATAAAAAAAAAACTATTAACCTCATTATTATTAAGTACACAGCCTATAACTCATATTCATGAACAAGTGCAGTTTGAATACAAGGTACTCATAAATTACCAAAGAAGGTCAATATTTACTAAATAGTAAAAGTCTATTAATTAATTAGCTTGAGGTGTATTTATTATCGGAAGTTTCGAAGCTCCGGTATATTTTAATTACCTATGTAGTTGAGTATGTAAATTGAGAACTTATGTACTCTACCGAATTCACGAAATTAAACGTTTACGATCATGTCCATCCGCTGCAAAATTTTCTCGCTTGCATGTACTTCCATTTTGAATTTTGTACAAATCTGGACGGGATTTTGTTCATCCGAGTTTCTAGTTTTATTTTAGTCTTCTAACTTAAATACCACAAATACTACCGTTTACTAGTATTTTAAATCTGTGTCTATTTTATTGACCTAGGAGGAAGTTGAAATTGTAGGTTTTAGAGTGGTCCATTACAGAACCCGCCTCTTCTAGAGCCAATTCGCTACAGCTCCAAAGATCAACCGAAATGCTATTGCGATTTCCACTGATTCAAGCAATTTGTCAACATTTGTGCTCCTTGAAGTGTTTGAGTTCACAGTTGCTCGAATACTTGAATAGAGCGACGACAACAAAATTGCTCGCATTACGTGGGTACATATATTGCGTATATGTACTTATATAGTTTAATACTTATTTAGTGTTCTACAGTTTTTTTTCATTTTCATATGAATAAATAAAAAGGAGGGCAGAGTAACTTTGTCTAAAGCAAGTTAGCAAGTTTATTATAATCGGCTTGACCATGTATAGTGCCTACCCTTAAGGTATAGTTGAACCAGTCGAACACTAAGTAAGCACAAAGCTACACTACTTATAGATTTATCAATATCCTAAGTTAATAATTTTCAATAAAATTACTACGCGATCTAATTAATGCATGTAAATTATTAATAGTATAAAGTATATTAGGCAATATTTTAATATCGACTCCTTCTATGTCTCCCACGAAGTAATCTCGCACGAATGGGGGAGTCATTGAATTTCAAAATAAATATTATTCCCGTTCAGTGACTCCCCGGAACCGAGTTACTAAGGCTGTTTTGCTTTTTATTTATGTTTTTCTACAGTCAGAGCCAAAAGAGGTCCCCTTTTGGCTTAGGTAATGCTAGGTAAAAATTATGAAAGACTGTGAACTCGAAATAATTTATTAAAATAATGAAAAATGTTGAAATCTATAAATGACTTTATTTTAAAAGTATCTATTCGATTTAATCGTCGTAACCTACTTTATTATACACATCCTGCGTTTTTTACGCAATACCTAATACGTAAGAAACACTAAGATGCTACGATTTTAGAGCAGAGAGAGCTGGTTTTCAGGTTATTTTACGCATGTACTCGTAAATTCTCTTATGAATTCATGACAGTTATGTTCATTACGTAACCTAGTAGAGGACAATTCGTGAAATGTTACGTACCTACTTTTTAATATTAAAATTTATGCAAAGATTTATGTAACTAATCTATGCCAAGTTTTATCCTAATCACTAAGTTACGTGGGCACAACAAGAAAAAAAAGCGAAATTAACCAATTATTAGTACTAATTAATTTGGTTATAAGTTAAATTATTAAGCCTTGTTAACACAAAATGATTACCTGAATCAAATCTTTGCATAATTTAAAATGTTAATGACTAATAAGTTGTGATATGGAAATTGGATAATTATACGAGTCTATCTAATTCAGTATAAGTAGCTAGGTAAGTATAATAGTTACGTATATGTGTATCATTCATAACTTCGCTTACAAACCTAACTGCATTGCAACATTGTGTTCAAGTACGTACAACAATGTTATCATTCCATTGTGCTGTCCACGTTAGATCTTTAACTATAGCTTTGTTTATTACGTCTATTATCTCATTAAACTGATTTATATCTACAAAAATCCTAAGTTTGTAAAAATTGCATTAAAAGCGCTACAGTTGATATGATAATTCGTCTATTCATGAAGGCAGTCATTCATTCTTGCAGCAGACAATCTTAGTAGTTTGAGATGTCCTTGACCAGAAAAAGTCGGTCGTGAGATTCACAGGGTCATTATCGTATACAGTAGCCAACAACTAGAGTGACAAAGACTTCGTTAGTACAACTAATAAAACGAAATTACACAGCTAGCCTTGTCTAATTAAATTATGTAGATCATTCTACCTGATATCTTAACAGCTAACTCTTTTATCTTTTACGTCTATAAGCGAGTTTGTTATCTATCTTCATTTAAATACATATGTGTGTTTGAGAATTATTTTTATTTGGTACCCTTCAAAGGTTATGACGAATATTTCTATTACATTGCGAAGGGAGGAATGATGCTGACATTATTACTTTTACTATTCAATGTCTTTAGGTGAGGAAAAATCACGTCGTTTTTTTCTAAGAAAATCGCAGGAGCATCTTAACGAAAACTTAATTTCTGAAAAATGTACGTTCAGCCCAAAAATTACTACATAGATTTGAAAAATGTTCCCATAACAACCTTGTCATAAAATGAACAACATGAAAAAAATACCCATAACTTTTATTACATTTCCACAAATAATTCAAGGGCAAAAATCATTCGACTGTCTACAATGAGGCAATTCACGCAATGTCAATGCTACGGATCTACGTAATGAACTTATTGTTCTTTTATAAGTACAGGAACTGGTCGGTCTAATTTGAAACAAGCAGCTCAGCTGAAAGTA
This sequence comes from Lobophora halterata, assembly GCA_932526365.1. Taxonomy (NCBI): domain Eukaryota; kingdom Metazoa; phylum Arthropoda; class Insecta; order Lepidoptera; family Geometridae; genus Lobophora; species Lobophora halterata. The sequence goes on from OW052012.1 coordinate 6,128,438, forward strand.
GATTACTGTGAAGCCAGTCACCGTGGACATCACAGTAAAAAACTGAGTCAAAGATATATACCTAATTACTTTCTTACTCGTATTTAGAATTGGTTGTAGATTTAATAATAGTTATAATCTCTATGGATTTATAAAAAAGGGTCTCAATTCTTCCCCAAAATGCTTATAGACCTAGATGAGTAAAAATCGAACAACGATCATACATACTAATTGTCATTTTATGAAGCCATTTATCATATATTATGTACATATGTTACATAAATTAATTAAATTGATTGAAATTACATAAATTAATAATTAATTGAATGACTTTTAGCGATAAGACCGCCCATTGTGGTTCACTTTTTATATTCGTTGTGTTCCTGTTTATTTTCTTGTTTTGTGGTGTGCAATAAAGTGATATCTATCTATAAATTGCCTCATTTTAAACACTTATAAACTAATATTACTTAAAAAACACCCCTTTGCTCTCTACTAATCTATACCGTGTAGGTATATGATCGTATTTTTCAAAATTATTTCTCTTCTACAGGTTTTTTATAAAGCATAATGAGGAGACACTTATTCGTCCTGTGCGTATGGCTAGGCACAGCCTGCGCGACACTTGAAGTGGTCAACCAATGGAGTCTGCTGCAATTCGACTTCCCCCCGGATCCAGTGCTGTTGGAGAAGTTCCAGCCGGAGAACACCGTGCCGACCGGACTGGAAATCGGCTGGGACAGGATATACCTGGGCATTCCTCGCTTGAGGGCTGGAGTTCCAGCTACGTTGGCTTGGGTGCCCAGAAGCCTTCCGCCAGGCGTCAGTCCTGTTTTGCAGGTATTATTTTTGACCTCTACTGTTTCATCAACTTATACTCAATAGCAATTTAATTCGTCAATTATGTACATAACATAACATACTGTTTTTATAAACGAGGTACCTAATTAATGATGGTTGATTTTAAAGAGATCATACATAACATTTATAAAACTAGGTGCCTTTGTTTAGTTAAGTCATTACATATCCTTTTTTTATTGTAAATTTAGTTATGGTGAGATGATTGATTGGAGTCTATCTATAATGGGTTACCTTCTATATAATTAACGTTTTGTTCTAAATACGAGTAATATATCTAGGTTGTCTTAGCTTGGCATTTAGGTTCATGAGTAGCTTTGGTATGTTAGATCGAAGGCCATTATAGAACTGTAGAGTGTTACTTAGGAGCTTGCTCTATGTTGACGAATCTGGAACATTTTTTTGTGTTTGCAATTTGCGACCGGTACCATTTTCCCACATTTTATTGCCTAAAACTCAGTAGGGATATTACTAAATTTGGAATAACTAGACTATTAGAATATTTCATATCGTTTGAGATAGGTAATTATGTGGGTGGGTTTAGATATTCATTGGTAGAGCTCGGAATACCTGGGTAAGTTAATTATTTATCAGATATTATACAGCCGTTTGTTTTGTGATTACTTACTCGTATTTAGCATTGGTTGTATAATATCGAATTTCAGCCTAATTCGTTGCAGAGTTGTGGTAAGATCCAGTTAAACGACCATCATAAAAAACTATTGCATTCTTATTACTATGTGATAATTTAAGAGTACTATTACCATAAGAGAACATAAACATTGCAATAGTTGTTTTTTATAAGACTGCTTGTAAAAATTATGAATGACGAACATTGAGAAATAGATTACGTAAGTACCTATCTATCTATTTATTGCCGAACCCATTTTGTTATATCGATATAATACATAGGCCATAAAACTTTAAATTGCTAGTAAGTAACTATACATATAATTTATTTTTCAATGACATAACAGCGCATTGGTTACAATGAGGTCGAAAACTGTGCTTTGTGTATACGCTACCAGGCAAGATAGATAATACATAGATTTAATCATTTCTCATTTGCCCACCTCAGTCCACCTCTAGACGTAGGCGTAGGAAGATTGAATACAAGTTTTTATGTTTATTAATTACAATTCTGTGGATTAGAACTATGAAGATTATAATAAGGTATAGTAAGCGTTAAACAACTTGTCCTATGACGAACCACGCGACAAAGATGCGCAGAACGCAATTGTATGTCAAATTGGTTCTGCGCATCATTTTCACGTGGTTTGCCAGAGGACAAATGGTTCGACGCTTAGTATATGAATGCACAGACTCAAAACATATTTAATTAATTCCGCTATCAAAGTACCTAAACTTTTAATTCAGTAAAAGTTGGTGTAGTAACAGCCTTCAACTTCCTTGTAATAAAAGCATTGCGATTAGCGCACGTGTACCTACACATTTTTGCGTACACCAACCAACCAGAAATTGGTACTTAGTTACGAAGTACCATAGTATTTATTCCTCGAATAATAAATGTACTTCATTTTAGTAATAAACTCTATCAATGGCTGGCTATACTATGATAAAGGGTGTACTTATCCATGTTCAATCCGCTAGAAGTTTTACTCAATAGATGCTAGTCCCAATCGAATCCAAAAGCTATTTAAATAATGCAGTCGTAAAATTGGTTGCTAAAAGAATAGGTTGTACCACCACTCGTAACTATATAACGTTAGGTTTAGATAAATACATTGCTCAATACCTTTGTTGCGAATAAATAATACGAGCAAAATACCCTTTAAATAATGTAAGTAGAATTAGAAACCTAGGCTTTATTGAAGTGTGACTTTTTTTGACGTTTGATTTTAGAGGTAATTTTCATTTATGGAGCATAAGTCATAATAGATCATTTTGGCCTTTCAAAGGTCAGTTATGTACTAACTATGATTTTAATATTGACTTTATTGTTATAGTTTTACGAGAGCAATGCTTTCAAGCTTTATTACGAACTGTATTTTTTTTCAGTTGTTAAATTGATATTGGGAAGTGATTGGTCTCATTTGTTTGGAATGCTATTTATTATAAATGTAGTTGCGAATAAATGCGCGTGCCAATGTTCAGTCGTTTACTACGAAATTCGATTACGTTGTTGATTGTATCGTTAGTGATACGGCGTGGTTACCACAGTTTTAAACGTTGTAGTCGTCGGCAGGTGATGATGCCTAACCAAAGCCTAACGCTTCTTTTTTTTTAAATATAGAGATACATATATTTCAACTAGACGCTTATGCCAAAATTACAATATAGTATTTTTGATCTAGAGTTATGTAAATATGATCATCAGATATAAATTATTTTCTAAAGTAGGTAATTAAACTATAGGCACACAAAAGTAGTTATAAACTTTTCCTTCCATAAATTATTTTATAAAAACGGATACTTTCAAAATTCAGCTGAGAACATTTAAAAAATATATAGGTACTTACTGTACTAAGAAGATATAATAGCTGAATGATATATAGACTCAGTCGATCATACATTTTATATATTGCTATCTACGTCTTCGAAAATCAAATCAAATCAAATCAATTTATTTATCAAATGATTAGGTAATACAAATTATACACTAATTAATAGTACATTTAGCGCTATTGGTTGTACACATGTAGGATACCATTACAGTAGGTGACGGTGAGGCCCAAACTAAGCTGAGAGCTTGTATCTTGGGCTTCTGAGTGCTTTTACAAGAAGGTGGTTATCATGGCAGTTATATTGAAGAAGGCGCTTTGCTTAAAAAAAAACAAAAACCATGCGTTCTAAATTTTAAGGTGTAAGGTAATTAAGACTAGGTATAAGTATTTATATTTAGGTTTTATATAAAAGCAATTTTAATGCAAAAATAACTTTCTTTCTAATAGGTTTAATTTTTTTAAATTATTTTTTTATATTATTATTATATATATATTAAAATACCTAATAAAATAACTCGAAAACAAACCCACTATGGACCAAATACCTTACTCTCCCACAAGCTGTATTGTAAAGGGTTATTATTGATGTTAATGGTAAAGGTACATTAATACAAACTGTACAGTGAGACTTCTGTATCGAATTTTGTAATTCCGTGTATAAAGTAGGTGCACTAAGTATAGTGTACGCGTAGCCACGCGAAAGCGCGAAGGGCAGTCGGTGGCGGCCTTGGCGAGGCAGCCGGCTGGTCGAATCCGCGACATTCTTCAGACCTTGCTCCGTTTGATCAAATTGTAAAGTTCAACACCAATTTAAATACCAAGAAGACTTACATATACCATTAAATTCAAGTTCACACAAAAAACCAAAGGTGACATGTACAAAATGCCAATAATTTTCACCGTTGGGAGGCATGATACCGTCTAGATAGGTGCCAACACAGTGTCAGATAATCTGTCGCAAAGCAGTAAAGTGTAAGCATTACTGTGTTCCGGTTGGTAGCACACTGTCGCTAGTTAAATTATTGGGCTTTCGAGATTAAGGACGAGCGCTATAGCACTGTTGGCCTATGGGAATCACAGCCCTGTGTAGCACTGATATGGTTATTAAATCATTTATTTCAGATAAAAATCCATAAGTTATTCACATCATTCAAAACATTTACAAATTCAAATTCACAGTAATTTAGAAATAAAATAAAAATACAATAGGTAAAAAAGAGACAATAGAAAAATAAAAATAAACCTATGGTTATGGGTAGGCTTGATCTCTTACCATCCCAAGAGCGCCTAGCTAGAGTCGCCACCTAAATAATAAAAAAAAATTCGGAAATATCCGAACTTGTGTTATGTGAGCCTTAAAAGTATTTTTTTTGCAATCCGTCAATGGTACGCACTTTCTCATGGACTAAGATTGATCTACGAAGAGTATGTGTGTAACATAAATGAAAAGTCATCAATCTTGTAGAATAGTTAAGTGTGGAGTGAGTTGGAACATATTTCGAGCACAGGAAGAGATATTTCTACGTAATATTATGTTAATCCGGTTCGATTTTTTTCTAGTTTCCCTAGTTACCAAGCTTGATAAGATAACATACGTACCAGCTTATAAATAACAAAGTTATGGCAATCTTTTGTCCAAAATGTTGTTGAACTGACAAACAGGTTTGGTAGGGGCTGCCTTGTGCGTAAAGAAACTCTCAATCGAATACAACAAGAAAGTTGTTTAAAGTTTCTGATGACAAATAATACAAATGTCATCAGCAGTCAATGCGGCAAATGTCAAGATTATACCGATGCCAGCCAAACTATTTTTAAAAACATACTTTGTATTCACCAAAGAATGAATATTTTATTACATCCCTTGTCTTTGTTGTTATAGTACATATTTGGCAATACCAACATGCTTAAATACTCATATGTATGTGCTGGCCGTGCGTAGTAATCACAATATTTATGAATGACAACTGCAACGATGAATACTTAGGGCGCCTTCAAATTGGAGGCGTGAGGAAGCGCCACTTATGTTGTACTTATATTATATTATAAAGAGAACACTTTCACTAAAAACAAACCCACCTACATACCTACCTTATTTCAAGAATCAGTCAAACACTCATACAAATCATACATAGATACTACATATATAATAAGCTTATTTATAAACTTACACTTAGTTACTTTCATACATACCTATCTGCAGTAAGCTAAATTTTCAGTACCTAAACTAACAACATTGATGTACTTATCTAAGATAGACCATAGAGAATAAGAGGGGGCTCTCCTAACACAGGTTTATGAAACTTAACAGAAGAGTCTCCAAACCTTGTAAAAAACAACATGTTGATTATGAATAAAAGATTTTTGATTTTGATTTTTTTGACTGTGGCGCTCTTGTGGCGCTTTAACTCTTTTTCATACAATCTCTAGACGCGCTGGTGCACCGCCACTATCGTGACATATGTATTGGCGCGTCTAGATATTGTATCAAAGTAGAAGCGCTACAGTGGCGCTTTCTCACGCCTCTAATTTGAAGGTGCCCTTACAGTGTATGAGACGACAATACGTAGATAGACCCAATTTTTTTTTTAAGTTATTCTTTTTTTTTCAGTACTTAACTCTAAATTCAAGGGTACTAATAAAATAACTAATAACACGCTTCACATTTCGTTTATTTACTTCACTGTAACCTAATGTTTGTTCTTTGTTCCAGGCTTACCCTGATTGGTCATGGCACACCGCGGGCCGTGGAGACATCAACTGCACCGGTCTGATATCCGTGTACCGCATCCGTGCCGACCGCTGCAACAGACTCTGGGTCCTCGACGCCGGAGTCATCACCAGCCTCGATGACTTTAGACGAGTCTGTCCGCCCAAGATCCTCATCTTCGATATGGCTACTGATCGATTGGTGAGTATATGTAGTAATTTCGTCAACGGATACCTCGTAGTAATACCATTCCATTATTATTATTTATTATTAGTAGTCGGACCATTATGAACCATTATGAACCGATACTGAATTGTGTAAATTATTACACAATTCAGTATCGGTTTACAATGGTATCAATCCATTGAATTCAGATTATATCTGTATCAATATCTATAAAAGGCTAAGTCCTGACTGACTGACTGATAGACAACACACAGGCTAAACCACTGGACGTAGAGACTTGAAATTTCGAGAGTATGTGCATTAAGATGTGTAGGCGCGTACTAAGAAAGGAATTTTGTTAATTCGCAACGCAAACGAAGTTGCGCGTTTCAACTAGTCTATAATAAATGGTATAACTAACTAATGGTATCATAACTTTACCATCTGCAATGCGCATTCGAAGGCATCTTTATTCTTCGTAACAGTATGTCGCTTTTAAAAATGGTGGTGAGCAACTTTCTTATTTTTGGAAGCAAGTAGTTGAACAAGGTGAACAGAAGCAAAATAATTCCCAAAATTTTTAGGACAGCTCCTCATTGGTATTTTCAAGGTTCTGTTCAAGCAAGATCTAGTCAGTCAGTAATACACAGGATGATTGTGTAACAACAGGATATACGGAGCCAGTAAACAAAACTTTAACCCACTTACATCTACTAAGTCACAGAAATCCAATAATAGTTAAGTGTTACATCGAATTGATTCTATATTTTACTGAACTTGTAAAATTTTATTACTTGTACCTACTCGTAGTTAATGTTATTAGTCATTTTCTAGGTAACTAGGTATTACAATACCATTGACTTGAACAGTTACGTAATCTACACACAGTAAAAATATTATTTTGAAATTTATCAATACCATTACTGCAAATTTATATCCTGACGACTATTAACTTACTACATAAGGAAGCGATAATTTGAAGCTGTTAGGTTTTGTTTTATTGTAATTGCATTTTCCGTATTAGATACTCATAGACGTAGATATACTCTAGTATAGATAGGTCTTATACCTACGCTTAGTAGACAAACATTATCATGTCTATTATTAATAAATAGTTTAGGGGCGAAGCCCGTATCAGTTTCTGTATGACAATTATATAAAGTGGTAAAGTTTCAATTACTTGATATAATTATTGGTCACAATGCACAAAATATTAAGTTACATAATGCATAATGTGCATTAGCTATCGCTCAATTGTCCCTATTTTGGAGTTGTTTCAGTATACTTTGAAATAATGATTTACACAAAATTAACAAGAGCTATGTGTGTTCGTTCATATTATTTGTATTCTCTGTAACGACAGAAATGGACGGATAATTCAAACGATTATCCATCCAATCCTCATCAATGAGGTTCCATAACTTGCTTCTCTATTCAATCTTATAAGACGAAAGCCTGATTTATGCGAAGACATAAAAATGTTTTATCTAAACTGATAGAGCTTATTTATGACGCTTAGCTGTAGGATAATAACTCTACATTTAATCTTAAGAACTTACTTTGTTTGGTAGGATTAAGTGAAAGGCACGAGCTTGCTAGGTTAATAGGTATGTTAGCACTAGGAAATGATATCAGTTTCAATTTCAAACTTGTAAAGGAACCGGAATAGAGTCGCTCACGATATAAACCAATTGAGATTTAGCAAGGATTATGTCTGAGAGGAGTCTGAATGATTATGCCGACTTTGGCTTCTAACATAATGGAAATAATAAAAATTTACAAGTTCGTTTAGAAAAATAGCATCATGTTACAAATGTAAAATATTGTATTGTTTTATAAGAAACTAGTTGCCACCACCCGCATCTTTGTTTGCGCTGCGAATTAACAAAATTCCGTTATTAGTATACACCTCCACATTTTGATGAACGTACCCTCGCCTGTACTATGTAAAAATATTACTTATTCTTTGCCTGTACGTTGTCTGTTAGTCAGTTTGTTCAGGCTTTTATAGATATTGATAGCTTTCGCCTTCGGCTATTGCCACGTGGCCTGGAACGGATTCAGGATCTGATTAAGGTAGACAAAATTTTGTCTATCTAGCTAGCAGTTCCGGCGTGATTGAGTTGCATATATAATATCTATTGTGTATTATATACCAATACTCAAAACTCTCGTCCTTATTTTATAATAAATAAGTGTCATAGAATAATAATTACTTATATCAATTATGGACTCAATATGTAAAGAATAGAGTAAGTTCCGAGTTTTTTTCCATTTATCTTAAACAACATACCTATTTATTTTAGACACAAAGCAATGATAGAAGTCGAGGTCACGTTGTAATTATTTGAAAGGGCGCGGCTGGTTCAATCGTCCGTGAAAACATACGCATTATTGTCACAGTATATCTCAAAGTTGAAAAATTCCGCCGGCGGCGGCGCGGGTGGGCTGCCTAGTAGCTAAGGCCAGCAGCAAACGAGCCTCAGCAACTGGTCGCGAGCGACCGTCAGTTCACATACCTTTTGTTGCTGATAGCGCATCGCCCCCGCGCTGCTACCAGACGTGTGGTAAACTGACGGTCGCCCGCCGCGGTCGCTGTGGTCAGTGGCTCGTTTGCGACGACCGTAATTAACTATGTCACGTATTCTGGACCAGTAGATTAATAATTACTAACTAGAGATTAATCGAGGTCGAGTCCATTTTTCGTAATCGGAATTTAAGAATTTGTTACTTATCTAGTTGAAATGTGTCAATTAAATTGCAGAACACATATATTTACTTTTTATTTTTTGCAGTGTGAATTAGACTTTTTGTAAAACTATTTACTGATCTGAAAACTCTACGAAAGTATTATTATTCTACATCGTAGCAAATCGTAACAATCGAAAAATTGTTTTGATAGTCGCATACAATACACAACACAAGTCGTTGTACAGTGACATATTTTTTTAGATTTTGCTGTGTATAGTATGTATTATAGTTCAGTGTGTTATAGTATAGTAGGTGTATCTTAATTAAATTCAGCACTTTAACATCATTTTGAAAATTTTGGACGTAGACAGATGCAGTTCTTAGTGCAGGCGACTTTAGGTACATGTCGAGTTCCATTATATTTATGTAATATTATAATACCTACGTGTTTTTATAAGTATACTCGCGGTGAGGTTGTCCAGGAATAAATAGGTATACAACCTCATGAAATGTTTTAGTATATTTTTTGTTTAACATAAGCGAAGGAAATAGGGCAATACCTACTGTTTGTCCCTATTTCTATCGCCTAGGTTAAAACGATACGCACGTCCACTTTGGAACCTACATGCTATCTCGAAAAGTACAAGTCGCACGCAGATGCACAAAGTATTTATTTTTGAATCATTTGTTTTTAACTTTTCCCTTTAACTTTTGTTTAAAACTTTCTGTATATTTTTAGTACTCTATGATTAAACTAAACTTATTAAAACAAAAAATGAACAAAAATTGCTTAGAAACTTTAACAGTTTGGTGCAAACTGGCATAAGTCATTTGGTGAACAAATAAATTTCACTTAGTTTAGAATTTCAGTATCTAAACCAAAGCGCCGCAGGAGATGTGACTCGCCGAAAAACTCTCGTTTCAAACTTCGGCGAGTCAACATCTCCTGAGCATGCCTCGTGTAGAGGCGAAACACGTGTTGAGAGTTCTAAATTGTGTTCTATGTTTTCGAATTAAACCACACCTCAAGAGCAAAATAAATCTTTATCCCTTGCACTTATCATTAAAACTGTAACTATTTCCCAGGTGCGAAGTGTGTACTTCCCCCGGGAGTTGCTGCGGCCGGCCTCCCTCCTCACCAACCTGGTGCTGGACGACACGCGTTCATCCTCTTCCCACCATTCAGCTACCTGCGACAACATCTTTGCCTACATCAGTGACACTGTTGCTCCAGGTACGGTTCCTTAAATTTGTAATGATATGTCAATAAAAAAGCCGTGTTGGCCGAGTGGGAAGTGCCTCGACTTTCAATCCGAAGGTCGTGGGTTTGAACCCAATGGATTTTCCTGTTAAAAAAAATCGATATGTGCATTTAAAACACGTGCTTAACGGTGAAGGGTAACATCGTGAAGAAACCGGAATGTTATAGAACCTGAAAAGTTCGAAAACATGTGTCTTGTGCACAAAAGGACAACACTTGAAATCTTTTCACCACACTGGTTCGAAAGAACTAATGACACGATAAGACGACGAATAAAAAAATAGAGTGGGTACTTGGTAGGTACCTATCTGTGTATCAAAAGGTACTACTACAATCTATGTAACTACTGTATTTTTTGTTTACATGTAATAATAGATTTAGTATATAAATAGTTAAAAGTAAGTAAGCACCCTATAGAGATAGACCCGGGATTTGATTTTGCGTAGTGTTACGAGCAAAAAAACCAATTACGAGTAGGTACATAACTGAAATGGTACTATACCCGTATTAAATTATGAACAAATGAAGGTTGTTTAATAATCAAATACTTATTTCTAGACCTAATAAATTGCTGCCTTGTTGTATCCTGTATGTATATTTTTTGAACCGGATCACAACGACTACGTTGATAAATGCGATCTAGTTTTCGTGGTTTATAAAATCGTAGGTACATTAGAAAATGAGTAAAAACAAAACGGTGATCAACGTACCTATCAATCATGTGCTATCGACACTCCTTCAAATTATCATGCAAGTATATTCCATACATGCGCCTAATTGGCATGTTTTACGTATTTCGCTATCCGACGCTCAACAGCGCGTGGCATCGGTCAAAATGTGGGTTTCTCATCAGTGATGCAATGGTGTATTCGCAACAAATACTAATTAAATTGGCAGTCATTCCGGAAAACGGTATAATTCAGTTGCATAACTAGAGAACATAAGATCGAGTGGAAGTATTTTGCACTGCACAGCTATAATTATAGGTATTGTTGCATTCCCTTCCCTTGGCTGCCTTCAAGTTTTGTAAGAATGGATAAACATCGCAAATACTCAAACCTTGTTGTGTGAAAGACACACGACCAAACCACCATATAGCGTGGGACTTATTCAGTGTACCTACTATACTACCTATGAAAAGTTTCTTATGGCCAACTACATAGTCAATAGTCAATCATATTATGTTTGCTTTATATGTTGTACACATTGGTCTTAAAGTAAATGGAAGTATCAAACATATACTTTACTATTTGCTGACGATTTGTATTCACTAGGTAAACACGCGATACACTTCTTTCTTCAGGTGATTACTTCCATCGTAACATAGCAGATAAACGACTAGCATGTTTAACTAACTTTTGATCTGTGGTTTTCGCAATAGCTCTACAGTATTTTCTATCGGCAGGCATCATCGTATACGATGGGAGAAGAGACAACGCGTGGAGAGTGACCCACGCGTCTATGTACCCCGACCCTGACCTCGGCGAGTACGACATCGGTGGCGAGAAGTTCACTCTCATGGACGGCATCGTCGGACTAGCGCACTCGCCCGCCCAGGGCCTGCTCTACTACCAGCCTTTGGCCACTGACAGGTAAGAGAACAGAAAATAATGCGTGGAGAGTGACCTACGCGTCTATGTACCCTGACCCTGACCTCGGCGAGTACGACATCGGCGGCGAGAAGTTCATTCTCATGGAAGGCATCGTCGGACTACCGCATTCGCACTCCTAGAGCCTACTCTACTACATATAATATGTGCCAATCGTCCGAGTGACGTAAGACTTTTTTAGGATTCGCACAATTTTTTATGTAAATCACGTTACAAAGGATGATCGCAGAATATTGAAACTTTTAATAGTTTCAATATTATAAACGCACTCTAAATAGACAAATTATCCTCCTTAAAATAAACAATCCAAACACTGAATAATTTATGTTACAAGTTTAATACAAGCATAATTGATGTGATTAAAACGAAATCTACAATGCAAAAACAACATCAGGCCTGATTAAACACTTGCGCTCTCGATCATCACACGAACACGCCTGTTAATAAAATTCAAACGGAACTGAATATGATTATACTGGCTATCGTAATAGCAGAAACGAACGATTACCTACTGAATTCACACGGTTTTTCATTATAGGTTTTCTAGAACAAACTTATTCTCGATCTCCTTACTGACTGAAAAAATAATAATTAGCCAAGCAGAGTAGGAGGTCTATTATGCTTTGCTACCGATAAAAAAAAATGTACGGTCAGCATCAAAAGTCGATGACCACATTCAGATTTTCAAATTCGCTATAATATATTTTTCACAATGTGGTGTAGGTATACAGTTAATTTTGAACTTTAATGATTTTTATTCAATACTAGCGTTTGTCATGATGAGCGATTTAGGTATAATCGTGTAAAGCGATTTTGAAAATCTGAATGTGGTCATCGACTATTGATGCTGATACAGTAGGCACTATTTGTAAAAAATGATAAACAAGTAAATACTTGTAAGACAAGGCTTAAATGTTTTTTTATTTCAAATTTCAGAATATTCAGCGTGTCGACGGCAGTGCTCGCGTCGGGCCCCCCTGCGGAAGGCACCGATCTTCCCGTGAACCTCGTGGGGCGCAAGTCCTCCCAAGGCCTCGGCATTGCCGTCGACCCTCGCGACGATACCATCGTCTTCAGCCCCATGACCGAGACGGCCATTGCTGCTTGGAACCCCATCACTAACTCACACAAGTAAAAAAAATATTGAACAAACATAGTACCTAATAACGTAAAGAACGTCTGGTAGGTACGTCTAGTTTTGGTTAGTGTAATACCTATAAAGTGGATAATACGGCTTATTCCCAGGAGGTCCACGACTCCATTGTTATCAAAAAAACGAGGTTCACACATTCTTTGATTCATTTAGAAGAAACGTGTGAGTTAGAGTAAAAAATAAATGAAAAATTTCAGGAAACTAACTCATTCCTAACTTTTAATTATTCCAACATTGCAGAGAAGCAAGAGAACAGTATTTAAAATTTTCCTAATGGCACTTTATAAGGATAAATGTGTTAACAATGTGATAAGGTTTTATTAGGATTTTTTTCTCTTTCATACGAGTGATTTGTTTTCATCATAGACAACCTAGGATTTATCTCAAAAGTTTTCATATTTTACAAACTTCCAGAGGAATTTATAAGTGAAAACTTAGACACTCTAACAAGACGAAAACAAAAATCTCGTATCATTGCCCGTTTAGTAGGAACGCGCGAAGGTTATAGATTTCCATAAATAAAAAAAAAGCGTGAACGCTTAAATTATGCTTATAGTGCCAACTAAAATTGGTGGTTAATGTTCAGGGTCCTCGCGCAAGATCCTGAGAAGCTACAGTTCTGCGCGGAGGTGCGGTGGGCGGAGCGCGACAACGGTGCCGTGTGGGCACTCTCCACGCGCTTCCACAAGTACTTCCGCAGGGCTGTCTCCAAGCACGAGGTAATGATAATTTTTAGTTTCAACAACATACATAAAAAAGGATGGGCCTATAGATAAATATTTCATAACTATCATGGTACAGTCAGCATCAAAAGTCGATGACCACTTTCAGATTTTCAAAATCGCTTTTATTGAATTTTGTTGATTCCATCCTGTAGAAGGAACACGAAGCCTGTTCCTTCTACAGCATGGAGGCCAGTAGTCATGTGCGAGGAACGTCTCCATGTGCGTAATGCCTTAGATATAATATTGCACGTACACTTTTGACAGCTTTATCAAAAACGAAGCCTAATCAGCCCCTATAGTATTTCCACTGCACGGACTCAGGCTTACTCTCGGATAAGTGAGCGAATGGGTTAAGATCTAGTAACACATGGCCGTATACAGGGGGGGGTTTGGGGGTTCAAACCCCCCCCCACCCCCGAAATGTTTAAATCAAAGAAATTCATATAGTTAACGCACAAGTTCTACAAGAAGTAGAATTTTAATTTACTTGATAATTTGCTCTACAAAAGCCGTAAGTTTTTGTCTATTTTTATGTAAGACTTGCAATCTATATTATTTTTATCTTAATTATTCATATTTCCAACGCTGCCTTCGTCTATGGACGGCCCAATTGTTGGGCCTGTTGACTCATGTTTTCTCATCCTAAAGCGTGTTTTTTCTCAGTCTTAATCAAATTAGGCCTATAAAATTGGCTGCTCGCTTTTCTTGTCGCAATCAGAATTCTATTTATTAGGCCTATTCGGGTCTCAATACAGTAGTTTTCAGGATTAAATTATAGGAGAAAAATAATTAATAATATACGATCAGATGTTATGTTTTAATAGGTAAGTGTTTGAGGCCCTGATATAGCAATTTTCCCTAGTATATTAAAACCCTGAAAAAATTACGGCTCGCTGCGCTCGCCGCGTTCACATTCATTCATTCTCATTCATTGCGTGTTTCAGGGAAATTATTGGCGTGAAAATTTGGGGCGATTTTCCCAACTAAGTTAAGTGTTTTAGGTCCTGATAAAGCTATTTCCCTAGTAAATTAAAACAATGAAAAATTTGCGGCTCGCTGCGCTCGCCACGCTAGCATTCATTCTTTTGCGTGTTTAGGGGTCCTGATAGAGTAATTTTTAGGACTAAACTATTGGCGTGAAAATTTGCAGCTCGCTTCGCTCGCCGCGATCAGGTTTCTTTTCCTAAGCTACTTTCGGACCTAATACAGCGATTTTCCTTAATAAGTTACGTGTTTTAAGCCCTGATAAAGCGATTTTCTCTAATAAATTAAAACCTTGAAAAAGTTTGCGTCTCGCTTCGCTCGCCGCATTCACATTCATTATGTTGCATGTTTAAGGGTCCTGATAGAGTCATTTTTAGGACTTAACTATTGCCCAAAAAAAAATGCGGCTCGCCTCGCTCGCCGCGGCCGGGTTTCTTCTAGAAAATTTAGGTCCCAATGCAGCGGTTTTTCTCAATGAGCGAAAACCCTTATTTTTGGCTCACTGCGCTCACTTGTTTAAACATATGTAATTATAATAACTAAGATTTTAATAAATGAAGCAAACATCTAATAGTTTGCTTATTTTTATAAATAAATGCATTAAATAAAAAAATATCTCTTCAACCATTCTCACAGACGTTTGCCTGTAAAATTTAGTAGGAACTGACACTTGTATTGTAGGGTTATACCATTTGATCTGATGATGGAGGATGCGACTTGAACAGAAGTTTGTAGTAACCCAATTTAAATTTAATGACATTAATGGACGCCTTTTTGTTGATTTTCAGGCTCAAAGTAATAAAAAATCATAATAATTTAATCCTAGCCTGTTTTGTTCCACTTCATGGCAAAGGCTTCCTCCCAATAATAAAAATAAATAAAAAATATACCTACATAACGATGTAATGTTTGCAGATCAACGTTCGCGTGATCCGCGTGGTGGAAGGTGGCTTCATCTCGCTGCAGCCGCACGTGTTGCGCCGCAACGCTCGCCAGAACTCGCGCAACTCCACACTTTACTAACAACTTCAGCTAAATAAAAAAAAAAACAGTGTGTACTTAAGATCACACGACAGAAGTGAAAACTTCACCAAGGTGATTTGAGCCTACTTTACCCGAACAAGCGTTGCATAGCCGAGCGTGACGACTCATTCTCACTTAATACCTATTACCTACGAAATGAAGTGCTCAGCGCGCCTTAATAAGTTTTCACTTCAATAAAATTTGGTATCCATTTACAAAGGAATCCATTACCCGGGGGGCCAGATTACACTCATCCTAGTTCCAAGATTTCGCGTTCGTCAGTCATTAAATTTTTGACAGGTTACATACTAAAATAATATTACATTTATTAGGGAAGTACGAACGAAAAATTGTAAACTATTGGAATTGATCTCTAAACCATTTGACAATAAATCAAGACAAAACTAAATTATATTGTTTAAAAAACTAAATTAAATTTAGAAACACACAATGGACATCCGAATGATTCAATTTTAAAACGAAGGTATTCGTTGATGCTTCGTCCAACGTCGGTCTTGAAGCGTGATGTGGCATAATTGATTTAATGTCCTTTAAATTAAACACAATCTAGCTTTATTAAAGTACCCATTAATACATTTTTGCTAAGAATAACCGACAGTTCAAAATACCTTAAACTTATGAACCTACCACGTCAAAATTGGCCACACACGTATGTAAAATGTTTTTAACGTACATTAAAATAAACACTTGTGGACAAAATTTTAAAATATAATTGTCACTAAATGTACTTATGTATTCACCCAAAAACATGTATGTATCTTCTCATTTCTAAATGTTTTTGTCTCATTTACGACGGATACATAAAATCATAATTTGCACAAGTTTCACACCTAAAATATGTAGTTGAAAAGCCATTGCAGAATAGGATTTCAACGAATTCATTACGCGTACTTCAATATTTTTTAGCAGTGAATAATGAATATAATGATGTACACCTGCGATATACCTCGTGTTTTAATGAGAATTATATATTCTCAACTTCATGTGAATTATTCCAGGTACTTTGTAAAGATGTGCCATGTCATATGTATTTTACTGATTGTATACAATTTTTTTCTACGCCTAATTTCTAAATAACTATGTAAAATGAATCACTAACTGTAAAAATAACGGTAGGATACAGTTAAAACACTAATTTAGGCTAAGCTCTACTTGTGTTCTAAGAAGACCATTTATATAAAAATATGAGTAAAGCGATTTTTGTATGCATATGAAACAATTGTCATCGTAAAAAAGTATACAAAGTTACAAAATTATCTCTTGACGTACCTATTGAATTAGTATTATAAGCTTTATCTGTATAGTAGTTATTCATTACAAACATCTTACCTCCCATAGAACAAGAATGATCGTAAATATTTATACCTAAATCATAAGGAAATTGAATGTATGGAATATGGATGCTTTGATGAATAGAATAATAAAATGTGGTTTGCCAACCTATAAACGTTACTATATATGTACAAAAAAATACCGCTGCAGATTTTCTGGTAGGTATGAAAAATTCTATGCGCGAATCGGTGCGAATAAAAGTACTTAGACAGTACTTACGTAAGAAATTTAAGTTAGCAGAATTACCTACTTTTACAAACAACAGTTATTTATTTTACTAATACTATGAATTTTATAAATAACACTGCTGTTCAACTTTATTCAAAAATATAGGTTGGTTATTTCTGGTTTGATTGGAAAAGGAAATAGTCTAAAAATAGTTACCATTATTGTAAAGCTGAGCGAGAAATGTTTGTTTTGTAGCTAGCGAATCAGTTTGTAAAGAAAAATTATAATATTATTTTAAATAATTTAGATTCATTTAATGTTTCATAGTTGAAACGAACGCTAAATAACAAAGGCAATAAAAGTTGTAATCATTTCATTATAAAGTAGATATTTATTTTTTTAGAAATATAATTTTTCATATAGTTTTTACTGTTCCGCTTTTGTCATAAAATGCTGCTGAACATCTATTCCGCGCAGGTTTCTATCTCTCTCAGAGAAGAATTACTGTAATTTTATACATTTTTAATAAATGTTTTATAATATAACATTGAGTTTTAATTGTATGTAACAATGTATGAGTACTTGCAATATTAACTTAATATTCGCACTGAACCTACCTATCTTAGTGCCATACTACAAGGGCGGTTCTCCCGCCGCTGGATTCCGCTTTTGAACTGCACTAGCTGTGTCTAGTGCGGTTCAAAAGCGGAATCCAGCGTCATCATATGGAAGTTTTATGATGTATACTACACTGCGCGGTTTCCCATCGCGATTCACTTCCATATAAATGTGTCTAGTGCGGTTCAGAAGAGGATTCCCGCGGCGGGAGGACCGCCCGTGTAGTATGGCACTTAGGCGCAGGACATAATGTACAAGCGGCGCGGGGCGCGGCGCGGGATTGGCGCGTGCGTGGCGCGGGCAGGGTGTGAGGCCTGTGTAACGCCGCTTGTATCAGTCCCGCGTATACAAAACAAAACATGTCAAAACTATAATAAAATACATAGTTACATGGATTGTAATTTAAAATACCAATGACTCATGCTAATAAAAAAACATAGGAAAACATGAAGATGATGCCATGCTAATACCACATGTACTAAGAAACTCTACCACTATTTATACAAAGCAACTGATTAGGCAGTTTGTTTTATTTCGATCGTGACTAGGATAATGGTTCAGGGGAATCCCAATGAAACGGGAACGAGGTTAGACGTTACGTCTGACCCTTAGAAATGGGTGCAATGGCATACTGCATCCGTATTTCTTAATTTGCTCTACCAAAAGAAAAATATATTTATATGAACCAATCTATCAATATATAAAGCTTGGTCCTGATTGATTGACATAGAAAGCACACGCACTGTCCACTGAATGTAGAGACTTGAAATTTCGAGGGTGTGTTTGTCCAGATGTTAGCGCGTCCTGAGAATTGAATTTTGTTAATTCGCAACGGAAATAAATTTGCGGGTGATAACTAGGTTTTTATAAGAAGCAACATAGAACAGTTCTAATATTTGACGATAATCCATTCGTATTTAATTTAGGTCACCGTAAATGGTGGACGGAGTGGCATGGTATACTTCTCTATAACAATTAAAATTTAACATAGAGATTCGCACAGCGATATAAATTCACGGTAATTTAAACTTCTACAGCAAAACCACGTCACAAACCGACAACAATCAAATATTAGAATGGGCAGGTGGTGTCTAATTACTCTGTGGCATAAGCAAATTTACATAACAATTCCATTTAACGAAATGACGAACAAGTTAAAGAAATCTTTAATGACCATTTCGTGACTTACGGAAGATAACAAGTAGACCTATAGACAATGCAACTAAGACAAACCTACACGGTGTGAGGTACCTATTGTACATATTACGGTTGCCGTAAACGTGTACCGACCACAGCGACCAGTGTTTAATACATACCTAGGCATGCAGCTAGAAACGGATATATGTAACCCCAAATTTCATGCTTCTTCTTCTTTTTATCGTAGTGATACGTTCCTTCGAACGAGTGTGGTGAAAGGATTCCAAGTGCGCCTCGAAGAGGTTCCTTTCGTGCACTTCAGTTAGTACAGTTTCATGTTTCAGTTTCATAAGCTAGAGCTCGGGTTTAGTTTAAGCCATTTATGCTGTTATATCTCATTTATTATAGGGACCCTTAAAATATATGTCCGTCCTATAAATTCAACAATAAAGTTTTTTCAGTTTTAATACGAGTTCTGTTATGTATATCCTTTCCGTCTAAATATTAAAATATAAAATTATAGCTTCTTAAAGCTCACATTCAAATGCACCAAGAATATAATGTTAAGTACATTACGGTTTGGTAGAGCTATGTATTTGAAAACATGAGGTAAAGGGCGTTGTCGTCAATTTAAATTATCACATGGATATAGTATTACAAATGGATATGTAGATACCTATACCATGGGTAGTGAGTAGGTCCGTAAGTACAGAGTGTTCTATAGGTATTTATTCATTTTTTTTATGTAAGGGGTACAGCGGTCTGCACTGGCTCTGCGTTGAAGAGCGGGTGTATTGTGCATTGTACCCGATAGGTACCTATTACTTAGGTAAGTAGGTAGTTGCCATAAATATTTTCTCGTATCTGTATATACTGTGTGCCAAGGTGAGCTATAGCGACAAATTGTATGTAAACTGACGGTCGCCCGCCTCCGGTCGCTGTGGTTGGTGGCTCGTTTGCTGCTGGCCTTAGCTTTGTTGGGAATTTACGTCAAGCCATACGAACGTGATAAACCACACGAGGTATCCAATCACATCACACTAAAATGAGAAAGTTTGTGAGGATGGATGTTTGTCACTAAATCACACCGAAACTTCTGAATTGATTGCCTTCAGTACTGAAGTATAATTTAGGTTTGGGAAAGGACATCATAGGCGACTGCTACTGTTATTCTCGATCCGCAAAAACCAATTAGTACCTACCTACTACTTATTTGAAAGTCTGTATTTTCTTCTTGAAAAATAAAAATATTTTTCTTTGTTTTTGTATGTAACATAATATGGCGCCGTAAAGTTGTAAAACCGTAAGTTTAAATTTTAATAGTTTCATCACGCTGGAAATCGTTATCCGATTGAGCTGAATTTCGGTATGAGTTTAGTATAAGCAGAAAAAGGACATTATAGGCTACTTATAATTCCTATACCACGCGGCCGAAGACGCGGGCAATAGCTAGTAATCTCATATTTATGAACTTGCAGGGTTTTAGAAAGTTAAAGTTTACTTGTTATTCGCGCGGTGACAGTTTCGTGCGAGTTTTTTTACTGATGGATTTTGGAATGGGTTATTCTAGATATAATCATTTTTGTTACCTGCGCAACTTTTTACATCCTTCTGGAAATATTGGTTATATGGGTACTTTATGAAAAAATACAAGTCTTATGAGAATAAAAATTAAAATGTCGTAGTATATCAATGGCAAGGAATACTACAGACCGTTTACCGTAAGATGCCTCCTGCCTTGGGAATTGGCAGCATTGCCTACGGTATCACGGCAGTGAACATCACATCTTACAGTGAACGTGATTCTGTATAAAATATATAAAATTCTTACCGTATTTATATATTTTTTTAAATCTGTGGTCATCTATAAAAAATAATAATATTTGTGCTTGAACTATCACAACTAACTGTTGTACAAAATAGGTAACTTACAATTTGTGGGTAACATTAGGTACAGGTAAGGTTAAAAGTTAAAAAAATAATCCTTTATGTGTGGAAAAACCATCAGATAGATTTGTTTTATTTTGCACGAGCAGGTTTCACTTTTTATGACATGTTTCATTCATCCGGCTATTGTTAATTATCTCAGTGAAACCGTTGAAAATTCTATGGCGAGTTCTAATCTATTATTAGTAAAAGAACACTCATTGGAGAGAGGGCTTTGGGCTGGTTGATCTACATAGGAACATAGTCACTTAATAAGTTACTTACTAGTCAGTATGTTATTACACTTTGCCCCGAATAGTGATGTGACAAGTGATTTTTAATTTTTAAATCATACGAAAAAAATGTGTATTATAACTTCGCTATAGTAATTATACTATACACTGTACTAATAACAATGCATGGTGTACTAATAAAAACATTAGTTTTTTATATCTAGGTATACATCTAGAAAAATATTTATGTATTTATTGTTACCTCAAGTTTCATGGTTCTGGGTTAGGGTCGGGCTTTGTCACTGGTCAGTTTCATATAAGTTCTGTTCTGTTTATCTTTAACACCTAAATATTAAAAATATAAAATTATACTTTAAAGCTTTCTATTCAAATGCACCAAGGATAGAATATTAGGTAGAGTACGGTTTGGTAGAGCTATGTATGTATGTATTTGAAAACATGAGGTAGGAGGAATTGTTGTCAATTGAAATTGTCACATGGATAATATGGATATGTTATTAGAAATGTAGGTATGTATTTTGTAGGTCCGTAGGTACGGAGTGGTCTATAGGTACTAATTCTTTTTTATTAAGTAGGGCTACAACGTTCTGCACTCGCTCTCCGTTGAATTTCCATTGCACCCGATAGGTACTTATTACTGAAATAAATAGGTGCCATAAATATTTCCTCGTATAACTGTGTGCCAAGGTGAGAATTCTGACGTCACTGATAGGGGAAGATTCAGTTTCCGCCAAGCATGGTGTCACTGTAACATCGCTATATCCGCACAATCTGCGCTGGCGCAACAGAGCACGCTTGCCTGCTGTGAAGGCCACTTGTGTTGTAATTATAGTATATTTATATATTTAGTTTATATTTATGCAAAATTAATTTATTTATCAGGAGTGGAATCAAAGTTTAAGGTAAGTCTCTTTGAAATAGTTTGCTTGCCGATGCTAAAAGATACCAAAACAACATACATACAGCCTCTATTTTTAATATTAGGTTATGTTTTATTTTTATTTTAAAAATATTGGGATGAAACTTAAGATATAAGTCTTTCACGCTACCTACTATTGTTTCAATTATTTTAATAGAATACTACAATTGCACTGGATCATTTGAACACACGAAAAAAACACTCCCCTTTGTTCTAAATGAATCTTTGTTTGTCTTAATAAATAATTATTTTTTTTACAATAAAAAATCTTTAAATTTTTGAGTATCATCAAATCGTAAATCAAAGCAAAAAACGAAATAAATGTACAGTCAGCTGCACAGACATGTATGCACTCTTACTTTTACATTTATGTAATATAAATCTTAACATCAAATCTTAACTTTGCAAAAAAAAAATAACGCAACCATTTTCAAATTAATGTAGTCATTTTACTTGTCAGAATTGTTGACAGAAGAAGAATGTCTTTACAAAATTAAGAGTATATATTTAAATTAAAAAACCTTGGGAGTGTATATATGTCTGTGCAGCTGACTGTACCTATTATTATCCTACCAACACTTCTGCGAACACACTGAATTCTAATTTGGAATTTTGGGGTTAAATAAAGATGAAAGCTATGCTAATGCTTTAATAAATAATAATAATATGCTTGCTGAATGATTTATTAAAATCTGAATGTCATTAAGTTGCAATCGTAACAAACATTGCTAAATATCCGTTACATTTAACGATAATAGTCATAGGTAGATGAAACAGACCTATTAATCATTGTTGTTATCATAAAGCTGAATGATGGTTTCTATCCGGTGTCTGTGGTTTTTGTGCAATTATGAGATTGTTTTTGAGAACTGATTCTACGAATATTAGCTTTGATTATTTTAGAGTATATCCTCCATTGGAGTCTTCAAATCCAAACTATCTTGTCACTACTTGGCACTCCAGAATACTTGAGCATTTTATTTATTATTTATTAGTGTATTTTGTATAATTTCGTAAGTATTATATTACTAAAAATAAACTTTATACTATTTTCTAGCACTACCACATCTCCATAATACACAGAGGTTAGCTGGAAGAGAATGCCAACTAGCATTAAGTTCGCCTATGTACTTGTTTTTTACTTTGTGCAATAAAGCATTTTCTATCTATCTATAAAATCAAAGATTATTAGTAGTATATTAATAGTTTGAGTTTGCGCTACAGGATGATGCGATCAAAGCACAGACGAAATTAACAATGGCGGCGCTTAGTCCTTTTAACATTCCTATTATAAAAGCATTAAATTATCTTGATTAAATAACCAATAATAAATAAGGTACAATTAAAAAAACATATTAAACTATTAACAAACATCAAATTAGCCTACGTTTAAAAAAGATAGTCCGGATGTGAAGTGCTACATTTGGAACTAAGCAATCCTAAGGCCTATACATACAATCTTGCAAACAAAAAAGTATCCAATTCAAAAGATCCATAACATCAATCTATCGATTATAAGTTTGATTCAAGTAAACTAGCTGCTGCCCGAGGCTTCACACAGTAATGCTTACATATTACTAACTGGCTGTCAACTACAACTTCTTATGCGTTGCTAATAAAAAAACTTTCTTATTACAAGGATAGGTACTTCTTGACGAATATACCCTCGAATCTTAAGTCTCTTCATTCAGTGGTTTGGCTTGTGTGTTAACTATTAGTTATGTTAGTTGGATAACAGATAAGGCTATTCTTCGACTGAGTAACAAACAGACTATAACTCAGTCAAAGAATAGATAACATAAAAATGAGCAAAGTAGGTATTTTGATTTTAAATAACAAACTGCTAAAGTTCATATTGGAGCACACTGACTCAGTCAGTAAGGACCTTTTACTGATATTGGTTGGTGGCAGTTGGATTAACATTCACCTATTCATTAATTTTCTCAAACCATCGCCTCCACCTACCTAGTAGTGTAAAAATTACGAATCCCAATTCCTTTTTCTACCATCCAACTTCTATCACTGCACCACGATCGGATCTACGCTCGATTTAACTCGAAGCTCCCATTGAGCCCAACCACTGGAAAAACCAATATCTTTCTCACCGCTTCGTCAAAAATAATCTGTGGTTTATTTCTTATTGAGTTTTAGAAAGCCTTCGGAATATAATGAGAAATTACGTAACCTATCACTTCCTGACATTAAAAATGAGCTGTGTAGTTTTGACTTAATTATTTGGTTGAGTCATTCGTCCTCTCTTCCACAAAAGTTTATCTCGTATCTTCAGTGGATCGCCTTGATTTCATTAAATCTGTTGGAGAAAGAGAGAAGGCAATTTAATTATGAGCAAACTTATACGCATACGCTAACAGCACGCATTATAATTAACTTGCTTAGTTTGGGGCTATATGGCGTGTGAAAATGTCCGATATGTTTATTAGTTATTATTTTCTATTATTATAGTATAAAGTGTTATTACAAAAAAAAACAAAAAAGTTACAAAAAAGTGTTATTAGTTGTATTAAAATTAACAAATAGTATAAATATATCTAGTAATAAATCCGCTTAATTGCTAAACAAAGGTTTTAATTAACTTAACTCTAGTTTAGAACTTTAGTATATATCATATATAGTATTATATATATCATATATATTACATACACTACTTACATATTATATACATTACAATATAAGATTAGAGTTAAGTTAATTAAAACCTTTGTTTAGAAATTAAGCGGATTTATTACTAAATATATTTATGGTATACTATTTGTTAATATTTATGGATTTCCGCAAAGTAACGCCTGAATCAATCAATTATCTTATAATACTATAATATAACTCTTTTAGCAGCTTTCATTTTAAATTCAGCTTTCATTTCGAATTTCCACAGTTTATCAGTTTGTATGCACTATTGACATATTATGATATTTATTTAACACTTTTACACATACAATAACAACAATAACAGTTGAGGACAATGCTTTAATAAATATTGACTTATGATTGGATAATTGTTATATAAGCACTTTAAAACTACTGAACTGAATAGGCTAATACTTGTATCAGACATAGTTTTTGAACCTGTAAAAATGCACGAGCTCTTTATTACTACGCAAGCGAAGGCGCCGACAGCAGCTAGTTTTAAAATATTTATTAAGCATTGAATCTACAAACTAATGTCGTCAAACTCGATAAAATTACACAGAATTGCTGTGACTACCTAATGGCGCAAGCATTTGAAATCGATCACAGTAAAGATTCAATGCTAAATTTGCGTATAATGTTCAGTGGATTCATGGTGAAGAGTAGAGTCTTCTTAAGCAAAGTGATCAAATTATGCAGTCAAGACTAGAATTCTGTGAAAAGTGGGCCGATAGTAATGTGAGGTCGAAAAAAATTGAAGATGATATAAATGAGATGTTGCAATATCGAAAAACTGGAAACGATCCATTGCATTCGGGTATGACAGTTTCTAATTATATTGCTTGGAATCTTCCTGAAATAGAAGAACCATCATGATTTATATAAGCAAGGTGCTTTTGTAATTTATTTTTAACAGATACAAGTGTTGTGATAGTTCACAAATACGCATGACCAGATCAGAGCTACACAGAATTACATAGGTCGTGGCAGCTCTACTAATAGCGATTCTCTACTTATTTACATATTATTATTAAAAACGAAGTATTGTTAGAATTGATTATGAAAACATTGTTTGATTTTGTTCTTTAATGAACAATAATAAGACATATATTTCTACGGCACTGAAATAACGAATGAGTAAAACTTTAAATATCACGACAAAAACCAGATTGATGTTGCAAAAAACTGGCACTATTATTACTTAAAACCCAGATGCTCAAAAAATTTCATAATATAAAATTTTGTAGTATTTTTTTGCTATTCAATTGTGCTCTATATTTAAGTTCTCGGTTAGCAGTACATATATATATAGATCTAGGAGTACAAATAGATAGATCTTCGAGAATACAGCAAAAAGAGGGGTTAACGCAAGGCGAACCCCTCTGCCGGCCATATAACCTTCTTGTGATTTGCTGAATTCTCGAAGAGATAGATAGATAGATAAATCTGTGGTACGGTCACGTCTTCATTTGATTTTGTAACAAGGAACAAGGTAGGTTTTATATCTATGAGAAAGATTACCAACCTATTATTTACTAAGCTATTGTCTTTTATTTAATTGTTGCTGTTGCAATATTATTCTCTGTATCACAAATGGAATTACAGGAAACTATTTCAGTTTAAATTCACCCTCCGATGGTAACGAGTGTAACAATAACTTTTTAATAGCAACTTTTGTTCAAACTGTGGTAATAGAAACCAATGCTGTGAATAAAGTGTTATATTTTGAAGTATTATTTTATAAATTTTATTCTTTCATATTTATTAACACAAAGTAACTTTAAATTATATATTTTTTTAAAAACCTTGCCTACTTAAATAAAATTATCCTAATTAGGAATATATACATACACCCTGAATAATAAATAACTCAAAACAGTAAATTTTATTCATGTGGCATGGAGCCAAGAATTCTTGTGCATTTCCGCGTTGAATCACCAAGGACAATCTTTGCGCGAAATATAAGCATTTATTGTCATAGAAAAAGTAGAAAGATAGAGTTTTTTTAGCTCTGAGTTATCCATTCTACCATTTCTACCAGGCTATAAAAACAGTGTTTCGTACGCATACCTACTAACACTTAATAACTTAATGAGCATAAAAAATGCCTTTTATTAGAATATAAGTGTAAGCGCAAATTTGAAGATGGATATTTTTTGCTTCAGGTCGGTCAATGAACCATCGGAAAGCAAACATTCAATACCACTTGTATCGATTAAATAATATCGATGATCATAAATGGCATGTTGCAAAGTATTTTAGTGATCAGATAACTTATTTCAATTAGTGAAATCATTTTCACTTGATTTCAATTGTGGAACGTAATTCTAGTTTCTAGTCTATTATTTTATTATGTACCTACTCAGCAATGTAGCATGAAAGACAAGGAAGTATTAATATAGAATCATAAAATTAGTTGAAAATTCCACAAAAAAGTTCGAACTGTGATAATTGATGTACCTAATTCAGAAGGACAATCGCTTAATTTTAACCCCCATGCCATAGAATTATTAAAGTATAGAATCTCACTGTAGTATATACTACAGTATATAGATCACCTTTTTTTAGGATATAAATTAGCCAACTTCTACATATTTTGGTGCGATTCTTTTCGAAATTTCGAAACAGAGATAACAACGCTAGTATAATAGTAAAGTTAAGACTTAGGTACTAGGCTTTTTCATTGTTAATAAAACTTCATCATAAAAAGTTACTGAAAAGTGTCTGAAAATCTTTTGTCCTGTTTTCCGCCTCTATCTTGGTTCAATAGGTACTGTCAATCTTAGTGTTCTATAGGACCATGATTTTTAATCTATGCCCCATTGTATGTTAGTTAGTCGCAAATAAGCAGTAGCAAGATTCTTAGAAGCTCATCGGGCTTTCTTTCGCGATCGGTATGGGTTTTCCCGACATCTCTAACAAAACGATGTATTTCGTCGAAGAATCCTCAGTTCTACCTCGTTAGTGATCGAGTGAAGGTCATAAACTTGATTTTCAAACTGTTTCCGTAAATGTATTATTTGTTTTACTACAGTGTGACAAATAAATACGTAAAGGAAGGTATCGTTTCCTGGTTCCATCTCAAAAAGTAGAAAATCAAAATAACTCATAAATACAAAACGGTTGGAATTATTTAGAACTTTATAAAAATAGTACCTAATAGATAAATAATGTAGTTATTAGTACAATGTTGTATAAATAAAATATATGTATATTGTTTACCTATAAACTATGTAAAGAGTAACAGACTGAGTCACTAACTGATTTATTTAGCCGTTCTGTGTCAAGCCAAAACCACAAATAGGTATGTTTACAGACTTAAAATTTGGGAGGTTTGTTTGTGAAAAGGTTTGAGCGAGTTTGCTCTAAAGATAACTCCAACACCGATTAACAAGGCATTTCAAAATTTCTCTTCAAAAATAAAAAAAATTCTGAATTTTTAGGAACGTTTAAAATTCAAGAGTGGGCTTGCATTAGTCCTCAGCAGTTGTCGATATCATAAGTACTTACCTATTTTTTCTAATCATCTACATGCTTATTATAATTAGGCAGTTAAGTTTCTAATTTAATAATGTCTAACTGTAATTTTCGTCGGGATGTTGTTCTCAATGTGCAAACGGTCAATCGTAAGTCAAGCTATGCACAAAGGGTTCCGGGTTATTACTACAAGAAGCTATTAAAAATTATATCGTAGGTACTATATTCCCTATTCGGTGTCATAGGTTCAGGTTTTG
This sequence comes from Lobophora halterata, assembly GCA_932526365.1. Lineage (NCBI taxonomy): Eukaryota > Metazoa > Arthropoda > Insecta > Lepidoptera > Geometridae > Lobophora > Lobophora halterata. The sequence goes on from OW052012.1 coordinate 6,156,814, forward strand.
ATAATGGGTTCTGTAGTTTCATAGGTAAATGTTGTAGGTAAAAATCTAAACAATTAAAATTAAAAATTATAAAACACCACAACTTTTTTTAGGCCCAAGTATAAGCCATTAATTGGCCAGTATATCGTTTCGTAAACTAATTATTTTGATTGTCCAATGTCAGTTTATATCTTTGTAACGAGTTAATTCATACGTTTAAAGTAGGTGCCTATGTATCTATATGTATATTACACTACATGTACATTGTACAGCGCATAAAAACAATTATAAAAGTATGTAAATTATAAAGCTGTGATGTACGGATAGACTCACAGACAGAGCGTTACGGATTCCTTGTTTATTAAGGAACCCTTCAAATTCATAAGTAGGTAATTTAACTCGCCTTTATGCAGGACTTTGTATAAATGTCAGATGCGATATTGGTTATCTTTATAAATATTAAGATCAGTATTGTAGCAGCGGTGTTATATAGTAGGTGTTTTTACAGTTCAGTGAAGTGTGGTGTCTGTATTCTATCTAATAATGTATGGCCCTATCAATTATATAAGTGATCAGCAATCCCGGACCTGTGGAACCCTATTATCACAATATGGTAAAACATCTTTTTTATGGTTTTAAGTTATCTAATATTTTGGGAAGATCTCATAAATAATAATATTCAAAACCTAAGAGCCAACCGTAAGAGACATGTAAATAGGTAGATTAGGCAGGTACCTTGCTCATTATATAGCCTGTACCTTTACTATATAGCCGAATATTATTTATCGCGATGTTCAATTATATTTTTTTTACTAGCTTCCAAAAAGGAAAAAGGTTCTTAATAGGATTGTATTTTATTTATGATTGTTACTTTAGCATTTATAAAACCGATTTGAAAAAATCCGTTTTTTATTAGAAATGATATACCTACTATCTATCAGATTAATCTTATCGTTGTCGGGCGTACCAATAAATTTCATCAAAACCGATTCAATAGTTTGCTTTTTAACTCAAAATAACTGGAAATATATGTATCATCCAAGTAAACAAAACTGCATTATGTATTTATTTAGCCTTCCGTAAAGTCGGATTTTATCTTAAAAAAAATTTATTGTGTTGCGTTGTATCCAATTTAATAAATTTAATTGTATTCGTTTTTAAAATAAAAATTTCAACCAAATAGCTACATCAAAAAGCTACAAAGTTCAAATTTCATAAAAAAAAATAACTTCACCTTTCCCGTTCACAGATCCACTGCTCCTGGATCGATTCAAGCTAGAAATGGCGCAGGGTATAGAGCGGTTCTACCTCCTCTCCTTCTGCCTGGCATGCTGCTGGCCACGGTTCAGCGCAGTGAGCAACCTGCGCGTGGTGCGCCAGTGGCCTGAGCTGCAGTTCAACTTCCCCAGCCAAGAGGCCGAGCAGGACGCCAGGGACAACCGCTACTTCATCCCCGGGAACTCCGTGCCAATCGATGTCGATGTCAATCATAGGGCAGGTCAAAAATAACGCTGTTTAGTTTATGGTGCGGTTTCAGCTGTGGGTTTCAGACTAGTGGATTTTTGTCGCGCGTATACGGGCAGATTGGTACTCGCGAAACTTCAAAAGCATGTATTGAATACCGCCGTTTACGCTCGAGGTTTTTAGGGATTGTCATTAGCATGCATGAGGCGGTATCTCTCACAATAAATGCAATGTAAAAAACAAAACACGAGCGGCGTATCCTCCCGATTAATCCGCTAATCTGAAATTGGGATTAGAAAAAATCTGACATACTACTTTCTTCTCAGAAGAGCTTGCCCCTAAGTGACGCGTTGTGGAAACTATTGTGTATTAAAATCTGCAGTTATATCTTGTGTTAGACACAAGACACTCGTTTTATCATCATCATCATCATCAGCCCACTTTAGCCCACTACTGGTAAAAAGTGGGCTCTCCGCATCCACTTTTTACCAGCCTCCTTTCGTAAGTCGTCGCTCTACCTGGCCGGAGGGCGCCCTACACTACGTTTGCCGATACGCGGTCTCCACTGAAGAACCCTCCCTGATCCAACGGTTGTCGGTTCTTTGGCATATATGGCCAGCCCACTGCCTCTTCAGCTTGCTAATTCTGAGAGTAATGTCGAACTTTGGTTCTTTTTCGGATAACTAATTTGCACAGCGCCTTAATTAGAATTAAGCTTTTATTTATTATTATATCCTTTAGCCTCGCTTGACCGTGGTTTCGTTGAAGTAAAAATAGATAAGTAAATAATACCTGTAACGTGTGTACTTTTGTCTCCAAACAAAGCCAAAACCTGCTTTGGCCATTAGCACAGAACATCGAAAGTTGACTGAACTTCAAAGCACGAAATGTCCATATTCGCAAACATTATAGTTGTATCAATTAAAGTTTATGTTTCATGATAATAGACGATTTTTATTAAAAAAAACTGTAGGTATATAGGTAGTCCAATATCTGGGTAAAACAAAAATAAAATCATAAAAAAATTACAAGGTAAGGTACGGTAATGTGAGGTGTTAGTACTTTATTGGAAAAAAACTCATCAACCAGTCAGAGAAAAACAGCAGGTTTTTGCTAACTTTTTTTGTTTCATCTATGTCATGCTTTTCTCATGTTTTTATGATTGATATATCTCAAGAAGATACTCAACAATTCAACAATTTTTAATAAGTATTTGAGTTTTATATAAAAACTTGGAAAATGTGTTCTTCAGGTGGTCTCGCATCTCGGATATTCGTCACAATACCGCGCTTCGATGAAGGAAGGCCTATGACCCTGGGCACGGTGGATGCTCAGGGCCGCATCACCGCCTACCCTAACTACTCCTGGCACACCGACCAAGGACGCAACTGCCAAGGAATGACGTCTGTGTTTAGAATAGCCGTAAGTAGAGCCACCGAACCACGGTGATTTTTAATCTCGCGATTTCGACGGCCGGTCATATGCGGGTTTTTGCCATAATCAAATATAAGAGTTCCAGTTTTTGTCGGTTTCTTTGTAAGTCATTGATAAATTCGCGCGCCAGAATTCTGATATAAGTACTCGCGACTACGCGGACGGTTGAACGTTAGTTGCGCGCTCTAAGTTCCCGTGTGCTGTACCTACATAAGCTCTAAGATATATTTCACCAGCAATGGACGTAAGATGATTCTAGGGTGCTCTTTTAATATTATCTATTAATTTGTTCAGCACATGGGGTAAAAAAATGTAGATTTTAAACTAAATTAATATATAAGGTATATGATGATGTCATGCATAGTAATAATAATGAGTATATCGCGACGTAATATTTTGTCATTCATACTCAAGTTATGGCTAGTTAACCTTTGTGAACATGTAATAACGCTAATACGGCGGGCATTATCATAATCATCGCTGATACGTTTTTATCTTGATATCAATGCCGTGAGTTAGCCATGAGTTTCCGAACTTGAACATTTTCCCTGTTATGACGGAATTTGCTTAGATTTGTTAGAAAAATTGTATACCGGATATTCCTTGTTTAATTGCCCATTAAACCATACGTAATATTTGCTTCAATAATAAATGCCAGCTCAAGTTCAGATTTTAATTATAAACAATAGACTTACACAAGCAGGAAATAGGTAGGTTAATGAAGGTAATTACTGCAAGAGCCCAAGTCTATTCTAGATACCTATATACCTATTAGCTATATTATCTATGTAGTCGTTTCAAAGATCCAATTTTAGAAGCAAACATGCATCAATCCCAAGATAGATCCGAAGATCGGGCTTAGCGGCGCCCCTTGGGAGAGACCTACGTCCGGCAGTGGACTGCTGAAAACACGTATAAAATCTAAATTAAAGTATGAAACCTTACTAATTTTTGTTGACACAGTCAAAAAACATAGACGAAACGAATAGTGTGAAGAAATTACTATAATATGGCGTACTTTTTGAGTATTTGTCCGAAACATTTTGTATAGAAATTTGCCTTGAGGATTCCCCTTAAGCAATTCTAAATAATGTTAATGTGGTTTTATTTCTTATCCTTGTGACAAGTGTGTCAAGAAGCAGATGGGAATATTCCTGCAAGTACCACATCTATGATATGCTATTCGAATATACTGACAGTAAGGTTGTGTAATTTATTTTCTAGATAGACGAGTGCAATCGACTATGGGTGATGGACGCTGGTAAAATTGGTGACACACAGGTCTGCCAGCCACAGCTGCTGGCGTTTGACCTCAGCAACGACCAGCTTATTTACCGACACGTGGTCAACGCCTCTAGCTACGTGCAAGCTTCTCTGTTCATCACACCAGTAAGTGTTTTTGAACAGACTTCATAAAAAGGTTCTCAATTCGGTTATTTTTATGTTTGATAACTCAGAATTTCGTCATTTATCAGATTCGAAATTCAGGATATAGGTACTTTCTTTGGTCTAATAGTTTTTTTTTTTCATAACCAACGGGTTCTTTTACCGGCTAGCAAAATAGATTATTTTAAAATCTGAGTATGCAGACTTTATGCAGATATTACTTATTACTCTAGAATTTGGCTGACCAAAGTCAGTTGAAAAATTCACTCTGTATTTTGAGGGAAGCGAGAGTTTGAACTTTATAGACGTAAGTGATTGATTAGAAAAATATACGAGTAGGTATAATGTGTTGAACTTGTGTTGAATTTGATTATCTTAGAGTATATAATCAAAGGTGTTGAAATAATAAATAGATTGGCATTGATTTGAATTCCTAAATAACCTTTTTTACGACTTAAACAATTTGAATAATTAACGGTTACCATTGAATATGGAGAAACGCGTAGGTACATGGTCATTTATATTAAAATATTAAATATTAAAATTACAAACACTCCATCAAAGTACCAACGTAAATTTTGTAATTAATATTTTTTTAAGGGAAGCGAGAGGTTGAACTATACTAACTTTAGTGATTGCAGCATTATTTACGAGTAAAATGTGTTGAAATATTATTTTATATAATAAACATTACATGCATATTGACATTGACTTAAATTCCTCAATCACTTTTTACGACCGAAACTATTAAAATAATCAACGTTTACCATTGAGCTATTAACTGTGAATATTGATGTTTTCCCGTCCAATTAACAGGTGGTAGACGTGAGGGGGCAGGGGCCTGGCGACTGTTCCAACACATACGTGTATGTAGCCGATGTATCCGGCTTCGGAATTCTAGTAGTGGATGTGGCCAGAGACCGCTCGTGGAGAATCACTCATCGCTTGTTCTTCCCTTACCCTGATAAAGGCACTTTCACTATTGATGGTAAGTAACAATTGGATAAGACTTCAGTAACTTTTTTAGCCAAAAAACGCGCCAAGACTGAATATTAAGGTATAACTACAATTTTATCATAATTAAATATTGTATACTTAGTAAGGGTCAAGCCTCAAGGCAAATTTCCATACAAAATGTTTCGAACAACAAACTCAAAAAGTACGCCGTATTAATGTTTCATACTTTAATTTAGATTTTATACGTGTTTTTAAATTAGTAGTGTTAATTTTAAAACACGCCCCCTTCGAAGGTACAAAAACTTACGGCAATTTTCTACGTTTTGGTGTTCTAAGTTGTGATATATCTCATTCGGTAGTGTCATACTGCGCAGTGTGCAGTGCAAGGTGCAAATAGCCCTATTGCTTGCCAACCTTCGGTAGATAGCGCTGAAAGTCTTCACCGTAGCGTTTTTTTTTTAATTACAGGTGAGAGCTTCGATCTGATGGACGGTGTTCTAGGCATGTCCCTGTCTCCCTACCTGCCCGGCCGTGATCGTTACCTGTACTTCCACGCTCTCGCCTCCAACACAGAGAATATCATGTTCACGAAGATTCTGAGAAACGATACTCACATAGAGGACACCGACTTAGATCCCAATGACATTTACGTAAGTAAATTAACTGTTTTAACTAATAAAATTGACCTTATGCAGCCTTATGAGACTATAGTTATTTACCACCAAATTTGCAATAGCTGTACGAGTACCTACAGAGTGCAATGATATAACGATCGACTTAATCAGGAAGGGTCTATTACTTTATTAGTTTTTTACATTTTCTAGTTATTCCCCGAAAGAAGAGAGTCCCAATCGGCAGCAGAAGCCGTGGATCGTGACGGCATCATGTATTTCGGCCTAATGGACCCACCGAGCATTTGGTGCTGGAACATCGCCACCGAGTTCTCCCGTCGCAACTTCCACGAAGTAGCCGTGGACCGCGAAACACTTCAGTTCGCTAGTGGCGTCAAAGTTGTCAATAATCTCAAAGGAGAGCAAGAACTCTGGGTTCTAACCTCGAGCTTCCAAAGAGTAATGACTGGTAGTCTCAATTCTGATAGAGTTAACTTTAGGATCCATGCCGAAAAAATCTCTGAATTGATGGCCAACTCGCCGTGCAGAAGAGCTCCCTCCCCAAACGGGAAGCGCCCTGGCTACCACGCGAACCTTGTCGAGAGAGCGGAGCGGACGCGTGCGCACTACAGATATGGCGCTGTCGCATTTCTATAGAAATAAACCTCTTATCTGAGCTTTTGCTCAGACGATTTCAGCAGTACCGGCCATAATAATTAACTATTTTTATAAGTATTTTCTATTAAATTATATTGCCTGTTGTAAGATATCCGTGTACATTTGAATTTTCCTAGCAATGCTCATGTCGATGTGTTTGTCTTCGACCCCCACTATCATTCCGCCGATGATGGATCCGTCCACTTTTTCAGTGAGAGTAATGTTCTTGTCTTTCACGAATTTCTTCAGCGCCTCCATTAGAGCTTTACGACTGCCATCATCGAGAGGTTTGGCAGTAATGACTTCGCACAGAGCTTCCTTTCGATGTGCCACCATTACAGCGAGAAACATATTAATCATTTTCCGTAACATCTTAAGACGTCCATTTTCAGCCACCAGAGCTAAGAAATTAGAAGCAGCATCAGGCATTCCTTAAAAAAAATTCATTGTTAATTTCAAATGTATGTACAGACAGCGTCAGAGATAAGTATCCCCCTTGCACAAGACGCCCAGCTATAAATTCTTACAAAAAATTTTAATACTCAAAATTATTTTTAGGCTTACATACGGTTATACAAATATAATCTATTTTCTAAAGTCAAAACTTCTACATTCGCCGCGACGGTCATTTAAATGGATTTGAAGCTGGGTATTATAATGCAAGGGGGATACTTATCTATGACGCTGTCTGTACCTATTATATTTTTGCCCCTATGACATTGGATGGACAATGGACATTTTAGTACAGTAGATAGTATAGGTATGTTTGGTACCGGCTTGTTTTCCAGTTTCGAGGAGTAATTTAGCCTTGCCAGCACGAGAGATCATACTAGTCTCTATAAAGTCTATTGTTGTCGGTTTGAGCAGTACTTTCTGAAGGCCACGAAGATGTTTCTCCACTTCATCAATCTGATTCATCTGCAACGCTGCACTGTATAAAGCAGTAACGTAGCGCCCTTCGACACCTGCGAAGAAAATAAAACGTGTACCAGAAATATCATTGTATGGAATTCCATTCGTAAATTACACTTTTGCATTAAAAAAATAGTTAGTTACAATCTTACCGAACACCGATATAGGTGGTTTTTTTGATGGAGTAGCACCGCTGCTCATAAGTCTTGAATTACTATTATACACCCTTCGAAGAAATAAACGAAGCATTTTTACTCCTATTGTATCCAACCAACAATTTTATTCCGAAAACAAAGTTTTCGCTGTCGTTAAATAGATAGTCGATAATAATAGGTTTGTTTGATTCGAATACGACATTTTTAATGAAATTTTGACATTGATTTATGTTTGACATTGCTTTTATTTATTCTTGTACTAAAAACTTACTAGAAAGCTAATCATTAAAGTATTTACTTACATAAAAATTTTGAATAAAATTGGTGGTTGTGCCTATAGATGATTGATAATGGGTAAAAGGAACATAAGGTAAGGCCGTTTACTTTTCATGGCGAATCATAGTTTAGGTACTATGAACAACTTTCTAAATTAGAAGGCCCACTCGATGTAACAATTTATAAGTGCCTAAAAACATACCTAGTATACCTACCTGGTCTATCTATTCATCCCTTAAAAATTGAAATCAAAACTATTTTCTGTATAAATAATTTAGCCATTATTATTTAAATTGCAGTACACGCCCCCACATTTACCAAAGCCTCTCTCTAGCCTCTGAGGTTTGCTGGAAGAAAACTCTTGTTAGGGTTAAGCTCGCCTTTGTACATGTATGTATAGGCAACTTTTATCTCTTCTGTGATTTGAGGTATGTTTTAAACACCCTAATGGAAGTTTTAAAGAAAGGAACAAATACTCAAATTATTTAACTATTTTATTGATAGGTACACACTCTTATCCCATAACATCGTACTGAAAAGCCTGATCGGTCTCGAGAAGCGCCCGCACATACATGACCAGGGAGCCGAGCGCCATAGCCGAAGTCAAGGAGTTGCAGGAGCCACCTTCATATGACGCTGCTTTCTTCACTCGATATTCCTCCTAAGAAACAACTTCATATAAAGAGCCTGAATCATTCAGAGGACTTAATACTAAATCAGTAGTTCAAGCAAGAACTTTTGCTCTATGTATATGTTAACGTATTGCACCCGCCAGATGAGTAAACAGTTTGTATGGCGTTTTGAAAAATAACGTTCAAACTGTTGACTTCTCGTTTTGCGTTAACGTTAATGTAACGGATACGATACATTAACGTTAACGCAAAAGTTCATGCTATTTTACTGAAAAGTAAAATTTAAAAAAAGTATATCAAAGAAATCCGTATCGCAATTTTGTTTACTTTCTACTGAACCGATTTTGATGAATTTAAATGGGATCAATTTGAAAGTTTATTCATTTAACAAAAAACATTAATTTTTAAATTTAATAATCATTCAAAAATATAACTGATTCGAGGACCACCTCTTTTTTTCAGGATTTTACTCCGAAATGCAAGATAAATTTTAAATCAAGGGGAATTTGGTATTTGGGGACTCAAAAATTTTAAAGTACCCTGGAAATTAAATTCAATATATCATTACAAAACGGACGGCCTCGTCTAATAATATCATAGATGCGTATTACACAACAGCGTTCGTTATTGATTACGAGCCTGCAATATTTGTAGACAAGTGAAATAGGTCTCACGAGTGGTAGGTAAGTGTTTATGTAACTTTTGCAGACAGTTGACGATGGTGCGTGTGCTGATTATAAAGTTCTATTTACGAAATATACACCTAAGAATATAAGGTGGGGAGAGTTTTCGTTGGGTCGTTCTCAATTGGTATACCTACTGACTTTACTTTGATTTATCGGTTCACTAAAGAAGATACAAATTGTACTGCCGGGATATCGAACAAGAAATATCACAGGCTTTGTCCAGACTGACTGACTGACTGTCAAACTACGCATAGGCGTAAACGTAGAGACATGAAATATCGAGGGTATGTTCATTAAGAATTTGTAAGCGCTTACTAAGAAGAGGTTTGTTCGCAACGCAAACGAAGTTATGGGTACCTATCATATAGATTTTTTGTCTGTGCGTGCGTACTCAACCAACACGTGCTCCGACGCAGGCGGCGTGCCTTACGGTAGGGCTAAGGGTGCGTTTTTAATGACGTGGATGGGCGGAGTAGAGAGGAGCGGACCGTGAATTGTCCAATCACAGAGCTCGAAGTGGAGATTTCGAGCATTGTGATTGGCCAATTTACGGTCCGCTCCTCTCCACTCCACTAAGCTCCGCGTTAGTAAAAACGCACGCTTTCTACACGCACTATGCAGACGCTTAATTTTGTTGCTAAGAAGATAGATTTATTTCATGTTTCTCTGAAGGAATTCGCAAAAGCCACATTATTATGTTTTGACAATATGAATATTACACTATTGCATTGGGATGTCCTGTTATAAAAGTTGTAAGATGTGCTCAATAAATACCTAATACTTTTAATAATGTTTTCTTTTATTTTCTTAAGCTTAATTTACTTTTTGGTGAAAAGCCGAAACCTGATTGAAGTAGGAATGTTTTTAAATTCCTTTCCATTGTGCATTGCGAAAGGTAGAGGTATTTAACATTGAAAATATATATTGCATTACTCAATAGACTGACAAACAAAAGTAATGGACAGACGTCTACATATAAGCAAGCACATACACTTAATAGCTATTTTAAAAATAAACTGAGGTGTGGCAATATATTTGACCAAGACTTGTGCATAACTTAGATACAAAATGATATGTAAATAGATCAGTGGCACAGTGTAACATAAATTAACTTTTGTAAGCTAGATAAAGTGTGAAATATACAAATGTAATGAATACATCAAGGTCAGGTAGTTTGGGTTAGAAAACATATCTGATTTCTACGAACCTCTTTATCTTTGGAAGGTGAAGTAGAAGCAGGGCCTACGAATCCAGTGAGCCTGAGGAACGGTTGTCGGTCGTCTGCATAGCATCCCCTAGGTTCCTGCCACGCCATTATCTTGTTCATCCAGCGAGGCTTTATAAACTCTCCGTAGCCTTGTGAAGCACAGTATAATACTGAAAAGTATAAGTGTGGTTTCAGATTAGCGGATTATCCAGGCGCAGAAATCAGATTGTTCGCCACTGGTGTTTTGTTTTTGCAGCGCGTGTACGCGCGACAAGCCACGAGAGACATAGATCATGCTACAGACACTCGCTAGAAATAGCCGAGCGTAATCGCCGGTATATGCGCGACACGGCAAATTGTCACTGCAGTAGCGTCCCTGATTCAAGTGCAAAGTTACAGTAGATTCGATAATACATATATTAAAAATAGCGATGGGAAACCCAGAAATAGTAAGAAAAAATGCAAAATTTGTGTGGATGGATGACTGGACGATTGTAGCTCAATCACGCCAAAATTTCTACCAATTGAGCTAAAATCAGGTAGTTAACTCGCTGGAAGAGGACATAAGCTATCTGATATTACGCGAGGAAAACCGCGGGCTCTAGCTATTAGCAATTGAATTTACTACATTTATAAATACTAAATTGAGCAGGGTTTGTCACTACTCAAGAGAGTAGGTATTGTGGTAAATGAAGCATTGAGGTAAGATTTTTATTTCTAATCAATCAAACACCCGCGACCGTACCGATCATTATACTAACCATTCAGCCAAAATGTCTTTGAAAAAACTTACTCTGTTGCATAAACAATGTTTTCGTCCCAGCCGGGTGGTCCCAGGCTTCTAATGACTTTGTTTCTTTATAAATTTGAATACAGAGTTTGTAGATATGCGCTGAAAGATCCACACCATCCATGCAGTCGAACAACCTCGCCAAAACAGCTGATCTTACTCTGCTCGTCTGTTGGAAAGCCATTCCAGATCCTTTGATGATTTGAGCAGAGCATTCAGGGGTAAGCTCGCAAGCGCCATCTGACTGTGTGGTCTGGACCTCCATGGCTGATATCAACAGCTGCATAGTACACGCATCTGTAACCGATGATCTTGAATGAACAGAAACTGGGTTAGCGGGCTTTCACCTCAATTAGTTGTTGTATACCTAAAGGTATTTACATTGACCTCTGAGCAGTGAGCCGTGTAAAGCCGAAAAGGGTCGGCTGCTTTTAGGTCCAATAAAATTCATTTATTTAGCTACTTTAAGACAATAACTAATTTATTTTACTTCATCAGTGGTTGTGAACGAGTGAGACATCGACGTGAAGTCGTCGCAGTGATATCGTTGGTACAATACTAACCTGCCGCTTTCCTGGTCGGCATCTTAGTTCTAGCTTCTTGCACGTATTGTTCGAAAGTGAAACGATAAGCTTTCTGAGTACCCATGGTACCGATGGTAATCGGCTCTAGAACTGCTGATAAAACATCCATGTTCTCGAAAATTGCTTTTCCCACTGAAACGGTTAAATTAAACACTCTTCTGTGGTTCGTATACCCTTTTATAAATCTTTAGGTTAATGAATGGATAATTGATGTAATGAAAATTATTTATTATACATACACCTAAAGTAAAAAGAACATAAATAATGCAACATTACAAAAAATAAGTATGAAGCTATCTCTTCCAGACAACCTTAGTTTGAAGACGGTTCCGATCATGTTGCGAAAATACAAGTTATACCTAACTGAGTTACTAAATTGAGTTATTTATTATTATTATTAAAAGTGTTCTTCAATTAAAACATCAAGGATATTCAAGTTGAATAACATGGTTTGTTAGAAAGTTTTCATCCGCAATTTGATTGAAAATGTGTTTAAACGTAAAAACGCATCGAGTGCTCGATAATGGTAGGTAACTATATCGTTTTTAAAATTGCAACACTTACTTAGCAACAAAACAAGTTTATGAAACGGAGAAATGACCTCGGTTTTTGCGCATTCTATACCTACTCTACTCACTGGATCTGAATACGCAAACCTTAAATGAATGTGATTCAAAGTCTGTGAGTAATGGCCTGTTGTGCAGCAGCCAAGAAGGTATTACAAATTAACTTCATGTATGATCTTAATTTTCATTTTTCTTCTTCTAAACTACCTACTAAGTAATTAAATCATATGGATTATTTTTTTAAGTGGTAAGATAAGGAATTAACTAGTATTTACGCACAGCGCGATTACAATTCTTCGGGCTGCCAAAATTGAGTAATTTTAGACGTGTCTTGGTCCTTTAACAACTTGATTACGTACAACTTATATATTACTATTTTGGTAGAGTACAAACCTACCCAGATTTCAATGTAGACACACGAATGTGACCCTGTTTGGTTGTTAAATAACCTTAATTTTTTAATCTGGCTTGGCGGTGCTCAATTAAATACAGCAGCTATACAAAATCGCGCTGTATTATTATGAGATAATGAAAAAATAATTATAGAATACTTGAACAACATGAACTGGCCACTTGCTTACATCAGATGGAGGAAAGGAAACGAATACTTATAAAACATAAACTAACCATATTCGTAATCCTTGGTCCTGTAGACGAGGCTGGTCGTGTCAGTGCTGTTTTGGATGCGGTCCATTCGTCTAGTGATGTTCTGTAAGTTTTCCTTCAGCTTGGCGGGCACAGATTTATCCAGCTCATTTATTATATATTCTAATTGCCCTGTTAAAATATTAATTGTAGAAATAAACATTGTTAGGGTATTAAGAAAATCCAGCCTTGTTTCTTCAATCCATACAAAACCAAATAACAAGCTTGCTCTAACAGCATGCGCGTTGATGTCTTTTGTATACGTATAAGTCTCATATTTTTATTATAAAATAAAATACGTCTTGATAAAGAAATACAATTTATCGTATCTCTAAAGTATTACCTCTGGCCATCCCTAACGCAATGTACCACTCTGGGTCCTTAGAAGGTTTCTTCTCATAGTATTCCAAAAGCTTGTCGAGGGTGATTGAAATCCTAAACACTTTTGGAACATTGTAAATAAAGTCTTGCGTATCAAAGTACGGATAAATGGCACAAATTCCACCTATAGTAGAAATAAACACGATATATTGTGCATGCATTTTGAATTGCACTAAGAAAGTGTAGTGAAAACTAATAGGTGCCATAAAATTGTACAATAACTACCATTTGTTCCGTCGTGATTGGGTGCAGTATTTGGGTTAAATATTTACGTAGTCACACATTTTATTGCAAAATTTTGATAAAAGGCAATTTAGAAGATTAAAATTGTTATTTGATGTGTTGTTATAATGACCAAGGCCATTGACTTTTAACACGGTGCGCAAAAGTTGTACCAAATGAAGAGTAGTTGCAAAAATGTTATTGTTAAAGACTTTGCTTACTAATTGCACATCGTGCGATCGTGCCATTTACATAAGAGATACTTTAATAAATCTGAAACCATACTTGTGAGTTGCATAAAAGTGCCTCGCAACTTATACATAATAGACGATATGCAAAAGCTTAGCTTCCCAGCGTGAGAAGAAGCTAACGTATAAGAGGGGCAGAGTTCCTTATAGAAAGGGCAACTCCATATCTGCGCGCGGACATGCGCAGACTAATTCTAGAGTCCAGCTTGCGCTAACGCATACCGCGCTATGCGGACAACGGTTTCAGAGAAGTTTTCATTATCTCTCTTTCACAACCGTGATAAAAACCTTAGTTGAAGTGAAATGAAAAATAAGTTATGCAACGATGGCAGTGTCGCATCAGTGGTTCATACAGTGGTCGGCGCCTTCCATGATCTTCGCCGACATAACGAGTAAATACAACAATGTAAACAATTGGAATAATTATGATGATAAACTCAGTGCATCGGAAGCAGTTGGAAACGGAGACGATTATCATTATACTAGTTTAACATCCGACATTAATAGAGAACAATTACATCCTAATGACCACAAAGAACCAACGGACAAATTAAATTTTAATGGTAAGTTCTAGCGTAATAATAACGTAATAGTATCGGTTCCTCGTCTACTAACTACAATACTGCGAGTAGTATATAATTACTGCTTTTTTAAAAGTTTCGGTAGAGAAGTTCCGCTAATTAGCCTGCAGTTATATTTTCTCGTAACGGCTCAATTCGTAATTTTAATCAAATGGATCAAAGTGAATCTATTAACGAATATATTTATCCGAACTTTCATTGTTTATATAAGCGTATCCACATACTTATAATCAAATAAGAATTTGAAAAGAGTTTTTTTGTGATTTTATAAATTATCAATAGCTCCATATTTCATATGATTTGTACAGCACCACGTAACTCAGCTTATGGTTGGTCATCAATATTTCTAAACCTGGTAGTTTTACGATGCGGTAAATATACATATTTTCTTATGTTATAGTAGTAAAATTAATAATGTGTTTATGTAATTTTCAGCTAGTTTCGATAATTTTTTTAGGAAATATCCATTTGAATACCCAAAATTGCAGTTCAAACAAAGATTTTATTCAAAAAAGTTTTTGCATGTTATAACGAATGATAACTAGAGCTTCCTAGCTATTATTAAGACAAAATCCGGCGCGTCGATTACTCGCTCGCACATTTGTACATTTTTGATATAAATTGATTGAGTATAAACTTAAAAAAGGTGAAGGAAAAAGGGAAAAACAATTTTGCCCTATTTCCTTCACCTAAGTTAAACATATCAACAACATAAATATATACCTACTAAAACATTTCGTGAGGTTGAAGTAATAGAATGATCTATCCACTTTTTTAAATTTATACTCAGTCAATTTATATCTTCAAAAATGTACAAATGTGCAATCGAGATAGCCGCGCTCCGGATTCTTTGCCATAATACTCGATGTGTTAAAAATATTTATTTTTCCTTGCAACTGTTAACATACTTGGCTGTTCGTAATATAACTCTGAAAGCAATTTATCAGTGTCTGATATTGAATAGCGACTACATTGGTACACCTCGCATATAAATGAATTAGATAAATCCATTTGTTTTCAATTGTTTTGTTGTCTAATCTCAGTTTAGAACCAACACTCGCGAATAACACGATTATAGCAATCCAGTCCATTAATCAAAGTCTGATGATCTGGCAAAGCAATACCTCGTAGATGTGTTACAATATAAATACAGGGTGTGGCGTAATGAGTAATAATCCTTTAACTGCAGGTGGGGGACTTCAGGACTGCTCAGAAAATGAAAATGTGCAGGTACCTAGTAAAAATCCCACAGATTTCAAGTTACTGGACAGTTTCAAAACTTCCATATTTTTTACCTTTGTCCGTTGTTTTTGATGCCAAGATTTACGAATCTAGGAATTTTCTCAATCTGTTTTTGGTAAAACATTTCTGGTTAGGTCGTTTATAAGGTTCCTTATAAACTAACATAAACAGTTCCTTATAAACTAACATAAACAAGGACTAGTTGACACTAACTACATTGTTTGTGTTGCGAATTAACAAAATTGATTTTTTAGTACGCGCTTACACTTCTTGTCGAACTTAATTTTGAATATCTTTTTTTAGTAGTTTAGCCTGTGCGTTGTCTATAATCAGTCAGACAGTTTGGGTTGTATGTTGTCTGTCGTAGGAAAGCCAGACAGGTCCAAGCCGCAAATTTTTATCAACTAGAAAAAAAAACACATATTCAGTTGCCGTTACTGAACACAAATATGGCTAAAAAAAATGAACAAATTAAGTCGATATTTTTTTTTTTTTAAATTGATTGAAAATGGACAATTGTTACCGTTAGTCTTTTTCCTATGGCCTTGCGCCAATTGTTACTCATCATTGATAATATTTTAAGTTTCATTCATTGTTTGGCAAACTTGGGTTCTTAGATTACATTCTTTCTACTTCGTTCTTAGAGTACCTAGTTCAGTCAGCTCGCTGCAGCTCGGCTCGGGCGCCGCACTCGCCCCGCTGTCACTCTGTCATTTTGTAGAACCCAGAATTCTGACTGCTCAGATACATCGTAGTACTACCCTTTCTGCATTGCCCATTCAAGTTTTTTTAGTAATTAAAATTTATGGTGTATATTGATGGACGTAGGTACTTCCTAATCATAATATAAGCCAATAAAAATATATTTACGGAATTAATTGTCATCCCCATAATTAATAAGTAGGACATGAGTTCTCTTTCCCTCTCATTTCGAATGCAAGTGACTTTGTGTGTGACCAACCAATCAGTTTCAGTCCCAGAATCCCTTTCTATAGACCAGTTTTTAAGCAGGTTGTTGAATCAAACAGTAAAAATGATTTAACAATCAACCAACATGGCTTGTCAGACTTATCATTGCCACTTAAACCGCTGAACGCAATTACTAGAATCATGGAAGCTTTCTTTATGACAAATCCTACTAAATAGAACCGATACTAGAGTGACCTATACCTATACGAGTACCTATCATATTAAAAAAATCAAAATGTGTCTGTATATTCCTTTACGACAATTATTGTCCACTAGGCAAATCAAATTCACAAATTACGGAATAAAAATGTTTCTGATCAAATGCGACGAGAGGTGCGCGCCTTTACGTTTCTCAAAAATTCAAAACGAGTTACTTTATATTCTGGTTTATCTTGGAATCAAACCTAAACTGTCTACTTAGATTGAGGTAGCGTGCTCCTAAAACGTAAAGACCAGTTAGTTTTTACCTCGTGTGTGGCTCTTGAGCAATATCGGGCTAGGCTTCGGTGAAAGTGGCCGATTGTATCTATCTACAATACTGATAATAGCTAAGATATATAAACTGCTGCTCTACGTCTACTACACTATCTCTGAGGCTATTATAATTGTCTTGCCTTTTTCATTTATCATAAACGTGAATAAGCACATTGGTCTGAACGAGAAATGGAACTTTATTGCATCATATAAGGTCTATTTTAATTGTCTTGTCTTTTTCATTTTTAATAGACATAACAATAAGCACATTGGTCTGAACGAGAAATGCAACTTCATTGCATCATCTTAGTACACTGTTAAGTTTTAATTGCAAAAACTTAATAGGATGGAAAGGAGTTTGGATTTACCGCACCAAAACTACTAAACGGATTAAGCACAAAGGCATAGATGTGCCTTACAAATGTGTGATGAGGATGTGCTATTAAATGATAAGGAATAGTATAAATGAGTAAACTTTTTATGAAACGCAAAGGCATAAAAACAGGGCGCAATTGCGCACATTGGGAGAGGCCTATTCTATAGCAGTGAACTGGCTGATATTGATGAATATAATAAAGATCGGGGCGTTTAATTGCTTCCAATTTTAAAGTTTCGTAACAACAATCCTAACAAAATAATTTAATGTGGCTATTAACTACTATTAAGAACAAGATTTTACTACTTAGATACTTGAATTAAACGCACAGATGCCTAACTAGGTAATAACTTACGGAAGACATTTGCATAAAAAATACTTTCATTTTGAAATAATGAAGCTCTAGGTAACAATATTTAAAAAGTACCTTACAATTTTTATACTATGAAAAAAATCCACCTAGTAAATGAATGCTTAAAATTGATTTATGATTGATGATCTATTCTGCCAGTACGCTATCTACGTTACTGGCAGAATTTGATAACTTTATCGTGGTCAGAGCCCATGAACAAACACTCCTACTTGCTGTAACCGGCGCGGCGCTTGCACCTTGATTGACTGCGTTGATTGAACCATAATATCTTAGCATAAGCATAAGCATAATATCAGCCTATTATATTATCACTGCACCTGTCGGAGAGTAGGCCTGAGCCCTTCAGAACTACTCTCCGACAGGAAAACGATGGGTCTAAATCCCTCACGCAGACCCAATGCAGATTGGTGGATGTCACATACTACAGAACTTTTTTTTTCTGTTCTTTGACATGCCAATTTTTTCACGATGTTTTCTTTCACCGTTGTGAGAAGGTGGGATATGCTCATCGATTTTTTCTACTGAAAAAAACCCATTTTCGCATAACTGCCATCGAGATTTGAACCCGTGACCATCGGATCGCAAGGCAAGGGCCTCATCCACTCAGCCACCACGTCCTCTTTACACCCTAATATTTTAAACGTAAAAGTTTGGTTGGAGGTATATATTAGTTACTTAGAGGGAGCTATGCTCGGAGTTTCCCTACGTGATATGATTAGCAAAAAATAAATCAGCAGAAAAACCAAGGTCACCGACATATCGTTTAGAATCATTAAAGATGATGTAGCAATGGGATGAGCATACCGATATATAGCTCGACGAACTGATAACCGAAGTCCGATAAGATATAATCATGCTAAAACTAGGTAGGTACTGAATGGATCGGACTGTACATGAATATTTTATACACTTACAGGGTGTGGCTAATTAAATGTAAGTACCTACGCCAAATGCAATTTTAAACACTCTATTGATGCAGTTATATTTTTGTTTAAATTGAACTTAAAATTAAAAAAAAAACATAATTTAACTTCTTCTTGAGTTTCATTTAGTTTGCCACAACGTGTCAAACCGACTGTACATTAGTTAAATCTCATGGTCCCATTGGGAGTACATGTATGAATACCTATATAAAATTATTGTAGGAATATAATAATAATATTTTTCATGGACCCATTGGGAAATAAAAACAATAGAATCATGGACCTCTGGGAATAAGCCATATTATATGAAGTCCAGGGTTAGAACAACAAAAAGCAAATAAAAGTTGTTTTATGTTAGGACCAGGGCAACGCCTCTAGAACTTAAAAAAATAAATAAAATTAATTAAATAAATAAACATACTTGGGTACCTACATAATAATAGTGTCGTGATATGATGGAGTACTACTCGCAAGAGAAGTGAAAAGGCCACTTGTACCTACTCTACACGTTTTAAAGATCTGCGTAGACTACATAAATTATGATAAAATAATTGGTCACTGTGAAATTATAATGCCATATTTATCACTAAATTGATAATATTTGAGAATACATCGAGCATTGTTCTTCTTATGGTTTCGTTATGGAATAAAGTTATGTATTTTTCACTCAGTTTAGCCCGGAAAGTTGTTCAATTCATATCTGTTTGAATCCAATTCACTAAATGGATACAAGTGTGGTAATTAATTAGCAGAGAAATATTATATTTACGATACCTAATGTGTAAGTACAATTGATAATATATATAGCTATAATATATATAATACATATAATAGCTGTGATAATAGCAACTTTTGTCGAACCTAGACCAGAACCACCATCTTCTTTATCCAATACAAATATATTCAGCAAAATAAGATAACCTTGTGAAGTAAAGGGTAAAGGGGGTCGTTCTCATCCACTGCAAAAAAGATTCCAAATTGCATTCGATTCCATTTTTAATAAATTTGCATAAATTATAAAACCATGTTATGCGTGGTCAGGTCATACATAAAAAAGTTATGGTTAAAAAAAAATTTAGAAAATCATTCATCAATTAACATCGTTTTTTATTTCTTTCGGTTAAAAAATGGGTTAATCCCCGAGGTATTTGTCCCGGAGAACCACGAATACGTTAAAATTTATAACATTTTTTGTTCTATTATTTTTAACTTGTACGGTCGCCATAAAAAGTTATTGATTTGAAATTTTGTACAATGTTGAATAATAGTTTTACTAAAGGTGAATAAAATGTATCATTATCAAATTTATCATCAGTATAAGACAGTTAGCAGATTAGTCAGTTAAATGTTTAATGATCCGAATACTAAATAATTGTGGCGAAACGAACAATAAAGACGGTTAGCCATGCCCATGACCAAATGATACCTACCCAGCATGAAGCATCACTGCGCTAGTTCATGGCCTCGGAAAGCGTGGATAATTTATTTCAGGAGTTTAAATGAAAGTTACAGATACAAGTGGAAATAAAACCAAAATTATTTGACGACACGATTGGTGGAGTGGCAAGTGTGTTGGACTCCCACGCCGGTGTCACGGGTTCGATTCCCGCTTCAGGACAAGCACTTGATGAACATCGTTGTTTATTATGAGTCTGGGTGTTTTCTATATATCCTATGTATGTCATTATTTTCGGGTCCTTTTCCCACTTACGTGGGGTCGGTACACACATCTTCTTCCATTCGTCTCTATCAGCCTTCATCTCTGTACTTACACCTGTTTTATTCATATCATCTTTCACACAGTCCATCCATCTTTTCTTTGGACTTCCTCTGCTCTTATATCCATCCACTTCCATATTCAGCACTCTCCTAGTCACATGACATTCTTCCCTTCGCATCACGTGTCCATACCAAGCTAACCTATTACCTCTTAATTTATCCATCACTGGCGCTACCTTCAGGCTTCCTCTTATAAACTCATATATCCTATGTATGTATTTAAAATAATATACCTAAGTATTATATTAGTCATCTGGTTCCCATAGTATAAGCTCTGCTAAGTTTGGGACTAGAAAGCGTAATTGTGTGTAATGTCCAAAAAATAAATAAATATTATGCTTGTTTTTCAGACCGTACTAAGGCAGCGAGTATTACACTATGGCTGGCTATGCTGGGGGTGGCTCAGCCTCAGTCAGTGCCTGCTGATACTGATACTCCACCTTTTAACACTCTGTATAAATGGAAGCATGTGGACTTCGAGTTTCCTTCGTCTCGGCACCGGAACTTCGCCTTAGCCACCGGGTTAGTACGACTTGATATCTACTTGTAACTACTCAAGTAATCTATCTTAATTCTTCTTCTTATCGTGTCACTAGTTCTTTTCGAACCAGTGTGGTGAAAGGATTTCAAGTGCGCCTCGAAGGCTCATTTCTACGACATGCCGGTTTCCTCACGATGTTTTCCTTCACCGTTGCGAGAACATGGGATGCATCATAGATTTTTTTGGCCGAAGAAACCCATTTACGCATGACTGCCACCGGGATTCGAACCCGCGACGAACCCGCGAAGGTAAGGGCCTCATCCACTCGGCATCCACGTCCTCTTTGGAATTCCTCTTGGTCCTATTGCATTATCATTAAATTAATCTTTTATGATAATGCAACATATCACTTACGTCTTTATTTATATTTTATTCTCGATGCATAATATGCGAAATAAGCATAGAAAATCACGTGATTTACTACTAAAATTTTTGAATAATCAAATTCGAAAATAGTTGAGAAATACGCGCATACACCGTTAAATTAAAAATGATATAAGCATTTATTACATTGTATTTGAATGCTCTTTTAGCATTTACATAACGTAATCATAGCCTAGATTATGAATAAATATTTAAAAAGAGACATTCCTCATGTTCTGAAAAAAGTAGGTCCTCCAGATCTCTAATACCTGAAAATGAACCTATATTATTTTAATTTTCAGAAAGTTTATTCCTGAAAATGTGTTGCCCCTCGGCCTGGAGGTGTGGGGTTCACGAGTTTGGGTTACTCTCCCCAGCTGGCGTCGAGGAGTGCCAGCCACATTGGCGACGCTGCCTCGAGCAGGGGGCACAGCATCACCACCGCTGAAGCCATATCCAGACTGGGATTTCCATAGAGCATTCAGTAAGTTTCATTGTTGTTTTGACAAAAAGGGGTTATAGATCGTAGTTCAACTGGGGTTATCGGTGGTCAGTATTAACAGGTATTAATTATGATGTGTTTCATTTTGGTTTTGAGTTCATGGACACTTATTCGTGACTTGATACTAAACTAACTAACTAAAGTACAAAGTTACATTGCATTTTGGATTACGATCAGTAACGATTCAACCAAGTTAACCAAGAGTGGATTACAGCACAATTTAATGAACTGTTTTTTGTTTCCAGATGGAGAAAGCAATAATTGCTCCGGACTGACTTCCGTTTTTCGTATAAATGCTGACGCATGCGGCAGGTTATGGGTTCTGGACTCCGGACAAATAGATTCACAAGATGATCCAAAACAAGTATGTCCGCCGAGCATTGTAGTATTTGATCTTCACACCGACAATATGATCGCTCGGTATCCAATACCCAAAAAGTACGTAATGCAAGACTCTCTGTTTGCAAACATAATTGTGGACACGCGAACTGAAGATTGCTCTGATTTGCATGTCTACATCACGGATACTTGGCGTTTTGGACTCCTGGTCTTTAGGCTAAGTGATGCCAGTTTTTGGAGATTTTCTAG
Organism: Lobophora halterata; assembly: GCA_932526365.1. Lineage (NCBI taxonomy): Eukaryota > Metazoa > Arthropoda > Insecta > Lepidoptera > Geometridae > Lobophora > Lobophora halterata. The sequence continues at coordinate 6,179,317 of OW052012.1, forward strand.
TCCTCTATTTTACCCGGATCCACTAGCATCTAACTTCACATTACATGGATTGAATTTCCAATGGCCAGACGGCATTTTTGGACTTGCGTTGTCACCACCAGACCAGAATCAAGACCGAATTTTATTCTTTAACTCTCTTGCCAGTTATCGTCAATTTTTCGTACCTACGTCTGTTCTACAACAGCCCGGTAGAGTAAACGACAGCTCTTCGGAGTTTAACTTACTCGGAGAGAGCAGAGGGCTTACCGGTCAGGCTTCAGCATGTGCTACAGATCGAAGAGGAGTTCTGTTCTATGGCCTTGTCATGCGAGATAGCGTTGGATGCTGGGACAGCAGAAAGCCATATAGAAAACAGACTCAAGGTGTAGTGGCTTCCAACAGGGAAACTCTAATATTTCCGAATGATCTAAAGCTCGATCAGGAAGTTCAGCAAAGCGTCTGGGTGATATCAAATAGACTGCCAATGTTCCAGTCGGGTCCACTAGACCCCGATGACTATAACTACCGTATCCTGTATGCTGATACTAAGGAGGCAGTGCGAGGTACTGTCTGCGACCCTGACATACAATCACCCCCACCCTCTACACTGATTCAACGAGGTTGGCTGCCATAAAATTTAGTGATATTTTATAAGTTATTTACGATAAGGCGTATGTAACCTGTAAATAGATACGTAACTATCATATTTATAAACGCCTTCAGCTGTTGAAGGAGTTTTGTTTACCTCTTGCTATGTTGAACAGCGCTGGCACTGAAATATTTCTGCAAAGGAGAGCCCCTTTTAAAATTTATGTTTGCACCTTTACAATATTTTTTTTGTAAAATTTGTATGTGTTTGTTTTTTGTTATTAATGGTTTTGGTCACTAATTTAAATTCCTAAAACATGTAAGTATAATTGGGTAAGTAGGTAGAGTCGACAATATTCTACGAACGAACATATCTTTACGCTTAATTATTTTGTTACTTTATATACTTGGTCTCTAGTTATATAGGCTCCTTTATAATAATTTGGGTGAGCTATATTAATGTCTTTATTTTTGCCTCAGTTTCACATTATAAACTTTGCACTACCTGTAGACAACGACTTTCAAAAATGACCGTGTGAATAAACTTGTTTTATAGTTCTTATACCTACATATTCTTTAATTTTAGAAAAACCTGTAATCCATATAAATTCAATATCCCTAATAACTAGTCTCGTCTTTGCTTGAGTGAGCCGCATGCTGCATGTTGTTATACTGTCTAATCTAAATTCATATATTTATGAAATAGCCAATAGTTGGACTTGCTATTGGTTCGCCTGGTATAATAGTTTATGTAAGGAAACTAATAAACCTTGTTAGTTGCATATCGGTTTCAAGTTAGCAGCCGAATAGACGTATTATTATGTACCAGTGATCCAAAATGAATATGGCAGCGGTGAGTGAAACATTTTCTTATTAACTATCCTTGTTTTGTATTGGGTAGAAAAAACCTCGCAAATACGTGATAAAGCGTTATTAAAAACTGACTAAAATTTTGTGCTCCTCCAAAACTATTTTTTCCATCTAAATGGTTATGCAATTTAGACTAGACATGTAAAAAAATTGTATTAATATTCAATTCGCTTTAAAATCTGAAGAAAATACTTGGGCACTGGCATACTTTTACTCAATAATTTTAATGCAAGGTAATACGCAACGAACAAACCTGTACAAAACCTACCAATTTATTACCGCACCGACCTACCGACACGCTACTAGTTTAAATGTTAACCCTAATATTAGCACTAACATTATTTGGTATTAGGCTGGTAAGTTAAGATAAGGTAAGTTAAGGTAGCCAGTAGCTACCTATTAAAATTAATTCCGAAGAGAAAGTTCAAAAATGGAAGGTATAAAGTACCTAAAGAATGTGTACCTTCTAGACAAATATTATACCACACACACATCAAGACTTTGGTACAGAGTCAGGTTGTAGAGCAGCGCGCCTTCGTACCATACTAAGTAATTAGATACTTAAAGAACCTGTTTAAATGAACCCATTATAAGACCAAATAAATGTCACCTTTTTCGTAACTAAGAACCAAGTCTCATTAAAAAACTAATAGGTAGCGCAGGACCTTTTAATTCTCATCAATAATTGTGAAAAAATATGCAAGCACAGGCTAAAGTCATATCAAGGTTAGACAGATACTATGTTTTCACGAGATCTAAGAGGAATGCAAATGGATAGTGTAATGGAATAGCGCCTATGGATGGATAACAATGTCCACCTTGCGTCGTCGTATCGCGTCTTCGTAGAGCTCTAGTTTGTTGCCGCATGTATCTGCCATATATACGAGTAGATCAGACTTGACTTGATCAGAAGAGAATATAAAATAAGTTTTCTTTTTACAGGATACTCTGACCATATTATTTCTTGCACTAAGCTTCACGCTTTGTGACGCAAGGAAGCAAATTGCAAACAATAAGTCTATAGGCACCCTGTATAGATGGAAACAAATCGATTTCGACTATACGACTGATGCACAGAGGCAAGAAGCCATCAACCGTGGGTGAGTATTATACCAAATTGGCTACTTACCGGTTTATTTCGGTTTAGTTTCAGTTCGGTAACGTAATTTGGTTATAGTTTAAACACTAGATTTTAAACCAAATTTGGTTGGGTACCATAATAAACCAACTAGCCTTTTCGAAACTTCATACTACGAAAAGACAAATTTTGTTTCAGTCATGATGTTTTCCTTCGTTCAAAGCTGAGCATTGCACAATGAAATAGTTTCCTAAGTAATTTGATATTTTCAGTGATTACATCCCAGAAAACGTCATAACGTTGGGCATAGAGCGTTGGAAAGAACGTATCTTCGTCAGCACACCGCGATGGAAGCGGGGAGTACCGGCCACACTGTCATCACTGCCTATTGAGGGACAATCTGAATCACCTCCGCTTCAACCGTTCCCGAACTGGGAATGGCATAATTCAGGTGACTACCAAGTGACCTCACCTTACACTACAGAAAAATAACTTGGTATTCTCACCATTTAGAATCTTTATGATTTTGGTTGTCCACAGCTAATTGCACAGGCTTCACTTCAATCTTCAGAATGAGCGTCGATCATTGCGGCACGATGTGGGTGCTCGACTCCGGACAAGTCGAGGCATTCGAGACTCCTCGCCAGCTCTGCCCGCCGACACTTTTCGCCATCAGTCTAGAGACTGACAAAGTTCTCGCACGATACCCGATACCTAGTGAATTCGTTCTACAGAATTCTCTTATCACGAACATTGTTGTAGATTCAAGAGACGCGCGTTGCCGAGATCTTCACGTCTACATCGCAGACGCGTGGCGCTTCGGTCTTATCGTCTTCAGAAATGCAGACTCAAAATTCTGGAGGTTCAGCCACTATAGCTTCTATCCCGAACCCTTACTCTCCAACTACACTCTACACGGTCTAAACTACCAATGGTCCGACGGACTGTTCGGTATGTCTCTAGGAAAATTCCACCAAAGCGATCGATTACTTTATTACCATTCAATGTCTAGTTCCCTGGAATTTGCAGTGAAGACTTCGGTAATCCGCGATTCTTCACGTGTGAACAACTCTGTAGGTGAATTTGAGCTGTTGGGTGAGAGTCGCGGCGGTGACGGACAGGTCTCGGCCGCAGCCATCGACCGCAACGGTGTTATGTTCTATAACCTCATTTCACGCGACAGTATTGGGTGTTGGGATACACGTAAACCATATCTCAATCAGAATTTAGCGGTGGTAGCGCATAACAATAAAACCATGATATTCCCCAATGATCTGCGAATAGACCATGAAGTGCCTCAAATCGTTTGGGCGATCACAAACAGGCTACCGATGTATCAGTTCAATTTGATTAATCCTAATGAATTTAATTATCGAGTCATGTATTTAGATCCTCAAAGTGCCGTAAAAAATACTGTCTGTGATCCCCACGAATATCAGCAAACCCTTGATATTATCAAATAAATAGCAATTGTAATGATTACCTATTTTCAATTAAATAAAATACTGACAGTGTGTTTGTATAATTATTACTATTGTGTTTTGATTACTCTTTTCATGACTATATATTTAATCTTGTTTATCCTTTTCTTGATTTTTATGGGTGCCACTCGATGATGCGTTTCCATTAGATTGGTTTGTTACGTCAGTTATACGACTGGCATTCTCCATTATTGATCTCAGGCTATCACTTGATGCTAAAATTTTATCAAGGTTTATCTCTGAGCTATGTTTTCTTCGAGGGGCATTGCTTATTGCACTTTGCTTACGTTCTGGATTATTGGAAGAACTTGTACTCTGCCTAGTGAGATTTAGTTGCTTCCTTTGATTTTCCAAATCTCTGACTTTACTCGTTTGTCCATCGATATCCAAACTGGTTCTTTCATTGGGTGAAATGTAAACAGTGCGTTTTCGATTTCTAACTATATTACCCTTATCATCGTTCTCGACACGGCTGTTGACAGTTTTCACTCCATTGATCTTATTTTCTGATGTTCGTGGTAATTCTGAAGGCCTTTTCATAAATATTTGTGGATACTCTCGTACATACGAAGCGGTATTGTCTTTGTTGCTACTCACTAAAGGTGGTGTGTCAGTATCGTCCACTGGGATGGACCTGCAGTTGCTATTGTCTAGCCTGATCAGGACAGAATGAGAGGATTTTCTTCTAAAGGTATCAAAATTAACAGAAGTAACACATTCATTTCCTAAATACAATCCAATCCGAAGCATCATCAATACAAATTGTTCCATAATGCGGTCTGCATCTCTAGGCACCATCACATCGCTACCGTACCATTCTTCGAACGATCCCGTATCAGACTTATTTGAAATGAGAGACATTGGCCTCAACACTTCTGGTCGGGTCTTGGTATCTTCGATGGTAATATTAGATGAGTTTGCAGCACGAGACGAAATGGCAATATTGTGATGTGATATTTTTGCACTGATGAGTGACGGTCTTTCTCCGTAACTGTTGAAATAAAATCAGCTACATAACTATGAAACGGAATCTAACTATTCCATGTCTACCAAAACTTTCTGAACATTATGTACCTGGCTTCCCGCTAATATTTTAAATTCAAAGTTTGTGAAGATAGTCTGACTGTCAGGTAGATTTTTGAAATCATGCGAGAACTATAAGGCAGACTGAGCTAAGCAGATTTTACCTACTTACATATAGTCTATGACCTTCTGTAGGTCCCGTGAACTATGCCCATGTCCGTCCATTGTTCATAGCAGATGTCAGCTCAATCTGCCTTATAGTTTTCGCATGATTATCAACAAATATCTATCTATCTGTCTATCTTTACAAACTTTGAACTATGGCATAGAGTATAAGTCATAGGTGTATCTTGAAGTCGTCAACAGTAAATTTTACAACCGACTAAAAAAAACAAGGAGTGGTTATTTTATTAATTCAGTTTTTTCTATATTTGTTACCTCAGAACTTATTAATTTATTAAGCGATTTTTCATTAAAATCGGTTCAGTAGTTTAGTTTGTAAATCAAATTACCTAATCGAAAAACAAAATATCATTCAAGTAAACGAAAATGCGTTTTGTATACTTTTCAGTAGTGTTAACGGTCACTAGAATCCCAATTGAAGTCGTTTGTATTATTTTTTGTTACAATGGTCTTGATACATTATTGGATTAAAAAATTACAGGTTTACAATAAATTTTAATAATATTTTACATAATAAATAAAGTAAATAAATAGTAATATTTACAGGCTTGCCACTAGTTTGGTCCGTAATTGATCCTCTCCCAGAAGAGACTTGGTTCTTCGCCTACGAATGGCTAGCTCTAGTCCATAATCATGGTCGCTTGAGGGTGAGACATCTGTGAACGTCTTGAAAGCAGCCGCCACCTTCAGTGCATGATAGTACCTGAAAATTTATACTCGTATACTTGCAGAGAAACTGTTTTTTTGTCTACGTCGAATAACTACGGGTGACATTATAAAATAAAAAAGAGGTATCGACATAGGTACATAGATTGGAAGACTACAATGGAATAAAGGAGAAACATAAAGCATTATGCATTTTTTTTATTACTTAACTTTGTGTTCCCACTGCTCGGAAAGTAACTTTAACTTGCGTTAGTGATAGCTAGCTTATTCCATCACAGATAATTGTGGATTGGTGGAAACGAGGTGACTTGAAACTTCAAAGCTTCTGTTTCAATATCTGACCCAAAAAAAAAATTAAACTCACCCAAACACAAGCATCCACATGTAAAATGATGGCATGATAGACACCAGCTTCACAATAACGAATTTGATGCACGGAGGTTTAGCTGGGCCTAAGAGGACGCAAGTGCCGAGGCCCAATGCCAAGCTCGTCAGCTCACAAAGGAGCTTCCTGATCGCTGCCAGCAGGAGCCAAGGGAGGACTAGGGTTGGACGCTCTTCCTAGTAAGTATAAAATATGAGAGCAATTTAATGACTTCGTTATTATTTCTTTCTTCAGTTCCGAATTAAAAAAGCCTATGATAGTTTCCCAAGTAGGTGGATATCACACCAGTTTTCAACCGACTTCAAAAAAAGAGGAGGTTCTCAATTCGGTTGATTTTTTTTTTAATGGTTTTACTTCAGAACTTTGTTTATATTACTATATTACTGATTTGGAAAATCTTTTTTTTTTGTTTGAATGAAAATTATGTTCAGTTTGGTCTCATACAAATTTTATTGAAATCGGTTCAGTACTTTAGTGTTTAAATAAAAAAAAACTAAAAATGAAATACATCATCGAAGTAAACGAAATAGCGTAGTTTGCTTCCCTGTGACATTTCAGGTGTGTTTACGGTCACTAAAACAATCCAGTTGAAGTCGGTTGTAGTAAGTCTTCGTTAAACCTTGATTATCCTCGTACTTCCTCAGGGGTCCCAGAAAACCAGCGCCTCAGAAGTGGGTTACTACTTCTGAGGCAAATGCTGAGTGACTCTCCTTTTTGTTTACACTTTTTTTTCTCTTTCTTATCTATGTAATTGCATAACATTTAAAAAATGTAAATTTTTTTAAATGTTTTGCATATGTGTAAGCAAATAAATGTTTTCTTATTCTTATTCTTATTATTCTAAAAAGGTTACGCGTACCAGGAAAACAGGATAAAGCAGCACTATGTACGAAGCGAGGTACACGTAGACCGTAAAACATTGCACCAGCATTACTCCGGATATCATGGTTCTCAGCGCTCGCTGCACTGGCATCGATAAGTCTATTGGCATCGACATCTGCCATACCTGGAATAGACAAAAATTCTCAAAATCGCTAGAATCACAGTCAGTTAACGCCTCGTAGTTACTAATTACAAATGAGAATGTATTATAACACGTGCTTAACGGTGAAGGAAAACATAGTGAAGAAACCGGCATGTCATAGAACCTAAAAAGTTCTAAAAACTTGTGTCAAGTGCACGGCCTGTAGGTCCTTATGTACTGTGGTAGGTACTTATGGAATTTCTAGTCTGCACTAGAGATACGTAACTTTAAGTCGTTATGGGTCCTAGACAAATCTGGAAAAGTTTAATGTGTCCTTAGAATAGACAACATATTATTGTATTTTTTTGGTAAATAAATAAATAAATAAAAAAAAGGCAGACACCTACTTATTAGATAAATTAGAGGAATGTCTAATAGCAAGCAGGTATAATGCTTTTTCCTATGTCAAATAGGTGAAGTCTGTACACCATTAATCATTACCATTAGTAAATATAGGATTGGTACTAGTCTTTCGTTACGTAAAGACTTTTACTCCATTAGTAAATATAGGATCACGTACTCAGTACTCTTGAGTAAATATACGTTTATGAATGAGGCGGGCGTACCTATTGTAGAGTTATGAATATTGTTATGGTTATGGATATTAAACATTATAAATAATCTATCAGCAGTTCACCTGTTTCAGGTTAGCGTTTACTTTGAAGAGAGTAGCATCGAAGATGGTTCGAGCTAGCCCCAGTAGAGTCCACAAACAAACTTCGGAGTGCATGTTCATGCCGACGTATGATAAGATGTTGATCATTTTGAACACGTGGATTTATAGTTTCACAATTTTTTCATAGATTAGTGAATATTGTTCCACATCGTGAGTTCAGTTTATTTTATTGGTTTTTTATTTTTTTTCCGGGTCACCCGTATTTCTATTGTATTTTTTTTTGTCAACAAAAATTCGTTATCACTGACAGACTATCAGTTTTTGACGTACTTCAATTTTTGTCATAGTCAACAATAAATAATAAAAACTTGCTTTATCGTATCTTCAATGAGCCTCTATTGTAAAAATAAAAAATGAATTAATTCTAATTTTGAAAATACAGCGTGCTCGGACTTTAAGAAAACGAATGAAATCTTACAACACTTCTAACAATATTTAAATCGTCGGTTAACGAATTTAAAAATCAAGTTATTATGTAAATAACATCTACGGGTAATCGTGCAACCTACCTACAATCCTATTTCGGTGTACCCTAGCAATAAAATTCACAAAATAGCACGGTACCCGATTAGCTCTGCCATCATATTGATGCGTCAGCACTCAGCACCACGAACTACGCGGACTCCGCGCTCTTCAGACGAATCTTGGCTAGCGAGCACGCGAGTCGCATGACCGTACAGGGAACAATCACGCGTGACGCGTAAAATAGTGTTTGTGAAGTGATAAATAGTGTTTGCAGTAGTGATACTCGAGTGTTCCAACTTATCAGTCTGCTTTGGGTAAAAACTTTTTTTTAACAATGAGGTACTTCGTTGTCATGTTAATTTGTAGATTTTTTAATGTTTATTTCTTCGATTTACTGTCGGAGTTTAAGTGCGCATTAACAGATAAGAAACAGTTTGTTACAAATGCAAAATACAAATTTCTTGAGGCCTTGATTTGTTTAAGAATACCTATTAATATTATTCGGGTTACGTCCTTGCCTTGAGCGGCGTGAGTCGCAAGTTATTTTTAATAATTCTGTCTTTACGTAGAGCACGTAATTTTTTTTAGCAACATCCGTGAATAAAACACGTTTTAGACTGATCTCGATCGTGTAAAAAATATCGGACAAAAAATATATATAGTATAGGAAAATCTATCGAAGTGATCTACCTATTTTCAGCTGGCTTATATCGCACACCTATACTTGGATTATTATGCATAAGATTGACCTTCTAGAGTTCTGCCTCGAAACAAGGGCAAGAGCGAAGACAAGCATGATGTCATACATGCTTGTACAGTCAGCAACGCGAATTCGTAACTGATATGAATTTTAAACTCTAATTTATAAATTAGAAATTCTGAACAGTAAATACTAGCATTTGCTTTAAATAATGTGTAACTAGTGAAATTACTGGGTTTTCCGAGACTGACCATCAAAATATTATGTGGACTAGCAGTGTTGCACCGGCCTTTGTGAATCAAAGTCCTGTATAGCACTGTTCTGGTCATGAGCAGGCGTGATCTCGTACATCAGAAGAGCGCTTAGTTCTTCTCATCCCATATTTACATTTAAAAATTGTGTATTATTTTGTTCTCTTGTTTCTCATTTGATTCATAACAACCGAGGTTAAATTGTGATTATAAATTAGGCTTACAAATTAGCTAATTTGTAAGTAAGAACAGCTGTTCTTACTGTATATATGAGTAGTGCCTACTCTACTCCTAATCGAAATACAATCTGAGCTTTATGATCCAGAGCAAATCCAGAATCACAAAGGACTTACAAAACATGTTTAGTTAGGTAGGTACATTCATTTATGTTCGTTTGTCGTGTAACTCGTGTACGTATAGCGATTCTTACCGAGAGGAGAGTGTGTGGTGGGACTTTGTTTACGTTTTGCGAAAAATAGAACGATAAGAATACAGCGTCATTTTGTACCTACTTGCTACTTGACACAGTTTGCTATTTATAACTACGCGTTGTAACTATTTTTAAATCAAGAGTACCCGTATTATAAAAGTCTAAAACAAAAATCAAGAGGATCCGAAACTGTTTAAATTGAAAAATTAAGTTTAATCTGTCACACACATACACACATCACACCTGAAATGTTGATACACGAGTCGAGACTACACCCACTTAATAAACTCCAACGGGATTCTAGTTTTCGATAAAAAGTGGTGCCGATTCAAAAGGCACCAGGATCAAGTTGCAACGGTATTGGTACGATGTGACATACCTACTTCTAGACTGATGTACGTGAGATCACGTCTATCGTCCCGATTGGTCCATAAAAGGACTGCATACGATGTGCAAACATGCCAGGCAATCTATCCTCGCTTTCCAACGCTTTCTATTTAATTGCATTAGACAACAGTTATAAGTTTCGACAGCTAAACTAAAGATGAGAATAAATGATAATGGATAAAGAATCGTCCCCAATTTCCCAATGGTCTGTCATTGTGAAAGAGCAGAGTCTAGAAGTAGGTATGTCACATCGTACCAATACCGTTGCAACTTGATCCATGTCCCTGGGTTTTCTCATGATGTGAGGGGTGTTTCTAGCAGTGGTTTGTAGTAGTAGTAGTAAAAAAAGGTTTATTTCTATAATTTTCTTGTGAGAATCCTTAGATGATATAAAGGTCTTTTTTATTTTTTTAAATATATTTTGTATTTTTTTTATCTATCCAAATTCGTAACTCTCATTTACCAGTCAGCTAACAAATAACTGGCGAATTATAGAACTGGCAGCATGAAATCGTCTATTTCGAGAAAGAGAAAACTGGATTTCGTTCATTAACATCTTCTAACATAGGTCTGTTAATTGAATTGATTGAACTTATTAACAGTTATCTAGGGCAGCATGGGTGCATTGTTCGAGCTACATTATTAAATTGTATCGGGTCCGCTACAACTATACTGAGGTTGTACTGAGGTGCATGGTACTGAGGTAAAACCATAGATGAATGTTCCTATAGAACACCAAGATAGACAGTATCAAACCAAAATGGAGTCGTAAGGCAGGACCAAAAAATATCAGACACCTTTTTTTTTCTTTATTAAAAATAAGGTTACGTTTGACTACGACTCATCTGATGGGAAGCAATGTCGTGGTCTATTTTAACACGTATACCTAGAAGATGCTTGTTAATGCGATCTTTAAATACCCCCAAGTTATAGGTGGGTTATAGTTACACCTTGTCAATAAATATGAAATATCTCCATTTTCAAATAATGTTTGTTACTTTTTACGATGTAGTTTTATTAACAATGAAAAAGCCTAGAAGTCTTTACATATTATAAAATTTATCTAGCCCTGTTAATTATCTTTTTCGAAAATTAGTATCGGATTAAAATGTACTAGAAGTTAGCCAATGTGGCTTCTTTTCTTTGTCGCATTTTCAATGTTCTACATTGTGATTCTATACTGTATTACTTCTATGGGTAAAAAGTTGTTAATGTTTATTTTGTTAACAATAAGGATGTTCCCATGGGAACCACGTCGCCGACGACAAGTGGGTGTTGCAGCGAAAAAACGACGGTGGTTGTATTTGTGGTCCACGGGTTGTGCCCCAGTAGCAACTGTGGCACGAATATAATTTATATTGGTGATGATGAGTTCCACTTGAATTCCAACACCAGCTAGAAACGACCATTTAACAAATTTCAAAGTAACACTTTTCGATGTACAGAACTGATCAACCCCAATAATCTCACTAGAATTCTATATTGGAATGTTTGTTGCTCAATCACGCTGAATATACTGAATTAATTAAGCTCAAAGTTTGTATAGTCATAGTTTATTGTGGCTGAGATATGGCTACATGTTATCTTAAAGCCGTGGGTAGTCTAATTCTAATTTGGATGAGGGTTAAAACATCACACAATGTTACAACAACTTAACCCCAGCCAGGCCAGCTCACCAAAATCAGCAAGCAGCTAGTAAAATATAAAATTCAAGGAAGAAAAGTACTTACTTAACTATTTTAGATATCTATCTGGTCCATTTACTGTACACACACAGGCAGCATTATTAATCGTAAGAATCATTCGTAGAGCTCATATCGTGACGTGACTCATTCCTGTAGCTTATTGGATTACCCATCATCGGTGACGTCATACTTCAAGTTATACATTTTATTGAAATACCCATTATGGTATTGCATTTGGGTTCGCGTTTTTCTCTTTGTAATTTCATTAATAGTTCTAGATAAGTACTAATATGGAACTCTAGTAATAATTCTGTTATTAACGAGTGCTATGTAAATAATTCTTATTCCTAAATTATAAAAATATTTTGTATTTTGTATTTGTATTTTTCTAAGTTTTTTCATACATAATATAATTTTAATATTCTGTAGTATGTGCTTAGGTATATTATAAATTTTATAATTCAAAGAAATGGTAGAGGAGTTATCTTACCAAGCTATTTGTTTTTCATCTTATTGTATTTATCGCATTCTCGCAATAAAAAAAAACTAAACCATTTCAACAAAATTTTGAACTTGTTATACTTAACAATATAAAAGTACTCAGATACGTATTTCTATAAATAATGTAGTTCAAAACTTATACATAAATACAAAAACATGCGGTGATCGCTAATGAATGTCTTCCACGCGGAATATATATGTAGTATGAATAAATTAATGGACTCGCCAAGGTTACAAGACGTTGTAAATCAACTTAGCAACCTCGCACATGGCCAGGCGAGATTGTGGTCCAAGAGTAAACCGTACCCACAACCGTACAATATGTAAAATCGTAAAATATCGACGTCAAATAAGTCGATCTTATGGTGTTGTGTTTTATCTTGGTAGAGTCGTCCAAATTGATCTGGGAATGAAATATCAACTTACAAAAAGATTAACGAGCTTAAAGTTTATAAAAAGTGAAAACCCGACTGCGAAATGATATGCATTGATTGGCAATTCATTATATCAAATTAAATTTAAACATATATTTTTGTAATCTTCTTTCAATTTCCTTCATTTGGATATCATACTCGATGTTTAGTTAACACAAATTTAAAAAGTACTTACTATTTAGCGCCAAAAATCCGGCATTTCAGAGATTTATTTTAAAAACACATCTAAGAACACTCAAGTTATTGAAACAAATCTAACGATACCTTGACTGTCAAAATCCATCCAGTCATTTGGAAGATATGAGGTATCAAAGAAATTTACATACATACATAGTACCTACAAGATACGTGCGAAAAACATAACCCGTCCTTGGCAGTCGGGTAAAAAGAAATACCAATATTTAGTTATTGTCAGCAAATAATGTAACTAAATAGGTATACGCAGATCTTGCCAAAAAAAGGTTTGATAAAATAGTTAGGTTTATATGAATAAGTGCGGGTTTTAATGTGAGTTGCAGCAAACTTCCAGACTGCAAGTTGAAGTCAACAAGATGACGTCAAAACCTTGACCGAATGTGAGAGACAAAGCAACGAGGGTCATTGGTCATACAATATATGTTACTAGTAATAATACCGTACATCTATCATCTATCATCTATCTACCGTACATCAGTCTATGAAAGGCTGAGTCCTGCCTTACTGACTGATTGTGGTTGATATACAACGTACAGAACAGGCTAAACCACTGAACCTGAAACTTGGAAAGCTCAAAGTGAGTAAGTTAGGTACCTACTAAGAAACCAACGCAAACGAAGTTGCAGACGTCAGCTAGTATATATAAATAAATAAAATTAAAACGAAAATACCACGGGTCTTTTTTGTACATAAAACACTTCTTACAAAACAGTAACCTACATATTTTAGTGCCCAAATTGTCGTATGAGTTCCGACCTTGGTTTTTTTTATCAGGTTGCGAACTTAATACTGTGTAAATGTTGTGTAATGCTCTATCCCGCTCAAGATCTGGATTGATACTAACTTTTAATTATTTTTTATTTAGCCTCACATTGAGCCATCTATAAATTTCGCATTCTGATGATAAAATCGATTCTGTTCCGAGAATTTATTCTGTTCATAGTCTTTAATGTGAATAACTTTCGTATGGTATTTTTCATATTTGAATTTGAAATTGAATTTTCATAGAAATCTATGTCGATCTATAATAGTAGAGCATGTCACCTATTCTCGCAAGTTTCAATAATAAAGTTTTACTTATTTGTTCCTGGAATCCGTAATCTCAGGATGCTGACATTGACTTTGTTTTGTTGTGGTTTACGCATAGGTATAAAGTTATAACATAGTCAGACCCTGTAAAGGTTTGGTTAGTCACTGTTTTGCCATTAACTCATCAACTTTTAAAACGTAAAAATAAACTTAAGGCCCAGAATCCCGCGCGCTTCTATCTCCCTCGCACATTTGTACATTTTTGAAGATATAATATGACTGAGTATTTTAAATTTCAGTGTATTTGTTACTACAACCTCACGAAATATTTAAGTATATTTTTTATTTTGATATTATTAACATAAGCGAGTGCACGAAAGGAGCCTCTACGAGGCGCAATTGAAATCCTTTCACCGCACTGGTTCCCAAAAACTAGTGACACGGTAAGAAGAAGCGAAGGAAATAGAGCAAAACTGTTTTTCCTTAGTTCCTCCGCTTATGAAATCAAGATCATATCAAAACAAAATATAGGTATGTACAAAAACTCAGCCAATTTATATCTTCAAACATAATTATACAAATGTGGGAGCGAGATACCGCCACGCGGGGTTCTGGGCCTCAAAACAAAACCACTGCACAACAAAGTGAGATGAGATAAACGCGTTTCAGAGTAGGTAAGTATTGTTTACAATTCACATTCATGGAGATGTAAGCGCATTTGTCAACGGGAAGGTGTATGACGTCATAACTCCTTATACGACAGCGATCGCTGACCTTCTGCCCAAAGCGAGGTAAACTACGATAGCCGTGGGTGTCGCCGAGCGACGCCGACGCCTATAATTACGTTCTCGAGATATTTCAAATAATCTGTTAATTTTGATAAAATAATCTATAAGATTCTACAAGCTCCCGTATTGAACTGAGAGTTAAATTATTATCAAGCATGCTCTACCCTCGACCACACCGTCACTTTCCATCAGGTGAGGTGGTGGTCAAACGCTAGACTATTATTATTAAAATAATATGTTCTCAAAGGAATGTAATTTATTAAAAAAGCTTTAATTACTTAATTCCCCTTCTAAATTTTATATTTGACCAGCCGATTACAATAGCTAAGGTATTTTCACATGTGTTTCACATCGACTATGAAAGTAGTAAGTAAATTTTCATCAGTACCTATAATAAAACATACTCTCTACATTACGTACTTTATGAGCGATTTGTTATGGTCGCTGCGCACTCAGCGAGAGGTCGGTTAATTAGTTAATCACAATGACTTTGCTCCTCATTTGATGACTGATGATGACTGATGCGACGAGGCGACGGCAAGGCCTTCTTCATGTTGGTACTCAAAATGTACTATTATAAACTTACATCATCATCATCAATCTTTAGCAGTCCACTGCTGGACGTAGGTCTCTCCCAAGGCGCACCGCTGAGCCCGATCTTCTGCTCTCTCATCCACCTTCTTCCAGCTATAGCGCGCAGATCATCACTCCATCTGTATCATTTTGTGATTAATATGCACTAAGGGGATAAAGCAGTGTCTTATGTCGCGGGTGGCATATTGAACCCTGAGCTAAGAAGGGATTCAGTTAACTCCTGAGTGACGCGAGGGGTTCAAGCTACCCAAGACAAAGACAGGCTTTATACCAGAGGAGCATACTCTACTTTTCACACCTTCTGCGAGGCAATAAAAAGTCAGGGCTCCGAACTCAGCAGCGAACACCGTCTTTAGTTTCACAATCTTTGAAGTCGCACCTTTTTTCTTTTTTTTATGAGTGGCCAGTTCGATTTTTGAACAAACCTTTTTACAATGCCATAAGGGCATTATTTTACTTAGAGTTTTCCACGAGTTTCCACACGAATTTGACGTTTCAAATTCAAATCACATTATTACCCTTGGGAGTTTCATTCAACATTACCTCCCTTGGGAGGTAATGCTTTGCTTTACCTTGATGATAGCATGATATGTATGGATATTGTCGAGCATGTGGTGTGAAAAAATAAGTAGTTGCACCCCATGGATGCGAGCGCGTCTGTGACTCTCGGCTCTATGACGGGTCAGGTCAGTGTACGAGTAGGTACGCAATCAACATTTTTCGCTGGAGAGCGTCACACCATTTATTTCCCCTTTTGACCTTGAGTTAGTATGGCCAGTTTTATCAACTGACTTAAAAATAATCAAGGTTTTACAAAAACGTACTACAACTGACTTCAATTGGACTTTTCTATTGACCGTAAACACCACTGAAAAGTCACAGGGAATCAACATAAGCAATTCCGTTTACTTTGACGACATATTTTTTTAGTTATTTTGTATTTCAAACTAAACTACCGAACCTATATTGATGAAATTTCTATGGGACCAATCTGAAAGTATATATATCCTATCAAACAAAAAAAAACCAGATAAAACCGAATTGATAACCTCCTCTTTTTTAAGTCGGTTGAAAAGAGGAGGTTCTCAATTCGGTTAATTGTTTTTATTTAATGTTTGTGACCTCAGAACATTACTGGTTAAGAAAGTTAATTTCTCATAAAGATACAAATATTCACTAACATGAGAAAACTAAATATACATAAAGTAACTAGTAACTTAAGTTGCTTAACATAATATTTGATGAAACATTATTGTTTATAAACTTATTTGAAAAAATATTTTAACTGACAAAATTACATCACAAGTAAAAACAGTCTAATTGAAGTCGGTCGTAATATTTTTTTGTAAAAGCTTGATTATTATTCAAAAGTGTACGAATCCGACGTAACTGAAGGATTGAGAAATATTTGAATAAAAAGTTTTCGTCATAGAGTGACGAAAGCCGAAAGTATCCGAGATCTGTCGTTTTCGTAGAGTTTGTTTTCTGCATTTAATAAAAAAAAATCATAGGATTAGAAGGTACTCTACTTTTTGGAGTTTTTAATTTGTCACTGCTAACGAGTGCCATGTATTACGATAAGATAGTTAAACGCGAGCTATACCTGGTACTTATAAAAAAAGTCACTGAAAACTGAAAAAAAGAGTGTAAATAATCAAAGAGGAGTAGGAACATAATATTCGTACGACGATGCAATAAGCACATTAAATGCAACCAGTGTGGGTACATCGAGGAATTCTCGATTCAATTGCACACATATGGTCGAGATGTGCTTTATATTGGCTTACTCACAACTCACTGAATTGCGTGTGAGATGCATTCAGTGTGATAACGCGAGCTGAATGTGGTAACTTCACACAGATGTTTGGATGAGGTCAACATCATCAGCATTGTACTCTATGGGACTTTGGTTTGATGTTATACACCACAAGTTTCTAGTTATCAAAAAAAATACGCATAATTAGTTAATAAACACAGACATTATGGCAAAAAATTTGATAAACATTAGACATACCTACTGTTGACCGTTAGTCGTTTATCTATGGCCTTGTGTAAATCAGTACGCATCATTTTCATTCATCGTTTGACAAACTCAGGTACCTTGCTTGAGCCAGCTCACAAAAGTTCGGCTCGGGCGCCGTACTCGCCCTGCTGTCACTCTGTGATTTTCTAGTAACTAAAAATTCTGACTGCACAGATACAACGTAATATCCCTTCTGCATTACCCATTTAAGGCCAATCCTCAAATCCGAATTCCATACAAAATGATTCAGACAAATACTCAAAAAGTACGCCGTACTGTAATAATTTCATCACACTATTCGTATCGTCCATGTTTTTTGATTTCGTCAACAAAAAAAGTGAGAGATTTCATACTTTAATTTAGATTTTATACGTGTTTCTAAGTTAGTAGGGTTAATTTTAAAACACGTTTAAATCTAAATTAAAGTATGAAACGTTTCACTTTTTTTGTTGACGAAATCAAAGAACATGGACGAAACTAATAGTGTGAAGAAATTACTATAATACGGCGTACTTTTTGAGTATTTGTCCGAATCATTTTGTATGGAATTCGGATTTAAGGATTCCCCGTAACTTATTTGGTAATTTAAAACTCGTGGTGCATTTTTTCTTAAAATACTTGCTGCATTACATTGTTACTCGTTGATGTTGTTTCTTGATTCATCAATGAAGCACTGGTTTTCAATATTCTGACAATGACACAGAGCTCGTACGTCTGTCGGCCTTGGTTTAATGACCGAGCCAAGACCACGGTGCTTGCCAAAAGTCACTTTCGTTACGGGGAACACACGAATTACCTATGAGTTTGTTACTCACTATACTACACTACTATTCCTGCAATAGCTCTACCTTTGTTTCGTACCTACATTTTTCACGGCTATTTAATTTACATGGCTATTTCAATACCTACTCATACACCACCACTTTTAATTACCAAAAAAAAAAAAATGGGCAATGCAGACGGGGTACTACGTTGCATCTGTGCAGTCAGAAATTTGTATTTCTACAAAATGGTAGAGTGAGAGCGGAGCGAGTGCGGCGCCCGAGCCGAGGTTTTGCGAGCTGGCTCGAGCTAGGTACCCGAGTTTGCCAAACGATAAATAAAACTTAAATTATTATCAATTAAAGGTACCGCCTGACGCAAATCCATAGGAAAAGGACTAACGATAACAGTTATCCAATATCAATAAAATTTATTTTGATAAAAATTCAACTTAATCTTTTCAAGTTTTTTTTGCCGTATATGTGTTCAGTAACGGCAACTGACTGTGCATATTTTTTTTTATGGTGATTAAAATTTGACCGTGTATAACAGCATATTATAAATTGGTTGTATTTTAGTAGGCAAATAATTTAGATAAGCGCTCTCTGCTCTATGTTCTATGTTCAGTAATTTGGTTCAATTGGCATTGGCACCACAAATTTTATATTACCTTAATAACTGAAATGGACAATGTCGAAGGGGTACTACGTTGTATCTGTGTCAGAATTTTGGGTTTCTACAAACTGCCAGAGTGATAACAGGGCGAGTGCGGCGCCCGAGCCGAGCTTTTACGAGCTGGCTCGAGCTACGAGTAGGTACCCGGGTTTGAAACAATGAATAAAACTTGAATGGTTATCAATGACGGAACCGCCTGAAATCCATAGGGAAACGACTAACGGTAACAGTTATTTGATTTTTATGATATTTATTTTTACTAAAATTCGATTTAATTTTTCAAGTATTTTTGCTAATTCTGTGTTCAGTAACGGCAACTGACTATGCGTATTTTTTTTCTAGTGATTAAAAATTTGCGGTGTATATTCTCAGCGCAGGTGGATTAACATCGATGAAATATAACCCAATGTACCTTTATAATTTGACGACACCGTGGCTGAGTTGGTGAAGAAGCCCTGCCGACGAAGCTTGGTGTTCCGGGTTTGATCCCCGGCCGGGGCGAATATTTGTGTGACGAACACAAATGTTTATTCTCGGGTCTTGGATGTGTGTGATGTCTTGTATGTGTCCATGCCACCTGCGACACAGGGAATCCTAGTGCAGGGGTGTGAGTGTGTGAATGTTTGTATGTTTGTTTGTTTATAAGGATTATTATTATTATTATAGCTCACATAACCCAATACCTTATCTAATGTTTAAAAATTATTCCCTGCTCATTTGATTTTAAATAGAGTTATCAATACAAAATGATATGATTCTACCACTCTACACTAAATTCACCTGTGTCTATTCGTCAACTAATCTAAATATAACGCGTGAATGAAGTAACTTTTCCACGTGACTATGCGGAACTGCGACATCTGTTCGTCCGTACCGGGCTGGGTTACGCTTACGCAATGCTCTTGACAAAGAACCAATGCAGGCACGAGCCGCTCCCGTTTAAACACAAACATAAACATATAACAGTTAATTTATACATAGACTAGACAACAGTTTGTAAGAGATACATCTACGCACTGCGCTACGCGTTTTAATGAGCCCAGATGAATGGATAATAGGCTCATTTAATGATCTCGTGACAATGGTTGCGCTGTTACATTTACTAGATAGATTGAAAAAGTACTTTCTTCTTTTTTGTTTTATTTAATGTTTGTTATATTTTATAATAAGATACTATACACACTAGTGTGTTTACCATTTTACGATAGTGGTAGCACGGAGTACCTACTAATAATAATATACATAATTGATAAATTATCAAATTACCCATATTTGTTATTGAATCACGCCAAAATTACTACGGAGATTGGGCTAAAACTTGGTTTAGAAACTAAAAAGACGAAATTAAGCCGGCCAAGCTTTGAGCAGCTTTTAATAATAATAATAATAATTTTATTTCAGACACAAGAAAAGTACAATGTAGCCCATATGGATACCTTAGAGACTAACATAAATATTTATAAAAAACTTATCAATTAGCGTTTCACTGGCACTGGGGCAATGACGTGCGCGCGTTTTAGTTATTATAGCTATAAATAAAATATCATCTGTTGTTTGTTTCCAAATTCTATTAGCTTTTATTTGTAAATCTTAACGTATAACAATGCGTGCTTTCAGTTGTCGCTACAAGTAAACAGATACTCACAGGGGTTCACAGAAAACCAGCGTTTCAAATTAGAAGCGCTGAATTTCAGAAGTAGGTCCCGCTACTTCTGAAAAGAAAAGAAAAAAGTGGCCTCCTTTTTGTTTTGCGTTTAATTGTTGGTATTAACCCAAAACGTTCATATACTTATGCTTATTCTTAAATTCACGAACCACTGAACTCTCTGTCGATTTTCGTCCACGTTCGGTGCCGGTTCAGAAAATCAAATTGAAGATGAGTACCTCAATTATATTCTCTTTTTTTATCAACCAAAAAAGGGCTTTGTCGCTAATGCGATCATGCCACCACCGCCCAGAAAAAAATACTAAAAAATTTTTGCATTTGTTTTTATGCGTTTACTATTCCAAGAGTGGTTTGTCAATGTTTACCTGAAACAGCTGGCTGAAAGCTTTTGAAGGTCAGCTCAGGTTACAAGGGTGTATAATGATTGGGTGCGGCATTTAACCACGGGGTATAAAAGCATCGTTTAGGTACGTTTATACTCTAATGGGGCCGCGATCTGCTATCTAGGTCAGGTCAATGTCGGGTTATTTTTCTATTACCTACTGATGTACCACTGAAAATGAACCGAGGTTTCCAATAAAATAGATAGTGCAAATAAAATGTAGTCTTAACTATGAATACTAAGTCAGGTAGTCGTGCGTAAGTGTTAGGGTTCGTAATATTCATGGAAGTATGCTGATGATTGCATACTGCAAGCAAGCAATTACCACTCAAAATCCGTGGACGGAACGGTCTGATGGTTGGAATGCAGTAAGCATTCATTCATTTATATTTATTTGGCTGGTAACTATTTTAGAATTGTCGGTAGTGAAAACATCCACGATCGGAGCGCTGCGATTGGTCGTTGCCGATGACCAATCGTTGGAGCTCGGGGTTTTTTCGAGAGAGCTCGGTTAACGATAATGGCGGGGGATATTCAGTCCGGCATTCTGTTCGGTGCCTTCAGCGAAGAAACATCTATCTAATTGTATAAACTGTATGTAACTAGTTTGAAGAATAAAGTGTGATTTATACGAGTACGTTGGTGTATTCTTGGAAGTCTCTATCCTGATACGGAAGTAGTGCTACATATCAGAAGTGTGTTGAATCTTCAAAACACGTAAGTACACGCCCAAGTAATCGTTTTTTTTTAAGTGTAGTTTCGTTTCGAGTTGATAAACCTTTTTACAAAATGCTAAATGATATAGCTTATCGTAGTTTCAAATTAAGTTGTACGATATTTCAATATAAGCCTTGGCTAATGAGGTATTTAAGATATTGAAGCATTGCTTTTAATATTTTATAATTATACGATCTTTGGATGACGACCAGTAATATTTAACTACCTACCTTCGAATATTTTTTCACGAAATCGTCCCTTGGTTTTCGTAATAACTTACGATGATACATTTTCGTTTCTCCGCATGTGCACCGCGGCGAAATTTGTTCTACAATGGACGAGTTGGAGCAACAAAGCGGCAACGAAGATCGAGGTAGCCAAAGGCATGAGGTGCCACCTGATCCTGTGTAGATAATTCTGCGAACTTTCCGGAGTCAAACCGCAGCCCTAGTCACAGCGAGCGGTGCCATAAGCCTTCGAGGCACAGCAGCGCGTCACAGCAGCAAGCAACGCGTGTCAAGGATGATCAGTTACGTGCGTCGCCCGGCAGCAAGCAACGTGCGTTAAGGACTATCGGCTACGTGTGTCACTAAGCAGCGAGCAACGCGTACCATGAGCCTTCGAGGCACATCAGCACGTCACCGTGCGCCTTCGAGGCATAGCAGCGAGTGTTGCCATGCGCCTTCGAGGCACAGCAGCGCGTCACCATGCTCCTTCGAGTCACAGCAGCGCGTCACCATGCTCCTTCGAGTCACAGCAGCGCGTCACAGCAGCGAGCAACCCGTATCAAGGATAATCGGCTACGTGCATCGCTAAACAGTGAGCAACGCGCGTCAAGGATCACCAGAAACGTGCGCCGCCCAGCAGCGAGCAACGCACGTTAAGGATGATCAGGTACGGGCGACGCCTAGCAGCAAGTATCATGCGTCAAGGATCGCCAGCTGCGTTCTGCCGGCCAGCGGTAGACAGCACGCGCCAGGGATGATCGGCTGCGTACATTGCAAAGGTATAGATGGCTACATTTTGTTGGTTGCATGAATTCAAATCATCGTGTTCGCCTTTTCGGTCGTGCAAATGTTTTAAATGAATACACGGTGAAAAAAATATTAAGTATAACTCATTATAAACCTAACCGACAGCCGACAGCTAAATTAATAAATAACTAGTGTTTAGTTTAGACAAAATATCAGTGTCTGAGAATAGTCTAGCTATAAAGTGAACTTTATTAGAGTTAGATGTTGCATAAAAGTCTCGATAGGTAATTGAAATTTGAAAGTCATAAAATCATTAATAGAGTAGAAACCGTTTTCGTAGAACACGTTATACATAGCTTCCTATAAAATTGTAAGTCTGGTATATAGTATTTTAGTCTCTGTTATTATTATACAATTTAACTGCCATGGAATTGCAGATTTTATTACCTGATTTCGACTAATGACTAGGTCTCTCTTCAATGCAATAGCATGGATGTTCAGGTGCGTGCAGACAGGAAAGTGAATATTTTTACTTCGCAGCAAGAAAAGTAAATCGTGACTATGCCACTCTTCCAGATCAAACAAGTAAGAGTAACATAACTTTAAGCTATATCGAAAAACAACATGGATAAACTAGACTGTCTATTTATTACACATTTACTCGTACAATACAATTTACTTTGAATTTCTTAAAGATAGAGAGGAGTGATACTCATAGGCAGTGCTGCCTAGCATGATAACCATGTTCCTTCAGACTATATTATTTGGTTATGTACTTGCATTTTAGCGGTCACACTTGTATGCGAACTTAACACTTACCACGCATAGAATACAGAAACTTAAATTTGCAGAAAGTATGTTGTACAAGGTACTTGAAATATTGTTTTGGGGACTCTAGAGATGATGCTTATAATGATCGAATTGATATTGCGACCAAGCTTGTATACTCACCAAATACAAATAGGGATACTATAATATTAACTGTGACATAAGGACAAGTAAATGATCTATGTTGTGGTACTAAGAAATATACAAATCCAGGTCAAAAGACCTTTCAAAACTTATGGTAATCAATAATGCAAGTTTTGATATATGCTAGGCTCAAAGTTTTGGGAATGTCCTTTAAAGTTGAATAATTTCTGAAAATAATAGAAGACAAATCAATAAGTAAAATAAGTAATTGTTTATACTAAACAGTGATAAATGAAAACGGATGCATCGGTGCTCTAAATAAATTATAGAAAATAACTGTGAGGTTATATCAGTACCTAATCTAAACGATGCTATGATAAGATTTTGAGAAGTTAAAGCCAATGTTAAAACTTTAATTAGTTAAAGTTCATACTTTTGAAAAGTGAAAGTAAATATTTTTAAAAGTTCTGTAATTCGTTTTTGTACGCGCAAACACGTTATAGTGAAGTTCTTTAATAATTTAGCGAGTTAAGGTTGAACACTAACGTTGAAATCCGACACCGCACGAAAGTCGAGGATGAGGGTATACGAATTGCGAGGCGTAAGTGGAGATCGGAAGGGCACTTGGCAAGGCGGAAGGATTACAGGTGGACCAAGGCAGTTACTTAACGGAGTCCACTAGATCAGCGGCGGCCTCGGGGCAGACCACCAGCTCGATGGTCCGATGACATTGTGGAGGCAGCAGGAGCACCATGGATTCGTCTTGCACAAGACCGTCAAGACCAGCGTCATTGAGAAGAGGCCTTTACCCAACAGTGAGTGTTGCAGTCTAATTAAATAGATAGATAGAAGATTGATAATGCTTTTGAGGGTCAAAGTTATTGTTCTTAAAAGTTACAGTTAATACCTTTTGAACTCGAACCTAACCTAAGTCGAACCTAACCCGAACCTAACTTAAGTCGAACCTAACTTAAGTCGAACCTAACTTTATCGAACCTAACTTAAGTCGAACCTAACTTAAGTCAAAACTAACTTAAGTCGAGCCTAACTTAAGTCGAACCTAACCTAAGAAAAACCTAACCTAAGTCGAACCTAACCCAAGTCGAACCTAACCTACGTCGAACCTAACCTAAGTCGAACCTAACCTAAGTCGAACCTAACCTGTCGAACCCAACCCAAGTCGAACCTAACCCAAGTCGAACCTAACCCAAGTCGAACCTAACCTAAGTCGAACCTAACCTAAGTCGAACCTAACCTAAGTCGAACCTAACCTAAGTCGGACCTAACCTAAGTCGAACGTAACCTAAGTCGAACCTAACCTGAGTCGAACAAAGTTGAAGTTGAAGTTAATACTTTGAAAGTTGAAGTTAATACTTTGAAAGTTGAAGTTAATAATTTGAAAGTTGAAGTTAATACCTTAAAAATTGAGGTTAATGCTTTTAAAAGTTAAAAGTGAAGTTCAAATACTTTTAAAAGATAAAGTTAATACTATTACAAGTAAAAAGTTAATGAGTTCAAACTAGAGATAAAGCGAGCTGGAGTTGGAGTAGAAAAGTCAAGATCTATGTTTTGATCACAAGTTAAATAAAGGTTTGAATGTCTAAAAATTCAAAAGTTAAAATGGTAAAGTTACTGCTGCAAACTACTTTTACAGGTTTTGAAGTTGATAATATAAATATAATAAAGGGTCAAAATACTTGACTGACGAAGATTCTAGAGGTAAAAGGTTAAAATGTCAAAGTTACTGTTGCAAAGTAGGTACTTTTACAGAATGTTTACTATTTGACAACGTGGCGACGATGCTGAAGTCGTGATAACTTTGCATTAAAATGTCAATACTTAATTCTAAAGATGGTTTTAATCTTTGAAACGACGGAGATAAGCGAGAACGATCATCACGGTCCTGTATTCAAGATATTCAAGGTAAATTCAATAATATAAGACTGTTAAAGCAATCATTAAAATAGTCAAATGGTATTGAAAAGGTCATAAAATGATAAATTCTTGATTAGTGAAACATGAATTACATAAAAATGTTGAATGGAAAGTATTACGTTAATACTATCAATGGTTTGTAGCATTTATCGTGGTTTCAAGTGCAGGACTTGATAGTTATTATTAATGGTTAACAGGATTTTAATAAACAGCGTGTTTTATCTGGATGACGTTAGAGTTGAGGGCCTTTCGGTAAGCGGGCCGCTACTTAGCTTCGTTTCTATTGAAGATATGTTTTTTTTGAAAAGAAAGACTTACAGGAAAAGTTTACTGTTACTCGTGTTCTCGTGTGGGACCTGATTTTGACTGGGTATTTAAGAAAAAAAACTAGGATAGTAGTAATAATAATCATTTAATGATCTCAAAAGACCCAGAAGATAATAGAAATGATAAATGTGTATGGTATGGTGTTTCCATTTTCTGCGATTGGACTCGTTAGTCTGTCCTATTTGCGTGAGTTACCCGCTGGCTACAGATATAGCCAGGCCTCAGTCTCGGTGTTAGGTTTGGCGAGGCCATTCTAGACTGTCTACAGTCCGTGATGTTAGTGCAGCGGTCGCTATACTGGTTATGGGTGTTATTTCGTATCCACGCTTGCATCTGAATAAAAGGCACGGGTAAGAAGCCATCGGGGTACAGTGGTAATTATCGCCGTGTGCCATAGAGGCACAGCAACGAGCATCAGCATGCTATCGAGGTACAGCAGTGGGCGTCGCTGTACGACATCGAGTTCCAGCAGCGAGCGTAGAGTGGTGCCATTAAGGCACAGTTGGTTTTGTTTTTGTTTTTAAAAATTATTTATTAAGGCACAGTAGCGATCATCGACGTGTGCCATCTAGGTACAGCAGCAAGCATGGGCATGCCATCGAGGCACAGCAGTGGGCGTCGCTGTACGACATCGAGTTCCAGCAGCGAGCGTAGAGTGGTGCCATTAAGGCACAGTTGGTTTTGTTTTTGTTTTCAAAAGTTATTTATTAAGGCACAGTAGCGATCATCGACGTGTGCCATCTAGGTACAGCAGCAAGCGTCGGCATGCCATCGAGGCACAGCAGCAAGCGTCGGAATGCAATCGAGGCACAGCAGCGAGCGTCGACTGGTGCCATTAAGGCATAGTTTGTTTTGTTTCTAAAAGTTCTTTATTAAGGCACAGTAGCGAACATCGACGTGTGCCATCGAAGCACAGCAGCGAACGTCAGAATGCCATCGAGGCACAGAAGCAATCATGATCAAGCGTCATCGAGGCACAGCAGCAAGCGTCGGCATGCCATCGAGGCATAGCAGCAACCATCGTCAAGCGCCATTGAGGGACAGCAGCGTGTGACACTCGCTGCCATTGATGTCCAGGAACGAGTGTCACCGGGTGCCATCGAGGTCTGGCAACAAGCGTCACCAGGTGCCATCGGTATCCAGTGACAAGCGTCACTGAGTGTCATCAAAGTCCAGGGACAAGGTTATACCATCAAAGCACAGCACTGCAGCAGCAGGCATTGTCAGATGCCATCAAGAAACAGACATGAGCAATGCCGCGCCGTATGCCATCGAGGCGCAGCAGCAGGGAAAGCCGTACGCCATCAAGGCGCGATAACGAGCATACTGTAGATTAGATACGATCTTTTGTTTTGACATCGAGTCGAAAAAAATGTATTAATAAGTAGTAAAGTATTTATTGACTTCGATTTAATTGATTTCCACTTTTATCAGATTAATTTAGAGTTATGCTTGAGATCTTAGTCTAGACCTAGATGTTCTTGATTTTTCATAACTTAACTTAGTTATTATTTTTACTAGCATAACTGGAATACTTAAAGCAGTATTATAATTTTTTTCTTTGAAATTGATGATGTCGTCCATGATAACTTTTTCTTATATATAATGTCGATAGTTTGGAAATAGGTACAAACCTAAAAGCCTTAGCATAGACATATTGAGAATGTAAAATAGTTTATTATTTATTAATCTACTGTTTGTTAATGTACTGTTCTGATTTTCTTTGAGATTATGTGACTGATCAATAATTTTCCGATTGTTAGGGTTCCCACCTGGGATCGTATGCGGGACGCACACGTTGTCAGGACGGACGATTGTTAGGGTTCGTAATATTCATGGAAGTATGCTGATGATTGCATACTGCAAGCAAGCAATTACCACTCAAAATCCGTGGACGGAACGGTCTGATGGTTGGAATGCAGTAAGCATTCATTCATTTATATTTATTTGGCTGGTAACTATTTTAGAATTGTCGGTAGTGAAAACATCCACGATCGGAGCGCTGCGATTGGTCGTTGCCGATGACCAATCGTTGGAGCTCGGGGTTTTTTCGAGAGAGCTCGGTTAACGATAATGGTGGGGGATATTCAGTCCGGCATTCTGTTCGGTGCCTTCAGCGAAGAAACATCTATCTAATTGTATAAACTGTATGTAACTAGTTTGAAGAATAAAGTGTGATTTATACGAGTACGTTGGTGTATTCTTGGAAGTCTCTATCCTGATACGGAAGTAGTGCTACATAAGGCGAATTAATAAATTACTACTTATAATGTATCATAGAATTATTTCAAGAAAAAATTACGAGATGAAAGATTAATTATCTTAAGTTTATTTATTACAGCATAAGCTAACTACTACAATCTATATTACAAAATGTACAAAAGGAAACAATTGGGCCACCCATAGACCGTTGCAAACGATCTATAGGTAGCTCAACTGCTCCAACTCGATACCCGATGGCAGCGTGCCGAGGATACTGACTGCATTGCCTCTTTGTATAGCAAGGCTTATTCTTTGGCCCAGATAGCTGCCAGCCCTCTGATCACGCGTCGCTTCGACCAGACGCTCTGACAAAATTTAAAAAACGCGGAATTCTATTTGCTTGACGAACTAAAATAAATTGCGAGGATTCTGCATGCAATACTCCCTCAGTTAATGAATAGAAAAATTATGTTGTGTTCCAATTTCGAAACTGTTATAAACCTCCTGAAACCGATTGACTAAAAAAGCTTTAGCGGATGTGAGCTGCACGCACAATATCCCGGTGTTTGTCATCATCACCCAATTCAAAGAGCTGAGGAACTCGAGCGGTATTCCATACATTCGAGAAACGATCGGGCTACAATTCATTTGTATTGGGTAATGGCACAGCTTACACAATAGCTATTAAGGAATTACTGCATAGAATAAGCAACGGTTAGTACGGTAATGCTTCTAATTCTGGATCGCAAGAATGTTTTGCCCAGCAGTCAGTCAATCAAAATGGATTGCCATTGCGAAATTTTTAATGCATGTATTTACGTTTAGAATTTGTAGGTAGGTTCATACATAAATATACTAGTATCAATGGTAAAAATAAAATATTACATATAGTAAAAGTTGTTGCTTAACCTGTTGCTCAATCATTTAACTACATTTCTATCACCTGAATATTTACTACTCAGAAAGTATTTTTCTAGAATAGAACTCATCAAGATGTTGAACTCAGAACTCTACAAAATTATTCAAATTAAAACTTGTCTGTGTTTTATCGCTTTAGCAAGATAATAATCAGCCTATATTGTTCCCACTACGACTTGGGCCTACTCTCCGATTTAGAAAGATACTGTTATCTAAAAGTCGTTATAATTCACAAAAACTTGAACAACTAGATAGAAGTGAACGGGCGCAGGCGCCGCGCTGGCGCGGCAGTGTTTTGTCGCGGAAAAGTAACGGATCTATTCAACGCCCACGCGACCCTACCAAAATACGCAGAGATAGTAGAAAACGAAATACATAATAAGTATATCTGTTACCGGCAAAGTATATAATGCAGGCATTGTATAGAATACCTAGGCATTCTATAGAATGTCTGGCTTGCTCACAGGCAATGTATGAAATCTATTCTTTACCAATACAGACATTTGATTCATTTAAATTATTAAATTTATTATATTTTTTTTATAACACGCGAGTTAAGCGAGCGTGCACAGTGCACAGCCTCATGACAGAAAATCATAGAAAGCACGTAGTTCTTACTGTATTTTTTACCCTTCGACCACGTATTCTATTCTATACTTTACCGGCTGAACATTGGGTATTGTAAAAAATCTATCTATCTAGGTAAAGTATAAAATAAATTATTTTTATACGTTGCCTGAATGTTTTAGACGTTCTATAGATTGCCTAGGTATTTTTTACAATGCCGGATAATACAGATTGCTCATAACATATCCACAGAAGCCAAAGAATAAAGGAGAGTAACTTTAGGAAAGGAACAAAGGCAAAATTATATACAAATCCAATCCCTCAATAAACAAACTTATAATACTTAGATATCTCTACAACTTGTTTTAGGTGGCTATCTGTTACATGTAATTTCCTATTTGTTTCAGAAGTCATGAGGCAGTAAAAACCGATTGAATAATAGAAAATAAATCAAGAAATAACAATGAAGAGGCTACAGAAATGCTGCTGCTGCGCATCCACAAGAACCGGGACTCTCATCACAGCGTTCCTGGGAATCCTACTTTCCATAGCCACCATCATCATCGTATGGGTCGTGGATAAGAGCACCATCAAATTCACCACCTTGATATTTGACCAAGACCTGGATAGGAAGCTTTCAGATATGGAGAGTAAGTAGGCCCTTGGTGTGGGACGCTACATGCTTAGAAACTTTGGCACCTTCTCATTTGCCAGGGACGCAAGTTAGGGCTGGTGTGGCGGCAAACTCTGCTGAAGATCAAGCGGCGTAAATATGTAGGTCTTGATAGGTCGTACATGTTTGAGCCCTTTGGGGTCGAGACCCTAGGTCCATGGGGAATGGGAGCCTTCCGCGTTTTTTAAATTTTGTCAGAGCGTCTGGTCGAAGCGACGCGTGATCAGAGGGCTGGCAGCTATCTGGCCCAAAGAATAAGCCTTGCTATACAAAGAGGCAATGCAGCTAGTATCCTCGGCACGCTGCCATCGGGTATCGAGTTGGAGCAGTTGAGCTACCTATAGATCGTTTGCAACGGTCTATGTCTAGCCCAATTGTTTCCCTTTGTAAATTTTGTAATATATATAGATTGTAGTAGTTAGCTTATGCTGTAATAAAGAATCTACCCCATAGAAAAAAAAAAAAGTTAATTAAGCGAGATAAAAATTGTTACAACTAAAAAAAACTGCTAGGTACAAATTCCTGCGCATAATACTTATGTGCAACAGTATTTTCTTATCAGTAAGTCGTACCTAAATGCTATAAAATTGTTATTTTGAATACTTTTAAATCATACTAGTTGACGCCCGCAACTTCGTTTGCATTACGAGCTAACTAAATTCCTTTCTTAGTATGCATATGTATATTACCTATATAGAGCATTATTATGTTGTATAAGTAGTAACCAATATTTTTTTCATTTCAGTTCCGAGGATAATTCTGACTGTCAACCTTTGCTTCACAATACTTATAAGCACGCTTCTAATCGTAGCAGTAGTAAAGGTCAGTGCATTCAAATTTCTTTTAAACATATATAATTAAAAATTTAAACTCTAGTTTAATTTAATTTACAAAAAAACTCATAAGCTTAAAATAGTAATGTGTTTTCTAAAATTAATTTCAATTTACATGCATCTTAGAAGTCGTTTTCAGTAAGTAAAAATCTCAAACTCTTTTTAACTTTTTAGCTTCACTTCTCATGCTCGTAAAGTTCAATTTTACGTACTTACCTTAACAGGGAGAGTAAAACTGCATTATAAACCTAGGGCAAATAAGTAAATAGAAAAAAAAAACTGTTAAATCTTTTGAATCTGTTCAAAGAGACTCAGTTTGTAATAGGTTTCATGCTAGAATCTAAGAAGTTTTTTCAAATTTCGAACAAACTTCGGTCTTTCATGATATCCGTAGATATGGGTAGGTATTATATGAGGAACCTAAACGTAACTATTTTGGAATTTCGAATATCGTGGTAACTGGGTGTCTCTATTTTTTAATTACGAAGCGGGCGCTCATTTCAGTTAGAATTTGTTTAATCTCCTCGCAATTAAAGTGAATAATATTGTGTATTCCTCGTTCCTGAAGCCCATATTATACGAGACTATTAACAGACCGAGCCGAAAGCGAGGGCGGATTTTCAAATCTAGTACCTAGGTATAAAATGGCTTGCTTGTTGCTTCAGGCCCTTGGTGTACAAATAACTTTTTGGCGAACAATAATTTAGTAAGTGTTCATGTATTTATTGTAGCGGCGGTCGTGGCTGATGCTACCGTGGGTGGTGCTTGGTATCGTGCTTGCCATCGGCCTGCTGATCAGCGTCCTGCACATCTCTATCACGTCATACCTCGACGACTCCACGGAGGATCACAACATCTTCGCCACCATCATACTCGTCGGCGGACTCCTATACTTGTGTACGTAAAACTTAAATTTCAGCTTATCAGATATAACATATGTTTTTTTGCACAGTTTCCTTTTGATAAGAAACGCCAGCCAATGCCCGAAATGAAATAATTAGGCAACACTAAATATAGGTATGTCGGCACACAATCCAGTACACAAACAGGACTACGAGTAAGTTAAAGCTAAATTGTTTTTCTTAATTCTTGCATCTAGGTTTTTCGCGATTATCTTCGAGTATTTGACAACCGATACCTTCACGGTTGATCTTTTGGATTGAACCCTAATCAATTTGGTAACACGTTTGCCTAGTAAGAAATTTTTCACACCACCTGCTCAACAATATCCAATTACTTATCATGTAATCTCAATGTAAAGCATTAGATATCACATTACCTCCCAAGGGAGGAAATGTTATATGAAACTCCCTAGGGAGTAAAGTGATTTCAATTTAGAATGTCAAATTTGTGTGGAAACTCTTGGAAAACTCTAAGTAAAAGAATGCCCTTAATATGGCATTGTAAAGAGGTTTGTTGGAAAATCGAACTTGCCACCATAAGCAGAACTAAAAAAAAATAAAAAAGGCGCGATTTCAAAGAACAAAAGACGGTGTTTGCTGCTGAAGCCCTGGCTTTTTATTGTCTCACAGAAGGTGTGAAAAGTAGAGTATGCTTCTCTGGGATAAAGCCTGTCTTCGTCTTGGGCAGCTTGAAACCCTCGCTTCACTCAGGACTCTACATAACTCCCTCACTGCGTCCCTCGTTACGCTCAGCGTTCAATATGCCAACCGCGATATAAGACACCGCTTTATACCCTTGGTGCATAATCTACTATTAATATTAATTAAGTGTTGTTCATTCCACGGTTTTTCGTTTGTTTCAGGTCTGTACCTCTACCTGTGGGCAGTGGTATTCAGTCACTACTTAGACACGCGCGATGAGGAGGAACGTGGAAGGTACCGCAAGGCACCTTACAGACGATAACTTGTATAATATTTTTGTGAAATGGAATAATAATCTCACAATCGTAACATGCAAAAATATTAAAATAACTTCCGATTCGAATAGAATATTGATGAATCATTTTTTTGGGATCAAAATATTGAGTTAGAGAGTCAGTTCCAGAAAATTGGACATAATTTTCTAGTTTTTTCAGGAGTAACCAGTGTTTTAGTTTTAATATAAGTAATTGTAAATGTACTCAAGTGCCTTACTCATCCATTATACTTAGATAATTTTATTGTTGTGTATGAAAACTAAAAAAAAAATATTCTCGAATCTCGTATGTAGGAGAGTTTGTAAAATCTAATATTTAAGTGCCTTTGTTTTGATACTGAAATAATTTTATTTTAACTATATACAAGATCTAAAAACTTTATACCCGAACCTATTTTTTATTAGGTAGGTAAATAAGTACTTTAATTAAATTTGCGTGAATGATAATGAATGTAAAAAAATATTTATAAACGTTTACTATTTTGGACTATACTACGGCCGTTCAGAGAATACGTTCCTGACACGTCGCGATTGAACTGACGACGTAACTTTGTAATGGCGTTGCAGTGACGATAAAAATATTATTGCTGGTTGTTTACCGTTTTAACAATTGATGAGCATTAAAACAACATTATTATATCAATAATCAATTAATGTTATAATTTTGTGCCAAACTGAGTGTCAACTATCTTGGTAAACAATAATTTTCTAAATCTAAACTTACAGGGTTATGTCAGCGCTTTATATTTATAGTGCTGTGCTAACAATAACAGGCAATAATAGTATCGTAATGTGTTCTTATACAGTTATACTTTATAAAATAATACGTTTTGTTTTTCTTTTTAAGAATTTTAAATTAAGGACTATAAGATAACTTTTATTAAATATAAAAATAAAACTACGTCCAAACCGAACGCGCGAAAGAAAGTAGTAAAGTAGGCTTTTTTTGGTTTCCACTTAAATAACTAAAATATAAATTTTAAATGATTCCGCCAATTTAAAACGAAAATAATCTTAAAAATAACGCGGCGGTTCATTTTGGAGGAACGGTAACGAACACAGTGTTATGTTGTGCCCATCACTAGTCGTGACTAACTGATAGGTGTCAGGAACGCATTCTCTGAACGGCCGAACTTTAATGATAATTACTAGGACTATGAATTATTAATATAACAGTTTATTAAATGTTAATTAATAAGTCTAAATTACTTCTTAATCCCTTTTGTTATATAAATCGAATACCTAATCCTACATACCAAATGAAGGGAAGTACGGATCCAAACTTTTTTTTTTTAGTAGGGACTTGGATTGAAGTCTTCGTATTCTATGCCTAAATTAATTAATTCTTCCGTGCTCCAAAGTGGCCGGTCCTGGCTGTAACATCTTGGCCATCAAAATTACTGTCACTATTATTAAAGTGGCGGCCGAGTGGATGAGGCCCTTACCTTGCGATCTGATGGTCGCGGGTTCGAATACCGGTGGCAGTCATGCGTAAATGGGTTTTTTCGGTCAAAAAAATCTATGTATGCATCCCACGTTCTCGCAACGGTGAAGGAAAACATCGTAAGGAAACAGGCATGTCGTAGACCTTAAAAGTTCGAAAACATGTGTCGAGTGCACGAAAGGAGCCTCTTCGAGGCGCACTTGAAATTCTTTCACCACACTGATTCGAAAGAACTAGTGACACGAAGAAGAAGAAGATTAAAGTGGCAGTAATTAAACTACCTATAGTTCACACGAGGCGAGATGGTTCGGCAAAAAAGGGACATTATAGGTAATAATCAATTAATATATGCTTTTACTGGTGGTAAGTATGTACCCTACCTACCTACAAGCTTACTAAGTATAATAAGTATAATAGGTAACTAGGTAAGTAAATAATCTTTCCTCGTCTCATCAGCAATGCAACGTTTCTTCAAATGACATTGAAAGCGAAAGTTAAAGATGGGCTTCATTAAACACAAATCAGGCTTCTCAAAATCAAGTAGGTAATATTAACACATTTCGTAGTAGTAATTACCTACTTTTAGTAGCTAATCGACGATATATAAAACGACGATCCTTATTCAGAAGCTTTGTTGATTCATTGATCAAAGTTCAGAAGAAGGTAAGTACGTAGGTAGGTACGTTATTAATACTGTATTAATAGCGTTCGCCATATCTGCCCGTCGACGCCCCACTATTTTCACTAATCTACAGAACAAAGGAGAAGGAAGTAAGTAACAAGCAGTTATTTGAACAAGTGCGCTACAAACATTAACTTTAGGTCTTGGTTTTACGATTGTATTCAACATAAGTTAAGTAGGTACCTATACTACCTACTCGTAGTACTAGCTGACGCCCGCAACATCGTTTGCATTGCGATTTAACATTATTCCTTTCTTACAGTGAACGCTGTTTTTTTCCTTCACTGCTTTCTAAGTACGCACCTACACTTCTTGACGAACACGTCACCCTCCCAAGTTTCAAGTCTCTTCGTTCAGTGGTTTAGCCTTTCAGGTCCAAGCCTTTTACGTTTATAATAATCTGTTTGATTTAGCACTACTATGTGGTGGTAAAATGTTTTCTTAAGACGTCGCCTAGGTACTTTCTATCTACCTATGTCATGCTAGGTATCTAACCTAGACTTGGAAGACAGACCTTCGAGAATCTAGCTCGAAGATATAATATACAGATGAAGTTGGACAGGCAATTTTATGAATTGATGTAGCTTCTAGGCTTCCGGTCTAGAAGCCTCATTATGCAGGCTCAAACACAGGTTTTTTAGCAATTCATTTTCTAATAGTTTTTTTTTAAGGGGTGATTACATTTTTTCTTTTGATATTTGAGTTGGCAACACTGTAGCGAATTGTCTATTCTATGAATCTAGATTCGTGGTCTATTCTATGGTATGGTCTATGGTTCCGGTCATAGATTCACACCTCTTTGGTCTAGCCGGCAGGCAGTATTGCCAGTACGTATTTAAGTCAGATTTTCGTATTTGTACCACACATCTACCCACATCCTCTTTATGTATAAAATACATAATTAAAATTGATTTAGTTTTTTTAACTGTTCTGTTCAGTAGTTTAATTTTCTTTATTTATATATATCATCATATATGATCATAAATTTTAAATGAGTTTACTAAGCGGCAAACAAGTTGTTCTTTGGCGAACCACGTGACAAAGATGCGCAGAACGCAATTCTTAGGTCAAATTGGTTCTGCGCATCTTTGTCACGTGTATCACCAGAGGACAAATTGTTTGACGCTTACTATCCTAAACATACACCCTGTGAGTATTTAGAAAATATAAGTATGCACCTAGATACCTATCAAAATCAAATAAATAAAAACAAAAATTGTTGATCCTGGTTTAATATTTTATTCATACATAAATATTAATGTAACCTGAATAGAAAAGGACAAAGTTCAGTACCATCACGTACCATACATTTTTCAATCTTCAAATATATATATTTTATTACAAATAAATATATATTTTGTAGTTGTTCTTAAATTCATACTGGTAACACTGTCAGTCGGTGGGCAGTAGCGAGAGCCAACGAGTTTTCATTTTCATTATTTTCTTGAATTTCGTTCAGTCAGTTTTCCTGTATTTTCTCGTCTCACCTCATTTTATTTCGTTTCGTAAGTTATTTCCTATTAGTCTACTAGTTTTGTGTTGATTTTTCGTTCCGAATCATTCGATATAGTCCAGTGTTGACCATACGTTTTGTTTTCTAGAATTACTTACAATGGAAATCTCATTCAAAGGAAAGAGGATTCTCGTCACTGGCGCAGGACAAGGTAATTTACAGCCTCTTCTTGGCCTACAATTTTCTATTTCCTCATCCAGTATAACCCGGTACCTACTTATACAAAAAAATAATCTTAACAATCGCAACTTTTTCCATTCAATTCTTTTCACAGGCATCGGCCGGGGAATCGCAATAGAATTATGGCGTGCTGGAGCAAATATCGTGGCGTTGTCCAGAACAAGATCTCACCTGGAAACACTTCAAAGCGAATATCCATCAATTGACATAGTTGATGTTGATATTGGAGACTGGGAGAAGACTAGGAATGTTGTTGAATCTCTGGGACACTTCGACGCTTTAGTAAACAATGCTGCTGTTGCTGTCTGTGAATCATTTTTAGATTGCAAACCATCGGACTTTGACAAGTATGTATTAATGTACTTTATCATCAACCTATAGCAGTGCACTGCTGGACGTAGGTCTCAAGGCGCGCCACTGAGCCCGATCTTCGGCTCTCCTCATGGACATTAGAAGCCAGCTACAGCGGGCAGATCATTGCTTCATCTGGCCAAAGAACCTACACTGTGCTTGTCTAGACATGGTCTCCATTCAAGAACATGTCTACCTAATGGTTGTCGGTTTTTGGCAGATATGACTGGCCCACTGCCACTTCAGTTTGCTGATCCTCTGAGCTATGTTGACCACCTTAGTTCTCTGTTGTATTAATTTACTTACCTACTCATATTAAGTGGAGCAGTTTATGTACCTTTTATCTGCTGGCATATCAGGTACAGGCTGCATACCCATTCCTAGAGAACAAAACCGATATCCAAACCCAATTAGTTCTCTAGCGTCAGCATGGTTGAGTAACGAACATCCATTAATTTCCACTTCCTCCCTAACTTCGAAGTAATCATGCCACTCCTGAACAAAATAGTGCTAGAGGAATATAAACAAAGTCTGAATAAAACTTAACTGTGCACTGCTTTGTTAGTTTTAGTAAGTAGGTGCATACTGGCTGACAGACAACTTACAGGCCAAACCGCTGAACTTAGAGACTTGAACAATAGAGGGTGTGTTATGTAGGCGCATACCAAGAAAAGAATTTTGTTAATTCACAATGCAAATGAAATTGTGGATGTCAGCTAGTACTAAATATATTAAGTTCTTAGTAACTTCTCCATTCCAGAACATTTGATGTAAATGTGAAAGCCGTCCTCAACATCAGCCAAGTGGTAGCTAGAAAAATGGTCGAGAAGAAAACCCATGGCACTATTGTAAACATATCCTCCCAAGCATCAAAGGTATATCATTGCATATAATCAATCTCTCATATCTATTATATTGCTTCAGATAACATGTTACATGACATGTGTAATTGTGTAATCCGTTTATCTTTTTTGTTTGGTGACTAGCTACTGCCATCTACTTTGATCAAGATATAGCATCTTCACAGTCCTAAACTGAATATACCAAGTTTTATACAGATTAATTCAGTAGTTTTGGTGTGATTCAGAAACAGACATCCTTGTTTGACTAAAATTTGGTATAGGGATACCTAGTTTTTTGTGCCGATTTGTCCCAATATACGTGAAGCCAATATAATATAAGCAATAAGTAATAATACTTATATAAGGTAGAATAATAATCAGACTATATTATGCTCCTCCTGGGACTCCGGCTTACTCTCGCCTAGGAAAGCAGGTCCACAACATAGCCCCAATGTGGCTTGGTGGACTAGATTCCTAGTGATTAATTTACCACTCTGAATATTTTTATAGGCTGCCCTGAAAGATCATGCCATCTACAGTGCTTCAAAGGCGGCTGTAGATGGTTTAACCCGAGCGATGGCTTTGGAACTTGGTCCTCATGGCATCAGAGTGAATGCTGTCAATCCTACAGTGATCATGACAGAAATGGCCAAAGTTGGTTGGTCAGACCCCGTCAAAGCTGATGAAATGCTCTCAAAAATTCCACTAAGAAGGTAAAGACTACAATATTTTTTCACTAAGAATATATTTAAACTTAAGGGGAATCCTCAAATCCGAATTCCATGCAAAATGTATCGGACAAATACTCAAAAAGTACGCCGTATTATAGTAATTTATTCACACTATTCGTTTTGTCCATGTTTTTTGATTTCGTCAACAAAAAAAATGAAAGTTATCATACTTTAATTTAGATTTTATACACTATTCGTTTTGTCTATGTTTTCCGAATGTGTGAACAAAAATTAGTAAAGTTTCATACTTTAATTTAGAATTTATACGTGTTTTTAAATTAGTAGTGTTAATTTTAAAACACGTTAAAAATCTAAATTGGTTATTTAACTATTTTTGTGCAAGATTATATTGACTGCATATAGTTCTCATACTTGAGATGACTAGAATTTTCCAACTGACTGATAAAATGTTAAGAGTTTATCACATTTTGATAAGATGTTATTCAGACTGATCTCACTGTCAATGTATTAAAAAATGTTATCATTCTTATTGCTTGTAGAGTTATTTCATAAAAATATTTTTTATTATGTTTATACATACGTATTGAGACTATAGAGAATTCAAATAAATATTACAGTTGTAGTAATAAAAAAAAATTGCTGCCAACAGTGGACCTATTGAGAGTAATCTGTTTCCACTTGTTCCATGGACCTACAGGGAACTATCTGTTTTGTACATGTATTAATTTTTATTTCAGATTCGGAGAAGTTTCTGAAGTAGTAAATGCTGTGGTATTCCTTTTGAGCGAAAGAGCGAGCATGATCAGTGGCGTAGAGCTCCCAATCGATGGAGGTTTCCTCGCAACATAGAAAATAGAAAAAAATATATAACAAATGGCATTGGACTCGAAATGTATAATTAAAATAAGCTATATTTTTGCTAAGTATAAAGTTCTTGTTTAGGGATAAATCTCATAACCAAAGATTGGATTTGTTGAATTAGCTCACCTAGCCATTTTTTGCCATTTATGTTTGTTGTACATACCAATGTGAGCATTTAATTTTTGAATGTATATTTTTGTATCTTGTTAATGAACTTACCTTCGCCACTTGACATGTTATGGATATTTGGTGTTATTATAATATTCTCTCAGCTACCTATGTATTTACATAACTAATGATACTTAGAATAAAAGGTTTTTACTTTTTTTGCAATTGACAGACGTTAATAGTCAGTAAAAAATAATTGATCTAACATTACCTCCTGTTTCATGTCTTATTGTTCGGTTGTAAGTAAATGTTATCTACACTACAAGATAAAAATTGTTTTAATAAACCATGTTACATAATTGCGTTCAATGCATGATAATCATAACAAGCTTGATA
This sequence comes from Lobophora halterata, assembly GCA_932526365.1. NCBI lineage: Eukaryota > Metazoa > Arthropoda > Insecta > Lepidoptera > Geometridae > Lobophora > Lobophora halterata. The sequence continues at coordinate 6,219,242 of OW052012.1, forward strand.
ATTTCAACAACAGTTGGCTTTATATAGAGTTATCAGCCAATGCTGAGACTTGTTAGTGTTCACTGATTTTCATTAATTTGTTAACATGGATAACGGATTTAATGGCAAAAGAATTCTAGTAACTGGAGGGTGTCAAGGCAAGTTTTCTCATACCTACTTATTTTTATCAGAAGCACTATCGTCTATGTAGTAGTACCTACCTACCCTATTTTTTCATATTACATATTTACATTAATATGCTTAATTGAACTTTAAAGCATTGATGCCAGTCTCTTTATCAGTGTCCCTTTACTATATTTCTGTAGGTATTCTATGATTTAGGTATATGAGTAGTTAGGTAATTCTTTATTCATAGGCATAGATAGGCCTATATTATATTATTTAGGCCGAGTTGCCTGAAAGTGATGGCTCACAGCGATAAGGCCGCCCCTTATACTACCTCTTTTTTCTTGTTTTATTACTCTACTTTGTTCTTGTTTGTGTACAATAAAGTGGTCATGTTACACTTCCTTGTCCAAAGATCATGGATTACAGATGCCATGCCAGGTACCAACCAAACTTCCTATTTTATATATATAACTCGTGTAGATGTGAGAATTTATATATCATTCGTCCAGTAGTTTTGACCGAAAGATAGCTCACAGACATAAATATATTGTATATGCATATAAGTAGGTAATTTGCCTAGCATTACAACCCTATCAATTTCATTTCGTAATGTTAACTCGTAGGCATTGGAAAAGGGATAGTGCTCGAGCTGTGGAGACAAGGCGCCAATGTAGTGACAATATCAAATCAGCCAGAAAACCTGGAGAAACTCAAGAAAGAATACCCTTCGATACAAGTCGCCAATGTAGATCTTCGAAACTGGGATCAGACTAGACAGGTAGTCGATTCTCTAGGAGTTTTCGACGCGCTGGTCAACAATGCCGGAGTAGCCTTGATAGAGCCATTTCTGGAATGCTCGGTGACATCATTTGATGAGTAAGTGTTAAATTATTAAATAATTAGCTAAGTATATCTCGAATTACATATTGATCTATACCTATTAAATATGTACGTGCCCTGACAGGGCCAATGTAGGTACTTGCCATACTTAGTGATCTAGTTAAGACCTTGTTATGTTCCATCTCCATATGTAGGTACATTGTTGCAATTAAGATTATGATTATGAATTACCTATGCTAAGTTTTAATCATGGAACATTTTGGGCCGAGATTTTGTCCCTCGTAACCAGTTTTCCATTACTAGGTACTCCCCTCCATCGAGCGACCTAATGAGAGAATAACACCTAGGTACCTAATTAAAAACCTACGGCTTTTCTTCATTAAATGCTACTTATGCAAGGTATTTAGGTATAGGGCTCTTCCAGGCACATTTCAAAACTATGAGGTAGGTAGTTACGACGGAAGGCACAATACCGACTATGTATACATTTTCAGGACAATTTCTGTAAACTCGAGGGCTATCCTGAATGTGAGTCAAGTAGTAGCCAAGAAAATGATTGATAATAAAATAAAAGGCTCAATTGTCAACATTTCGTCGCAAGCATCGATGGTAAGGTATCTTCTACCGTCTACCACTAAAACTAATACACCGTTTTACAGTCGGGAGACGTCCCCTGCAGGATGCCGTCTAGATGGGTAGGTACCAACACAGTATCAGATATTCTGCCGCAAATCAGTAATGTGCAAGCATTTCTGTGTTCCGGCTTGAAGGGCACTGTAGCTAGTAAAATTACTGGGCTTTCGAGACTGGCCATCAAAATGTGTTAATGTAGGCGAGCGTTTTAGCAGTGGTTCACCGGCTTATGCGAATCAAAGTCCTGTGTAGCACTGTTCTGGTCTGAGCAGGCGTGATCTCTTACCATCAGGAGAGCGCTCAGTTCGTCTCGTCCCATGTTTACTACATAAAAAAAACACTTGTTAATTTTAAATAAGCTAGAAGTATATTATTTGCACAGGCAGCCTTAAAGGACCATGTGGCTTACTGCGCGTCAAAGGGCGCTGTGGATTCAATGACCAGAGTTATGGCCTTGGAACTTGGACCGTACGGCATCAGAGTCAATACCGTGAACCCAACTGTAATCATGACGGAAATGGGCCGGAAAGTGTGGTCAGCTCCTGAAAAGTCTGAAGGAATGCTTTCTAAAATACCTCTGGGAAGGTAACTACTTGATTTGTTGCATTTCCACTAGCTTGAGTTCATAATAATACGCTGACATCTTCATAATACACTTCAACGTTGAACATTTTAAATTAACCGCTTAGTCTTACATACCGTTAAATTATTTAAAAACTCCTATCAATTTCTGTTAGCCTGGTACCTACTGAACTTGAACTATTGGGACTTGACATAGGTACCGTTAAATGATTTGAAAACTCCTATCAATTTCTGTTAGCCTGGTTACGAACTTGAACTACTGGGACAAATCTATTCCCAATAAATAGCAAACCCTATAACGCTTTGAAAACTCCTATCAATTTCTGTTAGCCTGGTAGCGAACTTGAACTACTGGGACAAATCTATTCCCAATAAATAGCAAACCCTATAACGCTTTGAAAACTCCTATCAATTTCTGTTAGCCTGGTAGCGAACTTGAACTACTGGTACAAATCTATTCCCAATAAATAGTCAACCCTATAACGCTTTGAAATCTCCTATCAATTTCTGTTAGCCTGGTAGCGAACTTGAACTACTGGTACAAATCTATTCCCAATAAATAGCAAACCCTATAACGCTTTGAAAACTCCTATCAATTTCTGTTAGCCTGGTAGCGAAGTTGAACAAACGGGACTGGCTCTGGTGAGTGCACACATACCTACTTATTACTCATAAACGAACCCGTAGTGCCATGCCATCGCTTTGATCTCCGCCTATCTATCTTTCTAAACCAGCCTGATTCACCCACTGCTGAGTATAGGCCTTCTAGGATCTTGAGCTAGCTTGATCCACTGGCCTCCAGCTGCTTTTATATCATCCGATTATCGGGCGGCTGGTCTGTCTATAGGTCAGTGAGCACCCCACGGCTCGTATGGCTTGGCTTTCGTGCCTTCATATTAGTAGGTACCTATAACCTATACTTGTAATGGTAGGTTAGGTTAGGTTAGAAATGAACTTCTAGATATTTATGTCCTCCTGGTACCTTTGATATAGGCACAGAAGCACTCAGTCACCTACTGCGCGAATGTTTTTTTTACCCTTGATTTTTGGAAATCCATTCCATACTAATCAAAATGGAACTAGTGGGAAAAATATTCGCACTAGTTCCATGGAAGAACTCATAATGAAACTACTGGGAACTACACGTATCTACATATCTCAATACCCACTTAGGTACTACAATACATCCCTAGAATCGGTAGTAATCCTAGATTAGTCAGATTCCTTCCTAGAATTAGTTCATACTTAGATTTTTCTATTTTCGCCAGATTTGGAGAGGTGTCTGAAGTTGTGAATGCAGTCGTATTCCTCCTCAGCCAAGACGCCAGCATGATCTCCGGAGTCCAGCTTCCAGTTGACGGGGGGTTTCTAGCTACATAGAGTTCCTAACAAAACAAACCATTATATGTATTTTACTCAGTTTATTGTGCCAAAGGAATTAATTACATACTGGACATGAATGGAAATAAACAAAACAATGCAAGCATAACAATTTGTTTTATTGCCAATGCTAAGTTAGGCTAGCAATCTAGCATAAATGTATGTTTATAATGTGATAGAGTAATCGTGTCGGATAAATAAAATATGATCACTGATAGAGTATGTATGGAAGGTACTTAACATAACGGATATCATCGTCTACTAGATTTTACTCGAATTAGAAGGGAACAAATCTCTGTACCTAATTTTATATCACCTGAATCCCATGAAAGCCACATTTGCCTGAATCCTAGATTTATTCCCATCTTTTAAAACGTGGCCAAATAAAACTATCACGAGAAATATCGATGGACGAGTTCCAATACATATACGAAAAGCATCTACAAAAATAAGGATAACAGCAAAACATTGAATGACGTAAATTCTACAACAGTTATTTATTTTCGTTACTTAGGATATTGTAAAAAACAGTGTGTCTGCTTATCTAATATAATATCTTAAATTTAATATGTACAAATTAAGTCCGTAGTCTTTCGTCGTTTAGAGCGTACACTTATGTTTAGGAGCAAGCCATCTCCTCGCCTGAAGCACATACCGATATCGAGTTACACATTGCCACACTCCACGCGACAAGCGCACACAGCGACGGCTCGCGAGCGCCTCGTCTCACGTCTCGCCTTCACATCATCGTCCACGATATCTAAATTATATTCATACACATGAAAAATCATAGGCTATCTACATCAATCAATATAAACTAACTTTTCAATGAAAATAACTAACAAAATATAATTTTATGTTTGGATACATGGTGAAATCTATAGGCAAACGAACTAAAGTCCGGTTTACATTTAGTCAAGCATACAAGACAGTGGTAGGTAAGTACAGCGAGTGAGGACAGTGCAGTCAATTTGGCTTGCAAGTTGCCTGACCAGTAACTGGACACTGTACTTGTGTCCTGTCTACTTCACTCAATACCGGCTTTAGGTACAAAATGAATGTGATCTGTTTTATCAACAACACTGAAAACGTATTGCCGAGAGATGGTTGAGTGAAAAGGAGCGAAAAACGGAAAAACCGATGGACAAATGCTTAAAAATACCCTGTAGACTAAACAACCTAATACATATTGAAATTACGAACTAAAACTAAAAAGTGCATTCCTATGAATTTCGTTAAACATACAAGAGTAAAGGCAAACAAAATAACTGTTTCGTTTCGTTAAAACAGATTACAGATGAAACATTGAGGCTGTCTAGTTATAGATGGTCCATACACAAATGTTCATTTTAAATAAAATCCTTAATTGTACAATATCAAGATAACAGGATTTTAGATCTCAGAGTCTTCATTACAATCCCTTATATTAAACTTCTTAAATGTATATATTTACAATAAATTGAACCTGATTCTCAGTCATATTAGAGGCTGGTGGTCCAGTATTAGTAAAAAAAATAGTAAATGTGTGTATTTGATGATAAATTTATTACTCAAAATTGATTAAAAAGCACACGTTATTTTGCTGAACGCCTATGTTATGATATTCCATACTTTTAAATGAAATTCTGGAAGTGGTAACCGATTACGCGATTGATCTTAGAAATTATGAATTAAACAATTTGGTAATTTACATGAGATCATAGATTTCATAAATATTACAACTTGTGCAGAAATATAGTTTACTCTGGAATCTTCTAATAAATTGTAACTTGGATTGCCGTCTACTAGTATCACTAGAACTTATGCCTAGATCACACGTACCGAGTACTCGGCCGAGACAGTAAAATGTTATTCGGCCGAGGTAGTGAAAGCTTACATCACTCGCTCAGCCGCGCACTCGGCGCTATGTTTATACGTAATGAGTACTCGGCCGAGAGCACTGTCTCGGCCATGTGATCAAGGCATAAGAATCGACAGATATTGATAAAAAAAGTACAAAAATGGAAGGGTAGCTCCACATGCCATGGCAGTAAGTAAGTAAAAAATGCGCGGCAACGGACTCATGCCAATCAATTTCTCGATCGTTCAAATTAGTCAATACTATCTAGTATAATTCTATGGCAGTGGAAAGATCTATTTTAGGGCTTGAATAGGCTTTCAGACATTCTTGCATTTTACTCGGTAATCTACAAGATTTTAAACGGATTCTCAACACACTTGCAGAAATAACATTACAAACATAATGCTAAACAATTTGTATAAGAGCGACATAATCGCATGTGATTATGTTTTTACCAATAAGTAACTAACACAGGAAGACAAAAAAAATCTAGATGTAAAATCGAAACCAGTTCAATATTGCACTATATTCCAACAAATTATTCTATAAGCACACATTAGTTCGTGTAAAGTCATTCAATAAATAAATTTACGCTTATTTAGTTTTTATAGGTAGGGTACAAGTTTAAGGATATATTTTGTTCAATTTGTCAATTAACATGCTACAATCAAATAAGATTATTTTCAGACTGATCAGAGGTCAAAAAATAAATATAGTGCGAACCATTTTTAAGTTCTGGGTTTACCCGTAACTGTATTGAAAATATTGCATTGGTGTACCAAATTTTCCTTCTAGTGCAAGGAAACCCCGCCCGCCTTATAATTTATGGATTTATTGACTAATAGTGTCTTCATGCAATGAGGATTTATTAAGACGCATCCGAAAAAGTATCTGCACAATAACTTTACAAAATTTCCGTGACGTCAGGTCATACGTTTTAAAATTGGTGTTAGTTACATTTAGAATTAGTATAATTTCTTATAATTTTTAATTCAGTATATCAATAATTTTAACACAATAATCTAAACAAAATACAATTGTTACTTTATTATGCTTAAAATAATAATTACAACACAAAAAATGTAATGTATTTTCTCCTAGTTCAACTAGCAACATATATTGTAAGAAATTGTATAGGTTCAATATCATATACAATCGATAATATATACCTAGTCCAAGTTGTTTGTATATGTTTATACAGCATCTTGAAGAAAATAAAAGCTGAATATTTTTGAACCCTGGTATGGATCTAAATATAACTGAGCATAAAGTACAATGGATGTACTAATATCGTCGCCTGCACTAAGATGGCTCCAGCACAAAATTTTCAAAATTGTCAGTGCTAAATTTTATTTAATGTAGAATGTAGATGTAGGTATCTGTGGAAATTTCTAACTGGCCTTCAGAATTTTATACTTTAGTTATACTCATAGAAAGCTGTTAATTTCCTTAAAATATTTAAAATTAAAATAAAGTAGGTACACAGCAAAAACTTAAAAAAACTATTTTATCATCGATTTGCGTCATATTTGTGTAAACATAATTGATGATATACATTCTTGTAAACATAATTGATAAGAAAATGTAAACTTATTTATATCACAAACTGATGGTGACAATATAATGATTGAAATTTCGCTGTGTATATTTTAATGAAATGCAGCATTGTGATCATTTTGAGAATTTCGGGAAGTAGCCATCTTAGTCCGGGCGACTGTACGAGTGGGCCTTAAATTTTTCTGTTCATTATGAGACATTGAAATTGCACGATGTCTATAAGGTTCGGCTCAAAAAACGTAACCGCGTCTAAAGCGGGGAATTCCCTAGACGAACATGCCCGCGGGCAGTTTGTACAGGCATGTCTGTCGCCACAATACACTACACCTCATCAGCAGTTCAAGCCTGTAGGAGTTTCGTAGGGACTAAATTTTTTTAGCTTAGAAGTATGGAGACAAAATAATATAGCGCGGACGAGCAATGGGCAGTCTGCCAGACTGACTGCGACGGTCCTACACTAGCAAACATTGCCGACGGGCATGTCTGCAAATTTGCCCGCGGGCATGTCCGTCTAGTGAATTCCCCGCTTTAGGCAGCTGCTTTGAGCCTACTTCAAACAGCCCACTTCACATCACACTTAGCCTATAATTCAATAATTTACAATTATATGTACGAACGTTAAAATGAATGCATACAAAACTGTTTATATTGAATCGCATTCGTCCAACGACGCGCGAGTCACGTCTCAATTCCTACTGAGTGAATCGATGACTTCTTTAAAATTACACCGTCATAATACATGAATATATCGAGTCTGTAGTGCGTTCGTTCCGCGGAACAGAACTAGCGAGTCACAATACGAACGTCAGTGCGGCGGTATCCGAGTGGCTCGGGGCCTCACCGCCACTCCGAGATGGCTGCTACAGTGGTGCTGGGCTGGCCGGCCGCGCCTGCCGCTGCAAAACAAAAATACCACTGTCTGCCAAAATTCTGACTGCACAGATAAACCGTAATACCCCTTATGCATTGCCCATTTAAGTTTTTTTGGTAATTAAATATTTGTGGTGTATACAGGGTGTCCCTAAATTAACGATAAGCGGGTATGGGATGAGTGGCCTGGTCGTGACTACTCGAGAAACAATAAGTTTATTTTTTTATTACATTTTAAAAAACCTCTGGCATTCTGGTACTTTTAAGGTTTGTGGTGAATAACAGTACTATTTAGGTTGCCAATACAAAAAACAATTCAGTTTTATTTGAAGAAATGTGGTCATGGTAGTTAAAAGTATCATAAGGGGTGTCAATTTCCGAAGGATTTCATAAATTGTACTGTAATAAAAAAAGTTTTTTTTTTCTTATCGTTTCTTGAGTAGCCACGACCAGGCCCACCATCCGCTACCCGCTTATCGTTGATATTAGGGACACGCTGTATACAAGGTTTAGTCCTGACAGACAACGCACAGGCCAAACAACTAATCGTAGAGACTTGAATTTTGAGGGTGTGTTCGTTACAAGTGTAAGCGCGTACTAAGAAAAGTTTTTAAATGCAAACGAAGTTGCGGACACCAGCTAGATACTAATAAGCTCATTCATACACTATCTAAAAAGCAGAAACATGAAAATTGTTACACATACCTATGCCTAAGCCTTAGCTAGCGTAAATAAAAAAGACACTCATTATATGTTCACAAATTTCAGTTACAACATTATCATCATATTCATCGTTCTGTAACAAAGATGGCTGCGCGTGGACTTTTAAGATTTAGTGTTTTGGCTGCACTGTTGATACTTTTTTATACACCACAAGTTTTTAATTACGAAAATAACTTATATGGACCATGTAAAAGGGGTACTAAGTTGTATCTGTGCAGTAAGAATTTTCTGTTATTACAAAATGACAGAATTATAGCGGGGCGAGTGCGGCGCTCGAGCCGAGCTGCAGCACCTGGCTCGAGCTATGTACTCGAGTTTGCCAAACCATGAATGAAACTTATAATTATTATCAATGATGCGTACCGGCCATAGAAAAACGACTATCGAAAACAATATGTCCAATTTTTTAATTTTAATTTAAAAAAAAAATATTTTTTTTAGCCATGTCTGTGTTCAGTAACAGCAACTGATTATGCGTAAAAAAAATATGATAATTATAAAATTGTGGTGTAGAAAAAAGTGACGGGACGAGCTAGGCGTTCTCCTGGTGATCACGCCTGCCCATAACCAAAACAGTGCTGCACAGGACTTTGATTTGACTTACTTGTCTCTTGTTCTTGCGTTTGTTCGTGGCGTCTTAGCGTGCGATCATTCGCGCCAGCCTGGTAGTTACCGCGAGGTCCTCCTGTAACCGTATTCGTGTGTTTTATTACATAATTCATACATAATGTATGTTGTCTTATTATTTATATTCAAGGTCTTTTCAAAGTGTATTAAGAGGCAGGCTGGATAAATGCATTTAGGATACTCATTTTGTTAAAATATTTTCAATAATCTCGATTTCAAGCCGCAACAGACCCGTACTAAGGGTTCGATCCTTAGGGGGACGGACGTAAACACAAAGAAGTGTCAAGTCACTTTCGCAAGGAACTATGTATAAACAATATATATAAGAGGCTTGGACCAGACTGACTGACAGACAATGTAAAGTACAGGCAAAACCACTCAACATAGTCTTGAAACTTGGGTGTGTTTGTCAAGAAGTGCAACCGTGTACTAAGAAAGGGATTTTATCAATTCACAATGCCAACGAAGTTGCGGGCGTCAGCTAGTAATAGGTGCATATTAAATTTGATCATTTAAAAAGGCAAAGCCTTCCCCAATGCAATGGTATGCCACGCCTGACCATATTGCACAGGATCTTGTACTACGTCAACTACGTTACATACAGTACTGCGGATTTGATACATCAATACATACCAAACTTGAGCATGTTCCAGTCAAACACATAGTCATAGGTGAACCCCTGTCTGTGGAAGAGCGTGCGGAACAACTGGCGTAGATGGCTGTAGTCCGGGCGCTCCTCGAAACGTAGCCGTCGGCAGTACTTGAGGTATAGTTGGAATTCGATTGGATGGTTCTGGAACGAGACAAGAAGTAAAAAATATGTTGTCAGCACAGATTAGCTCTTTATTGTATACCGCCGACACCATAATGAAAAAAAAAACTAACAACCAACTTCAATTGGAGTGTTTTAGTGACCGTAACATCAATACACTACTGAAAAGTCACAAGAAAATACGCAATTTTGATTACTTCGACGACATTTTGATGAAATTTTTATGGGACCAATCGGAAAGTATATTCTTTCAAAGAATTTTCCAAATCGATTGAATTCCATTCTCCACCTTTATTGAAGTCGGTTGAAAATAATAGTAAAGTATTATTTGTCATATAAAGTGAAGTACAGTAACTTTTATGAGGGAAGGGAGGCCTTTGCCCAGCATTGGGAAAATAGCGGTGTATAGCACCAATAGTATTATTTAGTAGTAAATATTTCTTGGCGGTTGCTATGCTACATTTCAGGTGAAATAAAAGAACAAAAATTGTCTGTGAAATCAGAAAAGCCATTCCCAGAGGAATAGGATAACCATGACTCTTCAAAAATAAATACAACCATCATGTATTCTGTGGTGCGGGTCTAATTTGTACCTAATCAATTTGTCACAGGAGGCATCAACAGATGGAATTCCTCAACAGATTGTCTGATATACCTCATACGTCATGCAATTAACCAAATCAGAGAAACCAAACTTCTGAGTTTAGTGGTGACGATGCATTACTCATAGACACCTTTAATACACATGAATACCTATGAATAACAAACATGTAGAGCTGACCACGCCCTAAGTGAAATAAGGACAGCATTATTTACCTCTACTAGCTAAGATCATGCACTTAACTTGTGAGGTATAAGGAAGAGAAGAAGCCTAATACTGTAGCTGATAAATCTGTACAAATAGGAGCTGAAATGCGTTATGCGTAAAGTTTATGAGCTGGGGTCTTCTTATCGTGTCACTAGTTCCTTCGAATCAGTGTGGTGAAAGAATTTCAAGTGCGCCTCTAAGAGGCTCCTTTCGTGCACTCGACACATGTTTTCGAACTTTAGGTTCTACGATATGCCGGTTTCCTCACGATGTTTACCTTCACCGTTGCGAGAACGTGGGAGGCATAGATTTTTTCGTCCGAAAAAACCCCATTTACGCATGACTGCCACCGGGATTCGAACCCGCGACGATCAGATCGCAAGGTAAAGGCCTCATCCACTCGGCCACCACGTCCTCTACTAGCTAAGATCATGCATTTAACTTGTGTGGTTTATGGAAGAGATTCGCCCCTCCTAATACTGTAGCTGATAAACAAGAATTTCACACAGATAGGAGCTGAAATGCGTTATGCGTAAAGTTTATGAGCTGGGAGTAGACATGGGATATATTTTAACCCATTATTAAGAAAGTAAAACCGGGGGAAGCAGTTACTAAAATATACTTACTTTGCAAAGTTCGTCAAAAGGCGTGGATAGTTTCTTTTCGGATATTCTCTCGTATTTCTGTCGTTTGGTGGCCGCCTTCAGGCCCTGCCACGGCAGGCTCCCTCGGTTGAAGTACATCAGCACATAGCCCAGGGACTCGAGATCGTCACGTCGAGACTGCTCAATGCCTAAGTGAGTGTTTATCGATGCGTATCTCGCAGTACCTAAATCAGAAAGCTCAATTAGTAAGTATCAAAAAAATATTGTAAGAGAGGGAAAAAATATTTAAATACCACCATTATTTAACATGGAGTATTTACTATGGTCATATAAAAGTTAGAACTAATAAATAAAATCTGCTCTGTTGCACGATTTAAGTATCCATGATATGGTAAATTAAGACAAAACTTCAAAATTTTTGTTTGCAGATAGGAAGGTATTAAGATTGCAATCAGTTTATTTTCAACAATGATAAGATAATCTTATTGGTATCCAGTAATATTAGAATAATAATAAAAGTAATTATAGCTTGTTAATAAAATCTCTTTATTTGTATACTATATGCATTTGCTTTTGGAAAATAAGCTTGGTTTATACTACAAAAGCATGTAAATGGTAATGTATTCATACAATACCTACCAGTCAGGTTTTTGTTTTCTCTGTAGGGGATGTGTTGCAATGTGCGAGGATCTTTGTACTTCTTGGCTAACCCAAAGTCTATTATGTACACTAAATTTCCTTTTTTACCTAGGCCCATTAGGAAGTTATCTGGCTTGATATCTCTGTAAACATAAACAAAACATTAGAATTGATGAAAAATGAGGATTACAAGCAAAAGTAAATATACAATAAAATAATATACTATTCCTAGGGAAAAATATACAAATCAGTGTATTGTAATGTAATATACTTTATAGTCAATCCTCAATCATATTATAATATGAATCATTATAAAAAATCAAATTATCATCATTTCAAAAGCACAGATGTGAGTTCCGACATTTCCAACCTAGCTTTTGTATTTCTATTTGAAAATATTACAAAGTAAATGCAAGCAACAATTATTGTTTATCAAACATCAATAGATTTACGAGCAATCATGTTCATAAATATATTCATGAGAAACCAAAGATAAGAGCAATACTCAAAAACAAATCATTATGTAAATAGGTAGTTATAATATCTATCACCCTTCACTCTGACCTAGGGCAATCATTAATGACAAGGGAGTACAAATTATTAGTGTTGATTGCTAAGACAAAGGCCCACATTTCGAAAAAAAAACCTGGTCTAAGATTGATTGAATAGCCTCAAGCAAATATGTTTTGACAATTTAACATTAAGATCAAGTACAATTTTCTTTTTGAGACTCAATGTCATTGTTTCATAATATTAGTGCAATACAAACTTGTGAGATTGCATAAAAAGAGAGCCTAGACCTAAGTCTAAAACCTAGACTTAAGAGCAAGTTGTTCAAGAGCTACTGTTCTAGGAATGTGATCTTTATGACTTAGATCACAAGTGATTTTAAACTCATGCTTCGCAATGGCTTACGTTACTCACCTATGGATAAAGTTTCTGTAGTGAATATCTTCAATGCGTGTGATGAGTTGGTCTGCTAAAAGCAGCACAGTCTTTAAGGAGAATCGACGGGAGCAGAAGTTAAATAGGTCTTCCAGCGATGGACCCAGTAGCTCCATCACCATTACATTGTAGTCTCCTTCTGACCCACACCATTTGATTGCTGGGATGCCGACTGACAACCAAAAGATTAAATTAGCAGCCTTCATGACAACTACAAATAAACATGGTGGAGGAAGTAATTGTGTGGAAACTAGGATGTTGTAGAATGGAAAATGTTCTTTGGCATGTGACTTCCACCAATACTCAATTGGTCCACTTCACATTCACTAAATAAAGACCCATTCACTCTCCTAGTCAAGAGTAGGCTTGAGACCTAGCAATGGGACCAGTATAGGGCCTGTACAGGCTGATTGCACTACTGCTCAGCAAATATATCTAGCAGTAAACCATTGTATTGATTAGTTATAAGATAAAATGATGAACCAAAATCAAAATAAGACAACGATACCCACCTCCTCCTTGCATAAGTTTGTAAAATTTGCTTTCTATGTGTAACTGTGGGTGCCTCGTTTTTATGCATTCTAATTTGATTGCTACCTCCTCTTTGGTGACAATGTTTGTTCCTGCAATCAAACATTTATTTTAAAAAATTAAGCAACTTAAAATCAGTCATCTTGAGCAACTTCTAACTCCTACATGGTGTGCCATACCATGGTCAGTATTACTTCATGACATGCAATAGAAGATCAGTGTACAATTTGATGGTCACATGTTAGAAACTGGTAAAATGTGTTCATTGAAAATGTTCTACACCACATTTTATTCTACATAGGGCTCCGCAGATCCCGCAAAATAATGAAACACAGCTGATGCCAAGGTGATCCCTATTTCGAAACGTAAATTGCAGCTGGCCCAAAGTCACCATTTTCCTTTGTTTACAAAGGTTCTTGTGGTTACTCACCAAGGTAGATGTCTCCAAAAGAACCTGAACCAATTTTACGACCAAGACGATATTTATTACCAACGCGAAGCTCCATTTTGGTATTGTACATGATATGAAATCACAACAATATTCAATGACCACCGATTCATTACAGGACGGCCATATTGAGAAGACGCAGTACTGGGTGTATTTGATGTGCAAAACTTGGCTATAAAATAAATCGAACTAAAGTCAATGGTTAATTCTTCATAGTTTTTAACACTTCCCCGTAGGGATAATTAGTCAGATAGACGAATAATCAGCAAGAAATCAGAGAAATTTAACCTAACGAACAACAGTCCACTTCATCCACACGCACAGAATATTTTTTTTAATTCTTTCTTCTCAAACTATCAGTGTCAGTCAGTCAGTCAAACAAAAACCAAGCCTTTTCTTGTATTGTCTATTGTAGAGTTGTAGTTGTCCGTGGTTGTTGTAGTGTAGAACATCAAGCAACCTATTTTATTTAATCTGTGGAATCTGAAATAAAAACCGGATGTAGAAACTGAATGAATGAATCAGATTTTTTGTGCAGCTTGCAGTGCAGATGGCGGGAATGTGAGTAAGTAGGGTTAAATTGTTGTTTTTTTTGTTTCTTTTTGGTGAATATTTTGTGGCGAATTAGGGATTTGTGTATAACGTTGTACATGAATAGTGTTAAACCGTTTTACGTATTGAGGATGATATATTATGAAAAATTAAGAAACTGCGTAGGTACCTCATAGATAGTATTTCAAAATCAGTTCATCTGTAGGGAGGTAAGTCATTCATAATTACGTTTTATTTTATCATAGAACAATCGATATAGTAAGTGCGACCGCGATCATGAGGACGCAGTGTAATAATAATGTTATCTCCTAACTCGACACGATTGACCGATGACATTGTTGCGGTCGCCGGTCATCGTAGCTGGTGAGCCTGTCCAGCAGTGGAAGTCCAAAAGCTATCATAGTGATAAAATTATTTCGATGACATGTAGGTACCTACTTATGTCCCTTACCTACCTACTTCTGAACATACTTTAATATGTAGGTACTTCTGTTCTTTGTTACTTAGTAAATTAGATAAATAATTCCACATGGTTAATAAAATATATAAGGTATTTAAATAAAACAATTTGTTTAGATAAATAAGTACACAAAATACTATCCAAATTTTTAAAATAATTTTATTTGAAAATAAGGGTCCTTCTTAGTAGGTAAGTCTACATGCATACATACTTACCCACGTAAGTACAATCTTACTTATCTATAATTTACTTATTTACTTTACTTATGTACTAATCTATGTTTTTAATAATACGTCCTCCTGACTATCTTGGACAACCTAACCTAATTGCAAATTGCAAGCAAAATGCAGCAAATTATATTGGTAGGTAACTTTAAGAGAGATTTTTAACAGGTAACAATTATCTACCGTTTATAGGTAGCCTAAATTTAAAAAAGAATATGTTCTTATGTATGTGTACTTAATATGATATACATTAATATTTGCAAAAAAACGGATAGTACTTGTATGTAAATTTAGGAGAATAAAATCTACTTATCAGCATTAGGTCCCATTAAACATATTTGGAATTGACCATATTTTTCATAAGTACCTACGTTAAATAGCGGCGTTTTCCCTGAAAGAAAACGCATATTAAATACTTACCTTAATATTAAGCTTTTTGCTTATAGAGAGCAGCATTTGATTTTCCGTTCGAGTTAGTCAAGTGCTGATAGTCCATTTCCACCGTAAGTGGCGCCACCTAGCGGCTTTGTGTGGTATTTTTATGTCTACCGATAATGGCCGCTCAATTACTTCTCATTGGCTTTTTATTACGTATTTTCACCAGGCAGAAATCAAACTAAAGCTTAATATTAAGGTAAGTATTTAATATGCGTTTTCTTTCAGGGAAAACGCCGCTATTAAATACTGTACCGTTAATATTAAGCTTTTTGCTTATAGAGATTCTGTTTGCTATCGCCTGGTGACGCCACTTGCAACGTGAAATTTCAGGTTCTTATACGCCAATGTGATGATTTATTGTAAGTTCTTAATAAAACATAAGTTATTATCATTTTTCAATATGAACCTGTAATAAAGTATATGAATTATGATATTTTGTTTGTTTTAATAACAATCATTGTATTTGCTACGTTAAACATAACTCGCAACTTACTGTCTTATGTAATAAGTATAGGATATAGGATATTTAAATACTGATTATGACAGACCTTCAGCGAGGTCAAACAATATTTCAGAAACCACTGTCGGAGGTTGGTTACTCTCATAACACATTTTCAGGGTTACTGCGTTCACAGCTTCGATATAATTATCATTCGGTATACTTGCTACACAGCCATGTGTGCCTAATCAGTTTTGTTCGATACCTTCGAAATATAAGTGAACATTATTATTTACAAATGTATTGTAGTATTTACTAGCATAATACTTCATACTAATTTAATTAAACTGTATTTAAAATACAAATACTTTGTTTCGAATCGAATGAGAGTGATTAAGTTATTATGTTAAATCAATTTTATATATTTTCTCAAAAAAAAAGTTTAAAAACAATTTCACATTGCCTTCCTCTCTATATTTTTTTATGTGGTTATAATAAACTAGAGGGAAAATAATAAAAATAATCAATGTAATATAATATAATGTTATAGTTTATTAAAATTATTAGCGTGATGATAATTGGGTGTGTCAACACTATCCAATTATTCGTAATTCCAGTTAGGTAGTTTAATATTATTTAGAGACACTTCTATTATGCTTCCAATGCAGTGATTTTGATCACTGTATCAAGTTAAGTAGATACAATAACATTAATTACTAGACAATTACCGAATCACCTAGTTTAGGTAGCTATTTGGCAAATTAAATGTTAGTGATTCTAAACGAACCTCTTCGAGACGCACATGAAATCCTTTTACCACACTGGTTCGAAAGAACTGGTGACACGATAAGAAATTATTATATTGCAATAGTCAACAATAACAACAAGCGTTAAGGAAAATAGGATAGAATTGTAGATATAGAATTGTAAGTATTGATTCATGTCAGTTATGCCAAATGACAATTTTTCATTGATGTATACCTTTAACATCAGTTTATTATCCTACTGCGTTTACTCATAAAACTAAGAGTAACGTTAAAAGTTATCATTATGGGAAGGATTCCAGAATCGAGAAATCATGTGAGCTGACAAGTCAGCGTCCCGTCATATCGTTATAATGAATGAGAGCCATTCTTGTTTGCAAATGTTCGCTAGATGATATTAGGATATTATGTCATTTCAGTTGTTTTGTTGTTGTTCATTATAACCATAACATTTTATTTTTCATGAACAATGTTTAATCAATTAAAGATCGAACGTAGTCGGTATGCAATCGCTTGCGAAGTTCGTTTGATAGCTAACGAATATAATATACAATAAAACTTTGGAATACAGCATTGGTCAACAGCCTGAGTGACAGGCATGTATGATAATTATATAAAATGCATGAACATACTTAAAGTGATAAGATATTGGGCAATAAGATATTGGGCAATCAGTATGTTGGGTTAAGTGATTTGATCTTGCCTATTAAGCAACTCAATAAAGACATGAAAAATTAAGTACCTGCCTAGGTGCAGTCGTTGCCATTCGAAATATTTGATATTTAGGTACTATAAATATAGTTCACTTTAAATACATAATATAGTATATTCCATATACCTACTAACTAGGTATAGGTATAGCAACTGTTTAAATAAACAAGTACTAGTTAAAGGCAATAATATGTTCATGTACAGAAAATTCTTATCATTCGAGCCAGATAAGTGTCTGCTTAGACTAATGCGACCATGTTAATTTAAAACTTTTATAATAAACTCAAACACTATTTAGTTCATTTGTAACTAAGGTTTGACGTACATTTATATTGTAAGTCTGAAGCCTTTGGGAGGCTTATTTAGAACTCTTGACAACAGAGCCAAACACTCAATTAGGAGAAAACGATTGTAGTTTACAGGCATGCTATTTTGTATCATGCTCTAGTCAGTGTTCATTGTTGAACAGGGTTAATTGATACGGTACCTACTTCCGTAGTTTACGTACCTATATTACGATTAAGAAGATACACAGGCATCTAGTGCATTTATGTTAATTTGGAGGCGACTACTGACAATATTTGAAAATAATATTTTTGATAAGAGTGATATCGATAAGTAAGGAGGGTACTTACTTGATTGTTTTTTTTTTTTTTTTTTTTTTGAAACGTTTTATATTACGATACTTTACTAAAATACAAGGTTCGAGCCAATAATGGCTAAACAAGGGGCAAGACGAGCACTTGTTGTCATTTAAATAAACAATTTTATTAAAAATACCATGAGGGTATCTGATAAAAACATTACGTAAGTAGTTCATTTCTCGAAAGAGAGTTGAAAAAATATCTCACAATTTCTAGCCTAAGTTAAGATGAATTTATAGTATGCTGTAAACTATTTTATAATTATAAATTATTGATATTTTTTATCCTAAACAAGGACTTTCCTTCATTACGTGCTATCGAGCACACAAAGTTCCATTATTTTGGTGCTCTTACCGTGAGTTGAGTCACCCATAAGTTTAGTAAAAAGAGTGTACGAACTGGGAAGTAGCCAATACAACAGTCTTGCGTAACTTCTTTGGGAATCTCGTGATTCACTGGTAATGTTTTGCCGCTTCAATGCGTACCTACGCTACTATTAACATTCCCTGGTAAACCTGGTTATACAAGCATTACAGAACCTAAAATTAAGTTGTTTGCAAATCGTTGATGCCTGGCAGTGAGCAGGTATCCAATAGTTCTATTGTGCCTATTTGAGTCTGGTTTATGAAAGCAGTACGGGCTCGACATCAATATTTAAGATGGAGCAACCGTTTTAAAACTGCTGATGTCTTGTCGTAGACAGAAACATCTATAGATTTCAATGTAGGTACTGGAACTATGTCCTTAAAAGCTAAACTTTTATACTTAGATCTGTTTGCAGCTTAAGGTTTGCCAAAAACAAATGCATCCGGTTAGACTATACAGTAATGTAGGTAGTGGAACACTACAAGGTAAAATATTATAAAAGTCTTGTCATTAAATCAATACTTGCTCCTCACCCTCGAGATGGGAGCTCCAATCTGTCGGCAGACAATCTGTCGACAGATTGTTAATGCCTTGCCGTCAGCAGAGACATCATAAACACTTGACTCGTTGTAGGTACTTACTTTAATAGTGTACGAAAGAAAATAAACACTATCTACACCCCGGAGGTTAGTTTTAATCTGTTCGCAGATTGTTTATGCCTTGCGTGAGCAGAGACATCATAAAAACTTGAATCAAAGTCGGTACTTTAATAATGCACGAAAGAAAAATAAATACTTTAAATACTTATATACACCCCCCGGACGTTAGCTTTAACCTGTTGGCAGATTAATGATGCCTTGCGTGAGCAGAGACATAAGATTAATTTCCATGTACAGTAAATTAAAGCAGTTTAACATCTCTCAAATTTTGTAATTACTCAAAGTTCCCGAAATTGAAATCCGCGGAGAATTCATAATATATATGTTTTTTAAAATTATACATGTCTTGCTTCAGACACAGTACATCTTTTGTAAAACCATAGGTTACCCTTATGTTAAGCTTTTATTGTTACTATTACACCACTGTTACAACCTAGAAAATTACTGCGTATTCAAATCAAAATTACTGTTCTAAGGAGGTGTGACTCTAAATTATTTGTGTGAGGGCTTGCTTGGTGGTAGAAATGATTTCTACAACAAATCCGAATAATTTTGCAACATTATTTAATTTCAATAAAAATCGGGTAGGTAGTCGAAAAACAATTAAATTAGGTATTATTATTGCTCAAATCTTACGGGTTTTCTGAAGAAAACCTATTTCTCTTGAATAGGTATGATACCTACTCCCACAACGTAAGGTGCATGTACTTATACGTATTTTTCCCCTTTTTGTTTGCTAGACAATGCCACCTGGAGTGGTCTAAATGAGAATTGTGTAGGAATATTTACATACTAACCAAAAAACATCTAAACGATTGAACCTACATTAGAACTAGTCATCGGATCTTTTGGAACAGACGGTTCCTATGTCAATGGCTTTTCGACAAAAAACTTCGTAGAACAGTTAAGTACTCAAGTTCATAGTATCATTAAAACGTTCGTAACGTTGTTTAATATGAAAGTTTATTTCTTTAGTAATAGCACCAGTCGTGGACTTGCGTACTAGGAAAATAAACGTTGAACCACTGACCCGAAAAGACTATTAGAATCACTTCAACAAAATTTAAAAAAGTTTGCGTAGCTCACCGATTTTCATGAATATAGTGCACTCACGCGCAGAATCCTGCTCGGATAGTTCGACGAGCTGCCGTTTATAGGGCTGCATGACCTGCAGCTTGAGCTTGATAGCTATATAGGTAGCTTGTAGCGCAAATTCACGCTATCTAGATCAATAAATTTAAATTTAAACACTTTTTCTTATGTAACTGGGGAATCTCATCAAGTGTTTCTGCTACACAAACCTGGGCGGATGGACAATATCTTTATCTTTATTTTGTATACACATACATGTTATACCGAACGGAATAAACCGTTAAATAATTCAATTTAATAAAGCCATATCGGCTACATTAAGAAAAGAGGGTACTTACATTTTCCCCTTTTGCACTTTTTAAACACTTTATTTCTTTTTCGAATGATAGTTTCGAATTCGATATTGAAAACTTATAATAAGTATGGAACAGTCCTAGGTAGGAGCTGTTCGGACGTGTTAACTCGGCGGAATACAAAACGCCAATAAGAAGTAATTGAGCGGCCATTATCGGTAGACATAAAAATACCACACAAAGCCGCTAGGTGGCGCCACTTACGGTGGAAATGGACTATCAGCACTTGACTAACTCGAACGGAAAATCAAATGCTGCTCTCTATAAGCAAAAAGCTTAATATTAACGGTACAGTATTTAATAATTGATTTAGACATAAACAACACTTTACTAATCAATAAATAAAATATAATTTAACGCTAAATAGGACAGTTTAACGTCTGAGCCTGACTGCTTTGCTGTTAAATAGGCTAAAATAAAATTTTACTAGTTTGGCACTATGTGATTAATTCAAAACTATGGAGCATAATAAATTCGACACTTTTATGTAACAAAAACAACCACACTAAATAAATGCAAATGTTATGTTTGAGAAGAAGAATTCATGTTTAAAGTAAGTAGGTTAGTACAACGTTTGGACCGTAACACTCCTCTAAGTACCTAGATGATCGCTGTATGAGGTAATAAGTTTAGGTTCCTATTAATTTTACCTTTTCAACCGACTTCAAAAAAGAGGAAGTTTTTAATTCGGTTAATTTTATTTGTTATCTCAGAATTTAGTTGTTTTACGACCGATTTTATAATTTCTATTTTTATTTGAGAGTATATCTTCTTCTTCTTCGTTGCGCTCTTGACAGAGAGGTCGTGGTCTTCATGAAGTTTTTGAGTCGCGGGTTGTGACTCGCCTCACGATATCTCGCCACTTTTCCCTTGAGAGTATATACCTACTTTTAAATTGGTCCCATAGAAGTATCATCAAAATCTGTTAAGTAGTTTAGTTTATAAATCAACAAAACTCAAAATAATATCGTCGAAGTAAACAAAACAGCGTATTTTGCTTCCCTGTAACTTGTCAGTGGTGCCTTCGGTCACCAAAACAGTCCAATTGAAGTCGGTTGTTGTTCCTATTCTAGAATAAAACAATTAGTCACAACAGAAAGAGTGGATCAAGTCGAGGTGTTGTTCAAGGACCACGCCGCCGCAAGTCCACCCAGTAATTGGAAGCTGGTTTCTTGGCAAGGCGAGCGCTGCGCCTGTGTCAGGGAAAATCCTCATGGATTGGTTCCTCTTCGTGACTAGACAAGTTAGCGTCCTCTTCTATGCGCGGCAACACGTAGACTGGCTCGATGCTGTCGTCATCGCTGTTGAAACTGCAATAAGTGGATAAGATTTATAGCTATAATCAACCAATGTAAATAAAAGACCTGGTACTGACTGACAGACACCGCACGGGCCAAACCACTAGTCGGAGAGACTTGAAATTTAAAGAGTATATTCGTCAAGAAGTATAGGCACGTACTAAGAAAGGACGCAACGCAAACGAAGTTACGGGTGTCAGCTAGTTATTTTATATTTTCAACCGACATCAAAAAAGGAGGAAGTTATCAATTCGGTTGATTTTTTTTTTAATGTTTGTTACCTCAGAACTTATTTGTTTATTTACCGATTTGAAGTTTGTTTGAAAGGATATACTTTCAGATTGGTCCCATAGAAATATCATCAATAGCCTAGTTTTTAAATCAAAATTACTGAAAATAATATGACGAAGTAAACAAAATTGCGTATTTTGCTTCCTGGTGACTTGTCAGTGTAGGCTAGTTAAAATCCAAAAAAGATAGGACATAATTCGTACATTTGTAGAATGTTGCGGGATCAATAGAGGATACCACCAGGAGTCACCACCTAATTTGCACCGATTCTAGCACCTACGGAACCCTGTTAAATACTCAGTTGAAACTTTGAAATCGGTGTAAAATGTAAACGGGTAAAGTCTATCTCATGAAATTTGTACCACACATTGAGACTATCCTAATGTACCTCTACAATAAATTTCAAAGTTTTACAAGTAGCATGACCAGATAAAAAAGATTTTTTGTAGTTAAATATGCAGTTATTAGCTCGGAAAACATTGGCACAGTCAGTGCAAATAAACACAAGGTTTCTACAGCTATGATAAACCTTTCGGTGCATTTGCACCATCCTTCCTCATACGGAACATGGTTTTTTTCACCAACTTATGAATCGCCGAACTGTGCTTCGGAGAAAAGGAATTTATTCGTGATTTTTTTTCTGTGATAACTACTAATAGTTAGTTACAATCACCACTCTTAAAATATACAAGTTTCTCTCAGAAAAATCCAGAAACTTGAGGTTATTTATCACCAATATTACAGATTAATTAACAGTAGACCCACATAAAACTGCAGTGGTGTGCGTAAATTGAGTTATTCTCTCAATAGCAACATGAGCACCGGCTATATAGCCGGTGCTCATTTTGAGCACCAACATTATTCAATCAGACCTATGGCGGAATACAGTGGAGGGGTTTTGGGGTTTCATAAGCCCCCGCCCCTCCCCCCGAAATGTCTAAGTATAAATTTTTTATATAGTAAACGCACAAGTTCTAGAAAAAGTAGAATTTTAACTTGCTCGATAATTGCTCTACAAAAAGTCTTAAGGTCTTTGTCTATTTTTATGTAAGACTTACAATCTAGATAATGTTTATATTAATTAATCATACTTTCAACACTGCCTTCGTCTATGGGTGGCCCAATTGTTGTTGGGCAGCTGCTCGTGTTTTCTCATCCCACGACGTATTTTTTTTCAGAGTTTTTTAAGAAATAATTCATAATTATAATTCATTTTCGCGTTGTTTTTAGGTCCCGATAAAGTTATTTTCAGAACAATAAAAAAAATAATGGGCATAAAAAATTGCATTAAAAGGCTCACTTTGCTCACAGCGAAAAGATTTTTTTCACACCACCTGCTCCACCTTCACACTAATTTCCAATTACATATCATGCTATCATCAAGATAATGCATAGCATTACCTCTCTAGGGAGGTAATGTGTAATGTCGTGTAACGTGTGTTTTAGATAATTGTAATTCTGATTTTGTAAAAACATGGGGTATATTTTTTATAAATTGTGTAAAAATTTGCGGCTCGCTTTGCTTTATTGGGTGGTTATTATATTGGGTGGTTATTATATATTGGTTATTGGTGCCGTTTCTTTTATTGGGTGATTTTGGCTACTAAAAGTGATTTTCCTTAGTCAACCAAGATCCTGAAAAAATTGTATCGATACATTTGTATTATTGACGGTGTTTCTTTCCTAAATTACCGAAAGTTATAAAAAAATGCGATTTGTTCGTTATTTCTGTCTTGTTATTGGTCAATTTAGCTTATTTACTTTGGGTTTTGTATTGCATAAAAAATGAACAATTTAATGTATTTCTATACGCGTAATAACGATTGATAAATTCAAATTTTTTCAAATCATTTCAGTCTCAGTATCGATAAAAACATTAGGACAGATTTTTAAATGAGTTGGTGCTATTGATAAATCGTCTTGTTATTAGGTGCAGTAGCATGAAATTCAAGAATTGAATGGCATTCGAGTGGCATTTTGACAACTGCTTGAGGTTCTATTTTCGTTTTAAAGATTGAACGATCTACATGTTTAGTAGACATTTGTCACGTCAAACAGCATTTTCCTTATTATAAATAAATGACGTATTTATGCGCTTTTAATTAATAGACATAAGTCGTTTGGTGTCAAAATCGAACCTGTAAAACTTGCAAACGATGACGCGTTCAATTTTTCATAGATGGAAAAGCTTGTGGAAGAGACTTATTTTGTTTATCTGACGTGAAATGCAACTGTCGCTTCTGTTGGCTAAGTTCCTATGTTATTTACCTATAATGCCCAATAAACACTTGTTCCGTATTAGAATCCGAAAGTTTTTTAACTGGCATACGTTACAATTACCTCGTTAATATATTTGAGATAAGTTTTGAAACTGTGTCGATTTTGCCTGTAGAATTGTGGTACAAAACCTCTCAAAAATGCGGATAGGATATACTCCTATTTATAAAACGTAGGCAGTTGAAAATTTGGGAGAGCATTGTGGCAAAGACCTTGACCATTACATCAAATTGCACAACAACAGGAGTTGACCCAGAATAGATTTATCTGATACCAAAGTATTGTAATTGCTATCACAATTCAAAGGTGTTCCCTGTTTCGGATTTAGCTGAAACTTGGTGGGAACGTGGAGCATGGTGTCGTACAAAATATATCACACTGCACCAACTGTATAGAAACGCCTCATCAAGCTATGGCTTTATGAAGGTATCTCCGGATCCAGCCATCTCCGGAGGTTGAAATTTATATATGGTAGGGGCAAATTCATTTGAAATCAATTTATGTAAAAATTAAAGCTTTAAACAAATGTGTTCAATTATGTCCTATCTTTGCTCAAAACACGCCTAATTTGACTGCACTAGTGTGTCAGTGCCTACGGTCACTTAAACCGTCTGATTGAAGTCGGTTGATGTATGTTTTATAAACCACGATTATTATTGTTTACTTAGTTGATTCCTCATCATCATCATCCGAAGCCTAACTTGACCCACTGCAGGGTATAAGGACATGAACAAGGTACCTACATAATGTCATGTAAAATATATACATTTTCTAAAAAAACTTACTGGTATCGCTTTTCTTTTCCTGTTAGATCACAGACTAAATTCGTCAAAGCTTTGACGTAGTTTTGTGCTAGAGTCAGAGTTTCTATTTTCGAGAGGCTTCTGTTGTCTTTCTTTATGTGTGGAATCACCCGACGAAGACTCTGGAAAAACATAACAAATAATAAGAAAAAAATAAGCTTCTTCCCTAATGTTGTAAGCAAAGGTATAGTCGGGCCTTTACCTCAAAAAGATCAAATCAGAATCAAAAATATTTTATTCAAAATTTACATGTAGCTATCAGCAACGGTGGGACAAATAGAACTTTTTTGTCCTATCTGTCACCCTAGGCGGACTGAGCAGGGTGACAGATGGGAATAATTCGTTTTTACAAGGTTTGGAGGCTCTTCTGGTAAGTTTGATAAAACTGTGTTAGAAGAGCTTTAGATTAACTGCCGATAGCCTTCAGACATAGATTTAAATTCATCTCCCTAGAGGAAAGTCAAATGAGTTGTCATGTAGGCAGTGCTGTTGCCGTGGCATAGGTATAATGCGACTATTGGGTATTACAAGTTCTAGACTTTGGTCTAGAACTTGTAATACCCAATAGTCGCAATGGCTTTGGCCAACAAACCTCAAAAGCTCGATTTAACGAGTGCATCCGCATTCGCTCCCGCTCATTGCTTTCAAGCCGCCGAAGGTTTCTTTCCCGAGCTGATACACCACTGCGGCGCCGTCGACCTGGCCCAGACGGCGGCGTCCCGCTACTGGTCGCTGAGGAGGAGGAGCCGGCGGCATTCCGCCTCGTCCGGCTACCTCGTCGTGGGAGCACCTCGTCACTTCCACTGCCGCTGTCGTAGTAATCTGAAAATTGGAAAGTGGCATTCAACAAAGTCGAGTTACCAGTAACCTAGTTTAGAGGAGATTTTCGAGACGTTTTCGTAAGATCATCATTTCTTTTTCACGTTACGATTGTAACTTTTTACAAAGTTAATCACGTAGTTAAGATATAGCTAAAGACACGAGGTAAAAAGTTCAACGAGCAGTGACAAAAGTTTTGGAAAAACAAAAGAAAGTAAATAGCATTCGGTAATTTACTTGTAACTTTTGACGAAGAGTACCACACGTAACCAAAACTAAACCGACGTACTTACATAAAAGAACCTCATTAAATCTTATCTGATCGGTCGGTTCAAGAATATCTGGAAAGTGCCTTCACAAAGTTGTGTTCATCGTCACGAATCGTTGGCAACCGCAAACCAAAGCCAAGCTAAGACGAGACACGACGGCAAAATTTAATGAACATTTTGTGCAACAAGTCAGCTGCTGTATACAAAACCTGGCGGTTACGTGACGCGCCTGCACGCTTGATAAACTATTTGCGTAAGAACTCGAATGCAGACTAATCGATTTATACGCACGGCTACGGGTGATTTTCGTAATTCCCTTATCTGCTTCGTGCCTCTCGAACGACTCTATTATAAAAACATTTCCAATAACAATTTTTATCGATATGCATATGCGATGCATGTCGAATGATCTGCTACTGCTAACACAAGTGTGTGCAGTAGCTATGCGTACTCTTGCTTTCGTAACTTTATAAATATGAATTTATAATTATATATGCATAAAAGACTAGGTGGTAGGTAATTCTCCTGCTCGTAATTTTTAACATTTGTCCAACAGTACCTATCCAGTCCACCCAAAAGCAGTCTGGAAGAGATCACTTACTAGCGCAAAGATCGCCCATTGTTCACTATTAAATACCTCGCTTCGTTTGCCAAAGTAACTATGTGTAGTACCGCGTAGTACTAAGATTTGAACAAAAAAGTATATTCTAGTTATTATCTTTCTAAGAGCATAAAAAGACGTAAACAGTTTATCCAACTCACCAGCACCCGCTTCGGCCTTGGCATCTTCTTCTATCCTGCCATTGAAAAAGTCCAAACCTTCTTCGTACTTCTCGGGACCAGTCTCAGTTTCCGTCGTCGCCCAACCAGGCATCGTGAAATCTGAAATTTAAATATAATTGACTTTTATACGATATTCCAAGACTCTCGAGAATTAGTCATAGAGATTTATTTTTTATTTTATTTTATATTTAAAGGAATACAAACAGCTTCTTACAGATTAAGTACAAAAGGATGGTGGATACATTGAGCCTAGCAGTATTCACTTGTGGTACTAGAATAACAATAAATTACACAGAAAATGATTGTTCGCTTACAAAATTATCATTGATATTACCATAGACCAATATACCACAAGTGGTATATTGGGTCTATGATATTGCCAAGAACCCTGAATATAATACAGCTATACGTACACGCAAACTAAGAATGTGACAAAAGAAGGAATGAACATGACATGAACATTCTTATAGATTTAGTACAACAGGATGGTGGATACATTAAGCCTAGCAATATTCACTTGCAGTACTAGAATTACAATAAATTACGCAGAAAATGAATATGTTCGTTTACAAAATTGTCATTAAATATTTGATATTATAAAAAATAATATGTTATAAAGAAATTCATGAATTTATAAGGTTTGGAGGCTCTTCGGCTAGTTTGATAAACCTATGTTAGAAGAGCCCCCTCTTTAGTTATAGGTAGAATAGGCATTGGTCATGGCAGTAGGAACATTTATAGGCTAATTATTCGATACTGAGCATATATATACATAGTTTCTAGCTAGACAGTAATGTTGCGTGTTCTCATTCATCCCTAATTGCTTTTATTTATTCAAGTGTTTTACATAAAGTACAAAGCGTACACGATGTTCATGACGACAATTACTAGTAGGTACCGCCGCCTGCACTAAGAAGACTACGTCTGAAATATTCAAAATGATGTCACAATGTTAAATTTTATACAGATGTACCTACACAGCATCAAAAATAATGTCACCAAGTAAAAAATATGTCAATCTTGTGAACATTTTTGAGGGGAAAATGATTATGGCACAAGTTAATGATAACAAATATATATAGTTACATAATCTTATCTGCCTAACTGACTGACGACGCCCAGGCTAAAGCACTGCACGACAAAGAGACTTGTTTGGAGGGTATATTCGTCTAGAAGTGTAGGCGTGTACTAAGAATGGAATTTTGTAAATTCGCAACGCAAACGAAGTTATGGGTGTCAGCTAGTCTTATTTACGTTGTGCTAGAATGTTTTGTCTTGCCTTAGCAATAAGAATCATGAAAAAATTGCATTTGATAGGCATTTCTAGAAGAATTATGCCTACTTGCACCAAACTGTATAAGCTTCTAACTTTTCTTGCTTGTCTAAATTTGGACCAGTAAGAACTGTAAAGCGAGTTAAGTAATTGCTTAAAAACTTTGATAGTTTGGTGCAAGTCGGCATAAGACATCGTTTTAAAATTTGTGACGTAGACTAAGTGCAGACGACTGTCGAAGCAAGTTGATAAAAGTTCATGGTCGTGCGAGGGCGTGGGTGGCGCCGGCGGTCTCTGGGCGGGCGGGGCGCCCACGCGACGCCCTGTCGTGCGACCAATGACGCGGAAAGTGTACCCGACAATTACTTACTTAAAGCTTCATAAAAGAAAATTAAGTTACCTTTGTAAATTTTCTATTTAAGGAGTATTTTTTTCTAAATCAAAATATATTTATTTCAATAGACACACATCTTAGGTCTAATTTTTTTTACAATTTTGGTAGCTGATATCTGTATATTATTTAACCCAGCGGGGTCGGTTTTGTAAATAATGGATAATCACTAATTTCTCCTACATACATAGGTACCATGTCTATCATGGTAGTGTTTATTTATTAGGTATAGTTCGTCAAAAAAATGTGAATCGATTCTAGATCCGTGGAACGGGCACCGTTTCCATGAGATCAGATACAAAAATGTATACGTTTGAATTATACTGGGTTAGTTTTTGTAAGCGAAACCTGAAATTAGTTTGCTAAGAATCGATAACCAAGTTAAAATAAAAAATTAACTTCTGTTAAATTTTGGAAAATATATCAAAAAAAAATTTTTTTTTGCTGACTATAAAAGAAAATAAAATAACCGGGGCTCAGCTTTTCATAAACAAAAACTAACCGTATACATACGGTTAGTTTTATTTGAGTAATTTAGCGCAGGAGTAGGTTCTCCATGAAAAAGGTAGGACACACGAAGCAACACAATTATGGATTATCTCGGTGAGTTTTAGAAAAAAAAATATAGAATATTTTCGTGATAAGAAAAAAAATAATAAACGGGCCTCGGCTTTCGCATAAACAAAAACTAACCCAGTATAATTTTAAAATTGTTAAAATCCTTTTCAAGAGTTTATTTATAAGTATGTAGTTTATTCAATAAATAAATTAATTTTATATTTTTTTGGTGACGATAGCATTCATCAAAATAAAGATTATTGCTACGAAAGTGCTACGCTTCTACGATGCCACGTCAGCTGACAGCTACGGAATGTCGAAATGCTACAGATCTACGAGCGGGCTACGAGACTGCCGTTCTCTTCTTTTTGTCTCGTAATGTCTTTACCTACGACTCCTACGACTTAAGTAGGTAACTATATTTTCTACTCCGATTTTTAGTATTCTAAACAATTTGGGAAGTATAATTGTGAAAGCTACATTATTTGTTTTTTTTTTCGCTTCGATAAGTTCGTGCTTGAACCGCAACTTTGAATGTCCAGACGGATATTTCCTAAAATATTAATAAAAACTAGCTAAAGATTCTATTTAAGAAGCTATAAAATGATGAAAGAAATAAGCATTTCGTGCATGATATTAGCAACTTTGATAAGCTCACTTTTTAAAATATATTAGGCAATCGCGAACATCTCAAATGCATAGTGCCTTACAAAATTGGCACCTAATAATATTTGTGTAACTTTAAATCGTATTATTTTAATAACAAAATATTTAAGGAGCCTTGTGAGTTTGAAATACTATATGTGACAATAATGCACTTTTAAGACATTTTTTTAAATAACTAAAAATTTTAAAAAATACCTACGTAGGTAGTTGCCGGTTATAGATAACTACGTATTTTGTTTTTAACCTAAAACCTCTGCTAAAACTATACAATAATAATATGTTCGAATTGCATTTCAAGATACAGCACGTGTTTAATTATACGACCACACCTAGATATAAAGGTCCTATTTCGAGATAGATTACATAGTTTTATACATTGAACCAGTTAATTAATAGGAACCGGTTCTCGAGTTATAAGTTTATAAGGAACATTTGCTGGTAGACAAGCCGAGCTCAATTTGCACTAGGTAATAGATAGTTACTTTGCTTGGCGGACGTAGAAAGTAAGTGTGTGGTATTGAGAAACGTTTTGATACGTTTTACCATCGGTTTAAAATTTAAATGGCCGAAGCGCAATCTGCCCTAACTACGTAAGGATTTATTCCCTAAAATAAGCTTTGCGTCTTGTCTTATGATAACATAAAGAATATACCTACCTGTTATACTTACTTTACATTATGAAAACCATAATTGATTTTTAAATTTAGTTAGGGAATCCACAAGCCCACAATGGGCCGCGGAAAGTAAGCATGAAGTCGTTTCAAACTGTAAAGAAACGTTGTTGTGGATTCGGGCCAAATTAATGCAGATAATCTCTACAACTTGAAATCCCGATTGGACAGTGACATTTACGTGACATTTCAAACAGTAATGTTAGTAACGCGTTATTGGTCTGCGTTAACGCAGCCAAGTTGGAGCTACGTCACAGTACTATAGTATAGCATCAAGCCAAGTAGCGCAACGCTGTTGCCATGACTTTGAGGTATTCAGATACAGTCAGTGACGTAGTAACAAAATAGCAGTCGATAATCAATGACGTTACTAGCTGCTTATTAATTTCGCGTTATTGTGTGGGTAGTTCTGTGACAAGAGATTTAATTAGCGAAGTTAAATATGAAGATGAAGCACTTTATATTGCGTACTATGTCGGTTTCGACGGTAGAGCGCAGCGCGGTTTTGCGGACGACCTTCGCGGCCCGGCCGCGCGACTACTTTCACATCACAAGTTTTAGCCTACTTATGATTATCGCTCCCATTGTTACCTACTAAAACACACGTTGCATAATGTACAAAAGTAAAAAAACAATCCGAAATTAGTTTCAGACTGGTATTTTAGTCCAGAGCGATCAATTTTCTCATACTTGAAAAATTGATTCGCTTTGCAATTTGTTAGTTTTAAAATGTCTACATGTAGCAACTTACCTTCTGAAGGTTGTTATGTAGAGTTCTAGATATCAACCGTGTAACACTATTTTATCCACTTTAATAAAACATAAAATTATCCGCATTGAGCCTACATGCACAGCTAATGCAATCATTTTTTGTAGGCACAATATGTAATATCACTTACCAATGAAATTTTTAAGTATTTTTTTCAACACACACACATACCTGGCCTTTCACTAGGATCTCTTATATCGCAGTCTTGGACAGATCTACGAGATAACACACAAGTTCCGATTTTATGTAATAACGTAAGTATTGCTTTAAATAAAAATGTCAATAAACACTGTGACCGGAAGGCAATCCATATTTGTGTAATAGTCACAATAAATTGTAGCGATCGATCGTCTTTATCACGTTAGGTAATTTTCAATAATACCAAGTAATAAACTGTCGCAGATAGTAATCATATATTATAATGTACATATAGTATTTGTACACGATATCTACGTTAGGAAAAACGTGTATGAATGTGTTTTAATTGTGTAAACGCAAGCTGTTTTGAACGTCTTTCATTGTACAAACTCACCAGCTGGGCAAACATGAGACAATTCACGTAATTTCATATTAATCGAACTGTACGTGAATTTATGCTATTTGATTTAAAGCCCACAATCACAGACCATTATTTACTTTTTACAGTAAATAAAATAATGCCTTACCTACTATGAAAACATCGAAGTTACATGTTTCGCTTCTAATATAGTCCAAAAAATTACAATTTGCATTACTTATGTACGTACATAAGTTCTGAGTTTGTAACGTATGTACTTATGTTGTACGTAGGAGCCTGCTACTTAAATTAATTTTAGGTTTTAAGTCCTGTTGAATTCAACAACAGTCTGTTTATTTGTTTAGTGATATCAAACATACATACATCCTTACTCACAAACTTTCGCATTTATGTGTGTGTGTGATACCAAACAGGCAAAGCTAAAAGTGAAGGTAGGTAGGTACCACTTTCGCTTACATTTCCGCGGCCGCGCTGCTTGTTGAGTTTTTATTAGATACCTATCTATAAAAAATCACTTTCTATGAGATAGGTAGGAAGTAGAGTAGATTCGTTTTATTTAGGTCTTTTATTTATTTTATTGATAATTTTATTAAATGTTTATTTGTAAGTAATATCTTACCTTTGTGGATTGCGAGATATGTAACTCTTGGTATCTTTAAAGTAGGTAAACGTAGCAGCAACGATAAATGCTACGAATGATAAATTCTACTATGTTTAAGCAGGACGTATCTTCTAATCTTTTAAGTTATAATCAGAACCAGAGTGTTTTTTTATGTTATCATGGGAGGAGACGAGCTAAACGCTCTCCTGATGGTAGGAGATTACGCTTGCTCATGCCCAGAACAGTGCTACACACTCCGATTCACATTGGCCGGTGCAACACTGCTAAATTTTGATGATCAGTCTCAAAAGTCCAGTAATTTCACTAGCAGCAGTGCCCTTCAAACCGGAACACAGTAATGCTAGGCATTACTTCTTTACGGCAGAACATATGACACTGTGTTGGTATGGTACTCATCCCATCTAGAAGACACCTGCCTCCCAACGGTAAGTCGGTAAGTAAGTCAAAGCTTACACAAGAAACAAGAAAATAGGCAGGGAATTTATTAGTCTTATAAATCAGTGAAAGGATGACCTGGACCCCATAGATGAATAACGGTGTTCCTATAGAACACCAAAATTGACAGTATCAAATCAAAATGGATGCGGAATACAGGACAGAACATTTTCAGACACCCACCCTGTCAATAAAAATTAAATATCTCTATTTTCAAAACATGTTAGTTACTTTTTACGATGTAGGTAGTTTTAGTAACAATGAAAAAGCCTATTAGTTTAAACATAAAATATTTATCTAGCCCTGTTACTTCTCTTCGAAAATAAGCATCGGACCAAAATGTGCTAGAAGTTAGTCTATGTGGATCCCTTTTAAGGCGCATTTTCAATGTACTACATTACTACTATATTGTGATACTTCTGTGCCGGACCCCTACAGAATGATTGCATTTTACATATGTAGAAAACAATAGAGAGCCTAATTGAAGGGAGTTAGCGGATAATCTAATTTAGGTATGTTATTAATAGCATAAAGCCCGTCACACACGTAGCTATAATATATATTATAGCAAGGCATATTACGATATATTTTCTTTACAAATATTCAAGTCATAGAAAAATATAGCTGCGTGTGCGGTCACTTGAATATTTGAATAGAAAATATATCGTAATATGCCTTGCTATAATGAATGAATGAAAATGCTTTATTGTGCACGATAAGACAAATAACGATAACCATATTAATATATATTATAGCTACGTATGTGACGGGCTTAACACTTGGTATATACCTATCTATATTTAAAAATATGCACTGGGCATATAGTAAGATTGCAACATTTATAGCTCTTTATTTATATTACACAAAAGGTCAAAGTTACCAAATACGTTGATAAAAATTCGGAGTAGGTTTATAATCACTATTTTTACATTGATGAAAGTAAAATCAACCTATCTAGTACCTACCTAATAGGTTAGGTACTATAAGTGACATACGATATAATACTCAAATTGCTTTATCTACTCATATAATGTAGATAGTACTTATATGCAGTAGCGCAATAAAATTTGTTCGCATAAAATACAGACAAGCAGAGCTATTAAAATAAGTTCCTTAGTAAGGTAGTTATTGTTGCGACTGTATGTATAGAAAATGTATGATTTACGACTTTAAATAAAACTGATATAATGATAAACACACTTCAGCTGTACATAAATAAACATTTTATTTGTCTATTCCATTTTCTTTACAAAGAAAGGTATATATAAAGGCACGAATACTGAATAACATAATTTATCTTTGAGTAACTTCATCGACATTCTACCAACCCATAATGAAAATATAGGACATTTTAAAAGTTAATACTTAAGAAACACTGTTTTTGTAGAGTAGGCTAGGTAAATTAAAACCGTTAATAATAATATGTAAGTACCTAGAAATCTATATGTTGTAAACTAATAAAAGTAAATAAGTAGTACCTACAAGACTACAAATATTGTATTTTTAAATATAGATAGAGTAGTAGTCAGCTTATGCTGTAATAAACATTAAATTTATATACCTACAAGTAGGTTAGCTTGATTTCATTAAATAAAAATAAATCTTGATTCACCATTTATATTCATCATAAATAACATCCGTCCCATATTAATAACTTACTTTAGTAGAGCTATATGAAAACTGTTGAAAATAGGAAATAAATTGCAAATTAAAATGTCAAGGATAGATAAATGAATGCTATATTTTGTTGAACCGATTAAGGTCAATGTGAAAATTATAAAAAATTATATCTACTGAATTATTATGAGTAAGTACATTTCTACCAAATAGACAGTTCTAACTACTTGAGTAGTTTTAAACACACGTTGATGTCTTGAAGGTATAGGTATGTAGGAACAATAATTAAATCCCTACTACACCTCAGCGTAAAGCTTGGAGGAAACAAAAGCTTGTAAATTACTTTCTAAGTGCACCGGGACGAAGCTGAAAGTATATGAGGTGCACAAAATCAATACCGCTGATTTGTAATTTAATACCATGGTCAATACTATGTAATTTATCAGCCAATCCACGTAATTTAACAAAGAGTTCGCCTTTCACTCAGAACGCTGACACGTATAGGTTTATTTTAAAGTTACTAATCGAAATTTACTTACCTTGCAATGCTGCCGTTTTAAAACGACCTATGGGATACACTGCTCACTCCATATCACTTGTGTAAAACGTTTATTTGTGTGTCCGGTCGCGTGTTTCTATGCGTTTCACGTGGCGCTGACGAGTTAACAAGCGCTTGCTCTCGCGTCGACGACTCTACGTAGAGTGGCGCTTGTGCTCAGCGCAGGAGGCTGTCGCGCCGAGCCCGCCTCCGTTCTCACCCCAGCCGCCAGCAGATAAGCCTGAGGGATGAAATTTAATCATTTTCTAGTTACTGAATAAATAAGAGTACTGTAGGTACTAAGTTGATAGATTTTATAAGTACCTACCTAAGCGTCGTGTCGAGCACTTTGTGTCGCAATTATTGATTTAAATTAAAAACCCATCGTTTCTTTTAAATTTTGCGAAAGTTTTTAACAATAAATTTTATTAGTCCTTCATTCGCAAGCTAGTGGCCAGCTCTGCTGTCGGAATACTTAGGCCGCCTATTATGCCTGTTAGAATGCAATTTCCATTTATAACTTCAGTTTTTTCAACAGGTACATAACAATATCAATTCTGACCTATTTCTGTGAATAAATTTGATAAAAAAAATTGTAAAAAAAAAACATAATAAGTAAGGTACCTAGGTAGATATGTAGAGAGAGAGTTTAATATTGAAAGAAAAAGGGTGAAGACTGGAATAATTCACAGATTACTGGAAATTAGGTAATATGCATGAGTAAGAGTTCCTGTAATGCACGACACGGCATCTACGTTCCCGGAATCCACAGCCGCAGAATCCGCGACCTAACGGCCTTTTATTTCTGGGCTGTGCATTTCCATGTCGCAGGTACAGATTGATTCCGTAGTTAGCATTCCGGGGTCGGATTCATATTGTCCATATATTGTGCGTGCGTTACCATGACGTGCATTACTGTCTCCCATGAGTGCAAGATATGCATGGGATGTCGCCTTCCAAATATTTTGTAGCAATTTTAATAGGTGCCAAATATAATTAATGAATAACAACAGAGAAGGCGTCAAAACGCCTTGCACAACGAAGAGAGAAATTCATCCTCTAAGTTTTATAATTATAAGTTTTTTAATTTTAATTATAAGAAATAATCTATAATTTTGCATGAAACAACATCTTCCTAATAGGCCATATTGAATTGATACTTACTTACTACTAGTAGTGTGTTTCTTCTGTAGGAAAACAACTTGTTGCGGCGATAGCAACAAGTTAATAATATTGTTATTAATAGGTCTACTTAATATCACAGATAATATTAGAAGATTCCTATATTCAACTAGCCGCAAATTTAGGTAGTACTACCAATCAGAAATCTAGGTATAAATTATTTGGATCGAAATGGGCGTTTTGTCATGCGATAAAAAATATACATAGGTACTTTAGACTTTAATATTTTTATCAGAGATACCTAATCATCGGGGAACGATGTGTATTGAGCTTTACCTGGATGACGTAAATCAGTAATTTAATAACAAAAAAATTATCTCGCTCAGGTCATTTCACTCTGATATTAGTCTGGTAGAAGTCTTTTTAGTGCTTGTTTTTTTACGAAAATGGATACTTTTATTATTGTTGCTATGATTATTTTTGTATTAAACATAATTTTCCTTGTACTGGCTATCATACACTCACTGATGTCTGGAAATAGTGACAAGGTAAGTATCTTTTCGTATATGCACAACGTGCACAAAAACGGATGTAAATTGTATTGTCCATAGATATCCCTTTGCTTGATTGCTCAGCCAATACAGCAAAATTGCTTTGCCCTTTTTTATTAATGTACACTACTTTGCAATAAATAAATGAATAGTGAAAAAATACTGAATATCCTGTTTTCTGTATGTTCTGAAAAAAAGGTAGTTAGGTAGATAGGAAACTATCAAAGGAATTATTTTCTTGGTTTCACCTTCGTCCATTGTACTTGCTCCATAACTTATATTCAATTCAATTAATTCATTTGGGCAAAATTTACATGGTGTCGTGCATTCATTATCCATTTATAGAATCACCTACTAAGTTACATGTACGAGTAATTCAATTATAAATGACCACATCGTGCATAAAACATATAGTAGATATATAAAATTGACTTAGCCAAAACACCAGGTACCTAATAATTTGATTTTTTTGGTAATTCTAATTTATTAAAGGCTTTACTTATTAAAATACGAATCTTCCTTAAGTGCCTAAATCTATAATTTATTATGCACGCAAAATATGTTCAACTATCTGATGACGCCCGCAAATTTTGAGCGGTTTGGCCTGTGCGTTGTCTGTCAGTCAGTCAGTCCATCCAAGCATATTATATATATTGATTGTATGTTTCACCGTATTTTTTATTACAACAAATAGTTATCAGCATTCATTTTCAGCCGTCATCCCCGAGGTCTTCGGCCACGTGTATGGTGTTCGACAGAAACAACCCTCGGGCAAGCATTCAGCCTCACGTCACGATATATGAGTTGATCCGCGTCAGTGCCGGAAGCTCTGCTTACGACAATCAGATCTCTAATGGAACGCAGGCTACTCGGCTTTCTAGAGGACAATAGAAGCACCTACAGAACAAAATAGGGTATAATCACATACCACAACCGACTTCAATGGGACTGTTCTAGTGACCGTAAACACCACTGAATAGTCACAGGGAAGCAAAATACGCAATTTCGTTTACTTAGATGACGTCATTTTTTCAGTTATTTAGATTTCAAAACCAAAGTACTGGACCGATTTTCATGAAATTTCTATGAGACCAATCTGGACGCATTCTTTCAAATAAAAAGTTCTGAGGTAACAAACATAAAAAACAACCGATTCGAGAACCTCCTTTTTTTAAGTCGGTTAAAAACAGGGTTCGATGCTTCGTAATCATAGATGCCTCTTTTCAAAAACCTAACTTACAAAATCAAATAAATGCAAAAATAGGTAAAATAAGCAGCATAAAATACTTAAATGCTTAAAACTTTAACTATTATCATTTCCATTGGATTTTCCTTCCTTTACGGGCATCTTATCCTGTTTTACCTTATATAACGAAAAGGAAAGAAGGTTATAAACTACAAATATTTTTAGAACTGGAAAGCAGATTTTATTTCCACGAAAAGTAAAATGATATAGGTATACACATATGTGTAAGAACTATTTGAGAACCATAAAACATTACTGTATTCGACGGAATTGCCTCGTAAGTATTGTGTACTATAAGTATCACCTAATCTTAGTCCGTTATAAATATTTGTCCTTAGTTGTATCTCTTACAAGTTCGATTTGTTATAAAAAAGGCTTGCCTTTGTGTTGTGTCCAATAAAATATAACCAAAAATAAATAAAATTGTTGTATGGAATTTATTTTGTTAATTATTTTAATTTCACAAGTATCTAAGTAATTAATGGTATTTTATTTGTCTGATAATGTTATTAATAAAATCAAGAGTGATTGCGTCGTTGCAAGACTTATCTCCATTAATTCTTATCAACTTTACCTACTCACGTTTTCGTGTCGCCGCGCAACATCCTACAAATATTCTAACGGCAAGTTTTTGAGGATGAAGGAAGAAATAAATTCTTAAATAAATACATTTATTGTCTAAATTACTAACCTACGTACATGCCTAGGTTTACATAAAAAATATTATTATCTCCCAGACAAATGTTTCCTCCTCATTAACGCCAAAACTACAGAACCGAATTGTCAAAAAAATATTTTTTTATGTTTTTAAGTAATTTGTAGTACAAAGGAATGTTATTTTACCATAAAATTATTTAAAAGAATTTTAAATACGAGTACTTTTAAGCGTTGTTAAAATACGAGCGCGTTGATGTCTTTTGTATTGAACATTCATACTTATCCATAAAGGCGATACTCTACGACTACAATAGTATCTAAATGGACTGGTCGAAGAATATAAAGTGACCATTTATTTAAATAAAGTATTTTTTCTGTCAATTTGTGGGAGTCATTTCGTGAAAATGAGACGGAAGTATGTAACAGGAATTTGGCCGTCAGATGGTACCAATAATTGATTGATTCAGGCGTTACTTTGCGGAAATCCATAAATATCAACAAATTATATAAATATATTTAGTAATAAATCCGCTTGATTTCTAAACAAAGGTTTTAATTAACTTAACTTTAGTTTAGAACTTTAGTACATATTACTATATTATAAACCAAAGAGTCAACGAACAGAAAACCAAAGTTTAAAGATACGACACGTGTTTCGCCTCTACACGAGGCATCATCAGGAGGTGTGGACTCGCCGAAGTTCGAAACGAGAGTGAATAAACAACGTTGCCCAGCCTGTATTTATACCCATATATTGGTGCTCCTGCATACAACTTGTCGAAATATCTCAATAATGTTCTTAAGTCAAAATCAGGTTTCAATCCAAAATACAGTTTGAAAAATAGTTTAGATTTAGTAAATAAAATCAAGGGTTTAGATCTGCGCCAGGATGTAGGTTGTTGTCTTTGGATGTTGAGAGTCTATTCACAAATGTTCCATATGAGGAATGTTTAGACATTCTCAAGGAACACTTTGAGAAGAAACATTTACTTCCTGAAGAGGTAGAGGAATTGCTTGATCTTACAAAAGTATGCATGGAACAAAATTATTTTCGCTTTAACAATAATTATTTTAAGCAAAAAGAAGGGTTAGCTATGGGTTCGCCTCTTAGTCCGTTAATGGCAGACATTTTCATGGATCATTTCGAAAATAAATACTTAGTAAATTAGGCTAATATTCTTTACTATTATAGATATGTAGATGATATATTAGTATGTTGGACAGGTACTCTTCGTCAAATTGATGTTCTTTTGACAAAAATCAATAACATTCATCCAAAAATTAGGTTCAAACTAGAGTTGGAATCGGAGAATTCTCTCAACTTTTTGGATTTAACTATAACTAGGGTCAATAGGAAACATGAATTTAAAATTTATAGAAAACCTACTTACACTGATGTTACAATTCCAGCTTCATCTTGTCATCCAGTACAACACAAATTAGCGGCTTATCGAAGTTTTGTTCACAGGTAAATGTCGTTGCCATTATCAGAAGCAGATTTCAAAGAAGAGCTCAACATAATTTATTACACAGCACAAAATAACGGGTACAATAAAAACATGGTTGATAATTTGATCAAAAATAAGGTAGCCTTACTTATATGGAAACAATTACTGAAAAGATTTCAAAAACATTATTTAAAAATAAGGTGAGGGTAGCTTTTAAAACAAACAATACATTGCGTTCAATTTGTAACGGGAAGGATAAATTAGGGAATCATAAAAAATCTGGTGTCTATAAATTAACTTGTGATGATTGTAATGCTGTTTATGTAGTTCAAACGGGTCGTAGTTTTCAGACAAGATACAAAGAACATGTTTCAGCGTATAGAAATAACTGTCCAGAAAAATCACATTTTGCAAAGCACTTAATAGACACTGGTCATTCTTTAAACGATAACAATACTTTTAATATATTATATACATGTGAAAAAGGTTTTAGGTTAAATATTTTGGAGTGTTTAGAAATTTTAAAACACAATACAACAAATATTACGCGGTTGAATGATTTAAATACGAGTATTCCAAGGTCTCCTTTGTTGAGGATTTTTGTGACGTCGGATCATACGACAGGCGACTCATCGCCATAACGGGTATAAATACAGGCTGGGCAAGTCCGGTGACGCAGTAACAGCCATCTGCGGCTAACTGCATTAAACGTCCATCCGAAAAAATTTTAACTTTAAAATGTTTATTCACTCTCGTTTCGAACTTCGGCAAGTCCACACCTCCTGATGATGCCTCGTGTAGAGGCGAAACACGTGTCGTATCTTTAAACTTTGGTTTTCTGTTCGTTGACTCTTTGGTTCATAATATAGTAATATGTACTAAAGTTCTAAACTAAAGTTAAGTTAATTAAAACCTTTGTTTAGAAATCAAGCGGATTTATTACTAAATATATTTATATAATTTGTTGAGATGGTACCAACCTTAGAAAAATGAAGTAAATATAATCATTCCAAATTTGAATGTTGCTTATTACCAAGGATAGATGTCTGATGTTATATAAACGACTACAGTTCTGTAAGGCTCGCTCGTTTTTTTAACTGACGCTAGAGATTTGTGATGAAAACAAACCATGGGATGGGATGGGATGGGATGGGCCGGGCAACGTTGTTTATTCACTCTCGTTTCGAACTTCGGCGAGTCCACACCTGATGATGCCTCGTGTAGAGGCGAAACACGTGTCGTATCTTCAAGCTTTGGTTTTCTGTTCGTTGACTCTTTGGTTTAGTTGAACTAAAGTTAAGTTAATTAAAACCTTTGTTTGGAAGTTAAGCGGATTTATTACTAAATATATTTATATAATTTGTTGACATGGGATGAGGTAGCGGAAACACGCTCACGATACTTGCCAGAAGCGAACAATAGGCGAATGTCATCATCAACAAGGCCTCGACTTGGCCGGAATCAAGCGAAAGGACCAGTGAGCTAACAATCTAATAGACATAACACAGTTAATATTAAAAGAAAAATAGGTATCTTATGTAAAATCAAAAGGTTTATATTCATGAATAATTGTAGATGTATTAGATGTAGATGTAATTGTGTTTTGCTGCAATATATTTTTGTTTCTGTGCAAGTTTGATGTCCTTTAATATTGTCCTTTAATTTATTAATATTTTATAATTAATGAAACAGGCTCATATGAAGAAAAAGTAATTTTAAAGCAAGTATGTAAAGACCTATGAAAAAATCTTTGTATGTTTGTACAAAGTTTAACCGGTCTCTCTTGATTTAAAAAGACACCTCTATAAATTTAACAGTCAACGACACAGCGAAGTTGACTTCGATAAAAAAAAAAATACAACAGCAGAGCAGCGAACGACGACGGATGTAGACAGTTTGCGAGCAAGTTTGGTTGAACTCGACGGTGTGTGTCAATTACCTAGTTGAAATTGTAAACAACTAATTGTAAGGCATTATGACCTATGCATTTATAATAGTAGTGTCTGTTGCGATCACTTTGAAGTTATTATTTCTAAGTTTTTCGTTGTATTACACCATGAAAACTAGCGCAGCCAGTGAAACGAAGGTGAGTGGTATTTGTGGCTTATTTCGCAACGAAAAAATGCCGAAATAATTGGCGTGTTGATGTCAGAGTATGAATAACATAGGAAACTACTCTATCTTATGGAAAACATCAGTAACATTATCATATCAGCGATCACAGAAATTATTATCACTGATTTGTTATCGCCGCATTATTAATGAGTTACTTATTTATTATTAACAACTTTCTTGTTTTGAACTAAATCATCACACAAACATTACTACAGTGCAAAGTTATGCGTTCTCTTTTTTTGCAGACACTGTCAATATTATTTTCAGTAAGTGCAAAATATGCACAATACAGTAAGAACATATTGTACCTACTTACTTACTAATTACTTACCATAAGTAATTATAGATAGGTACATTAGGTACATCTTTCTACTAGTCTTATTACAATCAAGCAACTGCAGGCAAGTACTAGGTACCTTCCCTACCCTCTATGTGTCAAGTACCTAAGTTTTATGGCATTCTTAAATCACTAGACTAAAATTGATAAAGCATGC
Organism: Lobophora halterata; assembly: GCA_932526365.1. Classification (NCBI taxonomy): domain Eukaryota; kingdom Metazoa; phylum Arthropoda; class Insecta; order Lepidoptera; family Geometridae; genus Lobophora; species Lobophora halterata. The sequence continues at coordinate 6,262,082 of OW052012.1, forward strand.
TTTCATCAACTCCATAGATTGGAGCAAGGAAAAGCAAGTTAGAAACTATCTAGCTATTTAGGTATAGTAGGTATTATCGAACAAATAAACATGACAAAACCAACCTAGGCACAAAATTGACCAATTTTATTCATCCAGTAAATTAGTTACCTACTTGCTGAACGCCTGATGCACTACTTACTTCCTTATTTAAACGTTTTTAACTCAAGGTTTTGTCAAATTGAGAACCTCCTCCTTTTTTATTTTGGTCGGTTAATAAGCACTTCCTACAGTTCCTTCCTACGGAGTATCACGTAGTTAAACTTAAGGTACTCATTTACTTATTTTAATGTTTTTGTCTACATAATGATTATTTACCAAATTAGAGTAGTTCAATTGAATACAATTAAGTACTTTGGTATGTTATTTTTTTTTATTATTTATTTCTAGTTGAATAAGGTAGGTCTAGGTACTGGTAGTAGTAATTTATGTAGCCGAAGTAACCGTAATAAGCTCCAGATAATCCTCAAAGTCAATGTCAGTTTTATTGCCGTTAGACGGTATTGTGGTGACTGACAAAGGCAGCAAGTACCTACATGGTACTTACCTAGTCCTATCATTATGATTACTTACCAAAGTAGGAACACTATCCAATCGAATGTTTCAATGCTCAGTGATCGATCTCGAAGGATCGCGGATCATTGAAATATAGACTTAATTTCGATAACTTATGCATTAAATTCAATCGATAAAGCGCAGGCCATCATCTTTCCTACCTAGGTACATAAGTGGTAAGCAAATGTATTTTTAGGCAATCCGACGAAGAAGCCCTTTAATGCTTACTTGCACCAAACTGTCAAAGTCCCTAAGCAATTACTTTACTCGCTTGGCAGTTCTTAACGGTCAGAATCTGGAGTATTAAGAACTACCAAGCGAGTAAAGTAATTGCTTAAGGACTTTGACAGTTTGGTGCAAGTAGGCATAAATGAGGTAGTTCCGCCGTACTGAGCTGTCCGTGCGTATGGTACCTAGTACCTCTTACCTACATAAGTTCCTAACCACTTCCTAACGCTCTGTAACGTAAAAAAACGTACCTAAGTAATATTTTTTTACCATAAAAATAGGCCTCACAAAAAACAATAACAAATGTTTATTTTTTTTTGTCTTTATAATGATAGATTAAAAAAATATTTTAATTAAGTATCTATTATTGTTGCAAAGATATTTTAAAATTTTACAAATCGTACATACATACATATATGTACATTTTTAAAATCAAGCATTTGTTTTTAAAACATTCGAGATCTAATACAACACCATACCATAACCATACTCTAATGTGTTCCTATTAGGACGACAAGGAGGACAAAACCTTTTCATACGTCATACGTCGTCATTGATATGCAAGTGATGACTTTGTTACAGGTCGCTGAGGAGAAAAAGCAGAATGTCAAGTCTATGTTGATATCGTGGAAGCAGATTCCTAAGATGTTCCTTCCTCGCTCGCTGTACTGCCCCGAGGCCAACAACATGAGATATATCAACAAATAACGCAAGATAGGTATTTTTTAAATATCATTAAATTCTTGAGCAAATCTTATCTTCTATCAATGTCATCATGGTTTTACGCTACTACGAGTTTCGTCACTCAGTCACAATAATGTTGACTGGTAATCAATAGGAACGATTTTAGGAAAACTAATCTTTCTAAACATGATAAAAAAGGTATCCAACAAAGCCGAATAGAGTATATTATAGAATATTGTGTCCACCAGCTGATGTTAAAGAACGATTTTAATTTCTCTAATTAGTCTATTGTTTGAGTGGTTTTCTATATTTAACTTAAAACAACATCTATTTATTACGTCTTACACCTACCTACATGTATACATATAAGCTAGTTTCTATATTTTACTTAGAACCAACCTCTATCTATAACTTCTTACACGTACCTACATTGATAAGCTTATATCAGAAAATAGATACTAGGTATCATTAGTGTTTCAATTAAAATAGATTTCACTTTTAATGTAAATATATATTGATTTTTTCAGATTTGTACTTACTACTTAGGTAAATTTAACAATAATTATATTAATTGAACAACATTTGTATAATTATTTTAACTAACGATCACTTAAATTAATGACCAGCACTAATAGTCAACATCTTTCACAAGTAAAAAGTTCATTTCTCTAGTGAACTGTGACCATTTCACAGTTTTCTTCTGTAAATCTAATTGTAAATTTCTATTTCTATATTCCAGCGCTTTATTTACGACGAGTCGGTTGAATTCGTGGACGTGTGGATGACTTGTATATTCTTCTATGTCCATCCACTTGCAATCTTTGACTTCTCTCTCAGAGATGGCGATTTTGTCCGATAGAGCCTTCAGCATCAGTAGAATATAGATATCCGAATTGTCAAACATCATTTTGTGCGTGTGTCGGAACGTGACGAGCGAGAGAAAAGCGGCGTCCACCCCGGTTTCCTCTTTTACCTCTCTAACAGCTGCGTCTACTATGTCTTCTCCTGCAATCAAAATTAAAACTATTCTATGTACAGAATAAAACCTACCTATCGTCCAAAGACTCTAACGCCTACTTGCACCAAACTGTCAAAGTTCCTAAGCAATTACTTTACTCGCTTGGTATTTCTTAACAGTTCAGATTCTGACCATTAAGAACTGCCAAGTGAGTAAAGTAATTTCTTAGGAACATTGAAAGTTTGGTGCAAGTCGGCATAAGCAGCACTAATGCCTCCTTGCACCAAACTGTCAAAGTTCCTAAGCAATTACTTTACTTGCTTGGTAGTTCTTAACAAGCCAGATTCTGACCGTTAAGAACTGTCAAGCGAGTAAAGTAATTGCTTAGGAACTTTGGAAGTTTGGTGCAAATCGGCATAAGGAGCCGAAGTCTGACCTAATAGGAAGATGAAAGCTGAGAATACCTAGTATTGTAGTTTACCACAGCCATATATTAATCTAAAGTTTGAATATTCTTTTTAGTTTTAGGAACTAACTACACGATTGGTCGAGTAGCAAGTGTGTTGGACTGCTACGCCGGTGTCGCGGGTTCGATTCCCGCTTCAAGACAAGCATTTGAGTGATGAACATCAATGGTCGTCTTTGTCTGTCTAGGTGTTTGCTATGTATTCTATGCATGTATTTACAAAAAAAAACTATTTGTATTCCATCAGTTATTTGGTTCTTAGTTTACGGCTAGATGGCGTAGTGTGTAATGTCCAAAATATGTATTTATTTTATTTATTTAGAACCCTCTCCGCCACTTGCGGTTAGTATACTACTCAGTCAGTAGGGGCTGTGTGGCTGACTGTCTCACCTATTGACTCAGAAAATGAAAGCTGCTCCTAACTACTACTCGGGCGAGTCAACATGACGTATATACGTGTACGTATATACTAAAAACTAGACAAACATATATATTTTTCTGTTTTTTGAGTACTGATGACTTATTTAAAAACTTATAAAAAATTATACATTTACTTATTCACAGATTAGATAAATAGTTAGTGTCTCTTAGAAAACATACAATATAATTTAATAATTACGTAGGCTTTTATATTAGCACTATATTTATGTTCTCTATCAAGATTATCCAATTCCACGCTGTGCTTTGCACGAACGTCATTCAAGCCAGGTGTCATGTTTATTCGCCCAAGTAGTATAGTGTGTGAGGTTTTAATAAGTCTTACCTCTCTCAACATATCCTCCAGGTAGCTTCCAATGTGGGTAGTTGTAATGTTTTTCCGATATGGCCAGTATTTGTTTCTTGTCATTAAACACCATAGCTCCCACTCCGAGGTTGGTGTGACAGGTTGGTGGCAAATTTGGTTGTGAGTCATGTGGCAACCATTTGTACATCATCACGAAATCATCTCTGGCATGATGAAAATTAAAGCCTTTCTAAAGATACCAAGTATTTTTAATGCAAGGTCATACAAGTCCTACAACTGATTTTGGTACATACACCAAATTTTAGATCAATTGGTGCAGTTGTTTTGGCGTGATTGAGCACAAACATCCAACAATTCATTTATCTACCCGTCCACCTTGTTAGTTTATTCTGTACACGCAACTGTGCTGCCCGGTTACGAATGGCACAACCAAGTGCAAGTCACCCACTGGAATGGACATTGTCTCTCTGTAGTATATGAAGACAAGAAGTGTCAAGTGCACGAAAGAAGCCTCTTCAAGGCGCACTTGAAGTCCTTTCAACACACTGGGCGAAAGAACTATTGACACGATAAGAAGAAGAAGCAGAATGAAGTATTTTATTTCTCTATGGTCTGATTATTTTAAACTCAGCGTCAAACAAGTTGTCCTCTGGCGAACCACGTGACAAAGATGCGAAGAACGCAATTCATATGTCAAATTTGTCACGTGGTTTCACCAGAGGACAAGTTTTTTGAGGCTTACTATACAAAAGGTAAGGTATGTATTTACTAGGGCTTTCAGTCTCGATGACTTTCTGAGTCCCGGGAAAAAAATATCGAGACTCTATGCGGTCTCGAAATTCCCGGGAAAAACGAGACTTTCGAGACTAATTTAATAGTACATAAAGGCACACTCATAGGAATGGTATTTAGGCATTTTATGGCGTATCAGCGAACACATCACAGTTTAACTTTACAATCCAGTATTTGATGATGTTCGGTGATGTCCTATGTTCCTGATTTATCAAAATTTGCGTTTTTCATCGAAATGGTTCCTCATTCCACACATACACACACAAACCAACGAAGGTACAGGGGCCGGAGTCTTTTAATTTGATTACAACATAAACATATCAATGACTCTTGGTATGCACAGCTACATATCCCAATGAGAATGTGTAGCAATCACCGAGGCAGCAAACACCATACTTCGGAGGAAAATCGAAAATCAAAATATACGAATTCTAACCGATAGCATGGCTATACTAAAAACACTAGATAGCAATACTTGCGGCTCAATGCTTGTTAACGAATGCCACCGAGCACTGGAGAGAATAACCCAAGCCAACCGAATAACACTCCAGTGGATTAAGGGGCACAGCAACTCATTAGGGAACGACGCCGCAGACGAGTTGGCTAGAAAAGGATCTGAGACTGGAAGGGAAGGGCCATCTCCCTTCCTACCACTACTCTTTTCTCAATTGCGAGCGTGGATACGCAAACGTACTAAGACACAGCACAGTGAGCGCTGGCTGCAAACCAAGGAGTGCAAACAATCAAGAATGGCCTTTCCGCAACTTGCACCACGTCTAACTAGACGTTTACTTAAACGACCAGATTTAAGAATCATTGTGGGTACTATCACAGGACAATGCCTGCTTAAAAACATCTGCACAACATTGGAAACACAGACAGCCCACTCTGTAGACTTATGCTTGACCGAGGAGGAAACGCCCACCCACGTAATACTGGAATGCGTGGGAGTGGCAAAGCAACGAGAGGAAATCCTCAAAAACCCGAGGTCACTCCGCGATGCCTGCGAAGAACCCAGGAAACTTCTGTGCTTCTGGGCGGAGTTAAGCTGGCTAAACTATTAGTCAGGAAATCCGACGCACAAAGGACCAACAGGAGTCCAAGTGCGGAAAAGGGAGTATGTAGTAGTAGTAGTATTTACATTTACATTCATTTCACACATATTTTTTTTTTTTTAATTTGCCTTAATTTGGTAAGCAAAAGTCATAAGACTATACCACTATACTACCATGTCTTATCCTTGTTTTAGATTATACTAAGGGCTACTCTACACTGAATATTGTTAAGATTTTTATAAGTATCGAAAGTCTCGTTATTCCCGGTACCGAATCCATCAGTCTCGAGTCTCGAAAATAACGAAAAATCGTCGAGACTCTCGAAATTTTCGAGACCGAGACTCCCGGGATGAAAGCCTTAGTATTTACCTGTGCCAATGCTGGAACAAAAGCTGCATCTTTTATGTTGACTTTGAACCAAATACATCTGTTTCCATCACTCATCCATTTTTTAAGTGAATCTGAAAACAGTGGAATATAATTGAACCTTTACATTGATGCCTCAGTAATGATAGTATTATTACCTAAAGCTGTACAGTTTCATAGAAGTTGAAAATGATAATATCATTTATGAATATTATTCAAAAAACCATAATTTACATAGACAACTAAAATGCTTACCTTCTAACTTAATAGTAAACTCTGACTCGCAGCAATACTCTTTGGTAGAATCCACAGTTATTCCATTGAACCTATCTTTATCACCGCTAAATAAAGTTGGAGCTGTAGAGTTTGAATATTTGGTTAGTGGTATAAATCTGAAAAAAATTCCTTCAGTTAAAAAAAATTGTTGATGTGACCAGTTTAATCAGTAATTTGACCTAAATAATATTTAAAAAACAAAGAAACAAAATTAAAAAAAGCCTATGAGATCGCCAAACAGATTGTCATCAGATGTTCCTGGTTTTCCAAGTTTGGAGGACCGGGTCGTGATCATAGGGGCTTTGATGAAACTAGGTTTCTCAGATATAAATAAACACCAGTGGAGAACTTGGTTTATGGAAATAATATTGCTTTCACCTTGTCCATGATTCTTTGGATTTCAAAAAAGTATTAGTTACAGACATCAAATTCAGGTATTTCATTATGTTTTAGTTGGTGTTCCCCTGTAACACTAATAAGTAACTAGGAATTATTAAAGAATTTAAATCACAGATTTATTTTTCATTTCTATATTATTATTATCACAATTATTATCTTCATTTTATTTAAAAAATATGAGTTATGTTTTATTGTAGGACTTAGACTATTTTCGCACCAATATTCGGTGATAGTGATGATGTTCATCATGAAACGGGTATGTATGAGTTGGACAATGCACTGTTCAAGGGTTCTGAGCGATAAGCGCGATGTTTTTATAACATACTAACACGACTGCAAAACAAAGGAGGGTTATGTTTTTGAGTTTATGCATATACCTTTTTTCAGTCAGGTTCGGTTACAAGCCAAGCCAACCTTCCAACCGGTTGGTGGCACTGCCACGCCACACAGCGCGCCCCGTTGCCGATGCCCCCCGCCCGGTGCGGAGGTGTTAGCAAAAGTTTCAGGGTTCATTGTCGAACTAGGGACCCTAGAAAAGCGACGTTCGTCCTTAATTTGGTGCTAGAATAGTCTCTGCTGTATTTGATTGATTGTAATAAAATTCTGACATGACATGACATGACAAATCACATGTGATTTAATTGACAAATGAAGAATTTGGATATGTCGCAGGCATTTTGTATCACTCGGCATTCTAACAAACGGCGTCGTCCGCATTTACAAACACTCGCTGTTTTGTTATATATCTTGGCAAATTGTAAATTTTATTGCCGTCTCGACCGCAAGCAAGAGGCTAATGTAATGAAATGATCAAAGGCAAATAGTAGTTAGGAACATAGTACATACTGTACATAGGTACTTATATTTGTATCATGGTCACCTACAATTTGAACGGATGATGAATTGAGCAAGTTGTCTATTTAGTAAATTAATTGTGGCATATAATAAAACAGCGAGTGTTTGTAAACGGACGACGCGACCGACACGCCACGACGAGACGACGCGAACGCCCGAGACGGGCGACGCGACGCCGCCGTTTATATATTGCCGAGTTATACAAAATGCCTGCGACATTTTCATAATTTTACCATACCTTCCTTCACTAACTCACATTACAAAATAATTTTGAATCGTTGTCTGCGGGACTACTAAAATAAATAAAACTAGTTTCAAAAAATAACCTGATAATATGGAACCTTCAATATTTCAAGGCAGTATAGACAGATACAACGGTGTAACTGTGGACTCAAAGGAAGAAACTTGTGCAGCAGACTTATTTCCGAATGTTCTATCCGGTGAGTTTTGAAAAGTGGCCTTGCAATAACACTTGAGTTGAATTCTTACACCATCCTAAATATTCATTAAACTGATTTAATCCATAATCACTCTACTTTTTAGAATCTTTACAGAAGTGGAGAACCGAAGGCAAACGATGCATCTGGTTCAAAGTACACATCAAAGATGCTGTTTGGGTACCCTTACTAGCAGAGGTACCTACCTTTATTATTTAAAATTTATTATTACTTAAAATTAGGAAAAAAATATAATTGAGATAGTTCTGTATGAGAATGCTGTATTCCAATTTCAGAATGGATTCAACTTCCACCATTCTAGAGATGACTTCGTGATGATGTATAAATGGCTGCCTGAGAACAGCTCTGCCAATTTACCGCCAGCCTGCCACACAAATCTTGGAGTTGGTGGAATTGTGCTAAACCAAAAGAATCAACTCCTGGTTGTAATAGAACAACACACTGAATTGCAGCATTGGAAACTCCCTGGAGGTTATGTAGAAAGAGGTAAGAGGATTAAGTGAGTTTATCAGCAGAAATAGAACTATACACATAGTGAACTAGGTCAAATAAAGTGACAGGATGCCATTTAGGGAATCAACTTATTGTTCCAAGTATCTACCCTATTGGAAATGATTTTCAGCTTGATTGTCACAATTTCAGGTGAAGACATAAAAGATGCAGTTGTACGAGAGGTAAAGGAAGAAACTGGGATTGATGCTGAGTTTGAATCCATGGTCACATTGAGGCATGCTCATAGCGCAATGTTCGGAAACTCTGATATTTATATTGTAGCATTACTGAAAGCTACAACAGATGCAATTGATAAATCAGAAATAGAAATAGCGGCCTGTAAATGGATGGACGTAGATGACTTTATGAACCACCCCAATGTAATTGACTTCAATCGATTCATTGTAAACCAAGCTTTAGATCTCAAAAATCGTAAATTAAAATTTGATCTAAGTAAAAGAACAGTAACAGCAGGAAATAGAACTAGAGAAGTAACTTCACTTGTGTTGAAAGATATGTAAACAACACTATATCTTAGGCAATTGATTAGAAAACATTTTATTGTGTTATCTATTTATAATAAATATTATATAATATAACGTATGTATCTAACTATGAATTATAGATAAGTTATCATTAACAAACACAGTGCCTGGTACTAGTAATAAAATTTATAATATTTATGACATTCCGACACTTAAATAATGTTACCCAGGTTTGACCACAATGTGATAATATTGATAAGAAGCTAAAACAATGCAAATACTATAGCAAAGTTATGTAGGTTACCTACTTTTATTTGTTACAAAAAAAAAATAGGCCTTAACAATTGGATTTTTAATTTTATATAATGAAACATTATTCTAAACAAGTTGTTTTTACTATATCTCTATAGCTAAGTCCTGTCTGATAGACAACCCACTGGCTAAACTACTGGATGTTGAGACTTAAAATTTGAAAGGTGTGTGAAGTGTAGGAGCATATTATGAAAGGGATATTGTTAATCCACAACGCAAACGAAGTTGCGGGCGTCAACTAGTAAAATGTTTAATCATGCAAAACTTATGATCAAGATCGTTTTTGGAAAATAAACATTATTACCTAATATTACAAATAATAAAACAATCCAAAAAAGCCCACAAATATGTACTCCACTCAATAAAACACAACTCTTATATTTTTAAGACAAGTTCTTAGCCTAATGTTTATTTATTGCATTTACTAGCCTAATTAGTAATTACAATTAGGTACCATTACCATTATTCTCACAGCTATACATTTGTTAGAGCATTTGCTTTTAGAAGATAAAATAAGTAGAACCATTGATTTAAACTTAAACCCAAATTTGCCTACATGCATGTAACACAAAAGTAAAATGATTTTTTTGAGTAAGTAAAATGATTTTTTTACAGATAAAAATGCTCAGTATTCAAAATACCTAATTTCTGTAAATTTTAACTAGTCATTTTATAAACTATGCTTATGTATTATGTATTCATGAAAAATAATATGATTATAGAATACTAACATTGTCATTTACATACTCTTGTGGAAATACAATAAAAGATGTCATTTCATGTTGGTATTGCAAACTTTTTATGATTCGAAAAATAAATTGTGTATCAATCTAATTCTAGAGCAGAAGGATGGTTTGTTGGTCCCCCTTCGTCATCTGAGCTATCTACATCACCAATAATTGACTTTATTAGGCCACCAAACATTGAGTTACGACTTCTCATGGCCGGTTTTAGTTGGATACCAAACCATATGCGACCAATGTTGTCCAAATATCCTGAGTAGTTTGGGTCCCTATTTAAACTTATGGCATACCAAGTCCTTAGCACTTTGAATTGTGGAGTGTGCTTCCTGAAAAACAAATTATCAGCTGTCAAGGAATAAGAGATACATTTTTAAGGGAATGTTATTACTTAAAATAGTAATGTTATTTGGAACTGGGCATTCAAATTTCAACTTTCAAAAGAAGACAACTTACTGTTCAATTGCCCGTAGCAGAAACCAGAGAAAGTTCAACAGTGGCAAGAAGTATGGAGGTCCACTGTCGTTTTGTATAGTAGGGTGAGTGGCAGTGTATTCATGAAAGGTATCTGATGCCATTTTAACATTTCTAAGACAGAGGAACTGGAAGACTGCTTGTGCTATGAATAAGTCAATTTCTGACTTCAGCCCTTGGGTTGTGTGCAGCTCAATAAGCATATTTGCATATGCCGCACCATTGCTTGAATGTAAAAAGTGTTTATGGGCAACTGTATAATTATTTTCTCTCCAATAAACCTCTGCAATTTTCTGAAACATTCACAACTTTAATACCATAATTGAAGTACCACCGTACTTCAATGGTATAGCCTGCCTGAATGGAATAGTTCAATGGTATTAGTGTAATTTACATGCATTATTTAGTAAAGAAACTTATTTTTTGTTTATATTTTTCCATACCTGATGTAAATATGGGTGACCTTTTTTATTACTATCCATGGACCATTTCACAGCATTTGTAAGGAAGGCTTCTCTCTCGGGTATACTAGGATTCATTAGCCCAAATAAGTCTCCTAATTTCTCGACCCATTCTGTACAGGGCTTAGTATCAGATTTGTTTAGGACATCTATGAGTAAGTTTGCCAAATCTGCACCACTACCTTGTTGGTCATGTTGAAGTAGCAATGTCGCACCTTTGTTTAGTAAAACTAATAAATCTGCATACTTCTTTTGACTTAGATATCTGAAATGTAGAAAAAGTATAGTCATTTACGTGTAACTTTCAATTTTTTATTGGTTTGGGGTTAGGTATGTGGAACAACAAACAGACCTGAAATACAAAGTCCTGTACATCTGATGCCCTTCATAATATTGTCCTGAGTTAATTGATGCTTCCAGTTTTTCTAACACTCTTCCTATGCCTCTGTCTCCACGGTTAGCCATAGTTTAATTTCCAGAAAACTATTTTTTTCCACATTACAATAATCAATTTACGCCATGAATGACAGAAATGAATGAATGATGATGACACAAATAATGACAACATCGACAAATGTCATGCATGTCATTTAAACTAGTCTACAGATAAAACATACTCACGTATGATTCGCGATTCGATTTGAATCGGATACGATTTGTGGATATACGATTTCTGTTTCTTTTCTTTTCTTTAATTCCGATTAATATTGCCAGTCTTGCAATAGTTACGTTGACATCGGAAACCGGAAGTTAAAGGAGAAGACAGCAGTGGGCTACATTGCAATTTGATTGCAATGCACGCAATGCAAATAAATAAGTTAATGCAATAGGCTTGAAATGGGTTGGTTGTTACATGCATAAACATTTGTTTATTTAAATCTTTAGAATTTTTCATTGTCGGAAAATTAGATTATCTAAATTGACAAATGTTGAAAAACTGTAAACGCAACGCAAGTACCATGCTCTTTAAATCAGACCAATCACGGCGAAAGCTGTCGCCCTCTGATTGGTAGGTTAGGTGGAATTATCTTTTAATTTTATTTAATAAAACGATTCTAGAACCGTTCTGTGATGCTATAAAATATCTATACCTATTTTATAGCAGACTTTCGTAGTGTTTACAATACATCGATAGATATAGATAGAGATATTGTGGGTGGTTCTAAATACCTACATCTCCACACCTAAGCATGGAGACAGTGGTTGTGATAGACTTGCGCATCCACTTGTATTTGTATTTGTATTTATTTATTTTACTTTAATTAAAACGGCAGCAGCCAATTATATTAATTAAAGAGCGAATTACTAGGGTAATATATAACATATGATTAAAACAGATAAATTAAAATCTAAGGAAAATGGAATATAAAATTAAGTAAAATTGATAACAATAATTTAGGAAAATTAAAAAATGAATTAAATAAAACTGAATAAATTAATAATTAACATTCATACATCTCGCTCACAAAACCTCAAACATTCCGACAAAATCTTCGTCCAAGTATCCGCAAAGAGGTCTAAACCAGGGTTGTAGTCCAGGAGAGCGTTGAGAGCGGTGAGAGCGCGCGGCAGTGGTGAGGCGGCTCGGGCCGCTGTACGCGATCTAGGCGCGGCAAACAACCTCATCTTCATCATTAGAGCTTTCGCCAAAGAGAATATAACCACTACGTTTAGCTTTCGCTAGAATGAATGATCGCTAAAAATGTTCGTAGCGATGTTTGGTTCTATGCTTGGCTCTGTTCGTTGTTCAGATCGACAAATATAAAAACGGCGAATGCTCGATTTTCTGTTACAAGTGAATGCCCAATTCTATAAACACCGATTCTATAAACAGGAGTTAGGTAGCTTTATAAAATATATACCTATTACACTTTTGCTTTGTACCGTTAGTCCCCGAACAATGTCGTTTTTTGCACCTACATAAATCCTTAACGCCATCCATTATTCACATGAATTACCATACAGCATGTAGTGTAGGTAGTGTTCGTATCAGCACCCGTTGCTCCTATAAACTTTACCTACTTAATTTCTTATATGAAAGAATGTATTTTTTAAGAACAAGGCTCTAATCCTACTTTCCTAGTAATTAATACTATAAAGACATAATCAAGACAGAAGTTGGCAGTGATAAATTTGAAACTGCATCGACTATTATACCTACTTAGATATTAAGTTTCTTTGTTCTTTGGATCATCTATAATGTAGTTTCGAGAACAGATACTAGAGCGACTCTGCCGCAATGGGGAAGCAGGTACTACAGTAGAGTTAGGTACCGTACCGTAACTGCCCCTTTACTTTTTATAGTTTCCACTTCAAAGATGTTTTTTTCTAAATATATGGGTAGGTATATATCATGTATTCGCACAAAGCGCTTTGTTCCAGACAAGATAAACCATAAAATGGCTGAATGGCTGCAAAATGCATTATTTTGATGAGTTCAATTATACGGGTGTGTAAGTAACTGGTTATAAATTAGCGTGTAGGTAGGTACCATAGATGAATAACGGTGTTCCTATAGAACACCAAGATGGACAGTATCAAAGCAAAATGGATGCGGAATGTAGGACAGAAAATTTTCAGACATCCTGTCAATAAAAATGAAATATCTGTGTATTTTCAAATAATGTTTGTTAATTTTTACGATGTACCTAGTTTCATTAACAATGAAAACCCCTAGTAGCTTTAACATTATAATATTTATCCAGCCCTGTTAATTCTCTTTTTCGAAAATAACCGTCGGACCAAAAGTTACCTACTAGAAGTTAGCCAAAGTGGCTCTCTTTTTTATGGCGCATTTTTAATGTTCTACATTGTGATTTATATTCTTTAATACATCAGTGGTATCTACATTATATGTACTTAAGGGGCATCCTCAAATCTTTCACTTTTTTTGTTCACGAAATCAAAAAACATGGACAAAACGAATAGTGTGAAGAAATTACTAGAATACGGGCGTACTTTTTGAGTATTTGTCCGAAACATTTTGTATGGAATTCGGATTTGAGGATTACCCTTAATCTATTTTTTTTAATCGGTATTATGTCACCCCTATATTAACGTTGAACCCCATCCCTTTGGTGTGGTAATAAAGAGAGGTCAAAGTGTAATTCGGTTTTTCTCACCATTGACGTGACCTCAAAAGGACCCTCCATGAGGTCAAAGCTTACGTGTTCACTTGAAAGGACGTCTGGAGTAATACTTATTGTGTTGTTTACTCTACAGAACTGAAACATAATACAATTTGATCGCAGTGCAAAGAGGTTCGAGTGCTAACTATTTTTGATCCAGCTAGCAAAAGCCTTTGTTTTACAGATAAGTATCTAAGTACCTAAGTACTAGGAATAAATTAAAAAAAAAACAGTAAAGGTCTAATAAATTCGCCAAACTATTAGGTACGATATTGCACTACCGTCCTTTATACTCGTAGTAGGTAATTAGGTATACCTACATTACAAATTACAATTTTGCACTTTATGTTTTAGTTTCTCAAGGTCTAATAAAACTGCATTCATAAAATATAACTATTACGGGTCCTCATTATAGTAACTACCTACCTAACTTATTTTTCTACTTACATAGTCCTCTTTTGTCCGTTTTTGTTTCAAATATTCTCTGATATTCCAAGGTTGCCAGTAAGAGATCGCTCTTAGCAATAAGGCAGCCCATCGTAGGTTCTATTTTTTCTTGTTTTTTGATTTGTGCTTATGAATTTTTATTTATATATTAGAAGTAAATAATATCATTAATATTTAATAGTACATAGCTCTTGATTTGATTTGAATAATTACTAAAATCTCAAAGAAAGACTACGTATAGTACAACTGAAATGAATTAAATGAGAATTGTAGGCTGACATGTAATTTAACACAGGCAACGTGCTTTCTATTGTATTGTAGTAGGTACTTTTGTTAGTCTTGCGAGTGGTCTCCCCCTCAAAACTGGAACAATTAGGGCTGGTGCAAACCGGATACAAGCGCGACGTGAGCGTGACGTGGGCATGACGTAAGCGAGCCGTGAGCATGACATGAGCGTGACGTGAGCTTGACGTGGCATGACGTGGGCGTGACGAAGCGAGACGTGAGCGAGATGTGAGCGTAAGATGAGCGTGGCGTGAGCGTGTACGCAGAGCGGTTGTAATGTATGAAATGTCATGAGGCTATTGGCTTGAATCGAAGTTTAATCAAACCACCCCAAACTCTCTGTGGCTTCACGACTACAACTTTATTATTACAGTCAGTAACCTTCTGCCTATGTTAATGTAATCAAAATATACGTAGTAGCTCTGTTTCCCAGGAATCGGGATTTGCCTCTTCCTTATGTAGTGTGGCTTTTGAGTGTCATATTAATTTTCGTAATGGTTCTGTGTGTTCGTTTGATGTTTCGGTGACCTGAAAAGCAAAGTCAAAGTAAAAAGTTAATAGTGACTTTGTCTGAGAAACCTCTTGGTTTAGGCATCTCGTGCATTTTTGTCCATCAAATACCTAGCTAGGGTCAGTTTACCCCACCTTCAAGCACTAATTTATCTTCACCTCCGACGTCTGGAACTTTTGATTCAGGCAAGTTGACAAGCAAATCCACCAATATAATAAATGCAAAAAATTGCGGGGATTGATGGAATGATGGATATATACTTATGATACTTTAATAATCTGTAATCAAGCCAAATCGTTTGAACTGAATGAGCGAATTAAACATAGTGATAACATTTGTACATATTTCTGCTTTTGTTGTTTAGTGGTTTACCAAAATCGCATTAATTTTACTTATAAATACATATATATACCTATATTTATATAAATACTTGGTTATCTATAATTTGCGTATTTAAAAGCTGTTCTTTATTTAATACGCCAGTACAATGATGCCTTCTAAATGCCTACCGGTTTCTCATCAGGTTACCGAAGTGCTGCGTCGAGCCCGTTCTCTGGAGAAGGCTAAAGTCGCTCCAACAATAGCATTTTAAGGGCTGCCTCTGATAACGTATATAATAATATAATCTTCAAATATTGGATTTCCGTCCATCTGGACCATGAATATAGATTGGGGGCGACAGCCGATAGTATCCGAGATCTGTGACCTGCACGGAAACAAAAACTCACATCACACGCAAAAGTGCATGCAAGCAATTTCAAATTAATGTAGTCATCTACCTTGTCAGAATTCTTGACAGACGAAGAATGTCTTTGCAAAATTAAGAGTATTAATATAAATGTAAAAGTTTGAGAGTGTATTCATGTATGTGCAGCTGACTGTGACGTGAAGCAAAGGACGTGGTGGCCGAGTGGATGAGGCCCTTGCCTTGCGATCTGATGGTCGCGGGTTCGAATCCCGGTGGCAGCCATGTGTAAATAGGTTTTTTCGGTCGAAAAAATCTACGTATGCACCCCACGTTCTCGCAACGGTGAAGGAAAACATCGTGAGGAAACCGGCATGTCGTAGAACCTAAAAAGTTCGAAAACATGTGTCGAGTGCACGAAAGGAGCCTCTTCGAGGCGCGCTTGAAATCCTTTCACCACACTGGTTCGAAGGAACTAGTGACACGATAAGAAGAAGCTGACTGTCCCTTATAATAATTTGGACTTAAAGCTTAAAACATACTTTAAGTGTTCTCGTATCACTTTACTAGAAACTAGAAAGACCAATTAGGTCGGTCGTGTCACAGCCCGACATCCGAGCGGCTCACCTAGCTGCAATGGCTGACACTATGATGTATCGCGCCGCTCGCTCCTGCTCCACTTCGATGAAACGATGGAAATAAGCAAGCTGGTAGTTTATCAGCAAAGACAAGAAGTACTGGCTAAGCATATTTTGGTGGTAGAGTGGCAAGTGCGTTGGACTGCTACGCCGAGTGTCGCGGGTTCGATTACCGCTTCAGGACAAACATTTGTGCGATGAACATCGGTGTTTGTCCTGAGTTTTGGTGTTCTCTATGTATCATATGTATGTACGAGTATTTACAACAATAAAAGGTATATATGTATTCTATCAGATAACTGGTTCTCATAGTACAAGCTTGCTTAGTTTGGGGCTAGATGGCGTTGAGTGAAATGTCCAAAAATTATTAGTATAACATTATTGTAAGGGATAATCTTAGGAAGGTTCAAATTGGCATACTATTCACTTCTCTTAGAAAATATTGTTTGATGTCATAACCAATCTCAAACTGTACGAAAATAAGAATAAGTATCAATAAATTATCTTTATCCAACACCGCAAAAAGTTTGAGAAAAAATCTAAGAAAATAATGATAAAACTGGTAGACAGTAAAAAACTGGAATTTATGAGTTTACTTGAAATCTTTATAGGTTTGTAATTTTGGCTCGGATCCAGAGGGGGTTTCCTTCATCCATGTAAAGAACTTACGATTTTATGAAAAACGTAAAATATATCCAGTATGAAACAATAAATAGTTTCTAATACTTTTTAAACCTCATCGTTAAATTGATATCAATAAAAATAAATAAATGCTTATTGGAATCTCCAATGCCGAATATAGACGAGAAAAAAATAAAAATTTAGTCAAACCGATTATCTTTTATCTTTATATTTTTTATATTATATTTTAGAGTACCAAGTTCATTCATATGTTCAAACATCATTGAAAATTGTTGTACCAATCTGCTACGAACCACTACGAGTTCGATTGTTTAATCTACGAAACGCAAACGAGCAAGCTGCTACGATTTACTAAGAGTTCGTAGCAAGGTGCTTCAATTAGCTTGAGGTTTTCATTAAACTGTCAGATATGACAGCTCATAGCAAGCTGCTATAAACCGCTAGCTGTTTCATTGTCACCTCAATGATTCCCTTTGGTCAAAAGTTTGCTTCAGTTTTCGGCGGTTTCTCACTTCAGTGGACATACGAGCGGCGCAACAAAGTGAAAAGCTCAGACTGAATCGTGTTTTAGGCGTGAATACAGCGATAGAGTCAACTATACATATTTAGTGAAGTTACTGGGCTTTCAAGACCGTCTATCTATAATGTTTAAAAGTGGTCAAAAGCTATTATAATATCAGTGTTCTACTGGTTGAACTGTTTTGGTTATGGGCAAGCGTGAACTATTATCACCAAGAGAGTGAGTAGCTTGTTACTTGTTTAATAAGAAGATCACTATTAATTTTTTATGTAAAGAAAATTACAACATTATGAATATTGCAGTATTCTACCGGACATTGCAATTTTAACAAAGTTATGCAAAGCACTGTAGTCATGTGCAGACGTGACGTTTTTTTGTGAACGCCTTGCAACTTTGTACTTCACAAAAAATATATTAATAAATCATATTTCATTAGGTATCTACCTACATAGTAGGTATGTACGAGTACTAACTTATTTAATGCCTAAAGACTGGACTCGAATTAAAATTACGTTTATTAAATAGCCCAAATTATTTTTAATTATTTATATGTCCATGCACTGTTGATACAAACTGTTTGACACAAAACAAAAAGGTACGGAAATAAACGAAACAAGGCAAAGTGGTACAACTAAGTCTTGAGACGGATGTAGCCCGGAACTCGCGAGGCACCGTTTATATTGTTGCGGTATTTCCGTATTGGGTGTATGCTATTATTGGGTGACAGATATTGCGCCTCTAGGGGCCTTGTTGTACAATATTCTGGTGACTTTTGATTGGAGTTTGTCGATCCAACTTCGGGAACAATGGAGCCGTTTTATTTTTCCGTGCCGCTGTTGAAATCGGAATACCATTGTTATTTTGTTTTGTTTGGTTGCTTGCGTATCGGAACGATAAGATTTTTAGGAAAATACGGGGATTTGAACAGTCTGAATTTACTTATCAATAAAAAATGGAATTGGTATAATTATATATTAAGTATTTATCTACGTTTCGAATTTTATTATCTTGTCAAACTTATAAATTTATTACCTAGTAAATTCTTTATGAAAAATAATCTAGACCTATAGAAACCCTTTTAAGTATTACCTATTTTAAATAACTAGCTGACGCCCTCAACTGCGTTTGCGTTGCGAATTAAGAAAATTTAGCTTTAGGCTGTCTGTCAGTCAGTCAGTCAAGTCCAAGCCTTTTTATATATATCGATGGTTGGTGTGGATAGATGAATAAAAAAAAATGTATTTATTCAGATTACTCACAATCCATTCATGTCATAAATCATATTACTAAAATAAAAATAAAAATTACCATATTTACCTTCTTTATTTACCTACCTAACGAGTTAAGACATTGTTTAGTTTATTTTTTTGTTCAGCGTGGGGGTTTATTAGGGTTGACTGACTAAGGGATAGTCATTTATGAATGTTTAACCCTCAATCACACCAATACTTCTGAACCAATTGAGCTATAGTTCTGTTTGGGTGTAGGCTACTTTTTATTCTGATAACACGCAGGCCACAAATTGCAGCTAAAATCATCATACGAATTGAATCAAACATAGCTCGTATTAGGCAAATATCAATAAACCTACTAGCAAAGCCGCAATATGCATTGCACGCACACGGCACATAAGATACCAAGAATGCATACCGTTCAGACAATAAACGTAACTTAGTTCAGATTAACGGTGCGTTTCCTCCGTGCGTCGTGGAGCTGGGCGGATGCTGATGCACGTGCTCGAAATCTCTACTTCGAGCACTGTGATTGGCCAATTCAGGGTCCGCTCCTCTCTACTCTACCCAGCTTCGCGTCAGTGGAAGTGTCCTAAGTCGTCGCAAGCATATACTATCCTATCCTACTAATATTATAAACGCGAAAGTTTGTAAGGATGGATAGATAGATGGATGTTTGTACTCTTTCACGTAAAAACTACTGAATGGATTTTAATGAAACTTTACAATAATATAGCTTATACATCAGAATAACACATAGGCTACAATTTATAAAGATACCTGCGCAGACAAAGTCGCGGGCACCAGCTAGTATTGTATAAGGTAACCAAGACGTTATTTAGTTTTTTCAATTATCCGAGAAAATTTCTTATAACGATCTTTCTCGTTTCAGTGAACAACGGCGGAGTGTGACGAATTGTACAACAAACATTAGAAAACAGTTTACAAAAACAAAAATTCCGATTTTCTTCTTTCGAAAACCGTTTCATGGTCAAGATAAAAGCATTGATTTCCTTCAGTTATTAAAATAGCCTTTTGCACATTTGCTGCTTGCTTGCATAGGTATTATTGTATTGGATTCCTCGACGTATTTGGCATCAAGCCATTCACGACACTTCATTTGTTGAAACCCATCGAGCCGTTTAGTATACAGGATACGCTTTGGCTCTCAGACTATAGAAACACACTCGGTTATACATAAACATACATACATATGTTCGTTCACACACATGGATACAAATAGGTACCTTCCTTATTCGCAGTTAAGTAAAAAAACAGGAAAATTGTAAACGCTAAAAAATCCCCCGAGACTCTACATTGTTATGATATTTCGATTAAGTTTTGTCGGTAGAAAAACAAGAATGTAATAAAGTCTACATACAAAGGTTTTTGATGTTTATTTATTTCAGCGTCAAGTGTACTTAATGCTATTGGAATTTGAAGCACCCTTTTGGAACTTATGTAGGTATTTAATATATGTAATATAATATATTTAGATACATAAATACGTTAGTATCTAACATATCACCTAATAGGTGATTTTTTAAATTTTCAACTTGGGCGTTTTTTTTAAATGTTATTTTAATACAAGTATTTTGAATGAGCTGCTGACCGTAGCTTCGCCCGCATGGTGGGAAATTCAGGCTCAATCAGTTCAGTAGTTTTGGCGTGATAAAGAAACAAACTTACATCTATCTTACAAACTTTCGCATAAAATTTACCTACATAGCATAATCAGCCTATTATTTTCTCACAGCTAGGATTTGGGCCTACTCTCGGCTATGTACAGTCAGCTCCACAGACATGTTACATCTCAAGCTTTCAAATTTATATTACTCCTAATTTTGCAACGAAAAGTGCACGCAAGCATTTTCTCTTACTTGTTAGAAGAAGAATGTCTTAGCAAAATTAAGAGTATAATATACTGTTAAAGCTTGGGAGTGAAAACATGTCTGTGCAGCTGACTGTACCTACACTGTACAAATATTTATATTCAACTAGGTTTGTTTTAATAACGCAGGTTTCTCCTTAATCTTGGTGAAAAGATGACTCCGTTAATAACAGTTATTAAAAGTTCAGGGAATTTTAAAAGGTAATTATTAAAAATGTTAATACAAA
Source organism: Lobophora halterata (assembly GCA_932526365.1). Lineage (NCBI taxonomy): Eukaryota > Metazoa > Arthropoda > Insecta > Lepidoptera > Geometridae > Lobophora > Lobophora halterata. The sequence continues at coordinate 6,283,128 of OW052012.1, forward strand.
GTCGCAAAGTTTCGGGATAAGGTTTATTTTGGAGCTATAATTACCTAATGAACCAATCTTGACTTATGAATATAAAGCAAACTAATTAAGTAGTTATGTACCCGTGTACTTGATTCGGACTACTTTAGTACTTACTATTTATAATTCGACCTATTTTTTTTTTATTCAAACCTAATATGCGCTTATTCTCTCTACATCATCGGATAGGTTTTTTCACAATCCATCAAGCTCTATGAGCATCAAAATTAAAATTGCGTAAACCATCTCATGAATTTTACGATTTTATTTGCCTCCATCATGAGATAAGATTTTACGCACTCCATCATCAGACCACCATGCGGGAAAACTCTCCTATGTTTATTCATTAAAATCAAAATTGCGTAGCAATGATTAAAATACTTAAAAACAACCACACATCCATCTTATTAATGACCTTAGCTTATATAAATCGTGTTCAATAAAACATCTCCCCTTTCGTCTTACTAAGCGCTACAGCGGTGTTTGACCTGAGTTAGTGCTGTCGTAGATCGCTAATGTGTTCGCTGAATATGTATTCAAATGGCAGTGATCAGCGTAACGGTCCTATTGAATAAATTCAACATCTTGTAAAAACACAATTTTCTTGCAGCTTTTATGTTTTTGACTAGCAACTTGGTTATGTCTACGGGGTGATAAACCGAGTATTTTCTGGGGCCCTAATTACAAGCTCATTTTTGGCGAGTTTAAAAACTAGCGTGTGAGCGTGTTAGCTTTTGGGAAGGATTGTCAACAATCAGATGGGCGTGTTTACACGCTAAAAGCAAAGTCGCTGACTTGTAGCGTGTAAAAAATACTGTGTGTCATGTTTAGTGATAGTTGCCTGTGACATTTTCAAGGGCATACTAAACCGAAATTTTAGCCCAATTACAGTTTACAAGAAGAATAAGAAACAAAATTGTGTATAGCAATATCCTAAGTAGCTATGTAGATTGTATTGTATTGTATTTATTTATTTTACTTTAACTAGAACGGCTTACACCAATTATACTAATTAAAGATTATACATTTGTCAGAACATTACATTATTCAAAACATAAAAGTCATTAAAATAATCAATAAATATTAAAAATTCAAAATTAAATTATTAAAGTTTCTTATACGTCCTCGCAAACAGATCACAGTCCGGGTTGATCGCCAGGAGGGCGTTGAGAGCAGCAAGGGTGCGGGGCAGGGGCGAGTAAGCGCGCGCGTCCGTGCGGCAGCGGGGCACAGCGAACAACCTATGCTTCCTTAAACGGCGATAGTTGTCAGGAGTGAAGAATTGTGCCAGCTCGTTATGTAGATCAGGAGCGTCGATCAAACCGCGGAAAATTTTACAAACTGTGACGATCTGATCATTTGCTCTTCTGGTTTCTAAGGAATTAAAGTTGAGGCAACCTTGCAAGAATTTAGTCGGGTACATATATGGGTAATAGCCAAAGTTGTGCTTGTAGAGGTACCTAAGGAAAGCTTTTTGTACCTTTTCCAATTGAAGCTTGTAAGTGCTCTGATGCGGGTTCCAAACGCAAGCGCTTGCTTCCAGTTTAGTACGGACTAGTGCACTGTACAAGAGCCGAATGACATGCTCGTTCTTAAAATCACGCGCATTCCGCAACACAAAGCCTAGGCGCTGGAACGATTGCTTGGCTACTGCAGATATGTGCCCGTGAAAGGTGAGCTTTTGGTCGAAAGTAACGCCTAGATCTCTCATTGCTATAGTTCGAGTTACTGTAGTGTTATCAATCTTGTAATCGTTTAGCGTTAGGTTCCGCTGTGGGAACCAAAACTCATTACATAACACTTGGAAATATTGAAGTTCATTTTGTTCGCAACACTCCATTCATGTACTGCTGTGATGTCTTTCTGTATAGCTACACAGTCTGCTTCCGACTCTACTACAGAATACAGCTTCAAGTCGTCAGCGTAGAGTAGGCACTCTACATGTTTCAGGACAGTAGGTAGGTCGTTTACCATCAGGAGAAAGAACAATGGACCGAGAATAGAACCCTGACTGACCCCAGAACGAGTATGATAAGGAGCGGATTCGTAGATACCTAGTCTAACATATTGTTGACGATCTCTCATATAATCGGCAACGAGTCTGAGAAGGTTTGGTGCGAAACCGATGCCGCTAAGCTTTGTAAGAAGAATATTATTATTTACTTTATCGAAAGCCTTTTGGAAATCAAAATATAGAACATCCACTTGGCGGCCTCGATCAAGATGCACTGAAATGTATTCTACGAGCGTCAGTAAGTTAGTGTTAACTGATCTTTTTGCTCGAAAGCCGTGCTGTGCATTAGTTAATTACTTTTCTACTTGAGAGTATATTCGCCGGTGGATAATATTTTCGAACACCTTTGCAGGCGAGGACAGTATCGCAATGGGTCGGTATTCCTCAACGGCGCTTTTCAGAGAGCTTTTAGGAATGGGAGTAACTCTAGATATTTTCCATTGTGGAGGGTACCGCCCAGTACTCAAACAGATGTTAAAGATATGACAAAGTGGGGCAGACATAACGTTAATCAGTAGTTACTCGTAGATATTAGCTACGCACTGTTATGGAACGTAAGTACGTACCATAGCAGCGCTCAAGGTACCATAGTTGTGAAGTTATAAATTAATGTGCCCGTCTCTACTTAATGACATGATTTAATTAGCAAAATGGCTGCTGACTTCCGTTAATGTTCAACAAAACAACATTTGAACTAATTTCGATGTCGCCTGAATTTTAGTTCAGAAATTATGACTTTAGGATATACTAGCATGAAACATTATTTAATGGAAATGGAAGTACTAATGAGTATTTTATACCTAAAGTAACGGTAGGTACAACTCTAATAATCGAATTTTGACGATAGCTCATAAACGTTTATTTGCTTACCGCCTGCTCTTTCCAGTTAGAGGTTGATATTATCGATTTGAATAAACTTAAAAGCGTAATCAGAAGATCGTAAACTGGCATAGTCAGAATGTTGTTTTCGTGGAAATTGCCTAGCCTTGAACATTTAGTAGGTACTCACTACTTTGTTACGTAAAATGATCGGCAATTTCAACTTTTTATGGCTATGTTTACAAGTGACTCTGAATAAATTTCCATTAACAACTATTTACTCTAAATTATTTTTATATTGAATGGTACCGAATGGTGCCCTGACGCGACACGGCGACGACGCGGCAGACCGAGAAGGTGTCGGGACGAGCTCATCGCGTTCCGCCCAGACTGGACCAGTTTGGCACAGGACAGGGAAGAGTGGAGGAAATGGGGGGAGGCCTTTGCCCAGCAGTGGGACAGCGCAGGCTCCATATATATATATATATATATATATGTTATATAGACCCCATTTTCTGGTGTACAGCGATTGATGTAAGTGCCATTGAATTCAGAAAATTATTTTTATCTATGGTAAATTGGTAACCAAAAAATATTACTACCTACCATAAACGAAACCGAAAGACAAAAATGTTATGCACTTATGTATGTATGTATATCACTACTAGCTGCGTCATTACATTCTACCTACATATATCTAAACATTGTCTGCTCAAAACCAGAAATTATTTTTTTGATAAAAAAATGATCTAAATGTGCATAAGTATTCAAAATAAGAAGGTACTGACAAGGTGTCGTAAATTATAATTTTCCACTTTTCTGTTTTAAAGAAATTACTACTTTATGTGAAGAATTTGGCACCCACCAACCAGCATTGAGCTTAAGGATAATGGATTGTACCTACACCGTATTGAGACTTGGCGTACGCAGCCAAAACCATAATCAAGTGGGCTAATAATATTTATTAAAATTAATGGTAATATTTAAGGGTAATAGTGTTTGAATTTATGGAAATGTTTACCTACTCGTTTATGATACTTGGCATGCCAAGTGGCTGGTGTGTGCATTGCCTTCAATTTACTAAATTGGATTGATTGGGCCCATTCAGTGCCAAATCAACGAGTAGACATAATCCTCTTGCAATTATGTATTATAGGTCGATTGGAGCACAGCCTAACTCATCATAAGTGTCTGCCTTCTTGCAATAAACATAATAATAAGCAGTAAATAAAATATTGTCTTATTGATGCAGAAGTTTAGGTAATAGCAGAGTGTGTATTGATTTCGTTTTTATTTCTTACAACAGTTGCGTATAGAGGGTCAAATGTCGCGCCAGAACCTAAACGTACCCACTCTTTTTGTACTTAACCAACAAACCCTTTTAAAAAACCACCTTTAAAGCTGTAAGGTTTCACAAAAAATGCATTTATCTCTTCGATTCTAACGACAATGCAATGTTTGAGCTCTTGGATGCAAAACCAGAATGTTTAAATTGGAAAAACGAAAAGCGACGAAGAGCAAAACTCGTGGTTTGTAATGGATTTAGAAATATTCGAATATTTTGCAATTCAATTTGAGGTTTGGCGATGCAATTGGGGTTAAACAGAATCGAGTACATAGCTGTTACTTGGGAAGCAGCCAATCAATTAGAACCGACACATTTTAGGCTTATTTTTTATTTGAAATCTGATGCAAATATCTTATGTCTACGTACTACGTAGGTATGTGGAGAATATGAAAGTAAGTCAAAATTTTAGGATGTGCTATTTCAAATTCCGAATAAAATATAAAAGTTGTTCAAAATGTGTAAATCCTTTGAATATTGCACGCTTATTCGAGAGCAAGACAGTGCAGACTGCAGAGCTTCATTCAGTCTCAGTTCGTTTCAGTAAGTTCGGGTACTTAGAATCCACTCAATATATTTTTATAAATAAATAAATGTTTAGACATTTCACACAACGGCATCTAGCCCCAAACTAAACAAGCTCGAACTATGGGAACCAGATAACTGATAGAGTAGGTACATACTTATATACTTTTTTTGTAAATACATAGAATATATAGAAGACTATATATAGAACTATATATAGAACTATATAAAGAAGACTCAGATAAACACCGATGTTCATCGCACAAATGTTTGTTCTGAAGCGGGAATCAAACCCTCGACCCTCAGCGTAGCAATCCAACGCACTTGCCACTTAACCATATTCTGTGTCATCAATATTCTATGTATGTATTTATAAACAAAAGTATATAAGTATTCTATCAGTTATCTGATGGTTTTGGATTTATTCAATACGTAGAGTATACATTTTGACCCTTATAATATCCGACGCAACCTTTTCCTTTTTTTTTATGCGGATTTTTATTTTGTATTGCCAAATTCGGGTTACACTCACAGTTTAATTCAAATAAAAGTACCTACATTTAAAAAAGTTTCGAGTCCCAACTATAAAAATAATAGTCCTGTACTGTTGGTACATTTTTGTTTCCGTTATGAAATTAATTATATATTTTTGTTACAGAACACTGCATTTCCTACCAGAGCTTGCGCTGAAGATAGAAAAGTTAATTAAAGCTGAAAATAAATTTTATATGCTCGAATCTCGACTTTATTGGTTCTTTTTACGGCCACGGTTCGGTGGAACAAGTTGTAAAATAAGCCCTGGCGGAGTGTAGACGAGGCGTTGGTCTGGCGGCCAACAGCCTTGTCCGAATGTCCGGGCCAGAGTCAGATTAAGGCATTGTCCTAATAACGCGATCACGCGACCATCGCAGATTCGCGCGAATCCGCGATCAAACAAACTAACGTCAAATAGGCGTCCCAATTGCCATTCGCGCGACGCGATGCCATACACTGATTCTATTATGACAATGCCTAAGGGTACAGTAAGCTGCTGAGACATGTATACACTCCCAAGCTTTCTCATTTATATTACTCTTAATTTTTCAGACAAAGTGCACGCAAGAATTTTCAAATTAATGAATTCATCTTACTTGTCAGAATTAATGTCAGAAGAAGAATGTCTTTGCAAAATTAAAAGTATGATATAAATATGAAAGCTTGGGAGTGTATACATGTCTGTGCAGCTGACATGTATACATGTATATGTTATATATATACATATATATAACATATATGTATATTAAACTATATGTTCCCACTGACGCGGAGCTAGGTGGAAATCTACACTGTGAGCACTGTGTGTGATTGGCCAATTCACGGTCCGCTCTTCTCCACTCCGCCCAGCTCCACGCCAGTGGAAACGCACCCTAAACCTTGGGGCCCTTAAGTAAGCTCATGTAGAGGGTAATACATAAATTTCAATTGATAAGTACTATTGTTCGTATTTGTCTATGACTTAGTACTCTACGTATCTATTTTATACATCCAGACTAGCTGACGCCCGCAACATTGCTTTCGCCTACACTTCTTGACAAACATACCCTTCAAATTTCAAGTATCTACGTTAAGTGGTTTGGCCTGTGCGTTGTCTGTCAGTCAGTCACGACGAAGTCTCATATTTAAATCATTTTAAATATTTAAATTTTAAATTTTGACTATTTTATTTTAATTTAGTTTTAACTAATTACTAACTTAATGCTAAAACATAATAAAACTTAAATTACTTAAATAAGTACAAAAATAAAGAATTAGCCTATCTATTATTTGTTTATTGTTTATTGGTAATCAACAGCTTTATTGTTTATTGGTAATCTAAAATTACAAATTAAACACAGAATTTAATAATATATATATATTATTACATATGTATCGAACGTAATACTTACAGTACTTCATGCTACGTACTATCTGGGTCAGAATAAGATCTACTTTTTCCAGTGCCTGATCAAACTAATTACAAGTAGGTAAGTTAACATTTTTCTGAGAGAAAAGTAGTGTTCCGAAAAATTAAGATGCCTTCTGTTTTGGAAGTCTAATTGATAAGTTTTAATAGAGAGCAAGGTCCGGTACTTTTTGAGCTTTGCTGGCTGGAGGCCAAGTTTCACAAGCACCGGTTCTTGGGTCCATCAAAACTTGGTTAAATTGATTCGTTGCGGCCTTCCGCATGGCCCTTGGGGTAAACAGAAACAAACCTTTCATATTCTCATGAGATTAAGCTAATAATGCCTACTTGCACCAAACTGTCAAAGCTCCTAAGAAATTACTTTTCTTGCTTGCCAGTTCTTAACGGTATGAATTTGAGTTAAGAACTGGCAAGCAAGAAAAGTAATTGCTAAAAAAAAATATAATAAAAAAAAAGTAATTGTAAAGTAGAAGCTTTGGTGCAAGTAGGCATAAGAGTAATTTAGTATAAGTATTAGACACCCCCCTTCCGATAGTAATACCTATGTATAAGATTTGTAATTTTTTTATGTAAAGATGTAAAGATTTGTGTGTGTTAGTAAATGGTAAGTAAAGTACTAAAAATATTATACATTATCACTTGATCCGACCCAAGTAATGTATGTGTCAGTGTTTGATATTCTGCCGCAAAGCAGTAATGTGTAAGCATTACTGTGTTTCGTAACGTTTCGTAGTATGTATGGGATGGATCCTAGTATGGGAATCAAAGTCCTGTGTAGCACTGTTCTGGTCATAAGCAGGCGTGATCACTTACCATCAGGAGAGCGCTTAGTTAGTCTCATCCCGTGATTACATAAAAAAAATGTATATGACAAAGTTGGATTTATTCCATCCAATCCCTCTGCTGATGGCCGGAATTTCAATCTTACAGGAAAATCCTTTAATTTGTTTAATGGGCAAAATACAATATTTAATGGCTAATGATTTCGGTATTCGCCCAATTGATTCGTTCTAATGGAGTGGATTCGGGACTGGATTCCGCGCGGGCCGCTGCGCTCCGCTGGCCGGCCGCCAAGCCCGGCGCTCAACAACTACGTGCTACGCGTGGTTTGACTTTTCAATTGCTCAAGCTTTATTTGAGTTCATAACTTCACATCACTGTTTCCTATTAATAAACTAAAATCATAAGTACCCAAATTGCCTAAAATTTTGCTATATTTATTATAAGGTAGGTATATAAAGATGCTAAGGGAAGAAAATGAAAAGTGGACAAAAATTATAACAGAGTGGTACCCCAGAGGCAGCAAAAGATAAGTAAAGGTAGACAAACGAAACGTTGGGAGGATGATTTGAGAAAAATAGCCGGCCCCGTATGGACACGCAGAGCAAGGGACAGAATAAAATGAAAAGCCTTAGAGGAGGCCTTTGTCGAAGGACAAGCTGACAAATAAAACAATGGTTAGGCATATATAGAAAGTACAAAAAAAACAAAAAAAAAATTTAGTAGTAGTAACATAAATCACGTAAACTTTTTAAGGTTAGCAATAAAGACTTATTTTATTTTATTAAGTATATAAAGATAAGTCGCGGCGAACCGCGGTTAAGATGGAGGGTCGATCTAGACTCCCACTTGGAAGACTGGTTAACAGCCTCGATAGAAAAGAGTGGAAAGAAGGATGGGATACCGTTGCCCTGCAGTGGAAGGAATCAGGCTTACATTAATAAAAATAACAATAATAAATAAATATAAAGTAAACTACGTACTTACTAAAATCAATAAATCCTTGTGCACGAAAAGAGCCTGTTTGAGACTCACTTGAAACCCTTTCACGAAACATTTGAAAGAACTAGTTCCACGATAAGAAGAAGAAGAATTACATCTTGACTATCTTTTTAAAAAAAAAGTTTCGTTCGAAGCGTTCCCATACTGGTATTAAATAATATAATATGCCATTAACGTAATAAAATATAATTATTTTACTATTGAATTATGATTATGTTCACGTTAGCTATATATACGATCTAACCCTTTACATTTAAGCATTTCAAATCCTTCGAACGTTAAAGTTTTCGTACACTGCTGTATAGTTAAAAAGTTTTATAAAATATGACCCCACCTGGGAATGTATTGGGAATGTTTGAAGAAATATATTTTTACTGACATGATTCACGCAAACACATGTTAAAAAACAAAATTAAAATCTTCTTGTATTCCAAATTATATAAAAGAGATTTAAAGCAGGATACGGGGCATTTCTCGTTAACCGGAAATGAAAATGTGATTCGACTTTCCGATATCGAATCGAATGAAAACCATAACGAGCGTCCTAAAAACTCAAAGGCACACATATCATGAATTGTTTTCTAAATGCTTTTTTTTTATCTAATAGAGACAAAACACTAAATTAGGTAAAATGTATTTTATTAAATAGGTGCCCGATTGAATATCAATTTTTGGCGTAACTCGACATGAAGTAAATGAACTAAACACTATTTGTATACAACAATATTCTTACAAATACCATGTTCGTAGCGTATGCGTAGCAGTGTCTACGACTAACGTAGCGTAGCAGGTTGCTACGTATTCTTACCGAGGCAACCGCACGCGCAGTTGAGAAGATGAGTAGTGTGTTTTAGGCAACGAAATGATCTCTCTATTTCATTGTCACATGGTGATATGATTTCATTTTGTAACAGTGAAATCACCTGTAATTTTGTCATCGGGGATTTTTGATCAGTGGCCTAATGTGATAATGTCACATTTTGTTAAAATAATTCACGCATAACGCGACGTCACGCAATCACTTCCACTGACAGTCAGCACGCTACCTGTCTGCTATTGTTGTTTACGATACAAATAAAATTAAGAATGGCGACCAGTATCATTACATCACAGCGTTCATGTTATGTGTGATCAGTTTTATATCATGATAAATAACATGTTACTCGGTATACTCTCCATGCCTAGTATGTTTAGGGTGTAGGTGTGTGTGGGTATGAATTTGTGTTAGTGTGGGTTTGGGTATTTGAGTCTGAGTTTTTATCAATTCCAGGAGATTTGTCTAGTTCATTGTTTTTTTTTTGTTTATACTGTCAAACTAATTAATATTTATCTATTATTAAGTAATGTAAACTGGTGAATATTTTATTTCAATTCAACAATAACGATCCTTGCTCATTTTGATTTAGGAGAATAATCATGGATTAAATCAATGGGTTTGTAGGTATTCAAAATCCAAGATGGCAGCACTATTTCTAAAGATTCTACAAGAAACTAAGCTCATTCAATAATTTAACCATCAATTATGTTCTTATTTATCTACTGTTCCTTTCTCGGTATGTGTAAATAATAAAAACACCGGTGTTTGTGATCCAATCGAGTTGTTCATATAATCCGTCTATCGGTATTTGCCACCTTTATACCCTTTACGCGGTGGATTTGAATAAAGATGTATCAAGTATATTATTATACGAACGGTAAACTAAAATCGTACATTGGTGACGCTAAAGGCGCTGTTATTCCCAAGTTGGTAGATTGATATAACAACTTGGTAATTTTGAGTCGTAAGTTTTGGACCGGCTGCTCTCTTGATTCAATTTACGTAGATAAGGAATAATAATGGTAATACGAGTAGATATATTCAGTAGAGTATTTTCAATTAATCTTAGATTTATGTAATATTAGAGTGGGTGGAGAGTTTATATAATATCTTTTCAAGTTTTTTGTAATTTATAACGCTCACTTGATGACTTACAAATTCATAAACAATAAAAAAATGGCACAGTATAGATAAAGGATCCTCTATACCAGGTAAGTTATTGGTTAGTTCGAACTAACAAATAACTTGCCTAGAAGTCTATATACTTACTTAGGTACTAAGCATTACTACCACAAACAAGCTTATTAGGAGATAGATTCATGTTATATTTATGATGTAAGTTAAGTATACTAGATGTTATGTTTTTTTTTAATGGAACCTATTTCTTAGGCAGCTTTTTGGAATGGAACCTTCTATGCTGCTGATGGCTCAGATTCCAACATGTTTGCGAATATGAACACCTTTCATAATCCCCTGAAAGCCATTTAGAAAAATATGAGAACCTCTTTCAAAAAAAATATTATAAGATGCTTGGAACCGTATGAATAATTTTAATTACTCAGGTACTTGTTATTTGCGCTTACACCAAATGAAAAAAAAAACAACAATTTAGATAATTTGGCTTCGTCATAACCAAGATACAGGGTACATAAAAATAGTAATTTAGATTAACTGTAAATTTAAAATGCATGATAAATTTGAAAATTTTGTTAATAACATAAATTGTATGTTAAATTTAATTTGTTACAGCATAAGCTAACTACTACAATCTACTATAGGTATTACAAAGTTTACAAAAGTATTTAATTACATCCTACCAATTAGTTGAATAAAATAAAACACGTTTATAAATAAACTTTGCGGAAAATAAGAGCTTTTGATGAAATGAAGCCATTCGATCGAACAAGGTTAATTATTCCATCAACGTAGCAACACAAATGTGATGAAGGCTTGCTGTTTATTATTTAAGTTCCTAACTATAAAGTAAATTAGGAAAGATCGAAATACAATTTTGACTATTACAGATATGTACATAGTAGTATAATATACCAAGCACTAATTGAAAATGATACTCGTATGTTAACGGTTCTGCAAATTGAAATATGTATAACATTTTGTATGGTAAAAGTTAAAGTCATAAAAAGCCACGTTATTTTTTGACTAAAACCATAATATTCTAATTTTATTATTTATGGTTTAAGATATCTTGTTTGCAGGAAAACCAATCATTATTCAGTAAACTTATGATAGACATAGCGAATCAGAGCAAGATTGTTACGTTCATTTCATTTTTATATTTGTTATTTATCATGATTATTTTCTCATTATATGACTAGACTATACCTACCTATTATTCATATTTTGAGTACTGTCTGCATCTGCTCTCGTTAAGTAGTATCAACGTTACAATGAATAACTTTAATGAGTGTCGTGTGCAGGGTGCCGGCTGGGTGCAAGCGGATAGCGGGCGGAAGCACGAAGCGGCCGGGAAGATTCGCACCCGCTCGGGCGGCGCTACTCTAGGCGGAGGCTGCGCGTGGGGTTGCGGAGGGGTGTGCAGGGGCGAGCGCGGGGCGGGGTACAGTGCACCTGGGCGGCGGCCGGCCCGGCGCCCGGCGGCCACGTGCCCGGGCCGGGGCTCAGTCGCTCGCGAGTCGCCGCCGCGTACGCGTGCCGCCCGGCCGCGCTCTCAGCGACAGGTGGCGCCGACGCCCGCCGCCTGCGCGATTCGCTCTGGCCCGCGCCGCCGCGCGCTTCTAGCTCCCACTCTACACGATATATTTTATAGGGCTGGCATTAACGTGAAACTTTAATAATACGTTTGCACAGTAAATCACTGTGCTGTGTTAATCTGTTTCCCGGACCGAAAATAAGTATCGTTAGTTGGCTAACATACTGATGACTTTTAATGGAAATGCTACGAGAAACAATAGCCTTTGAAAAACTGTTCGTTGTTGAGAGACTGTAAGTAAATAATGTATTGGAAATATTAACGTTCAATAATTTTCCTTACAGCGGGTACCGAGTTATTTGTTTCAAAACTTGAAACATCTGGTTACTTGGTAATTAGTAGGTACGAATAACATGAACAAACATTATTTTATGTTTTGCAGACAGGTGTTTTGGTTCACTAAGTAGATGTATTTTAGTTTCAATAGAAAATCTTCAAGAAAGTTATTTTCAGCTATTTCTTATTCAGACGCGTTTTTTGCTGCGTGGCCGAAGGAAGATGCTTGAAGCTAATAATTAATTAGCTGAAGAAAGGTACAAACAATTTGCAAGCCCATTATGTGGGCACTCGGGGTTTTTATACAAGTTTTCGTGTCTTCAATAAGGCTAAGGTCTTCATTTCTTCCAACATAAATGTTAAAGAAACTGTCAATTATGACTTACGTTCTATTATCTAATACCTAATTTCTAAAATATAATGCCAGGTGCTAATAGCACATATCATTTGACACGCTAGTAATTAGAAACACTTCCATATGTGAAGCATACGGGTGATGTAATCACTAGTTAATTATGTGTGGTTTCGGGGTTTTCAGTGTGAGTCTCAATATCTCGGGTATTGCAGAGATTTCTGAGTTAAACAGAAGGGTACCGCACACAATCTCCACACACTACGATCGAGATAGGAACCAGTTTAATGATAGACTAATTGAATTAATTGTCCTCGAACTTTATCGTTGTTCCCTCGGCAGGGGTTGGGATATGCTCTAAAATAATGAGGCAGTTGAGGCATAGTTATTGTATGAAGAGGGGAACTGAAGAATGGCTTGCATCGAAGTACGGCTCAGTTATATTATTTGAAAAAATATTTTTATTTTCCCAATCATCGTTTGAGGTTAATATAATTTAAAAATATCGAATAATATCGGTACAGTAAAATAAAGTTAACAAAAAAATTTAATTATAAAATTTATAAAATATTAAAAAAAAAATTTAAAATTATTATTAATTTTAATAGTATTAATTTAGATTTTGTAGACATCGTTATAATCGCTGGCTCTCTAAAATGGCTGCCAAAGCACTGAAAACTAAGAGAAAAATAAAATTAATAGGAAAATAAATCTCTTGTTTTTTCATATCCACTCGAGCATGTTTAAAGGAGCTTTAGGGGTAGTGAGTTGGTAAAATAATTATGTTCGCTATACACCTAATACCATAGTTAAAATTTATTTATACACTGGTAGATAATCCAAATTTGTAGATAAGAGAATAGATTGTTTTTTTTTTAATTTTCTTGAAACTTTTGGCATTTTCAGAATGTTCTAACGTAGATATTTTTATTATACTGCAAAATAGCCGTTTCCTATTCAATTCATAGGTTATTACGTGCAACAAGTTCAGACAATTTCAAGCTCCATGAATTCTTAATGTCCAAAGGTGCAGCAGGAGTCGTCTTGGTAAAATTACTTTATAAAACATTTGGCTCATTTTCTATGTAGGTGTTTCTCTCAGATACACATATGGAAATTTTACTGCGCCATTTCTAAGAGTACTTATATTATTATTAGTTGCAACATAACAATGCCTTAAGTTCCAATAATTTACATTCCAATAATTATATCGCCTGAGTATATTGTCTATTTTGCAGACTCTTATTAAGCAGCGTCAAACTAAATTCAAATTTCAAATTTATTTATAATGTCACAACATAGTTTGCACATAATACTTAGTGCACACTGGAAAATGTTAAAGTATATAATACTGTGTTACGTTTCCCAGTGCCCATCCTTAAAGTTAGGTACAGAGAGTTATTGACTACAAAGTAATAAGAGCAAAAACATAAGGTTAGATTTAAACAAAGGTAGGTAGCTTATAAATTATAAAAAGTAGAGAAGAGTAATAATAAGAAAAAAAAAATAATTAAGTAAAACTATTATTATTATTATTTGTTAAATGAATACATAAGCAAATTAAATTAGCAATATTGGTGTTAGTTCCTATTTGTATTAATATAATGGAAGTCACTACTGTTAATATAATGATAAAGTTACAAGTAATTTATAAAACTTAAATTAGTTAATTAGAGCTCAATCTAAAATGTATATTTTCAAAGCGCAATAAAGAATTTTATTAATTTATAATATAATATTATGTTAAACATGTACAATCTTTTGCAAAAAAAAAGAGATAAATCATTATTGTCCCCATAAATAGATAAATAAATTTATTATTGCACATCATGAAACAGAAATACGGAAATTAATCTTTTAATAAAGATAAAATAGTATTTGTATGTAAACCACTCTAATGGCGCCGACTATTCCCAGTTTTTAGGTCTATGATCTATTTTAGGACATAAAACGCGATCTCGCTATGTAGGAGCTGAAAACTTCTTTGTCTCAGCTGGTATCAGAAGCGTTCGGTTGTTCTTTTGTTAGCCATAATGAGCTCGTTAATCGCAGGCCCTTGGAACACATTAATCATAAGATGCCGTAAAATATTTTCACAAATACTGATCTATACTTATATAATAGGTATATTCCCTAAGCTACAAACATCATTAACGTATTTCTTGAAAAGCTTCATGAAATATCCAAAAAATGTTATACTTTTCAGATAGGTACTTTATTGCGTATACTCGTAAATTAATTTTTTTGTCTGAACAGCAACGATAAATATCAATGGGTATGAGTTTGTGAGTACGTGACGTCTATTGTTGTTCTACAAACACCCTCACGCATTCATCATGTTGCCGCATGCCTATAATGATTCCTCTTGAGATATTTGGTTTCAATATTTTGCCATTTTATTGTTATAGTTTAGCTCTTATAAGATATGTAGGTATCACAGTCTTTGCGAGATAAAATCATATAAATATGCATTTATGATAGAGAATTTAATTACTGACATACATTGCATATGATTTTTATGATAAAATACCAATATGAGTTTGTATTTACTTTTTTTATGTTAATATCCACTATTTTATTGTTATTGTTTATCATAATTATATAAGGCATGTGTCATACATCGAGCAAGATGGAAAGAGAGATATATAATATTATACCTACTATACCTATTGAATTAATTTATGCCGCAAATCGCATAAAAACGCATGTGATCAGAGAAATGTATTTTCTATTATGATCCAAATATCCGTTCCACAAATTACAAAACAAAACGGGTGTTATGAATAATAATCAGAATTGCCCAATTTGTCCATTGGCATTATCACACTCCACGTTTGCACAATAAATCTCAGTGGAGACTAATAAATGCAGTCAATGTGTTGTAAATACGCCATTGATAAATAAATCTGTATTTATAAACATTTACATCCTCACATATTTATACAAAAATTATGACTTGAGCTTGATTGTGAATGAATAAATAAACTTAAATCTTGAATAAAGGAACTCTCCGGATATCATCGAGCGGATGTTTTGGCAAGCGCGACCCTTGTCAGAGGTCCGGGGCCAGTCGGCGGCGGTGGGCGACCTCCAGGGATCGAGAGTCGATAGTACAGTGTTCATGATATAGTGGCTATTCTTAGGTAGTTTTTCGTAGACTTTCGCAATTATCACACATAGTTATTAGATTGTAACGGGTATTCATCGCGCTCACCTTATCTATTTTAGTCCCGACGTTTCGACTGTACTGCAACAGCCTAGGTCACGGGTTAGCCCACAGGACCACAGCTATAAGGTGAGCGCGATGAATACCCGTTACAATCTAATAACTATATTCTTAGGTATTTTATTATCTTAGATTAAACCAACCCGGGTGTTAGATAGGACATTTCAGCTTTATCAGGGTGCTCAACATGTGTGCACAAAGCCAACACCACGTCTGCGAGGGTAACTAGTACCTACAAGCAAAGTGAGTGACGATACAGAATAACCATAGTCACCAGTGAACGAGACAAGCCGCTATGCTGCTTTGTTCCAGTTTATAAATTTTTCCTTAATCTGTTGAAATTTGGCATGATAAACGTCCATATATCATTCAACGCTTATTTTTTTTATTTATGATAGTTATAGATAGTAGGATAGCAGGACGTCCCAACTGCGCCACACGAAATAAAAAAATAGAATCGCTCCGTGATACATCGCCGTAGGACCACCCAGTTTAAATACCTATGGGCTGCTGAATTTTAGTCTTACAATGTCGAAACTGATAGGCCGCGCGTTAGTGACATCTTTTTACCATTATAGCATCCCCGCATCTCAGTCAGACGGCCAATTTAATAGTAGCCGAGCAATAACCATTAAATATGGACCACCTGTTGTGCGCCCACTGTTTCCTTGAGCCAGTCTCCCGGCTTTTTCTTACCATAAACAATAGAGCCGCTAATCTATTGTCATCTATAATAAGGATGCTTCTTACAAGATAAATACTGTTGTTTACGCTCATAGTGTTCGTCTTAGCCGCTTTACTGCAGTAAATCATAGCGATTGCGGCTAACGTGTCAGTTTCAGTTTTAAATGGAATTTATGCTTTGCATACAAAGTATTGCCACTTTGTGAGAACTGAAAGAATGAGGTTTATAATAAGTACTGACGAGTGAAATATGTTTTGTTTAAAGTTTCTAAGGGAAGATGAGCGTTGTCTGCTTACGTTCAGAATAGTAAACTTACAAAATTGCAGCCAATATCTACAGCAAAGTAACTATCTATCTTTGGAATGAGATCAACTGTATTTGTTTCTACTTTGTAAGTTTAATACAAGTGTGTCTTTATTTCTTAAATTTTTAGGAATATTTGTACGAGTTTATATTTTTCCACAAAGGATGTTACAAGATAATTTTTTAATTTCGCCGTGTTCGTCCAAATAATTTAGCATACTCATAACATTTGGCACATTAAGCCCGATTTACACTTCATTAAATACAATAGCGAGTTAACTTGCGTCATCGGCGAGTTAGGTTGTTAATGTTCTTTGAACGCCAAAAGCGAGTTAAGTAGTAAGTTATTGATTAAATTGAGTTGAATAGATCGCGATCCTATTTTTTGGCGAGTCCAGTGCGAAGTAGCCCCCTCTCTCGCGCCCCGCCGACTTAACTGGCCGGCATGTAGATGGGCGAGTTTAGTACAGTCCATAAATTTATAGTCTTCTTCTCGGCAACTTATGACTACTCACTCACTCCGCCCGTTTGGACGCTACTTACTACTTATTACTTGACTGTCTGAGTTCTTAACTCGCTACTGTACTTATTGAAGTGTAAATCGGGCTTATAGTGCAAGCGACTGTAGCAATATTTTATTTGTGAAGGTTGGGATAGTGTCGCAGGCCAGGGGCCCGCGCGGCATGTGGCGGCGATGACGCGGCCCGCATCGCGCGGCATGCCCTGCTGACATGGCACGCAGCAGCACACCGCTCCTATGGCTAGCAGCTGTCGCAGCACTTGCGGGTGAGTCACCCACGTCTCAATATCACAATAATATACTAAATCACAGTAAATATATATGGTTAGTTTTTGTTTATGCGAAAGCCGAAACCCGTTTATTTTTATTTATTTTTCTAGTCACGAAAACATTTTTTTTTTATAAAACTCACCGAGATAATCCATTATTGTGTTGCTTCATTGTCCTACCTTTTTCATGGACAACATACTCCAGCCGAGACCCGTTTACTTATTTTTTTCTAATCACAAAAAATATAATAATTATATATATATAATATTTATATATTTTTTTAATTTTTTTCAAAATTTAGCAGGGGTTTGTTTATTTTTTTTAACTTAGTTTAGATATCCAAGTTTAAAAAAATAAACAAAGCATTAAATATATTTTATTAATATGACACTATTAGACAATCGTTACACGTAGGTATGTGCTATAAAAGCCTGGTTTATTCTAACGAATCGTTTTTGTTGAATTTGTAGCATTACTGCTACACTTTTGTTTTTTTAAATAAAACATTCGTAGCATTATACTGCTACATTTTTCGTAGCATACTGCTACACTTTACATAGCATAGCTATTACGTGCTACGATTTTCGTAGAATTACTGTTAGTGCTACGATTATCGTAGCATGCCTGATGTGTGCTACGATTGTCGTAGCAGTACTACTACGTGCTACATTTTTCGTGCTTACTACTACTGCTGCCTTTTTTAAGCCGTAGCGTCTATAATATAATAGGTTATATACACGATATGTCATAATATATAAGTTCATGATAAAAATATTGTGTTGCTGCGATTAGAAAGGGTTTAATATGTTAGTAGTAGCTACTACTTTTTGAATTATTCCCCTATATAACTTGCAAATTGGAGTTTCCACTTCAAAAAACATTTTTTGTGTGAGCTACAAGAACGAACTGAAACTGGCTATTATTTCCCGTGGCCATACGTCAGTCAACCAAAACCATATTGCACAGACTCCACTCCCGGAATTAATCCCCGTCCATTTAGCCATGACATATCGTGACTGGCGTACAGGATACACCTAGTTTATTGTTTCCACGAGGAAAAACACACATAATCATAACACACTCCATTCAATATTCATTTGTTCCCGGAAAGAACTTTCCCTTCATATTATTCCGTTTCCCACTCAGATTTGGCACGGAAAGAAATGGTTATGGATATCGATCAACGAATAATAAGCTATATCAACATTAGGATGAAACGTAACATGTCCTAGTAATATTATACAGGAAGAAGTTTGTGAGGATGGATGTTTGTTCCTCTATCAGGTCAAAACTTCTGAACTGATTAAGCTAAAATTTGGTACAGGTGTAGGGCGAAGCCGCCGACAGCAACTTGTTAGTTCACAATACATTGCAAAATTACTATCTCTTTCTGTACTCTTTTGTCCTCTATTTATCCTGGTAACGATGCTCGACCCGACCCTTATTGATATTTATCTAAAAATAAAAAGCGACATTTCAGTTTATTTTAAACCTAGTGAAGGTACGCACCTGAACCCTTTTTATCTCAGAATAAACTTTATACAGATTTTATTAATAAAAATCACGCAAATGCCACTTTACCCGAATAGCTCTATCGTCATGCTAGAGTAGGTATGAGTTTTATAGCTAAAAATATACGTTTTAATATTTTCTGCTCAAAACTAAAACTGGGTACCTGTGAGTAACAACAGTAGCTGATAGATATAACTACTAGGACATTTCATATTTACTGAATATTTTTATAATTTGTACAATAATTAAATAAAACATGTATACATACATAATAAATAACTTTACCACGAATGCGAAGAATAAACATTTTTTGTTAATAAAAAAAATTAGTTGTCTGTAAAGTTGGATTACGGACTATCGTCCGTAACTGCTTACGTCATAACAAAACATTGACAGCGTAAAGGATGAGTGTTACCGGACATTGACGACAACGTTTTCGTGCAAGCAGCCGGCGTTTATCGATTTAATATATCTACCTACTGCCCGCAGTTTCGACCGCATGTTATCGAGATTAAAAGTAACCATGTGTTTCTCTAGCTCATAAATTACCTTCCTACATAAATACCAACCTCTTAAAACACCCTTTATTTTTAATAAACTATTTTTATAGTTTCATACCTAAAAGGTGACAACAGAACCTTATAAAGTCGTCTGTCAATGTCCCACTTTGTGGTTCAATGAGTAATCATGACTTCTCCATGGTGTTATTAAATCTATACCAAATGAAAACAATTGCCAACCAAACGCTTCATTCTACAGCACCGTTGAAAAGCCCTGTCATTGTGTCATCCACTTCCCTTGCATCCATTCACCGTGGCATCTCAGTTATCGCTCAATGCAGGCTGCATTTAATCCCACGCCTGGTGAGAATCTCATTAACGGGCTATTGTTTGGTACAAAGAGATTGGATATTTTGGTATCACAAATAAGAATAGGGGCTACAACTGATATATCAAAATATACTGTTGACCACAGTTTTAAACCGCTTAAATTGGAGTTATATTCAGCTAATAAACTTTTTGGTCATACTGCCAAACGGGTTGATGTGTTTTGATGTACGTATGCAGGAATGTCTGCCTGATTTTGAAAAAATAGGTGTTATTGGATTTGGATTTGTCTAAAGTTACGAAAGCGACAAAGGATATAATGTGAAGTTATCGCATAGATATTGCAGCTACTGTCTACAGACATTTTATGTTTGAATGCTATGTTATGCCACAAAACAATTATATTTGATTAGTTTTCTCTTGGTTAATCTAATAAGTGTACTCGTAACTGTCACTGGTCAACAACTGAGTCTTTTACCGTCTTAAATCCAAGTGTTAGTCCTAAATAACTAAAGGCCTTCCTCATCTCAAAGATCCTTTTTATGCACCGTGGGCTCGGGTCCAATCCCTTTTGCGTCTTAACCTTTTTGTCTCTGTGTCATATTTCTTATTTAACAGATCAACGAGGGAAGGAATGTGACCCCAGTAACGAGGTTTTTATGTGTTAATTTCGGGGTTTTTACAGTTTTGGAGAATTATGTCGGTGATATTTATTATTACATCTTTATACATAATGATATTGTTATATACGAGTTTTCTACTCAATACACATAGGTACTTACTTATTATGAACACCCTACAAGCTATTCAATCAACCTAATCTTTTATAGCAAACCTATTTTAATTCAATATACAAACGTAGCCAGTGCCAGTAAAAATAGCATAAAACTTTTTATAGCCTAGCATAAAAGTTTACAATATGGCATCTTTTATTTTTTTCCGTAAACCGGAATTCTATTTAGATCCTACAGTGTCGGTAGCTTGATGGGCAAATCGATAACTAACTCATCTTAGTTAATATTATAATAATAGCAACTTTTTAGGATTATTTGGTGGAATAAGTTTACAAAAAGTTGTAAAAGTTGTACATGGTCAATATGGGCATGAAAAATCATAATTATGACTATATAAAAAACATAAGTAGACACTTTTATATTTTCAGCCGTAAAAATAGGATATTTCTATTATAAAAAAAACATTTATATATACCCTTGAAAAACCGAGAAAACCTACATATGCTACCAATTTAAATGTTAGTGACTACCCTGAATACGAGCTCGTCACACGTAGTCCGAACTCTGGTTTAGATGTTTGTTTTGCAATGACACGCCTTCCACCACAAAGCGTCTGTGTTTTTGTTGTTAACTGTAGGTTCCTGTTATGCCCACTGGAATGAAATGAGATTAACCTTTTTGGAGAGTATGAAATAAAAAAAATTGTTACTTAATTTCTTTGTTAATTTACAATTCAGCGCTTTCTTATGATATTCACAATGCTTGTTAATAAATTAAGTAGGTCTCATTTTTTCTATATATGAGTTTTCAAGTCAAGTCGTTTCTAAACAACCTCCATCCTCGAATATTCCTATAATCATCATCATCATCAGCCTACTTTAGTCCACTGCTGGACGTAGGCCTCTCCTATATCGTACCAAAATGCCTGGTCTTCGGCTCTTCATAGCTCAATATATTTACATAACTTAATTGCTGATGCCTCTTGGGATTGCGTTTTTCAGGCGAATGATACCATTAAAGCAACTGAATCTTTTTATGATATCATCTATAGCATATTTGACAGTTGCATCCCTAAAAAGAATCGCAAAAAATCTATTACCAAGCGGTTTCCCGTCTGGTTTACTCCAGATATAATTTATGATATAAAGCAGAAAACCAGACTCCACGCAGATTGGAAGCGTATTAAATCTGAGGAATCCTATAGAGCTTTTTCAAATCTTAGGGCATCTCTGAAAACCCGTGCAGCTAACGCTTACAATTTGTATTTAAAACGGATCGAAAGTAACATAGAACGAAACCCTCGCGATTTTTGGCGCCATATCTCTAGTCTTAGGGCGAAAGGTGGTTTCGAATCAAATATTACTTACAAGGGCAAACCATATTCAGGAGCTGCAGCAGCTGAAGCTTTTGCAAAATTTTTTGCAAGTGTGTTTTTATCAGATGTACCACTGCTTGATGCTGAAAATATATCTCGCAATGACAAGAGTTGTAATAGCAACTATGTCAACATTTTTCAGTTTACTCCCCATGACGTAATTTATGGGATAAATAAACTTAAGTTAAGTAACTCTATAGGGCCTGATGGTATACCACCAGTTCTCCTTAAATCCGTTCGCAAAATTATAACTCTACCATTACGGCACATTTTCAATCTCGCTCTCGAATCGGGTGTGTATCCTCCGCACTGGAAGATTTCAAGAGTAACGCCTATACCTAAGTCGTCAAACAAGTTAGTGGTTGAGGAATATCGTCCCATCGCCATTTTGTCTTCACCAGCCAAAATATTTGAAAACGTGCTGCATAGGCTAATTTTCAAACAAGTTGAAATATTTTTGTGCAACGCCCAGCATGGCTTTCGAGGTAAGCGGTCGGTTAATACTAACTTACTCACTTTAGTGGAATACATCTCTACTAAACTTGATCGTGGCCGGCAGGTAGATGTGCTCTACTTTGATTTTAGAAAGGCGTTCGATAGAGTAAACAATGACATACTGCTTGCAAAGCTAAGTGTCATTGGATTTGCACCCGACCTTCTTCGACTTCTCGCGGACTATCTACGCGACCGTCAGCAGTATGTCAGACTTGGTATATTTGAATCCACGCCGTATCACACTCGTTCGGGTGTGAGCCAAGGCTCTATCTTAGGGCCTCTACTTTTTACGTTAATGGTAAACGACCTTCCAGATGTGCTCGTACATGCGGAGTGTCTTCTTTATGCAGATGACTTGAAACTCTACACAGTCATCGACTCTGTTGAAGACTGTATAGCTCTTCAGCGTGACGTAGATGCTGTTTATCGGTGGGGCATCGAAAATAAAATGGAATTCAATCCATCCAAATGTTTCGCGATGTCGTTCGGTCGAATGCGGCACCCGATATCCTTCGATTATCTAATCAATAACAGTGTAGTTAGTAGGTTAGCTATGACGAAGGATCTCGGGGTCACATTTGACCGAAAACTTACCTTTCATAACCACATCGTTGACGTCGCTAAGGCGTCCTTTCAGAGATTAGGTTTTGTTCTTCGTAACGTTCGTGGGTTTCAAAGTGATAGAATCGTACGGCTTTTGTTCGAAACTCTAGTACGAAGCAAGCTCGAGGCAAGTAGCTGTGTCTGGAATCCACACGAATCCACTTACGCGCTGCTACTCGAAAAAGTTCAGAAAGCTTTTCTCAGATTTATGTACAAACGTGTCTTTGGATACTATCCGTATATGTATCCTACTAAATTTCTCCAGGGATGCCTGGGATATAACTCCCTGGAAACTAGGAGAGCTTGTGACCAAATGACAACGGTATGTAAATTGTTCCGCGGGGTTATTGATGCTCCTGATTTACACAACGACTCGCTTCGACTGTTCGTTCCAAATAATTACACGCGCGCTAGGAGCCACAGACTATTTGCGTTACCACCGAGTCGCACCGTGGCTCGCACCCACTCTCCACTGCCTCGCACCCTTACTGCTCTTAACAAGGTTTTGACGAGAAATCCTGATTTGGATGTATTTGCGGATGAATGGAAGAAGCTGATGATAGAGTGCCTGGTGTTTTGTGAGAGTGATGAATGAAAATAATAATGAATTAATTGCTAATGATATTATTGACATGTGGTACTTTTGTTTATTGTTTAATGATTTTTTTTTATTTTATTTTATGAACATGTGTTTTAATTGTAACTAGAACTGTATATTAACAATTAATTAGTGTAAGTGGTCTGTGACCGTTCTGATTAAAATAAATAAATACAAAATAAATACAAATATTCTTTTAATAATAATATCTAAAAATGATTGGTCCCATAACTATTATACAGGGTGTTGTCTGAGTGCGCCGCAGGGCAGCGTGCAGGGCGGAGTGCAGGGCGGCGCGCAGGTGCCGCCGGGCGTGCCGCACTCCACCGCACCTCCTGCTGGTGTTGGCGGCGTCCGAAGGTACCCTCACACAGCTTTACTCTCAAATTAACTCATTATAACGTAGTGATTTTTGTGCTCAATCTTCAACCAAAGCGGAATAGCATTTTTCCCTTTTCTTATTATAGGCTCGCGTAGCATAAGTTCTGGAAAAAGGCACCGACACGAAAAGTCGAGGTTGAGTGCAAGTCCTGCTGTGCTAGGAAATTTTATGCAAAAACTTTTGCAAGCTTATAAAAATATAAATTGTAACTTCGTGTCTACCGGCTTGCTCTTCACTACAAAGCAAAATTATAGGTTATTTATGAAAGAAAATGAGCAATCATTTTGATCATAGCATTGGGACCAGACTGGAGACATACTTTTATAAGTTTACAATATATTAAAAAAAAGTATTTAAAGCACAATGTTGAGAAATGAAAATCCAAAAGTTGCCAGGATTATCAATCAATAAGTAGGTAAGTATTACTAAAACTAATAATAATTTGCAGTCGTTTTCCAGTAAATTCCACTAATTATGCTGTCACAAAGTCCCTTAAATCTTCTTCTGTTACATGATTCTTGGTGGATGTCAGAGGGTTCTCATCGAGAATCTTCAGAAAGCGTTGTATATCATGCACCCCAAAAATAATAATATTGCAATTGAGCCGGGTAATAATATTTGTAGAGTTAAAAAAAACAAAAGTAAATTTATCAGGTTAATATTCTTGACTGATATGTAAATAATTGTAAACGAAAATAGCAAGGTGCTTTAAAAATTAGAGATCACTGGTTTCCTGTATGCATTTAATTCTGAATAATTTATTACGAGTATATATAATTTAAACACAAAATTCAAACAAAATTTTAACTCCTTTTTTTGTTACCCTCTGTTTACAAAATACATACCTCCCTCTGATCAAGCCTTAGAGCAACAACAAAACTAACTAACGATCTGAACACTCCATTTGACTTATTGTTTGAGTTTATTTATTATTCCTACTACGATGGGAAACTGTCATGTGTTTTGAAGGTCACCATAGAAAACATTGGACAAAGTTCGACCTGTTACACCGACGAGGGCGAAGCTCTTAAATTTGATAATGGTGACAAAACATTTAAGAGTAATTGTCTGTACTTAAAATTATCTATCTAGAATCCGATTCTTTATATGTTATGGACAAAGTGATTAATACAGGAATTATGTACAATGTTTTTATATATTGTACAATGTTTTCATAATTATTATCCTCAATTATTATTAATGTCCTATTAATCACTTGTTCCATAACATAGGTATACCTCATCGTCATCAAAATCAATAAATGTATAACCTACCTATACTCAAATATAGATGTACGAAAAATGTCAGATTTGTTTTCTGTCTAAAATTTGATTGCTAGGTTGTAAAATATAACGAAACTGTATCTCGATGCGAAACACAGAAATATCTTTAACAGAATTGCTTATGTTTATCTTGTAATCTAAAGTCAAATATAAATGTATATTTTTATCTGCTTCAAAACTGGTGCGACGAGATAAAAATGTAAGTAAAAGTATTGAAAAAGTAAAGTTTTCTCTGAGGAGCTAATCAAATCAAAGATTTCATAACCCATCAATTGTGTCCGATGGAGTAATCGCTGCATGAAATCATGATGAATGAATCAGATGAAATCGACTAACCTGTAATCTATATTCTGCACGTTTGATTGTAATTATTAATGTAGTTAGTATGTACGAGTAGGAAGACTTTGGCGGTTTTTTAGGTTTACCTAAGAATTTGCGTGTGATAGATTTTGGATTTTGTTATATTTTGTAATCTAACACCTATAATTTGGATTAATTTAAATTATTATCATTATTAGGCAAGACATAATTTTACTGTTGCGCTAAATTCAATTTTGCGTACTTATTTTTAAAAACAACAAAAAAGACTTCAGATTAGTGTAGATTTTGATTTGTATTGCGAAATTGAATTGTTTTTGTGGCTTAATCACAACTTAACAAATTTAAAGAAAATTTGAAATTTATCCAAGCAAGTTCCCTAATAACCAGTTTTTGTCTGTTGACTTGTTTAATAAATCGCTTGAGTATTTCCATTGTGTCATATCGTCGAGTCATCACGGTAGTTACGATTGCATTCGCATGAAACACTTTAGATATTTTGCACGATCTGCAGTTAAATATCCTGAAGACGGAAAATGCTAACAATTCAATTTCGCTTTTTTGCTACAGTCCGTATCAAAGCCCAAATTGAACGGGCAACGAGCTTCAGCATCGAAGGCTTGGCTTCACGCCAGTTTTTGTGATCAAAGCATCTTCGGTAGTTTCGCTCTTTCAATAAAAGCGATGCCACCATGGTGCTACATTTTTTCTTTAGTAGGTTGATAATGTTATCGAATGAGTTGCAGCATCATACAGAGTAGGTATTAAGATATAAATCACGTAGGTTAATCAGCAAGCAATGAACGCAACTGCTTACATAGATTGTTTTCTACGCAGATTCAGTCAATATACCAGGGGACGAGGATATCGCGACTGGCGGACGCGTGGCGACCCCACGCTTATCAATTCATTGTGGCGCAGTCGACAGCCACTCGGCATTCGGAAGCAGCTCGGTTAGATACTTCTTAACAATATTTTTCATAATAAACTGTGTATTAACGACATGTTCAAATTCTTTCTTAAAGTAAGTGGCTAACCGCTTAAAGGAGGTGTATGATGTGTGACAGGGAATGCAGAGGTGTACATAGTGCTGGCGCTGCTGATCGGGTTCCTGACGGTGGTGGTGGGGTGTTGGCTGTCGGACAACTGTTGGTCGCCGGAGCCAGAGGACATCCTGGCGGGCGGCTGACCCGTGTCGGCGGGCGCGTGCACGCATGTGTAGCGCCCGCCGTCCGCGGCGGCTGCGCCGGAGCGCGACACGGAGGACTCGCTGTCGCCGGTGCTGCCGCCGCCACCGCCCGCGCGCGCACCTTCGCTGCTGCTCGCCGCGCGGCACTTCTGCCACGACGCCGGCGCCTGCCTGCACCTGCCTTGCGTCCCGCCCCACCTGCGCAATCACCCGCCACGACCCGTTTTCTGACAGGATTCTATGGCACACTCCTGTCGTGTGCATGAAAAAACTAACGGAATCCACATTCCAACCATTGCTAACGGGGAATGCATAAACGGGTGTTGACAATTTGTATTTATCTATAGGTAATGTGGTTGTGTCTGTGGAACGTTTTATGTGAGATGTGACTATCTGTGAAAACAGTGATAAAGTGCAGGTACCATTTTAATAAAATGTAAGAGCTTCGATTTAGATTTTTACTTATTATTATCACGATCACTCTATTATGTAAATGTATGTGTAAGTAACGTTTAGTAATAGGCGTTGTACATGTTGTAATATCGGTACCCACGTGAGACGCGATGGTCCCGCGGGCGCGTTGCGTCTGGTTCGATCTCTCGTCGTAGCGTAGTCTACGCTTCACTAGTAGCGGTCACTCGTCCTCGTAGGATTTCTTCCGACGTATCTTCATTGACGTGTGGTGCAGCTACTTGTATGTCTTTCTCTGTACCACTACTTATACTATGTTTTCTAAAAGTATGTGCCTTGGAAATGCTTTCCTCGACTTGACTTGTAGTTTAGAGCGTGTTTTGAACCATTTAGAAGAATTTCTTCTCTCTGTCTGTACGGACAAGTAATCCCCTAAGTGCAATACACATCATGACCGTGCCTTTACCGTTCTAGAGACTTTGAGAGGGACGTAATTAACAATAGGTTTTAAATACGCTTTCCTCGATTGAGGCACCACCAACGATTACTTTTGTATTTTTGTAAAATATCCAGCTTTTTCATTATTTTATAAATTAAGACGCAGTTAATAATAATTAAAAGAGAATAAGTTAAGGCCAGCATTATAACGCATGCGTCGATTGGCTGTTTTACCAACGCAATAGGATAAGACAAGAGACAACGACTAAAAATGTTCTAAATTGAGATTTTTATTGCTTTAGCCTTTTTGATACGATTTGGAATTAGCAAAAATAAAATTACATTATAAAGTAATCATTAAAAAAATATTCTGATTGTGTGCCGTACTGGGCATGTCTCCCTTTTATGGCCAATCTAATTCGTCAAAAGAGTCAATTAATAAACTTACCTACTTGAAAAATGCTATTTATCTAGATACTTAACGATGGCAATTATGGAGGTCTTGAAATCGCACAGCTAAAGTTCCCTGAGAGCGTAGCATATAAAACGAAATACATAATATTAGTTGAAATTTACGCCTGTCTACTTGCCCATAAAACATTAATAGATACTAACTTTACCAGTATGATATAACCAAGATTTCCATTTCGAGAATTAATTTTATCTCCCTCTTGGCCGAGAAAAAAAAACTGTTTCTGTCGGACTTCACTTCACTTCACCAAAATACCAGCGTTGTCTTTTCCCAACGCGTGGTAAACTTTGATATCACGACTTCTTAGAGCTAGGTACTTATTTCCATTTTATATATAAAATTTGGTTGCCTAGTTATTCTAAGTAGGTTCTTAGTTACATGTGTGCATATAGAGAAGTACTTATTAAAACTTGTACAGATAATATAAGGTAACTAAATAGGCTTTTAAAATATATTAACGTAACCTTAAGTTATGTATTTTTTTCATAATAATTATTATTGATGTTTGGGTATCACGCGTTTGCTATCCTCAGACAGTATTGTATTTTAGGGCATAATTACTGACCATCTAAGATTTAATTATGTAATCCTAGATTTAGTTTCAATGAAACCGAAATAGGCACATGTAGGTTATAGTATTAATAATGCGGAACATTCATGTTTTACGTTCGTGTGTCTTATTTTGGTCATATGGTCTACAATATAACTGATAATAGGCAACATTTTACAAAAAGTTTATTTTAATTTTACATTTAATTCAAAGTGACCTAATCGGGACTTATCTTCCTTACATTATTAATAAATGGTTCTAGAAAATTATCTTTGCACTGAGTCAGTGCATCTAGAAATGTTTAAATGTTTGAACATGGAAAATGTGTTTTAGTTTCATTTATGAAAATGAATAAAATGTTGTCAATACAAGATATTGCGTTTGAACATTGTAAACTTATCAATATGCTCTTGCAAACCAACGCGACTATTTGATACTGAATATTAATAACATGCAACCACAACAATTTGAATTCCTTAACAATATTATAGCAATCTGTTTAATTTTGACGAATATTCTATAGTGTTAAGGAACCCGACTGAATAGTCAAAATTAATAAGCATTGTAAATACCGTAGATAGGCGGTAGATAGTCGTAGATTAACTATTCATTCAACTAGGGCTGATTTTCTAGGGTACCGCACAACTAATGAGAGATGAAGTAGTCTTTGTTTTATTTATTATTACCTATATATTTATTTTTGGTTGAGTTATAGATAACGTTTTTTTTAAATATTTTTATAAAGGCCAAAGGAGCGTAAGATACCTATGGTTTTTCTTTTCACGGTTCTTATTAAATTATGCATTTTTTTATAATTGTGTTATTCAATGGTTTTTGGTGAAGTTCAAATGATTTTTTTTTAATTTCTTTAAAATATTTAATTTGATTTAAAAATAATTCAATAATGGAAGTATTATATTTCCGTTAAGATCACCAGTGCAGCTATTTTTCAAAATAGCTGTGTGTACTTAAATAAAATAATCAGAACAATACGAAGCATTACATTAGAATATACTTGTGGATAAGATTTTAATTTTTAAATTGTAAAATTTACAGAGTTGAAACCTACTTGATAATAATTTGTTTATAAACAATGTTTGTGAATCTTCGTAAACATCAATCACTCATGATTTCGTAAAAACGGTTGTATATTTTCTTGGTGCAATAGTATAGTATTTCTAAAGTGTATGCATTTCTTAAACTTATTGATGTTTATTTAAGTCACTTAAGTTCTCAAAGTTGCCAAATTTAAATCAATAATGTACGAATAGTACCTAAGTGTATGTAATAATTACAGCAGATAAGACACGTGATACCTACCTATATGTATATGTGCTTATAATGTATTTGTAAATATATATTTGTTTCGATGGCTCTCTGTCGGTGGATTCAGTCTGAAAGTGGGACACTTACTGGTATAGGAATTGAGAGAACTCGTAAGCTCAAACTTATATTAGCATTTACATTGTAATGTAGTTTAATATTGTCATCATTTGTCACAAATAATTAAATGTATTAACTCAAACAGTTTTTATTTTACTGAAAAAAGATGCCAACTGCCTTCATCTAAGTATATAGAGTTCGAACCAAATCAATAACCAAGACTTTACTATTGCTTGGTTTGAGTAAACGACAACATTATAATAAGGCTTAAGGGTAATCCAAACTAAATAAAATAAAATCCAAATCCAACAAAAAAAGTTAAAGGTTTCATTCTTTAATTTAGATTTTATACGTGTTTTAAAATTAACCCTACTAACTTAAAAACACGTATAAAATCTAAATTAAAGTATGAAACCTTTCACTTTTTTTGTTGACGAAATCAAAAAACATGGACGAAACGAATAGTGTGAAGAAGTTACTATAATACGGCGTACTTTTTGAGTATTTTGTCCGAAACATTTTGTATGGAATTGGATTTGAGGATTAGCCTTAAAATGGAAATTTTTCATCGAATCATCTTGCGTCATCATTTTACACAAAATTTTGAGACCAGAAGAATGTTTATCGAAGAATTTTCTTAAAAGCAAGTTTGAGCTGCGAAACTGTTTTCATAGAGAATATAGGGCATGATGCCTTCCTCGCTAAGGGGTGACACAGAAAGGCTTTTTCGCTTGATACCACTACAGCTTCACAAGAGCTGGTAAGTGTCTATATTTACAAAAGGTCGAAAATAGAACGTTTAGCTTTTTGTAGAGTGCCTATAGTCCAACAGTATATACAGCAATAAACATTTAGTAGTATCACAGAGTACAAGTAGTATCTACCAACTAGGTCTAGAACATACGTGCATCCGTACAAATGTGCTTTTATGAGTTTGTCTGTGCGAAGAATGCTAGCTAATTTGTATTCAGGCTGTGACTTCACACTCATCTGCGTTATTAAAAGAAGTAGTTCGCCTTTTGAGCGCATTTAGACGTTGGCAGAGAGTTCTAGTTTCCTAAACTACTCTCTGGGTCATGGTTGAATCTGTTTCACTGAAAGTATTCATTTCTAGAATTGCTAGTTGCTTGCTACGATTTCAAAGAAAATAAAACTTTTATCATATGCGAGTACTTGTCGAGTCAAAAAACGTGAAAGTACACTTCTTCTAGTCTCTGAGTCAAAATCGATGAATTATATTATAAATCTTGAGGAATGAGGTTGTCCAGGATGGAATGATGAAACACGAGTGCCAAATACCTAATGTCAAAATAGATCGATCACACAGTCGGAAAGTATTCACGGGAAATACCAAAGTCTATTCTAGTCTAGTCTAGTCTAGTACCCACATGACTGACAAAGACTAGTGATCTAATATGGTTGTTATAATATCCAGACGACAAAGCGTGTATTGAGCTCGTTCTTTCAAGTGAAGAGTCTCAAGTAGATTGCGCTTAACGACGAGGACTTTTCACAAAGACCGAGTGGCCGGCACGACGTTGGAATGAACAGTTTTTATTCGTTATCAAAACAGTTCTGCTTTTGTTAGTTGACAATTTGTACGGAACACAGCTGGCTTCTTGACCGCAAGCACAAGTCTGCAAAAAGTTTATCCTTTGTTCCATTTCCGACTCCACACTGCAATGGTTTTGAATTAAAACGAACGACAGCTGCTGTTATCTGGGAAATCTTTGGCCATGCAGACTTAGATATAATGTTTCGATATAGTGTTTCTTTAATGCCATGAGCTTCCACATTGAGACATGTTTTTAGAAATTATTATAGGACGATAAAAAATACTGTCTATTTTATAGTAATACAATTTTAGTATGGTACGGCATTTTAGGCTTTTATAGAGTCAAAATTATTTACCCTCCGATCTACGAAGATCACCGTAGATATCACCAAAAAAACATATACAAAAAATTACGCCGATAAAACCACAATGTGTAGATGACAGAAATATTGTGGTTTTTAACCGACGAGAGTAATTATTCGTGTTAGGTAAGTATCCTGTTGGCCCGAAACCTATTCTTTATGCATTTCTTTAGTCTAATCTTGTACATCCAGTGATGACCGGTAGAGTGCTCAAGCTATTGTGAATAATTACATAATAAAACAAGCTGCCCGCCCGTAGCAAACCCGTAGCGTCCATACGTGCTACGGACAGCTACGAATCTTTGAGAATTGCTAGATTCTCGAAGCTACGAATTCACAGAACTGCACTCGCGTTCTTATCATTGAGGAATTTTATTTTTGAATTTATATTAATATTTTCAGAATTTTAGTATTAACTACTGGCTTACCCGAGAAGGAGAAAAAACTTCATATATAAGATGCTTCCAGTTTATTTTTTTACAAGCTGAATACCCGCGGTGCTTCGCTACGATGTATTTTATACATATAAAACTACAACTAATAGCTTGGTAAATAATTAATATTTTTAAATGTTACAGAGACTTATAGTAAAATAGCTTATGTTAAATGTTAGAGATTGCCTAATTCTAATAATATTGAAAATTGCAAAAAAAAAAAAAAAATTAGGTTTATAAACCTAGCTATAAATGATAGCCCAATAAACATCCATTTTAAAACTCTGAGCTGTGATAGGAACACGTACTTGCGTACTCCTCTGAATAAGTTATAGCTTTATACATCCCTTCATACGAAGTGGTTTGAAACTTCGCCCGAAGCCTGCGTGAGATAAATCTATTGGCTCTTCCGCTTAGCCGATTGAGATGCTGTGCTAGGAGTAGGTATATACGTGACAACATTTGCTAGCAGGCTGCTTTATGGTCTCGGTTGAAAACACTGCAGAAAAGTTATGTGAACTTTATCAAATAACAGTCTGTTTCAATAACGACGTTAAAATAATATGAGCTTCAAATAGGTTCACGTTTATTTGCTTACAATAAGTTTTTATTAATTTAAAAATTAAAAAGTAAATTTAGTTAAGTCCAAATCCTATAAATTTAAATACTTATAGAAAAGAGACCCATGCCTACATGCCTACATGAGTCTCTTTTCTATATGTATTTAAATGTATATAAAGGTACTCAGATTAAATGAGGAAACAAAAAAGAACCCTGTAAAACAAAAATAAAAATAAATAAACTTTCTAAATAAAAAGCCTAGAGTACTCGTAAGTTGTATGAAAGAGGTAGCGGCGGAGTGTCGGTGTAAACAGCTTATGAGTGTCGACAAGTGTACTGCAGTTTCACTAAACACCTCTCGTTGGGCTGAAAGCACTTTCTTATACATTACATAGACTCTTTATGTGTTTATAAGTGTTTTAAACTGTGTTCTATATATTTAGAAACGCTTATTCACTACAAACCGAGACTGAACAATGTTTTCTTCTACTTATTTTTTTTTTGTTTTTTTTAAAGTTCTTTATTCAACATAAAAACAATACAAGCTTAATAACAATACAAATCTTCTACTTATTGTTTTTTTACCAACTGCTGTGTTTCAGGCATGTGTGTGTATGTGAGTTCGTTCGGTACCTTTGGCGCACTCAGTGGAGCGATCACAAAGATTCGAGCTTTACCTACATACTATACGATCAGGCCAGCCCATGACTCAAACAGTGAATATTGAATTACAAATTCCGGCGCAACATTCGCTGATTCACTTTTAGACGGTTTCAAGCAGGCTCAACTATCTTCTTTATATAAGCAAATAAGCTTATTCGAGGAATAAGGAACAATTTTAGGTGAAAAATTTAAGGTGCTATCAATTGCACGTGCTCGCTTTATGAACGGTATGTTTACCTTGCAAAAACAATTATCTCGATTGTAGTAACTGTAGGGAAGGCAGCTACTATAGGTAGATGTAGGTACTTCAGTTACTGTAGGCTTCAGAATATGCTTTTTATCATCAGTATACCGACAACGATCCGTTCATTAACGATTCGAAACCCGACATCAAGCTTTTGTAATTTTAATCGGACCTGGGATATTGTGCATTCTCAATTGCGATTTCAAAACGTGACTACCATTTCCATTTTACTCTTTCAAATTAAACCCAAAGTTTTTTGTGTCGATGAAGTTTGCGTAGGGTTTGTGTCGAAAAACAACTACCAAAATCTATATGTGTAAAAAACTTATTCCTGACTGACTGACAGACAACGCACAGGCCAAACTACTGGGCGTAGCGACCTAAAACTTCGAGGGTATGTTCCTCAAGAAGTGTAAGCACGTCCTAAGAAAGGAAGGGTAACAAAGTTGCGGATGTTGACTAGTGTTTACATAAAAAGTGACGAGATTGACAAGGCAAAATACTACAACACGGTTTGAGTTTTCCTCTTCTGGGTCATCAATCAATCGAATAAAGCGTCACCTCTCCCAATCGCAGCTTAAGCTGAGTGATTTCATCATAAGGCCATCAATCTTTTAGGAGCAACTCTAATTCTGATTCCGTTCCAATTACTCTATTTGCAACTTTATTTATATTAGCTGGGAATGCTTTGTAGGATTATGACGGATTATAACAATGTTCGAAATTCCCTATCAGAAAATGTTTCGTATTTTAGGATAATCGAGATTTTGAGTTCGACACTAATGGATGGCGTGTGTTTTGAGATTTTGATTGGAAATAGCCACAGGAAATAGCAAACTTTGTAGAACATTAATCGTAAAGCATGGGAACCTCAATCTTAAAGAACGTCTAACTCAATGAATAATATTATCTACCAAAATATCTGTGCCTATAATGTGTTATTAAAGAGTTACCTTAAAACAAGTTTTTAATTACCAAAATATACAGAATCTGTATATTTATATTATGTATATTTATATTATATTTATATATTTCTTTACAAAATCTGTGCAGTCATGACAGAGTGGCAGCGGGGCGAGTGATGCGCCCGAGCCGAGCTTTTGCGGGCTGGCTGGATATATATGCTTATATTTTACAATAATTTGTACGTAATTACCTATACAATGCATACTACGTGTAAATGTAGGAGAGCCTTACTTTGTTTGCTTGAAATCCAGATTCCATTCCAGTTATTTCAAATTGCTCCGATAATTTTCATTTTTCCGATAAAGTTGTATGATTCCAGTTACTTTCTCGCAGGTATTATTAGATCGTGAACATCCTAAGGAAAACAAAAGTTACCGTTGTTCGTTTACACTGAGACGGCGAGAGCTCGGAAGACCGAGAGCTGTGATATTTCAGTCACGTCACGTGGGGCGATAAATGTAACCGTGGCTCTGCTCTGGCTAATAATTCAGGGAACTTGTAACAACTATTTGGAATTGGAACATTTATTCACAGGTATGAAGTGTTCGTTAAAAATCCTTCGTAATACCTGCTTTGTTTTTTTCTAGGATGTATTCTACTGATAATGGCAGAATAAGAATAAGAATTATGTGAACTTAAAGTAACTTGTAAAAAAATAAATACAGTAGGTACTTTGATACTGTGTTTTAGGTTGTACAAGTTCATAGGGACTCGAAACTGCAACACAGTAAGTGAGTATGCTTGCATATTACAGCTTGGCGGTTAGCTATGAATGAAAAAATAATCGTGAATTTAAACAAAATGATTTGTGTCGTTAAATAATTAGGGTTGGATATTTAATATAACAATAGGTAAGTTTTTGAAGACTTTTGAGCTTGAAATAACAGTTAAAGTTTTGAATAGACGAAGTACTTTGTCGATGCTCGAAGGTCCCCCCTTTAATGGAAAAACTTTT
The DNA here is from genome assembly GCA_932526365.1 of Lobophora halterata. Classification (NCBI taxonomy): domain Eukaryota; kingdom Metazoa; phylum Arthropoda; class Insecta; order Lepidoptera; family Geometridae; genus Lobophora; species Lobophora halterata. Next base: position 6,319,063 of record OW052012.1, read on the forward strand.
GCATGAGTGGGTGTCTAATTAATTCCTTTGTGCATACGAAGTAAAATAGTTATTCTTGCTATAATGATGTAATTAGGAACTTTGACTGGAAATGGACCGTTGTAAAGCAGCTTGGGAAAACAATATAGAAACAGTTAGAGTTACTTGCTTGCTTAAAACAGTAAAAGGTTTTGTGGTTTCACGTGCTAATAAAATTAAGTGTACCAATAATTAATAAGAATTGTTTGCACTGACTGAAGTACTTATAGCTGTTTTTATCTGTATCTACCTGTTCATAGTCTATCTAAAAGTATTTTTTGCCAGAAGCAAAGATTGAAGATATGATAATAAATGCCAGAAGGTTGATTGGGTGTGGGAGGAATAAGCCGGTATTGTAACCACTTCGATTGTGTTATTGCATGTCCACAAATATAGGTACACTAAATAAGTAAGTACTTATTATTTTAAGTGGCAGTTACCTAAATATATTTGGATGGATTACTTATATGAATATCTTTTAAAGAAAATGACTCGTTGACTTGCAGTGTGAAATGTGGTGAGCATTTATCCAAATTGTCATATTTATGAAAACATTTTGCAGCCATTTTTATGACGGTTTACAAAAGACGTAGTGAGGCATGCAAACGAGGGACAAACCGCAGAATAGCTGAGATTGCTGGATTTACTTTATTTGTCGGCTTTCCACCACCAAGTAATTATTTGCCAGCTTGACGTTTCTCAGGAAATGAAATACTCACAAAACGTTGGCGTTGTTCAAAAGTGGTTAACAATAAAATTTAATACCAGAAACACTTCATTGTCCTAGTGACGATTTGTATTCATATGTTTTATTAATATGTAGATTCATTATATCTTTCACGTCTATATGATGTGTTATGTTCGGCACTCCAAAATCTAGCCATGCAGGCTTGTTCTTGAAATCTTCTTTAAAAATCGTCTTTTGCTGCTGCCGAGATTTTTAGTTTGCAGCCCAAAGATCTGGGAGATCGAAAATATCCGATATCTGTGAGCCCCAAATCATGACTTAAGTATATCTAGTTGTTAATCTCGTATCCACATAGAGTTTGCTCGGAATAGTTGTAATATTTGATTTGGAGAACAAATATATTGTTTTTAGATACATGTACGAGTACCTAGGTCCATGGACGTTACAAAAACTTGTTTACTCGAAAAAAAACATAAACCGCTTGCATTGTAACGATCTATCCATTTCTTCTCTTTTCACTCTACATGCCTTGCCACATATTACGTAGCGTAGAGTCCTAAGTAATATGTATGTGGATATATGTATGTGGGTTGATAATTACAACCTATTTGCGGCCGATCGCTTGCACAGTTACCCTGTGGCCAACACACGGATAATTACAACAAAGCTAACGTGACTAACAATTTATGTAAAGTAGATAGACCCCACACTCTATTTATGAGTGTTTAAATTGTATCTATAACAAGCATTGATCTACAAAGATAAAATAGAATGTATGAACGAATAAATTGAGATACTATGTTACATAGATGAATAACGGTGTTCCTATAGAACAAGATGGACAGTACCAAACCAAAATGGATGCGGTATATAGGACCGAAAATTTTCAGACACCCTGTCAATAAAAATGAAATATCTCTATTTACAAATAATGTTTGTTACTTTTAACGATGTAGTTTTATTGACAATGAAAAAGCCTAGTAGTTTGAACATTATAAAAGTTATTTAGCCCTATTACTTCTCTTTTTCGAAAATTTAACATCGGACCAAAATGTACTAGAAGTTAGCCAATGTGGCTTTTTTAATCACATTTTCAAAGTACTACATTGTGTTTCTATACTTTAATGCTTCTATGCTATGGTATTGCTAAGCTAGACAGGCTGTTCAAACTGTCTTTGCTACAAAATGTTACTTTTTCCAACCACAGAAATAGTGATTGAGTTTATTGGGCCGACCGTCACTTGACAATAAAAGTCGATTGCTTTTTCCTCTCGGTTTCTAAGTATAGCACATACCTAGTCACGTCCTAGTTATTGAGTAAGTTCACGTCTCGGGCTCCCACAATGACAAATACACTGTTGTACCTTCAATGCGCAAACTTTGGCCACGTTAATTACACGTAGGTATACGTGGGTGTCTCTAGGAGTTAACGAGTCTTGTACCTTGGTTATTGTGGACGGTGTATAAAACGCAAAATATTGTGGAAAATGTTTTACAGTATGTGTCATACAAATGTGGAGGTAGCGCTTCGTCCGTATACATGCATTATGTATGAATGAACAGTTTACGCCTCGTGCACGATCGGGACGCGACGCAACGCGACGCCAGTATCAGCATCACAACTTTATGACAGCTGCATAAGCTGGAACTTTTTTATCACAGTAAAGTCATGTTTCTAAGCGGAAATATTGCCTGTAACAGCCAAATTAGTTGCACCCTTTACTCGCAATTGTGTGTAACCTAAGAGTTTGGCTCAACAGTTATACCTTTTACGTGGAATTTCACCCACGCTGCCAATTATGCGAAACAAAATCTTTGTAAGACGACACGGGCACGCGCCGCCCGCTGCCGCCCGCCGCCGCCGGCGTCAGTGCCTACTTCCCTGGGCTTTTATCATTACATGGACTTGTGTTATCTCCCCCGCACGCAAAATTGACATTTCCTTTTTGTTCACGCCACGAGAAGGTATATATAACATCGCGCTTCCCATTAGCTACACACGCTCGAAAGCTTTTTGATTGCTGTTTCCGAGCAGTTTTCTAATATCTTCTAAAGATCAGCTACAAACAGTTTTTTAAGAACGGCACGGATTAGACACAAATACGGCACACGCAAAAGCTTCATATAAGGATTGATGTGCCTTATTTCTGGATACCTACAATAGGTAGGTAGGTGTAGGTAGATACGTAAAAGTTGTAAAAGTAAATTGTTGTTTCTTACGGATCATTAATATATAATAGGGTAAGAAAGATGTGTAGTGAAAGCGGCAGGTTTCGTTCTCTGGCTGGCTGCTCGACTCGCCCCGGGACGAATGGTGGCTCGCGTTTGCATTTTGCATGTGAACCATTGTTCAGCTCACTATATTACCCGTATACAGACGAGTAGGTACTCGCGTGACCGACACTAGCGCTGTCGAGGACCGTTATGGGCTCAAAGAGATTTAATTAGAGATGTATTATGAGTAGTCATGTGTAACGTCGACTTCACTCAGATTCGTGTTTGACCTTATGTTTTATTTACATAGGTGTACTCTACACGTGAACATATAATCGAAAAACGAAGTTGAAATGCCAAAGGTCTTTTTCTTATTAGCTGAAAGTGTTGAAGTAAAAAAATATTATAAATCGCTCTTACCAAAATTATTTTTTCCTAAATAAAGTCTCCTGAGCATAATAAATAATCATCAAAGTTAAAAATATTGTGAAACAAACCTCTAGCTTTTTTTTATAAGTTTTTGTAAGATCAAAGAAAAAAGATGTTATGACGTAATGTTCTGATGTAGGTACATAAAGCTAGACTGGCTATTAAAAAGTTTCGCTAAGCTGGAGTGCACAAACTTATCGCCCGCTTTTAGGATTAGAAACTGAAAAAAAACTTTTCCGAGCTTTCGTTTTACGTGCTTTTAAATTCCTGGAACAAGTTGCATGGGACTAGGATAACTCCAGTGTAAATTATCATCTAAAAGTAAGGGAAAGTCTAAATAACCTCATACTGATAAGTTAAAGGATTTTGATGATACTGTAAAGTATGTTTACGCATATCAATAGATTTTTGATAGAGTTGTAAAACAAGGTTTTTATTGTCTTCTCCGCAATCAAACTGTTTATTACCTACCTTCCCACCGTTCTCGTGCGAAACTTAAATGTTGGCTTATAAATAATTGATAAGCAGAAAAGGGTTGTAGGTGGTGGTAACCCATGCGCAAGTGCGCAAGAAAAGGTCGCTCCTTCAATCTGTAGGCGAAAAATAACTTGTGATATTTAACTAAAATCCAGTTTTTATTAAAAATAATCGCCCACTTTCATTAAATGTTTTTGATTTTTGTCTATTCTCTGGGTCAGTAAGAAGTGGATGCCAAGAGTTATAGACAGGGCTTAGTACATGCAGAAAACGAAATGCTAAATAAATCTGATAAGATTAACTCAGTGTTCAAAATTTACATCAGAATAATCTCTACCACAGTGCGTGGTTTTACACGTACCTACTTAAACATTAAATATTTTTATTTTTAGTACCTGAGAGAGGCGGAAAAGATGTACTTATATAATTAAAATACTTTACGACGCCGAAGTATACCTATATAGGTACCTGTATTTGGATGAGGCCTACATCCATAGATAGGACAACGAGACTGATATAGTGATGGTAAGGTATACCTTACAATAACATTAAAATAACTATAATAGCGACACTGTAGCTGTAAATGTAAATGCCTTCAGCCACAAAGTTGGTCGTTGGTAAATGTAGCAACTGTTTGCCAAAGTCACATTATTGGTAAAACATTACTGTAAAGTTTTCGCAGTAATAGGTGAGTAGAGAATAAATCCGTTCGGATCGATGCACCTATGCATGAGTTGGCAAAACATTTCACCAAATATTTCATATTATCGTTACAATAGCAATGTTTGTTCATTTAGAAATAAAAACGATTAGAATAAAAACGATTTGCTTTTATTCTATGAATGGTCCTCTTTTTATGAAGCATAAGCAATATTTTTGTTATGAAAATATGAAACATCGTCTGAAACAAAGCTTGCTTTGATTTAAAATTCATCGCTAGTGTTCGGGTTTTAGGTGGAACACATTTATCAGGCTGCACTCATCGTTATAAAAGACTTTGTTTTAGTTATAGATAGATCCATTTGGCGTTGTTCACCAAAATGGAAGATCCATTTGCTAAACTCTGCTCTCAACTTCGAATTTGCTAATAAAACCCAGTTCAACGCAGATACAGTTTCACAACTTGAAGTACCTATTGATTTGGATAAATGGATCCTTTCGGATCCAATAAGGTTTGCTGTACCAACCTCTGAAACTTAAAGCAGAGTACCTCAAGCAAGCCACACGGCAAAGGTAGGATTACGTAGGACTCAGTTTTTTTATTATAAAAAATCATAATGCTCATTCAATATGTAGGTACTCGTACATAGGTATAAAAGACTTCGTCCTAGTTTTTTGTAGACTTTCGAGATTATCACATATAGTGTTATTAGATTGTCTTCGTTCTGAACGACCGACTATCATACAACGCACAGAGACTAACCTAACCCAACCGCTGAACATAGAGACTTGAAATTTGGGGGATATATTTTTCAATTCAATCTCATTATTATAATTATTATTATAATTTAGGTAAGTACTAATAAACAACTTACTAGGTAAAACCTGGAGAAAATTTAGTAATTTCTCCATGCCTTTTACTAGAATAGTGTTGGTATGTGTGTTGTGCCAGCTAGCTAGTTGAATATGTTTGTCAGACACAGAAAGTGACAGCGCACGAGAGGCAGCAAACAGCAAACGGAATAATTAATCTGTCATGAGGTGTCTGCCTATTCGAGCTCGTCCACAGCTGTCCGGTCGCGAACACTCAGCGCCGACACGAACGAACACCAAAATAAAATGGAAGAACACTCATGATATGTGAATAATCTGTTCGTATTATAAGTACCTAGTGTGGATAAAACAGACCATTCTCGGCACGGTCGATTTACGAAATAAGCCATGTCTGTACACCACCGTACAAAAGAAAATGTTTTATTTTTTATTTTTCATGTTTATGTAGTTTTTACAGAGATATACCTATATATAACGTTACATGCATAGAGAAAAAATAGTAACGTTCAGATACAAATTATAGCTCGATATGTCCCTAAAACAGTTTGTCGGTTTTTGAATATTTTATCCTATGCTTTGCTACGTTAAGCTCAAATTAGGTTTACATTTCAACTACATTCGCAGATCAATTAACAATATCAGCCATCATTTCATTGACTGGTTCTGCGTTGGGATAAAGGGTTTAAGCAGGTTCATTATTTGATTCAACATTTTAGATAAGATTTTGATAGAGTAGGTAAATAACTAACAGCAGTAAATTACGTGCCTCTGGCAGTTTATAAAGATTATTTAAAACTATGTGTACTTACTACCTACTACCTATCTACTACTACTCATCAATAAATCAAAACGTCGGTCTCCAATTCCTAATTATTAGCCCAATCGTTTCCTTTGGTACATTTTATGATTTGTAGATTATAATGTCCCTTTAATTAAAATTAAGAAATTATATACCTATCTACATATTAATTTCAGCTTCGGAACAAAACATTTAAGAATCAGTTTTGATTTAAAGATCAAACAATTTAGAAGCTATAAAGTTATAAAAACATTGAACTGGACAACAAAGTCCGTGGAAACTGAGTGGGTACAATAATGAAATTATTCTGAGTCGGCGTCTACAGAAACAGCAGTTGGCAACAGTCGCCTCGGCTCATTCAATTGGTCAAACTTTTCATAATCAAGTATAGATGTGTGTATATTATATTCAAATTTTGCAGTCGTTATTTGTAAAATGACGACTCGTTCACTGCTATCATAATGATAGATATTCATAAAGGCTAATAATATTTTAACGACATATCTATGATGAGTATTGAGTAGGTATAGATACTATAATATAAATTAGTAAAATATAAACTCAAATTTTATTTAAAAAAAAAGATAGAAATACTTAAAAGTATATAGTAATATATAAGTATATATATTGTAAAATAACAGAAATGCATCATTACCAATCATACCATGTGACCTGCGCGTCTAGATATTGTATGATAACTAGTAGAAGCCAATTTTTTAATGTTTGTTGATATATAATATTTTTATTAAGCTCTTAATTGCTAAGGAAGGGGTCACTGCTCATAGGCCCAGGCTGAAAACCAGCGTTGTCCTACCTTCTCTAGGTATCTAGATTGCTGGGTACCTAGGCAGCATTTTAGGACGACACTATGCTGAGACCGAACCTATTGGCATACCTAGTTATTGATGTTATAATATTTCATGTACCTACTTACATTTGTAGCTATACCTATTTAGAGGAGCCAATAAACAAATTTTATTTTCTTTTTTTTTCTTTTTAGAAGCCGCGGCCAACGCGCCACTGTGGCGCAACAGTGGCGCTTTCACACTCCTCTAATTTTGAAGGCGCCCTAGTAGGTACATACATATTATTAATATTTTACAATTAAACGTATTTCTATCATTTTGTTTTTTTTTTAATAAAAGTTTAGTTTATTACCCTACTTATTGAAATTATGGTATAAGTACTCATCATCGATATGTCGTTAAAATATTATCCGTGGGTGTACTCCGTGGGTTGGGTACCCTCATAACTCTACGTGGAATGCTTCGAACAGCTTACAAAGCTCACCGATACATTATGGAGGGGCCCGATGTCGGCTAGAAATTCAAATAAAGATACCTTAATATTAAATTGCAGTTTGGGGCAAGTTCAAACAACATTATTCAGTTGTTGGCTGTGGGGGTGTGCGGTTCGTTTCCCTCTAGTTTTCGTCTGCGCAATCAGGAAATTAAATAAAGTTCACGACGCGACGTCTACCCGACACTTCTTAAACTCAGAGTCGCAGTTCAAGGGATTTTATTACCAAGTTTAGTAATCAAATTGAAAATATATGGAGTCAATCAAATCAAGTCTGGAGGGAAATGATACCGTCCGTCTCTTTGATCCAAAGTTTATCGCTCAAATGCTTGTTCACTTTTTAACTTTTTTTATCATCGCCTCACAAACAGCTGCCCGCGGTTTCGAATTCATGATGTTAGGATAAATGAAATAAGCGTTAGCTATGTTTATTTTCGGTAATTAGTTTTGACGAGATTCTTATTACCGAACAATTTATAAGGAGATTTCATCATCCTCCCAAATTCGCTATAATAAATTATTACTAAGTATACAGGGTGGGCAAAATAAACGGACCAAGGATAAACATGACAATAATAAGTTTTGTTCTGAACATTGCTCAAAAGGCAAAAGCCTAAGTTCAGTAATCGCAGCTGCAGTGATCAAAATTAAGTTCAAAATTAAGCTCACTCATGCTTGTAATGAGTACGCGGTTGACTAGGTATCAGAGAGTGCCAGCTAATTGGTTGCCAATTTATTAGTTAAGTGAATTTCCATTGTTCCATGCCCTACCTAATTGAGCTTACCTACCTACTGATTTGTCGCGGATAATAGGCAACTTCATTTTTCATTTAGCCAGACTTATTCCGTAGCCTAGTTCATAAGTGTAAGTATGTGGATAAGTGCATAAGCTTATTTCTCTGTTTTCCAACGTATAAATAACCTTTGAAATTCAAATCTCTTGCAAAAATTGTCTGAATGCGATTGTGGCTCAAAGCGAAGAAGGCATACGTTATGCCGAGTGAAGAGTAGAGCACACTGAAAAGTGTCTTTAGCCTGCGCCAGCTTATCCTTGGATATGTGCTGTCGATTGAGATGTGTTTCAAAAACAAAATCTTTTAAATCTTATATCACACTTGGCACTTATGTTTATCATTCGAAAGTCTGTGAGGATGGTTGGGTGTTTCTTTCTAAATTATGCTAAAACGGACTTGGATTTTTACTCTATGGGCTGTTTTTTTAAGCTGAATACCACGCAGGCAAAGCCGCGAGCATTATAAATCTACTGATGCAGCCCAACGGGGGCTGAAAGTGCTCTTATGATAAATGTATAACAATAATCGCATACAATAATAAAAACAGCATACATTTCTGCTTACCCAGTAGCGAAATACGGGCATTCAGCTAGTAAATAATATACATATAAAAGGCTTCGTCATGACAGACCGACTAACTGACTGACAGCCAACGTACAGCTAAACCAATGACTTTTGAGACTTGAAATTTGGAGAATGTGTTCGTCGTCGTTTCTTAGTACAATGGAATTTTGTTAATTTGCAACGCAAATGAAGTTGCGGGTGTCAGCAAGTGTGGCATAAAAGCATAATAACACATTCTTTGAACCCGACTCTACATTAGGTAAGTATAATTTAAATTAAAATACTAGACAGACTGCAATTTCAAGGTGGCATTAACATTTTATTTAATTACTACACGAATGGTAGGTAATTTAATTTTCATTTTAAACTCGATTTTTCACTAATACTATGTACGTGTGAAATTAAAACACAGTGCTCATACGAAGTTACAGAACAAAATAATGAATGGCTACATGCAAGTAGATAAAATCGAGTTTGTGAGTACGCCGCCCGCCGCCGCAGCCGCCGCCCGCCCTATAGCAAAGGCGAGGCTAAAAGCCAGCCGGAAAGTGTTAAATTTGTAACAGTCCCGCTCTTAAGAGCCAAGAGCCGTACCTACTTGTAATAACGCGCTCCTCTACGTACGAGCTCCGCGACTCCAAAACAATTTGCTCACATTCCGTAGGTATTTTAGTTCCGTGCATACTCATTTATAATGTAGGTATAATACATTTGCCGTAGCCGCTGAAGACATTTTTTCATTGTACGTTGTATTTTTCCGGCAAACAGAGTGATTACCTTGTCTTTAATAATTTATTTGAGCTCCTACCAAGTAGGTAACACAACAAAGGCCAGTCTTATCTCCTGAATAAAACATTGTCTCTCTGCAACCGAGCAAGCTTACTGTAGATTTTTGTATGTTTGCATACTATTAACTTATAGTAAATCTAAATTGCCAGATTGTATTTGAGCACATTTGTTTAATCATGTAATAGGGTATGGAATGCATGGATACCATTTTTAAGTGTCATACAGACGGATAATATTTCGCAATATTTTTTTATTTTTTTACGAAGTCACAAACGATCCAAATCCATGACTGTCCGTAAAATATTTCCTCAACCTCCGGCGTTTGGCTATTTGTCACGTTGTTTTTACATTTATCAGTCTATCAGCTCAATATACGACATAATCTCGACTTATTCCCTCGACTCTACATAAAGCACGAACGTATTTGGCAGAAAATAAAGTAGGTAAGTTTTAGTACTTTGGTAGGAAGCTCTGGGTTTTCACTAGGGATTTTGACGACAGTGTGTAGACAATATTATTTTTTTTCAATATCTATATCAATGTAACGTTGAATTATTTTCGGGGACAATGCTTAGTTTAAGACGAATTACCTCTACCTAATTGTACAGAATAGGAGATGGTAGCTACGCTTGGCTACAATATTTCTATTGGTACTTATAGGTACAGGATGAAGGTCTTTTATTTATCAACCAATTTAAAAAAAAAAAAGGAGGTTCTTAATTTGGTTGTATTTTAATTTTTATGTTTTTTACCTCAGAACTTATATTAGTCATATTATCAAATTATTATTTTTATTTTGAAAGGTAATGCTTTCAGATTAGTCTCCTAGAATCTGTATTCTATATTATATATTATTCAGGGGTAGGTATTCAAAGAAAAGAAAGAAATAAATAATAATATTTGTTTATACAAGCACACAATGACGTCAAAGTATTCTAAAACCATAGGTAAGTAGGTACTGTCAAAAAAGTACTTCCTAAAAAAACATTTGCACCTTTTTTGAACAGTTTGTATCAAACCAATAGTTTAAAACGAACTTACTGAAATTTCCAACATGAAATTCCAACATCAAAGTTTATCTGAAAGCGATATTCGTAAAAAATAATTGATAAATAAAATCGTTAGAATTGTCGATAGTAAGTCGACAGTACGTTAGCGGAGAACGGACTCCCTGGGGCTTGTGGGCTGACTGGGTTTCTGTTACTGTTAGGTACTAACTTACTGAGGTAGTACAGATCCATCGGTATCTCATAGTAGTAGGTAACAGTTTCCAAACGACTTACGGATATAAAAAAAATTGGACATTTCACTTAATTAACTGATATAATACTTACTTAATTTTTTTTTTTAATACTTACATAGAATACATAGAAAAAAACCAGACTCAGAACAAACACCGGTGTTTATTAAACAAATGTTTGTCCTAAAGCGGAATTCGAACCCGCGACACCGGCGTTGCAGTCCATTACACTTGCCATTCGACAATCCGTTTTGTCGATATTGTTAAATTAATGTGAATACGTTAGCATTCATATAAAATGTTAAATTGTCAACAAATAAAATGTATCATCGATTGAAAATGAGCGATTACTTTATTTGACAATAGCATAGCTACAGTACTACGTGAATTTCCCATATTATACCTAGGTACCTACCTAAGATTTTTTAAGTAAGTTTACTTATCATAAGATAATCTTTCAGATGCTATTAATTTCCAACACAATGGTAACGAAAATAAGTATCTAACATTAGTCAGTAAGGCAGACCCCAGCAATAATACTACGGATTTATTTTTCAGTAGCAATGTAGGTATCAGATAAAAAAAATTTACTTACGTACATATTTCCCATCAATGATTATTGACCTTTTATTTGCTCGTAAAAAGCTATCGAATAACCCTTTAACCCGTCTCTCACATAAACTATGTAGAATATCTATTTAAACAAGTATTAGGCAGGTACCTTGCCTACCTACCAAAATTCATTTATCAGTGTCTCACATAACGCTCCTCGTGAAAGAATTTCCTAGAAAACTACATAGAAAAATATCATAAAAATATATCCTGTCTGTTATATTGTTGTGGAGATATTACGAAGAGACCAACGAGAACTGGGCTCCGGTCTAGAGACCTCTACTATACATATATATATAGTAGTAGACTACTGAAAAGTGTGCTCAAGAACCGTGAACGTGAACTGTAAAAATATTGAGTCATTTGCCTACATCTTACGGAGAATCTCTATAGTACCTACTCGCACCATTCTACCATTAATTGTTTACTTACAGTTTTTGATAGATATATTAAATAGGTCTACTTTATTGCTCACCATCTTCTTAAAACTAGACTACACTATGAAAAATATTAAAATTATAGTGGTCAATTCTATACATACATAGTATAGTATTTATTATAGTAGGTATACGCCTAGCAAAGTGGCCACTATCTATCAGATATCCCGTCACCTGTAAGACTATTTTATAACTTAACTCGGCTCCGCTTGCATTTGCATCCTGTCTTTTATTTTAGCTATGCCGATACCGAATTTCAGCTTTATTGATGTACTTAGTAGTTTTGGCGTGATTGAGCAACAAACATTTTATCCATCCATCGCAAACTTTCACTTTGGTAATATCTCATCATCATCATCCACAATCCATAACTACCTATGCTGGGTTTAGACCTCCTTTTGGACACGCCATTCTCTACGGTCTTGTGTTTTATGCATCCAGAAGCTACCGCGACTTCCATAATATTTATTGAGAAACAAATATTGTAGTTTGGACTATCTGTAGGTGGCAGATGGAGTTGAGTTTCTGGTTCACTAGATTACCTTGTCTGCTATGTGGGAATACTTATACGTACCTACGCTTGGTGTGCACTCGACCGCAGCCCGGGACGCCTTCGGCCACGTTCTCAATGTTTTAGATCTTTTGTGAGAACATTGTCACCTGTGCAAAGGCTGGTTTAATTGTCAAATTCAAAGTAACGTGGAGATAAGCTAACAAACTGTACGGGTATATCCATTGAATTTATTTGCATACTTCATTACATTTAGGTGCTTACGTAATTAAAGATAAATATTAACATGTACTGACATCTTGGTTCGTTTACCATTATTTTGTGCTCGGTTGACCCAGTTTCCTTTTTATAGATGTATATCCACCCACGTGTATGAATAGTAGTTACCCTACGAGAAATTTTAAATTTAAATTCATTACTCATGTTTGTAAACTAAGTAAAGCCCGACTTCGACAGTTTCCCAGCCACACCTCTACAAATATAGAGCACATTTATTCAGCGTCCTGCTACCTTACCCCTTCGAGCTCTGATCGTAAAGAACGTAGGGATGTCCAATGAAAACTACAAATTGTTGAAAAATTTCAATATCCAGTGATTTAAAAAATAACGGTATTTTTTATCTAGTGTTAGTGCTAAGTACACACCCATACAGAGTGCATAGGCAGCGGTTGCAGGGGGCTAGTTATAGATATAAAGTAATGTAATTTTTATGGTATGTATTGCGAAATTGTCATCAACACATTCTCGCGTATCTTCCGTAAGGAAATGCTTAGGTATCTACTAGTAGGTAAGTATTCCGTTGTACCTACTAATCAAAGTTAATCATCTACACCATACAGCAGAGTAATATTATAATAAAGTATCAAGCTTGAATTCAATTCCTCTAGTTGTACCGAGCCGGCCATTTTTACAACTCTAGACTGTGGTGTGGTGATATTTCGGTCTGAGGGCCATCGATTCTTCGGCTCCATTTATCCGATGCCTGGAAAGTAAGCACTTAAGGACGAACATGACATAAACATGTTTTAGAGATCAGGGAGATATTCCGCCGGATTTTCTTTCAGACAGAGAAGACGGTTGACTTTTTAAATAAAATAGATTCTAAGCTAAGTAAGTATAGATTTTGTTAAGGTCCAATAACGGGTAGACTCAGAACAGGCCACTGGTTTTATGTATGTATTTTTACATATTCTATATATTATAAGATACACCTTACTCACAATTATTTTTTTATTGCTCTCTACCCAAAGGTTGTCTGGTAGAAATCACTTCTTAGTGATAAAACCACTTACTTCTTTATTGTACTTGTCAACTCTATGCTTTTGGTGTACAATTAATCATTTATATATTAGCCTCATCCCATAGTCTAATATCTTTAGAAACTATAGCATACTACAGAAGTTGCATCAGCCTATACCTAAAGTGTTAGTTATGGTAAAGGAGTATTATTTTGCTCAAGCACCTGATATCACAGGAACATCGAGGCATTTACATTTTGCAAGTTTAAGCAAGTAGTTTACCATATACCGAGGTGGAGTGTAGGTTACTTGAGCTTTGACCTGAATAGCTTTGTTTGCTTCCAATATTGTATCTCGGAAAGAAGAAGTAGCCTTGAAGCAATTAGGTAGGTAGGATTTTTTCTCTTGTACTTGCATTGCAAGTACAAAAAAAATGTTAACTCACTGTTTAAATTTGTATGATGCTTATGGTGTAAGTATACATAATTTTGACCATATTTTGATGACAAAACCTTATAGACTTGATTTTCTGCTAAGTATCAAATTCTATTCTACACAACTAAGAAACTTTTCAAAGGATTGAATGACTACATTTTAATGTAACTGCAACATGTTTACATAGCTTATAGATTCAATTTGGTTATTTATACAGGGTGTGTCATAATGAGCTGATAATCCTTCAGGTGCGGGTGGGGGACTTCAGGACTGATCAGAAAATGAAAATATGTACCCAGTAAAAATCCCACGGATTTCGAGTTACTGGACGTTTTCGACACTTCCATTTTTTTTTACCTTTGTACATTGTTTTTGCTGCCAAGGTTACAAATCTTGGAATTCTCATCATTTTTTTTTTTGCTAGAGTAGGTACTCCTGGATAACTGTGCTATCGAATGTTATTTCTTGTTTTTGTGCCACAGGTACAGTTTTTTTGGTACAGCATTATTTAGCAAAGAAAATGTGTTTTGCTCATTTTTTTCCAAAAGTTTGATCCCCTGTGGTGAAAAAAATATATATGGTGACCCATGTGACCAATTTGTGAAAAACTTGCCTACTTCATTGGCATTCTAAAATGGTATAGCACTTGGTGTTTCCAGCTACAAATTCAACGAAAATCCCTGTTAAGACGGGAAAAGGTCGTTTTTTCAAATAAAAAGTTCGATAAAATTTCACTAACCACACTCTGTATATAAATACTGATACTTCTGACATCGACTTGTTTACATTATTAGCACACAAGTTGATGGCTAATGATTTTTGTTTTTTTTTTTTGTGTGTAGGCACATCTCACTGCAATTTAGTATTGTGACATAATTTTGTATACCTACTTACATATCATTGCACGCGACTGTAGTTCAAACATCTACTATTAAAAACTCTTCAAACACTACTACGGTAGCTATAGGTATCTATCTACTCATAAATATTTTATTCAAAATATCAGCAGCTACGCCAAACCGAATCTGCGATCCAGCTTTTCTTTCGCTGTCCATGCAAAATAACTTGGCAAACTTTATGTCTATTCTGTTTGAAGGAGACATGACAAGATGAATAGTCAATAGAGTTTATCAGCGACGCAGATAGATCGTTAATACATTAGTTACGCTCTGTAGGAGAGTAATGGGTGCATAGATAGATATCAACTAGAATACCATGCGACCTGGTAGGTACTGGTTTTACGATCCAAGCTAATAAGCTATGGAATGCACTGCCAGTGTCAATTCAACATGCTAAGTCCCTTCAAATTTTTAAAAGCTTGGTCGTTGAGCATTATTTAGCCACTCCTCCGAAATAATAAAATATTTTTCACAGCTCTTGATTTATTGTTAATTTTTATCACTCATTTATCTGATATTTAATTTTTTTTTTAATTTATATTCGTTTTTTTATATATATACCGCCGTATTTTTATTTTTCTTCTTCTTAATTGTTCAATTTAGTATATTAAATAATCTGTTTTGTAATACTTTTTGCTATTATACTTTTTAATAAGCTTTCGTTCTAAATTAACGTTATGCCCACCGTCCTCATTTGTCCAACAGTATCCAGTCCATGCAAAGGTTGTCTGGAAGAGATCGCTCTTTAGCGATAAGACCGCCCATTGTCCACTGTTATATACCTATAACAGTTATATAGCTTTATTTTTCCATTATAATGTGTTAGTACTAAGATGGTGAGCAATAAAGTATGTTCTATCTATCTATCTATCTACTTAATCACAGTAACATTGTTGAATAGTTAGTAGGGTAACATAGTAAAATCATCATGTCAGTCTTTGGACGTCCACTGCTATTGTGTAGTCTAAACATACGGCACGACTACGAGCGGTCACGAGTCTTCTCCATTCAACGACTTCCAACAATATTGATGGGTAGTACCTACCTTTTTACCTTACCCTGGAGCGTCTGGTCACAGCGATGCGTGATAGATTAGCTAACAAGTATGTGAGGCCAGTGTCTCCGGCACGCTGCCATCAGGTATCGAGTTGGAGCAGTTGAGCTACCTATATATCCTTGTTTCCTTTTATACATTTTGTAGTCGTTAAACAATGTAAATAAAGGTAGGTATGTACATTATTCTTCTTCCTCCTTACTTACCTACCCTACCATCAGTATCACTGTATTTTCTTTCATCAAACATGGTTTCACGCCGAAACCGATACAGTTATCAAAAGTGCGGCACAGTCGGCAATTGGCCACGAATGTTCCCGCACAGGTGTTCTTTTTGGAACAGGGCCAGGGTCTGGAACCTGTAATTGTGCTGCGGCAGCGTTGATTCAACGCATTTGTTTTATTGAGGTGGCAAATTGATATAAACTGCATTGTGGAAAATTAAAGTGTACCTACCGTTTCGTTTGCATGGTACAACCATAGATGAATAATGGTGTTCCTATAGAACACCAAGATGTACCAAACCAAAAGGGATGCGGTATATAGGACCGAAAATGTTCATTATTGACAAGGTAATAAAAAAAAATATCTCTAGTTTCAAACAATGTTTGTTACTTTTTACGATATAGTGTGTGATGTTGTGTGTATTAACGAAGAAAAAGTCTAGTAGTTTTAATATATTTATAATAGTTATTTAGCCCTGTTATTTCTCTTTTTCGAAAATTAGCAAGGACTAAAATATACTAGAAGTTAGCCAATGTGGCTCCCTTTTCTTAGTCGCATTTTCAATGTACTACATTGTGTTTCTATACTTTAATACTTCTGTGGGTCCAACTAATTGTGACATCGACCAGGATTTAAACACAGGTAGGTACTTGACTTTATGGTGTTCGAAGTATAAAATAAGGCACGGAAGAGAATGTGAATAAATAACCCAACAAACGAAGATAGATTATTGTTCCATCAGCGTTTACTGCTTGGCTTGGTGTAGCACTCCATGTCTACGGGCGGCGTAGTGCACTACGGCGGGCGTAGCACGCTACGGTCGTAGCGTTATAATCGTATGCTACGGGATGGCAGAAGCAGTCAATCAACCATAATAATCGGAACGGAAATTAATAAGTTGGTAAGTACCTACCATAGATTAATAACGATGTTTCCTATAGAACACCACGATAGACAGTATCAAAGCAAAATAGATGCGGAATACTGGACAGAAAATTTTCAGACACCCTGTCAATATTTATAAATGAAATATCTCTATTTTCAATTAATGTTCGTTACTTCTTACGATGTACCTAGTTTTATTAATAATCAAATAAAAAGTCTAGTAGTTTTAACATAAAATATTTATCCTGTTACTTCTCTCTTTGGAAATTTAGCCTCGGACCAAAATTTACTTGATGTTATCCAATGTCAAAAAGATCCCTTTTCTTTGGCGTATTTTTAATGTGATTCTATATTTTAATACTTATGTAGTTAGTACTTACCTATTTTCGTTTAATGTTTGAAATCTGTTGAATTATTTTTTGTTACCTGTATCTTAATAATAATTTATAGTTAACACCAACTTTGTTTGCGTTGCGAACTTCTTCTTCTTCTTCTTATCGTGTCACTAGTTTTTGCGAACCAGACTGGTGAAAGGATTTGAAATGCGCCTCGACGAGGCTCCTTTCGTGCAATACGCGTAAGTAGCTAGTACCTACTATTACTTAATATTTGGTAGTACCCTCGTTTTAATTCTGTACCAAGTTTGTGAGTTTTGTTTGACCTGGTTTGACCCAAAGATTGGATATTTAACTTCATTGGTTTGGCCTGTGCGTTGTCTGTCAGGCACTAGTCAGTCAGTCAGGCAGGCAGGACCCCAAGGTTTCATCATTAATATCCTTTTTTTTATCAGTATTACTTTTTTAAACTTTTTTTAACGTTTGACTGAAAGTACTACCCTTGAGCTACCCCGCATATGAAACAATGAAACATACCCAAAGAACTTTATTAATTCTATTTAAAATTCTTCAACATAATTACCACTCATGATTTAAATCAGTCATTTTTGTTTTTCCCGCGCTTACGAACATTCTTTCAACGACACAACTCTTCTGCTTTTTTTGTCATGGTGTTGTCCATTATCGGGGCTAACTTCGTCTATTTCCGCCATTCCGCATCGTACAAAAGGTATGATTATTTTTTCATCGTTCTTTTAAATCTATATCAATCTGTGTTAAACGCAGACGAGTGTCAACGTCAAATAAATGCGTGGTGAATTTTAGGTTATGTTTTGGTCAGCGAAGCGAATGTTTCAGGCAGGCAGTCGAATATTCACATTCACCCTTTTTGATTAAATCAATTATTATAGGCAGGACAGTTTCTATTTAAGTTCTGACAAAATAATTTGAAACAATGAAAACCAAACTTCGTTCAAAAGTTCTAAAAAATAGCAACAAGAAGATTGTAAAGGTTGTAAAAAAGCATAAAAAGGAGCTTTCAATCGAAAACATTGAGCTCCCTCGCTTCAAGAAAAGTGCTGTACATGAGGAAACTAATGCAGTAAAAAGAGAGAAGCCTAAATATGTAATGCCATCCAAATACATTACTGAAAGTGTTGTGAACTCAAGCCTTAATGCCCTGCAGCAGTTAGTGGCACACCATAAGAAAAAAAATGTGTTGTTTGACGATGAACAACCTATTATTGCGGAAATTAATTGCATTAAAATCCAGAATGCCAGAGGAAATATAAAATTGTAAGTTAAAAGTAAAAAAAAATCCTAAGTACAACCAGATCTTGGGAAGCTAAAAGCACAACACATACTTCCCCTTTCTTTACAAATTCAAACAATTTAGTCAAAATATTAGCTGAGATTATTCATATATATATCTTTTATTTGCATCTTTTTACAGTGTACTGCCTCATAGTACAATAACGTCAACGGGTGAAGTTTGTTTAATAACTCCAGATTTGAAGAAAGGTAAAAAAATTGACCACGAACCTACTGTAGACCACTGGGAAGAGCTTCTGAAGAAATCTGCTGTTACTGAGGTACTCACACATCATGATACAACTATGTAAATAAGTATAAAGATAAACCAAATGGAATGATTTCTACCATAATTATTTCTCTTTTCCTCAGGTAAAAACTGTCTTACCAATCAGACAACTAAAGGTGGAGTATGACCAGTTTGAACTGAAACGCAGATTGCTCACTCAGCATGACTTCATCATGGTTGACACCAGGGTGCTCAGTCACGTATCACACATACTTGGAAAGATGTTCTTTAAGAAACACAACATGCTTATTCCAGTGCGAATTAACAATGAAGCAGACCTAAAGAAAGATATAGATATTGGTCTGCGTACAGCAATGCTTCGGGTAAATGAAGGTTCCACTGCTACAATTCTTATCGGTCACACGGGAATGCCTCAAGATAAACTAAGGGAAAATGTATTGTCTCTTGTAAAACAACTACAAACCAGATATCCAGGTGGTGAGGCTAATATCAGAACAATTTCCATAAAACTGCCTCTTTCAATGTCTTTGCCGGTGTACATGACATTGAGTAAGTATTATCCTTTTATCCATTTCTATTTCATGCTTTGTTATAGGTACCTAACTGTTATTTATATAATTACAGGACCATCTAATACCATCAAGCCTCCTAAGCTCATTCAGAAGAAACCTAAAAACTTCAGGGTTGTAGAAGATGAACTGACACTTCAGAACAGTAATGTGAGGGTCAACCCTGATGGCACAGTTCGTCTTGTCAAAGCAAGGTACCTAGTTTTCTTGTTATATATAGGTACTTAGTAGACATTCTTATCTACCTGCACTTAAATGCAAGTGCTACATCATCACTACCTTTACTGCTGATGCCTAAATAAATAATTAAGCAAAGGTATTTCAAGTAACAATAGACTCAGTGGCAGCATTAAACTTACTAATTAACTAACTAATTTGGTTGCTGGGTAGATGATGCTTGCAGCAGTGCCTAATGAACAGTCCACTCTAAGGATCTTATTTAGTTTTTTTTTTTTTTTTCAGAAAACAAGAAAGTGGTGATGAAGAGGAAACCATAGAAGAATCTGATAAAGAGGTTGATTCAGATTAAGATCTTTACTGTTCAATGGGTACCAATTAATAAAATAATCCTTACATAATAAATCAATTTTATTTCTTCATAAACATAATGTCAAAAGCAAGAGTCTTAACCTATTAATTTTGTTGTAAAATAAATAGCAGATTACGCATCACCATTGGTTGCCATGGTTGTGACCACAGAAGAGTCTTGTTGGAGCAGTGCTGATGAATTACTGTTAAGCTAAAAGTAGTATAGTTAATATAAAAGTAATTTTATTGGTTAGTTCCGAAACTCAAACTAGATGGCGCTGCTAAGTTTGTAACAATCGTACATCGCGTTGACGAAAACGCACGGCTCGGATAGACTTGAGTGTAATAATTTAACATAGATGGACTGTTGTAAGATGGTTGTATGCACATAAAACAATATAGCTGAGTACTAGTATATATTTGTTTTTATCATAACGCCTCCAGTCTCACTTCCACACCCCCGATCTTCGAGGACTCGTCTGTACGTAGTACAAAGTGGTCCTTCGAGTCGGACTGATCGAATCGAGTATTTTCGATCGGTAATTTTTGGAGGAGTCCCGGGTCGAGGGACAAAGACGCTCCTGCGTGACGCGGAGCAAGCGCCGTCGAGTCGGTCGTCGCTGGCAGGGAGGCCAACTCTGGAGGGAGTTGTCTTCACGATCTGCAGCCACCCAGCTCGAGGTAGCAAAGTGGTTAGCCAGCAGCCGGAGGAGGAGGAGCGTTGTGGCAGCCAAAGACCAGCTCAGGAGGAGCTCGGTTGGCAGCCTGTGGAGGAGCAGTGTGAGGAGGCCGGGCTCAGGAGGGAGCCCAGGCAAGCAGCAGTCACGAAGGGAGCAACTCAACAGCCTGGTGATATAAAACTTGGACTATTTTATTTAGTGAAACTTAACTTAAAATTAATTTGGAACATTAACTTAAATTCAGTTTGAAAATTTTAGAAGAAACCTAACATTAAAAACACTTGTAAAAATTTTGTAGAACTAACTTAGACTTAGAATAATTTTAAGAAAACGGTTCAGACGGGGAACCTATGCCCGATTTTTAATTAATGTGTAAAAATCTCAAACACTTAGAATATTTCGGTTGAAAAATTTTGGAACTTAGAAAATTTACTTGTAAAAATTAAACTTTGCATAGATTAGTACAGAACTTATACAATTTTGATATTGAAACATTACATATTAACTTTATTGATTTTAACTTGGATTTTACGAAGAAAAAATTAACATTAATAGTTTTATTTAAAAAATAGTTTAGCTTTCCTTTAGTAGTTTATTTTTGAATAATTAAAAATGGAATCATTAATTTTTATGCAAGAGGATTTGGATTCTCGGTTGTCAAAAGCAAGATCAAATTTAAAAAAAACACCAAAGGAGAGACTTAACAAAGATTATGTAGAATCAAAACTAGAAGCTTTAGAGAAACTTTGGGGTCAATTCGGAGAAAATCATGTAGATCTTTTGAAAACTTCCGATCCAAAAACTTTGCGTGCCTCTAACTATTTAGTTAAAGATATGTATGGTGAGGCAGAGGAACGATACGTAGATTATAAGTGTATTTTAAAGGCGGCTTTAGCTAAATACGAAGATACTGAACAATTTGCTGAATGCAATACCGGTGGTAGTAGTAAAGGTAGTAAGAGTGCTAGTAATGCTAAGCTACCAAAGATCATGATACCTAAATTTTCTGGTAACTATGGTGAGTGGAATGCATTCCGGGAGTTGTTTATATCACTAGTACACAATGCAGATATCGAAGCTATCCAAAAAATGCAATACTTAAAAGGATTGCTTAGTGGGGAGGCCGAGCAGTTAGTAAGGCACATTAGCCTTTCGGCAGGTAACTATAGCCGCTGTTGGGAGACTTTAGAAGCGAGGTATAACAATAAGAGATATCTGTGTAACAATATACTTAAACGATTATTCTCACAGCGTGCTTCGAATGTCGAATCAGCATCTAGTGTAAGGGAGTTGCTTGATACTACATCAGAGTGTTTAGGAGCTTTAATGAGTATTGGGGTAGATGTATCAACCTGGGGCGTGATCATTGTATACATCACGGCATCTAAACTGGACCATGAATCTCGCAAACAGTGGGAGCTTCAAAGCGCAACGTTTAAAGAACTTCCAACATGGAAGTCATTTGAAGAATTCTTAACAAGTCGGTTTCGCGCTTTGGAGTTCGTAGATTCAGGGTCCAGCAGTAGTAAGCCGCGGTCTTATCCACCAAAGACATTTCATGTAGCAGAGGAGTCTGAAAATAAGACTAACATATCATGTAGATTTTGTAAAGAACCGCATAGGCTAGCTAATTGCAAGCAATTTGTGAACGCAGAGGTACAAACCCGTCGGGAGTTTGTCGAGAAAAACGATCTATGCTTTAATTGCTTAGGCGACAAACACAGGGCCAAGCAGTGCCGTAGTTTGGCGACCTGCCGCGTGTGCCATCGTAGGCATCATACTTACCTGCATCCTAGAAGCACGGATTCAGAGGCACACCGGACGGAAAGTGGAGGTTCACAAACGGGAAATGTATCAGGGGAGACAGCTAATCCAGTAGTTTGTTTCGCATCGGGGGGAGTGGCACCTAGCAGCCAAGTCCTATTAGCAACGGCTCTAGTCAGAGCACAATCTATCAGCGGAGACACTCGTATCATCAGAGCATTGTTGGATCAAGGGTCGCAAGCATCCTTTGTCACCGAGGCAACAGCTCAGTACCTGGGTCTGAAGAGGACCCCGGTAAGGGGAGTGATCTCTGGGTTGGAGGGAAGCACGAACGTTTCCTGTAACTCAATGGTTAACATGAAGATAACATCGATTTATGATAACAGTGTTTGTCTAAATCTAAACTCCTACGTAATCAAATCAATAACGAACCTACTTCCGAGCAAGGGTGTAGTTGTGACTGATTGGGGAATAGGTAATCTCCAACTAGCTGACCCAAAGTACGACGTACCAAACAAAATAGATATCTTGTTAGGTGCCGCAGTGTACGGTCAAATAGTGCGAGATGGAGTTAAAAAGAATCCAGAAGGGACACTTCTAGCACAGAATACCACACTAGGGTGGATTCTATCAGGAGTAGTGTCAAATGTAGAGAATCAGGAAGAGAACTTGATATCTATGCATATGTGTGTAGAAGACGCACAACTGAAGCGATTTTGGGAAGTAGAATCGGACCCTATAATCAGAAAAGCAATACTTACCCAAGAAGAAATTCTTTGTGAAAAGATCTTTGCAGAAACCACTGCAAGAGATCAAGAAGGAAGGTACATAGTAAAACTGCCGTTCAAAACAGAAGATCCGGACCTGAAAGCAGACAATTCGAAGAGAATAGCTAAGAAGAGATTAGATTTATTAGTAACAAAGTTGGGTAAAGCAAATGAGATGCAAGCTAAGTATAAAGAAGTTATTGAAGAATACTTACAGTTGGGACATATGGAGAAGATACCCGAAGATGAAGTGAAGAAGTCCAAAGGAGCGTACCTACCGCACTTTGCTGTCATCAGAAACGACAAAGACACAACAAAGGTCCGTATCGTCTTTGATGCGTCCTGTAAAGGAGAAGATGGTGTTTCATTAAACGACCTGTTGATGGTGGGGCCAGCTTTGCAACCCGATTTGAGGCATCTGTTGATAAGGTGGAGGCAGCATCGCATCTGTTTGTCGGCTGACATAGTTAAGATGTACCGTCAAGTAAAGGTGGCTACTGAGGACGTAGACTACCAGAGAATCCTGTGGAAAGAAGACGCATCAGTAATAAAAGCAGAAGAATTTCGTATGTTAAGAGTAACTTTCGGAACTGCATCAGCACCATACTTAGCAGTGAAAGCACTTCAGCAGGTGGCACATGATGAAGGGGAGAACTATCCAGCTGCAGCTGAAAGAGTAATTAACGATTATTATATGGATGATCTTTTGACGGGCTGCGAAGATATAGAAAATGCGATACATATATACAGAGAAATGAAAGATTTACTGCTAAAGGGAGGATTTGAACTACAAAAATGGTCTAGTAACAGTGAGGAGTTGTTGGCCAAGATCAGGGAAAACGGAAAGGTGATAGATAACGATGAAGGAGTGAAGCTAAAGGTTGATGAAGTTATGAAGCTTTTGGGACTTACCTGGAACAGGAAGAACGACGCATTCCAATACACAGTGACGCTGCCGCAGTTGCAGGAACCTGTAACAAAAAGGACAATTATTTCAGACATAGCACGGTTATTTGATCCACTGGGGTGGGTAGCGCCTAGTGTAATAGTGGCAAAAGCAATAATACAGAAGCTTTGGATATCTGGAATAGGTTGGGATGAGGTGGCACCAAGCAAGATCTTAGAAGAATGGCTGACTTACCGTAGTGATTTACCAACCTTATCGTCGCTGCGAATACCTCGATGGATTCAAACATCAGAGAAGAATGTGCGGGTTGAACTCCATGGGTTTTCCGATGCATCCAAGATGGCGTATGCTGCAGCAGTCTACATGCGCGTAATCGATGAGAAGGGTGACATCCACGTAAATCTGGTCACAGCGAAAACTAAAGTAGCTCCCATCAAGCAGGTCTCGATTCCAAGATTGGAACTATGTGGTGCTGTCCTAGCGACAAGGTTGTTAGTGGAAGTAGCAGAAGTCCTGAAGATCGCAAAAGAAAACATTCATGCTTGGACAGACTCAACGATTGTTTTAGCCTGGCTCAATAGTCACCCCAATCGCTGGCAGACGTTTGTTGCGAACAGAGTTTCCGAGATCTTGACAACTCTTGATGCACATCAGTGGTCTCATATCCAATCCAAGCAAAATCCAGCTGATTGCGCCTCACGAGGTCTAAAGCCATCAGAACTTGAGGACAATGATTTGTGGTACAAGGGGCCACAAGTTCTCTACAAGGAACCTGTTATGTATACCAGAATGAAAGACGAAGAAACAAATATGGAGGAAATCAAGGTTCATCTGGTAATAAACAAGGAAGGTTTTTGGGATCGATTTTCTAATCTGGATAGGATGGTCAGAGTAGTAGCGTACTGCAGGAGGTTTTTTAACGTGGAAGAAGCGGAGAGAAAATAAAGATAGCGGTTTTTTAACAACACAGGAATTGAAGGAAGCAAAAGAAATATGTATCAGGGAATGCCAACAAGAAAACTTTAGTAAAGAAATAGCGAGTTTGGATAACAGAGACACTGGGAAGGCGTCAAAACTTAGGGGCCCATTACGCTCACTGAATCCATTCTTTGACGACAATCGAGTATTACGAGTAGGAGGACGGTTAGAACACTCGTCCTTATCTGAAGATAGGAAACATCCTATTTTGATCCCAAAGAAGTCAGTATTGACAAATTTGGTTGTGGCTGACGCTCACGCGAAGACTCTCCACGGTGGACCGCAGCTGATGCTGACATATTTGAGATCAAAATTTTGGATTCTTGGAGCAAAAGATTTAGTAAGATCACATGTACGGAAGTGTGTGAAATGTACAAGGTACTCTGCGGTTACTTCAACACAAATGATGGGGCAGCTCCCAGCTGCTAGAACAAGGCCAACAAGAGCGTTTAAAAATTGCGGAGTGGACTATGCGGGACCGATAAGTCTAAGGACCTCTAAGGGTCGTGGGCACAAGGCCTACAAGGGCTATATCTGTCTGTTCGTCTGTATGGCGACAAAGGCCGTACATATCGAAGTGGTTAGCGACCTAACCACTCAGGGATTCCTAGCAGCATTTAAGAGGTTCGTTTCTCGCAGGGGAATGTGCACAGATATCTGGAGCGATAACGGAACAAATTTTGTAGGCGCTTCCAGAGAGCTAGAGAACATGTTTTCTGCAGAGAACTCTGCAATGGTGAAAGAGATAGCTCAGAATTTGGCTATTAACGGCACGAAATGGCATTTCATTCCCCCTCTTTCACCAAATTTCGGTGGTTTATGGGAAGCAGGGGTGAAATCGGTGAAATTTCATCTGAAAAGGGTGATAGGTGATAGCACCTTAACATATGAGGAGTTAGCAACTGTATTAGGACAGATTGAGGCGTGTTTAAACTCACGTCCATTGACGCGGGTGGATACCGAGCAAGAAGGATTTGAAGCCCTAACTCCGGGGCATTTTCTAGTGGGTGAGCCTCTACTAACCGTACCGGATTATAATTTCGAAGAATCAAACGTTGGTAGTTTGCGCAGGTGGCAGCTAACACAGCGTATGATGCAAACGTTTTGGCGACGTTGGTCACAGGAGTATTTATCGACTTTGGTACACCGTTACAAATGGTCAGCTCAAATACCAGAACCAAACGTAGGTGACTTAGTGTTGATCAAGGAGGACGACTTGCCTCCAGCGCGTTGGCTTCTTGGACGGGTAGTTATCAAACATCCAGGGGCAGATAACATGACGAGGGTTGTATCGCTGCGTACCAAAAACAATTTGATAATCAAACGGCCCACCTCTAAATTGTGTATGTTACCGGTCACTTAAATTAATATGTAAGAGTATAAACTGTGCTTAGGTATTATTATGTGGTGAAGTGTTTATGAAGTGGACAATGGAACTTATAATTTAAGTGTTTAGTTCTATAAGAAGTATATATTTTTGTTCTTAAATGTAATTACGGTCTTTATCTTTGATTCAAATGAAGCATGGTGGGCGGTTCAACTTAAATAAAGGACAAGTATTGTGTCAATTTGTCCTTGGTGGGCGGAATGTTAAGCTAAAAGTAGTATAGTTAATATAAAAGTAATTTTATTGGTTAGTTCCGAAACTCAAACTAGATGGCGCTGCTAAGTTTGTAACAATCGTACATCGCGTTGACGAAAACGCACGGCTCGGATAGACTTGAGTGTAATAATTTAACATAGATGGACTGTTGTAAGATGGTTGTATGCACATAAAACAATATAGCTGAGTACTAGTATATATTTGTTTTTATCATAACGCCTCCAGTCTCACTTCCACACCCCCGATCCTCGAGGACTCGTCTGTACGTAGTACAATTACCATCAGCAGTGACTGTGCTCATTGATGATCTGGGAATGATTGTAACCTGCATTTTCAAGGGCCACACTTTCTTGAACTTCTTGAAATTCTTAACTTGATACTCTTGCTCCTCAATTTCAAGGGGCTCTTTCTTTACAATAAGTTCTTTTTTTATTGTCACAACAATAGAGCCAATGTCCAGCATATTCATTTTCTCATCAAGTTCATCGTCAATTTCTTTCTTGATATTGTTGGGCTTTACGAAGTTCAAGTTTTCTTTATGCAACTCATCAAGTTTTGCTCCTCTCATTGAAGCAATATCCTCAGGTGTAACAATTTTCTCAGTTTTGACAGCTCCTGTTTTAGCTTCATATTGTTCTTCAGACATAATACGCTTTGGTGCCACCTCAGAGCTTTCCCCTTGTACAAAATTGAAGAGATCTTCATCTGCATCAAAATCAGCTTTCCTTTTCTGGGGTTTGGCCAAATTCAGTTGACTTTCAATATCTTTAGCATCTGCATTAGAAGCTGGGGTGATGAAATTGAAGAAGTCCTCATCTTGGTCAACTGCAACTTTCTTTGAGGGATTCAAAGTACTGTCATCTTCAGTGTGCTTTCTTTTTGCACTTTCATTCAATGTATTTCCAGCATCTTTAGCCACTTTTTTACTGGCATTAGAGCTTGGTTCATCATCATTAATGTCACTCAGTTTCCTCTTAGTTGTATGGCCATCGTTGGAAGTAAGACTTTCATTGATAATAACATTATCTCTCGTGACATTTTTCACTCCAGTTTGGTCTTGAGTTTCTGGGGCCAATACCTTGTTGCTGGACTGGGCCGGTGCTTGCTTTACCACCTCTGATGAGAAGTTGAAACCAGGGTTGCAATATTTTACTGTGGAACAGTACAATATAGCCAAACCAATCTCTGCATCAGCCACAACTCTCTTACCTTTTGATTTTAAATAGTTAACAATATCAACTATTTGATTCTTTTGTGCTTCAGTCTCTTGACTAGTTGAGGTAATGTTGTACTGAATTACCACCATTTCATCATCACACAGCTGAGATTTAGTGAATTGCGCTTCACTGAGCATTACTGGAGTTGCAGAGCTTTTCATCAAAACATTCTTATACATATCAAACTGCTTCTTTGAGAAAAACACAAACTTTTTCTTTGCAAATAGGGCTGCTCTATTTTTATTGGGTAAAAATGACACAACTTCTTTGTTCAGAGTTGACTCCAAAATATCTGGTATATAATTCTTAGGATCTGGTAGAGCTTCATTGCCGTGAATGGCTTCAACACTTTTTTTCCAAAATCCTGTGGTGACAATGTGTGATCCTTGCACCAAAGCTAAAACAACTTTAATTGTTAGTGTAATAGCTGGCATGGTCAAATATTCACATGAATCTTCCCAGTCATTTTTCAAAATTCCTCCAATTTTTGAAACATTTAATTTCATGTTTTGGAGATTCTCCCCTTTCAACGTTGACGTGCACGTAACAAAATTAACTTCATTGACTTTCCAGATACTGTTCATTTTGCCAAATTTTATGGTATCATTGTTCGATAATTTTACTTTGTTATTAGTCTCCAACTTAACCGTGGAACTGTTAATGTAAGTACCGTATCTAGAGCCAAGATCTGTTACAAAAAGCTCTGTTGAGTCCAAAGCCAAAGTAGCATGTTTTCTGCTGATGGATGCATCGTCCTGGATGGCGAAATCACATAAGTGTGGATCAGGACTGCGGCCAATAGTTAGTTGACTCTTAGGTGGAGTAATATAAATAACTCTTGGATCATTCACTGAAGTTAAGTACCACATAGTAAAAAACCAATGTAAAGTTTTCAATCGGCGAATAACACAACACAAATTTCACAAAAATCAACAAAGATTAAAGATATGAGATTGAATGAATGAAATGAGTGAAGACGCCACCGCGCCGCGCATTCAAACCACAGATTACAAAATGAATTTGTTTATGATTTGTTTGAACCTTGATTACAATTCAACCTATTATTATATAGGGTTTCTTGTTTCAGATGTTCTGATTCTTTGTCCAGGATCTTCTAGAATTCCAGGATACATCTGCAGTTCAAAATTATTGTTTAATTCGGTATTAAGTTTTGAGTAGTATAAAAACCGAAAGTTGGTTCAAATTAAAGCAATAATTCGAACCAACTTTCTGTTACAAAGAAAACATAACAAGGGCTTGGCAGTAAGGCATAAAGCTGTCGCAATAACTTAACACGCGCTAAAGATTTAAAAAACTATCTATCTGTTAATTGGTTTCCATAGCAACAATACCAAAATAACAATCTAAACAACCTCAAAGGACTTAATCCAAACTTAATCGATCTTTAAAACCACTATTTAGTACCACATTACATCTATATACTAAACTATTGAGTTTGTACAAATGGTTATAACTGGTGCAAGTACAACAGTGTAAAATGACCCTATATATCGATACAAAGCTAAATTTCAACGACAACAATGTAGTATCTACTGTTGGTTCGTGGCATCCCTTACTGCCACTCTTAGCTGTGGGCTCTTACAATCAAGAAAAAGGAGGATTTGTTACTATTTTCCACGAAACTGTGAGTCTTCTTGTTTTCTTCATTACTGGAGGTCAAGCCTGTGTTGAAAGGTCTGTCTATCTTATTTGTAACCTTCAGTTTTGGATCAGAGTAGTTATTAGGTACGTGATCATGATCGGCCGTTTGCCCCCTCATTCTGCCAAAAACAAATTGTGATAGTTTGGTTGATGTGAGTTGATAAAATATAAATTTAAAATACTTGATAAAATAATTGGCAACAATTAAAAGTACTTTAAACATTCCAGGGTTTGCCTCTTGAAGGATGTGAGTGGCCAATATTGTTATCAAACCAAGTCACCGCACTCGCTTGGCACCCAACAAGAAAACTCTTAGTTGTTGGCTGGGACGGAGGGGAACTTTACATCTGGCTTGAGTACTCATGGGCACGTCTGGAGGCCCCCCACAATGCTGCGCTGACTACTGTTACCTTTAGTCTCGGTGGAGGTAGATTGCTTGCAGCCGATGCAGCGGGCTCCCTTTCTGGATGGCAATCAAGCTCAGGTGCTCCCTTGACATCCTTCCATCATCAGCTTGGTGAAGTGATCACACATATAACGTTTTGCACTCCTCACGCCAACTCCGAATCTTCAATCAGAGGTCTAGCGCGTGCTGCGGTCGCCGGAGATGAGAATGCGTTGGATGCGCTGGCGGCATGGCGGCCCAGAACAACAGCCAGAGTCAGGGAAGGGGTGCAACCCGACAACCACTGCTGCTATGCAGCTCAAGACAATGGAGTCATCCTGTACATCGACCATGCAGGAGCTTGTTCGGAGGTGCTTAATACACCCGGTAACATTTTGTTCATGGGTATAATCAGCCAAGTCTATCTGCTCGTAGCTTGGGAGTCTGGAGGTGGTCTGAGTTTAACAAGGTTTGTGACATCTGATGATGGAACTTTGATAACCGATACCCATGTGAGGATGACGTCGAGGAATGGCCAGTGTATAGTATTAGCGGGTAACTTCTATGTGGCTGTTATTACTGGAGATAATATGATCAGGGTATGGGATAGCGAAACTGGTGACAACGACGTGTTGCCGAACGAACAAGAGGAGATTATAAGGGGTGATATATTCACCAGCATAAGTTATTGTAACTTAAGTGATACACTCTGCTGCGGGACATCGCAAGGTAACTTGTATCTATGGAGACGCGATCACAGGAATTATTGGAAACTGATCAGCAGCACAGCAATCAAAGGGACCGTAAAAGAAGTGAGTTGGGGTTCTGAGGGCCTGATGAATCCATTGCTGCATGTAAACTGTATAACAAGTGCATTTGTGCTAAGAGAACAGCCTGTATGCTGGGGCTATACTCCTCAAGTTTTTATGGTACAGAAGTCTTCAGATGAAATTGCTGTTACTCATAAACATAATGATCTGAGTCATATTAAGACTTCTATTACAGTGAGAACACTTGCTTTCAAAGACCAGTATATTGCCATGGGCGACGGAAAAGAAGTTCAGGTACTCACTTACATACTTTAGTGAACCTACCTCATCTTTAAATAAGTACATATGTTCCTAACTTAACAAAAGTTTATTTTTGCAGATTTGGATGGCTAGTAAAGAGAATGAGGCTAAATTTTCCCTTATAAGATCTTTTTCGTGGAAAACTGATAGCTTGATAATATACAATGATGTTCTCGTTGGAGTAGTGAGTCCTCACGTCGAATGTTACTCCATAACGGGAGTCAACCTCGGAATTTTGCCAAGTACTGAAGGGGAAGGTGAACCCATCGGCCTTACCAATACAGGCAAATACATTGTC
The DNA here is from genome assembly GCA_932526365.1 of Lobophora halterata. Lineage (NCBI taxonomy): Eukaryota > Metazoa > Arthropoda > Insecta > Lepidoptera > Geometridae > Lobophora > Lobophora halterata. The sequence goes on from OW052012.1 coordinate 6,350,487, forward strand.
ATCGCTACTATGGATGGCACCCTAAAATTAGCCGAGATAACGAAGAAAGGACTAAGAATGCCGTATCCCGCAAAAAACTGCTATCAGTTGATGGAAGATTTCGGCGAAGTCATGAGGGCATCCGTAAATTGCACAGGACGGTACATATGCCTGAGTATCGCTAACTCTGGCCTGGCGCCAGACCCGAGACTATACCTATGGGATACGGCCAATGATGTCGTCACTAGTAACCTTCTAGCCGAAAATTCAGCTCCTCCATACCAAAGCGTTCCAATAGCAATCTTATGGGACTCGAACGACCCGAGAATAGTGGCCGTCCACATGAGATCTGCAGATATGGATAAAGTGCATTTATTCTTCTGCCATGAAGGAAAATTGTTTGAATACAAAAACTGGTGCGCTACTGACGACTATTTCATGGCAGATTTTATGTTATGTTTGCTCTACACGCCCTACGTCATAATACTGTCTCAACAAAACGTTAAAAAAGTTTTGATGCAAGAGTTCGCCGACTGCAATGATAACGACGTGGCTACCTTGAAACAAATCCTCGACTTTCTCTTCCACATGACCACAGGATACTTAGAGAAAGCTGTTGTCGTGGGAACCAACATATCAGGAGCTAAAAGCTCAATCATCTGGGATAGCCTAGCTAAAGTTTGCGTGTCGATGAAAAGACCTGATGTCGGCGCCGTATGTCTAGGTAAAATGGGCAACATAAAAGGGGCACTTATGATGAGAAAGGTTATGCAAGACAATGACTTCGACGATAATTGCAAAGTTGCAGTTCTAGCTGTAAATCTCGGCATGACAGAGGAAGCAGAAAGGTTGTTTCGTGAAGCTGAGAGGCCCGATTTAGTAACACGACTCATTTCTGCTAAAGAGGGTGGGTTAAACGCAATCACCAATGAAACGAGCGAAGGGGAGAACATTCTTCTTATAAAAAGTGCTCAACACAAACTAGCCAAAGTGTTGTGGTCTAATGGAGAAACTGCAGCATCGATAAAATTGTTCGAAAGCGCAGGAACGTTAGTTCCTTTCGTCCCAAGAACCTTAACGGGAAATGGCCAAGCGACTACGTTAGCCCAGTATGTGGCAACTTCAAACGACACTAGTCTGCTGATTTGGTGGGGTCATTACCTCGAAAGTATTGGAGATCTCGAAGGTGCGTTAGATTCGTACGCCCGAGGGAAGGATTACGCTGAACAGACGCGCCTTTTATGTCATATGGACAGGATAGAAGAAGCAGAACAGCTATGTCAGAAGAACCGAGCTTCTTTGTATGAAATGGCTCGATATTTGGAAATGCAGCCTGAGAAAACTGAAAGTGCTGTAAAGGTATTGTTTTATTCATCCTGTTGCCATCTACATAAGTCTTCCACCAGTTTCAGACTATTTTCTTTATTTAATATTTTTGATTATTTTCAATATTATTTCCCATACCTTCCTACTCTAGAATAAAATCTACTACGTACCAAGCCAAAGCTTTTGGGCGGTTACATAACTGACTTGCACGAGACTGTAGTGTCATCACGATTCAATTACAAATGAGATTAATGAAATGTACTTATGTTACAAATGAGATTCATGAAATTTATGTTACAGGTGAGATTCATGAGATTTATGTTATAGATGAGATTCCTGAGTTTTATGTTACAGATGAGATTCATGACATTTATGTTATACTTAGATTAGATTTATGTTACAGATGAGGTTCATGAGTTTTATGTTACCGATGAGTTTCATGAGATTTATGTTACAGATGAGATTGATTCATGTCACAGATGTACATAAAGTGCGGTGCAATATCGTGTGCCATCCGAGTGGCGGCGGAGGCAAGTGCCTGGAATCTCGTGTGGCGCGCCGGCGGCACGTCCGCGGGCCACGCTCTGCACGCGGCTTCGATACTCGAGAACGCGGGACAGAATGAACAGGCCATATCTCTCTATCAAAAAGCTGGTAAGGTTTTAGAAATCTAGACTATATTACAGGTCAAAGAAAACTGTCAGAATTTGCCTTTGAATTTTTGAAGCCATGCCAATTTTAAATCAAACTTAACCAAGTTATTTAAAGGTCGAGCGAGTGGCAAGTGTGTTGAACTGGTACACCGGTGTCGCAGGTTCGATTCCCGCTTCAGGACATTCATTTTTGTGATGAACATCGGTGTTTGTCCTGATTCTGTCTGTTTTTTATGTAGGTATTATATGTATGTATTTATAAAAAAAATATGAAAATGTGTCCCAAAATACAAACTGCTTAGTTTGGGGCTAGATGGCGTTAAGTGAAATGTCCAAAATAATTTATTTATTTCTGAATAATATAGGCTTTACTCATCTCATCAGGAAAGCTCCATATGGCACTGAAGTTAGCCCTGAGCTGCGGAGACACGAATGCGATCATCCCATTGGTGGAATCTCTCGGCGATAAACTGGACCCGGAAGTAGCAAATGCGCTCGCCGCTCATCTCCGGAAGGCCGAGCACCATTCTCACGCCGCTGCATTACTCGCAGCCGCTGGAAAGGTACCAAAGTTTACCAAACTAGCTTTTTTGGTAATGATTTTTGCTGTCAGGCCATAACCTCAACCAGAGACTAGTAAAATTGATTAATTCAGGCGTTAACAGGCGGAAATCCATAAATATTAATAAATAGTATGAATATATTTAGTAAAGTTTTGAAATTAAGCTGATTTATTACTAAATATATTTATACTATTTATTAAGAGACTAGTATTAAATAATCAAGGTTTTACAAAAATATACTAGGTACATACAACCGACTTCAATGGACTGTTTTGGTGTCCGTAAACACAACTTAAAAGTCAGAGAAAAATATTTACGCAAATTCGTTTACTTCGATGACATATTATTTTCAGTTACGATGATTTAAAAACAAAAGTAATAAACAGATTTTAATGAAATTTCCCTCAAATTCCTCTCAAAGAAAAACATTTTTTCAAATCGGTTTTTATACAAAAAAGAACTTCCTCCTTTTTTTAAGTCGGTTGAAATAAATCCTACCAATATTATAAACGCGAAAGTTTGTAAGTATGGATTGATGGATATATGTTTGTTACTCTTTCACGTTAAAACTACTGATTGGATTTTAATGAAACTTTACAATAATATAGCTTATACATCAGAATAGCACATAGGCTACAGTTCATAAAAATACCTGCGCAGACGAAGTCGCGGGCACTAGCTAGTTTATTATAAAATAAAAAGAATGACTGATTGGTGCGTCGCCAAATGGTGCGTCGGGTATTAGAATAAAACGACCGTGTCTCTCCGTAGCCTGTTTATTACTAACGTACAAGGCGGTACCCACACTTATACTCAGATATGTAGCATAATACAGTTCACTAATAAAATGGTATGCAGTACGAAGAAGCACTAAACATAGCCAACGCTTCATATTTTAGTCTCACTCTCCATCTCAAGTTTGCTTGGAAGAGATCGCTGCTTAGCGATAAAGCCGCCCATTGCACATGCATATATGTATGTATCTTTAAGTTTCCTGGTACAAGAAAGAGATGGCATTCATTCATTCATCCGCAGTACGAAGAAGCACTGGACATAGTGGAGCAGTCATCGACTCCGCTGTCAGAGGCGCTCAGCGACCGTCTGGCGGCGCCCGCGGGCACCAGCGGCCGAGATGTGCTGCTGAGGCGGCTGGCGGACGTGCTCGGCGCTCGGGGACTCTACCACCAGGCGGCGAAGCGCCTTGCACATGCTGGGGACAAGGTGATCATAGTTTTTATTTTTGACAAGACCCTAATGCCGACTTGCACCAAACTTTCAAAGTTCCTAAGCAATTACTTTACTCACTTGGCAGTTCTTAATGGTCAGAATCTGGACTGTTAAGAACTACCAAGCTAGTTTAGCGAGTAAAGTAATTGCTTAGGAACTTTGACAGTTTGGTGCAAGTAGGAATAAGTTAAAGCTCTCCTGGTTGCTAGTCCTGAGTGTGATTTGTTTGCAGATCCAAATTTTGTTAGTATGCTTAAGGTTCTGTGAGCGTGATGAATGATTGCGTGTTATATTAATATTGAATGACTTATCAATAAGTAATGAATGAATCATTCATCACGCTCACAGAACCTTAAGCATACATTTACTTATTGTTTGACTTATTTGACTCTACTATGATTATTGATACTATTTTGACCTAACTATGATGTAAGCAATTTTTAAATTAATGTAATTGGATAATCCGTTTTAATTTAATAAATAAATACAAATACCTATCTATACTTACCTATTTATTGTATTGCGATAAACTTAGATAACTTTTATATGTATGTATGTATGTTTTTGAAATAAACAATTTTGTTTTTTTTTTACATAAAATATAACATAGCATAGAGAATAAGAGAGGGCTCTTCTAACACATATTTATCAAACTTATCAGAAGAGCCTCCAAACCTTGTAATAAAACAACATGTAAAATGGGGTAAAATATTTTGTTTTCTTTTGTTTATCTTTTTTTTACTATTTAAAGGCTTGCGTTTGACCACCATCTTACCTGATGATAAGTAACGATGTAGTACGCTTTTAATTATACATTCTCAGTTTTAACTCAACCGCCAGACGGTCGCTGAGCGCCTCTGATAGCGGAGTCGATGACTGTTCCACTATCTCTAGTGCTTCTTCGTACTGCGGATGAATGAATGAATGCGAACTCTTTATTATACCACGAAACTAAATGATACATACATATATGCATGTACAATGGGCGGCCTTATCGCTAAGCAGCGAACTTTTCCAAGCAACCTTGGGATAGAGAGTGAGACTAAAATATGAAGCGTTGGCTAAAGGTGCATATATTTTTATATAATATACACAACCAATTTTTAATTACAAAAAAATAAATAAATGGGCAATGCAGACGGGGTACTACGTTGTATATGTGCAGTCAGAATATTGAATTTCTACAAAATAACAGAGTGACAGCGGCGCAAGTGCGGTGCCCGAGCCGAGCTTTTGCGAGCTGGCTCGAGCTAGGTTTTGCCAAACGATGAATAAAACTTAAATTATTATCAATAATGCGTACCGCCTGATGCAAATCCATAGGAAAACGACTAACGGTAACAGTTATCCATTTTTAATAAAAAAAAATAATCCAAAAATTCGATCTAATTTTTTTCAAGTTATTTTTGCCATATCTGTGTTGTTCAGTAAAGGCAACTGACCATGTGTATTTTTTTTCTGGTGATTTAAATTATATGATATTCTCAGGCAGGTGCAATGCGGTGGCTGATGCGCTCCGGCGATGCGGACCGCATAGCGACATTCGCGGCGGCCACACGCGACCGCGGCGCACAGCTGATGGCCGCCGACTACCTGCGCCGACACGCCGACTGGCGCTCCCGACCTGACCTCATGCGGCACATTCTGCACTTCTACACGAGGGCGAAAGCGTTTGGGAAACTCGCCGCTTTCTACGCCGAATGCGCCAAAGCGGAAGTCGATGAGTATGAGGTTGGTTTAAGAAGTCAATCAGTCGCACGCAATTATTATTTTTTTGTTTTTTTTTACATGGGGAAATCCATGGATGCCCACCGTCCTTGGGGGAGGGCGTAGGGGTATGTCGGACTCATACCGACTAAAACCCCATGGTGGCCGACCTCTGCGCATTAGAGGTATACCCTGGGATATCTTAAAGAACACCTTTTGCCTTTAAGGCCCGTCCCGGAGAACGCACGCTCTCCTGCCCTGTCCTTATAAAAAGCGAAACTTTTTTAAGACGCTTACAAGTGAATACTGCTAGGCTTAATGTATTCACCATCCTGTTGTACTTAATCTGTAAGAAGCTGTTTGTATTGCTTTAAATTTAAATAAAAAAAATAACATCACTGAGGCTTCTGTCGACTTGGACCACTGGGTACTGGGAAGCGGGCTCAGTTACCGGATCGATTTAATTTGGACCGAGCCCTCTATACCCTGTATAGTACAATCTGTATATAACTACGTAAACATTGTCGTATTTGTTTCGGATCTGTATCTGACAACGACTGTATAATTTAAGTCACGTGGTTTATCCCAGTCGACGGATTCAAAAATGATTGCGGTCCCAATACCTAGTGGTCCCAGTTGACAAAAGCCTCCATCAACTAATAACAGTCCACTGCTTATAGGCCTCTCCCAAAGTGCATCATCGCGCCTTGTCTCCGACTTTCCCCATCCATCTTCGAAAAGGCATCCTACGCTTCTCGAGTTGTGGTCTCCATTCAATTACTCTTCAGCAATGTCAGTTCTTTGGCAGATATCCCCATAAACGCCGATTACCTACTAAGTACCTAACTACTGGCATTATTTTTTTCAGAACTACGAGAAAGCTCTGGAAGCTCTCAAAGAGGCTATCAAATGTTTGGCTAAGTCATCGGACGCAGAAGCAGGTGAAAAAAATTATCAAATAAGCATTTAAAAAATATGTATTTAGTTGAAAACCGAAGAGTTATGGTTTGTTTAGGTGCTCAAACGATGGCCCTGCAAGAGCAAAGTACGCTGGTGAAACGTTTCTTGGACGTCAAGAAGACATTGGAAACCGGAGATACCGATACAGGTATTTATCTGACATCTTTTAATCGTCAGGTCAATTATGTATGAGATTGAGTAGTACCATTTACGCACAATAGGAGGGGCTACTCAATAACTAACGCACTCGCAGATATCCGATACCTTCGGCTTCGCCCCTTATATTTCGATATTTAACATCATATAACACTAGAGGCGAAAATTGTGATATTGGACGGATGTTTGTAACTCGACCACGCCAAAACTCCCGAACCCATCGGGGAAAAATAGGACAAAGTAATCTATGCTTTATTATCTCGATACCACGCAGGCGAAGCCGCAATTTTATTGTAATAAGTAGAACAGGTGAGATGGTGTACAAGCGCAAGCCTATAAAAACAGTAAAAAAAATACAGTCGCTCCTAAGATATTCTATCTCGTGTTACAGGGGTAGCAAGTGCGCAGGAGTTGCTGCGTGCAATAAGCTCACGCTCGGGGCTCGTCACCGAAGAGAAGGTGCTCCAATTGATGCTGCACCTAGCTCCGAATCATGATGATGCGTCTAGTGAGTTATATTATACATACAAAATACGTACAGCCCATGTCGAGGGAAAAGCCGGCCAGTCTCATGGTGGCTTCACACGGCTTGTGCCAACACGCGCCTCGCCGTGTCAAGGTGATCTGTACGGGCGAGCGCGCGCCGCGGACGTGTCCGGATTACCCCTTCTCACGGCCTGTTTTAACACAGGCCGCTCGCTTTACACGGTCTGTGGCGCGGCGCGGCATGTGCTGATACGAGCCATGAGAAGCCATCATTAGACAGCTATTTATTTTACTATTAGTCGGCCTATCACGAAAAAATACAACTTTGGTACGTGTCCAATGCGGTATGAGATCCATTTACGCATGGTAGGAGGCGCTGCTCAAAATCTCATACATGTTCATATCGTAAGGTATTATAAAGTTTTATGCGTCATGTATGGTATAATATTAAGATTACCTTTCGACTGCGTATGTAATCATTATTTCCCGCTCAAGATAAAACTTATTTGAAAATTCTTCTATAAATGCTATTTACGTAATTTTATTGTTATAGAAATCGAACAGCAGCTGAAGGCTTTGCAGCTACAGCCTTCAGATGACCAACGGTCTTCAGAATCACCTGACCAAAGTATTGAAGAAGTTATCTGAAAATACTTAACTGAAATATTAGGCATAACTGTTATATCATTATTCATTCTAGATTTGTTCTAACCAAAAGACTTTACCTATTATAAACAATCCGTCCATTGTTGTGATGATAGTACTTAGTGTAGTACCTAAGAAATACAAATAAATATAATAAATAATGTATACAATCAAATTGTTTTTATTAGATAAACATAAAGCATTAAAGTATCTAAGTAGGTGCATGCATTTATTGAGTGCTTTCTTTCCATTTGGTGTTTCGTAGTGAGTGATAGTTGGGTGCTGGCTTGTGTCACTGTTTCGTATGTGTACTCGCTACTCTGCGCACATAACTAATTCTAAGATCGGAAACGACATCATCTTCAATCCTGGATTTTTTAAGGTATTTTGCGTCGTAAGAAAAACCAGTCTCATCTTCGCCTTCCACTGCTAGATTCTCGAAGTCTTCCACTCATAGTTTGGTTTCCTTAAAAAGAACACCTATGAATTGGCAGTAAATCTCTAAACTATCGTGTAAGAGCCCCACACCAGGTGAAAAAAAGCTATGTTCTGTCATTGTCTGTCACTGTCATTTTGTCAAACATCAGCTGGTCTTGCCTGTTTGTTTTGATTTTGGGCAAAATGATTTAATAATTCTCCACTTTTCTAAATAAAAAAGCATGGTTAAGCTAATAAATAACATGAAATATTTGAATATCATCAATACTATTAGGACTCAACAGAGGTTAGTTTACATAAACAATTATTTTATAACCAAAACAATCCTATTGGTAGGGTTATAAAATATTGGAATTATACACTGAAAACTTCTGTTTCAGGCTTATAATTACCCGATTTAGAAGCTCAGACGCTTCCGATAAGCCCATAGATTTGAGAAGAATCCGAAACTTCAGTATTGTAGCTCATGTGGACCATGGGAAGAGCACCCTCGCAGACCGATTATTGGAAATCACAGGCGTTATAAAACCAGGCGGGGAGAACGCTCAAGTCTTGGATCAGCTTCAGGTACATGCAACATGGTTTTTTTGCCTGCCTTGCCAAATCCTAAAAAAAGTACCTACAGTATCAGGGGCAACAAAGCTATCATCTTTCTACCTAAGAGCAGTCCACTACTAGAGGAGGTTGCTTCACATCTTTAGCTTATCCTGACTGTTACAGGTGGAGAGGGAAAGAGGAATCACAGTAAAAGCAGTCACAGCATCTCTTAATTACACCCACAATGGAGAATGTTATTTGCTGAACCTCATTGATACACCAGGGCATGTGGATTTTTCAAATGAGGTTTGTTTCATTTTCTTTTGTATGTAAAAAGTATAGGTACTTAAAAATTAGGCATTTTCTAGACTTGCCGGTTATTAAACTTTTATCATTCATGATAGTAGGATAACAATAACATTCTAGTTAATTGTCATACTAAATTAATCATATTTACAGGTTGTGAGGAGTGTTACAGCATGCCAAGGAGTCATAATGTTAGTTGATGCAAATGAAGGTGTGCAAGCTCAAACTGTAGCAGTGCATTCACTAGCTAAGAAAAACAACTTAGTCATAATACCAACACTGAACAAAGTGGACCTTCCTCGTGCTAACCCTGAAAAAGTCAAAACACAATTACAATCACTTTTCAAAATCGATCCTGATACTGTCATGAGTATTTCTGCCAAAAAAGGGTGGGGTGTGAAGGAGTTACTCGTAGAAGTCATTGAAAGGATACCTCCTCCGATTGTAGACGATAGCAGCCATTTTAGAGCTCACATAATTGATACATGGCATGATAAATACAGAGGTGTGCTATGTCTTGCTTACATACATTCTGGGAAAGTCCAAGTGGGGCAGGCTGTGAAATGGAGCTCAGATGCTAAGCAGCAATCAGTCAAATACTTGGCTCTGCTGAGGCCCAGTGAAGAGCCAATTGAGGAAGCTATAGCTGGTCAAGTTGTTATGGTAGGTAAGTTGTGTCTAAACAAAAACTTCGGATAGGTAAGTAGAGTTGTAATTAATAGTGTAATGGGATATTATATTGTCATATCATAATCACCTAATAGTTATTAAAGCAGTATGAAACATAACATCTTTTTAGTCAAGTATTAATATTTAATAAGTCATCTAATTTTAATTTTTTAAATTTAAATATGTTTTACAGGGTGTGGTCCAAAAGGAGGTGGTGCCGTCGGTGACCAATTACTAGCCAAAGAACTAGCGGACAGTAAGAATACTTCAACAGTATCACCTGTAAAACACATGGTGTATGCAGGGATATTTCCAGCTGACCAATCACAACACATAATGCTCAGCGATGCAATAAAGAAACTGGCTCTGAATGATTCTGCTGTGGCAGTCACAGCAGACTCTAGGTACCTATTACTTCTGTTATTTCACGACTACACCGTGGCTTAGTTGGTATGTGTCCATGCCACCTGCGACACAGGGAATCTAAGTGCAGGGGTGTGAGTGTGTGAATGTTTATGTTTATATTTGCAAATATTGTATGAAGTATTGAGAGGTACTCATAGGTCAAAATTTTAATACACCTGTACACACATACACAGCTTACCTGCCTATGTTATAAGTTATCATTTTGGCATTCTCCTTTTTCAGTCCAGCATTGGGGCAGGGATGGCGCATCGGTTTCTTAGGTCTGTTACATCTAGACGTCTTTACTCAAAGGCTCCTCCAAGAATACAAAGCAGAGGCTATTTTAACTGCGCCTTCAGTGCCTTACAAAGTCAAGTAAGTTATAGAACTGGTCTTGTAAATAATCACACCTGCTTTTTTCTGCCTTTTTGGGATTTTATTAACTCTATAATATTTTTAGAGTTAGAGGAGCAAAATCGATAAAACAGTATAGAGGTGAAGAAGTGGTCATCACAAACCCCTTGCAACTGCCAGATCCACAGAACATCGAAGAGTATTATGAACCTTTTGTAATTGGTAAGCATATTATTACTATATTACCTATTATTATTTAGTAGTTGAAATAATTAGGCATTTACCCTAACTACATAGAGCCTATCATTGGTTAGGTTGGCTGGTTGGCATTTTTTTTGATGTTTAATATCTATTTCAATAAGTAGGCCTTCACCACAAAGCGTTGTCGAAAAAATACACTTGAGACCTTTTTCCCAATAAGTCAATCACTTTGCTTGCTTGCATTGATTCATCCCAATTCATCTTAACGATTTTATATGGTAGTATTGTTTATTCTCAGTCTTGCACTCTTTGTCCTGCAGTATCCAGTCCATTCAAAGGTTATCTGGAAAAGATCGCTTATCGATAATGGGCGGTCTTATCGCTTAGAAGCGATCTTTTCTAGATTAATATTTTCCATACTGTAATTGTCTAATTTTCAGGAACGATAATAACACCAGTAGAATACATCGGCGTAGTCACTACTCTGTGCATCGACCGGAGAGGAGTGCCTTTGCCGTCCAACGCTGTAGATGATAAAATGACTCTCATGCAGTTCATTCTACCGCTGTCAGAAGTAGTCATCGACTTCCACGATACATTGAAGAGTGTCACTTCTGGATTCGCCAGCTTTGACTATCACGATCATGGGTTTCATCCCAGCGCTCTAGTTAGGGTATGTATAAAATGACAAACTTTTGTCGCTAAAGCAAGAACCAAAAAAACTTGTGTTGCACCAATGTATGTTTTTACCACATTTCATTTGCACTTGCATAATATACGATACCCGGCCGGGAGTCGAACCCAGAGCACCAAAATATGCAGGGTCAGACTTAGCCACGGTACCGTTACGGTTTGTGAAATCACGCCGAAACTATTAAACCGAATGAACTGAAAATGGTTGTGTTGTGTTGCTTAGTAGGATGGGATTTGCCTACTCTGTAAGTAGGCAAATCCCATCTATTGGCTAGGATAAGGTCATTATTATTTTAACAATTAAATAAAGTAAACAGCCGGCATTAATCTATAGTGCAATTTCAATATTATGACAAAATGTGTAATTTTATATGTTACTAACCTTAGAATAAGCCTTATGTATGTACTAACAAAATATGTTGTCATTGAATGAGCCGAAATAAACAATTTTGATTTGATTAATCTAGATCAGAACTTTGTCACGATAAGATTTGTTCCCAGTGAAAGAGGTTTTTTCTTTATCCGCGAACGTGGCTGTTCCCTATGTCTATGCAAAACATTTACATTTTTTTTTCTCAGATGGATATTCTTCTGAATGGCGTGTTGGTTGATGAACTAACGACCATTGTTCACGCCAGTCGACTAGAATTTACTGCTAGGAGACTAACTGAAAAACTGAAAGAAATGATACCTCGGCAAATGGTTCAGGTAATTTACTAACCTTACCTACCTACTTAGCTTTCTCAGGTTTTTTAATTGCATAAATAATCCTCTAGGAAGGTCCTTAGAATCATCATAGAACCGATTAAACTTACATTTGGTATACCTAAGGCTAAGGACCTTCCTTCCTATATTTTATAACCTAGGCTTTTACATAGGCTGCTTTCTACCCCGATATAACGCGGGCGAAGCCGAGGGTAGCCACTAGTAGGTAGGTACAGTTCTTAATATTTTTTTAATTTACAGATTGCCATTCAAGCTGTGGTCTCAGGAAAAGTTTATGCAAGAGAAACTATCAAGGCCTTTAGAAAAGATGTAACTGCAAAACTGGCAAGTTTTTGTACACCTAAAAGCACACATAGTTCTTATGGATGTAAAACTTACAGAGATACTACAATACGTTTATTTTTCAGTATGGCGGTGACATAACACGAAAGAAAAAACTGCTGAAACAGCAAAGTGAAGGCAAGAAAAAGATGCGGAGTGTTGCTAATATTAAAATACCTAGGAATACGTTTATTGATGTTTTAAAAAGATAGTTAAATGTCCCTATCGTTTATGCTTGTTATTCATCTAAATATAATGCATAATAGCGTACTATACATACATATATTGTATTTTTAGAAATACTCTTTGCAATACCTTGTTGTTGCAACTCTAATAATAATCATAGCTGTTCTATGAATATCACATACTTGAAGTAATAGGATTAAAAAATAAAATACAACCCATTTAAAAATATATCTAATTTATTATTATAAAATATTGATCATAATAGGGACATCGCATGATTAACAAATATCACAAATCAATATGTTACTGTTATGAATTTATTATAGCTATTTTCGCCTACCTTGTTTGTCATAATACATTGAGAAGAGTTACGAAGCGAATTAGGTACACAATCTCAATAGTTTTACTAAACCTACATCTATTTGATATAAGGCCCGGTTACATGTGTTCAAGTAACAAAAGAGAGAACAATTTGTTGAAATAACCGTGACGTTTTATATGGGCTTAGAACTTCATAGCCACTGCTAACAGTAACGGTTCTAAAACCAACACACTCAACTCACTTTACTTAATTTTCAAACGATGAACCGGCGATCTCGGCTATAACAATAAGCCTTCGAGCGGTTTGAAAGCTCTGTCACCAGAACCAGCACGAGACGAGGCTAGATTCATTTCACTTGGCACTCTCTTGTCAAATTGACTAAATGTGAACCGGACGATAAGGTATATGGTCTGTAGATATCACAAAGCAAAGCCTCTGTCACTTTACTCAGAAACACTGAATATAAAATATGTACTTACAAAAGAGAATGAAATATAAATCTGTTAAAATTATAATACTTAATTGTAATATGACTTTAGTAGTGTCTCATAGCGATCGATGTTTCGTCGGTAGAGATCTTTCAGTCTAAGAATGCACTCCTCTATATCTCCGCCATTCAAATAAGAATGCCAGAATGCTGGGGTTACATTACCGCGCGATATAAACATCGTGTAGATATCGGTTATTATCGGCGTATATTTTTGTCTTCATTTAAGCAGTCAACTGTCGCCTTTGATGAAAACCCTTTGATGCGCGCCAGTTTATCGACAGTGCCGAGATAAGCACTCGCGATGCAACGAACTACTCGGCCACACTTATCGCGATAGCTCGAATAATCGCCGATAACCGCAGCATAATACTAATTGGGCGTGCATTTTTAGACTAAAAGATCTGTAATAAAATTTCTAGCGTAGTCTCTTGTGGCACGTGTATGTAAAGATAAAAAGTATTATTTTTAGTCTTATAACATTAATGATTACCTATGAATTTCAATAGTGCTATACATATTGCGCCTTAGTTTGAAATATAACAGTTGCCAAGCGTAACAAACAGTACAATAAACAGTCGCGCTTTAATGCTCACCGAAATTAGTTACAAACACACATAATTATGAGATCGCTCCAACGAAATAATAATTTGTAACTTTGGTAAAATGTACGCTCATACACATCAGATACTTTTGGCTTCGTATGCCGAATTCTGGATGTATATTAAATTCGTAAAAAAAATGTAAAGTTCATCACAAATTTTATAAAGATAAATATTATACGATATCGGTTCTAATGTGCACCTCAATCTTTGTTTACCATACACAACAACATCACAATAATAACAATTTAAAGCATCAGACTTTGAAACGGTAAAACAATAAATTTTAATCAAACAATTATTTTAACAATTTGAAAAACTGTATTTTAATATTTAATTTTAACAATTAACATTAAATATATCCTATTATTTAAGGCCAATGTTTTACTTCTACAATATTGATTGCCTTTTGACACACATTCATTAAAACTTACCTTTTTTACACACCGACAGAGACTTTGTTTTGGATAGGTACTGCTAAAACCTATCAACATGTCTTCGAGACAAATCAGGAATAATCTAGTACATTAAAATTAAGATATTATAAAGCTGTCCATATATAAACTAAACAAAAGTTCTCACAGGGTACTAAAATATATTTTTAAAGGGTTTTATTCAAGGGACAACCTCATAGCAATCTATAGATACATTTCAACCGAATGTATGTTTGACGATTAGATCCAGTACCAAAGCCACCGTTGCTTACCTGTCTTCAGATGTCTCGAGGAACTGGGCGTAAACATCTCTCGTGCATTCGCCCTTGTCGTTGAACTTGTATTTGTAGTAAGATCCATCAGCACAGATCACTGCAATAACACATAGTTTTTTACAATAAAGTCATTTGTATTTGTTTCAGACGTTTTATGTCACACTCATCACACAGTTTTAGCTCTGTATAACAGTAGCAATATTCTGCTCATGGGCTCGGCAGGTCTCATATCTTATCGATATTATAAGACAATAGGAGAACGCCTAGCTAGAGATCGTTTCCATAGAGTTTTTTTTTACGAACTTCAGAACATCATCATAATTTATCAACCGATTTGGAAAATTGGTTGGTCCCATGTAAATTTCATTAAAATCCCGAAAAATAAACGAAAGTGCGTATTTTGCTTTCCTTGCAGTCGTTATTTTTTTGTAAAATGTTTACGTTTTACGTATAAAACTTACGCTTTTAAAAACATTTGTTTAGAAAGGCGATAGTTTGTGGGTATATAAATAATAGATAAAAGGATGTTTGTTTTTTTAAATCAAGTCATACTTAATGAACTGATTGAGCTGAAATTCGGTATGGATATTGTTATGAGACGGATGGCTTTTTTTCGAGAAAAATGTTCAAGAAGAGGGTTCAATGGAAGATTGTGTCACGCCAAAACAACTGGCTGTATTGTGCAGAAATTTGGTTCAGGTCATGAATATAACTCGAAGTTGCGGTCATCCGCGGAATTACCTATTATGGAACTCTTATCCACTCCGAAAGCGCAGATGCAGGGCGGTCCATTCGGTATCGTGAATTTGCAGAAACTCCAGTTGCTCGAAAAGTATTTCGGTAAGAAGTTCACAGTCGCCAAACTTGACTGCTTGTTCAATTTGTCATCTTCAAGACTGAATACGTGCACAGTTCCGTGGTCCGATGTAACGCACAAGTTAGTGCTTGTGTGGTTGAAGTTAATGCAGTAGATTGTAGCCTGAAATAAGTAAACGATGATAGTAATTTATAATGTTGTGTTATGTTAAATTTATTTTATGTTAAATCTTGTAAAAATTATAACTCTCATTTAGGTAATATTCATTTAAGTTGTACGCCATTATTTATTATCCTACGATCAAATGGTTGACTGGTAGAAAATGATCTAGCATTAAGTGCTCCATTTGTATGTACATACTACATTTGATAAGTGTTTGCAAATAAAATAATTGCTAATGGGAGACGTATTCGGCCAGATTCAGTATACTACACTGGGTGGAGTATCAATACAGTGCCAAATATTCTGCTATGAAGCAGTAAAATGTTTCGGTCTTCTTTGACTAGTTCTTTCGAACCAGTGTGGTGAAAGGATTTCAAGTGCGCGAAGAGGCTCCTTTCGTGCACTTGACACATGTTTTTCGACCCTTTTGGGTTCTATGAAATGCCGTTTCCTCGCGATGTTTTCCTTCACAGTTAATGTTTAATGTTTCGGTTTGAAGCAGGGTTCGAGGATACATATCAATGGATATATATCAAGAGATATATCTGATATATATCCGATATATATCAAGCTAATATATCCGATATATAACAAATGTTTTTTTTATAAAATAGTGCAATACAAAAATGGTTTAAATAATTCATATTATGAAGTAATTTTTAGCGTTTGTTACTGTATTTCTAAAAAAAATACTACTGACTGATAAGAATTAATAAAATAAGGTTTTATATTTTTGAGTTGACTTTTTGATATAAAGATTTTATGTTTTTGCGTTGATTTTGCAGATCTAAAAAATGATTTTATGTTTTGGTTTCATTTGTCTGATTTTAAGTAAGTACCTTTATAAATAAAACATTTTTATAATTTTATTATGTTTTTGTAACACATATGCAAATAGTATTCATAAATAATACAATAAAGTAATGGCTTTCATACAAAATTGATATATATCCGATATATATCATAAATATCCGATATTTTAATATTTATAATAAATATCGGATATTTTCGAACCCTGGTTTGAAGAGTGCTGTAGCTAATGAAATTACTGGGAAATCACAGCAGCTAGTTCTTCATAATGGAAAATCCGACCACAAACTCATGTTAAATGTCAATATAGCCAATTATGGATCGCAAAGGTCTAGAAGAAGTTATCAGCAAGAACAAAAAAGTGACCTTTCAAGTCAATGAGCTACAAGTAACTAGCCTTGAGATTTCAGTTGTTTTTATGCATGTTTCCAATCATGCAACAAATACAGGACAGATTCCACTAAAAATATAAATATTAAAAAACTACTAATTATCCGAGTATAACAAGTAAGCTGCGGCCGCGAACTGAACACATATAATGAATGTCCAGTTTGTAACCATATTCTATTAGGTAGGTAATAAAAACAGCTACATAGGACTTAAAAGTTTAAGTACTTTTAATATTGGGTGATCCTCAAATCCGAGTTCCATACAAAAATGTTTCGGACAAATACTTATATAACTTCATTCTTCTGAGGGTTTCATACTTTAATTTAGATTTTATACGTGTTTTAAAATTAACCCTACTAACTTAAAAACACGTATAAAATCTAAATTAGAGTATGAAACCCTCAGAAGAATGAAGTTATCCAAACTCTTTGATGAAACCTTTCACTTTTTTGTTCACGAAATAAAAAAACATGGACAAAACTAATAGTGTGAAGAAATTACTATAATACGGCGTACTTTTTGAGTATTTGTCTTTAATTTCAAATACCTAGACAGAAATATGAACACTTTATTGTAGGTATACCAACAAACAACAACATAGCAGAGTAAAACAATAGAACAAGTATAAAATATAGGATGCCCTAAGGTACAAGGGGCGGCCTTATCGCTGTGAGCGATCTCTGCCAGGCAACCTGGTAAGTATTAAGATTTTTTTAAATTTCTTATGAGTATTATTTTAAAAATAAATTTTATAAGTAAATGTGTTGACAAATTATATATATTAAAACGAGAGTCTCTCGTTTCGAACTTCGGCGAGTCCACACCTCCTGATGATGCCTCGTGTAGAGGCGAAACACGTGTCGTATCTTTAAACTTTGGTTTTCTGTTCGTTGACTCTTTGGTTTATAATATAGTAATATGTACTAAAGTTCTAAACTAAAGTTAAGTTAATTAAAACCTTTGTTTAGAAATCAAGCGGATTTATTACTAAATATATTTATATAATTTGTTGATATTTATGGATTTCCGCAAAGTAACGCCTGAATCAATCAATTATCTTAAATGTGTTGACTCCACCCCAACTTATAACAATATTACAGCACTTTAAATGTTATGTCCTTACAACGTGTATATTTTATATTAAATACTTACTGTACTTTGCAAATAAACTATTGAGTATCGACAGTATTTATTTACTTTGTGTAGAATAGTAGAGATCTTATGATGATAAACTATAATTCATAAGCTTACCTGATGTGCACCTCGTCTCAGTTCAGCCAGTTTCTGCCCAGTGGTGGTGTCAAACACTCTAATGAGTGTGCCTTTGGTAGACGCAGTGGCAAGCCTTGTCCCGCCTACATTCAGAGCTAGGCAACTGAGTGGGGCCTCGTGTGCTGCGATGAGATGCCCATCTGGAGCTGTGCTCGGTCCTGCATGACTGCTTAATTCTACTAACTGAAAAACGGTAATAAAATATAAAATATATAAACTTCTTTTCAATAGCCTTTGTCCTTCTTGAACTATTCTAAAACTAAAAAGGTGGTTTGCACTTGCCTTCCGTTAAAGGATTCATAATACTTTGCCCCAGAAAATAGGTGACTAACCCTGCTCTAACCATCCTAGCTCCCTAAAACGGAGCAGAATTCTGAGTTGATGATAGCACTGTTCAAGTAACATGCTTGTTGACACTTCTGGTGCAAAGGAGACTCTTGACTTGTACAAGCCTATCTTGACCTTACTCTCTTGTTTAATTTGACAGTAGATAACCATGTGCTCCACTGTTTCTTGGTATCCTGAACTGTACTTTGCACTATACCAAATTTCAGTAGTTTCCCGCCCAGTGGTAGTAATGTCCATCCTTTCATCTATCATCACAAACTCTTAATAATCAGCCTACAATATTCTCACTGCTGGGACTCCTCTACAAACTATGCAGCTTGGTGGATGTCACAAACTTTTGCATTTATAATATTATTAGTGGGAAAGTTGCTAAAATGGTTATAACCTGTACATGTCCTGTTTTGCGGCTGGGGTATGCCAGTAGAGCATTATTACTGTTTGGGCACACAACACACAGACCACGGGAGTTCTGGCAAGTCTCGAAAACATGCAATAATTGTGGCTGAGCAGTGAATGTGTATACCTTTATCAAGTTTTCTGAAACAACAAATATAATATAAAATATTGAGTCATATTAAGTAAACAATGATTAATTTATCAGCCTACTTAGCCAAACTTACCCAAAACAACTACAATTCTGTCTCTTCTTAATTTTACAGCTTTCACAGGGCTGTTGAAGTCTAGCGATATTGCAGAGTCTTTTTTCAGGTCGTCCCAAATGATGACTCTATTCGGGGGGTACACTGGAGTCTTGCCACCTCCCACAAGAGCCATGTAATTACATCTAAACAGCATCTCGACGTAGGAAAGCCCACCCTCAGCGAAGTTCAAACGCTCTTTTTCTTTAAGTGGGTCGCTGTTAAAGACACGAAACCCATTTTCTGTTCCGCAAGCAAAACAACCTGGGAGTTGCAAAACAAGAATCGTCACAATATGTTTATCGTCTTATTATTTAACGCTAATTATTATCAAAAATGTCTATAATACCTTGGTCCTGATTGAACCCAACGTATAGGAGCCCATTACCAAATGTATTTTCTTCAGATAAATTCATCACGAAGATTTATCACGGAACAAAAAGCAAAACAACAAAACAAAATTTTCTCCGGGAGACAGACCACAGATCTGCACAGTTTTTAGGTAGACCACAGACTTATACTAGACAGATAAATTAATAAATGTACGACATGGGCTTGCTCATCCCGAAGAATGTACGTTATGGAATCCATAACCTTTGGCTTTTTATGGGTTGTGCAATCTCAAGACTAGCCACAAAATAAAAATATACTGGCCCAGTCTAGATCCATGGCCCAGTCTTTTAAATTATTTATTAAAATTTATTTATTGATATTGAAATTATGTACCTGGAACTTCGAGAATCTACCAATAGATAGAAGCATTAGAGCAGAACAGTGGAATAAATGGAAATAATCCAAGCTGTGCATGCGTGACCCAGGGGCTATTTCGTGGATTCCAGGGATGTGCATTTCTAGGTGTAAGGAGAAAGGTTACATATAATAAATATATATGTAATATGTACGATCACCAAAGTTTACATTGTCTCTGGTTAATAAAAACCATTCATTCATCACTATGGTGCTGCCAGCTTTGTAGTTTTAGTGCTAGATTCAGCATTAATGTCTCGCTTATTCAATGTGTACCGTAAAATTACAATGACGATGACGTAAGAACCTCAACATTCGTTAGTTCATATTTTTTGGGATAAAATTATACGTTTGATTTAGTGAACACTTTGATGAAAATCTGTTCAGAAATAGACCATCTTATCTCCCTATAAATAAATACACGAAACAAAATTGATGCTTAGTGCACACACGACAGAACTACAGAAGTGAAACTTCATCACCTTAGTCGACTCGAGCCGACTTTACCCGAACGAGCGTTACATAACCGAGTGAGCTGATAGCTCAGTCTTATATTGAATAACCCACAAAATAAATTTCTCAATAAAGTAGTTGTCACTTAAAAAAAAACTTTAGACCGTTTGACATTTTGAAGTAATGTTTTCCAATTACAAGTACTAATATTTTAATTTAAACTAATCTGGCTTTTTTTGAGATGTTAATCAGTGGGCATTCACGTTACGTCTGCGTGCGTTACGTAGTACTCTGACTGATCTGTGACTGATCTTGTTCTGTGATCTTGTTGGTTGTGTACACGGCTGAGTGTGCATATTATTTTCCTTTTGTTTTGTTTTGAGACTTTAAGACGATATATGAGTACTCTGACTGATCTGTGATATATGATTTGTATTTGCATGCTGTGACGGTGAAAATGTCATGGATTTAGCAGTCTTCTTATAGTATAGTTTAGCCAAAACATAAAAATGTCCATGTTTCAATTGACTGAATATTTGCTGTGGAAAGCAATAAAACAAAAAAAAACATGTTCCAGTTTTGTGAAGCAGGAATTCAATGCAAAAAAGTGAATAAAACTTAATTAGTAATAAGTTTTTAGAGTCATAGGATTGAACTATAAATGGCTTGTGATACAATAAATTGTCGCTCATCCAACATGGGAATGGTCCAAATTCCATTGATAACTCCTGATTTTTACAGGGAAGAAGTATTAATTGAGGGTGACATGATATGCAGAGTATGCACTAATGCTGCACATATACCAGTAACTGACAGAATTGATGACACAATGATAATGAGTGCTATAAGAACTGTTGCTAACATATCAGTAAGTTTACTTTTTGGACTTGAATCTCTTGCTCATTGTTAAAGTTCTCCGTTACTTCAAAGTTCTTTCAGGATGACCAGACTTAGCAACAATATCTGCTCGCTCAAATATTCAGCACATGCACCTCAATTCATAAGGGCAATGCTATATTAATTTAACTCATAAAATGTTTTGACAGACTATCAACATACAACCTGAACAATCAGTTCAATCTTTTTCCAGTTAGCAAGTTTATATCATAAATTTTATTATTACAGATCAATGAAACGGATTACTACCCAAAGTATGTCTGTCAAAACTGTTTGGAAGATTTGAAGGTTGCGTTTAAATTCAAAAGAAAATGTGAAGCCTCAGATATAATTTTTCGAAAAGCAATTTCAGGAGAAAAAAATATAAGTAGGTATAAAAGTTTAATAGTACAAAATTGTTCATAATTACTTTCACTTGTTATTTAACTAAGGCAACATAATGCAATGTTTTCACTGATCAATTTTTTTTGTTGATTTAGCTACCAGTGTACCAATGGTGATGCATGATTTTGAGCTCATACTTCATCAAATGAGACAGAAAAGACAAGCACTACAAGACACTGCTGTAAAAGACATTGAATCTAATGATGAAGGTTTTGATAACCGAGAAATTACCAACTGTTCACCATTGTCTACAGAAATAGAACCTAGTAAAATGGCTACTAAAAGAAGAAAAATAACAAAAAACAACAGTGTTAAAAAAAAGAAATCTATAAAATCTGATAAAAGTGTCAGTAGACGAATAATAAAACTATTGAAAACCTCCAAAACTCATGTTACAAAAAGGGTTGGTTCAGTAAAAAAATCTTTAATGAAGAAATGTAAGGAAAAAAAATTGAGATATTTCAAATGCAAAAGATGTGATGTAAAATTCGACACTAAGGTATTTATAAAAAGCTCAAATTATCGGTTGATATTTTACCTAAACTATGTATGCCTACCTTTATATACCTTTACCTTTACCATAACTGATATTTTTATAATTTTTAGGATGAAATGACAGAGCACAAAAATCAGAACAGTTGTATTTACCAACCCTGTCCTTTATGTGGCAAACTTGTGCTAAATTTGTTGCAGCACAAAAATATAGTTCATCTTCGTCCTAACAAGTACACATGCCATCAATGTGGGAAGACATACTATTCTACTGGAGCCCTAGCAAACCATTCGTATGCATTCTTGATACTTACTATACAATTTTATATTCCATACTTAATTACTGGTAAAAAATTTGACACACTCAAAATTATTTTATGTGATTACAGGCAGGTACACAAAGAAACGTTTGAGTATTCTTGCGACCTCTGTCCGTACAAAGGCAAAAGGAAATCATATCTAGTCTGTCATATGCGTGTCCATACGGGAGAACATCGGTATCTCTGCTCAAAGTGTCCAGCAAAGTTCACTAACCCCAGTAATCTTAGGAAGCATCAACTTATGCATGTTGGGAAAAAATTTGAGGTACCTAATGCATGTATAGATATAACACAAAAATTTTACCATTTAAAACTAAATTATTACTCCAATATACTTTTTCAGTGTAGCAAGTGCAAGAAGCTGTTTCGTCAAAAAAAAACCATGCAGGAACATTATGACTCTGCACACTTAAATATCAGATACCGCTGTTCTATTTGTGGCAGGGATTTAAGTACCAGGTAAATAATAACAAAAAATGCATGGATCACACAGCATCATTTAGCCCCTAACTAACCTACTTATTAATTTACAGGAAAAAGTTACTAAGTCATGAGTTGCGAGTACACAAGAGAGAAAAACATAAACTATTTCATGAGTTACAAAAGGTTGTTATCAGCAATGAAAATGAATGAAGTTGCCAGATGTTATGAAAATTTTATTTTAATATTTCTTGTGTTGTCTGGCTTGTTATGAATTTTTGCTAGGAATATTTTTAGTATGTACATATTTAGTATTCTATTTTTAATTCCAGTCAGTAGTCAATCTTATAATTATTTAATTTTTCAAATTAAAAATTGGTTCATTCAATTAAAATAGTCCTAAAACCACTTACACTAATTATTACTGGCGTGAGGAAACATGTGTGTGTAACTAATAAATATTAATCATGTTAGGAAATTATTGTATACCTAAATACAGTAGGCTAGGCAGTTTAGACATGAATAGAGCTTATTAATTTGTATTAATAATTTTAATCAATAAGTTTTTTACAATAATTAGTTATATGTATTAGTAATAAATCTTTTAATAGAAATCATTTACTTAGCAGGTTTCACCTAAATTAAATTTTATGATGTAGCCACTTGTTTCAATGGTCCTTCAAGGTACTGTGCTATAGCATTTATTTTCTCTTTCAAAATTCCAAAACCTACAGTCTCTTTGGCGTAAAGACACAATAACAAATTGGCAACTTGTGTAATAGCGATCTTCCCATTGAGGCAGTCTACAAGTATAAAATGGAGCTTGTCTTCTTTGAACACATTCCTTCCTTGCTTTTCATATGCAGACCAGACATTACTTGCGATGGCTGCTGTGACTCTCGCATCTTTATCATTATATCCAGAATAAGCTAGAAGAGCCCCTTGATGGTTGAGCAATCTAAAAAGAAGGTAACATGAGATACATACAATCAGACAGATTTGTTGAGACCATTTTCGTGAGTATTTTCCTTACAATGTGTTTTCTACTCCACCCGTATTAGCTTGACTGAGAACTTGGGTGAGGGCTTTTGGTTTCAACATTGTTTGAGCTTCGTAACTTTCTTAAAGAGATTTTCTTTCAAGAATGTTATTTTGTAGATATCAAAACAAATAATACCCACAGACTAAATTGAATAGTTTAACGTTGACACTGACAGAACGTAACTATTCATCATCAATGGTCATCAACGCCTCGACCTTGTGGGAAGCGTGGTAAGGGTCAAAGTACTTCTTCACCCTGGCTTCAACTTCGGGAGTCTGGGCTTTGCTCATCTTGCATTCTAATGGCTTTGTGGATCATTACGATTTGTGGGTTTATTAGCTATTTATTTATCAACCTACTAGCCAGGATCATAAAGATTATTGCTGATATTTTTGAGGTTTCGTTTGGACTTAACATGATTCATCACACATCCTATCACACTTTGTGACTCAATTACGCCTGAACTACCTACTGGATTAAGCTAAAAGGATAAAAGATGATAAGGTATTCAATTATTTCCGAACCTGTTTAAAGGTTCATAGAGTAGGTACCTACTACCTACCTACTTGATATTTATTAATTTTCACTGAAAGAGTGATCTGAATTAGGTTGGTGGGTACATAAAATTAAATAAAAAATCTATGTTACTAATTATAAAGTTTATTTCATTTTCTTTTGTTTAACCAAATAATTTCGGAAAGCTATCTGCTTATCTTTAAAGGACTTCTTTATTTTACCCTTAGCTTTATGTTTCACCATTTGGAAGTTCTTAGTTTTCCTTTTCTCTCTATTAGTTTTGGAACAATGAATATTTTTCCTGCGATCTTTGTACCCAAACTTATCTCTTTCTTCCCGACCTTTCATCACAGATTCCATTCTGGAATTCTTATCATGCTTCCTCTTTTTGTAGATATTTTCAATGTCAGCCAACTGAACTAACTCACCTGTTTCATTTTGTTCTTCTTCAGTAACGTTATGCTTTCTCTTAGTACCTGTCAAATTTTTCTTGATCTGAGCAGCTTCAATTCTCTTGAAATCTTCATCAGTAAATATTTTCTCCATTGCAATTTTTCTGGCATTATTTACTTTTTCCTCTGTAGTTTTTGGATCAGATTTGCGTTTGGCTTTTAGGAGTTTCCTATTTGAATCATTGGTGAGAGTGTCATCTTGTTCTTTTGTCTCATTCTGAGTTTCTTCATCTTCATCATCTACCTCTTCTTCTTCACTACCACTTTCATCACTGTCAGAGATATTTATTTCATCATCAGATGAAGCAACATCTACCCAGTCATCATCAGATTCATCATTTTTCCTTTTATTTCTTGATTTCGTAGTGGCAGGCTTGATCTCTTCTTTCTCTAGCAATACTTCAGAGCCTGGGATGTAGTTTTTGATATCAACTTCGCCATACTTTTTCCCCTTCAATTCCACAGATGCTTCTGTTGGCCTTCCTCTGTCTCTTTTATGTAAAAGTTCAGGCATAGATTGTCTATACAATTGAATTAGTGACCGTGCCGCCATCATTACAGACTTTTCCTTATAGCTCTTGTATTGGACTAAATCCCTCAATAAGTCTTCTCCGATAGCTAAGGGGCAACGAGCACAGATTTCCCTCACCGCATTTAGGCCAACAGCCATGACATCAGTAGAGTTTCTTTCTGTGATGAAGTTATTTGCAATGGCTCTCATAACAGGTTCAATGACCTCGGGGGGTACCAGTTCATGTGATGATTGGGCAGAAAACTGCAAGATGCGGGTTACTTCTCTCTGATGGGGCATCAGTAGTCTTGCAATAAATGGATAGTAGTTGAATAAGAACAAGTTATGCAAGCCTATCAGCCTTGATATCACATCAAGTGACATGAGCTTCACTTCAAATCTCTCATTTGTTGCCTCCAGCTGTTTGAACAGTTTCTCAGCAAATCCTTGAGGGTTGTTGATGAGGTGAAGTGCAGAAAAGTTGAATGATGGAGCCTTCTGCTTTTTTTTCTTCATTTTCTTAGCAATCTTTTTCACCTTGTCAACCATCTTTTCTCTCTTCCTTGTTTTTTTATTAAACTTGTTAGATATCATGGTATCTTTTGGGTCAATCTCTTCTTCACTGTCTGAGTTTTCTTCTTTTTCTTCTTCATCCCTACCCAAAAAGAACTTCAAAGATGCCACCATGACTTTCGTAATCTTTGAGAAGCATCCAATATCAGCAATAATGTTGACAGTTTTATGATCATTCCAAATATTTTTGTGGTACAATTCAATCAGGATGTCAACAGAAAGTTTTGCAGCTTTTGCATCAGAATCTTTCAACATTGAAAATATGAAGTTTTGCAGAGTTGAATTAAACTTCATATCCTTGTGCTTCATGTTCATATTTTTGATATCGGTTATGATGTGAGTTTTCAAAAATTCCCTCAAATATTTGTCTTGGCATTTTAGTAGCGAAAAGAATAACTCCAACAAATCAAAAGGTGTAATGAAATTTTTGTTTCTTAGGAGAATCAAGCATTTACATAGAGACAGTCTCATATCATTGTGTAGAATGGTGTTATGTGTCTTCAGAATATCCACTATTTTTTGTGGGAACTGCTTCATTTCTTCTAGAAAGCATTGTGCTACTTGAGCAAGGAACATAGACTGCTCGTCAAGTTTCTTGTTGTACTGAGTGGGATTCAAGTTGAAGATCTCCAGAGTCGTATCAAAATGAGCAAGCTGCTGGAGGAATTCTTCCTTGTAGGACTCCGGATCCCTCTTGATCAAGTTTTGAAGTTGTGTCAGGTTGTTAGGTAGCTGGTTGTTGTGTCTCACCATTTTTAGTAATGGCCGATGTTCCTTATGCGTAGCTTTAGAAATCACTTTACTAGTTCCCTTGAAATAAATAATTTTAACCTCAAAAAACGTGGGCTTGCAAAACAAAGAGAATATAACCACTACGTTTGCAAAACTAACTACGTTTATGAATGAAACCACAGATTAGTCAGGGAACTAAAAAAACCTCTGTGGGAGTGAATGTATGTTATTAAATGTCAATGTCATCAAATATTTTTTTTTATTAATTACCCTATTGGGAAGACTAAAGTCTTATGACCATACCGCCTTGTCATACGTTTATTATTTTTATAATAGTTTATATATGTGCATTATTTCCTAAGTGAATAGTTATTGTTTATTTTTGTCATAAGTGTGAGTCGTTAAGTTGAGTCATGCCCCTGTAAAGTGGTGGTGGTTACAACTTTACTAGAGGCTTCTATGGAGTTCTGTAGGCAACACGAAAAGTCATGTTTCACAGCATTACTAAAGGCATTAAATTACACTACATCACACTCATTCAATACGTAGGTACATCGTCGAGCACTAACCGGGTAAAAAAACAACATTTTCACAGTTTTGAAAAATAATTCAATGCTACCATCACAACATTTTCACGTTCCCGCCAAAACTCATCATATCAAGTAGTGTTCCACAATAGGGCTCTTTACAGCCCAGTTTTTATTCTCGTTATTAGCACTGAATGAAATAGACAACAATGAGAAATTGACAATTCCGTCATGTCAAAAAGCCACGTCATTTTTGCTTGAATGATACGCGGCTCTGTGTGATACCGATTTTAACAAATAAATTGAAAAATGAACATATTCCGCTTACTCGGAGATTTATCCCACCTTTTAGCCATTATAATATTGCTATTGAAGATATGGAAAACAAGATCATGCGCCGGTAAGTCTGTAAAGAGCTGTGGAATGCCGGCATGTTTCGACACTTGACGTTGTAAGTTTCATGTAATTTCAGGAATCTCCGGCAAGAGCCAGATACTCTTCTCGATAGTTTACACCAGCCGATACTTGGACCTACTGACGACATATATCTCCGCGTACAACACTGTGATGAAGTTTGTATTCATCAGCGCTTCAATCGCCACTGTTTACCTGATGTACGTCAAGTTCAAAGCTACATACGACCACAACCACGATACCTTCAGGATTGAATTCTTACTCGTGCCGTGCTTGGTGTTAGCACTGCTGATCAACCATGAGTTCACAGTTATGGAGGTAAGTCCATCCATGTACCTATACTCCATTGCAAGTCTACAAACTACAAACACACATGTATTACTATGTACATTCCAAAGTAAACATGTGTGTCAACTCTATCAGTATTATAATGCAAGATTGAAAAGAAGTAGGACATAACAATTATTTCATGTCACTTATCATTAGATCACTGACCCCTTTATTATCAAGTCTACAAATTTATTAGGCAGTTTTGGAGGGCATAATGCATTTGTAATGTTTCAGATTTTATGGACATTCTCGATATATCTGGAGTCGGTGGCGATTTTACCACAGTTGTTCCTTGTGTCCAAGACTGGAGAGGCTGAAAGTATCACTTCACATTATTTGTTTGCTCTTGGATCCTATCGGGCACTCTACCTATTGAACTGGGTAAGTCAAAGTAATAAATACTGCTTTTTCCCAAGAAACTATTTATTTGTTTCTGATACTAAATGATCCTCATCATTGCACCTGGCCACTTCTAACAGTATCATCTCCAATCATACTTTGATTCTTCTGGTTAACTTAACAACTCTGTACTTACCTTAAAATTACCATAATGGAAACAATACATCTATTCATCATCATCAGCCAGGTAGGACCTACTGCTGGGTATAGGCCTCCTTTTGCTTTAGCCAGCCTCCACAATATACTGCTATTGTTTAATTTAATTTATATTTTGTTCCAGGTTTACCGCTACTTTGTGGAAGATCATTATGAATTGATTGCAATAATTGCCGGGATAGTGCAGACTGTTCTGTACTGTGATTTCTTCTACCTCTATATTACTAAAGGTTATTATGTACCTTCTGAATTTTATTTTCTTCTGAAGATACATTTGCCTACTGATAAAATATTGTAATTGATAAGTTTTTTAAGTCTAGTCACTTATCTTGTGATTATTCACTCATCAGATGTGACTGTCAAGTTAACATATTATTATTCTTATTGGTTCAAATTGATTTAACAATTTAACTGCATTACAAAAACATGTAGCTGCAATATTTACAAAAAAAATACTACATAGAAACCAGCCTACCTGTTTGTTATTAAATTCAGAAAATGGAAAACTTGTTTCACACATTTGATTGCAATTTTTTGTTCACTATGATAAAAACCAGGCTTACTAATTCCATAAACTTACAAAGAACAAGGAGCTTATCTAAGAGTGTAATAAATAAATTAAATTGTTTTGTTTCAGTTTTGAAAGGCAAGAAGCTACAGCTACCAGCCTAAAAGAACTAGCAATGGAATGGCAATATAAAGCATCAGGATGGATGTCTGAGAGAATGTTTGGTATGAGCCAATATTACCTAAGATCTAGTTGTACAAACTTATGTACTATCAATTTAAAGTTATCTGTAACTACCAACTATGTGTGTTGTTCTATGTGGTTAGTCATGAACAAGATCTTTAATTTTGAATGCAAGAATTTTGTATTAAACATATATAAAAGTTCTGATTGGAAATGTCCAATAGATTTTTACTAAAATTTCATTATTATAGAATAATATTGCTCGTAAAGTGTGACTTAATTTAGAAATATTTTCATCCTACAACAATGTTTTGATTAGAATAAATGTGAAATTAAGTAAGTATGACATTTTATTAATATTAGGGGAAAAAATGATAAAACTTAATAAATCACTTACTTATAATACTAATAGTGAAATAAACCAAAACTAGTATTATTTACTAATTAAAGTGGAATTTCATACAGTTTTATATTCACTTAGTGTGTGGTTATACCTAACTTATATCAATGTATGGGATGATTATAAACCTTCCATAAATTGACGTACAACTTTTGTTAAATGTAGTTCTTTCTGTTTCAATAAATATACATAAAAAATTATTACTTAGTCACTTTATGTACTTTCATTCATTTATCTTTGTTTATTAGAATATTAATTATTTTTTCCAATTAAGAACACAGGTATAACCTTCATCCAGAACTCGTCATGATAACCAAGGCTGAAACGAGCTGCATTTTAAGTGTATGCAAAGGAACCCTTACCAATAAATTGTAAAAGGAATGAATCAACTTTTTTACAGTATAGCTATAAGAATTTAAATTAACATCTTGTAAGAGTTCTATATAAATAAAATTTAAATGTGACTGTGTGTTTATTAACTAGGTAACACATACATTAAAATTTTATACTAAACTAGGGAGGATATGTTTTTTTCTGTTAGAGCATCTTGGACAGAACACTGCTCTAACTGTCTTGGTTCAGTAACGTTGTTTTGTTGATTGAAGTTTAGGTAGGTACATACTTGTGAGAGTTGTGTTATAGCTAGTTCGAACATAATTTAATTTCATCATAAATAATATTACTTACTTACTATCATACCTATCAAGTAATTAGCAATGGGTATAAATTAATATAGACCTTGTATGTAGTTGCAAAGGTTTCTATTCAATATTCTTATTTGCATAACCACCTACGACTAATCTTTGCAACCAACAACCAACTAAGGATTTTATCAAATCATTTATGCCTACCGTGTGTGATGCCTACACTTGGCAGAGTAACTAGTTCAAGTTTAGGTACAAATTAAAGCCGCGTACTTATGGAAATCCGCCACATGCAGTTGTTCCTGAAAAAAATCATTCTAATATAAAAAAAGCTTACATACTCTAAATACCTTTTTGTCTCTAAATTATATTCAGAATTCACCATAGGTATCCCAAATACCTACCTATGGTGAATTCGGTTCAGTAGTTTTGGCGTGATTTTGGAAGTAAACATCTATAGACTTTTGACTTAATGTAGGAAGTAGATTGCGAGTCAAAGATTATATTTAAATATTTGATTGATGATACACTGTGTGTGTACCCAGCTTATTTGTAGAAATCAACGAAGGTGGGCGCTAATAAACAGATGTTTTCTGCTTCGCTCTCCGCTGATGTCAACCCACATCCTTACTATGGATAAAACCAAGTAAGATTTATGTATATTTTAGATAAGCAGTAATTGGCTAACTGCAATGGCGCGCGGGCACGGGACGGGTGACGCGGATGCTATTTGGATTTAGGTTGATGAATATTAAATTTCGTTTTACAACAAAAGGCATAGATGTTTGTATGTTACATAGACAGAATGTACAGAACAATAATATACCTTTAGCAGGGTACTGCTGTTTAGTAGATGCAATATGCCAGTTTCAAGAGTGCCTTCATTTAGGATTGCTGTGTATGTAACACCCATATGAAGATTTTCTCTGACCTGCAAAACGACCTGAACTTAACATCCAATTTTTTTTTTCAATTTGGTACCTTAACAGTTGATTATTTAATTTATTTGTATCAGTTGAATATTAAATGATAATCCAGTTGTAGAAAGTATTAAAAAAAGGAAAAAAAAAGAGGGAGGCTGTGGGACTTAATAGGACAATAATGATAATTTATACCTGATCTCCTATACTCATGGAAAAGTCTGGAAGCCATGCTGATATCCTTTCTAACTTCAGCCGGCTGTACAACAAGTTTGCAAGTTCCTTTAGACTTATTTCATTGCTGGATTCTGTAAATAGTTATTATGTATATTTTACAGCTATTTGGTTTGCATGTAAATAATGTTTGAACAACTGTGATGACAACATTACCTTCAAAACTCAATGCAAATGAAATTTTGTATGGAGCTATATTTCTGTGTAGCCGTAAATAATCCTCATCTGAATTGTTGGAGCCATCCAACAGCAACATCAGAAGGGCACCTTCTAAAGACATTGTGCAGGATAGGCAGGAACAGTCTTGGAACTTCTGCAAATGACATTGAGCATTTTGTGAGAAATGGAATATCATACTGATTATTATAAAATATTAAGCATGAATGTACCTAATATTTATATAGGTATACTAAGTGACATAAA
Source organism: Lobophora halterata (assembly GCA_932526365.1). Classification (NCBI taxonomy): domain Eukaryota; kingdom Metazoa; phylum Arthropoda; class Insecta; order Lepidoptera; family Geometridae; genus Lobophora; species Lobophora halterata. The sequence continues at coordinate 6,382,259 of OW052012.1, forward strand.
AATTTGTCCTCTGGCGAACCATGTCACAAAGATGAGCAGAACTAATTTGACCTAAGAGTCAGAGGACAACTTGTCTGTTGCTTATAATACCTACTTATTTTCAGAAACCAATTTTGCCTTACAGAGATTAAAAAAATCTTCATAATAAGTAAGTATTTATGCCTATCTTGTTCTAAATACCTACTAAATATTTTCAGATCTAATGAATAGAATACATTTTTTGTCAACTCTTATTCTCAAAATACCATTTTTTTTACCATAAATCAGGATATGAGTCAAGCAAGATCTAATTCAGTCTTTATCTATGGGGTCAACAGGATTTCTATTCCAGTTGACCTCCACTGAGGTCTGAGGATATACAGGTGGCACACAACCCTATTTTAACTCACTTCATCATTAGTTTTCATAGTGATGTGTTCTACAGGTTGGGGGCCAGAAGGCAGTCTTGCTACAATGTTGACATTAGCTTCAGTTTCCCCTTGCTCAATGTCATCTAAACAAAAGAGGCTAGGCGTTGTTGTAATCTGAAATTAAAATAACGTATTACATTTTCTCATGTTTGCTATTGATTACTTGGAAAAGAAAGGTAAAAATAATAGTATTTCTGAATCAGGATGTTTGACTTAACATTTATGTTTCAGCCTTTTTTCTTTTAACTGAACATTAATTTAGTGTATTATGAAAAAAACTTCTTACTGAACTCCACCAGTATTTTCTGTATCTTTGCCATTGAATGAAATACTGCATTAGGTCCTGTTGCGGCAATATTATATTAAAACTGAGACTAGATTTCTCAGGTGAAAATTCATTTAGATTGTGTTCTAGTATAGCATCTTTAAAGTCAAACCTATTGTTTATTAGCACACTAAAAGGTGGTTTAGAATGGGTCGTTCCAACAGAGTTTTGTATAAAGACTGGAAATGACTTCTGTGTCTTGGTGAGTAGGTACCGAAGCCAATTGAGGTGGATATTTTTAGCCAAGATCTGTGCAGGTTCTTTTAAACTGTATGTAGTAGTAGTTTTAGTAGATTTTATAATGTTGAAGTAATGTTTTTTATTGAGTATGGCTTCAATTCTAGATTTCATTTTCCTTTGCTTTCTGTTCTTTCTCTTCAACTTCCACTTCATGTAATGGAATATTGCCTAAAGGTGCTACAAAATAATCATCTTCTTTCACAGCAGCATTTTTGAGGATGTCTTTTTGGCAGTTTCCTTGGGTGATTTTGTCAGATCGAAGGGTTAAATTCCTATAAAAGTACATAGTTAATTTAAAAGTTGTACAATGAACACTCAGTAATATAATAATATAAGCCCAATTAAATAATTTCTCACCTTTCATCTAAAACCGAATACAAAGGTTGCACATGATCAGTGTTAATGTGAAAAATTTGGTTAGCAAACGCTATGGAATCCTGAAGAATTTTTACCCCTTCAACGGGGTCTGTTTTAACGAGGGAGAGCCTTTCTAATAATGCTATAGTGTTCTTGTCTATAGTTACTTCTTCAACTCGATTCTCCTGAAATGTTTTGACTGGTGAAGAGGGAACTTTGGAAGACTGGTATCTCGACAATGCGTAAATATTTCTTAGTTTGCTGACAGTACTGAACATATAACAAAGTTTCATAATTATTGTTGTCGTGGTTTCCAGTAAATCTATTAATTCTAAGCAAACTGCAATGAGAATTAAAAATCAAAATAATTTCACTGAAACTTGTTCTCCTGTTTATTTATTTTTTTACGTTGGGTTTGCTTTGGCGGGCTAAAGATATTTGGAAGGCAAACCGGTTGTTTTGTATTACTGTTGCCGTTAAAGAAAAAAGTCCCTAGGATTGTTTTAATATTCGCTAAGTAAAAAAAGTACGTTATTAATTAATTCTGCTCCAAAGAATTCATTATGTGTTGCGTTTTAGCTTTTTTTGCTATTGTAAATGGTGAGTTCAAACTGAATCAAACGATTTGAATTGTTTGGCTTGGACAAGTGAACAATCAAAGCAAAAATATAACCACAGAAATATTGCGGCACGCCCGCCGCCGCGCGCCGCCTAAGGGCGGCGGCGCGGCGGCGCGCGGCGCCAGCACCGGCCACAGTTTTATCTTATGGTCCTAAAGCGTCGATGACACATGGCTAGTTTACAGGCTAAAAGCCAGCGAGTTCGCTTGTAGCTTGTAAACTCGCCCCGTGTCATCGACTTTTTTACAATTTGCTAGTTGACAATCCTTACCGAAAGCTCGCTAGCTTTGAAACTCACCGACTTGTGTCATCGACCTCCAACTTCCTTGCTGAATGAAATACGTTGAGGTTGACATGACACCCATAATCTAAGGCATTGTCCTAATAGAGCGCGATCACGCGACCATCGCAAGTTCGCGCGAACTTCAGTCGCGTTCTATTAGGACAATGCTTATCCTCAAACTCATCTCACCTAAGTAGTAAAATGGCCACCCCGCTTTACTTAAGGTTTTGTCTATAGCCTGTCAAATTTCAATGTAAGTATTTCCTTGAGTGTAAAAATCGTTTCAGACTACGGGTAAGAGTAGGCCAGAGACAAAGCAGAAGTCCAAGATGTGGGGAGTGCCTGCATTGGTTGAAACGTGATGAAGATGGTAACTCTAATTTGATTGTCAATCTGCTTTTCAAATAGCAAATGATTAGAAATAGAAACGAGGGAGATAGTAATGCACAACACGGTAATGCCCTACCTCGGAATGTACATCACGGAATCTAAGCCTTAGTTTTCTATGCCTTTCTGGGTCACGCATTCCACAGCCACACTAAGTTGTCATCGACTTTCGTTATCGAATGGTACGTAAATTTTAGCATTATGGTCTCCCTTTTTGTACCAAAATTGACACGTATGCAGAGAGAATGATTGACGGGCGCTGCGTATGATACCTGAAGAATAAAATGTTTCCTACCTAACTGCAATAGAATCTCTAAACAACATCAATCTCTAACCAAACGTAGTGAGCTCATAACGCACAAATCATAATGCTCCACAAAGACATTAAAAGACAACAGGCTCCCGAAGTTAAAGCCAGGGTGAAGAGGAACATCGATGACACTGGGATACCCAGGAATGACCGACACAGAAATAAAAAGCCTAGGACTTGGATTCCGTTGTGTACAATCCGGGGTCGGGCATAACTATGTTGTGTATCATGTCGTGCATTACCAAAGAGAATATAACCACTATGCATTACTGTCTCAATTGATGTCAAACAATCGAGCGAAAATTTTTTTGGTAAAATTAAATTGATTAAGGATTTTTGGATTTTCAGTCTATTTATATAGGTAAGAAGAAATGAATGAGTACATTCAAAGAACGCGAACGTTTTGTTTTAGTATTACGTTGTATTTAATCAGTGTAATTTGATTATAGGTTATAATAGGTTTATTTTTCAGGAAACATGAAAAAATATGCACGTAATGTTTTATACGATAAGCTACACAGAGGGACCGTGCTTGTATGCATTGGTCTTACCTTATACGGCTCTGTACTGCTCGGGGATCACTTCTACAGATACTATAGGTATGTGAAACCACAGATTGAAGCGGCAAAGCAAGCAGCTGAAAGAGAACTTCTGTCCGAGGGTTCATCAGACAAAATTTTATTGAAAGATTAGTTTCTCGCATAGATTTATATTTTTAGTTTAAGATGTAAAAAGTTGTAAAGCTTAGTTTATTTCAACCAACTATTAAATCAATAATATGTATACAGTAAAGTGGCTTTGTTTAAAACCCGAACTAGTAAAACCATTTCTAACAACTAGTCGACTGACACCCGCAATTTTTTGTGTTATGTATTAAAAAAATATAATCTATTTAATATGCGTTTAAACTTCATGACGGACATACCATCTAAATATCAAGTCTCTACGTCAAGTGGCACTGTTGCTGGTGAAATTATTGGGCTTTTCAGACCAGACAATCAAAATATCTTAAATGTATTTACCAGTATTGCAGTGGCCTATGTGAGTGTTGAGAAGAGAAGAAGCAGTGTTTGCTGAGTAAGAGGTGCTGTGACTTTCGTTCCGAAGGTCTTGGGTTCAAATCGTACATCAATGGATTTTTCTGTTAAAAAAATCTTTGTGTGCATTAAAACACGTGCTTAACGGTGAAGGAAACCAGCATGTCATAGAACCTAAAAAATTCGAAAAACATTGTGTCAAGTGCACAAAGGAGCCTCTTCGAGGCGCACTTGAAATCCTTTCACCACACTGATTCGAAAGAACTAGTGACACCAGAAGAAGTCGCCTATGTGATTCAAAGGTCCATGTAGAACTTTTCTAGTTATGGCCAGGCATAAAGCTCAATAGGCACTTGTTTACTTAAAATAATCACTACAATTATTATGGTTAAATGTTTATTGAGTATGTTTATTATTATGTTAGTTTATGTTTATTATGGGTTTAGTTTTATTAACTGGGGTTAATAAAACTAAACCCATAATAAACATAAACTAACATAGCCTGCTACTTAACTGCCACTCACTGTTAGGGTTAAAAAACAGTAATTCTACTTGAATCCACTTAGTGGCAATAAATAGAGGTTAACATTAAAAAAAAAATATTATGTAACCAGTGCATCAAATACTTTTCAGATGCAATGCAACTGGCGTGGCCAGGTTCATATTTCTGCTGCAGTATTTTAATATTTTTAATTTCCTTTTTTAAACTTTTATTTATTGGCATCAATGAGTTAAGTTTATTATTGCCGAGTTAAGCACTAATTAGGTTTATATTGACCTATTAATTTTGTAGTGAAGGTTTTTTTATATTATGTATATCTCAATTATTGGCATGGGTTAAGGGGGTATGTTGTTAAACTATAATTAATCTTTAAGCTGCAGACCGCGGCTTTGCCTGCATTAATTAGAGATAAAAAGTAGACAACTACATTATTTTTCAGCTCATGAAAAGCTGATGAACCCATATACCCATGCAGTATTTTAACAAAGTATTTTTTTGTAGTTTTAGCCTGATTGAGGAACAAACATCCTTTATTTTTATATTTTTTTTGGACCTATAGTCTTTGGAAATCACACAACGCCATCTAGCGCCAAACTAAGCAGAGCTTGTACTATGAAAACCGGAAACTGAAAGAATACTTTTTTTTTGTAAATACGTACATAGAAATACCTAAAAAACACCCCGACTCAGGACAAACACCGATGTTCATCACACAAATGTTTGTCCTGAAGCGGGAATCAAGCCCGCGATACTGTCGTGGCAGTCGATCACGCTTTCTACTCTACCATCCGTGTCGTCAGAATATTATTTTAACTATCTATGTATGTATTTTCATAACTTATACTGCCTATTATTAATTTGTACCTACCTACTAGCTAGGGGGACCTAGTTACAAAATTAATAATGGTAGGGTGAAACCTTCAACTACGTAGGTACTTGTACTATGAGAGTTCTAAATGAGGTTCTTCACAACCCTCATTTTGTAACTGTCTAAAATCATCTAGTTTAGTATTGGAAGTACTAACCTACCTAGGAGCGCAACATGCCCACAGGATAAAGTAGGTACCTACTTCCCAGAATTATTAATGATATATGGCTGCCGAAACTTTCATGTGTGTTCACGTAAATCCCTAGCCGTGTTAGGTATCGGCTAAATTGTTAAAATTCTGTGTCGTTACGTGATAAATAAGGTAGTACCTACTCATAGAGAAAAGTTCAATACTTAAGGGGCATCCTCAAATCTGAATTCCATACAATTTTTTTCGGACAAATACTCAAAAAGTACGCCGTATTATAGTAATTTAACCCTACTAACTTAAAAACACATATAAAATCTAAATTAAAGTATGAAACCTTTCACTTTTTTTGTTCACGAAATAAAAAAACATTGACAAAACGAATAGTGTGAAGAAATTACTATAATACGGCGTACTTTTTGAGTATTTGTCCGAAACATTTTGTATGGAATTCGGATTTGAGGATTACCCTTAAGTACTTTATATTCACTGACCTGGAATATTTCCGATAGGTAAGTACCTAAGTATTGATGATTATGGTTAATATATATTATTATGAGTATGATTTATTACATAAGTGTTCACAATTTAAATTATTCAAGGGAAATGAATTTTCCTACAGGCTCTTCACTTTGACTAAAAAGTCATAAAGTAGAAAAATCACATTCCTGCTAAATAAAGTAGATATAGAGATAGACCTATTAGAGAATTAACTAAATGGGGAAATAAAATAACGTTTCATTTGAAACATCGCGTTTTAAGTAACGAAGGAAAATATATAAATAAAACAAATCCTACGAAATAACGTTAGAGCTCAGTTTATTGGGCTGATAAAATTTAAGGGCAATGCTTAGACCTAGGGTGAATATTTTAGCGTAGTTTCGGAATACAATTTTTTTTTCCTAAAAGCTTTTCAGATGTTGGCCCATTTATCTTAGAATTTAATCTCCTTTGTTGTAAGGCACCTCATACATTCAAGGTATAGCTCTCGCCTAGTTCACAAATCGGATTTGCGCACGCGAGCCGCTTTTTAATGGCGGGGTCCTCCGTAGGTCTTCCATATTTTTCGATTGCCGTAAAGATGTCATAAAGTTTCCCTTCGGAGGAGATAAGAAAGTTATATGGACGGCGCGGCCCTTACGGCCACACCTAACTCTCTCTATCCATCACAGGTAATTGCAGCACTTCCTTCAATGTTCACAAGAAGCGTAAATGGGCCGGCCTGCACGTGACTAGCCCTATCTAGCCATTTATTATAATAACTAGCACGCCTCTCGCTATGTTGGGTATACCGACTTACCTACGTATATTGCATTGCAGGTGGCTTCATATAGGGTTGTAGAGCTAGCCTTGGTCAATCTCGAGCGTCGTAGGTATAAAATCTGCTGCTAAACGAGTCGTGAGTATCTTTGTTTTGAATTAGTGAGTAGTTAGCTTAACTACTCATCTCATACTCAGCCGGCGCCATACCAATTATATCTAGTAGGTTTTATGATAATTAGGTAACGACTTAACAAGACCTCTGTACCCTGTGTAAATACCTTACAGAAAAAATCTATGAATTAAAGGGGACATTTTTAAAAGTATAAATAGCGTTAGATACCCTATTAATTTCTTAAGTGCAAAGACTGGCACGTGCGCTGTTATTTACCATGATTGTCAAGCCTTTATGTAGGTAGGTGTATCTAGTACCTAGGTACTTAAAAGTTTTACCTTTCAAGGACCTTTAGGTAAAATAGGTGCCTGTCTAAAGTAAGCAGGTAGGTAAGTATTTTGGTATTCGATGTAAGTTTGAACCATTTATGAATATGTATTTATTTGTCTGGGAGCCGCACCTTCGTTACGCTTTATTGGAAACTAGTGAGTGAACGCTTTAGTAAGTAATTTTGAGGTTCTAAGAACTAATAATAAGTGGTTTTGTTTAGTTCGAGTAATTATATTTGAGCTTATTGTAGGTATGATTCAAGGTTCAATTAATAAGGAGCTCTATCTATATCACACGTACGTCTATGGCTCTACCGCGCAATTGAATACTACGTAGAACTCTTCCAAATTTTGATCGATAGGTAGGTACGTATAGTGGTCGGACGCCTTAACCTTTACTGTACAGATTTCCTAGTAAATAGCTATTATTTATCTATACTAAAAGGTTCCTTTCAACCTGTATCCCATCCGGGTGTGGGTGGTGAGGTAAAGAAACCGTCAATCCGCGTGGGCCCCAATATCCGGGCGGGCGCTGTTCGACGCGTGTGTTTCCGATCCAACAGACCTGTCAGACCCTTGATTCTTTAACTAAATGGTCAAGTTTTCTACGCCTTAAGGCCGTTGTAGCTGCTTAGAGGTCATCCGTCATGGGCGGGATCACTCGGATTTGTCCCCCGCAACCCGCACGCGCACTACGACTAACAGAAACAGACGGCGCGTAGCTTTGCCATTGCGTAAGGTCTGATTCAGACAATCATTTGAGTAGTAATAGTAAGAAAAGTATCGTAAGTAGGTAAATATTTTTTTGTAAAATAAATTTAGGATATTTATTGAATACCCACTTACTTACTGTTGCGGGCCGAAAAAATAGCATCGTTCAACTACCTACCGACATTTCAACCAGTTAAGTATTCAGAAAAAAATTGATTGCGAGATTGCATGGTATTTACCTACATAGTTTATTCAAAGATAAGTAAGTAGGTACCTACCTAATATCAACAAATAGTACAGAACAGATTAGTATTTTACTAATCGGTCGGTACTCAGTCAGATCCATACATACTAAAAATTCGCAATCGAATGGCTAAATGAATGTTTGTTCCTCAATCACGCCAAAACTACTGAACCAAAATTTGGCACGTATGTGAATTGTTTGGAAAACATATACCTAGGCGTCATTATATCATTATTTCGAGTGTGTTTCGAGTGGTCGAGTGGCAGGTGTGTTGGGGACTACCATGCCCCGGTGTCGTGAGTTCGATTCCAGCTCGCCTACTTACTTGCCTACTTACTTGCCAACTTACTTGCCTACTTAAGTAAGTACCTTACTTAACTTACTTACTTAAGTACTACTTAAGAAAGTACTAAAGTAAGTAAGACAAGTGCCTACTTACTTGCCTACTTAAGTAAGTACCTTACTTAACTTACTTACTTAAGTACTACTTAAGAAAGTACTAAAGTAAGTAAGACAAGTGCCTACTTACTTGCCAACTTACTTGCCTACTTAAGTAAGTACCTTACTTAACTTACTTACTTAAGTACTACTTAAGAAAGTACTTAAGTAAGTAAGACCAGTGTCTACTTACTTGCCTACTTAAGTAAGTACCTAACTTAACTTACTTACTTAAGTGCTACTTAAGAAAGTACTAAAGTAAGTAAGACAAGTGCCTACTTACTTGCCTACTTAAGTAAGTACCTAACCTAACTTACTTAAGTACTACTTCTTCTCTTCTTCGTGTCACTAGTTCTTTCGAACTAGTGTGGTGAAAGGATTTCAAGTGCGCCTCGAAAAGGCTCCTTTCGTGCACTGAAGTAAATAAGACAAGTGCCTACTTACTTGCCTACTTAAGTAAGTACCTAACTAAACTAACTTACTTAAGTACTTCTTAAGTAGTACTTAAGTAAGTAAGACAAGTATCTATTTACTTGCCTACTTACTTGCCCACTTTCTCGCCTACTTACTTGCCTACTTACTAGCCTACTTACTCGCCTACTTACTTGCCTACTTAAGTAAGTACCTTACTTAACTTACTTACTGTAGTACTACTTAAGAAAGTACTTAAGTACTACTTAAGAAAGTACTTAAGTACTACTTAAGAAAGTACTTAAGTACTACTTAAGAAAGTACTTAAGTACTACTTAAGAAAGTACTTAAGTACTACTTAAGAAAGTACTTAAGTACTACTTAAGAAAGTACTTCAGTAAATAAGACAAGTGCCTACTTACTTGCCTACTTAAGTAAGTACCTAACTAAACTAACTTACTTAAGTACTACTTAAATAAGTACTTAAGTAGGTAAGACAAGTATCTATTTACTTGCCTACTTACTTGCCTACCTACCTACTTACTTACTTAACTTAAGTAAGTACTACTTCTTCTTCTTCGTGTCACCAGTTCTTTTGAATCAGTGTGGTGAAAGGATTTCAAGTGCGCCTCGAAAAGGCTCATTTCGTGCACTCGACACATGTTTTCGAACTTTTGGTTCTACGACATGCCGGTTTCCCCACGATGTTTTCCTTCACCGTTGCGAGAACGTGGAATGCATACATAGAATTTTTCGACCGAAAAAACCCATTTACGCATGACTGCCACCGAGATTTGAACCCGGTGTAAGAAAGCAAGGTTCGAATCGCAAGGTAAGGGCCTCATTCACTCGGCCACCACGTCCTCAGTACTACTTAAGTAAGTACTACTTAAGAAAGTACTACTTAAGTAAGTTCTACTTAAGTAACATTTTACTTAAGTTCTACATAAATGGATGATATGACCTACAGATGGTTCTGCTCATATGTTCTAAATAGGTCTCAGACTGTAGTCTTAAATGGGTTCACTTCCGCTCCATTACCTATACCATCAGGCGTTCCTCAAGGATCCTTGCTCGGGCCTCTTCTCTTTTTAATTTTCATCAACGATATTTCATCTTGCTTCCAACACTCCAAAATATTACTCTATGCCGATGACATGAAAATTTTATGCCCAATCAAGGGTCCTGAAGACGCTCTCAAGTTGCAGCAAGACCTTGATAGATTTGAAGGTTATTGCCACGCTAATATACTGGACTTAAACGTATCTAAATGTTACTTATGCTCATTTACGCGCAAGCCACAGCCTCTTATCTTTAACTATACACTTAAGAATTCAATTGTCTCTAGAGTCTCATCCATTCGGGATCTTGGCGTTACCTTCGACTCTAAGTTACTATTTGACCAACATATTAATAACATCATCACTAAGGCTTCCAAAGCGCTGGGCTTTGTCATCAGAATGTCATCGGAATTCAAGGAAGTCAAGACGTTTAAAATTTTATACTGTGCTTATGTCAGAAGTCATCTCGAATATGCATCTCAGGTTTGGAATCCTGTTTACAACATTTATATAACTCGAATAGAAGGTATCCAAAAACGTTTCCTGAGATACTTGCAGTTCCGGACTAAGTCTTACATTCAAAATTATGTAACTCGCTGTAAGAAGTTTCACATTATGCCATTGTCAGAAAGAAGGCGTATAGCAGATCTCTCTTATCTTATCAGCATTGCTAGTGCCAGGGTAGACTGTTCTGAACTACTCGGTCATTTGAGTCTTAAAGTTCCATCAACATCTCTTAGAAATCACAATCTCTTATTTGTTCCACAAGTCAAATCTAAGTACAGGCGTAATTCTTACTTCCCACGTGTGTGCAGTAGTTTCAATACATTGTCGCGAGAAATTGATTTTGACCTTTTCAACACATCCCCTGTTAGTCTCAAGCGTGTTTTAAGCAATAGTTTTTTTGAATCCTAAATTCTAAATTATAAGTGTTTGTCCGTCTACTTCTTTAAAATTATAAATACCTACTTGCTTTTACCTATTTGTGAAAATTTTTAATTGGCCATCTGTATTTATCTTTTTAATCAATCGTGTACCTAGCTGTAAGTTTTCCGAAAAAATAAAAAATAAAATAAGTAAGTATTACTTAAGTAAGTACTTCAGTAAGTACTAAATTAATAAGTACTTAAGTAAGTACTTACTTGTAAGTACTTAAGTAAGTAAGACAAGTGTCTACTTACTTGCCTACTTAAGTAAGTACTTAAGTAACTTCTTACTTAAGTTCTACTTAAGTAACTTCTTACTTAAGTTCTACTTAAGTATGTACTACTTAAGTAATAATTTAAGTAAGTAAGTACAACTTAAGTAAATACTTACTTAAGTACTACTTACTAAGTACTTTAGTAAGTTAGACAAGTGTCTACTTACTTGCCTACTTAAGAAAGTACCTAACTTAACTTACTTACTTTAGTGCTACTTAAGTAAGTAAGACAAGTGCCTATTTACTTGCCTACCTACTTACCTACTTACTTTCTTGCTTACTTGCCTACTTACTTGCCTTTTACTCGCCTACTTACTCGCCTACTTGCCTACTCAAGTAAGTACCTAATTAACTTACTTATGAAGTAAATACTTGAGTAAGTAAGACAAGTGCCTACTTACTTGCCTACTTATTTGCCTGCTTAAGTGTACCTTACTTAACTTACTAAGTAAGTAAGTACTTAAGTTAGTAAGACAAGTGCCTACTTACTTGCCTACCTACTTACCTACTTATCTACTTACTTGCTTACTTGCCTACTTACTCGCCTATTACTCGCCTACTTACTCGCCTACTTACTTGTCTACGTAAGTACCTAACTTAACTTACTAATTAAGTAAGTACTTAAGTAAATAAAACAAGTGCCTACTTATTGCCTACTTAAGTAAGTACCTAACTTAACTTACTTAAGTACTACTTAAGTAACTGTCACTTCACAACTTCACAGTTTTGTCTTACTTACTAAAGTAGTACTTAAGTAAGTAAGACAAGTGTCTACTTACTTGCCTACTTACTTACTTACCTACCTACCTACATGCCAGTACTCACTTTCAGCTCTCGACGATCACATTCTTCAAGTTTCTAGTATTTACGTTCAGCGGTTTGGCCTGTAAATTGTCTGTCAGTCAGTCAAATCCGAGCCTCTTATAAATGTTGTTTCATGCGCGTATTGACAATAAAGCCAATAGCCATCTCATTTGCATACATAAATAAATTTATCTATAACGGACGTACTATCCAACAGTATTATGGTGTGAATATTACTTTATTCAGTCATGTTTCGTAAAATCGTTTCGCGAGGCGGTGCGCGCCAGCGCGACGTGGCCTCCCCGTCCCGTAGTCAGATGGGTACTGAGGTCCAGAGCGGTGCACGCCTACTTTTATTGCAAAATTACGTTAAATAATTCGTAGTCGCAAGAAAAAATACTGTATCAAAAAAAGCTCACCGAGCTTTTTAAATATATTTTTTTCCCTAGCGAATGGTATAAAAATAAATTATATATATAATGCCGTTCAGGAGGAGATACGAAAAAACCATCCCGAAACAGCTTTGTTTTGAGATTTTTTTATTCATATTAAATAAGCGAATATAATAAATGTTTCTCTGATATTTTCAAGACAAAAGACCAAATAATATTATAATATTTTTTTTTTATTTTTATTAAAGCCCCTTGACGCTGTTTTAACCTGAGCATTTTGGCCTATTTTCCAGATTACAATGTAGCGACTGCCATAGTTAAGCCTTAAATCACGTATGGGTCGGTCGGTCAAATTATTATGACTTTTTTATACTTTTTTGTAATCACACGAGGAGTTTCTTTTTTTCAAGACCCCGCAGCGCAGCATTAACTATGATGACAGGTGTGTGGATGTTTGAATGACTAAAAAATGGTATCAGTTCTGACCAAAAGTTTGTGTAACAATAAAATCTATAAACATTTTTGTATTAGGCATTTTATTTGGTGTTTAGTATAAATGAGTACTCTCTACATTTGTATGAATTTATATGAGGTCAGATATATTATTTATTTGCCCTTATGCAACTTAGGTACCGTCAGATAACAGTTTCATTTTATCGTGAAAGTACCTAAGCATTTAATAATAACCACCTATTAATGTTTTATTTATTCATGCATCAAGGTCCACAAGTGTTAATTAAACCTATTTACCTACGTACTAATCTTACAACTAGGTGTAAGTATTTAATAACAAAGATAGATCGGAGGACTGTCGTACCTATTTGCTATGTAGCAACGATAGTGTAAGTTATAATAAATAGAAATATCAAAACTGGGCGTAATCTATTTAATTTTTAGAAATACATTACCAACGCTCGCTGGTCTGAACGAATCCATCTTCATAATTTAGGTCCACGAATTTTTGTTTGATGTAAAACAGAACTTGAAAAGAAATGTTATTTTGCAAATTGTGTATCACGACGCGATCCCCTCAGGGCTCCTTACTTTTGGGAGCACTTACACATTTGTTATTTATTACGAGTGTTTCGCATGCGACCTCGTTATCTAGACAAACCTATGTCTGTTTTTGCTTGAAGCAATTAGGCAGTTAAACCAGTTATAACTCTACGTAATGCCTTTGTTGTAGGTATAAACTTCTTTAGTAGGATTGGCAATGTGTAGGTATTTAGCCTAAAAATTTACTCAAGTTCGTGATGCAAAACGTCACATATTTTCTGTCCATAGGTATTCGTTTAAAGTAACCCTAACTTACACTCCTACCAACTTTGTACCTAATAATAAAGGTAAAACCGAAGTTGAAAGTCGTCCCACTGCAGGATCGTCTAGATCGGTGCCAGGTTTTATTCTGCCGCTAAAAAAAGATATGCATTAATGTGTTTCGGCATGAAGGGCACTTTTGAAAATGAAATAAAAAAATCTTTTACAGACTTTCGAGGCTGACCATCCATTTACAGGGTGAATTTTTCAATGGGCACATGCTTTTTTTTTCAAATTGAACTAGTTTGATTTCTGGCCGTTTAAGTTTTCATCAGAATCAGTTCCGAGGGCCTCTAAGGACTAGAGTGTTTTTCGATTTTCCCCCTTAGCTTAGGATTTTGCCGTCCAAGCCCAGTTGAAAAAATAATTCTGTATAATGTGAACTATCAATAATAACAGTACTGCAACGCCTTATGTTAGATAAAGTCTATTTGGCACTGTTTTGGTCATGGGCAGCATGATCTTTAATCAGGAGAAGACTGCTCGTCTTGACACTTATTTAGATAGATATATTATACATTATTGCTCACCATCTTAGTACTAATACATTATATTGGAATGAATAAATTTAGGTATAACAGTTGACAATGGGCGCTCTTATCGCTACAGAGCGATCTCTTCCAGACAACCTTTGCATGGACTGGATACTATTGGACAATGGAGGACGGTGAGCATAACGTAAAGAACGGAAGCTTATTTAAAAGTATATTAATAAAATACCTTACTAATATATATTAACGTTAACGATAATACTTATTAACGTTAAAAAAATATCTTTACCTATTTAATTGTTTTTGTTGCCTGTTGAGTTTCCAAATTTAAAATTACAGCTCAAAAGTGGATTCGGTATGCTACAGGAAACGTAACACCAACAATCATCCATCCGTGAAGTAATTCCCTTCAGCGGTTTTGTCGAGCTACAATTGCTCTACAATTGCTACGAAATGCTACGAACTGCTACGGACCGCTACGAAGTGCTGCGCCAGCGAACAAGTCTACGATAGTGCAGAGACAGCATTCTTGGCAAATGTCAGCGCTATTGGCCGCGTTTTCATAAAGGCTACTTTAATTTTTCATTTTATTTCTTTGAGCAATTAAAAGTATGGCCCGACAGAACAAGGTTTCGATTGAGAAAAAAAAGTTGCACTCGTTCACAGTGTTGACGATCGCAACTTTTTATTCTCGATCGTATGTATCCATCAAGTACCTACAAGCTTCGATAATCTAGCAATTCTCTCTAGAGTAGGTACAAGAGTCAGAATAAAAAAAGGTTAGGCTAGGCTGCTATAATTTTTTTTTTAATTTAGTAAGTACACATGAGGTACCTACGAGCCTTGGTGGCCGTTTGGGTGAGATTATTGCTTTGTTGGCGGGTTCGATTCCTGCAGCAATGGATTTTTCAAGGTCAGAAATCTATGTCCAGATATCACGTGCTAAATAAAGGAAAGGAAAAAATCGCGAGGAAATCAGCATATAATAAGAGAATGCAACATGTTACTGGTTACCTACCAACCCAAGAAATACTGAGTTAAATTAAGATATACTAAGTTATACTTAGGATTTCTTTGGTTGGTAGATAACCAGTTGCAAAACTTAAGTAAGTTTATCTATGCATACATCTAACCTTTTACAATAGTTTTTTATCAAACACAACGCACAATTATTCAATTGATAAAGAAAAAATAAAGGTCACTTAAACCGAAAAGAATTAATATGAAAGGTTTTTGGTATTACAGTCCTAGTCGTATTACCTTGTTAACTTACACGCTACTTTGTTCCTATATTAGATACTTATACCAACATAATAGGTGGTTATAACCCAAGGGTCATGTATTTACCATTCCTCGCATATACATAGCTAACTTTTATTTAACCTTTTTTGTGCCCTTGTTGGATTCCCACCATTTTTTGTATGGGCCTAATAATAAGGTTACATTTGAAGTCCTTTGCGGATTACGTAAAAGGACAACAAAAGAAAGTGGGAAAGATCTTTGAGATGTGTATGTAGGTATGTTATTTGTCTTATTTGCTGTATTTAATTAAATATTATGTTACATTTACGTAATATGTATCTCACCTAATTTAATAGGGAAGGTTATTTTTTTAGCGACATTTGTAATTTGGATTTTTTTAGATCATGTCCACATAGAAGTATTATAGCATATCTTAGTAGGTACTCTGTGATTATAGTATATAATCATACCGTAGTATATTGAATACGTCCGAAAAAAATTGGCTAATTTAACCAATTTCTAGTTCATTTTGCTCCTATGTTAAACGACAAAGAAAAGTAACAGTCATTGTTTATAAACTCTATTGCAAAAAGTAACAAAAGCTATATATGAAATTGGAGATTCCAACCTATTTCAATTTTAGTGGCAGGGTAGGTATCTGAATTTGTTTTGTCCTGTTTCTTTGTTTCAAGATAACAATCTTGGTGTTCTATAGGAACAACGTTGTACATCTATGCATGTAGGTACCTACAGTAGGTACAGATAGTTTAATAACTTTTTGTTTTGAAGAGCTCGGAAAGTTACAAGTATTGTCTTTTAACTTTAGATATTTAACACAAAAAGAAAGTTGTTAGAATCCTTCACCTTTTTTATTTTGCCGCACCCTGAATAATATTCAGTTACATATAGTATATATTATGTAGCTGGTTTTCTTTCTGTGCAACGAACTTGGTTCGGAAAAATTGAAAATTGTTTGTTATTGAAGTTGGGGCTAGAATGAAAAAGGATGGAGTCAAAATGGCGATACCCTCGGATTCCCCAAAAATTTCTGCTTCGATGGAGTTCGAAGATACTCGATGATAAAGTGCAGATTATGGCGCAAATGCCCCCAATAAACTGCAAAGTTCAATTAGATCGCGCTCCGTGTAGAAAATTGAAGTTAAATGTACCTACCTACGTTTTTGAATTGCATAAGTACCTAGATCCTACTTCGGTAAAACTTTAAGGATATTTTAAGCAGGTCTTTTTTCTGGTTACGGCGGTAGGTAAGTGCCTACCTTTT
The DNA here is from genome assembly GCA_932526365.1 of Lobophora halterata. Taxonomy (NCBI): domain Eukaryota; kingdom Metazoa; phylum Arthropoda; class Insecta; order Lepidoptera; family Geometridae; genus Lobophora; species Lobophora halterata. Next base: position 6,399,044 of record OW052012.1, read on the forward strand.
ATCCCATTTTTGTAATTTGCAATTGTGTGATTTTTTATGGGTTCCGTGGTCTATTTTAAGATGAGTACCCATCTTATCTATCTACGTAGGTAAGTACTTCATTGTTGTCGCAGATCGCAGAAACGTGACCCGGTTAAAATTAAGCCATTTGAAGTCCTGAGCCATGATAACATCACAGGGCGGCTATTACGAGAGGCTGTATTGCAAAACCCACTTTCAGACAATGGTGTAGACCTAATCTATTGTATAATGGTTACGGCCGGCAGGGCGGCACTGGACGGCACATGATTATAAATTCAGCGGACCATTATTCACAATTGGCTTTCAACCGGCACGGCAGTGACAGCTGGCCAGATAATTCGTTAAGTCCTAAACTGCGACCGCTGCGTGCACCCGATAACGCTTCAATAGGATTTGTCAAAATGCTCGTAGCTGTATAGAAATGGCTTTGAGTAACTCGCACGCACTACACCAATCACGATACGTCCACTGCAATTCAATCACTTAAAGTGAGTTAAACGGTTAATAAATTTTTTTCAAGTTTTAATACTCTGGAAGCTCTATTTTATTCGACCATTCCTGTCAGTTCAGTTTGAAAGTATAAATTGCAGCACAGCGTAGCAAGCCGCGCCGCCACCCGTACTCGACTCGTTAGTGAATCGGGTTATCCTCGTCCAAAGTTTGTGTTTTCGCCTCTTGGCTCAAGGATGTCCTTCCGAATTGGGATTCGCAGGCATCACTAGTGTGTATTTTGACTTGTGATTGCATAATTTTTATGCCTCTACAGAATTCTACAGAAAGATTGGGTAATCATAATTCACATTAAAGTACTGTACCTAATTCAAGATTATTTATATTCATAAAAATATAATCTCTAATGCCTCAGCACTAAATATTTTAAATTTTTATATAAGTAGGTAGTGCCTCTGTACTACCTACTATAAATAGGTAGGTAGGTACTCTATAGAAACATATTTTGTTGTTTTTTTTTCGACTCTTGCTCGTTCTGATTTTGTTTACAAAAAGCTCGATCAAAGTCGTACAACAATGATAATGAGCAAGTAATAATCAAAGGAAAGATTGAAGAGATGAAGGGTGGCAATTACGAATGATGGATTGTTGAACTTCTGTGAACAGAATGACCCGATGCTTTAATATCGTCCTGTTTCTTTCCAACTGGCTCTCGGTGATTTGTCACCAAGAATTTTAAAAACCATTTCTTCTACTTAGTTGAGATTAATGATGGTCAGAATCATAATCGCACTTATTTTAATCGTCTCTGTGAACCTCTACTTCTTGCACGTGAGCGGTTTTTTGATGACATAGCATAGCAGGCTTAAAGCCACCGCAGGCTATTCTTTACCGCATAATGAACATGCTTAATTTTTACTGCAATTATCTACTTTATGTGTAAATAACTATCCGTTCTAATTCAACGCTCTTGGTATTCGGCCAAAACTCTATTTCGGTGTAATGTAGTCACTCGACTCGTCATCCATCTCGCCGGGCCGCGGCATACCTGCGCCGCGCCGATCGCTGCTCGCCTGCTCGTGCCGAACCAGCCGTGTGTGATTAACGCGCCTCCGATGGCGTTATAAAACGTTCGTCGATTGCCGTGTAATGGCGTGCAGAATGCCTCGGTAGACCAGCTATTTTCTAAAAATCATCATCATTTCCTGGTCCTTTTCCCACTTACGTCTTCCATTCCTCTCTATCAGCCGTCATCTCTATAATTACACCTGTTTTATTCATATCATCTTTCACACAGTCCATCCATCTTTTTTTCGACCTTCCTCTATCAACTTCCATATTCAGTACTCTCCTAGTCACATGACATTCGTCCCTTCGCATCACGTGTCCATACCAAGCTAGCCTACCTCTTAATTTATCCATCACTGGCGCTACCTTCAGGCTTCCTCTTATCTAAAAATATGGAGTGAAATAATGTTTATTAGTTTATTAATAATTTTTTTTGTAAACATTCCATCATTGCGACGTAGCTAATAAGTAGATACCTACCCATTCCTACGTCAACAAGCTTCCGAATCTGAGATGAGATAGATACCTAGAGGTAAACAATCCCAGAGGTCAAATCAAACAAGCCTGCCTCTCCATCCAACCTCACCCACTTATAAATTTAACAGTACTTTATTACTTGACCGCGGACTACCTGGCCTGGTAGCAACTACCATCCCATTTTAAATTTTATTCACAAGCGCGTATCAAAATTAAAAAGATATCAGTTAGGAATCGCTGAAACAGCAGGCGTGTCAGCACTGCTAAGCAACCGTTAATTCTTACTCGCAACGAGCTTCTAAACTGTTAAAAGAGTAAGGTAATTAACTATGATGGATACTCGGAGTTTATCGCGGGTGGCAGCGTCGCGGGCCACTCCCAACTTTCTTATCTTCTTCTGGGTGACTTACAGTCTTTATGAAGGCGCCCTCGGCTGGATTTCTGGGACCAATATCTATCTGTCTTGGAGAATTTTCATATTATCGGCAGTATTTTTTGCCTAGAAGGTATTTACATATATAAAAGCTTTTTCTATTATGTTGAATGCTGTGCGTGATTAGGCAAAGAGCTGTGCAATTTTTTGTGTAGGTAGGTACTTTGCGAGTAGCATGAGTGAGGCAGTATGTAAATAGCTGACCGCAACTCATTTAGCATGCACTTCGCATCCTCGATTTGCGTTTTGGAGCGCAATGTAACGTTTCGACCACGTACTCTAAGTAGATAACCAGTGCTACGAACATGATCCATTCTCGTTTAGAAAGCCCTTCAATGTGCGTGTATTTCATGAGCACATTCAAGCTATATGGTGGTATAGTTTAATAATGCAATGGGAATCATTCTCTCACTTTTTGAAGTTGACTCGTTAGATATCTTCGTCATTAACAGTAACAAAGTTTCAAAAAAACAATTTTAGTGATAAAAACATTCCCGACTTCTAACAGAAAAATAATCTCAATATTCAACTTGCTTCAATTACGCATCCGATAAAATCCTCTTGATTTAAGCCTCTAGCAACATGTAAAAACTATTGTGTATTTTTCATGACATTCGGAGAAAGGGGTAGCATTGAACGAACGCTATGTAGATTTCTAGTGCGTATTGCTTGAGGGCAACCCTTGTCATGGGAGATTTGTAAACGAAAAAGCCTCTAATTTGGGTTTGTGTTTTGACAAGTCATCTGGAGGTGCCCCGACTTTTAACAGGATAAGGCCCTTTTAGGTTCAGATTTAGAAACCGTTTGTAAGCTCGTCTATGTTTTATTCAATAATTTTTAATATGTTATATTTATAAATAAAAAAATCGCATTAACATTCAGAGCATCAAATTAGATTATGTAACCAACTTAAATAAAAAGTTACAGATCTACCCTTTGATTATTTACAAATAATCAAAGGATATGTTATACATACTGTATGAAGAAGCTCTTCATACAGGAGGAAGAGATGTTTAAAGAGTCTTACACAAAAGGTAATCTGTAATTAAGCAGACTTGATAAAGTGATAGAGTAAGCTCTACAGTAAAAAAAAAATTGAGACGTATGTTGGTAGAGCTTACTCTACCCTCACATTCGCTTTGGAAATACCTACAAGGCTATGTAAACAGGAAAGGGTTAGGTATGAAGAAACATAGATAAAACTCAACTTCAGTCAACGTGATTGCAAAAGTCTCGTATCTAGATCGGAACCACAACAAAGCATAAAAAATAAATTGTACGAGACGGACTTGTTTTTTAACAAATCCGTCTTGACGAGGGTTTGCTGCCTTCCTGTAAAAGTAGGAAAGAAACGTATAACGAACAAATCCTGGTAGATTACATCCAAGATCTCGTTTTTTCAATTAATTTTGAAAATAAAAGTATGAGTATCGATACAAAGGAATAGAATAAGGTCAACAATAGATAGGAGAATCGAGACAAAATGAAGATCACTGGACCCGGCTTATCTTATCTCATTGTACCTATCAAATATCACTTTATGCTTCTATCTTGGGGTCTCTCCAAAACGTGACCTACTCGGTGAGTAAAGTAGATAGGTAGATGTTCTTATAAATAACATCATCGGTTCTTTTATAATTTCTATTATTTGTGTTTACATATTCATATCTTTTAAACGCATCTCTATTGATTATTATTTAACACATTACAATTAATGCACTTATTGTTCCTGAAGTTAGCCACTCTATATCAACAGGCAAGTACGTATATGTATGTTTATTTACCTATATATTATGTTTTTTCGCATCTCTCTCCTCTCCATTTTGGTGAACACCACTTCAATTACCCACACAATTAAACACGAAAGCTTGACCTCTGCTGTATGAGCAAGTCATGTTTTACCAGCTGAAAAATACAAAGTGAAGGTTAATGTAAAATTAATTCGTACGTCCACTCATGCTAGATTATCTCTATGTACTGTTATTTATTCTGTGCTACCTGTAGGGTTGTAATTAGTCGGTGGGGAGGGTCATGACCACGACCCCCTGCCAGTGTGGTCAAAGAGTTTGTTCCAAGAGACACCTGGGTTCAAGGGTCAACCCTACACACATGTGATTTATTTATACACTAGCTGCTACCTGTGGTTCAGGCCTACGTGGTATCAGTGGCCCGATCATAAAAAAATCTGACAATCGAATTCGTGTCGTATCATATACAGGGCGTCCCACGGCTATGCCACATGGAGGGAAAGTACCTTGTATATAATATTGTAGATGGAACATTTTACTGAGAGAAGATATTATTTGAATTTAAAAAACAATTTAAACTGCATTCATAGATATTTAAATAATTACATGGTTGAACGGGGAATCGAACCCATTACACGAGAAAAATAATCAACCTATAGCTTTATCATACCGATCGAAAGGCTTCATCATAAGGATTATTTTTTGCTAAATAACATGGTGTCATAAATAAAAGGAAGACCTATGAATTTTAACAAAAACATACAATTTAATAACCCTTCTATAGCGAATACGATACGAACTCGATTGTCAGATTTTTTCGTGATCGGGCCTCTAAACAAAGCCAGTTCCTTTTCTCGACTATAAACTATGTTAGTCTTTGGCAAATTTCACTCTATCGATTCAGTGATCTTGAAGAAAAAATATCCATCATACCAAACTATCATAATACAGCCTACTTGTTATTCAGATAATAACTAAGCAAAGCCTCGGGGAGTAGCTAGTATGATGAATATTTGATAATGATACACTAAGGGATGAATATGTAATGAATCCGAAACTTTACCTAAAAATGCCCATATTATAATAGCTTCATTATAAAATTAAGTTGTTTGTTGTTTTCGAACCGAAAGTTTTCGAACAGGTGGGTGTGGGATTAAATATGATGAATATCAATAGGTATAATTATTGTATTCTATAGATTCATAATGTTTAATTGTGTATGGTAGGTAGTATATTCCTACTGCTGTACCTGGCTTTGCTCGTGTCGTATCGGGATAAGGAGTAGTAAGCCTATGTCCTTTTCTCGTCTGATATATTTTTTTGTACCTATAAATAAACGTTATGGTATAAAACATAAAATAAAAGACATGTACAAAGGCAAAAGTTTTCTTCTAGTAAACCTTTGAGACTAGAGATGGGCTGTGGTAAATGTGGGGGCGTAGTCTCTTATCTTACCGAATTTCAGTACATTCGGTTGCAGTCGGTGTGGTTAAGCAACAAACATCCATCCATCCACCCTTACGACTTTTGCATTAATGATTGTTTGATGTAGACATACGCGATTATCATACAGTGTTATTAGATTATTACGGGTATTCACGCGCTCACCTAATCTAAGTATTTTATGTTCCGTCGTTTTCGCATTTATTATTCACTGTTAACTGATGATACTTACCTCCTTATAAGCATAGTTATTCTCTGGCGCTAAGACATACTGAAATATTTTTCAGTACCTAATACTCTCACAGGTGCGTCTATAACACTAGACCGCAGTCAGCTTTGGTCACCGCAAACCGATTATGTTTGCTGTCCCCTCCATGAATCTCTCTCGCCGCTTTTACGCGGAAAAATACTATATGTATACTACCTACGAACATAAAGGTATGTAGGTACATACATATGTATCATGTAGATAGGTATGTATATGGTACAACTAGCTGATGCCTCCATCTTCACCCGCATATACACTTATTACGCTATAGTATCGAGATAAGAAACCTTTGTCTATGTCTTTTTTTTAGCTCATACACAGAACTATATCCATACTCAATTTCAGCCAATTAGTTAATTAATTTTGGTGTGATTGAGGCACGACTTTCTATTTATCCAGTAGTCTTCACAATGTTTGTTATTTTTTAAATAAGAATTGACGTATTTTACAAGATAATCTGTCCTATCATTATGGATAAGCAGCGCATTTAATTTATTCATTTAGATAAGTTACCTGTATGTTTGTTTGTACTGCAAGGAAACTCAATCCGTTTGAGAACATTCATTAGATCTTCAAAGCTCAAGTTTTAAACAGTGGGTATTTATTTCCAAACACGATAATTGGAAAAGGGATATAATTTAATCTTTTGAAATACAACCGGTTTGCTTCGCTCAATAGTTTGCTCCATAATTACTTGGGGGCTAGGACATAATTAAACAGTTGTAGCCCAGTAATTAGGTGTTCCTTCAATAAAGAACTTTTATGATAACAGACACCAAACTGGTCAAATTATACAACATAGAGGGAGTAATCCTTGTTCAAGTCCTGATACACACTTATACATGCTTAGATAGAAAAAGCTTTATTGAAGAAAGTAAAAGAATAAGTATAATGCACAGGCGAACTAAGTGCTAATAAAGAACTTTTAGCTAGCATTTTCTTTCAACTAACCTCTATGTATTATGGAAATGTGGTAGTGCTAGATGTGTGGTGGATCAACGGTTCAGAAACAATAATGTTTTTTTTATTTATAATATTATTATTTTTTTGAGATTGAGTAACAGTTTCCATTCATCCTCTCAAATCTGTGCCTTTAAAATATTGAGTAAGTATAATATGATACAGTGGTAGATTAATTCTCGGCTTTTAAATAAAATAGTAGGAACCTACCTCCTGCCTTTCTCGGTTGGGTAGGTACTAAAATTTTAAAACAATACCAACTCCTAGCTTTCAAACGAAAAGCGAGCGTATTGTTTGACCTTACCCGCGAACGGTGCTCAGCTCATGTTAGTTTCCTTTATGGAGCGTTAAAAACGACGGAAAATTCGAAGCGTAACTGAAATAAATGACCGCGAATTAAAATAGAGAATGGTTTGCGACGGGATCAGCGAATTACCGCGCTCGTTTTATGCGATAATATTATTCAAACAACTAAATCCTTCACTATTAAACTACTGAGGATTACTATTAATCACGTCAAGATGTTTACCCTCATCCCGCGTCAGTTCAGCGGGAATTATCTAGTCGAGATAAATAGGAGCGTCGCTTGCTCGCGCTATTCACTCCGCCAGCCAGGGCGGCGCAGCGGGCGGGGGCGGCGCGTTTCAGAATCTCTTAGCTCACTGCGAGGTTACTTTGAGTACACTACTAATCTTGTTTATAAATGAATTAATTTATAAACGATTGATACAAATCACGCCGATCGGCAGCTAACAACCTCTTCATCTTCATCTCCTGGAATCGGAACATCGCCAACTGGATAAGCCTCTCTGATAGCTATTTTATAAGATGTCAATTTGCAACAAAAGTTGAGGAAAGTTGAATTACCTAGGGTATAAAAAGACTATAAATCTTTGCCATTATGTAGGTACCTCCCTCGTTTATTTGCGATAGGATTTGGAAGTTTCAGCAATTCCAAATGGCTAAGTGAGTTAGCGAAAAAGTGTAAATATTTTGGGATTAGGAAACTCTCTTTGCACATTACCCAATAAGATATGAACCTCTGAGCCTGTAATATTAATTATTTTCAGAAGTTATTAAAATAGGTGTCCAATAAAACTAAATACCTAACTTGGAAACTGATTTTCCGTGCAAAATGTGCAGCTTTTTCTACCTCAACCAGATACTGCAGATCCAAGCTGTTCCTGACATGTATTGTGCTGTGGCGAACTCTGTAAATTGCTTTTCGTGACGATAAATATTTTAATCTGATTGCTGGTCTGTAACCAATTAATTGTGGCTTTATTTTCATCCGAAAAATGCCGACCGGAATATATTGATCACAGAACTTAAACCTATGCTCAGAAGGAATATAATTAGAAAGTACCTACTTGAAACTGTAAAAGATAAAACTCTGTGTAAAAGATAAAACACAAACATATCGATGATAACAAATACAAAAATAGTCTTGCCTGACAAATATGATTACTCGTAGAAGAAGGTAGAGTCATAACTACTGCGATTTCAACCATATGAAAAAAAAAGAGAACGATGGACAGAGCGTGATCTGTTGCGGAGAGAGTAGGAAACAGTGCTAATGAGGTTGTAGACTGCATGACTACGAAAGAGGACAGGGCTGAAAATAATCTTGAGCATTGGACCTCAAGATCTGAAAAACCTGGAGTCCTGCTCCGCAACTTGGAGAGCTGGGCTGACTAGGAAGTTATTGAAGAGTCAATGCACAAAATACCCCACAGTGGAGACCATTTGTATCACAGCATAAATCAGAACAGCCCCTGACCTATCCCGTCGGTTCTGTCCAACCATTGGTGCGCTGTTGCGTACGATTTGGCTGGCTTGGTCAAAGTCGTATGGGTAAAAAGCTGATCAATGAAAAGTACAAATTCGTTTTTGTAAATACAATGTTGCCAGATTTCCACTTGTGGTTTGAAATAAACAGGCAGTAATTTTAAATGTGTTTGGTTTCGATGCCAAGTGGTTTTAATACATAGGTATTTACTTACCTTACGACCTATTTATTTTTCTGTGTTAGGTAAGGATAATGGAGAGAAGGGTGTAATATTTTATGTATGTAGGTAGACTAGACACCTATAAAATCCTATTAACTTTCTTGCATTTTCTTGATAAGTTCTGTAATTTCTTGATAAGTTCTGTAATTTTCCTGTTCGAATCGAACACGCCATTTTTTTTCTGGCGCACTGAATGCCACAGCTACGATGAATTTTAATAAGACCTTCCTTTATGATTTTGTATTCATACTGAATATCTCGCCGCGGTTAAAAATTGATTTATGCTATAACACTTATAAATGGGTCTTCTTTTTAAATAAGAAAGTTGTGATTTTGTCGAAGTTTCTTTGAAGAATTTTAAGAAGCACTCTACCTTTTTGTTTGTATTAGGTAGAGTAACTGCTCGCGGTTTTGTCTGTATGATATTTAGCATGAATGTATCCAATACCTTATTGTAGCGTGAACGAGCAAATAATAAGTAATGTGTGTTATACTTACCTGAGCAAGTTATTTGACGAGTAGCTATTGCAGTGCACGCGCACAAAAAGCCAATGTCCTTTTCTAGCTCATAAACTATACCTATACTAATCTCTATATATACTACCTATACCTATAAAATCAGTTCGCTTGATTGTTCAACAAACATCCTATCTATACATCTATTGATCCCTCCTCACAAACATTTGCATTTCTAACACAATGTAGGAAGGTAGGTATTGTCCAAAGTCAAACCTTTTAATAAGTATAGAAGAGTAAGACAACTTAAATACTTAAAGCTTTGTGTGTTAGAGACCGTAAAATTTAGGCAAAGTTGAAAACAGCCGGTAGGTAAATATAGTAATTCAAGTCAAAGTAGTTTGCAACTTTAACATGTCGCTGTTCATTATGAGTTAAGTACAACTCTAGTAAAGTTTGTTTAGTTCGGGATATAACGTAACGTTTTAACTTCGAACTCTTTTACTAATGTTTATATTTAGAAACAGCTTCACCTCTTCGAGCTATGATACCGCGAAAGTATGTGGCAAGGTGGAGTTGTGTTGTAAAGTTTGCAGCAACACTCTTGTTTAGAATTTCAAACACTTCGTGTTCAGCTCTACCTAGGTTAGAACGATTTCCCACCGACCACCGTTACAATAAACAGTTGTGTAATATTAATTCATTTTGAAAATTGAGGAACTTAGTAAATATTCGTTAATAAATTCTTCTTGAACCTACGTTTTTCTACCGATGAAGTAGGTAACTAGACGTGTTGTGCTTTTTTGTAGAGTCAATGACCATTGACCAGGTAAATACATTTCTAAATAAATTTAAAATAACCCACTTCTCTTAATTCTGAGTTTACCGCACACTTAAATAATTAATTAGACTGCATTTTATCGCGTCGGTCTCGGTAGGGTGAGATTGAGATAAGGCACAGGGTTTTTGAGATCGAGTTTTAATTTTCTCAGAGTACCTAATTGTTGTAGCTGCATTGCTCGCGCGAAGAGATAAGAAAATAAACAAGGGTTTTTTTTTATTTTCCTGTAAAAGCCTTCTTGACGAGGGTCGCTCGGTGTTATTCAGCATCGAAATGAAATGAGGGATAAAAACTAAATTAAATGCTAATTGCGAGATTCAACAGGGGCCGGGAGGGATCCGATAAGCAATAAGGTGTAATGATGCGCAGGAAAAATCCAATTATTTCGAACCAATTTATTAGCAACCTTTCATATTCGGAGTACTCTTAACTCGTGGATCGAAGCGGTATCCGGTGCGACTCGTCTTTGATTTTGAACAGCTACAATAAATATGTAATTTAGACACCTAATAACATAAATAGGAATATTGCCGCCGTCGGCGGATACGTAGTTGAACCTTCCCGTTCACGCTATAACGGGCTGAGAGGAGTTTTTCCCGTTTATTGGATCGTTAGGATATAATTTCATCTCGTGTTTATGACGCTATAAAAAGTTTGAAGCGTCTGATACAACCCACTGTCAATTACTAGCTCCCCACGTAACGTTTCTCGGAGGTATGGTACTTTATTCTGAAATAGATATGTATGTATAAGGTACCTAAACATATCGCTGCCGGTTACTGTTTCGTGCGATTATATTGTTCACCTGACTGAAAACTTAAAGCCTGTTCAAAATTAACCATTATTTAATTTAGATATTAGATATGTTTATTATTAGTAAAGTATATAATTATTACTTTTTTTCGAATGAGCTGAGGCGATATGTTAAAATTTGGAGTCCTTGTGTTACCTATATGTTTACTCAGTAACAGTACAGTTTACATACTTGTTGTTAATTCAGTGATTACTTGACGAGGATGTTATGTAAAGAAATTGAAAAAAAAAACACTGTCAAACTTTTCTCAATATTTTTAGTTTTTGAAAATGGTCCTTATAAAACCATCCATCCCCCGAATGTTAATAATATTTACAGTTAATTTTTATATTAATAAATAGGAAATCACAGTACATAAATAAATAGAAAAGCATGTTTTTTCATCTTTAATACTATAAAGACAAAATTATGATTTATCAATTGTCGCTTACGTCAGTTACTTCCTGAGCGAAACAAATCTACACATGCTCTTCTCAGGGCAAGGTGTGTTATTGCGCTATCACTGTCTTGCATTTCTGCCCAGTCGGTCGCTATGACATTTTAACATATCGCCTTACAATAATGCAATAAACTGGGACTACTTTTTAATAATTAATATATTTATGTTCATATAGTGCGGAATTTTTACATAATCACTATCGGAAATTCTGGAAATCTTATTATGCGACCCCCTTTTGATGTATTACGTAAGAGGGTAAAATGACACGGCATATGAGCCCGTGGGTAACAATCACCCAGCACCAATGCATGATTGATGGTCCGCTAATACGAATTCACATTACATAAGCCTGGTGTGATGAGATGCTATATTTTTAAATGTTACTCCAATATCAAAGTGCAACAAATACCTAGAGGTTAAACCCTGGTAAAGCTGGTAAACATCTACGAATAGGTACTGTAACTGGCTCTGATGTTAGAGTTTTTGAGCCACTTGAAGACCTTCAACTTTTCTTTATGACTAAGTATCTAATACTGGTATTACTAGGTATCTAAGGTACTTATATACACTTACCTCATGTCGAGCCCAGCAACGTAAGGCACAACACTCTTGAATCTCTGGAGACACCACGGGAGTCCCTCGGTTGCCTTTTGGCAGGCGATCTTTCACGAGATTCACAATCTTTGAGGCGAACAGTTTAGTGAAGCGATATTTGTATCGGAATTCCTCTTCTCTCAAAGCCTCGAAAGGATTGATCCTCTCGCGCTGCCGATTTGGTTCACGACTCCCAAGAAACTCCAAATCGTCCAAAACTGCAAAATCTGTCTAGCTCGTCTACGTCCATTTTATTCCGATTCAAATTCCAAATTTATTATTTTTGGTAGGTACCTAGGTACAAAATATAATATAGTCTAAAACAAAGAGAATATAACCACTACGTTGAAAATTTTCCGAAACTTTTTTTTTCCCCCTATTGGGGAGGCTAAAGTCTTACGACGATACCGCCTTGTCATACGTTTATATTTTTTATATTTCATACGTGAGCTATATTGTTTATTTTAGTCATCAGACAAAGTCGTTAAGTCAAGTCATGCCTCTGTAAAGTGGTGGTGGTGGTTTTACAGCATTACACCATTCACCAACACTCACACTCGATCACGAGCACTTAATGGGTAAAAAACCACGATAAATACACTTTAACAGCTCTCAACGTAACACAAGTTTTAGAAATTATTATAATGCCGCTATCCTTCCATTCTCACGTTCCCGCCAAAACTACCCTCGCTAAACTAGGTGACTGACGGGTTTGACATAATACCAGAGTTCACCCATGGTTAGTCCTAAAACTCGTTTCATAATGAAAAATAGTCCCTGACTAGAGTTGACCAAGGATTTTTCGAAAGTCTAGACATAAAACAGGAAAGTTAATAAACCTGGTAAAGTTTACACGAATTTATAATGAGTGTTTAAAATTACTTGGTGCATTTTTATTTAATACTTAGATACATCGTTAGTGGATAGCTCATCTTGATGTTACTATCTCTATAATCGATCTACGCTCTACGTCTATTATTTTATGAGTACTGTAATACACAAATAAAATTTAGGCATAGCAAGCAATATCAAAAAAAAATAATTAGTTCCTTTTATTCTTATAGCACAAAAATAGTTCACACGACGCTTTTAGCAATTTAGGATATCGGTAATACTAACAAGCTATCCGATCGGCAGTCTGAACCGGCAATGGCGAAAATTCGAGACCATTTCGCGCAAATATCTGTTAATTGGAATAAGTAGTTAATTTTAATACTAAATCGGGTAAAATATTACCCAATCACTCCTAAATTTCCCGATATTTGAGCTTACTAACCTACTTGTCCTTCTCTACGCGATGACAACCTGTCGTGAGCACGGATTTCGATCTGCAAGTATGAAGTTTTATAATAGCTTATTTGAAGATTATTTAAGAGTATTAGGTACGTTAGATATAGTGGGAGGTGCCTCGACTTTCGATCCGAAGGTCATGGGTTCGAAACCGGTCGTTCACCAATGGATTTTTCTGTTCAAAAAATCTATGTGTGCAATAAAATACGTGCTTGACGGTGAAGGAAAACATCGTGAGGAAACCGGCATGTCATAGAACCTAAAAAGTTCGAAAACATGTGTACAGTGCACGAAAGGAGCCTCTTCGAGGCGCACTTGAAATCCTTTCACCACACTGGTTCGAAAGAACTAAGTGAAGATAAGAAGAAGAAGAAGTGAGCAGTCATCACAGTTTATACAGAGAGCATGCTCTTTAGCAAGCTTAAAAAAAAAATAAAAAAAAATGATGTTTGTGGTCTATGCAAAAAAACAATGTGTGCCTAAGAAGTGAAAACAATCGATTACGAGGTAGTACTGCCTTTGTTATTTATCAATTAACTTGTTCATATTGATTATATCGACCCAGATTCAGGAACTCAGGTCAAATTTTCAGAACAAACTGCTGAATTCCACAGGGAAGTGTTTTATGATGTTTTATTTTACCTATATATTTTTTATTGATAATATATAAGTACAATTTGCAAAGACTCCTTATATTCTCTTACGAACGACAAATACGACGTATCATTATTATTTAAATACACACCTAATCAAACTTCTTCAAGGCCTGATCTATATCTGTGAACCCCTGATTCGCGCTCGCGTGTACCTATATTTTTGATTATATAAAAATTACTACTTGTAATCACGGATAATAAAGACCTCCAGGCACTATAAAATAACATTACAAACGTTCAGTACAAAAACCAACTAAATCCAAACAAGTTTTCATGTATAAAAAATCTTTGTAACGATTTTTATTTAGGTATAAAAACATGTTCGTGTTGAGTTTTGTGTACGAACCCTACCTAAGGCAATAGATTAATCATCAATCCACAGCCCACTACTGAGCGTAGGCCTCTCCCATTTCGTGCTAATGTGATCGTTTTATTTCAATATTCTTGAGTTTTTTGGAAAATGGGTTTTCTGGGAACTAGTCCTTCGGCTCTCCGCATCCACTTTTTACCGGCTGCCTTACGTAGGTCGTCTCTCCACCTGGCCGGAGGGCGCCTTACACTACGTTTTCCGATACGCGGTCTCCACTCAAGAACCCGCCTTCTCCAGCGGTAAATAAATTAATACCGAATTAATATTTTACATTTAATAATACCTACCACTTACCATAAAAATGAACTACCTACTTAATTAACATGGTAATTAGTGTATGCAAAGAAACAGACATCACACTTATTTTTAAAACTTGATCAGTCACCTTACCACTGTCGTAGTGCTAAATTGTGCGAGTTTTGTTTAAAATTAATGTTTTTTATGTATTTACTGGTTAGTTTTACTTTTATTTAATTGTGTTTTATTATTACAAGTACCTACTTATATTGACTTGATGGTACATAACTAGTAGGTAGGTACTATTTGTAACAATTACCTATATACTTTATTTCTGAATGTAATTAATAACTTGTATCTATACGTATATTTATAGGTAGATAATAAATAATATGCAGCCAGTATCCTCGGCACGCTGCCATCGGGTATCGAGTTGGAGCAGTTGAGCTACACGGAAAAAAAAAACTGTGTAAAACCAAGAATATATCTATTGGTCAAGACATTGCGTGTTTCATATATGGGGAAAACAATATATTCTTAGGATTAGTAAATATTTGTCTTAGTAACCATTTTTCGTCCAAGTATGTATTAACTCTATCCAACATATAATTTATTCTTAGAAGAAGAAAGTATTGTTGTCTTCACTAAAGTAAATCATTGTTTAAATGTGAAGAATCATAAATTATCAAATCAAATCAATTTCCGTCTTAAATCTAGACTTCCTACAAACCAACGTACACAGCGAAAGTTTCTATTCAAGAATATATTTATTGGTCAAGACATTCCGTGTTTCATATATGGGGAAAACAATAAATGATTGTACTAAAACAATAATATTCTTACTCAAAGGAAATATATAGTTAAGTCAAGATATTATTCTTACATCTAGAAAATATTTACTTGAGATTAAACAATATTTTTGAAGATAATATTATTCTTGAATGAACAATTTGCCAGACAGGCCTGCATTATCTTTCTCCAATAATATAGTTCTACATTCAAGAAAATTGTCTTCTCAGAAGATTTTTAGGACTCTTGCTATAAGTATTTTCCGATTTACATAAAACAAATGTTTTATTGGTCTAAGATAAGTGACTCTAGAATAAATAATCAACATTGTTGTGTCAAGAAACGTATTAATTGAGAGAAGATTATAAACTGCTTTAACTTAAATATATTATTTATTTCAAGATCGCTGGTATTATTGATTTAAGACTCCATATAATAAAAAAAACCGTTGTTAGAAGAACAAATATTCTTATCTAAATACTATGATATATTTCAGATAAGCAACGTCATTACTTGCGTTAAATAATTCTAGTTTTCATACGGAGATCAGTTTATCTATAATGAAGAATTTCAATAGTCTTAATGTAATAATTAGCGTTCTGCACTGAATATGTTTTAGTTCTTAGTTCAATAATATTATGTAATTTATACGAAGATAATATTGTCTTCAATGAATAATGTCGATGTTATTGGTTCAATAAATGTGTATTTCACTGGAAGAAGTCTCAGTTCTTGGTTCAACTCATTACAAGTTTGAAACGGAGATCAGATTGTCTACTACGAAGAATATCAATTATCTTGGTTCAAGAAAGTGTATTTTACTGGAAGAAGTCTCAGTTCTTGGTTCAACTCATTACAAATTTCAAACGGAGATCAGATTGTCTACTATGAAGAATATCAATTATTTTGGTTCAAAATAGTGTATTTTACTGGAAGAAGTCTCAGTTCTTGGTTCAACTCATTACAAGTTTCAAACGGAGATCAGATTGTCTACTATGAAGAATATCAATTATCTTGGTTCAAAATAGTGTATTTTACTGGAAGAAGTCTCCGTTCTTGGTTCAACTCATTACAAGTTTCAAACGGAGATCAGATTGTCTTTTGTGAAGAATATTAATTATCTTGGTTCAATAAATATATGCATTTCAGTGAAGAATTGTTCGGTTCTTAGGAGGCCTCTTGGCTCCTTATAAATCCAACATCTTTGAAATCCCTTATAGATTCTAACTTTCAATGCCTGTTCAGATCTACGCGGTCCTATATCGCTCGCGGTATGAAAACGTCAGATCTTTCCAAACATGAATAAGTTTTCTCATTTCGAAGATGTTGAATTTATAAGTTTGTAGAGGAGCCAAAATACATAAGAACTGAAATATAACACTAAAACATAAATAAAATTAAACCAAGATTTAGGTTATTCTTCAAAGTATTTGTTTATAGACAAACAGAACTCCGTTTGAGAAATTACGGTGATTGAACAGTAACTCTCCTTCGCTGAAAATCATTATTATGCCAGGATAATTGATATGTTCAGATGTATGCAATGAGATATCAGTATGAAACCGGAAATGAATAAGAAATGCACTGAAACTCACTTACAGTAAAATAACACGAAATGTAGCGTAGCACGCATACTGCACCGTAGATCTTCCAATCTGATCTCCGCATATCATATTCTGTCTGCAAAGAGAAGTATGTAAGAAAAATATGGTTATCAAAGTTAGATCCCTTCAGATTTTGCCTATTTAACTTGGTATGTGAGTGTTTAAATAATAACAATAGAGTAATTTTGAAAGTAATCATTTATTTAAATAAAATATACATTCATTTTAATACTTGTTAAGTGGACGCGCAATTACACGCGCCGCAGGAGTCGTAGTCATCGCATTTTATAAATATTTATATGAAATAGTATGCAGAGTACGAAGCGGATAGGTGCGCGGGACCATCCGAAATAAGATAACTGCGGCGCGTACGGCTTCTGCGGCGCGTCTAAGCGTGCGTCCGCTTTTAACCTTCCATAACATCTACACAACACAAAATTTTGATCATAGTTATAATATTTACTTATGTTAACGGATCACACACTACACCGTATACCTACTACGGCGGAGCACCGTCCGTCCTACAAGCGCGGTTTCTTGTTCTTCTTCTTCATCTCTTTTATTTTATTTTGGATATCTCCAGGATTCTGAAAACAATAGCAAACATTAAAGACTATTATTAATACAACAATAAATAATGTATTCGTATAATTAATATATTGTTGTATAAATTACACAAATAATTATTTATTATGCGAATAAATAAATTATAATAATTTGATTTACCTCAACATCAATTATGAAGTTCTCTATACATTCTAACGTGGAAAATTTTCTTCGTTTGTTGAGTCTTCCTCTCGGGGGAATTAGGTAGCATAGCAGTTTTACTTGATTCGATACTTTTAGATCTAAAACAAATAAAACAGGTGTTAAGACATACCAAAGGAACAAAAACACTAAAATAAATCAATTGATAAAACCGGGACCAATAGCTTAACGTGCTCTCCGAAGCATGGAAGCGCTCAGATGCAATTGCCACTTGCGTTCATAAATGTTATCTATGTTATTATGAAAAAAAAAAACAATGATAAATCAAGCTTAATTTACCGTCATCAGGCTGCTCTTGAATCCTTTCATTCAGATATATCAATGTGTCATCTTTTGATTCACCAAATTTAAGACTGATGATTTTATAAATAAACCATTTCCAATTCTTGAAAAATGCTGTTGATCTTTCAGGATACAGCTGGTCGAAGTCCAGGTTTATCTGGAAACAATGACATCAAATCCGTTATTTTAATACCTAGTAATGGATATCCAGCCGCACATTCTGCACATACATCAAAAAGAAAAAAAAATTGGCCAAGCGCGTGTAAGACACATTGCACAGTGAAGGTGTAGTCATTAGAGGTATGGCTGTATATAAACTACCTACTTTTTATAAATGTCTAATGTTTACACATTTACGCTTACACATTTTAATAAACAAAAAACATTTAAACATTCAAGATACTCACCAAACTATCACTTCTTGGATCGTTTAAAATGTTCCATTCTTCAATGAAGTCCGAAATGTTGTCGTAGGTGTTGCTTTCTCTAACTTCGAATGTCTTGTTCCAACAGTCAATGACTTGACTCCATGGCTCGTTGTTATTTTTCAGAAAAATTATCTGATCTGCGTGGTCTTCTGTAAAATTATTGTTATTTAGCCAAGACAAATTAAGTTTGATATAGGTACACCGAGAAGGTTAAGGTTGATATAGGTCCATACTTTAGTTTATAACTAATGAGAAATAATGATAATAAATAAATTATTAATTTTATTTCTTTTTAAATTGAAATTATTCAAAATTGGTCGAAAAATAAACCAGTACAACATGATTGTATTATTCTGCTCTGCTCTGCATCACCTTTGCTTTATGACGATCGAATCAACTTGATTAAAAACTAATTTAGTTGAACTTACAGTACTGATTAGAACATATCCTACGGTCTCTCACAAAAGATCATAGCGTAGCTTACCTATGTATATGTTCAAATCCTGAATGTCTGAATTGAACGATATAAAATCGGCGGCCGGCATGCGGCAGGGCGAGCAGCGGAGGTGCAAAACACGTAACTGGTGGAATCCTGCCCTAACCAGCTCAATGTTGTCTGCCAATTCCAATTACCACGCAATCAACACCTTATTCACACAATTAACACCAAGCTTACAAATTTTATCACTAACCTGACACACAACGCACGCGCTGGTTCAACACAACACAATAAAATGGCGCGGTCGCCAGTGTTGCCCGGCAGTCAACCAAAAAAAAGTCGGAAATCTAATCATAAATTACCCGATTTTACCAGTTTTTAGATTTTTAGATAATAAAGTTAAATATTGTTCCGAACGACTACGATAATTAAAACCCGCTTCCATAAATTCTAAAAATAGATTACAGCAAAAACGCGCGCAAACACACCGTATATTCTCGCAATAGAACGAATGGAACAAATTAAGCATGGAAGGTATACCGAGTAGCATGTCATTTGTCATGGTAGGTATAAACCTGATCACACTTATCACTTTTTACGTTCTGAGACCAACTCTGTTATTTAAATACTCTGTGATATCATTCGCCAGCCGATATCGCTCGGCGCGCCCCGCCCATCTGATGATTTTGTGATTTTTGTGATTGAATCATATCATATGACCACGAATTTCATATGACTACCACAGTCAAGTCAGTAGTATGCTGACTGTGAGCGGGAGTAGGTGCGTGGCTCGCGTCGTGCGTGAATTATTTTTCGTACGTTCGAGGCATACACAAAGTACCTAGTGTGTATGCCTCGAACGTACGAAATGTGTAAAATAATGTGTGTAATGATTGATTTCATATTTTCGCGCCACCCGTTCATAGCTTATGTTTTTAGCTAGATATTTAGTTTATTTTCAAAGTATTTTGTAAAATCAACTGATCAATTTTTTTATTTACGTTAACAGATGGCGAGGCTGATGATGATGATGGTCTAAAATATATATTTATTGATTAAAATCAAGTACCTAGTTATAGTACTTTTACCTAAGTTTGAGTTGGATAGTGTAATTTTTCCCCAAATCTAGGGAGATATACAAACACTAAAACTCGGCAATACTGGTCCCTTCGAAATTCAAGAAATGTCAATTTGATTTGAGTGACTATATTTTAAATAGAGAAACTATATTTTCTTGGCTGAAGAACTACATTTCTCAATTCAAACCCGTTTTTCTCAAGTTTTGATAAATCCGGTATTTACCTTAACACCTATCAAACCAAGCAATCAAAATAAGCAATGCCCTAGATATGCGCCCACGGCTCATAGGTACCTAGTACCTACCTACACTTGATTTGATTCGATTCAACCATCGAAAAAAATACCTACCTATTACTGTTCTAAGCATCGATAACGTAGTATTTATATCAATGGTTTTAAGTTTTGTTTTGGCTATGTATGTACTTAATTAATTAATCTAGCTATAGTAGGTACCTATCAAATCTAGAGAGTTAAAAGCTCGAAGATCAAGGTATCATCAAGATCAGTAGGTAGGTATCGTGACTGAAAAGGGGTGGTAAAGTTATGGAGACACCAGTTTACCTATGTTACGTAGTACGACAACGGTCATCTACCTATATTTACCTAGGCTGAGATATATTTATTTCGATCGATCCTTTTCCAATTCTTGACATTGACATAGGCATCGTAAACATTCACCTCCTCAACCTCAAATAATTATGAAGATATTATCATATTATAATAAAATATTTATCTACTAAGTGGAGTTAAGAAGATCATATATTTTAGTCTTGTTTGTATTAAGGCGGTTGTCGGTGCTTAGAGGTCATCCGGCATGGGCGGGATCACTCGGATTTGTCCTCCGCAACCCGCACGCGCACTACGACTAACAGAAACAGACGCCGCGGGGCTTTGCCATTGCGTAAGGTCTGATTTTTATTTTTATTATTACCACTCAAATGATGAACATTAAGTAAGTACTTAAGTAATACTTAAGTAAGTAGCTACTTAAGAACTTACTTAAATATTACTTAAGTGATTTTGTTAAGTAAGGTACTTACTTAAGTAGGCAAAAAGGTTGGCGAGTAATAGGTGAGTAAGTAGGCGAGTAAGTAGGCGAGTAAGTAGGCGAGTAATAGGCGAGTAAGTAGGCAAGTAAGTAGGCACTAGTCTTAAGAACTTACTTAAGTTAAGTAAAGTAAGTTATGTACTTACTTAAGTAGGCAAATAAGTAGGCACTTGTCTTACTTACTTAAGTAGTACTTAAGTAACTTAGTTGCTTCAATATAAAAGATCAAATAATATTATTATATTAAGACCAAACATTTTTAATAAAGAATTTTTGTCTTCGTTGAAATGTAATATAATTTTCAATTGAGAATATCTATTAATTGACTTGAATAGTTGAGAATTCTACAATTGAGAATAACCAATCCCTTAAATTGAGATATTTTTTGTTGATTGGATAAAAAATATTATTTTGGTTTAAGTCCAATGCCTCTTAATCAAAGAATACCCAATTTAAATATTGATCAAGAAAAAACCTTTTCAGTTAATAAATGTTTTCTTTGTTTAAAATTGAATAACCTTTTCAATTAAGAATATGTATTTATTGACTTGAATTCGAAAGTATTCTTCAATTAAGGAATACCAATGCCTACGATTGAGATATTTTTTATTGGTTGGATAAAATCAATATTCTTGGTTTAAGTCCAATGTCTTTTAGTCAAAGAATACTGTTTCAAATAATGATCAAGAACAAAACATTTCAATAAAGAATGGTTGTCTTCGTTGAAGAGTTATATAATTTTCAATTGAGAATATGTATTTATTGGCTTAAATACTTCAGAATTCTAAAATAAAGAATAACCGACACCTAAAATTGAGATATTTTTTGTTGATTGGATAAAAAATATTATTTTGGTTTAAATCCAATGCCTCTTAATCAAAGAATACCCAATTTAAATATTGATCAAGAAAAAACCTTTTCAGTTAATAAATGTTTTCTTTGTTTAAAATTGAATAACCTTTTCAATTAAGAATATGTATTTATTGACTTGATTTCGAAAGTATTCTTCAATTAAGGAATACCAATGCCTACGATTGAGATATTTTTTATTGGTTGGATAAAATCAATATTCTTGGTTTAAGTCCAATGTCTTTTAGTCAAAGAATACTGTTTCAAATAATGATCAAGAACAAAACATTTCAATAAAGAATGGTTGTCTTCGTTGAAGAGTTATATAATTTTCAATTGAGAATATGTATTTATTGGCTTAAATACTTCAGAATTCTACAATAAAGAATAACCGATACCTAAAATTGAGATATTTTTTGTTGATTGGATAAAAAATATTATTTTGGCTTAAGTCCAATATCTCTTAATCAAAGAATATACATTGAAATATTGATCAAGCATAAATATGTTGGATAAAGATAATAAATATTCTCAAAAATAAAATTATTTTCTTGAAGAAAAATTATAACTCTTTAATCCTTTATATTTTTTAATGAAGAGTCTCTAACTATTGTTTCAAGAATATTGTTATTGAATGAATTTAAATATTTTCTTAATCCAATAAACTTCTATTATTATTGTCTTAAATCTTTAATTTTCTTAAGTTAAGTCATTCAATAATCAGAGTAAGAATTCTTTAAATACTTCGTTCAAAATTAAAGTTTATTCTACAGTCAACAAATAAAATGACTTGTGTTTAATGTAATATTCTTGGTCTAAAGAAATAAATTAAGAATAATATTGTTTATCAAGAAGAAATCCATGTTACTTCAGTAAAGAAATTATTCTTAATTCTAGTAAATATATACTTGAGATTAAACAATACACTTGAGAATAATTTTATTCTTGACTGAACACATTGTCAGACCTCATTTTTTTCCGTGTACCTATAGATCGTTTGCAACGGTCTATGGGTGGCCCAATTGTTTCCTTTTGTAAATTTTGTAATATAGATTGTAGTAGTTAGCTTATGCTGTAATAAAATTTGGTAGATAATATAGCACTATTTTGATCATGGGCAATCGGGATCTCTTGTCAGAAGAACGTCTTGTTCGTCCGGTCACTTTAATTTAAAATAAAACTATCCAGTAGGTGGCCTAGATCAAGTCAATGCCAACTGCAGACCAACGTAAATTAACCTGGTAAGTTAATAAGACTTTCTCCGTTTTTTTCTTCTAGGATCTTCAAGCCACAATAGTACCTAACAAAGAATGGAGATCCACGTAATACAGGAAACAATTCATACTCTTCAATTATTATTCAATGCGGTAGCAACTTTATATGGCACTGATTTAATGTATCCAAAACAAGCAGAAGTTTTTGGTAAGCTAAAACAAATCTTTACAGATTATTGTTTGATAGACAGCCCCGGATCTAGAATTTGAAAATGAAATGAAAATGAAACAGTTTATTTGCGACACAAAATAGGAAACATAAAATAATAGCAACCCCGGGAGAAATTGAAAAATGCCGCCCCCTTTTTACATTTACATAATTTTTGCCATCAGATAATGGACATAGGCCTACCGGAAAAAACGGTACAATGACCGGTCTAGAGCTGCTCTATCTGAGTTTTTGATAATATGCTGCCCCCCCCACCCCTAGATACAGGGCTGTTGTTTACAGGGCTGTTGTTTAAAGGTGGTTTAAATCATCTTTTATAGATGGCGAGAGGCAAATAGGCCAATGCTGATGATGATGGTTATTACAGATGCCGCCAGCTTCGATTTCATAATAGTGGGCGCTGGCACAGCAGGCTGCGTGCTCGCTAACCGACTCACTGAAGTGCAAAAATGGAATGTGCTACTTATCGAGGCTGGGGGCAACCCTCCTCTTACCTCAGACGTGCGTATCATTTTAATTCAAGAACTCTCTAACTTGTTTGCAAAGTTAAAATAAGATTGGGAGGGAACGCCAAATAAAAACAGTATAAGTGTGCGATTCCACTGACGTGGAGCTGGGCGGAGTGGAGAGGAGCGGACCGTGAATTGGCCAATCACAGTGCACGAAATTCCACTTCCACTCCACTTCATCCGCTCCTCTTTACTCCGCCCAGCTCTACCTCAGTGGAAACGCACCCTTGTTTATACGTCTCATCTCCGCTCAGCTTCAGTGGATACCACCGAGGAGATGCATCATAGAGATACGTCTCCGCTTTAGTCAGCACATGTCTCCACTCCAGTCTTGTCAGTAGACATCTCTGCACAGGTTCGGTGGATACACTCTAGCTGAAAATATTTATTTTCATCTTCGCTTCGGACGTCTCCGCACATCTCCATTTTGGTGGAAGCTGGGCCAAAGACTTTGGAACTAGACCAACAACACTCATTTAGACATTTCACTAACAAGGTGTTTTATTAATTTAGGCTCCAGGACAAATGACACTACTCCACTCGTCACCCGTGGACTGGAACTACACGGCATCATTCGATTATGATCAGGAAAAACGCAGGACACACGAAACTAGAGGCAAGATGCTCGGTGGCTCTAGCAGCATCAACTACATGTTTTATGTACGCGGGAACAAAGCAGACTATAACAGCTGGGCTCAGAAAGGAAATCAGGGATGGGAATGGGAGAACGTCCTACCATATTTCAAGAAGAGTGAACGTCTCATGGATGAAAAACTACTCCAAAGCCCTTCTGCCGAACTGCATGGCACAGATGGTTACCTAAAAATCACACACCCAACATCATGGGATACGGAAATAGAAAAATATCGAGATGCATTTGGAGAAAATGGCCACAACATACAAGAGGATACTAACGGATATGATCAGCTTGGGTACTCTACTCCCCAATATAATATCTATGAAGGCGTTCGCCAAAGCACTGCCGTTTCGTTTCTCAGACCTATCAAAAGTCGGCCAAATTTATTCATACTAAGAAATTCTTTGGTAACTAAAGTGATTATAGACGGCGAAAAGAAGGCCATCGGCGTTGAAGTGAAATTGCCGAATGAAGAGTATACAAAGCTCATGGTAAATGAGGAAGTGATATTATCGGCAGGTGCGATAAATAGCCCTCAGTTACTTATGTTGTCAGGAATTGGACCTGAAGAACATCTGAAAGAAATGGAAATTCCCGTAGAAGTAAACTCTCCGCATGTCGGTCAAAATTTACAAGACCACCCGGTACTTTTACTCACTCTAAATGGTAAGAATGCTCTACCTACGGAAGATGGATATCCACTGGTTGATACTTTAACGTTTCCGGGCCCGACGCTTTTAGGGTTTGTCAGTCTAAACAAATCCCAGACATACCCTGACTATCAAGTTTCTGTATTTCCATTCTCGTCAGGAGCATTGTTTCCATCAGTCATGTGCAGCCATTTAATGAAGTTAGACGATGAACAATGTGAAGTTTTGGCAAAAGCTCGGCACAAGTCAGAAGTGGTGCTGCTAAATTTGAGCTTGTTGCACCCTAAGTCTCGAGGGCACATCAAGTTGAAGAGCAAACGACCTGAAGACTATCCGGAAATTGATTTGAGATATTTCTCGAACCCCGATGACCTCGACAGTCTCGTGTCCTGTATCGAAGACTTTTTAACCGTATTGGACACTGATTTCTTTCAAAGTATTAATTCTGAAGTGATCGATTTAAAAGTAAAGGAATGCAACAATTGGGAGTTCGGGAGTCGAGAGTATTGGAGGTGTTATGCTCTGAGGACGGCGATGACGCAGTACCACGTATCGGGAACGTGCGCGATGGGGAAAGGTGTAGGTGAAGGTGAGGGAATAGGTGAGGGTGTGGTGGACTCGCGGTTAAGGGTGCGAGGCGCGGGTCAGCTGCGCGTGGTCGATGCGAGCGTGATGCCGGCCGTCGTCTCGGGGAACATCAACGCTGCCGTCATAATGATCGCTGAGAAAGCCGCCGATATGATCAAAGCTGATCACGGCGTGGACTGTTCCTAACATATAATTGCTTGTAAATTATACTTATAACTTTATTATAATTATTGTGCAGTTAAATTAAACCCATACTTAGATAAATAAATCGGTGTTTGTTTTGAGTCTTGGTGTTTTCTATGTATTCTATGTATGTAAATACAATAAAAAAAGAATTTAAATATCTTATCAGCTATCAGGCAAATAATTAATTGATAAGTAATAATATACTATGTTCAGGACTAGATGGCGTTGTGTGAAAAAATATTACTCATATTATTAATTTTATTATTATTAATAAAATAAAAAAATGTTTATTTGCACACAAAAAACTTAATGGTACATTATCAAAGTAAGTTACTTTCTATCTTGTTAAAAATTAATAAAATTACGAACACAATACGAACGAGCTTTCAAACAGCAAAAGTGAATAAACGCCTTTTTAGGTAGTTCGGTTTAAAGAGATAATATATTTTTAATAGAAAATACCCATAGAAGTATTAAAGTATAGTATCACACTTAAGTAGGTACAATGAAAATGCGACCAAGAAAAGCGAGCCACATTGACTAACTTCTAGTAGTACATTTTGGGACGATGCAAATTTTCGAAAAAGAGAAGTAACAGGGCTAGATAACAATTTTATGTAAAACTACTAGGCTTTTTCATTGTCAATAAAACTACATCGTAAAAAGTAACAAACATTATTTGAAATTAAAGATAATTATTTTTTATTGACAGGCTGTCTGAAATTTTTTGGTCCTGTCTTACGAGTACGACTCCATTTTGATTTGATACTGTCTATCTTGGTGTCCTATAGGAACACGGGAGCACGTTATTCATCTATGCAAATACATTATTCCCGATTCTACTTTTATGATTTTTGTTTTATTTACATAGGACGGTGCTTTAGCGTTCGTCTCCTATTTGATTGTCAAAATATAATTATAAAATAATGATCTGATAAAATTATATCAGAACTAATATAAAGTTTTAACGTTTATGCATAAAAATACCGAGATTTTGGAATCAAACGCAAATGGAATCTCGAAATAGGTTAGGTAAAATTGAGCTTGGCCGGTTCGTATAAATTAATTTTGCTCTGACCCGTGTATTAATATTCAGAGCACCCGCGAAGTTAGCTTTTAACGGCAACTGAAAATACTCGAACTAGATAGATACATATTACCTAATACAATTTAACCGATGTTTTTACTTATTTTACGTACCAATGAGAAAGTAGTGATGGCTTAGATTGGTTAGGTTAAGTAAAAATAGTATCTTCCTAATTAAAAGTAATCGTTATCCTCAATAAATATTTTTTACAACTTTATCTAATTGCATTAAAGTTATTTTACAATAGAATATCTATAACTATAACTATATAACTATATATATAACTAGGTACCTGAACCGCGTGCGACTTCGTCCACCCGTGGACCCGTGGACCTTTATTTTTCGAGGAGATTTAGTTTCAAAGCAAATCTCAAATCTAAGATAAATAAAAACATTTAAGAGTCAATTTGACGGTCATGTTTATAATAAGTACCATTTTGTAATCAAATATTTACCATCACTGTTATTTTGATTTTTATGTGCGTTTTTGGAAAATTACTTCTACTGAAATACTCGTACTAGTTGTAAGGAAATGATTTCATTTTATTTTTACAGTTTAGAAGCTTACAGCTAAATTAAGGGGCGCAATAAAAGCTTCCACTTACATAATAATGAGGATAGTTTGATTATTTGATAGTAAAATTCGGATTGCAAATGTTGTAAGTAACTTGTTTTAGGGCTTACGTTCTTTAACCACAGATTACAAACAGCACTTAAAAACCCCGTCACGTTCCGAACGAATTCGGTTCGGAACGTACTCTCACGAAAATAGTGTAGGTTCTGAAAAACCAGTGTCCATTTACCGAGCAGCAGGTGTCCTCGCAATTCCATCGTCGTAGGATTAGTCCATTGTACGGAGATAAATCTCCATCTGCGAGGCATTGCTTGTTCTTTGGCTACTTTGAGATAACGGCTTAGGAGGCAACTCGCCTTTAGTTCGCGGCCCAGCTAATTTTGGATAAAGAAAACTGATTCTAGTGGGAAACTGGTTCCAGTTTATTTGTCTTCTAGAAGATATGTTTTTCATGTTAAGAATTTTAGCAAGGCACTCTTTCGAGGGTAATGGATCACGCTTGCCCATGACCAAAACAGCACTGCACAACACTTTGAAATACATAGTGCAACATTGCTATATTCTCGATCATTTTGATAGATTTTAATGGCCAATCTCGAAAGCCCAGTAATTTCACTGCCTACATTGACCGGGATACTGTTAATGTGTAAGCATTATTGTGTTCCGATCACATGATTCACATGTGCTTAGCGTTAAAATACTTATTTGATATTGTCTTGGTCCATCCAGATGGAATCCTGCAGAAACTCCTTCCAACGTTATCTAGTATTATCGATACAGTTATATATATTCCTAAGCTGCCTGTTTATATTATGTCAACTGAAACTAAGCTATGATTATGTAGGTTCTTATAATAGTGTCGGCAGATGTCGTTAGTAAATTATGTTCATCCGACAGGACACAGCTGGGCGCGTACCTAATCCTTTGCACTGATATCGTGAACTTGGCGGCTCTACGTCAAAGGGAAATGTGAATAATCCCAGTACAATACAAACAGTGTACAATGCAGCTGAAATAATCTAAGGAAATTGTCGGCTAAAAATAATAATAGACCTACTGGCTAATTTAACACTACGTACAGTGCTACGGTCAAATTCCATACATCACAAAACGTCATGACACAAATACGAAATGTAGATTATGTTACTCTGTAGACCACTAGAGGGGAGTATCAGTATAGTAGGTAGGTACTCTCGACATAACAAAACACACACACAAACTCTAGAAGTGTGACACACTGTTACTCGTTTGGGTGTTACTCGATGGGAACCCATCTACTTTCAAATACACTAACATTTTATTTTACTCAACAAAGAACATTACAAAAATTCCATTTCGGATTTCATTTTCCTTTATTATCGTGGTCTTAGCAGCTTATTTGGGGCGAGAGTTAAAGGGTAAAGTGTCCTTTCCTTGTAGCTTTAACACATCGATTACGCGTCGTAGTTGAATTACGAGCCTTTAAATCATACTTAATGGTGAATACGCATACTCTAGCCTGTAATTTATTGTTCGATAGTGGAATATATATCAAAATTCACCCGAATAGTCTTTAAATAACTCTAAAAGTTATAGTGTACCAAGTAAGTATGATAAGTTTCAAAATGAAGTGGTTACGCAAACTGCGCAGCCTTGTTAAATCTTCATCTTACCAAACCGGATCTATGAGTACGTAGTATCGAGATAGTATAGTTTACTGAGCTCTTCCTCAATTTGTTGCTACGTCAGAGGTTTGTACGTTTAACCTCCTTCGTCAGTTGATTATAAGCGATGAATACGTAATATAACTAGCTTGGTACTCACGCTCCATAATGTAACGACCCTGATATAAGGTAAGCATCTCCAGATAGAAAGGAAATAGCAATTTTCCTGTAATTCGTTTCTAGCACGCCATTTTTCCATTATCCAATATCAATATTGTTTCGTCTTCATCGCTCAGAAATGGAACTCTGAGAATACACTAATGATGGCATTGCATGACCTACACGAAAATAGTTTCAACGTATCTTCCAGACAACAACAGTTCATGTGAAACACGATACTGGAAACATCTACTCAATTCGTTTCTTTTGCTGTAGAACATATAATGATGACCTCACCAAATAACAGCTCGATGTATGATGTAAAAAGTTTATGTAAAAGAAGCAAAAATCATTTTGACTACGTAACATCGATATTGTGTATATGCCATCAAAATAAATTAAACAAAAATAATAACTAATATAAAAACGGCATTGGACTGGCCTAAGGAAAGAAAAAAAATAATTGATAGGTAAGTATATAAATTAAATATATAAGGGCACGCATGAAAAACTATAATTTAGTCAGTATAGCTACGTAATGTGCTACGAACGAACGCTACAAAACGCCTACGTATTTACTACGGCTATGGAGGCTACACGTAGCGAAGGGAGAGGCGGCGGCGGCATATAAACAAAGTAAAGCTTTATCATGTAAGACCGCCTCGGAGTACCAAGATTAATGTACGCCTAATGAATCAGCTCCCGTGACAAATCAGTACCTACTTGTTATAATGGAGAAAGCGCGGTACTAAAGTTGAAAGTCAAATTGAATTCTCTGATGAATATTTTATTCGAGACATACATTTTTGTTTCTACATTGTTGAATAATTTATTTCATTCTTCAATGTCAGATCAATCTACATAGTTGTGGATTGTATCTTTTACCCACAGATCTCGGATACTTTCGGCTGTCGCCCCCAAAAGATCGGTTAATGAAAGAGATGCAAGTATAGCTTTTTATGATTAAGAGCAGTATAGAACTAAGTCACGTCACTCAAAACATTTTGAAGCACCTGAGACCCCGTCAGTTATTGTTTGTAAATTATTTTATCTTTTTACAATAATCTACAAAATGAAACCATTTTATTAATTTTAAAGAGCATGGTTACTTGCTCAATCAACACGTGTGGCACAACGCATAGAAATAACCCAGATAATCATTCATTTCACAGGTGAGTAAAGAAAATATTTGGTTTATTTTCGTAGAAAAATTTATGGACAATTTTCTTCTACAATTAGTTATAAAATCGTTGTGCCTTGTGGAGTTTTGATTGCTCTTGCCGTGTGTACAAATGGTTCTTACATATATGGAGAAACAATAGATTTTTCATGTAAAAACAAATATTGCTTCGTTACGCTAGGGCTTGATAAAATGATGACGTCATGAAATATCGATAGTACCTAATGAGTAGGTAGTTATGCAAAGTGGTACAAAACTCTTTTCTTTTCTATCGCTAGGGTATTTTTACCTAGTTAAAATAAATTTACCACTTGTGTCATTTTTATTTTGTGTCTTAAAATACGAGTATTATTATAACTAATCGTTTTTACTTATTTAATTTCAGCTTACCAAATATTAAAAGTCATCTCACCAATGACGATAAATACTCCACTTATGTTTATTGTAGTCTTTGAGTCCACCTAATTTCACCATACCCAATATAAACGTTTTCCTTTGTTCCTTTTGTTTTCTTCCAACCCCGGCCAAAATGGCTACTCCCAAAAAGAATCCCTTCCTTCATAAAGTAATTGTTTTTCTACTTTTATTTTATACAAGTTACTTTGTACCGGTTTTAGTGTTTCATAAATCTTTTTATAATTACTTATTCGTGAAAACACTGGTAAATTACTATTATTCTCAAAACCGGCTCATTGTCAAGCACCGGAAAAAAGAACAACAACTTTTTATTTTTCTATCAATTACCATAGACTGCTTTAAAATTAGGGTTGGGACAACAGTCGGCCATTCTGAATAACGACGTGGACGGTCCCCCGATCCCTATGTTATTTCAATCCGGCCATCATACTTTAGGTAAGTATGACCCCATACGTTATCCTGTTCATAATAATTTATGTAACTATATACCTGTTTGAATAAAAAAAAAATAATTTAAAAAGGCGACATATCATATAGGTAGAATAATTAAATTATCTATTACCAGGTTTCCAGCGATGAAGGTTACCGTTTTCAATCTTCTTCCTCTTCCTTCATTTGTTTCTCAACGCTGATCATCAGGTCTTGCTTACCCCTTAGAGTTTCGGCATCCTTTCAATCTTCATAGCTGGGTCTACCATTTATCCAGACCTTTTATAACTAGAAATGCTTTTTTTTTTTTTTTTTTTTTTTTGGATCATTTGTGCTGGAAGGAACCCTTCTTTTTTCCAGACTTTTTATAACTAGTTTTTTTTCATTTGTGCTGGAAGGAACCCTTCTTTTTTCCAGACTTTTTATAACTAGTTTTTTTTTCATTTGTGCTGGAAGGAACCCTTCTTTTTTCCAGACTTTTATAACTAGTTTTTTTTTTTTTTTTTTTTTTTTTTTTTTTTTATGATTTGTGCTGGAAGGAACCCTTCTTTTTTCCAGACTTTACATAATGAGAAAGACTTCTTTCTTGACTTTTCCCTCCGAACACATTTTCCGGATCCTCAGTGTAATTTGTGAAGTCCTTCTTCAATGCTGTCCTAAGTATGTTAGACAGGGGATAGGGTAGGAATTAGGAAAAGGTACATGCTGTTATTAGGACAGACTGTATTGTTATTTCTGCTTCATTGAATAATAAGTAACCAAGTTTTATAAATTTTAATAATATTTTTTAATTTCTATAAATGGCACATCGTTTTAGACTTTCAATCAACTAATTATTATTATCTATTCAAGACACTTAATAATGTTTCATTATTTCAAAATTTTAATGACAAAATAACACAATAGACTCCTGGCTCGGTTCTAGAATCGCGCATTGATAAGCTTTCAATTATTTTTAACGATAATAAAGATTACGTTTTTATTCAATCATCTTAATTTTCCTCTGTAGTGTCGCTTTCACTATCACTCTCAGTTGGTGATGAGTGAAATGTGATCCATGATTTTAAATGGTCCGCAGGGAATATGTTCTTATACTTTCGAATGGAATGTCCTTTGATATTTGATACTTCGTATCTATCATGGTCAATAACTGCTGTTATCTTGAATGGACCCTTAAATTTCTGAGTCAATTTATTGCTCTTTCCTTTTTCTTGAGTATAATTCGGAATCATAACCAAATCACCTTTCTTAAAACGTTTAGTAGGAGCGCGTTTTTTATCAAAGTATTCCTTCATTTTCTTTTGTTGCTGGTTTATGGTCTCTATAACCTCATTCCTTATATCTTCTTGCTCCTTCTGCTGCGGCATTGCAACAATACCATCCGGAGAATTTGTTGTTCTGTGACCAAACACTACCTCTGCTGGGGCTCTACCAATACCTCTATTTATTGTGTTATTAAGACTCCATTGTAATTTAGGTACATTTAAGTCCCAGTCAGCTTCGTGAGAGTCATGGTTCATTGATGCTAAAGAACTTAGGATGGTTCTGTTATATCGCTCAATCTGGCCATTTGCACGTGGTGTAGCTACAGCGTTTAAAATGTGTTTTGTCCCTGTAGAGCTCATGAATTTCTTGAATTCTGCTGAAGTGAAGCTCGTTCCTTGGTCTGATATAATGGTCTTGGGGTTCCCAACAATTGCAAATATATCTTCTAAGGCTTTTACAGTTGTTCTAGTCTTTGTGTCGCGAACTGCCTTGACAAAGATGAATTTACTGAAGCTATCTATTACTCCCAATATGTATGCGTTACCCCTCTTGCTTCTGATGAAAGGTCCCAGGTGATCCATGTGCATTGTATGGAATATTTGATCAGGCTTTGGTATCGGATGTAGGTATCCAGATACTTTTCCAGAAAGTTTTTTATTGTATGCACAATTCATACAGGCTGCAACATACTTTTTAACGAACCTTCTCATCTTAGGGAACCAGTATTCACTACTTAGTTTCTCGAACGTTTTGTCAAACGCAAAATGACCCGACTCATCGTGACATAGTTGACATATTCGCCACCTTGCACCATGTGGAACCACCCATCGAAGATCCTTGCCTACTCGTCTATATACTCGGTCATTTTTAATGCAATAATTGTTTACTATTTCTTTGATTTCCTGTTCTTTTGATTCTAGTACACCTCGAATGTGTTTAAGTTTTGCATCCGTCATTTGAACTGTATGAAGCCAGTCGTCGGTTCTTATATTCATGATTTCAAACACGTTCATTTCCTCTTCGTCTGGGTCATCATTCTTTGGAATTGGGTTTCTACTTAGTGCATCTGCATGCTTCATTGATACGCCCGGTCGATATTCAACGGTAAAGTCATACGCTTGTAACTGGAGCCACCATCTTGCAATTCTTGGTATTAGATCTCGTTTGCTTAGAGTAGACCGCAGTGCATTACAGTCAGTCATAACTTTAAACGGTACTCCAATCAAATAAATACGGAATTTCTTTAAAGCAGATACTACGGCCATTGTTTCTAGTTCGTAAGAGTGTAGGAACTCTTCACTTTTTGTGGTTTGTCGACTGTAGTATGCCACAGGTCTTAAGGGCGCCTTAAGATCAGGTTTTTGTAGCAGTATAGCTCCCAATCCAAGTTTGCTTGCATCACAATGCACCTCTGTAATATGTTCGGGATTGTACAACGCTAGAACTGGTCGGGAGATAAGTTTAGTTTTTATCTCATTAAAAGCAGATTCTTGTTGGGGGCCCCAAGACCAAGCTACATCATTTTTGGTTAAATTCGTGAGTCGGGCTATTCTCGCAAAATCCAGTACAAATCTTCGGAAGAAGCTGGCCAACCCTACAAATTGGCGAATCTGATGAACGTTTGTGGGTGTAGGAAAATCAGACACTGCTAATGTTTTCCTAAGCCCTGGTTGCAAGCCATTCTGTGAAATTTCATACCCCAAATACTCAATAGATGATTTGAGGAAATGACACTTTGTCAAATTTAATGTAAGATGCGCTTCTCTTAGTAGTATTAGTATTTCCTCTAACTTTCCCAAAGATTTTTCCACAGTTGGAGCTGCTGTTAACAGGTCGTCCAAGTATGGTATAGCTAATTCGAACCTTTTAGAGCCAAGCGCTTTGTTTATCATCTGCTGGAAGACCGCTGGGGCGTTGACTAGGCCAAATGGCATACGTGTATACTCATAGTGGCCGTCTGGAGTCACAAACGCTGTGAGGTGTCTTGATTCTTCAGCAACTGGTATTTGGTGATAGCCTGATGCAAGATCAAGACTGGTGAAAAATCTGTTACCGCTGAGTCTATCCAACTGATCGTCTATTACTGGCATGGGATATCGGTCCTTAACAGTCTTTTTGTTAAGAGCCCTATAATCCACACATAGGCGGTACTCATCATTCTTTTTCTTGACCAACACAATGGGACTGGCATAAGCTGAGTTTGATTCTCTGATGACATCGTTCATGCGTAACTCCTCCACTATGCCTTGAACTATTTTTCGTTCAGCGAATGCTAATCTATATGGTTTGTACGATACTGGCGTATCGTCTGTCAATTTTATGTGCATTTCTGCTACTGGTGTTAGCCCAAGTTCCTGTGATGTGAGGGCAAACTGATCCCTGTATTTATTCAACAGATTAAGAAGTTGTCTCGTTTCGTCCTCCGTAACATGCTCTCCAATGTTTAGCATATCCAACGATATATCGTTTTTCCTCTGATGTATGGTAGTTTCTTCGTCACAAAGGTTGAGTTTTCTAATTTCTTTGATAGCTGGGTTAGGATAAATTTCTGTAAATCTGCCCATATTGGGCAGTATATGCACTCGACAGAGAAGCTTATCGTTATCCAGTATGATTTCTTTTCCAGCGATGTTCATGATAATTATGTGGCCTTGTCCCTCCTTCATAGAGTATATCCCTTGCATAACCAAATACTCGTTGTTTTCCTTCAGGCAAGTCACCGGAGGAACATAGATTTGTCCGGTGAGTTTCATGTCCGTATAAATTGATACCGCCTGAATACCTATCAGTGTTGTTTTAGCTTCCAAAAAAACCTTTATCTTTTCCAAACTTGAGTCTTTATCGTAAATGTATAAATCTGTGTTTGTTTTATACACTACAGCTGATGGTAGTTCTGTCAAGTTCTGACCAATCAATACATCTGTATTTAGTAACTTATCTTCGACGACAAGAACTTTAACATCCGCTGTCATCGCGTCCACTGTAATACCCACATTGCAACTGCCGTAAGGGCGAAATTGATCTCCAAATCCAAATCCTTTTAGTACAGGCAAATTTTCAGTATCTATTTCTAAGTTTTCTGCATTTGCTACACTCTTCTTGATCACAGAACATTCGCTTCCGAAGTCAATAAACGCAGACATTTCTTTTCCATTGATTGTGACTGTTTTGTAATATTTGTCATTATTTTGCTTAGCATCTTCAGTAATTTGAAGTACTTTTCGAGGTACATTGGATTCTTCTGCATTAGTCTTCATTAAGTTTCTACAGTATTCTTGTTTATGACCTTTCTTCC
The DNA here is from genome assembly GCA_932526365.1 of Lobophora halterata. NCBI lineage: Eukaryota > Metazoa > Arthropoda > Insecta > Lepidoptera > Geometridae > Lobophora > Lobophora halterata. The sequence goes on from OW052012.1 coordinate 6,434,968, forward strand.
GACATTTAGAACACTCAACAAGTGGTCTTGTGCATTTATATGCCACGTGACCCAACTCAGAACAGTTAAAACATTGGAACTTTTTGGGCACGTTATCAGTTATCTTATTCTTAACCACTCGATCATCTTGATGTGTTGGTTGTTTATTAAAAGCATATGTCGCTTTCCTTGCTGGGTTTTTTGGTATGCTTCTTACATATTTCAGAACTTCTATTGGTTCTTTAAAGTTAGCTCCTTGCAAGTTAAGTTTTATATTGTTGTCCCATATGCCATGAATCAAACAGTCAACTGCGTTTTTGCCAGTAATGCCACATATATTTATTAATGTCATTTTATCGTAATAGAACTCTTCGAGTGTTTCTTCTCTGCGACTTTTCCGCTCTAGCATTTCTGCAAGCTTTTCACCATAGTTACGCTCATCCGGAAAAGTAAGAAGTATCTTCTCCTGCCATTGGCTCCATGTGAAATTCACTGATTTGAGCCCTTCATACCAGCGTTTGGCAAGGCCAGAAAGTTTTGGTAATGCGTGATATAAAATTTGTTTCTCTTGCCAATTGTAAATTGAAGCAGTTTCATTTACTTTACGGAGCCAGTCTTCAGCGGTTTGACTCTTGAGTTTAGGATCAAATGGTGGTATAACGTTCTGTGCTCCTACAAATGAAACGGAATTCCCAGATTTTTCGCTGAGCAGGGTCATAAGTGACTTCAAGAAATCGTTACTCGAGGTCTGTTCTTGATCTTTAGTTTTGATGCTCAACTGTGAACGTGATCGAGAACGTGGTCGGTGACTACGCTGAGATCCAGATTTATTTCTGTTCTTACTTCTTCTTTGGCAGCTTCGATCAGATGAAGATGTTTCAAATTCATTCATTGAGTAATAAGTGTGACGTCGACGGCTACGACTTCTGACGCGACGACGCCGACGTGGAGATATCTGAGTACATTTCCGCGGTCCAGAGCGATACCGTTTGCTTGTGGTACGCTTCATGGTTCTACCTCGTCGCGCTGATTGATACATCGTGTCAACTGAAGACAGGGATGTTGAAGAACTGTAGCTACGACGTCGCTTGTGCGTCACAGACTGTCGTCTAGGTGGGGTATAACCCTCAGTCGAAATACTTCTTCCCGATCGAACCATATCTTTTTTTTTTTTTTTTTTTTTTTTTTTTTTTATTATTATTATTATATCATTTATTTATATTTTAAATATATATATATATATTATTTGTTAAGTAATTAGAATGTTTTGAAATAAACAGCAATAAGGAAGAGGTTGGGGAGAAAAACCAAAACAAAACATCATTAGACAGTGTCAATTAGATGCACCATAGCATAAAATTTATGGTACACAACACAGCAAACACAAAATAATATTTAAGAGCAATAATTAGAGTAAACAAGTTTTATGATGAAATGATGAAGGAAAACAAATTATCCAAAATATTCGTAACTCTAATTGTTCTCATGTTTTCTATGAGATACTGATCAAAATTAAATAAAAAATATTTTGGACACCTAGCACAGCGTCATTCAAACTCTAGAAAAACACCAATGTTCATCACACAATGTTCATCCTAAAACGGGAATCGAACCCGCGACACCTGCGCGGCAATTCAACACACCCGCCACTCACCCATCCGTGTCGTCACTAAATCAACGTATTGTAGTTTTCCTTAAGAAAGATCATCCCATAAAATAAAATGCCCAATAAAATTGGTTGAAGATATACTGGTATTAACTTTATTTTGAATTTGATTAAGATAAATGAAAAAAAATGTCAGCAACTTAAGTCGCATTACATTAAATTCAATAAAACCAAATAAAAACAATCAGCAAACCTATTGTTATTTTCAATGACCTACTGCCGACCCTATTTTTTAATTTGATAACACACAAAGAATATTATTTTGTCTGAGGGTGTTGTTGAAAAAATACCTGGTAAGTTCATGGTGACGTACCTTAACTATAACATGACTATAAAAGTCGGTGCTCCCCTTTTTTTAAAAAAAAATTTTGTTTGTTCAAAGCATTGTTATTATAACATGTATGATAGTTTAAATGACTGTAAAATACATAACTCAGAACTGGGGACAAATATTATTACTTCTTCTTGAAGGATATTATTATTACTAGTGAATTGTTATCAAAATTAATAATGTTGTTTTATCCACCAGTAATTTAGTTAATTTATATTGAATCCTTTGTGCAGTATTATTCTTAATTATTTTCTTGGATAGATAATAAGCCGGAGATGTAAAGAGCAACACAATGTATAAATTTCACTCCAAAAGTAAAATAAAATGAAATAAATACAAAATAGAGTTCACAACTGATTTCAGCGATGAAACCGTTACAAAATAAAACTTAAATATATTTAACCGTTTATATGAATTAGTTTCACACATTTGTTATAAATTACTTAGCTAGGAATTTGTAACCACAGCACATAAACATAGAATTAGAACCAACCAAAACATTTTAAAGTTTTGAGCACCATGTTTTCCAAATTATTATTGAATGTGTTATGTGTTCATTCCTGAGGAAATTTGTGTCTCAAGTTCCATAGTCGGTGATCCAACCCCTTCACTCGGAATCCGTACAAATTTGTACGAAAGCAACTTACATAATCCTAATGGAGTCCTATTAGGGTAAACCTAATTTAACCACCTATGTTTTCGTCAGGATCAAAATGATCATGTTCTCCAAGCAATCAAGATTTTGCCAACATTCACTCGTGAAGTCTACATGAGGAAAACTTTAGTTTCCAAAACAAATGCGGATAGACGGACAATGAAAAATTAACGGGTGTACTGGTACATACCTGTTTTTCACGGCGAGTAGCACTATTTGAATTCCTTACCACTTCTGACTATTAAAAGTCATCTCACCAATGACGATAAATACTCCACTTATGTTTATTGTAGTCTTTGAGTCCACCTAATTTCACCATACCCAATATAAACGTTTTCCTTTGTTCCTTTTGTTTTCTTCCAACCCCGGCCAAAATGGCTACTCCCAAAAAGAATCCCTTCCTTCATAAAGTAATTGTTTTTCTACTTTTATTTTATACAAGTTACTTTGTACCGGTTTTAGTGTTTCATAAATCTTTTTATAATTACTTATTCGTGAAAACACTGGTAAATTACTATTATTCTCAAAACCGGCTCATTGTCAAGCACCGGAAAAAAGAACAACAACTTTTTATTTTTCTATCAATTACCATAGACTGCTTTAAAATTAGGGTTGGGACAACACAAAGGATCCGCAAAACAGAAAAAAATGGTTACAAATTCTTCAGAAACAGAGCGATGATCAAAACAATATAAAAGTTTGCAGCAATCATTTTAAAAACGATTGTTTTTTATTCAGAATACATTAACGTGTTTTGAAGAAAGGTTCGCTGCCTACGTTACATGTTCCAGTAAGTACCATGTTGAACAATGTTTCAATTCAGGCGTAAAGAATGTATTTTGTGACCTTATGCCGACTTGTACAAAGTTGTCAAAGCTCTTAAGCAATCTCGCTTGGCAGTTTTTAACGGTTCAGATTCAGACCGATCAAGATCTGTCAAGCGAGTGAAGTAATTGTTTAGAACTTTGGAAGTTTGGTGCAAGTAGGCATTAGTCAAGTAATTATTAGATAGGGACATAAATCATAAATCAACCTCTTTTACAGATTCAACTCAAGAAAAAGCGAGATCCAACTTCATATTGCAATTGGATCCCTATTTTATAGTACCTACCTTACCTACCTGAAACTAATAGGCTACATATATTATGACAGACAGATATACCTACGTATCGTGCCTACATATAATGACTAAACTCAGAATTAATATTCTTAAATAAAGTATTTTTCAGTCATTGAATAAAACATTTGCATGGGCTTCATTATTGTTTATTATAATCAACCAACTTTAAAAAAAGAACAGATATATATATTATACACAATCGACTTTCTAGCTATTACAATCTTATTTCGAAGACTACCGCCTATTTGGATTGATGAGTAAGTTGTAGGTAAATATTGGTAAGTCCTGCTACTATGTATTATGAATGTAAGTTTGTGAGGATGGATAAGTTTTTGTTCCTGAATAACGCCAAAACTTGGCTATTTAGTCTTTAGTATCTAATAAATAATAACCAAACCCATCTCATTCCTTTGGTTAAAATCTTTATATGTACAGGTGGTGCCGTAATCAGTGAATAATCTTCAGCTGCGGGTGGGGGACTTCAGGTCTAATCAGAAAATGAAAATATGTACCCAGTAAAAATTCTAAGTCCGTGGGATTTCTACTGGGAACATATTTTCATTTTATGATGACCCCCACACGCAGCTGAAGGATTATCCACTCATTAACCCTCTATTAACAACATGATTGTGTAGTAGGCACTATTTTTTTCTCTATTAAGACTTGTGACGCAAAATGGGTAGGTACCACAGTTATCGATGTCGATAAAACATCTTATTGAATGCCCATCACTATTTTTGAGCAACACATAGACAATCACTCGCACATGCTTATTATCATTTCTTGTATCGCAATTGAAATGTCATTACCCCTCTTTACATTCTAACTTTATGCTTTTACCTGATTCTTTCTCATTTGTACCATTTCCGATGTTTACCTTAGCATTACAAAGATGGCGTTAGCTGTGTTTCAAACTCTACATTTTTCTCTATCAAGTTGAAAATGACATTTAATTATAATAATAATGATAGTATGAGTATGATCATACTTTCGGCACCTTATAAGAAGGCACGACTACGTTGGTTTTTCTATTTATTTGTAGCAAAAAAATAATTTGACATCAAAGAATCTAAGGAGTAAATAAAAATGTTTTTATACGGGTGTAACAAAGTTGTAGTGAGTTTTTCTGAAGGTTTTTGGTGAGCCGTGAGTGATTTCCCCGAAGGTAAGTAACATTCTTACATTAATTTGGTTGCAGAATACATACATTTCTTGCGAGGCGCCCCATAGTAGGTGCCGCGAGCTGTTATCTTGTTCGCACGTTTGTACATTTTTAAAGATATAAATTAACTGAGAATATGTATATTTTATTTCTAAAGAGTGGAGCGGTGATTTTGTTACTACAACCTCACGAAATGTTTAAGTATATTTTTTGTTTTGATATATTTAATAAAAGCGAAGGAAATAGGGACTGTTTTCCCTTTTTCCTATTTTTGCCCTATTTTCTTCGTTTAGTTAAACATACTCGTATCAAAATAAAAAATATATTAAAACATTTCGTAAAATTGTAGTAACAACCTCACCCCCCACTTTTTTGAAATTTATATTTAGTTAATTTATATCTTCAAAAATGTACAAATGTGCGAGCGAGATAACGGGGCACAAAATTATGGGCCTTAAGTAAAAATAAGTTACCTAAAATGCCTCACGTACATCGCCTTGACCGCAGGGTAGAAACACATCAAAGTTTGTACAAGTTATAATTACAGTGTACCTACATACCAGTACGTCAGATAGCATACTTCGGCAGATTGCTAGAGCTGCTCTTGACAGTCTATCAGAGACTACCGGAGTTGTAACATGATGTGGCACAGAATGTATGATACCTAACTATACACTAGCTAGACATTAGTAGGTAGGTAGGTTAGGTACGTACATTTTCATTACCAAGTCATTGACGACGCGCTGCCAGCCAGGCCACCACTGGTGTCGCGGGTTTGATATTCATATCAGGACAAACGTTTGTGTGATGAAAATCAGTGATGTAGATATACATACATGTATAATGGTTTTGGGCACGGCTCCCTTTGTATAATGCCTAGTCATTATTATTATTTTATGTAACAAAATAAAAATATCTTATTAAAATATTTTGCTATAGGTACTTAATTAATCTTCTCTCTCATATCTAAAATTAAAACTTCCTACATATTTTAGTTTTTATGGAATACATTGATAATTTGTAAATAGGTACATACTTCACTTCGAAGGTATGACTTTTTATGAACTACATGGAAATATTTATTTTTTAAGAACCGATATATTATTATATTGGAATATATGCACAGGAATGAATAATCGTTAGTTTTCGAAGTGCGGATGAGTTTAATTTATGGTCCGAGCTAAGTCCGAATGATTTAATGGTTGCATTACGCTTTCAGATACGAGTTAGTAGCGAAATTGTTACTCGAATTTAATTTTCTTTGCTGAAAATTCTCTTTTAATATAAAGCGACACCTGCCAGTGGCAAAGAGATTTATATTTCTCTTATACTCACGTTGGGGGTTCATACGCATATTGGAGAGTTTGTCTACCATGTTATTACTGATGCCTAGATCACACGTACCGAGTACTCGGTCGAGACAGTAAAATGTTACTCGGCCGAGACAGTGAAAGCTTACGTCACTCACTTAGCCGAGCACTGTTATATTAATACGCACCGAGTACTCGGCCGAGAGCACTGTCTCGGCCGAGTGCTCAGTACGTGTGATCTAGGCGTAACTGCTGCCAACAGTTTTAACTTTATGTCATTTCAACTACACGATTAGGTAACTAATTCTAAAGTAATAATAGGTAAGAGATCGCTCACAGCGATAAGGCCGCTCCTTGTACTACCTGCCTTTGCCTTAGGTCTTTTTATACCTGTTCTATTGTTTTACTCTACCTTGTTCTTGTTGGTGTACAATAAAGTATTCATCTAAGTATCTATCCATCTATCCAATTTCGGCCGTATTGGTTTAGTGGTGTATGTCGCTATGAAGCTAATGAGGATCAAACATCCATTCATATATCCTTACACACTTTTGAATCGGGACTTGACAAAGTGGGATGGGATTAGTTATAATAATAATAAAGAAAAAGCAATAGGGCCATAGAAATATATACTTGCCGAAGACGAACATACATACAATATAATACAACATAGTTAGGATTTTTTCTTCGTTGACGCCATCCTGTAGCGACGGAATACGACCCCGGCAGGCAGAAGTCAGGTGCGAGGAACGTCTCCTTGTGCTTAGCTGGTACCTCCACCACGAAGGACTTGAAAATCGTAGTCCGAGTATTATGTGATGTTTATAATTTCTAGAAAAAGGATTAGGTACCAGTTAACAATTAGTCCCCGAGGTGTTGAATGGCAAATACTTTTGCTAAACAAATTATAATGATGAAGCAACAATGCCCAGAGGCCGATGTTTAATCAATACTAGCTCGTTACCGATCCAATTGTGACGTGTCCCGTCTAGCGTCCCGCGGGACGCGTCGCGAGCGGGACGTGACCGTAAAGCGGGTCAGTCAGGAATGGATCATGAATAAACTGTGTGTTAGGTTAGTCTTGTTTATTTATAGGAACACTTGTACGTTGTACCTATTGGGATGAAAACCCTTTGTCTTTTTTAAAATCATATTTAGAACAAATTGCATTGTTGTGCGTTTCTACGCGAATATTTTGTATGACAGTGAGACATGCAAGTACATACTCTGTTACCTACCATCTAACCAACCGTGTTTCGTGTAAAATAAAAATGTGATTATATTTCTTACAAAAAATAATATTTAATAACAATAAATAACGAAATATGTGCCTATATAGTATTACCTATTTAAGAGATACTAAGATCAAAGCTGCGGGTGAACTTATATCCTGGTGTTAGTGCCAATGCATCCACATTATAATTACCTTTGCATTGGAATTTAATGTTTCCTACCAATTCCAAAATCCAGTGAATGCTTGAAGGTATATTACTCAAGCAGAGGAGATTTCAGGAAGACATCATCATCATCATTATATTTTTTTTAATAATTTGTTTAAAGTTTAAGTAGTACCTATATACCAGCGTGCGAATCGCAGATAAAAACTGAATTTTAATGTCTAATCGCATGGAAAATAATTTACTGTTGAGACACACGGTACGGCACGTTGCGTATCACGATGACGCGACGCGACGCGTCTACATAAAAGATCCGCCGATCTAAATATTTGATTTTTACTATTTTTACTAAGCCACGAAGCGGCAAAGGCAGAAACTAGTGATATATAACTAATATTTTATTGGTTCATGGTTAAGACATAATATACATATCTAACCTAAAAGCCGATAAAGGGAGAATTTACCTGAATCTGCAATAACAGAATGCAGTTTGCAATTGAATAGTGACTTCAGAATATAAATAGTTAAATAGTCCAATCATTTGGTAGTTTAGACTTAGAAAAAAATCCGGGAGTTTTTTCCAGTCTAAACTAAATTTGAAAATGGGTAGTTTTATACATTATAATGTGCTCTTTCAGAATTTCAACTTCGCGTCCTCATTATGCTCGCGCCGCCAATAGTAAATACGGCGCCTGATTGCAGATTTTTGACACTGTCTCCTTTCCGACCCATTTCTCGATAAAAACATATATTTCAAAATGAAACTAGAGAAGATTTCCAACAATTTATTCATCAACAACTTTTTTATAATTATTATATAAAGTGATAATTGAGATATACCAACATCGCCGCGACACGGTATACGAACCGTACCGTGTGCACAGTAAGTTATTCAAATATACCATTCATATCGATTGATATCATTGAGCACGCTTCGTTTCGCGTTTTATACCAATATATTCAGGAAGCTTTAATACCCGTTTCATAAAACCGTTTGTGTTTATTGATCAATAATTTTATAAATGGGTTAACCAATCCACAGTTTCATAGTTGTAGGTACCTTTTTATGGCTCTAGGTGTGAGTATTGATTGATAAAAGAGAGTTAAAGAAACAAACAGTTTAGAAGCTTTTCGTATACAGGTTGGAACAACCTATTCATCTTACAATTCCGTTCGGGGAATACCTACTTACCAATTTATCTCAGAATTTTTATGCTTATTTCAAAGGTGCTCCGTATAGCACGAAGTAGCACCCACCAAATATGGTAGAGATATTAATTAATCACCAATCAATCATCATAAATATTATATAAAAATATTTGTCCTGACTGACTGACTGACTGGCAGACAACGCACAGGCCATACCACTGTAGGGTCGGCTCTGTAATTGTCTTTACACCTAGCTTACGCCGGTGTTCTCCTGTGATTAAACCACTGGTGGTTTATATTATGGGTATATCTTAAGTGGTTTAATCACATCAGTAGTTTACTCACACACACATGATCTGTTTGTGTGAGTCGTTTAATCACAGGAGAACACGGGCGTAAGCTGGGCGTAAGATAATTAAAGAGCCAACTGTACGTAGATACTTGAAAATTCGAGATTGTGTTCGTCACGATAATATGTAAGCGCGTGTAATAGTACCTGCGATGACACACTGTTTTTTTCACGTTACACGCCAGCGCTTGTAGCGTGTAAAGTCGCCCAGTGTCATCGGCGTTTTTACAATCTGCTTGTTGACAATCCTTCCCAAACGCTAACACGCTCACACGCTAGCGTTTAAAAACGCCAACAATCAGCTTGTAAAAAAGCTTGTGTGTCATCGACGCTTTAGACGCAAACGAAGTTGAGGTTGTCAACTAGCGCGGCTTCAGCCGTCTACGTGGTGTCAGATTTTAAAATTTTTATTTTTATTTTTTATTTACATTCACACACTCACACCCCTGCACTAGGATTCCCTGTGTCGCAGGTGGCATGGACACATACAAGACATCACAACATCCAAGACCCGAGAACAAACATTTGTATTCGTCACACAAATATTCGCCCCGGCCGGGGATCGAACCCGGAACACCAAGCTTCGTAGGCAGGGTCACTACCAACTAAGCCACGGCGTCGTCGAAGTAGGCTATCCTTTCCCGGCTCATATACTACCTGTCAACTATTACATAAGCAATTACGCAATATCAGCTCAATCATTTTTGTAATTACAACGTGATTGAGCAACAAACATTTTGATGTTTATCTTTACAAACTTTCTCTTTTACATAAATTAAATGAAATAATTTATTCCATAATTTATTATACATAGTGGGATTAAGTGTAGCTCCCTATGTATATCTTCTAAGAATAGTTCGAATAAATCGAACTGAAATAGCGGAAGTAAAGCCGTACCTCCGTTGAAATGGTTTCCACAAACTTTTTAGCAAAGTCATTCAAGTTTCAAAACAGTTCGTAAAAGCGGTTAGTACAGATTTCTGAAATCTATTCAATTCTATACTTACCTACTACATAAAAAACTAGGGCATGTCGGTGTTCACATTCACACTTTCAGTATTGTTCGTTGCACATTTATATGAAACCCACTGGGAAAACCAAGAAGATTTTTTGAATGCCTATCGTTAGGCATTCCAAAACGCTGTTTTTCAAATTTTAATATAACAGAAAAATAAATATTCTTATCTAGCAACATTTTGTTCAGGTGTCGATCCAATAATATGTATGTGGACTCTTAGTTTAGTATAATGTAGGTATACTAATTAAATAAGTGTCAGAAAACTGAGCAAATGGTAGATATGTAAGAATGTAGAGCTATAACTAATAAGCTCGTTCCATCTTAATATTTTTGTGGATAAGCCAAATGAATTCAAATCTCAAATACCCAGTCTTGTTAAATCAATAAGACAATTTATTCATAAAAATAGCTGGCTTTTATATGCAATTCAATTTAAATTGTATAATGTTTTCCTGGGAGTGAAGTGCTATAGTTTTATACAAAGAGGAGGTGCATAAAGGTTCGCACCTGGCGCCGACTGGTGCAACCTCACGCCCCCCGCGGCCGCTCGCCGCTGCCAGACACGTGTTCCAAAGGAAACTGAAAAAAACCCCGCCACAGATGCCTCGTTCTCGTAATGGGTACCCGATGCCCGAAGCAGAAAATGTTCTTTTTGTACCCTTTAAAAGAGCACTTGATGTTTTCATTTGCATGAATTTACTGGTTTTATTAATACCCTTAGAATGCTTCATGCATTAAATCTGGTAAGATCTTTTTGACCATTTTTTTTTTCTGTCCAAGAACTTTATGCTCTTTGGTTTTGGCTCCACATCATAGGTATATAGCCAGCGTCAAGTAATTGGAGAGATTATGTTTAATTTTGTCATCAGTCAGAGTCGTTAAGCCAAGTTTCACCCACTTCTGTTTGTTGAATCGACTTGATATTTTGCGCACTGTCTCCTGTCAATATCATATTATGGTACTCGTGATGGTCAACGTTGACGGACCCAGGAAAACTTATCTAATAAACATTTTAATGTAACTCATTACTGCTCATGTAACGGTTGTCTGGGAGAGATCGCTTTTTAGCAATAAGGCCGCCACTTGTATTGCCTTTTATTAGATTACTAGCTGACCTACCCTCGTGCGACTTCATCCTATACTTCGTCGAGAAGCTTTTTTTTACCCCTTAATTTTTTTAATGTTTTAATAGTTATTATGCTATTCGGGGCGGAGTCCAAATCCAACAAATCAAAAATCATGATTTGGTATCTATTCAGGCGTTCTTGATTATAAATGGTGTAACTAACCCGACTTTGTTTAATATATTAAATAATGTTATTCCAATTACTATTTTTTAGTGGTAAACAATAAAGTATGCTGTTGACATTCGGGCCAACATTACCTACAGTTTCAGCACAGAAACAGTAAGCTAGTAGGTTTACTCTCGTTATATGAAATGAGATGAAAATTGTCCAACTTATTGTGTTAATTCTTACTTTCTTTCATTAATTAAATTTCCCTTTTGTGTTTTTTAATTAGCCGTCGCAGCTGGGAAGGACGTTTTACCTCGCCTGCAGACGCCTGCAGTTCTCAGCTCGGTGGATTAGGATGCTAGTCGAGTTCTAAGCTCTTAGTTTAATAGTACGTTTTGCAGGCAAACTTCATAGAAACTGTATATTATAATGTAAATTATATCTGCTACTACATACGAGTATTAGGTAGGTAAGTACTCCTACATGCTTCCATACATACCTTAGCTATAATTCCAGACTTCTAGGTAGAGATTTGCATGAAAGCATAACTAAATGGTATGATAAACATTCCAAAAATCGATTACGTACATTGTGGCAAACTTTTAGTACTCAGGTATTCATAGTTCAAGAAAAAAATTGGTATAACACCTATGGAAAACTTCACTGACGGCTCAGTCCAGCTCAGTCTCATTCAATGCCCACAAAAAATTGCTTATACCAGAGCGCGGCCTAAGAAGTTTTCACTAAAAAAAACTAGGATTATTTAATAACAGAATAACAAAAGAAAATGTTTCCTTATATGCGTGACATTTGCAATAAAGTGGCAATTCGGAAGTAATGCAGGTCTGTATCGTCCATAGATTATGAAGGTGTTGCTCTCTGGAATAACATACCCTGTTTTTGTTCCATGGTAACATTATTAAACTATATGTATACGTTGGTAGGTATAACTATTATGAAAGTTTGTATGCAAGTAATCCGTATATCGGTGGCAGTACAGGGCGGGCGGTGGGATCGCCGTTCCGCGTACACCTATTACGTTCTCATTACCTTGCTCGTACCAGCTTTACCCGCTCGTTAACAATGCCCTACTAGCAAATTGTGCCTTCAAAATGAATGTATACGATACGTCGACCTTTAACCGATTTTCATCACTTGTATAACTTAATTACGGGAGCTGTGTGTAATGGAAATAATAGCAAAAAGGAATTTTGAAAATAAAAAAATATTGTTACTATTGTTGCAAATTGCTAGGATATAATTTGCAACATTAGTAACATTCATTATTTATTTTCAAAATTCCTTTATACTATCCATATGGATATGAAAAAAAGAACCGATTTTTAATATTTTCAAAGGGCAAGGTAAAGTTCAATATCATATCATTATGTTATTCGTGCATATTCCACCTTGTGTTTCATGTATTTTAAACATTTTCTCTGCGTTATATAATCAATTGAATAACCAGGTAAAAAAACCTTAATTTACTAATTACGTACACCAGCAAATTCTGAAAAAAAATTACATATACCCTATACACAATACATCAACTTTAAATAAAGCATTCTTGTGGTTTCTGTAATAAGCTTGTTTGAATTTATACTTTTTGTAAATAAACTGCTACAATTCTTCGATTTCGCTTCGTAACTTCCGAGAAACAAAAGTAATTTTAAATTTTTTACCGTTCTTCACTTGTAAAAACGTTTACCTAACGAATCTTAATCAAGTACATACATATTTAAATTTTTTTCTTGAATAATTCTTAAAGTAGATGAATTTTACTTTGCTTGGCTAAAATACTTAAGAAAGAAATACTCGAAACGTTGATGGTGCGCTCTGCGTTACATACTCGTTCATCATGAGTTATGTGGGTGCCGGCAGCATCCGTACATCGCATGAAACCGTTACATTACACGTATGAAGTAATAGATAGTGCAATTTCCCTACGGCTCCCACAATATTTGTGTTAGTTTCGACGCTGTGTACCGACAGAATTCGAAGCTTAAACATGCGGGAACAATGTGAAAACCTACAGTTATTATTTACGTCACATTCCGGTCTCCAGCAGTTAAATTTCACAGGCTGATTTCCAGGGACTTATAACCTTGAGACCTTTGCCCTCTTTCATTACTCAAACCAAATTATCCCTATCACCAAAATTTTGTACATTTGTCTAAGTTAATTACCGATTTACACTAAGTTTGTTTAATTAGACTAGGTATCTAATAAAACCTAATACGCAGGTGTTATAATTTCTGTTTTGCTTTAATAATGGCATTGCTATGGGAATTTACATCTGTAATAACCTTCACGGTATTTCATTTGTGTGATATAGAGCCTGGGGCGCCGGTATTTCGCAGGCTTTCTTCATTCGAATCGAAACGCTGATACATCCCTCGTAAAAATAACGAAACGGCTCATTTGATACATATTGGAGATTTGATTTGATTTTCCAATTTCATCCTAATAGGACTATTTATAGTATTCATTCATACCGAATTGTATTCATATACCAAAGTATTTAAAGCTTGCTCTCGAATCGACAAGAAATAACAGTTACCAAAGACCATTGTTAACTGTTTGGAAACATTTGAATAGTGATCAACAAACTGCAGAGTGTAATTAGCGACCGCATTTATGGACGGACAAACTCCAATAGCATTATTTGTTTTAGTAGTAATGAAACCATTAAACCTAGTGGATTTCTGTATTCTGACACTGGCTAGTTGTCCAACTGTAGTCACGATATTAAGCTACTGATCTGTGTTCTGTCGCAAATTTTATCTTTGTTCTTTGAAGCCGGAAGTTGCGTGGGACACGTACAATAATAAGTTTCAAGCGCTTTGTTGTTTGAAACAATGCGATCGACATCACAGGGAGTCGTGGATATTATTACCACAGCTTTACTATTTTCACAGAGTAGGGACTAATATACTACTATTTACCTATCAATCAATCAATATTTATATCCAAAAACACATATATTACACACAGTTCACAATGGACCCCGCACTAGGGCAAGCCTATCGCAGGAGCTCTAAATCGAATAATAGAGAGATTAACTATTAAAGGTAAAAAAATCAAATTAGGATAATAAATGAATGAGCTTCCGAGGCTTTTACGAGATTTTATAGACAACGAATCAAAGTGACGATATATCTTGTATAACTATGTATATGTTCTTAGTCACAGTCCTATCATATGATTCGTCATCATCTCGAAAGAGATAGGTCTATCTATACTATATTATGTAGGTACAAATCCAAACACGTTAGTGATAGTATATTGGACATTTATAGCCACGTGATTCAGGTATCCTAACAGATTGTGGCTATTTCAGTGACACGCAGTGTTTCCTTGAGTAATATGATGATTTAACTGTTAGAGAACTTACACCTGTAACGGTACATCTAGCAAGGAGTCCTATTATACACAGTTATCTAATAAAGACTACAATTATGCTTTTTCAGTTTTTTATTAAATTCAATGTTTGAGTGGTGTAAATAAGGGACTGAAAATGTGCAAGTATTGATTGACTTCCTAAGTACTGACACTTTGCTATTCTGTGACATTTATTCCGCGGGTGGAACAAACAACATAGACAATAAAAAAATCTTCCACGGGTGACGAAGTCTACATACAACCTACCTAACATACAACCTTAATGGTGTCTACAGACTTGACTTTTTATATTTATTTGCGACCTCTATACGGGTTAGTAGTGATTTGCCACCGCACCATTTTTTGTGCTACTTTTAAGTTCCATACTTTTATCAGGTCCCTACGTAGCTATTGTTTTAGTTGTTTATCTCATTATTATTTTTTTACTCACAAAAGAATCGGTGCAATTGGGCTCTTATGCTTGAGCATGATAATCTTCTTGGGATCTAAACAGACTCTTCGAGGCGTACTTGAAATCATTTCACTATAGGTACTGGTCCGAAAGAACTAGTGACACGATAAGAAAAAGAAGCAGACCCTGAATCACGCAGTCTAGTCTGCGCGAGTTTTTCAATTGGGTATTTTTTTTTCCTTTTAAAATTTCGTAATTAACTTGATTGTGACACATCTCGTACCTTACTATATTATTATAGCATTAGATCTTGTCTATTTCCTTACTCTAAGCAAGGAACATCTACCAGTATATCGCTACTACATTAGTAGGTAGTTCCTAATCTTATTGCTAGAAACACTTATGAGTTTAATAACCGTAGACGTTCTGAAATGCAACATACATTATACATGATGTGAGAGTGATAGTTTGGAAGTCGAGGGGTCGGCTCCTCATCCGGAACTGAAGCAATCCATCTCGAGTAGGTAATTACATTATTTTCAGAGTGCAAGTACCTACCTAGCTAGGTAAGAAATGGTATTACGAAATGTTTAAAATTTTAAAGAGGTTTTGTTAGAGATAAGAGATTTATATTTTTAATAATTATATCCTTGAGTATTGTGTGCTTAAATTTCATTACTTTAATGTAAGCAGAGACTATAACTAGGACAATTCAAGCCGAGTACTAAATACAATTTCGACCAAGATATTTAAACCTACATAAGGTGCTGATGGTTTATTAATTCATTCCATTTCAACTTAGATTTTCTCAATCTAATCAAAACAGATGAATAGCGTCTATTTCTATTTCCGAATAGATGTTTTATCCGGTGCTCCCGCAGCTTGTCGTATCTTTGCTGAGCTGTCTCAAACATCACACAGTATTTCGGTCTTTGATTGTGGGTTATATCCTATTTGATATTTCTATCAAGTCTGTCTCTATGGGCGGTATCTTAGTGCGATGTCCAACAAGATATGTAGTTACGTTCCCGAATTTCTGGCATACATGTCAAATAGGGTACATATCAGGGTCGGGTCAATGCTCTCGGGGCAACAAAAGGACACATTTGGGTTAGTTAAATTTTAGTGACAGGCTTTGGGAGCCCGGCTTTTCGAGCTAGTCACGGCTCCTTGAACAAAGTGAAGCCTTATCATCACTGCGGTAGCTGGGGTGGCGTCGCAGAACACCCCGCAGCTCACACCTCCAGCGTCCTGAAGATTAATGCGCGTCTAATGAATCAGCTACCGTGACAAATCAGGCCTCGGTAATGGATAAGGCCTTCCTGATCTTGCGGCCACAATAAATTAACCAACTGATAAATTTTTGATGCCACATTTCATTGACCTAGTTCCGGAGGCCGAATCCTGAAGCGATTTTATAAAATATCTTCTCATGTGAGTTTGTGCTGAATAAACGAAAATGCTAGATACCGCTTTTGTGAAATTGTAATGATCTGAATAACATATTTGTAGCAGTTTTGAAGTGGTGCCTATCTGTGATGCGATGTGGTTGAGGAAGCACAATTTTTATGAAAGCGAAATAAGCGAATTGAATCTTTATCTAGTAGTACCTATTATGGGTAGTACCTACTTAAAATCTAGCCTATCATTGTTTATAGGCATGTTTAAAATGTAAAAGGTGTTTGGAGTCTTTTACAACCCCGTATTATTAGGTCATTACTTTTTATCAGCTTTTAACTTTTTGATCTAAAATGCAAATCAGTTTTACCAAGGTTGAGCTCTGCTTCGCCCAGGCAAAGTTTATTTGATTTCTTTAATATTATTACCTACTGTGAAAAGTTATCGGAAAGTCACGACCACAAAAAACAGCTTTCAAATTATCGCAGGTCTTATTTTAACAAAAAAATCACGGCAATATTTGAATTAGTTAGCATACCTAAACTACACAGTATTTTTTTTTATTGTCTGAAGTTTTGGTTTTGTTTATGAGAACCACATTAGATGAGAATATATTGTTTATTTTCTTACTGTCAAATCCAAAATTAACTGCACTGTTAAGTTATCCTTTCCCCCTTACCCCTTTTGGAAAAACTGCACCTAGTTTCTCAATGGATAATAGCGTACTTGCCTAACCTACCTTTTTTATGTCAGACGTCGACTATTTATGCACCAGTTTGAAGTCTATAACATTATCTGGAAGAGATTATTTTCCATATTTCTTGCGCATTAAAATTCAAGTCCTAGAGTTATGGTTCATAAAATGGAATCGGACTGAGCTATCTCTACTCTAGAAAAGACTCGTCAGCAAACGTACTCGTATAACGTTCAGTGCAGATAAAACTGATTGCATACTTGACAACATTAATGTGCACGAATTAATGTAGGAAAAGTTATTCTGAAATTACCTATCTGCCTACAAATCTCATTAGCATTCTTATCACCAGAGTCATCTACTCAATAATTAATTCAGAAAATGAACCAAGTACATAAGTTACTTCTATAAAAGCAGCGGTCGATTTGGTTTCGCTCCAATGGTTTGTAACTTTGCCTGCTCGTTTTTTGCGGAACACCATAGCCTTTAATGTATTGAGTTTCAAGTAAAAGCCTGCCCATAGTAAAAAGAAAATACGGCGAGTCACCCTACAGTAATTTAGAGAAGGCTTCGCCCTGTCGATTTCAACGAGATCTGAATTAACGAGTGGAGAAAATGTTTCTAAATAATTTTGGAACACTGAGAGTCTTTTCTATACCTATAATGAGTGATTATACTTCTTCTCAGTGATCATACTGAACAAACCAGATGTTAGTAGAGAGATGACGGCTGATAGAGACGAATGGAAGAAGACATGTTGTGCCGACCCCGCCTAAGTGTGGGATAAGGCCAGGAAGATGATGATTGAAGTGATTGAGTATATCTATTTCTCCCACACTTATTGCCGACCCCACGGCACATCATTTCTTTTTCTTCCATTTGTCTCTATCAATCGGATAAATATAAATTGAGAACAAAAACTTCCGTTATCGAAGTCATTAGGTATTTCGCATATGATTGTTTTTTCTTAACTCTATGTTTCTTGCTATAATCCCTATTATTCGTAGATATTACATGAAAAAATACTATCTGGAATCGTTTAGTAAAATGGGTTGAAACAAACAGCATTTTCGAGAGTCAAAATATCGAAATGTTATTGAGTGAGCGCCGTGGATTATCAACAGGCGGAGTGCCAAGAGGGATTTCAAATGCAGTCAATTTTGAAATCATCGGTTAGTTCGGTAATATCACAGATAAATTAAATACTTACTACGTAGGTAGTAAAACATCTGTCGCATTTTAACTTGGTTTTTTGTATACTTACTTAGCTCTTTAAATAGAACGTAAAGATCAGACTAGATTTATGTCAACTGAAGGTCCATGCTGGTCCATGCTGAAAATCAGCGTTGCAGTCTACTGCAACTTGCTAGATTCTCCAAGACTGCAAAACATGCTGAGCATGTACCTTTTTGACTGCACTATACATACATACTATTAATTTGAGTACCTCCTTACCAATTGTTTTAGTGTACTTCATAGTGTGCTTGTACAGTTTTTTTAAGTCAAAATATATATTTTTTCATTCTTTGTTTCTTTCTTCTTATTTAAGTTAATTTAATTTAAGTAATTTAATTTAAGAATTTTAGTAAAATCATAAGCGGAATATCATATCTTTTTATATCAATTTTTGTTATATGTTAGCACGAACTACACTAAACAACATTCGGTTTCGACGAAGATAAATAATTATTTATTTCGTTCACTAGTGTACCATGCATGTAGGTACTACGAAATCCGTAGTAATGGTGTGTGAGGCTATTCATTAGTTAGTTGTTGGCCCCATTCTAGCTAATATAATTAATTTATCGACGACTCCCTCAGTCGTTCAATAACATGGTGTGTGCTCTGATGCGAGTTGATTTTATTAGTCTCAGCAGAGCTTAAGCCCAAGCAAGGAACGTAAAGAAACTTTGGTCGACCCAAAAGTTTTGTCATGTAACAATGTAATTAGCCCCGGGGAGTTGCCGGCCCCTAAGTTGTAACAAATTCTTTATCTCGCCTCAGCGTTTTCACTTACTACCAATTTGAATTCTTCAATTAATGAGTTGAAAGGGGTGGAGTATTGACTTTGGTAACTTTCGGACTTTTTAATAGGGACTACAGAAAAAGAGCTTCGCAAGTTTTCTGAATTTTCGTGTCTTCTTGTTTCACAAGCCTTTTTGCCTATCTTTGAATCAAGGGACTTTATAAATATAAATACGTTTATATTAATTTAATTTCTAGGTATTTTAGGTACATAGTTTGGTATGAACAGAACTGATGCCGATGTCAGTATTTTCATAGTTTCAAAATAGCTTAAAGTAAGGTTTTTGAATGTGACCCCTTTTCTTTATAGTAGATTGTAAATTAAGATAAAACAAATATTGAACTTTCTCATTGTGTTTCCAAAGTTTCCTTTGAGTAAGTTAGAATAAATTATGTGCCATGACACGCTTAAACTCTCCAATTAATATTTTAATTGCAATCTAAGTTTCTAACACGCAACCCAGTGTGTTACTTAAGATTAATCCCGTGCTGCCGTGAGTGGAGCTCTTGTGGCCCAAGTTGCGAGGTTGTTAGCAATAGTGGCCTCGACGCATGTTTATTTCAGAGATTGTGAGGGTGTAACTTGAGCTCGCCGCTTAGAGGGCGGTGCGGGCAAACATCGCGCCGCGCGGCAAACACACTACAGCTTAACGAGCTAACTCCCGCCCATCGGGGAATTTCGTCACGCTGAAATTGTGTCAATAAAACTTTATAGCGAGAGAAATTGAATATTTACGTATTTGTGAATGTATAAAGGAAGAGAGCGGCGGCATAAGCCACGTTGGTGGCGTTGGTGCCAACTTATCGTGAGCGGTTGCACGACACAAGTGTTCGTAGAATTGCCGGCCGCTCGCCTTTTGAATGAATACCTAGGTATACCATGCACGTTAGCAGGACGGGACGGCACGAGGAGGCGGGGTTGCGCTTTCTCTCTGACGGATATTGGGTAGGCAAACGTACGGTTTAAACTGAACACATGCCTTGCAAAGCGAAAAGTTTGTCTTCAACTAAATGCACATGGTTTCTCTCTGTCCCGTTTGTGAGCTCAACTTTACATTTGTTAAGAAGTTTCTACGCTAACTAGCACTCTCGGCAAATCTACCTGTTAGGTTCCATTTAAATGAGTTTATGATAAGTAGGTTTCAAACAATTTTAATGACCTGAAAATTAATAGGTTGAGAGATATATATACGTCTTTTTTATATTAAATAGCATTCTTAAAAACTTATAGTTTTTAAATATTCACCTAAATCTACCCACCGTTAACTAGAAAGTAAACATGCCACTAGAACGATTCCGCTTAGTAATTTACTAATAACATGACGAAGAAGCTTCTACAAGTAAGGAGTTCCAATACTTCAAAGAGCTTATACGCTTTCATTACCTCCAGCTAAATTAATTCCTGTCGCATCGTGTAGGGAGTGGTACACGAAACTACGTCTGTTTTTCAATTAGCTACAGAGGTAGAGTAAATTAGATAATACCTGGAGTAAACCAGAGTGTACCTAGCTTAGCTGCTGAGAGAGATGAATGGTTTTCTAATGAATCTGCCGCCTGAGCACGAAGTTCGTTACCGTAATGGATCACGTGAACGAACGCGCACAATACTGAAATAGCCATTTATGTCATAAAAGTGTAGAATTTTACTCTCTAAGTTCGTTCAATTCGCAAAGGTATGAGAATGAATTTCGCTTGCGGCTTCACAAATGACAACTTTAAGATAAACCCGTATAAGGGATTCAGGATGTCTCCGTCATGCAGGGATGTGTGTGTAGATATTTCACATGATAATCCTCCGCGAAGAATTTCATATTTCACCGACGAAGCCGAATAAGTAGCGTATTATCTCGTGTCAGACAGGTGTCGCTCGTGTCTGCCGCCTAAATTCATCTCTGAGCTGGCAGGTGCACATAATCCTGCCCTGACGTGGCGTCCCGCACTCTACAATACTGCGCAGAATAATACCCACAGCTCGTGCCATCACTAGCGCACAAAACTCCATTACACAACACAGGCTTAGTTGCTTGGTTCCGAAAACATAATTTGTTTATCGTTTGCTAATGGTAGCTAAGCTTTAGTTTCTAACACGAACCTAAAACAGTCGGCATGTCGGCTACGTACTCGTACCTTAATCACCTGTGTAATGTAGATCTACGTTTTCTTGCGTCGGTTTTTTGCCTCCGATATTACTGCCTCCAGATACACGGCGACACTTTATATCACCAAAAAAGTAATAAAACGCCGTATAATCAGACATTACGACGAATTGAAGTAAAAACAAAGAACAATAAAATAAATTGCTCCTTTTAAATTACCCCATCAAATGCCGGCCGACCACTCGGCAACAATGGAGGCTTCTGATGAATTATCAATTTTCTCTTTGTCACACGCCAAACAAAAACTCACGATGATCGTACCTGGGGAGCGCGTTATCTTGGCAGAGACGTATGACCATTATTTGTTCATGTGTGTTTGATATTGCGTATCCGCGCGCGCCTGCTCGGCGCCTGTACATCCATCAATCAGCCCTCGACGACACTTCGTTTCAACAAATGCACTCACATAGTTTTCATAAAATAAATTAATGAAATCAATGACCCTTATAGTTATTTTATTATGAAGATTCGATGGAGCGTGATCAGCTGAAATCTTTTTACCGACTATCCTTGAAATTATTAATTGTCTTTTTTTAAGATACTTAGTTGTAGAAAAAAGCAATTAACAACAAAAATTGCTTTTTTCCAGCTTAGTTGCACCGTGAACTATCTGTGACGCGAACACCGATCCTCCTATAACGGAATACGAAAGTTTCAAGTAAACTTTTAATGGCTAGGAGCTCTAATTAGTCGCAGATTTGTGCTAACGATTGACTTGTTTGACCTGGTTAGGTATGTAAACCTAGTTAAAAATTCAATAAACTTTACACATAAATATTTCAATGATATAAGTTTTAGCTAAGCTTTTTTACAAGTTTTTTTACGTTTCCGTTGTTAGTTCACTAATTTACTGAGTGAATGTAGAAATTGTAAAGTGATCTACGTTCTGTGATATTGGTGCTCTGGGGATCTTCTTGTAATTTAGCTTTGAACATCAAAGAGATTCTGTTTGTCACAGGAAGTTGGGATCGAATAACATGCCCTCGTATATTTAACACTTACTTAACTACTCTACATGTTAGAAGCAATTCTCGATGTATTGAAATGACCAGTAAACGCTTTATCTATATTTAATGGGAATTATTCCAACTGACGACGACCCGGTCATAGATGTGGATCGAGATAAGGATTTGAATAGAGCTTGCACGAAGGTAATCAGATATCGACATTTTGTAGCTACATATTTGTGTGAGGTCAGGTAAAATGATTACGAATTTTTTTTTTCCCAAAGAAACTACATCTATTTCATAAAAAATAATTTCGAAAAACTCTGAGTTAAGGATACCTGAAATAAGTTTGGAAACATCACTAATGAACGCATAAACGAACATGTTTATCAAGTTTAACTGGCTATAAAGAAGCACAGATGTATTTATTCTCATGAGTCAACAGACCTCGCAACACGCCTCATGAAATATATCTATAGATAGAAAATATTTCTGTTTACTTTTCTTTGTTCTCTTTATTACTGCGGAAACGAGCTTTCAAACGTTGCAGTATTTATAGAGTTTTAATTCCAGATTCATATACTATTTTCATATACCGAAATAAATAAATTTATTTATATATACCTACTGTTTTCATTGTTAAATTAGATTAAAGGTTCAATTCGAGTAAGAAATAAGCGTTCATAATACTACTAACTATAAAGTAATATTAGCTGGTGCCCGCGGCAACGCCCGCATACAGCTTCTGGTTGCAGGATAAAATTACGAACAAAATTAATTAAATTATGAGTAAAAAACTAGTTATTCAAAACAACCGAAGAATAAGTAATTGTGATACTTGAACAAGTTTTTGTTTTTTTCGTTAATTTATATACCAAAATTATAATTATTCTTTCTAAATCTCAAGCATCAATTATCTCGTTACTAATTAAATGATTCGAAACGGTTCTCGAAATTACCAAATCTTATTCTTCAGCCTTATCATTTGTTTGGCAAGCGTCTATCGAGGCTGGCAGTGTTTGTAGAGTTGAGTGTTCCGCCTACCAATCCACCCTAAACCAATACAGTAATGACGTCTACCACTTAGTAATTAATGTCCAACACCCTATATCATCATCAGAGCTTTGACGCACCAGCACATACAGGATAGTTTCTTTATTTAGAGATATACGTAGTCGATGCTGTCCAATTGCGTTACTCAAACAAATGTGCTCCACTTCATTCTCGATCTCGACCAGACCACGACTTTGTCACATTGCATACTATCATCAGGTAACATTCACAATACAATAAAAAGAAAAATAAAAGAAAATAGTAAGATAAAATTATACCTTTAGTTCGTGATTTTTTTTCTAGAATATATGCATGTTACTTTGCTTGTTTCACAGATACCTATAGTGATCTATGTCTGTGGCTTATTAGCACATCCACAACAAACTTATGCCAACGCGGAACCTTATAGATGCAGTGAAAAACTTCCAGACACAAATCAAAGCCAAAACAAAAGTTTGAATACCTACCTGGAGCTTGCGAGTACCCAAAGCTTGTTTATTGTTCATTTTTATTTAAAATGTATTAGTATATAAAAACAAAACATCTAAAAAAGCCACGAGTGGTTTGTCCTAGGTAGGCAAACCACTCGTGGGGTCCATGTAGGCTGGTTCTCCTATTACATACGGATTAAGTTTGATCTTTAAAATTACCTATATGTATATTCGTAGAGTCTACGGGAAGAGAAGAGACAATTGGGAAATTCAGCTGATTGGGGACCTAATATTTGATTTCACAACAGCGCCCCTAACTTCTGTTGCTGAACTCTCGCGTTGCCAATGAGGGTCTGTTCTAAAATAGAAGTTGGGTGAAAGTCTTAGCTTACTGTGCCCACCTATGTAATATAGTTTCAAGCTATCTAACTCGTTTGAACTACGCTTTATCTGAGTTGACCCGTGAATCGGACGGCTCGTTTAATCGGATACCCTATCGCGATCATAATCCGCCGAACCGATTCCCAAGCTCGAGTTAATCCACGGATTACACGAACTTTTGCGTTAATCGGTCAATAAAGCCCGCAACCTAATTCATAGCATGTGGTATTATGAAAGGAGCATTCACATCTCCGACACGTAACCGGCTTGTAGCGAAATGTTTCCGAAACGTAGCGTTACCCGGTACATTAGCGGAGCGTATCTAGCTTTTCTTCCTTAGACCTACCTTCCATCCCAACTCCATAACTTTGTCAAGATTGAATTATCAATGTCATATCTTCACTCAACCATAAATCAATTTTCAATTACTTCCACAATTACTTATTTTACAAAAATAGATCAATGTGATTTTATCAGTCACAAAAATATTTTTAAACGACCGCAACATTTGCATGCGATGCGGATACAATCCATGACTAATTCCTCCAAAAATAACAAACCTATAATCCAGTTTAGTTTCGTTTCGACATGAAGGGATTAACTTTTTTACAATAAAAAATACTGGGATATTTGAAATAGCTTCTGACCACGGCTTCGCTTGTGCAGTATGGTTAAAAGTAAAGCCTTTAAGTTATTCCAAATCAAATACATGAAATTTCATTGCAAACTTTTTAGTAGTAGGTATCAATGTGTCCGAGTTTCAGACATACATCACCATAAACTTTGCATTCAATATTACCGTAAAGTGCTAACAAGCTGAAGCTCGCAGAGCACGACTCACTCGTGCGATACAAACGTAACGTCACATCGCATTTTTGCAGATAATAAAGTGCTTATTGAAGTGCCTTACATTCCAATGCGTTTGTCGCATACGATTTGAATACGAGAAATGGGAACCCTCCATATAATACGATGTCCAGCCAGTCCACGTTTACAAAGCGAACGGAGTCCGAGCTCTTCTACAACGCCAGAGATTCCTAGATAGATAAATGTATAGTCCTTATCTTTTACATACATACATATAGAGCAGATAGCACCTACTGAGTGTTTCTAGCAAATATAATAATAAAAGTAGGAAAGCTGTCGTTCGATCAGATAAATAAAGTTTCGTATTCTTCAGGAACAATACACTGAATTATAAGAAACTGAGAGTCATTGGTTGTTCATTTCGTTTGATTTCCGGTCCATCGGTTTTGAGTGAAAGTAGAGAGTATCCAATAGTTGGTACTGATAGTTCGGGCAAATGACTAATTGTCCGTATTCCAATGTCCAAAATTGCTTTGTTGGTAAGTAAATAGGTAAGTATGCTGCTATTAATTATTTAAGTTCAGATGTTCTTTATGTACTTAGGATCTTACCCCTTTAAAATATTGCAGCAAAGCATTTTGATTTCGAATGCAAAATATTGGATTCCCATGAGCTAGAAATATTTTATATTTCTAGTACTTACATTCCCCGAGATTTAATTTTTTGCAAATAAAGTGATATAATAAAATTCTGTTGACAGAGAATAACATTAAGAAAATTGCAAGAAACCCTCGGAGGCAATAAGCTGTAGCAGCATCCCATATCATGCATCATCTCTCTCCGGCGTCTCTTTCTAACTGACGTGCAACTCCGGGACGAACAAATATTTATATCTTCGTATCAACTCTCGAATATTCTAGGACAGCCTCGACCAATGACAGAGCAAGAACAGGATAGACACAGCAAGAGCGAAATAGATATACGTTTTACTCAATCACATAGCATACTAACGCCGGCCTAAATGTACAATTTAAATAGCGCATTTTTCAGCAATAAATCACCATTTGGTTCATACAAATCGAAGAAGTTGTTTAAGTGAAAATCTCCTGAACTCAAGATAGGAAAGTGTCAGAACATCCAGACAACGGATCTCTCTCACTCCCTACACTGGTGACCCCGAACAGAACATCCCTACGGAGCATCATCAAGATTCAATGCTGCCACGAACGCCACCTACGTCTCCATCCAAACATCAAGAAACACCTTTCACCATGGAACCGCCGAACCAGACCGAAGCCTCCACCTCACATGAACTACCACCTCCAGAATCTTCCACGCATCTACGAGAAATCGCCGGAATCTCGCTTTCCCTGCGGATTCCGCCTTTTTGGCGAGACAAACCCCGTCTCTGGTTCATCAGCTTTGAAGCCGCAACCAATGACTTGAAGAAAGGACAAGCCCAGCTAGCTCAAATGGTCATAGCTCAGCTGGAAAAACAGGACATTGAGCAAATCTCCGACTTACTCTACAACCCACCGGACGCTCAGCCTTACACCACCTTGAAGAACAGGCTGATTTCTATCTACGAAGAATCCGACAGCCGTCGCCTCCAAAGACTTCTCTCCGGAATAGAACTCGGACACCAAAGGCCCACGCAACTACTACGGCACATGCGCAGTCTGGCGCGGGATAACATTCCCGATTCAACGCTACGCCTACTGTGGACCAACCACATGCCTTCTCACGTCCGTTCAGTGTTGGCGGTCAGCGAGTCCCTCAACAAACACACGACACTAGATGAACTCGCCGTACTAGCCGACAAGATGTTGGAGAATCAGCCTGCTGAAAACATCTCAGCAATCAACGCCGCTTCAAAATCACAACCTCCAAACGACAAGGTGCATTCCTTGGTTGAGGAAATTCGAAAATTATCTTTCGAAGTCGCCGCTCTCAAATCAAATCAACGATATGGTCAACAACATCAAAACAACGACCAGCCGAGACGACCATTCTTACGACGTGATCGTTCACCGAACAGAGAACAACAAACCAACAGATCGCGCAGTCCTACGCCGTCACCCTACTGCTATTATCATCGCCGATTCGGAGCCCAAGCCTACAGATGCACATCGCCGTGTTCATACAAAGCCGAACATCAGAAGCCGGAAAACTAATATCTACGCTAGATGAGGCGGGATCTAGCGTAACTGAACACTCATACCGCCTATTCATCACCGACAAGAAATCCGGTCTTACCTTCCTGATCGACACCGGTGCCAACGTCTCGGTCATACCTCCTGCCAAAGGACAACTATCGAGACAGCTGGATTTTCAACTCTACGCTGCTAACAACACAGTCATACCAACCTACGGAGAGAAAACTCTAGAACTCGATCTCCACTTACGCCGACCATTCAAATGGCGTTTCATCATCGCGAAAGTCAGTAAACCTATCATCGGTGCCGACTTTCTCGAACATCACCAGCTCATCGTCGACATCAAAAATCGAAGACTCATCGATGGCAAAACCAACCTGGCAACACATTCATTTGTCAGAGCAACGAACGTGCCGACTATACGAAGCATCGATCTTCAACAAGCATACCACAACATCCTAGCAGATTTTCCCGGAACTACCAGACTAACTGCAATGGAGCTCACTCCAAAACATAACGTCGAACATTATATCGAAACTACGGGACCTCCACTTCACTGCCGTGCACGACCAGTCGCACCTCACCGCTACGAACAAGTTCGAAAAGAATTCCAGAACATGATGGAACAGGGTCTATGCCGCCCAAGCAAAAGCCCTTGGTCATCCCCACTCCACATCGTGCCCAAGAAAAATGGAGATCTACGAGTCTGTGGAGACTATAGAAGACTGAACGCGGTCACAATCCCCGACCGCTACCCGATACCTCGCATCAAAGACTTCACATTTCAACTGTCCGACAAGACCATCTTCTCCACCATCGACCTAAACCGAGCGTACCAACAACTAAAAGTCCGAGAAGAAGACATAGAGAAGACCGCCATCATCACGCCCATGGGTCTTTTCGAGTTCCCTCGGATGTGCCCAGGCTTAAAGAACGCTGGACAAACATTCCAACGATTCATCCACGAAGTACTCCAAGGTCTCGACTTCGTGTACGCATTCATCGACGATCTATTGATTGCCAGCCCTGACGCCACAACACACGAGAAGCACCTCCGAGCAGTTCTTCGTCGCCTTGAGGACAACAGCATCACCATCAATCCTGCAAAATGTGTCTTCGGTCAAAACGAAGTCAAGTTCCTTGGTTTTACCGTGAGCAAAGATGGTATCAAGCCGCCTGCCGAAAAAGTGACAGCAATCACCGAGTACCCGCTTCCAAAAACAATCGAAGAATTAAGGCGTTTCCTCGGCATGCTCAACTTTTACCGAGAACACATTCCGAAGGCTGCTGAAATACAAGCTCCGCTAAACGCCTATCTGCACAACTTAAAAAGGCGTGACCAGACTCTCATCGAATGGACCGACGAAGCGCGAAAATCATTTGAAGCAAGTAAAGTAGCGATACAAAATGCCGCTTTACTTGCTCATCCATCGCACAGTGCCACTCTCGCTATCTTCAGCGATGCCTCCGACCAATCAGCGGGCGCCGTCCTTCAACAACACATCAACGGGAAATGGCAACCACTTGGCTATTTTTCAAAGAAGTTTTCCGATGCGCAACGTAACTACAGCACTTTCGACCGAGAGCTACTCGCAATTTACATGGCGGTCAAGCACTTCAGGAAAATGTTCGAGGGGCGAAACCTCATCATTTTCACCGATCACAAGCCGCTTACATTCGTACTCCAGAAGCCACCATCAGCATCAGAAACTCCGCGACGAGCACGACAGCTCATCTTTATCAGCGAGTTCACCACCGACATCCGACACGTTAGTGGAAGCGAAAATGTAGTCGCCGATGCACTTAGCCGATTGCCAGTCGACAGCATAGCAAGCCCTACCACGCTCGACTACGCCAAAATCGCCGAAGCTCAAGACAAAGACATAGAAACTATCAAGCAACTGCAAGGCCGAAACAACCTGAAAATTCGAAAACTCCATCTGCAAAATTCGCAAGTACCTATATACTGCGAAACGTCAACATCTCTCGTCCGACCGTACCTGCCCAAGGAATATCGACGTAAAGCATTCGACGCAGTACACAACATCAGCCATCCCGGAATCCGAACAACACGCAAACTCATCACACAAAAATTCTTCTGGCCGTCAATGAACACCGACGTAGGCAATTGGGCAAAACAATGCCTACAGTGTCAGCGATGCAAGGTTCAGCGACACACCATGAGCAGCTTGTCTTCGTTTGCACCGGCCGACAGATTCCAGCACGTGCACATCGACATCGTCGGGCCGCTACCTACCACTCCACAAGGCCATCGATACCTACTCACGATGATCGACCGAGCAACAAAATGGCCTGAAGCAGTACCTACAGACGATACTTCAGCAGAATCCATCGCGAAACTCCTCTACGAGAACTGGATTACTCGCTTCGGGTCTCCTGAAATCATCACGACGGACCAAGGACGAAACTTTGAAAGCCGCCTATTCGCCAAACTACTCAACTTAATGGGCGTACAAAAGACACGCACAACCGCATTCCACCCACAAGCCAACGGTATGGTAGAACGTTTTCACAGATCACTGAAGACCGCACTCAAGACTCGCCTATCTCAACATTCAACGTGGATAGACGAGCTACCTACAGTGCTCATGGGACTCCGCGCTGCAGCACGCTCGGACACCGGCGTAAGCGCCGCCGAGCTTACCTACGGATACAACTTACGCCTACCATCCGACTTTTTCGAAACATCATCACATCAAAATCAAGAAGAAATGGATTTTGATTACGTTAGCAAATTACGCGACGTAATCAACTCTCTAAGTCCGTGCCTGCCTACATCATCACACAGCAACAAACGACCCATTTTCATCCATCAAGATCTCCAAACCTGCGAGCAAGTTTTCATCCGAGTTGATGCAGTAAAAAAACCTCTCCAGCCTACATACGAAGGTCCTTTCAAAGTATTAGAACGAGATGGAAAGACTTTCAAACTGCAGCTACCAGGAAACCGATCGAACGTCATTTCAATCGATCGCCTCAAACCAGCTTACACCGTGAACGAAGACCCATCAGATTACTCATCACTTCCATCAACAAGTCAAGAAGCACCAACCTCACAGAATCCTCTGCCAGCTCCAGTCACAGCAGCAGCTCCTAGCCAAGATCCTCCGCCTATCCTAAAAACGAATCGAACGGGGCGCGCCATCCATCTTCCGGTACGCTTTCGCTAGGGGAAGAGTTATGTAGCAGCATCCCATATCATGCATCATCTCTCTCCGGCGTCTCTTTCTAACTGACGTGCAACTCCGGGACGAACAAATATTTATATCTTCGTATCAACTCTCGAATATTCTAGGACAGCCTCGACCAATGACAGAGCAAGAACAGGATAGACACAGCAAGAGCGAAATAGATATACGTTTTACTCAATCACATAGCATACTAACGCCGGCCTAAATGTACAATTTAAATAGCGCATTTTTCAGCAATAAATCACCATTTGGTTCATACAAATCGAAGAAGTTGTTTAAGTGAAAATCTCCTGAACTCAAGATAGGAAAGTGTCAGAACATCCAGACAACGGATCTCTCTCACTCCCTACAAAGCAATAGAAATCGTTTGGTACGATCGCGGACAATTACATTCGGCCCCGAGACGATCCTTCTTTCAATTCACATTTCTTTATTGGAATCGAAACGATTAGTGTCCTCTGTGGATTCTACTTGATTGTTTTAGTAGTTTCATTTTTCATTAAAAAAAATAGAAACTTGAAGTATCTTAGATTAATGTGACGACGACCATGTCTTTTCATGGTTGTTTTTATTAAGGTACAGGTAAATTTTGCGAATTGCCTCTGGGAACAATAAATTAGAAAAGTTGTTGAAAATGACCCCGTTTAACTTATTTTCCCCTGCGTGGTAGCGAACCATTTCTTAATATAGGTACATCCACATTTTTGTGGATCAAATAAACAGCTTCCCAGCGGGTACACTTTGCAATAATGTAGTTATGTTATGAAATATTCGAGGAGGACTTACATATTAAATTGGATAGCGGCAGTTTCTGTAGCTAGGAGTATTTCTGTTGCCGATTCTGGAAGCGTATGTGGAATGTAATTGAGGCGTGCCATCCAGGCTCCAAGTCCCACAGGAGTTCGGCTGATGTGCACGCACGCGCAAATGCGTTATATGACGACGCTGACATTATTTTGATCTATTTTGTATCTTAACCCTCGGACATAGTGTCACTATTAAACACATCTTAGCTTCACCCATGTTTCCATGAATACAATGCCAACATACGAGTATGTAAAGAAACAAGAACTTAGAACTGTCAATGGGTCGGTATAAAAATATTGTTTTCCGGTTAGAAAACTATTTACTTTATTTTGGTAAATATTGAACTGGATTTATCCTATACTATTGAGTTTAGTAAGATAGCTTTTTCTTTATGTTCGGCAGCTGTAAGAAACGGATTTTTAAGCGAATGTTACTATATCACGTTTCATGTTGCAATATTTAAATATCCGCAGCATCCGGCGTCGTATCTCATATCATTTATTCATATTTGAATATAAAATAAAATTTATACTTATGTAGGTATTTGTCTACAAAACTACAAAGTGCTTAGCTTGACTAGTAATAATGTTTTACTTGACCATGCTAGTCTTGATGCCAGTTTTGCCTGTGTCATGCGCTGTGTGCCACTTTTGAAAACATGTAGTTTTTGAAAAGAAGTACTGTGTTTTTTATCGTTTATTTTAAATACATATATTCACAAAAAAAAAATGAATTTAAGGATACTTTCAGTTGTCTTGTTCCAATAGTTCAAGCTCTGCTTAGTTTGGGGCTACATGGCATTGTGTGAAGTGTCCAAAATATTTATAATAAAATGATTACTATACAAAATTAACACTAAGCGTCAAAATTATACATGATATTTTTGTTCTAAGCCCCCAACCGATGACTATTTGACGCCAGCCTATAACCACTACTTGATTAGCGGCCTTGGCAACCTAATGTTGTAATACGAATGGAAATTAATCGTGTAATAGTTAAACACACCGCACAATAAATTATGTTCAAGGCGAGCATGCTAATCCCTTTTCGTGACAAATTCGGGCTCACAAGTAGAATCGTTTATTGTACTTACGCTTACCTATTTGCGGTCAAATCAAGCTAAATTTATGGGGACTTCACTGTAATTATGATTACTTTTATTAATCATTCATGGGATAATCAGAATGGATCGATACTGTTCCGGGAAATAATTGATAAATTGTATGCTTTTTGGCTCTGATAGAGTAAGCTATACGGTTTACGGCAAACCGACGAAAACTTTGTATAAAATAACTTATATTTATTTATTTTTAAATTACAGTGAAGTACCTAATTTGGCATTGGTAATGATTTTATTTGAGTTATAAATGCTACTTTAACATAATCTTACTATGAGTATTACCTACTGTTACTAGTACGACGAAAACTTTGTATAAAATAAATTATATTTATTTATTTTTAAAGTAATTTGGCATTAATAATGATTTTATATCAGAGTAATAATTGTTACTTTAACAAATCTATAAAAAAAAAGCTCAACTCAACTCTTCAGGCACCCAGCCTGTGAGTTAGATTTGCAATTGTTTTGGATGTTAGGGTCAAAAACTTCGTGTGCATCTGAACTGAGGGCCCAAATTTTAAATTTTCGAGAAACGCTTTAAGATTTACAGGGCAATTAGTTAAAAATAGTAAAAACTTATAACAATCAGCCATAAATTTCTTAAACTTGAATTAAAGCTGTTATGATGAAATTACTTGGGCCCTCAATCCAGACGCTTGCGTAAATAGGCATATCCTGAATCTCAGAAAGTACTATCGCTAGGCTTATCATTTTTATTTCAGAATTTAGTTAAGAATTTCTTAAAAGTTTTAAGAAATTTACAAGTCTGTAGAATATAACATTACAGATTTATGGTGATTTCCCTTGGTCCCTCAGTCCAGACATGTTTGAACTGAGGGACCCAGCAAAAACGCTATAAATCTGTAATGCCTTAATTTTACCACATTATTCCACACTTTTTTTATTCCACAGTTGTATTAAGATGTATGTCGATGTCTGAGAGTCGCTCAACCAACTCCTAGAATGTGAGAGTCTCTGCAGGAATGCGACTTGATTTAATCCTAGCGTATTAGAAGCCGAGACTTGGGGCTGTCGCTGGAGAGATATATCTCAGTCTGTAATTGCAAATATCATGGTATTATGTCTATACTCTACTCTCTGGTAGAAATAGGAGATTGGATAGTTTAGTTTGTTGTTTGGTTATCAACGGGTCTGCTTTAGCGAAAATGGGCAAGTATAAGACTTGTCCTTTATTCTATAAATAGGTACACCCATTGAAAAACTACTTACTATGAGTATAAAGTAGCAGTAGCTACTAGTACAATTTTGGCTGGTTTTCTACTGCAGGCCTTGTCTTTTTTTTCCATTTCACAATTTTTTTGTTTATAATGTAATATAAGTTGCCTTTATATTGTTATTAAATATGTTTACTGATTTTTAATGAGATTTGTTATTTGGTCTTTCGAAATAAATTATGGTTTTGTACCTCTAATACCAAAAACCACTAACAATCCTACCTAAAATACATTAACACGCTGTTGGGCTTTTAGTAATAATTATTTTTCCATGTCTATTATTTGGTGGCAGCTTGTTATAATAGGTTATTTGTCGCCAGTGTATAATTATAGCTACATATTCAAATAAACTGGTCCAATTAAATAGATAAATAAAAACTATGTCTGTACCTGACTCTACTATGGGTTTACAACCACCTATTTAGGCAGTGGTATAACATTTTTATAATTAACGTCGCGTTTACCCTGAGTCTGATTGTATAGGTAGGCAATCAAAGTTAAAATCCTGATTATAATAAAACATATCAACCAACATGCAGTGTACGTGTACGTCCCGACTTAGAATAAAATAGAATATGCTTTATTGTATTACCTTAAAATAAATAAACACAAGAAAAACAAACTAAAATTACAAGGGCGATCTTATTGCTAGATAGCAATCTTTTCCAGACAACCAGATAAGACATATTGTTAACAGAAAAAAAATTATTAAATTACAGTGGATACAGGGTGTACCAAAAAGATATTATGGATAAAAAAAAATATACTTAACATTTTGACTAACTAAAATTATACAGAATATTACACAATATTAATACATATTATATTTACATTCTAATATCTAAATATTATACTAATACATATATACTATAGACCTAATCAAAGAGTCGAGGAATCAGAATGAACGCATACCAGTATTAGAATGAAACGAGGTCGAGCTATAAAATAATAGCCGAAATAGTCCAAAACCAAATAATTGTATTGATTTGGCTCGGTTATCCCTTTCCATTGGTCAAAATAGCTATTCAAATAAAGCCACATCGGAAATTAAATGAAGGCATAATTGGCAACCTTTTGATTTATATACAATTTTCCACTCAGCTTCCCTCAACGTCCTATAAATGTATAATATACCTACTAAAGGTGTTAGCTGGGGGTTGGGAGAGGCTAACACCGAAATTAAATCAGCTTTAATTCATTCAGTTGATTTTACAGGCATAATATATAGGATCTACCGGGTGATTATGAGTGGTATTTTTATCAAAGCGCCTCCGAGCTTCGAAGGGCATGTTAATTTGTCGGTCCCGGCTATAATAATATAGTTTTAGTCATCAAACCAGTCAGAGGGTGTAAGGTTTGAAAACTCCGACACAAAATCAACACTTCATAGCTTGTACGAGTAACTAAAGGTATTATTAAAACAAGAAAATTACGGGAAAATATTTATTTTTCATATTTTATTGATATTTACATGATCTTATTTATTACACAAGTTTCCTATGGGCGTTCTTATAGAAATTAAAAAAAAAATACCTGGGTATGTGTTTTTCGATTAAAATATTTTTACCTGCAAAAATCTTACGTACGTTTCTACCTATCCTAATATACAGAAAATTTTAATAGACATTATAATAATTGTAATCGTTTCAATTATCTCCTACAAACTATACACTTTCACATGCCTATCAGAAGATTCGTATCTTGTATAAAATACCTACTATGAAACTACAGCCTGTTTAGTTTACTGGGATGTGACCTTATTTACAATTAGCTTATAGGTAAATCACTCGAGGTGCATAGACGGATATCATCTTAGTATAAGAGTCCACGTGGCGACTATAAGGGCGTAGATGAAATCTGTGTAGTTGGGTTGTGCGTCGCTGGAGAGAGCGGACGCGTGGCACTCTGCCTCGTCGGCGCGGAGTTGCAGAAGCGGGACCCTGCGGCCGAGCTGGTCCTTGCATGTGGCACTACGCACGGCTCTCCTCAGCTCAGCACCCGCCTCATTCTCCTGCAGCCAGCGCCGCAGCCAAGCACCCAGCCACGCCAGCTCACACTCGCACCGCAACGGATTCCCCGTCAATATCAAACCACCTGCACACAAAAAACTTGTAAAGTTACAACTCGCAAATTGATGTGGCTCGACGATTCAGCCTCGTCTATAAAAGTTTCGAGTGGTGTATTAAGAATTAAAACTCATTACGAAGAGTTGCCAGGTACACTGTGCGGCGGGAGACTCGGTAAATTTTAATACTTGCTTTCGCCTGCGGTTCGTCCGAGCGATCGTGAATATTTAAACGAGTATCTAAACTCGTTTTTGAGATATTGTTGAGTTAATTAGGTCTGCTGCTGGTTTACAGCTTTGTAAAAGCTTTAACTGATGAAATAATGAAAACTAGAGATTTGTGTTTATAGCCTACTCTATAACAAAGTATTTATAACAAAATACAGAAAGTAAAACAAAAAAACAAGTCTTCTTCAAAAAGTTGTGTCAAATTTCAAATATTTTAACGAGGGGCACCCTTGTCACTTATTATTGGTAAAACTTCTGAAGAAGGCTTTTAAGATATTAGAAAACAAAAATTGGTATAAATAAGTTACTAAGCAGTTGCTTACCTGAGAGCAATTTGGTTGCTACATGACTCCAGCTTGTGAAATTAGGGTAGAAAATTCCTGGATTTAGGGTTGAAAGCTGGTTGTAGCTCAAGTCTATTCCCAGTTGAGGTATCTGCCCCAAATGTCGCATGAATGAAATTGGTAGTTTCGCCAGTGAGGTCTCTGTGATTCTTATAAAAATCTCTTGGCTGTCAGCAAAAGATTGGAAAGCTTCGTCGCATATTTTCTGCAGCTTTTCTCCGCGTATTTCCAGGTAGCGAATGTTTCCCGCGTCGACCCCGTGCAGCTGTGTGCTCATGTAATCATCGGTCCAATCAATCACCAGCTTGTACAGGGACGGGACCGAAGAAGTTACATTGGAGATGCGGAATGTAGAGTGGTTTATCGTACTCCACGACTGGATGTGCAAAGAACGCAAGGATGTTAGGGGACGGAAGGAATCTTGGTCAACTATGTCTAAATTCTTAAGTCCATTTAAATTTAAATGGGATAAACCACTCAACCATTTAAAACTATTTGGCGTTATTCTTACGATCGGATTGTACGAAACGTCGAGAGTGTTAAGATTATTCAAATGAAACCACATCTTTGGCACTAAAGAGGTAAGACGATTATGACTTAGATCTAAGTGGCGTATACCAACCAATCGTTTAACGTCAGTCTCCTTAAAACTGCTTATGTGATTTGATGTTAAATTGAGGATGGTCAAGTTCATCAAAGGTAGATAAGGCACGGACTTTAAGCTTGTGTTTGCAAGATTCAAATGCCTCAAGTTGGGAAGATTGTGAAACAGCTCTTTGAAGTTTGCCTTTACGAAGTTTGAACTAAGGTCCAGTTGGCGCAGTCCGCCGATGCTGGAAAATGTGTTATCAGATAGAACCGTTAATAGATTGTGACCTAAATTCAAGCTAAGTAGAAACTGCGTGTTTCGGAATATATTACTGTCTAAATATTCTATACGATTGTGTGACAAGTCGAGATACCGGAGCGTAAAGCCAATCTGGGACAGCGCAGTCACGGGGAACAGAGAAATGTCGTTGTAGCTCATGTCGAGATGCTCGATGATAGTGTTCTTAAAAAGATCTCTCGGTAATAATCTCAAATTATTATGACTCATTTTTAGATATCGTAATTTATTCAAGTTATAGAATTGTTCTACAGACAGCTGTGATATAAAATTATTAGAAAGATCTAATATTTGAAGTGAAATTAGATCGTTGAAAGATTTTCGCTTAACGGTATGAACATTATTGTTATGCAAATTTAATATCTCTAAATTGACGGCTTCACCGAAAGCATCGCTTGGTATGTGAGCGATTTTGTTATGTGACAAAATGATTTGTCGAATAGAGAGTTCCACTGCGATGAAGAAATCATTTGGCACTTCGTGGAGTTCGTTGTACGAACCGTCGAATATGTTTATTGAGGCTGTCGATCCACCGTCAATGCGACGGATGCAGTTCCGGCTCACGTTCAACGTAAACGTCACATCTACGTTTGACACGTTACAGAACGCACTCAGTGATATGTATGATAAGTTATTGCCCTGAAGCTCTAATATTTCAAGTTTTGGTAAATTGGCAAAGGTCTCGGTTTCCATCGAATCGATTATGTTACCCGCAAGAGATAAATATCTCAAGTTTGGTAAGTTTCTGAAACTGTGCTTAGTTAAGTTGTTGATTCGGTTGTAAGATAAATCTAAGTTTCTTAACTCTGGCATATAAGCAAAAGTTCCGCTCCGCAATGAACTTATAAAATTGTAAGCTATTCTGAGACTACTAAGCGATAACGATACATTTTGGTAATCGTTATTCATGACTATATCTACGATTCTATTGTACTCTAAGTTTAAATATTTGATGTATGGAAATGTAACAATTTCAGATAATATTAAAATATGAAAATCATTGTTGTCAAATGACAGCCAACTGAGATTCTCCAGGCCTTCCTCTATCTCAAAGGGAAAATACCCACTAAAGAGCGTCGAAGACGACTCCAACACGTGTAAAGAACTCGTGAGATTGGAAAAAGCTTGCGGGTGCACGTAGTACAAATCGTTAAAACTTAGATTTATCTCTTTCACTGGCATACTAGCCGGAAAAACGTTTTTATAAATCTGTGCAATCCTGTTCCCTCTCAAGTTAATAGTGCCGAGCGAAGTGGACCAGTCTAGAAATTCGTTTGGTAACAAATTAGATATCCTGTTGTAGCTTAAGTCGAGGTAACGAATGGAGCCGGGTTCGATCGTTTGAAGTACGGAGGGTATTGAAGTTAAAAAGTTCCCAGCTAGTGAGAGCGTCTGAATCCGGCTGGGCAGTGCGGGCGATTCCTCCAGCCAGTTGTAAGCCAGAGACAAATGGCGGAGGCGCGCAACCTCTCCCAAGCTGTCCGGCAACGAGGACAATTTGTTGTGTTCCACTTCGAGATGCTCCAGTGAGTTTTTCAACGATAAAAATAGATCCCGGCTAATAGAAGTCAATTTGTTGTATGAAACGGATAATCTCTCAATTCGATTATTTGAAAATACCGTTCTTGGGATGACCGATAATTCGTTAAGGTCGAGAATAATTTGTCTAATCTGAACTTCTTTCAAGATGCTGATTTCAGAGAATTCGTTAATTTTATTATTACTTAGGTCTAGTTTTTCTACTTTTTTCGTTTTGTTGCTGTTACAGATGAGTTGAGTATCGAAAGTTATGAAGTTATGCCGTAAATGTATGGATTGTAACCTAGGGAGATTAAATAGTAAATCACAGGATAGTTCGTGTAGGAAGTTATTGGATAGTTTTAGGATGGTGATGGAAGGTGGCATAGAGTCCGAGCTTATGCTCCGCAGATGATTTCCTTCCAGATCCAGCTGCACGAGATGGTAGAGTGAAGAGAAAGCCTGTGGCTTCAGTTCGTTCAATTGGTTGTTGCTCAACGAAAGGCTGGTCAAAGTTTCTTCTAAGTGATGCCATTTAATTTCTGGTCCAATATATACTATGTTATTGCTAGAAGAAAAAACTTTAATCAAAATCTAAAGCTGCGGAGTGAAACTTTGATTCTTTTGGTTTAAAACTTGCACTTACTTCTGCAGATTTAACCAGTTTAAAACTTTTAAATCTTTTAAACCCTGCTGCGGTACTTCAGTGAATTCGTTGTAACCGAGGTCTAAGGATGCCAATGTCGCGGCCATGGAACTGAAATGGATTATTCTGTTATAATTTAAAAGCTTTTACAAACTATTCGCATAAAGATATGGAATGAAAAAAATTACCTTAATGCATGTAGTTCTATAAAATGTAATTTGTTTGCCACCAAGACAAGGGTTTGCAATCTAAGTCCATCTAATGCACTCTCAGGGATAACTTCCAGATTAGACATGCTTATATCCAGATGTTGAAGCTCTATCCGTGGCCATTCTGAAACAAAGATACCATTTCCAAAATACTCACAGCCAACCTAGCATTTTGGCAACGCGGCGCGGCAGATACAGAAATAAACCCAAACCTACTAAGCTAACAAATACAAATGGAACATCAAAAACATTTCAGTTTCATTATAGACTTGCTATCAATAGAAATAAAGATTGAGTTTGCGAAACGTGAAGTTTTTTCTTTAATCTTATGACAAAAAACGTCATATATGTAATTTTTATGAAATAATTCCTATCCGACGTTTGTGGCAAGCGTTTATATGGTTTAGTTTTATTTCTATGACGACGCAGCTGGATTCCTAAGACCTCGATTAACTGCTTGATGAAAATGTGTATGGATTGCTTTGGATACTAGGCACTGATACTTTGCTATTCTGTGACATTTTTCCACGCGTGGCCGAGTCTCACGCAAGTCAGCCAGTAGGTACTTTAATATTTTATCTTTGCAACCACACGCCACATAAGATTTATTTTTATGAGGTTTGGATTAATGTCGCAGGTGCTTTGTGCAATGGGACCAAATGAAATATCATGTTGCATAAAGAGGGTTGCTGTCTGTGCTCTCCTAAAATGCACGTTTCGGTTGAAACAACATAATTAACAACGTAGGTGTTCTTGCTGTTGGCTCTTTGCATATTGTGGTTGTTAGCAAGAGTTATATGTAAATGTAAATCATCTTTGTGACAACAATACAATACCTACTAGTTTCCTGAGAAACAAAAGAAACTATTAATGTTTATTTTGATGTTGTTTGTATAAATTTTACCATTATGAAACATTTCTAACAAAAATACTTTTGTTTGTATGTTCATCTATTCAGCAACTCCAAAAATGAAGCACGCAATGCCTAAAGAATTTTCCATCAAACCTTTCAAAAAATTTATATAGAATAATATTTGGGAACTGAAACAGGCAGGCAACTCGGAGGGCACATTGTCGTCTATCGGAAAATGCGGAAAATATAAACTGTCAAAACAAATCGACAATGCAACATCTGTTGTTTTCCGACCAAACAACGGTTTGATGGATTTGATATTGCGATACCTGCTTATTCACAAATTGTAGCCGAATAAAAATTGGCAAATAATCATTGACAGATCGAAGGGGGTCTCCATATTATTGATGAGGGTAAAGAGGGTTTGGCTATCGAAAAACTTAAGTTTGTATTATGGTTTGATAAGGTAACAATTTTGTATTAACACTCTAATAACCTCTATAATATATTTCAGCCATTATTTTATGATTGTACTAAGTATATGTTATTTTAAAATAATGGCTACGAGATATTTTTTGGATTTATGTTGCGTAACTTAAAACACAGCCAGTAATCGTCATAGACGGCATGCCTGCGGTGTGAGTAGGTATTATTAGCCTTCTAGTCTAGAATGTCATAGGCGGTAGATTTACATTAATTAACACGCAATAGTAGGATCTGATAAATAGGCTGGCCCAATCGATTTATTGCCCAGTAAATCTCTAGATATGCAGTAGCATGATGAGCTTATAGCTACGTTCATACTATGTTTATACCATAAGCTTCAAATTAGGATTAATGTCGCACTGAGCTCATCAAGGCACTCATGTTGAATAAAATCAGCATGCTATATGGTTGTTCAAATTCATTAACATTTCATACAAAATATATGGTAAACTGAAACATAACGATGAGATTTGGTAGGTAGGAAATATTTTCCTAATGTAAAATTGAGTATATTAGAACCAATGTTTTTAGACTAAGGAATATCCGTAAAAAAAAAATGTGGTTTTTAAATAATGCTCCTAATTTAATATTATAACTTCGATTAAACATTTCTTTAACTTTAATACGAATCGTTAAGTTTTAAGCTCGTGACATATGACATACCTACAAGCGGCATCGGGCGTGGGCGAGGTGCGAGCGCGCCGCCTCTGTTTTCATCCTTAGTACAAAATGTACATATATTATGTCCTGTGTTCCGCCTGCGCCGTGCCTTCGCCTTATGTCGTTTCAGAATCGGCCTAAGGCGAAGGCTCGGGTCTAAGAAAAACTTTTTATAACAAAATCTGTAAGCGACGCGTCTTGCAATTATTTATTTTTTCCCGCCTGCCCTATGCTTTCGCCTTATGCAGTTTCTGTATAATTCAGGCCTGAGGAAGCACGCCCCTCTCACACGCGTGATAAGTCTAAGTAAGGGCATTTGTTTGCATGGTGGCAAACTTTAAGACGGAAAGATCAATACTTCTCTATCGAGGTCCATTTACTATGCTACACCCTGTACAAACTGTACCGACAAACACCTAGATGTTTTGGAGTGAAAACTGTACATACTTCGTAATAAATAAGGTTGTAAGTTAAAGTTTATTTTAGTAACCTGGGAACCGGTGCATGGGCACGGCGATACAGGACATGTGCTTGGCGCGGCACGAGCAAAGTGGGCTGCGCGCGCATGCCTCCAACTCTTCCGGCGCCAGCGAGCCCACCAGCAGGCACGCCACCAGCGCCGCCCGCTGCCACGCCCGCGTCCACCACCCATCGCCAAGCACCATCACTGGAACAATACCATTATTAGCTGTGGCGCCGATATCCGAGGAAAGGTAGTCTCGTAGAGGTCCTACTAGATAAAGACCTGAATGCGTTCTTCTACTTCGGCATACACTTCGGCCATATAGCACGCAGAAATGCCGATAACATTGAAATACTTATAGTTACGGGCAAAATCGAGGGC
Organism: Lobophora halterata; assembly: GCA_932526365.1. Classification (NCBI taxonomy): domain Eukaryota; kingdom Metazoa; phylum Arthropoda; class Insecta; order Lepidoptera; family Geometridae; genus Lobophora; species Lobophora halterata. The sequence goes on from OW052012.1 coordinate 6,477,293, forward strand.
AAGCGACCAAGAGGACGAAGTCCAATGCGATGGTCAGACTAGGTGGCAGAATGTCTGGAAATGCCAGTGAATGCGCACTCCACAATGCCGAAGATAGAGAAAAGTGGAGAAAAGTAATTGAAGGTGTCCTTGCAAGACGTCACGATCCTCAGCAGTGAGGGACCGATCGAGGACTCCCTCCTCGATCGGTGTGGTGGTTCTTTTACAATGAGGTGCAGATAGCCGCAGACCGAATCCGTTGAAGACAGGCCATCATCCACACATTTATAATTAATAAAATGGGACACCAAGATATTACGACCTTCTGTCATGAAGTACTGGCCACAAAGACAATTGCTAGGCGTGGCCCAAGCGGACTCTCCTCGTTCTACGTAGCTACGTTTTAACCACTGGGAGGCATCCCCTGCAGGACGCGAGATCCCGTCTAGATGGGTATCAATACAGTGCCAGATATCAAAGTCCTGGAGAGCACTGTTCTGGTCACGGGCAGGCAAAATGCTATCTATAACTATATAATGATTTTAAAAAATCATAGAAGTTACCTATTTTTCTGTGCTTATTTACTGTCTTGGAGATAGATCTGCTATTGTAATAAATAAAATAATGGTCTATTTTACTGTGCGTAGTGTGTGTCTTTGAGATATTATATATGGGGATATATATTATATATATATATATATATATATATATGTAGTAGGTATTCATCGCCCCTCTAGTAATTATTCTGCTTTTAGATCAAAGGAGAGTCTACACAATAGAAGTATCGCTTCAACGACAATATCTTGTAGAGTTTAAGAGGCTTCGGCTAAGTGCCACTGCTGTGATATCTACTTGATTATGATAAATATAGTTTGTATCAGTAAGCTTTTAAAGTGAGCTTTCACAATAAGAAAAATTCGATTTCAAGAATGCCAAATATCAGTCCAATCATCTAATAATCATCCACCCTTGGATACCTACACACCCACACCCTTCCAGAGTTTCATCTCTGTTATTATAAAATAATTATTTCAAGGTATGAATTAATAAAAAAAACAATAAAACAGCCCTTATGGGTACTGCTTATAAAAGAAATGTACAGAGTTTTTGTAGAATAGTTTGCCTCATCATTTTTTTACACATTATTTTTTGATTGGTATACGTTCAATCATTAAAATTGTAGCTCAAAATTGCTTCAATTTCTTTGTTCCGCAAAAAAATGGAGCAAATAATCGAAATAGGGCAGATTATGTATTCATATCACTATCCTCATTTTCCCTAAAATTGTTTTGTCGATGGTCGTATTGATCGAAAACTCATTTTGCTGATACGGTTTTGGTTGTTTCGAATAGGTATACATAATATGTGGATTTTAACATTTATTTTATTTGTAATATATTATATAAACAAACTTAGATAAAATAAATAATTATAACTTTCTTAATAAATTATAAAAAAAAATTTGATCGCCCCCTGTAGGTACTATTTATTTTTAAATATATTCTGTCATGTTGTGTACAAGTAATAGTTATATAAGAATATTTATAAAAGCTAAAAGTAATAAATGTGGCAATAATTAAAAGTAATAGTTTGATTTATGGATGTTAACACCGGTGCCAGTTTTAATTACAGCTATTAGGGATGTACCACATGTTTGCCTAATGGATGGTAGTTCTAAGTTAGTAATGTTTAGATCTGCCACATTACATGGATATTACCGAAATCATTTAAATAGTACCTAATTCGATACCATTTTTCTCAGATAAAAAAATATATAACCTAGATTAATTCATTAGCCTATGTTACCTACTGAATTTTTTGCCCCCTATCCAGCCATGCAAACAAAAAAACCGGTTTTGGGTTTTTTTAATCAACAAAAAGGCCTTTGTCGCTAATGCCGCCCTGATCAATTTAACAAAAATTGTACCTTTATTTAACTTAAAGATAAAGTCAATTTTAATCTATAAACTCAGGACTTAACCAAAAAGGTTTTTACCCCGTATTTTTTATTTCTTATTTTTGTCGTTTATGACAATACTAACAAATGAAACATAATAATATACTTCAACCAAGTTACGATTTTCTTTTGGCATATTTATTGCCATAAGTTCACAAAATATAAAACAAAACAAACAAGGGCGTTGGAGTTACAAAGAGCATCAAAGAGCCTAAAGAGGTTTTACTTGTTTACTTTGAAGATTCAAATGGTTTTGTATCAAATATATATTTTAACTCGTGTTTGGCCAAAGGTCAGCCCACTCATTGAGTTTCCTATTATCAAACGAATTTCATCAACAGCTCGGCTTGAAACAATGGCTTTTTTTAAAAGTTTAACTGAAAGAATTTGAGTGTTTGTTGAAAATAAAAGAGTAATTTGATTTTTCACACACGAACTCTCAAAGGGAATTTGTTTGGCGGGAATATACAGTTCGTGAGACCAATAGCGCGATCATTTCAAGCTTATACCAATAAAATAATATAAAATAAGATTCAAGTCTGTAGTTTTAGGGTACCTTATTTATATTTAAATAAGCTGCTATCAGCTACTTTGGCCAAGTGGTAATAGGATAAAATATAGCCTACGTGCTTTTTAAGCACATAAACTCTTAATAATTTCAGCCGAATCAGTTCAGTGGTTTTGGCATGATCGAGGTACAAACATCTATTTATACACCCCTACAATATTTACTTTTAAATGACTAGTAAGACTGCACTGAAATCACAAAATATTGGATAGATGATATATAAAAAAATCTCATCCTGCTTATAAAGTTTGTCAAAAATAACATTTAGCATGCAATTTTGTTATAAATAAGCCTAGCCAAGCCTACCTATTATTTCTGGACCAACTGTTTTCTTTGCCGACTGTAAAAAGTTGTTGGATTATTTACGCTCCGCGATGGTGCTTTATGGCAGTCGGGGAAATAAAGATTGGAGTGGCGCCAGGAAGCCAGCCGAGAGAATGAATGCATACGAACATTTCGGCAGGATATCAAATTAGATTGCAGAGATGCCGCTGCGGTCGTTTTCGCTACAATTGGGATGATGCTGTTAATCAAAATCAGTGTTTGACTTGAGTCTGGGTGTTTCCTGTTCTTTATGAACTTATGTTATTAAAACAATGTACATATACATCATTATTCTATAAGTTAATTGGTTCCCATAAGCTCTGCTAAGTTTGGAGCTAGATGGCGTTGTGAGAAATGTACATTCATTATTATTGTAATATTTTTATTATGTCATATGTCATAACGCCTCTTCGCCAGATCGTAGCATATCTACGTCATTTCCTAGCATATTTAACAACGCTGTAGCACATTTACGACATGGTGTAGAATTTCACGTCTCTTATAAGTTCCTTTGCATATTGCAGTAGTTCCTCAGCTCAGTGCTTCACTAGCTGGACGCCATTTCGTAGTACTGTTACGTCTTTTTGTAGCACAATTTTGTGCGCTATGCTGTAACACCTATACGTCATGTCGTAAAACTCCTACGTTTCTACGTAGCACATGGTCTAACATGGTGTTCGATTAAGTACCACCTTTTCTCAATGTCATAGCACTTCCTCGTCTATTTGTAGCACATATTGTTCAATGCCCTAGCACCTCAACGACATCTCGCAGCACTTTTACTACTCGGTCGAATAAACATGACACCTGGCTGACACTCTCACTTGGAACTTCATACTTCCCCCGCTGCCCTGCGCGGTGCCCTCTGTGCTTCTTCTTCCTCTAATTGCGAAGCCTTATCATTACTTATCATCACCAAGTATTACAGGACCTCTTCTTTACCAAGATTATCCGATTCCACGCTGTACTTTGCAAAAACGTCATTTGAGCCAGGTGTCATGTTGATTCGTCCGAGTAGTACGCATCGTTGTAGCACATGGTTTGCAATGACGTAGAACTCTACAACATCTTGTAATACTCCTAAGTATCTTTGTAGGCCCTTTACGTTCCACCGTATCATCTCTACGACCGTTTTAAAAGAATGCCGCTTAAATATCCTCAAATAAATTTAAGTTCCCCTGTCTGGAGAAATAGGTCAATAAGAAAGGAATTAAAAGATGAAAGAGAGTGTAAAGTTGTCAGGCATAAAAAGTGTGGAATTATTTTAAAGTATTAGAAGCAATAAGTAGAGAAAGCTTTTGCGCAGATTTCCACGTTAATGGTAATCTGGGAGAGTTCCAAGTGCGGTAATCGGATCAGCCGCCACCTTAAGTGTATTTGGAAAATCTTTGGAGTATTCCCAATAAAAGAAAATTTTTAGTATCAGTCATTTTGAATATCTTGCAGGAGCCAACGCCCATTAAGTGCGGTGTCAGACTAGCGTATTTTTGTCGCACGCATACGGGCGGATCGGTACTCGTGAAATGAAAGCGTGTCGCACGACAGGCGTTTACGCACGGTTTTTTCTAACTAGTGTAAGAGCGGGTACACATTGGGCGTTTTAAAACGCGCGCTTTGCTAACGCGTGTTTTGAGAACCCCGAATTCTATTAAAATTTCACATGCGAGCGCGCGCTGCTTGTCAAGCGGAAAGTGTAGTTTTCTTCGTTTTTTCTAATTCAATTGAATTCAGGGTTCTCAAAACGCGCGTTAGCAAAGCGTGCGTTACGAAACGCCTAATGTGTACCCGCTCTCAGTAGCATGAGGCGTCTCTAGCGGCTTGTCGCTGGTATAAGCCCTGCAAGAAATAAAACACCAGTGGCGAATCCAACTGAAACCGCGCTAATATTGCTCAAATCATCATTTTATTGCTTATAATTTATGTACAGTCGCCTGCGTTAAGATATCTACGTTTCAAACTTTTAAAATTATATCACAGTGAAAATGTTCCTTAAAGCGTATACAGCTTAAGCACAAAAATTATGTCAGTGTCACTATGACAGAAATTTTATGAATACATTTTCTCATCAATTTAGTTAACAAGATTATAAGTATACACTTTTATGACATTATTTCATAGATGGTGACATTATTTTCGAGTTTTTGATGCGTACCTAGATCTTAGTAAAATTTAGCACTGCGACATTATTTTCGAAATTTAGGACGTAGATGTCTTATTATTTATTGGAAGTTGCTTTTCTGAGAAATTAGTGTACTACTCGGGCGAATGAACATGACACCTGGCTCGAATGACGTTTGTGCAAAGTACAGCGTGGAATTGGATAATCTTGATAGAGAAGAGGTCCTGTAATACTTAGTAATGATAAGTAAGGATAAGGCTTCGCAATCAGTGGAAGAAGAAAGACGGAGGGCGCCGCGCGGGGTAGCGGGGGAAGCATCAAGTTCCGAGCCACGTGTCAGCCAGGTGTCATGTTCATTCGCCCTAGTAAGCAGTTGATGTTACAAAATTGTAATAAAACTTATCCTTATTCTCCTTAACATAGTTTATCAAAAGTAGTTCGTGAGAGCATACAGTAAACGAAACAAAAAGAAAACATTCATATCTCGAGTTTTGTGAACTTATTTTTGCAACCGTTGGATTTCCTCAGTTGGTGGAAAAGTTACTCGTGTTCCTTGTTGTCCCAGATATTTAACTCGATAAAGTCCGCTACCAACTTTAACTACAATACTTTGCTATGTTCAAAATGCTAGTACGAAAGTGCAGTGGAAAAACGTGAATAAAATAATAAATCAATAGTATTACATATTTTTTTTACTATAGTAAACATTTTAGCGCTGGCGACTGTACATTAATACATTGTGCAAGTACATGAACTGTACACAATCAAGGTTTACAAAAACATAGAACAACCGAATTCAATCAGACTGTTCTAGTGACCGTAGGCACCACTGAAAAGTCACAGGGAACAAAATACGCAATTTAGTTTACTAAAACGACTTTTTTTTTCAGCTACTTTGATTTAATAACTAAACAACTGAACCGATTTTTATAAAATTTCTATGGGACCAATCTGAAAGTACCTATAACCTCTCAATCAAAAAAGAGAATGTAAATCATTTTTTTCAAATCAGTTAATAAACAAAAAAATTATTGAGGTATCAAACATTAAAAAAAAAAAACAATCGAATTGATAACCTCTACCTTTTTGAAGTCGGTAGAAAACTACAAGTATATGGACTAGATAAGGACATAGACCGTTCAAAACTATAAGTACATGTACTGTATGAGTTCATGTTTCTCTTTGACCGAACCGTGGACAGCGGCGCCCAGTAATCTGGGTAATCTAATTGCAGCCTGCATCAGCGGGGCGATGGGCAAAACATAATTACTGATGTAAGTTAAATAAACTAGCCTTTCTTCCGAAGCTGGAGAATTATCATTTGGAATGTTTCTGCATAGTTAAAACATCGTAGCAGTCTTGTCGCTGATTACACAGTCTACGGCAGCGTAGGACTGCTGTGGTATCGTTGCAGTCTCGTAGTTGATTACACAGTCTACGGCGGCGTAGCACTGCTGTGGTATCCTAGCAGTCTCGTAGCTGATTACACAGTCTACGGCGGCGAAGCACTGCTGTGGCATTGTAGCTGTTTCGTAGCTGATTACACAGTCTACGGGTGGCGTAGCACTGCTGTGGTATCGTAGCAGTCTCGTAGCTTCGTACAGGTCGTTCGTTCGTGTTAGTTGTTAGTGTACGAAAGAAGCCTCTTATAGTACGATGACACAAGGCTTCTTTACATGCTACACGCCAGTGACTTCGCCTATAGCGTGTAAAGTCACCCAGTGTCATCGGCGTTTTTAATAGCGTGTAAAGTCACCCAGTGTCATCGGCGTTTTTACAATCTACTGGTTGGCAATCCTTCCCAAAAGCTAACACGCTAGCTTTTAAAAACGCCAACAATTAGCGAGTTAAAAAGCCCTGTTTCATCGTACTATTACAAGCAAAATTGAAATGGATGATTGCACATGACCCTTGTTCATTTAAGATCATGAAAGTGCACGAAATGAGCCTCTTTGAGGCGCACTTGAAATCCTTTCACCACACTTGTTCGAAATAACTAGTGAAGAAAAATACTTAATTATGTATTTTGCAATTCATTTTTAATAATATATAATTAATAGTCGCATTTAGCTAGCCTATTAACGTGCCTATTAATATTAACCTGAATATATTATTTTTGTGTACGTTTAAATATATCAAAATATCTAATGTTAATCTAACTTAGCTTTAGCAGCTATGTCCATACAAAATTAATGGTACAAATATTGAAAGGCATAAAGATTCCTAGTAGCAAGATCTCCACAGAAGGTTTATAACATATCGAGCAACTAATGGTCCCACTGCAATGTGTAGGAGATTTATCGAACCTTCCTCCATTTTCATACCGCTCGAGATGCAGCCAATTTACTGATCCGAATACAATCGAAATATATCTTTGTAATATAATAGGTATAATTAAAACAGATAATTAAGTATTTTATTCACATCATGACATAATATAAAAGATGGTGGTGAGGTTGGACCTATATAAAATATAGAATAAATAGATTTGGACATTTAAATGTATGCCAAAATTACTGAACCAATTGAGATAAAAATTGGTATCGGTATAGTAAGTAAACTAAAAAAACTCATGGTCTATTTTTCAACACGATACCACGCGGGTACTGCACAAACAGTTTTTTTTAAATTTCGACGCAGTGACATGATCCTCTGCAATAGTCTAGCGACGTTGAACTGGAAGGTCCTAAGTGACTTCGATGAAAGTTGAGGCCAACAGGAATGGTCTGAAATAAATGGCTTATGATATTCGCGATTCCTACTTTAGCTCCCACTTAAGCTATAAAAAGTTATAAAAGGTATTTGATTTGTTTTAAGTTTTTATCCATACATTTTGTTTTCGCTTAAGGAAACATTAGGAAAAATATGTGAAAAATCCCTGCCCGAAATTGTGAATGCAATAACTTCGAAGGAAAGGTCTTCAAATTACGTTTTCCTGTAGCTACAACGGTAAAGGTTGCTGTTTCATCGCAAATTACACCCGTAAATTGTGACTTGTCCCTTGTATAACCTGTAATGCTCAATAAAAAACCCTTAAATAGATACCCAAATTCTGTAAAAAGAAAAAGAATCTGTAAAACAAGTTTTCATTGCAGTTTATGGCATAAGAAAAGTGCATACCTACGTGTGCTGACTCAGAAGCAAAAGGAGAGTAAATCTTCCGGGGCTTTAAATCATATTTTTTTCTGTTTTTTGTATGTATTTTGCTTTTCAAAGAAAAAGCTTAGAAAATAAAGTGATAATATTATTAAAAGGGAGGGATGCCAGCAAAATAATATTGTTACTTATTTAAAAATAACAATAAAACATCACAATACCAGTTCTCAGCACAAACGATATTAAAAGTCCCAAAATACAATTCTTTCTCGACGCTTATTATTTTTTGTTATGCCGCAAAATATTGCCTATCCTTTGATGTAGGCTTTACTCAAGAACTCAAATAATAAGCGGAATCACTTAATAAAAACATATATAATAAATTGTTAAGCACGTAGGAACGATCCATTAAATTACGACGACCATTACCAAAATACACAGAAATGTACTTACGAATAGTTATAAAATAAATCACATTCCAAAATCACCACTCGAATCCAAAGTTTGCTTAAACTATTAACTTATACTGCTTCATTGACACTTAGGTGTTAAATTCACTGTGGATTAGGATTGATATTTTCAGTGACATTTTAAAGTTCACTCTTCGAAGTGGATGGTCCAAGTAGGGAGTGGACAGATGGCGTACGCGTGTAGCGTCAGCGGCGGTTGGCTTCAGACTAACGGCAAGGCTGCGAGCCGGGCGGGAGGTGCTACCTCACAGGTGAGGACCTCTCAGCCTTATCATATCATCAGCTAATTCGTATATGTAACCTGACGGCTGCCTTGGCCGTTGTGTCGACCGCTGTTTGTCTCCCACAAGGCAATTTTTTTAGGAGCTGTTGGTCCGCGGTGCAAATCTAATTGAAAAATCTATTGGATGACTTTGGATAAAGATAGTGGTTTCTCTTGTTCATCAATTAGTCACTTAACACCAACGGGTACTTGTTCAGATATTATACTCGTAATTGACATTGTGATAGTGATCGTAAATCTCACTTAAGCTTTTGATCCGACAAACTTAAATGTATTTATTGATCTAAATCTAATTAGAACTGAAAACCACCATGATAATTATTAACCTTCCAATCGCAAATGTAATCTAAAAGTTTGGATAGTTTTGATTTCGTTCTATTAGACCCAGCATATCCTCTACATTTTTAGATATAAAATAATAAAGCCGGCCAAGCATGAGAGGTCAGCTCTGCCTCGAGCTTTACCTAAATCCCTTTAGTTGATTAACCCATCAAATGGATATAGTTATGGAAAGACAATATTGTCTTTTCGTAAATATGTGACCCTTTTTTCCACTAAGGACGGACACCCGTGACTTCGCTAAATAAATGTGTGTTGTTGAACCAGTAGACCGATTTCGATCAGTTTTTTTTTTCTTACATAGAAGTCGGTCGTCCCATCTGGCACAGACGATTTTGTTTCACGCTTAATAACCCGGAGGATGAGAACAAACATTAAAATAGGAATGAGCCTTACGGGACGCGTTGTAAAGAGTCGTGCTCGCATGATTGCGGCGCGGCGTTTCTGACTACATTTTTATTTTAGTGTCGGCGTTCGAGCTAATGGCAGAATCATAAAAGTTGTACGCTAGTTACGTTCGGTGAATCGTACCCGGGTTGATTGTTCGCTGGATACAGAATGCGTCTAGACGATATTGTTACAAGTAAGGGGAGTGAAGCTCAAACAAAAAGATGATTGTAGTTAAGCATATCTACTGCGTGTAATGAAGCGCGGGAGAAATTGCGTAGTTTCCACTCCAGTGGTGAGATTCTCATAAAGTCGCGGTTTACTTACACAAGCTGTGAGGACTACGTCTAACTTCATGGCACAAAATATGTTGCTTCTTGAGCATGTAGAACGCAACTAAAACATATTTTCTTTGATAACTTTAAAAATCAAAGAGATTAAACAGATAAACATACTTTTAGCAATTGACAAGTATGATCTCCTCGCAATATTAAAACAAATTCTAATTCTGAATACGTATAATTACGTATTCTATCAAATAATGAGTTTTATATAGTTAAAGTTTTTTGTTAACAATAAAGTTTATTTTATTTTTTATTTGATTATTATCAAAGGTACATTTTTAAATTAATGGATACTTATCTAGGAGACACTGCTTATTATATTATAGTATACGAGAATGCACAAGAATTCATCTGAATTATGTTAATGATACAATCTGGTATAATGGATACTCAAGTTTTATCTTTGTAATTCAATTTTGTTTAACACTTTTTATTATATTTCTGTTGTAAAAATGCTCTCCTGTTTTTTATGATAGGTTAATTGTAAACATTGACCTGAATTCATGTTAATGAGCCAACCATGAAATCTTTGTTAATGAGCCAACCTTTTTAGTGGCATTCATGGACTTCTCTTATTACCCACTTGAAAAGATCACAACGTTTTACATTGCAATATAGCTAGTTAACCAAGTAATTAAAAGTTATTTTTTTTATACTTAATTTATAAATCATATCGATGATAGCAGTCGGTTGCGATTTGTAAACTATTTTAAAGGAATTTACACTCTCTTCTAACGTGTCACTAGTTCCTTCGAACACTGGTTCAGTGTTCAGTTCAGTTCAGAACAGTGTGGTGAAAGGATTTCAAGTGGGCCTCGAAGAGGCTTCATTCGTGCACTCGACACATGTTTTCGAACTTACACTGATGAAGGAATTTACACGGATGAGCGTCGAACATTGTAACATACATATTATTATATGGGTGAAAATAAAATTTTACATGAATCAATACCTACCTGAAAAAGAAGATATAAATATAAATGTATTATAACGATTTACTCCACAAATATATTTTTACATATGATTTTTGAAAGCACAATTTTAGAAGTGTTATAATGATGTCATTGGGTATACGAGTATCTCTTCTATTGAACTTGTTTTTAATTTGGAAAATGTATGCGGCATTTAGCAGTATTAAACAATTATTGTAAGTCCGCTTCAAGTACAATGTGAAATTACCAAACAATATTTTCACCGTAAACATCAACTTCTAAAGTGTTATCGCTATTACGTCAGGTAATCAATTTTCATGAGCTTAAAGCTTTGAAACTTTGCTAGGATTTACTTTTAATGTTATTTCAGAGTATTTTAGTTCAGCTTTTGACTACAGCTCAAGTTTTAAGCGTCTAGAGCTGTTTCTAACTTACTTATTAATATATGATATTAGCAAACTGAGAATTTGATATATTTCTTTAATAAATAATATTAAACTGTTTTCAACGACCTACTTCGACAAACCATAAAAATCTATTCTTATGCCGTTGCTGCGTAATATAACAAAGCATACTTGTATCATACTTGTATATTTTGTATATATAGTTTTACAAACATAACTTGCATTATAGTTTTAACAATCTAACAGTACTTAAGTAAGTACTTTAGCGACTGTCAACATTATAGGACTACACTAAAAAATGTAAATCCAATAAAGACTGTACGTCTAAATAATAAGCCTAAGTTATATTACTTCTAAGAGCTGTGGATTTTGTGTAATAAAAAAAGAAAAATAAAATAAAGATAGTTTTGTGCATCAAAATTGCAGAACAGTATTTCCCGTTACTTTGTACCTACAAATGTGTACCTACAGACAGAATGATTGAAGATATTCTTGTATGATCAAGAATACTTAGAATTGGTCTGCAATATCAACGTCCTCGAATATTACAAACCATATCATCAAACGCTACATTTCCTACAGTTTTACATGGATTTTACCGCCAAGTATTTCCTTCTAATACTGCGGTAAGGAAGATAGCAAGCGCGAAGTAGCTTCAAATAAAGTGCACATAATTGTCAAGGTGAGTGGTGCACGGTACAGTCGCAATTATTTACCGGCTAGACATAGGGGGACGAAGAGTCTTGAGCTCGCGCCAAGAGCCTTCCTCGGCGGTCGCTGAACGACCTACCCACACTTGCCGTACCTATTCATAAGCTTTATATGCGAATTCTTAGCCTGCATTCCACACATACTTACTACGTTCTTTTAATTTGAATTGAATATTAATAGTTTAGTTGGGTATTTTGATTTATTTATATTACGGGCGGCACAAAATGTAAATCAGGAACAATCTTGAATGAAATATTCAATAAATTTTATATAAAGCCTTAGAGTTTCATAAATGCTTAAAAAATAATCGAATGTTAATTTAAGTTTATGTAAACTTAGATAATTTTATTTAAAAAATACTTAGAAATGTATACGAGAATGATAAAAAAACACGCAGTCATTTCACAAAGAAATTTTGTTCTGAAAGGGAATGCTCAGTTTCATTTGAAATACCAGGCGTTAAATTAGCAAAAGGTACTCCTTAAATATGTGAAATACTTGTGGTCATAGTAAAATGTGCAAAGTGAATGTATTTGTTGCGAAAATGCAGAAATACTATGACATTTCAAAAAAGAAAGGGAACTTGAAAAAAAAAATGCTAGCACCAATAGTGATTAGTGAATTGAAAACGTATTCACACTAACGAATGGACAAATACAGTAGTATCTACCTATCATACATTTTACACAACTATTACGAACATTTTTGCAAATCCATTATTAATAAATAAAAATAATGAAATACCTACATTATAATCAAACATGCTCAGGGTTTTGACTTTGCAGACATTAAATTGAGTAAAGTTTGAAGCTGGCAGAGTAAAATTATAATAAGTTGCTCCAAGATTTACTTTGCCTTGGGATTTCAGTAATGAAATGCCGCTCAATTTATAAGCAACTACTTCATTATAAAAACCATGTACTTACTGGGTACAAATGATAATTGTTTCAAATTTTCATTACGACTTGAGACCTAAGTTAGGTTAGAAAGAACACTTTATTTTATATAAATTGCATTCTTAGACATGGATGATACACAACGTTTTTTAAAATAAAGTAACCGAAACTACCTACATACTTACAGAATCTGAAGAAATCTCTCAACTTTAAATCTCTCTGTCATACAAGTACCTATGTCGTATAGCGACCCAAAACAGAAGAATCTTAAACTTTTACAACTTTCCGAGTTCTTTTATAAAAATGTTACTTTGCTTTTCACAAGCGTCATCCGTGTTTCTCTTTTCCTATTGTCCTTGTCCCCCGATTCCTTTGGGGCCAGTACTTCCCGACCTGCAAATTGCGGAACTCTAAAAAGGTTAAGATGTGCTAAACATCAAACTTTTACGATGTCTTTGCTGCGAGGCACGTTACGCTATTCACTTTCTTGCCTTGGTTCGCTCTGGAAATTAAAACCACGCGTAGAATATTTTAATTTTATTTATTCAGAGACAATGAACAGCTTTAAAATACATTATAATCAGTGACTATAATATAGTAGTTACATAATAATAAAACATTACAATACTCGTCAGTCCACTGCTATTATATAATGCAGAGAACATTACCACCTATATTAGTGCCAGACTAATCCCAGTAGACCAGTACTGAATTTCAAGATAATTTGTATACGAGTTACTCTGGTCCATTAACTGCTTGAATAAAAAATCTCGTTAAAACTGAACTATTTTAGAGTAATAGAAAATACGACTCTCACTGAAACTTAGATTCGTGTGAATTTTACAAATGGCATCATAGAAAGCTTTCTTTACCTCAAGTTCGTATACTACATAGAGATATTTTAATTTAGCCCGGAGCGCGAACTCGTGCAGTGAAAAGATAATAGCGGTTCTTAAAATAAAGCCATTCCGTCATTATTCTGTGACACGCTACCAACGCCACTGCTGGCATGAAATACCTACAATACATATCTTGAAGAATACTAAGTCTAAAAAGTGTACCTTAAGGGGAATCCGAATTCCATACAAAATGATTCGGACAAATACTCAAAAAGTACGCCGTATAGTAATTTCTTCGCACTATTCGTTTCGTCAATGTTTTTTGATTTCGTGAACAAAAAAAGTGAAAGGTTTCATACTTTAATTTAGATTTTATACGTGTTTTAAAATTAACCCTACTAACTTAACGGCGTACTTTTTGAGTATTTGTCCGAATCATTTTGTATGGAATTCGGATTTGAGGATTGGCCTTAAAAAGATATCTACACAATTCTTGGCCAATGCGTTTGATCTATGAAACATATGAAAAAATCCGTTTGCATTCTTGAACCAGGTGTTTTAAAACGTTGATTCAAGTAAGAATATGATTTAATTATTTCTTATAACTGAGTTCGTGTATCGCCTTACTAAGTTGTTGTTTTGAAACCTTGTTGATGTGAATTTGTATGAAAATAATTTGGTGCTATTTTACCCTTTTTGCCCTTATTTTTAGCCATGTGAAGCTTGCTTCACTGAAATGTTTAGTTTTCAACCGACTTCAAAAAAAGGAGGAGGTTCTCAGTTCAGTTGAAAGTTTTTTTTTAATGTTTGTTACATCAGAACTTTGTTGTTTACAAACCGATTTGATTATTTTTTATTTGAAAGGATATCGGTACTTCCAGATTGGTCCCATAGAAATTTCATGAGTTCAAGAGTCAAGTCGTTTCAGTACTTTGGTTTTGAAATCAAAGTAGGTACTGAAACCTTTTCAATGTAAAAATTCAAACAAATCTGGAAAAAAGCAGTATAGAAGAAAACTTGTCAATATTTTTTGCTTAGCTTTGTAATAAGAAAGTTTTTTAAGCATTTTACAACGGACCAATTTTATTGGCCACAGAACGTGCCATTCAAACATGAATCGTTCTGGGCTTTGCAGCTGTTTCAGAACTGCAACAAAGTTATCATTTATAGAATTTAATGTATTGCTGTCTGATGTAATTTCGAAATAGAGCTGGCTTTATTTAAAGACGAAATGGATGTTGCATTCTCAAATTCTCGTAAAATTCGATAAAGCGTATTATTTTAGTGCAGCAATAAATTATGTGACTGCTTTAAATTGCATTAAGACTACGTGAGATCGATTTCATGTCAGACTCGGACTATAAAGTTTTCCATTTGTGGAATTACTTTTGAATCTCTCAGACCTTACAATATGGAAATTAGTAAGTGGCAGATGCCTTTACGAACTAATCTGAAGACCAATTACAACTACGTCAATTTCTCTTAGCAGGTCTGGAGTTTTCAAGTATTTACGATAACCGTAGAAGAATCGAAAATAGAGCTTTAATATTTAATATTATATTTATCTAGAGTTTTTGGGGGGTAAATATATATAGGCATGGAAATGATTGCTACTTCTATTTCATTGTCACATGGTGATATGATTTAATTTTGTAACAGCTCAATCACCTGTGATTTATAACACACACTGCTATTTTCCATCAGAGGCCTAATGTGACTAATTTCATATAATAATTCACGCATAACGCGACGTCACGCAATCACTCCTACTTACAGAGGGCACACTACTGACTATCTGTTAAAATTATTTACGATATGATACGAATGAATTCGTGAAATATGACAAGTATAATGACATCACAGCGTCGCCGGCGCCGGCCTACACAGTCGCCGCGCCCGGGTGGATTTCACCGATGATTTTGTAACAGACTTGGTCTCAGAAAGTAACAAGTGTTATGTGTGATCAGTTTTATAACATGTTACTCGGTATACTTTCTATGCCTTATACAAAGTGCATGGGCCTGACAACGTGAGGTAGCGATGCTTTCCAAGTATTATTTCACTTGGAAAGCATCGTATGTAGGGTACCGCAGTGGCACGCGAAGTTTCAACGCGTGACATTTGCGCTCGTATTGTAAGCCAGATAAAAAAGGCCTGTGGTATCAGAATCTAAGTTTATAACGGGGTCAAGCGGCGCGGCCGCGTCGAACGCTGGATGCCAGAGCAGTTGTTCTCAAAATATCGCGCAGCCAGTGTGCTATATTTGAAGTGTCTCACTACTTGAATAATTTATAAGTCGAGTCGAAGTGCACTGCATTTCGGAGCGAAGCCTCCGTGAAGCGGAATAAGTTTGTGCTCGAGTTTAACTATGAAAAGACTATATCTTCTTAATAATGGCGCTTATGGAGTGTTTGGAGCTGGGTGACTGGAATGGAAAACAGATAAGTTTCTGACTGAAATGAACTTTAAGTACCCAAGTATTCTGCAAGTGAATATTTACATAATATTGGAAAATTATCTACTACAACTTATACTGTCGTTGAATGTGTAATCTTATATTCAAAGATTTTTTACGAGGCTTTGGATTCAAATCAACGAGCGAATGTTAATATTGGGACAGTGCCAGATCCTGAACCAAGAATCATAATAATAAAACACTGAGATAATTTTACGACTTCAGAGTGAATGTTGATGAGAGCGTGACCCGTAAACCAGAGAATTTTATTTTGGAATCAAACGTTTATTGCGGCATTCCTGACCTCCGCCAGAACACAATAACGCAGTCATTACTACATTAAACATTTGAAACAACATAATGACAAAACGCGTTTATGATTAAAACAAAAAAGCGTAGTAATGCTGAAATATAAAATGCTAGATATCGTTGTATCGTTGTTGTTGTAAAATGATAGATGGCGTTGTGTGACATGTCCAAACCTTTAGAAAAATATATTAATAATGAGAAATACCGATATTGTGTTACTTGTAATTTAGAAAGTATAATAATATACGCTAAACGCAATATATAAACGAACGGTACCGTCCGCACTCGCGGATAGAGCACAATTGGACCTAAGGAGTGCTTACGAGCAAACGTGCCGGAGGGCTGGCGCTTCCAAATTGTTTTACATTGACTTATTCTATTAATAGCTGTGGCCCAAAGGTCTGAACACTGAAATAATGTACTTAAACATAGTTTAAGCAGACTGCACAGAATAAAGTCTCCTTTCGTGTTCATCTTGCATCACAGAGTTATATACACGGAGTTGTATACAAGCAGTATTACATACCTGTATTTTTAGTTTTTTTATTGTCCTTCATATTATTTTATTGTCTTTGTCAATATGGTTATCGTTATTACCGCAGAGTTACTATAACCAACGTATTACTCCACCTTGTTGTTGTACGTTTTAATGATACGAGTTAACATCGAGGTTGACACAAATGACAGTGGTTTTATTTGAAGAACGTGTGCGTATACACGGTATGGTAAAATTAGTCGTTTGCGTGACGATGATAATTACCTCTTTTACCTGCCTCATTACGTAGTGAGACTTATAACGTTTGGAAAGAGCGTGGTGTAGCTTGTTTGTGCCTTATAAACTTGAGAATGAAACACGATTTTTAAGTAATATTAGAAAAACACAATAGCCTTAATATTATGACCTTTTGACAGGCTATTGAGCGGTAATACGGAGTGCGTAGGCATCAAGCGCTGGTGGCATATTATACCGTTTGTACAAGTTTTACTCCTGCATGAATTGTTTTAGATGAAAAATAATAATTAAAATTTATATTATATTGATGCGAGCAAAGATGTGAGCTCTACCAACTTACTACCATTTGAATAGGCAGTCATATTTGAGGATTTGCTAGATTCTCGAAGTTCAGGATTAACTTTACTGCTGGTGACGTATACGATATACATACGTATGTCATAAAACTGTTGGTAGTTCTAAAACAGGTAGGTACATTTAAGGAAAATATAAAACGAATGTTCGTTTAATATTGGATTTAAGATAAACTTAAATGTGTTAGTTTATTTTGAGCAAGTATTTGAAAGAAAAAAAATATGTGAGCAAAATTTTCTCTTTTGAGGGTTGCATTATATTAAAGGTAAAGCAGAGAGTTTAGAACTAGCCTTCGTTTAACATATGTAATAAGGGCCTGCGTACACGTATACATATGTCATACGAGTACAAAATACACGATTTCTAGCTGGTAGGGGTTGGTACCTGCTAATTATTCGTACCGTGTGTGTATAATACATTTGTATAGAAATCAAATTGTTTGCTGAAACGTTAGTTGACGCATCTGTAATGCTGAATGGAACTTATAATTCTAGTAGACTTATATAATATGGAAACTATGTAGAATTTATTTGTAAACTACTAAATAGCTTATGATGAAACGTTTTTTTTTGTTTAGAAGTTTAAGCGGACTAAGCCTCTAAGGAAAGCTAATAAAAAGCCAATTATGATCACGAAAGTTGAATAAAACTGATGAATTTTTAACCTAATTATTGCAATGAAAATATAATTCACATTTAGTGCAGATGAATCTAACTACAGTTCACTTAATGTGGTTTTGTCTAATTATTTTGTATGAGTATTTGATTTGTCAAAAACCTTTCCCGTGAACAATTATCCTTGATTTTTTCATTTAACAGACTACAGCATCTATCTATACATACTTAGATTCAAGTACTTCATACAGTATCTCATTAATTATAGAGGCATTCAATTGTTTAGCTCTATGAAATGCAAATCGTAGCATATGAATCATTGAGCGACAATGCACTGCAATCTATTGGTAGCTAACACGTTTTGTTCGTGACTCCGGCGTAGCATCAGTCCACGGCGCGGCGCGAAAAACGGCGGCGTAGCCAATCCTTTAGGGATTTTATCATTCCGGCTTCCATTTGCAGTGGATTATCGTACATGCAGCTAAAACTCACAAGTACATAATTATATGTAGGTATACTACCTTTACGAATGCTTTCTCTTTAGTGGTAAAAAACTGCAATAATAAATGATTATATTAATGAAAAAAAATCTCAATAGTCTCTTTAGTAGTATGTGCATGACATGTCACGAGTTCCTTCGCATTTCATTTAGATGTGAGCTTTTTTCGAAATCAAGGAATACATTTCAAATAGGTAGACACAATAGACTTTTATTCAAAACGTGATTCTAATAAAGCTTACAATCAAATAGTTATTAATATTAAGATTGATATTTTTTACCATTATTTCCTATGGTATGGTATGGTATAAACGATATAATTTAATTTTATTAAAAAGGCTATTAACATAACGAATTCAAGGGGGAAGTAGACACGCCCCGGTATTCTCTACGATATGGAAACAAACATTTTATTTACTTAAAATCGGGCTCCGGTTCTACTCGCGACACTTTGCATACTTACAGAGAGCGGCTGATTACATTTACTCTTTCTTAGGCTGTGGAATGAAAAAGTTTGTTTTCAAAATATTTCACGAATATTCTAATGTAATTTTGTGTGTTCGTGCCGACGGTGAAGTCGAAACGTTCGGATTTACTTAGAGGCGCGTTGTAACTTCCGTAATTATTTTATTAAAGTTCCCAAGTTGAGGTGAGTGGGTAAATTAGTGGAAAAGAAAGCTGCTACCGAGATGTGAGATATTAGTTGGAGAAGTTAGGTGCTTCATATCACACAATTTTACTTTTCAGTTTCGTTCGTTGTGATTTATCTCATCCTTGACATTGTTCAAAACTCTGAAGCAAAGCCACCACCTATAGGCAGTTTATGTGAAAAATGGATTTTCAAAGTAAGATATTCATCAACTAACATGACATTCACAAAATATTTGTATTATTATACTAAGACTTGATGCAACATAATACATTTGTCCCTATGTAGAGCAAAGAAAGGCATACTCGGCAGTGGATGGGGTGTGGTGGCAGATGACAAAGATGTTGAAGCATGCAGGATGGAATTTATTTTACCATGTGGAGTAGACGAAATATAGCGCACTATCAAAGCAGATAGGTCAGCGAGGTGTAGAGACACACATTTGTCAGGCGCGCGCAGACCCCGGTGATACATCTAGCTCGGGAGCGCGCTGCATGAATATACATTAGTCATTACATTTTACACTTATATTTTCTCAAGGAACACGATAACGCTGAAGAAATTCCCTCCCCCATTATACATTAGAGCTCCGCTTAATTGTTTCACGAAAGAAAAACAAGCCCTTCGATTTGAGTATCAAGTTTCAAGGCGCTACCATTTTTTGCTTCCACCTTTTACTTGTTATAAAAACTTTTAAGTAATTAAATTAATATTCGTCGACCGTTGATTAAGAAGCTCTGGAATGCTTTTAGCTTCTATGTTGTTCCAGAGAATTTTAGAGAAATACCTTGTAGGTATTTTAGGAAAATATTACTGGCAGTTTTGATCATTGCGGATATTTGAATAAGTAAAGAGTGGTTCAGAAATTGTTGAGCCAATCTCAAAGGACTTTATCTGAACATATAATTTTGAAGCTTTCTTGTGGCCTGAAGGCAGAATTAATTACATTATGATGTTCGCTTTAATCTTATTCTACATACTGAGCTGGATATTTCATAATCCAAGACGGAATATTTCACAGTGACTCTCAGCGCTTGCGTGTGTGGGCTGAAACATCCCGCTCTAATATGTCCCTAATTAAATATACATATTTCTTCGTACCTACTGCACTATATTAGATATGAGTCGGAAATTCCCCACTCTTACATTCGCATTTATTTGGGTAGGATACTCACACATAGGCTCTTCTTTCGTACCACTCTACACACAACTCGCCTACTGTACAAAAAACAACGGAAACAAACCAATAATTTTCAGTGCAACTTAACAACATATTCTACAAACAAATTTGCCTTTACGCAGAGTAAACGGAAATTACTACCTTTGTGTGATCACCTCTCCTCTGAGCTTTCATTTGCATTCCAACTCTTGATTCCAACATTTCAGTGACATGATTTTCAATGTTGACGTACCTATCAGTTATAACAAAGAGAAAATGCGCATCATGTTTTTTTTTATTTTTTCGCATCTGCCAATTACACGTGTTCGAAACAAAAAAACCAGCAAAATATTTTCATAGGTAATTTTAATATTTTTTTGAAACAAATGGACAACCGATTCCGGTAGAATTTTTATGAAAGTTTTGGTAGAAATTAATACAGCCTATTATAACCACCACATACTTCGGAGCTGGACTATGTAATAATATTATTTATTCTTTGGCTGGACGTCAAGTCTAGTTTAAAAATGGCGTGATCAAGCCCAAGCGGTGACCCATTCAGAGATATTGTTTGAAGCATAGTCTGAGACAAGAATAAACAAGCAGATTTTAACACTACGAGGCTAGTTTTCAAGTTGAGTAGTTCATGTAATAAGTATAATTTATTAACTCTAGGTACAAGTGAATATAACTATAATAATTAAAATCACAGTCTAGAGAAATAGTCCGCGTACAGCGCTGAAAGCGCACGAACAACGCTGAACGCAGCGCAACAGCGCTGAACGCAGCGGAACAGCGCTCAACAGTGGCGCATGATAACAAAACACTTGTCCTCGTTTTCTGCCTGTTTGTCGCGAAAGCTGAATAGACGTGGAAAGCTGACAGGATGTGTACGCATCTCCATATAAAACTGGTATTTTCTATGGAAAAAAGACCTCAGTTGATCTGAATAAGTTGCATTAGTTACATAACCATGTAATAGAGTTTTAGGGATGGCACCCTGGCCCTTGCGGTAGGTACTGGCGCCCTAGCACCCTGCCAAGCATTAACGCGGCCATTCTAAACTTCCTCGGGGACTCCTCAGAGGCTCTGTGCTTAAGAGTCTAATTAGCCGTAAATTGCATTCAAAATTGGGCTCTTGGCCGAGAATTGAGTTTTGAATGTCTAATTACGCAGAATAAAGGGATACTGTACCGCAGTTTAGTGTCAATCTGCATTGCCACGATAGATACTACACCCCGTTTGTGGCGGTTCTATCTCTTAACGGACTGTTAACTGCAAAAGCTCTTACTGTGTTCAATGGATTTTACCTTCCCTAATCAACTGTTTTAAATGTTTACTGTTTACCTACAAACGTTGCGTTGGCTAATGAATGGTAATGAAACATATTTAATTAAGCTCTTCCGGAAATCAAATTAAATCAAGAACAACGTTTTGTAATCTTCCGACAAATTATTTGACAACAAAAACTCTTTAATGAGCGAAATGGAACAAACATCAATCTGGATTTCTTGCGAGGAAAGCAATATCTGTTTAAAGCTCGGCGACATAAATAAATAAGTTGACTGCGGTTGGCTGGGGTACTGAAAGTGAAATGATTACGAGAGCGAAGGTTAAACCCTGAATATTTACACTGTTTTGTACTCCTCACGTCTTTTTCACTTAGGTACAGTACCTAGATAAAACTAAAGTCTTTTTATACCAAGCTCGGTGTGCTACATCAAAGCCTTGCTTAAATGGCCTTAAACAGGGATAGGTTGACACCATAGTACCTATATTGGTTTATACTTTTGCCCAGCAGTGGGACAGTAGGTATAGGTTAGGAAAAAAAACTTCTGTCATTATTATTTTTGTAGAGTTGATCGTCGGCTCTTCTTATCCACTTTGTGCCAGCTATAGTGTTAATGTGTAAAAATATTTAAATGCTTTAGCCTTTTGGTGTTTAAATCTCAAGTCCAAATGTCCCGCGTATTCGAAGGCTGGCTTTTGTTTAGCTCAAAGAATCTACAACAGGGAGGTAACGAGACAGTACCGATGGTACAGACAGCGTCATAGATAAGTATCCCCCTTGCATTATAATACCCAGCTTCAAATCCCTTTAAATCACCGTCGCGGTGAATGGAAAAGTTTTGCCTTTAAAAAATAGATTATATTTGTATAACCGTATGTAAGTCTAAAAATAATTTTATATATTTTTTTTTTGAAAGGATTTATAGATGGGTGTCTTGCGCAAGGGGGATACTTATCTCTGACGCTGTCTGTACCTACCCTAGGGACAAAACTATTTCTTTTACACGACTGTAGGTACAAAACATAATATAGATACGTAGGTTTATCGTGTTTCCTGTTGTTTTAATATAAGTAGTCATATTACGTACGTCATGACGACTGATGTTGTAGGGAAACAAGTAGGTAGAAAATAAAATATCCAAACGAAAGCTGCTTGAAATTTCTTAAACATTTTGCAGGGTCTTCATTCGGGAACTTGTTACCGCTTAATAAATGCTTACCCAATCCTCGTAAAATATGTTTTTCCTGAACGATTTCCACTCGAAAACACGTTACGTAAACAAAATACAAAGAAAATTGTTTTCGTCCTACAAAAGGAAAGTAAAAAGCTTGAAAGTTGAGAGTTAATTTATTTTGAAGTTGTTTGCCTGTAATTTGTTGTGGCCGAGTCCTAGGGGAAGACTGCCGGTGCACACTGTTGTTACACAAACTTTTTCGTGTTTCTAAATTTGACTTGGCTACTTGTGAACTCGTAGTATGTGAGCGCTTTCCGCGTCTTCACCGAACTAGCGGACACTGAACGTACGGGCACGAGGAGGTACTCAAATACAAACGCAATACGTGGAACTCGTGCTCAACCGCCGAAGTTTGTTTGTTGTTGAGCAAATATCCTTATCTTTGCCAACAAGTTTTAGGAAACGATACCTACCAAATCAAACCTTATCAAAAGATTACTTCGAAGTTTATGTGTTCTTTAAGTCCTTTGCCAGATATTGCTCATTTACTACCTGATTTTATTACCAGAATGTTTGTTTAATGTTCTTGTCTCTAGGTATTTTCTTCCTGTTCCTACCCGACACACATTTTGCATTTACTCACTATTAAAATAAAGGTAAGCTATAAGCTGTCGTGATACGTAATTTTCCTCTTCGATGTGCTTTCATCATACGGGAAGAATTTGTTTAAGACAAATTTATATTCCCTATTTACCGGCTCAGCTCACCGCGGGGCTTCATGGGAGCGATTTGGCTCATAATTCGATCCCTGGGAGGGAGTCTGCCATTCGCCACACTTGCACCTTGTTCTGAAGCCTCATTTACTTGGTGATAGCTGTCAACACAAACGTCAACCCCTTTAAGCACGGGTTGAACGATCAAAGTTGTAAACTCACTTATACTTTTGGGACGGTTCGCCATGGCTTCGATTATGGTGTAAGTGAGCTAGAACCGGATACTACGTAAATAATTGTACTTTGATTAGAAGTTACTATATTGGTGAGGATGGTTTGAACGTTGCAAATTTGAAGACGAAAAAAATAGTGTTTTGCTCCATATTTAAGTAGTGTTGAAACACGAAGGTTACTGGGAAAAGGGTTTAGCATCCAATCTATTTAGGCACGCTTGTAAATCAAGCGGGGATGGCATTTTACTACCGGTTCTGGTTATTATGTGGTCTGGCCGCATCTTTCGTCCTTCGATATAAAGCGGATGTCTCGGCGATAGGTGTACAGCGAAAGGGCAAGGAAGTCAAGGAAAATGTATTTGAAGTACGTAAGGAAAATAACTTTATAAAATGAAAGTACATACTTTAGTAAAAATAAAAGAGATACAAGTAACATGCTTACTATTCTACAATGTAGGTAGGTACCTCATTTGAATGTTGTTTTAATAAAAAGCTCAACAAATGTAGAGTGCTTCTGTGTCATATGACTGAGCTCAAACGAGTTTACATTTGGGCCTCAGCCTTGTCGCTCTCACAACGCATTTATTTTAAAACCTGGCAAATTACTTTAATTTTCACATCATTTAAAAGTAGCGTCTGCAGAAAAACCTGAATCACTTGAAAATAAGCGAGCAATTTATTTTCCACTCCAGGCGTTCTCTCTGATAAATATTACCAATAAAGGAAAACAAAATGTCCACAAGAGAAATTATTGTGGTCTTTTGAAAACTTCGTTCTTTCAGTTCCAAGCTACATTTGTTAAAACAAGTTTTGTGCATTCAAAATGTAATTTGTCACTGAATATACGCTATTTACATATATACTTAATTTATGTCTAACTATCGTCATCAATATTTGGAATGACCATATGGCTCCCATAAAATAATTAAGAGTTTTCTGTGTAACCTTAATCTACCTTAACTAACCTATATGATTGTTTAGCGGTTCCATAGTTTATTGTATAGTTTTGTTAAAAACTGAAGTTATTTTTACTGTTCCTTTATTCTTTAGGGATAAGAATGTATGGTTGGTGGGCACAAGTTGTTATTTTTCCTAATAAAAATCTATATGTCAAAATAAAAAATTATAAGAATTTGAGTCGGTATGCCATTAAATGTATGTTATGTCAGTTCTGTTACTAGGCATCCATGAATAATGTGAACCCGTTCTCAGAGTGAGAGGTGCACCTCGCTCGACGTTCGGTCCTGGCTTCCAACTCGTAAATATTCAGGGTCCGACTACCGACGACGCTCCACGATACATCAAAGTCGTGTCGACTTTAATGCGCTACCTACTCGTACCTAAATTCTTTCTTGTGTGTCACACTGTTTGCGGAATTAATATTTTTGTCATGCCAAAGTACGTATTCAAAATAGAATGGATACGAAAGGAAATGTAACAGATAAATTCAGGAAATTTAATCATCTCCTGAATAAAGCGAATTTTGGATCCACTATACACTATTGGATTTCATCAGTGACTATGTAATTTATTCGGGTATCCCGTATTACTAAAGTAATTGGCAATTTTGCCCCAGTCAAACACTTTTCTTTGAAAATTATCAAACACCAATGTCAAACACGTGCGGCGCAAGACCCAGTTAAACCGAATTTTGAGACGAATTCTAAGATTATGCCACGAACTCCCAAACACATTGAAAGATTTGTAAATGCAAATGGAACTGGAAAGGCGCAGAAATCCCGGCATACATGCAAACTGGACACTGGAAACTGGACTGGGATTCAGAAGAAAGACGCAAGCATGGTCGTCTAAGATAAATTTAGCAGCACTCAGTAATCGGAGAAGCGCAAGATCTTTGACCTGAAGTCAAAGGAAGAAGATGGCGCTAGACAGAACAACTTCGAGGAACTTTGTGTTTGCCCTTTGCTCCTAACGCCCAGGCCACATAGGATTTATCGAGAAAGTGGTGATTGGGTTGGGTTTATAATTAAAACAACCCTCAAATTCTGATCAACATCAAGTTCCAAAATGCGACCTTTGAATTATAATAATAACAGTCCGCGGATATTATCTTTGACTTTAAATTTGAATCATAAATGGTTATGCAAATGTCCGCTTAAATTATTTAGCACTTGGGATTCGAAATAAATGATAACTTCGTTTGCTGATTCGAAGATAAATGTTGTTACATTTATAGGTAACTGATATAACTGGTATTACAATAAAATAAAGCTGATTTCTATATTTATTATTAAAACTACAATACTATTTAAATACCTTTAAATAAATAACTAACTATTACCCACGTAGTATCGAGATTAATAGGTAGGTATGGTGGTTGAATAACAAACATTCTTATTGATTAATATTAGAATTTGAGGATTACGCACATGCTAAGTCAAAAGTCCGCCTAAACTTAATAACATATTGGAGAAAAGCAACACAAGAAGACGCATTAAAATATAACGCATGACCGTGCGAGTAAAAATCCCAGGGGTGATAACTTTCGGTGGATTCAATCAAATCAGTTAAATGTAGCTGTAAATTGGGCAGTTCCACTTGAGTGATATTGAGTAATGGTGGTCGCGTCGATATTGATGGCCCGAACGGGAGCGCGCGCCGTATCTCGCGCTGACGTGTTAATTTGTCAAAACCCAACGTCATAAAGAAAAAGTTAGAAAACTCACACGTCCACCGGTGATCACTCTATTCACGAAGCAATCTATAAATTGAAAACAGGCACGAATTTCAACGCTTAGTTATAAAAATAGTACCAAGGTATAAAAAAAAGCGCTTTATCAATATAAACAATCAAGACCGAACAAGAATTTGTGTTTTCTTAAGTGGACTAAAAGCTAGAGATAAGAGGTCACGCGCGCACGTCTGTCGTAACCTCTAGCCTCTTACATTTTATTGCGTCCCATTACCTGGGATTAAGTCGGCATGCATCGCACAGATTCTGTTTCATGTCGCCGCCTCCGACACTAATGTTGCCCGTCATTTATAACCGAGTCAAGGAGGCAATTTTAAAATAATGATAATACGCACAGTGTCTTGAAAACCACGAAGCTTAGAATAGGAAGATACGTTGCTAAACCAACAGCTTGCCAACAGATTTTTTAAGTTTGAATCAAAGTGCAGTATTGTTATAGCTTAACCTTCACACTAATTGCAATGTAATCAGTGAACTGTGCTGTGCAATACCAGTACAGTAATGCTTGAACTTGCACTGTATGGCTCAGATTTCATAATCATGTACAGACTGTAATATAATTTGCCAGCATACTCTAATGAACGTGTATTTTGTTTCATCTGCCGCCAGAACGTAAAACGTGCATCGTAAAATCAACATTTCATTTGGCCCGAGTACGGCCCCGGTCGAGTCGCTAGCGTCAGTTTAAAATTTGTGTCAATTAATATTTCCATCTACGCTCCCTAAATAGTAGGTACAAAAATATTTTTCCACGGAAACGACGCGAAATTTCGTAATGTAAGTGGATAGAAAAATACTGGTAAGAATATTTTTGTAGCCGAGGGGGCGTGTGATACGAGTGAGTGGTTCGATCCCCGAAGTGAGCGGAGACAGGAGTTGGCGAGGAATGTTTTATTTATTTTATTAGATGTAAACAAGTGGTGCGTATAGAAGGTCTCGGTGACTCGTCCCAGGATAAATCGGCGAGTTACGTGTTGCGGATCGCCGTTCGATGTATCACGAGCACGTATCCAATAGAGCCGGCGCAGACGTGTTGCGTGAGGCTATTTCCCCTTCTCTACGGCCTCATAAATCCTCTCCTTATAAATTATATTAAAACACAATACCGTCGCAATTCTCTAGGTGAAAAGAAAACAGTTACGAAATATCTGTCTGAATTTTTAGGGAGTTTTTATTTCGTATGATACTGGTTTGGTTATTAATTTTTAAACATGATTTTACTTAAGAAGCGTCTTTAATTGACTTCACGTTTAAGGTAGTAAAGTAAAACGTTCAATCAATAGTTCACAACTTCACATCACATATTCCATAGCCTGTAACTTTCAATGTACCTACTGCAATCTTATCATTAGATAAGATATAAGAATAGATATCAGGTACACAAATATCTATTTTTATATTATTATTACGCGTGATCAGAGGGCTGGCAGCTATCTGGGCCAAAGAATAAGCCTTGCTATACAAAGAGGCAATGCAGCCAGTATCCTCGGCACGCTGCCATCGGGTATCGAGTTGGAGCAGTTGAGCTACCTATAGATCGTTTGCAACGGTCTATGGGTGGCCCAATTGTTTCCTTTTGTAAATTTTGTAATATACCTATATATAGATTATAGTAGTTAGCTTATGCTGTAATAAAAAAAAATATTATACTATATTACTTATATACATTTTTACAAATTCTGTAATTAAGTATTCATGACATTTGTTTAGCTAATATATGCAAGATGAGCTTTTGTTTCGCAACATAAATGTAAAAACAAATGAAACAAGAACTGTTTAACAAAAAATAATCAAGCGACTTCGAATTAAACTGAAAAGTAAAAATAGTGACCGTAAACACCACTTACAAAAGCACAAAATCCGCATTACATGGATGACGTAATTTTTTTAGTTATTTTGATTTAATAACTGAAGAACTGTGGACCAATCTGGAAGAATATCCTTTCAAATAACAGTACATTATTGCAAAGGCAGCGAAATAGGCAATTGCAGGTCGAGTATGAGTACGAGACAGGCAATTGCCATTTCGGCCGAGGCATATATAGTGCTTTTCTTAAAAAAATGCAAGGAAATAAAAAAAGGCCTTTTAAATAATGTTCAATACCGTTTTTATATGAACTGTATATTTCAGCATGGAATAAATCGCTCATAATGTAGATGGCTTTTTAGTTTTAGCAATTTCATTGAAGTATGCCATAAACACTATATTTTTCTTTAGATTTAGCTGGAAGCAGGTTTTCCATCGCTAATTTAGCTTCCGATCTTAAATCTGGTGGAGTGCAGTCAATGTCCATTTAATTTTAACTTTCAGAATCATCGGAACTCATTTTATTTTTATTTTACTGTTTGTGCCGAAAAAGGTTAAACGCATCTGTTACGAATACGCAATGTGTACGATAGATGAAAGAGTTCTAAATTCAAACATCACACCGTTTCATACAACATTGCCGGCGCGCTTTTCGTTCCAAATTCATACAGCACACCGTTTCATACAACATTGCCGGCGCGCTCTTCGTTCCAAATTCAAAGAACACGCCGGGAAGTGATTTTGGTTTTTCAGTCTACGTAAATATGTTACTTCGCGTGTTCTTTATTTAAAAGTAATGACAATATTTCCGCGCATGTTTAAGAAAAAAAATATTTTCCAAATCGGTTCATAAATAACGAAGTTCTGAGGAACAAATACTTATTTAAAAATACAACCGAATTAAGAATTAACCTCCTCCTTTTTGGAAGTCGGTTGAAAATACTAACGAAGCATGATAACCTAAAGATTCAGCAAAACATTTAGTACTAGGTTTAGTATAAAAAAAATTAACTGCAAATTCATGAACCAGTCACAAAGCTTTAGAAAGATAGGTTTCCATGTAAGATTTATTTGCTCAAGGCATTGTGTTCAATAAATAAATAACCACACCTTTTTGTTCCACGTTTTGTCAAGTAGAGAAAGAAAAACGGAATAAAGACGAAGTAAAAATTTCAAATGTGTTGGTCAGTTTTTTGAGCATCTCGTTATTTGGACGTTCGTGAATCTATACAATGTATAGATTGTACAATAGTGTACAATTTGGCTTATTCCCGAAAGCCCCACTATTATGAACAATGAACATATTTCAAATCATTTCTACCGTAAATACGTTACTATTTCTGAAGCAGCTCATTAAAGAACTACATTAGTTATTGAATGATAATTTTAACTAAATAATAACTTGTAACTCGTTTGGAATAAATAAAATTTACAATAAGAAATGTAGATTAAAATCTAAAAACCACGTTATTTGCTTTTGCTAATAACTCTTTCTTCACGATGTTGATGGTATTAGAGTGCATTGTCATCGATTATGTCCAATACAATTTCGGAAAAAAAATCCCGTAATCCCCACTGCAGTTGATAGTGGGGATGGCCAGTGGGGATTTCAGGAATTACCCTACAATTTACATAGAACACCACGCACAAGCGGTCTCAGGCCACCATCGATGCATCGATCGACTGGGGTCCATTCGAACACTGCATCGATCAACCATTTCATGGTCTATTTTTAAGTAACAATACATAAGTTACCACTAAAAGGAAACAAGTAGTAGTTACTGTAATGTTCCATGTAAACAAATAATAAATTATCCTTATAGGTGATCCTTGTTGTGATTGTGCTCAAAGGACTAGGCCGTGGTGAATTCGCTAAGTAACCCTTGTTAGCCATATAATCTCACAATTAAGTAAAGGATTTAGTAACTCCTGTTCACCGACCTTACTTAAGCACATACCTACATACCTACTTACTTACTATGCCTCACTAAATTTAACGATCTAAACTTACATTTAATTTGTTTGATATGGAAAGTTTTGATTAAAGCATCTAACATTCTATAGCTATCACAATTCTTGAGGGTAGTAGTACGAGTAAGTAAAACTGATCAAATATTGTATTTTTTTTTATTTACTTTCCCACGCAGTTTTTCTGCATATTACCAAAACATTACGTCAATTAGACTCAGGCTTCTAATCTTTAAAAATTATCAATACTCGTGACTTAATAAGTGAAAACAAAGAACTGAAAACAAAAATCTGTTTCAGTGATTTAAACGAACGTTCAAAACAAATACGATTATAGGCGTCTCGCTTCATCACAGCCAAATTCTGTTTGTTTCGGCAGTAAAGTTACTGCGACCCTTATTTTAGAAGCTTTAGAGTGTTTTAGTACGATTTCTCAGTTCTTAGATACATAGTTTTTCACCGGTAAAAATACATAGTATACCTACAAGCTCATGGGACTCCATTCATTCATGGGTGAAAAATGAGTATGAAAGTGGCTCAATTTCATTAATATTAAAAGTGTAGGAATGGAATAATGTATTTAAGTTTTATAAATCATACCGCAATGAATTACATGAAATTATTTCAAATTACGTGGCATAAATAAAGCATCTCTTTTTGCTTTATTTATGCCTTTATTTATAATGTAATTAATAAAATACATAAAATAAATGCTTCTTATTATCCTGATACCACGCATTCAAGTTCATGGGTAGAAGAACGGTTCTATGTTCTACTGGATATTTTTTCTGTGCTTCGGCATTATGCGATTCAGGGACAGTCAAATATTAGTGAAACGTGACCGCAATAATATGTATTCAAAGCGGCTGCCTACCATCATAATAGCCTACAGTGTATGCTTTCTGTAATGTAAACACAGTGTTTATTTAGCAAGACATTATCTTATACAGCATTACCATTCCTCTCTTTTTCATTTTAGCATATAATGTTTCCACTGGGCATACGCTACTCTCATATCCATTATCCAGTTAAATATCGGTAGTGGGACATCAACCTTCATTTACCTTAAAATACCACGGTATTTTCGCCTGGAAAAAATCTATGGAACAAAATATTACACCGGGCGGCGGGCTAGGTCCCGCGGTTTTGCAGCTAACAAACAGCGCATTAGCACCACTCTACCATGCTTACGATATTAACGCCTAGGGACATCGGCTCTCTGAAAAAATGTTTTTTCGTTTTTGGAAATTTTATTGGTAACGAGATCGGACACTGCTCTAGTATTACTCATCATGTTATTTTTCTATAATATCTTCACAATTTATACTAAGGTTTTTATGGTATTTATCATTATTATCTCTACAAATTCCTTTAAAGTTGTCATAGTGTTTTTAATATTAAATACTGTACCGTTAATATTAAGCTTTTTGCTTATAGAGAGCAGCATTTGATTTTCCGTTCGAGTTAGTCAAGTGCTGATAGTCCATTTCCACCGTAAGTGGCGCCACCTAGCGGCTTTGTGTGGTATTTTTATGTCTACCGATAATGGCCGCTCAATTACTTCTCATTGGCGTTTTGTATTCCGCCGAGTTAACACGTCCGAACAGCTCCTACCTAGGACTGTTCCATACTTATTATAAGTTTTCAATATCGAATTCGAAACTATCATTCGGAAAAGAAATAAAGTGTTTAAAAAGTGCAAAAGGGGAATATGTAAGTACCCTCTTTTCTTAATGTAGCTGATATGGCTTTATTAAATTGAATTATTTAACGGTTTATTCCGTTCGGTATAACATGTATGTGTATACAAAATAAAGATAAAGATATTGTCCATCCGCCCAGGTTTGTGTAGCAGAAACACTTGATGAGATTCCCCAGTTACATAAGAAAAAGTGTTTAAATTTAAATTTATTGATCTAGATAGCGTGAATTTGCGCTACAAGCTACCTATATAGCTATCAAGCTCAAGCTGCAGGTCATGCAGCCCTATAAACGGCAGCTCGTCGAACTATCCGAGCAGGATTCTGCGCGTGAGTGCACTATATTCATGAAAATCGGTGAGCTACGCAAACTTTTTTAAATTTTGTTGAAGTGATTCTAATAGTCTTTTCGGGTCAGTGGTTCAACGTTTATTTTCCTAGTACGCAAGTCCACGACTGGTGCTATTACTAAAGAAATAAACTTTCATATTAAACAACGTTACGAACGTTTTAATGATAGTATGAACTTGAGTACTTAACGAAGTTTTTTGTCGAAAAGCCATTGACATAGGAACCGTCTGTTCCAAAAGATCCGATGACTAGTTCTAATGTAGGTTCAATCGTTTAGATGTTTTTTGGTTAGTATGTAAATATTCCTACACAATTCTCATTTAGACCACTCCAGGTGGCATTGTCTAGCAAACAAAAAGGGGTAAAATACGTATAAGTACCTTACGTTGTGGGAGTAGGTATCATACCTATTCAAGAGAAATAGGTTTTCTTAAGAAAACCCGTAAGATTTGAGCAATAATAATACCTAATTTAATTGTTTTTCGACTACCTACCCGATTTTTATTGAAATTAAATAATGTTGCAAAATTATTCGGATTTGTTGTAGAAATCATTTCTACCACCAAGCAAGCCCTCACACAAATAATTTAGAGTCACACCTCCTTAGAACAGTAATTTTGATTTGAATACGCAGTAATTTTCTAGGTTGTAACAGTGGTGTAATAGTAACAATAAAAGCTTAACATTAGGGTAACCTATGGTTTTACAAAAGATGTACTGTGTCTGAAGCAAGACATGTATAATTTTAAAAAACATATATATTATGAATTCTCCGCGGATTTCAATTTCGGGAACTTTGAGTAATTACAAAATTTGAGAGATGTTAAACTGCTTTAATTTACTGTACATGGAAATTAATCTTATGTCTCTGCTCACGCAAGGCATCATTAATCTGCCAACAGGTTAAAGCTAACGTCCGGGGGGTGTATATAAGTATTTAAAGTATTTATTTTTCTTTCGTGCATTATTAAAGTACCGACTTTGATTCAAGTTTTTATGATGTCTCTGCTCACGCAAGGCATAAACAATCTGCGAACAGATTAAAACTAACCTCCGGGGTGTAGATAGTGTTTATTTTCTTTCGTACACTATTAAAGTAAGTACCTACAACGAGTCAAGTGTTTATGATGTCTCTGCTGACGGCAAGGCATTAACAATCTGTCGACAGATTGTCTGCCGACAGATTGGAGCTCCCATCTCGAGGGTGAGGAGCAAGTATTGATTTAATGACAAGACTTTTATAATATTTTACCTTGTAGTGTTCCACTACCTACATTACTGTATAGTCTAACCGGATGCATTTGTTTTTGGCAAACCTTAAGCTGCAAACAGATCTAAGTATAAAAGTTTAGCTTTTAAGGACATAGTTCCAGTACCTACATTGAAATCTATAGATGTTTCTGTCTACGACAAGACATCAGCAGTTTTAAAACGGTTGCTCCATCTTAAATATTGATGTCGAGCCCGTACTGGTTTCATAAACCAGACTCAAATAGGCACAATAGAACTATTGGATACCTGCTCACTGCAAGGCATCAACGATTTGCAAACAACTTAATTTTAGGTTCTGTAATGCTTGTATAACCAGGTTTACCAGGGAATGTTAATAGTAGCGTACCTACATTGAAGCGGCAAAACATTACCAGTGAATCACTAGATTCCCAAAAAAGTTACGCAAGACTGTTGTATTGGCTACTTCCCAGTTCGTACACTCTTTTTACTAAACTTATGGGTGACTCAACTCACGGTAAGAGCACCAAAATAATGGAACTTTGTGTGCTCGATAGCACGTAATGAAGGAAAGTCCTTGTATAGGATAAAAAATATCAATAATTTATAATTATAAAATAGTTTACAGCATACTATAAATTCATCTTAACTTAGGCTAGAAATTGTGAGATATTTTTTCAACTCTCTTTCGAGAAATGAACTACTTACGTAATGTTTTTATCAGATACCCTCATGGTATTTTTAATAAAATTGTTTATTTAAATGACAACAAGTGCTCGTCTTGCCCCTTGCTTAGCCATTATTGGCTCGAACCTTGTATTTTAGTAAAGTATCGTAATATTAACGTTTCAAAAAAAAAAAAAAAAAGCAAGTAAGTACCCTACTTACTTATCGATATCACTCTTATCAAAAATATTATTTCCAAATATTGTCAGTAGGTACTTTATGAGATCTAAGCTGTCGCCTCCAAATTAACATAAATGCACTAGATGCCTGTGTATCTTCTTAATCGTAATATAGGTACGTAAACTACGGAAGTAGGTACCGTATCAATAAACCCTGTTCAACAATGAACACTGACTAGAGCATGATACAAAATAGCATGCCTGTAAACTACAATCGTTTTCTCCTAATTGAGTGTTTGGCTCTGTTGTCAAAAGTTCTAAATAAGCCTCCCAAAGGCTTCAGACTTACAATATAAATGTACGTCAAACCTTAGTTACAAATGAACTAAATAGTGTTTGAGCTTATTATAAAAGTTTTAAATTAACATGGTCGCATTAGTCTAAGCAGACACTTATCTGGCTCGAATGATAAGAATTTTCTGTACATGAACATATTATTGCCTTTAACTAGTACTTGTTTATTTAAACAGTTGCTATACCTATACCTAGTTAGTAGGTATATGGAATATACTATATTATGTATTTAAAGTGAACTATATTTATAGTACCTAAATATCAAATATTTCGAATGGCAACGACTGCACCTAGGCAGGTACTTAATTTTTCATGTCTTTATTGAGTTGCTTAATAGGCAAGATCAAATCACTTAACCCAACATACTGATTGCCCAATATCTTATTGCCCAATATCTTATCACTTTAAGTATGTTCATGCATTTTATATAATTATCATACATGCCTGTCACTCAGGCTGTTGACCAATGCTGTATTCCAAAGTTTTATTGTATATTATATTCGTTAGCTATCAAACGAACTTCGCAAGCGATTGCATACCGACTACGTTCGATCTTTAATTGATTAAACTTTGTTCATGAAAAATAAAATGTTATGGTTATAATGAACAACAACAAAACAACTGAAATGACATAATATCCTAATATCATCTAGCGAACATTTGCAAACAAGAATGGCTCTCATTCATTATAACGATATGACGGGACGCTGACTTGTCAGCTCACATGATTTCTCGATTCTGGAATCCTTCCCATAATGATAACTTTTAACGTTACTCTTAGTTTTATGAGTAAACGCAGTAGGATAATAAACTGATGTTAAAGGTATACATTAATGAAAAATTGTCATTTGGCATAACTGACATGAATCAATACTTACAATTCTATATCTACAATTCTATCCTTTTTTCCTTAACGCTTGTTGTTATTGTTGACTATTGCAATATAATAATTTCTTATCGTGTCACCAGTTCTTTCGAACCAGTGTGGTAAAAGAATTTCATGTGCGTCTCGAAGAGGTTCGTTTAGAATCACTAACATTTAACTTGCCAAATAGCTACCTAAACTAGGTGATTCGGTAATTGTCTAGTAATTAATGTTATTGTATCTACTTAACTTGATACAGTGATCAAAATCACTGCATTGGAAGCATAATAGAAGTGTCTCTAAATAATATTAAACTACCTAACTGGAATTACGAATAATTGGATAGTGTTGACACACCCAATTATCATCACGCTAATAATTTTAATAAACTATAACATTATATTATATTACATTGATTATTTTTATTAATTTCCCTCTAGTTTATTATAACCACATAAAAAAAATATAGAGAGGAAGGCAATGTGAAATTGTTTTTAAACTTTTTTTTTGAGAAAATATATAAAATTGATTTAACATAATAACTTAATCACTCTCATTCGATTCGAAACAAAGTATTTGTATTTTAAATACAGTTTGATTAAATTAGTATGAAGTATTATGCTAGTAAATACTACAATACATTTGTAAATAATAATGTTCACTTATATTTCGAAGGTATCGAACAAAACTGATTAGGCACACATGGCTGTGTAGCAAGTATACCGAATGATAATTATATCGAAGCTGTGAACGCAGTAACCCTGAAAATGTGTTATGAGAGTAACCAACCTCCGACAGTGGTTTCTGAAATATTGTTTGACCTCGCTGAAGGTCTGTCATAATCAGTATTTAAATATCCTATATCCTATACTTATTACATAAGACAGTAAGTTGCGAGTTATGTTTAACGTAGCAAATACAATGATTGTTATTAAAACAAACAAAATATCATAATTCATATACTTTATTACAGGTTCATATTGAAAAATGATAATAACTTATGTTTTATTAAGAACTTACAATAAATCATCACATTGGCGTATAAGAACCTGAAATTTCACGTTGCAAGTGGCGTCACCAGGCGATAGCAAACAGAATCTCTATAAGCAAAAAGCTTAATATTAACGGTACAGTATTTAATAGCGGCGTTTTCCCTGAAAGAAAACGCATATTAAATACTTACCTTAATATTAAGCTTTAGTTTGATTTCTGCCTGGTGAAAATACGTAATAAAAAGCCAATGAGAAGTAATTGAGCGGCCATTATCGGTAGACATAAAAATACCACACAAAGCCGCTAGGTGGCGCCACTTACGGTGGAAATGGACTATCAGCACTTGACTAACTCGAACGGAAAATCAAATGCTGCTCTCTATAAGCAAAAAGCTTAATATTAAGGTAAGTATTTAATATGCGTTTTCTTTCAGGGAAAACGCCGCTATTATCTCTAAAAATACCATCAAAGATAGGTTACAATGGTGTTTTTCAGTATTATCTCCACTAATTCCAATAAAATATAATGGTGGTTTTTAATATTATCTTTACTTTTATTTTTAATTAGTATTTTATTATAACTCAACTTTATACAAACCTAAATAGGAAGTTTATATTTATTATATTAGCGTAATATGTGTTATTACGTAGTACACCTTCCCTTGATCTTAGTAATATGAGAATGAGAAAGCATTTAAATGTTAATGCCCATGTTTGTTAGGACCTCACGTTAACACCCTTCTCGAAACAGATTTGCGCCGACATTCTGCATAATTTAGGTAATGTATGAATATTTATGACTTATTAAATTCAACACGTTATGTTCAACACTATCTAAGTAACCACCCACATTGTTTGAGGCATCTTCAAGGGCTCTTTCATAATAAAATATAATTTATTAAAATACATTTCGTTATAAGAAATACTAGAAATAATTCAGAAGCTGTAACGATCGTTATTAAAAGTTGTCCAGGATTCGTGATTTTAATTTTTCGCAAAACTTTTGCAATATTTCTCCCTGTAGGTCGGCGCAAAACGAAATTTGCATATTCAGCAGTAAAATTTACGTCACAAACAATGCCCTATTACGGTACAATGGAAATGTAGGTATTTACATTGTTGCGGGAGCGACAATCGGCCAGCGGCGGCGCGGAGGCGGCGCGGCGGCGGCGCGGGCGCGGCCTCTCTTGCCGCGGCGCGCTCGCAACGGACAGAGGACCTGATTTACTGCGAGGACTGTGGCTGCACGTGTTTAAATGAAAATTATACACGGGACCGACGCTATGGGGCGCGACCTTTCCCTCGTAAAGTAACTAATTTATGAACTCGTGATACTTCAGTGGAGGTGCCCTCGCCCTGCTCTTGAAATTTTAACAGGCGCCGCTGCTCTGACTGCTAGAGCTAAATTTTTGAGGCCACCCTCACACATCTTCCCTTTCCACGACATCGATCTTTTTGCTGCCATAATAAATCGGACTATTTATTTTACTCTCTCGAATCCCATTTACAACGCTCTACAAAATGAATAAATAAATCTGTTGAATCGAATAATTAAAACCAGATTACGCTATTCGCGTTTGTCCGGTATTCACATTTACTGTTCATAACTATTTTAAAACTAATTAACTTGTTGTCTAGCTCTAGAGGCAATATTAGTTGCACTAAAAGCTGATCTATACGTATACGTTTATATATAGAGCTTTACCTAATTCACTACACCTAAATTTTATGTAATTTTTAGAAACATTGATCGAGATTATGAGAAACATAAGCCATAAAAATAAATATAAAAATTGTATACTGTATTCTACAGTGGAGTATGTGACTCTAATATATACATTCATAAGACCAGTCTGTAACTAACAATACTTGAGACATATAAATCATTCATTCATTCATTCAAAAAAGTTTTCGCATTATCAATTAATTTGCCTCTTTACCCTATTCTATATTTTGTCTTCGAAATCGTAATAAAAATTGGTATGAAATTCTAATCTAGTGATATTTGAGTTAACGTATCTATCAAACTATATACATTAAAGAAAATGTTTAGCCATGATAATAATCTGATACTGGTAAACAACATGTTCCAAATCTGTAACTCTAACGCAATATGGCTTCACTTTAACTCAATATGGCTATGCATTGCATATTGTTGCGATATTGCTATACTGATATTTTTAATCAGTTTATTTAACTGACCGCACAATATAATTGTAAGTATAAATAAAATAAAATAAAAATATTTTATTTCGGACTACAAGATCCATACTTCACATACACATTATAAGATTACACCATTATATTACATAAAATTTAAATTAAACTAAAACAAATTGGATTAAAATAAATAAAATTCATTAAAAAAAAAAAAAAAAAATTAAAATGCATTGAACTAAATTAAGTTTAATTGAATCATATTTTATAAGCTGCACGATCTGATGTGTATACAACAATAAGAATACCTACTAATAAGGACCTACTGCGTAGTAAATCTGAGGTGCTAATCAAAGTTCAATCTTTTTAATAGCTTTTAGATGGCTTAAATTACCCAGATAAGTTTTCACGGGGTATTGGCGTTGGTGACATCGCGTGTCACCAAATTGGCGTATAAATGGCGTATAAAAATAAATTAAATGATCGATTGTAAACAACATTATGAAAAAAATTAACTACCTACTCTAATGAAACCTACGTAATTAAGTAACTGAAATATCAACTAAGCTAAAATATTTATTTTAAATACTATAAAGAAAATGATGTGTAGGTACCTAACCTAACCTACTAACTTACAACCTTTTACTTTAATGTACTTACATAACTACCTAACTACCTACAATCTAATTTAAGTTTTTCATTACATACCTATTTGTTTTACTTGACTAGTTTATAAAGAATATAGCGATATATAATTTACTTTACATAGCAACAGCTCATATTATGTAATAGATTATTAATATGTTATAATCCTTGGTACCAAGACAAACCTGGTAAGGTTTAATGGTACTTATAAAACAACAATATATGTAATCTTTTTTCTGAATAAATAAATACAAATAAATACAAAATGTGTTTTGATCCCGTGCAACCAAACATACCATACAAAATAGGTATTTCATATCCGAACGACATCGACAACGAAATTCCTTTTTTGTTTGTACTGTACGCGTACCTTTATTGTGTGTGTATAATAGGTTTGACCATCGATGTATATCTTGGTTTGACTGTTACATAATTATAATCAACAATAAAGTGGCTGATCATTTTTAAACTCGTTTTGTAGTTAAATTAAACACAAAGATGTTAACCTACCGATGAAATCGAAACTATTTAAATGTACATAGATACAAGCGCACTATACCAACTACACATAGTACGTACTACGTATGGTTCTTATCAATATTAAGCTCGACCCAGAATTTTGATTAAGCGTAAACTAGATTAGTATACTAAGGGTAAATTGAGACCGTTTCTTAAACTACTAAACAGTTAATAGTGTTTGCCTCAAACTTGGGAGTTACTTATTTGCTCGTCGACATCGGCTACGAGAGTTATGGGACAAACTTTGGCTGCTCTATGTAACTATGTTCGCTCCTATGTGTAACCCTTCAGCTATGCAAATCGGGATACAAATCTATGTCCCATTTACCTGTGTACGGGATCTCATTATACCGGAGAGCGGTAATACCAGGTAATATTACTATTCAGCCAAGTTTACATTGCTTGTTATTATAAGTAAACATAAGGGTTGAATGTAGAGTTTAAGTCTTGGTTAAAGTCGTATTTTTAAGAGAAAACGGCAAAGTCAAGAAAACATACGGTCGTTTTAAATGGCTTTTGCATATCTTGTTTGTGTTAAATCTTGGAATATTTTCGCATACAAGCGTCATAAATATTTATAGAAAAGAGTAAAGTTATGACTCTGCACATTTTGTACGTAACGAAACACGCTTGGTGCAAAATCACTAGCGATCTGAGCTTTAGAGCTTTAGAGTGTGAACATCCACACTAGTGTGCTTATTGTATTGGCTTCATAAAATATTACAATTTTGGTTGGTATAGTTTCTGCTAAATGTTTTTTTTTATTTAAATCATATAGGTAGTAGGAGAGTCTACCTACAAGTATTTCACAAATACGTACATTTCAGTTTGAAAGTTATTACTCAAATCAACTCGCATTACTGAGTATTTATTTTAAATAAATAAATCTTTTAAAACAGAAAAAAAATATACTAGTGTATCATATTTTTTTATTTTATATTTTTTTCCCATCCACCTATCGATTGCAATGAAAGGTTCAATTTGAGTCTTCATTTATTTCGATCTTGATGAATATTTTAGTTTTTGACACCAACAATATTTACTTTTAGCTTCTATTAAGTAAGGTATAGAGTATTTAATGTAAACAAAACCAACCAAGAAATATAAATAAAAAGAAGCTAAAGAGGTCTCCTAATGAGACTTCAAGACAGACTCGTATTACTAAATAGGTATAAAAAAACAATTGTGATTTATTACCCATTTCATTTTCATTCTAAATACTTATTCATTTTATTTTATAATTCTAAATTTTCAGCCAGACTGTTTAGTGTAAATCAGTGCTTCTACAAGGTTGAGTGTCCGTAAACTGAATATTTATGGAGAAGTAGAGATATCCACCGTCCTCGAGGTTTGCGTCAAAACGATTTTACATATTTTATAATACTAAAATATGCTGCAGTGATGGAGCGATTACAAAGCTAAGATATCATTACGTTCTTACCTTTTACTAACTTTGATACTGTGCTCGTATCAAAGCGGTGGGAGGTACTTGAGTTTCAATTTATAGTGTCAAGTACACGGATGGATATAATCTTCAAATGAGTTAAAAAAGTAATTTATATAACGTAGCATAAATGCGAGAAAGATTATAGAGAGCGTCATAATGCGATGAATTAGTACGAATTCTGAATTATTTATGCGCAATTTTATTTCATTATAATTACTATACTACTGTAAGATAATAAATACAATCCTTACAACTGTTATGAAAGCTTATCCTATTCAAGCTCGTGGTTATGCATGGCATGTGAATATCTTTATCGAGCAGACATACTAGTCATTAATTCGTGGAAGCGCCCCCTATCTGCTTAAGCCCGCCACGGCGGCGTGGACGGCCATGCAAATTATTCACAAAGTGCGAGTGAGCTCCGGCCGCACGCTAAACTGACCAAGGGAGGGTACTACATCAACAAAATGTTTAACGAATTAAGTGTACTTACTCAAACTCGAAGCGCTCTCTACAATTTACTTTTCACTAAGAACTTATCTCAGAAGGACGTATATCTAAACTAAGCACTCTAAGTAGCCTACACAGTTTAATTATGTAATTTACTGCCGCCTAAACGATGCGCAGATAATTGGATTCAGTTTCTCAGAAAATTAAACGTGGGTGCGCCACGTGCCGAAACATACGAAAACTGTCGTCCTTCAGTCGCAATGAGAATTACGAGTGGGATATTCATTTGTAAGTCTTCTTATCATATCACAAGTTTTTTCGAACCAGTGTGGTGAAAGGATTTCAAGTGCGCCTCAAAGAGGCTCCTTTCGTGCACTTGACACATGATTTTCGATTTTTTTAGGCTCATGCATGCCGGTTGCCTCACGATGTTTTCCTTCACCGTTAAGCACGTAATTTGATGCACACATAGATTTTTGAATAGAAAAATCCATTGGTGTATGGCGATCGGGTTCGAACCCACGACCTTCGGATCGAAAGTCGAGGCACCTCCCACTCGGCCAACATGGCTTTTGTAATTTACAGCCAATGCAATGCATGTAATTCATGAAGAATATTTTTATGAAATTTTTAATACTCGGCCATACATGCGGTCGCTC
Source organism: Lobophora halterata (assembly GCA_932526365.1). Classification (NCBI taxonomy): domain Eukaryota; kingdom Metazoa; phylum Arthropoda; class Insecta; order Lepidoptera; family Geometridae; genus Lobophora; species Lobophora halterata. The sequence goes on from OW052012.1 coordinate 6,519,826, forward strand.
GCATAAATCAAGAACTTCCGAGCGCCCTTTGAATTTCCGCACACCGATGATATAGCGCGGCGGTGACAATGCCAGCCTTCGCCATTTATACACCAATATTCCTTTTGACAGAGAATCATGCTAATTGAATCATAGAAATAGATTTATACAATAGCTGATAAAATCGAGCGAGTTCCAGAAATATATTTTACGTATACCTTTGCTATGCAGAACACGTATAAGTTAAGATAAATAGGCGTAGGATTACATGATATTAAACGTGAAACAGGAAACTATGATAATTTAGTAGGTACACTATGTATCCACTTATTGATATACCTACGTAGTCATATATTTTTTAATACAATTATTATTTTTGCTGATTACATGAATTATGATTAAAATTCATAAAAATGTGGCAAGCGTCAAGCGACATTTTCACTTTTAAAAGCCGCGGTTTTTAGCTTACCGGCATTTTTACGGTGGTTTTCATACTTTCGCATCCAGCAATATTTTTAACTTTTATATCTATTCAGCGCAATTGAAGAGAAGGAAAAAAATATATTTTCATAAATATTGTCACAGTCAATAAACGCAAGGAGCCATTAAAACGACCCGCTTTGAATAATGTCCGCTGACTGAGGAACTTAACGACGGTCAAGGACTCAACAATTTATGCTTGAATATGACAGGTATCTTAACTGAGAAATGAGAATATCAATGAGGGTCAGATTCAGAGAAATTTTCTTTGTCACAGAACCTCTGTCAAATATTTATGAATATTGAAAGAGAAAAACAAATAAAATTTTAAGGAAAAGAATGAAAATGTGGAAGGAAGAAAGATATTGGCAACTTTTCACATAATGCGAGCATTATTGTATCTAAATTCTGGGCGACAAACCGTAAACTAGATAAGCTTCGAGAAATATCATAGTCGGGAAGTATATTCGTGTTTCTGCCCGAGCGTCGGGCGGGGCGGCGGCGTAGATATTCGTTCACTGCACACGCCCGCGCCCCGTTTGCCGTCCAGATATATTTTCTGGTAGGTCGCGGCCACCGACGTGCCAGCCGATATTTCGTGCTCCCACGACGACAATAATTTGTTAGTCCGTCGCACCACGCTTCGTGTATTGCTGGCGATTTATCTCCTTCAACCGTGAACTCTAATCGTAGGTACTCAATATGAACGATGATCATCGTCACTGTTTTAGGGGTTTGAAATTTATGGCCTCTTCCATCATCGGATGCTTGCTGGGAAACGTTACCGGAGATTATTATTGCCATCCCTTCCTTAAGACATACCTGTTGAAGATCTTTGAACTTAGATTAATGGGATCTAAATATATTTAAAAAAACCTACCTGCTATATGGTGATTATTTACTTACCAAGCTTAAGTAAATACAAAAATTCTAATATAAAATAAGTGAATACGGATCTCGGCATTTAGGTTTAAAAAATGTAACGTTTATGTTGTTTATGACTTGAAGGGCGGTTACAGACTAGCGTATTAAACCGAGCAGATTCAACACTGGTGTTTTGTTTTTGCAGCGTGCCCCCGTACTACGGCCCGCATATACGGGCTTACACACAGGCGCGGCATACGCGGCGCGGCGTTTGCGCTTGGTTTTATGGTAGCGAGTGTCAGTAGTGACGCGGAGGCGGGTTAATACGCTAGTCTGAAATTACTCTTAATACTAATAAGATACCTAATTAGCCGGGCACTGCAAAAGCTTTTGTTACATAGTAAAATATTTACTTTAGTAAAATACCTATATATGTAGCGTGTGTCTACAAAAAACCATTCAATTATAACCCATATTAAATTTGTAAAGCAAAGTAAATATTAAGCGCTATCCGTAAAGCCACGTTCGGCCAATATTTGAGCTCGCTCATAAAGCTAGTCTATTTACGACTATTACTAAAACTAGAAAATCGATCTCAAATAAGCTGTCAGTTTTTTTATTGGTCAGTATTCAACTGTTCCTCTATATAAATGAAATTAATATTTTATTTCGTCGCATTATCGCATAATCTCTAAAAAGAAGCTAGTGACGAGATATGAGATGTTTCTAAAGTTATTTTACTGAGTCAAAAATCTTAAATGAAAAAGGGCCATGCGTAATTTACCGTTTAAATTTTGCTTGTAAGAACTTTAACAACTGAAATATAAACTAAAGTTCCGTTACTAACGGATGCCTGTTTATGTTTTTCCAAACAAGCAAGCAAAATTAATTGTGAGAGAGTCCATTATCCCGCATTAAGCACTCAGTCGGGCGAATGGCCGTAATGGGTCGTCGCCACCTCAGTAGGCCCTTTTATGTTTCCTAATAAAAGTGTCACTACTACCTGATACACATTATGTGGCTTTGGAAACTCATTAAACATCCAGTCCATGCAAAGGTTGTCTGGAAGAGATCGCTCTTTAGCGATAAGACCGCCCATTGTCTACTGTTATATACCTAGCTTTATTTTTCCAATATAATATATTGGTACTGAGATGGTGAGCAATAAAGTATATGCTATCTATCTATCTAAAATAACAATCAATAAACATAACGGGCTTAATCCTGACTAACTTACAGACAGACAACGCACAAGCCAAGCTAGCACTGGACGGAGAGTTTCAAAATTTTGAGGGTTTGATCGTCGTCGAAGAAAGGATTTTTGTTAATTCGCAACGCGAATGATTTTCAATTGTTAAAAAAAAATATCGACTAGTTTACCATATTTTTAACAAATTATAAGAACATTTCGTAACAATACTTGACTCGATGCCAGGGTCCATTGTGACAAAAGATCGAAACTGAGTGTGACTTCTTTTATTTTAGTTTCAGTTGTATTACAATCACGATAGCTCTGTAATTGGTTGCGTCTGTAATTGGTCTAGCTAATTGTTTTCATGTATACCTCTCTATCTATGGTACTTACTTGTGACTGACTTTTAATTAAGTATAACTGAACAGTTGTGCTTACATGTTTCCAATAAACTACCACAATTATGAATACTGGCAGTACCTTAACATATCTGTAAATATAAAATTGAAAACCTACAAACAGTGATTTTTATTGAATCATTATTGATTTCGCGTGGAAACTAATGCATAGCTCCTCCAAAATTACATTGTTAAACTAAATTTTCCCAAATCTATAAGTTTTTTGGGCGAAAACATAAGCCGAAGCCGAAAGTTAATCCAACCTTCACTGACAGTTTCCAATTACCTGTGTATAAAGTTGTTGCGCTACCAATTAGCGAGCACAGATGTAAAATAAAACTAGGACAAGCAGCGAAACTAAATTAGGCCCCGACTAACTAAATGTCTTCATAAAATAAATACGCTTTCTAGTTTACATTTCATTAAGTTTTTTGCAACATTTACAGTAAGTTAGGTTTTTTAAAGTTCGTAATTGAAAAACTAGGAAAGAGAGTTTTTCGATCGTGAAAAAAATTATTAGTTTATGTTTCATTTCTCTTCATCAAATAGTATTTAGCCAGGTATATCTTCAATCGTAAAAGTAACGTGACTTTACTTAGCTGGGACAATCATAATTTTGTAAGTTCAGCAGAGGTCGAGTGTTAATCATCACAATAAAAATATTACCGCTCGCAAGGGTTGTTTGAACGTCTAATGAAAATCTCGTTTGAACTGAACCGCAGCTTAGCTTTCAGCTATGACGAAACTGTGTTGCGGTCAGGAAATTGAAAGGGTGGCCGGAAAACTTGATTTACAGCAAAGTGCCCCAGAAAGGGATGTTTTATTATGAAAATTATCTGGCGAGGGTTTGTGGGCGAATTGACCTCCAGTGTTCTCCTGCTGAATTGATGATTGTTTCAGCCGAGAGCCTTCTCATGAAGGGATTTTCTCTGTGTACAGTTTTGCGCAGGATCGGAGATATTGGCGAGCTAGGGAGATGGTCTATTTAACAATGAACAGTGGATTAACGTAAGCTGATTATAATTATTAATTTGTAGTGTTCGCTGTTACCACATTTCTAGAAATAAACATCATTTAAATTCTGTAAACATGTGGTAAATTCTGTTAAACACTTATTCACGATAACGCTGATAAAAACCTAGGGAAACTTTTTTGCAATTATTCAGCTGTAGCATAGGAACGGTTAACTACTTTGCGGCAAGAGTTACGGCTGCTTGTGACCCAAACCACTGCCAACTTTTACTGTCTTCGTTTTTTAGTTGCACTCTCACAAAACTGTCGGAGAGTCTTAATAAAAACAAGTAAAATAATCTGTAAACAAGTGTTGTAGACACGAGTCGCTCCGTGATTTCCACCAACCGGAAAAGTATTTAAATAAGACAGTAATGTCATGGGTTAACCGGAGTGTGGGCGTTTGTTAATGATAAGTCCTACTTATCAGCCTACGTTTCCGACTGAGACGTAGCAAACCTTGTGGTTTGTAACATTTATCATCGTCATTAAGAAAATGGCTTTCGAAAAGGTTTGTTCGAAATTATGTTCTTACTTACACAGAACAAAATCTAATTACGGTGTAACAAGCCAGATTTACATTTAGCTGAAATTTCCGATGAAACCTTCGCCATTTGTCTCTGTAAATGAATAAATTGAGCTTATTACGAGAGTTTGTTTGAAAGCATAACAAGATTTTTAATTTTAAATGAGCATTCTGTGGTTCAAATGGCGAATGGAATTTGTGTGTCGGGTCTGTTATCAAAGGCGATGCAGGCCGCCGTGATCCGCCGGGATTTCATTAGGTGTACCGAGTTGAAAGTTGTTTGTTTCATTTTGCATTGTGACTCATGTCCGCGTTTATTTTGATGAGCATTTCGTTTGGAAGAAAACACTATAATGAAGCAAGCCCTTTTAAAATGTAATCGGGTAATATTTGTAATCTACTAATTATATAACTTAATATTATTATTATTTATTCATATTATGTTTTTTTTGTATTATTTAGAAAAACTTTTTCGGTCATAAAGTAGAAGAAGTTTTGCTAGTTAAGTTATTTTAGTTTTATTGTTAGTAGTAAATTATTTACTAAATACTTATATTTATAACAGCGATTAATAAAGTAGTTAGTAGTTAGTTCTGTAAATAAATAAATAATTATGTACCTAATAACCTAATATTTTTATGTTATTATTTAGAACACACTTGTTGACATTTTTGTTCTCAACAACTTTTTCCATTCTGCTTTCTAAGAAGACTTGTAATTAGCTTTATTTTACCTAGAATTAAGTCGGTTAGTTTCTGAAGCAACAAATAATATTATTATTATTATTTTTATTTATTGTATAAGAAATTAGTACATAAGGATAAAACAAAACATCTAAAAAGCCACGAATGGTTTGTCCTAGATGTAAGCTGGTTCTCCTAATACATATAAGTATAGGTTTAACTTTAAAATTACTTTAAATAAAAACTCGGTTTGTGAAGTTTTGGCATGCTGACCACTGTTGTCACCAAAAACCTTTTTCTGAAGTCAACAGCGCTTGCCGCTGAAACTAGTTCGGCACGCAGCTTGTACACTGTGCAGCTGCACAGTGTACAAGCTGCGTGCCAAGCCAGTTTCAAATATTAATATCTACCAGCCTTTTGAGGGCTCCACATTGTCATTTATAATTTTGGCTGGTATTGAAAAGGAAAGGGATATTAGACATCTCATCTTAAAGGTAAACAATCATATTTCGGTTTTTCTCAGAATAAACATTTCACAGAGGAATCGAGATATTGATCCTCGTAAATTGAAAATAATTTTAGCGAACAAAGCTTCGACGCTCAAAATTTCCTTTATCAGAATTGCGAGTGGATGATTTCAGCTTGTTAAATGCGTAAAGGAACAATTTTCCCGGTGTTCGGCTCCGCTGAATAGAACACATCTTCATACAACGCTGATGGAGGGGAATTTGAATGGAAAATCGAAAGTCAAACACGAGTGATTCATAAATGGGAGGCTAAATATTGTATTTTCTAATTTTAGCAGTTAAAAACGATGATCACTTTGATTTTGTTTCTTTTATATTAAGCACCATTCTAACTAGTCAGGTGCACAGAAATAACCTTTGATAAATTAACTATTGAAACAATTTTTTTATTTGATACAACCACACAAAAATCAATTGTACAAGTTTTAATTTGCTATTCACTTATTAATGGTGCATAACACAAAATGTTTCAGTGACATCAATTAATAATTTTCAAAACATTCTAAACATTGGTATGTAATGTAATAAAAAAATTAGATAATTAGTTTAAATTCCAGGGATACACACATAGACATAAAGTATTTAAAGGAACCCAGACTCTATCAACCTCACGGAATTTCTCTCGGGGTAAATTGAAAACGAAGGGATGCGTGGTAAACAATAAAATGTTCAGCCTATCCTGAGCGACCTGTCACCCTGATACGGGAGCCGACGGCGGTTGATGCCCGGCAGGTCACCAGACCAGCCGCAATCGGGGTTCTTCCTGGTCAGCATGACAATTTAAACTTGACGTTCTATTATTATTTTTCTTTATAATGAAATGCAAATGAATTCGATTATATTTTAGACTTAAATTTACTTTAACAATTTGTTATTATTATTATTTTTTACATTTTAAATTTTTAGTCATGACATCATAAATTATACGATACCTAGATAAACCTAATGAAATAACCAGATAGACCTTTGATATAATTGAACTCAGAAATACCATGTTGCATTGACAGGGTCCATGTACTATACCTAGTCTGTAACTACCACTTAAGACCTAAAATACTTACCTGTATGTACATGGAGGCAATAAATAAATACAATACAATAAAACTTTTACGACATCACCATTTATTGTACTCGTCTCTCACTCGTCATGACAACTGGTCTCAAGTGTAGAGGCTATTTAGGTCCTTATAAAATCAACTAGCTGGTGCCTGCGACTTCGTCTGCGCAGGTATCTTTTTAAATTGTGGCCTGTGTTATTCTGATTTATGTGCTATATTATTGTAAAGTTTCATTAAAATCCATTTAGTAGTTTTTACGTGAAAGAACAAACATCCATCCATCCATCCATCTATCCTTACAAACTTTTGCATTTATAATATTATATAGTAGGATTTATATGCTTAGTCCTGACTGACAGACAGCTTACAGGCTAAAAAAGAGGACGTATAGACTTGAAATTTAAAGTGTAAGCGTGTACGAAAGAATACTGATTATATGCAACGCGAATGAAGTTGTGGTGTTCAGCTAGTATAGTTTTTGAGGATGGATGGGTCAATATTTGTTATTTAATCACAAAACATTAAATCAGATCAAGCTGAAAGGTGTTTATGGCGTGTTATTGAATGTAGGCTCAAGTACTTTTATGCAAACACCACGCAGGCAAAGTTCCAGACAGAAATATTTCCCACAGGACTGGCATGTACTCGTATTTACCAGACTGCGAAAAAGGAAGATAATATTTTTAGATTGTCTCTATTCACAAAGGCATTGAACTGTTATTTACAAGATAATAGAAATATCGTTTGTCCATTGAAAAGGGTTCTGAGAAATGATGTTCCAGTTTCGCTTAATTAATTAAGACCCGATACTTAATTTCTATAGGTTCTGCAGATTTACTAAATAATTCATTCTAGGCTGCGAGCGTGGTATTAAATCAAAATGCACAGAAGCACAGTAACAATACTTTTATATTTATATTTATATTTTTTTTTGTTTAATTTTAGTTTTGCAAATATTGCAGACCAAAATTATGAGTCAGGTAAATACTTATAGTAGATCTCATTGTAGTTTACTTATATTATTAAAAAAAAATCGCAAAATACCTACTCTTATATTACATTATTAAGTTTTCTTGGTTATTTGTAATCTTTTCCGCTCGGCCAACAGTCGCGTTTTGAGCTCTATTAATTATGACGAATACCTTTACTTTTAGACGCCTGTTTATAGAATTAATAAGTACCAACCAATATATAATTATATGGTATGGGAAAGCCAATGGCCACGTTGCTTTTTGACCACCTAGTATGGACATTCATACTGTGACAGAAGCAACGAGTAAGTCGAGTATCTATAGAATGTGAAAAGGTAATATATGGCACGGTGTAATTGAATGAAGAGGCCATAAAAACTGGCGCAAAACAATTGCTATTATTCTTCGTTATTACAGTTCAGGTGTGTTCGAGTGATATATCGGCATATCGTATCGTTTTTGTGGCTCCAGCTTCGTCGCAGCGCTCTGCAAATATTTAGATACCTACTTATTGCACGGTGGTTACGGCGACAAACGTTATAGCGTCAATAATACGAACAGGAAAGATGAATAAAGTGAATTATTCATGGTTTCATATTGTAAGGAAAATGTGGCGTTTTATGCCGTTTCGTATAATGGCATGATTGATTGTATTCGATTGTTGGATTCAGTGATTTATTTGCATATTGGTAAGTACCTTATAATTATGTTCCTCTCGGCATTCCTTTCTAATATGAAATATTCAAATTGATTCATTAATAAATAATTGTAAATAATTTAATATCTACGTGCATAATGTGAGGTAACTCACTAGTATGTGTATACTAATTTTCAGTATGTCACATGTGTGATGTAATAAATCAATTTTCTTTTTGTGTTTAGTTTTTATACATTGTAGTTATTATTAAAAAAAAAAATATCTTCAGAACATAGTAAAAACAAGTTAACATAGTAAAAAGCGTAATGAAACGGTTTTAAAAAAATAACAGACAGTCGTGCCGTCTTCAAAGGGAAGGAAAGAGCGCTCGAGGCGGAAGTGTGTGAAGGAGACAAGGTTTTTACGATGTGTTGCTTATTGCCTTTCGACACAATGTACTTCAAACAGAGTGCCGTATTCACGATACACATACATAGTCATCAAAAGGTTCAGCACACCACTCTTATAGATTGATTTGGAGTGTTTGAATTTACATCAGCCTGATGGCAATAACGCTGTATAATAAATTATTTTAGAGTAACAATTTTGTAACTTTCTTTTTTTAGACTATTTAAAGTACTTTTTACATCTTAGTCAGATAGGTGTATAATGAAAAGTGTCGTTAAAACATATTTTATAACGAGCTTTATAAATGAGTATTAATTACGAGTATAGAAATAATAATATCCATTTATTTTAGGTGACTTATTTTAGGTACAATACAATTATGTATTAGAAATATTTAAAACCTTATAGGCCAACATACAAACAAATTAAATTGACTATATTATGAAATTATAGCTAACGTTTTTGAACGCCAGTTTACACTGAGCAATGCAAAACGCATAACTATTACCCTGTAAATATTAACCAAATACAATAAAGTTACCCTCATTTTCGCAGTCAGGTTATTATTTGGTATTTCTATAAAAGTGCCACCCCTGGCTCTACCAAATACAAACCCATTCCGTTATTGCGGTACTCGATTCCTGATTTACTCGATGCTACTATACTTTTGGTTAGAAAATGACGTTTCTCACCTCACCGAGTGTCGATAGAAACTCGGCGGCTTCACGCACATTACACGCAGCCGGCGACCGAATACAAACAATTTATTGTATTGTTATAGATCCGGGTTCCGTCTTACCGAACTTATTGGACCCAAAAACTGCCTCTAACGAATTGCCAACACCGGGATCAATAGGAGGTGCGGGCTTTTAGGGAAAATTGTACCTACACTCTCTCTCATATTGTAACAGTGGCTATAGCTGTTTTATTTATAAGATCAAAGACATGAAACACCTACGTAGGTACCTACAGTAGGCGAGAACAACTTAATATTTCTGTAGCCTTAACACTGAACTTTTTGACAAGCGTATTCGTATCGAAGCCGGCTCAGAGAAGTCAATGCGCAACGGTTTGTACGTTTTGAACATTTTCTTATAAACTGATAATCACTCTGGCTTCGATTCAAATACTCTTATCAATAAGTTTGGTGATACTAGTAGGTCCACAGTTTAAGTATCGCTTACAACATCACTCACTTCATAACTATAATAGCGCTCGTTAGTTTAGATTAGAGACATCGCCTCGCTACTCCAGTTCGTAGTCCTTCAATCCAGAGCACAATGATGCTCACACATTTCAATGGAATACAATGTCATAATCATGTAGGTACTTATGTAATTAATGTGAGATCACGTTGCTTACAACGGGCGCCATTGGGGCGTAAACAGTAACCTGAGATTGCAGCAAAGCCTCCGCGTGATACATTGCCCCGAATCCGATTAATTTCCGAAACCTGTTACAGAGACAACACATTCTCGTGTCTTCCTCGACGGGCGCTAAGCAATTAGTTCTGGGAACAAATAAGCTGTTGGGTAGGTAATTGAAAATTTCAGCCGGCTTTGTCCAGTGCACGATATGAATTCTGGAATGTTTGTTTGACAAAATCAGTTTAGGTCACCTAATACGTTTGAATCCCAATATCCTACAGGTAAAAGTATTTGTGGGATGAATTGAGAAATTAATGTATAGATATATAGATATTTGTTCCTCAATCACGCTAAAACTACAGACCGATCTGGATCAGCTGAAATCTGGTTAATGAGCTGGATAAACACATAGGATACTTTCAACATGATATCTCGCAGGCGAAGTAGTATGCAGCCAGCTTTTAATAAATTAAGTACCTAGCAATAGTAGTAGTTTGTATTTTAGTAAAAATATATTAAAGTACTTTTGCAAAGATAGAAAGGCACATAGTTTCATTTCGCGTACTGTACGTAGTACTGTACATAGGATAAAAAATATAACAATAGCATTCAGGCGTGGCTAAATTACTCAACTATTGAATCATAGACCTTACACATCTTCAACAATTGAAAACGATTTGGCAAATCGCATTCATTGGCAATCAGAGTTATTGTGTGCAGCGCAATAAAACCAGGCGAGGGTAAGCAAGCAAGCAGCGGTCGCGACACAGTTGCGGTAATCAGCGTGCGGTCGGCCATACTGCGCACCACAGATTGTATAACAAACAGTAGGTACACCACACAATAGGGGTCTACTCTGCCAGGGTCTCGTCCCATGACGTGTAAACCATTGACTGGTTTTGGTGTCGGAGCTTTCAAACCACTCAAATACCTCTGAGACGAGGGCACCTTCAGGGTGCCCCACGGCTGGCTATGCCACATTGAGGGCAATTTACTTAAATACATCATATATTATTATTTATTTATGAGCCCTCACTGTCCCACTTCTGGACAAAAGCCTTCTCCCATTTTCTCCATTTCCCAATTCAGTCCAGCCTGGACGAAACGCGATTAGCTCATCTTACTATCTTTACTTCGGTCTGCCGCGTCGTCGCCGCGCTGCTTCGCGCCTCCACTCAGATTAAATACATAGTAAATAAAATAATAATAAATATATGAAGTTTACTTTATCTGGGATTGCATTTTTTTTAACATTACATGACAGACTAGAGATTTTTGAAGTTCCTAGAAGTAGTAGTAAAGCAGAAAACTAGAAATCAAACTTGAATAGAAAGATAAAGACGTTACTTTTTCTGTGCCTACGCTTCACCTATCACCTATGCCTGTGAACAGAATTTTGCCTGGAAGTTTGGAAGGCAGCCCGTTTCAAAGTAAATTGCATAAAGCCGCAAAACCGACGTCTATTTAGTTGCAAAGCGAACCACAGATGAAACATAAATTAATGATCCGCTGAAATCAGCAAAGCTATTCCCAATTATTCCGAACGCATAACTTATAACGCCATTCAAAATTAATACACAATGAATTAGTTTATTCTGGCATATCCGAAAATCAAACAAAAGTTAATAAGCATTAGTAAATTTAAACGAATTAGATAGATCAATCAACCAGTATAATCTAAAAGGCTTTACCTTGACTGACTTACTTATAATGCACAGGCCAAAACAGTGATTGTTGAAACTTGAAGGGCACGAACGTCAAAAAGTCTAAGCTTGTTTTCTTAGAAAAATATTTTTATAAATTAGCTAGAGAAGTTTCTGGTGTCAGCTAGTTTATGATATTTCTGTAATATTTATTACCCGGTAAATGAAAAATGCATATATATAAATATCATTAATAAATAAAATAAAATAATAAATAAATAAGCCTTTTATTCAGACATTTTTTAACCATTTGTAATTATTGATAGATAAGATTTAATTATTATTATTATTACCTAACTAATCCCTATCCTTATCTATACACCGGCATGGTTTGTCTGTGTGCCCCTTGGCATAGGCCTTTTTTTTTTTTTTTTTACCGATGGGAAAATGCATTTACGCATCTCTCTGCCTGGGGAAGGGCTGGAGGGTATGTCGGACTCACTGCCAGAAGGCAGAATACCGACTAAAAACCCATCGTGTTCCCGTCACAATCGCCTTGGTACCAGGTCGCGGGAACCCGTTTGGAATCTTCCGCGGCCTGTCGGCGAGTGTCCGCTGTGGCGGACCTCCTCTAGTCCTCCGAGTAGGAGGAAGGATGTCCTGAAACAAAGGACATCCTTCATCTGAGGTGACCTGTGCAATGCAGGGACGAGTTCCCCCCCTTGGCATAGGCCTCCCCCAACTCCCTCCAAGCGCCCCTATCCATTGCAGTCCTTGTCCAGTGCTTCCCATCTACAGCTTCTATATCGTCTCGCCATCGCTTGACTTGCCTTACTCTCTTCCTTTTCTCTATTCTTGGTTGCCAGACTGTGATTCTCCTGCTCCACTTACTGTGTGTTCATTATACCTACCCAATCTTAAACCACTGGGTATGGTGGCTCCTGGAATCTTTCTTTCGTGCTAGACCTCTCCAAATTTTGTCTAGTTGTTGCGACATCAAAAATAAAAGCTGACATCGCAAAAGCCAAGAAACAGTGCAAATTTGCAGTGGCCCGACAGTGCAGTGTAATGAACACTGCTAGCTACTATATTAGAACTTATTCTAATAAGACAATAACATGTAAACAAATGTGATAAAATAAACTGAAATTAGCATTATGAGTATATTTTCAGATTTGAGCATTTTATCTTTAAAACCATTAAAATCATGCACAGAATTTGTGCCAAAGCTTTCGGTCTAAATGGAATATTAAGCTAGCAGTTTCACAAGCCCGCACACTTCACTTTATCCGTGCTCCATAGATTAATAACGGTGTTCCTATAGAACACCAAGATTGACAGCTTCTAAGCAAGATCTATATGTTTACGTATGACGAGGCGGTACGTTCTTAGGGCTTTAGTCTGCCCATAATGGGCAAAATAAAAAAAAAGATGGAATCGTACAAAAGAAAAAATCCCAGAAATTATTCAGAATATTTAAATATGGATTCAATATCTCCATATTCAAATATTTTTTTGTTCATACTATAAAGTTTTAACAATAATGAACGAGCATAGTAAAATTAAACTATGATATTTTAAAAGCTATGTTATTGCTCTGTTTAAATATTTTGCATCATAGCAAAATGTACTAGAAGTTAGCTAAATGATCCAACTTTTTTTGGCACGTTTTCGATGTACTAAGGTATAATTCTATACCGAAATACTTTTATGCCGTGCTCATATCGAGGGGGATTCCTCTCTTGTGCACGGACGCACGCCGCCGCACAATGGCTCTCGAATAGAATCCTCGCACATGCTTTTGTGGTTTTTGAAACGGAAAGAGTCTTTGTTAGGAGCACTTTTTATTCCATTCCACCTGTATTTATAGAGCGTGATCAAACGAGTGGGCTACTTTTGATGTACACCGTGGCTTTAAATCGTTTAAATCATTTATTTTATTTTCTAATTGTCTGTAGTCCTATCACCAAGCTTTTTGACAAGCGTATTTTTATCGCAGTCGCCATAGAAGGGTATCAGTTTGTATGAAATTTTATGCAGTAACGAGTTTTAAGCTCAGATAATGGTGCTATATGGTATATATATATGTATGTACCTCTATGGTACGATAAAATATTATGAACTTCTAAATAACCCAGCTCATTTCTGGTATATCACAATATACTGGTGATTTAACCGATTTGATGGTACTAAGAAAAGATATGGTGGTGCTACGGCGTATAGTTAATGTGCTATGATAGGATGTGATGGTGCTCATCCGTATAGTTTATGTTCTATAACAAGATGAGGTAATGCTGGTGCTGGTGCTACGGCATAGGTATAGTAAATGTGCTACAATAAGATGTGGTCGTGCTACGGTGTATAGTTTATGAGCAACGACAAGATGTGGTGGTGCTACGACATATGTGCTACGATGATTTGTTTAGGTGCTACGACGTGTAGTTAATGTGCTACGACAAGATGTGAATTTGCTGCAGTGTATCGTAGAAGTGCTACGGCGTTTCTTAGTGATGCTACAGTGTATCGTAGAAGCACTATAGCATATCGAGGAGGCGCTATGTGAAACGTGATGGTGCAACGTGATGGTGCAACGGTGTATCGTAGAGATGCTACGGCAAGCCGTGATGATGCTACGTCGTAACGTAGATATGCTACGGCAAGCTAAAATATTGCTACAGCGTATCATATTACCTTTTACGAGTATGATATCAAAATTAACGCGTAGTGTCGAGTCAAGAAGCAGTCTTTTCAGCTAATAAACTATACCTTTAGCAAATATAAATCAGTAAGTGATTAAGGCACAAACATCCATCTATTAATTTATGAATCCATATTCACAAAACTTTGCATTTATAATATTAGTAGGATAGTTTTACTGTTTTCCATAAAGATGTCGACTTAAAAGTGGTTCTCATTGAAGATTACACTTAAGAAATTTTATGGATATTTTAAAATTGAAAGGGTTAGTTTTAAGTCCTACGTTTTGAATTAAAGTTAAGATATTAGGTTTAAAAGTTTTTATATATGTAAAAACCTCGATTACCAGTTTTTTTGAAACTGGTAATCGAGGTTCCTCAGATTGTAAATTAAACAATACCTTCGCTGTGCCTCATTACATTCTTATCAAGTCTTTAATTTCAACGGTTTTGCTCGGCGTAGCTGAAATCAGTCTGTCAAAACATGTTGTTTTATAGGTAAAGAAGATATTAAACTATCAATCATTCCGCAGAGGTAGCCTGGCTAATTACTGAGCAGTCCGTTAAAAGCTCTGTCTATCCGCTCAACGAATGGGATGAATGGACGAACATCAATCAATGTTTAGTTGCGTAGCTTACAGGCGAAACCAATGTTGTGCTGTTCAAATTAAATAAGTGTGTAATAGATAAATAAATGATGCATATTGCACGCCCGAGACCTCTGGATTTATTAATACTGGAATTATTTCTTTTTATTTTTGTACATAGGTACCTACATGTGTTTAAACAACAATTATACCTTGTCTTTAACTTGTCTTTGTTGATAAATATTTAAATATGAGTGGTTTTAATAATAAAAAATGCATTTCACCTAGTGTTTAGTCATTTTAGTATAGTAAGTAAACTTTTATTGTCCTTTTAAATAATAATTTTTACAAATACCTCCATATATTATTTAAATAATTAATAATAATTTTTGGTAAAATATTGTGCACATTTTGGGCACAACAATTTTCTTTCATAGATACTCAATTCAACTGGTAAACATCAAAATGGTGATGTGAAGGTGGGTCTAAACCCAAAAATATTTATGACCAAAATCTTCTTCAAGTTAATAATATCAATTTCAGATTATTATGGAACAATTTTATTAGATTCCACACGCCTAGTTGAGCATTTTGAATGTTACAATACAGCGCTGAATGGTTCAACAAACAATCGTCTCGAGCAGAAACAGGCTTTGCTGATTGCAAATTGTGCTTACAATCGAATACAAATCTGAGCGAATTTCTTCCCAACTTAATTTACGGACGATGAATTGACCTTAAGTAGACATTTTTTTTTTAAATTTATAGCACCCTAATGAACTGTAAGGAGATAAACGAGAGGAATTCCGAGCGAAAAATTGCTGATTAGTGAATTGGAATAAAAATTAAACTAAATTTACGAGCACACAGAGTAACTAGTAGTAGTAATTAGGAGAGCTATACACGGGTAAAACCTGAATTTCGTAGTTGCCATGAATAAGTGATTAATACTAGTGGTAATATTTCCTTCCAAACTAATTTAACAACAAGAGCCTTTGGAAGTTAAATTTGCAAATATAAGAAGCTGGAAAATAAAAGTCCTTATTACTCGGTATGATAATTGCAATAAGGCAAAGTAAAACACCGACTATTACCCGGGTTTTTCTTTCGTACTCCCGTTCTTCGCTACTCTACTCAATTTATTTTTATGAGAAGCTGTTATCTGAAAGATTTTTATAATAGTCTTATACACGGTGTCCTATAATATCGTCTATTTCCGATTGTCTCTATAAGGGCAAACAAAGTTTGTTTTTTTTCCTTTTGTTTTTTTTTCTGTTCTTTTAACAACTCTTGAAATTTCGAAGATTTTCATTCATAAACTGCAATAAGTTCACGTGAAAATATAAGTACACATACGAATAGAATATATATTTTGATGAGTTAAAATGACTCGAAATAGCTGCATTCTAGTAATCAAGACCAGCAAATTATTTATAGCTATTCGCAATCTTGATACCAATTACTTAATTGGTTATTAAGTGTTGTCTACTTAGGCAACACACTGCAGATTGTTTTATAATATATTACATTGTGATATCATTCAACACTTTTTCTAAGCGCTGCTGACTGTACAGTGTGCAGGCCTGCCAAGTAATACCCACATGGACAATATAGGAGCTTCAATAGTAATGCTTGCATTGGCAGAAATGATGTTTGATTGCACGCCGAGCTCCCGTGATCGCATGCAACTATGTATAAGCCTATTACGATACACGAAGGGATCTGTATTGAGACTATGACCTGCCATGGAAAATCTGATTTGAGTTTATTCAGTCGTGTCATAGGTTTGTTTATCGAATTGCTACCGATATAATTGTTTGATTGCCTTCTAACAAACACAAACGTTAAACTACATTGTACCAGCGTTGCAAGAGATCCTACTTACCTAATTACTTTTTAAAGTCAATCAAACCAAACTTCTTCTGTTATAGTTCTGGTTTCATATTTGTGTTAGATATAACCACTATGCGCAGTAACAGTTTTGAAGAGTTCCACCAAGTAATAAAAGTCTGATTAACTTCCACCAAGAAATAAAAGTCCGATTGACTTATTTCTTGGTGGAAATCTTCAAACTGTAACTACCTTTCACCAAAAAAACTAGCCCATCACTGCACTTTGGATATAAATCTAGTTGTAATAAAAGACTTAAAAGTGGCAGGGCATTATGGTGCTAGGTACAAGCAAATTAAAATTTCGTAAGATTCCAATTACCTAAAAGTTCTCATAAAAGAAAATGAGTAGGTATATCTCAGTAAGCTGGCCATTGATTCGTCAACAAATGGGTCATTTTGAATATTGTGGTAATGTTAATGTGCCGCAGTCGGGCGGAAAAGCGCGTTCGTCGACTGTTTTCAATATTCATGAGCCGACTTAGACGACGAAGCCTGGGTAAGTGGCCCTGAAGGCCAAAACAGGGGAATAAAGCGTTACCTTAAGACGTATTTACTTTTTACGGGCTCTTTTTGTATGAAATACTGGTCTATAGGATTCACCAATAAAGTCTGTATACTTAGCAGCTACTACTACTTAACTCTCAGGCCTACTGGTAAGCCTACTGGTGCTATATTGACATACATCGCTGCAACTAAATACTACTTCTACTAAATTTAAATTATTATTACATAACAATTCACAGTCCCTAATTTATTTACAAAGTATTTTTAATGGCCTAAGATAGCTAAAAATCTTAGTGAGTACTTAGTAAAGTATCGCATATCATTGATAGACTATAATATCTATAAGTATAATACCTGTTGTGGAAATATGCATACAATGATAATTCGATAGCCTAGTCCAATCTAATCAGAGTATCTTCCTCGTTTACGATAAAATTAATTGCAACCAATTGATTAGATCGAACCCTATTCAGTTTGGTATTGGTATCCCTAAAGTAAATTACTTTGCGTCTAATTTAAATGAAAGCAATTATATAGGTTACAGATATACATAGATACATTAGGTATTCAGTGATCATATTTCTACCTAATATTTATATATATCTAATATATTCAATGGGCAGTGATTTCATTAGTTTCGCTGCACTTCTTTCTAAACAGACGCAGCTAATATTTCGGATGATTGTAATTTACGGGACTCTACCTCATTCAATCAACTTTAAACAGAGATTTCTAGCAGCTAAATCTTTTGTCAAAATATTATATTATATAATATGAAATAATTTGTGCTTGAGACTAATATAATGCTTTAGACGCGACATACCTCTAGTTTCATTACAAAAACGGGTCTACAATTGTACTTGAGAACTAATCTACACGTAACCTACTTGAACATCTTATCATGATACATAAATGTTACTAAGGTACACTTAGGTGTACCTATTACTCGAGTGTTTTCAAATCTCGTCGAAACATCTCAGATATCAATACACTAGTATAGTTCATCAGAATCCAATTTGTGTCGTTCACATTCTCTAATTAATTTCCACCTTCCACACGTGTAGATTATTGATGATTTGTGGTAACTAGTAATTTATCACTTAATGCTAAGGTATAAAGTCGGATATTGAATGCAAAAGGTTGAATTATCTTATTTCAGGTGACAATTATTCGGGACTAACGAGACACCAATTTCTTTATAACAAAAGTCAATTTGCAGGTTTTGTACAGTTGTATGTTTTATAGAAATCAATTTCTCAATAGCTTCAAGCACACAATTTACCAGTTAGTTATTTGATTGGAACGGGTATTTATCGCGCTCACCTCATAATAAGTTTTTGTGTCCCGACGTTTTGTCTGTATTGCAACAGCCGTGGTCACGGGTTGACTAGCGTATTGGAGCTACCGTCGCGGTGAAATGAGGGGAACTACCCTCATTTTGGTCGTTAAAAATGAAACAATTTAGCAGCACCTTCAAAACACAACTTCTTATTGTTATGCACTAGCTAAAACAATTTTACCACAATTCAGTTTACCAAATATCAAGTTATATCCCCATTAAATATGTAGACGGGTACACTATGAGCATTGTTAAGTGTAGATGAAAGATGAGGTGCACTAAAATATTACTACCTCCAGCAATTACCCGAAACCATCTCGAAACCCAAAGCAGCCACGCGATTTAACAATGAACTATACGGAAACTTCACCAAGTGCCTACCTGCATTAATTTAACTTGTAACAACTTTGCAGTTTTATCTAGACCCAGATAAAATTGTTGGAACTTGTGTAATTAAAATTATTCCTCGTGTAATGTTGTTGATAAGGAGTAAGTTGAGGTTCTACGTTATGTACAGTGCCTTGCGCTGGTGTTGAAATAGGCTCTGCTGATATTTTTCAGTCAAATGTAAGAGTTCTTTTTAATTAAATTTAAGCAGGTACTTGAATATTTTTGTCACCAAAAAATTACATTCTTTATTGTTACAAAAAAAACAAGACCCAGAAAAAAATTGGATGTAGAAAGTTCCTTTAGAAAGTATTTTTATTATACCTTACCTACACATTTTTTTATGCTTATTTGATAAAATTTTATCTCAACTAATACAAAATATTGAATATGATGAAGTTCAACAATAAAAAAGAACTAGTGACACAATAATTCAAGTAAATACAATTTAAACATCTTTTATTTTTAGACACTCAATATATCTAGTATTAGGTAAACAGTTAGCGACGTATCTGGTTGTAGGTACGGTATCAAACGTATACTTTTGTATACGTTTGATACCCTATTCCTTATTCCATTCCTGAATCGAATATAAGTTAGGGTAACACAGCGTCTCTGGGGCGGGCGCGCAATCTCCCCAGCTTGTCACAACCAATTCAATTGCAAATGCCGAGCGCCGCGCATTACTGGACACCAGCTTTACATGTGGATTGTGGACTCGGGGTACAAATACGAATGTAACAAAATTATTTATAAATAAGTTTATTTTTTCTACTTGCATGCTGTATTTACGGTGAAGTGTGCGAGACCAATACTAGTTTAAGACCTTTAATGTAACCATACTTCAAGCAAAATAAATCATTTAATTTCATTTCATTCATGCTTTCGAAGTGTTTTAGAGATGTGACTCTATCAATCATCGTCATCTCTTTATTATGTTACTTATACTTGTGTATATCTTAGTAATCTGTGCTTATACCTACTTGGAGACCCGCCAACTTATTCGTTAAAAATTATACGTAAACTCGTAAAGAGATTCAACACAAATATTTATTTTAAAATTCTGAATGCACATACTTCATATTTAATAAAAAATAGCGCCACTCGTGTACTCATTAGCTTCATATCAAAATCCACCCATTTTTGCTTTACTATTTTATGAATACGGCACTCGTTCTGCAAAAGTGCAGCTACACATTTCTCTTTTTCGAATCACTTTCGTACTCGATCAGCCGCGCGCTACGTAAATCCACTCGAAGCAATCCCGAATCCTTGTTAGTCAATAAAAAGCGCATAGATAGATCGCTTTGGATAAACGACCTCCATCAGTGCTACCGTTGTGTTGTATGTAGCAATTAGACGCATACAATGGGTTCTATTATTACAGTGCTACACCAAGTTCACTTATTATTATAATCCATTAATTCAGACACAGTTTTTATAACTTTTTTTACTAAAGAATTTTGATATAGATATATGGATATCATAACATTTTTCAGGTATTTAACTATAACTATACTAAATTTTGTTTTTGCCACATCGAATTACACACATCCATCCATCCATCCATCTTTACACCTTCCAGCCTTACTTTGTCATTAAATATGTGTAATGTAATGATTATTTATTAATCTTTTCCACCTGATCTGATGCTACATTATTTATACCGTAATATATTTTAGTTGATAATTTCATAGCGTCTGACTCCAACTACCTTATGAGATTTTCATCCTTAAATACGTGTTTAATTATTATGACGCAAAGAACAAATAAAATTGAGGTCGGTGCAAACTGCAAGCAGAGGAAATATGCCCATTGAAACCTCAGAGTCTCGGAGTACTGTACATATACAATGGGCTCTAGTAATTACGGTTGCGGCAGAGCCTTCCCGCAAGCACCGGCAATTACAACCTACACCTCGTTGCAACTGAAAAAGAACAGAAAATTGGTTTGAACCTTTTGATCCTTGATTTACGACGGGCTGCACAAGATTAGTTCGTCTGCAGTCGACTAAAAGTTTTCGAAACAACCAAGAACACAAATACTAAATAAGAGGAAACGTATTTTTCAACCCACGTTTTCTAACAATATTTTATCGCAATAACTCATATAACTTGAGGTTCTCACCAGTTTTCTGAAAATTGTAAGCTATTTTTTAGCGCACGACGCAACAACACAGCAGTATGCTAAGTAATTGAAAATGCATTATCGAAGCAAGTGAGAGTTACAATGTAATGCGCCACTCCTATACAGCGCTTGTTGTGGATCAACAAAA
Organism: Lobophora halterata; assembly: GCA_932526365.1. NCBI lineage: Eukaryota > Metazoa > Arthropoda > Insecta > Lepidoptera > Geometridae > Lobophora > Lobophora halterata. The sequence continues at coordinate 6,541,250 of OW052012.1, forward strand.
AATATCGGAAACTAACTTTTTACTTAGAACAGCTCTGAAGAATTTGTTTTAAAGTTTCCAAAGGGAAGTGAAAAGCCCACAGGAACAAAGCAGCCTCTGCAAGCGTTTTTGTTGACGTTATATTGATTTTCGAAGCTTCTGCATTTCTGCAGTAGAAAGATTTCCTGATGAACGCCTCAATTCTCCAGAGAACTCGTTAAAATTTTCTCATTTTGTGTTTTTAGACGTCATAATTGAAGCAAACATTAATTATTGGGTCCGAGTGGATGGCAACTGAAACCAGCAGAGGCAAAAGCTTTTACAGAGTCTATAGAACGACCGATCAGAACTTCAATTTGTCTGGTAAGCAATTTTTAGCTTTATTTAACTAAAGTATATTATGTCAGTATTTTTTAAAGATAGTCCTAACGCGCTCTCCTCAGTTTACTTCTGTGGTAGGTAAGTAAATAACCGATGACTATGAGAAGCAGACAATATTTAACTACCAAAAAACACCTCTTATACATACTGTTCAACGTCATGGTGATTATTATTAACTTTAGACACGAAATTTGCTCCTAATGGAATCTCCATTAGATCGTGCTAAGTCACGTGTGGCGGCAACGGGTGTCGGCGGGCTATTATCAGGCAATCGCTGTACACGGTACTAAATACGTACGAACTGTAACTGTTATTGTAGCGGTCGCATTGAGTGCTTGCAGCTTTTACTACCAAAGTTACACCTATAGTTAATAATTTAAATCTTTCTAGGCAATAAAATTTCTAATATTATTTTGTTTTTATAAGTTGTTGGCGATGCATATGTCGCATTATAATATTAGACCGCCACTGTATCGCTACTACGCTTTTCGATGTTTGTCTGTAAGTATACATAGTTTTCGATGAAAACATCGAAAAGCGTAGTAGCCATAGTTTATTGATAAAGAAACTAGTGTTTGCGTTAATGCAGTAATGGTCATGTCTTTCCAAACCATAAATACTCGTGGAAAGAACAAAAAAAAACTACCTGAGCATCATAAAACACGAGTTTGAACAACTCCCTTAAAACTATTCCATTATCAATTTCCAACAAAGAAAGCCAAGTTTAACACTTAAATTCTCCAAAACTGTTCTAGAAAATGTGTGCAAATTACTTGCGCTGAGTTGATTTCGAGTACATTTAGTTGTGAGGTCGGTTGAGCTTAACGACCAACCCGTTGTCGCTCCATGAATATTGAATAGTTGTAGGTACAGTCTAAACTCGCAAAGGCTAATCTTCTTTTGTCGGTTTACCGACCATTTTAATTATTTAATATCACAAAAAATATTAACGTAGGACGTATTTTATAACGATTTCGTTTAGCCTCCAGCCTTTGCTTTCAATTGTACCTACCACATGGTATGCTTAGTGTGATGTATGCTACTATATGCCTTAGCAAATAAAGCTCTTTGGCGATAGTTATCTAAAAAGGATATTACGGGTCTTCATCACAGAAAAACAAAACTAGTAATAATAATAGTAATGTATTCTAGTTTTTCTAGTAAATAATAATGTATACTAGTTTTTCTGTGATGAAGACCCGTACCCGTATTTCCTTTTTTAAAGTAAGTATATAGTTGTCTCTTCAATATACCATCAACCATCAATACATATAAAAGACTTATTCCTGACTGACTAACTGACTGACAAACAACGCATATACCATACCACGAGACGTAGAGACTTTAAATTTCGAGACCGTATGTTTGTCAAGATGTGTAGGTGCGTATACTACACGTACGTACTATGCATACGTACTGTACGTACTAAGAAAGGAATTTTGTTCATTCGCAACACAAACGAAGTTGCGGGTGTCAACTAGTGGGTAATAAATTCAAAGTAAAAAAAATCATAATTTAATACTGGAAAATTCAGGAGCTCAAGAGTCAACCTCTGATCTCAGATAAAACTCATAATCTTTTAGGTACCAATAACTAATACTAATAAACGTGTCAGTTCGTTTCTCCCCAGCTGGGAGAAACTTTTTTATCACTTTAACTATCGAAGCAATTTCACGAAACAAAATTTGCAGAAACAATGCCACAAGCAGTTCCCCTTTTCAAATAGTCTAGTAATATCCAGATCGCCTTTGTTTCGTACTCGCCAAATGAGATCGGAATAAAATTTCGCTTCTTTTATGCAAATTGCTAATTCAGCTTAAATTGACTCTTGCACGTAATTGGATTTTAATCGAACGCAAGCTGCGCTCCACTTGCGATATAGTGCTATGATTGCGAAAATATCCGTGTGCCACTTTCGTGATTACTCGTGAAAAAAAAAAAACTGGAACCTATCCGCCGATTTCAACCCAAACTTGAGTGGATTATGTATGTCAGCTGAAAACAAATTTATATCGAACTAAAGCGAAAAGTCTGACAATCGTGAAGAATGCATGTACTGCTTGGATTTCTGGCACAGTTCTGCACTTCGGAGCGAATCGCGAGTCGGTAGGGCGACGAGACGAGCGCGATTTGAACAGAAACTTAATTAGGATGAGGAAACGCGGGTCAAATAAAACAATAATGAAATCGTTAAAATAAATAGATTTAACAAATAAAAAAGAACTCAAGCAATACTTGCTTGTGGGATTCATAATACGTAAATATTTTTTTTATACTTGTTCCTACGATCACAGTTTTGATACCGTATGAGAAGTAAAGTGCGACGCAAATTCAACAAACATAATCCCGTCCTATCACTGAACCTAGATAAAGTATGTAGCAAACCTTATAATCAAAATGGTGAAAATTAAATAAAAAACATTGATAATAACTAGGTTCACTATGAACAGCACCAAGGTTTTTTAAATTCAATCAAAGCCGAGCCCAGCCCTGTGCATCTATAAAACGCTATTGCCAAATCCAACGCTCTCAAACGTACTGCCAACCGTTTACATGCATTTTAGACCAGAATAAATAGGCTTGCGCATTGTGCTCGTAACAAAGTTACAACTTACAAAAAAAAATCAAGTGCCAATGCGAATGAATAAACATGCGGAGTTTTGTGAAGTATTTATATTTTCAGCGCGTATATGGGTTTATAGGTTTTCGTGTTCACTTTTTTCTGATTGCGTTAGTCCAATCAATGGCAAATTCATATGGGACGTAAATTATCATTCGATATAATCACTTTTATGCTAATGCTTGAACCAAATTCAGGTAGATCAGAAATTGATGACTACCTACTTAGCACCTATTTATTTGACACGGAATTTGAGTTTTTTTTCGGATGGTCGTTTAATGCAGTTGAGCGCAGATGGCCGTTACTGCGACACCGGACTCTGCGGAGTTTGAGTGTACCTAATTAAAAATCTAATATTGCCACTTTTTTTACCATGATTTTCTTCTTTACGTATATATTTGTTTGTTTTATGATGGTGTGAAGAATAATCTACCTATATTGCATGCCCGAGATGGTAGAATACATTTAAACTCTATAATTTTACTTTGTACAGGATTTCTTACATTATAGAAATGCTTACTTTTATTTTACTTTACTTTATGCATTTTCCCTGCTATGCTATGCTATACTCTCGACATTGTAACGATAACAAATTAACCGAATCGTATTAAAATATGATTGCAATAAATGAATGCTACCAATCTCGGCTAACGCTACAAGGTCGTTATATATAACAGGTTGGTATTCCGGTAGCAAATTGTTTATTTATCTATGACGGTATATTTTTCACCGTCAGCAGTGAGCTTTATAATCAATTGGATTAAATACCTCAAAGGTTTTCCCAAAATAACGAACACGGAAAACTGTTTTACATATAAACTTGTTTTTATTTATCGCATTCTGTTGATTTTATTTTTATTTACTTAAGTGGTATTTTAATTGGCTAACTCGATCTGGAAATTAAAAATCCTAAATTCTCATTACGGTGGCTGTATGTCCGTCTGTCACCTTCCCGTCTGCCTTCTAGAACTAAACTTTTTTTTATACGCCATTTACCAATATATTTTAACATTTTGTTGAAAATCCACTATGTACTCCTACATATAAACATACATACGTACATAAATAGTGAAACAATTATAAACTATTCAATAAAACAATCTGCGAGACTCTTTTCCTATGAATAAAGTGTTGAAAGTTGATAGCGCGCATGTTGCACTCCACATGAATGAATGAATGAATTGCAACACAAAACTTTCGAACAACCAACTATTACTACAATCTAACTACAGCAACGTAGATAGAAGCTCGAATACAAAGGCTACTTCACACACGCGCGCAAATCGTCGCAGTCAGCACCGATTGACGCCGTTCGATGCACATCGCACGCCTCGCTTCCCGCAACGGGACTTTATTTACACAAAACAAGATTTATTTCCCGATTCAAAGCACTACGCTGAAGCTATCTTTGGGCGAGATTTCTGTGTTCACTTGGATAAATGTGTTTAGTGTTACGTATGATGTTGATAAAAAGTTGAGAAACCAATTCCAATTCTTTTATTGCAATTTCTGTCAGCGCTCCGCGTAGATTAGCAAATAATACTCAAATAATTTAAATATTTTTTTAAAAACAATTATATAAAGTTTTACAGGATTCGTATATTCAATTGCAACGGCTTCATCAAATTAAAAAACCTAATCAAAATGTTAAACTGAATAAACTTGGTCACATATTATTATTTTCATATAACATTTGTAATCGCCAGTGAATCACATCGCACGTCTCGCCTTATGTTCAAGTTCGTATGTATACCTAACGCGAGACTCTATTTAGACAAGATTTATATCATTTTCTTTTGCCTATTATTCTCTGTTAGCTACCTTATTTTCAAGTCAACACGCTTCGTCAACCTATTTCTACTTGCTCTTTGTTAACATTACCTAAAACTGATTCAATGCAGTTCCTATAGGTATAAATTATGTAGATCTCTCACGAAGCGTTGTGAAACGTTGTTGAAATTGAAATAGAGAATATAAACTAATACCAACGAAGAACCTGAGTAATGTCTTTATAAAATAGAAAGATTTTTTAATTCTCTCGCAAAAGTTTAACACGTTACATTTTGAATACAGAGGTTTGGTTGATCTGTTTCGCGGGAGACTGGTGCCTGAGATAGGTACAGAAAACCTGTAGTACAAATCACCTGTGTAAATGAGAAATATACTTAAGTTTTTAAGTACATGAGGAAGAAGTAGAGAGAGACTTACTCACATTTTTTTTATTTAAGTAACTCAGGTGGTCTAACTATATAACTTCATAAGTTAACTAGCTTAACAAAATCTTATTATTATCTCTCTTCGAAGATTACTGAGCAAACAAGTTTATGGCGTAGGTAAATATAATCTTATAATAGATTAATATGAAAGTCGAAGTTTCAATACGTTTGCCTTTCTATTAGGTCTCGTGTGTTCGATTGGCAAACATTTGTTGAACGTGATCTAACTTAAAAGGATGGATTTATGTTACAATCCTAGCTTTTGGGCTCAAGAGAACCAACTTTATTTACAAGTTTCTACACACATACGTTGGTTGCATATAAATATAGGTATGTGCCTACTGCCTACTTACGTACTTTTGTATCTTCTTAGTCTGAGAAGACGTATGTTATAAATTCATGAGGGCGCATAAGCCTGTTTTGTCTCCGCCTCCATAATAATTCTATTTTACATGGAAAGCGTATCGCTCTAAGAAGCTTTTTATTTTGTTCAAAATTCATCGGAGTAATACGGAATTTTAAACTGGAAAATACTTCAATCTTAATTCTGCGCCAAACGAAAACAAAATATGCAAATGATCAAATTTCCCAAGTATTAAATACCTACTTAGAATCTAGAGTGAAGCCCAGATAAGTTTTGTAGGTAGATAATATGCTTTACAATCTGGGCTTGGCCAAATGGACCAGTAATTCAATTCGGGGGTCAAGGGTACGTAGATGCCATTTTCAGACACTGCTAGAGAGATATAATGTTCCCCATTAATGATAAGGGTCAACACTTCGGACAACTTGTGATACCTAACGAAGGTAGCGAAAATAATGTTTTATTTTCTTGTACAACGCACAGGACTAACCACTGATCGTAGACACTTGAAATTTGGAGGGTGTGTTTGTCATAAAGTGTAAGCGCGTACTAAGAAAGGAATAACGTTAGCTAACTTTATGGATAAATCTTTAACGCATCCACATAATACCTACCTTTAAATTTGTGGTTAAGTGTAAGTAAGGTACCGTTTTAAATTATTTCACTACTGTAAAAAAAAAATGGCTTCGGCATACAGCATCACGACTTGGTGTAGGTATTAAAGGTCCAAAAATAAACGAGTCATGCGTTACTTTTCCTATTTTCCACACTAAGTGACACCATATTAATAGAATTCAAACAAAATTACTTCCTTTCAGGATTTTACTTCCGTACTCAGCCGTAGTCTTTGTTTGAGAAAATTAGACAACCCATCAACGAGACGAAGCACTTTGAAATCAGGATATTAATTTCTGGAGTGATTCAAGTGGCACCATTGACGTTGTAGCAAGTTGTAGTCTACTAGCCTGTCATTTATCCACGGATCGTCGAGTAGTAAGTGCGGTTTCAGATAAGCGGATTAACCGATTCGCCGCTCCTGTTTAGTTTTTTGCAGCGCGTTGTATGCGCTACAAGCCGCGAGAAACGCCTCATGCTGCTGACACTCACTAAAAAAACCAAGCGTAAACACCGGTATATGCGTGTACAAGCGCGACACGCTTTTAAAGTTTCGCGAGTACCAACCAAATCATCATCAAAAGTTAAAAATACGCTAGTCTGAAACAACAGTTTGACTACTACGCCCGTTGTCGCAAGTTCGAATGCATCAGAATGACATGTGATGAAGTTGGTGTATTTGTTCGTCCTGATTCTATAGTACGATGACACACAAGCTTTTTTACAAAGCTAGCGTGTGAGCGTGTTAGCTTTCGGGAAGGATTGTAAACAGATTGTAAAAACGCCGATGACACTGGGCGACTTTACACGCTAAAAGCGTAAACGCTGCTGGCTTGTAGCATGTAAAAAACCGTGTGTCATCGTACTATAAGTGTTTTTGTATAATGCAGGTTTTAAATAAAAATCTTCAGGTACATAGTTATTTACGTAGTTCAGACAATTTAAGGTATTTTTTAAGTAGATAGAGAAACGGCCCACCTGATGTTAAGGTCACCGGTATTGTGACTATTGTGTGTATAATTTATTCAGAGTATACACCTTTCCCATGTCCCTACTCGTAAGTACCACTTGTGCTAGCACGCTTAAAGGATTGTTAGGAGGCGTCCGCTGTCTCGTCCCTTGTTAATATTCCAACTGACATCACCGGGATCTACTGTCTTGCGAATCTTGAATAGAAGCCTCGCAACAAAAGGCTTCCTGAATTTTGAGTAGTTGACGTAAAGACAACAAGGAAACGGAAAACGAGCCCTCGCCATCATAAAAGTAATAGTATCTCTTTTGTGATTAAAATTCCGGACATCTTGATTTTACAAAAGTAATTTCGTTTTGACTTTCTTCCAGTTTAATTTTAAAACCAAATTGCTTTATGTCAAGTGGACTCTGGTAGGATGTGAATTCGATTTCCGGGTGTAACGAAGTAAAGTAGGATTTCCTGGCCTCATCGAAATGAATGTGATGACTGATGAAGGCCCAAAACTTCCCGGTAGCGTCTCTATGACAGCTATGGTATGTAGCTTCGAAAGAGACGACTCAAGAAACTGTTGATTTCTTGCTTGATGACTTCTCATTAATTTAATAAAAAGGGTTTTTATTATTGTATCTAAGTACGTATGGAAGAGATTGTTGTCTAGTCTAGCCACAAAACCCACTTTTAAACATTAGTTTTTTTTAACGTAAGTTTCTGAGGATGAAACCACATCCAAACTACTAGTTCAAGAGCTGAAATAACATAGACTTTATTTATATTTTGGTGAGCTAAGCACGGGGGCTATACCGTGGGCCAGCTAGTAACATAAATTATTTTCATACGGTTCAGAACAAGTTAAAACGGTAATTAGTCAGTGTGAACCACGCTACTTATATGTTTAGCGGCGTCCGTGGTTGGGCGCTGATCTCGCACATTTATACACACAACCGGGCGGCCATTACCTCCCTACCTTACGACACCCGCCATCCCCCATTGCTTACAACAATTTATTTACCTTAAGAAATCTGATCGTTTCTAACTACCCCGCTATTCACAAAAATCTAATTAATCCCCACCAGAAAGGCACAACGACTAAATTACGCGCACAGAATTCATGACAGGCGGCGAATTATCTCGAACCCGACTAATAATTGGCTAATCATACGCCTTTTGTAATTAGAGAATGATAAATGAATTCACCTTTGTTTAATTAAGCAACGATACTGAAAAGAGAGCAGTCTTGGAGCAGGCGGGCTCAGGCGCGTCGTCGGCCGGCCCGTCCTTGCATAATAACGCCAATTAGTCCGTGTCACCGCACTTAATTAATGTTAGGGCCGACCGAACCTCCCTTAACTTTAGTCATAAATAAACCACTCACAAAAAACTAAACAATGATACGTACAATGATAAAGCCAGAATAATGAGGAGCGTTCACTACAGTGCCATTACAGCGAGCGCTGCTGAGTCATGTTCGGCGATTAGCTACCATGTCTCGACCAAAACATAAGCATAGTCTTTTGATCCGCCTACTTAATTTATTTTACGGTAGGTACGATTATCATATTTACAAAGCGATTAGGCTGGATACTTATCCAGACTATTTATTGATTTGATCTATTTCCGGTTTTGCACCAAGCATTTGAAAGCAGGTAAAAGTTTCAATGTAAATAAGGATCATTTAAAAGCCTGCCTTGTTTTCTGAAATTAAAATGCCGCCTCGGAGAACGGCTTTGCGCGAAGTGGCAATAATTTTAGGACAGTTTCATTTAATGGTACTTAAAGCCGCGGCCTTTATTTTTTAATGATTTCAAATCGCCAGCTTTTCAATATAATTATTATCGGGTAAATGTATTTACTTAGTAATAAGAAATATTCGTGTATGTAGCCGTTAATTAATTCATGTGCGTTCTTTGATATTAATCTTCTTTCTGAAATTGAGGCGTATGAAATTACAAAGAGCGATTCAATTTACTTACAGTTGAAATCTTCTGGGTTCCGGCCACAATATCCAAATTGGGTGGTAGATATATCGGCTAAGGCGCAACAAAGCCTGCTTCGAATCAATTAGGTGATCCAAAATCCTCGAGGCTTAGATAAAAGACGCGGTATTTCCTTTATACCCGCGGTTAAAAGAATTCAATTACATAATACTAAGGAGATTAAAAAGGCCAACACGACTCCTTTGAAATAAGCTTAGTAAAGGTATTTATTTAATTATTGGTAATACTCTTTTCAGTCAGTAGATTCGTGGAGCTCAGTCGCGATATTAATTTCGATGAAATCTCAAAATCGTTTGAGTGAAAACATGTTTACAAATTAGTTAATAATTTATTTTAGAAACCTAATAAAAAATACCAACGAATAGCAACACATTTTTATTTTACTCGGCAAATGGATTGGAATCATATGTGCCGTGAAAAGAAATCTCAACGGTGACTGATCAGCAAGTTTTAACTGATTTCTTTAATCTTCAACAGTACTGTCAATTACGTGCTGTATCTCTGCATCCGTTACATTTTTCTTCTCAAACGGAAAGTGTGGATGGCGGTAGAACTTCACGTAGGTGTTCGTCCTCAGCCGATAGTTGGCGTTGAATCCCGATAACTGGCGAACTTCGTCATCCGACAGCCTGAAGCCAAAAACGTCTATGTTCTGCTGAATACGGTCTTTGTTCATGGATCGTGGTATAGGAATTAACTTGCGATCCAACTGGAATAAGTAATTTTTAAAACTATTATCTGCCTTATTGGATGTCCGCTTTTAAAAATTATAATCCGGGTTCCAAACTACCAAATTTTAATCATATTGTTTCAATGGTTTTGGCGTATTTGAGTAACAAACCGTTGCGAATCTATAGAAGATGCATTTATCTATCGATTTTCATAAACTTTTAGATTCTACATATAATATTAGACTTGTTTGATGAAGTGATACAAAAAGTACTACCTAATATGCATACCAAGTATCGAACAAGTATTTGCGGTACGCTCTTCTCGTATTTGGCCGTCAAGTTCTTTAAAATGGGATCGTCGGATTTGGGCGGCGGTGTGTCGTTTTTCCGCCCAAGAATGGCTCCGAAGGGGGAGTAGGCCATCACTATGATACCACGCTCCTTACACCAGTCCACCAGCTCATTCTGAGTTAGTGTTGGATTTACCTTAAAAAAAATATTTTAATAATTTATTAAACTTCTAAATAATTCGTAGAAAAAAATTGTAGTGTAGCTCTCTTGTCTGTCGTTCAGTCCTACAATAAAATAGCGTGTTTTCAGTTTTCAATTAAAATAAAAGAGCATTTATATTTTATTACAGAAAATATTCATTTTCGAGTCTGAAAATGCTTCACATCCGACCAAACCGAGATTAACACGATAATAAATATTTTATTGAGATATGTCTGTATAACGACACAGTGTTTTCGCTTTTCGACTCCAAAATTCATGACGTACCGGGATTTGTAAGTAACAAGCAGCTTAGGAGTAAAAAATATAGTGTTTACAGAAAGCCTCTGAGTGTTTTTATTGTGAAATTTGAAAAGCTATGAAATAATTCTGTTCATCTCTGCACTGCGCTTTGAATTGCAAGATAAGCCCCCGTTATAATTATAGTAGTAGATTTTAGATTTTCCCAAGATCGGAAGAAATTCAGTTCGTTCTTACATTAAAATTAAGTTTTTCATCATTTAGTCCATGATTTAATTATAGTCCCCAATGACTAATTTAGCACTAAATATTTTAATATAGTGGTTAATATTAACTTCGGTTAACTGTGTTTGTACATTATTTAGAAGCCAAACACAAAAATCATTAGACTGTAAGAAATTAGGAGTATTAACCTCAATTTGTAGAACCGCAGGCTTTATGCTCGAATTATCCCAGAGTCTCTTCATCTGGGTCAAGTTGAAATTTGATACGCCGATGGATCTAGTCAGGTTTAGGGCTTTTGCATCCTCCATACCTTTCCAGGTTGTAAGATAATCCGTGAAACTTATGGAGCCATCTTTCTGAAATCAAATTAGGCAAAAGCTTTTAGCATTATAAAATTATGAACTAAGACAATAAAATTGGAAAAGGAAACGCTGGATATTTTTAACTAGTTACCTATAAGTTTTTGTGTCAATAAATCATTAATAATTTATTGAAAAAAAAAAATCTAGCGGCTAATAGCAATTACGCCTGTGTAGTATTGAAATTGAACATAGACTTTGTGTTTCTCCTATTTTTCTATCCATCCATCATCCAAGTCCTGTCTTTAAATTATAGGGTAAGATTAGTAGTTTAATGGATGGCGAATTGACGTTGATACTCACATTGTAGGCAAAAGGATAGTGCATCAGGTAGAGATCGACGTATTCAATATGTAACTCTGCGAGCGACCTTCGCAGCGCCTCTGGGACCGCGTCTCTCTCGTAGTCTGTTATCCATAGCTGGAACAAAAGATAAAGTAAATTATGTAGGAAATTACATAGGTAATACCTATAGGTATATTTTTCCAATTGTTGATTTTTTATAGGAACCTGTTCTTGGTTATAATACATACAGTACTTTAAAGTTACCACATACCAGCGGGTGGGATCAAAATTTCAAAAGCAGATATAATGAACAATAAAATATTCACCATCAGTTTTTACTCGGACAGCAACATTTCAGATAAATAATACCAGCATCCGTTATCGACCACACAACGTGATAAAACTTTCATAATAATTTCCATTTCACTCAAAGCTCAAAATTTACGAAAGTCGGAAATTATCGTGCCCCGCAGGTTCCGTCAACCGTTAAGGCAATTCTGTGACAGATTTGGTATAAATTGTTATCCCCATACATGAATACCTACTTTGTTTATTATCCTTATCAAAGTTGCTTAGCTAGGCGTGACGTCAGAATTCAGGTTCCAATTTCAAAAACTTTAATTGTTAATTATTTTACATAATAGTAGGTACTTCATACTTCATATGGGGCACACTTTTTAAAATTTAATGGAAAATATAGCAACAAACTCATCTTGTCACTTCTAATACCTAAAAAATGTGATTCTTACCATGTCACTCTGGCTTCACCTTAAGCGTTTTCGGCTGCAGACAGAGCTCGTATTTTATCAGGCTTGATCGAAGCTAAAATGTCAGATTGTCAGCTTACTTTAGTGGTGATGTAGAGGTTGTCTCTCGTGTCGCAGTTGTGTGCGAGGTAGTTGCGGACACCGAGCCCGATCTCGTCTTCCACCCGGTAGAGGGGTGCTGTGTCGATGTGTCTGTATCCAGCCTCCAACGCCCATTGTACGGCATGGGCTACGGAATGGTTCACTGACAGCAGTCTTGTACCCTGCGGATGTGTTACGTACGAAGTCTTGACTCGGAACATGCTATTTGGTCGATGTGTTGCGAATTTAGTTTCATTTTATCAATGTTCATATTGTTTATCCTACAATTCAAATAAGAGGTGTTATAAGTGAAGCCTTTGTCTGTCTAAATGTCTGAGTATGTGTAAAATGGCAAAAAAACTATTGCATTATAGCTTATCTAGCTGGTGCCCGTGACTTCGTCTGCGCACATGTTTATAAATTGTAGCCTTTGTGTTATTCTGATGTATAGTATTATTATATATATATTCAGTAGTTTTTAAGTCAAAGAGTAACAAACATCCATCCATCCATCCATCCATCCTTACAAACTTTCGCGTTTATAATATTAAACTAGGATAGTAGGATAATTACCCATATAGGTAGGTGTTAATAATTTACCTCGGTTGGTAGGCAACTGTTATTATTATGATGATAACATCGTATGGTATAAAAAATTGCAATAGTTTACCATTGCAATAAAAAAATTATATACTAAAAGTTACTTGTAAATGGACTGGAATGGACACTAGGACTCCTGTTGGTCCTTTGTGCGTTGGATATCCTGACTAATAGTTTAGTAAGTCTTACTCCGTAGCCTACGTAGAACCCAGGAAACGTCTGTAGTTTTCTGGGTTTTGCGCAGGCTTCGCGGAGCGACCCCGGTAAAAGTTACTTGTGGTGGTACTCACGTCAGCAAGGTGTCCCAAACTAGTTCCAAGAGCAATGTTTGGTATTTCATTTCCATCATTTAGTTTATAGGAAGATCCCAAGCAGTTCACCTATAAAGAGTTGATGCAAAATATGTGATGTTGAATTGTACAGTAACTAAGCTACTCGACTAGAACCAAAAGCTCAAATCCTTTCTCTCAGAAGAGTACCTAGTGTTGTAAATATCATATATTCAAAACTGAATAAAATAAAGAAAGGGACCTACTATTATATCAATTTAGAAGACAATCCCGAAAGTCTACGACAAAACAGAAAACTACGACTCTAATAATAGGTGCTTTGTAAGAGGTACAAAATTACGTTGAAGAAATGAATGAAAAACCAATTAAATGGAGACATCGTAAAAGGGAACGCAATCATTTCTAACTACAGAACTCGGCGTTGGCACTGAACAAAAACATGATTAAATTCTTACCAGAGCATAGTTGAGTGAAACAAACAACAGGAAATAAAGGTAGACCGCTATCGTGTCCATTTCTTCTTATATGTTCCAAGTTTAACTAACTAGATGACTCTACCAAACAAAACTGGTACGGTTATTGATTTAATAACCATGTTAATTGCTGATATGACTTGACCTAACTTCATGTAAGATTGTCTTAAATACCGATAACTTTTATTATGAACTCGGTAAACAAAGTGGAACGCGTCTACTCACAAACAGTTTGATATAAATACTAGCTACGAGATGTTCATTCATTGGTTGTTATTGTTTTTAATGCAAATCATTACTATGTATATTGATTTAAGATAGGATATGAACTCTAAATTGTATTATCATCTTATAATGTAGATACATATATCTTGGCGAGAGACGAGTATGTAAGATAGGTTTTTCTAGAACCAGTTATACCAACTAGAACACGTTCCACGACCTTCACAACAAAACTTTGCCATATAAAAAACTGCCACAATTATTTATCGAACTATAGTACCTACTTACTTATCTCAAGTTAGGTATGTCTTAAGTAAGTAAGTATAACGTATGTGTATGTATATTGTATATCCTATGTTATGTCCCTGTTTAAAAGTCAGTATTCATAGGTATATGAAATTCATATGTCTCGAAGGATTTGTCCGGGATAATGTTCAGACCTTTTTCAGTTTCAGAACTTTTGCGTCACGAGTGAGAATAAATATAAAAGTAGGTACCTATGTAAGTATCTACTAAGTGGACACAAATAAAATAAGGAAGTCAAACTTCCTCTCCGTGATTGATTCTGAATTATGAGAAGTAAAATAATATGATGTTCTATTTGTATTATTTTTTCATTATTCTCTAGCTACCGCGGCTCTTCTACCCACAGCTCCACTCCCATGTTATGAGATAAAAAGTAGCTTATGTTCATATTTTTCCAGCTCATAATATTTTCCTATACATAATAAGGCAGTTTTGGCATTATTGAGAAACAAACATAAACGCATCAATCATCCTCACAAACTTTTGGCTTTATAAAATTAGTAGGATTTTACATTCACCAGAAGCTAAAATAGATTTATTCAGATGTAAATAAAATCTACTAATGGCGTTTGATAATTTATATGTGATTCTCTTAGTTTATGCACGTATTTCACAAATATAACCAACAAAGCCAGCATACAAAATTAGACCGAAAATTAAACCGAGTTTCGGATCCCTGATAACAGTCGAATAACGTATAAATACTGGTGTTTCAAGCTCGAAGAGATACATCCATGCGAGGCAAGCCAGTAATAAATTATTACTCATGGGCCCTTCGCGTGGTTAAGCTCTGCGCCCGTAGGTAATGTATCGGGTGTATACTGTATAGAAAGCATTATTCGAATTTCACAATATAAACTACATAGGTACGCTGGACTCGGAACGTTACTGAGGCCGTCCATACATTGCTTTACGGGATAATATGAAAAGGTTGTACGAAAATTATTCTCATGGTAGATATTAATGCTAACTGGATTCGGCAAAATAAGCTCAGTATATCAACTTAGTGTCTGATTAAATACAAAAAATTAACAAGGAATTGAACGGGATCTACAGAAATTCAGGTTAAAAGATTCGTTGTTAATTGAATTGTAGAAGAACATGAATGCAATATCTGATTCAGATACATAGAGCTCCTTTACTTAATTACTTAGCTACAACACGGAACGCTTTACAAGGGTACAAGCAGGGAGTTAGATAACAAGATCGGGTTTCAGTCCCGGTTTTAATTTACAGAAATGTCTGGGAGTTTTTCCGCATAGTGAATTTTCCACTGGCTCCATTCATCAGGCGACTGTCACTGTCCCCCGCCGAGCAATTACTGATGTCGCACTCCGGTGCACCGCCATCCACCGGCGCAATTACCACCTACCACCTACAGCCGCTGTCGGCGGTACCTTACCTACCTACTCCAGGCCTCTAATGTGTTCTCGTTTAATCTACATTCTTGGGCACACCTCATTAGGACAAGGGTAGGTATTTATCCATAAAACGTTTGTTTTGTTTTTCATTCATCTACTAAATAAGTTTTATCCTACCTATGTGTGTGTAATGTTTGTTACTTTTTACGATGTAGTTTTATTGACAATGAAAAAGCCTAGTAGTTTTAACACATAATAGTTATCTAGCCCTGTTACTTCTATTTTTCGAAAATTAGCATCGGACTAAAATGTACGAGAAGTTAGCCAATGTGGCTCCCTTTTCTTCGACGCAGTTTCAATGTACTACATTGTGTTTCTATACTTTAATACTTCTATGCATTTTACCTAGATATCATGCGAGTTATGGGTGGAACGATTTACTTCGAACACGAAATGCATTGTCATGAAACAAAACCATGAATTGAGTGTAAGTATAAAATATGAGGTCGTTTATCATCGCATCGCGTCAGATGTGGATAAATTTCATTCAAAGTCTATGCTACCCGGTTTTAAATATTGAATAGCCTACCTTTGTGGCGGGTTTTTAGAGTTCCATCCACCTGAGATCAATATTTACGAAGTTATTAAAAACGGGCAAAGGAGCTGGCAATTTCCATGACAGTAAAACAGAGGTCGGTCGGGCTGTGTTTATTAGAAAATACCTGACTTTTATGTTACAGGTATGGCATTTTACACTTTGATATAAAAACTCTGAACATCTGCTATGGGTACTGTTATAGTAAAGTATTATAGATGGTTAGCAATGTGACTCGGTTTCCTCTTTGGTTATTAAATTACATTTGTTTTTTGTTTTTGATGCGATCACATTCGCGTTGTTAATGTCCTATACCTATACCTATATTCGTAATAGCAAATAGGCTACCAGGTAAGTACTGCTATTTACCACAAAACATTTCAGATCTTCGACTAACTCTGAAGTTTTAATTTTAAGGGGTAGGTAGAGTAACTAATTTGCGCTGACTCGACAAACTCTCTCTTTTCGATTAAATACAGCGCACGCAGCAAATCCTAACCAAGTTAACGTTACTCAAATTAAACACGTTACTCATGTAAGACACGTAAATGGATTGCCAGGAAATGTAAGCACATTATTAGAACTATTTCAATATCTCTTTTGTCACAGCACAAAAATACTACTATCATCGCTTGTTCATTAGGAGTTACATAAATACTTGCGCTTCTTGTCTGTTTTGAAATAAATGTACTTTTGATAAATGAAAATTCGCTGTGATAAATACGTCATTCATTAGAAATGAAAATGATTCAACGCAGAGTCAATAATGTGGAACAAGTGAAATATTCCAGTAATAAAAAAAAAGTAAAACGGATCGCCTCCCCGATTTTCAATATCGTTTTGCAGGTAAACGAGGGTGTTATTCATATGTGTAAAGAGGGTTTACTTATACATATCTAGCCATCTCCTTTATCCCATAGGGAGCTTCTTTCCTTTGTAGTGTCTGGTATTTATGTTTTCTCGTGCAAACCCTTGAAACATTATTACATCGACATTTCTGTTGGTATTCATGTTAACGTAAAATTTTGATGTGTTTGTGTAGAGAGCGATTTCGAATCGTCGAGTAAACCGAATGTCGAATTGTCGATATTGCTTACAGAAGTAGCAATGCATAAGAGAAGGCTATTCTCGAAGTTCGAAGCGAGTCGATCTAGATGAATCTGACTGACTTCGATACACAGATTCCTACATATGGAGCCGCTCAAATCGATTAGTCTCGGAAGCAACTGCAAAGTAGAACCGATAACCCGAATATTTCACTTTACACAACAATCGTCTTCAAGACACCGACTAGCATAACATGAATAAACCAACATAGAAATAAAGTAGGCACTTGTAGGTACTTATATTTATTATTAACCTATACCCCAAATTAACTAGGTATCTATCTTACCTGCTGAACAAATAATTCGTTTCAATTGTAAATCGTTTTTAAACGAATGATGAACCAGAGATTAATTTAAATAAAAATCTTTGGTTCATATTCACCTTCCTAGCTCTAATCATTCAACAAATAATATTTATAAAATTTACCTACCTAATTTCATGAGAGCGCATACAAAATAAAATATAAAGTACTTTTATACTTCCATCGGTATTTTTAGCTAGCAATCTGCGTTTACGAGAATCGATATCCAATCAAATGCATGTTAGTTTGACCATTGTTCTGGTAGGTACATACTATAGTAGGTATCCTTTTTTAGATAGTTAAAATATTGTTTCTCTAAAGGAAGAGTTTAAATAATCCGTTTTCATATAGGTAGGTATTACACATTACATTACATTATTATTATTCGTGTACTATAAAAATATAGGTAGGTTAAAGGTTAAGATTAAATTAAATTAAGTATGTACTCAGATATTTAGTCATCTCGAGTGAGAAGCATGGCTTGGCAAATTTGCATGTTGGCAACTGCAAACAAGAGAATATTACGAACTAACTAATCAAAGTACAGTGGGCTTGGAACTTGTACTTCAAAAAACTTAAAACATTGCTTGAATTTAACTGATGAAAGTAAGAAGAGATTTAAACTTGAGATCTACACGTTTCTGTGTCAAAACGCTACATTGTATCCTTACTCGCTCTGAAACAATCTCTCTCTTGTTTTAATTACTTGGAAAATTCAGCTACGGGCGGAACGTACCGTACATACAAAGGTTATTGTTGTTAAGTTGTGCCCTATGTAAACGCGATTGACGGGCAAAATGAGGATGTATTCGACAGGTTATCTCGCCACGCCCGCTACCTGCCGAGTAGAGCTGTGAGATATTGAAAACCGAGCTTCGCCGAGCCTGAGGCCATTCGTTTGACCTTTTTTTATTGGCAACATTTCACTTGTTCCGCATTGTGGAGCGTTTGACTGAAACGGGTTTCGTTGTCAAATTGCGCTGATATTTTAGCCGGTACCTGTATAACCTTCATTTACAAGCCAATCTACTTAGGAATGCCGTAAAGGGATCTTTTTAGTACCTACGCTGCGGCGGACCCAAATGTTTGAGACTGAGATTTGGAAACAGAATTCATATCCACGCTTTATTTCAGGGTAGAGTCGAGTGTTAAGATTTTTATAAGGCACGCTTACAAGTCTTACAACCCTGCAATATGACGTTTAAATTGTCCAGGTCAGGAGTGCAACCTACAGCAAAAAAATGTTTTTGTTTCTACTAGGAACGAACACAGCTGAAACATTAGGTCAATCATCAGGTTTTTTAAAATTTTAGTTTTCCAATCATATAGGTATTTAAGGGGAATCCTCAAATCCTCAAAATCATGTTTTCCAATTGTGTCAACATAAAATAAGTACCTAAGGTTTCATACTATAATTTAGATTTTATACGTGTTTTAAAATTAACCCTACTAACTTAAAAACACTTTTAAAATCTAAATTAAAGTATGAAACCTTACTAATTTTATGTTGACACAATCGGAAAACATAGACGAAACGAATAGTGTGAAGAAATTATTATAATACGGCGTACTTTTTGAGTATTTGTCCGAAACATTTTATATGGAATTGGATTTGAGGATAAGCCTTAAGCTAAGAAACTCTGAAAATATTATTTGCATTATTGTCTGAATAAAATTCCCGAATAGAATGCAATCTTACTAGGTACGGAATTCTTCGCAAGCGACGCTTCGCAAGTAGTTTAGAGGAATGTAGTACACATTACTAACGTGCGGACTTGCGGAGCGGGTGCAGGGAACTTGTCCTGTACGATATTACTTTAATCGTGGAAGGCCTCCGTTATGGTCAAACTTTCATGAAGACGGCCAGGGACGTAGTCAGGATTAATGTTACTTATGAAGGTTTGTGCCTAAGCTCTTTATATTACCTATATTGCCGGAATTTCAAGATATACCTATAATGTCTTACCTTCATTGGGGTCTTCTTCTTCTTATCGTGTCACTAGTGTGGTGACAACGGACTTCAAAACAGTGTGGAGAAAGGATTCCAAGTGCGCCTCGAAGAGGCTCCTTTCGTGCACTCGACACATGTTTTCGAACTTTAGCTTCTACGACATGCTGGTTTCCTCACGATGTTTTCCTTCACCGTTGCGAGAACGTATCTATACCTATATCAAATTTCAACTCGATCGGTTAGTTGGCATCGTATGACTGAGCAAGTATTTAGTATTTAGTATTTATTTATTTACTTTAAATAAAACGGTTAGAAACCAATTACAATATTTCAAGAAACATCTATTGCGATTTCTCATCTATGAATACTTGTTGAAACCATTTACATAGAATTCCCTAATAGAAAATACGTTTTTACGTTGTACTCTCCGTTCAAGTCGCATGCCGATACCAACATGGCTTCCACGCCGTGTTTTTTTCGAGGCAACACATAATTTTAATTTCTTTTTTTTAAAATGGATTCTTCAGATGTTTTAGTGTATTAAATCTTAACGTAATTAAATATCTTATAATTAATGATCAGCAACAACAGTTTTAGCTTCAACTATTTTTTTTTACATTTTAACGCCAGAATTCATAAATATTTTTCTAACCCGTCACAGACTGACTAAAATTAGAGTTGTGACAACACATCGATCCTCACAAACCTCTATGATTTAGGTCAGATGGTGGGTTCGTGAGGTTCTACCCTAGGCTACAGCTCTGATCGCCAGCTTTGGTAACTTGGCTCCTTATTGCTCCCGCTGGTAGCGGTGTCTCGTTATGTCTCCTTCCTTCCTTTGTTTTTATGAATCGAAGTCGGTAAGTTCTCCCGTTTAGATTATAGCAGTAATGGTTGCCAATTAGTGGCTGTATAAAAACCCATGCTGAGTTAAATCTTTTTTATTTGATTCCCTTTATTACCTTTTATTAGGTTCATTCGACATTTAAACAGATTAAATAACTTGGAAGTCATGAACTACTACATATTTTTAGGGTTATCTTCATTTAGATCTAGATACAAAAATGTGGTTCATTACACTATATTGTATCGTATATCTAATTCTATTGCTACTGAAAGACGACACCGTGGCTTAGTTGGTAGTGACCCTGTCTACGAAGCTTGGTGATCCGGGTTCGATCCCCGGCCGGGGCAAATACTTGTGTGACGAACACAAATGTTTGTTCTCGGGTCTTGGATGTTGTGATGTCTTGTATGTGTCCATGCCACGTGCGACACAGGGAATCCTAGTGCAGGGGTGTGAGTGTGTGAATGTTTATAATAAAGTTTATAATTTATAATTTCATCTCAAATGTGAAACATAGCATAACGTACAGAATTCAAAGTAAGGTAAGGAAAACCGTAACAGAGACAAAAAATAATAACGTGTTCAATTTTCCGGATTAAGGTCAATAAAACATTGTAGCTGCCCAGTTTCCCTGGGGCACTCCAGCCAATGGCAGAATTGGCTGTACCTAGGTAGGTACGTCACACGTGTATTGTGGGTCGATTTTGAACGGCTGCCAATATAAAATCTTTTGCAGCATCATCGCCATGTCATACTTCACCTCACACAACGCCTGTCAATTTCTGACCGTGACCATGCACGCCGCATGTCATAGGTGTGTATACCCCATAAAGATAGGGCGATAGCCGAAAGTATCCGAGATCTGTGGTATACCCATAAAGTAAGTACTATTTTGGGGGCGACAGGCCGAAAGTATCGAATACCTGTATACCTAGTTATATTTTCTTATTTTAGGAGCATAAGCTATGTTGTTAATATTGTCAATGCATCTAATTAATAGTACCTAGGTAATACTAGAGTCAAGTCCTTGTATTTGACGTATGGTACAATGTAGTAGGTACCTTCATCCGAAGCAACGATTATAATCATATTTGCCAAAGCATAGTAGGTTCGGTAGATATTATTATTTACTTAAATTTTACACTACTTATTGTAATTTCACAGCTTGATGCCTCAACTACTCGTACTTTAACAAGATGATCATCAAATAACCGAAAACAATTCTAGTTACTTAGTGATCAGTTTCAAATATATACTAGGATATCCAGTCTCTAACAAATCGAACTTTAAGAACCGAGCTTTCACAAAACAATAAACGAGAACTTAGGATAAAGCCTCTTATATTGTCTACCGGACTGCGATGCAAAGCGCTTAAAGTTTATTCAAAAGTTTCTACAGATAGAATTAAAAAGTAATCTGGCACAGAACCAAAAGTGCATAGCATAGCCCAGCGCGGAGGATTAGTGAGCGTAGCGAGCGGGCGCGTTCTGGCTGTCACATCGAGTGAGCTGCGATTTTATAAAGCTTTGATCAGGATAATCACAAAATATGCCTCTATTTATTTAATAGTAGAATATGCAGTAACGGGATAAAGCAGTGTCTTATGTCGCGGGTGGCATATTGAACCCTGAGAGCAACAAGGGACTCAGTTATGTAGAGTCCTGAGTGAAGAGACGGGTTCAAGCTGCCCAATATTGCCCAAGTTTCACACAACATTACCTTCCTTGGTAGGTAATGCTTTGCTTTACCTTGAGATTGCATGATATGTAATTGGACATCGGCGAGCAGGTGGTGTGAAAAGACATAATGTATTGCATAGTTCAGGTACCTATACATCATATAGAACATAGAACGCAACAACTAGCGGAAAAGGATGAGTTACTATAATAGTTTAACTACCTACCTATCTAAAATATAAGTTAATTAAGTACATCTACAAATATTTTTTTATGCAAAATATCTAAGTAAGAGAACTTTGTGCGACTTAGATGTTCCACAAACTTACAAGCAGCTGATTGATCAGTAGTTTTTGTATTCTAAGCCCGAATTTTCTTTTTAAAAAATTGTAATAAATTTTTATTTGAGAAATAATGTTGTTTTGCGCAAATAGAAAACGAAAAGAAGTTAAAACATAAATAAGATTTATGTAAATATCTTGATTCGCGCACAGACGGAGTAGAATCACAGCCTGTATTTATTATAGCCACTTCAGCGAACGGAAGTAAGCTCTTCAGCAGCTAGGAGCAGTTTTAAACGACACTTTCCGTAGTTTCAGTTATTTATAGTGACTCGAAAACGAAATATTTGCCCCGGAATGTTTGAGATTGAGTTGCCTACTTACCTATATTCTTTTCAATGAAGTTGTTCCACCTAAATCTTTTTTTCTGATCAATGTTAAACATTAACAAAATAGGTATCTATGGGTAGCATATTAGATACTTACCTATTTTGCCCGTGTGCAGTACATTAAACGTAGTGGTTATATTCTCTTTGGTAAATTTAGTACTTAGCTTCTATGTAGGTACTTCGATTTTGTGTGGTTCAATTTTGTATCTCAAAGCAAAGATACTAAATCTCTCGTCGTTATAATTTCCTTTTTAATGCTAAAAGGCTTGAAGAAAACGTTTAAAAGTCAATGAAAAGTTTCCCTCTGATACCAAAGAGACGATAAAAGCTTTTATTATGGTTTTATTATCTCAAGGAATTCCGTGAAACAATCTTCAACTTATTTCAGAATAAGTACCTACAGCTGAAGATTTGTCAGCTTTATATTCCGTAAAAACCTTGACGTATTATTCTGAATCTTCGTTGTTATTGGAAAGTTTGTATTATTTCACGTTATAAATAAGTTAGTTCATTATCGAGTGACATTTACGACATAATCTAGGTAGGACCTCTACCCATTGGCTCTACCTACCTTTGATTTCACTTACAATTAAGTATTGTTAATGTAAAACATTTAATGGATAGATAGATGGATGAGTGGACAGATGTTTGTAGCTCAATTACGCCAAAACTACTGAACTGATTGAGCCTACATTTGTTTTGGGTGATAGGTAGTCAGGAGTTGAATAAGGCCATAGTTTAGTTTTACCTAGACAGCAATCAGGCGAAGCCATGGACATGAACTAGTACTTATGTAAAAGCAAAATGGCTAACATACCTACATGTAAAACCACTGGTCAACAAATATTTGTGTATCATTTAAGTTGGTGAAAAGTAAACAGGGCAGGGTCCAGGGGTAAGCGCGTCCCGATTTCTCGAGTTAATTGAGCACATTAGTCATACGTCGGGTCGCTGCGCTTTGGCCGCTTCTGCCCTTATCTGCCGTGATTTGTGTCGCCGCCGAAATATAAATTATAAACCAACCCAAATTATAGGTTAAAACAACAGCGGCACCTGTATTTGTTCTGCGTTTAAAGGGTAAGCTACTGTCGTTTCAAAGTCATGAGTCGCTAACTCTAAGGCGTTGTCCTAATAGAACGCGATCACGCGATCGTCGCGCGAGCAAGCGATGCGACCGTCGCGCGAATCCGCGATCAAACGTACTAACGTCAAATAGGCGTCCCGATTGGCAATCGCGCGATCGCGCGACGCGACGCGTTGCCAATTGGGACGCCTATTTGACGTTAGTACGTTTGATCGCGTGATCGCGCGATCGACGTTCGCGCGAACTTGCGATGGTCGCGTCATCGCGTTCTATTAGGACACTGCCTAAGTAGCATAAGTATCTCTTGTAGGTCAAAAGTTCATCATAATTTATAAGTGGGTAAGTTTATTTCGTGTCTAAAACAATTAGGACAATTAGGACTAATATCAAAGTTTGATATCTTATGAGTTGCAGCTAAAACACCTAAGAACCTAACTACCTGTACCTACCTACTTTATTTCATACAAAATACTCTGATTTCCAGGTTGTTCTAGTAATCAGCTCTGTGTCCGTGCCTCCGATTAGAAGCCCATAAATTCCATTCGATCAGGGTACCTGCTAAAAACTGAGTACTACCGACATCTAACGGCTCAGTGGTGAGGCAAATTTGTCGGTGACTCAGTGTTGCCTACTCTAAAAACTACGGTACAAAGGTTCTGCTCCTACTGAAAAGTCATGAAAGCAACTGAAGCTGAAGTTTGATAACCTACCGCTTCAACAGAGGGCGGGACTGCTTACGTGTAGAGTAGACAATTATAATTCTGTCCCTGTAGACAATTTTTTGAGATGATACTGTGAGGAAAACCTACAAAACGGTACCTACAAAAATATGAAGGCAAGAAGATATTATGTAGATTATATTTTTACACGCTTACTTGAAGTTTAGGAGATAATATAGCGGTTTTCATTAAATTGTGAGTTATTAGCTACGCTGAAAGTTTAAGCCGGATTTTAGACAACAACATGAAGTGAGTGATAAACCTAAGTAGATGAGTCAAAGGATCAGCGAGGATGTCTGTGGTTTGCTCATATTTATAATCGATTTATAGTTCAGAAAATAAAAAAGAGAATAGGTCAATATCCTTTTATTTAAAAAGATCAATATAACATTCGACTAACAAATAATTTCATTCATCGAACAAATACAACTTTCTAAAATAGACATCACAGATAAAATATAGACATAAAATATACACAAATAATTTTTCCACTATTTTCTGCCGATTTCTTACATAGATAGATGTGTAAAGGAAATGGGTTGCTGTTAGTGTTTAACTAATAGCAAAATTAAGTGATAGCTTAATTATTAAACAGAGATTGTAACCCACGTAGAGATGATTCAGTCTTAAAATGCACGCCCCTCCAAAATTGCCGTTATAGAAATATCCTTACTTTGACAGATCGCGTGAGTAGAGGGGCGAGCAGTTTTAAACTGAACGCATCACGATCACATTTTGACTAACTGCTACGCGAGGCTCCGCCTGTGTGTTCGAGATAGAAAAATACCTCTTCCAGGTATGAACTATCTAGAATATTAGCACAATAGCTTTAGTTAAATCTTGAAATGCGTTGTTGAGTGACAAATAAACGCCGATGCTTTTATCCTCACTAACCAAAATACACCACAAGATTTTAACTACCAAAAAAAAATTAATGGGCAATGCAGAATAGTACTTCGTTGTATCTGTGCATTCAGAATTTTGGGTTACTACAAAATGACAGAGTGACAGCGGGGCGAGTGCGGCGCCCGAGCCGAGCTGTAGCGAGCTGGCTCGAGCTAGGTACCCGAGTTTGCCAAACGATGAATGAAACTCAAATAATTTATCAATGACACATACTGGTTGACGCAAGGCCATAGAAAAACGACTTTCGATAACAGTATACCATTATAATTTAATAAAAGTTTTTTTGCCATATCTGTATTCAGTAACGGTACGTAACAGCAATTGATTATGCGCATTTATATCTGGTAATTAAAAACTTGTGGTGCATTTCGCATTTAGGTAAGTATAGTAGGTATATGTAAACAAGGTGAAACCAGTTTCTTTATAATTGCACCTATCAAATTGCTTTATAATTTCATTGATATTGTCATTCTTCCAAAAAGGCGATACAGTTCGAGAAACACATTGCATCAGACCAGAGCGGATTTTAATTTCACGCTTCTGTACCTACCTAATATAAAGAACCTTGCAATGTCAATTATGCAAGTAAAAATCTACCAATACCTCTCAGAATTATAGCGTAGGTAAGTACATTTATTACACGGTTAAACCTAACTATCATTATATTTTCATTTATACATTAGTGATAAGATTCCTCACTTATATGGGTTCATTAACGACCAATACAAGACGCAGGTACAAATAATCAGTGGTCGTTAACACGCTTACAAGTACAAAGACATTAGGTACCTACATAATTTTATCAAGTTTTTTTGGTGCATATGTCACCTTAATTTTACAATTTACAAACACATTAAATTACAAACTGTCGAAAAATTGTAAACACTACAAAAGTATTTTATGATGCAGACCAATAGAAGACCATTCACAAATTTACGGTTTTAAAATCGTTATTATGTAAACGATCACGCAAGGCAAAGAACATTTAAAAAATCAACCTAACCTACCAATCAGAGGACGACGAGTAGTAATAGAGAGCATATATACTTACGTGCATAATTTCTAGACAGTTAACAATTTAACGGTTTTTACATTTTTACCTTGACACATACAAAGTAACAACTTATTTGAAAAGAAGTTAAAAAAAATAATATTTTTTTTATATAAAAATAAACCATTGAATATAAATTAAAGATCACTAAATTGATATCTGTACATAGTTTACAGTATACAACAAGTACGAGTGTCATTTTATGAAAGATAGAATTTCTTATTTAATAATTTATAAATAAATATGGCGACGGTGATTGGGTGTTCCGTCGTCTATTTGCAACCTATTATAGAGCTATTAATATTAGCTTTTGGACTGTTAAGAATCTGCCGTAAAAATACTAACGTGTATTCTACAAAAACATTTTGTTGGTATCCAAGTATTATGTACCTTACATTTATTATAATTACATTGATTATATTTTTATCACTTTCTAACGAATGGTACAATCTTGCAAAACAACTTCCGAATGTATGAATCTTGTAAAAGTGTAGTATTAAGTTTTTATGCACTTTTTATCGAGACTGTACAGTGTACAATGTAATTTTTTGTTACCGTTAAACACTTATCTACTTATTTTTACTACTACGATACGTGTTTCTGCACTATCATTAGGTAGGTACTTTTGAAATTCAGGCCAACTCAATAATTAAAAAAAGCGTAATTTGTATAAATTTTTCGTTTTTTGACCTGGTAAAAATATATTTTTGCTGTGCAATATTAGTAGGTAGATACGAAAAGTTTCTACTTGATCACTTTATGAAACAAAATAGTAGATTTTAAAAAGTATATTGAAAATGATCATAATACTTACTGGTATTGATAAATCTTGAGCAAAACATTAATCACACTATGCTCGAAATGCAATATTTTTTTTCATTGTATCTAAAATATTAAAAAGAAATACGCTCGTAGTTGTGAGTATAAAGAAATTATAATTAACTGGTCCGTTTCATTTATTATGTAAAAGGGTATTGTTATTTATTGGGGCAATTTAATTAATGTAGTATAATGATTTATTAGTCGAATTGAGAATTTATTCATACTGAATGTTGTACTTTACTCTAAACTAAAATCATATCGTATGGGTACTTAATATAGGTATAGGTACTATATAACTAACGTTAAAAAATTAAAATAATAAAAATTTAATCTAAGTTTCTGTACTTTTTGTTACCGTAGACATTTAGTAGGTATTCTTGGAATATAATAAATGCATTTTTAACATCAACACAATCCTAAATTAATTTACTATAATTTATTACAAATTCAACCAATGAAATACAGCTAGTTTGATGTATTTCATTGGTTATCAGACATATTACATATTGTCAGAAAATACTTTGGTATTAATCTCGTGGCGGGGTGTACTTTGATATATCCTACAAAAGTTATCTGGACCTAGTTAGTGTGATTAAAATTAAATGTACCATTTTCAACTTCATACAAAGCGTAGAACAACAGATTTCAAATCAGATCAGACACTTTACGTTACGTAACTAAATGGTCAGTTCAAACAAAAAAAGTGTTTATAGTACATTACTGCAGCGGCCTACATGCCAAGCATCTATGGATGAACGTGACAATGTGGGCCGAGGCGCAGCCGAGGTTCGTATACTTGAGTCCATATTATGCCTGGTTGCGGCCAAGGCTTGTATAGTACTTTTCTCAAACATGCTTGGAAATTCGAACCTTATTTTGACAACCTTCTTCGAGTTAATAATTTTGTGAAAATAATTAATTATTTTCACAAAATGTCGAGTTCACGTGAAAAAAATAAGTGTGAGACATTGAGATACGTGGTGTGAGAAATATATTTTGTCTCAACCTGAAATTCAAGAAGCGGTAAAAGCTATATATAAACTTGTTACCTCCGAAATTAGAAGACTAAATTATGCACTAATTACTTAGTTTAAAACTTTTAATTTCCACGCATTTATTGAGAAAAGTACTATACAAGCCTTGGCCGCAACCAGGCATAATATGGACTCACGTATGCGAGCCTCGGCTGCGTCTCGGCCCACATTACCACGTTCGTCCATACATACATATATACGTATATGCCTGGCATGCAGGCCGCTGCAGTAAAGTAGGTACTATTATAACTATTATATGTCAGTGAGAACAATTATTTTAAATGCGGTCAATTATGCTTAAAATGCGAACACGCGGTGGCCAGATGTGTCGCTTTAACAACTCGTCCACCCATGTGTGCGGTACCATTGATTAATAAAAAAACACAAGAAATTTTGAGAAAATACAAGTGATTTTTTATGAAGACGTAGACCTAGACCTTGCGCTTGACAGACGGTGGTATCTAGACTCGTGACTCGAATAAATGCAAAATACGCAATTTTATTCACTTCAACTACTATTTTTTTTCTATTTTAATTTCAAATAAAAAAAAAATTAAATTGGTTCATACAAAAGAACGTTCAGATGTAAAAACATTTAAAAAAATTGAACCGAATCGATAACCTGTTCCTGAAAATACAATAGATGTTGTGTGAGGCGTGCTTACGCCGGACAGGCGGTGGCGAGATGTTTCTTCTCGGCGTCAACTCGCTGTATCAACTCGTCCGCCCATCTGTGTGCGGTGCGGTCCACCGTCGATGGCACTGTTAGACAGTTCATACCGCCGTATTCACATGCGATCTGAAAATAAAACGCGTGTTACGGATGGACGGATAGACATCGGTAGAATGATTAATATTAATATTTTTTTACTGCGCTAAAAAGTTAGTAACTTTTTACAATGTATTAGGCTCAATTCTCACGGGAATGCAGCGACCGATAGAGCACTTTCAGTGTCAAACAATGTTAAACATTATTATCTATACATATTATAGGACCAGTTTTGAAGGACTGCTGAACCGCGGTCAGCCAACGAATCAGAGCACTTTCAGTGTGATCTGTGACTGGTCCTATAATATGTATAGATAATAATGTTTAATATTGTTTGACAATGCCCTAAATACTAGTCCTATAAGTATGTACTAGGTAATGTTTAAAATTGTTTAACACTGGAAGTGCTCTGCTGGTCGCTGCCATCCCAATGGGTATTAAGCAGTGCAGAGATAGTGGCCGCAGCGCGTATTTACTGCAGTTCTAGAGGAGGTTCACTAATGTCATTAAGATTTACGTATCCATAGTGGTGTGAGAGCGCCCGGTCGGTGGGCACTCCGACGGTGGAGGCGCCAGGCACGAGTTCCCACACGAAGTGGTTCCCCAGTTCGACGGCATCGTGCGGCCGCAGGGCGTATTTACTGTGGTTTACTAGTGTCATTAGGATGTAGGTACGTACCCGATAGTGGGGTAAGAGCGCTCGGTCAGTGGGCACTCCGACGGCAGAGGCGCCGGGCGCGAGCTCCCACACGAAGTCGTTGCCCAGTTCGACGGCATCACGCGGCCGCAGTTCCCCAGTTCAACGGGGCGTCGCGAGGTCGCAGTGCGTATTTACTGCACTTCTAGAGGAAGTTCACTAACGACATAAAGATGTACGTACCCGATAATGGTGTAAGAGCGCTCGGTCGGTGGGCACTCCGACGGCGGAGGCGCCGGGCGCGAGTTCCCACACGAAGTGGTTCCCCAGTTCGACGGCATCGCGCGGCCGCAAAGCGTATTTACTGCGGTTCTTAAGCGCGTGTGGCGTCGCCCATCTCCTCGTTTTTCTAGCTGTCGTTAGCGACGGAATCGCTTCTGTGTCATCCTGAAAATTAAAAAAAAATGTGTGAAGGTGTATTCAATGTGCCTTATAGGTAAGTTTCTTGATGTAATGGTTACATAACAATGCATGCTTGTAGTACCAGGTTTAGTCTCTGTTCCTCGCACTAGGACTTTCACAATGTATGGATAGTACACGAAAGGAGCCTCTTCGAGGCGCACTTGAAATCCTTTCACCATACTGGTTCGAAAGAACTTGTGACACGATAAGATGACTAGTACTGAGAGCCTGTACAGCGAAGTAAAATGCAAGTTCAATACAAGACAAAAATAATCGTAGATGAAACTCATGCAGCGTAGCGTAAATACCTAGTAGAGTGAGGGTTTATTCGTAAAGGCTTTTTATAGGTTTTGGAAATGCTGCGTAAAGGTTTCGTAGAGTCTGCATAGAGTTCATAACAGACTGTGTTGAATGCTCATATATGCTCCATGGATGTCTCGTAGAGACTGTTGTCTAGAGACATCATTTAAACGGCTTTCTTCTCACACAAACTCTCGTTTTGTCTTCATATATAATCTTACCTCCCACCGCATGTAGAAAAACGCGTTTCTAAATAAGAAAGCGGAAGGCGCTTTCAAAAGCTGGTTGTAGGACGCCCGCAGCGCAGTCAACATCGCGGGCAAGGCTCTTTCCCGTCTTGGCAGGACCACCTCATCTACATCTATGACTAGAAGCCAGCCGGCACTGGACATCGACCGGTAGAGGCAGTCGTTAAATGCTGCGAACTGACCCTCTGTCCTGAAAACATATGAAGAAAAATATTCCTCAAACATGATAGGAAATTCCAACCTTATTTTGACAACTTTCTTCGAGTTAAATCTACTTTGCCGGCCTAGACCAAATAAATTACTAGGAAATCTCATATTACGTATTTAAAAAGGGAACGAACTTTCTACTCTGAAGAGTAGCAATTAAGGAGGTAGGTATGTACCTAATATTAAAATATTAGGTACAAGCTCCGGCCGCAACCAGGCATAATATGGACTACTAACGTATGCGAGCCTCTGCTGCGCCTTTGCCAAAATTATCACGTTCGTCAATATAAGCCTTGAATGCCGGCCGCTGCAGTAATGTACTATTATTGCGTTTTTAAAGCAATGCCCCAACTCATCCTATCTCATCCACATTGGATGAGTTGACGCATTTTTTTATTAATGCAAACAAGTGACGAGACAGACCAGGCGCTTTATGGTAGTGGCAGTGGCTTTGGCGGTAATAGGCCTGATATTAGAACGAATTTGGAGAGTTGCTTTGTAGTTCTTTGATGTAAGCTGGAAGAGAATTGTAATAAACATTATGTTTGAATTTAATTTTGAATTTCTATCTACTGCAAGTTTACCTAATTTCCACTTTGGATACGATGGGCAGTTTCCAAGGCAGCAGTGTGATTAGCCCCTGTTTCCTGTAGTAGTCGAGCAGACAGCCCACTGGCGCGCTGAGCGATTCATTGTACATGTAGAAATGACTAGCGCCGAGTAGTCGGTTCAACTCGAACCATTCTATGAGCCAATCCCCGCGAGAGTATGAGAAATGGAATGGCTTCACGCAAATGTGTAGGGTTTCCTGAAATGTCAACTTTTTGTTACATTGTTGGTATTTAAAAAATTATCGTAGTTAGTTCCTTGCTTAAAATAGAAAGACGAATTATGGTCTGATATTTTACTTTTAATAAAATGGTTCAAAATTTGAAAAAATAAACTTAAAAAAGTCTAATACCCGTATAAAGCCCGCTTACCGAAGTTATCGTCAAAACGCAAATGAGATATACTTACTTCACAAATAATTTATACGAAAAAGATAGCAAACAGTTTTAACAGCCAGCAAAAAATACCGGTATCTTTAAAGCGATATCGTTTCCAACAAAGGATAAATTCAAATAGTCGTGACAATAAAACCAGTGGTGTGTAAACGACGTTAACGAGGCCCTAAAGTCGAGCGCCCGAAAATATGCATTACGAGCGTTAGCAAATGTTACTGTAGCTATGAAATATTTATTAATATCACTGTTTGCGATTTGTTTACACAGCAGTGGCTTAGCAAACTAATTCGTCCTTGGTACATTCCGTAAAGTAATCGAATATTAATAAATGAATTGCATGCATCAAATTGATAATTATAACGTTGTAAATCACCTATGTTTCTTTTCCTAACATTCTTCTAGTTTGAGTTATTATCAAACAATACACGTCTATTCATAGACACAAATCGGTATTATACGTCAAAAGCTTTGAAATGTATGAGGATAATGGCTTGGGTACTTTAGATAGTAAGTGGTCTATCAACTTTAGAGACATGACCGATTGAAATTCTTTCACCACTCTGGTTCGAAAGTTCTAGTAACCCAATAGGATGATAACCGATACCGATAGACACCAAAGCATCTTTCGACCAAACTCTACAATGTAGAGTCTACATAGTTAAAGAAGCATGCTCAAATGTCCAATAATAAATAAAGGTGATAGAAGTGGGTTCTAAAATGTCGAACAAAACAAAAAACACCGACAATCTCACCTCAATCCCAGTATTTGGTTCAGTGTCCAGCACAGGAAGGAGGTTGGTAGGAGGTCTTCCAACGTTGGCGGCAGACACGACCGACACTGAAGCGCCGACCGTCTCTTGCGGCTTCACCCCCGTGTCGCGAGTCAAAAGGCATAAGACGTACGTCGCACTGTATTTGAGGTTCCAATTCTCTCTTATTGCCTGAAACATAATAGAATATGAATATCAATGGGATATTAGGCGTGGCTCCTACTTCTGATCAAAAGGCGATATTGATCCCAATCTACTAGAATTCCTATCATATACCTAGGTACAGATAGCGTCATAGATAAGTATAATACCCAGCTTCAAATCCCTTTAAATCACCGTCGCGGCGAATGGAGAAGTTTTGCCTTTAAAAAATAGATTATATTTGTATAACCGTATGAAGTAAGCCTAAAAATATTTTTAAGTAGGTATTATAATTTTTTGAAAGGATTTATAGCTGGGTGTCTTGTGCAAGGGGGATACTTATCTCTGACGCTGTCTGTACGTGAGTGAGTAAGAAACATTCATTCCGCCCTCACTATCTTTATTTTTAATAATTCGTGTCCAAAGTTGCCTGGAAGAGTTCTCTCTTACCAGTAAGGCCACCCGTTGTACCAATTTTTCTTCAGTATTGTTTATTTTCATGTATCGTATTTTTTTAAGGTGTGCAATTAAGAATACGAGTTCATCTATGTATCTATCTTTCGCGTCAATCAAATTGGTGTAATGTGATATTTTTTACATTCTCTTTATATGTATTGGTAAACATAACGTTAAGAATTAAGTCTCTATGTACTCCTTATTATTATAGGTAATATAAATGAGGTGACTTACGAAAACCCGGGTTTTAGCTAATAAGATTCTTCGCTACGATATGAAGTAAGAATTCAACAGGTGACTCAAAATCTTTATATCTAAAAGGTAACGTTGGATGTACTTAATTATAAAAGGCTTATTTTGATCACCCAACCGTACAAAACTATTGCGAGTTTATCTTATACCTAGGCACCTGTGCTCAGCGGTTTCCACAAACCGGGATTATTCTGCCTGACTTCACAACGTGACCTGTACACGTGAGGATGACCCAAATTCCGAAACTATCTACACTCAGCTGGTACATTGGTACATAACTATTAACAGTTTAATGCAAAACTAAAAACAATTTGGTAAACCTAAGTTGATATGGGCAGGCAGGCGTAGGTAAAACTACTAAATCTATCAAAATAAATTTTGTAACTCTAGTGATAAGTACCTACTTAAAGGTGCTATCAGACATTTATTTTTCGTTCATTTTCGCCTTTCTACTACCCAAAATTAATGAAACAGGAATTCTGAATGAATTCATTTCATACACAAATGAGCTTACAGCCTTGGCCAAAGCGCTAGTGAACGTCTGATCTCCATCTGAGCTTTTTTAACCTACTATGAATCTTCATTATCATCATCATCATTATCCACAAACTGACTTGACTTGAATCTGGCCTCGCCATTCTCCCCGATCTTATAAGTCTCGAAGTCACAGATATTATATGTATATTTAAGATCTATATTATTCTACATTTATGTCTGTGCTCGAATTACACGCTGATAATCTTGTAGACTATCTGCTACTAGACTTGCTGCTGAACATCTAGGTACTACTTGACTTTATCAATCCTCCTAATCTCCTACCATTCAAGGAATCATATAAATTCTCCATTTTATATCAAACTTAGACTTTAGGACTATATTACATAAATACGTACCTGTTTCGGTTAACTTATACCAGCTTCTTCTTCTTCTTATCGTGTCACTAGTTCTTTCGAACCAGTGTGATCATAGGATTTCAAGTGCGCCTCGAAGAGCCTCCTTTCGTGCACTTAACACATTATTTTCGAACTTATTAGATTCTATGACATGCCGGTTTCCTCACGATGTCTTCCTTCACCGTTAAGAACGTATAATGTGTGTAATGCACATATAGATTTTTTTGAACAGATAAATCAATTGATGTACGATAGATTCGAACCCACGACCTTCGGAACGAAAGTCGCGGCATCTCCCAATCGGCCAACCTGCTTATATGCTTTGAAGGGACCGTATGTGTTTGTAAATGACATTCTATTTATTTAGGTATTCACCTTTACTCGAGCTTTGAGTGTGAGAGTGCGGTTCCCGGGCAACCACAGTCGGCACACGACGGGGTCCGGCCCGCGAGTCTTGGTAGCTGCGATAATCCGGATTGCGGCTACGGTACGGCGCTCCACATAGGCCGAATACACGTAAAATCTATACCTGGAATAGAAAAAGATTGATGTTCATTGGCATACATAATTACTTTATTTTACATTCGTCGTTGAGATTTTAGAAAATTATTCTTACTGCATTTTGAGTTATATGCTCGATGATTAGTGGCAAGATAATGTAATGGCCATGAACGACGAAACTATGTTCGTTTTTATGCACTACGTCGTGCAGCATTCGTTACAGCTTCTCGAATGATTCTACTATCAACTGATTTGCAGGATATCTATCGCAAGTGTGAGAGACAATAGCCGTTTATGTTTATACTAATCTAGAATTAATCCAATGCATTTTTGCCTTTGTGCTTTGATTAAAATTAATTTCGGCATTCGTATTGGCAGACGAATGCGATATTTTTAAATATTTTATTATTTATTTTTCAATTTGGTAATGATAAGTTTAAATTATGTTTCGGAATTCGCGAGAAAACTGAAACTTCCGGTTCTTTTGATAGAGAGTGCCGAAAAACCCGGTTGCTGGAGACAGGGCCCGGGCAAAGTGCTCTGTACTGCTTATGTCATTCAAATTCCTTGGAGAGCTTTCCTCATCTCGTCTTCAAAAAACTATAAATTTCATTGTCGTCGTACTTCCAATACAAACACCTATAACTATTTCGTTCGAGAAATAGTTAGGTAGGTGTTGGTAAGTACTTATCTATGTTTGCTCAAATTCAAAAATAAGAGAAACTACAAGGAATCTTGGTGTACTGAAATTCGTGCCAGGTGTTAAATAATTTTATGATACCGTGCAACAAGAAGCATCGTTAAAAAATGCAATGATTTTAAATTAAATCAGAGAAAATGTGTTTGAGAGTACTGATAAATTTTATTAGCTACTAAACTAATTATTGTTATCAAAAAGGGAACATAAACTTCAAATTGAATTATTTATGGGTAAAGTATTGGCTACTTTACGAAACGAGGGTATGAGGGGTGGGGATAAAAAGTAGCATAAGAAAATAATTAAGTAGATACATGATGTTCTTTTCCAGCTCACTTACTTACATGACTATAAGATAGGTGTAGCTGAATTTCTGCTCTATCAGTTAAAAAAAAAGTTCAGAAACCATTGGCGTGATTCGAATAGCTTAATCATTAGGACCCTCTATAAAACATCATTAGTTATTATTATCATATGTTATTATATCATAAGTGTGCAATAAACATTTATGCCGACTAAGCCAATACAGAGGATGTGGTGGCCGAGTGGATGAGGCCCGTGCCTTGCGATCTGATGGTCGCGGGTTCGAATCCCGATGGGAGTCATGCGTAAATGCGTTTTTTCGGTCGAAAAAATCTATGTATGCATCCCACGTTCTCGCAACGGTGAAGGAAAACATCGTGAGGAAACCGGTACGTCAAAGGACAGAAAAAACTGGGTCCGCGTGGTGGATTAAGACCCATTCGCTCTCCTGCCGAAAGTAGGCCTGAGTCCCACCCAGCAGTGGGAAAATTATAGGCTGATTATGCTAAGCCTACACTTTGAACTTGGTCAATAAATAAATACCTGATTATACATAACTAGCTTCGAGTCTAGTGGATAATCAAACAGCATAGTAATGAAATACAATTCAAATAGATAAAGCATACGCCGCTCGGTAGCAGCGAGATTACGACTAAGACCTCATAAAACGGGTAAATAAATAGCAATAGCAATGTTTGAGACTCCATTGATGACAATTTGTGGCGATGATGCCATTAAATAGTAGGTTTATTCAAACTACTTAGTCGGGGCACGATCGATGAGGCAGTGGTGTCATTAGCTATTCAGGCCTTTGTATCACATTTCCTTTATTCCATACACAATGCCATAATAAACGAGATTATGTTATATGATCCGTTTGTTTATTTTTTCGAATGTAAAAGAACCAATATTGTAAGGATGGATAGGTCTATAGCTAAATAATGAATTTATAATGATTAGTATACACAGAAGGACTAGGCATACGTTCAGTCAGCATCAAAAGTCGATGACCACATTTAGAATTTCAAAATCGCTATACACCATATCATATTTTAGACAAAGTGGTGTACAGTTAATTTTTAACTTCTCCTTCTTCTTATTGTGTCACTAGTTCTTTCGAACCAGTGTGGTGAAAGGATTTCAAGTGCGCCTCCTTTAATGATGTTCATTCAATACCAGCGTTTATCATGTTGAGCGATTTAGGTATAATGAATGGTGTAAAGCGATTTTGAAAATCTGAATGTGGTCATCGACTTTTGATGCTGACTGTACGTATGCCTGGTCCTTCTGTGTATACTAATCATTATTCATTCTTTATTTAGCTATTCATATTAAACATTTCAATGCGAAATTGGAGAATGTGAGTATGGACAAAGTTCCTAAAAAGGAAGGGACAACTCTCGACGCAATACATATAGGTATAGGTAATGCAAAGTTCTTTGGGCGGCATGAAAACTTTTAGATAACAGCTATCGACATTAAACATTTCAATGCGAAATCGGACAATGTAAATATGGACATAGTTCAAGACCTGAAAAGGAAGGGACGCCTCTCAACGCAATATAGGTAATGCAAAGTTCTTTGGGCGGCATGAAAACTCTTACATAAGTCCCAAACCTTTAGGATTCGGGTAATACACGTTCGTGAACACGAGAAGGACAGAAGCCACCACTTTTTCGATGGTAAGGGTGATAAGTTAGGCTAATCACTTCTAACTTAAGCTTCAAACACGCGTGAGAATGAAAAGTATCGTCGCTCGATGGCGCTGCTGCTGGTGTAAATGGAACAAACTTGGAGTTCAGATTGGATAATTTCACGCTTTACACGCATTCAGGCCAGCCAGGATATGAGGGGAGTGACAACGCGGCAGATAAATAATAGGATCAGAACAGATACTAGGAAATGGAAAAACATTTCTCACTAAGCTCTTGAAAATTGGCCCTTGTTTAGCGTTGATGTGTCGTAATATGTATCGTTTTTTTTTATCGTCAGCATGAACCTAAAGCCTGCTGTTTGACGCTGAGCCAAACTTCACCTCTTTTCAATCGGAAGTCGCTTAACACTTCGCGTGCCTAGGCGCCCCGTTTCAACTCAAAATCACTCTTTTATATTTTCTTAATACTGTATTTGCAATATTTTAAAAAAATACATTTTCCCAGTACGAATTCACTGTTTGACAAACATACCCTCTAAGTTTCAAATCTCGACGTTTAACGATTTGGCCTGTGCGTTTTCTGTCAGTCAGTCAGTTAGGACATAACCTTATATTATATAACTAGCTGACGCCGGCAACTTTGTTTGCGTTGCGATTTTTCAAAATTGATTTCTTAGTAGGTACCTACGCACTTTTAGCTTGGCGAATACACCCACCAATTTTCAAGTGCCTAGGTTTAGTGGTTTGGCCTGTGCATGTCTGTCAGGCAGTCAGGTCCAAACATTTTATATGAATTGATTTGACCTAAGCTATTGTATAGAGTCTGTATATAGTATGTTATAAGAGTTCCATTGCGTTGCTTCGTTATATGCCTGATTACATATCTATCTATTTGTAGTATTGAAAAATAAAATATCTACAGACCACGTTGCGAAACCAAAACTTTATCTTGTGAGGGAGCTGTGTTTTTTTCAGAAGTTTTCCTTTGAATGTTACCAGGGTATGCATTATTTATACCCCAACGGTCATACTTTCAAACTGATTGCAAAGAACGAAGCCATTACGGCCACCACCAGAGACCGCACCTGTTTGTGACATAAAATACACTTGCTTTTAATATTTTACCAAATAATGCATTTCATATATTAAAACGGTTTGGATCAGTATTTTTAAAGATAAAAATTTACCGGTCTTTTTAATCTTATGAGATATTTATATATTTTTTTAATATTCCTTATGGTTTCTGTGTTTTGTAGTGATTTTGATTTGCAAACTTTACTATTCATTGGAACAGTTATTAAATTCTTACTATTCAACAGATACAATTTAATTAGAAGTAATAAGAGAAATTAGTCTAGATATGAGAATTTTTATTTGTGTATAATGTCCCGAGTCTATTACATACGAGATTAGTTCGAGCACTTACCTATAGTTACGATTTACAAATATGTATATGAATCTATTTCCCATACATATTTCAGTGGGAAGGTATAGATATTATTCTATAGCACTCAGTTTTAATTATCTGGTCTAGACTGATTGTGTACTTCCGCCGACCACTCAACAAATGGTTATCAACTCATATTAAAACAATACCATCAACACAATAAAGATACTTCATCACATGTATGAAAGAACTATAGATTTCATAGATTTCTATCACATTGTGCTGTCAGTAATTTAATGTACGGTCAGATGCACAGACATGTTAACACTCCCAAGATTTCACATTCATATTAATCTTAATTCTGCAAAGAAAAGTGTAGTCATCTTACTTGTCAGAATTCTTGTCAGAAGAAGAATTTCTTTGCAAAAATAAGAGTATAATATAAATGGAAAAGCTTGGGAGTGTTTACATGTCTGTGCAGATGACTGTACCTAAACATTTTCTGCACTGGCAAAAAACAAATTCACGGGATACGTAATATTGTTTTAGCCGTTTCTAATGGTTTTGAATATGGGCCAAGCACGCACCCAAACATGGCTCTACGTAGGTGTATTTTTGTTGCTTGAAAGATTGCCTTTTTAAAAGGCGTTTTTTAAAGACAAACTTTACAGTCATCTAAAATGCATCTGAATAAAATTTTGAGAAAGCACACATCCAACACTTGGAAGTTAAAAAAAGGTCCAAAAAAAACGCCGGGAACTAAAAACCAAACCAAACAGAATTGGATTTGACGACTCCAGCTTTACACCATTGTTCCCTTGTGCCATATACTTTCGTAACAACTTGTATAATTTGTACACATGTATATACATACATATGTACGTACATATTTGCTTTACTTTATTGAAAAACTTTTTGCAAGTAGGAACATAACTTACGAACAGTATTTGAGAACTCAACTCCGAGTTCCACACACCAACTTGCCGTCGTCAGTGCGAAAATTTTCTAGATACTTTATACAACTGCATAAAGCTGAAATCGCCTATCAAGGTAAGAATATGACAACACCGCGAAAGTCTTCATAGGCATCAAAATCGATTGCAGTTTATTTATTCAGAGTGAGGTCGGATGATCAGTAGGTATTTCCATACAGAACGGCAACCCGTGCATAGAACGTATTCCCCAGGAGGTTTCTACGTTGTTTCCCAAAGTGGGAAGACTTGTATCCGTTGCGAAAAGAGAATACGTAGGCGTAGTATTCCCGAGGGGTTTCGTATAATAATATGAGTGCGTAAACGGTTAAAAAAATAATGAATTATTAAACACTAATTTTGCGCATTTCAGTTGCATGTTGTTAAACAGATAATAAATAACAAAAAAATATGGACATTTCACACAACGCCATTTAGCCCCAAACTAAGCAGAGCTTGTACTGTACTATGGGTACCAGATAACTAATACAATCTTATATACTTTTATATTTTAACATAATATTTAGTAGGTCATAACTACGTTACAACAACGAATTAAAACTTATTTAAAAAGTTTTAACCTAATTGTGGTGGTAACCACCTAATTGTGTAGGTTAATTGGTTAGGTAGGTACACAATAATAGTCATAATCAACATTTTTGCTAATTAACCATTAGTTAGCAAAAATGTTGATTATTATTTTTATACCACATTTTATATCAGTAGTGTGCTTTATCGCATAAATACTCAGGTGAGATATTATTTGGACGAAGGCGAACGTAGTATTAGGCGTAAAGTTCACTTAGATAATGTAGATAGGTTACATACCATTACAGTCATATAGTAAATGTAGAAAGTTACATTGCAGTGTAAAATGAATAAACATTTAATAGCACCAAGAAACTTAGTTCCAGCACATTAATTTCGCGGCAGCCGCGAAATGAGGGAGCAATTCCTTGTCATAGCCCAACATAAGCGGAAACCTCCGTCAAGGAGTTTAATTCACATTCCGAGACACTAATTAAATTCCAGCAAACTGCGAGTGGGTAAATCTTTTTTAATTTAAAACTATTAGGTTGGAGGCAGCGTGGCTTCGTTGTGGGCAAGCTTAAAATGTACAAGTTACACGTTATAGGTAATCTCTGCTACAGCTACAACGATCGCAATATATTTTTGATCTTTAGTTTTACGACATACCATTTATCAATCAAATCCAGCGACATATCATCCGTTCAGCCGTTTAGCCTGCAAGGCGACGCATAGAGTCAGACAAACATACCTATATATCTACCTACATACACTCGAAAAACATAATCCACCTTTTTCGCAGTCGGGTATAAATACAACACCTCAGTCCCATTCTGACAGATGCTCATCCTCCTAACAAAGATATACCGTTCTGATAAAATATGAACGAGTGCCTGAAACGCAGCTGACGCGGAGGAAATTATTTATTAAGCTGGCGTGCAGCGGTGGAAGCGCTTCGCTGTTTCTTGCTGAGTGGCTTTTATTACTGAACTAGCTATCTGCTTGTGGCTTAAGCTAACCTGCCTTATTACTACTTATGAGTTCTCCAGGCCATAAACTCCCCAACTAGGTATTTCAGCCTATCGGTTCAGTAGTCTTGGCGTGATTTAAAAAAAAATACCTATCCCATTCTTACAAACTTTCGCATTTGTAATATGGTGAGATTATTCTACCGTTGCCCTTTAAAGAAGGTCATAGTCCATTAATTCCTAAAAGTAGAATCACCTAAGACCGCTTTTCACATTTAATCAGTGAAATGCACTTCTCTAGTCACTAGATCTAGAGCAACACGGTACCTACTTTTAGACCTCGCTTTTTTACTTTGACTCCTTCGTTACAGTCCATTAGGATTATTAGGATTATCCAACAAACACTGTCCGTCTACTGTGTATTCTCAGTAAAGCACTTTTCTCAAACATGCTTGGAAATCGGAACAAAATTTGACAAACTTCTTCATATAAAATCAAAGTTGCCAGCCTAGGCCGGAAATGTAAATTACTAAGAAAGTTTAAATCTAATTCAGAATCAAATTAAGAAAAGTTAGATAGGTATTTCTAGTCCTGAAATTAGCACGATAGCCAATTTTATCGATCGTGATATTACGATGCGGGCAGCTCAAGCTTATACATATTGAATTCGGTAGATAGGTGCTATCAATATCTGTCCCCATTCATGCTTACAGGATCTCACACGCCGATAGCGGGGCTTACTAACGATAGCTCATGACTTGGCTGACATCCCATCTGATAACTTTATGATACAAGCGATCAATATTATCGGAAAACTTTCACATCTAACACAGCCAATTATATCTAGATAGTGTAAAAGAATAAAATGTAGTACTAAAAACAACGAAAAATGGAGTTAGCGTTGTCTTGTCATCGGGTAAGATTGTCTTTGCGAAAATTGCATTACGTTACTTCATCATCATCCAGATTAAATAAAAATACAAGGTTGATTATATTTTAATACATACATACAACATAAGTGTAGAATTTATTGTATTATCTTTACAGCAGCCCTATAATTGCCAATAGCAAGATTACTCAACCTACAACTCTACATATGGACTTCCCTGAAATGTTTAGCACTTTCATCGTTGACCAAAAGCTAAACATTTTTAGTGAATTTATGGAAGCAAAATGGAAAGATTTAACAATTTCCTTCGTTGGCATCACACTCGCTCGCGGAGTGGCGCGGACTGCGGACACAGCGTAAGAGCCATTCATCGCGCGGAGAGCCCTTATCGAAACCACTCCAGTCAAAGCAATTGTTTTTTTTAGAAAAAACACTGCGAGATTTCACGAAAAATTAGAGAAGCTTTTCACCAGACTACGAAGAAGGAAAGTAATTTATTTTCGCGTGTACGTGTGATGTATGTATGACTATGTGTCTATATATCTATGAAGGTATGTATGTATAAGTGAGTATGTTCCTTAGTTACGCCTCACGAAATTGATTTAAAGAAATCTGGGTATGTAGTTTTAGTTTTCACTGAATTCGGCCCCGATAGTCCTTAAAGCGGTTTTCGATATTCCTTATACTTAAGGATTTGGCTATCAAAGCCTAGTTGAAAATTTCACCCTGCTTATTATATCATTTTTAAATGAGAAATGATACCAGACTTATACGGAAAAAGCAAGAGATTATTTTTTTACAAAGTCCAACTTCAAAGGAATTCTCGGGAGTTTTTCTTTTTGCTACTAATTGGAAAACATACGAGCGCTTAAAGCCCTTTTACTTTACCGTCGACCTCAACTTTACCCTCATAAAATAACGAAATTTTTATCTGGAATCTTCTAGAAAGAAACTATTTATTTAAATAATGCAATTACGATTCAAAACCTTGTACTATTTGGTTTGGCCGATAACTTCTGGATACCTTGACCTATCCGATATTCAATGCACCCACATTTTAATTGCCACGATAAAACTGACAAACTTACACTTTGATAATATTAAAAAAAACATCACATTAAAACATATAAGTATAAATGCGAAAATTTGTGAGGATGAATGACTGTTATGTAAGTTGGGATTTATATGTATGTAAGTAACTAGGTAGCACTTAGAAAAGTAAATCTAATAGGCCACTTTTTATTCCGAAACTATTCAGACGAAGACGCGGGCAGTAACTAAGTAATTAATTACTATCGTTTAACGGTAACGTACCTACTCGTTTCAATTAAACATATGAACGCTGCTTGATAGACAATTAGACACATTTCATTAGATTGTATTTTGTCACCTTTGTTAATCCTAATTACAAAACCCATGTAACTCGCTATTTGTCCAACGGAAACAATCCAAGGCCTTTAAGGGATCGCAAACATACCAGTCCGAGTATAAGGGTAAAAAAAATTCAACGAAGAGCGTTAAAGGGTGGAATTCCTCCTGTTTACTTACCCTGGCCTTGC
Organism: Lobophora halterata; assembly: GCA_932526365.1. NCBI lineage: Eukaryota > Metazoa > Arthropoda > Insecta > Lepidoptera > Geometridae > Lobophora > Lobophora halterata. The sequence continues at coordinate 6,585,141 of OW052012.1, forward strand.
TTCATTTGAAAACCTTGTATTTATTTATGTAAATAAGCCAAAAGTTTATAGCGTTCGTTCATGTACAATACGGTTAGTATTATAAAGTATAATAAGAAACAGAAATGAAATGTAAGTATTCTGAATATTTCCTGAACCGTCTGGGTAAGTAGGTCTAGTTCTGAGCGAGTACCGAAACATTGTTATTCTCGCAAAAAACTCGGTACCAAACTCGGTTTTACTAAACACTGTTAATTTAAACTTATTAAAAATATGTTTAGGCTCGTAAAAAGTCCTCAACTTGCTGGCGGCAGTCCAAACTGTTCCATATGGGACATAGTTTTAATACTCAGTAGCTAAATGTTACGTTCACTTGGGCTCGTCTGAGAAGCTTTTGTTTTTCCTCATATTTTTACTCTGTTTTTATTTATTTGAGAATGGCCAACGGCTGAAACATTGTGCAAAAGAAAAGTCGAGGAAAAGCGAACGAACAAAGGCAATCCAACGGTATATTAATTGCTAAGTTGTTAACAGCCGTGTCTGGTTGCGTGGTTTTACCCAAAATATGCTTCCGTTATTGTTTTTGGGGTACATAAAAGATACCACCCTTAACTGTCCTGTTGTAGATAGCTTCACTGTGTCCAATTAATAAATTAATTAGCATTTTAGTTAAACATTTGTTTAAAAAAATTCTTGTATAAGTTGATGAATGAATGTTTTTTTTCTCGTTCATTAATAACCTAGGCTGTGTTCAGTTGTGTGCCCCCCAGCCCCCCAGCAGGGCCATGACCGCCTAGGAAGTTGATATTTAAACCAAATCAACACTTCACTGTATTTGAGGCCTGATTTCAGACCTATTTCTTTTTAAAGGAATATCGTACGTTGAACGTGCTCTATGATTAAATCTCAGGGCATGTCTTCTCAGCGTGATGTTAATATAAAACGCATTTCCAACCGACTTCAAAACGATTTGAAAAAATTAGGAGGATAGACTTCCAGGATTTTTTTTAAATTAAAATAACTGAAAAAAGTCGTTGAAGTGAACAAAATTGCGTATTTTGCTTCCCTGTGACATTTCAGTGGTGCCTAGAACAGCCCGATGGAAGTCGGTTGTTATATGTCTTATAAAACCTTGTTGGATATAAAATATATTGCAGGTAGATAGAGATGTTTTTGACTTCTTAACCTGATTGATCAAAGTATAAGGCTATGTAGTACGTGTCAACCCACACACTGTGTAGTAGGGCTCCGAGTCATTTTGACAAAAATCTTCATGTATATTTCACTGTTAACCAAGCGTTTGAAAGGAACCCAGTGGTTGATGAAATATTAATTTTAGGTCTAGTTTGATCTCTACAAAATAGGCCAACTATACCTACTACTTTTTTGTCATTTCACACAACGCCATCTAGCCCAAACTAAGCAAGCGGTATTATGGGAACAAGATAACTGATATAATACTTATATACTTTTTTTATACATATCTAGGTACATAAATAGAATACATAGAAAACACCGAGACTCAGCACAAACACCGATGTTCATCACACAAATGTTTGTCCTGAAGCGGGAATCGAACCAGCGACACTCGGCGTAGCAGTCCAATGCACTTGCCATTTGACCAATCGCGTCGTCGTAATATTGTAACAACTTACTTTGTGCCTGAAACTGGTTGCCAGACCGCATCTTGCGGTGCGTGTGCAGGCGGCGGAGGTTCGCCGTTGTTCTCGCCTGTCTCTGTCCTGCCTTCCCACTGCAAAATATCAATAAATCAGAATTGTTTTGGAGAAATCAAATAAAAACATCGTTAAAATCGGTAAGTTTTATCAAAAGTAATATGTTGCGCAAGCTCTACGCCCCGTAGCTCGGCTCTACATTTATATAATATCAATCTAATTTATACGTTGTGTGTACTTATTTAGTAGGTATTTATTTATTAAATTATAACGGTTACACCAATTACATTAATTCAAAATTTGAATTAGATTATACTCGTAATAACATTTGCGAAAATACAATAAATTATTAACAAAACAATAAAATAAATCAAATAAAAGAAAAATAATAATGAAAATTACATAATTTTAGATATCTGAATAATAAGAGTTACAAAAATTAATTTCGCTCGACTCTTTCACAGAACCTGAGATACTCTGACATAATAAGCTTCCATTCATCTTATCATCATTATGTACAAACGGTATAGGAAAAACTACAGTTTTGCCTGTTCGTTGGTCCGTTCATGAAGAAAAGATAAAAATAGGAAGTTAGCGTGCGTGCGTGCAAACCTGTGATTTTTCTGATAAAGATGATTAATTATGATTGATTGTAATCTCATTATAGAATACAAAATATATGTTCTCCTGCAATTTCGTTAGCGTTGCACTGACAAAAATTATTTCTTAGTATCTTCTACACACTACTTACTTCTATACTTCTATACACTTCTTGACGAACACGAACATACCCTTGAAATTTCAAGTCTCTTCCTTTAGGTCTGGTGGTTTGGCCTGTGCGTTATCTATCAATCAGCTAAGTCATGACTAAGCTTTTGTATTGATTGATAGACAAGTTATACGTAGGTACATAACTGCCAAAAATATCACATCGAAGTTTTTTACGAAGTTATTTTTGAAGGTATATACGAGCGAGATTCACAAACTAGTGACTAAAACATACAAAAACTTTTTCAAAATTGACCTCTCATATTTTAGTCGTAAATGACTCGGTCGGTCGTCTTTAACACAGTGAACTGCGTGGTCCAATCTATTATGTAGCCGTTTTGACAGAACAGTCTTACAAAAATGATTCTTTTTTTATAAATAATTTCTAATTTAATTCTTTTTCAATTAAGAATAATAAATAACTATGTAGGTACTAATATAGCCCTTGTTTAGTCTAATGTGACTTCGCAGGTATCGTACTAACTGTACAAAAAAGTAGTCACAGTTCAAACCTCTATCAAAAGTTGCTTACAAAAGGATCACAGATTCATTTACTGATACAACTATTGTTTATTTCATTTGCTTACATGTGATCGTCTTAAATAAGCCTTAAATTCTTTATTGCATACATAAAAAATATTAACACACGTAATTATTAAAAGGTAGGTACGTACAATGTACATAGGCTAGCTTAACCCTTAAAAGCGTTTTCTTCCAACAAACCTTTGAGTATAGAGGGACTGTGTTGTAATGGTAGGTTTAAGTTATGGGTATAAGCTTAGGTTCTAATATGGTAGCTAGCGGTACTTGACCCTACCTGCTAGACAGCAGTTATACATCGTGTGGTCAGCCGTATTCGAGGTTTGAGGTCGTGCAACCGGATTTGTGCTATTACAGACGCGGCCAGTGTCCTTGTGCATCGGTGACTGGGGGACCGTCTGGCCAATTATGAGATCATGGTTTCTTACCTAGCACCTACCTACTAGCATATAATAAGTACATACATAACGCGTTTTGTAACATGCTAAAACTGTGAAAATCATGTTTATTTTTACAATTTCAGCAAACACTGCTTCAGTGGTTATTAAATACTAAATGAAGGAAAATGTTATGGCAAATATATTTACCAAACACTACCTCTCTTTAAAAGAGTTTTAAGTGGCCCGTACCATTTTCATATGATAAATAAAAAATATATAGGAACTTAATCGAAAAAAAAAAAAAAATAGAATCTAATAAGTGTTATGTTTTAATACCTTGTAGGTAAGTAGGTTAGTTCGTAGTAGTTAGTTAGTTAGTAGGTAGAGGGTCCTAGCTTGGTCTAGCTACTCTATTTTTTATCACTACAAGTTGTTGTTTGTACCTTCATCCGAATGGTATAAAAAAAATCTCCTTTCCTAGTCCTCCTAGGTCTTCCTAGTCTTCCTACCTACAACGAATTTCAGCTAAACCGGTTCTGGAGTTTATGCCTAGGTAATTGACAACCAAATATCCATCAATCCATCCATCTATTTTTTTTCATCTATTTCTCATACTCTCGCATTTATTTACCTTCTAATAATAATCGGAATTGTGACTCTACCTCATCTCTACCTAATGATTTTCAATAATGTTGATATTCGCTTTCAAAAAAAGCTCTATTGTTATTACATCCGAACTCGTTATTTTTAACGGTCAAGTATAAAAATAGATTCAATAGCATTGAGGGCCCCAAATGCACAATGAAACAGTGTTTCTGTTTACCGTACGTAGTACAATAATCACAAGTAAATAAATATTTACAGATGTAATTTGTTCACCTGAAATTCATCACTGTAGCGTCTCGCAGAACCAGGCAGCGGGGGCCGTTCCAGCAGTACCAGTTCAGTGAGCACTATCACACCAAACACAATGAAGAATATGATAAAAATGAAGAAGCTCATGTTTGCGCGGTCCTTGGCGCGGGAAGTGGCCGCGCGCGCCCGCCACTTCATCCTGCCGCCGGAACACTCGCATGGGCCCGAGACGACAGCGGCCTAGGTCGCGTGCCTCGCTACTGAGTCAATGGAGCCCGAAGCACCATGCCACCGTTCGTCGCGCGTATCAACACAACAAGTTTCCTTCACACACTGACACACACTGACGCAAACGATACCGCCATATGACAGGAACATCTGGGTTGCAAGTTTGGTGTGAGACTCCTCAACATTTCCGGAAACGATTTACAAAGACGATGCTGGATTATGGATAGATAGGCTCTTTCACAAATTCCTGATAAATAAAGCTATTGCAAAAGAAGCTAAGTGATGCGATACTTGATAGTGATTTATTTGACCTTTGAAATTAGGTATATAAGCAGGGAGAGTTATTCAGACACAGGAAGATTCCTGAATTTACAATCAAAGAAAGATCCGTCTTTTGTTGACTTGCAACCCGATGAGACGAAATAGCGCATGCGTACTTTTCCCCCTCCCCCTTCGCTTAATGACCGCTTCGCTGGTAGAGCATCAGTTATTATTGCATTGTAGAGTCCTATAAAATACAGTAGAGAGAGTGCCTCAAGGCCCGCAAATACAAGGTGTAGGTAATATGAATACATGCTCTTGAATTTTTTTTCAATCATGGTTTGAATGCGTGGTAGGTTACCTACTTACTTATTATTTTTCGGGAGTACCTACCTATAGTCTTAATTCACCCAGAGTGTCACATTGTCATTGTTAGTGTTGGAGTAGGTAGGTAGGTAGGTAGATTAGATCCAAACACCAAATTATTGCATAATGATACGCCCAGCTGACCCCCACATATTTCATTTATTTCAAGTCTTATGGTTTTGGACTACATTAGAGTAGGTAGCTCATTTTAGAAGAGAAAAAGCCTCATATAAATAACTTAGGTATATACCTATCTACCTATGTACTTAGTCATTTGTTGTAATAATAATATATTTCATTTGTTTTAACACATCCATTACCTAATATACCTACTTACCTATAATTATACAATCAGAATATTATTCTGAGAGTCAAGCTTATCAAAAATAAACTAAGAATTTTATTTTCTTATTTTGAACTATTTAGATTATTTTTGACTCTCTGAATAATATTCAGATTTTTATTTTAAGTAGGTACCACTAACCTAATTTGAAGACCTGTGAGGCGCAGGTCGTTGGTCATGGGCAGACGGTATCAGGCAGAAGCAGTAGGTTAGACGTACGTAGTTTAGTAAACGTCGTTAATATTAAAACGTAAAAGTCCTTTCTTAATTTCTGCAATTTTTATTTGCATTGACTTTTTTAAGCGCTTTGAAGAAAAAGAAGAAGAAATAAGTAGGCATTTATTAACAAAGAGATACAATTAGACAAACAGAAAAACTAAAACAAAACTACTTTTATTACATGCATAGTTAGAATTTATTATAATTAACTCTAAGATAATAGGTACCTAATCTATATCTAAATATTTAATTAAAAAATTAAAAAAAAATGCAGTTTGCGTTGCGGCTTTGCGGACTTGCGGATTTTTCTTTTGGCGGGAACAGCATCATAAATCTAATTTTATTTTGTCATTGTCTCCTTCATTTATGTGTAATTGTCAATGTCAATTAAACTTCAACTATCAAAGCCAGATGTCAGACGTCCGGCGCTTTCAATGTCAATAAAATTCTTACTGTCAAAGTCAGACGTTTTCCTGAAGAGAATTGCATTTCGAATTCTCTACTTTATTTCGATCGATCCAGTTCTGTTGGTTAGGTTTTAATAATTTTTCAGTAAAATGGTCCAAGAAGACGGATGTCCTCCCGACAAGAACTTGTTTCGGGCTTTCGCCAGAGCTCTGTACAGTACAGTTGATGCCCCAGTGACTTGGTTTCGAGGTACGATAAAACTACTCGCAGCTGAGTATTATTATGTAAGCAAACAACTAACCATAGTTTTTGCGCTGTAGAGAAGGTGGTGGAGCCGAACCAGAAGAAATATCCTTGGTATCACCAGAAGTACCGCCGAGTGCCAACTATCGATCAATGCTACGATGACGATGTTGTGTGCGACTTTGAAGCTAACAGTCAGTTCAAACGCGATAGGTTAGTACAAGATTTGTTTATTTAATTCCTTCACAATTAAATGCCTATCCTCATGACCTATTTATGTAGCAGAACATGCTCTACTGATTTATATACCTACCATGTTTTCAATAGAAAAACAAAATGTTTGTCTTGGAGTGATGAGAACCTATAGGTGCATTAGCCATATATAACCTGGTATTATAGTAGGCTACAACTTTAATTTTTCCTTCCCTCTTTTAGATTGGTGGATTCTGAAATCCTAAACATTCTTCGTCAGCGTTTTGAAGACTGTGTAATGTACGAGTCTCCTGATCATATGACCACTTGCAAGCCTATCTTGGATAAATACAAGGCTGCGGAAGAAGCTTGGTTTATCAAATGTAAGTAATATTGCTAGCCTATGTGGTAATTAAATGTTAATTTGATTTAGTTGTAATGGTAAACCTACATGAAATGTTTAAACTAATGGCAATGATTCTTGAAATTTTACGAGTTTAAATTAGTTTTTTGTACTGTAGAAAAACTAATTATAATGTGATTGGTACACATCTCATCTTATGATTCACTTTATACAAACTGCTGTTTTCAGCTTCAGCTGCTTATAAACAATAGATTATTAATAATAATATTAAAATAAAGTTTGGATATTTCACACAACGCCATCTAGCCCCAAACTAAGCAAGCTTGTAACAATAGGAACCAGATAACTGATACAATATTTATACATTTTTATGTATAACATACATAGAATAATGCTAGTTGGCATTGTGTGAAATGTTCAATTTATTATTATAATACATAGAAAACACCCAGACTCAAGACAAACACAGATCATCAGAATCACACAAATGTTTGTCCTAAAGTGGAAATCAAACCAAACACACCTTGTGGTAGTCCAACATATTTGCCACTCAACCATCAGTGCCGTTGATTATTATGTCCTTTTCCTTAAATATTCCCAAACCCAAATTCTGCCAAATCAGTTCAATAGTTTCGGTATGGTTGAACAACAAACATTTATCTATCAATCCATCCTTATAAAGTTATTAGGATGTTAATAATAACTCAAAATATTTAATTTAATGCAATTTTGAAGAAATTGAAATTTCATTGGAAATAAAATCATATTCTTTCCTTAGATGGAGATCTTGGTGCCTATGCAGATGCCAGAAAGGCATACATGAAGCAAAAACACCGCTTGATTTGGGAGAGAAGACACGGGCCCCTCTCAGACCAAACACAGTGACTTATCAGCTAGCACTGTTTCATAAAATAAGTAGATGATATCTGATTACCATTGCAATAAATTCAGTCAAGTATATTATAAATCTTTTGTATTCAGTAAACAAATAAGCCATGTTTTATTGCAGCTGCTGTTAATTTTTTTAACCATTAAAAGGAAATCTAAGTGAGATAGTTCTTTACATGTTCATCGTTTATTGGCCAAAATATTACATTGCTTAATTCTGGTTAGTCATAAATTGTTACCAATTTGAAAGTGATCATTCAAATGAGCTTATAATAAAATATTTTCTATATCTATGTTCCAATTTAGACAGCTTGTTTGAAGGAATAAAGAAAACTTGGACTTGTGCATTATCTACTACCATAGCTACTACTCATAATCGACAAATGTACAGCTCATAAATTCATTTATTCGTGTCACTAGTTCCTTCGAACCAGTGTGGTGAAAGGATTTCAATTGCGCCTCGAAGAGGCTCCTTTCGTGCACTCAACACATGTTTTCGAACTTTAGGTTCTACGACATGCCGGTTTCCTCACGATGTTTTCCTTCACCGTTGCGAGAACGTGGGATGCATTTTTGCATGCACTTTTCGACCGAAAAAACCCGTTAACGCATGATTGCCACCGGGATTCGAATCCGCGACCATCAGATCGCAAGGTATGGGCTTCTTCCACTCGGCCACCACGTCCTCAATTTATTCGGTAAAAGAATGTGCGATTGAAGAGTTGAATTTTTGGCCCAAATCAGCTAACAGAAGCTTTGTTATTTCAAGAGTTCCACATTTCATACTTTATAACCAATGGAACTACTGGTAGTGATCTATCTAGATCTCTACTATCTACGATCTACCTATGGGAACTACCCAGAAATTAAATGAAACAATTGGTTTGTTTCTTTTTAACAGGACCTGCGAGACCAAGACTGGGTGGTATAAAAAAATGAAACAGCTTTTATTAAAAAATAATAACATTTATTTTCGAACACTACATTCATATTCCATGCAATACTGACAAGATACTACTTCCATACATTACATATTTTGATTGAGAGAACAAGAAAAAATGATCACAGAATTACGAAATAATAATACTAATTTTAACCATCTTCACTTACTGTACTTTGCAAAGAAAGATACTTACTTCTATCTTATAGTAATAAAATTATTGGTCACATATAAGTAAAATAACTTAAAAATTACTTAAATGTATCTGCTACAGTCTTAACAAATCCAATTTTAACAACTTAACTATATGACATTGAGTGGACAGAGTAAGCTTATCTTGAATATTTTTGCCTTCAAGATCAGCACAAAATATTTACTTTAATGGTCAAAGAATAAAATTAATAAAAAGATAATTCAAAATAAGATGCTACCGAATGTGATCTCTAATTCGGATAAATGCTGACTGGCAGTATTTATAAAATATAAAATAATGCAATCAAACAATAAGAACAAAATATACATAAAATATGCAAGGGCCTGCTTACAATTTTATGAGTAAATTATACAAACATACACAGATGAGAACAATCATGATTATTACAAATCAACTTTCGAGTTCCACATTAATAATACAAAATATACTTTAGTTACGTTTATATTTACAACAACAGGCAACAAGTTTGTGCATTTTGTACCATTGTTTTGTAACGAGATTTTATGTACAGTACATACATACTCATGTTAACAATAGTGTTCTACATAATTTAATAAGTAATGTACAGATCATTAGAAATTCCAAACGTTATAAGTCGTCGTTATTGGTACGGAAGTATCACAGCTAGAATGCATACTTAGCCCATGTACTCTTATTCACATAATTATCAACCATTTTTAAACTAAGTAAGTACGTTAAGTAGTAAACTGGTAAAACACTTTGTTTTGGTCGATTGTACACGTAATTATGATAAAATTACAATCTAAATTTATAACGCTTATTAACTTAACGTAGTATTGCTGTATTGTGCTTTTCATAAGTTTACATCTTCAACTATAATAGCGTAATCATACGTAAACTGACTGTCTTTTAAACATATTTCAGACGAGCCAATTTCATGTTTGTTCTTAAATTACTTAACAAAATACCTTAAATTAGTATTAATGTGGAACCCCAAATCTGAAAAACAAAGTTATTGCACAAGAGGCACAAGCATATTCTATCAAACTATTAGGCCATTTATTTAGATTCGACAATAAAATACATTATTAGAACATGTTAATTGACTCGACATTTTTGTGATTGTAATATTAGGACAAATTAGCACATTACATTAGAAAATGCAGCTCCCAAGAAATAGATTTTTGATGTAAATGTTATCTAAAATATTATGTACATAAATTCGAAAGTGATAATATGATCGACAAAGTAACATGTCTGTACATTACAGAAGTAAGTAACATTAGATAGTATTTGAATGATGAAAACGGCCAAATCCCATGCATTACAAAATGAGATCACATCAAAGGATTAAAACTCTTTCAACACATTATATTGTACTTTAAGTAATGAAGGCATTCGTAAAATGTTAGAGGTGCTACAAACGATTTGAGTGGTACTATAAACCTTACGAGCTATCTATTCCTAACAACTTTGAGCCTCAAACCATAGCAGTTATGATATGTGTATGCCTTACTGTAAGTCATTCTAAGAATGTGTTAAATTCACCTACTTTTGATTTGATAAATAAGTAATAACTTACCAAAAGAGACGGTTCGAGTCGCAGTAGGTACATTAGAATCATTCTTAGAATTATATCGATATTTGAGGTTTGCATCAGTCCTTCATTACATGTTATTAAACCTAATAATATACAATAAATATGTCAAAAAGTAAAAATAAAATAAAGCTTCATTAGAATTTATGTGATTCACACTTCATAAACTCTAACAAAGCAGTACCTACCTAACATTAACATGATTAATGAAAAGACCAAGGCAACAAAATTAACTACACTATAGGCTTAAAAAGTATTTATCTTGTCAAGTTGTAAATGTACCAGATCAATTTATCAGAAAAGATAGTTTATTCTAAATTGTCAGGTCGTATTCAACATTAAATCGTATACGAGATGAACTTTGTGCCAATACCTAAACTTGAAACATTTGGTTGTAGCACAGAATAACATTTAACGAATGCCTCGAACACCTTAACCTAAATAAAACACACAAAAATATACGCGATCTAAAACATTATTGTTACATACATCACAATATTTAGGACACTTTTAGTCTAAAATTCGTTGCGACCCTGGGTAAAATCCTAAGATGGTTTTGGTCGGCAGTTATAAATCACACGTACGCAATCTAAATAAATGTAGAGGAATGCTTTTGTGGCACAGGTGGGATCATTAGGATGCATCGAACTGCGCGGCGAGGCGAGTGCGACCTGGTGGACGACAATTTTTTTTAGTAACCATCCAAGAACAACTGCAACTTTGTCAAAAGATTATTTATCTCTATATAAGTACCTACAAAAGAGAATACTCACGTTTCTCCTGAGAAAGCAGGGCACTGGGAGGCGGTAAGGCGCTCGCTGGCGGAGAGCACCAAATGCTATGCTTTGGAGATTCAAACACGCGGGAACCCTGAAACAAAGCCAAATTATAATTATAAAACAAGAAATGAGAGACAAATCCTACTCATCATATACTTACGAAAGTTTGTAAGGATGGACGAATACATGTATGTATACTAAAAATATATAATTAAATATTTTTGACCTTCCACACAACGCCATCTAGACCCACACTAAGGAGAGCTTGTACTATGGGAACCAGATAACTGATGTTGATTGAGATAACTGATACTATAGATGTTGTCCTCACTTAAACTACTAAAACGATTAAGTTGGAATAGTGTTTGAGCTGAAAAACACATAGGTATCAAAAACAGGCGGGTATCAGCTGTAGATGGATGTTTGCCCGTCAATTACGCCAAAACGACAGAACGATGTGGCTGAAATTCAGTATGGTTTAGCTGAATAAGAGCTACCCCATTTTACATGAACAAAATAACTGAGCTCAACTGTCTGTAATACCTTTTGTCCGGGCGGAGTGTCGTGAAGGGAGTAGTCTTCGTGCGCGATAGGAATGTCCCTGACGCGTGGCATTGCGACGCCCGCGCACAATTTCCAGCGCCCGTTGCCCGCGTCCGCGAATATCTCGCTGTACTGGCGCAGGAAATGAGAGAGGCCATCCAAACCTGACAAAAAATATCGTTATGACTGGGATATTTGATCTAGCATGATTTTATGTAATTTATGTATTAAATTAGCTACCTATAGATCGTTTGCAACGGTCTATGGGTGGCCCAATTGTTTCCTTTTGTAATATGGATTGTTGTAGTTAGCTTATGCTGTAATAAATATTTAGCTTGAATAATCAACATCTATATACATAGAAGGCGACTGACTGACAGACAACGCACAGGCCAAACCACTGGACGTAGAGACTTATACTTGGAGGATGTTTTCGTCAAAAGCTAAAAGTGAGTACTAAAAAAGAAATTTTAAAAATACAAAACGCAAAAGAAGTTCGTTATTTTGCTATTCTCGCCACATCTTAACATATTTATGCAATAAAAATAAAATAATATCATCAAGGTTTTACAAAAACATACAACCAACTTCAATCAGACTGTTCTACCGTGTGACCGTAGGCACCACTGAAAAGTCACAGGGAAGCAAAATAAGCAATTTTGTCCACTTCAACGACATTTTTTAGTTATTTTGATATAAAAACTAAACTACAGAACTGATTTTGATAAAATTTCTATAGGACTAATCCGAAAGTATAATAACCCCTTAAACAAAAAAGTTTCATAATTTATTGAAACATCGAAGGCGCAGCCGCTGATCGCAGCTAAATAAATACACAAATCACTACTCACCATACTCAGCTCCAGGGAATGCCGGTTCAAACCGCTTCGTGTATTCGAGACATACTTCCATCGCCGTGAGTGGGACGCTCGTGTCCGCGAATAACTGAGCCAGCCGCCACACCGCGCGCCACGCCGGCATTAGCACCACTCTCGTGTCTTCAATGCGAATGATACCCGCCACGACTATGGATAAGATAGAGAGAATTCGCTTTAGTTGTATAAGTTAAAAGAGTGATGTTAATTTTTTTTTTTTTTTGTTAATCGTTCAGAAGCCCTATAACCCCACTATAGCGTATTTTTCATTTCATTTCATTTATTTTTGACCAATATAACAAAGACCGTTATACAAGGCAAGTCAAAGATACATAATGCGATGATACCTACAGCTTGGTAAAAGCTATGTAACTATGTATTTGAATAGAAAATAACTAAAATTACGAAACAATTCGATGAGCCTAACCACAGAACTACAAATCAATTACACAGAAAGTTACAACAATATAAAAATGTCAATGTCAAATGGAAATTTAAAATAACAGCTGATTTGCTTCTTCTTTGTCTATGGTACCTACAAGTTCGCAAGAGAAAATACAATATTATGATTTCATTATCAAAAGCCTAAAAATAAAGATAAAGATTTGCATTTCATTTAAAAGAAGATTCCGAAATAGTCAAATTCATGAATTCATTAAGCAAACACATCTTCGTCGTGACACGTTTTTTTTAATTTATATTTTAATTTTATTTATTGGGACAACAAACAGCTGCAATATACATTTTACTTAACAGTTATAACATCTTAAGCATATTAATTATATTTCAGCCCACAACGTTATCCAGAGAGTTTTAAGAGAATTATTTACTTATGAAGACCACTACAGGGTCGGTAGGTATTATCTATAAGGTGAGCAGCTTCTATCAGTGTTGTAACAAGAGTACCTCCTAAACGGTGAAGGAAAACATCTTGAGAAAATCGGTTTGTCATAGACCCTAAAAAGTTAACAAGATTAACAATAGTAATTTACAAATGTCGTTATCCATATTCTTAGAGAGAATACAACCAAATATACATACTACTACTTATACATTTGTATGGGTTACTGTCTTTTAGACATTATAGGCAAGCGTTTGACCACTACCTCACCTGGTGGTAAGAGATGGTGTGGTCGAAGATGCAGTACGCTTGGCTAGTATGAACTTTATTCACTCTAGTTCATTTTTATTATTAGCTTGAAGAAATTAGAAAAAAAAATCTTAAGTCTTTGCCCACTGTTAGGTACAATAGAAGCATCCTTTCTCAAACGCCACTCCAACCTTTCTTGTGCTTTCTCAGAATAAGACCAGAGTTCACCAACAGATGGTTAAGTTTTAAACAGTTGTTTTGACGTTTTTGACACGAATTTCCATAGATTAAACGTAACAAAGATAACGGACGAAGAGGCCTAATCTTCCGATTATCATTGGTGAATACAGACCTAAATGTAACAGCGACAAATCTTGTTCAAAATCAAGTACATCTGTGCATTCACGAAAGCGAAACGCTCACCTAGACGAGGCAAGTCAGGCAGTGTAGAAGTGAAGCGTCTGTACGTAGCAGTGAAGTAGTCCTGTGTGGATCCCCGAGCGACGCTGCGGTCGCCGCAGAGCGCGGCGCAGGCGCAGAGGGCGGCCCCGGCCCAGCGCCACGCATTGCCGGGAGCCACCGCCACGCCATTCTCCACACAACCTCCCGCAGCAAACACCAGCTCTTCAAGGGTTGATACGTTGAGCATGCTCGGCTGTAATAAAAACTCGGTTCAAACAATGCACAGTAACTTTTTAATTTCAAATTTATTTATTTATTTGTATCAGACACAATCTTAGATCTAAAAATGTTACATTGCAGGTGATAATATAACTTTTTAGTAACGGCTTGCTCGGTCAACACCCAGAACTGGACTTCTTCCACGATAAGGTGGAAATGGTTAACGCTACGGCACTTGTCTACCTTAGCTCCACTCTATAACGCCTTGGACCTATACCTAGTCTGTAAGTTACTGTTTGTGTAAAATGAATAAATAAAGAATATCTCGCTCTAAAAAGAACCTAATGATTTTTTAAAAATTAAATATTGGCTTACGTTTGACCACGACTTTCTATATGGGAAGGGAAGGGAAGCGATGCCGTGGCTAACTTGCGTCGGTTAATCGGTTTATAAACAACGAAGTCTAGAGGTAACAAAAAAAAAAAACCGAATTCAGAACCTTCTTTTTTCGGTTGATAAATAGTACGCTCTCTATTTATCGAGGTTCTCAATTCCGTACTTTTTTGAATTTATTTATTTTAAAAAACAATATTTTTTTTTAGGACTTGTGCTATAGCAATTATAGATGAAAATGACATGTAAGAGATAGTCAAAATCGTATTTGGTACCTGTGGTAAAGCGCCGAACTGCCTCGCATACTGCTCCGCCAGCGTTGGCAGTGGCAACGAGCCGAGCGTCCTCAGCCGCTGAGCGACCACCGGCTTAGCCTTCGTAGGGGTGAGCTTCACGCCGCGCTCGTTGCTCAGCTCGGCGCAGATGCTGACGGATTCGTGGATCATCTCGAACAGGTCGACAAGTTTGACGCAGCCGTAGTGGGAGACGCGTAACTGCCGGCCGAAGTGCGCGAAGTAGGCGGGCACGAAGCGGGAGAACTCCAAACGTAGGTTCGGTGTGTAGCAGAGGAGTTCCACGGTCTGTTGGTATACGTTTTGATTTAAAATCGGAAGTATGTTTCGCTGCTTGTTATAGTACGATGACACACGTTTTTTTACAAGCTACACGCCAACGACTTCGTTTGTAGCGTGTAAAGTCGCCCAGTGTCGTCAACTTTCGGACGGAAAGATCTTGACGACACCCTGACTTAGTTGTTAGTGACCCTGCTTACGAAGCTTGGTGTTCCGGGTTCGATCCCCGGCCGGGGCAAAAATTTGTGTGACGAACACAAATGTTTGTTCTCGGGTCTTGGATGTTGTGATGTCTTATATGTGTCCATGCCACCTGCGACACAGGGTATCCTAGTGCAGGCGTGTGAGTGTGTGAAAGTGAATGTTCATCTACGGCAAACAATGGACTGCTATAGGTTGATGATAATGATGAAAACTCACCTCCACAGCAAATTGAACGGAGCGCGCTCTCTCTTCAGGCGTCGGCATGCGTCTCGGAAGCGAAATGGTCCCGTCAGCGGCGACGCTAATCGCCTGCGGTGTAACCTTCTGCATCAACTCATCCATAGTGCAAACGCCGTAATCCACGGGCGTGAACTGCTTGCCCAACGTGGCTTGGTACTGCGGCGGTATGTCGTCAGGTAGGATGGAGTGGCCGGGCTGCGCTCTGAGCAGCTTGAGTAGATCCGCCGTCCACCTGCGGCTCTGGGCGGCGCAGGATAATGTGATCACCCGGGATGATCCCGAGCCGAGTACCTGGATAAAATTGGTATTTGTTTACTATATTTGATAGGGGCTAATGCATAAGCGCAGTATTTATCTCTGTATTAAAAAACTCCTGCAGTTCATCATAGCGGCAGGGTTTAGTGAGGAACTCTAACCGCATAGGTCCAAGTGGCGAGCACAATAGACCGACAACGGTCGCAGTGTTACCAAAGCCGCAAAAAAAATATAAAAAAAATATAGGGGCTTGGAGAGCATTACAATTTATTGCATTCTGTTATTTCTGTGGTACTAAACAGACCATTTGCATATTGTAACACAAATGTTATCAATCAAAAGCCTGAATTTGAAATCGAAATTAGACAAAAAAGGACGCTTCCGTGAATTACGTATACGCATATTAGTTTGTAACCCATTAATCAATATATAAAAAAGGCTTGGTCCTGTGTGACTGACTGACTGACAGATAACGCCCAGACCAAACCACTGTAGAGACTTGAACTTGACATGAAATTTGGAGGGTATAGTCGTACGTAGTTAAAGTGTAAGTCTAATTCGCAACGCGTAAAGTTGCGGGCGTCATCGAGTAATAAACAAAACTGTTTTAAACAGAGCTAACCATCGTACTTTCTCCTGCAATAATGTTTCGGAATGGAATATGTAGATAATTATATGCATTGCCACAAAAATACTTACAACAATAGTGTTTCCCAAAGCGGATAGGAGATCAGGTAATTTGGTGAACCCGTAATCGGCGACGCGACACTGCCGCCCAAAGTAGTGATGGAATGCAGGAATCAACCTGAAATAATAGAATGTTGTAAAATACACTACGCAAATGTGTGTCAAAACATTAGAGCTTGGTAAAAAGCAAAGTAAGCGTTGATTTGTTTTGCGTAACGCTATTTTAATATCTCTTCAGGAGAGCCGCTTGCTCATATAGTAACTTTTTGATATAAAAAACTATTTTAGCTGCTAATATTACTTTTTAAGCAACTTTTAAAGTGTTTTCAAAAGTAATTTTAATCAATCAAGGTTTACAAAAACATACTACATCGTAAACACAACTTAAAAGTCACAGAAAAGCAAAATACGCAAATTCGTTTACTTCGCCGACATATTATTTTCAGTTATGTTAATTTAAAAATTAAACTACAGAACAGATTTTGATGAAATTTATATGGGACCAATCTGAAAGTATACCTACTCACACAAAAAAATATTTTTTCAAATCGGTTCATAAACAACAAGGGTCTGAGGTAACTACCAACCATAAAAAAACGAATTGAGAACCTTTTCTTTTTTTGAAGTCGGTGGAAAAATTCTTTTAATCAAAACAATAATTTTGTAAAAACAGTGCTCAATGGCCCAACCATCATAATTATTGTCTAATCTGTGATCCACAATTGTGGTAGATAAGTTAAACTATCACTTACTTGCTGAATGGTATGGAGCATCTCGGTGCGGTTCGCAGTAAGTCGATAAGTTCTCGTTCAAACAGAGCCAGCATGGGTTCCAAAGCGGGCGCCGTGCGTGGCCTCTCCCGATCGCCACTCGACCGAGAGCTCTCACCTGGATAATAGTATTAAATTAGTCATATTAAAAGAATGTACAGTCTTCAGTTAAAGGTGGGTACAGACCGAAATATGCTCTCTGTGAATGTAGTAAAGTAATGTAGAGCAATGAGCGGCTCGTTGCTCGCGTGTTTTTATTCGTTTCCACATACTGACTGCATGAATATTCACTGCGAATGGCGCATTCACATTCACCCCATAACATCGGTTAGTACTCTTTAGAAGCGGGCTCAACATATTAAGCTCGACTCAATTCAACAAAGTGAAGTTGTAGGTGTCAGCTAGTTCGTTAAATATGAAAATAAGTTGGATAGACTGTGTAAAAGATGATATGAATAAAACAAGTGTTAATACTGAGACGGCTGATAGACAAATGGGGGAAGAAAACGTGATGTGCCGAACCTATCTAATTGGGATAAAGACAGGAAGATGATAACCCTCTCTGGCTGCATAATGGAACGGTTTATCGGGGAACAAAAGCGGGAACGTCGCGCGTAGTTTCGTAGCATTCCACAATACTATCAACATAACTACTTACTCTGGCTACAGAATGAAGGCGGTGTGTCAGCGCCTTCCGTGCGCCAGGTGAGGTGCCGCGAGGGAGTGTCCCTGACCTCGAGCGCGGGCGCACTGCGCAGTAGCATTTCTAGAGCCACGCCGCGCCGCGGGTCCGGTAACAACGGCGGGAACGTCGCTTCGTAGCATTCCACAAAACTATCGACAAATACAAAAATTATTAAAATTTAATTCGAATTCAAATGATTTATGTGGAACATAAAAAGGAGTTCGCTCTTTTTTTCTTATGTAGGTACTCCTTTTTATGTTCCAAATTAATCAATTGAATTTGAATTTATTTGAATCATTTTTAAAAATTAAGGGGAATCCTCAAATTAAAAATTCCACACAACATGATTCGGACAAATACTCAAAAAGTACGCCGTATTATAGTAATTTCTTCACACTATTCGTTTCGTCCATGTTTTTTGATTTCGTCAGCAAAAAAAGTGAAAGGTTTAATACTTTAATTTAGATTTTATACGTGTTTTAAAATTAACCCTACTAACTTAAAAACACGTATAAAATCTAAATTAAAGTATGAAATCTTTCACTTTTTTTGTTGACGAAATCAAAAAAACATGGACGAAACGAATAGTGTGAAGAAATTACTATAATACGGCGTACTTTTTGAGTATTTGTCCGAAAATTTTTGTATGGAATTCGGATTTGAGGATTGGCCTTAAATAAAACTATTTCGCAGCAGTCAGCCCTTTCCTTATGACAATGTTGATGAACTTATTACGTAGAAAAAATAAGTTATTTACGGTTGACAACGGAAAAAAGGTTTTGGGAATGACAATGTAACTAATATACTACCCATCCACGCCAAAGCCAATTTAATTAAGATCTAACAGCATTAAAATACCTTGCTGGTGTTTTTAACTTGTAAGTGGCTATAGTTTCTTCTAAATGAGTTGAAACAACTACATAAAAGTTACGAAGTGGTAATATTGCATGCGTTCAAAACGTCACAGGAGGTTCTTCCATCCCTAAACTAACCTCAACAATGGCAAGATCCCTCCATGGTTCTCGAGCAACATTTGAGCATTCTGCGCCATGACTGCCACCTCCATATACACAGGCTGCAGTATCCTGCTGCCGTCCTCCTGATCCATGCTCAGCGACGCGTGGACGTGGCACTTCCACGGAGCTTCCTCCATCTCCGAACTCATAACTGGGCTGAGGTCTATCAGTTGGACTATGCGACCGTAACCTGCGTACCAAATGATACGTCAAACAAGCGTAAATAAAAAAAATTGAAAACCCGACTGCGAAAAAATTATACACACATTCATTGTCAAATCATTATTCCAAATTAAATGTTAACATATAACTTACTAGCTGGTGCCCGCGACTTCGTCTGCGCAGGTATCATTATAAATTGTAGCCTATGTGTTATTCTGATGTATAAGCTATATTATTGTAAAGTTTCATTAAAATCCATTCAGTAGTTTTTTCATGAAAGAGTAACAAAACATCCATCTATCCATCCATCCATCCATACTTACAAACTTTCGCGTTCATAATATTAGTAGGATTTATATATATTTTTGTAATTTCCTTTAAAAATACCTTAATATTGATACCCTACTCTACAGGTTTGGTCAAAAAAAATTATTAATGATTTACTATTCAGCTCATTTTCTTTTTTAATCCATCTAAGAAATCTCGGGTGATTGAGACGAATCTAACGATACCTTAACTGTCAAAATCCATCCAGTCGTTTAGAAGATACGAGGTAACAATGAAATTTACATACATACATACAGGATACGCACGAAAAACATAACCCTTCCTTGGCAGTCGGGTAAAAATCAGAGTGCCATCTGAGAGATCCCTATTCGGCATTCGCGCGACGCGACGCGATGCCGATTGGGACGCCTATTTGACGTTAGTATGTTTGATCGCGGAACGTTCGCGCGAACTTGCGATGGTCGCGTGATCGCGTTCTATTAGGACAACGCCTTAGTCATTGTTTTGGCTGTATACCTTCATGGATGACAACGGTGTCCTTCACTTTGAGGATATCGGAGGTGGTGAGTGCGCAGCAGTGACGGCTCGCGTACGCGTCGCGCAGGCGCAGTAGCGGCAATGAATGAGTCTTCTGGTCCAGAAGAATAGCGCGAAGTCGGGCGCGGAGGATGTCTAGATTCGGAGCTGGGGAGGGCCTGCCTACAGCCAGCTCGAGTCTGCGATCTGACAATGGATAGAAACAAGGTCTAACAAAAACATAGCCGTGTTGGCCGAGTGGGAGGTGCCTCGTATTTCGATCCGAGGGTCGTGGGTTCGAACCCTGTCGTACACCAATGGATTTTTTTGTTCTAAAAATCTATGTGTTCAATTAAAACACGTGCTTAACGGTGAAGGAAAACATGTCATAGAACCTAAAAAGTTTTAAAAACATGGTGTCAAGTGCATGAGAGGAGCCTCTTCGAGGCGCACTTGAAATCCTTTCACCACACTGGTTCGAAAGAAGAACTAGTGACACTATAAGAAGAAGAAGACAAAACCATACAACAACCGGCTTTAATCGGACTGTTCAAGTGATCGTAGGTACTACTGAAAAATAATATGGAAGCAAAGTACGCAATATTTGTTCACTTAATGACTTTAATTTAGTTATTTTGATTTCAAAACCTACTGAACCGATTTTTATGAAATTTATATGGGACCAACCTGTATATAATATGTACTTCAAATTTGTTTATAAACAACAAAGTTCAAACATAAAAAATATAATAATAACATTCAACCGAATTGATAACCTCCTTTTTTGAAATCGGTTGATAACAAATTGAAATATACACAAACTTTCTTATGGAGGGAAAAAATTGCTTGCTAAGCATAGTATTTTTTTTTATTTTATAATCATCCTATAACGTTCCCACTGCTGGGACTCAGGCCTACTCTCGGCAGGAAAGCGAATGGTGAAATGGGTCTTAATCCACCACGCGGAACCAATGCGGATTGGTGGATGTCACAAGCCATAGAATTTTTTTTGCTGTCTCTTGATATGCCGGTTTCCTCACGATGTTTTCCTTCACCGTTGCGAGAACGTGGGATGCATACATAGATTTTTTCGACCGAAAAAACTTATTTACGCATGACTCCCGCCGGGATTCGAACCCGCGACCATCAGATCGCAAGGCAAGGGCCTCATCCACTTAGCCACCACGTCCTCATAGCATACATTTGACTATTTGGAAAGGAGGCTACAATAAACTTACTGTTCCATCGGTGGTCTAACCGCCGTTTGTGCACGCGCGATATAGCGATCCGCGCGTCCCATTCGCTGCGCAATGCTACAGTGGCGAGCGGACCGTCCACCGCCGCCCAAACAGACACGCGAACCACGGGCACGTATTGTTTGAATAGTCTCGTTAACATCTCCTGTGAACAAATTGTTGCAGTTATATACAATCCTTCTGAAAGATCCAAGGATTTTGTGAAGTCCATTGTAGCATTGTTTCAGCGCTAGTCAGCGAGAGGTAATTTTAATCCCATGGCGGATGTTTTGAGAATTGATTAATGGATGGTTATTTGGTTGGATGGTTGGATTGATGAGAAATATTTAGATTCTTGATCCTAAATTTTTAAACTGATAGAGCCATGGACAAATACATGGGTGGGTAGATGGTTAAATTATTTTGTACCGTGTCATTTAAAAAATACTGCACTAATTGAGCTGAAATTTAATTATCAATATAAATAAAAGGCTTGATCCTGACTGACTGACTGACAGACAACTTACAAGCCAAAGCACTGAACGTAGACACTTGAAACTTGAAGGATTTGTACGTCAAGAGCTGAAAGTGAGTTACTAAGATAGGAATTTTGGAAACACGCAAAGCACATAGGCAATGTCAGCTAGTATGGTATACATGTAAGATAGCGGGCTTGTACGGCGGCAGATTGCCCACTGTGAACTCGGCTCTATCTTCGCCCTGATCTCTCTGCTCGCTGAGGAGTTTCACGGCGAGATGGCGCGGAGGCGTCTATAATCGCCGTTGTTTTTTTTTTTGCTTGAAGAGCAATTTGATTGATCCAAATATTACTGTGTGTTACCTGTAAGATAGCGGGCTCGTACGGCAGATTGCCCACGGTGAGCTCGCTTGTGTCCTAGCCCTGGTCGCTCTGCTCGCTGAAGCTGGCTATGATATTCCACGGCGAGATGGCGCGGAGGCGGCTGTCATCGCCGCTGTTACTTATAGAGCAGCCCGTTCGATCTAAATATAGCTGTATGTTACCTGTAACACAGTGGCCTCGTACGGCGGCAGATTGCCCACGGTGAGCTCGGCTGTTTCCTCGCCCTGCTCACTCTGCTCGCTGAAGCTCGCTGAGGAGTTCCACGGCGAGATGGCGCGGAGGCGGCTATCGTCGCCGCTGTTGCTTGAAGAGCAGCCCGATCGATCTAAATTCACAGAGCCTGCCAACAATCAAATACTATTATCGGACTGGTCCCATGAATCTCTTTATATAATGTATAAAATAACATGTCACTAGTTTTTTTGCACGCCCGGATTGACTGGTAGAAAATGCTATTATAGCAATAAGTCCTCCTTCACACATGTAATGTAAATATGTTAGTATTATATAAATAAATAAATACATACACTCGAAATACATAACCCTTTTTCGCGATCGGATAATAATAATATATAACCATTTATTTTTCTTTCCTTTAGTAATGTTTTCTCTGGTTTATCTGTGCACACACTCAAACTCGGTTCCACAGAAAACCAGCGCTCAGCAGCATTTCATGCTGCTGCAGCATATGCTGAGTGGATACCATTTTTGTATCAATTATTGTAATATCCTACTATGTTATGTGAACTGTGAAATGTGTGATTTGGTACAAAATAAAAATTTATTCTATTCTATTCTATTTTAGGCAAAAACATTACAGAAATGCAATATGTCCATAGAAACATATACCTTACGGACTAACATACATACAATATAACATAGTTAATTTTTTTTTCTTCGTCGACGCCAGAAATGCAATAGGCCCATAGAAATATATACCTTACGGACTAACATACATACAATACAACATAGTTAGAATTTTGTCTTCGTCGACGCCATCATGTAGCCACGGCACACGAGCCCGGCAAGCCAGAAGTCAGTTGCGACATATCTTGGTACTCTGTGGTTGCGAGGATAAAAAGCGAGACATATCTCACCATGGGTGCCCCTAATCTGCCTCGGTATGGGCGCGAGCGGCGGCGGCGGCGGAGACGGGTTGGGAGGCAGCGTGGTACAGGCCGGAAGCTGCTGCAACGCCAGCGCCCACTTGCGAGCTGAGCTGTTCACCACTTCCACAGGAGGCGGTTCGCACATCTGCTGATAATCACATAAGGTTAACAAGCTTACTCTTTGTACAACCACATTGTTTGCCAATTCATTACTCCAAATTAGAGGTAAATAATGACTTGTACATATTTCTGTAATCTCCTTTTAATTTCCTTCATTTTGATACCCTACTCGATAGGTTTGGTTAACAAAAATTTGTAAACGACTTACTATTTAACGCCAAAGATCCGCCATTTTGGTAATTTATTTTAAAAACCCATCGAAGGACACTCGGGTTATTTTGACGAATCTAACGATACGTTAACTATCAAAATCCATCCAGCCGTTTGGAAGATACGAGGTAGCAAAGAAATTTACATACAACAAGATACACGCGAAAAACATAACCCTTCCTTGGCAGTCGGGTAAAAATAGCTAGCACGGTGTTGGTGCTCTGTAATGGAAGCAGTCGACCCACGCCGCTGCAAACATTTCTGATGCACTACAGAAGCTGGGCATCCCCAAAACCGTCCTGGGCGAATTATTGTACTGGACGCGGATTGTATGTACGAGGCGAGCGAATATTTCGCCCAGACTATAGAGGGAGGTACAATATACTCTAAACAGAGTGAGCTTTGAGCTACGCGCAAAACGCGCAAACCTGCAAACCTACATTACCTATAGAAGACTGGTTTATCAAAAGCAGTCTTGGCTGAGTGGGAGGAGCCTCGACTTTCGATCCGAAGGTCATGGGTTCGAACCCGGTCGTACACCAATAGATTTTTCTGTTCAAAAAATCTAAGTGTGCACTTAAACACGTGCTTAACGGTAAAGGAAAACATCGTGAGGAAACCGGCATGTCATAGAACCTAAAGAGTTCGAAGACATGTGTCAAGTGCACGAAAAGAGCCTCTTTGGGGCGCACTTGAAATCCTTTCACCACACTGGTCCGAAACAACTAGTGACACTATAACAAGAAGAACTGGTTTATAGGTACCTGTTGTGTCGGAGGCACGAATGCGGGCCGCGGCGGCATCGGCGCGGGCGGCGCGGTGCTATATCCTTCATCGCTGGAATACGTGGGCTGTAGAGCACCTCTGGGACAGCGCGTACTTATTTTACGACCAAACACATCTTCCCCATCCATACGTTTCATAGCCCTGGAAGGTAAAAAATGTTAAAGTTTGATATAAAGTACCTATCAGTACGCTTTCCATGCAGGGTTGCGTCTAGATTGTACCGACAAAGTGCCAAATGTTCTGCCACAAGCAGTAATGTGTAGGCATTACTGTGTTCCAGTTTGAAGGGCACTGTACATAGCTGGTAAAATTGATGGGGTTTCGAGACTAACCATCAAAATGTTTCAAAATGTTTGCTATAGAAGCAGTGTTGCACTGGCCTATGTGAATCGAAGTGCTGTTTAGCACTGTTTCGGTCATTGGTAAGCGTGATCTCTAACCATCAGGAGCGCGCCTAGCTCGTCTCGTCACTGGTTAACAAATAAAAAGCTAAAGGAGGCAATGGGACGGCCATATTATCTCACGACAAAAAACAAATTTTAATTTTGGGGTGTTGTTCACCACACCTAAATTCGAAATTTTCGTATAATACCGAGCTGGAAGAAATTGGATGAAAATACCCATCATTTCACTTTTCATGCCATTGAAAGGTAGATCAGGATATAATAAGAAAAACTTAAGCATAGCCAGGATTTGATTCTCTATTTTACTTTATTTTGCTAACACATAGGAAAAGTATTTCATGGATTTACTATTTCGAACATTGAAGGTCGTTTTTACTCGAACAGTAAACAATAAAATAAATGTGGAAAAAATCTAATGTTCTGCTTCACTCAAGACGTTCACAAGGCACACGATGACGTCAAAAGTAAATAAAAACTGCGTATCGAATTTTGAGTACAAGGTAAGAAAAGTAGTAAAAAAACTCGAGGAAAATCAAATTATTCAGAAAGCATTCGACTGAATCTAAAGATCTTTAAAAACTCAATACATTAAATATTTCATTTATTGAATACAATAGAAAGACCTCAACAACCCTAGAAATGTCAATAGAAAATCAAACTGAAAATTCAAACGACTAAATTCGTAACCGTCGATAGAGATGATTCATACCTACTTACCGTTATAAATTGTTAACGATTTTGAATTTTGAATTAAACTATTTTACAGTTAAAACAAGCGCAAATTAGGTTTTTAGATAATTCGTGAGATATTATGACATGCTATTGAAGATAAGAACCTACTTAGATCATTTTGGAGCGAGAAATGGGCGCAATTTAAGACGTCAAGAGAAATAAAAGTTTTACAATATTCCAGGCGATTAGCTAATTTAAAAACTGATTCGAAGTAAAACTGACTGTTGCGGTAGGTTCTTGCACAGCTGATCTACAGATTCAAACAGCTGATCAAGTATTTTCGCGTAACGACTTTACACGACTACAAAATGATAATACATTAACCAAATCATTTAGAGCAAAAATATATGAACAAATAGATAACATATGAATTCATTTGGATCAATAAAAAACGAGCGAACTAACATGATAGTATAATAAAGTGCGTAGTTGTGATGGCCTGATTTTCGGTAATCTCTCAAGGAAATAGACGTGGGAAATACTTGCGGCGTTCCTGATTAAGTACATAATATCCAAATTAAAAGCTCCCAATAAATAGTAATAGTCATATAAAGGCGGGAAAAATGGTCATCAAAATGGGGAAAAATTTATAGATTATGATAAAACCTTACCATGATAATAACATTTTGTCCTAAGCTATCACTCCTAAACCTAAATCATGAATTGTTTTATGATATCACAGCGTATTATGAAAACCGTTACACTTTCGAAAAAATGATTATCACTGTGGTCTTGCTTGTGCCCGAGTGTCCAATGGCCGATTGAAATCAGCACTGAACGAAAGTAGAGCGAAATTCATATAATTTATATTGAGGGTAGTTTAGACTGAACATTGGTTTAGTGAAAGTTCATTGTACTCATTTCATAATTATCTACCTTCATTTTGGAGTATATTTTAAAGGATGCGTTCACGACAAAATATTTTTTAAGATAATATCAAAACTACATAATGGCTTACAAGACAAAAACAAATGATGGCGGTTTAATAATATATGTTTTTTTGTTTTTGTAAGTAACAAGTCCAGCATTAGAAAAACAATAATTTGTATGTGTTACCAACATGACTTCTTACGCAACACATATAATGCCAAGGATACAAGATCGATAGCAAATAATTACAAAGCTTGTAGGCACAAAAGACTTGTACTCGTATTAAAAAGGTATCAATATATATAAAAGACTTAGCCCTGACTGCTGACGTACAATGTACAGGGCAAACCGCTGAACGTAGAGACTTGAAACTTGGAGGATATCTTCGTTAAGAGCTGTGTGTGTGCGTACTAAGAAAGGATTTTTTTTAATTTGCAACGCAAACAAAGTTGGGGGCGTCAGCTGTTTAAAAGAAAAGGGTTGCTAATTTACTTTTATTTCTCATGTTTCCGATATTATCAAAAGTAATTTATGGTATCCATACGTAAATTCTAAATATCCTACGAAGTTGTCTGTATTTATTTTTCTATATGTAAACAAATGAAGAGACGAGCTAGACGCTCTCCTGATGTTTAGAGATCACGCCTGCCCATGACCAGAACATTGATACACGGGACTTTTATTCACAAGGGTCAGTACAGCACTGCTTTAGCGCTCCTCTACTTTGAGTCATTTTGATAATCAGTCTCGAAAACTTAGTCATTTCAATCGGAACAAAGTAATGCTGACATATTGGTGCTATGCAGCAGAATATCTAGCACTGTGTTGGTACCCATCTAGGCGGCATCCTACAGGAGACGCCTCCCAACGGTTAGTTGTATACCTATGAGGTGTTATTAGAATCCTAAAAAAAATAAACAACAAGCCTTCCACTATTGCCGCCACCTTTTATTTACACCTGCCTACCTTTTTTTATATCGTTTTATTGTTCTATTTTGATCTGTGTTTTGTGATTTATTTGGCTGACACTCCGGTGCCGTGCCGAGGTCCCCCGGCAGCGGCTCGATTCTTGTAAACTCTCCGCAGTATTGCGGCCCTGTCTGTACTACACTTCCTGTGTTTACTATTGTAAAGGTACAACAGGGATCTCGTGACCCACGGGTAGTAGCCCTTGGAGTTGAAGCCGGGGCAATGAGACATTCTCGAAGCCCTGCACGACTCGAGCCATAGCTGGTTGGAAGATACCATTGGTTGATTGATCAAATCTTACGCTTACCTGGCGGCATGATCAGGCGTCGGAAACCGTATCGTGGCCCGGTTAGCCACAATTCGCAGCACCTTGCCTCCGCAGTTATCGCCGAGCCGCTTCAGCCGTAGCTTGATTCGCTCCGAAGGCTGATTGAAAGGCAGATTCACCACCTCAACCTCGCATGTTGGATCCTCTTCGTCGTCATTTGATTGGCTGTTCGACTGTTGAAAGAATTCACGATGAGTGATGATAAATACAACCTGATTCGGCTTTCATGGGTCTTTTGTGAGTCCAGAAGTTTATGCAAGAACTGGAATACGATATTAGGCCCTCAGTTAAGAGGATAAACTAAAACTATTTTTATAATTAAAATATTAAAAAAAAAAAATGTAGTTTCACCGTTCATACTGTAACATATGTAGTCCCTATACTTATGTAATTGTTCTAAATAAATAATTTTGAAAAAAAAGAAAATGCGAAAGTTGTTTAGAAAGATATGAAAATGTGTGGGATGTTTGTTACTCTATCAGTCCAAAACTCTATCTGAACCAATTGAGCTAATGAAAATAAAAATTATCAGCTAAATACGACATACACAGCTGCTTAATCTGATACTACGCAGCCAAAGCCGCAAATTATTGAGTATTGAGCATTAATAAGCATTTGGCCAGCCATGTCCAGTTTCAAATTAACCCTGTATTAAATTTAGTTCAGGACAGAGAATGAAGACTTTGATACTTATTCTACTTTTTATCATACAGCAGTCGAAGCTGCGGGCAATAGCAACTATTACTTATGTAATGTTATAAATCGATTGAATTTTTGAAAGCGTTTTTTTCCTACATTGCTGCTGTGTTATTTATAATGTTACATAAACAGCATTTTAAAACAGACAGGAAAAATATTCAGACTGCATCAAGTAACATTGAATTCAAATAAATCAGAAATCAAAATTCAGAACACACTACGCATTTCAATAAAGCCTAATTATGTCAACATTTTTCCACAATTGTGGTGAATATATCGAGTCACATTAGCATTGTATATGAGACGCAATCTGATCCCTATGTATTGTATCACACACAACACAAAGGCAGGGTTTCTTGTTTACAAAGATAGCTTTATCGAACGATAACAAACGCAGGACGTCAGAGATGTTTGCGTAAGTAAAACAGCTGAACTATTCAACATGAACGAGATTTTTTAACATAAAATTGCAATATTAGAATGTGTGTAGGTACCTTTTTATTCCTTGGCAGAGAGTCAGTCAGTTGATTGTACAAATAATGTGCAGATGCACACGCGATTAAAGCTGATGATGTATTCTGTTTATGCACCAGAATTACTTCCATATTTTTCCTACGGAATAAAAAAAAGAATTAATGTACATTAAATAATTCTATTGATATTTATAATAAAATCTTGCATTTTTCTACACAAACAAAATACTTACAACTACTGTTGAATAATATATAAACTAGTTTTTATTCAATATCAAACAGATGTGCATAAAAAATGTAGCAGAGTCGTAATTTCCAAGCACGCAAGTCAATAATCAAATAGGTACCTATGTCTAAAATCGCTGAGGTCAGCGGCAAAGTTGATATCCCCCGAGATGAGCAACAGCGATGCTGGGGCTGTATGCAATTCACCAAATCTCCTCATACATTGCCTCAACTTCTCATCAGCAGCATTCTTCTGAGTTCCACACACATGTATTAGGCTTATCTGTGAAATAACATTGTTTTTATGATATGCTGAATTTTTTTTATAATACATAAACAAGTAAAAATAAAAAAAAAACAAATTAAACTCTTTGTTATCCTTTTTTAGCATTGGGGGTTAGTAATAAAATGAATTAATCATATATTTTTATTGTAGGTAGGTACTAAGTACTGCCTGTCCTGCTTTGTATTGTATGTCATTATTCTAGTAATGTAACATTTATATTACATGTACCTAGACCTACATAGGTACATTACATATACATATATGTATATGTGGAGACCACGTCTAGGCAAACGCAGTGTAGGACGACCTTTGGCCAGATGGAGCGATGATCTGCGCGCTATAGCTGGCAGAAAGTGGATGAGAAGAGCCGAAGATCGGGCTCAGTGGCGCGCCTTGGGAGAGACCTACGTCCAGCAGTGGACTGCTATAGATTGATGATGATATGTATATGTTGTGAATTGATTACCAAGAAAAATATGGTTTAATTATAATTACTAACAAACCATATTTTTCTTGGTCAAGAGAAATATTATTTTAATTTATTTATTTGGGTACATTATTAACCCAATTTTAATGTTTATTTCTTGATTCATACAAGGAAACATAAATCTTACATTACTAGGTTTTACATTTGAGTTTCATATTCCATGTCAATGGTTCACTTACTTGAGCATCATTTAATTCTTGGAGTCTATAAGCAACCTCTTTCCTTACGTCACATACAACAACAAAATCTGCCTCCCTGCGACCAGGTAGAAATTTGGCACGGATAGCTGCTACTACATCTATGGCGGAACATCCTCTAGGTACCTAAAAAAAATATAAATGATTACAATTTAATAGATATAACACATATAGTAATTACTTCTGGTCTTGGAATGTCACACCCTAATATAAATTATGTATTACATTGGTTACAACAACTTTATTTGACTCTTAATAGTTTGGGTGATGATGGTCTATGAGGGCAAGCAAGAATCCAGTCTCTGATTTTGTTATTAATGATACTTCAACAATAATTAGTACCTAATCTATCTACCAGCTACCTACCTATCAGGGGCGGATCCAGCCCAAATAATAGGTTCCAGGTTGTGGTCACAGCAACCCGAAAATCGGGCAAGTGAGAGTCGCAGAAAGAACTCATTATTGATTTAGTGCATTCCTACAAAGTAGGTGTTAAAATATATGACGCCCTGACCAAGATTTTATACAGTGTATATTGTATGTGGGCAAAGTCTTGAGGCGAACACTACACAAAATAAATATATATATGTGTTTGTTTGCACATCAATGTTATATTAATTAGACTCTTAAACTACTGAACAGATCTTGATGAATTCTTCAACTTCAAAGAATATGAAATTAAAGTAAACGCTAGCTAGACCAATAAAGTATAACTTCACAAGTCTATGAGGGTTTTGGGCATACCCATTGTGCCCACAACGGTGGAGTTTAGTACAACATTCAAATGTCTAAAAGGTGCAATTTAGTTTGTTGGTAGTACTTCATAGTTAAACTTACAGGGCAATTCTCAATGTCCCAGAATATGCCAATAGGCACACTGCTGCACTTTGATTTGTGATGGCGCACACGAGATCTGACTCGAGGCCGCTCAAGCATAACACCTTCATCCTTATCCTTACCCTCCACTTCGTCTGAGGATTCATCTTCAATGTCTAAAAAATATCAATGTTGCGTAAATATAGCCTTTCTAGATAAGATATCAAACAAGAACAGTATTCTGAAACAACACTTGAGTCAAAACTTAAACTTAAACAGTCAAAATAATCTATAATTGAATTTCAATTAAAACCAAGTCTTGTTTCAGAACATATTAGAAATACATAAGACATGTGGAATAAGTGAACAGTGTAGTAGACCCTAATGCTGCAGTAAGTTAATTTTAAGTATGTTGTAAATGGATTCCCTTTTCCACATTTAGTTTTAAATCGGATAGGTAAATCTAGTTTCGTATAATTTTAAGTTAATATTACTGTAGTTATACTTACTTAATTATTTTATCGGAAATGGTTAATCAAGACTTCAGTTTACTAAACAAATAGAATGCTAGGTCAATATAACTCATAGATTATAACAAAGTTTGTTTAGCTTGATTATAAAGTAATTTTTTGTTATTACTAATCTTACTATATCAAAGTAGTGGCTCATGAAATTCTGTGATAAGAAAAATATAAAAATAAGCATATGTTGTGTTATTTGCAATGCCTGGCTGGCTATTTCAGTGTTGGTAATGGTTTCACCATTTGTACCATAGGTTTCACAACGTTACTAACTATTTCGATTGATTACAGTTTTGTAAGTAAAGGAACAAACAATGAAAGAATCAAGGTCCTTAGATTGCTCACTGATTTAAAACATTTGTGTGGCACATTGTCCACTGCCACTGATACATACTATATCTAACTGACTTGAAATACTGTCATTATACAACATAGGTGATATCAATAATACAGCTGATGATAAATGACTTTATTTTCTGTAATATCTCAATGCTTCTGTACAAAATAACGGCTTTAGCTTCAAGTCATGTGAAATAAGTAGCAGGCTAATATAGTTGTGTTAGTAAATGTTTAGTCACAAATAAGCAAATATTTACCAGTAATCCACATCTGTGGAGGAAGTGGTATTTTCATAGCAGGGCTTGAAAGAACAGTTGCAAGTCCTTGGGCTGAATGACTTCTTGCTCCCCTGCAGCGGACCATTTCTACATCGTTGATATCAGTCGTCAAGCTCATTCTGATTATCGTTAGCAAGCTATTTTTGTAAAAAAAGAAAGTAGTCCAACATATGTTGGAGAGAAAAAACAAAGAGAACAGGGGCTAACAGTGATGATAATCACTGCGCGTCACATTACCCCAAAACGTAAAACTAAACTTAGCTTAGGTTAAAGCTGAAATCTTATGAGATTAGCGTCAAAGTAATACAATTTACAT
Source organism: Lobophora halterata (assembly GCA_932526365.1). Taxonomy (NCBI): domain Eukaryota; kingdom Metazoa; phylum Arthropoda; class Insecta; order Lepidoptera; family Geometridae; genus Lobophora; species Lobophora halterata. The sequence goes on from OW052012.1 coordinate 6,617,521, forward strand.
TACAAAATGTAAAAATAACTCAAACGACACAACTACGCCATATTAGCGCACACAACACACATATACACACACTAACACAAAGTGATAAAGAAGTTTCAGTTCAGCTGTTCTTTTTCTCTATGATCGTTCATTTCATTCGTTATCTCTGATTCAAGCCAATCATTCTATCGTTCAAAATGATTGTACACACTACAAGCTTTGCTGCTCTCAAAATCGCGTAAATATACTTTAGCTATATAATATGGGTTACGAATTACGATCAGTGGGTTGGCTTCCGATTGCAACATAGTTGATGGATTATTATTATTATACCAATATCAGTAAACTAAAAAAAGTGAAATAATTACACAGAGATATGTCTGTGAATAATTGCAACATTTGCAAACATTAACTTGTAATCAATTTGATTGACGCCCCTTCGTGGATGCCCCTGTTGTACATTCTATAAGATCTTTTTCATTATCGAATTATTTGATTTTTTTGATACATATATACTTTTCCCAATATCATGCAATCGCAGGCAGTATAGTCTTTTGACTTTGTTTCCCAGGGTGGGCAAATCATATAAAAAAAAAACATACAATCGCTGTCAACTGCCAATTATTTCATTCATTAGTTCATTCTTATGTTACTAGGCATGAAAGTATATCGAGTAACATGATATAAATCATGGTATAAAACTGATCACACATAACACTTGTTATAAAAAAAAATTCTCAGTCGATTTTACATGACACCTAGTTCAATCAAAGTACAGCGTGGAATTGGATAATCTTGATACAGAAGAGGTCCTGTAATACTTGGTATTGATAAGGCTTCGCAATTAGAGGCAGAAGAAACACGGAAGGCATCGCGCGGGGCAGCGGGGGAAGCAGTAAGTTCTGAACCACGTGTCAGCCAGTTAATTCGCCCGAGTAGTACATTCTGAGTCCAAGTCTGTTCCAAAATCACAGGTACCCGGCTGGCGATTTTGTACGCGCGGTCGCTGTGAACAATTCATGTCATGATGCCTGTCACCATTCACAATTTTATTTCTTAAATAAATAGTAACAGTGTGTTACAAAATCACCGGCGATTTAGCATTTGTAAATGAAATCATATCACCATGTGACAATGAAATAGAAGTAGCAATCATTCATGTATAATCGTAATCGTAAATATAAAAATATAAATAATTTGTATCTGTGGTTTGGTTTGGGTGTCGTGAGTTTGCAAATTATTATATTTTGGAATTATTTTACCTAGCTTGCAGCATTTGTAACTGGTAATAATGCATTATTTATTTGGACCTACTGTGGTGTAATCTAAGTTTAATAAAACCTATTACTCACATTTTGTATTGTTCCAGAAAAATGACTACAAACGGAGATATCGGTTCCCTGGATGCCAGTGGTAATATCATTAAAATGGAAGTAAGTACGAGTAATTTACCATTATTTAAATAATCTACATGAATTTACAGTTTCATTTTGTAGTTGGAAGCTTATAATAAGATTTCTATAAATACAGATTTACGCTGATATTGTGTGGTGTCATGATGTTGATACTTTGTGAGGTCTACCTTGCTGTATAACTTTCATTGCTATTCAATATAAGTATGTGAACCAGCAACAGCGAATTCACAGAGTTCTTGTCTTCATTCAATCAAAGTGAGAAGACTAATAACCACAGTTGTTTGACTCATTGCTAGTCAGTTATTCAATCAAGATAAAACCTTTTTTATTTATAATAATGTAAAAGCAATCACACACTTTTGTCTTAACACAATGTTTCTTTATTTAGGTGGACTACAGTACCACTTGTGATGAGAAGATTCCTGTCTGGAAGTCATGGGCAACTGAGGGCAAGATCCAAGAAGCTATTGATCAGTTGTTGGCACTCGAGAAACAAACTAGAACTGTATGTATACCTATTAAATAATACCCGTAAAATAATAAATAAGACTACTTCTACTTTATTCAGTCGTGGGGACTACCTGGATGAGAGATACACAAGATTGTGGAGGCTGGATAAAGCGAAAGAAGGCCTATACCCAGCAGTGGGTTCTACCTGGCTGATCATCATCAGCCTTATTGATGAAACCTTATTAGATTTAGTTTAAATGAAATTATTGAAACTCTTCATTTTATTTTTCAGGGTGCTGACATGGTTTCAACTTCTAGAATTTTAGTAGCAATAGTACAAATATGTTATGAAGCTAAAAATTGGTCTGCTTTGAATGACCACATTATACTTCTTTCTAAAAGAAGGTATGTATATTCTGTATTGTACTTACATACTTAAATAAAAATAATAAATAATCATGTAAAAAAATGTTTAGAGAAATTAAAACAATGCCTAAAATTCTCAACAATATGTTTTACAGGTCTCAACTCAAACAAGCAGTTGTCAAAATGGTTCAGGAATGCTACACCTATGTAGACAAAACACCCGATAAGGAAACAAAAATAAAATTGATTGAAACTCTACGAACCATCACTGAAGGAAAGATCTATGTTGAAGTTGAGCGTGCTAGGCTCACACACATCCTAGCCAAGTTACGAGAAGAGGAGAACAATGTTGCTGAGGCAGCTAAGATTATACAAGAGTTGCAAGTTGAGACATATGGCTCTATGGATAAGCGGGAGAAGGTGGAGCTCATTTTGGAACAGATGCGGCTATGTCTTGCTATCAAAGATTATGTCCGCACTCAGATTATATCTAAAAAGATCAATACTAAATTCTTTGAGGAAGAGAATACTAAGGTAACAAACTTGATCTAGTGTACTGGTGTTGACGACACGGATGTTCGAAAGGCAAGTGCAGTCTATGCCACGCCGGGTGTCGCGGGTTCGATTCCCGTTTCAGGACAAACATTTGTGTGATGATCATCGGTGTTTGTCTTGAGTCTGGGTGTCTATGTATTCTATGTATGTTTTTATTTAAAAAAAAAGTATTATAGTATTGTATCAGATCTGTTTCCCATAATACAAGCTCTGCTTAGATTATTTGATTATTATTGGGGCTAGATGGCGTTGTGTGAAATGTCTAAAATATTTATTTATTATTATTATATTTATTTATTACTGATAACACCTACAACTTGCAAAGTAAATATTTCTCCAAAAAGGCTTGTTTGTACTTTGATAAGTTGCAGTGCAGTTTTCATGTACAGTATCTGAGTAGGCTTGGACTGTAAGTGTCAAGGGAATTTGGATTTGCAGTGACTGTTCAAATATGCACATCTCCACCTTACTATACCAAATTCCATATGAATATATGGAAAGTCTAAAGAAGGATAAATAATAATAAAATGAATTTTGTAGAAATTATTGTTAAGACTATGTAGAAATACCTAATTGGCTACAATACTATGATACATTATATTGCTGTTGGTCTTTTGAATAATTATAATAAAATATATCTCTTTTTAGGAACTAAAAGAAAAGTTCTACCGCGTAATGATCGCAGTAGACCAGCACAACGCCGCTTACCTATCAGTCTGCCGTCACTTCCGAGCCCTCGGCCAAGACGCAGGATCCGACGCTCTCGTCGGTAGCATAGTGTTCCTCATACTAGCGCCGTACGACAACGAACAAGCAGACTTAACTCACAGAGTGAATGAAGATAAGGAATTGGACAAGCTACCCGAATACAAGTAAGTTATATCATAGCACTTCTAGCCCTTGGTCAGGACGCGGGATCTGAAGCTCTTATTGGTAGTATAGTGTTCCTAAGAGCGGTTTCAGACGAGCGTATAAAGGCCTGCGCGCCGCTATCTCGCTTGCACATTTGTATATATTTGAAGATATAAATAAATTAAGTGAGTATGTATTAAAAAAAGTGTAGCCGTGATTTTGTTACAACAACCTCACAAATATTTTAGTTGATTTTTTTGATTTGATATGTTTAACATAAGCGAAGGAAATAGGGAAAAACCGTTTTAAGTGAAATATATAAATTCACAGACAGTTGCTGGGACTCTTCATCAACCCAGAGATCATCAGATGGAACAACCTGTGCTCTATGTACGAGAAGACGCTTCGCGCGACGCCATACTTCAAACCTTCCGAAGAAAAGGGCGTGGAGCGCTGGAACGATTTGAAGAACAGGGTTGTGGAACATGTAAGTACTAATGAAGATATGAAACTTCATTGCTTCAATATCATCACTAATTTATCATTAATAATGACTTAATGACATCCAGTCCAGCCAAATAAGGGTTTCATCTCGGGATGAGAGATAACAAGCTAGAAACTCGTATACACCTTCATTTTGGTGTTCTAAAAGTTGTCACAAATCACATGTCTGCGTCGTAAATCATTCATCGCAAATTTAATGCTCTACATTTTTTTTATATATGACAACATCATTCAGTTCAAGCAGATTGTAAAAAGGCCGATGACACTGGGCGAGTTTACAAGCTACAAGCGAACTCACTGGCTTGTAGCTTGTAAAAAAGCCCTGTCATTGACGCTGTACCCATGCTTTTCTAATCTAAATTATAAAATTTTATCTTTCAGAACATTCGCATTATGTCTATGTACTACACCCGCATCTCTGTGAAGCGTATGAGCGAACTTCTGGGTCTTACTGAGACTGAAACTGAGGACGCCCTCAGCCAACTCGTAGTGAGCAGCGTGGTGCGAGCCAAGATCGACCGACCAGCCGGCGTAGTGCACTTCAGGTAACTAGAAACTAGCATAGCATAGGTTTATCTCCTAAACCCGGGACGGCTGCAGTGCACGGGGAGGCATGCACTGCAAGTGGAGCTCGGGGTCGGCGCAAGCCTTCCCTGCGATGGGCCTCACAGGAACGTGCGTGAGGGATACCGGATATACGAAGAACACGTACTTCTTCGGATATCCCGGGGTTCCACTAATGCGCAGAGGTCGGCCACAATGGGGTTATAGTCGGTTAAAGTCCGTCCTACATAACCCGTCCGCTCCCAAGGGCGGTAGGCATCCATGAGGCATTCCCATGTAAAATAAAGGTTTATCTCCTAGCTTGTTGATGGAGAAGATAGCTTGATGATGAAACTCGGGGTTTATTGCGACCGAGGACGCTTTCAGTCAACCTAATAAAGAATTTTCTTTTCTTATTTTTACTATTTATAGTCTTGCGTTTGACCACCATCTCACCTGATGATAAGTGACGATGTGGTCAACGATGTAGCACGCTAACCTAGAATAATCCTATTCACTCTTGCCTTGAAGATACCCAAATTAATTAAAGTGATCGGGAAACACTGACGCCGGCAGAATACTCTCTTGTTTGCACGATATACAAGACATTTATTGTTACAGTTTGAACATGGACGCGTCAGACCGCCTCAACGAATGGTCATCCAACCTGAACACGTTGATGCAGCTCGTGAACAAGACTACGCATCTCATTAACAAAGAAGAATGCGTACACAAACACTTGCTAGCTAAGGCAGAAGCATAAAAAATAACTTACCCTATTACTTAAAATCACTGTTTTGTGAATTAATTGAACAGTACCTTTTTTTTAATAGATGTACTGTTTTGCTAACTCACTAAGCAATGATTTATTAGTAGGATTCTTAACTTTATATCCAGGATTCGACTGGCGTAGTATTTACGTTCATTTTATTTAAATATCTACCAGCCTGGAAGGAATAATGAATTTTACATAACAACGCTGGTTCGAATTTCTTTAAAATAAATATTTCCCTAAGATTATATCTTTTTTTTATACAATTGAACCCATAATCGGTTTTATTTAAAGATCAATTTGACTAAATTGCACTTTGCATTTTATTATCGCATTTAAAATTATAATAAAAAATTCACAACTTGGTCGTGATATGGTTTAAATATTTTTTTTATTCTTGTATCTAATTGGTCAGAATAATCTATGCAGTCGGTATCATAAAAAAAGATAACAATACGCTATGTATAGATTGTACTACTAATCTGTTATCAGTTACGTTACATTTCTTGACCCTGTTTAGACCGCAATATGTTGACTTTATTAATTTCTACATTAATACCTGTAACTCTGGTACTAGTGTTTAGATTTATAAACACGCAATTTAAACCGCCAATATTCGGAGTTTATCAACAAAAAAATAAGTACTATTGGTTGAAATATGTGTTCATATTTGTGGTTTTGACTATAAGACAGGTAAGCCCTTTATGACTGTTAATTCATATTTATTATTGATAAGTTTAAAGTCTAAAGATTTTATCAGAAACATGCAAAGTTCATTCTATATTGCGACTATGAAATTAACTTTGCATAAATGCTTTTACCCCTAGATTTTTGTACTGATAAATATATACTTAAGTATTTTTATTTTTTAAAGCTCTTTTAAAATATTTTTATTTGTAAGGAAGTATATTCATTAATCATATAATAATTTATTTTGACTATAGCATAAGCTTATTACAAAATGTACTAATAGAAACAATTGGGCCTACCATAACCGTTGCAAACGAGCTGTAGGTTACTCAACTCGATACCCGATGGCAGCGTGCCGAGGATACTAGCTGCATTGCCTCTTTGTATAGCAAGGGTTATTCTTTATGCTAGATAGCTGCCAGCCCTGTGATTAATCTTATTCTTAGAAATATAGGGTAGCATTTTTTGTTTTAGTGGCTAACCCGTTTTAAAAGAGCACGTGCAGTGGACTCTGGGGAAAGTTGTGATGGAACCATACACATTCATGATGAAGATGCCGTTTTGGAGAAGAAATTCTATTTCGGAGACTACGCACACGTAAGATACTAAATATTATACTTAGTAGATTGATTTATAGCATAAGTTGCGATGTAACCATACACATTCATGATGAAGATGCCGTTTTGGAGAAGAAATTCTATTTCGGAGACTACGCACACGTAAGATACTAAATATTATACTTAGTAGATTGATTTATAGCATATAAGACTAGAATGGGGTTGTTGGCAGTGTTGGCACATCAAATTAAATTCCACTGCAGTAAAAAACGGAAGAAGCAGAATAAATAAATAAATATTTTGGACACAACGCCATCTAGCCCTAAACTAAGCAAGCTTATATATGTGAACCAGATAACTGATAGAATACCTAAATACTTTTTTTTGTAAATACATACATAGTATACCTACATAGAAAACACCCAGACTCGGAACAAACACCGATGTTCATCACACAAATGTTAGCCCTGAAGCGGGAATCGAACCCGCCACACCGGGGCGTCCAACACACATGCCGCTCGACCAATCGTGCCGTGAAGAATACAAGCCGTGGCCGGTGATCCTCAGTTTTCATATATTTTTTTGCTGTAGCGTGTGGTTACCACCATGTGAGTGTCATAAAAAAGTGTCTGAAATCCAATATGGATAAACTTACTTTAAGCTTGTGTTAACAGGGAGTAGACGCCGTCTATTTCAATGGAATATCATCCGAAGGTGTTGCTGTCATCTGCGGGCTAGCCCGTCGGCCAAAGCAAGTTTGCGATGCATTCATGTTTATAAGGGTAAGTTATTTTTAAAAAATACGCTAAGCACCTACCTAAGTAATGGGCGTTATAGTTAATGAGTTTGTAAGGCTAATCGTTATTAGTAAATAAGGTACTAAAAGGTGCTACCTAATGGTTTTTGTATCATCGGATCGCTCTCGCCCACACTATAATCGAGGCCGTTGTTACTATGTTATATAAATACCTATAAAGAAAAGAAAGAAAGAAAACACCCAGACTCAGGAGAAACACCGATGTTCGTCACACAAATCTTTGTCCTGAAGCGGGAATCGAACCCGAGACACCGGCGTAGCAGACCAACATACTTGCCACTCGACCGTGTCGTCAAAATACTAACTAAACTAAATACTAACTAAAATTGCCTAATTTTAGTTACTATAATATTTCCAAAAGGCACTGAAGATGGCCACTATGTTTTAACAGCTAAATGGAGAAGAGGTGTTTCTAACCCCGAGCTTACCAGACACGCAGCTTCAACAAGTTGACGGTGAAGTCGGGAACTACAGAGTACAAGGGATCAAGATTGATAACTTTATGCCAATGCGTACGTGGAAACTCACATACAGTGGGGAGATGAAGTGAGTAGATTTTTTTCTGTTAACTTTAGCGAAGTAGAACTTCCACTGCTGAAGATTGGTTCTACAAGCTAGCTTTTTAATAACTGAAAAAAGAAGGAGGTTCACAATTCGGTTGTATATATATATATTTTTTATGTTTTTTACCTCAGAACTTTGTCATTTATTAACCGATTTGGAAAAATATTTTTTTGTGTGAAAGGATATACGTACTTTAAGGTTGGTCCCATAGAAATCATAAGTAAAACATGAAAAAATATGCCGTTGAAGTTACAGAAAATGGGTAGTTTGCTCTTCTGTGTCTTGTTTGGACTGTTTTAGTGACCGTAAACACTACTGAAGTCTTTATGGTCACTAAAAAAATCCAATTTAGAAGTCCGTTGTAGTATGTTTTTGTAAAAACTTTGATTATTATTTTATTAAAATGATACTGATACACCACAAGTTTTTAATTACCAACTACAACTTAAATGGGCAATGCAGAAGGGGTACTACGTTGTATCTGTGCAGTGAGAATTTTTGGTAAAATGACAGAGTGTGCGCCCGAGTCGAGCTTTTGCGAGTAGAATATTAGAATAGTCTTGCTCGAGCGACAAGACTATTCTAATATTCTGCAATTTTTATCTGATTTCAGATCTCGAAGTGATCAGACGAAAATGGTGAAGGTAGAAGCGGATTTCCTCTGGAGCGCACTTTGGTCCCCTTTCAACTTCGACTACCAGATGGCGCCCCGTAGCATGGCTAAAGACTTGGCTAGAGAAAACTGGTCTAGAGACTTTTTCAAACTACTCAAAAAGTAAGTAGCACTTTTTTTAAATACTTCTAGATCAAATTCAAAATATTTGGCGAATATTTGGCTTATTACCAAAATCCCCACTAGCCATCCCCACTAGTGGGGATTTCAGGAAAGGATTTCAGGACTTATAGTTTTGGATTATATGAACAACTGGGGTACCTGTGACACCTTTATCATCGTTTGTGTTGCAATATGACAAAATTCCTTTCTAGTGCGCGCCTACACTTTTTGACAAACATGCACTCCAAATTTTGTTTCTCCGTTCAGTGATTTGGCCTGTGTGTGCAGTGTCTGTCAGTTGTTCAGTCAGGGCAAAGTATTTTTTTTTAGAAATTGATTTTGTTATTTCCAGATTCCATCAAACTCATTACGAACAAATGGGATTCCTAAAAGGATCCATCAAGATCGACGGAAAGGAACAAGTCGTAACGATGCCCTGCGTGAGAGACCACAGTTTCGGTAAGGATGCTTGCATACAGAAACACGTTTTCAATTCTATTCGATTGTCTTTTTTTATTGTTTGTTCAACTTTGTTATTTAGGAACCGATTTGAAAAATTGATAATTCTTTTTTGTTTGAGGGGATAAACTTTCAGATTGTTACCACAGAAATTTAATCAAAGCCGGTTCAGTAGTTTAGTTTTTAAATCAAAATAACTGAAAAAATATGTCGTCGAAGTATATAAACAAAATTGCGTAATTTACTTCCCTGTGACTATTCAGTGGTGTTGTTATTCAGTTGCAAAATTGCTCTTATACTCTTTGTAAGTTTAGAATTTGAAGTGCGTTTGTAAGAAGTAAGTGCTAGGAAACCAGTAATTTAAATCTTATGTCCAGGTAAATACCGCGAATGGCGTAACTTCCACCGCTATGTTCTCCATTTCATCTTCCTGGAAAACGGAGACTGCATGGCCATCGGCGTCGTTTCGCAGCCTGTCGTATTGTCGCAGTAAGTTTGTCACTATTATTCTACATTATTTCAATGCATGATTACAGATTTCAAAGCATGACTACATACAGATATAGGTATACCTACATCAATGACAGAATTGAATGTCTCCAAGCATAGATACTACGACGAATAAAGGAATAAACTGTATGTATTTAGTAGGTATGTAATGTAGGTAGATATGTTTGTCCGACGATACCTTTCGAAGTGCTTCGCTTATCCGATCTTTATAAAATTTGGCAGGTCAGCTCATTATTTGAGTTCGTAGATGAGCCAAATAAAGGTGTTTTCTATTTATTTACAAAAAAAAAATGAATAACAGTATTCTATCAGTTATCTGGTTCCCTTAATACAAGCTCTACTTAGTTTGATGCTACATGGCGCTGTGTGAGTGAAAATTCCAAAAAAATCAGAGTTTAGGAAATAGAGGTCGCGAGAGGTATTTTCCTTGTGACTAGTGACGCCAGCAACTTCGCGTTTACATTTCATATCCTTCAATTTCAAGTCAGTTGTTTGCAGCCAGGAAGAAGTCATTTATACATTTAAATGTTTTTTTTTTTTTTTAGTTTAACCATAGGTTACGTGTGCCGGCAATCTGACCACGCGATCGTAGTTCCTGTGGACAGTTGCGACTTCCAACTGTACCAACACGGCGAAAACCAAGTTATGCCTAAGGACTACGGCTTCTCATTCAGAGCTGGTAACTAATTGCTGGTAACCTATTTCAGACGTCAAGTGGCAAGTGTGTTGGTGTTGGCCTGCCACGCCAGGGTGGCGGGTTCGATTCCCGCTTCAGGACAAATATGTGATGAACGCTATGTATCAAAGAACTGATGTATTTACAAAAGAAAAAAAAATATGAGTATTCTTTCAGTTATCTGGTTCCTACTGTATACAAGCTCTGCTTATTTGACAAGACACAATCGATAAAGCAATGTCAGATGATTGAAAAAAAAAAATGTCCCTCGTACACCGAGACAAGTATCATGATAAAGAGGACCCAACAATGGGTGCAGATAGGCTGATATGATGATGAAGATGATTTTACTTCCAGCCCGTGAATATTATTCAGTCAGAGTTCAAGTTGAAGACGAAGAGACATTCTACATCGGCAAGAACAGAGAGGCGAAGTTTTACGAGCGGTGGTCCAATGTTGTCGTAAATGGAGTAAAGGGAAAAGCTTGTGTTGAATGGCATTACAATGTTCAAGCTAATTGACGAAAATATGTGCCAATAAAGATTTTTTTTAATATAAAGTATCTATTTCTTTTAAGATTGTAAGCTGCTAATGCCTTGATCACAGCAAACGGCCGAGACAGTGCTCTCGGCCTAGTACTCAGTACGTATAAACAGCGCCGAGTACTCGGCTGAGCGAGTGATAATATGTAAGTTACTTGCTTACATCACTGTCTCGCCGAGAAATATATTACTGTCTCGCCCGTTTGCTCGGTACGTTTGATCTAGGCATAATGCCGAGAGCACTGTCTCGGCCAAGTACTGGGAACGTGTGATCTAGGCATTAGTCCTTGACAATAAAAACCGTGACCTACCCATGACCACCATAGACGCAGCACTTAAGGCCCAGAATCCCGCGCGCTATCTCGCTCGCACTATTGTAAATTTTTGAAGATATAAATTGACTCTAAGTATACATTTTTAAAAAGTGGAGCGATGTACTTACTTATTTGTTACTACAACCTAACGAAATGTTTAAGGACACATAAACCAAGGAAATTAGAACGACATAAAAAAATAAAACTTTCAAATAGAGAGGAAAGTTAACTATATTTAGCATAACATCTGTTCAACTTATGTACTTTGTAACTTATTCTATACACAGACTAGGAAAAATACTGACAATTCCTCAAAAAGTGGAGAAACTTCATTTTATCACAAAATAACTGCAATGGGTATTTTAGTATTCTGGATTTATGGAACAAATGTGAAACAAGTCAATTAATTCTGCGACTAGCAACCGATTAGCGATTTATTTTAATAAACTATGTATATTGTTTTATACATACATACTTAACATTTTTAATATATAAGTAATTTTGAAGTAAATAGCCACATAGCAGTTATCTCGGGATATTAAAACACCTTCAGATTCCTATCAAAGTTTTTACAATGAACAAAAAAACCCTGCTTTATCGTCTACTAAATCTGTTATGCACATTCTTTTACAAATGGTCCCAATAATAAACAAATACCAATAATAAAGATCCCTGATTATGAAGAAATGTGTGATTTTTTGGCATCTTCATCTGTTAAACTTTATGATGATGAGATCTTCGAGAATTCAGCAAAAGGAGGGGTTATACGTCAGAATCTGCTAACATAATTTTCTGCCATTTTTGACGGGGAACGTGGTAAACACGCACTGCACACGCGCCTAACAAAACTTATTCATGTTAACGCACACTATAATAATCTCGCACACCATCTTAAAATATGCACAAAGTTACCAAATTCAGCGTATAGTTTTATTTAAACGTGAATGGCCAAGAAGGTTATATGGCCGGCAGAGGGGTTCGCCTTGCGTTAATCCTTCCTTTTGCTGGATCCTCGAAGTGATGAGATGGATACCACCCAGTTATTAAAAATTGTACGTAACAGATATAGGTAGATAGCATAATTGTATCAATAAATCTTGTACTTTCAACATTTTAAAGATTATCTTGTATTCAATAGCAGCCTCAACTAGATCAGTACACAATTACATTTGATACTAAACAATACAACATTGTAAACATTTGATTATGTACAACAATATATTGAAACAATAGAGATGAGTAAATATTAATTGTGTGATTAAATTGTTCTAAGTACATTTTAGCTGATTTAATAAATTTCCATAAGCACGCGTTGGAACAGTTAAGAATAAAATAACAAAAGATCAATTCCTATATACGCTGATGCGTTATTATATCTTTTTTTTGACAGATAGGATACACGTCACTATTAAAGGCCTGCGTCCACCGGACCATCCGGACTGACCGCATCAAAGGTTTTTTTTAACGTAACGCCGGGTGCGTCCACTGTATTAACCGCAGTAACTGGATTACCGACGCGACCGCACTTTTGCAAACGAACTGGGGCTATATTCATTCACTAAGCTGTCATCGGCTCTCGTTATCGAATGGTAGGTCAATTTTGGTATTTTAGTCTACCATTTTGTGCCAAAATTGACATACCATTCAATAACGAGCCGATTCTCGTTATCGAATAGTACGTCAATTTTGGTATTTTGATCTACTATTTTGTGCCAAAATCGACATACCATTCGATAACGAGAGCTGATGACTGCTTAATGAATTAAGCTAAGCGTCCACAGACTGGCATCGGACGTATCGGACGCATCGTACGTAACGGATTAATTAGACTGCGTCCACTGTATCGGCAGCGATCGCATTGCCGACGCGAGTATTAGCAATCGGATTGCCGATCGGTACGCATCGCATGTAGGCATTGCCGATGCCGATCAGTGGACGCTGTTGCATGAGTTTCTATACAAGGCAAACTAAAATCCGTTACGTGCGATGCGTCCGATACGTCCGATGGACGCAAGCCTTTAACCCCTGATCGGCAATCCGAATGACGTCATCCGCTCTACCGGCATTGTTGACAGTCCGACGCACTAGTAAAATCAATTTGATGCGGTCAGTGCGGATGGTCCGATCGTCGCTGGACGGATATAGGAATCGTTACCTAAGTGCACAACAGTATAAGTACACGCATATTTAATAAGCCAAATATGTATTTTTCAATCGAGACAATTATACTTATGTCGCACATAAATTTCAAATTAACGATATTTCAAAAAGGCGTCATGAGTTATTACTATATAATAGTAAATATTTGGTGATAGATGTCCTTATAAATATTTAATATTAAAATACTTTGGTTCATGAATTGGTTTCTCTAGAGCTTTGAAATAAAAGGTGCATAATTAATAGAAATAATGTATGTAGGTACGTAGCGAAATATATTTGTGTTAGTGAATGGTGTGAGTAAAAATAGTGTAAGTCTAATAAATTACAAGGTTTTTTGTTTAAAAAGCCCAGCGAGGCGTCAAAATGCACTGTTCAAAATTCTCATGAGGCCATGAGAGTTAGCAAGGGGGGAAAAGCAATAAGACGCAGGGTTGCAAAGTTATGAGCAAATAAACAACAGTATGTACCATAACTGCGGGCGTATTAAGTATTTAGCGATTATAGCGTGGGTAAAATTACAAAATAAATGGGTAACTGGGGTAAAGTGATGTTTTCGTACAATGCATAGCTTATGTTATTATGTCATGTCATTACCAGTAAAAAATCTACTACGTACGATGTAAGTATTAAGCGACAAACAAGTTGTCCTCCACGTGACAACTTGTTTGTCGAACCACGTGACAAAGATGCGCAGACCCAATTTGTTTGTCGCTTATTTTTACATACGTATCAAATGAGTTCGTGCATTTTGAGCTATGCAAAGCGAAAAGTGATCCAAAAATTGTATACAAAGATTTAGGGGGATTAAAGTCTTTAATAATATGATTTTTATGGTCTACGTTACGATGTAGGCGTTCAAAGGATCGCGGTTGACCGCAATTACAATACATACTGTAGCTATGAAAAATACTCAGTAGGTGTTCCTTGCAACCACAGCGGGATCAGTTTCTTCAGTATCTGACAAAGATATAAGATATCAAATTGGACAGTGCCTACACTGTTATTCGTGAGAAAGCAGAGTCGTTTTCTAGGTACTTACTTAAGGCACAGAATCAAGCTTGCACATTTCAAAATTTTTGAAGATATAAATGACTAAGTATAAATAAAAAAAAGTGGATCGGTAATTTTGTTACTACAATCACACGAAATGATTTAGTATATTTTTTGTTTTGATATGTTTTACCTAAGCGAAGGAATTTGGGCAAAACTGGTTTTCCCTATTTCCTTCGCGTAAAAAATCATGAGGTTTTACCGTTTTAGTAACAAAATGACCGATCCACTTATTTTAAATTTATACTCAGAATCAAAAATGTAGAAATGTGCAAGCGAGATAGCGACGCGCCGGATTTTGTGCCTTAAAAAGCCAGTATCAATATTCCACGATCTTAACTAATCTAACTTAACTATCTGTCAAATTTAATGATGCTTCTGTCACTAAAGACGATTGTCTGTTAGTGACATAGCGTCATGCAACGCTGATTAGGGGAATATGCAGACAGGCATCTAAGGCGTCCTCTAGAGTCTAGGGCCTAGACTAGACAATCAATTATATTGCGCAATATGACGAATTGTGCAAAATTATTGACCGTATAGTGTTTATATTGAATCTTTCTTTCTTACATTTCTTATTGTACAATAAATATATTGTGCAATGTTATTGTAGGTCTAGGGGACGCCTTGTAGCATTGCATAATATAAACAAATTAAAAATTACGTTCCAAGAATCCAAGAAAAAACCTCATTGAATATTATGTGTAATGTACAATGTACGTACGTTATATTTTGTAACTGTTGTGAAGTAAAAAAAAAAAACTAAAAATTTCACAAGATTTAAATACACCTCGCTAGACTAATTAAAGTTGCCTTATTTGGAAGACAGACAGTGTTATTATTAATTTTTAAGTATTTCAAATATTATTGTTATTTTTATGTAGAGAATAATGCTAGTTTAGTTTGAAAAACCATATTATGTTAGATAAATTAGCTATCTATCTGAGTTTATGTTCAAATCCCTGCTATTAAATAATTGACAACAACATATCTGATTCTGTATGTGAGACAATCATACAATACATATAATTAAAGATTCGGATAATACTGAAAGTTAAAGCATATTATTGTACTAGGCCTAAAACGCATACTTACTACAATTGAAATTAAGGAAGTACGCAGACCAATAAATAGCTAAACCCTACAGTAAAAGTGGTTTATAAACTAGGATTAATTTATGACTAATATCAATAATAATTAGATTGGACAAATTGATAACTAATACACAAATATTTATGTAATGTATGCCTACTTGCACCAAACTGTCAAAGTCCCTAAGCAATTACTTTACTCGCTTGGTAGTTCTTAAAAGTACAGATTCTGACCGTTAAGAACTGTCAAGCGAGAAAAGTTGTTGCTCAGGAACTTTTAAAGTTTGGTGCAAGTCAGCAGTAGACTGCTAACTCCAGGCAGTTGTGTCGTCCTGCTATTTCTATTCGCGCTAAATATATCTATTTGGGGCAGGTTTATAACATATTTAATTCTCTCAACAATTATTTTAATAGTACACGTGTAAAGTGATGGAAACCTTACAATATACACTCTAAATCCAACTCATCAAAGCTATGCAAGATAACATAAAATGGACGATTCGAAAAGAAAAATAAATAGATTTATTTGCAGGTTTTAAGTCAGACAATGGAATGATTATCAGACTAGAACTGGCAACGATCACAGCGTCTGAATTTTAAAATGTTCTTAACATTTCGTTATGTTATACTAAGGCAGAAAATTATCAAATACGTATAGTTTTTAAAACATCGCGACAATTACTCTGTACTAACTGATTCAGTTAGATGATGTAATACCTTTTTTGATTTGGTAAAATCTTCTACATACAAATCGGATTTTATTCTAACGTATACTGGATAAGCTTTAAAACAGACAGTTGGGACAATTCAGACGTCGTCAAAACTAAAAGAATGACAGCACAAAAAAATATACCATACTTTTTAGTTCGATGGTTATAAAAGGGAAGCAACATTTTTAGTGTTGTTAAAATAGTTAAGTTTAGTTTTGGCAACAACTGAAATGACACCACTATGAACGGTCAACATCAAAAGTCGATGATTACATTCAGATTTTAAAAATATAATAAGGTGTGTAGTGACACACTTTATTATATTCTTGACAATGCTAGTGTACAGTTGATTTTGAACTTTGATGATGTTCATACAATACTAGCGCTTGTCATGTTGACCAATCAGGTATAATAAATGGTGTAAAGCGATTTTGAAAATCTAAATGTATTCATCGACTTTTGATGCTGACTGTACCTATTTACATGATGTATTTTATATTCGGTTTGTTAGTGAATTTCAGTCGGTGGTACAATGAATGGAAAGCTCGACCAACTACAGTAATAGACTAATAAATGTACAAATTACTAGAGATAAATACGTTATTTTTCCTCCCTCTAGCCAGTTGGGAAGTCAAATATATAAATAGTAAAATTAATAGCTTCCAATATGTTTCAAACGTACTCTCCCTATTTTCATATAATACACAATAATGAATGACAATACAGCGTGATAACTATGATAATACATTTAAAAAAAAATAACAAAACTATTTTTAATCCATGTCAATAAACATAAAAAAATAAGTATCTGGGATTTAAAGCGTCTGCTAAAAGCACATGTTTCTAGCTAAAGTAATAAAAATAACATTCTACTATAATTTAAAAATAAACAATCTGTAATAAACTAATTTAAATACTGATAAGTATATTTGATATTTTGTTGTTATTGACTAGATTTGTCTTTTTTTGTTAACACAATGAGCACATTGTATAAAATAATTATATAATTAAATCAACAAAAAATGTTCGTATCATATAATAAATAAATATAATGCCTACCACAATATAACATAGGTTAGTATGTTTTATGTCTTTTATTTTATTTTACAATTACTTAGTATCTTGTATTGATAGATAATATTGCACGTCACCTAAGTAGTCTTTTGAATATACTGCTCTGTAATTAAAAGAGAAAAAATGAATAAATACTTACAAAAATTGAAACAAAAAACAAATAAAAAATACAAAATAAATAATATAAATAATTAGTAACTGGTTTGATTTTTTGAAAATTATTAAATCATGCCTAAAAGTATGTTATAATATACAATATTTTCAAAATAACATCACTAATTAAAAAAAATAGCAGCCCAAAAAGTCAATACTTAACACAATAAATAAAGCAAAAACACACACCACAAATTTCTGTTAAAAATACACAAAACTACAAAAGCATGACACAAATAAAAGCAAACTAAAATCGCAACAAGAATTGTCTTTGGTAATCTTGAATTCAATCAATGAAAAACCTATAAGTACATGAATTATGTAATATAAACTAGAAGTTATCATTTCTAGCATGACTAGTAAGGACATTTTTCCTTTTGTACGTATTTTAAATTGAAAAGGACAGAATCAATTGATGAAGGAACGAGCGAAAAACTACCCATAAAGAGTATGATGGATGTATAAAATGAACCGAATTATCACAATAAATATTTTCGTAAATTGCTTTATTTATTTTGTAAAAAAACAAATTAAATATGTTTGACTTTTTCCCGATTTCTTAACGATTATAAATTCAATCAGCGTCATATAAACTGTTGACTTGATCTTCCTTGACTGATCGGGCGTTAGCAATCGGCTCATCATCCCTTAGTGAGTTTGTCATAGTGACGTTTATCAGTCAAAAATTGTAAGTGTATTACATTTACCACATTACCATGGTAACCGCGTCACTAACCGATGATCGACGAATATAGGAATTAGGTTCAGCCAAGAAAACAATATGGATTTAGTATCACGTCATCCATCGTAGTGACATATGGTTGATTTTATACATTTCATCTTTAATATGGCAGTATGGCAGGAACGGGTTATGGTTGAAACTAATGTCATTGTAGTGTGCATACCGCTGACGTGCCGGGGGCGTGGTCCAGAAGTGCGTGTCTTCGCTTTATGCCTTCGAGGTACACTTCACGGTTGAATAGACCCGCTGCCAACGGAACCCTGAAAAAAAAGTAAATGGGTTTTACCCAGACGTTTAAAGATTCTCAAATTTTTTTCTAGCTTTGTGGAATTATTTTTTAAAATATTTTTTTTAACGTTCTTACACATCAGTGCCGGGTCTGAGAGCTGTGGAAAACAGTCCCCACACTGGCTTGTGGTCACTCGTGCAGATGGATTGCACGGAGTTGTACGCCAGGCATTTGATACCAGCCGCCACCGGCACGGAGCTTATTCGACGAAGTCCTGGAGAAAGGCCGTATTTATTATAATTTGGTCAACATTCTTTCTTCTTCAACACACAGACTTGATTCAGATCTTTTTTGTAATGATAAATTGATCATACGAGTAGGTAAGGACACCGATAGGTTAAGTTCAATGTAATTTTTTAAGCTTATAATTATCATACTAATAAAAAATTACATCAATTTATCATTACAAAAAAGATCTGAATGATGCTTTTTTGTAATGATAAATTGATGTAATTTTTTAAGCTTATAATTATCATACTAATATAAAAGGCCATCATTCAGATCTTTTTTGTAATGATAAATTGATCATACGAGTAGGTAAGGACACCAATAGGATAAGTTCAATGTAAAAAAAGCTTATAATTGTCATACTAATATAAAAAGGCGATGTTTTGCATGGAAGTATGGTGGATAGAAAGATGGCGGTGTATTCCCTCAATGACTACGAAACCACTGAGCTGATCAGGTTAACATTTAGTATGACCACAGAGTACTAAGAGTATAACTAAAGTAATAAAATACTGAAGGATAATTAAAAAGATCCACGGATAGTAATGCAGTATACAAAAACAACAATAAAAAGTTCATAGTCGACAATTTATAAGTAAGATAATCCAGGTTTTACAAAAACATACAACAACCGTCTTCAATCGGACTGTTTTAGTGACCGTACACCACTGAAAAGTCACAGTGAAGCAATATTCGCAATTTCATTTACTTCAACGACATAATCTTTCAGTTATTTTGATAGAGAAATTAAACTACTGAACCGTTTTTGACGAAATGTCTATGGGACCAATCTGAAAGAATAACCTCTCATACAAAAAAATAATTTTTCAAATAGGTTAACAATAAAATGCTAAGGTAACAATTATTTAAATAAAACCCTTTCAACCGAATTGATAACCTTCACCTTTTTTGAAGTCTGTTGAAAAATAATGATTAATAGTTGGTAAGTATCAGTTTACATGCAACTTACCAGCAAAAGCAGAACTGGAATTGCCAGACAAACATTTCGCTTTGAAAAGTATTCTATCGGTGTAAGCTGGCGCCCTCTGTTTACTTGACGTGTCGAACTGTTGGCTACCGGGGTCATACTAAAGCAGATAAGAAAACACAAAATTTATTTTAATATGATTTCTTCTTCTTATCGTGTCACTAGTTCTTCGAACCAGTGTGGTGAATGGATTTCAAGTACGCCTCGAAAAGGCTCTAAATGGTGACCCCGCCCAACGTTGCTTATCTGTCATTTTTTATTCTTGTTTACGAAACGAGACGATCTAGGAACTCTCTTGATGGTACGAGATCACGCCTGCCTATGACCAGAACATTGCTACATATGATTTTAAAATATTTTACTCATTATATCTGAAATGAGCCTACCAATACTTGACGATAGTTATTAATGAGTTCAACTAAAATAAAATATATTATAGAGCTCATTGTTGCAGACTTCTTATAAGGAATACAAAGAGTATTTAGGTATAGGTCAGTGCATCCATATTTGACTTCAAATTCATGCCTTTCCCGCGGTACGTTCATTGTTAGATTAGCCTTAGTATAGGTACCTATAATAATCACCAGAAAAAAATAATTATTCCCATCTGTCACCCTGCTCTGTCCGCCTAGGGTGACAGATGGGACAAAAAAGTTTTATCTGTCCCACCGTTGCTGAAAGAAGGACATTTTTTTTCAAATAATAAAAGTTCCATCTGTCACCATATTGCTGAAAGGGGGACAGATAGAACTTTTTTGCCCCATTTGTCACCCTAGGCGGACAGAGCAGGGTGACAGATGGGAATAATATTTTTTTTCTGGTGAATAAAAATGTACGGTGTATAAGTAGTGTTTATCTCACCTTATAAGTAGGGGGAAAGGTGATGGGAGCTTCCCTGAAGTCCCTGAAGGCGGCGCCGTCTTCCAGCACGGCTGTGAGCTGATCTGCGTGGAGAAGCCCGTGCGGCAAATTGTGGGGCAGCGGGAACTGGAAACACAGCTCTTTGTAGAAATCTGTTTATTTATTTATTTTAAATTTATATTAATATAATATACGTAGGTATATTATTTTGTTCTGAATATATTTAATTTAATTGAATCCTCTAAATATGGAAATTGATAAACCAAGTGTATGTAATTCTGGAATAAACTTTTATTATTATTATTATAGAAACACTGTCGTCATTTTGGATTTTTGCTACATAAATCCTATGACACACCTATGAACAAAATAAATTTATCGATACCTCATTTGTTGAAATCTATGAAGTAACTATTGTTTTTGTTGAATTAAAATACGAGATGGCCACTTACAGCCGCCATATTGCATTTTTTATCACAACTAATTTAACAAACAAAAATTAGTTGACTTCAACGAACTATTTTAATAATATTATTAGATAAATAATGGTTTCGATTCAGATGTCGCCAAAACTAAAGTAAATTAGTTTGACAGCTTTGAAAATGTTGCTGTCCCTTTTATGACGATCGAAGATATGGAAAATACAGACATATGAATTGACACCAGTACTTTTCGTCCCCCTTCTGGGCAAAGGGCCTTCGCCAAATCTCTCCATTTTATTCTGTGCTTGGCAGTTTCCCACCACTGTTTCTCTAAGGCATTGAAATTGAGATCGCATTACCAAAACGCTTGATCTAAAGCTTGACGAGATAGGCTAGATTAAAAAATAGTTGTACCTCTGTTTGCTCAATCCATCGCATCACAGCCGCTCTTGGTTCACCAAGTCTAAAGTTCAGATCTCCACACCAGAACACATAGTCAAAATTACTTGTTACATCTAGAACAAAAAGATAAACATTCTAATAAATTTATCAATTTATCGATTAAAGTGATTAATAGTTACAGGTCGGTTAACGAAAGCTGGCGCTGTCAAAGTACTCACACTAATGCAATTTTACTATTACTATAACACAATTTAAAAACAGTTGCATAAGCAAAAAAATAACTGTCTCCTTTATACTTATTAGCTTGAGCGCGCGCGAAAGAGACAGACAGATTTTTCAAGATACGCACGTGTAAATGTGTTGCACATGCCAGCTTTCGGTTACAGACCTGTACATCTTGAAAAACAACAATAATACCTTTACTTTTATGGCGACACGGTAAATTCTTTGGCAGATCGATGGCTCTAATTATCCTCTTGATATCTGAAACCCTTTCTTTGACTTTTTCCTGATGCGCAGTTAAATGTGCAGTGACGAAGAGAAATGTTGAACCGAATAATGCAAAGGAAATAGCCACTGCGCCTTTCGTTCGGAAAGCCGTACCAGGCCGGACTGATAATGATGCGTCCTCGGGCAAAGAACAAAACCATATCAGGTCTCTTCGGATAAATACTGTCAGGTGGATTGTGCCTGAAAATATTTAACACACTTTAGATTTAATCTTCTTCCTATATCTGCCAGACAGCCAGATATTTTGCATCCAAGCAGGAATGGATAATATAGATATTTTTTGCACACCACAAAACAAGAAATGAAAAGAAGAATAAACAGGAACACAAAGAATAAAAAAAAAATAAGTACAATGGTCGGTCTTATCGCTAAGAGCAATCTCTCCCAGACATAGGTAATTGTGTATTGCTATGAGGCTATGTGGCTAATGAAATTACTATACTTTCGAGACTAACCAATAAAACAAAATGTATTGTGACATAATTTGTTTAGAAGTCAGCTAGACCTTTGGGAAACAAAGTCCTGTGTCTGTCTGTTTTGGTCATGGGCGGGCGTGATCTTTTGCTATCAGATGAGCACGTAGCTTATCTTGTTACTTCATTACATAAAATAAAAATGACTTACCTAAGTAATAAGAATGTAGTAGAAGATGTGATGGTCCCAACACCTCCTGTATTGTGATCTCCCACTCTGTCCGTTCCGAGAAAGACTCTTGGGTTCCAATCGCAAATATATCTGGCACATGTTTTACTTGATTTGGGAATATAAAATCTGCAAGCTCCCTGTCAACAAATCAACTTTACATCACACTTATTTTATAAGTCTTAAAAATTACGAGGATGGACAGATAGATGTTATTAGTGACCCCGTCTGTGAACTCTTTCAAATATAGACTGGACTAACATTTAAAGTGTACTTTCTGACAAAAAATATCAAGATATACACACATCAGCTTTGTGTTGCCTGTGTATCATAAATAATAATAATGTATGTTACTCAATTACACTACTTCTGAATGAATGAACTACCTATATCAGTAGGCCCCTATCTAGAAATTATCAATTTTTAGGCCTACCAATATAATTTCCTAACTACTGATATTTGATAGTTCTAAACTTTGCATTCTAATAGTCTACAGAATTCTGATGCCAGCAAGGCTTATTAACATTCATTGTTTGAGATCATTTTTGCCCTAGCAATTGGAACAAGAAATATTTTCTTACTTTGGTGGTGCCTGTCCGTTCATGTTCCAAGTGCCAACAAATATCTTGACTTCTCTATCTGGAAACACATGTTCTAACTCTGCAGCACCAAGTAGGGAGTGTGAAGCTAATCTGCCGTAGAGGTAGTTTCTAAAAAAATATTAGTTTTTATTTTCTTAACCTTTATTTTCTGAAAATAAAATACTAATAATGTTTCCATTTCCACTTTTTAAAGTGATGGATGGTAACAATAAATATTTTCTTAATAACACACAAACACTCATACAGAAATACACAAACAGCTTGTTACCCTATCTTGTAGCCAAAAATGTGCTTATTAATTTCATCTTAAATTCATTAATAGGTAAAAGCAAATATAACAAGGGTACAAGTGGAAACCAAGCATTAATAAGAACAAAGCAAGATCACCTTTCCCGAGCCTCCTGCGTAGGAATGAGACGCAACACCTGAGCAGCAAGCAAGGAGTTGCGAGCTAAGCTATCCGTACTCCCAGCACGAGACGAAGACCGCGCTATTGTAGACTTAGTCCTAACAAGCAGACAGTACACAGTTATAGACCCCCACTCTGAACATACACACGAGATTGAAATAATAAAATAACTTACCTTCTTTTACGGTCAAGAGAACTGCTTCTATCACTTTCGGGTGATGAGGAGCGGTACAGCGGTTTACTGTCATTTGTTATCAAATGATCAGCTGACAACCGCTTCACAAACAATTTATTCTTAGTTTTAATACCTTCGAACGAGCCGGAGTGTTCAAAACACTTTCTAGGATCATCACTTTTAGGAAACTTGACTGTAGCTTTTGGTATATCTTCGGATTTCGATTGAGAACAAGAAATTGTCTGGTCGCTCAAACTGTTTGAGTTATTGCATGGACTGCAGTCTCTAGAGTGTGTGTCTTCTTTGGGAGGCTGGTTGTCGACTAAACTCTTAGGGCGGGATCGTCTGAAGAAGGTTCGGCAACATCTTGGGTTATTTTCATCGTCGTTTCGATGGTGATCAGAGCTATGACTTGCGTTGTTTAGAATAGGTTCCGTGCTGCAGTTCCGAGGGCTATACCCTACCTCTGCGTTGGTCTCGGCATAGTGCGCACTGTGAGCCAAGAAGGGATCCGCTGGCGATATCGGCCTTGATGTAGACTGATTGAATTCATCGTTCGAATCAGTGTCGACATAGCACCCAACTTTAGGAGACTTTTTGACAAACAGTCGCTTTCGTAAGGACAGTTTCTGTTTGGTCTTGGTAGGCGATGTTGTCATGGTGGGTTTTGAACCAGCTAAACCGATGATTTCTGTTATTTTATCACATTTTTACTAAAAAGGAAATCCTAACCTCACAACCTAGCAAAACTGCTGATTGATTGACATTTTGAGCGAACTACAAGAACTGTCAAACCCGGAACAGAAGATTGCGTTCGGAAAATGCTTATGGAAATGTATTTTCCAAGGTCATTTTAGATTAGAACCACGAAGAATCCTTCAAGAATATTTATATATAAACGATTCATTGATCGCAATAGGTAAGTAATTTATCTTATAATAATCACTATGGTAACTGCATTCTCAAAAACACAATACAAATGGCAGCCGACCCAGCAAACTTTCACAATCTTTGTATGTACAATGTACAGGCAGTAAGTACCTACCTACCTACATAGGTAGATATTGGTGGAGTTTGGTTAGGTAGGTATAGGTAGCTGTACAGATCAGGTAATAATACCTACTACCAGGTAGGTAAAGTAGTACTATCAAGTAAGTAAGTAGTACCTACTAGGTACCTACTTTAACGGCAATTATTCACCTTACTTCAGTAACGATAATAATACGTGGTACCTATTACCACATAGAGCCTTTGATTGGTCGTGGTTCTACGGTTTTTACCAACACTTTTTGTTAATTTTAACGAATGTGTCTGTACTGTACTGTAATGTGTTTGTACTACGCAAACCGACTATAATACCTACATGTAGGTATAATTATTATAGTCGGTTTGCGTAGTATTGGCATGACATTGAGAACTGGTGAAACAAAGAAAACTGCCAAGTAACGATATACTACTTTTATATTCATGAAAGAGTCACAATACTGCTAATAAAAGTCAAGATTATGCTTATCGTAATATGACTGGCTCCACTAAAAGCTGTGCCAGGAACGAGCAAGTTTTCCCCATTGTACAGTGGTGTCGGCGATAGGGTTCCGCCAGCTATCAACTCGATACCGTTACCTAAAAAAAAATAACACTCACACCCCTGCACAGAGACAGTCACTTCGCTTAGTCTAGATACCATTTCCTCTAGAGCCATTTATCAGGAGATCATAAGTGATAAGACAAATTTAGTGCTCTCTTGATGACAAGTTACAAGGTAGGTTACTCATGTATGAACAATGTGATAAACAAGAATGTAGTTTTGATCGCATAGGCCGGCTACACTGCTACAGCGCTCGTCCACTATGAGACATTTTGGTGATCAGTCTCGAATGCCCAGTAATTTCACTTACTACAGTGTCATTCAAACTGGAACACAGTAATGGTTTAATTTAGCGGCTGAACATCCATTAGCAATGTGTTGGCTTCCCACCTTGACGGACCTGCAAGGGAAGCCTCCTAACGGTACTACATAAAGGAATACCTAAAATAAGCTTTGATTTAACGCTTACCTAAAAAAAAAAAAAAAAAACCATATTAAACCACCAAAAAACAAAAAAAAAAAAAATATATATATATATATACATATATATATATATATGTATAAAGCCTCCCACTATCGCTGCCTACTAATTCACACCTCTGCATATTATCTCTTATTTTATCCCATTCACTTCCTTTTTCTTTTCTATGTGTAACTGTTGTAAATAATTCTCTTTTTTGTACAGTCACTTTGCCTTAAGGTGGGAGGGCGGGCAGCACCGCCCCCCTCCTTAAATTTGTAAATATATGTGTAATGGGGAAGGGCGCTTCTCGCCCCCCCCCTTAACCGGCCGAGTGCGGGGAGTCTAGGCTGACGCGCCAGCGCCGTGCCGAGACCCCCACGCACTCGGACCAAAGATCTAATCTTCCGCACAAAGCGGCCCTGTCTGTACCTTTTCCTGTGTTTTCACTATTGTCAAGGTACAGCAGGGATCACGTGACCCAGGGGTAGTCGCCCCTGGAGTTGAAGCCGGGGCAATGAGCTTAGCTCGAAGCCCCTACACGACTCGAGCCACAGCTCGTCGTAAGATACCAGTCGTTAACGCTTACCGCGGCCCTGTTTGTACCTTTCCTATGTTTTAACTACTGTTAAGGTAACAAGTAGGTAGGTAGGTTAAGGTACAACAGGGACCACGAGACCCAAGGGTAGTCGCCCCTGGAGTTAAAGCCGGGGCAGTGAGTTAATCTGAAGAAGCCCCAACACAACTAGAGCCAGGCTCGTCGTAAGACACCACGTAGTAACGCTTACCAGTATTGCAAAGATCGCTGGTACACGCTCGGTAGTAAGTCCTGAAGTTGTAGTCGGTGATGTCATGGTTAAGGAAGTCTGGTTGTGACTCGCATCCTCGCGTGAAACTGGCAACCACTCCAGAGGGATCCTGAGAAAAACAAAAAATTACTAGTACTAATTTAGGAAGGCCCTAAAGAGGTCGATAACATATTTTCCTCTAGCCTTGTACCAAAATATATTTGATTTCGGCTCCACAACTATCACACGTCTCCAACAAGTTAATCGCGGCTCGAATAACTTAGTGTTTTTTACACTTTTGCCTTTTGGCCAGATGTATAAAGGCTATTTCTTGAGAACTGCATTTGTCTGCACGACCTTTAATACATTTTTTGGTAGATCTGCATGTGCCAAGACGTAGACGTAAATTCTGATGGGCCTGCACATTTTATATGTGTGTGCACAACACACATGTCTATGTCTACATCTATGTCTGTGGTGCACAAGTTTTTTTTGTCACAAACCAATAGGACTAGGAAAGGAAGTCAATTATTACTATGATCTATTGCAGGTTCGGGACAGGTAACTTACCAAATATTCCTGCCTCAAAATGGTACAATACGCGTGCGGACATTCCACAACATGGGTGCTCTCAGTAATGGTAAGACAGGTCTGGTCCGAATCTGACGCAGAAAAACTGCACGCGTAGCATCGAAATTCCGCTGAAAAATTGCACATAAGTATTACATTAATCACATTTAGCAAAATAATGGTTTAAATATAAGATGGTTTTCTCACTTTAAACCTTCACCACACAAAGGAAAATACAGCTGTAACTATGATAACTAATTTCTCCCTTATAATTATGTGAGTACCTATACTAATAAGTACTTGCATAGTCTATTAGGATAGTAGGTAAGGTGACTTTCCATGGAAACTTGTATCTTGTAATTTCCCCATCAGAAACGGATACGATTTATTACCTAGTAGATCCACAAGATTAGATTGAGATTGCTTTTTAGATCATTCACTTCATTGGTACCCAAGTGCATAACTAAGCATGTACTTTGGTACTTAACTTTAGTGACTCTCTAAGAAATTAGCCTAGTAGAGTCGTTATAAACTATGGTTTTGTAATGTTAGTAAGTAAAACAATGAATACAGAAATTAATGCTCGTCGAATCAATTAAATCAACCTTAATTTATAACAAAGAATAAGAAGGCATGTAGGTACTTACCAACATTTGATTTGTATGATTTTCAGGCAAAACTTGGTATAATGTTGTTATGTATATAGAAGGCAAGCAAGACTTACCAATACTTTTCCCAATCGAAGCACACAACAATAACAAAATAATGTTTAGAGCCATGTTCACATAAATGTTATGCACTAATTAAATTGCTATTTATCGACTTCCATCCAAGTATTCTGTTATCAGTTTTGCTATTGCTATTATCCTCATATCTTATCAATTGAATTTCAATCACTGATACATAAGTGATCATTATCCTTTAAAACGATTTTCGAAGTTGTCGGCTTCGACACAGGGGAAAAAAGACTAGCTTCAGAAAATAGACTAACTACGAGACAGAATCACTGCATTTTAAAAAAAACTTTGGTTTGTACCTTTTTACTTAGTTCAAATTGACTGGTTTTTTAAAAATAAAGAGATATTTATATAAAAGTACATATTAAGTAGATAATTATGCTATCAAAAACTATAATATTCACAGTAGTGCATTATTCCCTACAAAAGACTTCAACGCGCTACAGTCTTTAACCCTTTAGATATCAAGATTAAGTACCTTACTACATACCAAGATTTTATACTTACCTATTCACAAAACTACAAAATCAGGTTGGATAGCTTCTAGGGAATTTACTGATTAACCCTCTAAGTAAATGCAATTTCCCTTGCAGACTTTCTGGCCACCTAGTCGGGTTCAGAGTCGTAACCAGTGCGCCCGCCAGTGCAGCCAGGGAAGTAAGATCACAAGAATGACCTACCTACATGAATGCTTGGATATTTCACAGAGGTCTAGCCCCAAAACACAATTTTTTTTGTTAAATACATTACATAGAAAACACCCAGATTCAGGACAAACACCTATGTAATGTATATCCGGCGGGAAAGCGGGAGTCGAACCCGCGAAACCGACGTGGCAGTCCGACACACTTGACACTCAACCATCCGTGCCATCAAATCAATAATGTCAATAAGAACAGTTTTTCCATACATTCCTGGTCTTGGTCGCAAATAATTTTATTATTTTCTATTTGATTAATTTCAAAGAAAATATACGAGACAGCAATGACATCATTGCATTGGGAATATTTTTTCTTAACGCTAGATAAATCTATCCATCCATCATCCATCACCGATTGCAGTATTTTATGTTGATTAGAATAGAAATGATAAAAATCAATCAATACCTATATCTATCTATCTAATTGTAACTTGTAAAAGTTGTTTTGTACTACTTGTACAAAACAACTTAAAAACTGTAAAACTGTAACACTTGTTAAAGTCAAGTTCGTATAAAATTAATACCTATAGTTTAGCCATGAACACTCATCTCTCTAAATCACAAGAAAATAAAGATTCATTTCATGTGAAAATTCCCCCTGAAATGGTTCTGAGTACGGACCCCCCAAGCAGAGCCTAATCAATTCCTGTAATTACTTTACTGGTTTTGCAAGTGGAGATTTAATGGTCTGCTAGAGACTGCCTGGCTGCCAGCGCGTCAATTTACGATACAGGTAGGTACAGGGAGTAAAACTAGATTGATACTTATTTATATTTTTTTGCTGAAGGTAATTTATTCATTTTACGTTACGATCTAGCTAAAGCCACTGACCATACGTGTATTACCACACATGAGAAATGTTTCTCGGTTTAGTGCTGTATTGTAACTCTACTCTAAAATATTATCTTACATTTTTATTTTTATTTAGTAAGTGGTAATACCTACTATTCCAAGGGAGTCTGATATCTTACAATTTCAACCCTCGATGCCAAAGAGAATATAACCACTACGTTTAGTTTTAATTTAATTTAATTTAGCTCGATGCTACGTAAAAGTGTACCTACCTACCTAATAAGTAGGTTTTTGACTGTCAAATCTATGTGTCGTCTGTCTGTAGAACCATAGCTTCTAAACCGATGAGTGAGACCGATTTTTAATGCGACTTTTACATATATTTTTGATTTAAATTAGCCTTCGGGTTTTACAAAAGCAATTCTCAGCACAAAATTAAAAAGATTGCTCAGGAATATTTGTTTCGTTCTTCAGACAACTGATCTTATTCTTCAACTCATGCCTTCGAAAAGTCAAGTTCTCCAAAACAAGAATGCCCACCGCAATGACTGCTCCATAAAAAAGCACAAGCAATGCCGGGTAGCAGTCTACCATGCTGACTGACACAAAATTGGACTCTCTTCCCGAGCATTTCGGTCGCTTTTCGTAGAGCAATCTGTTCTCCCTACTCTGAAGACCATGCTCTTGAATGCGTTTCATCCTGAAAAAGCGAAAAAAACTTACATCCTGCATTTCTATGTGTAAACAAGTTTCATGTTTCATCACTTTCGAACTAGTTTGGTGAAAGGATTTCAAGTGCGCCTAGAAGAGGCTCCTTTCGTGCACTATCTCTGCTATAATGGTAAGATATCACTATTGGTCAAGACCAACACAGTGTCACCTAACACTTTTGTAGGTTTTAATGAAAATTTAGCTCTGTGAATTGTGGGTTGATGATAATCATATTTCACTATCACACTCTTACGCGAAAGTTTGTCTAAGGACGGATTCGTGAGATAACAGACACATAGTAACTATAGCTAAGTCTATCTATCTATCTAATCAGCCTGCAACACCCACTGTTGGGTAAAAAATGTCTTCTGCAAGACGAATTCATTGTGCTCATGGCATGGGTGTTACTCGTTGGGAAAAAAATCCCATCAAGTAACAGTGTTACACGTTTAGGTGTTACTCGATGGGAACCCATCTCCTGCTGCTGCCTTCACAATGTCATCGGGCTGGTGGTCTGCCCCGAGGCCGCCGCTGATCTAGTGGCCTCAGTAACTGCCTTTGGTCCACCTGTGATCCTCCCGCCTTGCCAAGTGCCCTGCCCAACTCCACTTAAGCCTCACTCACCTCACTCACCAAGACGCACTGGCCAGCGTGGTGTTTTATGGCTAAAACCCTTTTCTATCTACCTACCAACTGAAAAGTATATTATGGTATTTATTTTATCTGGAAGCTACACGAGCGAAGTAGCAAACAGCAGCTACCAATAACCCTTTCTTGGTAGTCAGGAAAAATATAACTTACCCAATTTTGAACATCTCTTTGTAGGGAGTGTTCTTTCTGACTGCGAGCCATGGGTCTATAACTTGCAAATACTGTATCTCCTTCAAGCCACATTTCTGACCCTCTTGAAAATACTTTCCCACGAATTTGTAGCCGACTCCTGTTTCCATGTGGAATGCAAACAAACCCTAAAACAATAAGTAGGTAATGGATATAAATTTTATAGTGTTTAGTTAATTTTATTACATTTTAAGAGAGCGTTTTCATAATTTCGTCATGCGAGCATTAGTTGCAGGGAATTGAAATCCCCCTAAACTATTCAGAGTTAGTCAAAATAATGAAACATCAAGAACAATATTAAAAATGTAGAGATGGGTAGATTATTTGTAAAGAACCTTGTGTAACTATTGATTCTTTGTTTTTTACCGCGCTCGATTTTGACCGTGTATAAAAATATAGAAAGAAATATTAAATCATACATACATTGAAGTTTGTTTACCTTTCGCATCATTTTCACTCCTTCCTCCATAGTCATAAATCGCGGAGGAACTCCTGGGGGTGCCACCTTTTTCTCATAGATAGCCTTTCTCACGGGCTCAGTTGCAGTCTACGAGTATGAAATGACGTATTATATTAAACGATTAGATTCTCTTTTACTCAAGAATAAGGTTTAAAGGCAAAACTGGACTTTGGGTTTGTAAGTCTTGGCGAGCTATCGTCTTGCGTTAAGAGACGCAGTTCTATGACCAAAACATTGCTAGTCAGAACTTTTAAACACAAAGTCCAGTAGGTTCAAAGTAAGCAAAGCAACGCAAGAAAAGCAAAGTAGGTTCCGTGGAAGTCACAATCATCAATATACCTATATAAAAGGCTTGGACCTGACTGATTGACTGACTGACAGACAACGTCCAAGCCAAACCACTGAGAAGGGTGTGTTCTTCAAGAAGTGCAGGCGCGTAATAAGAAACGAACTAAGAAAGTTATTCGTATAAGTTACGGGCTTCAGCTATAGTACTTTTTTCCTCCGTGGCTATAGTTTAAACATAAAAAGGCAATTTATAATGTCCAATTTGAAATAAAATATGATATCATGTATCGAGTAAGGTAAATTAAGGTGATGTTAAAAATCTTTACATCGTATTTGGGATACCCAGCTTACGGATATGCGGTAGTGGGGAATACCAGTCACCACCTCGAATGGTACCAGTCATTCAGTTTGATACTGTGTTTTTTGTGGTGCAAACATGCAACCGTTTAAGCACCTATCTAAAACTTTAGTAGTTTCCTTGCTAAAACTCATTTCTCACCGAAAAATAATATCTATTGAAGACAGTGTCATGAACGCCGAACGCAATCCTCGAGTGCAGTAGATCGTCCAAGGTCCTGATCTGCGAGGAGCTCGACTGGAGGAGAGCTACGATGTTGGCAGAGTACGACGTGTAGAGGAACATGAGAGCCAGGAATAAAACTAGCATTACGGTGCGGCCTAGAGATCCTGAAACATTAAATAACTAAATAAAGGTAGAATCAGTTTTTAGCAGAAAAGTCTTAGCAGAGCTCTAAAGAGAATACAATCACTTGCAGCACTGGGCTGCAGTGCAGAAGTGTCCGAAGAATAAGTTCAGTTACGTAAGTCAAAATCAAGGTAAAGAGGTTTATACTCCTTGTAAGTTATTCTCTAGGGTGGGGAATAAACCCTTGCAAGCTTAAAGGGATATTAATATACACATAGTATATTTAAGATATATACAAAATATTAGTTTCTTTATGGTGCTATCTCAAGTCGTCATCTCTTCTTTTCTTTTTGTTCTCAGGCAAGTATTGTCTGTACGCACATTAATACAAATCGCACCAGTGGCAAGTATAAATAGTCACTAGGCAAATACAAAACAAATAAACATGTAGGTATCAAGTGCACGAAAGGAGCCTCTTCGAGGTGCACTTGAAATCCTTTCATCACACTTCGAATGAACTGGTGACACGATAAGAAGAAGACTAGGCAAATAGACCAAGGTCAAACCTTTCAGTTCTACTGGGCTTCCTTGCTGGCAAGCGGCACCGAATATCAAAATAATGATATCTGTTATGTTTGCTCTCAGTACACCAGCATCATTGTGTTCCTAAAAAAAGCCAAGAAATAACAGCCAATAAAAACAAGTACACAGAAACATGCGTTTATAAATCAAATTCTTCCAACAGAGTGGTTTTTCCACTAGAGCTATTGTAGGGGACTTATAGGTGCTGGTAAAAATGAAAATTAAAATATCGAAGGAC
Organism: Lobophora halterata; assembly: GCA_932526365.1. Classification (NCBI taxonomy): domain Eukaryota; kingdom Metazoa; phylum Arthropoda; class Insecta; order Lepidoptera; family Geometridae; genus Lobophora; species Lobophora halterata. The sequence continues at coordinate 6,650,769 of OW052012.1, forward strand.
CTTAATGATACAAAGAATCTTGCTCAGCCGACACAGGGTGGATAAAGTGTAGCCACCTACCTCTGCCACTTCCACTCGACACTCCTGATGCAGACCAGCTAAGCACGGCTTCAGCAGATTATTAGCTTCACCCTCGTGTCACAGATGAGATATAAAGTAGCATGTCCTTTTCGAATTTATAATATTAGACCGGAAAATTTGATGTTTTGTTAGATTTTACTTATCGATGGTGAATTATATCTTACCGTATTCTTGCTATGTGTTTTCTTCCACTCCCATAGAGCTACCACCAGAATAGCAAGGAACAATAGAATCACCAGCGCCACAGTGCTGTACCAAACAGTCCATCTAAACGAGAGTAAGAACAAGTTGTTCTCGTATGAAAGCTTGGGTTGCTGGAATACGAACTTCGATCGAGTTGGCGTTGGACTGGCAATGTACTCCACTATCGATATCCTTTCCGATGTGAAAAACATCGGGGATCCTGAAATTTTACTAAAATTATTAGTGCTGTCCGCGACGTCACCTGGGTGAATTCGATATACATCAATTTGTCACGTTCCTCTGCGATCACATACTTTTGCATCTATAATATTACCTAAAATGATAAAACTTGATGACAAGAGATAATGCTCACCCAGCTCATTACTAAATTATCCTGGACTGGACTAATGCTGACTTGCACCAAACTGACAAAGTTCTTACTTTACTTGTTTGACCGATCTTAACGGCCTGAATCTGGACCCATACGCCTAGATCACACGTACCGAGTACTCGGCTGAGACAGTGCTCTCGGCTGAGTAGTGAGTACTTGCGCCGAGTGCTTGACTGAGCGAGTGATAGAAGCTTTCAATGTCTCGGCAGAGTAAGATTTTACTGTCTCGGCCGAGTACTCGGTACGTGTGATCTAGGCATTAAGAACTGCCAAGAGAGTAAAAACTTTGAAAGTTACTTTACTCTCGTTGTCTTGGGAACTTTGAAAGTTTGGTGCAAGTCAGTATAAGAGTTCTAAAGTCGCTGCTGTTTGAGTTACAAAGGCTGCTTGGTAGTCGTGCCACTACTGGTGTTAATAAACATTACACTAAAGTAGTTTCTCTGAATACGTAAGTAGTACCTCCAATTTCCACTTCTCCTCTAACCAAATACCCAGTCATCCCATTCCAAGTGCCATTAACGTTGTACCCCCAAGTATTTGCAAATATGTACTTCCGATCTGCATTGAGGAAATCCAGCAGATGGTTCGTCGTGGGGAAGTTCACCTTGGTAATTGTGTCGATGTGGTCGTTCCTGGTATTCACAAATGTGAAAAAAATGTAAGGAAGTTTATCGTTCAAAGATTCCACTTAAAACAAGATATAGCTAAGGAATATTGAAATATAAAATACAGTTAAGTCTTAAGTGAAATTGCGAGTTCTCCTTTCATTTTCAATAGCCACCAGCCCGATGATAGTCGGATGACATTGTTAAGGCAGCTCGAAGCACTCTTGTGCAAGGTGGATCCACTGTGGTCCAAGTGGATCCACTTTGCACAAGATCAGCAAGAATGACTTAATAGAGAAAATTCCTTTACCCAGCAGTGGGTGTTACCGGCTGAATATTAGAAATATACTAATTCCTGCAACTTCCAGACTGCTAGTTCGCATGCGTCGACGCTTGCAATTACCCCACCCTACAAATCTGAAAGCTCTGAAAATGTATAAAAAATTATAAAGGTACTTGATAAGTTTGATAAAAACTCAAAAAGCTTACACTTCGTCAGTCAAATGATTGATGCTATCATTATCCGTAAGGACGTAGCAGATCTTGATTTGAAATCCATCTAAATCCAGTCTTCTCAAAGCAGTAGAGTCAGTCAAATTCTCAACACCTTTGAATCTTTTCTCCTTGTCCCAACTTCCGTAATATTCTGTTCGCCATTTGCTGTTCGAACTTACTTTGTAAACTGAAAACAAATAATCCCCTAGGTGTGTACAACTTAAGGCCAATCCTCAAATCCGAATTCCATACAAAATGATTAGGACAAATACTCAAAAAGTACGCCGAATTAATTATAGTAATTTCTTCACACTATTCGTTTTGTCCATGTTTTTTGATTTCGTCAACAAAAAAAGTGAAACGTTTCATACTTTAATTTAGATTTTATACGTGTTTTTAAGTTAGTAGGGTTAATTTTAAAACGCGTACAAAATCTAAATTAAAGTATGAAACCTTACACTTTTTTTGTTGACGAAATCAAAAAACATAGACAAAACGAATAGTGTGAAGAAATTACTCTAATACGGCGTACTTTTTGAGTATGTGTCCGAAACATTTTGTATGGAATTCGGATTTGAGGATACCCCTTAATAAAGATTAATATGATTCCTATTCTCAACAAAAGAAAGTCCTGTTAAACCTTAATCGTAGTGGCAGTCAACGAAAAAAGCTGTTGACTCATACTGTCTGTATGTTCATAATCTGCACAAAAGGTTGGAAAATACTTTATGTATGAAATGGTAACCTACCTCCTTATAATTATTTTAAGTAAGTATAGACGAGTTGAACTGAATTACTTACTCAGATGTAATGTATAGCTATCCTCATCTATGCGGCGAATCAGGGCCACTTCAGCATCAGGAAAAATTTCAATCTGAGATATGGCATCAGGAATAATGTTGGTTCCCGAGTCGTTCACAGTATCTCCAAAGAGCAACCAGCGGTATGGAGATCGAAAAAGGTTTTCAGCACTGCTCTAAAAAAATAATCACAGTATTGTTTTAAGGCGAAATTTGGTGTGGACGGATAGATGAATATTCGTCGCTTAATCACCCCGTACTTACGGAACTGATTGAGTTGAAATTCGGTAAGGAAGTAGTATAGCTAGAACAAGGGTAATGGCTATGCTATTTTTTCATATGGGTTTCTCAAATAAAGACAGGTTAGCTAGGTAGCTATATATATAGGTATATAGCCAATTACCGAATTCAGTTCAGCAGTTTCAGTGATTAGGTAACTATAGAAGAGCATTTTATAATACATATGAGTGGGATTTGAATATAAAAACCTCTTCCAAATATTTCACGATGTTGGGGCAACCAAGATCCACTAGAAAAATGACGATCTGCTCTTGCCCTTGGAGTTTTGGAGTTGTGTTCGAATTCAAGAACTGCATCATACTTATTTGAGCCACGTTATCTCCAGTCAAGTCTGAATAGAGTTTTACTTTTTTGTCTGCAAAAATAATATGAAGGATTTTTGTTTATTTAAACAGTCTAAAAAGTTTTATGACAATCATCATCACATTACCATAACTATTCACTAGATGTAGGTACTTATGTCACTTTTTTGTAAACTTTTAAAGCTGGAATAGGACATAGGGTAGACCTACCGTTGGGAGGCGTCCCCTGCAGGATATCGTCTAGATGGGTGTCAGATACCCAGCCGTAAAGCAGTAATGTGTAAGCATAACTGTGTTTCGGTTTGATGGGCACGAGTGGCTAGTAAAAGTACTCACTCTGACCATCAGGAAAGCGCTTAGCCCGTCCCATGTTTAAATAAAAAGAAAAAAAAATATTGTTCCTTTAATATGCGCGCAAACCCACGGATAACAGTTAATTTAAGTTTCGTTCATCGTTTGGAAAACACTCGCCTCGACGGAGTGACAGCGGGGCACTCGCCCCGCTGTCACTCCGTCATTTTGTAGTAACCCAAAATTCTGACTGCATTGCCCATTTAAGTTTTTTTGGTTATAAAAAAATGGTGGTGTACCTATACTTACTTAAAGGCCAGCAGATCTTGGATACCACACATGATGGCTTAGCCAAAGACCTAATAACATCACTAATCATGACCGTATTATGATAAACTTTAGCACTAACCAAAACGAAACAAAACGGAAACAAGAGCCACTTCATTTCCATCAATTTTGCAACTCCTACTGAAAATGATTTGCAATTTGCTGCTTCGCCAATTTATACGGGTATCTTTGAATGTTTGCTCTGAAAATTGAGGCTACTTTTCAAATGGAGGCAATTTTATTGCTTCAACATGCATAAGGCATGCTAAGCATTTTTGTAGAGTTCCAAATGGGATTCGGAAAATCGAAAACCTTACAGAATAAGCTTCATAGTATATTCACCATATAAATTAATTAAACTAAAATTAGAAATGACTGATAAGCAATCTCTTCCAGCAAACCAACCAACTGATTAGAGCGATTAAAAAAAATATTTATTACCAAGAGAAGAAAAAATATACCTTCAAATCCTCTAAATTTACCTTAACACAGGTAAATTAAAACAGTAAGTAATTAGCTGGTTTTTGGGATTGTACCTACTCGTTCTAGCCTTGAACTTCATAATCGTGATGACTCTACTCAAGTCTTCATACTCGTTCCAACTTTAAACTTTATACTCTTGGTGATTCCACTCCACTTTTCATACTCTTGATGACTAATATACTCCAGGCTTCATACTCGTGCTAACTCAGAACTTAATTCTCTTGGTGACTCTACTTAAATCTTGTAGTACCTATCAACCTAATTTAGATTGTACCAACAAGTATGAAGTCTAATTTTATTAGTAGAGTTTAATAAATCTTCGAACCTATAGAATGAATGAATAAATTAATGAATGAGAACTTTAAAGAAATTACCCGAATAGAAGTTCTATGTGTTCCTAACGTTGATGATTCATACTTTGTTGTTATATTTAATTGATATTAGGGCAATCACAAGCAGTTTTAATACGGCAATTATAGCCATACAAATATTTGCATGATTCACTATTATATGAATTTTAGGGAACCATTTAACATTATTTTATTCATGGAGGTAGACGAGCGCCATAGCTGTTTAGAGCCTATGGGAATCAAAGCCCTTTGTACTACTGTTATGGTTATGGGCAGGCGCGATTTCTTAACAGCAGGAGAGCGCCTAGCTAGACTCCCCACTTGTTAACATAAACAAAAAAATCCAAGCATCGAAATGTCAGCGGGCCATGGAGCGTAGCTTATTAGGGGTTAAACTCACCGACCGAATAAGAAACTCTGTTTTGCGCTCTAAAACAAAAGTTCAAGACGTTACCCAAAAATCAGCCCAGCTCAAGTGGGATTGGGCCGGCCACGTTTCCCGCATGCCAGACGAGCTTTGGGCCAAAGCCACAAACGATTGGGTACCCCTCAATGCTAAAAGGCGGCGTGGCAGACCGAAACGAAGATGGCGTGACGAGCTAGACGCATACCAACTAGACTGGCCCACTGCAGCACAGGACAGAAAGTTGTGGAAACAAGGGAGGGAGGCCTTTGCCCTGCAGTGGGACGATACAGGCTAATAATAATAATCGAAATAGGACATTCCAGATTTTTCCTAATTCTACAGGGCACGATAACGATAGTAATAGATATCTTATATCTACAAGTTTATTCATAAACTATGTCCTTACAATTATTTGTTTGCACTAGTTATCGGCGTGTGAGTATTTTTCCGTAACTGTTGCAATATCGTCCGTGTTTTCCAATAAATAATGCATTATTAAATGCAGATTATGAACGACATGAGCAAATTATGCAGGTTTTACATTATGTATTTACAAGGTAAAAGATTAATGAAGTCCTATAGGTACCTACTTACATACCTAGTTCTAAATACTTGAAATTAAAGCGTCGCTTTACTTATTAAAAATGTTTACTATACACCGCAAATGTTTAATTGCCAGAAAAAAATACGCATAGTCTGCGTTTCTCAAGACAGTCAGTCAAACCTAAAAAAATTAAGTCGAATTTCAACAAAATAATTATATTGAAAATGGACAATTGTTCCCGTTAGTCAATTTCCTTTGGCCTTGCGCCATAGGGTACATAATTGCCGGGAACTTTGATTATATACTGGGTACTTATTTCGAGCCAGCTTGCTGCAGCTCGGCTCGGGCACTTCACTCGCCCCGCTGTCACTATTGTTATTATAAAATCAATTGGCTTTTACTACGGGAGTATGGTAATGAGATTTCCCACGATGTTAGCGTAATATTTTCATAAAAGCGGTTTATACCATGCTTAATATGCCATAACCATAGGTAATGTTAAGTATGTAATGGTAATTACCATATTGAGTAGGAAAAACATAAAAGCAAAAATATTTTGAACAACAAACGTTACAAATCACAAAAATATTTTGTTCAATATTTCGATAATGATGCTAAGTATTTTAAAATTAAGGTCGACACTCATAGAAACTAATTTGCATTGTTTACATTATCAAGAGAATAACCCAGTTCTTCAGCAATTTCGTCCTTATCAGTAAACAATAATAAAGAACGATCAATTACTCGACTGACCATACAGTACATTTCAAGACTTCATTGGAAACGGTCTCTTTTTTAATTAGTGAAATTGTCATAATATAAATAAATATACTTAGTGCGAATAAGTGTAATGAAATGATGATATCAGTATTAGACAAAGTGTTGTATAATAGTGGCGCATTAGTATCAATATCGCTTGGCAAACAAGCCGTGACGGAGTGGACGCCGTTACTGAGAGAGCCTACGAAGTCAAATTCTCCAGGTAGGTAGAGTTTTGAATTAGTCTGAAATTCATAAGTTCTGCACTATCATCATTATTCCGCCCATTTTATTCTACTGCAGGACGCAGGCCTCTCCTATTACGCGCCACTGAGCCCGGTTTTCTGCTTTGACTTGACTTTTGGCTGGCTACCTTTCGTAGGTTTTCACTCTACCTGGCCGGAAGGCGCCCTGCACTATGTTTGCGGTCGGTTCTTCGCCATTAATTAATGGCCAGCCCACTGCCGCTTTAGCTTGCTAATCCTGTGAGATATGTTGGTTCTTTGTTGGATAACTTCGTTCCAAATTTTATCAGTACTGTTGTGGAGGTACATAAATTGCTACAGAGTACGGCCTACATTCTTCAAATATTACACAGCGATAATTTTACAGATATCGATTATAATTGTTTACATTTAGATTTGTAGAGCATCATCTCACGAAGCCGTAGAGTTAGAGGCAAAACCGGAAGTATCCGATTTCTGTGTTCTACCATCGTTAGAAAAGCAGTGTTTTCCTAAATAACAGCCTCTACCTTTTTTTTTACTATTATTTCTTGGATATGGACGAACTAAGTCTCAAAAAATCTCCAAAGATTTTAATTTTATAAGCTGCTGCTGCGCTTGCCTATGCTATATAAATATAGGTCCAAATTCCAAGTCTTTTCCAGCTTGTTAACTACATATAAGTAGGTACCTACATCCTGTTCCAAATTGTTATTGAGGAGCAAACATATTTCCATTCATCCAAACAAACATTGTGAATTTATATTTGAAAAAAATATATGTTATGCATGATTACATTAGTTCTAAATTAATAAATATTGCACGCCGTAATTCGGTGGAATATGTGAAACCAATTATTAAAAACTAGAACTTGTACCACACTTCATGCAATAAACTATTGAATTTCATTTCATAAACTTGGGCCCTATAATAAGAGAAGGATTGATGACATAGCTGCATTGCAGGCAAGTACCTGCATAAATGAAGATAAGCATCCAATCAACTGGAACTGGGACGCGAAAAGTTCCACTACGTATAGACGGGTCCACTCTCACTCGACGCGCATCGAGACTAGGAAAATATTTGAAAATTTTCCATTGCGTACACGCAATAGCAGAAAGGTCTTATGCGGACAGAATAGAAACCTGGAAAATTGATACTTATTTGGTAGGGTCGGCTCTGTAATTGTCTTTACACCCAGCTAACGCCGGTGTTCTCCCGTGATTAAACCACTGGTGGTTTATAATATGGGTATCTTGTTTAATCACATCAGTAGTTTACTCACACACAGACATGATAAGTTTGTGTGAGTGATGGTTTAATCACAGAAGAACACGCGGCCTAAGCTGGTTGTAAAGATCATTCATTACAACGCAATTTTCGAATTGCTTTTTCCTAAACTAAATATAAGTATTTTAATAACTTGCGTCGGATACGGAATCGTATCATTTGCATAACTACTAGGTAACGAAAATTCATGGGATAGTAAAGTATCATACTTCTATAAAATATTTTAAAGATAAACGAAGGATATCGAGCAAAACTATAACCGTAAAAATCGAAGATAATCCAAACAAGATAAGTAGATGTTAATGCCCTTTCATCGCATCTTTAGAACGCAGTGAAGAATGTTAACTAACTAATGTCATAGATTCTTCCTAATGACAATAAATAATTTTGTTGAAGAGCCAGCTGTGAAATGAATGATGGAAAATAACCTGTGACTTTTTAATAAAATACTTGAGAATTTGGTATTCTGATAAATTTGAACTGGCTCAATTTATAGTTTTTTATGTTGAAAAAATCTTTAATCCTTATAAAATAACTAGAGCCTTAAAAAATACAGGATTTTAGTGGATTGACGTTATTAGTATAAGCTAGGACCACAGAAAGTCTGTATGCTGCGATTATAACGATGCAGTTTTATTATTTATTGATAGTAATTTATTAATAATAATATTGTTAGGACAAGTACGTGTTGTAATACTAGTACATACTAAATTACATACAAGACTAAATACAAGAGTGAATAAGTTCTTACTAGGCAAGCGTGCTACATCCTTGACCACACCGTCACTTACCATCAGGTGAGGTTGTGGTCAAATGCTTGCCTATTCCATATAAAAAATAAAAAATAAAAAAAAAAACTTATAATATATAATTTACCTTTACCACCTCCATTGTACTTGTAGATAGCACTCTGCGGTCCTAACCTACTGTGATAATAATTGTTCATCGCATCCCTGAAGGTCTGCACACTGCGATAATGTTGCAGAACTATGAACTCAGTTGTCAACCTATTAATATTAACATACGATATTTGTACGTATAGATAAAGTAACTTACAGTTATTTTCAGTATTCAGTATCTTTATTGCAGTCAATAAGTTATGTTGTTTACAAAATTAACACAGGGCATAGAACTGAACCCTAGGGCACAGCAACATAGGACAGTTTAGAGCAAGAGCGGACAAACATATTGCAGTGTAATCAAATTGTAAATATGTACCTAATTATATAATTTTTCAGGTATTAAGGGTAATCCTCAAATCCGAATTCCATACAAAATGTTTCGGACAAATACTCAAAAAGTACGCCGCATTATAGTAGATAATTTCTTCACACTATTCGTTTCGTCCATGTTTTTTGATTTCGTTAAATAAAAAAAGTGAAAGGTTTTATACTTGAATTTAGATTTTATACGTGTTTTTAAGTTAGTAGGGTTAATTTTAAAACACGTATAAAATCTAAATTAAAGTATGAAACCTTTCACTTCTTTGTTAACGAAATCAAAAAACATGGACGAAACGAATAGTGTGGAGAAATGACTAAAATACGGCGTACTTTTTGAGTATTTGTCCGAAACATTTTGTATGGAATTCGGATTTGAGGATTCCCCTTAAGTGTCAAATTTGTGGCTAAAAAGTCTCGATATTAATATATTTTTTTTGATCAGAATGTCATTCAGTTTACGTTCAAAATTTACTTATTTCTCTTCGTCTTTTTTTATGTAAACCAGTGACAAGACGATCTAAGCGCTCTCCTGATGGTAAGAGATCACACATGCCTGTCCATGACTAGAACAGTGCTACAAAGGACTTTACTACTTGTTTGATCAGTCTCTTAAGCCCAGTAATTTAAACAGCTGCAGTGCCCTTCAAACCACAGCACATTAATGCTTACACATTACTGCTTTGCGGTATACGGAATCCTGCCGAGGACGCCTTCCAAAACGGAAAATACATACAAGAAAAGAATTTGATTAGTTTTAAAAGATCTAGGTTTTTAAGCAACAAAGATTCAACCTCTCCGCTTTTTCAGCGATTTTTTTTCTATAAATCGCAGCATGACGATATCGCCGCCGAATTTAGACTAAGGAAGTTGTGTTTTTTTCTGTTAACTGGTTCCTACATAAAAAAAATATTCTACTTCCCTGTTTTCAATACAGTCACTACGAGTCCTCAACTCAAGCATTTTCAAAAGAGTAGGTAAAGTGGGTAAAAGTATGGTACAGAAACCTAAATAAATAATTTTAAGTTTTTGACACTGCATTCATCTAGTCGTTTGCATTTTTACGTTGATAGCAAATGCAATGACTTCATAATATATAAATGTATAATCTTTAATTAGTATAATTGGTGTAAGCCGTTCTAGTTAAAGTAAAATAAATAAATACAAATACAAAATACAAATAATATCGAGTCTAAGTAGGTAGGTATGTACCTACCTAGACTCGATATTATGAAGGTACTGAGTATACCTGCGTTTCATCATTTTGTTCGTGGGAAATCTTCTGAAATTTCTGAAATTCTAAATCTTTTATCACAGATATCACCAGAAAAGACTCACTCGTCTGGAAGATGAGAGTTACAGTCAGAGTCAGAGTATATGTAGGTAGGTACATACATACCTACCTACTACTCCAGACAAGTGAGTCTTTTCTGGTGATATCTGTGATAAAAGATTTAGAATTTCAGAAATTTCAGAAGATTTCCCAAGAACAAAATGATGAAACGCAGGATTTGCTCAAGCAAGAATTAAAAGCTCTTCAAGAGAAATGTGTAAACACTTGCCAAACTTATTGAGAACCCTTCCCAAAGTTCTTCCCGCATCAGTCGAAGAGACCGCAATGGAAATTAATTATCTCCAGAATACCAACACGACAATATGTACAGAAATCAATATACTCAGTACCTTTACTTTGAGAGTTATGTACTGACAGAGTGCGATGTTTTGTCTGATTTATTCCTAACTAACAATGCTTAGTGCATTGACTGGGTTGTCCTCGATTAAGTGGTACAATAAACTTTGAGATCATCACGGCTCGAAGCTATGCATGTAAGCTGATTACCTCAAGGATTTCCTTTTTACCAACATCTGGTTTGAACTGACTTGAAACCGAAATGGCATAGAAACATTAATGAGCTCCAAATACCTGCTTTATCGGCTGCCCAGGTATGTGTTATACGTAATCATTATGGTATAGGTACGGGTATCTGTGGTAATGTAGGAGCAGTCATGCAGTCTGCCGCGCCTACAGCCATAATGGCACCGGTAGAGAACCCTTCAATTACTATAAACTTGCTGTGTAAATTGCTACAAGGTGGTCGGTAGCTGGTTTAAGTGAACGCCTACTGCATAACTGCTACTAAAAAATGTAGAGATTTGTAAATTTTGTAATGTACACTACAAGGGTACAATCTCAAAGGCAGGGTGGCACAGAATAACAACGGGAAAACAGTTTTGCCCAATCTCCTTCGCTTATGTTAAACATATCAAAGAAAAAATATACTAAGTAAAACATTAAACATTCACACACTCACACGCCTGCACTAGGATTCCCTGTGTCGCAGGTGGCATGGACACATCCAAGACCCGAGAACAAACATTTGTGTTCGTCGCACAAATATTCGCCCCGGCCGGGGATCGAACCCGGAACACTAAGCTTCGTAGGCAGGGTCACTACCAACTAAGCCACGGTGTCGTCATTTCGTGAGGTTTTTTGAATTTATACTCAGTCGATTTACCTAGTTTGTTCATCAATAAATAGGTATATCTTCATCAATAGGTATAGGTACCTCCATTGTGAGTGTGGTGTTTCCTCGCAGTCAATGCAACACCTACCTATGTCTATGTCATGCTCAAAGTGCCTGACAATCTGCACATTATAAGATGCACATCACAAGAAAGACTTGGCCTGCGAAAACGCTATCAACACGGCCAAGTATGTACTGCGCAAAATATGTTAAATGTATGGACATTTCACACAACGCCATCTAGCCCCAAACTAAGCAAGCTTGTAATAAGGGAACCAGATAACTATCTATCAGTTATCTGGTTCCCTGTATATACTTACATACATTTTTTTGTAAATACATACATAGAATACATAGAAAACACTCAGAATTCGGATAAAAACCGATGTTCATCACACAAATGTTTGTCCTGAAGAGTGGGAATCGAACCCGCGACACTCGGAGTAGCAGTCTAATGCACTTGACCACAATGATTAAAAATTTGAGGTGAGTATTGAATGAATGATTTAGGTGAAAGCAAGTCACACGATGAACCTACGAAGGCACACTTGTCTCAAATAGGTAGCTGGGAACACCACTTTAGGCTACACTTTATTACCTTAATAACTAGTTAGAAGAGGAAAGACAAGAACCTTTACTGGAACTTGGGCTTCCCCTTAGCTTTTGGATCAATTTATACAACCGTTTACAGTTTTCTAGATTTTTGCAAAAGAATAACTGAGATTTCTTTGAGGAAATAAACTACCTATACTACTACCTTACTTGCGTTCACAATTTTTTGAAAGTTTACCATTAATCGGTTTTCAAACCGTAAAATTGTAAAATATCAGTTTTTACAATTTTTCGTTGACAGATATAATCCACTCACATATAATAATCAAATTCCACGACCAGTCATCTTCACTCCAATAGGAGTAAGTAATAACTTTTCCAATTCTGGTTCAGATTTGGACATTAACCAAATTAAATAGAGGAAAAATAAGAATAAGTAATAATGTGGTACAAAATTAAGCAGAAAAAATATAAGTAGGTTTGTACATAAATTGTAAAAATATTGATTTAACATTTAACATCTCTCCATCAATTACTTACCTACAAATAGGTAAGTTGCGGTTAAGCATGTTAATTCTGAGAATCATGTTAAATACTTATTTTTTAAATACATAGGATGTGGTTTTGGAAAAATTTCCCGTACAATAAAAATCAGGCCGCTGATTTATTTTATTTTTCATATTGATAGTTTTCACAGAATTCTTTTCTTTTCATTAGCTGGCAACTCTAACGCCGCAAATCAAATGTAATGTTATAGTCCGTGTGCCGCTTATTTACATATGTAGGTTTATAATTTACTTTTTATTTAGGTTATCTAAATGGCCCTAGATTGCAGCTTTACTCCCCCTGTACCTAGCGTAAAATTGAACTTTACGAGCATGAGATGTAAAAACGAGTTTAGTGACGATTAACCATTGGTTTAAAATGCCAATTGAGTAGGTTAATACAAAGTTGAATTTTAACGTTCTAGTTACTCATATAATTTGTACATTGATATTGCTAGAAAGTGGGCCTAGGTAATATTTGTAGCCGATAAAGTAAGAAGTCAAGTTCATTCATTATGCAATACATAACTAGTGGTCAACGAATTCACTTTTTATTCTAAACTTAGGTACTTATAACAGCTAAGTACAGTAAATAAGGATAAAACGAAAGCAAAAGTAAACCAAGTAGAGAAGATAATACACACAACTAGGGGTGCATTTGCAATGACGCGGAGCTTGGCGGAGAGGAGAGGAGCGGAACGTGAATTGGCCAATCACAGTGCTCGAAATCTCCACTTCAAGCACTGTGATTAGCCAATTCACGGTCCGCTCTTCTCCACTCCGTACAGCTCCGCGTCAAATGTTGATACGCACTTTTAGGATGGCATCATAGCCAAGTTGGTAGAAGGGCCGGCTACCTAGCCCTGTGTCATCGACGCTTTGGAAAACTGTATTATTGTTCCGTAATTCAGATTACGATAATATGTATGTAGAGTACTACAGACTGGTATGTAATAAAGAAAATACTGAATTTTTAAACGGTATTTTTGTTGTGTTAAGAGCTGTGTAAGTTTATCTACGTACTATGTCTTTAGAGATACTTATAGGAAAATTCATAAAAGTTATCCTGTCATACGTACTTTAAAGTAAAACCACAGAGTAGGTACCAAGATATACAAAAGTAAAAAGACTAAACGAAAAGCTAAAAAAAACATCTTCTTCTTCTTCGTGTCACTAGTTCTTTCGGATCAGTGTGGTGAAAGGATTTCAAGTGACGACGACCGAACCCGCGACCATCAGATCGCAAGGTAAGGGCCTCATCCAATCGGCCACCACGTTCAAAAAAACATCTGATTATAGAGACATCTGTTAAACCTAACAAAGCCCTAACAAATCCCATCGAGCTTCAGTTTTTCATATTTTTCATAACAACAGTCATCATTATTACATAAACAAGTTATTGTTTATGAATTTTGCAACTGAAGTGTCACAACACAACACAATAGACTCGGATTGTCTCCGATTTCCTTTCAGAGAGCAAGGCTACGACCTTGGGTTGGGCCTAAGAATAATGTTCGATTTGAATTCAAAGCAAAATAGACTAGTAAATCTAAAACCCTACAAACAGTAGACTGAAAAAAATACAGGACAAAAAACGAGGGCTGGATTATCTTACTAAATAATTAAGGTTTTACAAAAACATAGCACTACCTACAACCGACTACAATTGGACTGTTCTAGTGACCGTAAACACCCCTTTAGGTTTAGGAGGACGTGGTGGCCGAGTGAATGTGGCCCTTCCATTGCGATCTGATGGTCGCGGGTTCGAATACCGGTGGCAGTCATGAATAAATGAGTTTTTTCGGTCGAAAAAATCTATGTATGCATCCCACGTTCTCGCAACGGTCAAGGAAAACATCGTGAGGAAACCGGCATGTCGTAGAACCTAAAAAAGGTTCGAAAACATGTGTCGAGTGCACGAAAGGAGCCTCTTCGAGGCGCACTTGAAATCCTTTCACCACACTGGTTCGAAGGAACTAGTGACCCGATAAGAAGAAGAACCACTGAATAGTTTCAGGGAAGCAAAATACGCAATTTCATTTACTTCGACGATATATTTTTCAGGTTTATTGATATAAAAACTAAACTACTGAACCGATTTTGATTAAATTAGGGACCAATCTGAAATTATATCCTCTCAAACAAATAAATATTTTTTCAAATCGGTTTATAAAAAAAAAAATATTAAGGTACCTACAGTATGTACTTATTTACCTAAGAAAGAAACTGCCTAGGGGTAAATTAACTTACTCCTTAATTAATGGAATAGGTAATAAACTCTTGAACCCTACAAACAGAAAACTGAGAAAAATACAGAACAGAAAATGAAGGTTGGATTTATTTATCTAACTCAAAAACAGGTATGTAAGGTATAGTAACCTAAAAAGAAACTGCCTTGCATAAGGGATATAAGTTTGGAGTCAGTAAAATAAAACGAATCAAACGTTGCAATAAATATTCTACAAATGAATTTGTATTGGTCATTTGGGCTGCTACACAGAAATAAATCAGTTTTTAGATTTATTTGTAAGTTCGTATCAATTTCATCCTTGATTGGATTTTTTGGTTTACGGGCATTAACTATTTGAAGTTATCGTCATCCTCTATTAGCACTAAAAAAAAAAAAGATGCTTCTATTTGTTTTGTTACAACGAGTTAGTTAACAGAGGTTTATTTTGTCTTGTCACGTTTTCAATATTATTTTGGTGTAATTTCTTAAAATAAGATAAGTACCTCTGAACACACAGATCCAAAATACACATAAGTCAGGTATCTATTTGTTTAACAATTAAAGCAAGCAAAGTAGGTAGGTAATGGTACAAAAATAATCTACATAAACTAAGATCTAACATACTGAGTTCAGCGTGTAAATCTCTACACGACAAAATAATAATTATGATTTGATATCCATTTAGTTTGCGACTAGAAGGTGCGTGAAACTAGGAACTGGATAGTTTTTGTATCATGTCATAAACAGTAACAATTTCTGCCATCATTATAAGGTAAGATAGTTATATATTTTTACACATTTAATTGCTCGACAATGTCTAATTACATATCATGCTATCATCGAGGTAAAGCAAAGCATTACCTCTCTAGGGAGGTAATGTTGTATGAAACTCCCAAGGGTTGTAATGTGATTTGAATTTGGAACGTCAATTTCGTGTGGAAACTCGTGGGAAAACTCGTAAGTAAAAGAACGCCCATATGACCACTCATAAAAAAAAAGAAAAAAGGCGCGACTTCAAAGATTGTGAAACAAAAGAGGGTGTTGGCTGCTGAGTTCGGAGCCCTGGCATTTTATTGCCTCGCAGAAGGTGTGAAAAGTAGAGTATGCTCCTCTGAGATAAAGCCTGTCTTCGCCTTGGGTAGCTTGAACCCCTCGCGTCACTCAGGACTCTACATAACTCCCTCGCTTCGCTCAGGAGTTAACTGAGTCCCTCGTTAGCTCAGGGTTCAATATGCCACCCGCGACATAAGACACTGCTTTATCCCCTTAGTGCATAATCTACTATTTATGGGCCTATTACATTTCTGTGATAATAAGTTGCCTGAAATAAATGGTTATTATTATCATTACTTATTATTAATATTAATCATATACGTAGGCATTGTTAACCCTATTAATTTTTAAATTCATTGATGTTGTCATTTAAGGTTAAGAACCCAATAGAACCTAATTAAGTAGAAGAGACTGAAACTGTAGGAAAATCTCGCAGTTATAGGTAGAAATTGTTACCTGCATTCAAATTTCAGTTACCTTTACACAAAGCTTCTATCCCATCCTATAAAGAGGTGTGAAAAGCCGTGTTGGCCGAGTGGGAGGTGCCTCGACTTTCGTTCCGAAGGTCGTGGGTTCGATTCCGGTCGTACACCAATGGATTTTTCTGTTCAAAAAATGTGTGTTATGTGTGCATAATAAACACGTGCTTAACGGTGAAGGAAAACATCGTGAAACCGGCATGTCATAGAACCTAAAAAGTTCGAAAAGCATGTGTCAAATGCACGAAAGGAGCCTCTTCGAGGCGCACTTGAACTCCTTTCACCACACTGGTTCGAAAGAACTAGTGACACGATAAGAAGAAGCAAATTTTTTTATTTGAACATCAATATGAAGTGGGTGTGTCTTTACGCAAAAATATAAATTGATATCGATAGCAACTAAATTGGTCTTATTACGTCGCGTCGTCTATCGTCACAAAATTGAAGTGTCACAGGTCATAAAACTGCTCTTATTGGAACAACACATTAATTTACCATATTATTCACTACAATTATGCTATAGACGTCACTGCATTCAAGGCATAATGAAGTAAAATTAACGTACAATTGTTTTAATACAAAGAGTTCGACTGTGTAACATAAAAAATACGTAGATAACCTATATTCTTTTCTTAGATGAGTTTCCGATATTTCACGGATCTCGAATGTCATAAACCTGGGATTGTTGACATTTTCTTAAAATGCGTAAAATGGTTTTCACACCACCTGCTCGACAATGTTCAATTACATATCTATCATCAAGGTAAAGCATAGCATTACCTCTCTAGGGAGGTAATGTTGTATGAAACTCCCAAGGGTTGTAATGTGATTTGAATTTGGAACGTCAAATTCGTGTGAAAACTCGTGGAAAACTCTACGTAATAGAACGCCCATATGGCATTGTAAAAAGGTTTGTTCGAAAATCGAACTGGCCACCATAAACAGCAAAAAGGCGCGACTTCAAAGATTGTGAAACAAAAGATGGCCCTGGCTTTTTGTTGCCTCGCAGAAGGTGTGAAAAGTAGAGTATGCTCCTCTGGGATAAAGCCTGTCTTCGTCTTGGGTAGCTTGAACCCCTCGCGTCACTCATGACTCTACATAACTCTGAGTCCTTCGTTAGCTCAGGGTTCAATATGCCACCCGCGACATAAGACACTGCTTTATCCCCTTAGTGCATAATCTACTATTACTTACTACCTACATAAGAGCGAAGCGACACTGCTTTGCATTGCGTAGAGTCGCAGTTTTGTACTGGCATTTGCGTCGTAGCGCTAGATTTGGACGCATTCAGTGCCAAATGCCAGTTCAAAACTGCGGCGCAACGCAACGCAACGGAGCAATGTGACTTTGCTCTTATGCAGTAAATCATCATACACGCATTAAAAGAAAGCTAAAAGTTCGCTCAAGTTATGTCAAACACTGATTAAACTGCAAATAGCAATTGAATCTGATGATAAGTAGGTACCAATATATCATAGAAAATATGTATAAAGAAATTTGGGTTGTATTCAGGTGTAGGAACGATTGAAATATAAATTAGCGTTGTGATAGAATTTTGATGGATTTAGCAAGGTACGAAGGAAAAGGCGAAACGAGGCAAAACGATGAGCACCCAATTAAACCGCGTAGGATAAATGTCTGAAAAAAGGATTTAAATAATTAACACATTTTGTTTCTAAAATAATCTGAATGTGATCCTAAAACTAATTATGACCGTCTATACTACCGCGGGAGCGGCAACACAAACAATACATTTGGTTAGCTATATCAAAAAATATGTATTTACGTACACGTGTACACTTTGGGTAATAGCTAGCTTCCATTCATTAAAAAAACAAGTGGAATAAATTTTTCATTTCATCACAATTAAGGCTATTGTTTTGTGTATTGCAAACTCTTGGAATATTCCGTCGGAGCCTCGAAGGTGCGTCGATGTATTTAGCGCGTGTCTCGAGTTTCACTTAATACTGCGTACAATGTTTATTCAATGGCACGTGGTAGCTAGGAAAGTGACCTAAGTTCCACCTACAAGCATCTAAGTATCTAATATGTTTACCGTTGGGAAGCGTCTCCTGCGGGATTCCGCTCTCTGATGGGTTGGTTCTAACACAGCACCAGAAATTTTAACGAAAAGCAATGTTTAAGCATTACTGTGGTTTCGGTCTCGGTTTGAAGGGAACTGTAGCTAGTGAAATTACTGAGCTTTCGAGATTGACCATCAAATTGTCTTAAAGTGGGCGAGCACTATAGCAGTGTTGAACCAGTCTATAAGGCTGGTGCAACGTAAGAATTCCTGCGATAGACAGTTCTGGCCCCACGGCCACGGCGCCTGCCCACGCAGGCGTGATCTCTTACCATCCGGAGAGCGCCAAGCTCATCTCTTCACTTGTTTACATTTACAGAAGTTTAAAATATTATAATTGATTAATGTACTTAACTGTGATTTCGGCCGCGTTCGTAACGTCTCGTATAAAACAAACTAAAATAGTTAGCATTATTTTGAAAATAGTAAATAGCCGTTTGTATTATTTACTTTTTTTTTAAATTTTCAACGTTTTCGATATTCTTACATCCAACGAAAAAAGTTAGTATACCTAGTTACGTAAACCAGATCGATGTCTTTAATAAATTAAAATACTTACACGTGCCTTGAACTTGGCCGATAGCAAGTTCATTACAAAACAGGTTTACGAAATAAGTTATACTTATCCACTTATTGTATTAAAATCTGGTTACTTATAAATTCAAAAATAAATAATATAGGTTTAACTGGTTATAGTTTAAAGCTATGTTATTTTAAAAATCACTAGCTAAGTAAGGATAATAAGTGACTCCTCTCTGATATTACCACAGAGTACTAAGATATACACAAATATTACGTACAAATTAAGTCAGGGCAACGCACAGGTATGTTTTGGATCCGTCGAGGTATATAGAGGCGGAAAACGTGCGCGGGCGTCTATTGTAGGTTGTATTTCAATGCGCGCATGACAAACCGCGAGTCGTTATTACTTTGCAAAAACGCACCTCAGCATCGAACTTAAACAAATTAAAAGAAAATCAATAAATTAAATAATAATAATCAAAGATAAATAGGGCGTTAACAGATTTTCACTTATATGTATATTGTTGTAATTGTTTTATGTGGTCACGAAATATTTGAAAGTGTTTTTCAGTGAATGATTGTGAACAAAAGTTTCAGACAATAATTTTTGTGTTGATGGTGATTCATTCGAATACAAGATGTTGAACGGTTGGCAGTTAATTCTATCAAAATGTAAGTGATATTTTAATATTAATCAATTTATTTTGTTATTTACGGAGCACAATTAATTTGTACGTACTGATTAGCAAAACATAGCTAAATTATAGTGTCTTATATCCAGGCTTGGTCCTGATTGACTGACTGACGATCAGACAACGTACAGGTCTGACAGCCAGTCACTGAACGTAGAGACTTGAAAACTTGGAGGATGTGTTTGTCATGAGCTGAAAGTGAGAACTTAGAAAGGAGTTTTGAAAATACGCAACGCAAACAAATTTGCGAGCGTCAGCTAGTATCCTATAAAGTTTAATGGTACCTGCTAGGTAAGTATTATGAGTAGGAATCTAAGCAATAACTTTAAGGTTATTATGTAACTTATTAAAAGAGATTAACAATTTTGTTTATTGTTTATTTCATATGCTTACAATGTAATCGTCTTATTAGCTTAGATTCTAATTTATCAGTGATATGCGATAAATCTTAAAGTATTGTCTCTGGTACTTTTACATAGCGTCCGCTTTAAGTTACTTTAATCCGGTCCAAAGGACCACAAACTTAAATTTGTAAACAATATAACTGCTTACCAAAGAGAATCTGAAATTAATAAAATGATAAATTCAGCGTTCCTAAAAGTACACAAAGATAATGATTAATACGTTGATTTATGAATATAAAAAAAAAAACAAGTTTTGTGTATAAATGAGAGATCGTTTATCACGAGGAAGTGGGTCTTCGATGCATTAATTATTGCATCCGCAGACATCTGGAAGAGGCTAATCATAATTTTGCAAGATGTTTTGAACTTGGCCTTCCTTATACGTAACTCAAGTCTAGTCTTCCTGTGTGTCGTAAAAGTTAAACATAGTAGCGTGTTTTATAACCCTGCATCTACTTTTTAGGTAATCGTACATTTTCTATGATTTGTTTCCCTAATAATCAAGATTTTACAAAAACATACTACAACCAACTTCAAATTGGACTGTTAAAGTGACCGTAAACACCGCTCACAGGGAATTTCGTTTACTCAGACAACATATTTTTTTTCAGTTATTTTAATAAAAACTAAAGAACCCATTTCAATAAAATTTATAAGGGAACAATCTGAAAGTATAACCTCTCACACAAAAATAAAGAATTTAATAAATCGGTTTATAAACTTAAACTTAATAACATAAACGTAATTAATTGATAAATTGATTAATTGTATTATTATTAATTGCGTTTTGGTAATTAACTCATAGAATGAATGCTAAAACTAATATAGAGATTGGCATTTTACTGTGAATTAGTTATTATTGGGATGCTAGTAGCATATAAATTTAGTTAGTGGACACCTAATTAGGCTTTTTATGATACTGGGGAGCGGCACAAGTCGCGCCCCTAGTGTTATTGACTGCTAATGAAATAGGTAGCGAGATAAAGAAAACACGCAATAAATCAGATCACTTCATTCCTTAGGGAGCAAAAAGTTCGATTAGTTTTTCAATTCCGCAAGCCGTTTGCCGTCAACCTTCATATCAGACAATCTAGAAATCAATCAGCACGTTGAAAGCATACGACATACATAAAGTAGGTACTTACCTATTACTTATTAACATATAATACAATGTTTACATAGAAATAATCATCATTATTATAAGAAATCGATAAAACAAAGAAGAATATGAATAGGCTACGACATCGCTTTCAAACAGTAAGTCGTGGTTAAAATGTAAGCCTATTTAAAAAAAAAATAGGTCATCATCAACCAAGATTCTTTCTTTTTACATGGGGAAATAATCATCGATGCCCACCGCCCTTGGGGGAGGGCGGATGGGTGAAACCCTATGGTGGCCGACCTCTGCGCATTAGAGGGACCCCGGCATATCCGAAGAACTCGTACCGGTGTCCCTCACGCACGTTGCTATGAGCCCATCCCAGGGAAGACTTGCGCCGACCCCGAGCTCCGCTTGCAGTGCATGCCTCCCCGTGCACTGCAGCCGTCCCGGCATCAACCGAGCCTGCGCCAACCGGGCAAACGGCATGGCAGAGAGATTGAATTCAATATTTCTCTGATCTCAATATTTTTAATGCTCGGTGGTCGACCTCAAAGGACCACGGAGCATTCCGGAGTAGGTATCCCGAAGACGTCGTACATAGCCAGGATATCCGACGCACAAAGGACAGGAGTCCAAGTGCGGAAAAGGGATTCACATTTACATAGGTCTCTAGCAAGACGCCACGTCTAGCAGTCTCGAGCCTCCGACTAGATATTTATTTGGTAGGTACTAAATATTGGAATCGGGAATAAATTTAACATACTTATAAAAAAAGATACAGCATGTTTATGTCACCACCAAAATAAAAAGGCTAAGTACGAGTCATAACAACTTAAATAAAAACCATATTTTATAGCAAATAACTTATTATTCCTAATTTCATACTTTGTTTGTTTACGTAAAATAGCTGGCTATAGTTATTCATGTAAATTGAGGGACTATCATTTTAAATAAAAAAAAAAAGTATAAGCTGATGATGAAAGAGATGACTTTTTTTAAGGGCTTGTGAAGTATGTCACTTTTACGGCTTGACCTTTAAAGTAAATCTTCTGAAATTAAAAATATATCAATGGTTTATATATTTTTTTCCGATTAAAGGCTTATCTTCTCTACAATTATAAACCTGGCCCAACCTCATTCATTCAGCTGTGTTCACGTGCCCTAACACGGTTCGATCGAAACGACACGTGCCGACTACATACTCATTGTCTCCCCATCAGTAGGCAATTAATCCACCAATTAACAATTTATAACATTCTCGAATCGCAAACTCCGGCTATAATGATTATTTATATATAATTATCTATTTACAATCTAGTTCATAATTTATTTATTCCTTATTTGAATAAAGCGAGAATATGAAAATGACGGTAGAAACTCGATAGCTTGGCTAAATTACGCGTGGCCGGATTTATGAGGCAGTATTTAAGTACCTACAGCGTGCCCCTAAATTCAACGATAAGCGGGTAGAGGTAGCGGGCCTGGTCGTGACTACTCGAGAAATAATATGAAAAAAATGAAAACTTTTTTTTTCATTACAGTACAATTTATGAAATACTTCAAAAATCATTTATTCAAACAATACTGATTTGTTTTTTGCATCGGCAACCTAAATAGTAGGTACTGATATTTACCACAACCCTTAAAAGTACCAGAATGCCAAAAAAATAATAATTTATTTTTTTTAACTTTTTTAACTGTAATTATAAAAGAAATGTTTTCTTTTATTATCTGGAGTGGTGACGACCAGACCCACCATCCGCTACCCGCTTATCGTCGAATATCGGGACACCCTGTAAACAATTTTCAATCAAAATCTAAGTTACCGAATAGATACTTTATCCAAGACAAAATAAGTTCCGTGTTGAGTAGAAAATATGATTCTACCTCACCTCAGAAGTCAGAAAACAAAAACTAAAAAAATAAAAAAAACGTTTATACTCTTGTGAAATGAAGAAGAACACTACACTACCGTTTACCTGACTATCACGCAATAAAGCTTATGGACACATTAGACAAGGTACTACTCGGGCGAATGAACATGACACCCGGCTCGAATGATGTTTGTGCAAAGTACCGCGTGGATTTGGATAATCTTGGTAGAGAAGAGGTCCTGTAATACTTGGTAATGATAAGTAATGAGAAGGCTTCGCAATAAGAGGAAGAAGAAACATGGAGGGCGCCGCGCGGGGCAGCGGGGGAAGCATCAAGTTCCGAGCCAGGTGTCATGTTCATTCGCCCGAGTAGTAGACCTTATTGTTTTTCGCAACCATCTAAATAGACAGCTTATTGCAATCATTACTAAGATTCGATTGCATATTTTTCTAATTTCACGATGTAATTGATTAAAATCAAACTACTAATTAGGAACGGTTTCGAGACGACATTGAACTTGGAATTGCAAATCCAAGTACATCTGATGTGAAACTAAATGATGCTTGAAACGTTTTCGAAACATTCAAGATAATTATTTTGTATTCTAATTAAATTGATCAATGCGCCATTCTTTATGATACCTGGATAAGATGTCAAGGTTACTAAATGATGCCATTGCCGAAACTGCATTTTTGCAGAAGCTATTGCACGTCAGGCTAAGCCCTCCTATCTAATTGAGATACCTGATTTACTGCATTGCAGAGAAAGGGCCTGGAGCAGGTTTGACGGCTCTTCTAACAACTGCCAATTAGACGAACACAATTCCTGCTCAAGAAATCGGATTATTTATTGCCGCAACATCGTAGTGAAAACTGGAAAGTACAGGATTTAATAGCTCCTTTAAACATATTAAATGTTATGCGATCAGCACATGCTGTGTTGGCCGAGTGGGAGGTGCCTCGACTTTCGATTCGAAGGTTGTGAGTTCGAACCCGGTCGTAACCCAATGGATTTTTCTATAAAAAAATCTATGCTTAACGGTGAAGGAAAACATCGTAAGGAAACCGGCATGTCAAAGAACCCAAAAAGTTCGAAACATGTGTCGAGTGCACGAAAGGAGCCTCTTCGAGGCGCACTTGAAATCCTTTCACTATACTGCACTGGTTCGAAAGAATGAGTGACACGATAGGAAGAAGAAGCACAAACTACAAATCTTCACAATTTGTATGACGAATATACCTACTTTTGACGGTTTCTGGAAGAAGTCATGTACGTACGTACGAGTAGTTGAATAGGTAGGTATGCATTATGGTGTAGCGCAAGAAACGATTGATCGGTTTCCTGTAATCGAAGACCAGTCAGAAGGCATTTGAAAAAAAAAGTTGTTCCTTACAAGTTACGACCATGTTTAATGCTACCCGCCAGTCTGTCTACCGCAGCAGCTATTGGACGCCGAGGATCGTACGACTTCGGAATGCAATTCGGCCCGTTTCATAGAAATCTGGCCAAACGATGCAAAAACTGCCACTTCTAACGAGTTTCTCAATTCCAATGCCAAGTTGGGCAACTTGACGTGAACGTGGTTCGCCCCTTTATAATGCAACCGGGTTTTACCCGTGGACTATGTGAATTCATTACAAACGAACATAAAAACATTTCTGAGATGTAAAACCACTTGGTGCAAAAAACATATCGTGATAATACAATAGTAGAGTCAACCCCAAAAAACCCAAAGACACTCAAAACAAAACAGCGCTAATTTACTTACGAAGAACCATTGCATTCAAAATTTAAAACGATGTAGGTATTCGTTTTAATGTACTTAGTTGTTCATTGGTTGACAACGGGAATTTTAACGGCCATGCTTTGATCTGTATTCAAACAATGGGGAAGAACCGGAAACGATAAAAAAATCACGATCAATGAACCATTTTAGGCGAGCTAAATAAAATTGGCCGCAACACTGGTTTCATTAGACTATTGTCATAACAACGAGTAAGTATACCTACTTATCACAATGATCTTCTACACTACGTCGTACCTAATAGGATACTACGTTAAAAGATGTTCGTACAACTCACAACTTTCATATAGGTAAGGACGATCAAAAATCCTAGAAGTAGGATCATATCTATGATAAATATAGATGACGAGAATAGTTGATCATATCAGCAATATAATCAACTTATCAAATAGGTACACACGGACATTCTCAACTCCTAAAAAGTCAATCTCATCAAAAACATGACATCAGAATTATCAGCTCAATATCCCGACCATTTAGTATGTACTTTTTACTTAGAAAACTTCGAAAAAACTCTCCACTACCACTGCTGATATATCAGCAGTGGTAGAGATAAGAGGAGCAAGGTGTGCAAGACACGGCGAAATATATTAATTTACCTACCAATTTCAAGACTCCTGCTTATCATTCCAAACAGCTTTTAAACGCCGAAGACGGGACTTTTCAATATAGTGTAGATGACCATTTAATTTATCTAAAAACTTCTAAAATCCATTAAAACTTAAAAGTTCCATCTCTCGTTTTGCTACAGACTTCTTGATTGCACTTTATATGCCTCGGAAATGAAACTAAAGGTAGATTAACTCATGAACTATAGGTATTAAAATCCCTGAGTGTCATCATTTTAGAAATTCTTATCTCCGCGCAGGAGGAAAGCGCGTCCTCATGCATCAAGGCGTAACACGCGTCGTTTAGCAGCAATTATTAGTGTGTCAATAGAAACATGTTTACCCTACAGTATAATCACTTGCACTTCAGTTCGAATACATTGTGTTTACATTCAATGAGTTTGAGATTGATTCCTATATGTAAACAGCTGTGAGTTATCACTTTCTATCATAAACATAGCAATGAATGATAGATCATCGAACCTTTAACTATCAATTCAAGTATTGGAAATTATTTTGCTAAGGAATTATTGGTAAAGGACTTATATCTTTGTTTCAATGTGTATGTTTCTCCGGGGTTTACAATAAAGAGTTATCGATCTATCTATTTATCTATATCATTAACTAGCCAAGCTCTACTTCTGGATATGCGAAGGCGTAATCTCATAGACAGAATTTCATTACATAAGTGACCTCGGTTTAGATAGATGTTCGTTACAAAAAAGCTTGTTAATCTGAAATCATGCTGGTAGAGCTTATCTTTATTGTTTCATTCAGATTCAAATTCTATAGCGACTGATCAGTCTACACTCCCAGGTTTCGCTTCGTTGCATCCGCATAAATACGTAAGTAGAGTACATAATAAAAGGTACAATCAGAATTGTAACGTTATTGTGGCATGCAAATATATCAGCGAAATACGTTTTCATTAAGGTTTTTAAGATGCTGAAAACTAATAACACCAAATTGTCTAATGGTTTTTGTGGTCAAAGTTTTGAACACATCGGGATTTGAAGTTTTGTAACCTGGATTTTCCGTGTCTTGTAAAACAGACCATTATTGTGATTTTCGAACACATATATTATATGGAGGTCTACATTTCGAGGACCAATAAAGCTGCTGAATTTGAGGCAGAGTGAGGTTGCAGTCACGTGAAACTAGCTGAGCGTATCTCTCATAGGTATTCTATTCACAAGATATCATACCATGTCTATTAATGTCCAGGTGGTCACGCTAAATGAGCAATTATCTTTGACATCTAAGTATTTTGCATCTAACAGAGAGAATAATAATTTCCTACAAGTTTTGTATATTTTTATTACCAACGTGACTAATTCACGTGAATTGAAGCTGGAATTTTATTAACCTAGCAAACTAAATGCTATAGTGTTTCGTAACGTTTTATTAAGTTTTTTATTTATTTTATATCTTCAAGTCGATAAGTTAGGTATCTCCTGAATATGGCATCGAGTTATGTACTCTTAACAGATCTAAAGTGAAATACAGAAGTTAAAGAAAAAAGTATTTAAAGTAATAACTCTTTGATTGAAAACATTATTTACTTTGAACACATAGTGTGCTACGAAACTGAGCAGACGACATCGAATAGGATAACATCATAGAACTTATTGAAGGAAATGAAAAATTATATATAGGATAGGATATATTCAAGGACCTTATAAATAGTTTAGACGTTCTTTGCATATAGGTACCTATTACTTTCGGCTTCGCCTCGTTTTATTTGGCATCCATTCGTGTCGTTTTTTATTCCTATTCAAAGATCCTCTATTACTCTATCTATACCTACTGTTGGGTTGGCATTCCATAGAACTAGAATACATATATCACAGTGGTACCGTAATACCGTTACAAATTAATTGAATTATATTATAGCATGAAATAACTTCGTGTTTATTATTATTCCTAGTGTTCAATATGCACGCATCGAGATAAATAGCACCTAACTCTCTAGGTAGGTTAAACAGAAACAATATTTTGTTCAACAAAACAAGTACGCAAGACAATATGTAGATAATAGTAGGTATAGCGCCTTGACCGTCAACTGTTCCATTATGTTACCGTCTGTCGGTCGGTCGGTAACAATTAAAATACCGTTAGAAATGGTTAGGTATTTCTATTCGCTCAAACCTGATAATAAGGACTTGGGTGTCAATAACTTTTTAAATAAGTTACTTGCCACGAGATAGATAAAATTTGTTTTAATTCGAGAAAGTATATAGGGTGAGCTTTAGTGTTAGTATTTTTCCTCCAACAAACATGAGACTGGTAGTGCCTACCAGACACATAATTTTCTGAAAATGCCAAACTACTGAATCGATTAGATTAAAATTTGGTATGGATAATATGGATATAAGTTTAAAACCTCGGAAAAGGCTACTTTCCCGTGTCGCAGCGTAGCGTAGTCAAAACTGCAGTACCTTCCCTTAAAATTATTAAGTAATTTCTATTCATCAGATCCTTTTTGTTTCAGTATTCTTCATACCGCAAAGATGGGTAATGGCCATCATGGGTTTCCTGGCGGTTGCGAACGCGTACACGATGAGAGTGTGCCTCAACATCGCGATCACGCAGATGGTGCGGCGAAAGGCCGCTTCACCGTTGGATAGCGGCTCATGTCCTGGAGAGAATATGGAAGAGGAAGCAGCCGATGCTACGGTATGTTCACCTTACTTCAAAAATGAAAGTTACTCCTTTATTTTTAGTGCGGTTTCAGATGTCGCGCGGATAGGTACTCGCGAAACTTCAAAAGCTGATGAGCGTTGTGTGATTTCGTTAGAGCTTTTTTTGATCCGTTGTGGATCTCTAATAACCATCGATAGAGCATCTAAGTCAAGCATTACAGATTTATGAGAGAGACAGAGATTAGGTATTTGTTGTCACCCGTTCATGGCATCGAGATGAATCAAAAGTCCACTGCTCTACATAGGTCTCTCTCTATTCTGTTGGGAGCAGAATAATACTGCAGTATACTGTCTAGATGGGTACCAACACAGTGCCAGATATTCTGCCGGAAACCACTAGTTTGAATATATTGTATCCCACTTATTATTAATTTTTAAAATAACTGGGTTTTCGAGAGTGACCATCAAAATGTCTTAAAGTGGACGAGTGCTACAACAGTATTGCACCGGCCTATGTTAATCCAATTCATGTTAAGCACTGTTCTGGTAATGGGCAGGCATGATGCTTTTGACCATCAGGAAGCACCTTGCTCGTCTCGTCACTTAACTCCAGGTACCCCTACTCATAACTATTACTGAATCCTTTGTTCTTGAAGTGAGTTTGACGTAGTTATGTTCTAACAGGAAGTAACAGGATTTGACTGGGACGAAGAAACCCAAGGCATTATCCTGAGCGCATTCTACTACGGCTACATAGTCACGCATTTGCCAGGTGGCATGCTGGCGGAGAGGTTCGGTGGAAAATACTCTCTTGGCTTCGGAGTGCTAAGCACAGCAGTCTTCACGTTGCTGACGCCGTGGACAGTCAGTGCTTGGGGCGCTACTGGACTTATAGTACTAAGGGTGCTTGAAGGTCTTGGAGAGGTATGCATTCAGTTTTTTGGATGATTTTTGAACCAAGATTTAGGGATACCTAGGTCTATGTAAGGTTGAGGATCAATCAAGTCACTTTCTTGTCTTCCTGTGTGGAATCTTGCAAATCAAATTTCGAGCACTTCAATGCTGACCTCACTTCAAAAACCCCCATTAAAATCGCTATATTTCGTAAAGGAAGCGAGATAGAGCCAAAACATAAAAACGTGGTTTCAGATTTTAGTCTACATTTTCTCTTTGATTATTATACGACTTCAAGCTTCTTGCATTCTTTGCAGGGCACTACTTTTCCAGCTTTAAACGCAATGCTAGCCAGATGGGCGCCAGTATCAGAACGAGGACGGATGGGGTCTTTAGTGTTTGGTGGAGCTCAAATCGGCAACATTGCAGGGACTTATGTGTCTGGACTGGTCATGCAGGACTCTGGAGACTGGCAGTCAGTGTTCTACCTGTTCGGAGCGATTGGCATCTTGTGGTTTATTCTTTGGGTAAGCGTTTCGATCAGAAAAATGAAGTGGTAGTGGGCCGGTCATATCTGCCGAAGAACTGACAGCTCAAGAATAGTGTTTTTAGTGGAGACCGTGTCTAGGCAAGCGTAGTGTAGGACGACCTTTGGCTAGATGTAGCGATGATGTGTACGCTATGGCTGGCAAAAGGTGGATGGGAAGATCCGATGTTCGGGCTCAGTAGCGCGCCTTAGGAGAACCCTACGTCAAGCAAAGGAAGAAAGTGTTCTAATTTAGATTAATTGTCTGTACTCTACCTTTTGGTAGTAGTTAATTCAGAAAAGGTGCATAGAAGACATCAGCAGTTCTCTTCGAGTGATTTTCTATAAGAAAAGTTTTTCAACGCAAGGGTTTACCTAGTACAATACCTTCATAAAGGCCATAACGCACTGTGCGGTCTTTCGTCAGTTTTCTTTTTCTAATTTGACTTGATGGTTCAAATAACGGTATAACAATCATGTTTCTATTTTCAGGCTCTTCTCTGTTACAACGACCCAGAATCACACCCTTACATATCTGACTCTGAGAAGAAATATTTGGAAGAAGCTCTAGGAAGGCACCGGACAAGCCAGCCTTCTGCGATTCCTTGGAAAGCAATATTCATGTCTGTGCCTCTATGGGCCTTGGTTTGCGCACAGGTAAATAAATAAATTTATTTTATTTTATATTTATTATATTATTTTTTTTGGCATCAGTCACATCTTAGGTCTAAAAACGCTACATACATAGCAGGTGATATAAAAATATATTTAACCTAGCGGGGTGGCCGAGCGGATGAGGCTGGAGACCTTGCGATCTGATGGTCGCGGGTACGAATCTCGGTGGCAGTCATGCGTAAATAATTTTTTTCGGTCGAAAAAATCTATGTATACATCCCACGTTCTCGCAACGGTGAGGGAAAACATCGTGAGGAAACCGGCATGTCGTAGAACCAAAAGTTCGAAAACATGTGTCGAGTGCACGAAAGGAGCCTCTTCGAGGCGCACTTGAAATCCTTTCACCACACTGGTTTGAAGGAACTAGTGACACGATAAGAAGATGAAGACCTAGCGGGGTCGGTTTCGTTATATACTCCGAACTAGTTTGGTTAACTGTATCTTATTCTTATACAAATTGGCTCCGACGGAAGACCAGCGTCTTATCTAAAAAGTAAATGCTGAGTCGGAGACCTATTTGCGTCATATCTCGGACGATCGGAGATCCCGTTATATCTCGGAGCGTAGGTGTACTGTACCTTAGGTACCTATATCGAGCAGCTGAATTCGATATACCTAAGTTCTTTATGTATCAGTCGGTGGTTATTTCAGAGTACAGTAGGTATTTAAAGCGATTTAGTACTTATGAGTTTTTATATCGAGTCTTGGCATTGTCGTCTTATAAATTAGTAAGTAGGTACATTCCATTCATGGAAATACAAATGAATAAATCATGACTTGTTATTTCTAACAAGTGTCATCTAATTATTACAACACATTGAGGAGCACGATCAATTAGGTATATGTTCAGTCATAAACAGTTTTTAGGAATGTATTAGGTACCTACCTATTCAAGATCAATTCATAAGATGCCAATCACATAGAAAATAGCTCATACTATGTAGGTATATTGGTCAATCAGTATCAAGGTTGCCTGGAAGAGAACGCTGCTTAGCGATAAGGCCGCCCCTTGTACAGTCGGCTCTGTAATTGTCTTTACACCCAGCTTACGCCGATGTTCTTTTGTGATTAAACTACTTGTGGTTTATATTAGGGGTATATCTTAAGTGTTTCTATCACATCAGTAATTTATTCACACACAAATATAGGTAGTAGTTACCTAACGCAATAAAAAGGAGGCTACGTCATACACCTAACAAACAGTAAGATAGAAATATCAGAGGACTATGAATAGGTAAGTATACAATATAAGTGTGTTCAGGTGTTGCAAATCAAATTCTGATTGAGAAAAATATTTGCATTCACAGATCGGTCACGACTACGGTTATTTCACGATGGTGACTGACCTCCCGAAATACATGACTGGTGTCCTCAAATTCGACATACACAGGACGGGCACACTCGCAGCGCTGCCATATTTGGTGATGTGGATAAGCTCGATTGCATTCGGCTGGATGTGCGACAAAATTGTGAAGAGAAATTGGATGACGGTCACGAATGCTAGGAAGACTTTTACTACTATCGGTAAGTTATGCTGTGATAGGTTTTTATATCGAAAATAATATACCACGTTTGAAAGGAATCACATCGTGTGAAAAAAAGTCATAGAGCAGAAAAAAAAAGTGTTCTTTATCTCATGACATCATTACAAGCTAGCTGATTATGTTATGCTAGGCTATGTTATGTTATATATAGGGTTATGTTGTTATATATGTAGGGTAAAACAGGGTTAGAAACCCCAAAAGTATAGGTGTCCCTTTCAATAAATATTTACTTTTGAAAATCAAAAGAAAGTAATAATAGGCAAAGCTTATATTGCATATTTTTTGTGCTTTCTACTATATAAGGTTTTAGGAAAAAGGGGCACCACTGTTTTACCCCATCGTATATGGGGTAAAACAGTGGTGCCCCTTTTTCCTAGATAGGTACCTTATAAATTTTCTTGAGACTCCTTGGATGACAAGTTTACCAAGGTAAACGTAGGGCTTTTGCAAAGGGCTAGGGCAAAATGTATTGCTGGCAGAAGTCCCACGCTACTGTCTGATCGCACAGTAGCAAAGTAGGTAGATTAGAAACCACTGACTGATGATTATAAATATTCTTTCAGCGTCTGTCGGTCCAGGAATCTGCATGATCCTAGCATCTTATTCAGGCTGCGACACGCAAACTGTCGTGATCCTATTTACTGCATCGATGGGTCTCATGGGAGCCTTCTACCCCGGAATGAAAGTCAACGCGTTGGACCTCAGCGGCAACTACGCGGGCACAATCATGGCTATCGTAAACGGCATTGGTGCTATCACTGGCATTATAGCACCATACTTGGTTGGACTGTTGACTCCTGACGTAAGTAGCAGAAATAAGCTTTTTTAGGTGACGAGAAGTGCTAAGCGCTTTTCTTAATGGAAAGAGATCATGCCATTTGAGCTCTATAGGACTTTGACTTTACCTAGATCCAATGCACCTATGTTTCCAAAACGCTGCCACTGGCGGTATTTCAAAAGTAATTCCTTATGTCAGGTAGGTATCCCAATTAGATATTCAAGAAAATTGTAAGTAGTAGGTAGGTACCAATTAATAGAGGTAAAGTTATCGATTTGCATAAGGTACTCAGGCCTATAAATATTTAGTGCGTGATGAATAAGGATTTATGATAGGAAATTGCTATGCATTGGAGGAAACTAATAAAATTAGGTAAATTATTATAAAGATGAGATAGGTGATTTTTATGCAAGGTTGGCCTAGATTGAAACCTCGTTACATATTTCTAACTTTAATGACTAACCAAGCAAAACTTAGTTATCTTATGTAAATAGTTAATAGTCGTGTCTATAATATGCTTTAAATTATTGATAATAAATAAAACGGAAACCATTAATCACATTGTGAGACATTAAACCTAATGCTCATTAGGATCATAGCAGAATAGGAACATCTGACAGTAAATGGCAAGCACCGGCTCCGGAATACACTTTACGTG
Source organism: Lobophora halterata (assembly GCA_932526365.1). NCBI lineage: Eukaryota > Metazoa > Arthropoda > Insecta > Lepidoptera > Geometridae > Lobophora > Lobophora halterata. The sequence continues at coordinate 6,684,011 of OW052012.1, forward strand.
GATGTCACCGATGTCGTGTTATGTGTAATGTATGACAACCGAGGCTGCAGTTTTGCAAAGCCATCACTCATTCAGAATGGGTCACTGAGTACGTTTGCATGTCCTATGACAAATGACATGGACGCAACATAATGGAAAATTGCATGCATATTTATATCAGCCTTACTAGCGTAGCAGGCGGGTTTAGCACTAAAAGTCTCTATGGTTTGCTCTCAAGCTACATTGCAGGACCTAAAAAACAGAGTTACTGGAAATTCACAATCTCTGCACAGCTATAGGTACTATTGGCACTGAAATGGAACAAGTAAACCGCATTTTTTTGGGGTGTAGGACTTGAAGTAGCGCCTTAAACTTTATTTTGCTAGCAGGCAGCGTTGTCACTGACTCAGGTTCAGACAAAAAAATCTAAATAATATCATTAACTTTTGAAAATAGTTTGACCTTGGTCTGTATTGTTAAGTTACTTCATCTAACAAAAACTTGTCTATTCCAGAGCACGTTAGTACAATGGCGTCTGGTGTTTTGGATAACGTTGGCAGTTTTCATCATCACAAACTTGGTGTTTGTCGCGTGGGCTTCCGGAGATGAGCAATGGTGGAACAGTGTTTCAGAAGACTCCAGTAAACAGAAACAAGAAGTAGAAGCGAATCATTCCGTCAATGCTGAGGTCAAGATTTAAAGAGATTCCGATCTGTTTTGGGCAAAGTAAGGAAGTCCCGTCAAATGGAGGCTATTCGCATTTTTCCTGTACGAGAACTTGTAAATATTATTTAGATCTTGTGGATGATTAGATAGCTCCTCTTGACGTGCGTAGTTTAATAATGGACATGGTAGTTGTGAGTGACTTTAGTGCTTGATGTGGTTGCCATTTTCAGCTTCGTTTTCGTTACTCGAGATCAATAGTTTTAAGGTATTTATTTTTACTAAATCAATTGTGCGACATTTAAGTTTATACAGTGCAATAATGTATGTCTGTGTTTTTTGTATGTTTGAATTAAATTATCGCTTTCGTGAAAAAAAGTGGATGTAAGAACAGGTGTTTTTTGTACTTGAATGTCAAGGTTAAAAGACCCATTAAGCGTTATAACAGGCATTAGAAAAATGTAACTCCGTCGAGGTTGTTAGAAAGTTGTACATATTTTGTTAAATTTTTTTTCGTAATAATAATAAGACATAATCTAGTTTTAGATGTACAGTACAAATAGATTTTTTTTTATGTGATAGTAAAATAAATTAAGTAATTTACATAACATTTTAAGTTCATAAAATTTACTTGATACAACAAGCAAATACAAGAACGTTCGTAAGTATATTAGTACGAATTAGTAATATATAAAAAGTTAAAAACATACTTATTCATTAAAGTGTGAATACTGTCTCAGTGTCTCTTATATGTCCATTTAAAATATTTTTTGTAGAATCTGAACAAGCACTTTCATCTAATAGAATTATAAAATGAATATGAGTATCGGTGTGCTATAAATTAAGAATTGAAATATTTGGAAAAATCATTATTGCCATTGTGTTTTACTACAAGCAAACATATATTCAATTATTTTTACGATAATTTATCTTTCGTTACTAAGTCTGTACGACTTTCAACATTTACGAAACACCACATAAGTAGAAAAAAAACCATGGTAACACAAAATTACGTGAACCAACGCAGATTTCCTTCAGTGATCGCATAACATGCCCACACAAAAAACGTCATCACATTGTTCATTTGGTGTAGAATAAAAAAATGAGAGGCTGTGAACAAACTGTATTTAGGTATAATTGAAATAACAAATCAGTGTTCAAAGCAGTGCCATTTCACAGATCTGACGCTCTTACATTGTGTGGTTTTCGCATTGACTAGTTATTTGAAACGCGCTTTATATAAAACAAGTTAAGGGGAATCCTCAAGGCAAATTTCCATACAAAATGTTTCGGACAAATACTCAAAAAGTACGCCGTATTATAGTAATTATTTCACAATATTCGTTTCGTCCATGTTTTTCGATTTCGTCAACAAAAAAAGTGAAAGGTTTCATACTTTAATTTAGATTTTATACGTGTTTTAAAATTAACCCTACTAACTTAAAAAAACGTATAAAATCTAAATTAAAGTATGAAACCTTTCACTTTTTTTGTTGACGAAATCGAAAAACATGGACGAAAGGAATAGTGTGAAGAAATTATCATAATACGGCGTACTTTTTGAGTATTTGTCCGAAACATTTTGTATGGAATTGGATTTGAGGATTAGCCTTAAAAAGTACTACAGCTTATTACAATAACACTTATTATTTATGTATGCATGTAGTTCGACTTGTAGCACGAGAAAAACCTTAGTGATTAAACAATAATAATATCGTATGAATAGACTTATTCTAAGATATTTTTAGATTTTTTTTGAATAAAATCTTTCAGAAATCAACATGTTCCTTATTTTATATAAAATAATAAGATATCTAGTACTGTACGAGTTACATAAAATTCTGATGATATCTTTCTTTACTCAAAGGTTTTCTATAAGAAAACTAAGGCCCAGAGTCCCACGTGCCGTTATCTCGCACGCACACTTGTACAATTTAACACCCTGATCACAAGTACCGAGTACTCGACCGAGACAGTAAAATGTTACTCAGCCGAGACAGTCAAAGCTTACATCACTCGCTCAGCCGAGCACTCGGCGCTATGTTTATACGTACCGAGTACTCGGCCGAGAGCACTGTCTCGGCCGAGTACTCGGTACGTGTGATCTAGGCATTAAAAGATACAATTGACTATCAAAACAAAAATAAACTTAAACATTTTGTGAGGTGTAACAATTTCACCGCTTCAATTCAGTCAATTTATGATCTTCATATATGTACAAATGTGCGAGTGAGATAGCGGCGGGCGGGATTCTGGTCCTTAAACGGTTAAGCTCACCTTTGTATAATGTTCATGCCTTTTATAATTAGGAACCTGTGCGTTATACTCATTAAGTGTACAATTAATTAATAACGTCAAAGTAAGAAAGTAACAAAATATAATTTATTTTAATAACTTACAAAAACAAACATGAAATAAATTAAGTATAAGTACCTACCTACTTATAAATATTTTAACATACAACATATAGCGCATAAAAAATATTCTTCATATAGATGCGGTAAGATTAAACATTGGAATTTATAATACTTATCCCACGTAAGAAGTATTGGATTTCTTGGCGTACATACTGTCTTTTTTTATTTTCTTTCGTTTCTATTATTTACAGTCCTTGAAAAAATGGACGTTTTACCGAGTGGGAGGTGCCTCGATATTCGATTCGAAGGTCGTGGGTTCGAAACCTGTCGTACGAGTGCACAAATGGATTTTTCTGTTCAAAAAATCTTTGTGTATAAAACATGCGCTTAACGGTGAAGGAAAACATTGCGAGGAAACCGGCACGTTCTCTAGAACTTTTTAGGTTCTAACCTAAAAAGTTCAATAACATGTGTAGACATAAGAGCTCGAAAGAAGCCTCTTTCAGGCTCACTTGAAATCCTTTCACCACACTGGTTCGAAAGAACTAGTATACGATAAGAAGAAGAAGTATTCTATGCTTCTTAATAGATAAAGGTTCGTTTAGAATAGTTCCAGTACTGAGGCCGGGCTTTGAGGAGTTTCACTCAAGTCGCTTCTATGACTCAGGATGTGTAACGCCATCTTTGGGGTGATGTTAGTTATATCCATGCTTCGAAGCCTTTCTTCTGCATTAGCGGGATTCTTGTTGAGAAATGCGCGAAGACGTCTGGCGTCATCGTAATCCAAGTTGAGCAGTTGGCAGGCTTGGATCAATCTAAATGATATAAGGATTGGTGAGTTTTTGAAGTGAAAACGTCTTTAGGCGCGCTGAGCTAAATGTTTTGTGGGTATTGAATGTGACTGAGCTCGTAACGCTCGGTCATGTAACGCTCTTTCGGGTACAGTTGGCTCGAGTCGACAGCTATAGGTATTGAATGAGACTGGCAGTTATGTCTGCCAGCAATTTATGCAAAATTTAAAAAAAAGCTCCTTGGTTATGTAACGCTTGTTCGGGTAAAGTTGGCTGCAGTCAGTCGACTAAAGTGATGAAGTTTTCACTTCTGTCATGTGGTTTTAAACAAACGAAATAGGTATTTTGTCTTATAATAATTTAAAATGCTCATAAATTTAAAAGAGATATACTTACCTACGACAGGGGAAGGTTTGATGATTGATATTTATATGGATCGCTCACTACGTTTTTTGTAGAACAAAGACCTAATATTATCAGTACTTGCGTATAGGTTTTTTTTTTAATTTAAATAGATTTGACGTAGTAAGTACAATAACTGATTTGTTAATTAGTTTTAAAGCATTCATGATTGCTTTGTAAAACGGGAATAAAATTAATATTAAAAATAAAGAAAATTGTTTTCATTTGCCAGAAAGACATTAAAACATTTAGGTAGGTATTCTCATTTCAACTAAGTTAAAAAAATTGTGTATTTTTTTCGTCCGACGATACCAGTCGAACCGCTCATCCGATCTTAATGAAATTTGGCAGCTGGGTAAGTTCTAAAAATTTTTCAAGTTTGTAGGAGAGACAAATCCGTTCAGGGATTTAGGTGTGTGAGGTCAAAGTTTGGAACTCACTACTATTAGTACTACTCGGGCGAGTAAACATGACACCTGACTCGAATGACGTTTGTGCAAAGCACAGCGTGGAATTGAATAATCTTGATAGAGAAGAGGTCCTGTAATACTTGGTAATGATAAGTAATGATAAGGCTTCGCAATTAGAGGCAGAAACACGGAGGGCGCCGCGCGGGGCAGCGGGGGAAGCATCAAGTTCCGAGCCACGTGTCAGCCAGGTGTCATGTTGATTCGCCCGAGTTGTAGTTGTAATACAACAGAATACTTACTTTCGCAACTGGTTGACTTGCGAAGCAGCTTGGTTCGGCGGCGCGAAGGCGGGAATCAGGTTTCTCTTCACGTCGTGCGTTACCTGCATCGTGCCACCCAAGTTGAACCAGTTGTCAGCTATCACCTCCTGTGAACAAACATGTTATTGGTATGATTTAATTTTAATTCGGCTCGGGTTTTTTTTATGTAATAGAATTCGATGAATTAGGCAGGTATGTATGTTTAATAGTCTGGCTGTTTGGCGCGCCTTCTAGGCTATAATAGTACGATGACACACGGCTTTTTTACGCGCTTTAGGCGCGCACAGCGGGAGAGAGACAGAGAGATCTGGACCGCTATCATCTGCATTGCGTGTCCCTAATGCCTGGATCACACGTACCGAGTACTCGGCCGAGGCAGTGCTCTCGTCCGAGTACTCGGTACGTATACACCTAGCGCCGAGTGCTCGGCTTAGCGAGTGATGTAAGCTTTCACTGTCTCGGCCGAGTGTACGTGTGATCTAGGTATAAGATTGGCCTGAAACTTGCCTGGAATATGTGTTCATCTATGAGCGCGGCTATGTACGCTCGGATGCGCGCGCTCAGCACCGGCGCGAGGCGGGACGACGCGGCGGCGAGGTGAATGCACAGGCCGGAGAGGCGAGCACAGCGAGGGAGAGACAGAGATGTCCGGCTCCGCGATTATCTGCATTACGTGTCCCTAAGATCGGGCTAAGACTTGCCTTGCCTGTACGCTCGGATGCGCGCGCTCAGTACCGGCGCGAGGCGAGACGATGCGGCGGTAAGGCAAGTGCACAGTTCGGAGAGAGGCTAGCCCAGTGGGGGAGTGACAGAGATTTCCGGCTCCGCGGTTATCTGCATTATGTGTCCCTATAACGTACTGAGACTTGCCTGGAATATGTGTTCATCTATGAGCGCAGCTATATACGCTCGGATGCGCGCGCTCAACACCGGCGCGAGGCGGGATGACGCGGCGGCGAGGCGAGTGCACAGACCGGAGAGAGGCGCGCACAGCGGGGGAGAGACAGAGAGGTCCGATTCCGCAGTCATCGGCATTGCGTGCCACCTGGAAATCATGTAGCTTTAGAATTCACCTACTGAGTCTAGTTTGATACAATAATAATCAAGGTCTTACAAAAACATAGACAACCTACTTTTTGACTGAAAAGTGACAGGGAAGCAAATTACGCAATTTCGTTTACTTCGACAACATTGTATTTTTTTTCAGTTATTTTGATATAAAAACTAATTTTGATAAAATTTCTATGGGACCAATCTGAAAGTATATCCTACAAATTTCCTAAATCGGTTGATAAACAACAAAGTTCTGAGGTCACAAACATTAAAAAAAAACATTCAACCGAATTGATAACTTCCCCTTTTTTTGAAGTCGGTTAAAAATGAAGACGCTCAAAGTCATATAATCAATAAAAATACTACTGAACCGATTGAGCTGAAGTTCTGGATTGAAACATTCAAGATCTGGATAAGGACATTGGCTACTTCTTATCCGGTACCACGCGGGAAAAGCCGTAGGGAGCAAAATTTTGGTTTGTCTTTCATAAAAGTAGTGTGATTATATACAAGTCCTATTAATCTCCTCCGAGGTAAACCAGTGTGGTCAAGCTGGCCTAATTAGACCATCATTCAGATCTATCACAAAAGGAACTGTGATGTTGAACCCAAGAATCGAAAAGTCCTATTAATCTCGTTCAGTCTCTCGACATTTTTTTTAACTTTGATTAAAAGACGAATACTATTATCACTACATGATCGGCGTCTGAAGTCAAGGATTGAAATTGTCAAGGGTTGAAGTGAAAGATAAAATTCGAGAGAACGTCGTCTCGCTTTACACACAATACACACACCCACACAGTTTACTTTAAAAAAGTTTTCTTTGCACAGTATTCTTACTAGTGTCAACTTACTTTTGTCTCTTGTAGTCTTTTAGACCGGCTTTAAACTCGAGCACTATGTGGTCGGCCAGTGCGGCTAGACCCGAGTCTTGCAGGTGCGCGAGTAGACCCGGCGCGTCTAAGAACACTGCAGCTTCTTCCACCAAGTAATCGCCTTCTAACGGTTCTGCAACCGCTGGGTTTGCTATCGGCCTTGTCTGAAATTTTGCATACTATTTTCAACAAAACAAAGTAAGTTTTTGTGAATTCATTTATATACAGGTTGTATGTAAATGGCCATGCCACATGGAGGACATTAATTAATTCCTCGTGTCAATTGTCCGGTTTCAGTCGGTTCCATGGAAGGTAAGTACTTTAATAATTAAAAATAGAAAGTTTTGTTTGATGGAGACATAAGTACCTTCATGTTTGAAAGTCAGTAATACTGGGACAGACTGGGACAACCGGTATAAGTTTTTGATGATCGATGGAAAATGCGTGAGCCAATATAGTTAAAGACCCGGAAATAACGCGCGCGAAGCCACTGCCCGTAAACACTGTGAGAGTGGGTGGATTTTTAATAGAGTAAGAAAACTAAATTACACTCACAATATCAAATAATACGCTGCTTCTTCTGGCGATTTCAGTCATAGCTTGCTTCTTAGATTCCAAGTTGATTTCATCCAAAGATAAGCCCTCTGCAATTTCATACGCTGCAAGATAAATCAGTATTATTAATAAGCTAATATTAGACACTTCCTATCATATAATCAAGGTGGAAAAGTTTGAGATGATGGATGATTACAATAAGTAGATGTGACCAAATTGCAACCAAGGTCCCAGGGGTTGGCTAGCAATGAAACTCTGTATATAAGGTATATAACAGGTATATTACTATGTATAAGTAGGGGGCATATACAAATTCCAATTGAACCTTAACACTATTGGAAAACGTAACGGTTGCGTGTTCTATCTGACAAGTGCTGCCATCTAGTTTAATTCCGTGTAACTATTGCATAATACTTTGAACATACTGCCCACCAAGAACAATATTGGCAATTATTGTTCTTACAATTTTGGTTACACTATTATACAAGTATTACTGAAAACAATAAGGTTGGTATAACAGAGTTTACAATTTTAACATATTGACACAAGAGTGAATAAAGGACCGTAATCAAACTCAACCTCAAACAAAAAAAAACAACTATACAAACTTAAATCTTATTAAACAAAAAACTTAAATCTTACGTTTTCAAATTTGATTAACATATGTAACAATAACTTAATAATTATAGTACACAGTCTGGTATTTGAAGTAACTATTTCAAATTGACAAAACTTAACTGAAGAAGCGCTTTACAATTTTATGACACAAAGTTTTTATTCGCAAACAGGTAGCATTATTAATTTAGAAGTTGGACGTTTCATCAGGGAGTTTTTTGTGCGGAGTGTTACCACCCTGGTGACATTGTGCGCATCAGGATGCTTAGCCACAATTTTCCCTAACAACCATCTACTTGGGGGTAAATCATCCTCCTTGACCAAAACAATATCACCCTCTTTGGGTTCTGGAATTTGTTCTCTCCATTTGTATCTTTGCTGCAATGTGTGTATATAGTCATTAGACCAACTGCGCCAAAAGTCCTGCAACATACGCTGGGTGAGTTGCCAACGTCTTAAACTTGAAACGTTTGAATCTACATAATTATTATCCGGTATCGCAACAAGCGGCTCTCCTACCAAGAAGTGGCCTGGGGTTAGAATGGAATCTTTATCCGAGACATCGCCCTCGATTCTTGATAAAGGTCTTGAGTTAAGGCACGACTCTACCTGAGCCAATACCGTGGACATCTCTTCATACGTAAGAGTGGTGTTTCCAATAACTCTTTTCAAATGGTATTTGGTAGATTTTATAGCTGCTTCCCATAACCCACCAAAGTTTGGTGCCCGAGGTGGAATAAAATGCCATGCTGTGCCGTTTGAAGCAAGACTTTCAGCTATTTCTCTGCCCACCGTGGACTGTTCGGCGTTGAATAAGATCCGTAGCTCTCGTGCAGCACCAATAAAATTGGATCCATTATCACTGTAAAGATCAGTGCATAGACCACGTCTAGCTACAAATCTTCGAAACGCTGCTAAAAAGCCTTGCGAGGTCAAATCGCTGACTACTTCTATATGGACAGCACGAGTTACCATACACACAAAAAGGCATATGTACCCTTTATATGAGTGATGTCCCCTTCCTTTAGTGGTTCTTATATCAATCGGTCCAGCATAATCGACACCGCTCTTTTTGAATGCCCGACACGGCGTTACACGAACTGACGGTAACTGTCCCATAAGTTGGGGTTTGATAACTGCAGCGTTTCTGACACAAACTGTGCATTTCCGGACGTGATTTTTCACTAACTGTTTAGCTCCGATGATCCAATACTTTGTGTACAAAAAACTAAGCATCAGTTGCGGTCCTCCGTGCAAGGTACTTTTATGAGCATAGTCAACCAAAAGTCTTGTAAAGTTTCCCTCTTTTGGTATAATAATTTGGTGTTTTTTGTTTTCAGGAAACTGCGAGTTTTCGAGCCTTCCACCAACTTTCAAAATTTTCTGCTCATCCAAAATGGGATTCAAAGATAACAATTTGCTGTTTCTTTTCAGATTTCTTTGCTTTTCTAAACTTTCAATTTCGGCTGCGAAATACTCTTTCTGACATAGCTTGATACAATTTCTTTGTGCTTCTTCGATCTCTTCACAGCTTAGTATTTCACTTTTATGTCGTATCGTCTTAGGTTTTCTCAAATTCAGAAAACGTCTACAATATGCTATCACTCTTATGAATTTAGTGAATGAAGAAAATCTATCCCAAATGTTATTGGCATTTGAGACGTGCATGCATACTTTCTTCGTAGCTTCTTCTAGGTCGGTTTGTAATTCTTTAGGCTTGCCCTTTTTAATCTCTTTTTGTTTAAGCATTTCAGGTCCATTCAACCAGATAGGCGACTTCATCAACTCCGCAGGACTAACTCCTCTTGAAGCCAAATCTGCTGGGTTTGATTTGGAAGTTACATGGTTCCATTGATGTGGTTCTAGAGTTTCCAATATAGTCGTAACTCTATTGGCAATAAATGTTTTCCACCTGCTCGGGTGGCTGTTTAACCAAGCCAAAACTACTGTGGAATCTGTCCATGCAACCCAGTTGCTCTTGGGGATGTCCATTACTGTGCCGGTTTCCGCTAGAAGTTTTGCCAAGAGAACAGCTCCGCATAATTCTAGTCGTGGTACCGATACTTGTTTTATCGGTGCCACCTTCGTTTTCGCTGCTACTATATTGACATGAATTTCTCCATCAGCTCTTACCGAACGAATATAAACAGCGGCAGCATAAGCTACTTGAGACGCATCACTGAAACCGTGCAACTCAGTCAGCGTGTCATCGACAGTGCATCCCAAGTGACGGGGTATCTTCATCTGCTCCAGACTATGAAGGCTTTCTCGGTAAGTGGTCCATTCTTTCAGTATACTTTCTGGTACTTCTTCATCCCAAGTAACACCTGCTAACCAAAGCTTCTGTATTAAAATTTTTGCTACGACTATAGTAGGGGCGACCCAGCCCAAAGGATCAAACAATCTAGCAATATCTGCGATAATATTTCGTTTGGTTACAGGTACTTGCTGCGTGGGAAGAGTCACCGAGTAATGGTAAGAATCATCGCAACGGTTCCAGGTGAGTCCTAAAATTTTCATTATAGAATCTGTTTTTATTTGCAGTGTCTTATTCTTATCCTCTATACCTTTCCCTTCCATTATGCTTGCTAACAACTCTTCGCTATTACTCGACCATTTCTGAAGATGAAATCCTGCTGCTTTCAAAAGTTCTTTCATCTGCTGATAGACTTCAAGACCTTCATCTGCAGTCTGGATTCCGGTAAGTAGATCATCCATATAGTAGTCCGTAGGAACTCTTTCTGCGGCCACTGGATATTTGTGACCTTCATCAGCGGCAACTTGCATGAGACTTCGAACTGCAAGGTGAGGTGCACATGCGGTTCCAAATAAAACTCTTACTAATTTATAATCCGTTATTTCTTTTTCAGGACTGCTTCGCCAGAGAATTCGTTGGAAATTAGCATCCTCTTCATTAAGCCTTACTTGATGATACATTTTTTCAATGTCTGCCACTAGAACCACCGGATGTTTTCGCCAACGAGTAATTATGTGTCTGAGCTCCATCTGCAACGTCGGTCCAACCATCAGTTCATCATTCAGGGAGATACCATTTGTCCCCTTAGAAGAAGCGTTCATGACTATCCTGACCTTTGTTGTGTCCTTATCTTCTCTGATGACTTCATGGTATGGTAAATATATTGCATCTTTTTCTTTCTCGTCATCCTGTACTGGTACCATATAATTAAGATTTAAATATCCTTCAAAGGTTTTCTGATATTCTTCTTTTAGTTTGTCATTTTTGGCCAGTCTTTTCTCTAAAGACTGCAATCTTTTTATTGCTGTTGCTTTGGTATTTCCTACTCTACTTGCAGGATTTTCGCTTTTTAAGGGAAGCCTGACAACATATTTTCCTTCAGCATCTCTGATTGTAGTTTGTGCATAGAACTCTTCGCATTTACTTTCTTCTTCCGTTAATATTTTCTTTTCTTCATAAATCGATTCCGCCTCTAGTTCCCAAAATCGTTTAAGCAAATCCTCTTCCGTATTTATGGTGCCATGCATCACTATAATTTCTTCTTGGTTCGTTGCAGCTACCAAACCTGAAACAATCCAACCAAATGAAGTGGCTTGAGCAACCAAACATCCATTAGGGTCCTTCATTAATCCTTCTTTCAATATTTGACCATAAACTTCGGCTCCGAGCAAAACGTCTATTTTATTAGGAGTATGATATTCTGAATCGGCCAATTTGATACCTGCTGTTTTTAACCATTGTACTTCTTCTATTGGTTTGCTGGGAAGCAAAGAAGTAATGCTCGTTAAGACATGTGCTTTGACTTGTACACTTGCCTCAGGTTGAACTCTTGATGTTAGTTTTAGTTGCACCACAGCTCGTGAGTTGAGTGACTTACCACCTACGCCAGTAATTGTTCCTCGTAGAGGTGTCTTTTTAAGTTCAACAGCTGCACGACTGCTTCTGACACAAAGGACGCCTGTGACCCTTGATCCAGCAACGCTCTTACCGCATGATATGCTCCATTTCTACCTTCGGCATTAACGACTGCTGTCGCTAGTATGACTGACTGGTTACGTACGGCAGCAGTATGCGTTTGTATTTCTTCATCGGGTTCTTCAACTGGTTCCTCTTCAGATTCATCAGCATACTCTTCGCCTTCTCCGACGTCTTCTGTCAACATGGCCGTAAGTATTTTCTCTTTGCTTGCCGTTCTGGGGTGTAGTAAAGTATGGTGATGGCGTCGGCATATCCTACATTTTAGTGGATTTTTACAGGACTTGGCGGCATGATTGACTCCCAAGCAGTTAAAGCAAATCCCGTTCTTCAACACAAAATCCCGACGTGAATCACAATCCATGGATTGGAATTGCCTACACACAAACAACTTATGATTTTCCGAACACATTTGACAACTTGTTGTTTGCTCCGCGGCATGCATAGATTTTAATGACTTATGAACCTTATTGATCTGTTTTTGGTCAAGGAACTCTAAAGCTCTAAAACGGTTTGTGATAAAGTCACTAAATTGTTTAAAAGTTGGCAAAATTTCCGCAGCAATGTTACCGGTTACATACAACTCCCACTGTCTTCGAGTTTCTCCATCCAACTTCAGGGTGAGTATATGAATAACAATTATATCCCACGTAGACACCTCGACCCCTAAATTTTCAAGAGCATTCAAACAGTCTGTCGAGGTATCAATTAGTTCCTTTAACCCCAGCGCAGATTCTAGAGTCTGATTCTTTTGACCAAGCAATCTTTTTAAAATACAATTAGTCAAATATTGTTTATTATTGTACCTAGCTTCTAGCAATTTCCAGCTTTTATCATAATTAGCCGCCGCTATTGGTATTTGCCTCAGCAGCTGCTCAGCTTCACCGATTAAGTAACCCTTAAGGTAGTGCATTTTCGATATTTCATCTAAATTTGTATTATTATGCACCAGTGACGAAAACAAATCCCTAAAAGTTGCCCATTCGGTGTACTTTCCCGAAAATTTGGGAATAACAATTTTGGGCAGAGCTATTTGTGGGGCAACTGCGGCCGTAACTACATTTCCTGAACCACTGGCGATAGGTAAGATTGCTTTGCCAAAAGTTTTCAAAATTGTTTTTAATTGTGTTTTGTACTCAATATACTTTTCTTCCACTACATAATACACATCGGTTGCGAAGTATTCTTCTTCGCTTTTACTATCTTCCATCTCTAATATTTCTGTATGCCTCTCTACAAATGAATTCCATAATTTTTCTAAGTTTTCTAACCTAACCTCACAATACACCTCTGTTATTCTATCTTTTGGCGACTTTGCAAAGTTGAGTTTGGCTTTTTCTAAATTTTGCTTAGCATTTAATTGAACTTTAATTTTTTCTTCCATTTTGATTTAAATAAAGCCACCAAATTCAATACAAAATTAATAAAACAATATACCTATTTTAAGCAATATTAACACAAAACTAAATATATTTTATTTTCTTAACAGACTATTTATTCTAAATTCTAAATATTTCCACTAACAAACACTTTTAATTCTAGTTTTTATCACAAATTTTTAAGTCCACTAAGTAACTAGTTTTCTAAATTCCAAACAATAGTAAAGTTTACAAATTTTTTCTAAGTCCAAATAATTTTAACGAAATTTTTCTAAGTGTTTGAGGAACAGTAAAGATAGAAAAAAATTGGGCATAGGTTCCCCGTCTTTACCAAATTTTAAAAACTATTCTAAGTCCTAACTAAAACATGCATGCATTAAACTACAAAGTTCGATTTTCTTCAACTTTCAAATAATTTAAAGTACTTACAATTGTCCACGATTCACCTGAATATTCACACTTGGCACCAACCACTTCACTAAATCTTCAATCGCACCCGTCACATGCGACCAGCCAGCCTGCGCGTCCACTGCGCGCACCTCCACCCGCTCTGTCGTCGGTACTGGGTCTCCCGGCTCCGTCGTTTACCGCTGGGCCTCCGGCGCTCGTTACCAGTAGGCCTCGTAAGCGACGTCGCTAGCCACCAGGCTACGACAACTAGAAAGGTGGTCCTCCGCCCCGAGTCCCTAGCCACGCCCGAGTAGCAAGTCGCTACTCCTTCAGGCGCGGGGTAGTGGTTCTACCGAAAGAACCACTATCAAAAAACCTGCCACCCTGGTAACCGACTATCCGGCTCAGTAAGGACCATGACCAAATTGCAACCAAGGTCCCAGGGGTTGGCTAGCAATGAAACTCTGTATATAAGGTATATAACAGGTATATTACTATGTATAAGTAGGGGGCATATACAAATTCCAATTGAACCTTAACACTATTGGAAAACGTAACGGTTGCGTGTTCTATCTGACAAGTGCTGCCATCTAGTTTAATTCCGTGTAACTATTGCATAATACTTTGAACAAGATGTTTGCTCGTCAATAACACCAAAACTACTAAACTGGTTAAGCTGAAATGCGGTTTATGAGCTAAAAAAGGACATAAGCCAATTTTTACCCCGATACCATGCGGGCGAAAGCGTAGGCATCTCCTCGCTTATACACCACCTATTTTTAATTACCAAAATAAAAACTTATATGGACAATACAGAAGGGGTACTACGTCGGTCTGATTCAGATATGGAATTTGACGTTTATGGCCGCTCATTGAAATATTACTATATTCATTCGTCTATCGCATAAAAGCTTCGAGAATCTAGCAAAAGGAGACGTCAAACGTCAGAATCTGCAAACATGAATTTCTGCCATTTTTTGCGTGGGACGAGTTAAACACGCATTGCACACGCGCCTAAAAAAATCTTATTCATGTAAACGCACACTATAATAATCTCGCACATCATCTTAAAATATGCACACAGTTATCAAATACAGCGTATAGTTTTATTTAACGTGAATGGCCAAGAAGGTTATATGGCCAGCAGAGGGGTACGCCTTCCATTAACATCTCCTTTGGCTAGATTCTCGTAGCATAAAAGTCCACTCGCTCCTGCCGTCTCGCTCTTACTTGGGGCATCCTTCATATCGCTGTCTGTTTCGGTAGACGAGGACGAGGAACTTGACGATGATGACTCCTCATCGCGATGCTGTAGATGTGTGTACCGCTGGAACTGAATCTTGTAGAAGTGCAGTTGGAGGTAATGCTGTGAACAAATAAATAGTTTCAACTGGTTTGTACCCATTATAACCTCGCCTCTTGTTTCCTTAACAGCTGAACCGATTTGGCTCACAAAATAAAAAACTTTGTGTGGTCGTACCACACAAATTCAATTTTTTTTTTAGGATTGTTATGCGATTCGAGAGTTATCGTCGGGCAAAAATACTAAACATAACATAAAAAAAATCTCCCACATCTGTTAGTGCCAGACCGTTCCTATAAGTCACACCAAAACTTCTGAACTGACTGACTTACAGTGCGAGTGAGCCCACTGCATCAACACAGTGTAGGTATGATGCGCCGCATTGACCACTGCAATCAGAGGATGGGGGTCAAACTAGACTCCATGCCTAGGACCGTGTCTACTGACAACTGTTAAGCGGCGCTTAGCAGCTGCATGAAGCCAATGCCCTAGTGTCTGACTTACTTAGCCGGATATATGATAGATAATATGACTCACAAGCGAGTGAGCCCACTGCATTAACACTGTGTGGGTATGATGCGCCGCGTTGACCACCGCAATCAGAGGATGGGGGTCAAACTAGACTCCATGCCTAGGAGCGTGTCTACTGACAACTGTTAAGCGGCGCTTAGCAGCTGCATGAAGCCAATGCCCTAGTGTCTGACTTACTTAGCCGGATATATGATAGATAATATGACTCACAAGCGAGTGAGCCCACTGCATTAACACTGTGTGGGTATGATGCGCCGCGTTGACCACCGCAATCAGAGGATGGAGGGCCAAACTAGACCCTATACTCAGGAACGTGTCTACTGCCAACTATTCAGTAGCGGCGCTTAGCAGCTGCATGAAGCGGATTCCCCAGTGTCTGACTGACCTAGGTATTTAGTCAGTTATAGGATAAATAATATGACTTACAAGCGAGTGATCCCACTGCATCAACACGGTGTAGGTATGATGCGCCGCGTTGACCACCGCAATCAGAGGATGGGGGGCCAAACAAGACCCTATACTCAGGAACGTGTCTACTGCCAACTATTCAGTAGCGGCGCTTAGAAGCTGCATGAAGCGGATGCCCTAGTGTCTGACTTACTTAGTTGGAAATAGGATAAATAATGTAACTTACAAGCGAGTGAGCCCACTGCATTAACAATGTGTAGGTATGATGCGCCGCGTTGACCACCGCTATCAGAGGATAGGGGGCAAAACTGGACCCATGCTCAGGAACGTGTCTACTGACAACTGTTCGGTAGCGGGGCGCTTAGCGATTACGTAAGGTGGATGCTCTAGTGTCTGACCTACTGATTCGGATATAAGATAGATAATATGACTCACAAGCGAGTGAGCCCACTGCATCAACACGGTGTAGGTATGATGCGCCGCGTTGACCACCGCTATCAGAGGTTGGGGGGCCAAACAAGACCCCATACTCAGGAACGTGTCTACTGCCAACTATTCAGTAGCGGCGCTTAGCACCTGCATGAGGCGGATTCCCCAGTGTCTGACTGACCTAGGTATTTAGTCAGTTATAGGATAAATAATATGACTTACAAGCGAGTGATCCCACTGCATCAACACGGTGTAGGTATGATGCGCCGCGTTGACCACCGCAATCAGAGGATGGGGGGCCAAACAAGACCCCATACTCAGGAACGTGTCTACTGCCAACTATTCAGTAGCGGCGCTTAGCAGCTGCATGAAGCGGATGCCCTAGTGTCTGACTTACTTAGTTGGAAATAGGATAAATAATGTAACTTACAAGCGAGTGAGCCCACTGCATTAACAATGTGTAGGTATGATGCGCCGCGTTGACCACCGCTATCAGAGGATAGGGGGCAAAACTGGACCCATGCTCAGCAACGTGTCTACTGACAACTGTTCGGTAGCGGGGCGCTTAGCGTTTACGTAAGGTGGATGCTCTAGTGTCTGACCTACTGATTCGGATATAGGATAGATAATATGACTCACAAGCGAGTGAGCCCACTGCATCAACACGGTGTAGGTATGATGCGCCGCGTTGACCACCGCTATCAGAGGATGGGGGGCCAAACTAGACCCCATGCTCAGGAACGTGTCTACTGTCAACTGTTCCGTAGCGGCGCTCAGCAACTGCGTCAGGCGGATGCGCCATTCCTCTATCAGCTCGAGCTGTAGATCTAGGAATTGTAACCTGAAAGCATATACGAGCAAATCTCAAGTTTAAGACTTACGGTCGCCGCAAATAAGCCACCGACCACAGCCAACGATGGCGGGCGACCGTCAGTTCACATATAATATATTGTAGCTGGAGTTTGGGTGCGGTTTCAGATTAGCGTATGTTGGTCGCATGTATAAGGACGGGTATATGGTACTCGCGTCATTTATGAACCTAATGTAATACGTTCCATATAAATTTTGTCAAAATCGGTTCAGTTAGTTAAGTTTTTAAATTAAAATAACTGAAAAAAAAAATGTTATTCAAGTAAACGAAGATGCGCATTTGTTCTATGTTATTGGTAAAAAAGATGATTTATTCAAATATAAGCTAGTTGTAAAGTCTGGAGACGGAGTTTTGGGCAGTTATGTAAGGCGTAGCAATTTGTTTGTAACTAAAACCTAGCAAACAAAAATAATAAAGCAAATCTTCTCAATTTTTGACAGGCCTATACGGTCGCCGCCAACGAACCACCAACACCAACAGTGTTGGGCGACCGTCAGTTTACATACATTTTGTCGCTGTAGAACACGCTGTAGACACGTGTAGCGCTGTTTGCTGCTGGCCTTACCTATGTCCAGGCTGCGGCAACATTGTGTATCGCTCTTCGATAGTTTTGAGCAGTGTGATGAACCAGTCAGCGCATCGCGGCACCCATAGCAATGCGCCGACGGCTGCGTTCGCACCGCCCGCCACCGGTTCGCTCCAATACTCGCTTTGTAATGCCTCGTCCATTTTAGTGAGGGCATCTGTAAAAACCATATTTCAATATAAAAAGAATAAAAAAATATACGCATTAAACTGAGAACCTCCTCTTGTTTAAGTTTTTAACGGGTAAAATGAGAGATAAGTGATGAATCCGTGTTGGTCGAGTGGGAAGTGCCTCGACTTTGTAAATTATAATTTATTTGTTACCTCGTATATTCCAAACGGCTGGATGGATTTTGACAGTTAAGGTGTCGTTAGATTTGTCTCAATAACCTGAGTGTTTTAGATGGGTTTTTGAATAAGGCGGATTTTTGGCGCTTAATTGGAAGTCGTTAATAAAGTTTTGTTTACCAAACCTGTCGAGTAGGGTATCAAAATGATGCAAATTAAAAGGACTAAACATATGCCTCAAAAATATTACAAAAATATTTTTAAGTTTAAGTGTTTAAATTTAATTTGGAATAATGAATTGGCAATCTATGTATAATTATTTCGCAGTCGGGTTTGCAGTTTTTTTTAAACTAAAGCTTGTTTCATTATTTAAGCGCAGTAAGCCCAAATCAACTCGTATAGTTTCGAAAACCTGACAGATAAATTATGTACAACGTAAATAGATGCTTACATTTCTTCTCAACAGACAGCCACCTCAACATTGTTTCAGCTCTAGTCAGCACAGAGAGTACACTATTAACCTCCTTCCCAGTGACTGCTGTCAGTTCTCTATTGAAGCCCAGAGTTTCGTCCACAGCGTGGGCAAAGGCCGCGTCCACATCCACTATTTCTCCTTTCGACCCTTGCGCGTGGTAAGTGGCTAGTACTGTGTGTAACCGCTCAGCGGCTAGAGATATAAGGCCGGCGTTGAATTCATCCTGCAATAGAGGTTTATAAGTTTTTGAAGAGGAAACTTCTTTAGGCGCAACGAGCAAATAATTCGTGGGGAGTGAATTGGATTGGGACGCAACTTTGGGTAAAGTCGGTTAGTATAATATTATAAATTAAAGATGGTAATGTGTTTACTGTCTTTTCTTTTACCTGAACGACATCAATAATAGCATTGGTAGCTTAACATTAAAATACTACAAAATATAGTGCATGTATTGTGAATGCTATTGACCGTGAAGAAATGTATTTGATAAGAAGTGTATTTTTGAATGAGCATCCTTTTTACTGTGATGTTTTTTTGGGTTTATGAAGTCCAATGCAGCACTGCAATAATCCACTTTAATACAATTTGGTGGTCAGTCTCAACTCAAGCCCAGTATTGAGTATCCTTCAAACCAGAGCACAGTAATGCTAACACATTACTGATTAGCGGCAGACATGCTGAAGACAGACAAGCATAGAAGCAGCTAGTCAATCTAACCTTTCAAATCATGCCTTTCAAGATGGACACGACCTTTAGTAATGAAGAACGCAAAGAAAAAGAAGAAAATAATTGTCAAAACTCACCACAGCTCTAACATTTTTAATGTCAAGTTTATTGGCCACCGACTGAACATGCTTTCCCATAAAATCTTGATGAACCTTGATCCAAGTAAGCGTTTGAGTGAGGAACCATTCTGGACGGTCGATGCGGGCCGTTTGACGGGAGCCCGTGAAATGAAACGCAAAGCGCTTTTTCAACGGACGTAGTAGTAATTTGACGGGCAATGATGGCTCTTGATCTGGAAATTTAGTCCAGTTCAGTTTATTTATTCGAGTCCATGGGGAACAGGAGCCTTCCCAGTTTTCAAAAATCTTCGAGGTCTTGAAAATACCACGTTTGGTAACAGGGAGGAGAGGGCGGGGCTTGGTCACGTAGTCAATATCCTCTAAAGGAAATCTCGCGCTATTTCGAACTATATTCAAAAAGTTCCATGAACATGCATGAACTTTTGGCGTCACGCGGCAAGCGCTGTATTAATATAGATAAATATGAGATAAACACTTTTTTTTTACTTTTTGTTTGCCAAAAATGATTGAAAACCGTATTTATGAATATGTACTACGTGAAAACTATAGGAGGAGGGGGTGGGGAGTCTTCTCATGTACTACGGATGGTCACCAAGGGGAGGTAAGGGGGTAAAAAATAGTCAAAAATGGGTCATGTAGTGCGTTCATATCGTTAGACAGAAATTCACGTCGGAGAACTGAACGCGTCGGAACGACACTGGCATCACTGAACGTAGGGATGCTGGTCAGTGTCAGAAAACACTGACCAGTTAGAATAGAATGTTATCTTATGAAGTGTATGAAACAATATTTATTTCCACTGATACTGTACGGTGCAGAACGTGTCGGCACTGTTATGTGCGTATAAGCCTTAATTCTTACCAGGAGCGAAATCTTCAGAAGCAGTAGTAGTATTAATCAGATCCTCTGGTTCTTGAATCAGGAATAGATAACGTGTCAGATTTGTGAACTTCATCACAGCTTCTTTGGGTAAAGGCTCTGCAGGAGAAGTCAAAGGCCATTTTAACTGTTTGAGTGTATCTTCATAATGCCTGCAACATAATTAATTAATGTAGGTACTGTGCATTCATAGTTCTTTACTGAAAACAACTGAGAAAACTATAAGTACTACTCGGGCGAATGAACACGATACCTGGTTCGAATGACGTTTGTGCAAAGTACAGCGTGGAATTGGATAATCTTGATAGAGAAGAGGTCCTGTAATACTTGATATTGATGAGTAATGATATATATAGCGGGGCAGCGGGGGAAGCATCAAGTTCCGAGCCACGTGTCAGCCAGGTGTCATGTTCATTCGCCCGAGGAGTACTGATGTGTCTCAAAGTGAACAAAATATTTACTATTTCTCACTCATTCCTGGCTCATTCTTAGTAAAATAAATTAAAACTTTCCATACTTAGTTATTTTAGCCTTGAGAATATTGTGCCAATAGTGAGTGTTTTCTTTGAAATAAGTCCCTCTTTGTCCTCCCTGGAATTCCTTGCACATCTGTCTGAGTTCTACGTACAGTAGCACGAGCTGCTCCTCATCATTGGTTTGTTTCATTTGACGGCTGAAAAATTATATTTATAATTATAATTTTTATTGTTATTTTAATATTGACGTTGATGTTATAGATTTAATTACAATAGAAATAGATTTAATTATAGATAGATAGATAGAAAATGCTTTATTGCACAAATTAAAAAAAAAACAAGTACATAGGCGAACTTAATGCTAGTTAGCATTCTCTTCCAGCTAACCTCTGCGTATTATGGAGATGTGGTAGTGCGAGAAAATAGTATAAAGCTTATTTTTATTAACATAATACTTACGATATTATACAAAATACACTAATAAATAATAAATAAAATGCTCAAGTATTCTGGAGTGCCAAGTAGTGACCAGATAGTCTGGATTTGAAGACCCCAATGGAGGTGGAATTGCGGATAGCTACAGGAAGAGAGTTCCACAGTCGGATCGCGCTGACTGTAAATGAGTTGGTATAAAAAGAGGTTTTGTGGTGTGGAACCATAAGAATTATAATTATAATTGCTTTGAAAATACTTTAATTTAAGTTTGGATTTTTAATGTTCGGTTTTTTAATTTTTGATTTTGTTCTAACCTTTTATGTTTAGTACCTATTGTAGTTCAGCCCAAATTTATCAGACTAAATTATACATGTGTAAGTTTGTAAAGGTGTATAAATAAATAAATTAATAAATATTATGGAATTATGGATAGACATACAAACTCATATGTTTGTGGCTCAATCACATATAAACTACTTAGAGATTAAATTCAATATGGGTATATTTTACAAGCTGAACATTGTCTACTCAACGTTACTTATTTGTGCAGCAGCTAGTAATCTAATAATAAACAATGTTTTACAAAAACATAGACAACCAACTTCAATTGGACTGTTTTAGTGACTGTAAACACCACTGACAAGTCAAAGGGAAGCAAAATACGCAATTTCGTTTACTTCGACGACATTCTCTTTTTCAGTTATATGGATATAAAAACTAAACTACTGAATCGATTTTGATGAAATTTGTGTGGGACCAATCTGAAAGTATATACTCCTGAACAAAAAAAAAAATATTTTAAAAATCTGTTCATAAACAACAAAGTTCTGAGGTAACAAACATTAAAAAAAAAAAAAAAAATCAACCAAATTGATAACCTTCTCCTATTTGAAGTCTGAAGTTGGTTGAAAATAGTCATTGGTGTATATTCAATGTACCTAATTACCTTAACTCTTCAATCTTCTCAAAAGATTTTAAATAATGAAGAACTTGATCCAGCTTATTAATGGCATAAAACCTCTTTTCCAAACCATCACTGAGCGGTTTCGTTTTTTCTAGAAATGTTTCCACTTTTCCTTTTAGCGTTTCACTTCTAGCTTTCAGACTTTCTATTTGGTTTGTGCTCACTTCTGCTTTCTTGATGGCGGTTGATATAAGTTCGGGCACTTCGTTTTGTGCTGTAGCTAGCTGTAATCAACATCATCATCATCAATATATACAGGGTGGTTTGTTAAAGGGCACTGACGGCCAAGTCTGAAACCACGAGAGTTAAAGAAAAGTCATCAATATATACAGGATGGTTTATTAAAGGCACAGACAGCCAAGTCTGAAACCACGAGAGTTAGAGAAAAGTCATCAATATATACAGGGTGGTTTATTAAAGGCACAGACAGCCAAGTCTGAAACCAAGAGAGTTAAAGAAAAGTCATCAATATATCAGGGTGGTTTATTAAAGGCACAGACAGCCAAGTCTGAAACCACGAGAGTTAAAGAAAAGTCATCAATATATACAGGGTGGTTTATTAAAGGGCACTGACGGCCAAGTCTGAAACCACGAGAGTTAAAGAAAAGTCATCAATATATACAGGGTGGTTTATTAAAGGCACAGACAGCCAAGTCTGAAACCACGAGAGTTAAAGAAAAGTCATCAATATATACAGGGTGGTTTATTAAAGGGCACTGACGGCCAAGTCTGAAACCACGAGAGTTAAAGAAAAGTCATCAATATATACAGGGTGGTTTATTAAAGGGCACTGACGGCCAAGTCTGAAACCACGAGAGTTAAAGAAAAGTCATCAATATATACAGGGTGGTTTATTAAAGGGCACTGACGGCCAAATCTGAAACCACGAGAGTTAAAGAAAAGCCATGAAAAGAGTTATGCCCTCGATTTATAAGAAAACAATAACTGCATATATTTCTTTAAATCTGTTACTTTTGATAGAAATCGCCCTGTCTGATTTAAAAAAAAAAGACGCCCTGCATTATGGATCCAATGGATTATGTTACTGATAAGGATCATTCTCTGCAAAAAATGTAAGTATTACTCAAAATGAAATGTTTTTGTTTTCTTATAAATCGAGGGCATGACTCCTTTCATGACTTTTCTCTAACTCCCGTGGTTTCCGACTTGGCCATCAGTTCTTGGCTTATAAAAGGATTGGACCTGGATTGTCTAGCTGACAGTCAACGTACAGGTCGAACCGCTGAACGTAGAGACATGAAGCTTAGAGGTTGTGTTCGTCAATAAGTGCAGGCGCATACATACGAAATTTTAAAGAGACTTGCAAACAGAAACTTGCAAACGAAGTTGCGCGTGTCAGCTAGTGTTTTATTATAAAAATATTTCCGTACTTCAGGAGGGGTACCAGGAGGCAGGGTAATACTCCCCCCTCCACCTCTCCCCTTCTCGTCGGTCCTTTCGTGCCAATGTGTACTAAATCTTTCCCAAATTGAATATTTATGAGACCGACGGCAGCTGTATGCTTCTATTCTAGTAAAATTGTTTGAGATCTTCAAGTAGTCAACAGAAGGTAGGTAAGATAAGGGAAATAAATAGGTTTTAATTATGGAGAACTTGAGTACTTACACAGCTTTGAATATGGTTTTTCTTTTGGATGATTTCTTTCTGTAAATCGTATGCATTTGATATATCACTTAGATCATGACCAATTCTAATATTTAGTTCGTGTGTGATTATCTTTTTCGTTTCTGGATCTAATTTAATTTCAGTCATTTCACTCATTTTGTCACTGCACAGGCTAGCCTCTAACAACTTTAATTAAAGCTTTTTATCAATATTTTATTTTCTATTTACACGAAACTTTATCAAAATATAGACTAGACAGCACAATACAACACAACACTTTATTTGTATGCATGTCGCAGTGGCTTTGTCTAGTTATCCGCTTTACAAAGCGTCTAGCCGTTTTCGTGCGACGGTCTATGCCGAGCGACGCGAACAACACGAACGGGGACCAACTTAAGTGTGGCTTTAGACTAGCGTAAAACCGAGCGTATTTGCCACTCGTTTCTTGCTACGTTACGTGTAACACGGCACGTGTACATAAGCGTTGTCGCGCTTACTCACCCGACACAGCTCGCTTCAATCACTCGCTAGTCGCTACCAAAAAAACCAAGAGTAGTCGCCAGTGTACGCGCATATACAGACGCGCTACATAACTTACGCTGCTGATTGATGGCCTGCTTAACAGCTTTGTTTCATGCTTCACGTTTTACGTTGGAGCTAAAATAGCCGCTCCTTGTAATGCTGAAGTAAAACGGCTAGGTACTTTGAAAAGCAGCTAATTTTATGTAATGAATGGTAACATGCCGGTGACATGACATAGGGCAACAAGATGACATTGACAAAACGACCGAAATGATGTTGACAACATTTGATTTTTTATTTCTTGAGTTTTTTTTCAACTTTTGGTTCTGAGTCCGACATGGAACCCTTAGTTACGCCACATGCGTCTATTGTCCGTCCGATATTTTTCTTTCAATATTAGGTTAGGTAATTATGGGTAACCAAATATTGAGCTTAGAACTCGTTTCATAATCGTTGGTAACGCTAAGTTTTGGCACACGCACCTCACCTTTTATAAATTTATACTAGTTTTAGTACTAAAATTATTTCAGTAATAAAGACACGGAACCCTACCACTTTCGTGGTACAATATAGACATAGCCATTTTGTAGCACTCACTGTCCGGCCCGTGAATGGATTTTCTTTTGAATAAAAAATTCAATTCAAGTCAATTTCGAACACAATACACAACACACATAGTGGTTTTCTATTCTCTAGGATAATATCAAAAATGCTTTCATTTATAGCAAAAAATAAGAATGATATTATATACGTGTCCCTATTACTGTTTAGTGTAGTTGTCGGGCCTTACTTCAGGAGAATACGTGATGTACAGCTGAAGAAATGGGTCGGTTCATTGATAGGCCTTCTACTCATTGTAATTGTATCGGGATACAATGCGATTCATCCAATCCTGTCGGCATTCCTTGGAATAGTCGCTATAAAATTAGCATCAGCCAGGTAAGAGTGTTTTACCAATCTTTACCAATAGAAACAGGAGTCATTAATTACCTACCCTGTGTCATTGCCCCCCTAATTCATGAATAGGTTCCACGCAGATCAGAAATCTTCGGAAAAAAAGAATTCATAAACTTTTTTTTGCGAAACACAAAGTTGGCAATAGACATGATAATGAGTTCAGCTGTGCTCTACTTTACAGCTTGCAAAATACATAATTACAAAAAAATACAATCATGCAACATTCAATAAATTAATTTCATAATTATTAATTTGCAGTCTTTAATTATTAATCTTCTTATATTTCTATGATTTTTTTAAATTGACTACTACTCCTTGTCTCATAATATACAGTTATTTCTAACAACCAATCTTGTTACAGATACTGCCACATAGTCACATTCAGTTTTATGTTTGGGTACCTATTTTTCTTCCGATTGGGTGATAAGTTTGGCCTAACACTGCCTTCTGGCCAAACAAATTTAATTGAAATGATAATAGTACTCCGAGTAGTAGGCATTGCCTTTGAGATCAACGGATCATGGCTGGCATTTACAAAGCCTAAAAAGGAAGATATAAATGAAATTAAAAAAGATAAGGATCCGGATTTTACGGAAATTATCAACCCAAGTTTTCTGGACTTGTTTCATTACACTTATTGTTACATTGGCTTGTTGACTGGTAAGTTTTGTATTTAGCTTACATTAAAAAATATATGCAATTGTTCCTATATTTATTTTGAAAAGAGATTTACCCAGTTTATTTTATAACTAATAACAAACAAATTAAGTATAAAAAGAAAAAAAATAAGTCTACTAAGAAAAAAAACCCCAGGTACCTAGTAGGTGTACTTACTAATAGTTAAATTGATTCTCTTTAAAAAAAAATAGTGATATAATTCTACTTGTGAAGTACAATAACAGGGGGACAGATAGAACTTTTTTGTCCCACCTGTCACCCTAGGGGACAGAGCAGGGTGACAGATGGGAATAATTAAATTATATCACCATATTTTTTTTCAAATAAAACAATAACTATGTAAGTCTTAGTTATAGAAATCTTTTTGATTTTTTTTTTTTTTTTCTTTCGAAGAACCTAAGTTCTTCGGTTTTGGCTTCACATCAAAGGTATATAGCCAGTGTCAAGTAATTGGAGATATTATTTTGTCATAAGTCAGAGTCGATAAGTCAAGTCATGCCCCTGTAAAGTAGTGGTGGTTGCGACTTTACTAGAGGCTTCTATGGAGTTTTGAAGGCAACACGAAAAGTCACGTTTTACAGCATTACACTATTCACCAACACTCATACACGTTCACGAGCACTTAATGGATAAAAAAACCACCGTTTTTACACTTAAACACTCAAAGTTATAAGTTTAGTCAATTAATTTAATGCCGCCAATGCGCCATTTTTCATGTTCCCGCCAAAACTCCAATCTTTTTTGATTTCAGGGCCGTATTATCGATACAGAACATTCAATGACTATTTCTTCATGCCCTATAGTAAATATGTAGACTGCTTTGGTTTCACAATCAACACGCTGAGAATGGTGCCCTTGTACATTTCTTTGTATTTGGCCTTCTCCAACATATGGCCGTTGGAGGTAAGCTATATTTTTATTAACATAACATTATCATACTATTTATTGATAAACAGGTCAAAGTTTGTAAGGATATATAGTTGATTCCTTATCGTGCTAAAATAAAATTACTGGACCGATTGGGCTGAATTTAGAATAAAATATTTTACGCCATAAGATATGGAGAAAAATTGTTTTCTTTTTTCGCCTGGATTAGGAAATCAAGACTTGAATCGGAAATCAAGGCTTATGCCTACTTGCACCAAACAGGCAAAGTTCCTAAGCAATTACTTTACTCGCTAGGCAGTTCTTAATGGTCAGAATCTAGACTGTTATGAACTACCAAGTGAGTAAAGTAATTGCTTAGTGACTTTGACAGTTTGGTGCAAGTAGGCATTAATGTTATGAGATAAGAGGAGCCGAAGTTAGGTCTCTATGACACGCCATGGGAGATACCAACCCCAGCAGTGAACATCGCTTAACATAAAAAGTATCTGAAGTACTAGCACAGAAGCAATTCTCAATTTAGATTTACACACTATTTGCAGTGCTTCAGTAAAATTAGTTCAATGCGTATACTGCAGCTTAAAGTTTTAAAATTATTTTCAGTACATCCTATCAGAGGAGCATAACAGCAGGATCTTCGTGTACAGGATGCTCTATCCATGGGCTATATTCGCTGGTTTCCGTCAGCGCATTTACGCTGGCATGACTCTAGCTGAAAGCGTCTGCACCTCCGCTGGTTTTGGGGCCTACCCTGTAGATGGGAGGAACAGGGCTGGACATGGACCCACTGTGCAGTATGCGAAAATTAAAGGAATGTATGTATTTAGATATCTAAATTTGTCCTTAGCCAGGAACTATATCTATATCAAATTTTAGACCAATTGGTTGAATAGTTTTATTGTAACAAACAAACATCTCTATTAAACACAATAATTTAATACTGGTTTTTATATTTTTTATTATCGGTTTGGATGGAATGAAATGAATTATTTTCAAATAGTAAAGTGTAAACATGTATTTATGTTATTATTGTCA
Source organism: Lobophora halterata (assembly GCA_932526365.1). Lineage (NCBI taxonomy): Eukaryota > Metazoa > Arthropoda > Insecta > Lepidoptera > Geometridae > Lobophora > Lobophora halterata. The sequence continues at coordinate 6,711,905 of OW052012.1, forward strand.
TACATATAGAATTTTGCATGCTCCGTTAGTTGAAATAAGTTGATACTATTTAAGTAGTTAGTTAGTTTAGAAGTAATAAATATTAGCAGAAACAAATGTTAGAATGCTGTTCTATGTGGCATTTTCAGCACCTGAAAAATTACTTTTCATCCTGATGCTAAACAGGCAAAGCTGGCATTCAGAAGTACAAATTATTCCTAATCTGAACGCATTCATCATTTTTAGTATGTTTAATTGTAAATAAACATCCAAACAGCAAATTATTATAATTAACAAAAAAAAAATATAATAATTAATTTTGGTTCATATAATTAGATTCACCAAAAAACCCAAAGTCCAACTTATGGTTGTTTCAAATGTTCTCTTGGCTTGATGTTTCGAAATTATGTTATGTGCGGCGCGACTGGTTTTTCTCAAGGCTGCGTAGGTAATTATTAGTTTTTTACACGTAAGGCAGTGTCCTAATAGAACGCGATGACGCGACCATCGCAAGTTCGCGCGAACGTCGATCGCGCGATCACGCGATCAAACGTACTGACGTCAAATAGCGCGACGGTCGCATCGCTTGCCCGCGCGACGATCGCGTGATCGCGTTCTATTAGAACACCACCTTAGGTTAGTCCGTCTGTTAGATTTTGCAATCAGTATTGCTGTGCTTTATAACTTCTAGGTGTTTCCCGCAGTTTCGCCTGCGCGATAAGATAATCTCCACATTAAAAGCAATTAATTGTTCTTCTTGGTTTAGTAATTTTGGCGTGATCTATTATCAGACACCCTTATAGGATGACCCTTAACCCTAGTACTTAACTACAACTGGGCGTGGGTTGCTTAGGTGGCCAAATTCTAAACTATGGGCATATCAAAAACGCTCAAAGGACCCTCGGGGCCGATTTCGATGATAACTTATACTGCATACTCAGATTTTTAAGACAATACTTCCCAGAATTTGATGATTGACACAGAATAAGTAATTGTAATAAAAATATTTTGGACATTTCACACAACCCCATAACTAAGTAAGCTTGTACCACAGCTTGTACTTATGGAACCGGTTACCTGATAGAATACATATTAATTTTTTTTTGTAAATACATACATAGGATAAATAGAAAAATGCAAGTTGTGAATTACTGTATACCAATCTGTAAATAAATAATAATTAAAATTGTAAGACTTTTCAAAATCGTGTAATATTTTTTTCCCATAAAAAAATTTAATGTAGTAAAACTACATTTCAGGTCAGAAGAAGAAGCCAAATTCGCGCAATACGACTTTACCACAGTAGAGTCGATGGAAGTCTGGGGATGTGAGTCTGTGGTTACGTTGCGAGACTCCATGAAGGTTTGGAACAAGGCGGTCCAATACTGGGTCGCTATGGTCGTCTATAAGCGCTTCCCCATCAAGTCTTTGAAGTAAGTAACCTACCTAATGATTGCTTTACGACTTGAACACAATGTAGTCGATGGAGTTTTAAGGATGTGAGTCTGTGATCGAGTAGCGAGACTCTATGAAGGTTTGGAACAAGGCGTTCTATTACTGGGTTTCTATGGTCGTCTATAAGATGGGTTTCCATCGAGTATCGTCACTTACCATCAGGTGAGGTGGTGGTCAATTAATTGCCTATTCCAAATTAAAAAAAAAGGCGGAACAGTGTCAGGGTGTGTTTTCACTGACGCAAAGCTAGGCGGAGTAAAGAGGAGCGGATCGAAACGGAGTGGAGTGAATTGGCCAATCACAGTGCTCGAAATCTCCACTTCGAGCACTGTGATTAGTCAATTAACGGTCCGCTACTCTCCATTCCGCCCAATACCTTCTATTGATTACTACACAAATAACCATGTATTAACCTGTGAAGCCACGATAATCCAGAGCGAAGCGAGCATGCACAGCCTAATGACAACAAAAAAGTCATATTTTCTTATTGCCCTATTTGCGACAATCCGACCCAGTAGCACACAGCTGTATACAGAATAAGATTAAGAAGAAACCATGTACTTTCAGGATCCACGCAGCTCTGTTCGTGTCGGTGATTTGGCACGGCTTCCACCCTGGCTACTTCTTCTGCATTTACTTCTGTCCGTTCTACCTGATGGCTGAAGATATCTACTACAAACTGATCTACAAGGAAGCTACCGGAATGGTGAGGCATTGATCAGTTAAACAATAGTTTAGGGTCTAATATCAAGACATGTTCATATCAAGATCACACTTTACAGTGAAAATACGTGAACTACGTAAATCGAGAAATGAGGCTACATTATTTATTTGTTACCTCATTAATTTGTCATTGATCAACCGATTCGGTTTTTTTTTATTTAAAAGGATTTGAGATTGGTCCTTAGAACTTTGATTAAAATCGGTACAGTACTTTATGTTTTAAATCGAACTAACTGAAAAAATATGTCGTCAGAGTAAACGTAATTGCGTATTTTGCTTTACTGTGATTTTTCAATGATGTTTACGGTTACTAAGCAGTCTAATTGAGGTCGGTTGTTATGTTTTTATAAAATGTATCTTTATCATCCGTCACTATAGCCTGCCTGCGCTGACCCCAATAGTTAGGTATACCTACCTACATTCAACACTTAACGATCTAAGTACCATATCGATATTTTTGATAGTCATCGTCATAACCATGTCAGCCTTTGGACGTCCACTGTTTGACTAAGGCCTCTATCGTAAGGCAGTGTCCTAATAGAACGCGATGACGCGACCATCGCAAGTTCGCGCGAACGTCGATCGCGCGATCTAACGTACTAACGTCAAATAGGCGTCCCAATTGGCATCGCGTCGCGTCGCGCGATCACGCGATTGTCAATTGAGACGCCTATTTGACGTTAGTACGTTTCATCGCGGATTCGCGCGACGACGGTCGCATCCCTTGCTCGCGCGTCGCGTGATCGCGTTCTATTAGGACACCGCCTAAGACGTTAAGAGCAGCGATACAATACAATTAACTAGATATATACATAGATGGAAAATTATTTATAGCAATTATTAAAAAAGAGTACAAAGAGGAACTTAATGCTATGTATCTTCCAGCTAAATGCTTCTAAAATAGAGAAAATTACTTAGTATGTACCTTATAAATAATAAATATAAAGTACATAACTACTAAAACAAGTTGATTTAAGAAATAGTTCATAGAGATACCTAAATAAAGAAAATAATCATTAATTTTTTTTTTTCAGAAAAAGAAGATCATAGGATTCACGATGTGGTTCCTCCGGTCGCATTCAGAGTCGTATCAAGCAGCGGCTTTCCTTCTACTGACATTTGACCGCATTTGGATCTACTATAGCTCCGTCTACCATTACTGGTACGGAGTGTGGCTCACGTTCCTTATAATCGGTATTATAATGAAACAAGTCCAGCGAATGAACAGACCGAGGGATTTGAATAAGCAAGAGGCTAAAAGTAACTGATACTTTTAATTAGGAGGCCCATTTATGTGGCACTGTTATTAGAGTTAAGAACGTACAAGAACAAAACAATGATCTAAAAATTGGCCTTGAATTTTTGCTATTTCTTTATGAAATAAGTCGAACTTTGATAGTTTGGTAATAAGTAGGCATGAGGCGACACGATTTTTAAAATTTTGAAACATTCTGATTTACATATTGCAAACATTATATTAAGGTTTTTGAGGCAAATCGTGATTAGCTGATTCTCTCTTATGATAAGTAAAAAGTACCTATGAAGATTTAGTTCATAAATCATTGTTGATTGATAGAAAATGTAGAAATGCTAGGAAAATCTCACGTTTACCAGTAGTTATAAGCTAGGTCCTAACAGTTTTGTAGACGTAGAGTTACCTAGGTGTGTAGTACATACTGTGCTTAAGATAAGTCAAAATAAGTATCACAACCTACCGTCATATAAGTTATATGACGGTAGGTTCTCTTATCGGCCTTAGATGATTTTCTGTAATCGGTCTGTGGCTGTGAGACTTTTTTTATGACGATGTGGCGAGCTAGGCGCTCTCCTGATGATAAGAGATCACGCCTGCCCAAAATCATAATGGGACACAGGACTGTCAATCCCATAGGCTGGTGTAACACCGACCACTATAGCGCACGTCCACCTTGAGACATTTTGATGGTCAGTCTCGCCCCGTAATTTACTAGTTACAGTGCCCTTCCAGCCGGAACACAGTAATGATTACGTATTACTGCTATGTGGCAGAATATCTGGCACTGTGTTGGTACCCATCCATCTAGACGGTATCCTGCAGGGGACGCCTATCGAGGGTTTTCTTTATTAATATAGATTTTTTTATTTCGTAATCATTCCTTCTTGTGTTATAAGTGGCTTAGAAAACTGAGCCAGGAGAACTTATCGCCATATTTCATAGGATATAGAAACAGGGGCGTCTCTAGCCCATGTTTTGTCTGTGTGCAATAATTACCCAAGCGCCCTCTAATAACCGCGCGGTTAAAATGAAATGGGTACAAACATGGGCGTACCCAGCTTTTGGTACAAGGGGACAAATTAGATTTTTTTTTAGTTTAGTAGCGTACATTTTTTGATCAAACATGAACATAACTGTTTTTTTAAGGAAAATCGCTTCATTAGGGAAAAAAAAACCATATAACAAGGTTAAGCCTGTATAGAAAAATGACATTTAAAAATGTACCGATTTACAGTGAGATTTGATAGGGACAAATTGTAACAATTTGTTATTGATAAATTAAATATATAGCTAGGTTATAGTTTTAAAAGGTTTATTGCTCAAGTTTCAATATCATTCCTGTCTATTTTTATTTTCGTGGATATTACTGTTTTTTTTTATATTTTTATTTAACATCTGCCGAGTTCAATCTTTATTTATTGACTGAAAAATAAAATAACTCAAAATCTAATTGTATTTTTTATCATTTTTACCTACCTATCTTCGATAAGATTGAGTGAACTAAAACACTTCACTATTATAAATTAAATATTTATATACAAACAAATAAAGAGGTAACCACCAAATTTTAGTACAGTATTGTTAATGTATAACTTACAATAAACTTAAGTTTAAAAATTTCATGTATGTATCACATTCTGGATATATCGGTGTACGAGGTATGTCAACACCATTGTCACACTGAAATAAAATACAACAACACGATATTAGCGCGGGGAATAATATTCCACGTAAGATTAGTAACATGGCACTTAGAACAATAATAAAGCACTTGATACTTAAAACACTAATTAGGCACTACGCACGTACATATTACATACATTTAATAGTAAACAATGACAAGCATGAATGTCTTTTGGCGATGAGATTACAAGTAGCGGCAGGTGCTGACCGTTATTGCGCAGAACTAAAAAATAAGGTAGGTACCTGAGGGGGACTACACATAGAATAAACATGCGCAGTTACACCCCCCGCGTATCGTTCAGCGCTAGACTTACGTGCCGCTACTTATACTCTCGCTCATGATTATTGCAGTGATACATAATTAGTTCATCCGCTAACGGGTCGCCGACTACGGTGGCCGGCATCCGTCAGTTTTCATACATTTTGTGGCTGACGCGCGCGCCGCCGTAGTCGCCGGTGACAGCTACGCGCGACAGCAATAAAACGTATGAAAACTGATGGACGCTTGCCACTGGTCGCTGTAGTCGGCGACGCGTTTGCGGGTGCACTTATATATTTAATTAACACATGCGCGCGCATTTTTACGCACTAGTAAAATAATAATATACCTACGACAACATAAAATCAAGTCATGCGCAAGCTTGGTTTTGGCCACGTTCCTTGAGTAACAAGGATCAAAGATGGCAAGCACACGCCAACATCTGTGGTACTACTCGGGCGAATGAACATGACACCTGGCTGACACGTGGCTCGGAACTTGATGCTTCCCCCGCTGCCCCGCGCAGCGCCCTCCGTGGTTCTTCTTCCTCTAATTGCGAAGCCTTATCATTACTTATCATTACCAAGTATTACAGGACCTCCAAGATTATCCAATTCCACGTTGAACGTACTTTTCACAAACGTCTTTCGAGCCAGGTGTCATGTTCATTCTCCCGAGTAGTTGACACATAATAAACGTCAATAGAAATTAAAACAGGAACATCTAATAAATAGTACTCATGTTGGCATAGATTTTGATTAAAATTGATTTATGTGAAAATACAAAAAAGTATATAATGCATTTTGGTAATAGGCACCTTCCTATAGGGCGTTAGGTGCCTTAATAAAACATGTACTTAAAATTAAAAAAAAAGCAAAGGATAAAAAAGCCTGTTTACCTTACACGATGCTTTTTGTGCATTATATACAAATTAAGTAAAATGTATGCAAGTAAAACGAATTAGAGCATTCATAGCGCAGATCTGAAAAGTCTTGAGTAGATTATTAATTATTAATAAAGTCATTTAACCATCACCATGTTATTTCAGGCCATTCGAAGTGACAGCTTCAAATCATCACCAACCTTTAGCAGATCAGATAAACTCATAGTTGGATCTGCTTTAATTTCAATCATAGTATAGCCGTATGTAACACGAATATTTTTTCACAAATGGGTTATCAGTTTGTATGTTTTTAAAAACGCCATACAAACTGTTGACATCTGCGATTGATTCAATACGAATGCGCTTGTCAAAAATTTAGTGATAGAGTCACAGATCTCTGGTACTTTTGGCTGTGCCTGTAGGTATACAAGTCAAGCTAAAATTAAACTTAACTACAAGCGTGCAAGCAAGATAAAGATAGCTTTTTTGAAATTTAAAGCTGTACCTCGAAGATACCTTTACAAGTTATCGAAATAAATAGGTCAACTTACAAAAACATTGCAAACCAAAACAGATCTCAATAACGTATCTTAATTGAGTATTTTAGGAATGTAGAAAAACATAAGTAATATGAGTATGTTTAGAAACAACTATTTAAACGTAGTATCAGAAAGCACAGCTGGTAATCTATTTGATTTTTTAAACCACACTTGAACCTCGGTTTTAATACAATAACACGTTACATTGGTTTGTAATAGATAATGCATAACCTCTCTTCGCCGTAGTCGGGTAAAAATACACATTCTCTATAGTAAATTGTATTGGTATACATTTACTAAGTATCGAAGTTAAAAGTTAGTAGTTTTAAAACTCAGACCGATTTGCGTCGCTGACTGTACAAACGCAAGTAAAAAATATTTTAGTATTAGTAGACATCCTTCTCCAAAAGAAGTAATTAGTGAGGCTTAAAAATAAAATTAATACGCAAAGAAAATTAACCGTGTCCGTGAAGCCATTTTAGTCCAGTGCAAATGATTCGAGCATTGTGATATTACCTAGCAGACCAGCCGTAGCTCTGGTACGGCTTGCGTGTCGATGCTCCACTACGATGGGCATTATTCTGTCCATAGTTCTTGCTCTGACTAGGCGCCTGATTCTGTTGATATCCTGATGGATAATTTTGGGTGTTAGAACTCATCGAGTTAGTCTTGGGAGCCGAATAGTTCGGGTTCTCAACTATCGGGCGTGTATTGAAAATGTTGCTGAGACCTCCGGCGCCGTTCTTTGAGAGATTCCCCAAGACATTTCCGAGAATGTTTGATAGTCCACCGGTACCGCCAGTGCCGCCGGTGCCGCCACCTCCTGCGTATTTGTTGAACGTGTTTAGGATGGAGTCGAATGGGCCCTTAGTGGCGGGGCCTCCGAATCCTCCAGTGTTTGAACCGCCGCCGTAGCTGGAGTGACCTCCACCATACTGACTGTTACCGCCGTAGGGTGAGCTACCTCCATATGGCGAGTTGCCTCCAGAGCTCGGGTTGTTATATCCACCTCCACCTCCTTGCGTATTTCCGCCATAAGACGAACCTCCTCCGTAAGGTGATCCACCTCCTTGCGAATTTCCGCCATAAGGTGAACCTCCTCCGTAAGGTGATCCACCTCCTGGCGAATTTCCGCCATAAGGTGAACCTCCTCCGTAAGGTGATCCACCTCCTTGCGGATTTCCGCCGTAAGGTGAACTGCCTCCGTATGGTGAGCCACCGCCTTGAGTGTTTCCGCCGTAAGGCGAGCTGCCTCCGTAGGGCGAATTTCCACCGGAAGGTGGAGCCGGTGGGTTGTAACTGGGCGGGCTGTCGAAGTCTTGAGTTTGCGGTTTGGGAGCGGGTTTTGGAGCAGATGGTTCGGCGTGTGATCCTGGAAAATTTGTAATGTGATTATTATTTGACTGGGGTTAATCATAATAGCATTAGCATAAGCGTAATCAGCCTATAATGTTCCCACTGCTGGGAATCAGGCCTACTCTCGGCAGGAGAGCGAATGGGTCTTAATCCACCACGCGTTTTTTTCTGTCCTTTGACATACCGGTTTCACCAGTCACGATGTTTTCCTTCACCGTTGCGAGAACGTGGGATGCATACATATATTTTTTCGATCGAAAAAAACCATTTACGCATGCACGTTCTCGGTCGTCTACTCCACGTCGTTAATCATAATACCCAAGAAAAAAATATTCCCGATCTTCCTCTGCTTTGAACTTAAATGGTCTTGTCTCCTGCACCGTGAACAGGCATATATAAAGTTAGGCGTTACTTTTAGGGTATTTGTCCCAATCTAGAGTTGTTGATTAGCTAACTAAAGCATGTTAATGTTCGTGGGTACCTTCAACTTGGGACTTCTTCTTGCATGTCGGGTATGTTCCACAGTCACGAGTATGTCCGAAACTGCAAGGGTCTTCAGCCAACACGCATACCTCGCTGTTCAAGCACCCAATGTCTTTGCAAGTGCGCCCATATTCTGTAAAAACATCACCATGTATGAACTCGTAAATAAACATAAAATACTAACGCGGAAGATAAAAGATAATTGATTGATTCAGGCGTTATTTTCAAAAAACTTTTCAAAAGTTTGAAACTTCTGCGAGTCCACACCTCCTGATGATGCCTCGTGTAGAGGCGAAACACGTGTCGTATCTTTAAACTTTGGTTTTCTATTCTTTGACTATTTGGTTTAGTTGAACTAAAGTTAAGTTAATTAAAACCTTTGTTTAGAAATTAAGCGGATTTATTACTAAATATATTTATATAATTTATTGATATGGAAGATAAAACACGTTAGACCTTTTTGTAGACGATAAACAGGATTATGATGAATACAGCCACGAATATCATGGGTGCACAGTAAATTACTCTTTTGCGTCATGTCGTAGGATATAGTGACCGTTTGCAACTTGCCAAGAAAATAAAGAAAAAGACCCAAATAGCTTAAGGACCTACCGGACTAAACCCCACAAAACATGAGCAAAAGGTTGAAAATCAAAGGCCCGGCTTCTCTTTGAAATTCGTGAAGCGGAAGAGGTACAATTTAGCCGCGGCATAAATCATTCTCGGATACTTAGATAGAGGTATTATCTGCAGACACCACAAGCGCAACAATCGTTTAGTGGACGTTCCACCAGAATAATAAAAGGGATTCGAGAGGCTGAAACGTGTTCGAAAATGAAAGAAAAGTCGTATTATTCTTATGAATAATATTTTATTCCGCTGTGTCTACGAGAATTTCGCCTTTTTATAAGCGAGCGCCGCCGTGACCGGGAAATATTCGGTTGTAAGGGAATATGGATCATTTGCATATACAAGATTATATACTTAGATTGGGATTCCCGCGGCGGGCCTCGCTTGAGAGTCAATATCACACGTAATAAAGGTCTACCGAAGCGAAAAACTTTTTGCCGCAGAATTGTTTTCCACTACATAGAGTTCGTGCTCTTATCTATCATAATACCCCCTTTGTAATGGGTTTCGCGAACAGGTAAGTTTTTTTTTCATATTTATTGAGGAAACGGTGCGTAACTTTTCTATTCAGAAAGTTTGGACCTGTGCACATAAAAGAATACGAAAACGATCATGTAACATCTTCAAAACTAAAACAGCTGGATATGACTATAACAGTATCAAAAGAAGTCGTAGAGAAATAGACCGTTTTCCGTAACCTCAGTACAATGATTAAATGGACGCGCGGCCTCGTAAAACTTAAGGTAAATTAATTCAAAATCTAAAGCAATTTCCCGAGTTTAAAAGCAATGCAAGGTGCAGGGTCTGGCAATAAAGCTATCTAGCGGTGAAACAATGATGTATATAAACGGGTGTAGTAAAGCCAACGCTCAGCACTTAACGTCTTAATAATTCACCAAGCAATTGTTATTACAATACATTCGGGCAAGCTGTGCCCGAGAGACAAGCCGATAAATTTTCAACTACAATACGCCAACTTAAATGGGAGTTTATTTGAAACCGGCTCCGAGATTGATACGGCATTCTATGAGTAGCAAAGCCGGTGGAGAAAAGCTCTTAGAACAAAAAAATAACTCTCCTTCTTCGGAAGTCGAGTTAAAAGGTTTTAAATGTAGAGCACCTAAACAGTTATTTCCACAAGCATATTATATAAGGAAATATTAAACTAACCTAGTGATGTTGTTTTTCGTCGCTTCTAATGAAAAACACATTACAAATATAATAACTTGATGATACACAAGCAGGAAAACCTCATGAATACTGGACACAGGTTATTAATTCTTGCCGCTTTATTTTAGTTAGACAGGACTGCTTAATCCATTTATGATTGTGGGTTCTGTCTGAGGATGACCCCACACTCATAAATGGATTAAGCAGGCAGTACATACCAAAAATAAGATCATAACACTAAAAGTTAGCTCATTTTATAAAGGAGCAGAAATAAAATTATGTCACACAATAGGCTAAAAGCTGAGAAGCATAAACCCAACCACTCTCTCTAACGGCTTCCCGAATTCTTTAGTTGACCAAGAATTTGCGAATGTGGCAAGTGCTATTTTAGTGGTAATAAAAACAAATAAAAATAGCGTCGTAATATAAGGTTGGATCATAACTCGTTCTTGTTACCAAAGGCGAGATGTTCATTTTATGCGAGCATTAGGTAATGGATTCGCGCCATATCTCTTGGCAGTTTGTGGGTGGGTCCCGTACGATATGTGCCTGTGATGTTGATCTACAGCCAAAACAGAGCATAGTAAATGCACCTCTGTTTAAATTACATTAGCTCTTTCACGACTCCTCGCAGTGAACACAAAGTTGAAGCCGTAAACCACATTGCTACTAAAAGTCTAACAAAATCAGATGATGTAGGATAATTTGAAACTCACTAGAATATCCGTCCGCGTAAAAAACTAAAGCGAGCGTTATCAATCCACTCCTCCAGTCCATGACGAATCTGAAACAATGAAATCTAATTAGTGAAATGATATACGATTATATGTTAACATTAACTAGCTACTTCACGAGTTCACTATATTAATGGATACAAGCAAGTAGATAAAGTTTTATAAGACTGCTCATATTATAAACTCCGTTTGGTAACAATGTGCAAACTGCAAAGACCAACAAAGTTTCCAGTGAGTGCATTCGAGATGAAATGTTTGGTCGCCAACACGTGTATTTCAAAGCTGCACACGTCTGTCCAACAGCTTTGCTCAAACTTTATGACACCTAGCTACATTCCCCGAGCAATTTCGTCCGAAACTGTTTCGTATAACCTCGTTACCAACTACTGCGCTGCCACTATGTAAGTAAACGTTTTGCGGATACGAAATAACTTGTTTTCCTTTATTGAAAACTCGAGACAGTGCATTGTGCTTGATAAACATGAACGTAGCCTGTATTTTTCTAAATGTAGAGTTATAAATTGTATTTTAAAATACTAAGATACTACGAGAACATGTTGAGACTGAGATAGCTACGTGTGGGTTTACTTACATACCTATAGCGTTGAACAAACCTCGATGCCTCTGAAACTCACTAGCTACGTTAACAGTTCTGATCAAAGAGGACAAGCCGCACTCGCGAGCGAGACTAGACGATGGCGACTAGGCGATGGTCGCGTGATCGCGTTCTATTTGGACAACGCCGTAGGAGGTACAGTATACAGAATTCACGGACGGTCAATTTTCACGACACAGCACCAATTTATACACAATAGTATGAATCCAGCAATCAAATAGTTTAGATCTTTGCAGGACGTTGAGCACGTCCATTCATTGTAAATACGGCTCTGACGTCAGCGTTTAATACATGATAGAGATACGATTCTCACGAAAAAAAACATCGAATGAGATTTACACTGTATGTGACAACTTTGATATAAATGTAAGTTGAATTATTTATAGCTCAACTTAAACAAAGAACGAATGGAATGAAGTAAATCCGAGAGTGAAGTGATGGCTTGGGGGTGCCAGTGCCACCCCGGGCCGCAGGTCATTGAAGGTCGAACGGCAAAGGTCGGGGCAGTCACGCAACTTTGGGGCAGTTCCCCTACTAAACTATAAGTGAATTTAACCTCCACTGAACTAGACTAGAAAATAAATTCGATTGACTATAATTTCATTGTGTCGTCAAGCAATGATTTTTTTTTCTGGAATAAAAAAATACTTAGATAAGGATAAGCCTTGTACAGTCAAGTAAGGTTGAAATACCTAGTAGCATATTTTAAAGAGATAGACGCGATAGGATTCCATGGTAAAAACCTCATAAATCGAAAATAACTGATAGAGGTGATTTAATTAATGATTACAACTCCCCAGCGCCAGTAATCAGGTAAGGAATTAATGGTGCTGATTAAAAAGAGTCTAAATTAAAAGGATTCCCGAGGGACATTACATGCCATAGAGCAGAAATTGGATAGCGATACGAGAGATATATTGCCAGACATAAAGCCGAGGTCGGTAACTTTCTACCCATTTCCGGCAGGCCACTTGTGAATCGTATTTCGGAATCCTTTTTATCTTTTTGCTGGCGCGAACGCGAAATGCGAAGTGACAGCGGCACCGAGCCACTTCGCAGCCCATATATCACTTGAGCCTGTAACGGTCGCGCTAACGGCCTGACTGAGTGTCACCTCCGCCGCCGACATCGACAGCAGGCTAGCGTCCACCACCACTCTTACCCTATTCCCTATTAAACGGGTTTATCTAAACCTAATCTATCATGTCCTCTTTAGCATAAGCATAATCAGCCTATAATGTTCCCACTCCTGAGACTCAGGCCTACTCTCGGCAGGAGAGCGAATGGGTCTTAATCCACCACGCGGACCTAATGCGGATTGGTGGATGTCACATGTCATAGAATATTTTTTTTCTGTCCTTTGACATGCCGGTTTCCTCACGATGTTTCCTTTACCGTTGCGCGTTACTCTTTAGATTAACCCGATATACATTTTGTTTGAAAATATTTTAAATGACTAATCACATATCTAATTTTGAGTTTGCGCGATTTCAATCAGTAGGTACGCACGAACGCAGCAGTGACTCTTGTGATACACTATTAGACTAAAAAAATATACCTATTTTCGGATCGGCAAAATATCACAAAAGCAAAGTCGTAATAGAATGAACAATGAAACAGAAATAGAAGAGACAGTTTCCAAAATAAGATTGTAGCTAAACATGTTTATTACTGAAGACTGAAACACGGTGAACGTATAGCCAAAGAATGAATAATATTATTACATAGTACAGCGAAGTGTCAAACCACATAATATGAACGCGGAAAGCGAGCTAGGGTTGTAGTTTGTTGGTCACAAGATTTGGCAAGTTCGAATTCGGAGCGCGATGCATAGCAGTTTGGAAGGCTTCCACTCCACAAAATTATGGACGCGACGGGCGAAAAGCTAGGGTGTCGCTTACCCGAATTTATATTGGCGGAGATCTCCGGTTTTCACACTTGGTGGTTCACACAAGTCGCGGACGAGATGTTAAATGCTTGAATGGTTTACGGTTATATACTGGTCGTTCGCCTTACGACTAAACTCGTAGACAACACATCGACTTATGTAACGCGAGCTACATTAAAAACCTATAAATGCAGCAAATTAGCTACAATGAATATAAATATATTGCCTGAAAACTTACGTAGCTTACTTTTGTGGTTAATTAGTTTGATTGTGGTGAGGTGACACTTTATGCTTTCCAGTCAGTTTTCAGTAATCTCACTAATGACGCACAAAATCACTGGATGCCACAATTTATGATATTAATATTGCGCGCAAATGGGTTAATGATAACGAAATTAAACTTGCTACTGAGTCGGATTCTGATTAATTACACTACGTAGTGATATGATAACGATGTGTAATTTTTAATGAGATCATATTTATAACCAGTAGGCAGGTAGGTAGGGGCGAGTAATTAAATCACTACCCAATCCGTGCGCTCAATATTTTGTAATTTCGATTTATAATATTTATTACGTATCCTCTTCGGGATTGAGAGCGAGGGCCTCTATAACAAAAGATCGTATTATGGAGGAAATTTTCAGCGCTCGTTCCATTTGTATTAGCCGATGGAAATAACGCAATTACTGTTCAAACTTCGTCCATTTAGTCATGTTCAAAATAAACGAATATCCTGTACAGTGGTGGAAATTATCGAACTTCGTTCGAGAGTTGGCGAACAGGGGCGTGAGAGAATCAACATAAATAATAAACAAATCGATCGAAAAAGAAATTAAGAAAAATAAAAGAAATTCTAGTTTTGGAATGCCCGTTTGCGTTTTATTATTATTTCTTGGACGTTAGCCAGGAGCCAAAAGTACCTAACCTATAATCCAACCTTGGATAGTAATGAGCGACAATCATGATAGTTACGTAGGTTAGATAGATACTAACCTTTTTTTGTGGAATGCTAGCTTAGGTATTTTTTGTGCTTCAGGAGCACAAAAAAAAACATTCAGGGCTTGTTAAGTTTTACGGGTCATTTCGGTGTCTTATACAAATGATAAATTATTGTGTAGTTTATGCCCTCTAAAAGAAATTTTTCGTACACTCCTTCCTTACTACTTAATCATCGCAAATATTAGACGTGGAATTAATAAACTTTTTAAATATAGAGTATCGATAAATCGCAAATGAATGATCTGTCTTGTCTACTCATGGACATGTTCCGTAAGAGAGCGCTCATAAAGTCCGTCTATCCGGATTAAATCTGTGATCACAGATTGCAAAAGCCCGGAATTAAGATTAACGAAGATGGAACCAAGCTGGCATTAACAAAATAAGAGAGGAATCAATTAGGTACAGTAAATTGAGATATGCTTTGATTTTAAATTATTTAAAGCAAGCAAACTTGTACTTTGGGGGCCAGATAACTGATAGAATACTTTTATACTTTTTTTGTAAATACATACTCGTATATAGAATACATAGAAAACGCCCAGCTTAACACAGATGTTCATCTCACAATGTTTGTCCTGAAGCGGAATCGAACCCACGACACCGACGCGACGTTGCAGTCCAACACACTCGCCACTCGACCATCCGTGTCTTCGTCGTAATAAATATTGTTTTATTTTTAGTTCATTTAATTGGTTCAGCCGTGGTTTTCTAAGAACACGAGAAAAACCGGTTGTTTACGATGATGTGAACATCCTTGAGATCGGTCATATAAACATCGAGATAAAAACGCGAATGTATTCTATGAACTTGGTGTATTCAAACACATTCTGTTTTTTTGAGAATGGAAAACCTACCACGTAATTAGGTACATGAGTAGAAACATGTAAGTTAGGTTATACCAAATAAAACTTGTTTATTTATACAACTAACTAAAATTTAATGCTAAACCATAATAAAACTAATATACTAAGGTACAAAAATAAAGAATTATCTAAAATTATATATAAAACACAGAATTTAGGTCCCTGTCCACGGGCAAAGTACCCAAAAGGCTGGCGACGTTACCTCGTTGAATAGCGATCCTAATCCTTTGACCGAGGTAAGCGCCAGCCCTTTGGTCGTTTGATTTGACTATCAGACAGATTATATTTGTAGGTAAGTAAAACAATGTTTGAGCCGCCCACGTGATATTGAAAGAAAAAGTAGCCTAATGACTATTTCCAATTATTATCATCATCATATCAGCCTATCAGCACACACTACTGGGAATAAGCATCCTCTTAATCTAGCCACTTCTGTCGATGTTGTGCGAGGCGCATCCGGTGCTAGCCCGTTACCGTAGCTAATAGCTATGTATATCGTCGGCTAATCTGGCAAGTGGTCTAGTTCATTGTCGTCTCGTCATACTCATCGAATTTCAGCTCAATCGATCGAGTAGTCTTTGGCATGATTGAACAACAAACCACCACCAATGTTAGATACATTGGTGGTGGTTCCATCCACGCATACTCCTATACTGTTGCCTTTTATATTATAAGTAGGATTAGTGGAGATTTTCACCCGATTGAGCTTCTTATATTTTGTCTGAGGCTAAGGGCCCCCCGCCTACAATACAATTTACGCGCGGATAAACTTGTGCGAAGACTATTTCCAGCTAAATGTAAAAATAGAGACGCTTGTAAACATCGTCGAAGATTATTCGTTCCTAACATTAGGCGATATAGTCTAATCATGAATAATTTACAAAACATTTAAATACCTGCCCCAAACCTAAAATAGAATATTTAATTTATTACTATTTTAATTGGTTCTAAGCTGCATAATAATAAATTTTTCATTGTACATGCTCCGAGAGTAAGCTACTTTGTACATACCTACTAACTCTTGAATAAAATTAGTACTCTACTCTTCAAAAACGCGGAAGTGTGATTCTGATGAGATTTAATAATCGAACTTGTTTAATTTTACGTTACACGTGGCCATAAATTCCATTGAATTCAACCAAGGATGTCAAGCCAAATATTCATTCAGTCGAATTTTCAAAAATCAAACGCCACATCAGCCCTTGATGCTTGGCAAAAACGGTGGGTGAAACTTTCTATGTAACTATCAATTTTTCAGTGCTTGAATTATGAAGGGTTTAATGTTAAACTCGGGAACGAACTATATTTTTTAAACTCCATTGTTGGCACGTCTCACTGCGGTCGTTCGGGTGTCAAATGTCTAGTGTAAAAAAGATTGAGTTATATCCCTTGGTTAAAATCTTCTATTTTTGCAGCAGATGACAATCTGGTTTCATTTTGCTAAGTTTGCAGCAACCTACCAAGTTCTACAAGGAAAAAAATATTCTGAATTATACGTCCGAAATTGGTTTACGGAGGACGCGAGATAAAAGGTCTAAGAAGGTCAAGACCTATTAGAAGATAGAGTAGACTGGTAATAGATAATGGATATATTTTGGTTTTGTCAAGCTTATTTATTTATGCTTGGGTTAATATCGAAGCTATCCTAATAAGTTGTGATGTGTGTGTGACTGTGTGATATGTAAAATTATATTATGTACGAGTACTTTTATGTCTGTTTTTGTATTTATAATTTAACGTTATTTTGTAAATTTATAATTTAACGGTTTTCAATCACGTTTTAAACTACAAACTCATATAATTCATAAAATTGTGAACATAATTATATTAATTTAATAAAACATATATAATAAAGTAGGTACTTCGCATGGAGTAAATACATAGGTATATGAAGCAACAAATAAGTTTATTTATTCAATTGGTGCATATTTATTGCTTCGAATGGTTGATTTTTAATTATAATATAATATAAATTATATTATTAGTACCTATAAGAATTTCAGATCACCTAGATAACAGAAACCTTGGGATCACAAGAAGAAGAAATTATGTAGGTGATAAATACATCACCTACCTATATAATTTAGACACCAATTTTTTTATTGAAGAAGATTAATGTATTGTGATCGCAAAGTTTCTATTATCTGGGTGATCTGAAATTCATTAATAAATCAATAACTTTTGTACGTATGTAGCTTAGCATTTTGTCGAAAAATCGTACACCTTGACCTTTGAAGGAGTAGTTAACTTTATAGATCCTGGTAGTGCGTTTAGCTGTTTTTTAAGTTACTTATGTTCCATTCAATGTATTATCTATACCTAATGCTATAATGAGAAATAGAGTCTGAGAAAGAGCTGATTAGTTTAAGTCAATAACTCTACATTAGAAAGAGAGTCAGCGTAGAGTGCGTTTTAGTCAATGACTACCAAATAAAGAGAGCCAAAGTACATGTGTGATCGTAGTGACTACATAAGGCTAGCCACTCATTACAGTGACCTCGTAATACCATTAGGCTTAATTCACACCAAAATTGCCAGCGGCCGCCCGCGTCCTCTCGCAGCTTGTCAGCGTCCCGGCTCTACTAGTCTTTTATATAAGGCCGAAAAAGTTTAAATTATTTCTCACTGAAAGTGCTTGCCGCGTCGCTGCCATCCTGGTGTGAATTGTACCTTACGCTCTCGGATTCTTGTAACATCTCAACTCGACACTACGCCGACACTGTGCGAGGCTTTCCTCTACGACTACGCTACGTAGGTACGGTACGATATGAGGTCGTGTCGTTGCATTAATTAGGCCGATATTCTACTGCTTGCTGATCACTCGGTGTTATTTTGATAAACAATACATTGAACTTAAGCTCAAGCATAGAGACTGTCTGAAAATGTTCTCCATAGAACTGGTATTTATGGCCTTCGAAGTATCACACAGCTAGGGAAATTGGGAAATCTTCGTTCATCTATTTCTTTTTTCATGTAAATGACGAGAACGAGCTAGATAGTAATGCCTATACCCCGATTCAGAATTCAAGATTTTTTTGTAAACAAAGGTGTGACCACCCTAAAAAAATACTTATCAAAGTGACGTTTACTCAGTTTTCCTAAATACTTATGGTACGGTTTATTTTCTAGTCAATATCCATAGAATGCAAAACAGCAATGGATTTGTACTGATTATTTTATTTTATTTAATTTTTTTCAGAAACTTATTACACGACGAAAAAATATTAGCGAAAAATATTTTAAGACATTGGTATCATCGGAGTAAATCACAGAAGTTCGAAACAATTTTTGGATTTTGATCTAAACGTGTGTTTGTAAATTTTATTCGTCTCTTGTCCGTTTACGAAGTCGAATGCGTTATTTTTTCGCTTCTCGTATGCAATTGTGTGAATCGAATGAATATTTGTTAGGTATCTGCTATGCACCTTGGCATTATTATGATTAATATCTCAGAAGTTTAGATTCACAAATTTCATTACCTATTCTACCTACTTTTCAGTGTAGTGTGTGCACTGTGCAGTGTGTCTGAAGTACCTGAATAAGTTTGGTTAAGAATTATTTATGTAAAATAGGAAACTATCGTACAAGCAAAACCGCGCGCCATTACTAGTAATAGTGATCCGTGGTATAAACTCTTTTTTAACCCTGACCTGTCTCTGTTACAGTGACATATCATGACACTTCTTTGTATACAAATAAAATCTTGAATTATAAATCAGGGTATAGATTATACGTACCGAGTACTCGGTCGAGACAGTGAAAGCTTACGTCACTCGCTCAGCCGAGCACTCGGCGCTATGTTTATACGTACTGAGTACTCGGCCGAGAGCACTGTCTCGGCCGAGTACTCGGCGTGTGATCTAGGTATTAGGCTCACTTCCCGCTGGGATGACAGCGACCGGCAGAGCACTTTCATTGTCAAATAGTTTATCATTCTCTACTTTATTAAAAAGTCCCATGATGTAGGACCGCTGACAGGTCGCTCGTGGGCCCGTCTGACTTATCAGCGGTTAATAGTTAATGTTTAAAATAGTTTAACACTAACAGTGTTTTGCCGGCCTCTTGCCATCCCAGTGGGAATTGAGCCATAACATCTTGCTCTTTACATGGAAACAAATAGATGAACGTAGATATCCCGATTTTCCTTAACTAGTTCTGTGATACTCGACCAAAATCCGTACTTTGAGTTACCTACGTAGAACGGTGAAGCACATAGCATGTCTGTTATAACGCTCGTCTACTCTATGAGATAAGTAACAGTAGACAGAAAAGTATTTTTCATCAGAATGCGATTTAAAAATTTTAATTTAAAATCAGATTTTACTATAGATTTAGAATGAATATTCTTTATCTTCCCACATAATCACGACACTCAAAGGAGGCGCAGTAAAAAGACTCGATTTCAACGTCCGCGCCATAAAGTACCAATAAACCACGGCAGTCCCATACCAATCGTTTCAAATACGAATCCATTGTAGTATATTGCACACGGGATTTTGTACATTCTGGTAGAAACGTGACTTATGCACATGCGATTCTGCACTGATATTAGCTGGCTTTCGTTGGCATAAAGCCATAATTGTAGCGGCGGCGGACCCACTGGGCTTGCAGACAAGGGGAAGTGTTCCTTAACAAAATTGATGTGTTTATGGAATAGACAAAGTTGTGCTGTGAGGCTGTTGTGAACTTTGTTACTATAATAATAATAATAATAATGTTTGGACATTTCACACAACGCCATCTAGCTCAAAACTAACAAGCTTAAATTAAGGGAACCAGATAACTGATATAATATAGGTTACTTATATACTTTATTTTTGTAAATCACACATATAATACATAGAAAACACCCAGACTCAGGAAAAACCCGCGACACCGGTGGCGTGGCAGTCCAACCCACTTGCCACGAGACCAATCATGTCATCGACTAATATGTAGAACCAATACCTTATATTCATAACAATAAATTGAATACTACACCAAGTCCTAATATTATAAAGGCTAGAGTTATTTTTTTTTTGCATTTAAGTAATGAGACGAGCTAAAGATAAAGATAAAAGATAAAGATTTTTATTTTGCACGAAACACGGTAGGTTAGTTAGGCTAGACGCTTTTCTGATGGTAAGAGGTCACGCCTGCCCATTACCAAAACAGTGCTAAACCAGACCTTTGATTTACATAGACGGGTGCAACACTGCTATTAGTGCTCGTCCACCTTGAGACATTTTGATGGTCAGTCTCGAAAGCTCAGTAATTTCACTAGCTACAGTACCCTTTAAGCCGGAACACAGTAATGCCTACAGATTACTGCTTTGCGGCAGAATATCTGGCACTGTGTTGGGTTGGTACCCATGGCATCCTACAGGGATGCCTCCTTTTATATTTACTTACATTAACAAAATGTCCAAACATTATTATTACGTATCGGTCCATCATCACCAACATCCTATTATAATTATGTAAAAAGTGTGCATTATACCGCCACTTTATGGTGAAGTTAGTTAGAAAGGGGTCAATGCATAATACATCTCATAGTGAGACATCAATACAGACCATTAAAACCTCACCTTAAATTAGTTTTAAAAATAAATATGACAGTATATGGTAGTTCGCACAGATTATAACAGGATGTTTCAATTTGCAGAACTCGCCTGCCACATAAACTTATCTACTAGACATCCGTGTGAGGGTGTTATTTAAGGATCACCTTGTTTACTGGTATGACTTTGTATGAACATATTACAACTTATAAAAATATGTTGGTAGTATTTAACATGAATAAAGTAATGTGGAGGTAAAACTGGAACTCTCTGATAGTCTCTAGGACCAACAGGAGTCCAAGTGCGGAAAAAAAGACCATTTACATTTAGTCTAGTCTTGTTGCAAGTGAACCAGTATATGTTTAGGTTGGGGTGTAGCAAACGAGACACTGAGGCAAAAAAACTTAGAAAATTTTGATGAAAAATTTGCTTGCCTATTACATATACATTGACTTTTTATGGTACCATCAGAGAGGGAGTGGCGTAAGGAGAAACTTTAGATCAAGACATTGACCCCTAAGATCAATGGCCGCCTAGTTAGAGGTCAAAATCTACCAGAAGCTGGGTGACAGTACACAGTATTTTTTTGCGTCCACATGCGAATGAAGCGGGCATTTTCAGCCTTAAGACAATAAGAAATCTAAATCTTATTTGCCTTAGTGCCCCACTTATGACACTCTGACCTTGTTTATGGTGTTAATGTGTTCTTCAAAGGAAGTGCTTGATGATAGTTAAAAATGTAATATAAGGCAAAATAAAAGATGATTTCTATGTTGTGATGGTTGACGTTGTTGGATATTAAGGTTCATTAGGGTAAAATTTAGATAAGGATTGTGCTACTTTTTGATGAACAAACCAATAAGTAATGATAGGTAAATAGATAACATAACAGTAACAAAAATTAAGTAACTAAGAATGGGTAGGTACTTATCTATTAGAGTTTAAAGAATTTTTCTTTTCCTTTTTTCGTAAACAAGGTCGTAATCGGACCTAAGGTCATCAAGTTTTCGATAGGTACCTATTATACTATGTCAAAAGGCCTGTACAGAACCAATTTTGTTACACCTGTTAGTAAACCTATCTAATTAAATTACTCATTCATGACGAACAGAGAACGCGTTCCACGCACGTTTATACGGCCTATCTAATTGCAGGAAGGCGTTATAGTCATACAAGGAAATAAAATTGTATTCGCTTCAATAAACATTTAAAAACTAAAGAATAACATAAAATCTTACCTCTTCCTGAGAATATTAGGCCACGTAAACTGTTAGGATGCTTCTTGTTATAGTTTTAGGAAGTCAGCTTTATTTATGCAGCACATTTAATTAAATCGCGAAATGAAACTTCGCGAACTGACAGTTCGCAGATGCTGGCGAAAAACATCTGTCTGATTGGCAGCACGGGGGGGGGGACAAAGTGAATTGACATGACAGTGACAAACAAAGACAGCTGTTGTCAATGTCAAAATATCCTCTTGTATGTTTTTTACTACTTTGACTCCACGATAGCTGTAAGCCTTACTGCCTGCCGTATCTAACTTTTTTTTTAACAACCAACTCTTTCGAGACATTGTTCTAGATATATATTTCCAAACTGTAGGTCATGGTTTCGACTCACACTAATTAATAGTCCTATTCTAGGCTCATTTTTATTTGATGTTTAGGTCTATTATGGGTAATCTTGAAATACTATTAAAAAAATAGCATATAAAGGTGCGCGGTGGTGAGCATTTAATTCATATTGGTAAGTAGGTACTTATACTTATTCACCGTTAGGTTGTTCCGTTGTTCACCGTTTAGAAAAATTAGGTAAGTTAGGTACCAACTTAGTACCTAAACCTCTACGATACCTTTCTACAAAACTACATACTTACCGACCTATTTGCTAGACACAGCACACAGAGCTGATTTTTGCTATATTTGGTAGAGTTGGCAAAATGTTGTCTCTACCGTTGAAAATATAGTGAGCTCCAAATAAACAGTTGCTTGCTTCTTTTAGACGACTTTAGTGCAGGTAGCCAAGACTCTACCTTACGAACCTACTTACCTATGTTTTGCATGCTTCGGTCTGCTGGACACAGGAGATGTAGAGCCAGGTAACATCTAACTAGTTTACTTCAAAGGAACCTTCTTGTAGCGAACGTGGATAGTTTTATAAAATGACTTCTTTGGTGTAAGTTAAGTAGTACATACTCTCTATACGAGTAGATAAAACCTTACTTGAACTTATCGATTCATTTATTATGTATCAGGCAGTTTTATCCCGTCCTATCCTATGTGCGAATGTTTGTGAGATCTATCTATCCATTCCGATAGGTAGATACTAGATAGGTATATATGGATGTTTTTGGGTCAATCACACCAAAAGTACTGAACCGATTAAGAATGCTGTGGCTGCTATGACGTCAGCAGAAATGGGTGGATCACTCTGATTTGTCCCGCGCACCCCGCACGCTCACGACGACTAACAGAAACAGACATCGCGCGGCTTTGCCATTGCGTAAGGTCAGATTCAGACAATTATTTGAGTAGTAAGAAACGTTTCGTAAGTAGGTACATATTTTTTTATAAAATAAATTTAGGATATTTATTGAATGCCGACTTACTGTTGCGGGCCAAAAAATATTATCGTTCAACTTCTTACCTACCGACATTTAAACAAGATAAATTCAGAAAAAAATGCAACAGTATTTACCTACATAGTTTATTCAAAGATAAGTAGGTACCTCCTACCTAATAATATCACCTAATATTAACAAATAGTACAGAACAGATTATTTTTTTACTAATCGGTCCGCGCTCAGTCAGGTCCATACCTACCTACCTACTAAAAATTCGCTAAATGGTTTGTTACTCAATCAAGCCAAAACTACTGAACCAAAATTTGGTAGGTATGCGAATTGTTTGAAAATCATATACCTAGGCTACATTATATCATTATTTTGAGTTTTCGAGTGGTCGAGTGGCATGTATGTTGGGGACTGGGGCGGGTTCGATTCCCGCTTCAGGAGAAATATTTGTGAGATGAACATTGGTGTTTGTCCTAAGTTTTGGTGTTTTATATGTACACTATGTATGTATTAAAAATAAAAGTAGGTATGTATTGTATCAGTTATCTGGTTCCCATAGTACAAGCTCTGCTTAGTTTAGTCACTTACTCACTTTCTCGAATCTTTAACTCTAACTCTAACCCGAACCCGGACCGGATCGAGTCCGGGTCCGGGTCCGGGTTCGCACCGCGAAGCGGCAATCGTCGCTTCGCTCAGGTTGACGATTCGCACGTCCATCTCGTAACCTGTCTCGAAAAGGTACTTACTTAAGTAGTACTTAAGTGCCTACAACAAGTGCCTACTTACTTGTCTACTTAAGTAAGTAACTAACTTAACTAACATACTTAAGTACTACTTAAGTATGTACTCATGTAAGTAAGACAAGTGCCTACTTACTTGCCTACATACTTGCCTACTTACTCGCCTTCTTAATCGCCTATTACTCGCCTACTTACTCGCCTACTTACTTGCCTACTTAAGTAAGTACCTAACTTAACTTACTTACTTAAGTACTACTTAAGAAAGTACTTAAGTAAGTAAGACAAGTGCCTTCTGACTTGCCTACTTAAGTAAATACCTAACTTACTTAAGTACTACTTAAATAAGTACTTAAGTAAGTAAGACAAGTATCTATTTACTTGCCTACTTACTTGCCCACTTACTCGCCTACTTACTTGCCTACTAACTCGCCTACTTACTTGCCTACTTAATTGCCTACTTACTTGCCTACTTACTTGTCTACTTTAGTAAGTACCTTACTTACTTAAGTACTACTTAAGAAAGTAAGTACTACTTAAGTAAGTACTTAAGTAAGTAAGACAAGAGCCTACTTACTTACTTAAGTAAGAACTTAAGTAAACTTAACTTAAGTAACTTAAGTAAAACTTAAGTAAGTACTTAAGTAAGTAAGACAAATGTCTACTTACTTGCCTACTTACTTGCCTACCTACCTACTTACTTGCCTAAGTAACCTTACTTAAGTAAGTAAGACAAGTGCCTACTTATTTGCTACTTAAGTACCTAATTTAACTTACTTAACTTGCTACTTAAGTATTTTTTAATTAAGCACTTAAGTACTACTTAAATAAGCCCTTAAGTACTACTTCAGTAAGTTCTTAAGTAACAACTTACTTAAGTACTACTTAAGTAAGTAAAACAAGTGTCTACTTACTTGCCTACTTAAGTAAGTACCTAACTAAACTTACTTAATTGAGTACTACTTAAGAAAGTACTTAAGTATGTAAGTAGGCAAGTAAGTAGACACTTGTCTTACTTACTTAAGTACTTGCCTACCTACCTACTTACTTGCCTAAGTAAGTAAGACAAGTGCCTACTTACTTGCCTACTTAAGTAAGTACCTAACTTAACTTACTTACATAAGTACTACTTAAAAAAGTACTTAAGTAAGTAACGTACCTACTTACTTGCCTACTTAAGTAAGTACCTAACTGAACTAACTTACACAAGAACTACTTAAGAAAGTACTTAAGTAAGATACGTACCTACTTTCTTGCCTACTTAAGTAAGTACCTAACTGAACTAACTTACAGAAGTATTACTTAAGAAAGTACTTGAGTAAGTGAGATAAGTGCCTACTTACTTGCTTACTCAAGTAAGTACCTAACTTAACTTTTTTACTTAAGTAAGTAAGACAAGTGTCTACTTACTAAGTTATTAAGTGGCAAGTAAGTAGGCACTTGTCTTACTTACTTAAGTACTTTCGTAAGAAGTACTTACTTAAGTCAAATTTAAGTACTTACTTAAGTAGTACTTAACTCTTACTTTTCGAGATTGCATGTAGGTCCCGAGGTGAACAAAAGTTGAAGTTTTACCGAGGTCAACCCCCCCACCCCTCCCCAACCCTTTACATTCCCATAGTTAGATTTTTAATTTTTCGTATTTTTAGTACTATTTAAGTATGTTCGTAAGTAACTTTTTACCTAAGTACTACCTAAGTAAGTTTTTAACTACTACTTAAGTAAGGACTTAGCTACTACTTAAGTAAGTATTTAACTACTACTTAAATAAGTACTTAACTACCACTTAAGTAAGTTCTTAAGCAACTACTTACTTAAGTACTACTGAAGTAAGTACTTAACTACTACTTAAGTAAGTTCTTAAGCAACTACTTACTTAGGTACTACTTAAGTAAGTACTTAAGGAAGTAAGACAAGTGCCTACTTACTTACTTACCTCCTACCTGCATACCTACTACCTACTGCATAGCTATTAGCTACCATACCTACCTGCCTACTTAAGTAAGTACCTAACTGAACTAACTTACACAAGTACTACTTAAGTAAGTAAGACAAGTGCCTGCTGACTTGCTTACTTAAGTAAGTACCTTACTTAACTTTCTTACTTAAGTACTACTTAAGTAAGTAAGACAAGTGTCTACTTAATAAGTTATTAAGTGGCAAGTAAGTAGGCGAGTTAGTAGGCGAGTAATAGGCGAGTAAGTAGGCGAGTAAGTAGGCAAGTGAGTAGGCAAGTAAATAGGCAAGAAAGTAGGCACTTGTCTTACTTTCATAAGAACTTACTTAAATAGTACTTTAGTAAGTAGTTGCTTAAGAACTTACTTAAGTAGTAGTTAAGTACTTACTTAAGTAGTAGTTAAGTACTTACTTAAGTAGTAGTTAAGTACTTACTTAAGTAGTATTTAAGTACTTACTTAAGTAGTATTTAAGTACTTACTTAAGTAGTATTTAAGTACTTACTTAAGTAGTAGTTAAGTACTTACATAAGTAGTAGTTAAGTACTTACTTAAGTAGTAGTTAAGTACTTACTTAAGTAGTAGTTAAGTACTTACTTAAGTAGTACTTAAGTAAGCTGGTTAAGTTA
Source organism: Lobophora halterata (assembly GCA_932526365.1). Taxonomy (NCBI): domain Eukaryota; kingdom Metazoa; phylum Arthropoda; class Insecta; order Lepidoptera; family Geometridae; genus Lobophora; species Lobophora halterata. The sequence continues at coordinate 6,738,853 of OW052012.1, forward strand.
GGTACTTAGGGCGTAGGATACGACTTGTACTTTTCGAGATAGCATGTAGGTCCCGAGGTGGACGTGCGAATCGTCAAAAGTTGAAGTTTTTCCGAGGTCACCCCCTTCCCAACCCTATACATTCCCATAGATTTTTTGTATTTTTAGTACTACTTAAGTAAGTTATTAAGTAACTTCTTACTTAAGTACTACTTAAGCAAGTTCTTAACTACTACTTAAGTAAGGACTTAACTACTACTCAAGTAAGTACTTAACTACTACTTAAATAAGTACTAACTACTATTTAAGTAAGTTCTTAAGCAACTACTTACTTAAGTACTACTGAAGTAAGTACTTAACTACTACTGAAAAACCACTTAGCCGAAAAATAAATAGGCAAAAACAATTTGGTCGAAAAAACTTGGCCGAAAAACAACTTGACCGAAAAAAACTTGGCCGAAAACGACTTGAAAAACAACTTCACTTTTCGAGATAGCAAGTAGATCCCAAGGTGGACGTGCGAATCGTTAACCTGAGCGAACCGAAGGAAAAAAAAATGGGGCAAGAAAACTTGTCCTACCTACCGAATTACCTACCTACCTATATACCTACTTACTTACCTACCTACCTACCTACCTACCTACCTACCTACTACCTACCAACCTTCCTAACTACTTCCCTAACTCAAACTTACTAACCCACCTACTCGCCCACCTACTCGACCACCAACTCGCCCACCTACTCGCCCACCTACTCGACCACCAACTCGCCCACCTACTCTACCTTCAACTCGCCCACTAACTCACCCACCTACTCGCCCACCAACTCGCCCACCAACTCGCCCACCTACTCGCCCACCTACTCGCCTACGAACTCGCCCACCTACTCACCCACCAACTCGCCCACCTACTCGCCCACCAACTCGCCCACCTACTCGCCCACCAACTCGCCCACCTACTCGCCCACCAACTCGCCCACCTACTCACCCACCAACTCACCCACCAACTCACCCACCAACTCACCCACCAACTCGCCCACCTACTCGCCCACCAACTCGCCCACCTACTCGCCCACCAACTCGCCCACCAACTCGCCCACCTACTCGCCCACCAACTCGCCCACCTACTCGCCCACCAACTCGCCCACCAACTCGCCCACCTACTCGCCCACCAACTCACCCACCTACTCGCCCACCAACACGCCCACCAACTCGCCCGCCTACTCGCTCACCAACTCGCCCACCAACTCACCCACCTACTCGCCCACCAAGTTGCTCACCTACTCACCCACCTACTTGCATGCCAGTACTCACTTTCAGCTCTCGACGATCACATTCTTCAAGTTTCATGTATCTACGTTCAGCGGTTTGGCCTGTAAATTGTCTGTCAGTCAGTCAAATCCGAGCCTCTTATAAATGTTGTTTCATGCGCGTATTGACAATAAAGCCAATAGCCATCTCATTTGCATACATAAATAAATTTATCTATAACGGACGTACTATCCAACAGTATTATGGTGTGAATATTACTTTATTCAGTCATGTTTCGTAAAATCGTTTCGCGAGGCGGTGCGCGCCAGAGCGACGCGGCCTCCCCGTCCCGTAGTCAGATGGGTACTGAGGTCCAGAGCGGTGCACGCCTACTTTTATTGCAAAATTACGTTAAATAATTCGTAGTCGCAAGAAAAAATACTGTATCAAAAAAAGCTTCCTGAGCTTTTTAAATATATTTTTTTTTCTAGCGAATGGTATAAAAATAAATTATATATATAATGCCGTTCAGGAGGAGATACGAAAAAACCATCCAGAAACAGCTTTGTTTTGAGATTTTTTTATTTATATTAAATAAGCGAATATAATAAATGTTTCTCTGATATTTTCAAGATAAAAGACCAAATAATATTATAATATTTTTTTTTTATTTTTATTAACACCCCTTGACGCTGTTTAAACCTTAGTATTTTGGCCTAAATTCCAGATTACAATGTAGCGACTGCCATAGTTAAGCCTTAAGCTGAAATTTCGTACGATTAAAGACTGGAACACAAGGACCTTTGCTAATTATTTTACCTTAATTATCTAACATTCATTAGTTGGTAGAGCTTGAAAAGCGTTGATAACTGATAAAATTACCTCTATCTATACCTACAGGTAGTTATCGTACAGTATTTAGGTAGGTATGTATATAATATCAAATAGTAGGTACAGTTATAGGTAACTAGCTGGTGCCCGCGACTTCATCTGCGCAGGAATCTTTATAAACTGTAGCCTATGTGTTTTTCTGATGTTTAAGCTATATTATTGTAATATTATAGTTTCATTAAAATCCATTCAGTAGTTTTTACGTGAAAGCGTTTATAATGTTAGTAGGAAGGATAAATACTAAGTAGGTACCTACCTACTTACTATTTTATGTAATTGTGTGCCATGATTTATCACAGGCAGTGCAAGCAAGCGTTTGTATCCAAATTGATTCATAAATATTTTCTACACAAAAGTGTCTGGAAAAGAGCAACAAAATCAGAAGGGTAGAGCTCACAGCTTTATTCTCATGAGAAATTAACCGTTCCATTAGTTTTAATTCACTTGCCACCCGAGGGTTCGTTATTCCTCTTCTTCTTTCTTTATAACAAAAACTAGCTAACGCCCGCAACTTCGTTTGCATTGTGAATTAATAAATTCCCTTTCTTAGTTGGCGTCTGCACTTTAAACGAACACACACAAGTTTCAAGTATCTACGTTCAGCAGTTTGGTTAGCCTGTATGTTGTCTGTCAGTCATTCAGTTAGTCAGGTACAAGCCTTTTATATGTATAATGATTAATAGTTCGATAACCTCGCAGAAACTCAAAAACGGCTTGACTGATTTGAATTATTATTTTTTTGTTCGCTTTGTTTAAAAATTTAAATGATGGCAAAGTCGCACGTGTTAGAAAAGGGATCTTATATGTAAATAATATTAGTGAAATAATGAAAATAAATTTAAAATGAATAAAATCATTTATATAAATTACCAAAATAATAATTTTCAGGGCGTTTTTAGGTTCCAAAAGTTTTAATATCTAAATATATTTTAACCATCAAGAAATCTTATCAAAATAATGCTAAATAACTTATTTACCAAGACAAACCATTCCGTTATAGCATTTTATTGTCTACCTCAAATCACTATCATGAAATTTTACAGAATGTGCACAATTTATTTTAAAACTACCGCTTGTCTCGCAAATTATTACACTTGATGGAGTTTGAATCTACTTTTACGCTAAATATTTTATAATGAGGTTACAAGAAATAAGACAGGAACTACGAAACATAAAACTAAGAAATATTATTAGTTTACTATGAAATATTCAATAAATTGAAACACTGGAGAAGCCAAGAAAATAGATGTCAATGTCAAAGAAAAATATTTAGTTCTCCAAATTAAATAGATTAGACTAGGTAAGAGGTAGGTACATCACCTTTTTCAAGTAGTTATTCACTTTAGCTGCCAGACCAAGACTAGCCCGATAATGGGCGCACAGCTGCTTTTAAAGCAGTCCCATTTACAATGAAGGTAGTCTATAATGAACAACCGACTGAACTTATCCTAAAACCAATTTAAAAAATGAAGTTGTACACAATCCAGGACAACATTACGTTTCATTATACGGTAAAAGAGAATGATGAAAAAACGTTCCAATATCTATCAGTTATCTGTTCCCATAAAACATGTTTGCCAAGTTTGGAGATAGATGGCGTTGTTTAAAATGTCCAAGCTTATTAGTATAATAATTCAACAATAGATAAAGGATTTTAACGAACAATTAATAATATCAAAATTACAATACTTACTTCATAATAAATACCTACTGTTTACAATAATCTATCACGCGCGTATCAGTTAGTTCGTTATAAAAATGTGGAAAAACTACGCTACTTCATACTACAAAATGAAATAGATATTATGGTGTGAAAAAAATATGTAAATTTCCAAACTATTCGAAACGTACGTACGTACAGCCTACTTACTAATGTGTTGGATACAGTGTAGTCCAGTCTGTTAACTCATTACTGAGTCATTCATTACACATACTCACAAACCGCTTTTGTTTTCTAGAGTGGAGCTTTTTCGTAACAAGGTGATTTGCCGTAGCGCGCCGTAGCCGTAGCATTGCGTAGCCCGCCGCCGCCGTAGCCGTAGCGTAGCATAGCGTAGCCAGCCGTAGCCGTAGCATAGCGTAACAAGTCGAAATCAAAACATTATTTCGTAGAAGGGTATCTTGAGTACCAAGAACTTTGAATTTTGTGAAAGTTGTAAGAGTTACAAGAAAATAACATACACTTGTAGTACATACGCGAATATAAGTATTTTCATTGACCCAAAACCGTCTGAGCTTCTTTCCTACCAACAAATTTCTAGCAAACCCCTATCAAATCTGGGCAAGGCTAAATCTACTCCATCAATGTTGCTAATCAGATGAGGTACACTTGCTTCTCTACGAAATTAGATGTAACAGCGGGCGCCTAATTCGTTTTCCGCATCCACAGACTAAATGAAAGTGAAGTTGTTCTCATTTCATTAAACATGCCTATAATTTTTCTTGAAGTCTCATTACTCCAAGCGAGCTACATCCAGTTGGGCAACTTACGTCTCAGTGAAACGACCACCTCGGTCCGTGTTTACGAGCAGTCAGCAATATTGTGCGCGGAAACTTAATGAAAAGGAAACACAAGCTGAAAATATCCGTAGGTACCTACTAACTTACTAACCTACGTAATGTGTGTTGGAAGAAATCCTGAGCCCGTTTATGAATGGGCCTTGCCGGATGCCGCCCGGAAACCTGTCGGACCTTGCAGGATTGTTCTGGATAAAACTCCTGCTAGAAGACTTTAATGTTTCCGCTGTGCTGCATAGTTGCCTTATTTTTGAATCATCATATATTTTGTATCACCTTACCTATCTTGTCCCACTGCTGGGCTGGGCATATGAATATTGATCAATTATTATGATGATGAAGGCATGTGCCTTCAAGCTTTGTCCTGATTGACAGACATATAACGCACAGGCAAACCACTGTACAAAAAGGCCAGACATTTGGGGAGTATATTTAGTCAAGAAGTGTTAGTGCGTTATAAGAAGGAATTTTGTTAATTTGACTTTGTGGAGGCTACCAATCTAGTGTTGTAATATCTATGTTCGTTCGCCTTGTTCAGCTCATATAAATAGACCCGAATCGGATTAGTAGTTTTGGTGTGATTGAGGAATAAATGTCCATCCACACTCACTAACTGTGCCAATATAACAATAGGTTATTGCTATTAGTGTGCTTTTCTAATAAATAATTAGCTTTTTAGTTATACACTAGTCTTGTATGTTGCTAAGTAAAAAAAACATACTTTAGCCAACGTTTCATATTTTAGACTCACTCTCCATCCCAAGGTTGCCTGGAAGAGATCGCTGCTTAGCGATAAGGCCGCACATTGTATAAACTCCTTAATTATCTTGTATGTACATAATATGTTAAGTTAAACATTCACACACTCACACCCCTGCACTAGGATTCCCTGTGTCGCAGGTGGCATGGACACATACAAGACATCACAACATCCAAGACCCGAGAACAAACATTTGTGTTCGTCACAAATATTTGCCCCATATGTGTATCTTTAAGTTTCCTTGTAGGTACAATAAAGAGTTATCATTCATGCATTCTTCTGCTTCGTTTTTATTCATTTCTTATTAATTCATTCATTCATACTTCGCTACTACCAAGCTAAGATTAGTGCTAATAATGTCTTCGTTCAAGCTTTTACTTACCTCCGCTTTTATGAATAGTCTAAAAATAGTAGTTAAAGTAGGAACTGCGTCGCAAGCTCTGATTTATCTCTTGACTGGGAAAATATTTTAATAAGAGAAATATAACCAGTCTAGTAACCTAATTACATTATACCTTGTTAGGTACATCTTTTTCTTCGTGCTCTTCATTACTGAAGGTCGTGCCATCTTGAAAGACTTGAGTGGCTCGATTGACAAGCTGCTTCTATGCTTGTCTGTCTTCTGCATGTCACAGGGGTTTTTTATTAGGTACCTATGCATTAATTAATTTTCACACGACAATATTTATCAAACATAACAAAACTTTAATTTATATAGCTATATTACACGAATGTCTTTCAAACAAAGATATAAGTGTTTTCTTTTAAGTTTTACTTGTGTACTTACTCACCAATAAGAATTTCGGAAACAGAATCTTATGCGTGTACAATTAGGCGAGTTTAATAAAACTGTTTGCAGTTAGGTACCTTATGCAGTTAGGTATAGCTAACGTTTTATGATTTGACTTTATCAAGAAACTCCGTATCAATAGAATTGAAAGGAACGCGAGGAACGTTTTGTGGCAAAGTAAACAAAAATTCTCCTGAAGCGAAATCGCTTTATAAAATAAAGTAAGTCCAATAATTCAACACTTCGCCGCTCCTTAGAGGGCGAGAGATATAAAATGGAGAAAAACGTTCCTAATTCAGTTTGCTCTCGCCGTAGTACTCCACAGCCACTAGTCTTTACACCAGAGGAGGAAATAATATCTGTCGATGGATAGACTTTACCTCCAGTTGGCTTTGAAAACGACGGCCCCGCTTACTCACTGTAATGGTAGCGTTGAAGCCCGTAAACTAGGGACTTTTGTTCAACTCTTTCACTGATTCTCGACCGTTTGTACATAAATGAAGTCTCAAGATTGGGTGAGCGACCTGAATAATGTATCGCGCACTTTGAACGAACAATTGTAAATAAACAATGGACTTAAACCTAGTTTATTTAAAGCATTAACCGAGGCTTCGCTTCAGTCAGGCTTGAATACAAGACGAATCGGGTACATTATCCACAGTTACACTGCCGGGCTAGTTAGCTGTGTTCGGCGGAAACTTGTCTGCGTCGCCTTCAGAAAGGGGAGGGAACAGGAGTGGCTTTTATGCATCCACAGCAACGCTAATTGTGGCGGTGTGCCACGCTTCTAGACTGATTGCAAGCACTAGTACCTACCACAGAATATCACAGAACAGTGACTCCTTTTATTCATCTTGTGGTAAGTTATTACCTCTGTTTGGTTTTATAAAGGGCCTGCCTAGCCTAGAGACTTTCCGGCAAGCATCATTATCGAGTATTCGAGATATCTCGAATACTCGATAATGACCTTGTATAAAATGCAGTTTACTGAAAGGCGATTTTATAACATAGGCAAGTATTTTTTTTTGTCGGAGTCTCTGCAATTTTGGTCACAGAATTTGGGTTGTTGTTGCTTGGCAATATGCATCTCGCGTTCTGTACGAGCAAATTCTTAATCTATAGAAGCTACGTATGAATATTGTGGATAGATGGAGTACACATACACTCGGGGCGATGCGAAATTACAGTGCAGCTTCAAGTAGTTTCTAAACAAAACAAACCGACCAATGATAGCTCGCTCTCTGTTATGATTGAAGACGTAGAACGGCGGGACTTGATTAAAATTTCTGGAAACGTTTTTCTGTTTTGAAATAATAATGCTTTGTTCTCTCTTCTCGTTCTTCGTCTTTGTGCATCATGAAACTTCTAAGAAATTTAAAGTTTTCACTATACCAGCAAGTCTAGGTAATGAAAGCATAGTTAGTTACATATACCTACCTAATGTAGTTCCTAATAAGTTGGTTCGGTGTGTTAGATGTAGAATGCTGAATTGCAAAGCTCATCTTTCCTAAATTCTTCGTGTGACTCTTAAACGAGTTAAAGTACTTTGGCTGAATTACTTTTAGAACAGATAAAATAATTTTAGTTCACTAGCTATAAAAATGCTATAAAAATAAAGATTTAACCTATCTAAAATTATAAATAAAAAAAAACACCAGATTTAGGTCACTGTCCACGGGCAGTTTGTAAGTTGGTACCAACAGTTGTGCATAAGATCATCGGAAATAATTATATTTTTGTATTCAATAACTGTGTTTAAGGTTTACTTGTACAATACGTTCTTGACCGAATTTGACTCGAGACAGAAAATGTGAAGCAGATCCTCATTGACCCAGCAAAGGTATTTTTTTAAACCCGTGGCGTTTCTGTCAGGATTCTCGTTACAGAGCTTAAATTCGCTTTTTGGGATATTGGCATTTTCCGGTTTTCCCTTCGTGTGACAGAGGAGCTTACCTTGCTTCATCCTTATAGGTGCGACATACCTGTCTATTTAGGGGTGCGAGTATGTAGTAAGTAGCTAGAGTTATAAAACCTACATAGTTATTTTTGACATTTATTTCCTCGTTCTATGAGATGAGGCGCATAATATTGGTCGAGAGGCAAGTGTGTTGGACTGCCACACCGATGTCACGGGCTCTTCATTCTCGCTTTACGACAAGCACTTGTGTGATTAACATCGGTGTTTGTCCTTCTTCTTCTTACCGTGTCACTAGTTCTTTCGAACCAGTGTGGTGAAAAGATTTCAAGTGCGCCTCGAAGAGGCTCCTTTCGTGCACTCGACACATGTTTTCGAACTTTGGGTTTTACGACATGCCGGTTTCCTCACGATGTTTTCCTTCACCGTTGCGAGAACGTGGGATGCATACATAGATTCTTTCGACCGAATAAACCCATTTACGCATGACTGCCACCGGGAATCGAACCCGCGACCATCAAATAACAAGTTAAGGGCCATATCCACTCGGCCACCACGTCCTCAGGTCTGGGTGTTTCTATGTACCCTAAGTATGTATTTACAAAAAAAACCTTTCTGTTATCTGGTTCCAAAGTCAAAGTACAAGCTCTGCTTATTTGGAACTGTATATAAGCGCTGTGTGAAATGTCCATATTAATGATTTATTTATTATTATTTATTAAGTAAGCATAACTCAGCATTGAGTTATGCTGAAAGGAGTTAAATTACTTATCTTAAAATTGATGGCAAATCGTCATTTACCTATGAAAATAATGAAAACCTGCACTCTCGTCCATATTTTCCGCTGCGGCTTCTCTGTCTGGCAGTTGGTTAAAAGCCGCTAATCCATTTGCTCTCAGCTCCATCCGACTGATATGGAAAATGCACCGGAATACATGCCAGGAAAAACCTGCAATTATTTTTGTTTCGAAACGAACTTTATTATGTTTGGTGAAAACAGCAAAACCTCTTGCACTTTATAAATCCAGATGCAATCCCCATTTCAAAACCACTGTATGAAATTTACATTGAGTGTGGTTTTTATTCATACAAGATGTGGCGAAATTAAACTCAAAGGAGAGCATTTTTTTTTTGAAGTTACTATATTTTTTAAGGAGAATTTTAGATTTGTGGTTTACGTTAGCATACGAAAAACTTCAAAAACAGTCTAGGTATATAAACATCTTTGTATATTTAGACCGTATACCTACTTAAATATAATGTAGGTATGTAGTGACGTTTGTATTTAACATACCTACTTCCAAAGGCTCCCAAGGTAAGGCCTCCAATTTAGCAAAGCCCTGATTAAAAATCAACTCGTTATTCCCCTAAACTTTCAAAGGGTCCGACGTAATCGATCACAAAAAAGGGGAATAGAAATAAGGCTCTAGAATCCATTACGGTAGGCTCTTCCTTTGTATTCCAGTCATCTAACGAGACCAGGCTGACGACGCACTGGATCCAATATGGGACTTATTTATTATTCAACGTGCCTTTCCATATTTCATGATGTCTACTTGGTTAGGTTAAAATGAGTGAAGATGGAGACCGATCACAGACTGCTGAATAGATAATGTTGTAAATGAGAGTGCAAAGGGTGAAGATTTTGTATTAATTTATAGAGCGTTTTGCTTATTGATTTCTACCTAAAAAAAAGATAAAGATTTTTTAATAAATTAAAGAGCATTTCGCTTATTGATTTCTACTCAAAAATGGTGAAGATTTTATATTAATTTAAAGAGCATTTTGCCTTTTGATTTCTACTAAGTATTGTAATGACTATACAGATTTTGTTAGAAGCTTTGTAACCAAAGTTTATATTAATATTTACAAAATGCACGAGCGAACCTAACATAAAGTTATATAAAAACTAAATTAAATAGTACGTGCGCTTGCATATTTCAACTAAACATTGTACTTAGATTATAATCTAAAATTCTATTTTATGATTTAGTTCACGCCAGATATATGAAAATGGTGTGTCTAAACTAACGAGAAAATATTTGAGACGAAGGAAAAGCCTTCTCTAGTGTTTGCAAAAAACTTGAGAAGCAAGTGTTGTGTTCGGAAAATTTACTAGAATAGTAAATCGAACTAACCGACGATAGTACCTACCTAATACATTTTTTAGGTAAACTGCTAAAAAATCAGTTTTAAAAACGTGTGTTATCTAATCTCACTTTCACTTTTACATATAATTTTCATTCATTCTTATTTTTTATCGCCTATTTGAATTTTCTTCATAATATCATGGTTCTATGTAATCTTCTCATTTATGTAAACAAGAGGAGGTACTGGACAAAAAAAGTTGCACTAGGTTAATCTAACAATCAATTTCTCGTATTTTATTCTCCCCTTCTTCTTCTTATCGTGTCACTAGTTCCTTCGAACCAGTGTGTTGAAAGGATTTCAAGTGCGCCTTGAAAAGGCTAATCTTCCCTTTACTTAAGCACCCGTATTTTATTCGGGTATTAACAAATATCAAGTGCAAACTAAAAAAATTCATCCCGCTGATATCTCTTTCAGTAACAAAAATATTACCTAAAGTGATAAGCCAAAACAGAAAAAATGTAACAACTGTTGATTGCAATAATTAAAATAATGAATTAAAACATCTGCATGGCCAATAAAAATGACATAGGTATTTGTTTACAAAACACGTCCCATAATACCCAACAAAATGGACAGGACGGAGCGCTATAGCCCTAATTGCTGTAATTATGAAACTCTTCGTCCACTGATGAAAGTAATTTTTTTCTGTAGCGACTACCAATTAGCTGTCACCAATTAGTGTGGAGAAGAGCAATTCGTAACTTGAACTCTGAGAGAAATATTTACTTAGTTTATTTATAATGTTTTGCTAGATTTTTATTTTTTCTTCAAAATTAATTTTCATTTTCTTCTTGGAAGCTAAGATACGTAGGTATTCTAGCGATGTCTGAGATATATATTTTTATATTATGATATTCGTTACTAAGTTAATTAAGTCTATTAACTAGTTATTTTATAGGACGGAACAGCGTAACAATTATAAATAAGTATCTCAGTAACCAAAATATATTCGGCTAAAATACATCAATAGCTACACCATAATATTAGTTGTAACTTACGCATGCCAAACTTGGCCATTAACAAAGAAACTGCTAGAAAAAGTCAGAGTATGCCAACGCGGAATGGAAAGAAGCTTTATTGGATTAAAGTTAAAAGACAGGGTAAGAAACAAGACAATTCGAGGCAGAACTAGGGCGGATGACGTAGTTCAGAGAATATTAGGCCTTAAATGGAGTTTGGCCGGCCACATACAACGCTTGGACTCAAACAGGTGGAGCCATGTACTTACCAACTGGACACCCAGAGGCACAAAAAGAAGAAGGGGAAGACCTTCAACAAGATGGAGTGACGACATCGTGAAGGTGGCCGGAAAACTCTGGCCAAGAAGAGCAAGGGATAGAGATAATTGGAGAACCTTGGAGGAGGCTTTTACCGCCACAGGCGGTCCGTACACAATCGAACCTAAATATATTTTTAATAAGTACTTTTTTTTTTTATTATTTGTAAAGTGTTATAGGAAAATAAAGCTTTTTTTTTTTTATTTATAATATTAGTTGTGTAGTGGTCGCTGCTATTTTTTTCTTAGACAAATATTCAATCTCTCTTTTCTTATTGGGTAGGTACCTGAGTAAAACACTTTTATTAGTGCTTCCAACTTTTGTAGTTTCCATGAACTCTCCAGCAAGAAAAATTGTTATTAAAGTAGATAAGTAGCAGGAGTGAGAATGGAAGTTTTTATTACGTGCAAACTTAATTTATGAGTATGATAACTTTTCAGTGGGGTGTAATAATGTTTTCTTTGTTGCTGCTCGTCATTAAAGTTTGAAGTTTCTCGACCATTAGCTTTTAATTTGTGGGAGTGCTACTCATATTTCATTGATTATCACATGTGGCTTCACCATGGGACACTTCGTTACCCTAAGATGAAAATACCACATCTGTAACATTTGACGGGCCAATTAAATAAATAATAAAATAAATATATATACTTGGATACTTTAACTATCAACTAACAGAAAGAACTAAGGAACCCAAAACTAAACAGAGAATAAACAGTACAAACATAAAAAAGTAAGCAGACAAAACTAAGCAGTATATGAACCAGACGGCTTAAATACGATTTTTTTTTAAATACTTATCTATTTATAAATTTGTACATTAAATACGAAAAGGTGATATACACCTGTGTGTGGTGACCTACATATGACCTGCGTGACATACACAATTATACACAACATGTATGTAGAGTGTAGGACTGTAGGTAGAGTCAAGAAAATAAATAATTAATGCAACAAGCAGCGTTGGCAATAACGTAGTTGGTACTACGGCGTAGCACATGACATGATAAAGATGGGTGTAATAGAAGATTGCACTAAGGGGATAAAGCAATGTTTTATGTCACGGGCGGCATGTTGAACCCTGAGCTAACGAGGGTAAAAGTTTTTTAAAAGTTGAAGTCCAGAGTGAAGCGAGGGGTTCAAGCTGCCTAAGACGAAAACAGACTTTATCCAGAGGGGCATACTCTACTTTTCACACCATCTACGAGACAACAAAAAGCCAGGGCTCTAGCAGCAAACACCGTCTTATGTTTCGCGTTATTTGAAATCGCGCCTTTTTTTTTTTGAGTTGTGCTTATGGTGGCAGTTCTGTTTCGTTCGTTCCAAATTCAAATCAATTTATTTCCTAGGGAGTTTCATACAATATTACATCCCTTGGGAGGTAATGATTTGCTTTACCTTGAGATTGCATGATATGTAATTGGACATTGCCGAACAGGTGGTGTAAAAAAATTGCTCAACATTTTATTGAGGACAAAAGAACCTATAAATACACCACATAATAATAATATGTATAACTACAATATACGAAACGCTAGTCCCAGCTCATATCCCATACTTTATTTCCACATCATGCGCGCTGTAATGAGATCTATCTGTAGATCTCATATTATTCGGTTACGTCCGAAGACTAGAGAATTAACGCCGTTCTCTGGGGGCTCATAAATCTTTTTGAGTCACGTATTCTATCTTCGAATGCACTTCCTGGCTATTACGGATGTAAGCCAGAGCGGGATGGTCTACTCTGAAAGTTTGGCTTCAGTAAAGATATTAGAGATGTTTTCGATTTTTAGACTAAAAAAAAATGTACGTATTTGACTAGGGTTTTACAAGGATTAGGTAATGTACTTATTGAGTATTAAAAAAACTATCACATTATATTAAGCTATCAATAATTGTTTTTTCAAGTTTTTGGTAAAATATTAGCATGTACCTACTAGAAAGCTAGAACCTATTATGGATTTACCGGTTTTTTATTTTTAAAGATGTCAATATTTTGAATAGTGTCGAGTAGAACCACGTTAAATATAATATGTACCTACATAGTTATACGAGTTAGCAATTCAGGCAATTGAGTTTTAAAGGATTGTAGAGCTTGAATAATAACCTATAGGTGAAGGCACATGTCGAATCCATTGTACCATGACGTAGTATGTCCGTATTGACAGGAACTACCCACGTCCGATACAGACACAACACAAAGGATCCCTTGGGTAAGAGATTTTGACTGCAGTACTTACTTTGTGATGGAAACGGGGATCAATATGGACTCGATTTTGATAAGTACAGAATTGTTCTGCGAGGAGAGTCAAGTTTAAAGGACGTGGCTTTATCGTTTTGCAAGTAAACCTAGATTCTCGTAGAAGTACACGGATAAATAAATTATCTATCTGTTGTTACATACTGACTGATTGTTGTAGTGACCATTGGCACCACTGAAACGTTACAGAGAAGCAAAATATGCGATTTAGTTTACTTCGATGACAAATTTTTGGGATTTATTTTAATTTAAATCGACTACCGAACCGATTTTGATGAAACTATGAGACCAAGCTGAAAGTATATCCTCTCGCTGGCTGCCTGCACTGGCGGGAAAAACAACACGCGCCAGGCCAGTGCTGGCTTGTCTGAAGACTGGCGCCAGCGAATAATGGCTTCGTCTAAACCCTGCTTAACAAACATTTGAAAGAAACAACAGCAGAATTGAGAACCTCCTCTTTTTTTCAAGTCGGTTGAAAAGTAGGCGATGTCCTTTTTCGGTCTCGAAACTGGTCATTAGGTGCAAGTCTGAAACTATAACCAACATTCATTGACCCTTGCATTTTTATATCTTATGTGAAGTGATAACGAGGAATGGAGCGAAGCTACATCAGGGTGAAGTTAAAACACAGTATCAAAAATAAAACTATAAGAGGCAAAACAAAGGGAAAGGATGTGGTTCAACGGATCCTAGGTCTTAAATGGAACTGGGCAGGGCACATACAGAGGTCAAAAAATAATAGATGGAGCCAAATTATTACTAACTGGACTCCCCGTGACACGAAGCGGAGAAGAGGAAGACCAGCTACCCGCTGGAACGACGACATAGTAAAGGTGGCTGGAAAACTATGGTCTAGAACAGCTAGAGACAGGCAAAAATGGAAAACCCTGGAGGAGGCTTTCACCGCCATAGGCGGTCCCTACAAATAATAAAAATAATCCTTATGTTATTTGTAATATGTAATTTGTGTAAAGGAAATAGAAGCTTTTTTATTTTTATTTTATTTATGTGAAGTGATAAATATAATAAGTTGTGTTTTTCTCTAACTCCTCATAACTGGTTCCCATAACACTCTGCATAGGTAATTAGGGGCTATCTTGTGTGAGATGTCCAAACATAGTTGACGAACTTCCCTATACTCCTATGATCAAATAAGTTAGGTACTTCTAGGCAAAGTTCATCGTTAGTAATCCATACTAAGCAAGTACCGATGTACAGTCAGCTGCACAGACATGTATGGACTCCCAAGCTTTAATATTTATATTAGGTATACTTACTTATAATTTTGTACCAGAGGAGCGAATGCTCATTTCATCCCCTCTCCGTCAAATTCTATTAGTGTAAACAGACACAGTACATTCCTTCGTTGTTCGATCTTAGCTTACATAGATTCTATGGAATATTCTAAGAATGTAAACGGGACTAGAGCGCGCGAACAGTAGCTGAGAATGTTCTTACGTGTTCGGAAGTGCTCGCTTCTCGGAGCGGTCTCTTCAAAGTGTTCTTTTGTTCTAGAATTCTAGTTCTTGGTTCATGTTTACATTTTGGTGTAAAACGCTGAAAACGAGCTTTAGTTTACACTAAGAGATCAAGAAAGAATGCTCTTGTTCTAGCTCTAGCTCTTTGTTCGTTTAGTGTAAACCCTAAAATGCAAATGAATTAATTTGATAATGCTTGCGAGTGAAATTAAGAGTAATATAAATGTGAAAGCTTGGGTGTGGCGACACGGATGGTCGAGTGGCAAGTGCGTTGGACTGCTACGCCGAGTGTCGCGGGTTCGATTCCCGCTTCGGGACAAACATTTGTGTGACGAACATCGATGTTTATCCTGAGTCTGGGTGTTTTCTATTTGTTCTATGTATGTATTTACAAAAAAAAAAAAAAGTATAGAAGTATTCTATCAGTTTATCTGGTTCCCATAGTACAAGCTCTGCTTAGTTTGGGGCTAGATGGCATTGTGTGAAATGTCCAAAATATTTATTTATTAATATTTATTTATAGTGTAACAGTCTATGCAGCTGATTGTACTTATGAGTATGAGGCCACAGAGAAACTATATTCCATGACTAGACGAGACGGAAACATTTCAGACAATTAATATTCATACACCATGCCATGACAATGTCGTAAAGTTACGGTACATAATGTACCTACTTGTTTTGGTCCTACGAGACATAGGTTCAAGCTAATGCTAAAAATTAATAATCATGTTGAGCCCCTTAAAAATTAAAACACTGGTAAATGCAATTTTGTAATACAATTTTAATACACTTAGTGCAAATATTACCTAATTGTTGAATTTTCTTGAATTAAATTAGAACACACAATCATGAGTAAGTGTTTTGTGTATTTCAAAATTGCATTTGCCAGTGTTTTAATATTAATAAATAGTATAAATATATTAAGTGATAAATCGGCTTAACTTCAGACAGAAAACCCAAGAGTTCTGACTTGTGTTTTCTGTTTTCGGCGCTTTTGTTTAGATACTAAAATTCTTAACTAGAGTTAGGTTAATTAAGACCTTCGTTTAGAATTTAAGCTGATTTATTAAATATATTTATACTATTTATTATTATTTATGGATTTCCGCAAAGTAACGCCTGAATCAATCAATTATCTTAGTGTTTTAATTTTTAAGGGGTTCAAAATGACTATTACCTACTGTTTAACATTAACTTGAATTTAGTTATGTCTCGTATTTTAATTCGTGTGATAAGTTATTTTACCAGTTATTATGTACATAACGTATGTATCTGCTACGATGCGTGACATTTTTGTTAGAAGTTTGTTTTTTTTTAATTCAGCTGTTTTCTTACAATAGCTGCGAGTGTTGCAAGCCTCTAAATTCACCCACATTTTAGGGTTTGTTAAGATTTATGTGTTCTGTGTTATAAGTGTGTTATGTTGGCATTGCCATATTAAAAAATAATTAAATTATCTACTGATTACATTTTGATTTGTTTTGAGATGCATCTATTATTTTAGTGGCAGAACTGATCTTCTCACTTCACACCTAACCTATCATCAACCCGATTGTTATCACAGCTCTAAAACTTTACTAACAATATGGACTGTTGTACACAAATATGTAGTTTCATATCGCTAAGTTCTCGGAAACAACCCTCACAGGAGTCATGCAGTTCAGCGGGTATCGTTGCAACTCCATTCGGAACTAGGGATGAAACATCATTCATAAAAAACATCGATATTAGAACATCGATGTTTTTAAAAGTGAAGTAGCTTATAATGCTAATTTTAAGTGTACTATAAACTATAACTTTACATTTTTATTCGTTTATGGCTATGATGTGGTCAACATTAAACAACAAACGAAACAATAGCCATAAATGCAGCCGGTAAGCGAAGAAATTGCTTCGTTTTGCGCGCGTTCGCATTGCAGAGCAAACGAGACGCTAAATAGAAAAAAATCTACGTTTGTGACTGAGAGAGGTTAGACGGGACGGCACTCGGAAGTTGGCGCTATAAAACGGTAAAATATATAAAACATCGTCCATAAAACATTGCTTATGAAGAACGATGAATCGTCCATATTTCGGGTTTCAACACCGATGTTTATGAACGATATATCGATGTTTGAAAAACATGCATCCCTATTCGGAACGCGAACATCTGGGCAATGAATATTCATGCTATCCACACTATATCTAATCGCGTCTCGAACGTTTGCAACCTGTCTGTTATTGTTTTCGACGATTGTTGTTCTGTCCGCTGCTTTGCGATAGTTTGATTGACATTATCTTTAGGCGTTGTCCTAATAGAACGCGATCACGCGATCGTCGCGCGAGCAAGGAGAGGGGACCGTCGCGCGCATCCGTGATCAAACGTACTAACGTCAAATAGGCGTCCCGATTGGCAATCGCGCGATCGCGCGACGCGACGCGATGCCAATTGGGACGCCTATTTGACGTTAGTACGTTTGATCGCGTGATCGCGCGATCGACGTTCGTGCGAACTTGCGATGGTCGCGTCATCGCGTTCTATTAGGACACTGCCTCAGGTACTTGCGAGTATAGTGGTATCATAATCATGGTTTTAGATAAACATAGTACAACCGACTTCAATTGGACTGTTTTAGTGACCGTAAACACACAATTAGTCACCGGGAAGCAAAATACGAAATTTCGTTTACTTGGATGATGGCATTTTTTCAGAGCTATTGCTAAGTTATTGTAATGAAAACTTCTTTAGCAATTGAAAAATAATGTTACTACCTAGTAACATTATTTTTCAATATTAAGGCTAATCCTCAAATCCAATTCCATACAAAATGTTTCGGACAAATACTCAAAAAGTACGCCGTATTATAGTAATTTCTTCACACTATTCGTTTCGACCATGTTTTTTGATTTCGTCAACAAATAAAGTGAAAGGTTTCATACTTTAGATTTTATGTTAGTAGGGTTAATTTTAAAACACGTATAAAATCTAAATTAAAGTACTCTACTATTGAAACCTTTCACTTTTTTTGTTGGCGAAATCAAAAAACATAGACGAAACGATAGAGTGAAGAAATTACAATAATACGGCGTACTTTTTGAGTATTTGTCCAAAACATTTTGTATGGAAATTTGCCTTGAGGATTCCCCTTAAGACTAATACAACTTGCAGCGAAAATGCCAGGAAGTGGAGGTAGAAATATTATGATAATTGATACTTATGGTGTCCCGAAAATAAATATTTTCCTCACGGGTTTGTTATAAAAACTAACTGCAACTCAAACTGATTTCAAAGCTGCCATTATATTCTTTATTATAGATAGAGCAGTTATATTGTTTAAATATTTCACAAAGGAGTATGGCAAACCCGAATAATGGAGGATTTCAGATTCTAAGAAAGATATTAAACGTTCCTAGGTGATATGATGATTACTGTTATCTTACTCAAAATTCTTTTATTTTATTAAATTTATGAGTAAATACAAAAGCCATAATCCTACCTAACTGACTGACTAAGACAACGCTCAGACCAAACTAATGAACGTAGAGACTTGAAATATAATAAGCAGGGAAAATATTATGAAGTTCTGGGTATCAGTTAGTAAACAATAAAGCCATTCACCACTGGCCCACAATATACTAACGACAAAGATGGTGGAGTGGTAAGTGTGTTAGACTGCCATGCCGGTGTAGCGTGTTTGATTCCCGCTCAGGACAAAATGTTTGTGTTATGAGAGTGCGGTGTTTGTCCTGAGTCTGGGTGTTATCTATATATTCTAAGTATATATTTACAAAAAAAAAGTATTATGGATTCTATCAGTTATCTGGTTCCCATTTATACAAGCTTGTTCAATTTGGGGCTAAATGGCGTTGTGTGAAACGTCCTTTCCGGCTTTGTGATTGTCTTTATACCCAGCTTACGCCAATGTTCTCCTGTGTTTAAACCACTTGTAGTACCTATATATGTAGGATTTTCCAAGGATTTGAAACGAATCTTACTTTTAAACCATTTCTTTTATTGTTTTTCTTCAAAACCATAACACATCACATCTTAAATTTTTTTTTATCTTAAATAATTGTTATACCTACCTTTAATGGTTTAATCACATCAGTTGTTTACTCACGCAAACACATGATGTGTTTGTGTGAGTGGTTTAATCACAGGAGAACATTGGCATAAGCTAGGTGTAAAGACCATTACCTACAGAGCCAAATGTACAGCCGACTTCAATTGAACTGTGTTCTAGTGACCGTAAACACCACTGAAGTCACAGAGAAGGGTAGTATCAAAATAGTTACGCAATTTCTCAGCTGGTATATGGTGTATATGGTCTCAGTTGGTTAAGAGGAATCCTCAAGGCAAATTTCCATACAAAATGCTTCGGACAAATACTCAAAAAGTACGCCGTATTATAGTATTTTTTTAAAATTAACCCTACTAACTTAAAAACACTTATAAAATCTAAATAAAAGTATGAAACCTTTCACTTTATTTGTTGACGAAATCAAAAAACATGGACGAAACGAATAGTGTGAAGAAATTAATATAATACGGCGTACTTTTTGAGTATTTGTCCGAAACATTTTGTATGGAATTCGGATTTGAGGATTCCCCTTAAGCAAAGAACTTCAAAGTTATGTATGTATGACAAATGTGTTTCAAACCTCAGCTCCGTTTATCCTACAAACTGGTCCAAAGTGGCCTCCAGCGTTAAGTGCATTTGCTTTCGTAACAGGATTGCAGGGCAACTGGAATTTTGGGATAATCCTTGTTAGTAGTTAGTTGATGAGTCAAAAATACGTGTTTTTTTAAATCTTTCGTATTATAGTGAGTGTGGTGTAAGGTGTTTGGGCCTCTCAGAGACGGAAGTAATGGATATCGTATCAGGATGAACCATGAGCTGGATGCTCTGATGGATCAGGAGACGATCGTTAGATTTATTAAATCACAGCGTCTGAGAAGGGCCGGGCACGTAGAGAGAATGGGAGAGGATAGGGCGCCCAAAGTTATCACTAACTGGAAGCCGCAGCAGAAAAGACCGCGAGGAAGGCCGAAAAAGAGATAGTGCGACTGCATCGACGAATATCTCAAGGCCATAGGGAAGTTTACCACCTGGAGAAGGAAGGCCAAAGTTCGCAGCGAGTGGCAGTCCATTGTGGAAGTGGCCAAGACCCATAAAGGGTTGTAGCGCCGAAGAAAGTAAGTATTATACTGAGTGTAAAATGAAAATACTAAATACCTACATATCAGACAAAATATGTATTACCAACTAGGTACGAACTGGTATTCATACATAGACACACCCTTTTTATTTTTCTAAGTATTTAAGTCCTGCTTTGATGTCACAGTTTATCGCTTCGCTATAAAACCACTATCCCAGTTTATTTTCTCTCAAGCTGTCTAAGAAGTCACCGACTTTATAAACTTGAAGCTACATTGATCATAGTTGCAAAGTGCTCGCAGCTGTGTCGGGAAAAAGCCGTGTGCATCCTTGCAGATCGCTGTTCGATAAGTTCGCAACTTAGTGAGCAAAGCAAAGCCCATCTGGTGGGTTCCTAATGTGCACTAAATTTAATATCTTAGTCAACACTACACATACCTATAGGCACTGATGAGTATCTGACAAAAACTCTATACTTACCTAGTGTGAGATACTCATCAGTGCCTAGAGGTAGGTGTAGTGTTGACTAAGATATTAAATTTAGTGCACATTAGGAACCCACCAGATGGGCTTACGGGACGAAGATTCTAGATTTTTAATCGCCAGAGCATAGTTTACATGAAGTATATTCTTAAAAATAGTAAGTATTAGTATTTACTTATATTATGTGCTACCATTTATGGTGTGAAAGTTTACGACAAATTAATGATTATAATAATTTAGTTTAGATGATAGTTAAATGTCAAAGTTAGTAATTTAAATTTATCGATACCCACTTAACTATGTTAGGTAAATAACACTAGGTAAACACTAACGAAATCTTCACTTTCAGATTCTGATAATTATAACTCTTTTTGTTATACCTACAAACAGTGATTTAGCCACTCTAATATAATACGATTAAGAAGATAGTTTTTGAGGCTACCACTCTATTATAATAAATGGTAGCTCATTTTGTGAGAGGCAATCTAATGTCAGAGGGTCCTTTACAAACACTTTTGAAAGCTAATCTTTTTATATTTGGGCACTCATGTAGCAATTTTCATGACCCCTGAGCCTGACCTTTTGGTGAAGAGCCGAGGATTGTTATTTTTACTTAACTCTATTAATATTCGGCTTTTAGAGGGAAATACTCAATTTTGTGTTTTTGCTAGATTTTTTATTTATACTTGTAATTTTTTTGTCAGCATCTAAGTCAGTAGATAAAATATTGAATATAAATAAATATAGTTTATTAAATAAATTGACGTCTAAATAAAATAAATATTTCTTGCAAAGGATAAAAAGGGACACATATAAAGTCCAGTCATTGGTAATCGACAGATATTGGAAAAAATAGAAACCATAAAGTTGGGGCGACCGACAGCCGAAAGTAACTGAGACCTGTGGTAAAACCTTATGCCTACTTGCACTAAACTGTCAAAGCAATAACTATTAAAGATCTTCTTAGCGAGTAGAGTAATTGTTAGGTTTGGTAAAAGTGGGCATTAGATTACTTAAGTAAGACACAAAGTTTTTATATTTTTTTCTTATAACTCCCAATCGTAAAAGATACTTTTTTAATTAATGAATAAATTTACATAATAAATATTTTTGGACATTTCACACAACGCCATCTAGCCCCCAAGCCATTTGGGTCGGTGACTCAAGAAAAAATAGTGTATAAAAAACTTACTTTTATTTTTAGATCTGTTTTTCCCTAGCTAATGGTGTATAAATAAAAAAAAATATTTATTACCGTTTAGGAGACGATCGCAAAAAAAACTATTCAGAAATTGCTTTGATTTGTGTTTTTTTCTTATCAAATAAGTAATAAGGCCTACGCCCTGCAGTGGGACAGTACAGGCTAGTAATAATAATAATAATAAATAAGTAAATAATAAAAAAAATATTTACCTGTGAAATATACATATTTTTTTATTTTTTTTTCATCTATGGGTCACAGATTACAATGTAGCGACTGCCATCATCAGTCAGACAAAACTCGTGCTAACACTACAGAAGACTTCAGAGGTCGTTCGAATAAAAATGTTTTCTCGCATTTCCACATGTTCAATAAAATTCCAAGTGTCCGTAGTGAGTGCACATAAAAGTGAGATGCCATCTGTGTCCGCGCCATCACAGTGCATCCTAAACCTAATGGTATAAGGCTGGGATCAAATGGACTTATTTTTTTTTATTTTAATTTGAGACAGATTACAGTCTCAGTGATGATGTGGCCGACGATGGATCACGAAGGTATAGAAGAAACCTATTCACTCGTTTCTTAAAGAGACCAAGGTCATAAGTGTCAGGGAAGACAGAGGAAGGTATCGAGTTCCACTCTTATTATTAAGGATAACACTGCGGTGTGCGTCTGCTTGTTCTAGCTAGAGTATAATGGAGCAGGTGGGATCAATTCATGGAGTTCCTGTGAGCATTCTCCGAAATGTAGCTTATAGAAGATCGAGAGCCAAGCGAACTTGCGGCGGTGTTTGAGATTATGGGTCTTGGTCTCTGCACATAAAAGTGAGATGCCATCTGCCCCGCGCCATCACAGTGCATGTCTAACGCTCGGATCAAATGGACTTCTTTAACATTATTACCTAGAAATAACGTAGGAGTGCCATGTAAATGAACAATCAGCTTGTTTGCGTATGTATTTTCCAAAAACAACGTCATAAATGGTATAAAGTATGTATATTTTTAGTACTAAAGAGCAATTATCTTAGTTCCACAGACTTTTGCGTAAATTTAATTTAAGGGTAATCCTCAAATCCGAATTCCATACAGAAATGTTTCGGAAAATTAACCCTACTAACTTAAAACACGTATAAAATCTAAATTAAAGTATGAAACCTTCCACTTTTTTTGTTCACGAAATCAAAAAACATAGAGGAAACGAATAGTGTGTAGAAATTACTATAATACGGCGTACTTTTTGAGTATTTGTCTGATACATTTTTGTATGGAATTCGGATTTGAGGATGCCCCTTTAATAGTTTTATTAAAGCTCACGAGGTTAATACTAAAAGTACATAAAGAAGATAACCACAAGATAACTAACTACCCATAACATAATATTTTATTGCCAATCCTGTAGGTACCGTAGGAATCTGCTATTGCTATTTATATGAGCAAGAAATGCCTAGTTACAATAATAAATTGGTTATTAATAGGTAATTAGCAGATTTTTTTACCTTTTATTGCAACAAAATAATAAGACAAGTTAAAACTTCGTTAATGTTGTAAAAACACGATATGTTATCGATTGCAGAGACCAAAGAAAACCAATAAATATGGGTTCACAAAGTTCGCGTTTGTTTGACCAAACTGCCTTTCAAAGTGAAATCAGAATCCTTCTTTTTCTCTTTTTCTCGTGTAAAAGCAATATAGTGTGTACAAAGCTTTAATTCGAAAGAAACATGCAGCTGCGATTGATGGATGCACGCCACGAGCGCTAACAAAAATCAAATACGCTGAAACGGGTCTACGGCTACGTGAACGCGATGCAAACTAACGGGTTCCAACTTCCACTGTGTATGAATTTTTTAAGCTTTGTAAACTGACTGTGGTTAAAATTGGCGTACCAGAATCTTGCTTTGAAAGGACTAGACAACTTTTAAAATTAAGGCCGCGTATTCCCGCTGATGCCGCATTTTTGAGTTTTTTAAAACCACCTGAGAAATCAAATAAGTGCTATGAATTCTGAAAAAAAGATATGCATTAGTAAGGGATATACTTAGACCAGGTACAAGATCTAATGTACTTAACTCAATAGAAATAAAGTCCCAAAGTTACCCCTCTTTGTAATGTTTTGTAATGATTTTTGATGTTTTACCTACTTACAAAAAACATAGGCAGAACTCTATTCTGATTTTAGATTTTAGAGAGAACCTACACAATACCCTACACAATACAATAATATTCTTGAAGTATGTACATCAAAATATTCATACTCACTCACATATACATACATCCCGTTTTTCACTATACGTCTGACCAAATAATCCTGAACAAATAAATATCAGGACTCGAATGCCAAATAGATATTCAGTGCAATACGAAGGAGGAGTAATAATGTTTCCTTTGATGTCTGCCAAATGTTCTCCAATGTGGCTGTAAGCACGTTCGGGTTATTGTTACGGGACGTTGTTTACGAGTAAGTTGTAATGCGTTTTCATCAGATTGATGAGGGAAGCTGTGGTTGCGCAGTGGAGTGAATCGAGGGAAGTGGGTTCCCAAAAAACCCATAATAATGGGTTTATATATTATCATTTGGAAGGTAGGTAAATTATTTTACTAGTTCTAAATAAATTAATAAAATAAATACCTATATAGTCAGAAAACTAGCGGCATGCTTCCACTTATAGAGCTGTTAATTTTAAGTTTTATTTGTCAATGTGTAGTACTAAGGTAACTCGAAATAAATATTTTTTCTGTTTTATTCTATTCTATTCTTCTTATATGCTTCTGGTATCTGCGACAGACCAACTAAGACGATTACTCAAAAAGCCGCAGAAATGCTGAAATTTGGAATTTGGTCTAAAAATATCCGTAACTAGCTTATTCCCGCAACTTCGTTTGAAAAAAATCCTTTCTAATTAGAACGCGCTCACACTTCTTGACGAATATACCCTCCAAATTTCAAGTCTCTTACATTAGTAGTTTAAGTCCTGACTCAGCGATGATTTGTTTCATTTCTAACTTTCTATCTACAGTTTTTTCTATTCATAACAGTAGAAGTAAAGTTAGATTTGCTTCGCAAAATATTAATACTTATCATAAGAAGAAAATTAAAAACAGATCAACCATCACAAAAAGAAAGTTTCTCTGCAACATTAAATTTAACCAGAAGATAAGAATGATGCAAAGTTACAAGGCTTCTAGCCAAAGCACCGCTAAGTGCAATAAGCCATCTTATCTCGTCTCTCAGTAATGAAATGCAAACGCAACGGTTTCCTTATTGAGATTCATCAATCTCTTGTGGCCTCTCTTTTTTCAAGGCGCTCACAATTTGTCTGAGCATTTGTCATGATTTCAGGCCTTCCTTATTTGTTCGGGTGTAGGTCATGTGGGCCGTATCAAGGGAGAGCAGTTTTATGAAACAAAATAAATATACTTTCATATTTAGGTAATCAGGTTTTTATCATGTATTTTGTTTTATCTTGTAGATAAATAAAACAACAGTTTATCGATATAAAAGTGCTTACTCCTGACTGACCGATACACACCGCACAGAAGTGAAGTAAAGCCAAAAAAAAAGTACACACAAATTCTAAATGTAATTTTAAATAAAGTTGGTATAATAGTTTTAGCATAATAATTTTAGTAAATTTGTTTTGAATGAAATAAAGAATTTAAATTCACGAATTACTGTTCGAGGTCAATTTTATCAACAAGAAATTCGTTAACAGAATAGAAGCATCTTTGAATAAGTAAATTTTTAAGTTTTTTGTAAAATATATTGTAATTTTTTTCATTCTTAATAATGTCAGGGATTTTGTTGTAGATATTAATTAATCTACTGTTAGGGCTTCTCCTAGCTAAACGTAGATGAGTTTGGGTATAATCAATTTGTCTTTGTTTCTTCTATTATAGTTAATATTGCATTCTATGTTTGATTTAAAAAGTTTTCTATTGTTTCGTACGTAAGTTTTTTATGTAACGTTTGTTACGTAATTCAAAGTTCTGTGTATCAGTTTTTTGATAATTGATAACTGTGACCTTTTCACCATTTGAAATGCGCATTGCTCGCCTCGTTACTACATATTTAATCTATAAAAAAATTGGTTGTCTGTAAAGTTGGTTTACGGACGATAGTTTACCGTGACTACCAGCGTTACCGGACAATGCCAGCGTTACCGGACGATGACAGTATTACCGGATAATGACAGCGTTACCGGACAATGACAGTGTTAAAAATGACGTCAACGTTTTCGGGCATGCAGCCGGCGTTCATCGATTTACTAGACGTAGTTACGCCAAAAATTCCTCCCAGCTTCGTTTCCCTACCAAACCCATTCATAATAAAGCTCCTACCTCCGTCCTCAGACGTGCCATCGTTATAATATTGTCGCAGCAATATTGATGGGTGTGTGTCAGCCTATTTGTTGGTCTGACATATAATGATGAGGCTCTTATGTCTTGGCTTTCCACAATTATGAAGCTGCGTTTGCCATCGGAAAACGCTTCCGAGTGCCTATAGAGTTCCATAATGGCCTTAATGTAACTGTATTGTTTCAAGTTCCTTCTGCCGTTCGGGTTTTCCTTGTGTTTCATTTGGTTTTTTGTAAGATAAACTTTGGTAAGTACCTGGTATTTTCCATAGAAGTTTTGCTAAATAATACAGAATGACGCTATGAAGGGATGAACCGGGCCTATTGACGAGAAATACTAGTAAATTTAGATTAGAAAATTTTATCTAACCACTTTTCACTTGATTGTGTGAGTGAGTACCTATGTTGTTTGTTTGGTATCAACTAAAAAGGGGTTAGATAAACATTTCATCAAAAAATAATTACTTTTATTTTTAATATTCAGTTTAATTTTTGGATTTATTTTTGTTCGTAATTCTCGTGTGAACCAGTGGTATTGTGGTCACTGTTTTAAACCACCCAAAAGCCATATCTGTAAAAATTATACAAAGAATTTGGGGGTACAAAAAATTTATATTTCACTTAAAATTTGTGAGGATTAATTAATGAGTTTGGATATGCTTAATAATGTATTTTATGTCTATATCTACTACTATCTAACTTATCTCAATACCATGCGGCCGAACACATGGGTATAAGCTAGTATTTTACAACTACGATTCTATTTACCCAGGCTTTGTAATTAATACCAGCTTAAGACAGTTTGAATACAATATTTACCTATGTAAGTATCTTTATTATCATCTCAATCAACTCAAGGCCCTCTCCCTATTCAAGAGCTCGCCAAAATAATTTCTATAGCTTCGCACAAAATTAATCCACATTATTTAGCTTTGTAAAGTTACTATTGAGCGCAAAATATAGTTTCATTAGAGTTGGCCTCTTGACGAGGGGCAGGACGTAGACAGAGGTATTTTATTGTAACATGCCAGCCCGACCAGGGGTTAGTATGCTTACCAACAGTCTAATAATGTAAATGATGAATTTAACACTGACATACCTACTTGTATGTATACTCGTATATACTCACAAGCTTTCGGTAAGAAAATCCTTTGAGTAAGAGCATTAGGCGCGAAGTCTTACGAATCTTATTATGATAATTTAGGATTCTCAAGTTGTTCGCTCATAAGCCCAGCTTGATTGAGTCCTACCTAATTCACAGATTATAAATGTATGGTAAGATATTAAAGATTTGTTGTAAGAGAAAACAACACAATATCCCTTAATTACGCTGTTAGGATCTTGAGGGCGTAAAGTAAGGATTAGTTGTCATTATCCTCATCATATCAGCCCTTTGAAGTCCACTGCTGGACTTTGCTTCCCACATAAAATGCCTCGTCTCGAGTCGACCTCTACGATAGTATCATCGGTCCATCGTGTGGAGGTTCCATTCTGCACTGCATCGTCCAGTTCCTGGTTGCCACAGTCAAGAGTCTTTATTCAAGAGGGATGCCCAATGCCATTTTAGTTTGTGTATTCAAAAAGCTACATATATGTCAAAAGCCTTAGCTCTTCTATGGATTTCTTTATAGCAAATCCTAACGCACAGTAATTCCGAGCATTGCTCTCATAGCTCCCGCTGTGCAACATGATGAAAGTTAAATTGTAGGTAGGAGATATTTTAAACAATCCGTAACAACTTCTACATTCTAATCAAAAGTCACATAATTCCAGCTCAAAATTATGTAAGCTTATTTCCGTAATCATTTCACCAAATCCTGTCGAAAGTTGAAGGAAATAATCAAAGGACTAAAATAGGCATAGTTTAATGGATGGCATTTTATTTGAAGGGGATGTAAGGGCAACAAATTGAATAATTATCGTGGGTATTGCCCTGCCGTCACGCCGATAATCGACACGTTGACCCGTGCTATTGTTTGATCCTGGGTGCTTCTGAGAAAATGCCTGGTAAATTGAACTAAGACCTTCTTGTCGTAACGAGCGAAACAGTGCAGATCCATAAAATATTGTAGCTGCTTTATTTCTGAAAGCATTATAGTACAACGCTGCGTGGTGCAACGTTATTATTCAGGGGAATCCTCAAATCCGAATTCCATACAAAATGTTTCGGACAAATACTCAAAAAGTACGCCGTATTATAGTAATTTCTTCGCACTATTCGTTTTGTCCATGTTTTCTGATTTCGCCAACAAAAAAAGTGAAAGGTTCCATACTTTAATTTAGATTTTATACGTGTTTTAAAATTAACCCTACTAACTTAAAAACACGTATAAAATCTAAATTTATTTGACTGTTGGTAAGCATACTAACCCCTGGTCGGGCTGGCATGTTACAATAAAGTGAATCTTATGATTTAAAATTTTGCAATGTTAATATTTGTTTTTGGAAATAGACTTCTAATTTTATTTTTTTCCGACACCTATAATAAAAAGGGACCTCTCAATGGAGAGTCAATGGAGAGAGGAGAGTTCAATTAGAATAGATAGAACCATTAATTTCATAAATCCCTTTTTAGTTTCCGATTGATGCCATCAATGGCACTCCCTATTCGGTTTTGTTGTACTATATCTCGCATGAAGACACTTCTACGTTCCTCCAACGATCAAATCGCTCCGCTCGTGTGGAACCCAAGCCTACAATAGTCCATAAGCCAGCGTGTCGTCTAGTGACCCTTGACGTTAATTGAACGGGTGCCATTTCAGAAAAACACGGCGTCGTTCAACGTTGGCTTGACTCGGCGTGAAATTCGGAGCGATTAATTTTAATTAGTGAATATGGAGTGCTCTTTTCTGTTCGTATTACTATAGTACATTTCCAAAAATAATGTTATATTGGAAAAGAATACAATGGAAATATAAATACGATGAAGTTAATCCTCTCAGTACAATGGAAAATAAAACTGTCGGAAAATTTATTTAATTAGCAAAAGCAGAAAGTTCTTATCCTCAAGATATTTGTAATGATAAGCTAAAAAACCATTCTATGTGCCATGGAACTCGGAATTACAGATGCAACTTCCCTGTAAGTAATATGGGATTAAATGTGTTCAAAATATGGAAAATTGCATGCAAATTCAAGTGCCACTCGCAGACTGCACCCGACCACATCCACATTCGACGGCCGCTTTCATTAGACTAATCTCATCTGGGTATCTTTTGGCCGCAGAAATGCCTAGTTCAAAGATAGGAGGCTATATTCATAACAAGGTTGCTCGAAAGGAAATTGCAACTGCAGAGCACCCCTCCAAACAATCGCTACAATGCTACAAGGAACGGTTGAGAAGGGGGAAATTGTTAGTGGTGGCACTTTGCGACTGCATCTACGCTACAGGCTATAGCTATTTAAAATAAATTGAAAAGTGATGGAACAGATATTAAAGTTGATCTAATTTAACACCAAAATTAACTCTACTGACCTTTTCATTAATATGTACCTATAGCCCAAGATTTGTTATTGAACATTTGGATTGACGAACAAGGAATCTTAGTCATTGAGTTATTTTTTCTCACAAGTCAAAGGTTAGTAGGGATAAGTTTTGAAAAATATGATGATGATGAAAATAAAGAAAAAAATTAAGATGATAAAACACTGGTTCAGAAGTTCACCCGGTATAAGTAGTATACTATACTACGGGTTTACCTAAGATGTAACTGGGGGAACTCATGGTAAACCAACACAAAATAATATTATGATGGTCACAAAATTAACCTAGTCAAGGAAATGACCGAAAAAAAAAGTTTTATTATATTAGGGTGATAAATTTACACCGTGTAGGTTTAAACCCAGTAGGTTTGTACTTGCTTGAACTCGTTCACCTATGATTTTAATCAACTGCTTAGGAACTTCATATCCTCAGCGCAGCATACTAGTAAAGTATGAAGGATGTGACGTGTAATATCGTTACAAGGAAAGTATGATTGCCCAGTGCTCGGAAACTAGCCCCAACTTTAATGTAATACAAACTTGAGATGTAATCTCGTAGCTGGCATATTCTAGCGATAATTTACAGCAATTTTAAGTTTTTCATAGAATATAACTAAATACGAACATCAACTAGCCGTGACATTGCTTGATATACATACAATAGATAACAATCCGTTCAGTCCAGTTTCAGTGTGATCGAGTAACATTATTAAAAAAACAACCTACAAACTTTTTCATTTATGATACTCGTATTAGTTTCATTTTTTATTTATATTTATGATTTAACCCGCCATTTGTGACGCACATGTCACGATTTTCTAGCCTAATTTCTTAATTTTTTTTAGCATGTCTTACAAACGTGAAAGCCGTCGTCTCGAAGTTCTTCCACAAAAGAAATTGGTATCTGATGAGGATGTTTCACAAAAAACCGTTATCACAAACAGAAATATTTATGTTTTGAGCATGTAGTTCCAACATGTACTAGCCGCTTGGCCCTTGAAGAAGAGTAATTTGGACGAGTATTTTTTTGTTTTCTTGGTTAGAAGGATAATCTTTTTTATTTGTTTTTTTAAAGTTCCTATTGTCATCTGACTGACAAAGGCTGATTTAGCTGTAAAATATATGATTTTTTACTAGTTTTGATATTTTAAAGTTTGCATTAGAAAAAACTCGGTGATTTATAGTGTTCTCAGTAAATACGTGTACAGAGTAATAAATAAGATGTGATTTATGTAAAATCTTTCTATTATTGATATAAAACCATTTGTTTTTAATATTTAACTAAGTAAAAGTAGAATGGAGTATTGCATAATAGGAAAATCTTAAGTTGAAAAACCCTAAGCGTGGCAACGGGGTCACCAAAGGTGTAAGTCAAATTCACGTCACAAGTGGCGGGTTAATAGTCTAAAATTTCGACTTCAAGGATCTATAATTTACATAATAAATAAATAAAATGACATTCAAGGTTCGTTGATAAATTTATTAGTAGGTACTATAAAACTTCAGCGTATACTCAACATCGCGTACAGTTAAATAAGTTATATTCAATATTTAATGAAAATACCATTCATGCAAGACCATTCATCTCCTCCACACGCCCGCTGAAGGTAAACTGAATGAATAACCTACGCAAACACTACATTTAGTGGGGTATAAGGTAGAGTAGGGTAAATAATAATCTCGCTGGCCACCCTTTGTGGACTGCAGCTAACTACCTACTCATTCGCTGGCCATGGAAGAAAAACACTACAGAAAGTTTTTTTAGCCGATGAAAGCCGGTGTTTATATGAGTATTGATTTTCGTTCCATGAAAATATTATAAGGCGTGCGTAGCGTATGTGTTTTTTGACCCCTTAGGTTCTTTACGACTCGTGAAGATTCGTAAAATGCAGTCACTGCCTGTGTTCAAGCAGTTCAAGCGCCTGGTTAAAGATTTCTACCTAGAAAAATTTAATTTGCAGTCTTCGTAAACATTAGTAAGTGTAATATTAGTTGTGTTGTTCATTATTATTAAGTACGTATCAATTTTAGGTATTATTTGTGTATATCTTAGTACTCTGTATTATTATATATATCTTGCCTTTTTTAAATAGTTTTATTTATTTATTTTTTAATTTTTATAAAATATGTATTTATCTATGTATCTGTGCACATATTTGTATGTATATATCGTATATTTAGAATATGACTCACCCGACAAGACGCCGAAATCATATTACTCATCTCCATCCTAAGGTTTCCTGGAAGAAATCGCTTTTAGCGATAAGGCCGCCCATTGTAACCTCTTTTATTTTTGGTTGTTTAGCATAAGTTTTTGTTTCAATGTGTATGTTTCTCCGAGGTTTACAATAAAGAGTTATCTATCTATCTACACACTTCGTAGGCTACAAATACATCAACGTAACAAAATTATGGAAAACTATTATAAAATACTATATGTTACATGGTTTTTAATCACAGATTTCTATAGTTATACTGTGATAGAGGTTTGATTTTACCATTCGACACGAAAATACGAATTGATTGAACAGTCGTGCTCCGCAAAATTTGACACAAAAATGATAATAAAATATGTACAAATTGGCCTGTTCGCACGGCTACGGCTGTTCGTTTTTGACGCATTGTGAGTTTTGCAGTTCAAGCCAACGGGTGTGAAAATTGTAAAATGCTATTGTAGGCTTGAAAACAATAAACTACTTATTAAACTAAATGCTTCAAATTGATTTAACAAAAATAAAATATAAACTAAAAGCATTCATAGAAAGCGAAAGAAAATGGATTTGCATATCTTTGGTAAAATATAAATATAAAATATCAGACGCTGAAAAAGACGAGATTCGCTCACCTTTTAACTTGCATAATTTAATTATACCACAGTAAACCACTCCACAGCCAATGTTATTCCATAACCAAGTGGCGAGCTTCGTCGAGAAATATTTGTTTAGGCACGAGTGTGGCCCGCGCTCATTTTTTAGTGGTTTGTTACCGAACCACAGAGTACCTACTTTTTATTATACCGGTACCGAACTGAACATGTTTTCTGGAGTGTTGGTTTTTAAGAACGTTTTCATTCATAATTCGGAATGCGCGGTAAAAATAACTTATTGGAAAACGAACGAAAACATGAAATGATTCCGATGTTTTTGTGCCATTTATTTGGATAAATTGCCGAATCGGAAACGGCTTCTGTGCAAAAAAACAGCAACTATAATTATTAAAAAGAAAAAATAGCTAGGTACTTTGATTACTTACCTAAAGTAAAAATTCTTGGAAAAGAGATTGGGCATCGCAGGTCTCGGCCTGCAGTTATTTAACCTATTTGACAATTCATTTTGATATTTTTAAGTAATCGTTTCAGTCGTGAAAGTCTCTAATACAGCGGGGTTTAGAAAATTACCAAAATATAAGATTTTAGTTTGATTTAGGCATCATAGGTAAAATAATTGCAGGCAGGCTTTTGCCTGCAAATAAATAATATCTCAGAGAGATAATAGTTTTTCCAACTTTTTTGCCATTGTTTACATTTTTATATAGCCAATAACTTATTATTCCCGCTGCTTTAGAACATTTAAATGTCATATATTTGTAATCTACGCTGTTAGTACAGTGTCACTAAAAAAAATCATGCATGCTGGTTGAAAAAAAATTAAATTTTTGCCCCATCTCCTATAATATGTCTTCTGTCTTACTTAACTTACCACGAGTGGGAGGTTACAATCGAGAAAATAAATTCACAAAGTGTGAAAGTCTCACAGACTGCGATTTGACACGTCGTCGTCGACGTGCTAACAGTGTAATGAAAGGTGAATCACTCGTAAAGGGAAGGATATTGCAGTTTCTGCGTCTAGCGCGGGCTTTGATTAAAGACCCTGCAAACGGTGATTCAGGAACAGCAATTTGAGTAGTTTTTGGGTATTATGGTAAAGAGAATCCGTTTTTGCTGAGTTTTTAGGTTTTTTGTGCATAGCACCTAATACACAAATAAATACCTGGATACCATCTCTTTATTCTTAATTCGTCTGAACATATAAACTTCTACATATTAGCGAATTAAATAAAAAGAAACAGGCGTTCATTGTGGTTTATAGGGCAAATCACTTTCTTTCCAATATGTTAGTATTTCTTCAGAACTAATGTGTCTATCTGAAATACCTATACATTAATCTACCGGTAGAGCATCAGATGAATCAAGAAAGGATTGGCATCATCCATCATATCACGTCGGCCCACATCACTGCAATCTTTCCATCTCAATCCAATATCGTGTTCGAAGTGTTCGCGGATCCAATAATAAATGTTTGTGTTCGTCTGTACGTAACGTAGCCAGTGTCATAGAGTGTTTTATTGGAGCGTAGAATTTGATGGATCCAAGGCAATCTGTTTTGGTTTAGCCGATCGGACGATGCACAAAGAGCTTCCCTGTTTCCCGCAAGTTGATGTTGTTGGCAACCAGTCTCATCGATACAGCAAGAAATTACCACCAAAAAAACCACCGATTTGATAAAAAATATGTGTTGTTTCGTAATTATAGTGGTATTTAGTAGTGCACGAAAGGAGCCTATTAGAGGCGCACTTGAAATCCTTTTACCACACTACTGGTTTGAAAGAACTAGTGACACGATACACGGAGAAAAAAAACTGCGATAGCGAGACAAAATAGTAACCTATATTATATTTAGTTGTACCATTAAATAACTTTTGTTAGCTAGAACTATTATTTTGTAATCGTTAATAAATTTCGTTAGCAGGTATTATTTATAAATTGTTCTTGCTGTCACAAATTCAACTAGAATTTTAGTAACTATAACGAGATTTTTTTCTCCGTGTAAGAAGAAATGGTATTTATCATAAGACTATCTAAATTTAATCTTAGTGGTCAATATAAGCTTGAAGTAAAAGCTCTGCTCTCCCTGGCTCGCATGCCGATAGCCGCGATCCTCGCTAACACAAGATAATATTAGATTATACGCGGTGCGAATCGTAACGAGACTCCAGCTAACTGGATTATACTGATGAAAATATATCGCCTTCGCAGCCTTATGAGAACTTGCGTTTTGTCTGAATTATTTTAATTGCGGGAAATTGCTTAATGCATATGTTTTTTGTACAGTCAGCTGCACAGACATGTATATGTCGTGCCTGGATCATTGAATTAGCCATTTCATGAAAAAGCCGTATTTCATGAAATAGCCAGCTAATATTGGCCATATCGTTCAAACGTCAACGTTTAATGATATGGCCATCCACGTTTGGCCGTATCATAAATGTAGGGTTTCCATGATATCGATGCACAATCTGACCAAAGAAAATGATCTAAGGCAGATAGAAGTTAGGTGACGGTAGGTTATTAGGTTTTATTTATTTTGCGCGCCCACACGCGAGCGTGCTCAGCCTCTTGACAGAAAATCATCGCAACAAGATAGTACTTAAAATAATACCAGATTATAGAGATTACCGATGGCATAAACACTTTAATATAGTTTTAGAAACATATACATTAGGTTTTTTTTTAATTTAGGCTTTCAACCGCAATTTCCATGAAGTAATAATAATTTGTTATCCAATAACAGTCCGTCAATTTTCGTTGCGTGGTCACCCTTTTTTTATCAGAACAACTGTCCGCCGCCATTTGCATCACAAAAACAAAGCGATATCAGCGCCTCTAACGGTGGATAATATAACTATTTTACGATATGATCAATAATGCTTGGCCCTTTCATCATGAAGTGGCGTTAGTAAACATCAATTTGGCTATTTCATGAAATGACCACGCGTTTAGCTGTTTATATCATAAAACGCTGACTATTCATTTATCCGGCCAGGTCATTTCATGATGTGGTCAGCGGGTATTGGCCATTTCATGAAATACGGCCATTTCATGAAATGGCCAGCCACTTCATGAAATGGCCAATTCAATGATCCGGCCACGACATATACACTCCCAAGCTTTCACATTTATATTACTCTTAATTTTGCAAAGAAAAGTGCACGCAAGCACTTCTAAATTAATGTATTCATCTAACTTATCAGATTATTGTCAAAATGTCTTTGCAACATTGAGGCGTTGTCCTAATAGAACGCGATCACGCGACCATCGCAAGTTCGCGCGAACGTCGGTCGCGCGAATCCGCGATCAAAGGTACTTACGTCAAATAGGCGTCCCAATTGGCATCGCGCTGCGCGAGCGCATCGCGCGAACTTGCGATGGTCGCGTGATCGCGTTTTATCAGGATAATGCCTAAGAGTATATTAAAAATGTAAAAGCTTTGGAGTGTATACATGGCTATGCAGCTGACTATACCTATACATTAAACGAGTATACTAAAGCTAGATATAGGTATTTTTTTTCGTCCATTGGTTAATTCATCATGATCTCTGAAGCAACGATCATGAAAAATGACTTTTCGTTAGAATAGCTAAGCGCTTTCTAGATAAGCGGGTTTTGAGAATTCTTAAAAGTAAGTCTAAGATCTGATGACGGATAATGTTCTCAAGGGTGCAAAGTTTAATTTTTTTTTGTTATTGTTAATTTTTTTAATTATAAGGCACACAGGACAATAAATACCGCATATTTTTATACAAAAAACCTTTTTTTTACGATGGACGTTAATGCAGTTGGCCGCCGATCGCTGTTACTGCGACACTGGACTCTACAAATAAGCTTACTGACGCACATCTTAACCAAAAATATTAATATTATAATTTCCCTTTAAAATCGTGCACCCATATTTTGAAGTTTATACATAAAAACTACTCGAATTTATTTCATTCAACTGTGCATGATGAATAATACATTCATCTTATGAAATTCAGTTTCAGCAAGGACGAGTAAGACACCCTACATAGTTATTTTCTCTGCATACTGTCAGGTCTGAGAAAAACCACAGTGTATATATTAATTAAATTAGGCTAAAATTTGCTGATATTAGCAATATTAATATGTGAAAATCTGTTATAAGCCTGCATTTTGCATTTAACTGTAGTGCCAGGTGCAAAGTGTAAAATTACAATATTCAGAAACGTAATTTCATCAATGAACTAACAATGTAATTATTTAAACAAATTAGTTAGTCCCGTGTGACATTAATATTATACCCCAAAAGTTGGGATGAATATAAATCTACATGTAAATGTTTTTTATTTATTTATTTTTTCAAAATATATCTTTGTGATTTACCTATTACGATTCATTTTTTATTCTCCAGTGGCACAAAAGGTACATTAGTCAGGTAGGTACTTTGTTTGGTTCACGTCGTGTCTTTTTCTTTTCAGGACCCTAACCAACACCTATTACTTTGAACATAAACACCAATAAATTCTATTCTTCGTTGAAAGTGCTAGAACACGAAGAATTCGCAGCATCCAGACCGTCTCGTCTTCCAATTAGTACTAGAAAATGGGGCTTATCTTAACCAAACCCAAAACTTTTTCAAAGGGTTAGGGAATAAATTAGAAAAATGTGTTTTATAGTTTTATCAATAACACACATCATTCAGTTTCATGCCGATATAATCAAATATATGTACATTATATAATATTGATTTATTAACGAAAGTTACAACTTAATAATAGTAAGTAGTAGGCACTATATTCGTATTTTAGATGTATTTAACGTTATCAAAAAAGTACGTGCTCGTATATTTCTAAAGCTCTATTAGGTTGGGTAAGGAACAATCCCTAGGAAAGTGGTGAGGGTCGGGGACAACCTTGTTACGGCCAAAGACAATTTTCTCCTTCGAGCTCGACAAATGTGATTACCTACGGTTACAGGCTTCATGTTAAAACTTCTGTAATTGCATTTTCACAAGTTTTTGGCTATGTAAATCTTAATTTAATACGGCATTTTCAGCGAATGCGGTTGGAATATCATTTTAAGAGCAACCTAGGGAACCTTAAAATAGGAGTTATGGACGTTTATTTATGCTTACTTAGTTTTAAACTCAGAAACAAAAACCAGTCACTGGCTAACTCCACAGAGTACTAAGAAACTCGAAAAAAAATTAATAACCATTTATTTACGTCTAAGAACATTTTTAATGTGATAGCTACTATACAAAGAATAAATATGTAAAACGCTTCGTGTTACATTTACCTACTGTGTAATCTGTGAATATTATTATCTGCATTTGATTAAAAAGAGAGTTTAATTAACAAAAAATCTATGTGATTATTCTGAAATGCATTCAGGCCGTTGCCATAAGCCGTTAATTCGTTGTAAAATTTAACACCGCTATCAATAGAATTTAAAACGAATGCCCTAGTATCTCAGCGATTTTCCATCGAAGCGGCGAGGAATTTATCAATCGCATTCCGCGATTCATTTAATCAATACAATAGTAATCGCAGAAAAATAGCTCTTGCCCGAGAAAAACTTTTTTTCATAGCGCCTTTCAGGACTTCACTCACAGAAGTTTACTGATACAGTGGATGTGGCATATGAAAAAGGCAATCTCTCCTAAATCGGAAATTTTCGGTATTGCGGTTTATTTTTAGGGGAAATAGAGAAAATGAGGTAAATTTGATTTACTTTTGTTATATTTGCTACTCACCCTGTCATTGAGCTACACGTTAGTTAACAGTAACTCAATGCTCCTTGTTCAGAGTTTTATCAGCTATTATTGTCTATGTGGATGGCGACACGGATGGTGAATGGCAAGTGTATTGGACTGCCACGCCCCGCCGGTGTCGCGGGTTCGATTTCCGCTTCAGGACTGGACAAATATTTGTGTGATGAACATCGGTGTTTATTCTGAGTGTTTTCTATGTATTCTATGTATGTATGTAAATATTTACAAAAAAGAGTATTTAAGTATTATATCAGTCATCTCGTTCCCATAGTACAAGCTCTGCTTATTTTGGAGTTAGATGGCGTTGTAGAAAATGTCCAAAATATAAAAATTAGGATGGTTGAAAAACTGATCCGCTTTATTACCGTATATTTTTTTTTCGTTTTTGGCTAGATTTATGTACAGTCTTTACTGGTTTTCTCAACTCCACGGTTTTACTACAAAAATGCTATTACGGACCCTTTGCCTAAGAGCACTCCGCTTGCCGACGTTTCAATCCAATTGAACGTGCCCCCCGCGATATGCCCGCTAGACGGGGCCCTGCAAAAATATATTTTGTTTTCAGGGTCCCTATGTGATGGACATAACCGTTTACTCTGAAAATGAAAAACAATGTGCCAAAAACCTTAATTTTACAAATTCCTCGCAAATTATACTTTCTTGCGAATTAAAAAGAGGAGGTCCTCAATTCGGTTGGTTTTTAACAAAAAACTACTTCAGAACTTTGACACATATCAACCGATTTAGAAAATTCTTTGAAAGTTTCTTGTTGTGTATTGTATTGAAAATACTTTCAGTTTGGTCCCATATAAAGTTTTTTCAAAATCGGTTCAGTAGTTTAGTTTAAAATCAAAATATTATGTCGTCGGAGTAAACAATATTGTGTATTTTGCTTCCTATGACTTTTCAGTGGTGTTTACGGTCACTAAAACAGTCCAATTGAATTCTGTTATATTTTAAGGCAAAATTCGTCAGTATGAATATTGTACCTTGAATTGGCTTTTCACTTTATCAATTTATATTATAATATTATTGCAAATGATGATGAATATAAAATACTATCGTACCGAATTCCTTTGAATTTCAGTTAATTCTGACTTCTCGATATTTCACACCAACCAAATGCCTACTATTGGACGAATTCTCCCTTAATTATATTTGTCTGTCGGCCGCTGTGAAAATATATTTTCTAGAAAAATCTTTTCTCGCTCGGATTTCGATATTTTGTCCTGAAGATTAGATTGCACGGCTCGAGATTTAGGTCGGCGTGTAATGCGTCGGGCAGAAACCTTTTCTTGTAAAAACTACACAGCTATACAGGGTGTTCATGCATTATGGACGGCAAGTACTTTAAATAATGAAGTTATCAAATTTTTCTTAACCTTTACTATTTGTCAATGTCAATACTGCATTCAAAGATTTAATTTTTTTTACAAAAAAAATGTTTTTACGAAGTTTCAATGTTTTTCTGATAATTGAATGGTGAACCTGAACATTTTGACCGCATGTTATTAAAAAAAGATGGTCCTTACGATGTATCATTTGATCGATATCATAAAAATACACATTGTTTTTTTTTTCATTTAGCGGGCGCGTATTGTGTCGTCTTTTTTGCGCAAGCAAATTTTTAAATGCGGTATTTCTGATTTTCAAAAGTAAAGGTAGGCACTATTAGTACGACTATTAGGTAAAAACTTTCTAACTTCATTATTTGAAGTACTTGTCCTCCATATCGCATGACCGTGGAACACCCTGTATACTTACAAGTAAAAAACGTAAATATACCAGAAACATTATACAAAAGTTTTGATAAAGCGGTGGGTATATTCCATAGAGAGCTAAGGATATGAATCCAGGTCAAAGCCTATTCTACAGGGGACAATAAATAATATCACAGAGATATGAATTTTTCGAGCTATATTATAGTCGCCGAATGGATGTGACCCTTGCCCTTGTCTTGCAATCTGAAGGTTGTGGGTTGGGATCCCACTGACAGTTTTATACCAACAGGTTTTTTTCAATCAACTATTCTTATCTACAAGAAAATTTTGTTTATAACAGTAAAATAAAGCAAATAGAGGGCCAGCATGTCATAAAAGTGAATAATAAGTTCTATGGCACTTTCAGCTATGAGAACGATGCATTATAGAAAGAGTGTGAGTAAGTCCCAGAAGGGTTATCCTCAAATCCGAATTCCATACAAAATGTTTCGGACAAATACCCAAAAAGTACGCCTTATTATAGTAATTTCTTCACACTATTCGTTTTGTTTTTTTGATTTCGTGAACAAAAAAAGTGAAAGGTTTCATACTTTAATTTAGATTTTATACGTGTTTTTAAGTTAGTAGGGTTAATTTTAAAATACGTATAAAATCTAAATTAAAGTATGAAACCTTTCACTTTTTTTGTTCACGAAATCAAAAAACATAGAGGAAACGAATAGTGTTTAGAAATTACT
Organism: Lobophora halterata; assembly: GCA_932526365.1. Classification (NCBI taxonomy): domain Eukaryota; kingdom Metazoa; phylum Arthropoda; class Insecta; order Lepidoptera; family Geometridae; genus Lobophora; species Lobophora halterata. The sequence continues at coordinate 6,779,807 of OW052012.1, forward strand.
ATAATACGGCGTACTTTTTGAGTATTTGTCCGAAACATTTTTGTATGGAATTCGGATTTGAGGATGCCCCTTAAGATCGAAATCTTTATTACCATATAAGCTAACTATTACAATTTGTTATAGCAATATGTATAAAACGTTGATTTCGTTCTTTGAGCCAACATTGCTATGCATTATGAACTTCTCTGTGAGATATTTAAAACTATACTTATTTATATTAAAATGAATATGTATCTAACAAGTAATTTAGCTTTCCCCGGTTTCAGCATGAAACTAGTATACCTGCTGAGTTGAAGACAAATGCCATCATGTAATGTCTCGCAATAATATTACTGTATTTCACAACTTTGCAGAACACTTATCCACTTCAAAAGTTAACTTTAAGCGTGCCGGTTGACATTGCTTATGCGGAAAACTTATATCCCAGTTAAAATGTGACAAGTATTTCTAGATTCACTTAGAATTCCGTAGGTATTAACTTTGTTTATAGCTTTGAAAAAAAATAATGCCGATTAAAATAGTCATACTTTTTTAATTATTATCGGGGGTGCTGTTTCATAACATAAGTACGTTTTTGAAAGCGTTAGGTCTGACGCCGGGTTTTTGTCAGACAGCAGACTCATTGTTATTAATAAATATCTAGTATAAATATTACGTAGTAATAATTCCGCTTAACTTCCAAACAAAGGTTCCAATTTACTTAACTCTAGTTTAGGATATTTTGTATCTAAACCAAAGCGCCGAAAACAGAAAACCCAAGTCGACACATGTTTCGCCTCTACACGAGGCATCCTCAGGAGATGTTGACTCGCCGAAATCCGAAACGTGAGTTCGGTTTAGATAAAAAATATATTTAACTAGAGTTGAGTTAATTGGAACCTTTGTTTGGAATTATTACTGTATATATATATTTATACTATTTATTAATATTTATGGATTTCCGCAAAGCAACGCCTGAATCAATCAATTATCTTAGACTCCTTGATGCAAGACCATCTGAGTTGCGAGGTCTGAGTTCAATTCGAATTCATTTTGGTTTTACAGTCAAAATCCCAATTTATTACTACTGTAAAGTGAGATAAAGAGTATATTGTCACGAACGAGTCTGCAATGAAACTCACTGTCGTGAATCTAGAAAATACTTCAGATCAACGGGAGCAATCCATTTTTGTCCAACATTAGGGAAATCCTCAGAAGCCCTATTTACGAAATTGCGTCTTTTATCGCGTCTGTGGCTAACGTAGGCCCGACCCCGATTTTTGTAGGCCTTTAACCTTCAAAGTTTTAGTGGCCGTTTACGAGCTAACACTTGTTCACTACAAATGGTAATTTGCGAAGAACATCTGGATTTTGTTTAGTTGTTGCCAACTTAACATATTTATTTTATTATACAACTAGGTAGGTATTCTATTTGATTTCCCAGCTCATAAAATATACCCCTGTACCAAATTTCAGATCAATCAGCTCCGTAGTTTATTATTCCAAAGTTTATTTTTCAAAAAAGATGTGTATGTGTGATTGAGGATCTAAAATCCATATCCATCCATCCTCACACGAGTCACACATCTCCGCATCGAATCACACATTTCGGACATAAATTAGTAGGATAGAACAGTTATTATTACAATTCGTTGAAATTTGTTGATCAGCTTAAAATTAAATTTTTAACAACGAAAATCATTTCTGCCGTTGTGAAATTAGTGACACGTTTTGCAGCATCCAAAGCTTATGAACGAATAATTCAATGAAATAATAATTAGTTCGTGCAAGCGACACGGTGCGGCAATATTTATAGCTGTTTGGTTCGCACTCAGCGTATTTTGTTGTCTGAAATATATTGCCGGATTACTTGCTATTGATGAATATTGGTCATTGTTTTCAATTCTTGTTTTGTTTTTACCCCACTGCCAAGGCAGGGTTAAGATTTTTCGCGTATCTTGTATGTATGTTTGTACCTATGCGTGTATGTATGTATGCATGTATGTATGTCGGGTTTTCAGTTTTTATAAACTTTAAGCTTGTTAATAATTGTATTGTATCGCAACAAGGCTATAAAACTATTTAATTCCCATTAAAGCCATTGAGTCTATTAAGATTTTTATATTGTGCTCGATGTTTATTATTTTTATTGTATTATTATTTTTGTGTGAAATAAATAAGTAAATTAAAAAACGAAAATAGTAAGTAACTGTTTTATATGAAATGCAGTCTTATTCAGCCCACAAGGTAAAGTATCGTCATGGTGTGCTAATAAATATTAAATAACCACCGAAAATACATTTTCTATCAATCTTCACCTAAACAAACTGTAACATCATCATCTATTTACACCCTTATAACTTTCGAGACCCTGGATCCGGGGTTGAAATATTAAGGGCCGATACACACGTGATCATCAGCCGCTCGTTAGTTGGGGACGGATAAGAGCGAGCTTACATGGGACGCGGAGATTTTCGGCCCCATTCATGCGGTCACGCAAAGTCACGCGACTGTTAATAGATAAATAACCTTTTTAATTTTGAATGGCCACTGAAGAGCATTTCTTATTATGTTAAGAGCAGTTTAAGTGTATGCTCTCTTTTGTATACAACATGTAAAAATAAATAAAGGCACTGGCTTACCAACTTTGTAATCAAAGTATCCAGCCATTAAATGTATGAAGGTACTTACCTATTATGTACATTATACACTATGTATGTTGTATAGGTACACATATTAAGTTATTGTTTATGATTTCTGAACGACCGCTGCAGCTACCACAAGTTACAAGTTACAAGAATTTACCACAACAGACATAGACAACTCTGCACTCCGCGCGCTAACAATGCGTATGGAGAGAGGCCAACTGCCTACCTAGTTCCTCGCTCATTAAGTGACCTATCTAAACACTTAATCAACACTATCACTTAGAATAACATTAAATTTAAAATCAAAAAACATTTTCTTACTAACTTAACCTTTACGTTAGGTACTAGTAAGTGTCATTAGTAAGAAATTTATCCCCGACCTCCTTAAGACCTGTGCAGTCAAGTTGTGTGCAAACTGCAGAGAACTTGAAAATCGGAAATTGTGGGTGAAATTACAGTGACAACGGACGGAATGACGGAAATTGTCGGGACTGGAGAATTTCTAGATAATAATGACGACCTAAGAATCGAGCATTCTCTTTAGATTTTCAGTCAAACTGGGGAATTAGGCAGATTGGTATACCTACCTACTACAGGCAAACGTTCTGGAACTGTATTAACTATATAACATAAGTAATACCACGCAAGCGAAGCCTTATCTACCTAAGCTTTATCTACAAGCAACAGCTCCACTTCTGTATATTAGCAAATATTTTTCGAGTAGCATCTGACATTTTGATATCCTACTCTCTCCAAATAAAACATTATCAATCCTATGTATAAAAGGCTTACTTCTGACTGACTGATTGACAGACAGTCTACAGGCTAAACCAGTGGACTTAAAGACTTGAAACTTAGAGGATGTTTGTCAAGAGATGAAAGTGCGTACTAAGACAGGAATTTTAGAAATTTGCAAATGAAGTTGTGGGCGTTAGCTAGTACTTAGTTAGCAATATTGCCGGCCTATGTGAATTAAAGTCTCCCTCGTCACTTGTTCACATAAAACTCATAAAGTAAATGCGACTCTGATTCTCGCCGGCTAGTCCGTCTCAATCAGAATGTGAGAAATGAGCTGACAAAGGCTTCCGACTTTTGGAAAAGCTTCAACTTTCAACTTTACGATTTCATTACGCGATCAGTAAAGTTGTCCAAGTTTTGACGGCCGAGTCCATGTTTTTAACAGTAGATTGATGTGAAAAATTGTGTAAGAAATAAATGTTTACAGCATAATCATAACATAGCCAATTTTATTATTTTAGAATGTAATATTTAACTTTATTATTCAGGGGTTTTGTAACTGACCAAAATGTATCTCTTACGTGACTAGGTACCGACTAACCGACATCTTGTAATATTTTGCTTTTATCTGTAAAAGGTTTCTCGATTAATTTGCACGCCCTATTTTGCCTTAGCTGTCTCAACAAGAGCTAAACTTGTATAGAGAACTCATGCCTAGCATATCAATTTCGATAGATCGAAGGGAATTTCTCTAACCCGAAACCCAGACACGTCCAATGCCATAACAATAACGTCTCCCAAGTTATGAGTATCGAGCACAGCGGCTTATCAGTAACGACAAATTCAATCCATCTACCCACTACATACATTTAATGGTCAGCAGTCTTAGGCTCAATTCCCACTTGGATGGCATTGGTCAGCAGAGCACTTTCAGTTTCAAACAATTTTAAGCATTATGTGCCTTATTAAATAAAACAGTATTGAAGGACCGCTGACAGGTCGCTCGTGGCCTCTTGGCGCAGTGCGTTGCATGTAAGTAGCCCTGCATTTCTGGTCTTATAAGTATGTATCTAAGGTTTAAAATTGTTTGGCACTGAAAGAACGCTGGTCACTGCCATCTCAGTGGGAATCGAGCATAAGGCCTGAATATATGAGCACATTTATCATGACGTCACCTGCTTCGTACGTGAGCCGACTGGAAAAATAATGTTGACCAATTAATAAGGCACTTTGAATGGATTCTGCCTTCAGTTATTGGATAGAAAATTAGGCGGGCTGGATTGATTGTATGGTAGAGGTGCAATTTGTCTGTGTAATGGAGGATCTTACTAGTCGGACCTGACCCTAAGAATTATTTGTAGCCAAAAAGCAAGAAAACTCACGAAGCCAGCCACTGGCGACACACATAAAACCAAGCGAGACATGAAAATAATTATGATATTATTTTGATAGCAGAGACTCCGCGCCGCCCGCCGCGCCCTGATAATGTAGCAGTTTGATATTCTACAATTCTGTCGTAGCAATTTCTGCACCCGTAGCCTAATGCTACGAAGATATTACATATGAACGTGTTTTTTTAGTACGAGTAACTGCTAAAAGATTTAACATAAAAATTCCAAAATAGGTTAAGTATATTATAATTATATTTATGAAGGAACAAGTCATATGTAAGGTTTTTGAGTTAAAAACTAAATTAAGTATAGATAGTACGACTGGGCTAATAAATTTAAACCCTAAAACGTTATCCAAATACTCAACTGTGCAGATTGTGAAGAAATATCCAGTAAAAATCACTAAGACCCTTAAACCATCTACTGTGGAGCTCTCTTATCTCGCCTCTAAATCGACCTCGTACAACTCTATTTGACACCTAAATACTATAAGGCGAAATCCTTACCCATATAAAGGGGAGAGGTTATTGTGATAAGAGTAAGCGGTAAGTGCATATAAACGGAAGAATAAACAAACTTTGAAGTTATGAACAGGTTATTAAAGTGTACATAGAAATAGATATCCCAAATTATTTTAACTTTTTAACCCAATTTATCAACAGTCTTATTTTCTTCATTTTTATCTTTGACACATTCTATCGAAATCCATAACAATTTATATATAATTAATTATATGTCAGTCAATCAGTGATAAAAATGACGATTTTTGAACGTTAATATCTAAATAACCGTTTAAGCTGTGTTTATGAAATTTGAGGTACTTCATTAACTCCGGGCTTTCAATACATAAACCAAATTTGGTGTATTTATATTGATTAGTTTTTTAGCTATGACAAGGTCAAAAGTGGCTCCAAATGGTTCGTGTAAACTTACACACAGTGCTACTCGCCAGTTCGCTGGGCCTGACCGTGGCTGGACAGTGGACACACTGTCGTGTGTCGAGATCCCAAATTCCCAACAGTCTTATTTTCTTCATTTTTATCTTTGACACTATCGAAATCCATAACGATTTGATCTTTTAATTGATATTTCAAGTAATCCTTCCCCACCTTCTTTGCAGTCAGGCAAAAATAGCCCAGAATTCTGTGCACCGCTATCTAGCCCGCACATTAGTAGGTACATTTTTGAAGATATAAAAATTTCAAACAAGTAGAGCGGTGAATTTGTTACAACAACATCAGGAAAGGTTTTAGCAGATATATTGTTTTGATATATTTAACATAATCGAAGGAGATTGGGAAAAAATGTTCTTACCAATTTTCTTCGCTTTTTTGAAATTTATACTCCGTCAATAAAATTCGATATTCTATCCTTGTCTGATGGTTTTTTTCTAAACGTATTTACCTGATCAACTGTTTCTGTAACAATGTTTGAACGGTCGGAGTCAGAAGTCGTTTTTGTCATGGTTATGAATTAATTACGAGTATTATTTATACACGGATCAGTTGACTATATCTAATTGGGATCTCACTCCGCTGAAACATCTCAAAATAACTGAAATACCGAATCATGGCCGAACTAAAGTGAATATCTCGTTTATAGCAGGAATATAAAGTTTGGAATAAAAAGCTTAAGTCCATTTCCTCCTCCATACCTCAGAACGTCGACGCCATTGTCCGGTAACGCTCATTGTCCGGTAACGCTCATTGTCCCGTTACGCTGGTAGACACGTTAAACTATCGTCCGTAAATCAACAATACAGACACCATTTTTTTTTAATTAATATCGGTTCAGTAGTTTTTAGTATTTAAATCAAAATAACTGAGTAAAATATATCAATTGAATTTTATTAATTATGAAATTTAATTGTGTTATTTTGTTGTTGGTTACGTTAGGTACGTTTGTTCGTTACGTGTTTACGGTCACTATTTCTTATTTCCTAGTTCAATTTGAAGTCGGTTGTTTACTTGTTATTATTTACTACAATTAAAGAAACAAAGGTTGCAAAAATAGTTTATATGTTAAAGTTTAATTAATATGTATCTATCTGTCGCACTCTCTATTACCGTGCGTGCATCAGCGCGCCACGCACTCTCAAATTGTTATTGTTATCAATTCTCGACGAAAGAGACTAACTACCCACAACACAGGTTATCCTAGGGTGGGAGTTAGCGTTCTTGCAAAAATGTAAGCTCATTATTTCCTACTTTACTCATTATTTACCTACCTAGTCTGAATCAATATTTTGCAACATAATATTATCTTTACATCAATAAAGGTACATCGATGTATTTTTGTATGTTATTGTTATTAGGTAAGTAGATTATTTAAGTTAGACAAAAACCTTTTGTAATTTATAGTGTTATTATTGTTACTAAATAAAAATCTTAAATCTCTCTTAAACTTTTTGTTAAAAAAGTTCTTGTTTCATCGCTTTTCCACTGATCCTCTTCCTAATACTACAAACTCAGAATAAATCGTACCGTAACACTGCGTAATGGTCCTAAGGGGTACCAGCGAAAAACTTCCCGGCAGCTATTAACTTTATTTAAGGGTGTTATAAACCGTTTTCATCGTTATCATCATCCCTTAGGCCTAGTTCGATGTCCTTCAGTTATTGGCAACTTGGAATGGCGATCTTATGGATAATTTTAGCACCTGAAATTATTGGGATGGTATGCTTGTTCGGTGAGTAGTTTTTAGTTTCAATTGAAGATAATAATGTTTGGAAATTTCACACAACGCCATCTGGCCCCAAACTAAGCAAACTTGTATTATGGGAACTAGATAACTGATACAATACTTATATACTTTTTTTTGTAAATAAGTACATACAAAGAATACATAGAAAACACCCAGACTCAGAAAAAACAACGATGTTAATCATACAAATGTTTGTCCTAAAGCGGGAATCAAACCTGCGACACTCGGCGTAGCAGCCCAATGCACTTGCCACTCTACCAATCGTGTCGTCAGATTGAATATTTATAATTGATCTATGATTCACAATCTTTTGTAGAAGATAGTCATAATTTAGAAAATACCTACTATTTTTAACTAACTGAAGCCTACAACTTCGTTTGCATTGTGAATTAACAAAATTGATTTCTTATGACGCGCTTACATTTCTTGACAAACATACCCCCAAATTTCAAGTCTCTACATTTAGTGGCCTGTGCTTGTCTGTCAGTCAATCAGGGAAAGCATTTTATTAAAATTGATTGATGTCAAAGTTTATAAGCATGAATAAATGGATGGATTGATGGATGAACGAATGAATGAATGAAAAAAACACAAATACCTATACGAGTGTCTATCGATATCGAGTATCGATCTGTTATTCAATCACGACAAATCTACCAATGCGATGAGCCTAAAATCAAACTTACAAAACTAGAGAAGAGACAATACAATTACTATAAAAGCTAGCATTATTACCTCCCTGAAAGCCTATTGCTCACGCCCCCATCAATTGCCGGTAACTAGTTATATCGATTTTCTATAACGAGCATTTAAAGTTCAATGGAAAGGGTACATTCTAATTTACTCTTGTGCTATTCGGGCCAAACCGGACACCATAGCAGGAAACAGCAGGGATGCTAAAGAAAATTTAATGCCTACAGGGCAGGGCGACAACAAATGTACGGAAATGAGAAGCTTCCGTCGATCGGCACCTAGATCCAATTTGCTTTGTGACATACGCAGCCCTTTTATGTCCAAAATTGTTGGCTGGTTCACTTACGAAATTGCTACTTTAACAACGACTATTGATTTGTTTCATTGGAATAATCATCTCTATCTGTTTTCTCTACCACTCTTATAAGTAGGTACCTGCTATGTACAGTGGTAGGTGCCGTGTGTTCAAGACTAATTTTATAACGATTATATTGGGACTGTTCCCAGTGTTTAAGTGACCACAGGAAAGCAAAATACGCATTTTCGTTTACTTGAATGATATATTTTTTTCAGTTACGTACTTTGATTTATAAACCAAACTACTGAACCGATTTTGATAAAGTTTCTATGAGACCAATCTGCTTCCAAATAAAAATTGGGTACATAAATTATGAAGTTCTGCGGTAGCAAATATAAAAAAATACAACTGAATTAAGAACCTCCGCCAGTTTCATAGAGGATTGAAAATCATACACACTAATAACCCTTCTGTGGCGGATAGGATATTAAATCGATTGTCAGATTTTGTCGTCGGACCTCTGTTATTGGTAGGTACATAATATTACCTATTCTTTGCCTCTGTACTTGTTCTTATCGTGTCACTAGTTCTGTCGAACCTACTGTTTACTGTTTACTGTGTAGTTACATGAAAATGAATAATCCCTAACAATACAGTGAAGTGGATATATTCGTCTTCCTATGTCCTCATTATAGTTGTTTATTTAAGCTGGGTACGGATTGCTTGGGTCGGATTTAAAGTTGAAAATATAGAGTTTTGAGGATAGTTGTAGCGGAAATGACTATTGTTATGTGTACGAGCTCTTATAACATAAGCGCAGGAATAGGAATAGGACAGAACTGTTTTCTCTATTTCCTTGGCTATGTTAAACATATCAAAACAAAAAATGTACTAAAACATTTCGTAAGGTTGTAGTAACAAAATGACGGATCCACTTTTTTTTTATTTTAACTCAGTCTTTTTATATATTCTAAAATGTACAAATGTGCGAACAAGATAGTGGCGCACGGGATTCTGGGCCTTAATGACTGACTTCTTCTTGTCAATAAATGAAACCTCATTTATTGGATCTTTATAAGAAGATAAGAAATAAGAAATAAGTTTGATCTAATTATTTAGGCTTTAAATAGTGATATCGCAAAATAAACGTAAATAAATCATCGATTTTCTTCCAATGGTAACTAGTGGGGTACAGGTTTTGAATTTCGTAAAATTGAGTGAATATTTCAAATATTAAAACAATAGGTTAAAGGTAAACAATGGATCCTAATTATACTGAAACATAATATTAAAGGGCTTCTTTATAATAATATTTTCCTGCGTAATTTACCTATTATTGAGATTTTACATTATATATGTACAGTAGGTAACTATATGTACGTATTTAAAAAATCCCTTTTACATTATCTATGTATCTAACGTTTATCAAAATCCCAAAACGCATGAGTTGCACGATCGTATGCTTAAAATGAATTTGCAATTATATGGCGAATACTTGCCGCTAATTAGGTCTACGTCCCTTACGAAAAAACCCAGTATTTTTCCAACGCCTCATATAAAAAAACCAAATATTTTTTAATAAGGAGATAATTACTCTCTATGGCTTCGTTAAAAACTTACCCCCAGTACCCAGGTACTCTTCAAGTCATAATAGTTGTAAATACAACACAAACACTCTTTGTTGCTGCTTTTATTTTAAAAACTAAACTGTTTCATTTTAATTTGAATTTTTTTCATTAACAACAAAAGACTACCTAATTTAAAACAATGATACTATTCTTAAGAGTATTACTTCCTTAAAACTAACTACGATACCTTATAATAATTTATACTGTATTTACAAGAAACACTAGATATTGACTGCTTTAATTTTACATATTACCAGTGCTGTTAAAACATATAATTCACAATAATACTTTGAAGTAACTACATTAATTGCAACTGTTTTCCACCTCTAAAGGCACTAATCATATTTACGTGACAACAAACAAAACAACACGGAATCTTATCGTTTAACACATGATCTCTTAAGCAATTTGGCTTAGTTTTTTAACCAGACCAAAACTTTAACACTGTGATTAAAACAAATGTTTGTGTCTGTAACTTGGCACACCATGTAAACTCAGCCTAATGGCAACTTAATATTAGTATTCAGTAGATAAGAAAGCATAATTATTGTAATTTTTTTATGTTTGTAACTTGGCACACCATGTAAACTCAGCCTAATGGCAACTTACTATTAGTATTCAGTAGATAAGAAGGCATAATTATTTTAATTATTTTGTAATGTAGTAGCTTACAACCTACAACCTGCGGGTAATAACTTCATTAAGTAGAATTTCATGTAGGTAGGTAACCTGTCAGTTCAATATGTACCAAACTCGCATTGATATTACTCTTTATAGATACTGGGTAATCTATAATTTGCATTGTTACTTATACTATATTTAGGATTATTTTCATAATATGTATGCTGTTGATTACCAATAAATAATAAACAATAATTCATTTTACCCTTCTTCTTTTCAATGCTTTAATTACAAGCATGTAACGCTTACATTACATGCTTGTAATTGCCTTAGGCAAGTCAGATATCAAAGCGTGCAGCTTTACAGCATACCCAAGAGAAATTCCTCCAAGTTTGTGCAGCTTGTTGACGTGTTGTATATCTACTTACACGTTTCAACACCTATGCATGTGTGAGTGAACCCAAATATTAAACCCGCTAGCTTAATATTCCGAAACATTTCCTATCATTTCAGAGACCCGACCCTTCTTAACGTTAGTATGGGGGAAGTTAAATTAAATTAATTGTAATTAATATTAGATTCGGCGAGCGATATAAGGCTTTTAGTAATTTAAGCAGGTTGACAGGCACTTAGAGGTTTTATTCACTTTTGTATGGAGGAAACTTTGGTACAAAACAGAGTGGGTATGAGCAAATATAATTTTAATAAATCTTATGACGAGCTTGTTAGGTAGGAAGACGCTGCCATGCTATTATTATGACAATACAAAACAAGTTGGTATTAGTAACAATTTATTAAGAACTTCTAGACCAATTTTCATGATTTTTGATTTTATGGATTTGTCTCCATTTCGAATAGTAGAATAACAGTAGAATTAAAACATTTAAAAAATTAAGGGAAAACATAAATATCCAAGGGTAGACGAAGTCGCAAGCGGGTCAGCTAGCACATAATAAAAGTACTTAAACGTAGTATCGTATCAACCGTAACCGTATACCGTAGTAAAACGTAGTAACGAAAAGGTATCAACAGTAAAAAAATAGGATCTATTGAAAGTTTTTGAAGTAGAGTCATATTTTTTGCGTTTTTTCCTTCCAGTGTATGTCATACAATCTTAGGTTTGGAGTTTTAAAGTTACCCAAAAGCCTTAGATATTGCACTATTAGGTACTCTTTACTCTCGAGTCACACTTAAAAAATTTACCGTGGTAAACAAAAAAGCATAACACTATTAATTGTTGCCTACAATAACCCGAAATCCCTCTACGTTTGGTAAAATTATGACTGAAATTATGCGCAGTAAACAAGAAGCACCGACCGGATTAAAACATTTTCGAGTAAACATATTCCGTGAAAAGCACACAAACATAGCCTGAATATAACAGCTGGCTCATTTTATAACTCAAATCAAGGTATATTGTTACTAAATTAAAAGGTACCTTTAAGATATATCTACTTACCTTAATCATACCATATTCAATCTTAATTATGTAATACAGTTTATGTTTTAGGACAATCGGAGATAATGCTAATCCATAGGTTTTAAATACTACGTATTTGTCACCGATATTGTTTGTGACCCGACCCTTTTATCATCAAGGTAATATTTGCAATAATCTTATTATAATGCAATTAATATTACCTTGGTTAGATACAATGTTACAGTTATGATAATTTCAATTTATATATTTGCGTACCTAATTAGCCTCATCAACCGCGATTACGTGCGATGTCTCCTCCATCAATAACAATCAATAGTTGTCAAAAATACAAACCTAATTTTTTCCACTAAGTACATAATTTTGGAATATGTTTACAATAATACTTTAGGTACATACATGCTCGTGCTTGGTTCCATTTACCATCCTGATAATGTTAGCGATCCTTTCATAAACTGTGAAGTAGAGTTTACTCTGTGCGCGACAAAATACGAAATTAACCTGTGCTTTGTAACCGCGTTTAATGAAACTTCTCTAGCGATGAATTATGAGCTTTTTTAGTGAGTTATGGGGGCTCGTCGCGACCCACGCTATCAATTAACGTATTCCGAGTAAAGCGCCCGGTGATTAGGTCGCGCGCCGGGCAATGGATACCCAAAAACAGTAGTGCAAAAAATTCAGTAACATCGTTCCGGCCGCTATGGTACCAATAAAGTAAAAATTCTGTAAAACATTGCAGTTTTAAAAAAAAGTTATGTTTTCATACGTTATACATTATACGAGTAATACAACAAACTAAATTAAATGCTCTTGATTCGAAGACAAATAAATAAAATTCAAGATTTTGATCTCTATAACGTCTTAATAAGCATTACGTATATTATAAGTGTAAGCGATATAATTAATGAGGTACATTTATGGATATTTTTGTTAACATTTTCACTTTTAGTATATTTTGTAAGAAAGAAGTAACTTAATATAAAGCATTTTTTAAAACTGTTAAATATGCCGTTAGCACGATTACAATAGGTACACATATTATTTCTGGAACCTTAGCGCCCTTGATTTTATTAAAAAGTTGTATTACTGTTTATTAACTGACGTTGATACAATGTTGTGATGCTTTGTTGTGCGACTGAGGATTACCTACTGGGTAAACACCCATTTATATTATGGAAATTATATCAGCCTATATTGTTCGTTTGCATAAATGTAATTCTTCAATGTTTACCGTTATGAAAATGTGACCATTTGAAAAAAATATAGTGGGAACTATTAGATATGTGATATGCTAATAAAATTAATATTAAACTGAAATTATTTCAAACATTTTTTTAATATTTTGGAAAAATAAAAAAATTGCAAAATACAAAATTAAAAAGTTATAAGTACTTACATAACGTAACTCATAACTATTGCATTGAAAACTTATTAGAAATTGAATCTTAAAGAAATAAAAAAGTAATCGCATTCTAAGCACCTACATTGAACACTATTTTTACGTAGAATGAAAGTGCTAAGACCTTTTTTATCTCCACGATTTTAACAAATGTTCGTCGTGAAATCACTAAGAAAGACACATAGATAGTTCAAAGACGATGAAGTGAGTGGTCCTTTGAGCATCAGCCCTTCAGAGACCGCTGACCCATCTAAATGCGCGCCTAATGGCTCGTCACTCGCCCAAACTACGTTACACAAGCAAGGGTGGTATCTAATGGATTTGCTGACGTTTTTTGACACGAATCATCTAAATATGAGCTGGAAAATATACACTAACTAGAATTCGAAACGTATTTCGACCCAACGTGCCTCTATAGCAGAGAAGGTTTATGATAATGCTCTACCTTACCTAAAATATTTTACGAAAAAAATTGAAAAACTTAATTTAGAGTGAGATAATTTCATTACTTCGGGAATTTCTTATTGAATGATTCAACATAAATGTTTAAGGATAAGCATTAAGATTCTGAGCATTACTTTGAAAGAGTCTAATAAAAATGACCGTTATACAAAATGCTGAAATCCAAATTAATTCCAGCTTCAGTGAAAATCGAGTGGAACTTTCTAAAGAAGGGATCGATAACGTTCTTACTTCACCAAAATTAGCAATTTAATTTCGATTCTGGGAAAGTTTCTTTAGTGTTCGAAAGCGGATAAGTAATTTGCGACTAAGAACGAACCTTCGGGGCACAACGGTTACCCAAACCGCCCTTAACTTTTGTCAGTGGAAGATTGATTTAGTTAACTTTGATTGTAATAGTACACGTACACCATGCCTAAAGGGGCTACAGGCGTCAGTTGTAAACAAATAAAAAATAATTGTCGCTTTTCGACTAGCTAGAAATTAAAACGAAACTGAGATAATACCTACATGTTTAGTTTTATGTTTTATGCTAGCTGTTGCTCGTAGCCTCGCCCAGGTGGTTAATAATTAAGATTAAATTAAATTAAGATGCCCTTTTCCAGCTTAAAAACCATTATGCTTTTTTCTCTTATAATAGGTACCAAAGTGCACTCACTTTGGTACCTATTATAAGAGAAAAACACTCTTTCGTCGCTCGTCCTGCTATCCTCTCTTTGTCTTGGAAAAAGTAATGCTCACCGTTGGTAGGTGTACTCTGCAGGATTCTGTCTGGATGGGTACCAAAACAGTGCCACATATTCTGCCGCAAAACAGTAATGTGCACGCATTACTGTGTAAGCCCGAGTGGGAGGTGCCGCAACTTTCGATCCGATGGGCGTGGGTTCGAATCCGGTCGTACACCAATGGATTTTTCTGTTAAAATAATCTATGTTTGCATCAAAAAACACGTACTTTAGGGAGGGGAAGAAAAACATCGTTTTGAATCCGACATGTCGTAGAACCTAAAAAAATCGGAAAACATATTGTGAGTAAGTGCACGTAAGGAGCCTCTTCGAGGCGCACTAGAAATCTTTTTACCACCCTGGTTCGAAAGAACTAGTGACACGATAAGAAGAAGACTGTGTTTCGGTTTAAAAGACACTGTAGTTAATGGAATTACTGGCCAACAAAATATTTCGATACTGCACCGGCTTATCATTTTGCTGAGAGACATTTTTGCGCCACGCTATCTGTATTGTAATTGTTACATTTATTTTTTCATGTGTTATATTCTGTTTTTATTTGCAGTATCGTGTACAAATAAAAGTTTTCATTTACAAATAAAGTCCTGCGTGGCGCTATACTAGTCATGAGCAGGCGTGATCTTTTACCATCAGAAGACATATATATAATAAAACAAACTTAAGTGCTAAAAGTAACCATTAAAGGTGGGTATCTAAAACATATACCTAGTATACCTACTATCTATTTTTCTCAGCTTGGTCTCCGATTTCTAGAAAGCCTGTCGTGTAAAATATCGGATTAGGTTCGTGTTACCAGCGAAGCCCCCCCGGAGGCCGATTGTTTGCGATGTCCGCTGCATTAACCCTTTCGACCGTGGTTTTATCCCGCGTTTACTGCAAGGCTTTAACCTTTCAGTAAATTCGTGCTGTAACTGGAAAAACGAGTGAATGATTTTGTTGGATTATATTAAATACTAAGTAAATATATTTATCTATCTTTGTTAAGTGTTTTTAAAACTTTTCAGTATCCGTTCCGTTTTTTTTTTGTATTTTTCAGAATTTTATTATGTCTGTACTCTATCCTAAAAATACCTACTTAGGTACAACTTACAATTTCAATTTCAATCAAGTTTATTGACTATTTCGTTACATTAAATCTTTAACAAGTCATAGATAGATTACAATGTTAAATAGTGCACGAAAGGAGCCTTGTCGAGACGAACTTGAAATCCTCTCATCACACTGGTTTGAAGGAACTAGTGACACGATTAGAAGAAGAAGAATGTGAAATATTAATTAAAGCTCATTAGTTTGAATATAAACAAATTTTACTTTTATTTGGATTAAATATTTTTTTCTTAGTTTTCTGACTCTTATTTAGAAAAGCACCTTATTTTTTTTATAATCGGCTTTATGTGATAAAATAAAGTTAGTACATACAAATATGAAAAGTTTATGCAAAGTATGTCATAACCGATTTCAAACTTATCATGGGAAGAATCTCTCACTCGCTAACTCTACATAATACGAGTAGGTTTGTACGTACCTACGAGTAAAATGCAAAATTATGTTGGAAAGATCCCATTTTGTGATACATGATTAAATTTTTTTCCTCTTCCGTAATCAGAAATAAACAGCTCCGGATGGCATTTATATAGGTAAATACAAATTGTTTTTGGTGTTGCTGCCTACGAGATTTTTATCAGGTTTTTTCCTGAAATTTCGTACGCTAAATAAAAGTTTGGAGATTTTTGTAAATGGTTGCTGAAAATGCTTCTTATTTTTTAAAAACTGTGAAAAAGAAAGTGCTGTAATGTGTAACTACCTATATTATGTTTTCGACGTCAAACTGTATTTTATCAGTGCATAAATATATTATTATTTGTAGGAATATATTTTTTCTATGAATCAGATTATAATTTTGTATTACTAAATAATAATAATGCTTTTATAAATTAAACAAGCTGACGCCCGCAACTTCGTTTGCGTTGCACATTAATAAAAAATCCTTTCTTAGTACGCACCTCAACATCTTGAATAACATACCGTTGAAATTTCAAGTCTCTACGTCCAGTGCTTTGGCCTGTGTGTTGTCTGTCAGTTAGGCAGGATGAAGTCTTTTATATACAGGGACAGTCAAAAAGTGACGTCAAAAAATTTTTTTTAGATTCCTCACACCTGGGTGTATCTGAAAATACCCCATGTATGTTCGTAATGTGTATTTTTGAATTTTCTTCCGGAGCACCTTAAAAAAATCATAACTTAATTAATAGTAAGATTTTTTTTATTATTTTTTCTCAAACATGATTGTCTTGAATTACTCTTTCATACGTCATAATCAACTACACAACATTCTTCACTACAAGTTACCGAAAAAAGGGTCGAAAGTGAAAATTTTAGGTTTGAGTTGAACGGAGTAAAATTTTCAATATCGCGGAACATACATGGGGTATTTTCGGATACACCCAGGTGTGAGGAATCTAAAAAAATTTGACGTCACTTTTTGGATGACCCTGTATATTGATGATATATACGGGTTAAAAAGAAAACACTTTTTTCCGCTTTTAATATTAAAAAAAAAACTATATATAATATGCAAACACCCCGGTTTTGCAGGCGATAGTTATCATTTATCATCAAGTGGGTCGTTTGTCTGTTTTCAACATAAAATTTATCTATAGGAATCCTAAATTCAACGAATAGAGTACTTACTTTATGTTATTTATGCTGAATCTGCAATACTAATTCAATGTTGAATGGAGATTTTGAAAGGAACTATACTTAGCTTTTCTTTTGGTCTGGGTTTGGCACACGTCCCATAACGAATCTAATCCTTTTATCCCATTGAAAAAAACATCAAGTCACTAACGATCTGAAATCAGGGCTCAGAAGCACCCAATTAGTGTGGTCGGGATTCTGACGACCGTCTAACTATTGTTTATATTTTGAACACTGTAATTACCTAAGAGTGGACGGCAAATTCTGTTCTAGAGTGCTTAAAGCCCGTCACTTTCATTGGTCATAAATTAATCATAAACCAACAAGAATCAATTTTTGGTTATAAATTAATAACGTTGGTAATAAATTACAGCACAAGCTAACTACTACCAAAGAATAAATAATATCTACTACAATCTATATTACAAAATTAACAAAAAGGAAACAATTGGGCCACCCATAGACCGTTGCAAATGATCTATAGGTAGGTCAACTGCTTCAACTCGATACCCGATGACAGCGTTCCGAGGATACTGGCTGCATTGCCTCTTTGTATTGCAAGGCTTATTGTTTGGCCGAGATAGCTGCCAGCCCTCTGATCAATTTTAAAGAAGATTTTCGTCTAAATATAATAATATCAGTGTAATGATATGCCGCCGGAAATCATGTTTAAGGTGGCATTACTGTGTTCCGGTTTGAAGGACACTGTAGTTATTGAAATTACTGAATTACTAAAGTCCTGTATAGGACTTTTCTAGTCATGTGCAGGTGTAATCTCTTACCATCAGGAGAGCATATGACACGTTTCGTCACACTTTTCATTAAAAAAAGAAAATGTGATGTGATTTGAAAACTATTTGAGCGGGCCCAGATGACCCTACCGGGAAACTGGAACACACCATCCATCAACCCAGGGTCCTGCTCCGCTATTTCGGGGAGCTGGGCTGGCTGGGGTAGAGTTAGTAAAAAAGGGGTCAATGCACAATACACCCCACAGCGGGACGTCAGTGCAGACCATATGCAACCCCTTCCCCAAATTAGAATTAGAATTAGGTTCAATTTGAGGTCAACTACAATCACGCTACCAACGCTTACGCCTTTTATCGCTTGTTTACGCCTGTTCCTTATTACTCTGAGGTATTACTGAACAAGGGCAGCTGCGCACAAATAAGTTAAACTATAATTAAGGGAACTCCGTACGAACTCTGTTTAGATAAATTAGTGACCCTTTTCTGAAATGTCAGCGGTGACCATTAAGCCGCAGCCTTGAAAAGGGTAGGTACTGGAGACCACTGGAACGCGTGTGGCCTACCACGTAGGTGCCATGCGATAAGGTATAGCTCGTCAACAAATTTCTATTTTTGTTCCACTATTTTTTTTTAAAATAGGTATGTATCTTTGATCCACAGATGTTGCGGATGAACCAAGTAAAGAAGAGAAGGAAGGTTTTCCTGGAGCAAGTTTGTCAGTTCCTGTGACCAAGTTCAGCCAGTCATAATGTTGTTTTTGCAGGGTTCTGTCTAGATTGCTACCAACATCATCACTTAACATCAGGTGGGATTGTGGTCAATCAAAGGTCTATCTCCAATGAAAAAAAACATGGTTCCATTATAGTATTCTGCCGCCAAGCTAAAAAAAATACTAAAATTTGGGTTCGTGGAATTTACCGAAATTGACCATCAAAATGTCTTAGTGTGGACGAGCGCTATATAGTAGTGTTATACATCAACCTATGTGATTCTATGTCGTGTATAACACTGTCCTGGGTATTGGCAAGCGTAATCTCGTACCGGGGATACCTCTATTAGAAGAGAGTCCAGCTTGTCTTGTCACTTGTTACATGGATCAGTTTACAAATTAGATGTCCAATACACCAGTCAACCTGTGACCACGGCTGTCTCACGGGACAAAAATATAAAGTGAGCGCGATAAATACTCGTTATAATCTTATAACTATTGTGTGATAATCGCGAAAGTCTACGATAAACTATAAACCGTTGTTTGAAAAACCGACGTTGGTAATCTTTGACCTTGAATAACTTTTTTTGCACACATGGTATTTTCGGGGTTCGACTTTTCACAGATTATTATTAATAATGGTGTCCCCAACATTCGTACCAATTTTCAGCTCTGTCCGAATAACTGAAAGGTTACCCCTCTTTTCAGAGCTAAATTGACCGGATTATATGGTAACATTTCTATCAGACAATCAAACCTCAAAATAGATAATAGATGTTACAACTGCCTAACTTGTTACCTCATAGCTGATAGGTATCAGCCGGATGTAAATCCTAAGAGGCTTGGCCTCGGCTATCTCTTTGATGACACGCGGCAATAAAACTTGAACGACTTGGGACTGTTATTACTCTAGAGAGCTGTACAAAATGAAGAGCACTTCAAAAAGTTATTAAAATGCAGAATTTTGTAGAGACTCATTTGGCTTGCTTTGAAAACTTTCAGTGGCACGGGGTTGCAATTTGTCAGCACGGTTTTGATGTCCATGGCGCTTGAATGAAATTAATGACCAACAGTCAGTTTGGGGACGTTAGTTCTAAGTATTTCCAGTACGGCACCAATTTCAATGGCACCGTTGCTTAAATTGTGCTCAAGTGCCGTGGACTCATAGATTAATAATTATACAAAAATTATAAGATTTGAGTGTCTTGTCCGTTATGTTAATTTTATAGACTCGTTGTGTATCAAAAAACTAATTTTGTTTGTTACCAAGTGAATTCAATACAACAAAAATATTGTTTTATTTTACAAATCTAACATAATTTCTGTAAACTAAACTTTGTGAAGCTACGATTATTATTATTGGCTCCAGACCAAATCCTGCTAGTTTAAATGTTTCACAGTTCGTACTCTAAAGCCACAAACGCCGGTGGTAAATTGCGAAATGCTGCTGTCCTTTATATCCTAATCTCTAAAGCTCAACTTCGCTTGGCATGGATAGCTCGTAAATTGTGAAAATAAACGATAACAAACTATCGCAAGTAAGCACTTATTACATAGTAGATGTCAATTTATTGCTTCGAAATATAAAGTTAAGGTAAAAAGACGAGGTAATCTCGACCGACCTGCAAGTTGGTACGTAATCCTTTAATGCTGGTGGGTTCCGGCAGTACTAAGCAGGTATTTTCACTGGCTGTTATTTAGTTGAAGGTAATAGTTTTTTCGCAGCTTTGCCCGTTGTTTAACAGACACTGCAACGGAGTGAAATAATTTGACACAGATGGTCGAGTGGCAAGTACGTTGGACTGCTGCGCCGAGTGTCGCGGGTTCGATTCCCGCTTCGGGACAAACATGTGTGTGACGAACATCGATGTTAGTCCTGAGTCTGGGTGTTTTCTATTTATTCTATGTATATATTTACAAAAAAAATGCATTTAAGTATTGTATCAGTTATCTGGTTCCCATAGTACAAGCTCTGCTTAGTTTGGGGCTAGATGGCGTTGTGTGAAATGTCCTAAATATTTATATTTATTTATTTATAAGTGTTCCGATTTTCAGAACACTCCAATTGGTGATTGTTTTCAAGACATTAAGCTGTTGATTGGTTCTAAAACATTTCGTGAGTAACTAATAAATTTACGTCACGTTGAGCCCTTATAGAAGTTTCATGCTGTAGGTACAGCAAGCCTACATTAATTTGCACAAACAAATGATGAACCGTGAATTTCATGTCAATATTATTACAATAAACATTTCAGGCATATTCAAATAATTTAGCTTACAAAGCTAAACAAGGTCGAATAAATACGAATAGTTTCAATAAAAGCCTCGAAATATATGGTAGTTCTTTTTTCGACGAATTCTTTTTTAATCAAATATTTTCGTCCCTGAGCGGTCGCGGTTGGTGTGTGCCACGAATAGTTATGCGACCCCGAGGCAAATCTCCCTTGCTCTTGGAATAATAATAATAAATATACTTACATATTTCTGTTTTTTATTTCAGTATGAAATACAACAAAAACATAAATTTAATTGTTACAAAATCACGCTAAACATCACTGTGAAAATGTGTGTAGGTATGTTCTAAGGGCTTCGTGGGTTATTTATCGAAGTCTGTTCCCGATGGTCTCTACCCTTAGCTTTCCTACAAGGAAGTTTATATATAGTAAGAAGGAGGTATAGTTTATAGTTTAAAAGCTGGAAAATGATATAGTCTACTTTTATCTCAAAGTCGCAGATTTTAGCTATTGTATAAATAGTTAGTACCATTTTACTAGATAGTTTAACACTTTTTATCTCTTTATTTCACTTGTCCCTTAGCAAAAATGAAAATTTATTGTCTGTGTAACCGGAACGTCCCAGCTGACCATTAATGAAATGTTATATAGCCTCTGGTTTCAGAAGCCAAGCGATGCGACGCGACACTCAGAGGATCTCAGTGTGATATAGTTTTCTGCGGTACAACAAACACAGTGGCTTGTATAAGAATATGGAAAATATTTTATTGCTTCCGTTTGGCTGGATAGTGCACTTTACATTATTTTTTAACTTTTATTATTTTATATTTTATCATTATTGAGCTTATCTAAAGTATGTTTTCTTGATTCTCGTTTCGTCTCTATGGTATAATAATAATAAATATTTTGGACATTTTACACAACGCCCATCTAGCCCAAATTTAAGCAGAGCTTGTATAGTACAAGAAAAAAAATTTTTTTTTTTGTAAATATATATTATTATAATAAATAGAATACATAGAAAACACCCAGACTCAGGACAAACACCAATGTTCATCACACAAATGTTTGTCCTGAAGCGTGAATCGAACCCGCGACACTGGGCGTGGCAGTCGTTGGTATGTTGGTCTACAAGTATTATCAATAATCACTTAGGAATGAAGTGAGAGCAGGTAATTTTTCCCAATTCATTTTCGTGCCCAATATTTATGGGTTTCGCTAATTCGTCACTCCAAACTTTGTCGAGTTTTCACATCGTTCATGAGCCTACTGCGAGGGGCACGGAACCGATCCGAAAACTCATTACTCCCTAAAGTTGTTGAAATCATTAAAATTTATATACGTTTTACAACTTCACCTAATGAAAATGCCCCGGGAACTTTTCTCGAGCAGATATAAAATGGCAAAAATTTCCAACTTTCCTTCCGAAACACTTATTGGTAAATTAGGTGTTTGGATAAACGAAAACTTTTGCTCCTTGGGAACACAAGTTTCATAAATATTTTTTTAACAAATGTGCAAAGTAAGTTTTTTCTTTTAGATAGTTCAACGTACAAGAGGCATAGAAAAGTTAAATCCTAGCTTAATACTTAATTTCCTTTTTTCAGTTATAGGTATATTAATAATTTACAATGAAAACTAACTCGTATAAAACTGGAATTAATTGGATAGAAATGAATAATTCAAAATAAATTAATTTGGAATCATTATCTATTTTTTTATATCTAATATGTAATACTAGTTAACATACCAGCCGCAACCTAATTTTTTTTTGACGTTAAATGTAGCGTAAATTGAAAAATATAATAACCCATTGTACTCCCGGGGTAAAAAGCCTAGTACGTTCCACTTACCCGTGATTTTATTAGGTTAGTAACTGGAATGGCCCGAGGAGCTTCGCCAGTCTTTGTACAAAGTGCTGGGCGTGAACAAAGTTACTGATATTATTTAGCTTCTATTATGATGTCTAGGCCTTTATGTATTCTTTGCCAGTAGCAAGATAAAATAAATTATTATCTTGTTTCTGTGCTCAGGGTAAGAATTTGAAACAGAAAATCGTTGTTACATGGTTGATCATTATACAATTTTTAGATAAATATTTTTAAAAAACAATATTGTGCAAAAGTACTCCGCTGTACAATTTGCACAAGTATAAATTTAACAAATTAAAATGTGGTGTGTAAAAAAATATTAAAATTCATAATTCTTCAGCTTTTTCGCAATCAAACACATAGTACAAGATTGCTACATAAAGTTGTGTGAATTATTGTATTATTTTAAACTTGACCCATTAACGAATGGTTCAACATGCCCTCACACGACCGCCTAAGGGTTAAAACTGACATAATCTCAGTGAACGTGAGCCATAGCACTACGTGTTAAAGTTCAAAGTTTCGATACTTTGTTGATCCTCCCTGCTAATCCTGCCCAACTCTATTCCGGTAATCTCTGCTCCTGGGAGTTGCGAGACTTGTTTGATCCGATATCCGACGCCGAGCTCAACTCTAAATAGCTGAGTTCTTTAAGTACAAGTGACATAATCAAGATTTTACAAAAACATACAACAACCGACTTCAATTGGACTGTTCTAGTGACCGTAGGCACCACCGAAACGTCACAGGGAAGCAAAATACGCAATTTTGTTCACTTCAAGACTCTTTTTTAAGAGATTAAGATTTTTTCAAATCGTTTCATAAACAACAAAGTTCTGAGGTAACAAACACTAAAAATAAAAAAAACAACCGAATTGATAACCTCCTCCTTTTTTGAAGTCGGTTGAATATAGACTAGCTCCTGATGGTAAGAGTACACATCTGCCCATGACCAGATTAGTGTTACACAGCCTATATACATTAACTGTAGATAAGCTCGCGTCATAGGCAATCTACGGTTATCAGCCTAGCCTAGCTGTAAGTTTTTCGAAAAAAAAAAAACACTTGGTCGCTACGCCTCGTAGATGCTCTAAGCCAAATAGTTGATCTACGCAGCGTAGATGGTCTAAGTATTGTAGATGGTCAACGCAACGTAGATGATCTATGCATCATAGTCGATCTACGCAACAGTCAACATTTTGTAAATGGTAAACGCCTCGACGATAGTCTACACATCGAAGATAGTCTACGCAACGAGATGGTCTACGCAGTGTAGATGATCTACGCCTCGAAGTAGTAGTTGGTAGTAGTTCGCTTTAAAGATTGTATCTTCTTCTTCTTCGTTGCGCTCTTGACAGAGCGGTCGTGGTCTTCATGAAGTTTTTGAGTCGCGGGCTGTGACTCGCCTCACGATATCTCGCCACTTTTCCCTACTCGCAGACGTTCTGGTGCACTCATGCAAAGATTGTATACGCGTTGTATAAAGTCTGATCGTACATATTGTACGTGCAGTGAAGTAACTATTTTTAACTAAGCTGTGCGCTGAGGCAACGGTAATCCTCATAAGATTTTCTCTTTTGAAAGCTCCGTTAATTATTAGGTGAGATTTAACATTAGATACTTTGATAATGAATATTTATGCTTGACTTAATCTCTATAGATTGAATGATGGATTGCTCAAAATTAATAATCCCGAATATAATATGACTCAAAATCATTGTGTTTTATAAATTATACTTATTTAAATAAGACGGATATTTTCAGTTCCAACCGTATTTCTTTTCATTGTCAACTTTAAGCACAAACAATATGACAAATATATGAAAATCATTGCCAGCTTAAGGCCTAGAATTCCGTGTGCCGCTATTTCGCTTCCACATTTGTACATTTTTTAAGACTTAATTTGACTGACTTCTAATTTAAAAAAAGTGCAGCGGTGAAGAGGTTTTGTAACTAATAAATTTACCGATCCATTTTTTGAAAAAATATTTTTTCTGCGCTTTTTACAAAAGGAAAAAAATAAACTCAAAATATCGTGTTCAAAGAGGCAGCCTATTTTCCCCACACTAAATATAAAATATCGTTATCGGTCCGTAATTCTCGCAAATCCAGATCGGGTCGCTAATCAGGAATAACTTACAAACTTTTTACTTTATGGAAGCGTAACGTTGTGTATCAGGGTTAATGAAACATCCATTTTTTTATCGGTCGTATATTCCAAAACAAGTCGATAAAGTTTGATTGGGGAAGAATTTCATGGCTTTTTTATATTTTATCGGAAAAATCGATGCAGTACTGAGTGCGCTGACACCAGTAGCCATACATATGAATATTTTTGACAAGCGTATTCGAATCAAAGCCAAAAAAAACATACATACTGATTTTTCTAAGACGGCTTCGATACAACTAATCATCATAATCATATATCACGCCCGTTTGCACAAGCCTTTTGAAACGATTACGCTTGTCAAAAAATGTTTTAGATAGGGCTATAAATTTCATATTTCATGATTTTCACAAACTGCAGCGTGGCGATAAACAACGGTTTTAGTCCAATCATCGATAGTCGTTTTGCTTAACAATGGTCATAGGATGGGAATATTTTATTGCGGTTCAGCAGGCCATTTTGGTTCTAGCTGCTCGTTTTGTTCGCATTTTGTTTTGATTTGCCTGACAGTTTTAAAAAACTACTTTTTACGCGTCTATACGTGTATATTTGAATTAATTGTACTCTTATTAGGCAGTCTTGTCTCGTTTCATCTCGTACAAAACTGTATTACTACTTCTACTAGTACAAGTGACTAGTTCTATAGTTTTCACTATTGTAGGGCAATGAAGTTCCATTTTTCGCTTCGATTAATGAGTTGAAGTATTTGATCGAATATGTTAAGCATATTTCACCAACTGCTGGATGCTGCTGATGGATAATTCAACCAAACCTAATGGTACATAATATTACTTATTCTTTGACCAAATTTTCAATGATTTTTCAATAGTCACTGGTCTTTAGAAACAAATACCACAAAGTAGTTTCATTGTGATTTTACAATAAACCTAAATGTACTTTGGAAAAAAACTCAAAATAGGATGGGTTTATATATTGCAGATCGTCTCGATAAAATCTCATTCCCAACTAACAATCAATCGTTGCGAAATAACATATATCATAGTAAAATCACCATGTTTTCACTCCCCATTCTACTCCACTATGTTCTTTATAAATAATTCAAAGGCATCAATGCATTGGGTATCGGTGCAGGTTCATATTTCACGAGACAGCTCCCTGTGACGTAATTAATGCTCAAACGAACAACGGGCCGGGTGTGGCTTTGGCATGGCCGAGGCGCTATCTCCTCGGTTTTCATAAACATTGATTTACGCGGTTTTGTCGATTGAATCATTCTCTATTGAGATTGAATCTAATGGGTTTATTTGTAAGCAACGGATAATACAAAATACCAGCGTGTAATACATTATTGCTTTGTGATATCATCAGTATATAAAAGGCCTGACCATAAAGGTAATATTGGGGGCGACAGCCGAAAGTATCCGAGATCTGTGGTCCTTACTGACTGACTGACTGTCAGACAACGTACAGGTCAAACCCATGAACGTAGAGGAATCAAGTTTATTCAGAATACAAACGAAGCTCGGATATTAGCTAGTCCTACCTACATATAGGTATTAAGCTCTAAAAATATGAGCTAAGCAAAAGCTTGTATTCTATGTTTGTATAGTATAGGTAATATTACACCAGGCTCACCTATGATGATATTGTAAGACAAATGTAGATACGTATCGCTCTCGCCAAAACTAATAGTGTAATATTTCGTATTAGTACCTACACGTCCCAGATATTTTGCTGGCTTTCTTCCTCGAAATAATGTGGTACATTAGCCGCAGTTACAGTGATTAAACGACTGGTCAGTGTTAGGGGAAGTACTTAATAATGGAGAGTGAACTTGGGTATATACATATATAGATACATAATCATCATAGAATCTGGTAAGCCTGTGTATTATTACCTCTATACTATATAATTATATGCAATGTTTTACATAACCTTATAACGAACTAGTCGGAGCTGGCTGGGTACTTGATATTGTATTGTGAGATGCTATGAACTATCGTGAATTGGCAATTTTCTAACTTAATTTTCTAAATTTATTGAACCTATTAAGTTGAAATTCTGTGTAAACCTATAATTATTAAAAGTAGGAGGTTCTTAATTCGGTTTCTTTTTTATTATTTGTTACTCAGTAGAATGGCGTAATAGAGAAGAGGCCTTTACCCAGTAGTGAGTGTTACCGACTAAATACATAGATAGATAGAGATACCTCAAAACTTCGTCATTTATTAACCGATTTGGAAAATCTTTTTTTTATTTCAAAGGCAAATGTTTTTAGATTGTTTAATTCAATTGAAGTCGGTTCAGTATTTTAATTTTTAAATTTAATTATCTAATAAGGTTGTCATTATAGTAAATGAAAATGCGTATTTTGACTTTGAGGACGGATAGAGATGGATCTTTATTGCTCAATCATGTCAAAATTACTGAATCGATCGACCGGGTAAAGTTTATCATACCTGTATGTTACTTTTATCCTATTTATCAAGCGGGCGAAGCCACGGATAGAAGCTAGTTTGTCAACCTTGTTCAAACAATATCAAAAATACACACACTTCATAAATCATATCATATCTCTCAATTGTACGTATAAACAAACCCGAAAATACGACGTTATAGTTTTTTTTCAATTCATTCATTGCAGAGCCGAAACGCTCCGAATTCTATAGCGGGGGTAGTTTTTTTCACATAGATAAATCAGTATATCAGGCATTACCTACTTATCGCAGGAAAACGGTAGGTACATGTTTTATCCCGAGGGTGATATACAGGGTGGAAATAGGTTTCAAAGTTACTGCAGTACGTAATAAGATAAAACATTACTAAGATTCGAAGTAATAAGTATAATATTGCAACATAATACAAAGTAGAGTACTTTTTCGCCTACGTAGCAAGCGAGTTTGTTCTTTACATCCAAACTATTTTCTAAACATCTAATTAAAAGGCTAATTAAACCAGTTGGCTGCAATATTTATATTGATTTATGGGAATAACCCACCACGTTAAATTATACTTAAACAGAAGAGCGGGTTAAAATTGACCATATAAATTAATTTCGATATTGGTGGTAAAAATAAGTAAAAACAGTTGCCTGCTATTAGCTTTATTCCAATGATCCTCACTACAACCCTGTTTCAGTGACTGTTGCCTCGGAGGAAGCTCCTGTTTTCGTTATATAATCGATATAAAACTTGTGTGTTACAGTGTTCTGAAAACAGGGAATGTTTTCAGAAATAAGGCCCGCAGAATTCATGTTTCGGCAAAAATTTGTTTACGCGATGAAGTTGGGAAAATGTTTTAGAAAATTTGTTGCTGTTGATGAGGGATTCATAGAGATTATATAAAGCTCTACCTATTATTGGACCTAATTTTGCGAAATATGTATATTTTATAGTAAAATGTGGTTTGGTTTATTACCGCCTCTTGTTTTATTTGACTAGCATTTCAAATTGTCTTAGAAGCTTGTTTAAATTCATGTCTTACTTTCTTGATTTTGAAACCATCATCATCATCATCCTTGGCGGTACAGCCCCAGGTGGGCCTTGGCCTGGTCAAGTAAACGGCGCCATCCAAGCCGATCTTTGGTTTTCTCCTTCCAGCCGCTGACTCCGAGTGCTTTTAAGTTTTTTTCAATGCCATCCAGCCATCGCAGTTTAGGTCTACCTCGAGGTCTACGGCCGTCAGGCTTCCCGTGTAGGATCCGCTTGGGCACTCTTGCCTCATCCATCCTTTCCACATGGCCAGCCCATCGCAGACGACCGAACATAACGTGCTTAACAACGTTTGGATCTTGATATAGGTTGTAAAGCTCGTGGTTGTATCTTATTTAGATTTTGAAACCAGGAATAGTAGAAAAAAAAATCTGCTTTATTGGGGGCAAGATAAAGTTGTTTGAAATGTCCAAACATAATAATATAAGTAATAACATTTCGCATCGTTTCTGTTAGTTACAGAGAAAATCCCATCTAAATCACATTTGCGAAATCATAACGCAATCTGAAAACTTTTCTAATCTTTTCCGTGAGATCGAAAGCCCTGCCACACCGTCGGCACATCGATCAGACCATCAATCTCCACTCATGACATTTACATCTATTTACACTATCGTGCACTTTATCACGGCTTGCATACAGATACATAAATTACAGGGACCGAGCCTTCTGCCGAGCGTTTCCGAAACGCTTTCCATTCCTATAGGGAAAACGATTTATGTCAACAGAAAAAACTATTCGGTTGTAAGAGTGGCGATATCTTATAGATCTGTAACCGGGTTTCTCAAGAGTGATCCTATTTGCAAAGCATGATCGATTTTCTTAAACATTCTCACAATAATTTAAGGAAAAATAAAAGTGCGTTACTATTGGTTTGCTTTTTTAATTTATACCAAATGTTTGTTGCCTGTATTTTGCCGCTTTTTTTTTCATTGTTTCTTTAATACCTTTCAAGTTAAAAAATGCAGAACTTAACTGATTACAAACTAATTGGAAGATGTCTCGATTCTCGCTATGTGTGCGATGTGTCCCTCTAACATTGGATTTTATCCACATAAAGTGTCGCTTGATCTATTGGTAGCAATGAAATGGGGCAGATTATAAAAAGAAAACTTATATTTTGGTGAGGAATATTGATAAATGGGGGTGTAAGGGTAAAAAAGAACTTCTTGTTAGTTTATGGCTGGAGGCCAGATATAATTGGAAAAAAACTTGTAGATTAGGGGACTGAGTGGCTGACGTGCAGAAACATGAGGTTTCAAAAAGGGGCTGCATATAGGTACTTTATGATGCTACTTCTTATTATTTGTTTTTGTCTCATATGTAGTAAATTTCACACAGTAGTTACAGTAGTTTGCCCCAAACAATTTCTCTCACGCCTCCTATATCGCCTTAGCTCATCAAAGAAACGAGACGTGGTGGCCGAGTGGATGAGGCCCTTACCTGGCGATCTGATGTTCGCGGGTTCGAATCCCGGTGGTAGTCATACGTAAATGGATTTTTTCGATCGAAAAAATCTATGTATGCATCCCACGTTCTCGCAACGGTGAAGGAAAACATCATGAGGAAACCGGCATGTCGTAGAATCAAAAGTTCGAAAACATGTGTCGAGTGCACGAAAGGAGCCTCTTCAAGGCGCACTTGAAATCCTTTCACCACCCTGGTTCGAAGGAACTAGTGTCACGATAAGAAGAAGAAGCTCATCAAAAAAGCTGAAGTTCTATTGAACCTAGATAGATATCTTACCCACCAAATTTTTATGATAATTGATTTAGTACAGGTTCTAAAGTAATGACATACATACCTACAAACAATGATTTATCTTGAATGGCTCAGAGATCTGCACTCCTTAAGATAAACATGCGAACAAGTAGGTAATGATCATAAATATACACCAGAGCCAGCCACTGGCATGTACAAAAAGGAAGAAAGTCGAAAAGCAAGCCAGGCCTGCTTTCATTTTACGAGCTTAAACCGACTACTGAGCTTTTTTTTTTGGAATAACTATGCTATGGCACTCGAGTACTGTAACCCTACCGTAGCAGTGTTTACATCATGAATTAGTAGTCTCGTTGTCATGTTTGACCTAGTTTTATCTCTTTTTTGTTTGGTATTTCAAGAGATATTTCAGGAATTCTGGCTTGGTCCTATAAATTCATATGAGAACACTGAAGAATTAACATTATATGAATAATTCATATTGTTGCTGGTCCTAAATTGTACCAGTTGTCAGCAACAAAAAAAATATTTTTGTGCTCTCAAAAATTACCACACACACCGCAAGTATAAAAACTAGCCTATTTACAGTTTTAAAATATTAGACGTTGCTATTTTATTTAATTGTATTTTGTGTAATCTGGCCGTTAATATAGGATGGAATAAGATTAAATTTCGTAAAGATATAGAACCTAGAATAGACTATTAGACTACGTCTTCCTATCAAAGTACAATACAGGCGTAGCCGAGGATATTAATTATAATACCAACAATTTAAAAAAATATGGTCATCACTTAGATACTAACTAGAAATCTGGATAAACGATAACAATCGATTGCCCACAGAAATGATAAAAGGCTATTTAAATGCATTCGCCAATAGCTCCAGGGAACCGTAGCTGTCGCTATAGCGTTTGTAGATGTCGTTATAGCATTTACTATATATGTTGTTAAAGCGCGGCAAATGCCTGTTTTCCGCTATGATAAAGCTGGGCTTAGACGAGATGAAGTAACTAAAGATGCTTTCAATGTTTGAGAAATTACAAACCTGCTACGGTGTACGGAGCTTGTACGGTGAAATTTACTCTCATTTTTATTTGCTATTAAGGTTTTGCGTTTTAATTTTTCACAAGATATTCAAGGTTCTGTGTAATACCTGTTGTTAAATCAATGGAAACGCCCCATTTCGTTTTAATACCCCATTTGTTGTAATATAAAATATTATGTGCTAGACGTTGTACAATTTGTTATTTAAATAGTTTTGCTAGAATCTTACGATGCGTATTCCATTATTTTCATCATTCCATGGAGGTTAACGGGGTTTTCTCGCAAAGAGTAAAAGTAGTTGTTACCTGAGGAGTTACCACAGGAGCTATTGGGCTTAAATGCAAAAATTCGGCCAATAATAGATAAAAAAAAATTAATTACTCAATATACATAAATACATAATACATGTAGGTATTTCTGCTCACCCCGTAGCGAAGCACGGCAGACATTCAGCTAGTGAGTTATAAAATGCGTTCTCTTGAATGGAATAGAAGATGATCAAGCTATCCCAGAATAAAAATAAACAAATAGAAATAGAAACCATTTAAATTATTAAAAAATTGAAATTTCCGACAATATTTTACTAAAACAAAAAACATTTCAGTGGAAATACTGCAGTCAGGGAAATCTCTTTAGTTTTACTTTTAATTCAACTCCCCGCAGACCCATTTAACACCAAATGAGTTTCATTTTTAGCCAACACTGTTAAACGAGTGGAAAGCTTGAATTCCACTCCAGGTACGCTGACACGTTTTCAGATTCTGTTTTTGTTTTTTGCCAGCTGAAAATCAGGTTTAAATTTCAGGCATCTTTGGATCTTTCGTTTTAATTTCATTACCCAACAAAAGGATTTTAAACAAATATGTTACCGAGACTTTCACCACATGATTTTGTATTAAATTTAAAATTTATGTATTTCTTTCTTATTCATATAAGCCTCAGAACTTATTAGGTTGTTAAAAGGCTTTATTTGAAGCGGCCTCCGCGTTAATAGCTATGTAATGCAAGAAGTCTGTTTAAGAAGTCAAGGAGTAGTGTTACAGGTGCAATAACTTATTATTTCTTGATGTCTGAGAGTCATAATATCTATCACAGTTAGTTAGGTTCATTTACCTTAAAAAACTTTGTATGGACTGTAAAATTCATCTCGAGATTTGTACAACGTTGTATTTACGTAAGCGATGAGAATTGTTCTTGCAACAATTTTCGTTGTCGCAAAACTTTTACAGTATTTTATTTCTCTGTGCCTCCGTAAACGTTGATTCGACAAGCCTCGGTCACACCGGACACTTTGCTGATTTCTCGAATTGATTGCCTATTGTTTGATGACGCTCGTAACGAACAAAATGTTTGACATATTTTATGCGTATTAAAGCTTGGTTGGATCTAAAATCCTTTTAATGTTATCCAAGTGCTGGCTATTGTGTCGAATTTGTTTTCAAGCTGCCCGAAAAGTTCCGTCCTCCGACTTGAAAAGCAGAAAATAATAGAAGGTAAGTTTTAAGTTCAGAGTTCTAACTTTAGAAAGATAAACATTTTTTGAAACCGTATATATGACTTATACAAGTACTTTATAATTTAATTGTGAGTGGATTTCTAACTAAATTTTGATTATACATAAATTCCCGCCACTATTCGGTATGACTGCAGTCAAAAGAACTTCAAATTACACCTCGCAACTCTGAAGAAATACAATTCAACTTGAATAAATACACTTACAGGCTGTAAAACATTTTTACCGGCGACAAATGGTGGGAAGAATTTGGGAGTTGGAAAAGCAATTATAAAGGTTGACGTTAATCTGCCTAACCTTGTAAGGTAAATATTAAGATAATTTGGTTAGCCCCGAGTGCGGCGCCATTTTTGGGTAAATTAGGTTATTCTCAAACATCATGACACTAACGGTTATCACATATTAGTATTGATGAAAAACTGACAATAGGTAGATATCACTGTAATCATAATCAATATTAATTTTAAACACTTTATTATAAACACAGAACGTAAGATTTGCTCGTTTGACATAGTGACGGCGCATTTATACTTTTGCTTCCTGTGTGGCTACCAGGAAACAGGAAGTTCTAATTTTATTACTAACGTATTAATACTTATATAGATTTATAAAGTAACTTTTTTAAATAAATAAGAACATAATAAAAATAAATGCTAAAACATAATAAAAATAAAATTTACTAGCTATAAAAATAAGTACCCAACTATAGATAATTATTATTATTATTATATTCTTTATTGCACAAAATACAAGATAAGATGTACAAAAGGTGGGCTTAATGCTAAAGCATTTTCTACCGGCCAACCTTATAGGTATTGAAAAATGTTGGCGTGCTAACTTATATATAACATAAACAATGGTATTTTAAAGACTAATCAAAAGTTACACATATTAAACAAATTTGGTTACAGAGAAATCAGTAAGAGAGAAAAGTTTATCAGCTGATGAAAATCTAAAATAGCTCCTTACACTAAATAAATAAAATAAATAAATAATAATATGAAATAAAGATGAAATAGGTATATAGAATTATATATCAGTAATATAATATCTTAGGCCGGGTAGGAATTAATAACAAATGATTTTGAAAAAGATGGAGAGATACCTAGGCATTGTAGTTGTAGTTGTGTGTATTGATAATATCTATGTTTTCCCAACATTCGTAAAATTTCAGCTCTATGCGAATTACTGCAACCTTAAAAATGTAGTTTGATCCCGATAAATATAGTTATTATAGATATTTGATAGAGATAGAGATAGATGGAGGTTTACTTCTTTATCTCGCCAAAACTACAAAACTTATTGACAAAAATTAGTAAGGCTATAATTTCGAGCTGGAAATGTACATAGCTTTTTTTATCTAGACACCATGTGGGGGAGCCGCGAGCTGCAACTAGTGTAACTATACTTTTCCGAATGAGCAGATAAATAAAAGTTTTTTCCAATACCAACCTATTGGTCATAAATTAATACTCCGAACAACTTTATTCCTACTCACTTTATTCAATATAGTGATCGATCGACCACACCTGAGCTCTTTTCGAGTTGCGAATCATTTTTGCGAAATATTATTTTATTTATTTAGGCTGGTAACGTTATTTGAATTAAATATGTGTCTGAAAAGGAATAAGTAAACTTCTTAATATATTGTTTTTAACACGAATTTTATTAAGTCACTGTCTTGTTTGTCTTGTGTATCGTTCCGGGTGAAAGCTTGCAACTCAAACTTTGAGCAACTTCCGATGACATGACAATTCTAAATCCATTTATTAGCATTCAATGCCGACCTAACCTTAAAAAAACCATAAAAACAGCTATATTCAAAGGAAGCGAGATAGAGCAAGAGCATTAAAACGTGAATTTTATATTGTAATCTACATTTCTTGTAATACTTTAGGATGTCTTTCTATGTTGACTTTCCCACTATATTTCAGATTTTCAAACCACCTGCAGACTTGCAATGCAAAAGAAAAGTCACGGGCAGCAGCTAATGCTTAATATCATCATCATCAATATATAAATATAAAAGACTTAGGTAGTCCTGACTGACTGACTGATAGACAACGCATACGCCAAACCACTGGATGTAGAGACGTCAAGAAGTGTAGGCGTTTCCTAAGAAAGGATTTTTGTTTATTCGCAACGCAATAAAAATTGCGACTGTCAACTATTCAATAAAACGTTTTTTTTTTTTTTTTTACTATATATAGGCTTGCGTTTGACCACCATCTCACCTGATGGTAAGTGACGATGTGGTCGACGATGTAGCACGCTTACCTAGAATAATCCTATTCACTCTTGACTTGAAGGCACCCAAATTATAGTGATCGGGAAACACTGACGCCGGCAGAGTATTCCATTCCTTGGCGGTTCGCATAATGGAAGCAAAGCGCTTTGTGCGAATACATGGTATGTCCACTATATAGGGATGGCGCAATCCCGAGCATCTGGTCGTCCGATGGTGGAACGGTGATGGCGGGACTAAGTCATGTTGTTCCAGCGCACACTCTCCAAAATGCAATCTATAGAACACCGACAGGCAGGCGACTTTACGACGGTGTTCTAGACTCTGGAGCTTCGTCATTACTAGTGAGTCATCGCCTATGAGTCTTTTAGCTCTTCGTTCAATGAAATCCAAAGCTTCCAGCTGGTACTTAGCCGAGCCATCCCACAAATGGCAGCAGTACTCCATACAAGATCGGACTTGTGCTTGGTAGAGTGTGAGCAACTGTCCCGGTGTGAAGTACCGCCTCACCTTGCTAAGAACGCCCAGCTTCATGGCCGCAACTTTGGCCTTGGACTCAATGAACGGGCCGAAGTTAAGGTTCGCCGTTAAGTGAATACCTAAGAGCTCAAGGTGGTTCGTCACTGGTAAAGATGCATTTAGAAAAGTAGGAGTCAGACTAAGAGAACTCTTTTTTGCGGAGAAGAGACACACCTGCGTTTTACCGGCATTGAATCGGACAAGATTGGTTTCGCCCCAGTTAGCTACTGCCTCAAGAGCACGATTCATGCGATCCACAATATCTCTTCGTTGAGAACTGATGTCCACCTTGCTCGCCCGTGCGTTGGAAGTGTATCTTTCAACAACCGTGCTGTCGTCTGCATATCCAAAGATACCTGGTTTAAGCAGGTCGTTAATGTGCAGCAAGAATTGCAGAAAGTACATACCCCTGAGGTACCCCGGCATTTATGGCCATTCGGTCGGAGGAGCATCCTTCAAGCACAACTCGTATCGACCTTTCCCTCAAAAAGTCAGCGATCCAGTTACACAGGCCAGGAGGTAGTCCGAAGGAGGAATAGTCATGAGTTAGAGCTCAACCGCAATACACTCGTAACTCGTAACTTTGAATAACTCGATAAAATCTCTACTAAAACGCACACAATAAGTTAATTCAATAATATAATAAGTAATTACCTCCACAGTAAGTAATTGAGGTTATTACCTAACTGTGAGCGTAGAGTATATT
Organism: Lobophora halterata; assembly: GCA_932526365.1. Taxonomy (NCBI): domain Eukaryota; kingdom Metazoa; phylum Arthropoda; class Insecta; order Lepidoptera; family Geometridae; genus Lobophora; species Lobophora halterata. The sequence continues at coordinate 6,816,176 of OW052012.1, forward strand.
GAATTATTCTCCGCCTCGTACTACGCAACTGTTGAGCTAAGTAGAGCCTGGAAAAGCAGTAATTAAACTTTCATGGTTGCTCGTTGACAATTTCGATTATGATAGTAATTCGCCTGTTTATCTGAGTAAACAAAAAATTTATAAATTATACAAATGGTACTTATTTATGCTTCTGGAATTAATAAATTATTAAAAGATGCTTAATATATAACTAGTTCACAACCAGTGGGTACTATTTTTTGTCATCCTGCTAGTTATTCCCTTTAAATAAATTTAGTAACTGCTACGAAAGTTAACATTTAGTAAACTGTTAACGCTTATCATTCTTTCACTTATTTATAAAAAAAAAATATCGTTATACCTACGACTCCTTCCTTGAATCAGTGCGAAGTTTAAGTTTTATTTCTTCCAATGATGCATCACTGTATAATAGTGTACAACGTTATAAAAGGGAGACAGGTCTACTTAGTGATTAATTTATTAAAGTCCCATGATTCAATTTGCGAGACAAAGGCCTGCTCGCGTGAAGTGCCGACTTAGTGCTACCAGCTTAGCAGGTTAAGCAGGCCTTGAATAAGCGGTGGTATATAGTAACTGGATTTTATATTGAAATGCAGTGGTATTTTGTAACTTGGAGATTGCAACCGTAGGAATTCGACCAATGAACAACGCGAATGACCAATACGTGACTACAGATACGTGATGGATCTTGTCACTCATTTGTTGATTTTACCGGTGGTAATCGTCTTCAAGTTACAAAAAAAGGCCGCTGGTCTAATATCGTCAAATAGAATTGATGCGTTTAAAATTTTAAAACACCAACAAATTTTCAACTGAGATCAATACTTAATATTTTGAACGAATAGAATATTTGGAAATCATCCCGTCAAAGCGTGAGTTATTATTACAGTGGGAAACACGAAGAATAAACTTGATATTCATAGAAATCGATCAAGAAATTTAATTAAATAAGCTATAGGATAGCAATAAACCTCCTTAGAGATATGACGCTTTTCAGACATTTTAAAGGCCTGTGAATCTCCGTGAAGTCTTTAAGAAAATCATATATATTTTATTGTGATATCTTGCTCGGGTTGTTTTCTATGCATTTAAAAATGTCCCATACATACGCTTTATATTACTTATGTCAAAGATAATCCAAAATTGCATTGCATTGCCAAACCTATTGAATGTTAAAACAGCTAGAACTTATTGGTTATTCACTGCGATTGAAAATTGAATACTCTCTCGGGACTGTCGATATGTAGATGTGCAATCAGTTAAAGTGAAAATAACCACAGAATAAAATAACAAACAGTACGAACAAACCATTCACTCGAGAATTTTGTACGTAAATCTAACAATGTTTAAAGCACGAACAACTACCTATTTCGTTAGATCTTGTGTATACCTATAGTAATATTACTCACACGGCTCAGTAATGCGTGATAGAAGTCAAAATAAGTATGTAAAACATTTTTCTAACAAAACGATAGGTACGTACATTTGTGGTCATATAGGTATATAATGTTTGAAGTGAATCACGCAAGTTTTTGTAGTTCTAATCCTTGAATTAAAATACAAATAAAATATGTTTGGACAGTTCATACAACGCCATCTAGCCCCAAATAAAGCAGAGCTTGTACAATGGAAACCAGATAACTGATATACTTATATAATATTCTTATAAAAATAATACTTTTATGAATATTACATATTATCAGTTATCTCAGTATGTCAGTTATCTGGTTGTAATATGTATTTTGTAAATATATTAATAGAATACATAGAAAAAACCAAAACTCAGGACAAACACAAATACACATAACACAAGTTTGTCCTGATTTTGACATTTTCACTACTGAATAAACGTTTATACATATTCTGTAAAATAGCTCTGTATGCCTAATTCACGATAATCAACGGTATCGCTGTCGTTTATTGAGACCTAATTAATTGAGATTGGTATGTGTCTAACTATAGGCAGGCACGTCAGTTTCAATAAGCCTGCTGATTATAAACAGTGGTTTGAGGTTTGCGTAATAATTTATTAGTATAGTCTACATATAACAATAGTGGTTGAACCTTTAGGTATACCAAAGAGAATATTAAAAGCTGCTACGCTCTGTTTCGACTTATACCTACATTATGACGCAAACGGAAGTACAGATGGAGGGACAGCCAGACGCGACGGCTGGACGGGTAGGAATTCCAGTTTATCCAATACTAGCTGACACCCGCAACTTCATTTGCGTTACGAATTAACTAAATTCCATTCTAAGAACGAAAATTTCAAGTCTCTACGTTCATTGGTTTGGCATTTACAGTCAGCTGCACAGACATGTATAATAATAATTTTGCAAAGACATTATTCTTCTGTCAAAAATTCTGACAAGAAAGATGACTATAATTTGAAAATGCTTGCGTGCACTTTTCTTTGCAAAATTAAGAGAAATATAAATGTGAAAGCTTGGAACTGTATGCATGTCTATGCAGCTGACTGTACGTTGTCTGTCAGTCAGTTACCACAGATCTCGGATACTTTCGGCTGTGTCGCGTACTCAGAAGAATGAAGTAAATAGAATCCGTCCTAAATTTAACAAATTCGCTATCTTCTTTGCGTTGAGGACGTGATGGCCGAGTGGATGAGGCCCTTGCCTTGCAATCTGATGGTCGCGGGTTCGAATCCCGGTGGCAGTCATGCGTAAATGGGTTTTTTCGGTCAAAAAAATCTATGTATGCATCCCACGTTCTCGCAACGGTGAAGGAAAACATCGTGAGGAAACCGGCATGTCAGAGGACAGAAAAAAAAATGTTCTATGGCATGTGACATCCACCAATCCGCATTGGGTCCGCGTGGTGGGTTAAGACCCATTCGCTCTCCTGCCGAGAGTAGGCCTGAGTCCCAGCAGTGGGAACATTATAGGCTGATTATGCTATTATGCTATCTTCTTTGCGCATACCACTTTTTGCACTAGATAAAACGAGACAAAACATGCATTTGTCGTACGTCATAATATAGGGGGCATCGGTCACTCGTTGAGCCACAGAGTTGTCCAAGTCATAAAATATCGATATCGATATTAACAGTTCGGTGATCCGATACCGATATCGATTTATCAATCCTAACAACTTAAAGTCCGTGACTATGATAACGTTATCTAGATTCACTCTGGATTAAAGGAACCTTGAACTTTGTAAATTTTTTTTTATTAGATAAAATAATATACAACATACACAGGTAAATGAGTACATCACAAAATGTATACTTAGCAAAAGTTAACACTTGAGCTTAATACTTTTTTCAGCTAAACCTTGTTCTGCCTGCCCCCTACCTATAGATTAGTGCCCCGAAAGGGCTTACATGCGATTCTACCACTTTGTTGGTTTTTTGTAAGTATTTTACTATGTGAAGACAATAAATTTATTGAGTATTGACTACTTTTCCAGTCATTGGGGTAAGCACAACGTTGACGATCACATATTGATGGTAGAAGTGTTAATTTATCAAATCTTTTTAACTCAATGCTATACGCATGTGGCGAAGACTCTTTTGCTAAATATATTTCTATTAATTTATTTTCCTTAACTTTATTTATAATTTTTATATTTTCTTGGTATACTTTATCAGTACTTTTTTTCAAGGCTTTTCGTACGCTGTCTGAAACAGTAAATTTTTAGCAAACTGGAGTAGGCTAGATTTTTATCGACCATCTCACACTGCACATTCTGTACATTCTACGCTAGTGTTCTTCGGTGGTACGTGTAATATCTGAAGGTCCTGGCTTAGGTACATTGATGAAAGGGATATCCTGAAACACATTGTATTTTTAATTTATAGTTCATGTAATTATAATATACCTATAACACGCAATTTTAAGTACAGTACTGACCGTTAGCTTCACGAGCATTGCATTTGGTTCAAGTTGAAGAATAGCGGGAAGAACATTTTAACTCTTGCCGATCGTTATTGGACGCCAAAGAAACACCCTGAAATATTAATAATGTAAACTTAATATTTTCCGTGATTATTTTGAAGTTCTCTTTTTTTGTATTTACACTATCATGGTTGAACACATAGATATTGTGTTTAACCATGATACAGTAGGCAGGACGGCAAATATATAATATTAATAAATAAAATATGAATCGAACAAAATACAAAGAGTGTGAGTGTGTTTAAATGAGATGGGTCAGCTACGGGATCCCTCAATGGCTCACTTTATTCGAAAAATCTTACTAGGTATACTCGTTGTGTCTGCATAGCCTTATCGACAAATCTTTTTACGTTTTATGACATCCCTAGTTAGTATATCATAGCCTCGATTTATTCATGATTTTAGCATGAAAAACGCCGATTCTTCATATTTCTATACTTATTGGACGTTATTCAATGTTTCTACGTAATAATTATGTGTTTAGTATGGGTTATTAATGAGTAAATACACAAATAGATACTTACCGGTGAAAATTCAGGTTCTCTTGATTTTTCATGATACTTGCGGAGGACTGGCATAATACGAGGTCACAATTCGACATGTCAAATATTTTTTTCACTATTATAATAGATCAATACGTTTTAAACAATATAAAACATCCAAAATCCCGTTGAAAAATAAACAAAAACAATGACATTTTATGACACTATATTTGAAAGATAGTCAATGTAGATGGAAAGCGACAGAACCATTTTACAATACACTTGGTTGGATAATTAAGTCCCTCATGACATTTGTGTGACTTACTTTGAAGCAAAGAACTTGTATACTACATAGTATAAAAGCTCTTTGCTTTGAAGTTTCCTATGATTGCCTCTATTAAAGTATATCCAATCTCTTTGGTCGCGTACAACTTTATGGTCAGAAATAACTAATTTCTAAAACTGACATCACTGAACGTCACTGACACTGAAGCTCTTTTCAGTGATACCTATATGAAGAGTTCGAATGATATCATAAGTATTAACAATATTTATTTTCAATGATACTGTACGGTACGGAACTTGTAGGCACCAGGCTGTCGCAACTACGAACAAGAAAAATTTTAATGGTGGCTATATATACGTTTCACTCACATCTCCAACCTCTCGCTCTTCTGTCTCACGTCATTCATTCGCGCCATGCCGATCACTTCGCTTTGTTTGTTTCAAAATTTTCTAATGTGATTTATTATTTAATTTTGGTGGGTTTCTTACAAAATACTTTCAGTTTTACATAATTTTATGACATTATTGATTGTAATGACTGTGGAATGTAACAATGAAGTACCGAAAGTGTGAGATATGTGGTTTTAAATCGGAAAGAAAAGATGGTGAAAGAAGGTATTTCATGGCAAGATTCCCAGAAATGATGAAGCTCGGTAAGTAAAACACAAGTAAAATGCTACAATGGTAAACAGTGTTTATGCCACATCATATTATTTACCTACATTTTATTCGTGGCATGTTTATTTTGGTTAGAAAATAGTGCGTAAAATTAAAATATCGATTTATCGATATCGATAAAATAATATTTGTTCCAATGCAGGTGCAAGCTACATAATTGTTACACAACATAACTGTTTATAGGGATCCAAGTCTGACAAGAAACTTGTAGTTAGCACAATTTGATTTTATTATTGCTAGAATTTTAAGGCTAACAGTCCAATTTATTTATTGTAAATCGCAGGATACAGCACCGCGCGCGTTGAAATATGCGAAGGGACATTTGAACGTGGTCCAGGATTGGCTATCGGAGCAGCAGGAGAACTTATAATAATGCGTTCATTTGAGATGTAATGTATTTTTATTTACCAACCTCTGATATTTCCGATTTGTTACTAGTTTTATTTTAGTGTTAGATTTCAGACAAAAGTAGAAAGTACCTATGAATCAGTAGCAAAGCAATATAAGAATCTGATTTAAAGCCACACAATGATTATTTGAACATAAAATATTATGTTCAATAAAACGTTAGAAACCTCGTATTTTATTGAACATGGTATTTTATATTCAAATAAACATGTGTGACTTTAAATCACTACTGATTCAATTAAATTTATTACAACATGCATCGATACGTAAGCTATCGATAATTTTGGCAGGACGTCACTTGTTTTTTTTTCATGTTGGTAAGGCTGATTTGACGATTATTTTGTTATCATGTTGGTAATGGACAGTATTCCTCAGTTTGACATTGACATAGACGTCAATGATCATTGACTTTTTTTTGTTAGGTTAAATTAAGTTCCGTCTCTTAAACGTAGTGGTTATATTCTCTTTGGTCGGCACTGTTTTGTGCGTATGGCCTGAAAGCTACTAAAAATGTTTCATTAGCCCATCAATTATTATTTCCATAGAATTTAGCGTCAATAATGGACCTTTTGAGGTGACATCGCTAAAATTATTTTCATAATCTTCAGGGAGAGAGGCGCTAATGGATCCTTTATTTAATTCGGGACCGTCTGTAATTACATCAAATGCTATTAATTTCACATGCCTTTCGATCTTCGGTCTTAATATTGAAGGTAATATTTGATGCCATATCGGTTAAGTTATAAGAAGGTTACCTACGTTGGTTAGTACTTTAGGTTCAATTTGAAATGAACGCAAGTGTTTTCATGCCTATATTGATGTACAAAATTAACGGTAAAAATATGTAACAAATAAAATAGTGGTTTTATAGTTTACCAGCTTAATGGCCCACTTTTGGCCCATTACTTTTCAAATCCTAGTACTTTATCGCTTTGAAAACTTTACAAATGGCTTATTTAAACCTTTATTAAAATATTTATTGATAACAAAAAAAAAACTTCTTTACCAACTCATTTAATCATTATGATATGAATATAGGCACCTACCTCGGATACTTATGGCGTATACATAATCTAATCTAACAAAATTTACGTGCATGCAAACTAACACTGCAATGTGCATTACGTTGATTCGAAGGAAAGCCGGTGATTCATGGCGCTCTCTGTCACGTGTCAAGACGGGATGTTATGCCGTAGGTACCTATATTCCACGTAGATTCTACGGTGCAGATGAAATGTCTAACCAAACAGTACTGTTTAGCTAGTTTAATGGCAAAATTAAGTGGATGTTAAAATGCTGAAAAACCAATTGAATAACATCCGATACAACTTGAAATATAAAGCTGATGCAAATGAGTCGATTTATAACGAAATATATTTAAATAACTAGCAACTTCGTACGCGCCTAAACTTCTTGACGAACATACCCTCAAAATTTCAAGTCTCTACGTCCAGTGGTTTGGCCTGTGCGTTGTCTGTCAGTCTCTCAGACAGGACTAAGCTTTTTGTAGATATTGATATATCTTTAGTATAATCAATTTTAACTAAAAAAAACTGCATTAAACTAGGGCGCCATCGGTTTGGCATACTTGGTGAAATACAGTGAAATATCCCATCCCATAACCTACTTTATTCGAATATTGCTAGTATTTGCCATTTTGAAATCAGTCGAAATCTGAACTCGCAGCGAAATGCTCACATTTGAGACCCGTGTAAAACAAGTATCACACGACTCAAAAGGATATGGGTTGCAAATTTATTCTGAGCGATCTGAATTTTAAATGCGAGTTTATCAAACTTTACTTGGTGAGTTACATACGAACAAGTATTTACATTTAGTACAGGCTTCCCTGGCACATCAGCATAATCACTTGTTAAAATACCTAATCATCCAGAGAAGTAAAGAAAGATAAGAAGAGTGAAGAAGTGAAAGATAAAAGCCATTGGTTGTTTCTTCGGCTTTGTCAACAGTCAAAGCCTGGCTTCTAAAAGTCTAACGATGGAAAACAACCAGGGTAGATATATTTCAGTTTAAGAATGCCCGCTTCTCTATTAACGGTGCCATATCATTGTTCTTACCTATACTAATCGCGCGGGTGGATAGGCGTGTAATTTTTAGACTAAATATCTCTATAGTTTTGCTCACAGAGTACATTTTGGCCAGTCTATCACCAAACGTTGTAACTGACACTTGCAATCTTTTCATCATTATCATTATCAGCCCGGTGTCACCCTCTGCTGGGTACCCAGCAGTGGCCTATAGGCCCAGCTAAGGGCCTCCCTTTGTGCCACCCCTCCCGGTCTTAGGTGTCCAGATGTTTCCTACAGATTTTGTGATGTCATCAACCCAACGCGCTTTCGGACTTTCATTTTCGCTTTTTGCAATGTATTTATAATCTTTTAGAATAGAATAGAATATTTTTTATTTTCAGATAACACAGTACAAGTACAGAAATAAATACCCTACCAAAATCTTTATCCCCAGTCTGATTGCTTTGAGTTCTTTACGTCAATTCCAAGTGTAACCAAATGCTACGCTGTCTCCATGTCTCCATAATTAGAGAAGCGAGGAACGCCAAATAAAATTAACAATTCAAATTTTCAAGTTAATCTGGCACTGATGAATTTCTTCATTCTTAATAAAAGTTTCGTTCCTCTGTTTGGCCACCACTTGATTTTGTTTTCTTAGATCTTTCCTTTTGAAGAATTTAATAAATTGAAATGAACGCTGACAATGTTATTTTCATTTTTGTAGAGCAATCTTAGAAAATCCTTATTTGGAAGTAAAACAGAAAATATTTAAGTATTTATCCTACAAAGTTATTTATTATGATAATATAATATAAAAAAAAGTTCACACCAGGAATAATACTATAGTAACTGCGTGATTGCTGCTGTTACTAACTTTCAGTGACATAATCGATAGGCCTCTAGTATAGGTGCAACTAATATTAGATTATTTAAAATCAACCTATATGGCGTTGTCCTAATAGAACTCGATCACGCGACCATCGCAAGTTCGCACGAACGTCGGTCGCGCGAATCCGCGATCAAACATATAGCCTAAGATCCCGCTATACAACGACCTTCACCGAGATGCTTATTTAATGAAACGTATTTTATATATTATTTAATATGCCAATAAATATATCCTTTATGGGTTGCCTAACAAATTTTAGTCCAGAGTATTTTTAATTAATAATTAAAAAAAAACCCGTAAAACACCGTGTTCATAATAAAATAATCTTTCATTTTATTTAAGTTTGATTCAATAATCAGACCGTTGCAAAATGCTAGTATAGATTTACCTGTTTACATCTGGCAACCCGCTAGTTGTGACCGGAAAAATATAGGCAACCTAACGTTTGCATATTCTATGGGCTTCAAACTTTCGATTGGTATCGAATTTATTTAATAATCACATCGGTGGAATGTTTAAAAACATTTTTTTTTAATATTATTAATTAAAAATACTCTGGACTGAAATTTGTTAGGCAACCCATATAGGATATATTTATTGGCATATTAAATAATATATAAAATACGTTTCATTAAATAAACATCTCGGTGAAGGTCGTTGTATAGCGGGATCTTAGGCTAATACTAACGTCAAATAGGCGTCCCAATTGGCATCGAGTCGCGTCGCGTGAACTTGCGATGGTCGTGTGATCGCGTTCTATTAGGACAACGCCTATCGATCCCATGCATCCAACAGAGGATCGACATTATGCCTGAGGTATTAGGCCTCTCCTCTAGCTCGCCACATTCTTTACAAATAACTCTTGATAAACTTTGAAATCAGAAACATCCCTAATAAATTGTCACAAATACTAAAAGAACAATAATAAAAAGTAATTTGCTCAATGCTACTTTTCATGCAAATGTCCATTCATTCCCAAAAGGACTGTTGTGTTTAGCCTGGGGGTGTTGTCAGTTTCGAAAGTCGCCGAAATGAATCACGTTTTATTAAAGTCTATAAATCAAGCCAAACTCACGTAAGCTTTGATGGCAGAAAGTTTCGCAATTTCAGCATTCACCAATAATAGATTTTTAGCGGAAATTAAACATTGGTGTGGTACAGATACCTCATTATTGTTCCTTTGTTTATTTACAGACTGAGTTTGACTCCAGTAAAACCATCCAGAAACCTTTCTAGGATAAAAATATTGACTTTTGATTTTACATTAATTCCCAATACCAAATGGTACAACAATAATTTTGGTGGGTTTGCTAGTTTGATTTTAACGCTAAAATATTTATATTTCGCTATTATGTAGTGTCGGCAGACCTAAGCAAACTTCCCTAATACTAAGTAAACGAACTGAAAGTACCCTCTGAGAGTTACCTACCCTTGAACGAAACTTCGCCAACTCTTATTGCTTTTTCCTTCAGAATTTCGATCATGAAACAAGAAGGGACATTTGTTTAAAGCAATATAATTATTCTATGAATGATTCATAGGATTTTAATAGGAAATCTTATGTAATTTTATATAGGTACTTTAAAAAATCTTGTTTTTCTTTGAAAACATTTTTTTTGATAACCTATTGTAATAATCAAAATTGATTTAAAGATAAAAAGTAAATAAACTTTATGTAAGCAAAAGAAATCAACCTTTACACAAATAACACCAGAAAACACAATGAAAATTTGAACAACAAGAAAAGTGGCTCGATATGCACAATACGTATCGTTGTCTATGATATTTACAGGTCGAACGCCAAAGAGTGAATGCGCCCGCTCTTTTTTTTTTTTTTTCGGATGAACGTTAAATGCAGTTAGCCGCAGATGGCTGTTACTGCGTCACCGGACTGCGCCCGCTCAAGTGGCGCTCCTGTATTTATACGAAATCGTCCGGCATTTTGTAGCCTTCTTGATATTCGGCTAATACTATAATCATTGATATCTCATGGTGAGTTTAGATCACCATTTAGCCGCCACTGGCGTTAAAAGTGTTCTAAAAAGATAAAAATAATTGAATAAAAATATAATTGGTTTGAAGTTATTTATAGTCATTGACTAAATTAAACTAACTAAAACTAAATTAATATTAAGCTAAATTATCCTACGAAGGTTTTGAAACACAGACAAGGTTAAATAAATTATTTGTGAGAAACTAAATATGTAATACTACCACTATTACCACCATTTTTACCGTACCGTAAAAATATTGCTTGACATAGAAAGAAAAAAAGTTAAATAAGTTACTATGTCTATCTGAAAAAGGAAACAGAATATGCGTACAACGATATAATTGAAAATTTTATTGCCTAATTATGTCTCACAAAAAACATGTTTTTTATTTTTTCTTTACATAATCTCTCTGGCTTTCGAAATACTGAGTTAATAATTAATAAGAAATAATACATGCCAAGGTATATAATAACGCCTGTGATTATAAATACGCCATATTTATGTCTGAGTAAGGTAGCCATAGGATACATGACCAAAATAAAAATATATTGAAGTCTCGAGTAGTTATATTCCGGCCAAATCACTCAGTGGCGCTATCCAATTGAGGATCGTAAAACCCGATTGCCCAAAACTTTTCATGTCGTTACAAGGTGACAAGTCACAAGTTGTCCTAACCAGTCCCTTTGAAGGGTGCTGACAAGAGCAATATAGCTGGTTTCTGGCTGTCTTTATGGCCCCTAAATCACTTACTTGACCCGAAGCTATCAGACATTAAAAGGGTATGATTTATATAAGAACTTGGAACATTGTCGCCATCTGTTGCTAAGTACAGAAATAGTTTATTGTAAGGTGAACTCGCCTTTGCCGGTTGTGATAAAGTACTTTTACAATTAACTCCCTGGAGTCGTGAATACTACTTATTTCTCCGTGCATGGAGGGAGATAAGTTATTCTAGAAAAAGATTTCGGGAAACATTTCATTTCTCGAAAATACTTTTTCGGGCACATTAAACTTTACGTCATCCTTTTGCTTGTTTTATAACTTTCTGTTGGTCAAAATATTCAATAGGTAATTGAGCATTCTCAATGCTAGTCGTTTGGCAGTGAGAGTTTTTAAACGGCCCGAAAAAATATGGTCTGACTTCAGCTTTGACAGTAGTCAATTATTATTTATATTTTTTATTTCCACCCAATTCCAAAGGCATGTCTTGTCTTGTAAGTATCTTTTCAGATCTGCTTTTGTTAAACTACACAAAAACTAAGCAAACAGTTTCCAATGCTATAACTTTTCCAGTGCCATATCCAACAGCATGCAAGTAGCTAGGGCATGCATTATTGATCAGCTAGGACACTGTATAGGTTTTGCGTGCCATCTACTCTTGGAAAACAAGACCAAGTCGCGCGTCTCCGGCATGAAGTCAAAGTTCATAACGCGGCGCGCGACACCGCCAGCATTGTTTCTATATTGGCTTAAGAACTTCAAATGCAACTCAACCCACACCCTTTTGTAAAAGAAAGTTGAAACTTTTAGATTAAAATTACTACTCAAATAATGGCGTGCTTTGAGCTTTTGAGTATGGTTTGTCTGCAAAAGTTAGATTATTCAGGTATTTTGAAGAGGGTTGTATCTTAGTACCGAATGAGTACAGTCGGCTGCTCAGATATATACACTTACAAGCTTTCACATTTATATTTCTCTTAATTTTGCAAAGAAAAGTACACGCAAGCATTTTCAAATTAATATAGTCATCTTACTTGTCTGAATTCTTGTCAGAAGAAGAATGTTTTTGCAAAATTAAGAGTATATTATATATATTAAGAGTATATGAAAGCTTGGGAGTGTATACATATCTGTGCCGCTGGGTGTATATAAACGCGTAAATGAAAAATAAATACATATATATAAATATAGTAACTTTTTGCTTTTTTGCACTAAAGCTGTCGAAATACAATTACAAAATAAAGTACATTCCAGACCAGGTAAGATCCTTATCAACTTTTCTATTATAAAGTTTAGTAGAACCGGAAAAGCGCTAACTTCCTGGGATGAAAAATATCTCGCTCTACCTACATTATCTGCTCATAAAAAGTCTAAGCTTTCAAAGAAGGATAGCAGTGCACCCGGTCAAGTTGTAAGCCGCTTATTCTGATCCGCTATCGCAGCGTCGCAACAAGTTTCGGTTTTAAACAACCTTTTCTGATAGTTTTGGGTCCCTATTTTGCATTATAGCTTTGCGTAAATTTGCCAAGAAGGGAAATTTATTGTAATGAATTAATGAGATTTACCTACATTATGATCGTCAATAGGTGATTTGGTTATGGTTATTTTACTTGTCGTGTTCAAATTTTGTATGGTACATGTTTGGAATGTAGGTACCTATATAGTCAAGAACAAAACCTGTAATGTGTTATGAGTTTATGACTGTAAGTCTTCTATTTCGCATAACTTTAAGAAATAAAGAAGTGTTCATTCATTATTCTTTTGAAAGTACTTACTTAAAGGCAAAAAAGTATTTGTTTCGTTATTTTATTTGATTAATATTTTTATGAATATAAATAGCTTAACACAATATTTTCGCAAGTTGAACTCTGGGGAACGGCTGCAAACTCAAACCTGGACATCATGCAACGGTTCCAGTCAAAAATGCTACACATGATTACTGATGTTCCATGGTATATCACAAACAGCCAACTACACCGTGACCTCGAGATGCTGACAGTCAAAGACGACATAAAGAGGGCATTACAATCATAACCCGAACGCATCGAACGCCATCCGAACGAACTAGCCTCCAACCTTATGAACCCGACAACCAGAACATTCAAAAGAATTAAAAGAAGAGCTCCTCAAAATCTAATCAAAGATTAGGAGATATTTAGAAAATGGGTACTCCACTGGGGGTACACCATACATGCCATTTACCAGAACCCTCACACCTCTAGCTCAATGCCTCAGAATGGCAGTTTGCAAGAAAAAAAGGAAATTAAAAAAAAAAAGTTTAGTAATTTACATAAGAACTAACACAAAAACTTTCCCTGGCTTATTGCAACTGAACTGCTTGTGCAGCTCCGATATCAATGCGGCAGGTTTTACGGTAAAAGTGCTGAAAATCTGTGGAACTTCGTAAACTTGCATTATCTACGAAAACCACGCCCAGGTCTGCAACGAACATTTATATTTAGTGTAACTTGTGGAATGATAGCTTAGCTAGCCTTAAGAAGAGCACAATATGACGATACGGATGGTCGAATGGCAGGTGTATTGGACTGCTACGCCCGGTGTCGCGGGTTCGATTCCCGCTTCAGGATAAACATTTGTGTGATGAACATTGACGTTTGTCCTGAGCCTAAGTGTTTTCTATGTAGGTATTCTATGTATGTATTTACAAAAAAAAAGTATTTACACAGCCATCTGGTTCTCATAGTACAAGCTCTGCTTAGTTTGGGCAGTGCTCCGTAACTCGCGCTTGGTTCGGCGATATATACTTACCTATAATTTCATGTACAGCAGACTGTACAAAAATTAATGGGCTGCCAGCCGCGGCACGCTTGCGCGGTTCAGCGGCACGCAGCGCGCAGCTTTCATCATACTCTGTTTGACGTTTTCTTGAAAAAATATGATTTGACATTAGTGAAAAGATAAAATTATATTTGAATAAGTAAAATTAATTACTACCTACATAAACTTACCTACTAGGTATTCAAATAAATAATATGCCTAAGCCTAACACGCATTTTTCAATCAAACTCAAAACAGAATAAGCAACGAAACATTGTCGTTTTTACGCTTCCAAAAGACGAAGAGTTGTAAGTTTATTATTTTAAATAAGTACCTACCGACAATAGACATTATCTATCTAGATAAATAGACGAACTTTAATCAAAAATGCGCATTTTTGCTACGATCTAGTTTCTAAGCACATTAAGATAGCCGCACACTTGCCTCGGCGTATGCCTCGCGAGTCTCACCTCACTGCGGCCTCGTTCGATAAGACGTTACACGAGACTTATATTTCATTACAAAATTAAAATACATTGTCTGCATAAAGGCTTTGATTGAAAGATGACGACCGAATGACCAAGACAAATGACAAATGGCCAAAGAAAGTCTTAAATATTTTCGCTCATTTTGCACAAAGTTCCTGTACTCCTCATTATCTAGATAGAAAGAGAGACGCCTGCTCAGTAAATTGTGACGTAGATACATCACAATTTGCTGAACAGGCATCTCCATCTTCACTAATGGTGCCTTCTCACTCCTGTGTTAACACGGGCTGCGGCACGCTGGGCCACGGGCCATGTGAAGCCAATGGCTCGGGCAGCCCTGGCAGTTGCGTGGCTGCACGTCCTATTGGTTCGTGTTAACACGCGCCGTAAGATGGAGTGACTTCACTTGGGCTCGTCAGCAGCGTGGGCTCGCCCGTACAGATCAACTCGGCGCTGCGCAGCTTGAGTTAATATAGGCTATGAGTAGCCACCATAACACAGCGCAATCGATCGAATCAAGTAGTACACGTAAATATGACTTAAGCTAACAAAACACGAACGAGGCACAGCGAGGCACACGAGCACGCGAGGTAAGTATGCGCTTAACCTAAGATACTTACAAGTCGAAACAAAAAGACTGTATTGTAGCTCTTTTGCTGAAAATAAGTCGCTACAATTGTGGTATGTTTAAAAAAACCAATAAGCATCTAATAAAATTGTAGGTATGTGTAATGTGTAATATTACAAATCTCATGTATGTACCTAGTACCTACATACATTTATACTTTTATAAAGCTTTTATAGGTATATGTGCCTTCTTCTTCGAACGTTAAAAGTACCTACGCACATTCTTATCTCTACACCTGACGTAAAGTGACATTTCTCGAGGGAAGCCGCGGGGTAGGTGCGGTTGGTGGGAGCGGTTGCCTTTATGTTAGCCGATGCGCTTCTGACGAGTAAAACAATATGAACTTTAGCATCGTGACAATTGCACTCAAAATATCGTACTTTGCTCAAAAGAGATCAACTTCTTTATGTAATAATATTACTTATTCTTTGGTTTGGGGCTAGATGGCGTTGTGTGAAATGTCCACAATATTTATTTATTTATTTATGGAGCTGCGGGATCTACCTTTTTGGATAATCTGACACGAACAGTGTGGCCCTATCACCAAAGTTTCTAACAAACTTATTCGTATCGAATCCGTCACAGAAGGGTTATCAGTTGGTTTGATTTTTTCAAAACTTCATACAAACTGATGACTTCTCTGTGACTTATTAAACAATAAGAATTTGATAACCCACGCTAACTATCTTAATGATTTTTATTTATGGATTTCCGAAAATAAATGATTTTTATTTATATCCGAAAAGCTCAATTAGAAATAGCATGACAGTAATCCGGGGTTGCGGGTTAAAGTCTCGCAGTGGACAAAAACATTGAGCACGAAAATTGGGGAATATTTTTTTATAATGGAATAGCAATTTCAGCGCTTGTTTGACATGGATTT
Organism: Lobophora halterata; assembly: GCA_932526365.1. NCBI lineage: Eukaryota > Metazoa > Arthropoda > Insecta > Lepidoptera > Geometridae > Lobophora > Lobophora halterata. The sequence continues at coordinate 6,832,377 of OW052012.1, forward strand.
ACGTATGTCATGAAACTATCACACGTGAGATGAGGATTGCAAATCAATTTGGTTATAGTTAAGCTTGAAATTCATAATGCCTGCCTTTATTATTTACAACATACTAGCCTTTTTGGGATCTTTTTAAAATTGCTGTCTTAAAACAAAAAAATATAAATATCTTTTTTTGATTTCTTACGGCAATTGAAAGTTAAAATAAAATAGTGCATTGGTAAGCGACATAAATCGTCGTTTTGACAAATACGGAAACGTAACACTTATGATCTATGCTTTGATATGGCTTTGATGCTATTTTTATGCTCGTATATCCAGGCGGGTTTGTTAACATGGTTGGAATAACAATTTTACAATTTTCTGCTGTCATACTAGAGTTACGAATCTGTTCAATGCGCATCGTTTCACACGAATGTGATGGAAACATACACCCTGGATATATAAATCGATTGGGCTGAAAAGTGTGAGTTAACTTAGAATTAATGAAATGTAGATTATAGTCTAAAAACAACATTTTTATCCTTTTGCTCCATCTCGCTTCTATATCGAAATATAGCGGTTATTATGAAGAAAAAATCACTGGATTCCAACCGGAACGACAGACAGACAAACAAGAAAGTGACGTATAAAAACGTAGTTAAATCATTACTCATACGAATTTCTGTCAAAGTGGTCAACTTATAACTACGTAATGCTTTTTTTATATAGAAACCAATAAAGTCAGTGGCAGCAGCCACTTTGACAAAATAAATACTATGTAAGATTACAGACCGATTTATTTTTACGAGTACATCAAATGTGTGCAAATAGCGATTATTATAATTATTATAATATTGACTTAAATCAATACACTGTTGGCCTCCTCCCTAGCTAGCCTATCTTTCCGATAAAAAGCCTAATGAATCAGAATGCATTAACGATTTAGAATATAAAGTTAATTTACAAAAATGTGCAAGTTAGCTTATAATTTTAATTTTATTTTTTCAGAAGTCTCTACATTGCATTGGTTATAAAAATATATTTCTATGGCTGTCACGTAGTAACCACTCGTCGGCCCTCGAAGGAGAAAAGTAATCATTTTTGCAATCGAAATGTCTTTTATATTCAAAAATCGTCAATTTCAATATTTCAGTTAAAATATATAACTGAAAGCTGCTTTCCACCCCAACTCAATTTGTTAGTCAGAAAGCTAATGGCATTCGTCAAAAAGAAAGGTGTTTTTATGAATTTTCTTGTTCCGATTTCCTATATACACTCTGTTCGTCTTAATTTGTAAAAAAAGAAACAGTAAGCACAACAAATTGGCAACCTCTTTGATTTTTTAAACCATGATTGATTGATTGATAGATAATGCATTTTAAACAACATTTACACTTTTTCTATGCATAAGAAATGCTATCTTCTTGCCACCAAAAATAAAAACATTTGATCTAAGCTGAAGTTCAAAATAGACTTCAATTGAGTATTTATGATTTATTATTATATTATATTATACTAGCTGGTGCCCGCGACTTCGTCTGCACAGGTATCTTTATAAATTGTAGCCTATGTGTTATTCTGATCTATAAGCTATATTATTGTAAAGTTTCATTAAAATCCATTCAGTAGTTTTTACGTGAAAGAGGAACAAACATCAATCCATCCATCCATCCATCCATCCATCCTTACAAACTTTCGCGTTTATAATATTAGTAGGATAGTAGGATTATATAGAGCCTGCGCTGTCCCACTGCTGGGCAAATGCCTCCCCCCATTTCTTCCATTCTTCCCTGTCCTGTGCCAAACTGATCCAGTTTGGGCGTCTAATAATAAAATTAGTCTAATAATGATTTATATTATTTCAAAATATACCTATTTCACAGCCTTTAGTATGCACTTTGTGGTTTAGTCAAATTCTTACTTACCTGACATAATCAATTTGATCAAATTCACATTACGTACGTATGTTTAACTTTACCCCTTAATATTATACTTATTTATTTTATACATTATTTAAATCGGTCTACATATAACACTGACGATGATACAACACATTTTTTGTTTATCGTAAACATTTTCGTCTACGCTCATGGCCGGAACATTTTATGATAGAGCTGAAATTGGTGAAAAACGACTGAAATCCGAAGCTGTTGTGCAACGTAAACTGTTCACCGTGAAGTATTGCAGACGTGACGGATCTGTCGACAACAATCGTAATTTTACGAGAGGTACAGATCAGAATGCTGACTGACGATAAAACTTCGCTACAGTGTGTACTCTCCTCAGAGTCTCAATTTTAGCAGAGGGGTACGTACAACGTTTATTTGAATGTAATATTGGTTGTCCTGTTTGAAAAAAATTTGCCAGTATTTTACTAATCTTATTTCATTTAATGAGACGTGAGTGGGGCTGAGACCAACAGATTTATGTTTACGCTTATGATCAATTTTATTTGTTTTCACCATTTCCAAAAGTAGAAAAGTATAATAATGTCTATAATATACAAAATAAGAAAATTTTGTGTAACTTACTTGACAGTATTTTTTTTTTATTTGTATAAAATAAACAAAATGCTAAGTCTAAAATAGTTTCGTTTTGTTTATTATTATTTCACTGAATTCTTCCCAGTCCATGAATTTTCTTCAGCAGTATTTTCCGTCGAATGTTTGTTTTGAGATATTTAGCAAGTTTATGTTACTCGACGGAAGTTGCAGTGACTCCAATGCTACGTTTTCCTACGTAGGTAAACATTGCTTACATTTAGAAAAATATTGGTTGTGTTAGCACATTTTTAGCGACTTTTCTACGGAAATATACTTAGTCCACCTTGTGAAAGGCCTCAATATCAAAATATATTTTTTAGTATTTAAAAATAAACAGATCAGAAAGTCAAAGGTCCATACACCTATTTTAATCTCATAAATACCATGAGCTACTGGTAGTTTTATTTATTAAAATAACTATGTTGTTGATAAACATCTTTCGTTAAACGACATTTAACTTAATCTATGTCTCAGGGGGGCCAACTCTATTATATTGACTAGTTTAACACGCTGTTATAGGAAATAAGAACCGTTGTTTCATTTCATTTTGTACCAAGATAGATAGTAGATAGAGATTTTTATTTCGTAACAACACAATGTCAAAATTAATAGCAAAGGTTTTCAAAAAGAGTACTTAAATAACCTACTTAGGTACGGGCGCGTTGATGAAAATCTACGTACATTTTAGCAAATCCCGCCTCCCCCATGTAATATTTTTCTTTCAAATATTGGAGACACCAAAGTCAATTCATACGTGTAGTTTAACCGGAATGTTAGTTGAAGAATTTGCATCTACTTGTGCGTATAATTTTGAACTATAGAATTTTTTTATTACTGTCAATGGAACTGGAAATCGGAACACTAATTGTTACATTTTGAGAATAATGCTACGAAAGTAAGTGGATAACCAGTTATTTTAAATATCTGTGACATCACGATATTGGTTGATACAGACCAGTATCAGGTAGATATAGATAGATATACATAGCCCTAGTACGTACGTATATTATACGGGCACGAAAGCCCTGCGGGTTACCCCAACGAGTATAAATCATCTGTGTTCTATAACTTTGTTGTTCTCGGTTGTAATTTGAGACGTGTTTAGCTCGGTATGTGTGGTTAGGTGGTAATTAACTGAATCTATAAGGACACCGCATGTTTTTGTCGTGTGTGGATAGATTTGACAAATAATCAAGTACCTACACAAAAAATATTTTCGTTTCCAAAAATATTTTTTTGTGTAGGTACAAAAAATTTTTTTCGGAAAAATATTTTTTGTGTAGGAAAAGATGTTGAAATACATTTGCCTAGAACATGTTTTAAATCCAAGAGCATATCGTTATATCAATCAATATATTGTAAACAGTAAAGCTAACCAAAAGAACATTATTAAAGCCTCCAGCCGGCCAGGTGAGGCGATGATCTGCGAAAGGTCGCATCAGGCAGGAGATGGATGCGGAGGGGCGGCGGTGTCTCCTGCCAATGAGGGTGATCTTGCTGGGTTTGAGAGCGGTCAGAGTGGGGGCTCCGGTTGCATTATACTCGAACCCGAGATGGCTGCAATGCACGGGGAGGCATGAACTGCAAGCGGAGCTCGGGGTCGGCGCAAGCCTTCCCTGGGATGGGCCTCACAGCAACGTGCGTGAGGGACACCGGTACGTGTTCTTCGGATATCCCGGGGTCTCTCTAATGCGCAGAGGTCGGCCACCATGTGGATTTAGTCAGTTTAAGTCCGACATACACCTCCGCCCTCCCCTCCCAAGGGCGGTGGGTATTCATGAGGATTTCCCCATGTAAAAAAAAGGTGATGGATGCAGCGAGCCGAAAACAGGGCGCGATGGTACACTTTGGAAGAGGTCTATGTCCAGCAGTGGTTTACAAGAGGTTATTGATGATGATGCCATATTTAATATTTGATATTACGTGTCGTTTGCAGATTTAGTACTCTTCTTCTTCTTATCGTGTCATTGGTTCTTTAGAACCAGTGTGGTAAAAGGATTTTAAGTGCACCTCGAAGAGGCTCCTTTCGTGCACTAGAACTCCTTAGTACTCTTATTGGTACCAAAAGAATACGAGTATGTTGTATAGCGCAAACGAACATCGGAGCTCGTTTTAACAACATTTCTTGCAAATTTACTCTTCAAAATCTGTAGGAACTGCAAACGACTCCGAAAACAAAGGATTATCACCGGCTGGATTGAACGAGTGTAGCCAACTTGTACTTTTAGTTACAAAAACAGAACGACTTCACCGATAGAATTAGAGTTAACAAACTGAAACGCTCGGACTGCGCCGGCAACTCGTTCAACTTTTCGTGAAACAGTCCTGTAGGAGAGGTTACCCAGGTAATATAAGACAGTAGGTAAAGTATGGATGAAGGCAAAACGCTCAAATATGGCCTGACGTGACGAGTTAGGCGTTCTCCTGATAGTAAGAGATCACGCCTGCCCATAACCAAAACAGTGCTTCACAGGACTGTTATACGGCACAACACTGCTAAAGCGCACGTCCACTTTGAGACATTTGATGGTCAGTCTCGTAAGCCCAGTAATTTCACTAGTTACAGTGTCCTTCAAACCGGAACACAGTGTTGTTTACACATAACTGATTTGCGGCATAATATCTGGGTCTGTGTTAGTACCTACCCAGACAGCGGCATCCTGCGGGAGACGCCTCCCAACGGTAACATTACGGTAACAGTACAGTGTAACATTGCTAGTCACTGAAATGTAAAGGCTTCAACGAAACAATAAAACATTTCATAAAAAAATTAATGGAAATTTATCCACCTAAGTGTAAACGAAAAAGCAGCCTATGCAGCTCTAACTATGTATGTTGTGAAGTAGAGTTCCTTAAAAAACAAATTAAAAAAAAAACACCAACCTACTTTAGCTACAAACTTTATCGCGAGGACGTCCGAATATTTTTTATGATTATACTGTGACACAGTATGCTCAGGGTCCTACTTGCCAACGAACATACTTGTGAAGAGGAGTATGAATGGTTTCCTTTTTCATGAATGTTTCTACATAGTTTATGCAATTAATTTTACCCTGTTCGTTACTATGTTTTCGGATATACGATAAAATTAACAAGGTTTTTGGTCCGGATTTTAAAAAAAGCTTTACTGTTTTGGAGCAGATAGCCAATACGATTTTGATAGTAAGCCCTGGCTGTTTCGTGCCGGTATTGTGAAACGATAGCACCTCGTATTTTTGTACCCATAGATATAAAGTATAGATTTAGGGTGCCTTTCCACCAGAGATATGCTATGCAGCAGCTACGCTGTGAAGATGTGAAATCTATGCTACAAATATGTGAGCGTTTCCACCAATACTAAGCTATGTAGCTATGCGAGGAAGATGCGTTATGAAGATGCACCGCCGCAAAGTAGCTGCGCGAAAAAAATGCGCAGCTCGAACTATGCGATGTATCGATAGTACGGAAGCGGCAAAGGCGGCGCGGTGAGTGGAGATATACGGCCCATAGCAGGCATCCTTCCAAATAAAAAAACATATCTTAGTTGAATCCGTTTCCACCAGTGCTAAGCTATGTGCGCCAATAAGTATGATTGGTGGATATCAAACGCATCCATAGCAACGTAGCATAGCACATATCTGGTGGAAAAGCACCCTTACGAGTCCGATTGCTTTGTTCGTGATAAATAAATATCATTAACGTAAAAAAATATTCACAATAATAGCAAATATTTAAAGACACTCCAAATTATAACAAAAGGAAAACGTGCCACAAATTACCAATGTTCCCAAACCCTTATAAATTTATTTTTCACGAAACATTTCCGTGTGCCTCAAAAATCATTAATCAGGCTTCACTTTGGCAGTGACCCAACGTCCTTACTTCCCTCTCATTTGTATTTACTGAAAGAGTTTCAAATCATAAATCATGCCATATTGATAAATGAATCCATTCAATTTTTTCAAATCTGAGTGGCCGCGTCTGCGTTTATACTGTTAATTTTTTTGAATATCCTCTTCAACTTGTATTGCAAGAAACACTGTCTGAGTAGTAGATTCAAATGAAAAAAATACCTTCTTGAAAAATCCAGATTTTTTACAACATTTTACTTAGTGAAGTATTTTACAGAACAACATAAATTAAATACAACGTATAGTAGGTACGCTGTCTGGACTATACGTACCTACCTACTATACAGGATCGAAGTCGCTGCAGTTGTGGGCCGTAAATCAATCTAGTAACTGGGACTGCGGTCCCAATACCTATTGGTCCCAGTCGACAAAAGCCTCTTTGTAATGGCTAAACTAATTATTTTCAACATTATTTTGAACAGGTTCTGCCTATTTCTAGTTAAAAAAAAACTGTCTTTGTTGGCGCTTTATTCCCTAATTTTATATTTATATTTTTTAAATGTGTGTGAGAGTAGAGTGTGGGTTATTGAATGAAAAGCTCTGCGTTTAATAACCCACACGTAACGGATTATATATATATATATAGGTATATAAAAGTCAAGTGAAGACTCTAAAACAATTATAATTGACCAATACAAAAAAATTTGATCCGAATGTAGAGATGAAAAGTAGGACGAAATAAGAATTTTGAAATAAAAATATACTATGGGCCGAATATGGCATTGTATGCCGTGCAGGACAAAGGCAATTTTTTTTATATGGGCCGAACTTCCTCGGGACAAATATGACATAAATCATTTCTAAATAATACTTTACCTGTCTGTCTTGACTATTCAATAGCTTCCATTAAAAAGTTGATAATCACTCTAGTTATAAATGCTAGATGGGAGATATTCGACAGTATCCCGAATAAGTTAACGATGTCGTTTATAATGTCATCAAATTTATTAGACCACTTCCTTCTGGTTCCCAGCAATTTAAATTATTGGGATGATAAAATCCAAAAACGAATACTTTTCATCAGAGAGCGGAAGGCAAAGTACTTCTGTTGAGTTACGGTATTAAAAATGGATTTGTTAGGACTGCAATCACTGTATGTGTTATCCATAAATCTGCCTTATTATAAGTTATTTGTTTTTTTACCCGTTTGCGATGAACTTGATGTATTTCGGTAAATAAGGTATATATAAATTCATTTTACCCATGGGAATGTCATAGAATAAAATTAAAGTGTCCGAAATCCAATATTTTTTACCCATGGGAATGTCATAGAATAAAATTAAAGTGTCCGAAATCCAATATTTTTCTGGCAGTTGGATTTTCAGTTTTGGTTAAAATTGTCAGATAAAAGCAAAAAGTCAGAAGCGCTAACTTAATACAGAAATCAGCACGACAAAGGAAAGTATCAGTTCTGTTCAGTTTGCACGGTCTTCAAAGCAAGTGCACACGTCGATACGCGATGAATAGCCCATCTCCTGGCCGAAGTGCCGGAAGGACGGCGCTCAGCCTTTTAACTCGTCATGTCTTATTCCCGCAAGGTTGGCAATAGAAGCACTCAGACTAGGTACAGTTTGCAGGAAAACCTTTGTGCAGTTTTTATTAAATTTTATAGGGATTTCAATTGTAAACTATTATAGTTGGAAAACAAGTACTTATAAGCAGTGATGTCTTGGAAGTACGATAATTTACGTAAACTAATTTTGAGTTTTTTATTTTTGCTAAATCTATAACGACATGGCCTAGCTTATAGACCGACCGATTAATTACACTTGAAACGTAAGATTGTAAGTGTGATGAAAATTGGTACTAAACTTGTACATAAGTATGTTCTGGTAAAATAATAAAGTATTTCAGGATTTCAATAACGATGGAATAGTCAAAATGTTGGTGATAAAAATCTGATGTCTATGGAAACGAAGTACTTAGCGGGAATCAAGTAGGTATAGTTTTATTACATTTTAAAGACTTTTTACCCTTATCTTCTTAACATTTTGTGATGAGCTAGAGTCGGTGGTTTCGTCAAACATCACTTTACATTCATGTGGTGTTGCGAAGCTCGTAAATGTCAAAATGTAACTTTACAAGGCAGTTTCCGACCACCAACCCTAATTATTTCGGTTGGCAATTAATCCATTGTACTAAATAACCTAAAGCCTTTGAACCGAAGGTAAATGAGTGCTGTTAAAACCAATATATTGCCTCGAAGTATTCATAGAACGAAGCTTTAGAATGGGGTCAATTTGTTTACTAAATTACGCGTCAAAATTCCACATCAAACTTAGAATTCAGTAATTTTTTTTATAACTCTCCGAAGCCATACGTGCTTTATCTTGAGCGACATCATCGTTTTTCTAGAGCTAAATTCTAGTAGATAAGACGAAAGCTTGGTAAAATGTTCCTAAATTCGTACATTATATTGCTAAACATAATATATTTTTTTACATTATTATGTACTTTCCTTACTTTAGTTCTTAACATTATTTTATTTTAAAGAACAATTTTTTTTTAATTTTGCCACATGTTTCTATTCTAGCTTTATATTAGCTCCGCAAAGTTGTCTCAACCCAATGCCTGTATTGTGTTTTTATTTTTAAAATAAAATGTTCATCTTAGCTATTGTTGGCTCGCGTCGTGGATCGGAAGCTCCACTGCCCCGTCACTTCCTAAGTCTCGGCCTCCTTCGAACTTTTAAAGCATCCCACAAAGGATTGAATGTCGAACTTGTTTACCGCAACTTTGCCAAACAAAAGGCACCAGTGGAGTGCATTTCTGAAGCCTCGACGCGCGACGTAGCGCTTCTGGTGGGTCGACATAGTTGCGGTCAGAATGCTAAAAGAAATTGGCTGTCTTTGCTCTCGATCAAAATCATTTTAAAACTCATGTGAAAACGAAGTCTCTGAAATCCAAAGGTAGGTATATTTTTTCTATCTAACGCCCGCAACTTCGTTTGGGTTATGAATTTATAAAATAGGTATCTTTCTTAGTACGCGCCTATACTTCTAGACGAACATACCCTTGAAATTTCAAGTCTCTACGTCCAGTTATTTAGCTTGCGCGTTGTCATTAGATTTAATTGAAAAAATAACTAACAACCGTTTTTTATGAAAAATTATACCTGTACCTACACATAAATATATTGAATTAATGAGTTAGGATTTTCATGTAGATATATACTGTATTGAATTTAATTGAATTGAGCAAAAACCGCGATATGCAAATGTTCGAGCGGATACTGTTTCTGTACAAACCTTATTTTTTGTATGTTTTTTTACAAATGTAGAGTACGAGTACATTACGTAAAAAAACAGAAAAACATCGGTATCTCTGTGTCAAATAAAAACAAGGAATGCTTTCACATAGAACATCTGCGTCCCTGTTTGACCTTCAATCAGAAGGACACTATGAATAATGCATACCGTCCACTACACATTGAGATAAATCAAGACACCCACATTATTCTATTACTCGACTGGGCCGAGATCTCGCGAATAAATAGTGAAGAGTATTCAGGAGCCTTTTTTCTCGTAAGACGTTTCTCACTTATTCTTTTGGGGTTATGCCGTGACTGGCGCGGCGCTCGGAGCTCATCATTTGCATCCAAATAGCTCCTATAAATTCGCTACCCGAATTTTCACCATTCTCTTCGTTCCTTGGGAGCAATTAAATACTTTTTTCACGCGGCTCCCGGGTATGCTCGATTTTTCGGTGAGAATAAATTTAGCTGGCCAGATTGCAGTCAGCGCCAGTAGCTTCATTAGGTAAATTATTACGTACGCCTTGTTCAGCTGAGTGAAACTACTTTACCTGGATTTGTAATGAAAAGTTATTTGAAATTCAGTGATTGATAGATGAATGAATCAGACGTTTCGGCTGTACCTACATAGATATTGCAACAACTGTGTTGTCTGGTTGAGGGCAGTATTTAGTAATTTCGAAATTCTGCGAAAAATATTATTTTAGGTATTTTGGTCTCTCAACAAGAATGATTTTAAATTACGCATATTTACTTTGGAAGTGCACCAAATCGTGACTCAAACGCAACCTCAAGGCAAAGTTTTCGTGTTCATATCCATGCGAAGCAGTATACAATGCATGCATTACATTTAATGCAAAGAACAAGCTCTGTTTGTTTTTGGGTTATTTTAAAGTGAATAAATCATCCTCAAATCCGAATTCCATACAAAAATGTTTCATACTCTAATTTAGATTTTATACGTGTTTTAAAATTGACCCTACTAACTTAAAAACACGTATAAAATCTAAATTAAAGTATGAAATCTTTCACTTTTTTTGTTCACGAAATCAAAAAACATAGAGGAAACGAATAGTGTGTAGAAATTACTAAAATACGGCGTACTTTTTGAGTATTTGTCCGAAACATTTTTTGTATGGAACTCGGATTTGAGGATTACCTCTAATAAAATAACACTTGTAATCATAAAATGTCATTGCAAGTTGTTTATATTTGCTGAGGCAAGCTAACTTAATGTGAAAGATTACGTCGTATTTATATCGTTAAATTTGTCTTCCATTTATTACCCGAAGTGGCCATAAAGGCTTCATTTACTTTTTATCTCTTGGAGAATGATCTCTAATTAGTCGAGTCAATTGCAAGGTAAAACCTTAATGTTTCTACAGGAGTAGATAATACTAATTTACTAAAGAAATGTGGCGAGAGCAGAGAGAGGCCTATACCCAGCAGTGGGTCAAGTCAGGCTGCGGATGATGATGATGGTGAAATAAATGTTATAGACTAGCAATCTTTTTTGCTAACGTTTTTGTATTTTGTATTTTTCATCAAGAATTATAAGTGTAGATGGTAAGATAGAGAATCACTGCTGGTAAAAGAGTCGGTGCTTGCTTAGTTACCATCAAGTATTATGTCGGAGCATTTCAAAGGGAGGAAGAACCACAGGTACCTATAATAATTACCTACTGTGATGAAATCATTTTTTATAGTGTTCCTTACCAAATCTGAAGTTAATACGCTTATTATTTTGACTTAATTTTGATTGCCTTTTGTGATAAGTTGACTTTTCTCTTGTATATTAAACTACTTATACTAAGTACTTATTCTAGGCGCGGAGAAAGTCGCACGCAAGTCTGCTAATATTTTCGTTATATTGCGACTACACAGATGTGGATACATCACACACTTGACAATCGAATCATTTTCTATCGACGAATGATCAGATTTCTTATTATGGTGCGCGCAGAAACCGGGAGCCAGCTCCAATGGCTCGGAAATGATAAGCGTTTCAAACATTTTCAGGTCCTTTATGTGGAGATTTCCTTGTTAAAATTGTAATTTTTATTTTCATTTTTATTTATTTAAAAGACCAACAGCTACAATTTTAGGTTATGGGTATCTTAACTAAGTTTTGTATATAACAGCCAATAACAGGTCTCTCTTATTAGGTAAGTAAATAGTCCTACACAATAAAAATTAACTGATTTCTAATAACAAATGAATCATAACAGTTTTCGACTTGCTAAATATTTTAGAATAAGTATAGCCGTTCTTAACACTTTCATTTTTATATCAAAATATTGCTTATCACCTACTGCAAATTTTTATACATTATATATTTTATACATTTATATATCAGATGGTCGTCGGCCGAAGCGCATACATATATTATTTATAAATCTTAAGTATTAAATTTTTACTATGATGTCATCAGCAGCCAATCATATGATTTAGAACTGGCTTCATAAGAATAGATACTCGTAGGAAACATTCCAAATAAGTATACCATACTACTATACCCATCTATATCACTGTACGGTGATTATTTATATCATTATTTAGGCCAAAACTTAGTATTGTTGAACATATTGATTCTTAAACCATTACTTGATTTTCTTGCTAAAATGAAAATAAGAAAGTGAAATTAAAATCAATAAGTAGATGATTTTAAAGCTTATATAATAAAACATTATGTGTGATATTTCCTTTAATTTATAGTAAAACATTTTTTGCAAAGAATGATCCTTATCAGCAACAGAATAAATTGGTTCAATAATACAGGGCATCTTTTTTTTTTTAATTATTCGGGTCGATTTCCAACAAAGTAAAAAAAAAAAAAAAACTAAATATTTATGCAGTTATTGTTTTTTTTTATAAATCGAGGGCATGACTCCTTTCACGACTTTTCTATAACTCTCGTGGTGTCGGACTTGTCCATCAGTGCTCTTCTCAAAAAACCACCCTGTTTATAAATAAAATATTTTATGTAAAGAGGATTTAGTTGTTAAGAAAAAAAAAAACTAGCAATGTGATGACAGCCAACTCTCGCAAGAAGAGAAGATTAATCAAACTCCTACGTCACAGTAGGTCAGGTAGGCGTACGTAACTTGAAACTTCTGCGTATCCAAAACCCCCTTACCTTCGAAAGCATGTGAACATTCGATAAGTTGGAGAACTTTGAAACTTAGTTCATCCTCAATGATGAGTTCTCTCAACTATTCAGTACGTTACTTAGTTAATGATGAAGTTCCTTACCTTTTGGGGACTTAATCTAAGAGTCAAACTAAATATTAAATTATTTAAAATACTTCTTCAATTAATTATTCGATAAGCATTTATATTATACTTCATGATAATTGACATAAACCAAACAACTTTTGAAAAAATAAACAAGTCAAAACTAATCATATATCGTTACGCAGCTAAGTAATATTTAAACTATTCTTATTATAGGTTTTTTATTTCATCATAATATAAATAGGAAATATAATTTTCTATATGAATGATAGGTGCTAAATAAAGTCAAATTATTGCAAAACAGACGCTAAAAGAGAACGAGTAGATCGTAAACCAAAATGTAAACTAACATAACCGAGAGGACATAGGCAATTGTCATACTATTTGGTATTCTGAGTATTCGCCAAGAATTCAAACTTCCGCTACAAGGAAATTAGGTGCTCACACGAGACGTGAATGGATCCATCTCAAAAGTTGACATTTTACCAACATTCCTCGACTAAAGTGAAATATGCAAATACGAATTCATTTACACATGACTAGATATCAAAAGAACACGCGAAGAGAATTTTCGCCTAATACATTTTGATAAGAAAATGTATTAGGCGGAATGGTTATTGTCAAAACTTAGTGATAAATATGAACTATTTTGGCCTCTTTATTTTTCAACATGACGTGTAAATTTACTAAATGCAGGTCCAGATGTCGTGTTAATCTCATTCCACACGAGTAAATTACAAGATCGGGAGTGAGCACTTGGCTGTGCGCCAAATGGCTGGTCGCATCAGCCGCGATTCCTAACGCGACCAATAATTTTCTTTCGTTCGACGTCGCCAAGCGAATATCTTAAAATTTTTGATTGGTGTAGAAAAGCTCAAAGGAATTTGCTTGCATTAGGCGCTTCTGGTCGTGCCAAGAGAATTTTGGGGTTCCCGTGGGAATGGATTTTCGCTTTGCGATCGACATGCGAAACGGAGCCTTTTCATCGTTTTATTATATTCAGCGTTTTCAGCACTTCTGAAAAGGTAGATTTTATTAGACGAAATGATCTTATAGTCGATTTTTAACTTATTTCTAGTATTTTTATATACTTGTAAAGTATGGTAGAGTTTGTACATTTATATGTCACTAAAGAAGGCGCCTAACTAGCCTTGACCAATAAAATAGTCCTTTTATTTCAGGAAGGACACCTTAACCTTACCATATTACGAGTACCTCACTCTCTGAGTAACTACCTAACCTACATTAGTTAGGATAACTGTGTAGGAAAACCACAGCAAAATAAAGCTTGGGTCAAGGAGAAACAAGGAAAAAAGGATTTTTAAGGGTTATTACAACGAACATTACCCAGGTATGTTGTACCTGTACCGTACCTCATACCACGTGTTAATAATGTTACTGTCAAACTGTTCCGAACCTTTGATATGGGTCAGAAGGGGTTCAATAGCGAGTGTGATCGGTCGCCGAGGCATATTTCTAACTCGATGCCTACATAAAAGTATAGCCAATAAATGTTTTTTATGTCGAAAAAATATTATGGAACTAGATGAATTGCTTGACAGAAATATTTCATACCTACATTTTTATAGTAGATTTTTATTGATGGCATAATGTAAGGCGAAAAGTTGTTTGGGTTCGCGTTTGCTTGCTCTGGTGTGAAAATTGGAATTAGCTTCCGGTGTCGATTTATGTCGATTCCGTGAATTTGTTAATGTTAATGGATTTTTGCATTCGTGTCTCGGCTCTACCTACACTCGTTTTGATTTGATGATGTCCTATTTTTGGAGTAATCTCACCTACTTGCGTTGACATTCTCATTTTGTGTGTAACAATTTCAATGATTACCTGAAATCTCATCATCATATAAATCCTTGTTACTCCCTAACGAACGAGAACAGATATGAAATACCTCTGCTCTCCAGCAGCATTGATATCGCCGCGATGCAGTGAAAATAGTTCACGAGGAATTTTTCCAGTAATTTAGATTCAATTCACAGCAGCGATGGCAAGCAATAAATAAAGTGCAACTCCAAATGAGGGTAGATGCCTGGAAATAATCCAACTCTCTGGCAGTTTTTGCTTCGTTACATTGCTATAAAATCCGCCTTGCCGAACATGAACTGTGAACATATCTGCGGGGCACCTACATGTTTAACGTTATACGATGTTTGTGGGAGTTCATTATTCCGTGTTAGTTTAATATTCACATATATTTATCTGCATACGTATCACACCACTTTGACCTGCTTAGACTTTATTACCTATTTTTCTTATTTTAAAGAAATACATTCATTTACAATTCATCACGTAAAAATCCAAGCTATCCCTTATTTTTGTCAGGATACAGTAGGTATTTATCTGAGCGTTAATTGCCAACCCGTCGGCTCCATGTTACCTGAGCCTGGATTCGGATTTTTCCATTTAAAATTATTAACGTGTGTCGCTTTATTAATTCCAGGTGATACAATCCTTCCGTTTGTCAGGTAATCTTAATTTATAAGCAATGGGTTGTTATCACTGTCTCACACGAATCACGTATTCAACGCATTGCAGTATTAAAAATTGCCAAAAGAACATTCAAATGAGGATCTACCACAAATATGCTGATTGTCCCTAGCTTCGCAGGCGTCATATTGGAATTTCTTTTGTACCCCATCCTGCGCTATTGTTCAGAGCTATGTGCTCCCATTGGATTGGGTAAACACTTGGATGAAACTTGATAACTGAATAACAACGCAACTGTGGTATCCAGAAATCTAGGTCCAGTGGATGTGTTTATTTTTACTTTATTTATTGATTTTTTCAGGAACACGATACTTACATAACATGCCAAGTGCCACTACAACTGCAGTGATGACGAGAAGATTGAGATATGTGAGGTAAGTTTTAAACATTATGGAAAAAAAACCTTTTTAACTCGTTTGGAAGGAGAACCTTTATTTCACGTTGAAATAAAAATAATTATCGGACTTCACAAATGGTCTATCATAAAATGTACTCGTTTATTTACGTAAGATTATTATTGAGCTTACTAACTGGGTTTAGTTGTATCATTTATTTATTTTATATATAGAAATATCTTACTCATTGGCAGCCAAATCAACGACCATGCAAATATTAGTTTCAAAAATGATGCACAGTTTCCAAATCTTACTCACTCTCACGCTCTACGCAGTGGAACAATCAATCACTAGTCAATTTGGATGGAATGTGTGGTTTTCCATTGATTACTCTGAACTCCGATGCTTATAGCGCGGGTAAGCGCTTTATTCCGAGCTCAGATTTGAATGGGTGTATTAGATAAGGAATATAGCTTTGTAATATCAATAAATATGACTCTGGTCAGAACAAAGCGGAGCGGACAATCCTCACTTTAATTTTGGATGATCTAGGGTTCTAAGTATGTCTGGTATGCAAGATTTTGAACAAGGGGTCAAAATTTATACAGAAATTCGTGAATGTGATGTCAAAATCAAACCGATTTTATAGTAGAGGCTGTATGCAGGCTGAAAATCATTATTATAACAAATTAGAGTCTCACTTGAGTTCAGACTGTTCTGGGAATCAAGGTGTCAAAGTGAGTAAAGTTTTAATCAGAACTAGGGGTAAGTAATACAGTTAATGCATAGTGATTGGTTCTGCCTCTTTGGATATACTCATACTCGGTCCGAGCTAAAACTGAGCTTTTGGTCTTTCTATTAACGCCCACTCTATAAAATTTCCTAGCCTTCCCTGCAACTTAGACCTTATCTTCATAATGCAATTTAAGTTTTGCAGACAATGCGCGACTCGCCGCTCTTTGTTTTGAGATTCAATAAGGAATTTACAAAACTCGTAAACTTACCTTGAAATTTTAATTAGAAGAGGTTAATTATAATGGGCCGGTGTCTAATTGAAATCCTTGTAGGTAGCTGTACTAACTTACAATTTGTTAGAAAATCCTGCAGGTTCCTTTTACCATTTGGTATTCGTTGCTTTGATTTTTGTGTGTGTTAGTGTTAGATAACTTGGTATTTATTTATGAGTATGTGTTGGAAATAGCTCAGCCTAGTAACGAGTAATTAAACACAACAAATGGTATCCCACTGCAAAGCCAAAATTGTATTGTGTGAACAAGTTTGGGACCAAATCCGAAATAACGGCGGCGGTAATGGGAGGTTTACTTGAAAATGTGCATTCGTAGCGCGGTCAGCGTAATTCCCAAAGTTTAAACAATTAAAACTAGGAAAACGCATTTAGGTACAATTCATTAGAGAAGTGACGACACAATTGGTCGAGTGGCAAGGGGGTTGGACTGCCACGCCAAAATCGCGGGTTCGATTCCCGCTTCAGTTGGCTTTCGACGGCCAGTATGCCACTGTTGTGAATAGAATCCAGATTACTTGAAAAATTCTCAGGTGCATTCCCGATAGTGAGAAGATGTGCGCCAAATTGTTCCTGAATTTAGCGAAGAAACACTGAGTGGATGTTGTTGTACGTTTATTTTAAGAATTGAAACTGTCTATTGGAAAAAGCTTTAACAGAAATTCTGTCTTTACTTTGTCATTACTTGCTTTTCGGTTCATCTTAGGGACCTAAAGGTCAACCTATACATACGTACAAACTTTTTAATGAAGTACTTATACCTATTTTAGTTACTTTTACTATCTTACGTGCATTGTTGTTGACAAATGAAGTTGCAGGCGGCTTAAAAATCCGATCACTAAAGCCAGCCCCTAGCAAACACGAGAAAAAAATACTAGGTATTATTTTACAGTATTCAGTTCCTTGTACCGAGTTTTCAAATACTCAGTATATTCAGTCGACCTAATAAACCTGAGTCGATTGGCCTCTCGAAATTCTTCAGTTTTCATCCCCTTTCGTAAAGCGAGAGGGACAGGTATTCGAAGGATCGAATCCGTACTTGAGAAGTTTACGGACTTCTTATATCTTATGCCCCACAACGACATTCGTTTGAGTCACACACGAGTCCAAGGGGGATTTGGCAAAGGGCTAAAGGCGAAACGAAAATAACAGCATCTCCTGTAATAGTGCGGCATTGGCATTCACTAGTTAAGGTTGATAGATTCGATTTACCTCGCGTCAGTCTTGATACATTTTAGAGGGAACTATGGTAAGGAGAGGAAGTAAATCAAAGGATTTACCCGTAGATATTGAAATAGTTAAGGCTACAGAAGTATTGAAGTATAGAATTACACTGTAGTTCATTTAAAATGCGACAAAAAAAGGGAGCCACATTTGTAGTATATTTTGGTCCGACGCAAATTTTCGAAAAAGAGAAGTAAAATGACTATTATTATTGATATGATTATTATTATTTATATTAAGGAAATATGTTAAAACTACTAGGCTTTTTCATTGCCAATAAAACTACATCGTAAAAAGTAACAAAGATTATTTGAAAATAAAGATATTTAATTTTTATTGACAGGGTGTCTGAAAATTTTCTGTACTGTATTCCGCATCCATTTTGGTTTGATACACGGAGAAAAAAAATTGGGATAGCGAGACAAAATAGTAACCGATAATATTTTTTCTAGTACCCTTTACTAACTTTTGTTAGTTAGAACTATTATATTGTAATCGTTACTAAATTATTATCGGTGTCACAAATTCAACTAGAATTTTAGTAATCATAACGAGATTTTTTTCTCCGTGTACTGTCTATCTTGGCGTTCTATAGGAACATCGTTATTAATCTATGGTTAGGGCACGCACCCACACACAAACTTTCCCGTAAACAGAGAAATAGACAAATGTTATTTCAAAGATATATTATTTATTCTTCTATTTCAAAGCTTCGTCGTCAAAAAGCCAGCAGTAAAGTAAATAATAAGACATTGCAGCAGAAAAGCGGGGACATTTGCCGTAACGACCGGCTGTAATCCCGGCTACAGCAATTAGGTGTTAGCTTTCAGTGCACCAGACCCGACTATAGCTTCTTTATCCCAAGACTGAAGTTTTAATGAAGTTATGGAGCTAGTTTAATTTGTAATTTGTAACATTTTGATACATTTAGATTTTATGGCGACTAATACTTGGTTTTATTTTAGATATTTATTTATAACAAACTCTGAATGGGCTTACAGATAACTCCGAGGCGCCCAAACATTATTCTACACATAATGTACAGTTTAAAATAAATAAACTTATCATTAAATTCACAGATGAAAAATTTTAAAAATGTCAAAAATAATATTATAGTCAAAGGCCCATTCACACGATACCATTTTCTTGTACATACAACGGCAATAATTGAATGCAATACATGACGCGCAATTATTGATCTTCAAGAATTGTAAGTAACTGTTTACACGCGACAATAAGTAAAAAAATGGAATGCAATTATTGTATGAAAGTCTTGACATAAAAGAATTGCTGATGCCTTTTGTTTACACCAATACAATTATATTCAGGCGATTATTGCTGTCTAAACACAGACTTGTATGTGCGTGTACCATTTTTCAGCGGGTTGCTTCAAGTATTGCACGTTTTTGCGCTGGCAAATTTTCATTCAAGTGTTGAACATTTAGAAGCTACTATTTCAAAAAAATATGAGTCCAAATGTTTTAATATTTGGTTGTGCTGATTTAATAAAGTTCATTGAGAATATACACCACCAATTTTTAATAACCAAAAAAACTTAAAACAATATTTCTACAAAAAATATATCATATTTTAAGGAAACCACCAGCTTTTCTTACAATTTTTATTCGACTGCCCATAAAAACAAAAGCATAATCCTTTTCAATCAATAAAACATTCCTGTCATCTCTCTCTGACTGTGAAACTTATTAAAAACTAAAAGAACTGAAAAGGCCCACAGCCTGCATTAGAAAAAAGGTTGGTTTTTAGACGGTCATTCGTTGACCCAGTCAATAATATATTTTCCATATCTGTGTTCAGAAACGGCAACTGATTAGATCTGCGTATTTTTATTTCTGGTGATAGAAAATTTACGGTGTATATTAACATACCCTCACTCACTGCACTCATGTTTGCATATGAAGAAAGAATCCAGTTGAATACAAGAATTGCTTGAGAAATTATAGCTTGTGCTGTTTATACCAAGACAAGTTTTGAAAGAAAACTTGTCTGACAGATAGATGGCAGATCCAGAATGTTACGTGTTGTTTAGACCATGCAAGTCATTTATTGCTTCAATTTAATGGTATGCAACAGGCAAGAAACTTGCGTCGTGTAAATGGACCAAATTATGTTATTATAACAAAATGTCAAAAATAATAGTTTAAACAGACTTGGATAAATTGGTTCCATAATAATTAAGAAATAAGTTGATCAAACAATAAACCTTGCTCGGATTGTCAAAGAATACGTCGGCTTCAGTTCGTGATATGAACTTGTTCATGGTTCGTTCGTTCGTTCATCGTTCAATCTCGTAATGGTTGCAGTGGGCAGAAACCATGCTCGAAATAAGTTTCATAAAATAGTAAAGTAGATGAAATGCAAAATATTCCAACAACGGAGCACTAAGTAGAATAGGATCTTTGGAAAAGTTAGCAGACGTCTGAACTAAACGAATTCCTTTCCCTACGTTAAAGACGTAAGAGTAAGCTCTAAATACGTGGCCTGACTAAACCGTAAGTAAGGCATCAGTCTCATCAACGCCCAATTGGGTGTGATGAATTGTAATAAGATTCCCAATGAATGCCCAATCGTATAGGGTTGCTTACTCATCGCTGGGATGCCAATCTCAAGAAATGGACCTCGAAATTAGATGGATAACAAAAGCCACCCTCCACATAGAAACCTACATTTTCTTTGTTGTTCACTCTCTTTCTGAGATACGCTGCAAAATTGATTTATTCACTGAGCAGCTACTTACTTTGAATAAGGAAACTCACAAACGTACACACTTATGCGTACGGATGCGTATTTTATTACCCAAAATGATATTTCAAAAAGAGATAACGCCCTAAAGTTTTAACACTATTAGTCTATAATTTACAGTAACACGATGTAAAATCAATGTTTTTAGTAGGGGCCTAATAAGGGCTTTCTTTCGAATCAATGATATTGTTTTTAAGTTACATTACAGACCGTACACAGATAAATATCTTTAATACGACAACAATTGTCCGGTACAAAACGGTACGGATTCGGATTTATATTTTTATTGTATTCGACTTTTATTGCACCTATCCGAAGCTAGTTTATTTATCCGGGCCATCTGCGCTTTTCATTCTGTAATAAAATACGAAATGTATATTTTACTGGTTTCTTATAAATATAGAGAAAAACAAATCAGGGGTACAATGATAGACCCTAAGAATATAAACACGATTGTACTAGTTATGTTAATTTTCGTACTTAGTCTCTTTGAAGTTCATTGTTTAAATTAAAATCTGATGAAAGTTTATTAAAATAAATTTAATCTTACTTGGATACAAAAACATAATAGGTAACATGATAAACATCTCACTTAGGGAATAGTAAACTACTTATTTAAAATATAATTTTACACTAGGAGAAACCCTAGTATAAAATATAAACTAATTCATGTTGCGAACTTTATAAATTCCTTTCTTAGAAGGTACTCTACTTTAAACTTTTGACGAACACATCCTCCAAGTTTCAAGTCTTTACGTTTTATGGTTTTGCCTGTAGGTACGTTGTCTGTCTGTCAGTCAGTCAGTCAGATCCAAGCCGTTTTTAAATACCTATTGATTATTTTACATATTGAACATACCTATCATTCTTTGTAACACGACACTAGGTAACATGGAAATAAAAGTCACTTTGAAATGAAATAAAAATGTTTCTCCTGCCGCGCCGCGGCCCCGTTGTACCATCAAGGCTTAAACAAATAAATGCACACTCTAATTGCCGGTTGGGAACAAATGCAAAAATCGCACAACACTGGTAGAACACTCGTAAATGTAAACAATCTGTATGCAAATCACGTGGCAGAGTCTCACGCGCACGATAATGTCAAGCGCTTTTCACGCCGCGCCTGGTTTTAAAGGCTAGCGCAGACTAGAGCACATCTAGTTAAAACCAATATCCTATTTATATTAGTATTGTAGCGGTTTTTCAGACTCCACTGATGATTTATACAGGAGCATCAAAATAACGAAAAAAATCACGGTAAATATCTCGTTTATACTAGGTAGTAATAATTCATTCTCCTTGTACAAATTGATTTATGGCCTAGAATCCCACGCGCCGCTATTTCGCTCGCACTTTTTTTAATTTTTTAAGAAATAAATTCCAAAAAAAGTGGATTGCTTATATTATTCTGGAAATTTGGAAAAAAATTGCCATATATCCATCGCTTACGTAAACAAAAAATATACTAGGACATTTCGTGAGGTGGTAGTAACAATATCACCGATCCACTTTTTTGAAATTAATACTTATTTATACGTACAAATTTATAATTATCAAAAATTTACAAATGTGCGAGCAAAGCAACAGCAAATAATCCTTGTGCCTGGCTGGAACTTTTAAACTATTTTTTTTATATGACAATCATGATACAATCTGAAAATCTGGGACACATTTGGTCATGATTAGGTTCTAATATGAAAATATAATTGCCCGTTGTATTTCAGTGGGTGACAGCCTTAACCCTCAAATGGTTGCCAACGGACCCGATGTTCTTTTGTTTAAACCGCCCTACGCGTTAGCATATTTCGGGTGTTCAGTTCGCGAAAGACCACCTTTTTGCTTTTTGTTTTCGCGAACTTACGGAAAATAATAACATTTTTTGTACTGGCTCTTGAATATTTTTTTGATAAGTTAAGTCATGTTTAAATCAACAAAGTAGAGCAAATTAGCGATCTGGGTCAAGGCACATATTAATTAGCTATGTATTAAAATTTTGAGAAACTATGCTCTGAGTTTGTAAATATGATAAACTATGCAAATATAAAATCAACTATCTTCATTTTTTTTCTTGAAAAAAGCAATCCTATAATAGTTTATTCTCCACAAACCCGTGTGTAAGCTGCTTGTTTTTAAATCGAAATGCCAAACTTTTCCTGGAAGCGGCAACTTCTAGCTGAATATAATTTTCCTTTCAACTCTCTTTTCGATTATTCAGTTCGATGTAATTTTGTAGGATTAAAAAATCTGAACCCATTGGAAATTCAGTTCAGAATCGTTTGATGACAACTTAAGGGTGAACATAAAAGATGCGGATCGAATATTGCGGCAACTTTGCAGTAAGTATGTATGTCTTTCAATAATGAACATCGCTCACTACACAATAATATTATTTATTTGTGAATCAATGAACAAAAATATACTTCATCTAGTTTAACGTAGTGTCGGCTCTGTAATTGTCTTTACACCCAGCTTACGCCAGCTTTCTCCTGTGATTAAACCACTCGTAGTTTATATTATGGGTTAAGTGGTTTAATCAAAGGAGAACACCGGCGTAAGCTGGGTGTAAAGACCATTACAGAACCGACTGTGCCTATTACACATTAAATAGGTATAACAATAATAATACCTATATTACGCCAGTAATACCTTAATGCTTTGAAATTGAGGTGTCTTAAAAATATCGTTTTTGCATATTCACGAAGTGGTGGCTCAAAAACAAAGGTACAAACCGCAACGCACCTTGTGCTTGTCACTTTATAATACGTCTTTATAATTGCGTCGAGCATGAAAGGAAATACCCACACAGAATTTACTTGTCAAAGTACGTAATATTTCTTTGTAAGAAAAAGTCGGATAATCGTTAATGCTCTGCCTGAGGCCAAATCCCTTGTATAGATTGCGGTATCACCATAAATAACTGCGTAACTGTTTTTATGGAGGAGAAAATTACTCTTTTCACTCACTGCTTTTATATTGAGAATTTTTGTTTACGATCTGTGCATACTTTTGGGTTGATTTATGGCAGATTCACTTCGGTTCCCTTTTTATCTGGCAAGGTTACCTGTCCACCGAATACCGGAAATGGTGTAAGAACATCTCCCATCATATCTTTTGGAATGCTATTTTAATTCTTGCCTCGAGTATTAAGATAGTCTACCAGACGTCTCAGTGGAAGCACTTCTTCTTTAGTAAGAACCTTTGTTCTTTATAAAAAAAAACAGTAAGAAGTTGTTCTTATTTGATAAGAAGCCATTCCTCTTTAATAAGAAACCGTTCTTCTTTTATACTTCTTTCGCAAGAAGCCTTTTCTTCTTTAAAAATAAGCCGTTCCTCTTTAATTTATCTTTACAAGAAAGCCATTCTCCTTAATAGGAGGTAGTTCTTCTTTAATTCTGATTTAGCAAGAAGGCATTCTTCTTTATTCAAAAGCCGTTATTCTTTTAGAGGGGTCATTTTTCTTCAAAAATAGCCCGTGCTTCTTTAAAAATAACCCGTTTTTCTTGAATAAGAAGAAGAAACCTGAGATCAGTAATTACAAGGCAACGTGCTGAAAATATTTTTCACCGTATTATGTCACCAGTCTTATCGAGTACATCTTGCTGGGTAAGTTGGCGAGATAAGCTTCATTTCAACCACAAAGCCCGACCTCGATCACGATAAACCTGGCGGAATCACGTGCCGAGCAAACACCTATCAGCCGCTGTTGGTGCACAAATCCCGACAACATGCGGAATCCTTTATACCAGAGATGGTGAATATGTCCTTGTTAGGACAATACTGTGGTCTTTCAAATAAGTTTTGGATTGGTTTTCATTGTTTATCTTGGGAATGTTGCGTAATTATTCCCCTAAAATTTATAGGTTGTAAAATAGAACGTGATACTCAACCGGGTGTAATAAAGTCTTTTTACACCCATACCCCGTAACCCGTGGTTTTCGTTTTTGAGAGTGACTACTCCATGAAAACCACGCTATTACCATTATTTAAAAAAAATAAGATAAAAATATATTATAAACATTTTTTTTTATAAAAAATCAATATAAATTCATAAATCATAATTATACAATACACACTCTACAATACAATATTGTACAATACTATTTTACAAAACAGAATCCATACTTTGAATAAAAGCAAAAAAATATTTGCCAAATCTGATGATTTAGAACCTCAATCAATCACTGACTGTACAAATCAATGAGACTAGCCAGCACTACGCCAATATTTATTCTCGTACCCAATCAAAACCCGGGCCATCCCAGAACCATTTCGATCCATTGATGCAAAACTGTGCTCCAATAACGTAAGACTTCAAACTGATTGCATAGTGATTTTATTATCAACTAGCGGCTGCCCGCGACTTGACCCCACTTGATCATCTACAGCTAACTAACCACTGCTGTATTGTGGCAAAGATTATACAATAATTAATGAATGGAAGGCTTCTTTTTACACACGCCATTCTGATTCCACTCTCATCCCGTTTGTGTGCTTTCCGATTTGTGAAATTGCCCACTTGATATCGGGAAAAGAAGCATTTTACTTTATAATTGTCGGCTTTTATACGCGTAACGAATTTCAGCTCAATCGGTTCCGTTGTTTCAGTGAGATTTGAGGAAAAAATACCTATCTATTTATCCATCCGCTTTCTATTCATCCTATAAAAGCTTCCCAATTATTAAAATTCATGGTGAATCTTGTCCACGGATATTGGGTATATTATAATAGATAATACCTACTCATAAACGCATTCCTATTTTGCAAGGACTCTGTTTACGTAATTAAAGTGTGTAATTCGATCCAACAGAGAAGTTATGTTGCAAGCAGAACCCATTATTGGAAATGTTTTTGGTTTTTGTTTTACGATGGTGCTATCAGTAAAAAGTAAGGGCAGTTTCATAACATTAAGCTTTTGTTCATTTTCACAAATCACAATTTTTTTAAGGATGGCTTTTTATTTTGTGACGAGACGATTTATTGAAACTGACACTCATATATCTATAGTTTGAATTTCTACAGGGGTGATGCGATCGCATCGCAGCGCAGAAGAAATTAACAATGGTGGCTTGGTCATTGTTAATTTGGTCATTTTAACATTCTAATGCTAATCATATACCTAAGCATTAACTATGTCTTAGTAAATTCGACGACACCGGGCTTAGTTGGTAGTGACCCTGCCTACGAAGCTTGGTGTTCCGGGTTCGATCCCCGGCCGGGGCAAATATTTGTGTGACGAACACAAATGTTTGTTCTCGGGTCTTGGATGTTGTGATGTCTTGTATGTGTCCATGCCATGCGACACAGGGAATCCTAGTGCAGAGGTGTGAGTGTGTGAATGTTTATTTTTATTATTATTATTAAATAATAATGAACAAAGTAGATACGATAAAAAATATAATTAACTATTATCAGTACCTAATCAAATTAGATGGATGTGCAAAACTACATATTGAATATGATCTTGCAAAGTCAAAGTATATTTTATTGCTTGAAATACCTCCTGTTTCTGTTTCCTCCTGTCTCGGGCATGCAATTTTTGTTAATAAACAAATAAACATTTAATAAAATACCTAAGTACTTAAAACATAAAATATATCTAAATACGAAAGAAGTAAGTAATTACTTCAAAAACTACTGATAAAAATCCCGATCACTTCATGAGACTCTACTCTTTCAACACAGATAGAGCGGTAACAGTTAGACATACCGGAGAAGCATGGCATCGATCTCGTGTAGATGAACCTAAGCCGAAGATCGTTTACAAGCACTGGCATCGGCAGTAACTCAAGCTATTGAGTTTATTGAAGGCTTTATGCCGCGGTATTGTAGCGGAATGAGAAAAGTTTATGCCGAGAAATGTTATACTTTCCGTGTTTAATATCTGATTGTGTTTCTCTGTGCCAAACAACGCAACAATTAATTTGTAATTTCATTGCAATTTTATTGATAGATGAACTCACTGACTGCCCTGAATAAAATAGCGTATATGCCGTAGGTATAAATATAATACATTGTAAAGTAGGCATGGAAATGATTGCTACTTCTATTTCATTGTCACATGGTCATATGATTTCATTTTGTCACAGTGATATCGCCGGTGATTTTGTCACCGGCGGTTTTTCATCAGTGGCCTAATGTGATAATGCCACATTTTGTTAAAATAATTCACGCATGACGCGGCGTCACGCAATCACTCCCGCTCACAGTCAGCACTACTGACTGACTGTCTGTTATTGTTATTTACGAATGAAATTGTGAATGGTGACAAGTATCATGACATCACAGCATACAAAATCACCTACCAGGGCGTGCCGGGTGATCACCGGTGATTTTGTATCAGGCTTAGTCTCCGAAAGTAACAAGTGTTATGTGTGATCAGTTTTATACCATGGTAATAACATGTTACTCGGTATACTCTCCATGCCTATTGCAAAGCCTATCAATAGTTTTCATTCGAACGTCTATTGCAGAAATCCAATGTTGCCGGCAATACTGGGGCAATATAACTCAAAACACAGTCAACACAAAACAATTTGTCTCGCTGCAGGATCGTATCACAAACTAACGCCAGCCGCGCGGAAAATTAGAAATGTCGATATCTTTCATAACACTCGGGACCCCTTTGAGATTTTTAGATACAATCCTATTTTTATCCTCGCTATCAAACTGGAGCTTGGTCAAGGTTTAAAACAAGATTTTTATCCTATCTTGGTACCGCTCTGTGGCGTGAAGTTTCACCGGCTTGTAAGATAGAGTTGCATAAACCAAAGGATGAATGAAAAAAATAAACTTACAACTGTTTTCTTCTACAACTCTAAAAAAAACAAGTCAAAATCATTACATAATACACGTAGAAAACAAGCTTGAAATTAAATAAACTTGAATCCTGCTTGTAATATTCATGGATTCATTGACTTTTATACTTATACTTATTCTAGCTGACGCCCGCAACTTCGTTTAATCGCGAGTTTAAATTGTACGCGTCTGCACTTTTGACGAACACACCCTCCAAGTTTCAAGTCTCTACGTTCAGCGGTTTGGCCTGTACGTTGTGTGACGGTCATTGTAGTTAAACATAACAGTCAGTTTGTCAGTTCCAAGCCTTTTAAGTATATTGATTGATTGATATTACCCTCGTGACCCAAACAAATCTAGTGTCATGTTATTATTAGTGCAACACGCTCCTGACCGTGGTAGCCGACCAGATGGACGGTTGCCTTTTGCGGCATTGGATAGGGGCACATTCGGTGTTAGCAACATATACCTGGCACTGAGTGTGCTGCTATCTGTACCTACCTAAAATGTAATTGTAATTTATTATATTTTAGTAGCTTTATTGAAAGTTAAAAAAAATTAAGTAGGTATGTGAAATATAGTAGTCCTTAGTAGTCTGAAATAAAATATTTTTATTATTTTTATCAAAACTCATCAAAACCAAAAATCCAAAAAACATTACACTCCTTCGTAGTCGGGTAAAAAAACAATGAGGTCCCAGTTTAAAATATCCTCAAATAGATGCAGTTACAGTTCGATGGGTAAATCTCGTACGGCTAATGAGCACAATGGTTCAGGACACGGTGAAGCCGGGAGTTAATGAGATGAGAAATGATGGTCGTCCGACTGTGGTGACCTCTTTCGCACCCCTGGCCCCCTGCTTTGCTCAGCCAGCATGATAATAGCTATCCCTGCTAACTAGATTACAACGGCTATTTTTATAAGGCCTAAGATTAGAAGGGCATTAGATATCTATCTACTCAATAGCTTTTTTTTTTATTTATTTAAAGTAGAGGCTAACCTTTAACCACAACTTGCCTGATGGGAAGCGATGTCATGTCACAATAGTTATTTTACTAATTAATGAATGAAAATACTTTATTAGACTTCAGAAGAAATTAATTAACATAATTAGGTAGGTACTTATAGGAATCCTTATAAAAATGTTGTACAATGGGCGGTTTTATCGCTTTAACATTTACTTATCTACCTACTCGTACTCAAATTTATTAATAGAGACTTAGGAAAAATAGCTAATTACTTACTTAAGAACTTAAAAGTAATCACACTTACCATTTCTAATCATTAATTCATGGATATAGTATATCATGAAGATTATTTTAACTCTGATAAAGATAGTATCAGTAATTTGTATCAAAACTTGTTTACTAAAATTAGTTCTGAATAATGCTAAAGTTAAAACTTAAATTTGTGTAGATATTTCAGCGTAGTGCGTGGACTATCTTCATCATAAATTGAGCGGAAACAGCTCCTAAAGTTATCCGTAACTTTTGTTGGCAAGCTCCAACATGACAAATTCGTAGACCACTAACATTTGATGCAGAAAATAATATTCAGAAGTTCAACTGCAACCTGCACTTATCTAAACAACGTGCACACCGGGACGTTAACTGTTTCAATTCTGTAGTTCTGTGGATAATGGTGACCACAAACATGGGGTTCGCGAAGCTGAAGTGCATTACCGATTACGTTCATTTGTTCTACTGTAGGAGCGCTGCCAAATTTCTCCGCGAAACGAATTATACCTGTTATTTTGGGTTTTACCTGCAATTTTAGCGGAAGTCCTTTTGTACTGGCAACTCGCTTTCAATGATTGAACTTTGCTGGATCAGAATGTTACCTTATTATTTCTATTAAAAGATATATGTAAGCTGAAACGAATTTTCCTTACGTGAAAACCTTTACCTAAAAACTAAGCACGCGTTTTATTTGCCATAACGCCGCCGCACCGTGATCACCGCTTCTTAAAAATATGAAAACTCATCGCGCTCCGTGAGAGCCCATTTTCACATGAATAATTCTTCCACCTCCCTTCCATAGCCAATAAACTGGCGTGTGAGAAACAACGCGTCGTAATGAACAGCCAATTTTATTGTGCCTCATTTAACATGGAATTCAGCTACTTGGGTGTAACTTTATGTAAAATTTTGGGCGAATAATTCGACTGGAAATGTAAAATATTGGCACGCAGAACTTGGTGCGCGATTACATTTGTTATGAAGACTGGGGTATCATTTAGGTGATCATGGCAATATAGCTAATAGGTGAATATTTGTTGCTTAATAACGCCAAAACTACTAATCCGATAAAGCTTGATTATGTATAGTTTAAGATGCGAAACCCGCGTGTAGCAGCTTCACCTTTAGTGAAGCGGGAATATAAATTGTTTGATCACACGTTCATAATCATGCTTCTTCTTATGGTATCACTAGTTTTTTCGAACCAGTGTGGTGAAAGGATTTCAAGTGCGCCTCAAAGAGCTCATACTAATAATACTCATGCTAAGAATTCTACACTCAGGTCAAACGCACAAGGGTATCGCGGCTTGCTTGCAATCGTCCAAGAACGTACCTAAATTGTTTATTTCTGTGCGTTTTGGCAACATTTTTAACGATAGTACAAATAAATAGTAAGGTAATAAACATCGTTGAAAAATAAACCAACGCATTCAGAGCATGGCGGCGTTTGGCAGCGAGCTCTAGATGTTTTGAAATATTATCATTATTGAGATTACTGCTATTATTTACGTAGGCGTTGGTATCCACATCATATGAACTTTATCTACACTTAATTAAAATTAGTACTTGTAAGTATTCACTGATTAATTTATATTATACTAATTTTGTTAAAATCTCACATCAACGCAGGTGAAGCTTTGAGAGCAACTATCTATTTCATCTTCATTGTTGTATATTAGTTACTTTATATAATATTTTCTTCTTTATCGTATTCAAACTTTACCATAAATGGCCGTAGATATCTATCCATGAATTTCCTTTGAGTAAAGTTGTCCACCAAGTAGCCTATTGACGATAGCCTGTACATCGATCTAAGGATCTTATTATGAATCAAGTGTTTTATTGAAAATTTTAGGGAATAACAATCTCCCGAACAATAGTCGATTAAAAAGCTACTTCAATACTTCGTATTTAAAACTATGCAGGCAAGTTTTTGGGTGTTAAAATTAAAGTTTATAATGATCATTCATTGGGGCGGGAAAATTATTATATTAACAAATTGGTCATTGGTAAAAAACTACCGACAAATTTTTGCCGCCACTAACATACCTTATAACAGCCTACATACCTTTAAAGAGTTTTATATCTTCGAGTTACATAATACTTTTACCCCAATTTCATGGTAAGGCATTAAATGTAATTACCTTCTCCGATAAATTTCACGAATAAACCCTCTCTTGATAAACAAACGCTGGTGAAAACATCAAAACAAATAAATTAGATCTCCTCAAATGCTTTGACTGCGAACAGTAATAAACAATAATGTTATTTAATTAGACTTAACGTAGGCTCCTGTTTCAAGATCAAATTTAGTAAATAAATTACGTTTTTGCTACTATATTATTGAGAAACAGCTTTCTTTTATGTAGAATAAAACACCTACTCAGTGCTAACATATTTTTATTTCAAGATTCAAAAATTATATCCACATATAATTAATATTAATATTAATTATATGTACTCAGTGCTAACATATTTTTATTTCAAGATTCAAAAATTATATCCACATATAATTAATATTAATATTAATTATATGTATTAGTATATTAATTAATATATATTTAATTATATATATTTAATAAAGTCATATTAGTTTAAGTGAAAAATCAATAAAATAATATGTAGTTTTCTTAGTTTTTCTCTGCAATATTTGCTCACTTATCCTTTTGACGACCACCACACCTAATAACGTAAAAAAAACATTTCTCCTATAGCGTAAAGTTTACATTCGACAGAAAAATATAGATATTTATTAGAATAAACAAGCTGTGTGGTGTAACAGAAATAACGTTGGTATCGAGAACAGTCGGCACCGACAGTCGCGATTCGGTGCGAATGAAACTAAACGATTGCACGTATTGTGGTTTTTAAAGTTGAAAATGTACTTGCAAACAGTGATATTCGGTTAAAAAATCATTTTTTATATTATACGTACTGGAATTCGAAGTTGTTTGAAAAGTAATGAGTGAATCGTTTTCAGGAAAAATAATTTCTAAGTTTTGAAGAATGTGACAATGTTTGAGTTTATATTGTGTTGTGTTGTGTACATACTTTTAATACAGCGCAGAAGTGCAATGATGTAGGGTAGGCATATGAGAAACGTGTATTCAAAACATGAAATTCTGAATTGCCGGAAGGCTTGGTTGATAAATATAATAAATAACCACAATGTTCAATCATACAAGCAGCTCATATAAAGCTCCAAGTGGTTACAATAACCGCGAATGGAGACAAACAAATCATCCAAAATGTAAGTACCTAGGCATTCGTAATGTAACGTAATGATACATACATGCTATTCCATCCTGTGTACAAAATAATTGTGTGTGTTTATACCGGGTGTTTCTGAATAACCTACTTTGTCCCGAGGCGATGTTAACGGGCTCCAGGCCGCGTTGGCAAAAGGTAAAAGAGGATTTTTTAAATTGATATTTTCTAAGTTTCCAAACAAAGTGAGTCTCTATTTTTTGTATCTTTAAATGTAATTACGAAAACAAAGAATAATGGAAGTGATGGCCAAAATTAATAGACTATCCAGACATAATAATAATGATGAACTCGATACTCAATAATTTTATTGTTTTAAAATAATTGTGAATTCAAAATATGTAGGACATATTTTCAAGGTAATATTCAAAAGACCGTAGCGTATATTAAGGAGACTATTTAAATAGATAGAAGATACTAAGTCTAAAGTTATGCGCTTTCTTTTTCAGAAAATAAGAGTTATTTACTTGTGACCATTTTGAACGTGATTCAAATTTACCTAACGGCACAACTTTATTGCTTCTATGCATGGAAGATTTAATCAGTAACGGTTAGTGTCCTAAAATAAGTTGTTTTCGTATGTTAGACCAAATAAGTATGAATTATTTTAGGGCACCTTGTATATGTAAATACTTTTAGCAGGAATAATTTTATGTTGAAGCTCAATTGTTCTTTGAAGCGAAATTACACGAATCAATGATTGTATCCGCCGAGACCACAATTGAATTGACTCGGTACCTACTTTTACGAACAAATTGGTTTGGTTTTGTGAAACATGAAATTAAACCGTAAATAATTATAGGTTTTTTGGGATGAAAGCTTTGTCGAGCGAAAAATTATCCCTGTTTTATGTTGTTTATGGCTTTATTAATCTAGATTGGATGGTTATATTCCAATTTCGTAGGTATACTATCTGTGACTGAACACTTATAATCATAATTCAATATGGTAGAACTACACAGTACCTACTCTACTATTGTGGCCAATATTATATTGTTTATTATAGCACCTTTTTAAAAACATCGTGTAATAAAACCTGGAACCAACGTCTAGGATAAAATTTATTTTCAATCAGGCTCTACACTAATTTATTAGCTATAGCTATTAGGATTAGCAAAATTTATTCTTGCTTTTATTTTAGAAACAACTAGCTGACGCAACAACGTTTGCGTTGCGTATAATCCCTAATTACTCACTTTCAGATCTTGACGACACATCCTCCACGTTTCAAGTCTCTACGTTCAGTGGTTTGGCCTGTACCTTGTCTGACAGTCAGTCAGTCAGTCAGAATCTTGCCTTTTATATAAATCGATATTATATTATTTCAACAAGTACAACTGACTTCAATTGGACTGTTTTAGCGACCGTTAACTTCACTGAAAAGTCACAGACAAGCAAAATACAGAATTTCGTTTACATCTATGACATTTTTTTTTCAGTTATTTTGATTTAAAATCTAAACTATTGAACCGATTTCGATGAAATTTCTATGGGACCAATCTGAAAAAATAACCTCACAAACAAACATTTTTCAAATCGGTTCATATACAACAAAGTTCTGAGGCAACAAACATTAAAAGAAAAACATTCAACCGAATTGATAACCTCTTTTTAGAAGTCAGTTGAAAAGTGCTACACAGTTCTTCAAGTACCGAATTCAAGTAACATTCTACTCACTGTAACATCAGAACCTACCGGCAAACGTAATTAGATAAAAAAACACTCAACTTTCCCCGTCTGTATCTACTGAAAGGTTTCACGAGGTTTCACGGGCTTCAATTAATGAAACCACTCGAGTAGAGTAACTTCTACGACCAGTGGCCAGTTCAATTAAAATCGGATTACGGTATTGGTAATACCATCTAAAACATTTGTGGCCTCAACGTAGGCAATAAATAGCAGCGCAGTGTAACACAATCCAAAACAAAGTGAAAATGTTTATTTTTAGGTTACATAACAACAATTTAATAATTAGGCCTGCATTGCATGATGTACGTAGGTATAGTAAGTAACTAGATCTTTAGTGTTCTTAGTTGTATCTTTATCTTCAAATCAGAAAAAACAAATTGTCATTCGCTATCTTCTTTCTTTTCTACTTAAAATACTATACCTAGAGCTTGAACTGTTAACATTCTCCAATTTTAATTTTGTCGATTGAAAATCGTACAATTTTCTTGGTAGGATAAAATAAGTGGATAATATTATGGAAGCGCCAAACTGGTACAACTGCCCTATACCGGGGTTCGGTACCTAGGTATTTCCTAATTGAGTTTCCCATTCAGAGATCTGTGTACCTTTCGCATTCTTAATGGCGAAAGCGAGGGTTCGATCAAACCTCGATCCAATAACTGGTCACTCACTAAAGTATAGGAACATAATGTAGGTACTTCAATTAAATTAGAAAACTGTTTTTTTATCGTCATTCGCAGACATTACTTCGTTTGCGGTGAAAATTAACGAAACATATTTTTAATACGCGTTAAAACGAGTCACAGCTCCCGATAAAATTAAACTTCCTGATGACCAAGTCCGCTCTATCAAGAGGTCGCGACGATTAAGGGTCAGTTCAGACTAAACAGAAAAATTTATTGGCTCCACTGAAAATAGGACCGTATTACCATAGCCTATCGCGAGTCAGCGCGAGTCTTAGCCGACATCGCGAGAATTTTCCGTTTGGTCTGGACTGATCCTAAGAATAAAATGTATGTCACTTCTGTGATTTATTTATTCATATCATTTGTAATTACCCGACTTCCTTTATCTTCTTGAAGTGTTCTCGTTTACGGTAAAAGTATGCAGGTAATAAAAATAAATTGCAGGTGTCTATAGACGACGGTCACTGACCACTTACCAACAAGTGAGGCGTTTGCCTGTTCGTTTATGATATAAAAAAGGTATAAAAGGATAAATGTTTAGCTTTGCAGATAATATCATTATCTGTTTCGCGTGTTTTATTTCTATGTTATACGTATTGAATTTCTCTGTGTGTTTATTGTTATAATTTCCTTTCGCTAATTCCATAGAAGAGTGATAGAAAATTTATTATACATTTTTCGTAGAACAAGATATCGCATAGAGCTTTAGTAATACACATTTACATGAGCACCTCTTAATATTTCACCAATATTATGGTGCGTCGCAATTAGTACGCATGTAATTGTTAAGCAAGAATATTCTGCAAGTCGCAACGTTGATCGTAACATCGTCTCTGGAAGTAACCTAGTAACAACTTTTGCCTTTCATTTTTTTATAATTTTCGTTAGTTTTTCCCCGCCTTGTACAACACTCCTATTTTGGAATGGCAAGCAAGTAAGAGTTAAACATAAACATAATATACACCGTAAATATTCTACATTGCCCATTTAAGTTTTTTGGTAATTTAAAATGTGTGGTGTATATGTTAATTAATTTGGAGTGATCATCAAGCTTCTTTCCTACGCAACAGAATGTAGCATCGATTAAACCAGAGAATTAAAACGGTGAAGTTTTAAAACCGTTTCGACTGCTGGACGAAATGAATCGGGTTCCCTGTTCCGGACAAGTGAACGCACTTCAATCCACATCCGATCTTCCCGTGACGTCACAGTACTGGTCGTTTTTAACCACGGCTGTCCAGTTAGCCGAAACGGGCGAGGATTATTTGGTTTCTGTTTTACACTGTTTCATTTTTGGTGATTGGTTTGCGTGTTGTTTCATTTATAATCAAACCTTAAGAATATTATACGTAGGTACATTATCTGCTTAGTATATGCATAAAACTAATTGTATTAGCAAAGATATTATTTAATGTTATTATTGGTAGAGATATTGCATTCTAAAAATGCACGCCCCTCTTCTCGCACGATCTTCTCGTCTAAGTATTTGAATGGCTCACTATTGAAGGTTTCTTGAACGGTTTATTGTATTCTTTAATATTTTTTCTGAAAATTTTACACAAATTTAACTCTAAAGTAAGTAGAGCTACTATGGGAAACAGATAACTGATGGAATAAATCTTTTTTTTTTGTAAATACATATATAGGAGATATAGAAAACACCCAGACTCAGGACGAACACTGGCGTTCATTACACAAATGTTTGTCCTGAAGCGGGAATCGAACCCGTGACACGGGCGTGGCAGTCCAACACACTTGCCACTTGACCATCCGTGTCGTCTTGAACTGAAAAATCTCTACTTCATAATCAGCCCATATAAGTCCACTGCTGGACGTAAGACTCTCCCATTTTGCGCCACTGAGCCCGGTCTTCGGCTCTCCGCATCCACTTCTTACCGGCTACCTGACGTAGGTAGTCGCTCCACCTGGCCGAAGGGCGCCTTTCACTACGTTTGCTGATACGCGGCTTTGTACGAATCCGTTTTTTGTTAATAGCTTTTTATATTTCAACAATACCTACCTTTAGATAGCTTATGCAACAAATTGTGCAACGAATTCCGTAACAAGCAACATTACCTACAAAGGACGTTTTCCAAGCCACTGCTTTCGTCCAAGGCTCCATAAATTATATGTGTTAAATTAATAAAGTTAAATTTAATTAGGTGTGCAAATCCAAGTGCATGGAACGGAAAAGGCGACTGAACGCGAGGAAATCCGTCGGCACCTTGAGACCTCACGACATTATACTATACTACGGATACTTATATTCTGTAGAGATGGACGAATTTAGGGTCCAATATAATTTGTAAATTTTATCTTAAGGGGAATCCTCTCCTCATACTTTAATTTAGATTTTATACGTGTTTTTAAGTTAGTAGCGTTAATTTTAAAACACGTATAAAATCTAAATTAGAGTATGAAACCATTCACTTTTTTTGGTGACGAAATTAAAAAACATAGACGAAACGAATAGTGTGAAGAAATAACTATAATACGGCGTACTTTTTGAGTACCTATTTGTCCGAAACATTTTGTATGGAATTCGGATTTGAGGATTAGCCTTAAGGGGAAAACACTTAGCCTTAATTAGGATTAGCCTTAATATGCAGCTGTTTAAGAAATGAATTGCACCTTGATTTAAATGAATGCTACATCTACTTAGGTACTGGAAAGTTGAGAGGTTTTTAGAATAAGTTTTTTTTTTCTCCTGGACATAGATAAGTATCTTTTCCTCAAAGACATAAAGCTTTTACAAGCCACTAATATTTTACTAACATTTTAAAAGCCAGTTTGCAATAATAGATATAATGCATATTTGTAACATTATCATACCACAACTACTGAACCGATAGGACTGCAATTTAGTATGGGTATATTACAGTACTGGTAAATTCACATAGGCTCTTTTCAAACCCTGAACCATGCAGTCGAAGCTTCAGACAGAACCTAGTTTATTTAGTACCAACCAAATCTAGTTGCATCGATTATTAAACTTAGACCACAATAATATACATGTACATATATAATGTAAAGTATAGGTAATGAATAAGGTTAAACAGGGTGAGATGCCCCAAAAGAATAGGTGCCCTTTTTGAAAGTAAAAGGCAAGGTTTTTAGCATATTTATTATTCTTCACACGTTACCTTTTATTACTTTCATTTGATTTTCGAATACATACCTAACCCTGTTTTACCCTATACTAATATCAAAACCACTAGTTCAAAATTTCATGACTCATCCTAAGTGCGGCTCTGCCATATGAGACTTAATTTTATGCCGTTCACGGCTACTTTAATTTCTTGCCCGGCTGATAATTCTCTGGCGCCGGCACCATGGAGAAAATCCGCCCGAAGTTTAACTGCAGTATTAATAAATAAACAAACATGATGCAAGATATGAGGATTAGAATAATGTTATTTGCTTACACATACAATATTAAAAAAACAAAGATATGATTACACAGAGAAAAAAAAAAGTTAGCATTTGCCTCAAAAGTACGTAGGTCCTACTACTTTTGAGGCGCTGCTGGTTTGCTGTGACCCTTGACAGAGTGCGAGGATGGCGGCGGCAGTTAGAGACACAAAATTTGGATTTTAAAGATAGGTATTTAAATAAAATATTGGAATTACCAGAGCAAAAGAGTTATATCTATTAAATATAGAAACACAAAACACAGATGTACAAAATATAGAAATACAAAACATATCAACAGAATATTTCTATTATGTCCACTTGTTACATTGAGCTGAGCATTGCTGTGATATTTTAATAAGTTTACTAAGCTTAATATACCTACAAAGGTAGGCACGAATAATTTAAAGTTTCCTAGTCTGAATTCTACTGAGTTTCCCTTTAGGAGTTTCCTAAGAAACAACGGAGTTCATTTTTATATAAGGCTCTGCTTTGGCATATCAATGTATAATCGAATTTATGAACAAATCATTGTTCATAAATTCGATAAAAGTAGGTATTACAGATTTATATATTACTAGCTGGTGCCCGCGACTTCGTTTGCGCAGTATCTTTATAAATTGTAGCCTATGTGTTATTCTGATGCTATATTATATTAGCTATTTAATTTAATTCAGTAGTTTTTACGTGAAAGAGTAACAAACATCCATCCATCCATCCATCCTTACAAATTTTCACGTTTATAATATTATTAGGATAGGAAGTAGGATAGGAAGTAGGATTATAGATTCATACTCTATGTTTACTTTAACTTTTAAACAGCAGCTTCCTACCACCGCCGTATTAGATTTTCTACCATATTAGGTTATATGTACCAAAAATGTATACCGAAATCTTAAGGTCAGTAATAAAAGTATTAGTCAAGCGGATAATGGATAAGATCAAAGTCCCAAAGATTCGGGAAATTCAGCGAGCTTTTATCTAATAATATTTGGAAACAATTTTGGGCGAAACAAAACGGAAAATGAACAATACTTTATTCCCGATCCCAAGCTCTTTCATTTAATGTAGGTACCTACCTAATTAAATTTTCATAGGTAACTGTTACTGTAACTCATCTCAAGAACACATTTGCTTTTCATTAAGTGAAGCAGTGGTCGAGAAAAAAACTCGATTAATTATGTTTAAAGTACAAAATATAGTACACATCGGGGACATTTTTTTATTTTTAAATCAAATGCAAACGTCTCCGTGGCCTCGTTAAAACTATTTTTTTTTATTACTGATGTACGGTTTTAGTGACACTGCGACCGTTGTTGGTCTATTGTGCTCGCCACTTGGACCTATGCGGTTTGAGTTCCTCACTAAACCCTGCCGCTATGATGAACTGCAGGAGATTTTTGTGAGAAAGCTCAACTAACTCATCAGGGTTTATTATGTGTTTTCCCAGATAAATACTGCGCTTATGCATTAGCGGTCCACATTTCCGTTAGAACTAACTCCAGAATACGAATAATAGATACAACTCTCTGAAATAAAATACTACGTACTTATCAAACTAAGTATCACCAAATATCAATTTACACCATTGGGAGGCATCCCATGCAGGATGCCGTCTAGGTGGGTACCAACACAGTGCCAGATATTCTACCGCAAAGCAGTAATGTGTTAGCATTACTGTGTTCCGGGTGGAATGGTACTGTATCTAGTGAAATTACTGGGCTTTCGAGACTGACCATCAAAATGTCTCAAGGTGGACAAGCTCTATAGCACGGACACGGGCCTTTAGGAATCAAAGCCCTATGTAGCACTGTTATGGTTATAGGCAGGCTTGATCTGTTGCTATCAGGAGAGCGCCTAGCTAGTCTCGCCACGTGTTATTATAAAAAAAAAAATATGAAAAAATCAACCTATACCTACTCAAACAAGCTGATAATGAGAACTTTGCCAACAACGTAGCCCTTAAGCAAAATACTTTTTTTATTATTAGATACAATGGTATGAAAACAAAAATCACAATAATTAAGTTCTTTCTGAAATATATTAAACAAAAAGAAAATAATATATTTGTGTTTAATTTTCGAATTGTTAAAAAAAGCTGATATATTATTATCATTTGGAGCTAAAATGCCAAAACATAATGTTCGAATGAGCGATATATAACAATATGTCGAAAACTCGTTTCTTTGGGTAAACATTCAGATCTAAAATATGTCAGAGATCTTGATATCTTTCAGCGCACTGAAAATAGCTGTTCAGTCGATACAATAAGCAACTGAAATAGATGTACCTACAACATTGATCTTAGTGCTGAATCGTGTCTGATTGGCACTGTGTAAATAAACAAGACATCCACAAATGATATAGTTTTATACATTATTCAAACAACAATATATAAATGTCTTTGTTCCGGTTTGGTAGCTACTAAAATTACTCTTATTTATCTATCTATCTATCCAGTCATATTCTATTTATCAAGCCTCTTGCACCCACTGTTGGGTATAGGCCTCCTCTTCAGAACGCCACGTTTTTGCGGTCCTGGGCTAGCCTGATATTACCCATATTAGAATTTATCCACAAAAAAATGAAGTAATTGCTCTTCTAAAAGCTTTAAAAAATATTTACTATTGATAATTTGTCATTCGTCGATAAAATCTACACAGGAATTTATACTTTTGTACCACTTATTATGAAAAAAGGAACTTTTATAATT
The DNA here is from genome assembly GCA_932526365.1 of Lobophora halterata. Classification (NCBI taxonomy): domain Eukaryota; kingdom Metazoa; phylum Arthropoda; class Insecta; order Lepidoptera; family Geometridae; genus Lobophora; species Lobophora halterata. The sequence continues at coordinate 6,872,920 of OW052012.1, forward strand.
GAAATTGAATTGAGTAAAATTACTGAAATTTCGAGATTTACCATGAAAAAAGTTTTGCACTAAATGAGCGTTATAGCTTTGTTAGCCGAACAATGTGAAGATATCAGGGTCTATTTATTAGGGCGAATCAGTGTATGTATGTATGTATGTTTTTCCGATGATAACTGACAAACAGCTCATCTGGGTCATAAAGTAAGGCAGGATGGTATTAAAGTAAAAAAAAAGTGAGTACGTAGCCAAAGTTCAGGGGATTAAAGAGCGTGAGGTCAAAATTTGGCAAAACTATGTTATGTATGTTTTGAGATCTGGAAAAGGACAACGCCCCTTAGGATCCTAATACAACGTTGGCGATACCGAGGGCCGTAGTTTAGATGTGACTTACTGCTTTTCGTAAAAATCTTTAGAAAAGACCCTTTGAAACCATTACTCGTCCCACGACGATATCTTTAAAACATGAATACACTTCTGATCAAAAAGCTATCGAGCTTTATAGAGCAGCCTGTAAAGTATTTCACCGATACACGAACATTAAACATACACGGACGACGTTAAGATACACCGTACAGTAACTCAGGAAGTTGTTAGGAAGATTGGGATCGGTGAAATAACCATAAAAACGCATCTAAAACTCATCGAAATCGAAAAGTTTACTCCCAATATCTGCGGGCTGTGTTTACAGAACCTGAAATCGTAGTTGGCAAGATTGGATTTTTCAACTGTGAAACAAAAAACAGGTTTTATTAGCGTGAAGCACTTTCAGGGGAAAATATTTTTTCGTATACAGAAGTTTTGTTTTTAAAAATAAATAGAGTTCTAGCATACCTAGTACCTAAATTTAAGATTTTCTCAGGTTTAGGCTCGATCTTTTAGTCAGTTTTATTTTCATTGACAAGACGAATGAAGTACTCATGAACAGTTGGTACGACGCCAACACGACGCCGACGAAGGTTTGGAAAAATATAATCATATCAATGGATTTTTCTGTTCAAAGAATATATATGTGCATTAAAACACGTGCTTAACTGTAAAGAAAAACATTGTGAGGAAACCGGCATGTCATAGAAACTAAAATGGATGTTTTTATTCAGGATTATTAAACTGTAGGCTATTTTTATCGCTAAAATTATTATTGACTTCTGACTCTCTGCGAATTTTCATCGTAAACAAGCTTTGTCAACAATCTAAAGCAAAGAAATGAAACAAAGTAAACACCGGTAACATGAACCGAAGTATTACTTGCATAATCTTGTAGACCTTCCGCTGAACTTGTTCAATCTATTTGAATCTCAAATGTCGAGTTTCAACGCATAATTGGTTTATTCAACGTTAAACTTCCCGCGTAACTTTCTTTTTAGTTTCGCTATGAATCCAGGAGAATCTCTGGTTGTTATTAAATTTTATGTTCGCTGTTTTCAAATAATACCTACTTTCACAGGTACCTACGGTCTTAAATCTGTATACCATTCAATTTAAAGCACTCACTCATCCTTTCCGGGACTGGATAGTCAACGTGACAAAATGCAATTCAACGGTTGGAATGCCCTAGTGTCAAAATGTACATTATAATCATGGTCACAATGTTTTAGTGACAAATGGTATACATCTCAAAATGCAAGTACAACAATAGGTGTGATAGACAAAATGCTCGATTGTCAGTTATATACATGTTTTCTTACTAAGTAAGTAGATTGTTTTATTACTAAGTACTACTTCAACATTGTGAAAACCAAAACTGAATCACCGTGGTTTTTTTTATGTTAAGAAGTGAGAAGAGGAGTTAGCCGGCCGGCGCACATATGGCGGAGCGCAGCACAGCGTATTTATCACTGTCAAACTATTTATCGACAATGTTCTCATTGTCGACGACACGGTTGGTCGAATGGCAAGTGTATTACTGCCACGCCCGGAGTCGCGGGTTCGATTCTCGCTTTTTCATCGGTGTTCATCGGAGTCTGGGTGTTTTCTTTGTATTCTACGAGTATGTATGTATTTACAAAAAACAAGTATTTAAGTATTATATCAGCAATCTGGTTCCTATAGCACAAGCTTTGCTTAGTTTGGGGCTAGATGGCGTTGTGAGAAAAAAATATGTTTATAAGTACCTATACATATTGTAATAATATCCAATATCACATAACACAACAATTGAGCATAAAAGCGAGAAATTTAAAGAAAGTCCATTAATGTCACTAGCTACAGTGCCCTTCAAACCATCACTCAGTAATGCTTTCCCAATACTGCTTGGCGGCAAAATATCCATCACTTACTTGCTCACCTCACTAGTTGAAATCCTGCAGGGGACGCGTCCCAAAAACGGTGCTCTACAATCGTTATAATTTTCGTTATAATAATAATGTTTCAGGGTATAGAAATAACTGTCCAGAAAAATCACATTTTGCAAAGCACTTAATAGACACTGGTCATTCTTTAAACGATAACAATACTTTTAATATATTACATACATGTGAAAAAGGTTTTAGGTTAAATATTTTGGAGTGTTTAGAAATTTTAAAACACAATACAACAAATATTACGCTGTTGAATGATTTATATACGAGTATTCCAAGGTCTTCTTTGTTGAGGATTTTTGTGACGTCGGGTCATACGACGGGCGACTCATCGCCATAACGGGTATAAATACGGGCCGGGCAACGTTGTTTATTCACTCTCGTTTCGAACTTCGGCGAGTCCACACCTCCTGATGATGCTTCGTGTAGAGGCGAAACACGTGTCGTATCTTTAAACTTTGGTTTTCTGTTCTTTGACTCTTTGGTTTAGTTGAACTAAAGTTAAGTTAATTAAAACCTTTGTTTAGAAATTAAGCGGATTTATTACTAAATATATTTATATAAAATATATAATAATATATAATATATATATGGAAGAGAATGCTAACTAGCATTAAGTTCGCCTATGTACTTGTTTTTTTACTTTGTGCAATAAAGCATTTTCTATCTATCTATATAATTTGTTCGTTATAATCTTTAAAATTATAACCAAAATATATCCATATATTATATGGATAGGTAGGTATGTACAAGTAACTTAAGTTTTCGTTTTAAATCGTATGGTTTGTGAATTAATGACTGTGCTAATATCTGTAGGTATGGTCGCTCATACAAACATGCCATGCATGGTTTGTAGAGCAGTTCGCTTGATATGAGTTGGTGAAAGTTTTTATTTAAAACAAGAAAGCATGTACGAACTTAAGCAATTTTATAACAAAGTTTGTAAGAGGCTTGTTTTGGTCAATTATTACATACATTATGCCGAATGAAATAAAATAGAGTCAGATATTCTGTCGCAAAGCAGTAATGTGTAATTAGTGTGTTCCGGTTTCAAGGATTTCACTGTAGACATTAAAATTACTGGGCTTTTGAGACTGTCCATCAAAAAAAACATCATACACTTCTGCTGCAATTCACCACAAAAACTACCAGAAATTGACAGAGAGCGAAAGGAAAGATGTTACGCCATGAATAACATAAATTATCCTCGATAATCTAGCAAAAACTTTTATTTAACGTGAATGGCCAAGAAGGTTATATGGCCAACAGAGGGGTGGGGTTCGCCTTGCATTAACATCTCCTTTGGCTAGATTATCGAAGTAAATTATACATGCGAAAGTTGTCCAGCGCCAGGACCACTAATTTAATTTTCTTACGCAATCACTCAGAAACTTCGAATAGGAAAACGAGTGGGACGAGACAGAGATGTAGTTCAACATTAACTGAAATAACACAATAACAAAAAAGGTTACTTTATGCTGATAACAAATTAACAAAGCTACGAGCAGAATTTACGGGTTAAATGTTAGATTAAATGCCCCAAAAGTATAGAAAACCAAATGGAACTTTAACGTAGGTAAAGATTTAAGCATAAACTAAATACACCTAACTTTTTATGTATCATACTTACCTAGTATACATTAATTTGATTTTCAAAAGCAAGGTTTTTAGGGAAAGGGGCCCCTATCTTTATTAAGACATCTAACTCTGGTTTATCCTAGGTTCTAGTTAGGTATATGACGAAAACTGAATAGCAGAGTTTCAGAAAAAAATTATGTAGAATACTGCTGAACTATTGAACCGATCTCCCCCAACTCACTCCACGTCTTCTGGTCTTTGGCCATTGTCCACCAGTCTCCTTGAAAGGAGACGAGATCTTCTTGATTTATTCAGATGTAGAATAATAAGGTTTTTTTCTTCAGTATATGCTGAGAAAAAAATATGAGTTGGCACAAGGCCCACATTTTCACAAAAAAATAAATAAGTCCCTTAGTTATTCCGATCGGCGGCGGCAGCGTTGATATCCAAAATTTTAATTTCTCCCTTTCTTCCCAGAACTCTCCATAAAAAGTAGGTACAACTTTTATAACAAAGTTTGTAAGAGGCTTGTTTTGGTCAATTATTACATACATTATGCCGAATGAAATAAATAGAGTCAGATATTCTGTCGCAAAGCAGTAATGTGTAATTAGTGTGTTCCGGTTTCATACTTTATATATACGTTGTATCATACTTACCGTATAGGTTTTTAGGAAAAGGGGCCCCTATCTTTATAAGAACATCTAACTCTGGTTTACCCTAGGTTCTAGTTAGGTATATGACGAAAACTGAATAGCAGAATTAGGTAGCAAACATAGGACAATGGAAGTTACATAGCTCCTAGAATATATAGTAGAGTGCATGCGGGCTGTTGATGTTACGACAATGTTCATTTGTCTTTCTCGTCAAATCGCACAACTTTACCAACTTTTTCTTTGTTATTTTCCTTTCATTTTATTGTCTTCCATGTTGAAGAAAACTATTTTTAATATGAATTTTAATCTACATGAAAATGTCTTTTCTTTCCCATGATTCGCGATATTATTCTACTAGCTGGTGGCCGCGACTTCGTCTGCGCAGGTATCTTTATAAATTGTAGCCTATGTGTTATTCTGATGTATAAGCTATATTATTGTAAAGTTTCATTAAAATCCATTTAGTAGTTTTTACGTGAAAGAGTAACAAACATCCATCCATCCATCTATCGATCCATCCATCTTTACAAACTTTCGCGTTTATAATATTAGTAGGATAGGATTATACTGTAGTACTGTAGCGGCGCAACACGTAAAGCAATAGCCTCTTTGTAATAAGTAAAAAATTAAGAAAAAATTAAGTTAATGGCTTCATCATCCGATTGTAATATCTACATATGTGTGTTTTTGGAAAATAAAACAAAAAGTGTGGAAGGCGTGTGTCTCTTCAAAATCCACATGAACTTTCGCACTAATGGGAAGGGTATCTATCATTTGTGGTAGCGCAGACTCATCCGTCGCGGTTTTTGATGAAAATCGGTAACTTCAAAAGTGCAGTGGGAGCTCGTGCGAGGTCGTTCGCATAAACACAGTCTGCCATCCGTGAACAAGAATCGCGGCTTCGTAAAATCGCGGGTCGTCGGCAACAACCCTTAGAAAAGTAACCTATCCCCTTCTTTCTTAACCCTTTTTGTTTGTCATTTTCCCTCGTTTACGAGAGGATTTCATGGAATCTTGAGAGCTCACCGCAATTCAAATATATTTTCCCTCAAAACTATCAATTCGTATGCAAGGTGTGGATTCATTTAAATTATTTCTGTGGGTTTCAATGTCATGAATTTGCAAGTAATTGGCTCCTGAGTCAGTCCTATTTGCATTCTAAACGGTTGTGCACGCCGCTTGCATAACGATACCTCCTGTAAAGAAGCTTTAATGTTTTCTTTTCTTTTTAATGAGAAATCTAATTAAGGGGTAATATCGTTTGTTTTCATCAGTTTGCATTTTAACGAGCTCTGGCAAAGAATGTACAACAAAATATTGCAGCACTGATGAGCAACAATGGCCGTCAGCAACGCTTGTACTTAGTCTATAAGCTAACCAACCACGGACAAAAAGATAGAATCTTACATAAATAGCAATTGAAAAAGCTATTTAAAAGACATTGTCTTAAGCACATAAATGTAATATGAATATGATTATGTAATTAATAATGTAAACTAGAAACAGCTTTTGATTTCAAAAATTTCAGAAAAAAAAGATTTATTTACGTATTTATTTATTTACTTTAAATAAAACGGTTAAACAACCAATTCCATTATTTAAAGATTAAAAATAAAATTATGTAGAATACTGCTGAACTATTGAACCGATCTCCCCTAACTCACTCCACGTCTTCTGGTCTTTGGCCATTGTCCACCAGTCTCCTTGAAAGGAGTCGAGATCTTCTCGATTTATTCAGATGTAGAATAATAAGGTTTTTTTTCTTCAGTATATGCTGAGAAAAAAATATGAGTTGTCACAAGGCCCACATTTTCACAAAAAAACAAATAAGTCCCTTAGTTATTCCGATCGGCGGCGGCAGCGTTGATATCCAAAATTTTAATTTCTCCCTTTCTTCCCAGAACTCTCCATAAAAAGTAGGTACAACTTTTTATACTTACCTTATCTTAGGACATCAACTTTATCTCATGAATTAAAACAAAGCAGACTTTTACGAAAAAGTTCTTAAGACGCGGGGTAAAGTTACTGTTTATTTTAATAACACCATCCGTTTTAATATTACAAGTAAGTTGAAAGCCTGGGAACATCTCGCGCCCTGGAATAAAATCTTATCTTAAACCTGTTCACCCTTTATTCAATGCTGTTTATAGCTGTGAAGTCGCAATAATTTTCAAAGCATCCAAATTTAGAGCTTTTGCGGTTTGTTGTGCGTGTTTCTGTTTCATCTTTTAACCTTTAAATGCGAGCAGAAATTAAATTGTTTCTAAGAAAATGTTTATTTCGCCACACATAAAGCGTTCAATGTTTTCGGTGTCTCAAATAACTTTGTTTCTACTTTGAACTTGATTTTCTTTTGTTCTTACTGTTATTTATGGAACATTAACAGTTAGAGACAAACAAAATTTATTCAGCTCAATTCAGTTTTTGTCTATTTTCGGTAATTAATCCGCCGCAGACATCAGCGTCGCAGTGTGGTACCTCATAGCCCACCGTATATATTCGTACGCTCGACCGACGTTCGTGACCGACGTCAGCACAGGAGGAAGCAGGCCTAGTAGTTTGACTTCTATGCTTACTTGCACCAAACTGTCAAAGTTCCTAAGCAATTACTTTACTCGCTTCGTAGTTCTTAACAGTCCAGATTCAGACCGTTAAGAACTGCCAAGCAAGTAAAGTTATTGCTTAGGAAATTTGAAACGTTGGTGCAAGTCGGCACTAATGTTTTAAGTACGAATTTTACTTAGGATAGATTCTTTGATACGCTAAAACTACTAAACTCATTTAGCTGAAATGATTTACAGGTTATTATGAGTTCTTAAAGTCATTTACTTTAATATCACACAGGCGAAACCTCGGACAGCAAACTGGCTAGCGAGAGGAAAGAAATAAAGATTTGGTGTTCCACGTAAACGGATTTCAAGCAGTCAGCTTGTCACTCAGACCGAACGAAGCTCAAAGATTTATCTCAGGCGTGCTAAGGTGTGCTTGTTATTACAGTTTGTTTTGCAGATAGTTGGTAACACAGAGTTCCTCAAAAGGCTCTATCTTACGCTGATTACGACCCTTTAAATAAAAGGAAAGAATTGTGGGAGCGTGTTGAACTGCGGTCGTGTGAAACAGTTGAAATAGAAATTTATTTGAAAATCGCTGAAGCCAGTATTCTATATTTTATTTTAAAAAGTTTCAAATATGTTAAAAAATCCCTTACCCTTAAAATAATTCACCTTTCCCTCTGCCCCTTACATCGTTTTATGATGATGATTTATAGCCTAGTATTCATTTAGCATATGAATCACATAATTTCCGAGTTACATCAAAATCCTTCAAATAGTAATAGTTCTTGCGTGCTGAACCACCAAAATTAAAGAGATATACATTTATAAAGTCCTAACATATGTATTTTTGTTTAAAAAGAGTACCTACAGTTTTTATGTGTATTTTTATATTGAAAATAAAACAGCATTTATACAAAATATACATAGGTTAAGAATGATGGACATTACGAGCTAAGGAGTTTTCACTTATGGTTATCAAACATGGGTATTTTAACGCCAGAAGAAAACAATAGCATAACCAATACACTGAATAACCTAGGGTTAATATTCTGTAAGGTTATTTATGAGCTTAGAAAACGACCAATAAATCTCTTTAATATTAAATCTTCCACGCAACTAAACCCATTACAACGTCTTAATGAAAAATTTCATCACGACGTCATGTCTTCCCCTCGTACAGTATTCTGTAGATCTACATCATATTTTCAATAATAGACAGAGTATGTTTTATAAAAGTTCTTGAGTGGAGACCGCACCTAAGCAAGCGTAGCGTAGGACGACCTTCGGTTTTATGGACCTTCTTTTTTATGATAATATAAGTGACGAGACGAGATGGGTGCTCTCCTGATAATAAGAGATCACGCCTGCCCTAACATGCACTGCATAACAGCGCTACACAGTATAGCGTACTGTTAAGTACAGATAATCAAAGTTACAAAAAACACCACAACTGACTTCAATAGGACTGTTCTTGTGACCGTAAACACCACTAAAGAGTCGCAAAGCAAAATACGCAATGTTGTTTACTTAGACGACATATTTTTTTTGTTATATGTTTTCAGTTAATTGTTAAAAAACTAAAAAACTAAACCGATTTTGATGAAAAATGGGATAATCTGAAAGTATATCCATTCAAATAAAAAATATCTTTTCCGAACTGTTTGATAAATGACAAAGTTCAGAACTTTGTAACAAATATAAAAAAAAAACCAACACAATTGAGATCCTCCTTTTTTGAAGTCGGTTGAAATATATCAGCAGAGCCTAATGCTGAGATCAGTGTAATTTCAGTTTGGTGATGATGAGTAATGACGTCTATGATGAAGAAATCTCCACCTACGAAGACGACCTAGATATGTTTATTCCTTCCAAATCCAATAACGTAGACGTCAACGTTAAAATGTCGTCAAATAAAGAGTTTGATGCATTTGGATCTATCGGAACGATTGCATGAACGGAACGTAAAATAAAATTGGATGTGATAAAACGAGTAATACCTGCGGTGTGGCCGCGGCATATCGTATTCCTAGTTCTGTGAGAGTGGGGCCATAAGATTATTCTCATTCTCATCAGCATATTTCTTAGCATGCTATAGAGCTAAATTATATTATAGGTAAATCAAAATTATGGGTAATTCATGCTAAATGATAAATAAACATGGGTTACCTATATTTTTTTTTTAACAACATAGGTATAAAAATAGTTGAAAAAGACAAGTACTTCGTCTTAGTCAATATTAGCATTCAAACACATCAACTTTGCAATTTATATCTGCTCTACCATTGATGCTAAACTTGTTTTTTTTTATTAGAAATTAATAATTAATAATATGAATGGTAATTAAATGTACTCTTCTCTTTGATAAGTGTTCTTTCAAATATAAACTTATTAGACGAGAAATTTGCTCTCCTGACCAAAACAGTGCTATGCATAACTTAAAAATTACTAATTCTAATGCAGCACCACTACTTAATAGCGCCCGTTAACATCGAATTGCCTATCGATATAACACGCTTCCGCTCTCGCTCCGCTATCCTCTTAGTCAGGAGCACCTCAGCAGTTAGCACAGAAATGACATCGGCCATATACCGGTACATGGTCCCAGTTCAGGTTTATATCGTTAGGAGCTGAGAGTCACGCCCAATTGGACGAATCGTTTTATTATACGAATGCACCCTTCGAATGGAAAGAGGAAGTACTTTAGCAATTTTCATTTCTTCGTGCCTTGTCTTCACCATTTGTGGTGTTATATGAGTTGCAAACTAAGGTAGACAATATTGTATACTAGTAACAGTTGCTGCCCATAGTTTCGCCTGTATGGTATCTGGGTTATTAGGAATAATTAGATAAATTGAATAGGTGTTTTGATACAGTTGTCCAAACTAGTTCGGAGTGTATAACAAAACCGACCTCGCTAGGTTAAATATATATAGATATCAGCTACCAGCTATGTATGTAAAATTTTGGACCTAAGATGTGTGTCTATTGAAATAAATATATATTTGAATTTGAATTTGAATTTGTATGTGTGATTGAGTAACGAACATCCGATAGAAATAATCGCGAGCGATATATAAAATGGATATACTTAAATAACCCCCTATAAAGGTGTTCCTACGAGCGTCGGTGTTATAGGTAAAATAAAAAGGTGAAATCGTTATAAAAAGTGAGTTTTCTCAATTTCCGTTAACCCACTATGCTCAATCGTGAGGGAGGGAACGCTGTATTGTAGATGCACCTTTTTGCTATCATTGTACAAAGGGTCAGATTCACTTTGCATATCAATTCGACTTCCGCGGCTGTTACTGTATATAAAAATGGTAATAAGCTGTTATTCGCACTGCATATCTTCACATATTTTACTAGTGTTTTTATTTTACATATTTTTCATGTGGGGTTGTTTTAGATTTATGGGAATTACTGCGTTAGATTTTTTCTAGACAATTTTCTCGTGGGCGTGGGTTACCGCTTTGAAATACAAATAAGTTTTTGAAAATTGATCAAGGTACTGAAGCAAGAAAAAAATCTTCTAAACGTATTAAGTGGTTTTGTGCCAAGGTTGTATTACGTATTACGAAGAAAAATTGGAAAGAATATTTAAAAATGAAATAAGGTTTATTTTGATTTTACGTCAAAAAAAACAAGGAATACATTTGAGAGATTTAACTTGACTTATTTTAAATATTTTCTACCTTTGGTTGATTTTATCTATCTATCTGCTATCAGCTATCCTGTTACATATTTATTTTTATTTTATTTATTTGGGACAACAAACAACTATTATATATACATTTATACATATTATAATAATTAAAACATCTTACATTAACTATATTATAGCCCACTGCGTTATCCACAAAATTATAAATCAATTTTACATAGGTATGAAGGCACTAGCGGGTCGGTAGGTAATAATTATAAATACCAACGTGAGCAACTTATAGAAGTAATGTAGCAATAGTGAGTAATAGATAAATAAAAACGCCTACTAAACGGTGAAGGAAAACAATTTCACTATAACTATGTATATATATTACCTAGAAGCTTGATCTGTTGTCAGAGATTTAAAGCAACAAGGAGACCTGTTCAACGCAAAATAATCTTTTACTATTCAAATCAAAGGCAAACACATTTTTATCTCAATTCCTCATTAGCACACTATCCTAATGTTTATGTAATTCAGACCTAAGGTCTTATATTTATGTTCTCCAAAGACATAAAAGTATAATCCTAAATTCTGGGTTGGACGACTCGGGTCGTTTGTGTTCATTAGTTAGTGTCCACTAATGGTAACGGCTATGGGCGGGCGAAACGGCCCTGAAAATGGTATTGTACGTTTAACTGCTCCAGGCAAAGATCATCATTGCAACAGAGGAGTTATAAGTAGTAGATTTCCTAAATTAAAAAAAGCATGGCTCCTGCGCTACTGCAGTTCACATTTGTGTCAGAACTTGGCGCAAGTTTACTGTACTTTGAACTGTTTAATTGAAAGGACAGACTATTCATCATAATACTTATAATATATATAATAATAATAAACATAATTCTATTAAAAAACAGTTTTCACACCTTATTTAGGTTAGGCATGTAATAAATTACTAAAGTTTGTATAATTCATATTACATTATTTCAAGATTAGAATATTATTGAAATGGAATTTAAAATTGACAAAATCGTGATGGGTGGACTATTGTAGAGAGATAATTGATTGTATGATCTAACCTAACCACGTGAATCTTCTTTGAGACGTTTAGCGTTCTGAACCACAACCATCATCAGGCTGTATAACACTTATGATAGTTGTAGAACTCTGAAAATATTATCTGGACCTTACTTAATCTTTGCAATTGGCATTGTGGACGATCTGGCTTTACCGGATAGTTCAAAGCACCTGCAATTGTTTTGGGAATTATGATTTTCAATAGTAGCGGTTTCCTGTTTGCCGGAGGCCATTGATAGTGCAGTGGTGGAAATTTAGAATAGATTTTCAGTCTAATATTAATTTTGGTAATGCTACGTAATTACGTAAAGTAAGGTTCTTGCAGCTCTGCAACTAATGAGTATCAAATGCGATATCATTTGCCGACCACAGTCATTGTTCATGAATGTTTCCCATTTGAGGCTTGGTTTAAGGATAGATGGAGTTGTTTAAAATTATATGTATTTTTTTTGTTTTTTTTTATTCTAGATATTTGCAGCGAAAATATTTATGTTGATGATGATGACTGTATGAAGTATAGTTGTTTACATCGATAGGTGAAAAATTAAGGCCGCCAGTTGGAGATAATAATATATACTACTATATATATTAATTTTTGGTAACTATGGTTAGTTCCAACATCATACTCTATAAATTGATTATCTAATTTGTCTTTGATTTCTTTAGGTAGGTGTGTACCAGATCTTAATTTATTGAAGCAGTACCCAATAAATTTCTAAGGCAGAAATATCCTTAAATTAACAACGGGAATCAATTTCACACGCGCTCTGAACCCGGGCAAAGTAATCGAAATCGTAGATTTATAGCGTTAATAATTAAGTAAGTTTGGTAAGCGTTAACTTTGCCGGTTCGCGCTAATCGCTGATATAAACTTACGTGAGAAAGTAACACTTGGCAAAGTAAATTAGCAGTTTAACATTTATAATTAAATTTGAAATTTGAGCTAGTAGGTATTTGCGATTGTAGAAAGCAACGCAATTCGCAATATATTGCAAGACTCAGCCTAGTAACAAATAAGCTGGAATTCTCTTTCTCATCCAACATTATTCCATTCTCGAGTCCCGACTGTTATCCGATACCCCTGAAACTTTCAATATATTGTTCCTCGCTGCGACAGAATCCTTGGTAATATTCTTGGAATTTCTCGAATTGGCTAAGTGGATAAGCATTATCTAGGGATGGTTTAATCACCTAACCCTTTCGAGCGGATCCGTAATGATAATAAATTCAATATCCGCAAATCATGGGCTTGGGATAATACAATTTAGCATGATGGGGTATATAATACCCATCGAGATAATATAAGGTCAATGCGACCCTACGATACAGCTAATGGCGAATCGATGACACGGAAAATCGGCGAAAATATTGACTTAGTCGATTGACATATCCGGTTTCATAATTAAGGTACAGTCAAACAAACGTGTCATTATTATTTAATTGATTTAAATAAGATAAGATTAAGATAGTTATGAAAAACCAAATATTGGTTTAAGTATAAATAATTGAATAGCACAGAGTAATCAAGAAGGTAACATAATGGTAGGTTTTCAAAGTTTAAAATACAAAATTGTGCGGACAAAATACCAAGTAATTATAGCGGTAATTAAGTTATGAAAATGCGCACTGACCGTGCGAAACACATTTACACACGAGTGCCTCACAGAATAAAACGAGCGACCTCAATCTTTTTTGGCCAAAGATATCAGGAAAAAGCCAGTTAGTTTTTCGCATCATTAAACAATAGCTTTAGGGAATAGCAGTTACTGAAAAAAAGGCTTTTTATCAAAGCTCTGCAATTGTAGCGGCAATACTCAGCTTTTCCTGCTCAAAAGATATACGATTGTCGCGTCGTGACGGCAAAAAATGAATCCTTAAAACAAAGAGCTTTCTCCAACTACTCATTCCTCACATTTCATTTGATATCAATCACGGCTTACAAGTCTCGGCTTGCGCTCGGCTTCTGTCGGTACTCTTCGGAACTGCCGTTTGCAACGACTGTACCCCAGTGAGCTTACGCCGCTACGAAGGCCGCACGTGTAACGAAATTGTAGCGCCGTCGGTTCAAGCGTCTACGAATCTCGTAGCGTGTAGTGGGGAACTAACTTTGGTGGTTCATGTGTATTGTGTGAAGCTATGGTGATTTAACTAGTTCAAGGATCAGCGTCCAAATTGAAACAGTTGCTACTGTCGTTTTATGGTGAGTACAATTTACAGAACCCTTCCAGCACTTCAGCCGTTATTAAATTACATTGAGCTCTGTTATAAAATTTAATCGCGAAATATTAAATTAATTTCGGTATGGAGTAATAAGAGGGTTTCTTCTTACCATTTCATCAGAATTTTCGTATTATTTTTGGAAGCATTACTTTATTCCATCGTGGCGTGTCGAGCTGCTTGTTAAGTTTGGGTTGACATTTGACAGCACACTTATTTCTTTTCATGGCACGTGTATCCCATTTTTTTCCTTCAACGAATAAAATACTTTTCCACATTTTGCGTGTGAAAATTGCGTATTAGGATTTGCTGGCGTGACATGAGTGTTTATTTTTACTGGTAAATCTCTCTATTAACAGAGTTTTTGGTAGCCTTTGAAAACATTTATGAATAGGCAAAATATATTCTTGTCGTTGTGACAAGACACTTTAAAAGTTCTTACTGATTGTAACAAAAAAGAGTAGCAGGCACTTGTTTATGGTTATTTTAAGGCTATACTGATATAACGCAACCATTTTTTCAACCGATACGTCGATTGTTAAAACACTTCGAAAACAAACGAACATCTTTTAATTATAAAATTTCGTATTCAATTATTTTGAATTATTTGCAAGACATCAATAAAATAAATATTTACCGAAAAAAGATATTTTGAATTTAAAATTCGCATTAATTTATCAACCGTGTTTCATTATTTTCGGTAATTATAACCAACCAGTCATCGAAATCACGTTAATTAAATCGGCGGAATCAACCACAATGATGAGGCTAATGGAAATACGTAATCTGTGGTAATAAGCTTAACAAATATACGTTTGACGAAATAATAAATTAAGGGTAGTTTTGCAATTACCTGCTGCAAAAAACCCGATACTAAGGTTTCAAAATTAACTATAAGTAGTTAATTTTAAATTCTATTTTTATATTTTTTGTTTTTAAAAAACGAAATTGCACGCCCGAGACGGCGGAATATATTGATACCAATGTAAATATTTAAGATCTGTAAAAACATATATTTCATGCAATAAATTAACTTTGAACTTTGAATTTTACCGTTTGTCATGGGTCACATCACTTGTACCTAAATGCAAAAAAAAACTTAACTTATTCATTAAAAGGATGTTTCAGTCGAGTATAAAATGGATGAATTTGGATTTTAAACAAAAAAACATTCGAGTATAAACAAGATTTTTCACGAAGAAATTAAACTTTAAACTGAAATGAGGGTCTTTTTCAAAATTCATAACAGTGACATTCGAAAATCAAAAAAGGTTTCTAGCAGATTTCTAATGAAAATAGTTATGTAATAAAATTATTTAGAAATAAAATAATTTAAGTATGTATATGTAAATAGTATACAATTATAGTATATTATAAAAAAAAATGGAATTGGCAACCCATTTTATACGACACTTATTGATAGTATTCGCGAAGAAACTGATAGATTAAATATGAGCGTACGTTAGGTACCTGCAAATGTCAAATGGAGCTCGTTAATGGACTGGCACCACAAGATCCCAATACAGCATTCTACACAAGACATGCCGGACTGCCTTATCAAACATTCCCAAGTCCCATTAGTGCATACGCCGCCCGCCCAGAGATGCACTATTCCTGTATACGTTCGAATACGTGTAGGTATAGATCTATACTTACCGATAGTTCTCTATAGGTAGGTATACAAGTGCTTTCTATGAACACACGATAGGTCCATGGTGGTGAATATTACTCAGGCTAGGTGTTTTTAAGTGGTATCCCACGTAGAGAAAGAATTTTCCTATGATTATTGTGTTAGATAATATAGCGATCACTGGTTCAAAAGTGTTTCGATTTGAAGATTAGCTAGTAGAATTACTAGGCTTGTAATACTGACGTTATGTCTCAAAGTAGATAAGCGGTAAAACCGGGATATATGCCCTAGAAGGACAAGTTCCCCGTTTGCTAAAACCTTACTTTCAAAAATCAAATGACAGTAGATAATTATTATAGGTATGCAGGTACTTAAGAGGATATGTGAAACTGTCAGAAATGACAGCTGCCGATTTGTAAGACAGTGATAGCGCAATTAGACACCTTACCCTGTGGGAAGAGGTTAGATATAGATTTTTGTCGCTCAAAAGTAAGGGACGTAAGCGACAAATGATAAAACATCGTATTGCTTGAAAGGTATTGAATTTATAAAAAAATCATTTTACATTTATCTAAGTTCTGTGATTACTCACTCAATAGTATAAAAATAAACCGAAAATATTCTCTAGATTCGGAGGATGGATGTAAATCAGATTTTGAGAGTCACCAATCGTGTCTTACATTTATTTAGATTAAATCCTCAAGTAATCACTGTATTAACATCAAGTTTGTAAACTGTACCGTTACCGAGTAAAAATGAAACGCAGCGACTCCAAATTTTCACATAGCATCTAATACTAGCTGACGGCTGCAACTTTGTATGCGTTGCGATTTTTCAAATTTCCTTGTTTAGTACGCATTTTCAGCTCTTGACGAACATACCCTCCCAATTTCAAGTGTCTAGGTTCAGCGGTTTGATCTGTTCGTTTTATATCAGTCAGTCAGTCAGGACTAAGCCTTTTATATATATATATATATATATAAATGAGATTACTTTACCTATTATTACTTTAATTTGATTTTCGAAAGTAAGGTTTTTAGGAAAATGGACACCTTCTAATAATGATGCACTTGCCTATGGGAATGATGAATTAAAGCCCTGTTTAGCACGGTTTTGATCAAGACCATCAGAAGATCGCATAAATCGTCTTGTCACTAGTTTTTATTTTTAAACTCTACTTATTCTGCGCAGGATGAAAAATGTAAATGTTGAATAGTTGTCGTCTATATTCAAATTTTATTTATTTGCAATCAGCCTTTATGGCGACATACAAACAAGGTGCAGTGAATGATGGGTTTATTTAACTGAAATAGAGTTGACTTTTCATTACTCCGCAGCTTCTTTGAAGATAAAGGATGCACAGCACACCCTAGTAAGTAATTATAGTTTGTGTTTTAGTATCGGTATTATACAAACATCTTCTTTACATATTAAAGTTAAATTTCTCGCTTTGATAAAGAACATTGACTTTAATTTAGAAAAAATATACGTATCCAATTATTTAGCTTAATTTGGCTCAGATGCTTAAACTTTCGCGATTATCACACATAGTTATTAGATTGTAACGGGTATTTATCGCGCTCACCACCAATGTTGCTACGTCCCATAGCATAGTATATAAAAACATAGGAGGTGAGCGCGATAAATACCCGTTACAATCTAATAACTATACTGATGCTTAAGTTCATACTTCTTTCTTTAGTCAATTTATTTTATTAAGGTGACCAAAAATGAGTATATGTATATACATATGTTACGGGTAATGTTAGAAGATGTAGTAAGCCTAGGTTTACCCGGGTTAACTTAGTATTACCCACCCTTCTTCGGTGGCAATCTGGGCAATTACTTCTTTCGGAAGAGAAGATGACGACAAACCAACTTTGATATCATACCCGAACATGGCTGTATAATGAGATCGTTTTTTTTCCATAGTGAAAACGATTTTTCGTGCTCGAAAAGGACGCAACACCTAACATTACCCAGCCAGTATTGGGTAGACCTAGATGTGTATGGGTAGATCCCGAATTAAAATGTATTTCATTTAATTATTCGGACTTTACCCAATAAGCTTGGGTAATACTAAGTAAACCCGGGTAAACCTAGGTTTACTACATCTTCTAACATTAACCGTAACATATATATCTATCTAATTATTTAATATATTACTACAAGCTATATAAATATATTTTTATTTCCAAGGGAAGCGCTTTATTCACTGCGCCGCACTGCGAATAACTCCGCACTATCTTTGATTTCCGTTACAAAAAAGGCCGGCTCCTATATTTCATTCCAACAGACTCCAGAATAGGCCCCCGGGGTGTGTAATATCCGTGAAATATGCGTTTGGTCGAACACAAAGCAACAGTTCGCCCTGGTTCGCGTCGAGAATTCCAAATATTTCAATATCGCAACTGCACGGTATTTTGAAAAAAGTGCAGCTGCCCCATAGCAATTTTATATTAAAAAACATTATCGAGCTTGTATCTACTGATATATTTTAATTATCATCATTTTTTTTTAAATATTTAGCAAAGGTCAGTTTTTGACCAATTTTTTCCTGTTGTAAAATGTAGTTTATGTATATTATGTAGTATTTAGCTTATCAAAATATATTTTTATAGGCTTGGATCTGACTGACTGACAGTATTTAAGTTTGGTTTTCTCGGTCCTTTTTCACGAAATCACTTCCACACATTGCAGGAAAGATGTAACACATCAAAAATAAGCTAAAGCATAGATACAAAATGTATCAATTGACAAGTGACAAATGTAATGGAAAAAACAATTTTATCTACTATTTCAAAATATCTTCCATCCGCTGCTCGCTTTTAATCCTTACTATTATTTTCAGACACCATAATGGTTTCGATAGGCTACAAAAAACCTTTTAACCCGCTTTGGCTCTCTTGTATGTTTATGTTCATAGTTTTTGACGGGAAAATGTAGGGTGCATTACTCTGGCAGCAACGTATAAAGCTGACATGTAAGTACGATGTATAGCAACTCAAAGGCTCAGTTTACTCAAGTTTAGTTTAAAAAAAAAATTGTAAGAAGATAATTGTCTGTTTAATAATTGCAAAATAGTTTAAAACATAATTAAATTTGCTTGTGTCATTACAGTTAAAGTTATGTTGCCTTTTTTAATACAAAGTTGTTAGAGTTTATCCTTGATAATTAACTTTTGTAGGTAAGTCATGTAACTTTTGGCAGTTACTTTAGTTTATGTATTTGAATTTAGTTGAAATTAAGATCAGGACAATAATCATGTCACAAATAAAAAAATTACAAAAATAGTAATGGCTACTTTTGCATTGACTCGAAATATTATGGAGATTTCTATGTCATTAGACTTATGATGTTACACACGGAACCTCTAAAAGGCTGAACACTGCATCAACCAAGGTTCTGTACAGTAAACTTACTGAGATAAAGCAAGTTTCGGCTTCGCTCTAGCATTGAGTTACGGTTTAATAACGTGGAAGCTGCACTAATTAGCTTTACCTACCTATGGACCGGGCTTAATTACCTCGGAAAAGGAGAACTGAGATTCAGGTGTTGCAAGAAATTATCAAGAAAATAAATCACCTTATATTATGTTTAAAATCACCGCGTCCGTTTAGTTAGGTATCTTCATATCACAGAAGTATTAAATTAAATAAAAAAAAAAATAATAGAAACACAATATAGTACATTGAAAATGCGACCAAGAAAAGGGAGCCACATTGGCTAACTTCTAGTACATACATTTTGGTCCGATGCTAATTTTCGAAAAAGAGAAGTAACAGGGTTAAATAACTATTGAATGTTAAAACTACTAGGCTTTTTCATTCTCAATAAAACTATACCGTAAAAAGTAACAAACATTATTTTAATTTTTATTGACAGTGTGTATGAAAACGTGTTCTTTGTGAAAAGTATTTATTCGGTATACTGGCTTAACTTTGTGAAACGTACAGATAACAAATCCCTTCTCACCAAAAAGGCAAAGCAAAATAATCGAATTCCAAATGGTAAAAAAAGGTGAAAGCTAAACATATAGAATAAAGTTATAGGCAGTTGAGTAGACGGTAATTCAAGCAAGACCTAACTACGTGAAACGCTAAGAAAAATGTCTACGTAGAAACAAAAGCGAGCTACAGAGAAAAGTAACTCAAAACCATAACTAAAGTACGCTTTTACTGATCGAGTCTATATCGAATGTCAGGAGAAGGTCAGAGAAGTCAAGGTTATTGAAAGGTGTCCTATATTATATACAATGGGCATTGTTTTCGCAATAATGAAAGACTTGATGTTACTCTCAAGCTCCTCGTACAAAGTAACGACCTTGGAATTTCTTTCGAAGAGGCAAAAAGGCACTTAGTATACAACACGTTTTCTATATATCTTTATTGTTTAGAAGGGACGATACAAGGCGTTTTTTATGGTTTAACCTTTCCATGACCAGAACAGAGCTACATGGGATTTTTAATTACTTTGGAGCAAAACACAGTTCCGTTCGTTAAAAGAAAATAAAGGAATTTTTACACCGAAACGTGGAGGTTTTTTTTTATCAGATAAGTAAAAAGTAAGTAATTTTAAACAATAGGTACTCTCCGAACTTACTGATTTAACGTTGCACTTCACTGTTTTCAGTTTCCAAAAATACTGCATGTTGTAGATAATTTCACTCATACTGCTCACATGAGGTATGCCGAAACCACTCAAAATATCAAAGTACTGTTTTCACTACGTAAAATATTAAAATACATCAAATTTTTTTACGTATGAAATTCTCGCATGAAGTTCGCGTTTCAGATTGTGGCGATTTGTCAATTTTGTAAATTTAAATTTTTTTTTGCACATAAATCATAAAAGCAGAAAATGTATTAGACATTAATACATCAAAACTTGTTATTTAGGAATACTTCAAGATTATAATAACATTTGACTTAATTATAATTATATTTATAGGCTACATGATAATTTTTTTATATATTGTACACCACCAATTTTTAATTATTAAAAAAAATTAAATGGGCAATGCAGACGGGGCACAACGTTGTCTCTGTGCAGTCAGAATTTTGGATTTCTACAAAATGGCAGAGTAACAGCGGAGCGAGTGCGGCGCCCGAGCCGAGGTTTTGCGGGCTGGCTCGAGCTAGGTACCCGGGTTTGCCAAACGATGATTATTATCAATTAAATGTACCGCCTGACGCAAATCCATAGGAAAACTACTAGCGGTAACAGTTATCCAATTTTAATTAAATTTATTTTGTTAAAAATTCGACTTAATTTTTTCAAGTTTTTTTGCTGTATAAGTGTTCAGTAACGGCAACTGACTATGCGTATTTTTTTATGGGGATTAAAAATTGACTGTGTATATATTAACAAAGAATAGGCTTTTTCTTTAAAATGTGTAAGTCGGCTAGGTATTTAATATTGCTTTTGTTTCTCAAGTAAATACCCACTTTAACTAATTACTTAGTATATTGCCATCATCAACAATGAAACTTGGAAACTTGATACCTATTGTTTGAAGATACAAGGGAGGATTTACTTTTCTATTTCGTGTTTATTCGGAGGAAAATTGTAATGCCAGTTACTGCAAATAATAGAACAAGAACATTTAAAATAAATCACAACTTATAAACATGATCAAATCCCATTGGTAAAAAAATCCCACAAAATAACATAAAGAGCATTAATTTTGTCTTTTTCAAAATAAAAGTAAAATACTAAGACAATGGAACTTGGCCAATAAAAGAGGGAGAAAAACCTCGGAAAAAACGCATTATATGTCTTACATTGCCGTTCTCACCCACTCGTGTATAATTCACACATTTGCGTCTCATTGTTGTTTAGTGGGAAAAGTTTGTGAAATGGCCCGAATTGTTATGTAATAGCGTATTTTAGTTCATATAAATGTTGTCTATGACCATTAGCTAGAGTTTTTGCCCCATTTCACGGTATTTTATGAAAACGTATACATAAATCCAAAATGTATTCTTACTGATTTTGGCTTGTTATGTTTTGAACATTGTAAGCTTTCGACAGCTTATATGTAAGATATAAAAAGTTAGAGAAGATTAAGGAAAATCCGGGAAATTTTGTCACATCAATCAAGTCGCAAATCGCGTTTCATCGATCAAAATGAGGTCTAAGTATGAAGATCTTACATGTCTTTCATATTAAAAGTTTCAACAGCATCCTTGGTTGAATTGCGTATTTTTTAATTTCTTATTCCTACTTAATATGTTTTTAAGTTTTTTGCCAAGTGTGATCATACAGTAACGGCAAATGATTATGCTTTATTTCTGGTATTTAAAAACTTGTGGTGTAATCATTGTACCAACCCCTTCTAGTAATAAAAAATAATATTTTCAAAGTCCATACCACCAGCATACAAATTAATTATAAAGTATAGCACTGCAGTAGTACGCCTGCTTAGCTACGCTCGGGTTGTATTTTTTTCTAATTTCACGGTAGTAAGGACTACGGTTTCCGCTGCGTCGCCCAAATTGCCACTTGCGGAGATGACGTCATCAACTAACTATACTCCTGCCGCAGCGCCACTTCAACTTTTAATTTTGTCTCACGTTTTGTTAAGACGGAACTTCTATTTACATTATTCGCGGGTTAAAGCCTCAGCGTAATGAGAACTGAACCGTTTTCGCTGGTATTTTTGTTAGATTTTTTTGTTTTTGAGTTCGCCGTAGCTTGGATTTAAGCTTTTATTAAAACCTCTGCTTTTTAAATATTTTGTGTGCGAGTTGGTTCAATAAAACTCACGTCATGGTTTTTTCTTGCCCATTCCATATATATACCTTGGCGAAAAGTTTGTGTGATGTTTTTTTTTTCCATTTACCTTTTATATATTTTCTTGAAATTTTGTAACCGCACTTTCACCTATTCTAACCTAAAGTGATACAATGGGGTCCTTACAATCTAAAATCAAAATGTCACAGGAAACATTACATCTAAGCACTATGAAATCATAGTTTAATCTGCGACTGCGATGCAAAACAAGTCTTTAACTTGACTTGACTATAATCATGAAATATAGTTAAATTAAAGGTAGATTTTTCTAACGAATGATACGGATAAAAGTTACGATATTAGAATGTTGCTGCAAGGACATAGAAGACCTCCTTGGTTTTCGAAGTCTATAGGCTAGAACTAGTTAGAAGTTAGTACTAGTAAGACATATTTATTGGACTCTTAACTTTTAGATACTCAATGCTCAAATCTATGTAAAAAACATCACACTTTGCAAGGAGGCTAGTTATACGCTCCGATATACAGTTGTCAAAACTAGTTCAGAGTAGGTATTATAACGAAACCGACCCCGCTAAGTAAATCTATTTTTATATATCACCTGAAATGTAACGTTTTTAGCTCTTAAGATTGTGTCTGATGCAAATAAATACATTTAAAATTTGACTCTAAAAGTCTAGAAGAAAATATATATTAAAATGAAGAAAATTCCAAGATTTGTACTCTTGGCAGCAAAAACAATGGTAAAAAATGGAAGTTTCGAAAACGTCCAGTTACTCGAAATCCGTGGGATTTTTACTGGGTACATATTTTCATTTTCTGATCAGTCCTGAAGTCCCCCACTCGCACCTGAAAGATTATCCACTCATTACAAAACACCCTGTATAACGAAACCGACCCCGCTAAGTTAATATATTTTTATATATCACATGCAATGTCACGATTTTAGCTCCTAAGATTGTGTCTGATGCAAATAACTATATTTGAAATTTAACTCTTAAAGTCTAGAAGAAAATATAAATTCAAAAGGACAGAAGAAGCCAATGTCACGCATCACCGTTGAATAGGTATCCATCCCCGTCAGCTTCAAGAATGTAAATGTGATGGAGACATATCGTATTCTCGCTCCGCTGAAGAGAAACTGAGTGCTACGTTTTGTATTCACGTTTCTTAGAATGCTTGCACATGATTCGGTTTGCTGCATGACACTGCGTTTAGTAACTAGCACCGAATCGTATTAAATTTTTGAGCTTTGGCTGGTTTCCAAAAATACAATAGGTATATTCATACATCTTTGAACCCAAAAACAAAACACTCCATGTAGGCTCTACCGTACTTTTTGTTACAAGTGAATGACAAAGTTAATAATTAAAAAATACATGTATTAACTTTCCCTTACTAATGCGATGTATGCACGAGTTTAGGTAAGTACCTACTATACTATAAAAAAAAGAGTATATATAAGTATTGTATCATTTATCTGGTTCCCATTGTACAAGCTCTGCTTAGTTTGGGGCTAGATGGCGTTGTGTGGAATGTCCAAACATTATTATTATTATTAATATCTTCTCTGTAGTCTGAATGATATGAAGCTAAAAACTAAAGCTAAAGACTTAAAAGTACAAATCCGGTTAAATTTTCTAGCTTTTCCCATAAAATCAGTGTTTACCTTTAATAGGCTATGCACACTGCATAAGACTAAGTTAAAAATTAAAAATAAGTTATTGTGTAATAGCCGTTGGTAATCCAATAAATAAATAATAATAATAATAACATAGTTTCCAAATTTTAACAGTTTTACCAACAGCATGTCACAAAGTATGTGGTACCATGTACAAGGATATTATTCGATGCTTTTTGCGGGAGAAAACAATAGCATCCATTTGGAGTAAAGAAGATTCAGGCAACAGTACTCCAATCGAGTTATGCTACAATATTGTTTTCTAGTCGTGCTTACTTTTTGTAAATTGAACCTTATCTGCTAAGGAAAAAAGGTTAAGATTATTATGCTGACTGAGTTTTCACCGCAATGTTACAGAATATTTTTCAGGAGATCATTGTGTTCGTGCGGAATGAAACCATAAATGAGGTAGAAAGTAAGTTAGTAGATTATTTATAGATTATTTGCATCACAGTTTCTGATATGAAATTTTTAACGACCCAAATGAATGTCATGGAATGTTATGTCTTATCAATAAGCAAAATATATTGCATCTGTATTATATATACTTAATTTAAATTCTGTTAACTTTTTATTTATGTCAGTTTTTTATGTCAGTGAACCAATAGAAGCGAGAGTTGGAACTTAAGGCCCAGAATCCCGCGCGTCATTATTGCATTCGCATAATTTGTACATTTTTGAAGATATAAATTGACTGAATAAAGGTCTAAAAAGCGAAGCGGTGAATTTGTTACAACAACCTTATTATATTTTTGTTATGTTTAACATAAGAGAAAGATTGGGCAAAAATGTTTTTACCTAATCTCCATGTAACGTATCGAAACAACATGTGCGAGTGATATAACGGTGGAGGGATTCTGGGCCTTAATTAGGTACGTAACATAAAACCAAAAATAAGTCAGGCTGATTAAATCGAACAACACAACAGAAAATTGTACTTGACGTTTTCTGAGAAAGGTCCATTGATTTCACGGCACGTCAAGAAACCAATCCTTGGGTCGACCGCAGGATATCCCTTTCCTATTTCCATTCATTTTATATCTATTCGAGGCGTTCTGCCCAAAGCATATAAGGTGACATTCTTGAAATTTATCCTCTACGTCACGTAGGTACTCAACTCTCAGAAAGTGGTTTATTATTTTTGACCCTCAGTCTGTGGCAACAAGTTTTATTGATAATAAGTTCTTTGAAATAATTTCCGATTGCGTCTGTTTGTTTTCCTATACTTTCATTTTGTAGAGTCGGTAGCGATATAAAAGTGGGAGAGAGCAAATATTAGTATCTACAATAAATTTGTATTTCTCGATCTCATTAATTGTTCACTACATAGAGGTACGTATCTTCTTCCAAATGAATCTTGCTGTCCCAAACGGCTCATAATCAATTACATTTTTATATTATAACTCTTAATATTTATATTTTATGCTACCTATGTTTTTATGCATGGCGATTCTTGGTTTTATACTTCCGTAGTCAAACGCAGTTGTTTATGACTAGCATAAAAATAATGTATAACAATAGCCACTAACAACTTAATGTCCATGATTTATTGACGTAGCGTATCGATGTCCCAATCAATACACCGTACTGCAAAAATGAAACCACCGACAGTAATAGCCGAGTATTGCCAAGTCACCTAGTGTTCAAAATTCACGCTGAATTCACCATATTTCATTTCCGTCCGCCGTTGGAATAACAATGAGTGAAGCACCATGAATACTAAGTAGACAAACAGTTTATTTCGTTAATCGTACAAACAAGAACTTTCAGTTTGTATTACTCTATCAAGGTACTGTAGGCGCCAAGATTTGTAAATAGTAAGGTTTTAAAACTTGCTCAAATTTGCAACAAAAAACATTGCTGCAATTATTGCTTTTGTTTTAGTTATGTTTTGATCAAAATAACTCAAATATATTTATTTCAATAGACACACATCTTAGGTCTAAAATTTTACATACATAGCTGGTAGCTGATATCTATATATTATTTAACCTAGCGGGGTCGGTTTTGTTATACACTCCGAACTAGTTTGGACAACTGTATCTCGGTAACTAACTGTAACTTGTGTGATATTCACGAAATACAAAGATTGAGTGATTAATTTATTTTTAATCTCCGTTAAATTAGTTTCACTTATTTTCCCGTTTACACCACTATCTCGTGTACGCGATTACCTACATCAGCTTTTTGCCTCATCAATCACTTCTTATCAATCCGTGAAAGAAGATACTTACTCATTAGATTTCTGATACAAGATATTTGTTTCTCTATCAAGGCAAGTGGATGATCACCTCGAGTAAGCTGGCTTATACGATTGAAGGGCAAGCCTTTATTATCATTTATAAGTACAAGTTATTTCTACCCTTTTTGAAGGGCTTCCTTGCTTTTCAGTGTTATAGAAATACATATCAGCAGCAATATACCAATACTTATAGTAAGTAATAAAATAACTTGTGACATTATTTTGATTTACAGTTTCATTTAATATGTTTTTGTGAGCTGTTTTAGAAGAAATGATGAACTAAGCCGACGATGATCCAATGTTTTAGGAAAACGCTCACGTGCCTTGAATAATCCCGTCTTCACCGCAGCTTGTGCCGTCTAGCGAGGCCTTTAATGTAAGTTTTATGCTGGAACCTTTTGAACCGAAACAAAATGTCCTTAATGCCAGAAGAGATTTCACGTCTTTTTCTTCCAAAGAATTCTTTGTCGTGAGAATCGTCCAAATCTTTCCGCTGGGACTTCTAAACGACGCTAAAGTGCGCACAAACAATGTTGAGATAGTGACACACGATAATAGCTGGCTCTGGTTCTCTGGAAATGGATTAAAAAAGTTTTTAGTTTTCATATTGTTTCGCTGGTTTCCTGCTGCACTAAAATTCTCACCAAACAGCGTCCGTGTCAGTTTGGTCGAAGAATTAATTTTTTAAGGTTTTGTGCAAGTTGTATTGCGAGCGTGTCTTTACATTATCTACGCAAAATTGAATGAAAAAAAGTCCTATTAGTAGGTATGTGATGCAAAATGGGTGGGATTTATATTTTCTATGAAGTTTACATTGTTTGTGCACTTGTGTATACAATTCATTCAATCAAATACTCACATTATTTGCTAGCGGATAATACGCAACAAATCATGCGTTTGCTGAACATAACAGAAATATTTTGCACACGATTTTTCGGAGGAGACATTTCGTACCTATTCTAGTCAACTGCAACCTAAAGTTTTTATTGGCTCAAAGAAAGACGTTCTTGTAGTACAACATACTAAAATAACGAAAAATAAGCGCGAAACCTTCATGAAAATATTTGCAAAAACTTGTGGAAAAATTACACGTATCTATCTATCTACCGCGGTGGCTAGTCATTCGAGTTGTTTCTAAGAACAAGGTCATACACGAAAAGTGTAGGAGTAAATAGTAAATTTGTTTGTAATATAGGTACTTTCAGATTAAACTGAATCTTAACCTGCAGGATTAAATTCGATTACTTAACAATTAAGCCAAGAGCTACTTTGCCGCAGTTATCATTTTCTTTCACCAAAGCTTTTCTGTTTAATGGCTTAATTATATAAAACAAAGACTCACTCCTTTCCAACAATATGTTGTTTAGATGACGACCTAACTTAAAACAAAAGAGCCCCAATTCCAGCTGAGCTGTTATTAAGTACCTTTTTTATGTGGGGAACGCAGCTAATTCTGTCTTTGTTAACATTGTTACGAAAGGATCTCGAAAACTTTGAGATTTATAATTCTGCACCAAATTGGAGGCAAAATCTTTGAGGGCTAAACTAAACCCATACGTACGTAACGTACAATCATGAAAGCTAACGGTTTAATAATTGTACGTTAAATGCAGAATGAGCTGTAATACATTCATACAGAAGATATCTGAACAATTGTACTTTGTGGTCGCACGTTAAGAAAACGTGTAAACGGTTGTAAGTACTTGGTAATTTAATGCAAAGAATAGATCATTATTGTGATTGATAAGTCCATCGCCCTACACTCACCTACGAGTGCAGAAAAACGAAATATCTACTGTATTTTACTCAAAGTCGTAACAAAGCATCTATTTATTTGAAGAAGTCAAGCTTCAAAAGAATCTTCCGGGCAATGAATTTTATTTTAATGTGGAGTCATTAGCCTTAATTGTCGAGGAAGACTATTTTTATTGAGAAACCACAGAATTTGTGATATAGGTATAAGTAAGAATTTTGAGAATCTTTGAATGTGATAGGTTTCAAATACACATTTCACATTTAAAGATTCTCAAAATTCTTTAGAAAAGTTTAGGTATTGATCGGTCTTTCAAACACTTTAGTGGCATAGCTCTGTAAAGTGTGTTATCAAAACAGTGCTTATTATTGCTTTTACGCAAATGTCTTGTTTCACTACAGTTTACCGGCTGGGATATATTTTTGCCGCCGTAAAAGCCTCCATTTTATTACTTCTTTATAATCTCTTGGATGCGAATTTTGACGAGGCCACATATTTTGCGGCTCTTCGATGTAAGTAATAAAAAATGTACAGGATGTTTGTTTACGGATAATAATTTTTGTCCGTTTTCCTCAAAACCATGCTTTTAAGATGTCAAAAAAACACAACTTGATATTCCAATTTTATATTGCTAAAGGCAGTGAAGTAGGTAGAGATCTTAATTTTTCGCAAATTTTTGTACCTCAAATTTCTGAACTATTTATTGTTGAAATATAACTTACTTACCAACTTATAGTTGATACAAGGACTATTTATTATAAGAATAGCCTCCAAGACCAAGACCGGAAAGGGTGGTTCAAAAAGAGGGAAGCCTATATACACAGTAGTGGGTGATTTTGGGCTGATTTTGATGATGTTGATAGCCTCTAAATTTTTTCATTTTACTTTTCATTCTTAATTGCAATTATCTGTTAAGAAGGTAAATAACCTTCTTCCAAATATTTTTCAAATAAGCAGCTTACAATATTATTACGTAATCAAAGCTTGGCATAGTCTAGCGTTCAGTTGATTGATGACGAGCTCCGGCCAAGAGGGCGCCGCTCTCAATGGCGACATAAAAATCGTTGTAATCCTCGCCCAATTGCTTGATTATAGCTGTTAATCTCCCACCAAGATAGAAGCTTAAACGCAACTTGGAAAGTAGCTGGTTCAATTTAAACACAACAGCTTCCGGTTACATTTTTGTAGCATTTCAATAAGTAAACTTTTTTTTTGTTTTGGTTTTTATAATTTAAAATAGGTTTAAGTTTGACTACGACTCACTTGATGGATTTTTTTTGTACGTAACATTGTATGCTTATTGTATAACCAACCATCCATCATATTGTACATCAGTCCATGTGTTTTTCTGGCTAAATATTACTGCATTATAAATGAATACGTAATTGTTATTTTAAAGAAGCCGTTACCTAGAAAATTTTGTTCGGTTTTACTAACTTCATTGATTGCACCAGCTGTTTCTTTATTACGCTATTATAACTTAGGCCTCTTCAGCCCCTTTTTATAGTCCTTGTTTTATTTTCACGCGCAAAATCGTAGGCATTTGCGTCTACTTAACGAAATTGAAACAGGATAGTACATTGCGTAATATGTCTCTGTCTCAACTAAAAGTCCATTTAATGACCTCAAAGAGGATACACTTTTGTAATAAAAATAAGTGGTTTGGGTGAAAAGTGATTGTAGTCTGTAAAGTGAGTGTAGCCTCTCTAAGTAAGTGTGACTCAGTAGGTTTAAACAAACATTAAGAACATTTTATAAATGAAACTATTATTTAAACAAAAAAACAAGAGCTTTTATATTTATACCTGAATAAAAAAAGTTCAAGCATAAAACAAAATCCTAATGCGTTTCCAAGTCAACCCTATCCGTCCCAAGGGACAGAAACATGAAAAAACATTCGTAAATTTAAATTGAAACAAGCCTTCACATAGCCTTTACATAGTGTGTGCTAAAATAGTTTGATTTTTGTTAAAGGATTGTTTCACAATGTTGTTCCATTTCAATCGAATCTGTGTTTCTTACTCAACATTTGAAAATGTGGATTGTAATCTTACAAGAAATAGGGATTTGTTTGAGATATTTGACATAAATATATTTTTAGCCAAATTTTGGATCATGAAAGCTTTTAAACAAAATATGACTAATAAATCATTATATAATGTATATAATAAATATTTAGCAGGTATTTATTCAAACGATTACAACACGCTGAAACTCTAATCTTTTGTGGCTGATAATAGTTAAGGATGGTACATATTATTTATTATTTGGTTAAGGTCCAAAGGAGCAGGTTATAATATAAATGAGGAACCAAACCTATTGGATCCTCAACTAACACCGCTAAATTAACATAGGTACTTACTACTCTCAATTTCCTACCGTTTACTTTAATTTATGATCTTGTAAAAGCAAGGCAGTTTGTTTTCAACATGACCGATCTGATACTAAATGTCGCTTGCATGTGGCAACTTTACCGATATCTGGACATATTTTATGGTAGGATTTTATTACCAAGGCGTAAAGCTACGCCGAAAACCTTGTGAAAGGCCTACGCGGGTCAGTTTATGATTTACATATAGGTACATTGTAATATATATAGATAGCTTTAGCCTAGTACCTATCCACCACGTTGTGTAAGAGTAACTTTTTATGATTTGTATGCATTATCGAGACGTCTCAGAACAAAATTAAAATTGTAATCAAAACATAAAGCAGGGTTTAGACGAAGCCAATAACGCTGGCACCAGTCCCCAGACAAGCCAGCGCTGGCCTGGCTCGTGTTGTTTAGATAAGGCCAATGGATTCATTTTATTTCTGAATTATTCTTGTGTTGAGCACACGTTTTGTGTTTATACAAAATGAATTCGGGACAATGCGGTGGCAGTTGAAAAAGAAATGTATGAAGAACAGTTCTGCACTATTAAGTATTTATCAATATATTAGAGGAA
Source organism: Lobophora halterata (assembly GCA_932526365.1). Taxonomy (NCBI): domain Eukaryota; kingdom Metazoa; phylum Arthropoda; class Insecta; order Lepidoptera; family Geometridae; genus Lobophora; species Lobophora halterata. The sequence goes on from OW052012.1 coordinate 6,903,941, forward strand.
GAAATCTTAAAGAATAAAAGACTGGATGAGAACATGGCTAAGCGATAGATCCGTAACTGGACCTTACAGTTGACTAAAAAAATGAGTTTTGATTTCAATCATTTCCCACTTTTGGCATATCTTGGATTTTTTTGGAAAAAAACACTATTACAAGAAAAAAAGCCTTTTTATGTTAAGTTTAATAGCACATCATACTCTAATAGGTTTAATAAAACTATGCAAAAACTGTTAGAACGAAGATCCCACTCTATACTTGAATTACTGGAAATGCTGTTTTAAAACTGAAAATTTTGTTGTTCATTTTCGCATACCTCGCTCCTTTGATCGTCTAATCGAGTGACCATTCAGTCGTGGTGCAGACAGGGTAAAGTGCCCACTTACGACCAGCCGTGCGATGTTAGCGAAACACTTTTAGAAATTACGCCCTGCGGTCAAACACTGAGGCCAAATGAGACTTTGTTATATTTTCATGCGCAAAAATATTCCACACAACTTTGAGTACACAATATTTTGGCCGTACAACGTTGGCTTTCTCGTAAACTGATATTTTGCTATTTTCGGAAGTACCTTATCAATCTACGCATTGTACTAAGTAGATGTAGGTATTTATATTTTGTAGAATTAGAGATCAATTCAATTCAATTTATTGATTTACACACAACATTTTACATAAGTCAGTTGTCTGTGGCCCCACACAAGGCGGTATATCAGTGTAGCTCCGGCCTATTGGAATCAAAGTCCTATGTAGCACTGTTATGGTTATGGGCAAGCGTGATTTTAACTTCAGGAGATCGTCTAGCTATCTAGCCACTACGTCATATAAAAAAAACTAATGATTTGAATCTTATTCGGGGTCAGTCGACGGATGATTGATTATGTTGATTCTTTCTCCAAAGGGCTCAGACTAGAGCTAGGGGTATGAATGTTTGAGTTTCATAAAGAAGTTAGAAAGGTCTTCAACTGTTTGTAGAGCTGTAGGTGTGTAGAGAGATATCTTAGCTTTGTATAAGCGATTTAACTATTTTTCTGATCTTATAATACTATGTATAAACATAAAACAGACCTTGGGCTTTTCTAAATTATGTCTCCTTCAGACCTTAGACATTTCAAGATAGAGAGCACAAGATCAAATCGTATTCTTATGAAATAACATTTTTTCCGCATACAAGAGTGCCGGCACGTGTCGACACGTTCCGTACCATCATTCAGTCGGCGCAGCACTGACATCACTGAACGTCACTGACACTGACCAGTTCGAATGGTGTCTTATGAAATGTATGAAGCAATATTAATTTTCACTGATACTATACGGTACAGAACGTGTCGACCCGTGCCGGCACTGTTGTGTGCGGATAGGCCTTAAGCCTTAATTTTATCCTCAGGCGATACTTCTTTAGGCGCAAAATATAATCTCAGCACCCACTTTTAAAAATATTATGTAATTTTAGCCAACAACCGTTAAATATTTCTGCTCAAGGTAAAATATCAATCAATTAACACTTCCCCAATCTTCATCGGTCCTTACCTAACAAGTTATGGAATAATTTAATAGAAAGAGGCTAAGTTTATCTTCCGTAAAAGTTACGGAGAAGTTAATCTTTTCGGCTATTACTGTCGGAGAAACGAACGCAGTTACATAGACGGAGGTTTTATAAAATGGATTTATGATGTTTTCCAGAGCATAAAAATATTATTAACAAGATATTTTCAAGATATTATCATACATTATATTAAACAAATAATTAAAAATAATCTTAAGAATAACATCCTAAAGAATAGCATAATAATATACTCGTAGAAAACAAAGAAAAACAGCATGGCAAAGAGAAAACAGTGAGCAGACTAGACTTCAATCGGAAGGTACTAGTGACCGTAGGAACCACTGAAAAGTCACGAACAAAATACGCAATTTTGTTCACTTCGTCGTCATATTTTTTTCAGTTATTTTGATTAAAAACAAAACTACTGTACCAATTTTGATGAAATTTCTATGGGACCAATCTGAATTTACAACCTCTCATACAAAAAAAAATTCTAATCCGTTTATAAATAACAAAGTTCTGAGGTAACAAACATAAAAGAATAAAAAAAACATATACCGTATTGATAATCTCCTCCTTTTTCTAAGTCGGTTGAAACAAAAGTATTTAAGGATATTATACTCATTTTAGATAATGATGAATCCAAGCACTCGTGTACGCGAGCCGCCTAAGGCTTTCTTGATTGATTGTCGGAACGCTCCGATGCCTACCCATCCATTTTTACAAGAACTCCCGTGAGAGTAGATAACATTTTTATAGGTAGGACTTAAGTACTCAACTGATATTTTAGGTACGCAATAATGAAGGTTTATCTTCTTTATAATCGTGTTATTTGATGTAATAAATAAAATTTCTTACGTTATATTTTAGGGGTCATTAACACTCAAAACAACTCCCTCCTCCCTCCTACCCTCGGGTTTGCCCGCGTGATATCGAGATAAAAAGCCTTTCTCCTTTTTCAGCTTATAAAGTAGGCCGTATCAATTTATAACTAAATCGGGTGTGTTTTTAAACAAACTTCCATTTACCTAATTAGCTAACCATCTTCTCACAATCAGTGTTTCCCGATCACTATAAATTGGCTGTTTTCAAGGCAAGAGTGGATAGGATTATTCTAGGTAAGCGTGCTACATCGTCGAATGCATCTTACCATCAGGTGAGATGGTGGTCAAACACAAGCCTACAAGTAAAAAAAATATAGAAAACCTTACACACTTCTGTCGTTATAAAATTCATAGATTTAGGTAACATTATTTTTTTTAATTTTGAAATGCGACCCAAAAAGAAACGCTTTCGATCCCTTTTCTGAAGAGAAGTTTTTACGATGGCAGAGTCCGAAACGCCAGTAAAGCTTTATTGCAATCCTGAAGTTCCCATTGATTTGGTTTGTTTTACCTTTTGCTTTTTCAATAATGTGACTGGAGGCCCAAAAAATATATAAGCTAAATGAGTTCAAAGCTGAAATTATTTTGGTATAAAAAATAGTATAAGTTCCTTTCTAGCTAGTTGCTTTCTAGCTAGCTTTCTAGTTGTATCTACTCACTCAACTCTTTTTAAGTTTGGTATGATTGAGCAATAAACATTTCTAATAATAAAGGTATTATCTTTCGCAGGCATTTTGTTAAACTAGGCATTTGAGACATACAGCGTCGTCCGATTTCAAACGCTCGCTGTTTTGTAATATGCCATAGTATAGTGCAATACAGAATTTTCTGATTCTATCAACGTTATTATATTTGACTTCTTAATGTGTCTGTTACACGTGCAGCTGCTTAAATTTGAGCTTAAGAATCATCGATCAAAGTCTGTTTCATGCCCCTATGGTGATCAGGGACCTCCATTTTCTCCTGAGCATGTAATATTTAATCCAAGCTTATGTAGGATTTCGTGATAATAGGCGGAGAATGATTGAGCGTTGCTCGCGGAGTTGAAAGCTATTTTCATGCATTTGAATTGGTGTCATTTCTCTAGGGGTTATCGTGCGTAGCTAATAAGGTTCTAAAGAGAATTGTTATGTATGAGTTGTAACAAGTTGAGTAACCTAATCCACTTATCTGGTTCGAAATGTAAGTGTGCGGTTTTAAACCAAACCTTTTGCGATTAATTATGCTGGCGATTTTAGAGTATGTGTTTTATGTTTTGAAAGTACAGTGTCTAAGGCTGAAAACGTTTCTACAGATTTCCGAAGGCAATCGAACACCACCTACCTTTGAACTGCTGCTCCTGGCTTGTTGTTATGGTGGCAGGCAAGGTCCTGTGGACTCGCCCGGCGAGTCCAGGTTCGAAAAGTCTTTGGAAAAGCACACAGCACGGCTATGAACCCGCGACACTTCACTAGTATCAATATGTTGAGATGCAGATTAGGCACGGCCAAAAATGGAGGGAAAATCGACGGATTTTGAGTAGAACGTCCACACGCATCCAATCGCAATGACTCCTGCCAATGCACTGAAAAGCCTCGAGCTCTTCACGTTTGGGCAGGCGGTAATTTACCAAACTACCCTCAAAATAACAATAGAAACGCAACAGTAAGTACTACGTAGTTCTACTCAGTCATTTGTTTGAGCAATTTGTAATTGCACTATATCTGCAAGCAGTTCAATCAGTCAAAACACCACTATCACATGTTTGTACGACCATAAATGATAAATCACTGGTAGATAATCTAGAATAATAATGGTGTCCGTTTCCATTACACACGCAGATAGCAAAGCCCTTAGCTTTACGGCTATGCTAATACAATATTGATAACGTTTACTGTTGCACTCGTAAATAACGTGACGTATACGTATACATATAGCCATGGCTTTAGATGAACTGTCCATTCTCTTTGCGCTGTTTTGCATGGTAAGAATAATTTTATGTATATTGTTGCACGACAATGTAAGCCCTATTTCTTGATAGATTCTGAAATGTAGCATTTATTACATGCATCCGTAATTTGGTAAAAACCGATAGTTTTAATACTTAAATAAATAAATTGAACATTTGTAATCGGGCTGTAGAGTAGCGAATGAGAAGCTAATGACAAAATATCACAAAGATATGTGTGAATGAGTGACATAAATTAGCCCTAGAAAGCCGACGTAATCATAGGTATATTTTTATTAAATATAAATCTACCATTCACTAGGAAATCGATCGTAAGTTATTATACACACCTATTCTTTTAAAAAACTAAAAACCTTACTTCGCTCCTTCACATTTATAATAAAAAGTGGAAACCAGCCCCACGCGACTCGTTCAGGATGAAATAAGCTTGCGTCAGAGCAGGGATTTATGTTGTGTCACACCTCGCTACGTCATAAAAATACGTTTATTGACAGCGACGCGACTAGAATAAAACCAGAATACGCAAAATAATCGGTACACTGGGGTCGTAAAGCATCGTCACTTAATAAAAGGTCTCCCTGGGGAAGTGAAGCAAACGGCTCAATAAGATGAGTCGGTATCATCATCGTGAAAAAACGCCGTAAAACGTAGGCGGAGACCACATTAAATAAATTGCAGGAGAATACCGCTCGCCGCGACATCTGTGGCGCCTGCTAACTATGCCTTGCACAGAATAGATAAAATTCTATAGTCTATAAGTTTTTTTTTATTTATTCATTTCAACATACACTGTCAATTTTATAAGCAACTTAAAAGCCTAGTCTAACACCCGATTTCTAAGTCGATTTTTGTACTCAAGTGAATACTTACGTGAGTGATAAAATAGCCGCCGCTTTACTAAAGGTTCGGCTGTCACCTGTCAAATTTCAAATGTAAGTATTCACTTGAGTGAAAAAAATCGACTTAGAATATGGGTGTAAGTCTAGATACTAAAAAGGTAGTATGGTTTTGTTTACAATGAGCTGTTGCTTTGTTTTTTATGTGATTTAATATTATGTAGTAAGATACAGTCTAGCTTATTAACGATTTGTATGATTGATGAGACAACATGGAACCATCTGCGTCTATCATAAACTTCGTACAACATTCACCGCTGGGTAATATAGGAAGGTAAACCTCATTTAAACATCTGATAAATGGTTAATCATATCATATAAGTACCTAGTTATGAAGGAATAAAGGACTTACGATATTACAGGCGCTACGGATAAAGTTGTGCAATTTTGTTTGTCTATGGTTAAGTGCTGCTACTGACCTGTAATAGGTATTTATTCTGTGATCTGGTTTAGAATGCGGACCTACCAAGGTGCTTATGAATATTACGTGCCTTTGTAGACACCTTTGTCTCACATGAACTGTGTACCACACATGCTAAAGAAAAGTTTCTTTTAACATTATTGTCTACTAAGGCAAGAGCTAAACCATTTCTACTTTATTTAATACTAGCTAATGCGCGGTTTCACCTAAAACTTGAACGGCCGTTCAACCGTTAAACGGCATTGAGAATAATAAGGAGCCTAGATTTTATCCGTTTAGAGCTCCTATACTACACTAGTTTTCAGTCCGATTGGTAATATAGTTTCGTACCAAACACGTATGTATATCTATTCATTCATCCGTCCTAACAAACTATGTAGCTACCATATAGCTGTTTTCGGCCAAAAAATTACATCCCAATATTTTCGTCACGCGTGGTCTCTAGAGTACAAAATTAATCTGAAAAGTTTATATCGTTTCAAAGTTGGGTCAGTCAGCGGGATCACGACACTTCCCTCATCGATATTAAATACAAATTTTGTATGAAAAACACGCAGCCGAAAACTGAGCCCATCGTTTTCGCGCCGACGCCGACGACCGTCAGCGTCGCCTGAAATGAGTTTTACAACTTTTATAACGCGCGTCGGCGATGATACGGCTTAACTGAGACGTCCCAAAACGTAATTATGTATAATGGCACCGTTTATCGGCGTCGTTACAATTAGAAACTTTGAAATCGTCAAGTGTGTTCCGTTAAAATTGAGCCATTATGTTTGATTATTCAATATGTAGTCATTATAATTGCGTGTTTCACTTTTGTGAATTCCGAAAATTATCAAAATTATATCAAAATATTTGGTCCTGGCTGACTGACTGACAGATAATTCAGAGGCCAAACTCCTGACCGTAGAGATCTTAAATTGGAGGGTATATTTGTAAAGAACCGTAAGCATATGCAGATAGGAATTGAATTTCAGCAAATTAATAAAAATCCTTTAATTTCAAGGAAACGAAGTAAGAGTGTCATTGTCAGCTGGTTGGCATAAACAAAGCTTACGGAAAATGTACTAGGTCTAGTATTCCAATTGATAAAATAGCCACAGAAATATCTTTTAACAAGACCTTTTATCCCTAATTACATTGCCAGTGACCCGTAGTTTTTGTTTATTTACAAGCATTTGAAAGCGTGGAGGAGCTGCCTCAATAAGTGAAAAAGCCCTGTTTGAAAATAAACAGGACAATACAGGAACTTTAATTTGCGGGATGACTAACAAAGTAAATTGAAGTTTTCAATTTTAAGTAAACCTTAAATTGTTATCAATTTTAGATATATTATGCTTTCAATAAACCTTGGAAAATAAGAAGAATTTACAAATGTTTCAAATTGGTTGGCGATAACAAGAACTTTTTACAAAAAAAATACTACAATCGACTTCAATTGGGACTATTCTAGTGACCGTAAACACCACTGAAAAGTAACAGGAAATCAAAACAAGCGTTTCGTTTACTCGAATGGCATATTTTTTCCAGTTAGTTTAATGAAATCGATTGATAAATGACGAAGTTGAGAATATTCTACTTTTTAAGTAATTTGAAAACGTATGGTCCGTCCTACCACTTTTACGAAACTTTAAAAAATGTATTCAAATTATAAGTAATTAATCCATTGAAAATAACTTTAATTTAATATTATGTCCATGTCCAGTTCATGTAGTGCAAATACCTACACATAAGCTCTGAAATAATTTAACACCCGTGACAAGACTCCAATCGAATACGGATTTTGGCCAAACAAATAAAATTCCTACGTTTTCCTATCCCGAAGTCCTCAAGCTAAATAAATGAATTAGCCGAGAAGTATAACAATAAACCTTCGCGGTAATAGGAAAAAAACATCTGATCCAAATGTAGCAAAAACTGGACAAAGAGAGAAGAAATAATTGAATTTTATTATGAACGTCCTTAACATTATTACATTGCGGGTTTCGGGTTGAGAAATGGCGAGTACGGACGAAAGGAAAGCTGACGTTGCTTTCAAAATTCTTCGGGAAGAGCGACACGATTGTCGAATACCAATGTCCACCTGCTACGGAGGAACAGCTACGGGTTTTGGGTTCGGCCTCAAGCATGCCCCGAATTCCGGAGCATTTTAACACGCACTAGTCGACTTTTATACGCGGATAGAAACCCATTTTTTATTGATTTTATGCGATCTACGCTTCCAGGAGTCAATATGAGCCGGTAAATAAAACTTGTAATTTAGTATGGATCTGTGAGCTTGTAAAAGTTTCTTAGTACCAGATCGTAAACAGAGTACAAAATTGACTGAAATTCAGAGTTTGGTTGCGAAGCAATTAAAACTGAATCGCTCCATAAAATTAGCAACAGTTTACCAATTTAACAAGAGCTGACTGGTTTGATTACTCAATAAACAGAGCGATTGTAACTACAACTTCGATGTTGCATTTAGTTACATCTGTTTTTTATTTCAACATTCTGATGCTAATTTTCCGTTGACCTTTTCGTGGGCCGGCATTGTTTTAGCTAGAGGCTAAAGGCGCATGGCTTGTTGTTTTCAGCCTTGCTTTGTCATGGTAATCCTTTTGTCGGGCTAATGCAGTTTTTAATTCTTGTATTCTGTTGCTCGGAGACTATTCCCGGATTAATTGTTCGTGTTATGCTCTGAAAGTATTTTTAATGGGTTTCAAAAATTATAATCAAGATTCCGCTTTGCATAACATGCATTTTAGAGAAAAATAACAATTATGAGGAAACAAAACATTACGTACTTGCAGTGTCCTGCATTTTAATGCGTAGTAGGTACCTATTTATTAGAGTACGAAAGGAGCATCTTCGAGGCGCACTTGAAATCCTTGCATCGCACTGGTTTGAATGAACTAGTGACACGATAAGAAGAAGACCTATTTATTTATCTGTGCTTCAAAACGAATCAAGTTTAATGATAAAGTAAACATACCTAGTACCTATTGAATGTTATGGATGGCTGGGGAGATATATCGCTGAGTTCAGGAGGCTCGTAGGGTTCAGGCCAGTTGACCTTCGATCTCGAGGGACCATACCATTCGTCTTGTCTACAAAAACGAATGAGCCACTTTAATTTCCTACAAAAGATGATGCATAAAATATTCAAGACTATAAAATATTCTAGACCAACAAATAGATACAACAAACGTCAAAATAGTGCAACGTAGGAATAGTGGTTATTCCTTACATGAAAATAAATCACACCAATATATTTATACCTTTTATAAATAATACCATACACCGTATCTATTGTTGGTTGCCTGGAAGAAATCACCCTCAGCAATAAGGCCGCCAATTGTACCACTCATTAGTTTTATGTCTTGTATTTGTTATTTTCCATGTGTACAATAAATAATTATTTATCTATCTATCTATTTAGTTATTAGACGGATCCGATGTGTTTACTCAATAATGCTGAAAATGCTATACCAATTGCTGGAATTCGGTGCGTAGGCATAGTTTAGGAGCTAGGGAAAGGATTTACAATTGGTTGGTTGAGTTATATTTAAACCTTTAATATAAATGTAGAATATGTATGTATATAATTCCCTTACTTACTCATATAATATTTCAAGGATAAAAAAACTTAAGGCAAAAAATGTCTTCGATAGCATAAGCCTGATCAGTCTAAAATGTTCCTATTATTGCTATTCAGGCCTAGGTACTCTCGGATGTATAATTATTTCTTTTTGAAATGCCGGTTTCCTCGTATTGGTTTCCTTCACCGTTTTGAGCACGCGGACGTAGATTCGATACTGTGGTCAGATCACAAGTGGTAAAACCTTGACATCATTATCACCATCATCCGCAGCCTGACTTGACCCACTGCTGGGTATAGGCCTCTCTTTGCTCTCGCCACGCTGCCCGGCCCTGTGCTAAGCGGGTCGAGATTCGGCCCTCGACGCTGACAATGTCGTCGACCCATCTCGCGGCCGGACGTCTGACACTTCGCTTGCCAGTCCTCGGCCACCACTCTGTTAAAGCCCTGTTCCACCTGTCATCACCACGTCTGACCAGGTGTCCCGCCCAACTCCATTTGAGTTTCATGATCCTTGACACCTGAGTAAAATTAATGCCTGGAAGTTTTTTTCTATTTGGAAAATGAGTTTAAGATGTATTGTTTCAGTGAAACCGAAGAGAGGAATGTGGGGTGGGGGGGCGCAGTGCGTGCACGGCTCGCTGCCACGCGGTGCGCGTTCGCAGCCTGCCCCCACACTCAGTGGCGCCATCTCTGCCAGAAGACCGCCCAGGTAAATTACCGCGCCAAATATACTGGGTTAAGCCCGTCACACACGTAGCTATAATATATATAATAGCAAGCGATATATTTTCTATACAAATATTCAAGTCATTGAAATATATATTATAGCTGCGTGTGCGGTCCCTTGAATATTTGTGTAGAAAATATATCATAATATGCCTTGCTATAATCATATTAATATATATTATAGCTACGTGTGTGACAGGCTTTAGTTTTTGTTAATGCAAAAGCCGAGACCCGTTTATAGTTTTTTTTTTTCTAAACACGAAAATATTAAAAAAAAAAAAAATCTTCTAAAGCTCAACGAGATAATCCATAATTGTATTGCTTCGTTGTCCTACCTTTTTCACGGAGAACCTACTCCTGCGCTAAATTACTCAACTAAAACGAACCGTATACGTATACGGTTAGTTTTTATTTATGAAAAGCTGAGCCCCGTTTATTTTATTTATTGAGATATTTTTCATAAATTAACAGGGGTTATTTTTTTTTTATTGAACTGAAACTAATTTCAAGTTTCGCATAAAGCAAAACTAAGATAACAAAAATTAACCCAGTGTACTACACACTGGGTTATTTTTTGTTATCTTAGTTTTGAAAGTAGAACGTCTTCTGCGTATGAACTTGTCGTTGAGTTTTATGGGTTACCTTTACGAGATATAAGTGCTTACAATGGGCGCTAAACAACATTTCTTTAAGTTTTTGACTTCGTACTCAAAGCTGCAGTTCTTCGCATGAAACTCAACCTTTACCGTAGGTTTCATCTGTCCATTCGTTCCTCTACTTATTCAAAGATGCTGAGGTTCCTCAAAAGTTCTACAAAAGAGTATCTTTCGTATTTCTATAGCAAATACTTTTTTCCTCTCGCATTGAACTGTAAATTTTAAATTGAAAGTGCTCAGATCCCTTGGAGGAAAAAATAACGAACAGCGCTAGATCGTTTACTTGGCGGTAGGTTGCCGTCATTTTGCGTATAAATAAACAACTTTATACATTCTCAAGTCGAGATTTATAGACGGGCTCATAAAAAATCCAACCCCTAAACAGTCTTTATGACAAATTTATTCAACCCCATACCCAGTTTTAAATAAGTAGGTTGAGAAGGTGGAGATTTATTCTCTTATCTATGAAAGAGTTGAGATTTTACGAGTTTGCTGGGAATAAGTTTTGATTTCAGCTATTGGACGTGAAATCAAGCATCAGTCAGGAAAATCTTGAATGAAATCTTATATCAGCTGATCAAGATCTGTCCAAATGTGAAACAAGTTTTTGTGCTAGCTCAGGCTGCTCAGGAAATAAGTTCAAAACTACATGTAACGTTCCACAACAATCGTCTCTAATATGCGGTTTATTTTGCTGCAGCAATGACATGCTTGCGATTTCTGATGCTCACTGAAGTTCAGTTCATAATGACTGATGGTTGTTACACAATAGTAAGGCTAATTGTCGATGATCGACTGTGTCATTTTAATCTCTGCTTAGTCCACTGCCAGCAGAAAAATTGTTCATATTTGTATCGTTTTTTTTAATACTTGACGTTGCATAACCAATAAAAACACTTATACTATTACAAGCGTCCATGATATGGAAATAGTTTACGAGCTGCTAATCGGCGAGTTTAAAAGCTAGCGCGTGAGTGAGTTAGCGGTCCGGAAGAATAGTGAACTAGTAGATTGTAAAAAAGCCGATGATACAGGGCGAGTTTACAAGCTACTAGAAAACTCGCTGACTTGTAAGCTTGTAAAATAGCCCTGTGTCATCGATGCTTAACATTATATTTATTTTTATTTTGTTTGTGCTTTTTCAGACCGACCGCTCCTTCACCTGCCCTAGTCGCCAAAATCGACTCATCAGTGTCCTGCCTGTGGATTCTAACCCCCCTGTCCGCTGGGACCGCTGTGGCTGCAGTCCTCATTGCAGTCTCTACGAACAACTGGCTGCATACAGAAGAGAACATGATCAACCCGTCGTATAATGGTTCGGGGAAGTACGGGCTGGTCGCCAAGCAGACAGTATCTGGCCTGTGGAGGATATGCCATACAGAACGTGAGTTTTATCTCAATCATTTAATTTTGTGCCTAATGAAGAACGTCTGACTCGTTTCTGTGCAAAATCGCCGTATGGCAGCATAGTAACAAAACAGTAGTAAACAGCTAGCTAGCTGTTCCAGTAAAAATTTTTGCTTATAAAAATTTAGGTACGACAATATTGGGAACTAAAAAATCCGATAAACCTTATTATCCCTTGTATGTAAGATATTGTATTTTTAATTGAATTCTTTACACAAGATTGTATGCTTATTTTGTTTGCCAATGTATCAGATTTTAAGCGTTGGTCATTTATGAGTCTGTTCTCATTCAATTTTATGAGTCAACCGTCAGAATAACAGTCTAACCGACACAGCAGCCACACAAAGCAGTACCTACTATTTAATGAAGGAAATGGACTAGGTATTTGAATCAGACGGACGACAGCAAAATGTTGCGACATTTATATAAATGTTCGTTCAGCCTATTCATCTGAATAATAACGAGTTTGTGCTACCATGTTGCTTGTTTATAATGTATATCAAATAAATATAGAATAAAAATTGTGAGGTCTTGTGATTTCAGAAGACAAAGTATTTTTTACTGTTTTGGTCAGTAAACAAGGAAAAAAAATATGATGTAACTTATTTACTTTTAGGAAATAAAAATCACAACCTCTCAATTTTGCACACATACATGCTACCTAGTAGAAATACCTCTACATAAATTAAAGTGAACGGAGTGATTTCTAGAGACAAAGTAATAAACTTGTTTTGGTAAATAAACATTTGCATAAAATTTTGTAGATATTTTTTTACCTTGTGTGAAGGAAGCAACAAATCACAACATCTCGATTTCGTATACATACTTGTTACCTAGTAGAAGTACCTCTACATAAATGAAAGTGGGCCGAGCGAGCGCCACAATGCGCTTCCTTGCTCGGCGCCGGAACCCGCGATGTATTGTACCAGCGCGACACACGCGGAAGTTCCAACTCCATTGTGTACGAGCACTGTTACGTAGGCGATACTATTGACGTGAAAATAGCCACATTTCATGAACAGAATGACCGTGGTGGATCGCCAATAAAGGGTGCCAAAATCATTATTGAAAATGTATAGCTTTTTTTACTTAAAAGTGCGTTTTAATGGTAAGGTTAGCACCAACAGCAAATTGACTGCTAGAGTTAAAATAAACCCGGCATATTGTTAAACAGATACACTTACTATGACTCATCTGTATGCATACTTATAGGTAGTCTGTTATTTTCATTTTCAATCTAAATAAAAGGCTTGAACCTGACTGACTAACTGACAGGCAACGTATAGGCTAAACAAGTGGACGTAGAGACTTGAAACTTAGAGGATCTGCTCGTCAAGATCTGTAAGCACGTACCTACTAAGAAAATAATTTTCGCAACGCAAGCGATGTTACGAGCGTCAGCTAGTCTTTATTATACGAATACTTTACAAAAATCGACCAAAATAGTTATATTAACTCTTATTCTTGTTTAAAATTATCGTAAAACGTATTTCCTCACGAATGAAAAAATATCCAATGGTCATATTTTTTTATGTTTTTCAGCTGGTGGAACGGTATTCAGATGTTTGGATATTCCATACTTTCCACTCTCACAATACACGCCAGATCCAAGTGACTCTACCAATGCGATTCCATGTAAGTTTATTAAATTTCATAACGTAAGTCTGACGAGCTACAAGAAGTAGTCACTCGAAACAAGTCAATTTTACAATCGCTTTGATAATATTTCATAATTTTTTATTTCATTCAGCTTTAAAAATATCCTTATGCATCTAATAAAGTGCCAATTTATTAGTTTTCAGTTGTGATAAAATATCACAAAATAAATCCGATTTTCCAAGCAAAACGTGCATACTAACGCCACCTAGTAACACTGTCAGGTATTAATGTAACCTTCATAGCGTTCGTTGGTTCATACATAGCGTACAGATCAGTGGTTCATACCCACTGATCTGTACTCTATATAGAGGTTAGTATTCAGTTCATACCCCACTAAAAAGTCCTTGCCGTCCCAAACTTGCTCCATCTAAATCTTGATTTCTTATGTTTTTTTCTTGTAATTTCAGATGTGGTGACCCGGTCCGCGGCTCCTCTGCTGTTGGCGGTGTTCACTCAGGTTGTAGGTGCACTGTGCTGTGTGCTCGGCCACTGCGTGAAAGATCGCCGGGTGTGGACCTTCGTCGCTGGAGTCATGTTTATTATATCTGGTACGAAGTTTTACAGTTTGTAAAATGTCATGCCGATGTAGGTAATCAGTTATGATATGTATAGAAATGTGAAAGACGCGACCCAGTTGTTCATCTTTATAATAAGGTTTTTATTTTTTATTTCAGGTCTTATCATGCTGACCGGAATCGTCATGTACATATCGGTGTTTAAATCACAACTAGGGCATAAACTTCGCTACATGCTAGTCTTTGACGCGCCAAGGATGTCCTACAGTTACGGATACTCTTTTGGTCTGTATCTCGGAGGCTTCGTTGCATGCGAGCTAGCAGGCACATCAGCGATATTTCTGTTCCTACAATGGTACCAAAAAGACTGGATAGCAGAACTAACTGAAAAAGCCAAAGCGGACTGTAGAGCTTGGGATAGAGAATACGCGTTCTCAGAATTTAGAGAAAGAGATTCGACGCTTCTCGAAAGACGAATGATGAAAAGAGATACTTATCCTCCTACGAGAGAAACTGGATCCTCAGCGGCGACGCCTAGAGAACGTAGGCGCTTCATATTCGATGGCGACGAAGCACCGCACTGTTCTATTCATAACAAAAATAGACGAGTAAACCTGAGTTCAGCGTCATTGAAAGACTTGTCTTCGTCGACGCTTTACGGTTTCCCAGCAGCGCCACGCCCGACTGCGTGCGAGAACTACTTCGAAGAGTTCAAGGAAGTACCACAAAGTGCTAATACATTGAGTGGGTTGAGAAGTGCATCGATATTCCAGTCACAAGCGTCGGTCGCCAGTGGGAGATTCCTAGATACCTCCGCTGTGGAGCCACCTCCGTCGAGAGAAGAGGAGCTTGTGACGTTCGGGGTGGGAACTCGGGTGGCTATTCATGAGGAGCATACCCGCCATGACCGTGCTGTCGGTACGGACCCCTATCGCAGGACGACGCCCGTCTGATCCACACCCTCGGGCCTTCTCCCCCGTTAAAAGCATATCTACAAGTGATAAGTGACGCTGTGAATTCACGTGCTGTGTACCTAGTCGATAAATACGTAGACAGTTTAAATATGTGTCTTTCGAATTTATGAAAGTACTGTGACCTTGTGTTAATAAATTTTGAATTGTTACCTAATTCCTTTAATAAACACTGCCATTTTCTGTTATTATTTGTCTCTACAAAAGTTTAAAAATTTTGAGGTGTCCAAAGTATTAAAAAAAATCATATTTAATAATTATACAACGCAGCAAGTTTTTCAATAATGAATCAAAACCTCAAAAATAAAATAGGGATATTGTTGCTTTCTTAGAAACTTTTTGGAAATATATAGTAACTGTTTGGTCAAATTCCAATTTTAAATTCAGGACAGAAATTATTTCATTTTATTGTATTGTCAATAAAGTGTCAAACAACTAAGAAGTGATTGAAAGAAAAATATGTGGAACTTGTAAAAAATTGTGGTAAAGTTTGTTTTTGCAATAAATCATGGGCTCGTAAGTATTATTTATACCTATACTTATTTAGAAAGTATCTACTCATAATCTTAATTCTATATAATAAAAAATCTAATTTTACTGTTACATTTATTTAGTTATTTCAAAATAATTAATTTCACCAATCTCTTTGTTTTCCAGATATTTGTCCAGATTTCTTGCCTTTTTGTAAGTACCTAACTCATTATCGCAAGTCACTTATGACTCTCCCATAGTACGTAACGGAATAGGTGCCTTTCAATGAGAATAAAAAAAAACTTTCGACATATTGTAAACACTAACGAGTCTGCTATGAAATAGACCAAACAATGAACCGTTTACAAATTTACGGTCTTATATCGTTAATTTGCCAAACGATTACCCAAAAAGGCAAATGATAACAAAGATCCCTAACCTACCAATCAGAGGACGACTGTGCCGTGATTGGTTTGTTCATCAAATACCTAAATGAGCTACTATCACTCCTCTCCATCCAAAGGTTGCCTTAAAAAAATCGCTTTTAGTGATTAGGTGGCCCATTGTAGCCTCTTTTATTTTTGAGTTTTTATATTTTTAAGCTTCCTTTTTTAATGTATGTTTCATCGGGGTGTACATTAAAGAGTTGTAATGAGGTAATATATTTCTTAAACCGTATCTTAGAGTATGAATACTTTTTGATATCTTCTCTATTTTCTTTGTTATTCCAGCGGCCGCCGGGATCCCAGAACACCTGTCAAAGGGATCGTCCCTAGGATCAAGAATGTAGCGATAAATAACTTCAGAGGCCTCGTAGGGATGATAGTTCCACTGGCCTTTCTGACTTGGCAGGGTAAAAAGGGCGAGGTAAAGTACCTATAATTATTAAAATATTTTTTGCTGGCACGCAACTATGTTTAGTTTTCACAGTTATCATGCAAACTTCTTTAATGGAATTACTGAGAACTATCCAATAATCGGTTGTTCCCAGGAGTAGTATCATAGAACTAGTGTGAATAAATGGAGAGTGGCACAGAAATACTTTCTTATCAAATGCCAACCGGAACCATGAGCTAACACCCCGTAGGGCTTCATACTCTTGCTTGGACATAGGCAAAGCACTCAATTACCCACTAGACAAAGAGCTAATTATTTTAAGAGTGCTATTCCATACTAATCAAACAATAGAACTACTGGGACTAATTTGTACCCACTAGTTCCATTGAACTAATTTTATTGGAATTACTGGGATTTATTCAAATTATTAGGACTACATTATTACTCGGGCGAATTAACATGACACCTGGCTGACACGTGGCTTGGAAGTTGATGCTTCCCCCGCTGCCCCGCGCGGCGCCCTTCGTGTTTCTTCTTCCTCTATTGCGAAGCCTTATGATCACCAAGTATTACAGGACCTCTTCTCTATCAAGATTATCCAATTCCTTGTTGTACTTTGCACAAACGTCATTCGAACCAGGTGTCATGTTAATTCAACCGAGTTTTTTTACTGTAAGCAAGATCGGGTGGGTGGCAGCCTCCCACTATTCGTACTCTTAGTAAGGTGTGAAATTTCTGTTCTGTTTCAGCATTATCTAACGGTGCAATGCATGTGGATGTGGATGTTTTGGTTCTTCCTCATTCAGCCAGTGAACGTACCAGTAACTGGGTTGATTCCGATCTTCCTTCTACCGATGGCTGGTGTGATGTCTACACCGAGTACCTGTCAATGCTACATGAACGTAAGTTTAGCCAACTACCATAATAACTTACGTGATTAACTTCAAATATTGTTAAATTTTGGGGAAATTCACGTACCTTGTTGACGAGTGAATGGTTTGACATTGTGTCGATGATACATGGCTTTTTTACACGCTACAAGCCAGCAAGTTCGCTTTGGCTTGTAAACTCGCCCAGTGTAATCGGCTTTTTTACAATCTGCCTGTTGAAAATCCTTCCCGAAGGCTAACTCACTCACTCGCGTGCTTTTAAACTCGCCAACAAGCAGCGTGTCAATTAATCTTCTGTCATCGATGATGAATATAATTTTATATTCTTCATTGAAGAAGTCTCGCCTCGCGCTTTACAATTAAACTAACGCGGTAGGTATTCTTTGATTCGACAATGTTAAATACTAATATTTTTTAAGCATGCATGTATTTTCTTAGCATGCATTTTTTTAGCCTCACAATCACCATTATCATCATTTCTGTCTCTGGCGTCCTTCACGGAGAAAAAATCTCGTTATGGTTACTAAAATTCTAGTTGAATTTGTGACAGCGAGAATAATTTAGTAACGATTACAATAATAATAGTACCTGCTAACGAAATTTAGTATCGATTACAATATAATAGTTCTAGCTAACAAAAGTAAGTAAAGGGTACAAGAAAACATATTATCGATTACTATTTTGTCTCACTATCCCATTTCTCTGTGTTTGCTGGACATAAGGCTTCGTCATAAGACGCCATGACGAGTGGTCGAGCCTTCTCCATCCACCGACTTCCCACGGCCTCAGAAATGTCATCGAGCTATCGTATTTTAGTGCTTCATCATCATCATTATCATCCGCAGCCTGACTTGGTCCACTGCTGGGTATACGTCTCTCTGCTCTTTTAATGCTTATGCATGTCGAATTTCTACCTAATCGATTTAGTAGTTTCGTTATGAAAAACGCCGATTCGTCCATGCATACTAATATATATTAATCAAACCTTGCATTATAACATTAGTTAGATTATGTATTCCAAACTATATTAATATCAATAGGTGTATGTACAGTCAGCATCAAAAGTTTATGACCAAACTCACATTTTCAAAACCGCTTTACACCATTTATTATACCTAAATCGCTCAACGCAGCGCTAGTATGGAATGAACATCATTATGGTTCAAAATTAACTGTACACCATATTTTCAAAAATATAATAATGATCTATATGACGACACGTATGATCGAGTAGCAAGTACGTTGGACTGCTACGCCGAGTGTCGCGGGTTCGATTCCCGCTTCGGGACAAACAATTCTGTGACGAACATCGATGTTTATCCTGAGTCTAGGTGTTTTCTATTTAATCTATGTATGTATTTACAAAAAGTTTATATATATATATATAAGTATTCTATCAGTTATCTGGTTCCCATAGTACAAGCTCTGCTTACTTTGGGGCTAGATGGCGCTGTGTGAAATGTCCAAAATATTTATTTATTATTATTTATTAGTTGGCGGGACGATCTCGTAGCCTTCGACGAGGAATGGTGGGATACGGCTAAAGACCGTGAAAGGTGGAAGAATTTGGGGGAGGCCTTTGCCCAACAATGGGACAGCAAAGGCTGATAAAAAAAATATATATATATCGGATTTGATGCTGACCGTACTTACGTGTCTCATTGTTTCAGGAAAACATAGCGTTATTTTTATTGGCTGGAATGCTGTTACTCTTACTCAACAACTCGGGCGTGGATCGACGTATAGCGCTATGGATCATTTCTTCTGGCGATGCTTGCCAATTCTCCGGAAAAAGGTAGCTATTTTAAAAGAAAATATACATAACGTATCAGTCCCATGTATCATGAAAATTTTATAAGCACATTAGCACAGTAATACTACTGTCAGATCAAGACTAATTAAGAAGAGTTGCTCAATTTAGTTTCATTTTGCACAAAAATATTAACTCTCCCACACTATTGTGTTAAGGCGTATAGAACCCCTGATTCACCTTAACACTTCCTGGTGCAAAGATACAACATATTATACTGCAACGCTGGATACAGACAACAGAATGTCACTATTTGTGTCTCTGTTGGGGAAATATTGAAAGCAATAAGCTTCGTAAAAAAGCTTGCTTGCACTTTGATTGGTAAAGTAAAGTAACCGTATATATATTTGCCAGTGACTGTCCTAACGTGCTAAGGTACATATCTCTACTACACTGCACTGCATATTTCCCCTGCACTGCAAACCATTGCAAACGTGCAAACAAACCATGACTATTCTAATCAGTGGCAATTTGTCTTTTCTGTTACCGTACATTCTTTCATTATCCCCTAAAGCGTCGTTGGCCGTAGTACGGACAGCCAGACTCTGGTCTTGGACAGGCCTGACCCTCCAGGGACTTTAAGCAACCAATGAGTCATGTCTCTTTCTAATTCTTGTATAAATTGCTTAAGATTGAATGAGACAACAATAAAAAACAGTGTTCCATGTTACTCACTTTTACTATATTTTACTGTACTACCATTATCATTTTGATTTGCTACTTTACTTATAATATAATTTCGTGTTTCAGACGTGTTTAAATTATGCACTGCAGCATTTTTCCTGTCTTATACCGTGCTTACTTTCAAAATCATTTTGATTTCCTATATACCTCATCATTTTGTGTTTCAGGCTAGTGTTTAAATTAAGCACTGCAGCATTTTTCCTGTCGATATTCAGCAGCCGTCTTATTGTAACATCAACTCTTACGCAATTTGTGACCCCAGCGTTGATGGATTTGCAGGTGATACTTCTTATCTAAGCTATCGTTACCATTTTTTTTTTTTTTTCGCAAAGAGATTAGCTCGCTCGAAAAACTAACGCACGGTTGGAGGTGGCTCGAGACTCACGGTCGTGGCGTTTAATGTAAGAGGTTTTTACAGCAGTGAACGTCAAAATGTTGAACATTTGATAATGTGATAAATATTAACTATTACAGCCATAAATGCTTTTTGTTCTGCACACTATTGACGTGTTCTATCCAAGAGCGATGCATCAATGGCTCTATCAAGAAACCTGTTAGTAAAAACTCTTTTATTATTCCAGTCTTCGACATCAAGATATAGGGGTACGGAGCCATGCTACGATGAGATGCGGTACATTATCAATATGGCGATCCAAACAGCTTCCTCCATAGGTCAGAATTTATTCTTACTCCAGTTCAGACTACTACTACTAAAATATACATAATATATAATATATAAATATATATATATAAAAATATTTGTGACGAACACAAATGTTTGTTCTTGGGTCTTGGATGCGTGATGTCTTGTATATGTTCATGCCACCTGCGATACAGGGAATCCTAGTGCAGGGGTGTGAGTGTGTAAATGTTTGTTTGTTTGTTTGTATACTACTACTTCGGCAACTAGGTTAATATTTATTTGAGGTTGATTTGTAGCCTTAAAATGTTTTTTTTTTTTTAATAATTTTTAAGTCTGTCAAATCAGTTTGGTTTAGTTTTGGCGACAGTAAAAGTAAAGTAAGTATTGTATCGCTTACTTATTCGTATTTACTATGCACTTGCTTACTTATGTTGTATTGCTTACTTTAATGTTATTTTTCAGGAAGTATTGCAGTACCACACTCTTCGATGACTATTTTAGCATTTCGTGCAATATTTTACGAGTAAGCTACATTTGTTTTATTGGCTGGTTAATAGCATGGGAGTGAATTTGTCTCCTTGCTAAACGCCTCGCTGTACCGTACTTTACTAAAAACTTACCCCTGTGTGTATATTGTTGGCTTAAAAAATAACTAGACAGATTTAAATGAAACTGAGTAGGTAATACTGAATGAAAAGGTAAATTGTCTTTTTCCGTTATTTTACAGGGCTTCTCCAGTGGGAACGGAATACCCAGACATATTCAATTACTTCCAGTACACTGTTTACGCTTTTCCCGTGGCGTTTTTGATGTTTATTTTGAACTTTGCTTTTCTTATGCTAATGATCAATTTGTAAGTATCTATTTTTACAATTTATGAATTATTTATATGTAAAAATATATTATGAATCTTTCTACTGGGCTTGGATGGTCAAATCCTAAAGAACAGAGAATATTGAAAAATGATCAAAGGAGTCTCGGAGTCAATTGCGATAAAATTAAAACTGCATACTCAGATTCTTTAAAAATTACTTACCCAAACCGGGAATTAAACCCATTAATTTTGAAAAAAAAAATATTTGCGCCCGCATTTGTGGCAAATATTGGAGGAGGCGTTAAAATAACAGATATAGCTGGAAATTGACACAAGCTATATTTTAATTTCAATGCCACACCATAGGCAGAAGCTAGTCAATCACGGTTATAAAAACTTTTATGCCAAGCTTCAGATCATTTAGCTTTATCAACAAAATTAATAAATTATTTTCAAGTATCTATATAATATTTTTTCTTATTAATGTTGGTTTAATATTTTCAGTTTTGTGAAGAAGCCGATGAGCGGAAGTAGTATGAGTGCATTGCGAACCGCGTTGTTGAAACACAAGAACGATTTACCTAAAAACGTGACATTGCATGAAAAGGTAAAGTAATTAATTTGAATCTCGTTGGTTAGTACCTAAACTCTGAATAGAATAAGCCAAATGGACTTTAGTATTATCGAAACTTTTTAGATTTCAGTATTATTCGTGATTTTCTACATGCTGATGTTCTTCTGTCGCTGGAGCAAGTTTTTGAACAAAGGGTGGGGTGACTTCAGAAAAGAAGAAAGTTCTCCAGAAATACCTGGGTAAGTTACAATTGCGACATTTATGAAGGTATCTGTTTAGTTTCGTACTATATATTATGTTTACATTTGAACATAATGGTCGTAAGGTTTTAGGTTTCTTAAATGTAAACATAATGTATTTCTATAGGAGAGGCCTATTTCTAGCAGATGACTACGCATGTTGATATTGATGATGATGAGAAAATAGTTCTGTTATTTCAAAGAAGAGGTCTCTTTTAGTAGGGCCAAGAAGAGAAAGTTCCATCAGTTACATCGACAGGAGCGAAGGTTATAAATATAAACTGAAAACTTGACTGCGAAAACATTATGAAAATCGATTTGACACTTTATTTTTGTTCTATGATACTCCCATGACTAAAACAAATCTAAACATACCTCATTTAATGATATCCATAAAGTTTTGATATTTTTTTGTAATTTTTTCACACATGTTGTTGCCTTACAGCGCCATATTGGATTTTTTTGACATTTAAGTAGTATATAGAGCATTTGCGTGACACCCAGACGAATTTAACGACACCTCATTTATCAAAATTTGTTCAGCTGTTTAGCCTACAGGGCGGTGCATATAGTCAGACAAACATACATGCATACAAACATAATATACAATACACTCGAAAAACATAACACTCCTTCTTCGCAGTCGGGTAAACACCTGTCCCTCGATCGCCTCAAGTTTGCGTTTGTATTTCAGTGTGAAGGATGCAACAGTGGCCGCAATGTTTGTCATCGCTCTCCACACGCTACCAAAAGGATATGGTTTTATGAAGTTTATTGGAGCTGAAAGTAAGATCAAGTTTTCTCTTTACTCTTATTTTTTTAAATATGTAAGTGGGCAAGGAGAACCAATGAGTGCCGCCCAGAGACAGCTAAGAAGACATCGTGGCAGAGCGAGAAGTAGGTGGCAAGATGTGTTTACCAAGTTCGAAGCTGATTGGGCCAGCCAAGAGCAATATCGAAGAGAGTGGAGAAAAAGGGGGAAGCCTTTGCCTAGCAGTGGGACACAACAGGCTGAAAATTATAATAATAATGTAAACTAAGTAGTTACGACATAATCTAGGCATTCTCCTGACGGTCTTCTTCTTCTTATCGTGTCACTAGTTCTTCGAACCAGTGTGGTGAAAGGATTTCAAGTGCGCCTCGAAGAGGCTCCTTTCGTGCACTCGACACATGTTTTCGAACTTTAGGTTCTACGACATGCCGGTTTCCTCACGATGTTTTCCTTCAACGTTGCGAGAATGTGGGATGTATACATAGATTTTTTCGACCGAAAAACACCATTTACGCATGACTGCCACCGGGATTCGAACCTGCGACCATCAGATCGCAAGGTAAGGGGCTCATCCACTCGGCCACCACGTCCTCATGACGGTACGAGATCACGTCTGCCCATAACCAAAACAGTGCCACACAGGACTTTGATTCACATAGGCCAGTGCAAAACTGTTATAGCGCCCAGTAATTTAACTAGCTACATAACAGTGCCCTTCAAAAATACGGAACGCAGTAATGCTTAGTGTAGTGCACGAAACGAGCCTCTTCGAGGCGCACTTGAAATCCTATCACCACAGTGGTTTGAAATAACTAGTGACACGATAAGAAGATCAATAAAATAAACAATTTTGCAAATCATATCTCATTTCTTTACAGAAAAGAGCCAGTTACCACCTATCAAGCCGGAGTCAGGAATTCTGTTCTGGCGTTTTGTTGACAAGAATTTGAACTATGGCTACATTTTTTTAATGGGTAAGTTTTTTTCCATTTAATTGAAAACTTATCTAATCAAAATAAGGTAATTTTTTTTGTTTCGTTTGCGTTACAAATAAACAAAATCCTTTCTTAGTTCGCGCCTACACTTCTTGACGAACATACCTTTAAAATTTAAGTCTCTGCGTTCAGCGGTTTGGCTTGTACGTTGTTTTCAGTCAATTACTCTGGTCCAAGCCTTTAATATAATATCGATTATTTCTCTCCTTTCCGGCATGCTTCGGTATCCTCCGAGGTCGATCACCGAGCATTCTTCTTATCGTGTCACTAGTTCCTTCGAACCAGTCTGGTGAAAGGATTTCAAGTGCGCCTCGAAGAGGCTCCTTTCGTGCACTCGACACATGTTTTCGAACTTTAGGTTCTACGACATGCCGGTTTCCTCACGATGTTTTCCTTCACCGTTGCGAGAACGTGGGATGCATACGCATGACTGCCACCGGGATTCGAACCCGCGACCATCAGATCGCAAGGTAAGGGCCTCATCCACTCGGCCACCACGTCCTCCGAGTTCACCAAGCATTGAAATATACTTACCTAATGTCTTATTTCGATCGAATACGTATCAAATTCAATTGATAAATTGAAAATGCTCTGGCGTACGTCTGCCCTGTTTGCGCAGGCCATTAGACACCACAGTCATATTTTAATCACTATCTATTTTAACTTTTCAGGTTCAGGAGTAGCTCTGAACACAGCAGTGCGTGATAGTAGCCTTGGCTTATACCTTGCTGATAATATTGGCAAGAAAATCTGGGACCGCTCTTTTAAAGCGTCTGTGTTCCTCGTATGCTTCATATCTGTTGTGCTTGCGAACGCCATGACTGGTGTAGCCGCCTGTGCAATTTGGTTGCCATTTATCATGAACATGACACCATTGCCGGCTCCAGCTGTGAGTACAGTCCTACCAACTTATCTGTGAAGTGGCAGAAAATGGAACTACAGCTACTTGCATACAAAACTTAATTCAACTGTCAGTTGCGTCGTGTACCGTTGCGATCACAGCGACGACGCTCCTCAATTCATAAATAAGTTGGTTTATCCGATCCGAGGTTATTCAAAAACAATACAACCGACTTCAATTTGACCGTTTTAGCGATTGTAAACACCACTGAAAAGTCACATGGAAGCAAAATACGCGATGTTGTTTACTTCGACGACTTATTTTTTTAGTTATGAAAGAACTAAACTACTGAACTAATTTCGATTAAATTTTATTAGATTAATCTGAAAGTATATTCGGTTAATAAACAACAAAATTCTAAGGTAACAAACATAAAAAAAAAAACAACCGTTAACAATACATACAATAGATAGATAGAGGACATGGTGGCCGAGTGGATGAGGCCCTTACCTTGCGATCTGATGGTCGCGGGTACGAATCCTGGTGGCAGTCATGCGTAAATAGGTTTTTTCAGTCGAAAAAATCTATGTATGCATCCCACGTTCTCGCAACGGTGAAGGAAAACATCGTGAGGAAACCGGCATGTAGTAGAACCAAAAGTTCGAAAACATGTGTCGAGTGCACGAAAGGAGCCTCTTCGAGGCGCACTTGAAATCCTTTCACCACACTGGTTTGAAGGAACTAGTGACACGATAAGAAGAAGATAGAATCTACATTTCTTGTTTTTTACCGGACTATGGCAAAGCAAAAGGGTTATAATTTAGACCGGTATGTATGTATGTTCATCTGTTCCTTCATATCTTCCAAACTACGTATCATAATTTGACGAATGAGGTATCGTTATAAGAGTCGTTTGACCACGGCACATAACGATTTCATATGAGATTATATTGTTGTTTCATAATTTTTAAAGCGTGGTTTTTCAGTGGGTGGGTTTTAGTATTTGAACTTAATTTTTATTTTGAAAGCCGCCTGCAGTAGTAGCACTGCAGGATGAGGGCGGCGGTGCCGACGCTGGAGGCAACCCGTGGAAAGACAAGCTATATCTGGGTGCCTTGGGTGTAGGCATAGGCTCAACGTTTGGCTTCATATGCCCCTTCCTTTACACACCCGCCTACTTCTGCCACTATACGGGAAAGGTGCCCAAACTGAAAATGGTAATACTTTTGTTAAATTTTTAATTTAAATATTAAATACATTGTTTCAGACTCTTAGGGCCAGCGCACATATTGAGGCGCGCAGCGAAGAGCATTTTCAACAAAGTATTATTGGCATTGATGATGCCCTCAACTTCGTTCGTGTTACTCACTTTCAGTTCTTGGCGAACACATACTCCAAGTTTTGAGTCTCTACGTTCAGTGTTTTGGCCAGTACTTTATGTGTCAGTCAGTCAGAACCAAGCCATTTATATTTATAATATTCTATTGATAGATTGATGATTGATGATTAATTAATTATTCCTGCATAAGGTTAAAAAGAAATGATGAAGATTGGGCTCAGTAGCGCGCCTTGGGAGAGACATTCGTCAAGCAGTGGACTGCTATTATATGTAGGTTGATGATCATGTTGATACTTATGGTTTTATCTTACAGTTAAAATATGGCGTAGGCTGCGCGATAATTTGCCTGATTGTCCTGTGGCTTTCGCTGATTCTATATGCACCGTTTCTGTGGGACCCGAAGAACGCTGGCATTACTTGGGAGGTTGCGCCGACGAAAGCCGGAGTACCAGCGTCGGCACCTCCTCCAGATGCAGGATTCTGAACTAAACTTCATGCAAAAGAATTGACCAATTATAACGTATGTTTAATATTCTAAGAATTTGCAGCCTTCGTAGAAAGTACAAGTATGCGTTCAAAGTAGGTATGTTTGTAGCTCTATCACCAAACTTTTTGAAAAGCGTCGGATCGACGCCGCCACAGAAGGGTTATCGGAATATGTTATTCATACAAACCGACATAGACCTACACACCCAGTTTTAGCTTGATCTTGGAATCTCTTGATCATACAAACTGTGGCCCGATCACAAACGTGGTTAATATCGTTATTCGTTACGTTAATCGTTAACGTTATCGTAGCGTATACTTTACTGAGAAGTCAACAGTTTGTTTGATTATTTTTCAAAACGTCATAATTGATGTTGACCTCTCGATGACGGATGCGGTACGATAACGTTAACGCAAAAGTTAATGGGAATGTGTTCGATACTAATACGCTTATTAAAAAGCTTGGTGATAGGACATCTGTTGATTTGAAATATTTTTTATTTGTGTTAGAAATGGTTTATAAAGTAAGAGTTATTACCAAACAGTGTATCTATTGCCTTGCTATTAGTCAGAGAGTATATATTTTTTTCAATTTATTATTATTGTCGTGAAGGTTTCATTGTTATCCGCTAGAGCGTCACTGTCTGTACTACGGCCAGTATTATTTTATTTTATTTTACTCTATATAAGATTGTCGATGGCATGGACATTAATTTATTTTAATTTAATTTGTTGTTAATTTTTGACCGCTATCTGTAATAAATAAGTTCTTTAGTTAAGTTATGGAAAAGTCCAAATAAAGTTATTTTCATCTTCAAAGAAGTGTTTTTATTGTTTACTTATAACGCTAGTTATTATGCCAAGCAGGAAGGGTGTGTAGGTCTGGCCAAATCACAGGTGCCCAGAAACAGATGCTGATCCAAGTCAGGAAAATTGTAGCTACAGAAGGGATGATTCCAGCTTTGATCTGAAAATAGTGGAAATGATAGACGGCTATTGACAAAATGGCAAAAGGGTAGAGGGCCACAGGCAGAGGGTAGAGAGCAACAGCCAACAGAGGGAAAGTCAGAAAACATAGGCCAGAGGATTGATAGCAGAGGGCAAAGGTTAAAGAGCAGAGGGCAGGGAGTAGTGAGCAGAAGGCAAATGCCAGACGGGAAGAGGGGGATTTAATGAGCTAAACCTTTACCCGTAGACCCTACGAATGTACTTACCATTTTGCCAGTAGGAATGCTTGCAGCTCCTTGAACAATGAGGTTGCCTGGCGTCCCAACCGGTAAACAGAAACAATAAGATGCGGAAAACCCCGCTGCGATGTTGTACCACAGAGGATTTGCATTTACTTCTTTTGCCTGAAAAAACAATCTGAACAGAATATTGTTTTAACCTTTTGTAGTAGGTACGACCGCATGGTGATGGATCGTTCCCGGTTTTTGTAGTTTTTCCATATGACTGGTGGGAATAAAAGTGGTTCCAGTGATTGGTTGTTATATCCACCCCCAAGAGTAGCACTACATATTATATCCTATGCAGGAATGATCCACCCGAGCATACTGCAAAATTGCACAATACTCTACCCACAGAGAAAATAATGACTTGACTCTACCTTCCACTTCACCCATCACAGAGAAGTCAACAGTTTGTATAACGTTTTACGCCCTTCGGAGGCAGCTTCGATACGAAAACCACTGTCAAAAACTTTCGTGATAGAGCTAGTTCCTGAATTTGTATGATTTTTCCAACCGCTATACAAACTGTTGACTTCTCTGTGACAGATTCGATTTGAATAAGCATACTCAAATCTTCAAAATACGGCTACTATTACATAACTATTCTTTATACTATACTATACTATATTTTTATAGTAGAAGTATTCGGTTTTTGTTTTCATACCAACTGCGTCACTATTGGCGTGATAACATTACAGACCGCGACGTTGGAGGCGAAGTTTGTGATGAAAACCGTGAATATGATGATCAAGAGGATGATAAAATTGTTCGGCAGGCTGCTCAAATTTTTTAGTAGATCTCCAATTTTTCCATTTAAATCCGAATGTTCTTTTTTAGCAGCTTCTGATAAAGCAAATCCGCCCCCTGAAAAAAAACTCAATTAGCTCAACTACATTTAGCACGGTTAGCATTTATCATCACTATCAGCCTATCGTAGTCTGGTGCTGGACGTAGGACTCTCCCAATATGCGCCATCGCGCCCTATCCTCGACTTTTGTCGCATCTTCTGGCATCCTTTAGAAGATCGTCACCCCACCTGGCGATTTATGTACTTTGTTGCCACAGTTGGAATTGATCTATGAATCAATTTATCAATATATTTAAAAAAGGCTTGCTCCTTACTGACTAATGACTGACAGACAACGTACAGGCCAAACCACTGAATGTAGAGACTTGAAAGTTGGGGGGTATTGTCGTCAAGATGTAGGCGCGAACTAAGAACCAGGGAGAACCAGATTAGGTCACACATTCGGGTCATCATTTCAGAGTATCTAAAATTCTCCTACACCGAAGTTAAGTAAATCTATGGTAGATTTTACTAACCTAATAGAAACATGAAGCTGTAAGGCATGGCGTTATTCATTATGGTCCAATCTAATACTGATCTTACTGGCTTATCTGGCAAGGCCTCATCATCTGAAAAATCAACATAATGTAGAATATCCCTAGACAATATTCTTCTTCTTCTTATCGTGTTACTAGTTCTTTCGAACCAGTTTAGTGAAAGGATTTCACGTGCGCCTCGAAGAGACTCCTTTCGTGCTAGACGAAAGACTAGACAATGTTGATGTATATTGTATGTGGGAGTTAATGTATGAATATTTAAATTTATAGAAATAATTTTCGTGGGGCCATTGGGAAATAATAAACGATAGAATCATAGAGCTCTGGGAATAAGCCTTGTTTTCGTATTCGTATTTTTTTTATACAATATACCTATGCAATAAAACAAATCTGTATAAGCTAGGCTTTTTACCACCTTTTTAGCTATTTTAACTCTACGGACTTCATCTCCTAATAAAATAACCAAACTAACAAAAAAAAATTGAATGGATTTAATAGTTTTTGTATAAAGGTGCATAGGTAAAACAGTGTAGTGGGTATAGTTATGGTAAATAATATTTTCTATTCTATTTTATAGTGTCATACTTTTGTATAAGTACAAATAATAGTTTTTTGCCTGACACGGTCCTAGCACGGTCATGGTATTGTGACTACCCTTTCCATAAGCCCAAATTAATATATTAAAAATAATTCTAAGTTCCACTTGTTAACGTTAGAGATAATAAATTATCAGTATCCTGTGGCAGTTTCAATAGACCATCAACTGTTGGAGTTTATAACAAAATGCAATTTCTAAGACAAGAGGGTTTCTACGAAGAATAACTAGAAAAAAACCTCATGTGATGGTTAACAGATGTGGGAAGCATGTCGTCGGTCGATCGAGGTCCCTAGGAAGGCATTCGAGTTTTAGCACCGAGGAACAGTCACAGTATGATACGGGATAGTGGGCAAAAGCTTTATTTGTAATAAGTAGATGTTGTAAGTTGTAGCCAACTGACCTTTGGCTGTGAAGTTCTTGAATATTTCCAAAGTTGATGGTAAAAGAAACATGAGGAAACCTATTAGCATTGCAACAGCTGAATCTCGAACACTAGAATAAAATAATAAAGTATCATAGATATTAGTAAGTATTAATTAAAACATCGCCTGAATTCTATATCGTTCAAAAAGCTTTATAGACAAACTTACAATTTGCTTTTCAATCCAAAATGAGAATCAATCCTATCACCCCACCCGACGAATATTTGAGGTGATCGACAGAAGAATAATATCATTGCTCCACTAAATAAGATAATCACCATCTAAAAAAAATTGCATTATAAATATTTTTATTTATAATGGATATGCGAGCTTAGTGCTCTCCCGATGGTAAGAGATCACGCCTGCTATGACCAGGACAGCGCTACTGCACAGGTCTTTGATTTACATAGGCCGGTGCAACACTGCTAAAGCGCTAGACGAGCGCTTATTGAGATATTTAAATGAGCGGTCTCGAAAGCTCAGTAATTTTGATCGGAACACAGTAATGCTTGCACATTACTGTTTTGCGGCAGAATATCTGACATTGTTAATGTCAATTAGCTGCAGGAAGGTGGTTAAAGTGGTAACGCAAAGGTGCAGTATCGACATAAACAAACTTACAATTTCCCAAAAAGTTATTTTGCCAAGATTTTTCCAATCTTCATCGACGGCATTTTTTGCAGCTTCTTTTCCTTTTTCAGGTATCATGGCACTTTTTGCCGCGTTGCTATTAGGTCTGTAAAATATATATTTTAATAAAGAATGACCATATGCATGCATGTGACAGAATTTTATAGATTTTTTTAAATAACACAGTTAAAACCGTAGCCAAGAACAAGTGCCTATCTGTTATGTTATCACAACACTATTGTTGTACAGTGCCTTAACATGGCTAAATAATTACCTAGATATCTAGGTGCAAATTTAAATATCCTGTCTGCAAACTTAGTGGTCTCAGTAAAGGCCCAGAATTTTGCGCGCCGTTATATCGCTCGCACATTTGTACATTTTTTAAGATATAAATTGATTTAGAGAAACTCAAAATGTACTTACTTACCTAATACCTACATCAATCCCAGTTAAAAAGCCGTGCTGAGTTGCAAATCATGCCTAAAGTTTATAATATTGTAATATGTTACATCTAATAAGTGTTGTGGATAACAGTACCAATGGGTACGTATTGTTTGTATGTACGTATTGTACCTACTACCAGCGGAGGAGACTAGCCACCCACGACACAGGGAATCCTAGTGTGGGGGCTAGTGTGATTATGCTTTATTACTTTGTTGTTTTGTTTCATTATAATACTTTTTTCCTACAATAAGTAAATGTAACATAGATTAAGATTCTGAAAATAAATCATTTATTCATTATTCATTATTCAAAAGTAGAGCGGTGAATTTGTTACTACAAGCTCACGAAATGTTATCTAAACATATTTTTTTGTTTTGATATGTAAACACACAACACATTTCATATTACATTTTGTTTAAACAAAGGCAAAGAAGATTGGGCATACTGTTTTTCCTCGCTCCACATTTTTGGTGTTCTGGACTTTAAATTCTCGGCAATTTTTGCATGCTCAACAAAAGATTAACCAAAATGTTGCCCATCTCAAATGTGACACAGCGAATATAATCTAAATGGTTAGTGAGAGGAGAGTACCTACCATGAGCATTAATAACGTAACAATAATTATTATAATATTAATACAAGTTAATATTATTTACCTCAGAAATCCAAAGTACATTATCAGCATAGATAAATACATACATCCTTCCATAACCAGCATGTATGGGATAGCGAAAGCAGAAAAATTCGGAAACGATAGATACTCAGGAGCTTCTGGATACGCTCTGGACAAATAATATTTTAAAATACGTTACTAGAATATTATACACATCTAAGCACTGAAAATAAATTCTCACGGTTATTAAAACATACCGTATAAAAAGTCCTTTAAATACTAAGTTAGTTGCTGTTCCAACAAGAGTACCGATGCCACCTGAAAATTTAGAATTTGGAACAAGATTCAATATGAAAGGCTTATATTAAACGGGTATTATTTAAACGACCAAATGTTTATTCTAATTAGAGGTATCGAGTACTGAATATTGCTAACTGAAATACTAGCTTAGTATACTCTTACTGTATACTGTGGTCGCCCACATATACATAATGAAAATGGCTACTTTAAAATTAAAAATTTGGTGACTATTTATTCAAAACAAACAGTATAAGAATTACCAAGCAAACAATTTTCTATTTAAGTTTTAAGAAATGATATCTTACCGATAGTAGCAGAATAGGTGGCTGAACAAAAGTAGCAAGTAGCTATATCTGATGCAATTTTATTGGCTTGACTGTCGTTTTCATAAATATTTAGAAGATTTTGCTGCAGAAATTCAAAGTGGTTAATTAATAAATGTCCATAATTATACGATAAGAATATTATCTATTTAAACATGTGTCCAAAATATTGTGTGACTGAATTACAGTCAGTTAAGTGTGGTAAAATAAACAAACCATATGCATAGTTCTAACTATAGAGCTTAGTTCTAACAATGAATCGATAAGGTTAAATGTTGTAGGTATATGTAGTTATTCTATTTCACGATGAAGATTTGATCTTGTTGGTGTTAGCCGTATACATGTACATTGAGTAATTGTGCGTAACTTCGGGATCATTCAGTCACGATCGCGACGCGGCATCGAATGATACGAATGCATCTATACATGTCTTACTACAACCAAGGCCAAACCTTCTTCGTGAAATGGAATAACTATAACTAACATAATATAATAATATATATAATATATATAATATAATATATTATAATATTATATAATATATATAATAGCTAACTATGGTTCCTGATGGTAAGAGATAACGACTGCCCATAACCAGAAAAATGATAAACAGACAAGGCTAAATTATCTCATGTAGGAAAATATTAAACTCACATCTTCAAAAACTTTTAAAAGGGCAAAGTTTATGGGAACCATCATTGTTGTAGCCGCTGTGTTGGTAATCCACATTGAGACGAACATGGTTGTAAATGACATGGCAAAGAGCAACCTGGAAATTGATGGATAAAGATTTGAAATTATTTACTCGCCCTAGAGGAAGACCAAGGCGGAGGTGGAATAACGACCTCATGGGAGTGGCAGGCGCTATCTGGACTAGACTCGCCCAAGATAGGCAGAAATGGCAAGGGTTAGAGGAGGCCTTCACCCAAAAATGGGTGCCCCAAAGAATATAATCAGAAATAAATTAAAGCAAAATAATGGACAAATACGGCTTAATAATAATAATTATAATAAACATCCAACAGAACTTAGAATCCCGATATCATGCAGACAAAAACACATAATTCAAATATAAATGTTAAATTAATGTACGTACTTTGATGGTAGGTAATAAAAATAATCTACTAACCTATAATGTGAATATCCTATGGCTCTTATAGCAAAGAGTGCTAGCCTCTTGTGGAGACCAGACTGCTCTACAGCGTAAGCAAGGATTAGACTTCCCAAAAACATTATTATTGTATCCTGTAACATATTATTGTGAACTAGATGAAGCCGTATTTCAACTTACAGAAATAATTAATTATCCACACTTTTGTAAAAACATTTTTTACAAAAGTGTGGATTTTCAAAGCGTTTCAGACCTAGCGTATTTTTTGTAGTACACGCGCTCAAGAAAACAAAACATGAGCGGCGACTCCGCTCGATTAATAAGCTATTCTTAAACCACTCTTATGAACTTCATGCTGATGTCATAGATTTACTATAATAAAGGTAATATTGCGGGTTCACTTTTGTAAGAACGTTTCAGACAGAACCATCAGAATCGGGGATATCTTGCAAACAAGCTCACCCTGCATGTATCATACCGTTTTAAATAAGTAAGGTTACAAGTTAACTCACGTTGATGTAGCAGCTGCAGGTCTCTCTTGTATTCATTACATTCGTCATAGGGAATACAAATATGGGAATAAACGAGGTGATCGGAAGGGGAATGCATTCCGACACCCAGAAAACAGCCATCACTATAAGGGTGTACGCACACCATTGGTATTTCTACAACCAATAAATGGTATCAAAATCGAAGCATTTTCAAAATCAAACAAACAATAGCGAAATGGATTGGTTTATACATTGTCTAATAAATCGTTGAACACCGCCCCGCCGGCTGCATGCACGAAAACGTTGACGTCATTGTCCGGTATTGCTCATTGTCCGATAACGCTCATTGTACTGTTACGCTGGTAGTCACGTTAAACCATCGTCCGTAAACCAACTTTACAGACAACCATTTTTTTCGACGGTTCTAAGCCCGTAAAATTGTGGCCAACAATGGTTTGTTGCAAACAGATCGCGCTTGCTACGTTCGCGCTTAGACGATGAAAGAAATTTACCTTGGCAGTTCTGGCATACCAATTAGAGAACGACTACGAGCTAATTGGTTCATTCGATAGAGCTTAGATTTGCGTTTACAATCTTTCGAACATTGGCTCTTATACCGCCATACAGTTCTTATGAAACACAGTACTTACCGACAAGTATGTTTCCAAAGTTGTCTGAAGTTACGCAGCAGCGATTTTCGATATAGACTTGGCACAGCGCACTACTTGTAGATTTCAAGATTCATCAATCAGAAATCTTGTAATCTACAAACAGTGGAGATGGTCTATGGTCAATTGGTCACTTATAATTTTCATACCTCTGGCGGAAATGGTGTCAGAATGGGTATCACAATGATGGGCGTGACAAAACATAATATCCCTCTCCAATGAGCTTGTAGAAATAGCTTTAATTTTTCTTTGATGCCAACAGGTGTATTATTACCTCTAAAAAGATTAAATATTCTAGGTAAATGTGTTCATGATAACAATCAAGCTATATAGGGTAAAAATTACCATCTGCAACCATAATAATGTAAAGGGTTCATTATGCAAACCGTAAACATAAGCCATGTTGGCCGAGTGAGAGGTGCCTCGACTTTCGATCCAGAGGTCGTGGGTTCGAAACCGGTAATACACCAATGTATGTTTCTTTTAAAAAAATCGATGAATGCATTAAAACACGTGCTTAACGGCGAAGGAAAACATCGTGAGGAAACCGGCATGTCAGAGAACCTAAAAAGTTCGGAAACACTGTATCAAAAGCACGAAAGTAGCTAGTACTTG
Organism: Lobophora halterata; assembly: GCA_932526365.1. Classification (NCBI taxonomy): domain Eukaryota; kingdom Metazoa; phylum Arthropoda; class Insecta; order Lepidoptera; family Geometridae; genus Lobophora; species Lobophora halterata. Next base: position 6,939,334 of record OW052012.1, read on the forward strand.
AAATCCTTCACCACATTTTATGCGAACCGATAAAGAATGAAATGCTCTGCCGGCGTCAGTGTTTTCCGATCACTATAATTTGGATGTCTCTAAGGCAATAGTGAATAGGAATATTCTAGTTAAGCGTGCTACATCGTCACATACCATCTGAGCTGGTGGTCAAACGCATGCTTATAAATAATTAAAAATAAAAAAATACCTCCTATGATCATATTTTTCGTGAAACACTTACGGAAAAGCAGTTTCTTCAACCTCTGGAACTTCCTCAATCTGAGAATCCAGAACTATATCAGACATTTTTTACTACTTCAGGCATTAAACTGAACAATCCAGTTGGTCTTGTATTTTCCACGTAGCCTACTGGTCGTGTTCAGTCCAAACCACACAAGGTATACAAGGTGTAAATTTGATTTTCCTAAATATTTTCCTTTGCTGTTGAACATTTCCTAATATTTTGATCCTTATAAGCGACTATGGTATGGCGTTTATGAATTTTCGTAGTCCTTAGTAATCCAATAATGGAACTACTGGGAATAATTTATCCCCACTAGTGCCATGGAACAACTTTTAATGGAACTACTGGGAACTATCTGATTTTTCCATACTAATCAAACAATGGAACTAGTAAGAAAAAAATACTCCCACTAGTTCCGTGGAACAACTCATTTGGGGTTAGGTTAGGTTAGGGGTTAGGGGTTGGCTCTCCTAATCGTGAGTCTTCAGGCCTCTCTGGACTGCCTATCGCCTTGGTACGTCACTTTTATGGGACGCTCCAGTAGTAGTTGACCATTTCTTACTATTGTTGTGACGATACTATGCCTAGATCACACGTACCGAGTACTCGGCCGAGACATAAATATGTTACTCGGTCGAGACAGTGAAATCTTACACCGCTCGCTCAGCTGAGCACTCGGCGCTATATTTATACGTACCAAGTACTCGTTACGTGTGATCTAGGCATTAGACTTGACGCCAAATTCGAATTCTCTACATATTTGCTAATAAAAAAATAGTTTCATATTTTAACGAAATCTTTATTAAAACTAAGAAACTAAAGCTATTTAACAATTTATCATAACAGCGAATCAACTAAATATTATTTACTTCAATAAGAAATTAATTAGTGAAATAAATATGAAATACCTGTGCTGCATGAATTTAATCACAAAAGGGTGTAACATTTATACGAGTCAGTGGAAAAGTAGATAGAAAAAAATGTTCGTAAAAAATAAAAATTTTATGTGAATTATAATTGATATAGGTAAAGAAAATACAAATTATTTTCATTTTTTCAAAGCAGATTAATAAAAGTATTTTTAGACAGAATCTTTGTTGTAAAACTTAACAAAAATCGGAAAAATGCTTTCTTTTGAGAAACATCAAAACATTTCTACATTTTAAAATTATTTAAAAAATATTACCAATACCATTTTACTTAGTGAGGGTTTTATAGTTTCATACTTGTTCATAACGCGTCGAGATGTTACACCCTGCATATGAATAAAATTTTAGGTCTAGTAACAATCAAATATAGTTATAAACAAAACGTATTATTATTGTTCAGCAATTCAATTTGATAGAAAATCATTCACTGGTTTAGTTAATATGGCCTAGTTAGCAACTTACGTCAAAATACAATTTATAACAATAAATTTCTAATTACATTATGAGTACGTAAGTAAATCTATAACCCTATCACTAAACTTTTAAACAAGCGTAGTCATATCGAAGCCGACTAAGAGAAGTAACAGCCTGTATCACGTTTCAAATAAATTAGTGGTGGTTTACGGACGATAGTTTAACGTGTATCAGTGTAACGGGACAATGAGCGTTACCGGACAGTGAGCGTTACCAGACAATGAGGTCAACGTTTTCGTGCATGTAGCTGGCGCGGCGGCGTTCGTCGATTTATTAGACGTAGTCAAAAATCCATACTAATATATACGCTTGTCAAAAAACTTGGTGATAGAGCTCCGAATTTTTGAAGGTAACACGAGTATTAAGTAAAACTGAAGCTTTGTTTAAAAGTATTCAGGCTCCCTTGGCACCTACCCATTCAGGCATGGTGTGAAGATCGGGCCAGATTACAGGCGCCCAAAAGCATATTGCCAACCATGTTATAATTATTGTAGTCACAGTCGGCCCAGCTCCTGCTATTATCTGTAAATAATAAATACTAGATGACACCAAAAACTTTATTTATGTTGCATTAAAAATCCTTTTTAGCATGCGCTTATACTTCTCGACGAATATGCCTACGAAATTTTAAGCCTCTACATCCAGTGGTGCCTGTGGGCTGTCTGTCAATCAGTCGGCCATGAATCTAATGGCTAGATCGCACGTACCGAGCAAACATGTTATAACTACCGGGCTAATAAAAAAAGAGGTGGTACTTTGATTCTAGGTCTTGATGCTATAGAAAACGAAGAAGCGGTGTATTGCAAAAAACTATTTAAGGTAGAATGCTTCGACATTTGCGGGATAAGAGACGTTAATACTAATGTATACATTTTTTGCTGCTATAGGAATCCAGTTGACAGTAATTTTAACGAGTTTCTAGAAAGACTAGAAAAGCTTCTAGAACACTTCTTCGATAAGAACTGCTTCTTGTGTGGCGATTTCAATGTGGACTTGTTTAAAGATGATAGGAAGAAGAGAGAGTTCATAAAGCTTATTACATGCTACAACTTTAGGAATCTGATAAGCGACGTGACGTTTATCCGGAATAATACTCATTCTTGTCTAGATAATATATTAACGCATGTGCCAGATCTGAAAATAGCGGAGTGTAGCGTTGACCATAATGGCTTAGCGGATGGTCACGCAGGCCTACTTTTTAAAGTACAAGCTGAAAGCGCGCGTAATTTGAAATGTGTTGAAACCATTCGCATAGCATGCAGGAATTACAATAAGGAAAATTATCAATGCTTTCGTAATAGTATTATAGAGACAAAATGGAACGATTTAGGAATAAACAGTTTTATTGACAGATTGAGGCAACTATTTGAGTTAAATTTTGCAAAGCGAAAGAAAAGTATTAAAACTGGTCGGCAACAGACCATTAAGTGGCTAACTAAAGGAGTAAAAGCCTCTAGTTAAATGAAGAGGTTTCTAATACTTAATGTTAAACCAGACAAAATTAATAAGGTGGCAATAAATTACAAAAAAAACTATTTGAAAACATATAAGAAAGTGATTAAAAATGCAAAACAACTAGCAGTACAAGACGAGGTTAGTAGGGCAAAAAATTATATTAAAGCAATCTGGCAGGTAGTTAATAAAAAAAGAAAGGTTAAGGAAAAGGACCAAACATTACAATTAAAGCTTAAACACAATGACAATTTCACTGACAAACCACAAGATATAGCTAACATTTTCTCACATAAGTTTGATCAGGAAAATATAGCTTCACAAAAGGTAAATACAGGCATGTTAGCCATAGAACTTCTAAGAGATAATGGAAATAGAATTGACGAACATAATTATATGACATTTGAATCAATTAATCATTTTGAGATAGAAAAGGTTCTTAAATTAATGCCAAATAAGAACTCATACGGCTACGACGAGATGACAATCAAACTTATTAAAGAAAACGTTGACATATTATCGAAACCATTAGCACACCTATACAACATGTGTATCGACAATGACTTATTCCCAGAGCAATTCAAAATTGCCAGGATACTACCTGTTTTTAAAAAAGGTATTAGAACGGATCCAAAAAATTATAGGCCAATCTCCTTGCTCCCAATACTGTCCAAAATGTTTGAAAAAATTATTAAAAATAGACTGACAGCACATCTTTATAAGAACAAAATCATAAATACTAGACAATATGGATACCAAAATAATATGGGAACGCAAGATGCCATCAACACACTATTAGATGTCGCTATAGGAAAGTTAAATGAAAAACAAAGGGTTGCGGGACTGTTTCTAGACCTCAGCTCGGCTTTTGATACAGTAGATCACAGTATTTTATTACGTAAATTAGAATACTATAGCATAAGAGACAATACATTGAACCTCTTTAAATCATATTTAAGTAATAGGCAACAGTTTGTAGAAATTAAAGCAATACACAAAAAAGAAGAAGTAAGGTACAGATCTAATATGACAAAATTGAAAAAAGGTGTACCGCCGATCGATCCTCGGACCCATACTATTTATTATTTTTACTAATGATCTTATTAATTACATGGAAAAGTTCTGCCCAGGGCTAAAGTTGGGCTAAAGTCTTTGCGGATGACACAAATGCCATTATCTCTGGAAATTCCTTAAATGAGCTTACGGAAAAAGTTACTTTGACTCTTCAAGGGTTCAATAGATGGTTTACATCGAATAATCTTATTTTGAATATGGAAAAAACTAATTTATTGTTTTTAGGTATAAATATTGACATGTATCTTAATTGGAAAGAAGAAATTCACGCCATTGACAATTATATAAGTTCATCATGTTATGCAATACGTAGTCTAAGGGACGAAGTCACAACGGATCAGTTAAGACTGATTTACTTTGCATTGGTAGAATCAAAACTTCGATATAGCATCATGTTCTGGGGAAATAGTTATCAATATAACATCAATGCAGCATTCATTATGCAAAAGAGAGCAATAAGGACAATGGTACGCATACCGCAAACAGAGTCGTGCAGGCAATTTTTCATAACTTTAGGTATTTTGACAGTTCCATGCCTATATATTCTTGTTTTGTTGACAGGGCTGGTCAAAAACATTGATAAATTCGAAACAGAGGAGGATAGGGCAGTCAGGCTAAAAACTAGAAGAATGGACATAAAAAGCAATTATGCTCCAAAATTACAAATAGCAAAGCATTCTGCACGGTATCAAGCGGTCCGCCTCTACAATAATTTACCTCTCACTTGAAGAAGAGTTGTTACTCCATAGACGAATTTTGTGATGATAAACTGACAAACTTTAAGTGATATTTTTATAGATGGTAGATTTGTTTGGTATGACATGGCAACATTATATTTAGTAATAATCTGACATTCATGCTGTTTTGACTTTTGTTTTATTTTTGTTTGAACTGAAATTTATTTAAATGTTTATTCTATGTATTGATTATAATAGGTATAATAGTGTATGTTTCGTAATAATAAATTAATGTAAGTACTATTAACAAATTCGCTTAGTTTTAGAAATTCCGACACAATGTAAAAATTGTTTGTGAATAAATGAAATGAAAATGAAATGAACGGGCGAGACAGTAAAATGTTTCTCGGCCGAGACAGTGATGTAAGCAAACAAACACAAAAACTTGGGTTAAATTCTTTGCAGTCGGGTGCGCAAAAAAGCCGTGTTGGCCGAGAGGGAAGTGCCTCGACTATTGATCCAAAGGTCGTGGGTTCAAATCCAGTCCTACACCAATCGATTTTCTGTTTTAAAATCTATGTGTGCATTAAAACACGTGCTTAACGGTGAAGAAAATATCGTGTAGAACCTGGCATGTCAAAGAACTTAAAAGTTCGAAAACATGTGTCAAGTGCACGAAGGGAGCCTCTTCGAGGCGCAGTTGGAATCTTTTCACCACACTGGTTTGAAAGAACTAGTGACACCATAAGAAGAAGACAAACATTCACTCGAATTCATAATTTTTTTCTTTGCAGTCGGGTAAACAGATAAACGACGATTGAGGACGTGGTGGTCGAGTGAATGAGGCCCTTGCTCTGCGATATACGAGTCATACGTAAATAGGTTTTTGCGGTCGAAAAAATCTATGTATGATCCCACGTTCTCGCAACAGTGGAGGAAAACATCGTGAGGAAACCAACATATCAACGGACAGAAAAAAAAAATCTAAGGCATGTGACATCCACCAATCTGCATTGGGTCCGCGTGGTGGATTAAGACCCATTCGCTCGCTTAGCCGAGAGTAGGAGAGTCCCAGCAATGGGAAAAATTTAGGCTGATGATGCTAAACAGACAAACACCAACTTACCATTTTTTTAGTGGGAACCAACGCAGCACTCTGCACGATGAGATTGCCCGGTGTGCCCACGGGGAGCATGAAACAGTACGAGGCAGAGAATCCTGCCGTGATGACGTACCACAGAGGGTTCTGGTTAATTTCCTTTGCCTAAAATAATATCATAGCATTGTATTGTATTGTTGTGCTAGCTACAGGTATGCCAGTTACAGGCATGCCAGTTAGCTCATGTGTATACCACATGAAAGTAGCTGGCACGTGCAAGAAGCTGGCATGCAAGTGTGCAAGCTACGGGCATGTGTATCCCCTGCTTTAGTACTAGTTTCTGGGTTCGTGAACTTGAGTGACGTATAGTTGAAATTAATTTCTTACCAACTGCATAGCTATAGGCGCAAAGACGTTGCACACCGCGACGTTTGACGCAAAATTTGTCACAAAAACAGTGGCCACGATGATAATCCCAATCACCACCAAATTCGGCATTGATTTTAGAGATTGCAGGTACTCTCCAAGCTTATCATTTAGTCCGGAGAATTTGGCAGCTTGAGAAAGGGCAAAGCCACCTCCTGTAACAATTTTACGTTATAGGTAACACAGATTTTACGTTTTAGGTACAGACTTCGGAACATGCTGCGTTCCATGACTGGTATGGGCAACAACACCGCCAGGCTCAAGTGGAACTAGGTCGGCCACGTCAGCCGTATGCACCCTGAGAAGGCTTACATCATCACACCATGGGTTCCTAAGAACGGAGAGCGAAGTCGGGGTCGGCCGCGAAAACGTTGGCGGGACGATATCGACTCTTTTCAAGGAGACTGGTGAACAATGGCCAAAGGCGTGGAATAAGTTGGGGGAGACTTTTGCCCAGATGTGGGGCGAGATAGGCTAGCAAAAAAAGGTAAAAATATAAATTTGGTTGATCAAAGTAGATTAGAAATTATATGATTATATCATTCTGTCATTCATTATTCTTAATCGTAAATCCCAGATAATTGTACAATAAACTTAGGCTCATACAACCAAAATAATAAGGGTTACGATGGGCGGCCTTATTGCAAAAAATGTTTAATTATCAAGGAGTTTGATGGCTTGCTAAAAATCTCCTCCTAGCAATGACCACCTACCTTCGTTGAAAACGCTCTCCCTTCATTATGGATTGGGCGACGTACCACGCTTTACATAATCTAAACAAAACTTCTCAAAAGCTTTGACTAAGCATATTATACCCTTTATAAGTAAGATATAAAACTACGGACACAACATACCAAGTAAGAACATAAAGCTATAAGGCATAGTAGCGTTCATTGGCTGCCATTGTAAAACAGACTTTACAGTTCCTTTCGGCAAATCTTCATGGACTGTGGACCAGATAAAATTTAGATATTAAATGCATAGTTTTAAATGTAATGTGTAAGTATAAATTATTAAAAAAAGTACTCACATTTTGCTCTGCAGTTATCGAATATTTTCAAAGTTGATGGAAAGAGCATCATCATAAAAGAGACAAGCATAGCAAGAGCAGAGTCTCGAACGCTAAAACAAAAATATTAAAATTACTAGTACGGAGCAAGATAAGCCACTGTGTTAGTGCCATACTACACGGGCGGTTCCCTCGCCTGCGAGAATCCGCTTCTGAACCGCACTAGACACAATGAATATGGAAGTGAACCGCGATGAGAAACCACGCAGTGCAGTATGCAGCATACAACTGCAATAATATTAATAATTGTGTCTAGTGCGGATCAGAAGCGGATTCCCGCGGCGGAAGAACCGCCCGTGTAGTATGGCACTTATTGTTTCACTATTCCACATTTTGCTAGCCTTATTTTGATTGTTTTTTTATGTTTGTTGATTGTTGATGTTTACATCGGATCAGGCAGAACACACGCAATATTTACAAAATAAATGAACGGGCACTTACAACTTTCCATCCTTGATACCGAAATGATCAATTATCATGTCTCCCCATCCATAAAATATTTGTGGGGAGCGACAAAAAAACGACACCATTGCTCCACCAAAGAGAAAAATCACCATCTGAAATCGACTCCGTGATAGAAAAACTCCATTCTACCATTTTAAAATAAACTACCTTGTAATCACATGTTGACAAATTAATAAAAATGAAATAAAGATTCTTAGCATGAATAATAAATGCATTGTTTATAACTAGGTGTACTTTTAGGGCAAAATTTAATTATGAATGTGTGTGTCTATATCGTGTATTTGAGTTAGGTAAGGTAATACATAAGGTATAGGTATACATAATAATTAATAATAATAGTATATACATAATAATTAATTTATAGAAAGCTAAGTAAGATGCAATTTTAAACGATCTAGCGGCGGTCATAAAATTTTAAATTTGTAAATGTAAGATGACATGAGAAATAAATATAAATTAAGTTCAAGACCTACATAATAAAAATATATTAAAGGTGAGGTCTACATAATAAAATTAATATTATTTTGAGCGTCAGGCGATTAAAAGACTTACAATTTCCCAAAAACTGAGTCTTCCCATTTTTTTCATATCGTCGGCAATAGCCTGTTTAGCCGCTTTCTTTCCTGCTTCCGTGATTTTTGAAGCTTTTGCAACTGCACTCTTTGGTCTACAGGAAAATAAACAATACGTGAATATCACAGTTCAACGGTTCTTATGCTAATTCGGCCGGTCCAATGCCACTTCCGTTTGCTGATAACGGACGGCTTTGTAGAATATCTTGGCGCTTTTATGGCTATACCTACTCATTGCTCATTCATTTAGATGAACATTGAGCTCATCAAAGCTCTTAACTTGGCTTGCTGAGTGCAAGCTTCAATTTGAGTAAGGGCATAAAATAGGCATAAAAAGGATATGCAATGAAAAAACCTATTGGAATTTTTCAAGCGCTGCCCAGCCTAGCTAAATTATTCGGATTGGCTCACTCTCAAAACTATCTTCCTAGTTACAGAATTAGCCCAAAGATGGCATACTGCTGCTGGTACCTTAATATAGAAAAAAATACGTACCTAAACAATCCAAAATAGACGATACCCAGGTACAGGTATGTCATTATTTCTAATACAATCATGTATGGCACCGCAAATGCAGAAAACTTTGGAAATGATAAGTACTCGGGTGCATCCGGGAAGTTGCTGAAAAAAAAATTCGTATCGGTAATAAAAAAAGGATGAAGGGTAAATTTCGTCCAACTGAATAAATATTTATTTATATCATAATTAATCAAATTGTAATAAAATAATGAAGGTAAGAGTTTAAAAAAAAATACAAACATGACAATAATTAAATAAAAATAAATGTAAGATGAATAAATACATAATCTATATAAGTTAATAAATGATAAAGATATAAAAAATTACTCAATGAAAAGGCCTTTGAACACCAAATTGGTTGCAGTCCCAACCAAGGTACCGATTCCACCTGCGAACAAAGACAAACATAGATATATATATAGGATTATATTAGGACATAAACATTAAAATGCGTATGGAGTAAGGCGCTGTCCTAATTGGCTAATGATGCACGAGCGATTTGGTCGTACGACGAGATTAAATAATTTAAAAACACTAATCTCTCCAGAATGTCCTAATTGGCATTACATGATCGTATGATCATTCATATAGCTAATTTTCAACGCGCGACATCAAATCAAAAAAAATCCAAAGCACATCGTATGATCGTACGATCAATGCCAATTAGGACGCCTCCTAACACAGTATGTAATATATATGTATGTATATTTCTTATAAAAATAATAATCTATAATGCAGACCATACATACATAAATAATCTATAAATATTACGAAAGGAAAATGTAATAATTATTAATTATTAACAAAATTCATTAATAAAGTAATACAGGACAGAGAAAAAACAATATACGATTAATCAGAATGGACTCGGTAAACTTAAAATTCGTAGATTATATATAATCATATATAATCATCTAAGTAGGAACGATATTAACCAATTGTTGCAGAAAATGTAGCAGCACAGAAGTAGCATGTAGTGATGTCAGTAGCAACTTTTTCTCCATCAGAATTTGTTTCATAAATTTTTAAAAGACCTTGCTGCAATATATTATTTAAAAAAATTAAAACTTGTGCTAGCTTACGTCCATTTTGATACATTATTACTTTAGATTTCCATTATAATATTCCGTAGTCACCGATCTCTACCGAACAACTGGCTTTGAATAATAATGTAACGTTCCTGGAAGGCACGCAACATCTACAACACAAGTCTAATCACTTAGTGTAGGTGTTGTGACCCTATTTTTTTTGTACAAGCAAGCCACGTTAATCTAATCTAATTAACTTATTTGAATATGTGATTTATTATTATGCTTGTTATGGAATAAATGAATTATGAATTTTGATGATCAGTCTCAAAAGCCTAGTAATTCACATTATGAGACAGTGCCAGTCATTTTACTGACGTCTTTGTAGCCTACAAAGACGTCAGTAAAATGAAAACTAGGTGACCACTATGGGCCCTTGGCTTTCTCAACTGCGTAAATCATTAATGGGGCTAGGCAGGTAGGCACCCTTTGCATATTTAATGTATAGACAAAAGTGTAGGTTACAATTAAATGTAATTTCTCAAAGAATAGAATACCTATTACGATCCTAAGGGTTATTAAAAACTAAGGTTTTTTTTGAGAGTTTACAGCAACTGCGCTTAGATGTACGCTTCAAAGAGCGGAACGAGCGTACACAGGCTTATTCCGGCGTGTACGCTTGAACCTACTGGGTCGAGTGTTAGAAGCAATATGAGTTCGCGCTTATAAGAGTAGGTGAGCGCGTCAACAACGCACGTACAAGATGCACGAACGCGTCTTGTTGACGCGTTCGTGCATCTTGTACGTGCGTTCAAAATATTTACTTACATTTTCAAATACTCTCAGCAAGGCAAAATTAATAGGGATCACCATGGTGGTAGCCGCTGTGTTTGTTATCCACATTGATACGAATGTAGTAACACAACACATTGCCAACAGTAACCTTAAACAAGAGAAACAATATTATATGTAGAGTTTGCAAATTTGCCCGCAAAGAAAGGTTCGATTCCCGGGTAGAGACGGGTGTTTTTGCTCAACACAATTTTTTGTTCTCGGACATTGATGTAGTTATGTACATTTTGTCCATGCCACTTGCGACACAGCGAATCCTTTTGCAGAGGTATGAGTTTGTGAGCGTTTATTTTATATTAGCCTACTTCCAAATAATATGATGCATACGAAAGTTAGTATGTTTAAATGTATGCTCAATCATGCAAAAACTGCTGAATGGGTTTGGATAAAATTTGCTATAGAGATAGTTTGTAACAAAGAGTCAACGTAAACGAAGTTTCGGGCAGATGCTAGTGTAAAATAATTCGTAATGTAACGTACATTTGATACCGGTAATATATTTTATGGTTATATATATATTGGATGGTTCGAGCCAAAACCATATTTGTTTTTAAACAACCGTAGTGGCTAAGTAAAATGTAGCGCATAAAACCATGAATAAATAAAAAAAGAGTTTGAATTTGGCTGGATTAAAGATCTAATTAATACCTACCTATTTTATATTTAACCTAAACCGCCCAAGTAAGAATTTATTAGAACTTAAAATTCGAATAAAACATGTGTCAAGTGCACGAAAGAAGCCTCTTTAAGGCGCACTTGAAATCTTTTTACCACACTGGTTTGAAATAACTAGTGATACGATATGAAGAAGAAGATACTGGTTATTTGTGATGAACGCGATGAACGGTTCGCAAAGCTTCAAAGCTAGTGAAAATAATACTCACTTGAGATGAGAATAACCGATGACATTAATAGTGCAGTAAGCCAGCCGTTTGTGCAGTCCCGACTGCTCTACAGAACAAGCCAACATCAAGCTGCCCAAGAACATCACGATCGAATCCTAAAACCGATAAATTAGTTAATAACGTACGGTACGGTTATGTAAAGTACGCAGATTTATGTGCTAGTGTATTGTGCTGTTTAATATTATTATAGTTAAGTAGTAGGTATCGTTAAAATTTAAATTCACTTTGACATTTAATTACCATTTAATAGCAGTATATAGTATATTCATTCAATGTAACTTGCACACCATATATGGTAGAACATAAGGCACTAATAATATTCTTTAACAACATACTATGTATACTATGTTCTGGCGAATAAAAATCTTGAATCTTGAATCTTGTAAATGAACAGTAATGTCTGTATTTCTGGACTGCTACAATATTTGAGCGTTCAATACTAGAGTGAATAAGCTCTTTTTAGCCAAGCGTGCTCCATCTACGACCAAACTCTCGATGTCACTTACCATCAGGTGAGGAGTTGGTGTTCAAACTTTTGTCTAGTCTAACACTTATAATATATGCTAATAAGTGCATTATCATCATTCAATATACTCTAGGAACTAAGCCTAGAATTAACTTAAAAAAAACAAAACAATGAAAACCAACTAAATTTTTGAACCTTGAAAATTAACAATCAACAAATTAACTTAGAATTCAACTTCAAACAATAATTAGGCCGAAAAATATTAGCAAAATGTCAGACTGACAAACACCAGGAAGGTGTTGCCTCGTTGAAAGCTGGCGATTGAATGGCCGGCGTTTGCAGCGCGGCGCCTTTAATACTTTTCCGTGCGACTCATCGTGATATCGTCTACACGGCCTCTCCTGACTGGAGTTCGTCCTCGAACTCCCTTAACTCCTTTAACGGGGATCCAGTAGTGGCATAGGTATCTCCGGTCTGGTCTCAAGATACTCTTGCTCCTGAACCGCTTGGTGATCCTGACTTCTCTCGTAGAAGCTTCTGCTTCTGGCTGGTTTTCTTCAAGTGGTGCAACGCTGTAGGTTCGTCGGTCGTCAGTGACGCTTGCGGCACCGTCGAATGGTAGCTCAGCGTGCCTGTGTGCTCCCGATGTGCTTGTTTGTTGCCCGTCGCTCGTAGACGGCTGGGTGGTTCCGGTCGGCAGCTCGCCGACTGTTGCAGGCTGATCAGTGGTCGTGGTAGACTCCTCTATCAGCGTCTGCTATTTAAACAGAACATCAAAAACACAAACATGTATGCCAGCAAGCATACAAATCAGTCTTCAAAGCTGATCAATGGTTGCGGTGGACTCCTCACCACCAGCATCTGCTTTTTAAACAGAACATCAAAAACACAAACATGTATGCCAGCAAGCATACAAATCAGTCTTCAAAGCTCCTCAATGGTTGCGGTGGACTCCTCAATACCAGCATCTGCTTTTTAAACAGAACATCAAAAACACACACATGTATGCAAACATACAATTTAGTCATTTAAGCAGAAATAGAAATCAGGTAAGAGACTCTACGTGAATCATCTCTTAGTTTTGATTTAGACAGATTCAGTTAAGAGGCGGGACAAGATCTACTCTGCCAAGAAAGGAGGTCTACGTGAGGCACTTTCTTAAGCATCGGCTTTGTCAGGACTACCACACAGTAGGTAGCCTGACCTCTGCCGCAAATCAACATAAAAAAAGACAAGGTCCACTCTGCCAAGAAAGGAGGTCTACGTGAGGCACTTTCTTTAGCATCGGCTTTGTCAGAACTACAACACAGCATCCTGACCTCTGCCACAACTCATCATTAAACAAAAAGCAAAGACCCACTTTACCAAGAAAGGAGGTCTACGTGAGACACTTTCTTTAGCACCGGCAACGGCAACACGCGCAAGCAAGCGTCGATGCCAAACGCTCCTCAGCAGACAGCGGCAGTGGCGACGAACACGCTCCTCAGCAGACAGCAGCAGTGGCGACGCAAACGCCCGTAGACGCGCTGGCGGCGACGGCAACGCGCGCATCCAAGCACGCGTCGATGCAGAGCACTCCCCAGCAGGAAGCGGCGACGGCGACGGCCCGGCGACGGCCCGGTGACGGCCCAGCGACGGCCACGGCGACGCGCGTACCCGCGCACGCGTCAATGCAGAGCGCTCCCCAGCAGGAAGCGGCGACGGCCACGGCGACGCGCGCACCCGCGCACGCGTCGATGCAGAGCACTCCCCAGCAGGAAGCGGCGACGGAGACGGCCCAGCGACAGCCACGGCGACGCGCGCACCCGCGCACGCGTCGATGTAGAGCGCTCCCCAGCAGGAAGCGGCGACGGCCTGGCAACGGCCTGGCGACGGCCCGGCGACGCGCGCACCCGCGCACGCGTCGATGCTTAGCACTTCCCAGCGGGAAGCGGCGACGGCGACGCGCGCACCCGCGGCGCACCCGCGGCGCACCCGCGGCGCACCCGCGGCGCACGCGTCGATGCGGAGCACTTCCCAGCGGAAAGCGGCGATGGCGACGCGCGCACTCGCAGCGCACGCGTCGATGCGGAGCACGGAAGCAGCGACGGTGACGCGCGCACCCGCGGCGCACGCGTCGATGCGGAGTGCTTCCCAGCAAGCAGTAAGGGCAATAACACGCGCACACGCTCCTCGGTAGGCAGCGGCGGCGACGACACGCGCACCTGAGCACGCACTGTTGCAGCACGCTCCTCGGCAGGCAGCGGCAGCGATGACACGTGCACCTGTATACGCGCTGATCCAACGAGCAATTCCAGCTCATACCGGAGGTGTGAAATTACGTGGGTGACCTTTTAGGAACCACGCATGCCAATCTGAGAACTCATAAAGATTCACAGTTAGAGGGCGAGCCGTCGTCGGCTCCCAATGACACATCACGGATCAGTGACCAAATGATTGGAGTAGGTGCATCTAAAACCACCACAGGCTGTAAAGGCGCTTCAACTCATCAGCATCCTGTCTATAGATTAGGTACACCACAAGATTCGTGTACAGCCATTGGATATCGGTCAAGGTCGGAGAACATCCGTGTAAAGCACAGTGAACGGAACATCTGGTTATCAGCAAAACATACTAGACAGTGACTCACATACTTTTTTCTTTACAAAACTAAGTCCTGATAACCAAAAATCTCGCAAAATTAGATCCATTGTTTTATAACAGCACTAACATAATCATGGTCATCATGAAACATCCTCAATAACCACGAACAGAACAGACTATGGTCGACGTTGCGAGGACATAGTGATCTAAACTCTATTTTGAAGTCACTCTATGACCTTGTTGCTTGTAACCCAATCGTTCAACCAGGACTTTGCATTACCACGCAAAAATTTACCTATCTGCCAGAGGCATTCACAATTACCCCATTTGCTCAAAACGCATCAAAATTATGGATACTCGAATCAAAGAGGCGTTATGTCGAAGTTGCAAGATTTCTATTTCAACAGCGTAGCTGAAACTACGACAATACTACTCACATTTTTATTCTAAACATGGCTACTTGCCTATGGTACACGCGAAATGTTTTCAACAATCACTACCTCGGTCACGACAGAGTTCAGCTCACTAACAGACGTCGGCATAACCGGCGTCGACAGACACGTCGTCGCTTCAACATGATGGTTCATCATTCGATAAGAACCTACCCTCAATTACTTCAAGGCGATTCAAAATTCTATCTAAGGCGACATAATGAGGCTCACAAGATCTATAACGATGATTAGACAAACGATCGTGATGCCTATGCAACCTACAACTAAAATCACGTGAATCCTCACGTCTCTACACACGATCGAAACGGTCAGTTGCACGGCTGCGACGGCGACGGTCGTTAATTAGCGTATGACGACTATTAGACACCAAATATCGATGATCGCGGCTTCTACTATGTACGTGTTCGATCTCTTCTACGAACACGATAACGATCCATTGTCTTCGACGAACGTCCCAACATGCTTACAAAAAGAGGGTACTTACGATTTTTTTTTCAACGACCCAAAATCACACAATACTTCACAAAAACTACAAAACTCTTGTCAAGATGATAGAGGGAAAGGCCTGAAGCACAGGATGATCCCACACTTCTGATCTAGGAACTAAGCCTAGAGTTAACTTAAAAAAAACAAAACAATGAAAACCAACTAAATTTTTGAACCTTGAAAATTAACAATCAACAAATTAACTTAGAATTCAACTTCAAACAATAATTAGGCCGAAAAATATTAGCAAAATGTCAGACTGACAAACACCAGGAAGGTGTTGCCTCGTTGAAAGCTGGCGATTGAATGGCCGGCGTTTGCAGCGCGGCGCCTTTAATACTTTTCCGTGCGACTCATCGTGATATCGTCTACAATACTTAATCATTATAAAGGCTTAGTCCTGACTGATAGAAAAGGCACAAATAAGCCAAACCACTGAACGAAGTGACTTGAAATTTCGAGAGTATGTTGTTCGTGAAAAAGTGTAAGCGCGTACTAAAAAAGTATTTTTATTGGTTTGCCACGCAAAAAGTTGGTGGTGGAAGTCAGTTAGTGTAGTTTTGAATAAACGCTTCGTGTAGTACATAATAGTTCATCTTACTCACATTGAGATAGCACTTGCAAGTTTGTGACGTACTCATGACTCCAGTCATTGGAAATATCAGCACGGGGATAAATGATGTGACGGCCAGGGGGATGCACTCAGACACCCAGAATATTGCCATTAGTACTAACGTATACGCAGTCCATTGCCATTTCTATAAAAAAATAACTACTATTTGAACTCCATACTAGGCGGCTTTCGAGCGTCGACTCGTAGCGCGAACGGCTACGCAAACGCAATGTCATGTCAGCAGCTCGTTAAGGGTAATCCAGAATAAACATTTGTGTCGTACACTGTGCATTACAGTGCCGCACAGTTCAGCACACCGGTGGATCCCACCTTTACACTCGTTAGAAAAAACAGAGATACGCTTTTGAAGTTTCGCGAGCACCAATCCGCCCGTATAACGGCGACAAACATACGCCAGTCTAAAACCGCACTTAGACTGAACTAAGTCTGTAGGACTGTAGGGTATAACACATGAATAAGTTACCTGAGGAGGGAAGGGTGCCAGGATCGGTATTAAGATCAAAGGAAGAACAAAGCAGACGACACCTCGCCAGTGCGCCGCAAGAAATAGTTGCACTCTAGTTTTAAGGTCTAAAGGGGGTTCTTCTCTTCGCCTGAAACAATTATGGTTGAATTATGATATTATCCCTTTAAACCTATTAATCTTGTAAATTTGAATTGGTATCCCAAGAGTTTTAGCTTAAGATTACGAGGAACTATTGTGGGAACTTCTACGCTCTTGACCGGGGCAGGGCGTATGTGTGCTATGCCAGTGGGTAATGAGATGAGAATTTTGTGATTAAAAATAAAATTACTTACAGCACCTTTGCCCGAGCAAAATTATTTTATTACACGTTAATAAAATACACAATTTCGCACGAAATTGCAGATTTTGATTTTCTGTTACATTGACAGTTGTTGTTCTTAATTTAAAACAGATTTTTTTGGTAGATTTTTCGTTTTTTTTTACTTCGAAGAAGATAAAAAAAAAAGTTTTGATGGAAAAGGAAACTTAAAAATTAGAAAAAGGTTTCGCGACTTTTTGTAAAACTTTCACACGTTTATCATCATCATCATCATCATAATTCATCACTTACTTCCCACGGCTAAGTGTAGGCCTCCTTTTGTAAACACCATTCTCTCCGGTATTGTGCTTTGGGCAACGGGCAACTTCGCCCGTTACGAGAAAATAGAAGCTTCTGTAGGACGTTCTGACCAGGTCAACTCGCACAGCAGCTCGCAACCTGTAAACCAGCATTTATAGGTACTAGAAGCCATCTCAAAGTTCTTTTACACACAGAAAATGCACAGAAAGCTGTCTGTGACGTCAGGTTGCGTTATTGGTGGACTGAAACTTATAGCCCGGCCAGCCTGTTGCCCGCCCTACACGCTACGGCGGGCGGCGCGATCACTTTCTAAATTCAGTTCCCTGCACACCGCTCAAGCATCCGCACACAAAATCGCGCTCCAGTCCGAACCTTCCCTATACCAAAACTACGATCGTCGTAGAAATGTAAATGTTTTATGTTCCGTGATTATCATAATCGACGTGAAAAATGATTAAAGTTGAATATTCATGATATTTAGTGCTTTGTAGATTGCAGTGCTCGTGAAAAGGTCAGTGTTTGATAGTCTCAGTTGATTCATTTAACGCAGTGTGTGTTTGTAAGTTTCCGCTTTTGATGTTTTATAAGATTCGAGATATTTGTAATTTGTAACTTTAGTAAAATCTGAGATTTGCTGATACTCAAGATCCTTGAAAAAATTAAAAAAAAGGATAATCAAACATAATTCTACAAATAGGAATGTTTTAGAATAAACAGAACTTATTCAATTTTTAATTTGGGTACGTAAGTAAATACTGGAAGCATTGTCAGTGACAGAGACAATAAAGTGATTATTAAAAAATACTTTACCTACAATATATAATAGCGACGCATGATCAGAGGGCTGGCAGATATCTCGGCCAAAGAATAAGCCTTGCAATACAAAGAGGCAATGCAGCCGGTATCCTCGGCACGCTGCCATCGGGTATCGAGTTGGAGCAGTTGAGCTACCTATAGATCGTTTGCAACGATCTATGGGTGGCCCAATTGTTTCCTTTTGTATTTTTTTAATATAGATTGTAGTAGTTAGCTTATAAAATTACCTTTACCTACTATTATTTTCCTGAATATGCCGCAACGAACGTGAAAATCGAATATGTGCTGCATGCATTTAATATACTTATAGATATAGCTAAATAAATATTTTTTGATTGTTTCGTTCATAAATAAGTTTCATTAATAGAAGCTAGAAAATAAAAATGCATGCATGCCATAGACCGACAAAAAAAGCATTTTTCTATCTCTCAATACCTACTTCCTGAACGGTATTTGATCAAAATAAATGTTTCCACGTGTATCCAACTGACCGAGTGGGTTTATAATTAATTCGCTCGTCTAGTCAAATGTAGGTACCTAGGTATGCCTGAGTTCATAAACCACCTTTATCTTTGTTGGCACTGAGAATAATAAAGACTGATTTTATTCCCTCATTATCCTAATACTACGTGTCGCTAAACAATTTATTTATTTGTTGATAGACGAGCAGCTTTCGTTGATGTGTCTACTGTCTATGTCACACAGTGTTGAATTTTATAATAATTTTGTGTTTTTTTAAATTTCAAAGTCTTGTTGATTCGTGAAATCGTAACCAAGTGTCTTTGAACAATTTTGAATTCAACTACTTGTTTCATTGGTTTTTTTTACGAATACCTAGCTTTAGTAAAATAAATTGCTGGCCAAGGCCATAACTGGTAACCCTTTTATAATAGTGAGAGAGTGCCCGTTGTTATCGAACTGTTTGCTTAGGCTTGGGTCTGTTTGGTTTGTAAACTTCCTCAACGACCTTTTGACTGTTCAGGCTTTTAAAGTCACGTTCATCTGCTCTTAGATCACTCATACTCTTTTTCAATTGACTTTTCGTTTTATGTATTATACGTTGTTAGGTTTTTTTTAATTTTCATTTATTGTGGGGACTTTTAGATTATAGGTCGGTTATTAGGAAGATAGATAGAAACCAAATCTAAAAAATAAAACTAAACCAAGGTATTGTGTTCAGATTTGTATTACACAATTTACTAAAAAAAATATTGAATGGTGCTACGTTATTTCTCGAACAAGACCAAGAATAGAGGAGCCAATTGACATAAAAAAAAACGAGCCAGCAAATATTTTAGAGTAAATAACTAATACATCATACATACTCAGAAACACTCGACCAAATATTATACAGCGGGCACTAAAAGCTACAATCAATCGCTTGCAATCCCCGATATGAAGTGGATTACCCATATCGTGCTATCGATACATCCTATCAGCCAACTCGAACAAGTGATTTTCCGGTATCTCTTTATACATACAGTTGGTAATACCATGAGTTTGGAGGAAACCAACAGAAATTTTAAAAGGCTTGGCCCTGACTGACTTATAGACAACGCACAGACTAAACTACTGAACGTTTGAACTGTTTGAACTGTTTGTCATGAAAGATGTTAGTTTTGAATAAATCACTGATTATAATTTTTTTAAAGGCAACTAATTAATTACTAGACTAGCAAAACTTTTAAACAGGCACCTGCCTATTTTATGTCTAGACAACGGATGGTATGAAAGAAAAAGATACCTATACATAACTAAAATTGACTCTACTCAATTTTTTAGTTTTTGAAAATATGTGATTCGTATTCACTTTGTACCTCCTTATTTAAAAAAAACATCACCTTTTTTATTTTTTAATAATATTCAAAAACAGTCATGTTCACTTTTGAAAAATAAATAGGCAATGTGTTGGTAGAGTTAAACTTTCTATCTTCAATTTTCACAAAACAGTCACCTTTTAATAATCAATGTCCCGAATTTCCTAAAAATGACACATTAGTATTTATTTGGATCTATACATAAAAGTTGGAAGTAATGTCCATCAACTTGTGTCATAAAATATGAAAACGATTTTGTTACATTGATGAGAAAGAAAATGTTAACATTTAATTTATGGTTTTTGCACTATGACGGTATTTTGTAATTTGGGACGTAAAATCTTGTCTGTACATTTGGCATGGCTAATGCAGGTGACGGTATATGTGGAGTAGTTGCAAAACGTCTTCAAGCTCACAAAATACTTATGATTACAAAGTGATAAAAAAATACTCAGCCGGTTACTCATCAAGAAATGTCGCGCTAGTAAACGATCTGAGTTATGTAGCGTTTACACACACTTCGTCTACGTTTATTTGGCTATCGTCCACAACATAAATGGTAATGAATCGGTTTATTGTAATAACATTTCACGGGATGCTGTTAAAAATGTACATAAATACTGTCGAGCTTAGGTTGGTAACATTTTATTTTCGTAAAGAAGATTTTTCGATATTTAATATCATGCCGAGTTACAACTGATTTTGTTCATTAGTTTTGGGTTGGCTGAGAAAAAAATTATTAATTTACGCCTTTATAAAATTAGTTAGATTCGAAAAGAAACTCTTATTTTAAATATGTATTATTTATAACACATAACAACAACATATAACTACGATTGCGAATTAACGAAATTTATTTTATAGTACACGCTTACACTTTTTGGCAAACGTACCTACTCCCGAATTTTAAGTCTTTGAGTTCGATAGTTTGGTCTGTGCGTTTTCTGACAGTCATTCTATCAGGACTTCATCAGGACTAAGCTTTATTTTTTATATGAAATTAAATTTCCTCAGCAATTTCCTTATCGTAGTAAAGTATGCCACATATTATTTATTAATGGAAGGAGGAACAAAAGGAGGGATTAGCAATGCGTAATCAAGATCTTGAGGCGTCAGGACGCCGGGCGTCCCTATCATTATAAAGACGACGATGTTTACAGACGATATTGAGGCCGTGAGTAGTACCTACAGCTTGGGAGCGCTTATAGCAAAAGTAACATAGCTGTCGTGTAGTGCATACAGAACACACATTTTCACAATCTTCAGTCTTCAGTCTTCAAATTTGATTTTATTTAAGAAGTGCACATATGCCATAGTTATTTTAAGTTTTATAGAATACTGTTTAGCGATCGAAGGAAGAAAGCCTGTTATGTATATCCTGGTGTTTTTTTTTATATTCAAACTAGCTGACACCCCACTTCGTTTGTATTACGAATTATTAAATTCCTTTATTTTTACGCGCCTGTACTTCTTGACGAACACATCCTCCAAGTTTCAAGTCTACGTTCAACGGTTAGGCCTGTACGTTGTCTGTCAGTCAGTCAGTCAGTAAGGTTTAAGCCTTTTATGTATATTGATGATGATTGGTTAAGTAGTCAGAGACATTATGGACAATATTTTTTTTTATATATATATAATAATAGTCAAGCGTTTGACCACCACCTCACCTGATGGAAAGTGACGGTGTGGTCGAGGATGGAGAACGCTTGGCTAAAAGAAACTGATTCACTCTAGACTTGAAGACACCAAGATTGTAGCAGTTTAGAAAAACAGACGCCGGTAAGGGATTCCATTACATTTTTACTCGTATTTATAATAAAGGTCGATCCAAAACGTTTTGTTCGAGTCGGTGGAATGTTGACTATTACTCTGCCAGACATATTGTAGAGATATGGTATAAAACCAGAAGGAATACGGTCGCCATTTTCAGATACCAGAATATTTTTTATCTTTCATTTATATGGTAAGCACTTTGATTGTTTTATTCAAAGAAAAAATATATATTTATAGCTGCGTAATAAATAACCAAGCTAATTTTTTCTTATTATTCAGTGCAAATTTCCATTGCAATATTCACAAAAATATTTAAATTGAGATTTGTAAAGCTTCTGTGTAAAAAAACATTCCTTAGTTTTATGATGCATAATAAATATTCGAGAAAGCTTATCATTTAGTGTTTACAAATTGTTGGAAATACTTAAGTAGAAAGATATTGAAAAAAGAGTTAGACAAAAAAAATCTTTCAGTAAATTGTTACAAATAGCACCACATTTATACTTGCCATTCTTTACATAAAATCTTTTTAAAATTTTACATATGCTAACGGCACATTCTTGTGAGTCGTAACGCCTCCAAAATAATTATTAACCTGGGCTGTACCTTGGGACAATTTCATTTAAAATTTTGTGTTGAACATGTTGAAATGATGACTTCCGTGTACGCCATCACTCAAAGGAATTAAAATAGAATGGTGTTGGAATAGCTTTTAGTACTCGTAAACAAAGTGACGTCACTTCCATTATCTCAAGCCAAAACAAGACGGATTAAGCACAGATTGGGGCTAAAATGTACAGTCGGCGCTGTAATGGTCTTTACACCCAGCTTACGCAGGTGTTCTCCTGTGATTAAACCACTTGTGGCTTATATTATGGGAATATAAGTGGTTTAACCACATCAGTAGTTTACTCACACACACATGATGTGGTGTTTGTGTAAGTGGTTTAGTCACAGGAGAACACTGGCGTAAGCTGGGTGTAAAGACAATTACAGAGCCAACTGTACATCTAAGCAGAAAGAGTTGCTTATAGGACAAAATACCTGGTCATTATACATTATTTTCAGATGAAACGACTCATAATATCAATCGCACTACTGAAGAGTTCGTTTGATCAGCTATAAGCTACTAACCTATGTTAAACCTAAGTTAAAGTTATGCCACCAGATTCGAAACTATATCAATGCTTAATTTCAGCCAAATCAAGGTTTTGGTGATGATTATATATCAAAAAAACAATCATATCGACAAACATCTTCACATAATATCTTATCTGTCTTTATAAGTAGTATTTACGTAGTGTCTTTATGCAAAAATGATAAGAAATCATTACTCAAAAAAACAATCAATATTTTACATTGATACATACAAACATAAGAAAATTACCTTAGTATATTAGTTGCACAAAGGTTTTACGATAAATTTAATATTTTAATAGTAAATAATTTAAAGGAAATAGATAATCTCCGCCGGGTTTTAAATAATCACCTTGAGATTTGTATTATGATTCTAAATTTGTCAACTAGCTAAGAAATATAAAAGATTTATTGATGCATGTGTAAAAATGTATACTGATGAAAATTTTAATAAGAAATATTACACATGGAATCTGCCAATCCCTCTAGCAGTCATTTCGTTGGTGTTACTTCTGAATCTTTCTACATCTAGCTCTACCTCTTGAATCTAGGTAGATCAGTGGGGGAAGCCTAAAACTACAATAGATGGAGAAAATTCAAAGGCATTTGAAGTTTAATTTAAACATAGTAAACGTAAATACGACTCCGAACTACGACGACAATACGACTGAACATTGTGGTAAGTTGGCTGTGTATTAAAATTAACAGGCTTAAAAACTCTGTTACAACGGTCACTTCAAAACTATGTCGGTATTTTCATGTTGAGATCAATATGTAGATTGTTTCTATAATATTTTATGTTTTATAAGAAATAGGTACAAATCTGAAACATGCCATATACTTGTTTTTAAAAAAAGATTGTGGTCAATATGTAGATTTTATCTTCTATCTATCTATCTATCTTCTATCTATCTTCTATACATATAATAAAGCAGAAGACCCCGAATTTCTGTACATATGTTTTTTTTGTTGGAAACGTGTTCAGACGAGATTCATTAACATGCACCATTTTTTTTTTTATTTGGAAGACTTTGTTTGTTTGTTTGTGGGTTTGTGTGTTCGTCCATCACGTATAAACTACCGAACAGATTTAACTGAAACTTTACGATATCATAGCTACTAAGCCTGAAATGGTAATAGGCTATATAACATTACGGTAAATTCATTCAGAGGGTAGATATAGAAGTTTAAAGTTTGTATGGAAACAGTTTTTATTTTGAGTGTTTTAATCGCAAACTTTGGAATTATTTTGCAAAACAAATAATTAGATACGGGTTTCACCCTTTTTCAAAATTAAAGTTAAAATATGTAAAAGTACGGATTGAAGGTGTTACTAGACCAAGAGTTGAATGATGCTGTCTCCTCAGGTTAACACAATATTTAATTGAAAGTTGCAATTTTTTAATTTCCGAAGATAAGTACCGCCATGTTTTTCAGTTTTCTACTAAATTCAATGTTTGAGTGGTTAAAAAGAGGGTTTAAAAATGTGCAAGTTTTGATTGACTTGCTTAGTACTGACACTTTGCTATTCTGTGACATTTATTTCGCGGGTGGAACAAAAAACATTGACAATAAACAATTCTTCCACGGGTGATGAAGTCGCACGCGGGTACAGCTAGCCTATAATATTTTATGTATTATAAGAAGTAGGTACAAACTTGTCATATACTTCGAGGAGCTATTATACTAACTTTTACCTTTTCGTATTAGAAATACGAATATTTAAATAAGTTTTAGTTAGTCTAGTTTGGACAGTATATAATGTTTAGTTATGTAAGTACAAACTACTTGTTACTACTACAATCTATATATAGGTATATTACAAAATTTACAAAAGGAAACAATTGGGCCACCCATAGACCGTTGCAAACGATCTATAGGTAGCTCAATTGCTCCAACTCGATACCCGATGGCAGCGTGCCGAGGATACTGGCTGCATTGCCTCTTTGTATAGCAAGGCTTATTCTTTGGCCCAGATAGCTGCCAGCCCTCTGATCACGCGTCGCGTCGCGTCGCCTAGTACTGTAAGTACTAGTTATACACTTGTGTCGATAATAATAATTATTATAAATTAATTATTAAATAATTGTAAAAGTAAAGAAGTAATGCCTTAAAAGCTCCAACGATAATACTCAATCTCTGAGATTTTATTGCTTAATTCTCCTATAAACTGGAGTGGTTATAGCTTCGAGACGCAAGATAGAACTTCATTGCTCCAGATTGTAGATAGGTCACGGATTGCCAGCTCTGAAATGTCAACATATTTATCTGAAAAATATTAGAAAAAAACGCTGTATGTAAAAAAACTTTGAAATATACAGACGATGAACGGTCAGTTCAAAACCATAATGGGTATTTTCGTATTGTGGTCAATATTTGTAGTCTAACTGGGTCGGCAAAGTATACAAGCTTTAACTATCTGTTTATTCTAACTAAATAAAATGATAATAATTAAATAAACATATAAGTAATACCTATCGGACATTGAAATATGTAAAATAGTGCACGAAAGGGGCCTTTTCGAGGCGCACTTTAGATCCTTTCACCACACTTGTTCGAAAGAACTAGTAACATGATAAGAAGAAGAAGATTGAAAATATATATAACATACATATTTTATTATTATTAGTGGGGACGGACAGTAATGCAGTTATAAGAATAAGAATTAAAATATAGGTATTGTTCTTTGCTTACACACACAATATTAAAAATACAAAGATACATTACAAAGAGAAAAATAAAAGTGTATGTCAAACAGGGTAGTCACTCAAAATTTGCCTCAGAAGTAGTGCGACCTACTTCCGAGGCGCTGGTTTTCTATGAGCCCTGAAGAAGTGCAAGGATTGATGTGCAAGGCAGTTAGAGAGTTAACAGGATATGATAAAATTTTAAAATAGGCAAGTTCTACCAACACAAGCGTAACCAGTCAAAAATTATTTTTTTTTGTAATATATGTGATAACTCAATTTTTATTTACTAACCACTGTGAGTATGTGAGTGTGAGTAGGTAAAAATTCACTGAGCGCAATAAATAATTTCCTTCACAGGAACAATGGAGACAGATAAGATGTCAACGGCCTCATCGGTTGGTGCCGCCGAGCGTCGGCCGTTGATGCAGGCCTTGGTGGTCGAGAGGCGGACTCTCTTCGCGTGCACAGTCTTGGTCGGACTTTGCTGCTTCGTGTGGCTCACAGCCGTTTGCACCGAGAAATGGGTGCATATTGCTGGAGGCATGGGTAAGGGACATTTAATCTTTGATAGGAACGTAGAAAGTAAATCTATAACCAAGAATAAACTAAGTTCATATTAATTTATTTATATTAAACTAGCTGACGACGGGGAATGGAGTTAAGTAGCGCAAGATCAAGACCGTTGGCGAAAATGGGGGGAGGCCTTTGCCCTACAATGGGACAGCTCAGGCTGATAATATTAATAATAAGCTGACGCTCGCAACTTCGTTTTAGTTACGAATTCATAAAATTCCCTACACTTTTCGACAAATGCACTCTCCAAGTTTCAAGTTTCTACGTTCAGCGATATTGTAGAGACTCAATCATAGCCGTTTCCAATTTCAATGAGCATTTGTTAGTAACTTCATTTCATTTTGTGAAAAATATGTAACACTCTCGTAACCAACAAACGTTAAATCTTAGTGTTAAAAATAGTAAGTATTGGGTGGTTCTCAGTAAATCGTCGACAGTTTTATCGAAAGTTACATTGTTATATATGCAATAGGCACAGTATTACCTTGTTCTCGTAACTACAAGAAATAAAAAGTATTCCAGCCAGATTCACCAGCCAGGCTTGACCCTGACTGACTGACAGACAATATAATATAGTCCAATGAACGTTGAGACTTGAAACTTGTAGAGTGTGTTCGTAAGTAAGAAGTGAAGGCGCGTAATATAAAAGGAATTTAAGATAATTGATTTATTCAGGCGTTACTTTGTGGAAATCCATAAATATTAACAAATAGTATAAATATATTTAATAAATCCGCTTAATTTCTAAACAAAGGTTTTAATTAACTTAATTCTAGTTTAGAACTTTAGTATATATCATATATAGTATTATATATATCATTTATATTACATACACTACTTATATGTTATTAAAATGAATTTAGTTTGCAATGCAAATGAAGGTGCAGGCGTCAGCTCGTTTAGGTATAAGTACTTCCTATAAGTAAATTAATCTTGGTAGCTTTATTAAACAGTACCCGTACCGAACGAGTGTGTTCACGAAGTTATCTGAAGGTCGCGGGAACTAAGTAGGTACCACAATAGACCGACAACGGTCGCAGTGTCACTAAAGCCGCAAAAAGAAAAGTAGGTAACAGTATGAAAAATGTACTTGAACGTGGATACCGGCGCCTTTACTCAGCAGTGATTCCTACGTGGCTGTGATGATAACGATGACTTGCGCAGAAGCAATTTTCGGTTGAAACTTCGAAAACACATACGTTTAGTTTTACACGTACTGTATGTTGGTATTTAGATGAACATTCAAAGATAAATAGAACTAATGCACGCACATGGTGTCTAAAATTGATTACCGTATTATATGGCCGTGGATAGGATGTACAAAAATAGCCCAACGTTCGTCGACCTGCGCACCATGCGGTCGCAATCATTAATACGATGCACGCGACGGGGAATTAGGATCGTAATCAGAGGTAAAAAAAGTCAAGTAAAATTTATTTATCAACCGACTTCAAAAAGGAGGAGGTTATCAATTCGGTTGTTTTTTTTATGTTTGTTACCTCAGAACTTTGATGTTTATGAACCGATTATAAAAATTTCATCGAAATCGATTCAGTAGTTTAGTTTTTATATCCAAATAACTGAAAAAAATATGTCGTCGAAGTAAAGAAAATTGCGTATTTTGCTTCTCTGTGACTTTTCAGTGGTGTTTACGGTCACTAAAACAATCCAATTGAAGTCTATTTTTTTGTAAAACCTTGATTATTTCAATTAAATTACACTTGAAACTGAGCTCTACCTACCAAACTAAGCTGAGAACAACTTGTGTCTTGGTAGTGAGTAACTTCCACTGAATTTTACATAAATGTGTACCTACATCTTTAATACCTAGTTAAAAATTATTATAATAAAAATATAACCTAATCGAATTAAAAAAAATGCACAAATAAATACAATTGCTGAGAAATTAATTGCACCATGCGGTCGCAATCACGCGACAGGGAATTAGGATCGTAATCAAAGGTATTTTCATGTCATAATAAAAGACAACCACAGCTATAATTTATTTAATTATTCACAGTTCCTACTGCTAAAACTCAAGCGTATAAAATACAACCACCTAGTATTTACCAATATTGCTTGCAATGAAAATCTCAAATGAAGGAATGGCTGCCGTTTGTGGAAATAGAAAGGACGTAAATTACAGCAGCCCAAGGAAGGATCATACACTAATCAGTTGTGGTCTCTTGGGCTGGCTTCCTCTGCAGATCACTAAGCGCACAAAGTCATTTTTATTTTAGATATTGCGGTTTTTTACCAATAATGGCCGAGGCCACGACGCGTAACCGTGAAGTCTCTGACGCTCACACGCAGTTCAGAGATTCGTCTGTACTGACTGTCGGGCCCGACAAAATGTTGGGTGCTCCATTTCGGAGTTACGAAAAATCGTGTCGGATAAATGTGAACAGCTTCATATTATATGTTTAACCTCTAGAGCATTTTATCGGATCCCACACCCGATAAGTGGGTAACTTTTTTGTTCTCATCAATAGGCAGCAGTTATCTTTTTTTAATATTCCAGGCACGAATAACTGAAATATTATGTCTGAATGATGACAGTGTGCGCCAAAATATTTATCGAATTTATTTTTTAGATGTTACGTAAACCTCAGGTATTTCATAAAACGAATCCAGCAGGAAGTTCGCATAGTGTTACACTGTTCTGGTTATGAATTACTCTGGCTGGGTGCCAGGAGTGGCCATTATTGAGTCATTAGCACTGTCAATTGTTTCCAGGTATAAAATGTGACCTAGATAAGCCACAAGTGGTTTCAAATACTGTGTAATTTTTATTTTATAACCAACGAGTTGGTGCTTGAGAATTCAACCGCGCGGTTTGAACATAAATACCCATATAACCCATGCTATAGTTAATCTCAATCAATTCAGTAATTTTTGCGTGATTCAGGAACAAACATATATCTACAGAGTGGTTCTTTGAGAAGAGCGGTGATGGCTGAGTATAAAAACCACGAGAGATAAAGAAAAGTCGTGCCCTCGATTTATAAGAAAGTAATAACTGCATATTTTATTTTAAATCTTTTACTTGTGGCTGATCGACCCGAATGATTATCAACAACTCTCGTGGTTTTGGACTTGGCCATCACCGCTCTTCTCAAAAAACCACCTTGTAATATCATCCTCTCAAATGCTTGAATTTGTAATAAGAAATTATTCTTAAATTAGATAAAACCTAGAAATAATAAATTGTACTAATGACTAACACACATACTAATTTCAGGTATATACTTACCAGCAAAAGGAAGGTACTTGATGTACAGTGATTCTGGCATCTGGAGAATTTGCCGGTACCTGTTCCAACCGACTGTAGCGTCACGAGCTAACGAGACGTCATCGGTGATGAACAAGAGCTCAACCCGGCCATCTGGTATCAAGGGCCTGACTGGAACCTTTATGGAGAGTAAGTACTATTCCTTATATCTATCTATGAATACATCATGCTCTGATGATGATGAAGCCTATCGCTGTCCACTGTTGGATGTGGGACTCTCGCAGACTGCACCATCGCGTATGCGTAATACATGGTGTTCATAATTATTATCATCATCCGCAGCCTGACTTAGCCCACTGCTGGGTATAGGCTTCTCTCTGTTCTTGCCATTCTGTCTGGTCTTAAGCTAAGCGAGTCCCGGTGCATAATACCCAGCAAGTTTTTTTCCAACCCTAGAATATGCATGTGCCAATGTTTAGTATATTTTTTACGTTAGTAAAATTATTTTTCAACATCGTCATCAGTCTATCGCAGTCCACTGCTGGAAATAGGCTTCTCCTAATTTGCGCCATCGTGCCCTGTCTTCGGCTTGCCGCATTTACCTTATTTTTATCTCAACTATTTTTATCATAGACTTTTCGACAAATGTTGTGCTGGAAAGTTGTTCGCAAAACGTGTGGGATAGCCCCTTTTGGTTTATAGGTGCATTAATGTTGTGTTACAGGTTTCTCATCCTAGTAGATTGTTAGCAATAGCTATGATAACAGTATTCATTGTTTGTGGATAGGGCAACAATGCCTTTGTAGAAGCTCTACGTCGTAGCATAAATTGTGGTATATGCACGCACACTGATTTAGTTTTAGAGAACTATAAAAGTTATATTAGAAAATATTGAAAAGTAAAGTAAATATAACCATTTACCAGTAAGTCTAGTTCATGTTTTGAAAGTCGTAAGAAATGTAGAGAAATGCTCTACCATTTGTGACTTTCAGCTTGCGTTTTCATACACCTATAAACAGCTAATCAGCAGCATGCCATTTCAATCAATCTCGTAAAAAATAAAAGCACATATGTATGCAATACGAATATTTGGCCAAATTTTACAGAATTTGTGGTTTTCATTTCACAAAAACTCCATAGTCTCCTTTATGCAATACGAATATTTGGGCAAATTTTACAGAATTTGTGGTTTTCATTTCACAAAGACTCCATAGTCTCCTTCCATTCGCTCCGTGTTGGACTCAATACATCAAAAGTTACATAAATTCTCAAATCAAAACATAATTTGAACGACCTCGTAGGTAAACGATATAATAACGAAAGAAACGCAAATTCGGAGATCGTTAGCGCAACCTGACAAGAAAAACTGTAAACAAAATGAAATCACGTGAACATAACCAAACCACCACAGTTTATTTTGTCTGCCAGCTTCTGTTTTTTCTCAATCGGTTTGTCCATTAGCTGTGAAGTTTACTTTACTATCGTGGTATACTTTTATATCATTATGTTCGTTATCCAAAACTAACAGTAATGTTCTGAATCCGTGGAAGTCGACTTAGCAGGTAAAATCAAATTTCGACTGTTTGAATTTGAATTTTATTCATTTATAGGATGAAAACGTTAATTATGTATGAACGAAGAGAGTCCAGAAAACATTTTACAAACTAATCCTTGGTATGAAACGAAAACTCTAATCCCGCAATCAGACAGAATATTACAGTAGGTTGCTAATTATCTACTCTAAAAGGGTAAATAAATAAATTATTAGATCCGACGCACATACGGAGGAACGCAGCGCAGAGCATTTATGACTGTCAAATATTATCGACAATGTCCTCATTGAAATATTATCGAATATTAAATAATACCACAATTAATTTCTCACTTCGATGCTCAATTATTGTGTTTTTTTATTGAATATTATTTTAATGAGGACAATGTCGATAATAGTTTGACAGTGAAAAATGCTAAATAGTAGTAATCATTTGGAATAATTAATAAATTTAGTGCAGAGGTTTAGTGAGAGGAGAGTTGACACTCGAGTGTCACGAAGAGTATAATCCCTCCTCTCACGAAGAGACGACAACCATCGAGTCAAAGGTAACCACATCACAACACTTGTTGAATTATTCAGCCTGAATACATGCGCTAACGCCAAGACTTTTGCTAAGAGTTCATGAACGTTGTCGCGATTCAAATTTGAATCGGAATCTGTGCAAATCTGGTAGTGAATTTTGACAAAAACGAGACTTTCAAACCCAAAAGATTAAAAATGTACTTACACATTTAAATTTTTTATCTTTTCTGGATTTTGAATTTGAATTTTCAAACAGAAGTAATGTTAAAAATCTTCTTGTATGTATTTTTAAGAAAAATCAAAGTTGATACACCACGATGTTGTAGGCTTGTTCTGTATTTAAATGCAGTAGTAAGATAAGTAACGTTGTAACTACCACCGATCTCTCTTCGAAACTTGATCTATTTTCAGAGACGTGTTAGACAATGTTTCTGCATGTTCCTATTTATAATCCCGCATGTTAACGCCCATTGTCTTGTTATTTACGTACAAACGTTAACGTCAAACAAAACCGTACATTGTAGCAAATGGCCTTTGTGCTTGCTGGAGAGTTTATTATTATAATTATTTACCTACCACGTTGGTTTATAAAATAAAGCGTTGATATTATACAAATGTCTTAAACAATAAATATAAATAAACAAAATTTAACATCTAGCTTCAAATAAATTGCCTAAATTTAAACAGCATTTCAGATTTTCGTAAAACTTGTTTTCTTGCCAATCTCCAAGAATTCAAAAAACGTCAACCATGGCTAGCCATCTATACTAAAACCAGATGTAGGTGGGCATCGATATTTTTCTATAACACATGCATCTTCTATCTTTTATACATATAATAAAGCAGAAGACCCCGAATTTCTGTACATATGTTATTTTTTACGGAAACGTGTTCAGACGAGATTAATAAACATGCCCCAAAAAATTTTTTTTTGATTGGAAGACTTTGTTTGTTTGTTTGTGGGTTTGTGTGTTCGTCCATCACGTAAAAACTACCGAACGGATTTAACTGAAACTTTACGATATTATAGCTACAAAGCCTGAAATGGTTATAGGCTATATAATATTACGCTACATCTCTTCAGAGGGTAGATATAGAAGTTTAAAGTTTGTATGGAAACAGTTTTTTTTATGAGTGTATTTATCTTAAACTTTGGAATTATGTTCTTCAAAACCAATAATAAGATACGGGTTTCATCGATTTTCTAATTTAAAGTTAAAAGAACAAGTTAAAGTACGGAATGAAGGAGTTATTGGACCTAAAGTTGAATGAGCCTGTCTCCTCAAGTATACATAATATCTCATTGAAAGTTGCATTTTTATGATTTCCGAAGATAAGTACCGCCAAGTTTTTCAGTTATCTACTAAATTCAATGTTCGAGTGGGTAAAAAGAGGGATTGAAAATGTGCAAGTATTGATTGACTTGCTTAGTACTGACACTTTGCTATTCCGTGACATTTCTTCCGCGGGTGAACAAAATCGACAAAATAAACAACTCTTCCACGGGTGGCGAAGTCGCACGCGGGTACAGCTAGTTAGTAATATAAAGTATCGACAGCCCTGAATCGAATAAGTATTAGTCATCCTAGCCAGACTGTAAATTTTCAAAGGTTGTACAGTTACAGGACGTAACTAGCAAGTCTGTCAATGTACCATGTTACAAACAGCCGAAAGTATCCGAGATCTGTGGTTACAACGGTGCACTAGCGGCGGCGCGCGCCGGGGCGGGCGGTGCATACTGGAAGCAGATTCTCTAAACACAAATCGGCGTTCTTGACCACCACGTTGCGACATTTGTCTCATTAGACATGGCATGTGCATTGTCTTTCTACACTTTGGGCGTAAGCCAGTGATTTCGTGATGCAATTAATTATTTTGTAGAGCGCCGACGTTAATTTCAACACTTTTATAATTATGAGTTAAATGCAACGGGAGATACATTATTACGTGAGTAAATGTTTCACACACCAAGATTTAGCAATAAATAGGTTATAACTTAACATCAATGTTCCTGGAAGGTAGTACCTACCTACCAGCATCTACCACACAAGCATAACCGCTTAGTAGGTAGGTGCTGAAACCCCTTCTGTATGCTCAAGCAAGCAAATAATTAAAAAAATATGCTTTAGGTTTTGTATTTATGTGCTTGAAATAGAAATAAATTATTTATGAAATTATTTCATTATAAGTGTTATTAAAATAATTAGACACCAGAGCCAACCATTGTCTCATAAGATATGAGAAAAGATGAAACGGTAAAAGCTCATGTACATATTACACAATGAATGGAGCTCATTGTGTAATATGTCTCTCAGCAGCAACTCCATAGAGTCATTGTGAGTTACTATACTGAATAAGAATTTTCTTGCTTTTACTTTTCATTGGACTCAAGGGAGATTTATCTGTCTGAGTAACAAAATGCATACATAACTTACTAGTAGTTGTATTATAGGGGAAGTTTCAATTTGATCTTCATTTTTCTGTGCTAGTAAGCTCTTAGCGTAAACAAAAAATCTATGCACGTACGACCGTTGTTATTAACTTAAGATGTCGAAGTCAGAGCACGTCTTGACCTAATAGCACCCACATACGAGTATGATGGCACGTCATCTCTTTTGGTATATTAATATTTTATTTTAATAAAACGCACACGTAAGGTGTGATCCTCTTTTATTAAAATAACAAGCCGACTGCACCGTATTATTACAAAATTAACAACCATTTTATTTTTTTTATTTACATATAAGTATTTTGTTTATAGGTAGTTTTTTTTTTCAATATATTATTAATCTTTATACAAATACCTTTACCTTATAATGTGTTTTAGCTAGGACTGTCTGAAATCAGTTTTTTTTAGTTGCTGTAGATGTATGTACTTACTAATTATTATACGGCAGACTGGTTAAAAACTAAAATGCTGCCTTAAGCTAAGCGTCCACCGACCGGCATCGGACGTATCGGACGCATCGTACGTAACGGATTAATTAGACTGCGTCCACTGTATCGGCAGCGATCGGATTGCCGACGCGAGTATTAGCAATCGGATTGCCGATGTCACGTTCATTCAGATTTTTGTAATGCCTTATGACATTTATCGCTATAAAATGATAATCGCGATTACGTTTCGCGACAAAATGCCGACAATTCGGAGCGAGCGCGCGGGGCGCGTCCTCTAATCGGCATGCCGTATGACGTCATCGGTACGCATCGCATGTAGGCATTACCGATGACGTCATACGGAATGCCGATCAGTGGACGCTGTTGTATAAGTTTTTATACAAGGCAACCTAAAATCCGTTACGTGCCATGCGTCCGATACGTCCGATGCCGGCCTATGGACGCAAGCCTTAAATGACTATTCGACTCTTAACACCAAGCGATATGAATAATAAACTATTGGGCTCTTACCGTATCACATAATTGGTTGAAGCGAGCAAAGCTAGACCAACATCTTCAATCTCCTTCGTTACATCACATATAGTAATAAAAGGTGTCGTCAGGAAGAATGTGTTTGTAATGCTCTTCTCGTTGTTGATTGGCCAATGGCTATTTCATAAACCAAACTAAAAATGTGTGAAACAATATATCAACGTTTTAAACAACATGTCAACATAATATAATAAATGGATTCACTGATTATGTCCAGCTGGTGCCGCGGTATAGGCATGAAATCATTTTGCGGTAATGTTCGCAGACGGCGGCGGGCGGGCGGCGGCGGCGCAGCGGGATCCGCGCGCCCGCCCGCCGCTGCGCCGCCGGTAGCGACACGCTGAGTGTGGAATGTAGCGTTAGAAAAACAGGCGTTAACCTGTTTTGAAAATTTTAATATCAGTTTTCCGCCAAAAGTAATTTAAGGGTATTTAAAATAGTATTACGTAGCAGAAGTTCAATATACTTGTATGAATATCGCATGAATTCACCTAGCATTTGTCAATAAAAGATTAGAGAAAATTTTCTCACAAATATAACTGAAAGTAAAAAAAAATGTGTTGATTTTGATTATTACGAGTTTAGGTACTCGCCACTTTTACATTTTCATAACATGCATTGCAATACAGTTGAAATATTGAAAAAGAAACAAGACTTAAGTCTGGTGGAATTCACGATGTCAGTATTATATAAAGCAGTTATCCGTTTTGCAATCCACGTGATGAGAAAGCATGTTCACTGAACAAGAGAATTGGAATCTGAATCCGATCTGAATTCTGAATTTACTTTTTTTTTGTACACTGTACATATCTATTCTTGTAATAGAGATGCTAACAGCGCGTTGGTCCATTAAATCATTACCAGGTGGTAGTGATTATTAATATGATTTAGGAAATGTCTGGCTAATCTCCACATTTCTACTTCTTAATGCATGGATATGCTCGAAGATGCATGAAAGTGAAGCTGCAGAAACCGTCAACTTTTTTTCTGATAAACAAAACAGGAAACCCACACAATACTCGTACACACATGATTTATAATGCCCAATAAAGCCAGCCAGCCACTAACGATCTATATAGTTTGTGGTCCTCCTAACCAACACCTTCCAAACCATCGGACATTATGTAGGTACTTTTCAAAACGATTTAGTTCGACTACATCATACAAGCTGAAAACCGGTTTTGTTTCGACTCATTCATTATACCTTTATTATTGCCCAAGGCTTCACCTATACGTTATACGTTATACATTATACAATTACAAATCAAATCAATCGCTATCGCATTATTATAGGAATTGTTAAGAGAAAGCTAAATACAGTTGTATTTTATTATTTTGCAATACTAGCTATAAAATGTATAGTATATAACTAACAAGCTAAGGTACGCAACTACGTTTGCGTTGCAAATTAACGAAATTCCTGTTTTAACTTACACTTCTTGACGAACTAATGCTCCAAATTTCAAGTATACCTATACGTTCAGTGAATTGGCTTATGCGTTGTCTGTCAGTCATTCAGGACGAAGCCTTTTTAGATATTGGCTAGATGGCTGATTTTATGACCCTTAAGCCTATTTCAGACTACGCTATACTTTTGTGCTATATAGTATAGCAAAGAAGGATCTAACGCTATACTATATATAGCATGGCGTTCACATTACGGGATATAATCGCAAGCATTTAAAGTATATAGCAAGCTCAGTTGACCGCGATCTTGCGGGACGGCCTCAGGTGAGGAAGGAGGAAGAGGGCGGCGCGTGATTATAGCACAGCATGAACTCAGCCCATCGGACCAATTTATAGCGTAAGCCAATAATATATAGGACAGTACAGTGTGAACGTGGCCATAACAATGTATGGTGCGCGATATTGTCGTGCTATGAGCTATATACTATATGCTATTATATTATAGCGTAGTCTGAAACCAGCTTTATGTTAGTGGAGGCAGATTATTTGAGTATTAGCGCGTGTGAAACATTCCACATCATGTGGGCGAGTAGTTGATGAATAGATAACAGTATATTTCAAATAGAAATAAATGTAAATGATTCAGTAAAACTCAGATGGTTACAATCATTTTTCGATAAAACACTTAAACGTGTGCAAAAATACTTCTGTTTAACTCGTTTTTTGAAAATAGCACAATTTCTTTTAACAAGTGACAAGACCTGCTCGCGCTGTCTCTTGATAGCAAAAAATATCGGTAATGCTCCCAAAATAAGTATTATACATTGATATAATTAGCAGGTTTTAACAAGTTTTTACAAAAACATTCAACAACCTATTTCAATCGGATGGTTAAAGTGACTATAGGCACCACTGACAAGTCACAGGGAAGCAAGGTACCTACGTTATTTTTCTTTGGGACCACTCTGAAAGTATATATAATATCCTTTCAAACAAGAAATCAACTTTTCAAACCGGTTTATAAACAACAAAGTTATGAGCTAATAAACATAAAAAAAAACATTTAACCGAATTGATAACCTCCTCCATTTTTGAAGTCGGTTGAAAAGACTTTTGCGTTTTTTTGCTGGGCGAAAGTTTCCCACAAATATTTCCCGTAGTTGCGGTCGTTTGCGATATCCTATCAAACACGCTCCAGCCACTATTCATCCATACCTCACCGGTGACCGAGTTTCAGAAGAACTAGAAGAAACAAAATATCATCATCATCATGATTAACTTACAGCAGTCCACTGCTGATCTTCGGCTCATCCACCTACCACCTACTAAGGGGGGGTACCACCCTTACTTAGTTAACACCCCTATTGCTCGAACCGGGCGTTTTGCGTCAACATTTATATTGAGCACAAGCGAGGAGTGGAACTCGCTACCGGCGTCTGTATTTCCGGACCGCTACAATCTTGGAGTCTTTAAGACTAGAGTGAATAAGTTCAAACTAGCCAAGCGTGCTCCATCTTCGACCACACCATCACTTACCACCAGGTGAGATATTGGTTAAACGCTTGTCTATTCTTAATAAAATAAAAAAATAAAAAATCGCCTGCCTGCCAATAGCGCGGAAATAATCGCTCCATCTAGCCATAGGTCGTCCAACACTGTTTGTCTAGATCAAAAATACCTAATCAACAAATAATTTGGGCCAAACTTCCTCAGGACGAATATACTCGTAGCATAAATCAAAAGAAAACACAATCTTCGTGAAACTATCTAAGCGTGTTTTAGTAAACACCGGAAATATGACCGGTAAAAGAAAACTATTATCTAAAACAAAACGGGATGTAGGTTAGTACCAGCTCAGCTGTGTTACGTTGCGAACTTGCGATAAGCTCAGGGATCTGAAAATCCATGCTACAAATTAGGCATTATCGTGTTTCTGTAGGTTTTCCTGCTGTGTACTCGTACTATAAATAGTTGTATATCTGTCTATTAAATAGGTTCAGATATGTTTGGAGCCCAGGACCGCAAAAAGTGGCGTACAGAAGAGGAGGCCTATACCCAACAGTGGGTGCAAGAGGCTGGATAGTTAGATATTTTTGGAGTCGTTTTGAAACCTTTGATAAAACTTATTTTTCTTCAGTCAATACATAGTATTAGGTGGTATTAGTATCTTAATACTCTGTGGTATTAGGTAGGTTAGTTACCAATAGTTGACCAGTTTACAATATATTCCAATATCTCCTGTTAACTGAATTACTTAATTATTCACTGGAAGCGAATAAAAATAAATTTTCCCTGAAGACGACCGACGGGTATTAACTATGCTATCGTTTTAGTACGAGGATGAAACTACCTTTAGTATCATATACCTTTGTTAGGACCCGTTCGTAAGTTTGAAAAGAAGATCGTTGTAGAAAGTTAATCCCGTAGAGCACAAAAGTGTTCCTATAATAGACGAAGTTTCTTTTGTAACAGAAGAGCAAAGCTAAATTAAAATTGTGTTACAAACTTTTCAACTTTGTTGTTACTTAATTTACGTTTGTTATTGGTAACGTACGTTCCTATCAAATAGTCAGTTCAATAATGAATTGGGAAAAAATATTTATTCTTTTTAGTGAATGTAAAAATTAATAACTAGGTATAATTTGTACGTAGTAATGTGTGTATATCCTAGTACTCTGTGGTAGTATCTTATTTCTCAGTGCTAAAACTAATTATTTATAAATAATTATTAAACATTTCCTGATTGATTTATTATAGCGGTGCTAAAACGGCTTAACGTAAAGACATTGAATGAACTTATGAACTAAGAAAAATAAAAAAAATAGAAAGCACTAATATGTAAATTTTTGTATGGCTAGTGTGGTATTGGGGCTGTGAAGGATTATTGAAAAACTTTAACCCCCAGTTAAATTATACCTTGTCAACCAAGTAAGATTCTAGCATGTTGGTAAAAAAATAAAACTCGTAATCCAAGGAGTCCAAGTTTTACAAAAATCCTTTATAACCCCAAAACCACACTAGGCACTCCAATATTTGCAAGTACTTACTCTACTAATTTATAATGCAGACAAATTGTAGAGTCAACATTTATTTAGAAAAATAGTCTAGTATTGGACAAAGAGATGCTGCTAAATGTAAAGCCTGCTTCGTGAGTGATATTGCGGACGGACGCGGACCAGCCGGCACAGACGCACCATTGGAAGAGTAAGTGGTAGCGCAGTCACTTCGTCGCTTTGGTAGAGCGTTATGTGCGGTACGTGGCTGTCCATGATCGTCGGTCCGCACCCGTCCGCAATATTACACACTGTGGGACACCGGCTTTAAAAGAACTTCCGATAAATTTATTTATTTTTGTTTCAGATTGTACTAACTACTTATCGCAGCCTGACTTGAATCACAACGGCAGGCCTGTAGATCCTGCTTACGAAGTTAACATCGCGAGTAAGTTACCAATGCACATTTATACTCACTCCCTCAAAAAATATTCATGTATTATATTGTACATATCTTTATTTACTATTAGACCCCTCACCATAAGCCTAATTCTAAGACAAGCCACTGGCTCTTTAGATTTGTATTTTTAAACTATAAAGAAAACTAAGAAAGTTTACAAAATCTGTAGGTTAAAAATATTTTAAGAAAATTTAATACATGGACCACAAAATATTTGTCCTGATGCGGAAACGAACCAGCGTTACAACAGTTTTGTGTCTCTGCTTGCAAGATTTGGTGCAAATAAGTATGTGTTTTGGTAACAAAACCTAGTCCTTTAGTTTTAAATATATTATTATTATTATTTCAGATTACGTCCGCACCATGATATCCTTCGGTA
Source organism: Lobophora halterata (assembly GCA_932526365.1). Taxonomy (NCBI): domain Eukaryota; kingdom Metazoa; phylum Arthropoda; class Insecta; order Lepidoptera; family Geometridae; genus Lobophora; species Lobophora halterata. Next base: position 6,979,599 of record OW052012.1, read on the forward strand.
TTATAAGTCTGTTCGTGATGGCGATGGGCTGTGGGTTTTCCATTTACACCTTCCAAAACCCTCGCTACATGTTCAAAAGACTCGCGGCTGGTATTCATTTTATAAGCAGTAAGTAATACCTGAATAAATATTCCAATAAAATTTACGCGATTAACTTCAATACAGATTTTTTATGTAATGTTTTTGAATGTATGTCATCTACTACTGTGTATTGCCTTTACAGCGTAAGCGGCTTAAATAGTGACAGTATTTTTGCACGCGGGTTTTTTTTTGTAACTTTTAGCTTGTAAAAAAATAAGCTTATTAATTACTGATCCACATATTTTTTTACGAAAACGTACATTGATCATAGTAATAAGATACGACGTATGTATACATACGTACATATAGACGTATGTGTACACCTTTACTTAGAACTCTTGAAAGCTACTTATTTCTATTGTTAGATACATTCCATTCCACAGTGCCTGAAAACTAAAGTTTTCAATCAGTGCGTCCTACCTGTTATGACATACGGAGCCGAAACGTGGACACTCACGGTAGGGCTAGTCCACCAGTTTAAGGTTGCTCAGCGAGCTATGGAACGAGCTATGTTGGGAGTCTCTTTGAAGGATAAAATCCGCAACGAGGTTATCCGACAAAGAACCAAAGTCATCGACATAGCTCATAGGATTAGCAAGCTGAAGTGGCAGTGGGCTGGCCATGTATGCCGAAGAACCGACAACCGCTGGAGCAGGCGGGTTCTTGAGTGGAGACCGCGTATCGGCAAACGTAGTGTAGGGCGCCCTCCGGCCAGGTGGAGCGACGACCTACGAAAGGCAGCCGGTAAAAAGTGGATGCGGAGAGCCGAAGACCGGGCTCAGTGGCGCGTTATGGGAGAGGCCTACGTCCAGCAGTGGACTAAAGTGGGCTGATGATGATGATGATGATGATGATGATACAAAAGTAACATAGTAATAGCACAGAATACTAAGATATGTAATAGTTTATACAACAAGAGCGTCTTTTCTAAAAGGATTAGTTGTTTTGATATTAGGAAAATAAGATTTGGGCAAGATACAATTAGATATCGTGATCAATCCATAATATACGACTTTGAAGATCTAGTCTTATTTTTTTTGTTTTAGCATCTTGCACCTTCGTGGTTGTGCAAGTAATGATGACTTGCGTTGATTATATCATGAAGAATGTGAAGATTGTTTATCCAGTTGGGGCCAATCACTAGTGAGTAAAACTTTTTCATAATATATTAATCTAGAAAAGTAAATAAGATTCTATGAGTTTGCAGAAAAGTTAGGTACTAGCTAACGCCCGCAACAAAATTTCTTAGTAGTCACACATAGCCTCTAAGTTTCAATTCTCTACATTCAACGGTTTGGCCTGTACATTGTCTGTCAGTCAGGTCCAAACCTTACATTTTATTTACGTTTTTTTTATTCTCAGTTTATTTTCTGAAAGTTATTATATATAAGGTAATCATTTACGTTCAAAAACGATTCTTTCGAGGTCACTTTGGTGAGAAACAGTCTTATGCCTACTTGCACTGTCAAAGCTCCTAAGAAATTATTTTCTTGCTTGCCAGTTCTTAACGGTCCAAATTCAGACCGTTTAGAACTGTCGACTGAGTTAAGTATTTGCTTAGGAACTTTGAAAGTTTGGTGCAAGTCGGCATTAGTTTTGTTATAAAGTGCTTAGAACCAGCTTTTAAATGGACAAATAAAATTATCTCACAATGATAGATGCTGTTTAGCAATCTGTCGTTAATAGGAGCCGAGGTAATTTGGCACGAGAATAACTGGTGCAGACTCAGCTAGTTACTAATGAAGTCTGTAGCACGGCTCAGTATAATGAGCCTTATCGGATTGGCAGATGTTCTCTCCACTAATTTACACGTTTGTCTGATTTAATTTAGTCTCTGTTTTGTTAATAATAGAGTTAAGTTCGGCTCCTATACGTAGCCTATTTATAAAATTGTGTAATAATCTCAATACCGAACTCTACTTGTCATTTGCACCACAAGTGACTTGATGACTGATTGAGTTTTTTTCCAACAGTTACCACATCAGTTTCTTCATGGCTTGGTTCGTCGTTTTGGTAAACTTTGGCGCAGGAGCTTCCTTTCTATGGTACTCTCGAAAGAGGAAAGGTGATAAAGCCGCGACTGACGAGCTAGCCATGGCCGATGAGCCAACCATCATCGGCCGATGACGTCATAGTCTGCCTGCTTCCAAGCAACCGTCGTTGCTGGATCGCTTCCTCAATTCTTTACTGAACAGTGCTCAAACGTACATAGCTATAGCGTTCATGTATTCCATGTCGTAAGTCAGTGTTCGCTCTTTCAATTCTAGAAGACTTCTGGCTGTTTCTGTTATCATTTCACTGTGAATGTTTGAGTAAAGCTAGATTGACTGATGGCGAGCTTTGAAAATTCATAGAAGTAAACAATTGGATGAAAATGTTAGGGAAAGTTATGAGAAAAGTTGCAATGTTTACACAGTGTTATCAATCAATGCTGTGAAATTGAAACGTTTATTAAATCAATTTCTGTCGCTCTGCACCTATACAGTGGCTATAACCGTGTTTGTATTGGGTCAGTAGGCTACATTAATTTAAACAGATAGATTACAAGAGCTCGCTGCCAGTCTTCATTAATTTAAATTTTTATCGTGAAATGTAACTGAAATTATATTTTATTGCGACATTTTTTACTACCAGCTTGCTATGTTTTATGCGCAATGTATTTAAACTTTCGCCTCAGACGTATAATTAACGGAGGTTGTAATCAAAACTGTTTCCATGTTTATAAGTCTGTATACTCCTAGGTACCTAATGCTAACTATAGAGCAAGAAGCGATTTGATTCTAGTCATAATTTTAAAATACGTAACGTGTGAGAAATACCTACTACTTCCGGAACGTTTCCATGTAAACATAAAAAAATTGATTTGGCTCCACTTTTACGCGGTATATCACAAATGCAAATTATATGATTGTGACGTAACATGAACCCGTATTACGCTATTTTCATGTACCGCGTAGATATCCAGTACCGATCGATAGGATTGGTTAGTGGTATTTGTAGGGATATTGTATCTAAGGATATGTGTGTGCATGTTAAATATTCCCATAAACAAGGATAGGGACCAAGATAATGTTGAAATGTAATAAATTCGCAAGTTTTTCACATTGTTTACCGGTTTACCTAATTTATTCCCACAGAGTTATTTTTCAATTTCAAAGACAACTAGATCTTACGGAATATATCTGAGTGGTATTGTTAATTCCATAATATTGCATTATCATTGTGTTTTTGATGTGAGGTGCGTTCTTTATATTTATAATTATTTTTTTTATTGAATAAAACTCTTTGAACTACTGTGTACCGTTTCTTTTTAACACTTTGTCAAAAGCTCATTGAACTTTTCTTAAATAAATTGTTCGGAGTCGTTTTCTATTTTATGAGGAGTTGAATCCACGGCCACTAGCAAATTCATCTGAATTCACTGAAGTTCAATGTCATTTCAGTTGTAACTTTTATTATCCGCTGCCAAATCTATTATCCCAGATTCAGTGTCACCGTCTAGTAAAAATATCGTTTAAATATTTCAGTGTAAACATTGATCAAAACTGTTTCTATGTTGTTTACAAAATGTTCGTTATTACGACCAGTGATGACGGAAATGATGTATTAAAAGCTTTAGACATTACTGCCCTTCAGTTTATTATTTCAATAGCTGCTGCCCGTGGTTTCGCTCACGTGCTTCGGAATTAGAAGTAGCTTATGTCTTTCCAGCTCATACACCAGCTAACACAAGCACACACTATTTAACTTAATCGGTTAAGGTCTGTGTTCACCGATAGATAATCGGAAGATTAGGCCTTTTTTCCGGTATATTTGACGTTTAATCTATGAAAATTCGTGTCAAAACGTCAATACAACTGTTTAATACTTAACCGTCCGTTTGGTGAACTCAGGTCTAAGTAGTTTTAGTGCGATTGTGTAACAAACATCCATCCATCCTTACAACTATTGCATTTGGAACACGATTAGGCAAAACATCTCATTCTCATCATAAGGATCGCATCTCTAGAATGAAAGGGAAAAGACTGCAACAAAGCTGCAACAAAAGCCCTAATGAGTTCTGTCTAACAGCAATTTACAAGAGAAAAAATGTCCTTTATAATGTTTTCGGCATGATTATTTTTGGATGAGCATTGTCGAAAATCTGGCAAATGCCCAGCAGCTGTGCTGTGACACTGCCAACGTCAACTGAGGTTAGCGGCCTAAAAAAACTTATGAAGAAAAAGGCCACCCATACTAATGAACCTTCCCACAAACCGAAGTTCCGAATACCACCTACCATTATTCTTTGAGCAGCTAATTTACTCTATTTTGAGGATGGGCTGGCGATAAATTGTAGACTGTTATTGAGACAAGTGGTATTCTTCGAGAACAAAATAGAGAATATGGTAACGAGACTTTACTCGTTTAAGCTCGCATTATGTTAAATTGCTTCGGTAATCAAATTACAAAGGTTAATATTATTCTTCGTGAGGATTTATTCTTACCTACCTTTACCTACGAGATTTTTCACGATGCGATTGATCACGTAGTCTAGTACGTAAGTACGTACACTTTTAACATGAAACAGTAGCACATGGAATAATTACCAAGGAATCAAATAAAAAATATAATAACCAGAGCATAAATAAAAATGACATATTTAGGTCTGTATATCCCTTCGAGAATGTAGCAAGTAAGTATATCCTAATATTTTATTTATTGTTAAAACATAATAATACAATTTGGCCTGAACTATATAGGTACTAACAAAGAGTAGAGAACCAAGTCCTATTCAGGAACATACACAGATCAGTCAGAGTAGGTAGGTACTACGTAGGAACATACTAACGCAAGGTGTAAAAAATACATATAACCATATTCGCAGTAAGGTAAGTGTCATCTGTTCATAGTAAAATCGTTCGATACCTGTTGACAGGTTGCCATAGCAACGCTCCGCTGTCTTGCATGTTGTTGGGATAATGGCAAAATGGAATAAAAACAATTTTGGTTGTAACCAGGATCAATGAACTGAGTAATTCAAGGGGAGCACGCGATATGGCTGAGTCTAAGGTAAGGTTGTATCCCTTTCAGTTTAATTAATGTGGCTTACGCGACATGCGATGGTTACGTCACGCTTCGTAACTCCTTTATGCCCTTTGGGGAGGGAAATGGATTAAAGGAATGTCGCTGCGGTATTTAAATATATTTCTTAGTTTAATGATCATCACTCTCCTTCTGCTTTGTGGGTTGAGAGTTAAACTTTATTGTACATAGATACGACAATAGCTTTCGTGGACTCTCAGTTACTCTATTTTCAACAGACTTCTAAAAAGGAGGAGATCATCAATTCGGTTAAATAGTTTTTATTGTTTATTGTTTATTTCATTTACTTACATGTAAAATCGTCTTATTAGCTTAGGTTCTAATATATTAGCTAGCGGTGTACATGACCCTGTCAGGGCACTGCAAACATTCTGTCCTATTAAATGATTTTAAATATTTTAGATTACATACAAATTCTTAATGGCATTTTAAATAAAATTGGTATAATAGTTTTAGCATAATAATATTAGTAAATTTGTTTTGAATGTCATAAAGAATTTAAATTCACGAATTACTGTTCGAGGTCAATTTTATCAACTAGAAATTCGTTAACAGAATAGTAGCATCTTTGAATAAGTAAATTTTTAAGTTTTTTTGTTTTTTGTTGTTACCTCAGAACTTTGTTGTGTTTAAACTGATTATAACAAAAATATTTAAAACCCATATAAATTTCATAAAAATCGGTTCAGTACCTACTTTGGTTTTGAAATCAAAATAACTGAAAAAAATGATGAAAATAATCCTCGTAAACCAAATTACTTATTTTGCTTCCCTGTGACTATTCAGTAGTGTTAACGGTCACTAGAACGGTCCAATTGAAGTCGGTTGTCGTATGTTTTTGTAATACCTTGATTATTTTAGACTTATTTATTACAAGAAACTTTAGCCTAGTTTTAACTTTGGATTTGTGGACCTGAATTTGGCACTGTTCCTCGTATAAAGTTAGTATCAGCGGAAAGTACTGAAAGCTGTGGTTTCCATACAAAAATAATATACCTACCCTTCTCACCTCCTGATGATGCCTCGTGTAGAGGCGAAACACGTGTCGTATCTTTAAACTTTGGTTTTCTGTTCGTTGACTCTTTGGTTTAGTTGAACTAAAGTTAAGTTAATTAAAACCTTTGTTTAGAAATTAAGTGGATTTATTACTAAATATATTTATATAATTTGTTGATACCTACCCTTCACCAATATTTTAGGCATCGAGCAAGAGTACAAAGTCTACTAAGAAAGCAAAGAAAGTAACGACAAGTAGCACTGGTGACGATGAAAGCTCTAGCGGATCAAGTGGTAAATATATATCGCTATTTTTATTATTACGCTTTATATGCTCAAAAAAGACCAAAAATAAAAAAAACTATTTATAATATTATTAAGTTATTGAATAAAAACTTTGAATCTACCAACATGGCGGTCAATAATCTTTTGAATGATTACTTAACCGCTCACTTGTCCGAACTCGGGAACGCCGCAAATGCCCTGATTGTCCGGCAGATTTGCGGAAATGCACATTTAATTCGCGGTTAATCTGCGGGCCGCGCCGCGGGTCACGAAAGATTTTCCTTTAAAAAAAATTCGGCCTGTACATACAAGTATATAGTATATATATAAGGTATATTAATATAAAGTAACTAGTAGATGCCTGCATTTTTGTTTGCGTTGCGAATTAACACAATACCTCTCATATGTCATACGCATTTACACTTTCTGACAAGCATACCCTCGAAATTTCAAGTCTCTACGTCCAGTGATTTGGCTTGTTACTTGTCTTACATTCAGTCAGGTCAAAGCCTTTCGTATATTATAATATTGGTATTTTTCACTAATTATCAACAGAAACTATTCAAGATGATATAGAAGAAGTTGTAGGACAAATAGGTCATGGTGTTGGAACGGCAGCTATAAGTGTAGACCGTGATGAGTACCTACAAGCTCACAGAGATCTCACGTTTGATCGAAACCAACTACAGATGAAGAACAATATCCTACATAGGAGATTGGCTGAGTATTACAAGTACGTTACTCTCCAGTAAATTATACCAAACTGTATTCGTATGCGTTTGAAATCAACAACTTCTTTCTTAGTAGGTATGCGATTACACTTCTCGACTAACAAACCCTCGAAATTTCTAGTCTCAGCGTTTAGTTGTTTGGCTTGTGTACTGTCTATCATTCAGTCGGGATCAACTATGAAATTGATTGAAATCAAAACTTTTCAAAGAATTTTGTAGGAATGGCAAGGACTGTTGGCAACATAGGCGAGATGACCTCGATTTCTTTGAACACGTCTGTTGGACAATGGATAGGAAGGCGTGAAGTGAATTGAGGGAGATCTTTGCCCAGTTGTGGGACGAGACAAGTTAATTTAAACACCGTGGCTTAGTTGGTAGTGACCCTGCCTACGAAGCTTGGTGTTCCGGGTTCGATCCCCGGCCGGGGAAAATATTTGAGACTAACACAAATGTTTGTTCTCGGGTCTTGGATGTTGTGATGTCTTGTATGTGTCCATGCCACCTGCGACACAGGGAATCCTAGTGCAGGGGTGTGAGTGTGTGAATGTTTATGTTTAAATGCCAGTAGATAGTTAGACGTCAATCATCCGAGGAAAATAAATTAGATGCAAAATGTATTTTGTATGCTAGCATTGAGACAACATGTGGCAGCAGTAATACACGTTTTACAATTAAAGAAAATACTATCAATTTGCGTCGTATAAAAGCAAATCTTGATGATTCTGGCAACATTTACGTAAATATTTCATCGATTGAAAGTTTAACGACTGGCGTGGTGCAATTTTACTTCTTATTTTTGTTGAAGACTGTCCAAGTAGGATTGTCTTTTTCAACACGCTTTGTAGAATTCTAAATGAATTAACATTCAGTACTTATTATGCGTATCATTGCATTAACTCAAATATTGTTTCTTAAGCGTAGATGACACACGGCTTTTTTAACACGCTACCAGCCAGTGAGTTTGCTTGTAGCGTTTAAACTCGCCCAGTGTCATCGGCTTTTTTACAATCTCCTTGTTGACAATCCTTCCCAAAAGCTCTTAGCTAAACTCGCCAATAATCAGCTTGTAAAAAAACCGTGTGTCATCGATGCTTTACTTTTAATAAAACTTAAAAAATAATCATTTTGTTGATTTTACATTACACATTGTATAATCAAACTTAGCGGTTGTAAAAGCCATTCTAATGTTTAATTATACTGTCTTGTTTCATGTTGAACAATAAAACTGTTTATCACCACTTTTATTCTTCGTCGGACGATCAAAGCCGAAGTCTCAATTTGCAGGAAGCGAAAATTGGATCATGTTTTGAAACCGCTGGAAAATTCCATGGATTTGGAAGAGAAATACCAAGAAAAACTGTTCTCATACGAGGAACTGAAGGAGAAAGAAGAGAGAGAAATAACTGATGTGAGTACCTATAACAATATTTGTTACAACAAATATTTAATACAGTTTATATTTTTTTTTAAATTAAATTCTGCCAAACATTTCAAATTGTTCAGAAGTAAATTAGTAAGTGCGGTTTCAGAGTAGAGTATTTTTGTCGCACATTTAAGGACGGATTGGTACTCGTAAAACTTTAAAAGCGTGTCGCGCATTTATGCGCGTATTATCCCGCTAGGTTTTTTCCCTCGCGGCTTGTCGCGCGTACACGCGCTGCAAAAAACAAACAAGAGTAGCGAATCCACCTGGTTGATCCGCTAATCTGAAACCGAACTTAGTTTCAAAGTAGTTTATTTTCAAATAAAGAATTTCAGTATGTGTGAGTAAGAGATCTGATTTTCAATTATTGTTTCATAGATCAGAGCTAATGTTGAAGCTGTAGAAGTGCAATACGCGGATCGACTCTCTTATGCAGAACAGAAATTCGACGGACTTCAGGGTCTGGAGAAGAGTACTGGTACTGGGCTTATATACTCAGCAAAAGGAAAACCTATTGCTGATAAAGTAAGTCCTACTACCTACCTCAATTACAGAATTTCTCGCATTTGCCTTCTAATTCTTATTTCTATGCAACCTTCGTGAAGGTCACCGGCTGGCTTGAGGTCCCTTCAACAAAAATACATAGAGCCTCAAGATACTGCATATACTTTTACGGAAGATTTAACTTACATTAAACTTTTTTGTACCTAGTATTCATTCCTATTTCTACAATAGACGGTGCAAAGATTCCTGACTCTACAAAGGCGAAAGCAAGAGCAATCCACCGCGCTGTGCCTTCGCTACGTCAGAGCGAGGAACGCTGTGGCTGAACTCGATGCTATTGTAAGGAAGTTGGAGAAGCTAGGCCCGGGACTCTACGTGGCCCAGTATGAACAGCTAAATATTGACAATCAGAACTACGTAACTAAGATAGAAGGTAAGTAAGAACTAATAAACGCGTAAATGCGTTATTAAGATAGGCAAGCGTAGTTTTGGACGACCTCTGGCTAGATGGAGCGATGATGTGCGCGCTATATAGCTATATAGATAGAAGATGGATGAGATAAGCCGAAACCGGGGCTCAGTGACGCGCCTTGGGAGAGTTCTAACTACGCCTTGCAGGGGACTGCTATAGGCTGATAATACTGGAGGAAACCTTTATGTCGTGAAACAACCATTTATTGCACACTGTGCATAGAGAAGTATTTCCTGAATTGTGTAACATGAGATGTTTTCAAAATGGGTATTTATTTCCTTTCTTCATTCTTCTTTTAAATGTAAGCCTTGAAAAATGTACGCGTAAAAGTACCAACTACCTACTAATAAATTAATTACGATCTTGCCTCAATCAACATTATTTCTTTGCCCTTCAGAGCGTGAAGACGAACTAATCAAGAATAGAGCCAAATGCACCGAACACAATCAGATCCTGGCTCACATTAGAGAGAAGATGCACCACACTGATGAGGTCATTGACCTAGCAGAGTGTGACCTTGGAGACGCTGAGATGGAGTTTCTGAAAGTCAGAGAAGAACTTGGACTAGCCAAAGTACGTTTTATTTATTTACATTATTTTTGAAATTCGGTACAATAACCGACAACAAACCACGAAAGATTATGTTCACTAACCCACCTCATCTTACTTTAAGCTTTTGAGACTTGCTATTATTAATTACCAAAGTGACTAACGCTTTTATTATAGCAATTTCGCACTTTATTATTCAGTCTTGCGTCGTTTTGATCTTAGCGGTAGTTTTTAGCACCAAAAGAGCTAAAGGTGCTCGTTTTGTTATTTCATAGTTGACCTTTCTGTTTATCATCTTCTTGCCCTTATCCCACATAAGCGGGGTTGGCACAACATGGTCTTCTTCTTTCACCTATCTCTATCGGCCGTCATCTCTTTCTGTTGCTACAAGATAATAAGTATTATTTAATAATTGAATCGCTATATGAAAGGTACTTGTTGTTTTAAACAGAATCGCAGAGACAAGCTGAGATGGTCTTTGGAAGCTGAAAGACTGAAGGCCGGACTGCTCACCAGGAAGGACCTGTTACGAGATTTTCAGGATGGAACTGATGAGGTATTTTAATTCTTTCTTTCAGGTAACTACAGTTCGCTCATCAAAAGCTGGCTCTGTCAAAGTACTCGCACTTTTGCAGTTTCACAACACTTTGACAAATTAAGCATGATATATTTGATAGGTCACAATAGGGACACGCCGCGCTCCTATACACAAACACTACACAAGCGCACCTGTGAATGTTTTGTTCTACCTGTAAGTGCCATATCACTCTCAAGAATTGATCTAAGTCCCAACAGTAGGAACATCAATTTACGCTATTATGAAAAGAACTATAATGCAAGATAGGTAGTTCTTATTTCCATTATAAGATATTTGATAACTGTGCCTGGTATGAATTCGACCAATGTTTTACTACAATTCATCACTATTCCTGAACCTTACTGCATGAGACGACCCTGAGTGAATAGAACGACGACTAGAAATCCAAATGAAACTTTATCGAAAATCCTTTGGCTTTAGCTCTATCAGAATCCATCCAAGCATCGGATCAAAAGTTGGGTCGGATCCTTTGTCGTTTTTCTTTAGTATTTTTCAAATTTTATTATTACAGTCGGCGATAATTGAAAAACAAATGGATACTAATAAATACCTATAATATTATATACATCGGGAAATAAATAATATCAAAGCATACTACAACCGACTTCAGTGATCGTAAACACATAAATACGCAATTTCGTTTACTAAGACGATAGATTTTTTCAGCTATTTTTATTTAAAACTAAAATTCTAAACCGATTTTAATGAATTTTTTACGGGACCAATCTTTAAGTATATCTAAATTATTTTGCGGATTCGCGCGACTGACGTTCGCGCGAACTTGCTATGGTCGCGTGATCGCGTTCTATTAGGACAACGCCCAAGACATTATTTGACTCACTTGGAAGATCTTAACAGTCTAGTTATTTTAATAATATTTCTTTGTTATAGGTAGTACAACTAAGAGACCAAAAGACGTTCCTGGAGGCTGAAATATCTCAAACTACTAAGGAGCTGCGTGAGGCGCGCAGGCGCATGCAAATACAGAAATCGCCTACTCAGAGGCAATCCAACGCCATGTGATACTTTGACATTTATGATTTTAATCATCAAGTTTATTTACAATTACATAGTTTAATTCATTTTTAGATCAATATATTGTTCCATAAAATGCTTATAGTGCTTGTAATTATTTTAGTCTATTTTCAAATTCGATGATGCTTCTGTGAGCCATGTTCACATAATGTCACGTATCTACTCTTTTTAAAAGACTATTGACCATTACATTTACCTTTATGTACCTAATTACTTGAAAGAGAAAAAAGTTGTAGGGGCGTTAGCCGAAAGCATCTGAGATTTGCCTCAGAAGAAACTGTATGGGAGAGCTAATCATAATAATAATCGTTGCTGTTATATTGCAAAAGTTTACTCAAAATTTTACCTTCAAACTGGATAATGTGCATTGTTAATTTTATACACTTAAATAGCCTTGCAACACCAGTTTGATATTGGAAAAACTGGAGGAATATATTATATTGTACACAAAAAGAAGTCAATAGTTATATTTTTCAAGTGGACAACCCGTTCGCCAATTTTTGTTAAATGAAGTTAAAATCGTGATAAGGCATTTTCAAGTAGGCAGACCTTTATGATGCTAACTAATAAAGATAAGTAAAGATGATCGCATTATCCCGATATGTCCATATCATGGACATGGACATGTTACGTTAATCCGACACGGAAACTTTTGAAAGTCTTGTTCATATCGATACAAAAGTCACAAGGAGAAACGTTAATTTCCGCTTTTTATTGATATTATGTCGCCAGTTTCATATACGAGTGTGATTTCCTTACGATAACGAATAAATATATGTAGTAGTATTGCGATAGCAATATTACAATTTATCTATATATATTTATTATATTTTATATATAGGTATCACATATTATGCAACCCAAATCTTTGTTAGCTTCGATTTGATAAGATTCGCTAATACCTAAGTAAAAACTAAAGTAGATAAAACAAGTACAATTTTTAACTATTTAATTAGTAAAAATTAAACTAAGGTATGAGTATAATCACATTGTACAATATGCACAACTATAACATTATTTTATTGAAACATCATGAGATATTCTTATACAAATGCTTAGCGTTTATAACGAAGAATTTAAAATTCTGTCTTTGTGTAAATAGATATAAAATTTTATGTCGTCACATTTAGTTTGTACAAAAGTTGTTATTAATTTCCACACTGACTAGCTGCACTGGTTTCAAATTATACACTGTCCTACGATTAAACAATGGTAACCAAATTTTTCCGGACACTTATTTATGAAACATCGTTATCAAGATAATTAATTATGGTTCTTGAAGAGGGAGAGCACCTTAATCTTTTTGTTAGTATTATAGATTTAAATTTTGTAAATGATACACATTGATAAGTGACATAGTGCTTCAAAAAAACAAAAACTCACGTTCTCGTATTTTTCAGAACTAACTAAAAGATGGTCCATGTAATGCACGCAAATGATAAAAAAATCATTGTTCCTCCAATTTTTTATGGTCTGAAAGGACCACATTTTCAGCGTTTTCCGGACTGGTTTCTCTGATCAGTGGACCATGTTTCCAACCTTCAGGGTACCCGTATTGTCTGACGTCATCCCACCATTGCTGCTTGCCGTCAGCCCAGATTACGTAGATTATGTTAGTACCGACTAACACGACGAAACACACCCAAAATGCTATTCGCCACTGAGCCAATGTTGACTGAAAACAAAAAACGTTTTTTCTTTAATTTAATATGCATAGGTTAATATGCACATCAGTGCGGTTTGATAGTGATACCTTCAAATAAGTTTTACATTGTTTCTACCAATAATCATCTCTGTTCTTGCGATAGGTATAAATCTATGCGATAGGGGTCATTACATCATCCTACTTGCTGGCCGCATTTCGCAAGCCATCACACTACACTTAGCCGGAGGGACACTACCTATGATATCAGTTATAGTCAAAGATGAAAAGCAAGATAATACAAAATAGTTGAAGCCCCTAATCTATAAATGGCACTTCACTCTATCGTACTCACATCAGGAGTCAACAATCCGATAAGGAATGGTGTGATGATTCCCGCAAAAGTCGATGTTGTGTTGACGAGTGAGGTAAGAGATCCCGCGTAGTTAGGAGACAAGTCTAAAGCGTTTACCTAAAAACAAAATAAGTAAATCAGACCAACCATCATCAAATAGATAGTAAATATACCTAGCTGCTATGAATTTAAAAAGTGTTTCCTGGAGAATGGAAAATTTCCCGTAGTTCAAATATTCATACTGTGAAAAAAATTGTTAATAGGTACAAAAAACAGAGCTTAATTCAACAAATAGGTTGAAGATTTTCTCGGTTTCATTTCGTTCCCCACGAACAAATCTTAATATGGAGCTCGACGTTTAACCTAAGCATCATGACTTCTGATAAGGTCGGACGAAATGGGCACAAAAGAATACCCTCTTTAGAAGATATTTTCGTCGGAGGAAAAATTCTGCTCGAAATTCTTATTAGATTTTTGTATTTACATGAACGAGCTCCTTTCCTTTGAAGAATTCTGATCTGTGTTTGACACTGCATTTTTCATGTTAATTGAACGAACATGATCAAAAAGCGAAATTGAGTTTCATAGGAGTTATGAAAAGCTATCGTTTAATTAATTGATAATGTTATACCTGTGCAGCTGTATTAAAGTTGAAAACAAATACAAGTTGAAACAGATGTTTGCGGAGTAATTCTTTTTTGCTCGAATGAGTTTATTGATAAATACGTGTACTTAATAATAGGTTAACTGGAGTTCTATCGTTAATTCTATTTTTTTAAGTTGTAGCACCTGGTTCTCCTTTAAATTAATCCTGCCCACGGCTCTACATAATAAGTTCGCAAAGCCCATGCTAAATACGCACCTGTGTGTTTTTATATTCAATTAATTAAATAGCTCTTTTCTTGTTGATATTTTGTGCGATGTACATACACAATCTTAAAATCGTGTATGCTTTTTAACCATTATTATGTTCATGGGAATAAGTTTTTCCAATACTTTTTCATGTTTTTACGATTAGGAAATTCTAACAAGCCTTTGGTGTGAAACAGCGTGTCCCTAGCATACCCCGAGATAGATATAGTATCGAAAACATAATAATTAAGTACACTTACTTTCATGCCAGGATAGAACCCTCCCATAAGAGCCATGGAGAGAATGAAGTACGTCATAGCGGCAGTGCCGTTACAGCCCGAGTAAGACGCCAAAATTATACAGATAGCCGGTCCAGTAGCAGCTAAAAAATAAAAATACTGATTTTAGGAATAAGTAACTACAAACAATTTTTTTTTATTAATATTTTTTGGTAGTTATAATATTTCTCTATTCTCCACCTTCTTTCACCTTTTTCCAGCTCCTAGAAAACCAATCAATGTATATAAAAGGCTTGACTGATAGACAATGCACAGCCCAAATTGCTGGACGTAGAGACTTGAAATTTCGAGAGCTAAAATATTGACTCCTTAACCCTGTGGCCAACCACAGATCAAGCCCATTCCTATGCCATTAGTTAGTGACTGATAAGTGACGAACAATGGTCTGACTCCCAGGATTTGTGACAGCCCCGTTCCTGAGATATCAGCGAAAATACCTGGCCCACGGTTCTGGATCCAGAACCCTGTGGCCAAGTACTTTTGCAAATAATACACAAACCACTGCATCTTATGGCCCCAGATTTTTAATTTGCGTTAGAAACGCCAGTCACTAAGCCCTAGACAAAAAACTAACTTCCTAGACCCAAGAATACCGAAGTTAAAAAAGTCCGGTCTAACATTTTGAGGTTATAAAAATAACCTCAAAATGTTAGACCAGCTACCCGAAAGAAAAATGCTAGGAGGCTGATTACTATGCCGAACCTTAGTGACTCATTTGTGACTAACAATGAACTGAGTCCCGGAATTCGTGACAGCCTAGTTGCAGAGATATAAGCGAAAATACTTGGCCACAGGGTTCTGGTCCAGAACCCTGTGGCCAGGGCTTTTCGCTAATTTCTCAAAAACCGCTGCATATTATGACTCCATTTTTTGTATATGCTTTAAAAACGCCAGTCACTAAACCCTAGACCTAAAATTAGCTTCCTAGGTTGTTTAATAATAAATCCTAGAAACATGTTTTGAGGTTATAATTTATTAACAGAGTGACCATATATTTTGCTTCATTGAGACTTTCCTTGTTTTGTGTTATGTAACATAACGTATTGTTGCTTAACGTAAATGCTATAATTACCTATTGTCTATTCCATTCACATCCTAGCCTAGACTATTGTAGAAGACTACTGTTTTAGGCAGGTAAGCAGAGACGGATTATCCTTAAGGCAAACTATTAAAATTATTGTGGTGTGTTTTTATCTACGCAATAGAGCTCAATCATAAAGGCGGTCAATAATAAAGTGGAGCTGCAATAATAATAATCCCACATTGAAGCTGCGTTTAAGACAAAATCACAATAAAGTTCGAAAATAAAGCACGCATCCGGAGTATAAAATCTACACTCATGGTCTACAATATAAAATGAATACAAAATCTACACTCCATGGTCTACACAAGCTCCAAGTTACTATTGTACAGCAGTTTCCGCAAAAATATACTTCAGTTCAAGCAAAGTTTAAGGTAAATTGGCAGTTCTAATTTATGACAATAGCCGTCCCGACTCATATATTAAGAAAAATTAGAAAGAGTCGTTATTTTTCAGTATTTTTAGTACTTTTAAGCTTTTATTGCGTGCTAATTCAAAGTATTATATTCACATGATATCCACATGAAGGTTTATTACAAAATTTTCGAATCAAGCAAAAGGGCAGCAAAATGTATTATATATATATATTAAGATTGTAAACAAAACAAGACTGATATACCCTATGTATATAATAAGGACTGAATCAAACTTTAAATGTAAGTATTACAAGTCTAGCTGATTTGACTACAGTAGGTACATAGAAGTATAATAATAAGTATATTTTCAGCATTCCTTCTACGGAAAGAAGCAGCAGCTAGATCATCGTGAGCACTAGCGGCAATCCAGAGCAAAATATTATATTTTAGTTTTACTTCCAAGATAGTGAAGAGGCATGCATATTTAGACTGAAAGATCTCTACATAGGTACTTGCCTGCCTAAAACAATATTCTAGGATATGAATGCCATAGACAATAGGTAACTATAGCATTACGTAGCGTAACGCAAAACAAGGAAAGTCTCAATGAAGCAAAATATATGGTCACTCTGTTAATAAATTATAACCTCAAAACATGTTTCTAGGATTTATTATTAAACAACCTAGGAAGCTAATTTTAGGTCTAGGGTTTAGTGACTGGCGTTTTTAAAGCATATACAAAAAATGGAGTCATAATATGCAGCGGTTTTTGAGAAATTAGCGAAAAGCCCTGGCCACAGGGTTCTGGACCAGAACCCTGTGGCCAAGTATTTTCGCTTATATCTCTGCAACTAGGCTGTCACGAATTCCGGGACTCAGTTCATTGTTAGTCACAAATGAGTCACTAAGGTTCGGCATAGTAATCAGCCTCCTAGCATTTTTCTTTCGGGTAGCTGGTCTAACATTTTGAGGTTATTTTTATAACCTCAAAATGTTAGACCGGACTTTTTTAACTTCGGTATTCTTGGGTCTAGGAAGTTAGTTTTTTGTCTAGGGCTTAGTGACTGGCGTTTCTAACGCAAATTAAAAATCTGGGGCCATAAGATGCAGTGGTTTGTGTATTATTTGCAAAAGTACTTGGCCACAGGGTTCTGGATCCAGAACCGTGGGCCAGGTATTTTCGCTGATATCTCAGGAACGGGGCTGTCACAAATCCTGGGAGTCAGACCATTGTTCGTCACTTATAAGTCACTAACTAATGGCATAGGAATGGGCTTGTTAGTTGATTTGTGGTTGGCCACAGGGTTAAGGTGTCAATGCTAAAATTACGTAGTAACTAAGAAAGGAACTTTATTAATTCGCAACGCAAACTAAGCTGCGGGCGTCAGTTAGTCTCTACATTTTTTTTTATGAAACGAAAACAAACAAGATCCTGATTATTATTAGTTGTGTTCAAAATTTAGGACTAGAGCTGGGTTTAAACCTGTATATTGACTGTCTAGGCCAACGATGCAAATTCAAAACATATCGTTGCATGACAGGCAGTGTAGCAGTGCACATTATAGTAATGCCTTTGCACATTTTGGTATTTTAAATGCCGTTACAATAATTACCAATGGTTGTGTGTATAATTCTGCCAGTTTTAATCGTATGCCACTTCTTCTTGATGCAGAAATCGCAAATGAAACCAAAGAGGAAGGAACAGAACCACATTGCTATGTATGGCAATGCGGTCAGTACACCAGTGTCCGCAATGTTGTATTTTAGGACATCGTGGGCGTATTTCGGGAGGTCTGTAACCATTGTGTAGTAGCCCCAGTCATGACCAACCTGAAAAACAATCACACTTGCATATTAAATTTCAGCCGATTCATTAAGATAAGCGTTATATAAATAAACGTTCACGCACTCACACCCCTGCACTACGATTCCCTGTGTCGCAGGTGGCATGGACACATACAAGACATCACAACATCCAAGACCCGAGAACAAACATTTGTGTTCGTCTCAAATATTTGCCCCGGCCGGGGATCGAACCCGGAACACCAAGCTTCGTAGGCAGGGTCACTACCAACTAAGCCACGGTGTCGTCGATCGTATATTAATAATTTTTATATTAATCATTTAATTATGTAAAGAATTACATAATTATAAACATCCGGTGAGGACATGGCAGCCGAGTGGATGCGGCCTAGCGATCTGATGGTCGAGGATTCGAATCCCGGAGGCAGTCATGCGTAAATGGGTTTTTTCGGTCGAAAAAATCTATGTGCGCAACTCACGTTCTCAAAACGGTGAAGGAAAACATTGGCACGCCATAGAACAGATAGAAAAAAAAATGTTCTGTGGCATGTGAAACCAATTCGCATTGGGTCCGCGTGGTGATTACGACCCATTCGCTCTCTTAGCCGAGAGGAGTCCAGCAGTGGGAACATTATAATGTTGATTATGCTAAACATCCTTCTATCCTTCTTTCCTTGTAAAGTTTCACGTATAATGAGAAGGGTGATACATAAACCAAGAGAAAAAGATCTATTTTTGTCACGTCTACGTTTGAAAAACATGGTCCTTCTTCATAGCAGTCGGGTAAAAACTGTTACCTAGCTAGAACTTATCCATCATTCAGAGTTAATAACAATGAAATAAAAGTACACTTGTAATCAATATTTACACTTAACGTACGATTTGCGGTTAGGCATGACTATAACCAATTGTACCTACTTACTTTCAGTACCTACTTATGTAGGTGTGGTACCTATCTAACAGCATGGGTTTTCTTAAAATTTATCGAATAAAATCAGTTTCGTAATTGAAATTTGTACCTACTTTTAAACAAAGTGTTTCTATAAAAACTAACCTCAAATAGGAGATAAGGGCATCTCTTTGATTTTTTACAATAAATCAAATAAAATGCCAATAAAAGGCCTCTTGAAAATTTAAAATACCTAATGAATTGCTTTATTTCACGCTTCGTCGAATTAAACGTGTATTAAACTAACCTATTTCAAGGTTGTCTATTCATAGATTATGGCGTATCGATACCGTACAGTTAATGTTACGTAATGCCTTCATTTATATTGTAACCGTAGATTCCATATAAGTTAATCGTGTAGTTTGTATTTGATTAACAAACACAATAAAAGGCTATCCACACATATCCGGGTCAGGGCTGTCCGTGTTCAGAGTCGTTCGTTTCAGTGTTCCCGTCAGGGACGTGCCATCCGTCACCCGTTTTCACACATATCAGGGAAATCGGTATTAGTGTAATCTATGTCTTTAGCTGCTGATACGCACATAACATTATATTTATCTTCATATAATTCAAATATTGTTGATTAAAAAGATCGTAAGGAATATTATTCTGTCGTAAAAGTTCTATCAACCTCTCTGTGTTCATGTTGTCATCAACGTACCTAGATAAAAATTGGAAAGCACTAGCAGAGCATCCGTGCGTCAGGGACACAGACGATCCGGATGATACGGGAGCTATGTGAACAAGTTCGTACAATTTGTACGTAACCGATTTTTTCCCCGTCCCTGACTGAACACGACAAGGCTGGGTACCCGGAAATGTGTGCATAGCCCTTAATAATGTGTTCGGCTTTTGTGAATATCAATTTGTTATTTATTTGATTTCCTGTAACGTTCAATAAATCCGAAGTTAAATGTCATGTGACGTAAATTGACGTAATAATGGTAATGTTAAGAAAATGAGATATTTTGTAGGTACTTCTCTATCTCTCTACGTCTATTTCTAATGCTTTTTTTAGACAAAATGTGTTTGTCCTGTATAGATAGAAATATATATATTTCTATATTGTACACATGGAAAATAACAAATAGAAGGCTAGTTAGTTTAGTTTTACTAATGAGAATTCTAGCACTTTTTAGATACATTGATAGATTGTTGAATCTCAACAACTATTTGTGTAGAATTATTCCGATTCATGTATAAATTTGCGTAGACAAGTCAGTTTCACAAATTATATAAGTACTAAGTTGATTTATAATGACACTGCTTTTAAAAAAGCAACCAGTAAAGTTTCCAGCTAGCAACCCACATATTTTATGAATGCAACAATTTGTAAGAATAGATGACTGTTTGTTCTTAAATAACGTCAAAACTTAAACTACCTAACCGATTAGGCAGAAACTTGATTTGGGTATAGCTTATGGGCTAGAAATAGACAAGGTATATTACTCATTGACGACACGGATGGTCGAGTGGTAAGTGCGTTGGACTACCCCACCGGCGTCGCACGTTCGATTCCCGCCACAGGACAAACATGTGATATGATTAACATCAGTGTTTGTCCTGAGGTGTTTTCTATGTACATTATAATATGTTTGTTTTAAAAAAAAAAGGATATAAGTGTTGTATCAGTCGTCTGGTTCCACCAGTACTAGCTTGCTTAGTTTGGGGCTAATGGCGCTGTGTGGTCCATATTTTTTTTATCCCTATAGGAGTTAGTTTTTTATATATTGTGGAAACTTACTGCAGCACAAACTAGGGCCCAGGCAGGTGCTGATCGCAATATGCCCTTCCATGGTACGGGGTCCTTTTTGCTCTTAGTGTCAGCTGTAGTTACGTTCTTGTTCAAGTAAGCCAGTTCCTTCTTTGAGATGAACGGATGAGAGTTGGGGGTGCTGTAGCAGAAGAGACTCTGGAAATGAGAGGTTTAATTGCATATAAAAATCCATGGTTCATATGATTAGCACGCTGGTTTTTGAGTGAAGAGAGCGTATAGGCATTTATTTAATTATTATCGAAATGGGTAATACAGGAGCTAATAATTTATTTTCTAATTGGTTACATTAAGAAAGTTATTCAGTTACCTTGTCAGACGCAATCTTATCTATTTGTTTACGACTGACAAATAGGTATTTTATAAACAGTACTTCCATACAAATACGAAATTGATAAGACAAACGTACATTTATTAAAATAGTTATTAGTTATTTAACTCTAGCATGTTTTAATAATATAATAAGCATATATAAATAAAAAATATTATTAAGCTGTTATATTGATTAATAAATTCTTATATATTGATAAATAATTTTATCTTATGAATCTATCATCTCTAGAATATATCAACTTCTGAAGAGTAAGGGTATTAAACCAGCTTAAAAATATGCTTAAAATGGTTTAAAAAGTCCTACAATTAAAAAAAGTTTACCCAAAGGAAAAAGACTACTCTACCCCTGGAATTAACCAGTCCATCATCTGATTTCAATCTACATACCAGTGAAATTCAATTCAAATAATTCTAAGATCGGATATACAAAAAAAAAACAAAATAGGAAAATTAAACGAGGAAGGTATGTTCTTTGTCACATAGTTACACTCACCCACAAAACGAACCAGAAAAGACCGAATCCTCCGAAGAAGTAGAACACATTCGACCAATGTCTTCCGCCAGAAAGTAGGATACCAGACATGAAAGATCCAAAGATGTTTCCTATCTGTGCCCCGCCGAACACCAGCGCTCCTTGAGTCGACCGCTCATGCGGTGGTACCCATCGCGCCAACATTATCATCAGCGCTGGCATGGTAGGACCCTGAAACGGTAAATTTATTTTACCTAGCTCTCTTACTTTCAAAGGTAAGATATGGTGATTTATTTTAACCTTCAAACACGCTTATTTCAAGCCCGTAATCTCAAACGAGAATTGAGTTTGATTCACAAATAAGAGCGGTTTCAGACTAGCGTATTTTTGTCGCGCGTATTGGCGGATTGGTATTCGCGAAACTTCAAAAGCGCGTCGCGTATGCTAGGTTTTTTCAAGCGAGTGTCATGCATAAGGCAGTGTCCTAATAGAACGCGATGACGCGACCATCGCAAGTTCGCGCGAACGTCGATCGCGCGATCACGCGATCAAACACACTAACGTCAAATAGGCGTCCCAATTGGCATCGCGTCGCGTCGCGCGATCGCGCCAGGGCCAATATTATAATTATTAATATAATATTATACGTTATATTTATTCAATATATTTATATATAATATTTTATTTTTTTTAATAAATATATAAATAACGTCCTAATAGAACGCGATCACGCGATCGTCGCGCAAGCAAGCGATGCGACCGTCGCGCGAATCCGCGATCAAATGTACTAACGTCAAATAGGCGTCCCGATTGGCATTCGCGCGATCGCTTTGACGTTAGTACGTTTGATCGCGTGATCGCGCGATCGACGTTCGCGCGCACTTGCGATGGTCGCGTCATCGCGTTCTATTAGGACACTGCCTTAGGGCATGCCTAAAGCGTCTCCCGCGGCGTGTTGCGCGTGCACGCGCTACAAAAAACAAAACACGAGCGGCGATTCCGCAAGGTTAATCCGCAAATCTGAAACCGCACTAAAAAAGCAATATTGATAAAATTATTGCTATTAGATGTTATCAGATTATAATCAGTCTTTATTACAAGGCAAGGATCCACTCGGACAATACTGCTCTAGCCGCTGCCTCAACACGGCCACAGATAGTGTTTTTTGATAAAAACAATCTTTGTCTGTCTGCCTTCTAAAAATGCCCCGAAGGCCCACTATGCGGCTCTTCAAGGTTCTCAATTCGGGTGTTTTTTTTGTTTGTAACCTCACAACTTTGTTGTTTATAAACGGATTTGAAAGAATATTTTATTTATATTTATTTTTCTTATTTTTTGAAATAAGCCCTCTTAAAATCTGATTTACATCCATCCTCCGAATTTAGAGAATATTTGCGGTTTATTTTTTTACTATTGAGTGAGTAATCACAGAACTTAGATAAATGTAAAAGGATTTTTGTAAGGATTCAATAATTTTCAAGCAATACGATGTTTTATCATTTGTCGACAAAAATCTATGTCTAATTGCACTATCACTGTCTTACAATTCGGCAGCTGTCATTTCTGATAGTTTCACATATCCTCTTAAATATTCGTAGTCCAATTGAAGTCGGTTGTGGTATGTTTTTGTAAAACCTTGATTATATATTGGTATAACTGTTAGTCAAACCCGTAGGTACAATTTGAGTCTGAAGATTTAACAGAAAATACAGAGAGGCCGTATCAATTGAGCTTCATAATTATTTAAATTGTGATTGAGTGTTGCACACTAAGTGATTGAGTGTTGCACACTAACTTATGTTCTCAGATTTTGCTGTTAACACAGAATAATAATCATACTGTAAGACTATTATCAAATCAATCATGCGTAAATTAAGTGCATAGTAAAATGTATGTATATTATACCTGCTATTATTACGGTATTTTGTTTAAATGGGACAAGACTCTAGTCTACTAGATCTACAAGAGATTGTGAAAGAGCTTAGCTTGGTGTAGAAATAACATTTTGTAATGTATTCATATTCCTATTTCCTTTAAGAACAAGTTTTATCCCGTCAAGTGGTTTTCTGTGTCATACATGGTCATGCTAAGCCGAATCAGTATACCAGTATACCCAAGAGAGTAAATAATAAATAAAGTATAATTATTGTCGATTTTTGTAATTCAAACAACAACTTGCACATTTTTTGTGGCCTACTTAATCTGTGGCTCTACGACTCTACGTATGTTATTACGTATAGCTACATAATTATGTATTTAAAACATTTAAGCCTTATAATTATAGGCAACCTTTTAGTTCAACACTTTGAGTTATCCAAATATCGGTACTTGCCAAAATTCATTTTTATGTTGTAGACGTTGTGTTAACATTGTAAAGTGCTTTACTACTCACTTACTTACTCATGTTTTTTGTCCATGAATGGTATTTATATTCTTATAGTTACCACATAAGACATGACTTTATTTAGACTAGACGCCATTCATACTTATTTCTCATAGCTTCGCAGTAGGTATACATAGGTAGAATGTTACTCAAATATAGCGTTTTTTATGTTTTTAAAAACCGGTTTTCTTCGGTGCCATAAAACTGCTACCTATTTGATACAATAGAGGAACTGTTCTGGTTTATGGTCACCAAAATAACCATGAAGATGTTATACGACTTATATGTACCTACATATGCGCAGACAGCCCTGAGTAAATACATAATTCGAAAAATCACAAAAACAAATAAGGCATCAGTAAATTAACGTAATTCTCATTCAAATTAAATTATCTTATTAAAATTATACTAAAAAAAATATCATAATAAAAATCACAAGCGATTTTTTTTCGGATTGACTTTTAATGCAGTTAGCCGCAGATGGTTGTTGATAGCTGTTGATGGCACTGGACTCTAGCATAAGCGAATTCTTAAACTAGAACTTACTTCGCCCATTCCTTGAAGTACTCGTAAGATGAACAACCATGTAGCGCCTCCTGCCTCAACAACAACTGGTGTTAGGAATGTAAAGAGTGCCGTACTTAGAAGTCCAAATCCAAGGGTCCACTTTCCACCAAACTTCTCAGCCAAGTAACCACCTGGTACTTGGGTGGCTGCATATCCGTAGTAGAATCCGCTGAGGATCAAGCCTTGGGTACTTTCGTCCCAATCGTACATCGTGTACTGAAAATAAATAAACCATTTTAATCTCTAACAACATAATTTTGATTACATTTTGTTTATATGAAACCTGAAACTTGTTAGTTCAAATCCGTACTAACTTATTGATCAAAATATACCTATATGTATTTTTTTTTCAAATAGTTTAAATTTGATTACCATTTATAGCCCCATAGCTCGCTAGTACCTAACTATGTTAATAACTATGCGCAAATCCTAAAAAACCCTGTATATGGTAAAAACTCTTTTTTGAATCGATCTAAATAGATTTTCATTGTGCCCGCATGGACAATTTAGCCACACAGCTAGCTTTTATTTATTGCATTTTATTTCACATTTTTTTAATTTTACCTTATTTCTAAAAAAAAAAGTACTTCAATACGGGTCTCGGGGTTGAAAACTGCATAATTTAAAATAAAACCGTGTACCTAGTTAGATGGGAAAAGTTTAAAATTTAATTATCTTATATCATCATAATAGACTTATACAGATATACATATTTATAACCTAAGCTGTCATAATAATATCCATATCTTGTCAATGCAGAAAAATTAACTTGTAGCAGTAAATATAAAAATAAATACCTAACTGCAATTTACGTAGGCTCTATATATTTTATTACAATAGACCTTCTATTGTACAACAAATGATTACCAACACAATCATACAATGTACAAAAGTATTGTAGTAACTCGTTGTATCATATTTCTCTATGCGAGTAGCCTCGAGCTTCTACTTCGGAAATGACATCATCCAGATGCAGATGTCGTTATGTTTACAGTAATTAAAGTGGATAGGACAAAGTCCTAAGATTAATCATCAAATATAGGTATAAAGGTTTAGCCCTGACTGACTGCCTAACTGACAGACAGCCTACAAGCTAATACAGTGAATTTAAAGACTTGAAACTTAGAGGATGTGTACTGACAGTTAAGAGAGCGTATAAGAAAGGAACATTAGAAATTAGCAACTTGCAGCGCAAAAGAAGTTGTGGTGTCAGCTTGTAAATCTATAAAACATGAATTTGAGTATCTGCCATTCATCGTTTTTATTTACCCTTTTATATTTACATATGCTGGCTTTATTTTACCTTTTCGCATTACTTTGTTATTGACATTACGTAATGTTGACCTATTAGGCACTCAGTATACGATAGTATCATAAATAATGCGTAGGCACCTTACCGTTAATCCGTGGTAACTGAATAAAATCAAGCTTGCATACAAATGATTTATTTAATTATCAATGGAGGCCGGTACGAGGTATTTACAAAGTTGCAATGATAGGCAATTCATTTAATTATAATTATTATCTAAATAACGCCCGCAACTTCATTTGCATTGTGGATTAGCAAATTCCTTTCTTAGTTCGCGCCTTCTCTACATATCGAATATACCCAATTGTTCAGTGTTTTGGCCTGTGCGTTATCTGTCAGTCAGTCAGTCAATCAGGACCAAGCCTATTATATATTAAAAATATTGATCACTTTATTACCTTCAGTAGATAAATAAGTTAGTTCCAATGTTAAAAATTATCAATAATCTGTAAGATTTGATTTCTGCCCGCTACTACGGCTGCATAACGATATTTTTTTAATACGACAAGACTTATGTCGGCATCTTTCTTTGAAGCTGTTTATCTGGGTGTCCCCTGTACTATACCCCACTATTGATCTATGTTGTAAAAAGGTAAAGTATTATTTTACTTACCGACTTAACATCAGTAGTGCTAGAACTACTATTCACAGCTATGATAGATGGGTCGGGACAGGCATATGGATCTACGTTGCCATGTTCAGATGTCTTGTTCTTCAAGACCATTTGGGTGATGGCGAGGTTCAGACACACCCTCATGGTGTAGGCATTGCACACTCCTAGGAGACCCATTACTCCTAGGATATAACGTTGCGGGATGAAGCAACCTGCAAACGCCTTTGATTATTATTAATATTTTCAGCCTATCCCACTGCTGGCCAAAGGCCTCCCCCCGTTCTTCTTTTGATTATTAATACATTTTAAATTAATAAGCATAACATAAACATTCACACACTCACACCCCTGTGCTAGGAGGATTCCCTGAGTCGAAGATGGCTTGGGCACATATGTACAAGACATCGCAACATCCAGATTCGAGAACAAATATTTGTGGTCAACACACAAATATTCACCCCGGCCGGCTGGGGATCGAACCCGGAACACCAAGCTTAGGGTCACTATAAACTAAGTCATGGTGCCGGAAATTAATTATTTACTTCACTATGAATAAGTTATAAAAAATAAATTTATATTTAATTAGTTATTATATTTTTTTTTTTTTAAATGATTATATATGTATGCTTTATTTCTTATGATAACTGAAATATATAATGCGTACCGCGTATCTGTTAAAATTATAATCTTTTCTAATACATACAATCATATATAGTAGAGTATTTAATATATCAACAATAACTTATTACGTAGGTAAAAAAGTAATGACCTATCAAGCCTTTTTTGTGTAATCCACCTTCTAGTGTTGTTGATTTGTAAAAAAAACATAGTAACTGTGCTGTTTTGAAATACATAATGTTCGATTATGTAATAAGGTACAATAGTTTCTTATCTTTATGATTTATATATTTAACTTGTGCGTATAGATGGATGACCTCTATAATTATATTTTAAAGATATGAAGTCAATAATTATCTAATTGTTGAAGAAAAATTACACATAGAACTGATTTAATGGCTTATTAAGTATCTCAGCTGCTCTACCAATCGAGCTTTGTGTTTAATTTTGTTCAATTTTATTTGAAAAATCTGCATTTTTGTTGGGAGTCGGATAATCGAGATTATATTCAATTTATTTACTGTTTTATATCATCTTATTAATTTTAATGCAATTCTTTGGAAACAATTATATTATTTATTGCTCATTTTGCTTTTATGTTATGGTTTTAATAGTATAAACGGTGCATACAGGGTTACATACAGGGGTATGTAATAGTGTGTAGTTGATATGAATCTTCTTCTTATATATGAAATGCATTAGTTCTTTCGACCCAGTGTGGTGAAAGGATTTCAAGTGCACCTCGAAGAGGCTCCGACTCCGTTGATAGGAATAACTTTGCACTTGTGATAATTTTTTTTTCAAACTAATGCAGTACAACTCTTGTCATTTGCAATGTATTTATTTAATATGATATTAAACATTATAATATAATTTTTCTTATTTTTAGAAGTGTATAATACTTTATAGCTTAGTTACTAAGTTTTGTACTTGTAATTATTTTAATTACCAATAAATACTATTGAACATTTTGATGATATCTATTTTTTTCTCTAGATTTTATCGTTATGTCTGCAATTTTATTATCGGTCGTCGCCAAAATGCCTTTTTAGAAGACTTCTCTATCTAATCTATTCGGCCAATTAGTTTGCCGTCTTGTTTGTTTTTCATTAACATTTTAAATCAAATGACAAAACTAAACACGCTCAATAATTTACACTAATATTATACTCGATTTACATTCCCTTTTCCTTGGTCTACTGTCCAATAAAAAAAATATAAACTACGCAAATACATAGAAATATGTAGGTATCCCTAGCGTGAATCCCTACAGTGAGGCTGATTATGCTTTTTTACATATTAATAGTTTGCGTGCTATCTGTCTAGATATATACAAATATGTATAGCTTGTCTATATGTAATAATAACTATTTTGGACATTTCACACAACGCTATATAACTCCAAACTAAGCAGAGCTTTTGCTGTGTAACTAGAAAACTGATAGAATACATATTTTCTTAAAACATACATAGAATACATAGAAAACACCCAGGCTCATGACAAACACCAATGTTCATAACACAAATGTTTGTCCTGAAGCAGGAATCGAACCCGAGACAATGTCGTGACAGTCCAACAAACTTGTCACTCGACCAATCGTGTCGTCTAATAAATCTTTGGATCTACCAACAAGCTTTGTAATTGGGTTACGGCGGCAGTTAACTACCTACGCAAACTTTCTCATGTTGCGATTGTGTTGATGAAAGCTACGCCAACGAACCTTAACTAAAACCAAAAGTAACGTTTCTTTTGCATCATTGTTCTGTTGTTTAGCTTCTCAATCTTTGATGACCCTGCTAAGTAATGCTCGAACATCTTAATTATCAAGGTTTTACAAAAAACTTACAAAAACCGACTTCCATTGGACCGTTCTAGCACAGAGTAGATATAGGTATGTACATAAGTTCTAGTGACCGCTAGCAGCTGACAAGTTACAGAGAAGCAAAATACGCAATGCCGTTTACTTCGACGACATATTTTTTTCAGTTATTTTGATATAAAAACTAAACTACTGAACGGATTTTGATGAAATTAGTATGGAACTGATGTGACAGTATATCGTCTCAAACAAAAAATATATTTTAAAATCGATTTATAAACAATAAAGTTCGGAGGTAACAAACATTAAAAAAAAACTAACTGAATTAATAACCTCCTCCTATTTTGAAGTCGGTTGAAAAACTTTAGTATAATCATTTTATTATCGGTTTAAGACCTTTCCTTAAAAAAATAGTCAGTTTAATTATTATTGTCATGATTGTACCTTTAAATATGATGACTTTTATTTTATAGAGTAAGAAAACATTATATGATAGAGTAATATAATATATCTTTAATATTACTCTGTTTGCAAAAAACACATGTCCATTAACTGGAAATTGATAATAATGTGACCATGAGTAATACATATAAATTACTTCTGTATTATTTAAATATAACATAGTATGATTCAGTGATAATGTCGTGACTCAAAATTATTTTCGAAACTTGAAATACCTATTGCAAATTTCAAGTTAATGGATACATTCAGTGCATTATCTGTCAGTAAGTCAGTCACCACGTAAACCGTTTATAAAAGGTTTGATCCTGACTGACTGACTAACTGACAGACAACGTTCAGGCCAAGCCAATGAACGTAGGAACTTGAAGAGTACGTTCGTTAAGAAGTGAGACGCGTGCTAAGAAAGGAAGTTAGTTAATTCGCACCGCATATAAATGCGATAATAATATAAATGCTTTTGGATATGACGCCCGCTACTTTACAAAAGGCTTAGTTCTGGCTGACTGACTAACTGACTGACAACATACTGACCAAATCACTGAACGTAGGAAAGAAGGATATGTTTATGAAGAAGTATAAATGCCTAATAAAAGGATTTTGTTAATACGCATTCGCAAAAAAGACAAAACGCAGTTATGGATGACAGCTAGTTTATTATAAAAAAAATCACTCACATGATCGTAGAGCTCTGGTCAAGGAGTTATCGTACTTTCTCGGGACTTCAGTCTTCTGGCCGAGAAGTTTGTGCGCCTGGGCTTGTGCCCTGTCATTCTCATCCATTATTTAAAGGTATGCTTAGCTGCACTGTTATGACCTTTGTATTTTCCTTATTCTGTAACAAAAATAGCCGTGTAGTTTTTAATGCTACCTGAATGCTGCCATCTTTTATAATTATATGCAAAGAAGCCAATAATGATGATAATGGCGTATATTTTTTTTTTAATTACTGAATTTAAAATTTAACACTTGCAGGTTAGAAAATTTAAATATAAACTTGAAATATGAACTTTAACAGTTAAATATAAATTAATTAAGAAAATTAATGAAATTTTTCTAAAATTTACAAACCTAAATAAAAAATAAGTATTTATGAATGAAAATATGAAGGTATCAAAAGTCGTAGAACTAACATAAAATCCTAAGACGTTTAGAATACATAATAAAGGGACATTTACATGTTGTTTAAAACACAATGTCTGAGTTAAATTTTAGCAGCAAATCTTGTCTATAAATAAGTTATGACTAATCGCATGCCCTTTATGGCATTGTGTGAATGCGTTTTTGAATTTTAAGTTGAAGATTTATTGAATATCAAAACAGTTAGCTAAAATTTTTAGTATTCAAAAGTCATTGTACTTAAGGTTTAATTAATAAATGTAGAGATTATTTCGAATAAATGTACTTACGATTGCGAATAAAAATTTAGTGAATCGAAAAATATTTCAAATATGTCTGCTAAAAGTTTGGACAGATGGAGTGAATCTGACAAAATTCCTATGTCTGCTTTATCAGTGGTATCTATAATGTTGCTCTTGAACTTAACCTTTGGTTCAAATCAAGTGACCAGATACATTCAGAGAATAATTATCAGAACTTATTAAGGGTAATCCTCAAATCCCAGTTCCATACAAAAATGTTTCGGACAAATACTCAAAAAGTACGCCGTATTATAGTAATTTCTACACACTATTCGTTTCCTCTATGTTTTTTGATTTCGCGAACAAAAAAAGTGAAAGGTTTCATACTTTAATTTAGATTTTATACGTGTTTTTAAGTTAGTAGGGTTAATTTTCAATTTTTTTTGAAATCAAAAAACATAGTGGAAACGAATAGTGTGTAGAAATTACTATAATACGTCGTACTATTTGAGTATTTGTCCGAAACATTTTTGTATGGAATTCGGATTTGAGGATGCCCCTTAAAATATTTAAAAATCCAGTCATGAATATTATTATGTTTATTGATATTATAGAAATAAAGGGTTTATTTATATTTACGCGATAATTAATCTAAATAGTTGCTACTGAAATAATAAATAGGTACCTTTCAGTGTTTCCGAAAAGAGTAAAAAAACACTCATTGACACATTTCGAATAAGTATAAAAATACAAAAATCAACACATATACCGACCACGTTACGCGTTCCAACCGCGTATAGTGACAATATGCGCACTACAATTTATAAAAACAATTCGTATTACCGTTTCGTTTATCAGTAATTTGCGGACCTGCAGAACCTAGCAGGCCGTGCTCACGCGCCGTTGTATTGGCGAATATTGTCAATCGTGGCTCTCAGCCGGTTACAGAGGTTGTCGGCCTTGAGTTGAGTATGTTACAGCATTATTTTACCCAGACCAGTGTGAACTGTAGATGTGGCCCGGCGATACCTGTTGTCGGGTCAGCAAAGTACAGATATCGTAACGTTAATTTTTATTAATTCATACCAAGATATTACGATATCATTTGATGATAAAAATGCAAAAGGAATAACAGGCTTTTTATAAATATATTTTAGTTGTGCCTATTGTATGCTCATTAATAAATATTGACTCTTGCGTAATAAATGCTTTTGGGTACTTTGTCCGTGGACAGAGACCTAAATTCTGTGTATTATTTAAAATGTTACATAGGTTAAATCTTTGTTTTATAGGTAGTTAAGTATTTTTAGTTTTATTATGTTTAAAAATTTAGTTACTAGTTTATTGTGTGAATAAATATATATTCCCTTCATTTTTATATGATTATTTACAGATTTTACATACCATTAGAGTATAAAAATAAAATACTGAAGTAAAAGACCCATTTTTTTAAGGTTTTTTTATCAATAAGTTTTATTTTTAGGTTCTAATTGTATGTTAATCGGAAAAGATTCATATAAAACGATATTGCAAAGTTTGTTCACTATGCAAGTTACTTTACTTGGTACTATATTCGTATTTTAAATACATGATTTAACTACTTTCCGCTTCGTGCTTGTAAATAAATACATAAACCTATTTGTATCTAGCACATTTACCTTCAAGCCGGATCTTGGCATGCAACTAAGGATCACATCAGATGTATTTAACATATTTATGTTCCTGGCTTTTACCATAAAACTGTATGTTGACGGAGATGAGATAGACGTGCAACGACGTGCCTTTTTGAAATTATATTTAAATTAAATTTTACCTATTATTAATTTAGTATTAAACACCGCTACTATGTTTGTTGCCAATTAACAAATTCCTTCGTTAGTACGCACTTACACTTCTTGACGAACATTTCAATTTTCTTATCTCTATATCCAGAGGTTTGGCAGAGGTTGGCGTTGTCAGTCAGTCAGTCAGTCAAGACTAAGCCTTTTATATATTGATGATTGATGGTGAATGTAAACATCAATCTCAGGGAGCTAAGATGAGAGCAAAAGCTAAGAGGAGCATAACCGTTTTAGGTACCTTCTGATTAACATTAGGAGAGCGCCGTGTTTTTTCGTCATTAGTTTACTTACAATAAAACTACTTACCAGAAACACACAAGAGCTAATATAATAGTTACTCTACTCTTACCGACAAAGTGGATTTTGCTGTTTGTCCATGTGCTACACAAACTTTACTACAATAACTTTTTCTCTAAAAAGAGAGTTTCAAATGATCCATTACAATCAGTAACTTTGGATTAAAAGAGTAACAAATATTTATCCGTCATTTCAAACCTCCGCTATAAATGCTTCACGAATTCTTTCAAACCAGGGTGGTGTAAGGATTTCAAGTGCGCCTCGAAGAGGCTCCTTTCGTGCACTAATGGTTAGTATATTTCATTAGTTGCGTAGTAGAGTGGCCATCTAAGGGGATACAGTAGTGGAATCCAATCTATACGCCACGGAATTTAAGTTCTTTGCTTTTTATTCCCGTTTCGTACAATCCCGGGTCTACGGTTCCGACCCGTACAAATTTTGTTCAAGGGCGGAATGGGCAACATGGGAATGCACAGCCTAGAAATGTAAAGCCGTTAGGAAGCAACTTCCAGGGCTGTACATTCCGAGGCCGTATGTTACCGTGTCGTGCAGTACTGGGGCTCCATCTATCTATCGCATTCTCTTTTCTATCACTACAGTAGGTTAATAGCTGCTAGGAGAATTAACCAAATTTATCCCATAACCCACAAAAAAAATCAAGGCGAGCGATCTTTACCGAAAAAGACCCAACAAATAAAATAGGTACCTATTACCTAGCGGTTGATAACGTAACCTTCAAACTAAAATATTCGTAACTTCCTGTTATACTAGAACAAGAGGCCTTTTCTAATAAATTTTGCTTGGCAAAAACTGTGTACCAAAGCCACTAACTAATGCCAAAGCCACTAAGAACTGTGTTAGACTAGCTTTTTTTTTGCACGCTTTTAAGGGCGTTTTGGCTTGCGTACGGCTTCAAAAGCTGGACGTGCGTACTCGCGCTTATACGGGCTTACCCGGCGTTTACGCTCTGTTTTTTGGCAGTGAGTGTCGCGGGAGGTTGCATGGGAGTGAAAGTATTCAGTATCTTTATTGCAGTCAATAACTCATGTTATATTGTTTACAAAGTTAACATAGAACATAATATTGAACCCTATCTAGGGCACAGCAACATATTATGACAGTTTAGAGCAGGAGTGGATATTATAAGATCTTTTTGTAACCACCCTTATTCGCAATAAATAGTTTTGAATTTGAATATGAATTTGAATTTGACCGAATCAAAGATATTGCAGTGATATCAAATTGCAAAATTGGTTGTAAAAAAAATCTTGAACCTATATGGTATAATAACTTTTTTAATAAGAATGTCTTTATTCAAAACTTCCTTTATTTATTTTAAAACTAAAAGAAGGAAAAAAAAAATTAAATTGTTCAGGGATTTGTTTGTATTTTTTGTATTTTGTATTAAAAATATAAAATACAAAAAATACAAACTACTACTACTACAAACTACAAAAATACTACCATCGGTCGCTGCGCGTAAGCACAAAACAAGAGCTGCGACTTTACTCGGTTAGTAACGCTAGTCTGCCATTCTTAAGGTACCTACTTCGCTGTGCTGGAAGAGTGGTCTAAGTTTTCAATGAGTGTTGTAAAAAACGTGCGTTTAATAAACGTTACAAACATGATTGAGTTACCAGTATCACAGAGTACTAAGATAGTAGGTACTAGTAGGTATGGCCTGCCATGCCTATGTCGCGTGTTTGATTACATAGCATAGTGTCTTTATTCTGTAACAAGGAGGTAGGTACAGACAGCGTCATAGATAAGAAGGTATGGGGATATCGAAAGCTGAAGTATCCCAATATAGTATAGTATATAGTATATATATACTATATATTATATCTATATATACTATATAGTATATATATATAGTATAGTAGTACTTGAAGCTGGGTGTCTTGTGCATAGGGGTATGCACAAGACACCCAGCTTCAAGTCCCTTAAAAATAGTATAAAATTATTATTAGGCTTACATGGTTATAAAAATATAATTTATTTATGAAGGCAAAACATACCCGTAAGTCGTGCCACGCGGAGGCGGCATTTTGAAGGGATTTGAAGCTGTTTGTCTAGTGCAATGGGGATACTTATCTATGACGCTGTCTGTACGTACATATATGAAAAACTTAATAAAAGTACAAAATTTAATAGTTGTTGCTTACTCAAAATATTAACCTTATATAAATAAAGTTTAGCTGGTAAAGGACATGGGTAACTTTTGTACCCGGTACTACGTGGGTAAAGCCGCGGGCAATATCAAGCAATATCATAATTGAGTTTATTCCACATGATACCTTGAAATATTTACATCGGAACTATTATGATTAATAAACAGTTATGAAAATTACCGAGCATGTCATGAGAGTGAGAGTTATTAGAGCACATCGATTTTCATGGCTCCTGTAGTATGTGTATACTACTAGGTACTATTTCTAATAATAAATATATTACGTAGACAAATATTACTAGATGATTATTTGTTTTGAATATACCTCTTTCTTTTTTTTTTTGTTTGATGGTCCGCTATACAGCATTGCTGTACTTATTAAGTAACTCCACCATAATAATGTAAACTAACATAGATTTAAGATTTAATCATTAAGTATATTAACTCAATTATGGATCTGTACTTGTACTGTGTTATCTGAAAATAAAAATTATTCTATTCTATTCTATTCTTATAGTTTACACTACTTCTGTATACACAAAACACAGGTAAACTATAAAAAAGAGCAATATTTAAAAAAAAGGAAAGGACCATCATTATTCTATCTATCTGACTGACTGACAAACAACGACAACGCACAGGCCTAACGAATAGACGTAGTGACTTGAAATTTCAAGGGTACGTTTATGAAGAAGGAAAGCCGCGTAGTTGTAAATTAGCAATGCAAATGAAGTTGCGGGTGTAAACTACTTTTACATTGAGGAAGTTTGTAAGGATTAGGAACAGAAAAAGTTACCCTAGAAAAGCCATAGGCAGCAACTAGTAGCAGCTTTAGAATTGTGAAAATTACTCTGAAAACAACAAGATAGAAGAAAAATACCTTCCATAAACTTTTAAATAGGTCACGGTAAACGGCACTCTGTGAAAAGTCCTTCATTATTGAAACCCTTAGTAACAAAAGTTTCAATAAAGCTAAAACTTTGAGAAACCGGTCAACTTGAAAATAGGCTCGATGTCGGCTCATCTTCAATCAAAGGGAAAACTTCAGTGGAGACTTGGAAATGGAGCGACAAAGTTTTGCGACTTAAAAAAATACTTACTTAAAATCTTCAAAAAGTTAAAGACAGAGATTGAAAACTTAATGGATAATTGATAGTATGAACAAACGAAATATTAGTATTTATAGTACTAGTTATTAGTAGTAATTCAGACAAAAATTGGTTGTCTGTTAAGTTGGTTTACGGACGATAGTTTAACGACAATGAGCGTTACCGGATAATGACAGCGTTACCAATGACGTCAACGTTTTCGAGCATGCAGCCGGCATTCATCGATTTATTAGACGTAAGTCACGTCAAAAAGTATGAAACAGAACCAATTAAGTTGGCGGATGTGCGTAACTGCCGTACACTAATCTACTTTGTATCAAAGTTCAAAGATAATTTTAATGATATTAAAAATGTTATGAGAGAGACGACGTTTTATGAACTAATAACAAGTTTAGAATTTCAATACCTACTTAATATGATATTTTTTTCTAACCTAATGCATACAAAACAGTATGAATAGCATCCTCGTATTAGCTATACCTACCTACGCTACACCTTAACACTTGTAGAGCAGCCTTAGAGTAATACAATAAAAATAATTCAGAGTTATTACACCATAATTCG
This sequence comes from Lobophora halterata, assembly GCA_932526365.1. Taxonomy (NCBI): domain Eukaryota; kingdom Metazoa; phylum Arthropoda; class Insecta; order Lepidoptera; family Geometridae; genus Lobophora; species Lobophora halterata. The sequence continues at coordinate 7,016,385 of OW052012.1, forward strand.
ATTTATATTACAACGTTATAATCCTCAAAATTTAAGGCAATGTAACTGTTAAAAGCAATCAAAATACTAGTATATATTTAATAAATATAATACCAACCATCCATTTGTAAATAATTAAATTACTGGGCTTTCGAGACTGATCGTCAAAAAGTCTCAAACTGAAAAATCGTTATAGAAGTGTTGCACCAGCCTATGGGAATCAAAGCCCTGTGTAGTACTGTTATAGTTATGGGCAGGTGTGATCTTTTGTGGGCAAGCCATATCTGCCGAAAAACCGACAACGGTTGGGGTAAACGTGTTCTTGAGTGGAGACCACGTCTAGGCAAGCGCAGTGTAGAACGAATTTGGCCAGATGGAGCGATGATCTGCGCGCTATAGCCGGCAGAAGGTGGATGAAGAGAGCCGAAGATCGGGCTTAGTGGCGCGCCTTGGGAGAGACCTACGTCCAGCAGTGGAGTGCTATAGGTTGATGATGATAATGATGATGATGATGATGTGATCTTTTACCATCAGGACTGCGCTTAGCTAGTCTCCTCACGTGTTTACATATAAAAAACGCACCAACAAACCAAAGTTATAATAATATTTAATCATGCAAACAATGTTTAAGATATTTACATAATCTATGCTATCAGTAAGGTTAAATGACTGATTTATATTCTGTACATGTCGATAGACACAGTCTCTAGACGCGATACGGCTGACAACTAAAGATTATCATGATAGGTATAGTTTATAATTGATTTACTTACGTCATTATCACTTTTAAGTTTCCGCCATTGAGAATAAGCAAATAAAGTTGATTGCTACTGTTATGGCGCGATAACACAGGCTGAACTGAATTGCTCCATTTTGGTAATTGCGCTTTGATGGAGCATTCGATTGCTCCACTGCCATTGATCTGTGTTTATTTTCCACTGCCTACCATATATTGTCAAATAAGTATATATGTCGATTTAACTGATTCGATATTAATAACGATAATTATTAAACAAAATTTTCATTTACCGGGCATAAAAACAAAGTCAGCAACAAGAATGGGATGCAGACTATTAGATATTTTTTATAATATCTGAATCTAGCTTTTTGATGAAAAAAAACTCTATCTGTTAGTTTTAGACTTTCACAAAGACAGATATATTTTACTCTGTATAGGATAAAGAAAACCACCATTAATTTATCTAAGTTGATTTTAATTCAATTGCCCTGCTTGAAACTAATTGGTTATTAAATTTCACGCAGACTTTGGTGCAACTGATATTTAAATTTAATATTTTATTTATTATTACTTTACGAGCCGTTAGTTTCTAAATCTATTACATACATTATTAATAATATTATATCACAATCACTGGAAGTCCAGAAGTTATAGCATAAAAGATTTCTACTTATATCTAAAAAAATTAACTTAACAAAATGGATATCAAAATATTGTACCTATATAAAGTGAAAGTATTAATTTTCTAATTCGTAATGTTTTTTCAATAAATGTTAAATAAAAAAATAGTTATTGGGTTCTCTGTTATCTTTGGACTATTAAATAGTGAAAAACTGAATTATTAGAATCTGTAAAAAGTGAAATTAATATATGGCACGATGTAGTTGATCATTACCAAAATTATTTTCAAAGTAATAAAATTACTTAAACAAAATTAATTATGTTGGTTACAACCTGTGGTTTTAATATATTAATTTTACCTGTCTGAAAAACACTTGAGTTGCCATAACTCAAAAACTTAAAACTAGGTAGGATATTATGCTAATATTTTTTAATAATATTAGAATTGTACCACATTGTTAGTCCCGGGCTAAATTTTAATCGCTAGCAAATTCGAAGCATTCGGGCGGTTTCATAACTTTGACATCAAACCTGGCTATTGCCTTTCACGAGAACGAAAGATTTCATTGTAAATACTCAACAAAACTGTTACTTAGAATAATGTATTATTCTATAATTAACAAGTACTATACACTCACAACCATGGTCATCACACAGCACATAATATCTTATATAAAAGGCTTCATCCTGACTGACTGACTGACAGACAACACAGGCCAAACAACTGTTCGAAAAGACTTAAAATTTCGAGGGTATGTTCGTCAAGAAGGATCAGCGCACACGTAGAATGGATTTGTGTTAATAACCAACGCAAATAAAGTTGCGGGTGTCAGGTGTATTCTAATAATCGTCAATAGTAGGATAGTAGCTATTACTTTAGGCTCAGTATCATGAGCAAGTAAATATAAAATTTATTATTTATACATGAAATAAAATTACAATTGAAATATCTGAGAAACAACATTAATTTATCTTTCAAGGCAAAACAAATATTCCAACGTCAAAAACAGACGTTTACTTCTGTACAATTTCCGTATCCGTTCATTTGGGACCTTCAGCTTCTGCTTTCTTATTCATTTCCTTGTCTTCAGTGCCTAAGCTGAGCGGGCCATGTTTCCATCCTTCAGGGTACCCGTACTGTCTAACATCATCCCACCACTGCCTCTTGCCATCCGCCCAAAAGATGTAGACCACGTTGGTTCCGACGAGCACAGCAAAGCACACCCAAAATGCGATCCTCCATTGAGATAATGTTGACTGAAAGGAAAAATTGACATTAGATTTTGAATTCTATTAATTGATTAGTTTCGGACTTGCCCATCACTGCCCTTCTCAAAGTACCCTGTACATAAGACATAATTATTTGGATTGGTTCATAAAGCAGAGCAAGCAAATATATGCATTGCTAGAGTAAAAGTATAGGATACTCTACCAGTTCGTTTTTAATTGAGCATTAAATCGTTAATGTTTTTTAGATGAGAAGGGAATGAAGGAAATGAATTTATTAATCTACCTCTCCATATTCCCGCCCTAAACCCAGTTATATAGGGTCGGCACAACACGAATATTAGTATCATTTTCCACCATCTATCCTTTCTTTGGCCTTCTGTTCGCCACTCTTCTACAGTTACACATGACATTCTTTTTTATTTTAACAGCAAGACTGATGGTAAGAGATCACGCCTCACAACATAACAGTGCTACACAAGGCTTTATTTTCCATAAGTCGGTGCAACACTGCTATAGCTCGACTACTTTGAGACATTTTGATGGTCAGTCTCGAAAGTCCTGTAATTTCACTAGCTAAAGCTCTCTGCATCACATGACTATACCTTTAAACTTTACTCATTAATGTACCTATCTAACTGTGTCAAAGTGCTCAACTTTATGTATGAGTTTAAAGACGCAAGGGTTACGAATATAAGTACAACAGTTAGTAGTAGTTAACCAATGATGGACAAACAGCAATTGACACACATCCTGGACTATTAAAACGTTGTCAAAATTGCAATTAACTGTTAATGAATGTCAAAACAGCAATTAGCTTTAATTCTGTCGCCAAGTTCCCTAGGGAATTAAACAAGGCTGTAATAGCCCATTTTATCAACTCGTTAGAATTGTTCAAATGACATTGAATTTTCTCTACTTCATCATAAGCGTCAATATCGTCATACGTCACACACTTTCTAGGCATGGACTGCTTTTTCTATCTCTACATTTTCTTGTAGTTTTATAAATGTCTCCAGCAAAACAATAAGGATATTTTCAAAAAAATATTGGTATTACAAAAATTCTTCCGCCAAACGCTTCCATTCGGAAATTATTACGTCGAAGTATCGACACGTTGTTATAAGGCTTATGAAGTAAACAAAAATAAGATTCTCAAAGAGCTTTTGACGAAAACCTCAAACTCAAAGGAAACCTGACGCCAACTTGAAAGCGTTTTAGGAATAAAAACTCATTTTGGAAGGAAGTAACGCAGCTTCTTAGAAATTATTTGTAAACCTATTTGATGTTTAACCGAGAATGAAAAATGGAAATATATATAACAGCTTCTGAAGAAAAAAATGTGTTGATAATGATATACCTACTTAAAAGCTTTTGCGCTGTGCTCTTCATATAAGGAGAAGGATCTTGGTAAATTTTGTAAAAAGTTTCCACGTCCGCAAAATGCAAATAGGTCTCAAACAATCTAACATATGTAGTAACATACCTTCTGGTATACCTACTACATACTCGTGTTCCACCTTTTTGTAAAAAATTTTTTATTAAACTTTCTGCTGCTTGCGTCCTTGTCGTTCATTGTAATATTATGTCATTTCCAGCTCATAAACCAATTACCATAAACTATTTTTTAAGGCTCAGCAATTTTGACGACTGAGCAACACACATCCGTTCATCCATCCATTTATTAACTTTGACCTTAATAATATACAGGTGATATTACATACAACGGGCCATGGAGCGAGCCATGCTCGGCATCAAACTTCAAGACCGAGTCCGTAATACGGAGATCAGACTTAGGACGAAAGTTTATGACGTCGGTAGCCGAGTTGCGGACCTAAAATGGAGTTGGGCAGGACACCTGGCTAGACGCGGTGATGGCCGGTGGAGTAAGGCTCTGACCGAATGGTGGCCAAGGACAGGAAAGAGAAACCCGGGTCGGCCAACAGCCCGGTGGGTCGACGACGTCGCAAGGGTCGCGGGGACTACATGGATCAGAGATGCACAAGATCGTGGAGGCTGGTTAAAGCGAAAGGAGGCCTATACCCAGCAGTGGGTCCTACCTGGCTGATGATGATGATGATGATTACATCCCTACTTTAGTGCCCCGTCTCGTAAATATGTTGTAAAGTAAAACACTGTAAAAAAAAAACTTACATCTGGTGTTAACAACCCTATGAGGTATGGTGTGATTATGCCAGAAATCGTCGATGTCCCATTGATCATGGCTGTCAGGGAACCCGCATAGTTAGGCGCCAAGTCTAGTGCGTTCACCTGAAATAAAGAAATCAATAAATTTGCATCAATGAAATTATACATACATATTAAAGACTGGAAAGTGCGCACCCTACAACAGATTGAAGATCAGAAATCGTAACTCCATCCCGTTCTCTGGGGGATGACCTTTCATAATATATAGTCCTTGTTATAGAAAGAAAGGCTACATACACCCCAAAAAGCGCAATTCGGATACGTTGTCTCATCTTCATTCTTCAGTAATTTGGAAAGTTTGCATTTTATATTTTTAACTGTATTTTCAGGGTCTACCATAAGAACTACTATAATTATTATACAAATTAAGGTACACAGATAAAAATAATGATCAACAATTTTCCTTGATACGGACTCTGACTTTAACCCTAGATACTTTTACCCCAAAAGGTTGTAATGAGTTTGGACCAGTTTACGCAGATAGCATACTTCAAGTTTCGCGAGTTTACTACACCACACTTTGCAGATCGCGCACTAACCGTAGATGAGTGCGTTTCCCAAGTTCCGAAGTTGAAGTAATTTCGCAGTTTTGTCGACACGGATGGTCGAGTGGCAAGTGTATTGAACTGACACGCCGGTGTCGTGGGTTCGATTCCCGCTTCAGGAGAAACATTTGTGTGATGAACATCGGTGTTTGTCCGAGTCTGGGTGTTTTCTATGTATCTATGTATTTACAAAAAATAGTATTGAAGCATTTTATCAGTCACCTGGTTCCCATAGTACAAACTTTGCTTATTTTGGGGCTAGATGGCGTTGTGTAAAATTTCCAAAATATTTATTTTATTTTTATTTTTATATTGCGATTAACGATTAAGTTTTGACAATGCACACTTTTTGCGTCTTCTTCATAAACACATTCGATTATTGCGCGTACTGTACGCATCTGGATATCTCATTTAATTTTACGCAGACCGAAGTGCCGATAAGTGACACTCGAAATCACAAAGGCAGGTAAAGTAAACAAAGACTGTTTACTTCGATATAAAATTAAGATTAATATTTGTAACACAGGATGTTTAATTCAGCGTCTCGAGTTTTGCCTCTACATGTTTAATAGAAATAAAAAGCTTCCGTACGATCCATCTCAGGATTAAACTCGGATTACCGTCAGGTTAATTTTCTTTCGTTACGAGAAGCCGAGGTTTTCATAATAATTTGAAATTGTATCCTTGGAAGCAATGCCGGTGTCTTGATATAAAAGTCTATTTATGTATTCAAAATATCAAGGCAAGAAAACAAAGCTTTTTATCATCGTAAAAAGCTAGTTTTAGTAGTCCAGGTTGGTAGATTAGTGTCAAAAAATAATTATAAAATAAAATTAAAATAAAAAAGCCTTTATTTCTGATTGCTTCCTAATCATAAATGTGTATTAATTAACCTATATTATTTACTATATTTACTACTTTTTCTAATTTTGTTACACCTTATCACTATCGTCGCGACAGCGACATAGTATTTAGTATTCTTCCACACGTCCCACTTCCTGGCTTATTACATAAAACTAATCCTTATAATAGGTACCTTCATCCCACTGTAGAAGCCTCCCATGAGAGCCATAGATGCGATGAAATACGCTACCGCTGCAAACCGGTCGCAACCGGAATACGAAGCCAGGATGATGCAGATGGCTGGCCCCGTTGCAGCTGGAACAGACACTTATTACTGTTGCGAACAGAACTCATCACGGATCTTTATTATTAGAACATAAGACCTAACAAGATGTATGGATTAAAATCTAAAACCACGTTTTGAAGCTCTTGCTCTATTTCTTGCTCTATTGTTTCCTCTTTGAGATTGAAGCCATTTTTAGGGTTTAGAATGAATTGTCATTGGGTTGTAAGCTACCCTGAAAGTTTGAGCCGGATATATAAAAAGGAAGTTCTCACAATTTGATGCAAGATTCTACCTGGAACGACAGATATACAAGAAAGTGATTTTATAAAAACGTGGTAAAATAATAAAAAAAATATATATTAGGCCATAAAAATATATTAACACCTAATTGTCTTGCCAAGTGAAGCTAGGGCAGAATTAGTTCATAATTACATAAAATCTAGTCATTAATTTTTTGACTTGAACAAAATTAAAACCAAATTATGGTACTAGCTAATTGTCTTCTCACTCGCAATAGGTATCTTTTTGTACATATTATTTTGGTAAAAAATCCTACACAAGTCAAAAAACAACACAATATTATTTGACGCATAACGAAATCATTATTTCAAAGATAACAGCAAATATAGAGTTAGAATAACAGTGTTATGTTGGTGCCATTATTATTTGTTCGAAAGTTGTTTGAAAAAAAATTATATCTAAATAGTTTTGACTCTACCGAATGATTATGAAAACAGAAGGTACCTATAGTAATAGATATGCTCAGATGTTATACCTACTGCTATGAAAAATATTTGGTAATAAAGTGGAAACGACGTTATCCATTAATATAAATTCGTTAGTCTTGACTGACTGACAACGTATGCATGCCAAACTAATGAACGTAGAGACTTTGGAATTTAGAGGGTATGTTTGTAAAGACGTGTAGGTATGTACTATGCAATGAGTTTAGTCAATTCGCAACCCAAAAGGAATTACGGGCTTCAGCTAGTCCAAAATATAAAATGTTAGCGATGTTCTTGAAGGGTATTTAATTTAATATTTCAAAGGATGGTCTCCGTCCTCATAAGCCCACTTTTGGTCCATTGTTAGACGTGAGAAACCCCTGATACGCAACACTGAGCGCAATCTATGGCTCTATATGGATTTGTACTTACTGCTTGCCTTTCATAAAGTTACGGCTCTACCTTACTTTTGAGTCAACTTAATCCACAGGAAAGGAATGATCACAAGGTAACCAGCTGTCCCAAGTGTTACCTCAAATTTTTTCCTCGGCGTTTTAAAAATCATTAAAAAAATGCTTTTATATTTAAGGAAGTTCAAAATAGATATTATTTTTATCTTCGGCTCTTTACGAATAGCAAAGAATATTCAATACACCTACCAGTATAGCACCAACCAATAGGTAAGCCAACTCGGCTCCTTACCAATAGTGGTATGGATGATCCTCCCAGTCTTGATGGAATGCCAGTTCCGCTTCACGCAGAAGTCACACGCCCAGCCAAATAGGAACGAGCTAACCCACATAGCGAGGTAAGGTATAGCAGTCAGGGTACCCGTGGTAGCTATGTTGAACTTTAGCACGTCAGTCATGTACTTTGGGAGGTCGGTCACCATTGTGTAGTAGCCCCAGTCGTGGCCAACCTATGGGAAAATTACTCTTATGAAGCCAGCAACAACATTATTGACGACTCTGTATAACGGTTTGATGGGCTAGTGAAATTATTGGGCTTTTGCGACTGATCATTACAATTTTATGATCAAATTAGGTGTTATATATATAAAGTTTTAGGTGGTTATACACCACCAATTTTTAATTACCAAAAATATTAAATGGGCAATGCAGACGGGGTACTACGTTGCATCTGTGCAGTCGGAATTTTGGATTTCTACAAAATGATAGAGTGGCAGCGGAGCGAGTGCGGCGCCCGAGCCGAGCTTTTACGGGCTGGCTCGAGTTAGGTACCCGGGTTAGCAAACGATAAATTAAAAGTTAATTATTATAAATTAAAGGTACCGCCTGACGCAAATCCATAGGAAAATGACTAACGGTAACAGTTATCCGATTTTAATCTAATTTATTTTGTCAATTTTTTTTTAAGTTTTTGCCGTATATGTGTTCAGTTCAGTTCAACGGCAACTGACTATGCGTATTTTTTTATGGTGATTAAAATTTGACCGTGTATATATCAAGTTTTAGGTGGTTACTAAATATTTACTAAATCTACTAAAAAAACATGCATGAATCATATTTTATAAAGCTATTATTTTAAATTGTATCTTGCAAAACTGTAGGTACGAAAGCCTTGATTACTCGTATTACAACATATTTTGTTTATCCAGATTTGCTAAGGAGGTCACATTTCATTGCGCAGACCGAAGTGCCGATAAGTGACACTCGAAATCACAAAGGCAGGTAAAGTAAACAAAGACTGTTTACTTCGATATAAAATTAAGATTAATTTTATCTGTACCTTGTCTCTACCTATTTCAAAACCGGACGGCAAATACTTGCTTTGTCAAACATTTTAACTCAAAGTAGGTAATAAAAAGGTAATTTACTGATAGTAAAATAACTTGGTTACCGGGACTCATAAAATTGTCGATACAATTTTGTTCAAAACATATTTAACACGTAATAAGCATACAAACCTGACTATCTTTTTATTGTTATGCCAAATTGTATTGTTCTATAAACAAAGAATAGATAATCTAAATGTAGTGAAGCAAATACCAGCTAAGAAGTTGTTGAAATGCAAATGTACCTATCTTTTAGAATTACCATAGGTGGTATACGATGTGGTAGTGTGATGTAAATTTTTCGAAGCATTTAATTAATTTGTAAGTTGTAGAAATTAATCATATTTGTGTTAGAATTGTGAGACTAAGAAGACATTCTCATGATGGTAAAAGATCACAAACACTTATCCATGACCATAAGAGTGCTGCTCAGTTACAAATAAATAAACTTTTCTTATATGTAGGGTCGGCTCGGTAATTGTCTTTACATCCAGGTTACGCCGGTATTCTCCTGCGTCTCTTTACCAGACGCTCCAACAAGATTTATAAATATTAGTAGAATAATTTGTTAGCCTATGCTGTCCCATTGCTGGGCAAAGCCCCCACCAGAACCTTTTTCGACAAAAATTATAAGGCTAGGGCAACATAGGCTAAAAATAAAAGGAGAATAATAATAATGGATTGTCCTTTATAACTTACAGCAGCGAACAGAAGGGCCCACACCGGAACAGACCTGACGATGGCTTTCCAAGGCACAGGATCTCTGACCCTCTTGGTATCAGCGCTGGTGACCGTCTCATTCAGGTACTTCAACTCTTCCTCAGAGATGTAAGGATGGGTGTTCGGAGTGCTGTAGCATAGGATGCTCTGAAAAATATAAATGCAGAGTTGTTATTACAGGAGGACAACTAAAATTCATAATATATCTCTGATTAAAATAGATTCGAATGCAATTGGGAACTTTTTGCAGCGGATGAGAATGACCCAAATATAAAACTACACAACTTCACATTTTATGATAGAGATAAATATGTCAAATTTTATGCAATTTTTTTTCTAAAAGTATGACTAAAATTAATATTCAATTCCCTACTTTGCTACTTTTACATAAAAAATACATGTTTAATCAAAATGTCTAAGGGGGTCCTTGTTTCTACTTACCTACATAATAAAAAAAAATCTTAAGTTCGCCCTTTAGTCCGATCATTAAAATTTGGTAGTTTAGAGTGGAAACAATCCCGGGAGTTTTGAAAATGTGTAGGTATATGTATTTCGATGTGCTCTTTCTGAATTTCAACTTTCCAATTCGATTGGACACAATCTGCACTTGACAGATTGTGTCCAATCAAAAAAGCTGCACGCTAAGAAGCTAACTTCTGAAGCTAAGCTATAAAAACAAGCTTACCCAAGCCAAAAACCACAGGATCCCAAAGCAGCCGAAGAAGTAGAACACGTTGGCCCAATCTCCATCACCGGCCATCAGGAAGCCAGACATGAAAGATCCGAAGATGTTTCCAATCTGAGCCCCTCCAAACACCAGGGCTCCTTGACGAGACCTTTCGTGTGGAGGCACCCAGCGAGCCAGTACTATCATCAAGGCTGGCATAGTCGGTCCCTGGAAAGGAAAAAATATCTAGTCAATTGACATACTATAATCTCGGAGTCTTCAAATCAAGAGTGAATAAGTTCTTACTAGGCAAGCGTGCTACATCCTCGACCACACCGTCACTATTTATTCTTTGCCTATATTGATTTTTCACACTAAAATAACTAAACCAATTTGGCTGATATTAAGACCTTTAAGCTATGTTTTACAAACAGTAGTTTTTTTATAAAGTAAAAAATATATGAATTTTTTTTCAAACGTTGAGCAGTTACATTTGGAATCAGGTTATTGAGCAAAAAAATGAACCTACATTTGAGCATTCGCAATACAAGGCGGATCTCAGTTGTTATTTGCAAATCGCCTTTCCCAGCAGTGTAAAAATCGTATATACTAACTACCTACCTTACAAGATAAGTGAATCAATGATATTTCATTTTTATACATCAAAAAGTCAATCGCTTTACTGCTTTCTATACAGCGCTCCTTATTTTTAGTAGTACATTACATAAAAACAAGGGGTTATGTTTTTATAATTATAGATCAGAGCATCTATAAAACGAAAATATTTTATGTGTTTCGTTTTATAAATTTAGATTGAAGCAAAATTTGTAAATAAAAATAGTATTATTTGATATTTTGCTATACTTTTATCAACTTAAACTTGTTTGTTTACAAATACCAGTAATGTTTTAAACAATTGCATGTATAGCTTCTATTTCTTAGATTCATTAATAAACGAAGGTCTTATCCATCAGCTTTGTCATATTTATCTTCTTTAGGTAGTTAACTACTTCATTTTCCTGTTAAGTATCTATTTTCATAAACACAAAACCTCTCAAGGGCTTCACTATCTGGAATTAATTTCAAACTATTGTAATGTTGGTGTATTTTTTGGAAAAATTGACAAGTTCTGTTAATTCTACGACTATTTGTTAGAACTACCACTTTTTGAATAAGAAGGTCCTTTAACGTGATGATATAAAACGATTTTGATAGTTGTTTCATTTTACAAGCAATCATTTTATTTTTGTAAATGTAGAGAAATTCGCAAATTTTGGGCAAAACAATGAAAGAATGAAAAAGTCCACAATTTGTTGATATTCTATTAGTAATACACGGAAGTCACGGCTTTACAGCTACCTGTTGCCCTTTTGTATTTCCTCATTAAAACCAGCATTTACCATAAAAGGGTGGATGAGGTGACTCTTCTTATATTATATTCAATCAAATAGGTAGCTATTTGATTGTATATGAGGAGAAATTCTTCTGTAGAGAAGAAATGTATAATACATGGAGACGTAAGGTCTCTGCTGCTATGTGGAGATTATATATTAGATCTAGATATTGAATTTTATCCTGTTAGTTTTCCACAGATCATCTCTCCCAAATTTTTAAATAAGTAATTGACAGTTATTAACTTTAATAGTATAGGTGCTGTAAATAGAATACTTTGCCATGAAGAATATCGATTTTTAAATTGAATTCAATGTAAAACTTCGATTATATCTTATTGCTTGTACGATAATATCTGAAACCTTGATTCAGTGAAAGAAATAGCCTGCTTTAGAATCATCCAATTATGCCACAAGTTGTACGTAACATACCCACTTATAACTAGGTACCTACTGTATTATCTCACTTTTTTCGTTTCATATAAATATCGCATTCAGGTCAATGTGTTAGTATTAGCACAGAGTTCTAAGATATACACAAAATGAAATTCATATAATATTTTGAGTGTTGTGAAAACACAATAAAGATAAACCGCTCTTGATGTATTTTTTAAGTCCGAACCCAATGTTGAAAATCGGCACACTAGATTTACTTCAGTGCATTGTTTACTTTCAAAATGATTTTAATATGTTACCACAATTATAAAACTCTAAAGCCTACTTGCACCAAACTGTCAATGTCCCTGAGCAATTACTTTATTCGCTTGGTAGTTCTTAACAGTTCATATTCTGACCGTTAAGAACTGACAAGCGAGTAAAGTAATTGGTTAGGAACTTTGAAAGTTTGGTGGAAGCAGGCATAACTGTAATAAAAGTAAAAACGTAAGTTCTTACCTCTCCCATTCCTTGTAAGACTCGTAGTATAAACAGCCATGTTGCACCACCAGCTTTCACAACTACGGGGGTTAGCAGCGTAAATATTGCGGTACTCAGTAGCCCAATCCCTAAGGTCCACTTCCCTCCATATCTCTCAGCCAAGTACCCTCCAGGGATATGAGTAATTGCATAACCGTAGTAGAAACCACTCAGGATCAACCCTTGAGTGGACTCGGACCAATCAAATATTGCGTGCTGAAATGTGAAAACATTCATAGGGTTAGTTGAATATGATCGTATATATAACACGTTCCGATGATGGTGAAGGTAAACATTGTAAGGTTAGGAAGCAGACATGCCATGGAATAGAAATAAAAATATTTTATGCACAGGTTTTATGGTATGGTATTTAACGGTGAAGGAAAACATCGTGAGGAATCCGGCATGTCATAGAACATGATCTATGACATGTGACATCTATCAATTCGCGTTGAATCCGCGTGGTGGATGTGGGAACATTATAGGCTGATTATGTATGTTATGTTTATGGTATGTGACATACACATTGGGTTCAATCATTTCCCTGCCTCTAACCCACTTAAGTAGGGTCGGCACAACATTTCTTCTTCCATTCGTCTCTATCAGCCGTCATCTCCGTACATACACCTGTTTTATTCATATTATCTTACACACAGTCTATTTACCTTTTCTTTGGCCTCCCTCTACTCTTATATTCATCCACTTTCATATTAGTTTTTCATTTCATTTTATATTATTGGATTCACATTCCTACTTACATATCTACATAGAATAATGTAAATTTTACCTTTAGCTCCCACTAATATTTTACTAGACTCTACATATTTGGAGATAGCCTAACATACCTAGGAAACAAATGTCGTTGCTAACGGATACCAAATAGAATGGTTATGGGTGTAAACGGAACCTACTCCATTCCGTTTTGCGAATATTGTCCACACTTTTCGACAGCTAGGTATTTACTTTACTCAATAATACATTTTATAATGACTTTTTTAATAGCAGTTAAAAGTACAAATTACTAATAAGTCTTGTGACATGAACACGTGGAGTAATTTTGATACAAGAACGTACACTTATCGTATAATACCTATAATTTATGGCGACACCGTGTGACAAATTCTTCTAACGACTAACCAAGTTATAGGAGGATAATATAAGAACCGCTACACAATAGATTCACACATTGTTATTTATTTCACACATTATTATCATTCTGTTATTTTATGTTTTAATAAAACGAATTAAGGTATTGAAAACTGGTTGACGAACTCAACCTCCTATCAGTAAGTAGGTTATTAGGTTGTTGTTTTTCCATTCACCTCTTTTGTAATTGTTTGAGTAAAATAACATTTGTGGAAATTTTTAACAATTATAACTACTTGCTGTTTGCCCTTTATCTGCAATAAATTGAAATAAAATCAATCAATGTATATCGCTCAATGTATGGCTTGGTCCTGACTGACAGACAGACACAGGCTAAAACGCTGACCGAACTCGAAATTTAGACGGTGTGATCGTCAGTTAGTGTAGGCGTATACTAATAAAGGTACCTATTTTGTTAATTAATTCGTAACGAAAGTTGCAGGCTTCAGCTAGTACAGAATTTATCTTAAAAGTTCTTTAAATATAATTTCAACAATGCAGGTAAACCAACCTGTTTCAATAGGTACGTTTTTGCTTACATTGTTACCCATGTACCTACCTACCTACCTATAGTTTTTACCTCATACGTAAATTTAAGATCCATTGTTGAAAGCGCTGGTTTTGATATCCGTAGCGTAGATAATATTGTAGCGACGTTAGTAAAGATATAAAAACGATCTTACAACGAGTGTTTACAATAACAATGAAGTTGTGGTGACGGCTTTAACATGAACTTGAATTCAGCAATAGCTAGCTGGTGAAGTTATTGCTTGCAAGTACTTCTGCGCGGTACAGAATAAGTGCGGTTTCAGACTAGCACATTTTTGTCGCGCGTATACGCGCGTATACCTACCGTAAATGCCGCAGCGTTTACGCTCGGATTTTTCTAGCGAGTGTCTCGTCTCTCGCGGCTTGTCGCCCGCCCGTACACGCGCTACAATAAACAAATCACGAGCGGCGAATTTACGCTAATCTGAAACCCGCACTAACTACCGGTAGATCATTTTAAAATTTAAGTAAAACTAAGATATATGCCTTAGAAGGATATGTGCCGCTTTTCCTAAATATGTAACTTTCAAAATCAAATGAGTAATTGAACCTACAGTAAATTTTTAAGTTAAACTCAACATCAACCACAATCCGACCATATCCATACCTACCTACTAGAAACCGACGATTGTAGCACCAATCATTGTTATTGAAATAGGTAATGAAAATAATAATAATTATTATTATATTAGCGCTAGAAATAGTTATTAAATAACATAGTAAAGGGAGACACTTAAAAAAATAAGGCACAGTACATAGCCAATAGATACCTAAATTACTACCTTATAAGTATACATACAACTTAAAAAAAAATATGGATTAGTCTAATAAATCATGAAAACTAAAGCTTACCGGTTTTAGACTGACTGTTCCATTGACTAGAATCTCGCTATCATCCGGGCACGCATTCGGGTCCTCGAAATGCGAGCCGGAAGCTTTGTTATCATGCACCATTTGAGTGACGGCGAGGTTGAGGCACACTCGCATGGTGTAGGCATTGCACACCGCAAGCAGGCCCATGATGCCCAAGACATACCGCTGGGGAATTATGAACACTGGAGACAATCATTATTTATTTACAATAGGTTATTTTTTTCATAGTTTTCATTATCATGACGGCTCGAATGGTCATGAGGCAAGTGTGTCGGACTGCCACGCCGGTGTCGCGGGCTCGATTTGCGCTACAGGATGCACATTTATGTGATGCATATCGGTGTTTGTTCAGAGTCTAGGTGTTTTCTATGAATGTATGTATAAAAAAATATATATAAGCGTATGCTATCAGTTATCATGTTTCCTTACAGTACAAGCTCTATTTTGTTTAAGGCTAGATGGCGTAGTGTGTTATACCCAAACCTTATTTATTATTTCTTTATATATCATTATCATCTCGGACGAGCTCATCGCGTTCCACACAGGCTGAACCAGTTTGGCACAGGACAGAAAATAATGGAAGAAATGAGGGGAGGCCTTTGCCCAGCAGTGGCGAAAACAGGCTCCATATAATAATAATAATCATTAACAGCCTACCGCAGGCCACTTGTTTTGTATCGTCTCTTGAGAATGAATGACTGGTTCTGTCCACTTATTTCTGTCCTAGAGGCTATTAGACATAGGCCTTTTCCAATATGCGCTATCGTGCCATCCATCTTCTGCCAGCAACCTTTGCAGATTGTCACAAGGCCGGAAGGCATTATAAATGCTACTTCTGCTAAGTTGTGGTATCGTATTTAATAATAATGGCTATTTATGACAAGGTTATTTTTTTATTTAATAATAAGGAATAGCCAAGTTATATAAATCGGTTTAATTTTTAAGATTTATTTGCATACAAAAGCCTTACCTAAACTATTTCAAACATTATTTTCGAAATAGGTAATAGAAAACTAGAATAGAACATGTATTTGTACGTATATTAGTATTTCGGTATGCCACTTAAAATTTTAAAAGAGATAATGAATGTGATGCTTCATTAGCCATGGTTTTAGAAATATAAAATGTTCCTGAAGATGTCTGTAAAAACCATTTCACCTTAGCCTGATAAATAAGCATAATTCTGTACGCTTTATTGCTAAATTATTTTCACTGTTAAAAAAGTATGGATAATGATGTTAAAATATGCTTACTAGTGCGGTCTTATTTCTATGCAGTGATCTCTTTGAAATAATTCCAACTAACTCGAATTAGCCGTACAAATGGTGTCGCATTCATATCAATGATACCTAATCTCCGAGGCAAAACGTATCCTTATTCTATAAACTATTGTTTTAATGTAAAAGAGGATGTTTTATCTATCCACTATTTGTACTTACGTTTCGACAGTGTTTTCCTCCATCTCGGTATCATTGCAAGGACAATATTATTTTATTACCTGCAATTAAAAAGCAAGTCGTTAATAACACTTCAAGATTACTTATCTGTTTTAAAGAGAGTAAAATTCCTTTGTAATACATAGTGTGATTTGTTTGTGGAGTTAAACGGTTCTTTTCTTACTGCTTATTATCACGATGAAAGATTGTCTTGTGGAGAATACAATAAAATCTGAATTTTTGTTGTTGAATTTTTGGGTCTGACAAAATCGTATCAAAACTACTGAACAGATTAGGCTGAAAAGCCACGGCCAGCTGTCACTCGTAATAAGCGTTCTTATCCGCATTGCCCGCAAAATTGCCATTCTCTTCCTTGGTTATTTTTTTTTAAAGTTTGTTCTATGTAGGTGTGTACGTACGAGTAGGTATAAAATTGTAGTATAGACCAACAGCAAAACAGAATGATACTATTTATAACATCAAAATAGTGACCCATTGAATGAAGCAAGATATTATATAGTCATCATATTTATCTATATTATGATTGATTTTATTTACACATCTAATAATGCCTGGTTCACAGAAAACAATCCAGTCACTGGACTAGATTTCTCACTGGAACAGGCTCATTCAGTGCATTTCAGTGCTGGATGTTAGGTTTAGTTTGGGTATTAGGTACTCATTAATACAAAGCATGCCTTACCCAGCTGCGTGATTTAAATGTGTTAAAAACTTCTTTATTCCTTTTTTTTCATATTATAAATAGCCTGTTATGTTAATTTTGTTTGTAGCTAGGGGCCCTCTTGAGCACTTTTCAACAAAACTTATAATAGAAGCAGAGCGGTTACAAATTATTTAATTACCTATATATTTCAAACAATAAAAAACTTCTCACTGTCGCTTTAATCTTATATTCACACTAATTAATATTCGGGTAGAGTATGTAATTTAGAGAATGTTCCATTGTATATTCTGTACATTTCCCTGAAATTGCAGATATAACTAAATTAAAATTTAAACTAAAAATAAACAATAAACATTATTAATAAAAAATATACTATAAAAAAGATATGACCATTTGTTAACTCTATCGTTAATAATAATATGTTATTGTTTATGTATTACTTTCTATATTTTCTGAATTTGTTCGTATATTCTTTTAATAATATATTATGAACGCATTTGACATCTTATGTGTAACATAGGCACATGTTAAAATAAATAATTTCATAAAAACTATGTAAGTAATACATTAGCTAGTCATTGCAGATCTAGTAAGAATTATCATCAATCAATGAGTTTATAGTAAGTAACGGTAATATAAGTAGTATTGTTTTAACAACAAGGTCATTATCAACTGTGATATGCCGAGGCCGCTTACTCAATTGGATTGGAACGTTTACGGTTCAACAGCCTGACTTTTAGTAGCTACTGACTAACATATTCGTCGATGTTATTTTTGTACCAAGAGTTTACCTATGATAAATATTTATTTCGGTGCGCCCGGTTATAACAGTATTTTGTCATATGACCGTTCGTGTTGCCAAGTCAGAGCAGGCTATAGCGACTTTACGTCTACGAAGCTTGCTTCCAGATTTTTCAATCAGGAGGAAAATTGAACATTATTGTAATGATAGAACTGTCATACAACGAAAAAGGTCGAAAAACATTGTGTCAAGTGCACGAAAGGAGCCTCATTGAGGCGCACATGAAATCCTTTCACCACACTGGTTCGAAAAAACTAGTGACACGATAAGATAAATACCTGGATACATAGCTCATAATATATGGTATTTTTACTTCCAACTAACTTCCATTTTGTACTCGTTATAATTTATAATTAGTCTATGTTTCTTTCTCTATATACATGTAATTGTTTGTAAACAAAATTAAGTACATAGTTGTATTGTGAACCTAACCTAACCTAAGATCAGCACTTAGCTGGAAAAATAGCGCTTCAGCTCAATATTTGAATAATGAGTTGCCAGCACTGTAGGTATACATATAAAAATACAAATATATTTTGAATTTGTAGAATTAATTTATGCTCTCTCAAATGTTTTATTAAGGCCCAGAATCCCGAGCGCCGCTATCTCGCTCGTACAATTGTAATTTTTTTATAAAACCGGTGAATTTGTTACTATAGTCTCACAAAATGAAACGAAAGAGATTGGGCAAAAATGTTTTTCCCAATCTCCTTCAACGAAAAAAAACATATCGAAACAAAAAAGATATAGGTACTTAAACATTTCGTGAGTAACAAATTCGCCACTTAGCTTTTTTGAAATTTATACCTTTTTTCAAATTATATCATAAAAAATTTACAAATTTTCGAGCGACATACCGGCGCGGGATTCTGGGCTTTATTGATTCTAACTAGCACTTGTCTTTGCTTAGATTGATAATATTCTGTAAACTTGATATCTATTTTCGTACATGATACGTCTAAATCGTATATAAGTATCTACCTAAGCAGTTTGTCAACTTATTAACACCAATGGAAGAAATCGTAATTGCCCTAAAATTTCACCAGAGAAACAATTTTTTGGTGGGTTCTTCTCTTAAATTTTAAAGTTCTGTTATTAAATAAAATCTGTTAAGGCATTGAGGTTATAGTAAGTGCATAGACCCTTCTCATGCATTTATTCAACTATTTCTAATTACCTTGGCCAATTAAATACCAATTAAAATGCTACCTTCGTGTGTTTCATGGCTGTAACACTAATTTTTAATGAACACGTTCAGAGTTAATTGTGAATGTTAAATCGAAAATTGAAAGGTTTCTAATACCGAGGACGTGAGATTAAACTTATAACTTCTTATAAGAATAATTTTGAAGCACTAGCTGCTGTCCGCGGCATAGCCTGCGTGGTATCGAAATAAAAAATCCTATGTATTTTTCCAATTCACCTTTACATAATTAAATTTCAGGTAAGAAGAGGTTTGCACTTCAATCACACCGAAACTGAACCAATTGAGTTGAAACTTTATATAGGTTTTGTCGATGAGCATCCTATTACCATGCGGGTGAAGCAGAATATCAGGGTATCAGTAGGTAGGAATACTATTAACATGAATTCACAGCTGAACAAAGAAACATAAGGCTTACTGATCACCTATTGTTATTCTTACTATACGAATTCATACACATAATTAGTCAATACGCTGACGTCGACGCCATAATCAAGAATTAATAGGTACCAAATAATTAGGATACCTACCATAATAATTGAATTTGATTACAATATAAGCTAACAAATACAAAGTCATAATTAGAAGTTTGCAACAGGAAACATTTGGGCAAAAATGTATGTTCTATAGAAAGCTAAAGTGATATTGCGACTCCAGAAGGCAGCGCGCCGAGGACACTGGTAACATTTCAAAACTTACCTCTTGTGCCAGACAAAAGCCATCTCATACGGCAGTACTTCGATCAGTAAACCCACCCAAAAAACACTAGCTCTCTGTGTCCAGTCTAATAATCACGTAAAATATATATTTCTTACACTCGACTTCATCTGAGATCTAAGAAAATTCGGTAGTTTCGGGGTAATTTTAAAAAATACGAATATACCTATGATAACAGTCAATAATATACCTACAGCTGCAGGTGTTCAAATTTAATTTCCGGTAGTGGAGCGCGGGCATCCAGCTAGTATAATATAATAATAATGTAGGTAATGTTCTAAGTATGATCTATATGTAAAATAACAATAATTTTCCTTATACTCCTTTTGGTTTAAGAGAGGTCACTGTCAAGTTTCATTAGCAAAGAGTAATAGACTTCCGATTTCGTCCTCTGAATTTTCAAGTAAGGATTGAGGAAAATGGCCTTGTTATTATGGCCAAAGAGAGATAATAAAAAATATAAAGTAGGTATTATTATTTAAGCCTTCACTTTTTTTGCTAAAAATGCTTTTTCAGGTGACAAAAAAAACATAGATTTCGATACTAATTTGTATCAAGACTGGATGACCACTAAATACCTAGTAGGTAGATAAACAACCTTTCGAGTAGCATTTAAATGAATCATAATTGTTTTATTGTGGATAGAATATTGCCAAAAAATATCGTAAAGTAAAAAATCGCTAAGAGCACGTGGTGTGGCTAATTTGCACAACAGACTGGTTCAACTTGACCCAATGCATGCGATATTTAGTTCTCAGATCGAATAAAATACTAATGGTTGGTTTATGTTCATTTTTTATAATAGTAAAATTTTGAAGGTTAGACGTCTATGCCTATATTATTAAGTAATAATTGAAAAAGCTTAACAATAAGTCAAATTATATAGATAAGTAGAGTTCAGCTTGATTACATTGGCTCATTAGTTTTTTTTTACAAAATAAGCAGTTTAGATTATTTGACCTTTTTTGGTTATAAATGGGTAAAAATTTGGGAAAATTACCGAATAAATCATTATAATTATCAAGAGTATAAATATTTTTAGCCCGACAAAACGATCTCATTTTTTTTGCAAAAAAAATATTTGCCATTTAACACTATCCTTGAAAGGCTGGCTTTAATAAGTAATCTGTTTATTTAATTAGTATCAGGCAATTTTATCAGCTAGCATTAAACTTTAGAGTCAACATTTAGTAACCTACTATTTAGCAGAGATTGGCAAATTGCAGAACCATAGCTAACCGTGCCTATTACGCCAAAGCTTAGTACTGTTACAACTATTAGGCAAACCGGATCCATTGCTTATATTTTTACATAATATATACATTTTTAAGTAATTATACATAAAAAAATTATTAAACTTCGAATTACAGTCTAGCTAATCATTAAAAAGAGTGAAAATTTGGTGTTTGTTCTTTACAAATCCCTAGTTTTGACTTGGCATCGTAAACCATTTTTTTTTACCCAACGAGATATCGTCGTTAAAATTGGAGTACGTGTGATATTAAACAAATTTACCAATATGATTCACATGCAAGGTACGTACGTACGTTCGTAGTAGTATGTACGACATTAATTTAGATGCTATCAGTCGTGGAAAAGATTTATTACATTTTAATAATAAAGATACATTTATTATTTTGAGTGCTCTGGTTCTTGTTCCACCGAGTATAAAAATGTACTTATTATAAGTAGTAAACAATATAAATACATGATCATTATTATCAATCTATAGAATATTAATCAGAGCTACATTATCAGTTATTATTACGCAGTTAGTTAACTTAAAAGTGTTTTTTTTTCAGTGAAAGGTCTCTACTACGTAATCGTATCTACGTAAGTGCTTGTACAATGAATGAACTTATAGATGCATAAATATTATTTCGCTTGTAAAGATAAAAAAAAAGTATTATAACAGTGTTATTTTTCGTAATTGCTGTGTTATCTAGAGCTCAAAGACTGTGATTTCGCTTCTCAATTTATATTTAAATAGTATAAGACTCTCTTAAGCCTCAAATTTTTATAGATGTGATTAGAGGCTTGGCATTTGAAGGCTATGTTTGGAACTATAAAAAATCGTGACTTTTGTAAAAGGATATTTTATTATACATTGTTCATAACTTCAGTAGCAACGAGTATATGCAGACTTCTTCAAATTTCTAATTTTAACCAACTTCAAAAAGGAAAAGGGTCTTAGCTCAACTGGTTCTGCAGTTGTTTTTTGCTTTTTTGTTCCCAATTTGAGGCCTGCAATCGGCCTAAAACACCCAAATCGGAGCCCAGCATTGACAAACATCAGACAAGATTTTAATACTTTTGCATAGAAATAAACTCTTATTAGTTCCGTTCTTATCCCGTAAAATAGAAAAGAGACTCCCTATAAAAATAAATTCGAAGTCCTGTTTGAGACTTTTAGGTGGTTTGAAAATTCCGATGAAGAGACAAGACTAGGAAGGATAGTGTGCTATATTCAGCAGTAGACGATCACAAAATGATAATGTTGATGGTACCAAGTAGGCAATGATATAAAAACAATAATATAAAAATACACGGTGCGTTCAAATAAAATGAATAACTTTATTAACATACCAGGTATTTTGTATTGTTAGCTGTTATTTACAACGACAATGATTACGTAGCCTGGCGAATCAATCGTCGGCTTTACAAAACTTTTGAATACAGGAAACATATCCTACTAAAAAATATAAATATGTGTAAGTATGTGAATTTTTGTTGCTCAATCGTTCTCACTCGCTTTTGACGATACGATAAGTCGAGTGGCAAGTGTGTTGGACTACTATGCCGGTGTTACGGGTTGGATTCCCGCTTCAGGACATTCATTTGTGTGATAAACGTCAGTTTTTTCCCTGAGTCTGGGTGTTTTATATTAAAATATGTTTATATTTACAAATAAAAGTGTATTAGGTATATCAGTTATCAGGTTCCCATAGTACAAGCTCTGCTTAGTTTGTGGCTAGATAGCATTGTGTGAAATGTCAAAAAATATACTTATAGTTATTTATAAAAATCACACCGAAACTGCTGAAGCAAAATTCAAGATGATTTAGGTTTAGTTATGGTAAACATTAAGCTACTATTAATTTCAATACTACGCTTAAATAACGATTCAAAAACCGAGGGCGGCAGCTTGTATTTTAATTATAACATGAAATATTTTTGCAAGAGTCGTGCAACAGCACCACTAAGTACTTTTTATATACCTTACAGCACACATGTTATTATATGCTAATGTGGTATACATTTTCAACATTAAACAAGTGCATGCATTACGTATTTCTTATGGACTCACGTTTTGATAGAGAATAAATAAAATAGCATAGTAAACTTACCCGTCAAAAATAATTAGGATATTAAAATTTTACGTACCGTTATTAAGTCCGAAGCGTTAATTTTATACCGTAGTTTTTTGGTCCATTTAAGGTTTTTTTTCACTTGAGTTGACTCAATTATGCGACACAGAGGCGAGTGGTTGGCGAACGGTGACGGCTGACTGGCGTATTGCGCGCAAGCACCAAGCTCTGTAAGATCATGACCGTCATAGTAAGTGGTAGTATTAGCCGTAAGAGGTGGCGATATGGTTTTTCAATTGTTATTGAATTCACTCGTTGTTTATCTCAACGAAGCATACTATTTTATTTAATATTGTTAATTTAAAATATGTAGGTAGAGCCTTTTAGTACATTTTTTAGCACATAATAAACAAATATAGGCCACTAATTAAAATATAAACTAGTTTATCAATGTTATAACGTGTTGAACAGGCGTTTACCTTTGATCGAGATCAATGCACCTGTCGCTGGTAACATGATATTGGTAATAATGTTTTCTGTGCTATTATGCTTACTGGATAGTGGTTTTCGAAATGGACTTTCAAAGCAAAGACGCGAAACTTTTAGATTGGATAGTAAGTAATATTGTCCTCTTTTCATTATTATGTTCTAAACATTAATAAATTATAAAGCAATTTTTTTTTCTTAACTTTAACTTAAAGTTACATTCTTATACTTTTATATATAATATGCTTTATAATATATATACCATTCCTGAACCAGTAGGTACAAGTCTACATTTTAATTAAAATAAATATTTGATATTATATTATTGAGGATATTTGAGGCATTTGATTACAACTTTATAAGCGCAACAATGCTCTAAAAATTATATCATTTAATATTATATAACTAAAGTGTATGTATGGTATTTTTATCAAGTACCTAAGTATCGTCTAATCTCGCCTGACTTGCACAACTTTGTTCTGTGCAATAAAAAAGAAATGAAGTTTTTCATCTAGGTTACAGTCTTGACGCTCTATTTATTTTCAATAGATAGGCTCTTTGTGATGTGATTTGGTCACAGAATCACTTAGACTTACTACAAAATTCAAACCAAATTGATTCATAAAACAGAAATGGTTTTATTTTACATGATAATTAGGTAAGTACGAGTTCATTATAGCGTTTTTGCAATATACTGCATTGATAATACCTATAGGAATATTTTGAAGTCGGATGTCTACATCCGAGCTCACCTATAACTTTATTTCATAATTATTTTTAAACTAGCTTATTTAAAAAAAAAAAACCTTTATTTTTAACCGGAAAAAGTTCTCAGCTCGGATTCTTTTTTTTAATTTTAATATTTGTTACCTTATTACTTCGTTATTTGTAAGTATGTACCTACATATATCAAACGATTTGGTAATCCGTTTTTTTTTGTTTGAAAGGATGTGGTTTCAGATCGGTCCCACCAAAATTTCATATAGATCAGTTAGTAGTTTAGTTTTTAATTAAAAAAAACTGAAAAATATATGTCGTTCAAGTAAGGAAATTTCGCATTTTGCTTTCCTGTAACTTTTCAGTGGTGATTACGGTCACTCAAACAGTCCAATCTAAGTCGGTATGTTTTTGTAAAAACTTTGATTATACATATAAACCTTAGTATACACCACAATAATTTAATTACCAAAAAAACTTATATCGGCAATGCAGACGGGGTAAGTACTACGTTGTATCTGTGCAGTCATAAAAAACTTGTGGTGTATAATTTTAAAAACTCAGAAAAGCTAATCGCTAAATACAAGCTTGCATTAGATATAGTAATGCCAGGTTTTCATTGTTCACTTTCGCCTTTCAATTTGAATAGAGCAATCGAATCGAACGTTGTTGCTAATTTGACTTTCAATAGTTTTTCACGTCTATCAACCAAAGCTAATTAACTAAATTTTATCAAACCATGATGTACTACTATATTTAATTTAATCACAAAATAATTTTTTTTCTTTATCCTAACCAAGTTATGTCTTTTCTGTTTTATAATTTTATTCTTCGTGTTTGTGTTCAATAATGATTTTCAGAAATAACTATGAAGAGCCAACAGCCATTTGATCATGAAATAATAATCAAGAAATTAAAAAAACATACATTTATATTTTCTTAAAGCAGTTATAATCAAAAGGCACTGAACAGAACACAAAAGTCAACTGCCTTACCTATCGACAAATAGTAAAATTGGCGTACAAAATCTGTGCCTATTAAAATTAACAGGCAATACCAAGATCGCGTAGCTATTGCGAAAATGTATAAATTCCCAGAAATCTATAGGTAGAAACTACCTATAGATATCTACCGTAGAGTCAGTGAGCCTAATGCCTGAACCAGGAATTTGTGAACCCTATCTTTGTATTTATAACTATCTAGGGTAGGGTGGTTTAAGACTGCGCACCTAACTTATCAGAGGATATATCATCAAAATGAACCGCATTACAAATATCAACTTTATTTATTTCTATTCCTTAGGAATCAGTTAACATTATTTTAAAGATACTAAGACATGAGATCAATAGTTTTAGAGTAATTTGAGTAAAATCACAAAATGGGAAATGCGCGCTCTTACACTACCGGTCGTGTAAGATTGCGCAGTGGGTTCGGTAAGACTGCGTGAGTAGTGTAAGAGTACGCAGTTAATTAATTAATTATATTATTGGCACAAATCACACACAAAATGTGCAGTACCTACGTACATGTGCCGTGCATTCGTTATGCCACCACTCATTACAGACTACACATACAATTCAGTCTTCAATCATTGGTTTCTTATAAATTTCCCCACAGCCTGGACACATCCAAGTTTTCTTAGAACCAGGTTTTATTTTTGGTACTTACGTCAATGCTATTATTTAATTTGTCTGTGTTTGGTTTAGATTTAGTCGTAGTCGTAAAGTAGACTCAGCCATGCCTAATTATTTAGCTATGGATCTTTTACTCTCCTTTACCTTTTGCTACCCGTTAACGTGCTGTTTCTATAATTTCTTGAGAGCAAAGGGATCGCTCTGATGTCCGTTTTCTTCTTGACGTCATTCTGTCAGTACGAAATACCATAATTATAGAATGATTTTAAGTTAATAAAATAAGGAAAATGGAAAAATAAAATAGGAATGTGTAAGTCTGCGCACGCAATCTTAGACGACCGTATCCTGCGCAGTCTTACACGATCGTCCATTTCCAATTCTTCATCCCGGTACCGTAATTCTATGCAGACGACCTGAATTAACTTCACCGGCACTGGCTTGTGATTGTGTTCGCTTGCAAAATCTATCAGCATAACTTTCGATTTACTTCAATCCAGTAATTGCAACAAATACGATCAAACAGTGATAAAAACTTCAAACTCACCTGGAGCATCGTATTTTCACGGTAATCCAATTATGTTCCGGGAGCGGTAACAGGTAACCTTGCCACTTCAAAACAACACCGAAGTTAGCTACGAACTTCACTCTGCTGCTGAGATATGACGTCTGCGCACTCATATCGAAGGCGCAGTCTTAAACCACCCTACCCTACATTAGATGAAAAAAATTAACTAACTTACCAACATAGGTACATTATTTATATTTATATTATAAATCCGTTTGGTATCTTTTCTGAACTTTTTTTTGACAGCTTCAATGTTTCTTTCATACGAACAACGAACAAGTGTTTTTTTAGAGCAGGTAATAGTAGTTGCGCTGAAGCAAATTTCGATTTAGATTTTAAATATTCTCTACAAAGATACTTAAAAAGCAAATAGACTAACTTAGTGTAGAACGCCCTCCGGTCAGGTGGGGTGACGATCTGCGAAAAGCTGGCAGTAGATGGTTGCGGCAAGCCGAAGACAGGGCGCGATGGCGCACTTTGTAAGTGGCCTATGTCCAGCAGTAGACTGCAATTAGGCTGATGAATCATCATCAGATGATAACATAAAAGGCCAGTATTGCGCGCGGCTGCCCGCATCGCCAAGCGTCCACGAGCGGCCTATCAGCGGTATTGCAACTGGTATTTTTTCTAAAATGATTAATTTTAAATTATTTCACACTAAAAGTGCCGCTGCCGCTGCCTTCCAGGTGTGAATTGATCCTAAAACGGCGATTTTGATTTTGAGCCGTGCATTTTCCAACTAAAAGATCTCTACCTGAGTACATGCATTTTCTTGTTCAATAGTATTTATTGATAATAAAAATTACATTAAATTTGTTGCGACATATATATGTTTTACGATAGGCACTCACATCTATCCCCATCATTCCTTTCCAATTCCATGCGTCGTTGTCGTATCGAATTTGATCACGAAAAGCATATATTTCTTTCAACTTTATATGCATAGAATATTTATAGCTTTGTAATTTCTTTGAAGTGACAATCACCCCTATTATTGCTGCGAGAATAATTTTGCGCAATTATCGACTAGACAATTATAGACTACGATTTCGCCTGTTGGGTAAATTCAGATGAAAATGATTCTTTAGCACGTGTAACTCGATCATACTAAAACAACTGAACCTGACGAAATTGGCATAGTCGATGAATATTTATATTTTAACTGTCATATAATTTCATATTATATCCATAGTTTTTGGCCTAAAAATACAACGTTTTTAAACTTGACAATACTTTAACCTTTAAAGTATATTTATTGAATTAATATCTAACTGCAAAAATACTAAAATAAGGTAACGGTAAATGTTTTACAGTTTTAATTTCAACATGTCGAGGAAAAGGTAAAAAGTAATAAATTTTCAGTCTTCTGATACAGGTGAGTGGTCGTGAACAGGTTTCACTATTTTCTTCTCTACATTATCTTCTCTTCTCTTCAAGGGGCCGTGTTTCCATCCAGGAGGGTAGCCTAACTTGTCTACATCATCCCACCATTGCTGCTCACCGGAGCCCCATATCAGGTAAATTATGTTTGTCCCCACAAGGACTGCGAACACTGTCCAGAAAGCATGGCGCCATTGTTGAATGGTTTGCTGTAAGAAAAACTGGTTAGAAATATAGTAATAGAAATATTACATATTTTCCTTTGGAAATTTATGCGCGTTTTTTTATGTAGTTGAGCAGGTATAAATATTTTCGAAATATAAAGCTCGTGCCTAAAAAGAAAAGGCGTGTGCCTAAACTAAGGTGATAGCTTATCATTTTCAGTTCCTACATAAATAAAATACAAAAGATTTCAAAATAAGCAGAATATAATAGATTAATAGCTGACGCGACTTCGTTTGCAATTGAACAAAAAAACCTTTATTAGTACCTACGCCCCTTCAATATTGACAAACATGCCCTAAAAATTCAAAATTCTCTACGTCAATAGTTGTTTGGTTTGTCTGTTGTCTGTCAGTCAATCAGGCCTAGCTCTTTATTTGATTTGATTGATGATTTTTGTTATTAAATTGATGAGATACGTACGTCAGGTGTTAGCAGCCCAATCAAATAAGGAGTGACGATTCCAGATAAAGCTCCTAGACCGTTGGCGAAAGCTGAGCACACACCCGCATAGTTAGGGGCTAAATCAATAGCATTGATTTTCACGCTGCTGTAGAAACCCCCCATGAACGCCATCGAAGCTATAAACATTCCCACCGCCGCTGTTTTGTTGCAGCCCGAATACGAGGCTAGAATGATAAAAACTGCCGGCAGAGTTGACGCTAGAAAAAAGCAAAAAAAATATGACCTTCACATTGAACCATTCGTGATCGAGTTAAGTAATCAATCGTATTGTTTGCCGGTCGTCGATCAATACGAGGATAGTTTTTTTGAGGAAATGGGCTTAGCGTGCTGGAAGATTTTCCGCGTTCTGATACAGATTGATTTCCTTTTCCTAGAACACGATTCAGTTATAAATCAATTTATATAAAAGGCTTTGTACTGACTGACTGACGGACTGACTGACAACGCAAAACCACCAAACGTAGAGACGCGGGTATGTTCGTTAAGAAGTGTACGCGCAAACAAAAAAATAAATTATAAAATTCGTAACGCTAACGATTGAGCAATGTTTGCCGTTATGGCCTATTTTATTTTATTTTACCATCTTTTTACTCTTTTGTCTGTCTCTCTGTCGCTCCGGGTGGAACCTTACTACAAAAATTTCGAGCACTTCCCGTTTAGTTATCCGGCTTTAACTTTCAGGGTAGCTCACAAATTATGACAATGCATTCTAAATCCATTTATTGGCATGCAAATTATTAGGACTTAACCTCCAAAAACTATAAAAACCGCGATATCTCGTAAAGGAAGCGAGATTGAGCAAAAGTATAAAAACGAGTTATAGATTATAATCTACATTGCCCCTTTTATTTTTCTTGCTGGAATTTCATAAATAATTAAGTTGTGTTTAATTCCCCTTCAAAAATGTAAAATTGAATTGAAAAAAATGGCTTTCCACTCTATCATATGAAGAAACTGAGAAACTAATTGAAATAACACGCTAACTCCCTATATTTTCTACAAATACCTATTCATATACACATAAACACACACACACACACACACACACACATACACACACACACACACACACACACTTAACTTCACTACATAAAACATTGTCAACGGAGGGATATATATATATTTTATATTTATATACGCACCTAACTTAATCTAAAGTTTTTTATTTTATTATTTGAACCTAATTTAGTATAATAATCTAGTTAATAATAATAGTTTTACTTAATTTTTTTTTTTTTTCTTATTAATACTCTTCTCTACTTTTTATAATTTATAAGCTACCTACCTTTGTATAAATATAACCTTATGTTTTGCTCTTATTACTTTGTAGTCAATAACTCTCTGTACCTAACTTTAAGGATGGGCACTGGGAAACGTAACACAGTATTATATACTTTAACATTTTCCAGTGTGCACTAAGTATTATGTGCAAACTATGTTGTGACCAAATAAATAAATTTGAAATTTGAATTAATTACTTACAGATTGTGGTGTACAGCTTCCTGGCAGTCGTCATGCTGTGCCATTTCATTCTCACGCATAAATCACAAAGCCCAGCAAATATAAAGGAAAATATGTACATGGCAATAAAGGGAAGAGCAGACATCAGGCCGGTTTCTTTGATGTTAAACTTCAAAACATCTGAGAAGTATTTGGGGAGATCAGTAATCATTGTGAAGTAACCCCAGTCATGTCCGATCTAAAACAAACAAACATATTGAAAGAACGGTTAATAAGAACGTTAGTAGAGCAGTAATACGGTATATGTTTCGAGTGTATGTACTGACCTTTTGTAGGCTAAACGACTGAACGGATTTTATCCGTCTAGGTCACGAAAGTTACATATACATAGATACATACATACTACCGAAAATGACAAATAAATCTAACACAGCTGTGTGGCTATAAGCAACCAATCCGTGTTAAAAAGTGACTTCGGTAAATGAGGTTACTTTAGATTCATATTCATGATTTTGTCATAGCATAAAATTAAATTGTCAAAAATTCAATACTAATATTTTAGCAGTCTTTGTTAGTGAAGTAAAGTTACGTTTTACTTAATATAATGATTGCATTATATTTATTATTAATTATATTAATCATTTATTAATGCTCCTTGAATAATAGGGGATAGGATATGATCAGATTATTAATAACTATTATATCTATCTGATCTCTTACAGATCAAACAATAGCCTATATTATACCAGGGAGGTAGGAAGGGATTTATTATGAATTATTTATCAAAAACAAACGGTTTTAAGCTTATGTACTTATGTATCTTATCGTAAGAAGACTCGACTTACTATCAATAAGATGTCTTAACACTGACACCCCACGATAGCTATTCGATTTATCTTGAGTCTTTGAATTATGTGATCTGTATTAGGTATTTTATCACAACCACCTACTTACTCGTAACCTTTTCATTGTGCCCGAGGATCATAATCTTATCACCTTCCTCGTGCAATCGTTAAATCACAAGGAAAATAAATAACAAAGTTATTTTATTCTCCAACTCATACTATAAATAATTATTTAGGAACTTACTTAGGCAGAATACTTGGCCAGACGCGGTGATGGCTGATGGAGCAAATCTCTGGCCGGGTGGTGGCCAAGATCGAATCAAAGAAATCCAGATCGTCCGAAAGCGCGTTGGTTTGATGATATTACATAAGTAGTAGAAAACGTGGACGAAAGAAGACCAAGACTGGGGTGGTGGCACAAGGGGAGGGAGGCCTATACCCAGCAGTGGGTAATATCGGGCTGATGATCATGATGAGGTACTTACAGCAGCTAAAACAAGCACCCACATTGGGGCTGATCTGAGAAGTGCTTTGAAGGGTACAGGATCCAGTTTTTTATTCAGACCTGCTGACACGTTTTTGTTGAGATAATCCCGCTCTTCATCAGATATATACGGGTGGCAGTTCGGGGTACTGTAGCAAAGGACTGACTGAAAATAATTGGTATTTATATATATTAGCGCGATCGTGTATATTCTCGTACAATAATATCTAATGTAAATTATTATATTGCACTAAAACTAACAGAAAGAGAATTAGGATAGGCTATTAGTAAATCGTACTTAGGAACGCTTTCCGAAGGATTACCTACACACATAAATCAAGTAGTGGGCAGCTAGGTTCAAGTTCTAATCGTTATGGTACTTGGGTTGGGATTTCTGGTGTCGTCAAAAAGAACTTAGAAAAAATTGGTGTGTGACGTGTTAATGTATAAACATAATAATATCTCACCCATAATAAGCACCATATTATTCCAAGCCCTCCAAAAAAGTAGAAAACATTCGCCCAGTCGCCGTTATCGTGTAAAATCAGTCCAGAAAGGTACGGACCAAAAATATTTCCCATTTGAGCTCCGCCGAATATCATAGCGCCAAACCTAGATCGTTCTGAAGGTGGAACCCATCTGGCCATGAGATGTATCATAGCTGGAGTAACTGGACCCTGAAATAGTATAAGAAATAAACTCGTAACAATTTTTTTAGCTAACTGTACACGGGCCTACTATCGCCTATTAGACTGTTGCAACAATCTTGGTACCGGCCGCAGTTGCGGTGCTTATAAATTATTCTTGAAGGTGCTAATGTTGCATAAAATGATAGAAGCCATTTTTGATTTTGGAATTTGCGGAATTAAAAAACGGAAAACATACATCATAAACGGTGTCCCTATAGAACACCACGATTGATAGTATTAAACTAAATTTGAGGCGAAAAACAGGAAAAAAAATCTGGCTGTCTAACAGTCAATAAAAATAAAATATCTCATTTTGAAATATTTTTTGTAACATAAAAAATTAAAAAGCTTAGCAATTCTTAACTATAATGTACTCGTATTATTGTATTATTTTTATTGTTGTCAAGTAATTTCGATTATTGTTGAATTCGATTATTATAATATAAAACATAACAAATAAACTAAGTTAATTGATATAATTTTATTATCATGTAACGCATTGTTAAAACTAGCGCTGTTAATTGCATAATTCATTTTTAGCAGCGGTACAAAATGTATTATGACTTAGCTAATTAAGATCCCTTTTTTGGCGCATTTTCAATATACTGCAGTGTGATTCTATACTTAATACTTCTATGAGTAAAAAATACTTTGAGAAACAACACGACTAGTAGACGGTTATCACTCACCTCTCCAAAACCTTCAAAGACACGAATGATAAACAATCCAATAGCACCTCCAAACGTGACTGCTAGAGGCGTCAGCGTTGTGGCCACAGAAGTTACTAAAAGACCGATGCCAAGAGTCCACTTTCCCCCAAACTTTTCCGCCAGTAGACCACCAGGGAGATGTGTGATGACGTATCCGTAGTAGAATCCACTGAGGAGGAATCCTTGGGTTGCTTCATCCCAGTCGTAGCGATCTCGACCCTGAAAGTAGAATATTGTTAGTATTTATATATTTTGGGGACACGGATGGGCAAGTGGCAAGTGGCAGTTTCGTGGGTTCGATTCCCGCTTCAGGACAAACATTTGTGTGATGAACATCGGTGTTTGTCTTGAGTCTGGGTGTTTCCTATGTAGGTATGTATTTACAAAAAAAAGTAAAGAGGTATTCTATCAGATTTTGGTTCCCATAGGAAAAGTTCTGCTTGGTTTGGACAAAGATTATAAGATGAAGAAATGACAAAAATATTTATTTATTTATTATTTGTTGCGTACTAATAATAATACGGCTTGTGGATAGGCATGTGTTTCGAGTAAGTTTTGAGTACAGATTAGTAAGTCCTTGATTTTGAGCGTAACATCCTTTCCTGTTTCGACTTCTAAATCTACTATAAAATTAGCAAATCAAAATGTTAGTACTTCAATGATATGTAAAATGACCTTTTTTTCTTTTCCGCCTTAACTAAGTAATTGCTCTTCTGCGGCAAATCGAGAACGTGATTTAAGATGTGATAAATACCTGTTCTATAGTAGCGTTGCTAAGTACACTTGAATTAGTTGGCACGGATGTGTCAGGGCAGGTTTCACCAACAATGTGCTCCGCTACTTGTGCGTGCAACACCATCTGTGTGATCGTCGTGCTAAGGCACACTCGCATGGTGAACGAGTTCCCTAAAGCGAACAGCCCCATTATGCCGAAGACATACCGCTGGGGTATAATCATTGCTGGAAAATACAGAAAATGGTGTCAATTCAGAAGTCACCAAATCTAAACTAAAATAATTTGACGGCACTAAAAATAATGCGTTCCTTTTCATCATCATCATTCTTAGCATATATGTATGTATCTTTCCAGTATTCATTGTATGCCTTTTCCAATATTCTCTATTCTGCTCAATTCCCAGTACTAGGTACGTGTCCACAGTCGTCCAGCTATGGTTTTAATATCGACAGACCATCGTGCTTTACTCCTAACATTTTTAGTAATCATTTTGGTAACATTTGCTGTCAAACTAGTTTAGTTTAGTTTTGGTGTAATCTGACTTGAAATCGACGTTGAAGTGACGTTAGTAAAAAAAGTGATCTATAATGAGAAAATCTTTAGAGTTCTGGTGCTAATGCTGATGAGATTGACACCAAGCATTCGTTTTTGGGATTTTTTTCGTAAACATAAATCAATGTATTCCAAAGTGCACGAAAGGAGCCTCTTCGAGTCGCTCTTGAAATCCTTTCACCACACTGGTTCGAAAGAACTAGTGACACGATAAGAATAATAATGTATTCCAAACAAATAATTGTTATAAATGAGTCAAATGGAGCAAATGTGGTCAGCTACTTATTTACAAAATAATAAAAAAAAACTTACCCCTGTTCAAAAACAGCCTCCATCCTTTCAGTACCATTGTCTTGATTCTACTATTTTATTTACGTAACGTATACTCTCGTAAATATCACGGTATCAATGCAGTGAATAGAGTGACACATTTAGGTCTTGTCACGTGTGAGTCGAGATAAAAAATAAGGTTTCCGTGGAATTTTATAGCCAAACTGCCGTAAACTTGAAAAAATACATTATTATTATCTATAACCCTGAGCAAAATTTACATAAGGTGAAATTAGTATTAACTTCTTAACCCGGTTTTCCTCGGAAAACTCGAAGTAGGGCGCAAAGCACTTACAAAAACGTAGCTGATTTTTATACTTGTATTGTACCATCGCATCGTGCTTTTGCGTAATTTGATAGTCTTGTAAAATAATACAGTACAGAAATTGTAAAAAAACCCCGAAAACCGCTTATAACCTATCCTTTCAAAAATAAATGCGTGCAAAAATTATTCACTGAATTGCAAAATGATCATAAAACCAGTTAGGAATTTTCTTACTCAAACCACATCAGAGATAACTTATGTCAATGAGAACTTATCTTTAATCTTCTGTTATAAAATTTCACAGCTTCTTTTCTCACCAATAATAAGATAATATTAGATTGAAACTGTTTTCAAAATCTTATTTCCAAGTAAATTAAAGTAATTATCGATATTATAGATGTGGTAGTAAAGTCTTAGCTTTATTTACCACGTACACACACACTATAAAACAAATCATAAATCACATAACACTATAAACTTTATAATATACCTTTGTTATTCAATCTCTTCGAAACCACTGGTCCGATGAGGTTATTTGTTATATCATGGTTATATTTGACATGTTACATATATTGTTCAATAGATATAACTTACATCCATCATACTTTAAAAAATATTTTTAAATTATACCTATTCTGTGTATTCTGACAAACTAAATAGCAATTTGCAATATTAAATGTGGATTAGGTAGACTAAAAAAGCCTCTCTCATGCCTTTACAGCATTGTGCTATTATTTACTACAGTTTTCACATTTTATTTTGACTTATTTTATATTAATTATACGTATTTTAAACAGCTCAACAAACGCACTTATGAGTACTATGTGCATATACTACCGGGAGCGTTTCGTGCAGAATATCGTTCAGATGGTCTGGCACTGTCAGTTTTATGTCACCAAATATTTTGCAAGAATTATCTGTTCCAATTTAACTAGAAGCTTTAAAAAATATCAGGGCTTTCGAGACCGACCACCAAATGTGGATTAGGCAGGCCGTAAGCAGTGCTGCATCAAACTTTGTAGTTCAAAACCTTGTGTACGAATGCTAGGCCTGAATTATACAGACACGGCTTAGGGCGAAGGCATGGTGCATGCGAATCAAAGATTTAATTGCATGATTTTGTAAAAAAAGTTTTTCCTGCGTCTTTGCTTTACGTTGCTTCTGTATAATTCAGGCCTTAGAGTAAGACTTAGAGTAGAGAAGATGGGCAGACGTGATATTTTACATCAGGAAGACGTCTTCCTAATCACTTAAAAAAATAAGCTGTTTGGGAGTAAGGGGTCACAATAATAGTGGTACATCAGTGCAGACCACTGTATGTAACCCCAATTCAAATTATAAATTAGAATTCCTTGCGCCGTTATATCGCTCGCAAATTTGTAAATTTTTAATAAGAGTATAAATTTCAAAAAAAGTATAGAGCGATTAATTTGTAACCATGAATCGAAACGACCGATTGTTTTGTTTTGATATGTAGGATATTAGGGAAAACAGGTTTGCCCTATTTCCTTCGCTTATATTTATGAGATAAAATAATGACATATTTTTTTAATAAATTATAGTTTAATCAATAACTTATAAGTAAAATAACGATAGAGCGTTGTCATTTCTTTTCCTGTTCTTCTTTGGTAGATGCTTCCGAGTCTTGTTTCTTTGTAGGCAAAGGTCCATGTTTCCAGCCGGGTGGGTAGCCGTGTTTCTTCACGTCATCCCACCACAGCTGTTCCCCTTTCGCAAATATTAAATAAATAACGTTTGTGACTACTAATACGCCGAGGCACACCCAGAATGCCACCCGCCATTGTTTCAGGGTAGACTGAAACGAAAAAAAACGAGTAAGAGAAAGAAGAAGATGAGAGCAGAAATATCATGCCATTTGACACCTGCAACTTCGTTTTCCTTTCTCTTTTAGTATGCGTCTACACTTCTTGGCAAGCATACCCTTGAAATTTCAAGTCTCTACATCCAGTGGTTTGGCCTGTGCGTTGTCTGTCAGTAAGTCAAGACTAATCTTCTCAATCAATATACATATATATGTCAGGACTAAGACTTTTATATAAAAGTCTGACTGACTGAAATACAACACACAAGCCAAATCACTGAACTTGAATCACTTGAAATTTGTAGAGTGTGTTAGTCAAGAGCTGAAAGTGTGTACTATGAAATAAATTTTGAGGAATCGCAAAGTAAATAAAGTTATGGGCGTCAGCTAGCCTTATAGAAGTAAATAAGATATTTTTTGAAGAGATATGCCGAATACGATAATATGCTGCTATCATTTTACTGCGGGCGTGGTTGGCCTTCACCTTCCAAGTGAGCTTTAGCTTTAATATTTTGGAAAAGCTTACTTGTGGCGTCAGGAGCCCGATCAGATACGGTGATATAATAGCTGAGATGGCCGCTATACCATTCACCAGCGCCGTGGTGGTGCCGGCATAGTTGGGGGTGATGTCAAGTGGGTTTACTTTCATGCCACTGTAGTACGCTCCCATTAGAGTCATGGCAATGATGAACCAGAATACAGCCAGGGTGGTGTCACATCCGGAGTAGGAAGCGAGCAGAATGCATATACCAGGACCGGTTGCAGCTAAAATGAACAAAAACAAGAAATATAGTTAAAAAATAAAAAAAACACGTTTTTGTGATTTTGCTATAATAATAATAATAATAAAATTTACTTATTTAGTTCACAAGTGTTAGTGTTAATACCTACTTACTATCTAATCTTAGAACTAGGTGTTAGTATTTAAAAACTAAGAGAGACTTATACCTACTTGCACCAAACTGTCAAAGTCCCTAAGCAATTAATTTACTCGCTTGGTAGTTCCTAACAGTCCAGATTCTGATCGTTAAGAACTGCCAAGCGAAAAAGTAATTGCTTAGGGACTTTGACAGTTTGGTGCAATTACGCATTAGTCCTCTGAATGAGTTGCCACATCAGAGTTCGTTTAGGATCCTGTTGCTGCTTCCGCGCACTGTGCGTAACAACGTAAACTATATTTTGCTTTCTTTTACGAGATACATCGATTTTTATTCAGGATGCTTCGTCATTATAAGTTTTATTTTAACTATTTATAGGCTTGCGTTACCATCTCACCTGATGGAAAGTGACGATGTGGTCAACGATGTAGCACGCTTACCTAGAATAATCCTATACACTGCATTTACTTATTTATTATTTTTCTTCAGGTATGAGCTACCCTAAAACCCTACCCAGTAGTTGCAAAATTTAAACCGAAACGACAATCAAACAAGAAAGTGACTTTATAAAAACGTGGTAACCAACGGTTTTTATAGTTTTATAATGCATTGTCATCGAGTTATCAGCTACCATAAAAGTTTCCACCAGATAGATAAATCGGGAAATGCTCGAAATTTGAGTTGCTAGATTCCACCTGCAGAAACGACGGGTTACATCTAATTGGGTCCCGCCCAATAATATGTAACCCGTCGTTTCTGCATATTATAATAATATTATATTATATTATTAGGCGGGACCCAATTAGATGTAACCAAGACCGTAATAAAAATGTTCCTATTCCTTCCTGTCTTAACCTGTATGATCTCTAGTTAAAAATGTAGATAATCTAAGACTTTTTTATTTATTTTATAAATTCGTGATCGCCGAAGCAACGATATTAGAATTTAGTGAATAGATTCGTATATTTCCATGTTTTGTATTACATGAACTTTATGGAATTGCAAAATTATACCTTTCCTGTTCTTGTCATAAGTGAATGACTTTTACTTTTGTAATCTTCTTGCAGCTACCATTATGATAACAATGGGTAGGTATTTACATTTTAAAGCCATGTTGATTGTTTTATCTGACTTCTTCAAAACATTGCGTAACTGTAAGATTTCAGGTAACTTATTTTTTACAGTAAATACTATGCATAAAAATTATAGTTTATTTAATATAGTTTACTGTAAATATAGGTACCTAATTAATAGTCGATTTGCTGTCGTAACGTTGAATGAAGAAATGAACTAGAAGATGAACTTCAAATGAGTGGTGAATTTTCGATAATTTAATATATTTATGTCTCTTAATGTCTGGTATTTATATACAAATCTGAATACTCTATTTTCTTACCAATGGTAGTGTATATTTTTCTTGCAGTTGTGATGCTGTGCCATTTCTTCTTGATACAAAAGTCACATACTAGACTAAAGAAGAACGCGGCAATCCACATAGCGACGTAAGGCAGAGCAGCTAAGGTTCCAGCAGATTTGATGTTGAATTTCAACACGTCTGTCATGTACTTAGGTAAGTCGGTGACCATAGTGAAATAACCCCAGTCATGGCCAATCTGTAAGTGACATTAATAGTACATTATGCACCAAGGGGATAAAGCAGTGTCTTACATCACGGGCGGCATGTTGAATCCTGAGCTAACGAGGGACTCTGTTACTTTGTAGAGACAGACTATGTAGAGTCCTGAGTGAAGCGAGGGGTTCAAGCTGGCCCAAGGCGAAGACAGGCTTTATCCCAGAGGAGCATACTCTACTTTTTACACCTTCTGCGAGAAAATAAAAAGCCCGGGCTCCAGCAGCAAACACCGTCTTTTGTTTCACGTTCTTTGAAATCGCGACTTTTTTCATTTTTTTTGAGTGGAGCTTATGGTGGCCAGTTCGATTTTAGAACATTCCTCTTTACAATGCCATGTGGGCATTCTTTTACTCAGAGCTTTCTAAAAGTTTCCACATGAATTTGACGTTCCAAATTCAAATCACTTTACTCCCTGGGGATTTTCATAAAAAAATACCTTGGGAGGTAATGCTTTGCTTTACCTTGAGATTGCATAATACGTAAGTGGACATTGCCGAGCAGGTGGTGTGAAAAGTTTAATAAATTAGCACAAACAATACATACGTTTGTTACAACAATGATCAACTTAGTAGAATGGTGATTTCAAAGAGAATATTTAAATTGAATAATGCGCATGCATAACTAGTCTAGTTGGACGCTTGCTAAAATAATGCTCTAGTCTAGATGCTTTAAAATACAAAGAAAATACTTGTTCTCTCGGTGCAATTATAAGCGCTAAGCAGAGATTGTTGTAGCAGCAATTTGCATTGCTTCGTCTGTGAATAATATAGAATTTGATTTGTTTAATAAAGATTAGTAAGTTTCTGCGTTTGTTGGTTAATTTTAAATGAAACTTACACCAGCAATAATAAGAGCCCACAACGGTACTGATCGAGACAGAGCCTTCCAAGGAGTTGGGTCCAAGCTCTGTTTCTCACTGTGGATGAGCGCGTCTACATTTTGATTCAAAAACTCTTTCTCCGCATCTGATATGAAAGGGTGAGTGTTTGGAGTGCTGTAGCAGAGAACTGTCTGTAAGATGAAAATAAAGTCATGTAGCAGAGCAATAACACGACCATAAGGCTGATGCCAAACGAGCGCATTTTTTTGAGTTGACAATCGCGTAATTTCGGTCGCGTAGTTTCTGCTGCATTTGTTTTCATAGAAAAGTCCTGTTTAATTCACACGGTGACGCAAAATGAGTTAGTTTTTCTGCTGGGCAGAATTTACGCAACCGAAGCTGTAAGAAAATGTCTCTCCCAAAAATTTAATCATATATTTATTTTTTATGTAGTATGTATTATTCTTTATTTCCTACGCATGTAAGTAACTTCGTTTTAAGTGGTATGTCCCTTTGGGTTTTCCACTATTACCAATGATATTTTATCTCAAATATTTGCGATTAGGTGATCAAATTTATCTGACAGCTAGAGTGGTACTCTTGTTCTCATACATACTTATTGATTAGTGAAAGTTGCCATGTCATGGGGACAATTGCAAATAAAAATAATAAAGACTTTTAACATACCCACAAAATAAACCAAATGATGCCTAAGCCACCAAACATATAGAACACGTTTTCCCATTTTCCCTCGTGCATTATAAGTCCGGAAAAAAAGGTGCCAGCAATGTTTCCAATCTGCGCCCCTCCAAAGACGATCGCTCCCATTCTAGCTCTCTCTAATTTTGGAGCCCATTTTGATAGCATTGACATCAATCCAGGCATTGTTGGACCCTGTGAATAAAAATTATGTATTGTGTATTTTTAAATCGGTTAGAACCAGTTTTTAATAAAAAATATTTTCTTTTCTGATGTATTTTATCTTATTACAATTTTTTATCACTTCTAGATATTTTAAGATAAATCGTAATCTTTTTGGAGTGGATGCTTATTTGTTTGCAAGATTGTATAGGTACAGTTCAAAAGTAAGTACGTGACATCCGGTCTAACTTTTTAAACGAAGGCTAATTTGATTTCTGATATTACCTATATTAGTTGTTATTCATGACAAGTTAATGCTTATGACCAGCATAATAAGAATGTTAAAATGACCAAGTGCCGCTATTGTTAATTTCCCCTGTGATAGTATCACTCTAGTTTATGTGTATACTTATATGTGTATATAATTTTGACAATAAAAATTATCCACTTATAAATTTACGATTGTAAATTAAATCGTTCCGTCGATTGGCACCGCGGTCCTAAACCTAGTGGTCCCAATCGACGGAAACCTCTTATTTCCGACACAACCAACCCGTTGATTTTTTTACAGAAACTTACTTCGCCAAGGCCTTCAATCACACGCAAGATGAAGAGTGCAGTCGCTCCTCCCATTTTGACAGTAACTGGAGTGATGAGAGTGCACACTGCGGTCGACAGTAGACCGATTCCCAGCACCCATTTACCACCAAATCGTTCAGCCAACATCCCTCCAGGGACATGGGTAACGACGTATCCGTAGTAAAAGGACCCCAAGAGTAAGCCTTGGGTTACCTCGCTCCATTCAAAGAGTGTATTCTGTTGAGAATTCAATAGTTTTTAATGTAAACATAATATTATGAGAATGCTTAACCCGCTAGGGGTAAGTACAATATTTTATACATGTCATATACCAGAACCCTCACAACTCTAGCTGAATAGTCAAAATGGCAGATCGAAATAAAAAGGTGTTTTTAAAAAGTGTAATGGGACATGGGACGAGACGAGCTAAGCGCTCTCCCGATAGTAAGAGATCACGCCTGCTCATGACCAGAACAGTGCTTTCCGGACCGGACTTTGATTCACATAGGCCGGCGCGACACTGCAGAAACGCTCGTCCACATTGAGACATTTTGATGGTCAGGCTCGAAAGCCCAGTAGGTAATTTCACTAGCTACAGTGCCTTTTAAACCAGAACACAGTAATGCTTACACATTACTGCTTTGCGTTCGAATATCTAACACTCCCAACGGTAATAAGGAATATTTTAGTCTTATTAAATGAACTCATAAGTATAATTATGTATTTCAAATGTGATTATTGTAAATGATAAGGTAAGAAGGAGTTATTCCTAAAAACATATAATTAATAGTTTTGCTATATACTATGGTCATAGACGTGAGTGAACCGGATTTTGGATTCGCCCTTTGAAAGACAAATCTCAGGCATGATTATTACAACTTTAGGAATTTTAATACCAAACGTTGATAGGCAAAATAAGCAATTAAATAAAATGCCATGAGCTCATAAGTGATTTCGGATGTAAAGAGTTACGGTTAAGAGTGAAAAAGGATTTTGGGGATAAATCCGATTCATACGATACAAAGTATGAAAGTTGCTTTTAAATAATTGAAACCTCTTGTTAGTAAGCTAATTAAAGTCCATGGCTTTTATGACACATTTTAATTCTTTTTTTGTTTTCTTTTTGATCTTTTGTTTTTGGTTTTAAATTAATACCTGTTATTTTTAGGTCAACAACACTTCTCAAATCTTTATTCTTAGGCATTTACACTTGAAGCATTTACGTATTAACAACGACTAGATAAATATCACTACACGTTATATAATCTGTAAGTGCCTGCATTAAGCTATTTGTCACTCAATGGCTTTCATTAAACCCAATCTTGATTGCCAATAAATTTCTTTGCAGGTCTTTTGGTATACAAATTGTATGTGTAACACTTGAAATGTTTTTATTTTGAATTTAAATATATTTTGTAGAATTAACACAATAACTATGAATAATTTACAATAATTCTAAACTCTATCATAGGTAGAAATAATGTTATGATTTCTATTTAATCGTAGTATTTTTAAATGTATGTTTTTTTTCTCTCAGCACAGAAAAATAAACTGTTTCAATATTAATACAACACGTAAGTAAGTCTCTTCGTAAATCTAGTAACCTTACTTGATTGCACTCTAGTGCAACATTGTGGATGAAAGCCTAGTATGGCCTAGTTCGAAAACATTCGGCAAAAAACTCACCTCATATCTGAAAGCGTCCGACAAAGAACTCGTTTGATTACTAACTACACTCATATCTGCGCAAGCAAAAGGGTCATAGTGTTCATCACCTTCCACAGCCACATTCTTCTTAACCATCTGAGTGATCGCTAAGTTGAGGCATACGCGCATCGTGTATGCATTTGCTACGGCCAGCAAGGCCATTATAGCCAAAACATACCGTTGTGGTATTATAAACACTGAAAAAAAGTTATACATATTAGAGATTACGATTTTTTTCCAGTCTAAACTAGCAAATGTTCGGATTATTGGGTTATTTTGATATAGTTCATTATGGTATTTTTTTTAATTTGATGAATTATTTTAATATTTATTGTACAGGTTTTAATTTTTGATAAAATTTCTATGAAAGTATGCCTATTACTCAATGAAATCTATTCATGTTTTAATGTTGTTACAATTG
Organism: Lobophora halterata; assembly: GCA_932526365.1. NCBI lineage: Eukaryota > Metazoa > Arthropoda > Insecta > Lepidoptera > Geometridae > Lobophora > Lobophora halterata. The sequence goes on from OW052012.1 coordinate 7,060,028, forward strand.
TTTGTTTTTTGAAATTGTACTATCTACATTCTGACCTGTAACTGATCGTTATTAGTAAAAGAACTTGAAATTGAACTTGAACTGGAATACAAATTTTGACCAATCTGTATGGTGAGTCATCTTAATCATCTTAATCAATTTTTATAATTGTTTATTCGTTTTCAACCGACACTTCAAAAAAGGAGGAGGTTCTCAACTAGATTGTCTATTTTTTACGTTTGTTACTTCAGAACTTCGTCATTTACCAACCGATTTGGAAAATAGTTGTTTTTTAATTTGTAAGGATAGATAGATAGAAAAAACTTTACTGCATTTAACAAATAGTACAAATGCGAACTTAATGCTATGTAGAATTATCTTCCAGCTAAACCTTTGTGTATTGTGGACAGTTGCGTGGGTAGTGCACGAAGAATAGATTTAATTAAGTAATAGGTATACTTTCATAGAAATTTTATCAAAATCGGCTTAGTAGTTGGGTTTTTAATCAAAATAACTGGTAAAATATGTCACTCAAGCAAATAAAATTGCATATTTTTCTTTCCTGTGTACTTTTCGGTCTCTAGAATAGTCGCATTCGAAGTCAGTTTTAATATTTTTTTTGGTAAAAAGGCCTTGTTATTATATATTTTAATACAAATACAATAGTTAATTAGAAGGTTATGTTCTCATTTAGAAGACATCCACGATACTAATTTTTTCATGGTGGATTTACAACAATTATACCGAAGGTTTTTGAGATTAAAATTTGTCCAAATACTTTAAGATTCCTTATTGTCATATAATGTTTAAGGTTACATTGATAAGAGTCAGTGCCTATGTCTATATTTCAAATTTTTGTATTTTTACCTACTCTTTCTAATAAATACAAGGCCATCCGTCTTCTTTCGGTGAAAACCTATTTATTTCAATTAGTTTACATCACTTACCTATTGAAATTCAGTTTGCGAAACCTAATAGGTAACTGTTTACTGTTTAAGTACTTCACCCATTTAACAGAGGTATATTATTCTTTAAGTATAATCCACATTTTGTTTTAGCCACGAGAAGTAGAGACCTACCTATATTCGTAAACTAGAAGCCGCGTACTACTTATAAAGAATATTGTCGCAACTCTAACGAAGTCACTGGTGTCAACTAGTATATAATAATAAATAGAAAGTATGACTTATCATATGATTTGCACTTCATTATTCTTGTCCTGGCCTTGAATCAATTATGTTTAGGTACCTGTTTACTAATGTAACAAGAGTCTAATGATAAGGAAGAAACTCTATTTTAACATAATCTCCATTTAAATTGTGTGATAATATGTCCAAAAATATTTATTTATGTAAAATATCAAAATCATGGCTTTTTTCACATACTAAGAAAACAAATAACATAACAATCGCATAGGTATGTATAAATTGCAAATTGTTCAGAAATTATTTTATAAATTTAATTTCGTCTAAATATTGAATAAATTGAAAATATCTATTTAATCTATCCTAGTTAGGATCGAATTTGTATCGGTACTTATTTACAATTTGAATTTGAAATTTAAAACTATTAGTACCTATGTACTCATGTATTACTAATTAAAATTAGTAAAAGACTTAAAAAAGAGAAACAAAATGCAAATTAGTATCTACCTGAGTAAGTATACTTACAGAGATAAATTTTATAAAAAAAAATTATAATACTTGTATAAATGTTTAATAAGTACCTTCAGTAAGTAATAGTTATAATAGCCGTTAATAAGTAATTTAGAAAGTTAATTTGATACATACATACCAGGCATAATTTTTGATATCAATCATGTTTTTTTTTTGGTATTATAATTAAAACTAGAACAAGTTCAAACTTACATTTTGAGACCAAAAGTCTCCATCCTGTCAACATGATTCCTCCCGGTCTTTTAAAAAGAATTGCACTGTTGCCTAAAATCAAGCATGAGTCACGTTCGCGCACCGACACGGCCACCGATTCAAAGGCTTATCAGGAAAATAGTGAGCAGAACATCGAGCAAAGTGTTTTATTGAAATTGTACTTGATTATACCAAGTACCGGATGACAGATGAGGATCATTGAGATATGATATTTTGTAGAGTTCCGAATCCGAATAGCAAACTCTTATTGTTTTCAGCCAGGGGCCTAATTCACTAAGTTATTATCGGCTCTCTTTATCGAACGGTACGTCAAATTAGGCACAAAATGGGTGACCAAAATGCTAAAATTGACATAATAGTAAGCGTCAAACAAGTTGTCCTCTGGCGAACCGCCGAAAGTATCCGAGATCTGTGGGCGAACCACGTGAAAAAGTTGCGCAGAACCATTTTGACCTAATAATTGCATTCTGCGCATCTTTGTCACGTGGTTCGCCAGAGGACAACTTATTTGACGCTTAGTATTTATACCATTTGATAACGAGAGCCGATGACAGCTTAACGAATTGAGCCCTTGTGCGTTTGTCCGACTGCGTATATTTAATCAATGTATTTTATTTTTAGATACTATAGCAGCGCCTAGCTTCATAAATGAGTTAATCAACTTATGGATCTACCTTTGGTTTAAGTTGAAAATTGTTATTATTTGAACTTTTTGTATTGTCTCTCAAACTACGAATATCCGCCACAAGGCTACAATAGTATTTAAAAAAACTAAACGGCTAATTTTATTGCAAATTGGATTCACGCACTACAACATCTAGTTAAGTTCGATACAATAATGTAACTTTACCATTAGTTTATTTAAAAAAAATAGATATTTTTTTAATATTCGGTTTTTAGTATTATTTCTGTTACCTTATTCTCTGCGCATTGTTGTAGAGCTATATGGAGGCGCTCATAATACCTAACACTAAACAATAAGCATGGATTGGATGCTCCGATGCGCGAATTTGAAATGCATTTAGCCATTTAATTTATTTAATTGTTACACTTTACATTTAACACAGAAAACTATATCACACAGTCACAAGACGTATTACGGTTTTTGCTGCAGAGCAAAATGACAGCATAAATATTGATTACATAAAAATATGATACATATATATGTTCCTACTACTTATAAATTATGACTTTATTTATTATTATTTTCTATTGATAAAAAATCCATGATAAATATTTTGTGAGTTTCAGCTGGCTTTATAGCTATAACGGTATGTTCAAAATAGAGACATATATGTAATGGTTGGAAATGGCGATAGACAGAGGCATAGGATATATATATTATTATAGAGTCCAGTACGTTGCAGGTTGATGTACGGAATCTGAAAAAAAAAATATATCTCCTTAAGCGTGTTTGACACTTATATCTTATCTAAGGGCACCCTTATGATCAAAACAAGTCCATTGATATCGTATTTGACAAATTCCATCAAGTTTCAAGGTCATTTTTGTAGCATTTGAAGTTGCAAAATGTGATGAGTCAAGACGATTTACCAATTTATAAAAAATGAAGGGACAGAATACAGAAAGGAGATGGGCAAAACTGTTTTTTCCTTTGTTCCTTTGTCTATGTAAAAAATATCAAAACAAAAAATAAACTTAAACAAACATTTCGTGAGGTAACAAATTCACCACACCACTTTTTCAATTTATATTCAATCAATTATATCTTCAAAAATCTACAAATTTGCGAGCGATATAGTTTTCAGTAATATCGTTTAAGCGGTTTTGACGTAATTGAGCAAGAAACATCCATCTATAGAAAAAGTAAATACTAACATTAACAAATAGGTAGTAATAGGTAGTATACGTACCTACTTAGTTTTTTTAAGGTAAGTAAGTTCTATTTAGTTCAGCCAAAAAAGATAATTCGTTTGGCTACGGTATAATAGCGGAACGAATTACTTAGTTGCGGGTTTTCACCCGGATGAAAATGAATTTTATTAATCACAAAACGTGTTTTTCTGGAGGTATTTGGTAAAACGAAAAGTGGGTTAGTTAGTATTACTGGTATTACTAACTATTTTGCAGAAAACTTTGCAAAGTAGTCACCTTAAATTGGTAAAAAATAAGTACCTCGTCGAATACATTCTCCTAAAAATATTAAAACTTAGGAATCTATACATCGAAAGTTTCGTTAAGTCAATCTATTGATAACAACTATAACTCAAAAATAAGCCACGTAGAATTTCATATTAGCATTCAACAAACTAATGAGTTACAATATATACAAAAAAAAATGGGTGGGGTACACGGCCGTTGGTTTTGACTTAATGATTTAATTTACCATATTACTGTCTTAGTAACTATTCAATTTCTTTTTTCTCCCCTCTGAAAATCCTAGTTTAATATTTTTTTACATTTCATATGTAGGTATCTAAGTAATTTTCTTATTAAATCATACCAAAATATAGTCTGTACCTACTAGCAAATATCCTACATATTGACGTAATTTTCACAATGTGTACAAAACACTTCAATATATTCGCTGCGGTCAGAAAACCTCAAGAATCTATTGTTTGTGTTTAGAATATTTTTATTTTTATTTTATTCTCAAAGTTATCGTTTTCAGTAAATAATTAATTAAGCCAAGGTATCTAATTTTCTAAAAGTCTAATTTACTGTCGAAGCAGCAATATATTGCAGTGCAGCGTGCGAAAAAATTGCTACAAAGCCTTATGAAATTTAAACCATGGCTTACCTCAGATCTGAAAATTTCCTCCAAATAACTCGTTTTATTGAAAACGGCACATTTTCAAAAGCCAAAGTGCTCATCACCTTTCACAGTCACATTTTTCTTCACCATCTGAGTGATCGCTAAGTTGAGGCATACGCGCATCGTGTATGCATTCGCTATAGCAAACAGACACAGTAAAGCCAAAACATACCGTTGCGGTATTATAAACACTGAAATGAAATTATCCTTTGTGAACATCTAAATATTATTTGGGACACAGCTACGAGACTCCCATGGCATGTACCTACTCGTATAAGACAACAATTCGAACTAAAAAGAAAAAGATGTTATCTTATAAAAAGTACCTATGTGAATCGCTTATTTTGATCCCCGACCACTAAGTTGCATATTTCTTGTGCTAAACACCTACCATAGGTATCAAAATATTATGAGTCTCTACCTGGTAGTCTCTATCTACAGAAATGGATAAGGTTATAATCAATCCTGACTGATGCCTGTATTTGCAGATGAATGGAAGCATCTTATGTCAGTGTCTCAGGTTCTTTGAGAGAATCGAATGATTTTTTTTTAATTCTTATTATTCTGTTATCGAATTATTATTATTATAATTTTTATTTTAATAATTTTTATAATTATTAATTTGTAGCAAATGTTATTCTATTAGGTATACCTTATTCTAATTTTAAATTAATGTAATTGGTATAACCATTTTAATTTAATAAATAAATACTAATATATAATATTAATAGAAAAAAGGAGAGACAAGTACAAAGGCGAGCTTAACCCTAATAAGAGTTTTTCTCCAGCAAACCTTTGATGCTAGAGAGGGGCTATAATGGTTAATGTGGCGTGTACTGTTATTTACATAAATCTGCTTATCGTATCACTAGTTCTTTCAAACCAGTGTGGTAAAAGGATTTCAAGTGCGCCTCGAAGAGGCTCCTTCCATGCATCATGTTTTCCGAACTTTTTAGGATCTATGACATGCTGGTTTCCTCACGATGTTTTCCTTCACCGTTAAGCACGTGTTATAATGCACACGTAGATTTTTTGAATAGAAAAATCCATTGATGTACCTACGACCGTATTCGAACTCACGATCTTCGGAAAGTCGCGGCACCTCCCACTCGGCCAACACGGCTTTATTTTTAATAATAATAAAATAGGCAATATTAAAGCTTCGCAAATAATCTTTATATATCGTAGGTAAATGCCTATTCGGTATTGTATCATTGACCTATCTTGTTTGAGCGTATTTTTTTTTGCGATCTTGCAACAATTTATTTAGAGTAGGTACCTAAAATTCATAAAACACGACATTTGAGATAAAAAGATCGTAGAGTAAAAAAACAGTTACAAAAAGGTCTGTTTTTTATTTTCCATTTCGAATAAGCTAATGACCTGAGACCTAAAAAATACGTGTTTGCGGTTAAAAAAGGTAGATACGTAAGTAAACAATCAATTTAAATAAAACAACCGAGTTCTTAATGAGATTCACTAAAAAGATTGTGTGCAACAATAGAATAGAAGGCATATCTATCGTTAATTAGTATTTTGTCCTAAAATGTGTATTTTTTCATTCTTCTTTTAAATTAACTACATCAAACATCAAAACAAAACAAACAAATAAATATTATTTATATTTATTTAGTTTTATTATGTGTATTTTTTTTTGTTCTATGTGTTTTAAGTTGAGTAGATATGTTGCCTTACACCCGTATTCTAATAAGACGATTTTTACACTCAAGGAAATACTTATATTGAAATTTGACAGGTGACAGACGAAACCCTGACCAGTGTTTTTGAGTATAGGGACTGACTTAAAATACGGATGTTAGAATACATAGCTAGTGTTGTAGTGCTAGAATTTTCTAATAAAAAAATATGAAAATCAAATAATTAATTATTATTATTAATCATTAGGATAGTTTTATTTAATTGGGCTAGTTTTTTTTTAATTATACTATTGCTTTGGGAAAAATTATATTACTTATATAGGTACGTGTAAATATCGTATATTATATCGTAGTGTTATAATTTTATTTGTGCCAGGCTGGGCCACTTTGGCACAGGACAGGGAAGAATGGAGGAAATGGGGGAGGCCTTTGCCCAGCAGTGGGACAGCGCAGGCTCCATAATAGTAAAATAAAAATAAAAGGTACTTACATTTTGATAAAACTAGTCTCCATCCTTTCAACATGATTCTCCTAGGCTACCAAAGCTTTACTGTAGTCCAAATTCGGAAATTAGTCACATGCGCGGACTGACACGACCTTCTTATTAAAACTCATATAGAGAAAATAGTCTGCAACAATGGAGCAAAGGGTTTTATTGAAATTAAAGATTTACGAATATTGTAAAAGACTTACGAAGATTGTTGTTTCATTTTAGTGTAGAGTCCTGTAAAAAATGGAGTGTGTCTGTCTGTCCGTCAATCCATCATTTTTGCTCTGTTTTACCCGTCCGCATCCTATATTTGCACAATTACAATCACATTTTTACAATAATTTTATTAATAAATCAAGAACTCTAATACATCAAGTATTAAAACTATAGGTATGTTAATTACACGAGTAGTTAAATTATCTTCAATTTAAAGAAGTGTTCAGTGGAATGTGACATCCACCGAACCGCATTTGCTTTTAGGCCGAGACTAGGCAGTTCTCAGGAGTGGAAACATTATAGGGTGATTATGCTATGCATAAGCTAAGCAAAACATTATAAACTAGTTTTTATAGGTATTTCTGCACGTGGTATTGCGATTAAAAGTTGACTGTCCTTTTGTATTTCCTACTAATATTAATAAACAATACACATACTGAATTCCAGAAAAATCAGTTTAGTGGTTCAGCTATGACTAGACTTTATGTTAATATTCTTTTAAGTAAGAAATAGTTAGAGTGAAACGTAATACATCCAATATTTAAACATGGAACAGGGCAGTACCTAATCTTATCATTTCCTGTTTTGGTTTTGTTTCTAGTACCTAAGTAGGTGCGGTTTTGTTTCTGGAAAGGTTGGTAATGGAAAGTAGACCAGGTAAGATAAGAACTTCAATGCCTGAGTTCCCAACTTCAGTAATATTCAGTAAAGGCATAGAAAAATATACTACGAGTAAAAGGAAAGGTATAGTTTATGAACTGGAATTTACACATGGGTAACTTCTTATTAAAGGGGTAATATTTTACTATTAGTGCTTTTGGATGGCCACATAAGTGTATTGAATGTTGCATATTATGAAAATTTGTACTGATGGTTTTCCCAAAGGAATAAATAATATAAATAAAATTTGACTGATTGACGTACCCACAAGCAATTGAGAATGGAATTTATCTGCTAAACATTGATTATAAAATGCTCGTGATCAGGCTGCAGACGCAAAATCATGACCATTGATCATTTATTATCACAAGTTTTTCATCAATTCTGAAAAAGTGTCATAAGCGATTGACGTACTATCGTATCAATGATTGTAACGTGCTCATAACCCCAGCAGATTTAAAGTATGTAATGAACTGACCTGCTATCATTCCTACCTCATTTAAAAAACCCTTTTTTTTTGTTATGTCTTGTCCAGCAAGGTGGTGAGAGGAATGCGGTCCTTATAATAAGAGATAAGCCCTCATAACTCATAACTCATGGCTTTGACTTACACTTCCATTTTGAGTCATTGTAATAATCAATCTTGAAAGCCCACTGATTTCACTAGTTTTCAATTGACCTACAAACTGGAACACAAATGCCTAGAGATTACTGCAACAGAATTCAATCACTGTGTTGGTACCCAACCCATCAAGATAAAATCCCCCAAAAGATACGTATTTCTATAAGTAAGCAATGTTTATTTTCAGTCAGATGTACCCACCCATGGATGTACCGTTGGGTAAATTGAAAATGGGGCTCAACTTTACATTCACGAAGATCCTATTCCTCTTAAGTGTAATTCTGTAATTCTGTAATTCTTTATTGTACACACAAATATATAAGAATACAAATCATAAAAGAAAAGACATGTACAAAGGCGAGCTTAACCCTAATAAGAGTTTTCTTCCAGCAAACCTTCTGAGGTTAGAGAGAGGCCATGGAAAGTGTGGGGGCGTATACAGTAACATAAATAATAATGGATAAATTAAAATTATGAAGAAGAAAATATATATAATGTTTGAATAAATATATCTAAATACATATAATAAATACTACTAAGATATATACTAAATAAACTAGAATTAATACCTATACATAAATAAATATATAAGTATAAATATATATAAATACTAACATAAATACTGAATATATCACAGTGATAAGTAGTGCTCTTTGACTCTGCTTCTGAAAATGTTTAGTGACTGACTGGCTCTAATAGTGTGAGGAAGAGTGTTCCACAGTACGACAGCATGGACAGTGAATGAATCAACGTAGCAGCGAGAAGAATGAACTGGGGTTCTGAGAAGAAGGGACGTCGTAGACCGGCATGGCTGACCGCGAGGGACAAGATAGTTAAAACGCTCACGGAGGTAAAGAGGAGATAGAGGATTAAAAAGAGTGTTATAAAGAAGAGTGAGAATATGAAGGTCACGTCGACGACGGATAGGGAGCCATTTTAACTGAGACCGGAATTGGGAAACGTGATCAAACTTGCGCAAACCGAAAATGAAACGGATGCACAGGTTCTGAAGGCGTTCCAGTTTATTAACAAGTTCCTCCGTGGCATCAAGGAAACAGACATCAGCGTAGTCGATGATAGGTAAAAGCAAAGATTGAGCAAGATAGATTTTGTCTCAAATGGTAAAAACTTTTGGAGACGCTTGAGGGTTTGAAAAGAAAAATTCACACGTTTGCTAATCTGTTATCTAATCTAAGTGTAGTCAGACATGTGATTTAGATCTTGTACCTTGTAAGTGTAGACATGTGGTCTGTTCATTATTACTCTAAATTAGCATCATCCTGCAGTGTAGACCACACAACGTCATTTGGGTCGTCAGAAACACAATTTATCTTTGAACCTTTGTTTTGAAGCGTACGTAATCCTGGACCAATTCAATGTTATACGATAGAAAAATGTTTTTTTTTTCAGATGGACGTTTTACGCCACATATAGCCATTACTGCGAAACCGGTTTTCGGTGAGCGCTGAAGGACCAGAAAATTGTTTTTGACTTTCAAGCCCTTATAAACTCCTCCCAATATCCTTAAGCCCTCACTCGCTTAAAGTGATGAGTTTTACCACTGCATGAATTAAGGCCTTAAGGCCTTTTTATTCTTGATCTATTGTATTACTCTGCTTTTTTCTTTTTGGTATCATAAAGTGTTCATCTATCTATCTATCAACTACTCTACTCTTCAATCGCTCGACTACCACGTCGATTAACCAAGGAACCTTTGTTTTGGTGTCCAATGCCGACGACCAGTCAACAATGTTAGATCAGCCTAATCTTAAATCGTTCATCATTTCAAGTACTGTACTGCGGTATGGCATATCATTGATTAGTTTAGACAGGTACAGAGATTTTATTGAATAGATAAATAGTTTATCTTTTTCGTATCGGGGTCGTCAGAAATCTGAAAATCCATGTTATTGTCAACCTAATCACGCCCTAATGTCAGATGATATTGGAAGGTTAGTACCTACCTATATTCGGTGATAACAACTAAACAATATTCTGACCCTCGCCAAGCCCTCGCTTCCAATAAAAGATTGCCTATTTGCCTTTTGTCTATTTACAAGCTTTTGTTTCATTTAGCTTGCTTTCTTCGGCTTATTCCCAGAGCTCCATGAATCTGTAGGTTTTTTTTCTCCATGGTCCCACGAAAAATATTACTATAAATTTAAAAATTCATACATTAACTCCCAATAGCTCGATGAGATTTTACTAATGTACAGTCAGTTTACACATTACAAGAGAGTGTTTCATACGTTAGTGAGCCTTCATGCCATTAGAGCGAAGTATAGGTTTGAGCGAGATAGACAGTTGACTCTTAATGCCTGAGGTGATTTATTGTAATTATTCTGAATCTGTGATTTCTTTATGTTTAAGTCTATTTACTATAAGATGTATATTACTTAATTCAACTCTTAATGCCTTAGGTGATTCATTGAAATTATACTGAAACTGTGTTTTTTAATTTTTAGGTGCTTTTAGTATAAGATTGATATTATTCAATGTTCTAATATTTTTGTGATCCAAGAAAGAGTCCTGATTTATCTATTCATTGTCTTTTATTTCATGAAGAAACAAATATTTGTATGTTATCCCTTATTGATTTTATTGCTAACTGTACCAAACAACTCCATGGAGCAGTTGGTAAAGGAATATTAATTTATTTTAAAAGTCGTGGAGCCGTTGATTATCAAAGTATGAACTTATGTTTTTTGAGAACAATGGACTCGTGGAGCGCCTGGGAACACGCCCTTTCTTCGTAACGTAGTTTTTTAAAGAAGTGACATGACGAGCTCTCTCAGGGCGCTCTGCTAAGTGACGTAAAAAGTCACTTAGATTTTTTGCTCTTTATGAAATCAAATACTATTTTGCTCAGAGAACTTTCCTAGGCATTTTAGGAAATTATGTTTTTCCTTTGCTGCTTAAATATTTTTTAATATATGCCACACTGTTTTAGTGACAAATGAGCGTAAATCTTAGCGCTACAACCAATATTATTATGATAAAACAATAAATTATGTTATATAACAATAGGGACATCAATCAATCCAGATTACATCCACGTGGTGCAATTCGCCTAGTCGAGAGTAAGCCAGATAAAGCAATAGGAACATCATAAGCTGATTTTGCTAATCTCAGAGTTGTCACGAGTTGTTTAGTTCAAAATTAAACTCAAAGTGTATGATAATAAGGTTTCTTGTTTGATTAATACTAGTTTACAATAAGATTACGTTATTCTTATCAATACAGTAATATTAGGTGTATGTTCACAATGTACATTTAAGTTGTAAGTTTGTCTTAGAATTAATGTTTGAAAACAGTCCACCTGGCCACAGGGCTAAAGGGCACTTCGAGTTAACTTCACGGTTAGATTCTAATAGAGAAATTAATCGAGAATTACTTTACAGAGTTATTTATATCCACCTCCTATATTCAACCCACATAAGCAACGAGAATACCAAAGCAGGTCAGCAAGCACACCATGCCTTTATATTATTTGTGTTTAGGATAATATTAGTTGCTCAGACGCAGGCCATGAGAAGCCACTATAAGAATTAATCTTCTTATCGTGTCACTAGTTCCTTCGAACCAGTGTGGTGAAAGGATTTCTAGTGCGCCTCGAAGAGGCTCCTTTCGTGCACTCGACACATGATTTCGAACTTTAGGGTCTACGACATGCCGGTTTCCTCACGATGTTTTCCTTCACCGTTGCGAGAACGTGGGATGCATACATAGATTTTTTCGTCCGAAAAAACCCATTTACGCATGACTGCCACCGAGATTCGAACCCGCGACCATCAGATCGCAGGGCAAGAGTCTCATCCACTCGGCCACCACGTCCACGATAAGAATTAATAAGTATGATAGTATGTGTCCTACAAAGAGTCCCTTTAGGCACGTAGTTGATAGTACCTATTTCATATTCTCATAGCTAAAACAGGTTTTGAGTAGTTTATATGTTAGTGATGTTACCGGTTACATTATTAAGTTAGATTTATGATATCTATAGGTAATTGCTATAATATTCTCGTTACTGCATGTTTATTGAATTTAAAAACATGTAGAATACAACGAATCTCGCGTTTTATTTAATTTATTTTGTGCAACAATGGAGGCACTTGTAAAAAACTATTCAACGTGTCTCGTTGTTCTTATTTGTAAGTACTTTGTAAGAGTATTTCAGGCGATTCAACACCAAATACAATTTTTTGTGCAGAATATCTGTTTGTTTGTGCTTTGATTTCTTAGAACTTATGATTTCATTTTAATAGGTACACACTTAAAATAAACGTTATTGCTCTACAATAATAATAGCCAAAATAAAAAAATAAAAATTGATAAAAAAATTCACACAGGATACAATAGTTTATACAAATCATACAAATAAGTATCTTTTTGGGTATCTATCTACCCAATTTAATTCAGAAAACAGGCCTGAAATAATTATTTTGATACATTGTTCTCATCTGAAAAACAGTATCTACGTTTATTGTAAGCGAAACAAAAAAAATATGATGATGCTAGAAACACCAAACACAAAACTAAAAACACCTACTTAACAGTTCCTAACTAACTTAAGAACTATTGATTTCTAATAATAAGATTATGTTTAACAAACAAGAAAACTTGGCAGTGATTCTCAGAGCAAAAGCACCTAATGGATGTAGGTTGAGGTTTTCCACGTTAACTTGCTTCTCCCTTACTTAATATTATATTCTGCTGTATCATAAAAGCAGTTAAATGTTTATGGAAAAGTAACTAAAAAAAATCTTTAAATTAAATTATCTCTCTTACGAAGCCTTGGCTGTTATACGAAAATAAAGATAACACAATACACACATCGATATCGCTTCCGGTATGCAAAATTGTCATATACGATACTGGATTTTTCATATAAATAATGCAATCAGCAGCAATATTAATTTTCTAATTGGTCTATCGTAAGTAAGGTACGTGAGTGTAATTATTTTTATTGGTATGCTTTTATCGGGGTCATCTTAGCTTTTACACTTTTGACAGTTGATTTATAACATAAAAAATGTAGGTACCCATAATGTGTTATTTTGTACCCCAAACTTAATGATTGTACCCTCATAGATCGCGGGTTGTAAAATGGGACAAACAATACTGTGACTTATCAGTCAGGTATTTTAGCCTATTGCCATTATGTACCAAAATATGTTTAAAGTAAGATAACTCCTTGCTAGGTTTTTTTATTATCTCAGGGTTAAGGTTTTTTATATGGAGGTATAGTTCCCTTTTAGATGGGGACAAAAGGTGTTATGTCTTACCATTCGCGATCTATTGTATACCATGAATTATTTAAAGGGTACTCAATATTTACAAGCTACATTTTTTTGTGTATAAATTACCTTCAAAAGATATTGCCTAGCGCTCAAAATAATCTGTTTAGATAGATTTTTAAAATAACCCAATAACTACAAGAAGTTCAGCAAACTTTGTGAGTGTCAAATAGATTTTTTTATGATTACCTCTGTATCTCGATTAATATTCTCCTAAATAATAAACAAAATAACTGTAAAGATTTTGATATTGACTCGTATGTACATTGTTTTGTAATTTAAAATGAAATCTACCTATGCACGCTGGAATAATTTAAATTCGTTTCAAATTATTTATAGAGTTGAAATTACAGATAATCGAGTCGCCCAAACGGAAATAAACCTACCTATACAAGTACTATTCAGGCGAATTAACATGACACCTGGCACGAATAACGTTTGTGCAAAGTACAGCGTGGAATTGGATAATCTTGATAGAGAAGAGGTCCTGTAATACTTGGTAATGATAAGGCTTCGCACTATTAGAGGTAGAAGAAACACGGAGGGCGCCGCGCGGGGCAGCGAGGGAAGCATCAAGTTCCGAGCCACGTGGCAGCCAGGTGTCATGTTGATTCGCCCCAGTAGTAAGTATAATAAGTAATCACTAAGTTATAAAAATAATATGATTATGTCAAAGCTATCGAAGACTAACACACAGTTATAAATAAGTAAGTAAATTGTCGAAACAAAGTGAACTATTTAAAAAATAAACAGACTGTGAAATAATATCATAATTAGTTATTACTTAAGTTTATTAAGTAATAACATAATTTAGCAATAAACTTTTTCTCCATTGTTTTAAGAATGGTTTGTGTGGTGTTTTGATAAGACATTAAAATAATACCTACATATTTATGTAGGTAGTACCTACTAAGTATTTATAAAAAAATATTTTAAGTGATTTACAATAACTTAAAAAATGTCAAAGAAAGTTGAAAGGCAATCTTATAATATCTCACTTTCCATAATAACGCAGAGAAAGAATTATCACACGCAAACATTATTTTATTATAATATAAGTATTTTCAGAATTATATTACAGAATATTTACATTTAACCTTAGCGTGTCCGTAAGATAATTTATCTTTGGATTTAGCACATTATATCGTCATTTTTTGTTTTTTCAAGAATCGAATTTATTTTTATAAGAACAACTCTTTCCCGACTGATAATATCGTTAATCCCAATATTTCCAGATTATTTGGTAAATCAAGTTGGTTATAAAAATTGTTTTGATCTTGCCAAGTGAATAACATCCTGTGAAATAATCACAATGCCAAATGAATACCATCACTGTGAAAGAACGGTAATTTAATAATATTTTTATTCGGGATATAAAAAATAAATTCGACCCATCCCTCTTTTACACATAGACCCAGTTATAACGTTTTAAAAATAACACGCATAACAACTTTACATATACATAACGATCTATCGTTTAAAAATTGATAAAATTAATTTTAGAAGTCTATTCCGAAATTTATTTAAATAAACTTGTTGTTTTCATTTGGGCACTCTCACATTATTAAAGTTACATAGCTTCGTCACAATACGGAGAAAAACACAGCCATTTTAATGCAAATTGATACACGCTTGGTAAAGGTTTGTTAGTTATTAACCATACTATTGTCAAAGAATGTATTATTACAATATCTTTTGATAATCAATCAATAAATCCACTCACTTAATTGACAAAACGACGAAGTCACTATGCTGAGAATAAATACAGCTGTGCAACAAGTAACAACTACGAAAAAGGTAAAAAGTGCTCTGGGAAACGGAGCATTGCTACAAACCAACGTAGCAGCGCTACGCAGAAACGTAGCTAAGATACGCATAATCGTAGCAGTGCTACAAAAACGTAGCATCATGCACCAGGATCACTTTCATGGATAAAAAAAATCTTTCCTTTAATAACTTATATCAGTACTTATACGTAAAAGTGTTATTTTGTGTCAATAGGTAATTTCTCTTTGCCAAACATGTTCAATTAACAATTAATGAGTGCAAATCTACATAGTGCGACGTCTAGTAGGGTCGGGGCACGGGTCGCACAGGGCACGGAGGCACGCGGGCGGCGGGGGGTGCGGGGGCGGCGGCGGCGGGGGCGCCCGGGCCGCGCACCGTCATACCCCGTCCATCTGTCTCACACGCACATCCTGCGATGCGCACATGTCCGGAGCGAGAGGCAAACACGTCAAATATTCACACCAAGCACACTCATACGCCGGAGCTACGTAGAACAACGCGACCAGCGCGCACGTCATCGCCCCAGCGGACAACATACACACCCACACTAGCACAATCTTCCGCCGCCGCTCGTAAGGGCCAAAGGTGATGAATGGCAGCAGAGCGTAGGATAACAGGAACCCGAACACGAACCCGAAAGCGTGGGCGAAGTTGTCTATCCACGGTAAGAGGCCGACGGTGAACAGAGTGAGTACTATCGCTATTAGCTTCAGCAACGCGGCTTGAGGGTGCCGCAGTATGTTCCATGCGCCGATTACTTCCACTATCAGGCACGCCAGCAGACCGAAGTGGGAACCGGCCGGCCCAACCTGCAATTGAAAAAAGCCAAATTACCTCTCTATTTCAAGAACTTGTGACGGTGACGGTGCCAAGATCGAACTGGAAATATCCGGGACGTACGGTTAATGACATCGTAAAAGCTATAAAAAATACCTGGATGCCCAAGGCAACAAGCGCTGGCACAAAAATACCTATATTCCCAGCAGAAAGTGATTCAGATTCAGATTTTTATAGGTGCCTTATGCTCTGTAATGTTCGAAGATGGCAGATGCCAGGTTCCCTTTGACGCTAAGGTATGGTACCTACACTAGGCCAGCCATTTTCTCTAGGTCTCTGATGAAAAGTCGACGCAACGCCAACATTTCAGCTACCTAAAAACTAGTAAGTATGCAAAGATAGTTCATACCTCTGCTCTGTACGGCTCGAAGATGACAGACGCTTAATTGCCCCTGACACCAATACCAAGGTAAATGGCAGCTATTCTATATATATATATATATTCTATATATATTCTATATATATATATATATATATATAGCTTTCACTAGGCTGGCCATTTTCTCCAGATCTCTCATGAAGAACCCATAAAAACGCCAGCATCGCAGCCAGTTGATTAAAACAATGCAAGAAGAGAAGTTACATACCTCTGCTCTGTAAGGCTCGAAGATGGCAGACGCCAGATTCCCTATGACGCCACTGCCAAGACAAATGGCAGCTATTTTCACTGGAGCGGCCATTTTCTCCAGGTCTCTCATGAAGAACCCACGAAACGTCAGCGTCGCAGCCAGTTGATAAAAACTAGTATGCAAGGAGAAAAGTTACATACCTCTGCTCTGTAAGGCTCGAAGATGGCAGATGCTAGATTCCCTATGACGCCACTGCCAAGGTAAATGGCAGCTATTCTCACTGGACCGGCCATTTTCTCCAGATCTCTCATGAAGAGCCACTGCAACGCCAGCGTCGCAGCTAGATGGAGAAGACCGGCGTGGACAAATAGGGATGTCCAGGCACGGTAGAGCTGGTCAGGCCGACGCCGCCGCATGAATGGCAGCATTCCGCAAACGTCGTCCAGGCAAGACACCTGGAATCAACAATATCCACTATGACCCACCATCTTCTCTTCACAAATATAGTCTTCTTCTTCTTCTTCTCGTGTCACTAGTTCTTCAAAACCAGTGTGGTGAAAGGATTTTAAGTGCGCCTCGCAGAGGCTCCTTTCGTGCACTACACACATGTTTTCGAACTTTTAGGTTCTACGACATGCCGGTTTCCTCACGATGTTTTCCTTTACCGTTAAGCACGTGTTTTAGATGCACACATAGGTACATAGATCATCTTGAACAGAAAAATCCATCCACAAATATAGTGAATACATGGCATGTACCTACTCCGAATATTGTTCTGTTTGGTGATGGTAATCATCGCACGCATTGTTAGGAGCTACTTACTCACTTTTGGACGCAACAAAACCTTTTTGTAAAAATGTAGAGTTTCATGGTTGATATTGCATTTCATGGTCATAATTTTAGTTTCGAGTTATAACACTAGTTTTCCCCTAATACATACTGCATTTTGTTGTTCAACTAAGTACCGATTCTAGTACTCACTTGTGAACACAACGAGGCTTCTTCGTGAAAATAACCCTTCACGAAGTCGCAGTGCTCCCTGGTTGTGATAACGCACTGCCCGTGCACCCCTATGCAGCAGGGGTGGCCGATGACCTCGCAAGCCATGTGTTCGGCCGCGTGGCCCGACCGGCCAACCGCGGCTGAACCGTCCAGCACAGACTTGCGGCAAATCGGCCATTTTGTGATGTCATCCGGCCATTCGTGCGGCGCTATTGAGCGGGGCGCTTCGCAAAATCTGAAATTAGTTTATGTTGGGTAAGTTATAAGGATGAAACCCATTTACGAGGTTAGTAAACATCGAGATACTTGTATCTGCGCTATCTAAACTTTGAAGAGTGATTATAATCTTGTACCTATGTTGTATGCTCTCATTGTAGTGTCGTCGTTCATCAATCAGCATTCTAAGGGCTCTTTCAATTTAGACGTTTGCCGCACCGTGCGTTTTGTATGAAAATAAATGACCGTCCGTGCGCCGCACGACAATCGCACCGCTTCGGCACTGCAGCGGTCCGACACGAAACGTCTAAATTGAAAGAGCACTAAGCTTTGCGATTTACAAACTTTTCACGTGTATTTCAGTAAGTAATCGATTGGAATAACATACGACTCATGTTTGCTAAATTAATGAAAGCTTATTAAAATTTTAATTGTTTTCCGATATGCAAGTCTTTACATAATAAGCATAAGAAATATTCTTGTAAAACTTACTTTGGATCTAATCCACAAACTGACCCTGATATCCGACCACCGGGACCCGATTCCCCGGAAGACCACTTCTTCCACGTTGATATTGTGTTCTGAAATAAATTTATCAAAATGTACTTCAGCTATTTAAGGATTGAATTAAAAAAATAATGAAAAACCATCACCGAAAAAAGTGATGAGTGTAATTATTTTTAATCTGGCTTACCTTTGGTATTAATCCTCTTATCTGTTTTGAAAGCATGCGCAAAAATGGTTTTCATTTAATTATTATCAAAATTATGTTTTATTTCGGGCATAATTAATCCTTGTAATGGAACAACGAACACTCAAAGTTAATTTGGAATGGTATCGGTATACGTATATTTTTATTTGATCAAAATCATTAAAGTAGTTTACACGACATTAAGATATAACAAATACACATCCATCAATATGAAAATAATATATGACAGAGATTATATTGTAATATAATCTCAAATTGACAAGCCCATTTCCTCACAATGGTAACTCCCATAGGTTTTTTTTCGATTGAAAATCAGCGCATGTCTGTCACGCGAGATTTGAAGCACGACCATCAGATCGCAATGCAAAAGGCCCCATCCACTCGGCCACTACTTGTTCATAATTACTAGGAGTAGGTACTAGGTAAGTAGAGTAGGTACATTATAAACTTACAGAACAATCAGCCTTTGAAGACTGCACACAGCCCGAGTCATCGTTCCGTATGCAACATGCGGTGTCCCGTTCCCGCCGAGCCGAGGCTGCTATGGCCCTGGCTATTCTCACATCCCGCCGCATGCAAGGTGCGAATTTGGCCCCCAAGTGTATTAGATCCGCCGCTCTGGGCCCCAACCAGAATGACGCAGGTTCTTCCCATTCAACCTTGAAAATAGAAAATAATATTGAAAAAAATCAATCAAAAATTTTGGTCGGTAAAATAAAGCCAATAAATAGCCATCCATTATAGAAGCTTATCGCGTATCGGCAAACGTAGTGCAGGGCGCCCTCCAGCCAGGTAACCCAACCTACGAAAGGCAGCCTGTAAAAAGTGGATGCGGGGAGCCGAAGACCGCGCTCAGTGGCGCGTTATGGGAGAGGCCTACGTCCAGCAGTGGACTAAAGTGGGCTGATGATGATGATTAAAGCTTAGCTTGGATTGGGGATAAATGGCACTGTGAAAACTAAATTCATAAAACGCACAATTTGCACAATACATGTCAGATGATGTGTAGGTAAATGGAATATGTTGGTATGTAAAGAGAAAAATTTAAAGTCGAATACCAAGTAGTCGAAGAACGCTTATGTGAAAAAAATTCGAAACGCACCTGAGCATGGTACATAATATTACTTATTCTTTGCCTGAGCCCAATGAAATGAAACTGAGTGGCTCTTTCGACGATCAAAAGTGTTGTGGCAAAGTTTCAATCAGCGAAGATGTCATAACAAGGGGAGGAAAAGTCTCGCATATTTTCGCTTGTCACCCAAAAGTGTTGATGGAAAAAGTTGTGAGTATCTCATCTACTAACTTAGAGCGCCTGGGGATCTCAGTAAATAAACTCTGTAAGTTATCGATCTGGATTATGACCATGAAAGTGACAAGCTTAGTTCAACACAGAAAATAGAAAAGCAAATGTGTTTTTTTACAAATAGCAAACTATCTGTAGCTGCAGCTTTTCTAACCTGCCTCAGGCACGAGTCTTTTGCAAGAAATGCAAGGTAGTTGAATAAAACGTCAAATCCTTGCCTCGCCATACAGATAAACTATACTTTTTCCAAGTTTCAGTTCATTCAGTAATGTCGGCGTGTTTGGTGAACAAACATGCCTCTATCCATCTATCCGGCTATTCCCGAATGCCCCCACTACCTGCTTTCCTACTAGTTACAATTGGGATTGTTTTTCTTGATTGTTCCTAGCATACGATCTTACTAGGTACAATCGGGAAAAAATATAAACAAAATTTTCCCCATTATTCCTATCTACTGTTTCGAAAACGAGAAAAAGGTTCAAAATTTAACCAGTGTTTTCGGAAAGCGCACCAAGCCTGTATAAATAGGTATTATTTCTATTAAAATAAAAAAAATACGTTTTTCCGAATAAGATCAAAATACTTGATTTTATATTTTAATTCTGTCATCTCTCTATCAATTCATATCATCTTAATCAACGAGTTTTGCATTTATAATAAGTACGAGTGCGATTGTACATAACCTTTGCTAGTAAAAATAAATGATCCACAAATGATATATCTAGAACGTGACTTTTTTTTTTTTTTTTCTGATTCGTTAATAATTGATTACACTCGGGTGGAGCTGTACCCATAAAATGTTACGGGTCTCACCTTCAGGACCCTAAAAATTATAAATTTCGTCGACCTCATTTGCTGCGAAAAATATGAAAACGATTCTCAGTAGGGAATGAAATAAATTCAGTTATTTTCTAAAAATGTTTTGAAGCTAATTGTGTCTCTAATTTGCGTTTAGAGACCGCAAAGGACGTAGCTTAGTACATACCTAGAAGGTGCTTTTGTTTCTTTGCACCACTTATTACTACAAAGTTAAAATAATGACGTAAAGCTTTTAGACAAAACAGGTTTGCCAAGTTAAATGTCTGAGACCTGCAATACAATGTTTGCTCCACAAATTAAAATACTCAAGTCCCAAAATTTACAAAGAACATCAAAACTGCAAACATCACTAGTGTAGAAGAAAAAGCGACCTAATCGTGATTTCCATTCAACGTCAGCTAAAAGATTAGTTTTAGGCCTTAATGTAAACGAATTAGGCTAGCCAAAGGGTTACCTCCCCTACACATTCGGGAGCTGGCTAAAATGGCACAAAGTAAGAGTCTTATCAAGCGAGCAGTATGTAGGTCAAACAGGCTTTGTGAGGCCTCCCCTTTGTCTAGTTTTTGCTGCGTCTTTCGTGATGAGCCATCTTTTAGGAACGAATGGCCGAAAAGGGTCCGGCTGTCTATAATTTATTTGAGGTCAACGCACGTTTTGTGGCTCAATATGAAATGCTCAGTGCCGTACGTCGGTCTATGGGTCTGGAAGGTTATTTGTGAGGCTTTTAGAGTTACGTAGAGTATTTCGTTTGGAAATTGACGAGCATGTGAAATAAAAATGTTTTGTGGTATAATTGGCTGAACAATTTTTATGTTCGCGTGGAAATGGGTCAAAGCTTTCACCGACACTTTTTAATTTTAATAACCTAGCTATCAAAACGTGATCACCAAATTTATTTTATACATAATTGAAAATATTGAATAGCTTCTCTAATGTATGTATTTGTACATTTTTGAAGATATAAGTTGACTATAATAAATTTAAAAAAAAGGGAGCGGTTTGTTACTACAACCTCACGATCATGTTTTAGTATATTTTTTATTAAGATATGTTTAACATAAGCAAAAGAGATTAGTAAAAACAGTTTTGCGAGATAGCGACGCGCGAGATTCTGGGCCTTAGGCCTGAGCGGGGGGCGCCCGCGCGCTTTCATACAAACGTGCTCCGTAAAAAAAAAATGTATGGCTGATTGCTATAAGTTTTTACTATTTTTAACTAATTGCCCTGTAAATCCTCAGTTCAGATGCACACCGTCACGGGGGCACTTTTGTATGAACCGCGCGGGCGTCCGCTTAACACAGTTTCAGGCCTTAAAGAGATCGTGGTTCTTTACTCACCTGTTGTAAACTCAAACTCTTGACTAAAACTTGTCCCGAATGCGTGTGCCTGCCGAAGCCGACGGGCCCGAATCCGTAGCACAGCAAAGACAGTAGCAGCACCAGCGTCTGCACCGTGCTCACCCACCACGTGAAATAAGGTCGGTAGTCCGTGAGCTCGTCCAATTGCCGAACCACGTCCTCCTGATTTGCCACTGATTTCCTCAGTGATCGCCTGAAAGGAGAACATTTCACGTCAAACACAGCAATACTGTCACTATGAGTCTTAGGGCGCCTTCAAATTAGAGGCGTGAGGAAGCGCCACTGTGGCACAACAGTGATGCTTCCTGTTGTTTCATACAATATTTAGACGCACCAATACAATATTTAGACGTCTCTCTGTGGCGCCACAGTGGTGCGTCTAAATATTGTATGAAAACTAGTAGAAGCACCCTTCCGTAGTTTTCTATTTATACTGCTCCATCGGTTGTTATGAAGTAATGGTCAGTGACAAATTTAATAATTTGAAATTAAGCAGTATTGAAAAATGAACAATGAACAAACTTCAGAATGATATTATCGCGATCTTGCTCTATTTATGTAAGTTTTCATAGTTAAAAAATAACGTAAGCAATACGAGAACTTGAAAGATACACGGAAAGTTATTTTACCATTGTTCTCAGTTATAAAACACCCAAAACCTACACTGCAGTGCAGCAATAGTGCAAAATATATAGAATAGAGATTCTGTAAAAGATAAAAAATGAAAATCATTTTCACGACTTATAACCGAACAAAGAAAGACTTTTACAAAAAGATTACAAAATCCTTTGAAAGTAAAAGAAGATGAATAAAGTTAATATTGAAATAGAGATAAAAAGTTCATCAAACAAAATTCTTTACGACAAGAGTTCTTTTCAACCGACTTCAAAAAAGGAGGAGGTCATCAATTCAGTTGAATGCTTTTTTATGTTTGTTTCCTCAGAACTTTGTTGTTTATAAACCGATTCAATTTTTTTGTCTGAGAGAATATACTTACAGATTGGTCCCATATAAATTTCATCAAAATCGGTTCAGTATTGAAATCAAATGAACTGAATTGTTCTTCACACAATTATTCGCCCCGGCCTCGCCTGCCAAGCTTCGTAGGCCACTACCAACTAAGCCACGGTGCCGTCAAAATAACAAGAAAGGACAGGCCCAATGATTTGTTATCCGCAATATCATTGATACAAAATCTCGGGATACAGGATATTCGTGGGAGACCGGCAATAGCGCAATAAATAACACCCCATGTCATATCCAGGACTTCAATTCAAAAACACATTAGTTTCGTACAACCAATTTTTAAACGAAGTTTGCGTAAACATCATTGTAAATAACCATAAAGCATGCCAAAGATGATAAATTAAATTGAAGTAAAGTTTAGAAGATTCGTAAAAAGTAAAAAAAAAAGTTTAATTGTATTTAAAATCAAACCAAAATATCATTGACAATAAAAAAGGTTTGAAATAACAAGTGCTCTTAAATAATCTCACAATGAAAATGTAAAACTGAATGTCCGAAAACGTACTTACTTTGTGTCGATACTTGTCTAGACTCATACGAGACGAATAAAATTCATATTGTTTTTCAATTCGTAATTCTTACCAAACTTATCTCTACCATATATAAAGAGATAAGTTGAGGTCTAAACTAAATTATAACCAAAGGTCTACCTTAAGTCTCTAAGGTCTACCCTACACACAAAATATTTTTTTGATTTAACAAAGGTTTTTAGTTCGTAATTACGTATCTACATAGGTACCTATGTACCGATATCGTTTCACATCTTTCAGTTGCAATGTGTGTTACGATTGTTGATGCCAAAAACATAGAAATAGATATACATAGGTACCTAATTTTGTAATACCTACAGTTAAAAGACAATACAAAATTTTAAAAAAGCAATGCGTGACCAAAAAGGAATTATTAAAACATTGCTTTGATAGTACCTTACCAAATTATTCAAGTTTTCATTACTAAAAGTAATTCATTTAATTAAGCGAATTGACGTTCAATTGAGTAATTTATAGCAATTTGTTGGACGATTAAATTACATCAGCTCTCTAACGTCAACGAAATGAATTACATTGCGAGGGGTAAGGGAACACGCGACTTGGAAATTAAAATGAATTCGACTAGGTAGAGTCGTTGGCTCTACCGTAATTTGCTATACTAGCTGTAACTAGCTATCTGTAACGGTTTTATTTACGAAGATAGTTTACAGCATTTAAATAAAAGTAAAAGCCAAAGATAAAGCCGTGTTGGCCGAGTGGGAGGTGCCTCGACTTTCGATCCGAAGGTCGTAGGTTCGAAGCCAGTCGTACACCAATGCATTTTCTGTTAAAAAAAAACTATGTATGCATTATAACACATGCTTAGCGGTAAAAGAAAACATCGTGAAGAAATCGACGAAAGAACCTACAAAGTTCGAAAACATGTGTCAAGTTCACGAAAGGAGCCTCTTTGTGGCGCGCTTGAAATCATTTTACCACCCACCCTGGTTCGAAAAAACTAGTGACACGATAAAAAGAAGAAAATAAGAGTAAGTTTAACCTTCCTATTTTTAATATTTAATGAGTATATAGCATGTATAGCAGATATGCAGATGTTGCTTCAATGCAGCTAAAGCAAGTATAGAACGATCCCTACAAAATCTCCTAAATATGACGAACACATGTCCTGTTTCTACCTGCGTGTTTTTTAATAATGGGACTTAGCAATTCTTTAATATGCGGAATGAGTACATTTAAAAAACTATTAATAATTTACCTTCAAGAGGAATGTTTAAGAAAAACTTTATATCGAAGAAAAGTTTATCGTGTATGCCACTTTATAGTAACTTTCTAAATTCCGTTCACTGGTAGATACTAAAGAATCGAACACAGTCAATGACCGAAGCAGCTATTGTTATACAGACTTCAAGAATTCAAAGAAAATAATAACGTTTTTCTTTGATATCTTATCGTATTAGTTTAAGCACCTATCCTGTTTTATTTCTTGCTTTGTACCAACGGCCTTCTGAAGGATGTTGCCACCAACTTACAGTCTGCCATCATGAGGCACTGGATGGCGATTATTAAACCTATTAATAAACTGGTAACACAATAAATAAATAGATTTTCAATAGAAATTATAATTGAATAAAGTTGCCCACATACCTAAGGTGTACCACATACTAAATGCCTAGAGTGTAAAATGTGTTGTTTTTGGTTTTTGGTTTTCTTTTTTTTTGTCATGAGGTATTCTTTGTTTTCATTTAAATTGTTTGTGTTAATTTTCTGTGTGACATTTTAATTTTAATTGTATTGTATTTTATGGATCTCAATCTGAAATAAAATTTGATTTATTTTATTTATTTATTTATTTGTGTGGAAAAAACATAATAGATAATAACATAGATTTATAATAAACAGTAACACAACTCTAAATCATAAAGAAAAAATGTCTTTACACCAACCATTTTGATGTTCTAGGAATCAATTAATATTCAGGTCTCACCTCATAATAAATTACAGAACAATTACTTTGACTTTTACAAGCCTTTTGTGAAAATGTAATGACGTATTCGTTAATTGGAAGTAGGTACACACTGTTATATTATCAATTTATTAAAAAAATAACGCTATCTAGTAAGTATCCAAGTACTTATCGATTTAAAAAAATCTAATAATTTTCTAGGTACATTTTTTTATTTACATATAATATTTATTAAGGTTTTTGAGACGGTAATCTGCAGTTTAAAATTGAAAATAACTCTAGATAGCTCCAAATCACGCTAATATGGCGCAAGTATAGGCAGGATTTTCACCCGACTTCAAAAAGGAGGAGGTTATATATTCGGTTGAAGGTTTTTTTTTTTTCTAATGTTTGTTACCTCAGAACTTTGTTATTTATTAACCGATTTAAAAAAAAAATTGTTTGAGAGGATATACTTTCAGATTGGTCCCATACAATATACATCAAAATCGATTCAGTAGTTTAGTTTTTATATCCAAATAACTGAAAAAAATATGTCGTCGAAGTAAACAAAATTGCGTATTTTGCTTCCCTGTGATTTTTCAGTGGTGTATACGGTAATTAAAACACAGTCCAATTGAAGTCGGTTGTCTATGTTTTTGTAAAACCGTGATTATTATGTTTTTGAATCGCGCCATAATTTTTACTTGCATGCTCGTACTTTGAGATTCCGCTGAAATCTCTTGGATATGCTTTAGAATCTTACCTTTGGGTTACCTTATCTCGATACCAAGTGGATGCAGCCACAGGTAGGAAGGAGCTATAGTAAAAAAAGCTTGCGTAGATTCATAAGGGTGCGTTACCACTGACGATGGGCGAAGTAGAGAGGAGCGGACCGTGAATTGGCCAATCACATTGATCGGAGTGGAGATTTCGAGCAGTCATCATCATCATCAGACCACATTAGTCCACTGCTGGACGTAGGCCTCTCCCATTTCGCGCCACTACGCCCGGTCTTCGGGTCTCCGCATCCACTTTTTACCGGCTGTCTTCCGCAGGTCGTCGCTCCACCTGGCCGGAGGGCACCCTACACTACGTTTGCCGATACGCGGTCTCCACTCAAGAACCACCTTCTCCAGCGGTTGTCGGTAATATCGAGCACTGTGGCCAATTCACGGTCCGCTCCTCTCCACTCCGCCCAGCTACGCGTACGTGGAATCGACTCTAACTGGTAAAGTGTAGGTTCATCTCGAAACTTGAGTACTCTATAACAAGTTAATCCACTGAGTCATCAGTGAGTCATTATGACTTCTATCACAGCGACCCTAATTATGATTACCGGTCCTTTATTAATTTTCCTCACATTAATTTCCTGTTTTATACCTACTGGCAGTCCCTGCAATGTTGTAAAATACTTTAGTAGCTTAGGTTGGATGTTATTGTATTGATAAAGTTTTGTTACTACCTACTTGCGCAAACTTTATAATGCCACACAACTTTATTTTATAATGTAGTTGACTTCTATGTATATGTATATATACAAAATACAACACAACTATTTTTCACAACATACATAGATATGACAGTAGATGCTGGATGCTTTTTCAAAAATACATTTTGTTCACGGTCGTAGCATAAACAATAGGTTAATTATAATGTTACGCTACCATTATTTGATGTCATTCAGTTAAAAGAAAATACAGTAGGTAGACACATTACCATCTTGAGTAAGTAAAAATTATTATACCAGCCGACTGTACCCGAAGTTTTTTTATTACATCTAAGCATTGGGAGCCCAGAAGCCCAGTCCAATTCACTCCCCACGAAATATTTTTCGTGTTCGTTGTTTTCACGTCAATATGAATGATGCTTATTTAGATTACCTCTTAGCAACAAAAGATAAGTCGGTAAGTATAGAAAGGGAAGTCGCTTCTCGGAATAGTCTCTGCTTTTGTAAAGTCCCAGAAAAGATTTTAAAGCAGATAGCATTAAATAAACCAACCTTGTGTTTACTATGTATTTGTAATTTAAATCAAATCTTTGACCCGTAATAGAAGGCTTTGAACTGAGTTTAAGTTGAAGCTATTTTAAAGTAATAGAAATAAGATAAAGTGAATCGCACCATTCGGTCGTTGACTGGTCGTCGACCGATACCTACGCACTTAGATCGTCACTATTCTTTGACACATTCAATTTGTTTTAGCACAATACAAACTCTAGTTAGAGAATCCTTTTAACTTTCGACAAGCCAAAAATAAAATTGCTTACACAAAATAATAATCTGCCGTCGACCTACTCGCTTCAAAAAACGTGATAAGAATTTTAGGAAAACAATTATTATAGGAAACTGGATCAATTGGCATCATAAAATAATCTAAAACATTAATTTCATTGTCACAAACCATAGGTACACTATTTTCCAAAAAAATCTATATAATTGCCGATTAATAAATTAAGTCAAATTGTTTACTTCGAACACCTTTGATAGACGCTTGCTATATAATGCTGGTCTAGTCGCTACGTCCTTATTAGTCATCGAGCGCACGCCACTCGATGACAAGGACCTATAAAATATAGGACCTCTTACTATCAGTAGAATAAAGAACGCTACACTATCTTTTAGAAGAATAATGAGTTCTACTCGATTATACTCATTCTTTAATTCAAAAACTTACCTAAAAAACCGGCCAACAACGCCCATGCCGAACTGCCTCCGGTTGGAGTTGTCCGCCAAGGGCTCCAGCATCGGCGTGTGTATCCTGGCACCCCCCGCGCCCCAGGACACACTCCGCTCCGGCCTTCGGTACTCCACCACTATGGGAGACCTCGTTCTGCAATACAACATATTGGAATAAGCCTAAAGTGCACGAAAGGAGCCTTTTCGGGGCCCACTTGAAATTCTTTGACCACACCGCACAAGTTTGAAAGAACTAGTGACACGATAGGAAGAAGAAACCTAAAGAATAAGATGTTTTCTTTAATCATACCTATAGTGAAATATAATTAAATAAATGTTTAGTTTTTTTTGGACAAATTTGTATTTAGTTGTAAGATTAGTATAGTATTATTATATAGCATAGTGCATTAGGTTTATTGTTAATTATTTGTCTACTTGTTACAAATAAATAATCTTTTGATTTAATTACTAAAATGTTCAAAAATATTTATTACAAACCGTGAGAAATGAAAAAAATACACCAATCACGTCTTATCATCAAATCAATAGAACCTACACGTAATGTAAATAAATATAGGATTACCTACTCTTTATTCTGGTACCAAACGGGAAAAGCTGTGACCCTACGCGATTTAAGAATTGGTCATAAGATGACCATAAGATGATTTTTGAACATAAGATGATTTTTGAACTTGACCTTTTCGTCAAATAAAGTATTTATAGTATCGAATTTGCCTTATAACTGGCCTTTGTAGACTAATGCCTACTTGCACCAAACTGTCAAAGTGCCTAATCATTTATTTTACTCGCTTGGAAGATCTTAACAGTCCAGATTCAGAGCGAGTAATAAAGTAATTGTTTAGAAACTTTGACAGCTGTACGTGTTTATACTAAAGTCATTAAAAGCTATTCAAGTGTACTTGTATGATTTAATAATGCAAAATTGTTTAAAAACAATTTTATATTAATATGACCTCTATTCTTCTTGAACTTTAAACAACGCTGAACGTGAATAAACTCTCAAATTGCTCGCAGAGTGAGCGAATGAAATGAATGTAGTCAGTGAATATCAGCAACCACAGAGCAGTTGAGTTGAGCTCCGCTTCTCATTATCTTTGAGCCTTATATTATGGAACCTACGCAACTTGTTTATTATGTGTTTTATGAACCAGAAGGGGGCTATCGCTGAAACCAATTTAAATCCCTATTCAGTTTCAATAACATTTCAGCTCCATATTTTGTTAGCACTCTTGAACAAAATTCAAGATCGATTTCAGAATGAAGACCGCGTTGTCGGTTTTGTTAAGTTATCTGTGTTAGTATCGTATTCAAGAGTGCCTAATTGCATGGAATTTAACTGAAACGGGATTTATGATTGGGTTCGTAAGTTAGCGGTAGCCTTTCTAGTCTTACATTCGTTTGACCTACTTGTTTGTCGGGCACATGCATGTTGAAAACTCATTTATTTTGCAATTTTTATGACATTTTTTTTTCACATATCCATTACGTAGGTATGTTATTAGTACTCTAGTGTAGTATAGCTTCCTAAACAATTTTAATGCCATTCCTATTTATTTTATTACACTAAGTAGGTATTATATATTCTGTCACAACTAAAAAAACATTTCCGTTTGAAATTATTTAAATGAACCTGTGCTAAACAAATATATATTTTATATATATAGCATAGGTATAAAAATATATATAAAACTTCCACATAATATACAAAGATATATTATATTGAGAAGAGATTAAATCTCCAATACCCGATACCCATGTCACACAGATTTGGGTAGAAGTTATCTCTGTCAGACACTCGACTACCGAAACATGTATTTATTTATTATTCCGAAAGTGTATTTATTGATAAGCATAAAGTCGTAGCAAAATGTATTTGGAAAAATAATAATTCATCTATTATTGCTTTGAATTATGAAGCTGCTTAAAAATAGACATGTACTCGTATCGTATAAAAAACAAAATCATCTTATAGCAATCATTATTTTATATTTTGAAAAATAAAACCCAGAAACAAATATTAGTTTTTGTGCTGAGCATAGAACGTGACGAGAAAAACATTTATGAAAATTCATCATCTACTCTACAGCTTAAATTCTCTTCATATTTGGCCAGCATTAGCATATTGTCCCTCAAGCAAAAACCTCTCTTCATTTAAATTTGTCTAATAAGTTTGTTCGATAATGTGACAGGGTTAATAAAGCCTTGGCCACATTATTAAGTTAAATAGGTGAGTAGGTAAAGTACCTTTATAACACATTTGCTCGTAAAGGGTCTATTATTGCACCAATTTCAATATCGTATTGTATCTCATTACGCACTAGTGCGGTAATGTAATTAAAAAAGGAAGGTATATCAATGTTCTCCGTTTAAAACGAACGATACTTTTTTTAAATCTTAGCATAGAGTTTTTATGTCAGAAAAGTGGTCAAACAACATTTTATGAAAAAATTAACTTTGGGAGAAAAAATATAATAAATAAACATTTAATTCTCTAATTTAAATTATATTGACCATAAATTACAACCATTTAAATGTAACAAAAGACAAAAATATTAATTTACTTTATAATAATACTGGCTGTTTTGTGCCTTTGCCTTAAAAAAAAGCGCTGATGCGCGCGCATCGCTAATTTGACAACCAGTAAAAATTATTCCGCGCGCTGTTTCTTTTCGCTGTATTGTTTTTATTTGAAAATGTCATCAAGTCAGAGTTTTATTTATTTCCTCGCAAATGTGTTATAAAACGTCGTATGACATACGTGCGCTTTACAATTACAGCCTCTGCTTTCTTGTAGCCCTCACCTACGGCTTGGGCTAGCAATATCGCCTCGGCTGTAATTCTCAACTTACCGCACTTATATCATAATGTACCTACTATTACCTACTGCTGTTAAGCTAATTAATCTGTCAAGCTAACGTAACATCACAAGGATGGGAGTGCTTGATGAAGATTATTAGCTTAACTTTGCTTGAAGTTAGCGCAGCAAGTTTATGCATCTTGCGTTGTATAAAGCAGTTAGGTAGAGTACCTACAGCTCGTAGTTAGAACGGCTTTATAAACTCTACGATGAGGAAATATTTGAAATAATAATGAACTTGCATTGCATTTTGGTTTAAGTTTTAGCGAGCCTAAATACTCTTTAGATGTTAGTCGGCCACACGAAAGGTAGTTAAGTACACGAAAGGAGCCTCTTTAAGGCACACTTGAAATCCTTTCACCACACTGGTTCGAAAGAACTAGTGACACGATAAGAAGAAGAAGTCGGCCACAAAATCTCTCATAAATCATGTTATTTTGTTGTAAAATAATTTCATATTTTTATGCTAGAATGACATCGAACACCAACGACCCAACACTTCCATTTTAACAATAATTTGTTTTATAGGAGAGGTAAACTTTTGATTTTTCTTCCACATTTAGCATGCAAGTAATTTTTTTGAGTCTGAAACAGTCATCGTTCTTGAAATTTTGAGTAAACTAGAGTAAACTAGAACCCTTGTGAGTAAACTAGAGCATTGCCACCCAATTGTTAAAAAATCATGAGCATTGCCAGAGTTTCAGATCGCATCGTAAAGTAAAGAAGGGTTTTTCCCTTGTTTGATAGTCAAAACTCGTGTGTATAAACAAGTACTTGCCCCACGGGACGAACATTTAGAAGCATTGTTATCCGACAAAGCAAACATCTAAACAATTATGTATGCCACATAAGCAGGCGGCCGTGCCCAGAATTGTTATTAGAAAAACAAACGAATGGAAAATATACGTGGCCAAAGAACCTGTGTTTGAATTTCTCAATACTTTTCATTGCACGTTTTGAAAAATTTGAACTATTTGCACGAACGTTTGAATATGCAAATACTTATTACGATTTATGTATCGGTCCATAACAGCTCTTTGTATGTGTTAGTACTTGTATTTTGGAATTATGAATACATTTTTCTATTGTATTGTATATTATTTAATTTAAGGCTTTAAAATTTTGTAAATAAGTAAAACTAGAATAATAAGCAAATATTTAAGTAGGTATTTGGATAAAAAAAAACTTGTATTGTATTGTAATGCGTTTTGGTAATAACTTATCCGCAATTATCTAAAAACTGTACCTACCAAAATAATGAAATAGATAATGAGAAATTTGAGGTCGCAGACCTTCCGTTATGACGTCATTGTTCTGCGTTTATCCCAACAGGGCCGTAAAGCGAGAGTTGTAGTATGATGACGTCACGAGACAGTTTTATGAGTCTCCATATTTTTATTATTATGTTGATACTCTTTCAGAATACTAAAATAACCTTTATAACGAAGTCTGATTGAGTATTTTTCCCTATTTTCCCCTCATTCTGATGCGTGAGCGGCGTCGCGACGCGCGTAGAATACGTTGTTGATTTCAACGTTGTTCTGCAGCGTTAACGTCAATGCGTGTCTATGAACTTATAGCCTTACTTGCAGTGATCTTATCCTTTAGTAGATTCATCAGTGACATTCCCTTCGTCCTGATGGACGCAGCGTCGAGCTCGGCGGCGTGAAGAATACGTCGTTGATTTCGACTTTGTTCTGCAGCGTTAATGTCAATGCGTGTCTATAAACTTATAGTTTACATGGAGTGATCTTATCCTTTAGATCCATCAGTGACATCCCTCTCGTCCTGATGGACGCAGCGTCAACCTCGGCGGCGTAAAGAATACGTCGTTGATTTCGACGTAGTTCTGCAGCGTTAGTGTCAATGTGTGTCTATAAATTTGTAGTCTCATAAGCAATAATCATACCCTTTAGATCCATCAGTGACATCCCCTTCGTTCTGATGGACGTAGCGTCAAGCTCGGCGGCGTGAAGAATCCGTCGTTGATTTTGACGTAGCTCTACAGTGTTAACGTCAATACGTGTCTATAAACTTATAGTCTAAAGCTCCGTACTCAGATTTGGTATTACTCGATAGTTTTACTCCATAACGAGTAAATATAAAGTTTAAACTTTGGTTTTCTGTTCGTTGACTTTTTGGTTTAGTTGAACTAAAGTTAAGTTAATTAAAACCTTTGTTTAGAAATCAAGCGGATTTATTACTAAATATATTTATATAATTTGTTGCATATAGTCTCTTTCCTTTTTAATATTCTATTTAATCCTCTTTCGCCTTCTTATCTCCGTGAACGCTTTAAATTTCTAGTGCCCCGTGGGAAGCCTTGCAGGTCAAACAAGTCCCTTCTTCTAAAAATTCCCGACCATTCTTCGAGTCGCTACAGTGACTCTTTCACTATACACGCAGTGAATCTGTGGAACTCCCTTCCACACATTATTCGCGCTAGCCCTTCTCTAAAGATCTTCAAAAGTAAAGTAAAAGAGCATTATCTCACTTCCTAAATATTGAGTATAATATGTATATATGTATGTATAATAAATATGTATTTAAAGTAGTATATTATGAATTTTTATTTATTATGTATAGTATTTTCGTAGTTAATAACTTATATATGTAAGTGCAAGTAAGTGTACACAAACCTACCATTACAATACTGTCTCTCTATACTCAAAGGTTTGCTGGAAGAAAACTCTTTTAAGGGTTAAGCTCGCCTATGTACATGCCTTTTATTAATTACGTGTGTTAATAGTTTTTATGTGTGCAATAAAGAATTTAAGAACTCACAGCTTGAAGGCTCGCATCGAGCCTGCTCGATGGAATTAAGGCTCGAACGGTTCGGTGAATACTGAACAGTGCGCGTCACTTGATAAATTAATGCTGAATGTGTGGACGAAAGTCCACGCCATGGTTTTTACTCGATCGAGCAAAACCGTAAGTGAGTACGGAGCTTTACATGCAGTGATCTTACCCTTTAGATCCATCAGTGACATCCCCCTCGTCCTGATGTGTGAGCGGCGTCGAGCTCGGCGGCGTGAAGAATACGTCATCGACTTCGACGTCGTCTTGCGGCGTTGACGCACTACCGCGAAATGATCTTGACCATTGCGCTGAAGTGGACTGCCGCGATTTTCTTGTCACCGCCTATGAAAAAGAACAAACTTAAGGTTCTTCTCAATTACATTACAAAGTATTCATATACGTAGTAAAATTATATTGCTCGTCGTACAAACTTGAAGAAACCTACATTAAAATCTTCGAGAATTCAGCAAAAGGAGTTAGCACGTTATACGTCAGAATCTGCTAATATAATTTTCTGCCATTTTTGACGGGGGACGAGATAAACACGCATTGCACACGCGCCTAACAAAGCTTATTCATGTAAACGCACACTACAATAATCTCGCACACCATCTTAAAATATGCACACAGTTATCAAATACAGCGTATAGTTTTATTTAACGTGAGTGGCCAAGAAGGGTATATGGCCAGCAGAGGGGTACGACTGGCAATTACATCTCCATTGGTTAGATTCTCGAAGTTTATTTGTTTTTATATAGAAGGAAAACTAAAACAAAACATAGTTTTTATAAAACCAATGATCCAAAGCGTCTACCATAAGACATTTCTCTCCTAACATTACTCTTCGAGATACCGTTTGAAAAACAAGACTGAGGATCTCTCACGACGGAAGCAGTAGTATTTCGTCGTCGTGGCAAGTCCTTTCCGAGGATATCGCTCAGCGGAACTGAGAGACACAGTCTTAGGTAAAAAGCCTTACCGCCTTGCTTACCTTTGATAGTTACATAATTTGTGTTACATATTTAGGACTTTCAGGGAATGATGCCAAAGTAATTACTTGCTGTTTCAGCAATACTTTATTATTATTACTTAAGTTTTATTTAAATGCAACCGCCGTTGTAATCCTCTGAAGGCCTTAACATATACATATTAATTAATTAATAAATGTATTGCACATTTCAGACAAAGATATCTAGCCCCAAACTTAGCAGAGCTTGTACTATGAGAACTAGATAAAATGTGATTTTATTCATGGAATACATAAAAATAATCCAGACTCAGGAGAAAGACAGGTGCATATCACACATTTTTTTTCTTATTGTACAAAACAAATATTTTAGACACTCCACACATCGCCATCTAGCCCCAAACTAAGCAGAACTTGTACTATAGGAACCAGATGACTGATACAATACTTAAATACTTTTTTTTGTACAAACATACATGGAATAGGTATATTGAAAACACACAGACTCAGGACAAACACTAATGTTTCTCCTGAAGCGCAACTCTCCACTACCAGCGTCGTCAAAACTATATAAAACTATATTCTGAGGTAGTTATTCTATCTAAGCTGTGCTGCGACGCTCTGTACCGTTATTTACGACGCCATAACGGTCGAGTCGATCCCAAAAGACATCGCTTTTATAATTTATCGCGCGGAAATATCTTAGCCTAATTCGTCCGTCGTATATTATAATAAAAATTCCCGGGGTTAAGGGTCCCTTACATAAAATGTGTAGCTGATCGACAAAGGTAACGGAACGGGATTCTAATACTGTCCGAGTCTTTTTATTGGATTATAAGTTGGCTGGTTATGGTCAATGATAAGGTGTAGAACTGTAGGTATTAT
Organism: Lobophora halterata; assembly: GCA_932526365.1. Classification (NCBI taxonomy): domain Eukaryota; kingdom Metazoa; phylum Arthropoda; class Insecta; order Lepidoptera; family Geometridae; genus Lobophora; species Lobophora halterata. The sequence goes on from OW052012.1 coordinate 7,095,884, forward strand.
GGTCCGGCTATAACCATATACCTAAAATGTACTACTGTTGGACTAATATGAGGGAGCAAATAGTCACTTTAAAACTTTTAATATTTTTGACTCCATTTTTTATGATATTGCAATCCTGAAATGCTTTTTATTGAGCAAGTAAATAAATACACTTCAGAGATATACCTATAAAGAATTTTAAAATACTATTATTTTACAAATAATTGTTGTTAAACGAAACAAACATAATACAACAATTAATACAAACGTTGTTGTTAAATATTTCTTAGACACACTCGTAACATAAATCCGGCTATTTCTACTCGTGCTTCAATATTATTCCTCGCACGGCGCGAACAGTTTATGTAACAAATTGTAGTTACAATGTACAATCATAATCAGTCTATGAACCAACTTCCGCTACGTGTGCTACGAGAGTTCTACGAGGCTACGAAAGCTCTACGAGACTACAGGCTACGGCGTAGCCGCATCCTATCTATATTTACAGGCGAAAGGATGGATGAAGGGATGGTTAGATGGATGTTTGCACACATACATAAATGCATACATTATCGCACGCATTATATACATTCTACCTTTACTACGTAGTAAAAAGTTCCGCAAAGCTTTAGGCAAGTTTCACCGAGCACAAAAGGTCGACATTAAATCCTTACGTCAGACGGTGTCGGATTTCACACGAGTGTCAAAGCGCTTTTAGCGTGTAGTTAAAGCACATTTAAAACATCTACAAACTCTGTCGGATGTTTACCTAACTTTAAAATGGATAGAAACTAGGTTAGCAGCTAACTACGCCACCTGTGGCCTAAAGGTCTGCTAGTAATGGAATTTGCAAGTACGGTAGCAAAAGTGGACTTCATACTTATAAACTTTAAGTCAAATACACTCTAGAGCAAATCATACTAGTAATTTATAACAAAAAAAAATTGTGAAGATAGATGAACGTTTGGTCGTTGGATTTTCGTTGCTCAATCATGCCAAAACTTCTAAACCAATTTAGCTGAAATTCAGTATGGGTATAGTTTATTGGCTGAAGATAAAGGGAATTTTGTATCTAGATCCCACGCAGGTGAAGCCAGTAACTAGGCGTGGTCTCAGAAGCCTTATCACCAAACTTTTTGACTAGCGTATTGATATCTGAGCTGTCGCAGAAGGTTTATCAGTTTGTATGAGATGTTTGAAATGTACAAACTGTTGACTTTTCTGCAACGGCTTCGATATGAATACGCTTCAAAAAAAGTTTGGTGATAGAGTTACTAAAATTACTAAATACTTCCTAATACTGTCACTTAGCTGCGTTGTTTACAATAAAAAAAAATACCTATAAAAGTGTCGAAACTTTTAGAGAGCAATATTTTCATCCACGGAATGTCTTAGTAATATTTAATGTATCTTATGACTTAGTTTATAAGGTCTAATTCTCCTTAAACATCCTGGAGCAGCTTTTGTCTAATTAGCTCGCTGCTTTAACTACAGCCAGGTATTAATTACCCAGAGACATTTTTGTAAAGTTATCTCAGACAAATTAAGTCAGGTATAATGAATAGTCTACCTAGACTCTACTAAGGACTTGGATTAGCATGAACAAAACCTATTTACTTATGCCTAAAAATATAACATAATAAAGCAGAAGACCCCGAATTTCTGTACATAAGTTTTGTTTGCCGAAAACGTGTTTATACGAGGTTAAATAACATGGCCCAATTTTTTTTTATTATATGACTTCGTACGTTTGTTTGTGTGTCGTCACGTAAAAACTACTGAACGGATTTAACTTTACAATATCATATATAGGCTGTTTAAAATTACGCTACATCTTTTCAGAGGGTAGATATAGGAATATAAGTTTAGCATTGATTGACTTGCTTCGTACTGACACTTTGCTATTCTAACATCGACAAAAAATATTTCTTCAACGGGTGACGAAGTCGCTCGCGGGTCATCTAGTACCTGAATATTATAAGAAATGCGCACGTTACACATTTAAAGCCTATAATATTTTCTAGTTATAAATTTGGAATTTTTTAAATTCGATTTTGTGTCAGGATCAAAAATCTGAACTGTCTAGGATTGGCTATTCATCTAAGGTCCCAAAGTATTTTTACACTGAACAGCCTAGTGAGCGCAAAATTTCCCTGTGATTTATTCCTTTTTGGGTAAAAGGGCGGAGAGTATTTGCATAAGCCCGTAATTCTTAATCAATTTAATAGAGAGTCAATTTCGGTTAAATTTATTACATTGCGCTCCGCCCTATCGTCGTTTATTTACGACAAAAAATGCATACCAACAAACACAAGCATGGTACGGAATGATTTATCTATTTATTTGTACAAAATATCAGAATACAGTAAAATATACACTATACGTTAGCCTCTATGTAATTTTTTATCCACCGCCATGGGGCACATAAGATTTTGTAGTTGCCAATACTAAACCTTTTTATTGCTTGCGATTATTTTTTTTCCTCTCCTTGAATAGAGGGTTTCAAGTGCACCTCGAAGAGGCTACTTTCGTGCACTTGACTCATGTTTTAAAACTTTTTAGGTTCTATGACATGCCAGTTTCCTCGCACTGTGTTGTGTAATGTATATATTGTTAAATTAGAAAAATCCATTGGTGTACGACCGAGATCGAACCCACGAACTTCGGATCGAAAGTCAAGGCACCGCAAGTCGAGTGGGACTCAACCAACACGACTTTTACCATACAATAAATACTTCTTGTTGTATCATGAAGGAGGTAAACACATTACTAGGAGATACATCGGTAAATAAGTACTCACAGTAACAACATAAGACAAGCCAGAGAGCGTGAGCCTCGCCACGCTCTCCTTGCCAGGGTGCGGTGGAGGCGGCAGGGGGGGATCTTCGAGCGACGCCGGCGCAGGTAGAACGTCGGGTCGCTCGCGCACGCGCCCCCGCGCCTCCCTGGGTGCCGCGCCCGATGCTCCATACATACTACACATAGAAAATAAATTGACACATTTGTTATATTTTATTTATACCTACGTGGTTGCATGCTGTGTTCACTGCCGTTACAAATAACACTGTTTTCTTTCAGAGACCCCGTTCGGCAGGCGGCCAGCGCTGGCGTTACGTCGCCGCGGCTTCCGGGTCGCGTCGACGCTGTGCGGACGCTGGCACGACGACGACGCTCGAAAAATGCTAGTGTGGGGGTCTCTTATAAGTAATAAGGTCAAATAATTGTATGTTCTAGTGATTATTTCAATTAGTGAACCTTCTTCTTCTTCTTATCGTGTTACTCTAGTTCTTTCGAACCAGTGTGATGAAAGGATTTCAAGTGCGCCTCGAAGAGGTTCCTTTCATGCACTAGTGAACCATATAATAATCTTTATATCCAGCCTCTTGCATCCTCTGTTGGGTATAGGCCAGGCCTCTTCTTCTATTAAATAAAAAAAAATAGAGGGTAAGAGATCCTCTAGTTACTATCTGCTAAATGCTCAGATCTCATCAAAGCAGTTTTCCGACTTTTTCTTAAGATAAACGAGTGATAAGTCGAGATACAGGTCGCTCAACGAAAGCTGGCGCTGTCAAAGTACTCGCATTAATGCAATTAGAATATTTAACCCCTACCAAATGTGCATTGGCACACCAGATATCATCAGGATAAATATTTTATTAGTTAGTGACAATGTAAATCATTGTTATATTATTTAAACAGGTTATTGATTTGTGTGACATTTTGAGTTACAAAGAACGTTTTTTGTACAGACTAATCGATTTGTTTTATCACGATAACAGTAATGTGTTTTCTCTATCAATGTACTGTAAGTATCTATTTAGATGATTGATCAAACATCTTGATAAGTATTGAAAAATTAAAGCTTATTTTGGTCAATAAGCTCAAGTTTCAATTTTACCATTGCCTTGCGGCATACATATACCTATATGTCTCTAGATTCTAGTTTACAGTCAGCATTACAGACATTTTGTGTGGTATTCAAATTCAATCTTTGCTTGCTTGACATGATTTTCCGATCCTTCAAAGCTTGATCAAAATAGTTGACCAAATACCACAAATACTCTGCCCATCGTCCCGCCAAAAGGCATCCCGTCTGAATTCAATAGAACCTACTATCTTTAATTTCACGTGGCAACATCAAAGGCGGTTACAGAAGGCACTCGTAAACAAACAACATTTTTACGGCTTTTGCGAATTGCTACAAGTGAAAAATTCCGTCTCAAATATTTTTATTTATTTTTTCCTTTTACGAAGGCAATAGGTTTCATCTTCTTTCGCAAAATAATTTAGCTAATATTATTATTCCTCATATTTAAATAAATAAATTTCTTAGGATTTCACACCACTTCTTCTAGTCCTTTAATTTGGGAAACATTGTGAAAAGAAGAGATACACGTATAAATTTAATATTTATCTTTTATTCAAAATTGACTTGCGTCCTATTTCCTCCTTTTCCTAGTCCTATTTGTTGTATTGTTCTTTATTTTTAAACCTTAACCAAACACACATCAAAATATAAGTAAAAATAAATACATACAACCGCCTTAAAAAAATCCTCCTTCTTAGAAGACAGAAAAAGGACAGAGGCCTTTGCAAACCACCTTCTTTTTATACTCCACAATAATTATTTCCGGAAATTTCTACTCGATGCTGGCAAATTGCGTACTATGTGCGAGTATACTCGTATGCCGCAAATGAAGCAAATACGCAAACAGTCTAGCTATTAAATTGTTTAACTGTGACAGGAAGTTTAATACTTATGTACCCACTAGAGGTTACCGCCGAGGCAGCCGCAAGCTCATTAATGCCCTTGTTAATTTCTGACTCTGAACTTTGCCCGCGAATCTGCGTTCAGACAGAACCATACTAGAAGACCATTGCACAAAATATTATCTCTTAGCTGTACCAAATATTATTCAAGCTATTTGAAACGAGTTATTCCAAGCTACCAATAGAATGAATAAATACCGATGCTTTGAGCTTTCACGCTAACTTTTGAAATCCTTGAGATGTTTTCGTCGACGTCGCATTCTTAGAACGCTTTTGGTAGCGGTTCCTAGATAAATAGGATTTCAGAAAATTTAGTAGAGTATTGCAATTTTTTTGTAGGTATTTAGTTAACTTAGTAACTAGCTCAAGGGTCTGTTGTACATTAATTGATGCAGAATATTACCTACTGATTAACTGAAATAGGAAAGTAGTTTTAATTGCTTGCGATATTTTTCTATTTAGTAACTACTAATACAGGCCCTGAGCAAATTCATTTCTTAGACGCATTATGGATTTTATGCCAAATCTTGATTTAAACTAAAACTAAAAATAGAAGTAGTTACAGTTCGATCTAAATTGAAAATTCAAATATTAGCGTACCTGGAATGCACTGTACCTAACCTACCTACACACCGGTTAAACAAACCGAATGTTGAGAAAACATAGTCGAGCAGCGGAAATTGGATCTTGTTTCCGTTTTGTTCGATTTTCATGGTTACATGGTTACAGTAGCGTTTCAATTCATTCGTAACTTTTCTCGCACTTTGGAAACGTTAATTGTTTAAAATTAAAAACACGGACACTCGATTGAAATACTTCATTCATACATCATTGTTACTCGTCTCTTTCAATGTTGATCGATTGTAAGGTTTTGCTGCTATTAAGTGATGTACCTAATTTTAGTAATAAATAGTTTTCCAGCTTTTGTGGTTTTCATAGGCCTGGTTAAGGGTTAATTTTATAATTTATTAAGTATTAGTAAGAAGACTCATGTACAGTCGGCTCTATAATGATCTTTACACCCAGCTTACGCCGGTGTTCTCCTGTCATGAAACCACCCTCATGTTTGTGGTCACTCGTGGTGTGCACACAAACACCATCATGTATGTGTGTGAGTAAACTACTGATATGATTAAACCACTTAAGATATAATAATATACATTATATACACCAGTAGTTTAATCACAGGAGAACACCGGCGTAAGCTGGGTGTAAAGACAATTGCAGAGCTGCTGACCCCACCTACCGTTCTGCTAACAGCTTAATTTTCGAAATACGAAAGGGTATACGAGTATAAAGCCGTGATTATGATGTTTGAAATATACCATAAAATTTTATACAATTTATAATTTTCAGAATTAATGATAAATTAGTTGTAAATTGACTTCAATTTTCTGTTTATGAACCTAACAATACTATAAGTTGACGATTCCTTTCCGGGTTGATATGTGTGCTATGACTTTTAGTACGACTTACCTAATATCATCATCATCAGGATGGTGATCCGGCGGTAGGTCAGTCCGAAGGTCACCGAGGGTCCGCGCCGCATGTCGTCTCCGTCGCTCGTACCACAACCGCCGCTGTTCTCTCTCGTTGTCGCGCTGAACTCCGAAGAATGTCTGCGTTTCTCTCTTGAGGTAGTCCCGGACGGCGACGGTATGTGCTCTGTTTCGCAAAAAAAAAAAATATTTTAGTTTTAGTTTGGTCTTAGATAAAGTTGGTCCTTCACTTTGTCAGTTTACCATAACATAGTATTGCCTACCAATAGTAAAATACTATATCCCATAGTAGATTATAATATATGCTATGTAAATTGCGCGAGCATTTTTCCGGTCAGTCTGAACTGAACCGGTAGGCACTGCAAGCGCTGAATTTGTAGTTTTTAATACAGAAATAAGACGCGTGCGCTTAGGATAAGTGCACGTCGATCTTAAGCCTCCAAAAGAAAATATACTTCAAAATATACCTAAATCTCTTTTTGTAGCATAAATTTCAAGCTTTTACCATAATCAGTAACAGAGATATAGAGTACTGAAAAGTGCCTCGAGTTGCTTCGAGAAAAGGTTACTAAGGCTGTGCTGCTCTACTTGGCTCGGAGACACTGCCGTGTCTCCAGATTGGTCTAGCATGAACAGTCGAGACGAAGATTCAAATCCTTGCAGTTCAAATCAAAACGTCTTCAAGGTTAAATTAAAAAAAACACTTCGAAATAAATGATAGACGAAAAGCCGATTTAAAATTTTACCTTCGCAATCGAACACCGTCTTCGTGGGCTGGTTGAGGCACAGGGTCCGGTGGCGCGGGGGTGGAGGATACGACACGCGGCGGGGAGGTGGGAGGGGCGGGCGCGCTGGCCGGTGATGACTGGCAGGCCAGCTGCGGCGCCAGCAGACCCGCACTTGATCTCCTGCAACAACGAAAAACGGTTTACTATACACCACAAAGTTTTGGAATAGAATAGAATAGAAAAAGAGTTTATTGCTCAAATTCTTAAAACTAAGTTAGACTAAGGAAAGTAACACTAGGTAGCTTAATGAAAATGATCATTTTTAATTTATACAATATGAGCCTACTAATCATGATTATCTTTAATGATCTATACATGAGCCTACTGACCAGTGATAAAGTACCTACCTTTCTACTTATATATCTTGATGTACTTATAGGTATTATCTAAGTAGGTACATTATTTGAGCAAAGGGGAAGCACTCAGCATAATTAATACTGACAACTTTAATTACCAAAAAACTTAAATGGGCAATTAACTACTTTGTATCTGTGCAGTTAGAATTTTAGATTTATACAAAATGACAGAATGACAGCGGGGCGAGTGCGGCACCCGAGCCGACCTTTTGCGAGGTTTGCCAAACGATGAATAAAACTTAAATTATTATCAATAATGCAAATCCATATGAAAAGGACTGACGGTAACAGTTATCCAATTTTTGCAAATTTATTTTGTCAAAAATTCAAATTATTTATTTGCCATCAGTAATGACACCTAATTATGCGTGTTTTCTTTCTGGTGATTAAAAATTTGCTGTGTATATTGAACTTGGTATCCGTAAGCTTCCAAGTTATTAGGTCTAAATTATGGTGTTAGTTTTGAATACAATGTTACATTTGTGGTCAGTTCGAATAGAGTTTATTAGAGGATATAAACAAAACCGGTGTTAGTACAGACAAAGAATTGGTTCAGACAGAGATGATGATAGAGACGAATGGAAGACAAACATTTGGTGACAATGCCACCTAAGTGGGATAAGTAAGAGCTGATTATTGGAAGATGACTTGGGTAGAGTTTATATGCCCAATTATTTTCATTATAGTGGTGGACTATGATAATTATTATCTTCTACAATACAAATTTAAATGTAAGTGCCGAGCTAATTTTGGCAGTAAAATCAAAATATTAGGAATGTTGTCGTCGAGGTCGAGTATTTCTTTGAAAATATAATTTCAAATCACGATCGATTCCCTCAAATTGCGTGCTCTATTATGTATTCAATAGCAATATCTATTATTAATGCGTCTTTAGGAATCGTTTCAGTGTATTAACGTAGTCTCGAGGCACAGGTGCGCTTCACAAGGTAATAATTTGCACGCAGCGTAAGCGGCACACGTAAATCAAGATACGAGAACGTACCGAGCAATGTCTTTGATAAATACACCTTATTATTGTGTCGTATAACAGACGCCTTCTGAATAAAGGATTATGGTGCTTTTGTTTATGTAATGAGTACCCAGGGTATATTCATATGAAAGCCAATGTTTTTCAAACAAAGGTGACGCGAAGAGAACTCTCGTGCAGTTTATTGAGCCAGATTGAAACCTTAGTTAGGTAACCTAGCTTGAAGACACTGTAATAAATTGCAATTGTTATTAATTCTTCTTTGAGTTTTCATCGTTACAAAAGTTGAACCTCGTCCCTGTTAGCGTGCTTATGACGTGGGTGGTCGGTAGGTAGCTGTACGTAAGCATCGTTTCTCAAGAACATTTTTAATCTGCTAGCACGTTATAATACCTACTTATTTTACCAACGTAATAAGTTGTAGGTAACTCGTGCTAAGGATTTCAAAAATAAATAATTTTTATTTTAGTTCTGATGCATAATCTATTCCATATCAATTCTGTTTATAACATAAAGAGTAAAGTATGATGATGATAATTGATGAACACTGAAGAAAAGTGTGACGCAACGTGATCCTTCCGAGTAGCAGCCGTCTGTGCCATTCCATCAGGATCCTGCTCACGGCATCGAGCCAATAATGCAGATACCTAACACAGAAAATATAGTACGCAGAACGGAAACAAGACGTCATTCGCGCTTTGGCAGTTAAATTTCCCAGTCAATTTAAAAAAATATAAATTGGTAATACGGAAGAGAACAGTTCTAGGAGAAAATTTATGTTATATCGTATCAAGGAGTAAAAAAATGCCTTAGATAGAGAAAAGTAAAGAAAGCTCTACCAGTTACACCGAAAAGAACGAAGCTTTTGAAATTGTTGATGACGATATCGGAAGAGAAAGCTTTCTTTAGCTTAGTGTTTCTTTTTCAATTGGCAACAAATGCTAAGTACAATTAATTCCATGCTTTGAACAACATCAATCATCAATCGGTTATTCCCATTTAGCACGAATCTTCCCCCACTGCTCTCGTTTGCGTAACGGCAGTATGTTGCATTGTCTGTTGCATTTTACTGTTTACTTGCTTTTTTTTCTGCGCCAGCTCCGTTTGTGTACCCATCTGATTGCTATTCTTACCGCTTGTCCAATATCGGCCGATATTGCACGACTATTCGAAAGACCACGTTATTGGCGTGTAGATCTTGTGGTGAAATTGTAACTTTGAAATTATTTTGGCGTCCATCTTTGGAAGTGTCTAGACGGTTACTGAATGTTTTCGGGACCAAAATACTTTTTTAGGGATTCCTTTTCTGTTGCCATTTGTTTTAGTAGGCTTTGGCAAAGCCATTGCTTACAAAGATCTAGAAGATATAAATACTCACACAATCAGGTAAATACAATTGATCTACTACGCAGTGTTTTTAATTTTGTTATATCATTGTTCTGTTATGTACCTATTTACGTAGCAGAAGGCATGTTTTATCTATTTATTTTGTTTAGATATTTTAAATCTAAATCTTAAAATTTTATATATTATTGTCGCGTTTTTCAATTGTATTTTTTTTAATAATTTTATAATTGATGCAATACGTATCGTTTTCGACTCAGCTGAAATAAAAAGAGTAATCGCATGAATATGTCAGTTTAAATGAAAGCCATTTATCACATAAATTGTTGAAATATTGCATTTATTCTGAGCCTCTTGGGAAAATTTAACAATAAGACTTGATTATGGACTAGATGTTAAAAACTTTGCAGCATAAACAAACAAGGCAAAATTACCAGGAGACAAGAAAATCCTAAGAGCTTGTCTCGTCAATGCACTTTTAAGCTAACTAGAATTTTTCACTTGTTACATTTTCAAGCAACAAAATGAAGAAAAGTTCGCCGGCAAAGTCTTTTGAAGCTAGGAGCTGGTTTTATCTCATAGTTTTCAGCTCCCGTAATCTCGTTATAGCAGAACAACTTCACGGTGTTATCAACACAAATCTTTCCTTTCCTGATCCTGTTGGAATTAGGAAAAGTCCTTTTTATTTGCTCGATCCTAAAACCTGGATTTGTTTTGGAAGATTTTTTCTACGTTCTAGATAATTTTTAATCAGACTGCAAAAAAGGTGTATTTGCGCAAAAAATCTATCTATCTATCAATTCGAATAATAACTTCACTTCTGAAATCACAAGATGTAACATTAACTATTTATTTCCTAATTGAAATTTTGTATGAATTGAAGTATGAATTCTTAAAACGTCTGTTTTTGAACAAAAATGTCTTCTTTGTTTCAATATAGGCCGAAAGGCAATCTAGTTTCCTTGTACACTACCAGGTAAGTCTAAACAAACCCGTTCTATCGTTCTTAAATTCATGAGCTCCGAGGGTTATTGAATTTTCGCGTGAACAATAACAAAACTTGAAAGGGTAAACTGGTCCCAGCTCTACTCATAAAAATAAACAATCTAATACGAATGAGCCAAAATAAAACCAAAGTAGACTCACTTAGCTTATCAAAGTTGAATATCACTGCTCACGGTAACTGAAATTTACGGTGGATTAAAAAGTTTTTTGGTATTTATCGGAGCTGCCGTGGATGTCTACAGCAGTACGGCGGCGCGGCGGTGCTACGTGGCTCTACGAAGGACGAGTAATTTGTAATGCGCTACACGAACGCAATAACTCAAGTCGCACTCCAGCGAAACCTGAAAGGATATATTAAAAGAAGGCTAGAGTAATTAACATTGCAACTCGCTGCTATGCCTACTTACTGCGCTTGCCGTTATTGTGAGCCTACAAGAGCACCGTGAACAGATAGAATAGGCATTGAAAAGCTACGGACGAGTACAAATGTATTGTGCATGTTTCATTCATTGATATTCAGCTGAATTGTGAATAACAACAAAAGTCGAAATCCACGTGTTAGTTTTTGCTGAAAAAATAAAAATGGCAGTTTTCACAAAGCAAGTTTCAGGTTTTTTTTTCCATTTCATAAAAAAAAAATTTACAAGTTCGATGAACCAATAACGAGCCTGAAGCTCGTTTGAGGCGACACTACGAGTATCAACGCAAAATCAACGACACGAGTTCCTAAGTTCCGGTTAATTTTGCTTTAGTTCCAAACCCTAAACAAACAGGATCTTGATGACCTTAGGATTCTTTGTTCGCACAAGTTAAATAAGGACATAACAAGCTCATGAACAATCACTGACTGTCGAGGCCGTCGATTACAAAGCAAATAATAATACTTTCTCTGTGTGACAAAAAATAATGGGAGCTGCCCTTTGCACCAAAGTCGAAAAATCGAATACTTTGATAGGTATTTTTTAATATAAGTACTGCCTAAAACTTTACTAGATCAATTTCCATTGCACCAAACAGAACACACTATGTAACTCCCAAGTCTGGTGATTTTTAAATAAGTGAATGAAATGAATGAAAGAGCGATAAATCTCGCAACCATCTAGATTTTCTATGGTTTATTCTGTGGGTTTATTGGTTCATTGACCTTAGTCAAATAACCATTATTATTTTTTGGCAAATGTGATTTTCCGAGTTTTGTGTATAAAGCGAACAATAATTTAGGAAAATAGGCTCAGATATTTGAAAACGAAGCTGAGATGGACAAAACAGTGAAAACAGTCGGCGTTTTTCTCTGAGTTAAATAAATTAAAATATGTAGTTCCTACTCCTACTCACGACAAGAAAAGGGAATAATATTATGGATATTAACGTGCAATGATTCAAGAACAACAAAGTCAAAGCTGAGAAGAATATAAATGCCAATTTCATTGGCTCTATAGTGATTATATTTGTGATTATACGTACCTACCTAACATGTGTTTGTTGGTAAAATTATATATTTTTGGCTTATTTATTTATTTATTTTTTTATTTATTTATTTTAGGGGATCCATCAGCACAACATAACAATATATAATATTTGATTAAGTGATAGGTGGCCATTTAAAGGTTCCCACTTATAGAAAAACATTATAGATAGAAAGACTAACAAATTAAAAACTACAATATTATCAATACCATTGTTTATCATTTCACATTCACTATATCATTTATTTAATTTGTTGTAACTATCTAGTTATTTATCATTTTATAAATTAGCTTCTTTGCTTTGGGTTTTGTATTGCATAAAAAAATGAGTTATTTAATGTATTTCTATTTTTATATAGGTAGGTGTAGGTACCTACCTAATAAGTAGCGTACGTCTGGTTAGGAATGGGTATATCTTGCTGAACAAGAGAGAAAGAGACAGATATATATTCTGACACAGACGACATGACAGATTGATATCTATGGGAATTTTTAAGTGCTATCTATGAGGTCGAGAAACGGGCTCCCAAAGTTAAGGAATTATTTAGGCATTAGATGATTTCTTATCGTTGGTGCAATGAATTTGGATCGTAGAGATCTCCCTAGCGAGTAAAATGCTTGTTTAGGATTTTTTTAAGGTTGGTGCAACCGGGCATAGATATTACAGCAAATTTATAGCGGTGTCTCTATACTCGTATTTCATAAAATGTCTGCTGTTTATGTTTCAGCACACTTTCAGAATTCAAATATTTTCCACACGGACAGCAATTTTTAGCGATGACTCTGTCAATACTAGTATCCTATAAAATGTCTGCTCCCTATGTTTATGTTTCAGCACACTTTCAGAATTCAAATATTTTCCACACGGACAGCAATTTTTAGCGATGACTCTGTCAATACTAGTATCCTATAAAATGTCTGCTCCCTATGTTTATGTTTCAGCACACTTTCAGAATTCAAATATTTTCCACACGGACAGCAATTTTTAGCGATGACTCTGTCAATACTAGTATCCTATAAAATGTCTGCTCCCTATGTTTATGTTTCAGCACACTTTCAGAATTCAAATATTTTCCACACGGACAGCAATTTTTAGCGATGACTCTGTCAATACTAGTATCCTATAAAATGTCTGCTCCCTATGTTTATGTTTCAGCACACTTTCAGAATTCAAATATTTTCCACACGGACAGCAATTTTTAGCGATGACTCTGTCAATACTAGTATCCTATAAAATGTCTGCTCCCTATGTTTATGTTTCAGCACACTTTCAGAATTCAAATATTTTCCACACGGACAGCAATTTTTAGCGATGACTCTGTCAATACTAGTATCCTATAAAATGTCTGCTCCCTATGTTTATATTTGTTAAATGTTAAAGCACACTTTCTGAATGCAAATATTTTACACCCGGCACGCGACTCGGTTCTCGTAATTTATTTCAAGCATATCTCCATTTTTATTTATTACGATAAGTTACAGTAAACAGACGTTTTAAATTAAAAACTTTAATTTATCACGTTTGTTTTATACTAACTTACCCTTTTTTTAAATAAAACAGATGACAAATATAGCAATAAGAAGCAAAGTAGCCTGTAAACATGTAGCTGGAGAGACATTTATAAATTCATAGACTTTATTAACTTTTAGTTCGGTATAAGAATGAACTTCTAAGCATTTTTTTTTACTTTATAGTAGTTAGTTCTGTGTTAGTAAGAATGGTAGGAGGCCGCAAAAGATCGCGACAAGTGGAAGGATTTGGGGGAGACCTTTGCCCAACAATGGGGCACAGCAGGTTGATAAACAAAAAAAAAGTACTTTTCATTTTAGCTCCGTTTGTCGCCGGCTGTACATAGCGTGTATCCAAACAATAATACCCAAGGGTCACGCTTATCTGCGGCATCTCTTCCGCATCGGAAGCCACGGAACTCTGTGCTGTCCTGTGGTTTTGTCTGCTGTTTACATCAACAAAACTCGGGCCTTTTCGAAACTTCTTGTATTACACGCGACCAGAGAAAGTTTGGAACGTAAAATATTACAATTTAGTTATAAAAGGATGTTTTTTTGTGGATCGACTTTACATTTTGTCTTCTTTTTACTTATCTTTTCACTAGTTCTTTCGAACCACACTGAAAGGATTTCAAGAGCGCCTCGAAAAGGCTCCTTTCGTGCACTTGACACATGCTTTCGAACTTTTTAGGTTATATGACATGCCGGTTTCCTCAAGATGTTTGTTTTAATGCACACATAGATATTTTGAACAGAAAAATCCATTGGTGTACGATCGGGCTCGAACCCACGACCTTCGGATCGAAAGTCGAGGCACCTCCCACTAGGCCAACACGGCTTTTTACTACAGTCAAAAAGATAAATTGCAAAAATTAAAATAATAATAATAATAACTGAAAGGGTATTTTTTTTAATTACACTAAAGTAAAAGAGCTGCATTGACCTTGGCCAATGAATAGATAATAATATATTGTTATGTACCCTTAGCACACGGCAACAGGTGGATAAGAAAAGCGAAGACCGAATGTTGGAGATGCCTTCGTCTAACAGAGGATTAGGGTATCCTGACGATGATGAAGAACTTGGTAGAGTACTGGCGTGAAGGTAGGGTCATGGGCTTTAGGGCAAGACAGGACTAAGGACCAGAAAAAGTAAGTAAGTTGATGACTGGAAACAGTAATTTTAAGAAATGTATTTTTGAAGAAATCTGAAGAAAGCACATTAGGCTGTTAAGGATATTTTCACACCACCTGCTCCATAATGTCCAAATACATAACATTCTATCTCAAGGTAAGCATTACCTCCCTAGGGAGGTAAAGTTGTATGAAACTCCCAAGGGTAGTAATGTGATTTGAATTTGGAACGTCAAATTCGTGAGGAAACTCGTGGTAAACTCTAAATAAGTAAAAGAACGCCCATATGGCATTGGAAAAAGGTTTGTTCGAAAATCGAACTGGCCACCATAAGCAGAACTCATAAAAAAAGAAAAATTGTGCGACTTCAAAGATTATGAAACAAAAGACGGTGCTCGCTGCTGGAGCCCTGGCTTTTGATTGCCTCGCAGAAGGTGTAAAGTAGAGTATGCTCCTCTGGGATAAATCCTGTCTTCGTCTTGGGTAGCTTGAACCCCTCGCGTCACTCAGGACTCTACTCTACATAACTGAGTCCCTCGTTAGCTCAGGGTTCAATATGCCACTCGCGACATAAGACACTGCTTTATCCCCTTATGCATTATCTACTATTATGGTACAGTCATTCAGATGTCTAAATCATATAGATATTAAAGTCTCTACATTTTAATTCATACTTGATGTATTTTCTACACGTTTTTAGCAAACTTTTTACTTGTTAGGTATACTCGTGCTTCTCGCGAACGTGCCGATGTCGCAAAGTATCATGTCTGCAAGAGAGCACATAAATAATTCAGCAGGTAGGGAACCTACTGCTATTAAGATTCGTTTTCACGTGACATTAGAAATGTAGTTCCTTTGAGAGCTCTTTTTCTAGTATAATGTTTATACTTTTTATTTTCGTAAAGCTCTATTTGTCGTCCATTTTTATTTTTCAACTTCGCCAATATTAACACAAATCGTTTGATGTACTTCTTCTTCTTATCGTATTTATCGTTATCTTATCTTATCGTTCTTTTAAACCAGGATGGTGAAAGGATTTCAAGTGCGCTTCGAAAAGGCTCCTTTTGTGCTCTATGAACTATGTACTGAAATGTTTAATACATTATGTTTAGGCCACTCAACTGATTGAGTATAGATGAAGATTATCATTACCACAAACTACACGAAAAAACTATAAAGGATAGCTATTGATATAATTACAAAGAAAGACTAGAATTCTTAGAACATTTCAATTCCGTGCTAAGAGACTTCCAAGAAGTAATAAAAAATTAAAGCTTTCCTTTCAAGATAAGGTCGAATTACAGTAAAATAACGTGAATTGTAATACCCAATCCTTTTATCAACAAATTATATAAATATATTTAGTAATAAATCCGCTTAATTTCTAAACAAAGGTTTTAATTAACTTAACTTTAGTTCAACTAAACCAAAGAGTCAAAAAACCAAAGTTAAAAGATACGACACGTGTTTCGCCTCTACACGAGGCATCATCAGGAGTCATTAACCCAATCCTTTTGTATAAGAGGCGAGTTATTAATAAGTATTTTCTTGAAAATTATATTATAATAAATTAATGACTGGTACGATATTAAACAAACGATAAACTTCCAAGGGTTTTGATTGGATAATGGACAAATTAATCTCACAAAACTAACTAGGGAAAATAGAACTGCATCAAATTTTCTACTTCTTTTAAGTAGCCTCGCAGTCGTGCATGCAGCCGTGCATGCACGAAAACGTTGACGTCATTGGTAACGCTGTCATTGTCCGGTAACGCTCATTGTCCGGTAACGCTGGCTGTCACGTTAAACTATCGTCCTAACTCGCGTTCATCGATTTATTAGACGTAGTCACGTCAAAAGAGGATCACCGTGCTAAAGCATCAGAAAACTGAGACCAAAGTGCAAAATACATTTTCGCGACGACGAAGAGAAAACTGTTTGAGCTCGTCGCATCTCGATAAACTAATTTGACCGCCCCGGATCGGATAGACACCGTATCAATAATGTAAATACTTGGAGCATGCATATTTATTGACTGAGTTATGTGTTATTTCTGCACGCGGGCGACATCATGTGTGAATTCATAAATATTATATCGCGATATAATAATAACAAAACTGCCTTTTGAAATGCTGTGTTTGCTGTCAGAATGTTCATGTAATATACGTTAATTTCTTGAAAATTTCACCTTACAACCATTCAACATAGTATTTTCTGTATAATGAAAAATGTTAAAATAAATAGGTACCTTTACATAAGCACCTTTACATACTTGTTTTTTTGCAATATGGAAAAATATCGTCTTGGGGTTTTTTTTTGTAATACATAATTTCGTAATTTCATTTCATTTTCACATAATCTTTTGCTTCTATTAACAACAAATAATTTTTGATCTACAACTTTAAATCATTCATAATTTCCAAACTGTAAGGGATATTCATAAAACGCATCAAACTGTAGGATGGTTTTATGGATATCAATCAGCAATATTGCTCATTTACGTTCGACGATTTTTTTACAATACTCTCCTTCATGCTGATACAGCTTTAAATAAACGGTTCAATTACAAAAATGGGTACTTTTGATGGTATATTATATTTCAACAACAAATAAACAATCCCTCATTTCAAACTACGTTTTGAAGCACTCGACTAATACCACTTATTCAGCAAAACTCACAATGTTTGTATCACTTGGTTCCTACAACTTACTGACACATAACTCTTTCGGAGTACATAACAGCAGCAAACTTGGACAGTTTATAAAACTTTTCAGCAACATTTCACTCAAGCAGCCAACGAAATAACCTCTTTAATGCATTCTACACGAACTTTGAATTCCCGATGCACAATGCTCATGGCGTTTAGACACGGCGCTCACAAGCGGATGAACCAAAGCGGATTACGCTCTTTTGGACACAGCTATGGCTGTGGATGCAGTTATTTCTTTTCATTTATGTTTTTTTTCTCAAGTCGTCTATAGAGTTACAATGTCTCTGCTAATTGGAATTTTTTTACACAATTCACAACAATCGGCGTGGAATTATTCCAAATAAATAAACAAATAATATTTCGACAGTTTCATTCAAAGCTATCTAGCCCCAAACTAAGCAAGCTTGTACTATGGGAACTATAAGTAGATAACTGATATAATGTTTATAAACTGTTTTTTTTAATGCATAGGTATACAATATACATACAAAATACCCAAACTTAGGACATACCCAAAAACTCTAAATTACTCACGTTATGCACCAATTTGCAATCCTCTCCCATCAGCGTCCGCTTAGTGTTCATAAGACTGTTGCATCTAAGTAAAATAATAACTATGATCTCTAGGGTCATGATCTTAAATGAGTAATAAATACCTTTTTATTTTTTTCTCGAAACTGCAAAAGTCAACGAACAATTTTAGTGAATAACTTTATTTTCTATCATCTAACTGCCGTTGATTAGTTTGGTTTAAAGTTTTAAATTTAAAGCATTTTGAGATGATACGATGCTCAACTCTTTTAAAGTAATATTAACAGAAAGCGATTACATTACGAAGCCCATTTAAATTCTAGAAATCGCAATACATTAAACATTTAGTTCTTTAAAATTTTATGACTTTTAAGACTTTTTGTGAGTGAAAAATTAATAAGCTAAAAATGTATACTGCAGCAAGTTATTTTAACTTTACATGTTGCAAACAATCTGATTCAGTTCAAAGTAATTCGTCTAAATATTACTATGTAATTTTTCGCTCCGTGACATAGCAAAAAAATTTATGTGAGTATTTGGAACACACAAAAGGGTTTAATACAATTAAAATCTGTGATTTAGATCAAGATAAGGTTGAAACCTAACACGATTTCGTAGAAACCCAAAATGGCCAATTTAGTTTTCCATTTCACGTCATCATTTCCGCAATGGCTTCAATCTAAATTCTGATCTAGCTCATTAACTGATCACGCATGGAATTCAGCATTATGAGGCCCTACGATGCAAATTTATGTCGTTCGAAATAATCTGATGACTGACATCAGACTAAAATTGCAAAATACCGACGTGATTATTACCTTCCCTTGAATTACCTTTACAAGAATTTACTCCTTTTAAAATATCTTTAAATTTTACTCTTAATAATCTGTTCTATACTCAAACATAATTATATTTTTTTACAAATACAGAAATTAATTCAGGCCGGAGGCTTTTCCGGAAGGTACATATTTTATGATTAGGTTTATATACATGTATATTTACAAAGCTGTAACTACTAGTTACTACTGAATAAAACATTAAAATGAAAACAAAAAAAAAGTTTAAAATATTTAAGACAAGAAATTAACCATATATTAAGTAAATATTTCGACCCAAATGAAGGTCTTACAAAAAACAACAGGTAGCAAAGCGGAAATTTCATCCCACAGAGCGTAGCAGGTTGAATAACCTCATGCCAACAAATAGACTGCTTATAGGGACATATCCTACCTGCGACCCTTTTATGTTTTCCTAAATCAAACGAATATTAATCTATGTTTTGGAATCTTTGACTTTTATAAAACGAGCGACGACGAGATATAAAATATTTGTAATTGAGCATACTGATATTGATATTCATTGCCTTCTTAGCTTTTTTTGCTTGAAAAACATGGGAGGTTTCATTTTTATGATAGGTTATTGTAAATTTATGAAAGTGTCTGCTGGCGGCTTCTCCCTCGTAGTTAAAGGTCATAAGGTAGTCTAGACCTTTTTAGGACAGTTTTGTTGTACAGTCCAGTTATAAGACTGCACAAAAGTTAGTTAACTTGATGAGGGCTTGTGATGAAGTAGGTAGAAATACGT
This sequence comes from Lobophora halterata, assembly GCA_932526365.1. Lineage (NCBI taxonomy): Eukaryota > Metazoa > Arthropoda > Insecta > Lepidoptera > Geometridae > Lobophora > Lobophora halterata. The sequence goes on from OW052012.1 coordinate 7,115,549, forward strand.
ACACTTGAGTTCACGTAAAAGTTAAAGTTTATTAGCATTGCAGATTCCAACCCACGACTCTTTTCAGCTAAGCATTAGTTAGGGTGGGTTGCATACAATATTGACTAGGCAGATAGTTAAAAAGTATGTCACCGTAAATTTGTAATTCTGGCATGATTTATTAATTTACTATTCAATTTTCAAACTCGTCGAAATTATTTATTTTAATACTTAGGTACATATTTATTATTAAAAATAAACTATTTCAAGAAAATATTAAATTAAAATAGTATTATTATTAGTGTGACGTGATGAATGTAAGAAATTTCAATATGTCAGACATAAACCTACTACAGGCCCTTTAAATCAGAGCATGCATGATGCTTGGCAGCAGAAGTAGGTCACGGTGGTACTTTGGCGGGCTCTCAACACCACAAAGAACCTCATCGTTATAATACTCGTAGTGCAATATTACATCATAAATTAGCCCTAACATAAGGGTTCCCCACTTTGTGTACAGAGACAGTATCTATAATTTTAATTTACCTATACTAGCTGACGCTCGCAACTTCGTTTGCGTTGTGAATTAACATTCAATTCCTTTCTTAGTGTAACGAACATACGCACCAAATTTCTTCTTATCGTGGCACTTAACACATGTTTTTCGAACTTTTTTAGGTTCTATGACATACCGGTTTACCCACGATGTTTTCCTTCACCGTTAAGCACGTGTTTTAATGCACGCATATAATTATAGAACAGAAAAATCCATCGGTACTACCGGTTTCGACGCTCGATTTATTACTTTTATCTCAATACAAACCAAGGGCAGCAGCAGCTAGTAATTTTCAATCAATTTTTGGTATCTACCTAGTTTTGGTTTATTACCTACCTAACGATATTTTGATTTCAAGTTATAATAAAAATGGCGGTGAACATAGCAAAAATAGCGAACAGATAATTTGTTTCAGAAAGGAACGTGTTCAAAAACGTAATTGCAATTGAATCACTCCACAAAGCTCCAAAAAGCAACTTCCGGTCGCTGGGTAAAATTTATATCGCTTCCGCAATATGACGGTGTTGTCATTAGCGAACTAACGGCATGTCGACGATGTTATTCGGGACAACACTCAGGCTAATGGCCGACGAGTATGCCAGCCATCTCTCAACATCAGACTGCTTCCTCTTCATAATTAGAATTTGACCGATAAACTTAGTATTGTGGCTAGCCTATTTTGACGTAACTACATCTAATAAATCTATGAACGCCGCCGCGCAGGCTGCATGCACTAAAACGTTGACGTCATTGTCCGGTAACGCTCATTGTCCCGTTACGATGGAAGTCACGTTAAACTATCGTCCGTAAACCAACTTTACAGACGACCAATTTTTTTAGATTGCAATAAATGTTTTGATAACAAAATTCAATTCTAGTTAATAACATTTTAATCTCGTAGTTTTCATATAAAGAGTCTTCTTCTTCTTAGCGAGTATAAATGTTATAAATCATTACCTATAGTTCCAGGAAGATAGATAGGGATAATAAATTATTTCTAGGCAAGCGTGTTCAATCCTTGACCACACAATTACCATCAGATCAGGTTGTGTTCAAACGCTTGTTTATCCCAAATCAAAATAAAGATGGACGCTACGTCGATGAAGCAGTGTGAACTATAAGATTAGGACATCAAAATTCAGATAAAACTCTTGATACTAGCGTATAAACGAAAAGGTCTGCGTGGGAACAATTAATTTATGATTAACATTATTAAACCAGGTTTATGTTTCTATGAAATTTTGTTGTTATGAGTAGCAAATTCTCACGTTAAAAGCGCGATAAACCTGCCAAGGATAGTGATATACTGTTAATTACTATTTTTGTTATTTTTAGGGTAAATATCATGGATATAAAATAATATTTGGCTACGTGAAAAAGCATAAAAACATAAAACATACATAGTAGAGGACTCGTGGTAAAATTGGTCGATTCGCGGCATCAGCTGCAAAAAGTCTTGCAATTTAGGGAAAAGTATGGCAAGGTTTTAAGAATTTTGATCATTTACGCTTATATTATTTTTGACGTAATAATAAATCGATTAACGCCGGCTGCATGCACGAAAACGTTCATTGTCCCGTTACGCTGGTAGTCACGTTAAAGTATCGTCCATAAACCAACTTTTCAGAAAACCAATTTTTTTCTTAAACCGAAGTATGACGTTTTATGTTGGTAATATTATAACTGGATTTGATATGACTTTACCAAAAATGGTTAGTAAATCCTTGGACTCGAGACAAATTCGACAATGTGTCGAGGTTAGATTACCTTGTGTTTATACAAGCTTTCCTTCCCGCGGTTAATATCAATAAAGTTGTCCACCGCTTCCGTTTTCGTGAGACCCCATCGTAACTTCCTAACTTATGACTTTCTCGCATTAAAGGACCCCATATTGCCCCATAAATCCCTTACCCAGACACCAATTATAATGATTAGTTATAAGATATTATAATATCTTCTTGCCAGGTATACCTTGTCTTGGTATGGTAGCGGCTACTGTATACCCTTCGTTCGTGTAGCAACAAGATTTAATTTTTATGTGTTCACCGACTCTTTATTTGGCTGATCTAAATATTTTATTTGTTTAAAATTTTAGAAATAGGCGCCGGGCTACGTTCTGAACCAACTGAACGTAGCAGTATGTACCTACCTACTACAGTTGAAGAAAAGTTTTTAGCCGTATCAAAGAACAAATAATAATTATGTAGGCCCGGCTCTGTAATTGTCTTTACACCCAGCTTACGCTGGTGTTCTCCTGTGATATATCACTACAGAGCCGTCTGTACTATGCCATAGGCCCATAGTGTTATCAATTTTACGTATTCGTGGTTCTCCGAGCCGTGTACCTCGGGGATCGTGGTCCTCCGGGAGTAACCCTCTCCAATAGCCAAAAGAATTTGAATACATAACATACTTAAAGATTTCTTGACTCTATCTATGTATATAATCTTACTACCATCGAGTTGGTGTACGAATTTGGTTTATTGAAAAGCTAATATTCATTTTAATAATATTCTTCTATCTGAGCAACATTAAACAACATAATTTCCACGCAAAACTAAACACGTTTCGCTTCGCATGACTATGAAATAATTCATCGAGTCCGCCTTCATATCGACCGCCCCAATAAGCTGTACAGTTAGCTGGTTTATAGCCGTCAAAGCTAAACTACGAGACATTTGCATTTTAGAAACTCTAGACTTACGTAGAGCCAACTAAAATACGCTTACGTATTCGTTCATGTTATCTTAGCGTCAATTCTGATCTTCCACGGTGCTTTTGCCTACAAGTATATTATAGGTATGTAAATACGGCGACGTTTCTAAATACAAAATTCGATAGACTACAATTTTTACACAGATCTTTTCTAGAGTAGATGCTTTATCTTGTACCATAAAGGCAACTTCGTACCTTCACGACTTCGTTTGCTTTAAGAATAACAACTTTTCTTGCTTAGCTGTAGTACACGCTCTCACTTCTCCTCAATTACCCTCAAAATTTCATGTATCTATGTACGTCCAGTGGTTTAGCCTGTGTGTTACCAGTCTGTCAGTAATTCAGTCAGAACTAAGCCTATGTAGAATATAGTATTTAGGTTGGTAGATTTTGATCATGCCGTATGAAAACACACTTGAAAACGAAAACTCTACAAGTCCAATTTAACCGCAATATAATTGAGATATTAAAAAGATTATTGTTTCGTTAATTAACTAATTAATTATCGACTGTAAAGCGACATAAAAGTGGAACAGTTATTTTTGTTGAAATATAACTTAATTTGTTTGTTTTCAATTAAAAAGCATCAATAAATTCAAGAGCTCTGATATCGTTGAAAGTTAAAAATATTTACTATTTACACATACACATACGATATACCTACATACTTTGTAATAGGTATACCTTCGGAGAGCTTGTTAAATTGTCGGTCCCGGTAATAACAGTATATCATCAAACTAGGTCTGAAGTTTACCTACTAAAAAAAATTGGTTGTCTGTAAAGTTGGTTTACGGACGATAGTTTAACGTGACAATAAGCGTTACCGGACAATGACGTCAACGTTTTTTTAGACGTAGTCACGTCAAAAATATCTACTTTTGCTGACTGCACTTTTAACAATTCATAACCTGCTGTCATTTAAATCCTTTAATAATAAATTGATGATCGCCCTAATAGCATTTCAAAGTAAATCAGTATCAATTTGTTACACAAATTTAACCGTGTCAAGTTGCGCCTGTGGTATAATTGTGGTGACCTAGTTCCGTCCACATTATGACAAGAGGATCGCGAGATAAAGGGACAGACGGCCCCGTTTTTACAGAAAGCGACCCCCTGTGTGGGGGCCAAGGGTCCAGGAGCCCGGCTTTTTGCTCCATTTAGCCGGATTATTTTAAAGCACACTATATACCCACTAGACCTTTAAAATGTTTACGGGTAAACTATCCAGTATAGTTTCATTAACCCATTTCTATATTTGACGATCGTCCATTAGTGACTAAAATAATAATAATTTATTTTTCGACACGTTAGAGAAAAATCATTCATCTCTCAAATATTGTTTCACGGGAAATTTTCATATGTACCATGTAGTGTTGTCGGAATAATGCCTAGATCACACGTAACAAGTACTCGGCCGAGACAGTGCTCTCGGCCGAGTACTCGGTACGTATAAACATAGCGCCGATTGCTCGGCTGAGCGAGTGACGTAAGCTTTCACTTTTTCGACCGAGTACTCGGTACGTGTGATCTAGGCATAAGGGTATGACAAGTTTTGTTTGTTCCATATGTTTTATTTTGACGTTAATCACGTGAGTTTCTATAGTAACTATTTACTGTCGTACAGGCCCAGATGTGGCAGTAAAAAGTAAGCGTCACAATTTACTGAAATGGAAACGCTGTCACGAGTTTGCGCGGCAAAAATGGACGAATGAAATATGAGTATAATCAAATGTGTTTCGTCGCGGTAAGGTCCTGACCTCGGGGCCACAGAAACGGATAGAATTTACAGTAAGAACTAAGAAAATACTAGAAAATCTATCCGCTGATCAATTTCGAGCAAGTTCTTATTGTTTTCTTATATTGAAACTGTCGATAAGGGTTTTCTTTTCGACTTTGCCTATATGTCAAAAAGTCTTTTGTTTTGACTCTTGTCTGCAAACTATTTGAAAATTTGGCGTAGTGAAAACCCGAGCAAGTCTTGTCGATAGCTTCCTTGGCCTATGGCCTTTCTAAATCGTTTGTCTATAAACAAGGCTATTTATGCAACTGCACCCTTTCACATTTTACAATATTATTGTGATGACTTTCTTTCCATACATTTCCGAATCGATCCATTGTATCAACAGTCTTTGCCGTCAAGCAAGAGAATTTACTTGTAAGCTTGTTCTAACGGCAATTATAATATGTTTCTCCAGAAGTAAATAATTCACGACGCCTAAATAATTATGATGAAAGTATTAATTATAGGTATTGAGATAGATTTGAAAACTTAACGGATCTACCGCTAAGTTATCAAAGCTCAGATTCTATAGGTTTTTAAAATATTTGCATTTGATCTACTGTTAGTAGGAAGTTATTTATTCTGTGCCAGGATTTTCCCCCGCTCCGAAGGTATGCTGGCTCATCCAACTTATAATTTGAGATTAGATATTTATATAATAAGTGTAATTTTGCGCTGTCGGTCGTGTATATTTTTATAAACAAGCAATTAAAGTACATTGACTTATCTTTTTCACCTCAATACCATTATAATTATAATTGGATAATTATGATCTGATATAGTTATAGATTTCTAGGTAGAGCATAGGTTGAACACAATCTTTATGATATCCAGTCGCAGCGCGCTAACCTTTTTTTAATTCAAAACAGACAAAAAATTAAGGTTTGAACTGAGAACCTCTTTTTTTCTTAGTTTTCGTTGTTGTCGGCTAAAAATCAAAATAGCGTAAGAATGTGCCGTTCTATTGTCGTTTGCTTCAACCCTTACGAACGAAATGAAGTGACAAACACATCCATTACACATCTTTCAAGATAAAAACATTTTTTCTCCAATGCAGTGTTTCCGCTATTAAAACCGTCAGCCCTAATTGGGCAGTTTTGTACATACATATATACTACCTGAGTAGGTTACGTCCATAATTACATTAATTTTCTTAGAATTCTTTAATATGCTCGCAAAGAGCATTGGAGATACAAAAGCTTTTCAACCTAATTAATTGTAATTAGACCTTATCTTCAAGGTACTAGAGTAGAGTTTCAGGTAATACGATTAATTAATTTCAGCTTCGCATTTGCATTTTGCGAGGAAAGGAAAGTATCCACGTAAGAACCCTATTTTCTGATTCGCTGTAAAATTAAATAAGCTACGTTGGAATTTCTTACAAGTAGACCTTGAGGCCCGGCATTCAAGTAAGTAGAAGGTAAGAGAAAATGTGATGTTTCGTTATTAAATTATGAATTTCAGCGTATCTAGTAAAGTATATACCTTATCTAGTAAGTATATTGAAATGTCTGTTATTGTCTGATGTCTACACTACCACTGCCTACCACACATACATACATGCCCAATCACCTGCTTTGTAGTATGAGATTAAGTAATTTTTCCAGGAAGTAATGAAACTAAACGTCAAAGTATGTTTAAAACCTAGAAACCTGGTTATACATAACACAACGTATAGCTTTGTAGATAGGCAGGTACTTTGTGAGCAAAGCCGTAGGCGTGAGTAGAATACTGTAAGTCATAATTAGAATGAGCGTCCGTCTGCGTTTTGTTGGCAGCCCGCCCGCGCAATCGCAGCCTCGCATCTTTTTAGTGATTGTTGGATTCTGGTCTGTAAGCTTTTCATTGTTAATTAATTTACAATTCCACGCCAAGTTTTCACTCCATTTTCGTAAGTAGTTCCCATTTCGAGGATGGGCAGCAAAGAGCTTTGCTGTTGTGCACAAGAAAACTTTAAAATACTTAAGTAGGAATTATCTTACTTATATATTTAACAAAGACGAAAATGATGCTAGAAGTTTCAACTAGGACATCTCCCAAATACGATAGTTACCGGTCAAGTTGCACCATAAAGTAAAACACAGTCAGCATCAAATGCTCATCGACTTTTGATGCTGACCGTACCTACTAAATAAAATTGAACACATAGTGGTTGCGCCCTGACAGGATTCATTTGCATTGTGTACCTTTATGCTACTTAAACCTAAGTTATATTACATGTATGCAAATGAAACCATAAACTATGAATATGAAATATAATTATGATAAAATAGATATAGCTGTATAGCTAAGAAATGTATCCTCGCAAAAATAAAATCAGCGGAAAACTTTACTGACTAAGTACCAAGATAATTCTTTGTGAAAATGAGACCAAATACCACGACGTGTATACAGCTCTTCTAACATACTCGTAAAGGATTTTAGGGTTATTTAAGAAGTGTACCTAAATCACTTTACAAGTATCTTTCAAGAAACGATTCACTTAAACTAATTATCCAAGACATTTCACGTTTAGCTGCAGAAGAACCGATCTAAAAATCAAAGGCGAAGTTTTTCATTCCAGGAGTCATGTACGATCCTTTGACCCAGAAACAACACCTCGACAAGGAGATGGTAGAAAGACGATACTCGTATTATTCTGTGGCCCTACGAACCAAAGTTTTTCAATAAAAGCGACTTGATGAGAAAGTTCTCAGCGTTATGTAATTGTCGTGTGCAAACATGACAGGTCGACAAAATTAATTTTCTTTGTGGTTGTTTCTATTAGGAACATAAATATAGCATGATACGTTGAAAGCATATAAAGGACATACTTTTCTGTAATTAGTACGCCACCCACTGTACCTATTTACGATCATTTTTATCAATAGGTAACTATAAAAGGCTGAGTCCTGACTGACTTTCAGACACCGCACAGGCCAAACCAATGAACGTAGAAACTTGAAATTTGAATGTATGTTCGTCATGAAATGTAAGCGCGTACTAAGTAATAAATGTCTGTTTTTAACGCAAACGAAGTTGCGGGCATCAGCTAGAATTTAATATCTTTGGTTTACTACAATAATCATTAAATTCAATCTTCATTCTCATCCCATTACTGCAAGCTACATAACTGCATTTAATACGACCCATAAATAAATTGGGAACTTTTTAAAAGCTAAAATACCTACCTACCCACCTAAACACATAATTTGGGTTCCTACTTTGTCTGCATTAGACAAACTTCTGAAGCTTTCAGCGCGCTTCTTTGGGGCTTCGAATGTCGTAACATGGTGACATCCAAACAAACTTATTAATTAACGCCTAAGTACCAAGCACTTCTAATACTTCGTGTTACACCTACCTACTTACATGTTCATACAAATTACTTATCGATGTTCTTAGCGCAGTGACACAAGACTGACTTTGGAAAGTCGCAAAAGCCCAGTAATTTTTCATCATCTACATAATGTAGCTGTCAAATACAGTGATGTTTATACATTACTGCTTTGTGGCAGAATATCTGGCACTGTGATGATGCCCATCTAGATGGATTCTGCAGGTGCTCTCAAGCAATAGTAGGTATCCATAATTGGTGAAATCTGAACAAAGCAAATAGAACTAACTTTCCACACAAACTATGGAGATCCTTTGTTTAGAGCCAGGTAGCGACCTAAATAAATCCAGAGTTTACTGCCATCACAATGTAAGCAAATTAAACAGTAGCTATTTAATCTTCTATTCTATTCGGCATGGCTTAGATATGCATGTGAGATGTAATAAGATATGGGTAGCCTCTTGTTAGTTAGAGAATTAAATTAATAAATAAATGAATTAATTAATTACAGTATATTTGCATAATGCAGGTGCATTACGGTCTTACGTAGGTATATATAGGAATCACTAAATTACCTTTTTTAGAGAAATATCTCTTGTATGACTCCTGTAGTAACTATAAAATTACTAATAGTTAGTCTAGCCAAATAATAAGAAATATTATGTACCAATGTTTATCGTCTAGAGACTCTAGATACACTGATATTCCTCTTTCGGGAAATATAAAATAACAAAGCAGAGGAAAGCATAAAATTATACTTTAAACCCATTATTTTATGGGATATTTCAAATCTTTACAACAGAACTTTTAGAAACTAATTGGTATGGAATGCAAATAGGAGGGTCTACAGTCCGAACATAAACTGTTCTCAATGTAAATGCGAGCCGCGGCTGCTGAATTTATCTCCTTCATTGTTAAAAACTACCGCTTTTTGTCTTCGCCTTAATTAAGAGAAAACTAATTCATGCACTGGGTCTCGCTTTGTTTATCTGAGGGCGCCTACACAACAGACTTTTTTGTAAATACAACTGTCTGTAGAAATGTAAATACCGTTGGTACGATAATTTGTTTCGCGTGGCGCTCATTAAGGACTGTTTTGTTTAAAATAATGCCTGTCACTACCAAATTAAATTAATGCATTGACTACCACAAAATTATGTTTCGCACCAAATACGTAATTTTGTAAATGTGGATACCTACATAATTCTTATAAGCATAAATTAGGTACCTACCTTATTTTTTTTAATGAATCGGAATTTAATTTTTTTTAAAGTGCTTCTTGCATGTGAATAATGACAATATAGTCAATAACTTTGACTAAAATCAATGTTTGGCGTTTTATTTTACCATTCAATAAAAAAACACTTTTTAATAATTAATTGAGCGGTTGAATCACTCGTGTTCTTATCGTTTTGGCATACTCTGACTAGCGTAGAGTTGCGAGTTTGTTTGGTGTACCAAAAACTAGCTTTGCATTGTTTGCATTCCATTCTGATACTAGTTAACATCGCTTAAAATGAAACACGAGAATATAGTTTACAAGCGTTTGCAAAATTTGCTTCAGTCAGAAATACAACAAATTTTAGAATGAAAAACTCTACAATCTCGCAGAAACTGAATTATCAACGATAATAATTTTGATAGTTTAGGTACATAAAGTAAAAATAATAATTGTAAGAGATGTTCTAATTTTTGAAAAAGATATAAGAATTTACCATAGACAAAAAAAGCTTATAATTAAGAGACGCTGGCGTGACGATATCCAGGCCTACCAGGCAGATTGGTGGGAGGCGGCTAGCGACCGCAAAAAGTGGAAGGGGATGGGGTAAAACCTTTGCCCTAAAGTGGGACACAATAATAGGTAAAAAAAAAAAAAAAACAATTTTCCGAATTATATGGAATTTACTTACAATACATGAATGAATCACTCATTATGATTGTCAAGTCTCAAGACTAACAAAAATAACTGTGTCAGACGGCAGATACTGAGTTTGTAAGTATTACATTTTCTACCATTTTGGTACGTAACACAAAAGCATTCATTAAAATTAATTCCTAGTGTAGGTACCAAAATAGGTAAAGTATGAGACATAAAGCAATTTGAAGAACATAATTATTTATTGACCTATTAGTCTTATTTTCTCCTATATTTGAAGAGACTAGGTAAAGCTTGTTCGGAAAGAGAAGAAAGAAGGCAATATAAACAACTATATTATGTCTTTAAATATTATCGTTTTCTACGAGTTTTGATCATGAAATTTAATATTTAACGAGGCACGTAAAGCGTCGATGACACACGGCTTTACACGCTACACGCCGGCGAGTTTAAAAGCTAGCGTGTTAGCGTGTTAGCTTTCGGAAAGGATTGTCAACAAGCAGCTTGTAAAAACGCCGATGACACTGGGCGACTTTAAACGCTACAAACGTGAACGCTGGCTTGTAGCGTGTAAAAAAGCCGTGTGTCAAGGGTTCATTTCGTACGTCATTACGTCAAACGTAGACTGATTAATTCCAAGCGTACGACTAATCCATAAACCTTGCAGCCAGACACGATATCTCCATAATCTATAGACAACAGCACAATTGTAACAATAACTTCAACTGTGGTACGCAGACTGTAGCATCTCTAGTTGTGGTGACTTAGCAAATACCTAGTTGGCTGTAAACCGAGCACAATATTCCAAGTAATATAGGTACCCCTAGTCTAAATGTTCAGGGCTGTGTTAAGGATCCTGTTTTACTAGTAAAATTTTGATTTTATCAATAATTATAAGTTTCGCAACACGGTGTCCGTCTATAGCTACATCAGTTACAACGTTACAACACCAATAATTCCTCAATATATCCCTTTGTTAATTGATTGATTCAGTCGTTACTTTGCGGAAATTCATTATCGAGTACTGACTTGGGTTTTCTGTTTTCAGCGCTTTGGTTTAGATACTAAAATTCTAAACTAGCGTTAAGTTAATTAAGACCTTTGTTTAGAAATTAAGCGGATTTATTACGAAATATATTTATACTATTTATTAATATCCCTTTGTTACTTGCACAAGTAAATGCTTACATGTATTCTTATTGACCCCATTATCTCAGGACAATTTCTAGGATCAGAGGGTTTTCTATGCAACCCGTGTATATATTTTTTATTATTATCAGCCTGTTGTGTCCCATTGCTGGCCAGACCTCTATTTTGATATCATTATTATATTTTTTTAGTGACCACGCATTACTTTTTACTGGGTTAATCCGATTCTACTGATTCTTTTTGTACTTATTTTTTTTTTGTTTTTTTTTTGTCAAAGTTTATTGTGTTTATTTTTTTGTGTAACACTTTATGTTTAAAAAATTGTTTCTAGTGGTTAAAAATGTGACTAATTAGATTCATAGTTATTAGATTGTAACGGGTATTCATCGCGCTCAACTCATCCAATTTTGTCCCGACGAATTAGATTCATTGGGTAATGTTATGTTTTTATGAATAAATAAATTCTTCTTCTATTTTTTTAACTTAATGGAAAGTATAGGTTCCTTCACAAATTCCTTAATTTTTAGTTTTTTTTCAAATTCCTTTTAGATTTTGTTCTTTTATTTATTTGTTATTTTTATGTAAAAAAAAACCATATAAGAGTCCGAAAGGGATGCGGTAACCCTGTGTCCCCGGACCTCCAGGATTGGTTTAAATAATGCAGCGCTACATTTGCCAAAGGTTCATTGCTCTGGTAACTAAGTTCGTCATCTATCCAGCTCTCCAGTAACTTACTTTATGCTACGTTTACACGGTTTACTACTGTCGTAAATCCTTATTAGCACAAAACAATGTTTCTTTGTGCTAAAAGTTCTGTAGGTAATTTTGTATAAATTGGGAAAAGCGGAAGTTTTCTGTACCTAACTTATTTTTATATTTAGGTATAATGAATTAAATTGATTCCAACTTTGTCAAACATAATCCTAGTTTTAACCTTCTAAAAAAATAAATTAAAGTTATTTTACGGCTTCAAATATTATTTATAATAAGCAAATAATTGAGTTATTGATTAAATTTCCGTTAGGCACCTCTGCTTATTTTCGAAATTTCATTATCTTCATTATATTATTAGATTTCTAAGTTGCTAGCGCTTTGAAAGGTGTATGGGATGTACCTATAAATGTATACAAACCATACATATAACCTAACTACTAACTATGCCTCAGTTTTATTAAGTAAATTATTATTAACTAAAACTGTTTTACAGATAATTCTATCGACATAAAAGCTAGGCTAATGTAACTAATATTTAAACCCGGGTGTTAATAGGTAGATCTATAGCTGAATTTTATTTAGGCATTGGAATTTTATAACCAAGACATTGTATTAAGTTGAAAAATCCATAAAATGCTATCATAAATACCAATCCCATTATCTTCGAAATCATGAAACATAGCTGAAAATGACTGCTCTACTGTAATACCAAACTTTTTCTTCATTCATCCGATTACTAATCTAGAGACCTCGTTCCAATGTACAACAGAGCAAAGTTTTCAGTAAACACTGTTGTTTAAAGTCGGCAGGAAGTCGTTCATATGGGGCCATTTCAGAAACAGTCGCCAATTCTTACATATTCAGATTTAACGAGCTAAGTTTGGCCTTTGAACTATAAGCCTGCGTATTCACTTGTCTTAGTCCAACTTCCCACGGTGCGTGATTCTGTGAATTTATTCAAGCACGGCGACGACCATGGACAGCCACGCAGTGCACGAAGCTCTTCCCACGGTACGTGATTTTGTGGGTTAGAAGTTACCGACGCGGTGCGCCTAATCGACGAGGATTGAACGCACCGCGACGAATGTGTTTGCGCTGCCACGGATGATACTCTTCCCATGGTGCGTCGGTGAGGGCTGGTCCGCCTACGCCCGTAATATCACGCATAGTGGGAAGCCTGGGAGATGTCCATACTACGGACATCCCAAATCTCAGCATCTCAGTATTTGTTGCTAAGACCAGAACCTATATAGACAGACACATGTTTGTATATAAATTTATACAAAAAAAACTTTCCGATTTAGCGGCTTTGTCGATATGGGATAAAAAGTAGACTCTTTCCTTTTTCAGCTCATTAATTTTACCCTCATCGAATTTCAGCCCAATTAGTTTCGTAGTTTCAGCGTGATTGAGCAATTATCCATTTATCCATATTTTCATCCACATAAGCTTTCACATTTACAATATTGAAAAAGTGGAGTTAGGTGAATTATGAGCCATTATTAGAAAGTGTAAATTTGTATCCTTGCTAGCGGAGTATTAGACTAGTATTAGACTAGACCCCAAAAGTTTAAAAAGAAGAGGTATGGATTTTTGTTCCGTTTTCCTTTTAAATTGGAACAAACCACACCAAGGTTTGTATTCAACTTCTTCTAGTATTTAACTTACTTAAGCTAAAATACTAATGGATGTTAAAGTGTGGTGCATACTTCTCAATGACCTCAATCAACCAGGCAGAAGGTAACTTACAATATAAAAACTTTTCTATTTGTATTTTATGTTTCGTAAAAACGATCCATCCTATTGACATGAAACTTTTGCAATCACATTATTCATAGTCAACTTCGCTAGAATATAGCTTAGTAGAATATAAGTGGGTTCATGTTTATATACCTACTAAATTCGCGGGCAACTTCTGAATGCGAAAAACACAAGACCGGGGAGAATGGTATCTACAAAAGGAGGCGTAGGCCTGGGTGTAGACCCAGCAGTGCGTAGTTATGAATAGAATAGAATAGAATAATTTTTATTTTCAGATAACACAGTACAAGTACAGATCCATAATTGAGTTAATATACTTTATGATTGAATCTTAAATCTATGTTAGTTTACATTATTATGGCGGAGTTACTTAATAAGTACAGAAATGCAGTGTCTGTATAGCGGACCATGAAACTTGTCCGCTATCATGCGCATGTGTTATGGGTTGTGGATGATGATAATGATGATGTTCTTATTATATTAGCCGACTGCCAAGGAAGGGTTATGTTTTTCACGCGTATTTTGTATGTATGTAAATTTCTATGTTACCTCATATCTTCCAAACGGCTAAAGTATTAAGGTATTTGATAGGTAAAAAAACAACCCTCCCTAGTGTGTAGTTAAAATGACTAGTAGGTTTAGTAGACAATCCAACTTTAAAACAGTCCTTCTGTGCAGCGTCTAAACTTTTAACTAGAAGAGTTCGGCTTGGTAACTAAGTTTGAAGTTGCGCCTTCGAGTAGATATTAGAAAACCTTAACTTCGGAGTCACTGTGTCCTAGAACTACAATTATATATATTTTACCTAAGCACTAATAGTAACAAGTATGTAACAATGACCGTATTATAAATCCAATCAGTTTGAATCGAGCTGTCAAGTACAGGTGTTTGACAGTTTTGGATAAAGCTTTCCAAACAAACGGATTTTTATTTGATCGATCTTACAGCTTAGATTATTTATCAGTTTTCAGAGAAAAGCCTTCAAAACTAGCGCTCTTAAAAACGTCACAAAACTTTGGTTAGACCCTGTTCGCAAACTTTGCTTAGAATTTAGAACTGAATTTAGAAAAAGAGTAATCAACATTTGCTGATAGAAAGTGTTCATGGGTATAAGCTTAGTTTTAATATTCTGTCTGATACCTAGTTTATCTTTTGCAAGGACAAGACGCCTACAGGCCTACTTAGTATTCCCAGAATAGAACAAGACGTCAATCCCAAAAGAACGGACTTTAGTGAGCTTTGCCAAGTTTTTGTCGGGTATTTGGAGGGTACATTTTTAGTAATTTATTAGGTTCTAAGATGACGTGACCTATAATTTTAATCAGATATTTTTATCTACAAGAAACTCAAATAATGGAAATTTTAACTTGATAAGCCCTACTTCACACACATTAAGTTATTAAAAAAAAAATTTTTAGCCACACCTCTAGCCCAACAAGTCATGAAAACATATCGCCACTATAGTTTTCCATACGAATTGCATTACGTTGGCAATAAACATTCCAAAAAATACGTTTTTCGAACGTTTTATAAGGAAAAACGATAGCTTCCTTAATATGCTATTAGCTCATACAATAAGCAAAAAGGTCATAAAATTAAAAATACACACAATGGTAGAAATTACCCTTCGCTTATCCAATGCAATTGGGTAAAATTGGCTCCAAAAAGGGCACTTTCTTCTCCCCACCTCCAGTCCAGTAATCTAACTAAGAGGCTGAGCAATCCTACGTCATAATATACGAGTATATACAGTTTGGCGAATACCACGTTTGTATGTAAATTGTACGTCGTAATTTGTATTTTGTTTTGGCTTATACAAAGGAAGGAGCTGAAGTACCATTAATTTATATTATAAGGGATAAGGAATAAGTTTTGGTTCTGAGGAAACGCTCCGTTTGTGAAATTGATTTCTGTGCTATAAGAGCTACCTACATAACATACACCTAAAACCAAAAAAATATTATGTACTAGCCGACGCCCGCAACTTCGCTTGCGTTGCGAATTAACAAAATTATTTTATTAGTACGCGCTTACACTTTTTGACGAAAATACACTCTAAATTTCAAGTCTCTACGTCCAGTTATTTGGCCTATGCATTGTCTGTCAGTCAGCCAATCAGTCAGTCAGCTTATGTAGTGGTTGAGTATAATCTGGACCTGAGAAGCGAACCAGGTTCCAGTTATGAAATGTTTGTGTACTATATAATGTATTTTCACTAAATTAACGTAGGTATTTTACAAGCTGATGCCGGATGCTGGTAGAACGGAAGCTTGGGATCATATGCCAGCTGTTATGCAGCTATTCTAGAAATTGCATTATACTATGTGCTTTATGATAATAGTTTGAAAGGAAGGTAATAAGAACAATATTATCAACTAATTAATATTCTGACTAACTTATTGACAGACAATGCACAATACAAAATACTAAAAGAATTAAAAATTTGGAGAGCATGTTTCTCGAGACTTTTTCTTATGAGAAATAAATAGAAGAAACAGAAATTTCGTCGAGGAATTTCGTTGAGGGTTCAGCTAGTTTAAAATGAATATAATTTAACAACAAGTAAATTGTTTTTCTTCACGTCGTCTACTTGTATGTTTTAGATTTTTCATGTATTTTTCATTTATTACGTTAAATAATTGAAAAATAAGAACATACTTTTGGGAACGTAACGTAAGCTGGCTGCCATAGACAGACAAAGTAATTTAATGATTTCAAAGCTGGCTGTTAAACATTTGTATACTCTAAAGCATGTTTGCAAGTTAGGAAGTGAGTGTTGCGAACACTTGAGCGTAGACAAAGCCCCAGGACATGGCTTATGACGGGTCATATAAAAGGAAATTGTCTCGATTTAAGTTTCTCTCCCCTACTGCAGTGTCGGATGCTAGCACAGCGAGCACAAAGCATTTTTTTCATTCAATGCTGGATGCTATTTGGATAGTCAAAAGCATGTTTGTTAGTTGGTTAGGAAGTAAGTGTTGCGCAACACTTGAGCGAGACAAAGCCCCAGGACATGGCTTATGACGGGTCATATAAATGGAAATTGTCTCGATTTAAGTTTCTCTCCCCTACTGCAGTGTCGGATGCTAGCATAGCGAGCACAAAACATTTTTTTTTAATTCAATGCTGGCTGCGTACTGCTTGTATAGTCGAATGCATGTTTGCAAGTAAGGAAGTAAGTGTTGCGCAACACTAAAGCGAGACAAAGCCCTAGGACATGGCTTATGACGGGTCATATAAATGGAAATTGTCACGATTTAAGTTTCTCTCGCGCTACTGCTGCGTCGGATGCTAGTACAGCGAGAACTGTGAGTGTTTGCTTGATTTATATTTGAATTCAACTGAATATGTGATATTGCATAATACTCATGTAGATTTTATTTATACAATAATAATTGTATTAATAAAAAGTGTGAAAAATATGTCAAAAGATCATGCTATCGTTACATTCGATATAAAATATAGATATATATAAAAGGACTAGTGCTATAGCAGTCTAGCACCGACCTATGTGATTAAAAATCATGTTGTACTGTTCTGGGCATGGGCAGGTGTCACCTCTTGCTTTTTAAAGAGTGCCTCGCTCGTCTTTTCATTTAAATACTTATGTATTGCCTATATATAAGTATTAATAAAACCTAACAATACTATTGCCTTTTTTAGCGATCTGGACACTAAAAGACACTATAAGAGACAAAAATCTTAAAGCCGTTGACTTAGTTCGCTTCACAAATATAAATCAATACGTAATTTAAAGATTTCTCGAAATACTAAAACCATCGAGCTCATTTATTATTGAGATCAAGACCATTGAAACGATCGCTACAAATAATGCAAATTAAAATTTTAATTTCAAATGAGATGATTAGTCTTTCCATTTAGTAACAAGCAAATGTAAACTGTTCTCTTCACAATTTTAAACCTTTAAGATACAAAGTTTTGCTACAAAACTCGCAACTTTAAGGCGAGTGCGCTCTGACACCCTCGATGTCTTGCACTCACTTGACTACCTCAAGCTGAGTCAAGTATTTTATCTTTAAACATTGCCTTTGAAGTGAAAAGGTGCTGGAAACTATAGTTAGCTGCAGCTAAGTAATGCTGGTGATGCACCGCCGCTTGTTCAAGCGGATGAACACTGAAGTAAGATATTTACAAAGTTATCTCAGATAAAAATAAAGACCATACATTAATTAGAGTTAAAAGTAAAAGTGACCGGTAATAAGTTGACACACAGAGCCGAAGACTGGGATCAATGGCGCGTAATGGGACAGGCCAACATCCAGCAATGGACTGAGGAGGGCCGATGAGATACTTTGATAGTCGAGAATACTTGGGTAGTTTCTTCCCCATAATAATCAAGGTTTTACAAAAACATATTATAACTGACTTCAATTGGACGGTTTTAGTGACCGCAAACACCACTGAATTGTCACAGGGTTATTTTGATTTCAAAACCAAAGTACTGAACCGATTTCCATGAAATATCTATATGTAGGACCAACCTGGAAGTATAAACTTTAAAATAAAAAAGGATTTTTTAATATCATAGGTTTATAGACAACAACGTTCTATGTAACAAAAATAAAAAAATAAAAAAAAACAATTGAATTGAGAATCTCCTCCTTTTATGAAGTCGGTTGAAAAGGCTGAATGACTTGTTGGTTTACAAAGTTAACATTATAGTGCATTACCAGAACTATCATTAACACATTACAACCAATGGTATGCTAGAGCGAACAATGAAATTAAACTCTGATTCTGCGATGATATTTTTTATCTAAATGCAGCAATTGAAACGAGAAAATGCTCAGTATTGGAAAACCTTAATTGAAACTCACTGGTAAAGTCTACTGGCGGGCTATTTATCTCTTGTACTTACCAATTGTATAATCAGCGATCTAGAAACGGTAGACAAAATTCTCTTTAGTTCTTGTAGACTCAACTACAGATAACGTGTTCAGAACAAGCTAAGTGGCTTCCTAACAAGCCGCCGCAGATTTATTTTCTAGAATTGAGTTTTCTTCGTTTATTTTAGCCATTTGGATAATTATTCTTCAAATAAATAAGGAATTGATACGGGCCATTATTATTTATAGACTGAGTTTGTCCATCATTTTGTTTTACAATCAGCGACATTGCTTTTCTTCGTAAATAATTCGTCCAACTGTCTTTTTAATTTCAATCGTTGACTCACAGGCCAAGTAATCACAGCTGTTTCGTGTGTGTGTTTTATTCATTAAATGATTATTTTAATTTTAAGTTCCCCTAATATTAAATGACCTACTCAATTTGTTTACTCTTTACGAATTTTAATGTAAGAATACTATTAATTATTAATGAATTATTTTTATTAGCAATTTATGTAAGAATTATTAACAATTATTTAGCACTAATTTTAAGTATTTGCACGGCAAAAGTTGATGCAGTGATTATAATTTAAAGTAAGACCACAATGTACCTGTATAACGCGAATAAAGATTCATTCATTCATTCAAAAAAATCTCCAAGCTTTTTTTCGGACAAAGTTATTTTTGTTAACTCATATCATTATGATATACATTTACATCGGAATTTATCTAATCCAAAATTAAAGTGCTTCAGTCAGTTTCCTTTCTCGTAGGATATATTATCTAAAGTGACAATGTACTACATTGAATGAACACTTTGATTTATAACACCCATATTCTAAGTCGATTTTTCACTCAAGGGAATACTTACGTGAGTGGTAAGATGGCCGCCGCTTTACCAAAGGTTCGGCTGTCACCTGTCAAATTTCAAATGTAAGTATTCACTTGAGTGAAAAAAAACGACTTAGAATATGGGTGTTAAAGTTTGATTTATTAGGGAGGGCCAAATAAATCAAACTTTAAAGCAAAGTGAGATCCAGACTGACCTAGCTCTCCTCGTATAACTATATCTGTGAACGGCAAGTAAATAAGCTGCCTCTTTTCAATTCCACAGCTCCACTGATGCTCGAAATAAAGAAATTTCAATTAAAAGAGATATCACACTTAATTTTAATTGAATCGTCAGTAAACAAGAGTTCTTTACAAGGTATTTTTTCCAGCGAACTATTCTAAATCCATATAATTATATAAAGTAGTTTAGTGTTTCAAAATAGATGTAGATATTCGGAATATTTATGGTCTCTGTCTGTTTGTATTAGCCTCGTAGAGCTTCAAGATGTCAGGTAAAAGCTAGAGAATTTATATTGGGTATGAAGACAGTGGCATGATACAAAAGAGGCTTATACCCAGCAGAGGGTGATAATGATAAAGAATATTAGTTTCACAGTAATGTGCACCTTGAACCGTTTAGGGGTCAAAAAAGAAGATACTTGCTATTGCGCCCTTTAAATCACAACTCAGTAATGCTTAATCCTAAGTATATTAATAAATTACCAGTGACATACGGACAGACGGCCTCAGATAAACTATAATGGTTATACCTGTCGGACTCGGAACCCAACAATCTTAAACAAATACCTTCCAATACGAAGATCCTGAATATCAAGTATCAAGATCTCCAGTTCCTTTGTCGTTACGTCAAAGGAATCCTAGTAATAGGGAGGCTCATGTATATTCAAGCCATCACTATCACCATCACTTAGCTCTGGACAGACTGCAGTCGATTTTTAAGGACTAGGAATTTTTGAAATGCCCTCTTCCTAACTGGGTCCCTCTTCCAATATCTCTTCCGCATCTCTTCATGCTGTATATCTCGCTCTAACCTGTAGTCTATTTCGCTCTAGTGAAAAACGCTCTTGAAATGTTTGTACCGACTGCACATTAGTTAAATCTCATGTACTTATTGGGAGCTCATGTATGAATATTTAAAATTATAGCAATATTTTTCACGAACCTATTGGGAAATGAAGAACAATAGGATCATGGACCTTTGGGAATAAGCCTCCATTTCAGGTAACGTGTTTTTTGGTGCACCGTGCCGCACCAAGATAGATAGATAGATAGATGAACACTTTATTGTACACCAAGAAGAACAAAAAAGAGTAAAACAATAGAACAAGAATACAAAGGCCTTAAGGTAGGTAGTACAAGGGCGGCCTTATCGCTGTAAGCGATCTCTTCCAGGCAACCCGGCAAGCAAATGTTGCGGGTTCGATTCCCACTTCAAGACAAACAATTTACTTTGAATCTGTATGTATTCTATTTTTCTAAAATATGTCTCTTATATTTATTTTTTTGTTTATTAAATTTATCTACGAAACCTTGGTTACTAATTACGTTTTAATAACTAAGTAGTAAGTACCTACCTAAAACGTAAATGAGTATCTCAGAATAAATAGACCTAAAGAAATTTACCGATTCAGCCGTAAAAAGCTATTTTATTGTATCTCTCACATCAAAATGAGAAATGGTTTTCCAATTGCCTTTGTTGAGTGTGCAATGGCATCAAGAATATTTAAATCTGAGATTTAGAGGCTTACCGAGCAGGGTTTATCGCTGAAAGTAAATTGATAGCATCCACTGGAGTGAAATAAAGTGCTGTAAAACCAGTACGCAAAATATTTTGCAAGCATAAAAGTAGACGCTAGAGGTACCTCCACTCGTCGACCCCGTGCCCTTGAACATAGAAAAACGGTCGGGTATCCTAAAAAAACACAATTAGGTACAGTAGATTCTACTGCACTGTGTGTGACTGTGAGTCTTGAAAAGAGTAGTCTAAGGCTAGTGGCAAACGAGCCACCACGGCGATCGGCGTCCGGCGACAATCAATTTACATCCATTTTGTGTGGCGCGTGGCCAAGGCTTGTCTATCGGTTCTCCCTTCAGCTAAATTTTAAATAATTCTTACCGACGCACATACACAAGCTCTGTTGTGATAAATTCGTGCTAACCACTCACGTAAATCCAAAAATCTCCGATTTAAAAAAAAATGAAGATTATTGAAAGTTTAATGCCATTTGCCGGCATGGAAATCCATTTGTCGTTATTTGTTTAACGGTTCTTCCTTTTGGTTCATGAGATTTGATAGAAGACTTTTTACTCAGAACTGTTTTAAGCCCAGTCGATTAAATATGAAATAAAACAGTTTTCAATCAATCAAACTTAAGTCATGCCTGAAATAATCCACAAACAAGTATCAGAAATACGGATTCACGATAAATCAATGTTTACGGTGATTAACAAAATGGATCACTTTGAGTTAATTGTGTATAATAGTACCTACTTGCTATTTTATAGAAAATTTAAAAAATAAGTTCGTTTGTAGACGGAATAATAGTGATGAGCGATGGAGAACTCTACGCACAACATATAAAAAAAAAATTGAAATCTAGGCAAGCATTTGACCGCAACCTCACCTGATGGTAAGTGACGGTGTAGTCGAAGATGTAGCATATTATCAGTAAAAATAAACAAATACGATAATATAAAAGAAAAGCGGTACAATGGGCAGCCTTATCGCTAAGAGCAATCTCTTTCAGGCAACCATGGAATGAAATGGACACGGAATATTGGAACAGATTTTGGCTGTTTTCAAAATTCAATGATGATTAAACCCCCTGTTGTACGAAAGAACTGCGTGTTAAACACTGAACTACTCATCGTGTTGTGGATTGCAACAATCAATATTATTTAAGTTCACTTCTTCTTCTTATCGTGTAACTCGGTCTTTCGAACCAGTGTGGTGAAAGGATTTCAAGTGCGCCTCGAAGAGGCTCCTTTCGTGCACTTGACACATGTTTTTGAACTTTAGGTTCAATGACATGCCGGTTTTCTCACGATGTTTTCCATCACCGTTAAGCACGTGTTATAAATGCACACATACATCTTTTTGAACAGTAAAATCCATTGATGGATTTTTCTTGGTGTACGACCGGGTTCGAACTCACGAGCTTCGGATCAAAAGTCGAGGCTCCTCCCACGCGGCCAACACGGCTTTATTTTCACTAGTAAAGATGTCAATGGCGTTTATTTATCAAATTATTTGAATGATCATAAACTATTCTGACGGCTTACAATATTCAAAACACATTAACAATCTTGTTAGATAAGGGCAATTGATTTATGCTCCCTTAGCATAGTAATATAAACCGATCTAATATCTTGAAATTCATGAATATTAAGCCCATTTTATTCAGTAATGGTAGGCGTTGTGTCCAATTTTAAGATGACAAATTGGCAGATCACTCACAATTATTGTATTAAAATGTACATTTTTGGAACCGATAAAGATACTCGAGTCTTGTTATTTTGAGCCGACATAATCTTTGGCTAAAACATTGGCATAATAAAAACTAGACAAATACATTTGAAGAGACTAAACAGCTCACAAAAGTTCTTTGCGAAGTTTTCATCCATAAAGCCTAGAAACCTTCTAAAATGACACGGTTAAAACATTTTTTTGGTAAACATACGCTCCTCTTACAGACTATTTACCTGCTTTTGAACTTAATTTGAGTTAGGTCTTGTTGGGTAAAACACTAATTATAAGGCGGAGTTTCAGACTCAAAACTTCTAAAATACTACCTAATGGTGAATGCTCCGAAAAACCTAGGAACGAAATAGAAATTTAACAAAATTTTACAAGTACCATATGTTTTTGTCTTCGTAAGTGTGTATGCAATAAAGTATAAAATAAAAATAAAAAATGTATAAGTTATATGTTTTGGGAAGAATATAAATATAAAACAAATTGCATTGTTGTGCGTTTCTACGCGAATATTTTGTATGTCAGTGAGACATGCAAGTACATACTCTGTTACCTACCATCTAACCTACCGTGTTTCGTGGAAAATAAAAATGTGATTATATTTCTTACAAAAAATAATATTTAATACCAATAAATAACGAAATATGTGCCTATATAGTATTACCTATTTAAGAGATACTAAGATCAAAGCTGCGGGTGAACTTATATCCTGGTGTTAGTGCCAATGCATCCACATTATAATTACCTTTGCTTTGGAATTAAATGTTTCCTACCAATTCCAAAATCCAGTGAATGCTTGAAGGTATATTACTCAAGCAGAGGAGGTTTCAGGAAGACATCATCATCCTCATTATATTTTTTTTAATAATTTGTTTAATGTTTAAGTAGTACATATATACCCGCATGCGAATCGCAGATAAAAACTGAATTTTAATGTCTAATCGCTTGGAAAATAATTTACTGTTGAGACACACGGTACGGCACGTTGCGTATCACGATGACGCGACGCGTCTAGATAAATGAGTGTATGTTTGTGCCTCAATCACACCATAAACTATTGAACTAACTACTACTACTAGTGTTACTAGTGTGAAATTAGGTTAACATTATGAGCTAAAAAGAAAATTATACTACTTTTACTTTGATACTACTCTGGAAAAGCCTCGAGCAGCTAGTTTCATAATATTGTAGAGTTTAATGCGAGAGGAAAAATATAACCAAAATGCTTTTTAAAATAATGTGTGTTTCATAGTTAAGCAAACGTTTTTTGCGGGATCGTAGAGATTTTGTTTATTTTCAGTATTTCAGCATAAAACTAGCGCAGTAATCTAGGTTACCTATTTTCAGTGCTTGGCCTGTCCAGCACGTGACGTCCGATGTTGAGAATATTTTTATTTATTTATTTAATACTTTATTGCACACACTAATCAAATGTAGTATAAACGGAGGACTTAATGCTAGAGTATTTTCTACCGGTCAACCAGTTATAAAAAGAAAAAATGGCGTACAACTTAAATGCTAATCACCTAAATGTTTTACATAAAATTTA
The DNA here is from genome assembly GCA_932526365.1 of Lobophora halterata. Classification (NCBI taxonomy): domain Eukaryota; kingdom Metazoa; phylum Arthropoda; class Insecta; order Lepidoptera; family Geometridae; genus Lobophora; species Lobophora halterata. The sequence continues at coordinate 7,140,118 of OW052012.1, forward strand.
TCTGTAATTTTGTAGAAAACCAAAATTCTGACTGCAATGACCATTTAAGTTTTATTGGTAATTAATCTGCTGTAATCAAACCTCAATTTAAAAATACGCTAGTCTGAAACCGCACTTATTGTCACCAGAGGATCATAACGCCCTAATGACGAAAACAATAAAACATGTTTTATTATCATAACTCCTAGCAGAGTCGACGAGTCAGCAGTTGAAATCATAAATTCTTATTAACCTTCTCCCACTTTAAAGCTTGCGCCACACAAAGCGACACAATTTATTAAGCGTTGTATATCATACATTTTACACAGTTTAATAAATCGAATACCACCTTTTTATATAAAATAGATTAGCCTACGTGTACATAGACGCCGACGCTTTTTAAGTACTTATTTGGTATTTCAACTATGGCTTGAAAAATATCTAATCAATTTCGGTAGGTAGGTATCAAAATTTAAAACAGGCTGTTTCAGTTCTATACAATGTAAATACCAGTTAAGTTTTGTTTTAGCTAATGAGATTATTAAAAATTAATTAACAATTTATTGATGGCTAATAATTCAAAATAAATACATTTCATGACGTAAGAAGTTTGGAGTGAGGTAATGGATGGACCCACGCCACCACCTCAATGCGCCGTTATTCTCGCCGCATTCCCCGCATTGTGTAAAAAAGGCTTTTGCACTTAGCTCCACATTTTCAAACAAGTATCGTCAAATTTACCACGAGTTTCATTATAACGACCCTTTTGGGATAACGTAAAAACATTACTTTAAATAATACCTACCCTGTAAAAATCTCATCTACTTATTTAAAACAACAACAACTATGAAGTGAATTAGATTAGATTGAACATCGACTGAATCGAAGGATAGATAGGTACATTTTTTGTTCAATTATTAGTTAAAATCAAATCTCGAAGGTATACGAGAACAAGAACGAGATACGTATACGTAGGTACCTATGCGTACAATCTTAGTTTTTATTCCATTCAAAGTTCATGGGTCCAATTTCTTTATATTCATACCTGTAAATGTATGGTTTTAAATTTATTATATTGACAGTATCTAGTTCAAGTCATGTGGATTCTAACGTTATATTGATGGCTAAAAATTTCGAAAATTGTTCCTAGTTTATTTGTAAAACAATTAATCGTCCTTAGTCTTAATAAAGAATAATTGTAGAATATAAGAATACCCCTCAAATTATGTGCTTGTTCTACTGTAACATCCCCGTCAAAACAAGGGGTTATTTTTTTTGTGATTGAGGGCCCGGAAGACATTTATGCTATAATTATGGGATTAAATTAATCCCCTCCTAACTGCCTTAAATTTTAGAGGGAAACATTACTATAACTCAATTTAATTAGAAATAACGATGCGTTATCTAACACTTTTGCCGCCACCCATCCATTTTACTACCAATTCACGACGCGCCTGAGTCGCTAAATGTTCTGTATTTCAAAGAAATGTACGTGATAGTTTCAAAGGATAGAGCATTTTAGCGATGCAGCGCTGCAGCACACTACAAATAAATCGTTGAAATTGCTGGCGTGATTTTGCAGCATGGAATCCGTTGGACGACACTCCTAACCAGATTTGCAGCGATTAGTGCATTTTGTACACGATATATATTGTTTCACATACATTACACAAACGCACTAAGTATTTTGTGTTTGTACAGCAATAATGAAACAATGTTTAGAACACATTATTGCAAACTAAAGCTTGGAATATTAGGTACCTATTGTACACACTAGGTTGAAACATGTCTACTGTTACTCTATTTCAAATTGTTTAAAAATTAAATTAAATAACCCGAATAACTTCTCGGTCTATGGTATATCTTGTGTCAGACATAGTAAGGCATACGAAAAAAAAAGTGTCTGGCTAAAAATTATCTCATATCGCACTAGGAGTATATTTTATCCAAATATTTTTTCTCTTATACAATCACACTTCACATCAGATTATGTCAAAGCTCTATCTATCATAAAGTGGATCGCCTCGTGAACAATAGACGTAGCCGTTATCATTATCAAAATAATGCCTCTAATTTACGATAGCTCTGTAATCCCGCTATGATTTCAAGCCATATTAATTTTAGGATGCAATACCGACCGTGATAACCCAATTAAGTCTACGTAGATTAATTTATATGATCATATTATTTACTTTATGAAAACATTTTTTGTGGGTATAATTTTGTTATAGCTAATTTTTCACAAAACCAATGTTAGTGAAAAATCCTCAGAAATCATATTGGAAGTGTATAAAACTAAATCAGTATATTATAAAATTTACATTCGTTGATTTTTTAATATGATAACTCTCTGTAAATTAACTACCTACTCCTTAAATGACTACTTCTAAATCTAAAAGAGGTAAAGTAATATTTTTAGTAGGTACATATAAGTTATGATAAAATAAATACAGATCTAGAATATTATTTACTTTGGTTTGTTTCTTACCAAGAACAAAGTGTATAAGGTTTCAATCTGTGTTTTAATAAATATTTAGTTTAATTTAAGTTAGGTATCTAATTCATTAAAATAAGTGTTATTCAGTAAATAACTCACGCAATTAATCAATCGTAAACCACAACGTCACTATTTCCTTTGAACTTGAATAAATATTATATACCTACTATCCAAATGCGGTTGGAATTCATTTTGCTCATCTGACTAATTGCACTCTTGTTGTGCTGTGGTAACAAAATAATGCTTGCGATAAATTTATTTAATGTTAATACGTTTAACTGTGATAAATGAACCCTTTGCTAAATCACCAGTGTAAAATTAATGTATTTGTAATGACAAACAAAAACATTCAAATACCTATTTATAAACACGCTGAAACCGCTTTATTTAATAAACAGAGTTTAAAGAAATAATATTAATCCTACAGCTAGTCTAAATAAATATTTTCACCAACATATGAATAACTTGGCATCATAATGAGATTATAAATTACTAGCAGATGTCTGCGGCTTTTTCTACATTGTAACGCAATAAAAGGTAGTTTAAGACACAGCGAAATAAGATTACGCACACCTATATCTTTTTTCATCTCGTTTCAGCTCAATTGGTTCAGTAATTTTGGCATGATTAGGGCCTTAATAATCTCAAATGGATGTTTACCATATGCACCATGTCTCTGCATCTAAACTTTTGCATTTATAATATTAGCGAGTCTTAACTTTTTGAGCGCCTATTTTTATAAAACGAAAACGCGGTTTTATTCGTGAAATATTATGCATTTTCTAGAGTCACGGTACTATAGCCCACAGCGGTCTATTTTACTTTCAAAACAAGGTTTTGTGAAAATTTTTGACTAAATTTTATCACAAACTGGTGAAACATTATGTTCACATTATAACTTAAATTGAACAAAAATATGGCATAAGTTTAAATACTTTTTGAACAGCTTTAAAATATTTTAGTGGTTAAAACATTAATTCAAAGCAATGGAAATAAAACCTTTCGGAACGATTCCCAGAAATCTTACTTCAAAATAAATTACCGTTTTTCAGAGCCGTTAGCTGGAGCTTGCTGATTTACAACATACCTGCTACCAATAACCTACTAATATGTTTATGCTTATCTATTTGTCAATGTAAAATTGTTAAAACCGATAAATTCGTTGAAAACTGTTATGTAAACGGTCGAGCAGTCGCCCTCTGATTGGTATTTTAGGTTGTTATATTTTTGCCTGCGCGCACGAAGAGCGCACTTTCTATTGGGTGGTTGTTTACAAATTATTACGATGTGAAAGAAAGAAATTTCGTGTTTTCGACAGTTTGTAATTTAACGGTTCTTACAAAATTACGGTGGCAAACTAATAGTAAATAGAATACCTAACATGTTATTCCTAGGGTTGCATGACCTATAGGTACTTGCTTGCTTATCACATATTTTTAAAGCTTAGGTATTCCACAAATGATTTTGACGTTTTAAGGAAAAACGGAAAACACTTCTCATAATAAACGGGAATGCTATAATTTCAGATCATACGGAACATTTATTACGAAGCGGAAATTAGACAGGCGGACCTCGCTAGACATTGATATTTTCCGAACAAAATCACATTCTAATTTGATTTTTTAATCCTTGATTCAAATATTTTTATAACATTTATTATTTACCACAGAAAAAATGTAAAATCGAATAGAGAAGCTAAAAGCGATCTCTTCCAGTCGACAATTACATAAATCAATAGATATATGTATATCCAAACATCTTTTTAATTGAAAAAAATTATATAAATACATTCCCTATCTAGATCATCGCAAATGCCTTTCGAATTGATGACCTAGAAAAGTTGACTCTTAATCCATGATACGGAGCTTCATAAATATTCAGTGTCATTATTTCACCTCGGCGGATGTCGATCCTGAGGAGACTGCGCCCGTGTTTATGTTTACAGGGGTGGAGAGGGGAGGGTGGGGGGGTGTGGTGGTTCTCAGCTGAGAGAACGCCCTCCCCCAACTGCGGAAAATCGATAACTGTCTCAACGCCGCCCGCAGAACCCGCGCGGATGCTTACGGGACGTGCCTTCGAATCATAACAATCTGTGTATGCTTTTAAAAGCTTACTTGCGCACTTTGTAATTTGCAACGCATAATGCAGAACCATTAATGTGAAATGTGGTGATTTGGGACGATTTTATGATGTGCTGCGTAATTTTGTTAACAACTTTGCAAGTACGGGCAAGATTCATAAAAGCTATAATAGTATGAACCTTTCGTCAAATTATGGCCTATTTTATCGCGTGATATTGATAAAAATCTGCAAAAACAAGACAAATAACATTAATACGTATATGTAGATAGATTATTGGAACAAATGTTCATTTATTATAAGCAAACCTCAGAACATTCACAACGGTAGGTACATTTGACCTACTTTTAGGTAAGACAATACCACTTGATATCATTGCAAGAAACAAGAATAATAAAAGTAGGTGGGTACCAACGCCCTTATTATTATTGTTGGCAATAGTTTTATTTAATTTTTCAGGTTATATATAAGGTGAAAACTGTGATGAGATATAAAATTTATTTACAAGAATATTGGTTGAGCTTAAAGCTGAATAGCGCTCGTTTAATGATGCGTTGTACGAGATAAATAAAAAAATAAAAAATAGGTATTTTATTTCGGTTAACAAAGATCCATTTTTCATTTAATTACTTATATTATAGATTATATTCATTACGTATAAACTTAACTATTGATGGATATTATTATAACAATAATCTTGAATGTTTCTACTTTTAATAAAAGCTAATAAACTCTGGTATAAAATCTCATCAATTGTTGTTTTTTTATTATCCTTTGATAAATAAAGGTTTTCTTTGAACAGTAACTATTCAAAATTCTGTCCATTCAAATTTTTCCTAAAGTATTGCCCTTCCATTTTCCGCACATCATCATGAAACACCCTATAAAATAAAGGTTCCTTCCATAAAATGGATGAAAATAAACAGGTAAGAAAGATAAGATACAAAGAAACTTTTTCACAATTTACCACGACTCGGGCCCCGTCCCTTCAATATTTTCGTTTAATTTAGAGAACAACGAGTTATCTTGCCAAAATAAATTGGATACCTCCTCGTTGTGAAAACCGCTTATAATGCCATTAGGAATGATTTCACTAGGCCTCGCTAAGTCTTCTCGCGACGGTATCCCAATTACGTTATAAAATTATATTTTTGATTCGTAAATTGCTCAGGCAAAAAATACGCTGGCAATAATATAAATTTAGAAAACAGAAAGAGCGAATAAAATAAAATAGACACGCGTTGTATAAATTTATCAAACCTTGGAGACAAGATTAAATCGAAAATTTTAACCTTAGTAAATACTCGACTGCTAAAGTATTAGGTTAGAGTGTTAAAATAGGCCACGACATCGGCCTTTAGGCGAGTCGTGTTCAAACATAGTTTTAAAAACATAACCCTTCCTTGGCAGTCGGGTAAAAAAAGAAGTAGAAGATCAGATTAGAAGCTTCAAAAATACTACCTTTATAAAGAAATCAGCAGATTTACTTCAGCGATTAGCACATAATAGTGTTACACTACCTATAGAAAACCAATCACTGAATTTGGAAAAAAAAATACAGAGAAAAACGTTCCTTGGAACAAGATTTTACTCATCCTTAATTTCAGGCTTTTGAACTATCCGTCTTTTAATAAAAAACATTAAATAACTGAACAGTTTTTAATGTTATTGTGTTTGTGTTGTTCAAAATACAAACAAAGAACATTGAATAAAACCAATGAACTAGGTATTGAAATAAAAGCACAAAGAGCAAACAGCAATTAGCCGACGTAACGATCGAAAACTGTTTTCTATCCTGTTTTACAAACTTCGCTAAGCATTAAGTATCTAAACTAATTACATTACGTAAGCTTCGTAAAAGTTATTTTATAATTTTCATGTAAACAAGAGAATAGATGACCTGGACGCTCTTGTGATAGTAAAAGATCACGCCTGCTCATGACCAGAACAGAGCTACACAGGACTTTGATTCATATAGGCCGGTACAACTCTGCTATTCCGTTCGTCTACTTTGAGACATTTGGATGGTCAGTCTCAAAAGTTTAGTAACTTCACTAGCTACACTACAGTTCCCTTCAAACTGGAACACAGTAATGCTTATCAACTTCGTTAATTTACAGTATAAAAATCTCAAGGTATATCAACATAACGAGGCGTAACCTAATGTCCAGATCACACGTACCGAGTACTCGGACGAGACAGTGCTCTCGGACGAGTACTCGGTACGTATAAACATAGCGCCGAGTGCTCGGCTGAGCAAGTGACGTAAGCTTTCACTGTCTCGCCCGAGTCACTTACTATTTCGGCCGAGTACTCGGTACGTGTGATCTAGGCATAAGGGTCGGCGCCCATAATGTGAAGCACAGCGCAGAGCATTTTTCACTGTCAAACTACATATTTATCGACTTTGTCCTCATTGGTGGAAATAATATCCAATATCAAATAATTGAGCATCGAAGCGAAAAATTAATTGTTGTATTATTTGATATTGGATATTATTTCAATGAGGACAATGTAGATAATAGTTTGACAGTGAATAATGCTCTGCGCTGCGCTCCGCCGTATGGGCGCCGGCATTTAGGTTCCGCCTTGTTATGTTAATAAGTACCTTGAGATTTTTATACTGTAAATTAACGAAGTTGATAAGCATTAGCTACTGAATTGTTGGCCTATGTCTGTGAAAACAGTTCCCCAAAATACGCTAAAAACCATATTTTAAGTTAAAATTAGCTCGTTATTCTTCTAAAGGGGAGTGACTTCGGGCATTATTTTACGTAAATGTGACATTGTGGTAGTTACAATACAGGAAGTGTTTTGTATAATTGCGTAGCCTTACACTAAATACTCATTTACAGGTTAGGTAACCTACCGTATAAAAGTGCAAAGAACATCGTTATTAATATACTTATTGCTAATATATAATTTTTAATTATTATTATTATAACAATGATACTTAGTGGACAAAGAGCGGTCTTATTGCTAACAAGCTTTATTTTAGGAGCCTAATGTAGGTACCTACCTACATTTTTCATTGTTAATAAAAGTACATCGTAAAAAGTGACAAACATTATTTGAAAATAGAGATATTTAATTTTTACTGACAGGGTGTCTGTAGGTAGGTACCTACATTAGGCTCCTAAAATAAAGCTTGTTAGCAGTAAGACCGCTTTTTGTCCACTAAGTATCGTTGTTATAATAATAATAATTAATTAATTATATAATAGCAATAAGTATATTAATAACGATGTTCTTATAAAACAACGAGATGGACAGTATTATACCAAAATGGATGCGGAATACGGGACAGAAAATTTTCAGACACCCTGTCAATAAAAATGAAATATCTCTATTTTCAAATAATGTTTGTCACTTTTTACGATGTACTTTTATTAACAATGAAAAAGCCTATTAGTTTTAAAATATAATATTTATCTAGCCCAGTTACTTCTATTTTTCGAAAATTAGCATCGGATCATGATGTACCTACTAGAATTTAGCCAAAGTGGCTACAATTTTTTAGACGCATTTTAAATGTACTACATTGTGGTCCTATACTTCTGTGCTAAGTATTGATTTAATCTTTTTCCTATATAACTGTTATTTAAGATGTAGGAAATTCAGAATATTATAATATAGGTATAGATAGAGGATAATACAACGAATGAAATATAAATAAAAATCTAATAAGTGAACCCAAAGGCCTATACGAGATGATAGACTTTTATCCCTCTTCAATTTTCGTAGAAGGAAATAAGGAAGTCTTCTGGGATTACCTTAGAAATACATGAACATGTGAGAATATTATTTATGTAAGTACCTATATTATGTTTTATGAGGAAATCGGCAAGTCAAAGAACAGAAAAAAAAAATCTGTCGTATGTGACATCCACTAATCCACTAATTTGGCGACACTGTGGCTTAGTTGGTTGTGACCCTGCCTACGAAGCTTGGTGTTCCGGGTTCTATCCCCGGCCGGGGCAAATATTTGTGTGACGAACACAAATGTTTGTTCTCGGGTCTTGGATGTTGTGATGTGTTATTGTCCATGCCACCTGCAACACAGGGAATCCTAGTGCAGGGGTGTGAGTGTGTGAATGTTTATTTATTAAAAAAAAACAAATAAACATCGCATTAGGTCCCAACGGTAATTAACCCTGTTGGGAGGCGTCCCATGCAGGATGCCGTTAAGGTGGGTACCAACACAGTGCCAGATATTCTGTCGCAAATCAGTAATGTGTTAGCATTACTGTGTTCTGGTTGGAAGGACACTGTAGTAATGAAATTACTGTGCTTTTAAGACTGACCATTATAAATATCTCAAGATGGACATGCACTTAAGCAGTGATGTACTCGTCAACCGTGAAAAAAAAAAAAAAAAAAAAAAATTGGTTGTCTGTAAAGTTGGTTTACAGACAACGTATAATAGTTTAACGTGGAAACGTCACAACAAAATATTGACAGCGTAACGGGACAATGACGTCAACGTTTTCGTACATGCAGCCGGCATTTATCGATTTATTAGACGTAATCTCGTCAATAAATAAATTTAATATTTCATATTATTTATATTTTGATAAGTTCGTGGTTAATAATAATGGAAAGTATTAGATATTTACTTGTGAATGGTGTGTAGGTAATGTAAATACGTACCTACCTTTCAAAATAATGTGACCTCATACCGGAATTGCTTTTCAATACCACACCATGTAGAAACCCACTACAAACAAACTCTTAGTAAGTACCAATTTATAATTTATTAACATTCATCCAATTAATCCACAAGTCGGCAGCACCCGAGTGGTTCAGCGCGATAGACGAACAATGTAGGTACATAACATAACTAACAACATTTATGGTAAACACTTCACAGTAACGAATGTGAGTGTGTACCTCACTTTCTTGATTGTACATGGTGTATAATTTCCTTTGTATATATGTCTGTATCTACTTACCGTGAATAACGGTGCTCTTATAGAACACCAAGATATAAAGTATTAAACCAAAATACCTAGATGCGGAATACAGGACAGAACATTTTTAGACAACCTGTCAATAAAAATTAAATATCTCTATTTTCAAATACTTTTTGTTACTTTTTACGATGCAGTTTTATTAACAAAGAAAAAGCCTAGTAATTTTAACATATCATATTATGTATCTAGCCCTGTTACTTCCCTTTTACGATTTTTTGCCTCGGACCAAAATGTAGGTAACAAGAAATTAACTTTAGATCCTCTTATTCGTATTTTTTTAAGTACTACAGTGTGGTTCTATAATTTCTGTGGTACTATACTATAATACTTCTGTGATACTTACATTACACATATTCTCCCAATATCTGTTTCAGTCACCGTTAGAATATCAGAAATAATATTGTTTTGTTTATGGAGTCGCCTTTGCATTTCCCGTGGCTGACTATCTGACAGATTTCCTTTCTCGTTTCAATTTTGTAGGTTACATATTGAAAATATTAAAACACATTTCTTTACTTCAAGAACTAGTCATCCTAAAAGAGGAAAAATTCATGATAAAACCCCGACTCTCTGTTAGGACTCTGTTTGTGCGCGTTACACCTCTGAACACACCTTCCGAGTTTTATGCCTCTACGTTCAGTGGTTACAGGTCGGTATTAATGAATCAGGAATTTAGTCAGTCAGTCAGTCAATCAGGCAGTCAAGACATTCTACTTGATTAGTAAGTTACTAATAACAAATCTTTATGGTTAAATGGCTTTTACTCAACCGGAGAAAGTTTTTCAAAAATCAGCACCTCAATTTCTTATCTGAAACACGCTCAGAATTCACAAGCAGCTCTTTCAAATGTTACACCCAAAAAAGTAAAAATGCAAATTAGGAACGTGATATTTAAAAGAGTTCGGCCGAAATAATTACTTCCTTTACAAAAAGCTTCGTTTCGTGAATGATATTAAATATTTCCGAAATAGAATATCATAAAAATTTAGTCGAACTTCTTATGAAGAGTTTTAAACGATTCGTAAATCATAAAAAAACCATTTATTGGGAACGATTCCTATTTGCCGATAACCTGATACTATAAATCTACCACGCATGAGGACGGTTTAGATTTAGAAGTACAAGTCCATCTCATTTATCATCTGACTAACTAGTCTAGAACTTGTGATTTGGATTATCAAAATTGTCAGATTACAAAGATTTGACCAAATTTTTTTTCATATTTAGGTTCGAATGCATATTTTTTCAATATTACCAGTATTTTATTTTCATTGTGCAAAGTAAAACTTGATTGAAATCCACAGCCAATTTCAATCACAAATACGAAAAACAATAATCTTTTTTTGTACCGCAAAATGAAAAGTAGACTTCAATATCATTTTACTGCACAAAAAATACCGAAATGTTGGAATAGCTGACGTGTATTGGCGTAGATTCATCGGGCTTGAAGTGGGCACCGCGGTATGCACTCATGGGCAAATTGCAATGGACGTATTTCTGTAAATATAGCATGTTTATGTTATATACAGATAATAAAGCGAACAGCTGCTTCAGTTTTTTGTCTTTGATAATGAATAATTATGTAACGATAACCGATGATTTTTCAAAAACCCATATTCAAGTAACTACTTTGTTCAACACCAACGTAGTTTTCACAGGAAAAACTCACTAATATGTTCAATGTTCATTTTTAAAGCTAGAGATATTTAGAGGCAGCATGAAGAGTTTAATTCACTTTAGGTGCAAGACTTGCGCTTGGAAAATTCAAGTTACTTACTTTAATTTATTACTCAAGTTAAAATGGCTACAGCCAATTACAGTAATTCAAGACATATTTGATTAGAAATATAATAAAATATAGGTGAAATAGAATATCAAATTATTGATATTGAATAAAATCATTTTGAAAAAAAATTAGAATTAATTAATTATTAGCATTCATACCATACAATATCTCGCCTACAAAACCTCAAATAAACAGACAAAATCTTCTCCAAGTATCTGCAAAGAGGTTACATTTGTAGCATGGTGTGTATGAGCGCTTTTTCACCAGCTGTTTTAAATCAAACTGTGCTAAGTGTACCGTAAACTCGAGATTTCGCCCGATATAAATCTTCAAGTGGAGATGAATTCGCCGACTGCGAGATGATACATCAAATATTCATCTCACTCAGAAATGCATCTGTTTTTCATTTGGTGAGATTTTGGGGTTTCTTATTTATGGGATTCCAGTTTTGTAAACGGAGCGATATTAGGTATTTATACGTGCATACAATCTATCTTAGACCACTTTATGAAAGGTTTTTGATTCGTGAAACACTTGATTGTTTTTTCTTGAAATTTCAATATTTTGATGTGTAGTAAATAGAAAATTGTTTACCTTGGTAATGATATTTATCAATTGGGAGTATTAAAATGTCTTCATTAGGGAATTGTTGTGATACTCTTATACGTACCTGTAACAAAACAAATCATTATTAAAAACATTGCCGTCTTTATTAAAAAAATATTAATAAGTTTTAATGTTACTGGAAATCGGTAAGGTAGCTAGTGACAGGAAAAGATGACATTTACTACTACTGAATAGTATTTTTGCACGCACAAAAATTTGGGAAAAGTTGAACCAGTGGTTTCGGCGTGGCTGTAAAACAAACTTTTGCCATTATAATAATAGTAGGATTACGGATTTATTATTCTCTACCTTTGCATCTGATGAAGGTAAACGAACTATTTTAAGCTTTGGTATTACACTGTACACATTCTTAAACAGATAACACTCTAGAATTTCCATATAAAATTTAATTCACATCAACAAAATGCATGAATAATTTAACGTGTCTACGCGATGACGGCTCTACTTTGATCTACTTATTCATAGACTATGAATGAGTAGCTCAACTAATGGTATCTATAGTAAAATATTTATCTATTTTTATAATAATTGGAAAACAAACAGCACGTATTTAAAAATATTGGTTAAACATGATGGGCATTATAAGCTAAGGAGTTTTCACATACTATAGTAATGATATATTATTTTATATTTATTATAGATTTCTGTAATTTAAAAATAATCAAGGTTTTACAAAAACATACAACAATCGACTTAAATCGGACTGTTCCAGTGACCGTAGGCACCACTAAAAAGTCACAGGGAAGCAAAATACACATTTGTTCACTTCAAACACTTTTTTTAGTTACATATTTTGATTAAAACTACTGAACCGATTTTGATAAAAATTCTATAGAATCCATCTGAAAATATAACCTCTAAAACTATTCTTTTTTCAAACAGGTTTATAAACAATAAAGTTCTGAGGTCACAAACAAACAAAAAAAAATTAAGAATCTCCTCCTTTTATGAAGTCAGTTGAAAAACCGTAGAAATCTTTGAATCTCTGAGCGATTTAGAATACTGTATCTGTGGTAATGATGATGAGAATATCATGAATATAATATATATGAGTACTGGTTAACAACTGGGTTAAAAGTCGACATCAACAAAGGTCGTTGTCAATCCTTCTTTGAGAAAATAGAGAAAAGTTCAGCAATTGGCGACTGTCAGCAGCAAGATGGATTACGCGAATTACAAGCCACTCTACTCGGTTCTATTTCGAGGGTTGGCAGGGTTTCAGAATGTTTCCATTCAAAATCAGAAACTTATTTCACATTAAGCTTTAGGTATCACTCTAGTTCTATAGGTAGGTACTCGTATATCATACTAATCGCAGTACATTACTAGAGAGTGCTTAGGCAGTGTTGAGCATCCGGACTTATAAATACGGATATACGTAGTACAGGTTCGGTCTTGGGCATATTTACCTGTATCAACAAATTATATAAATATATTTACTTTAGTACATATTACTATATTATAAACCAAAGAGTCAACGAACAGAAAACCAAAGTTTAAAGATACGACGACACGTGTTTCGCCTCTACACGAGGCATCATCAGGAGGTGTGGACTCGCCGAAGTTTTTTAGAGTAAAGTTAGAGTTACGAGAGTAAAACTCTCGTTTCGAACTTGGGCGAGTCCACACCTCCTGATGATGCCTCGTGTAGAGGCGAAACACGTGTCGTATCTTTAAACTTTGGTTTTCTGTTCGTTGACTCTTTGGTTTATAATATAGTAATATGTACTAAAGTTCTAAACTAAAGTTAAGTTAATTAAAACCTTTGTTTAGAAATCAAGCGGATTTATTACTAAATATATTTATATAATTTGTTGATATTTATGGATTTCCGCAAAGTAACGCCTGAATCAATCAATTATATTTACCTGTATTGATTGCAACACCCCTAACGGATAACATTGTGTAGCTGTTCTTACTTAGGTATATACAACTTATTAAGACCTGAGATGTAACCTACCTACCCAATATGGCAATATATGACTGAATACTGAATACTATTCATCTCTGATCGTAGAGAGCATGTTGCTCAAGTGACAACTTTTTATAAGATCCATTGTAAGTTTCGAGTATTATCTACCAGATATAATAATAAAGTTACATATTTCTTTTTAGGACCTATTTTCAGGATATTAAAAGTCCGAAACATATTAAAAAACTATTCATTTATCAATACTTTATTTACTGTTTTTTATTTATTCTGTGGTCGATTTCGGGTCATGCGAATGACCTTTAGCATAAAGCGTAGGCTTAAGGACTTAAGGCGTAAACTCGCCCTTTTATTTGGGACCTAATTGGTTAACGGACCGGAAAACAGCTTATGACCGAAATAGCCACACATGAGAAAGTACAATTTAATCGTTAACCTGCTTGGTATTTTACGATTTCGTTCGCTTATTCGCACTCACTTTAGTTCATAATAAATTTCTGCTAATTATTTTGTTTTTATTCGAATGTTTCACTATTATTATAATATATACTTGGATAATTTTATTTGACTTAATTTTGTTTGTCAAAAAGTGTAAGCGCGTACTCAGATAGGAATTTCGCTAACTCGAAACGCATTTAGCATCGGACCAAAATGTACTAGAAGCTATATTAGCCAACTTTTTTGGCGCGTTTCCAATATACCACGTTGTGATTCTATACTATAATACTTCTATGGTAGTAGAACTATAAGGATATTCAACACTTAAATAAAGCATTGTTGAAGTTCTGTGTCAAATACACGAATAGAGAAGCAGCGATGCAACGGGAAGCCATCTACGAAATTAGCAACTCATCTCAAAGTCATCTCAGAGTCAAACTTGTATTGTTACTTTCCTGTTTTCCAGCTCGGATTCCGCGGAGCAAATAGTTCTGCTAATATTAATTAACAATGTTGATTGCAAACCAGTTTTGACCCATTGAAGAATTTCAGGTATTTACCCCGTATTAACAGGTAGCAAGCTCTACCACAAGTTGAACGCAAGCTGTGTCGTATGTAGGTGGCCCGATTTATACTTGATGCATTAAATTAAAAAATACTACAGAATGCAAAATATTTTTTTCACTTCTCATGCTCGTAAAATTCCATTTTAGACCTTAAAGTATCATGACACACGGCGTTTTTACACGCTACACACCAGCGTTTACGCTTGTAGCGTGTGAAGTCGCCCAGCGTAATCGGCGTTTTGAATCTACTTGTTGACAAACCTTTCTAGAAACTTACAGGCTCACACGCTAGCGTTTAAAAACGTCAACAAACCGTTTTGAAAAAAAGCTTGAGTGTCATCGACGGTTTAGGGCAAAAAGAGTAATATCTCATAAAATCTTTTCAAAGAGGTTCATATTGTCTTTATTTATTAGTATATTTTGAATAAGGTCATCGGCATTTACAATCTGCTTATACCAATTAGGTATTATATTATTTTTTGAAATGTTTTGTCTGTCTAAACCATCTATCCAATATCTCCATAATACACAGAGATTTGGTGGAAGAAAATGCCAATTAGCATAAAGTCTGCCTGTGTACTTGTATTTTTAAGTGCAATAAAAAAATCTATCTTTGTAGCTCTCTTTCGAGCACAATAGACTGACAACAGTCACAGTGTCATCAAAGCCGTTAATCAATAACAATAATAATCTATCTATTATTATTATATTAAAAGGGTCATACAAGAGGTCCAGTTAAGCACTTATCTACTTGTCGTAGAACAAGAGAGCAACGGCCACAGGTCGACGGTCAGACGGTTACAAGCACAAAGGATAATGCGCAATTTTGGTCTTAAGCTAGCAACAATGAAATCATAAAACTGATAAATTACTACTTTGAATGAAGCTTAGAGAAAGTTTTTGAAATATTAGATGTAATATAAGTCGGTCGAGGTGGGGGTAATCTAAAGGATGAAAATAAAGTTAGCTAAGTGAAATCTGAGTTACCGTTGGGAGGCAGACGTTCCCTGCAGGATGCCGTCTAGATTACCAACTAGCATACCAACACGCTACGAAATTCCTACGAAAGTGTAACGTAAGTGCTACAAATACCTATTGGTCCCAATCGAACCTCCAAAGCCTCCAAAAATCTACAATTGCTACGAAAATAATTGTCAATCCCAATTTAATGACAGAGTAGGAGGAAGTTAAGAGGTAGTTGGGTAGTGTAAGTAACTTATACATAGTATTTTTTTTTAAATTAGGTACGAGCTTGTATGCTACGCAGGTTTGCTGTTACAGTACCGGGTTAAAACTGAAACCGTTTTACCGTGGGAGGCGCCTTCTGCAGGATACTGTCTACGTAAGTACAACACAGTGCCTGATATTCTGCCGCAAAGCAGTAATGTGTAAGCATTACTATGTTCCGGTATGAAGGATAGGTAAAATTACTGGGCTTTCGAGACTATCAAAATGTCTCAATGTGGACGTGCGCTTTAGCAATGTTGCATTGGCCTATGTGAATCAAAGTCCTGTGTAGTATTGTTCTGGTCATGAGCAGACGTGATCTCTTACCATCAGGAAAGCGCTAAGTTCGTCTCGTCCCATGTTTTTATTTAAAAAAAAAAAACTTAGATTGATTTCTTATTGATTAAATTAAATTAAATTAAATTAAAGCTTTATTTTCCTTTAACACTACATACTTTACATATTAAAAAGTTTTATAAATATTAATGCTCAATTTCAGTGTAAGGACCGCCTGTGGCGGTAAAAGCCTCCTCCAAGGTTCTCCAATTGATTCTATCCCTTGCTCTTCTTGGCCACAGTTTTCCGGCCACCTTTACGATGTCGTCACTCCATCTTGTTGAAGATCGTCCCTTTCTTCTTTTTGTGCCTCTTGGGTCCCAGTTTGTCAGTGTGTGGGACCATCTGTTGTGGTTCATCCTTTGGACATGGCCCGCCCATTTCCATTTAAGCCCTAAAACTCCTTGCACTACATCTTTAGCTTTAGTTTTTCTTCTTATAATTTTGTTTCTTATTTTATCCTTTAGTTTTAAACCTAAATAACTTCTCTCCATCGTTCTTTGACATACTCTTAGTTTTTCTTGGTTCTTTTTTGTGAGTGACCATGTCTGGGACGCATAGGTGAGGCATGGCATTAAGCATGTGTTCATGGCTTTTGTTTTCAGTGGTATAGGTAGATTTCCCTTAAATATTTCCTTCATGGCCCAATACCTATTCCATGTACATTTTGTTCGTCTAGTTATTTATTTTTCCGTACATCGATTGAATGATATTAGATGTCCTAGGTATATGTAATCTTCTACTTCTTATTGATTAAAATCTTAATAATAGGACAAATTATTTTTATCCAGGAAATATGAGTGCCGCTATTTCAGTTTTAAACTCAAAATTTCTAAAAAACCTATAAACACTTTACGCAAAACAAAAGTAGAAACTGTAATAAAATTACAGATGCGGTAAAAAGATCAACACGCGAAAGTTTTATTTACGTTGGATTTACACAAACGATCGCAACTTAGCATTCTACATCAGTTTATTAAAATTGAACCGAGCGTGAGGTGTGTGAAAAAAGGATCCCATAAAAACATAAAGGACGGCGCTATAGCTTGGAGATATTGTGTACTGAGTTCGTGAAAAAACGTGTCGAAATAAATAGTATTACATTCAGCCGACAGCCGAAAATTAGATTTTAGAGTCTTTATTTTTGTTCTATGTCACTCCTGTGACTAAAACAAAAAAAAAACCATCAAGTTTTGATGGTTTTTTTTTTAATTTTTTCCTACGTTATACTTACGGCGGCGTGCCTTACGAATCCAATGACACCTCATTTATCCGTTCAGCCGTTAAGCCCGGCCAGGGCGGCGCATAGAGTCAGACATACATTACCCTCCTTCTTAGCATTCGGATAAAAATAACTACATTTCCGTTTTTAATCCTAAAATATAATTTGCAATTTACTTATATTATGTACTAGGTGTACCCACGTGCGACTTCGTCACCCGTGGAAGAATTGTTTATATATTTATTTTCTATTTTCTACAACGAAAGTTTTGGCATTTATTACTGTACGTTGTAATATTTTTTACATTACGAACAATTCGCTCTCATTATATTAGTCAAACTATTAAATCTTTTAGAAGTAAAAGTAGATAGCATAGAGACAGTCAAACAAAATTCAAAAAGATTATTCATCAAAGCACCTGTTCGATAGGTTGAGCCATCTATAATAACAAAGTTTACGGCCATTGAGAGCTATAACTGCTGAAATATTATACGCCACGAAGGTCTGGCCATGTGCTGTAAAATGAGGGTACATTTCAAACGAGCTTCTGAATTTATTGATACCTATTTGTATTAGGTAGATGAGAACCTTAGGAACGTATTTTAAAGTAGGGATATTGCTATCTGGGTGATGATACAAACTATTTTAGGCTATAAAAAAAATCCTTCTGTGTTTAATCTTTAATTTATGGTTAGAGCCAGATATATAAATAAATATTTTGGGACATTTCACACCAAATAAACTCTAGCCCCAAACTAAGCAGCAGCTTGTACCAGATGGAATCGGAACCAGATGACTGATAATAAACTTAAATACTTTTTTTTGTAAATAAATACATATACATAGAAAACACCGACCCGGGAAATACAGTTCATCACACATATGTTTTCTCCTGAAGCGGGAATCCGCGACTCCGGCATGACAGTCCGACACATTTGCCATTTGACTAATCGTGTCATCAATATATTTATACAAACATATTTACTAACATATAAATAATGTATCAAAGTTGCAAATAAATAAGTTTGAGTTAGATGTGATACACAGTTCGGGGAAACTGAATTTCTTGGACGAATCTTTTACAAGTACATATTCTGCGAAAGTTGTGGGTCAGGAGTTTCATAAATAACTAAGCATACTCTCTATATTTTTCTTTTGAAGTGGAAAAGGAACACGTAGGCGCGTCCATTCGCAACAATGGAAGAAAACTACACGCAATGCGTACGACGCGACGCCCACAGCGTTACTTCTTATTTCCATTTGAAGAGAGTAGGGTTGTTATTGTATGAACAAGAAAAAGATAAAATGTCGAAGAGAAACCACTTTAGTAGGTTTTTTTACCCGACTGCCAAGGAAGGGTTATGTTTTTCGCGCGTAATTTGTATGTATGTATATAATTTTTTTGTTACTCGAGGAAACAAAAAAAATATTTTTTGTTACCTCGAGGATCTATATTTATCTTCCAATAAAGTCTTCAACTTTCAGCATGAAACCTATTGACAAATGAATTTCTTTGAACAGATTTTATAAGCAATCAATTTTTTTCCTAGAGCCTAAAATGCAGTTTTACTTCCCCTAAAGCATGCATGAATTTGAACTTTACGAGCATAAGAAGTGAAAAAAATGATTGTTTACTTCGGTAAATCCTATCGTGTATGGTATCAAAATAAAGGAATTAAAAGAAGATTATAGAAATATACAATTTTTAATTTGGAATAATGAATTTGCAATCAATGTATGTAAGTATAATATTTTCGCAGTCGGGTTTTAAGTTTTTATAAACTTTAAGCTTGTTAAATTAAACTCGCCGTCGATCATAAACTTCGTAAGTAGGATAATAGGCCAACCGAACACTCTGATACTAATTTATCCTAATATTCTGTTACCAGTTACACTTAGAATCTTTTAGGCTTCTATCAAAATTATACCAAAAATCGCTGTTCACGCCAAGCAATAAGCCCATACAAAGTAGACATTGTCATTTGAGGACACTTCTTCTTATCGTGTCACTAGTTCTATCCAACCAGTGTGGTGAAAGGATTTGAGAACACTGTAGTGCGACCTTATGTAAGTGTTCCGATTTTCCAAAGCTGTTCCAGAACACTAAATCCACGCGAGCTTTGGCCATCTCAAACGCTTTTGGGCAGTCAAAAATTTATGTTGTTATTTGACAAGAGTATCTACCTATTTCCAAATTTACAACTCAAAAAAGTTAGTACTGGAAGAATACAAATAATTAATGTTCTTGTGGGCCAAGGTCAATGTTGTGGGTGTAAATCATAGCTCAAGGTTCTATAACATGAAGTCTATGCATGCAACATGCCAAGGGGGTGCTGTTATGTGAAATCTTAAACTTAATCCAAGGAATTTTTTAAAGCTTATTGTACTGTTTCATCAATTACTAACTCTAAATATAATAGAATATTCTAGAGTCTAATGAGATGTGGTCTATTTTTGCAAAATTTTGAAAAGCGTCAAGCCAAGTTTCTGACTTTCAGGCACTGTTTCACACGAGGCGAGACGAAAAAATTGGTGACGATTTTTCTTACCACAATCATTTTAATTAGACTTAGTGACGACTTTAACTGGAAACAAATTATTTTCTCAAAGCAACAACATTTCTCTCACCAAAACCCTATGCCTCATCCAAGTTCATCGATACAGGAAAAAGCTAATCTAATAGAGTAAAACTTATCCCTTCGTATTTCGGCGTAACTAGTCTTAGTTACTTGTATCGTAGTTTTCATTACATTAGGGCGTAGCTAGCGTAATCACTAGCGCCAGTAACTCGCATCGTGTAATTCCACCGTTACATTTAAACGACTCATTAACCCAGAAAGTGGAGGGCTCAGAGATGCTAAACCTAATCTGAGGATTAGGGAAATGTATGTTTGGATTTTGTGAATATTCTTTTAACGGTCGGACAGCAGCTATCGTGCTATTACACCTTGGGTTGTTGTTCATAGCGTTAAATTATTCCTTTTTTTTATTACTTTCATGGGTCTCTGTTTGAAATATATATAAAAAAGTGACAATCATCAAAACACTATGTGAGTACATATATGTATATGTGCACTGTATGTGTGCAATTAATAACTCTCTTATGTACTGAGTACTTAAATATTGTTAATTTAGATTATTTATTTAATTGCTTATTTATCCTAAAATTTTGCATTCTTGTGATCTTATATTAATCCTAAATTAAAAGTATTTTTTTATGTCGCAACAAATTACGCATCAATATTATAACATTACTTTTTCCTCACACCGTCTTATTTGATGTTTTTGTTTAGCATGAACTACAAAGTGGTTAATTAGAGATTTCACATGAGAAAAGGATTTTTATTTCTTTCTCTAAAGTTATATGTAATAAAACATTAAACAAGAAACAGATCAACTGTTTCTTGTTTAATGTTTTATTACCTTTTTTACAGATGTAGACAGACTCTACCTATCTAAAAGCAAGCGTTGATAGAGTGGGAATGTAGGTAAGAGTGAGCGTTTTTTATTATCGCGTGGCCTAGATTTGTGTGACTGATGTAAACCGTTTTAATAACTAAAAAGGTGTGAGCGAAAAGGTAAACTACGTTCTGATGAAATATTTTTTCGTTTTGAATGTTTTGTAACACTCGCTGCTAACCGCAGCTTCGTTTATATGAAATCTGAAAAACATTCTATGTCAATCTCCATCCATGTAAAATTTCAGCCTAAACTGTTACACTTTTTTGCATTATTAAGTAAAAACACTAAGTACATCTTTCTATATCCTCGCAAAATTTTCTTACAGTACTTACTACTGCTTACTACTTTATTTTAAAACAAACTAAATGAAAATAATGCTTGTAAAACAAACAGACCAGACAGAGTTATCAATACAGACCAACAGACCTAGAGTACCTGTCTTTATTTTCTAAATTGTTCTTCTGAGGGGATAGAAGCCCTGCACTGTAGAATATCAGGTACCTATTATAGAGGTCAACGCACTCTCATACCCTGGAGAATGCAAAACGACAGGAGACACAGTAGAGCACGTGTTATAATATCTGCATACTAAGTATACTTCTTGTGTTTCTATTGTACGCAAGTTACGAAACTTACTAACTGAGTACTTACTAGATGGTCAATTTCGTAAGCCCAGTAATATCACTAGCTACATTGCCCTTCAAACCGCAACACAGTAAAGCTTACACATTACTGCTTTGCGGCTACATATCTATCACAATTTTAGTACACATCTAGACGGTATCCTGCAGGGGATGCCTACAAACGGTAAATCTTTCCAATTTTCTCTATTATTGGTGGCATTTTACCACTCTTTTCCAATGAAAATTAATATTTTTTTATTTTTTTATTATTGTAGTGTAAAAAGATTGGTCTTGATTAACTGACAGACAACGTACAAACAACTGAACATAGAGAGCTGAAAATTGGGGGATGCGTTCGTCATATCAAGAGCTGAAAGTGCGTACTAAGAAATTTTTTTAATTTTTTTTTGGAAACTTGCATATCATAGATCCTTAAAAGTTCGAAAACATGTGCCAAGTGCACGAAAAGAGCCTCTTTGAGGCGCACTTGAAATCCTTTCACCACACTGGTTCGAAAGAACTAGTGACACGATAAGAAGTAAAATAACTGTCACTGTTACTTATAAATTAAAATAGTTCATTCAACTGCTTTCTTTCGGCATGTGTGCACCCTAAGCATACACATAGCATTCAACCTCGCCAAGGGTGGCGTCTTTGAAATAAACATTATGCAACAGAGAACAGAAAATGTTCAGTTCAACAAATTTATTCTGTTTTATTTATTTGTATTGTGTAGGAGTAATTTCATTCCAGAAAATTACAATTTATTTCAGAAATCAGTGTGGGTGGTAATTGTATTTGCAAATTACATACATTACCTCACTCAAAATTCAGATCAAAATCAGGTTATTTATGTCTTATCTTAATCTCATCAATTGACGAAATAAGTAAAGCCAGTCCACGATCTAAACAGAGCTATACGAGATTATAAATTGAAAAATATAGTAGAGCGGTGCTCTATCGCTTTTTCACTTTAGAAATTTTGGTGAGTCTAGAAAGCCATTTGATAGCTGCAAAGCCTTTCTAATCAGAACACAATTATGTGTAACAAACCGGTCCAAGGCATTTGATATAACTTGATAACAAAATAGAAGCAAGTAATACATTTGATATTATTGGATAACAAAATAGAAGCAAGTAATTAAAATATTTAACTATACTTACAACAAAATAGAAGTAAGTAATCTAGTCGAAACGTGTCGGGAAAAAATAGATAAGTTGAGCGCGCGATAAATACCCGTCACATTCTGATAACTAGAAGCACGCTCTACTAACAAAAAGCCAATTTCAATAGCTATACAGAGCCTTCCTAATTCATCATCATCATCATCCGCAGCCTGACTTGACCCACTGCTGGGTATAGGTATAGGTATACTTCCTAATTAGAACACATTAATAGTAGCACCAGTCAAAAAGATTGGAAGTAACGCAACTGAAAAACAAAACAGAAACCCCAAGGTCGATAGGTGTACAGCAGAACCTTCCTAATCCGAACTCAGTAATTCTTATACCTGTCCAAAAAAGATTGGAAGTAATGTAACTAAAACAAAACAAAACAGGAACCGCAAGGTAAGCGTAGTACCTATATGTAAAAGTTTGAGTTACTGTAGCCCTCTGTCGAGTCGCAAGGCACTCATTAGTGTGATCACAAACATTGTACTAAGTAGGTACGTACACTTCGGACTACTAAAGACACGTACACGTATGAACTGGACACGTGCACATACGAACTTCTCACAAAAGCGTAGTAGCTATTCTACTGGCAACGTTGTCTGTAGGGAAGTCACGAAATTTGTAAATACGAGTAGGTACTGTGAACAAAAAAAGAAGGCGGAGTTGTTAAGTATTATTAGTAATTTAAGAATAAATGTATTGTTATGTACCCAATCTGTCTAAATAAATAACTGAGTTATTTTATTTGCATAATCAGCCTATAATGTTCCCATTCTCCGCCAGGAGAGCGATGGGTCTTAATCCACCACGCTAACCCAGTGCGGATTGGTGGATGTCGCATGTCACAAAACTTTTTTTTGAATTTTTTGACCTACCTGTTTTCTCATGATGTTTCCTTCACCGTTGTGAGAACGTGAGATGCTCTCATAGATTTTCTTCTACTGGAAAAATATATTCTATTTTCGCATGTCTGCCATCGGGATTCGAACCCGCGACCATTGGATAGCAAAGCAAGGGCCACTCGGCCACCACGACCTCGACGAGTATTTTATTTAACATTTTTTTTAACTTTTGCTCTGATTACCTACCTGCCTGCGTATGGATGAGAGCAAGATACTCGTATAAAATGCAGATTAATAATAGTTATTAAATATATTCAATTCAAAATGTCTAAAAGTAATGCAATGCTGATCTGGCCTATTGCTCTGGTAATGGACAGCATGTGATCTCGTACCGTCCAAAGTGTGCCTTGCAGTCTCGACTCTTGTTAAATTATAATCAACTTTTCTGCTGGCTGTACTGGAATAGTTAAGTGCACAAAAACTTGTTCCATTTCCTTCTCGGACGCCCCTTATTTACTCACAATAACCTTGCATGTTCATTGCTCATTGAATAGCATTTTTTGCTCAATGTTTCCGAACCATATATTTTGTTTTTCTGAGATAAAAAGAAACAAAGAAAACCTGGATCCAATTTCGTAATTTGCTATAAATTACTCTTGTTGCATAGATTTCTAGCAAAAAATAAAATATTTTCTTGCTAATAGAGCTGAAACACTTCAAACCATTTCTAAATTGTTTTTCCACAAACATTTTAAAATGCTGGCACATAGTCTTTTATGCATTACATAGGTCATTGAATGTCTACTCTAACGGGCAAAGGACCTATTCATGCAAGTACACAGGTATATCACGATAAAGGGGGCGTGAAACGATTTATTGTATCCATAAACTGAAGTATGTAATGTGCGAAGCCGTGTGGTTTCGGCTGAAAACGGACAACCATAGAACGATAATTACTGAAGTTTCAAATTGAAGTAAATGTATGAGTATAGCACAATTCAGCCCATCGAATTCATAAACAAAACAAAGGCAGTATACAACTCTCTTACTCTCTCCCTATCCTTCAGTATCGCATCTTCTCTTACCCGAATTTATAAAAAGGGATGTACTTACTCGTAGGCCAAGAATGTCTTCTTAGGGCCGGCGCTCATACTGCGGAGCGCAGTGCAGATAATTTTTGACTCTCAAACTGTTATCGACATTGTCCTCATTGAAATAATATCCAATATCAAATAACACAACAATTAGTATTGAGCATCGAAGCGCTAAATTAATGCCCTAAGCCAAAATGAAATTGAGAAAATAGAACGGACTTGTAGACTCAACTTTGTTAACCTTAAGCGAGGTGAAAAGGCACTTCAGAGCGAATCAGCTTGTTTTTGTGCCCTTAAAAATAATAATACAGGATTTAAAAATATGTAGTGGAATAATTAGCTACATTTTTGTGAGAGAACTGAGAAAAATACGATCTAACGCTATCTCGATAAATAAATTAGGTACAGTCACACTATTTGCTCCATATTTTTCCCCAACAATAAATTGACCTCGTTATACGCATCTGAGGGCCCCAAAACGAATTAACGAGGCAAAATATAATAAATAGGGTTGGTGAGTGACAAAAAATGTCGCTGAAACGCCCTACAACTCGCAGCCCTAACTGTTGGGTCACGTTTGAAAACTGGGCGAATGCGGAATGAAAATAATTACAAGTCAAATGAGTTGAATGACGCCTATTTAAAATGGTGGGTGAACAGTAAATTACGTCACAATTAACCCTCAAGTACCTACCTTGACAAAGAACCGAAACGGTACATTTTTTAATTGTATAATTTGATCCTTTGTCTGCAACTCAACAGTACATTATCAAATTAAATTCATGAACCACTAACTAAGAACCTAGTTCTTAGTTAAAAATTTCATTGGTTGTGGGATCTAAGCAATATACTTTTTTCCAAAATGCCGCTTCAGGCGAAAACTCTTATAGCGCTACCAGTACGTAGGGACAAATAATGTACCCTTTTGACGAATTTCGCATCTTCTTGGAAATCCTTTTTGCACCTGTTTGGGTATTGATACCGATAACCCTTGACTCTATATTATTTTTAATAGCTATATAGATAACAAGGCCTATCACTTTTCTGAAAAGAGACAAAAACGCTAAGTAATGATGTCCAAGTGCAAAAGCCACACTGTGTCAAGCATAAAAAATAATGTTTATACGTGTTTTGCGAGTGAATTATCCCAAAAAAGAAACAGGCTAGTATATTATTAACCGTGTTATTACAGCCCTGCCCACGTTGCGTCCGTTTCAGTTTTTATATCCTGGCGACCAGATTTTTTATCCTGAGACAACCACTTTCAGAGTTAATCTCGTTTAGGGTTTAAGGTATATAAATATAATTTAGGGCAATATTAATTTAGGATGTGATATATTTTATTGTAATTTGACAATTGATGCGTTCGAACTAGTGCAAAAAAAAGATAATAATAACAAACATATAAAAAATAGAAACATATCAGAATAGATACCAATGGTCCGGCAAAAATAAGGGTAATAAAAATAACTGACTTAAAATGTAAAATATACCTAGCACTTAAATGTCGCAAGATTGCTTTATGCAACTTAAACATGAAACGAGTCGTTATGGTATTATGTGATACATCGGAACCGTCTCCCATATAAATTTAATAGCACTTTGCAGCAATGTTGAAGGAAACACATTTCATTTTTAACGATGAGACTATATTTTATGTATGTACTGTTCTTTTTCGCGGAGGTAATAAGGGTTAAAAGCCGCTCTACGTGACACAAAATTCTTTTACCCGGTTATATCTCGCAGTTTCCCAAACGCCAACATTTTCATATTAAATTACAAATGACCAAAATCGGAAAAAAATAAGTATATATAGTTAAATTGTGCAGGCTGTTTTACTGTTTTGAACTTTGCTTTTAAATGAACATCATTAAGAGTCGAAAAAAAAAATTGGTTTTCTGTAAAGTTGGTTTACGGACTACCAGCGTAACGGGACAGTGAGCGTTACCGGACAATGACGTCAACGTTTTCGTGTATGCAGCCGGGCGTTCATCGATTTACTAGACGTGTAGTCACGTAAAAAATAGAACTAAAAATACCAGCTGATGAGCTAACAGTATAAACGGAATCACAAGAATGAGTAATCCAATACTTCACTTACCCTACCCTCATACTCCAGCTAATTTCGGAAGGAGAGTAATAAGAAACTAGAAGTTCCCGTTGACAAGGCAAAACAAGATAATCAATTATGCTAATGGAGAATCTGGCTCGCATGTAGAGTGGATTATTTCTCACTACAGAGAGGAAGCCTATAAATAGAGCTTCGAATAGGCAATTGGGTGCTTGGGAAGAATGGTTTCTCTTTTGCTCAACCAACGTGCAAGGCCAATTGAGATGGGAAAAACAATGTTACTTGAGTATTATGCGATATGAAAAACACTAACGATAAACATAAAAGTAAAGTATAATGTATGCATGCACACTATTTGTTTTTTTGTGGGATTGACAAGAGTTTCAATAGTGTAATACTAAGCTTAGAAAAATTTGACAGCTGGTTCTTAAAAACAAAGATCAGATGAAAAATAAATAAATATTTTGGACATTTCACACAACGCCATTTAGTCCCAAACTAAGCATAGCTTATGCTAGAGCCAGGTGAGTTATAGAATACTCAATCCTTTTTTTGGTAAATTAAATACATACCTACATAGAATACAAATAAAACACCCAGACTCAGGACAAACACCGATGTTCATCACAAAAATGTTTGTTCTGAAGCGGGAATCGAACCCGCGATACACCGGGCGTGGCAGTCCAATACACTTACCATTCGACTATCCGTCTTCTTCAACGAAGACAGATGGTCTACTAGTTCTTTCGAACCAGTGTGGTGAAAGGATTTCAAGTGCGCCTCGAAGAGGCTCCTTTCGTGCACTTGACACATGTTTTCGAACTATGATTCTATGGCATGCCGGTTTCCTCACGATGTTTTCCTTCACCGTTAAGCACGTGTTTATAATGCACACATAGATTTTTTTGAACAGAAAAATCCATTGGTGTTAGACCGGGTTCGAAGTCATGACCTTACGTGTCGTCATTCAGATGAAGAAGATTCAGTCACGATCGCGACGCGACATTGAATGAGGGGAATGCATCTGTTTGTAATCTGTACGTAGGTACATGTCACTACTACAACCAAGTCTAAACCTTCTTCGTGAAATGGAATATCTGTACCCTTAATTTGACTCAAGATCTGCTTAGTTTAGGTTGTTTGGGGCCACATGACGTTGCGTGAAATTTTCAAACAAACAATTCATCCGTGATACAAAACAACAACAACCTCCCACCCACGTCACCCTTTTGGTACCCAGTACCAGTCGCCAATCTGCAGGCTCTATATTGATCATGTTGAGTGGATCTAAACTGGGACGCCAAGTTTCCTGTGATGTCTGGATAATTAATGTAATGAGAGTTAAACTTGGGATGCGATATAATTTGCAACTACTTTACAATTACAACCTATTTTGGAACTGTTTGGTCTTAAAAAACTAGGGTAGAATTAAAATGTATTTACAATCTTTCTAGTCGAATGTTAAATTTAATAAAGAATCGAATGATCTATATTTATATTTTAAGTTTTTTTTTAATGTTAATAAGTGAAAAGAAGCGTTTTCTTGATGGTAAGAGACATCGCCGGCTCATGACCAGAACAGTGCTAGTTCAACACTGCTTACTTGCGCTCGTCTACTTTGAGATATTTTGATGGTCAGTCTTGAAAGCTCAGTAATTTCACTATCTACAGTGTCCATAACACAGTAATGCTTACATATTACTGCTTTGTGGCAGAATATCTGGAACTGTGTTGGCAGATGGGTCAATCCTGCAGGAGGTGCCTCCCAACTAAAAAGTTCCCTTACATTGCACTTTTCTTTCCAACCAAAATCAATAATAGAAATGCTTAGATCACCTAACGTTACAAACAAAGACCCAATTTTTCTTCAAAAGATAAAGGAACTAGCACGTAGAAAGTTCAAAGCGAACGTTTCAAAATGTCGTGGAATGATTCATAGTAGCAAAGTAGCGACTGTGACTTTTTAAAAGAAACCTACGATATGAAACGGGTAATTTTCCTAGAAAACTTAAACGGTCTACGAGTAGAAGCATATATTATGCCTTTACGGCGGCCATCGAGCTTAATGCTCTAATGCTTAGCCTCTAGGTAGGCATTACGTAGGAAAAATTGTAGGTAACGTAATCAAACCGAAACGGTAAAAGGGATGTAACTTACTATCATTATTTGATTGTTATCATTAGAAAACCTGAAGAAAACATGGAAATTTTACTATAAACTACTCAGTGTGAACGGTAGGGCTGGTCCAAATTGAAGGTCGCTCAGCGAGCAATGGAGAGAGCTATGCTCGGGGTTTCTCTTAAGGATAGAATCCGGAATAAGGTCATCTGACAGAGAACTAAGGTGTTCGATATAGCTCAGAGGATCAGCAAGCTGCGTATCTACCGAAGAACCGACAACGGTTGGGGTAAACGTGTTCTTGAGTGGAGACCGCGTCTAGGCAAGTGTACTGTAAGACGACCTTTGGCCAGATGGAGCGATGATTAGCGCGCTATAGCTGGCGGAAGGTGGATGAGAATAGCCGAAGATCGGGATCAGTGGCGCGCCTTAGAAGAGACCTACGTTCAAAAGTGGACTACTATAGGTTGATCTTCTTCTTCTTATCGTGTCACTAGTTCTTTCCAACCAGTGTCATAGAAAAAAGATATACCACATCATGGTGGCGGCGTGTATCACGATTTTCGCGCGGAGTGCGCCTGCTAGGTGCTAAGAATTTCAAGTGCGTCTCGAAGAGACTCCTTTCGTGCACTATATGTATTACATAGGTTGATACATATAGGTTGATGTTGAATGATGATTCAGTGTGAACGCAAACCTAGCAATTACAATTCTTGCACTGAAAATTACAGAAGATTGCCCGTCTAATATACTGTGATCGGTGTGAAATTGCTCGTAAAATCAAGTTATTAGTTTCATTCATATCGAACGGGTAAGAGACGATCGAACGCAATAAAATTAGGCTCAATCCCCAGTGGCGGAGTGAAAGCGACAAGAGGGGGAGGGTAGGCTCGACCTACTTTAACGGGACGATTCCTTCTAGCTCCATTTACTATACTACATAATACCACTCTACTATATGTATACATAGGTAGGTACTATACTACAGGTTCTCTTGAACACAGAATGTATTTCATAGCCCCTGCATTCGTATTTCATGCTCGTTATGCAAAGAGAGCAATTTATATAAGCCTTACAACTAACTGTTGTATTTCCCTAGGAGAGATAGGAGAACATTCAATCTTTTTTAACCATTCGTACAACTGACATATTTTCTCATCTAGCTGTTGCCTACGCTTTTGTCCGCATGGAAGGTGTTAGAAGTATCCGTAACCATCTTTTTTTTTCTTTTTATTGCAGTAGGTACCTATAGTAATTTTGACGTAGCTGAACAATAAACATACATCCATCTATCTTCACAAACATTAGCATTATAATAATGGTGAGTGAGAATCGGGATAGGATATCGACATGTTTATGTTTATTCAAAGAGTCAAATTCTTTTAGCAGGGTTGGGAGCGAGCCGTTTCGCCTTCGTTTTACCAAGGGTCCCTCGAACCCTGCAAAGTACGTACAGCTTCTGAGCCACGCTGACAGCTGCGAGAGAATTCTCACTTTGCTGTGAGCTTACCGTAGATCTCGCGAATAGGACCCATTTGACCCGTTACGCGGACGCAAAAGTAGAGCAGGCTTTGTACGCTGTTGCGTTCGCTGTGAATTTTTAAAAACGTACTTTATAAGCATACATTTTGCAAAGGTCACTTTTTCGCTTACTACGAAAAGGTGCAGAATGTTTCTAAATAAAATTATAACGTTAGATTATAAAATGTGAAATTGTGATATAATTAAACTAAGTGAATAAACACACAAAATTATATCCTTGGGAAGGCATTTTTAATTATAGGTCGGTTTTTAGTCATATTATATTTTACTAGCTGAAACCCGCAACTTCGTTTGCATTATGAATTCATAAAATCCCTTTCTTAGCATGCGCCTGCAATTCTTGACAGTCACACCCTCCAAATTTCAAGTCTTTACGTTCAGCGGTTTAAACGGTACGTTGGTTGTTAATCAGTAATTCAGTCATTCAGGACCAAGCCTTTTATTTATATTGATTGAAAATGTTTCGGGTGGTTTAAAAAATTCCGAGTTCCTAAAGCGATTCGGAATTCTTATGTAAACTTATATTTTTGCAGACACTGTAAATAAACCTTTGACTCGAACGAATACCTGAAGAAAATGTTATTTTACTGATGTCTCTTGAATAATTAGGTATTCAAACCCTGGATTCCATAGTGTACCTATCTAGTTATTTCTGAGAAACGAATGAAAACTTTGATCCCAACGGACGTCAAGGTAACCCGAGTCACAAGCAAAGCGTAAATTTTAATCAGTATAACAGTTTATACAAAGTAAAAACTGAAATAAAACTTTGCAAAGAAAATCAAAGTAAGCCGGGGAGAAAGGAACTTTACAGGTAGAAGATAGAGTGCTTAATCGCTTGGAGCGCATCAAGACAGAGTCCCGAAGCATCGAGTTTTATACGATCGGACTTTGCAATACGTGACATAAACTTTAGCTGTGAGTAATAGGGTAACAAGTTAGCACAGATGTGTAATCCTTTGTTTTATTTCAAGTTTCGTGTTGGTCTTAAGCGATAAAACAAGTTAAGTAAAAGGTATTGAGGCACAGTTTGAATTTAAACGCAAACGTTTTCGGACGATCAATTTTAAAGCGAGATCAACGCCCGAAAACAAAGTTGTTTTTATTTCATTGGATTGGAATGGCTGTAACCAGTTTTAAAAGCGAAAACAAAATAAAAGTCCGAACAAATTCAACATGGGATGATCTGACCTTGTCAAAGTAAGCCACTAACGATGAGAGTCCATTCGAAGTTGCCGATCGAATTTAATCCTATTTGGATGAAATTCAATGAAATCTCAAACACGATTAGGTTCTGCCTGCACCCTCCAGCCTGGGGTATTCGAAAATAAAATTGTGACTTGATTACGTACAGCAAGGGTGGCCCGGGACCACTGCTTACGAAACTTTAATGTTTGGAATGGGATGACCTGTTAATTCGTTAGTGTATTAGTAGGTCAAAAATTAAGTGAGCAAGAGCTACAAAGTTCTCGTCATCAGCTTATTTTAATGTCTATTTTATAGTTAGGTATATTACAAAATTTACAAAAGGAAACAATTGGGCCACCCATAGACTGTAGTAGTAGCTCAACTGCTCCAACTCGATACCCGATGGCAGCGTGCCGAGGATACTGGCTGCATTGCCTCTTTGTATAGCAAGGCTTATTCTTTGGCCCAGATAGCTGCCAGCCCTCTGATCTTTTATAGTAGTATCATAACTACTATATTATATAGCCTATTATATATATATATATATATATATATATATATATATATATATATATATATATATAATATATATATATAGCTAATTTTAATGTCTATCTTATAGTAGTACCTAACTACTATACACTTAAGTATTTAATATTTAAATATGTTACCCTTTTTTTTTAAATCATAAGTGTAAAGTTAATTTTCTTACATAGGTATGTAACAAATATTTTTTCATCATTATTATCAATCTAGCCAAAGGTTGCCCTACACCAACATTACCAATTACAACATTTACTATAACTACTCTATACTTAAGTTGTAGTACTTAAAATGATAATTTCAGAACATAAAAAGTATTAAAATATGACAGTTCGATCGAAGTACATAATATGTTCGCACCTTCACAATCGCATGATATCACATTCTCGTAATTTCCTGAGTACCGACTTCGATGGAAGGCATCGCGTCACTATTCCATAACTCGACGGATATAGCCATCTGATATCGATATCAATATTGAGGAAATGTCCATCACTAGTTTCCATTGTTACCATAGAAACACAAACTTATAATATTTATTTATAACTATGTACTTAGGTAGTTGACATCCACGATTTCGTTTGCGTTGCGAACTATAAAAAGATTCTTAGTACGCCTTTAGTTTTATAGCCTGTACTTCTTCAAGAACATGTCCTCCAAATGTTAAGTCTTTGCGTTCAGTGGTTTGACTTGTGCGTTGCCTGTCAATCAGTCAGTCAGTATAAACCCTTTCATATAAATTTGACTCATAAAAATACTTTTAAAATAAATAAAACGGCCAGTTTTGTAGAGAAACGAGATATCAGAGCTACACTCCATTTTGCAGCGCAACATTTTTCAACTTAATTAAAAACAACCCGTCAAAAGTTGCACAATTTATCTGGCCGCATGGCCGCTACAATCCCAAACTGATAATTAATCACGAAGACATAAAGTTTACCCTGAAAGGGCTTGTTTTCAACCGAGCCGAACTAAAGACGCCTAAATTGAGTTTTGAACGAGGGTTCCGTTGACGTAACGCAAATACGCAATGGTTGGTGTGGTAAGGGAACGTGGATCACTCGTTTGTTTCTATCTGTCACGCAGTCGAGTGATTAGATTGAAAGAAATTAAATCAGTCTAATCACCCGACTGCGCTGAAGTGTAATGTTTTTCGAGTGTATGTATGTATGTATTGTATGTCTGTCTCTATGCGCCGCCCCGCGCCGCCCCTGCAGGCTAAACGGCCAAACAGATTTTAATAAATTAGGTGTCATTAGATTTGTTACACGAGTATCAAAGGCTATTTTAACATCAAAAAATCCAATATGGCGGCTGTAAGTAAAACATGTCAAAGAACCATCAACTTGATCCATTATGGAAATGTTATAAAATAAAATTAAAACTTGATTATTCAATACTTCGGCAGTCGGTTTTTAAGTTTGAAAAAAATGTAAGTTTGTTTTAAATCGTAATCGGTTTTATTGAGCGCTGAAGCCTCATAGAGCATACCAAGGAAGACCACGGACCAAGGCACATAACCATTTCAGATGAGAATATTTTCTTGTTTCTTACTTTTTGGAGCATGATTTTTCAGTAAGTCGGGTTTTTGTTTTTGAACTCAATTTTCATCTGACTTTCAGTTTAATATAAGCAAATAAATTTAATAAAACAGCACCCTAAGAAAACAACCGATTCAAGCATCTTATCAAAGACTTACTTAATGTACCTATTTTTTTTATATGCTGTGTCATTGTACTAATCTTCATCTCCAAAAAAAGGTGACCCAAAACTAAAAACTGAGACTAGGGGCTAATTTAAAATCACTCAAGGGTGTTGGGGGTGCTATCTGTTAGATCACGATAGGCCGCGTTCGCTCAGCTAGTTTGGCGGGCGCCCAGCGGAGTAAGACCACAGGCTATGCAAAGACCAGCTGTGCTATTTAGTCAGACCATTAACACCGGAGAAGTTAAACCAAAGAACAATGCGAATGACCTCAGATCCGTGTTGGATCTTGTTTGTCGCACATTGGTTATGTTTTGGCTTGGTGATGATGGGTTTCAAGTTACAAAATACCGTTGCAGCTAGAAGCTTATTACGTAAACAAGGGTAAAAAATCGACAAAAAATAGCGTGGTAGTTTTCTACCTCATGATTGGTGCTCATGGTGGTACCCTTTCCGGTGGTAATGGTCTTCAAGTTACAAAATACCGTTGCAGCTAGAAGCTTTTACATAAACAAGGGCACAAAATCGACAAAAATTGCGTGGTAGTTCTCTACTTCATTATTAGTGCTCATGGTGGTAACTCTCCCCGGTGGTAGGTAATCTTCAAGTTACAAAATACCGTTGCAGCTAAAAGCTTTGACGTCAACAAGGGCACAAAATCGACAAAAATAGCGTGGTAGTTCTCTACCTCATGGTCGGTGCTCTTAGTGGTACTCTCCCCGGTGGTAATGGTCTAGTTACAAAATACCGTTGCAGCTAGAAGCTTTTACGTAAACAAGGGCACAAAATCGTCAATAATAGCGTTGTAGAGACGGCATTTATCCGACATTGGGTGTTGCAGGATGAATATGAAGATAGATATACTTAAGTTACTAAATAAACAAAACGCTCTCCCGATTATAAGCGATCACTCCAACTATGGCTATGTTCTTGTTGAGACATAAAGCAAGCGTAGTACCTAATAGTAGATTATGCACTAAGGGGATAAAGCAGTGTCTTATGTCGCGGGTGGCATATTGAACCCTGAGCTAACGAAGGACTCAGTTAACTCCTGAGCGAAGCGAGGGAGTTATTTAGAGTCCTGAGTGACGCGAGTGGTTCAAGCTGCCCAAGGCGAAGACAGGCTTTATCCCAGAGGAGCATACTCTACTTTTCACACCTTCTGCGAGGCAATAAAAAGCCAGGGCTCCGAACTCAGCAGCCAACACCGGCTTTTGTTTCACAATATTTGAAGTCGCGCCTTATTTCTTTTTTTTATGAGTGGCCAGTTCGTTTTTAAACAAACCTTTTTACAATGTCATATCATGGGCGTTCTTTTACTTAGTATTTTTTACGAGTTTCCACTTGAATTTGACGTTCGAAATTCAAATCACATTACAACCCTAGGGAGTTTCATTCAACATTACCTCCCTTGGTAGGTAATGCTTTGCTTTACCTTGATGATAGCATGATATGTAATTGGATATTGTCGAGCAGGTGGTGTGAAAAGGTATTTATTATTGAATATTAAAGTGTAGCGGAGGTGTAATCTGTACCCAAAGAACCGGCTCCGTTGTAAACGAAAATGTTAGTGGTAAACAAACGAAATCAATTGTTTAAATCAAGCTGTTGTCATTGTAAGCTATACTCGGGTTGCCAGCCAAATGCACATCGCTGAACGGACTTTACCAGAACATTCTAGAAAGATTTGATATGATGCTGATGATGTTCGGATAAGTTGGCATTGGTTCTTTTTTTAGGTATTGGTTCTTTGTTGATATCAGCGGATTGGAGTGGATTTGGATTCAAAGGAGAAATAAGTAAATAATACAAGATAATACTTAAGTACTTTTTTTCTAAAATTTGTGCCTCGGATCCCGAGGATGATATTACAAGTTATTTTAAACAGTTAGTAGGTACTCAGGGCAATCTGTAGGTACCTACTTTATATTTTCTCAAATAAGGTATCATTAATTTTTCGTCCTTAAAAGTATCAAAATAGACGGTCATTTGACCGGTCCAAAATATATAAAAAAAAAATACTTTCAATATTTCTATAACGCTGTCGCATATTTTGAAAGAGGTACCTACAAAGGTCGTATAGCACAGCTGCTACTGCAATTTTTATAAGCGAGTATCGTGTCAAATAAATAAAATGCAACATGAGCGTCAAATTAACTTCAAAACGGGCACGCGACTGAAGCGAAATTACAGCAACACCCGCTAAATGGGCTGTCAAACCATTTTAAGCTTTAGGTCAAAGCAGTAAGGTGCTCAAGAACCAAAAGCCCGTCGGTAGAGCTGTGACAGCGAATCGACGTGTGCTCAGCCTGGCCCACATTGGTCGGTCACCACACTCGACCCAAAATGGATCCCGTTTTAGTTTGCCAACGGTTCTGTTCAGAAACCTTTTAAAGTCTTCTGGGAATGAAGCAAAACGACATCGACGGCAGGAAACGCAGGACACGGACGGATGTGACGCGACCGAAATTGTTTGGGAAATTAAAAATGTCTATCGAGAGGAGAGACTCGCTGAATTCTTTTGCTCTTATTTACTTTTCATGGGTCTTTTTTATTTTGTGCTATGCAAATAACACTGTTTCTATTATTTAAATAGTTTAATATGTAGTTCGCAACATTCGGTTAAGTACAATTACTTTAGATAAATAAAAACATATTATTTTAGGACACATGTAACAGCGTACACTTATAATTTTACAAAAGGCGGTCTTATTGTAAAACACGATGTGCACGAAAGGAACCTTTCCCAGGCGCACTTGAAATCCTTTCACCACACTGGTTCGAAAGAACTAGTGACACGATAAGAAGAAGAAGATTGTAAAACACGATTTCTTGAAATCCTACCTAAAACTAACTTAACTCAAGGACTTTGCCGTTGACCTCAGCACAGCGTTTAGTGTATCAGTTGGATATTTCCCATCGAACTGGACAAAGACTTTGTCAGAAACAGATAAGTTTCATGAATACTCGGAATTGTAATTCAGTATTCCGTCCTGAATGATACAAACTTTCAGCACGCACTTTAGATAAAAGGCAGGCTCTATACAAACCACATAAAAGTTTTTAAATAAATGCTATTGTACTTAATACAATCACTGTAGTTTCTTTGATATCAGTTCTTGAAGTTCAGTTAAAAGTTGCTCCATTCACTTCAATATGAATTCACAGCTATGCAGGAAGGAATATGCCTAATGTGCAAAGTTGCTTTTACCCGGGAAACCTTCGTTTACATAATGTTATGATAATTTATATCAAAATACAAGCTGTTCAGAATAGTTAGAACTTTACCCAGGTTGAAGATGTTTTACGCGTGCGTCTTGATTTATTAATCTTATACTCAATGGTTGTTAGAACATTTCAAGACAACGCATTCGTGTATGTGTTTAAATGAGTTATAGAAATACAGAACGTACTTATGTTCTATCGGACTTAAATTGTAGTTTCATAAAAAAACCCTTATAAACATACAGTCGGGCACATATAAATTCACATAGTGTATTTGATATATTTGTGTCTATACCGATTTTTTTATAGGACCCTAATAAAGATACCTAGTTCCTTTTTACCGATAAAGTGGACTGGAAGACTAATGCTTCTTCGTAAAAAATATACAAATGGCTTTCTCGGACAAAGGCAATACGCAGAGGTAAGAGAATTATCCAGACTAAAGGCTCGATTAGACGAAGTGAGTCAATATCAGCAATAAATGAAAGAAAGTAACAATTCCAGCTGCAAAGATTCGATTAAACAGAAGACGAAATAAAAGTATTTTGAAGCGAAAACTTCTTTATGGGCGCTGAGCAATTTATTTTGTGGGTATTAAATGAGACTGAGTCTTAAGGCTCGGCCGACTTTGGTAATGAAGTTTTCACTTCCCCCCTGTGGTCGATGTGTGTGGCACATATCGTTTTTATTTATTTATCTA
The DNA here is from genome assembly GCA_932526365.1 of Lobophora halterata. Lineage (NCBI taxonomy): Eukaryota > Metazoa > Arthropoda > Insecta > Lepidoptera > Geometridae > Lobophora > Lobophora halterata. The sequence continues at coordinate 7,178,063 of OW052012.1, forward strand.
TGTTTAGGTACATATTGGTGTTTCAGCTTTTTGTCCATTCATCTATTTGTGCAAGACACCTATCGCATCACAAAAAAAACAAATAATTTTACAAGCCTGGATGAATGTGTGCATCCTAATTAATCCAAAACTATACAACCGTTTAAGCTGAGAATTGACATAAAACCTGAAAAAGATATCTCAATAACAAGCAAACGAAGCTCAAGTAGCGGCTAGTAAATCATAAAGTGCCACCTAAATTGTTTCTACATTTTTGGCTAACAAAGACACTTTTAGGCATACAATTTCTAGATAGAATTTCGACCAGAACTCACCTCGAGTCTCGTGTGAATAAGGCTTTTAAGAAAGGAAGCAAGGTGCGTGATTTATTGATATCTTCGAAAATGTAGCACTGAAGTAAAACAAGCGAGTAAGGAAGATAAATGAATTACTTTTATATGAATGGATCTATTAGTGCCAAGCCTTAACTGAATGTTTTTGTCTGTGCCTGTACCTGACCTTTAGAACTAAACCTTTTTTAAACCTTTTTTAGTCATTGAATTGAGTATTGCTTTTGTGCTTTTTGTGAAAGCGCCAACGCTACTTGAATTCTTTAGTCCGACCTTTTACAAAATGGTTTTATCATGCCTACCTAGTAATTAAAATTGCGTCTTTTTACTATGAGCAAAATTATACCTTTTGTGTTATTTACCGACTGCAAGGAATAATGTGTTTGCGGAGGGTAATGTGGTTTAAGTTTAAGTCTATTATTAATTTTATTCACAAGTCAAGACTCTTTGGCGTGCCCTATAGGCATTTTCATGGATTTTGATAAATGAGGTATCCTTGGATTTTACATAGGTCACAGGCATGAGATTAATATATTTTAGAGAAACCGCTATAATGTATTTCTCTCTAATTTATAGCCTGTCTTTGGCAGCATTGTCTATCGATTAAAGCACACAAATACGAACGACAATTTGTTCAGAGCGCTTGCTTGGTTCTTGCTGTCGATATTGACTGTACGAAACAATGTGTATCTACAATTCCTGCTTTTGTCTCATCTGTTCGGGAGGTAATCAAATCCAGTGTGTGCTAAATCCCGCTCTAGCTTCTGTGAGTGACTGCAGATATACCAATAGCTATGTTAGTTAGAGCATTCTAATTTTACCTTTGGTTTAGGATACTTTTTCTTGTATTGTACAACCCAAATAATATTTTTTGGGGTGGTAAAGTATACAATAAAAACAAAACTTGCCTAAGCTTTACCAGCCATAAACAAATAGCAATGGATTTTTAATCCCTCATAATGATTGTGAAATTATAATGAGAGATGAAGTACTAGATAGAAATAACTTGTTTGAAATGCAAGAGAAGATTACCTTAACCTGAAAAATTTGGCCGGAATTCGCGGGACTAGAAATAATGAATGAATGAATGATTTATATATATGTACATATTTATAAAAAATGGAATATATTGATAGATAGCGAAACAAATTCAGAATTTACACGCACAGTTTCTAATCGATTGTTCCAGAATCCCATCGCTCAATAATTCTCCACGATTGAAGTGATGAATGACTTTCCATAGTGACAGTTCCATCATCTGTACCGCGATTGATTATGATATTAAACGATATTGAAACAACTAGAAGACGTTGATTAATGGTTAGGACAAGTTAGGTAGGTACTTACCGAAATCAGAGACTGCCCTTCTGGCCATTTAACAATAGCTATACCATCATAGCTACGAGCATTTATATTACCTTTGTAAATTTATCGATGGCGTGTTTTGTTTCAGTTAGGAAGAAGTCTACTCTTTTTGTGGCAATTTTTTTTTTCGTAAACTTTAGCGATTATCACACATCGTTTGAATAATTTACAAGCTACTAAGCTCTACACACCGAACACACTAACTTGTTGATATTAGAATAACAACCCATCACTGGTCCGTATCGACATTTTGGTATGAATGTTTCCTTTCTTCTTGTGTAAAACAATGGCCGGTGCCTCTGATGTCGGAGTTTCTGCCAATAACTAAGCTTTATCAAATATACATATTGGTATAGCTGGGATCGACAACGTAAACAAAGTGCCCTTTCAAGCACTAAACTGACGAAAACAGTTGCATTGCTACGATATCTTTACAATTATAGAGTAGGTACTGAAACTAAGCCAACAGCTTAGCGATACAAAGCTGGATCTTCAGCTTGAATTGCACTAAGCATTCCAACCTGACGTGGTAAGCACAGCCTCATTTGCTACGATAACGCTTCGAAAGCCCGAAACAGTCGATAGATTCGTCTGTGTAAGCCAGCTTTTGGAAGCTTAAATCTTATAAGATAAAATGAATTTGCTTTATTCAAAAGAACACTAAATGGTAGGTTTCCGTTATTGAGCCTCCAATAAAGTTTGTCCAAACAATGTACCTTATATTGCGTACAAAATTATGTTCATATTATATTACTAGGTTTATAGGCAACTAGACTCGCAAAGCCTTCTTTATCGAATCCGTATATTGCTAAGTGAGATACCGTAGAAATGTGTGTATTTTTGTTAGGTAAACGGGGGCGAAAGCTTTGTTTAAAATAGGCGGCTGGTTTTTGTTTAAAATAGGTACCTACCTATATTTTAAGCCTGGCTTTAATTATTTCACTGGCTGAGAAAGCAATTAATGAACCGTATTTGGTATATGAAATGAATCCAAAATCAATACATTTTCAAGGTTTTTTTTGAATTCGTATGCTATTTGCATACAGCTTTATTATTTTTCTCGAATGACCGAGTATTTGTGTGCCTCACTTGTTTAAAATAATGTATTATGTAGACGCTTAGGTTAGCGCAAACACAAGAAAAAATACCTAAGTGCACGAAGAGAGAATAAATCTAGAAAAAGAAAATTCATAGGTTCTAGCCACCGGTCCAATAAAGATTTCAACAACGCACTGCACCATTCCCTCTGCAAATATTGAGAGTCCTCTTGTAAATACTTGGTCTAAGGCTCTGAAGCCAATATAGCTCTTTGTGAAGCCCGTGCCACCTAAATGTCTTTCTTTACAAATAAGAATGCTCATACATAGGTGTCAATTTGAATAGCAACGTATAAGGTCAGCGAAAAATAAAAGCTTCATGCTTTTATTTTTCGCTGATGTGTGTTGTAGTTTATACTGTTGGTTGCTTTGATACTTACATTTTACCCGTAGAAACAAAAAATACTTTAAGCAGTGTTGCTAACCTATAACAAATTTTGTCCCCAAGTATGTTTTCTAATCCCCCTAAAAACCCCTAAATAAATATTTTTCCCTAATTTTCCTTTGTGTGTAAGTGTAAGTGCAAACTGCAAATCACGTCTCAATTTTTTTTGCAGTTAATATACAGCTAAGAACTGTATTTTTTAGTATTGTACTGCCCAGAGTACTGTCAGGGCCCCTGAAAAACCCCATTAAATATTTCTACCCCTAAAATTGTTGTTAACATTTTTTCCCCCTAAATTTAGGGAGATTACTTTAAGAGTGTAGTAGTGCTGTATGATATAATTTGAATGCAATATTTACTTGTCTAAGACATAGTTTTACCTATTTGTTTTAAAATTGTAATAACAGTGATAATGACATGGAAATAAATGTTCGAGTAATTTGGGCAAAATATTTGTGAAATTTCTATATACAATGTTGTTTGCTCTGGCATGCTCACAATTTAAACAAGTATTCTCCTGTATTTTTCTTCTTGTAAAGGTCATTTCCCGAAACAAAAGACCATACCTTGATAAAATTTAATTAAACAGATGCGATCCAGACCTCATTAAACGGCAGACACATTTATTAATTCAAACAGACTTTAATTACATTTGGAAACGATTGGATTGGTTTCAGTTCCAACAAGAAATGTTAATAATTCCCATTGGGTACAAACAATATAGGTATTAATAATTCGGCTTAATTTTCAGTAAACTAATTTGAATTTAATGTAATTTTTAAGATTGAAATTGATGTATTTTTTTATTTTTTTTTTGTTTACTAACATGAAAAAACGGAATAAACGTTTTGCCTGCTATGGTGATTATTCTAATAAATAATGTTTGGACATTTCACACAACTATTCACAAGACCTATATTTATTTGTGTAATATATACATAGGTACATACTCAGTTTAAAAAGGTAACGTCTGAAAGGTTTTAAATGTATAAATCCTCATTCAAAAGCAAACACCATAACTTAAACTTAAACTTAAACTACTAAACCAACGTGTTTCAAAAGCTGATCTCTAATTAAAGTTTTACGTCCATTCCATTTCAATTGAGATCTAGGCTTCAGATGAATTGTTCTTTTTCAAGAAAGTGGATTACAGTTGAAAAATTTCACTGAAAACAGTAAGAAGTTCATAGAGGGTACCTTCTACGCCTAAAAAAGTACGAATGAACTCTCAGTTCATTCGTCATTTTTAGGACTATTTTTGACGTTTAATTTATCTTTTTTTACATCTTTCTTCGAAACTGTTAATTAGCCACCCCAAGGGCACTAGTATCTTAGCAATTTTAATTAGAACAATGAAAAAGCAAAAACAGTTGCTTTCAGATTTTACAGAGAGAGGTTCGTATTTAAAGCTTTCATCCAAACACTTAAAATTACAAAGTACCAGCCTTACTCGATTTGTAATTTAATCATATAAAAAAAGCCTTATATTTTTTTTTTTTGTGACTATAACTATTCGGTACGAGTATGTTATAAAAACGTAACTCATAGTAGACATAGGAATACGTTTGTGAGCATTGTATCGAAAATGGGAATCATTCTTATAATGAGACATTTGCGTATATATGAGGCCAACAATTGGATTTGTGTCTTTTGACCAGCAAAAAGTTAATGGTAGGTATTATCGACTTTACAACACCCACATAAAATCTTCTTCACTGAATTCAAAACTGCATTAACTTTTATAGCCAAATCACTGAATGCCTTTTATCTAAGTAGATACTTACCTACACCATAAAATAAGTAGCTACCTTTTCGATTATTTTAGCGTTAAAAATTTAACGATTACTGCAGGGTTTGAACCTGCGTCTTGGCTGACTGGATCAAGCCTACGTAAAATTTTTATTTATTGTGGCCTGCGCACATTGGCGGATGGTACGGCAGAGGAATTTAAATTTTCCAATTGAATTAAATTTGTATTCAATCGAAATAAGGTATTATATTTCAATGCTCGATAATCGCTTATAAATTTGTGTAAGTATTGGTAAAGCTAAAATATATTCCATTATTTGTACGGTTTGCTACCTCTGTTCCACCACGTAAAATAACAAAGCTCGTGTCATTACGAAACAAGTTAATCACGGGACTCCACGCAACATTTGCAAAAAGTTTACAAGGAAAGTTAGATTTTTCGCATAAATATATATTATAAAGTTAAATAGAACTGCCATGGCATAGTTTGTGGTTGATCGAAGCGTCAAAGTTGGTAACATTCAGTTCGCGACGCGACTTTACTATAAATACATTGGATTTAGATGTCAAGTTTTATAACACAAATCCAATGTTAATAATTTGTTCGTGTCGTAGTAGATCTATATTAATCGTAATAATATAGAAATTATAAAAGAACGGATTATTTATTTAGAGAGAATATTTTTTAAAAAATATTTTAGAAAAACCAATATACCTATATAGAAGTAGATAATGTATAAAATAAAGCAAGCGCCAAAAAAAATACTTAAATCAAAAACCATAGATGATGTTCGTAATAACATTTTCGGCTTCCACCCACGATTAACTTTAAAATTCAAAATTTAATTAATACTATACATACTCGTTTAAGCTGAATTCGAAAAATACTTATGAAAAACCACACCGAAAGTGAATATCGTTAAATAAAGGATTTGTCTGCAAGATCTACACAGAGAAAAAAATCTCGTTATAGTTACTAAAATTCGAGTTCGAGATAATTTAGTAACGATTACAATAATAATAATTCCTGCTAACGAAATTTGGTAAAGATTACAATATAAGTAATAGTTCTAGCTAAGAAAAGTTACTAAAGGGTACAAGAAAATATATTATCGGTTACTATTTTGTCTCACTATCCCAATTTTTTTTTCTCCGTGTTCAATATCATAAACAACTTGTACCAATCTAGATAGGTACAAATTGTACAAGTCCACACGACTGGATAGAAATGGAACTTGAAAGGCGCTCTCTGAAATTACGCCTGCCACAAAAGGGTGCGACGCAAAGTATTATTACATGTAACAAGACGTTGAATTACTTACCTCTTTAACCGACTGCAAAGGAGGGTTATGGTTTTCGGGTTTATGTATGGTTGTCTGCTTCTTTGTTCTACCCTGCAGGCTAAACGTCTTTGAACTGATTTTGATAAAAGAGAGATAGGCTAAAACGTCACAAGAGTGAGATAGGCTATAATGACAAAAAATGGCGATGTGTTTAGCGAGACGAAAATGGCGGCTGAAAGCCACGAAAACGTTTGATAAAAAAACATTAAAACATGTTTAGTTTCGGTAAATGAGGTATCCTTAGATTCGTTTTGATCATAGTCATAAACAAAATCACAGTATAAAAATTCATTACGGCGATAATATTTTTAAAAACTTAAAGCTTATTCCCTGAATAAAATTGAAATGACGCTTTTGACCTAGAAGGACAACAACTCTCCAGCTACCTATAGTTATACAAGTACCTATAGTCTACTCACCTACTTTAAAGTCGGAAGGGTTGAGGGCGGTGATCGACCGACTCATTTCCCAAATAGAAAATTGAGGGAAAACCCAATTTCAGGCTTTTGACACTCGTAATATAAAAAAGTGGGGAAGTATGACATCCTGATTGCTTTTCCAATTTATCATCAGTAAATAACTTTTTGGCTGCGGAATTGTTTTGGGATCTTACTCGGAAGAGTCATTTCAATCACCAAAGCTTCATTTTTATGTCTCAAAATAACTTTTAGTGGACATAAGAAGCAATGATTCAAATAAACTAGGAACTAGTCTAATTTTGGACACATAATTACTATTTTGAAATGTTTTGATATAATACTATTAAATTAATCGATACCACAGACTTCAATATGGTTATTATAAATTCTAAAAATAGGATAACAATAATACAAGAAAAAAATTTAAAGCCCTTCATTGTCGCCACCTCTTAATTTAAATCTACTAACAACACCTGCATAATACCTAGGTATAGTTAAGTAGGTATAGGCAGTAGATAAAAGCTTAAAATTTGAGTTATTAAAGATTCGCTTCTCAAGCTTCTGAGATTCTACACGTTGGCTTTCTCCCAAATTTGGGATGTGCCCTTGGCAGCTGTCTAACCGCCACTTAATGATGACATCCACTTAACCAACTGCCGCTCGATTATACCACCCTTAATTAAATTTTAAATGAAGTACTTTTTTGGTAGGTTTGAATTCATATTAAAGAGTCAAAGAAAAGCGTGCGATTAATTTCCCTTTATTCGAACATTATCATCATCACAACTATTTATAGTCTATAGTCGAATGCCAAAAAAAAAAATCTCCAAGGATTCCGACCATCGACTCTCACATTCGGATTCTACCAGCTCAGTACTCAGATTACCTAGAGTTCGAAGTTAATGGTTAAAGAACTTGTGAAAAAAGGTTTTTTTTTTCGTATCTACATGACCGCTAACCTTTTGTTAGTAGGTATTATACCTTATCATACTAAGTATAAGTTTGTTATAATCCTTATTAAGAGGATATGTGAAACTGTCAGAAATGACAGCTGCCGAATTGTAAGACAGTGATAGCGCAATTAGACACCTTACCCCGAGGGAAGAGGTTAGATATAGATTTTTGTTGCTCAAAAGTAAGGGACGTAAGCGACAAATGATAAAACATGGTATTGCTTGAAAAGTATTGAATTTATAAAAAAATCCTTTGACATTTATCTAAGTTCTGTGATTACTCACTCAATAGTATAAAAATAAACCGTAAATATTCTCTAAATTCGGAGGATGGATGTAAATCAGATTTTAAGAGGGCCTATTTCAAAAAATAAATCTATCGAGAAAAGTTTCACCAGTCGTGTTTCTGTCTTACATTTATTTAGATTATATCCTCTAGTAATCACTGTATTAACATCAAGTTTGTAAACTGTACCGCTACCGAGTAAGAATGATACGCAGCGACTCCAAATTTTCACATAGCCTCTGCATAAGCCTTACCATTATCCCGTAAAATGAAGTTAGCAGCGCATCAAATGCTAAGCCCGCGTTATATAACAGATTATGTTTGCTCCATCAGCAATGCAGTTAGGCTTCTGGTTCCGTGAGCAGAGCGAGCCTGTCAGCGGTAGAGCAGTATAAGCATAAATACTGCATACTCATCAGTTTACACGCAAAATGTCCGGCTGTGTAGGTATAATATTTTGAGAGATTTCACACAACGCTATCTAGCTCCAATCTAAGAGCTTCCCTTATTAGTTTGGGGCTAGATGTATGAACTGTCCAAAATAATTATTTATTTATATGTAACTTCAAAGGTAGAGCATTGCAAAATTCACAACGAAGTTCTAGCATAGTATCTCAACTAAGTATAGATATCTCGGACGCTTGCCCTCTGATTGCGTCAGAGCTATGCTTCTCAATGGGTAAGTTAGCTCGAGTAGTCCTGAGTTTAATTCTCAAGTAGGTACTTGCTTTGTCTTGCATTCGACCATTTAGTAAGTCAATCTCTATACCTATACCTATCAAATGAACAATAAACGAACTTAACATGGACTTAGCCTATAATTTAAGTGGTTAGTTCGTATCATCTGTTACTTGAATAAAGGGATCAGTAAGTCTTAAAGATTTCTAGACTCTAAGCGGCCTAAATCTCTCTCTTAGACAATCAGAGGCGATTTTTTTTTATTCTAAAGATAGCTTATATGTTTAAACTTATCATAATTCGTTGCTGTTAAATATTTTCTTTTGAATAACTATAAACATAATTTATTAGATAATAACGAACATTGTTGAAATAAGTTGGAATTGGATAGGATTACTTATTTTCAAGGATTCCTGAAAAGAAAGGTTCTACTGAAGAATCTTAGTAAGTTTAGTGGATAAAGAAAGAATCTAGTAAGTGTAGGCTATTAGTTAATGTCTTCCATAAAATTGTCGAGATAAAAGTGTTTTATACCCAGCCTGGGGACTATTGTATTTTTTGTTTGTGGACCTAGAATAGGATAGCATTTGTGAGTCAATTAGGTCACTTGTCATTGGAAGCTCTGTGAGTCCAGAAAAAGTGTTTTTCTAGTATTACTTATTATTCAGTTCCAAGTACTCAACGTAACTCAACTACGTAAGTATTTCCCTTCAAAGAACTTTTGCTCCACCTTCTGATTTAATTGTAGTAGGTAATTTTGTCAGATAAAAAAACAAATAGTTACGCACTCACGTGAAAAAAAAAGATGATGCATGTGATGCGGAGGGATGAATGCCATGTCAAGAAAGAGTTAAATATGAAAGTAGATGGATATACGAGTAGAAGGAAGCCAAAGAAAATATGGATGGACTGTGTAAAAGAGGATTGAACAAAGCAAGTGTTAGTACAGAGATGACTGCTGATATAGACCTTCGAGAATCTAGCAAATAGAGACGAATGGAAGAAGAAGACATGTTGTGCCTACCCGATCTAAGTGTGGGATAAGGACAGGAAAATGATGATGTGGAATAAAAAAAATACCTATCTACCCAAGCTAGTAGTAAAAAATGCGTGTAAAAATTATGGGTAAGTAAGTTTTATTTATGTGGGACACGTTTTTTATTCCAGTGGGAGACCACTAAGAAGTAAGTAACTGTGGTAAAGGTAACTAAGCCAGTGGAAAAAGACCCAAGAGTTCACCTTTGAACAACATCAAAAAGTAGGTTGATGACGAGCATGAAATGGGTCACCTAATTTCGGTCTTATTTGCTCTACCTTCCATTAAAAAGGGAATGTAAACAAAAACGACCTAGGTATGTATCTAACATGCGCATAATACCAAAGTGAATAGAAAGGTTTTTTCAACAACTTATTTTATATTTGGTAGGTAAGTTAATTAATTTTAATATTTTTTAATCATCTATAATATCTGTTCCTCTCGCTTAAACAATTTTTCTGAATAACGTCGCGCGCATTTTTCATTTTAAACTGCAAAATCTCTCCAAGAGAAATTGTACCTTCTTTTTTTATTACTAAATACTTAATTATGGCAAATAATAATATAATAATAACGAATTTCCATTCTAATTTATTATTACAAAACCTACTAAATACTTATTTTATTCTCAGGTACAAGAGCCCACTGTAATTTAAATTTTGGTGGCAGACGGCTCAGCAGAATATTTATATTATAGGTTGAGTATTAACCTAGTTAGAATTACGTAGCATCGTTAATGAGGCTCCAATGTCATGGTTACCAATATTAGCATTCAAGAGCACTTTAGCAAGCACTAAGGTTAACCTTGAATAGAAAACAAGAACAATAAATTTGTCGTGTCAGGCAAATAAGTACTTAGGAACACAATAACCTAAACAATAAAATATTACTTAGAAAGATGAATAACTTACTTCTCATACATTTTTCTTTGACCTAGATAAAGCCTTGTTGACACTAATTTATTCTCAGACACACTTGCACTTTAACACCTGTTATAGCCGCCACAACCTTAAAGCTAATGTTATAATTTAAAAAATGCACTGAATAATGTTCGAATTCCTTAATGATTTTTCAAAACCGGTACCAACAAAAATTGGTATAGCTACACCCACTTCTTATCACGATTGTCGTAATACTGATAAGGGTACCGTACCTGAAAATCTCTATCCCTTTGTTGATATTGTTGATAGCAGTCATTGATAGTGGAATACCTAGTAAGTAGTATGACCACAGAGTATGACCGTCGCTAATAACTATGACACATCGATACTGCACTATCTCACTACTGCATAAGTTCCAGAATCCCGTGAAATTTATACTCAGTCAATTTATTTTCAAAACTTCACAGACGTGCAAGCGAGATAGCGGCACGAGGCATTCTGGGCCTTAAAATATGTACGCTATGCACTACTTAAAAGTAAACACGCCCTTATCAGTACTGCACTAGGGACCATTAAATAGAATATATGTAAAAGAAAAACATTTATTTCGACACAACGATGTTTATATAGATACTTAATTGAAATACCTAATATCTTATTAATCTTAAAACTAACTTATACTTAAAAAATAAAAATAAACACAATGTCTTACGCCGAAACAGGGGGTTGGCTCAGCATTAAGACACACACGAAAAAATCATTTTCTTTCAGAAGTTATTAATTATGCACGCAGGAAAATAAAATAAATTATCATTAAACAATTTAAAATATGCAAAGCCACAAATGATAGCATGAGTCCAAAGTACTACTCCAATTGATTGTTAAAAAGTACAGTTTTTATAAAAGACTGATATAAACATTTCAGAAGTAACTCGAGTTTTTAAAGCAAAAAGCAAACTTGTTATAATTAACGTGAATAAATTACCATCTTTTCTGAAACTGAAAATATTAATTTTAGAAAGTATCTGTTGTAATTGAATTATAAAAAGCTTTTGCAAGTAATTTAGTAAAAGGCAGGTAGCCTTAAATGGATAGGCTAAGTGTATTAGTAATTTTAATAGATTAGTAGATGAATATAACAGAATTTGTGACAAGTTATTCACCAGCGACTTGGATTAAAGAGCAACCGTGCCAAAAAATATTTTATAATATAAATGAAAAAGTTTATAAATTCCTAGAAGGTAAATTTAAAGGTAAGTAGTAGTAGGTGTTTTGTAGAAATATCTGCTATATATTTGTTTAGGCACTGGCTCACTTTAGAATATAATACCCTGTCTAATAATGATAAAACTAGTTAAAACTTAACACCCGTACTTAAAACTAACTTCAACGCAGGAAGAAACCATACCCGAAATTCTGGCAAATAGACAATAGTTAGCATCTCAATACAAAGCAATAAAACTAATAGTTATTTGAATTTACGAACAACAATATAAAACAATGCCATGTAGGACACTGCTCTGTTGGTACAATTCCAAATGTTCAAAACTGCCGTTATATTTTTACTCCGCACTGAACATTGGCTTAACCTTTATTTTGAAAACAAAGGATACTTTAGAAAATCCTATAAAGAGGCTGCCAAATCAGATTATAAACTTTTCATAAGACTACATTCATAATTTATCATTAGGTAGTCACTGAATTTAATAACTATAATGAATAAGTTACACATTTTTTTTCCTATGCTAAGGCAACACGCTATCTCTTATCCTGTATTATTTTTTTGTATCCAAGAATCAGACTCAATTTAGGATTATACTTGATACACGTCGCTGTGCGCTGCCCGCGGCGTGTCACCCGCGTTGTTATAAATTAAAAAGTAGACCTTTATGTTACCCTTTTTCAACGCAATACTATACCTAAACCACAGCCAAATAGAATCGAACAAACATTAATCTAGCTATCCATCAATCCTCATAAACATACCTACGCGTTTGATATTTTGAAGAACAGTACAAAGAAACAGGGTGGGTGTATCCTGTTTTGTGTAATAAGTATTTATATTTGTTTTAAAAAATATAATGATTTACATAAAAGTATCTGTAATTTTATGTTTTTCATAAATAAATTCAAAATTTCAAAAATAATCTTAGTGTGTCAATGTTTTTATGGTTATATACGATAAAGTGCTTTATAGAAAATGTTCGAGTCAGATGTGGCAGGGGAAAAACTGTACACAAAGAGTCGTTACGTTATTGTGCTCTACCACTAATCACCCTCCAATTACAAACTCTACCTACTTTATGCGTAACAATTTAATTGATATATGGATCTCGGAAAGGACATAGGCTACATTTTTTCACCCAGGCAAAGCCATGGGTAGCTGAAAGTTTAAAAATAAATTATAATCAATTTGACACAACGTATTCTTGGCCTTTTTTCTACGTAAACCACGCTAACTAGATGTTTGTGTTACAAGACAAAATGATACATCAAGCAATTGTATTGCGTGTTTAACGTTTAAACGTATAGGTAATAATTAACAGTGCCATTAAAAAGGGCGAATCTAGAATAGATCTAGCATTTAGCTTATCAAGATGCCCAAAGCCTTCTAAATGGTCAAATGGCTTTAAGTACCTATAGCAAATAAAGCAAAATTTGGGAGTTTAACGTAAATGAAAATACTACCTTCTTATTGTGATCATTAATTCAGATGTCAGTTATAAAAGTAAACGCTACGAGTGCTACATAAAATTCCTAATTTTTATATTTCTTGACCTCAAAACCTCATTAGTATTTTCAGAAAGATTTCGCCGAATCAAAAACGAAAACTCCCGAGTAACGGGAAAAGCAATCAGATTCGTCGTTTTGTGGATGTGCGCCGTGATCGTTACACCGTCATCAATCACACGTACCAGTTCCATCTAGAAAATATTAACCAATTATAATGGTTCAGCCCGACATCGTTTTTCAACCCTTTTTGAACCCGCTTTCGATACCTGACCCAGGCTTAGTAAGTAGGAAACCTAGATACATTCATCCTTCGCACTTACGTGATAATGAAGCGTTTAGTCTTTTGTTAACTTGTTTTTTCGAGGCACAGGTACGATGTGTAGATTTTATTTGGCTGTCACTAAGCGTTTCCAGGTCAAGTAAGCATTAAGGAGAGTGTTAGAAAACGGATGAGAAAATTGAGAACGTTCCACTTCGCGCGAAGTAGAGGGGTTACTCGAGTATGCGGTGTCTATATGAAGAGATTATAGAGATAGATTCGAGAGCATAGGTATGACAGAGTCAAATAGCTATCGCGAGAAATAATTTAAAGTTTAAGCTTTTTTTTTCGTAAACATGGTTGAGTAAATGGTGCTATTTAAAAAAGAATGGAGGTATTAAACATAATTTATGTTTGTTTAACGATAAAAATGACACTATGTGTATGTATTTTTATTATATTTATTTATTTATATGAGAAAGTGGTTCGCCTTTTTGCAGTAATGATTGTAGGTATCTTTTCACAAGTTATTTTTAAGTACTCACCAATCATGCGGTGGCTGCGGCCGGTGTCGGCGGGCCTGCGCACAGCAAGGGGGCTCCTGCTGGTCGCAAGGGAGCTGCAGCTGCGGTGGCGGCGGAGGCGGCGGCGTGCAGGCGAGGCGGCGCGCGGCTGCGGCACCCACGTACTCGACGTAGCGCGAGGGAGGTGGCGAGCCCGCGATGTCCTCCCGGCATTGCGGGCCGCAGCACTTGCGTGCCGGTGGGGGCCTGCAGGCCAGGCTGCAGTAGACGGGCGGCGGCGGGCGCAGCGGCGCCGGCGCAGGCGGCCGCGGCACGTACCGCTCGACGGGCACGTGCGCCGCCGGGGGCACGTACCGCGGGCGGCGCGCGCGCTCCGCCTCCGCGCACCTGCGCACGCGCCGCGGGGATGCTGAAAAGCGGTCCGGCAGCGGCGCGGGCGGCGGCGGGCTGAGCCGCTCCGGTGGCGCCACGCTGAACGCGCCCGCCGTGGGGAACCGCTCGCAAGGGGAGCGCGCGTACTCCTCGCCCATGGCGTGCCGTCAGCCGGGCCCGCCGCCCCCCGCGTGCCCTCCCAACCGAGGGAGCACTCTGTCTCACATGCCTCGCGACCACTCCGACACTATCACTGGCCGCCCCGGCCGGGCTCCGAACGCCGAGGCTGCGGCGCGGTCCCGATGTCCGCATTCACTTCGCGGCCGCCATGACGCCACCGGATCGATAGCGGCGCGCTGCGGCCTCACAGGGCACCCGTCGCGGAGCCTCCCCGACGCATCGTTCCTCTCGGAGCGTTCGGTATCGAGCACTCGGATCAAACTCCGAGGCTAGGGCGAGGCGAAAGTGCGTCCTCGGCCAAGATGGCCGCTTTCATGGTGTCCGTGGACGTCGCGCCTGCGCTAATGCAGCACGATGTGTTTGTTTTCACTGGTACGCGATGGGAGACAGATGATGGTTCACCACGGAGAGGCTGGGCTTCCGTCGGTATCACAATAAACAGTCACTGAGTGGTAGTGTGACGCGCGTCGCGTTGGCAATGTTTGGAGCGGTCGGCGAGGCGGCGGCGCGAGGGTGCGAGGGAGCCGTGAGCCGCGGCCGGAGTGCGGAGTGCGCCGGCCCGCGGCGACGTCAGGCCGATGCGCGTATCGACTCCGAAGGCTGCGCACCCTCCACTGCGCCGCCGGGCTCGCGCCTCCCTTCACTCTGCACTCCTACAGATACTCCAGTGCGAAACAACCATAATAACCTTTTTATTCTCAGTATCCTGTTCTCCAAACCTTTTTACACAATTTTATAGAAATAACCTTGATTTCTCGATTCACAGTGATCTCGTAGCTCGTAAAAAGAATGGTCGTTATTAAAATGGGGTAGCGATTCGCAATTTTGCGAAATGACCTACACGAATCACGTCTGAAGGACAAATAATACAGGTGGATGAAATGTAAAATTACAAAGAAAATAGTCTTTGCTACTTACTTAATCTGTCATAAACTTAATTAATTAGGATTACATAATCTTAGTAGGTAGGTTAGATATACTCAAAATCACTTGCTTTTACAAACTGTGATTTTAAAATAGAGTTAGTAACAAAAACATGTTCCCTATTAGCACAGAGTACTAAGACTATTAGTAAAATGTAAGTAAAAAAAATATTAAAAACTGCCAATTCGATAATAGTCATTCATTACCTACCATCACACATTTAAAAAGTTGCTAAAATTCATTCGTTTGTATGATGAAATCAATGGAGTAATAAAATTAAAATAATTATGTTCAAAACAGTATTGATTTGAACAATTTATGTTCCTTATACCGATATATCTAGAGGGCATAAGCTTACTTACGAGACTGTACTAAAACGTAGTTCGCAAGGGAAACATAGACATCTTCACTTATCATCCTTGCTTGGGATGTATTATTCAACACATTCCTTATTGACATTTGCTACGAATGGAATTCAGGTGAAATACTTGTCTGCTTAACCATGAAGCTAAGTACTAAAAGACTATCCAAATTATCACAAAAATTGAAATGTTGTTTTGTGTAAGTGCTACGAAAATGTTACAAAGGCCCTACGATGAACTACAAAAGTGCTAAGGGAGCTGTGAAGGTGCTACGAGGCGCTACAAAGTCCTTACAATGAACTACGAAAGTGCTAAGAGAGATGTAAAGGTGCTACGAGGCGCTACGAAATTACTACGAAAATTTAACAAAGTGCTACAAAAATCTACAAGTGTTACGAAAAGAATTGGCGGAAGAAGTTAAGAGGTAGTTAGGTAGTGTAGGTACTTTATAGTAATTTATTTTAAATTAGATATGAGCTAGTATACTACGTAGGTTCGCCCTTACGGTACCGGGATAAAAATTGAAACCGTTTTACCGTTGGCAGGCGTTTTCTGCAGAATGCTGCCTGCCTAGGTAAGTGCCAACACAGTGCCAGATATTCTGTCACAAAGCAGTAATGTGTAAGCATTACTGTGTTTCGGTTTGAAGGGTACTGTAGCTGGTAGAATTACTGGGCTTTCGAGACTGACCATCAAAATGTATCAAGGTGGGCGAGCGCTATAGCATAGCTATGGGAATCAAAGCCCTGTTTAGCTCTGTTATGGTTATGGGCAGGCGTGATCTCTTACAATCAGGAGAGCGCCAAGCTAGTCTTGCCACTTTTTAACATAAATAAATAGTCAATGTGTTTTTCCAGGTATTTAGCTAAAATATATATGCCAGTTCAGGAGTTTTAGCGTGAATTTACAACAAACAACGATACCTACTAATGATAGCTATTAGCACACAGTACATAATATATAGGTATACACAACTATTAGTCAAAATAATAGAGAGTTTATTATAATCTTGAGTACGTAGTAACAAAGTACATTCGGCTACACTACCTTGTACCTCCCAATATTGGGACGAACCTAACAAAACAGGGTAGGTGGTTTACCCCAACCAATAGTAAAAATAAGCTTAACAGTAGAATAACTTACCTTCCTTATCGTAAGAGATAATATTTAGCAGAAAAACTGGTTTGAAGTAAATTATTTGGCTACTTCTAGAATCTATACATATAATAAAGCAGAAGACCCCGAATTTCTGTACATATGTTTTTTTTTACGGAAACGCGTTCAGACGAAATTAATAAACATGCCCCAAAAATTTTTTTTTGATGGAAGACTTTGTTTGTTTGTTTGTGGGTTTGTGTGTTCGTCCACCACGTAAAAACTACCAAAGGGATTTAACTGAAACTTTACGATATCATAGCTACAAAGTCTGAGATGGTTATAGGCTATATAATATTACGCTAAATCTCTTCAGAGGGTAGATATAGAAGTTTAAAGTTTGTATGGAAACAGTTTTTTTAATGAGTGTATCTATCTCAAACTTTGGAATTATGTTCTTCAAAACAAATAATAAGATACGGGTTTCATTGATTTTCAAAATTAAAATTAAAAGATGTGAAAGTACGGAATGAAGGAGTTATTGGACCTAAAGTTGAATGAGCCTGTCTCCTCAAGTATACACAATATCTCATTGATAGTTGCATTTTTATGATTTCCGAAGATAAGTACCGACATGTTTTTCAGTTATCTACTAAACTCAATGTTTGAGTGGGTAAAAAGAGGGATTGGAAATGTGCAAGTATTGATTGACTTGCTTAGTACTGACACTTTGCTATTCCGTGACATTTCTTCCGTGGGTGAAAGAAGCAAAATCGACAAAATAAACAACTCTTCCACGGGTGACGAAGTCGCACGCGGGTACAATACAATACAATACAATTTCTGTGCATATGTTTTTTTTTTACGGAAACGTGCTCAGACGAGATTAATAAAGATTAATAAACATGCCCCGAATTTTTTTTTATTGGACGACTGTGTTTGTGGGTTTGTGTGTTCGTCCATCACGTAAAAATCACCGAACGGATTTAACTGAAACTTTACGATATCATAGCTACTAAGCCCGAAATGGTTATAGGCTATATAATATTACGCTTCATCTCTTCAGAGGGTAGATATAGAAGTTTAAAGTTTGTATGGAAACCATTTTTTTTTATGAGTGTATTTATCTCAAACTTTTGGATTACGTTTTTCAAAACAAATAATTAGATACGGGTTTCACCGATTTTCAAAATTAAAGTTAAAATGTGTAAAAGTACGGATTGAAAGTGTTACAAGAGCAAAGGTTGAATGATCCTGTCACCTCAGGTAAACACAATATTTAATTGAAAGTTGCATTTTTATAATCCCCGAATATAAATACCGTTATGTTTTTCAGTTTTCTACTGAATTCGATGTTTGAGTGTTAAAAATAGGGTTTGAATATGTGCAAGTTTTGATTGACTTGCTTAGTAATGACACTTTGCTATTCTGTGACATTTCTTTCGCGGGTGGAACAAACAACATCGACAATAAACAATTCATCCACGCGTGACGAAGTCGCAAGCGGGTACAGCTAGTTAAATCATAAAACTGTCGCTTAGTTGTGTACTTGTCGGAAGCCATAATTAATATATCTTAAAAGTTTAGAGAACATTAAATACTTTGAGTATTTGTTTTTCCGAACTTTTTTTGTATGCATTTGCTAAAAAAAGATTATTATTTTGTTTAAAATTTGTAACTTAATTCAATTAAATAATATTGATATGATACCTTACCTACTTACCTATCTATACTGTGCCTTGCCGACCAGAAAACATAATAGGTACTTGGCTATGGCTACTAGGTAAAACCGTTTCGTATAGCATATGTATGTCACTATTAGGAGACTGTAATGAAGGACTGAAATGGTTCTATCGATAAATTTATAAAAGTCTGTAAAAATATATTTTATTATGTTCGGATAAAACCATGTTTGCAGTCTAGAAAAAAAAGGTTCCAACCAAAATATTAACAAATAGTACAAATATATTTAGTAATAAATCCGCTTAATTTCTAAACAAAGGTTTTAATTAACTTAACTTTAGTTCAGAACTTTAGTATATATCATATTTTATAGTATTCAAATTCAAATATTCAAATATTTATTCAGAACAATTACACAAAGGAACTATGTTACAGTAGGAACGGTGAAACTACAAAAGTTATAAAACTGTGTAGCAGTCTCAACGCCCTCCTCCCGGACACATTTACGTTCTGCGTTAAAGAACAAACATAGCTAAGACAAGCTAAGAAAAAACATAATATATAAGACTAAACGTTAATTTAAACCTAAAAATGCAATGAATAGATCTTTTATACATAGACAAGCAAGTATATTATGTTTATGTTTAGATCATGACTTTAAACAGTAGAGAAAATAAATACAAGACATTTGAGATCGTGAAGCTATGTGAGCATATTGTGTGTATTATGTTGAGTATAGGTGTGGTGTCCCTTCAGCCCTACGACAGAGTCTTGGGTTCAATTTTGGGTAAATTGCTGAAGGTGTGTGTGTGTGCGTGTGTGTATATATAAATATATATATGTGTGTGTGTGTGTGTGTGTGTGTGTGTGTGTGTTTGTATGGATATAAAAAGGTATGTATAAATGAATGTGTTTGCAAGTGATTATGGGTTTTATAATCATCTGGGAGTTATTAGGATACTTTCAGTTTCCTCATAGGAAAGTGAAATGAGCCATTTAAAACACTTCAATTTAACTTGATAATATGTGAGGTGATAAATATTTAGAATTTTGTTGACTTTATTGTAGAGCAAGGAGCTAGAATAAAGGAAATGACGTCCAGCCCAAGCTGACCTTTTTGCGTCTATTTTACATACTTTTCCAGTGCGACGTTTAGTAGTATAGCTAACTACATCGAACTTTAGTTCAGAGTGCTTACGCAACACATTTGCTATGATAAACAGCTGTCTTACCGTTAGGACTTCAGATAGAGAGTAGAGGACGCTAGTGGCGAAGCGACGTGGCTTGGATAACATGACTTTAAGGACTGCCCTCTGTGCTCGCTCCACTCTAAGCATTTGAGTTTTAATGGCGCCACCCCAAGCAGTGATGCAATATGTCAAGATCGATTGTGCAAGTGCAAAGTATACTGTTTTGAGACATTGAAAATCAGCGATATTTCTTAAGTTTTTGAATACAAATATAAGTTTGCGAACTCTAGATATTGTACACTGTATATGAGGTAGCCAAGTGAGATTACTATCAAGATAGATGCCAAGGTATTTGTAAGTCTGTGTGCGCTCTAGGATTTCACAGTTGCAAGTGTTAAGAGTGGAAGGAGAGTGATAATGGGCACGAATAGAGAAGGTACGAGGAGGTTGGGATCTGGAGATTGGAGAAAAAGCCATAAACTTTGTCTTATTTACGTTAAGAGTGAGAAGATTAAACGAAAGCCAGTTTAGGACAGCATTTAGGGCACGTTCAGCTAGTATTTTGGTCTCTTCCCAGTCTCGACCACCAATGATTAGTGCAGTGTCGTCTGCATAAGTAAAAATGGAGCAGTTTGGCAAGGATAGCTTGCATAAGTCGTTAATATAAACGAGGAAAAGTGTAGGACCAAGCACGCTGCCTTGAGGGACACCAAACGTTACAGATTCTTCATTACTGAAGACGTTGCTAATCTTGACAACCTGCTTACGGTGGGAAAGGTAGCTCTCGAACAGGTCCTTGACACTACCTCTGATACCAATTCGTTCTAATTTGTTTAAGAGCAGAGGAACAGAGACAGTGTCAAAGGCCTTTGAGAGATCAAGAAAGATGCCGACAGTCTTGAGTCTATCGTTAACGTTTCGGACAATAGTACTAGTCAGTTCAATGACTGCGTCCTCAGTTGATTTAGAGCTTCTAAAACCAAATTGGTTAGGAGCCAAAAAAGATCTAGAGTGAAGGTAATCAACAAGTCTTTTGTTAATGATTTTCTCAAATATCTTAGACAAGGTGCTCAGAACAGAGATTGGTCTAAAGTTATTTACGTTTCCACTGTTGCCCCCCTTATGGATGGGGTGAACGATGGCCTTTTTGAATACACTTGGGAAAATTCCTGTCGCTAGGCACAGGTTAAATATGTAATTTAGTAAAGGAACTAGAGTATTACGAGCTCCTTTGATAACAGAGGTGGGGATCCCATCCCAACCTACAGCACATTTATCTTTAAGGTTAAGTATGACATTCTCAATTTCTATGCAATCTGTTGGTAGAAAAGCCATAGATTGAAGAGGAAAAGAATCAGGATCAGAATGAAAGTCAATCTGGAAGTGATTGTGCAGCAAAGGGGTGTTTGGTGGTAGAACAATGTTAGATGCTAGATTTGATCCCACATTAGCAAAGAATTTATTAACCAGGTTAACTGAGTTTATAGGATTCGTATCTAACTTGAGTAACTCGTCGGAAGAGGACTGTTTTCGATTTAGGTTAGCTATTTTCTTAACAAGGTCCCATGTAGCTTTTGGATTTTTCTTTGCTTTTAGGAACTCGTTACGTTCATATTCTCGTTTAACTTTTTTTAATAAATTATTACAGAAGTTGCGATAACGAGTGAAAGTAGTTTTAAGGATCTCATTATCTTTGTTTTTAAGGAATTTTTTATAGAGTCTATCCCTATGACGTATGCACCGCAAAAGCCCAGGAGTAATCCAAGGTTTTAATATACGTTTATTGCTGGAGATCTTAGCTTGAGTGTGTTGACGAACGATTGAGGAAAGCATATCTACAAGGATTTGTGTAGCAAGGTTTGCATCAGTCAGTGATAGGACTATAGAAAAATCAGTAATATTAATTGCTTTAATTATATTATATTATATATATCATATATATTACATACACTACTTATATATTATATTAATTATATAATTTATATATATATTATATACACTAGTTTAAAGATACGACACGTGTTTTGCCTCTACACGAGGCATCCTCAGGAGATGTGGACTCGCCGAAGTCTGAAACGAGAATGAATAAAAGCAAAGTAACGCCTGAATCAATCAATTACCTACCAAAATGTTTATACCTAACTAATCAATCAATGATAATCAAGGTTTTACAAAACATACAACAACCGACTTCAATCGGACTGCTCTAATAATTGAGAACCTCTTCCTTTTTCAAGTCGGTTGAAAAAGTATCTACTGACTTTCTTTTAGATGAAAGGTAAATCTATTTATTACTTACGTCAATATTAGTAGGTAAGAGCATAGGTGAATGAATAATTCTTAGAATAATCCAACTTCAAGCAGCGAACTTTGCGTCTACATTTCTAGAAGCTCTAGAAAGTATTTAAGTACTTGAGACAAAATTTTAATGAGAAAAGTTTTTTCGCAGATGTAGGTAAATTAGTTAGAAAAGGCACAGTTACTTTGTTTCTGAGAACCCAAGTAAAATAAAACGTACCTATGTTTACTTGAATAAACCATTGTACTACATGTAGATAAAATAAAACAGTATTGTTTGACCTACCTACCTCCTTTTTTAAATGTATAAATCCTTATAGGTACCTATATTATATTTTTTTACCACAACCATACGGTTCCACTCATAGTAGTATTAAAGTATAGAATCATAAAATTGTAATATACTTATATTTAAATAAACGCGCCAAAAAAAGTTAACTAATTTTAGTACATTTTGGTCCGAGGCTTAATTCCAAAAAAGAGAATTATCAGGGCTAGAGAAATATTATAAGTATTAGGCTTTTTATTGTTAGTAAAACTACATTGTAAACAGTTACAAAAATTAATATTAGAAAATGGAGATATTTCATTTTTATTAAAAAAAAACCTGTTAAACGAATCCATATTAATTTGATACAGGCTGGCTGGGCGTTCTATAAGAACACTGTTATTAATATACGGTTCCAATTTCTTTAAAAATAAATCTAAGTTTGTCTATGTGTTTCACCATGTAACACATTGCTGTACTAACGGTAGTAAAAAGTAAAAAAAAAAGTTTCGAATGAACGCATCCACAAATTGATTTTAGAATTCGAAGCCAACGTTCCCAAGCAAGCCGCTAACAATCGTTCGGCATAATTCGTGCGTATAATCGTAATTTGTTCATGGTTTCGCAGTTCGCTTTGCGCTTAAACCGCACCGGGTAGATAGAATTATATTTTATCGATTTTATTTATGATCGTGAGTTATCATCAGACAGAGATAAATAACGTAAATACATATTTACAACAAATAATACAAACGCACCACGAACGTAGCGATACAAACCTTAAAGATTTTATTAGGTAAACTGAATTTTATAATATAATCATGCATTTTTAAGTTTATGGCAAAACATGACTCTCGCTATGATAAAGTTGAGTTAATTAATGCCTTTGTTTGGAAATTGAGCGGATTTATTACTAAATATATTTATATAATTAGTTGATATGACTCTCGCATTCGACCAACTACACAATTATTCCGTTTGAAAACATTTGTCGGAAAATTGTTTTAGAAAACCGGGTCTTACCATTAAAAGGCTGGGTCAAAGTTGTTTGTTCAACGCTAGTTTCTGAAGCGGAACTAGTAAAACATTTCAAAGGCTACAATCTACATGCTGTTGCTAACGAACACCTCGGTCAGACGTCCAGACAATTAGATAAAGTTAATGAACGTAGGCGCTTGGTATAACGAGGTGATGTGATAATGCAGTTCGCGATTTTAACGTGATTAAATCTTTGTGACGTGAATTTTAGTAGCAGTGACGTGATTTCATTGTGCACCAAAGAGTTTTTATTTGGCAATCAAAACCAGTCAGTTATTTTTTGACAGAACAAAACACGA
The DNA here is from genome assembly GCA_932526365.1 of Lobophora halterata. NCBI lineage: Eukaryota > Metazoa > Arthropoda > Insecta > Lepidoptera > Geometridae > Lobophora > Lobophora halterata. Next base: position 7,201,809 of record OW052012.1, read on the forward strand.
GAGAATCCCTGGTTTCCGGATCTTCGGAAGTAATAAGTACCTAAACTTATTCGATAAGGTCGGGACATCATCTTGTCGCGTCACCCCGCCGCCGTCCTATATTCATCGGTTCTCTGTCCTTACTGAGCTGAGCCTACACCAGAGCTCACCCAATTAGGAGTAATGGGCTGGTTTAACGTAACGAATGCAGACACCTGTCAACTGACATAGTACGTAAAGAAATTGAGCGAATAATCTCATTACGTTTGCTCTCTATGACCGGAACGATGACTCTGTTAAGGTCTACATCGTTGTTAATTGGTTTATATTAACTAGGCCAGATTACGTTGCTGAATAAGCTATTTTTGGTTTGTAATAATAACTTATTCTGTTTATACCTTAGTGTACGGAACAGTAAAATGAAATTCATAGAGCTTTTGATTCAATTTAAAGCGCCAATGGCTGCGGATATTTATAGGGGCTCAACTAATATTTCAAGAAGTACGCCATCAAAGGGCTGTTCCAAAAATAAAACAAATTACACAGGCACGTCATTTATTCAGTCTCAAAAACATCTTAATTTATGTACAAATAAATATAAAACTGGGTAGTAGATTACTACTATTTGTAGTTATAGCTTGAAGGTTCGGGAGTGGAGTACGTTGGTTTCGCATACTCGACTTCATGCTTCACAATGGCTGGACAGTCCTCCCACAACCACCAGACAGTGATCAGTACTTCTACATTTATCAGGATCAGCGATATTATAGGTATAGCCAGTTTGCTGATCAACGCCTTAAGCCCTCCTTTGGCGACCAATATCGGCTTCAGTATTCCATCAATCAATAGCTCTTTTATGCCAGTCAGTTCCAGGCCTTTTCCAGATCCGAGCAGAGACAGCACTAGTCCGACCAAGCCGTTCAATTTGCCCGCCATTTTTCCTGTCACTGGCTTAATGAGTTCTGTCAAATCTGGCTTGAGGAATTTCGTTTCTGTGTCAGGATGGACAGCTGGGGGAGAATACGCTGGCGGTGCAGGGGCGGTATAGCTTGGAGAACTGTAGCCATATGATGGAGTATGAGGATAAGGTGTCGGCGGGTGGGAAGAGTAATCATACCCGCCTTTCACTGCTCGAATGAGGTCTTCCTCAGCTCGTCTTAACCCATTATGTGCTTCTGTAAGATCGTTCGGGATGCTCGTCGCTTCTTCGAATTGTTTCGGGGGCGAGTGTGTTTCTGGACTGGTGTGAAAAATTTTCTGAACATTTTCTTGAAGCTGCATTACGTCCTGAGGTACCATTCGTTCTTCATGCGGCACTACACCATGCTGAGGCGCCATACCGTGGGACAGGATTGGTTGTTGAGGGAACGTCCTTTGCTGAGACGTTTGTCCTGGAGGGATCACTTGAAATTGATGTGTTGGAGACCCCGAAAAACCATGTTGAGGCACTATACGCTGTTCGTTCATCGTAGATTCTTGTGGTGCCATCTGCTCAGACGTAGCCGTACTGTCTTGAGAAGCAACCCGTTGGTGAAGAACCTGCTCTTGCATTCTCCCCAGTGACTGCAGCCGCTCTTGAGGCGCATTACGTTCACTTTGCAATAACCCGTCGTTGTGCAGCATACGCTCGAGCTGTTCTTCAGAGCCCATGCGTACCTGTGGCATGAGATGTTCTTGCGGGATCATGATTCCTTGCTGTATGGTCCCACTGGCAGGATGAAACTGTGCTTGGATAAAAGGCTGCGCAACCGTTGAACGCATCTCAAAAGGTTGCGTCGGTGGAACGAACATAAATTCTCTAGTGCCACCTATTCCACCAAACGTCAACTGAACTGAAAATAAATTCAGCAGGAACACGAAAAATACACGAGTTTGATCCATGATGAATGTGTATCAACTGCAGAAACCAAAACGTGTGTTATTTATAAAATTATGGAATCACAAATGCAAGTTGGCATTTTTACAACAGTTCGGCTTAGAAAAATCTGGGTCGCAACTCTACACCGCATTGGCCTACATACTTGTATGTTAGTAAACATTAAAACTGTCAGCTTATATCGATTCCGGAACTGCATTCGAGCGACATACACTCGGCAACTTTATCTCCAGCTAAAATCGTCAACATACTTTTGGCGAACAAATTGTCTTCCTCGATGTCGTCGATTAGAGCAAAAGTAGCGGCCGCCCCCAAGTTGCTACTCCACCCGCTGCGAGTCGCCCTCTGTATGACACACGCGATCCTCGGCGAACAATCCATGATAATCCTCGATTTATGACCTTTCTTCTTTTTCTTCTTAAAGTACTTTATCATCTTTGTTATCATTGGCCATAGGAAGAACGCTTTTAGTCCTAGCTTTACGAGGAACGCAAATACGATGGGCATAAATAGAAGTTTTCCTGCCAACACCTTCAGGACTAAAATAACAGCTGCAGATATCATTATTTTGGCAGCGTTACCAAGAACGCTAGCAAATGACGATAGGGAATCCGTCTTAGGACATGACACGTAATTTTCGGAGTCGGAGTAAGTTTTGCGGATTGGTTCGGAATAGTAATTCGATGCACTTGTGAACAGATCCAGGAACGGCAAGGGTGGTGACTGCGTTGAAGATACTGTGCTCATTGACTGTTCCTGAGCACTGAGCTTCAACGCCGCGAAAAAAACAGCGAGGGCCACGAACATAGTTCACGAACTGTTCCACTTGAAATGTTTCATTTCATTTAATACCTCGCCCATGAAATTCAAATTTCAAGTGATAATACGCGGGAACAAATATCTAAATTATCTCAGTGTAATTCAGGGCAACGGTACCGAGGTCAGCTCATATAGTTTTTAGAACGAGACCTTTTTATGAAAGTTTACGGTGTCTTTTATCATCACTTCATTATGAGAATGATAGTATGGCAAAGAAAAGAGAAAGTGTTTACTATTTTCACAAACCAACGAACACTTATTTTTACCTTTGCAGATTAGGTAGGTACTTACCTATTTATTATCACTTCCCATAGTTCCAATCCACACACGTAGGTAGGTAGGTACTTACAAACACGCATATGCGATTATATTTCTTACTTGCTTTCTAAAGTGACTGTTGTTATAGATATTCAGTTATTTCTTAAATATCTACCTACCCAGACTTACCTACTTACCCATAAAAAAATATATTTATTATGAGTGAAGACAAATGTAGACTCAATTGGGTTTAAGATTGGTATCTTATATTTAATAGCTTTATAACAAGAAAATCAATAAATATCAACTGCCAATTCGATCGTTTACAACGATGGACAATGGTTGTCGACGAACGATGGTTGTGGTTGGCCCAATTGTATCCTTTTGTAAAATAAATTGTTGTAGTTTACTTAGCTTAAGCTGGTATTAAGTTAGTTAAAAAAAAAATACAAAATTAGATCATCATTAGTGAACTATAGGTAAGAACTTAAATTGTAAAAAGTTATTTTGAGAAGATCAGAAGCTGGCTGATAAGAAATTCATTCAGCCGGCCGGTTCAATTTTTGATTTTGAATTTCGAATTCCGTGTATTATCGAAAATATTAATTGAGTGATTTATTGAAAAAAATAATTTGCTTGCTTAGATTTAAAAAGTCCTTGATTGCTACGAAGGCGGGAAAACTATAACGTTAGCTAACCACAGTTTGATAGCTGTTTCCATTGACATCCTTCGGATTTCACTACGCTGTTTCCAAGAAGTTCAATATTTTCTTCGCGATCATAGTACCCAGGTGAAGGTATTTCTACAAATCCTTGTATAATAATTAAACGATGGGAAGTTTAAGACGAAAAGCTTGGGAAAGCTGCAATGGTAGCAAATCAGACACGGATATTATCCCGCCATGGTGCTCTTCCGGTGAGTTTGAAAACATAATTTTGTCGACTAATGCTTTGATATAAATTGCGATAATTGCTGGACAAAACTTCCATTCAGAAATTACACGGACGGGCGAATTTACAATAATACGTAGGTACAAAATTACTGGCCACAATGTAGAGTCAAACCCAACCCAAATAGTTAGAAACCTGAAAATCGTAATACCTACATTATATTATGTAGGTATTATAATATTATGTAGGTATAGTAGGTATTATATCTACATTATATTATGTATTATAACTTCGTAAAAAAGAGGATAAGCACAGAATTCCTGACCCTCAATAGTTTCGAAAGCCTTTCGAAAAAGCGTAAGTACCTACTTACCGATAAGGTCCATTACAATTTTTTTTGTAGGTAAGTTAAGTACCTAAGTGTTGCGTATGTTTGTATAAGCTTTTTGCACAAACCAGCAGCTTTGTTTGCATGATATCGAAATAAAAATTAAAATATAACCCATACCGAATTCCAGCATAATTAGTTCAATAGTTTCAGCGTGATTGAGAAACCAACATGCATCCATCTTCAAAAAAGTGTGATTAAGCATGAAAATAGTAGATAGGTATATAACATAGGATAATATATTAATATTTAAAAAAAATTTTTGGACATTTCACTCAACGCCTTCTAGCCAAAAAAGCAACCTTGTGCCATGAGAACCAGATAACTGATATAACACTTACCTATATACCTTACTTTGTAAATTTAAACAAAGTAAACACCCAGACAAAGCACAAACATCAATATTCATTCTAATGTTTGTCCTGAAGCGGGAATCGAACCCGCGACACTCGGCGTAGCAGTCCAACGCACTTGCCACTCGACCATCATTCTGTGTCGTCAAGGTACAAACATAACGTCATTGCCCCAGTCACATGATACTCGATAAGTTTTTATAACTATTCTACAGGCATAGACAAAAAAAGCGATTCTCAACTTCTGTGTATACAGGGTGGTTTTTTGAGAAGGTCACTGTTGGCCAAGTCCGAAACCACGAGAGTTAGAGAAAAGTCGTGAAAGGAGTGAGTCATGCCCTCGATTTATAAAAAAACAATTAGGTACTGCATATTTAGTTTTTTTTAATCTTTTGACTTTGTTTTATTGAACCAATGGAACAGAATCCATTGGTTCAAATTGTGGCTGATGATCTTTGCAAAAAATTTATACTAAAAATTAAAGGAAATAGCAAATTTTATTTCATTATCATCACCTCACGTTCTGCAGTGCAAACGATTTCAAAACGTCTGCATGGTCAGCTCTAAGTGACCTATTTACGCTCCATCAATTATTATACAACTCTAAATACTTAATTACTGTTTTCAACTGCTAAAGTTGAAGTTTGGAACGTAACAAGCTATCCAACGTTACAACGTTGTAGGTACTCGTATATGATAGTAATTATAGCCCTAATAGTAATAAACAAGAAACTTATGCCCTATTAAAATAGTTAGTAAGTACGTAAGCAGTTATGTAGGTATCCTTGCTATTCAATTATATTGAAAAGTTAATTTCACACAAAATAATTAGTATATGTACTAATTAGTTTAAATAGAGTAATCATAGAAAACCTTATTACTTTTCTCGACATTTTATTCAATTACAAAGACTATGTCATTATTCTTTCAAGCAATAACTGATAGTCTATTTACGATCCTGTCCTGCTGCAGGATCACTACGTTCATCGAGCACAGTCATGCTAAAAACTGTCTTTTTTTTTTGAATCTGAATTTTTTTACATATATGTATGAATATGACAATATTTCTCCTAGAGAATATTATCGATATGTGGCCGCAAATAATACATATACCTATTTAATTATATGTGTTTTAACGTCTTTCGTTTTTGATTTGAAATTCACTTATTTTTTTAAATAAAATAGCATCCACTTCACAGCAATATATATAATGTAGACTTAAAAAAACACGTAGGTGCCTATGTCTACTGGGCACTTGGCCGCACAACTTTGCAGCCAGATATAAACAGGTATAATTTTGTTATATTTTTAATTTATCGAGAAAATAAATAAAAGTCAGTATCTCCTTAATATTTAAAGTACGAAATTGAGAAAACAATTATACATTTATTTATTTACCATAAGGTAATCATTAAATTAATTTGTGGCTAATATGTTTAAGAATCTAGAGTTCAGATAGATATAGTATCTAGATATCGAAGTATGTACATAATATTATGTGGGTTGCTTCATTATTTAATGTTTACGTTTACATTCAGTGTTTTATTAATAGGCTTAATTCAAATTTCCTGCCCATTTAGGCTATTAATTTAAAGCAAATCCAGCCTCATTTACCTGAGCTTCAGCAATAAAACAGCCATCTATTCAGTCGAAGTTTAGGCAACGCTCAACTAGGCCACGAACTATGAACCCAGTTCAGTTTAGATTAACTGATTTAGCGAGAATACTGACTTAATGAGTCAAACGCGATTAATTTCCAGAGTTCCTGGTTTTATTCCGTTAAAGTACGATGACACACGGCTAGTTAGTCGCCCAGTGTCATCGGCGTTTTTACAATCTGCTTGTTGACAATCCTTCCCAAAAGCTAACACGCTCACACGCTCACACGCTAGCGTTTAAAAACGCCAACAATCAGCTTGTAAAAAACCTTGTGTGTCGCTTAAGCAGCTTCGACCGCCCACGATGAAAAAAAGCTTGTGTGTTATCGACGCTTTAGCAGTTTCGATCATCATCTCATGTCATTCGATCGTAGAATTCAAATATTGTTAGATAGTAGCGAATGTTATGTAGGTAGAATCCATTTAGATTCAATGCTTATCTGCTCGCGAGCAGAGTGAGAGTGCTTTGATGCAATAAAGGCAAGTCGTATCAAAAGAGAAATAGGTAAGTATGTACTTTCGTTTGGAAGATACAATGTTTCGTTATAAGGAAAAACACCTATCAAACAGAACGAAAAACGAATATCGACTTTGCATAAAAAAATATGGAAAACTTCATAGTAGGTTAACCTGAGGTTCATATTTGATTTTAGGCATTACGGTACTATATCTTACTTGTCGTAAATTTCTACGAAGCTCATTAAACTTTGTGTTAAAGTCATTTTGTACCCATTTTTTCGATCAAACTGAGCCAGTTACACTTCTTCGAGCTGCGAAATTATTATTATAATCTGGCAGTCCGACCCAAAAACAGATTTGGCGCGTCTGAACAGCTTGCATAATGCAATTGGAGCGAGCTACCACCTGCCATGCCGTGAATAATGACTCTCGACCGCTGCACAAATATCAAACGAACTCTATTAACCGACTAATTGAGAACAGCCTCATTTTAAATGACCTTATTCGTGATTTTTAGGTCAACGTCACTTCATAACTGGCACTCTAAAAAGGTACCTTTTATTCTCATTGCAATTAAGTATAATATGTAAATGGGTTACCTCAGCTGACTCTACATTTTATTATCAGAGGACTTTGACAAAAAATACATTAGTCTGAAGCCGCACTTACCTAGAAAACTACTATGAAATTTATATCGTGTTAGGATATTTAAAAAGGGACACACTTTTCTTCTCTGAGAGTAGCAACTAAGGAGGCAGGTACGTACCTAAGATTTAATTCGTAGGTACGTACCTCCTTAGTTGCTTCTCTCATAATTATTAGGTACCTACGTACGTTTGGCAACGCAATCCAACCTAAGCAAGCTTGTAGGTAGGTAGTGTAGGTACTATGGAAACCGGATAAGTGATAAAATATTTGATAAAAACTTTTTTTTAAAACATTCATAGAAAAAATCCTCAGGACTCTGGACTCAGGACAAACACCGATGTTGAGCACACGAATATTTGTCCTGAACCAGGAATTGAACCCGCGACACCTGTGTGGCAGTCCAACACACTTGCCACTGGACCATTCGTGTCGTCACGATAAAAATTGGTAACACCAGAATTGCTAGAACACCTTTACCTATAGATTTCATAAATAAATTGCTACTCCACCACTGGAGTACTATCATAAGCATAACAATAACAACATCATTTTTCCAAAAACATGTTTGTTTCAGTATGTTTTGTTCACTCTGAATAACTTTTTCTGAAAGGTTATTTAGGTCATTCCCGTTTTCATACAAAATAATTACCTAGGTAGGCTAGGCATAGCGTTTTGTTGCTTGCGTCAGCGTGCTTATTTTCTGCTGTTTCAAAATAGCCAGTAGAATTTAGTAGCAGGTACATAAGTATAATATTTAGAACGAACTGCTTTACTTTATTACTCAATGGTAATTATCCACTTTACTTTATGTTATTACTTCTGTTTAAATCCTCTCCAATGCCTGTTGGTTGCCTGGAAGAAATCGCTCTCAGCGATAAGGCCGCCAATTGTACCACTCATTATTTTTTAAGGCTTGTATTTGTTATTTTCCATGTGTACAATAAATAATTATCTATCTACCCAATTATCGTGTGTTTTTGTGATGAGAGCCAGCTAGGCGCTCTTCTGATGGTTAGAGATCACAACTACTCATTACCAGAACAGTGCTACACAGGTCTTTGATTCCCAGGCCGATGCAACATCGCTATAGCACTCGTCCACCTTGAGACATTTTGGTAGTCAGTCTCGAAAGTCTAGTTATTTCACTAGCTACAGTACTCTTCAAACCAGGAACACAGTAATGCTTACACATTACTGCTTTTAAATGATTTTGATTAATAAAGAGTAAGAATAGTAACAGGAGTGGTTTATTATGTTAAATTTGATTTTGACATATCTTAAATACAGTCCGGCAACAAGGTACATTTGGTAAGTTCCCAGGGCCGACTCGAGCCCATGTTGCGCCCGTGTGCAATCATTACCCTAGCGCCCTCTAATAGGCGCGCTAAATAGTTTTTTTTTCTGAGTCTAGTAGTGTTATGTTTTGTGATCAAAGGAACATGAAAATCATTGCTTTTTTTCAATCACAAATATGTAATGTAATAGAGTACCTATTTTATTAGGCTTTTAGTTACCTAGTAGGGAAAATCGCTTTAACATGGCCCGAAAACACACTTTATCGCTACGATCGAAGCGAGTCGCAATTTTTGACGCCTTTACTTTAGCCCTGAAAATCACTCTATTATGACCTTAAATGCAGCAACAACTTACATGTGAATGCAAATTTTTCTATGCTTTGGTTATCTATGTAGGAAAAATCGATATTTATCAGGACCCAAAATCAGCCAACAATAAAAACCTGGTCGCGCAATTTTTTATACGCCTTTAATTTAGTCCTGAAAATCACACTATTAGGATTTAGGATACTAAAACTCACAACAGCGTATATGTGATCGCGGTGAGAACGGCGAGCCGTTAGTTTAGTTCGAATAATCACCATAACAGATTTTTTCAGGATCTTGGTTGTCCAAGGAAAATCACTTTTCCAGGAGCGAAAATCACCCAATAGAACAAACCTGATCGTAAGGAATTTTTTTAAAGGCGAATTTTTACGCCATTTGTTTAGTCCCGAAAATCACTATTGTAGGACCTCAAACACACAAAAGAATAAATGTTCAGCGAGCGCAGCGAGCCGAAAATAAATAGTTTTTGGATTATTGAGAAAAATCACTGCATTTTGACCTAAAAATACCCACCTAAAGAGACCAGGACGCGGCGAGTGAAAAATTTTTTCGGTAATAGTTTAGTCCTGAAAATGACTATCAGGACCCTTAACCACGCAACAGAATGAATGTAAACGCGGCGAGCGTAGCGAGCCACAATTTTTTTCAGAGATTTAATTTACTAGGGAAAAAGCTTTATCAGAGCCCAAAACACTTAACTTATTAGGGGAAATCGTTGCAAATGTTCACACTGATAATTTAGTCCTGAAAATTATTATATCAGGACCCTTAAACATGCAACAGAATGAATGTGAACGCGGCGAGCGCAGCGAGCCGCAAATTTTTTAGTTTTAATATACTTGGGAGAATGGCTTTATCAGGGCCCAAAACAGTTTACTTATTAGGGAAAATCACTGTATTAGGACCCAAAATGACCCAGTAAAAGTATAAAGTATATTTACCAATAATAAAGTAGGATACGTTATTATAAAGTATGGTTGGCAACCCTAGTTCCAAGGCGCTCAGCGGCCGCCTCAGGGCGCTCCCGGTGAGTGGCGCTCGTCGGTCGCCCCAGGGCGCCCGCAGCCGCCCCGGGCGCTCCCGGCGAGTGGCGCTTGGCGGTCGCCCCAGGCCGCCCGCGGCCGCCCCGGGCGCTCCCGGCAAATATCGCTTGGCGGTCGCCCCAGGGCGGCCGGAAGCGCCCTAGGGCGCTCGGCGGCCAACCCAGGGCGCCCGCGGTCGCCTGGGCCGAGGGCCACTCGTTGCGGCCGCTAAGGCAGCCGCGTCGAATGGCGCTTGGCGGCCACCCCCGGGCGCCCGCGGCCGCGGCGAGTGGCACCCGGCGCCCCCTAGGACCGTGCGCCCGTGTGCAACGCACACCCTGCACAATAGGTTAAGTCGGCCCTGTAAGTTCCTATGTTAAAAATCGTATGCCTACTTGTACCGAACTGTCAATATTCCTAAGCAATTACTTTATTCGCTTGGTAGTTCTTAAACGTCCAGATTCTGACTGTTAAGAACTGATAAGCGAATAAAGTAATTGCTTAGGAACTTCGAAAGTTTGGTGCAAGTTGGCATTAATGTATGTATAGTTGGAACGAATGAAAGATTCCTAAGTACCTACGTTCTTCATAAAAGTTTTCTGTAGGTAGGTAAAGAGAAAATGTTTTTCAAACCTTTACCCACAAAAACCTTTCCTTACCAATTTACCTGTTCTCATAGACCATAACAACATTACAATACGCCTTTTACTAATTAATTAGTACTACACTCTCGTAAAACGGTCGCAAATAACACTCCTCAGGTACCTGGTAGCCTATTTTCCTCTTCAGGAAAAGTTCCATGGAAAAAATAGTACCTCAGTGCGGTCGGATAGTTTTATGAACTTTTAGTATAAGGTACTAGGTTATTATAACAGTGAAAATTGAAAATAAGAGAATTAATGCTAGCCTGGGGAATGCGGCCATATTATTATCTTTCTTTCGATTTTTTTAGTCTTAAAAATAAAAAATAAAATACATTTATTTCGAGTTACATAAAGCCTCAATGACACAGGGCTAGTTTACTAGCTACAAGCCAGCGAGTTTGATAGTAGCTTGTAAACTCGCTCCGTGTCATCGGCTTTTTTACAATCTGCTATTTGACTATCCTTCCGGACCGCAAACTCGCTCACTCGTTAGGTTTTAAACTCGCCGACTAGCATCACCGCCTTACAAATGTCCCTACATAGACTGGTCGCACGAGTGGAAGGGAATGCATTTTTAAACTGAAAAATCTCTATATGTATTTATTAAAATCTGTTTAACTGAAAGACCTATTGTGTGATGTTATGTTTTTTCAGCAAAAGCTTCACGTAGAAAGCTCGTACTGAAATGCAAAATGCAATCATCATACCCATTGCGTGAAAACATCTGGGAATACTTGCACGACGGAAACTTAAAGTGCGCCACTAAAAGGAATAAGAAAGTGGGTAAACAACGGAACACAAGAACTGGGAAAACTAAATTTGGAATCTTATTGTTCGTGATTCTTGGAGTTATGGGTTAGTATCTTATCTCTGAAAGTGCTTATCACTTGCTTGGCGTATTACGGTTCAGCACACGGAGGAACTTTAGTTGCCGCCACTCTCAACTTTACACACGTTTCCGCCAGTCGCAGCAACAAAAAGTTGTTCACGGTTGCCGCAACTTTTTATATGGAAATCGTCTTAACTATCTAGTTGCGAGTTGTCTGTTCGAGTTGCGAGCTTCTTACTTTGAAGGTGTCAGTCTGCCAGTAAATGAAGATTGCTGACTTTTTGAAAAGTCCGACTTCGAAACCCGGTAAGCGTCGATGACATATGGCTAGTTTACAAGCTAAAAGCCAGCAAGTTCGCTTGTAGCTTGTTAACTAGCTCTGTGTCATCGGCTTTTTTACAATCTGCTTGTTGACAATCCTTCCCGAAATCTAACTCGCTGACTCGCTAGCTTTTAAACTCGCCGGTTTGTAGCTTGTAAACTAGACCTGTGTCATTGACGCTTTAGAGTTCAACTTTGATAGTTTTGGAACATGTAATGTTTTTCTGAAAAATCCTTCCTCAGCTCTATATATATAGTAGGTAAAAAGTACACATCTAAAAATATTTTTTTTTTCTGAAAAGTTCGACCTCAACTCTTGTTTAGTTCTGTTGGCGATAGGAAATCATGTTTTTTCTGAATAATCCAACCTTAACTATAACTTGGGTTAAGCTCCTAGTTACAAGTAAAAACTAACTAAGATGGATTAAGAATACCTAATAACAAGTTGAAATAATGGTAACTAAAGAAAGTCTATTTTAATTACAAAAGAATTGATCCCCAAATTAAAAGATGAAAGACCGATTAAACTTTTTAATTATTTTCAGGCTATCTTTGGGGGATTTACGCAAAACCAAGCACGCACAATTTGATGGACAAATTAATTTCAAGAACGAAATTATTATCATTTTGTAAGTCTTTCTTTTATTTTTCTTTTCAACTCTTGAATAGATTTTTTTTTCGACTCTTATCACGAACTTCAAAAAGAAATTATACCTAAGTTTATTTATTCCACATCGATTTTTAGGCTAGGGGTTTTAGTAAGTAGTCAAAAAATAAATAACACAGTGGGCTCAGTCGCTTTCTTAGATCTTACGGTCGCTTACCTAGACTAGAATATCAGTAGTGAGAGTACCTAGATTAGAATATAAGTAAGGAGCTATCTTCTAAAATTAGTAAAAGTATAATATAGTAGATAATATAGGATAAATAAAACACTCTTATGTTTAGGAAGCAGTCAGTTTTTTTTTTTTTTTTTTATAAGTAGTTTTTTCAGCCTGAGGATGCACGGTCCTCCACTATCGCTGCCATACTGACCTTAAACGTAGACTAAACGGAGGGGCGTGCATTTTAAGACTGAAAGATCTCTCTACCTAAGTACGAGTAAAACGAAATTAATTTTCGTAAAAATAAGACCTTTCCATAAGTTTGCCATTCAACATAAACTTCGCAGAATTCGATCCAAATAAGCGTTACTCTATGTACATGTTGATTTTTTTTAAATCAATTGGTTTGATTATCATATATGGTAATTGATTTATATTTAATCTGAGTAGGTATGCAATTTTAGTTATCATCAAAATCGGCCCGAGGGTCCTTTGGGCGTTTTTTCGGTATTCCCCATACTAGGATTTAGCCATCCATCCAAGCCCAGTTGAAAAAATCAACCTGTATAGTCTCTCTCTCTACAGTTTGAATTTTTAGCGTATAGGTAACTACGCTTATGCAAAGCCCCTCATAATAAATAGCTAATCTACTGGCATCCCCAGCGTAATGAAGAACTGGAAAAATACCAGCCAAGTTTGCGCGTATTTTACGAAAAATGTGGAATTTTCTTATATTATAACAGTAACTTATGCTATCATTATAGTGGGCTGGAGACCATCAGTCAGCGAAGAATGCTGTCATAAGATGAGATATCTTGCGTTGGAACTTTCTCGAGCTGAACATAATCTAAGGTAAGATAAACATCCAATAAATTGTATTTTTTTGCAGTACCTACTGAATATTGTGAAGTCTCAACAAATTACATAAATATATTTAGTAATAAATTCGCTTGATTTCTAAACAAAGGTTTTTTAACTTAACTTTAGTTTAGAACTTTAGTACATATTACTATATTATAAACCAAAGAGTCAATGAACAGAAAACCAAAGTTTAAAGATACGACACGTGTTTCGCCTCTACACTCTATTCTCGTTTCGAACTTCGGCGAGTCCACACCTCCTGATGATGCCTCGTGTAGAGGTTCGAAACGAGAATAGACTGTAGAGGCGAAACACGTGTCGTATCTTTAAACTTTGGTTTTTTGTTCGTTGACTCTTTGGTTTATAATATAGTAATATGTACTAAAGTTCTAAACTAAAGTTAAGTTAATTAAAACCTTTGTTTAGAAATCAAGCGGATTTATTACTAAATATATTTATGTAATTTGTTGATATTTATGGATTTCCGCAAAGTGACGCCTGAATCAATCAATTTTTGTGAAGTCTATTTAAAATTGATAAATTTGTTACTGACTGTATTTCATACCATTTAACTTGTTTTGGGATTCGTTTATGAGTGGTATTCGTCGGGAATAGAATATTAATTAGGGTAATAAACAAATACCATTGGTATTAGTTTTTTGTATTAGAAAGGAATAGGTCAAAGCAATGCTGATAAGTTTATTTAAGTTTAGGTTAAAAAGTTTTTTAACCGACCAATAAATAAAAGTTTTTCAAAAACATTCTACAACCGACTTCAATTGAGACTGTTCTTAATATTCTAGTGACCGTAAACACCACTGAAAAATCATAAGGCAGCAAAATGCACATTTTCGTTTACTTGAATGGCTTATATTTATTTCAGTTATTTCGATTAAAAACTTAACTAATGAACCAAATTTGATGAAATTTCTATGGGACCACTTATAAAGCATACTTATTTTTTTTTAATGTAAACATGGGACCAGACGAACTAAGCTCTTTCCTGATCATAAGAGATCACGCTAACTCATAACCAGAAGAGTACTTTGATTCATATAGGCCAGTGCTAAAAAGCGCTTGTCCATATTGAGACATTTTGATGGTCAGTCTCAAAACCACAGTAATTTCACTAGCTACAGTGCCTTTCAAACCGGAACAGAGTAATGCTTACACGTTACTGCTTTACGGTAGAATATCTGACACTCTGTTGGTACACAACTAGACGGCATCCTGCAGAGCACGCCTCACTACACATAAATACTTTACCAAAAGGTAATCAACCATTTTTCGGTAGGAAGGAATCTACCGATTTTTTAACATGAATGTTAGATTCACTCCGAATCACTGTCCTTGACATGTGAAATGTAGGTAAATGTGTGCTATCAATTCAGCAGTTTGTTTTGATTTACAATCAATTCTCATAAATAAATATTTTGCTTACATATCAAACATGAGTAGCCAATAACGCATCAACAGCCGGATTTTTGCCCTTGGTCTTAATTATCGGGGTGACCTACTTCATCATTATTGCATGAGAAAGTTACTGGATTTACTAACATGTCAATACCAGTGGCGGTAAACCAGCGACAACCAACTTCGTAAAGTCGATTACGAGTTAGGTTATTGTTTGATAACTATCGTCTTAGATTTAAGTGTCCCTAGTAGCGATAAGTAGATGGATATGACACTCGAGACCTCGAGTAGTGGTTTGCTGCCTAGCTTTGTGCCTTTGGGGACAGAGTAAGAAGGTTTTAGGTAGGTATAGTAAGTTAAGTAGGTATTTCTTCTATCTACGATTGTCTGAAAGTTGCTGTCTAGCAATAAGAACCCCCTTGTAATTCGGTTTTAGCTTGTAATAATTTAACTTAGATTTCCTGTAAAGTGTAACCGTTTCCTGCAACCTACCTCCTATTTCAACTCACATACATTATTTTATGGTCTCGTCACTTGTTTAGACACATAAAAAGAAAGCAAGTACTTATGCGAGTTCCTCTGATCGTGACTAGTTCTTTCGAACCAGTGGTGAAAGGATTTCAAGTGCGCCTCGAAGAGGCTAACTTCATGCACTTGACACCATGTTTTCGATCTTTTTAGGTTCTATGACATGCCGGTTTCCTCACGATGTTTTATTTCGCCGTTAAGCACATGTTTTAATGTACACAGATTTTTTGAACAGAAAAATCCATTGGTGTACGACCGGGTTCGAACTCACGACCTTCGAATCGAAAGTCGAGGCACCCACTCGGCCAACACGGCTTGAGAGTTGAAATAGGAGGTAGTTTGCAGGCAAGGGTTACATTTTACAGGAATCCGAGAAAGAAAGTGATGTCAAAAGAAGTCACATGTATACTACTCGGGCGAGAAAGAGAAAGAAGACTGGACTGAGGAAAATCCTGGCGTGGGCCCAGATGACCCTACCGGGAAACTGGAACACACCATCCATCAACCCAGGGTCCTGCTCCGCTATTTTGGGGAGCTGGGCTGGCTGGGGTAGAGTTAGTACAAAAAAGGGGTCAATGCACAATACACCCCACAGCGGGACGTCAGTGCAGACCACATGTAACCCCTTCCCAAAATTAGAATTAGAATTAGACTACTCGGGCGAGTAAACATGACACCTCGCTGCCACTGGCTCGGAACTTGATGATTCCCCCGCTGCCCCACGCCGCGCCCTCCGTGTTTCTTCTTCCTCTTATTGCGAAGCCTTATCATTACCAAGTATAACAGGACCTCTTCTCTAAAGCTTCTCTACAAGATTATCCAATTCCACGCTGTTTTTTGCACAAACGTCATTCGAGCCAGATGTCATGTTTATTCGCCCGAGTAGTACCTAACACTTACGATGTAGGTAGGTATTCATTATGTAGAATGAATATGTGAATTGTTTTCTTGTTTTGAACTCTACGTTAGGAGTTGAAATTAATTGTGTTATAATTTCAGGAACTCACAGCGACTCCGCCGCGCGTCGCCGGCTCATTCGGGTACGATTTCATTAGCGCGATAATTAATTTATTTCCAAATAATTTCGTTGAATTTCTACTCCGTATTATTGTCGAAGCTGTAATGAACAATACCTTAATAGAAAGGTTCAGTTTAATAACCTTTAGGTGAATGGAATGTTTATTTTCGTTCTATTAACTATCTTTGTACCTACACCTTTACACACAAAGGTATGGTTCATAAATTCCAAATATTACACTCTGACTGCTGAAGTTATCAATCATCGCAAAAAGATATAAAATAAGCACTAGTTACAGTCAGCTGAACAGATATGTATAGGTACACTCCTAAGCTTTCACATTTAAATTACTCTTAAATTTTGCAAAGAAAAGTTCACGCAAGCATTTTCAAATGAATGTAGTTATCTTAAGTAAGTACTTGTCAGAAGAAGAATGTCTCTGCACATTATGAGTATGTAGGTATAATATAAATGTAAAAGCTTGGAATTGAGTGAATACATGTATAAGTAAACTCCCAAGCTTTCACATTTAAATTACTCTTAAATTTTGCAAAGAAAAGTGCACGCAAGCATTTTCAAATTAATGTAGTTATCATAAGTAAGTACTTGTCAGAAGAAGAATGTCTTTGCAAAATTAAGAGTATGTAGGTATAAAATAAATGTAAAAGCTTGGAATTGAGTGAATACATGTCTGTGCAGATGATAGTAGGTACCTACTATAGACAAGAAACTGAAAACCCGACTACCGAAATAGTATTGGTAGGTAGGTTAGGTATGTAGGTACCTATATTGAATTTTGGACACTTTAATTTTATTCTAAAACATTCCTATGACTAAAACGAGTCTAAAGATACCTCGTTTACGGAATAATAACTAACTCTATCAAGGTTGTATGGTTTTGTGACATATTTTGTTGGCTTAGGTACAGCCGCCATATTGAAATGTGTTTCCTCTCACTTGCGCCTTAGAATAGATACACTTACCTAGTAATAAGTATTACAGATCCAGCATGGAGTCATCCAGAACCACATAATATGCGGTTCAGTAGTTCCAGCATGTTCAATAAAATACAAACAGCTATCCATCCTCAAACTTCTTCCTCAATTGTAATTCTGGTCCAGTTACAGAGCCGAACAATGACAAGTACATAAACGATGCGATTGCCGTAAAGGGGAGGGACACGAAGGAATGGGGCGGTCGAGTAGCGTTGTGGGGCGTAGTGCCTCTGTGGAAAGCGGCGCCTCCGCCTGGCACCGTGCTATCTCTGCGAAGCCCTACGCCCGCCGATTGCTGGCCGTTTAGGTGAGATCTTCTCTTCTGTAGTCGGTACTTCATTACTGAAGATCGTGATCACCCATTTTATACGTGCGGACGGCCTGTCTCCAGCGGTTCCGGTCTTTGGCTGCCTGCATCACATTGTAAAATGACGCATTATCTTTAACCTGGTCAGACCATCTGATCGGGGATCTGTCGCGTGATCTTTTCCCCTATAGGTAGGTACTTGTCCGACGATGACCAGTTTTTCCAGGTGAGGAGATGAACAGCATTTTAAACCTTGGACCAGCCTAGAGACAGGAAAAGCCAATTGCGGAAGGTCCATATTCTTATTCTTTTAGTGGTGCCCGTCCAACTATTAAATGTTTGCAGTACTAACTAACTCTAATGCCTAGATTACACGTACCGAGTACTCGGCCGAGACAGTAAAATGTTACTCGGCCGAGACAGTGAAAGCTTCCGTCACTCACTCAGCCGAGCACTCGGCGCTATGTTTATACGTACCGAGCACTCGGCCTACAGCACTGTCTCGGCCGAGCTTGACCGATGACGTTAGCATGTGTACAAAATGTTCCAACGTTAAACAAAAATAAATATACATAATGAAAGTTTTCAGATTCTCTTTCAATCTTTCAGTGGGTCTTCGGGCGAGCTGATCATTAATCTTCCGAAATCCCAGCGTGTAACCGGTATGAGCGTCGAGCATGTCCGTCCTGATACAGCCAAAAGCGCGCCCAAACATTTCACAGTTTACGTAAGTTCACTATACTTGACTCATAAAAACTACGCATACAGGGTGTAGGTGTAATGTATACATAAATGTAGTTAAGTAAACTTCAAGAAACCCAGTACTTATGTACCCTACTTGGCAATAAATAAATGAATACTGAATAGTCGCTGCCCGCGGCTTCCTGCATCGCATTGACTTAAGAGTAGCCTATGTAGTCTTCCAGCTCATAAACAATATGCATTAGGTATATCCATACCGAATTTCAGCAAATTCGGTTAAGAAGTGTTGGCATGATTGAGGAGCAAATATCCTATCCATCCATCCATACATCCTCGCTAATTTTCGCTTATATTGACCGAGCGAGTCGAAGGTCTCTGCTTCAGCTTGGACAAAAATGCTTTCGTATGTCTGCTGTACGACCGGGCGGCCACTGTCCGGCTGTTCTATGTGTATTTTATTTTATTACTATTATTACTACTACTCCACAGAGTACTAGACTCGCGAGGTCTACAGCTCACAGAGCCACAAGTAATATTTGATTAACCAGCTCGTTACAGCGACTCAGGCAGGACACGGCGAACACTATGGCGGCTTCGACGTAGCACCAGAGTGGACTGTTGCACAAAATCGATGATGCACTACGTCGATACTACCGTTTCGTAACCTGTACTAATTTGGCTGAAATATAGGTAGGTACCTACATTCATATTTTTACGTAATTACATTTTCTTTCTTACAGGGTGTTCTCGCAAACAATACGTTGGTGAAGTTAATAGACCGTCAATACCAGACCGGTCAAAATGGACCGGGGAAGCAATACTATCCTCTTGGCAATCTCGTAATGAGAGGCGTTATCTTCAGGGTGTTGACAAATCACGGCAACGTCAAGTACACGTGCATTTATAGGATACATCTGTACGGGAATAACGATACTGAATTTTAGAAATTGATAAGATTGATAAATAATAAAACAGTGGTAATTTATTCGATAAAACTCCGTAACTTTTGTAATAAAATGCATTCGCAAGTTGGTAAGTAATGAAGGTTTTGTTTGTTTCCTTTCTTAACAATCCTATCAGAATAGTAGGGGAAATATACCTACCTAAAAAGCAGCTACTTCAGACATATCCCAAATACCTTGATCACATAACTGTCTCGGCCGAGTACTCGGTACGTATGATCTAGACATAAGTACTTCACACACCACACACGTGCCTACAAAAACCAGACAAGGCATTAACTTGCCTCACGACATTTGACTCAATCATTTCATAAAAAGAATATTGGAATGGAAAGATTTTGGTAGCAAATACCTAAGAACTGTAAGCACACTGAATGAGTATTTCCAATGTTAGTTGTAGCTATAGTTATTGCTACTGTGTGCAATATTCGATTTCTTACGCACTGCCGTCGGCTAACTTGACACTCGTTTAGTGTCAACAAATTATATAAATATATTTAGTAATAAATCCGCTCGATCTCCAAACAAAGGCTTTAATTAACTTAACTTTAGTTTAGAACTTTAGTACATATTACTATAATATAAACCAAAGAGTCAACGAACAGAAGACCAAAGTTTAAAGATACGACACGTGTTTCGCCTCTACACGAGGCATCATCAGGAGGTGTGGACTCGCCGAAGTTCGAAACGAGAGAACTCTTCTCGAACTTCGGCGAGTCCACACCTCCTGATGATGAAGCCTTTGTTTGGAGATCGAGCGGATTTATTACTAAATATATTTATATAATTTGTTGATATTTATGGATTTCCGCAAAGTGACGCCTGAATCAATCAATTAACTCGTTTAGTGCGTGTACTGAACTGGTCTACAATATCACTGTTGATTACAAGGTTAGTAAATTAAAATAGAAACGAGAAGGTATGTTTCTCATTATATTAACCAATGAAAACGTGACGTTTACGCAGAGCTCCAGTCCTGGGGCGATCCTCCCCATGATGGGGCGGCGGCTGGGGTGGGAGCGGGCGCGGGGGCTCCAGCGGGCGCAGGCGCAGCTGTGCCCCACTCGTCTTGAACCTGCCGAACAATAAATAGAAACTTTTTATTTCCATCGCCATGAGTGATGAAAGATTAACAGTCCAGTCTTAATAGCTGGCCAGAATATACGCCTCTTAGGGCTCTTTCAATTTAGACGTTGCGGCAACAGTGCGGCGTCGCGTCGGTACGAACGGTTGAACTACGTCGCACTGTTGCCGCACCGTGCGCTTTGTATGAAATTAAATGAAACGCACCGCTTCGGCACTGCAGCAGTCCGACATGAAACGTCTAAATTGTCTTTCAGTCTAAGGCACGCTCCTTACTCACCACACATACTAAGCCCATTTTTAAGAAGACGAATGTATTGTATTTATGAAAAACAATCACAAAACTACAATATATTCGCCGTAAAAACGTTTATAGTACTATTTAGTACTAGTTAAATGAATAACATTATTTGTACTAAATGTGCCCCATTTTACTAGTATAATAAAATTAGTGACCTGTGTAGCCCAGTCCTCTTGGGCGGGCGCAGCACCAAAGGCGGCGGCGGTGGCGGGCGGCGCGCTGTCTTCCGCCCACGAAGCAACTGGCTCCACTGCAGCATCATACAACTCCTCGTGCACGGGGGCGGGCAGTTCCGGTTTAGGAGCAACCACAGCCTGGAGAAAGTGGTAGCTTGAAAGGTGTAGGCTTATTACGAAACTCAAGCATTAGTTTTGTATGAAATATTGAGCAGTCCGCCTCCTATCGTACGTAAATGGAACCATATAATACAGGCTGCTGTACACTGCCATACCAAATAGATTAGCATTTACTAGTGCATGAAAGGAGCCTCGTTCGAGGACTTGAAATCCTTTCACCACACTGGTTCGAAGGAACTAGTGACACAATAAGAAGAAGAAGCATTTATTAAAAGTGGGATCAACAGGAATTGAATTCCTGATCACCCTGGTCACATTAAACATCAGGTCAGCAGGAATAACCCTGGATAATCACCTGTTCCTTAGCCTGTTGTTCTTCCTTCTCGCTCTCTTCAGGGTCCCTGTAGAAGAACAGGTCTACGACGACGTCCCACTTCTGGTCGCGGGCGAGTACGCCGCGGAGACGCAGAACCTCGCGCGCTAGAAGCCACCACATCAGACCGATGGAGTGGGATGACTGGAGATAAAGGGCTTAGTTAGACAAGAATAAGTCTACGAAATACGTAATAATTATGTGTAACTGGTTAATGCACCTTTAGAAACACTTATCCATACTAAATAAATGGGACAACTGTTTAAAAAAAAGTTTAAACAGATGTCCCATTCTTTTAATTATTGTTTATCTCATCTTCTCAGCTAGGTAGGACACAGTTGACACTGCCGGGTTGAGTATTAAGTATTTAGCCAGATTTTTTCGATTGTTTTGTGCCATGAAGATCAAGATAAAGATACTGCTTTTTTTAGAAAAACACTTGAACAGTTTGTAAAAAAGTACCTTTGTGTTGCATGGGATAGCAATGTCGACGAATCGCAGAGGCGAATCGGTGTTGCAAAGGGCAATGACGGGAATGTTGACGTAGGAAGCCTCGGTGATGGGCTGGTGATCCTGAGCGGGGTCGAGGACAATCAGTAGACGAGGCTCACGGAACGCAGCTTGGATCTGATAAATGAAAATGACCATTAGAGAATGGAAGTTAAGGTGCAAATTAGATTGAAGTTTAAAACGAATCAGACAGGTGTGTAATCATGGCTGCTATGCAGTCAGTGGTTCCTTAGTTTGTTTGTCATCATAGAAATTGAAACTAGTAATTGTTATAAGTTTTTTGCAGCACATGATTTAAAGTATGTTTTACTTACATGTTCGTAAAATACAAAATTTTAAATTGATAGACGATAAGCAATATTGAAAATTTGACAATGGCTTAGATTAGAACACTTATATCAAGCGTATTGTCAAGGCGTTCAGGACTTTATTTGAGTCATCTCTTCCAAACCACTTCTTTATCAATGAGCACTTTTTTCATTGTGGACAAGAATTTGAATGCCTATTTGCATATTAAGGTTTTAAGGCGCCCTTAGAATAGAAAATATTGTTAACTTTTTAGTAAATAAATAAATACAATACAATACAATACCAAACCGTCAAAGCTCCTAAGCAATTACTTTTCTTGCCAATTCTAAATTGTCCGAATTCAGACCGTTAAGAACTGTCCAGTGAGTTAAGTTGCTTTAAAACTTTCGATAGTTTGGTGCAAGTCGGCATATGTGTCTCCCAGATGCATATTAGTAGTATAGGTACCTGGTTAGTAAAGGCACCAGGGGTGAAACGTCCAGCAATGGGTGTCGCTCCAGTGTGGGCTGCGAACTTCAGCACAGCACGCTGACCAAAGGCACGCGATGAGATGACGAACACATCAGCTGGGTTCTCAATAGCCACCACAGCTCGGGCAGCCAGTACCAGCTTCTCCCAAGTGCGGCGTAGGTTAATCACGTGGGTGCCGTCAGGACGACGTTTGTACACGTACGTTTCCATCTAAGAAATATACATGTTTCAGAATAGGCCCAACTTAGGATGTAGGGTTGATATCTGGAGAGAATATCAGTTGGGAGAATCGATCATCAATATTATTCAGAAGATATATGGAACGGATTCTATATCATCATAAACACGGTGACATGTAAACAAGGTAAGGTTATGTTATTAAACTCACCTGGAAATGGACATTCTCCGACCCAAGGTGGGTCGTCGCTGCCAGCATCTTGGTGACATCCTCCTCGTTGAGGGCGAGTATGTCTAATCCTCCCGACATCGTTGCGTTTATTAGCGTAACGACTAAACCTGAAATGGAACACACCGGTATAGGTACTATGGGAGTTGTATAACACAAGGCAACCTAAATACACAGAAAATTGTTCAATTATTTTACCACATCGCTAGAATTTATTTTGAAATTGTTTGAAATACCAAAGATTATAGAGATATTGAAAGATTTTAAAAATTCTTACGCGTATAATGCCACTGGGAGGGCGATTGGACATAAAAGAACTGTCAAAAACTAGACACCAAAATGTCAAAACAAAATTTTGACGTTCGGTATAAAACATCAATTGTCAAAGTTGTCAACTCTATGTTCGGAGTTTTGGCGGGAACATGAAAAATGGCACATTGGCGGCATTAAATTAATTGACAAAACTTGTATAACTTAGAGTGTTTAAGTGTAAAAACGGTGGTATTTTATCCATTAAGTGCTCGTGAACGTGTATGAGTGTTGGTGAATAGAGTAATGCTGTAAAACGTGACTTTTCGTGTTGCCTCCAAAACTCCATAGAAGCCTGTTGTAAAGTCGCAACCACCACTACTTTACAGGGGCATGACTTGACTTATCGACTCTGACTTATGACAAAATAATCTCTCCAATTACTTGACACTGGCTATATACCTTTGATGTGAAGCCAAAACCGAAGAACTTAGGTTCTTCGAAAGAAAAAAAAAAAAAAAAAAAAAAACTCTATGTTCTTGTCTGCTTGGGTGCGTTTAGTGTGGTTTAGCACCACTGTCAGCATGAGCCGAACCTTAAAGCTCAATGGTGCAAAGGTTGCACTAGAGCTATTATAAGGCTGCACTGCTATTAATATAAAACTACAGTTCAACGGTTTATTCAGTTAAATGGGTTAAGATTTGTAAAACTTCAACCAAACTCCTAACTTCGTAGGTATATAGCGATACAGGATATTTTTAATATTTAAGTGTAATGTGTGGTACCTACCGTCATAAAAATATCATGATTAAATTATTTTGTACTCTAAATTAGAAAATAGCTGCTACCGTTTAAGGAGTCGCGTATGAGATTGCGTCCGACTTAGCGAAATGTTAGCAACATTTAGATATCGTGAAATTCGGAATGAAATTAATGTAAATTCGGAGTATGAGTCGAAGAAGGTGGAAGCATCCTCGCCCTATTAATTGAACTAGAATGTAATAAACGAACGAAAAATAGAAAAGAAAAAAATCTCCAATAAATTGTCTATGGTTACGTCTGTGCAAGTGATGTGTGTCCGCTGATCGGATTTTTATTAAAATTATTCAGTAAAACGTTACTTTTTGTGCAATTTGTGTTAATATACATGCATTATGATTACATTATATCCCTGACATCTACCATTGTGTGTATAGAATATACTTTGTGAGTTATTTCGGTATTCGGTGACATTCCAGTGAAGTGCCTAATTTGATCATGGAGGCTATAGCAAAACACGATTTCACTGCAACTGCTGATGATGAGCTCAGTTTCAAGAAAAATCAGGTTCTAAAGGTATGTCTGCCGGTCTTCGTGTGCTTGAATCGGAAGATAGTTCATTCAGTGACAGGTTCAAGTTCTAGATATTTTTATTGCAGATCCTAAACATGGAGGATGATATGAATTGGTACAGAGCTGAACTGGAAGGTAAAGAAGGACTCATACCTAGCAACTACATTCAAATGAAAAGTCACAGGTGAGTTCATTGTTACTGTTGGAGAAATTCCTTCCTTCTTCAATTCCTCACCATACAAAAAATGGAGGAACTATGTGAAAAACCAGCTGTGTGTCTCATAAATTTTATTCATGGGGTTAACAATGCAATTTGAAGTATTGAGGAGCTGCTTAGTGTTACTGTTGGAATTGTTTTCTTCAATGTATTCTGGAATAGGTATTAGAGCTCTTTAAAAATACTGAGTAAATAAAGTATCTAAACAATGTTTATACTTTTAACAACAGCTATTATTGGCTGAGCTTTAATTGCTCCGACTTATTCTCAGTACCTTATTAATTTATCTCACAATAGATAGATAGCAATTACTGTACTATGGACTTCACTTCTCACTTTTATTATCTCCTGCTGGTAAATTGATAGATATAATTCAGTTGGTTCACCCTTTATCACTTCAATTACTAGCTGTGGCTTGTTATATTACCTGCATGGTGTTGGGTTGATAAGTTCTATGCATCTATTCCAAAATACAACCCAAAAAAGCAAGTGCATGATTTAATAACTAATATTATGTAAACTTCTGTGTTTAGTAGGATTACCTCAGAACAAGAAGTAGGTAAAATACAGAAAGTATGAGTACCCGAAAAGTCCAAATATACTGAAATAGATTATGAAACTAGTGTTTGGTAATTGATGTTTCAATGAAAGTTTAAAACAATGGTATTTTACCAATAGATTTTGCCAGCAATAATAATTGCTATTAATTTTTTAAAACCTGATTTACCATTGTTAATAATTAAATGTTTTACAATTAATAAAGTTATTTATTATCAGAAAGTTATGGCCAAAAAGTGGGGAGGCTTTTGCCCTGCAGTGGGGCATTACAGGCTAGTATTAATAAATACCTATATATGTTGTTATGGCCAATCATTTGTCCTTATCCTTTCAATTTAAGGGTAAATTAATTTATCAGTGGTGACAAGTCTTTCTGATCATGAATCAGAATTGTTACCGTGAAAGTTTGATGAAATTCGATAAGAGTCCATTGTGCATCTATCCTTAGGGTTATCAATATTCAACATCAGAATCTCTAACTCAAGCTCTAGCTAACTCTAGCTTGACCAGCAGGGTGCGGAACACAAAAAGTATATTTTTTATTACACAGTTTATGTTTATGTTGTTATGCCAGATCATATAATAAAATAGCTGAAGGCCAAACATAAAACTGCTAGGGTGTGGCAAAGGCGAGTTTCAGTGGTCCAACCTTACTGTGTGTAACTAGCTACTGCCTGGAAGCCAGTGTAGACCACTCTACCCCACTGTTAGGCCTGATTTATACAGAAGCGACATAGGGCAAAGGCACAGTATTTTTCATACAAAATCTGTAAGCGACACATCTTGCGAGTATATTTTATTCCGTGCCTTCACCTTATGCCGTTTCAGTATAATTCAGGCCTTAGAATTATAATTAGCTACTCCATGCAGTTTCACCTGCTTGGTGTAGAGATAAAAAACTGATCTGGCTAAATACTGATCAAAACATATAGACACAAAGACTAAAAAGAAGTGCTGTGGTAATAATGAAAGGGTTAGTTGTAAGAAAACTCTTGTTAGGGTTAAGCTCGCCATTGTACATGTACGTCTTTTCTTTTATACCATACCTTATCTTGGTTGTGTACAATGAAGAATTTCAAAATGATAGATAATAATATAAGTGAGATTAAACTAAATAAATATTTTCAGTTGGTACTACGGCAGAATCACAAGAGCAGACGCAGAGAAACTTCTTATGAGCAAACCAGAAGGTGGATTCCTAATAAGAATCAGTGAATCAAGTCCAGGCGATTTTTCCTTATCTGTAAAGTAAGTTTTTCTTCAATCACTGATATATTTTGTTTACAGTGGTGTTAATCAGCTCTATTATTGTGGGTGATGTATTATCTGTGTGTAATGATGAGTCAGTTTTTGCCAAAATAAGAGGCAATATTTCTATTGAAACTACTAGAAATTAGATTTAAAAATAGTAGAAAACAAACTTTTAAAATATAGGCCATAATATGTATTTTATGTTACAGTTTTTTTGTTAGATGTTCAAATCTTATTGTAACTCAGATTTTATAGTTGAATAGGCGGACAATCTGCTCATTGTTAAAAAAGTTTGGGTCTTTAATCATTCTTAGGAACTATCTCAACTTCATAGTCCTAATTAAGAAAAAAATAAGTAATTTTTGATAAATTGACTACTTTTACTACATTTATTTATAATTTATTTTAGGTATTATATTGGAATGATGACAAACCAAAGGTCAAAATACAAGTAGCTATGTAATAAACGCGGTTTCTGTCGTGGTTGTTGTTAATTGAAAATTCTTATCACTGGCCTGGCCACTGGGTCATTTCGAAGTACATCTGGGACAGTTTTAAGTGATAGGTAGGTACTTCCTACTACCTATGTACATATTTATCTAATCTACCAACTTCGATAAAATATTAATTATCAGTTGAACTGTTTATTATAGGAGCCTCTTCGAGGCGCACTTGAAATCCTTTCACCGCACTGGTTCAAAAGAACTAGTGACACGATAAGAAAAGAATTGTTTATTGAATCCAAACTTTAAATGAAAACAAAAATTTGTCCAGTAAATCCACAGAACAAGTTTCTATATGAATCTTAGATATGTAATACGGAACTGGGTGGTTAATTGATAGTGAAAATTCTGCAGGGGAATTTGGTAAATTGGAGACTACTAATAAAATTATCACTTTTCAACCAAACAATAACGCGAATGACCTCAGATACGTGTTGATTCTTATCGTTCATTGGTGGATTTTCCCGGTGGTAATCTTAGGTCAAAAAGTGTAACATACTGGTGCTCAAATAATTAAATTAAATAAAAAAATCAGGTGCTAATAGTTCAATTCATTTTTTAAATCTACTAAGATATAAATATTTGTGAATTAACATAACTTTTATGTTTTTGAAATACGTATGTAGGGTACTAAAATCAAAGTTTTACAAAAACACAGTACTAACCCACTTCAATTGGACTGTTTAATGACCGTAAACACCATTGAAAAATCACAGTTAAGCAAAATACTAACGAAATTTCGTTTGCTCTGACTACATATATTTTTTAGTTATTTTGATTTAATAACTAAAATACTGAGCCGATTTGTATGGGACCAATCTGGAAGTATCCTTTTAAACAAACAGAGAATTTTCTCTGTTTCAAAGTCTGTTTATTAATGACAGAGGTAGAGGACGTGGTGGCCGAGTGGATGAGGCCCTTACCTTGCGATCTGATCGCGGGTTCGAATCCCGGTGGCAGTCGTGCGTAAATGGGTTTTACGGTCGAAAAAATCTATGTATGCATCCCACGTTCTCGCAACGGTGAAGGAAAACATCGTGAGGAAACCGGCATGTCGTAGAACCTAAAGTTCGAAAACATGTGACGAGTGCACGAAAGGACCCTTGTCAAGGCGCACTTGAAATCCTTTCACCACACTGGTTCGAAGGAACTAGTCACACGATAAGAAGAAGAATGACAAAGGTAACAAAAAAAAAACAAAACTTCCTCCTCTTTTGAAGTCTGTCGATAAATGTGCTAGCTAGCAGGTATAAACCCTAGAGGGAGGGAGGATCGATTTACCAATAAAAAAATATTTATCACCCCAGACAATATCCTCAATTTCCCAATATCGTCATAAGCAGGGATGACAAACTGTTAAAATTGATTGATGTCGCACAGTTTGCCAAAGTGAGTCAGCATTTACACCACGAAGTACATAATGTAATTAGTTTGCTCATGGGAACGTGTCAACTTGAAACCAATCAATAGCATTGTGGCCTATTTGAGCAGACCAAAAAACATATTACAGTTTGAATTGGTATATAATAAAAAAATGTGCTAGCTCTTTCGACCGTCCGTGACTCATTCGCCTTCCATACACCTTCCTCGTACATTGTGAAATATTCTTAGCTCGCATTCTCTTTACATGTAAAAAAGTAATGATCGAATATGATAAAAATACCGGTTATCTCATTACTCCCACAGTCAAAACACAAATCATGGTAACCCATCATGAACCATCAAGCTGAACTTATTTAGACAAATTTCCAACCTTAACTTGTCGCTAGGCATTTATATCTATGATTCACGCAGTCTCGAACAAGTTTTGGATATATTGCCTAGTCGTCGTGGCTGAATCATTAGATAAAAAAATGATGATTTAACACTGAACCTTTTTACATTATCAGTGATACTTAGAAATACTTAAGAATCTCGGTATGTGTATTTTTATTTTTAAGTATGTTATACATACACATGGTCTTCTACAGCCCGGCTACACGATGTGAGATAAGGTTCAATAACCATAGCATAGACTCTATGTCATAGAGTATCATAACTGCAGTTAGTAATTCTAAGTTTAAAAAAAAAACTATATTATATATCTGTACCTACTTAATGAACTCGACGAAATAAATTACGAGGATGATAATATGTTCATGGTATTATGATATTGATTGTCCTCATTTAAGGAAAATATTCCTTAGTTTTAGGGTTTATTTCTACATATTTAATGATTAATATCTATCTGTATTTGCACTGTAAATATACATTTTACATACTGAGTTAGTCTTCCGATGTTGGCGACTAGCGACCGCAAACGGGTCGCACGACCTGCTGCTTAGGCCGCGCCTCGAAATATGTCTAGGTCCTTAGTATGCATAATGCATTTATATGAAGCACTGTGAGATGCAAGCGCCCGAGTCGCGCGACTCGCGCATCCATATCTGGGTCACGCGGTCGCGTATCGCGGTCGCCAGTCGCCGGACGCTGTCGCCAACATCGGAAAGCCACCTTTAGAGCAATTAAAAAAAGTGCCAACCGAAATACAACCATTCACCTTCGCCATCCCTACTTGGCTTATTGTTTCATGGCATGCTCCATCAACTAAATCAAAGAGTGGTCAACTATTGTGTCTCGAGGGTAAAATTTACCACTCTCGCCCCCCAGATGTCCCGACGGTGTGCAGCATTTCAAGGTTCTCAGAGACGCGTCAAGCAAGTTCTTCCTATGGGTGGTGAAGTTCAACTCTTTGAATGAACTGGTGGATTACCATCGCACGGCTTCCGTCAGCCGCCTACAAGACGTCAAACTGAAAGATGTCGTGCCCGAAGAGGTGAGTAACAACCATATTCTCATTCTAGATGAAGGTAAGACGTTCAATATCTACCCAGTTTTATCACTCTTTAAAAAATAGGGATATGTAAAGTCTTAAATTAGTCTTTGCAGGAATATTTATTATAATTTTATAATTGAGCGTTAGTTTTTTAGGCTAATTTCTTATGCACTTCAATCTGTTTTATACTTAGGAATGTAGGAATCACATCTTAGAGACCACACCAAGTTAGGATCGTACTCTATCATGTCTCCTATTTTTGTTCTACGCATTCTTTCCAAAAAAGTCGTTGGTGTTAGAAATTCCAAAAAAAATCTCCATATAAATACTGTAACTGATAATTTCTTTTTTATTGCTGCAGGAAGTGCCGCAAGCAGCGAAAGTAGTAGGTATTATTCACTCATTATTCTTAGGATACTTCCTTCTTTTCTTAGCTACTTATGTTATGGGCCTTTATCGGGTTTGGCTATTTTACTTCACGGATACCATTATTTAAAACTAATTTATCATTAAGGGTATCATCCATAAAAAGCTTGAGGAGGTAAAAAACACTTGCCAGGTCAAGTTTATTCCACGATGATCGTGATATATTCAGTCGTGTCTTTGAAACCAGCCAACATTCATATATAGTGTCATTACTGAACCAGGTCCGCACGATATGAAAGGGTTAAACCCTTTAAAGAGCCTTTAAATCTAAGTAGCTGTGTTTCTAATCCCTTCTTTGACAAATCAATAACCGTTCTTCTTCGTACACATTGTCTGGTATACATACTTTTATACCCCAGCAGGTCTTACCGGCACTACCCATTGAAAATGTAGGTATTCGTATATGCAGTGGATTTCCGAAAGTCCTAAGTCCCGTACGCCCCGTATTACCCTTATTAGAGATACGTCAATAATTTAAATGAGAATAGGCCTTCTTTATTATGAAGTAATTTTCTCCACCTACCAACATCACGTCAAACGTCTATCAACATCTTATACTTATCTATAGTAAAAATCTAATACCAATTTTAAAACAGTTATTTTTTTTTATCATGACTATATCGTCTTCCATGCCTATTCTAATAGGTGCGGTTTCAGACTAGCGTATTTTGTCGCACGTATACGGGTGGATCGGTAATCACGAAACTTCAAAAGCCCAACGCTCGTTTTTTATAGCGAGTTTCAGTAACGTGAAGCGTCTATCGCGGCCTATCGCGCGTATACGTACACGCGCTGCAAAAAACAAAACACGAGCGGCGAAAACCGCACTAAAGCGTCGATGACACGGCTTTTACAAGCTGATTGTACGTGTGAGCGTGTTAGCTTTCGGGAAGGATTGTCAACAAGCTGATTGTAAAAACGCCGATGACTGGCGACTTACGCTACAAGCGAAGTCACTGGCATGTAGCGTCTAAAAAGCCGTGTGTCATCGTACTAGAAGTGTAATTAGACAACGAATCTGCAATTTTGTCCCACAATATAGCCGATTATCCCCATACACTATGGCGTAGTGTATCCAAAAGCATCACGCCACATTTCCAACGGACCGCCGAAACCGTTCAATACTATGAAAACCGCACGGACGACGTCTGTGTAAATAGTTCGAGCGAGTGACCCTGATAGAGCAACGAAAATAACTCAGTGTTGTTCCTATAATCTCTAGTTACATAGCAAATACTGCCTTTGGTTTGCCTCGTATGTTTGCAACTATGTTTGTGTATGTCTAACGGAAAGCATCTCGTACAGACATTGAAATATGTAGTTAAATTCTTCTTTCTCGCTATGAATACATACTTGGCAAATTCTGAATAGGTTTATCATTGTAAGAATCTCACAGTTACCGAATAGACTCTCTCTCTCATTGGTTATCCAATTCAAATCGGGCGTTTAGATAAGCTCACTTGTGTAAAAAAAATGCAACTGCTGAACTTTGTCCTCCATTACTTTAAACCCTCACCTCACTCAATTATATCTTATCAGTCTAAAATGTGTGAATTCCATATTATACAAATTTTATTGCTATCTCTGCGCTCTCCATCGTTCGACGGTCTCAGCCGAACTTTATGACCCAAAGCGACAAAAAACAATTCTCGGGGTTAATTTCGGAAATCCTTTGCACCCTAATGTAATGACAAATGTTTAGAAGACGCTAGCTACATCATAAACAGCGTTCTAAAATATTTTTGAGAGCCGTTTTGGTATCATTCAGATTTTGAATCCATTTGTTCATATATTCGTCATATATTAATCATAATTTCATTGGTATATTTGATGCACGGAGTTTTTGCTTTCAATAATCTATTTAAAATCGGTGTTGCAATATTTGTTACTAATTTCGTGGTATCAATGACGTCATTGCCGATCGCTAAACTGAGGTGTGACTCAATGGGTGCACTATTTTTGTTGGAAAAGAAAATAATATTCAAGGATATAGTTACAGAACTGACACCATACTTCCATGCATGAAACTCTTCACAATACACAAAGGTTTAGCTGGAAGATAATGCTACATAGCATTAAGTTCGCCTTTGTACTATTTGTTAAGTGAAAAACAAAAACACAAACTACGTTGGATGAAATCAAACGAAGCTAGAAGACAATGTTCTGTACAGCTGGCTACGCCACATCATCACTCAGCGGCTTTCAAAGGCAGCTTCCGATATGCAGCAACAAAATGCTGGAATAATATACCTCCGCCGATTAGGGACCTGAAAAACATTAACACTTTTAAGCGCAAGCTTAAATCTTTTCTCCTAATTGCTCAAAATGACGATGAAGTTTTAATAAATAACGATAGGTCTATAATTTAGTTTGAGTTTTGCTTTTGCTTTATGAAGCTTAGGTTTACATACATACATACATATATATATATATATACATATGCACATCAATCAATATACATTTACATATTCAAATACTTATACATACATATATATATAGGTACCCAAAACACTTAACACTCCCTCTGTCAGTCGTTAAATAGTGTTTTGTTCTGTATTTTTATTGATAGGAAATAATAAAGCCAAATTATTATTACAATATGTACTTACTGATATTTTCTTCTTCTTGGTTTATATCAATTTTCATTTTGTTTCATTCCTTGCTTATTATGATTTTTGTTATTCATTTCGTTTGTTAGGTTGCTTTTTTTTCTTTTGTTTTCGTTTAGTTTTTTATTGTTTAGTAAAATAAGTAGGTTAATAGTCATAGGTCGTGTCGTTAACCTTCCCAGGGCTCAACTGAAAACCAGCGCTGGATAGGTGGGAAACCCCATCTATCCAGCATAACGCTGAGTTGAGTCCTTTTTTGCCATACAAATACATACACGAAGGTTAGAGTAAGTCTTTTTAAGTAAGAATTATTTAGATTAGTTATGTTTCTATTGTATTGTATAGGCAAATAAATTCTATTCTATTCTATTCTATTCTATAAGTGCAATAAAGTATTTTCAATTAATCAATCAATCATGCTTATTTAAAAAAATATTTGTTTGTCGTTTTTTTGATACAGATACGGATAGATACAGATTTTTATTGATGAACTCCATGTACATGACAGTGGGTGTGGCTAATAACGTGCATAACGGTGAAGGAAAACATCGTGAGGAAACCGGCATGTCATAGAACTTAAAAAGTTCGGAAATCATGTGTCAAGTGCACGAAAGGAACCTCTTCGAGGCGTACTTGAGATCCTTTCACCACACTGGTTCCAAAGAACTAGTGACACGATAAGAAGAATAATTAAAATTTATTTATACACATAATTAAGTACCTACATAAACTTATACAATCAATGGTATAAATTAATATGACTTGAATTATCTTAATTGATCGTGCACAGTACCTACTCTAAGTTAAAACTTGTGGTGATGTATTATTTATTAATGTATATTATTATATTATCGAACGTATTATGAAACGTCTCAGAAGCTCAGTTATATTATAACCTTAGAAAGGTGGTTTCAGTGATAGTACATGAATAAATATAGTCTTCGCAAAGTCTCTAACATGGGTCAGTAAACAAAAAGATATCGTACTGTACCTTTTATATTGAATATAATGTGCAGTAACGTACAGACAGCGTCAGAGATAAGTATCCCCCTTGCACAAGACACCCAGCTATAAATCCTTTCAAAAAATTGTAATACTTAAAATTATTTTTAGGCTTACATATAGTTCTACAAATATAATCTAATTGATTGATTCAGGCGTTACTTTGCGGAAATCCATAAATATCAACAAATTATATAAATATATTTAGTAATAAATCCGCTTAATTTCTAAACAAAGGTTTAACTTTACTTTAGTTCAACTAAACCAAAGAGTCAACGAACAGAAAACCAAAGGGCTCGTGTAGAGGCGAAACACGTGTCGTATCTTTAAACTTTGGTTTTCTGTTCGTTGACTCTTTGGTTTAGTTGAACTAAAGTTAAGTTAATTAAAACCTTTGTTTAGAAATTAAGCGGATTTATTACTAAATATATTTATATAATTTGTTGATAAATATAATCTATTTTTTTGAGGCATAACTTCTCCATTCATCGCAACGGTGATTTAAAGGGATTTGAAGCTGGGTATTATAATGCAAGGGGGATACTTATCTATGACGCTGTCTGTACATAAACAATGGGCCGTATGAGAATTGTTGTTTTCCTCTTATCGTCGTTATGTTTAATGGAAAATTGCGTGTCATTTGGTTTTCCCATTAACGTATATTGTGTTGTTATAAGTTTATTTTTTAAACCCTGGGTAGTCTCCTTTCTTTCTACCTTCCGGTACTACACTTAAGGGTCATCCTCAAATCCGAATTCCATACAAAAATGTTTCGGACAAATACTCAAAAAGTACGCCGTATTATAGTAATTTCTACACACTATTCGTTTCCTCTGTGTTTTTTGATTTCGTGAACCAAAAAAATGAAAGGTTTCATACTTTAATTTAGATTTTAGACGTGTTTTTAAGTTAGTAGGGTTAATTTTAAAACACGTATAAAATCTATTCTAGGATTCTAGTGCCATTTTTTTTATTTCTTTTTACGAACTTTAAATCTTATATCTGGTGTCGCCAACTTTATTTATGATTTATCATACTTTCTTATATCTAATTGCGCTTCTGCTTTTGTTGTTTCTTGAATTAAATTAAATTAATTAATAACTTAAATTTAACTTTGTTTTCGTAGTCGTAAGGATCTATATCGAGTAACTTTATAATTAAAAAATAGCTATAAAAACGATAAGTAATTGCGTTTGCCAGTCGCAGGAATTCTGTGATGTGAATGGAGGCAGCTAGAGTCCGAGATGGCACTGTACAGTATTAAGCTGTTGATGACAATCATCGACTTGAATAATAAATGTTACTTACTTAAGTTTGAAATAGTTTAGTGGCCAAATCCGACTGAACGTTCTCTTGTGAGTTCAAACTGTTCACTTTTCGGTCACGAACCGTCTGATAGCGATTTTTGTTCATTCGCAATGCAAATAGAGTTGCGGGTATCGGCTGGTTATAATATAAGTTTATGTATTTTTTCCAGGTGTTAGTTCAAGCTCTGTATGACTTCACCCCGCAAGAGGCCGGCGAGCTGGAATTCCGGCGTGGAGACATCATCACCGTTCTCGACCGCTCCGACCAGCATTGGTGGCAGGTGAGTTACCTAGCACCATACAAGTATAAGGGTACTTTTCCACCAGAGATGTGCTATGCTACGTGGAAATGGATGCGTTTGATATCCATCAATCATATTCATTGGTGCACATAGCTTAGCACTGGTGGAAACGGATTCAACTAAGATATGAGAAAGATCCGCAGCTCGAGCTATGATATGTTTCGATAGTAGGGAAGCGGCGCGGTGAGTGGAGATATACGGCCCATAGCAGGCATTCATAGCACGCATCCATAGCACGCATCCTTCCATATAAAAAACATATCTTAGTTGAATCCGTTTCCACCAGTGCTAAGCTATGTGCACCAATGAATATGATTGGTGGATATCAAACGCATCCATAGCAACGTAGCATAGCACATCTCTGGTGGAAAAGCACCCTAAAGGGGCTATCCACACATTGCCCTGACTTGTTCCGTCAGGGACGGGGAAATAACTGGTTACGTACAACTTGAATGAACTCGTTCACATAGCTCCGTGTCAGAGGCATCCGGGTCGTCAATGTCCGGGAACAACTGACACGGACGACTCTGAACACGGATAGCCCTGACCCGGATATGTGTGGATAGCATTTAATGCTCAATTTACATTGCCGCGGAATGGAATGAAAGCGAACGGAATCGTACATAGTATTATCAACTTTATATCAATCGTGTAACCTACAGACCAGACACGAGCCAAACAAATGTCTTAGAATTCACTGTAAGACGCGCGACCTTTACGTTTACGTAAAGTGTCGATGACACAGGGCTAGTTTACAAGTTACAAGCCGGCGAGTTTAAAAGCTAGCGAGTGAGCGAGTTTGAAGGATTGTCAACTAGCAGATTACAACATGTAAACTAGCCTGAGAAACTCGCTTATATTCTATTCCGTGGCAATGTAAATTGAGCCTTATAATACAGAATCATACTATAGTACATATTATTGAAAACGCAAAAAAAAAATTATACAATTTATATAATTTCTAACAGTACTTACCTATATTTTGGTCTGATCCACTGCCTGTATCAGCTTAGTGGCAGTATCAGCTTTCAACTACTGGGCTTACCTGACTAGCTACCGAAATATCCCAGGGTGGACGAGTGTTATACAAGTGTATCTACCGTAATTTATTAATGTCCTAGCATTCGTTTGATCTTAAAAGCAGGCGTGATCTCTTACCAACAGAGAGGCGCTTTGCTCGCTTTATTAGAGTAAAAAAAAAAGAAATTTAGAAATTAATAAAACATTAGATTCTTTGTCATGTTATCGAACAGAAAGGAACGTTTAACGAATCGAACTTTGAATTATATTTATGATTTATTACGAAAGCAATTTACTGCGTAGAAAAACATATTTCATGGTCGCGGTTATTTATTTATCATCGAATGAAGTGAAAGTCAAGTGACTCATAATATGTGTAGACTTGGCTGGAATGTACGTACATTAATATGTAGTACATGAACTTTGGTTGGTAACCGGAGTAAGCATATTAGTAGATGGATGGGTGTTTTTTTTCTGAATCATGCCAATAATACTGAAACGATTTGACTGAAATTTGGTACGGGTATAGTTAATAAGCTGCAAAAGAACATAGGTTAATACTTATTACCGCGTGGTATATCTCAATACCACGCGGGCTAAGTCGCGGGCAGCAGCCAATATGCAACTTTTTAGGAATATAATTCTAAGTACTTTCTTTATGTGCATTTAAGGCGAATAGTACCCCAGATTCGCCCTCTCTCTCGCGCGTACCTACATTTTGAAGATTTAAAAAGTTTGTCCCCATTTTAGATATTTATATTTTTGAGTGTTGTTTATACTAAAATGTAAATTATGTGTGTTGTTGGCATTTGCCTTTATAAAAAAAAAAAAAAAATAAGTACTTTCTTTCTTTTGCAGGGCGAGATTGCGCACCGTCGCGGGCTATTTCCGTCGTCTTACGTCACTGCCTACCACTCATAGTGACTGCGTGGATCCCCTTGCCTCTCTATCGCCCAAGTGTTGTGTGCCCACCTGCCGGACAAGACATTGATCACTTCATCGCCATAGGTACGACCAGACATGCCACTTTTGTAAACAACACTAATTTTGTATGTAACCCTTAAAACTGCCTTAGGCTGAATTTACACTGTCGCTGAACGGAATGAAAGCTAACTGAATCGTATACAGCATTAGTATTTGTTTATGCGAAACCTGAAATTAATTTGCTCGATTGCCAAGTTAACCAACCCCTGTTCATTTTGGTAACAAATCTGCAAAAAAAATCTTTATTATTACCAATTTTTTCGTGACTAAAAAATTTGAACAAACGGGTCTCGGCTTTCGCATAAACATGAACTTACAGTATAAAGCTTAATGCACATGTGAATTGTGTAAAGCTTCGATAACACAGGGCTAGTTTAAAAGCTAGAGAGTGAGCGAGTTAGCTTTAGGGAAGGATTGTCAACGTAGCTGATTGATAAAAAGCCGATGACACGGGGCTAGCTTGTAAACTAGCCCTGTGTCATCGACGCTTAACGAACAAACTAGATACGATTAACACAAGGACGCGCGTCTGTCAGCGAATTCTGAGATGCGCGATTTCGCTTCCATTCAGTTCCGCGACAGTGTAAATTACCCTAAGTCGCAACATAAACAATAGTACAGTTTTTCACTCGCTGCAGCCTGTTTTACCCCGCTATCTCTTTCACTCACGGGTCTTATTCCCATAAGACCTGTGAGTGGAAGGGAGAGTGCGAAATCGAAACTGCAGCGAGTGAAAAACAGTACTATAGTGATTTAAATGCAGCTATACCCAATTATAGCATGCAAGATACGGAAGAACTATGTAATATCTCCACCACAGTGTGTATTTTGAGCCCTAACTTTTTTATATGTACGAAAATTAGAAGAATAATCTTTGTGACATGTTATCGCCTGAAGTGGCATGTCCGTTCGAGCTCTTAGAGCAAAGTCACACTGCTCCATTGAGTTGCGTTACGTTGCGTTACGTCGCGTCGCAGTGCCAAATGCCAGTACAAAATAGTACAAAGTATTTGGTTTCACATACTTAACATATTTGGTTTGTGAACAAAGCTTTGTTATATGTAATATCTACTGACGTTAGGTTTTATATTAATTAACAAGATATTAATTTGGTAGGCATTATCCATTATCCATTGACAATTAAAATTAATCTTTGTCAACTTGTTTCACCATTATGATATTGTATTTCTCTAATTTATGTAACAATACGCCGGTCCTTTCTGATAATTCTTCTGTGTATCTTTTTGGTTCCCACGATACAGGCCAAGAGCCTAGTGTGGGGTCACCGATTACTGACCTAAGTGAAATGTTTTGTTTAATAAATAAATTGAATTGAATTGAAAACTGCGACGCAACGCAACGACACGGAGCAGTGTGGCTTTGCTCTTAGGTACCATCGTATCAATAACTCGTTTTAAAATCGTAGACATCGAATACATTGTTATAAGTATCAAACGGTCGAAGACGTTGTAGTTTTCTCAGTTACGCGTTTTAGTAATTAGCGAGTTATTGGAACCTACGGGACGTCAAAGTCTAACCCGGTTTTGGATTCCATATTAGTCGAATGACTTTTAAGCTAAGTGTCCACAGACCGGCATCGGACGTATCGGACGCATCGTACGTAACGGATTAATTAGAGTGCGTCCACTGTATCGGCAGCGATCGGATTGCCGACGCGAGTATTAGCAATCGGAGTGCCGATGTCACCTTCATTCGGATTTTTGTAATGCCTCATGACATTTCTCGCTATAAAATGTAAATCGCGATTTTAATAAAAAAGACGTTTCGCGACAAATGGCTGACGATGCGGAGCGAGCTTGCGGGGCGCGTCCACTGATCGCCATTCCGTATAACGTCATCGGTACGCATCGCATGTAGGCATTGCCGATGACGTCATACGGAATGCCGATCAGTGGACGCTGTTGTATGAGTTTTCATACAAGGCAACCTAAAATCCGTTGCGTGCGATGCGTCCGATACGTCCGACGCCGGCCTATGAACGCAAGCCTTAGGTGCTTTATTTCCTACAGCTGTCTGATTGCGATAAATATAATCATGATTTTGAAATAGTGTTATGTATACGTCGTCCGTTTGACGTAACTGCCTTTTATGCAATGTGTAAGAAAGTAAATCGGTAGTACAAAAAATACTAATGAGTCGTGGTTTTTATTTTTGTTGTTTAGATGTTCTGTAACGAATTTATTGTGTTTTCATTCTCATTGAGACCGATCGCTGGGATTATGACTGCTTTATACCCTCGATAACGTGCCAGAATGTTAATTATAGACATAATTAGTAGTATTGACGATGTGAAGGGATCAATTCGGTTTTACCGCCGAAATCCCCACCCAATTATGGTTTTTGATGTGATTTTTAAAGTATGAACATTTTATTTATCCATTTTAATAGTCTTAAATGCTCATTTTGAAAATATATACCAATTTTAGTTAAGAAAAAAAATTATAGGCTCTTTTTTCGATTGTAGTTTTGTATTTGGTATATTTTATTTGGAAGTCACGGAGTAGGTCGGCAGGCTTGCTGTTAGAGTAAATTTAGCTTGGAGAGTGTGTTACGCACAATTTTAAATGCCCATATATCGTATTTTATGAATTACTTTTATACAAAGCTATTACTTTGTATGTACAGTATTTTGTAATTGCTTTTTTATGCTTTTGACGTGTTTAATTGTGCAAACCATATAAATATAGGTAATTTAAGATGCTACGTAAGTGAAAAATATTGAAATTTATGTTAGCGCCGAGCGTAGGTAATGCTGATAAACTCCTTGATTGGCTGGCAACAAATACTTCATTTATTGTTGTGCTGCGTATGATTTAAAGTTAAATTAAACGATGACCATTCATACCTAAGTACAGTTACGTAGCGTAACCGGTAGGTACTTTTTCAGGGTTGCTTGACCGAGGAGGACACTGAATACGACGCAAAAAAGACAAACATAAGTCTAATTTTAGGAAATCTAATCTATTCTAACGCCTTCCAAAATATCTTTATATTGAGATATTTGACCATCAAAATGTCACAGTGGATTAGGGCTATAGCAGTCTTGCATCGTCCTAAGAGAATCGCTGTTTAGCACTCTTATGTTTATTGGCAGGCGTGATCTCTTACCACCAGGAGAGCGCCTAGCTAGTATCGCCACTTGCCTAGATTAAAAAAATGAAGACCCTTACGTATCAGCGTTTCTGGTTTATAAAGTTCCGCTTGCGCATACTGTGGGTCTGTGGCGTAAATAAACTTTGATGGACACGGACAGTGCACCAGTCCGGTAACGTTACGTGTCGTGTCGGTAGATATGAATGGTCTTTGATGCAGGGAGTATCGAATGATCGTCAGTTGGGATCTGTGACGATCTTGAGTCGTGTCGTGACACTCGTGTGTCATTGTACTTAGTTAGAGTATAACGTTTAGTCAAGACTTGCAAATAAATTGAGTGCTCGTTGACCCCAATGTAGATATTTATTTTTGTTATTGTATTGTACCCGCGAAATTACTATGTTTACGGAGTAACCGATATTAATTGCAATTGACAAAAACAAGCAATTACGTACATAGCATGTTTTTAATTTTTAACTTTTATTCTATGACGTCATATTGGTGAATAAAAATAATTTTCTGCGAAGCATTTAAACTGTGTGTAATATAGATATAAGTGGTACATCCGTATATGAAACGCATGTTGTGAAGATTAAAATACCAATAAATTAAAATTATGTCCCAATATCGTGCTTCTCGCTGTAGTGACAAGAAAATGCATGAAGGCAGTGAGTAATCAGATATGGAAAAGTGCTATAATCATTATAATATTCAAATATTTAAATAATTTAAGTTACGATTCTCCAATATTGTGGAAGATGTATGA
Source organism: Lobophora halterata (assembly GCA_932526365.1). Lineage (NCBI taxonomy): Eukaryota > Metazoa > Arthropoda > Insecta > Lepidoptera > Geometridae > Lobophora > Lobophora halterata. The sequence continues at coordinate 7,243,390 of OW052012.1, forward strand.
TATTTTTTACTAATAAATTTAATATTGTAATCTAGGTGTTTTATTTCGAAAGACGCCAAGCGCAAATTAGATTGGGCTAGTCATGTCTGCCGCATGTCGAACGATCTTTGGGCTAAGATGACCACCGAATGGTGCCCTGACCGACACGGACCAGTTTGGCACAGGACAGGGAAGAAATGGGGGGAGGCCTTTGCCCAGCAGTGGGACAGTACAGGCTCCATATAATAATAATAATAAAGGTGTTTTATTTGCAAATGAAACATTGTTCAACAGTTCAATACAATTTATTCATGATTATTGCAATAAATAACAATTATTCTTAAATGATTAATATAAATAACAATCTAATCCTAACCCATTTTATTAGCTATGAAACTATAAGTCAGTCACAAATAGATTTCATACATTTGTGAATATGGTTGTGCCTAACAAAGATGAGAAATGAATGTCCTTTGATCTAAAATTGTTCAGTGTACATTAATGTGACACAAATAATAACGAATGGTTCCTATTATTCAGATTCCTTTGAAGTCGATTCCTGCCACGTCGACTCTCGTTTCGTCGGCTTATTTCTAACGCGAGGCTTTGGAACAGCGCGTTTTACCAGGTCGAGTTATCGTTACGTCGACTGCAGGACGGCGAGCCAACTTTGTGATTATTCTAGTAATGCTTTCACGAAGTACAGTCAGAAAAAATAGCTCTTGCAATCGGAGATTTATTTAAAATTTACTATTTTGGGGATAAATAATTAAATAAATTATATTATAAGAACTCCTTGTTTTATTATGATTATTACTTCAGTGTTCCGTGCTAGAGGCTTTTTAGTGAGTCCCTTTCATGTTTGTCTGTCTGTCCTTCCCGTTGAATCTTGCAACACAAACGAGCACTTCCCGATTGGCGATCTAGCTGCAACTTTCAGGGTAGCTCACAATTTAATGACACTGCATTCTAAATCTATTTATTACTATGCAATGTCAACCTTACCTCAAAAAAACATAAAAACCGTTTTTCATTCATAAAGTTCACGAAGATTTTTGAAAACAAAAAACGAAAATTTTATGTTTTCAGGTTTTTGAACCCTTCGATCGATTTGTCATGAATAAGTGTATCCCTTTAGGAAACCCGTAAAACGTGTTATTTTTGCTCTATCTCGCTTCATTTTCGAGATATAGCGGTTTTTATGTTTTTTGAGGTAAGGTTGACATTGCATGGTAATAAATAGAATTAGAATGCAGTGTCATTAAATTGTGAGCTACCCTGAAAGTTGCAGCTAGATCGCCAATCGGGAAGTGCTCGTTTGTGTTGCAAAATTCAACCGGAAGGACAGACAGACAAACATATAAGACAGATAAATCTGAACACAAACGAGCACTTCCCGATTGGCGATCTAGCTGCAACTATCAGGGTAGCTCACAATTTAATGACACTGCATTCTAAATCTATTTATTACTATGCAATGTCAACCTTACCTCATAAAAACCGTTTTTCATTCATAAAGTTCACGAAGATTTTTGAAAACAAAAAACGAAAATTTTATGTTTTCAGGTTTTTGAACCCTTCGATCGATTTGTCATGAATAAGTGTATCCCTTTAGGAAACCCGTAAAACGTGTTATTTTTGCTCTATCTCGCTTCATTTTCGAGATATAGCGGTTTTTATGTTTTTTGAGGTAAGGTTGACATTGCATGGTAATAAATAGAATTAGAATGCAGTGTCATTAAATTGTGAGCTACCCTGAAAGTTGCAGCTAGATCGCCAATCGGGAAGTGCTCGTTTGTGTTGCAAAATTCAACCGGAAGGACAGACAGACAAACATATAAGACAGATAAATCTGAACACAAACGAGCACTTCCCGATTGGCGATCTAGCTGCAACTATCAGGGTAGCTCACAATTTAATGACACTGCATTCTAAATCTATTTATTACTATGCAATGTCAACCTTACCTCATAAAAACCGTTTTTCATTCATAAAGTTCACGAAGATTTTTGAAAACAAAAAACGAAAATTTTATGTTTTCAGGTTTTTGAACCCTTCGATCGATTTGTCATGAATAAGTGTATCCCTTTAGGAAACCCGTAAAACGTGTTATTTTTGCTCTATCTCGCTTCATTTTCGAGATATAGCGGTTTTTATGTTTTTTGAGGTAAGGTTGACATTGCATGGTAATAAATAGAATTAGAATGCAGTGTCATTAAATTGTGAGCTACCCTGAAAGTTGCAGCTAGATCGCCAATCGGGAAGTGCTCGTTTGTGTTGCAAAATTCAACCGGAAGGACAGACAGACAAACATATAAGACAGATAAATCTGAACACAAACGAGCACTTCCCGATTGGCGATCTAGCTGCAACTTTCAGGGTAGCTCACAATTTAATGACACTGCATTCTAAATCTATTTATTACTATGCAATGTCAACCTTACCTCATAAAAACCGTTTTTCATCCATAAAGTTCACGAAGATTTTTGAAAACAAAAAACGAAAATTTTATGTTTTCAGGTTTTTGAACCCTTCGATCGATTTGTCATGAATAAGTGTATCCCTTTAGGAAACCCGTAAAACGTGTTATTTTTGCTCTATCTCGCTTCATTTTCGAGATATAGCGGTTTTTATGTTTTTTGAGGTAAGGTTGACATTGCATGGTAATAAATAGAATTAGAATGCAGTGTCATTAAATTGTGAGCTACCCTGAAAGTTGCAGCTAGATCGCCAATCGGGAAGTGATCGTTTGTGTTGCAAAATTTAACCGGAAGGACAGACAGACAAACATGAAAGGGACTCACTAAAAAGCCTCCAGCACCGAACACTGAAGTAATAATCATAATAAAACAAGGAGTTCTTATAATATAATTTATTTAATTATTTCCCCAAAATAGTAAATTTTAAATAAATCTCCGATTGCAAGAGCTATTTTTTCTGACTGTACTTCGTGAAAACATATCTAGAATAATCACAAAGTTGGCTCGCCGTCCTGTAGTCGACGTAACGATAACTCACCCTGGTAAAACGCGCTGTTCCAACGCCTCGCGTTAGAAATAAGCCGACGAAACGAGAGTCGACGTGGCAGGAATCGACTTCAAAGGAGTCTGAATAATAGGAACCATTCGACTGTACACCCTCGCTCTAAGAAACTCGACGACAAGAGACTGGATTGGATTGCACTCGACGTTATGAAGCTCGCTATCAAGAAACTCTACGTCGGAGAACTCATACCCAAGTTTTGAAGCGTAGTCGACGTGCCGGTAATCAGACGGCGCTCTGCGTTAAACTACTTGGCGTGGCAGGAATCGACTTAAAAGGAGTCGGAATGATAGGAACCATTCATAATAACTAAATGTGAAAAAATGTAGCATAATGTGTAAGACAGCTCTTTAGAACAGTTTTTTAGTTAGGTACTTAGTAAGTACATAGGTTTTTAAAAGTTCATCGCTATATTATTTAATTCTGTGATTTGGCTAAAATAAACTTCAAAAAACATTCATAAGAAACGTTTGTTGTTAAGTTTAAAGTTAAAAGAAACAGAGCAAAATAGAACATTTTAGATACATAATTATGTTGTGATCCTGTGAAAGTAAGTAAGTACCCTACTTTATATCACATAATATTCAGTAGGTAGGTATGTAGAATATTTTAGTATTACTTTTGCACTAGTATAGGGCAGAATACCCAGTTGTAGCCAACACCCCGGTTGTGGCCATTTACGACTTTGAGGGTCTCTAAATAAGTTATAGAAAACCGTCTGGTGTTAAATATGTGCTTAAAAATGCTATATTTATAGCTTATTTTGACAAATAACAGGTGGGACATTCGGTTATTATTCTATGAATTAAAAAGTGAAAACATCACAAGTTTTGTGAATTTCTTAGCGAAAACAGTAAGCACCCCTGTATACGTAATTCTTAAATAGCTGCCATATATTTTTAAATTTTGGTTTGAATTTGATTGAGGCGGGCCTAATAAACATGCAGGAGACTGTTTGTACTTGGATTTATTGTGCTGGATCGGGGGGTGGCCACTACTAACGCATCAAATTAACCTTTTGCATGGGTTGTGGCCATGCTTGTGGCCACAACTAATTTCAAAGTAACACCGGATTTGGCCACCTTGCTTTTTATTAGTTTGAAATTTCATATTACTAACTGTTATGATTTTAAATGTTGCTTTATTGCTTTAAAAATATAATGGAACCTTAAAATAAAAGAAAAAGATACATTTATGAGGAAGTTATTCACATATTCACCATCAAGGTATATGCGACGGTATCAAAGTCGCTACAGTCGATGAACCCATAAAGTACCACGTTTCACGCTACGAAATAAAATTTCTGAACCAGCCAGGCGTCAGGGTGCGTAGGAACACTAACAGTCCTTGTCAGAAATATAAAAATATGTTTTAGTCACGTGGGTGAAGGAGAGTCACGTGTCATGAGCTGGCTTCCAATATAAATTAGACGTGCTTATAAGATTTTTTAATAAAATTTACTTAAGTGGCCACAACTGGGTCATTACTATGGCCACAACTGGGGTTTAAGTGGCCACAACCGGCTATTTAGCACTTATTTTTTTCCTACTTAAGTTATTTTATAAATAAACCTTATGAAGACTAGGAACATAGAATTGCGCCACTTTATCAAAATACAACTACATAATTGAAAAGTCAAATAAAAATAGCAAACTAAAGAATATCTATACCTACTTATCGGTAGTCTTTAGCATTGTTGTAAGTAAAAAAGTTTCACATTTTATAAAAAAAAAAAATCGAATAAGTATGTATCTATCAAAACGTGCCAGAGTCAGGCTTTTACTAGCATTATGCTTACTTGCACCAAACTGTCAAAGTCCCTAAGCATTTACTTTACTCGCTTGGTAGTTCTTAACAGTCAAGATTCTGACCGTTAAGAACTACCAAGCGATTAAAGTAAATGCTTAGGGACTTTGACAGTTTGGTGCAAGTAGGCATTAGATTCCCAATATTGGGAATACTTATGTCTTGCTTAAAAATAATTCATAAGTTAATGTACCATATTATGCTAACATTAAAATTTTACAGAAGCCAGCGTTCGTCAAATAGCTTGAACCCATAATGGCCGAAACCGACAAGGACAAGGCTACATTTTGGTATAAACACGTTTCGGCACTACAGTAGCTTAAACTACTGCAGATTCATCATCTAAATCATAGAACATCAAAACTTTGGCTAATGGCTACAACTCATCACTGAACTAGGACTGATCCACCAAAGCGGAAAGAAAAGCTAAATACTAGTGGAATCAACAGATCGCTTAGTCATGATTAGACATGTAAAGTATACCTAGTAACATGTTATTTATCATGGTATAAAACTGATCACACATAACACTTGTTACTCTCTGAGACCAAGTCTGTTACAAAATCACCGGTGATATCCGGCAGGCGATTTTGTACGCTGTGATGTCATGATACTTGTCACCATTAACAATTATTTCATTCGTATCGTAAATAAATAACAATAACAGACAGTCAGTAGTATGCTGACTGTGAGTGGGAGTGATTGCGTGACGTGGCGTCATGTGTGAATTATTTTCACATAATATGTGACATCACATTAGGCCACTGATGATAAATCACCGGTGATTTCACTGTTACAAAAATCATATCACCCAGTGACAATGAAATAGAAGTAGCAATCATTTCCATGCCTAGTCATGATTAGTTTATTTAATATTTTTTTTTGTTTGAGAGGTTAAGTCATTGAAGTGAACAAAATTGCGTATTTTGCTTCACTGTGACTTTTCAGTGGTGCCTGCCTACGGTCACTAGAACAGTCTGATTGAAGTCGGGTGTTATAATTCCTAAAACGTTTTCCCTCCTGTGGCCAGCATGATGTTTTCAAATGCGATCCAGTTGATAAGCGCCCATGGGCCAAGGCGCATCCATAGAGGCAGGAATCCTTTGTATAGCGAGATAATGCCTTCGTTCTTCACTGACTGCTGTAGACAGTCTATCATTCCTTTGTATAATGTGCCCCTGGAAAAAAAAAAGTTTATTGGATTTACTCATTGATTATTTTTATTACAGCAAAAGCTAACTGCTACAAACTATATTACAAAATATACAAAGGCAAACAATTAATTGGGCCAACCACATTGACGACACGGATGGCCGCGTGGTAAGTGTGTTGGACTGCCACAACTCGGTGTCGCGCGTTCGATTCCTGCTTCAGGAAAAACATTTGTGTGATGAACATCGGTGTAGGTCCTGATTCTGGGTGTTTTCTATAGTATTATATGTAGTTATATACAAAAAATAGTATAAATATTCTATTAGTTATCTAGTTGCCATAATACAAGGTTAGTTTGGGGCTAGATGGCGCTGTGTAAAAAGTACAAAATATTTATTTATTTATTATTATTAACCATAGACCGTTGCAGACCATCTATAGGTAGCTCAACTGCTCTAACTCGATACCCGATGGCAGCGTGTCGAGGATACTGGCAGCATTGGCTCTTTGTACAGCCAGGCTTATTCTTTGAACGAGATAGCAGATAGCCCTCTGATCACGCGTCGCTTCGACTTACTTGGATTTACTCAGATTTTTAAAATTACATCAGAACTTATTATTTTAATATTCAGTTGTCTTTATTTTGTGAGGATGGACTTATTTTTAATATTTCGTCACAGTAATTAGTTAGTAATATTCTTCGAACCCTCAAACATTTAGATTGTTTTTTTTTTAGAATAAACCTAGTTTTATTACAGCATAAGCTAACTACTACAATCTATAATACAAAATTTACAAAAGTAAACAATTGGGCCACCCATAAACCATTGCAAACGATCTATAGGTAGCTCAACTGCTCCAACTCGATACCCGATGGCAGCAGATTGCGCAGATTGTGTTAGTTCTTTTTGTTTTTTAATATTCTCAGAATGCTTTAGCATTTCATATTTCCCATGGGGTTTTACCCCTCGCTTATAAAAGTAGCAACATTTTAATCTCGACCTTATTACCAGCTCATAAGAACGTATAGCTGATACCCTGATATCGAATAGCTTTCACTTGCATTGCGATCTGAGTTCTCTCTCGTTTACATTGAATTAGAAAGGGAGGTAGGTAACAAGTTATCGGGTTTGTCCTACGCCCGACTTTGACCTCATTCCTTTGACCTCGACCGTATCTATTCAATTTTGGAACTAAGTAGGTCGCTAGGGATAGTATCTAACTACCTACCTACCTTTTGTTAGTAAACCTATGCAACTGTTAATGCATCTGTGCCGACGAAACACGTTCCAATACACGGCGTTGTATTGTATTGATTTTCTCGCAGTACAGTTCATTCACACCGTGTTCAATCATGGAGAGTTTTGTTAGTATGCAAGCTAGGTAAGTAAGTGGTACTTAGTATTGCAGAGTTGATAGGTTGTTCATATGTCTAAGTAAGTATGAGTACATAATATACAGTTAGCTGCACTGAGATGTATACTTTATACACTCCCAAGCTTTCACATTTATATTTACTCTTAATTTCAAAGATGCAATAATTCTGACAAGTAAGTTTAATTTTAAAATGCTTGGGAGTGTATACATCTCTGTGCAGCTGACTGTACCTATTTGTTGAGTTTTGTGTCGAGTAATTTGAGTATCTAAGCTAATACTCTCAAGGAAAACTGCATCATAAACTAATAAGAATTGTGTCAGTCAGCATTACTTATTATCAACCAGTAGTCAGTACATTGCTGGACGTACAGGACAGGACTCTCCCTCCTAAGGCGCGCCACCAAGTCTAATGTTCGGCTCTTCTCATCCACTTCGTGCCAGTTGCGTAGTTACATTAATATTTTATCTTTATTACCTACTAAAGTTTTTTAAACCCGCTTGAAGTTTATAAAACCAGAAACAAAGAGTAGGTATACTCAGTACCTACTATACCCTATACAGAAATCCCTGACCAGCAAACCCGCTGGTAGGTATCCATCTAATATAACCCTGCAGTCAAGCTCTCAAAGGTTTTAGGCATTCTTGACTCAGCCATGACGTTATGTTTATCCACTCTCAAAGCAATCAGCTGAATCCATACACTTCGTCAGAATTTACGATCGGGTTAATTTGATAGAAGCCAATCAAAAGTATAGGAGGTTTTGCCTTATAAAATGGAGAAGGTAACCTAATTAATCGATCAAACCAGACTTCAGAAACCCGCCCCGAACGCTGCTATAGCGTGCAGGCGTGCACCAAAGCGTTATCGGCCATTTGGGACTCTCACTTCAGAAACTGATGTCATAAGAAGGTAACTAAACAATACAATTTTCTTTCGTACATTCCATCCGGTCCCTCGGGTTCGTTCATTAGTCTTGTCTTCATAACATCAGGGGGTTCCCATCACGTCCGCTACGATATCCGCTGCGAACGCTGCTATATCGTGCATCAAATCGTTGTCGACCACCTCGAACTCGCGCTTAAAAAAAGCTCAAAAGTACATCAGCAGGGCTGATAAACGGGCTTCGACAAAATCCGCTGCGAACGCTGCTATAGCGTGGACTGTCTTGTCTAAAAGTTTGGTTCATTAGCCTTATCTTCATAATATCAGGGGGGATCCCAATAACCAAACAAATTTATAAGTATTCGTACCTTCCATCCGGTCCCACGGGTTGGTTCATTAGTCTTCTCTTCATAACGTCAGTAGAGGTTCCCAATAAGGCTGCGACGAAACCCGCTGCGAATGCTGCTATAGCGTGAACCAAAGTTTTGTCGGCCATTCCGAACTCGCGCTTGAGAAACTGATGTCATGAGTAACTAAACAATTTTCTTTCGTACCTTCCATCCGGTCCCACGGGTTGGTTCATTAGTCTTCTCTTCATAACGTCAGTAGAGGTTCCCAATAAGACTTCGACGAAACCAGCTGCGAATGCTGTTAAAACGTGGATCAAAGCGTTGTCAACCACCTCGAACTCGCGCTTCAGAAACTGATGTCAAAAGTAACTAAACATTTTTTTTATTCGTACCTTCGATCCGGCCCCACGGGTTGGTTCATTAGTCTTGTCTTCATAACATCAGCAGGGGTTCCCAACACGGCTGCGACGAAACCAGCCGCGAACGCAGCAATAGCGTGGACCAAAGCGTTGTCGGCCATTCCGAACTCGCGCTTCAGAAACTGATGTCATTCATGAGAAACTAAACAATTTTCTTTCGTACCTTCCATCCGGTCCCACGGGTTGGTTCATTAGTCTTCTCTTCATAACGTCAGTAGAGGTTCCCAATAAGGCTTCGACGAAACCAGCTGTGAATGCTGTTAAAACGTGGATCAAAGCGTTGTCAACCACCTCGAACTCGCGCTTCAGAAACTGATGTCAAAAGTAACTAAACATTTTTTTTATTCATACCTTCCATCCGGCCCCACGGGTTGGTTCATTAGTCTTGTCTTCATAACATCAGCAGGGGTTCCCAACACGGCTGCGACGAAACCAGCCGCGAACGCTGCAATAGCGTGAACCAAAGCGTTGTCGGCCATTCCGAACTCGCGCTTCAGAAACTGTTTGGTGTAGTCATACGCTGCAAGGTCTCCCATGTTGACTAACGCTGCTCGTTGCACGTTTGGTATCGCTCCTGAAAAACATATAATATTTCAGAACTAATGGAATCCGTAGTGAACAATACCTACCAGCCGTCTTATTTACAACCGTCTTCAAAAAAGGAGGAGGTTATTAATTCGGTTGAATGTTTTTGTTTAATGTTTTACCTCAGGACTTGTTTATAAACCGATTTAAAAAAATATGTTTCGTTTGAGAGGATATACTTTCGATTGGTCCATAGAAATATTATCAGGTTCAGTAGTTTAGTTTTTAAATCAAAATAACTGAAAAAAATTAAGCGTATTTTGCTTCCCTGTGACTTTTCAGTGCTGTTTACGGTCACTTAAAATAGAAGTTTGTTGGTACCTAAACTAAGTGACTTGAAGACGATTACCACTGGCAAAATCAACCAATGAGTGACGAGACCCATCACGTATCGGTCATTCGCGTTGTTCATTGATCGAATTTCAGTTCTTTCCCATCTGTATGGTGTCTTCAAAAATGGTGTTCAATATTTCCTAACAACCAGGGTTTAAAATTACTGTACTTGAGACTAGCTGCTGCCCCTTACTTCACCCGCGTAGAAAACATGCTAGAAGCTGGCCTTATTCCAGCTTCAATAAAACAGTAAGCAAGTAAGTTCCTGAGACATTGTTCAATGCGCCGAGTCACGGACTTGAAGTGCTCTCTGGGGTATCGTGAGAATGAAAAGGGAGAAATTACGTTATAATTATATTCTTCAGGGGGTGAATTGTTTTTCTTATTACCAGCTGCTGTTTGCAGCTTCGCCCGCGTAGTTAGTATCGGTATAAAAAATAAGTAAGTAGGTACTACTCGGGTGAATGAACATGACACCTGGCTGACACGTGGCTCGGAACTTGATGCTTCCCCCGCTGCCCCACGCGGCGCCCTCCGAGTTTCTTATTCCTCTAATTGCGAAGCCTTATCATTACCAAGTTTTACAGGACCTCTTCTCTATCAAGATTATCTAATTCCACGCTGTACTTTGCACAAACGTCATTCGAGCCAGGCGTCATGTTCATTCGCTCGAGTAGTAGACTTTGTATTCACATAGGTTGATAAATGACAAAAATCTCTGGTAACAAATATTTAAAAAAATGCAACCGGATTGAGAACCTTCCTCCACCCTTTCTTTAAAGTCGGTTGAAATCCGACTTACCTCTCCAAAATCCCTTGATCCCGCTCTCAGAGTAGAGCATAGCGTACGCTTGACTACAGTTGGTGAACCTCGGCTTCTTCCCCTGCAGGATTCTTCTGCCTTCAGCCTGCATTTGCACCTTCACCAGGTCGGTGGGAGACGCGATCAGCTGCGCCAGCGAGCCCGCCGCCAGACCGCCTGAGGACTTCGAAATTATATTATATTTTTGTCTACTTCGCCAAATTGGTCATCAGAGAAGTATGGAGAAAAGGGGATCTTTGTTCATTACTAATAGCACAGAGTACTTAGATATAAGTACAAATAGATACGAGCATATCCATGGGTGGGTATCTAACATCATTAGTATTTATGTGGCGTTTCCGAATGGAGAACGGACTGATGCCCGAGATATGCGAGGCTAGTTTTTGAAGCCAGTATAGCAAGATTGATAGTAAGCTAGCAGCTCTGGATTCGTGGTAACAGATCTAGCTTTATTTCTAGGCTTCGTGTATCTTGGGCATGACAGCTGATAAACTGGAGTGGATCGTGTTGAGTGAGTTTTGTGTCTCGCCCCATCAGATACTCTCCAAAAGGTGATGTTATAATAATATAAGACCTTGTATGTACCATACTTCAGGCAAACACATCTCATTTCATTTCTTTTCCAAGATCTAGGCAAAAACAAATCTAAGAAACACAATATGAATAAAATAACTATTACAAATTATAATAACAATCCATATATATTATTGTAATCTTGTATTTTCCATCCCTTATTTGGTTCCTAGCCAAACACATTATTTCTAAGTGTGGTATCTTGGTCATAAAACTGTCAGTAACAAGGTCGGGTCGTGTGTGACCATTTACCACTAACACTGATTCAATTACATTTATCACCTAGATGGCTCGCCCACATAGCCCTGAATTGATAGATTCGAATTATTTCGAATACAAGTACCTAAGGTGGTCGAAAAAAGTAACAAGGTAGGTAGTGTGTGAGCATAACTGTGGAATCACAGAATGTGGAATCAATTCAAACCGAATGGTTTGAAGGGGAAGTTAGTTAAAACTCTGGACTTGACTTCAGGCTGAGCATCAGAATGTGTCAAAGAAGAGCCCTCAGCAGTGTTGCACTGAACTTTGTTATTAAAGACATGCATACCTATCACTATTTTTGTCATAGGCAGGCGTGAACTCTTACTATCAGAAAAAAACCTTGTTCCGGTAGCCAGCTGTTGACATTATAAAAGGCCCAATATGTCCTTGGCCAGTTTCGCCAGTTTTAGAAGATTAGAACTGCGGCAGCGGATTCCAAGATACACCTTCGCGTTCTCGTCCTTGAAGGCGTTTCGGAACTGTTCATAGAAGATCAATCGGCAGCCGGAAAAGATCCCGTGACTTTAGAACATCGGCATCAGACCTGCCTAATTTTTTTTTATGGAAACTCACCCATGGACGCAATTCCAAGAGACACCTTCCCGTTCTCGTCCTTGAAGGCGTTTCGGAAGTGTTCATAGAAGATCAATCGGCAGCCGGAGTAGATCGCGTGACGTTGGAACATCGGCATCAGACCCGTCCAAAGTTTGAGCACACCTTCTTGCTTTGCTATGCCGATAACCGTCTTCATCATGCCGTGGTTTTCGAGCTAGAAAGGAAATATTCGTTGAGGTATGATTGATAAACCTTTTGCAAATAAGATAAAGTTTTTTTTTCCTAAACGATCTTAATAATAAGTTTACGCTTATGATTAAAGTGAGAGTATACCGAACCTTGGTTATTTAATTACTAAGAACTAAGATCTTTGTACGTATCTTGAAAAAGACTCCTCGGTCTAAGCTAAGCTAAGTATGTATAGGTACTTGTGATATAGACTCGAGGGATCCTTACTTGAGCCGGTAGAACAAGATTAGTTATTAATAACTGGGTACCTAATGGCAGGTGTTAACGACAGGTGTTATTCTTTAACAACTGTTGTAAGTGTAAAAAGAAAGAAAATATAACGAGAGACTTCATAATTTAAGCCATAGTTGCTTTGTACCATAGATTACTGGTGAACAAGACCTCTCCCTATTATTATTAAAATTCTTTATTGCACAAAAAAATAAAAATTACATTGCACAATGGGCGGGCTTAATGCCTCAGGCATTCTCTCCCAGCCAACCCTTGTATGGTGGTACAGTATGGTTAGCGTGCTAATATAGATAATATTTAGAAATTAAATTAGGAAACTAAAATATATATACCTACAAATATATATTATACTATACCTATGAATACATATGAATGTCACGATTGGTGGCTATGATCGATCAATGCGATTGGTGGCTACTTTCCAGTTCGTACACTCTTTTGCGTTACCAAAACAACTACCTTATTATGATCATTTATCATATCAAATAAAAAAAATGGGAATCAATAATCAAATCATGTCTAGATAGGTACATCTCCCAGCTTTGATTTTTATAGGTTTCGTACGTAAACTCTTCAATCACTTCCCCCGTCCTCTATAATAGGTAGGCAGAGGGTAGTTAGTTAGGTACCCTTCTTTCCTAGTAGAGAGATATTGTGATAACGTTTTATTTTAATTCTGCTATTCTTTAGCAATATTAATACAGTCATGCCCACCTATCAAAGTGATGTTTTATGTTCTTGACTCTACCGTGAGTCACAGATTAAAATAATAGTAAAGTTGGTAGAGTGGAATAATGCGTGCGCGCAATTTCTGCGGCTATCAATATTGATATATATACATCTACCTGTAGGTTATACTTGGGCTATACTAACTTTTACCTACTCTGTGTCCATCAGACATACAAACTGACCCTTATGACAGACTCTCACTGACTGTGACAGCGAGGCGTATAATGTATAAAACGGGGTATTCAGCCGTCTCTATGCGGGTACGAAGTTTAACCGATTCCGACCCTTGTTACGCTTGCATGATAGGGGATTGAAGGACCACTTTACATTGTAGAAGGGCCGATGGAGTGGAGACATATCTAACTAAATAAATGTATAGGTATATGTTGAAGGATAAGGTTAATACAATACCTATTAAAAATATTTAAAATATGATGCGCGGGAAACAGGCAGACAGTAAATATGGCCACGGAAAATACGAAGGATAATAATATAAGAGGAAGCCTGAAGGTAGCGCCAGTGATGGATAAATTAAGAGGTAACAGGCTAGCTTGGTATGGACACGTGATGCGAAGGGAAGAATGTCATGTTACTAGGAGAGTGCTGAATATGGAAGTGGATGGATATAAGAGTAGAGAAAGGCCGAAGAAGAGATGGATGGACTGTGTGAAAGATGATATGAATAAAACGGGTGTAAGTACAGAGATGACGGCTGATAGAGAAGAATGGAAGAAGAAGACATGTTGTGCCGACCCCACGTAAGTGGGAAAAGGGCCAGGAAATGATGAATAATAAGTCTAGTCTAAAAAAAATATATCAGCGCGCAAAATATATCATACTGATATAAAATATATCAGTGAGCAAGAATGTTTGACAAGACAACGTAAGGAACAATTCACAAGCACTAGACATTACCTACATTAAACCTAACAATGTTAGGAACAAACAACATTATTCGTGCAAATGTTTGCATTTCTGCACTCAGGATATTACACTTCAAAGTGTTCCATAAACTATACTAGTCTCACACACCTACCATAGATATGTTTTACCACTAGCTTTGACTAGCTAAGTCAAAAAGTAGGACAACATACATAAATATAATTATTATGAATCTTACATAAGTTACATGTTACATGTAAGTACTAGGAATGTAAGTAAAAAGCTTTTTTTATAAAAAAAAACCTTGCTATTTTTCAACGACGCGCTACGTATGCTTTTTTTATCTTCTCTGTACGTTAAGCATTAATTAAGCATATTGTATTACGCACAGATAGATCTAGCAAGGGTTTACCATACCATGTGCGCCCTACTGGACCTTGAAGAAATTAAAGTGATTGAATCAACCTTCTTACTTAGCCTTCTTAGATTCCTTTTGTAATTGGCATTAGGTACCTACCTTGTATCCATGTTTAGCCGCTGCCACCTCCGACTGGATTTGCAACCTCGTCTTCGTCAGGTCAAACGGGTATGTTGCTAGAAAGAAATTTTTTTTTTTTTTTAACTGGAATAAATCCAGCTAAGATCAAAAAATAATGTAGTCTAATATGAGAGAGACATTTCAATTATTATGTAGGTAAATCTAAAATGACAGTGGACGAAAATGTAAACGTAATATTTTCTTTTTTAGCCAGATAAGGGCAAAAGCACCTTCAGTTGTTTTCTATACTTCATGGCTACATTGTAGAGCTACTACTAAACCATTGACCTCAGAGAGGGACAGTAATAAGTCAATGACGAAGGAAAGAAAGAGATGTTCATCTATAACCAGCTACCTACCTCCTTCAGCCGCCCATGCCGCGAGTACGGCCACGGCATATCTGGTCGCTACAGAGTCGGTGGTCTGCGAAGCAGGGTGGTCAGCGTTGCGGAGTACCGGCATGGTCGATTAGTCACCTCCACTTGGTGACTGCGGAGACCATTATATCTGTAACAATAAACACTTTAAGAAAATGATGTAAGGTATGTAATAACGATTTAAGGCTTCGCCAAACAGAACGCGTACTTACGCCGCGTCAGGGCGCTAAGTAGACGCCGCGCTATAGCGCCGAACTGTGTTGTACTATGACGGTATTCTACTGTCACACCGAGCGCCGGCGCTAGTAGTACGCAACGTTCTGTCGCGGCATCAGGACTGTTTGACAGGCTCTCAATATATCTGTACAA
Source organism: Lobophora halterata (assembly GCA_932526365.1). NCBI lineage: Eukaryota > Metazoa > Arthropoda > Insecta > Lepidoptera > Geometridae > Lobophora > Lobophora halterata. The sequence goes on from OW052012.1 coordinate 7,258,903, forward strand.
CACAATGCAGCGTTATAGCTCAACGTAACGTAACGCCTCGACGCGCGCTGAGAACGCTTCCCGTTTGACGAAGCCTTTAGGTATGGTTTTATAGCATACAGCACCATACCGTATGGTATGGTGAGTAAGCTTTGGGAAAACAGTTACAAACTTCTGAAAATCCTTACACAATTGTTTCTTTTTTTCACCTGGCAAGTCCTTCGCAATACCAATTATCAAGTTCGGAGATGAGGAGCATTGATATAAAAATTTTGACACCCTGTTAGGACCTCATGGGGTTTATTCGAATTTCCTTAGCTCTTCTTTAGTTTTCGCTTAAATTAGTCAGCTTGTCAGTCAGTCTATCTATTTACTAGGTACATTGATTTGTAGGTAATGACGACAAGGCGCCTGAAGTCTCGCAACTTTTAGCAAAATCTGTTAGACATTTTGGCAAGAGTTTAGGGTTGAATGGGTAAGATATGCTCATATTTTGGAGGAGAGCCAGGCCAGACATTTTATCTGACTGAAACTGCTGGTCATGGGAAAAAGTATTTTTTTAAAAAACCTCAGTGTGTACATCATTTTTAAAAAATAATTTTGTTCGACCTTGTTAGAAGAACCGATCACCGAAAAGATTAGGTAGGTACCTACAATACGATACCTTCCATCACGATTACGGTACCTACCTATCTACCTATCAATTTTTTGGAAAAAAAATCTGATATAAATCAAACTCTATCTGGAACGGCAGAGTTCTTGTAGGGGTTGATTAGTGTCAGTTTTTTTATAGGTACTACTTAAAATATTTTATTAGTGAAAAAAAAATCTGCCACAAATCAAACTCTATCTAGAAGCGGTAAAGTTCTTGGTAGAGTTTGATTAGCGTCAGTTTTTTCTTTTTTTTCAAAGAGTTGATTTTTGATAAAACCTTTTTTTATTAAGCTAAGCAATAAAATTACAATAAAAGCAAATATTTTCGAATGAACCTAACATATCTACAAGCTTTCATATATGATCCCTCTTTTAGGGAAAATAAAAGTTTATCACTATTTACATTTCTCAGTGAATAGGTATGTCATTGACAAGTTCTACCTCTTTGATTATTTACTCTCTTCTCTTGTTCAACCTCTATGAGAAAAAATACATAACTCACCGAGACTTGTCTTCTTGAGCCAGTAGCTGACTCTGGTATCAGAATTTTCAACCTAAACTCCAGTTTTTTTTTTTATATTTTCCACTATTCGTTCAGCACGTGTGGTGATTCGCGCGCTACTGATAAGGCCTACCACGAGCATCTAGAGTTAATTTTGGTCAGTAGGCATTTAAACGGACGCAACTAGATGAATTCGCACTTTGTACCTTTAATAATTACTACAATATCGCGATAAATTGGACTTCCGACTCCAATGACTGTATGACATGACGTCATTATGAAATGGGAGTTTTTATAAATTATGTCAGTACCTACAGAAATATTATACTTGTGTTCGTTTAGGTACCTATTCCTACATCTCTATGCCTGTGTCTGATAATGTAAATAATAAGTAGGTAGGTAAGAATCTTATCTATGTAATATTTTTTTACCTATTCAATCTAGCCAAAACAAAAATGTTGGGTCATTCCCGTTCAATTTTCAAAAATTGAACAGGTACTCATCGCATTATGGCACCTTGGCAAAAACATGCGTTAGATTGGCGAGGAAGAAAAGTAGGTACATACATAATAAAATTTGTAACGTTGCACATTTATAATTAAAGACAAATAAAAATACCAACAAAAGTAGGTAAGTACCTAAGTGTAAGTACTTCTTTAAAACACAATCATTGACTTGATTGTTAACGACGTGATTCTCGTGTGGCAACTACTTTACTTTATCTCGGTGACACAAGTAACATTATGTGTTACGTAATTTTATTGATTAACGGAACATTAATTATGTAGATAGCTGTGAGTGAAGCTATAAAATTTTCAGCACGCATTTAGTTCATTATCCAGTTTTAAAATGCAGTTTCCAAACTGGTTTTGCATAAAGTTTTTTTGCAACTTTTTCTGCAATTAAAATAACAAAGTTGGCTATGAATTATAAAGTATGTGTATGTGTACTCAGGTAGGTATTTTATTTGTGAATGTGATTAAGGAAATAAAAAGTTATTGGAGTTTAACACCTGTGAAATTGTTTATGAATATTTTTTTACCTTGGAGTTTGGAATTTAAAACTATGCTATGGTCTGTGAATATTCTCGTAAATGCGAATTCGAACGATGTTGTCAATTCGCAGTTTTAACTGTTATGTAGCCCGCAATCGGACAAAAACTGTTTTTCATTTCCATGTATTCAAATGTATTGTGTGTGTTATGGCAATAGTTTTATTTTATCAACATCAGAGAACAGCTGTTATTTGTTTTCTTCGTTTCTTTCCTGTATACCTACCTCTATGTATATCTCTATATATCTCTCTTACTTCCTACTATACAGTAAGTCGACCCCGGAACATCATAGGGTGACCTAATTTTGTATGACCCAGAGACGATGCTTGAAGAAATGGGGTAGAAATTTGGATTTCTGCTTCATGTAAAGCGATGATTTAGAGGGGGGGGGGTTTAGTTTCTATAATAAAATGGAGAAAAACGATGTGAGTATAATTCATGGACTTACTTATTAATTAAAAATAGAACCTATGATATGAACGAATATGATTAACGAAATATAGCAGTGGAAAATATTGCATGGATAGAAATAAATAATCAGGTTTGTTCTACATTATTTTCTTACATAAAAGTAATCGTAAGTAGAAACATACCTATACCTACTCCTGGTGATTCATACGAATATAAGAAATTGCAGTTTGGCTTGTGTTTCTGACTTCGAGATTCTTTAGTTGGAGTCGTTAAAATAATACATTGTTTGGTTAAATAATAATGTTGCCTGACCTACCTTGGACAGTTGTATGTAACATTGAATTGTTACCAAAATAAATACTTACGTCTACAGACCGAACGATAGGTAGTCATTATCGCCTATATGTTATAGTTATATCTAAACCTTGACGGGAAACCTTTTGTTTTACAATAGATGACCGTGATTTTTTTGTCATTTAGGTAGGTACTTACTGCACAGATACCTATTACCTACCTAACCTACCTATGTATGTAATGTACTTAAAGGTTCGCCCCGGTCGCTTTGATTATTTTAAATCAAAGCTTGTAATTTATGTTTGAAATATTTTTATTTGACATGACTAATGAATATGATACGCAAGGATATACATAGTTTTAATACAAGTAAATATGCAGGTAAGTAAATAAATATATGTAATACCAACCTATTGACGTTTAAATTTCGGTGGCACCGGACGGTTTATTTTCACAATGATAATTTATTTCGATTCATCACCTGATAGTGGACAGAATGTAAACATTGAACTCGTTACATAAATAATCGCGAGAGGGAGACAAAGTATAGTGTTTTCGTTTCTGTGAGAAGGAGAAGAGATACAAGCGTGGCCCAAATCGCGGCGCGAAAGAGCGCGAGGCAAACGAGGGTGTAGCGAGCGCCTCACATCGCTACCGACTGACTATGTACTCCTGAATCTGAAGTTGTGACTGTTCTACTCAAGCGATGAATAGGAGGGATATTCCCTAAACCTAGGTACTGACATCATAATATTTTTTTTTATCTCTTATGTTTGTTCCATGTTTTCATCCGGAATAATTTATCGGATGATGATAGCAGGAGAGTAAATAAAACACCTATTAACATGATTAGGTATCCATGAGACCAACATTTTTTTTTTGTCTAAAATTTGGTTAAATAGATTTTTATATCACAATGTTTTTACTCCAAATGGGATTAGAATTTCGCTAGAACAAAACATCGTTATTCGTAGGTACTTCAAAAACAAAAAGGTATCTTCTTCTCCTATATGTTATTCTTATAATAATTTAGATAATAGTTTCCTTAAGAGTAGTTTTCTTATTACGTGTTATAATTTATAAATGGTTACCTACTGTCGTTAAGGCAAAACGTGACGATGAGGGATACTAAAATGCTTTTTATTTTTAATGGCACTGGCACCGGGTGGTACGAACGGGAGCGGCGGACGATGCCCTTTTCAGCAATCTCTCATCGCATTGCAGTTTGAATAGGCTAAAAAGCATTACCACAAAAAATAAATCATAAAATATCTTCATACAAATCATATAAGTAGGTATGTTATCAGAAATAAAATGATCAAGCGGAATTAGTCTTAATATATTAGAGTGCCTAATTTTTTTATTCAAAAAATGCCACAAGCCTCAATATTGTTTGAGAATAGCCCAACCCGGCAACATCAGCTGACGTAAAAGAAAAAGCCCAATGATCCACTTAGCTATAGCTATACAATCCGTACGTAAGTAGGTAGGTAGGTTGGTATATTTATATTGCACAGCTGATGGTAGTAGTAGTGCGGTAGTAGATAGGTAGGTAGGTATAGTTACGGGGAGCAAGTGACGTCACTTCATTCATTAACTCTCGCGAAAACTTTGAATTGATGCAATGCAGGAGAGGAGTGGATTAGCAATTCTACCCTAAAATTTATAAAATTTTTATCTTGTCTTGTCGTGCGCTTTGTGGGTTGCTACTTGCTAGTATATTTTATTTCCTTTTTTTTCCATCAGGTATAGGTACAAAAATATTTTGTTAAATTAATACCTACCTACCTACCTACCCAGTGCAGTAATTAATAGGTACTTAGGTACTAATAGTTAATTATCAGCTTAATAATTTATCTAACTATTCAACTAACTCAATTACAAATATGTTAAAACATTTTTTACAATAAGTACATAATAGTTTCATTCAGGAGAAATAATAGGTAGGTAGGTAAGTAAATTTCCTATAAACCTACTTAAATAATAAAATATACGGATGTAGAGGAGACAGGGGAGCTTTCAGTCCGGTAAAAAAGTACCAGACCAACTACTAATAAAAAATTTTAAAAAAAACTAATAATAGTAAAACAAGTAATAAAGTAGAAACAACGATGTATAAAGTATACCTATAGGTAGGTACTAAAAATAAATATGTTTAGATAAATAACCAAAACTCTAGCCGCGCAAGGCAAAAAGAGTAAGTCAAAAAGTTGCAAAAATATTTTAACCATGACAAGTAGTTAGGTAGGACTTAGGACGGACCGTAACGCATATCTTGAAATAGTTCTATGAAATTCTAAGAGATAGCGCTAGTAGTTGGTTGTAAAGTCGCCGCGTCGCGGTGGCATAGCAAGTCATTATAAAAATATCTCGGTTCTCCGTATCGCAGCCGACTCGGCCCGAGCGCACGTTGAGATAACAAGCCACAAGCACAACTCACTGACCTTGAGGCAAAAAGGAGAAACAATTTTAATTCCATCTGCGGCGTTTTTCTACATCCAAGAATACTAATAAGCGAGACTCATTCTTAGAACTTGTAGCTTGCACGACTTTGATTGAAACTTTGATCCTTAACCAGTCTTTAATTTATTTTAAGTATAATCATGTTGGATTTCACTAATAAAAAAATGTATAAGTACATTAAAATATAACAGCAAAGTTTAGTCACGTTTTGGTTAGTTTGAGTTTTTCACTCATTTTGCTATTATTTTTTAAATTTCTCCCAATTCAATTTTAAACTTTAGTGCCCTGAATTATACGTTTATAACACAAGTTCATAACTAACTTAGGAACCAACGTTATATTCATTTAGCTTGCGATATAAATGTACTGGATTGTTCAGTCAGAGTTTAGATGTGCCGAAAATTGAGAACAACCAAGCCTCTCTCTGCATATTAAGCGGCTTCCCAGAAGTGAACGAGGCTTTGTGTGACGCACAAACATTATTTACCGTAAATGACCGTAATTCTAAATAGGTCGGCAGTTTTATAGTCAATACTTGCACTACCATTAAAATATTGAGTAGTGAGGATTTTTAAAGACTCAGTTTGATTATAATGTTTAGTATTATTTATTCTTTTTTTGGATACAATTTCTTAGACACTTATCCACAGTCTTCACGAGTATTTAAGACACAAGTTTTAGCCTTTGGTGTATTTAACCTGCTGGTCAAAATTTGTGTTTCACATCTTTAACAGGTGGGTTAGTATACAATGATGGTTAGTAGACAGTGAAACCAAAAGAGAACGTATTCCACGTAACATCGCGGTCACTTTTACAACATGTGTAAATCAATATAGCTGAGCAAGCAATGTAGCTCAGCAGTTCTTTTAACTCCAGGCCATAACTAAATTAAAATACTTAATACATACCTAAATAAAGTACCTAGTTCATGTTTTTATTAATAATTACGAGCTACGGATGTGACCTAGTCAAAGTAAATCATGAAAAAAAAGAAACTAATGTACCGTTAATACCGTATTTGTTTATTGGCTCCTTACAACAATAAAAAAAACTATGATTAAGTAACATAAGACTGAAGAAAACGCGTTTACAACAATCAAAAACACTAAAGGAGCCATGAAAGCTTAATACGTTTTTAAATTGAAATAAATATTACAAAGTCGCTTTGTTTTCCCTATAAGAACTTTGTTAAGTGTATTCGGTTTTCTGTACTGATATTATGAATATGATAATAATTAAATAGCAGTTACAAGTACCAGGCCAAAAATGTCGTACCTATTAAGATTTCACGTTGACTTTATGCAGTAAGTATAAGTAATTAATATTATATAGGTATGATCCGTCGTTATTTGACGATATTTGTCCAAACATAAATTTATAGTCTAAAACAGGAGACTACTATGTTAGCTCTTAAAATATTTGAAAACATAGTTACCCACTTATATTAATTAACCATCTAACCTTACAGATGTAAACGAATGCCTAAATAATAAATTAACCTTACCGAGGCATAAGTAATGCTTAAAGTATAGATACATTTTTAAAGGATAAAATGACATTACAAATTCACGATGTATCAGTGTCATACAGCACTTCGTATTCTGATATCTCGATATCATGTGAAAATAAACACCACTTTTGCGTATCACGTTGCATTTTTATTCGGATAGCACAGGCAGACAGGCAGTCCCAAGCGAGCGGCAACAACGATATAAAAAATAAACCTTTTCGAACCCTACCGCTCGGTTCCCTTCGTGCTTTTTGTTCGTCCGGCCGAACCCTCGAGCGTATTATAGAGGGCCCGTCTCAGTTGTCCCTGCACTCACTCACCCTGTATTGAACGCGGAGCGGCATTGAAGCCGTATCGTATCTGTTGTAAAATAATTCTATGTTATAAAAGCGTTGTCGTCCGCTTGTTATCGCAAGCGTTTTGTGTGAGCGCTATACAAATATGAGCGAGTTTGCTATTCAATCCATACATTTCGATAGTGGAAAGAAATATTTTCCTTTCATAAATATTATCGGAAGAGTTAAAATTACTGACTGCATGTTAAAATTAAAGCCCAATAGCATTATCCTTCTTAACTGTATTCTTGTCAAATCAAAACCAACCATATACCACTTATTTAACTTAGTAGGTATAAACTATCTGTCGTTCCAAGGAACTTTATTAACAACATGCCTATTATTTATTAATCTTATTATTGGGTGGTCCTCCTGCTTTGACAAGCAAAGTACGAAAGATAGAGAACTGTACATAGAGTTAGAATTCTTAAACACACAAGGGGTCACTTTTTCAACCAACTTCAAAAAAATAGGAGGTTATCATTTTGAATTAATGTTTTTTTTATGTTTATTACCTCAGAACTTGGTTATTTATATGAACCGACTTGAATTAAATTATTTTTTTGTTTGATAGGATATACTTTCAGATTGGTCAATTTATATGGATAAATTTTATCAAGATCGGTTCAGTAGTTAAATTTTAAAATCAAAATAACTGAAAAAAATAAATCGTTAAAGTAAACGAAATTGCATATTTTGCTTCCCTGTGACTTTTAGTGGTGTTTACGGTCACTAGAACAGTCCAATTGAAGTAAATAGGTCGACTTACAAACAACGACTAAATATTAAAAAAAAGATTTATTATTATAAATTAACTATTTTCCGAAAATATGTATTTTTAACTTGTAAAAAAATATATTAGTTAATAATACACACGCACGCAATTAGTTAGTACTCCAACATACACTAAAACGCGGAAACGAGCGCTACACCCCTTTCCCACTCAAGTGCCATCATACCTTTACGAATGTAAATGAATTAACTAAATTTTAAGCGACATTTCTTTTAAATAATAATAGTGCTAAATCACTCATTTCTTAAAATATTATTGTGAAAGGCACGAGTTCATCGGTTTGGTAGGTATAAAAACCGATTCCGAGAGAAATAAAAGGTCTTGGGTTCGATTCTCGATTCGGTTAAAGATTTGAATAACTTAATAATGACGTTTAACTAAAGTTATGTAGGTAAGGTATGATAATAGTAAATAAGTCAGAACAATCTATACACAATCCAAATGCTGACTTTGTTTAAAAATAAATTATTTATTGTTTACCGTAGTGTTTAGTTATTTATCTCCAAACAATTTATAGAATAGGCTTTTACTATAGTGGTTGGTAACTTGTTACACCGGTAATCGGTACAGTCGCCTTAATTAAAATATTGATTTTTAAAAGATATACCTACTTATTAATTGTCATTGCTTAAAATATTTTGTCGTTGCGCTTGCTTAAGTCGTTATGTGATTTTGAACAAGTTTTCAGAAGAAGAGACAATAAACTATTAAAAAATCCGCTAAGTATTTGTTGTATCTAAAATTATTACCTTACCTACTAACTTAATAATAAATTGTATGATGTAAGTTTAAGTAATATTTAATTTTAAAAGGATTTAAATCTGCAAGTAGGTACTTAAATAAAGTAAACTGATACAGGGTGTTACATAGATCTTAGATACTATATAAGTTCTAAATGAATAAGGTTAGGTACCTTATTCATATTTATTTATAAAACTTTAGATAGACATGCCCATGACACAATATATCTACAAATTATGTTATTCTAACTACTAATGTTGGTAAATGGGGTAGGTAGCTAAGTAGCCTCGGCAGTGTCTAATTTAAAAAAATGATCAACATTTATGAAAATCCAACTATTTAAAACTGCTCCCTAAGGATCTAAAAAAAACCTCATCATGCAGATCATTTGAAAATAAAATAAGTAGGTAGAGGTACCACTTAAGAAACCGCAACAAAAGAAAGCAATAGAGGAACATATTCTAACTAATAAGAACACACATAAAGATAGGGATCAGAGCACATGGCGATCTATGTATTCTATCAAAACAACAAAGCCGATTGGTGTGACGTTCCACCCCGGTGATATGTACGTCCTACTACCTAAATGCCTTATGTACACCGCTAGTTACTACTTCATGACTACTCCGAGCTCAGTGTGTACTGCAATGCAACGGAAAATATGCGTGTTTACCAAAGTCGTTTCGGTAGAACGGTGTCGTGTGTTGCGTCACGTTGAGGAAATTGATAGTGAACCGAGGTCGCCGTGACCAACATTATCGTTATTGTGTTTCATTATTGCTGATTTTCGTATTATTTCAATAAAATATCTAAACAGTGCAGTGATTTAACCACAAAATGGAATTAATTTTTTCTCATCCCGCTTCTCCCTGTGGGTGGAGGCCAGACAAATGTCGGGCGGACGAGTCACCGTCTGCCCGACTTAACCTTGTCACGTCGAGTGAGTATATTTTTTGTCCTAGATGCGACTTTCTATGGCTAGAATGGCTTCGACATAGGCATATAAGTCTTTATAAAAGTATTTTAGAAGTTTCCTGTCAAATTATAGTAAGATAAATGCATAAATAAGCAAGAAATTAGTCGTATTTCGAATAATAATAGAGAACGTCACAACGAGGTTTGAAACCACAAGATGGCGGCTAGTGGGGAGAACGCGCCCAGTTGGCCAGGTGCTGCCGCCGCGTCGAGTTCGGCGCTATAGCTAAACTACGCAGTGTTGTACATTTTAGAACGTTCACAATGGCTACCGCGAAAGACACGTCTTCTTTCTTCCTTGAGGCAAATGCGGACGATTTTGATAGTGTTTTGCAGTTATATCCACAGGCGATTAAAATAAAAGCCGAACAGAAAATAAAGAAACCAGAGGAGCTCATAAAATTGGACAATTGGTAAGTACGAACGCCTTACAGAGGAGAAAATGCGGCCGTGGCGTGTCAATGAACTTGTATTGTGTGTGTATCCGTGCAAACTGATTTGATAGCTACCTTACCTCCCTCGCGGACTGCATCTCTAGTCCGCGGTCGGCTCATTAAAATCACTGCGTCACGTGGGATCGATGTCAAATTGACACGATCATTTTCCTAAAGCCAGTATGAGGGAAAATATCGTAGCGCTCAGGCGTTTTAAAATGGTGGCTGTCCTTTACGAAATACGATTATAAGTATGACGCGTTTTTAATGAATTTACTAACGTTTTTAGGGGATGTACGGTGTTATTCCCGTGCATTGTCGTATGATAATATAGGTCTCGTACGTAATTCAACAAAAACTGCCATTTTTAGCTATTTTACGATGGATATTGCAATGCTTTGTTGAGTACAAGTCACATCCGTTCAAAATGGTGACTTTGCTTTTATGATAACTTAAATTATTTTGTACCTGAATCGGGTCCTGGTAGTTCATTTGTTAACATTTATTTTAAAAAGAGAATTAATAGATCTGTGCCATTATAAGAACACACACCTGTATTTTTTATAAGGTTTAGGACTTACAACAATATGATATGAGTCATCTTAATACTTCAGTCCCACGAGTTTTATAAAATGTTTATAATTTTCTATTAAAAATTATTGCGTATGGATAAAACCATAAAATTGATTAACCTTGTTTACAGATTATTTTTTTATAATCTAGTTTATTTCTGCTATTCCCCTTATGAAACATTAATACGTACCTAACCTACCTACCGTAGGGTTTTATTTTAGTTCAGCTTGTCATAATATGCATTTTTGGACAGACCTCCTCTAACAGCGGAGTTTAATTGAAATGCTGATGCTGTGAATTCGTGTAGGTAATCTGAATATTTTTCTTCTGAGTTTGTAAGGTATTAGTGTAGATGCATGCCTAATGGTTAGGTACTTATCCTAATATTTTATTTTATGAGTCGTCTGAGTTTTGAGAAAATCTCTAAATCTAGGCTTCAGCGTTTAATTTGTTTTTAGGTACTTATGTTTAATCAAACTCTATGTATGTATGCACTTTAGAGTATTGAAGAAGATAGGTATCTATCTTCCCACTTATGGAACAAACCTACAATTGAATTAGGTAGGTACTTCGTTACTTTTTAAATAATATTACTTAAATTACTTAATTAGTAAAATATAATAAATATATATAAATACCTACTTACCTAAATTAGACTTCTAAAAGTAGTACTTATTTCAAAATTAAATCTAATAGGCACGTACATACCAAAAATATCATTTTATTCTACTAGGTATGTAGTAATAAGTAACCCTATTTTTACGCCAAAATTAAGTTGGGTGCAGTAAGTAAAGGTAAAAGGTGCGGTAAGGTAGGTACTTCATGCTCTAGCTAGATACAAAGCTGATTGTACTAAATAATTGAATAACTAATTAATTTGTTATTTTACCAATGAAGTTATCTATATTAATATTTATTTGTATATTATACCTACACGCTCCATTTTTAAACAGCCCCGAGTTACAAAAATCGTCATTTATAAATAAATATACTTACCATTACTACTAAAATCAGGTTTTTTTTTTTTTTTTTATGACAATTTAAGTTCTAACGTAGATAAATTAGATAGGTATATTTAATAATTTATCTTTATTGCTCAGTCTTTAATTTTTTGTAGGATTTTTATTCACAGAATAGGTAGGGTTTTTTTGTTTAAAAGTCAATGAAGACCTTCGTAGGGATTTTTTAAAAGTATGCAAGTGATTAAACCGACATAATTACTTATAGTACTTATGTATAGATTTTTTCTATTTTGTGAAGATGTAAGATAGTACTTTAAATAGAGGTTTCAGAAAAGACAGGTTTATTTATACAAGTTTTCTAAGCAAAGCAAGTAGTGTTTTATCCTTGACAGTGTTAAAAAATTGCGCGAAAATACTTAAGTTGCGCCATAGAAACTTTAGTCACGGTAATAGAGTGCGTGCGACCCAAGATAAAAAAATCTACCTAGAATTCAACACGTATTCATTATCTTCCCTTATTATCTTCTCCAATATTACATTGATTATAAACGATATTTTTGTTACAGGTACCAAAATGAATTACCAAAGAAGATCAAATCCCGGGGTAAAGATGCGCACATGGTGCACGAAGAACTGGTACAACTCATGAAATGGAAGCAAGCGGTGAGTCAGCATTGTCGGAATTATCTCAAGGTTTCAAGGAAATAAATTTGAACCCGCACCTTTGCTTGGTCCTTCGTTGGGCAGAAACATATGTACTTATCTCGATCTTTGATAGTTTTCTTTTGCAGTTCTATATCAAAAACACGCAAAATATGATTCTCAAAATTAAATTCTTGCAATTCAAATTCCAACTTCTCTACAAACAAATCTTTACAGAGAGGAAAATCGTACCCACAACTGTCATACCTCATCAAGGTGAACACACCACGAGCAGTAATGGCCGAGACGAAGAAGGCGTTCAAGAAACTGCCCAACATAGAATCCGCAATGACGGCACTCAGCAACTTGAAGGGAGTAGGCACAGCGACGGCGTCCGCTCTCCTCGCCGCCGCCAACCCTGACATAGCACCCTTCATGGCGGACGAGGTTGTGCAAGCAATCCCCGAGATGGAAGAGAGTGATTTCACTGCCAAGGAATACCTCAATTTCGTAAACCATATTAAGAAAGTCTGTGATAGATTAAACGGGACTAAGGTGAGTGAGAATTTATGGCCTTCTGTGAATGTGTCTCATCTTGAGAACTTCAAAATACTTAAAGCACCTTCGCTTTGTTCGGCTTATTGTGTGATTTCACACTAGTTAATTCATAAGGAACTCTCAATCGATATGTAAGAGAAAGGGCTTTCTATTTCTTACGACCACGCGTTACAATTTGCACACACATGCCGTAAATCATGAAGAGGGCTTTAACATCGTCTTCACGCATCGAAAACAAATTGTTATTCAATAGTCGCGAAGTACACAGGCCGCCTTGGCTGAACCCACGCTAGATTTCCTCGTAACAGTAACCATTGACCATGATACGACCATCACAATCTCAATCCACCTACTCGATACAGATGTTACAAAGTTACGCTAAAACAAACCCAAGACAATGTAACTACTTAAATAGTACCTAAATCAAAAACTCTAACTAACTAATAGATAATGCTAATGTGTAATTGTGTATGCGACAAGAAGAACGACTAGTATGAATATCAAAATTCAAATAGCTTGTTCTTTGTACGTTGGTCGTTTTGAGAATAGACCAAGTCCACACAAATAACCCTAATTATGCAAAGATAATATTACACTGCAGCTGACAAAGCCTTCATTCTGCTAGAAAATGATATGGCTGGCGATATAGCAACTACGAATCAAATAAGTACTTGCAAAATGAGACTTCTATTGAGGTTTAATGTATGGAAACACGTGAAACAAAACGATTAGTTAGCCGTTTTCTCTTACCTTTAAAAGTTTTGTGTTGATAACAAAATGACAGATAACCCTCCTTCTTCGCAGTCGGGTAAAAAAGATGTAAACGAAATTAACTAACTTTCAGGACCAAAACGGATGTGCCAAGAAATGGTCACCACACAGCGTCGAGCTGGCAATATGGACACACAACATACTATCAGACCTACAACCTGAGCTGCTAGGGAAGGAGCCAATCCAGAGAGCCGTGCAGACGAACGGAGGGTCACCGCTACCGCCCAGTGACGAGAGCAATCTAGAACCACCCACCAATGGCAATGGTGAGTCTGAGTACCAACACTTGCACTCCATAGATATATCAGAATCAGTCTGACTGATTCTAATAACATCAGACAATGGCACTAGATAAGACAAGGGCTAGAGATATTATGAAGCTACATTATACCGGCAAAAATAACAACCGCTGAGACACGTTTGAATAACCGCGAATTAGCAAACGAACGGAGATTCCAAACATAGGTAAAGCGACGAACGACGGGTAATGAGTCTGAAGCTTGCCTGTGCAAAGCTAAAGTTTGCCTAGACCACGTTGGCTTGCAATGTTAGATCTGTATCTAACATTGCAAGCTAACGTGGCCTAGGCAGACAGAATTTTACATGACCAACCCAGAATGGTTAGAATTGAAACCCTGACATGAAGAAACTGGGAGGATGAGAGTAAGGTTATACAACTTTATAGCTGAGTCATGGTTTGTTGCAGGCAAAATAACCGTGGACTCAGTAAACGAGGACACCACGACGTCATGTACTGAAGACTCGATGGATGCGAAGGCGACGTCACCCGCTACTCCAGCTACGCCCCTTTCACCCTCCGATAACTCAGATTCAGCGCTCAGCACACCCAGAGCTAAACGGTAAGTTAACTTTCAGAATCTTTATCTTAAACTCTCCGGAATTCGGTGGATAAAGGCAGTTTAAGAAAACTCGTGGCATTAAAGAGGGTAGTGGCCACTGCACTCCCTGTGCTCGTTTGGGTGACAAAATATCTCGTGATATGATGTGTCATCTATATGATTTTGACGATGATTAGGTCCCAGTGGTCGATATTAGGACAAGGATTTTTTTTCATCAGTGATGTTGTGAGCTGTTTCTTTTTTTTTTTTTTATTATTTAAAACGAGAGTCTATTGCGAACAGTTAGTTATAAGTACCTTTAGGCCATGTTCTAGCTCACCTGAGACGAGAAAAAGATGAATTTTGCTAAGATCAGGAACCAGTCCATTCATAAGACAGATCTTCTCAGTTTTTTTTGCTTACATTCATATAGAAGTAGTCGTGGCTTTTGTGATCGCTTGACGAGGACTGAGGTGAAATAGATAGGAGATAGTGTTGTTCCTGTTCTCTCTTTCAGAAAATGTATGTCTGATAAGATTTGGAACTAGACGATACGACGACGCAGACGGCTGCACGACTTGTCAACTCGATAAGGGGATCTGATTCGTTTTCTCATGACAAAATGTTTTAGTTTCAAGACAGATTATGCAATACAGAGAATGTGGGAGCGAAAGGCCTAGGTTTATGTATGTATATCAGTCTACATATACAGTATACTTGAAATCCTTTCACCACACTGTGTTCGAAATAACTAGGGACACGTTAGGAAGAAGGTTTTTTTAGTTATGTTATGCATGTAATTATTTTATTCCTCTCATTTCGTAGTTTATTTATTAATCAAGACTTTTACCTCAAACACATAACACGCGTCAGTTGTGTTTCAGGCTTTGGGCCTATTATCATCATTTATCTTTCATAGATGTTCCTAGTATAGATGTAGGTACCTACTGTATTTTATTTCTCTGTAATAGATGTGAAAAAATCTATGATTACAAAGTAATTGGTCTCTATGGAGGTCAAACTCGGCTAACGAACTATTATGGATTGTTACTGGTTTCTTCACATTCTGATTGATGGAGTATTGATGGTTCTTTCGCAAGTTGTATGTTGTACCTATGTAAGGTAGTATGTTTCAGTGAACGATAGTGGGTGTTGATTTCAAATGAATTGTCCGAATTGTTATTTGATATATTGGATGGGACTTATAGCATAGGTAAGTGGATGTTCTATCTGCACATATAAAACAACATATCTTGACTGACAGAGTGATCATTATCATCGAGCTGAAACCGCTGTATGAAGAGACTTTTTTTAATCTCTGTTTCTTTAAGCTGCCATCTACAGGCATTTAGCTAGAGTTGTGAAGGATAATTTCGAAGGCATGTATGGTGTTCACCCACTGGAGTACCCATTTTTATTGTTCTCCTAATCTTTCATAAGGTCTTCTGTAATTCTGTAATTCTTTATTGTACACACAAACATATTTTAATACAAATCATAAAAGAAAAGACATGTACAAAGGCGAGCTTAACCCTAATAAGAGTTTTCTTCCAGCAAACCTGAGGTTAGAGAGGCCATGGGAAGTGTGGGGGCGTGTACAGTAACATAAATAATAATGGATAAATTAAAATTATGAAGAAGAAAATATATATAATGTTTGAATATATATATCTATATACATATAATAAATACTACTATGATATATACTAAATAAACTAGAATTAATACCTAATACATAAATAAATATATATGTTACTTATATATATATAAATACTAACATAAATACTGAATATATCACAGTGATAAGTAGTGCTCTTTGACTCTGCTTCTGAAAATGTTAAGTGACTGACTGGCTCTAATAGTGTGAGGAAGAGTGTTCCACAGTTGGTCTTCTTTTTATTCTTGTGAATGTTTTGAAGAGAGATGAAGAGACTTGAAATTTGACTTATATGTCTCAAAATGGACGAGCGCTAATAGCAGGGTTGCACAGGCCTATGTAAATCAAAGCACTGTTTTGGTCATGGGCAAGCGTGTCCTCTAACCATCAGCAGGACATCTAGCTCGTCACTAAAAGGATTTGTTGTTTACATTTTCCCTGAGTCTGAAGTTTAGGCTCTAAATCATTTCTCTGCAGTTTTACATAAGCCACGAGCATTAGGGGCAGGGATAGTTATAAGTAACTTTGTGTAGTTTAAACCACATGGAACCCCAATTTGTGTAAACACGATGTCTATTTTCTGGTGAAGGAGGTAACCGTTGGTTATGTACTGTTGTTGCAGACAAATAGAGGAAGCGAGTTCGGCGGAAGAGAACTCTCTCGGCGACTCGACGGACGCGCCCGCGCCCAAGAAGCTGCGAGAAGCCACCCACTGACCCCCGCGCTCCACCGACTCTCGCGCGCCTATAAATAGCTTTCTAGACTAAAATATTGTACCTAGGTAATTTATTTTTCAATTCCGTTTAGTTGTAACTTAGAATTAAGTTTAAGAATACCGATCGGTTTTGTAAGTTTTATAGGGTATTAATATTTTGGATGCATGAACGCGTCGGCTCGACGGTTGAGATTGTACAATTTCTATGAGAGTGTGAGCGGCCCGATCGGGCGTTAGGTTTGTTTGTAAGTTTTTAATGTTTGAACGTTCGCATCCCGCGTGACATTCCAATAATTGTAAACACGTATCGGCGGCGCGAGCGCGGTAGGGTAAGGCCGCCGCTGTACCGGACCAGATGCCTTGACGCCGCACGGCCGTCACTCACCAATGCCTTATGACACAGTCTGCCCGCAGAGTTTATAACGAGAATACAAAGGTCGTGTTACCCGGGCACCGGGCACACGGGCCCACAATGTAGTTTTTATGGAACAAATATAAGATATTAATTTTATAATGTAGCGTTTTTTATTTGAACTACAATTTGGCCACCCTTCCCGTCGAATAGGACACTAATTACCAAAAACCGTTAAAATTCACACATAATCAGATGACACCGTGGCCTAGTTGGTAGTGACCCTGCCTACGAAACATGGTGTTCCGGGTTCGATCCCCGGCCGGGGAAAATATTTGTGTGACTAACACAAATGTTTGTTCTCGGGTCTTGGATGTTGTGATGTCTTGTATGTGTCCATGCCACCTGCGACACAGCGAATCCTAGTGCATGGGTGTGAGTGAATGTTTATTATTATAATGGAAACAATGACAATTAATTGGATCTTTCATTTATTTACATGCAAATCATCATTACCTGCATCCTTTTTAAGAGCACTTAGTGCTAAACTTATCATAGGTACAACTTCATTTAATTACTTTGCCTATATAGTGACTGCAGTCGTCAGAAAAATTATCTGAAGTAAGTATGTGTAAAGATACAAACCTTACTACTTCCATAGTCCATGGCGATTTGCTTCTACAATGTATTGCAGTTCTTCGGCGAATACTCGCCACTCACGAACCTTCACCAAACACATCCAATGACGTCACTTTACTTTCTTTGATTGGAATTGCACATGACTCAATCTGTACACCCTTCACTTTAAAGTTATGGCCACTATTCATTGGCAAACTAAAACCTGATAAGGCATTATTACAATAGTTAGTAAGTCTTTCACACAGAAAACAAGAGTTTCACTTTTGTCGGCGCAACTGATGGAACTTATTCCACTTTCCCTATTTAAGGAGACTTTTAACCCTTGATTGCAACTTAGTAGTAATTTATCCTTGGCCTTCCGCACTTTCCCTTCATCTCTTCTCTATTACAGGCCTTTGAATATAATAAGTCTGATGGTTCTGTGAGGCGCCCAAATATCAACATTAAAAAAATAAGCCTAACCCTTCAGCGCTTGTCCTCTGCTTTTCCATCTATGATACTCTTCATAAGCCTTTGAATGTATTCAGTCTCTTCGCTTATGTAAATTTCAATTGCGTAATTCAAGGTTGCATCTCAATATCCTAATTGAGCTGTGGGTACAGCACGACGACTTTCCCCGGGGGCATTCTGCCAACGAAGTCAGGACAGCGCAAGGGTCCGAGCGCGCCCAATATAATAAATAAAGTCCTGTACTGTCCTTTTATGATACTCTAAAAGCCTTTGACTTTATTCAGTCTCTTCACTTCTATAATTACAGTAATTAAATGTTGCGCCTCAATATCCTGATTGAGCTGTGGGTACAGCACGGCGACTCTGTTCTGTTATGAGCGCGTCCAATATAAAAAATAAGGTTATTCTGCACTTTCCTATGATAATCTAAATGCCTTTGACTTAATTCGGTCGCTTCACTTCTGTAATTCAATGCTGCGTCTCAATATCCTAATTGAGCTGTGGGTACAAGACGGCGACTTTGTTCCCCGCGGACATTCTGCCAGCGAAGTCAGAGCGAAACAAATGTCTGAGCGCGCCCAATATAAAAAATAAAGTCCCATCCTGCACTGTCCTTCTATGATACTCTTACGCCTTTGACTTTATTCAGTCCCTTCACTTCTGTAATTAGTGTAATTCAATGTTGCGCCTCAATATCCTGATTGATCTGTGGGTACAGTACGGCGACTCTGTTCCCCACGGACATTCTGCCAGCGAAGTCAGGACAGCGTAAGGGTCTATGCGCGACCAATACAAAGAATAAGGTTATTCTGCACTGCCTTATGATACTCTAAATGCCTTTGACTTAATTCAGTCTCTTCACTTCTATAATTTGTGTAACTCAATGCTGCGCCTCAATATCCTGATTGAGCTGTGGGTACAGCACGGCGACTCTGTTCCCCGCAGTCATTCTGCCAGCGAAATCAGGACAGCGCTGGGGTCTGAGCGCGACCAATATAAACAAATAAGGTTATTCTGCATTGTCCTATGATACTCTAAATGCCTTTGACTTTATTTAGTCTCTGTACTTCTGTAATTCAATGTTGCGCCTCAATATCCTGATTGAGCTGTGGGTACAGAACGGCGACTCTGTTCCCCGCGGACATTCTGCCAGCGAAGTCGGGGCGGCGCGAAGGTCTCGGCGCCCCCAACAGAGCGTCAAGCACATTCCTCGGCGCCCAGATCTCGCTGCCGCCGCTGCCGGCGCCGACCGGAGAGAGAGGAGAGTCGGTGGTCGCTCTGATTACCGTCGCTCGGTTTTCACCTGGAATATCAATCAATCAATCAGTCAATTTTTATTTGCGTCAAATAAGGGTACTCAACAAATTATATAAATATATTTAGTAATAAATCCGCTTAATTTCTAAACAAAGGTTTTAATTAACTTAACTTTAGTTCAACTAAACCAAAGAGTCAAAGAACAGAAAACCAAAGTTTAAAGATACGACACGTGTTTCGCCTCTACACGAGGCATCATCAGGAGGTGTGGACTCGCCGAAGTTTGAAACGAGAGTACTCATACAAGGATCTTATTGCTAAAAATGGTGTTGCCCGCTTACTTCGACCACTGTGACATGCAAAAATTAATTAATTTATCGAAACATAATAAATTTATACTAATAATAATAATAATTTCATATTTGATATTTGAATGATACTGGACTATTGACGACGAAAATTAGTCAAAACTAGTTCTGACTAAGGGCGTCGGTCAATATTGGTTTTGACTATTTTTTCTAGTCAATATTGGTTTTGACCGATGCTCTTAGTCAATACTACAATTTTGACTGATTAACTATCGGTTAAAACTCATAAAAGAATACCAGGAATATATACGTCATTGCCAACTAGCTTAACCAGCTGTTCAATAAACTGCCTTTTGAAGCGAGTGTACAAAACCTAATGAAAGAAAATCATCTAAGGCAGATAGAAAATGGGTGAAGGTAGGTAGAAAAACCCAAGCAACATTAGTTTTGACCTTTCACCAAAGTCAAAACTAGTTTTGGCTGATGTTCGCGGTAAATATTGGTTTTGATCGGTTATAAGTTTTGGTACATCCATACCCAATTCCAGTCAAATCAGTTCAGTAGATTGTGTAATTGAGGAAAAACATTCATCTATTCAACCATCCGTCTTCACAAATTTAATCAATGCGCAATACACTTCAGTGCAGACCGTTGTAACCCCTAACTTCTTCTTATCGTGTCACTAGTTCTTTCAAACCAGTGTGGTGAAAGGATTTCAAGTGCGCCTCGAAGAGGCTCCTCTCGTGCACTCGACACATGTTTTCGAACTTTTTTGGTTCTACGACATGCCGGTTTCCTCACGATGTTTTCCTTCACCGTTGCGAGAACGTGGGATGCAAACATAGATTTTATCGACCGAAAAAACCTATTTACGCATGACTGCCACCGGGATTCGTACCCGCGACCATCAGATCGCAAGGTAAGGGCCTCATCCAATCGGCCACCACGTCCTCAAACCCCTAACCAGAATTACAATCAGGATTACCGTCGGTGTGGTTGTGCGCGCGGCACTCCTGCAGAACGCGCAGAAGCGTGCGATGCGCGGTGGACGAGGAATGCGCGCGGATCAAAGCCTCCAACTCGCTCCACACTTGCCGCCATTGCTCCTCGCGGCGAGCGCTCGATTTTATCCTACAAGGACAATTATACTTTTCAACTGACTTCAAAAAAGGAGGAAGTTATCAATTCGGTTGAATGTTTTTTTTTTCTCACCTTACTTTGTTGTTCATGAAACGAATTGAAATATTTTTTTTTTTGTTTGAGAGGTTATACTTTCAGATTGGTCCCATATAAATTTTATCAAAATCGGTTCAGTATTTAGTTTTTAACTCAAAATAACTGTAACACAAAAGTCGTACCATGGAAGGTATTCTAGTAAATAAAAAAAAGAAGTAACGCGGTACTTTCCTGATGGTAACAGATCACGCCAGCCCATAATCAGAACAGTTCTACACAGGACTTTGATTCACATATGCCAGTGCTACACTGCTTCAAGCCTCGTTCACTATAAGACATTCTGTTCTGGTGTTCGGTCTCGAACCATTATTTCACAAGCTACCGTACCCTTCAAACCGGGACACAATACTATTTGCACAGTAGCTTGAAGAAAGGCTTCAGATGCTTGCCTGCCTATGGCCTGAACAGAGTTATCAACATGTAATGTACCTACTTTTTAGATTTTAATCTACCTAGATTAAAATCTAAAAACCACGCTTTTATGCTTAAGCGAGATATAGAATTTGCTGATTGATATAGAGTTTTATGCTTTTAGAATGCATTGTCATTGAGTTGTGAGCTACACTGCAAGTTACTTATAGAGGTTTTATGCTTTTAGAATGCATCGTCATTGAGTTGTGAGCTACACTGCAAGTTACTTATAGAGGTTTTATGCTTTTAGAATGTATCGTCATTGAGTTGTGAGCTACACTGCAAGTTACTTATAGAGGTTTTATGCTTTTAGAATGCATCGTCATTGAGTTGTGAGCTACACTGCAAGTTACTTATAGAGGTTTTATGCTTTTAGAATGTATCGTCATTGAGTTGTGAGCTACACTGCAAGTTACTTATAGAGGTTTTATGCTTTTAGAATGCATCGTCATTGAGTTGTGAGCTACACTGCAAGTTACTTATAGAGGTTTTATGCTTTTAGAATGCATAGCTACCCTGAAAGTTTCAGACGGAAAACTAATCTGAAAGTGCTCGAAATTAGAGTTTCAAGATTCCACCCGGAAAGACAGGGAGACAGACAAGAAAGGGACTTAATACAAACGTTGTAAATAAAATGAAATGAAAGACTGACCTCAAGTTGGTGGACAATGGAGGAGTGGGAAACTCATGCCTTGTCTCCATTCCGAGGAGACTCAACAGTACATTCCGACACGTCTCCAGCTCGTCGTCTGATAGCGTTTCTTGTACCACCAGTCGCGTCAGCGGTTCTATTACCTGCCATACATAAATTTTAATAATAACAAGCTGAAAGTTTTTAAAAACTTAAAACCCGACTGCTAAAATATTATACTTACATACATTGATTGCCAATTCATTATTCCAAATTATATTTAAACATATGATTTATACATTTTTGTAATCTCCTTTTAATTTTCTTCATTTTGATAACCTACTCGATAGGTTTGGTTAACAAAAAAATTTCAAGACCTATTAGATATCGCCAAAAATCCGCTATTATCGGGTTTTTAGTCTTTATAAACTTAAAGCTTGTTAGAATTATAATTAGATGCTTAGACTACAAGTCATCGGGAGCAGATATGACTCGCCCATCATGCAAACTTTCAAGCGAGTTTTGATCCAATAGGCTACTCCGCTATTGGATAAAAGCTCGATTGGAGGTGCGCATGATGATAGATTTTTTTTTTTGTAATTTTGTCTTTTTAATGTTTTTATATGGATCTAAATTAGTTGTCCGAAATAAATATTTTGATTTGATTAAGCTCTTCTTACCGCTCCCAAGTTGAATATAAGCGTGGAGGATATGGTGAGGGGCCAGTAGTTAGTATGCCGCTGCAACCTCGCTCTCGCCCGACCGTTAGCGCCCGATCCACGCAAAGGTTGTAGTTTATTTTGATGCATCAACGCACCAAACTCCTTTATCCTGACGAAGAAGGATATATTGCTTTGTTAAAGTACGATGACACACAAGCTATTTACAAGCTGATTGTTGGCGTTTTTAAACGCTAGCGTGTGACCGTGTTAGCTTTTGGGAAGGATTGTCAACAAGCTGATTGTAAAAACACCGATGACACTGGGCGACTTAACACGCTACAAACGAAGTCGCTGGCGTGTAGCGTGTAAAAAAGCGGTGTGTCATCGTACTTTTAATCGCGTCTCGTGTAAATCAGACATTACCATTGATACACGAACGCGACGCTTCAAACCGGGATACAGTAAACACTTGTCCGGAATGTCCGGTACTTAGCGCATCTGTCTAGAAATACCTTAGTATGATGAACATAACATTTTTTAAGAAAATCACATAACTATTATAACGGTAATGTACTTATTACTAATTCTAAGCATTAGATAGTTTAGTCTGGTCAGTATCTAATGTTTAATAGTGATGTAAGTACTACTTATAAGTTTATTTAGTAATAAATCCGCTTGATTTCTAAACAAAGGTTTTAATTAACTTAACTTTAGTTTAGAACTTTAGTACATATTACTATATTATAAACCAAAGAGTCAACGAACAGAAAATCATAGTTTAAAAATACGACACGTGTTTCGCCTCTACACGAGGCATCATCAGGAGGTGTGGACTCGCCGAAGTTCGAAACGAGAGATCTCGTGTCGTATCTTTAAACTTTGTTTTTCTGTTCGTTGACTCTTTGGTTTATAATATAGTAATATGTACTAAAGTTCTAAACTAAAGTTAAGTTAATTAGTTATAAGTTAGTGTCAATATTGTATCATTAATATTATACATATTAGACGATTCGTTCAGTACTTTTAGCTTGATCGAATTACAGACGTTGCTTATGGCGGAAATTCGCTTGTAAACCGACTAACTAAAATTTTCTAATTATAGTTTAATGATTTTCAAAAGGAATTTTATTGTTGCAAGGCGTTACCTGCAGGGTACCGTCTAGATGGCTACCATCACAGTGTCAGATATTCTGCCACAAAGCCGTAATGTGTAAGCATTTAACATCAAGAGAATGTCTTGCTCATATCGTCACTTGTTTATCAAAAAATTATATAAATATATTTATAAATCCGCTCGATTTCTAAACAAAGGTTTTAATTAACTTAACTTTAGTTTAGAACTTTAGTACATATTACTATATTATAAACCAAAGAGTCAACGAACAGAAAACCAAAGTTCAAAGATACGACACGTGTTTCGCCTCTACACGAGGCATCATCAGGAGGTGTGGACTCGCCGAAGTTCGAAACGAGAGTTCGAACTTCGGCGAGTCCACATCCACACGAGCGGATTTATTACTAAATATATTTATATAATTTGTTGATATTTATGGATTTCCGCAAAGTAACGCCTGAATAAATCAATTGTCACTTGTTTAGATGAAACAAAAAAAAATACCTGTAATCTGTAACCCGTCCTCCAGCGCCTTCAGAAAGCGCCGGTGGGTCGTCATAAGGCGTCCTCCCGCCCAGAGCACCGATCCACAGCTCGCCGCCTTGCGCCGCTAGGACGTGTGACGCTGATCTGCCCCCGCCTTTCCTGCGAAGGTAACATACAATAGCATCTACAGGTATCTTCACGGTTTAATAGCGCTGACCTTGAATGAGCAGAAGTTGTGTTTTAGATGTGTTTGGCGGGAGGGGTGCAACGCGACAGGGAAGGCACCCAGCGCGAGCGCCTATTGGTCTCTTAGCCACCTTCCCGCCGGCTCGACTCACTTCACTTGCGCGGGGCGGCGTGACGCGCCACAGCGGCCCGTTACAGCCGCTCGTGCCCCCCTCTGCGCCTCTAGGCATCGAACTTTTATTACCTGGGTACTTCGAGAGTGACAGATCGTCCGTTGAGCAGGAAGTTGACGAGACAGGCGGATGGGCGGGACGCGACGTCAGCGGGCGTGACGCGCCACAGCGGCCCGTTGCAGCCGCTCGCGCCGCCTTCTGCGCCTCTGGGCGTCCACCAACGAAGCACCACCTTTGGAGGTCATTACAGCATATTATTATTTATTTATTTGTACAATTACACTCGTTTATAAACTACTAATAGTTCAATAAAAAAAAAAAGCTCGAATGACCTTGGAGACACTAAAGAATATTCAGCTTAGACTTCGAAGAAATCTTTGCTAAAATTTCTCAATTTTACTTATATACGTTTTTATTTAACTCGATCGGTCTTTATACGGGGGATGGATGCGAAACGCGATGTTAAATACCTATATGTTCTCAATGCAACGTAGTGTTTGTAAGTGCCTCAAGCCGAACAGCATTAGATTTACTCATACAAAATTGCATAGAAAATGAAATTGTCATTGTTTGTTTTATTTAGAGATAAAATAAGACTTACCGACTCCAAAGCTTCAGCGGCAGTTTGCGCAGCCCTAAGTCCAGAGTGTGCGTCAGCAGAGTGTATGATTTCAACGTCGTAGTTCGCACTCGAACTAGCGTTTTGCTCTTCCTAGAACATAGTCTTTCTAAAACCACAGGTCTCAGATACGTTCGGCGTTCGGCTGTCACAGAGATATTTAAATAGCTCTAAAAAATTCGAGTTTTGGCAGGAACGTGAGAATAATATGGCGGTGGCATTGTAATATTTAACAAAACTTGTATTACTTTGAGTGTTAAAAGTGTAAAAACGGTGGTTGATGAATAGTATAATGCTGTAAAACGTGACTTTTCGTTTTGGCTCCAAAACTCCATAGAAGCCTCTTGTAAAGTCGCCACCACCACGCCTTTACAGGGTCATAAACTAACTTGACCACGAATGCGATAAATTACTTGACACTGGCTTAATACACAAAAAAAAAACAAACTTAGGTACCAAATTATCATACCTTCATAGGAATACCAGTGACGGTAGTGACGGCAAGCTTGTAATGGGGAAGGACTAAACGGCCCAACAATGCGGCTAGCTGGCTAGCACGAGTTACAATTACTTCCACGCCCATTATTCCTCCCATCTGCAAATATAAAATGTTATCCTACTGGTAAGAAATCAAATCACCTCTTCCCATGACTAGAATAGTGGTTAAACAGTATAAATTGCATTTTTTATAGTCAGTCTAGAGTTACTGCACTAAAAATATACATTTTGCTAAATATTTTATAACAAAATAATTGTGGTAATGGTCGCACAGCGAGAGTCAGCATGGCCAACACATTCAAAAGTATGCTTGTGCAGTATTTGTTGGTGACCTGTCAAAATTAACATGCAAAATTTGTCAAAGATTAGTGAAATTGCTTATGTGTGAGTATTTTGACAGCAACTCTTGTTGCGTGATCTATATAGAGTAGAGTGTATTTACCTCAGAAAGTGGCTGATTGTTGACCATTGTTTCCGCTTTTTCTGGTGTCACATTTATAATTACCAGATGACAATAGTGTATTGACAAACACCTGAAAAATTAATAAAATAAATTAATTTTCTTATAACCAAAATATTGGCATCACGTGCATGGTGTTGGTGTCTAAAATCAATGCACCAAAACTACTAAATACTAAACCAATTGAGCCAGTAGTATTAATCAATATTGATATTGCTTTTGAACCATACTTATACTTAAAAACTAAGGCTTAATTCCCACTGATATGGACGTGACTGGCAGAGCATTTTCAGGGACAAATAATTTTAAACATTATCTACGACTTATAAGACCAGTATTGCAGGGCCCTTACAGGCCGTGCGCGGCGCCAAGCGGCCACGAGGGACCTGTCAGCAGTCTTTCAATACTGGTCTTCTTTTTTTTTTTTTTGGCTTCACATCAAAGGTATATCTATAGCCAGTGTCAAGTAATTGGAGAGATTATTTTGTCATAAGTCAGAGTCGATAAGGCAAGTCATGCCCCTGTAAAGTAGTGGTGGTTGCGACTTTACTAGAGGCTTCTAGGGAGTTTTGGAGGCAACACGAAAAGTCACGTTTTACAGCATTACACTATTCACCAACACTCATACACATTCACGAGCACTTAATGGATAAAGAACCACCGATTTTACACTTAAACACTCAAAGTAATACAAGTTTTGTCAAACAATTTAATGCCGCGAAAGCGCCATTTTAACGTTCCCGCCAAAAACTCACTGGTCTTCTTAATAAGGTAGAAAATGTTTAAAATTGTTTGTCACTGAAAGTGCTCTACCGGCGTTGCCATTCCAGTGAAAATTGAGCCTTACTTATGCAACTTTTCATCCTGGTGCTAAGTAGGCAAAGCTGTGAGGACTAGGCAGCAGCCAGTTTACAAAAAAAATCATGAGATAGAAGCATTCTTCAAAATAAGGTTAATGGGATGGCTCACTCTTCATTTTGTGAAGCCGGACTCTGATTGGCTGACTGATTTGTCTGACTTTGAGCCAAAGAAGCCTTCTTATTCTGCTGAAGAAGTGCATTCAGGGCAATTTCCGCCAAACTCCTTATTGAGTCATCATCTCTGGCACTTGTTATGCAGATTATGCGACCACTGAAATAAAGGAAATTTCAAATAAAAACTATTTTCTGGAACTAGACTAGACTCCTAGTCTCAAGCAGATTTAAAACTCACTGGCTAGTTTTATTCAAAGGTGACAGGTTTCGTACGGGAGTAATGTAATAAGCATAATGGAAAAAAAGCTGAAATAATACATTGGTCAGGGCCTATTTTCAATATCACCAGTAGCGATTAACCACCAATATATCAAGTCTTGAACAAAATGTGCTCTGCTGCTTTGAAATTATCAAATATCTGCCCAGAGGACATCATAATTAGAAGTAAGAATTGAGATTTACTGGTTTTGAACTTGTCTTTCAGAGTCTGGATTGTCGGCCTGCTGTGGTGAAGGTTCACCAAGGGACTCGATGGCGGCACACAGGCCCACCACATCACCGCCTGCTCCACGACGCACCGGACCCACCAGGCAGAGGCCATTTGTTATCTAAACAGACATTAACTTAAACATCATCAATATAAAAATCGTCTTGGTCCTGACTGACTGACAGACAATGTACAGGTCAAACCACTAGACATAGTTCCTTGAAACTTGGAGGATGGAACCAAGGAATTTTGAATGTGCAACGCAATGTAGCGAGCGTAAGCTAGTAATGTTATAAAGTGAAGGGAATAAGGATTGGTTTACATTACTTACATGAGCCAAATTTTGCTGAGACACCGCCCAAGTATTCAGTATGTGTGCCGATGCATCACTGACTATGAACCGCACCTAAAAATTAAGTAGGTACACGATGATGTAGATAGAAGGTATTGGAAGAGGTTATTTTTGGTACATTCTTGAGGTAGGTCACTCACCAGTTTTCCATCGGGAAACAAGTCCCATACTATCCTGCAGTATTCGACAGCTGCTTCAACGCTACATGTCCACAGCGATTTACAAATAGGAGGAAGAGGCACAAAACCGGGCCCTCGGTTTTTGGAGAGGTCGAAATCTATCGGATAGTCTGATGATAACCCAAAGTAAGGTGTGTGATCTAACACAAATATCGTTTTGTGATTTGTTGAGTACATGGTGCATGCAATGCAATCAAACCAAGAGTTTTAGAGCATATTTTAAGTTTTATTTTGTTTGTGCTCTTGTATTGATGAAACGAAACAAACAAACACCATAACACCATTGAAAAAGAATGAATGAAGATGATTGATTTGCTTCATAGTTGATAGCATATAGCAAACATGGCTTGCTAAAGCTTATTTGATCACTCGTGGACTTCACTTTTTGTTATTTCCGGGTCAAAGTACTTCTGTTTTAGAAATATTTTGACTACGGATAAAGTTAACATATTTTCGATACTGATTTTACTATAGAGTTGAGGATTTACTGCTTTTATTTTATTCCTTAAAGTTTTGAGAGTATAGTATACATATTTGAGCTTAATTTTGGCATCTAAAATAAAAACTACTAGATTCTACCTTTTTTTTTTTGCAGTAGCAACATTTAACAACCAGAGACAATTTTCTCTAGACAGCTGTGCGCACTAGTGAATCCAAGATTGCTTGATTCAATTCAATGCTAAACATCTGATGCGAAATGAACGAATAATTTTGGAAATCTGTTTGCCAATTATTGAGGTACTAAACTGAACGAGAACACGGCTCAAAGTCTTTGAATTTGTATAGTAAAATTTGTATTATTAAGATGGTGTGTCTCTATAAAAAAGGCGATCTTATATATTGAACTTTGAATCTAAATCCATTGCGATATAAACAAGCAACCAAGGGAAAATTGATCCTGCTCTATGATAGCAATGCTATAAATCTCAGTCAATGTTACTACTGTTTCTTTCGAACAGTAATTATTTTTCTCAGCAGATTGGTAATAATATAGATAAAAAGTAACTGTAGTAAACCATTCCTAAGAAACAGAATAATTTTAGGTACAAAGCGTCTAGTTTCAAAAATTGTCCTCTGTAGTAAAAAAATATGGACATGTCCATTTTAATTGTATGCTGGCAACTGTGTGAAGGAGACACAGCTACTGAAAAGTGATTCTCTCGAGAGACCGTTTATCCATAGACCTAGATTTAATAAAAAAACAACATTCAGTCGCTATATTATGTGTGCATTGGGTACCTACCTACCTGCCGAGCACATAGCTAAGATAACATAGATATATATATTTAGCTATAATTTCAATTAGAAAAAAGAAATCGATTAAAATCTAGTTTCTAATCGAAGTCAAGCACTATGGTGAAGATGCAAGAAGCAAAGAATGAATGAATGAATGAATTCATTCAATATGATGATGACGGATGATAAAAAATTTAATAAAATGGTGCATTCGTCGATCAAACCGGGGCACACTTTTGAAGCTAGAAATTAAATTATCATCCACCATTTTGTTTATTTTTGCGAATAAAACTCACTACTCAGTTCAGCTAAAGAAGCCCTATTAGGCTTCTACCAAAATAGTGATACAGCTACTCTGGCCATGATTCTAGGCTATGGAATGTGCCACTAAATCGTACAATAAAACTTAGCGGTTCGTGTGAAATTCTCGGACATCGTTCGTGCCGCAAGTAAACACACTTTGAAAATTAGCACCATATCCTCAAAGAAAATTAAGAATACAAGTACTCAAGGAAACCGAGTCGATGAGAAAGGTTCGTTGAAGTTTGTTCAACGGATTTTGAGCAAGTGTAAAGGGGGCAATCCCCTGGCGTTCAAGGTATTGAGAGTTGGAGATTGTGTGATGAACAGTGGAGATTAGTTGATGTGAGCTAACGTGTAGCGAACTGTTTATCCAGGATATAACGAAAGGTGGCGGGCGAGAGTCCCCAGTGGCGCGTCCGGCAAATATGAACCATACGCCTGCTCCTGACAGGCCGCACCAAGATACCAATGCCACTAATGTGATCAAAGTTGAGAAGATGGAGACACAAGATGGTAAGTATCTAACTAAACTTCTTTGCCACACTCATTTCAAACCTAACATAGTTGTAAAATCAGATGTTCTGCTCTGAAACCAGTCATTTATTTAATGTTTTCATTGATAATTTTCATGCTCAGAGTCAATGAATGTGTTATCAAATGTTATTGTGTCATATATGTATTTGTATACCAGTAGGTACAATGGTAAAACATAAAAGTTTATTGTTGTCGATAACCTCAAATGTTATATGACTTTGTGTTTTTGCTGATGCCAATTATTTGCGTTCTTTTGTCCCACATGCCATAAATTAATGCTTATACATACAGAAAAGCAACATATCAAAATTGTAGTTTTAGATCTTGTGGCTGTATTCAGTTCTTTGTTTGAAAAGTGCAAGTTGTAACACTAATAAACAGTTCTAAAAATAGGTGTCTACTTTGCATTGATGTTTTTGGCTAAATTATGAATTGTTAATATTAGTTTACAATTTACATGCAATGTATTTGTAACGCACTGCATTCCTTTAGATCTTGTCCGTAAATATGATGTTCATGTTGTACATAGATTGTGAAGTGAGATCAGACACAAATATAAGTGACAATAATATTCTCTGTAACTTCTAAGATTGTTTACCATTGTTGACAGCCAAATCCTTAAATTATTTTAATGCCAACTATTGGCGAGAATAGCTAGGCGCTCTCCTGATGGTAAGAGATCATATCTGCCTATGACCATAATAGTGCAACACACAGCTATGATTCCCATAGGCCGGTGCATTATTGCTAAAACATACTAACTTATCTTCAGGTGAGATTTATTTTAAGTATAAAATGGAGATCAGAAAAACTATTTAAGCCTTAAATTTTAATATTTAATAGCCTTTAAAAACGTTTTTCTGATCACCTTTCTCTATATTGTCCCATGAAAATAAGGACATAATAATGTTAAAGAGTTATCAATATTGAAACCATTATGGTTTCAGCATTAAACTTTATTGTCACTTCAGATAATGTTTTATCAGCGTTTATCAGTTTTCAAAATTTCATAAATTTCTGAAATATCTGACTCACTTAGAGTATTTTAACATTATCTATCTACTGTACCTACATGAAACAGATACATGGTAAGTAAGAAATTGGACTGCCTACAAATTTATCTGCCCAGATTTACATAAAACAGTAACTAGCTAGTCCTGTTAGGTAGATTTATTCTCAAACAGATCTAGATGACAATAATGATCTCCACATTAAATACCAATGATAAAATTAATTTGATAAGTACTAGATACAACATTTTCCAAAGATTGTGAGTTTGTTGAACTGAATGTAAATATTTTTTCTAGAATTTGTTTTGTTCTGCTTATCTGATATTGTTATCACAAAATCAATATTATTGTTCAGTTCTAGTGGTTATAGTAAAATAATTTATACTTATTTTGCCCTCATGTATTAGGCTAGATTCTAGTCAAGGACAAATTCTGAATATAGTATAAGGTGGATTGCTATCTTGACTAAAGCTTAAAGACGAAATTATTTAAGAAGTTATTGTTAACTATGATCATGTTTGATTTCTTTAGGAACTTGAAAATGTAATATCCTTGAAAGTTTTGATAAAACAGCTAAAAAGTTAAAAAAAAACAAAGTGCCATATAGATTATTTTGTAAATACTTTTAGTATGAAACCTATGCCAATGTTAAATACCTGGCTAGTTTTAGATTAATGAGGGTGTCAAATTAAAAGTGTCAAAAGAAGTAAAATGTCATTTGAGAAAAATAATCAGTGATTTGTTTGAAATCTGTGATATTTTGTTTCACTAAATAAGATAACTGCTAGCACAGGTATACTAAAACACAATTTAAGATACATCTAGTTTGAATAATGGGTACATTATGTATGAGTAGAAAGTTAGGAACATTAATTCTTATCTGGTAAGTAATGTAGACTTGTTTAACATACCCTTGGATTAATAGAAAACTTCATTATTAATATGCCACCGCACAGTATAGGCTAGGCCTTCACTATTTTTTATAATATATTCTTGAACTAGTGCTTGCTCCTTTGTTTTTGAGTAAGCACAATGTTCTTAAATGAAAAATTTCACTCACTAAGCCGAAACTATCCAAGATCTGGGTTTATCCAACATACAAGGTCTGTGGGGTAACAAAACGACAACACAGTGTGCCAGATATAATACTGCCAAGTGCTAGAGAAATATAGTAGGCTTTCAAAGCTGATTAAGTGGTCTGAACGCTACGGCAGTTATTTAGCTGTGCTGCATCAGATTTTGTTTTCAAACAACTTAGAAAAGCAAGAGGTTCTCAATTTGTTTGTTTTGTTTTTAAATATAGAACTTTGTCTTATCATTTATCAACTAATTTGAAAAATCTTTTTTTATTTGAAAGGATATACTTTCAGATTGGTCCCGGTAAATCGGTCGAAAATCGGTTAAGTACTTTGGTTTCTATATCAAAATAACTGGAATATAATGTAATTCAAGTTAACTAAATTGCGGATTTTACTATCCTGTGTACTATTCGGTCACTAGAATATGTAGTCCCAATCAAAGTCAGTTGTAATATTTTCTTTTAAAAAGGTCTTATTGTCATTGATTTTATTAGGCAGGCGTGATTGCTAAACATCAGGAGAACGCCTTTCTCTACTCACCCCATGTGTGCCAGGACTCTTGTTTGATTCAATGTTTGATAATTTCAGTGGAAACTGAAGAGACAGCTACAGAAAAGACCTGGGAGGACGATATGATGAAGGGACCTAATGGCGAAGTCGTAATGGCTGATCCTGTCAAGAAGGAAGAATCCACATCTTCTGATATGCCTGTAAGTTAGTTTACTAATATACTATGAACTAGTTGCAGCAACTTCGTTTGCATCGCGAATTATCCTAATTAATTTCTTAGTACGTGCAGACTTCTTGACGAACTATCCCACGCAAGTTCAAGTCTCTACGTTCAGTGGTTTAGCTTATACGTTGTCTGTCAATCAGTCAACTAGCCTTTTATATCCAATAATAACTAGCTGGCGCCCGCAAATTCGTTTGCCAATTAACCAAATTCCTTTCCTAGTAGGTTAGGTACATGCTTACACTTCTTGACGTACATTCCCTCGAAATTTCAATCTCTACGTCCCGTGGTTTAGCCTGTGCGTTGTCTGTCAGTCAGTCAGGACTAAAAATCCGAGTATCTAGCTCGTGCCAGTGCGCAAAAGCTCGGCTCGGGCGTCGCAATTGCCCCGTTTTCACGTCATTTTGTTGTTTATATGTTTTAAATATTGGTGATGTATAATTGATAATAATAATGATACTTTATAAATGCCACCAACAACGCATTGGGGATGGCTGAATTTTATTTGAACAGAATATAAAGTCGCATGTTAGCAGTGGTTTGACTTTGGTGTTAGTTACTAAAATAATCATGGTATTCTCTATTTAAAGTTTTAACCGACTTCTCACTTCATGTTTTACTAAGTGCAACATTGGTTTACTAGAGATAGTTAACAGTAAATCTTCATACACGCATGTTTACATTCTTAATACCAGAGTTGTATGTTAGACCTGGTATAATGCAGGCATAATTTTCAATTCAAATATCAGCCTTGCCTGCTTGACGCGACTCGGTGCCGTTACGAGGTGCTAAATCTTTTGACATCATCATTTGAGTCTATAAATTGCATTCTAAATGGATGAATATTTTCCGCGCGTCACCAACGCGTTTTACTATAATGCATCAAGTGTCGTCCTATAAATAAAACGATCCTATAAATAGAAGGCCTTTAATAAATTAAAGCGCTTATTTTCTGTAATAATCTGTAGGCGTTTTATGAACGTAAACAAATACTAAGTGCCTCCTGTGCCTACAACACAAGTACCATACTTAGTGTAGGCACTGCACACCAATTAATGCTACACAAGCCATCTAAATGATTGAAATGAAAATTATTGTCAAAATGAAATGCGCTTTATTCCTTATTTATTATTAATTTGACACAAACAGTAACATACAGACTATAGAACCCAAGGCGTTACAGAGTGGAGCTAGGTAGACAAGTGCCGTAGCGTAAACCTTGCTCACCTTATCGTGTTTGATATGCCTCCTGCCTGACAAACGGAAGAACCATTCTTACTATTTTTAATGCATATGAACTAACCGCCACCTAGCTCTTAAAGTCTTGTTTTTCAGGCTATGTAGCCCTGCTTAAGGCATGTGGCTTACCGATGTATTATTGTCAACAAGGCCAATTGCAATCAAAACTACAAACAAATCTCGATTCACACATCTTGCTAGGCTTATCAGTGCGTTTGTTGTAGCTGGCATGCCTCGACGCCGAAATGGAGGATGACGAGGCGCGTTCAGAAGCGACCTTCCGTTATGTGGTCCAAAATTTCAAAACGCTGAAGGACACTGTTCTATCGCCGCCTTGCTACGTCCGCAACCTTCCATGGAAAATAATGGTCATGCCGCGCCAAGCGCAGTCGCCGGACAGGCAACAGCAGAAGTCTTTAGGATTCTTCCTTCAGTGCAATGGAGAGAGTGAGTCGTCCAGTTGGTCGTGCTATGCCATGGCAGAGTTGAGGCTCATCTCTCATAAGCCGGAGACCGAGTCGTTTTCGAGGAAGATTCAGCATCTGTTTTACAGGTAATTTCCTAATGATAATCACCTATTTAGATGTGCATACAGTCCATGCCACGAGACAATATGCTGGCAGGTCGATTTTTATGTCCATATGCGTCCGTTAATATATGAGTTTACCTAGTTCGAAGCTGATTGGGCCAGTCAAGCACAAGATCGAGCAGAGTGGTAGAAATAAATGGGCTGAAAATAATTATAATAAATACACAATGTGCGTCCATTTCGACGTGTACGTACCACAAATGTGCACTGCATAGATTGTATCATGAATTTAGTTATAATACGAGATGGTATTCTGCATAGTGGTAGTTTCCGAATCCTTACGCGCACTGCATGTAAGGATTCGGAAACTACCGCTATGCAACTTTGACCTGTTCCTCCTCTAGGAGTCACCGAGTACTATAATTTCCTTCAGATAGTGGGTCATTCGGCCGGGCTTTTTCGATAGACACTTTGTGGGATTCATCCTCACTTCGACCTAGGTAGTTCTCCTAGAAAGGCTACCCAGAAAGAAGTATCTGGGCAACAGTCGCTAATGGAACATTATACAATTTGCAGCAAAGAAAATGACTGGGGCTTTTCCCACTTCATGACTTGGGGAGACGTTTTGGACCCGGACAAGGGTTATGTGAAGGACGACGCGATCACTCTCGAAGTTCACGTCACGGCCGAGGCGCCGCATGGTGTATCATGGGACTCTAAGAAACATACTGGATTTGTTGGTAAGCATCTAAGGCAGGCCAAATCGCGTTGTTTTGTTTACAAGCCGTAGCAAATCATTGACGAGGCGTAGTGGGATTCAACCAGTGTGCTGAACTGTTCGACACAGTAATGTACAGTGTACGACACAAATGTTTATTCTGGATTTCTGGTCGACTCACTCAAGCAAACAATAACAAAATTTTAGCGCACAATGTCATCATGTAATGTGCTGCACACTATTTTGGTGGAATCCTACCGAATGGTTCCCTATTATGCACATATCTTATACATTTATAAACTATCGACGAA
This sequence comes from Lobophora halterata, assembly GCA_932526365.1. Classification (NCBI taxonomy): domain Eukaryota; kingdom Metazoa; phylum Arthropoda; class Insecta; order Lepidoptera; family Geometridae; genus Lobophora; species Lobophora halterata. The sequence goes on from OW052012.1 coordinate 7,294,931, forward strand.
GGTTACTGACGGATTGAAGAAGATATGATAATCCACTCTTTCTGGTTCCATGTTATGTAATCGAATTAATTAGTTTTGAGCCAGCGACCTTTTGTTACTTATCGAGTAATATAATCGACACTTTCTATGTTTTTTTTTATCTAGAAATTACGATACATCTCACGAACGCTAAGCCCGAATTGGTAACACATTCGTAATTCACCACGTGTCGCAACCCAACAATAATTGAACCTAACTGTATTCTTACCAAATGAAGCATACACCTGTAAAAAGCATAGTCGTACTTATAAGGCTTCTTCAATCTATTTCTGTCGGATAATCATTAAATGCATGGCTTTTTTCATGATAAACTTTATACAAACGCATCAATATTCCCTTTTTCAGGATTGAAAAATCAAGGCGCGACTTGTTATATGAACTCTTTACTACAAACACTGTATTTTACAAATCAATTGAGAAAGGCTGTTTACAAAATGCCTACGGAATCTGATGATAGTACAAAGTAAGTTCCCACTTAGTTATTTGATTATAACGGGTATTTAGTTTTTCGTAGACTTTCGAGATTATCACACATAGTTATAATCAAATAACGGGTATTTATCGCGCTCACCTCATATGTTTTTGTGTACTCGCGAAAGTCTACGAATAAGTTCCCACTTTTCGGCTATATCTTGGAATGGAACTCAAGTGGAACTCAGGACACTTGGTTAGACGTAGAGATGCTAATCGGATCAACGCTTTTACAAATTAGGGGATAGATAAAGGAAGAGGCCGATCTATGGCAAAGTCCACATCGATACACAGATGTATCCACTCCTGGATACATCTTAAATTAATAAAACGCGACACAACACTGACTGTGCTGTAATGTAATATATTGCCTCGTTTAAACCCATAATAAACCCAGCCGTGTCAGTGTATAGGTTTGATTGTTCTCTTGATATTGATCAGCATCCTAGAGAAAGATAACTAATTATGTATATTGGAAATAATTGCAACAGTAACAATAACTTGCCTTTTCAGATCTGTTGCCTTGGCATTGCAAAGAGTGTTCTATGAACTGCAATTTTCGGATAAACCAGTCGGCACTAAGAAACTTACAAAGAGTTTCGGATGGGAGACCTTGGATTCTTTCATGCAACATGATGTACAGGAATTCTTGAGAGTGAGTAATAATTACCTCATTATTATTTTTTACCACTAGCTACTGCACACTGCCTCACCCGCGTGGTATCGAGATAATAAAGACTAGGTCCATTTCTTTCCCATACCGAATTTCATCCCAAACGGTTCAGTAGTTTCATCAACATCTGTCCATCCATATTTTCCTCACAAACTTTCGCATTTATGATTTTAGTAGGTTAATGGGTACTTATCTTTTGTCATGACTCATATGATTGTATGTATGAATTCTGTTTCGATCATTCACAAATGTCTTCATTATGATTCTGTTTCATAGGTACTTTTGGACAAACTGGAGAGTAAAATGAAAGGCACATGCGTGGAAGGCACAGTGCCGCGTTTGTTCGAGGGCAAGATGACGTCATACATCAAATGCAAGAACGTCAACGTGTCCAGTACTCGCGTTGAGACATTCTATGATATCCAGCTCAATATCAAGGGGAAGAAGAACAGTAAGTTAATTCATTTATCACTGTTGTTGAAAGCTAGGCTATCGTTAAACTCCTTTATTAGGTCATCTCTTTGTTCTTCACACGCCTCATTAGTTCTGAATTAGTACAGTCCACATCAAAAGGTATTTAAGTTATCTATATTCAAGTGGTGATTTGTTTTGTTAATCTTGCAGTGCACACTTACATACAAAAGCTCTTAGTTTGTAGGTTATCGTTCCAAATATTCCCAATAATTGACAAATTTGTTCCTATTTAATTCTTACGAAATGGGCTTTCAATATTTAAGACAATGTCGTGTACAGAAACATGCCTAACATATCGCATACACTTCACATTGCAGTTGAGGAGTCTTTCAAAGACTACATCAGCACTGAGACGCTAGATGGAGAGAATAAGTATGACGCGGGCGAACATGGCCTTCAAGAGGCCGAGAAGGGAGTTATCTTCGCTTCGTTCCCGCCCGTGCTGCATTTACACCTTATGCGGTTCCAGTATGATCCCATCACTGATAGCTCCGTCAAGTTTAATGACAGGTAAGTCACGTTAAATGAAAGGTCGGTCAAGTTCAATTACAGGTTAAATTAGTTAAATGAAAGGCCAGTCAAGCTTGATGACAGGCCAGTCAAGTTTGACGATAGGTTAGTCAAATTCAATGAAAGGTCAGTCAAGTTCAATGAAAAGTCAGTCAAGTACAATGGCTGATCATCAATACTGATTAAGATTCGTGGACGAATGCTTCCTAAAATATAGCAGAAATAAAATAAATATATGGTAAATTTAATTTGTAAACATATTAGAAAATGTAATTTGATTGTGATTATATATTCAGCTACCGTGCGCTTATACGGAAATACAATAATTCTGTATGCGTACTGTTTGCCATGATCACAATTCAATCTGACTTCTATCGAGAGTCGTTCTAACATAATTGATTTATTCAGGCGTTACTTTACGGAAATCCATAAATATTAATAAATATATTTAGTAATAAAAACGAGAGTCAGAGAGAGAGAGAGAGAGAGTCTCTCGTTTCAGATTTCGGCGAGTCACATCTCCTGAGGATGCCTCGTGTAGAGGCGAAACACGTGTCGAGTTCTGACTTGGGTTTTCTGTTTTCGCCGCTTTGGTAGATACTAAAATTCTAAACTAGAGTTAAGTTAATTAAGACATTTGTTTAGAAATTAATCGGACTTATTACTTAATATATTTTTATTATTTATTAATCTTTCTAACGTTCCGTCAACAAACAATTAAAACTTTAACGTTGTTGTAGGTTTGAGTTCTACGAGCGCATCAACCTAGATCAGTACCTCCAAGAGAAACCAGAGACCCCGGCAGACTACACTTTGCACGCGGTTCTGGTGCATTCCGGAGACAACCACGGAGGACACTATGTCGTTTTCATCAACCCTAAAGGCGATGGGAAGGTACTATACTTATCATAAGGAATGTAGATACTTATTTCTTCAAGAATCTCTTTTTGCATTTAAGACGCACAGTATTGGTTTTAAATTAATAATAAATAACACAAGACCGGAGATAATGGCGTGTACAGTAAAATTTAGAAGAAAAAATGTTTTTGAGATGTTTTGACTTCTTAATTTTTATGTGGTTTACTTCATGAACACTATCTCCATTCCAAATTTCAAGTTTCTAGCCCTTCTATATTTGGCTCAGACTTTTGATTATCTATACGTGAGTGAGTGAATGTGTGACAAAACAGTGGAACTTTGGAGATGGATATCTCTGAATGTTTTATAGCTAGAAACTTCTTTTTTCGAAGTTTACCTTTACAAACAATGTTCTTTTTGTAACATAACTTTCAAGCTTTTACCATTATCAGAAACAGAGATATAGATGTTGAAAAGTGCTTCGAGTTGCTCCGAAAAAAGGTGGTAACGGCCGTGCTGCTCGTCTCGGCTTCGGAGGCACTACCGTGCCTCCAGATACGTGCAATACATGCATCTACCTTTCACCCACCCACCTGTTTACCCATCTAACTGTTCGTGCTCGCAAACATTCGGATTTATAATATAAGTGGGATCAGTATTAATAGTTCGCTTCGCTATGTAGTGCCTGTAGTAGAGCTCTCTCTCTTATTGATACCATTTGCGTTTGTTCAAAGCAGTGGTGCAAATTCGACGACGATGTGGTTTCCCGCTGCACTAAGCAAGAGGCCATAGAGTATAACTACGGAGGTCACGATGAGGACATGGCGTTGACTGTGCGTCATTGTACCAACGCTTACATGTTGGTTTACATCAGGTGAGCCGATACGACGACGACCTGTTGGAGAAAAATGAAGATAATCAGGATTAGCTGCCTGCCTTATGCCTAGATCACACGTACCGAGTGCCTCGGCCGAGATTACTGTCTCGCGCTATAAACATAGCGCCGAGTGCTCGGCTTAGCGAGTGATGTAAGCTTTCACTGTCTCGGCCGAGTAACATTTTACTGTCTCGGCCGAGTACTCAGTACGTGAGATCTTGGTATTAGTTTGGGAGAGATTTCATCCAGTAATAAACTAATATGGGTTGGTAATTTGATGAGGCAAGGTAAAGGTCTAAGCATTCAAATGAGTAAATTCTGATACACCAGAGGTAGCTTACATAAAAAGGAAGATGTTAAAAACTGACAGTGAGCATGAAAATCTCTGGTGGGCATTCAGGCGACTTTACATTTCTGACGTCAGAGTTGGCCACTAGCTTACATGTAAAGGAAGATAAATAAAAAATCATGTATAATTTATTAGTCCGCGCCGTGAATGGAGATGTTGCACGATGCTAGATTTTGATTGTTGTTTACAGGGATTCACAATTGAAGAATGTCCTTCAAGAGGTCGCTCAAGTAGACATTCCGTCCGAGCTAAGCGAACGACTTGCCGAGGAGAAAAGGATTGAAACGGTACGTTTATAGATTGCACTATTTTTTGGAAATACAAAAGTAACTTGTATTCTTTGTATTGACAATAGATGTATGATGTCTAAAATGTGTAAAAAACTGAAATATGCGACACCATAGCACACCGGAAATATGAAAACACATATGTCCAATACGGCCGACGTATCTTGGCGAGTCTGAACATAGGCTATGCGAACTTTAGCGCATGAAAACACGCAATAGAAAACTGTTGATGCCAATTTATTTTTTATAAATCAACTAGCATAAGCCCGCGCTTTCGCCCGCGTTTATATATTACATGCGCTAAAGTTCGCATAGTCTATGTTCAGACTCGCCAAGATACGTCGGCCGTATTGTAATCTTATCGAATACAGTGCAATTTCGGTCGCAGTGCTGTGTGGCTTATAAATTAACTTGACTTCTCAGATCCGTCGCAAGGAGCGCAACGAGGCCCATCTCTACATGAACGTGAACGTGGTTTTGGAGGAGGCATTCGACGGGCACCAGGGCAATGACCTGTACGACCCGGAGCGCGCGCATTACCGCGTGTTCCGCGTCAGGAAGCAAGCGACCGTCGCGGAGCTCATGGAGATGCTGGCGGAAAACTTCAAGTTTCCACTCAAGCAGCTGAGGGCGTGGCCTTTCAGTGCGCGCTCCAATCAGGTAAGAGGAAAATGTTCTTCTTTAGTGGAATGGAAACATGTGACAATCGCTGAGCCATGAGAATCTGGTTCACAACATAGGAAACTAGCGACCGTCACGGAGCTGAGGGATGCTGGTCGAGAACTATAAGTTTTCATTTGAAGCAGCTGAGGGCGTGGACTTATAGTGCGCGCTCCGATTAGGTAAGAGAAATTGGGCCTTCGAGAGCGTACTAACAAGTGATCGCTAAGTAATGAGTTATGAGTAAGCGTGATAGCTGACCGTCAGTGGGCGACAAATCATGGAAAAATCTAACTTTCGTAATGTTTACGTATCCTCAAGTGACCAATTTAGATTTACATTTTGTTGTACTATTTACATTCAGTTATTAGCAGGCGCTACTCAAAATCTTATACAAATTACTACAGTAATTTGTATAAGTACTTTTTATAGTACAGTAAAATAAAATGCGTACCTACAGTTTCGTGTTATCAAACAAGCTTCAACGCCATTGTAACAAACAAAGTTACATCCTCACAAACTGTCGCACTTATTATAGTGTGATTTACAGACGTGCAGACCAACTTGCCTGGACATCGCGAACGACCAACACAAGACAGTGGCGGATATATCGGAAAACATGAACCCATGGAACATATTCCTTGAAATGCTTCTACCTGACTCCGGCTTCAGCGCTCTCCCCAACTTTGACAAAGAGAACGACGTGATGTTGTTCTTCAAGTTGTATGATCCCAAACAGAAGAGGATTCACTATTGCGGACACCATTATCTGCCGATTGCGAGCAAGCCCACGGATTTAGTGCCGATTTTGAACAAGCGGGCAGGTAAGGTTCTTGTCTTTTAACGTCATATGGGAAATTAATGCAATAATTTATTTAGTTATTTGTCAGCATGTTACAGTATTTAAACGAAGTAATAATTTAAAACTGCAGTCACAGTGTTCAGTGTTTAATGGTAATGCCCCCTCGCAGGAGCGCGCGGTCGAGCGTTCGAAACCGAACGCTGTAACCGAATCTAACCGAAAATTACCGATCCGAAGTATGGAGTTTATATTATGACTTTAAATATTCCTAAGTAGGTAGTAGGTACTTAACCTAGATGAAGAAAACGTTCTACAACGTTACAAATAGTATCACTCAGGGTAGTGGTTTTGCCACTGCTCTAAAATAGCTGTTACCCAGTCAATACCTTCTTAGGATGTTATTTTTTTTTTACTAAGCAAGCCGTCATGGACTAATCATTCTACCGTCCCCAGATTATAGTTAGATTATAGGTCACCCTTTATATGTTACTAGCTGACGCCTACAACTTCGTTTGCGGGTAACTAGCTCGAGCTAGCTCGCTGCAGCTCGGCTCGGGCGCCGCACTCGCCCCGCTGTCACTCTGTCATTTTGCAGTTCCAACCAACAATTCTGACGGCACAGTACAGATACAACATAGTATCTGCTACTGCATTGCCCATTAAAGTTATAAAAAATTTAGCAGCATATTGATGTTTGTTTATAAAATTTAAATTATGCGCAGGTTTCCCACCCGACACCCCGCTGACTATGTATGAAGAAATCAAACCTGATTTCGTGGAGAAAATCGCCAACCACAATGAGCCCTTGGAAAAGGTAAGATTGATTAGTTTTGTGTTTTAACCACCAACGGTTTTACCACGAAACTCATTCTTTAGAAAGTTTTACCGCAAAACTGATTCAAAAAAAGGTTTTAACACAAGACTCATTCTAAGTTTGGGATCACGCGATACTTCTTTTGACAGATAATGATTTTGCCTCTCGTCTGTACGTTTGTGGAAAAACCGTATGTGGTTAAAAAATTCATACATCTCATACAGTTTTTTTAAGAATATTTTATATATATTTCTTGTTAATTATTTTTCTTGGTCATTAAGTTTTTTCAATTTTTATTTTAGCTTACTGTTTATTAAAGAGTTGTATGTATAGTCTGATATTAATTATTCTTAGTTATATCCAGGTAAGTAAAACAATAAATAACATATTATACTGTACAGCAGTATCTGTTAATTAACCTACAGTGTCAGCTCGTTTTTAGTTCGTTAATAAGATGGATTATGCTTTTCATTCAACCATTTGTGTGTGTTAGAATGTAAGTAAATATTTATTTATAAGTTAGGGAACACTATTGTCTATCCTAAGGTCAATTTGCAATGCCTAATTAGTTTTTGAGACTATAAAAATTACATGCATACTGACTTTATGATCAGTCAATACAGCAAAATCACACTGACCTTACATGGCGCCACGCAAACATTTTGGTTATTTAAGGTTCTAGAATGGGTAAGAGTATACAAATATCGTCTTAATAAGCTACCGTTCGAGGCGCACTTGAAATCCTTTCACCACACTGGTTCGAAATAACAAGTGACACGATAAGAAAAATAAGCTACCGTTAGATCGACCCCATTCATTTTTCTTTATTTTTTTTTTCATTCGATCCACTCATTATAGAACTTTTAAAAGTACGTATTTTATTTTCACGCTGAGTCAAAAATTGGAGAGATATTTTAAATAAACAGAAATGTTTGGTTTTCCTCCTACAGTTACAAATAAAACAAAAAAAAAACCCAAAGAACCCGGTCGGGTTTAATGGATATTCGACTCGTATAGTCGCTATACACTCGTCGTTATACGGCATCGCTCGCGTTAGGTCAGTGTGTTTCCGCTTAGGGTCAGTTTCCAGCGGGTCGTGGCTGGCACCTCTCTTCTCTCGAATTGAGTCGTGTGCACGTGGCAGGTACTGGACGAGCTCATGGACGGCGACATCATCGTGTTCGAGCGCGCGGACCGCGCCGAGGAGTACGAGCTGCCCACGTGTCAGGACTACTTCAAGTACATCTTCTACAAGGTGGAAGTGCAGTTTGTGGACAAGACGCAGCCCAACGACCCCGGGTGAGTAGTAGCGGAGACGGTTTTGTTTTTTCTGTTCTGTCCCTTATTCGTTAGTGATTCCAGTAGAGTATTTTTAGACTAGTAAATGGTAGTGTGTTGAGTTAAGCCACATTCTTTGAAAAATAAAATAACTGTCCACCACACGGTATTATTGTGAACCCAGCATCTTGGGTGCATCACGCCACTTTCCACTAAATATACTGCGTGGACTGGTCATCATTCCCACTCGGTTATCAGCTTGACCCAATGTTCGTCCTATATTCGGCAGACTTGAGTGGCTTAGTCCATACTTTTGAAATTTAAAACACACGATAATGCCGATTGTTGGAAAAAATCGACTAAAAGTTCTGTCTAGATTGGTTCAGCACAGACAAAAATGGGATTAAAAATTATTTCATGTATCCATTGTGGTCATGGACCATATTGTTAGATTTAAACGAAATAAAAATAGAATCCTAATTGGTAATAATGTTTACACACAGATTCACAATGGAGTTGTCAATGCAAATGAGATACGACCAAATGGCGCGCGCAGTCGGTCAAAGACTAGACGTGGACCCCTATCTAATACAGTTCTTCAAGTGTCAAAAGTAAGTGAAAAACCACTTGTAATGTAGCTATTTATAAGTGCCGCTACGCAACTAGTGGCGGTCACTAAACGCGACTACAAGCTGCGGACGAGATTATACATTTTGTACGGCATCAGCTCAAACTGAGCGTTTGAGTGGTCGTGTCCGAGCCACAAGCTGCGGGAGTGGAGAGTCGCTACTTGTGGTCGCATTTAGTGGCCGCCACTAGTGGCCCAGTGGGCGGCGGCTACAAACCTGGCGTGGTATCATTCATACTCGCATTTCTTTACGTGTCATTCCTTTGATTAAATCCTTCTTGTGTTTTTTTCGACTGTGATCGATAAACAATGGTTTTAAAATGTTAAAAGTAATTAAAATGTTGGTTGTTTCAGCTACAAAGATACCCCGGGATTACCTCTAAGGTACTCCTACGACGGAATACTAAAGGATTTGTTAGTGTACTGCAAACCAAAGTGCCCTAAGAAGTTGTTCTATCAAATATTATCTATAAAAGTAAATGAATTGGACAACAAGAAGCAATTTAAATGTTTATGGGTAAGTTTTAACTTTCATTCATCAATTAAGTTTAATTTTCATTCACTTGAATTATATACCTTAGAAGTTATTATCGCAAGTGTTAATTTTTTGTTTGGTTGTAGGTGGGCCTTAATTATAAAGAAGATAAGGAATTAATTTTATATCCAAACAAAGGTGGCAAAGTTGCGGATATACTGGAAGAGGCAGCTAAAGTTGTAGAAATGTCGCCGGAAGGATCGGGCAGGTAAATTAAATTTCGAAATTAGTAGTTGGCTTACCGTTCAGGTGTGTATCCATCTTAGTCTGAAGCAGAGTAATTGGACAAATCAGTGCACATTCGGAGATCAATTTTTGACTAACCAGAGTTATGCAATGTAACATTTGGCTAATAAACGATTGAATTGAATTGCACTTTGTCCAGCAGTGGACTGTAGAGGTGGTTTATGTTGTTTGATTTGTGTTCACCTCGGATCTAGTTTGTACGTAACACAATTGACATAAATTGGGTACGATTCTGTTCGCTTCCATTCCATCTGCGGCAGTATAAATTGAGCCTAAGTAAGAACACTTTCCCGCTCTTTACACACGGTTTTCCGTGACCTAAGTTGCCTATTATTGCACGGTGCGTAAATGAATTGACTAACTTCACTCATGTAGAAAATCACAACTGTCAGATGTGACATCCCCTGTTATTTGCCTGTACCCAAAGAACTTGTATACTATGTATCTAGAATGCTGACTCACACGAAAACTGCGAGCCGAAAGAGCTAGAACCAGTAAGGAGTGTCTCGTTCTGTAGGGCGACCATAATTTTTGAACTTTGAATATTTCATTGAGACATAAACAAGCAACCAAGGGAAAATTCAATCTGCTCAATAAGCTATCAATGTTATATACATACGTTACTTTGCATTATTGTTTTAAAATTATATTATACATAGGTGCATTAAAATATCAACAAAAAAGAGGGCGGTGCGCCGCATTCTAGTGAGGTATATCTGATTCAATGGTTATTAATACTGTTTCTTTCGAACAGTAATTATTTTTCTCGGCAGTTAGGTACCTAACCTACATGACAGCGACTGTACTAAACCTTTCAAATGAATCTGAATAACATTTAGAGCAAATCGTCTAATTTCGAAAATTGTCCCACTTATTTCAAAAATTATGGCCATGTTAATTTTAATTGTATGCTGGCAACTGTGTGAACGAGACACACTCCTTAACGAGGGGGTCTCTATCAAGCATTAAAATCCTTATATTTAGATTTAATTAAAAAAGAACTTTATTTCCAAGTCATAAGGTTCAGAATTCTTAATCCTTAAATAAAACAAAATGGCGTGTTAGCTCTCTCGATACATAGTATAAAAGCTCTTTGCCTGTACCCTTCATTTGAAGCTTGAAAATTCATAGATTAATGATATTGTTCCTATAGAACACCAAGATAGATAGTATTAAACCAAGATGGAGTCGTAAGGCAGGACTAAAAAAATTTCAGAAACCTCGTCAATAAAAGAAATATTTTTGTTGCTTGTTACGATGGAATTTGATTAACAATGAAAAAGCCTAGTAATTCTTAACTATCTTATTAAACTTAGCGCTGTTCCTTAACCATTTCGAAAATTAGCATCGGACCAATATGTACTTAGAAGTTAGCCAATGTGGCTCCCATTTTTCTGACACATTGTCAATATACTACATTGTGATCCTATACTTCTGTGTGAAAAATACAAACAGCAAACAATAAATAACAAATGGTCTATAATAAGCACCAAAATTGTTGACTAGCGTATTTGTATCAAAGCCAAAAAATATATTAGAGAAAAATAAAATATAATATATAATAAAATATATAATATAATAGAGAAGTCAAAAAAATTGAAAAAAAACTAGGTATTTCTACCTGTGTGATATTTATCTGCTTGTTCCTTAATATTGATGAAATGTAGTTTCCGTGCCCGCTAGAGTATGAATGCGGGTCCAGATTACAACTCGAGAATTCGGTATCGGAATGGGTGTCAGCTTTAAAACATGTTTTTTTACTGGCTTAATATCTACCTATCTACTAGCTATTGTACCTACGTACAATATTTGTAGCATCACAATTAGGTATTATGTAAGATAAAGTGTCTTCAAATATAATTATAATTGCTAAGATTAACCTTTTTTTCTATATTCCATGGATTTTTCTACTTATATTTGGGTTTTAGGTTAGTGATTTTTTAAACTATACTTTGAAATTTTATTCTGTTGTAATAGTACCTATGTATTTGATTTTTTCTTTTAAAATACACTTTTAAAATATTAATAGGAACCCTCCCTGCTCCCGCCACCCACCCCGCAAGCGCAGGTCCGGGGCGGGTTTATGTCACACTTCCTATAAAATAGTATACGATATCAACAAATTATATAAATATATTTAGTAATAAATCCGCTTAATTTCTAAACAAAGGTTTTAATTAACTTAACTTTAGTTCAACTAAACCAAAGAGTCAACGAACAGAAAACCAAAGTTTGAAGATACGACACGTGTTTCGCCTCTACACGAGGCATCATCAGGAGGTGTGGACTCGCCGAAGTTCGAAACGAGAGTGAATAAACAACGTTGCCCGGCCCGTATTTATACCCGTTATGGCGATGAGTCAAGATGAGTCGCCTGTCCTATGATCCGACGTCACAAAAATCCTCAACAAAGGAGACCTTGGAATACTCTCATAATATCTCATATTATATCATATTATATCATATTATATTATATTATATCATAATATATCATATTGGAATATCTCATAGGCGACTCATCTTGACTCATCGCCATAACGGGTATAAATACGGGCCGGGCAACGTTGTTTATTCACTCTCGTTTCGAACTTCGGCGAGTCCACACCTCCTGATGATGCCTCGTGTAGAGGCGAAACACGTGTCGTATCTTCAAACTTTGGTTTTCTGTTCGTTGACTCTTTGGTTTAGTTGAACTAAAGTTAAGTTAATTAAAACCTTTGTTTAGAAATTAAGCGGATTTATTACTAAATATATTTATATAATTTGTTGATATTTATGGATTTCCGCAAAGTAACGCCTGAATCAATCAATTAGTATACGATACTTGTGACCTAAGTCTATTATTGCACGGCGTTTAGCACCCTCGTTGCACTCGGGCGCTAACTTCACGCCGTGCAATAATAGGCTACTTAGGTCACGCGTATCGTAATGTACTATTACTTACTTTTGTTGCAAAATTGGAATATACCTAAATTTGAATTATAGACCAGTCTCAATACCTTGTTCTGATATAAAATATATTAATATACTGATTAATTATTCTGTGTTCAGGTTAAGGATCGTTGAGGTGTCGTGTCACAAAGTAATACCCGGCCCGGACCCCGAGATCACGCTGGATCAGGTCACCATATCGCCGCCGAGATTGTACAGAATAGAGGAGATTCCCAGGGACGAGCTACACTTACAGGTAAAAAATAATCAATTAAATACAAAAAACATTTAAATCTATGTCACTAAATATTGTTGCAAATTTAACTGTAGAGACCGCCCACGTCGGTAAAATCCTTATACCCCGATTCAGGATTCAAGATTGTTTTTGTAAACAAAGGTGTGACCACCCTAAAAAAATACTTATCTAAGTGATGTTTGCTCAATTTTCCTAAATACTTATGGTACGGTTTATTTTCTAGTCAATATCCATAGAATGGATAATAGCAATTATTTTGTACTGATTATTATATTTTATTTAATTTTTTTCAAAAAGTTATAACACGATGAAAAAATATTAGTGAAAAATATTTTAAGACATTGGTATCATCGGAGTGAATCACAGAAGTTTGAAACAATTTTTGGATTTTGACGAAACACGTGTGTTTGTAAATTTTATTCGTCTCTTATCCGTTTACGAAGTCAAATGCGTTCTTTTTTCGCTTCTCGTGTGCAATTGTGTGAATCGAATGAATATTTGTTAGGTATCTGCTATGCACCTTGGCATTATTATGATTAATATCCCAGAAGTTTAGATTCACAAATTTTATTTCCTATTCTACCTACTTTTCAATGTTCTGAAGTACCTGAATAAGTTTGGTTAAGAATTATTTAGGTAAAATAGGAAACTATCGCACAAGCAAAACCGCGCGCCATTACTAGTAATAGTGATCCGTGGTATAAACTCGTTTTTAACCCTGACCTGTCTCTGTTACAGTGACATATCATGACACTTCTTTGTTTACAAAAAAAATCTTGAATTATAAATCGGAGTACTTACAGGTATATCTGCTAAATAGCCTACTATAAAGGAAAATGGGAAGGATAGCTAGATTGATGTTTGTTCTTCAACCATGCGAAAACTAATGAACCGGAAGCGCAGACACGTCCGTCGCGGTCCCGATCTGCGATGAGTCTGTAACTACAGAGGTGCGGTGCGAGCTCGTGGGAGGTGGCTTGAGGGCGTCTGCGTAAACACAGACGTCCGTGAACAAATTAGATCGTGGATCGTGGGAAACAGCCATTAGAGTCAGCGCTGACTTGTCACGTAGTAATTTAATTTTAAAATAATTGATTGATTCAGGCGTTACTTTGCGGAAATCCATAAATATCAACAAATTATTGTTGATATTTAATTTTAAACTCAATTTAGTCTCGTTCTGTCACAGAGTAACACCATACTTAATACTTTGCATAAGCCTCGATGACACAGGGCTAGTTTACAAGCTACAAGCCGGCGAGTTTAAAGGCTAGCGAGTGAGCGTGTTAGCGGTCCGGAAGGATTGTCAACTAGCAGATTGTAAAAAAACCGATGACACGGGGCGAGTTTACAAACTACAAGCGAACTCGCTGGCTTGTCGAACTGATCGACTCTTTACGGAGTAATTGGATTAGCAAAAAAATTAGTTTTCCAGATTTGTTTTATTTTGCTATACCTAGGTACCTAAGTTATATTACAGACATACGGAAGAAAATAAAGTCTATTTAAATTGTACCACCCATGGTTTATCGCATTTATACATATTATGAGCATGATATTAATGTAGTAGTGCTTACAGGAAGACGAGATCCTAGTTCCGTGCGCGCATTACCACAAGCAAGTGTACGCGACTTTCGGTATTCCGTTCTTCGCGCGGATCAAACACAACGAGCCCTTCCAAGCGGTCAAGGATCGTCTGCAGAAGAAGCTGGACATACCCGACAAGGAATGGGAAAAGGTATTTTTATTTACGCAAAAAAGTGAATAAGTATTTAATTTTTATTTGCTTGTAAAAGCTAGCCGAAGGCGACGATGTCAAGAGCCGAGCTAGGCTCTCTCCTGCTGGACAGGAATCAAAAAGGGCGGTGCTATACAGCTATAGCGCTAGATCACTTTGAGAATCAGTCTCGACAGATGTATTTTTTATTTATTTATTCAATAAGGCAATGCTAACAGCACACATAATACAAAATACACAGAACACTTACATGATAGCATACACTAAAATGTGAACCAATTATAGGCTTACACAACACTCACATACACAACACATAGAAATAACAGACAACAGGTAAATTAAAATAAAAAATATGACAAAGAAAAATACAAGAATTAAAACTGTTACACAAAAGCCTAGTAACTTCACTAGCTACAGTGCCTTTTAACCCGGACAATATAATGTTTACACTTAACTGCTTAGCGGCAGAATATCTGGCACTGTGTAACCTTGACGATATTCTGGAGACGCCTTCTGACGGTAAAATTGATTGTTTCAGTACAATTTCGCCGTTGTGACGAACGGCAGACCTAACTACATTAGTGAAGGAGCAACAGTGAACATTTACGACTTCAGAGCGAGTAGTAATACGAGTGAGTATCTTATACGCAACCGAACCATTCACTGTATGCTTCATGTCTGTTCTGTTCACGTCGCTAAGACCGGGGCGCCGAGTAGGCGGTGCCTCGACTTTCGATCCGAAGGTCGTGGGTTCGAACCCGGTCATATACAAATGTATTTTCAGAAGACTTCAAAAAAGGAAAAGTTTATCAATTCTGTAGAATGTTTTTTTCCCTAATGTTTGTGTCCTCTGTATTTTGTTGTTTATCAACCGATTTTGAAAAATCTTTTTTGTTGAATGGATATACTGTCAGATTGGTCCCATACAAATTTCATCAAAATCCGTTCATAAGTTTAGTTTTTATATCAAAATTACTAAAAATAATATGTCGTCGAAGTAAATGTGTAATTTGCTTCCCTGTGACTTGTCAGTGGTGCTAACCGTCCAATTGAAGTCGGTTGTTGTAAGTTTTTGTAAAACCTTGATCATTATGTTCAAAAAAATGCGTGCACAAAAAAACGTTTGACGGTGCAGGAAAACATCGTGACGAAACCGACATGTCATGGAACCTAAAAGGTTCGAAAACACGTGTCAAGTGCACGGAAGGAGCTTCTTCGATGCGCACTTGAAATCTTTCATCACCCTGGTTCGAAAGAAATAGTGACACGATAAGAAGAAGATAGAACTGATTTCAAGACTCTCTCTAATCTCAAAGGTTTTCTGAAAGAAAACTCTTATTAGTTTCTCTTAATTATTTCCTGTTATGATTTATATTATATATTAACGTGTTTGTGTTAATTCTCTAATTCTAATTAGTAATTAGTCATTTTAACATAATTATGTATAAAAATTGATTTGCACGCCACCTATAGGCTAAATATGGAGACACTTTCATTGCTATCATCACCTGTATACGAATTACCATGTTTTGCAAATAAAGATATTGATTGATTGATTGATTGTGTGTAGAGTCAGCTGCACAGACAATACAGACATGTATAGTATACACTCCCAAGCTTTTATTTTTATATTATACTCTTAATTTAGCAAAGATTTTTTTTTCTTCTGACAAGTAAGAGGACTACAATATTAATTTGAAAATACTTGCGTGCACTTTATTTTGAAAAAATAACAGCACCTAATATAAATATGAAAGCTTGGTAGTGTAAACATGGCTATGCAGCTGACTGTACAATAAATGTCTACTTGCACCAAACTGCCAAGCTCCTAAGCAATTACTTTCTTCTTTGCCAGTTCTTAACGGCTTAAATTCAGACCGCTAAGAACTGCTTGATAGATTGGTGCAAGTCTTCAAAATAATTACAAGGCACTTAAGAACCACCCACCGTCCATCAATGCATTTACAATACAAGTAATTCTATCAAGAATGCGTGCTAAAATGTAATATAGCCATGTCCCTTCCAGACCCCACGGGCCGGCCTTGGTTGGGCCTCGAGCATATCAACAAGACTCCTAAGAGGTCCCGCGTCAACTACCTGGAGAAGGCCATCAAGATATACAACTGAGTTTTGACCCCGCCCTGGGTAGCTCGTCGGTAACACTGGCTGTGCCGGGCGCGATATACAGGGTGGGCCATATATAAGTTAACATTTAAATCTGATTTCCTGCGCAAATCCGAGCGGCGTGCTTGAAGAGGTTAAACAGCTAACTCGTTTCGGGGATATTTAGTGGTAATAGATCGGGACACTGGGTCTCAAGGCGACTTTTGCGTAAAAAAAATTTAGTTCGCTCAATTGAGCGAAGAATTAATTAAATTAAGATTTAAATGTTAACTAATTCATGTCCCACCCTGTATTAACCCTGCGATAGTTAAATCACCACCATTTTTTAATGAGGGCGTTTCAATGAGACATAAAAAAAGAGTGGTTGCCATAAACTAAAATAGATGGCGCTGTATGAAACGCAAGTGTCAAAAATCTAACACAAAAAAAAAACAGAAAATTTCGTTGTTTAATATGACACTTGACATTGACAATTGACTTGTACAGCGCCATCTAGTGACCAAAATAAAATGCGTGATTGTTTTTTTTATTGAAAAGCCCTCATTGGATGACGGAAAGCGGCGGTGACGTCAAAGCCGGTGAGAACTGTTTCCATTTTCACTTGCGGTTAGCTAGAGATCTTTCAGTATTTACAGGTATATTAACAAAAGCTGGCATGAACAACACGTGCACATGTGTAGTGTCTGTGAATGAGAGCGCGGCGTGTCCCTATTGTGACCTGGCAAAATTATCATTCTAAGACCCGAGTTCACCCACAGACGGTTGAGTTTTAAACAGTTGTTTTGACGTTTTTGACACGAATTTTCATAGATTAAACGTCAAACAACGGACGAAGAGGCCTAATCTTCCGATTATCTATTGGTGAACACAGACCTAAATTTGTCAAAAGTGAAATTTGTTTAGTGTGAGTACTTTGACAGCGCCAGCTTTCGTTGAGAGACCTGTACTTAAGGCCGTCTCCCACGGTGCGCGATATTGTGAACAGACGCGGACAGCCACGCACCGCACATAAGCCTTCCAACGCGACGGATTTGTCTGTGCTACCACGGACGATACTCTTCCTTTGGTGCGTCGGTTCGTGTCCGTCTGCTATATTACGCACCGTGGGAAGCAGCCGTAAGAACGCACGCACCTTCACCACGCCGCAGTAGAAAGTAATGTAATTTTTTTTGACGGCGATGTTAGAGCGTGCATTTTTAGGCTGAAAAAGATCTGCTAGAATGATATACTATCAGATAGTAGAATCGCGGCGGTTTTTTGCCAACACGTGGGTTTTTTCAGTTCCATCGGATATTGATATACCTACAATTAACAAAGTTCCTAGGATTTATGATAACTGACGTGCACATCGCCGCTTTGAAAAACGAGGGCTTTCTCACACTCAAGTTACTTACTAATTAATATAATATAGTTTCATACACCACCCTCATTTGATAGTTTATTTAAATGAGTTAATTTAACTATCGCATGGACACTACTAGCCTTGTCTCGTCATAATTACATAGAAAAAACCAATATTTGACTTCATATACCCGCTTCATGTAGTTATGGAGCCTTAACAGTTTATAACAATCATAGTCGTTTTGATAGAAACTATAGAGCTTAATGCAAAAGGTGATGTGAAACGCGAGAATCCGAAACGCTCTTTCGTAAATCCTGAATCTGATTCTGCGAATTTAAACACTGAAGCCCGACGACCACGGACAGAAACGCTCCGCGCATAAGTCTCTTACCACCCACGGTGCGTGATTCTGCAGATTTGAAGTTACCGAATCGCCGCGGATCGGACGCACCGTGACGGATGTCTGCGTTACCATAGATGATACTCTTCCGATAGTGCGTCAGTGCGGGCTGGTACGCGCCCGTCCGCAATATCGCGCACCGTGGAAAGCAGGCTTTACGTTGATGAAGCGTTATTTCAGCTCGATTTCTGTACTGTTGATAAGACATCGCGCGTCATTACCTCCATCTTTTTGGGAACGGCAGCACGTTATCTGCGCGCGATTAAGTGCGGTTTCAGACTAGCGTATTTTTTCGCGGGTATACGGGCGGATTGGTACTCGCGAAACTTCAAAAGCGTGTCGCGCTTATACGCGCGTAAACCAGCGTTTGAGCTAGTCCGAAACCGCACTAAGGGCTCATACGCACGAGCGATTTTGCGCGTTTTATATCCATTTGTTCTGTTTAAACTGATAATCAAACGCGGCGCGTTAAAAAATCGCTCGTGAGAATGAGCCCTAAAAGTCACCGTCGGCATAAGCTCTTATTATTTGAACTGTGCTAGTGCAGACGCAGATTAACATAGTTACAAAATTATAACTTGAGGCCTTAGGTATAATAACAAATCGCGTTTATTTGTACTCATCGTAAGAGCATTTATGTCAACTTTACATAAGATCTGTTGGGGGTATTATATTTGTCTCTGTTGAGTATTAGCTGCTTATGTATAGCATGTTTTTGTGGCAATATAGGACAACGATTATTTTATCTGAAATAATGTACGCTCGGTTCAATTTATAATTCAATATCTTTCTGTCGATCCCAGGTGGATGAGTGAAAAATTGATAAATTTTTGAGCAAGCCCTTCAACATTCATACTAACTAAAAAAATATGAATTAAATCTGTCTTCCTTATAGTTTTTATACCAAAAGAAAAATGCTTTATCTAACCACAATACCAAAACATAATCAAATGATTTTTTTGACTTTATTCCATTTCATAAAAAAATGCAATGTCTATACACCTCTGTGAAAATTTAAGATGGATGGATAAACAATTCTTTATTGCACTTAGCAAATCGTACAAAGGTAAACTTAATGCTGTGTAGCATTATCTTCCAGCTAATCCTTTGTGTATTTTGGACAATTGCGTGTCAAATTATCATTTTTATTTCATTTGACAATAAAGCGATCTCGGAATAGCTCTAAGGCGTTGTTCTCACTATATTACCGAGCACTCGCTTTGCATAATAATTACAGTCCATTACCATCTGATTGATGTGTAAAACTGATATTGAACGCACCCCTATTCATATTTCATTGGGTGGTTTGAATAGTTGCCGCAAGGCTGTGCCAATTTGTCATTCATTCATTAATTCATTCATTGGGTATCGTTTTAGTATAGTTTTGGTGATTCGGCAGAATTAAACTATTTATCGTACTTAAATATTTTAAATTTAGTTTGTCAGGCTGAAAATATATGATAGTTATAAAATGTTCTTTTGTGTTTGTAAAGACAGTTATTGAGTCCGAGGCTCCAGCCTTATATCAAAGTAAAGCAATATTAATGTAACAAAATCTAATCTAGATAAATATATGCAGTTCATAAAGTATAAATATGCATGCAACTTAGGATATTTTGAAGTGACTGCGAATTGGTATTCCGTTGGCTATAACTTGATTTTTTGTATTTCTTGGGCGGTTGTCGATCACAGAACCGGCTGTAGTAGATCTACTATCTACTACTACTATTGTAGCTCCACAATATTCCATGACACGTGAATTTAGCCACTGAGATCTTTCCCTACTAATAATACTCAGTTTTTCATAATAATATCTTTGACCATCAAAATCGCGATGTGACAAAGCGGCTTCCCACGGTGCGTGGTTCTGCGGATTTTTATCATGTGAAGACAATAAATGTATTGAGTATTGATTCATTACGACGTCGACGCGGGCTGTTCCGCGGCGGCCGCAATATGACGTGCCGCGAGAAGCCGGCTTTACAATGCGCTAAGACATTTACTCCACGTCAAAATATTAAAGTCTTATCGCGATTTGAGTTTCTGCTTAATAAATAAGTTTATTATTGGTATAAAAATACTTAATGAATTTTATATAAATGTAATCTATGCACGCAGGACGTGGAAAGATGCTTGGTTCTCAACATTGTATTGTAGTTAGAAAAAAATATATGTAAAATGTTCTAATTATCGTAATGTGGGCCGCTCGTAACTTAAAACTATGAAATAATTTTCTGATTAGCTGATGGACTATTAAATCCTTTTATTTTAGCAAACGAATTATGTTTTGTTTTAAAATTATTTATTTCAGTAATATTTCGATGATATTGTGATAGTAAGTAATTTAGTGAAGCTATAGATGTTGCACATACAATTATCGAGATCATGTTAGCAGTTGTTTATGAAGTATTATATCGAGGAAGGCTAGCTTGATGCTGAAAATGTATGTATGTAAACATATTTTAATCGTTGTCGAATTACCAAAACGGGTTGTGTATTTGAGGCGAATAATATAACTGATGTTATTTTAATAAATCTCTGACTACAGATAACAATATTGTGTTCCGCTTTATGTGCACGCCAGTACCTCTGCACTGCACATAGGTTTTATCATTATCTAGCACCATATGTATTGTAAAATAGGCTGAAAGCCTACTCGATGACGATAGAACATGTTAATTTTTCTACTGGACCTGCCAGAAAAATGTTACATTATTAATAAAATAAATACGTGAAAATTATGTATATAATGATGTAATAAATTAAGGAAAAATTTAATAAGTTTTCGTAAATTTGCCTTAGAAGTTTTAAGACGTTTAGTAATTCGAGATAATTTATACCCTTTAGTTTTGATAACACGTTAACTTATTCACATTATGATAAGGGCTGTGTGACGTCGCTCGCTCACTGTTCTATTATGTTACTACTTGAAACGGATAATATAATATTATTTTATTTAACAATGTGTGTCGATTGCGCTATTTACATTAACACGGTTTGAGGTATTATGAGAGGATAACAATAATAGTGGCTTTTAGTGCGATGCCATGATATTCTGGCAAATGGGATTATAGTGTTTGGTCTAATGCTGGATATACACGGTTCAATTTCTTTCAAATTGAATCTAGGATGACCTAATTGAATAGTAATATTTAGTGAATCGATAGGTTGAACCGTGTGTTTTCAGCATATGGGTGGTCTCTGGTTGAAGCGACGCGGGGCACACCATAAAATGGCACTAAAAACTTACTATTTATTTGTAGTAAACAAGTTTTGAAACGTCTTTCATATAAAAAAAAACGATGCATTGAATAAAAAAAACTAATTTGCTGGGTTAAAATGCCACGCGTCAGGACGGATAAAATGCTTGTAGGACAATATGCATGAAAGAAGGGGTTATTTTATAGTGTGCATTGCAAACTCGTCGCCAATAGCAGGGGCGCTACTGAACTGTTGAACTAGCGAAGTCTGATATAGTTGTGAGGCGCTCTGAAGTATTTCGTAGTTGACGTGTTGGATTTTAATGTTTCGCTGAATATAATCCTATATTTGTTTATTTTGGTTTGCTTTACGACGAGGCCACATCCTTTGGATTAAGTTAACTATTGACAAACAGGTTGTTTTGACTAAATAATTTTAAAATATAATATCGTAAGTTTGGCGTGCCAACTCGTAATTCGTAAGTCATAATATCTTTAATTAGTTCAGTACAGTAAGTATAGCTATTCCGTACATTTGAGTGTATTCTAGGTACTTACTTACTAACTGGAAAAAAAGATCCATAGTTTTCCCCCAAAATGGAATCGAACCTAGCTTGTCAACTATAGTCTGTTTCTTTTCATAAAAAAAGTCACCGTTTTAACCGCCATCAATCAAAACAACCGAGCTTTTACTAGCAGTATTATTTTACATTCTCGCAGACCTTGCGAAAAACAATGTCGTAATTACATTTAAATCCCGGCTGTCGCGAAAGCGTACCTACTGCTACTTGGCAGAGCTCTCGAAATGATTGAATTTTTTACGCTCCCTCGAGAATCTTCCACTCTTGTTTATTACTTGTATATTTTGTCGATTATACTGACGATCTTTTGCTTGAAAATGTTCTGTTCGTAAACGTTTATTGTCAATACAATAACACGAAACATCGGCAGTATTATTATCAGTGTAAGAAATCTTTATTGTCTTATCTTTATCGCTCTGAAAATGAGCACTTTACTCAATCGTTCATAAGACGTAATAATTCTAACGTAATCCGAAGAGGCAATTGGCTCAAGAGCCATAACCGTAATGACAATCAATTATTTATCGTCGCCGGTGGAATCCAGCCATAATCCCTTCGGAGGGTGGGGGAGGGTGGCCAGACACGATGAAAAAGTACGCTAATTAATCCCGAGTCCTGAAGCTTGGAATTGTACATTTGAAAGCTTCGCAAGCCATCCTATAGCATCACATTTCTCATTAGCGGTGATGTCCCGAGGGGATGCTAATTCCTGACTTCGATTGCGCTTTGATGTGAAATCGTGGTGCAAATTGAGTTTCTGTCACCGCATTTCAAATCAGAGCATGTAATTTTTGCTGATCAATAAGGACTGCTATTTGCAAATTCTGCTTTCAACAACCAAAAGCAAAGCAGAGTTGTGTAAAATATACCTATGAATAAAATATAAATGATCCAATTTTTTCTGGCATCACGCCATCCGTTAGCAGTACTTACTTATTTTTATAACGTCTCTCCACCGCTTTAGTGAATGCCAACCGTTACATTTTCGGTATACTTATCGGATAAGCAATGTTATGATTCTTAATGAGGTAGCCGTGGTATATAAGGCCCAGCCCACCTAACAAAAAAGTGCTATAAATCTCGTATTTCGTGATTTATGAGATCATGATGTGATATGAAGTTCAATTCAATTAGGAACTATTTCAGTAAAAAAACAGTTCTTAATGTCTATAGATTAGAAATTATCATTGTTTTTAAAACCCTTGCCTTATTTTACTATAGCAGCAAAACAAGGCCCAAGCTAAAAACTCTGTTTTCTTACAAAGTACTTTTAAAAATATAATCACTTGGATATGATAGAACTAAAACAAACACGAAATCAAGTAGGTAATAAAGAATTTAATAATAAAACGGTTGTGGGCCTTATTATCCCTTAGGGTTTGTGGGTCTGCGAATGATGGTCGGTATTAGAGGCATTCCGATGCTAGCAAAGCGTATAATTCTTACGACGAGATCATCTTCTTGCTCTTCCATCATAATGGAATGCTGTTCTAGTTTTATTTGGGTGCTTCGACTTTTTAAATGGTTTATCAGCGTTTTTACACTGTGTAAATTGCACTACTGCCATTGCAGAACGCAGGCTTTCTTCCGTCTACGTGCCTCTTTTAGGAGGCATGTTGGTCATGTCTGCAAGAACAAAGGTAAATCAATGCAAATAAACATATAAGTCTAATAAGGCCCAAGGTCTAATTCAGGGGGCCTTATTGGCCTTGGGGTATGTCAAGAAAAATCCTCTAAAACATCCAAACACACAGATTTTTACGTATATAATCATTAAAATCCCACAGAATTTGACCTGACACACAATCTGAACATATTTATTTTGTATAAAAGAAGTAAAAACCAAAAAAACTTACGTTTCTTCCAGTCTAAAGTTAAAAAATCACTCGGCAGGTCTCCTGTCCACAACAGATCGCTTGCTACTGGCAAAATTTTGAAACTGGGCCTTATAAGGCTCTGGGCTTTATTTACCTCGGGTACCTTGGATAAAAAATTCCTTGAACTTCGTGTCTTCAATTGAGATTTTCTAACCTGTAGGAGCTTTAGGTGTAATGGTTAGATTTTTTTTGTAACCGCTATCGTTCATATCGACCAGTCTGATTTATCATTTGGGGATCACAAACCGGTTCGTTGCTCTATAAAGATGGACATAAGTGTGATGATGCAGGTGTTCGTGATCATCTGCCATTCTAGTCCGTACCGTTTATCAGTGTCGAGCGGTACAGGCAGCGAGAATGCGGCCAGCTGCGGCGGCCGTACAGAATGGTGCGTCGTTAGCGTTAATCCGATTCGGGCATTGGGGCATTCGAGTACCCGAGCGGTCGGGCTTTCGGCATTCAGCCAGCGGCTCCATCCGCGCCCGGCAATGCTCAGGAATTTGAATGCAAATTGAAAATGCCATTAGATCAGCAAACATTCAGCTTCCGTATCAAACGTTGCATTGTGTTCCGGTAACCGAGAAATAATTATTCGTTCCGTGATGGCGAATCCATTGGGACTGTTTTATTCGCGTTGAAGGCATTAGCGCTTCTTTCTATTCCGATTTCCGAGCATTTCCTGTTTTTATCTGATTTGATTCTCTACATAAATCGTTGCAATTGACAGCAGTAGATAACTTTAGCAGTAGTGGTTTCTAAAGTTATGCTCCATGAAACAATGAAAACTAGATGCGTACGTCTCCGTAGGTACACATTGATCGCTTTGCGTTGTGGACCATTTGCAGAGGCGATAATGTTTTATGCGCAGTATAAAGTTCCACACATTGATTTTATAGGTTTTCAGTACATTATCGTTACAAAACAAAAATAACTTCCTCTATTTGAAATGAAAACTGTGCTTGCTTCGAACATTTTATCAATTTTCTTCTTATTTGTGAATGGTGATAGTGAAACGACGCTCACAACGGCAATTGAGTGTGACAGTGAATGTTTGAAACCTAGAGCATTGTACAGAAGAATCTTTGTTGATCATAGCATAGAAGATGGACGAAGCACCGCTCTTAACTTTTTCCGAGCGAAAGACCTCAAACATAGAAGAAGTTAGTGCTTCAACTTAATCGAAAATAGCTGCTACTAAATCTAAGATTCAACATCTCGTTCGTTTTAGGTCATGGAGAGAGAATAAAAAAAAAGAGAGAATCTGAGATATGGAAATGGGATTATTGGTGTCAATTGCAGCCGAAAATGGGCAGCTGCTCAAAGAAACTAGAGAAGTAATCTGTTGACTTGTTTATCCTCAAGTTACGCTGATTGGTCAGCGTCCATCGAAATCCTTTTCCTATTTTCCGGGATGTCTCGTTTCGGTGAACGTTAAAAGGAGCAATCGATTTCATCGGTAATGAAAGTTTTATCCATTGAAATTGGACATCCTATTCAATTCGTCTTCCAATCGATACGTTTTCTTTGCCTTTTTTCTATATTTTATCGTTTATAACGGTGGAAAGATTTTTAGGAGGATCATAACAGCTTCACCTACCTTGAGAATTTTCTCGTTTTCCTGTTTCGACGTATTCGATTGGTTATTTCAGATTTTATTACGACGCGCAATTGGATCAATGTGTAACGTTCACTTACCGTGGTTGTAATGGGAATAAAAACAATTTTGATACTTTGGTAGATTGTGAACGACACTGTAAAGGTAACAGAATTATCAACTTTGAACTTATTATTCAGGTTCATTCTATTACGCATATTTCGACGTTTCAGGAGCTACATTTATGGAATTTAAAGATGTGGAACCTACGTCTTTGTGTTCCTTGCAACCTAGCGCTGGATTGTGCCTTGCAATATTTACCAAGTAAAGTAGATATCTTATTTCACTTATAATAGAAAACGTCACAAACAAAGTTATGCTTGACGCAAACTTTTCCAATTTCCCTTTGCGTATTGCAAATTTATTTTTGTTTGATACCTTTAAACAATTTTTGTGGTCCATTCCATCTTGGTATCCACAGATCTATACAAACTAGTCTTTTTAGGTAATAAAGGTCCTATCAAGCTACCCTATAAATCCAATCTTTAGTAGAATCACATAGAATATAATTTTAGTTAAGTTTCTCGATTGAAGGTATTATTATGATGTAAACGGAGGCACCTGCAAGAAGTTCATCTACGGAGGCTGCGGCGGCAATGGGAACCGGTTCAGAAACGAACACGAGTGCCTAAAACGATGCGGCAAAAGTGAGAATGTTGGCGTCGACCAAGCTGTATAATAAATTGGGATAAGTATCTTTATTTTCTATACACATATTCCTGCCTAAAAGTACCTATTTCCTTAGATAGGTGGTTTTTTTCTATGAATGGTAGATTGATGTATTTATGTATGATAGGTAGGTAGGTACGTACATAATGTTTGGTACGTTCCTTTATCTTTTAAAACATGTCTTCGAATGTCCTAGCGCATAGAGCTTAGAACTGTAGTTAGATAAATTCAATGCATGCATAATATATTCCTAAATTGAAATAGGTACGTAGAATTTTCTACTTTTTCTTTAAGAATAGATAGATGAGATATATGTTTGTTTCATAATCACGCCTAAACTACTGAACGGATTGAGTTAAAATTGTATATGGTTAAGAGCTGTAATGCTGTTAAATACCTAGGCTAGGCATGCTACTATTTATTCAGATAAATAAAAAGATGCCGTGTTACCGGACATTATCAGCTAGTGCTTTATAGTTATTCACCTTACGTAAATTACTACAATTATTATGTAGGAAGTAGGTACTTTTTATCTCTGTACCTAGCAATAAGAAGGGAGATAAAGTATTCTAACCTTTCACCGGAGAAGTAATTGTTTCCGACGGGAGATCGAGGATTCGTGGAGCGAGATCTTGATTAGGCGCTGACGAATTGCTTTCGACGGTTGAGTCCTGCGATTCATTAGGTAGTTCTTTTTCTCTGGAAAAAGGTACCTACCTATTACGTGAGATCTATTACTTAGGAGCTTTTAGACAATTTATCCAAGTATATTAGCAACTGATAAAGTACCTAGCCAGGTAATGTAGACTTGGTAAATTACAAATTAGTGAATTACCTGCTTTCGTTTCGAAGGTCCTAATTGCTTACATCTCCACCTATGAAAACGGAACATTGAACCTGAGTAACGTATACCTACAAAGGCTATGCATTATATTGTTATTGTTAAGTCTAGTGAATAATACCTACCTAGATCAAGTGGTTCTCCAGGGCACCATGAAAGCATGAAACCACGTAGTGGTCAGTGGAATTGCTCTGCCTCCTAGTAGGTACCTACCTCTAGCTAGCAAGTGACTAGTAGGTAGGTACCAATTTACCTTCTTCACGTAATCTTGAATCGCTCCTCCATCATTCTAACTGGCTAACCTTTAAAGGTTTCTACTCACTCCTCCGATCATAATCCGGCAAAATATAAAAATTGCTGATCCGTGCATGGAACACGACGATGTTGGTCGGTGACGGAACGTAATAGGTAGGAATAGTGTCATACATATTCATGGTATGATACAAGGTATTGGGCAGAAGCCTTACAATAGTTTTAGAACCGTGCGAACCAGTTTATCAGAGTAAACCTCGCCTGAAGACATTTTAATCCCGCCGTTGACACAAACGACCCTCATCCCACCTGCCCCACAAGATAAATCCTCGTAGATTTTTCGCAAAGGCCGTTATACAAATAGTTGAGCTCCGTTTCAAGGGGCAATTACTCTTCCCGTAATCCGGTGAAGAGAAAAACTCCCATAATTAATAGTGCAGCCTTCGGTTTAATTAGCGGGCTCAGACTAGACGCTCGTTATTTCATGTTCATTACCTATTTAGCTGGGTGGCACTAATAGTCATATTCCTTTGAGATAGTCAAGTACCTAGATTTTGTACTTACCTACTTGTATTTTTATGTGACTAGCTGATGCAACTTCGTTTGCGTTACAAATTAACAAGTTTTTTTTTAGCTCGCGCATACACATAGGTAGGTAACAAACAAACCCTCGAAATTTTAAGTCTCTTCGTTCACTAGTTTCACCTGTATGTAAGTCAGTCAGGACAAAGCCTTTTAATTATATTGATTGATAGTTACTACCAGTGGATCCATTTGCTTATAATTTCAGTCCTACCAAGCAGGCTTGGTTGAGCTGATTGATGCCCCAAGAGACGGTTCATTAGAGAAAACAACGACGTTCTACCATTATGGTCCCTTGTTTTGACGAAACCAAATCCCTTTGTTGATGACTTCATTTACTCTACATTCACTATAAGCGAGATTTAAGTGAAATATTTTTTCATGAAAGTAATTTGTGAACACACTGATCTTATTATTCCTTTGCTCATTTTTGTGTTCCATTATTGCTTATACGTTGTTAAGTTGGGCAAAGATCCTTCAGTCTGAAAATGCACGCCCCTCTATTTTGGAAGATCTGTAGGTAAGTGCATTTATATGACGACATAGTGGAGGGGTAAACATTCTTAGACTGAAATATCGCTTCTTTCCTTGTAAAATTATTAGATAGGTTACATAACAATTATTTTCATTTGCTCCATTGAATTCGTAGTAGGTACCTACTACTCACCAACTACGAACTTGATAAAGGAAAACAGTAATTTCCAACATTCTGCTGCGTCTGATTTCAGTTAGCTTACTTAAGTACCTACTAATTACTTAAAAACTTCTCTCCTATAATCTATGAAAGCTGGTAGTAGGTAAGCCACATTTATGTACCTACCATTCTACATTGTTGAAAAAAATATGCTAATAAGGTGAAAAAATAAGGTGCTAAATAGGTAATGCAGATAACCGCAGTCTTTCAGCCATCCCATCAGTGTCTGAGCGCTCCTGGGATTGTGGTTCGGTGCAGTCTGTAACGAGGGGCTTATATTTTTTCACACCACCTGCTCGACAATGTCCAATTACATATCATGCTATCATCAAGGTAAAGCAAAGCATTACCTACCAAGGGAGGTAATGTTGTATGAAACTCCCAAGGGTTGTAATGTGATTTGAATTTGGAACGTCAAATTCGTGTGGAAACTCGTGGAAAACTCTAAGTAAAAGAACGCCCATATAACATTGTAAAAAGGTTTGTTCGAAAATCGAACTGGCCACTCATAAAAAAAAAAGAAAAAAGGCGCGACTTCAAAGTTTGTGAACAAAAGACGGTGTTCGCTGCTGGAGCCCTCGCGTCTCGCATTTTATTGCCTCGCAGATGGTGTGAAAAGTAGAGTATGCTCCTCTGGGATAAAGCCTGTCTTCGTCTTGGGTAGCTTGAACCCCTCGCGTCACTCATGACTCTACATAACTCCCTCGCTTCGCTCAGGAGTTAACTGAGTCCCTCGTTAGCTCAGGGTTCAATATGCCACCCGCGACATAAGACACTGCTTTATCCCCTTAGTGCATAATCTACTATTACATGCAACAGAAAACACCATGTAGGTAAGTTCAACTCCTTATCTTGATCTTTTTTCATCATCGTAGAAGTTCTATTAAAGTGTAGAGCGAATGGATTCTGTACATTGTGATATCAGATTGAATGAAAAAGTAAAGTCAGTTTTTTTGTTTAAAATCTGTATTTATTTTCAGGCTGTAAATCTCGCTCGGACATGCTATAAATTAGTCCTGTATCGGGAAAGCTCTCTGTTCGAAGTATTTTTATTCTCTACAAGCAATAGAGGAGGGTTGTTATTATTTTGAAATAGGTAAATACTTAGGAATTAGTTTTATATATTTGTTATATGGTTAATAATGGATGTAGGCAGAGTTAGGCCAAATAGGCTAGTAGGCTACAATAGGCACGCCCGCGTTCGCTCCACCGGCCGCACCGCACCGCCTCCGCAGCGCTACTTCCTACACCGCATCTCGGGTTTATTTATATTGTTTCTTTATAAAATTGGTTATAAAAGTGTCCTAGTGTGCACTGGCATTCTTACAATCATACAATTTTGAAGGTTTTTTCGCTTCTTGTGAAGGTAGAGGCAATAAAAACTTGTCCTGTTCTTGTAGCAGATATTAATTACTTATAATTAACTTAGCCATATTGTTAAGACATTATTAATTGTTGAGTTTGACTGACGGGCTGTCTTTGCCTTATATCCAAGTTTCTTGGGAATTTGGAGAGTTCCTTAGTTATTGATGATGTGAGATGGTTAATTTTATCCTTCCTTTTTGTACGTACTTCCTTCTCCGATTTTGAAAAAAAAATTAAGAACGACTTATAATTCGTCTGTTACCTACTTTTTTTTAGGTACAAGCTACTGTTCGCCTGCGTGGTATCGAGATAAAAAAAAGCCTATGTGTTTTTCCTACCAATGAACTATAGAAAACCCTATGAAATTGTAGCTCAATTGTTTCAAAGGTTTTGGCGCGATTGAAGAACAAACTTTCATTTATCCATCTCTCATCAAAAGCATTAGATAATAATTTTAGTAGGACTTATATTAAAAATAAAAATAGATAGAAATAAAATAGAAGGTGGAAGAAATCGCTTTTCAACTATCAGACCGACGACCAGTGTACTGTTTATTTTCTAAGTTTAGTTTTACTTAAGTTTTGGTTTACATCAAATAATTACTATTAATCTAAGTATCTATCTTATCTATCTAAATTCTATACATACATATAGGTAGGTAGGTATAGAGGTGCCTACATTTTGGTATTGAGTTTGTTACGAAGCCAAAAAATATTAAGGGCCTATAAAAACTGAACGTGAATTATTCTTCAGTTTATCGGGAAGCAGCGGGAATCCGATCCACCATTAGCGTTAGCCGATTAACTCCATTAGCGATAATGGAAACAAATCCCGTTACGTAACGACTCATTAGCACTCATTATTGTTACAAAACTGCTATTTGCTACAAGTTTTTTTTGTTTTTTAATAATTTAGAAATAACAATATATTGCAGATGTATCTTGCTGTGAGGAATTTTGCAAATAGATATTGTGGCCTAGCACTACACTAAAAAGAAAAAAGCAAGAAATCACTTTATTGCTGAAGAATCGAGTTTTTACAAAAACGTAAGTACAACAACCGTATTCAATCGGATGTTGTAGTGACCGTAGGCACTACTGAAAAGTCACGAAGCAAAGAAGGTACGCAATTTTGTTCACCTAAACGACTTTTTTTCCCGTTATTTTGATTTAAAAC
Source organism: Lobophora halterata (assembly GCA_932526365.1). Taxonomy (NCBI): domain Eukaryota; kingdom Metazoa; phylum Arthropoda; class Insecta; order Lepidoptera; family Geometridae; genus Lobophora; species Lobophora halterata. Next base: position 7,326,114 of record OW052012.1, read on the forward strand.
CTAAACTACTGAACAGATTTTGATAAAATTTTTATGGGACCAATCTGGAAGGGTATCCTCCAAAAAATATTGTGATTTTTTTTTTTTCAAATCGGTCTATAAACAACAAAGTTCTGAGGTAACAATAACAATATACCAAAATACCTACTATATGGATCCAGTCCGCTAACAGTCCAGTAGCGGACTGGATCCATATAGTAGGTACGCTGCAGCACAGCCGAGCTAGGCATAGGCAGGCACCCATTGTCTAGGAGACTTTACACAAAATATATTTATTTATTATTACGTAGTTTTCAACAGAATTTAAAAAAGGAGGAGGTTATCAATTCAGTTGATATATTTTTTTATCAGCAACACATAAATTCATGTCTCATATGTATTTTGTTCCTACCTAATTTTACATAAGAAGTGGTTGTAATTTAATTACGAGTAAATAAATAAATTATCTTATCTTTAGTAAATGTAGGTATGAGATGTACCTAATTGTGTTTTTGCTGCAATAATTATTTTTTCATATCAAAATCAAAAAACACACTTACTACAAGGAGATAAAAAAACGGTTAATGGATTTCACCAGGTTTAATTCTGATGGATTTTTATGGCCGTTGTAAGTTATTGATAAAAAAAATGTTTAGCTAACCACGGCTGCGCCGGCAGCCACGGTCTAGCGATGATGTCATTCCATTCACAGGGTTTCGGCTATCTACTATATTGTTTTATAGACCGTACCGTATAGGGACCGGTTTAATGACGTCATTCTATCGTTGTTCGCTCTTATACTCTACCTATATTTGCTCATGGCACGAGAGACTCGTTAGCTCAGCGGTGAGAGCGCCCGTTTTATTGTTAATAGTGGTGGTCGGGGGTTCAAATCCCTCACGAGTTGGTTTCTTTTTACTTTTTGTCTCCTTTATAATAATATATTTTTTCCTTTGATTACCTTTTTAGTTGGATGTTTCAGGAGGCTTCAAAATTTAACAAAGGAGCTGACTACTGCATCAAACTGACAATATGAAGAAGCTTTATTATCATTATTTTAACAACACTTTATATACCATATTCATAGAAAAAATCATTATCTAATCATACAATATAATCATCATCATTGGCCTTTTTCCATCTATAAAAGATGATTCAGGTGGCGTCAGTCTGTTGACCTGTTAGTGCTGTTAAGCACTTTTTTGCATGGCTAAAAAGGCCTATGCGGGAGCGGCAGCCACGACTACATTTTCGACAGATAAATGTCCCTGCAGGTGTTTCGGGGTTTAGCGGCACGTATAATATAATAGTATATATTATATAATAATAATTATTTTATTTTTTTATCCATCTCAAACAAAAAGGTAATTCGATGTTTTAAACATAAAAAAATTAAAACCTAGAAGGGTAGGTACCTACTAAGTTTTAATATTATTTATAATTATTTTTTAATTTGACAGAAATCCGGTGCCACTATTCTTATATCAAACGTAGGTATGTAATGAACGACGTATTTCTAAATTATAAAAAGGCACTAAACTGTCCCCTATCCCTCCGCAACTTCGCAGTTCAAACCACTAACCCATCCTACCGTAAATAGGTCGAAACCGCAACGAAATAGGTCAAACAGCTACAATCAAAGATAACCACAACTAATGAATTGAGGCGCAGCAAAAGCAATACAACAAAACATAATAATGGTTAGTGATAAATGAAGCTGGGAAATTGGCTCGACGGTATCTCGGCTGCTTGGGGATTGACAAGCAGAAGCCAGCTGAGGAAAGGCAGCTAGGCCACTCCAGGCGGGGCGGTGAGCTAGATAATTCACGCAGCTTTTGCTTGCTTGACGTTATAAGACAGTGTCTAAAACTATGTCGAAGAAGCCGTGTTGGCCGAATGGGAGGTGCCTCGACTTTAGATCCGAAGGTCGTGGGGTTGAACCCGGTTGTACACCAATGTATATATCTGTTCAAAAAATATATGTGTGCACGTAAAACACGGTGAAGGAAAACATTGGGAGGAAACCGGCATGTCATAGAACCTGAGAAAGTTCGAAAACATGTATCAAGTGCACGAAAGGATACTCTTCGAGGTGCACTTGAAATCCTTTCACCACACTGGTTCGAAAGAACTAGTGACACGATAACGTAAATAAATAATTGTGCTTTGCTTCTTGTAGTATCTATTAGCCGTCAGCTCGGCGAACTTTTATCTGTTTTGTGCCAGAAAAGGACACAAATACCATTTCTTGGTATTTGTGTCCTTTTCCTCCGTGAGCAGCAGCTAGTCATTGATAAATCAGACCCTGAGACGCCAATTTATTAAATCTATAGGTAAGTACTACATGGTCAATTTTGGTTGAGGTAAAATCGTCATTGGACAGTTTTTATGCTGCTCTTTAGTTCCAAACTTCAAAGGTAAAATCGTTATAGTCGAATAAAATATTAATTTTTATGGGTAACTTCGTCATCGGTACCCTCTATGGTATATATTTTTTTAAGAAAATCAATACCATTCATTGGGCTCTACATAGGTAGAGCACAATAATTTATTCTATCTGGCTCTATTTAGGAATAACATAGTAATAGTAGGTAGGTACATAACGTGCAAGTGTGTTCCGCTCTGTTGTTGAATTTAACAAGCCGCCCGAATGCCCCTACCTAGTTTATCGTAAATCATAGACAGATAGATAGATACATAGATACCACTTTATTGCACACCAAAAACCAAAAACAAAAAACACTTAGTTATTGATTGGACAAGCTGTTCTTCACAAGCATTTCTGATGTTCACCAGAAATGGGCAAAAAATCTCATCCCATCGGATTCCAATCAGACTCTCTTATTGCAATTGGCTGACGGCACAAGATTTCTGTAAAAGTATTTTTTTTTCGATTTCCCGGCAAATGCCGGTTATAATTGGGTTAGGTGAGATTTATACTACTTTGTTTTGGAGGTGTGAGCTTTACGAATAAAACCCGTCTCTTCATTTCATAATATCGTTGGTTTGTCAGGCACTTCTTCAAAGAAACATTTTATTTATAAGAAACTACTTAGTTCACTTTTTTGCCTTGCAATTAAAAAAGATCCTTAACCTACTCTCGAACATACCTTCCAAATTTCAAGTCTCTACGTCCAGTGGTTTAGCCTGTACGTGGTATGTCAGTCAGCAAGTCAGTCAGGACTAAGCCTTTATTTATTATTGACTAATTGGCAACATTATTTGCGATGCAACTTTTCAAAATTCCTTAGTACGCACTTTCAGGTCTTGACGAACATAAGTACCCTCCAAATTTCAAGTCACTATGTCCAGTGGTTTTGGCCTGTATGTTATCTGTCAGTCAGTAAGTCAGTCAAGACTAAAATTTTTTTTTTTTTATATATACCTATAAATTAATTGATAATACCTACATACTTTACAAGGCGGTTAAAGAAGTGCTCAATATTATTGGTTTTCTTTTAGCCTTATAGTAGTATCGTTTGTATTCTCAACATGGTTTCAAAATTAAACACTTTCCACGTAGATGCTCTCCCAAACGTGCCACACTCTAGACCCAACTTCGCTAGTGAAATTAGTTCCAACTGAATCCGGTACAAAGTCACAAACCATTGAACGTTTAGAGCTAAACTTTCGTATTTGAGCCGAGTCAATTAGACCCTGTTCAACTTTGTTTTAAAACGGATACATCTCTAAGCTAGAGGCGATTTCCTTACTAGATCCAACATTTTCGTTGATCCATTCTCGTCATTGAGTGACTGGCTGGCATTCCTGGATTTTTAGTTCATCATCATCATCAGCCTATCGCAGTCCACTGCTGGACATAGGCCTCTCCCAATGAGCGCCATCGCGCCCTGTCTTCGGCTTGCCGCTTCTTCTGCCCGCAACCTTTCGCAGATCGTCACCCCACCTGGCCGGAGGGCGTCCTACACTACGTTTGCCGATTCACGGTCTCCACTCAAGAACTCGTTTACCCCAGCGGTTATCGGTTCTTCGGCAGATATGACCAGCCCAATGCCACTTCAGCTTGCTAATTCTCTGAGCTATGTCGGTAACCTTGGTCCTCTGTCGGATAACCTCATTAGGATTTTTAGTTATTGAACGAATTTCTAACATATTAATTTATGTTCGAAACTGATGGAACAAATAGACTATTTGCAAGTAGGGATCCCACTAGACTAAAAATAATAACATGTAAAACTACTCTTTTTAGAAAAAGCTGCAAGGTAATGACCATAAAAATTTATAATCATATACCGAAGACTATAAGGGAACTAGAATTAGGACTATTTCGTAAAAAATTAAGATTGTGGCTAATTGAAAGCTGCTTTTATAACATGAATGATTTTTTTAATAACCGATAATGTTTGTTAATGTCTATGTGTAGTTGTTCTTAACTGATGAATTTATTAATAATAGTTATAATCTAATCTGATACTCAAATTGTAATTTTGTTTTGCGTTTGTACGCGAATATTTTGTATGCCAGTTCTTGGTGAGACATGTATGTACATACTCTGTTACCTACTATCTAACCTACCGTGTTTCGTGCAAAATAAAAATCTTTTATCTTTTATCTTTATCTTTTAAAAAAAATTGACTTATTTTTTTTTCCATCACTGTTTTCAGTAACGGCAACTACCGATTATGCGTTTTTTGGGGATTATAATTATACATAGTGAAGTTTGTTTGGATGGCCAACGTTATGAAGGAATAGAATAATGATCAAAGGATTTTCGGGGCCAATGTTGATAAAAATTTAAACTGCATACCTTACTTAGATTTTTGTACAAATCAATGTCACTAGCTGGAACCAGTTGATAAGAAAAAAAACAGTTGAAATATTCACCCTGTGTACAGTTTTATCTCTAGCTTCAGAATATCATTTTAATATAAGTAATTCTAGAAGCCTATTTTCGAACTAAAAGTCACTCGCCAAAGGGTAAGTGGAAAGTCAATAATCCGAGAGAAAAGTAAGAGAACTTAGTTAGGGACTCATCACCTCGGTCACGTTCGCTCGGTGTCGGGAACTCGGTGAGGGGAAAAATCCTGTCTGCGCTGATTGAGTTAGTACGACGTTGTCATGGTACCACAGTATAGGTCATTTAAACGGTGTCATATCTTGAAGTATCACGTTTTCGGAACAAAGAAAAGTTCTTATAATTCGCGGAGGAAACCACATCCCACTTCCCACTAAACTTATAAATAAAAAAAAATGGTTGTCTGTAGAGCTGGTTTACGGACGATAGTTTAACGTGACTACCCGCGTAACTGGACAATGAGTGTTACCGGACAATGACAGCGTGACCGAACACGTTTTCGTGCATGCAACCGGCGTTTATCGATTTATTAGACGTCAAACGTCAAAAGTTAGTGACGAAGATATATAGTTGAACAGTAAGATGATCTACTTATTGTTCAATGTTCATTCATTTTATTTATGGATTTATTTACTCGTCGGTACCAGTAAACTCGTAGATGTAAAATATAATCGAATTTAATTCAGTATTGAGTATTAAACATTTTCGCTTCTACTTCCAAAGATTGTGAACCTAGGCTACCTAGAAAATAACTTTAAATCTGCATTGCGATTCTATTTACTACATTTACTATTGAACTCTCGAGGGAGGAAATGGACGTACTCTGTCGTCGGTGTCGCCTCCTGAAATACAAAACTACAGACTGACCATTTGCAGATTCGGTTACACAACCTATAGTGGTTGTAGATACTTGAATGAAGCTATTTTAGTGAAGCAAACGGATTTTGTCAGCGTTTTACCGTAACCAAATAATACGGTAATAAATGTGTTGTTTATTCCGCTCTCCGTGCCAAGCAATATTTTTATAGCCAAAAATTTATTTGTTTGATAATTTAATTACTTATTTTTATACTCATCTTCTTCTTCTTCGTGTTCTTCATTACTGAAGGTCGTGCCCGTCTTGAAAGACTTGAGTGGCTCGATTGACAAGCTGCTTCCATGCTTGTCTGTCTTCTGCATGTCTCAGGGCGGCAGAGACAGGGAGTATCGTCAGTGTCTTGACCTGGTCGGAGCAGCTTTTATACTCATAATGATGATAATATTCGCGGAGTAAAGTGCATGTATGCATTCAATCGGATTTTTCATTACTGGATTCCCTTTAAAAATAAATATCTCTACAAAAAGCAAAACAAGAAACACGCAACACAAAGGCTTTTATAATTACAAACGCCAATGAAGCAGCATAGCAGACGTGACATCGAAAACTTTTATTAATGTTTCTAAACAAAAAGTCTCACTCCGTTCAAAGCACCAACATCGCTAATTAGAACCAGTATGCTAGTATTGCACAAAGTTGCTAGGACTTGCTACCTTTCATACCGACTGCTCTTTGCTCGGAACATTTTTACGCGAGCGCCATACCGACGTTTTGTTCTTACTTGAGCTAGTTAGTTACGTACAAGCTCTTCAATTCGGTATGGACCATACGTGGAAAGGCTTCATAAAGTTATGAGTGCGGAATTTCAATGGGTTTCAATATTTTTCTGCTTACAGTCCGATTTGAAATTATTTTTTAAAATTTATTTTACGTTTACGAAATGCTAAGAGCAGTGCGTATGAGTAGTTTTTTTTTTTTTTTTTTTTTTTTTTTTTTTATTATTGATTTGCGGCTTTAGTGACACTGCGACCGTTGTCGGTCTATTGTGTTCGCCACTTGGATCTATGCGGTTAAAGTTCCTCACTAAACCCTGCCGCTATGATGAACTGCAGGAGTTTTTTGTGAGGAAGCTCAACTAATTCATCAGGGCTTAATATGTGTTTTCCCAGATAAATACTGCGCTTATGCATTAGCGGTACATTCCTTCAGAAAATGAGTAGTGTTACGAGTGATGCTACGCCGTAGTGCTATGAGTCATGCTTCAAATGGTGCACGAGTGGTTTACAACGTGATACCATTCGTAGAACCGCTAACAGCATCATCTCTTGTTGATAAGAGAAATGCTACGAATCTTGCTGCTAAGAGCAGTGCTACGAATGGTGCTATGAGTGGTTTACAACGTGATACCATTCGTAGAACCGCTAACAGCATCATCTCTTGTTGATAAGAGAAATGCTACGAATCTTGCTGCTAAGAGCAGTGCTACGAATGGTGCTATGAGTGGTTTACAACGTGATACCATTCGTAGAACCGCTAACAGCATCATCTCTTGTTGATAAGATAAATGCTACGAATCTTGCTGCTAAGAGCAGTGCTACGAATGGTGCTATGAGTGGTTTACAACGTGATACCATTCGTAGAACCGCTAACAGCATCATCTCTTGTTGATAAGAGAAATGCTACGAATCTTGCTGCTAAGAGCAGTGCTACGAATGGTGCTATGAGTGGTGCTACACGGAGTACTACGAATAGTGCTACGACTATTGCTAAGAGCGGACCGGAAGGAACAAAGTACCGTTTTACCATTACAATAATTTATTTTTCTGCCCATTGTGTCTGTGTGTCCCCACATTCGTTTTTTGTTAGTTACCTTGTATAGTGCATACCTGAAATTGTATTGTTCACGTTATGAAACTTTTCCTTTGTGGTTCATTAATTTGTGTATTTTATTTTGCTACACTCTCCCACAAACGGTTATCTCCACTCGGTATCGAATGTATATTTTCCATTTTATTCTAGAAATTAAAATTATCTACGTAACGTTTATTATATGTAGAAAATTTTCTTTGTGGTTCATTATTTCGAATATTTTATTTTGCTCTCTCTGTCTAATTTTTTTCATCCGTTCGATTTTTATTAATTGTGTTAATTTTATACACAAAGTTTGAGCATGCCACCATGCTGTATAGGGACCAATCATAAAACAAGGCAATAGGAAACTTTCAAACCAACTATCATACGACAGAATTACTATTTTACGTGTTACTTTAGTGTTCAGCAGAGAATATACGGTGGCGAGATGCATTATGTCGAGCTACGTAATAAGCGCTTCATAAAAGCATACTAAAAGGTCTTTTAATACGAACAAAGTAGAGCTAAGCCATAAGCACGAACTAAATAAAACTTGGTGTAGTGTTATTGCACGTCGGGAAAAAAATGCTTTCATAAAAATCCCGCTGAATTCGCTCCAAGCGCCCGCTGATCTTTTAATCTCTTAATTACATGAGAGTAGGATACGGAGGGATTTCACCAAAATAACCATGCAAAATGGATGGCCCACTCCCGCTCTACGGAATATGAATTATTCTTTCGGAGCTAGCTACAGCTTGGACGCATATTTACATTTTATATGAGCGCCTGGAACACTGTTGTGTACGTGCCCATTTCACTGTGTTAGCGTTTTTGCTGCGCCACTGTGCGTTTTTGTTCGATTTCTGTCCTAGTTTTTGGCAGTCATCACTCTTGCTAGGAAGTCTGAATTTTTAAGCAGTTTCCGACGGGGTTGTCGGTGTACGGTTTTATTACGAATCCATCTCTGAATACTTTCGCGCTTTTGGCTCGTTCTCAGTTTATCACTGCCGCCGTCCTCGCCCTCGCTTAGCTGTTTTACGACCATCGTCGAGCGTAGACAGCGCGCAGTAAAATTTCAATATCCGCCAAAATATGGCATTTCATTTTGGGCTTCTTAGATATAAAAATGTAATGGCTTTCAATATAATTATTTATGCACTTAGAATAACGAGATTGGAGGTTTCCCTTGTTACCTTGCGTTGTATACCAAGATTCACGTCTTTATCAACTGTGGCATGAGTAAGATTTGAATCACGTTGATTCATTTCTTATTGAGGTTTATTGAATGCTCCTGTACGTATACATTTATTCACAACAAAAATATTTAAAGTTCCTATTGCATTTTACTAAGTTTCCATTAAACATTTTTGGAAGTTAGTCGAGTAGATGCATAGTAATAAAACCCAATTTCAACAGAAAACAAATCGAGTAGGCTTTTAAAGTTGCTTTGTCCTTGATACAAAATATCTTATATTCACAAAGACCTTTTAACATTTTAATAATAAATGCACAGAAGTGTAAGTGAGCCGTCCTTAGGGACCATTGGCACTGGGTAAGAAACTCTATTTGCTAGCTGATAGCTGAACAGAATGCATGAACTGATTTTGTTAGAATGTAACCACACAGTTTGTCCTACATGTAGGTAAATCCTATATGTTCGTTCTTTTATGGTGGAGTTCCTCTCGAGACTATATCAGTATTTGAAAGAGACTGGTGTAAATTAGGTGAGGTTGTGGTCAAATGCTTGCATATTTAAAAAAAAAACTCTTATGTTCCTTTAGGACGATAGTAACGGCTGCAAGCCGTGCTAGCTGCCTTCATGATAAGCCGGTACAGACGAAGCGGTTCAGAGGCAGATTCCTATTCGAAGGCCGGTTCGGGATAATCACTAGGATTATTCTGCTAGAGCCGTGGAATGTATGGTGCAAAGTGAGTAGCATAGCTCTTGGTAACTCGGCTACATAACGTTTGCAAAAAGCCATGCACTTTTTGGTACTTAGGTACCTTTATGCCTTTGTGTGGGTGTCGTGTTCAGGAAGTTCTATGCACGACTGATACGCGACACCGCGCGCACGCCATTGCCCCAGTGCTAGTGGCACGATCCTGCATTTTAGGTGCTTTTAACACTTTTCTTGCTTTCTAGGCCCTGGTGCTATTAAGCGTGGTGTACAAATACCTGACATATTTCCTCAAAACGTATTACCTCGAGGAGCCGATCCTCTGGCTCGATATCACCACAGCTCTATGTGAAGTGATCTATATCACCGATGTCTGCGTACATCTACTCCACGCGTTCTGGCCCCTAGTGCGTGTACACATGAGGGTTTATAGAAGGAACCTGGTGCTATTGATCTTCGATGTACTCACGCTCATTCCTTTGAATTTTGTGTGTAAGTGTGTGCACTGCTTTTGATTTTACTTGAATAAGTTCACTTTGATTTAGCACTAAATAAATAAAGTATGAACGATTTAAGTAGGTATCTACAGTAGATATTTTAAATGGTTCTTATGCAATTTCTTCTATACTTTAGTTAAATCCACTCTAGATCAATAATTGTACCTATTAGGTATGTCTTTGTCGTATTCCTACAAGAAGACATCGTAAAAGATCTTAACGTTTGTGCCTTTGGGTAGGTTATAGAAGTTTGAATAGAACCTTCCTTCATAATGCAAGTAGGTAGAGCTGATGGTGCGAATTCTAAATTCAGACATTCATAAAAAAAATAACTTCTATTATTATTGGTTGGTTTGAATTTCGAATTAGAAGAAAAATGATGATAATTTATTTTTGTGTAACAAAATGGCCAGTAGCTGAAATTATTTCTATTTTTGAATTTCGCAGTTCAATACCAAGAAGGCTATGAAGATTTCGTAAGAGTTGGACGGTGGTTGACAATAGCTCGGATATACCGACTATTCAGCTTTTTTCAAGAAATTAACGAAAATGTAAGTCTGTCTTAATAAGTATAGGGTGTACTTTATTAATTATTTATCATTCTATGTTAATTCGTATATGATCGGCATACCTAATAAGAATGTTAAAATAACCAAGAGCCGCCATTGTTAATTTCCTCTGTGCTGTCATCGAATCCCTTAGTGCAAACTTAAACTATCAATGGTGTTAGTGCATCTGCAAACAGCGGCCAAAATCCGTCAAAAATCTACAAGTGTCGCCGGTGGCGGCCACGCGCTACAGCAACAAAAAGTATGAAACTAACGGACGCTGGCCACCGGTCGCTGTAGTCGGCGACCCGTTTGCGGGTGCACTTACGTTAATATTGTAAAAGGCAATCATCTCCGACACAACCCGTTGCTTTTTTGTTTTTTCAGATGCGAACTTCACGCAAAATGCTCTACATCCTTGAGAACACAGTGACTGTAATGCTGATACTGCACGCAGGCACATGTCTTTGGTATGGCATGCATATGAAACAGAGAGCTGACGACAAGTACCTAAGTTTGGGATATCCTACGCATGTCAATGGACGAAGGTTGAAATTTGACAGGTTATTATTATCATGATCATTATACACCACAAGTGTGCTTAAGGCCAATCCGAATTCCATACAAAATGATTCGGACAAATACTCAAAAAGTACGCCGTATTATAGTTATTTACTCTAACTATTCTTTTCGTCCATTTTTTTGATTTCGACAACAAAAAAAGTGAAAGGTTTCATACTTTAATTTAGATTTTAAACATGTTTTTAAGTTAGTAGGGTTAATTTTAAAATGGCAACTGGTTATGCGTTTTTTTCTGGTAATTAAAAACTTAACAGTGGCCAAAGACCGAAAAGAGTGGAATAAGTTCGGGGAAACCTTTGCCCAGCAGTGGGACAAAATAGATTAACAAAACATCAAAAATTGAGGTGTACCTACATATGTATTTATCAATCTTTTGACTTTTGAAAAATGAATTATATTTTCTGAATATATATATTCTGTTTGAAATAAATACAACAAGTAGGTTTTCATTATTTTACTGTCATAAAACAGATGGAGTGAGAGACTTATATGAGAGAGGACAAATAATATAAATATATTTAGTAATAAATCCGCTTAATTTCTAAAAAAAGGTTTTAATTAACTTAACTTTAGTTTAAAAGCAAAGTAACGCCCGAATCAATCAATTATGAGAGAGGACGTTATAAATGGAAAGTGGGAAAAATATGAGTATTTATTATTTACCTACCTAAAAACATCTATAACTTACTCAGCTAGTTTATTTGTTAAGTAGTAAAAGTTAATAGTAATTTTAAAAATTGTATAAGTTAATAAATATTTTTGTCTTTAGCTACATGTCATGCTGGTATTACTGCACCTGTCGATTTTTCAATGTCATTTTTGGGGACTCCTTTCCACTGGTAAGTAAATTTTTTAACAGGTTTTGACAATCTTAGTGATTAAATAATTGCTTTCAAAAGCAAAGACCTAAATTCATATTCCTATTCATACAAAAAAAAATATTTAGTAAGTATTTGTTTCGTCAAAAAAGTAAAATTAATTACTTTTCTTTGATAAAGAGAAAAATACATGACACTAACAGTGATTTTAATTTTACGTTAAAGTTAACTAAGAAAAGAGAGTCGCTTAATAATATCAATAAAATGCTAAAAAACCTGATATCACGTGTTTACATAGTAGTTAATACAGAAATAGATAGTACAGAGATGACGGCTGATAGAGACGAATGAAAGAAGAACACATGTTGTGCCGACTCCACCTAAGTGTGGGATAAGGGCAGGCTGATGATGAATGAATAATTACTCTTATTGTACCAAAGATTTTAAAGATACAGATACAAGTAAAGTTTATGACCCACAATGCGTTTTTAGCGAAATATGGAGAAATGGCTCACATCTGCCCTCATGCTGATGGGGTATGTGATCTTCAGATATAAGTTAATTGGAAACATCGCATGGGAGGTCTTCCTTGCTGACAGCAGAATGTGCAACTTCGTGGATCGGGTAAATATCAACTTTCGGTACTTTGTGGTTTCGACGCTCGTGTTTTTTGCAGCACGTAGGTATACGCGCGACAAGCCGTAAGAGACGTGACACTCGCTAGAACAACACCGAACGTAAACGCCGGTTTACGCGCGTAAAGTTTTGGAAGTTAATTATCATAATCGACAAAAATACTCTAGTCTGTAACCGTACGTTTTGTACTTATTTTAAGTTTATCACAGAGAAAATTAAACTGGCTAATTAAAAAAAAAACATATTGTAGGGAAGGAAACGGAAACCCCTTCGAGCATTTTTCACTAAGAAAAAAAATCTTTGTCATAGTTTTACACATGAAACTTGTTTGTATTGATTGGATTTTTTACTACACGTTTGTAATTTAATTTTCTAGATCCAGAAGGTCCATTTTTTTTTGTAAAATCAATTAAAAATTTTTAAATCTTCAAAAATGTACGTACGCGCCAGCGAGAGGGCGAATCTTGGGTACTATTCGCCTTAAGGCTAATCCTCAAATCCGAATTCCAAACAAAATGTTTGGGACAAATACTCAAAAAGTACGCCGTATTATAGTAATTTCTTCACATTATTCGTTTCGTCCATGTTTGTTGATTTCGTCAACAAAAAAAGTGAAAGGTTCATACTTTAATGTACATTTTATACGTGTTTTTAAGTTAGTAGGGTTAATTTTAAAACACGTATAAAATCTAAATTAAGTATGAAACCTTTCACTTTTTTTGTGAACGAAATCAAAAAAACATGGACAAAACGAATAGTGTGAAGAAATTACTATAATACGGCGTACTTTTTGAGTATTTGTCCGAAACATTTTGTATGGAATTCGGATTTAAGGATTCCCCTTAAGAAATTCACCCTTTATACCTTTAGTACCACCACATGATAAGCTACCTCCATCTCCGCGGGGCGCCGTCCCAGCTAGTGCAACAAGCCATTCAATACAAGCAACGGTTGTGGGACATGAAGAACGGGATCCTGAATACCTCGCAACTGCAGAAACTTCCGCTACCCCTTCGAATGGAGCTCATTTTCGATATAAACGTCGGCCATTTCCATAACACGCTGCTTTTTAGAGACACTGGTAAGTTTTTTTATGTTTTTTGGTCTTTTTATTAACAATTTTTTTTTGTTTATTGCCAATTTTACCACTGAAATCGTGCTTCGCTGTTTTACTAAAATATCTTATCATTTAATACAAAGATGAAAGTAAATGTAATCTCTTTGAAGCAACAGAAAAGCTTTTTAACTAACACTCATCGTAATTTTGACCTCTGACCCCACACTCCGAACTCTTCATGCCATTTGTGAGTACTTAGTATAAGGACAATCGTCGTAAGTAGGTAATATTTAAAAAAAACTCTTCTCAATATTTCCTCTAGAAATAAATGAACTATCATATATATTCTTTATAGATGCATAAAAATGTGCATGTGCACTCGTGTACTCCAAGTAGGTACTAAAAAGCTTTCAAATCTCAATGCGTTGGAAATGCATTTTCAATGCTTATTTTATCATACAGAATCGTAAGCCTGGGTACAGTCAACAAAGCCAGACGAAATAAAAGTGTACATTTCAACATTTTCACAAGATTCAAGATTATTTACCATAATAATGGAAAACTCTTATAAAACCAATTTTTAAGAAGTACATATTTGAAATTGTTACGATATTTGAAATTTTATAATAGTCCAAAATATCATGCTTATATTTTTGGAATGCTCGCTCATTGCTTTGTTGTTCACAGTTTCTTATACTTTTTGATCAGAATGAAACTTATGTAGGTATTTCACGCTAAATGTAATGCTTAGCGCACGATACTAATTTGTTTGATATTTATTTTGAGCATTGCCTTTTACATAAATGGTGCTAAAAAAAAGCTGGTTCTAAATTAGTTTTGGTTTGCAGACGAAGCTTTCATGCGTCAGATTTCACTACTGATGACTCATGAGCTATTCCTGAGTGGTCAGTACATCTGGAGTCAGGGGGTGGTGAAAAGTGGCATGATTTGTATCAAGCGTGGGGTCGTGGAAATGCTGTCTGATGAAGATGATGAGAGCCCTATGATCGCTTTTGGTGAAGGCACTGTAAGATATTTTAGTACTTGTTCATCAATCAATCTTTATTTGCATCAAATAAGGGTACATACAAGGATCTTGTTACTAAAAATGGTGTTGTCAGTTGTTCATGATTATCATCATTAACTTTGGTAAATTCTTTTTGGTCTTTTTATCACTTGCATAGTGTCTTTTTGTCAGAAAACTTATACTTAGTGTTATTAGTAGGTATTTATCGTGCTTACTTTTTTCTAGGTTTAAATTATTATTTATCATTATTATGATAAGTATAAGGTCCTTGCATAAGTACCTGTTTTATTCATTGTCGTGCTTCACTAAACTATACAACAAAAAGGTTATTTGTGAGAAAACATATTCATGAATTCTATTAAAGTCAGTAAGTCGCTTCATTATCATCCACAGCGTATTTGCATTGATATTACAATATTTACGATGCGAGTGGTTCATTTACGTATATCGGAGTTCGCTTTATACACCATCTAGCGAACGCCCTCAACTTCGTTTGCGTTGCGAATTACCAATTTTCCTTTACATGCTTACACTTCTTGACGAACTTATCCTCGGCATTTCAAGTCTCTACGTTCAGTAGTTTGGTTCGTGCGTTGTCTGTTAGAGCGAAACCACACTGCTCCATTGCGTTGCGTTGCGTTGCGTTGCAGTTTTGTACTGGCATTTGGCACTGAATGCGTCCAAATTACAAATCTAGAGCTGCGACGCAACTTAATAAAACGCAAAGAAGCTATATGGCTTCGCTCTTAGTCAGTCAGGACAAAGTCTTCTATATCTATACAGATCTAGTTGTCCGAAATAAATATTTTTTATTTATTATTTTATTTTATATGTATTGATGTATTTATCCTTAACAGACCACTTAATATAACACAAAGTGAGGATGGTTGTGTTATCTGATCCAATCTTCCTTCGGCTGTAGTTGGGTTGTGCGGGTATTTTTCGAAAATACTATTTGCATTTTCAGGTGCTCGGTGAATTGAGTTTGTTCTATTCAATCCCATCAAAGGTTACCGTGAGAGCCGCTACTTATGTCGAACTGCAGGTGAATATATGAATACTGTGTGCTTTCAGAGTGTGTTGTGTAGTTGTATTGTAAGTAGGTAATGTGTATGCAAAGTTGACCCAATAAATTTCGTACTTCAATCATAAACTGGACTCTACCTTTGAACTCTAAATTTTTAAGCTAGACGTGAACTATTACTGAATAATTAGATTGCTGTACCCTAGCAGGGTCTTTATATTTTAAGCACTTAGTAATTAGTTTCCAACTGTATCTAGGCTTAAGTATAAGGTGCAATAAAAACATTTGAATTTGAATTAGAAAAAAAAAAACTTTACTGAAATCTTTATGTTTTATATAACCTTTATCCTAGGGATATAATTATGAAACTCTTCATAAGTAGCTTTAAAAAATTGCCACTTTATTGAATCTTTATATGTTTACGTAGTAGGCATGTTTTTTACTGAATGTTTCACGGAACTGGGCATACAGGGTGTGTCGTAATGAGTGGATAATCCTTCAGGTGCGGGTGGGGGACTTCAGGACTGATCAGAAAATGAAATTATGTACCTAGTAAAAATCGCACGGATTTCGAGTTACTGGACTCCATTTTTTTTACCTTTGTCCATTGTTTTTGCTGCCAAGACTGCAAATCTAGGAATGTTCTTTTTTTTTGCTAGAACATTCCTGGATAACTGTGCTATCGAATGGTATTTCTTGTTTATGTGCCACAGGTACAGTTTTTTTGGTACAGCATCATTTAGCAAAGAAAATGTGTTTTGCTCATTTTCTTCCAAAATTATGATCCCCTGTGTTGCAGTGACCAATTTGTTAAAAACTTACCTACTTCATTGGCTTTCCGAAATGGTAAATCGCTTGGTGTTTCCAGCTACCATTTTAACGAAGATTACTGTTAAGACGGGAAAAGGTAGTTTTTTCAAATAAAAAGTTCGATAAAAAATCAATTAGTGAATTGGAGTTTTGTAAACAAAATGCATGTTCTAACAAACTAATTTACTAAAACAAGAAAATGAAACAAATTAGATACCTAAAATACATTTATTGCATGAGTTTTATGAGTGTTTCCTACAGAAAGTGCTGTCAGAAACAGAACAGAAAAATCTGTTAAAAGAGGTTTAGTTTGTATCAGATTTTAAATAAAAAAAAATGATATTCCGTCTTGTTATGCATAAATCAGGGTACTTAAGGGAGGCATCCCCTGTAGGATTCCATCTAGTAGAAGTAGTAGTGGTAGTCGTCTGTGAAGATTTATTTTGGTCATGGTTAAGCATGATCTCTTACCATCAGGAGAGCGCTAAGCTCGTCTCGTCACTTATTTAGATAAGAAAGAAGATGCATAGCGTGCGTTACAGCTAGGGGTAGCCATTTTGAGCTCTTTCTGCAGGAAACACTCATAAAACTCATGCAATAAATGTGTATTAGGTATTGAATTTATTTAATTTTCTTGTTTTAGTAAATTAGTTTGTTAGAACATGAATTTTGTTTACAAAACTCTAATTCACCTTACACTTTTTCTTTGGTAAATGATGCTATACCAAAAAAACTGTACCTGTGGCACACAAACAAGAAATACCATTCGATAGCACAGTTATCCAGAAATACACTAGCAAAAAATAATAAGAAAATTCCAAGATTTGTAATCTTGGCAGCAAAAACAATGGACATGGGTAAAAAAAAAATGGAAGTTTCGAAAACGTCCAGTAACTCGAAATCCGTGGGATTTTTACTGGGTACATAATTTCATTTTCTGATCAGTCCTGAAGTCCCCTACCCGCACCTGAAGGATTATCCACTCATTACGACACACCCTGTATATCCAAAATTGAGTTCAAAAAAATACCCTCGGATACTTAATTCAATAAGTATGAAATTCTAAAGGAAAACTGAAAACGTTTTCCAATTTCAGAACTTGAATGGGCTCTACATAATACGTACGGTACTTCTACGCTGGGTTTTCATAGTAGGTACAGTTCCAAGAATGCTTTCAGGTTTTACGTAGAACGGATTTTATGCGTGTGATGTCGGAACATCCCTCAACCCTGGAGCATGTCCGGGGAATGATAGACAGCAGACTCAAAAAATGCCGGCACCGACAGGTGAGCCACGAATACAAATCCAAATTTAATACATTTATTATCAAAAAAATATATATCAAAAAGAAAAGATACATCAAAAATTTACATAGAAGTATAATTTCAAGTTATTTTCATATTATGATGTACGAGTTCAGTATTTATAAAAAAAAATTACATATGTACCTACCTAAAATATGCGAAACTTTACAGAGTGAATCGATTTACTACTTGTGCATTATTTCCTGCTCTCAACTGTACGTACTGTACATAGGTTCATGTAAAGTTTAATTTTAATATAACAAAAAAAAAATACAATCTAAATCAATCAATCTAAATCTTATTACGGATATTTTCAGCATAAAAGTTTTCAATTATGTCTACCGACTTAAAAATGTTTATTCGAGGCTTTCTAATTCCATTAAAACGCAATACGCTTTTGATGTCTAATTCTACGAGGGACCGTCCCCTCTGTTTACTTATCAATATTCACTTTAGGAGGCCATAATGAAATACGATGAAGACGATTCGAGGCTAATTCGAACTCGGTACCGACCCATGAAAGTGCTCAAAGATAATTTGGCAGGCGTCGAAGAGGAAGACCCGACGTTCGTAGACGACTCTCACATGTATTACAAAGGTATTAAAGCACAATTTGGCTCGGTGTCTTGTCGTAGAATTCTGCTGTAGATATTTAATTTTCCAGATGAGAATAATGTCCGACAGCCAAAGTTCACAACGGAGTTTTTGGAGCTGTATCAAATGACGAATAATGTCACGACTATTGATGCGCCCCGGATATGTCTGAGATCGACTTTCCCGTGGATCTTGGAGCCTAATACAGACTTTGTTAGTACGATAAGATCTCACAATTTTTATTTTATATATGGCGCTAATATAATTCAATACATTCTTTTACCTTTCCAATTGTTGCCATTCAGTTTTGATAGCTTCTAAAAACATCGCCGCCGCAATAAAATTGTTTATTTTTTACTATAGTAAACACCTTGTTTTATGAGATAAGAACGAAGTACAAATACGTTGGCAGCCTAGTAGTTTGTAGTGATAAATTTTTATCTATGAAACCCAATCATAGTAAAAATATGGCAGGTGCGATATTTTTTCACCTCGCATATTTTATACGTTGCAAACTTATACAACTATTTATGAGGTGGTTAGTTTTCATATTTAATAACAGGTCTAACTGACTCTTCTTTTTCTAAATCTTATCTTCTTCCTAGTCATAGGCTATACCTACAATAACATGAAGGCTAGCTGGAAGCTAGTGAAATAACATGTATTTAGTCTGACTGAATGTTTCAATGTAGACGTGCATTATATAACATGCTGCACCTGAATTTGAAGCACTTCTTGTATAGTTATATATATATAGTATATATATGTAGTTGTACAACAGACCCACTCGAATTTTGGTCAAGTAACAGAACGCACCTACGTTTCATTCCAAATCTAATTTTATCACTTTCACTGTGATGTAACGTCATTTTCTGCCCTTTGAATAAAAAATAGCCTATATTCAGAACATAATAAAAAAAACATCACACAACGCTATCTAGTATCAAACTAAGCAGAGTTTTTTTGTTAACACATACAAAGAAACACCCAGCCTCAGGATCACCGATTTGCATCACATATGTTGTTCCTGAAGCGGAAACCGAACCTGCGATATCGGCGTGGCAGTCCAACACACTTACCACTCGACCATCCGTGCCATCAAATGTATGATGAATAAATGATTGAGTGTGAATGGTCTGTTTCAGACGCACATGTTTGATATGGCTCACTTCCTAATGGTTCTTTACCTGTGCGTGATGTCTCCTCAAGTCGCCATTCAGAACTATCAGTCGGATGTTGAGAAGGTGATCAGCTCTGTCGTCATGGCGGGATTACTTCTCAATATCTACATGCAGTTGACCACTGCTATAATTAAAAAGGTAAACTTAAAAGAACATTATCGCTGCTATCAGTATAAGAGTCGCGCTAAATAAAATTTAACTCTACTGATAATCTCTACTAACATCTTGGCAGCGGCCGGCAGAGCACTTTTAGTTTAAAATAATTTTAAACTTTATCTTCATACTTATAACCTGTATTGCAGGGCCGCTGACAGGCCGCCCGCGTCACCAAGCGGACACGAGCGGCCTGTCAGCGGTCCTGAAGTTAAGGTAGATAAAGTTGAACAAATTTTCACACTGCAAGTGCTCTGCCGGCAGCTGCCATCTTGGTGTGGATTCAGCCTTAGAATATTTTAACGGATACCTATTCAATCATGTGGATATATCTGTACGAATTGGACTGGAATTTTGCTTAGATATTGTTCAGGGCCCGCAGAATAAAATACATTATCCCTATACCACGCACACGCTGGCTAGTTTTCAATAGAGCTTTTTAACTGTAGAGCACAAGAAAAGTGACAATGAAAGAAATAGCCGAAGTAAAGATGATGTCACCTGGTTTCTACGTGGACATTTTGTCAGTCTTTCCAGTATACATTTTCACCGATACACTGGACCCTCGAGGGGAAACCGTAGTGGGTCAGGTCGCTAAACTGTTCCCCGCACTACAAGTGTGGCATATTTGGGACTATATCGGAAAATGGGAAAAGAATTTCAATGCCAATTTGAAGGTACTTCATTCTAAGCCTCCTTTTTATTATTAGGTACCGTTTTTTACGTCACTTTTTTGTTTGTCTGTCGTTCCGGGTAGAATATAGCAACCAAAATTTTAGCACTTTCCGATTAGCTATCCGGCTGAAACTTTCAGGGTAGCGCACAAGTCGATGAAAATGCAAGGCAGAGCAAGAAAAGCTAAAGCAAAATATTAAAAACGCGTTTTTTTTATATTTTAATCTACATTGCTTGTTTTATCTGAATTTTTCTAGAAGGTCCATCTCAGTTTTTCAAATCCTTCTTAAACTATTAACGATTTATAACATTTTTATTATTCGGGTGGTTTGAATCTCAGACCGAGAAGAGATGTTTTGTGCGGACTGAAGAGATTACATTAATGTAAAATTAAAAATCTTGTAACACAATAATAATTCAGAAAAGCCAAGCCGAGCTTTGCTTATTTTTCAAGACTTTCACATGCACCGGTGCTCGACATTTCTTTCGTAAAAAACCTTCGAAACTATTTAGCGAAATAATATCCTGCATTTTTTTAGTTTATTAACATTTATTTTTCTGTTTCAGTTCCTGAGTCTGACGAAATATTGTATAATAACTGTGATATTTTGTTATTGGTCTGGGTGTTTTCTCTATCTGTTCGCGTGTCCAAGAAAGCTCTGTAGTGAGGTATTTCTATCAAACTTTTATGCCATGCTATTGTACGCGTAGAATTAGTATTACCTACTCACCTATCTAATTACCTTGACGTTTGACTTTACGTTATTACAAGTAAATAAACGTTTTTTCCACCACTGGCATACACGAGGACAACGATTACAATAACGATACAAGAAAGGCAGCAATGGAGATCTAAATGTTGAGATGGTGATGATGATATTAATTTGTTACTAACATATTAAAAGCGGAAGCTGATGGACGTATGCATCCTCCCCGTTCTGACTTATGGTGCGCAGACCTGGTCTTTGACCAACATCCAAAAGTCCAAACTCGGGGTTTGCCAACGGGCGATGGAGCGCAGCATCCTCGGCGTCAAGCTGATGGATCGGATCCGGAACACCGAGCTGCGCTCCCAAAAACAAATCGCCGACGTAGCTTCGAAAGCCGCCAAGCTCAAATGGGATTGGGCTGGTCATGTCTGCCGCATGTCGAACGATCTTTGGACTAAAATGACCACCGAATGGTGCCCTGACGCGAACCGGCGACGACGCGGCAGACCGAGGAGAAGGTGGCGGGACGAGCTCATCGCGTTCCGCCCAGACTGGACCAGTTTGGCACAGGACAGGGAAGAGTGGAGGAAATGGGGAGGCCTTTGCCCAGCAGTGGGACAGCGCAGGCTCCATATAATAATAATAATAAAACTTCTGTGTATGTATGTCAGAAAAAAAACTTTCATTCATTCATTCTGACATGACACACCGCAGTTAAAGAGTTAAATTTACTTCGAAATGTTTTCTCGGGTACTCAATGACACCCATAACTTTCTTTTTCGCTCGGTTCGCTTCGTTTTCCGTTGCGCTCTTACACTTCCTGACAAACACACCCTTGGAATTTCAAGTCTCTACCTCCAGTGGTTTGATCTGTGCGTTGTTTATCTGTCAGTCAATCAGTCAGTCAAAACTAAGCCATTTATGTGTTGAAGATTTCAGTAAATGTTTAGTTATGGTTTCCAGAACTCATGGATGTCTCAGCTGATATACTGGGAGACGAAAGTGTTCATGACAACTGAAGCCAAGCACGAGAGGCCGCGGCTCACATCATTCTCCTTCGGCTCGTCAGTGTTCACTAACTCAGGGATGTCTGATATCGCACCAGGACCTGACGATCTTTTAGCCGTAAGAATTGTTTACACACACTTTTTAAAGGTATTCTAGCTGACACCTATAAGCCTACAACTTCCTTTGCTTTGCCAATAAACAAAATCTCTTAGGCGTATGAGAGCACAGTCACACTGCACCGTTGCATTGTATAGGCCTCTCCCAAATGACGAGTAATGGCCTACGCTTACTGGGCAGACGGTACGGTAGAGCATTTTACGTACCGTGCGCTAATGTGCGCAGGCCATAATGCGCTCTCCTAAGACTAAATAAGTGCTACACAACAGGACTTGAAACTAAGTCTTTTGCTGCAATGCTACTGGGCTCATCGAATTCATGACTTTTTAAAGAAAAATTAAAAAATATAATTGTATGAACATTATAGGCTTGTAACACCTTTTTTATGTAAACAAGCGGCGAAACTAACTGGGCGCTCTACTGACAGTAAGAGATCACGCCTACACATAGACATCCTTGAGACCTTGAGACTTGCATCTAGCTAAAAAATAAAGTAACAAAGAAAAGTAGCAAACGTGTTCCAGTTTCTCATAATTTCTGGCCCAACTCGGGCATTCAGGCGTTAACTTCAATAATGGGAATGAAAAATAATATTTTCTAGTTGGAACGTTCACAGAACTGTAAAACATTTTACTCTGTAGAAGCCGTAAAAATACCCGCCTGTGCACAAGAGTTGCCAGTATGGATTAAAAATCAAAAAAATACAAAAAATACTACAATTGACTTCAATAGGATTAATTTAGTAGCCAAAACACCACTGAAAAGTCACAGGAAAGCAAAATACGCAATTTCGTTTACTTCGACGACATATGTACTTTTTCATAAATTAATTGTGTAGATTTATAATTTTGATATATCTCATTCGAAACTCTTATTTTAAATGAAATTAGGGCTAAATTTTAGATAAAATAACAATATAAAAAGCTCATGAAGTTGTGCTACGAAGCGTTATCAACCCTATCCCTACAGGTTTGTTCATTGTTTGGGAATTGCTGTACTGTTTTACAACTTTATTTATATTTCTCGCATAATAGACCTTTTGATATTATTTTTATAAAGGAACACTTAGAATAGGAAGAGAAAAGGTGGCGAAAACTTTTACAAAACAAAGTTGAGTGGGAAGAACAGGAAGGATAGGTACTCTTTAAAGCAGAACTCAATCGTAAATCCCGTTTCAGCGCTCTCGAGTACGTTACAAGCGCGGTCAATTTGGTGGAAATTAATGGAACTAATCGATATCTGAAGTTTTTTGACTCCTGACGATTTGACGTTAACAAATCGCATTCAAAACAGTTTCAGATAACTGAAACGGAAATAAAACTGGATCACAATTTAGCCTTCCAGTTATTCATACCCAGGTTGCAAATACTAAAGCCATGAGAAGCGCACCGTGTTTGGATTTTTCGATCCAATATGATCCACTCTCATTGGATAAGACTTTTACATGATAGTGTTACTCATTGTGTAGATAGGTGTTCCGGTTTGAAGGGCTTTGATCATCAAAATGTCTTTAAGCGGACGTGCACTGAGCGTAGCATGAGTGATTAAAAATCTAGTGTAGCACTGTTCTGGTCATGGGTAGGCGTGATCTTTTACCATAAATTATACGGATCTTTCATCACATAGGAAATAGATGAGACAGACCGTTGTTGCTTGTTCACAGGTATCGTTCATTTTCGTTTTGGGAGCATACCTGAGCTGTTTTTACACGGCGAAAATATGCAGCATTTACCTGCTCTTAACACAAAGGAAGCAGAAATTCAAGGTATGCTAAAAAGTATGCGCTTAGCATTTTATTTAGAAAGTTACTAAGCTTTGGAATTAAACGAGGATCGTCAAAGGATAACGTTGGACTAATTTCTGCACATGGCTTCGCCTGCTTAGTATCGGTATTGCTACGTGTACCTACATATTTCAGGTCAAGCAGTTCAGTAAGTTTAGCGTGATAAATTACTTTCACAAACTGTGATTATTTACATGAATATTAAATATTTTATTTACGTATGTATTTAATTGTCCCTAGTAGTGACGATCGGGAAAAAAAATTCCGATCGTTCCTATGTAGGAACGCTGGGGGTAGGGACAATCGGGAATAGACGGTATTTATGTTTGTCTGACTCTGTCTAGCCATGCAGGCTTAGTTATGGATATGCCACAGAATTAAATTCAATAAAATATTTCGGCAGACGGGTTTTTAGTTTTTCTAATTGTATCTTAAAGAAAACTTTCATTCCCTATATAATATCCTACTTATTCCAGTAAGGTTTGTTCCCAATGGCACCGTTCGTTCCAGGAATCTATGAGGGAGCTATTTTATTTCCTGACGGTTAATCACGTCAGTAATAAAATCAAGGCGAGAGTGAAAAAGTTTTTCTGTGTACAGTGGTAAGCTAATTTTGATAAGTAACTTGTTTCCGAAAAGGTTTCTTTTACTTATGTAAGGTCAGCAAACAACGTGCAGCAATAAATATTGTAGCTTTTAAAATAAATTTAAAATATTGGTGATCCCATCAAAATTTTCTTCAGCTGTTCTTAAGGCACCAGGTTGCATTTTTTTGGCTGTCTTATAACTCGTGATTTGCCTGCGCAATGGACTTTATATGAGCCTAAATTATCGTCGTGCAATAAATCTGGGTTTATAAATCCATTTTTAGTCAAAAATCTATCTGTATTTTTTCCTAGCTGACGCCCGCATTTTCGTTTGCATTGCGAATAAACTTTATTCCTTCTGACATATCCTCGATATGTCAAGTCTGCACGTCCAGTTGTTTAGCATCCTCCAGGTCCAGTTTGCTGTCAGTCAGTGAGTTAGTTGTCATATATTATGATGGATGATGACAGTGTTTTCTTGGGTCTTGAGAAAGTAATTAGCTCTGGTAGATACGGCGTTCTAAAATTCTCTCAATTCTATAAAGTATACTTGGCTTACATAGCGTGCCATTTTTGTGTATATTTTTTAAACCTTTGAAGCTTGTTGTTGCGGACGGTACATTTTATGTAATACACTTTGCTTTCAGGTATTATAACAATGCGGTATCGACCCAGGAGCTGTTCAAAGATATGTCTGCGAATATCCAGCAAGAGATATTATCTATTGAAATGGTGGAAACACTGCTGTTTTGTCCGTTATTTCAGGTGTGTTACCCTATTTTACCTGTAGGGTAAAACCGGGATTTATGCCCCAGAAGGATTGGTGCCCCTTTTCCTAAAAATCTTAATTTAGAAAATAGAAAATATATCCTGCTTACATTATAAAAGCGCATGTTTTTTAAGGAAGGGTGGATAATTTGATCAATTAATGTTTAATGTGTAATCATTGAAAAATTTAAGCGAATTGAGCTGAAATTATTAAATTAGGACCTAAAAATCGCAGCAAGTATTATGCATTGGGAAAATCAAGACTAGTACTTTCAAATAAAACTTATGATTAAAACACAAACCAGTCTATTTTATATAAGGCATGCAATAAAAATGCACAAAGAATAATGCACGCTCAAGGCATTTTAGCAACAACTCGCGTCGCGCTCGCACGTCCAAGTCGTTTGTTTGTCGTGAGCAAAGAGTTTGGATATACCTATAATAGAGATAATCATAGGAAACTTCAAAGAAAGTCCCACAATTGTCATGTGGGACATAATTATCCAACCAAGTGTATTGTTAAATGGTTCTGTCGCTTTCCATCTACATTGACTATCTTTCAAATTTAATCTCTTAAAATGTCATTGTTTTTGTTTATTTTTCAACGGGGTTTTGGTTGTTTTATATTGTTTAATACGTATTGAACTATTGTAAATAGTGAAATAAATATGTGAAATGTCGAATTGTGCCCTCGTATTATGCCAGTCTTCCGCAAGTAT
The DNA here is from genome assembly GCA_932526365.1 of Lobophora halterata. NCBI lineage: Eukaryota > Metazoa > Arthropoda > Insecta > Lepidoptera > Geometridae > Lobophora > Lobophora halterata. The sequence goes on from OW052012.1 coordinate 7,352,073, forward strand.
CATGAAAAATCAAGAGAACCTGAATTTTCAGCGGTAAGTATCTATTTGTGTATTTACTCATTAATAACCCATACTAAACACATAATTATTACGTAAAAACATTGAATAACGTCCAATAAGTATAGAAATATGAAGAACCGGCGTTTTTCATGCTAAAATCATGAATAATTCGAGGCTATGATATACTAACTAGGGATGTCATAAAACGTAAAAAGATTTGTCGATAAGGCTATGCAGACTGAGAATAGTAAGATTTTTCGAATAAAGTGAGCCATTGAGGGATTCCGTAGCTGACCCATCTCACTTACACACACTCACATTCTTTGTATTTCGTTCGATTCATATTTTATTTATTGGTATTATATATTTGCCGTCATGCTTACTGTATCATGGTTAAACACAATATCTATGTGTTCACTGTTCAACCATGATAGTGAGATATACAAAAAAAGAGAGCTTCAAAATAATCACGGCAAATATTACGTTTACACTATTAATATTTCAGGGTGTCCCTTTGGCGTCCAATAACGATCGGCAAGAGCTAAAATGTTCTTCCGGCTATTCTTCAACTTGAACCAAATGCAATATTCAATGCTCGTGAAGCGTCGCAAGCTAACGGTCAGTACTGAACTTAAAATTGCGTGTTATAGGTATATTATAATTATTATTACATGAACTATAAATTAAAAGTATAATGTGTTTCAGGATATCCCTTTCATCAATGTACCTAAACCAGAACCTTCGGATATTACAGAAATAAGTTCATCAGTGTTTTCAGACGTACCACCGAAGAACACTAGGATAGAATGTACAGAATGTGCAGTGTGAGATGGTCGATAAAAATCTAGCCTACTCCAGTTTGCTAAAAATTAACTGTTTTAGACAGCGTACGAAAAGCCTGGGAAAAAAAGTACTGATAAAGTATACCAAGAAAATATAATAATAATTTTATTAACTTTATTTATAATTATTATAATTAAAGTTAAGGAACTAATCTATAGGTAGGGGGCAGGCAGAACAAGGTTTAGCTCAAATGTAAACTTGTGTTAAGTATAAATTTTGTAATGTACTCATTTACCTGTGTATGTTGTATATTATTTTATCTATTAAACAATTGTCATCTTAATTCGTGGTTTTTACAAAGTTCAAGGTTCCTTTAATCCAGAGTGAATCTAGATAACGTTATCATAGTCACGGACTTTAAGTTGTTAGGATTGATATATCAATATCGGTATCGATGAGAATAATTGTGGATCATCGAACTGTTAATATCGATATCGATATTTTATGACTTGGGTCATCTCTGTGGCTCAACGAGTGACAGATTCCCCCTATATTATGACGTACGACAAATGCATGTTTTGTCTCATTTTATCTAGTGCAAAAAGTGTTATGAGCAAAGAAGATAGCGAATTTGTCAAATTTAGGATTTATTCTATTTACTTCATTCTTCTGAGGTCGTGAGTCCTAAATACGTCGCATGAAAGCACTGGGAAATGTTTTAAATTGTTTCGCAGGAATGCAATCGCGATTTCCTCCAAACCGTCGCATCGTGCACTAGAACAATAGTACTGCCTGACAATGAGATCGTCCAACACGCAGCAGACATAGGACGGGACATGTACATTCTGCAAAAAGTAAGATTTGAGCGATCCGAACTCTCGAGATGACGTCATGGCTTAGACCTAAATAAATGGGACGTTTTCGAAGATAAAAACCATTAGATTAGAATTTGTATGCTTTAGTATGGGTTACCGTACATAGGTAAATACTAAGAAAACATTCGAAAGCGTCCAACTGCTTCAAAAATTGTACGCCCTAAACTAATTATATTTATTTTTACCATGATCTCTTTTGAAAGTGACTTCATCTCGTGCCTATCATTATATATTTTATTATAGTCTTTCATAAACAGCCTATGCGTCCTATTGAATGGACAATCCAACCAGTTGGCTTAGATAGCAATACAATCTAGTTTTAAACACCTAAATGTTTTAATGTCTTTCTGGAAAATAAAAACAATTTTCTTCCTTTCTTTAAAACATTTACATAATCCCTCTTTTATTCGTTTCTATTTAATATATAGCCTGTATTTTTCCTTTCCACAATTGTTTGTTTCTTGTCCGTTCAAAGTGTTTAACGCGAAGGCAGCTAAGAAAATACTGGCAGCGTCTGGGACACTTGACGCTATTGCTTGTAATGCTCCAGGAACGAGTATCCGTGCCAATGAGTTTCCACATTTAAAAACACAACACATTAGAAATTGAAAACGAAATTCTATGTGTAGATAAATATAATTTTCATCGTTATCATCTATAAGGCCGCCCTTTGCACTTAATTGTTGTAATGATTCCTTCCACTGGAATATGTTTTTCTTCTAGTGTACAATAAAGAATTTATTAATTCATTTATCAGACCACTTTAGTCTAGCACACACAACTGGTATTTTATTAGTTAACCACAATCTCACTTGATATAAGACACTTATGGTATAAAAACCCGTCTGGTAGTTTCCAGTTTTTTTTTTGTAGATATAATGTAAATAAACCTGAAAGCTCTATGTTCTTCTGATGGTAAAAGATCATTCCTGCTCATGACAAGAAAGTGTTATATACCTACTTTGAATAAAAAGCTAATAATCCAACTTTGTAATAGCTATACGATTATAACAATTTGTTCGTGTTAGGTAAACAACGAAATTGGTTACTTACCCCGGGCGCCGACGCACATTATTTATTATAGACAAGGATAATATTCTCTACGCTCATCTTTTATATTATTTATTTACGTTTGATCTTCTTTTTCAGGGTCATTGTAATTTGTTGAGTCATACAGGAAAAGTGGTCAAATCCATCGGTCCTGGAGAAGATTTCGGTGCAGTAGAAATGCTGTTTGGATTACCAAAGGTTCTTATACGTTTTTTTTGGTCCGTTTTTTTTATTTCCTGTTGCCAACTAAATCAAAACACTGATAAGTATTTTATTATCAAAAAGACTTAAATTAATAACAAGCATATTTAAGTCTATTCGTGTAGGTCTAAAAAATAAAACTTCCACACCAATTTTAGCCTAATCAATTAAGTAGTTTAAGCGTGATTTATCAACAAAATAATTATCAAATAGATTGCATCTACAATACATAAAGTGTGATTAGCGATATAGTAGGACATAACTATTTTCTAGCAAGAAAAGTTTCCTAAATATTATTCCCCAACGTGTCGATGAACTAAATTAACAAACTGTCCTCGCCTCATATTCATTTCGCCTAGAATTTAGCAACATCCACAGCGTCGACCGTAATAAATACCTACTAAAACATAGAAATACTTGGAAATGGCATTGTACGGTTCTCATACAGCGGATCCACAAAATAAGGTTTAATTTCAGGTTTACACCGCTGTGACGTCGACAAACTGCATATTGCTGCACGTGGAATACACGGCTCTAGTGCAGTGCTGGGGCACCTTTCCTGACATTAGTCATCCCATTATAACGGTGATTCATGCATTTAATATTGTCTAGAACACAGCCGAGATGAAACCTGGCACAATTATTTTGCAGCTGAAAGGCGTCCTCTGCAGCATGCCGTCTAGATGGGTACCAACACAGTGATAGATATTCTGCCGCAAAGCAGTAATGTGTAAGCATTAGTGTGTTCTGTTTTTAAGGGCTTTGTAGTCGAGACTGACCATCAGAATGTATCAGAGTGGATGAGCACTATAGCAATGTTGCACTGGCTTATGTGAATCCTGCGTAGCAATGTTTGGGTCATGGGCAGGCGTAATCTTTACCATCAGGAGAACGTCTAGCTTCTCTTCTCATCAATTGTTTATAAATAAAAATGTTGGTGAGAAGGCTTTCGAGCTATGACTACTAGAAATGTTATTATGTGAACAAGCGCTTTGTGATTCAGTCTTGTATAGCACCAATAGCACTTGGTCACGCACGAGTTTGGATTACAGGAAATCGCACTTTCCTTGTCACTTTTCAGGAAAAGTCTCTTAGTAGGAATTCTTGAAAGAGATATTTTTCCTACTGAATGGGGTTTAAAATCAATGGTTGAGTTTTCGGTTTGGAAGCGTCATTCGTATGATGTAGCTATCCATTTCTCGCTATGCAGCAGTTGAGGTCGCAACACTCGCAACAATGCGAGCGCTGAATGCTCTAACCAGCGCTTTGCGGTGACGGAAATGAGCTTTAATTGCACCAGTAATAATCGTTGCGGATAAATTCATTAAGTGTTATTGGATTTTGAGTTAACATGGATTTTTAAAATATTAATGCTGTATAATTTATGCCTACATGCACCAAACTGACAAAGTTTCTAAGCAATTTCTTTACTCGCTAGAAATATCCTATTGGTCTGTATTTAGACTGGATATGACGAAGCTTGCCTCATCCATCTCTTGCCTGCAACTTTTTGCAGGTCGTCAATCCACCTGGTCAGAGGGCGTTCTAACACTACGTTTGCCGAGTCGTCATGACATGACCATTTCTATCACTGAATTATATTTAATTTGTTAAACACAAGACGAGCAATTTATTTACACGAGACAATTTATTGATGAGTAGATCATGACCAGCCTAACATTAAGTTACATTTCATAGATTATGGAAGACCCAGAGCTCAGAGAAAAAACGAAAAGCTACGAGGAGGCAAAACCTCTAACAGGCCGTTTGGATGTCAAAACTAATCGAATCGCGGTAACTATAAGACCTTACCAATCGATCTTGGAATTTACATTAATTAATCAAGGTTTTAAAAATTATTTTATATTGGTCCCATAGAAATTTTATCAAAGATCATTAGTTAGGTTTCTAACTTGAAAAGGCATGAAGGCAAGAACAGGTTTTTTTTTTTTCATTTGAATTGCAATTTTAACAACTTCAACATGAACAAAAGCCAACAAAGGCAACATCTTCTAAGACAAAGTGTTTCAAACTTGTATTTTGTTGTAGCAAGAGATAAAGGAAAGTTTCGTCATGTTGAGAGGACGAGACGAGCGTGCCCAATACGTGCAGGCATACGAGAGACTGGGCGTCATGAGGTAAGTAAGGATCACCGATACTCGTCCAACTTCCCTATGGGATAGCGGGATTAATGGGTGATTGTTCGTAAGTTTGTTGGGAGATCTTTGATCTTTCTTATGCGAAAGTTTCAGGAAGATCTTGTTCTAACGTACTTCTGATCACCTTTATCTTCGGTTTCGGATTAGGTATAGACTGTTTTTATTTTCCATCAAGTTACGTCCTGTTTTATATCTAAATTAGGTTTTATTTTTTATAAAATATTTAGGTACTAACTTCACAAAATGTATTTTTTTTTAATTAAAAAAACGATTAAAGTTTTTATTATTATGAAAAGACTTTTGAAAATATATAAGTCACTTGTGCATTGTTGGCATCCAAGTCACTTGTGTGTACAATAAAGTATTACATAAATAAATAAATTGCTGCTTGTTATTTCCATATATTTCTTTGAAATACATATCCCATCCGTCAAGTATGAAGTAATCGATCTATCAAGATGTCTGAGAATATTTTTACAATTCCACTGTAAAATTACTTTCTAGCGGAGAATTGCGTGCTAGTCTATTTTATTCTTCTTTGGATACAAGTAATAATGCAGTTCTGTAATGTGTAGGTATATTTTATCAAGAAGATACACAAGTGCTAGGATTGATGAGGTACGAGAAATACATGGAACTTTTAGCTCTAGCCATCTATAACTTAAATTAGGTACAAGTTTGGTATACAACCTGTTGTAATGACATAAACTTACGCTATAAAAAAGTGGCAGAGTTTTTGCTAAATCAATTTATATATCCTTGCAGTAATATTAATAATAACTACAGAAATACATCAACATACTTTTATAACTAGCTTAACTTTAATAATTTCACCTTCTAATATTCTATTCGTCAGAACATCTTCGTTTGATCTAAAAACCCTTAGAACAGCTACTGATTTTTACATTCATAATTATGTTTACTGGTAGCTCGTTCGGAGACTATAGGTACATAGTTACTGGGGTTATACTCTACTAAACTTCGTATTTATATTGTTTCTCTGTGACTCTACGAATAATATAAGAAAGAGTTGATCTACTTTTGTGATATTTTAAATTTCTTCCTCGGACTTAAATAATGTGCACTTGTATGTATTGCAGGCATTTGCGGTACATATTCCTGCCTGGATGTATCACTCCCCATGGCATTTTCCTGAAGTTGTGGTGTGCTATGCGCTTTCTTATTGCCCTGTTTTACATAATCATCGTGCCATACAGTATTGCTGTTAGTATTTTATAATTCTACATTACGTTTCGTCTCGTTACATTAAAATAATGTTAGTTTCGAATCATTTGTTACAAATTTAGCTTCTTTATTATGTGCATTGTTGCCTGTGCAAAGCTCTCATCTGAGTCCATAATACTCTTGCAAACTTTGTTTTTATATACGAAAGTTTTATATGCAAATTTCCCCCCACCTTCCTCATACGCACCGTTAGGTTACAACCTGGATCTCTTCAAGACAAGAGTGAATAGGTGTTTGCAAGACCTTCGTGTACCATCGTCGGCCATATCATCACTTTAGATCAGACGAGATTGTAGCTAAAATCAAGACGACTCGAGCTGACTTTACTTTACCCGAACGAGCGTTACATAGCAGGGCGTGACAGCTTAGTCTCAAAAAAGTGCTCAACACATCTAAAGAACTATTTAATTAAAAAAATAATAAATCCTTTTCAGACGAAGCAACACAAACATTACGGAACCTACACCTGGACGGACATATTCCTTTACATTGACATCGTAGTGATGTCGTATGTAGCGTTTTATAACGAGAAGTCGTTATTAGTTACGCATCCTCTGCTCATAGTGTCTCGGTACCTGAAACAAGCTTTTATCCTGGACATCATCAGCATCTTTCCGTTTGAACAGCTGGTAAGTATGTTAATAAAATCTTATTTAACATTTCATCTGCTGAAAGTACTTTTGAGCTAAACTGGCTTTTAATAAAAAATAATCAGGCTTCTCCGGGACGGGGTACTCGGGGATTGGGGTACTCAGGGAATAACCCGTATATTTTCAAGCTCAAAATATGACTAGATTTGGCATTTACCATTTTTGTTTTGTGTAATTTTTATTTCCAAAATTTTGAACAAATTGAACAATCTTTAGTGGGATAGCTATAAAGATCTAACATAAACAGAGGAACCCACTACCACTGTAGGTCCTATATATGCATAGCGCGTAGGTACTTAATTATTTCGAAAAAGGACTTAGTTTTTAACCTGAGAAGTTTTTTTAATTTTAATGTTTTTATTGGGCAGAAGGAATTATTTTCGGATATTAAACAATAATTATAGGGAATTATATCGGCCTTTGAAGCACCCTTTAGCTTGAATTGGATTCAACTTTGATCTCCGTTACACCTTCTTTTAAAATTGGCTATTAATAATAATACGGTGAATAGCATTTTCTTAAATCCCTAACTCCTAAATTTTCAGAATGTTTAATGTACCTATAACCAAGCTTTAATAAATTTACCTTTGTATATTTGCAAGTACCAACACAATCAGTATTAACAGAAACAACCACAATCAATCACGTATCAATGTAATTACACGCTGTGTTATGATCCATATTGGATCTCTCTTATTATAAACAAGCTTGCGGCTCTACCGTGTATGTGAGAGCTGATAGCCTGCGTTGCGGATAGTAAACAATACTCAGGTAAGCGGATAACGCGCGCTGTCCATACATAGATAAGTCTTTAGTACGGGACACACAGCACATGACACATGACGGGACTATACATCAAATGGACCTGAGTTAGACATGGAGAGTATACCGAGTAACATGTTATTTATCATGATATAAAACTGATCACTGATAACACTTGTTACTTTCTGAGACCAAGTCTGTTATAGAATCACCGGTGACATCCGCCCGGCGCGCCCTGGCAGGCGATTTCGTACGCTGTGATGCCATGCCATACTTGTCATCATTTACAATTTCATTCTTATCGCAAATAACAATAACAGACAGTCAGTAGTGTGCTGACTTTGAGGGGAGTAATTGCATGACGTCATGCGTGAATTATTTTAACAAAATGTGACATTCTCACATTAGGCCAGTAATGAAAAACAGTGAAATCACCGGTGATTTCACTGTTACAAAAGGAAATCATATCACCATGCGACAATAAAATAGAAGTAGCAATCATTTCCATGCCTAACCTAAATGTACTTAAATGCGGTTTATTCGCAGTTCATATTTGTTTTTTGCAGTATACGCGTGCAATATACGCGAATACGCGCGCCAAGCCGCGAGAGACGCTTCATGCTACTGACCTACTGACACTCGTTAGAAAAAACCGAGCGTTAACGCCGGTATTCGCGCGTTAGGCTTTTGAAGTTTCGCGAGTACCTAGTACCTACCAATCTGCCCGTAAACGCGCAACAAAAATACATACGCTAGTCTGAAACCGCACTAAAATAATATAACGGCGCAGGGCGTCGCATTGTGTGTCACCAATCACCTACAATATCCATCGTAATACATGTAGGTAGCATGGTTTGATCTCAGTTTAAGCCCTCTGAGGTTATATTATGGCATAGAAAATGAGATATTGGAAAGCTTCTTGCGAAATTAGAAACTAAGCTTTCATGTTTTCATGACTTTTGTTTTTCAGGTGAGGATAGTGAACGATAGCACTGATCTGGATGTGTACAGAATAAACAGGATATTGTTGGTAAATAACCTTACAATATTATTTTTGTTTGAACAATATTTTAAAACACATCAACCTTCCCAAAATACATTTGGTTTTCGTTCAAATGTTATTGTTCTGATTTATTTGTGTTTTCATGTTTGTTTCGAATATAACACACGAGTTTTATCAGGGTTCACGTAACAAAAAACATTGTATACATTTTATAATGTAGAGCTTTCTATTCCGCCCACTGAGGCTTACAAAACATGTTAGTACTTCATGTTATGGTTTCATGGGAAATATCCCGACTAAAATATTGATACGAAGGAAACAAAATACTCACTAACTCAATCGCGTCAAAGACAATCCCCATAAACACATCTGAAAGGATTGAGTGAATCACAATGAACATCAAAGGCTATTGTTCAGGTGGCCAGAGTAACGAGCGCTTTTTCATTCTGGGAGAGCGACATAATGCGAGTGAATCCTGCCGTTGTTCTGCTAAAGTTCTTGCCGATAGCTATCACTGTGTGCAATGTGGCAACGGCTTTCGTGTTTGTGAACACTTGCCAGCCGTACTTGGTGCGTCACTCGCACTCGGTTATGGTCAATTGTACGAGGACGTTGATCGTTGCTAGCAGCAAGTTTGAAACCAAATGTAAGTCATAGGTATAGCATTTAACTAAACAGTTTAACCCGTGATTATGGTAATATTTGGGTAAGTCGATATTTGGAGTCAAGACCTATCACTATAGCTGACAGAAAGTGGATGAGAAAAAGCAAAGTTTGAGCTCAGTGGCGCGCCTTGGGAGAGACCTACGTCCAGCTGTCGAGTTTCGACAGAGGCTGCTAAAGGTTGATGATGATAATAATGACATCAGTAGAAATTTTAGTTTCAGTAAGAAGGTATATATGTACTTGTATTTTCGTTACAGATGCATTGTCAGAGTACGTTCACACATTTTATTGGGTTTTTGAAGTATTCGTCGGTAAGTAGGTTTTATACTAAATACCTTCCATAAACAGGTTTTATTCTATAATCAAAAACAGGAAAAAGCTACACAACTCGTGTCCCAGTAAACTTATTTCCTGTTCCCAAAACTCCAGAGGCGGTTATGTTTTACTTTATAAGAGTTTTTCTACTTTCAAAAAGTCAACTTCTTTCGAAACTTCTCTGTTTCGTGTCTACTGACATAAGTACTTTGAATACTTATAGACTACAACAAAAATCAAGTACTTCAACTAGTCATTTTCCACTCGCTGACACTCTACCACAACATCGTCAGTTACACTTTTTGACGAACATAGGTACTCTCGAAATCTCAAGACTCTACTTTCAATGTGGCCTGTGTGTTCTCTGCCTGTCAATCGGTTAGTCACCCAGGACTTGATGCTTTGCTTTTTATTTAAATTAATTGATTTTATCATTAAATTAGTAGGTACGATAAGTCGTACTACCAACCGAATAGGTACATTACGTTTGAATGTCTTCGGCAGCTTAATACTCATTGGTGTAGTAAGTACTCGTTGAAGAACGAATTCATCTCGACTTTTGGCAGTTCGCAGAACTCGTGTTCTCGTAAATTGCTCGGCAGAAGTTTTAATACGGAGTTTTGCGTAATTTTCCCCACTCATATGAGGAAGTTATAAGCGATCTGAGATGGTATTAAATTTATAAATACTCTTCTGCGAGGATGTTTAATAGTCACTCATGGGTTGTGAAAATAGGGCGTAGGTTGTCCCGGGATATCCTGGCTGAAAACCGGACAATATTTTTCTGTTTTTATAATTCTATATTTCAAAAAATATAAATTCTTAGGGATCCTAAGAAAATCCTCTGAAATGAAAATTAATAATGATAAATAATAAGTCCCTTGAAAAAAATAATTTTATTTATTATTTATATTTATCACATTAATAAATAACAATTTATGGCTTTTAACTCGGTTAAAACTAATTATTTTAATTATAAGTAAGGATGGTAAGTATAATGAGTTGAGTTCTTTTATTATCAATTTTCATCCGACTTCAAAAAAGGAGGAGGTTCTCGATTCGATGTTTTTTAATGTTTGTTACTCCAAAACTTTGTTGTTTATACTTACAACGATTTGAAATTTCATCAAAATCCGAATATAAACATCATTAAAAACAAACTATCTGTGTTTTTAAATGAATATAACTTAAAATAATACGTCGCCGAAGTATACGAAATTGCGTATTTTGCTTTCCTGTGACTTTTCAGTGGTGTTAACGGTCACTAAAACAGTCCAATTGAAGTCGGTTGTAGTATGTTTTTCTATAATCTTGATTATGTTATTTCAGGTTGCGGCTGCACCCCTGTAATAGTGTCGGGTCAAATAAACGTGTGGCTCATGGCATCGTTACAACTTACCGGGTACCTCTACTTCGCGTTCATGTTCGGATACGTAGCTTCGACGCGCTCTGCCGCCGCGCATGCTTTGTTGGACCACACTGTAAGTTACTGTAAACATCTTTATTATAACTATATCGTTTTAATACCTGGATTGTCGGAGTAGGATCAAATATGAACAAAATCTGGAGAGCCCCGAGTGTCGCCATAATATCAAAAGTGAACACTTCTGACTGTTACGAAAAAAAATTAAATACTAGATTGTTAAACTAAAGAAATTAATACGAAGAGGTAATAAATTAAACGTTTTATTCAGCAGTTGAATGAATAAATATTTTTCTTAATTTGTAATTTTATTTTATAAACTAGTATTCATCAACATAATTTAATTATTATTTAAAAAAAAAAGGTTAAGCACGTCTAAGTACTACGAGCTGAGGTTCTGAGATTTTTGTAAAAATATGTAACACTTTAACCAGCCTGAGAGTCACAACCACTGAACGCTGAGACTTAAAAGGGCATTGGCCACTTTGTATGAGCTTATGGCTTAGGGTGAACAGTGATTTTTGGTATAATTGTGATAGAGGCTTAATAGCTTCTAAAAGTAGGTACCAGAATATAAGGATATCTTAGTATCAAAATGTTCGGTTGACCTACTATCCCACTCATAAAGTTCATGATCGACGGAGGGTTTTATATAATAAAAATGATTTTTTTTTCACATATTTTCTATTTTTCATCACAATTATATGATACATTACATTATCTAAAAGCTGGCTAGGTAGATTCATATTATTTTAGTAGTCCTTGTCCAGTTTATGAACCGTACTGTTGCAATATGAAGCACAGCAACCCACCGTCTTTACGGCCTACAATACAATTACAACAGTACTGTTTTATTGCTTTCCTTTTTTAATTATTACTTTCAAATAAAATAAATTCAATATAGGTATATATTTTGGCTCAATCTGCTTGTATGCGGTGGTTCTGAGGGACGATTTTTCCCTTCCTATGTTAGTGTGCTCCAATGTATAAATAAAGGGAAATCTGTTATAGCGAATTTCACAATTACTTACTTAAATTAATTAAACAATAAATGGAAATTGATGAACCTTACAGTTTGCTGAGCCATCCATTGCCATAAATACGCTTGCGTTTCCACTCCTAAATGCAGTCAATATGAATTCCATAGAGAGCAAGTGAGGGTCAACATTAGAATCCATTGTCCATTTAAGAGTAAAAAAACTTCCTCAAAATATAAGTTGAAATGGAAAAAAAATACAAAATGATTATTCTTATTCTTCGCGTTTGGCTCCACACATAGTATATTATAAGCCAGTGTAAAGTAATTTATCGCATTCGTGGTCAAGTTATTTAATAAACATGTTTTATTGCACATTGTATTGAATTATTGTAAAAATTATAAAAAATATTCAGTCAAAAGTCCAAAATGAATGACATGACATGTAATGTAGACTTGGGTAGCTTTCACAGTTGCTACAATAGTTGAAGCGTCTCTTTCCAGCAAGTGAGGCATCACGTTTGTTTTGACGAGCCAGCTCACCACTCTTCCCTCGAATGACCTTGGCCTTGATTTTTGATGATTTTTCTGCATACTCTATTAAGGGTAGATTAATATTAATATTACTCATAAAACGTGGCGACAATAAGAGATGGCTACGCTATCTATTTTTGTTAGTATCTTGCGACAAGAAATAAGATTAATAATTAAATGGCTCTTACATGAGTACTCAATCGTGGTACCACAGTGAGGGAGCTCGTCGTGTCAAGGAGTTGCCTCGCATACTACTCTATTTTTAGAAGCAAGACTATGACATGACTTTGATCCTTTTTGACGTGTGCTGTGCTGCCATATTAGTATAAAAAGAGATTAAAATTATCGATCGATTAAAAGAATCGATTTTTTCTAAGGAATTTATTTTTTTAGCGATCGAATAATAAACAACTGAGCAAAAGTCGTGTAAAGGAACTTCTATTAAAAACAAAAAAAACGGTATGTGTTTGACCACATGACAGAAGTGAAAACTTCATCAAGGTGACACGTGCTGACTTTACCTTAACAAGTGTTACATAGCAAAGCATAACGGCTGAATCTCGTTGAATACCCACAAATAAACAAGTGTTCAGCACGCTTCAAAAAGTATTCACTTTCAAAAAATGCATAAACACCCTCGATCACATAATGACAATTTGCATTATCGTGATATCGATTCATAAATAAATAGATATTATTCGATTACTATTCAGAAGAAAGTAAATGACAACACTAGTTTGATGAATCATAAGACAAACTAGGATAATATTATCATATTAAATACTAATTAAATAAACTTTTTTTAGGTTCACCTGGGTACTAAAATATTACGCAATAATTAATATCCAAAATTAATCGATTTATTGAACAAATTGGATTTCTCTGAACATCGTGTTCACTGAGGCCAGGAATGAACAATATCCTTTGGAGGGTACATGTGAAGCTGAGGCGCGTACTAAGAAAGGAATTTTGTTAAACTTCGTTTGCGTTGCGAATATTTAGCTAGTTCATTCTATAAAATAAACTAGCTAACAATGCATTTATCTTCTTAACCAAAGATTCACGACGTGACTGTTATAAATGCCCAATTTAAAAGATATGAGTCAAATTACCGAGTATACAAAAGCACCATATCTCGACTGGACGAAGCAGCCATAAAACGGTATCAGATGAAACTAATGGCTTTGCAACACGGTCAGTTTTATTGTTCCAAAGCTTTACGCTTTTCGATTGCTATACTTTTTCTCAGTAATTACAAAAGTCGCATATTCTCGCATGACAAATTTGTAATCTTTTGTGTGTTTAGGGCCGATTTTTTTATCCTGCAGTAGTCCTGTCAAATATGGGTCAGCAAGACTGGTGTTCTCGCAAATGGAGCTAAAAAACTACTTGTGTCTTTTTGCAGGACTGCAAAGCATTCAATGGGGTTCATTATAGTTGTTTAACAGACCTTAAGGAGTTCTTCTGTTCGACGTTCGACGAAACTTGGCGCTCTCTTTTATGTTGTTGTCAGAGCATTAAAATAGCCTTTTTTATTATTGATTTGCAGCTTTGGTGACACTGCCACCGTTGTTGGTCTATTGTGCTCGCCAAGATACTCGTAGTACTTTTTAAGTAGGTACTTTATATTTATTTATATTTATATATATACATATATTAGTCTAAATATATAAAAGAAAGTCGTGTTAGTTACACCACTTATAACTCAAGAATGGCAGAACAGATTTGGGTGAAAATTGGTATGGAGGTAGTTTAGAGCCAGGAGACGGACATAAGATACTTTTTATCCCGTTCGACAGCGTTCCCGTGTGACTTGACATGAAACGACATAAGAAAATTTTTATCCCGTTCGACAGCGTTCCCGTGTGACTTGACATGAAACGTCAGTCACTATAAAACGTGGTTTATTTATTGCCATTAAGGCGGAACAAAGTTCGCCGGGTCAGCTAGTATTATATATATATATATTTATGTATATTACATAATTTATGATATTTGTGTAGGATAATAATCATTCCTTAATGAAATCTGTTCTTCGTGCACTACCCACGCAACTGTCCACAATACACAAAGGTTTAGCTGGAAGATAATGCTACATAGCATTAAGTTCGCCTCTGTACTATTTGTTAAGTGCAATAAAGTATTTTCTATCTATCTATATATCAAGATATGAACTTACTTACCAACTTTATTTCATCACAATCTTATTATATCAAAGCATGTTTCATTACAATTTTAACTTTCTCTAAGTACCTATAACGTGACTTGACCGTCTATGCCGGCCTTAATTTAAACTTCACTTCTGGCCAAAACATTCTACTAGGTGCCAAACTTCCACCATTAAAAATGTTAGTTACCAGTACTTTATGTTCAGAAACTCTAATTATATTAGTTTTAACGAGCTTACATGTTCCATAGGAAAAAACAAGGGATCTGGCGAACTTTCTGTATCAAGAGAATGTAGATCCGGCACTGACTGCGAAAACTCTAAAATATTTCGAATACGTGTGGAAACGGACTAATGGGAGCAATCCGCAAGTAAGTTTATATTACGTGTAATTCCATAGAAGTACCTATCATCGGGGACTACATGGATCAGAGATGCACAAGATCGTGGAGGCTGGTTAAAGCGAAAGGAGGCCTATACCCAGCAGTGGGTCCTACCTGGCTGATGATGATGATGACCTATCATCGTACAGACAGAATCATAATAAAATAGCGCCAAAAAAAGTTGACCAATTTTAGCCGACGTACCTATCTAATTATCTAAATTTTGGTCCGAAATTTCTTAAAAGAGGAAAACAGCGCTAGAGAAGTATTATTAGTTAAAATTGCTAGTTAGGCTTTTTAAATGTAATAAACCTCCTTTATAAAAAGTAACAAAATTTATTGTTTGTTAATTGAAATAGGTACCTAACTTATAATATTTTTATTGACGAGGTGTTTTTTATTTTTACGACTATATCTTGATTTGATACTTATTAAAAGATTAGAAAAGTTATTACCTAATCGATGTGTAGGTATTTCTATTAACTATCTACTGAGAACTAAATAAGTAGGATTTCAATTTTCAAGATAAATAAGATCATTTCTTAGAATAATAATAATAACCTGAGCACGTCGTATAACATTCTATCACAGTGGAAAAAAATACCTATAACGCAACACAGAAGTAAAGATACCTACTACAGCTACTACGTATTACTTCTATGTATTTATTACACTGTCTGGTTATTATGAATACCGCGCGCTGCCTGCAGCTAGACAGGGCGATGACGCTAAAAATAGCTCTGGGGTGACGTAAACGAGCCAAGCGCATGCGCGACGCCATGTCACGTGACTCCGGCTGACCAATCACCGTTCGCGGCTGGTAAGGAGTAAACGAGATGTAAGATTTTTGTCTCTGTCTCGCTCATGAGCTGAGTATTGCGTGGTATTGCATTCGTTTGCCTTTCACTTCATTCAGTAATAACGAGTGAGTCTGTGCGTGATTGTTTGTTTATATTTTGTGATTGTGTGGTTTTTAACCATGGCGAACCTGCCTTCCACCTGCGCCCCCAACGTCCTATGGGCGGACCCGTTGGTTGATATGAATAACGTCTTCAACGTCGAACTTCACAAAATATTAGCCGAAAAAGCACCGAATGCTCGAATCTTTACCAAAAAAACATACGATGAGATGATAACACTGGTGAAAGAAACGAAAGCCAAAGTAACAGCTAAGGTGCCGGAAGATTATCAACGATTGAAAAGGTTCAATGTCGAAATTATCTCTGGAGTAGAAAAGCTAATCATGCCTTCGCAGCCAGGTTTATTGACTCGACAATATGTTCACACCGAAGAAATATTCTCCATACTGCATAATGTTCACATTCAAACAAACCACGGTGGCCGACAGCGAATGACTAAAGAAATTGTAGATATATACAAAAATATAACTAGGGAGATGATAATGCTATACATAAGTTTATGTCCGATTTGCGATAAACGAACTGACAAAGGTGCGGTCAAATTCAATAATGTTACGTGTCTAGTTTGCTTACTCGAAATGCAAAGTAACGGACCGTACAAATATATTCTGGTTTATCAAGAATATATCACGAAATTTGTACAATTAAGACCACTTTTTTGTAATAGTTCTGAAGAAGTAGCTGATAACCTAATAGATATTTTTACTATATTTGGCCCGCCAAACCTTATTCAAACAGATACTAATTTCGAAGATGTTTTGAAGATCCTCTGCAGACTGTGGCCAGAACTGAATGCGATACAACGAATATGGTCTGCGGTTAATCATGAATTAATGGAAACGACTGGTCAAAGTATAAGGGCTGTGATTCGATCGCACTTGTACCAAAGACATACAGTAAATAAGTGGGCAAAAGACTTGAGATTCATACAAATAATAATAAATAGAACTTATCAAGTCCGTTTAGGCTGCAACGCATATGATGCGATGTTCGGTGTTAAGTTCAAACAGGATCGTTTGAAAAATGCAAGGACTGCTGAAATTGCGACAACTGAAAAACAAACTGAAAGTGCCCAACATGATAGCAGCCATGGAAACCTGCAGACAAATAGTCCTTATACATTAGTGGAACCACTAGATACTATTATACATGGTCAAACAATCACTTCTTCTCCTAGCACTTCTACTGCTCTAACAGCAGTTTTCAATAATACCAACCCTGATATCTTTCAGTTATATGACCGATCAAAGACCGTGTCATCAGAAGTTATAAAAAATGTGCCCAAAAATGACAACAGTGACATTCTTCATAGAAAATATATTTCTTCAAAGCCTGATATGAGGGTAAAAAAAGTCAGCGCAAATGATAGCAATAGAGATGGTATTAAGAGATTCATAATGCATAGAACTATAAAGCCATTGATAGATAAGACATCAAACCAGTCACTGCTTAAGCCAATAGTTCATGGACCAATAATAGGAAATTCAGTACTCCTACCAATTATAGAGAAAAAAGAAAAAAATAATCTAACGGAAGCAAGAGTCGACCAGAGTAATATGAATAAAAAGTTAATGACCGTTGAAATAAAGCATAAAAACCTAGACCCATCACAAACTCCAATAAAAGTGGAAAACGAACAGATAAACCACGTGATGATGTCAGATGAAATAAAACACGAAGAAATTGACCTTGGGATCCTGATACTACCTGATGAAGAAAAACAATGTTACGACGTATCGCTGGTCAAGGAAGAATCAGAGGAAATTGATTATTCTGATGAACCGGCTTTGAAGAAACCTCGGGAAAATTGTTGATAAGATTATCAAATGAATAATTACAGATTACAGAACACTCTTTTCACAGTTTGGTTTGTTAGGTTCTCTACCCGCTATTATTTTTATCATAGTAACAAATAAACTGTCGTGTCAGTAATATTTTTGTTTAATTTTTAGCTAAGCAATAAGGTCTAGGTACTTATGTTTTTGTTTCGTTTTAGGTAGGTTAATATTTATTTACATTCGCCTAGGCTTTTCTCATAGGTTAATAAGTGGTTTTAAGTGCGTAGACTGGAGAGCCAACTGAAAATATTAATAGGTAGAGTCGTTTCAAAGAGAAAAGTAGAGTTTTAGGTTTAAGCTCTTTGCTTTTGAAACATAGCTGATACCCGCAACTTCACCCACGTGAGGTGGAAATAAAAATTGTCTATGTATTTTTCAGCTCGTATATTAGGTACTGTAAATGCTTCAGTAGCTAAGTAGCATCATTGCGAAATTGCAAAACAGACATCTATCCATTCCACAATACCTAACTCTAACCGTTGGGAGTGGTCTCCTGTAGGATACCGTCTAGAATACCAACACAATGCCAGATATTCTGTCGCAAAGCAGTAATGTGTAAGCATTACTGTGTTCCGGTTGCAAGGGTACTATAGCTAGTGAAATTACTGGGCTTTCGACACTGACCAAGATGGACAAGCGCTATAGTAGTATTGACCCCGCCTATGGTAATCGTGGTAATCGGTAAGGCAGGCGTAATCTCTTACCATCAGGAGAGCGCCTAGCTAGTCTCGCTACTACTTTACATAAAAAAAAAGTTCTAAGCTAGGCTTTGTGAAAGGTTTAATTATAATTATTGTTCCGAATTTAAAACAGCAAATATGCCGTCGTTTGAACTCCGCCTTGATGGAAGATACCCTGGTTCTAATGTACGAGCGAGCTCTCCGCGAGGTTCCTTTGTTCGGGAAGGTGGAGAGATCCTTCATCAGAGTGATCACGCAGCACCTCAATGAGATGTACTTCTTGAAAGGAGACACTGTAATCCAATGCCGGGACGTGCAGTCCTGTATTTACATTATTTACAAAGGGAAAGTAAGTGTTTTCCAGGAAGTAACTTCTAGTATGTGTAGTGTTTTTTGTATTTTTACCTCTTTGCATATGTATTTTAAATAAAATAAAAAACAGATCTTAAGAGTTGCACACAATGATATTTTCGAAAAGTACATTAAATTAAACGTAATACCACTCTGAAATTCGTAATCCGTAAACTGTACCATGTTCTTTGCTGTCTGTACTTTATCGGCTAAAAATCCAGCAATGACGAATGTATCCTAAATATATTAAAATAAATTCAGCAATGACCAATTTACACCAGTTTTTTTATGATGACCATTTTACCCGATGACGATTTTACTTCAACCCGTTATTTTTTGGTCTGTTGTTTATTATCTTATAATGTCATTTTTCAGGTGGATGTTCTCACATCATACAATGAAATGATTACTTGTATGGGACCTGGCGGGATGTTTGGTAATTTTTCAGGGGTTAGTTAATTTTTTTATAGATAACACTGTATGATAAATAAAACCATGACTAACATTTACAAATGAGTGAACCAAAAATTGTCGGTCCCGGCTTTATTAAATATTTTTTTTACGTGCACTGCGTCACCGAATTTCAGAATGCTCTCTAATTATAATCTTAAAATCTGAATAAAATAGTGCTAGTGTGCGTGCATACATACTTATGTTATGTTGTTCTAGCAACCAATTTCCTCCTCTGAAGTGACAGTGTACGCAAGTCGAAGTTTAGATTTGTTAATGATACCGAGCCAGACATTCTTCAACTTGGTGAAGTACTATCCGAAGATACAAGAGCCCTTGAACAAAGCGTTCGAAACGTCCCGTAACTACATTTTACCTATAACCATGGACGTCGGGGAAGATTCCTCATCAGGTAAATTATACTAGCTACTAACCGCGGCTTTGCCTAATCTTATTATAGCTTCCAATCTTTACCTATGTCGAATTTCAGTCATTTTTGATATTGGTTAAGTGGTTACGATGTGAATGAGCAACAAACATTTATTCATTCATCAAACTATCAATTTGTAAAAACCTTTTTTAGCAATGCAAACAGGTAATGCAGCCAGTCTCCTCGAGCTACCTATAGATCGTTTGCAACGATTTATAGTTGGCCCATTTTTTTTTTTTTTTCACTGTGACCTCACTATACAGGCTTATAGTCCTAGTGCGGGGAACAGAGACAAACTTTGGTACTAGTTAACCTATATTAGTGTAAGCTAATTTTAAAATCAAAATTGTACCGGCACGTTTTCTTCTATAAAATAAACATTTTTACTTTTTACTTTACTTTTTTTTTTACATTTTTATAATAATTCTTATATTAGTGGAAGAAACTTAACAGTATAAAACTTAATTTATTTTCGTTTTAGAAGAGTCTGAAGTTGAATTGCTCTCATTGGGCTCGGCTTACGATTCTAAGAGCGATACAAGCCGAAGTGAAGCGCCAGGTAAGTGCCCTATCGCATTTTGATTGAGTGTCAGCTTTTCCGCTTACGCGGGCGTGAAGTGGAACTTGGGTTTATATCAAGAGATATTTCGAGTATATTTTTTTCATGATGCTGACGGCGAATTATGTAATTATTGATTTACAAATAAAAAATAAACAATATGTACGAATCAAAGTCAAGGTGAGAAAAGCTAGATTATAATCAGATGCGGTTTTGAAGAGCTCATTTGTAGAGCTTCTGCCATTTGGTATGATATTTTTTCTTCTCTAAAACAAATTTAGCACACGATATAAAATACAAAGGTATGCTTCGATTTAATAAAGTTTCTATGCTTCTTATAGGGTCCTACTAATATCTATCTAATGTTTTTTGGTATGTACGTACACTGAACTGTACACGGAGAAAAAAAATCTCGTTGTAGTAACAATTACAAGAATAATAATTCCTGCTCTCGAAATTTAAATAGAATAGAAAATTTATATATATATATAGAAAATCTATTCTATTCTATTCTATTTCTATTCCTGCTCTCGAAATTTAGTAACGATTACAATATAATAGTTCTAGCTATTTATTGGGACAAGAAAATATATTATAGGTTACTGTTTAGTCTTGCTATCCCATTTTTTTTCTCCGTGTAGATTCGCGGACATATTTTGCAAAAACTTTCCATCATGATAATGCACGAACCAGCGCATGTATATTGTAACTTACAGACGTATACCATCAGAAACATCAACTCATTACGATGTTTATTGGTTGAATTTTTCATTCTCCGAAGGTAATGGTCTTCAAATTTCAAATTACCCTTTCTGCTCTGTGATCAAGGTATCCCACAGGTCATACGGCGCTGCGTAGCTCCCAATCGCAGTCGAATGTTAGTCAGGCGAAGTCAGGGGCGAGCTCGGTGACTTATCAAAGCCAGATGGTTGCTTCAAATTTGCTCCGGCCCGGTTCGCTGTTGTTTCAGGTATGTAACTAATTGGCTCAGTCCTCGTAGAAATTGGAGATGTTGAAAGGTAGAGTATCTAGCTACCTAGTAGATAAGATTTTTGCACAGAAATTAGAAAGCACGAGTCGCTTTTTTTTGTCTATGAATTTTTGTTGATTTTTGCGTGTGGAAAGATTTGGGGCGAACTTTGCCAACAATGGGATTAAAAAAATAATTTGGTCTTTTTATGGTTTTAGAATGCATTGTCATCGAGTTGGTACCTTTTAAAGTTTCAGCCGCATAACTAATATATCTTTGTTTAGATTGAGGTGAGATGGCGTTGTGTATAATTTCCAAACATATTTAATTTATTGCTTAATGTGGAGACTTTTCATTTAAGTTTTACATTATGTTTAGGTATTAAGTTTCCTCAATTGACTCTCCTTCGCAATTGGGTGAATACAAAGCTTTATTTGGCATCCGATCGATGCTGATTGCAGATCTCAAAACGTAATTTGGTTATTCTCGTTAGAGGTTTACCAATACGGGCGTGTACTTAGTACAATCTAGATTCTATGTAGATCTAGGTCAGCTCCAAATTCCATTGTCTGCTGAATCGAGTAAGAGCTTTATCGCAAAGTCAACTGATTGGCTTTAATCTGAAATTGAATGCTTAGCTAAATTAAAAAGCTTATACATAGTTCATTGATCTTTGGGCACGAGTATATCATTTTTTTGTTATGTCCAAAGAAGTTTTGACTAAGTACCTAAAAATCTAATTTTACCATTGTCTCAAAGTGGAGTTTGCAGACGGAAAGCCCGGAAAGTTATTTCACTACCTACAGTGCCCTTCAAACCGGAACACAGAAATGCTTACACATTACTGTTTTGCAGCAGAACCTCTGGCACTTGTTAGTACCCATCTATACGGCATCCTGCATGGAACGCCTTCCAACGGTATCTATCTAACAGTTATACAAAGATATTTGCGCTCGGGAGGATCTACTGCAGGCAACAGAGAAAGGGGTAGAGGTGGCCACTTTCTGGCCCAAACTAATATACTGAGCCTTTACTTTCAAAATCTCGGGTTTGCCATTGACACGATAAAAAGAAGAATTTACAATAGATACATATTTCCAGGCTTTCGGGTACGTTACCTGTGTTATGGCAACCGCCAACTATGTGATAGCTTTCTACGAGCTCGTCACCCTCAACGATTGCTACATGGTGTTCTGGTTGGAAGCGTTCCTAGATATCTTCTTCTACCTTAAGACTTACCTCACTATGCATCAGGTAATATTTTAAACAGTGATATATGTAGCTACATAGCCTAGCGTGTGAATATGCACACGCTAGGCTAGCTTAGAAGAGGGAATTGATTCGATTCCCGTGATGTGAAAAAATATTGTTTTTACCATCCTTCCAGTTTCATTTACCTCTTAACTTAAATAACTGGTTCATTTCTCGTTCTGTTCCACTAAAAGTGGTGAGTCGGGTAAAACAGTGTTAGATGCTCCACAAGGATAAGTCCCTTTTTTCTTAAAAACCAAAATGAAAGTAATAAATAGGCAAAGTATGAAAAAAATATGCTAATAACCTTACATATTATGACTTCCATTTTATTTTTGAAAGTAAGGTTTTAGGAAAAGGGGCACATATCCTTTGGGCAATCTAACCCAGTTTTACCCTATTGTCGATAAGAATCGAGCCAGATTCTGGATGCGTCCTAAAAAGGCCAATTTTAATTCTTAGTTTAAGTTTATTCATTTTGTTATATTTTCATATTGTGTATTGTGTTCGTATGCATATTCCTACTCTTTGTATTAGGTATAGTGTTCCTGCCAAAGTGTAAAACCCTCTCCGAAAACTTGATAAAAATTTCTTTGACCTCCGTAACTTTAAAAATCTCGAATGATTTTCTTGATTTTCTGATTCTGATTCTGAAATCCTGAATGTTTTTCATGATGAGCCTGGTCTATTTTATACAGGGTTATGTGACAAAGCACGGGGACTTTATAATAGACGGCAGTAAATGTCGAACCCGCTACTACAAGCATACACTGTGGGTGTGGACTGACTTGCTGGTCAATGTGCCTTTGGAACTACTAGCATTCTTTTTCCGGTAAGTTTATTTTTTTTCTTTTTCTCTGATAGTTTCATATTTTTCTCAGTAGGCTTATTTGTAAAAAAGTGACAAGAAGTAATAGGTGACCTCCTAATGGCAAGAGATCACACCTATGATGATCAGTAGCTCGATCATGAACTTTTCCGTCCGTTATTTTTAAAACGTCATACAAACTGTTGACTTCTTCTTGACGGCTAAGTATCTTAGCCTTAGATACGTTAACGCGAAAGTTCATGATCGAGGCACAGTACTGTGCTATATAGCACGACTTGGATTTAATTTACCGGTGAAATCTATTACATTATATAAAATAAATTAGAGTCACATAATTCACTGTAGAATACAGTATACAAATTTTCTCTTAATTTATACATAAGGTACGTGTTATTAATAAACCTAACACTGTATAATAGCTTGTTATATAAGGCCTTTTTGACATTTGTCAATACCTATATTTGCCTCAGTACTTACTACTCAGTACTACAGGCTCTACAGTAGGTTGTTATAATTTTTTTCATGTGTTTTTTTATCTTTCTAGACGCCCTATGAGAGTGATGCACTATTTGCGCGCCAACAAGATCTTCAGACTCAAGTACCTGATCGAATTTTATCAGAAAACTTCAGCGGAACTTACAAACAACTTGACATTTTTACAGGTAAGCAAATAAAAATGCGCCACTTTTTTTGATTTAAGGTTTTTAAAGTTTGTCGCTGTGTTTTGCATAAAACAGTAATGTTGATGGTACTGCACTTTCGCTCAGCTAGTGTAGTAGGTAGTGTCCCGCCTGCGAAGCTTGGTGCTTCGGGTTTGATCCCCATCTCAGGATATTATTTTTGCTCGTCGGTATCTTCTTGGATATTGTGATGTCTTCTAGTATCTATGACTCCTGCGATACAGGGAATTGTAGTGCAGGAGCGTTTACGTGTGTTAATCTATTTTGATTTGTTTATGTTTTAATAAATAATAAAAAAAAATGTATATTATACGAATTTGCGACCTTGTAATTCTATTTCCATTTATAGCTCTAGATTGCATGGTCTCTTTATTTTTTTTGCAGCTAGTAATGACGATAATAGTGGTGGTTCTCCTCATCCACACGTTCACTTGCGTATGGCTCCTGACTCTGATGGCAACTTCATCCTTCAGCTTCCTCCGCCCTCTGAAGAAACATCTCATTGATGCGTTAGTACTAAAAACAAACCTTACACACTTGTAAAAATGTATAACCGATAACTATGTTGGCGTTGAGTATGGCTAAAATTCCTTTCTTATACGTGCCTACACTTGACGAACATACCATCCAAATTTCAAGTCTCTATGTCCAGCGGTTTGGTCTAGGCGTTTTCTGTCAGACAGTCAGTCAGGATTGAGCCTTTTATATGTATTTATACGAGTGTGACTGATGATGGCACTTGAACTTTGTTTGCGTTACAAATTTAAAAAAATCCTTTCTTAGCTATACCATCCAAATTTCAAGTCTCTACGTTGAGTGGTTAGACTGTGCGTTATATGTCAGTCAATCAGTCAGGCAAGATCAAATCTTGTAAGGTACCTTGATTGTTGATTGATGAATAATATTTATAACGTTAAGCCCTATTGGTTTGGGGCTTGATAGAGTTGTGTGAAACTTGCTATTTACTAGGTACTGATCTGATTATTTACAAATTTAATATCCTGGTATGATTTTTGAAACTGAAATAAAAGGAAATTCCGCAAATGGGATTTAACAGTGCAGATATTTCCGATATTTATTGCACGCAGTTGCGTTGCAGAGTAGTTGCGTTCGGGATTTCCAACACAATAAATCGTGAAAGTGATTAATTTGCGACCATTTCCATTGAAGCATGCAGACAAGGGATTAAAATAAACTCCAAAAAAGAACCTGAACGAACATTTCAATAAGTCTACAAAAACCATGGCACAAAAATCATTGATAGGAGTGAGTTTTTTTTGTATAACCCGTGGTTACATTACCACTACCATTATTAACTTCTCCATTCCATCCACTCCATTGTTGGCAAAGGTTTTCCCCCAAATTTTATACTCATCGCGGTCATAAGCGATCTCTCACTATTTCCTCTCAAACCGGTCCCATATGGTCCCTTCCATGCTTTCTCGTGAACGAAGTACACGAAAGGAGCCTCTTTGAGGCGCACTTGAAATCCTTTCACCACAATGGTTCTAAAGAGCTAGTAACACGATAAGAAGAAGAACGCTACCTCGACCAACCTCTATGGCTGTCATCAGAAAGTATGATTCTTTTTCAAATCTTCATACAAACTGTTGAGTTTTCGGTGACGGATATACGATACGATAACGTTAACGCGAACGTTCATGATCGAGCCACAGGTATCTACAGTAAATTCTTATACATAAATCACCATGTAAGTATGTAGAGTATCATCAATATTTATAAAAGGCTTGGTTCTGACTGACTGATAAACAGCATGCAGTCTAAACCAGTGGTCGTAAAGACTTGAAATTTGAAGTATGTGTTGTTCAAGAGCTGAAAGTGCTTTTTTACTTACAAAATAAATTATTAAAAACAAAGTGGTGGGTAGCTTGTGCGAAAAACAATGACATGTTTCAGAGAGTCACCCCAACGCCGCTGGGACTTCACCACCTCATTTTACGTGGTGGTGTCAGAACTAACCCTCACTGGGGGTGATGAGTTCGTCATAGATGGAATAGTTCCTATGGTGGTTCTGGCCATTGTTCTCATCTGTGCCAAAATGCTGGCCGCTTTAGTGGTAGCCACTGCCATACAAGTGGCCTATTCTACGAAACATGCACTCACTTGCTACGAGAAGAACACTGGAGAACTTATAGATTTTCTGAAAAATCAGGGCCTATCAAGTAAGTTCTTCAAGCTACATATTATGTGATAACGGTTTTGTTGGGGATAGGAAATATTATAAATATTGGGCATTGATGAAACCAGTTGTTTTTGGCGCATTTAAATTAATCTTTTTGTGAAGTGTGACTAAGTTAACGCTCTTTAAACTAAAAAGTACTAGGGCTTTAGTTATATTGAAAGCCTATATTTGTATGTAACTTGTGCCCACAATTCTTTAGGCGCTAGGATGATGATGATAAGAATTATATAGTGAGTAAAGTAATTGCTTAGGTTTGATGCTATTGCGCAATACTGTATTGTTTATTTTATATCTAGAGTCCGTTAAAACCTGGTAATCCACTGAAACTATAACATAAAAATGACTTTCCGTAAAAATATTTTTTCTTGTACGTAGCATTCTATTCTCATAGTATCCTTTCAATCCTTTTGCATCTTCTCTTCTGATGGATGCGTAAGCTGTATTGTATGCGATTATTCCTCCTGTTGAATATACTTGTAGGTACTACGTGTCTTCTTTGTACAGTATTTTGTAGCATATTTTTCCATGAAACCAGTTTAGGTCTAGGTACATTCATAATTCATACACTATTAGGAAAAATATTTTTAATACACTTTGCTATTGTTACTTCTTATATTGACTTACCTTACTAAAACTACGAAATGTTTGTTAGCATTGCGTGAAAATCAAAGATTCAAAAGTACTTTATCATTCTCTAGAATACCAACTGAAGAAGCTGTGGGCATACGTTCAGCAGCTGTGGGTGACAGAACGGGGTCGACAAGTTAGTACAATAAATAATAATAATAAAACAATAATGATAAAGAAATAATACAACATTTTTAATTGTAAATCATAAGTAGTGGAAAACCTAGTTCGATTGCTCGCTCATTAATCTAAATGTAGAGTTGAATTTACAGATAAAAGGTTAATGTAATGACTTAATCAACATCTATGATGACTTGCAAGACTTGCTCTCGATAACTAAAAGCCTAATAGTGGCTTGCAGACGGCTTGAAAACTCTGACATCTGAGCCAGCCACTAGCACATGGAAAAAAAACCTTCATCTGTAGAGCCTCTTTTTCACGATGTCCACAATGATCATGGTGTCTCAGTTGCCAGCACTGCTAGAACAGACGCCGTATGTAAAGTAATGCCCGCTTTATTTGGCCAGCTTCGAAGGAACTGCTACATATTCGCGTTCCTCATTCACAACGTTCTTCTGTGTCAGTTGCCAGCACTGCTAGAACAGACGCCGTATGTAAAGTGATGTCCGCTTTATTTGGCCAGCTTCGAAGGAACTGCTACAATTACATATTCGTGTTCCTCGTTCACAACGTTTTTCTGTCTCAGTTGCCAGCACTGCTAGAAAAGACACCGTATGTAAAGACAGTGATGTCCGCTTTATTTGGCCAGCTTCGAAGGACATGTGCTACATATTCGCGTTCCTGATTCACAATGTTCTTCTGTCTCAGTTGCCAGCACTGTTGGAACAGAAGCCTTATGTGAAGGGATTCGACCTGATGTCTACTTTACTCACCCAGTATCTGAGGAACTGCTACTTATTCGCGTTCCTCATTCACAATGTTCTTCCGTCTCAGTTGCCAGCACTACTGGAACAGACGCCGTATGTGAAGAGATGCGACCTGATGTCCGCAATGTTTGGCCAGCATCTGAGGAACTGCTACCTCTTCGCAGACACCGGCGAGCCCTTCCTCAGACAAGTTACCGGCGTTTTAGAGTACACCATATACTTTCCCGGTGAGAGATTTCAATCAGCACAATTTTTTTTTTTAATATTTTGGATATTTTACACAACGCCATCTAGCCCCAAACTAAGCAGAATTACCATTTGCCAGAAAACTTGTCAAAATCCTTACAAATACATCCTTCTCCTTCTTTTTATCGTGTCACTAATTCTTTCAAACCAGTGTCGTGAAAGGATTTCAAGTGCGCGAGGCTCCTTTCGTGCACTTGACACATGTTTTCGAACTTTTTGGGTTTATACATCCTTAAAATATATTGCATATCACAAACATCTACATTTAATGACTTAGAAAAAAATGAAGTCTTTTGAGCTCAACACCTTGTACATTATAATGATTAGTTTGGGCATGATAAATAGTGCAACGATGACACGGGGTGAGTTTACAAGGTACTAGCGAACTCGCTGGCTTGTAGTTTGTAAACTAGCCCTGTGTCATCGAAGCATTAGGAAGCGACTACTAGTAAATCTTAGGTAAGGAACCGTAAGAATCAGGTATTATAAAGTAAACTTCAAATAAAATGGGTACTGAGTATACTGAGTTAAATTAGTTTTATACTTAATCACTTATTTTGTGAACTATTGGAGTAAAACCCGGCGGCAGCGTATAATGAGTAGCTTTTTTGATCAGGACACATCGACTTTTAATTTTCACGTGACCAGGAGGGCAGAATTTGTAACGATCTCGGATGGGAATTTCTGCGGAGATGAGCTGAGCCCATCCCAATATCACCAGCACCACAAAAAGAAAAGATGAAAACACCTTCATCGCTTTCTTTCGTACTCAAAACTCGTCTAATTGCGAACGTAACGAACGAACCATTTTATAAATTTTGATTTGAATTGTTTCAAATTATACTAACTTATTTTGCCACACTTAATAAGATTTGAAGCGAACGTTTATTGATAGTTACGGTTTCTAGGTACAGACAGCGTCATAGATAAGTATCCCCCTTGCATTATAATACCCAGCTTCAAATCCTTTTAAAATTACCGTCGCGGCGAATGGAGAAGTTTTTCCTTTAAAAAATAGATTATATTTGAATAACCGTATGTAAGCCTAAAAATAATTTGAAGTATAACAAAGTTTTTATAGGATTTATAGCTGGGTGTCTTGAGCAAGGGGGATACTTATCTCTGACGCTGTCTGTACATTAGTTGGTTTTCTTTTTGCACGTTTTTTCACAAATATTAGGTATGAGCTTTGCGAGAATTTTTTTAACCACGTTCGATGTAGGTACTCATACTCGTAGTAGGTACACTTTGTCATATTTATAACGTGAACAAAATATTGACTTTTATTATATACTTATATTATAAACCACAGACATAAGTAGATATCTTACAGTCTAAGTGCGGTTTCAGACTAGCGTATTTTTGTCACGCGTATACGGGCGGATTGGTATTCCTGAAACTTCAAAGCCCAACGCCCGTATAACGGCGTTTACACTCGTTTTTTTTAGCGATTGTCAGTAGCGTTTCTCGCGGCTAGTCGCGCGAACACGTGCTGCAAAAAACAAAACACAAGCGAGCGGCGAATCCGCTAATCTGAAACCGCACTAAGAATGCACGCCCCTCCATTGTCACCGCCATACAAATAATAGTAGATTATGCACTAAGGGAATAAAGCAGCGGCGGTGTCTTACGTCGCAGGTGGCATATTGAACCCTGAGGTAACGAGGGACTCAGTTAGTAGTCCCTCGCTTCGCTCAGGAGTTATGTTCTGAGTGTCGCGAGGGGTTCAAGCTACCCAAGACGAAGAGAGGCTTTATCCCAGAGGAGCATACTCTACTTTTCACACCTTCTGCGAGGCAATAAAAAGCCAGGGCTTTGAAGTCACGCCTTTTTTCTTTTTTTATGAGTTCTGCTTACGGTGGCCAGTTCGATTTTCGAACAAATCTTTTTACAATACCATATGGGCGTTATTTTACTCAGAGTTTTCCAGACGAATTTGACGTTCCAAATTCAAATTACATTTACTACCCTTGGGAGTTTCATACAACTTTACCTCCCTAGGGAGGTAATGCTTTACTTTACCTTTAGATAGCATGATATGTATTTCGAACAAGTGGTGTGAAAATGTAATTTGTATAGCGTCTAATTTGGAGGGGTGTGCCTTATTAGATCGAAAGATATCTAATTCTTTAGGAAACCTACTATAAACTCTTCTATGGTTCCAAGGTAACTACATAGTAGTAGCGGGGGACAGCGAAGCCCGCATGTACTGGATAGCGACGGGTACCGTGTCAGTGGTATCGGTGCGCGCTGACCTCACGGAGATCACTCACGAACTGCTCGGGGCAGGTGACGTGTTCGGGATACTACAGGGGCTGAACCGCGGCGTCACACATTGCTTCTCCTACAGGGCTGAGACTAAGGTTATTATTACTTATTATACCATTTATTTCTTATTTATAATCATTAAAATTAAACATAAAATTTAAATAAATAGCTTACAAATTGTATCGTAAAAAAATTTAAGAAACGGTGAACCAACAGCCGCGGAGTAGAGCCCAAGCGGTTGGTGGCTAGGGCTGCAGAGTGAGGTACTTCCTTACTATGCGGGCCGATTCTAAAAGTAAGTACCGACTTTTGAATCTGACCCAGCCACCAAGCGAAAACTCTTAAGGTACTGGTCGAGACTTTTCGCTATTCACTGTAACAACTATTGGGACAATTGTCGTTGAGTCCACATCGCACATGGTGGTAATATCGTGAGCCAGATCAAGATATTTGGTAAGCTTTATTTTTTCGGCATTATTTATTTATTTATTATTATATGGAGCCTGCACTGTCTTACTGCTGGGCAAAGGCTTCCGCCATTTCCTCAATTTTTTCCTATACTGGTCCAGTCTGGGCGGAACGCGATTAGCTAATCCCGCCACCTTCTCCTCGGTCTGCCTGTTCGGTGGTCAGTTTAACCCAGAGGTCGTTCGACATGCGGCAGACATGACCAGACCATCACTATCCACGGAATTAATGATGTGGGAGTCGAACCCGCGTGGCAGGCCAACACACTTGACACTTGACCACCCGTGTCGTCTATTTTCAAATCTTCTGTCTAGCCACTTATATTTATAAGTAGGTAGGTATGTCTATGTATATTTAAATTATTTGATCTACTTATACATACTTGCAGGGGGCGAGTCTAGATTAAAGTCCCTAAGTTTTTGTACTTAAACTGATAAGGACATATTGCCTTACTCACATTGGAGGACGAAGTGGCCGAGTGGATGAGGCCCTTACCTTGCGATCTGATGGTCGCGGGTTCGAACCCCGGTGGCAGTCATGCGTATGCATCCCACGTTCTCGCAACGGTGAAGGAAAACATCGTGAGGAAACCGGCATGTCGTAGAACCTAAAGTTCGAAAACATGTGTCGAGTGCACGAAAGGAGCCTCTTCGAGGCGCACTTGAAATCCTTTGACATTGGTTCGAAGAAACTAGTGACACGCTAAGAAAAGACTCACATTATAATTTAATTGTCATCAGGTATGCATATTGACGCTGAGTCTGGATTCCTGGATAAACATATTACCATTCTTTCCGGAAGCGAAAACGATGATCAACAATAGATCTGAAGTTTTATTCGCACAAATATAAACTAGTCACTTAATTATAAAAAAAAAAAAATTGTACCTAAAACTTGTTTTACTTTTGCTTACATACATTTCTTTATTATCCTCAGTTGCGTTGGTTATTTTATGTTTATTAAATTATTCAATTATTTGTCGGTTCGGTAGATAATATATACCTCTTTTATGTTCTTATGCATACTTGCACCAACGGCCTGTAATCCTCTTTCAAAAATTTTAAACCATTTATCTGAAATCCTAGATTGTCTTTATGCCTGCACCAAACTGTGCTGATAATTATTATTTTATTACTTAGAAACTGGTGTAAATAGGCATTATTGTCATACATAAATTAAGTAAGTAAACGACCAGAACAAAAAGGCGCGTTTCTATATTTTGCATCACAATCAGTCAATAATAACTTCGGCAATGTTGAGCCTGTAATAGCAATTTCGTCTGAGATAGCACAGAGAAGGTGTAATAACTGCTTTACAATAAATATCATAGATAATAATAATGTATAGCCATTTAAATATTGCTTTATTAGTAGGTAAGGCCTTTTTATATGGTCAATTCTGAGGAAAGGACTGTGAGAATCAGGTATTCATTTAAAATGTAATTGAACTAAATGTGAATTTACTGGGACAAATAAGTTCTTATTGGATTGAAAACCGGCGGCGGCATTTCATAATGAGATCTTGGTCCGACCTTCACACATCTGCCGTCAACGGTTCTCCCGAAACCAGTAGGGCAGGCTTTACCACTGGTGAAGCTTTCCCTCTTCCATACACCAGCTGAGATGAACTGAGCCCATCCTAAGATCACCAGCACCACGAAAATAATGTATGAAAACACCTTCATTGCTCTTTCCTACTCAAAACTAGTTTAATTTAGAATGTAACGAACGAACCATTTTATAAGTTATGATGCTAATTAAGTTTCAAATTATACTAACTAATTTCGCTTTACTTATTATGATTTTAAACGGTAGCGTTTTTGATAGTTACGGTCATTTAATATTTACCTAATAATGTGATCATTTCTCTACGCATTAAAATAACAAATAATATGTACCTACAATTCTTTCCGAAAGCGAAAACGATGATCAACAATAGATCTGAGGTTTAATTTGCGCAAATATAAATATCTACCTGCTTACTTTATTAATTAAAACATGTTAGATTTAAATAAAGCAATTTTCCTCAGTTACGTGTTTAGTAATTATAATTATCGAATTATAAGTTTCGTCCATAGATAATCTGTTTCATTTCATAAATAAATTTAAAAATAAAGGAATATTACCTTTAACTAACAATCTATCAGGGCCCGTTGATTTTTTTCCCCCTGTCTTATCTCTTATTAATATTTTTAGAGTCAGACTATCATTGTGTTTACTAGTTATATTTTGTAAGAGTGTACAGAGACAATCGATAGTAACTTTGGCAATATCTACTACGGAAGCCTGTCATAGCAATTTCGTCTGAGATAGCACAGAGAATTTGTTATATCCCCTCACAACATCATAAAGAATACGTAAAATCATAATTCAGTCCCGCTTTGAAACATAATACCTAGATCAGAATTTATGTTACGAGCAAAAATCTGTTGAATGCATAATATAAAATAAATGTTAAAATATGTATTTCAGTCCATTGTTGGCTTTCCAAAATAGGTATCTACTTTTGCTTAGTAAGGTTTTTTGTTTCGCACCGATCGACATAGGAAATACGACTCGCACCGCACCACATACCTAATCACGACGAAACAAGAGAAGGGCGGAACTATGATAAGCTTACAAACCAATAAAGGCCCTTTACCTTTCTGATGCTTTTATCAATTTCTGGGAGAGATCTAATAAAAGAGTGCTATTTATTTATGACTCTACGACATAAAATGCAATGTTGATCCATTTAGTCATTTTTGTATGATTTGATTATACAAATTTTATTTGTACAACATACAGCCATCCAACGACACAGACTTTTATACTTATTATTATTTAATATAGTGTCTTTTAAATATTAATGCATAATTTATTGCTCAAATTTACAAAACTGCCGGGGTATTAAGGCTAATCCTCAAATCCGAATTCCATACAAAATGTTTCGGACAAATACTCAAAAAGTACGCCGTATTATAGTAATTTCTTCACACTATTAGTTTCATCCATGTTTTTGATTTCGTTAATAAAAAAAGTGAAAGGTTTCATACTTTAATTTAGATTTTATACGTGTTTTTAAGTTAGTAGGGTTAATTTTAAAACACGTAAATTAAAATATGAAACCTTTCACTTTTTTTGTTGACAAAATCAAAAAACATGGATAAACGAATAGTGTGAAGAAATTACTATAATACGGCGTACTTTTTGAGTATTTGTCCGAAACATTTTGTATGAAAATTGAGGATTTGCCTTGAAGATTCCCCTTAATAGTTTATAATTGCCAGAGCTTGAACTTTAATTTAGAATGTTATTAAATGAACAATTTTCATAATCGATAAGCCTCTTAATGGGCTATTATGAAGTTAAAATGGTTCATTTAATTGAACACCGACAAGTTCCGTGATTCAAAGCAGAAGGGGAGCGTTGTAAATATTGAAATATTTCAGTCTAGGGCCCGCGTGTGCCGTTTGGTGGTGGCAATGAAAAATCTGATTTTCCATATAGGTATTGAGGTGGTACCCAAATGGAGGCAATATCGAAGTGCTGATTTGTCGCTCCGCTGAATATTGGTCTGGCGTAGATTCAAATCGACGCGAATGCCGACCCGTGAGGTAAATCGAGTCCGCTTAATTTTACCACAGAGTACTAAGATACGACGTACTATTTACTTCGAGAAATTTACTTGTAGCCAAAAGAGATGTTGTTACGCACAGTGCGCGGAAGCAGCAACAGAAACCTAAACGTCATAGCTAATAGGTACGACAGTCCTCTGATGGGCAACTCATTCAGAGGACTAAGTCTCTCTTAGTTTTTAAATACTAACACCTAGTTCTAAGATTAGATAGTAAGTAGGTATTACTAACACTTGTGGACCTTTCTGTCTGAATAAATAAATTTTATTATTATTATTATTATTAATGCAAGGCGTACCCCCTGTTGGCCATATAACCATTCTTGGCCATTCACGTTAAATAAAACTATACGCTGTATTTGATAACTGTGTACATATTTTAAGATGGTGTGCGAGATTATTATAGTGTGCGACTATTTACCAAGGAGATGAGTGACACTGCTTTAGATACCGAGTCCTTCAAATCTGGGGAAAGATGACGAACAAAATACTTTATAAGTATGCTGCGGACAACTTTGCATTTTTCATGCTTTTCATTATTTTTTGCGTCATTTGCAACGGCTGATGACATTGAGGCATGTGGAAGATTAATCTGGGAGGCAGGAGCACGGGAGACGCTGTAGGGGGCGGGGGGTGGGTGTAGATGTCCACGTTATTTAGTTGAGCATTATATCAAGCCCCTGCAACGACGGTTCGCTCTCCGGTGAAATTAAATCAACGTTCATTCAAGTGGCTCATAGGAATCGCTAGTCATTACATTTCTCAGCTGATAAATGACATTGCGAGAATTGTGTTGGAAAAGGGCAACTTCTGGTAGTTACCTATAGAAATATATTTTTTGATGTGTCTACGTCTAATAAATCTATGAACGCCGGCTGCATGCACGAAAACATTGACGTCATTGGCCCGGTAATGCTCATTGTCCCGTTACGCAGGTAGTCACATTAAACTATCATCCGTAAACCAACTTTACAGTCGACCAATTTTTTTTTAATAAAAATTAAAAATCAAGCTAAGAGCTCTCTTGATATAAAGATATCACGCCTGCCCATGACCAGAACAGTTCTACACAATGGTATGGTACATTTTATAACGTATTCTTTTGAAATTTCGATGATCAGTCTTGAGAGCCCAGTAATCACTAGGTACAATCCCTTCAAAGCGGAAATCAGTAAGCTTACACATTACTGCTTGGCGGCAGAACATCTGACACTCCATATTGCTTTTACGAAGTTACAAAGCTTAAAAAAGTTGATATGAAAAGTCGACGGGAGGCGAGCGTTAAATTGAACATGATAGGGGATTTTGGGACTCATTCCCGTATTTACGTTTCCATCTTCGATAAAATTCACTGAAGTGGAATTAAATAAGGTCCTGATTGAAATAAGGTGGAAGCTCACGAAGAATATCACTTGAGTTGAATTTATGATGTCTTTTTAAACAATCGATATAATATGATAATATTCATATTTATCTACAGCTTTTTGCTTTGTCTTGACTGACTGAAGGACCACGCTTAAGCAAAACAACTGAACATAGAGACTCGACATTTTGAGAGTATATTCAACATGATAGCGCGTTTACAAGGCCGGTCAACGAAAGCTGGCGCTGTCGAAGTACTCACACTAATGCATTTTCACTATTACTATGGTACATAATATTACTTATTCTTTGCTATTACTAGAACACAATTAATAAACAGTAGCAAACATAAAACAGTAACTGTCTCTTTCATACTCATAAGCTTGAGCGCGCGCGAGAGAGACAGACAGACTTTTCAAGATGCGCATGTAGTGCGACGTCACGCCGCGCTCTTATTCACAGACACTACACAAGCGTATGTATGAATGTGTTCTACATGCCAGCTTTCGGTAACTGACCAGTACCTTCTAAGAATAGTGTTAGTGCGCAACGCGAACAAGGTTACAGGTGCCAGATTATTTAGGATTACGAACTGTCTGTAGTATACAAAAGATAAGGGGTTGTTTGATTAAATAAATCTTCTTCAGATAAATTGAAGACGTGGATAAGCTCAACTTGATACAAACACGCTCGAAAGGAACGTGCCTTGAACCATGTCTGCAGGAAATGAGCGCGCGATTACCTGTTGGTAGAGAATTTCAGTGGGAGTTTCATTTACACCTAAGTGCTGTGCAAAACATTTCAGTAACCATTTAGGGTACTAAAATTGTAAAGTTCTAGAATAATTGGTCAGTATGATGGATTAGAACGTGTATTTCTAAATATCATACTATATCATAGAAATTATTATTTTATATATTTTTCATACATACGTTGATAATTTGCGTCTAATTTCCATCAAAGCTATACAAAAATATCACACACCTAAGTTTTTCAAATTTCTAAGTCCGTTTTCAAATATTTACCAAAAAGGGGTAGCTAAACGGCCGTCATCAGCATCATTACCTATAGAACTCCACTGCTGGACGCAGGTCTCTGACAAGGCGCACCACTGAGCCCGATCTTCGGCTCTTCTCATCCAACGTCTGCTGGCTATACCAACCGCTTTTATATATATATTATATTTATTATTTGGACACACACAACGCCAGTCCCAATCTAAGCAAGCTTGTATTATGGGAACTAGATAATTGATACCTACAATACTTGGAGGACGTGGTGGTCGAGTGGATGAGGCCCTTGCCTTGCGATCGGTTGCGGGTTCGAATCCCGGTGGCAGTCATGCATAAATGGGTTTTTTCGGTCGAAAAAATCTATGTATGCATCCCACGTTCTCGCAACGGTGAAGGAAAACATCGTGAGGAAACCGGCATGTCGTAGAACCTAAAGTTCGAAAACATGTGTCGAGTGTACAAAAGGAGCCTCTTCGAGGCGCACTTGAAATCCTTTCACCACACTGGT
Organism: Lobophora halterata; assembly: GCA_932526365.1. Lineage (NCBI taxonomy): Eukaryota > Metazoa > Arthropoda > Insecta > Lepidoptera > Geometridae > Lobophora > Lobophora halterata. The sequence goes on from OW052012.1 coordinate 7,389,420, forward strand.
TCGAAAGAACTAGTGACACGATAAGAAGAAGACCTACAATACTTACCTATATACTTTTTTTTGTAAATACATTGGTACATTAGAATACATTGAAAACACCCAGACTCAGGTCAAACACCGATGTTCATCACACAAGTGCTTGTCCTGGAGCGGGAATCGAACCCGCGACACCGGCGTGGAAGTCCAACACACTTGCCACTCGACCAACCGTGTTGTCAAGTATAGTCAAACCCATTTCCCTTGCAACTGAGATAAAAGTTTTTCACTACTGTGCAGAGAGAATTCCTCAACTCCTGCGGTAACTCCTAGTTAGATAACAGTTAATAATCTAGCTAATGTAGCCATTGTCGCCAACTTCAGGCACACGGTGCGAGTTGATTGAGCGTTCGTCCCTCTCGGCGCAAAGTTTCTCCTCCGACTGCTATAGATATAGATACTCAACTCAGTGGGTATCCAATCCAGCCCGAATATAATCTAATTAGTCGGATCATGAATGAGACTTTGGAATTATTTGGCTAGTTTGGTGAACTACATAGAGTTACATAATTTGGGCTTGATACGGGTGATATCATAGTTTGGGAACTAACAACTTTGGGTTATATATTTATTGACTAGCTACTGTTCGCCGCCTTGTATTGCCGCATGGTATCGAATCGGTATCAAAAATCAAAATCAAATCAAAATATATTTATTTCAATAGACACACATCTTAGGTCTAAAATTTTTTTTTACAATTTTGGTAGCTGATATCTGTATATTATTTAACCCAGCGGGGTCGGTTTTGTTATGCACTCCGAACTAGTTTGGACAACTGTATCTCGGAGCGTATAACTAGCCGCCTCGCAAGGTGTGCTGTTTTTACAGATTTGTGCACTTCAGTGTGTGTACTGTAGCAGGTATTAGTACTGTGCCTAAGTTATGAGTATGTGTGTTTGTTGTGCAGTGTTTATATTATTTTACAGAGTAGGTATAGGTATAGGTATGACCTTAAGTACATATATAAAAGAATATGTTCTTCTTCAGCCCTACGACATTCGTCTTGTATGGGTATGAAAAATAGCTTCTTTTCCAGCACATGAACCCATACCGAATTTCATAATCGAATCAGAATTTTTTCGGGATTAAGGAACAAACATCCATTCTGTCCCTATCCATTTATCCTTACTAAAATTTACCTTTATTTTATTAATCGTGTGAGTGCATTGCAATATTCGCAATAAATAAAGTTACATGGAGTTTACATCTTAAAAGCTTTTAGATATCAAAGATAACATTACTATAGCTTTTTTATTAACTTTATATACCTAGGTATTCCACGATTAACTATTTTGATTTTGATTCGAAATTTAAATTTATTTATACAACATACAACTTACTGTATCTAAATAAAATTTGATATGATACTAGCCGACTATTAATTTACCGAGTATTCATTTTAATTTCTGTAACCTTTCAGAGGAAAATTTCCATGGCTCTAAACATACTTTGGCACAAAATTGTGTAACTTATACCACTGTTACATAATTTTATACCTTCTGTGTCAAAGTGAAATTGTTCGATACCACAGAGTCCAACATGAAGTAGGTAGAGTTGGGACTCTCACGGCACTAAGTTGCTAATCTACTTGCAAATTCTCTCTGAGCTGAGATGAGTTTACATTCACGTACCTATCTTGACGAAATAATTTAGGGAGAGCTACACACATTTGGTGTAGTCGTTCTTCGTGCGTCGACATTTTTGGTGACCAACGAATTTGGTAGCGTTTCGTGCGTTCTTCAAAACAGTTAAAACATTTTAGTCTATGCGTAATTGGTAGGTAATCTCAGTCAGTTCCATATATTTTTTATATGGAATGGAATACACGATGGAATTAAATTATGTATTTTTATTTAAACACTACACAGGCAAATTTACAATAGCTGGCCTCGCCTTTTTACCATTGTCAATCTTTTTACAATTTATTTACCATTTCCACTTTACCATCTGAAACATGATAACTACGAAATTAAATAAATAAATATATTGGACATTACACACAACGCCATCTAGCCCCAAACTAAGCAGAGCTTGTACTATGGGAACCAGATACCTGATATAATACTTAAATACTTTTTTTTGTAAATAAATACATAGAATAAATAGAAAACACTCCGACTCAGGACAAACATCGATGTTCGTCACACAAATGTTTATCCCGAAGCGGGGATCGAACCCGCAACACTCGAAGTAGCAGTCAAACGCACTTGCCACTCGACCAACCGTGTCGTCAGAATTGGAATAACCGATAAGCTCTACCGGGTTCGCTTCCGGAAATCCGGTACTACCAATGAAGAGCTGACAGGTCTGGGCGGTTCAGTGCATCGCTAGAATTATACGATTACGGAGAGTAAGCAATCAATAGGTACAGCGATGCAGTTCGGCATTTTGAATTGAGACGTAGATTATAAATTAAATTCAGATAAAAAAAATGAAGTAAGTAATTACGCTTAATTTCAAGATTTCACACAACCAGCCATAAGTACGAGTGTTGTAGTTCCCTAGAAAATGTATAAAAAGCGTGTAAACTGTTTGTTGCTGGCCACTGGTGGCTCGTTTGCGCTGGGCCTATTACGCCTCCAATTATGTATTTTACCTATATGTACTTTAACAAAAAACAATTTTTGCCGTTGATTAAGGACTTCATTTAAATGTGCACAAACTGTTGAATTTTCATCTTTCCCTCTTTAGAAATTGATTATGATCTGAAATGACATTGGAATTTAGATAAAGTTCCTAACCCAGTTGGCTATCTAAGGCAGGTATAGACAAACCAAACCTTAGGCAGGCAGGCCTTTTCAAAGATAAACGTGTATCGTCTAACCTACTCACTTATACTAAAACCACCAACCCTTATAAATTATACTATACCTAGAAGACCTAAAATGCTTCATAATAAAACGCTAAGCTATATTTTATTACGAGCCTGTTAAGATTGCGTGCCAAGTGGAATTGGCAGATATGAGCATTACCCCGTTTATGGAAATGTTCTCTGCAGTAGTTTCAAACATATTATTCAAGAGTATCTAAGTAAGCGCTTTACACTCCGCTGGGCTTAAAAATGGCTGTTCACTGCATCATAATAATTGGGTTTGTTACTAGAAAACCAACTTTCTTAAAGTTACCTATATGATGAAACAAATTTTGTAGGAAACACTTATCAAAACAATAAAATACACGAACGATCAAACTTATTATGATTTATATATATATTATAGATACACTCCACCGAAAGTACACAAAATTTGTAAGTTCCTACTTTATATTTCTTTTACCATAACAAAATGCATAAATAAGCTTTTTACTCAATACTCATCACAAAAGCCATGAATTTTTAATACACTAACCCGGCTTTGTTATGCTAAGTGCCTTCATATTTATTCAAATTGGTGTGTGAATTTTCATAATAAATAGTGTGTAGTGAGGAGATTGGCAAGTGTGAAAATTGCACTTTGAAACGTCAAAGGGGTGTTGTTGATATATTTTGGACTAAAGTAAAGACCAACAGAAGTAGGTAGATACCTATGTTTAATTCAATATTGAATAGACCAATGTAATACTTATTTCATGGAAAATGGTCACTGGCAAGAGGATAAACTCGTAGTTTTTCGATGCGAATAAAAGACCAGTCTCTATGAAAAAAAAGTCTGAATCCAAACAGAAGCAAAATGAGTCTCCTCTAGACTGTCTCATTATTCCTACTTAAGCAGACATTTCAGTGTCTGTGAATATTTAACGAGAAAGCGGCTAGCAATAAGCGAACTGCTGGAAAAGCCTATCTTAGCTCTATGTTCACTTAGTAAAATTAACAGACTTCGGCGAGACCGCGTAGTTGAATCGCGAACGACTCATCAAGATTTTATAAAGTCTTCAAGACTATGGATTAGGATTAGATTTTACATTTCGTTTGTATGGTGGTATGTTAATAATGTGAACTATAATTACTCAGGCTATGTACTTACCTTCCTATTTGCTAGTAATCATTTATTACTTACGTAGGTATCATCTATCATTAACCTAGTAAATACCTGGATAAGACACTAGATGTACCGACCAAGCATAATAGTATTATCTTTGAACAAATATCAATATATTTCATGAATAAATTAATGAAATAAAGTTACAAATTGCTGAATATACGCAGGTATAAGCAGGTAAGTGAAGCATTGCATTTGAAAGTTTTTTAGATATCCGCTTCAAAAATTCAGAAGGTATTCTTCTTCTTATCGTGTCACTAGTTCCTTCGAACCAGTGTGGTGAAAGGATTTCAAGTACGCCTTGAAGAGGCTCCTTTCGTGCACTAGTATTACTAGTAGGTATTGATATGAGCAGATACATAAGTTTTTTTAAAACTTGCAAACATTCACACCCATAAATACTTGTTTTTAACCAAACCGAAAGTCTGAATCCTCTTCACGTCCAATATCGGTACAAGAAATAATTTGTCGAGTGAGATAAATCATGTTTATGCCCGATATTTTATAGGTTTTAATTTCGGTATTTTATGTCGTGATAACATCTGCGGGCATAATGGCCCCGGGCAGACTTTACTGCCCGTTTTATGGGTGTGATGTAGGGAACTCGTTACACTCTAAATATGACTGTTTTTAACAGCAAGGAACTAGAGTTTCAAAATATTATTTTGCTGTATTTACAGTTGAACTAGTAAATGTGTTTGCAACTATACATATTATTAAAAAAAATGTGATTCCTATCTCCTTCTTCGCAGTGGGTGTTTCACGTAGGTCCCGTATGATGGTCTTCATCAGATGGTCGAGAACACCGAGTCATATTTATTATTTACTTGCAACAAAAAGACTTAGCGTGAGAGCCTCATATATCGAGCGTTTTGTTTTTGGGGTTTATGGGAATCCAAGTACTTTATTATGTATTTTTCCTACTCTTATTACTTTATTGAGTAACTATTTTTAGTAAGTATTTCGTGTTTTTAGGGAATTTGTTTTCTGGAAAACAGCCATTCGAAACTATCCAAAAACTAATACCATAATTGGAAATAAATTTTTCGTGTTATGTTATTATACGATCCCTCAACAAAAGTTCTTGGTAACTGTGACGGACGAAATTATCCATCAAAATGCAAAGTGGGACAATTTCATGCTGCCAAGAGGCCAAGAGGCAAAGAGAAAAAATGTATTAGGTGGACGCTGAAAACAGATAACTCAATTTGCATAACTCGTTCGCACGGCCATAGCGGATAATCTAATTTATATTGATGGCTGAACGAAAAAATCGAATTCATGCTTTATTAACAAAATGTCATCTCTATTCATCAAATAATAAACGCTTTTTTTCGTTGAGAATAATTATTCTCAACTAATATATATATAATTAATTATACGTAATTACGTAAATTGCATAGTTAAAATGCAGAGCCAGTTACAAAGTTGCGTTCGGACGTAGCACGTAGCCGTAGCGTGGGTTAGCGCTACGGACGTCTACAAAATGCCTTGTAGCGCTGTAGAAATATTTTTTACCGCTATTTGTGCTCAGAATTGGTGGTGCAATATTCTTTAAAATACTTTTATAGCCCTTACTATTACTTAATAGTAAGTATATTATTAATTAATTTAATGTTCCCTATTTCACCCAAGACTGGGAGGTGTGGCACAAAGGGAGGGAACCTATTTTAAACAATGAGGTTATATTATTCTAAATAAATCTATGACTAATACCATCTAATACTATTCGAATAGAGCTTATTCTTCCTATTAAAATATCAACCCTTATTATATTAAAAATATAAGATCTATTTAATTTTAGCAATAAAGTATTAGTAGGTATGTAACGTGCTATATTTTGGACGTCTTTCGGCTTTCGCTTCTCATCGCATTATCATTAGGTGGAAGCGAGGAAAACCACTTTTGATCCTTCATGCCTGGGAAGTTGGAAACGCTAAGGCTATGATCCATGAAATGGAACAGTGGTACCACGACCTACATTCTCTGACATTAAATTAATAGTTATGAAGAAACGGCGCGTTTTAAGAAACTGTTTTCAAGTTTTAAAGAGAAAATGAAAAAGAAATTGCGTAACGTTGTAGTCAAATAATTCCTGTTACATACTCGCAGTATTAACTTATTATTAGATAGAAATGTTTGAGTTAAGTATTTGGTATTTTCCAACATCCAGGTTTTTTTCAATAGTCTTTTGGCTGTCTACGAGATATAACTATTATCCACTTTACATTTTAATTTATTGTTGATATATATTTTATTTTATAAAAGAATAACAGAATAAGAATAAAGTGAACTCATTTTGTATCAGTGGTCAGTATCGCTGTTACAATATGAGTACACTTTAAACATTTATAAAATAAAATACAGCGCAGAATGCAGTGAACATTTATAAGGAATTATTTGAAATCTCTGTATCATACCCGCCTCTTCCATTTCTTCCGCTCATTCCATTCAGACACGGAGCGAGCAGTTACTAAGTATTAAAGGTCCGACGTTTGCCTCTAGAGAGCGCTTTCATCGCCAGTGAGCATGTGTGATACAAAAGCTACGAAAAAATATGAATTTTATTTTGGAGTTGATACTTCTTTGTTTACAAAATTTTATAGAAGAAAGAAAGAAGAAAATAAAATGTTTTTATTTGCCAGAAAATAATACTTCAAATTTAAAATAAAGAAAGCTTCCTACCTGCAGTTACTACGCTAACAATAGGTACCTAAAGATATAATGAGAAAAGAATAGAAACAAAATAAAAGTAAGTATAGGCCTACAATATACATTAGGCCTAGTCTAAGAAGACAACATTACAATTATTAACTCGAAGATGTTTCATACAATGAAACAGTCCAACCAAACACCAGGAACAGTCCAAGAAAACTGGACGATGCCTGTTGTAAGAAAACATACCGATAACACCAGCAGAATAAAGGCTCATAGGCACCTTTGTCCAAACGTGGGACACAATAATGGATAATTTTTGACTATCAATGAAAAAATAACATTAGTATGTTTCCCCAATATGCCTTATCCTCCGTGAAAGAAAATCTTCCAGCTTCTCCGTCTAGTGTAATGACATGCTTAGCGGCCTGTGTGCGTGACGCGACACCTGACTAGAGATAGCACTAAGAGATAGCACACTATAGCACTTGTTTGAACACCCCATTCATACACGCTCATACACAGATGGCATACAGATAGCGAACTCACGAGATTAAATTGCTTTTTGTACTTAGCTTTGAAGAAATGACGATGTCTGTCTGATTGACTTTATTTCCATGAGAATGCTAAAAAAGTATCGTTGAGGCGGTGATTCCGTATAGTGAATGCGTAGACCCAAACAGAACTAGATATTCTACCGCGAAGCAGTAATAATGATAATGTAAACATTATTGTGTAGCAGTTTGAAGGACACTGTATTTTATAATTCTATTGAAAATGCAATAATAAAATGCAGTAATGCAAAATCCTGTGAGTCACTGTTTTGTGTATCTTCTTATCGTGTCACTAGTTCTTCAGAATCAGTGTGGTGAAAGGATTTCTTTGTGTATGGGAAAGCGCGATCTCTTACCACCAGGAGAGCATTCGAATCATTACTATGTAATAATATTATTTATTCTTTGTCATTACTAACTTTTGCATGACAAGCTGAATCAATATAACATCTAAGACGTTGAACCCACATGCATACAATTATGAACATTTTTAATAGCATTTTCCGTAGCGAATGCTATAATGTTACCAATTAGCCTTGCTTGCACTTGGATGCTATAACTATGTGTACAGAGTAAATAACCAAGTCTGTTTTATTTATTTCGTGTAGAGCCACTCAAAAGCAGGAACAAATGATCTAATTAGGCATTACGTCTGTTACATTTCTGAAAATCCTTTGTATTGCAGAATTTTATGCGTTCTTTGTTCCGACGCGACAGCATTTTTAAATGCGAGTACCGTGCTGGAGTAATTTAAACTGTAAAGTGGAGACATTAAAGTTGGTTTTGTTATGGTTTGTTGTGAATATTGAGCTCGTGACAATCGGTGGAAGCAGTGAGAAGACTGCTATAGCTAACGAGCGCCCTCCCTTCATTTTCATTTTATCGCCAGCGCTCGGCTACTATTTACAGTTTTTCTTTTGCAAGACCATCTCATTTGTAATGTCCTAATAGGAAAAATGAGAATCTTTATTTTTCCGTAGCATCTAAATATGAATGTGTTGAATCAGTGATATATGAATGTTTGAGAAAGTTTGAAACCATGAACACAGGTTTTGGCCATTTCATACAATGCCTAAACTGAGGAGAGCTATGAGAACTAGTCAACTGATAAAATAGGTACTTGATTTCCTTTGTCTGTATAACTTAGGTACAGGACAGGAAATAATGGAGGAAATGGGGGAGGCCAACAATGCAGGATCCATATAATAAAATAAAAAAAATCGATAAATAATTATAATCATAACGATATTTTAATTCTCATAACGTAAATACATAATCGAAAATATACAAGTAAAATAGGTAAATCTATTGTTTAAAGTCAAACCGGAACGGTAGAGTTTTCAGCATATTTTATACTTCATAATAGAAACGTTTTACCTACCAATAAAACGTATATTAATATACTTACCTTTATGCAAAACATATCAGTTATTAATTGAGATAGGCACTATCATTTCCCGTCATATTAGCAATAATACAACATGACTTCCTGTCTTTAGTCTTAATTTCTAGCTAATTTCCGGTCTTTCAACTCAACCACCAGCAGCAGCCATTTTGTGTCATTGAGTTTTGAGAACACTAGGCAGAACTGAAAGTGTATGTTTTGCATAAAGGTAAGTATATTAATATACGTTTTATTGGTAGGTAAAACGTTTCTATTAATATGACTGTAACTTTATGCAAAACATATCAGTTATTAATTGAGACTTGTTTGTTATCGCCTGGTGGTGGTTAGGAGAGACACGCACGCCAATGTGACGGCTAAAAAGCCGATAGAACAAAAACAATTATATTTTATGGACATAGAAGATATCCAAAAACTGATGAACGATAGTAACAGTAAAATCGTTCTAAGTTGTCTTAGTATAGATTGAGACCAATTTTAGAAGGTAACCTGCTGGTAGAAGCAGATATGAACTGGACAGAATGAGTGTTATGAATCAATGCAATTCTGTATTCATTACTTTTTTAGGATCAGACAAGTAACAATCACCTGATGTTATTAACTAATAAGATAACGTATTATATTTTCGCGCTAAGAGCGGAACATGATTGATTGCAGCCAACTAACTTATAAAAAACTTTATGTCATCGTGTAAATGTAGAATAATTATTTACTTACAAAGAATACTTTGAGGCATTAAGCACAAAACGTGTTCATCTGTCTCAGCGTACATACAATGTACTCAGAACAGAAATAAACTCTTCTTCGCCTTTACTATTAGATACTTGCTACCTATAATAATAGCATTTTCATGAGAAAATTTAAATAGCGCAAGAAACACAATACTTGTTACATAGTAGAGACAAGTATTATAAAAGTTCACAGCACGCCAAGTACCTGTAGTTACTCTGAGGCTGTAGTTTCTACTCAGGGGTAGGAAAATTAGACTATTATTATCTGCTAAGACTTCTGTGAAAGCCAAACTAATACGCATTTTCCGCGTAGGTAATAAGTACTAAATTGATAGTCATGGACGTGGCTACCACCACAGATGCAAGTTTAATTTTCAACATTATTTAAGCAAGGAAGCACGATACGTTTAACAATAAGAAGCTTCATTTATTAACCAGTTTTGAAAGAAATGGAGTTCCTTTCTTTTCAAATGTTTGTTATAGGTAGAAACTTAAGTACTGACCTTGAATAGCTTAATTAAAATTAAATTTTTAAACATCGTTCAGGTTAAGGTCAAAAAACTTGCAATTCCAAAATCGGTAACATTGTATGTATCTATAGACAATGAATCGATCGTATCCGCAAAGGAATCTGGCAGAACGATTTATGTAAACATCGTAAACATCTATGAGACGTAAGTACAAACACATAAATCCATGTAAAAAACCGACTACCTATCATCAGCCACATTACAACTTCATTCGAGAGACGATATTGCACATTACATAGGTAGGTACATACTCATATGTACCTGCCCACCTCATGGATTATGTATACCAAGAAAGAAGTTTTTCTTCATTACTGAAAACAAAAGATAGGTACAACCAGGGTTATAATAGTATACCCCATGGTGCACTCTGTTTTCACTCTGTACTGTGTGTGTCAATATTCTATAAGCATTTGTATAACTTCGTTCGTAGGGATGGTAATGCTTTAACCGATTCAACCTAAAACACAAACATCTTTTTATGATAAAAATGTTGGGTCCACATTGATGCATTGATGTAGGTAACGGTGAGCAAAAAAGAAAATTCAAAATATGAATTTATGATGAGTAAATAGAAAATATGAACTTAAGAACCACGTGATTTATCTACATTTGCTAAATAAATAGCTGAAAATTCACATAAGTAGGCACTGTTAAAAGGCTTTACAAAAGGATCGATGGAAAAGATCAATGGATCTTAATTATGAACTAATATGCCTTATTTCGAATAAGTACGTTGTATAATTATTTCATTTTCGAAACGCTGTGGTATTAACACGCTCGGTATGTTAGACAACTGCTAGGTACTCGTTGAAACACCCTTACGGAATACGTTAAGAGGCGTTATGAAAATTTTGTCGTTTATTTTTGTGTTTGTTTAGGACTAATAGTTCGTTAATTAAGTTGTATGACCGAAAAAGGAATAAACGAAAAATTCCAAAAGAATATTTTGGGTTCATTGAACAATGAAGTAGGCAAAAACACATCCGACTCGGTTGTCATCGGGTAGGTATAATAGGTATTTTATCTACACGCATTAAGCCGTTGTAACCCTCTAGGAACCTAGTATCTCTAGGATATGACCCGCGCCTGCAGGATTGTAAGCAATACCGAAAACATTATCCAAGCCGATACTAGGGAATCACGCAACAGCGATGACACCCTTATCAATAACACTTTATAAACAGGATAATTTAGTATTTTCTGAAATACAACTCGCTGTTTACTGCGCAGGCAGAGATTAACTCATAATAAAAAACAAGCTTACTAGACTTTTGCGAGAACTAGTTATCCAGCACTCCGGCAGCCAATATCGTATTGGGCTTGGTTACTCCTAAAAACTTTCAACTTTACACCATTACTTGAATAAGGTCATAACTGCAATTCTTTGTTTGTATAGAATAACTTCTTCCAATATCGTATTATTTACGTTCGAAAAACTAAAATCGAGGACTCATCCCAACTACCCGCGAAAGCCACGCGTGGTAGATTTTATAGGATTTTAATATCCAAGCTCACACCCTGCGAGTCTTTGTGCGTGCACCTGACAGTGTATACGACGCAATACAATACATTTTTCAGCAAGCAACTTTTTGCAGACATGCTTTCATTTTATCCGCGCTCTCTGGAGTTCTTACGCTTATGAAAAGACTCAGCGACTGCTCAACTACCATAATTTCGTGTATGACTATGCATATTTTCGTTAAGAAGGAATATTGGATTTGAATATCCAAGCTCGCAACTGCAAGTATTTGTTCGTAGTGAGTACGACACTATAGGTATTTTTGTTTAAATTACTATATTGTTTCCTGAAAGTTCCTACGTTTGTGAGGAGACTCAAGGACAAATCACTACCTACGCATGTTGCGTGAGGCAGGAATATATGATTTTGATTATCCAGCTCGCAAAAAGAAAGTCTTTTCTCGTAGAGAGTTTAACACACTTTAACATTTGAAATAGCTTTCCTGTTTCCTTTAAGTTCCTTCATTCATGAGGAGACTCCAAGGATGATTCACAATCTACGCATGTTTACTTGAAGTAGGACTTTGGATTTTGTACATCCAAGCTCGCATATTTTGCAAGGCGTTTTGCGTGCACTCACAGAACAAGTGATGCAAAACTTTTTGAACTACCCTCAATATAGATTTTTTTCCCCCAGCAGGCAAATTCATAACTGCAAATCTTTGTTTAAATTAGATTCCCTTAAGTTTCCACACTTGTGAGAAGACTCAGGGACTGTTCACCTACCCACGAATATTTGCGTGGGGTAGGATTATTGGACTTTTAACATCCAAGCTCGCTTAAATGCAAGTCTTTGTTACCGGTTTGCGTGCGACGCAAATCATTTAGATATCATCACCTTGAATACTTAAAGTTGTAGTGTACTTTACATTTGTAGTGTACTTTCCGCTCCATGTATTTACATACCTATATCTCCTTATCTCTCTGTGGGATAGAATTAGCTGTGCATACTCTTGCGAAGAGACATGTCTGATTGTGTGAAAAACTACCTGTGTGTTAGGACTATTGTGCGTGTGAACTCTTACGGTGAGACACGTCTAAATGTTAGTCTGCTACTTGAGAGTAGGACTGATGTGCGTACTCCTGCGAGGAGACACATCTGAATGTGTGTTAACTACCTGTGTGGTAGGACTATCGTGCGTGTGAACTCTTACGATGAGACACGTCTGAATGTTAGTCTGTTACTTGCTAGTAGGAAATGTGCGTACTCCTACGAGGAGACACGTCTGTATGTGTGTAAACTACCTGTGAGGTAGGACTATCATGCGTGTGAACTCTTACGATGAGACACGTCTGAATGTTAGTCTGTTAACTGCTAGTAGGACTGGTGTGCAAACTTCTGCGAGGAGACGCGTCTGAATGTGTAACCTACCTGTGTGGTAGGACTATTGTGCGTGTGAACTCTTACGATGAGACACGTCTGAATGTTCGTCTACTACTTGCGGGGTAGGACTGATGTGCGTGTTCCTGCGAGGAGACACGTCTTAATATGTACGTCTACTACCTGCGAGGTAGGACTTATATGCGCACTCCTGCGAGGAGATACGTCTGAATGTTTGCGTCAACCACCTGCGAGGTAGGACTCATAGAATACCTTTATTGAACTCATCCAATAATCATAACTTGAAAATTTTCACCAAAAATTCCATGTGATAAAGTACTTTACAAGTAATTAATCAATTTTAGTATAAAATAAATAATTTCACTGAAACGGATATTTTTTTAAATTTTTTGCTTTTTAGCAATTTACATGGAATTTTTATGGTAAAATGTAGGTACTCACCGACGATGTCTTCATCTTATCTTCTCATTTACATAGCAGTTATTATGTTTCGCAGAAACTTTCTATTCTTGAATCACTATGATGCAGAAGAAAGTCGACACAACATCGCTAAAATCTTGAGAAAGGACCATGACAAGCTAATATCACGTATTTTACAACAGCTTCACTTTATAGACAGAAAGTATATCTCCAACATAAAACATATCGAACGGCAAAAACCGTTATAAATCAAAATATTTCTCTGGCCAGTAAGTTTTAACCATGTGGCAAAACGATTTTGTCTTACGAACAAAAAACTGGCTCGATGTAAATTTAATCTACCGCGGGACTCGAACCCGTAAATTCGCTTGGCTAGCTTTTAAAAACCAGCCTTGCTACGTAGGTAGGTAATAATGTAACACCACGAGAACATCGAAGTACTACATTAGGTATTTTCAACAACGTTGAAAAAATAAATAAATTAAAAGACTATGAAAAACTTACGTACAGCAGCTACTGCAGACATTTTCTACTTTGATATGCAATAAACATTGCACTGTGGATATAAATCCTTAAAGTAAATCGTATGACACGACTTTTTTTAAAATGTAGGTAAAATAAAATATATTTTTTAAATGGTTGATAGAGCGTATGGCTCAGACAACCGCACTCGACGGGAAACAAAACGCCAATGACACAAAATGGCTGCTGCTGGTGGTTGAGTTGAAAGACCGGAAATTAGCTAGAAATTAAGACTAAAGACAGGAAGTCATGTTGTATTATTGCTAATATGACGGGAAATGATAGTGCCTATCTCAATTAATAACTGATATGTTTTGCATAAAGTTACAGTCATATTAATGACCTATTATTACTTTCATTTGATTTTCGAAAAGTAAGGTTTTTAGGAAAATAATCCTTTTGGGGCATTTAACCCTATACTAACTAAAATAATCTACATTGGCCTCACTGGCAAGTAAAACTCATCTTTTATATAAGAAGATACATAGAAGGGCAATTTGCATTGCTTTGCATACTCGATTGATTTGCAATCTCGCTCATGTGGATACTAGAGATTTCACATTCTACGAAAAAGTTGAGCTAAAGTGTCAGCTGACAGAAAGGTAGGGGTTGCTGACGTCGTGCTCATCGTTAGCGAACTTGCAGACAGCGAACTATTTTTGAAACGCTCTGCTTACCCGAACTAGGTAAGCACTGCTGCTACCATAATATTTTTGCCATTTCTGCATTTCTCGAAGACAATTTGCGAACGAACTATTATTAACTTTTTGTAGCTATTCAGACTTTCTTAACAGTTGCTGTTCCGTGGTACAATCATTTTTATTCCATATCAAATAAATCAATATTTATAAAAGGCGTAGCTCTAATTGACTGACTGACTGACAGATGGTCTACAAGCTAAAATAGTGGACGTAGAAACTTACACCTTGAGCATTTGTTGCTGAAAGTGCGTACTAAAAAGGAATTTTTAAAATTCGCAACTCAAATTAAGTTGCGTGTTCAATAGTAAATTATAAATATACAGATTTACATGATCGTAATCTCCAAACTCAGAGGACAATTGGACGAGATCGTGGCGTCTGATAGGAGAGGTATATGCCCAGCAGTGGAAGTCCACTGCTCATATTATTATTATTATTTAGCCATTAGTGTCCCACTGCATGGCAAAGGCCTCTCTCCTCTCCTTCCACTCCTTACGGCCAAGGGCGTCACGTCGTCGTTTCGCGTTTGGTGGGCTTGACTCCGTAGTGTTCTTATGATGGAAATAATTGATGAAGCTTAAAAGATTAAAGGATATTATTAAACTGCAGTGCAATGACGGTGTAGGAGGTGCAGAAGGCGATGCAGGTGGGCAGCAGCGTCATATCCACGGTGATGGATCCGAAGGCCTTAGTTTGGATCGGATGCGTGCACACCAGGCGGAGGAGATCCCGCGTCGCTTTGTACTGCTTCTCGCCTGTAAACAGGATATAATTGGCGAAACTGTGTTCACCGTTAGGTGGCATCTCCTGCAGGATGCCGTCTAGATGGGTAACTACACGATGTCAAATATTCTGCCGCAAAGCAGTCATGTGTAAGCATAACTGTGTTCCGGTTTGAAATGCACTGTAGCTAGGGAAATAGTGATCTTTCGAGACTGACCATCAAAATGTCTAAATGTGGACGAGCGCTTTAGTCAAATCACATCTCAAATCAATCAAAGTCCTGTGTAGCACTGTTCTGGTCATGAGCAGGCGTGATCTCTTACCATCAGGAGAGCGGTTAGCCCGTCTTGTTCCATGTTTATTTAAAAAAAATAGAAAAATAAAATTATTAGTCGATTAGTTGGTATTTTTTGAAATATTTTTGGAAAGGTAAGCCTCTGTAAGTCTTTACCATATGGTGTTTACCAAAATTGCACGATCAATTTTGATAAATTAGGCGTCATTGGATCTCGGTTACGGGAGTAACTTGCGGTTGTTATGTCTTTGTAAATGTTAAGCTTTTTTAGTTCATCAATGTTGGTCGTGGATGAAACATGCCTTCTCGTTATGAAGTTTTGCTTTAGACTCAAGGTTTCAACTAGAGCACGGGTCTACTCGCAGTGCGTTTTGCGTGAGTAGGTAGGTATGTACCGTGTAGTTTGTGCCGGACACGGCGTTAACATCTATGGTAGGTATGATAGATAGTACTTACAACCAAGCGAGTGAACAAGTAGTGCAGCGAGTGTTCGCCTCAAAGCCTGTGCGCTGTTTTGTGCACGTTGCGCCGCATTCGATAGTATGTAGAAGGCGATCAGGAACTCGACCAGAGAGACGATGTATGTGCACTGCATCATTGGTGTGAATTCACCCTGTAATACCATTGTTGTGTTTACCAATTTTTAATATATTATAAGTCACGTGTTTAACATCTTTACAACATTACAGAACACAATAAACTATTGAGTATTTAATCTTTGTCGACCCATCAATAATATTTTATTTTATTGTACTTAAGGGAAATCTTCAAATCCGAATTCCATACTTTAATTTAGATTTTATACGTGTTTTAAAATTAACCCTACTAACTTAAAAACACGTATAAAATCTAAATTAAAGTATGAAACCTTTCAATTTTTATTGTTGACGAAACGAATAATGTGAAGAAATTACTATAATACGGCGATTTGAGGATTAGCCTTAACAAATTTTACCTATCCGTTCCTTGGGTTACCGACACAGCCCCGGATCTAGGGATGGGGGGGGGGGGGGGGGCACCAGGGTTCCGAATTTTCAAAACTAAACTTAAGGCGTTAAAAATTTCGCTCGCAATCTGCTTTATCCTATTGGTTAATTTGGCAAGGGCGGCTTAATCTATTGTGCAGGGTGTGCGTTGCACACGGGCGCACGAGCGCCTTAGGGCAGCCGCAGACACTCTGGCAACGGGGACGGGGACGCCTTGGCTACTGCGAGCACCCTGGGGCGGCCACCGAGCGCCACTCGCCGCAGGTGCCCGGCAGCGGCAAACGAGCGCCACTCGCCGCGAATGCCCTGGCAATCGCGGCGAGTGGCGCTTGGCAATTTTCACGTCTGAATCAAAGGCGTAAAAAATTTGCGGCTCACTTCGCTCACCGCGGTCAGCTTTATTTAATTGTTGGTTTTGGGTTCTGATAACGCGATTTGTCAAGCGAATATTTGCGGCT
This sequence comes from Lobophora halterata, assembly GCA_932526365.1. NCBI lineage: Eukaryota > Metazoa > Arthropoda > Insecta > Lepidoptera > Geometridae > Lobophora > Lobophora halterata. The sequence goes on from OW052012.1 coordinate 7,406,273, forward strand.
CGCTTCGCTCGCCGCGGTCTGCTTTATCCCATAAGTGAATTTTTGATCTAGTTCAGTGATTTTCAGGACGAAACTAAAGGCGTAAAAGTTTGCGGCTTGTTTCAGATTAATGTATAGTAATAACAACAATATAACGGCATTTGCCTAATAAACTAATAGCCTAAAAAAATATGCTGTTCGCTTCGCTCGCCGCGATCACTTTTATTCAATAGTGTATTCACTTTCTCATACAGAGATTTTCAGGACTAAACTTAAAAATGGTGAAGAGATTTATAACATGTTGGGTGTTTTTGCCCTCTGATATAGGGATTTTCCCCTTTAGTAAACTAAAGGCATCACAAATTTGCGGCTCGCTTCGCTCGCGTTCGAGCTCGAGTTTTTGAGTACTTATAAAGCAATTTTCCCTGTAGTAGGTATATGATTACCCTAAAAAAATTGCGGCACGGAACTCTTCGCTCGCCGCGATCCGATTTATCATATTGCTTGTTTTTGGGTCCATAAACAGTGATTTTTAAAACTAAACAAAAAATAAACAGTAAAAAAATAAGCTTATCACAGATAGAGCAGCGCTAGACCGTAATTGTACCGTTCTTTCCGGGAGGGCTATGTCCATCAATGACCGTCTGATGGCAAAATGAGGATAATGCAAAAGGTAACAATATACGCAGGTGGGGGCGGCATTTTTTTAATTTTTGCCCCTCCCCACGAAAATTTCTAGATCCAGGGCTGTACCGACATAAATTCTGTACCCATAGAATTTCAACAAGTTTTCTGTTTATGAATAAACAAATAATTTTAGGCTCCATTGGTAACAAAATGGTATTATAAGGTATCTCTAAAACGATGAAATTACTGTTTAATTGACGCGAGTTTGAAAATATGTTCTGCGAGTTAATTGCATAATTATAATTAAAGATCATACCTTATTATTGCACTATTAGCAAGAACATCATAATATGTAGTAAAACGGCAGCTAAACGACTTAGTAATTTTTGATTTCTAAATCAACGGTGCCTCACCTTGATAGCGAGCGTAGTCATTGAGTACATAGTTAAAATTATGTAAACAGCAATTATGCTGACCATTACGAACATCTAAAAAACAAAAATGATTTACGTTTGGACAAACAAACGAGTTAAAAATCAAACGATTTTTTTTATAGAATATACCTGCAAACCGAAAATTTCGTTACAAATATTCGAAATATTTTTAATAGTAGCATAAGCTGCAGACCACTTGTCAAATATTTGCAGGTTCATTTCACAGCGACTATTATCTTGTTCCTCTTTTTTGATAGAACGAGTGATGCACTCGATCTGTTCAGCGATTGAAGTTAAAAAACAATTCACCACGAGAAACTCAAACAGAATACGTGTGTAAGACACATACAAATAAGCTTCAATGGAACAGTACGTGTAGATAGTTATACTGGGTAAATTATCATCGTCATTATAAAATATATAGAAGATAATATCTACAGGTAGTATCATAACAACATAACCAATAAGGTATAAGCCAACATATTTACATTTGTAACCTGTCCATTGACAGTAAACTGGATCAGTGGGAAAATAGGTGTAAAAACAATTATACTGTTGCAATAGTTTTTTGAAATTCATCGAATGATATAACGTTAAAAATGAAATGAAACCTGAATAAACACATGCTGAGTATTTATACCACAATGCAGGATTGAGATTTCTCGCGTTACTTCCGTAAAGAGAAATAGTAGCTAAACTCATTGACAGATCAGAAACAATTCGAAGAATTATTAATATTTGGTGCATTTTTCGGAATAACACATAATTTCTATATATACCCATAGTATTTTCTAAAATAAGAACAAGTTTGAATGGTTGTTTGATCATGGCTTGATCCACGTGTCACTCGTCGAAATACCGAATAATATTTGACAAAAAATAATTGTACTGAGTAGAATTTAGTTACTTACATAATTTGATAAATTGAAAATTGATGTCCGTTGTCAAAGTCAAACAACGTCCTTGGAAAATATAAATTCCTGCTAACTAGATGCTCAAATATTGTATGCTTTGTTTTTATATAAAGAAAAAACATTTATGTTAACAGATATAGTCGATTGTCGATAGTCGATAGATCCTACTATACTACTATATATAATATTATAAACGCGAAAGTTTGTAAATATGGATGGATGGATATATGGTTGTTATTCTTTCACGTAAAAACTACTGGATGGATTTTAATGAAACTTTACAATAAGCTTATCAGACATCAGAATAAATAAATACAATTTATAAAGATACCTGCACAGATGAAGTTGCGGGCACCAGCTGGTATAATATATAACACCTACGATCCAGATTTCGATCGAAAAATATGTTTAAGTAACTATGTAGGTATGTGATTATACAAATTGTAAATGGCGGTGGCAGAGATATTGTATAATAATATGAATTGTAGAGATGATAATTACTATTGTAAGTGTAAAAGTTAGTTGTGATAATAGGTAATGAAAAAATCTCACCTCAACACTTAACGTTGTCATTGAATACATTATTGAAATGTAAAAAGCTATTAAAACGCCGATCATAACCGTTAGCTACAAAAATAAAATGTTTATTATTAACATATTAACTTTTTACAATTTTAAACATGATTATTGGATTTAGTACCTGAAATCCAAAAATCGAATTGCAAAGCTTTGAAATGTTTTCAATAGTTGAATAAGACGCCGACCATTTGTCATACATTTGAGGTTGAATTTTGCAGTAAATATTGTCTTGTTTTATTTTTTCGACTCCGCGCTTTACTTCATATTTGATAGAGCGAGAAATGCAATCAATTCTTTCAGCAATCAATATAATAAAACAATAAATCACAGCGTACTCGAACAAAAGACGCATAAATCCAATTTCCAAATTAGCTTCGAATAAGTAGTAAAGGTAAAAGGCACCAGAGCTGAGGCCATCGTTATAATAAATATAATTACAACAATCCATTATTACTTTGAATATAATGTGAATAATAAGGATATAAGTAAGAATTTTCTTTTTGTAATTTATCCTTTTGTGATAAATCATATCGTCGGGAAAGTAGGAATTTAAGCGATCAATATATTGCAGCAGTTTTTTAAAACTTCTTGATTGGTGCAGTGTCAAAACTATAACAAATATAGAATAAATATTAGTTGCGTAATAATACCCAATTTCTGAACTTGTATTACTGTTACTGTTATAATGAGCAGCATGTAAAACAAAACTAGCAAGATTCAGTGATATTTCCAAAAAAGATCGGAGAATAATTAGCTTTCGATAGGTTTTTCCAAATAACACATAGTTTCTGTAAACACCTAATATATTTTCGACTATAAGGACAAATTTTATTGGTTGTTTGATCATAGTGAGACACGAATCACTCATTCAAAATTTGAAATCTATCTGACAGTATTTTATATTCTTACACCTGATATTTTATATAATTACTTCCGATTTCTAATCTATTGATTGCATTTCCGTGTTTTAAATTTTATTACCTAAGATTGTATCTTTTTATTGGATTATTTAATGACACTGAAAATTGTGAGTTATCAAGTCGCAACAATGTCAATAAATAATTTACATTTCACAAGTGGGTATAATTAGAAATATAAGGTGTATATATAAAGTAATAATTACCTATTAGTAAGGTGGAACTTAGTGGCCAGTCTATTATTGTATTGTATTGTATTTAGCCCTCAATGTCACACTCAAAGGTATAATACATTTATTTAAAATTGCCTATTGGTGTTACTGACAGCCAAAGAACAAGCCTAATCACTGAAAGTAAAAACTTGCTGCGTGAAGGAAGCTGGAGTACTAAGAAATAAATTTTGAAAATACTCAACGCAATCGAAGTTGTCAGCTAGTATGTATATAAAAGGTCTGGACCTGACTGACTGACACACAAAATACAGACAACCGGACGTAGAGACTTGATGTTTTGAGTGTATTATCGTCAAGAAGTGTAGGTCGCGTACTAAGAAAGGAATTTTGAATATTCGCAACGCAAAAAAGGTAACCCAACCCACGCCCGAGTACGAGTATGTGTGACTTACCCTTCTGATTGAGGCTTGCGCTTATACAGGTGGTTTTTTAACATGGCCAAATCTTATCGAATAAGGAATATCGAAAAATGCTTATAAGTCTCCCGAGACCGATCTTGATGAAAACTAAAACTGCATTATTCGATTTTAAATAAATAAAAAAAATTAAAACTCTTTATTATTGCGCTATCTTATAGTGTTGCTAATTGGGAAGTAACGTCGCTATAACATAGGGACGTATGGAAATAGGCACTTGACTTTGATTTTCTTAAAAATATAATCCTTATTCCTTATACTTTAGGATTTCGCCATCAAAACACAGTTGAAAAATTCACCCTGTATGTTATTGAAAACATGTCAACCTGAAACTTCTCTTTGAACGTGGAAACATCAAATTAATTACACTGATGGAAAAACTTAATCATTTTGATGAACAGCGAGTACGTATACTACTAACGAGCAAGCTTGAAAATAATAAGTCTTTATTATTTGAGGCTTTGTGAACTAAGTGCGGTTTCAGATTAGCGTATTTTTGTCGTGCGTAAACGGGCGGATTGGTACTCGCAAAACTTCAAAAGAGTGATGCGTGTGCGTGCTTAGGTATACCTACCGGGCGGCGGCGTTTACGCTCGGTTTTTCTAGCGATTTTCATATCGCTCGCGGCTTGTCGCGCGTATACGCGCTGCAAAAAGCAACACACGAGCGGCGAATCTGCCCGGTTAAGCTGCTAATGTAAAACAGCACTATCACGTAAATTTGTTATGATAAATTTATATTTTTTTGGGACTTTATATAGCAAATTAAATGAAAAAGGGACTAACCTTAACACTTATGAATATCATAGTGTAGATCAAAATGATGTAGTACATAGCAGTAGTAGCTAGCATAAGGGTCACCTGAAACACGAAGTCGTATCTTATTACTTGTATCAGTTGCCGCCTGCGGCTTCGCCCACGTGCCATCGGAATCAAAAGGGCCTATGTGTTATCTTCATCTCCGAATCATCTATCCATCGCACGAAACTTACACCTTTAATTAGTAAAATCAAAATTAAAAATAAATCCATACTACGCAAATATATATTTTTATCATTTGAATGAATCCTAATAAAAACTTAGAATCATGGAGTAAAGCTACTGGCACAAACTGGTTAACCATATTAAATAGTTTGTTAAACTAATTTTATGAAAACAGGATCTTACTTACTTGAAATCCAAATAAATCGTTAAACAGTCTTGATGTTTTTTTAATCGTCGCATAAGCTGCTGACCAAGTATCAAAATTTTGGATTCGCCTCTTACAATATTTCGATATCGTATTCGAGACATGTTCACATACAGGTTTCAGTCGACCACTATCTTCAACCTTTATGGCTTCTTTAGTTATAGCAGCGTCAATGATAAGTAAGTCATCCGAAATACAGGTAACACCACAGCATACCATAAAAAACTCGATTTTAAAGCGGAGATCACACAAATATGTGTTTATGCATAGGAAAGTCATATGAATATTACTAGTAAAACTCTCGTCATTGAAATATGTGAGATAGAAAGGCGTGAAAAACTTTATAAAACAGTAACAAGCGGTAAAAGTTAGAGTTGCTCTTTGTAAAATGGTAGTTTCGTCTTCGCGTTTTACTTCATTCGGAAAGAACATGAAAAATGATCTGAAGCGCATAGTGAGTTTGTCATAGAGGTCCGCATGGTATAGAGCCAAAATTATTATAACAATAGAATTTGCAGTGGTCAGATAAAAAAAATACATTTCCGTTTTGCTAAATGTTTGGTGAGTGGTTATATAAAATACCATATTAATAACTATCAACATTATTTCGCTCATAACTCTTAGTATGATGAGTTTACGAGTAAATTTGTTGAATAAGTTGAAATTTCTGTACATGCTGAATATATTTTCGATAAATGCGATGACTTTTATGATGCGCATGGTTTTCACACGTTCGACCTTAATATCAATAGAGCTCTCGGAGTGAAGCCAAATGAATGATACACATAGTATGTTCTTTACGAGAATAATTATAGCACTAAGTATTACTTATTTTCCACTAATTAATTGATATTGTTTAACTTGGTTAGTAATGTACTGCAGTTCCTTTCTACTTAATTAATTAATATCGTACTGTTCAAATACCCTGTAATGTCCATAAACCCTGTAAAAATACGTAATGCTAGTGGTTTCTGAAAATTGATAATAAATTAACACTATTTTGGAAATAATGAATAATTACCACTAATTTTATTGATGGCCTTTAAACTCTACTTTCTTAATTATAAAATTGTAGGTACTAAGTTTGTTGGTGTTGTTGGTGGAGACTGAATCAAGGTGAATCAGAATTTAAGTCTTGGTCCAAATGCTTATCCATCAAAAGTAAATAATATACCTCCAAGAACATTCAGTCAAGTATCTTAATGAGATGTTACTTATAAAAAGTATTTTAGCGAACCTTTTGAGAGATGTGTTTCAGGACAATTTATTCACCTTCGTTTATTCTGTAACCAATCATTCAAAGCTCTTAATTTCATGTAAGTACGATATATCTTTGAGAGAGACGAATGCCTATTTCCACAAACTGCCAAAGTTCTTGAGCGTCGATGACACAGGGTTAGTTTATAAGCTACAAGCCAGTAATCTCGCACTGTCATTGGCTTTTTTACAATTTGCTAGTTGACAAACCTTCCCGAAAGCTAACTCTTTCACTCGCTAGCTTTTATACTCGCCGGCTTGTAGCTTGTTAACTAGTCCTTTGTCATTGATGCTTTATTCAATTACTTCACTCCCTTGGACGGTCCAAATCTTCTCTCTAAGTCTCTCTCTCTTATCTGACCTTTAAGATCTATAGCGAGTAAAGCTTTAAACTTATTTTTTTTTTGTAAATGAGCCCAATCTCTTACAGATATTTCAATGATGACGTCATTCTGTGGTAATTTAGCCCCTCAGCTTGCTGACTGACGAGCGCTGACGTCGCTGTTTGCGCAGCACTGCAGCGCTGCCACGCAGTAATGGATATTGAAGTGGCTGGCAGCGCAGTTTTTGTTACTAATAAAAAATCGACAGTGTTTGCTCAAAGGTACACTTGAGTAAAAAATAATGTGAGCCCTGTGAAGGCTACTAGCATTTTCATGGATACCATTTATAGAAGATGATGAGAAATAAGATTAAATTTATATAAAAGTACATTGTGATACCTATTACATTTAAGTAAAGTTGCTGTGCCCAACAGGGTATAAGTATAGTATACCATAGCCCTAAAGCGTAAGTGTACCCACTTATTTTGCAATAAATGACTGAATTACTGAATTACCAACTCGTTTTCTAAAAGATTTCTTTATGGCATAAAACTATGGATTATATTAATTGCGGGTTCGCTCGCGTTGTAACCTCATTAAAATATCTAGCTCTGATCTCTCCCAAAATGTACTCTCACCGAATTTCAGACTTCTGCCCTAAAGTTACAAAAATTGATCCGTCTATCATTTTATCCTCACAAAGTTTCGCACTCATTATAAGTGTGATTAACTTATTATTTAAATAGTAGAATACAATAGCGGATCCTATGAGCAACGGCGTTCCATTGACGTCGGGTCTACAAACGACACATTAGTTACGCGTTACGCCTCGCGACATACTTTGTGTAGCATCACGCTTTGTAGCCAAGTCTTCTTATAAGAGCAATTACGGAATTCATATTTTAAATTAAAAATGAGTTTTCAGAATGTAATTATTTAATTTGAACTGAGTTCAGTAATGCTATGGTGGCATCTCAATTATGATATATGATAGAGAAGTGGTGGCAGAAATACAGTGTAAAAAAGTAGCACACTAAAGTTCCAAATTAGTTGTAGTTCTAAGTATGAGGTGGGTGACGTTAGTATCTATTGGAGCTCAACCAAAAAAAATATCTAGACTTATAAAATGGCCTACGAGTCCTAACTTCTAAAAATATGTGACAGAGACGGGCGTGCAGGAGGTCAGACATCGAGGTGAATTTATTCAATTAAGTATTCCGTTTTTCCATTTTGGTATGGGGCTATAAAAATATAGAAGCTAAATCTTACATAAATTATAAGTTATATGTATATTTATGCTTAATTACTACAGAAGCTAAAGTAATTTAATTATAGTATAAACTATAGGCGAAAATTTGCGAGAATTGATGGTTTATCAATCATGCAAACTAAACGACATGATAAAACCTAACCTAACCAACGTTTCATATTTTAGTCTAACTGGAAGTTTGCTGGAAGATATCGCTGCCATAGCGATAAGGCGACCCATTGTACATGCTCCATAACGTGTAACTTCTAAAGATCTTATCTTAAGATCTTTGGTAAAATAAAGAATTCTCATTCATTCCTTCATTATGGGTATAGTTTACAAGCTGGTATAATACTGGCTTTTTATCTCAATATCACGGCAGCGAAATCGCAGGCAGCAGCCAGTTTCCAAATATAAAAGCGATGGCTAACCTCAACCTTTAATATCGATTGTAAGATAATCCCCGTTCGAACCTTGCATCCGGCGAACATTAGTACAATATTGACAGAGGCTGGCAGGCGTGACTCGGACTACGGCCCAAAGTGGCTGGGCGATTACCCAACGCCAACGTGCATGTGAGAAGATTTGAGACGGCATCAAGAAGGAGTAACGTGTTCTGTTCTGTTTTATGAAAAACTGCTCATGCAAATGTTAATAGAGCTTTTGTAGCCCGTCGTAATAGCTGGTAGGTAGGCATGGAAAGTATACCGAGTAACATGTTATTTATCATGGTATCAAACTAATTACACTTATCACTGAGATCAATTCCATCTATTACATAGTCATCGGTGATATCCGGCGCGGCCCGGCAAGCGTTTTTTACGCCGGGGCGGTCACTGTGATTGATTCATGTCATGATAGGTACATGTCGCCATATGCAATTTAATTCGTATCGTAAATAACAATAACAGTTAGTCAGTAGTGTGCTGACTGTGAGTGTAAGTGATTGCGAGACGTCGCGTCATGCATGGATTCTTTTAACAAAATGTGACATTATCACATTAGGTAACTGATGGAAAATCACCGATGTAAATAACTGTTACAAAATGAAATAATATCACCATGTGACAATGAAATAGAAGTAGCAATCATGTCCATGCCTACTGGTAGAGCAGATGTATGGTCCCCACCGAACTTGGTGGCTTTTGAAATCGAAACATTCGTGAATGGACGGGGATCGCAAGTAGGTACCTATGAACTGTTTTGCCTAGCTGTAAATGACTTCAATCGGACTGATTAGTCAACGTAAACGCCATTGAAAAATCACAGGGAAGCAAAATAATCAATTTTATCCACATCGACGATTATATTTTTTTCAGTCATTATTCAGAAATTTCGATGGGACCAACCTGAAAGTATATACTCTCAAACAAAAGTTTTTAACTAAGGTATTACTATGACCTTTGATAGGAAAGTATCTTAACCATTAACTACACATCTCTCTCTCTCTCTCTCTGTGCCCAGCAGAAGTAAATCCTCTGGAGACATAGGACAATGGAAACACAAGATACAGCACTTCCCTGAATTTCCCAACTCCAAGGCACGAAGCTTTGGAAAGAATCCTCTCCTCGCTAATGGAGGAAAGTGGTCCATTACAATTACGATCTACTGAGTGGAAAGTTGAGCTTTTAACACATCCAAAGGTCGAACCAACAATAGGCACAATTTCTTCATCAACTCTAAATGTCAAAGGTTACACTTATTGCGAAACTGTGATGGATGGATGTTTGTTTCTCTTCAAATAATAGATAATGGCATAGCCCAAGCGCGATGCAGGTACAAGTCGGTCAACGAAAGCTGGCGCTGTCAAAGGACTCACACTAATGCATTTTCACTATTACAACTACACAATTTATAAACAGAAGCAAAAACAAAACAATAACTGTCTCCTTCATACTCATAAGCTTAAGCGCGCGCGAAAGCAACAGACAGACTGTGCGTGTGATAGTGCGAACGATGCGACAACACAAGTGAGAAGCGCACGTGTGAATGTGTTGTACATGCCAGCTTTCGGTAACACACCTTGTACAATTCGGATCATTGCAAAAATCTATTATAGTAAAACTTTATTTTAATAGCTACCAAAATAGAACTGTGATCAAGTTACGAGGATTCAGGTGCTCTCTCTACCAGTACGTATGTCCATAATCAAAACAGAGCCACACAGAACTTGACGGTGCTTTATATTTTAATCTTATAGAACTCACTCTACCTTCACACCGTCAATCGGTGGTATTCATGAAAATGAACTAAACATTAAAATACAGCAAAATTTCAAAAAAACGACAACAATTCTCAAAACATTTACAAATGACTATAATTTGTAGATATTGGAGCGGAGTTCCCAGCATCTTTTTTCGTCCTATAACAAGTCACTCGGTCGGAAAATCGCTAATGAGAGTGAGCGCTACTCAAAGAGCACTCAACAAAATTCTCTGCTTTGAATTCAAATAATTTATCTTTTATGTATTTTATTGTGTCAATCGGAACAAATCCTTAATATCATTGTACAAAAGAATTATATAAAATGTACAATAAAATGTAAACCCAGTTAAATGTTCCAACGTCCAAAAAATAGTGTCGAAGCGGAATACAGATGAACACCTTTTATAATTCATTTAAATATATTCCGAACACAGTCAATTTCCATTAACTTCTGAATTTTTCACGGTATATTTCAATTTCGGATTACCGTCGAATAATTAAAAATGGTAGACAATAAAATGTTCCTTTCACTTTTTCTTGGTAATTCTACTGCGCGGAAAATCGCAAAAAGGGTTTTAAAGTGGTACGGATAAAGGAGAGGGGGGTTGGTGTGGATTAAAAGTAGGGGGGATGGGGGATGGAACAAGCTCGTTAGCGGCAATTTTTCTCAAAGCTTTTGCAAAGAAATTGTCGCGATTTCGATTGTGACGAATTACGCCCCATGAACATTGAACAACCGTAGCGCATCTTATTGTAAATGAAATTAACTCTGGTTATATAAGAAGTTAGGTATTGTTTATAGGCATACGTAATTAAGGACGCAAGCTTTTCCTATTCATGATTAATATCTCGGATATGCGAATGATGAAGAAAATGAAACAGATTTATTACTAGGTACCTATAACCTAATGTTCACTGCCGTTTTGACATTATGAAGATAGGTTTCAGCTTCTACGTAGGCCTCTAATCTTCTGTCCCAAATGATTTGGGTAATTTAAGTTGAATCTGGCATTGGAGAGCCGGATTTAATCTACCCTAGTGATTGTATTAAAAGGTCATTTATTTTAGTTTGCCTGGAAGGCGCGCTATGCGGCTGTTAATTACAAAACTAATTAAAACTGTCGATTTAGTAATTAATCTTTCCTGGCTTGTGGTGGAGTCAAATAGGTAGGCAGGCGGGTTCTAGGTAAGTATATCTACCGTGTATTTCACAATATATAACGAAACAATTGATACAGAAGGAAATATATATATGCCAATTCAGCTAATGTAGGTATGCCTAGATCTAGAAGATAATTAATCATGAATGTGGAAGAATATACGAGTTAAAGGCTAAAGTTAAATGGAATGTGTTGTAAAGATAAAGTATGTATAATACATGTGTAGCTGCTGAGAATATTACCGCATGAAAATGATTTATAAGAAAAGCATCCTATTGAAAACGTTATTATGTTTTGTGTACAGCAACCTGGGAACATCTAACACGATTTTTTCACACAGTTTTACTTCAAACATAGTTATTCTAATTCTAAGTCTTGTGTGTGTATGATCTTTTTCCATCAGGAGAACGTCTTGTCTCGTAACTCGTATAAGGCCAGAATTTATACAGCGACGTAAAGTGAAGGCAGGGAGAACAAAAATATAATCGCATGACGCGTCGCTGAAATGTAAGAAAAGACCGTGCCTTCGTCTTACGTCGCATCTGTATAAATCTGTAAACACAGTCAAACGGTAAATAGACCGTTTGATTAATGGCTCTACCTGTTACTTTTCAAAGATCTAAACCTCAAAATTGCTTTCTTTTTGGTTACAGGACTATCCGTACTATTTCACATATATCAGTAAAATTATAAAACCGCGCATTTTTCTGCTAAAGTTCGCTCCCTTGCATTATGCACGGTCAACACTTAGCGAAGTATACTCGTTGTTCGTTACTGGCTGATGTAGGCACTTCTGTTTTAAATGCACTTACCATAATGTTTTAACTTATCATTTATCATACTTATGTACTTATTTATGTTTAGTACTTGATGTATACTTATCTGGTAAAATCAGATATTTCAAAATTATTGCTTAATCAGGACATTTCGTTCGTGTTTCGCCTTTGCTGTATTTTTTTTCTATTTACAGGATGTCTTTTTTTTTAAAAAAAGGAAGGGTAAGAAATAATTTTACTGTCATGGAAAAATAAATGAACAAAAAAGGTTAAGTTACAGTAAAAAAGAGTCCTCCATACATTTAATAGGATGAAAATGTACAAAATAAATGGTAATGTGGATTGGAAGCCTATCGAGTAGATTAAAAACTCCAAACCTAGAACCAACTCATTTCTTTGTAGATAAATCTAAGCAAGAATTTGATTGAAGGCAATAAAGCTTTCTTTCTAGATGTATAATTACGAATTTATCGTTTCAAATACAATAAGTACCTATCTACTCCCTTTAAATCACAATAACACTTCTAGCAAGATTCAATTCAGATGCGAAATCTGTGATACAATTTCGTCGAAGAAATAAAACAGGACAAAGTGACGTAGTGGCCGGGTAAAAGGCGAGCGGGACAAATTGATGGCAAATTGATTGAGTCGCGAGGCGCCCGCACTGTACCAATGTAATTACACTTTCATCTCGGCGGAGATGCCATTTTAGATCGCAGTGTTGTAATGTCTTTACCATTCACAACGAGCTAACAAATGGAGTCAAATGGCTGACGTGGGCACTGGTAAACTGTCAAATAATAGTGTATATGTTTCATCATCATCATCCTCAGCCATTATCAGCCCACTGCTGGGCATAAGCCTCCTGCATTAAATGCCAATCTTGTCTGTACTGTGCGGATCTAAACCAGGTATTGCCTGCAATATTGCGGATGCCATTAATCCATCGGGAGTGTAAATGTTTTTTTTTAATAGTTAATGACTATATATTGAGATATAAACTATAAAAAAAAACATTTACACTCCCGATGGATTAATGACATCCGCAATATTGCAGGCAATACCTGGTAGTGGTAGTGGTCGTAGTGGACTATAATATTGAGATAAAGCAGCTTATGTGTTTTTCCAGCTTTTAAATTAAACCTATTCATACCGAAATTCAGCCAAATTGTTGTAGTTTTTAAATGATTAAAGAACAAACATTCATCTATAGGAGGATAGTTCTAGCGCACCTATTTTTACCCTACTATTTATTGGAACGCAAATCTTATATATTTCCGTATTTTCAGCTGGTTAAAGAGATAAAGCTCTTAGCGGAATATAAATGAATTGAAGTGAAATCGCATTACTCCAGCTACGCGAGTAGTTAGCGATTCCGGTAGTGAGCTAGCGTGACTTTCACAACGAGTTTAATGCTTTTCAAGCTAACTAGTTTGGTGACGCGCGGTTTGAGTTCGTATAGCACCAATACAGCTCGCACATTTACACGATTAGAGCCTAATTTTGAAAAAACTATATTCCAAGTAAGCAGAAAATGGAAAATTTCACATCTAGAAATTGTATTTTGGAAAATAAAACCTCGCTTTTTCATATTAAAACCCTCACAACAGCGTGTAGCCGGACATTTTGGCTCGGGACCTTTCATATTTAATGTTGCGGCGATGAAAAGAGCCATTCAGTTCACAATATTCGGTTTCCCCCAGCACTATTTATGACCAAGGTCCGCTTTCACCACTCCTTGCATAAATCATCCCGAAATCCATGATATCCGACTCTAACTGAGGATACATTTACAATTGGTTTCTTCAAGTGCCTTGAGCCGGGAAGCGCGCGGAATATTACGGACCCATTTGTATGAATGCTCTATGAAATGTTTTGAAACCTTTCGATATCTTCCAGTTTAACGCTGATTTACGTGGGGACGAAAAACGTGTACCTTTCGCACGCTTTTAGTGACTTTTAATTACTCGACTTCAGTATGAATCTGAACAACAAACCCAAATAAGTAGAGCAAAAGCGGAGATATAAATAAAAAATTGAATGTAGAGATCCGAAAAATAAATAAATTTTATCACGAGTTGGTGCGTTCTATGCTCACAACCTACATAGAAAATTATACACATTTCAAACATTGCACTGCATGAATTAATAAAGCTTACGCCATGATGATCCAAATACGTCCAAATCCACTCGAATAATACTGCCTTTTAATAAATGAATGTATTCATCATGACTCGTAATTAATTAGGTAGGCTTACGCATCTGTTTGAATAGATAAGCTCCATCAGGCTTCTGTTATTGGTTATTACTTATTACATACCTTAGGTACATACTCACATATTTTGTTACCAAAGATTTTTTGCCTTCTTATTCTTCAACACCCAGGCGTGGCTACCTTTTCCACACAAATAATCTTTATCTTGTACTTAAAATAACTATAGCAAAACAGATACCTTTAATAAGATATTATGTAGGTCTACTTAATTATTGTTACGCATACCCAAACTGGCGACCTTCGCTTCGTATGAATAAATTCAAAATAATATTTTGAGACAGGTAAATTATTACGCTCGAGCGAAAACAAGTTTAGATTTCAGATCCAGGTACATTTATTTATTGCGCAATGGAGATTATGGGTATCCCTAAATAATATTAGACAATAACTTAAAAATATTTGACATAAATCTTAAATAGGTGGACGCACACAAACTTTGTTAGAGACATTTCAGTTTGAAAAAGCACACATCTCTAATATCGCTGCTATACAAATATTACTGTGAGACTAATCGCACTATCGGAGAATAACCTACATAGACCTTTCTAATTCTAATTCTAAAAAGGGGGTACAGCGGTCTGCACTGGCTTCCCGCTGTAGGGTGCATTGTGCATTGCCCCCCGATATATACTTAACCCTGCCCCAGCCATCCTAGCTCCTTAAAATAACGGAGCAGGACCCTGGGTTGATGACAGCACAGTTCCAATAGCGTGCTTGTTGACACGTTAGGTGGAGAGGAGTCCAATAACTTGCGCAAGCCCGTCTTGATCCTACTCTCCTCTGTCTCTTGACAGTGGATCACCACGTGCTCCACTGTTTCCTGGTCTAGCAGGCAGCCTCTGCAGATATCTATGTCTGTGGCTCCTATCTTGAAGAGGTGATGATTGAGGTCACAGTGGCCTGTGATTATCCCTACCATCAGGCGAAGGTCTTCGCGTTTCAGTTTTAGTAGCGCATTTGTGAGGTTTTTGTCTAACTGGGGAAACATTAGTTTTGTATGTACGCAGTCGCTACCGCGTTCCCACAGTTTCTGATGTTCTCTGTCTGTGAACATTTTAAGCCTACTCCTGATCTCAGCTGTTGGTGGGTTGGAGGTGCTGACATCTTTGGTGGTAGGTGTGAGTTTTGCTCCTTTTCTTGCCAGTGAGTCTGCCTCGTCGTTGCCTTTATTCGAGGAGTGACTCTTTGTCCATTTGATACAGACCTCTGCCCTGTCTGTAAGTCTTTGTAGCGCATTATGACACTCTGCGATCGATTTGGACCTGGTGTCCTGTCTACGCAGGGCATTTATTAGGGCTGCACTATCAATAGTGAAAATCACTTGTAAGGGTTGGTTCGTTTCCCTTTCTGATGCTTCCACCCAGGTCAGCAGTTCATCCGTGGCTCGGTGAAGCCCTAGTGTTTCGGCTTGAAATGCTGTTGCTGTGTTGTTTAGAGGCTGTGCTATGGCGATTCCTGCTTCTGGGCAGTACACGCCACAGCCTGCTCCTGTTTTCTGTTTCGCTCCATCCGTATATACATTTATTATAGATTTCGCCGGTGGGCTTACGGTTGCCTCCCCCGGGATCGATACCACATATTTTTTGTTTGATAGATAGGTTGTGGCAATTCTGTCCGTGCCTTTCTGGGCTTCAGGTATAATGCTAATGACCCTGTCTAGTATTTTGCAGTGATTTGTGTTTCTGCTATGTCCCTTCCAATTGTTATTGGACTTTATCCTGAGCGCTGCTGCCATAGCTTCTTGCTGTATGTGTAGATGGAGCGGCGGCAGGCCTAAAATTATGTTTAGCGTTACATAGACCTTTATTATAAGTAAGAGAAAAAATGGAATTCCATGTCGGCGTCTGTTTTTCCAAACTGCTACAATCTTGGTGTCTTCAAGTCTAGAGTGAATCAGTTTCTTTTAGCCAAGCGTACTCCATCCTCGACCACACCGTCGTTTTCCATCTGGTGAGGTGGTGGTCAAACGCTTGACTATTATTATGTAAAAAAAAATGTTAGTATTCTAAACTTTTTTTTTAATGATTTTTTTTTAATTAGATAAGTAACATACTATGTGTAAGAATTAAAGCAGTCATTGTTAATTTCAGTAGGTAACAAAAGTAACACAAACAGAGAATCAGAATAATTCCATTTGTACGATAAGGGAATAGTCCGCCTTGGTTTCATGTGTTATCAGCCGACCCAAAACTTCGCCGGCTTGGCCCGACCGATAACTACACTGGGCTGAACTGCGACCGTTTTCCATCAGAGCGGATTCAGGGAATAAAATTAGCATACAAACGTGTTATGCGGTAATACAGAAAGTCATTCGAAGTCGAACTATATCAAAACTCTGGCGTTTCAACATTGTTTAGTTTTATGCCTTCTCCCCTGAGTTATAATTTGCTCTCCCACTAGTGTCGGCTGAACCATTATAAAAACATTATAATTAGGTACTAACTAGTTTCCGACAGCGTAGGCCTAACTCTCCTAGCCGAGAGTAGGCCCGAGTCCCATCAGTGAGAACATTATAAGCTGATTGTGTTTTTTTATGTTATAATCCGCCATGTGGTACCTCCCGGGATAAAAAAAATCGCAGATTTTGAACTACACCTTTGCGAAACTATTGCCCAATCAGTTTTGTAATAGTTTCGGCTGGATTGAGTAACGAATATCCATCTTTAAATTCGGTTCAGTAACACAAAGTTACCTAATTTGTTTTTCTTTGACTTTTCAGTGTGTTGTATAGGTGTATACTTATTGTATATACTTATATATATAATATATACTTAGTGTATACTTGTCACTAAAACAGTCCGTTGTAGCGTTGTAGTGTTTTTGTAAAAACCTTAATTATTTCGCTTTTACGAGTAGGTGGTGCACCGAGGTACAATTCCAGGTTCATTAGTTTCTTCCAACTTACTATGGTTATATTCGTGTAATGGTAGCACAGGCAGCAATTACCCACAAAATTAATAGTTCAAATAAAAGAAAATTTGACCGCAAAATTAACCCCTGTGTGCGGTGGCCAATTTACTTATAGTTTTGTTTCCCACCCATGTGTTGCCAGCTACCCACGGACGCTTACGGCATAGTATGGTCATAATTGTTACTGAGCAACCCTTTATGAGTAGGTATAGACCACGATAGGTATAATTCTCGGTAAACTTCTGTGTATTACCTTTACTGTCGTAGATTAGTATGTGGAGTTGGTCGTTAGTTGAAACGACTCTGGCTAGTTTAAGGAATGTATTATCCAAATTTTTCAGCAATGTTGGGATCTGTACTTATTTTAAATTATCTTTTTTAATAAGGTAACTGTAATCAGATGTTTATGCTATTAACGTTTGCTCTACTTTTCCCGCGGCTTTTCCTGCCTGGATTAAGTACATTTATTCCAGCCATTTTTACGAACAAAGTTTGTAACATTCCAATCGTTTCGATAAATTTTCCTGCTTCATCAAAGATTTGGCATGTCATAAAACATGTTCTATGGCACGTGACATCCAGGTGGATGGATTGGAATCCGCACTGGATCCGCGTGGTGGATACGCACCGGATAAGCACCAATCATAGTCATTCCTACTTTCAATTTTTTTTCTCTAAATACTTACTTAAGAAATAATAAAATACCTACCATAAAATATACTTACAGAGTAACACGGATGGTTTGAGTATACAAATAAACACCAGATAATATAAATAGACAATATTATTGTATAAAGTTTTGTACACATTAATATGTATAACGGAATTATCTAAATTACACTGACTAGATAGATTAATGATTTGGCAGTTTCTTTCCTCAACTTCCTGAGTCTTGTGAGCAACCTGAGGAGGAAATGTTTAGATTAAAATAAAAACAAAATTGTTTTATATTTGAATTATAAAACGACTAGCTATGATCCGTGGCTTTGCTTGCATTATATCAGAACAGAAAGTAGCTTAGATATTGTGCTTTTTCAGCTCAAGAACTATAAGTAGGTACTAGAATAAAATCCAAACCGGTTTAGTGGTATTGGTATGATTGAGACCTTACATTCTCACGAACTTCACATATATACACAAGTTTTTATACAAATGTTTGTTCTCGGGTCTTGGATGTTGTGATGTGTTGTATGTGTCCATGCCATCTGCGACACAGGGAATCCTAGTGCAGGGGTGTGAGTGTGTGAATGTTTGTTTGTTGTTTGTTGTTTTTAATTACCAAACAAACTTTAATAGGCAATACACAAAGGGTACTAAGTTGTAATTGAACGTGCAGTCAGAACTTTTGGTTATTTCAAAAAGTCAGAGTGACAGTGGGGCGAGTGCGGCGCCCGAGTTGAGCTGGCTCGAGCTAGGTACCCGGTTTGCAAAGCGATGAATGAAACTTAAATAATTAACAATGATACGTAGCAGTTGACGCAAGGCCATAGAAAAACGACTAACGGTAACTAAACAGTATAAACAGTATGTTCAATTTTCGTAAAATAGGTATATTTTTGAAAAAAAAATGACTTGTAGTTTTTTTTGCCATATCTGTTTTCAGTATCTGCAACTGCATTATGTGTGTAGGTATTATTTTTCTGGTAATTAAAAACTTGTGGTGTCTAATATTAATGAGATAAATGTGAGTTTGATAAAGTTAATCCTCACCGTGGTCTGGGCAGTAATGTCTTCGGCGCCTTCGTCGCCGCTGCGCGTCACATGCGTCTACGCACGTCTCTTCTGAAATATTCAATATTCGATCAATAGGCCCTAGAGAGGAACGGAACAACACTTTAAATAATAGAATAGGTAGGCAAATTATTATTCTTTGTGTTTCTGATAGTCGTAGGAAAAAGTTGTGACTAAAAGTTGTGGGTTTGTGAGTAAACGTTGTGGGCAAAGTTGTGAGTAAAAGTTGTGGGTAAAGTTGTGAGTAAAAGTTGAGGGTAAAGTTGCTTGTAAAAATTGTACTGAAAGTTGGGAGTAATAGTTGAGGGTCACGTTGTTTTAAAAATTGTACAGAAGATTGTGAGTAAAAGTTGAGGGTAAAGTTGTGAGTAAAGAGCTACTTAGTCGGTAAAAGTCTTACCGTCACAGCAGGGTGGCAGCGAGGGCGGTGCGGCATCGTCGTCGTGCCGCGCGAGCGCGCGTAGCTGCAGCGTGTAGGCGCGCGATCCGCTCCCGCCCGCGCCCACGCCCACGCCAGCGCCGCCCGCAAATGTCGCGTATGGACTTATCTCGTACACATCTAACACAATACAAATCCCATAAATACTAAATTAAAATAGTTTTTTTTAAATTATTTATGTTTAAGTTTTGTGATACCTAGTCAAAGTGAGGTGTATACTTACTGTTCATAACTATAATACATAATGCATTATTAATATATGCATTAGAATGCATCTCTACACTAAGTAGATCATATATTCTTTATTCCATAATCAGTTTTTTGTGAGACATGGACGATAGGTACCTACCTAACCTATTTTGTTACCTTAGCCAAATAATATAGAAAAAACGAAACTTAGCTTGCTTAGCTACCGTGAATCGTACAACTTTATCTATATCAACCAAGAATTGTTTACTGACTGAATGAAAGCCTACAACAGGCCAAACCAGTGGACAACGAGACTTGAATACCAATGTAAAAATTGGTGGAAAATAACTAAATGAAATTAAATTCGTTGACTGAAAGTTGGTGTGGGTATAGTTTTATAACTATTGGTAAAAGTGTCTAAGTTGTTCAGAAAATGTTTTATAATTCGGTTAAGCTAGACTGGCGTGTAGCTTTACTTTATGCCAAAAGGGAATTAGATGTAAACCAAATTATTATTATGTCTTATACAAAATAATGGACTTTCAAAGTTCCTAAATCTCTTGAGAAAATACTTTCTAAAGTAATAAAAGGTTTTTTGTGTACCTACTTAACTTATACTGTAACAATAAAAGTTAGCTGTTGTTGGTTATTATTCCGTTCATAATGGAGTTTTTAGAATAATATTTAAATAATTTTTATTATGAGGCACAAATTCTTGACGAAATGACTAACGGTATTTTTATGCTATAAGTGGTATAATTATTTATATTTGTTTACACTTCACTAAAGTGATGGCAGGCGTAGTCGTGCGTAATGTAGGATGAACTTTGGTTAGGCGCTGTCCTAATAGAACGCGATCACGCGAGCGACGCGCGAGCAAGCGATGCGACCGTCGCGCGAATCCGCGATCAAACGTACTAACGTCAAATAGGCGTCCCGATTGGCAATCGCGCGATCGCACGACGCGACGCGATGCCAATTGGGACGCCTATTTGACGTTCGTACGTTTGATCGCGTGATCGCGCGATCGACGTTCGCACGAACATGCGATGGTCGCGTCATCGCGTTCTATTAGGACACTGCCTTAGACGGAGTGATGATTCGCACGTATCGCTGGTAAAAAGTGGATGAGAAAAGCCGTAGATCGGGCTTAGTAGCATGCCCTCGGTGAGATCTGGTGGACCGCTATTGGATCTTCTTATCGTGCCAATGGCAAACACGAGATTTGGATATACAGACAAAGCTCTACCCCAGCTTGCCGCTTTATGTGCCATACTAATATTATTGAGAGAGGTCTGCTATATTGGTTGATGATGAAGGACGGTGTGCGAATAAAAGCTACAAATAATGAACAAAACAGTATTACAAATTTCAAAAACGTAATTTTACGTACCCGGTGGATCAGGTGGCAGCTTCGGTGCCTGGTGTGAAGGGGCCCTGTAGGTGCCGCACGCTGGCTTTTCGGCGTTTGTAGACACCCTGGCCGCGGCACCGTCGGACCTATTACAATAATCTATTCAATTCTAATATTTCTAAGATTGCCGAAATCTTATTTTTCTTTAAATTTATTGTTTAAGAAATTAGAAGGTAGGTACGTAACAATAAAACAAAAAATCTAAAAAACCACGAATGGTTTGTCCTAGATGTATGTTCGCCTAATACATATAGGTTTAGGTTTAACTTTAAAATTACTTTAAAGTTGCGTAAACAGGTTTGGGGAAGTCGATATTATAAAAAATATAGGTAACGTAATGTGTAAAGAAAAAATAAAGTGTCTATTTTGTAAGTTGTAGGTAGGTAGTAGGTAGAATGAATATTATTATTTAGTTAATATATTAGTATGAGTTGAAATATCGTAAAACAAAGTCTCCACGATACAGGCTTGCCTAGGGCGGTGCGGTCATTAGTAAATTCCAATGTAATATATTGGAATCTATCTACAAAATGCACTGGTAATTGTAAATATACAGAGACATTTATACATACACACATATTAAATTGGAAAAATATTTATTTGTTATACCTACGTATTAAATCTCTCTCTGCAATGCAAAATGCATTGGTAACTAACTTAGATTTTATTGAACCAGCAAGGTAAGTAATAAGGATTAAAATAAATTATATTTGTGTTTTGTTAGTAAATTTAACAGTTTTAAGATATTTTTCAATTTCCAATCAACTCTACCATGTGAGAGTACCTTTTCATTTTCAGATACACATAAATTGAAATAGCTTAATGTGGGTCAAACCTAATAGCTTTATAGCTTGGTCTCTTAATAGTGATCAAGTTTACGTAGTGCTTCTCCCCTGAATAACAAAAATAATATATTCTAAAACTAATTAAGTGCGCTACTTGCCTAACAAACGGGTCTAACATTAAATACATATTTACATTAATTTGGATTAAACCATTACTTTTGTTTTTAGAACTAAAATACTTAGTATCAACTATTTAACTGACAAGAGGGATTAAATACATTTTCTAATAACTTATAATAATAAGGTAAGTGGAAAACGTTAATAAAACATAACAATTACAAGATGATTTAATAGATCGTAAGATTTTATAGATCTGACAAGGATAACGATAATAGTTTACGATCTTCCATAACTAGGTGAGTCATTATCATGATCTATGTTAGGATCAGAAGCAGTCTTTCGGATCATAAAAGTTATGTCTCGACAAGATTGCCTGAGGGGGATATTGTGGTTTATAAACGCCAAGGAATGGAATGCTCTGCCGGCGTCAGTGTTTCCCGATAACTATAATTTGGGTGTCTTCAAGGCAAGAGTGAATAGGATTATTCTAGGGAAGCGTCGTCAGGTGAGATGGTGGTCAAACGCAAGCCTATAAGTAGTAAAAAAAAACCATTTGCTTAAATTTTATGGAACAGTTAATGTGACTTAGATTTTTAATAAGAGGCGTAGCTTTTGCGTTTCGCCTGGTTCAGCAATATTGAGCTTGGAGCTCCGGCAGTTACGTTCCCCCTAATAATATTAATGATAAAAGCTTTTTATTTCTTACACTCATTACATCGTTTATCTTATTTTTACTTAATCTTATTTACTTGTTTCTTCTATCTTTTGTTCTAATCCTCTTTATTTTTGGTGCAAGAACCACCTGTAGTGGCAAAAGCCTCCTCCATGTCTTGCCATTTCTTTCTCTCTTTAGCTACTCTACTCCAGGTAACCTGGCTTTTTGGGCAATGTGGGCGCTCCATCTCTTGTAAGGTCTACCTTCTTTACGTTTCCCTTGCCCCCTTGTAACCACTAGCTAAGCCTACCTAGCAAAAGCACTGTTTTGTTTACCTATTCTTGTATTTCATGTTAAGTTTGAAATATACTTACAATCATAGCCAGTGATAAATCATTAATTTCCAATATCCACAACCAGCATCATAGACAGATAAATAGATAGATAGATAAATGGTGTCCGTAGCTATAGGCACCAAAATATAATTATTTATTCTTTAATTTTATTTATGAACAGTTTGTTTGTAGATTTTCATTTTCATCATGTGTGATTCATAAATCTACATACATAGATACGCGCATGAACTTCTACGAGAATTCAATTCTGAAATTTATATTTTTTTTCAGGACTTTATTTTCACTCATGCTTGAAATTCTTATAACGATTTTTCTATACGCGAGTTTTTCACGTATGACGATTGAAAAGGGTCGATGTACGCGTGTCTCGCTCGATTGTCTCGTCGAGTGCCCGTGACACCGTGTCATCTGCACCGCTAACGAACGCGAGTTCTATTTCACTCGTATTCTTGTGCAGGCTTGATGAGATTTTATTGTTTTTTTTTTCATTTGGAGAGTGATTAAAATAAACAGTGCTATTGAGGTTTACGGAATTGTATTTTGGTATTGGATTGTTTAGTTTTGCGATTACTATTTGAGCTCACACAATAAGCAAGAAAGTAAGCAGAAAAGTAATGTCCTGATCATCAAAAAATCCTGATTGTGACAGTGTTTTTTGTTTCACATTTAACATGATAAGGCAAGTAATTCTTCCTTCTTTTCGAGCAAGACAGTGAAAGTTCACATGTCAGTCTCATACCTCACGACAACTACCTATATGGCGAGACTGAAAAACAGTGTAACTGACTCCTCAACCTGTTACCAACATCACAACCTAATACCTAGCTATCCAAATTGGAGTTTAGAACTATAGTTTTAAAACTTTTTTGTATTAGGATAGCGTATGTTTAAGTGAATAAATGCCTTTTTATTTTATTTTATATAGTAGTGTGTATTGGAAGATAATTGCGGAAGTATAAGTAGGTACACAGTTTTTTAGACTTGTGCAAGTCTATAATTTGCGTAAGTATATCGTAAAGGCCGGCATAACGTCGGAGCTTTTCAGCCACCCAGAGGCCTCTGAATTTGGTTTACAATGCAGCTAAAAGTATACCTAGAGGGGAACAACAGACATTCTACATTACAACAGTAATTTGTATATGTATTTATTTATTTAAAAAGATAGAAGCTTACATTTCTTAACCAAAACACTTATGCCTACTTGCACCAAACTGTCAAAGTCCCTAAGCAATTACCTACTGTATTCGCTTGGTAGTTCTTAACAGTCCAGATTCTGACCGAACTGACAAGCGCGTAAAGTAATTGCTTAGGAACTTTGAAAGTTTGGTGCAAGTCGGCATTAGGTACTACCTTAAACTAAAACTTAATAAAAACTAATAAATCCTGGATCATTAAATATATCGACATGCTGGTGCTCGTGGACAAATTCATTAATGAGCGCGAGTGCTCTGACCGTAGGTGCGTGAATAATACTGAGAAATGGCACAAATGACTGACCTCTTCCTCCTCAGCAGTATGGCCAGTATAGTGAGCGCCGCTAAGCTGAGCGCGGCACACAGCGCCAGCAAGAGCGCCAGCTCGCCGGCCGTGGCGGGGAAGGGCGCGTCCACCTCCTCCGCGAAGCCGCCCTCGGCTGGCGGCGTCGTGAACTCGTACACCTCGCGCGTCCAGCCCGCCTCGTTGGACGCGCGCGCTGCGACGCGATACCGCGACCCAGGGGAGAGACCTGTACGAATACAATGGAATATTTTGATCAAAGTTTTTAACATAAACATATAACAACCGACTTGAATTGGGACTAATGAAAAAGTTCTCTGTGTCCGAATTCCTACGGTCACTCGGACACAGAGAACTTTTTCATTTACTTGATGACATATATTTTATTTCAGATTTTTCATTTAAAAACTAAACTAGTGAACCGTTTTGTTAAAATTTATCTCAACTTGATTTGTTAAGTTTTACCATTCAAATAAAAAATAATTGTTCAAAAGAGAGCCTCCTTCTTTTTGAAGTTTGTAGAGAAAGACAAATCCAATCAGAGGTCAAGAAATGAATAGCGGAGAGGCTACGGTCTCGAATCTTGAACCGCATGCTTCTTGATACTACTTAGTTAGTACTACTTACTACTTCTTGAGCGTAGAGTAGCTTTAGCTGTTAGCATCTGATACATACTAGTAGTCTGGTTGAGTGCTATAAGTTCAGGTAGTTACTTTGGGAGAGTCCTACGTCTAGTAATAAAGTTCAAGTATTAGTTCAACTTCATAATCTTACCACCAAGTATGAGTTCCCCGCCGACGGGCACGTCCCTAGCGCCCGCGATGCCAGAGCCGGCCCATTCCAATCGCAGCGCCACTGCCCCGCAGCCGCCGTCGCCCCACAGCGCAGTGTCGAACCGCGCGTGACTCGCGTTC
This sequence comes from Lobophora halterata, assembly GCA_932526365.1. Taxonomy (NCBI): domain Eukaryota; kingdom Metazoa; phylum Arthropoda; class Insecta; order Lepidoptera; family Geometridae; genus Lobophora; species Lobophora halterata. The sequence goes on from OW052012.1 coordinate 7,431,815, forward strand.
GCTCGGATCCACCTCGACAATGCACAATGACAAATAAGGAAATAGTAGATTATGCACTAAGGGGATAAAGCAGTGTCTTTTGTCGCGGGTGGCATATTGAACCCTGAGCTAACGAGTTATGTAGAGTCCTGAATGACGCGAGGGGTTCAAGCTACCCAAGACGAAGACAGGCTTTATCCCGTAGGGGCATACTCTACTTTTCACACCTTCTGCATGACAATTCAAATCCAGGGCCCCAGCCACAAACACTGTCTTTTGTTTCAAGATCTCTGAAGTCGCGCCTCTTTTCTTCTTTTTTGAGTTCTGCTTATTGTAGCCAGTTCGTTTCTGAACTTTTTCTCTTTAAAATGCAATATGGACATTCTTTTACTTAGAGTTTTCTTAGAGTTTCCAAACAAATTTAATGTTCCAAATTCAAATCATTTTACTCCCTTGGGAGTTTCATACAACTTAGAGATAATGTTTTGCTTTACCTTGACATTGCATGATATGTAATTGGACATTGTCGAGCAAGTGGTGTGAAAATAATATTGTAAATGAATGAAAGGAGTAAGATATCCACCTCGCGTCAGCCGGAGCCGTGGGCGGCCCCCCGGAGGTCCGCACTGCCAGCTCCGCACCCGGCGCTCCCCCGGCGGAGCTGTAAGCTCTATACGCGGACCCGCAACGAAGGCTGGTCAGGGTTACTGGGCCGGGGGTCGCGGATTGTATCCGCCACTCACCCTAGAATACCAATATTTGTTGACGAATGTTGCACCCAAAAGGAGGCTGTTTCCCTGTTGGAAGGAATCCTACAGGTTTCTACCTAGATGAGTAACTAGTGCCACATATTTTGGTGCTTTATCTAAAGGGCAAAGTAGCTTGTACAACTACTGTGCTTTGAGACTAACCATCAACATAGCAGAACTCCATCCGGCCTATGTAATTCTAAGTCCATTGTAGTACTTCTCGGGTGAATAAACATGACACCTGGCTCTAATGACGTTTGTGCAAAAAACAACGTGGAATTGGAATAATAATCTTGATAGAAAAGCTTTAAAGAAGAGGTCCTGTTATACTTGGTAATGATAAGGCTACGCAATAAGAGGAAGAAGAAACACGGAAGGCGCCGCGCGGGGCAGCATCAAGTTCCGAGCCACGTGGCAGCCAGGTGTCATGTTTACTCACCCTAGTTGTACTGTTCTGGTTATGTGCAGATATAAATCTTACAATCACAAGAACGCCATGCTTTTTTTGACAACTAAAACCGATAGAAGACACAAATAATATTCCAAACATTCGATAAAAAAAAACAGAATTGAGCAAAATCACCAACGTGGTGGAAAGAAGCACCTAGCCCCGTAACAAACAAGAAAGTTAAATACTGAGGCCTAAGTTTAACACGACACATGGGAACAAACTTCAACAGTTAGAAACGGCTCATGAATATAAATAAGGTAGTATTACCTCCGGGGACGCGAGTCTCCAATGCAAGGTGTAAGCCTTTGGTAGTGCGTGACCTGGCGCTCTGAGTGCGGGTCGTAACTCCAGATCCAGTTCTTTAGACCTGGCTTCCAGAAGCGCCAGCCCTGGAGCCGCCGGTGGTCGGAGCACAATCACTCGCCACGTGGCAGAGTCTGAGCCATGAGGGTTCTCAGCGACACAAGTGTAGTTGTCAGCGTGTGATAGCTCCATTCCTATGAAGAGTGGGTGTGTGCTTGTACTGCTAGATCTAAAGTTACTACACAATTAGTACGGGGATGTTTTCAGCTTGTCACCATAAATATCTAGTAGGTACAGTATGGAAAAAAAAAAAAAAAAAAAAAAGAAGTAAAATACGTTTTACAAAAATCAAGTAATTTACCATACACAAACACAGTTCTTAATATGTACATGTGTTAAAAAAAATTAAAAACAAAGCCGTCCAAACGCATCCACCTGTTGCTATCATCTAACAATGGTTGAAGAACATCACAAGAAATCCTTAAAGCTATAAATTGTTACACGAGCATTCAGGCTAATGAATAATATCAAGCAAGGATTTTTTTTATTACCCATTGAGGGTTTGTTTAATGTACCAGGACCTACGTACCTGCTTATTAGTTTGCGTATGGCATTGATCATTTCGATAAGTTCCTTTTGAAAATCAATTTATCCTTCGATCAGGACTTGGGCAATACCTATTTGATGAACCCGAAAGAGAGTTACTTACCCCTTATCAGTAACGCATCTCCATCCAGGTGGAAAGGCGGCCGCATATGCAAAGGGTTCGCAGCTCGAAGCCAGCGCTTCGCAGGCGGTGGCGCACCGCCCACCACGCAACGAAGGGATACAGAACCACCCGCCGCTCCCATGGCTATGCCTCCGAATGATGATATTCTAGCAGGAGCTGGGAGAAAATATTAGTATGAAATAGGAGAGCGAAAAGTAGGTAAAAATGTCAGAGACACAGAGTTTGAACAGAGATAATGTATCTTACCCAAAGAACTAGTTTGACAAGCAACAGCGCTGGAGGGTGGTCCCTCACCAGCTGAAGTAGCCGCTCGAACCCAAGCTTCATACGTTCTTCCCGCTCTGAGGCCACGAAGAGACCTCATACACTCCGCTACAGTCCCTTCAGTTTCCGTGCACACGTTAACTCTCGTTATATTCGGCTCTTGGGACCTATGAACATTACTTAGTGTCATCGTATTTTATCACGGCCTCCAAAAATGTTTGGTCATTTTAAAAGCTTACCCTGATAAGTCCTTGAAGTAGAGGGAATAATGAATCAGCTTTCCATTAGGTTCTGGTGGAGGTAACCACGAGGCTCTTAGAGATCTCTCACCCAGAGCTATAAGTTTCATACCTCCTGGAGCACTTGGCACTAAAACATGATAATATGTGAGAAAAAAGTGGAATTTTCTAGAATGAATACAGTTTGGAGATTCTTACCATCTTCATCAGTTCTGCAAACTTGTGGCACTGAAAGTGGCCCTTCTCCTGCTGCATTATGAGCTCGAACTCTGATTTCGTATTCTGCGTATGAAGTCAATCTCGAAACAGTGGCATCTTCTCCCTAAGACCACGTAATTATTTGTTCAAAAATTGTGGAAATTGTGTTGAAGTTAAAAAACATCGAAGATTGTACTTACTTGTACTCGAAGATAGGCATCTTGGGTGGGCAGCAATGGGTCGATATCTCGCCTTGTGTACTGTAGCGTGTAGTGTGTAATCAGACCTCCCCTCACATCAACTGCGGGCGGGCGCCATGACACCCTGAGTGACGTGGATCCGCTCGAAATACACGAAACACTCTCGGGCCCGCCGGTCGGTGCTAAAGAAATATGCATATTTATAGGACAAAAAATGGAACAACCTCACCAAAGAGTCATCAATTTGTTCTGAATCGCCTGACCTAGATGCAAAGGCTACAGTCCAATTAAGCCATTTTGCATTTTGATGGGAAAATTTACGATCGTCGCTTCACGTCGATAGCGGACCGATGCAGATTTATTTACGCGACACTTTGACGGAACTTATGCCCGGCTTGTTGGAGTTCAGGCGGAAAGTTTACAGTAGCTGTTATAAATTACTTGTTGTTATGAAAGCAGTAAGTTTAATATACAGGTTATAGCGTTTTTAGAGTAACTTTGTTAGTAGTTTTGCGTGTTTATGCTGAGTACTTTCAGCGTCATGAAAGTTTATTTCTTTGTAAGAGCTTTTTGTTGTTTCATTATTATGCAGTAGTAAAACAAAAATGGTAACATTTTTCACGCTGTTTTTGCTTAGTGTGTAATAAAAGACTTACGTGACTCCAGAGTGTGTCTATAATGCGGTGGTGACAGTGGCCCGGTTCCGGCTGCATTGTAAGCCCTCACAGTAACGCCATATCTCGTGGCTGCCTTCAACCCTCGTAGGGTGGTACTGGTTGCATCCGCACTGGCGCCGCTCTCTGAGCCAGGGCTATCGCTGATAGAGCCTTTGTCTTCAGTGACTTCCCACCAACGGATCGTGTAGCCTAGCAGTGTGCCGTGCCATGTTTCTCTTGGTGGTGGCTAAAATGAGGTTTCGCTGATCGGATTTTTTTTTCGCTGCCCCAAAATTTACTTAAAATATCTACCACTCAGAAGGAAACTTTTTCATAAGTACTTTGTCAAATAATCCTGTGAGATTATCAATATAAAAACGAAAAACTATGCGAGTACCTTCAGGCGCTGTCCTAATTGGCTATTGATCGTACGAGCAAACAATGCGATTTGGTCGTACGATGAAATTATATACAGTAATCTCTTCAGAGTGTCCTAATTCATCATGCACGATGATGGTGCGATTATTCATATGGCTAATTTCATCACGCGATCAAATTGCATCGTCTGCTTGTACGATCAATGCCAATTAGGACAGCGCCTCAAGCATTTCAAAAATAAGAGTGCAAAGAGCGATGCGAATTCATTGTAGTGCATAGCGTCTCGATGAAGAATATCGATTTATATTTGGGACACGTTGATTAATTTGACAATAATATGAATTTCCATTTAATTATTTAGTTAAAGTATGAAACCACATTAGGATTATTATGATAAATCTACCTGCCAAGCGACGTGTAGTTCCCGAGCTCTCAGTGCGCGAATAGTGATGTCACGCGGGGCGCCGCCGGGTGCTGTGTAAATAACTTCAGCTCAAAACTTGCTCCGAACTTTGTGTGAACATTCTGCAGGTTTGCTGGTATGAAAAGCTTTTATGCCTCCGCCAGGTATATTTTACTACTTCAATATTATAATCCAGACTAAACTATAGATACTTGGTTTGTTGTTAATAAAGTATTTGAACTACTTATGTGTTTTTTAATTAGATACTGCCATACATTATGTTAGGCTATACCAAAGGATAAGTAATATTATGTACGCTATACTATACATACAGGCTAATCGAACAAGAGAATCAGTGATTTATTAGAATTCATTATGTCATAAACGTATATCTAAATACGTCTGTGTTGTTTGTAATGTACATTCCTGTAAAGGTTTTTGTGATTAATGGTTTATTTTTATAAGTAATAATTTACATAAAAACAGTGATGCGAAGTGTGTACACATCAATGCTTCTAATTAACCCGTATCAAAAAAAAAGTAGGTACTTACTCTGTATTGTTCATAAAGGCTACGAACATGAGTAATGAAAAACTGAGTAGGAAGTTCCTTTTTACCCCTATTCTTTTATTTGCATAAACATCAAACAACGTTAGTAAGTACTTTGCAAACTCTCCTCGCTGTGGTAATCCATTAGAGTAATTCAAGTTTACTTTACAGTGCTTGAAAACTAACCAGGACAGTTGTGAAAAACCTAAAATAAATAGAAGTAAAACAGAATTTAAATCTTTACAGGCTTATAAATTAGGGGAAATACCCAAATGTTAAACCTTTTAAGATAATTTTATCAAAAAGTGTGTTCTCCTTGTTATGGTCCATTTTCGTTGAACACTAAAAAGACACCCTATCAAATGTACAAAAAAAATCTTGTACACTATTTTTATACATTCCTATACATTAAAAAATTACACTGTATTTTCAGGTGGGTAAACAAAACATTATCAAGAATCATTATCATTATCATGAATATACATAAAAAGCTTGTCCTGACAGAATGACTGACTGACCGACAATGCACAGGCCTAACCACTGAACGTACATAATTGAAATTTGGAGGCTATTGTGCTGTTTACCAATAATGTAGTCACGTACTAAGAAAGTTTTTATGGTAATTCGTAACGCAAACGAAGTTGCGGTCGTCAGCTAGTCAAGAACTAAAAGTGATCGCCAAAGTTGAGACTAATTTCATAAGTTGCTCCAACAAGAGTAAAGCTCTTAAACTGGATGATAATGAAACAAAACATTTTTGAAAATAAATAATATTTTGGACATTTCACACAACGCCATCTAGCCCCAAACTAAGCAGAACTTGTATCATGTGAACCAGATGGCTGATACAATGCTTAAATACTTTTTTTTTGTTAATACATACATAGAATACATAGAAAACACCCAGACTCAAGACAAACACAAATGTTTGTCCTGAAGCGGGAATCGAACCCGTGACACCGGGCGTGGCAGTTTAATACACTTGCCATTCGACCATCCGTGTCGTCAAATACAGGTATTATTGATGAGGTGGTACGTTAGGTTGCTCACCTTCTTCGCGCGTGGTGAAGTGCAGCGGCGCGGTGTAGGGCGAGGAACCCACGTCGTTATGCGCTGCCAGCCGAAGCGCATACCGCGTATCCGGAGACAACCCTGAGATGGACGCACCGGCTCTACCCACCCCTTCAGAACTGGTAAGGTAGAGATAGAGACTCATAGATACAGTTACCAGTGCATTTCGAAGAGAGAGATTCACATATATTTTGTAGGTACTTATATTGATATTTACTGATGGCCTCACACTCGGCATGCCTGTATTATGAATACCTTGCGTTACGATATTACAAACTGTTTCAAATTGTTTGTCTACTTTGAATTGCGATGCGTGATCAAAGAGAATCATTGTTTTAAATGTTAAAAAATTACAACTTCTACACAATTTGAACCTGCATCTTAGCCGTTCGGGCCACGCCAAGTTACGAATATACATAACGCTTTTTTATACGACCGCTTACACTAAATAAAAAAATATGTTATATTTTGGACTACAAAAATAATGTTAAGTACTAATGTTTTAGGTCAACACTTAAAAAAACATTCTTCAAATCGAATCATACATATTTTTTTTGTGATTTAGTGGCACATCTACGCAGCTCAGTAAGGTTTACGTAGCACATCTACGAAACCCTCTATACGTATCCTAGCACCGCTACGCATGCCCGTAGATGAATGTAGCACATCTACGAAACCCTCTATACGTATCCTAGCACCGCTACGCATGCCCGTAGATGAATGTAGCACATCTACGAAACCCTCTATACGTATCCTAGCACCGCTACGCATGCCCGTAGATGAATGTAGCACATCTACGCAGTCCCATAGAAGTTATGTAGCTCCTCAAAGCAGACTCGTAGGTGTAACGTAGCACATCTACGCAGGCCCGCAAATCATTTTGATCTACTAAAAAAGTGTTATGCTATTAATGAAAAAAGTGTTGATATAAAGCAAATATTTTTAATGTAATAATTTAATGAGTTTTAGTTGCAGATTGAAGTCTTTCGTAAACTTTCGTAAGTTTTCAAGAAAGGCTCCTCAATAGCTTGTTATTTAAGCAAGTTTCCGTCTTTTGTAGCCAGCACAAAGAGCCTTACGCCATTGACCTGGACGGACTTTGGTAATGAACCATCGCTTGCCAACTTAGCCAATATAGATAGGGGCTACTTAGTAAACTAAGTTCCCCAACTTAGGAGATCCAAGCAATACTTAAGTAACCCTCATTAGCAATATTGTAACGGACAATGACAACTTAGTCGGTTTAAGTAGAGTATTTATATTTAAAGCTTAGCACATAGTAATGACTAATGTATGATGTTATTATAATGACTTGGATGAATATCTGTTTAAGCACTTTAAGCAAGAATTGGGTGAGTGTAAGTCCAATATTTTTTTTTAAATTCAATATTCGAAATATTTCACAACTTATTCTGCTAATAAAAGTAAATAATTAAAAAAAAATTGAAAGTTTTGAATAATTCATTTACAAACTAAAAAAAAATCCAAAATCTCATAACGATGTGATAATAAAACCCATGTTTGCTAAACAACGTCGAAATCCTGAATTGATCTACCTACCTACATATAACCATTAAACTCTCACACCGCAGGAATATTAATAACACACAATCAGACTTACGCAACATGGAGCAAATCCGAATTAGCCAGCGTTAGGTTGAGTACTTCGGGCGTGTCCCAAGTGTCGAGCAGAGCGGGTAGCGGAGCGTCGAGCGGCGCGTTTACGAGGTCTCTGGTCAGTGCGCGGTATTGGAGCGAATAGTGCGTCACTAGTGCCCCTCGAGCGATTCGCCACGTGACCCGCGCTCGGCGAGACCAAACCTCGGATATTCGGACTTCCTCTGCCACGTTTGGTCGTTCTGTTACGATGTTAGGTATACATATAAGTTAGTAAGTAGGTTATTTTTTTTATAACAAGCCCTTTTTGACAAAAATAAATCAACCGATTGGGACTCTAGTGATCTTACACCACTGAAAAGTCACGGGAAAGCAAAATACGCATTTTTGTTTACTTGAATAACATACTTTTTTCTGATTTTTTTGATTTATGAACTATGCTACAAACTGATTTGAATGAATCTTTTATAGGACGAATCTGAAAGTGGGATCTTTGAATTTTATAAAAATGAATTTTACAAATCGCTTATTAATGACAAAGTTCTGAGGTAAAAATATACTACCGAATTAAGAACTTCCTTCGATTTTGAAGACGGTTGAATACAAACCCATTTCCAACAATGCAACTCGAAAAAGCACAAAATCAGCTTTTAGGTATTTTCAAACTCCAATATGCACGAATCGTAGGTATGGTAACATCATACCTACTCCAATGCGATTTAATATAGTTCTTCGAAAATTTAAACAGACTGGAACCTGGAAGAACTTACCTTTGACAAATAACCGGAACAGTATTTCGTCGCTTCCATACAGGTTTCTGGCCAGACAGCGGTATTCTCCCGCATGCTCGGGGCCAGCGTGTGGGATGGTCACTTCTGAAGTGCTTACTCCGATGCTAGAATCTCTAGTTTCAACGCCACCTCCACCACTAGGAATAAATAAATAAATATTTTGGATATTTCGCACAACGCCATCTAGCCCCAAACTAAGCAGAGCTTGTACTATGGTAACTGATAGAAATATAAGTCATATACTTTTTTTTGTAAATACATACTCGTACATGGAATCATTGTAGGTATCTTATATTTTACTCAGTTCCAGTTTTATATTTTTGCTTCGTTTATCGTTAGTATGTCAAAATCAGGTTACAAGGATACAATACAATAGATTAGAACCAATTTCTATCTAAATCGGTGCAATTTACCAAAGAAAAAAAATTTAGTTTCATTCGCTTGCAACTTAAGTTGACGGAAGAAACACATAAAATAAAATATTTGATCCTCAATCACGTTTAGCTTCGATTTCAAAATTCGTTAGTTGTATACTTACGAATACGTCGATGAAACCGCGGGCAGCAGTTAATAGAACATACCTTACCTACTACCGCTGCTACTACATACCTACTTTATTATAATACTTACTGCAAAGCCAGCGGTCTCGAATCATGAGTCCAATGCACATGGAGCTCAGGCTCGCCTCGCACGGCGCACGAGAGGCGCGCGGTCGAGCCTCGCACCACCCAGCGAGTCGCGCCGCCCCCGCCCGCCCGAGACACGCGCGGGGGCTCTAACCAATGTACAATTTGTATTTTGTATTTATTTATTTTACTTTAACTAGAACGGCTTACACCAATTATACTAATTAAATATTATACATTTGTCAGAACATTACATTATTCAAAACATAAAAGTCATTAAAATAATCAAATAAATATTAAAATTAAATTTAATTAAAATTAAAAATAAAATAGTTCACATTAGTTATTAAATTTTACTAATTAAGGGGGGCATCCTCAAATCCGAATTCTATACAAGTTTTTTTTGACAAATACTCAAAAAGTACAAATGTTTAGAAATGGACATGCCCTAGATCTGTAGGACATGCTTTTTTTTAAACGAGTGACCGGACACGCTAAATGCTCTCCTGATGGTAAGGCTCATTTCCCATGGATGGCACCGACAGGTAGAGCACTTTTAGTGTCAAACAATTTTAAACATTATTAACCTCATAAAGGCTAAACTGGCCGGACGCGCGCTACGCGTCTGTTACAATACTGCTATTTTAGGCTGAGGCCAAACGAGCATATTTTGTGGAGTTGTGAGTCTATTTTGTAGCGTAAATTTTGTCCAGCAGAAAAACTTTCTCATTTTGCTTCGCCGCCTTGTTTTTCGTTTGTGTATCAAACAGGACTTTTCTATGAAAACAAATGCAGCAGAAATTACGCGGCTGAAATTACGCGACTGACAACTCATAAACATACGCTCGTTTGGCCTCAGCCTAAAAAGAGCAGTATTGTATCAGACGCGTAGCGCGCTTCCGGCCAGTGTCAGTGGCCCTATAATACTGGTCTTATAAATATGTAGATAATGTTTAAAATTGTTTAACACTGAAAGTTATCAAATATTATTTCTAAAGCGATGGTCAGACCAAATTTCCTCAATTTCAATTTCAAGTTTCAGAATACCTTTAAATGTCGGTGAATGTCGCACTCAACTAAAGCGGAGATAGTGAAAAGTGGGGAAAAGTAATTAAAGGTTTCAATCCTTAGCAGTGAGGGAATGACCGAGGAGGAGGGAAAGTGCTCTGCCAGTCGCTGCCATCCCAGTGGGAATTGAGCCTTAGAGATCACGCCCGCCCAGGGCAACACAATACACAGCGAGGTTTATACATAACGCATTAGATCCGTGAATGTATACATCGCTCTACTAGTCGAGAGTAGGCTTGAGTCCCAGCAGTGGTAACAGCGAAACATCCAGACAATTTTTTATCTTACAATTTTATTGTTGTTCCTTATGCAGAAACGGACAGTGAACAACATTAGAAGCTTCCAAAATTGTAAAACAATTCCCTTATAAACCATTCAAGTTACTCACAGATCCAATTAAAATAATTTGCAGCTCTAAATTAAATACATTTTACTGGCCCTCTTGTAAATCTCTCGTTTAAATTTGGTTCGAAATAATTGATGTACTCATGTTCTTATTTCATTTCAACAGGAAAGTAATTAAATTTGTTCGGAAGGATACTTTGATGTAAATAAAATAGCACCAGGAAAGATGATAATAATTGAACATAATATCATATATAAACATAACAAGTATAGAAGAAATCATATTTTTATCGAACGAGTAATTCTAACATTTATGTTTTACTTTCAGCTGACTGACACCCACAACTTTTTTTACGTTGCGAATTTACATAATTCATATCTTAGTTTTTCGTAGACTTTCGCGATTATCACACATAGTTATTTGATTGTAACGGGTATTTATCGCGCTCACCTCGTTTTTGTGTCCCGACGTTTCGACTGTATTGCAACAGCCAAACTAAACTAAACGTACGATAGCCGAACGGGTCAAGGAACACATAGTCGCGGTCAAAAATCGCCAGATAAATAAATCAGCGATAGCGGAGCATTTGGTAGACTCAGGACCTAATCACTGGATCGAACTGCATGATCCGAAAGTTCTCGCCCATGAACGTTATTTCCACAAGAGGATGGTCCGGGAAGCAATTGAAATAAAGAAGAATCCAAATTTCAATCGTGAAGACGGATACAGACTCTCAACGTCATGGAACCCAGTTATTGCTAAGTGCACGCGTAACGCTTTTAAAACACCGCTTAAGTGTCCGGGTGTTAAGCGCTTAAGTGTCCAAATAAGGGTAGTTCCTTCATTTCACCGCGACGGTAGCTCCAATACGCCAGTCAGCTCGTGACCACGGCTGTTGCAATACAGTCGAAACGTCGGGACACAAAAACGAGGTGAGCGCGATAAATGCCCGTTACAATCAAATAACTATATTCATATCTTAGTACGCACTTTCAGCTCTTGACGAAAAAATCCCACAAGTTTAGATTCTCTACATGAAGTGGTTTGGTCTGTACGTTGTCTGTCAGTCAGTCAGGGCCAAGCCTTTTATACATATTGATAAATAGGTATATATTGATTATAGTTATATTATTAGCTCATACCTCGTACATCCAGATAAAACGAATGGTGCAAGAATGAGTGTTGCACTCGGGCGGTGCACCGGTACCATCCCTCGTGGTCCGGAGTGGCCGCCCTAAGCCAAATGGTGCCATCGGATAGCACTGAGCCACCGCTGACATCGGTGGCTTCAGACTGACCCCAGAGAACATGGCGCCAGTTGTCACCATCTAATGTGAAAATATTGAGTTGGATAGGCTAGTAAAAAAAAAATTCTAGGTCCAAAAATATGGTAGTTATAAACTTGACATTGACGTTATATCCATGCGTCTAGGCTGGCGCAGTGTTAGACAATCGTCGGATAGAATATGCGCACTATAACTAGCAGAAAGTGATTTTTTTATGTATACAAGTGGCGAGACTAGCTAGGCGCTCTCCTGATGGTAAGATGGAGATTACCTGCAGAATATTCCCAAGAAATCCTCGGCGTAGGCTGTCCTTTTGCCGAACAAGGTAGAAGCAACGCTGCCCCGGCAGATACTGAGGTGTTCTGAGCTCGCCACACCCACGTTGGAACCTCTGGACGATGAAACTGTTTTATATGTAATGCCATCTCCAAATGTAGAACCTACTGGTTAATGTTAATGTTCAGTACCTTTGACGATTAGCGAGGCGCTGTGGCTTACGGTACCAAAATCATTGGTTGCTTTGCAAGTGTATTCTCCGCTGTGAGATGAAGTTAAATCTTGGATGATGAGGATTGTGAAAAAATCCATGTTTTTTTGCTCTACCTGTCCAAAACACATACAAGTTAAGTAACAAATCTCTACATGATGGAATTGTAAAGGAGTTATTTTATACCTTTAAGCCTGAAGGAATAGGCAAGTTATCCTTGAGCCAGTTGAACTGAATAGGTTTGTCTCCAGAAACCAAACTACAAGTGGCTTGTGTGCTGCCGCCAACTTCAAGTTCCTCTGGGAATTGAAACGTCGCAATTTTCGGAGGTTCTGTGGACAAGTATTAATAATTTCCATTCCATATAAGAAATTATATCCAATTTTGTAGGTCACAAATTAGACGAAGTAGATAACTTTAGGTAATCAGATCAATTCAATGCACTAATAGAATTTGTATTCTACTTTTTAATTGAGCAAATTTATCTCTAGCCTATCGCATCCCCTTCTGGGTATGGTAGAAATCTAGTCGGGGTAGGGCGTATCTATTTCAATTCTGAACTTGACAAATACCATACTTTGTGTTTTGTTTTGTGATATAAAAAAAACTTACTATGAACATCGATGCGAACGGTTCTTCTCGCCAGCTCTCCACTTTCAGCCCTCACTTCACAAGTGTAGCTGCCAGCTACGGCACTTCTGATTGTGTTCAGTCTAAGTATCCCTCTTTCATCCCCTGGCTCTGTATTACCTTCTACAAGAGTACCGTCTTCACGGCGCCAAATTACTTCTCTAAAAATTTAAACAATATCAATAAATATGTTATTTATTTCTTAAATAAATACACTGTATCGTGTTTACTTACTTTATTGGATACCCTGAGTAAGGGCAATATAATATTACATCTGTATCAGTCTTTACGTGGATTGCGGATAAATATCTAATATTTGGCGGTCCTGTAAGAAAACTATCATTCAAACTCTTGTTTTCCATTTCCTTCAATTTCAAACTACTGAATCCTTTTTTACCGTAAACATTAAGTCTAGCATGATGTGCACTAGATCCTTTAGAGTTGGTCGCGTTACAGCCGTATCGGCCGCCTTCGTCAGCTGTTCTTATGGTGATACTTAATGTGGACACTATTGCACCTTCTTCTTCACCAGGTATTGATTCAGCTCTTGTGTTCACGGTATATCTAAAAGTTTTGGAAAAATATACGAAACCCTTAAAGGCTGGACCAACTATTTCCCTAATTCCACAGACACTTAAGATTACCAATATCTAAATGGTTAGAGAAATGTAGCATATTTTTCATCTTCTTTCAACTTTTATCAAAAAGGCATAAAAAAAGAAGTAGGAATAAAATAATATAGAAAAGCTTACTTGTCTGGTGCAGCCGGTAAGGGCCTTTCATCCAAAGTCCACAGTATCCTAGGAGAAGGGACGCCAGTAGCGGCACAACGCAGTGGTATGCTCTGTCCTATCCTTGCGACTGCTTCGCTGAAGGTCGACACCAGCCTTGGCGGCCTGTCTGAAACCCAGTCTTGTGGCTGACAGAAGTCAACAATCAACACAATGAAAAAAAAAAATATAATCACACAGACGGTCTAAAGTGTCTATGCTTGAAATTGTAATAGCACGAAATCTAAAGTGTTATTCTTACATAGCAGGAAAAATTGACGTTCTAATACAAAGAAGTAATGCAGAAGTGTGGTTAGTTGAGCTACCTAAAGGATCGCTTGCAACGGTAGGTATATAGATAGATAGATAGATAGATAGAAAATGCTTTATTGCACAAAGTAAAAAACAAGTACATAGGCAAACTTAATGCTAGTTAGCATTCTCTTCCAGCTAACCTCTGCGTATTATGGAGATGTGGTAGTGCTAGAAAACAGTATAAAGCTTATTTTATTAACATAATACTTACGATATTATACAAAATACACTAATAAATAATAAATAAAATGCTCAAGTATTCTGGAGTGCTATGTATGCTATGACAAGATAGTCTGGATTTGAAGACCCCAATGGAGGTGGAATTGCGGATAGCTACAGGAAGAGAGTTCCACAGTCGGATCGCGCTGACTGTAAATGAGTTGGTATAAAAAGAGGTTTTGTGGTGTGGAACCATAAGAAGGAGATGTTGAGAACTACGCGAAGGGCGATCCGAGGTTGATAAAAGAGGAAAACGTTCTTTAAGATAAGTTGGAGAGAGAGGATTATGAAGAATATTAAAGAGAAGACACAGGGTATGAGTATCCCGTCGGTACCGGATTTTCAGCCAATTCAACTGAGAGCGGTAGAGTGAGATGTTATATTGTATATTGTTTTAAAAAAAAAAAAAAAAAAAATAATTAGTTTGCTTTAGCTAACTTAGCTCAACGAAAACAACTGAAACTGCTTGAATAATTTATTTTATTGTACTTGAATACTCTGTTAATTTACTATCGAGTAAGAACTAAGTTTTTGTATGATCTCAATATTCCCGAATCAACAATCATAAACTCTTACCAGCTATAATAACTTCAGCGCCAGCCACCGCCGACTCTGTATGGTCGTGCGCAGTGCACTGGTACACCCCTCCGTGATGAGGTCGGACGGGTCCCAGAGACAGCCGCGGCTGGGGTGCGTGGAGCGGCCGGCCCTCATGTTGCCAGCTGATGGTCACTCCGCCGCCCCGGCCGCCCTGCACTGAGCAGTTGAGGTGGCCGCTGCCGCCTGTGCCTATCATCTACGATAGTGGAGTAGGTTTAAGTAGTATGTTGAATCATGCTACGACGAATGGCTGCTGATGTATTTTTTTTAATTAAAAAATCAATTTCTCCTTAGTTTTACTCTCTTACGTCTAAACTGATATGAGACTCGCTGCAGGTAGTACAAAAAGTTATCAACATATTGGCGATCTCGTCTCGTTTCGTGTGAAAAAATGGCAAAGTCCGTTTGTGCGGTTACAGTCTAGCGTATTTGTATCGCGCGTGTACGGGCAGATGTGAAACTTCAAATGCCCAACGCGTATACCACCGTTAACGCTTGGTTTTTTCAAGCGAGTCTTATAGTACGATAACTTCGCTTGTAGCATGTAAAGTCACCCAGTGTCATCGGCGTTTCTACAATCTGCTTGTTGAAAATCCTTCCCAAAAGCTAACTAGCTCATACGTCTTTACGAGCTTTTAAACACGGTAACAATCAGCGTGTTAAAACGCTGTGTCATCGACGCTTTAGTAGCTTGAGGCGTGATACTCGTGGCTTGTGCGTACAGGTGAAGAATATGTAGGTAATATTATGTTCCTTCAGCTGTAAAAAACCAAACGCGAGCGACGAATCCGCTCGGTTAATCCGCTAATCTGAAACCGCACTAAATCCGTCTTGACTTGGCGATATTTTCTCGTAACATATTCAATGGAAAATAGCAACAGAGCATATTTATACCTAGTTAGATACTATATAAGTATAATATATAACTAACAAACTAAAGAAACAGCTTTATTTATTCTATTGCCCTGAGTTCAACATCATAGATCTATTACAAACACATTACACCAGTTGACTTACCAGCGGGTTGGGTGAGACTGACACCGCCAACGGCTCATAGACCACCAGTCGTATGAGTACCCTGGGTGAGGATTCGGTGCCAGCTGAGCATGCGTATCGGGACGCGTGGTGGGTCCTCACGTTGGGTATCAAGAGGGCCCCGTGGCGGACTGTGCCTTCAGTAGCAGCGGTCCAGGACCCGGCAGGGTCTTGCCGTTGCCATCTGGTTAGATAGTATTTATTCATTACTGTCCATGAAATGTTTCCCTGGAAGAGATCGCTTTTAGCGATAAGGCCGCCCTTTAATTAGATTAAGTATATCCAATTGTTTTTTTCTAGTGGTAAGCAAAAAAGTTATTATCTAACTATGTATCTATCTTAGTCATCGAATGTCGAGTTGGATCAGTTGAGCTACCTATAGATCGTTTGCAACGGTCTATAGTAGGCCCAGTTATTTCCTTATGTACAGTTTGTTTCAGTGAAGTATGTGACTCTACTCTCTACATTCATATAACCTATCTGTAACTAACTATACATGAGACAAATAATTCATTCATTTATTTATTCAAAGATGTAGTAGTTACGATATGCTGTAATTAAATGTTGTCTGAAGATTGTTCTCACCGTAACGCTTATATTAATAGGGTTAAAGATTCTGAGGATTAGTGGTTGAGTGATTGTTATAATCATGCTACTATTAGTTCCATCCGTCCCCCTGTTGCTAAAAGGTGGACAGATAGAACTTTTTTGTCCTATCTATCCCCCTATGCGCACAGAGCAGGGTAACAGATGGGAGTAATCCCTACTTAACATGTTTAACTGAATTTTTTCGAAAATGTAAGTATGAGAGTGTGTCACAATAAATTATAAAAGTTGTAAGTAAAACTCTACCATTACTGAAACTCGATCAACATTTTGATCCCAAAGTTAGACCACTTCCAAACCTGAGATTATTGGATTTGTGTCCAGCAATTAATTTGGCACTCGCAACGTTGAGTATGAACTGCAGTAATAAATATCTTGCGTAACTGTGTGTCCGGTGTCGCATTGTATCTACGGTAGAAGCGGTGTGTTCCAGTTATACGAGGGGATAGAATTTAATAAGCCGAAAGTATCTGATGTTGGAGTCCATATAATAACCAGAAATGTATGTATATTAAAATCTATAAAACGACGTTTTTATGCTTTTGATCTTTCTCTTCATCATGGAGTTGTGAGCTACCCTGAAAATTGAATAAAATTTAAGCTCCCATTTATGAACTCTAAAATCTAAAATTATTGAAAATAGTGTAGGCAACAAGTGTAACTTACGTTATTGTATGTCCAGTAATATGTCGCAGTATACACGGCAGGATCACTGTTTCCCCAGCCTTAGCTTCGATAGAGTTCAACTCGATATTCTCCAGCCAACTGCTGTCTGAAAGACTCACTTTATTATGAATTCTAGGAATGAAATCAAAGCTAGGTTCAGTTGCAGCATGTAGAAATAAGCTATAGATTTATTTATTTGAAAACAAATGCTCTTTGAATATTCTAAGTACTGAATTCAACCAATATGTTCGTTTTATATTCTGATACTACGGATTATATCCGCTTCTTCTTCTTCTTATCGTGTCACTAGTTCTTTCAAACCAGTGTGGTAAAAGGATTTCAAGTGCGCCTCGAAGAGGATCTTTTCGTGCACTGTCGTGTTTTCGTAGTCGCTGATGACAACGAAGTAACTTAAGTTCCTGATTAAATATATAATATAAGTCTTATGATTTATATTGAACAGGTACCTACTAGTTATCTGTTAGATACTCATCGTTAGATAAAGATAAAGATATTTACTTGTCAGAAACACGGTAGGTAAGATGTTATATATATATTAAGTACAACTGGCATGCAAATATTACATTACTTATTAAATTGAATTTTTGTGCATGCTTATTTTTTACTTAGTAATTAGTTGATAAAAACATATATATTATATTAACTCTTGCTGTTCTCCTATATATTTTTTAAACTTAGTATTTCATTTTGGCTAAAAGCTGTAAATTTGAGCCTATACAATATAATTTTATTTCAGACCAAGACATTGAGAGAGATCCATAGTTAAACTAAAAATTAAAATGAAAAACATAAACCAAATTAAAATAAAATTGCACTTTACTTAACCTAAGGCAATAATTAAATAAATAATGGTTTTTAATATTTTAAAGCACTGACCGTCAGTGGTGAGTTTAAGCGTAGGGCTCGGGAAGTCAATAGCCAAGCAGGAGTATTCCGCATTTATGTCTGCCTGCGTTAGGTCGGACCCAAGCAGCAATCCTCCCGAACCCGATATCCAACGTGAATCTGGGAATAAACAAAATACAATTATTTTTTATAAACTAAAACATAAAACAAGCGTTTGACCACCACCTCACCTGATGAAAAGCGAAGTGTGGTTGAGGGTGGAGCGCGCTTGACTAAGAAAAATTGGTTCTCTCTTGACTAGAAAACTTCTTAGTAAAAATAAATATACATAAAATATTAAAAAAAAAATTTACAATAACTACATATACAAAACAAGTATGATTTTTTAATTATTTGCTAATTTATTTACAGCATTTTACAAGGAAGCAAAAAAATGCAGCTGAAATAACATACGCATCAAACTAACGAGCGCAAATTTCGATGATAACTCAACATAACTCCATTTTATGTTGAGCTGAATCAGATGAGCCTACCTAAATGCATTTTATGCATTTAGCCCAATAGTTTCCCTTTGTAGTAGTATTTTATTTTAAAAAATAAATTTATATTTTGGTTAATTTAAATGCAAAGTATTTTCAAATTATATTGCAACATTACGTATATATATGTACTTCGTCTTCCGAGAATTCAAACTAAAGATATTTTTATACGATAAAGTAAGCTTCTCCGATAAAAAGCTGGTCCCGAATGAAATCTCATCAAGCGACGGGTAAATGTTCGATATTTTTATGTATCGGTGATTTATTAAAGAAAAATTAGATAGAACAACGTTTTTTTTAGTTTGAAATTCAGCTTAAAATGATAGTGCTGTCGTGTTTTGTTTTTCACAGCACGTGTACGCGTGTGGCACTACTCGTACGAGCGTTCAAAACACTACTGACACTCCCTACCAAAAAACCGAGCGTAAACCCCGATATAAACGGGCTAGTAAGTGAGATCTTTGAACGCAAAAAAATGCGTGGTCTAGATGGTTATGCTTTCCTTACCACCAGTCATGTATCCAGAAGACAGCGGAAGCCCATCTTGTAGCCAGGCGATGTCCACCAGTCCAACTTGCGGAGACAACTCACACCTCAGCACCACCGAGCCTCCTAGCTTGGCCGGGCTCAGCTGCCGTGACGAATGCGATATCACGTTATCTTCAACTGTAGGCAGAAATTATGAATGTTATTGCTAGGTAAAGACAATACACATACACATAACCGCATTGTGCAACGCGCCACACATTCCGGTGTTGTAACGTCACAGTCGGTTGAAATATGGCTGCTTTTTACTCTAGCGCGGCACTGAAACGTAACGCTCAGCGGTGCGTTGCCGCAACGCGCGTTACCGCAATGCAACGGCGACGCAACGCGATTATGTGTTTCAGCCCATAAATAGTCTTGAGTTGAAATTCATGTCCGGTAAACACAGTCGCTGTGGCCAAAATCTGTCAGGAGACCGCGTCATAAAATTTACGAAGAATAGTTAACTGTGTTGGATCCCCCAATTACAAGTTGGTTAGTTGGTTTACTTCTTCCCTGTCACACATCATGCCTCGTGGTTTTCGGTTCTGTCTATCACTGCTTTAGTATTATAGGTATTTAAGCTTATCTTTCTCAATTACTTTTATTTATTGGGTTCTTTGAGATAATGTTTCGACAAAATTATTTTGATACCCACGCCGCTCGACTCGCTGGTAATCCATCAAATTTCGCTAAAACATTCATTTTAAAAATGCGTTACATTTTAATAAGACTTCTGTTACAAGTTGCTAAAAATAAACAATAAATTCAAAATAATTTGTACCTTTATAATTTTACAAAGCCTTTGTTATAAATACCTTCTTTATTAAAGGTCTTACATGGGTCTACTCAAAAAAATATCAAATCATTAATCTGATTGATGAACGTGAGAGATAAGTAAGGTGGAAGATCACTGGTTGTAAGGAAGCAAATCAAAATTTGATTAATTATTAAAATGTCAACATAATTGAACACAATGATCTTGTTTGTGGAGCTCACCAAAATGTTTAAGCACCTAAATGTCTCTGCCAACTCCTAAAAGTCAATTGACACGCTTAAGTATTCCGATTTCTACTCTTAACTTCATTTATCTCTTTCCGGATATGGATATGGATACTAGAACTATTTCATAAACAAAAGTCAACGATAAGTTCAACGATGGGATTTGAGAGACGAGTAAATAAATATATCAAATAAGAATAAGTACTATGCTAATTTTTACAGCATAAGCTAACTACTACAATCTATATATAGGTATATTACAAAATTTACAAAAGGAAACAATTGGGCCACCCATAGACCGTTGCAAACGATCTATAGGTAGCTCAACTGCTCCAACTCGATACCCGATGGCAGCGTGCCGAGGATACTGGCTGCATTGCCTCTTTATATAGCAAGGCTTATTCTTTGGCCCAGATAGCTGCCAGCCCTCTGATCACGCGTCGCTTCGACCAGACGCTCTGACAAAATTTTAAAAACGCGGAAGGCTCCCATTCCCCATGGACCTAGGGTCTCGACCCCAAAGGGCTCAAACATGTACGACCTATCAAGACCTACATATTTACGCCGCTTGAGATCTTCAGCAGAGTTTGCCGCCGCACCAGCCCTAACTTGCGTCCCTGGCAAATGAGAAGGTGCCAAAGTGTCTACGCATGTAGCGTCCCACACCAAGGGCCTGCCCATTCTCCATGGGATAAGCGTCATACCGTCAGGGCGCTTACCATCGTCACGACTTAGACCGTTCGGCTCGAGAACGGCTGGCACATTGGCGGTGGTAAAAAATAAAAGTACTATGCTACAATCAAATAATTTAAATATCAATGTACAAATTTGGCACAGCAATCATATTTTCAAGAGGCTCATCAATGATAACTCTTGAACAAGGCGAGTTCATACAAACATCAAAGTGTCGAATACTTTCTTCGTAACTCATTTGAATAATAATAAGCTTCTGTACCCCATTTGTTACCTTTCAATGTTCCCTTTGTGCCAACTTGTACAGGAAAATATTAAAATATGGTAAGTTAAGTCTGTAACTTGAGTGCTAGTTGTTACGAGCGGGTTCAGGTAGAGGCTTTTGAAGCTCTACCTTTTATAATGAGCTTATTAACTTATCGGTTCTTAACTTTGTAACTGCAATTTGTTAGTATTTGTCTAAGAAAAATTATAGTTTCTTGTTTAGATACGAGGTGAACAAGTTATTTGAAATGTAGAATGGGCTTAAAACGTAAATACTTGAAGAAGTAATAAATACACAAAAGCAAATATAATTTACTTTTAAAATAATAAGAATAAAGGCGTTTTGTCTTCTGTTATTTACAAAGAAAAAAATATTATTTTCAACAAAGAAACGTCGGCCGCCGTAACAAGGCTATTTTTCAAAGATGGAAGACATAATGTCCCTCAATCTTTAATTAAAACTTTCTTGGTCCGCGGGCGAAGAAAAAGTAATTGGACTGAAATTCATCTTTACAAATACCTAATAATATTAACTTTCAAATTATGGTGATGACCTAACAGCTGGATCAAATAACTAAAGTTTTTCACATACATTATTTTAACTACACAGAGAAATTAAATCAAGAATATTCCGTTAAAATCGAAAGAATTTGAGAATAAGCTAATACCTAATCAGAATTGTATTTTGTATTCTCAAAACGGTACTATTTTTTTTTTTTACTTTCTATTATTTAAAGGCAAATCAAAAGCAGGTTCAATGGTGCCTTTTCTGGGTGCATTTTGGAAGTGGACCAGTTTTGTCTCGCTGGGCTGTGCTCAAGGGATTCATCGACTACAGTTTCAGTTATAATGAATATTAATTGAATTAAAACTTGGTATTCAATACCTTACAAATTTTAGCTTGTCTGTTACAAATTAATTAAAGGAAACATTTATCACTTTTACAAAAACAAGAGTTTGTTAATTTTTGCTAAATACCATTTGCCGTATAAATAAATTACTTATAGTATTTTACTTTTACTAATATAAAACATTTAATACATGATTAAAATATAGGAAGCAACATACTATGAACCTACTCAAATTGTCTGTTCCTAAAATGTTGGTAACAAAACGAAAACAAAACAATCCCTAACGACAACAAGCTAATCTCAGATTAAAATTTTAATGAGCAACCCTAATTATAAACTTGATATTGTTTTCGCTAAAAGGTGAAACTTTTTGACGGTTCAATTGGGCAACGGTTCTAATGGAATGGAAATTGTATAAAAACTGTAAACAACGAACAGACTTATGCAATAAACAGACGTAAGAGGAGGGCAAAACAAATTACAACTTTGGTCCGAGTTGGACCAATTAACTTTCCGTTACAGCGAGGGAAATATGGAATAAAATGAAAAACAGCCCACGGCTGGAGTTTTTACACTGAAAACTTTTAATTAAGGGATTAAAAATGACATTATAGGCGAGTTTGCAACAAAGTAGCTTTTCTTTTGTTGTCAGAGTCCGCAAAGAGTTCTGTTCTGATAGGTTTATATTTCCCTTAAACTCATCATCATCATCATACGCAGCCTGACTTGACTCACTGCTGGTTATAGTTATAGGGCTCTATCTGCTCTTGCCATTTTGCCCGGTCCTGTGCTACGCGGGTCCAATTTTGGCCTACGAATTCCCCTTAAATTCAATAAGTAAAATGGCTGCATTAATAAATCACTCCATTTTTTAGGCATATTTGCATTATTAAAAAAAAACGATGCTCGTCGTGCCGATGATAAATTAATTTGCCGTGTAATTTTAGTTGTAAGTATAATTTATCAGTATCTATATTTTGTGATCCCGCAGTATTTATTATCCTTGGCAGGAACAGTTTCAGACCTAATATAAGTTGTAATTTATGATAGAATTTGCTACTAGCTTATTACTAACATTCTCTAAGAATCTGTGTAATGAGAGATACCCTAGAGATTGTAAAATTATTAAAGTTACCTGCTTCGTAAAATCAAGCTTTTAGATATTTTACCCCTCGTTACCTTTCCAGATATGTTTCCTTTTCCAGATTAGTACTATTATTATTAAAGGACTTATAGCTAGAAAAAGGTAATAAATACATTATAGATTTTAGACATACATAAAAATATACAACTCAACTTATCATATAATTTATAATATGTTAAAATAATTTAATTAAAATAATTTGAAGTATAACCTAAAGATCATACTCCTGATGGTAAGAGATCACGCCTGCTCATGACCAGAATAGTGCTACACAGAACTTTGATTCACATAGGCCAGTGCAACACTGTTAAAGCGCTCGTCCAAATTGAGTAATTTTGATGTTCAGTCTTGAAAGCCCAGTAATTGCACTAGCTACAGTGCCTATCAAACCAATATTGCTTACAAATTACTGCTTTGATGCAGAATATCTGACACATGTACCAGCTAAGCCCATCGCATTTCCCATCGTTCTTATTGGTTGTGTGATTTCATTTTGTGTGTAGTCTCACCTGGTTGTAGCAGAAATGGTCTCGAAAGCACTGGCCCTGCTAGATTTGAGGCTTTTACACTCACCTGGTTGCAGCAGCAATGGTCTCGAAAGCACTGTCCCGGCTCGGTTTGAGGCTTTACACCGTAAAACAGCCCCGCTGCCTCCATTGCCCGCGTCGAGGAGAGATCTTCTTGCACCCACCACCAGTCTTCCGTCACTTAAGACGTGCCTGTGAAACATGAGAATGAGTTGATGTTTTGTGATTTAGCCGAAACAACTAATAATACCTACTGAAAATTAGCCTATGTCTCATTTAAAAGTTAGCTTTAACTTTAACATGATTCGAAAGCCCTTATTAAAATTGAATAAAAAAAAACTTAACATGAAGCACATCTTTGTAAAATTTAGTACCTACATTTAAGTATCTACATTAAAGATTTATAATTTATTCATATTTCTAAAGCGCAAAAATAATAGCCTAAGAACCCTCTAGAGACTTCATCATTCTCCCATTCATCGAAGATTTTCACGATGTTCAATTATTGCCAATTTTCCGCTGACATAAACATTAATATCGAAGCTTATTCTAACATAAGACTAAGTATGGAAATGTAATTTTCTGCTCCAATGTTTTTACAAATACGTATTGAGCTTATTTCGCGAACCATCAACGAGAGTAAAGTCATGTAGGTATTATTTTATAGATCGTACTCGGAAAACTTTATAACCAGAAACAAAAAGGCATGTTGATCGAAGATTTGATTTTTGATAGAAATCGTATTTTTTTGCTGACGAACGAAAGCATACTTTTGCAATAAATGCCTGTTAAATAAATTATTCTCGTAAAAATATTATCTGTTTACTTTCCAAATTCCAGTAATAAAATAAGCCCATTTTCCCACACTGATCTGTCCGAAGTTTGTCGCCCGGCAAGTAAACAGGAATGTGTTAGTGCTGACACGGCGGATGTTGAACCACAACCATGTTTATTGTACCTATAAACTCAGAAGACTAGCTTATATCTTTGTTATAGAGTCGTAAATAATGCAGCATTAGTTTAGAGTTGTTTGGCGACGAGAGATCTCGTATGCGGAAACTTTAGCCAGTAACAAGGTGTTACCTTGAGAGAGTATCCGTCCGATGTTTGTTGTTTGTGAGAAAAGCTTGGCTTACTAAAATGGCAGGGAGGAACATTGCGCTACACGTTAACACGGGAGGAAGTCAAAGTTTCTTTTGCTTCACTGTATTTATATTTTTTTATATCGGAACTTATTACCAAACAATACCTACCGATCCTCTAGTTGTCTTCATATGTAAAATATATTTATAAATCTGTGTATATGGCAGCGGGCTGTAGTATTGTTAAGCTAAGTACTATAATAATTAAGTAAAATGTACATACATCTGTTTGTTGTCCCTAATAAATAATATTAAAATTATTCTGTGCACTTTCCTAGGCTGTGCAGTTCACCAGAGCAAAAATTCACAAACAGACCGAAACTGTACATACTACGACTACGTCTTTATTTATCTATAACATACTTGGTTACGCGGAAGAAAGGTAGGTACATTCAATACAAACCTTTTTAAATTGCCGTTTTTTAGAAACAAAATACTAGTTTAGATTCGGTGGTGTTCACAAACGTAAACCAATCTAAAATAACATCTCAATCAGGCCTTAGACTCATGGAAAACAAATCCCGGGTTGTCTGTGGGCACAATCACCTCGATAATGGCACGTCGAGTCGCGTTAAACCGACCCCACTCCACTTGTCTGCCCACTATCACTCGGTCACAATGGATCCCATTAGCGTGGGAACAATTCAATCGAAACATGATATAATACGAAATAATGGCAGTTCGACGCTTATATTTCAAATGTTATTTTAGAAACCTATTTTATTTTAGTATTTACCCGATAAATGAAAAAGGTTTGGATTAATAGAATTTAAAAGAAAGTATGTACGTAAGTACCCTTGTTTTGGCAGATATCTACATAAACCCATATTATTTCCCAAGAAAAGTTTTTAAATAAAACTCCAAATCATAACAAGAAAACTTCGCCTAAAGCTTTTAAAAATGGCAAGTAAACGCAACACCATATCTTTGAACGATTCAATTTAAAAAGTTAAAATGGGTAGCACATTTCAGACGTCGTTTTATTCAATACTCTTTAGGGTGTTTCGCTGAGCTGTGAACGGGGAAAGTTTTCCCGTAAGTCTTGCCAACGTATCGACGCCTGCATGTCAATGTACAAATCTGCCGAAACTGGCTTTCGGTGGAGCCTAATTTATTACTTCGCCTCGTCGCCTCTCTCCGATAGCTACTTCGGAGTCAGTAAAAGTTTGGGGGGATAGTTGCTTCTGTTAGTTGAAATTTTTCATTATTAATCTATCAAAGGTTCTCTTTTAAGAGTATAGTCTTTATTATAAAAAACATGCTTTTTTTACGTAACAATTGATTCAAGCAACTAGAATAAAAACGAATTGAAAGAAATCAACATAATTATTAACAACTCTAGAAAAATAACGGACATATATTATGAAAGGTTGTTGTTATCAATTTCAGTCGTGAAACTAAAACTATATTGACAACATTCCGGTTACGAGCCAACATTGTAGATCAGACTCGCGCAAATTGCACCCCGGAGCTATCTTAGATCGAAGATCCAACGAACTTCTTCCTTTAACACAGTTGGGCACATCTATTCGACACGTATAGGTAAGCTTTAGAACTTTATAACGGACTCAATTTGGAAACTCTGCAATAAATAAATATACCTTGTCCATGGATTCAAAATTTATTTTTTATTTCAATAGTACCTACATAATATACCTAAAACATTTTATTTGACCAACTTCGAACAAACTTTTTTGTTTTCGTTAGCCTCAGTGATACAATTTTTCCGAATTTTTCTTTTCATAAAATTAGAATGCCTTTCTAAGTTATTGCAAAAGTTGGGCATACGCTAATACAGGAACTTATTAAAAATACAAAACTCGTAGTCCCTGCTGTCGGTCATTAGACTCACTCAGAAAGTCGAACAAAAATTTTCCAACAGCCGGCGTTTGCTTTGATATTACCTACATTTTTTCCATAAACAGTTAAGCTTAAATTAAGTACTTATTCAACTTTGTCTATGCTATATTTTTCCTTTGTGAAATTGCAATTTGTTACTTATTGAGTTTTGGCAAAATATGTTTACTCTCAAGAATATATAATTCGGTATGTACTCGATAGTAATGGGATTCTATTGCTACTACCTACGGAATTGATACAACTGTGGCTCGCAAGTAAGATATTCTATTTCACCAAGGAAAAACCGTCATAACTTTTTATTACAGTGTTTTCGGCGACAATCTGCCACCTAAGTTTCCGAGACCTCCAAGACTAAACACATCAATTTGAATTGTAAGTCGTAAAGCAGCGCTAAGTATAGTTCTGTTAAACTTTAACGCAGTTGCAAAAGACCGTGTTCATCGTAGTGGAAGCACATGCATAACTTACCAACTTTTCTAATTTATGTCAAAGACATAATCTGATAATATATTTTTATATTCAACATTATACGGAGTTGCTGAGTGTTGGTAGTAAACTAACTTCCTATCGGTTTCCTGCAAAATATAGGGTTGTTTGTATCACGGTCCCGTCGTCGGTTTCATTCAAAAGTTCAACGGTAAACCCAATTTCGGTGGACTAATCTTGGAATCGATCTTATGGGTGTTTTGTGACAGGACGGGGATAAAGTTTTGAATTGATACCCTAAAGCCCAAAACTGCTATCACGAATAGTTTTTCCTAGATTTTCTTGACTAATAATAAACCTACCTAGTTGTTGATACAGACATAAATAAGAAAATCAAAAAGGTAAACGCGTTAAAGACTCAATCACGAATATGAAATTTAAATTGTGACGATAATTATGAGAAATTTGGGACGTAGCTACGCCCCACTGCAAACAAAAGTTTTTGTAGATATATGAAAGTGAATTCCTGAGTAAAGTACCTTAATCCCGGTATAGTAGTGACGAGCTGTCCTTCGTTAGTGACCCAATGGATGTCCGGGGCAGGGTGACCGGTCGCACGACACGACGCGTACGCGCCCCGTGTCGCCGGCCACAGCACCCGCGATGGAGGCTCCAGGATGAAGTGTGGTCGCTTGTCGTTGGCACTCGCACCAGACAATGCGAGGATCGCGAGCATGCAATGTAACAATCCTGTAACAAATAGAATTAACTCAAGCGTCGGCCTGTATGGTATGCGTCGAACTGCTATTTAATGTAGCATGAATGCATGGAAGGAAGCCTCGTCATCCATGACATCCATTTCAGGTCAGTAATTTCAATGACCACTGATTTCATGACTGTATTTAAAGTCTTTTAAATGCGGTCATAAGTGACGGACAAAAACTATTGAACCATAAAATTACGATTCAAGACACAGGTCTTTAACAACATAGTTTTCACAATAAAGTGTTGTCAAGTATTTGTATTTGTATTTAACAAAAAGAAAAGGTAAATCGCTTCTTGCGTTGGTTTACACTTCTAGAACCTGTGCAGGTTTTCGCTTTTGCGTATTTTTATTTTATAAAAAATTCAGTACAACAGTCGTGATTAAAAAAAAGGTTTGGTGAAATAAATTGGAGCATGTATAAAGTTTTATAGGATTTTAATACACGTATAAAGAGCCGTCCCAGCAAAATTGAAACTCTCCGTTCAAAATGCCGGCCGGTCCCCAACAAACTCTCTCATAAAAACATTTTATCGCGTTTACTGTTGTAGTTAATTTTTAAGATTTACTGCGTTGTCGTTCATAGTGGGTCATAACATAAATCAGTGCGGAATGTCTATCGTCTCGCTGCTGGCTTATTTACTGGCGGACTGCCGGCTTTATTTACTGCTGGACTGCCACCCCGGCTAAAAGCGCCTGCTTGCTGAAAACTGCTGAACAGCAAAATGCCGCGCTTTATTTAAAAAGTTTATTTTAACGTAGGGCTAACACTATGAAATTTAAATTAGCCTAGCGCAATTATGCGCATTTCATTATAAGTTGCGTTGCGTTGCTAATTTATTTATGCAACGTAGCTATATGTATACCTAAGTATATTTAAGCTATCTAACACTTTTTGCATTTAGGTAGAGTATACAATTTTCCTTGGTTTCAAATTGGACTTGAATCAAATTGAACTCTTGCTATACAGGCTTGCCCTGCTACAGGTTCCATTTGGAACTTTTCAGTAAGCTGCTAATAGTTTTAATGGAAATAAAATATTTCATTGCATT
Organism: Lobophora halterata; assembly: GCA_932526365.1. Lineage (NCBI taxonomy): Eukaryota > Metazoa > Arthropoda > Insecta > Lepidoptera > Geometridae > Lobophora > Lobophora halterata. The sequence continues at coordinate 7,460,702 of OW052012.1, forward strand.
GGAATATTTAAGTTACAAAACTTTGAAAAATTAAATACATACTTTTATTGAAACTTCAAGCAATAAAAATTATAATTCATGCATAGTTTCTAAAATATTAGGTACAAATTTTATTTTTAAAGTTATGAGACCTTGGAGGTTATTTTCTGTAGATAAAATATCACGTCTGCCTCTGCCTTTAAACATTCATACCCAGCACTAATAAATGAAAAAAAGTAAATATGAAGGTATTCAAACTTCACCAACCTTTCATTTTTCCAATCACCTCACTACACCCTGTACAGTCCTACGCACACATTCACAACATTCATTAGCCACATTTTTCACTGCAAGTCCACAACACCGTTTGGAAAATATTTCCGACGATCGACAAAGTTTTCCCTCCAAATCTGGGAGAGGGGAGATACGTGCTACCCGACCGGTGTTTCCGTGTCGACTGGAGAGGAGTCCCAGCTTCCCGACATCCCGCACGCTTCCCTATTCCATGATGATAGCCTATTCTAGTAAAGTAGCAACTTCAGTTTGATTTTATGAGCGAGGGTGGTCCATTGAGGTTGACCGCTAGGTCACAGCTTAGGATTCATTGTTCCTACAATAATACTGTGGGTATATGCAAAGGCACGACTAGTCTGGCGAAGTTTTGAACTAATCACACACGGTATCAGTCAGATATAGATAAGATAATCAAATTAAAATCGGATCAAAAAATCGTTTTGCATGGTCATTGGGTTGTGTATATTTGCAAAATATCAAGTAGATGCAATAAGTAAAATAGAATTGGACGAAAAGGACTTCCCAAATATGCTGCATACTCTTTTTTCACCTAAACCCTATTTAATTAAAGTAGATTTCAAAAAATACAAGTTTTGTTATAAGGTGTAGGTAGGTACAGGTATCTAAATAAGCCAAGATATCCCCGGAAGCTGTTTGAAATAATTTGTATTTAAAGAACACAACTTTCTAACGAGTGGGAGAGTTAGGGAGCTCTGTGAGCCAACAAAGAAAATAATATCCTGGAGCTGTTTTCATCGCGCAATAAAGTAATACTGGTCTAAAAGTCTTTCAATAGAAACTCAGGACTGGATTTAAGGGAGAGAAACAGGGGCGGACTCTATAGCTAATCGATTGGGTAACCAGCCTATGCGGAAGATATATTAATATCACAATTATCATTTTAATATTATTATAAATGAACATGGTGTGATTGTGGAAAATGATGATGCATCACAGAAGAAGGATGTTTGTTGATACAGAAACATATTGGTCATACTATGATCGATTTGATACAATGATGAGCCATATATAGAGCAATCTAATTCCAAAATGAATAATTTTTGGTGTTTTATGCAATATTTTATGGATATTGTAAACAAGCCAGAGAAAGAATTTACAAAATTCAAATGAACGGCTCTTACTAGTCGATACAAGACCTGAGTTTTGAGTTCTATCAGCGGTAAGATGAAAAGCTGATTGAAAAGCTTTGTAGTTTTCGCCCCTGGATTTGAGTCTCGATTTAAGTACATCTCTGATAGAAAACCATACTTAAAAGGCTTTCAATAGTAAACCATTGTTATAATGGACGGTTTGTCTTACTCCGGGCACTCCGGGCGCTATTGAAATGGAAACATTTAATTGCGAACGGGCAGTATTCGTGGTTGCATTGTAATCGCCTAATACGGGCTATTACCGGACGCAACAATTTCTGGGTAGTTGCATTTTAACCTGAATATTCCTGAATTCCATGTGCTTATCAGTAATTTCAATTTATTCATTCAAAAATAATATAAAAGTAATAAAATAATATAATTATTAGTATACATGACAAAATTAATTGAATTACGTTCGGAGGCTTCCTCAGCAGGATTCCGATGGCTACTAAAAGTGCCATGTACTTATAACTAAAACAACTATTATATTTGTTGTTAATAATAATTATTATTAATTGTAAAAACATGTAACTATGTACAGCTAGGGTTTTTACAAAAGGCGGTCTTATCCTTAATTAAGATCTCTTCCAGACAACCTATATACCTAACCTATAAACTAACTTAACAACTAAGGGTAACTTTTCCGTTGGTCTCAGCATAGTGTTTAGTGCATCGGGAGGACATCTTCGTCCGAACTACTAGTCAGAGACTGTATCTGTTCTGTTCTGTTAAGAAGTTTATCAGGTGATTAAAAAGGCAAGTTATTCCTACTTGTAAATTATTATAATAATGTCCTTGTCATACGCGCCGCCGGAATATCGTAACAATGGAACTTTGAAACATCTAACATCAAAGACATCAATCAACATAATACTCGATTCGTATTATAGGGATTTGTATAACAACCTAATTTGAGTTATGAAACTTTATTGTTACAAAACAATACATAGAAACCTCTATAGGTAGTTTATCAGAATGTCTAAAGTAATTATATCCCTGCTTTGGATATATATAGGTAATTTGACATCCAAGCGTAAAATCGTAATGCCCGGTTCACATTATTCCACTAAACGTTCCATCAACGGTCGAATCCAGCGCTGGAATGCTAATGGAATAATGTGAACTAGCCCTGGAATGCACTGGAATGTACCCATTCCATTTTTTCTCATTTGGTATGAATGAGAATATGCCAAACTTTTTATATTAGACGGTGAAAAACTAACATAAAATTACTATTTTTTTTAAAAAGGTATTCAATGACTTATAACATAATTTTGTATTCATAGAGTAGTTTTATTCCGAATACAAACAGGCAATAGAAAAACTACGGGTAATTTAAACAGCTCTACTTTTCTCTACAGTAAGAACTCTACATTTTTGTCCGTGTTTCACTAGCAAAATTAATCTAAAAATGAAGCAAATTAACTTAAAAATCTATGAATCATTGTATAGCGAAAAATTGTACCGGGAATTTTTCCACCATTACCGGGTTTTTTTTCGTATGAACCAACTACTGAATTACTCTTCCCCTATGTCTATGCCCTACAATAGAATACTCTTAGTAATCACATGTCTCATTAAACGCGCCGTCGACTCCACTTCCACTTCAGTGAAAGAGATTGCATGCTAAGCATCTAACTAGCTCCGACTAAACGAGCCTTAATATTGCAGTCTGTGTATGTGTATGCTTTAATGAGTATAGTTTTCAGAGATATAAAGGTGACTTGTGAACGTGAGGGTTCAAGTTTTAGTAATTAGGTAGGTACGTAGTGTTATGCCAATTATTTGTAAAGGATATTGTTCATTCCTGGCCTCAGTGAACACGATGTTCAGAGAAATCCAATTTGTTCAATAAATCGATTAATTTTGGATATTAATTATTGCGTAATATTTTAGTACCCAGGTGAACCTAAAAAAAGTTTATTTAATTAGTATTTAATATGATAATATTATCCTAGTTTGTCTTATGATTCATCAAACTAGTGTTGTCATTTACTTTCTTCTGAATAGTAATCGAATAATATCTATTTATTTATGAATCGATATCACGATAATGCAAATTGTCATTATGTGATCGAGGGTGTTTATGCATTTTTTGAAAGTGAATACTTTTTGAAGCGTGCTGAACACTTGTTTATTTGTGGGTATTCAACGAGATTCAGCCGTTATGCTTTGCTATGTAACACTTGTTAAGGTAAAGTCAGCACGTGTCACCTTGATGAAGTTTTCACTTCTGTCATGTGGTCAAACACATACCGTTTTTTTTGTTTTTAATAGAAGTTCCTTTTCACGACTTTTGCTCAGTTGTTTATTATTCGATCGCTAAAAAAATAAATTCCTTAGAAAAAATCGATTCTTTTAATCGATCGATAATTTTAATCTCTTTTTATACTAATATGGCAGCACAGCACACGTCAAAAAGGATCAAAGTCATGTCATAGTCTTGCTTCTAAAAATAGAGTAGTATGCGAGGCAACTCCTTGACACGACGAGCTCCCTCACTGTGGTACCACGATTGAGTACTCATGTAAGAGCCATTTAATTATTAATCTTATTTCTTGTCGCAAGATACTAACAAAAATAGATAGCGTAGCCATCTCTTATTGTCGCCACGTTTTATGAGTAATATTAATATTAATCTACCCTTAATAGAGTATGCAGAAAAATCATCAAAAATCAAGGCCAAGGTGAACATTCGAGGGAAGAGTGGTGAGCTGGCTCGTCAAAACAAACGTGATGCCTCACTTGCTGGAAAGAGACGCTTCAACTATTGTAGCAACTGTGAAAGCTACCCAAGTCTACATTACATGTCATGTCATTCATTTTGGACATTTGACTGAATATTTTTTATAATTTTTACAATAATTCAATACAATGTGCAATAAAACATGTTTATTAAATAACTTGACCACGAATGCGATAAATTACTTTACACTGGCTTATAATATACTATGTGTGGAGCCAAACGCGAAGAATAAGAATAATCATTTTGTATTTTTTTCCATTTCAACTTATATTTTGAGGAAGTTTTTTTACTCTTAAATGGACAATGGATTCTAATGTTGACCCTCACTTGCTTATGGAATTCATATTGACTGCATTTAGGAGTGGAAACGCAAGCGTATTTATGGCAATGGATGGCTCAGCAAACTGTAAGGTTCATCAATTTCCATTAATTGTTTAATTAATTTAAGTAAGTAATTGTGAAATTCGCTATAACAGATTTCCCTTTATTTATAGATTGGAGCACACTAACATAGGAAGGGAAAATCGTTCCTCAGAACCACCGCATACAAGCAGATTGAGCCAAAATATATACCTATATTGAATTTATTTTATTTGAAAGTAATAATTAAAAAAGGAAAGCAATAAAACAGTACTGTTGTAATTGTATTGTAGGCCGTAAAGACGGTGGGTTGCTGTGCTTCATATTGCAACAGTACGGTTCATAAACTGGACAAGGACTACTAAAATAATATAAATCTACCTAGCCAGCTTTTAGATAATGTAATGTATCATATAATTGTGATGAAAAATAGAAAATATGTGAAAAAAACTCATTTTTATTATATAAAACCCTCCGTCGATCATGAACTTTATGAGTGGGATAGTAGGTCAACCGAACATTTTGATACTAAGATATCCTTATATTCTGGTACCTACTTTTAGAAGCTATTAAGCCTCTATCACAATTATACCAAAAATCACTGTTCACCCTAAGCCATAAGCTCATACAAAGTGGCCAATGTCCTTTGGAAGCGCAGCGGCACAAAGTAGCGACAGCGTTAAGTTCCAAAATCTATGCATGTGTGTTTGTGTGTAGAACCTTTGCCTCTTTCCTTGATCGTTCTTTAAAGCTGATTTAGCATCATTCATTCATGATCACCGTATAACATTCGTATTAACGCATAGACAATCTACGACTGAACAATAATTCCTTGAAACCTTGTTTCGAGTTTGTAGGGTGCATTAAATTCGATACCGACTATGACTATAGTTTAGTCGTTTAAATAATAAGTTGAATAAATAAGTCACAGGCCATAATTACTATCTAAATGATTAATGATTACTAAGTTTCATCCAATCATTTAAGCTGATAAAGAGAGGCATTATCTAGACTCAATTCGTCTAGCTATGTTATAGATAGGTAGACAAATATGCGGGCGTGCAATCCATTTACCGTGCCTTGCTGTGTAGATCCTGTAGGTACCTACTCTACCTAGTGGTATTTCAGCCTCACATTTGCTGCGTGAAACGAGCTGTGTCAGCGACCACATGGTGCCGTGCACTACATTACTGGTAATGGGCATAGCTGGCACGTTAAACCTGCAGGTTTATTACCTTTGTAGACCGCCTTTTTTGAACCTTCCTTCCTTTTCGTGGAAGCAAGTGGTACTAGGTCTGAGTGCTTTTGATTAAAACAGATAAAAATAATAAAACTTGCAGTTCTTTTTGTTGAAAAGCTTTTCGGTTGCTACTGAAATTGTAGTTACTTGAATAAATCCATAACTTTTGATTTCTACACGATCGATATAGAAATTATGAAATATTAACTAGTCGTTCACAAGTCTAATTATGTTATTGTAAGTACCTTGGTGGAGATCGACAGGCTTTACTGAATTGTTCTGATTCTTGAATGAAACTTTAGTGAGAAGATTTATTTTCCTATCAGAGAACTTTTGTACCAAAAACTATAGGGCTGGAACTTTTGATAGAAGCGAGGAGCACTCACAAAGCCGGGTGCCTCGATCTCGGGGTCCCTTTTAACTTTATTATATGTACCTATAGTTTAGTTGGTACCTAGTTGCTATCTTAGACCAAAATTTTTATGCGTTTTTGTCGAACAGTATATCGCTCATCGTAGCTCTATCATTTTTTAATTCTAGATAGGTACTTTCATTTTGTAAAACCTCGAAAAAAAAGCAAATGGCGATCAGCTGACGTTCTTTATTTGAAATTAGAATTAAAATATTAATTATTATTAAGCATGACACAATCTTACGAATGTAATGAGGTTTGATTAACAAAATTGTTTCTAATGAAATCTATGAAGGAGGTTTTACCTAATAGGTTATATTTAAGTTTTTTTTTAAATTAACTAGATATGCTAAAATCCAAAGAATAAGATATTTTAATAAGGATTGATACAATGTACTAAATTCTTACTACCTACTTAAATCTATCAATGATGTTTTATTAGTTGCAAGCCGAGGTCAAAAAAATATGTAGATAGACTTTATAACTATATTTCAATATCCGATGTCTGTTGAGCTAACTCTTATGAGAGATTGCACAAGCTAAATTAGCTGCAACGTTTAGCCACGTCTAAAATAAATCATAGGGCAATTTCCTGCTAGAACTTAAAAAACACATGTTTCATATAACTTACGCTAAACTTCAAGGATCTTGTGAGTATGAAGTCTCGTCACTATATTATAACTTTGCAACGAGTTGAAAGTTCTTTCAATGTGGGCGCAGTTTGCCAACTCCGTGCTTGCAATCATGTTCCATTTAAATTTAGGAGTTCCACTTTTCAGAAACTTTGTAATGTGTCCTAGTTAGTTAAGGTTGAAGTTGTAAGTTGAAGCACTTTGCTTACCACCACTCAAGTTAATGAACTAAGTGGTTATACCTACTTATATATCTTATTTATGTATAAATGTTGGTCAGGATGGATAGAATAGAACTACTGAACCGATTGAGCTGAAACTCAGTAGGGTTGGATACTTTTATTTTATGAGTATCTAGGTAGGGCGAAATCGCGGGCAATAGCTAGTACATACTTATACTCATATTAAATGCTTTTTGCTGATCCGAAACAAAAAACAAAATAGCAACAGTAATAATGTAACCTTGCAAACTTGTAAACACAGAAGTTTTCCTATTTCTTGAAGATATCTTGGCTTATACGATCTCAAAAGGGATAGACAGAAAATATAAATTTTCATTATATCAAAGTAAAAAAATATTCAAGGTATGATAAGTACCGTGACAAGATAAAATTAGACGACTTAGTTATTCGGTGAGCTTGATACCGTCAAATTATTCATGATCGGTCCCCAATCTTCGGAATACTCCCCCCTCCCCCCCTAACCCCCCAACTCTGTACCCCTCCGCATTCCGCCTTTGACTGGTAAATCTGGACACAAAGTCCCAAATCCGGTACAAGTCCCAATGGATTTCATACCGGCATGCACTGAACGAGCGAAGCTCGAAAGTCGGGCGCGAGCGGAGTAAGGCTTTCAGCGAAAAGCCTGTATAGACGATCCAATTTACTACAGGAAATCTGCTGATACATAATATGACTAGATGTTTATGATCTATTGTAGGATTTTTCATGCGTATAAAATACTGCTTAGTTATAATTATTTACAAATTAATGTCGTAGATGAAGCTAAGAAAATGTATCGCAGTAAGTAGGTTAGGTGCATAGTGAGTAACAGATTTAATTTTGTAGTAGGATTTTTTTCAATCTACATTTTTATTGGATTTTCATAATCACACCAATATCATTATTGCAAAATATTTTCAATATGGAAGTTTTTACTTAATCACGCTGAAACTACATAACTGATTTAGTTTAAGAGCTACTCGTAGAAACAGACGGGTATTTATGCTTTTTACCCCGCTAACAGGCTGAGGCTGTCTAATAGTGCACACCACATTCCTACAACGATAAAGGAAAACATCGTGAGGTAACCGGCATTTCATAGAATAGAGAAGAAAAGTATTCTATGGCATGTGGCAAATCTGACCGATTGGATCGTCTGCAGAACCTTCAAGCTTCATAGCGGGCCACTTTGCTGAAACTTCGACCAAGTGTCACCACAGTTGCAGTCAAAGACTCGAGTTGAGTGCTCCTAGGAATCGAAATTTCGTGTCAAGTCTCATGTTATTTGGCCGATATTTGGTTAAGTTGGGCTATCAGGTTGTACTAGGTTTATGTACCCATCCGATTATGTAGGTAGGATAGATGGATAGTACTGTAGATATGGATACATAGATGAACACTTTATTGTAAACCAACGAAAATAGAGAATACGCCATTAAACAAAGTATTAGAGAGTCTTTAAGATACGACAAGGATTAGTTTTAATGCTGTTAACGATATCTTCCTGGCTACTCCTGTTAAATAAATGAGTGGGGTTGAGATAGGCGGCAAACAGTAGTTACGTAAAAAGTGATACACAATAGCAACGGCCGATTGAAGTCACCGTAAGATTGAGATTAAAAATCGCAAGTTTAAAATTTTACGGCTAACAAAGCTGCAATATTTTTCATATACAGCATTCATCTGAATAGCAAACTTTCTAAAAATAGATTCTATTAGAGCAATCTGACAAAGCCTTTTGTGTTTATTTTTGGATTTTCTATCCATACCATCATTAAATAACGACCTAATTACATAAATTTGTAGATTTTCGTGGACATCGTAGATACAGCCAATAAGGAAGCTTTGTTCGCGTTCCCATTAATTCCATTAACGTTCGTCCTTCAGTTAAGGCTATTGGTAAGACTTCAGTTCTTCAGTAAGGTTCTGTGCACGTCGCGCGGTTCGAAGCTGCAAAGAGTGGGAACGGATTTATTTGGGATTGTGCTGGCCGGAGTATTCGATGATTGTAAAGAATTATTAAATAATATTTAGAAATTGTACATAATAATACATAGGAATATAATCAACGCGCATTTACCTCAGTTGACCTTTTACGAAGTAAATGAAAATCATATTTTCTGTCTTTTGACTGTCAAACAAATCCTGTATGTATGTACGATGTACGTATTCAGTCTTGCGTCTGGAAGTTAGATACGAATAGCGGATCCAGCTTCTAAGACCTTTGTGGACATAAAAATTGTAATGTCCGCTACATAGGTATACGAAAAGCCGTAATCTGGGCTTCAGTCAAACAAAGAGAACCAAAAGTTTCACATTTTAATGAGAACAAGAGATTCTGAACGTTACTTGTATTAATTTAATTACTAAACATAACAGTAAATAAAGCCATACAACTTATAGAGTAAAATATAAAATATTAATATAGTTACTGACTTACTTATATAACTAATGGTTATTGTTTTAATCGACGGTGGCAAATTTATACTCATAGTATGAAGCTTAAAAGTCGCAAAAAAAATGGTGCGGTGGCAAATCACTGTTCACCCATTGTAAATATTGCTATAATAATCTGCTTGTTTGATTCATATTACATAAACTACCAACTTAGGTTTTATTTTTGTCAAGTAACAAGTACCTAGGGTATAAACCTATAGGTGGCTTATTAACTGTAAGTTGACTCTCGAAATGACGTGCACTTTTACATGCATGGCACTGAAAAAAAGTACACATATAAACTTTATGATCAGGAAAAATTAAATATAATAATATATAATAAGTTCGGTAGGTACAATAGAATCGTCAATCAAATAAAACTAAAAGCCACCGCACACAACGTCGATCTGTAATCCTCGATTAAACGTCACAAAGGTCCACAAAAGGCTGGTAAATCTGAGCTCGGTATCGCCCTAGGCTCGTGTAGACTTGCCTTACATCCGCCCGATAAGCCACCCTTGTATCCGTTTCACACCACTCGAAGCACGATTAAATACCGCCCTTTTAGAAAGAGCGTAGGATTATGGGATTTTTACTTACTTACGTAACGATTAGGTACCTACGTTGGTTGTAGAGTTAGGTATGGATGTAGAGTCGACAGAAGTTCGTTTTTAGTAAAGTCCGAAGAAAAAATGGTTTTTTGCTTTCCATTGTCTGTTAAAAAAAAAAAAAAAAAGCTTGGGTAAAAATACTGTTTTTTAGATTGTATTTCGTATCGTATTAATTTATTTATTGCTCTCATATAGGTACATACAGGTAACAGACTAGGTAATGAACCCTGTCAGGGCGATGCAACATTGTTCTCGATTAGTTTGAATAAGATCTTTTGATTATATAATACATGCATGGATTCTTTGCTAACTGATATCTTAGGCCTTGCTACTATCTGTTACTTGCAGTTAGTAATTTTCGTACGATTGAGTATCAAACATTCATCCAAATTCACAACTTTTCGCATTCATAATATGGTTGTGGTGACGCAGCCGAACAAGTTCGCAATACCTACAACATCACAAAGATCGTGTCACGCCTATCACATGCAGGAACCTCTGTTTGTCCCCTGTGGAGTATACCTACAGGGTATAGAGCTACAAGGATATAGAGCAAGCCACTCTCCATTCTTATCCTTCCATGGAACATAAAACTATTTAAAAGGTGTTGTATTTAGCATAATTATTTGTTCTAACCTACCTACTTCTTCTACCTACTTTCAATACAGTTTTAGGCAGGTATATAGGATACGGCTTTGTTTTGTTTCAATTACTTTATTGTTTTAAAAAATACTAGGTACTATTAAATAATGATCGGCTTCCAAAATGTTTCCTCACATTGATCGTCGGAGAATCAAAAGTAAAATAGTTTAAAAAAGTAAATTGTATTACAAAAGGTTATAACTATAATACATATAAGAAACCTAAAAGAGACTAAAAAAATAATACGCTGTAAGAAATAATACGCTGGGCCTTGTTCTATAGGGAAGCATAGACAAAAGAGCACTTGACAATAGAGGCAAGATGTGCAAGAGCATCGCAGATGGCAGCACTGGCGATAATAGAGCCCCTGTTTAGCGACTGGCGCTTCCGGGCCGGTCTCGCCGGAAATGGAGCTTTGCGCAGACAACCTTCATTTCCTGAGTAGTCCTTTTGCGAACCTTTGGCGCTAATCTACACGTTTGCAGTTGACGTCCCATTTTTCACTTACGTAATGAAAGAGGGTTTTTATAATCTATATACAAATTAGAAAATATTCCAACATTAATGCGACTTTTTACCACAGCACAATGGAAACATTCATATTAGTTTCTGCAAATATGTGAGGCACCTAGATATTCTGCACATTAGATATTTTAGTAATTGCACACTACCACAATTATATTCGCGAGCACGAAGTCTTAGAGCACGAAGTCTTTTGTGCAGTTATGATGTTCCCGTTGTGATGTATTTGGTTTTACAAAAGTTATAGAATAAATTGTGCTTTTAACATAACTTTTATTTTGTCATAAAGCCTCCAAGCGGTATTTTTATTGAAATTATTCCTTATAAATTAAATCGAAATTTTGAGGAAATTCCCTAAAAACCCTCAAAAATGTTCCTTTAGGTAATATTCTTCTCCCCTTTCTGAGGTATTTACACCTAAAGCTCGTTTGAATACTTTTTCTTTACTGCATCCATCGGTCTCTCGAGTATTGAATACCTACTATCTACATTAGGAAAATAGACAACGAAACTGGAAGTTCCAGTGTATTTATAATTCAAAATAATATTCCTAATGGTATGAAGTTCTCATAACTCTCGACTCTAATGATCTCTAATGGCTGAACTTGGCTTTTACACAATTAGTTTTGTGAAATCTTACGCTAAATTTTTGAGTTAAAATTTCTTTAATTTTTACTTATTTATCTGGAATTTTCTAGTGTTAGCTAGTCTAGTCGTAGCATATTGCATATATAATTTTTTGAAAGGATTATAGCTGGGTGTCTTGTGCAAGGGGGATACTTATCTCTGACGATGTCTGTACCTAGATTTTATGAGAACCACGTTTACAATAAGACCGATGCAAAAGCATAATTTGCTTCGGGCTCAGGCTGCAGCACGGAGTCATAGACCCAATGCGGATCATCCATTAGATAAGACATACCATGGAACTTTTTCTCAAGATGAAGACCAAAGCGTCAACATCCGAAAAAATTCGAAGATATTCAGTTATTTCCTAGCCAATTTCGCAAATGACCTTAAAGCAAAATAATTAGATTTTTAATACAAGTTGCGGTCTATCTGAAACGAGGTCACAGGTGGACAGCGCTAAAAGCCTATCCGTGTCGCGCCGCGTCGTGGCGCCTCTACATTTATCATGGCGATACGCGCCGCATACATTACACTTAGCTAACCAAGCAGCTTTTTAGTTCCGGCTCGTAAAAAAATGTTTGGGACGTGTCCCTTTTACTCCACTGCAGAGTAATTGAATAGAATACTTACTTTATGGAACTTAAGTTCCTTGTTCTAACTCAAAGCACCGCCTATTGTACCTACAGTATAAAAAACAGCCGCTGCTTAAATTTTTTTTACGAGTAGTTAGACTATCATAATATACCTACCCATTTACAGGTAAGTAAGTATAACATTTTCTATCTTTCAGAACTTTCAGAAACCTAAGCAGAAACTTCCTACGTGGTTGGTGAAATTAGGTTTCAGAGCAACGCAGCAGGTGCAACTAAAAGTTCTATAGAATATACCTACCGGTAAATGGTAAAATGAAGAATATCTTTTCGAAACAAACTTTCCAATACAATACTTCGTTATATCCGGGCGAGAAGATAGTTTACTTGTTGCATTAACTTTTCAATACATTGCTGAGCTGAAGTTGTCTGAAGTCTAGACATACTATACCTACATCTACAGACGGAAAACCTCATTTTGCTGGTTAAGCTGAGAAAAGAAAACACATTTATTTACATACTTATTAGATTTAAAGCGAATCGGATTGCTTGGCTAAGGCAAGAACCTTTTTAACCCGATACGAATCAGGTATAAAAAAACCGCAAGCAACCTAGAGCTTATGTATTAAGAGCCATGGGGTTATAAAACAGCCAAGTTTCATCAAAGGTAGCAAAGTAAAACCTATCCCACCAGAGGAATCCATTATTCAAAATCCACATCCCCATGTGTGCAATCTTGCACTGAAAGAGTTAGGTACTCTGAAGTCCGTAGAGTATAGTAGGGTCGACACAAAGAGGCTTTTATCGCTGGCCTGGAGCAGAGCTGAAGGCCGCAAACAAAATCCGACACACGATGAATGCCGCTAAGTAGGTTACAGCGATCTAATCTGGGGATTCATTCGAAAGAATATACGTGAAAGCATTTCGGTTGTGATAGCTTCACATACTTACCATTAGGTCTCGATTTAAAATCTTTTTAGATTTTAGAGGATTTGAGGACAAAGATACAAAAAAAATATAGAGAGTTCGTATTAGTTACAACAAAGCTAGAAATCATTCTCGAATGCCTATTGGCGGGAAAACGTGCGCGGGCGAGTGAAAGGAGTTTTTATCGAGACGGGAAAGTGCCGCCACAGATAAAATCTAGCGCTCTGCAAACGCGTGCCGGAAGCGGGCATGAAAAGTGCTTAGTGGCCAATAAATGCTGGAGTTTCTATTTGTGTAATCAGTTTATAGCTTAGATACGATTGTGAGATAGGATTCCTGCAAGATTTTCCTCAATTTGAGCTAAATTTGGTCAGGCGTGATCAGCGAACTTGCCTCGTCTCAAATAAAATTCTTTGTTATTCTTAACTTAAAATGGTCGCAACTTCTACCCTGCATTTGTCGAGAGGCGTCCAAAGAGTTTTTCAACAATTTTATTATTCATAGCCCACTAAGAGTCTACCTACTTACAGGTAAACTAAGTGGGTACTATGATAAGCAATTCAATTGAGAATCGATTACATTCCAAGCAATTACGGGCAATTACGTGTTCCTCATAATTTCAAGTGATGAGCAGCCGAGCATGAACATAGCAGATAGACCATAAGGTTATCTTAGGTCTATTCGCTATGTTTATGGTTTCTTGCCTATTTTGATGAATGGTTGATAGATAATTAGGTAGGTATAGTGAGTTTTTTGTTGTATGAATGCGCCCTGTCCCGCTAACTGCAGATGCAATTTTATGTTTTAGAAAAGTAGGTACTTACTATTGTTTGCAACGGTGTTAAGTTGGCCCAATGGTTACTTTTGTATACCTTGTAATATAGATTTTAGTAGCTTATGCTGTTCTTAATAAACTTACTATTTTGAAAGAAATAAATTATTAAAGATTGATTCAAAATTAGAAAACAACCGACAATATCTATGTGAGTCATATTTGTGAGCGAAGCACGTACCTCTCTCGTAGAACTGCTACTCCGTAGCTGATATTTGCTACGAGACGCCCCGACGTAAACTCGTAGCTGTTTAGCTCTACAGCGAGATAAGGTAAATCTGAATTTCGTGGAGATAAACTAATGAGTATAATTTTTCGAGCAACCTCTCTTGCATACTTAAGTTACTGCTGTATTTGTGCTGAACTCTATGCTTAGAAAAATATATACATATATATCTCTCTCTTTCCGGCTATTTATTCTACACGGTGGTGGAGTTAGCTTTAGATAGATACTTAGAAATTCTTTATTGCATAAAGTACTAGTACACAGGCGAACTTAAGGCTAGTTATCATTCTCTTCTAGCTAACCTCTGAGTATTATGGAAATGTAGTAGTGTTAAATGCTTTTCTATGTAACTTCTTCTACTTTGATCTGTGAGGTTTTCTTTGGAGACGTTGGATGCCATTATATTTTTCTTGGTGAACGAAATTTATAGTTATGTGGAATGTACAAAATATTTATTTTTATTTATAATACCTACCTAGATCCTCGAAAATAACTAATTTATTAAAGCTTACTACGCATTTTTATAGAATCTCAGAAAATACAAGAGATTCTCGATTTATTCGCAAAAAAGAAGCGTCAACATATTTTTAGCACAAAATCTAAAGCTATTCGGTATTTTCTTCGCAGATTCCGGAGTCAGAGGTGATTTATTGTTATTATCCGCATATATTAATGTTACCGCGACTATTGTTATTATATTTCTGTTATAATAAAATTCCTATCTATAAAAGCTGAACCTGACTGACTTACAGACAACGCACAGGCTGAACCACTGGACGTAGAGACTTGATATTTCGAGGGCATGTTCATCAAGAAGTTTAGGCACGTACTAAGAAAGGAATTTAGTTAATTCGCAACGCAAACAAAGTTACGGGCGTCTGCTAGTTGTATGTTGTATTATATCAACAGTAGCTCTAGCATGAAATTTTGCGTTGATTGTCGATTCGTATCCGTCACAAAAAGTCAACAGTTTGTATGATTATTTTTCAAAACATCATACAAATGATGACTTCTCTTCTGTGGCGGATAAGATACGCAAGAGTTATGCTTGACCTACTACTGGTCTTCAAATCTGATCATCTTTTTTACCATTGGTCATTACAGTAGGCATGAAAAACTGCTTTTGTGTAGGAAATATACTACTTCGGCTCTTTGAAAGGTATTTAGAGTATCCCTGAAAAAGCCTATTGCCACCTAATGGTGTGGGTGTTACGATAAAATCACTTTTCCTTTGTACTTTTACAACGTTTTATTGTTTACGTGCGTACGCACAGCCCATTATGGCACTTCGCTGGTGAATTATTTGGCAACTTGCTCCCTCCCATTACACGATTTATGAACGAGCAATGTATTTTACTATGTAGTCACAACTTACCTGCTTGTTTTGGAGTATCTTATTAAAAACGACTTCAAAAAAAGGGGGAGTAGAGAAATTTCATGAAAATCGGTTCAGTACTTTGTTTTTGAAATCAAAATAACTGAAAAAAATACTAAATTGCATATTTTGTTTCCTTGTGACTATTAAGTGGTGTTAACGGTCACTAGAACAGTCCGATGGAAGTCGGTTGTAGTATATTTTTGTAGAATAGTATAGCCTTTATAATTTTTTATTTTATAATGTAATTCTTTGTCACCTTTCATTTAAGTCCTTCCATACAACATCAGATAAATTATTTATGTAGTTTTGGCGTGATTGGGCTTACAATCATCTATTCATTGGTAAGTACGATGTTCCTATCAAACCTTTGGCTTGGTGACCATAATAAGCACTTTGAAATGTCAGCCCCAGTTATAACAATAAAGTAGTTATGCCAAGTTGTAGGCCTACGCTCAGCTTGAAAACTATGACACCTAAACAAACATCATGAACGTAGAAATTGCCTCGATTTATGTAGAGCACCTGAAACATACAATTGAATACATAGAGTATTGATTTTATACAATACTGAGTGCAATAAAACATTGTCCAATTACACTTACAAGTTCAATTAGTGAATTGAATAAAGAATAATGCAAATAGTTCCAATAGTCGTTAGTCAGGACACACCGGCTTTAGTTAGAGAGTTCTCGCGTAATCCCTTTTCCATTATCGCGGACCCAGGCGCACTCCACAAATCCGATTCGTGATAGTCGCCTCGAGCCGGCCTGCGTCACTGGGACCTCTGATGCAATGCTAGGGTTGCCACTGTTTTATCACCGAAGAGGTTGGAAATCTACTTTATAAGACGCTTTCTAAACAGTACATTGGACCTATTTTTTATGTTGAAGTAGTCAACCTTTCTGCATTGAGTTAAGATTTTAATTATTAATTTACTTAAAAAACTTACAGTTAAAAACACCTCTACAGGTTTGTGTGGCCACAGGTTTCGTCTTGAGCTACATACCTACGCGTAGTTTTATACAATTGTGGCTTATCACTACAAACAGCAAACATTGAGGAAGGTATGAAAGACAGTATTTTTCACAAACTTTGACACTGACAATACTCACTAAACAGTAACGCCCACAGATCTCGGATACTTTCGGCTGTTCTAACTTTATGGTAACGCCATTAAAAAAAAAGACAAAATTATATTATTAAATTATTTAGTTGTATAAAACTAAGATAGAAAAATGGTGGAACTGAATAATTATACTTACATGTTCTGTTAATATTGTAAAGTTCCAGTAGGTACTTTACTTTATGATTAAAACTCACCTACGTGAAACCAATAATCCTCATCCGATCAATTGCGTTTCCATTTGCAATTGCATTGTTTCCTGCTATTGGATTCCAGCGAATGGCGGTAATAATGAGATCTAGATTTTAAATTTCCATAAGATCTTGTAAAATGAAATATTACCGTAACATTTTATATTTTACAAAAGCTGGTTGCAACTTACAATGCAAGGGATTGTGGATGAGAACGACCCGTAGAATAATTGCTACGTTTGCAAATTGATGTAACTACGATAACATATTATAAAATTTATGATGCATCAAAAGGTAGGTGTAGGTCTGTTACAGCAACATCAGGTATATAAATACCTTTCTGAAAACTTTTATTTTATTTTGAGTCCTAAAATGCAAAACAAATCAAATTAAAATTAACCGAAAAATTCAACATGGACAATATTGTAAATAAACAAGCTATAAAAACACTGTTAACACAATTGTCTGCTAGCAGTTGATGAAGCAAACATTCACACGAGAACCAGGCGTAATCAGATTCCCAATTATTGATCAAACCGACTGTAGGTACTATCGGCTGTGTATTCTCGTAAAATAAATGTAGGTAAATTCAACATTAAATATTTTTGTCCCAGCAGTGGGACAATGAGGACTCAAATGTGATACTATTCATATTTATACTATTTATATCATTTCATTTGCACTAAAATACTATAAACTAACTTTAAAAATAAAACAGAATGGTTGGATGGAAAGCATCTATAACTATACATATAATAAAGCAGAAGACCCCGAATTTCTGTACATATGTTTTTTTACGGAATCGTGTTCAGACGAGATTAATTAACATGCCCCAAAATTTTTTTTTTTGATTGGAAGACTTTGTTTGTTTGTTAGTGGGTTTGTGTGTTCGTCCATCACGTAAAAACTACCGAACGGATTTAACTGAAACTTTATGATATCATAGCTACTAAGCCTGAAATGGTTATAGGCTATATAATATTACGCTACATTTTTTTTAGAGGGTAGATATAAAAGTTTAAAATTTGTATGGAAACATATTTTTTTATGAGTGTATACATCTAAAACTTTGGAATTATATTTTACAAAACAAATAATTAGATACGGGTTTCACCGATTTTCAAAATTAAAGTTAAAATATGTAAAAGTACGGATTTAAGGTGTTATAAGACCAAAAGTTTAATGACCCTATCTCCTCAGGTAAACACAATATTTAATTGAAAGTTGCATTTTTATAACTTCCGAAGATAAGTACCGCTAGGTTTTCAGTTTTCTACTAAATTCAATGTTTGAGTGGTTAAAAAGAGGGTTTGAAAATGTGCAAATTTTGATTGACTTTCTTAGTACTGACACTTTGCTATTCTGTGATATTTATTTCGCTGGTGGAACAAACAACACCGACAATAAACAATTCTTCCACGGGTGACGAAGTCGCACGCGGGTACAGCTAGTTAAATATAAAAGTAGTTGTTTTCAGTTCACGAAATGATTGCATTCAAAAAGGTAGTAAGTTCTCTACCAAACTAACCACCCACTTGATAAAAAACAAATTATCCGAATTCGCGCGTCCTCATGAAGCCAGTCGCAATATAGCAACCCATTATTCACCCTCTAAACCTTATAAATTGTATGAACTTTTTATTTATTGCCCTAGATGGCGTTCAATGGGAGGGAAATCAGTACGTCCACTCATCGATTCAGTGCACCCAATGGCTCGGAACTGTATTGTTCCATTTACACTTGCAAATGTTTCTCTGCTTCGTCGATTGATGACACTGTTCTTTGGGGTGTAGCAAGAACTATGACCTAGTTCACATTGAACGGAATAAATTTGAATGGTCTATTCAATGGGTGTGGCAAAAAGAAAACATAAATAAAAGTAACTTTTTTGAAGTTAAGTTGTTTCAAGGTTATAAGAAACTGTTTAAATTTTTTATCCTTTTTAATTATTTTTAAGCTGCTGCACTTTCTGTCTGATGCTTAACAAGTCTGAAATTACCTTCTCTCTCCATCTGTAGCTATTTTTTTAACCTTAAATATAATAGTCAACTACTTAATTTAGTTATGAATCATCATTGGAATGAAATATGCAATATGATTAATCATTCACTAAATTAGTTGTGTTGATGCATTGTGTCAATATTCAAGCGATTGCCTACTCATTATTTTAATGTAAGTATACCACATACAATGAAACACATAATAATAATACTGGTACGTACCGGAGTTTCATCTGCCGTAATGCGTATATGAGATTGGATCGCACGCAACGTCATCAAACGAAATTTTCATCAAAGCTTTTACCGAAATTTACTCTGTTGGTCATAATATAGGGAAAAACAACCAATTATTTACCAATTCAGAAAAAATCGTCTTTACATAAAAAACAGTAAAAATGTAAGCAATATTTACCATAAGTAAAGCAAGAAGTTTACGTCTCTTGTTTTTTAAAACATAAGTGCCGTTATAGAAATATATTATGTATTTACTCAATTACCCAGTTACCTATGCTAAAGAGAAGGCATAAAAAACTGCTTTCAGTAGTCTGTAAGTAGACCTCTCCTTCTTTCAGTAATCTACATACAGCCTTACAGGTGGTGTACACTCGGGCGTTTTGCCCTACCAAAACTCATTACTTTAATGCCTTTATGAACAGAAGCGAACACACGGAACACACTGCGTGCGTATCAGCACGCCATCGAACAATGTGGCTGTGGAGCGGACTGTCATTATGCACTTCAAAGAGCGCGAACTGAGACACTACAAAAGCGACAACCAGCAAAGTTCCACCGCTATCCCGCAATTATCTAAATGCTCCCGAGGTGTCGACGCAGATTTACGAACTGCATGACAGGGCAAGTTATAGATTACCAAAGTTGTTAAACTATATAACTTGAGGATTCGAAACTCCATCTCTAGCGTCGTGAACTTCTATGAAAAGAAAACGATTAACTACTAATATTATAGAGGTAACATTTTGTTGGATGGTAAAACCTAGATGGTTTTATTTCTCAAATATGCTAAAACCAGGGAACCATATAAACCATAAAAACAGGGATGAGTACGTGGTGGCCGAGTGGATGAGACCCTTGCCTTGCGATCCGATGGTCGCGGGTTCGAATTCCGGTGGCATTCATGCGCGTATGGGTTTTTTCAGTCGAAAAAATCTTTGTATGCATCCCACGTTCTCGCAACGGTGAAGAAAAATAAATCGTGAGGAAACCGGCATGTCGTAGAACCTACAGATCGAAAACATGTGTCGTGTGCACGAAAGGAGCCTCTTCGAGGCGCACTTAAAATCCTTTCACTACACTGGTTCGAAGGAACTAGTGACACGATAAGAAGAAGGGAACCGATTTGTCTGAAATTTGGTGTGGTTGAGATTATAGTAAACGAGCTAAAAAATAAAATAGACTACTTTTATCGCAGATGTCGCGTACGAGGCCGTGGGCAGCAGAAATATTTAAGTATGTAGTTACCTACTTAGGTTTTTATCCAGTTTACAAAATGTATCTACGCGATATTCTTTTTAATTAGAACATGAAATAAGGAAAATAAAAAAAATAAGGAATGGTGATTACCAGAGTTATTTATTACAAGGTTCGAACAATTCTCATCGTTCTCGTTAACACCAGCGAGAAATAATTCGACCGGCCTTTTAAATTGCGCTTTTAGCCACCCCGTAATACGATGTCGTTTCAGCAAAATGTAATGGCGCTGTGAAAAATTAAAATTTTATGACATCTTTGCAAATTCCCGACGAATAATGGCAGAGTTGTTAATGCTGTCTAGAAATTCCAGAAACAAATTCTTTTTTATATCGCTGGTGATTTTTTATGTTCCATATTTCAGGATACTTACTTAATATAGCATTTGAATTCCCCTCCTAGAAAATATCCTTAGGATGTAGAGCACAGTTTACAGTGCATTGCATGCATTACAGCCTTACATTGCATTGCATAATTGAATATGGGTACGGATATCTTCTATACTAGAGTTTGTAATCAAGTTCTAGTGGTACCTAGAGTATCACCGACTTTCAAAGTAATGTAATTTGTAGTATAGCGAACATTTTGGAAGGGCGTGCATTTTTAGACTAATGAACTCTACCTTCATCTTCATAGTCTTGTTATATTTCTAAAATTAGGTAAATACGGCATTGATCGGCAATATAGTAGGTATGCCTATAATTACAGTATAGAGAGCTAAGCCGACTGAAGCGAATCCCGAAGGATTAGGCAGGAATTTAGCAGATTAAACCTTCATTACTGTTGTTCGGTAACTTGCCAGGAATGCCGGCCGAGCTCAAAGCGAGATTTATACCGATCCATACCAGTTCATAGCGATCTATACTGGTTTATTCTAGCGCCATCGAGATTCCACAATCCTAACCCACATAATCGAGAATACGACTGTTTTATGTAAATTGAGCAATACCGGGTTTATCTGGAAGATAGATACAGCGATAACTGTATCGGTTTCTATGAAAATGTAGTTGGATATACGTATATTTTCCTAAGCAAAGGATCATTTACATTATTTGTTTCTACTTAAGTACTTGAATAATAATACTTAGGTCAAAGTACCTTTTGTTATTTTTGGGTAATCTACATTTTCAGAATGAAAACCAGTTAGTATTTAACAAGGTAATTATCTATCATATAAATCTTATATATAACTATAAGATTAAATTATATGAAATGTATCTACACTTAAAAAGAAATATTACATCCAATTTCAAAAGTACCCAAAGCAAAACTTAAGTCAACAGAAGAAAAGATCCCTGTCCAATATCTTATACTTATTCAATATCAATATCTTATGATTGGTTTTCAATTCTAATCAAAAGTTCCCAGAATCGAAACTCTTTGTTGGTAGAAAGGATCGACTGAGATACCCAAACTAATGGTGGGGCTAACGGAAATTCTGAAAAATAGAGCCATTTTCAGGTAAGCTAGAAGATAGATCTTAGCTTTACTGCGTTTATTGTATAGAGGGTAATGTTTTATTTCAAAAGTTTGGTTATATCGCTAGTAACAGAATCTTTTGTTTGACCTATCGCTTTACGTAGGTGGTTTGTACTTATTGGGGTAATCATTAGACGTAAAACATTCTACTACTACATTAAAATTATAAAACATTCTAAAATATTCCATAATTTATATAAATTTACATTTGGAAATGTTGAATTTCCATCTGTTTTACGAGGTTTTACGGAACCATTTGCGCGGACATATATCCGCAGTGTATGAATTAGATATGAGTCGCCAGCCCAGCTGTAAGCACTCTTGGCTATTTATGTAATGCTGGTTATGTTACATATTATATCGTTTTCTTATTTCATTTTTTTTATCAGCCTTTATGTTGTCACATTGTTGGGCAAATGCCTCCGCCAAATCCTTCTGCCTTTCACGATCCTTGGCATTCTTATTTTTAAAATGTAATTTAGTTTAAAGTTCGATGGGACTGCAACATAAAACAAATTACGTAAAAAATCCTTAAAATTAAAACTTCAAAACTAATGGGTACCTACCTATTTTTTTCGGTCAATGCAATAAATGTAAAATATTATAAATTTAGAAATTAGAAAGGTTATTTTAATTTACTTCAACTCTATTTACCCAGGTACTAAGCTAAAATTAAATATTAAAATCAAAATCAAGCCTGGTAAAATATAACACAATAGTGAGTAGGTATTTAAAGTATTTAATTTAACTGTGCAAAATTATCAAAAACAAATACTTAACTTAACAAGTTGAACCTCGACAGTATCAATTAAGGTAGAGATACTCTTTCATGAATCGCCTAAGAGTTTAGACCGTTTACTATGTAATAAGTACTTATAAAAAAGAAGGTATAGATAGGTACGTACATAATTTCACACATCGTTACACAATTTGAACGTATCCCAGTGGAATAGCAAATAAGCCCTCAATCGGCTTCATCGAAGGTGGTCATGCGTGCATCGAGTGACGTTGTTTGCCATCGCCGTCCGATTAATCGATTCAATCGACCAAATGATTCGAATGCATCGCTCCGAGCGGTCCAACACTAGATAATAGATACTTCCCACGTTATTCCGATACAGTTCTCGACTCCAGTGAATTCCTCACTAGCTAGTTACATAGAAACTTATTTTCGAGTAAGCACAGTGTGATGTAACAAAATAGACAAGACAAGCTGCGATGTTTTGTTCTAAAGAAATATAAGGAATAAAATAACATCTTATTTTTATTTCTATAAAAAAAATTGCCCTTTAATTAACAATAACTAAAAAAACTGTTGGTATGATTAACCTTTTTTTTTGCATGGTAAATGTTTCATTTTCAGATAATTGATTGATTCAGGCGTTACTTTGCGGAAATCCATAAATATGAACAAATTATATAAATATATTTAGTAATAAATCCGCTTAATTTCTAAACAAAGGTTTTAATTAACTTAACTTTAGTTCAACTAAACCAAAGAGTCAACGAACAGAAAACCAAAGTTTGAAGATACGACACGTGTTTCGCCTCTACACGAGGCATCATCAGGAGGTGTGAACTCGCCGAAGTTCGAAACGAGTTATATAATTTGTTCATGTTTCATTTTCATTTATGCTCTCAGCACTTTTTTATAGCCCAAATTGCCCAACCTACGCGAGGCTCGCAAGTCTTTGTAGCAGGTTCGTAGTCAACCAAGAGTCTAATTAACTGTCATTTACAGTCGACTACCTTGCTACTGCTGAACTGTCCCCGAGGACTCTCCAAAACCCTTTGTCTGCCACTGAAGTCCGTTTGAGAGGTACTAGCTGCAGGCTTTTTTGCTCTTTTATGTTTGGCATATTGCATGAGTACTGAACACTGAACAGGACTTGTGTGAAGGGCAAGGCAAAAACGCAAATTATGTATGAGTCCAGACTGATTGACTCACTGAAAGACAAACAACGCACAAGTCAAACCACTGAACGTAGAGACTTGAAAATTCGAGCGTATGTTATCATCACTTAAGTATCTGGGTTCCATACTGTCATGTCAGAACAAAGTAGAAGAGGAACTTAATGCCAGAATCATGGCCGGCAACAAGTGCTTCTACTCTGTAAACAAACTCCTCCGCTCGAAACATCTTAGCACCAAATCCAAGTTGTCCATCTACAAAACCATTATCCGCCCAGTTGTCACCTATGGATGCGAGACATGGTCACTAACGGTGAGAGAGCAACAGAAACTCGCCATGTTCGAAAGGAAAGTGCTTAAGAAGGTGTTTGGGCCTCTCAGAGACGGAAGTAATGGATATCGTATCAGGATGAACCATGAGCTGGATGCTCTGATGAATCAGGAGACGATCGTTAGATTAATTAAATCACAGCGCCTGAGATGGGCCGGGCACGTAGAGAGAATGGGAGAGGATAGGGCGCCCAAAAAACTAGGTAGGTATCTATTTCATTTTAGTTGTAAGTACCTATCTTATTGTATGTCCTATCAGGATAAACTGTTGTTTCATACTAAAATATGTTAAGATCTTTGTACACAGTTTTATACAATAAATGTTTCTTGATTCTTGATTCTTGAAAGTTATCACTAACTGGAAGCCGCAGCAGAAAAGACCGCGAGGAAGGCCGAAGAAGAGATGGTGCGACTGCATCGACGAAGATTTCAAGGCCATAGGGAAATATATAAATACCACCTGGAGAAGGAAGGCCAAAGTTCGCAGCGAGTGGAAGTGGCCAAGACCCATAAAGGGTTGTAGCGCCGAAGAAAGTAAAGTAAAGTTATCATCACTTAGAAGTGTATTCGCGTTCTAAGAAAGGAATTTTGCATTTCGCAACGTAAATGAAGTTCCAACTTTAAGAATATCAATATATTATACATGTATAATATATTGATTATAATATTATATTTATAATATATTATTATAATTATAATATATTATAACATATTAAGGGTTGGACCTGACTGACTGAACGACAACGCACAGATCAACCACGCGCCCACACGAAGCGCTTGTCTGCGCACATTGCCATTACATCCTTCTTTATCTGGTTCACACACATTCTGTGGAGAACATTACGTAGATAGAGTGTAGAGTCAGATAAAACGAGAGTTTTTTTATGATAACTGACAACGATTTTTCAACCGACTTCAAAAAGGAGGAAGTTATCAATTCGGTTGAATGTTTTTTTTTGGAGGGAGTGTACGCGCTACTAAGAAAGGATTTTTTTTTAATTCGCAACGCAAACTAAGTTGCGGGTGTCAACTAGTAATACATACATATTTCCTGCAACCAGCCGAATGCGTTCCTCTTACAAAACGAGCGAGGTAAATCCTTCAAAACAATATCCTTGCTGATTGGACTGTTGAATCAGATACGGGTACGGGCGCAATCGACTGACGTCACAGAACACACGATCCAGAGAATTAATTTCAAAGAATTTTAGTATAAAGACATTTTATTAGTTGTAAGTTCAGTTTAAGGTATTTACATTTTATTCCCAGAAAAGAAAAAATCATCGCTCGAGAAATGAGAATCATTTATTCAGCGGTAAAGTATTTTAGTGTGACACAGATAGAATTAAGGCTTTCATCCCGGGAGTCTCGGTCTCGAAAATTTCGAGAGTCTCGACGATTTTTCGTTATTTTCGAGACTCGAGACTGGATGGTTTCGGTACCGGGAATAACGAGACTTTCGATACTTATAAAAATCTTAACAATATTCAGTGTAGATAGCCCTTAGTATAATCTAAAACAAGGATAAGACATAGTGGTATAGTCTTATGACTTTAGCTTACCAAAAAGAGCAATTTAAAAAAAAAGTAATATGTGTGGAATGAATGTAAATGTAAATGGACTCCCTTTTCCGCACTTGGACTCCTGTTGATCCTTTGTGCGTCGGATTTCCTGACTAATAGTTTAGCCAGCCTAACTCCGCCCAGAAGAACAGAAGTTTCCTGGGTTCTTCGCAGGCTTCGCGGAGTGACCTCGGGTTTTTGAGGATTTCCTCTCGTTGCTTTGCCACTCCCACGCATTCCAGGATTACGTGGGCGAGCGTTTCCTCCTCGGTCAAGCAGCCTCTACAGAGTGGGCTATCTGTGTTTCCAATGTTGTGCAGATGTTTGTTAAGCAGGCAATGTCCTGTGATAGTACCCACAATGATTCTTAAATCTGGTCGTTTCAAACTAAGTAAACGTCTAGTTAGACGTGGTGCAAGTTGCGGAAAGGCCATTCTTGATTGTTTGCACTTCTTGGTTTGCCGCCAGCGCTCACTGTGCTGTGTCTTTGTACGTTTGCGTATCCACGCTCGCAATTGAGAAAAGGGTTGTGGTAGGAAGGGAGATGGCCCTTCCCTTCCAGTCTCAGATCCTTTTCTAGCCAACTCGTCTGCGGCGTCGTTCCCTAATGAGTTTCTGTGCCCCTTAATCCACTGGAGTGTTATTCGGTTGGCTTGGGTTATTCTCTCCAGTGCTCGGTGGCATTCGTTAACGAGCATTGAGTCGCAAGTATTGCTATCTAGTGCTTTTAGTATAGCCATACTATCGGTTAGAATTCGTATATTTTGATT
Organism: Lobophora halterata; assembly: GCA_932526365.1. Taxonomy (NCBI): domain Eukaryota; kingdom Metazoa; phylum Arthropoda; class Insecta; order Lepidoptera; family Geometridae; genus Lobophora; species Lobophora halterata. The sequence continues at coordinate 7,487,388 of OW052012.1, forward strand.
TTCGATTTTCCTCCGAAGTATGGTGTTTGCTGACTCGGTGATCGCTACACATTCGCATTGGAATATGGAGCTGTATGCACAGCCCGAGAGTCATTGATATGTTTATGTTGTAATAAAATGAAACCCCTGTACCTTCGTTGGTTTGTGTGTGTATGTGTGGAATGAGGAACCATTTCGAAGAAAAACGCAAATTTTGATAAATCAGGAACATCGGACATCACCGAACATCATCAAATACTGGATTGTAAAGTTAAACTGTGATGTGTTCGCTAATACGCCATAAAATGCCTAAATGCCATTCCTATGAGTGTGCCTTTATGTACTATTAAATTAGTCTCGAAAGTCTCGTTTTTCCCGGGAATTTCGAGACCGCATCGAGTCTCGATTTTTTTTTCCCGGGACTCGGAAAGTCATCGAGACTGAAAGCCCTAGATAGAATGTACTTAGTTAAAACTTAAGTAATTTACAAGAAGTTGCTGCGGTGGAGCCTTTTTTGTACCTACCCAATAAACTTAAATTCTCAACTAAATCTACTTGTGTCACAACTGATCTACTACCACTTGTTGATATTTTTTCCTGTAACAGCTCTCTGTGCTAATTGGAAGTCCACCGGTCCTCATAGAGACTTTATCTCCTTGACGTCAGCACTAGGCTCAATAAGCTGCACTACGTCTAAACCATGCCCTTTGTCTTTGACTTGAGCTCTAATCAAACAGATCCTATCTGGCGTGGAATCAGCTATCGCCATCGCACAATTATCGCCATGATTCATTGTATGTAGAGCCGTTACCTCCATACCAAATGAACACCATAGACTGTTGATTACAACATTAAAAGTTTTAAAACCTTATCCTACTCCTACTAATCACACTATCAATAGATATAAAGGCCTGGAGCTGACTGGCAACGTAGGTACGTTTAAGAATCATCAACCTATATCATTTGCTGAACGTAGGTCAGTAAATGCAGGAAGATAAGAATTTTATTAATTCTCAATGCAAACGAAGTTGCGGGCGTCAGCTGGGAAAACCTAGTTTAAATGCGAAAAACTTTGTGAATATGGATGGATGTGGATTTCTATTTGTTCTTTAATCGATTTGGCTAAAATTCGGTATGGCTTATGATCAGGAAACAATAAAGGCTTCTGTTCATTTCTGCTTTATTATGTCTGGCAGAAGGTGTGAAAAGTAGAGTATGACCCTCTGGGTTAAGCCTGTCTTCGTCTTGGGCAGCTTGAACCCTGAGTGTAACGAGGGACTCAGTCAACTCCTGAGCGAAGCGAGGGAGTTTTGTAGAGTCCTGAGTGAAGCGAAGGGTTCAATATGCCGCCCGCGACATAAGACACTGCTCTATCCCCTTGGTGCATAATCTACTATTAAAAGTCCTAAAGAGTTGTTCTGTAAAATGTATTCAGTGGGTATAACAATACTTTAGAGATTTCATTGGATGCTCACGCCAATACTTATAACGCGGTGCCAATTAGCCTGCACCACAGTCCTATTATTGCCATCGCTGTGCCGCCAATTCCCACATATTCATTTACGAGTAGCTGATGCAGTGGCAGAACAAATTATTGGTTAAGTAATTGTTGTAAAAAAACACGGTGTAGCGATGGGTTTTCAGACAGATATATGGTTTCTAGTTAAAAATATGAAGGTATAACGTTTTGTAACCTTTTTATCTAAAAAATATGTGCGACCTTTTTAAGATCATAAAGTTTTTATAAAAATTATAACGAAAAAAATATTATTAATTATTATCACACTATAGAAAATAGCATGAAGCAAGTCCATTTTTAAGATTCATTAAGCATTTTCACGTTACTTTTGAATTTTTATCAATGATTTAAATAAACTATAATCTAACATTACCTAATACTTTTACTTTGGACTGTGATTATAATAATAACAAATAAACGTCACAACGCCAATTATTGAAGAATATTTCTCTTCTTTAAAGTCAGGTAAAAATGCAAAATGCCATATAAAACTGAAGTGTTTCACTCTCGACTGTGCGGAGGCAGCAACATGCCTTATCTACATCGAATGCTCTTATACACACTCGAAGCTGTGTCGAAAGCCGTCGCAAATTGGACAGCTAATAAACAAAGAACGTCGCGTGTGGAAAAATACTGATCCTAGCTTAATTACAAAGGAAACTCATAGTCATAGTGCTTATTACTTTAGAAACTGATTAATATGGAAACATGTTTATAGCTTAATCACGTCAAAACTTCTGAACCGATTGGACATAGGTCAAGACATAAGGCTATTTTCAATTGACTTCATAATAGGAGGAGGTTCTAAATTCGGTTGTGTTTTTTTTTTTTAATGTTTGTTACCTAAGAACTTCCGCATTTATCAACCGATTTGATAAAATATTGAAAGATGTTACTTTCAGATTCGTCCCATATAAATTTCATTACAAACGTTTTTAAATCTGTAAAAAATAAATATCAATAATTAAAAACTGTTCAAAATATGTAATTTAAGTAAATGAAAATACGTATTTTGCTTTCCTGTGACTTTTCAGGGGTGTTTGTTTACGCTAACTTTAATCTTTCATGCGAACAAATCAATTTTTTAAAATATTTTAGAGTAATTTTCACTTTAAATTACTGGTGAATAGGTACTCAAACTATTTAGCTGCTAAAAAGGATATAAACACCCATGAGTACTTAAAATAAAAGCTGTGACGTACTGAAGAGCACGTCACTGAGTTTCAATGGGCTTATACAGTACGCGCCACATAACTACGGGTGTAAGTAGAGCGTACTATGACGCTTGAAGTTTCGCTCTAAATACAAAATAATGGCGCTAGCTATTTTGCTTGCTTGTGGTAAAGCGATGTCTACGCAATGTCTACGCCACACCGTAGACTTGTTTCGTAGTACAGTGCTACGTCAGAGCTACGATAGAAGTTACAGTATTATTGTAAATGCAAACGTTTGTATAGAGTGATATTAGTTCCATAGTCACGCTAAAACTAATAAACCTAACTAAATTCTCCCAGGTGTCGGTTTCGTCGTCGTAGCGCGTGCGCATCACGGCGGGCCTCCCCGCATCCGGCACGAAGCTGTCCGCCAGCAGCAGCCGCCACCGCAGCGCCGCGATCAGCGCCGCCTGCACACACACCGAGCGTCAGGGCGGGGGCGCCTCACCCCGGGCGGGGGCTGGGGCCGGGGTGGGGAGGGGTCACCTGCAGCGCCTCGTGGTCGCGGCGCTCGGCGTCGTGCGCCTCGCGCTGCTCTACCATCTCCTCGCGCAGGCACGCGTACTTCGACAGGCACTAAATTCATAATTGAAATTAAGATAAAGATAAATATATTGGTACAAAAAAAGGGTTAAAACATTATGGTTAGGTATCTCATTTACTTTTATTATGATGGCTTGTGTGGCATAATTTGGTTTGCTTTGGACTTGTACTTTTTTAAAGGATAAAAAGAAACTTGAACTGTGAACTAAACGGTAAAAGTATAGGCACATGCTCGGTTAGGTACAGCACCACGCCCATACGCTTATTTTTCAAGCTTACTTTAAACACATACCTAGTAATGTTACGTGCACTGTATAGTATAACTGCTACCATGTATATCACACACACGTAAAGCCCTTATTACCCACTCTTAATAACTCTACGAACTCAACTGTATACCTACTCATAATTTAGCATATTTCCTCGGTTGAGTGTTCTTGTTATAATTTATGCGCATTATATGCAAAGAATCGCTGAATGCTACAAAATTCACTTCGATGGAACTGAACGCTGAATAGAGCCTGGAAGTGGTCCACTTTAAAATTCACGGTTCGCTTTTTGACAACTTTATTTAAAAAATGATTTGATTTTAATTATGAATAAAAAAATAAAATTCGTATCTCAGTGTATTTCGGATTCAAATTTTTAGACAAATCGGTTGACTAGTTTTGATTTGATTGAAGAACAAACATACCTAATTCTACATCCATTCATCTGTCCCCACAAAAATTAACTAGTTTCTGCCTCCGATTGCACTTGAGTGGTATCAAAATAAAAAGTTTTCCATGTCCTTTTCAAGATCTATCTATACCCATACTCAGGCAACATTTTTTTCTTATCGATAGACAATCGTTTGATACCTTACCTGATGGTAAAATGAACATGTTGCACTAATCAATGTATCTATGCATCCATTTTTAGAAACTTTCGATACTTAGGTGCTAGGTTTTTTTTAACCTTATTGTATCGACATCATTGCGGTGCGGGCAAGCACTGGATGCGCCTTGCACAACACCGAAACAAGTGGCGTTATAAAGAGGAGGCTTATAGGCTAGGAGGCCCAACAGTGGGTGCAGACGGGCTGATATGATGATGATATTATATCCTACTTTTGGGCAAAACCATCTTCCACTTTTTCGGTCGCTAGCCGCCTCCCACCTACAGACTAGGTAGTATCATAATAATATTGAATTCGAAATAGACCTTACAATAAGTGTAAGAGCGAGGTGTAGAGGTGTAAGTCACCCCCGTTTTAGCTGATTGCCGAGGAAGGTCCATTGTTCTCGCTTCCCCCACGTTCCCGGGTGCAGCCTTTGTCGCCGGTCTGACACTTGACAGCTTGTTTTGTGGTATTATGTTTTGAGAAAAACAGCATCAAGTATTGGAACTCTGCGTTGAAACAAACAGAGGGGTATTTTATTTTGATGCATTGATTGATGCCATGCTCGGGTTATTTACACTGTAATTCAATTTACTTATATACTTCAAGCGGCGTAAATATGTAGGTCTTGATAGGTCGTACATGTTTGAGCCCTTTGGGGTCGAGACCCTAGGTCCATGGGGAATGGGAGCCTTCCGCGTTTTTAAAATTTTGTCAGAGCGTCTGGTCGAAGCGACGCGTGATCAGAGGGCTGGCAGCTATCTGGGCCAAAGAATAAGCCTTGCTATACAAAGAGGCAATGCAGCCAGTATCCTCGGCACGCTGCCATCGGGTATCGAGTTGGAGCAGTTGAGCTACCTATAGATCGTTTGCAACGGTCTATGGGTGGCCCAATTGTTTCCTTTTGTAAATTTTGTAATATACCTATATATAGATAGTTTTTATATAACTTAAGACCATTTACTTATATAAATAAGTATAAATTAAAATGTATACTTACATTAAGGTAGGTTAGGTACAAACATAATTTATAACTATCACTAGTTAAAACCCACAACCTAAAACCTTCGTTTGAGTAGCGAATTAACAACATTATTTTCTTATATAGTGTGCACGACGGCCAAACACCCGCCTTACAAGCGCCGACCACGTGTAGCCGATCGATTAAGAAATTTCCATTGTAAATAAATATTGTTAGGTAGGGCCCGTAGCGTAGGAACTAATTGTAATGTCTGTCGGTGTAAATAAAGAAAGTTTGTAGAAGATAGGTTATTGTTAAGTTTCGGGTTATTGCTTTTTTAATGTTTTTGTATGGTCCGTAATGCTCATTGTTGTGATTTTAAATATTTTAGTTTTTAACATTTCTAATACCAGTAATGTTTAGTGGTACCATAAACCCATGGAATTTGTCTATTTTTAGTATTCAGTTTATTATTGCCAGCTGATGAAGCGATGAAGCGAGACAAAGGCCTAGCGAGAAGAAATAGTAATAAATAGTTAAAAAATAAGATGTTTCGCACGCAGCTGGCCCATAGACTTTGACCGTGAGACGGTGTTTGCCGCCACAAAGGAATTCGGATCCCGTTAGGTTCCTGGCCCTCCTTGTCAGCGCCTCTAATTATAGTGTGATTTTCGGGATGCTTGCGAATTCGTGGTATATTCTAGGGAAAGGGCATTGATAGGTATGGGCTTAGTTGAGAGCGAAATATGACCTATATGGATATGAAAAGTATATGGAAAATGTATGATCTCGCTATGCCATAACTCACACACCTCTACTTAGCACAAAACCCGTAACCCTTCTACAAATCTACAGTGTATATGTTTGTATAATTTTATTGTTCCCTTAGTGATAAGATTATTTTATTTGGCTAAGTACTTATTTTGATATGGCTAACTCCTGGAAATAAGTACTTTTAGTTAGGTAGGTAGGTATAGTACGCCTACGATTTTGTGCACCACTTAAGATACACCTACTAAGATACCTATTAATGTAAACAGTTTTAGACATACCTATACCATAAATATTATTATAAGATTATTATGTAATTTAGAGATAAGAATTATTGAAATAAAGGATTGATGATAGAGAGAGGTAGAGATACGACGCCGCCACAGTCATCCCTTTCTTGCCGCCCCGAAGGGCGATAATATAAAATAGGGCGCGTCGACGCGCGCCTCAGAGTTCAGCGGGATTCCGACGGCGAACCGTGGAATCACGTTGAAGCTTTGTGCCTGGCCAGAGTCGTTTAGTGCGAACACGACGACTCTGTGCACTTACGAGCTCAACGCGGAGTTCGTATTATTAGATCGTTTAGAAGTCGGTAGCGTTCGTAGCTCTATCTCTCTACCAATATCGTAACGTTCATGTGTAATCAACAGTTTTCTTTTGTTTCTCTCTGCCCCCAAATCCTACGCCTATAGTTTATAGAATTTACAGTCCATTAGATCGAATATTAGAACAGGACCAGAGTTCGTGATCGTGTACATTGGTCCTTCGCGAAGCCGGATTAGGGTTTATGTGCAGTTAAGTGAATGTGAGTTCAAAAGAACTGAAGAAAGATGCCCGTTACGAGAAGCGGATTGGGGAAAGAAGAGTCGAGCCCTGGTGCCAGCACGACGATGGCTGGCACGGAGACCAGCGACTCAAGCACCGCCAGCACCACCTACGCGATGGTGCAGCCAGAGGAGGCCGTTTCGGAGGTAAGTTCCCACCGGTCAACATTAGCGCCACGGTCGCGTAAATCGACGAGTTCGCGGAAGCAGTACCTGGCCACCCTGCAAAACAAAGAAAAGCTATTGGAACTTCGGGCTGCGGAGATTAAGGTTGCCCAAGCAGCCGCCAAGGTAGACCGGGAGCTCGAGGAGGTAAGGCAAAAACGGGTGCAGGCGATGAGTGATTGTGATTCAACAGATGAAAATGAGGTGCAGGATGACCTTGCATCGGTACGAATCAACACGTGGCTACGCGAGCCACAACCTTCGGCGGGGCAGGATAAGCCCAGTGACGACAATCCTACTAATGAGGTAAGAGAAAACCGGTCTGTGAGGGATGGACGAGGAGTGCAGAGGTCCTGTGCTGAAAGGATGCACGGACCGCGAGCAGAACGAAAGCTTGATGCACCGCGTCTAGCTACGGACACGGAAAATCTTACGACGGCGAGGTCGATCACACGTGTAGACGAAGGTAAGTTTAGGTTTAACTTTGAGCTCCCGGAGTTTCACGGACATCACTACGACTGGTTGGCGTTTCGATCAGCGTTCGAAGACAGCGAGAGTGCCTTCAGTCGAGCTGAAAATGTAATGAGACTTCAAAAGTGCCTCCGAGGACCGGCTAAGGAATGCGTATCTTTTATATTGGCGAACAAACGTGAACCGCAGGCTGTTATGAGAGCTCTCGAGCTAAGGTTTGGGCGACCAGAGTCTTTAATAATGGCTGAGCTTGATAAGCTGAAGCAATTACCACGACTAGCTGGCGGCGATAGAGAGGTATGTATATTCGCTTGTAAGATTAACAACGTGGTAGCTACGGTCGAGGCAATGGGAAAAGAGGCCTATCTTCATAGCCCCGAAATGAGCAGAGCGATCCTGGACAAGCTGACTCCCATCATGAGAAGTAATTATTATCGTTTCGAACGTAGTTGTAAGGACGACATGCCAATGTTAAAAAAGATATCGGCGTTTTTGGAAGAGGAGGCGGAGATGTGTAGCAAACACGCGCTGCCGGAGCAGATCTACGAAGGAGAGAGCAAGGGCCGAGAAGGAAACAGACGGCCACAAAAAGCCTTCGTAGCGGCAGTGTCAAATGTAGATTGCCCAATGTGTAAAAAAAGTCATCCTCTGACTAGTTGTCCCGATTTTATAGATTCTAGTCTCGAAAGAAAATGGGAGATTGTCAGGAAAAGTGCTTTCTGTTTCCTGTGTTTAAAGGGAAAACACAGATGTAATGTATGTAAGGCTCCTCTGTGTGACAAGGATGGATGCGGAAAAAGGCATCACCGCGCTTTGCACTCTGATGTAAGAGTAATCGAACACGCGACTCCCCGCTTAGAGACGGCGGCGTCGGTCACGACTGACCATGGGACTCACCACGCGTACCTTAAGATTGTGCCGATAGAGCTGAGTACACCTAGCAAGATGGTAAGTACATACGCATTATTAGATGAAGGCAGTACACTCACCTTTATTGATGAGTCACTCGCACAGGCCTTGTGTGTGAGAGGGCCAACCAACACGCTATGGCTTAAGGACGCAAACGGTGGAGAGGCCAGACACGAGCGCAGTCAACGAGTAAGCTTGCGGGTGAAAGGTAAATACACGGCGAGCGAGTACATCATGCACGACGCGCAAACGGTGAGAAATTTGAACTTTACCAAGCAGACCGTGCCCAGACGTGAACTGGAGGGCTGTGATCATCTGAGAGAGCTGATTGACGAGCTGATATATGATGACGCGGAACCTAAGGTAATTATAGGCCAAGATAACTGGCACCTTATTGTCTCGCGTAAGATAAAGGAGGGACGTCACGGACAACCCGTCGCTTCGCTGACTCACCTAGGTTGGGTGTTTCATGGCAACGTCATCAAAGCTGACGATAAGGTAAGTCATTTCTGTGGGCATGTATCAGGTCGACTTGAGAAAGAGCAAGCGATTCAGATTCTCAAAAGGACGAGCCAGTTAGACCAGACAAAGTTCAAACCAAACGGCATCGAGATGGCGTTCGAGCGACCCATATGTTCAAAGGTAAACTCGGCCGAAGGCAGCGAACTGTCAGTTGAGTTATTTGAACACAAAGGAGACTCGATAACATCGGCGCTAACAAAGGAACATAAGAACAATGCTGAGGATTGCCCGGCAGCGGCCGCAGCCATTGTTCGGAAACGCAGCGTGAATCGCTACCTACCGAGCTCTCCAGTGAAAGAGGAGGCGAGCGAGGTTGATCAAAAGGTAAGTAGCATGCACAATCAAATAAGCATCGAACGAGGAGGATGGACAACCATGCGTGATAATGTGTTGAGTGATTTGGTGCCCACGAAGGAGGCTACTATCGCCATCGGCGGGAGAGGCGCTATGATAGAGACGGCGCTCGGGCCCCGCCGGATGGTAGGTATCGACGAGACATCATGTCAGGTAGCCGCGCGGACAACACAGCTAGAGGTCACGGCGAATGTTTGCCCTCCTACGAAGCAGAAAGCATTAAAGGCGGCCCGCGCAGAGCAAAATCCGACGGGAACGCGGACGCGAGCTAAAATCGTAAGTTGTAAATATATTGTGTACATGAATGGCATTAACAGATGCATTTCAGGCCTCCCGCAAAGCTCGATCATAGTGAAACCACCCCGTGCGAAATTAGGTCAGCGCAATAGCTTCATCGCAGAGGTCAAGCGGCTGAAGGCTAGAGTGCTTTCGGGTGGCAGCGATCGACAGGCTGTACTTGGTGCAATACGTGAGCGCAAAAAGTGGTTGCGCTCAAAAGGGCGCATACGGAAGGCGCCGGGCGGAGAGGTCAGAGCGACGCACACTGTTATGCGAAATGGTAAGTACACTTACGTAAATAAATTCATACATCGCGTTCATAGACAAATGAATGACGGCGGCGTCAGAACGATGACGAAGACATTTCGTGCACGTGTATGTATCGCGAAGACACGCCCAGCCGTATGTGACGCGATTAGATGTTGTATGAAAATGATTTGTAGGCTGAAGAAAGCCAAAGCGGGGAGGTTTGCCACTGGCGACCTATCGGCGGCACGTGTAGCCCGCCACACTCGGCCGTTTTCCCACAGTGGGGTAAACTACATCGCCCCACTGACTGAGATAGTGGGAAAGCGGCGCGGCACGCGTTATGTGGACATTTTAATGTGTGTAAGTTCCAGGGTCGTGCAATCGAATGTTATCCCTTTGCTAAGCGTCGATTCCATCATCCACGCTTTGAGGCACTGCTGCGTGACGCGCAGGTGCCATACGCAGGTAGCGAGGGACAACGCGACATGCACCTACGGTTTTGAAAAGGAACTCCGGCAGGCTACACAGAATGGTCTGCAACACGAGGCGGTGAACCGCCAATACACGGTGGCGAACCGCGGTTACGAGGCGGCGAACCGCCAGAGCAGCTGGCGCTTTATCCCGCCAGCGGCGCCATTTACGGGTGTCGCATTGGAGCGCATGGTGTGCTCGATCAAACGAGCGCTGCGCTGCACCCTCAATGAGAAGGCGCCATCAAACGAGACTTCGGCAACCATTCTAGCCGAAGTCGGGAACACTGTCAACTCGCGGCCACTAACTCGCGTGGCAGTTGACACCGACGAGCATCAGACGTTGACTCCGGACGCCATCTTGTTGGGAGTCAACCATCATGTCCCGGTTCCGGGGACATGCACCGACGACAATGCAAGCGCCCAGCACTGGGGGCGCGCGCAGTACCTAGCGGGCACGATCTGGCGCCGCTGGGTACTAGAGTACCTACCTACACTGCAACACCGGCGGGAGCTGGCGGCCTCAGGCCGAGCTCCCAACATCGGCGATCTCATCCTGAGTGAGGACGAGAACTCTCCGCGCAACGCATGGCAGCAGGGAGTCATCACCCGGACGAGTGACTGGCAAGGACGGGCAGGGTCGAGGCGTGGACCTACATACGAGCGGGGGCCACACACTACGAAGACCGACGAGGGAAGTCGTCGTGCTACCGGTAGGGCGCGAGATCGCGCCGGCGGGAGAATGTGCACGACGGCCAAACACCCGCCTTACAAGCGCCGACCACGTGTAGCCGATCGATTAAGAAATTTCCATTGTAAATAAATATTGTTAGGTAGGGCCCGTAGCGTAGGAACTAATTGTAATGTCTGTCGGTGTAAATAAAGAAAGTTTGTAGAAGATAGGTTATTGTTAAGTTTCGGGTTATTGCTTTTTTAATGTTTTTGTATGGTCCGTAATGCTCATTGTTGTGATTTTAAATATTTTAGTTTTTAACATTTCTAATACCAGTAATGTTTAGTGGTACCATAAACCCATGGAATTTGTCTATTTTTAGTATTCAGTTTATTATTGCCAGCTGATGAAGCGATGAAGCGAGACAAAGGCCTAGCGAGAAGAAATAGTAATAAATAGTTAAAAAATAAGATGTTTCGCACGCAGCTGGCCCATAGACTTTGACCGTGAGACGGTGTTTGCCGCCACAAAGGAATTCGGATCCCGTTAGGTTCCTGGCCCTCCTTGTCAGCGCCTCTAATTATAGTGTGATTTTCGGGATGCTTGCGAATTCGTGGTATATTCTAGGGAAAGGGCATTGATAGGTATGGGCTTAGTTGAGAGCGAAATATGACCTATATGGATATGAAAAGTATATGGAAAATGTATGATCTCGCTATGCCATAACTCACACACCTCTACTTAGCACAAAACCCGTAACCCTTCTACAAATCTACAGTGTATATGTTTGTATAATTTTATTGTTCCCTTAGTGATAAGATTATTTTATTTGGCTAAGTACTTATTTTGATATGGCTAACTCCTGGAAATAAGTACTTTTAGTTAGGTAGGTAGGTATAGTACGCCTACGATTTTGTGCACCACTTAAGATACACCTACTAAGATACCTATTAATGTAAACAGTTTTAGACATACCTATACCATAAATATTATTATAAGATTATTATGTAATTTAGAGATAAGAATTATTGAAATAAAGGATTGATGATAGAGAGAGGTAGAGATACGACGCCGCCACAGTCATCCCTTTCTTGCCGCCCCGAAGGGCGATAATATAAAATAGGGCGCGTCGACGCGCGCCTCAGAGTTCAGCGGGATTCCGACGGCGAACCGTGGAATCACGTTGAAGCTTTGTGCCTGGCCAGAGTCGTTTAGTGCGAACACGACGACTCTGTGCACTTACGAGCTCAACGCGGAGTTCGTATTATTAGATCGTTTAGAAGTCGGTAGCGTTCGTAGCTCTATCTCTCTACCAATATCGTAACGTTCATGTGTAATCAACAGTTTTCTTTTGTTTCTCTCTGCCCCCAAATCCTACGCCTATAGTTTATAGAATTTACAGTCCATTAGATCGAATATTAGAACAGGACCAGAGTTCGTGATCGTGTACATATAGTACCTACGCGCTTATAGTTCTTAATATCTCGTATTAACTTAACTATCTCGTAACATACCGTCAAAATTTCAAGTCTCTACGTTCAGTGGTATAACTTGTGCGTCTTTCGGTCAGTATCATCAGTGCCTTTCATCGTCATACTCTTGCGTTAGTGCACACCTACTAAGTATCTAACTAGATGGTAAATAATGTAAGCAATAACTTTGTGACTGCTTTAGCAAAACAATTGGCTGAAGTGTGCGTTCTTAACAGCCATTGTTCTGCCTCATCCTGCTTTCACCGTTCACAGGAACACTCAGAACTATCACGAAAATGAGATCCTACATCAAAATGAAGAGTAGGAAACAGGATCGATAGACTGCGAGTGGCCATTAGTGCGAAGGGCTCTTGAGGTCTCACCCGTCGAGGGCTCTTCAGTGCCCTGCTTTGTGCTGCATGACATTCATGACATCACATCGGATTCGGGGCTCGTGTTTCAAAGAACTTCTATAAATCTATTTTGGTTCGTAGTTTGCTAAGACGTTAAGTGCAAAAGCTCGCCAGTGCCTCCGGGCTTCTCATATACAGGGTGTGTCGTAAAGAGTGGATAATCCTTTACCGGCGGTTGAGGGACATCACGACTGTTCAGATAATAAATATATAATTCCTGGAAAACTGTGCAATGCTCTAGCAAAACAGATTGAGAAAATTCCTTGATTTGTAATCTTGGCATCAAAAAGAGTGGAGAAAGGTAAGGAAATATTTTTTTTATATATTTTATTTACTGCTCAGTCATGATGTCCCCTCCGCCCCTCAGGTAAAGGATTATCCACTCTTTATGACACACCCTGTATAAGACTAAGTGCTGGCCATTGCCGAGTGGTATCAGTAAAAAGTAGCTTGTATCTTTTTCTAGCTCATTACAGATATTGAATTTCAGCTTAATCGGTTCTGTACCTTTGGTTACTAACCATCTATTATTCTTCCTCACAAACTTTTACCTCTAGGTATATTGTTAATAGGATAGCATAGCAGTATCGCGGTAGGTATACATACAAGTGGCGGTCAAAGCAAAGACACAAGCCGAATTTAGCACAACTGAAACATTTATTATTTTACGTTAAAGTTAACAATTGGAACGCGCGAAGCGTGTCGCGATAGCTGGACGGAAGTGCCGCGCGGATAACGGGCCGGAACGCGCGGTTCCGCCGTGCTCTCCACACACTCGGAAACGCGACTTGGGATTATAAGCGATAGGTTACTGATCCTATTCCCACCACACACTCGGAAAGGCGACATGGGGATAATAAGCGGTAAGTTGCCGATTATAGCGATGCCCGGACTAATAGTAGGAGCTTACAGCATCAGTATAAGTGTTATTGAGGTTCGAATACTGCGCTGACACGTACCTACTTGTACTTGACTTCCTTGATACCTATTTAATGTTTTATGTAAATTATGTTTTAGCTTAGTCTTTGCTTTGACCTATTTAATTTATTGAAAATTTGCAATAGGGGTTAATTTTTGTACGTTTTTAGTTCGTTATTGGACAATTTTGTTTACAGCCTGTCATCCACTTTGCCTTTTTCATAAAGGGTTTCCTATAACATTGAGGTCACTCGCTGTGAATTAAGATCCTGCCATTTTTCCGTCTTATGTTGGCATCGTTATTTTAGCAGCGGCAGTCTACATCAGTTCCGTTTTGTTATTCATCTCTATGTTTCAAATAGCTTAGATAGAAACGAGTTAGCATACAAATGTAGGTTACCGCATTACCCCGTAGGTAATTAGTGTCGGGCTCGGCGGGCACGCCAGCGAATAAAGCCGAAACACAACTGAATATTAAGCAAAGGGGTAAATTATAATGAACCTCAATAATTCTGGTGCGAAAATGCAGCGCGAGAGAGCCGTGAAGCTAGGAATTACTGAGATTTTAATTCTGTATTCATAGCATTTCGGCCAAAATTGCGTTACAACTTGCATCACCCAAATTGCAATTTGAGCTAACAACTTTCTAGGGAAGCAGCTGTATTTAGGATGGTTAGGGTTAGTTCAGTTCCGGAGGAGTTAAGCTATACTAGAGCTATTAATAAGTAATTCTACCTACATACAATGACGGAAATCGATAAGACGAAACGAAGAGTATTTTTTTTGAGTTAAAAGGTTGAGTATTCGCCTGAGTATCAACTTTCTTTCGTACCTCAGTGTGCCACGCTACAACCATTGTAACCGCCCACCAATGTGCCTTCACGCACGGGTACGTGTCTACATCGATTATCGTAATGTATTTACATCATAAAATAGGTGTATGTGATTATTTCCACCATCTTGTGTATTATAAAAATGAAATGCTGTACGTTACTCGTTAACACTCAAAAACGGCTTGACCGATTTGAATACCTATTTTTTTATAAGGCTGTTCTAACGGCAATTCTACGTTGGATGGTTATAATATTATATTAATTTATTTAAAATAATTACATGTAAATCAACACTCCGGTGACTTCAATAGGGGGAACTATTTAATTTATCTGTGGGTGGTAATACTTATTTACAAACTATCCATCAATTTGTAGCTTAGCTACATAAACCACCTCAACTTTAAATAAACCACAATGCAGATCTCAATCAACTGCAATCACTCACATGAGAAATTCCACTCGATTGAACATTCACCGGACGATAACGCAATGGAACGCCACTTCCGGCGCGACACCTTCCTCTACTTCCGGCGCGTTATCTATGGCCGGTGCATCCTGAAACGAGGATTAATATTCCCCAGCGCATTCCGTTG
This sequence comes from Lobophora halterata, assembly GCA_932526365.1. Taxonomy (NCBI): domain Eukaryota; kingdom Metazoa; phylum Arthropoda; class Insecta; order Lepidoptera; family Geometridae; genus Lobophora; species Lobophora halterata. Next base: position 7,502,400 of record OW052012.1, read on the forward strand.
TCGTACAATCAATGTTATGTGGTGGTAAATGTGGTGTAGTACTGAATTTTAGACTGATTAAAAGGGACACTTTTATATTTATAAATTCTAGTTTATTTAGTATATATCTTAGTAGTATTTATTATATGTATTTAGATATATTTATGCAAACATTATATATATTTTCTTCTTCATAATTTTAATTTATCCATTATTATTTGTATTACTATACACGCCCCCACACTTTCCATAGCCTCTCTCTTTAAGGTTTGCTGGAAGAAAACTCTTATTAGGGTTAAGCTTGCCTTTGTACATGTCTTTTCTTTTATGATTTATACTCTAATGTGTTTGTGTCGTATAATAAAGAATTACAGAATTACAGACACTTCATCAAAAATAAAATGAATACGTACACCTACATTTTCATGCATGTAATTGACAGAAGCCTTACTAAGTTACGCCGACCCTTTAGTTTTTTTTTACCTATGAGGTTTGCTGAGGACTGTATTTTATCTTTTCCAGATACGTAGTGCTACGAAATTATGATTGTCTTGCGAAGTAGGGAAATGAGAGGACTGATGGCATTTACTTCATTAATGTCATAATTTAATATCAAATGTCTGACGAATCAGCATTATTTATTTCTATCATTTGTATTGATCACCACTTAAAAGGATATGTGAAACTGTCAGAAATGACAGCTGCCGAATTGTAAGACAGTGATAGCGCAATTAGACACCTTACCCCGAGGGAAGAGGTCAGATATAGATTTTTTACGGTCAAAAGTAAGGGACGTAAGCGACAAATGATAAAACATCGTATTGCTTGAAAATTATTGAATTAAAAAAAAAACCTTTTACATTTATCGAAGTTCTGTGATTACTCACTCAATAGTATAAAAATAAACCGTAAATATTCTCTAAATTCGGAGGATGGATGTAAATCAGATTTTAAGAGGGCCTATTTCAAAAAATAAATCTATCGAAAAAAGTTTCGCCAATCGTGTTTCTGTCTTACATTTATTTAGATTATATCCTCAAGTAATCACTGTATTATCATCAAGTTTGTAAACCGTACCGTTACCGAGTAAGAATGAAACGCAGCGACTCCAAATTTTCACATAGCCTCATAGGCCATTATGAATTTATGATTGTTACACGCACAGGACTAATGGCATAAACTTCATTATTGTCATAATTTGATGGCCACTGTGGAAATATCTGACAAAACAGCATTATTTATTTATATCATTCGTATTGATCACCACTCTAAGGCCTTAATGAAAGCTTACGAAAAGCCAAGCACTAATCAGGTCTTGGCTCTAAATATGAAGAACTTGCGCATAATTGTAAGAGCCTTAACAGGACACTGTTGCTTGAATAAGCACATGTTCAACTTAAGGCTAAGCGAAACGCGCTCCTGCAAGAAATGCAGTGAGGCAGATGAAACGCCCCTTCATTTTTTGAAGGAATGATGACCGCTAATGCATAAGCGCAGTATTTATCTGGGAAAACACATATTAAGCCCTGATGAATTAGTTGAGCTTCCTCACAAAAAACTCCTGCAGTTCATCATAGCGGCAGGGTTTAGTAAGGAACTTTAACCGCATAGATCCAAGTGGCGAGCACAATAGACCGACAACTGTCGCAGTGTCACTAAAGCCGCAAATCAATAATAAAAAAAAAATTGATCACCACTTATACAAGGTATAAAGGCCAGCATTAAGAATTTTATTATTATTACACGCACAATTTTCACAGTCAAACCAATCAATTGATTGAAATGTAATTATAATAATTGGATACCTACACATTTATATTTGACCCTCGCACCAATTAACTTGATGTGATGACGACCTGCATGATAATGAATGCAGATGTCTGATGACAATCACGCGTGATGGCGTGATATGAGTAATTACTGAATGAAACACAACGTCCGACGAAATGAACTCAAATACAAATGGAAATCGTAAAACCGATTTTTCCACCAATCTCGAGATAAATATTTTACTTTACATAGACAACACAAATTTGAAACTAGGTGTACATATCGACTTTTGCAAATCCTGTTCCAGAAGGAATTTTCAGGTTTTTGTTTTTTCAGTCGATGCGGGATTTTTTTCTGATTCCAAATATCAAAAAATGTTTTTTCGAAAATCTGCACATAACGTGTTTGGCAAGCGCAGCGAAGATTTACAATATACATCCACGGTACATTTGGTAGGTATCTATTTGGAGGTAGGTAAATACGATAGATTATCCTAAGCTCTACCGTGGTACAGGTAGAAATTAACTAATTACCTAAACATTGTTTTTTGTTTTATATTTCAGTCATAGGCAAATTCTAGGTGTTTCTATAAAACTCATATTCTAACCTAGTAAAAAATCTGAACCTACATTCTTTACGACATGGTATGTAATATAGTCCGATATGGTATTATAATTTATCACTTTTTGATCTGACTGTACTAAACAGCTTTGTTATTTTGATGGTGTCCGAATCGTCAGTGGAAAAATATTGATTTTTAAAAAGTGTCATTTCGGACACAGTGTCCGAATATATTGTGTCCGAATCGTCAGCAACTCAATCAAATCATTCTAACATCTTACAGAAATAAAATTTGGTCCTATAGGTAGGTTAGGTACAGTCATTTGCACATTCATTAAATAAAACTAGGTAAAAATACTGTAACGTACGAGTAAGTGTATAATGTGGGCCAAGTTAATTAAATTTTTCGTACCCACCACATTTTGCACTCAACTGGAAAATTAAAACGTGCACTCAATGTTCCAGCAAAGCAGTACTTTTCTTTTTTTTTTACTAGAAAAAAGCATACCGAACGATATTTCTCAATAACAAAAATTTGAGAACAATCGTATCATATTTTTATTTAATGAACGCAATCTAGCTACGCTCAGAAAATTATATAGGGAGATGAAAATACTATTTCCTCATTTGTTGGAACTAAACATACTTACGGCTTTTTAACAGACTGCGAAGAGGGTAATAATGTTCATGATATAGTATTACAGTTTTAGGTGAAAAGTAGCAAAAACTGGAGCAAAATGTCTGTCAGGCTTGCGCTGCATCGGGAGAAAAACTTCTGATAGACATGAATACCCTTTCAGAGGTCTGATGGAAGTGCAGCGCTACATGCGGTCGGAGTGGGAAGCGCCGAACCATGATATACTTTTAACCTTTCGGTAAGGAAAGGCTTTTTCTGATTATGTGATTGAAAGCAATCTACCTACTGGGTGGGTACTTGTATAAAGAAATGTAGAGCCTATTTTGTACTAGCTGACACCCACAACTTCGTTTGCGTTGCGGATTTTCAAAATTCCTTTCTTAATACTCACTTTCAGCTATTGACGAACACATCCTCGAAGTTTCAAGTCTCTACGTTTAGTGGTTTGTACGTTGTATGTTAGTCAGTCAGTCACATATTGATTGATGTTGTAATTTTCTCGTTACCTTCATCATAATAACAATTAAACTTGTCTAAATATAAGTATCGTATCTCGATACGATATTATCCTTAAATATTTTATATTTAATTATATATATATTATTTTATAAATATTTTATCTGAATCAAAAGGAAGCCATTTGGCTTTCTTTATACAGATACAGATAAAATATTGAGTAGAAATAGACTTCAAAAGGGCCTTACGAGTCGCAGTGAAAGGGCTTTCGTAGTCTTTTATGTTTCTCAAGAGTCGGTAGCTAAGTGCTGGCTGAAATATTCACGCGATGTTGCGGTTTTCAAGTAGCATTATCACATAAGTACTACTTTATTTATTACATTAAAACTTTATTTTCTGTTAGTATTGGAAAAAATATATTGCAGGATTAAGCTAATTCGCCTGTCCAGAACATACAGTCGCTTTGGCCGAAATCAGTCAAAGGTACAAAATTAAAAATCTACGGCGTGCGGCGGCCAGAAAAGTCACAGGCTTGCTAGTTAATCACAAAGAATCAAAAAGCTGGCTCTTTGGATAAACGTGGGATCTGAATAACTATTAGTTGCCTATAGAAGAGACGTGAGTGTAGGCAGCTTACGGCAACAATGTGGCGTTTTCCCCGAGTGTCACTCGACACATGAATGGGGCCATTAGAGCCACGTACCGTGCACCGCAGCTACAAGACTACCGCTCTACTCCGACGCATTCATACTTTACCGTGTTTTGACATAGGAGGCATGTGTTTTTTTTAGAATAAGTAGGTATAATAAGTATATTTACAACAAATTATATAAATATATTTAGTAATAAATCCGCTCAATTTCCAAACAAAGGCTTTAATTAACTCAACTTTAGTTTAACTAAACCAAAGAGTCAAAGAACAGAAAACCTAAGTTTAAAGATACGACACGTGTTTCGCCTCTACACGAGGCATCATCAGGAGGTGTGGACTCGCCGAAGTTTGAAACGAGAGTCCACACCTCCTGATGATGCCTCGTGTAGAGGCGAAACCGCAAAGTAACGCCTGAATCAATCAAGTATATTTACTTATTCTTAAAAGTAACTCAAATTACATGTTGATTGTTTGCACTCCTTTGAAAGGCCTTTAATTATTTTTCTACAGGGTAAAAACTTTCGCGATGTACTCAACTTATACAATACATACAATGCAATAGTGCCGTGTCGGCCGCGCAGGAAATGTATCCTTTGTCACAAAGCGCCTGAAAGCTGACGGCTGAAGAATTGCTTGCTGCGAATAGTAAACCGCGAAGCGCATTGTTTATTTCACCATTCAACTGTGACGTAGAAGTATTACTTATTATATTTTCAATCCTGCTTAATTCAAAAAGAAAAGTGTGTAAGAATGGCAGGATTGATTTATCCTTGTTGACAAAACTACTGAACCGATTTAAGTTGGACGAAATTCGGCATGGATGTAGTTTTACTTACAAAACCTAATAAAGTCATTGGATTTTCTCAATAACCGTTATTTATACATAAACCTACTTCAAGTACCTACCTACTTATTATAAATAATGAATAGGTCGTTCGTAAACAATTATTATGCGACCAGTGTGTGCATGCATCGATATTCATACCTAAACCTACATAATAACTCTTTGATAAGTATATGGTTTACACCAGGTTCAACATGTGGATTTTGGATGATTCGACCTGGTGTTGCCCAAATCCACTAGAAAAATCTACACATTGCGCTTAGATATAAGCTCAATTTAAAAGAATTGCAATATCCTCAACCAAATATTTGCAAACCACTAAACTACTCCACTCTCATTTTCAACACCTATTTAACTGCGAACAAACAAAATCATATATTCATGACTAAATAAACCCAGGGGCGCAGCGGGAAATCATTTCTGTTTCGTTCCACTCTCAAACTTCAGTAATAAAAGCACCGTCCACTTGTACATTTGAAAAGAAGTAGGATAAAAACAGGAAAAATGTGCCTTTGTTACACTGGTCGAGTCGCTGGTATGGTAAACTGAGATAGGTTCAGATTAAAGTTATATGAAACAAATACATGTTTAATTCTATAAAATTATAAATATTAGCAGTACCTACCTATAAATTCGTTGTCGTGTAGGTAATTCATTTTTTGGTCATTCAGATTTATTGATTTATTGAAAGGTACTCGTATTTCCTTCCTAAGGAGGTAAATTGGATGAAATTTGTGGGATTTCATCCGCTGTCTCAGTGTGATCTGACTAAAGCTATCAGGTGTTCAACCGCAGCACGCAGACTGCCAGAATTTAAATTAACCACTTCATATTCCAGTTCATGTGCTATGAAATATTTATGCGACCGCAGGGCAGCACACACATCACCCTGTATATTGATATAACCATTTATCTGTTGGTGGTTTTTGGTTAATCAAATGAGGCTGAGGTGGCAGAATATCTACATAGATATGTAGATAGATGCTAGTACACTTTATTGTACCTACACCCCGAGGTAACATACAATATAACAAGAAGCTTAAAAAAAAATAACCAAAAATAATAGAGGCTACAATGGGCCTTATCGCTAAAAGAGATTTCTTCCATGCAACCCTACACAGTAGGTGTATGTGAGCAGTATGGTTAGCATTATTCTGTTACGGTAAGAAGGGCAGGGCATGCACTGTAGAGCAGGTGATACCTACTACTGGGCTTCCCAGACTGACTATCAAAGTGAACGAGCGATCTATAGCCAATGTTGCGCCGGCTTATGACAATCAAATTCACGTGTAGTACTGTTCTGGTCATGGGACTGTTTCCTGTCTCTGCTTGCCAACCTGGAGTAGAGGTGGGAACAAGCTTCCTACTAGCATCGAGCTATATACCTACCTACCTACCCTTAATGCTTAATAATGAGATGTTTATAGGAAATAGGATGAAAATAAATAATGACCTCTACTTAAATATTTACCTGCCTATCCTTAATTTTATGAACCAAACCGCATTGTCTACGTCAACTAAAAATACCTACTTATTTACCTGCGTCTTCTTATTTTAAAAAATATTCCGAAACGTGAGTCAATAAATCTGACTGCGTATAGGTAAATTTAACACCATGACTCATTTATTTACATTACAATTACAATAAGGAACAAAATACCAAACGACGCGCTACATCATTTAAAGTCAATTTGCGAAGCGCACATCAGTGCACCTCATTCATTGACCTCATTGAACTAATAAAAAAAAATGCTTGCAACATCGTCGACCTCATCATCACGGTGAGATAGTGGGCAAAGTCAAGCCCCTTTGCGTTATAATACCCAGCTTCAAATCCCTTTAAATCACCGTCGCGATGAACGGAGAAGTTTTGCCTTTAAAAAATAGATTATATTTGTATAACTGTATGTAAGCCTAAAAATAATTTTAAGAATTACAATTTTTTGAAAGGATTTATGGCTGGGTGTCTTGTGCAAGGGGGATACTTATCTCTGACGCTGTCTGTACAATAAAAATAGTAAAAAGAACTCGCACGAATACTAATCCATAAGTAAGTACAGTATTTATATTCTACTGTCTACTGTTATCTCCACAGATATATATTTAAGTCTGTGTCTGTGGTTATTTCGATACCACACGAACGAAGCCGTGGGAAGCAGTTAGTAATGAAGTTTTCAAAGCTTAGGTACCTATACCGTAATTTAATATATATCTAATAACCTAGCTTATCGCCACAGTCAACGCCTCATTTTGAATATACCTTTACCAACAGACCCAACAGATAAACAATACACTCATGATTTTTTACTCATTGCTCAATCAATAATATTAAATTGACATCGAACTGGGAATACCCCATACCTCACAGAGCAGTGTAAGTAAACAGCCTTATTTACACATCAGGTACTTAGCAAGTTAGACAAGGTATAATACTAGTGTATGTGAATTTATTCATCAGTCCAAAAACATCAGTCGTAGAAGGAAACCAGTTGCGATATTATGGAAATCACTGTGAGTAAATAATATTTTATTTTATATTAAAAATAACAATAAAAGAACAATGCCTTGCCACACGTAGCTAGAGTACCTACCTAATGAGGTCACGGAATTGCGCCAAAAAAATATAGGGCTTAACACTTTGTATAGGTACCTAATTAATTATACAACAGCTTAATAACCACTGTTAATAACCGTGTAAACCCAAAAACAAATAAGTTTCAACAATTTTATAAACATTTCTTTTCAATAAACGCAGTTTAGTAATCTTTATTTTTCAGAATGTTGTTCTACTAACTATCGTAGCGCTTCTATGTTCTTTTGAAGTAATAAATGCCGAAGAAAATAAAGCCGATGTCAAAGAAACCAAGCCATTTAATCCTTTGGAGGATTTAATTTTAAATCAAAATAAAAAAAATGATCCTAGGAAGGAATCCTTGTCAAGAATGAAGCGGCAATACGGACCGTACTATGGAAGTGAGTTTTTTTTATACTTACAGTGATGAGACTAGCTCTAGGCGTTCTCCTGATGGTAGGTAAGAGTCCACGCCTGCCCACAACCAAAACAGTGCTGCACAGGACTTTAATTCACATAGGCCAGTGCAACACTGCTAGCCGTACCTATAACAGTGTTACACTGGCCTATATGGGCTGGTCCACTTCGAGACATTTTGATGGTCAGTCTCGAAAGCCCAGTAATTTCAAAAAAATATTTTATAGTGGATGAAGAAGACTCGTAACCACTCGTCGTGGCATCTTAAGGGGGAGACCTATGTCCAGCAGTGGGTTTCCAAAGGCTGTGAGATGATTTTGTTATTTATTATACCTACCTACCTAGTAGATTTTCTTTTGGGTAGCCTAGTAGGTAGGTATACCTACTCATTCACTCTTTCTTCTCGTTAGTGTGTTTGGGGCCAGTGGCTGGCTCTGGTGTCTACTTGCTTATAAGAAAGTAGACTCTATGGTGTCTACTTGCTTACCTACTAGATTATTTATGATCTAACATGGGTATGATAATCTTGTTATAGGTACTCTTTAAGGACAATACAATCAGCATTAATTTGATAATAGACTTTTGGGTATGTGAATTCTGTGATGCCGCGCGCGTATGAGGGAATCTAAGAAGAGATAAATCAGTCTAAAAATGCACGCCCCTCCACTATCGTTGCCATTCAAATGTCTTTACTTAGATTGATCTAAGAGGTTTGAATATTTTTTTCAGGACGTTATCCCTATCCGGTGCCTATCATAATCGGAGGTTACGGCGGGTTCGGCGGCGGTTTTGGAGGAGGCTTTGGAGGAAGAGGTTTTGGTGGCGGTGGCTTCGGCGGTAGAGGAGGTGGCTTCGGTGGGCGAGGAGGCGGATTCGGAGGGCGAGGAGGCGGGTTCGGAGGTGGCAGGGGAGGAGGTAGAGGATAATCAAGCTGATTTTTCACCAAGTGGGAAATGGATTAAAGAGTTTCTCAAAAATCTGAAATACATCCATCCATAAACCTAAGCTATCAGGGGAATTAATAATTATGGTACTTATAAGATTATAATATTAGCCTTTAGGTTAAAAATAAACAAATAATATTAGAAAGAAGAAGTATTTTTATTGAGTCTTCTAGACTAAAACCTAAAGCTAGGTAGCATACTTGAATAACATTGACACACATGGCTATGTTTATTTTAGGTAGGTAGGCCAGTATTATTTTGCATCAAGATATGACCTACCTTCCTGCCTACTACAAAGTTATAATCTTATATTTTATGTAGTCAAGAAATAATTAAAGATTAGGTATAATCAAAAACGGTTCTGCATTTAAGTGCTTAAAATTAAATTAAACAATTTTAACACACAACTAATTTGATCTCTATGTCTCTTGCAAATGTCAGGTTCATGATTACAAAGTGCACTTTTACTTTCCACTTTTCGCATATCAACTACTTGTGATTGTCAAGAAAGGGTAAGCATAAAACTAAGACCTCCAATATCGCCATTACATATGGCCTTTGCACCGGATTTTGGATGCTACTGGCTACAGTTCAACCTCCAGAACACTAACCAATCTTACGAAAGGCCTGAATGAACTTTCGCATTTGGCACTGCAAAATACCTGCCATTCCCATCCGCCCCCACCGACGACCGGCGACGAGTGGGAAATTTTCACTTGTTTCCAGTTTATTTCGGTCTGTGCCTGAAGTTTCTAATACAACATCACATTGCTGTGCCTGGAACGATTCTTAAAGCGTTATAGAAGTTAAAAATGTTGTTCAAGAGATTGACTAACCCTTTCTGTTCCTTTACAGATATCTACTGTCTGACAAAGATGTATTTATTACATTTAATCAGCACAAGTAGATATACACATAGAGGCGGCATCATGTGACACAGTATCAGTCCATAAGCTTACTTACATACTTGAACAGGACACCAAAATGAACTGTCTTCTATGTAAGTCTCTTGCTAATAATGGTCCAATATAAATACATCGACATTATTATACATAAAGCAATAAGCCTACGATACCCTATGATCACAGTGACTTCAATCAACTATACTTCACCAATAAGTTGACAGGAATGCCTTTAAATGCCATAAGAACACTTGCTTTCAAAATGTATGAAATGTCTCCTGCTAACTACTGAAAATCAATTATCCTGACCAATTTACCATGAAGCTATGGTATGGTCATGATGTTATGGTCTGAACAAAGGCACCATCGTTTACAGGAGTTATCGACATTTCAAAACATTCTGCTAAATAATAGGGACTTCAGTTGTCTTGAATAGATGTTTTCATAACAACTTCGATCCTCGGCTATCATTTACAATACAAAGCAGCCGTGCGATTCGCGTCATCATAAAAGTTGCATCCATAATCTAACCCAGCATGTAACAAAAACATAGAGAACATATATGTATAAAGAATTTTGACGATCACGATAAAATAACTATCACCAAAATCAAAAGATACTTCTACGAAGATTATAATGTGGAAGAGGGGGCAGTTATTCACAATCAAACGATATATTTCTGAAAATAAAGCAACTGAATTTTCTTATTCAGCTTTGTTGCTTAGTTTCCCGGAATATGTTGAAACAGTGAGTAGCCTAGCAGCCCTCGGAGAACGTTCTTGCAGCTGCAGTTTAAGTGCTGACTTGATACGAACTCCTAACATCCACGAAACTTAAGCCTTATTCTTCGCTGCTTTAGGGCAAGGACCTTTACCTTTTGGGGGTCCATTTTGGCCGTTAGCAGGAGCGTTCTGACCTTTAGGCTTAGGGCCAGGACCCTTCGGTCCCTTAGGCTCATCCCCTTTAGGACCTTTTGGTCCTTTGGGCTCGTCTCCTTTGAAGCCTTTAGGCTGGAAAGGGATTTTCTTGATAAAGAATCTGAAAGTCAGCGTCTTATCTTTGATGAAGTGTGTCAGAACGTCAAGAGGTAGAACAGCACACTTCCCTTGACGGAACACTTCGTCCGCCTTTATGGCATCATTGAAACAGTGCTCCATGAACACAGCCTTACGCCTCGAGTCCTGATTGCTCGTAACGTGGATCTCATAGATGTTTTGCTGGGCACTTTTCTTGCTACCGATATGCTGGACAGTCCAGAAAGCCATTTTTTGCAGAGTGTCGATCTTCATGGTGACGATAAAGAGCAATTTACCCTGAGCCACGAGGAAGAAGTGGCGGTCGTCGTTCTGTACGCTGATGTTTTTCAGCACTACGTCGGCGTCAGAGGTCACATTGCAGTGGTCTGCGTGACGCTCCTTGAAATGATCCATCATTTCCTTCAACTTGCCTGGAAAAATCAATAACAAAAATATCAGTCAGTGTTTGACTATCTGCCATTTGAATCCGGACAAACATTCTCTAGAACTCAAAGGTAAAACTTAATCTTAGTTATGTTTATCGGGAAGCTTAAATCCTGCTCGAGGGACGAACTTAACGAGGCCAGCGACAGCGCAATTGAACTGGGCACCTATCTTTCCGGGTATATTATGATTTATACCTACCATTGACTCGCTAACAAGATAGGAAGTTGAATTTATTCCAGCGTCCTTGTTGCAAAGTTGCAATGTTGCGTACACATTATAAGAATAATTTTAAGTATATTTGCAAATACGTATTAAAACAGTTTTTTTTTCATTGCACATATAATCTAGCAAACGATCGACGATAAAGTAACTGGTTTTTCGTTGGTAGAAGTTACCTTGCCAAGAGCATCTTCCAAATACGACGCCAAGCGGACACTCCATCACGCGGAAGATGCACTCCTTGAGGTGATCCTCAGCATCGCTGGCCACCATGGTGTAGACGCAGCCTTCAGACTTGTTAGCGCATGGCACCTTAGCCTGGAATTAAAAAAGCAGTTCTATCATTTGTTTTAAGAGACCAAGATCCATATACCTGATTGTGTTGCTGCAATGTATGTATATCTGCAGTTAGTATACCTGAAATGACTTCGAATCTTACGCATCTTAAAATAAATGAGTTAAAAAACCCTATGTGATGGTACAAATTTCTTCTCCATATCCGTACACGTTATCAGTCTAGGACGAACTGGACAAAGGTATTTTTGGTGGAGGTAAATACGGCAAAGAGAAAAGATGCTTGTGTTTCCGCTTTTTCAGCTGGGAGCTGCTGGTTTTGTCCACACTAGTATGGCACTCTACTGGTAGACTACGAACCTTGAGCACGATTTCCTCCAGTTGCCAGTTGCGCATCTGCGTCATGGGCAGTCGGCAGAGAGGGCACACCGGCGGCAGAAGACTGGTGGTGCACGAATTGCAGAGGCTGTGTCCCGACTGGCACTGAAATATCGGAGCGCTCATCGTCTCCAGACAAACGGGACATTCCGGCAAGTCGACGGCCGCAGCCCTACAAGTACGATAAACAAGTAAAGTACCTACTTACTTATAAAATAATTAGTTTATGTCCTAGTTATAGGTATCTTCATAATTGCGTCATCTTTATTCGAGCCAGATGGAAGATTCTCAAGCTCAGGCATCATCAGGTCATCATGTGTCACGATATGATTATCTAGCTCGACATTAAATACCAAAGTTTAGTTTAGTGCATGAAAGGAGCCTTTGAGGCGCACTTGAAATCCTTTCACCACACTGATTCGAAAAAAACAAGTGACACGATAAGAAGAAGAAGAATTACTTACTTTTTGTTCGGCTTCCCAGTAGCCATCTTGTTTTATTTATCAGGCTGCAGATAGTAGGTAAGGCAAGATTAGATAATTCGACACGTAGAGAAGTAGACACTTTGTGTTCCTGATACCTATAGCCTAGCAGATCTGAAATCAGAATATAGGTAGGTATGTTATGTAGTCGATCCGTCGAGTCCGTCATCCTTTTCCTTCTTGGTTCCTACTGCTGGGAATCGTGACTTTGTGCATTTATTTATTTATTTTATTTATTTGGCTTGGTCCGTCGCGCGTCGTTCTAATATTGAATGTCAATTTCGCTGATATTCTGGTACCTTTTTTTTTTACATGGGGAAATCCTCATGGATGCCCACCGCCCTTGGGGGAGGGCGGAGGGGTATGTCGGACTCGTACCGACTAAAACCCCATGGTGGCCGACCTCTGCGCATTAGAGGGACCCCGGGATATCCGAAGAACACGTACCGGTGTCCCTCACGCACGTTGCTGTGAGGCCCATCCCAGGAGAGGCTTACGCCAACCCCGAGCTCCGCTTGCAGTGCATGCCTCCCCGTGCACTGCGATATTCTGGTACCTAGGTAGCCTGGTTACCTAGTTAGTCTAGACTAACTAGGTAACCAGGCTACACTGTGCTTAAAGGTTAGGTGTTCGTGTACAACCTGGGTAGGCAACTACTTAGATCAGTGTTAACCCTAATTTGATGACAGGTTTTGGGTACATAAGGTAGTTCCAAAACCGGGGCCAAGCTAAAAAACTGTTTAAGACCAGGGTTTCACATAGGTGTTGGTAGGATAAAGGTAAAGGTTTTTTAGGTTAGTAACTTTATAATATATTAAGTAAGTACCTACTTAAATACTCACATTTACACTAAATAAAACCAAAAGATAACCTAGGATAGAAATCCTGGAGTGAGTGGTTAGGATTACAAAATTAAATGAATAATCAGAACGTTATGGAATTAGGTACAATGGGTAGGTGAGACACAATAGATAAGCAAGAGTACATTATGTGCTACGATAATAATGGTTGGAGAATCAGATTACGGTATCGGACTCAAAATAGAAAGCTTAAAATGGCGACTGCAAAATATTTATACATACACCAATCAAAGATAAACCTATTCACTTTGATAATCTCATTTGTAGAAATCACCAGGTAAAAAAGCTGGGACCTACGGTATGTATTAATCAGCTCATACTTACCCATAAAGTTTGGGGGCGACAGCCGAAAGTATCCGAGATCTGTGTACTTACCGCTTTGTTAAAGTTTTGCTGCGTGAGGATGAGGATTTCACTGACACACAGTAAGCTACGCTTGCAAGAAAAAATTTAGGATGCATGTAATTATTGTGAATGCAACTTTTTGCAATGATAATCTGTCTGGCGTGGCGTGGCAAAAGCCAGGCAGCAAATTATAATAGTGAAGTCAAGTGAAGTGAGCAACAGAAAACCGAAATTATCGAACGAATGTTGCCCGTTTCACAATTTACTTATTTAGAGCTTACTATCTTTTGACTTAAAGTTCAAATTGCAAACCACACTTATAGACGAAGTACACGAAACGGGTACTCCCCTTCTGAGTGTTACCACTTTACCAATAAATGCGATGAATGAATGATTAAGATTACAATGCATATGTTAATATTATGTAGAGTGCACGAAAGAAGCCTCTTCGAGGCGCACTTGAAATCCTTTTACTAGGTACACACTGGTTCGAAAGAACTAGAGACACGATAAGAAGAAGATGGATTTTATGCAGTGATGTTGGTTCTTTTTTATTTAAGTATAGGTATACAAGGCGTCCCACGGCTATGCCACATGGAGGGAAAGTACCTTGAATATTGTAGATGGAACATTTTACTGAAAGAAGACATTATTTGAATTAAAAAAATAAATAAACTGCATTCATAGATATTTGAATAATTACATGATTGATAAGGATTATTTTTTGCTTCTATTTCACCTTTTTCCCTCAACATTTTTTAGGGTTCTACAATATACCTATGACCTTCGAAGTTGAAGCTAGGGTAACGGCAAGCTAAACCATTACCTTCACTTCTATAAGTCATTAGTTCGAAGTCACTGTCAGTGTCAGGTCTCAAATAATGTGATAGTCGGTCGAGTGTAGGCCACTTTTTAATATTTTCCCAGAGGTTTTGGCGGGAATATGAAAAATGGCGCATTGGCGGCATTAAATTAATTGACAAAACTTGTAAAACTGAGTGTTTAAGTGTAAAAACGGTGGTTTTTTATCCATTAAGTGCTCGTGAACGTGTATGAGTGTTGGTGAATAGTGTTATGCTGTAAAACGTGACTTTTCGTGTTGCCTCCAAAACTCCATAGAAGCCTCTAGTAAAGTCGCAACCACCACTACTTTACTTTACTTGACTGACTTATGAGAAAATAATCTCTCCAATTACTTGACACTGGCTATATAGCTTTGATGTAAAGCCAAAACCGAAGAACTTAGGTTCTTCGAAAGAAAAAAAAAATATTTTCCCATATACTCAGGATGATTTGAATGTACTGGCACTTTTAGGGGCGGTACGTGTTATCTCAACGTAGTGGTTATATTCTCTTTGTGTTATCTGAATGAGTGTATTTTTCTAAGGGTACATTACGTCAGTCACAGTCAACTGAGAATCTTAGAATAAATCAGCGATTTAATTATGTTAAGGTAAGAAGACTATTAGCGATAAGAAAGGGCAACAAAATTTTAGTCTGAGTTAAGTATTTTATAGCCGCTATTTATCGTAGGATTCGTGGATACAAATTTGTACCAACCAAATAGGTGTCATATTTATCTTAAGAGATTTTCACTGATATAGGTAATAAAAGGGAAATCTGATGAGGTTTCAGTGTTGGCAGCATTCTATATTGCATAGTTATATTCTCTTTGTATATTGCTGTTTCACTGCCCAGGGCAAGCAAAGCAGGCGTGCAAGCGAGCGAGCGATTGCGTTACGTTTTATTCGTTAGATTATGTTTTATTCAATACTATCAAGAGAGTACTCTGTGGTTTTATTCTTTCTTTGGTAGTGATCAACGACTGATCTGTGGTGATCAAGGATTTTCTATAGGATCCAAAGAGCTTCTATACTATGTATCTAGAGAGCTAACACGCCATTTTGTTTTATTTAAGGATTAAGAATTCTGAACCTTATGCCTTGGAAATAAAGTTCTTTTTTAATTAAATCTAAATATAAGGATTTTAATGCTTGATAGAGACCCCCTCGTTAAGGAGTGTGTCTCGTTCACACAGTTGCCAGCATACAATAAAAATTAACATGGCCATAATTTTTGAAATAAGTGGGACAATTTTCGAAATTAGACGATTTGCTCTAAATGTTATTCAGATTCATTTGAAAGGTTTAGTACAGTCGCTGTCATGTAGGTTAGGTACCTAACTGCCGAGAAAAATAATTACTGTTCGAAAGAAACAGTATTAAAACCATTGAATCAGATATACCTCACTAGAATGCGGCGCACCGCCCTCTTTTTTGTTGATATTTTAATGCACAATATAATTTTAAAACAATAATGCAAAGTAACGTATGTATATAACATTGATAGCTTATTGAGCAGATTGAATTTTCCCTTGGTTGCTTGTTTATGTCTCAATGAAATATTCAAAGTTCAAAAATTATGGTCGCCCTACAGAACGAGACACACTCCTTACTGCTAGGTCTAGCTCTTTCGGCTCGCAGTTTTCGTGTGAGTCGGCATTCTAGATACATAGTATACAAGTTCTTTGATAGGATCTACATCATAGATCTACATAGTTTACAAGTTCTTTGGTAGTGTATTGTAGTACTCTGACTAATCTGTGGATCGAACTTGAAATGTAATGGCATGTAATGGTGTTTCGGTGTTTCGTAATTTTAGCTTGGTGTGGTTGTAAGGTTCAGTTGAGTTTCTAGGCTCATTTATTATTGATAATGGTGAGTAGATAAGTTACGCAGCATTTACGATATAAGCTTGATTTAATACGTACTCTTACGGGTTACGTTGAACTTTATCGAGTTGTACGAGTGCTAGGTGTTGTAAGTAACTAATAAATAAGTACATAATTATCTATTATTTCCAGCGATGGACGGATCATACGACGAGATTATTTCGGATAATCCATTTTTTGTTGAACTCAGAAATGAATATGCTAATTTATTTCAACACTGCATAACACAATCTTGGGTTATATGTGTTCCTCGAATTGGGAGCCTTAATACTCGAGTCTTCGCCGTGGAAGACTTCTGCGCCCACATATTAGTGCCAAGCGACGAATTGCCAGAAACTCACTACAGTACACTCACAGAAAAGCAAGTGACCGTCACAAATAAAGTGATCACACTAGAAGTCACCAAAGGATTACCTCTACAAAGCCATATTTTGTTTGAAGAAACATTCTACACTGAAGATTTCAACAAGTATAAGGTATGGTGCATAGAGACTCCACTAGAACCTTCTGCTTCAGCTGAAGATAATGTGATTTCCAAAGACTATGTTTCTTCTATCAATGATTGTATTGATTTGCTCTGGACCCAAGCGGCTGGTCGGCAGGTCTTAGATCAAATAGAGCATGCAGTGCTATTGTTTGTGAAGAAGCACCCTACTTTACCCATTGCCATTGCACCCCTGCGAGACAGGGTGAGTGAACTCTACACTCACTGCCTGCAAATTGCCCTCCAAAACAGAAGATTGAGGGATAAATCAAAATCCTGTAAACAAATCCTTGAAAATATCAAACTGGCTGTTGAAAGCTACATGCAGCAACTTTTGTTTCAAATTATATTCAAACCAATTTGTACCTCCTGTGCCTACAAAGATGCACACCTTAATAAAAAGATAAGAAACATGTGTGATATTCAACTGCGAGATTTAGATATTAAGAAAGACCTATATCAAGCTGTTCCTGCAGCAAAACAAATACTTTCAAAAATTGATACATTTGACACAGTGCTAGAGAAGGTTTTGTGCATTAAACAAGCTTTAAATGCAATTAACAAAAAAGATGAATATGACAACATTGTGTTACTAACTGCGGACGATTTGCTGCCTGTTTTTGTCTTCCTTGTTATAAAATCTGGTCTGCCAAATTGGTACAGTCAGCTCACATACATGAAAGAGTTCAGATTCAGTGGCATTGGGAAAGGTGATGGAGATGAGAGTGCCTTTTTAATAACTACTTTAGAAGCTGTGATAGAACATATTCAATCAGGTGCGTTGACTGGACCACCAGACCCTGAGTCTTACTACTACGAAAGCAATCTCACTAAGGATAATCTGAGTTGTAGACAGAGGAGAAACAGCTTGACCGAGTCCATCTCCACCTCAGACACAAGTGGCCGGGAAGAAACGTTGGAATACATTTTTGAATTGATAAAAGCAAATCAATTTGAACAAGTGAAAACCATTTTGCAAAAAAATCAAAAGCAAATCCAACATGCGCCTATTGACAACATTCCCAAGATTAATGTAGAAGATGATTCATCTAATGAAGATGAAGAAGAAAGCATGGAGATTTATCAAAAACTTTGTCATCCTCTTTGCAGTTGTAAAAAATGTTGTTCAAAAATATCGAAAAATCTGCTTAGGACATCTCCCACTGTGTCGTCAAGAGACAGTCATGGCTTAACAGCTTTGCACATGGCATGCATTCACGGAAAATCAAATATTGTGGAATCTCTCATAGATATGGGTGCAGAGATCAATGCCACTGACCTGAATGAATGCACGCCATTACATTATGCTGCATCAAGAGGACATCAGAACGCATTATTACTACTCCTGCATTCAGGTGCCAATATCAATAAAGCAAACATAGATAAGAATGCCCCACTGCACATGTCTGTCAACAATGGCCATTTGAACTGCGTAAAAGCCATGATATATTTTGCAGAACACAGTAGATGGAAAATAAATATAAACTGCGTCAATGAAAATGGAAACACACCTCTACATTTGGCTTCCAAATGGGGCTACGAAGGCATCGCCAAACTGTTGATAGAGAATGGGGCTGAGCCCTCTTTGCAGAATAAACAAAACAAAACAGCGTTCGACAATGCCCACAATTTGAGGATACTGCAAGTTTTAAAATCTTGCACTCCAAACCTGTATGAGTATATCCACATAACAAGTACTGATATAAAGACTTTGAATTGCAAACCTGAAAATCCTGTAACTGTTAAACTACAGAGCATGAGAAGTGATTCAAACAGTGCTTCAAAAACTGTTGAAAATTTGAAACTGATTGAAAGAATTCTGAAAGCAATTTCATATGGTGATGTCAAACTTGCTTGTTTCTACATGAAAATTGACTATTCTGCTTATCTAGAGACCAGTGGTAAAGCCAATCCTGGTCCTGGATGCCATCCACTTTGTGAATGTCAAGTATGCAAGAAAAAACTGGATGCCCAATACTCAGATTTTGATGTAAATTTTGCCGATGCCAATGGCTGCACCGCGTTACATTATGCAGCTCGTAATGGCTTGGATGAACTGTGCAGGATTTTGATCTGCAATAAAGCTTATGTGAACAGCACCAACAGAAAGGGGCAAACTCCTTTACATTTAGCGGCTTTGAATAACAAAACATGTGTGCTTAGGGTCCTTCTCGATAATGGCGCTAATATAAACGCAATAGATTCTTCAGGAAATACCCCTTTGCATGAGGCAAGTGATATGGGCAATATAGGCACCATAAAGATACTACTCAGCTATAACCCTGATATTACCATGCTGAATGGTTCAGAGAAAACCGCGTTAACCCTCGCTAAGGATAAAGTACATTTGACTATTATCGATTTGATAGAAAAACATACCAGTAAGCCATAAGATCAAGTTAATAATGTCATAATCAAAGCGTGTTGGGTATTCTTTGTGTTTGAAAATCTCTTGTCAGTTTGATAAAAGTACAATGCCTAAGATGGTAGAATAGAAAATGCCTTTAGGCATTTAGCCCACCTTTCGTGCAATGTAATTTCATTTAATTTGTGCAATAAAGAATACAGGCGCAGCCTTAACCTTATCTAACGAAATATAGTAACTACCTAGGTGGATATTAATATGACTGCCATTCCATCAATATAGAATGAAGTCTAAACCAGTCTGGTTTTTTGTTCAGTCTCATTAATTCTAAGTTATTCGTATGCTGGTAAGAGCTACTCAATATTTGTTAATTTGTGCATTCCAATGATCAACATCACAAAGTTTTTTTATGTCTAGGTACTGGGTACCAATAATTGTTTTTATTTTCAATTATTTTATACACATTTGGAATGGTTTTATCTGCACAAATGTATTTTATGTGCCATAACCTATTTATTTTACTTTTTGTTTTATATAACCGTATACATCAACATTTTTAAGACTGACTACTTGCCTTTATTTTTGTACTTTCCACCATAACTAATAATATATGTAATATTTAGTGGATTAATTTTGGTTTCTGACCAATTTCTAACAATAACTGTTGACCAAGTTATTCGAATATATTGTATGAAATTTTGTAGATTGAATTTTAATAGCGGCGTTTTCCCTGAAAGAAAACGCATATTAAATACTTACCTTAATATTAAGCTTTTTGCTTATAGAGAGCAGCATTTGATTTTCCGTTCGAGTTAGTCAAGTGCTGATAGTCCATTTCCACCGTAAGTGGCGCCACCTAGCGGCTTTGTGTGGTATTTTTATGTCTACCGATAATGGCCGCTCAATTACTTCTCATTGGCTTTTTATTACGTATTTTCACCAGGCAGAAATCAAACTAAAGCTTAATATTAAGGTAAGTATTTAATATGCGTTTTCTTTCAGGGAAAACGCCGCTATTAAATACTGTACCGTTAATATTAAGCTTTTTGCTTATAGAGATTCTGTTTGCTATCGCCTGGTGACGCCACTTGCAACGTGAAATTTCAGGTTCTTATACGCCAATGTGATGATTTTTTGTAAGTTCTTAATAAAACATAAGTTATTATCATTTTTCTATATGAACCTGCAATAAAGTATATGAATTATGATATTTTGTTTGTTTTAATAACAATCATTGTATTTGCTACGTTAAACATAACTCGCAACTTACTGTCTTATGTAATAAGTATAGGATATAGGATATTTAAATACTGATTATGACAGACCTTCAGCGAGGTCAAACAATATTTCAGAAACCACTGTCGGAGGTTGGTTACTCTCATAACACATTTTCAGGGTTACTGCGTTCACAGCTTCGATATAATTATCATTCGGTATACTTGCTACACAGCCATGTGTGCCTAATCAGTTTTGTTCGATACCTTCGAAATATAAGTGAACATTATTATTTACAAATGTATTGTAGTATTTACTAGCATAATACTTCATACTAATTTAATTAAACTGTATTTAAAATACAAATACTTTGTTTCGAATCGAATGAGAGTGATTAAGTTATTATGTTAAATCAATTTTATATATTTTATCTCACAAAAAAAAGTTTAAAAACAATTTCACATTGCCTTCCTCTCTATATTTTTTTATGTGGTTATAATAAACTAGAGGGAAAATAATAAAAATAATCAATGTAATATAATATAATGTTATAGTTTTTTAAAATTATTAGCGTGATGATAATTGGGTGTGTCGATACTATCCAATTATTCGTAATTCCAGTTAGGTAGTTTAATATTATTTAGAGACACTTCTATTATGCTTCCAATGCAGTGATTTTGATCACTGTATCAAGTTAAGTAGATACAATAACATTAATTACTAGACAATTACCGAATCACCTAGTTTAGGTAGCTATTTGGCAAATTAAATGTTAGTGATTCTAAACGAACCTCTTCGAGACGCACATGAAATCCTTTTACCACACTGGTTCGAAAGAACTGGTGACACGATAAGAAATTATTATATTGCAATAGTCAACAATAACAACAAGCGTTAAGGAAAATAGGATAGAATTGTAGATATAGAATTGTAAGTATTGATTCATGTCAGTTATGCCAAATGACAATTTTTCATTGATGTATACCTTTAACATCAGTTTATTATCCTACTGCGTTTACTCATAAAACTAAGAGTAACGTTAAAAGTTATCATTATGGGAAGGATTCCAGAATCGAGAAATCATGTGAGCTGACAAGTCAGCGTCCCGTCATATCGTTATAATGAATGAGAGCCATTCTTGTTTGCAAATGTTCGCTAGATGATATTAGGATATTATGTCATTTCAGTTGTTTGTTGTTGTTCATTATAACCATAACATTTTATTTTTCATGAACAAAGTTTAATCAATTAAAGATCGAACGTAGTCGGTATGCAATCGCTTGCGAAGTTCGTTTGATAGCTAACGAATATAATATACAATAAAACTTTGGAATACAGCATTGGTCAACAGCCTGAGTGACAGGCATGTATGATAATTATATAAAATGGTTAAAGTGATAAGATATTGGGCAATAAGATATTGGGCAATCAGTATGTTGGGTTAAGTGATTTGATCTTGCCTATTAAGCAACTCAATAAAGACATGAAAAATTAAGTACCTGCCTAGGTGCAGTCGTTGCCATTCGAAATATTTGATATTTAGGTACTATAAATATAGTTCACTTTAAATACATAATATAGTATATTCCATATACCTACTAACTAGGTATAGGTATAGCAACTGTTTAAATAAACAAGTACTAGTTAAAGGCAATAATATGTTCATGTACAGAAAATTCTTATCATTCGAGCCAGATAAGTGTCTGCTTAGACTAATGCGACCATGTTAATTTAAAACTTTTATAATAAGCTCAAACACTATTTAGTTCATTTGTAACTAAGGTTTGACGTACATTTATATTGTAAGTCTGAAGCCCTTGGGAGGCTTAGTTAGAACTCTTGACAACAGAGCCAAACACTCAATTAGGAGAAAACGATTGTAGTTTACAGGCATGCTATTTTGTATCATGCTCTAGTCAGTGTTCATTGTTGAACAGGGTTAATTGATACGGTACCTACTTCCGTAGTTTACGTACCTATATTACGATTAAGAAGATACACAGGCATCTAGTGCATTTATGTTAATTTGGAGGCGACAGCTTAGATCTCATAAAGTACCTACTGACAATATTTGGAAATAATATTTTTGATAAGAGTGATATCGATAAGTAAGTAGGGTACTTACTTGCTTGTTTTTTTTTTTTTTTTTTTGAAACGTTTAATATTACGATACTTTACTAAAATACAAGGTTAGAGCCAATAATGGCTAAGCAAGGGGCAAGACGAGCACTTGTTGTCATTTAAATAAACAATTTTATTAAAAATACCATGAGGGTATCTGATAAAAACATTACGTAAGTAGTTCATTTCTCGAAAGAGAGTTGAAAAAATATCTCACAATTTCTAGCCTAAGTTAAGATGAATTTATAGTATGCTGTAAACTATTTTATAATTATAAATTATTGATATTTTTTATCCTAAACAAGGACTTTCCTTCATTACGTGCTATCGAGCACACAAAGTTCCATTATTTTGGTGCTCTTACCGTGAGTTGAGTCACCCATAAGTTTAGTAAAAAGAGTGTACGAACTGGGAAGTAGCCAATACAACAGTCTTGCGTAACTTCTTTGGGAATCTCGTGATTCACTGGTAATGTTTTGCCGCTTCAATGCGTACCTACGCTACTATTAACATTCCCTGGTAAACCTGGTTATACAAGTATTACAGAACCTAAAATTAAGTTGTTTGCAAATCGTTGATGCCTTGCAGTGAGCAGGTATCCAATAGTTCTATTGTGCCTATTTGAGTCTGGTTTATGAAAGCAGTACGGGCTCGACATCAATATTTAAGATGGAGCAATCGTTTTAAAACTGCTGATGTCT
Organism: Lobophora halterata; assembly: GCA_932526365.1. Classification (NCBI taxonomy): domain Eukaryota; kingdom Metazoa; phylum Arthropoda; class Insecta; order Lepidoptera; family Geometridae; genus Lobophora; species Lobophora halterata. The sequence continues at coordinate 7,525,792 of OW052012.1, forward strand.
TGTCGTAGACAGAAACATCTATAGATTTCAATGTAGGTACTGGAACTATGTCCTTAAAAGCTAAACTTTTATACTTAGATCTGTTTGCAGCTTAAGGTTTGCCAAAAACAAATGCATCCGGTTAGACTATACAGTAATGTAGGTAGTGGAACACTACAAGGTAAAATATTATAAAAGTCTTGTCATTAAATCAATACTTGCTCCTCACCCTCGAGATGGGAGCTCCAATCTGTCGGCAGACAATCTGTCGACAGATTGTTAATGCCTTGCCGTCAGCAGAGACATCATAAACACTTGACTCGTTGTAGGTACTTACTTTAATAGTGTACGAAAGAAAATAAACACTATCTACACCCCGGAGGTTAGTTTTAATCTGTTCGCAGATTGTTTATGCCTTGCGTGAGCAGAGACATCATAAAAACTTGAATCAAAGTCGGTACTTTAATAATGCACGAAAGAAAAATAAATACTTTAAATACTTATATACACCCCCCGGACGTTAGCTTTAACCTGTTGGCAGATTAATGATGCCTTGCGTGAGCAGAGACATAAGATTAATTTCCATGTACAGTAAATTAAAGCAGTTTAACATCTCTCAAATTTTGTAATTACTCAAAGTTCCCGAAATTGAAATCCGCGGAGAATTCATAATATATATGTTTTTTAAAATTATACATGTCTTGCTTCAGACACAGTACATCTTTTGTAAAACCATAGGTTACCCTAATGTTAAGCTTTTATTGTTACTATTACACCACTATTACAACCTAGAAAATTACTGCGTATTCAAATCAAAATTACTGTTCTAAGGAGGTGCGACTCTAAATTATTTGTGTGAGGGCTTGCTTGGTGGTAGAAATGATTTCTACAACAAATCCGAATAATTTTGCAACATTATTTAATTTCAATAAAAATCGGGTAGGTAGTCGAAAAACAATTAAATTAGGTATTATTATTGCTCAAATCTTACGGGTTTTCTGAAGAAAACCTATTTCTCTTGAATAGGTATGATACCTACTCCCACAACGTAAGGTGCATGTACTTATACGTATTTTTCCCCTTTTTGTTTGCTAGACAATGCCACCTGGAGTGGTCTAAATGAGAATTGTGTAGGAATATTTACATACTAACCAAAAAACATCTAAACGATTGAACCTACATTAGAACTAGTCATCGGATCTTTTGGAACAGACGGTTCCTATGTCAATGGCTTTTCGACAAAAAACTTCGTAGAACAGTTAAGTACTCAAGTTCATACTATCATTAAAACGTTCGTAACGTTGTTTAATATGAAAGTTTATTTCTTTAGTAATAGCACCAGTCGTGGACTTGCGTACTAGGAAAATAAACGTTGAACCACTGACCCGAAAAGACTATTAGAATCACTTCAACAAAATTTAAAAAAGTTTGCGTAGCTCACCGATTTTCATGAATATAGTGCACTCACGCGCAGAATCCTGCTCGGATAGTTCGACGAGCTGCCGTTTATAGGGCTGCATGACCTGCAGCTTGAGCTTGATAGCTATATAGGTAGCTTGTAGCGCAAATTCACGCTATCTAGATCAATAAATTTAAATTTAAACACTTTTTCTTATGTAACTGGGGAATCTCATCAAGTGTTTCTGCTACACAAACCTGGGCGGATGGACAATATCTTTATCTTTATTTTGTATACACATACATGTTATACCGAACGGAATAAACCGTTAAATAATTCAATTTAATAAAGCCATATCGGCTACATTAAGAAAAGAGGGTACTTACATTTTCCCCTTTTGCACTTTTTAAACACTTTATTTCTTTTTCGAATGATAGTTTCGAATTCGATATTGAAAACTTATAATAAGTATGGAACAGTCCTAGGTAGGAGCTGTTCGGACGTGTTAACTCGGCGGAATACAAAACACCAATGAGAAGTAATTGAGCGGCCATTATCGGTAGACATAAAAATACCACACAAAGCCGCTAGGTGGCGCCACTTACGGTGGAAATGGACTATCAGCACTTGACTAACTCGAACGGAAAATCAAATGCTGCTCTCTATAAGCAAAAAGCTTAATATTAACGGTACAGTATTTAATAAAATGTTTATTTTTTATGTAAATATTTACTTGTTTATTTACTTAAATTATTAAATATACAAACATTTGAGCTAGATGATCAAGTGATTCCAAAGTAATTACTATTTAGGTATCTGCTCATCTTTTAATAAATATCACTTTATAAATTCCAATTCTATGTGCAATACTTCTCTACATAAGTAGGTAATTAAAATTATTATTCGTAAAAATATTTTATACATAAAAACCAATTTATAAAACTATATAAAAAGAGAAACAATAATTTTATTTAAACCTACCTACAATCACAAACATCAGAGCTAGGTCTAAAATTCGTAATATATTGCGAAAATCCTATAAAAAAGCATGATGTTGCTAAAAAAGATAAAAGCAAAATAATCAAAGCACCAAGTTTTATAAAATAAACTATGCCTATAGTTGGTTAGTTGAAGCTCAGATAAATTAAGGATTCTCGTGGTCTCCCACGTTCTAATTAGGCCACAGAAGTAATGAAAAATACCTATAACTTATGACATGAAATTATTTGAACAATAAAATAATTATGTACCGATACAATATTTTTCATTAGCCATCACAAATTACTGACAATGAATGCTAATTTAATTTCATTACTTACAAATTACTTCACATTAATACATTCATTCCAAATTAACTGATAAATAAAATACAATACAGTTATGTAAAAGGTACCTAAGCGTTTAAATCATGTGGTTGTGGCCAATTCACCTGACACCCAAACCAATTGTTGACCTTGTTCAAAAATGGATGCGCAATCTATAGAACGGAATGTTAATAAATTATAACTTGACCGCATCGAGTTTGCCTTTTATTAGGCATAGCTAGTGGACAAATAATTTTGACTGCATTGATGCCGTCCTATGTCTAAAAACGTGCCACTTACTACCGCTAGGATTAGATAACCATCATTAAGTGGCACGTTTAAGGATGTACCCAAAAAAATGGGATAATGGTACTAAGTGGCACGTTTTTGGCTGTACCCTAAAATTTGGTCATATCACTTCTTATCGTGTCACTAGCTCATTCGAACCTCGAATATCACTAAACTGTCTGTAAGATAGGACGGCAGATTGGTATAAGCACAGAAGTATTAAGATATACACAGTATTAGCTATACTTAAACTTAAAAGCGACGAAGCGCTAACTTGACTCGCCCCGCATCATAAATTAAATACTCAATATATTGAATTTATGGAAAAAAATATATCATTATGTATAATATTTCGGCAATGTATCTTGTTTACCGTGAAGTTAGGCTTATTCCCGAATTGAATAATTTTTATCAAGTCTATTGGTTATTGAACTAAACCGCTATAATCATGGCTACCAAGATCCCGCGCCAAAATGTTGTAAATTTATATTATTAAATTTTGTTTTACATATTTATATAAAATCTTTTAAATATTTTCATCGAGTGATATCAAACAAGCCCCGCTTAGCGACACACCGCGGGCGCGCTATGTGAGACTTCTTTCATAACTTCAATAAGGAAACAAATCTAAATAAAATACATTAATGATTCAGTCCACTCCAATATCGTCGAGTTAGAGATCGTTTTTATGCCATAAGACCGCCAATTTTGCCTTATAAGCTGTAAGTAAACTTATCTGTGATCATTTGGATAACAAATGTCCAAATGATTGGTTTGCATTAAAGTATTAGTTATCTATTACAATGCACGAGTCGTTTTGTACGTGTTTTGCGTCGCGTGTGATATTTTTTAGTTATACAAATAAAAAGAAAAACTGTAGCCCCACTGCTGCATAAGCTATATAAAACTACCCCTCAAATGAGCGATATTATTTCATTCCATTCTTTAAAAAATTAATTGGTCCCAAACTATAATAACTCAAAAGACAGTTTAGTATAATTTCACTGGTTTTCTTAGAGATCTACTTAGTTAACAATACTATTTCATAGCTCTTACTTATAAAATCAATAAGTAATATTATATACGACAAGTTTTTTTTAAACTAAGATAAAAATACTAATCATATCAAAGGTCAAAAAATCTTGTGCAATATCAGCGACTGATATAAGTCATTAAAACTCTTAATAAATTACGTTCACTAGTCCATTGGGAACCGGTTCCGCAATGGCGTCATTTAGATAATGATTGTCTAGTTCTAGTTATATTCGTGGTCACTGCGGGGGCAGCGTCCATATAGGGATTTCCTCTCGTTTCTTTTCCTTCTTTTTATTGTAATGCCTATCCCTCATTCTGACGTCATCTTGCCTTATCCTATAATCCGAGCCCTCTGTTCTCCAATTGTTGAATTTCCGCGGCGATCCTTCTTTCCTATGTCTTATTTCTTGGTTATTCTCATCGAAGAATACCCTGCTTTTTATGAACAACTCATTTTTATCTGGATTGCACATTTCTGGGGGTAATTCTAGTTCATATTCTCTGTCGTCGTTCAGTTCAAAGATGTCTTCTCGGTTGAATGTGAAGGTGTGTGGGTAGTAAGATTGTAGTATGTCTTCTTGCCTGTATTGCTGCATTTGAATCCAGACGTGGGGCAGAAGTAGCGGGAACCTTCTCAACCAGTATGTGACGAAACCGTCTGGCAGTTTTCCAAGACTCTCCCTTACTTCGGACTCTAATTCCCTGTAGTGATGTTTCTGAAAAAGAAGCATATTAAAGTCTGTTCGAAAAGAGAAAATACTAAAATTTCAGTTTCCAAATGGTCACATTTCTTCCAATCAAAACAGACTTCGATATTTTGATATTTTTGGGCTTTCGAGACTGACCATTAAAATTTCTCAAAGTAGACGAGCGCTAAATGGGCGCTATGGGAATCCAAAGTCCTGTATAGTACTGTTTTGGTCATGGGCAGGTCACCTACCATAAGGAGAGCGCCAAGATTGTCTCGTCACTAATTTACATTTAAAAAAAAAAAGTAACTGTAGCATTGCATTCAATTCAAAAAAACATACAATTGATGTTTGTATTATTACCATAACAAGTAGATAGTAATGTTACTTCAGTAATTAGCATTTTATTACAACATCTAACTAGTATGACGACACCGTGGCTTAGTGACGACACCGTGGCTTAGTTGGTAGTGGCCCTGCCTACGAAGCTTGGTGTTCCGGGTTCGATCCCCGGCCGGGGCAAATATTTGTGACGAATACAAATGTTTGTTCTCGGGTCTTGGATGTTGTGATGTGTTGTATGTGTCCATGCCACCTGCGACACAGGGAATCCTAGTGCAGGGGTGTGAGTGTGCGAATGTTTGTTTGTTTGTTAAATAAATCAGCGTTAGCGGAGCATTTGGTATGTCAATAGAATCCGTAATGAAGTGATAGTAGAGCGAGTTTCGTTACACCGTTTCGCCCTTGAAGTTGAATTAGATATCAAAACAAATATCAGTTCTGATTATTCGGCTAGCTAAACCGCTAACCACGTTACAGTGTGAAATCCAATCTCATATTGTAGGTCAGCTATCATTGTAAGTAAATTTGCCTCTCCGTAGTTTCGCGTACATCATAATGGAATAAAAGGCCTATGCTTCGCCTTTCGAAGGCTTCTCAATCCGAAGGCTAAAATGGCGATGGACTGGACATTATGATGAAGTCAAAAAAGAAACAAATTGTCTTACGACCACACAGTCTGGTACCCGAGAGACGGTAAACGTGGCAGAGGGAGATAACCCAAAAGATGGGAAGATTGATCTGCCCAAAGGATGGCGCAGAATCTGTATGGACCGAATCACTTATTTCGGTGCAGTTAGGCAGATCTATCTCATTAGATTCCTGGCGCGTTCGTGGCGGCAAAATGTCCTCTAGAAGACGGCACGTAGGCAGATGATACAACTAGTTCTTTTTTTTATGTAAACATGGGACGACACAGGACTTTGATTCACATAGGCAGGTGCAACACTGCTAAAGCGTTTGTCTACTTGTACACCAATCAGTCTCGAAAGCCCAATAATTTCACTAGCTACAGTGCCTCCAAACCGGGACACAGTAATGTTTATACATTACTGCTTTAGGGCAGAATATTTGACAATGTGTTGGTGTATTGGTACCCATTGAGACGACATCTAGCAGGGAACGCTTCCCAACCTTCGAGAATCTAGCCAAAGGAGATGTTAATGCAAGGCGTACCCCTCTGTTGGCCATATAACCTTCTTGGTCATTTACGTTAAATTAAACTAAATGCTTTATTTGATAACTGTGTGCATATTTTAAGATGGTGCGCGTGTACATGAATAAGATTTTGTTAGGCGCGTGTGCAATGCGTGTCTACCTCGTCCCCAGTAAAAAATGGATGAAATTTATGTTTGCAGATTCTGACGTTTGACGTCTCCTTTTGCTAGATTCTCTAAGCTCCCAACGGAACCCCCTAAAATCAAACAAAGTTACCTTATTCCTAATAGCCCTGAGCAGATGCGCGACGCGATCGCCGCGGTAGGTGCGGCGCGCGCGCAGGTCGCCCGCCACTTTGGTGCACACATGCGCCCTCCAGTCGCCGCGGATCACGGCCCGCCCGCCCTTCTCCAATGGATGCGCCACGTTGGGCTCGATGCAGCTTTCCACTTGGTCGCTTACGTCCTGTAGAAATAAAGATAACTTATAATTATTAAGGTTTAACAAAAACATAAACACCCAACTTTCAATTGGGCTGTTTCAGTGAACGTAAACACCACTGAGAGTCACAGGGTAGCAAAACACGCAATTTCGATTACTTTAACGTCATATTTTTACGTAAAAACTAAATTACTGAACCAATCTTGATGAAATTTCTATGGGACCAATCTGAAAGTATATCCTAATAAATAAAGAATTTTTCAAATCAGTTTAGTTAACAATTTTATTTAACAACAAAGTTAACAAACATAAAAAAACCTTTCAACCGAATTGAGAACCTCTTCCTTTTTGAAGTCGGTTGAAAAGTGGAATCCAATAAAGCCGAGTGAAAGTTTATATCATCAAAATATTATTATAAAAGGCTTAGGCAGCGTCCTTATAGGCATTGATCGTACGATCAAACGATGCGTTTTGGTCGCGCGATGAAAATTACCCATATGAATGATCGTACGATCATACAATGCCAATTAGGACACTCTGAAGAGATTAGTGTATTTAATCTCGTCGTACGACCAAATCGCATAGTTTGCTCGTACGATCATTAGCCAATTAGGACAACGCCTAAGGGTGCGTTTCCCAGCCCAGCTCCGCGTCAGTGTAAACGCAGCCTCGACTGAGATTCTTAACATCCCAATCTCCTTTGCTTATGAAAACATATTTGCACACAGATTATTGATATATGCACACAGCAAACTGACCTGCAAATAGTTAAGTACCGACTGCTTCCCCCAAAACATGGGGTATTTGAGCACGGTCTGGCAGGGCGGGCGCGCGTTGGGCCGCTCCGATATCATGGCGCGAATCAATATCTTAGTCACCAACACTTCGTCTACGGGCAGCACTTTACTGAAAACAATTGTACTTTTAATCGAAAAGTAGACCCTAAAACCTCCCCTGCACCGATAGCACGGAAAGGGATAAAAATTTTGTCCCCCGTTTTTATCCACCTTCCAGTTAATTTTATCCCTTGAAGGTGGATAAAAACGGGGGACAAAATTTTTATCCCGAGTCCGTGCTAAGCCTGCTGATCATTAATAACATGAGGTGTTTGGCGATTTTTTTACTTCTCCCCCTCCCCTTCTCTTAGTGAGATTTTGCTCGATCCCTCGCCTCACTCTTATCTCACGATAGATTTTTCTAAATGCGTATTTTACTGTAAAAAGTTAATCTGTGCTTGATTCTATCTTGCATGGTACGCTCGCCTCACAACAAGAACAATTAATTAAAGAAATATAACTTGAAACTCACTCAATTAGTTCTAAATTATAATCTCCAGTCAGTATGTTGGCCTGCCGTCGCAGCATGTCTCCGAACGGGTGATGTCCTCTAGACAGGACGTAGTAGAACACGCAGCCCAGCGAGAAGATGTCCACCGATGTCGTCTGCAAAGGGAATTCAACATAGACTTCTTCCACGATACTGTGGACAAGGTTAACACTACCGGCTCTTGTCTACCTTAGCTCTACTCCGAAACGCCTTCGACCACAGAAGTATTATAGAACAGAATCATACCATAGTACATTGAAAACGCCCCACAAAGTTGCGGATGTGTGCTCTGTCCATGATATATTATTAGACTGACGCCCGTAACTATAAAATTCCGTTCTTGGGAAGCGCCTTACACTTCACGAACATACCCTCTAAATATCCAGTGTCTACGTCCAGTGGTTGGCCTTTGCATTGTCTGTCAGGCAGTCAGGACCAAGCCCACAGGATGAATTTTTGAGCGTTTTCTGATATTCCCCATACTCTAGGATTGGTCATCACAGCCCAGTTGGAAAGTTTTCCCTGTATATTGATAACCTACCGTCCTTTCGCCGTTGATCATCTCGGGCGCGATCCAGCCGTCCGTGCCGGTGACGCCGGAGCGGCGCGAGAACGACACGCGGCCGATGTTCAGCTTCTTTGAGAGGCCGAAGTCCGATATCATGGCGCGCACCTCGCCGCTGCCCGTCGGCATCGAAAGCAGCACGTTGTGCGGCTTTATGTCTCGATGGACTGAAATTAAAGGGATATTTGTCACTAACGCATAGCTTAATTTAAAAAGCACGAGATACGCAAAGTTAATATTACCGCTGATGTCTACCATGTATGACCAATCTGGACGAGTTATTTTATGAAAAATATTTTCAAAAAATAACTAGTTCACATTGGTCACATTTACTTCAAACACACGTCCTTAATATTATTACGGCGCTCAACGCTCTCCTGGATGCTAGTCCTGAGTGTGATTTGTTTGCGGATGGATGGTCGAAAATGTTGTCAGTATGCTTAAGGTTCTGTGAGCATGATGAATGATTGCGTGTAATATTAATATTGAATGACTTATTTTTGCTATTATGTTATTGTATTTTTTTTTTACTTATTGTTTGACACATTTTACTCTACTATGATTATTGATACTATTTTGACCAAACTATGATGTAAGCAATTTTTAAATTAATGTAATTGGATAATCCGTTTTAATTTAATAAATAAATACAAATAAGTGCGGTTTCAGACTAGCCGGCGTATACGGGCGGATAGGTACTCGCAAAACTTCAACAGCGTGTTTGTCGTTTACGCTCGGTTTTTTCTAGCGAGCGTCAAGTCTCTCAAAGCTTGTCGCGCGACAACGCGCGTACACGCGCTAACAAGACACGAGCGTTGAAGCTCGGTTAATCCGTTTAAAAAGTTTGTGACGACGACCGACCTGTAGATAGATATACATCACGCGGGTAAAAATGCTGGCAGTTGCTAGTGTCATTAATATATAGTGTTTTGGGTTGATGTTTATTACTCAATCAGGTCATAGCTACTGAGCTGAAATTCAGTAGGGGTATCGTTTATGAGCTGGGAACGGACAAGCCAACACAACACTCACCAATATCCATAGAGTGTAAGTGTGACAGTCCCATAGTAGCTTGTCTCAGTACTTCAACTGCGTCAATCTTGCATTCGAAGTTGAGTTTCTTCTCTACATAGTCTTGCAATGTCGCTGAGCAAAGTTCTAAAGCGATATACCTGAAACCATAACATGGTTCATGAATTTATATTCATTGCCGCATTCACTCTCACAAATTTTAAATAGAAATTGGAGATTGGAAAGTTGGGAGGAATCCCCTGCAGGATACCGCCTAGATGGGTATTCTATCGCAAATCAGTAATGAGTTATCATTACTGTGTTCCGGTTGGAAGTGCACTGTAGCTAGTAAAATTACTGGACTTCGAGACTAACCATCAAAATGCACCAGCATATGGGAATCAGTCCTTTGTAGCACTGTTATGGTTATGGACATGCGTGATCTCTTACCTTTAGGAGAGCGCCTAACTAGCCTCGCCACTTTCTTAAAATTACTAACACCCGTATTCGAAGACGATTTTTTCACTCGAGGAAATAGTTACATTTGCAATTTGAGAGCCGAAACCTATAAAGTGGCGGCCATTTTATTACTTCCGTAAAGTGAGTTTGAGGACTGACTTAGAATACGGGTGTAGGGTAAACCAACATATTATTGGCACCCTAGAGTTTACTTAATAAATTAAAAATAAGGAAATTGTAATTGTGATTATTCAATTTCAGTATGCTTTTAAAAGTAATAAAAGTATACTGAAACTGAATAATCTACAATTCCCTTGTTTTTTCTAACTAAACTTTAGGGTGCCAATAATAGGCTGGGTGCCAATAATAAGTTGGTTTAACCTTTATGTGTAAAAAAATTGCGATAAAAAAAACTAAATTCGAGTGTTACCCAAACTGTTTGTCCCGCTCGGTACAGTTGTTGTTTTTTCTAACTAAACTCTAGGGTGCCAATAATAGGTTGGTTTACCCTATATGTATAAAAAGGAAATTGCGATAAAAAAATTGATATATTCGGGTGTTACCTGAACTGTTTGTCTCGCTCGGTACAGTAGTATCGCACGACGTGCGCGTGCGCATCTGACTCGCGTAGCAGCGTCACTTCGCGGTCGGCGAACGTGAAACACTCGGGTAACAGCCGCTTTACCGCCACGTCGCGTTTGTCGAAAGACCCTCTGAGAAAAAAAATGATTAGATACACTATTTATACTATTATACAGGGTGGACCACGAATTAGTTAACATTTAAATCTGATTTCCTGCGCAAATCCGAGCGGCGCGTGGTGCTTGGAGAGGTCAAAAAGCTAACTCGTTTCAGGGAAATTTTGTGGCAATAGAACGGGACACTAGGCCTCAAGGCGACTTTTGCGTAAAAAAAATTTAGTTCGCTCACTTTTTTCATGGTACTTTGTACTTTTTGTTAAGTGCAATAAAGTATTTTCTATATATCTATCTATTTATTATTTATGTATTATAGACAATTCTGAGACTTCGCGAGGTGCTCTTTCTGTACTGCATGTAATGCCACTTATTTTTTATTAATAAAATTTTGCATAGGTTAGGTAAAATACTTGAAAATGGTAGTAAGCTTGTTTATGAAACTTATTACATTCATTCGATACGCCACTTGACATGTTTTTTAATCGAAATAAGGTATTATATTTTCAATGCTAGCTGATTAACCTTGGAGCATCGCGCAGCATCGCGCGCGAGCATTGAAATATATGCCTTATTTCCATTACAAATTATTTATCATCTGACGTACCGTCTGCCGTCTGTCCCCCGGGACAGCTAAAACTTTTTTGTCCCATCTGTCACCCGAGGGGGACAGAGCAGGGTGACGACAGATAGGAATAATTTATTTTGAGCAGGTCATTATTCTCACTTGAAAAATTTAACTTAATAGTATGTAGTGAAATCACGATACGTTCTACCATAACATTTTCAAGGCTATGGACCTATAATTATGTCTCATCAATTGAGATAGCGATCAAACATGAACAGAAATATATGTATAATAAAACGTAACAAGAACCAATTCGTTACTCTATTTTCATATCATCATCAGCCTATAGCAGTCCACTGCAATACCTATAGCAGCCAATATTCAAAATTGAAAAAAAAAAAACCAAAGTACTAAACAACCACTATAACTTACCAGACCTACAAGAACTGTACAATATGAATAACGACACAAATTTGAGAGGACACTCGCTAAAGCTCCGAACCATGCCAGGTGCCAGCAAACCTAGGAAGAACACTTTGCCCGACCGCGTTGCCATAGACTGGAATAAGTTGCTACAGAGAGTATTGTGCCCCCTCAGTAAACTCTTTCAAAAATAGACTGGACAAACATTTAAAGTGCACTGACAGTGATAATCAAGTAAATAAAGCCATAGTATACACAAAGCACTCTCTTATATTTGTTACTTTCTGATCTTCTTTTTTTTATTCAAGACGACAATTATATTAAAAGTATATTACTACGTACCTATTATTTATAATTTATAGTACATTATTCATCTAGATATTAAGTACTTATCTATAGTTATACCGTACCTACACTTTTTTACATTAATAAGTTACCACTTTGATTACTTTTTACACTCTTTGTTTTTGTAATGTATTAAATGACACGCCACACCATATTTTTGCACGCCCGGATTGACTGGTAGAAAATGCTATTATAGCATTAAGTCCTCCCCCACATATGTAAGTGTTAAAGTGTTAAAATAAATAAAATAAAGCACATAACTCACTTGTAAACAAAGGTCCCTTCACAGCCCTTCCCAAGCACCTGGTCCGTGAAGAAGCTGATCCTCCCGATCTTGACTTCTCCGTCGCCGACGTCCATCAGCTGGCCGGTCACTTCACCGTGCGACGACGTCGACGCGTTGGACCCGCGGGACCCGCCTTGCGATAGCTGTTGGAACTCGCGAGCCTGTAATGTAACAGAAGGATTAGAGCTCGCGCAAACGAAGTTTCTGAAATTAGTCTTATTACTCAAATCCTCAAATCCGAATTCCATACAAAATTAACCCTACTAACTTAAAAACACGTATAAAATCTAAATTAAAGTATGAAACCTTTCACTTTTGTTGTTGACGAAATCAAAAAACATGGACGAAACGAATAGTGTGAAGAAATTACTATAATACGGCGTACTTTTTGAGTATTTGTCCGAATCATTTTGTATGGAATTCGGATTTGAGGATTGGCCTTAAAGTATTACACTATACAATACAGGGTGAATAACTTTTCTCGGCCGCCCTCTGAGGGCAAAATCTAAATGGTTAGTTACTATGAAAACATGTTAGGAGTCGATTATGATAAAAATAAGAACTGCATTTCAGAATATCAAACAAGTCTATCCAAGACGTTTATATATTTATGTAGGTACGATGCTAAATTAAAATTACTAAGCTTTTTCATAGTTAATAAAACTCTATCATTAAAAATAACATAAAAGAAATCATAATGGAGATATGTATGTATTCCATTTATATTGACAGGGTGTCTGGGTTTTTATTTTTGCTCCTGTCTTCCGCCTCCATTTTGCTTTGATACTATCAAACCTGATGTTCTACAGGAACAATTATTCTCAACTAGCAACTATGTAAGTTGAAAGAGCTTATCCACCACGCTTCACAGCTGCGCCGATTTGTGGATTAGTTGCTGACTAATTCACATTTTGTTGGCGGACGAATAATTATGGAGGAATAATTCAGTAGATATAGATTGCGATATGGCTGCTATTTCGGTTTCAGTCATGACGTGACGTCATAAACAATACCTTGAAACAATCAGAATGCACCCAGTATGTATTTCATATCTAGGTATCTGTTTGTCTACACACAGCAAAAATGCATCTCAAAAATTTCAGCAATGCAAACAATCAAGGGAAATAGCCAATAATACACGACGAATGAATTTTAAATATTGCTGTAACTGTTAGATCAAATCAATTATCAACCTTAACTGCACCAGGTAAGTTTCAATATTCAACAATCAACGACTATAAAGATAAAAATTTATTGAAAGCCGCACAATAAACGTATTTACACGGATCACGCGTGCAGTTGTATGATTCGTCCAACGTGGCTGAAAATGTGATGTAATCGTAATGAAATAGAGATTAAAATTCCAATTACCTGATATCGAAGGTACCAAAACATCGTGATGACAATGTTGTTGTTGTTGGTGAAACCACGAGTGCGCTTGGTTGGACATTATGTTAAATGTAACGAAATAGAGATTAAATTCCAATTACCTGATATCGAAGGTACCAAAACATCGCGATGACAAGCCCCACCAGAATAATAAGCGCCACTTTGAGGACCTGATTCTCCTGTTGGTGTAACCACGAGTGTGCTTGCTTGTACCACAAATCCGGCCGAATATTGAGCCCTTCGAACAACTCTTCCGTTTGCACAGATACCGATATGGAATTGGATTTTAAATTAGTTTCGTTTTCAACATCATTTTCGGTTTGTGTGTGTACTTGCCCGTTGATCAGCTTTATGTTGCTATGCGAGTCGCGATCGTTCAACAGATTCGTATTAGGTATTTGGGGCATCCATGTCGTAGTCAACTCTGGTACTTTATAGTGACCGAGTAGTAGATATGGAGCTGATACGTGTAAGTTTAGGTCATTCAGTTTGTAGTGAACATTCTTGAATGGTTCGTATTTTCGTTCTGTTGTGATGGTCTCGGTTGGTCCTTCGAGTAGCAGCGGTTGAGTGTGTCCCGTAGATATAGTTATAGTATTCTTATCAACGAGGGACGATAATGCATACAGTCCGTGATTATGCTCGCCTACGTATAATGTTGGGCTGGAAATTGAAAATTATTTGTAAAGCGACGAGCAATGACATAAATACTTTTCCTTCGTTTCTATAGAAGCTATTTTAAATAATAAAGGTTTATTGGTATTTAGTCTAACAGTTTAACGCTCTGTTTTATTGATTAGTTCACGCTTGGGTAGATATAGGCGTGCATGCAATGCCCTTATAAAATTTGTACTCGATGTAGTACTTAGCAATACCCGCATAACATACTTTGTTTAGTGAAATAGATAAAATTTGATAGCATTCAAAAGCCGATTTTATGTGTAAGTTTTAAGTTGAGTAAGTACATATTTACCACATTTATGTGGTTTTTGAAATCATAATCTATTTTGGACCTGACTGACTGACATACACTGGTATAGGCTGACGCACTGAACATAGAGACTTGAAATTTCGAGGATATGTTCCTCAAGAAGTGTAGGCGCGTACTAGGACTTTGTTAATTCGCAAACGGAAACGAAGTTGTGGTTGTCTACTAGTAATAAAATAGAAGTAAGAAACACTCACTACAATTCAATATTAGAATTCTTTATCCCCTGTCCGTTGCTGAGGGTCGAAGCATCTTCCATGATATGGTCCAGTGTATCATCACCAATGGAATTGAAAGGGACGGATATAAGGCCTTCTCTGTCCAGCAAATACGCGGCTACCACTGGGGTTTCGAAGTTGTGAGACCAAACCAGGTCCCCGGTTTTACGGTCGAATGACATCACTCGCCCGTTCGATGTTGAAGTGAAGTGGATAATACCTGTGAGAAAATAAAAACGAAAATCTTTTAACATACTTTTTTTTAATGTAGGGGTAAGTGCTGTTCCTATGGTCAAGGTCATACCTATACCTATACCTACTCTGTAAAAAAATATAAACACTGCACAACAAACACACATACTCATAACTTAGGCACAGTACTAATACCTGCTACAGTACACACACTGAAGTGCACAAATCTGTAAAAACAGCACACCTTGCGAGGCGGCTAGTGATACGCTCCGAGATACAGTTGTCCAAACTAGTTCGGAGTGTATAACAAAACCGACCTCGCTAGGTTAAATATATAGATATCAGCTACCAGCTATGTATGTAAAATCTTAGACTGAAGATGTGTGTCTATATAAATAAATATATTTGAATTTGAATTTGAATATGGACGGTTTCACCTGTGGACATGGACACCATCTATTCCGACGAAACTGGCAATTCTAAAATTATAATTTGAAGGCACAGTGGTAAAGTTTAGTTTAAATGCTTGATAGATTTGACATATCACCTGTTTTATTTTCCCGCCAGTTTTTGTTGTGCCGGCTTGAATAGTTTTTTGTCTCAAAAACATTTATTTTTGTTATGTTTACAGGAGTACTGCCACGCAAGTACTTCAGGTATTGGTTTGATTGTATCTGTATTATGTTATGTGTTGTTTATCGCTACGTTAGTGCTTAGAACCAGCCTTTAAATGCGTTTTACCCATAAAAGTATTTTTCCATAAAAGTTTTTTTGTCCGAATTTGTACCTATGGACAGACCAAAAAAAAATGTACCTGTGGACAGTCCACAAGCTGTCTAAGCTCGGGTAATCGGTTCGCTTTTTGCATGATTTAGGAACAAAGATTTTACCCATCGTCAGAAACTACCGCATTCATAATATTTGTTATCAATGTTTTTAATCTGAAGCTGGTAAGCGTACTTTAAATTTCATAAACATCTTTGCCTGAAAATTTATCTCGTTTATGTGGTATCGATGAGTGGCAGATGAACAGAATAAAGAAAAATTACTTATGTAATCAAGAAAACAATTAGTGGTACCTCATTTTTAATGCTAATGAGGTAAATAATTCAGTCGGTAACAGTTAATACATCATTTACAATAACAAATGTAAACGCTAGTAGAATTCGTTGCAGAATAATTTATTAAATAGTAGCAAATATTTGCGATTCAATTTTAATGTACTTTTTATAAGTAATAATCATAACAGACAATCTTTTTATATCTTTTTATCACTGAAAAATGTAAACAAACAACAGTTTAGTAATTTTTTCAGCTTGCTTTGTCGTTCTTGAGTTTCTTGAGTTCGTTTGTCGTCTAAGTAAAGCAACGTTCGACACGGTAACAATTATTAGTACTCCCTACAAATAATAAGAATAAGGGTAACAATTTGAATGGGTGGTACTATTTGTATCATTGAGATAGATCTATTGAGAATTATTTCTCGTTATCGAATTTCTAACTTATACTTCCACTAGTGGAAGTAAATAACAGATTTTAAGGAATTTTTAAAAGCTATAATTCCTCAGCAATTATTCTAGTTTGTTATCTATTTGGTAGTGAATCGATATCAGCTGGTACTAATAACCCATGGACGTCGACGCCCTGTAATTAATCGCCGGAACATTCGATTAGTAGCTGATAAGAAGCGCAGGCAATGTGGTTTCCACAATTATTAATCATCTTCAACTTTATAATATTTAGGTACTAATTTTATGTAATGTGTGTCATGTTATATTTAGTAAGAACTTAATACCCACAGTTCGGAATCATATAAATATATGTTTATAAGTAATACTATTATTATAGTTTATGGCAAGTTCTCCTATGTTCCTGCAACTTGTTGTTTTTCAACAGCCTTCAAGAAAGGAGGAAAGTTCTCAATTAGACTTTTTTTTTTTAATCTTGTCACCTCAGAACTGCAAGAAAACATATCACGACCATCGAATCCGCTCGGTTTTTTAATATGCTAGTCTGAAACCATTCTTAAGTCCGGCGCACAAATGGCGCAGCCATCGCAGCGCAGAGCATTTATCACCTATCAAACTATTATCGACATTGTTCTTATTGCAATAATTTATATCAAATAATTATGATTACAACAATTGATCATTGAAGCGAGAAATTAATTGTTGTATTATTTGATATTGGATGTTAATAAAATGTGGACAATGTCGAAAATAGTTCGACAGTGTAAAATGCGCTGCGCTTCGCTGTATATGCGCCGGCCCTTACAGTCACTAGAATCCCAATTGAGGTAGGTCGTATTATTTTTTGTTAAAAAGGTATTTTAGGATAAGCAACTCACCATAATCATTCAGCATCTCCTTCCCCATAGCAAGAGAAGTATAATCAAAGAACGTCACATTCCACTTATGGTTGTAGTTCCTAGAATCGTGCATCAGTATGTTGTACTCAGTGCGTGCGATGTAGATCCCTCGCTTCTTGTCTTGCTCGCAAGTGTTATCATCGCTTTTGAATATCTTCGACTTATCGAAACCTAAAACCCACAAATACACATGTCATATCGTTATCTTAGGGAAGCCCGAGCCGAGCTTAGCTGAGTAAATAAATGTTGGATTTTTTAAATCGTCCATCCGTCATATGAATTAAACATTTAATTGTAATTTTCGATGTTTTGTTTTTTCTTTCTATTTTGCTTTATGGATCATTTTGTTGTTGAACGCTATTTTTTTTAATTAAGTTACACCAACCTAAATTATGACCTCCATAAAGAAGTAAACACGCCAAATGGCACAACGAGAAATTCATGTATCCATGCATGTTCTGAACATTGAGATAGGTTCTTTGTACAATTTGCTAGTTTTCAACAATTAAATCCTCTAAAATAAGTTTGAACCTCACGGAATTTTTACATCTAATAATGGTATCTGCAACATTTACCCTCTGATTTTATCAGACCTTTTGCAATTTTTTTTGTAAAAGTCGGAAACCTGTTCTACTTTCTAAATATGAGGTACAGTTTAATACGGTATTTTTACCTGAAACATGTTCCCGCGACCCAGTGAGGGGGTCGAGCATAAACCACGTATCACTCTTCTTCCCTGTATAGAGAATGCCATCTGTAGACCGACACGGCGCATTCGCCACAAGCTCAGGGATCGTAAACGGTAACTTTTTCAGCATTTGTTGGTCGCCTCTGCCGTACATGTAGAGGAAGCCATGGCGGGGATCCGGTAGGAATTGCGGCATTAGATTCGCATGCTGATTCGGAACTTTGACAGCTGGTTCTACAACAAAATAATACCTTCTAATACAACACGTATATCCAACTTACCAGAAGAGCCTCCTAACCTTATAAATAACATTATTGTAAAGTTGAATTTTTTTTTTCCATTTTTTTATTTAGAAAAAACCTTGCTAGGAATTCTCTAACCGACTTCAAGATTACAGGACAGGGAAAAATTGAAGAAATGGGGGGAGATTTTTGCCCAGCAGTGGGACAATGCAGGTTCCATATAATGATAAAAATAATAATAACTTTAATAATTTACAAGCATATTAAGCAATTTATGTTTCATCATTATCACCAGCCTGTCGCAGTCCACTGCTGGACATAGGCCTCTCCCAATGTGCGCCATCGCGCCCTAATTTGTTTCGAGGCCAAAAAATGTTTAGGTAGCTTAAAATCCAAACCTTGAAGGTGCATGATCTTCAGACCTGAAGCTGGTTAAATTTAGATTATTTTTAATATAATTTAAGTAACAAGATGTTCTCTATTTTCAATGGGTAAGTAGGTATTTAAATACTCAGTTCTATGTTTGTTTAGTCATCATCAATTGTATAGGTTTGAACTAAAAAAAAATTACTCATGGAAATCATTTAACCAGGTATACAATTATTGTTTTATGTACTCATAAATAATTACCTCCAATTTTTTATATATAAATAATATCAACAATGGAGATAAGGTATATAATACAACAGGTCAAATCACAGTCTGATAATATCACTACAATGTCATAAAAAAAAATTGATAAATACCCTATATTCAGTATTGTTGCTCTAGATTATTCTCACCAAAACACAATAAATACATGTCTGATGATAATAAAAGGTAAACCAGATGTTGAAATGAAAACAGATGGCTTCAATATCATTAAAATTCATCTCGTTATAGTTTTCAATGGTATTCAAATATAAGCAAAACCATAATAATTATATAGCAAATTGGGCCAGAAACTATTTTTAAGTATTTACCAATTAAACATTTTTTTTTAAATTATCAGCATTCTTTCCTCTCATCATAGTCATATCAATTGCAAGTATTTATAATGAAATTGGACTAAATGATTTTATTCTATAAGTATTAATTAGTTGTGAAAATGAATGAAATGGTATAGTGTGTATTAAGCTTGCCAGATTTGCAGTATAGTAAGTAAATAGGCATAGATTTATAGGTACCTACAGTATCAATTAAACTTTTTTACTCTAAAGTTCTGTTATACAGTACAGAAGATTTTTCCTAGTAGCTTAATAGCAATAAGTACCTAATTTGTTATAATATTTCCTATATTATGTTTTGGTATGACAAATTAATTGACAGTAGCAACTTTCGGTTATGATATGCTCACAACATGCAATTAACTTCATCAACACAAAATATTGATGTGACTTATTAATCCTAAGAAGTTTCTCTGAGAATAAAAAATAATTTTATTTAACAATTCTTTTTAATCATAATCCTTTTATCAGATTATGAAAATATTTTTTCAGGTTAGTATGTTATCTGGATTTCTTCATTTAAGATTAATTAGTGTTGGGTAGTAACTCAGTTGTTATAAATATCACAGGGACACCATAATTTATACCGCAAATGTAAATTTAAAAAATTGTGTAGGTACACATATTACACGGGTTTAATTGTAAACACTCCTCCACTTTTATTTTCCTTGGTTTAAAAATTACAGAAATCTGTTATACAAACTTGGGTCATAAATGGGGCTAGGGGAAATGCTATGAAAGTGTAGCTATGTAAGTAAATAAAATATACATATTATCAAAAAAGGTTGCCGTTTCTCATGCCTCACCAATTCTATTGGAACCACCCATTTTTTCTTATCATCAAGTAATAATGGTGCAACTTATTTTGAGGAAACACTTGTAAACAACACAAACTAGTAAGATAAGTGGAGCATCTATCCACATTGAGATGATGATTCACAGTTGCTGAAGTACATTGAGTTGTAATGATGCAAGGTATCAATTCGGTTTGTCAACAATTCAAAAACAACTCACCATCTTTTAATTTCCATATAATATTTCCTGCTAAAGGTTCCACTGCAACCATGCCGCCGCCTAACGTGGCAAACAGCAAAGGCCGGTCATCCAGCGCACGCGATAGCTCAGTAATTTCCTGTAAATAATAGTATTTATAACCTCCTTGTCACATTATTTTTACTTATTACTGTTTACGTATTAAGACACATTCAAGAAATCAATGCGCCGCAATCGGTGCGGTCTCACGTTGTATGTACCTTTTTATTTATGTCCACAACATTACCGAGGCCACAAGCACAAAATGTTATTAACGCTGTTATTTTCAGTAGCATGTTAACCGTGCACTTCATTTTATACCGAACGCAAAAGAGAATAATCTCATTGTCAGTAACGCGATTTTTCCGTAAAATACAAGTAAATCAACAATAATACGAAATTAATTCACATCACAATAGAATTGTTGTCCTTTCTCTATTGACAGAAAATGTGAAATGCTGAAATAGTGCTGCCAGTGGAAATTTCCGAAAAATACGTAAGGCTGCGTAAATTGGTATAGAATAGATAGTAGGACTTTATACAAAGGTACGATATTTTCAGAATTTTAGTATTTATCGCGAATCACAGGTACCTAGAGCCTCATCAGTTGTTTGAAGAAAGTAACAAATAAAATAATCCTCTCTTCTACATAAAAATGAATGCATACAGATGTTTGTTTCAAAACCCAAAATTATTTTGATTTTCGTTAACATAATGTTTTATATTTCATTAAATATATATTATCATAATCAATGTACATTATTAGTGGATATAACGCATTGGCTAGAAATCTGATAAGTTGTATAATTAAGGAATTTGAATTTGAATGATTTATTATTACTAAATACCTAACTAATAACAATTGGTGTACATTTGTACATATATAAAACATAATCAACTTGGTATTAACAGAACTCAAATAAGCCTTCGTTTAAAAAAGTTGTATTGTATTTGTACTGGTAGACCTATAAAATCTTGCAAACAAAGTAAATAGGACTGATATCAAGGTCAATAAGGTGATAAAGGTACGAATATATGACTTCAGGTAATAACTGGCAATAGTGATCAAGACAAGAAAGAACTGTCAATGTCAACAATGATGTCGACCAAATCCCTAGCTTATCGATTAATCGACTAAAAGCCAGTTCCACATATTAGTCAGAGTACTACAATGTATGTGGCCAGAGCGGGGCTATTCATTAAGCTGTCATTAGTTCTCGTTATCGAATGGTACGTCAAATCTGACAGAAAATGGCCGACCTCTCGAAGCCGATAGCGACAGAAATCCTATGGTGACGTCATTTTTTTCCCAGTCTTGACCATTGAATTCGATAACGAGAACTAATGACAGCTTAACGAATAGCTCGGCAGTTTGATCTTCATTCGTCATCGTCGTCAGTCACTGAAGGCGTGGTATGTCTATCTATTTTCTTATCTGTCTCTTTTGACTTGCATGAGAATCAACTTCTACTTACTAACTTCTCGAACTTTTTGTGGCTCTAACTTGTGAGCTATAAAAGCTGTAATAAGTATATAAATTCTAAATGTAAAAGATTTTCACAGAGTACCTACCCTACAAATCCTAATACCTGATCGAGCGAAACAAAGTCTCAGAATCTAGGACTAGTTACTATACCATCTCCTAAGCCCCCGAATTAATTTGGCTCACTTATAGTAAAAAAAAATACCTACAATAAAAAAAATAGTGAACAAACGAACCAACTAATTTGTCAAATTTTATGAAGATTAGTTGAGAGTTATCGTGAAACGAAATTCATCAAGGTTGCCAACTTGCAGTATTGTGTATTGCAATAGTGCTTTATTGTATTTCTCGACTTCTTATCATTAATTCATCTTGCGATGGATTTGACAAAGTCATTTTCGTCTGTAGGTCATGAGAGGTTATAAAGAAATCAATAGTCGATTCTACACATTACTATTAAAAAAAACAACATTCGATTCCATACATTACCTCATCTCTCATTGTGTCATACAATAATGTCTATCAATGTCACTGTCAAAATCAAATTGTCTAATTCGTCACTTTCGCCAGTCAATCAGTCGTCATTTCATTTTTATTTTCATTTGCGAGTGTTTTCGATTAAAAATACTGTATCTATGTAAAGTTAATTTCAATAGAAAGTCTACATCACATAGAACGATGGTGTAATCAGTTGATAGCGGCTACAAATAACGTAATCCAATTTAAATTAATGACTGCCTGTGAATGAGTTGCAGCTAATTTGTTACAATGGAGGTCTCCGGCGCAGGTATTTGGTTAAATATTAGACAATATTATGTTCCAATAACAACGTATTCCATCTTTAGGATGATTACGACTATTTCTGGTAATTAGGTACAGTTTTATTTAGATAAACTTTCCGAACTCCGTTATGTTTACAATACTCCCAATCTCATTGAAATCTATTTATCTATAGGTAACAAAGGCAATAACAAAGGCTGATTCATATAATTTATTTCTTGGAATCCTTGGTAACCAGCGTACTCAACATTAATTTACACTTAAGCATTTATTTATGAAAGGAATAGGTACTGCATTTTAGTCTTAACAGCTGGAAATATTTACACCACCCAAAATTATTCCAGGAAAATCTCCAAACACGTCGTTATCCTTTAGGTATAATGCTAATAATGAGGAGTTGGAGGAACTATTCAGTGCTTGTGAGGAGGATCCCCCAACACCTCAATGTGAGCCACCTTCAGCTCCAATTGAGAACGCTAGTCCCAAGAAAGGGGATAAAACATCCTCGATAATAGATAAATACTTTAAATCCATGCGTAGTGAGAAAACTGAAAAGCCAGCGCCTGAGAAACCTGATGAAGGGAAATCGGAGACTAAAGAAGACAGTAGGGCTAGCACACCAAAAGAAAAAGAGGTTACTGCTTCACCTATGAAGGAGTATCTAAATCGACTCGGTAAAAGAAGCACATCAGAAGTGAATCCTGATGCGAAGGAACCCAATGAGACTTGGAAAATATTTCATGATTTCAAATTCAAAATAGCTCAGGCTGTTGAGGATATGAAAACACGCTCACTTGAAGGTAAGTTTCACCATAAATTTAAAATAAAGTCTTACTAGTTCAACAAATATTATTATTATAAGTTAATAAATATTTTAAATACAACATTATATTATTAAAACAGAAACAAAGGAAAAGACAGTACATCGGGAGAATTCTACATCAGATTCTGAGGAGAACTCGGCTGTCAAGGATATTGATCAGCAAAGTGTTGGGGACACGGATAACCAAGTAAGAATAATCTATATTTCATGTTTTTAAATTTTAAAATCAGACATCTTTATGCTTATCTTATCAAAATGGTTTCAGTAATTCCATTTAAATATGATTTTAAGATAAATCTCTTAGCAAAAAGTTTAATCATTGAATTAATGCAAATTATGAGATAAATAGTTGTATAAAAACTGGTTCAGAGTTTTATGGGTCCATCCATACAATCTATAAATCCATTTCAAGGTCTAAAACACTTCTTTAACGATTATAAATTGACCATAACATTTTTTACTCATAAAATAGGTATCCTCATTAGATAGCAGTATACAAAATCTATCAGAACTATCTCAGCCCATTACTGCCAAAGCAACAGAGCGTGATCTAAGTCTTCCTGTTGAAAAGAATCACTCGGATTCTAGTGATGATACACACAAGAATTTAGGTAAGTCACAATGAACACTTATCATGTCTACTAGGTTTATTTCCTTTAGCTGCTAAAGGCTAGGATACAAGCACACAGTTTCTCAACTCATTCAAAGATAATGACCATTATCATGAAAGATAAGACTTAGGGCGGGCTACACTAGTTACATGCAGCTAACAGCTACAAAGGCACCCACTGTCTGTGAGCAAAGTAAACCTATTTGCCTCTATTAATGCTCGAAATAGTCATGAACGAGTCGATAAAGTTTCTCAAGACAGTGTAAAATCTTTTAGGAATACTTAGTATTTTCTTGTTTGCTTAGTGAAGCCGCGTTCTTACGTGCATCTTACGAACTAATTTGCACAGTTTGCAGTGAATCTGCTGATGTGAAAGATGACCTCACAGACAGTCTGTTGGATGTAGAGTCTGGCATTGAAGCCCTGGAAGACACTATGGATGGCTTTGGCGACGTTTCCAATCTACCTCCGGAATGCCCGAACACAAAACCAAACAGATCTTCAGAAAACACACCAAACCCATCACCCTCAACCCCAACGAACTTCGGTCTGCCTCCAAGCAAATCAAACCTTTATAAAAACAAAGGACCACAACCGAAAAAGTATTTCTTAAACTTAACCATGTATTTTCTTACAATCTTCCTCATTGTTAACTATTTCCTGTTTCCAAATTCGAATGTGTGGAATGGATTTTTACTGGGCATTTGGTCCTTTTGCCTGGCGAGCAGTGTGAAGCATTGGGTGTTGGATAATTACTTTAGTCATTGGGAACCGCAGAAAGGGAGCTTCTTTCAGCTGAAACGGAGTAGCGCCATGCCGACCGCGTATACTATACCTTCTGTGAAGGAACACCGGCCTCTGAAGAAATACGAGGTAAAGTAACTGAGTAACATTTAGGTATCTATGTGTTAGTTTTTGTGTGCTATGTAGATTGTTGGTATGGTATGGTGCTTTTTCAATTATGTTTGTTAGTTTGTTGATCAACAGCATTGGGAACCTAGTAGGTTCTCGGGCGAATGAACATGACACCTGGCTGACACGTGGCTCGGAACTTGATGCTTCCCCCGCTGCCCCACGCGACGCCCTCCGTATTTCTTCTTCCTCTAATTGCGAAGCCTTATCATTGCTTATCATTACCAAGTAATACAGGACCTCAAGATTATCCAATTCCACGCTGTACTTAGCACAAACGTCATTCGAGCCAGATGTCATGTTAATTCGCCCGAGTCTAGTAGTTCTCCGATTATGTGAATGAACTGAATTTTATGTTTGTTTTGATTAATAATGAGAACACAATGTGTATTTGATTGATTTTTTTTTATTTTAGGGATGGATAAATCACTACAGATATCCAGATTACGATCCATATGTTTATCACATAAATAAAACAACGACCGCATTTATGAAATTGGAAGGTAATTTTTGTACACTTTTTTTTTATTGTTATCTAACGAAAATCCTTTGTCTTATAGATAATGAATAATTCTCATACGTTGTTGGGTTGGATTTAAACGTCAATGAACCCTGATGAACTCTAATGCACTGGGTATCTAACTAAACCCATGATACTAATCTAAACCTGGGGTTACACGACCTACGAATATGACCTGACCTTCCCTCGTACTAACATGCAAAGTAAAGAGCTAAAAAACCTGTTTTTTTGTTGTATTGATCCTATAAGACTGTTATTGTTTTCAGGGTGCAATTTGAGGATTTCATACACAAGATCGAAAATAGCTAAAAGGGCACTATGGGATGAGAAAATAGATAAAGTTATGTTTTACCAACATAGACTGTACAATTTAGCTGGTGCAAGAGTCATATTGATGCCTAAAGGACTCGTCAAAAGAAGGTAAATGCCCATGTCAATTACACACTCTCGCACTAGAATCGCACAACACGAAGGTGGCATGAAAAACACACAAATTATGTATAATCACGACATCCAAAATTTTCCATACATTTTGGTGCCTGCAAGTCTAGACTCATTGTCTAAATACTTAGACATTCAAAGCGCCTCATTTCAGTTGTTACTTAACTATTCATAAGATTATTTGCTTTATTTCAGCTCTTTACTGTTAACATAATCTGGCACAAAAGCTATTCAAAACGACTAAGAGTGGTTTCAGACTAGCGTAATTTTGTCGCGCTTATACGGGCGGATTGATAAAGTAAAACAAGTTGTCCTCTGGCGAACCACGTAACAATGATGCGCAGAAAGAAATACTTAGGTCAAATTGGTTCTGCGCATCTTTGTCACGTGGTTCGCTAGAGGATATTTTGTTTGTTGCTTACTAGCGCGAGTAGTATCGCGAAACTTCAATAGCGTTGTCTCTTGTTTGTCGCTTACATACTACTCGCGAAACTAGCGTTGTCGCGCGTAATACGCGATGCAAAAACAAAATACGGCGTATCCGTCCGGTTAATCCGCTAATCTGAAACCCCACTTACACTAGATTTATCAGTTCATTATTTATGCCTTTATTGTTATATTTACTTATAGGTATACGTAACAACGTGTTGGTACGTTATTATTTTAATAGGAATGTTTTCTGATTCTAAGCGAGACTGGTTATATCGTAGAAAACACTGCAGTAAATATATATAGATATGTTTTTATTGTACAAAAATGGCTTTAAAGTAAAATTGTGGGTTTGATTGCTGACAGCGATATATTCCAGACCACCTTAGTATGTTTGTTTTAAACCGACTTCAAAAAAAGGAGGAGGTTCTCAATTCGGTTGATTTTTTATGTTTGTTACCTTTTGTTGTTTATAAACAGATTTAAAAAAATTTTTTTTTTTTAAAAGGAATTGCAAGGAATTAAATCGGTCATCTTATTGGTGTTTCGGTAACTAAAACAGACCCTTGTTGTGGTTGTAAAACCTTGATTATTATGTGCGTCTATTGACAAATTCATCAGATTTCCATATTATGTTGATTGGTGGCATAATCCTAATTTTCCGTAACCTTCTTCGTCATGAACGAGGTGAGCGGCGAAATAATTAGGGTCAATGATCGGCTTAATTGCTTAAACTAGAAGCATTAGCATTTTCCGCACTCAATTTAGTTGTTTTTGTGTATATATCTTCATAAATAAACACATGTACTTATATTTGTTACTCGGCCACGCCAAAACAAGTGAACCGATCGGGCTAAAACTTGCCATAAATGAAAAAATAGATTATTCTACACGGAAAAAAAACTATTCTCAATCGAAGAGCAAATCTATTGACCAAGAATAATAATGATTTATATATGGCCTAAACAATGTATTATTGTCTTAAGAATATTATTGTTTCAAATCGACTGTTTAAATCTAAGAAAATGTGTTTTTATTTAAGAACAATAATTCTCTAGTTATAAGAATCAGTTTCAAATACATTAAATGTCTTATCCCAAGAATATCCATATTCTTCTAATACAAGAAACATGATTGTCTTATTTACAAAATAATAAAATTCTTGGAATAAGTGTAGGATATACTCGAAATAATAAAAACTCTGTCTTCATTAAATAATATGTATACTTGGATGAATTGAAAATATTGCTTGATTCAAAATTATTTGAGAATATAACATCTCATTGTAAGAATTATAATGTCTGTATAGGATAAAATCTATTGTCATTTAAATACACTATATTTTTAAATTGAAACATTATTATTCTTAAGGAATGTATATTTTTTTTCAACTAAAAACAACCTTTTCTTGTAATAAAGTTTTTTTATTCTACTATGAATAAAATATGCTTTTTGTTTCAAGTAAATGAATTCTCAGATGCATTAAAATTAATTCTTGATCAAAGGCATCATTTTCTCGAATTGAGAATATAACATTGTTGTTGTAAGAATTATTAGGTCTTCATCGAATAAAACTGAGGTTAAAAATAAATCAATTATATTCTTGGTGAGAGAAAATTTATTTTTGATTATAGACTCAAATTTCTTGAACTAATGATTTTTGTGTCTTCATATTGGTAATGTATTCTTGGTTAAAACTATTATTTGTTTTATATTGAGAATACATTTTCTTTTAATAAAAATTTAGTTGTTTTCATTCAATAAAATTAAGTTTCATGTTAATTATAGCGTACTCTTAATTTGAGTATGTATTGATTCTTAATCTAAAGGAATGGGTTTCTTCCGTTGAGATTATATTTTTTTTGAGTGAAAGATTGTAATGTCTTCAGTAAATAAAGTGTTGTCTTCAATTAATAGTATCATATGCTCAATTTAAAACAAATTATTGTTAATGTAAGATCATGAGCGCATTGTAATCAAAAATGTATTGGATTAAACAGAAAATATAATTTCTTGAATTGAAACACATTGTTTCTTCAGTTGAGCATTAAATTATCTTATTTGGTACAGATTCACATGCGATACTTTCTGCATAAAAATAGTGGGTTACCGTGGCAGAACACTCGCCAGTGGTAACCATACCATTGCTATGCGAAAAGTGTCATGGTGGGATAGTATTTTTACCGTTCATATCACTCAAAAGATGAAAGGCAAAATTACCACCTACGGAACACTATACTAAAATAAGAAAATCAAATACACTCTGCAGATAACAAATACTCCAAACTCAAGAAATTATAATCTATAAATTATTTTCATTTTAATCCAACACAACAATAATTATAGCAACAGGCTCAATCATACATGCACAATTTCAGGCTAAAACAATAATTTAAATGACAAAGATAGTTAAAATAATTATCTTAAAACAACTAGGAAATAAATTTTACAATGCAATAAAATATAATCTCAACTGACTAAGTAATCTATAAAATAAAATGTCATAAAAAGTTCAGTTGATCATTTATTATGGAATAAGGAAATGGTTATATCAATGGTCATCTCTTACATAGGAGGTATGTAGGTACAGTTCAAATACTTACAGTTATTTTGCAGTCTTAAATCAGTAAAATCTAATAAAAGTTAGTGATAAGTATGTACAGTCAGCTGCACAGATATGTATACACATCCAAGCCTTTACATTTATATTACTCTTAATTTTGCAAAGTAAAGTGCACACAATCATTTTCAAATTCATGCAAAATTCTGTCATCTTAGATGTCAGAATTTTGCCAGAAAAATAATGTCATTGCAAAATTAAGAGTTTAGTATAAATATGAAAGCTTGGAAGTGTATACATATCTGTGCAGCTGACTGTATCTTATTATCTACAACAGAATCGGTATCATAGTCACTAGTTATCACATTCACAAGTTCACAAGATTCAACAATCATCTATTATGGCTTGCATAAAGCGTGACATTTGGTTACAAGAAAAAAAAAAAACTTAAAATATACCTAACGCCTAACTAAACTTAGTTAACTACTACTGATAGCTAGTACCTAAAGAAATCAACTTTTAAAAACAACTTAGTAATTATCAATTATACAACAATTGCACATTGGTATTGTTTATACCAATTATTAAGCTTATATTATTAAGTTTATATTTTTAAGTCAACATTATCACTCTGATCAATATTATGAATAACGTTTGGCATGACACTATGGCAATTGTTCAAGTAAATGAAATCAGTTTTATTGGACCTTTCTACATGATATGCCATAAAATGAGCATTGTAACCTAATGTGTGTAAAACGTGACATAAAAAATATACACAGGCTCCTCGTTATTAGTTTCTTTCAAAAACACGCTTCGAATTATATAAAATAACGGATTGTCATTTTCATACTTTTACAAATGGGTGTCCATATGACTATATTTAACGCCATTTTATTTAAAATTAACGCTCATGTACACATCGCGTTTTACGTCGTCTGGCAATTTTAAGGTGCCTTTAATAGAGGGTTTGCCAATTTTTAACCGATTTTCTAATCCAGTTTTAGCCCACATCTTATAACAAACTTTTAATCGCCAATTCGCCATGCGCTTTTATAAATCATTGTCCGTTGAAAATTTCTGTGTTGCATTAGAAGATTGAGCATAACTTTGGATTTTACTGCTATTGCCTTTATTTAAACGTCTTCTTTAAATCGCCAGGTTGCTGGAAATATTTTTATAATTATTTCACCATAATTCAGTTCAAGTCAATAATTATACACAAAGGATGTTCCACGTCCATGCCACATGAGAGGAGAATTAGGTACTTTAAATATTAAAATATTAGCTAGCGCCCGCGGCTCAGCTCGCGTGTTAGGTACCGGGACATAAAGTAGCCTACAGAAACGTTATGTATGATTTTTCGGGATAGCGTGTGATAGTTAAGGCGATTAGCGTGGAAAAATACTATATATATGTATATATTATATATATGTCCAACCACTAAAATTATGCCTAGGTAGAAATACAAAGCGAGCCCTCATAAAGCTCAGCTTTTTGCTAGTAATACCTATATTAGTAAGGATAAGGACAGGAACTTTTGTTCAATAAACACTTTCATTTATTAGTAACCGACAAAAAGAAGAAGGTGATCGATACGGAGGCTAAGAATTAAATGATAATAGAAAAATAAATTTGTGGCGTGAGACATCCTGTATTTTGGTTGTATGCAATTTTAACTTACCGCAGCATTCACAACTATGCCCTCAATGCATTCAACAGTGGAAAATTTTGCTTTTCTATTCAACCTTCCCTTCGGCGGTATTAACCGGCAAAGCAGCATTATTTGTTTGATCGCCTTTTTGCCTGCAACAAAGTTCAAAACTATTAAATAAAACAACACAAAATAATAATTTGATAAACAAAGTTAATAAATAAATAATTTTTCAAATTGATTTAATTATTTCTCTCAATGAAATGTTTTTTTTTTCATTTCATTTCTATATTATACCTATTATTCATTCTCTATTATATTGAACTCACCAATGCTTCTCCCCGTATATCATTGACAATTTTCCATTCGTTTACGAAATCTGCAACGGTACTGTAATTTGACTAATTTGTAGCGCTGCGTACGCTGTAAGTATCAGTCCAGTAATCAATAACCTTCTGCCATGGCTCGTTGTTGTTTTGGAGCCATACAATTTTTTCTTCATTTATATCTGAAATGTGTACCAGTAACGTATTAAATCAAGTTTAGTGAAAGAGAAAGCTCTATTTAACTACATTCTAAACTACTTACACTCCAGATATTTATTATTATAAAAACTATAAACATTACTTAAAAAAATAAAAAAACAGACATTTATAACAGTGCCATTTAGCCCAAACTAATTTTCAGGATAAACACCAATTTCCATCACATAATTTTTGTCCTGATGCGGGAATCGAACCCGGACATAGCGGTCTATATCTAATCTAACTATTTTAAATAATAACCATTCTAATGAATTCTAGGGTCGTCTAATTAATTCTACTATAACTAAGAAATGACTATGCCTAAATAAAATACAGAACTAGTATTCGTGGCTCACAACACTACAGAACTTAAATTATAAAATGGAAACCTTTCAAGTTCTGGACAAGTTTTTGTTTTATAACAGGATCATCATTTTCATTTTCTTCAATTCGCTTTCTTTTTTGTTCACCAGATTTGTACAAAATATTTCTGACTTTATCTTCTAATTTACCCTTAGCAAATACAGGTTTGCCACTAACAGAGTCCCTCTTTTTAATAGCAGTATGTACCAATGCTTTCAGTTGGAAATAATGTGATTATTTTGGCGGATAAGACATTGTAGTCTTCATAGGTTATATGGCTGTAAAAAAGTAAAAATAAGATTACTAACTGTTCGATTCAATGCAAACAAACAATTAAATCTTTCCTCTTTATAATAATATATACAGGGCGTCCCACGGCTATGCCACATGAAGGGAAAGTACCTTGAATATTGTAGATGGAACATTTTACTGAAAAAAGACATTATTTGAATTTAAAAACCAATTTAAACTGCATTCATAGATATTTAAATAATTACGTGTTTGAACCGGGAATCGAACCCGTTACAAGAGAAAAATAATCACCCTGTAGCTTTATCATACCGATCGAAAGGCTTCAGCATAAGGATAATTTTTTGCTTAATAACATAGTGTACATATAAAAGGAAGATCATGAATTTTAATTTTGAAAGGTGATTATTTTTCTCATGTAACGGGTTCGATTCCCGGTTCAAGCATGTAATTATTTAAATATCTATGAATGCAGTTTAAATTGTTTTTTAAATTCAAATAATATCTTCTTTCACTAAAATGTTCCATCTACAATATTCAAGGTACTTTATTTCCATGTGGCATATCCGTGGGACGCCTTGTTTAATAATATATTAGAATAGATAATTAGATGGTATAGATGACATGAGTTTATATAAGGTCAAATCTCACGATGGGTGGCTAAGCCTGCCACACGCTTGCTAAGCCATAGAGGTCACCAAACAAAGATTTGGATAAAAAAAAATCTAGTCACTTACCTATTCACAATGTACGTAAATATTTGATGAATTATTATCTCAGTTAGCTGGTTCCGGTGTTTGTTGCTCAATGTGTTGCTAACTCATAGTATTTTAAAATAGATTTTCCACATGGTGATGTAGTCAATAGTGTTTTTAATTCAAAATGTGGCAGGGTCGGCTTCAATCTTATGAGATCGTTGATGTCGATGCTGTCTACATCTACATCCGATATAATGTCATTGGTGGTCGTATTTGTCACAGTATCAGTCTGAAACATAATATTTTGCATTACTGACAAATGGATTGTAAGGAATCAACCATTAGGGGCATGCCCATCTTGTGGTCTAGTCAATTCGAACACAGCCTGCATCCTATGTGAACATCATTCACAATGGGTATGTGGAAGCTGCTTACTCTGCCTGTTGACCGATGGCCCTGCCCGGGTCTGACTGGTGTCCTGCCTAGATCGCTGACTGGTTGCCTTGCCCAGATCGACAAATAAATGGGCTGCGTTCCATTTGAAAAATCCTTTACACACACTATTGGACATTACAATCGTATACATACCATCGAAGTCAGGAATTCTTGGATCTTGTTTTTTAGGATTATCCTTATGCCAATAGACGGGCACAGTTCTTTGAGCAGGTCCCCTTCTATTACATCTTTCAGTTGATCTATAGTTATACTATTATCTGAAACCAAGAAAGAATGTCTCAAAATTGAGAATCGATAGTCTCGAAATCACGAGCCCATGAACTTTTCGATGGTAGGTATATCATTTTATAGGATAAACAACCCTCGTACAATAATCACATCCACATCTCAGATCTTTGGTCTACATAAAATAATACATAAAATACTCACCTCTAAAAGTTTTAATAACTTCTGGTGGAATATTCCAATCTGATAGTAATTCTTCCATTTTCTTACACTTTTTTATCACGGTAGCAACAGTACAATTTAAATTTAAATAAAGGCAATAGCAGTAAAATCCAAAGTTATGCTTTTTAATGTAATGAAACACAGAGATTTTCAACGGACAATGATTTATAAAAACGCATGGCGGGATTGCCGGCCAGCGGCGCTAGTGTTGCTAGTCCCTAACCAAATTTTCCCCAAATTAAATTTTAACTCATAAAAAACTTTTTCAATTATTTATCTAACTCTTGGTAAAAAATGAAGGGGAATCGCCATGGATAAGCAGTGGGAATAAATAAAAATAATTATGTGGACATTACACACAGCGTCATCTAGCCCCAAAGTAAGCAGAGTTTGTATCTTGGGTACCAGATAGCAGCTGATTTGCCATGTTAAACAAGGAACCTAGTTCAAGTTCAAATTCTGTAATCATAATATCTGGGGGCACGGCAGTGCCCCCACCAAGTCGAGCAAAAAAGTGGCACGGCCGTACTATCCTTTTCTCGAAGCAGTTCAGGCCATTTTCGACCACTTATAGCTTCGTTGTAGATAAAACTTAAAGCCTGAATTTACAGTACCCAAGCGGGCATTGTATAAACACGGTATATTTGAAATTTCATTCAATTTGAACCAGTAGTTTAAGAATTATAACTAGTCAAAATTCTTAATTTTTTCACTCACTGACTGACTGACTGACTGACCGATCATCAAAAGTCTAAGTCACTTCTAGCAGACATAGAAGCTTCAAATTTAGAATGCAATTAGTGTTTAGTGTATAAATCAAGGAATAACTTAAATATTTTGTAATATCCGTCCAGTTTTCTAGATACATCAACTGCATAAATAACTTTGTAATCCCATAAAAATGTATGAGATTACAAAGTTACATTTGCAGTTAATGAATCAACGTACCTGTATATGTATAATTTAATGGAATAATAGGTGTAGATCTATCATCATCATCATAATCAACCAATACCGTAAACAAAAAGAGAAAGACAACTTACAAAAAGAACGTTGCACTGTAGCATATTGGTACAAGATGATAATAGGTAAGGAGTTTGATATTCAAAAAAAGTGGCTTTAATAATTATTTTAGATTGATTATTATGTATAATAATAATTCAGGGCACTTACTTTACACTTTTTTTATTTTAATGGGAGTATTTAAATTATGAGTACTATTTGCTTAACAAGTGGCAACATTGCGATTATCCTTCTAGAATTATATTCTTGACTTATGAATAACGATTTTTGATTTGTGTCTCAAAAAATCTGTTGTCATGCTTCGTCTAATATCGTATAGATGGCGCTAGCTGTATTTTTAAACCAAGTAAACATGTTTTGATTGGATTTGAAGCGAAGATAAAGTACTCTGACTAATCTGTGAAGATAAACAATGAAACATGAGCTTGAGTACAATTAGCGGCACGAAACTTAAGCACTATTGCGCAGAAGTAAAAAATAAGTTACCTGAGGGGGGCTACACAAGTACACATAACAGTAACACGTGCCGCTATAGGTGTCGGTATTATATATATACCTACCTATTCGATAAATAGGTAGGTATATATACCTAGTAACTTTTATTTTTCTGTCCATCCAACAGAGTACCTACCTAAGGCAACACCTATATTTCTTTAGAGTAAGCTCGTCTGTGATATCATTCATTGAAAAATCTAATATAAGGAATGTAAAGAGGAACACGAGATGAGTTGGGGTAAACTTCGACTTTTTACCCCCCTTTTACTCCCTAGGGATAAAATATGGTATCTCAAAAAGTATTAGCCGTAGAACATTGCGGTTTTCGCCAAAGGTATTTTTTTATGTTCCAATTTGGAAATTTTGCAAAATTTCTAAATGCCGCCATTCAAAATAATTGGATTTGTATACAAAAGTTGGATTCCCATACAAAATTTTTCAGCCTGAGCGAAGCGAAGGTTGACGATTCGCACGTCCACCTTGGCACCTACATGCTTTCTCGAAAAATATAAGTCGTGGAGGGTTGCAGTTAAGCGCTAAAAGTATTTAATTTTGTTCCAATTTTGAAATTTTGAAAAATCCAAAATTGCCACCCTACAATTGTTGGATTTCCATACATTTTTTTTAACCTGAGCGAAGCGAAGGTTGACTATTCGCACGTCCACCTCGGGACCTACATGCTATCTCAAGAAGTAAAAGTCGTATTGACATGCGGTTTTCACACAAGGTATTTATTTTAGTTCCGATTATAAAATTTTGAAAAAAATATTTAAGCCGTAAAATAATATTTAAATATTTTTTTTGGCCATGTTTTTTTGGCCAAGTTATTTTTTGACCAAGATTTTTTTTTTGGCCAATTCTTTTATGTCTAATTTTTGGCCTTTTTTTAGCCTATTTTTTATTTTGGCCAGCTCGCGCACCGTCCAAAAAACTAGTCTATAGCTTTAAAGTTCTTTATGCCAAACTAATGCTAGGGGAATCAGAGTTACGGCAAAGAATAAGTAACATTACGTACCTACGTATCCTAAACTTTTGGTTTCAGCATAACTGTTTTGAGGACAGAAATAGCCACATCAAGAATTTGAAGAATTTCAAGGTTCAAAATTACAGATATAGGTATCTATAATATTGTGCTATGAAAAATCATAAGTTCGAGACATTTTATGATTTCTAGACAAACAAAATCATTCATAACTGAAGTACCTATACTGATTCTTTATATAAGATTTATAAATGTTTAACTTGAAAGTTTAATATACATTTATTGTTTCAAGAATAATATTGCATAAAA
This sequence comes from Lobophora halterata, assembly GCA_932526365.1. Taxonomy (NCBI): domain Eukaryota; kingdom Metazoa; phylum Arthropoda; class Insecta; order Lepidoptera; family Geometridae; genus Lobophora; species Lobophora halterata. Next base: position 7,561,963 of record OW052012.1, read on the forward strand.
ATAATAATCTGTATTCTTCAAATAAGAAATATTTAGGTACTTCGTTTAAATCAAGAAAAATATCTTAAATAAAAACAGATATTTATTGTTTCAAGAATAATATTTCACAAAAGTAACAATGTGTATTCTTCAAATAAGAAATATTTACTTCGTTTAAAGCCAGAAAAATATCTTAAATAAAAACAGATATTTATTGTTTCAAGAATAATATTTCATAAAAGTAACAATGTCTATTCTTCAAATAAGAAATATTTACTTCGTTTAAAGCAAGAAAAATATTCTTGGATGAATACAGTATTATCCCCTTTGAAGCTAATTTCTCAGTAAAGGCAAGTAAAATATTAGTTTAGTTCCAGCATAACGGTTGTCCTACAAAGAGTTTCACATTCTTATTTTGTCATTTTCTATTCTCAATATAATTTTAATATGAAGTATCACTAATTTAAATTTAAATTTGTATTGTTTTCGAATAAGACATTTTAAGAAGTTTTAAACTAGGCAATAAACTTCATAATTTAAGTACACTGGTTCTTTTTATAAGATTATTGAATTCTTAACTTGAATGAAAGTTATTTTTTTTAAGAAAAATTAAATGCGTTAAAAGAGCAATGTACATTCATCAACAAAAAAAATGTTAACTTCTTTTGAAACCAGAAAAATATTCTTGAATTTAAACACTATTATCTTTTTTGAAGCTAATTTCTGCTATTTTATAATGAAGAGTCACTAACTTTAGTTAAAATTTGTATTGTTTTCGATTATATATTTATTATATATAGATTATATATTTGATTTTTTTTAACTAGACAATAAACTTCATAATTTAAGTATATTAAATCTTCATGTAAGACTTTTATATTCTTAACTTAAATATAAAATTATTTTTTATTTCAAGAATATAAATGCGTTAAAAGAGCAATGTGTATTTTCCAACTATGCATATTTACTTCGTTCAAAACCAGTAAAATATTCTTGAATGAAAACACTAGTGTCTTCTTTGAAGCTAATTTCTCAGTTAAGCCAAGTAAAATATTATTTTAGTTCCAGAAAAACGGTTCTCTTACAAAGAATTTCACATTCTTATTACGAAATTTTCCGTTTTCAATTTCCATTCTACAGTGAAGAATCATTAACTTCAATTAAGATTTGTATTGTTTTCGATTGAGAAATTTTAAAATGATTTTGGTGATACAATAAACACCTTAACTGAAGTATACTGATTCTTCTTTTAAGACTTTTTATATTCTTAACTTGAATATTAGAGTATTTGTTTCATTTAAGAGTATATATGCTTAAAATGTGTACATGTATATTCTTCTATGAAGAAATAATTGCATAGTGAAGGAGTATTATATGTGATTATTCACTTTTAAGAGTATGATTCTTAAAGTAAAACTCTCCATCAAATTTATTTTAAAAATAAGAATACTTATTTTCTCAGACCGAAATAATTATATATCGTTAAGTTTAAGTATATAATTTTCTCGAATGAAAACATATATTCTTGAAAGGAAAACATATACTTTTCTTGGATTGATACTTTGAATGATTCTTAAATAAAAACCACTTAGTTTTGAATCAAGTATACGATTCTTATTTTTAGTAGTTATAATGAGAATAAATTATTGTCAATCGAAGAATTGTGTACTTCTTAGATTAAGGATAATGTTTAAAGTTAAGATAATATTGTTTTACATATAAACAATATTTTTGAGAATAATGGCTTTCTTGGTTTAAGGAAATATGGAGTGTAATTTTTTTCTGTGTAATATCTTCATACCACGCAAGCGAACAGCAGCTAATAAAAAATGTAGGTTCTTACTCAACTAATTTTTGCGTATTCAAAAATGTCAAGAACGAGAATCGGATAAAGATATTTCGGCCAGAATCCCATTTACATCTTTTACAATAAACCTGTTATGCCTATTATAAAACTCATATTAATATTAAACACTAGCCGCCATTTTGACGCCCGCCACTTCATTTTCGTTACGAATTAAAAAAATCGTTTTCTTCCCACGCGCGTACTAAGAAACGCAACGTAAGAAACTACGAATATACCCTCAATATTCTAAGTCACTAGGTTCAGTGGTTTGGCCTGTGCGTTGTCTGTCAGTCAGTCAGGACAAAGCTTTTTTTATTGATTTGTTTATAGACAATGGAGTAAAAAATACCCGATCTGCGTGATTCTAAACGAACAAGAGAAGATACAAGTGCTAGAGAAAGAGAACTTGGCGCAAACGGAACGTAAGACATCGGAGGCCGTGGTCGAAAAGAGAAGGGAACATGAGACGGAGAGTACAGAGACTAACACTAGCCCGGAGAAGAAGAAAAAGTTTGTGTGGAGAAGGAGAGAGAAGAGGTAAGAACTTGCGACTTCGCGGATAGTCGAGTGACCTATATTCAGTTCAGTTCAGTTTTTTTTTATTTTTTAAAAAAAGATTTCTTACAAGTCAGTTTTAAATAATAATTAAAAAAAGGTATTTAGATACTTTTTGTAGTAGTACATAACCCTTGTTATTCTGATAAGTGGTTGTGGTACCAATGATAGAGAGAATTGAATATGTGCAGATTGTCTTTTATGAACTCGTTGAGTGTAATAGTAGCCAGACTTGTCTTAAGGCTTTGTCTTAAGGGCAATCCTCAAATCCAGATTCCATACAAAAAGTTTCGGAAAAATACTCAAAAAGTACGCCGTATTATAGTAATTTCTTCACACTATTAGTTTCGGTCATGTTTTTTGATTTCGTCAACAAAAAAAGTGAAAGTTTTCTTACTTTATTTTAGATTTTAACGTGTTTTAAAATTAACCATACTAATTTTAAAACACGTATAAAATCTTAATTAAAGTAAGAAACCTTTCACTTTTTTTGGTTGACGAAATCAAAAAACATAGACGAAACGAATAGTGTTAAGAAATTACTATAATATGGCATATTTTTTAAGTATTTGTCCCAAAAATTTTGTACGGAATTTGGATTTGAGGATTCCCCTTAAAGCAGTATAAGTTATTTAAGGAAGGATCCTATAGTTTTTTAATAGAGTGGTTTGCCGCGCCCGCCGCCGATATCAACAACCTTGCCACATCTGGACAACAATCTTGTGTACCTATTGTGTTTATTTCACAATATTTGTTTTTCCAGTATCACGCACTCGGAAGGCGAGACAGGAAGGGAGGGGCTTAGGCATAGATTAGTCAGAAAAATGCATAGAGGTATGTAAATATTAATTTAACATTTTACGTACATATTTGTCTATTTTATTGATATATAATTTTTTCCGAAATTCTATAAAAACTACCAAATCTTGCTAGTTTTTGTCAAATCGGTATCAATGGATTTATCATGTGATTGCAGTGTCATAAACTCAAACTCATACTCAAAATAATTTATTCGACATTTCGGAACATTTGGTTCATTATGGATCCGTTATGTATTCATGAATTTTATGTTATGTCATATGTTGGCTACTAAGTTGCGAACGAATTCACAAAATTCCTACACGTCTACACCACTTGAAAAATATTTCAAGTCTCTCTGTCCAGTGGTTTGGCCAGTGCGTTGTCTGTCAGTCAACCAGTCAGTCTGGACTAAGCTTTTTATATATATTGCTAAAGTGACATACTTCACTGAAGAATACAATATACAAATCACCCCTTCTTTTTGCTTCGCCGCGCGCCGTTGTGGGAAATGAGTTTTAGACATGATTTATATTTCTCATTTAAATAACTAATGTTCTCAATAGATAAGAAAACAGACAGCGTGTCGACGTACACAGAGCCGGTGTGCGAGCCCCAAGGTCTGGAGCAGAGGCCCTCTGAGGACCTTGAGGACATGGAGGCCAGCAAGTCCGTCACCAGCACGAAGGACGACGATGAAGACTTCGATGACAACGAGATGACGCGGATCAAGGAGTTTCTGGAGGAAGCGGTTAGTTCCATACCACAGAGTTACGTATAAACATTAAACATAAACATTCACACACTCACACACCCCTGCACTAGGATTCCCTGTATACAAGACATCACAACATCAAAGACCCGAGAACAAACATTTTTGTTCGTCACACAAATATTTGCCCCGGCCGGCGGCGGGAGATCGAACCCGGAACACCAAGCTTCGTAGGCAGGGTCACTACCAACTAAGCCACGGTGTCGCCTAAAATCTTATACATACAAATAGCGGCACGTAACTTAAGCGCTGACCGTTATTGCGCAGAAGTAAAAAGTAAGGTACCTGAGAGGGACTACACATACAATAAACATGCGCAGTAACACCCTCCGCGTTCGTTCAGCGCTAGACTTACGTGCCGCTACGGCTGCCTCGCCGGTGTCCCGGGTTCGATTCCCGCTTCCGGACAAACATTTGTGTCATAAACACCGGCGTTTGTCATGAGTCTGGGTTTTATGTATTCTATATTCGGTTTGTTTTTATTTATGCGAAAGCCCGGTTTTTTTTTAGTCACGATAACATAATAATAACTACATATATATTTTCTAAAACTCAGAGATAATCCATGCTTGTGTTGCTTCGTTGTCCTACATTTTTCATGGATACAATATGCATAGTTATTATAAGATATATATATTTTTAATGTACAGACAGCGTCAGAGATAAGTATCCCCCTTGCACAAGACACCCAGCTATAAATCCTTTCAAAAAATTAAAATACTTAAAATTATTTTTAGGATTACATACTGTTATACAAATATAATCTATTTTTTCAAGACAAAACTTCTCCATTCGCCGCGACGGTGATTTAAAGGGATTTGAAGCTGGGTATTATAATGCAAGGGGGATACTTATCTATGACGCTGTCTACCTTAATATACAGGGTGGAAACTTTTAGCGGGGCAGTAAGGGGAAGTACCTTATCCGTTGCAGCTACACGAAAATGGTCTTACGAGACTATCCATAATTTTTTTATGGAATTTTGATCTCCATTCAGAGATATAAAAAAAAATACAGTTAGCAAGAAAATAGCCATTTTACACAAAAACATTTTTTGATGCTAATCGATCCTGTTTCTAATACTGATCAAAAACTTATATGGGACCAACCATCGTTGGAGTACTGAAAAAGTCACAAATTGCAGAAAACTTTTCCCTTACATTTTGTAAAGAATTTGTGTAACTGAAATACAAAAAATAAAATAAAAGACAAATGATCACGTAGAATTTTACACATCTAAAAAAAAGGCATATTAATTTTCTTTTTTTATTAACTAACATAACTTGATGATGTTATTCTTATCATTTGTCATTGAGATACTTAAGACTGCCCCTTACTGCCCCGCTGAAATTTTCACCCTGTATAATTGTACCTTAGTTTGAATTTTCCCGTGTTATTATAATATATACCTTAGTTTTAATTTTCTTGAACCAATACAGTTTTCTTATTCTTGTTCTTATTAAAACCTTTTTTGTTTGATGACACCGTGGCTTAGTTGGTAGTGACCCTGCCTACGAAGCTTGGTGTTCCGGGTTCGATCCCCGGCCGGGGCAAATATTTGTGACGAACACAAATGTTTGTTCTCGGGTCTTGGATGTTGTGATGTGTTGTATGTGTCCATGCCACCTGCGACACAGGGAATCCTAGTGCAGGGGTGTGAGTGTGTGAATGTTTATGTTTATGCTTTGAAACTTATTTATAAGGTATATTGCCATATTTTAATGTTACGTAGATCCATTAAAAAAAGTTCTTCTTAGTTTGGGAATAGACAACTTTGTGTAAATTGTCCAAACATAGTATTATTTATCTATTGTTTGTGCAGGAATTGGATACGGGCGCAGAGGGAACAGCGGAGGGAGAATGGAGTGTACATGTGAAACATTCTAAGGACAAACACTCGCATCTGTACCTCTTCGCGAGGACCGGCCGCGACAAACATGAGTGGTAAGTGATAAAGATAAAGATACATTTATTTTCAACAAGAGTATTATGCCATAAATATAATTTAGTATTCTAGATTTAGAGATAGTTAAATAAGATCAAACAAGAGACTTATGCCATAAATACAATTTAGTATTTTAGATCTAGAGATAGTTAAATAAAATAAATATAATCACGAGGTATAATTTATTTTTTTAAGTAGGTAGATAGTAGGTTATTGTTTTCTATGAATTCTATGTATATATTTACAAAAAAAAATTAAGTATTCTATCAGCCATCTGGTTCTCATAGTACAAGCTCTGCTTAGTTTGGGGCTAGATGGCGTTGTGTGAAATGTCCAAAATATTTATTTATTTATCAAATTATACAAACAGTTATAAAACTTTACCTTCCGTACTAGTTAAAAACTGTGGTACGGCAAGGCAAGCTTCACCACCGCAAATGGTACATATTATTTATACAGATGGAACCAAAGGTCTCGGATACTTTTGTCTGTCGGTACATAACATACTTACTTGATAGAACCGATAATTGTGAGTTTAAATGATTTTTGTTATAGGGATAAGTATATCTTAAGCCCACTTGTCGGGTGTCGGGCCCGACTAAATATCGGAAGCTCTGATGGCTGTAACATTGATGCGTTCCCATCGAGTAACACCCCAAGTCAATGAAGCTGTTCACATCACATTTATCCTACACATTTATTGTCTGCTTCGATAAGGATTCATATGAAATAGAGCACCCGATAAGTGGGAATGGAAGGTATTCCACTTCCTCTCCGTCCCGTCCGCTCCGCTCCAAGCCGCCCAGTTTCCGTCTGTAGAAACTAGGGCCTCCAGTACCGGTTCCTTTTTCCAGTACCGGGATTTCGGTACCGGCACACGGCCGGAACCGGGAGTACCGGGATTTTCGGTATTCCCGAAAATAATTAGTAGCCTATTATTAAGTCAAACAGAAAACTCGTCAGAAAACGATAAAATAAAGAAAAGTCTTGCGAAATATAACGAAAAGTTATTAGTTATATTTTTATAATTTACTGCAAGCATGATTTGTAAGAGAGAAAATTCGCGTAACTAATTGAATATTGCATTAACAATACAGTCCCAATTTTTAAGTTATATATCAAGTATAAATGGCTTATAACGAAAGTTTTGAAGTGGATATTTCTTTGTTTGCAGGATTGTATAGAATTTCAGTTCAAAAGTTAGTACGTCACATGCGTAACAACACTTCTAAACGAAGGTTGATTTGATTTCTGATAAAATAATAGTTTTTAATCGTACTTTATTTGTTATTAATCTTTACAAGCCAATGCTCAATGATCATGTCAATGTCAATGATCGGCCTCATAAGTATGTTAAAATAAGAAAGTGCCAATTTTATTAATTTCCTCTGTGATAAACTATCGATAAGTATATGTGTCAGTTTCAATTTTTTGTCAAAGACGTAACATAAAGAAGTATCCACTTATAATTTACGGTTGTATCTTTGACACAACCCATTGTTTTTTAACCAGTGCGTCCTACCCATAATGAAATACTCAACCAAGGCGTGAACACTCACTGTTCTGCTAGATATCTAGATAAAAGACGCAATAATACACTATGACGGTTCATCCCAGGTTCAACTCCAAGCGTAGCTCGGTAGCTACGCTTGGAGTTTGAGATACTTGAAGGGAACTAATGTCATTAACAAAGCTTATAAACCCGTATATCCATAGTCAGCTGGTTTTAATGAACATAAAGCAAAGTCGCACTGCAGAAAACGGAATCATTATTCATTATTTCTTATTAATAGTAGGCTAATAAACTGTTGATGACAACATCGGAGAAGATGGAAAGACGAGCTAGACTCCTACTTGGAAGACTGGAAGACAGTTGCCCTTGACAGAAAAGAGTGGAAATAAGGAAGGGAGGCCTTTGCCTTGCAGTGGGACGATTCAGGCTCATAATAAAATAATAATAAGAAATAAAAATAATACGTTCAGTGGCTTAGGTTGTGGAAAGACCGTCACGTCAGTACAAACAACCCCAAAGCCCATGTCATTCTTTAAATAAATGCATTGAGACGACGATACCAACAATAGCTGATATTGCAACATTTCCTAAGTTCTGAACATCAACAGCACCTTTGAAAGTTAGTAAGATGGGCGGGTAGGATCTAGTGGGTAGAGGAGTTACTGTCTTCCCTTCTTTGTACTAACAGAATGCACTATTTAGCTATGGTTTTAAAGATTAAAACCCTAAAAAAGCTCTTATACACTAAATTTTAAGTAATCCCGAAAGTACCGAAAATCCCGGTTCTGGATTTTTCTAGTACCGGTGCTGGAGACAGCCGAGAATACCGGGATTTCCCGGGATTTTCGGTTCCCAGATTTCCCGGTACTATGCCCTACTAGAAACGTACCTTTAAAGGCTTGTGAGATAACAGTTTATTAAAGCAACCATTTTCTCAGGTTCAGACGTCTAGGCACAGCGATAGCGGAGGCTAACATAGGATCGGCGGAATCGTCCACATCGGAAGAGAAGTCTGCGTCTGAACTTCCCACAGAGAACAAAGATGGCATAGAGTTGGCTGTTTACAAACTATCGGAGAGAGATACCGTTGCCTTCGCGAAGAACACTGTGAGTATTGTATACTGTGTACATGTAACAGGAAAGCTGCATGAAATTTTGCAATGTTTAGTAGCAGGAATTCGCCATGTGGAGATTTCCAGCACGGTGATTGGCCAATTCACGGTCCGCTCCCCTCCACTCCGCCCAGATCCGTGTCAGTAGAAACACACCCTAATAGTTCTTAAAATTTTACGGTGTGGTGACTTTATATTATACCTACCTGCTCAGAATACGTCACCACTAGTAACACTAAGTTCACACACGCTCGTCATTTGCAATAACTTCTATCTTTAATAGTTTAGACTTTAAGCTATAAGAAAATAAACGATATGTTAAAAAAATGCGATTGAATAAGAGCTCATTCGCACGAGCGACTTTATAACGAGTCCATATAAAATGTATGAAAATTACAGGAAATATGCCGGTGGCGGCGTTTTGTGGTTGTGGCCGGTGGCCCGTGTGCGGCGACACTTAATGATAATGATATGAAAAAAAAAACTAAATTGTATTTGTGTCTGTCAGCGTGGTTTCAGAATATCATCTATTTGTTTCAGAATAAAACGATAGACTCTGTATCGGAAGGCGTGACCATCACCTCGCTCTCTCAGCCGTTACCGCACAATACAGAATCCTACGAGAAAAACTTCTGGCCGTATTTGTTCAAAATCATTCAGGTAAATTTAAATTGTATTTGTAAATTTTTGATACATTTTGCATGAAATAAAATTTTGCTCATATTTTGAAGCGGATAAAGCATCAATTTCTTTCCCGTATCGATTGAAACTAAACTAATTTATAATCAAGTAGGTACTGAAGTTTTAGTTAAAAAACTTTATTTATTCTATTTTATTTATTCTTTATTGCACAAAATACAAGATAAGATGTACAAAAGGTGGGCTTAATGCTAAAGCATTTTCTACCGGCCAACCTTATAGGTATTGAAAAATGTTGGCGTGCTAACTTATATATAACATAAACAATGGTATTTTAAAGACTAATTAAAAGTTACACATATTAAACAAATTTGGTTACAGAGAAAGCAGTAAGAGAGAAAAGTTTATCAGCTGATGAAAATCTAAAATAGCTCCTTACACTAAATGAATAAAATAAATAAATAACAATATAAAATAAAGATGAAATAGGTATATATAATTATATATCAGTAATATAATATCTTAGGCCGGGTAGGAATTAATAACAAATGATTTTGAAAAAGATGGAAAGATACCTAGGCATTGTAGGGCCTCGATATAACATCTAGGAAGCAGAATACACCTTTTTTAAATAAAATTCACGAACAAGACGTTTGAACGTGGGTTTACTAGCTGCCAATTTAAAGTCAGTCGGCAGAGCATTCCAGAGGCCGACAGCCGTTACCTCAAAGGAATTGCCGCGGAATGAGGTAGACAGTATAGTAGTATAGTGTGATATAGTTCAATTTAAACCGTCTCTCTTTAGTATCGATTGAAATTAAACTAATTTATAATCAGCTAACTGACACGTCCGCAACTTAGTTTGCGTTGCGAATCAACAAAATTCCTTTCAGAGAAAAATATATATTTATGTTCTTTTTACACAAGAAAACTTGTTTGGATTGAATTGGATTTTTTACTGCACGTTTGAATTGTTATTTTTAGTGCCTGGAGCAATTTTTATCTTCAAAAATATAGGTACGCGCGAACGAAAGGGCGAATCAGGGGTACTATTCGCCTTAACGGATGCCGCTACTTTTTATATGAAAATTGTCTAAACAGATAGTTGAAAGTTGCCTATTACCACAACTAGTTACTCGTGTGCCTGGTCCCTTACTGATATAGTATTGCATAAAGCAGACTCACGAGATGACGTTACGCAAGCACACGGCCGAAGTAGGCGTCATGTGCCAGATCGAGCCGTCGCCTCGCGAACGAGCCAAGCACAGAAAGAAGAGAAAATGTGATGTTCGTTCAACGAATCTCTAGTAGTTTGTCAACCAATCTCTAGTAGTTTGTCAACCAATCTCTAGTAGTTTGTCAACCAATCTCTAGTAGTTTGTCAACCAATCTCTAGTAGTTTGTTAACGAATTTCTAGTTGTTAGTCAACTAATCTCTAGTAGTATGTTAACGAATGTATAGTAGTTTGTCAACTGATCTCTAGAACGAATCTGGGGTAGTTTGTCAGAGCATTCGATGTAGTTTTTCAAGAGACCTTCAGTAGGTTGTCAAAAAATATAAGTAGTTTATCAACAAATCTCTAGTAAATTGTCAACGAATCTCTAGTAGTTTTTCAAAGAATCTCTGGTAAGTTGTTAACGAATTTCTAGTTGTTTATCAACGAATCTCTAATAGTTTGTCAACGAATTTCTATTAGTTTGTTGACGAATCTAATCTAATAGTTTGACAACGAATTTGTATTAGTTTGTTGACGAATTTGTAGTAGTTTGTCAATGAATCTCTAGTAGTTTGACAAAAAATGTCGGGTAGTTCGTCAAAGAATTTATAGTAGTTTGTCAAGGGATCATCATTGGATTGTAGAGAATATGTTGTAGTTTATTTACTTGTAATGTTTTTGTAGTGATAATGTTTTGCTGTTTGTAGAGTAAAACGCCATCTCCCGACTGCGAGTGTCGCCTGCTTCCGGCGGAAGTGACGTGGGTGAACACAGCGCTTGCTCGGCTCATGTATGACGTCACGCGCGACCCTGCCATGATAGTGCGCGTGCAGAACCGCATACAGAGGAAGCTTAACACGCTCAAGGTATTGTGAAATGAAATTAAATGAAAAAATGAAATGAAATGGAATTCTTCTTATTGTGTCACTAGTTCCTTCGAACCAGTGTGGTGAAAGGATTTCAAGTGCGCCTCGAAGAGACTCGAAGATGGAATTTATATGCCTATACAAATACAATAAAATAGAGAAACTATAACTAATCTAAATAATTCTAACTTAAATAGACTTACTCAAACCTACTCGTATGTATGTATTGTATTTAGTATGGCAAAAATTGTGTATTGTGTTGTCATTTCTTGTACTATGATCATGATTTACCAGAGTACATAATCCTTCAGATTTTCAATTCAGAACTACTGGGTATCCAACTGCCCTTTTAAATACATTTTATGTAACATCGTGAGGAAACCGGCATGTTATCACCTTAAAAAGTTCGAGAAACATGTGTCAAGTGCACGAAAGTAGCCTCTTCAGGCGCACTTGAAATCCTTTCACCACCCTGGATCGAAAGAACTAGTGACACGATAAGAATCTTTGACGTACGGCGGCGTAGGGGTCGGCCGAGAAAGCGTTGAAGGAACGATTTAGAGGATTCGAGAGGGAATTAGTAAGATGCCGCAAAATACCGCGACAATTGGAAGGATTTGGGGGAGACCTTTACCCAACAATGAGACACTGAAGATTAAATAATAATGAAGGTTTTACAAAAACACACAACAACCGACTTCAATTGGACTGTTCTAGTGGCTGTAGGCACCACTGAAAAGTCACAGGGAAGCAAATACCACAATTTCGTTTGCTACGTCGACATATTTTTTTCAGTTATTTTGATTTAAAAACTAAACTACTGAACCGATTTTGACGAAATTTCTATGGGACCAATCTGAAAATATATCCTTTCAATAAAAAATATCATTATCAAAAATACAAAATATATTTTATCAAATATGTTCATAATCAACAAATTTTGAGGTAACAAACATAAAAAAAAAACAAAATTGAAACCATTTTCCATCATTCTCCGGGTTGAAAAAATCTTTTTTTTTTAAACAAAACTTAAAGTTGAAATTTTGAAAAAAAATAAAAAAAATCTTCCTCTACAGCTGCCATCGTTCATGTCTCCGCTAGTGGTCACAGAGCTATCCCTCTCGGGCGCGTGTCCGCTGGTGGAGCGGGTGTTGCCCGTGTCGTACGACGCGCAGGGAGTGTGGCTCGACGCGGACCTGCGCTACGACGGAGGCGCCTACATCGCGCTCTCCACGCAAATCAACCTGATGAAGCTCAAAGAGAAGAGTAAGTTGGTCACAGAGCTATCCCTCTCGGGCGCGTGTCCGTTGGTGGAGCGGGTGTTGCCCGTGTCGTACGACGCGCAAGGAGTGTGGCTGGACGCGGACCTGCGCTACGATGGAGGTGCCTACATCGCGCTCTCCATGAATCATCAATCAACCTGATGAATCTTAAAGAGAAGAGTAAGTTGCATTCAACACTTCCACAGCTGCTTTGTTCATGTCTCCGCTAGTGGTCACAGAGCTATCCCTCTCGGGCGCGTGTCCGCTGGTGGAGCGGGTGTTGCCCGTGTCGTACGACGCGCAGGGAGTGTGGCTCGACGCGGACCTGCGCTACGACGGAGGCGCCTACATCGCGCTCTCCACGCAAATCAATCTGATGAAGCTCAAAGAGAAGAGTAAGTTGCATTCAACACTTCCACAGCTGCTTTGTTCATGTCTCCGCTAGTGGTCACAGAGCTATCCCTCTCGGGCGCGTGTCCGCTGGTGGAGCGGGTGTTGCCCGTGTCGTACGACGCGCAGGGAGTGTGGCTCGACGCGGACCTGCGCTACGACGGAGGCGCCTACATCGCGCTCTCCACACAAATCAACCTGATGAAGCTCAAAGAGAAGAGTAAGTTGCATTCAACACTTCCACAGCTGCTTTGTTCATGTCTCCGCTAGTGGTCACAGAGCTATCCCTCTCGGGCGCGTGTCCGCTGGTGGAGCGGGTATTGCCCGTGTCGTACGACGCGCAGGGAGTGTGGCTGGACGCGGACCTGCGCTACGATGGAGGCGCATACATCGCGCTCTCCATGCAAATCAACCTGATGAAGCTCAAAGATAAGAGTTAGTTGCAGTTTCTACCTGACTGCTAAATGCTGTTGGAACTAAATTGGTAAATGGGTGTATGTATTGTGAGTATACTTAGTATGCCACACTCTGTGGACTGCTTGTTCTAAACGGCTTGTTGAATGTCAACAAATGACATTTATGGATTCGATTTCGGATTTTGTTAGAATGGATCAAATAATCTGCATAATAGCTTGATCTTTGTTTTATTTTGTACCCATTTGGTTTTTTTGTGTATTTTTTGTAATAGCATAATTTAATATCAATTAACGTTCTAAAGTACCTACCAAAATTTACTGCATCTTAATGCTCTCTCTTGTCCACACGGTCTAATAAGTGTATTTAGTATGATATATTGTTTCATCAATATATATATATTTTTTTTCAGATATCACACTAGAAGATCAGTTATTGGTAACGAATGAGAATGTAATTGAAAACGAAATGAGCGGTTCGCCGACTACAGGGAGCATATTCGCGGAAAAAATGAAGGTATGTGATGATGCTATCTTTCTAAATATAATTTTACTACAATCAATGAGATTTTCATTGGATGAGTGACTAAAAGTGGCACTTTTTAAAGCTAAAAAGAGCATTAGAAGGTTTTATAAGAATTACGAGAGAATAATGGTAGAAAAACACTGGAGTTTGATTCAAAGTATTGTACTATCTTTCGACTCTGATGTCGGGTTTTGTTTCTTAGAGTAAATTTTTTTACACAAAAATATAGAGCACTTTTTCTGGCATTATTTTCATTATATGTCACTAACTAGCTGACACCCGCAACTTCGTTTGCGTTGTTTTCAGAATTCCTTTCTTAGTACTGACTTTTAGCTTTTGACGAATACATCCTCAAAGTTTCAAGTCTCTACGTTCAATAATTAGGCCTGTAAATTGTATGTCATTTAGTCAGTTCAGTAGTCAGTCAGATTTAGACAGTCTATACACCACCAATTAAAATTTTTATTTGTTTTTCGTTGCATCAGTGCAGTCAGAATTTTGGATTTCTTCAAAATGGTACCCGGGTTTACCAAACGATGAATAAAACTTAAATTATTATCAATTAAAGGTACCGCCTGACGCAAATCCATAGGAAAACGACTAATGGTTACAGTTATCCAATTTTAATTAAATTTATTTTGACAAATAAGCGACTTAACTTTTTCAAGTTTTTTTGCCGTATATGTGTTCAGTAACGACAACTGACTAAGCGTATTTTTTTTTATGGTGGTTAAAAATTTACCGTGTATAATTGATAACTGTTTTTGTTATAGAAAAAAAAGCCAGCGATTTACGATTCCGATATCGAGGACTCGGCGGAATCGAGCAGTGATGACGAGAGTCCACCGGTGCAGCCGGTCGACAGTGCTGAGAACATACCCGTTACTGACACCGCGTGAGTGCTTTACATCACATCACTTCACACACTTATACTCGATTCCATACGCTGCCATCCCAGTTAGAATTCAGCCTTGCTACAGTTCGTTCAACGAAAGCTGGCGCTGTCCAATTACTCGCACTAATGCAATTTAACTATTGTAGTAGTAGCAAAATCTCCTTTATACTCATAAGCAGGGATGTAACGGAGATGGTTTTATCGGAACCGGAGTCGGAGTCGGAGTTTTCAATTTTTTCTTATCGGAGCCGGAGTCGGAGGCGGAGACGGAGTCAAAGAGAGAGAGATGCCGGAGTCGAAACCGGAGGTGTAATATCAATCGGAAGTTCCGACATATCGGAGTCGGAGTCGGAGCTCCGTAACATCCCTGCTCATAAGCTTGAGCGCGCGCGAACGAGTAACAGTGTTACTCGTTTAGGTGTTACCCGTTTGTAATCCACCGTAGTTTCGGCGTGATTACGAGACAGATATTCATCTTCACGAAGTAATATTACAATTTAAAAAAACCTCTAATATTATTAGAAGTATTATAATAAATAGTCCATTGGAGGTAATAACTACTGTTATTTCAGGTCAACAACGACAGAAGGTGGATCGTCAAAGAAGAAGTTCCTACGAATGGTCGACAAAATAGCAACGAATAAATACTTTCAACAGGTAACCTTTCATTTCCTTTCATTTCAAAACATCATACAATCATTGAAAACCGTTAAATTGTAAATTTACCGTTTTACAAAATAACGGTGACGTACAGTATTGATTTATTCAGTATTAATTTATTGCAATAAGCAGGGAATATATTGATAATTTTTTATTGTTAACCCCGGAGAAACATACACATTGAAACAAAAACTTATGCTACTAAACCAAAAAAAAAAAGAAAAATGTTACAATGGGCGGCCTTATCGCTAAAAGCGATTTCTTCCAGGCTAATATAGTAATAGTAACTGACTGTACATAAGTGTTGGGTTTCTTAATGTATACCTTGTGTGTAGGTAACGGACTATAAGTACGTGAAGCGTGCCATGGAGGGGTTATCCAACACGGATATAAAGCTGCATTTAGAGATACACGGGTTGGAGGGCAGGCTCGCGCTCAACCTGCCGCCGCCGCCGCACGACAGAGTATGGATCGGGTAAGCACCACTGTCTTATTAAGCACCTAATACTTATCTTGAGTATATACCTACCTCATTCATTTTCGGGTCCTTTATCCCACTTACGTGGGGTCGGCACAACTTCTTCCATTCGTCTCTATCACCCGTCATCTCTGTACTTAGCATAATCAGCCTATAATGTTCCCACTGCTGGGACTCAGGCCTACTCTCGGCTAAGAGATCGAATGGGTCTTAATCCACCACTCGGACCCAATGCGGATTGGTGGATGTCACATGCCATAGAACATTTTTTTTTCCTGTCCTCTGACATGCCGGTTTCCTCGCGATGTTTTCCTTCACCGTTGCGAGAACATGGGATGCATACATATATTTTTTCAACCGAATAAACCCATTTACGCATGACTGCCACCGGGATTCGAACCCGCGACCATCAGATCGCAAGGCAAGGGCCTCATCCACTCGGCCACCACGTCCGCACTGTACTTACACCTGTTTTATTCATAACATATTTCACACAGTCCATCCATCTTTTCTTTGGCCTTCCTCTACATTTATATCCATCCACTTCCATATTCAGCACTCTCCTAGTCACATGACATTCTTCCCTTCAACCTATAATTGTTAAATCCGCACAAAATATTCCTTTAGTAGAGTAATGAGTCGAGCAAGGCTCATATTTTTTAAGAAAAGGTACTAACTTTTCGACTAGCTTTAGTTTCTTTGTTTATTTCCGGCTAGATTTTGGAGATTGATTTCTGTACTATACCTACATTTTTTTTACATCCTATTACACCTCGTTTATGTTTATAGCCTAAGTAGCAATGGTTGGCCAGATTTGTCTTGTTAAACAGCAGTTCTGTCCAGTGTTTCGTCTTTCGAAACGAATTGATGAAAAATCGTTTCTTCCTTTAATCATGTATCGTGAAACGGAGTGTTTGTGTATCTACTTTTAGTATGGCCTTTACTACATTTAGTATAGATTAGTATGGCCTACAGATGGCGCAGTTGCCTCTAAAATAATAATATATAATTCATATAACCTAATATTTTTCAGCCCTAATCGGTGTTGTAACGTTTTTAACTTTATCTTCGTTTCTAGTTTCCGAACGAACCCACAACTGGTGCTAAAAGCGCGACCAGCCGTTGGTGCTCGAACACTGCGCTTCGCGCACATCTCCAACTGGATCGAACAGAAACTGAGCAAGGAGTTCGAAAAGGTGCTAGTTCTGCCCAACATGGAGGACATCATCGTTGACGTCATGACCCCCACTCCGGTGCACTTCGAGTGATGTACCTTTAGTGAGGTACCTCCGACTGGACTGAACAGACGCTTAGCAAAGTGTTTGATATGGTTTGTGATGCCTAATATGAAGGACATCATCGTCAACGTCATGACCCCCCACTCCGGTGCACTTCGAGTGATGTATCTTTTGTGAAGTTCTACGACTGGACTGAACAGACGCTAAGCAAAGTGTTCGATATGGTTTGTGATGCTTTATATTAAGCATCATCGTCGACGTCATGACTCCAACTCCGGTGCACTTCCAGTGATGTACCTTTTGTGAAGTATTTCTCCGACTGGACTGAAGAGACGCTTAGCAAAGTGTTCGATATGGTTTGTGATGCTTTATATTAAGCATCATCGTCGACGTCATGACTCCAACTCCGGTGCACTTCGAGTGATGTACCTTTTGTGAGGTACCTCCGACTAGACTGAACAGACGCTTAGCAAAGTGTTTGATATGGTTTGTGATGCCTAATATGAAGGACATCATCGTCAACGTCATGACTCCCCACTCCAGTGCACTTCGAGTGATGTATCTTTTGTGAAGTTCTACGACTGGATTGAACATACGCTAAGCAAAGTATTCGATATGGTTAATGATGTCTGATGTGAAATGAAGGAAATCGTCGTTTACGTCATTGTATACGCTTCGGGGGCTTCGAGTGATAGTTTTTTGATTATAACGGGTATTTATCGCGCTAACCTCGTATGTTTTTGTGTCCCGACGTTTCGACTGTATTGCAACAGCCGTGGTCACGGGTTGACCATGTCAACCCGTGACCATGTCAACCCGTGACCACGGCTGTTGCAATACAGTCGAAACGTCGGGACACAAAAACATACAAGGTTAGCGCGATAAATACCCGTTATAATCAAAAAACTATGTGTGATAATCGCGAAAGTCTACGAAAAACTGCTTCGAGTGATGTACCTCTCCAACTTAATCCAACATACGCTAAGCAGAATGTTCGTTATGGTTCGTGATGCCTATTATGAAGGGCATCATCGTAGACCTACGCTTCGTTGTACTTCGAGTGACGTACCTCTCCAACATGATCTAACAGACGCTAAGCAAAAAGTTCGAAAAGGTACTAATTTATAGTCCAGTATAGAGGACATCACTATTGACGTCATACTTCACTTCCAGGTGCACTTTGATTGATATCTTCAAGTGGTTCGAACAGACGCTAAGCAAAGTGTTCGGGAAGAATAGTACTGTCTAACATAGAGGGATTGCTTCTGAAGTTTCTTTTATAAAATTATGGTTTGAAGTTGCTGTTGGGATCAGATTTAGCTGTGCACGTGATCAGCATTTAGACAACAAACTTGCAATATGTAATGTCGTATTTTATTAAAATGAGTTTTTTTTTACTGTAGATGTAGCATTTATACTATACGTCTAGATTGTTACCCAGTGTTAGTTTTTTGTTATTTTTGTACCTTGAAACGTTGAGATATTATTTAGGAATGTTTATTATTAAGAATTTTATACGGTTAGGGAATGTGTATTACAAATTTTAGGGGATTAGTTGATTTGTGTACAAGTTGTGGAACTCGTGAAAGGTTCAAACATAGTTTTTTTTTTAAATTAAGAATAGACATGAGTTTAACCACTACCTCACCTGGTTATTATTATTATAGTGTTTCCTTTTAGGTCTCTCGCATAACGAGGAGTTACGTTTTTTCGCGGGCTTTTGGCCAAACGAAAAATCGATGATGTTATGTAGGCAGTGATAAAAACTTTCGTACAATACGGCAGGTGTTAAGAATAACAGCTTTTTGGAGTTGAATGTATGTGAGTTTGTGAATATCTAAAATTTTAAGGCTGGTGTGTAAGCTGTGTGGAATAACGCCTGTAGATGAGATAATGATTGGAATGGTTTTGACTGTATTTACTTTCCACTGGGTTTTTAATTCTATTGCTAAATCTGTGTACTTTGCGAGTTTTTCAGTGTGTGTTTTTGACAGGTTATGAGTGTTAGGGATCGCGATATCTATTAAATAAACTGTTTTGTTAAGTTTGTCGTGAAGAGTGATATCAGGTCTGTTGTAATGAATAGTTTTGTCTGTAATTATTGTCCTGTCCCAGTAGAGTTTGTAATTGTTGGAATCTAGTATTATACCTGGAACGTACTTGTAGTATGCTATTCTTTCCTGTACGAGTTGATACTTCATAGCTAGGTATTGGTGAATGATAGAGGCTACTTGATCGTGGCGGTGCTTGTAGTCAGTCTGTGTGATGGATTTGCAGGCTCCCGTGATATGCTGGATGGTCTCTGAACTACTTTTACAATGCCGGCAGAGATCGGTTTCGAGAGCATTGTCTCGGATGATGTACTTCCTGTAGTTCCTCGTATCAATGATTTGGTCCTGGATAGCTTGAATGAATCCTTCTGTTTCGGGGAACAGTTCACCTTGCTTGAGCCACATGTTCGACGCATCTTTGTCGACAATCGGGTCAGTCAAGTCTCGGCGATGTCTACCGTGTAGTGACTTCTGCAGCCATGATATAAGCTTTTGTGGTACAGATGTGATGGTTTCATTGGGCTGTGTACTATCATCACTTAGGTTAAGCGGTGTCAGCTTGACATCTGCACGCACCGTGGCTTCATGGAGTTTGGTTCTATTTGCGTGAAGGTGGAAAAACTTGCGGAGTGATGTTATCTGGCTATTATGTAGGTTTTTAATATCAATAATACCTCGGCCTCCTTCTTCCTTCGGGAGAGTCAGTCTTTCTGTACAAGCGCGAGGATGATGTTTTCTATATTTAGTAAGGTGGGTGTTGATAACGCGTTGAAGCTGCGTGAGATTCGTCTGAGACCAGTTAATGACTCCAAATGAATATGTTAGAATGGGGATAGCAAATGTGTTGATGGCTTTAATGGTGTTTCTTGCATTTAGGTGTGTATTCAATATCTTGTGTAAACGCATCTTAAACTTTTGTTCCAACACCTTTTTTGTCTGTTTTTGATGAATTTGTTGCGTTTGTTGATAGCCGAGATATTTGTAACCAACATCATTGTCTAGTGGCTCTATTTGCTCCCCATTTTCTAACTGGAAGCAATTTCTTTCGACCTTTCCTCGCTGGACTGATAGTATTTTACATTTGTCGACACCAAACTGCATATGAATGTCAGACGAGAAAGATTGTGTTATGTCTGCTAGGTGGTGTATTTCTTCTAGTGTGCTACCATAAAGCTTAATATCATCCATATACAATAGATGCGACACTTTGTAACTATTGTTGTCATACATGATCTTAAATCCTTTGCTGCTATCGTTGAGGAGGCTAGATAATGGGTTGATAGCTAAACAGAACCAGAGGGGACTTAATGAATCTCCTTGAAATATGCCCCTTCGTATAGATATTGGTTCTGTTTCTAAAGACTGGTCACAAGAGGATTTAAGTTTGAGTACTGTTTTCCAATTCTGCATGGCCTGTTGTAAGAATTGAACAATTAAAGGGTTAATTTTGTAGTGCTGTAAGATGTATAAGAGCCAACTATGCGGGACGGAGTCAAACGCTTTTTTATAATCAATATACATTGTGTAAATATTCCTTTTCTTGACAAAAGCTTGTTTAGACACCACCGCATCGATGGTAAGTTGTTCTTTACAGCCTTGACTGTATCTCCGACACCCTTTTTGCTGTTCCGCGAGCAGTGAATTATCCTCAGAGTGTCTATAGATGAGTTCCGTGATACAAGAGGTGATAATTTTGTAAATGTTTTGTAAACAAGTGATAGGTCGGTACTTGGCTGGGTTCTTAAGGTCAGTTTTATCCTTTGGCAACATATATGTCGTTCCTAGTGTAATGTATTCAGGCATGGATTCGGGTGATCTAATGAATGAGTTGATGTGCTTCAGTAGTATTGAGTGTAGATATGTAAGTTTCTTAAACCAATAATTGTGAATTTTGTCTGATCCAGTGGCTTTCCAGTTATGTAATTTCCCTATCACATGTTTTAAAGTGTCCAAGTTTATTTCTTCGAATTCCATATCGGGAAGATCAAGCTGTTTAATAGCGTCTCGGTTAATCCATTCTGCTTCGGTGTTGTGCGTCACAGGAGTAGACCAGATATTGGACCAGAATGATTGTAATTGCTCAGGAGCTGGTGCATCAGAAGTGTGCAAGTCGCAATCTGTATTATTAAGCGATCTATAAAACAGTTTTTCGTTGTTATTAAACTGACTGTTCTGGTTCTTTCTCATGGTCGTGACCTTGTATCTGCGGAGTCTGCTTGCGTAGGCGCTCAGCTTTTGCTTCAAGGTATCTAGAAAGTGTGATAAGTCTGTGTTCTCAGGTTCGTGTTTTGAGTGTACGTTATATTGTAATTTTATAATTTCCACATACTTTCTCAATCTAGCATTAGTGTTTCCCCTAATAAACTCAGTCAGTTTCCCTATTTTGACTCTAAGATCTTCGATCCTTTTTTCCAAGCGCTTTTGCCAAGCCGGGGTTCGATTCCTCGAGTGACTGCTGCTTTCGGCATTTTCCCTGATCTTGCCTCCCATGAATGTGATAGCAGTATAGGCTGCGCAGTAAATAGCAGATTGTGCGGTGTTAAAGTCTGCGTCGTGACGGATGTGTTTAGGGAGAATTTTGAAGTTGATGTGATGGACTAGTGCAGCAAATTTTTTTGATGGATTTTGCTTGGGCAAAAACGGTCTTAAGATCGGTTCCATGGTTCTAAATTTATCCAATGCTTTTAAGAAAATTTCCTCAATTTCTTTATCTTGGGCTGGTGGATCCACATGAGTTTCTGCTTCGCCAGTTGGGTTGGTCACTTCACAGTTGACTGCTTCAAAGGTTGGGTTGCCTACTGTGACAGTTGGGTGTCCTACTTCACAAGTCAAATCCAAGGATTGGCTTAGGTCTTGCGCATCAAAGTATAGCGAAGTAACTATTAATATCATTATTATTACCTGTTTTTCGTCGCTTAAAACTACATAACACCTGCAGCTCTACCACCGAACCTTTTGACAAGCATATTCGTATCTTAAGAATACGTATTTAGTAGCCAACTGATTTTTTCTTTCCTTGGTCTCACGACTTGTGACGCGAAATGTAATATTTATGTTATAATTTATAAAGGTAGACAAAACTATAATTTATTTTTATATTCAAATACAATACTAAAATGTTTTCAGGTGCGGTAAATTTGTATTAATATAAGGATTAAGTATGATTTAAAATTTATGAATGTGTGGGATTCCATTGCAAGTTAAAAAAAAAAATATTTTTTGCGTGCATATTGCCTGTTTGCACTAAACTGTCAGTAAAAGCAAAGAAGGTCTTAACAGTCTAAAATCCGACCGTTAAGATCTAAATTGTGAGTAAAGTAATTGCTTAGGAACTTTGTCAGTTTCGTGCAAGTAGTGTAAGGAAGTGTCCTTATAGAACGCGATCGCAATCAAACGTAGGGGTGGCCAACGAGCGCCACTCGCCGCGAATGCCCTGGGGCGGCAGCGGAAGCCCTGGCCAATCGCCAGGCGAGTGGTGCTCTGCGATTTTCAGGTCTAAATAAAAAGCGTAAAAAAATTGTTTTTTACGCTTTTGATTTAGACCTTTTTTTCAATTGGCATCGCGTCGCGTCGTGCGATCGAGCGATTGCCAATCGGGACGCCTATTTAACGTTAGTACGTTGGATCGCGCGATCGCGCGACGGTTGCATCGCTTGCTCGCGCGACGATCGCGTGATCGCGTTCTATTAGGACAACGCCTAAGAATATTATTTGCCAATAATGTATTTGTAGTTATAACGAGAGCTGTGAAGTCGCCGCTTAGGTATTCAGCATGATTTATTGTTTATTTTATTTTTATTCCAAAAATGTTTTTTTGTTGTATAACTTGAAGTATTTATAAAACTAGAAACCGGAGAAATATTCCTTAAACGTACAAAACATGTGTATTTTGCTTTTAATATTTTTTAGTATTCAAAATGTAATTATTTAGTATAGCATTCATAATTTATTTATCTTTTTTGTTATATTTCACAGTTTGCACCATCAGTCTTCGTTAACTTAAATTCCCTGTGTTAATTAAATTTATAGTTTTGTAAATCGCACAATTCCATTACATTGTATAAGCATCACATTATTATTTTATGACTCTAAATATAATTTAGTCGAAAAATCGTCACTCACATACTTATTAAACGATTATTATAAATGAAGATGGTAAGCGATGAATTTCATTCTAATTTATGTGCTTTTACCGTGTCAAATAATATTATATGCCATTAAATTAACGCGCGATTAAGATTGAAATTATAATTGATTTTTATGCTGTGTGTCAAGTTTTGAATACTGAGTCTTGTAAATAACTGGGTAGTTCCCATTGGTCTCGTTCTTTGAAAATGAGGGAAAGCTGTAGCTTAGCTTAAAGTCGACGCCAGAAGTAATAAGGCTTTGATAACAGAAAAAAGTATATGTCGATCTCTGACTTCCCGAAATTATTATGTGGCGTCGACTTTTGACGAATTGAGGAGTTTAGATGCGAATGGCTCCGATGTGCACTAAAATGAGTAAGAATTCAATACTAAGGCATGTATTATGTTTAAGAAATTTACTGCATGTTTAGCTTAAGTCGGTTAAAATCGACTTTTGTGTTTTAATTTTATCAGTTACATACATAATTTCATTATTATTTTAGAAAGAAGTACCCTTGCAAAGTGCAAATAGAATAGTGGTAAAGTGCAAGCTAATTCACTGTTTGTGGTCAAAAGACACTACATATCAGAGAGTATAAAAACGTACCTGTTTCTAATCTTTAATTCAATGTTAATTATGTACCTACCTATAATAATACCTAGAAATCGTCAAAGAATATTGTATTTTCCGAAGTAACTTACACCTATTATTTGGTGCCTTCTAAATGACAATACCAATAATATCTTTGTAACGAACGGGCTACGATCATTTTATTACCAAACTTATTTCGTAAAGTTTTATTTTGTTACATATTTGTATTTGTTTTCATTAAAAAATGTTTTATTTTAGTTTTATTTATGATTGATTCTATGTCACCACTTAGTGGTAATTAACTCACAATGTACCAATTATTGAATTCTTTGTATATAAGTAATGAAATTATAAAGTGTTTTTATGTGATATTATGTATAATTAAGAATTAAACCGTGCCGAGTAGTTTTTCTATGTGGTATCAGTTGTGATTTTTCAAATAAATTAATTGCTATAATTATGATGTTTTTATTTTATATAGACCTACCTATTTGACTAAAGCGATCCCTTCGATTCCTCCTCGTGCTCCTACTAAACACTCCTACTGATAGGAGCACGGCACCTTTTAGAATGTATGCGCTCCTGGTACTTAAGGGGAATCCTCAAATCCTATTCCATACAAAATGTTTCGGACAAATACTCAAAAAGTACGCCATATTATAGTAATTTCTTCACACTATTCTTTTCGTCCATGTTTTTTGATTTCGTCAACAAAAAAAATGATTGACTCCTTAACCCTGTGGCCAACCACAGATCAAGCCCATTCCTATGCCATTAGTTAGTGACTGATAAGTGACGAACAATGGTCTGACTCCCAGGATTTGTGACAGCCCCGTTCCTGAGATATCAGCGAAAATACCTGGCCCACGGTTCTGGATCCAGAACCCTGTGGCCAAGTACTTTTGCAAATAATACACAAACCACTGCATCTTATGGCCCCAGATTTTTAATTTGCGATAGAAACGCCAGTCACTAAGCCCTAGACAAAAAACTAACTTCCTAGACCCAAGAATACCGAAGTTAAAAAAGTCCGGTCTAACATTTTGAGGTTATAAAAATAACCTCAAAATGTTAGACCAGCTACCCGAAAGAAAAATGCTAGGAGGCTGATTACTATGCCGAACCTTAGTGACTCATTTGTGACTAACAATGAACTGAGTCCCGGAATTCGTGACAGCCTAGTTGCAGAGATATAAGCGAAAATACTTGGCCACAGGGTTCTGGTCCAGAACCCTGTGGCCAGGGCTTTTCGCTAATTTCTCAAAAACCGCTGCGTATTATGACTCCATTTTTTGTATATGCTTTAAAAACGCCAGTCACTAAACCCTAGACCTAAAATTAGCTTCCTAGGTTGTTTAATAATAAAACCTAGAAACATGTTTTGAGGTTATAATTTATTAACAGAGTGACCATATATTTTGCTTCATTGAGACTTTCCTTGTTTTGTGTTACGTAACATAACGTATTGTTGCTTAACGTAAATGCTATAATTACCTATTGCCTATTCCATTCACATCCTAGCCTAGACTATTGTAGAAGACTACTGTTTTAGGCAGGTAAGCAGAGACGGATTATCCTTAAGGCAAACTATTAAAATTATTGTGGTGTGTTTTTATCTACGCAATAGAGCTCAATCATAAAGGCGGTCAATAATAAAGTGGAGCTGCAATAATAATAATCCCACATTGAAGCTGCGTTTAAGACAAAATCACAATAAAGTTCGAAAATAAAGCACGCATCCGGAGTATAAAATCTACACTCATGGTCTACAATATAAAATGAACACAAAATCTACACTCCATGGTCTACACAAGCTCCAAGTTACTATTGTACAGCAGTTTCCGCAAAAATATACTTCAGTTCAAGCAAAGTTTAAGGTAAATTGGCAGTTCTAATTTATGACAATAGCCGTCCCGACTCATATATTAAGAAAAATTAGAAAGAGTCGTTATTTTTCAGTATTTTTAGTACTTTTAAACTTTTATTGCGTGCTAATTCAAAGTATTATATTCACATGATATCCACATGAAGGTTTATTACAAAATTTTCGAATCAAGCAAAAGGGCAGTGTAATGGAAAATAAATGTATTATATATATATATTAAGATTGTAAACAAAACAAGACTGATATACCCTATGTATATAATAAGGACTGAATCAAACTTTAAATGTAAGTATTACAAGTCTAGCTGATTGGACTACAGTAGGTACATAGAAGTATAATAATAAGTATATTTTCAGCATTCCTTCTACGGAAAGAAGCAGCAGCTAGATCATCGTGAGCACTAGCGGCAATCCAGAGCAAAATATTATATTTTAGTTTTACTTCCAAGATAGTGAAGAGGTATGCATATTTAGACTGAAAGATCTCTACATAGGTACTTGCCTGCCTAAAACAATATTCTAGGATATGAATGCCATAGACAATAGGTAACTATAGCATTACGTAGCGTAACGCAAAACAAGGAAAGTCTCAATGAAGCAAAATATATGGTCACTCTGTTAATAAATTATAACCTCAAAACATGTTTCTAGGATTTATTATTAAACAACCTAGGAAGCTAATTTTAGGTCTAGGGTTTAGTGACTGGCGTTTTTAAAGCATATACAAAAAATGGAGTCATAATATGCAGCGGTTTTTGAGAAATAAGCGAAAAGCCCTGGCCACAGGGTTCTGGACCAGAACCCTGTGGCCAAGTATTTTCGCTTATATCTCTGCAACTAGGCTGTCACGAATTCCGGGACTCAGTTCATTGTTAGTCACAAATAAGTCACTAAGGTTCGGCATAGTAATCAGCCTCCTAGCATTTTTCTTTCGGGTAGCTGGTCTAACATTTTGAGGTTATTTTTATAACCTCAAAATGTTAGACCGGACTTTTTTAAATTCGGTATTCTTGGGTCTAGGAAGTTAGTTTTTTGTCTAGGGCTTAGTGACTGGCGTTTCTAACGCAAATTAAAAATCTGGGGCCATAAGATGCAGTGGTTTGTGTATTATTTGCAAAAGTACTTGGCCACAGGGTTCTGGATCCAGAACCGTGGGCCAGGTATTTTCGCTGATATCTCAGGAACGGGGCTGTCACAAATCCTGGGAGTCAGACCATTGTTCGTCACTTATTAGTCACTAACTAATGGCATAGGAATGGGCTTGATCTGTGGTTGGCCACAGGGTTAAGGACTCAATAAAAAATGAAGGGTTTCATACTTTAATTTAGATTTTATACGTGTTTTTAAGTTAGTAGGGTTAATTTTAAAACAAGTATAAAATCTAAATTAAAGTATTAATCCTTTTACTTTATTTGTTGACGAAATTAAAAAACATGGACGAAACGAATAGTGTGAAAAAATTACTATAATACGGCGTAATTTTTGAGTATTTGTCCGAAACATTTTGTATGGAATTCGGATTTGAGGATTCCCCTTAAGTAGGCAAACGATTAATCAAGCCTAATCAGCGTACGAAACCAAAGTGCCCAGTGCCCACCGACTTGGCTCACATGCCTTCCTATTATTATTAGTAGGTATGGTATTGGTAGGTAAGGTAGTATATAAGCACTCGGTTGTACCTACCTATAAATTGAGTAGGACCCTGGAATGGTTCCTATTATTCAGACTCCTTTGAAGTCGATTCCTGCCACGTCGACTCTCGTTTCGTCGGCGTCTTTCTAACGCGAGGCGTTCGAACAGCGCGTTTTACCATTACGTAGCGAGTTATCGTTACGTCGACTGCAGGACGGCGAGCCAACTTTGTGATTATTCTAGTTATGTTTTCACGAAGTACAGTCGGAAAAAACACTTGCGATCGGAGATTTATTTAAAATGTACTATTTTGGGAATAAATAATTAAATTTACATAATATAATAAATAATTATTTAGAACAGCAAGAGAGTGGAATACTCTACCTTCGTCTGTGTTTCCCACCACCTATAACTTAGGTGTATTTAAAGATCGCATTAACAAACATCTTCTAGGTATACGTGTTAAAATAGACTACGACATCGCTTCCCATCATGCGAGTCGTGGTCAAACGTAACCCTATTTTTAATAATAAAAAAAAAGATATAATAAGAACTCCTTGTTTTATTATGATTATTACTAAAGTGTTCGGTGCTGGAGGCTTTTTAGTGAGTCCCTTTCATGTTTGTCTGTCTGTCCTTCCGGTTGAATGTTGCAACATAAATTTCGAGCACTTCCCGATTGGCGATCTAGCTGCAACTTTCAGGGTAACTCACAACTTAATGACACTGCATTCTAAATCTATTATTTACCATGCAATGTCAACCTAATCCCAAAAAAACATAAAAACCGCTTTAACTCGTAAATGAAGCGAGATAGAGCAAAAATAACACGTTTTACGGGTTTCCTAAAGGGATACACTTATTCATGAAAAATCGATCGAAGGGTTCGCAAACCTGAAAATATAACCTATAATTTTCGGTTTTTGGGTTTCAAAAATCTTCGTGAACTTTATGATGAAAAACTTTGAAATTTCAAAAGTTGCAGAACAAACCTTGTTCGTCAGGATGGGGAATATCTTAATATACTTATAAACTATCTGAATATTAATGACCCTATAAGGGGTTATAGGGGCATTAATATTCAGATAGTTTATAAGTATATTTATAATCTCAATAAAAATCTCTTATCTTTTATAGTACTTAGGTAATTCGTTTTATTTACATTCAATTTTTACAGTTCTATCATCCTCATAACAAAAAATATGTATTTATAACTGCCGACTGTACACCTTCGCTCTAAGAAACTCGACGACAAGAGACTGGAGCGAGCTCGACGTTATAAAGCTCGCTATCAAGAAACTCGACGTCGGAGAACTCATACCCAAGATTTGAAGCGTAGTCGACGTGCCGGTAATATCAGACGGCGCTCTGCGTTAAACGACTCGGCGTGACAGGAATCGACTTAAAAGGAGTCTGAATGATAGGAACCATCCATTCATCAAACGCAACCCGTAACTATGAGCTAACACCCCATAAGCCTATTCTTCCAGCCTACTAGGTATTATCCACGTAAAACAAAATATGCATGCTTAGTAGGTAAGTAGATATGCAACCTGCCTGGTAGTACCACGGGTAATTAACAATCTCCCGTGGTCCTACCAGACAGTCGGTAGGATAACGGCCATAAAAGAATACTAAAGAAGTCTGTCACTATAAGTATATAACCAACAAACAAAAGGTTTTATATATATTTATATGTATAGATAGGTATATGGGGTTATTGAAACCAAATAATAATTTTAAACTATTTTATTTAACAGTTTTACTCTTATATTTTAAAATAAAATGTTTTATAAACTATCTCAAACGCGACTATAATAATTTGTATGTACAGTCTGCAAAAGATGGAGATGTTATAAGTTTTCAAAATTATGTCATGAACACAGCGAAATCTCAAAAATTATATCACCGTCAGCTTAGATCTTATATGTAAATATTGTCAATTTTAAATGTCATTAATTATGGTCACAAGATATATAGAGACATTTTATGTCACAAGTTTATAAAGACAAAACATAGTTTTTTCTGTGTACATCTTACTGAAAAGCACTGTGACATAATTTTGAAAATGTTGTCCGTCTACATCTTTGTGCAGGCGACTGTACAATATCAAAGGCACTTCAAAATAACTCGTTGTAGACTATATCACATTGCCAACTAATCTAGATACAGTATTTTTACAAATATATTAAACTAAGCATTCACATTTTGAATATACTATGGTAGGTAAATGTCTTTTTATAGTTATTTACAATGTACATGTATGAATATCTGCATATTTTATTTATATGTATATTATCAACTTGGAAGCACTCTGACTTCAGCACCTTATAGAAATAAAACGGAGGTAAGTACCTACCCTATACCTATAGTTATTTTCCACTGAACCTATAACATCCTCATAGAACAAAAAACTTCAGTCAAATAATGCATAATTTGGTGGTAATTCTCGGGAAAGTAGAATATCGAGCTACATTATACCAGTTAATTCAAAAACTTTTAATTACTTACATTGGTTGGTACTACAATTATATGGCTACAAATAGGTAATTTATTACTTAAAAATATATGTACAAAGTTGAGATCAACCTTATAGCTATGAAGATCTTAAGATTTTGGCACTCTGGTCCACATTTTCTCCTTACAACTAAGTACACATAAATTATTTACAACTGTATAATATCGTAAAATTATTTTATAAATAAGCAAATTTTATGGCAAGCAGGAAATAGTATCGCACAAATACTTAGTTCAATAACTTACACTTAAGATAATTGATTGATTCAGGCGTTACTTTGCGGAAATCCATAAATATCAACAAATTATATAAATATATTTAGTAATAATTTATTACTAAATATATTTTGTTGAAACTTACACTTAAAAATGTCTTTGCAGTGTGCGTGCCTTGCTTGCATCGTATTATTACATTTGTATTATAAAACAAGATATACAGTAATATTTTCTCAACACTTTTTAATTGCAAATCAAGAACTTTAATCAGGGATACAATTTATTTTGTTACCACTGAAATGTTGAAAGTTGATCAATGAGTGACAATCAATTTATGTGTTAATAGGGTGAACATCCATCAATGTAGCAACAAAAAGTGAGCAGTCCCGTCCGCGTTCCTGCGCTCTACCAATTGCACCCAGTCCTGTATCCTCGGTGCACAGAGCAGGGCGTACCTGCCGAAGCATTTTCTAAATTGGGGTGAAAATCCTTTAATTCTGCAACAAACAGTGAGCAGTACCATCCGCGTTCCTGCGCTTCACTATCTCCACCCAGTCCTGTATCCTCGACGCACAGAGTTGGGCATACCTGCCGAGGCAGCGCGTGGTCAACAATCTTTGTGTAAATAGGGGTGAACATCCATCAATGTTGCAACAAACAGTGAGCAGTACCATCCGCGTTCCTGCGCTCCACCAACTGCACCCAGTCCTGTATCCTCGACACACAGAGTTGGGCATACCTGCCGAGGCGGCGCGTGGTCAACAATCTTTGTGTTAATAGGGGTGAACATCCATCAATGTTGCAACAAACAGTGAGCAGTCCCATCCGCGTTCCTGCGCTCCACCAACTGCACCCAGTCATGTATCCTCGGTGCACAGAGTAGGGAGTACCTGCCGAGACGGCGCGTGGCCATGACGAGGAATTCGCCCGCGCCGGCCGCCGCGCCGCACGCGGAAGCCACGTGAACGTGCGCGTGCAAACTGCGAGGCTTCCGTCGCGTGTGGCTGCGGTGCCACCGCGTCAGCGAGGGGTGCGACCGAGACAGGGAGTTGTCCACCTCGTATCTGTGGGCAAGTGGACTTATTAGACATAGGTAAGTAAAGTACAGAAGAGAAGTAGATCAAATCAAATAACCTAACCACGACTCAAGTAGTTAAAAAGGGGGTAATGACTAATAGCTAACTGACAGATAGTTTTTTTTTTAACCACTAGCTGTTATAGGCTTCGCTCGTGTGGTATCGGAATAAATGTAGCGCAAGCGTGTGTGGCGTGATTGAATAACGAACATCAATCTCCTAAACCATGAGGAAACTGATTGGTGATAAATTAACTTGTGGCCTATTTCTGCTACATACCTGCCTACATGACTGTCTTTACTTATTTCCTCCGTGCCTGCACGAAGAGAGGTGTCTACGAAAATATGAAATAAAAAACACACTTTCGTATATCCGTCTATTTATAGACAAAGGTGTTGCTACGAGTAAGTCTGGACTGTGTCACCCACCTTCGTGATAGATTAGTCTCAGTTGTAAAAACGTTAAATATTTAACTGCTTGCGAAGCTGTAACGTCTATGCTAACGGTACTTAGTACCTACGAGAAAAACGACATGCCGTATATGCCATTATACTCACTAATATTATAAAAATGAAAGTTTGTGAGGATAGAGAGTAGATATCTAGATATTCGTTTCTAAATCACACTGAAACGAATGAACAGACTGGGCTGAATTTCAGGAAATACCTTACGAACAGTAATAGAGACATATGTACGTACATACAAACCGAAAATAGCCGCGATTATAAGCAAAATATTTATTAATAATGTATTTTTGCATTCTTTATGCATGTTTGCATGTTGAAGTGTGTGAAACAAAGAGTTAGGGCAATTAATGTTACCATACTTCGGGCACAATACTCGTAAAAACGGGTTAGTCCCAAATCCCCCTTGATTTTTCCCTTTATTTCAAATCAAGGAGATTTTGAAACGCTAGGGTGCAAAATCCCCTTGATTCCAAAAAAAATAATTTAACAAAATGTGTTTCAAAAATCCCTGGCTTTTTTTATTATTTGTTTGATTATTTAACAGTTATTACTAAAATTTTTTTCACCCCACTTGCATCGAACTATCAAAGTAATTAATTTCTTATTTCTATGTAGTTTCTAGGTTCTTATTCCTGTTCTTGAAGCCGCGGATATATAGAAGCTAGTCATTTTTTTGCGATGAGTGGTTGAGATAACTAGTAAACTTGAAACTGGTTTCTTATCAATCTCTTGACCGGCTCTAAAGAGACATCAAGATGCTTTAAAAGGATGAAATGTACTGACGGACCTGGATTATTATCTCATAAACGTCTTTTGGCAAAAAAGAAAGCTTCACAGGACGTTTTTATGGTAAATATCTAGTTTGGTTAAGACTTCCGTGTGACTTATTTTTAGGTAGAAACATTTACTGTTCTGAGAATGAACAACATCTATTTGCCTACCTAGCTTGTTGTAATCTATTTACATTACAGTGTAAATCTGAAGTCACACTGTGGTTTTAAATTTCGTATAGCACTGTTTTGGTCATGGCTAGGTCATGGTAGTAAGAGATCATTCTTACTACTAGGATAGCGCCTTGATCATCAGTTCTTATTGAATATTACATCGTTAAATATAAAACCTTAAAACATTGAAAAATAACGGGAAATTCACGTATTTACTTACCGAATATCAAAACAAGTGTTAGATTAGTTGAAATATGAATCGATTTTCTTTTTAAAACGTTTGCATCTTATGCCTTAATACAATTTTAGTTTAATGATGAAATAAAAGGTTTTCTCACCTATAATAGTCATTATCTTCTATGTCGGGTTTCTCCCTGGAGTCAGCTTCGTTGGTCGCTCGGATGAGCTTCGTCAGCCGCAGAGTTAGTTGCGTAGTGTCCAGGTCTTCACGGTTTTCAATACCCACAAACTCGCCTCGAGACACTGAAAATAATGAAATAATATAAATTATTTATAAAAACTTATATTCCAGCAGTGGGAACAATGTAGACTACAATAAATAAATAATAAAAATGTACGAATCGGGAACTGATTAAATGTAGGTATTCGTTTTTGTGTTCCGGTTTAAAAGGCACTGTAGCTAGTGAAATTACGGGCGGGGCCAACAACACTAACCACCAAAATGTTTTAAAGGACGAGCGCTGATAGCAGTATTGCATTGGATATCATAAAAAGCCCTAACTTACGTTGTAGAGTCAACATAAATAACTACGTTATTGATTTTTGAGAAAAAAAATGTATTAAATACAGGGTATTGTAGTTACAAACATGAGATATAACGTATGTGTTGTGATGCCGTAAGCCAACATATACCTAATTTGGAACCATTTATCACAGGCAACCGTTATAATTTAGAATAGAAACAATAGGTCGTATACTTGTAAAAAAATAGATCCGCATTCGTCGCGACAATACATTTAAAAGCATTTATTTCTTATGTAGATTAGATATTAATCATAGTGTCGCCATTGTACGCCCAGAGCTTTTTGTCCGGTTCGTGAGTAAGCGCAAAATGTAACCATATTTTTTCTCGGACAGCCTTTTGTTTGAGATAGATAATAAGTGAATAGAACGCT
The DNA here is from genome assembly GCA_932526365.1 of Lobophora halterata. Lineage (NCBI taxonomy): Eukaryota > Metazoa > Arthropoda > Insecta > Lepidoptera > Geometridae > Lobophora > Lobophora halterata. The sequence goes on from OW052012.1 coordinate 7,595,709, forward strand.
TTGGTAAACGGTCATCAACCTAGCACCGCCCGGAGCTGATAATTATAGAGAATTTTCAACTAACGAGCTATCACGTATATTTCAACCTTAAAATGTCAGTTCCAATCGAGAGACGACTGTTAATTTCGTTAGCACCGATTCGAAAGGTAATTAATAGTATGGTTATGGGATTTTAAATCCCGGATTTATTGAATTTTGTTTAGTTATCATTTAATGGTTTAGGGTCAGGATAACTTTTGTTACAATAGCGATGTTTTCATTTCGGTAAATCGTATTGTAAAATCTATCTAACTTGTTCGAAACGAATATCGATAAATTATTATAAGGCATGACAAACAAAAATTTCAATGAGACGCGGTAGAGCGGACTAATAACGCGAGGCTTACGGCCGCCCACGGCTCCGCGGGGCGCAGAGGGTACCTACGTCGCTGGAGTGACATAACTCTTCGGCTATTACAATTTATCAAAGAAAAAGTTGAACATTAGCCTTCCCGCTGCGTCGCGTGCCGTCCCTATACTTGTCTATCCGGTATCGGTCGTCAGCTCTCATCATGCCCGTAAATTGAATCTGAACATCCTCGGATTGCGAGCTTCCGTGATTCATGGGCGGAATGAAACTGCAATCTTGGCTCTTATCTCGTCACCACTTAGCGGTATGCCACAAAAGGCACGAGCGGACAATAGGAACAATTAGCAGATAACATTTTTACTTTTTGCCCGTTTTTAAAATTCACATAACGAGATCTCGGAATGATAAATAGTTGCATGGCACCGCGAATTCTTAATGTTACACTGGATATAATGAGGTTTATTCCTGTGAAATGAGGTTTATTTAATTTCAGGCGCGAGGAATTTCGATTATGACGACAAATTATGAAGCGGTCGGTGCGGGCAGCGGGGGACTATTAACATTCAGGGACACCGCTTCTCCTTACTCATTATGGGTGTAATAGCGGCGGGTCTAATAACGTTGCTGTATGTATGTATAAGATCTGTTAGCTATGGGCGACGCTTTGCGCACTAAAACGGGTAAAGTGAATGGGTAGAGCTGAATATTGGGTTCAGTCGCGCGCCTTGAGACAGACCTATACGCCCAGCACTGGTTTGCCTCATTATGATAATAATTTAGATGCTTACCGAGGTCGCTTGTGCAGAATGCTAGTTCCATTTCCGACTCGGTGCAAGGCCGGCAGTCGGCTGTAGCAGGGTCGTAATGGCGCCTCTGCAGTGGTTTCGCTTCGTACTTGAATGTGGCCACTCGTCGCTTCGTGCCCTCCTCCGGTTCTGCTTCTACGTAGAGTGCAGCTCGGCCGTGCCTGCTTCGGAAGCAGCGCAGCTCGCGGGGGTCGCCGTCGTTCGGCGCGTAAAGTGGCACTAGTCTCTTCGCCCCTTCGACGAACAGTCGAGCGGGGAAGCGCTCTGCGACACCTAAAATGAATACAAATTAATATCTACAAGTTAATATTCTATAAAACTTATTTTAACAATTAATTTGACACAACTTATACTTTGTTTCAATATTTACTGCTATTTTGCATGAAACTGACCTCCAACTTCCAAATAATCTATGCTTATCTATTATCATACACACGCATTTAACATAAAAATGTATAAATCGTCTGATAGCAGTAATTACCTGAGTCATTCAGCCGCAGAGAGTGGAAGAGATCAGGCGGGTCCGGCCGTCTGATGACTCGTATGCACACTTTGAAGTCCCTCTCCTCAGCCGGCAGCGAAGGCCTGAAGAGCAGCCGGAGGGCGCCTCGAGGGTACAGCCACGACACGGTGCCTTCCCGACACCGCAAGTAGACCGGCGTCACGCCTCGATCCGCGTTTGAAGTTAGACCACTGAAATAGAAGGAAAACATTAAGTAGGTTCATTTTATTTAATGATGATAGCTAATTTTTCCGCCCACTAAACTAGCAACTACTCGAAAAAAGATAGCTGCGCGCGACAAAATACGTTTCAATTAAATACAGGTTCTCAATATTACAATAAATAGTGATCAAGCATGCAGCCATCCTAATTAACATCGCACCGCTCGCACCGTGACAATATTGAGGTCTTCATCTTATTTGTCGGACAATTTAGTGGCCCTTCGACTGGCTTCCGATACGTACGGCGCCATTAATTAGAGAAGAAAGCTCATCTCGTATTCAGGGCCCGCTGCGACACTGGTAACCGGCTCCAATATACTCACTAAAAATTACGCCTTTATGGAACCACTTTTGTATCGGTCGTCTTGTTACTTCGTCTTTACACGGTCGAATAAATGGTTTTTATGAACATTATCCTGATTTTCCGTCTCTAATAGCGCCTAACAATGCAATAACATTGAATCAATATGATCGATTTAGCTTTGCGGTTAGAAGCGAAAATTGTGGCACGAGCTGGAGGTGTCATTTCCTCGAAGTGCTCCCATAAACAAGCCGAGAGCGGACAATTGTATCTGCGATCAACGGCACGTGGGCTGCGATTCTGGAGTAGCGCCCACGCCGCGAGAGGTAGAAACACACGACATAAAGCTAAAATATACGACACATACCACTATAAAAGATGCCACGATGAGATTTTACAGGGCCTAAAGCCGTAGCAATAAAACGAAGGCGAGGCTTTTATGTTAAAATGCATTGTATGTGTGGCCGCGTCTGACGCCTTTTATCAACCGCTCGCAGCGTCGACAACCTTGTCTCGTCCGCGTTGATATCACGCTTGACGAGGTGACGTTAAATTTAAGTGTTCCATGGGCTAGTGCTTGACCGTCACATCAACTGATGGAAACCAAGATATTACCGAAGAAGTAAGATAAATCTTGTCATAAGAAACAATGACCACAACAAAAGCTCGTTCGTGGAAACAAGTTTTGACTCATAATCTCAATTATTGAATATTGCTGTGCTGTGTTCAATATCTTTTGTGTAGGTTTTATTGGTCGTATTGTAAATATGCCTTTCTCCTCGACAACAATTTATGGAAATCACCGATTCATAAATATGTCTTTACACTTTACGAACATTAATCAAACTGAAGTAAAGGGGGCCGGGTATAATGAGTTTTCTAAGCCTGAAATTCCGTTGCGTCATATCCTAGTCATCGAGGACTTCCTTAATCCCCTCTAATGGGTGATGTTGAAATATGTTCGCGCAGTAAATTACCAACTAATGGAACAAGTGTGGGCTCATGTGTTCATTCGTAGCTCGTAGGTTGTGGTGCACGTGGAGTGGACTACCCTTGACGGGGGTGAACAACCTTTTCTAAGAGGGTTAATCTACCTGACAACTTTTTTGGCTTCTTTATGACTGAATCTCTAAATTGAGAGATGAAAAACTAGTTGATTTTTTTAAAATTATTGTTTGAATAAGTTGATGCAGTTACACTAAGGTTATTGTGTAATATTAATCCAGTATTTAATTATTTGGGTGCACAGACTTTAAACGTTTGGTACAGAAATAATTTAAATTACTAGTCTCATTTTACATTTTCAGTAAGTACAGTCGGCTCTGTAATTGTCTTTACACCCAGCTTACGCCGATGTTATTTTGTGAATAAACTACTTGTGGTTTATATTAGGGTTATATCTTAAGTGGTTTCATAACATCAGCAGTTTATTCACAGACAAATATGATGTGTTTGTGTGAGTGGTTTAATCACAAGAGAAAACCGGCGTAATCTGGGTGTAAAGACAATTACAGAGCCGACTGTACTACCACGGAGTACTAAGATAAACATTATACACCATACTTAGACATTTTTAATTATTTAGGTGCACAGAGTTTTTTACGTTTGTTAAAGAAATGATTTCAATTTACTATTATTATAAAATGTTGTAAATCTATGCGTTTTATCCGTCAAGTAAAAGACATAAACGCGCGCCAAGCCAAACACAAAAACTATTAACTAACCTAATACAAAAACCGCAGACTTTTTTTTTGTTTCCAAACATAGACTTTGGTAGAAAAAATACAGGGTGTTAACTGTAACGAGTTGTAGCATTTTGTTTTCATGGTGGTTCTGTTTTTGCGCCAGTTTTTCTATAACTCTACTTCAGATTTAAAAGATTTTGACTCTACCTCTCCTAATTAATTACTTCAATGCTGGTAAAAAAACTTGGAAGTTTAATTAGTTAGTCGATTCTCAATCACGGAATAATGATAATTACTCTAGCTAGCAAAATTGATTGATGTTTTTAATTAACTTTTTTGTAATATTATAAAAGCAAAAAGCTTCCGCACGTATTTGGACTTCAATTTATACAAATATAACTGTGCTATTTCTGAGTTTATTTGGTATTTGTGTTGTGTTTTCAAAATGACAAGTCACTATTTTCATAAAACATCTACAAAAACCTTGCAAAAGCTCAAGCAATCGTGATCCATTAGGAACATCTTCCCGATTATCATCAGAAGATTCAAATTGAGGCAATCGCGGCCATTACGAGGCACTGACGCGGCCGATACCGGGCTAAAAGCCGCTAATGTGCTCTTGCAGTCACCCTTCGACACATCTCTTGACTTTGTCACACACCCACAAGTTTTATATCTTCGTCTCTGTTCGATAAATTTGAAGAATCACCTCTGAAATGCTGTCACGCGCGCAGCCCAATTAGGACCCAAGACCGAAGGTTTTTGTTTTCTGTTTTACAAGAAATACCTAGAACGCAGACAGTTTGCGGTTTCAATCGTGAAGAGTTGTTAGTATGTAATACCTACACGATTCGACTCAAACAGTTATTTTATGATAGCTTTAAAACTTTAGAATAAAATCCAATAAAATTTATTGTTGTGTTCGGAAGATTATTAATGACAATAAATTTTAAATTTTAACATATTCATGTTAATATGCGGAATGGACTATGGACATCGCGGATCTATTAGGATAATTTCCAGAAAAAGTAATAATATTCAGGCGGGTTATGTTAATTGAAAATAACGTCTAGATTGTTAATAGCGTAGTGAAATAACATAACAGCCTCATCTGTAATCAAAGCTGATTGAAAATTACAATAATACCTACCAGACTTGTTTTTTTTTATTTATACAGCTATTAATTGTTGTTCCAAGTCTTTTCGTCTAACTACAATGTTGTCATTGTAAGTGTTGCTTAGAAAGTGCAAGATAACAGGTCCCCTAAAGCGTTATCGCGATACACTATCACCATAATAATAAAATAAAATAGACGTGTTTCTAAGAAAATGTATTCTCCTAACTGGGATTAAGATAACAATGTCGCGTGCGTTTGGAGCTCTGCTATCTCCGTCACTGATTGTTTAGGGTTGTGTTCTATTGATTACCTACATGAAATACTCAAATTATGTGCACGTTAAATTGTCAGTGCCGGCTACAATGACGACGGTTTTAAACACGGTTTTCATTGCACAAACAACTTGCTCGCTGGTCTTGGATATCATAAAAAATAGGTACCTACTTGTTCAAAGTCTGTTTATTTAGATATGAAAAATGTTGCATATAAACATTCTGGCAACATGCTTTGAGTGCAAGGATTTAATTAATCCTAAAGTAATTTGTTATTATATCTTACCGTGTTAGTCATTAAAAATAAAAACCCCGATAAAATAACATAATAACATTTGTATTGGTCAAGCTTATCAATAATGATATTTAATCCATGCTTATCATAATAAAGTTATTGTCTGCCACATAGACAGACAGGTAAAAAAACACTTTGCCTGCAATTTTTATAAGCCAGCCCTGAGTAGAAAGCCTCGGCGGTTGCCCACGCATGCCCGTGTATTGTCATAATGTAGCTCTTATCCATATATCTTTCATACCGGTTGTTCTTATCCGATTATGAAAGAAAAACAATATTTTTTAACATTTTTCTTACAAGACGACAAGTTCTCTTACAAGATCATTTGCGTTTGGTTTTCTTCTCCAAGTTTGTTTTAACTTTGAGTGATTTTCTATACCCTTTCTAAATTCAAAATCAACTGAATTCTCCTCTTACTTCCATTGTTCATAACAAACCAACTCCTAATAAAGCTTTCATTCCATTATGCTCCAATAGGGAATGGAAACGCGCTCAAGGCATTGTGTCGCGATCGAGTTGCTCTCGCTCTTGTTAAACCCTACTCACACAGCTACAGGATCAAGATTTATGAGCTTTCAAGCTCACCCACACACTATAACATCGTATAAGCGTAGGTACACGACCGCTTTGTACTGAGAGCTACACCAATAGTACCATTAGATTAGAATTTGTATCGGTATTTCTTTTGCAAAAGTCACACTTACAGTCAAACATGGCGATAAGTGTTTTAAAAAAGCGATAGCGTTCTAGCCCATTCAAAATAAGGAAAATATAACCTTTTTCCTGTTCAATAGTGCGATATTATTTTTTCCAAGGACTTCCAAGTCATAAATGAGCATTCCTGACAAAATGTAACTTGGCCGAGAGCTTTGGAAGTTTGGACCCAACGAGTTAGATATTTAGAAAAATGTCTGGGACTGTAAGGCCACACTCGTTTGTTCGTTTCTAGGTCAATTTCGAAGGTAGGTCTGAACGAAACCTAAGCAGTTCCGTGATCTACTTTGTCCGGCCAGACCAGTTTGTAAACAAACAGGAACATAATCGTTAACGTTTGGCTTTGGACGTGACTTATCGCGAATCTATTGTACTTAGGAAACTTTTGATATCGCCTTGATATTTATTACACGACTAGTTTCGTTGGAACACATTTAAAAGGTATAGTTTTGCACTGTTGATTAAAATTTCAGACTTATATTTCACCCAAATCTTGATATTCGCCCCGGTTGAGAAAATGTGAGACCTAGATAATCATTATTAGAAAAAAAAAATGCCTTTATGGCAATAAAATTACCAATGGACAGTGCTTGGTTCAAAGTATCAGAAATAATGCGGTATAACGTCAGTTATAGTCTAAATGGATTATCAAAATATTATATTTCAATAATGTCGCATGTAGGAGGATTTCCGTGAAACAATGGCTCTCGGACAATGGGCGAGCGGACGCTCCGGGCGACGCACGTGCGTGCACCATTGTATTCATACCAATAAGATCACGGATTTACCACCCAATGCCCATTCCAGACAGTTCAACTCCAATTTATGGTCTTCGGCGTTCAGCCCATAAAAAAAGACCTACTCTACTTCAAAGGTATCTTGCTGCATAGTATTTTAGTCCTCTCTCCCTTTCTTTTGCAGCAACCAAAAATTAGCGTTTCAGTAATGAAACGTATCTCAGTAAGTAGTTGCCTACTTGTAGGAATGTATGACTCACCCTGAAATAAAAAGCACCTAGAGACGGTTCGGTTTTTTTCCTTCATGCCAATGTCGTAGTAACATCTGGGGCCCATTAATAAAAAATACATACATAATTTTATTTCATTTATATTTTTTTCAGAGAAAACACTAAGAATATCATTTTGTGCATGGAAAACGTTGAGACGTCGTCCTTGTTTATAAATTAAATAAACTAAGATACATTGTTTCTTAGAGTTCCTACTAATGTTTAGAAAAGTTTAAATTATATACCTACTATCGGTGCCATTATGTAAATATTTTTAAAATAAAAGTAATAAGCTTATTAAGCCACTTGATATCTTACTAAATCCCCGTGAACGTTTAACCGACCATAAATCGTATAAAATAGAAAACGCGCACCGCATTACCATCATCTTGTTAATGATGATAAATCTTCGTCAAAAGTGAATGAGAATGATAGACCGTTGCCTCAGTCGGAAGCACTTCTAATAGCTTTAAATCCAGTGTAAAGTAGCTAGTAATTGACGTAGGCAGACCTAGGAAGTAACTGCGAGATCTAATCTACTTGCTCTCGATCATGACCATTTGCAGAGCGCATTTCTGTATTTTATATCCTTTTGCTGAATCCCAGCCATAATAGTAGATATATAATTCTTCTGCCCGCTAATATTTTACGTGGACTTGTTATACTTATGTTTGGTAATATGTATAACTATTACCACTAAAAAGTATAACTACTATTTAGTTTTTCAGGATGGGGAATTTTATTTCATTATTAAGTTTTCAATTTAATTTATATTTATCAAAAATGTGGTCTGCGAAATGTACTGTATATTACTATATATATATATACTACTAAATTGTTATTTTGTTTTTTTTTTTTATTATTTAATTCGGTACAATGACAGACAACAAACCATGAAAGATTCATTACATTCTTAGTTTCTATAGTATACGTTTAAATTTGCTATCCACTTATAATTGTACACAATTTATGTAACGAGTTTTGGCATCTATTGGTGAAAAAAAATAAAAATAAATCTAACACAAATTATTAGTATGTTATATATCAAAGGTTAAGTAACAAAAATTGGGTTTAAAGAAATTAGGTTCCTACTATTTAAATCTGAACAAAGATCTCTTAAATGAACCTAAAGGTAAAGTTTTCTCAGTTACATTCACTTACGCAAATCCAACGCCTATGTATGCAGTTAAGGTGCAGTGCAGAGCAGTGGATAGCGCGTGATCGCACTGCTAGTTCATGCACGTTGATGTAGCGCTGTGGTATATAATGTGCTGATTCCTCTTGATTGTATAATGATGGAGACTCGTGCGGGAGTGCGTGGGCGACCCTCTGTCAGCGACGATATACGGAGGTGATTGCCACTCTGCACCTTGTAATTCCTTTTCATTGTGATATGAACTTAGCGATGATTTAGAATTTATATTCAGCACATAAAATATCTGTTGAACTTTTTCCGAGGTTACTGTTCATGGGCTGAAAATTTGCAGATGCACATGCATGCATGCATGCAACATGCATGGTAGGAAGGTACTAAACATAAACACATTGTACTCATATTTTTCTAAATTAAATGGTTGGTTGATGCACATAAAAGTGTTTAGGATAAGTTCTCCGTTTCTGTAAAAGTTACAGTTTTAGTATTACGAGAAACGGTTCGGAAATATAATTCTCATGAACCAAGCTTTTAAGCTACACATTATGTAAAGATGTTATGTTATAGACGTACAGACAGCGTCAGAGATAAGTATCCCCCTTGAACAAGACACCCAGCTATAAATCCTTTCAAAAATTGACATTCTTGAAATTATTTTTAGGTTTACATACGGTTTTACAAATATAATCTATTTTGTAAAGGCAAAACTTCTCTATTCGCCGCGGGGGGGTGATTTGAAGGGATTTGAAGCTGGGTATTATAATGCAAGGGGGATACTTATCTATGATGCTGTCTGTACTTTTATCTGCACACATTCTCCGATCGCGCCCAATCAGTGCTGACTCGAGCTGTTAACTAGCTACATACATAAACATGCGTGACAATAAGTGCATACCACTGTGAGGAGGCTGCGAGCCCGTGACTACCCCTTTACTGCCAACATGTAGCACATACTTACCAGCAATATGGGTAATACTTGACTTGATTACAAGTTGATCGACTGCCACCTGCACACGTTGCAAGTAGGTGATTATACTATGAATCTATAAAGGTCATTATTTACTGGATTATTTAGTAAAAGCACCAAGATGAATGCCTAATGATTTTCTCGTATGAAATATCACAGATCATCTTTTATTTTTCTATAGATTTCGCTTCGAGATTGTCTAACGGGACAAAAACGTAGGCGTTGGATAGATGATCAGTGTTGTAACTATTATTCTTTGCCACTGTTTATAGCTACTAAAAGCAAATGTATGTAGGCTCAATTTCGAGTTATAAATCATGGATATAAAAATTAATATTTCTTTTACGACAGTATTTGGGGGCATGAATTAAGCTGAGTGCGCACATGCGACGACGCTTCGTCAGAGGCGGGGCGCCAGCGTAGCTCACCGAAGTAGCACATGTTCACAAATGCTGACAGACACTGTAAATAATACGCGCCATTCAAAACAACCGTACTGCTGACCTTTGAAAAAATACCAATGCCATTTTCAAGTGGCTAAGTTGTAATGCGTATCCAATATTTCCAATTTTTTCAAATCTTCGCTGTAGGTCTCGCCCGTTCGTTAAAATCTTGAGATTTTTTGTCGAATTTCATAGACTTTTAATTTCAATTATGTTTATAAGAAGTGAACTTTCTTCTTTGGTATAAAAAGACTTTTAAAGGTCTGAGACAAAAACTCAAGATAAAAATGTTTACGAAACTAAAAGCTGCCGAGCGAGAGAGCGCCATGAACCACTTCAATTACGTGCAATTTCGTAAGCATGTAATTATGAAGGCTTGCGGCGACACTGCTCTTTGTTTCTAGTGCCAGCCAACCACTTTTCTAGAACTACGTTTGATCTAAATATAATCATTGTCCTGTGCCCAGATCTTTTTTGCAATTCTAAGTATAATAATACACTAGTAAGTTGCATTCTATGTTTTACAAAAACGTATGGAATGTTTTTCGAAGTGCCGACATGCATGTGATAGAGGCAAGTGGATTTCAATAAATATGCAAACAGATTATGAATGTGAGGCATGGGAACATCCAATCTTTGGGAATCACGTATCGATAAGGAATAATTTGGACATGCGATGTAAACTTTCACGTGATCAATCGTGGGAATCGTCCTTATCCCGGTACGTCTACGAAGTAAAAATTTGATAAGAATTTTATTCACACACCCTTCGGTTTTTAGATATGCATGTTGTTATTTTAAAACAGCTGTAACAGAACCAGCCATTGACATAAATTAATTTTACCTATACCTGTTTAATCTATCGGTAATCAAACTAATGTTAAGCTCACAGATTTTATGTAGCTACTAAGTAAGAAATAGGTGTTCGTTAACAAGAATTTGCAATGTTTTTTTTTTAACTTTAGTCATATAAAATCTTATCATGAAATATTATCACAGACATGTATGCTTTTTTATGATAATGTCGAGTTATGACACCTGTCGATGTAAATTGATCCCCGAATGTGACTCTCATAGCAATTAGGTCGTTCCTCTTCAGCTTGATCAGATGTCTGCCTGGAGATAAGAGCAGTTCACACGGAGTTATCAACGATATCAACGTCTACACGTCAATTACGATTGAGCGGTTAGTCAACAGCAACAAGCAGGAATTGACAGTCTGATAAAAATGTTGCGCCGGGATTGCACCTTAGATCACGTATCTTACTAAATAAAATAAAAGAAAAACCATTCATCAAACCAAATAAAAGGATTTGTCCTGACTATAAGTCCTGAGTCCTTTTTTTACTCCTGACTGACAAACCGCTGAACGAACGAAGAATTCTCAAAGGGGAATCCTCAAATCCGAATTCCATACAAAATGTTTCGGACAAATACTCAAAAAGTACGCCGTATTATAGTAATTTCTTCACACTATTCGTTTCGTCCATATTTTTTAATTTCGTCCACAAAAAAAGTGAAAGGTTTCATACTTTAATTTAGATTATATACGTGTTTTAAAATTAACCCTACTAACTTAAAAACACGTATAAAATCAAAATTAAAGTATGAAACCCTTCATTTTTTTTGTTGACGAAATAAAAACACATGGATGAAATGAATAGTGTGAAGAAATTACTATAATACGGCGTACTTTTTGAGTATTTGTCCGAAACATTTTGTATGGAATTCGGATTTGAGGATTACCCTTAAGAAAGGATTTGTTTTAAATCGGAACACGAATGAAGTTAGCTGGTATTATATAATTAATTAAAATATCTTGTTAATTAATAATTCATCTTAATGATGGATATGACAGCAATCATCTCATAAAAATAATAAGCACGCTCTCAAATCGTTACTAATAACAAATTATGGGTGTTGTAAATTTCTAAAATGTATAATTCGTATTTGAATAATAAATTACCTTTAAAAATATCAGTTATATTGTCACTATTAAAAGATAAATATCTGAACACCACTTATGTAGTGCAATTAAGAAACATAAAAGATATTAGACGAATAGATTTCTTGAGGTACTTGTATTACTTACTCGTTTGTAACTGGTATTACCGGTGTCTTAAAAACGGAGCCTTCGATGAAATAGAAACGATTGTATCATTTGCGTTATGTAAATGTCGGAAAGTAGGTTTGTTTATGGCAAACACTTGGTTCAACTGAACCAGATAAAGTGTGTTGAAATTATCCAAGGAATATTGCAATGAGATCTATGAATAAACATGAGCAATTGACAAGTGGAGCTCGTAAAAACTCTGATTTAGTTTCCGGATGAACGGTTGCATTGCGAAATTGCCTAGTCTAGGCTAGAATAACTAACTACTTCATTAAATGTATATTGGCTTACATTACATAAATTTTAAATTCGGCAATATAACACAGCTCCAAATTAAATGGAAAAGAAATAAAGCTTCATTATCAAAGCTACATTTATGAGTTGTAGCTAGAGAACATTTTTCTACTTTGTCTTTGTATGTATGGATTAAGTATAGTGTTGATTGTCCACCGTATCGTAGGATACTGAGAAGCAATGAAGCTGGGAAGCAATGAATGTGAAACAAGCAAGATGCTCTGCAAGATTAGGAGGTGCAGACCGAGACCCGCATGCGTGAAACGGTGTTCTCACGCTGCGCGCACCAGGAATACGCAAGGAGCCGTGTGAAACGCTCAGGGTACTTCTGTGGTTTGAGCTGAATACTAACTTCATTCTTTTACAGTTTCGTTAGCCTATTTGCTTATTTTTCTAGGTTTATTGTTTGAGATCGTCTGCCATGTGTCTGGTGAAAGTGTGAATATGACTGTTTACGTTGTGAAAGTATTAGTTTTCAATACAAAAGACATCAACGCGCCCCAACCTTGCTGCTTTTCAGAAAACATTGGTAATTATTTGTGTGATCCTTGAAAGTTTTCTATGTTGTTGTTTTTAATTGTAAATTATACCTCTATCTTTCACATGCATTTGTCAATCGTCAAATTTCTCTGATAATTAAATTCTCTGTAATATTTTTCTTCTTATATAGCAGCATACAAGATTTGATGAAAAGATGACATCGTCTAAGACGCAGGTCTCCTTAAAATGGCAAAAACGAAACGAAATCGTTAATAGCCATGTTGATGATATGACGCGTATACATACGAACATGTCGATAATCATTTTCTGATACTTGTGACCCAACCAATTTCTTATAAGAGTTGAATCTTAAAACGCAATCAATAACCAGTGTGTAATCCAGCGTGATAGGATCGTTGCGACAATGGCCTGGAATGCGCACAGTAATGCTCGCCCACCTGAAAGTAGCTCACTGTTGGCTTCTTACATGGGCTAAACTAAACTATAAAGCGGCTTTGGTAATTCTTCCTATATACATTTTTTGGTAATGTGGTAGTGAATAAAGCGAAGAATTTGTGAAAATAGAGAATCTTCGGTATAGGTATGGATGAAATCTATTTCTTCTCACTTTGTATCTCTTCACCAACAAAAATGTAAATGAATTTTCCGTAATACTTTCTAAATATTTCTTTCTTGTGCGAAATTGTGTTCGTTCATACATACATGTATAGGAGTGCGATCAAGAACCCGCAAAATTCATGCTGCGATCAGTTTATTTTTACTTTGTGTCTCTTATAGTCCACCAACATAACTGTACATAAACTTTCTGTATTGCAAAAAGATCTTTGACTTGTGCGAGATTGGATTCATTTTGGTAGCAAGTACGATCAAGATGTTGTTCATATCCTACCAGAGTTCAGACTATGCTCAGTTTATTTTTACTCTGTGACTCTTTTATCTCGTCCCTTTTTTTAAAATCAAGTGTGGACAGAAATGAAGCCTTTGTGTCTGAAATGATTCAATGGGCTCGTGCGTTCGTTCCGATTTTATTGAGTTGGAGAATATGAGGCCATATAGGTATAGGTGGTACTGTATGTGCTGCCACTTAACTAAACATTAAATCCTAATTTGGCAAGTACATACTGCATAGTAGTGCTACTAGGCTAAATTAACTTATTACGTAAACAAAGTAAACCATGATATTATCTTGGATTGATCATTGACCAAAGCAGTGGTTTATGAGTATAGAGCTCAAACAATGGCAGGCTGAGCGTAGCCCCAGGTAAAACCTGTGCTCTTGTAGCTTGGCTGCGGACCACGCTACATTAACTAGTATTACTTGCTATATCTACCGAGTGTTCTGTAGCTTGAGCATATTTTCCGCATTGAGATTGCGTGCCGCGTGCCCGCCGGCAGCGGACAATTTATAGCCCACTGGAACCCTGGACTGGTACACGGCTGTTATTATTTAACGGACCTCAGAAACTTGGACGAAACGCCCCCGGCGATTGCAAATGCGAATAATGCGATCCAGCTAAACATGTAGCACCTACTTTATGAGCAACCTGCCTTCGTAAAGTTATTTCAACTCACAAAAACCAATAGTAGTAGTAGGTATGTTTCAATTTCGCAAAAACCGTAATTGGGTAAATTGACACCAAAAATCGACACAGCACCAAATCGGTCATTCAAATCGACTCCGCAAATTCTGAATTTGGTGATGATATTTTTTAGCTGGTTAATTTGAATAAAGTATAAGCGGTGTCCAGTATCGTACGCGACGATATGGCGTAACGATGCCGGTGCAATGACGAACACTCTGGTTGCTGAACTGACTGACTATTAAGGTTTAATCGGAATAGTGGGCGCGCCTTGTAGAGCGAACGGGTCGGCTTGAGCGAGCGAGAACCTCAGGATATCTGACTCCTTCAGTTGACCGGCCTTGCGGCACGCGCCGCTATTATTCCATTTGATTTATCGACCTCATTAAAGTAAGTTTACATTTCCAGCTACACCCACGATACCACGACTACGAATTGAGATTAGTGGTAATGTTGAGACTATATTTATATAGATAGATGCAAAGACCAACGACCAAACCGAAGTAAATCGGTGTCTGGATGGTTTATTTCTACATATAAAAGCCCCGGCCGTTGACATCACAAAGGCTTTATAAATTTCTAAAGAAGCCATACAGAATATGAAATACAACTGCCGTAAACATTCTGTGATTTATCCATAGGTAATTGCCCACATGAACACACGAGGCGAGCCAACCACAATTTTTTTTTTATTGCTAACCATAAAATAAGTTGATAATTCTGTTCAAATTTAGCTATTTAATAGCCATTAAAGCATTCTTTAACATACGACATTTTACTGTACTTACAACAAAATAAAATCGTTATTTGGCACGGGCATAAAATGATGCCCCGAAGCGCAAACTCAATCAGATCCAAAATGTCTAAAAAAATAAATTGGTTGCGTTGCCAATCGGAATTTTATTCAAATAAGTGGCATTTAAAATATGAAGTTTGGTAGCTGGAGCCAATTAGCGAGGGTCCATGCACATGATCAGAGTCCATAAATTAGGAGATGACGCATGCGACCCAAGGTTGACCAAAACATGCGACTCCGTTTATTGAAACTCATAATAAATCTTCGTTATTGTTTCACTAAAGGCACAAGTGTTAAATTAATATAACCGTTGACAAAAAATATACAGAAACTTGGTTTTTGAATGTGTTTATAACAGTCATTACGAGTTGATATCAACTTTATTGCTTTATGGCATTTAAATAACAGCTTTATTATTTCTCTGAATCACTTAAAAGGTTCAATAGTTTTATTCTTATCTAAGAACTCAAGGCTTGATTTATACTTAGATGTTTATGGCACCAAGCCCATAACGTTCGCATAAATAAATACGTAACTTTTCATGTCGATATTCGTTCGGCTCGCCTATGTCGGAAAACATTAGACAAATGCAACTTGATGTTGATACTTTATTATGTCCATTTATAACTTTTTATATTCAGCAGATTTTTTCAATGATAACCTGTCGGAGCACAATAATTTCTCAAGGCATGATTGGAAGTTGCGTTGTTTAGAAACCACTAAACCTCAAACAATGGTCGACCACAATGGTTCTTTGAGATTTTTTCTTTTGTCCCGGCGCGTGCAAATAAACTGTTTTGACCGCGATGACGCTTCAGAACAGACACCCTATGTAAACATTGCATTAAATTCTGGAGCAAGTTCATCAGTGCATTTTTTTCATACATGTAAAATTGGATTCCTTGCTCTTTTACAAAACACCTTCTGCAAAACCGAATAGTCCTGATACTTTTGCAAACAAATTCATCTCCATATTTACCCATAGCACGGACATACCTTACCACCTAAGTCACGCATTCCACCTTAGAAATGACACCTAACCCAACAGTAAGTGTGCCTTTCCACTCTTGTGTGTTTAGCTTATGCTGTGCCTTGGTAGTGGTCAACGGTGTTTACATAACTAGTTAGACGCCCGCCTACGCCTCCGCTGGATATATTCCATTAGTAATATATACCAACATTCAATAATGTTCCATTGTTATGTGCAGGTGCACTCACCGATCGCCGAGATTATCATAACATTGGATCGGAAGCGATGCTTGAAAACTCATGTTAGGTTTTCATTTTAAACACCTCTGTTGATACTATGAGCTAGGGGTACCTATATATCTACATGTACCTAGTTACCTTCTACATACCGGCAAGTAGAATACAAAGTAGGTAAATCAGTAGATCATCAATCAATTTATAAAAAAGGCTTAGTTTTGACTGACTGACAGTCAACGCACAGGCCCAACCACTAAACGTAGAGAATTGAAACTTGGAGGGTGAAATAGGTAATAGTAGAAAGACATTTTGTTAATTCGCAACCCAAACAAAGTTGTGGGCATCAGCCAGTCTAAAATAGCTGCTAGCAGCTAATAATCTTTATAAAATTTAAACAAGAAGCACAGCAAAGGTAATTTTACGAGGATAGCGTTTTTGTATAATGTTCTGACATATTTTCATAAGCATTGAACCGAGTCAGCCTCGATAAAATGTTCCATCAATCAAAGGACACGATACAGAGGTGTACAATTTGCAATGAATGCTGCGTTTTTTACCTTGAGCGGCGTCCACACAGCCCGGGCCGAGCCGAGAACCCGTGACGAAACGTAATGCAATCTTGATTAGCTTCTGTCGTGACAAAAGCTGGATCGCAATTACTACAGACACAATGTAGACATTATTTATACATTGTGTTATAAAGGTTTTACGATGTTGTCGCGTATATATTACATTGTTAGCTGTAGAAGAGGCGCTGACTTTTTGCGAATACATATCCGATGCATACATGAAGTCATATCTATGTGTGGTGCTTTCATAGAGCTTCCATGCCAGATACATTTTCAGCAGATTTATTGCCCCATTTCTCACTTTGTATATTAAACAATAAATATTTTTTGTAAAAATTAGTTTTGTCTCGGTCAAGAAACTTTTTTACTTTTATATTTCTTGACTTTATTTAAATCGATTTATTTTTGACTAGCTGACTCCCGCAACTTCCTATGCGCCTGCACTTATTGACGAACACACCCTCCAAGTTTCAAGTCTCTAAGTTCAGCAGTTTGGCCTGTACGTTGTCTGTCAGTCAGATAGTCAATCAGTCAGGCCCAAGCCTTTTATATAATATTGATCAACAATCAACTATTTAGAATTTACGCAGGTTAACACACAAGGAGTCAGAAAATAATTTCAGCACCAGCTTATTGGTGCTTCTTCTTATTCGTGTCGATGAACTAAACTAGCAAATTATCTTCGCCTCATATTAAATTCGCCCAGAATTTAGAAACATCCTCAGAGTCGCCTTTGCATAAGTGTGCATAAGGTCTACAGTAGTGCACGAGTTTGGACTGAGTGGGCAGGACATTAAATGTGATATGGCAATAATTTAGCATTATAGCATTGATTAACACGTGACAATCAATGTAGTAACTACAACAATCTCATTTCCTAGTTCTAAACTAGTGGCCTGATAGTCAATTGTCACAAAGCTGTTTCGTAACAGGCAATAGCATCGTAAAGTTGACTTTCACTTGGATAATAGAGCTTGAGACCACGATCTCCAGTCACGCAGGATGCAAGCATCGACAGAGGTATTGTGGATTGATGGATGGCCAACGGAAAGGTCATTCTTGCTTCAATTAAACGCGCCCTTACATAATTGAACTTCAGTTGTACAGTAGGTACAGTACCCTTCTGCATTGCCCGTTTAAGTTTTTTGGTAATTAAAAACACAAATATTAGTGGGTTAGACTAAGACATTAATATAATATTTCTTTTTCTTTACGGTTTTTTTTTACTCGCAATTATAGACCGTTTGTTAATTTAGGTATATAACAATGCAATACTACTTCCAAACAGGTTGCTTCATTCATAACTTGAGCTTTGATT
Source organism: Lobophora halterata (assembly GCA_932526365.1). Lineage (NCBI taxonomy): Eukaryota > Metazoa > Arthropoda > Insecta > Lepidoptera > Geometridae > Lobophora > Lobophora halterata. Next base: position 7,613,917 of record OW052012.1, read on the forward strand.
TTAACAAATATCAGACCATACAATTTTAGCAGTATTCAAATTAAATAGTATAGCAACAGGTAAGAAAGGACTAGAGTCCTTACTCGCCACAACACCTAAGCTTAACCTCAACATATGTACCTAATGGGTATGTGTTATATACACTAAGGTGCGAACTTTAGGGGTAGGCACACAAGAGGCGTTAAAGCTAACTCGTAGCCCAAACATCGAGGTGTGAAAAGCTTCGGCCATCGTGGTTCTCTTATTGAGGAAGCTGGTAAGCCGCTTACCTGACCCCACTCATAAATCCTTTGGCAGTCACAGCCGATATATCTAGCGCGTAGGTAACATTAATGCTATAAGAATTTAATTCGATAGGAATCCAAGAGAGAAGCAACAACTGATATTTATTTGGTCCATCATTTTTAAGCCTATAAAGCTAAAGTTTCCTATTGATCCCTAGTTACTAAATCCATTTTTATGAAGGGTCTTCATAATAATAATAATTATTATGGGCAATTTATGAAGCACTGCATCAAAATGCATCGCCTCTCGGTTTGTCGCACGTATCAAGTGTCGTTTTGCGTGTTCACGTATAAAGTTTCAACTACTTATCAAGCGTGGCTTATGTGCACTCATCTGAAATTAAATGATTTAATAACAAAAAGGAAGTAAAATATCAATCAGGTAATCCCCGGTGTGTAATGGTTAACTGTGACTGAATAAAGAGAACCAGTTAATGAACTAGAGATTGCAAGCGAGTATAAACTGCGGAATATGGCGATTGTCACCGACATAAAGGTACACCTTATTAAGCTTGAATACTGTTAAGCCAATTTAGCCTTTATCGGGCAAAATCTCTAACAAACGTCGTATTAAACCCGCGAGGCAGCCATTGTTGTGTCGACTTGGTTATGGACTCCATGCTGCGGCCGTGGTGTAAACAAAACGAGTTATAATATGAGACCCGATGCTCATTTTATGGCATTCTTCCCTGCGAACGTATGGGTCGTTATTCCTCGTATGAAATGTGTCGCACAAAACATAACATGAAATTTCATGATCGATCAAATTCTTATTCCATCAAAACCGATACAGAAACGATTTCACCTAAATTCGTTAATGGTAGAAAGACAGTCGTTGGAAACGCGCAGGCATGCCGAAGAAGGACCGCGTCGCCGTCTGACCGTTTTTTGTGTCACTCAATTGTCTCGTGGCATCTTATCTCCCTTCGTTTTATGGTATCGGAACCGATAGATAGGAGCGCTTTAGAGAAAAATCGCTGCATGATTATTTTTTAGCGGTTGAGATTGCAACGCTATAAACGGCAGAGCGAGGCCTGCGGCAGTTGCCATTTGCAATCGGTTATGGAACGACCGCGAACCTCTTTTTACATTATAATCGGTCGGTCGCCGCCGCGCTTCTCTTTTTGCCATCCAGATAAGCGACGTCGACCAAAATGGCCATGGTTACCGAGATGCTTTTATGCTTAAATATTCAACAACGTTGATTTATAGTCCCTTTATTTGCATTTCCTTTTGCTGCCAAAGTTTCCAAATCAGTCATGGTCCAGACTCTGGTGTTGTTTTACATTTTGCGAAAGTTATGATGGATGAATGCGGACACCCTGCATGACGTGATGAACCTTACTCGTATCCGGACTCCACAGCGGGTCCATAAGTTGCGTCGTCGTCGGCCTGTCGCTTGTCGAGAATCGGGTTACGGCGGCGGCGGGACCCGTGCCGCCTCATTAGCGGTTAAGCTTCATTAATTTTTCATTTAAAACCACACTATTTATATTACATTTTAAGTTATTTTCAACCACCCTTGAAATCAGTTAAAGGTCTTTACAAAGCCTATCTATCCTACCTCTACAATGATCAATCTTAAAAACAATAGTAATGATGATAATACAATCATAGATCAAATCGGGATACCTTTTGGAAATACATTCGAATGAAATATTGTAATTTGACATTGCGTCGACTAAATTGTGGAACATTAGAATGCAGCTCGTGCGGCGAGGCCCGCGCCTCTCCACCGCTAATAATGGACCAGCGACTCAGCTCATGCATTATTCAAAGGTCTCCGATCATCCCAATTTTTATATTTTTGACTGTATAGCTCACGACGAAGTTTCTCGGAAGGGTTCTATACCATGACATATAAATATTATAGTAAATAATAATATAAATAATGTATAATACAAAACAAAATAAAGCATTTGGAGTTTTTACTTGGAACCAACAATTATTCATGAAATTTAAGATAAAATTAAGAAATATTTTTTCTAATACAAGAGTCATAAATTGGTAATTAAAACACAAAGAAATCATAAAAATAGTTATTGATTAGCGCGGGCGGCGCCGCTTGCGTTATAATTATCACATCGTAATTGGCGTGAAAGGAACTACGAGAAAGAAAGAATTGAAAAAATAAACATAAACGACACAAAGAGAGCCTTCATCTGACCCGCCAACAGCGCCGGCGATACAATGCCGACCTACTATTTACTGCTAATTAGTTCATTACATTCAAGGAACGCCGTGTTCGATGAAATGAAACAATTAGCTCGATGTTCTCGGAATCAACATCTCGTGCTAACAAACTTCGGTCAACACTTACAAAGCCGCGATAGATCTATTGCCACACGAAAGTATAGTACCTAGGTAAATGTAAAACGGTGGTATAAATTCAAATAAAGCACGACAGCTCTGTTGCAACCAGCTTGGTCTAAAGGAGGTCATAATCGTTAGAACAATCAACGCCGAAAACTTGTGAACGTATTTCCAAGGGAGACGGGCTAACTTTACGACAAAAAGATAATGTAAGTGGACACATGGCAGAGGCATTGGATTACCCTTCTAAGCTAGTAACGAACAGACACATTATCTCTTGTAATTGGGGCTTGAGAGCATTATAAAAATTCTTTGTGAATGGTACCTACATTCAACTTGCACTCGAGTTTCATGAGAATCAGTTTCAGTATAAGAACTTGGTACCAATTAAATGCACAAATAAGTACAAATGCAATAAAGTTGTCTTTCGTTTTAAGTTGCAGCAGTAGATTAGCCGCTGCTCCAATACAGCTAGCCACAAGCCATTATTTGCCTAGACACGATTTCTAAACGAACTCAATGACTGCCTAAGGCGGGCGTCTCGAACGGAACACGTGTCGCTGATTGCCCCCAATTGGCGAGCGAATAAAAACAATCGAGCACACAAAAATAGCCGTGATTTCATCCCGCAACATGTGACGGCTGTTTTCTCTCAGTGTAACGAAGTGTAGAGTTCCTAATTCCCACAAGCCATGTGAAATGTCCTGGCAGATCGTTCCCGCTGCTGAATCGCCTAAATCACTAATGATCTTGAACGTATGTTTGTCCTGGGAGTATATTGAGTCCTTGAATTTTGAAAGCAGATGTTTCAGATCTAACTAAACTACGTCATAGAAAAGCTTATGGTAAACATTTAATGTAACGCCTTCAGTAAGTTATCTAACCTATAATCGATCTTCGATACTTAGTAAGTTTGCAAAGAAAAAGACGCTTGTGTATGAAATAATTCCTATGTAGTTTTATGTGGCCCACAAATAAAACAACACTACGTAGCTCTAGCAACCTAGTTTAACTCATTCACGACACGAATATGATTAGGCCCAGGCCCATAAGGTCTCCGATTCGTTTAAGCGCTTCCGTTGGCACTGAATCCTATTTCCATAGGATCTAAGGTTACAGCTTCTTGTCTTGAACTGGCCACGTCCTGGCATGGTGCAGTACGCAGCGCACCATATGGGAGGCGTGAGACTCCGTGTGCGCATGCCCATGTTTTTATCGTGACCACAACTATACGATAGCAACATCCGCAAGTAATGTCTGCTCAAATATATTATATAGGTCAAATTCAGGAAGTAAAACCGCATACATGTTTTTTCTCATAGCTTACATTGTTCATTTCCGCTAGCGACTGATTAGGCTCTGATTTGGTGTCAACTTTCAGAAAACCTTTGATTTCATTTACCACAGGTAATAAAGGTTCTGCTAGTAAAATTATTATCCGTAGAGTTAGCTATGATGTTACGATGAGCACAGCATATGAATGCAAGTGTGGAAGAAGTAAAGGTATGCAATTTGCCATTTTATCAAACGCCTGCGTGTATTATTAATGTGAAGAATATGTATAAGAGCATCCGCTTCTCATCAATGACGGAAATCGTTTTGCAATACAATCATCCTATAAAATAATAAATTAATTTATTATAGTTCAATTATCATCACTACGTGTTATAAATGTTTTTAAAACATCTTAGAATATTTCTAATTATAATCTTTCTGCACGATTTTGTTTGTTTTTGTGAAGGAGTATAATGAAGAATAATCTATCTATCTTTCTAACAGTGTTTGCAGAAAACCGTTGCTATTGTGCTACTTGTCAACGATATTCGGGTAGACACTTATTCATTTGAACAATACCACCTGAACAGCCTACGCATTTTCTATTGCGGTCAAAGTAAAGTCACCTTTTGTAAGAATAGGCGCCATCAGATTAAAAAAAGTTAGAAGCTTAGGATCTACAATAGTTTTGCCGTGTTAATGATTCAAAGATCTGCTTTCTCTGCTTAGGAAGTGCATATCCTCTGTTTAATTAATGAAACACTTTTATCCTTTTTGTCCAGTTGTTATGGCATTACGCACATCCGTCGCTTCTCATGCAGTTGCGTGGGGCAATTTAATTAGACAGTAATTCATTAGTTTGACGTCATCAACCAGGATAATCCAATATCAACTGATTTGGTGAATTATGTAGCTTTCGGATTAGTTTTGATTACACTGAATTAGAATGTTGCATTGCAAGTGAAGGATAGGATATACACAAGCTAGCCACGGTCAGACAACTCTAGGTCGTTACAATTTATTTCGACCTAGTGTCTTATGCAAAGGGGGGCCTATTCTTAAAAATGAAGCGCAGGAAGTCTTCAATTTCAAATGTTCAGAGTCAAACTATGGTTTCGGCTGCAACACTCACGCTGTTCCAAATGATATCAAGGCACTTTGTCAATCAGAGCGCATATCGTGCGAACGCGTTATAATGGAGGAGGATATTATAATAAACAGATCCCGGCCCCTCGCATCTCCCTCCCTAATAAATATTAATGTATGAACTTGAATGCTCCACAATACCCTCCGAGTGATGCTGGTACATTGACACTCAATTTGCTTTTTTGCAGCCATGTCTGATATCTTCTTCGTGGGTAATCTTACTTTCTCGCTGCATTATCTTTTATTAACCTAGTGATTGTAAGTGGAAATGACAGTAATCAAGGTAAAAACAAGGTACACAAAGCTAAATAAATGTTAGTTAGATTGAGCTGATAGAGTTATTTCGTATGTATTTCAGCTGAATATTTTATTTAGGTATGTACAGTCAGCTGCACAAGCTTTGCAAAATTAAGCGTAATATAAATGTGAAAGCTTGGGAGTGTATACGTCTTTGCAGCTGACTGTATACATACATACATACCAAAATAAAATTTTGAACTTGAAGAATTTGAAGAAACTTGATGTCAGATTGTGGTATGCGTTGTTATGAAACAAAATATTTTATTTTATTTCGGTTTCTTTCAATAACGAAATCAAACACTGGCTGGTCAAAACTAAAACACTTCAATACTGTTATCACTTGCAATGTCCACCTGACCCTACCCCAGCAGTGCCCCACCACGCCTTTAAACTAATGATTTCCTCAGGAAACACTAAGCAAAACAACTTCAAATACTCGTAGTATCTTATGCGCAGATAAAGCTTTATCTCCCCTTCACAATGGCTTAGGTTTGTGCAACAAAGAGCCATTCGTCAATGATCGATTAACCCTACACCCTAAATGAAGGCGGAAAGGTCACGTGTCCATGCAGCGGGGGATGACGAGAACAGTTTCCCCGATGGTTTCCCACGCCACCCGATGGGAAACCCACTTGTTGATTTAGTTCCGTAATCGAGCCCCATGGTATCGTTTCCGGGGCGGACGATATGACGATTATTTCGTTTAATTTTCATTAGGTGGTTTAATGTTGACTTATTGATGCGTAAGAAAACTGGAAAACTCGTGGTGGCCAAGTGGATGAGGCCCTTACCTAGCGATCTGATGGTCGCGGGTTCGAATCCCGGTGGCAGTCATGAGTAAATGGGGTTATTCGGACGAAACATATTTAAGTATGCATCCTCCGTTCTAGCAACGGTGAAGGAAAACATCGTGAGGAAACCGGTATGTCGTCCAACCTAAAGTTCGAAAACATGTGTCAAGTGCACGAAAGGAGCCTCTTCGAGGCGCACTTGAAATCCTTTCATCACACTGGTTCCAAGGAACTAGTGACACGATAAGAAGAAGACTGAAAAACTGGGAAAACTACTCAGATGCAGTAAACAGAGTGAGTGGACATAGAAGAGTATGAAACAGTTTTTTTTTTAATAAGTACTGAAGAATGTTTTTTAGAATTTGGTTGTAAGTTGTAAGATAGCTAGTAAGTTAATAAGCTTAGCTGGTGTTTGCGCTGTAATGCATAACATTTAATTGCGGGAATTCTTGTTAATAAACAACTCGCAAAATCATCTGTAAAAAGAAACAAATGAGAATACCTAAGTGAATATTCATCTCTTCAACAGCTCACGCCACATATAAATACTAGTCTTAATTAGAGACAAGTGCCAATTAAGGAATTCATAGAATGCTAAATCTGAATACTATGAATTGGATGGCAACAATTTAAAACACGCAATCACGGAATATTATGGAAATCGCCACTTTAATAAGCAATTTTCTCGATGTGGCTGATGATGGAGTGCATTTTGCCGCGGGTCAGGATTATAATGCGATCTTAGAAGCGATACGGAATTCTTTAAGCAGATTGGCATTTCGTTCCTATTAGAATATTATTTTTGGTATGTCATCATATATAATTTGATTATTTTTGTTTAGTGTAGGAAGTGTAGGAAGCTATTACATAGTAGAAAAAAAGCTGTAGTTGTCTTCGAAAAATCTTCGTGCTTAAGATTGGTTTGAAGGTACCTACTTACGAAATACAATAATAAAGAAAAATAGGCACATATCTAACAACACTACTATAAAGCTACCTAATTAACTTTAGCTTGTAAATCTAGGGAAGACTCATATTAATTATAAAACAGAACACAAGATTTGACACCATTGCAAATTTAAGTTCATAAGTAACAGCCATCTGCGGCTAACTGCATTAAACGTCCATCCGAAAAAAAAAATGAATGATTTATACCAAGAATTAAGTTAATTCTCTGAATGTATTGTTAATTTAAAAAAAGTATGTCGCAAAGAATAATAGAACTTTCTCATCTACATACCTGCCAGTCCAGTCGCACTGGTCCCCCATCAAAGCCGCCTCCGCAAACCATGTCACTCCCAAAAATGTCCAAAATACACTCGCAATCAGCATTTTGCCGATGGAAATCCAAAAAACAAGAGTCACTAAAGAAAATCCTCACATCACACTAAAATGATTGTTTTTGTTTCATATTCAATGTTTACATGTAAACAAGCCCGCGGGAAAAAAATCGAGCAAACGACACTCTCTCAGCAACTCACAAACTCGACTGACTTGATGAGGGAGATAGCACCTACGAATAACCAATCTTGTCGAAAGGGAATGAGATGGGTGTCATAAACCCGCAGTTAGAAAAAGACCGAAATATAATAAAGCTCAGATTCAAAATGAAATAACCGGCTTCTTTATCCACCGCGAAATCGACTTTAAAGTGTGGGTCTTAGGATTAAAAGTTTAACTTTGGATAGATAAAGCTTTGAATTGGCGGGAAAGGACTTACGCTAGATTTGTGATTTATAAAAAGGTGGTACATTCTATTTTTTATTAAATATACCTATATATAGAAGTATTACATAATAATTCTTTCCAGCAATTTTCAAAATAGTCAATAAATGCGAAAAAAATTAAAATTTTTAAATGGTACCTAATCCTGAAATTCATTTTTTTATGTGAAGAGTTTGCGACGTAGGTACCGATTTGCAAGTGTCGGATAAACTTTTCCAGTACCTAACCTACATACGAGATTTTCCTTTCTATTCTTTCATTCTTTATCAGAAAACACCTGAGATTTATCGTCTTCATTTGTTTCGTGCCTTACCTGCATATTAAAGTTATTTAGTCCTAACATTAACAAAATCACATTGCACAAATAAATCATTATATTAAATATGATATATTATTTGTTTAATAATAGCCATTAGGGTCACCACCATTTTAAAACTCATTCATGGTCGGTTATGCAGGTAAACTGCACATCAAAGCAGCAAAAAGTGCAGAACGCGGTCAATATTAGAGAAAAGTTAATAATTGCTTGATCTTGATTCCCTTTTAGTTTTTTGGGGGCTCATTCCGTGATATGGCAACTTTCGTACATTTATTATATTATAAATATTTTAGATAGATTTTTGATGCGCACATCTTTTTTAAAAAAAAACTGTCGATTTAGTTTTTTTCTGTGGTCCAGCGTGCCATTGAGATGAAATTCTAAATAGGTATGTAGGTGTAGGTACTATCCTAAAATTTTATTTTTTTAACTATATTCTTAAGTTTAAAATATTGCATATATATGCAATATTTTTAACAAAGTGATTAGGTAATTAAACTTAACTAAGTGAGTAAGTAACGATGATACGGATGGTCGAGTGGCAAGTGCGTTGGATTGTTCGGCCCGGTGTCGCGGTTTCGATTCCCGCTTCAGGAAAAAACAACTTTACGACGGAGCTCTCTTCTTACTTCGATGCATCTATTAACTTTATTACCCTACAATCCGACAATAATATTTTTTTTTTTAAAAGGATTGTAATAACTTTTACCTTTACTGAACCATTCAAATATGAATTACCATTTATCCTAACGTGTCGTGTCGAGAGTCGCTGTTTGCATTAAGATAAACTAAACAAATAGTTAGTGTTTGCAGTCCGATAAATAGACGCTTTTGTCCCCATTGAGTTGCTTGTTTAGGGACGATGATTCGCCCCTTATCTTGAGCAAAACTTTCTTGTCTACGTCCACCACAATGAAAACACAATTCTGAATTGTTTTACACTCTTTACAGTGTCTTCTACCGGCATGTCATAATTTATCAGAAATGCGTGCATGCTACTTATGCAAACTGCAAGCTTAGCTAAAATACGCAATGCTGAAGAATATCCTAAAGAGGCCAGTTATCAGATATTCTGCCGCAAACCAGTAATGTGTAAGCATTACTGTGTTCCAGTTTTAAGGACACTGTAGCTAGTGAAATTACTGGGCTTTCGAGACTGACTAGCAAAATGTGTCAATGTGAAAGAGCGATTTAGCAGTGTTGCATCGGCCTATGTGAATCAAAGACCTGTGTAGCACTGTTCTGGTAATGAGCAGGCGCGAACTCCATCAGGAGAGCTCTTAGCTCGTCTCGTCCCATGTTTACATAAAAAAATTACTCGTATGGCATCTTTGCGTGCCTTATAAGCGTACGTAGTTGTGTACTACGGGATTTGTTATCACGTGTTCATATTTACGCGAATATGCTTCGTAAGACAATACAACGCCTGCGAGCTACACGCTCCTGCTTGCTACGAGAATTTACGTTACGTTTCAAAGCGCGTTGATGTCTTTTGTATGAAAATAGACACCATGAAGTTTGTAGGATGTTCCTTGCGATTGTGTAATGTAAAGTAAACAAATGTTAGTAAGGAAGTAGATACGTTGCTATAAGTACCATGTACGACGTAGGTACCTAACCTACCTACTTACTTACTTACTATACTCGTATTTTATTGCCATTGTCAAACGAATGGGACTGTCTGTAAATTACGCGTGGGCTCTACGCCTGTACTTCACGCGAATAGACCGCGCTTGATACCTATATTTTTATGGTACACCACCACCATTACTTCTGTGCAAATAAATAGATAATAGGTATTAAAAAGTATATCCTCATTGAAAATAGTAATTAGCTGAGATTGTTAAGCATCACTGATGTCATATCCTATCGGTTTTGAGACCCCACGTAACTACAAAACTCTTGTTCGTCCGCCCATACATAATAATCTTTGATTTCGAATTATGTAGGTACTAAGTAAATTATAAATTTAAAGATAGAGATATTAATTTATGTAATAATAGTCTACGTCTTACGTTACTTGATGATTAATATGCGCAGATATTAATTTATGATGATAGTAACACCTCGGTACTATCGATTACATTTACAACGATAATGTTTAAATCTACAGGCAAAAATATTATTGCACTGATCTCATTGTTTAGAATTTTCTTCTAGCATAAAAGTTCAAGCTAGACACATTTCGAGCTCGTTTGAATAGAGATAGAGCACTATTTACAGCATTACTGAGAAAATAGATAATTACTGCTGCTGCTTTTATTAATTACAATAAGAGTGTATACCTATATCTAAGTTTCATCATGATAAAGTGGACTCTCATATTTTTCCTAACCGCTGCAGCTTACGAGAAATCTTCGGTCTCTAATTGCTTGTGGCACAATAATTCATGTAAGTACCAACCCCAGATTAACAATCTTATTCTTAAATGTTGAGACTATTTGAGACGATTTGTTCATGTTATGTATCTTGCCTTGGTAAATGGGCTAAGATATTACGTAACTAGAGTGCCGGCATTGACATAAGACTGATTTTATTATTAGAAGTTAGGTACTAGATAACTAACCTACAGGTGTACTTACCTTCTTACATAATGTACCTACGTATGTTTGAATAGCGCGCACTTAAATACTCAATTTTGGTACATAAGTACCTATGTACCAAAATTGAATTTTCTTTAATTTTACAGGTGTTGATAAATGCCCAGAGTGGATGGTGATTCGAAAGAGTGATTGTAAGAGATCGTACTGGAGCGCTCTGAAAACCTGCGAGCATCCGGAGGTGATGCTGGTGGGCACTGTCTGCGGCTTCTCCCGCTGCGACTGCCCTGATCCGCTGGTGCTGGACACGGACACTGGATATTGTTACGATGTAGATAACTGCCCAACTAAGCATACCGCGGAATGAGTTCTTACAATACAGAATTTTTAAAATAAGACCTCTTTTTATCGTGAAGGCCCAAAAGTACACTTGCAAACTTCGAGAATTGCTAGATTTTCGAAGCTTGCAAACCATTTTGAATATAAAACATTAACATGCAGGTGAAATCAGGGCTAAAGGTTAAGGCCTGAGGCCCTTACCGGAAGTCAAAAATCTGACTGTGATGAAAATGATGAAGACAGTAACAATTTATGACATTGACATTGACATTCAGTATCATGCTGACAATACTGCTAAAAATATGCTACTGAATGTCAATGTCATAAATTGTTTTGATTTGATTGAGCTGATTTGTGTGAATTTTCATCAATTTTCACCGAAATAATTTAAAAACTAACCTTAATCACCTAGTGAAAAAGGCAAAATCAATTAATCAGAATGCTACGTTTGTGCGTAAGAAATGTGAGCTTACAAACTCAGTGGAATCCTGCTTTTCGGCAAATAACCTCCCAACTAAGAGGCCTCGGCGCTTCCAATACTATTTTGGCCAGGAATTATGCAATTAAACTGAAGGAGGAAGTCGACAATAGCCTAGAAACAATATACAATGGCCCCCTCACACCACAGATTAAGGGTGTGAAGGTATTCTCACTGAGCTCGAGTATAGCTGGTCTGATAGCACAACCTATCATCATTAGAGAAGCAGCCAGCATAGGCAGTACCTCATTGCTTGTGGCTCTTTGCTCAGTTGTAGGTTTCTTTACATTTGTAACCCCTATTTTACTTCACATTGTCACAAAGAAGTATGTAACTGAAATCAAATACAACCCTGAAACTTTGACGTATAGTGCTACCACTATAACTTTCTTCTTGGCGCGGAAACAGGTATGTAACCAGTGCTGTAAAGTTGTCATATTTTGTTGTCAATGTAGGAGTTGCAGAAGTAAATATAATAATTTATTTTTCAGCATGAATTTAAAGTAGAAGATGTAGAAGTGCCAGACATTCCTGGTATGTTTACGACAATGAAAGTGAAAGGCACTCCTCTCTTCATTGAAGCAAGATTCTTCTCTAACCCGATGCACTACGCCAAAATAATGGGATATGACAAACCCATGGACTTCAAACTAGGCAATCCAGAAGATCAAGAAAAATAAGTTATTTTAGGTTGTATTGTGTATGTACTGTTAATTTTAGTATTATTTAAACATTTATTTAAGATAGAGGTCTACTTATTTTATATCCCATACTACATACAATAGGGTTATTAGAATTATGCTAATTGAAATACAATTATTAATTTTACAGGCAGATTTATAATGCTCTAGCACCAAGCAAGTATGGTTGTGGCCTCCTGTATATCAATTTTTATGCCAGCCCAGTGTTTTTTTAGGGAACCTTACCTAGAAAGTAACATTGAGAGTGAAAAAATTTAAATAAAACAAGATACCGTGGCTATTTTTATTTATTATGTTAAATAAACTTCTACATAGCTTATGCCGACTTGCACCTAACTATCAAAGTTCCTAAGCAATTACTTAACTGGCTTGACAGTTCTTAACGTTCTGAATTTAGACCGTTAAAAACTGGCAAGCAAGAAAAGTAATAGCTTAGGAGCTTTGACAGTTTGGTGCAAGTAGGCATTAAAGTTGTAGGATTGCAATACATTACATTAGGTAATTATTTGATTACAAAAGCAAATTAATGTTCAAGCAGATTGAATAGTGACTAGGTAACTGACAAAAGCAATAAGCATTAGTTGCTAAATTCATATCTTATAACTTTTAGTATTTAAAATAAAATAATGATTAAAATAACACCTAATAGATAGCTTATGATTACTTAGCTTCTTAAATACTAGTCAAATATAAAAATATAATTTTATGGAATGATTTTTGTATCATACAATAACTATTTAATAATAAAATATTCATTTAAAAATTCATGTTTTTAACCGAAAACGCGTTCTAAACATACAACAATATATACAAAAAAATTACAGCACCAAATAATTTGGTAAACAATACCATTTTTGCGACAAAATACTTTTTTGTCCTACTAAATAATCTTCTATCAAGCCATATTTGAGAGATCCAGAAAGGAATTACAGTTTTACTAACTTACCTAATCTATTTTGGTTAGTTACCTTTGAAAAGGCTAACTTATAAACATTCTCTTACTCATCATTCAGTCATCACTCATCAATATTCAAGTAAAATAGGTGACCAAACATAATTTTTTATCTGCTTTTAAAATGCATCAGGCAAATAATATGTTTATGTTAAATTGCTGATTTAAAAGGAAATTATGGATAATAAATACACTTTTATTCTTATAATTACTTATAAGTCAGTTCTAAAAACTTTTGGATGGCTACTTACTTACATGCCAAGTGCCTATTCGGCAGAATTCTCTCTCTTTTCGTGTAAGTACTAGGTACTACAAAAGCCCTGACATGTTTATAAAACCGACAAATCTTTCGCTCTCATTCTACCCTGATTAACATTCATCTCGTCATTTCCTAAACGCCTTAACATCGTAGATCAATCGTAGTGGAAGTTATCGGCCAATGAGTGGGAGGCGGGTGATTTATCATCGATGGCTGATAGAGCAGCCGCGCGCGCCCTCGCCTTGCCCGCCCACTCTACGCGGCAGAAGGTAGCTGTGCCTAATGAAGCCAATATTCCGAGGATGATGAGTTGCACTGAGAGAAGGGCCTTGGACGAATAGAAGAAGCACGCCGCTGCCGCCATCGACTGGAAAAGAAAGTTGTACTGTTGGTACGATAGAGGCGCCACCTAAACGTGAATTGTGGTTTTATTCAAGAACTAGCGCAACTTAATTTACGTAGCGGATTTTCAAAATTCCTTTCTGGATTTTCTGGTACGTAGGCCTTTTTCACATGACTTTCGAAACATACAAGTATATACGAACCTTAAGATGAGTTAAATGGTCTTACGCTTTTTTTTTGGGATGGATAGTTTAATTCTTATTTGAACATGTAGGAATTATTATGTTCATTGTTTTTTTAAATCGATTGCAGCTTTTTAAACATGATGAAGCTCCACATAGTGGTAGCCAAACTAATATGAGGTGGATTACTAGCTATTACTCGCATAATTGGCTGTGTCACCGTGGTATCAGCACAATAAAGAGCATGCAAAGCCGCGAGCAATAGATAATGATAAAAGTATGTCATCTCACCTGTGTAAACTTGAAGAGCGCAAACGCCGAAGTACTGTTATCAGAGTAGTTGCCTCCCAGGATGGAGTATATCTGAGTGTTGAAGCAAGCATCTCCAAACCCTAGCAGGAAACTGCAGAGCATAGCCAAGTACGGTGACGGGTTGATGTAGGAAATCTCGGTGGTGTTGCCGAAAGGCGCCACGTTGGGCAGGTTGATGAACACGAGGAAGAAGGAGGTAATGTGGATGAGGTAGCCCATTATGACGATCGGGTCGCGGCCCCAGCGAGTGGTCTTACTGCCCAGGATACCGAAAAGGGCTCCACCTGGAAAAAACAATAAGAAATGAGCATTTACACAGATCATATGATGTATTTACACAGATGATATATATGTATAGATAAAAAGGATCATCAAGCTGAAGTGGCAGTGGGCCAGCCATATCTGTCGAAGAACAGACGACCGTTGGGGTAAACGTGTTCTTGAGTGGAGACCACGTCTAGGCAAGCGCAGTGTAGGACGACCTTTGGCCAGATGGAGCAATGATCTGCGCGCTATAGCTGGCAGAAGGTGGTAGGGAGAGCCGAAGATCGGGCTCAGTGGCGCGCCTTGGGAGAGACCTACGTCCAGCAGTGGACTACTATATGTGGATGATGATGATGATGATTTACACAGATCAATATAAATCTTCTTATCATGCCACTAGTTCTTTTGAACCAGTGTGGTGAAGTATTTCAAGTGCGCCTCGAAGAGGCCCTTTTAGGGATCAATATAAATAAAAGGCTTGAATCTGACTGACATACAACGTACAGACCAAGCTGCTGAATGTCAGACTTGAAACTTGGAAGATGTGTTCGTCAAGAGCTGAAAGTCCATACTAAGAAAAGGGAAGTTGCTGGCGTCAGCTAGTTTCACCATAAAAACGAACCATTCATTCGACGATACGTGAATTTTACGTTATTCATGAAGTAGGTATGTGAATTTTAGAGATAACTATACATAGTAATTTAGAATTATTTCGCAATCATACATAAAGTTATACATGGGCCTTGTTAAGGCGCCGCGATACAAAATAAGTAGGATTATTCACACTGGAAACTCTTCAGTGACAGCCTGTACAATTTCTGTGAGTCCAGTAATGAAAAAATCTCTTCCTCCTACAAACAAAGTCATTTATTATATTAAATCCTTTACAAATTGGTATTGACACTTTATAATCATTGACACAAATTTTATATGACACAAGTAGGCACTTGTAGATTAAATCTTAAAGTTTTTTTTTAAAAGGCATTGCGTAAAACTACTCATAGAGACTAATCTATAAACAAATAGGTAATTGAACTACTAAGATAGAATTTCATTGAAGGTAAACTACACTCTTGATCGATAACGGTATTATTTCAACAAGCTGAACTGTAGTGTGTTGAATCATGCGTGATATCCATAGCATTATCAACGTCATGTAATAAGTTTAACTGCTCGCCTGCTAGATGTTTAGGTATGTGATTTGTTACTCACACAAATCAAATAAAGCATCATTATTTTTACAATTTGAACCCTTAGTAGGTATTTTGATGAAAGATTTGGTCTGGTGGGTTAAATTAAAAAACAGATGTTTATAAAACAAAGTTTGATTAGTACTAACGTAACGTATAAGAAGTTGAAGTAAATAAATATTAGCGTAAATCTATGACAAACCTTTTCACTAGGGCACTTAGCCCGCATCATATACATGAAATACCACATCGTTCAGTCTAGCGATAAATAGAAAGGTTGGTTCTGGTTAGAGTTTATTGACACCCTTTGATTACATAAGTCCACAGCAATCTATAGCGCCCGAATTGAGATATATACGTAGTAATGCGGATGCAGATGTACGTAGTAATGATGTGGTCGTGGTTTCGAACCCATTCGAGTCCATACACCAATGGATTTTTCTGTTCAAAAAATCTATGTGTGCATTAAAAACACGTGCTTAGCGGTGAAGGAAAACATCGTGATGAAACCGGAAAGTCATAGAACCTTATAAGTTCGATTCGTACGAGTCAAGTGCACCAAAAGAGACTCTTCGAGGCGCACTTGAAATCCTTTCACCACACTGGTTCGAAAGAACTAGTGACACGTTAATAAGAAGAAGAAGTAATGCATTTAACCAACAAAAAAAAACCAATCAAATTGAGAACCTCCTCCTGTTTTGAAGTCGGTTGAAAATTAACAATTCTTACCGAGCACTTCTCCCAGACCAATGAATACTCCTGATAGACCGACCAGCTGTTTCGCGTTGTCTCCCATTCCAAGTGTGAAGCCGATGCTGGGACTGTATACTCCGCTGAAGAATGATAGCTCCACGCCTGTGGAATATTGAAATCTCAATTTCATAAGGCACACTTTTCTTTACTTTACTGAAGCTTTTTGGCAATCATTAAACAATTATTTAGTTTTAGTATTCAGTATTTGCACGATATAAAGTTGACGCAGTAATTCTAATCGAAAGTAAGACCACAAGGTACCTTTATTGTGCAATTTTTTTTTCATTCATTATAATCGACTGCAAATCTACTTCAGTTTTTTTCTGGTTGAAATACACATAATTTTATTACTTTTATGGTTTCCGATAGATCAAGATAGCAAGGAGTGGATATCAAACGAATGATTGAAAATTAAACAGGATGAAGCAAACATCGGGCATTTTTAATCACATAAAAGTGTAGGCAGTTCATTTCCAGCCTTATCTCTTAAAATTACAATATTTTGTTTTAAAAATTTCTATCCATCTAACAGTTTTTGAAGTGGTTAGGGTGAATTTAAAAAAAATCCAAACGACAATATGAAATTACAACGGTTGTCCAATATCTGGCTTACCGCATTCCACAGTAATTTTATAAACAAAAGGAATTTGCGAAACCAATAACCTGCCTTCACCTCGCTTTGCTCATTATCATTCACCTGGTGTAGAAATCAACTATCTCAAACCACTGCACTGCAAACAATATTCTACCTTACCACCTAGGAGTTAAAGATGAAAATCGATTTATGTTATTATGAGAATTGGGTCTGATTGGTCAGACGAATCTCAACTTTACACTGTTAAGAAAAAGGTTGAAAGTAAGTTTTTGTGTGTAGATAGGGGTGTGTCTCACCGGTGTAAATAAAGGTAACGCTTAGAAGCAGCATGTCTCGCGTGCCGAACAGTTTCAAGGCTCCTTTAAACGCTTCTAGAGGTCCTTCCGCTTCTGTGATGGTTTCCACCTGGAAATCGAACGTGAGAGGACTTCTTTAGTGATCACTAGACGTCAACTTAAACCTACTTATATAGATACAGTATACAGAGAAGAATTATTTTGATATTCTTTAAGAAATTTTAAAAAGTCTCAAAAGGCCATTGACGAATTTATCTCACTTGACTATATTTTCCATTCCATCAATTTAAACACATTTGTGGGACTTTGAATAATAATGATATGACAACAACAAGAACAGAAAACATTTTACAGAGCCTTTACACGTATTATTTATTAAGTAGGTACTTATTATACAAGCTGTATATAAATTACCAAGTTTATAATGCCAATAAACAATAGACTATTGACGCTTTCTTAGTAGATATTTTCCCTAAGACATGAACATTGATCAAGGAAAAAACATTGATGTTGAAAAATCATAAATAAAACGTGTTGCGCGGGCAATTTGCTTTCCACACAATTAAACTTTGCCATTAGAAATCTAGTAATAAACTAAATAATTCGTCTAGTAACTGGTATAAATAAATTAATATTTGTAGAATCTTTACTATAATACACTTTCTTCTTTTCTTCTTGTGTTGTCTTTTTTTTTTGTACTTATTTAATTAGAAACTAATTATTGTTTAATATAATTTTTTTTTATGCTTAAATTTAAATAGTTTTACATACTAAACATGTCCACACAACGCATGCAGTGTTCACTGTTTCTTAGAAATAACACTGATTTCTTTTATAAGTAGTTAAGTCAAAAAAATTGTATGTTTTAGTGATTATTTCAATTAGTGAACCTAATAATTAAAAAAAAAAAAAAAAAAAAAAAAAAAAAAAAAAACACCTTTACTATACACATCTTTACTCTAGAGTGGTACAAATTAAAATAAACATTGGTTGATTTGACGGGTCTCTCTTTTGTACCCACAGCACAGTCAGTTTCAGAGCAGAGCCTGACGACGACGACTGAAATTTGCTACTTCCTTTAATTTTTAGTAATACATATTTTTGCAAAGAATCATCCTTATCAGTAACAGAATACATTGGTTGAATAATACAGGTCATTTTTTTAAATATCATTTAAAAAAAAACCGTTAAAAGTAAAAGATTAAAAGGAAAACTAAATATGCAGTCATTGTTTTTTTTAAAAATTGAGGGAATAACTCCTTCCACGACTTTTCTTTAACTTTTCGTTACGTTTCGGACTTGGCCATCAGTGCCCTTCTCAAAAAAACCATCCTGTATGTGGAAATTATCTTTGAGGGTTCAAATCTAGTTCTTATTATGCCTATCAATCAAGTTTAGTTTACCTTGACAGTATCATCTATGACAGGCTGCCGTCTGATGGGCCTCAGCAGCACAAGGAATACGATGCCCACAGCGCAGACTGCAGTCAGAACTCCGAACACCATGTTACGAGTCTCCAAATCTATGTGATCCTTGCCTTGGAACTTTATAAACACGAATAGGTTTCCGAAGAACATGCTGAAATAAAAGATGACTTTTTAGGCCTTTAAATTAAACATACATCGTGGTTGTAGTCGGTGCAATGCAACTTTAAAATTTATTGAATGTATATCTATAAAAAGCTTGGTCGTGACTGACTGACAGACAACGTACAGACCAAACAACTGAACGTAGAGACTTGAAACTTGGACAGTGTGTTCATCAAGTAGTGACGGCGAGTATTAAGAAAGGTATTTTATAAATTCGCAACGTAAACGAAGTTGCGGACGTCAGCTAGTTCAGTATATTTACCTGCACTGCAGCATAGCCCAGAAGATTCCCGAGTTCCTGGATATGGTCTCAGCTTCGCTGTTCAGCGTCAAGTAGTTTCCTTGGCCGGTCCATATCGCGGCAGCGCCCGCACCGATCAGCACGCTGGCTACGTACAGCAACCAGGTACGGGGGAACAGGAACGTTATTATAAAGAATCTGAAAGGAAACACCACATAAAAAATCCGTCCAATAATTGCAACAACAACGCAAAATTCCAGCTTTCTATAACTATCGGATCAGAGGATCAGCAAGCTGAAGTGGCAGTGAGCCGGCCATATCTGCCGAAGAACTGTTGTCGTTGAGTTGAGACCGCGTCGTTGAGTTCGGAAAGCGTAGGACGACCTTCGGCGACATAGAGCGATTATATCAGCTTAGGCATATGGTGAATAAGATAAGCCGAAGATCGGGTTCAGTGGCGCGCCTTGGGACTTGGGAGAGAGTAACGTCCAGCAGTAGATTGCTATTGATTGATGATGTCATTAATTAAAGGCCCTTGAGAAAAACGCGTATGACAGACGAACGGACAGAACACAATATATCGAGGACATTTCCGGTTTTATAACCATTTTGGTACGCAACACAATACACGTTGGCTATGTCGATCTCGCTTATTCCTCTTAGCTCTTGTGCCTAAATTGAATATAAACAGATGTAACGATACTAAAGAAACCATTAAAAGTACAGATACTTCTTATTCTGTGGTAAGTTGTGTAATACTAGTTTTCTAAATGTGATTGTTACCGCATCCTATACAATATATCGCCGCGGCTCATAATTTTGGCTATTTGATTAACAATTTGATATAACTTTGAGAAATCAGAGTTATTGGGTTACTGATAGTTTTAGAAGCTAATGAAAAAGCGATACTGTTGTAAAAAACCAGATGCATAGAATGCATAGTAAATAAGAGTTATGAAACTGAATGAAAGCTATTACCAAATCACAAAGGTACTTAATTCGCGCCCACATTTTCCTGCATTTGGGTACAAAACCATTTTGAAATCGATAACTGTAAATCCCAAACGTGTTTTCCAAGTAAGTAAAATATTTATTATGCAGGTCAAGAGGTTTGCTAACGAGGACGTACGAAAGGTTGCTGGACGCGTTATCCTTTTGCAAATATTATCGAGTTACGAGACAGGCGAGTTGAGAAAAGGGGACACGTAGTTTTCTGATAGCGAAGACATTGCCAGATAAAGACATTATAACTTTTGATTTATAGTTATCACTTATCACATCCAAAATCACATTATTGATTTGGGATTAAAATATAAGCTTCGGAGGAATTTCAAGCCAACAACCTCCTAAAACCATAGTTATATTTTTAATAAACATGCTTAAGTTTTATTAAAACTACATATTTACCTATTTATAGTATGTAGAGTATGTGTAGTTTGTAGAGCTAAGATGTATTTTAAAATTCGCTTTTTAAAATGGCAATGAAACTTAAAAATAAGGTACAAATTAACTATATCTACCGATTCAACAATATTTTTTATATATCTGAACAAGAGAAGCGCAGCGTAATCAGCTGTTTTTTAATAAATATCGGTGCAATTCTAGGCAAGTAGATAAAGCCAGGCATTACCACACGCCTAGCTGAAACTAAAACTATTTAGAACGACCTTGATGGCGATCATAGAAGAGAATGTATCACACTCAAAACGTAACATGTTAGCGCAGTCAATTTGTTACGAAATAGAAACCTCTAATAAATTAATTTCGACGGATACAATAGAATTTGTATTAGAATTAGAATTCGGAACATATTGTGCACTACGGGACCAGCGCAGGAGTAACCGATAAAATAGTTGTAAGTATGTATTGTCCTGTCCTGTATGTAATAATGGTATGTAGAGCTACAAAAACACGTGTAATTTTGCTAAACCTAAAATTTACCTAACTTACCTCTCTTTTTCTAAAAACTTCTGAAAGGTAAGGATCATGCAAGATGACATCATGCATTACATCTATAATTTTAATAACCTGTTTCCACTTTCCTAGATCGTATGCTCGGTGGGCTCCACCAGTATTTCTTAATTTTCTGAAACCGCCTAACACGAGCCCGTAAACGGAACTACGAACCCATTAGTGCTAGTAAGTTACGAATAAGTAAAACATGCGCCATAACATAACCATAACGTAACGCCCGAAGCGTCGAAACCGGCAGCATAAATGCCTACTTATGTAAGTAAGCATGCTTATTATGAGGTTGTGTTTGACGAGTAGTGAAAGTATTTTCTTGTCAACAAACAAGAAATTATCCAGTAAGCCTTGAATGTGAGCGAAATCGTACGCGACAAACAAAATCAATAAAACTGCAAGAACTTTCTGTTGTGTATCTCTTATGTGCATTATTGGGTATTTATTTAACTGATTTGTTACCTAGTTTGGGGTATAATTATCTAACAAAGCAGCAGGATCTGATTCTGATCATCATTCTCTCATCTGATTCATCTGATGAATCATTGAGTCAAATGAAATGAAATGAAATGATATTTTATATGCCTGAAGTATGGTCATTACAAGGTCTTATATTAATAGTATAGTATCACATATTTCGTCGGTAGTCGACATGCAAATTTTGACTTAAAATAATTTTCAATTTTTTTTAAATTATACTTATATTACCGAAATAATAAACTGATAATAATGTCATTACTTTCGCTTAAATCAGTACACTTGTATACGTATTACGTACGTATAGGCGTCCTGCAATATGCACCTAGCCTGCCGCATCCATTTTCTGCCTTGTTGTGTAAACATTGTACTGTGTTGTGTTGTTTACCACAGGATGATTTTTTTTATTTAATTCGGGACAATGACAGACAACAAACCTCAAAAGATTCATTACATTCTTATACATATATGTATTTATATTTTAATTTTTATATTATGATCATGATGATAAACTTACAAATACGTGAAGCCTCCGATTACCATCGCCCCCCTGGGCCCCGTCAAGGTGATCACAGAAGGCGCCATCCAGTTGCATATCGCCAGCGTCGCGTAGATGATCGCCAGCGAGGTATACCCGTCTCCAGAGAAAGACGGGTCATCTTTAGATATGCTGTCCAATATTGTTTTCTGCAGAAAAGGGAATCCAATGATTATTTTGCATTAGATAATATCGCCAAGGTTGGAACCTTGGAACAGTTTCTTGTTATCTGAACTGATTTTTTAAGATCAAGGAATTAACCTCTGTTGTGATTGATTTTCATAAATACGTATAGTAATAATCAAATAGGTTTGACAATGTATCATTCAGTTAACTTTAATAAAAAACATATTTAAATGCGTGACTCGTCTCTCCCTAGTTCTTTTTCCAAGTTCTCATAAAAATAAATTTATTGCGATAATAAATCGATTTTGTTTTGCTGATAAATAAAACTTATGCAAGTATGTTAATGTCGAAAACATCAATAAACATGGCAAGATGTCCAAGTCTCGACGTTCGCCAAGTTTTATTCTTATTTATTAATATGGCAAAGATTGCAATGTTGCAATACTTTCAATAATCGACCGATCTTTTCGATTTCAACAAAATACAATACTAGTCATCAAACTCAAATCAACATAGCAGGTAAGCTTTTTTTTGTGATTCTGGTACCTTTCCCACAATATTTAACAACTTGAAAACGTAGAATGAGTTTAAATTATACTTATTACAATTACGCCTCTTTTTTTGGTAGGAATTTATTTTGTAAGATGAAGAAGAGACACATGATTTGTATTACAAGTGTTTTCTTCGGTGATGAAAGTCGAGGATGTGGAGACGAAGTTATTTGTAACAAAGTTAGCAGTAGATAGAGATATCATAATCAGCCTATATTGTTCCCAATGCTGGGACTCAGGCCTACTCTCCGCCAGGCGAGCGATGACCACGCGGACCCACTGCTTCACGTTAGTAAGTATGCCACCCAATAATTAATTTAAAATATAACTGACTAAAAGCAGTTTAATCTTATCATTGATCTGCATAACATGCCATTGAAATAACCCTTGAAATAAAAAGGTATCTCAGTTGTTAATCTGCCTGACCCAAATTGACAACAACACATCCTTGAGTTTATCGAACATAGACAGTCGATAGAGTACCTTTATTTTAAATGCCACAGCAGTAAGTGTTACAAAATAATAGTGGAATCTAGAGTAGGTAGGTTGGTAGGTAGGTAGTAAATATGTTAGATAGGCTTAGGTTACGCAAAGGATAACCTTAGATTAGACAGCAATTGATGAGAGCGAGTATCAAATACAATTTCTTGAGACTTATCTATCATACTAACATAAGTCATAAATTTAAGTTAGTATTATTTACCTAAGTAAGTATTATTTAGTATACTCGTGTTGAGCACGACGCGATTACAAATTGCAGGAAATGCGTTTAACTTTCTGATAAAAACATCTGAGTTTTCTTGATATGAATATGATTTCATAAAATACATGTCTACAATAATTATTTAAGTATTTATGGAATGGTAAATATTATTGAGTGGCTACTGGCCAGCATGAGAGAAATCAGATATGTATTCTACTATACGTTTAAACTTTATTTATACAATGCCTGATATTTAGGTACCACCTGAACCTAAACTATTATACCTAACTAGAAGCTTTGTAAAAAGATACGTAGGTGGAGGTACCGTAGCCCATCTCGGTCGATAATCTCAATTTGTCATTGCGAAATTTGTATTGTTTCGCCCAAGTGTCCTACGAATATGATATTTAGGTACCGCTATAACATTAACTATCTACCTAGGTATTATGCAAAAACTTGAAGAAAGTACGTAGGTGCAGGTACCGTTATTCCATCTCGGTCGATGATCTCAATTTCTCATTGCGAAATTTGTATTGTTTCGCCCCTAGATCTATATCTGTGGTTTTGCCCAAGTGTCCTACGAATAATGACTGATATTTAGGTACCGCTATAACATTAACTATCTACCTAGGTATTATACAAAAACTTGAAGAAAGTACGTAGGTGCAGGTACCGTTTCCATCTCGGTCGATGATCTCAATTTCTCATTACGCAACATAATACCTATTGCATACTTTGCGAATAAACCAAAGAATAAGTCTTGCAATACAAAGAGGCAATGCAGCCAGTATCCTCGGCAGACTGCCATCAGGTATCGAGTTGGAGCAGTTGAGTTACCTGTAGATCGTTTGCAACGGTTTATGGTCCAATTGTTTTATTTTGTTAATTTTGTAATAAAGTTCAAGTAGGTAGTTAGCTTATGCTGTAATAAATCATGTGTAACTGTAGACTGTAGGCCACGACAATAAACGCGACTGGATCTTAATTCAATTAATAATGTCCATTTTATCAATGACACGGTTTCTTACGAAATAAACAATAAAATA
Organism: Lobophora halterata; assembly: GCA_932526365.1. Lineage (NCBI taxonomy): Eukaryota > Metazoa > Arthropoda > Insecta > Lepidoptera > Geometridae > Lobophora > Lobophora halterata. The sequence goes on from OW052012.1 coordinate 7,638,509, forward strand.
AAGCGCTTTTATGCTTTTATGAACCACTTATTTATTTTTCAGTACAGTTTGCAATTCTTTTTTTAAAAAAAAGTCAATCAAAAAAAATAGTCATCAATATCTTAAAAACTTTAAGATATTGATGAATTTGTTTTAGAGAATGGAGCAATTAAAAAAAAAATTGGTTTTTCACAGTAATGAATGCTAATATTTTTAGTATTTTCCATACACTCTGTAAAGATACAACACAACACAACCAAGTAAAGTTGGTACTTAGTAAAGTGGTCAGTTTAAGAATGTGCATGTGATATTAGTAAATATGATACTACTTACATGTAAAAGAATAATTTGCTTAATATGCAGTTTAAATTAAATTTGGTTTAATTTTTTGTTTAAAATTCTTTTTTTCATGGGTTATTACATATTAGGATATAGTTAGGTGCACAGGGCAACACCAAACAGGAGTCCAATTTGACTGTTCCTTTTTTTTTTCTCCACTCGGTGGTAGATTTTTTTTATAAATATGGGAGAGAGCCAGGGATTCGAAAGCAAAAGAAAGTGGTAGAAGTTTTAGCATAGTACAGGATGACCCTAGAGGCTATTGAATACAACAAGAATCAGCAAAGTCAAACTTCCCTATAAAAATATTGCATGACCTACATACAGGGTGTGTCGTAAAGAGTGGGTAATCCTTTACCTGTGGTGTGGGACATCAAGACTTCAAGACTGTTCAGAAAATAAAAAATGTACCTAGTAAATATCACATGGTTTTCGAGTTATTGGATGTTTTCAAAGTTTCAATTGTTTTACCCTTGTCTATTCTTTTTGATGCTAATATTACAAATTAAGGAATTTTCTTGATCTGTTTTTACTAAAGCATTGTAGCCTGGGTAACTGTGCAAATTTTCCTCGACCTCATATAGATTAATAAAAATAATCCATTAAATATTATACATAGTAAAACTGAGAATGTTTATTAGTGAAACCAAATTTTACTAATAAAAAAGTATTAATCAACCAAGTAAAGGTTATTTCTATTGTAGTAATTAGAAAAGAAATATGCCTGTGCAACACTAAACATAGTCCTATTTGACGGTTTCATCCCTTTTTTCTCCACTTGATGGTAGATTTTTTTAATAGATATAGGACAGTGCCAGGGTCAAGAGGAGAAAGAAGTGGTAAAAAAAATTGAGCACAAATTTGAAATTTGGAAAATAAATGATTCAAGTTCAGACAAATGGTAAATTATGTTATTACAAACTACTATAGACTTAAATAAAGGAAATAGGAAACAAACAACGTACCTCAATATTTCCCATAGTTTGGAAAGCAGTGAAAACAAACATAAATCCAAATCCCAGAAGGATAACGTTCATAAACTTTCGCTCCATGGCAGAGTTTGATAATTTCACGATGATATTCGATTAGGCGTCGATTACTTTATGCAACACAGGACGTTTACTTCTGCCACCAACCAACGACACACTGGCAAAAGACACGGCTACAAAACACTCTCTTCTCTTGCATCAACAAAATTTTGACTCCCTCCACTTCGCAGAAGCGATTGGTTTAAAATTCAATGTCGTGGTACTTTCCCTCAAATTAATGAATTTAATAAAAACAATTTATCCTTTTCAATCCAATACAAAGTCAATATCTTCATTTATTCCACTATAATAAGCTAAATTATTATAAGCTTCACGCCAAGCCAGCCCACCGTTTGTCAATAAACAAATCATGACAGCTGTGCTGTGAGCTGCCGAAGTAATGTCATGCTGTCAAATCTATCAACATCAACATTTATAAAGGGTTCTCGTTGGAGTTTTGGCGGGAACGTGAAAATGAAAGGATGACGGCATTAGAATAATTGCTAAACTTATGTTACTTTGAGAGTTAAAGTGTAAAAATGGTGGTTTTTTACCCATTAAGTGCTCGTGAATGTGTATGAGTGTTGGTGAACAGTGTAATGCTGTAAAACGTGACTTTTCGTGCTGCCTCCAAAACTCCATAGAAGCCTCTATCTAGTAAAGTCGCCACCACCACCACTTTACAGGGGCATGACTTGACTTAACGACTATCTGACCGATGACAAAAATGAACATTAATAATTCACGTATGAAATATAAATTACTTTAAAAATAATAAACGTATGACAAGACAGTATTATAGTCGTAATTTAAGACTTTAGCCTCCTCAAATGGGGAAATATATAAAAAAAAGGGTTCTCGTTTTCTAGTAGCAGCGGTCGTAGTCAGGCAGCTGGACTGTGGCCGGGCTATAAATATTAATTCAACAGACTTAAGTAAGGGCTTACCAAAGAACTTGTATGCTATGTATCTAGAATCCGACTCACACGAAAACTGCGAGCCGAAAGAGCTAGAACCAGTAAGGAGTGTGTCTCGTTCTGTAGGGCGACCATAATTTTTGAACTTTGAATATTTCATTGAGACATAAACAAGCAACCATGGGAAAATTCAATCTGCTCAATAAGCAATCAATGTTATATACATACGTTACTTTGCATTATTGTTTTAAAATTATATTATACATAGGTGCATTAAAATATCAACAAAAAAGAGGGCGGTGCGCCGCATTCTAGTGAGGTATATCTGATTCAATGGTTTTAATACTGTTTCTTTCGAACAGTAATTATTTTTCTCGGCAGTGAGGTACCTAACCTACATGACAGCGACTGTACTAAACCTTTCAAATGAATCTGAATAACATTTAGAGCAAATCGTCTAATTTCGAAAATTGTCACACTTATTTCAAAAAATGTGGCCATGTTAATTTTAATTGTATGCTGGCAAATGTGTGAACGAGACACACTCCTTAGCGAGGGGGTCTCTATCAAGCATTAAAATCCTTATATTTAGATTTAATTAAAAAAGAACTTTATTTCCAAGGCATAAGGTTCAGAATTCTTAATCCTTAAATAAAACAAATTGGCGTGTTAGCTCTCTAGATACATAGTATAGAAGCTCTTTGGGGCTTACCACACGCACAAGTTTCACCACAGTTTTACCTGCGCAGGCCAGTTTGTTCATAATAATAGTGGGGATTTCGACACAAAAATATTCCCGAAATCCCCACTGAGGTTGGTCGTTGATGTTGGTTGGGATTTCTATTAGAGACTTTTTCCCGAAATACTCACCGGTGGGGACGGCTGGTGGGGATTTCGGGAATTAAAAAACGCAATTATTCTAATGCCGCCATCCTTTCATTTTTACGTTCCCGTCAAAATTCTTTTCACAGATTACTTACAGTTTTTAGTTGGCATTGTCAAGTTCTCTGATTAATCTGGTGGTCAATACGTAGTACTCTGACTAATCTGTGGTGGTCAAGTTGTCTGTGGCATTATCTTTGGTCTGTGGTTTTATTTTCTGATTCATCGAAGACCGTGGTTTTTCTAATTTTTGTTCGTAAATCCGTAATTTGTACAAATTAAGTTGGTGTAACGAAATAATTCATTGATGGAAATGTAGTGCCTTTGTGAATAAATGTGTTGTGGTCGTAATTGTGTGGTTCACCATTATTGTTGAAGATGATCTCATTGAGGCACTGACAGTACAATCTGAAATCTTGTTGTCGTTTTATTATTTTGCGATAGAGTCCAATGACCTTGTAGCTTAGAAATATTTTTGTGTAGATAGAATTCACTCGGTCAAAATGAAGAAGCAATTTTACAGAGTGAAACAGCTCGCCGACCAAACATTTTCAAGGTATGCATGTAATTTTTATGAGATAAGGTTTGCTTTGAGCTTTCATGATCAGAGCTCTCGCACCAACACACTGAAAAGCTCAAGAACTAAAACAAACCAATGTGAAACATTCTATTTATATTCAGGTCGGGTAAAGCGGAAGATCTGCAGAAGCAGAGTTCTGATGAATTACAAATGGCAGATAGAAAGGTGGAGCACCTTCGTAACGCTCTGCAACTAGTCAGCAAGAGGATCACCACAGGGGCTGGAAGTACCCAGGGGCAGGACCCTGCTGCCAGGGAGAAGAGGCTGAAGAAACTGCCAGAGTATACCCTCGGACTTGCCATGTGTGAAGCTAGCAACTTCGATGATGATGAGAGTATTCTAAAGTACATTTTGCATGAATGTGGTAAGGAAAATTTAAGTCTTTCTGTTTATTAGTCAATCATTTGGTGGAAATGTTAGTTATTACTTTTATCCTTATATCATGCAGATTAGTAAATAGTATTTACTTGATATTGTTTTCTATTGTTGGATACTTTACTTTGTGTGATAATTCTTAATCAAAATCAATGACTTGTGGAACAGAAAACCCAAATTTGGATAAGCTTATGATTTATACCAGAATTATTCTAAATAAGTATAGAATCAAAAACAATCTTTATTATTTAATTTTTTTATTATCAGTAACTACTGTATTAATTCGAAAAACCATTCGAAAACCACTAGGGAATATAAACCCTTTAACAATATGAATTATGAGTTAAGTCTTGTTCTTTGATGATTGATATTGCCACTGATAAATCAATTTTAAGGTTTTTTTATGTTTACGAGTGACAAGACGAGCTAGGCATTCTCCTGTTGGTAAGAGACATTGCCAACTCACCAGTGCCACTAACTCACAAAACTCTGGTTCACATAGGTTCCACACTGCTAAGGCTCTCATTCCCTTGAGACATTTTGATGGTCAGTCTTGAAAGCCTAGTATTTCACATAACTGCTTTACGGCAGAATATCTGGCATCAACATATTATTAATATATTTTTGTTATATTATATATTTGTAGGTAAAACAGAGAAGTTCCTAGCCAATGAAATAGCAGAGCATGAACTAAAAGTTGAGCAACTGGTTGTTGGTCCGCTAACAACCATTCATGACCAGGACCTACCGGCTATAATGAAGGCTAAGAAGCATCTCGGGAAACTGATAAGTGAGAAGGAATCAGCAGCAAGTAGATATCAGGTGAGTGTCCTTATCTTAGATAACTTTATCAAATACAATGTGTGAATGATGTTTTGTATAAGCCAGATTAAAGGAAAATTCTGCAGTTTTACAAACAGATTTTCATTGTTTGTAATGTCTTTTTTGACGTGACTACGTCTAGAAAATCGATGAACATTGGCTGCATGCACGAAAACGTTCGTCATTGTCCGGTAACGCTCATTGTCCCGTCACACTGGTAGTCACGTTAAACTATCCTCCGTAAACCAAATATACAGACCTTTAACTTTACTTTACTTACTTCGGCGCTACAACCCTTTATGGGTCTTGGCCACTTCCACAATGGACTGCCACTCGCTGATGCAGTCTCACCATTTCTTCTTCGGCCTTCCTCACGGTCTTTTCTGCTGCGGCTTCCAGTTAGTAATAACTTTGGGCGCCCTATCCTCTCCCATTCTCTCTACGTGTGCGGCCCATCTCAGACGCTGTGATTTAATAAATCTAACTATCGTCTCCTGGTCCATCAGAGCATCCAGCTCATGGTTCATCCTGATTGGTGATAGTATGTTATGTTTTATTTAAATATCTGCTGCTCATATAGTATTGTGATAAAATTAGCATAGCTATGCCCCTTTTGAGCTCTTAAACTATACCCATACCACGGAGGAAAAACCCATACTAAATTTAGTCAAATTGATTTAGTGATTTTTAGGTTATTGAGGAACAAATCATACTCATATCCACCTATCCATTCTCATAACAATATAATTAAATAGGTAGGTTATATAATATGTAGGTAGTTTGGTAAGCAGTTGCTTACTTACATGAAAACTGTGTTTGAAATTATTCCCATTATTTCACACAATAACATCTAGCTATAAACTAAGCAAAGACAACATTCTTTTTTTTACGGAAATAAATAAATACCCAGATAAACACCAATGTTATCATTCAAATGATTATTCTCATAATGAGCTAATTACTGTAACCAAGTTATGATTACAAACTTTGCCCTTATTGATTTAAGCGTAAACCAACAGCTTGATAAGGATAAAGTAAATGCCAATAGCCTATACATATTAACCTATTATATTACCAGTTACTTCTATTCTATTCATGAAATAGTCAAAAATGTTTTGTTCTCTTGTTATCAGAACCAAAAATATGTCATAACATTACCCTCACTTTACAGCATTTAATAGATCGCCAAAAAGAAGAAAATCCGGTAAAGGTGACTGCCGCCCGGGAGGAGTTAGAAGACGCCGGCAATAAGGTGGAAGCTGCAAGAGACTTGTTAGCTGCCGATATGTTTGCTCTAGTCGCCAAAGAAGCTCAGCTCGCTCACACACTTCTACAATACGTGAAGCTACAGAGGGCATACCACGAATCCGCGTTGCACTCTTTACAGGACACAGTGCCCGAGTTGGAACGATTTATAAGTAAGTACAGCTTGATTCTTCGGCATGTAAACATCAGAGCATCTGAACCAGCAATCGAAGTAAAGGAGAAAACGGGTGGCGCAAAACTGACGGCAATGGCCTTAGAATTAGACCCGCATAAATCGATTTAACAGATGTCAGTCGTGACGTGAGCTTTGAGTAGTTTGTTAGTGACTTTGGCGTAGGCTAGGCTCTTATGCCTTGATCACACCTACCGAGTACTCGGTACGTATAAACATAGCGCCGAGTGCTCGGCTGAGCGACTGATGTAAGCTTTCACTGTCTCGGTCGAGTTACATTTTTACTGTCTTGGACGAGTACTCGATACGTGTGGTCTAGACATTAGGCTCAATTCCCACTGCGATGGCAGGGGCCGGTAGAGTACTTTATTGTCAAACAATTTTAAACATTCTCTACCTTATTAAAAATACCAGTATTGAACGACCGCGGACAGGCCGCTCGTGGCCGCTTGGCGACGCTCGCGGCCTGTCAGTGGCCCTGCAATACGGGTCTTATAAGTATGTAGATAATGTTTTAAAATGTTTGACACTGAAAGTGCTCTGCCGGTCCCTGCCATCTCGGTGGGAATGGAGCCTTACTGTTGAGTGGCGTAGTCCCGTCTCCTGACTTCGTCTGGCTGGGTACAGGGTATCCAGATATTCTGCCGTAAAGCAGTAATGTGTAAGTATGATCCAGGCAGACTACTTAAATTTCTCGAAGACTTGAGTTTCAGCAACATTTGTAAGTCTTCTGTACTCCGTGTGTAATACAGTGTCGAGAGAACCAGAGTATCTTGCTCCTCTCGACACTATGTATATTATAAGACTCACGACTTGTGGCGAAGACCGTATCTCCATTAGTCGAAGGGCGAGTCATAAACCACCATAAATCTACTCTATGATAACATGGACTTAATAAATCTTATTTTTTCTAAACCATTTTGTAATCTTATTAAACTAACATCTATCGTAAATTAACTTCCTTACGCTAGAAACTCACACTTATATTTTCTCTGCTATAGCTTGAAATATCGTAGCGAATGTTAGGTACCTACATCATATCACCGTTATTTATTTTCACTGGAGTCGAAATTTTGTGGGGGTGTGTGTGTTGATTGAGGAATAAACCATGGAGGTTGCTTACTTGACAAAACTACTGTACCGATTGAGCTGAAATTTGGTATGGATACAGTTCACAAGCTGGAAAAACACAAAGGCTACTTTTATCCTGATACCACGCGGGTTTAATAAATAATCTGTATTGAGTATTCATACATTTATTACCTTATGTAAATTAAATCTAAATTCTAAATGTAGGGTAAGAATATAAGTAGTGGTTTTCTTAAGGCGTACTTGCCTACCAATCTACAGGTATAAAATACAACCTACAGTCCTAACACCCTGTATGCGTAGAGCAAAGCAATTTTGCTGCATTGGCTGAACAATGCAAGTACAGAATTTTTATACCCAGCTTAAAAAAAATAATTAAACTACACGCTACCTTACAACTATCTTTGAACCATCTAGTAACAGTATTATATTCGCTGATATTCTGATTTATTTCTTCTAGTTTCTCACTATTCAATTGATTGATTACTCATTCGCTGTGAAGATTGATTGGTTTAACATCTACAATTACATTGCGAGTTGTTAAGCTAGATACGCGGGTTAATTGCTGCTCCAATTAATAGCTCAATCAACCGTACAAGCTTTGAATGATGATAAAATTAAATCCATGCAGAAACAGGATTTATGGCTTTAGTAGTAAGGTTCATTTTGCGGGGAGAAAATTAACTTGGAAGCTGAATGCTACATTCTAATTAAACTCATTGACATGTGTATTCTTTTTTCTGATGCTAATTCCGAAATCGGGACTGGCCTGAAATTTTAAATTAGTAGACAACATAAGGACGAGACAAAGTATGTAACGAATTATGAGTTTACATATAAATGCATGACATTCAGATTTGTATGCTAATGAAATTGATTTGAGTCTTTCTCATAATTTCTTTCGGAAGGAAGGACTAAACGTGAGTGACGTGAGTGAATTATAAAATAATCAAGTTCAAGGCGACCAATTGCAAAAAACTACTTCTCTAAAAATAAATTGTTATCAAAACTCAACCACATCACATCCGTGCATCATTAATTGATATCCTTATTCCATAGTTGTAAAGGTTGTGTTTTAGTTTAATCATCGTCATCATCTCAGCCGGGTAAACCTAGTAGGGTTAAACTAGTATAGGCTTCCTTTCGCTTTAGCCAGCCTCCACGATCTTGTGCATCTCTGATCCAGGTAGTTACAAGTGTTTTAGTTTTGGTAATTTAATTTGTCACACGTGTTTTATTAAAAAAAATATAATTTCACCGGAATTAAGATATAAAATGAATCATTTATTCATATAAATATGTATGTTTTCCAACGTTCATATAATCATCATAAGCAACCATACTTACTTACATTAAATCCAATTTAATACAAAGCACCTCTGCTTTCAGTTTGCTGCTTTTTAATTCTTTAATTTCTTTCAGAAAAAAAAAACTATTGTTTCTCCACTTTGAAAATAATCACAAGTTATGATAGGGTCAATCATTTACTCTAACATTACATAGTACCTACAGTACATACCTGTTGTCATAGGTACTAGTGGTTATATTTAGATTTACAACAATTTATTCTAAACCAAACAATGTGTGGTGACTCTGTTTCCCGGATTCGTAAATCGTTTTTTTTTTCCTCCCAACCAACCAAAAAAAAATTTCCAGATGACAGTTCAGTGAAGCCCGTGTTCGGTTACCCGTTGGAGGAACATCTGCGAGTGGCGGGCCGCACCATCGCCTTCCCCATCGAGCTGTGTGTGTGCACGCTGCACGAGCTGGCTCTCAACGAGGAAGGCTTGTTCAGGATCGCGGGCGGTAAGTGCACACCTATAATCAAGCTTATGGGCCTACACGCACAAGCTTTACCATAGTCTTGCATGCGCAGGCCGGCTTGTACACGGAACACTACGGTAAAATTACTAACCACACGCATGGTGTTCCGTGTACAAACTGGCCTGCGTAGGTAAAACTGTGGTATGCTTGTGCATGTGGTAGGCCCATTAAAGTTAATGGCTTACTAGCTGATGCCTGCGGCTTCGCTCACGTGGTAAAGGAAGACTAAGCTTAAAGTTAAACCTATAACTTTACGCTGCTGCTCTCGTGTTTGCCGGCGTTCCTCAAATCTACTGTTTAACAATGCATGCCCAGAGGGGGAGTTATCTCCACAGAGTAAGCACAGAAAAAATGCTTGCTTTATTTATTGCAAACACTTTTAGTACCATTTCTTTATTTTTATTTTAAATATACACAATGTCAATATTATTACTCTCACTCAAACAAACTAATTATATTACCCTTCTTCGCGGTCGGGTAAAAAAACACTGATAAAAGACGCACATGATAATCTACATAGACAGAACTTACCGTTAACAAATAGTATAAATATATTTAGTAATAAATCAGCTTAATTTCTAAACAAAATTAAAATTAAAATTTGTTTAGAAATTAAGCGGATTTATTACTTAATATATTTATACTATTTGTTAATATTTATGGATTTCCGCAAAGTAACGCCTGAATCAATCAAGAACTTACAGTTACCACTTGCCAACCAACACGTACCACGCACTTATGGTGACTAAATAATCTACATACGGTTAGCACTACACAGAACGCACATATTTGGAAATTAATAAGTTCGGTAACGATGTATATAGAATCTATAATTTGCAGAAACTTTCCTGTTACGCTAATACAAATTATACGCCGCTATAAGCGTCGATCGGTGAAGTGGTCACTAAAATTGCACTATTGACGTCATTTTATTTTGATCGAGTGTGTTTAAAACGGTTTACTAAGAATTATAGGTTACAAACTAATGTTGTTAATAAAATGTTTAATACGGCCCCTTTTAATAAAATATCAAACGAATTTGTATGAAGCATTTGCGTTTGAACATTTTGTCCTGCCAGATTAAAGATACTAATGGCCCCTTGCACCAAAGTCGAAAAATCGAATACTTTGATAGGTATTTTTTAATATAAGTACTGCCTAAAACTTTACTTAGATCAATTTCCATTGCACCAAACAGAACACACTATGTAACTCCCAAGTCTGGTGATATATATATAAGAGAATGAAAGAGCGATTAATCTCTCGACCATCTAGATTTTCTATGGTTTCTGTAGGTTTATTGGTTCATTGACCTTAGACAAATAACCAATATTATTTTATGCAAAAAGTATTTACGATATTTTCCGAGTTTTGTGTTTAAAGCGAACAATTATTTAGGAAATTAGGCTCAGATATTTGGAAAACGAAGCTGAGATGGACAAAAAAGTGAAAACAGTCTGCGTTTTTCTCAGAGTTATATAAATTAAAATAGGTAGTTCCTACTCCTACTTACAACAAGAAAAGGGAATAATATTATGGAAATTAACGTGCAATGATTCAAGAACACCAAAGTCAAAGCTGAGAAGAATATAAATGCCAATTTCAGCGGCTCTAGTGATTATATTTGTGATTATACGTAACATGTTTGTTGGTAAAATTATATATTTTTGGCTTATCAATGTGTTTCATACGGTTATTATGAAGGGCTATGTGGGTAAGTGAAGAGTTGGGGTCCGTCGTTGTCTAGCTAGATCATCTAGGAATTCTAGATACTCGTATTTTAATTTCATATGGGTAGGCAAGTAGATACAGTGCTGCCAGTACTAATGCATAAAAATGTACCTACAAAAAACTGCTCAGAAAGGTACGTTATTTGACTGAAAGATACTTAATTTAATTATAATAGGAGTAAAAGGTACGTAAATCTAACTTTTTAGTACGTATTAGCATTGCTGGTTTACAGTAGTACTGATATAGTAGGTATGCTCAATTAAAGTGAAAGAGACAAATATGTATTCTGACAGAAATGACATGACGGCTCATTGGGACAGGGAATTTCTAAGTGCTATGAGGTCAAGCAACGGGCTCCCAAAGTTAAGGAATTCTTTAGGCGTTAGATGAATACTTATAGTTGGTGCAATGAATTTGGATCGTAAAGATCTCCCTAGCGAGTAAAATGATTGTTTAGGATTTTTTTAAGGTTGGTGCAAGTAGCCATAAAGATTTTAAGCGAGAGTTTGACTATGATAACTTAAAAGTACCAAACGGATTCAATTGATACTTTAATAGTTATCGTAATAGGGCTCCGCTCTCTATACAAATGAACTTCATGGGTGTTCTTGCAGGAACACTGCTATTTTATGGATAATGCTTTTCAAAAATTAAAAGCCATTAGTTATTAGAGCTGGTCACCGGCCACACAACGAACTTGCAAATACTAACTTCGAAATGTATAATTGGTTTCAGGAACGTCCAAAGTGCGAAGAATGAAGCTATCACTAGATGCAGGCCTGTTCAACGTCCCCTTGCCAGACGTGTACAAGGACATGCATGTCGTGGCGTCGGTGCTCAAGTGCTACCTGCGAGAGCTTCCCGAACCGCTACTAACGTACAGGTTGTACGAAAACTTCGTGATCGCGTCCCGACAGCCTTCAGAACAAACAAGGCTAAACGCCATCTGGGAAGCGATACACCAACTACCCGACGCTAACTACCAAAATCTTAGGTACCTTATCAAGTTTTTGTCTACTTTGACGCAAAATCAAAGTACAAACAAAATGACACCGTCTAACTTGGCTATCGTAATCGCACCTAATCTGCTTTGGGCGGCCGACGAGAGCACTTTCGATATGAACATCACGACGGCTGTGAATTGCGTCGTGGAGCTGCTGATCAAGCATGCCGATTGGTTTTTCAAAGACGAAGTCAACTTCTTCATTTCTTTCACTAAAGAAGATCTCCTTCCCGACCTGTGTGAATACGGTTTCTCGTCAAACTTCAGTCAGGGTTTCACGCAAACGGCTGCGCTCAACCAGGAACAGGCCAACGGCGACTACAGTGCCATGAGCAAATCTATGTTCGATTACAACCACCAAGCCATTACGAAACTGAGCGATGGACCGGGCCGGCATTCCCGAAGCAACAGCCACGACACTAGCCTCATACTCCTAGATAATGAAATGAAGAAAGCTCAATCGAACAGCTCCCTGTCCGACCAATCTAGTCCGCCGCACGGCAGCCCCAAGCCCATACTGAGGCGAAAAAACAAACCCCTAGCACCCGTCCCTCCCAACTTCACACCGGACAAAAACAAGAAAATCGAAAACCAAACTCAAACATCGACCGAACCTGCAAAAGACCCCGCGAAGGAATTCGAAAAACCGGCAAAACCTCCCCGACCCGTGCTATCAGAAACGGGAAAAGTGATCACGGGAGTGCAGACCATCAATCGATCCACATACCGACAGAGTAAGGCCTTGAAAGAAGAGGCCGCACGTTTGGGGATGGGCAGCCGCGAGCATTTAGCAGACACGCGCCGACAAAGTTTCGAATTGGAAAAAGAAAAGTTGGAAGCCCTCAAGGGCGATAAAAGCGATAAAGAGTCCACCCTGGTGGTGAAAAACGTAACCGCTCAGAGCGGGATCGTCGGTAGAATGAAAGTGTTCGGAGACGGGCCCGCTTCACTAGGGGCGATACCTGCAGATAAAGCCCCTGTACAAAAGCTACCGACTTCTGCGAAACCGGCCGGACAGCCGCCGCCTCGGCCCGTCGCCGCGCCCAGGACCATAGTGCCCACAATCGACACAGAAACGGTAGAAGTGCAGCTGCGAAATAAACCGGCCGTACCCGAGCGGCCCGCCACTCTCCGTCCACAGAGCTTCCGCGGCCCTCGCGGCTCGGACGGCGCAGAGCCGTCGCCGACCGTGCTCGAGCGCACTCACATCTACACGGTAGACAAGCACCAGCCCACTATGATACAAGTCGGAGCGTCGGCGGCCGAGAACGAGAAGGAAGATGACGGTCCGCGCGTCACGGTCCAACGCACGCACAGTTCGGGAGGGAAGGACGCCGAGCTCGATGAGCCTAAGAGTTTGAGCGTGGCGAGCCGGCAGTTGTCGCAGTCGGAGGGGAGCATCACAGAGGCGCCGTCGCCGAAGCCGCAGTCGGCGCGGCCCCCGCGGCCGCTGGTGCCGGCGCCGCCGCCGCCCGGGCCGCCGCCCGCGCCGCTGGCGCAGCACGAGAGCACCGACCTGTAGCCGCCCGCGCGGTGGGACCGTGGCCGCGGTCGCCTGAGCCCGCACGTTGCGTTGCGCCCGATTAAGCCTCGTCTACATCGTGCCTCCGCCCGCGTCGTGCCCGCGATATGAAACCGTAACGAGACTGATATTTGCCCTTCACTAATGAGAGCGATTAACCGATCGGCTATGTATGTAAGTAAAATAACGTAATCAAATATTTTATTTGCATCGAACGAGTATTATGTATTTATTTTTGTAATGTTTGCTACTAAGGTACATTGTGATAAATATCATTACTGATCGTACGCTTTCGCTTTAGGAGATACGAGCTGATCACGCTAAAATACATATTTCTACTACATATGTCAATTTTGCTTATTCACATTCGTCCTTGATGGATAAGCTTCTAATATTAGGCTAACAATTAAATGTACAATTTAATATTGCAACTGAAATTTGTGATATTAGGGAAAAATACATAATCACATATTGAAATTGAGAGAAAGCACAAATATCATCATTACGACTAGCCATATTTTATCATAATTATACCTTGACAGTGTTTTAGCAGTAATTTAGCGATGCTATTTCAGTGAATATTCTTTAGGCATAAGTAATGTTATGTAGTATTTATAACGTTTTATGTGATATGCATTTTATTATACTACAAGTATACAAGCTTCTGTTGTAAGTAATTATAATGTACAAAAGAGAGCAAGTATTTTATTATATTTAATATCAACCTCGAATCTTCGCATTCGAAACCACCAGACTGCTGGCAAGAAAGAGTATTATTTATTATAGGCGGTATTGTAATGTTAGGCCAAATCACAGACAAAAGCCAAATTAACCTACTGTACAAGTTGAAATAAAAAAGCGGGGAAAATCAAATACCTATTATATTAATTTATATGTTATATTTAATTGACTATCTATTATCTACGTTTGCCACTTGACAATATAATGATTTCTTTTGCCAACTCTTAGCAACGAGACGAGATTCGGCAGTATGTGCGCCGACTGAGTGATCACTTCGTCTATTTTGTTGATCCTTTGGTGGTTGATGTAGAATCCGCCCGCTTTGATTATTCTAATGGCGTCATCTGAAAAATAAATACAGTGTATTAGATTTGTACACTGGGTAACTTTTTTAGAAGACAATCTAGTTCTAGCTTCCCCTACAGTATACGCAGCCGACGAAGGTGTTTCCGAAGTTAGCCGCAAGTAGTGCGCAGAAGCAAATCTGAATTGAAGATCGCTACTACACAATTACACAACTACATACTTCATTTAACTTCGGAAACACATTCGATCGGTGCGCGTACTGAACTCTTATGCTGGCTGGTTTTACCATATCTATAAACATCCCAATCGGTATTATCAACTCAAATAATCGTATTTTTAGTCAGATTTTCTTGCACCACTAGGTAGGTAGGTACTTTGAAATAACTTCTGACCAAAGATGTAGGTATATTTTCTGAGCTTCAAACACGTTCCGTTAATAACTGGTACCCTAGTAAAGATGATAATACCAGTATTGATATGAAGTTGATGATACCAATATCGATATGGAGTTGATAATACCAAACGGAAACGGTATAGTCAATCGCTTACTCTCCGTCGGGAAGCATCTGGTCTTCATCCCCAACTCGAGGACAGTAATGCCAGGAGACAGCAGTAGATCTACGACGGGCGCTCCGTCGAACGCCTCTTGCATCTCGGCCTGGTCGAGGGTCACTAGTGTGGACACATCTTTACTGTATATAGCCTGAGTTGCTTTCAAAGCGCGGGCTAGGCCCTCCTCTGGAATAAATCAGTGATAGTTTTATTTGTAATCCATTGAATATGTTGTTGCAGTGATTGCCCGTGGCTTTACCTGAGTGTTATGTGATTAAATAGCTTTTTCCAGTTCGAATAACCAAGTTTTAGTCTCAAGGAGTGTCTCTATAACTTTATACTTGGGTATTATAGTATATGACTAGCTAGCTATTGGTCGCGGCTAAACTTGAATGATCACTAAAATTTACATTTAGCTAAATGGCGCTTTAGTACTTTGGCGTTTCCAGTGACGTATAGATATAAAAATAGCCTATGTTTTTTTTCAGCTCATAAACTCATTACGGATTTCATCATAATAGGTTCAGTAGTTTATTGTGATTGAGGACCAAACTTCCACCATCTAGTCATTTTCATTTTTATACTACTTTGGAAACAAACAGCATTTATATAATAAAAATAATACGCTAAGAATGATGGGTATTTTGGGCTAAGGTATTCATCCTTACAAACTTGCTTTATGTTTTTGTTTACACGTGTGTTATTAGATAGAGCAGAGGCGCTTTGACTTGTTTTGACCTTTCAGCTAACGAAATATGTCTACAGATGATCGATAACTTACCTCCGTGCACCAATTTCGTAAGCTGTTCCGCCAAACACATTTGTGGGTATCTTTGGTCCGGATGTTCTGTATGCTTAAACATAATATCCTTTATTTCGCCCAGGGTATAAAATGAGAACAGCTTTAGCAACCTCTCCACTTCCGAGTCTTTAGTTCTGATGAAGTATTGGTACAGGCTAAATGGGTTGGTTTTGGTGGGGTCCAGCCAGAGGGCGTTTCCGGCGGATTTGCCGAATTTGTCGCCTTCTTCTGACGTCACTAGGGGGAGAGTTAATCCTGTGGAGAACAAACAAAGTGGAATTCAAACTATAATTTACATAGAAAATCTTTTACGTTTACCCATGAATTTTTTTTTATAAAAAAAAATAGACACATATCTTCAATTTCATTATAATTGGCAAGTCCTCGGCATGATTCGCTATAGGTGAGTATTAACTACTAACGGAATGCCAAATAACTGCGTCCAAATAGTAATGTGAAAGTTTTACTGTGTTTCAGATTAAATAGACGAAATTCCTACTGGGCTTTCGAGACCATCAGAAGTACCAAGGTACCATCAGAAGAATGCTTTGCCAGTCTCGCACTACTTGATTGTAATACAAATCTTCATATCTGGTTATATTTTGAAATAGGTAGGTACCTACTTATCTAACTATCAATACCTACATACCGTAAACTTCTTTCTTGGCAGTTCTGCTTATCAACTCATGGCCTGCAGTTATGTTGCCCATCTGATCACTTCCACCTATCTGAAAACAACATTCATTCCTCTAATGAGCCGGACAGAAGGATTTCACAATCTAATAGCAGTATATGTGTTATATATAATTATGCTCTATCAGTTTTTCTGGCTCCCTTATTTTATAGTTTACCAATAAATTTGATTACCTGAAACCTGCAATTATACTCTTTTAGCAAATGCAGCCAATCATATGACTGGAATATTTGGTAGGTAAATTCTGTGAAACTCATGCCAACATCAGAATTCAATTTGGTCTGAACAGTTTGTTTCAGTAACATTGTTCCCATTCTAAAATTGCGCCCGATTTCGCTCACAAACTGTATCGAGTTTATATCTTTGTACCACTCTGCATTGTTCACTATCCTGAAATGACAATGTAGGTTTAGAAAGTATGAAATTAGTGCTTACAAAAAATCAAGTCAGTGACTGAAAGACTGGCTCATTCATCATCTTTAAGCCGAAACTACTGAAAGTAGAGACTTTAAACTTGGAAAGTGTGTTCTTTATGAGGTGTACGGGCAAGAAAATACAGGCAAAATTATGTTACTAATAAACCTGTACATTCAAAAGCAAAATTCATACCTGATTGGCTGTAACTTGCTTTCATCTTCAGTCCAAATATACTTTTTATGATTATCAAATACTGTTTCTAGGTTTTTTTTTATGCTGTTAATGTTTCTTTGGATTGCTTCACTCTCCAGTGCGACACGGTCTGTGCTTCTACCGCTGGGGTCTCCAATGTGACCTGTAGCTCCACCTAACTGAAACAAAACATTAAAACAGAATACCCACAACTTCTTCAATTCAATTGGTTTCTTCAATTAGTTTGGTACATCCCTAATACTTCTTATAAAATTTCCAGTTTCTACATCCACTGGTTTAACCTGTAGGCTGTCTATAAGTTAGTCAGCACTAAGCTTTTAACCACATACAGAGAAATTAGATACAATGTGTCCTACTAATATTAATAATAAATAAATGTCTGTGAGAGGAGTATTGTTCCTAACTTATATACTATTTATTCAGTATGGCATATTTCAACCTATAAAATAATAAAATTACTTACTAAAATGTATATATGTTCTTACCAGAGCTATGACATTATGTCCACCTCTCTGCCAATGAAGTAAATTGATTATGACCAAGAGATTCCCAACATGAAGGCTGTTCGCAGTGGGGTCGAAGCCAGCGTACACACACTGCCTGCCTTTATTCAGACGTCTTATGATGTCATTTCTGCAAATATCAAGAAAAATAACTTATGTAAATGTTGAGCTATAAAGTGCTGCTTAGTGAGTTAGTGCATATTAAACGAGTTACAAACAAGTAGGTAGGCAATATAGTTCATCTAAAGTTGTGTGTGTTAGGTTTTTACCTTAAAATATTGCAGCGTCTCAGTAGGTTGTAAAGATCTAGTCTTAACTCTAAATAAGACTGTCTGGTTGAAATTACTTACACTAGCTAGGTCCTTACAGACTTTTTTCTATGGAAAGTTACGAAACGAATCAGACGCTTTCTTGATGGTGAGAGATCAGACCGGCCCATAACCAAAACAGTGCTACACAGGACTTTAAATTACATAAGCCGGTGCTACACTGCTATAGCGCTCGTCCACTTTGAGACATTGACTTGGCTAATTCCTAGATAGGTATTTCTTTCTTACCCTGCACTGTTGGGAAACAAGTCCTGATACATCCCGCGTTCACTAAGCTTTAGAATGTTTCTGCTAGCGTAGTGCCGTTTCGATAGCCAGGACCAATACGGCTGTGTTACACTAAATAATTTCTTCATTTTATTCATTTTTCATACAAGAAGATTGTAAACACAAACCTAACCTCTAATGTTTCTTTGAATTCTTCTGTAATTATGATTTTGTTACATCACTCACTCGATTGATATTTTTGATAAAAGAATTATTTCTTGTCCTTCTATACCTACATAATTATTCAATCAAAATCAATGATGGATTATTGGATTTTAGTATTTTTATTTTTCGGAATCAAAGATCAGATCAGATGTTCGAAAATAAAAAGTCAACAGACAGATAGGGTTGCCAACATTTTTTGGTCTGAACATAGTATTTCTTCAAAAAAAGCTATAAAAAATATAGTACGCTTAAAAAATTATAGTATTTTAGTAGAGAAGAATGTAATGAATTATACATACACCCAAATGTAATCGCGGCGAGCGCAGCGAGCCGCAAATTTTCCAGTCTTTTGCTTATCTAATTAGGAAAAATCAGTTTATCAGGACTAAATATCACGAAATAATGGAAAGCTTACCGCGGCGAGCGAAGCGAGCCGCAATTTTTTTACCCTTTAATTAAGTCCTGAAAATCACTCAAACAGTAACATTGTACACGCACACAACGTGATTGTGGCGAGCGCAGCGAGCCGACAAAATTTTTTAGATTTTGGTTTATTGGGAAAAATTGCTGTACCAGGACTCAAAACCAACCTATATAACAAACCTGATCGCAGCGAGCGAAGCGAGCTGCATATTATTACGCCCTTAATTTAGTCCTAAAAATCACTCAATCAGGACCCTATATGTATATAACACGTAAATATTCATAATAATATGTCATCGCGGCGAGCGAAGTGATCCACAAAAAAATTTCAGAGTTATGGTTTACAAGGACAAATCGCTTTATCAGAACCCACTTATTAAAACATATCTGATAAATATTACACATCTTTAATTAAGGCCTGAAAATTACTGTACTAGGACTTGAAAACGCCCAATAGCAGAAATTTCTCAGGCTTTGTTTATAGAGGAAAATATAAACATTGATCTATTGTACCTACTGAAATATAGTATTTTCGCGTACTATATATTTCTTCAACAGTATATAGTACGGAGTTCCGAAATACAGTATAATACTATATATTATAGTACGGTTGGCAACCCTACAGACAGATCATAGATGAGTCGCCGGAATGCACGACACGGTAATGTATGACCTTGGAATGTACAGCCCGGGAATCTATGAAAGTTCATTTTTCATATAGTGGGGATTTCAGGAAAAAAACCTGAACTCCCCACTACTAACCGCAGTGGGGATCACGGCAATTTTTTTTTCCAAAATCCCCACTAATATGAACAATTAACGTGGGATTTTCGGAAATACCCCATAAAAACAGTCAAAGCACAACTCCAAAAATATGGTTATATTTTATTGTCGTCATGTCATTGGCTTCTATGGTTATTTAATTTAATTAATATAATTAACCTCTCAGGGATTCTTACGAAAAATTAGCTTTATCCCTCAAAGATCGCAGTGGCACGCTTCGCAACTTTTTATCCGATTTATGCAATAAAATGCTTGTATCTCGGAAAATACTAGGAATTTATTAATTTTGTAAAAATGCATAGAATCTAGAATAATTATTCTTCATATTAATCGATTTATTATTTGTTATTTCGTACTTTTTGTATTAGAACTTTGTCGATAACTTCTATCGATTATTCTGGTAGATCAGTAGCAATTCATACAAATAATCTAATGTTCTAATTCAGTACAACCAATTACAAATAAAACAAACCCTCATACATACATTTTTTTACAAAAACCAAACATAAAGATGATACCGTCTCTAATGCGGCTAAATGCGTGATTAGCTACCTAATTTTTATAGGTAAATATTTATTCTAGCAATGAAAACTGATACTATTATTTAACCAAACACGATTACAAAGTCTTTCAACTATAATTTCTTAGTTCATAAAACTAGTAAAATAAGTAAAGTAGTAACTAGTAAAGTAAAAAAAAATAAAACTAGCAAGTGATCTAAGCAATAATTGTTTACGCCTCACTTTTTTCGTATTTACTCGTAATTCCAGGTATTGCACATATGTTTTTATAGCAAAAATGTTGAGAAAAAACATAAAACAAAGTAATAAAAGCATCAATATCCGAGATAAATCCCTTTTTTTCGCTATTTTATTACTGCACGAACTTTCACACATCAACAAAATTTCTCGAAGTTGAAACTTTTTTTTTTAATTTTGTCAAACCGATAACCATAGACAATCTTTAGTAAAATAATCGTATGTTCATTCTGAATCGAATGAGATATCGATTATAAGCCAAAATGACCTCAATCCCTTTGTTATTAGGTTTGAATTGGTCTGAGGCGTCGGGCCCAGAGCGGGCCTCGAAATACCTGACGGTATAAAAAGTTTGCGGGCCCGCTCCAGGCCTCCTAATCCCTGAGAGGTTAAAATCAAACAAATTTATGCCACAAAACCATTTTATTGGTAGGTAATATTTTACTTAGTAGGTATTGCCTAAACAACATAGGTACCTACATATAACTATTTTACTTTATTTAATAACAACTGCATTATAGAGGATATTATTTAGTTGCAACCTTTATTATAACGAAACATTGATATAGCAATGAAATTCCATCTATCGATTATCTTTCGATTGAAAGGATACCTATTCATTGTTATAATTATATTTAGGTATTTATTTACGATTGGTGAATATATAAAAATATAAATAAAATATTACAAAGGTTATGTTAGTAGGTATGTGTGTTTTATTTATTAAAATAGTTAGCCTAAATACAATCACATTATTTTGGTTTTTTTTCCACCGTCTAACACACTCTGTTACCTGTATCTTCGTAACTTCTTCGTAAATTAATGTACCTACGTTAAATATTTATTACTTATTAATTTATTTTCCCCGAATAAATTTAGAATCCAAAAAATAAAAACACCTTCATAGGGGAGAAAGTAGCTAGAATGACGTCAGACTGGGCTCGCCATATCTGCCGCGTGCCTGCAAGCTGTGGGCCAAAATAACCAATCAGATTGCACCCTGATCCAGCGCGCAGGCTCCGCGCTCTATGACTACGATTATGCAGACGATGGCACGACAAACTGGATGCATTCGACGGGAGAATGGAGAACAATAGCGCAAGATCAAGATCGTTATGCCTAGATCACACGTACCGAGTACTCGGCCGAGACCATGCAAAGGCTGGCCCTAAATCTTGTAATTCTTTAGTATCAGCATTTTAGCAAAACCAACTACACAATAAAGATAGGGTTCACTTTATACCTATGTTCAAATCTCCATGAAATATACACATAAAATACAGACAGATTATACTCACATATAAAATTTAAGGGTTCTTAGCTTATATAATAACTTTTCTTTTATATCAAGTAAATCTTTGAAATAGGTACTTAAATACAGAGCAATCAAATATGGAATTATAATAAAAATACAAGGAATAATTAACTTAGGTATTTAGAATATAATCAACAACACAATGTAGGTAGCTTATTAAATTAAAATACTACTAGAATAGGCCCAGAGACTATTTATCAAGAGCTTAGATGGTAGATGAATCGGCGTTCTATGAAGTGTGTGTATGGTTCAATAGTTTTAAAATTCTTATAATGAACCAAAGTAGTTCAGAGTTCAGTCTAGTTCAGAGAAGAAGACAGGAGGCACCAACAGAAAAAAATTCGCTGCGCGCTTACTGCACCGAGATAATTTTTGTAGACAATTGTTAACCGATTCGCGGAAATATTGACTGACAGAATGGGTTATGAAAATCTGTTCTACATCCACCACGACCAAAGTTCAATTGCTGTACATTGTTATAACTTTATAAGCCAGTTGATCATTAGTCTAATAATACTTGCAAAATGCAGAAGCATTACAAACTAGTCTTCAAGCGTAACGTTTTTGAAGAGATACGACATGGATTCCTTGTTGTGTATGCGTCTTATCGCTTCGCTGAGGAGTACTGATATGTCGATGGTTTTGATCTTACTGCATTGCATTTTCTGTAGTTCGTGAGGGACCGTGTTTGTGACTACAACCTCGTCAATGGGAGAGTCCTCGATGAGTCTCGGCGCGTCGGATGAAAGCAGGCCGTGAGTAGCGAGCACGTATATTTTGTAGGCGCCGCATTCTTTCAGAACTTCAGCGGCGGCCACGAACGATTGAACGTCGTCGATCATGTCGTCCTAGAAATAACAAATATAAATATTTTGGATATTTCACACATCGCCATCTAGCCCCAAACTAAGCAGAACTTATACTATGGGAACCAGATAACTTATACTTTTTTTGTAAATAAATACATAGAAACCAGCCAGACTCAGGACAAACACAGATGTTCATCAAGAAAATGTTTGTCCTGAAGCAGGAATCGAACCCGCGACACTTGGCGTAGCAGTCCAACACACTTGCTACTCGCCCAATCGTGTCGTTATATGTAGCCCCCATTTATTTGTACGTAATTTTTTTTTCATACATTATTTTACTCCATTATTAGGGTTTCAGGTCGTACTGTAACCGCTTGCCGGCCGGGTTTCATATTTTCCTCTAATTTCGAAAAACATAATGCTCAAAATTACATAGTTGGGAGCCCAAGCCCACTAAGTAGCAACTCAAAAGGAAAAGTAACTCTTTTTCATTATCATGTAAGCCAGTGGCCTATCCCTGCCTGACTTCAACTACAGAAAAAACAGTCGCCAAATTAAAAAGGAAGTTCCTGGCACTACATGCACTGCGCCGTACATACATATAATAGTCACAGGAAATCAACTTGGATGACGTAATTCAGTCATTTTGATTTAAAAACGACTGGTACTGAACTGATTTTTAATATTTTTTTCAAATCGGTTTGTAAACAACAAAGTTCTGAGGTAAAAAAAATCAACCACTTTTAGAACCTCATCCTTTTTTGAAGTCGGTTAAAAATGGCCAGCAATACATACCACCATGATAGCGATCCTGCCGCCAACGTCGCCGACGACGTTGATGGGTGGTTTCTCCTTAGCAGGATGCACAGGCACTCCTACTGACACGTCCATAGTGCGTGATCTGTCCACACTGAAAATGAGCACAGTTTCACAATTTTGCTACTTCATATTTTTGTGATTCTGATGTTTTCCGTGAGGATTAGTAATACTTTGCAGCCCCTTTGTTTGCATGATATAAAAATAACAGTAGATTAAAATCTAAAAACCATGTTTTTATTTGGTCTATCTCGCTTACTTAACGAGATATAGCGGTTTTTATGGTTTTAAAATGTATTGCCATCAAGTTGTGAGCTCCCCTGAATGTTACAACCGGATAGGTACTCAGGAAGTGTTCAAAATTTGAGTAGCAAGATTCCACCCAAAACAACAGACAGACTAACAAGAAATTGACCTTATGTCTTTTGGCTATTACTTAACCCATACTGAATTGCAGCTTATGTGGTTCAGTAGTTTCGGCATAATTGAGCAACAACCACAACCATCTATCAATCTTACCTAGGTATACAGGGTGGTGAATAGCGTCCATCCACCTCATCACTTTCTGCCTCTTTCTGCTCTCCATGTATGACAGCAATGGCTAATCTCAGCCGCTCAGCGTAGGAAGTTGCCTTTTTAGCTGAGCCAGGGTTGCGGGCCACTATCACAGAATTACGGTAATCTGGGATCTGGAAATAAAACTCTTTAAATGAACTTTTATAGAGGAATATGTAAGAGATTTGTAAGAGTAAATGTTTAAAGGATTGGATTCAGTATATCCAACATGGTGTAACTTTAGTAATTAAGTGATAAATGTAACTTACACTCTCTTGAATATATTGTAGCAGAAAAGGAGAAGCCCTGAGATTATCAACAGGGCATTCATAAAATCCCTGTATTTCTTTCTGATGCAGGTCCATGGTAATGATATGAGTAAGGCCAGATTTGCACATCATTTTAGCCAGGAGTTTGGTCACAATGCAGCCTCGTTTGCGCATTTTACATTGCTTGCTGTATGGTAGATACGGGATTACGCCAACAATAGACCTTGCAGATGAAGTCTTGCAAGCGTATGCCATTATCAGCAATTCCATTATGTTGTTGTTTACATCCCTATAAAAGGTTTTTTACAATCAAGTAAGGCATTGAAACTTATGAAGCAATAAGCTAGCTAATCATGATTGGTTAAATATCTTCTAGTTTGGTACAGCCGGCAATTTTCATTTGTATGACTTATTGACCAGACTATCTAAACCTATAACTTAATTTACTTTATAGGTAAAATACAGATGGACTGGGTGAATTTTAACCAAAAGGTAGCAAACTTCTAGTGATCACTGTTTACTCTGTGAATTTAGATAGCATGGCTAAAAGCAATTTGGAATTCACATTACAATAAAATTGCAATTTTATGGTAACCTCTTCTGATTTATGCCATAGCATGTTATTGAGATATTAACTTTATCAATTTCATTTGAATATCCTAAAAATTGAAGTCCTAAAAAGACTTAAAAGGTTGTTTAATGTGATTATGTACTACATACTTGGTACCAGTCTGCACAATGTATATGTTCTTGCCACGAATGGAATCTCCGATCTCAACAATAGTTTCCCGGTTGGTTTTATGATACACTGAGCAACCACCCTTGTTTACTCCCAGACGGCTGAAACAATAACATACATACAATTGCTTAATAAGCTTGAGGTTCATCAGTTATGTGTCCAATAATGAAGAATAAACTCTTTTGTACAGAATGACTACAATAAATGGTAAAAACTTCAAGGAAATGAGGTCAAATCAGTTAACCTCCAGTACTGTAGTTACATACAAAAAAGTATAGGTTATGTTATGTTTTTAAAAGCCATCAGCCTGTGTAGGTTATACTCACTTGGCAATCAATTCAGCTAACTCCGGGTGCGAGTTGCCGCTCAAGATAACAATATCAGACGTAGGGTTACCCTCCATATTGCGTCTCCGAGATCTGTTGGTGAACCCCACCAGCCTAAAATATCAGTTCTACAATTACTTTAAGCACCAAAAACTATTAAACTAGAAAATAATGTATTTAGGAAGGGGGCATCACGTTGGATCAAGAAGAAAAACAATAAAACCTGGTTTTGTCGAGAAACATAGTAACCTGAAGGTGGTTTCGTACAATATAACAGAAATTAGTTTACTAATAAAGCTACAATTACATTGAACAACGCCACGGTACGCCCTTCTTTTCAAAGAAGAAACTAAATAAAAATATGACGAAAACACATAAAATAGAAATAATTCCGAAAATCGAATACCACCATGGAATCAAAACCACAGACGAATGAAAATGAACCACAGATTAGTCAGAGTACTAAATGAATGTCATAGTAGTGCTGCCGCAGATAAACAAGTACGGAATTTAAACGTACTAAGCTTTTGTAAATAAAAATGGTACCAACTAGTACTAACCAGTACTAATTAACCTATATATACACAAGCTATACGTATGTTTATCAACTTACATCGTAATAAAAAGTACGGCTGAATTGGTTTCTAAAATCTTGAATGATGACTGATTTGATTAGGCTGCTCATTATAAGCATTATAGATTATTATTAAGACTGACTAAATAAAGTATCTACAATTTGAAACCTAATAAACCAATAGCAGATTTCAAATTAGCCTTTATTCTGGATGTAACTTAAGTACCCACTTAAGTTTAAACGGTAGGAATAAATAATTTTGCGAACAAAGAAGTACCTACCCACTTCAAAATAACGTACATTAAATGGTAAGTACCTATGCAGGAATTGAATATAAATTGGAATTGGAAAGGGAAAGGCTCCGTCATTTGATAGGTAAAGATACGTAAATATGGCTTTTTAGTACGTACTGGTAGCACATTCTGTACGTAAAAAAATATAACAGATAAACAAAATAAAATATGGAGGAAAACTGAATGATTAAAAAGACCGAAGGAGTTTTGGCGGGAACATGAAAAATGGCGCATTAGCGGCATTAAATTAATTGACAAAAGTTGTATAACTTTGAGTGTTTTAGTGTAAAAACGGTGGTTTTTTATCCATTAATGCCCGTGAACGTGTATGAGTGTTGTTGAATAGTGTAATGCTGTAACACGTGACTTTTCGTGTTGCCTCAAAAACTCCATAGAAGCCTCTAGTAAAGTCGCAACCACCACTACTTCACAGGGGCATGACTTGACTTATCGACTCTGACTTATGACAAAATAATCTCTCCAATTACTTGACACTGGCTAATATACCTTTGATGTGAAGCCAAAACTGAAGAACTTAGGTTCTTCAAAAAAAAAAAAAAAAAGACCGAATAGCTTTGAAAATTATCTGTATTAATATCCAAGCTGTTTAGTCTTGTTGACTATGGTTACAATGTCAATTTGCTTGTATTGTTGTCTATGGTATGTTCAATAAATGTCATAACAAAAACATGTGCGATTGTTGTTTTCTTCCAGATTTGACGAATAAATAACTGAAATGGGTCTTACGAAGCAATATTTACGCTACGCCCCTAGCGGAACTTTCAATGTTATAACTAGTGCAGACTGTAACTGTGCCCACGTCTCGCTAAATGGAATTAGCGGTAGATACATCGCAGTCGGAGCCTGTGAGCATGTTATTATTTGGGACATGAGGCTCGGAGAGAAGGTAAATCTACCTACTATATAATCCTTGTTTCCTCCTTACCGTTCTTATTTAATTCAGACCGCTTTAAACCAATACTTAATAAAAATAACCCTAAATTTTCAGGCACAAGTCCTTCCCGGTGAAAGCGTAGTTGTATCTCAGATAGCTGCCAGTCCCATTGGGAACCACGTAGCCGTGGGCTATGTGGATGGAAACATAAATGTGTTTGAGCTGACCAACAATGAGATAGTATGTGTTTTCGCTGGCCATAAGACAGCAGTGTCATGCTTACAGTATGATGAACAAGGCCACCGATTGGTTTCTGGATCTAAGGTGATTTCATTAAAGTTTTTATCTAACATATTAAAGTTTAATTCACTGTTATGGCATAAATGTTATGGACATTCAATAAAAATAATCAAAACATAATTATTAAAAGATGACTATCTGCATATAGTGCCAGCCACTAGCATACCCATCGAGAAAAGATATTTTTATTGCTGTATTTAATGTGTAGAGCAACTTATTTTGGTTGATTTTTGACAGAAGTACACATGGAACACATGACATCTAAACATTACTCTTCTATCCATATCCCTTCATCTTTTGAGTTTTTTTTTTTTTTTTTAATTTATTTAGAGGGCTTTGTCGCTGAGCGACCACATCGCCCCATAAAGTTAAGAGAAAAACAAAAGAAACAAACTTAAAAAAAAATCACTGCTTAACTAAGCCTAGCTCAATTAACTTAATCAATATCTTGGCTTCGTCACAAGCAGGGTTTGCCAATACACTATTAATGATGCCTATGTGAGGTGGACAACGATTTCTATCAAAACAAGCCGTTCTATATGTCGCATTCCGGACACATTCCAACAAAAGGTGCGTAACATCCTCAATAACACCACACTCGTTACAATTTGGCGAGGGAACTTTTTTCATCAAAAATGCAAACTTATTCGATGGAATGTGTCCGGAGCGCAATCTTAGGATACATTTTAAACTGTTTCTATCGAGCGGTATAGAATCTATCCACGGATGTTGGGATATTTGAGGTTGGATAGTTTTGTACCAAATACCTTTCTCACGTGACCTTTCATCGAAATATTCTTGCCAAACATCCCTAGATAGATTTCTCAATAAATATGTGTAATCAGAGAAAAGAGGTAATACTTCTATTGGAATTCCATCTCCAACCGCTTGCTTTGCTAATAAATCTACATCATCGTTTTCTTTCAACTGGATGTGGGATGGAATCCATTGCAAACACACCTTCTTATTATCAGATTTTAACTTTAGAATTGATTCCAGTATACGATAGGCAATCGGTATCCCTCTCACATGAGAGGTACATCGAGCCAAATGTTGCAAAGAGCTTTTAGAATCAGTCAAAATGACAAAATAGTCGAAATTAATTGAATTAACATATGACAGTGCTTCCGCTATGGCAATTAATTCAATATGCATTATAGAAATATTGGAATCAATTTTAAATTTACTACTACATTCAAGGTTATGGTCTAAAAAGGCGGCACCACCTTTGTCCTTATCTTTTGACCCATCAGTAAATATTTTATAGTGATTGTTGTACTGACTATTGATAAAGTTAACACAAATATATTTTAGAAGGTGATTGCTATATGTTCGTTTAGCTCGGTCTATCAGTGGAATCGAATCAAAAATAACGTCGTCTAATGCAATGTTACTTACCCATGAGTCTAAGGAATACATATCAAAATTACTGCTACTCTGTAAATTCAATGTGTTTAACTCCCGATATGAATGAATTATTAAAGGAAGTTTTTTACTGGCCCAATAACGTGACTGAGTAAATGATTCTAGCTCTCGAACTATATTCACCGTTTGGTTGTTAGAAATAGATCTAGATTTTAACCAAAACTTTCCAGCTAGAAATTTCCTACGGACTTGAAGTGGTGGGAGACAAAGCTCATTCTCCATTACATGAATAGGAGTGCTCCTTATAAAGCCACCTATGACGCGTAAGGCTTGGTTTTGAATCCTATCCAACTTTAATAAGTTTGTTTTGCAGCTGTTATCATATAAGAACGAAGCGTAATCGATCCTGCTCCTAACAATAGAAATGTATAAGCGTCGTAGATGTTTCTGATGTACACCCCAGCCTGGTCCGGATAACACTTTTAACAGATTGATGTACTTAGAGACTATTTGAATCATCTCGTTTATGTGCTTTCCCCATCTGAGTGACCCGTCTAGCCACAGACCTAAATACTTCACTTGGTTAACAATAGTTAAGGAACTGTTGTTAATTCTGAAATCAATAGGAGTTCTAAAGCCACCCTTCTTAAAAACACAAAATTTACTTTTAGATGAAGATATTACAAGGCCTAACTTATTGAGCAAAAAATGGAGTTCACTACAAGAAAGTTGTAGGTCTCTTATTGCAGAGTCCACGGCTTTACTAGAAATGTAAAGAACAAAATCGTCGGCGTACTGAAAAATTTGAACATTTTGAATTTTCTTGCAAATATCGATAGTCGCCACATTAAAAAGGAGAGGGGATAATGGATCTCCCTGAGCCAGACCCCGGCCAGTGGATCTAACGATCAGGGATCCGTCGATTTTTATAATTAGTTCTCTACTTTTTAGGTAAGACCATAAGTAAAAACATATTTTAGAACCCACACCTAGTTGGTCCAAAACAGATAATAAACAGCTTACGTCGACATTGTTATATGCGTTATCTATGTCAATAAAACAGGCTGCAGTGACAAGATCTTTAGAAAAGCCTGTATGAATGTATGAAACTAAACGTGTAAGATTATCATAACATGATCTCCCTTTTCGAAAACCAATCGTACTATCAGAAAATAACATTTTCTTTTCAAAATACCACTCTAACCTTTTATTTAGAATTGAATGTAAAATTTTGCAGACACAAGATATAAGAGAAATTGGCCTAAGTGAAGAATTTGCATTAGGATCTCTTCCCGGTTTTGGAATAGGTATAATCTTAACCTGCCGCCACTGGGTAGGCACAAAACCTGAATATAAAAACACATTGTATAATTGAACTAAAACAGTCTTACCTTTCTTTGGTAGATGTTTTATCATAGAGAAAGATATATCATCACATCCTGGCGCAGTATCAAATTTTTTAATGGAATTCTAGTTTATAGTTGGATGAATTAAAATGAGGATTGGGAGGGCATGCGAAATCAGGTGTTAAGTCATTAAGTAATCTCTCCGCCCTTTCTTTATCTGCACAGTGATTAGGTTTGACACGATGACCTTTCACCCATCGCATCTTACGCCACATATCTGATGGCGAAGTAGTTTCGTCGACGGATGAGCAGAACTCTTGCCATGACTTATTTTTAGCTAATCTAATTAGTCTCTGAGCATTACTTACCTTCTCCTTCAAATTTTCTAAATTTCCCGGTGTCGGAGATCGTCTCAAATTAGCCAAGGCTAAGCGGCGTTCAGCTACCGCTTTAGATAGTTCAGTGTTCCAATACGGCTTAGGTTTAAACTTATTACACACATGTTGAGGTATTTTTATTAATGGAACGAACTCATTAGCTGCAGTTTGTAAAGTATGTTCGAACATGTCATAAAATAATTGAGGGTTAGTAGGTATACAAAAATGAGTAAACGAATTTTCTAATAGATCTTTTGAGATTTAAAACTGCTTAGGGAGTTTTTTCGGGAACATGAAAATGTTGCATTCACAGCACTAAAATATTTTACAAAACTTGTATTACTTTGAGTTTTTAAGTGTAAAAATGGTGGTTTTTTATCCATTAAGTACTCGTGAATGTGTATTAGTGTTGGTGAATAGTGTAACGCTGTAAAACGTTTCCGTGTTGCCTCCAAAACTCCATAGAAGCCTCTAGTATAGTCGCAACCACCACTACTTTACAGGGGCATGACTTGACTTGACTCTGACTGATGACAAAATTATAATCTCCCCACATTGCTTGACACTGGCTATATACCTTTGACGTGAAGCCAAAACCGAAGAACTTAAGTTCTTCTCTCTTCATTCTCTCAAAAAAAACACACCTTCTATCCTTATCCCTGCATTTTTTGAGATTTAAAACTGCTTAATTTTCAGGACACTGAAGTGATCCTTTGGGATGTGGTGTCGGAGACTGGCAAGGCTCGGTTCAGTGGCCACAAAGGGGCCATTACTAGTGTGCTCTTTCTCAACAGCAAAAACTGCATTGTCAGCTCTTCAAAAGACACATTTGTCAAATTCTGGGACATTGAGACTAAACATTGTTTTAAAACCTTAGGTGGACATCAGATGGAGGTGAGTAGAGTAATTCATTTATTATTGTTTTTTTTTCCTTGTTTTAGTGTACTCAATGTATTTATTTATTGTCATAATACGGTTAGTACACAGGCAAAGAAGCTCGCTTAGAATTATATTATTCCCTTTTTTGTGATTAGCAATAAGAGTCAGTTGGACCCTAATTTTTATCTAACTTAGCCAGTTTAGTAGTATTAGTACCTACATGATGGACAACTTACCAGTTAAGCTAGCTCACCCTTAACTAAACAATCATCATACATATAAGTTAGTTCCTATATGCCTTTATACATGGCCTGTATACTCGTACTGTTCCATCATGCTATGACCATCATCTACCAAAAACCATTAAGGAATTCTCAAAAATATTCTAGGTATGGTCAGCAGTACTGCTCAAGGAAGAAAGGTACTTAGTAACAGGCAGCATGGACCAAGAACTGAGGGTTTGGAAGCTCAACTGGACTGAGGATAAAAAGGATGAGGAGAAACTCACTCGCCAACTGGAGATTGTAAAACTTGAAGAGACTGATAATATGGAAGAGAGTTCTGTAAGTATCATAAAATATTTTATTTTGAAATATCTATTAAATTATTATTCCTTTTATAAACACATAGAACCGGCGCGTCTCACGGTGGGACGAAAATTGACTTTCAAAGACATAGGGATTAAAAAAAATAAGTGTCGTTTTATTTGCTTGAAACGGCTTCTACTAATCAATATTATGCCTAAATATTTCATGTGATACCATTTGGCGGAGAATATCTCAAGATATATTTTTTTAATGAAAAAAATGTATGAAAAACATATAAAAAATCCAGATATCTCCGGAAGTGCACGCCCAACCGTTATATCCTTGCACATAGTTATAGTACCAATTATTTATGATTTTTTGGCATACCTCATATTTCTCGAACTGCTGCGAAACTTTATGAAAAATAAATATTTTTTAAGTCCCGATCTTCCATTTGTATGCTATAGATAGTTACAAATGTGTGTTTATCTAACGTTATAATATCAGGAAAACAAAACTATAACCACAAATATTTTAAAATGTCATTCGTTACCTAATTAGGTAGCAAGATAAGGTAACAGCGGTTTAGTCAGCTTATTGTTTAAATTTCACATGTTGGCAAAATATACTTCTCTTTACAGCTTCAGTTACAGGAAATTTACAATGGCATTGATAGATTATTTTCATGGCAAACCCAAATGTTTTCCTGTTCATTAATTGACAGAGCCTGTCTGTACCTAACATTGTTACAAATAATAATGTGTTTTAATCCGAGAGTTAAACGAACAGGAGTGAATAAGGAGAGCATGCGTCTAACAATAGCATCAAAATTGGAATGAGTAAACGGTTACATATTGTCTTAAGGGATCATAGGACACCCTCCCTATACACTCCAATAACATTAATGAATTGGATCATGGCATGAATTCAAGGGCAGTAAAAACTAGTGATGTTACGAAGTAAAAGTATTTACAAATTAAATTAATGTTACGATTTTTTTACTGCCCAAGGGGAAAGAACCATTTTTACAATCAATAACTTTCTAGTTATATAAAGTAACACATAATACAATGTGTGGCTACCGGATTGTAACCTGAAATGCGCAGAACAAGTCTATTCTACTTTTCTTAGCTCAGAACATAATTGAAGTGAAACATGGATCGATTTAATAATATTTAGAATAGAACATACACAGAAATAATGATTCTATCACTGATAACTTCATCCTATCAAAATACAGACCAAAGAGTGATAGCAAAATAGAAGTAGCCCATTCAATAACATTTTCAAATCATGTCCGTTCTGAAGTTGCAGTGAATTTTCACAGGTTAAACCTCATATTTGTGTAAATAGCCTCCCCACAGGAGCTACATTCAGCAACTTCAGAGCGGCCACCATCTACGGGCCATACCGCACAGGGCTGTGATACTCACACACCGGGTGCTCAACAAATGCACTTTTCAAATGCTCCAGTTATTATCAAGCAGCGACCTATAACTCCGGGAGCGGTCCAGAGCCAAATCCGGGAATGAGAAGTCTTTCAAATTATTAAATACTTTATACCTATGCTGCGGGTCCCTTAGAGAATTTGACATGTAACGCCACATTTGATAGGTTTGGAGAGGTCGTTCTCACTGGGTGACTTCTTGTTGATCTGCCGCACTAGGTCATAGAAGACGTCGTTGACATGTACCTTGGCTTTGGCGGAGGTCTCCATGAAGGCGCAGTTGAAGTGGCGCGCGAGGTTAGCGACCTGCTCCTTACCCACGACGCGCTCGCCCTCGAGGTCGGTTTTGTTGCCCACCAGCACCATGGGTACGTCGTCCTTGTCCTTGACTCGCAGGATCTGCTCGCGCAGGTCCGGCAAATCGTTGAACGTGGACTGCGCCGTGATCGAGTACACGAGCACGAAACCCTGGCCGTTCTTCATGTATAGATCGCTCATCGCCGTGAACTGCTCCGTGCCCGCCGTGTCCAGGATCTCGAGCATGCACTGCTGCCCGTCCACTTCCACCTGTTTCCGATAGCTGTCCTCTATGGTGGGGTCGTATTTCTCCACAAAGATGCCTTGTACGAATTGCACTGTCAGAGCGGACTTTCCAACGCCTCCGCTGCCTAACACGACTATTTTGTATTCACGCATTGTCACTTATGTGATATATGGCGCTATTCTCGAGTAGAAGTACGGTTTTGAGGATAAAATGCACATAAAACTATCTAGTTATTGCAAAAAAAAAAACCTTTACAAGTCAAACCGCCATGACACCGTTAGCAGGGCGATGGCTCACTGTGTCAGCAGTATTGCCATGAGATTAAATTTAAAATGGAAACTTTTTGACGAGCGAGTATTTTTTTGCAAATCCGTTACTGACGTGTCCACTCTTCTGCACTGTACACCTGCCACAATATCACTAACATTGTTCATCTGGTTCTATTGTATTGTATGGTACTCGTTATTATTGTGGTAGGAACAAGTATTGTAGGTACCTACTCTACTACGAGTTATAAGCACGAACCACAGATAAGTCAGAGTACTTGGCACGAAACAACGTTACATACGCAATTTGAAACGGCGCGCCGCCGTGGTGGTGGTGGTGGCGTTTGGCGCGAGGTATGGGACACAAAATGTACAAACAGTAGCTAACGCAGATTGTGGCTATGTGGCTTGCATCCAAGCTGCTCAACACCACCTAAGTTAATGACCAAAATTCGCTAAACTTTTCGATTCCCTCGCGGCACATTCGATTATCGCGACTCTATTTTTATTTTAGATAGCTCAACTCACTCTAAGTATCACTCTTTAACCACTAATTTTATAACAGACACTGGTATTTTTTATTGAATGAATGAAACCTGAAAATCCAACAGGTCCTACTCATAACAAGTTATCAACTCAACACCTGATAATCCAACAGGTCCTACTCATATCAACTCAACAGGTGCTACACATATATAGATCCTACACTCACACTAACTCAACAGGTCCTTCAATGTCACCAAGTGGGCACTCTGGTCAGAGGTGGTAAAGGCCGGGTGGTGAGCCTCTCCACTGACCTAGGTCAGACGGTACTGGCTTGTCACGGCACTGACTCACTGCTCGAGCTATTCGCGTTCTGCTCTGATGAGGAGGCGAGCGAGAGGATGAACAAACGGGTTAAGAAGCAAAGGAAGAAATTAGCGTAAGTGTGAATTAGTTTTTTTGTTTTGACATTTTACTTAACACCATTTGGCCCCAAACCATCCCAAACTAAGAGCTTGTACTATACAATACAATAAAATATCTTAATTCCATTTTGATACATTTTGGTACACTTGGATACGTCAAAAAAAAAGTTTACATTTCGGTGCAATTCAATTTATTTGGGATTATGGGAACCAGATGACTGACACTTTTCTTCAACACACAAATGTTTGTCCTGAAGCGGGAATCGAACCCGCGACACGGACATGGCATTTCAATATACTTGACATTCGACCATCAAGTGTCATATATTCTTAACATCTCGAAGGTTGTTAGTAATTCAATGTTGTATATTAATGATAGGTTAGCTATATGAGCGCATTGTTCGATTAGTCTCTTTGTTAATAAATCTTAATAATAAAATACAGTTTGGGAACATAACAATATAATAGGAGTAATCAATATTCGCTCCTTTGCAGAAAGTTAAAAGAAACTGGCGAAGCGGATCCCGAAACGATAGAAGTACCAGAAATCCTTACATTGTCTGACGAAGTGAAACGGCTAACTTCCGTGAAACTGGGCGCTAAACTCAAGTCGTCTGCGCTACTGCTCGGCACCACTGGCGAGCTGAGAGTCGCCGTGACCCTGGCAAATAATACTGTGGAGTTGCATAGCATGAGGATACACGATAGCAATGAAGGTAATATATCATTGGCTACGAAAAAGGGTTTTTTATCGTAAAGATCTATTCGCTCTCTATTCCGCGCTTCAGTGTCCAAGGTGCAAATCACCTTGGATTCGAGAATGAAGAAGAATCGCCGTATTGATTCTCAACTTCCGATAGGAGACGGCACCGAAAAAAAAGCTACCTAGGTCAAAGCCAGACTAACAATAATCAGGACTTATGTTTTTTCCTAACCTTTCGAATTAACTTTTTTAAATAATTCCAATGTATTCCAGTGCAATGTCTTAAACAATTGATGCTGTACGGACACAGAAAGGACCCAAGATGTATCGCTATCAGTTCTGACAACCTCGCGCTGCTATCGGCTTCGGCTGATTCTATCAAACTCTGGAATCGGTAAGATGCCATTTTTCATTTACAAAGTAACTTTATCTACATACTAATATTTACTTTTATTACTCGACTGCGAATGAAGAGGGTAATGTTTCGAGTAAAAAGGCATTTATTCATATAAACATTCACTAACCTAATACACAAAGATGTTCTATTATTCTAGCACATAACTCGAAGTTGGGTAGTAATATAATGCGAAAGCTTGGGAGCGTATATGTCACAGTTAAAAAATCATTGCCGGTCAAAACCAACATTGACCGCTAAAAGCAGTCAATATCGATATTGACCAAGGCCCTTAGTCAATATCGATATTCGTTCGTCCGGTCGGTTCGATCGTTTTTCCGGTCAATATTGGTTTTGACCAACGTCCGTGGTCAAAATCGATTTTGACTGATGAACTATCGGTTAAAACTCATAAAATATAATGGGTTCAAATATTTTTTTTTTTATTTTAATGCAGTTAGCCGCAGATGGCTGTTACTGCGTCACCGGAGGGTTCAAATATAAATACATATTTTTTTATTATAAGTGCGCCTACACGCGAGCGAAGCAAGCGTGCACAGCCTAATGACAGAAAATCATCTAGGGCTGATAAGAGTTAGGTGACGGTAGGTTATTAGCTTTTTATTTGCGCCTACACTCGAACGTAGCGAGCGTGCACAGCCTAATGACAGAAAACCATCTAGGGCTGATAAGAATTGGGTGACGGTAGGTTATTAGGTCTTTTTTTTTGCGCATACACGCGAGCGCAGCGAGCGTGCACAGCTTAATGACAGAAAATTATCAAAGCCAATAAAGTAGTATTAATGTTAAAAATATTAACCCTAATGGTATATAATTATTTTATGAGTTTTAACCGATCGTTCATCAGTCCAAATCGATATTGACTAAGGACGTTGGTCTAAACCAATATTGACTGGAAAAACCAATCAAAATCGATACTGACCAAGGCCCTTAGTCAATATCGGTATTGACTGCTTTTAGCGATCAATATTGGTTTTGACCGGCAATGAGTTTTGACTGTAACATATACACTATGTACTGTCTGTGCAGCTGACGGTACATATACAATATAAGCTTGTGTAATGTTTACTGAATATTTCAGCCCGAATCAGACGTGCCTCCGTTCAATCCCAATGCCGTCAGGGCGGCCCAGTGCCGTCAGTTTCGCGCCCGGCGACCGTCACGCGCTGGTGGGGTGTTCTGACGGTCACCTATTAGTTGTGGATGTGGGGGCGGGCCGCGTGCTCGAGCAAGTACCGGCGCATAGCGGTGACTGCTGTAGTGTGGGACTCACACCCGATATGGTGAGACTATAACACTACCTCATCAATTTCTCTATAAGGCTTAGTCCTGAGTCCTGACGGTGGGGTGTTTAGACGGTCGTCTGCTAGTAGTGGATGTGGGGGCGGGCCGCGTGCTTGAGCGAGTACCGGCGCATAGCGGTGACTGCTGTAGTGTGGGACTCACACCCGATATGGTGAGACTATATCACTAAATCATCAATTTCTCTATAAGGGTTAATCCTGAGTCCTGAGTGTGGGGTGTTTAGACGGTCGCCTGCTAGTAGTGGATGTGGGGGCGGGCCGCGTGCTTGAGCGAGTACCGGCGCACGGCGGGGACTGTTGCAGGGTGGGACTCACACCCGATATGGTGAGAACTGCATGAAAAAAATTCGAGATACTGCGACAAATCTCGTCCACAATTTTTCTTTTCATTTAAATTGAAGACAAAAACTAAGCAAAAATATTTTTCACTTCTCATGCTCGTAAGTTTAATTTCATGCAGGGTACAGGGGGAGTAAACCGGCATTTTAGACCCTAGGGTAAAAAGCAATTAGTTTTATAATCTGTTACTGTGACTTAAATATCCGCCTTCGTCATTGGCTCGGCCTGGTAAAAGTCTCACATAAAATGTCTTGCTTCAGTCAGGCCCTTATTGTAAGCCAGAAGTGCTGGTTCTTATGGAAAGAATGAAATAAGTAGCAAATACCATGCACCTTTATCGTATTAGAAGGACTAGTTACCTACAAATGCACTTTATATGAGAGAGCTAAAAGCTGGTTTTAAAAAAAGTTAATTTTGAGTTTATTTAATGTTGAATGTTGTATTTTTCTCTCTAGCGTGGGTGTTACTCTGGTGGTGCAGACAAAACTGTCAAACTGTGGACCTTCGAACTCATACCGGACCCTACGGGGGAATCTAAAGCAAAGGTATGTCACCAACCAATGTAGGTAAACATCACTTTTCCTATAGTTTCGAAGGGACATATTGATATTTGTTAAATTCCAGGTACTATCAATACTGCATACGAGAACGTTGGAACTTGAGGAAGGAGTGTTGGCGGTGAAAATCAGTCCAAACAATAAATTTATTGCAGTATCTCTTATGGATTCCACAGTGAAGATATTCTTTTTAGATACTTTCAAGGTGAATTAATTTTCTTGCTTATTATCCGACGATATTTAAGATTCATCATTTCTTCATTAAAGGGCTTTGAATTACAAAGGCTTGTGGTGTAACAATCTACATTTGTCCATTGATTTTGGACGTAGGCCTTTGGTAGTGTAGTGTAGGCGCAATGGCGCAAATTTTAAATTTAAATTTTTAAATTTTATATGAGCTACACGCACGCGTATGAATAAATCAAGATCAATGTCAATGGATTAATTAATTTCTTTTAGTATTATTATTATTATTATTTACAAAACCACTTTTATCCTCCCCAGTTCTACCTATCGCTGTACGGACACAAACTACCCGTGCTCTGCCTGGACATAAGCTACGATTCCAACATAATCGCGACTGGCTCGGCGGACAGAAACGTCAAGATTTGGGGCATGGACTTCGGAGACTGCCACAAGTCGATATTCGCTCACAACGACTCGGTGACTGCGCTACAGTTCGTGCCTTCGACGCATTACTTCTTCACCGCTGGGAAGGATGGGAAAGTGAAACAGTGGGACGGTGATAGTTATGACAACATCATAACATTGAATGTGAGTGTGTTTTATGAACAGCCTAACATAGAAATTGTATAATTGACGAGGTTTTATAATTAATTATATTGATATACATTGTGATTAAATTTCCATTCTACCATTTTACCGGCTGCGCCAATTTTAATAACGCACTGTTTGTTTTTTACCGCATAAAAGGCGTTGACTGTTTGAGGAGAAGGAGTTTGTCTGTCTGACATGTAATATCAAAATTTTTACTACATACTCTTGTGACTATGAAATGTATTCTATATTGTCTTGATTTTTCCTCAATAACTAAAATCTGTTTATAAAAGAGACGCAACACACATAATGTACATATAAACATTTGCAGTGTTATGTGGTACCTAGCTAATAAGACCCAAGCCAATCGTATTATAAATATGTTTTCACAATAAATGAAATATGAAAAAATCTGGCATCGTAGCTCCCAATTAAATATCGCGCAATTAAAAGCATAAATAAGCATAGCATAATCAGCCTATAATGTTCCCACTGCTGGGACTCGGGCCTACTCTCGGTAGGAGAGCGAATGGGTCTTCCACCACCAACGAAAAAACCCATTTACGCATGACTGCCACCGGGATTCGAACCCGCGACTATCAGATCGCAAGGCAAGGACCTCATCCACTCGGCCACCACGTCCTCTTTATTTAAAAATCATGTGATGTAGGTAGATATAGGATAAGAAAAAACAAGGAAATTGTAGATCATTCAATTTCAGTATACTTCTATTACTTTTAAAAGTATATTGAAATTGAATAATCTACAATTTCCTTGTTTTTTCTAACTAAACTCTAGGATGCCAATAATAGGTTGGTTTACCCTAATTGCCCTTTTAGGGTCACGCGGGTGAATGCTGGGGTCTGTGCGTGGGCGCGGGCGGGCTGCACGCGGCGTCCTGCGGCGGCGACGCGGCGCTGCGGCTGTACGCGCGCACCGACGAGCCGCTCGTGCTCAACGACGCCAGCGAGCAGGACGAGGGGCTCGCCACGGGAGATACGCACGTATGTACACAGTACCTAGTTCTTTCGTACCACTGAAATGAACCAGTGTGGTGAAAGGATTTCAAGTGCGCCTCAAGGAGGCTCCTTTTAGTGGACTTGACACATGTTTTTCGAACTTTTTAGGTTCTATGACATGCCGGTTTCTTCTCACGATGTTTTCCTTCACCGTTAAACACGAGTTTTATTGTAAACATTAAAAACATAAAAATCCATTTGTGTACGATCGGGTCGAACCCACGACCTTCGGATCGAAAGTCGAGGCATCTCCAACACGGCTTCTTTTACAAAGTAAACAATGAATGGCTGATTACTTGAAGGAATGTTCACAGTAAATGCAGTACATCAACCACCGTACCTTTTCAACATTTTATATAATTATTACAGGCTCCAGTACCCGGTTTGCCAGGCCTAAATATGCCGACCAAGAAAACTATAGGAGCAGAAAAAGCTGTAAGTACATCATACCTAAAGCTTTTATATTTATTTTATTTCAATGCATAGTGAAAGTTATACCCACATAGTATCAAGGCTTCATAATTTGATTTAATGCATTGTTTCTATGTAGTCGCCTCTCTGTAGTATATTTGGTTTTCATATTGTTACCAATTCCAATATGCGCGGGGGATGGTTCTCGGAAATGGTCAGGCCGTGCAGACGGAGGCTGATCATTTCCGAGAACCCGACTGGTAGATTAGATAAAAGCGAGGCTGAAAAACAGCGTGGCGGAGTCCTCGACCTGTTCACGACATCACTACCTAATCAATATACACCTACCCAACTTAGAGTTTAGAACTTTAGCTTTAAAACTTTTTTGTATTAGGTTAACTTATGTTGAAGTTAATATATGCCTTTTAACTTTTTTTTATTTTCAGGCGGATTCGATACTAGAATGCTTGCAAGTGGGCGCGGAGTACAAACGCGAGCTGATCGAAGCTCGCGGCCAGTCGGTCCAGCCGCCGCTGCTGATGGCCGCCTTCAACTGCACCACGCCCGAGGACTACCTAGTGGAAACTGTCAAGAGGATACGCTCTAGGTGAGAAAACGAGCTTTTACCATCATTTTCCTGCCCTTATCACACTTAGGTAGAGTTGCTACAAGTGTTCTTCTTCCATTTATCTTTTTCTATCCACCGTTAGGGCGTATACACGACGTTGGTAGCCTGTTTCCTATAACAGGCTACCAGCGTCGATCTACCAGTGCTTATCGGTACGGCTCCGATCAGATAACCGCGACATAAAGCAAGCTTGACTTGCAGCAAACTTAAAAACAATAAATGGCGGCCTACCAGCGATTATCGGAGCAGGTTGAACTTATCGGCGACGTTCGGCACTTATCTGTAAGGGTTCACTAGAAAGTATAGACTGCCTGCGCCTACCTGCGCGTGACCAGCGCAGTCGGTTCTAATAAGCGCTGGTAGCCTGCTTCCTATGTATTTACGCATATATGGCTATGGGTTCGTGGTCTAAACGATCTTAAATCCTGGATTACGTTTCGTGTCATGGACTATTTTTTTCTATAGAACCACACTATGTTGCAGTTTAAGAGACCCTAAACTAGCGTTTTTCGAGCGTCGTCGTCGTGCCAGCATCCGCACAGCGTCGACGCGACGTCGAAGCCGCGGCGACGCCCCGGGCTTACGCGGCGCCAGCGCAACGTTTTTTGCTAACAAGTACTATCGAGTACAACTATCGCGCGCCTCGTCGGGCGTTCGGCAGGCGGCCAGCGCTGGCGTCACATCGCCGCGGTTTCGACGTCGCGTCGACGTTGTGCGGACGCTGGCACGACGACGACGCTCGAAAAACGCGAGTTTGGGGGGTCTATAAAGTGCAGTAGTATAGTGGATAAA
Organism: Lobophora halterata; assembly: GCA_932526365.1. Lineage (NCBI taxonomy): Eukaryota > Metazoa > Arthropoda > Insecta > Lepidoptera > Geometridae > Lobophora > Lobophora halterata. The sequence continues at coordinate 7,680,486 of OW052012.1, forward strand.
TGCGTTCTAATCTAACAACCACTATGCTGACCGCGAGCTTACAGATCGTTTTCGTTCCAGCGACCTAGAAGAGGCGCTACTCCTCATCCCGTTCAGCGTGGCGTGCGAGATGGTCCGTATGCTGCCCGTACTTCTGGAGCGCGGGGACAACACGGAGCTGCTGTGCCGACTCGCGATATTCCTGCTCAAAGTGCACCACGCGCCGCTCGTCGCCAACCAAGCGCTGCTCAAGCACATGATACAGATACAGGCGAAGGCGGCGCTCAAACTGACCGAGTTGAGGGTGAGCTATCCAAGTTTTAGGGTGCTTTTCCACCAGAGATGTGCTATGCTACGCTATTGCTATAATAATAATAATAAACAATCACACACTCACACCCCTGCACTAGGATTCCCCGTGTCGCAGGTGGCATGGACACATACAAGACATCACAACATCCAAGACCCGAGAACAAACATTTGTGTTCGTCACACAAATATTCGCCCCGGCCGGGGATCGAACCCGGAACACCAAGCTTCGTAGGCAGGGTCACTACCAACTAAGCCACGGTGTCGTCGTGCTGTGGATGCGTTTGATATCCACCAATCATACTCATTGGTGCACATAGCTTAGCACTGGTGGAAACTGATTCAACTAAGCTTTGTTTTTTTATATGAAAGGATGCGTGCTGTCGATGCGTGCTAAGGGCCGTATATCTCCACTCACCGCGCCGGCCTCGCCGCATCCCTTCTATGGATACATCGCATAGCTCGAGCTGCGCATCTTCCTCGCACAGCTACATAGCTTAGTATAGCTAGAAACTGTCACATATTTTCGTAGCGTAGAATTCACATCTTCGCAGCATAGCACATCTCTGGTGGAAAGGCGCCCTTAGGGTGCGGGGCGGAGTCGACCGTGAATTGGCAAATGATAGTGCTCGAAATCTCCACTCCGAACTTCGAGCACTGTATGTGATTGGCCAATTCATGGTCCACTCCTGTCTACTGCTCCGCGTCAGTGGAATCGGCCCTTAAGGGGAATCCTCAAGGCAAATTTCCATACAAAATGTTTCGGACAAATACTCAAAAAGTACGCCGTATTATAGTAATTTCTTCACACTATTCGTTTCGTCTATGCTTTCCGATTGTGTCAACAAAAATTAGCAAGGTTTCATACTTTAATTTAGATTTTATACGTGTTTTAAAATTAACATTACTAATTTAAAAACACGTATAAAATCTATTCGGTTCCACAGAAAACCAGCGTTCAGCAGCATTCCATGCTGCTGCAGCATATGCTGAGTGGATACCATTTTTGTATCAATTATTGTAATATCCTACTATGTTATGTGAACTGTGTGATTTGGTACGAAATAAAAATGTATTCTATTCTATAAGTGATTTTTCATATTGTTTAGGATATGGTGGGCTTCAACCTCCACGCCCTGCAATGGTGTGGTCGGGACGCCGAAGCAGAGAGCAACGAACAGTTATTCCGAGAAGCGACGGTCGCGAAACGCGCGCGCGACAAACGCAGACGCACCAAACAAGCCGTCAAGAGGCCCATAGTCACTGTTACTTAGCGTTTAGGAATAAACTGGTTTTAAGTTATTACTTTTGTTTAATTGCTGTACATAGAAACTCAACTCAGTTTCATATTTGATTAAGTTAAGTCGATAGCACATGGGCCGAAAATTCGTCGAGATGTAATATGTGCATTACGTTGTGGAGATAAGGGTGAATTTGCTATGTTAAATTTCAGATTGACGCATCGAAGCGCTTAGGCTCTGCCTGAAATGTATGAAATGACCCTGCTAATTTGGATAGGATTTTACAGAAAAACAAACTCATATTAGCTGCTATAATTTATTTGTAAAAAAATATTCTACTCACTACATAGCCAATATATCAGTTAAAACTTTAATAATTTAAGTATCCATCCCTGCGTAAGTCACATTATTTATCATCTATACAACAATAATTAATGTTTCACAATGAGTATTCCGGCCACGTGTCCACACTAAACAATCTCTTTCGGATAATTTATGCTGAAACCTTACTTTACGTTACCACAACAAACAACAAATGGTCCATAAGCTTTCTATACTGGAAATTATTGCTTTCACACTAGAATACACGTATTTATTTCAAGTAAGTTTACAAGGAGTATTAAAATCCGCCTACACGATTATTTGAAAATTGAGTTGATATTTTAGACAAGTCAGCGCTGTGCGGTTATTCTCAAAATTTTAGGATACTAATGCGAGATCTGCTTTAGTGTTTTGAAAATAAGATTTCAAAAATATATTGCAGAGATTTTGGTGACATCTCTATAAATTTTGAGACCAACTACATAGCGCATTAAATATAATTGACAATATTCTTTCTATAATAATCGAGATTATCTTCCATTATTCCATACACATCACCACTTATCACAATGTTAATTTATTGCTTTTCGGATACACACTAAGAGTACATTCTCAAACGAAATACATATTTTATCACAATTTAATTTAAATACTTTTCAGATGTACCATTTTTCGAACGTCAAGTGAATTAGTGTGCAATGTAATTGTAAAAATAAGACTTTATCAAAGGTTGTGTCAGTCTTAGATATTCGAAAAATGTTGTTATCGAATGGAATTCAAAATGAGCTTATATTCCAGCATGAATAGCTCAAAATAATTGGTACAGTCCGCGTGTAGAGGCAAGTGTATAAAGAAAACAAAATCACAAACACATGCTTGTTAACGTAAGCGCACACAACACAACCGGTTTGTTAGTAACTACACGATTACATTGTTCATCAACTCTTAGGGTGCGTATCCACTGAAGCGGAGCTGAGTGGAGAGGAGCGGACCGTGAATTGGCCAATCAGCGCTCGAAATTTAACTTCCACTTCACTTTGAGCACTGTGATTGGCCAATGCACGGTCCGCTCCACCACTTTCCGCGTCAGTGGAAACGCACCTTTATTTATATTCCGTAAACTAACCTAAAGATAATAAATAACCAAATTGGAAGATCTCAATAATGATACATATCTGCTTTTTACCAAAATGATGTCATGGATAAAAGACATCAAAAAAACGATTCAGATCTACTTTTGAGTAAGTAAACATTTTGTATAAGGAGATTAAACTCTATTAGCTACGATGAAATTAAAAAAAATCGGACGTCAACTAGATAAAACCTACGAAAATATAAAAATATTAAACCTAACACAAATATACAGAGTAGAAAAAAGTAATACTGTATCATTGCATGCAGCAATGTTAAATTCATAAGAACATGAGAGACAGATCGTATGACATCTTGCTTGCACTCCTATTAGTAGCAGTTCAGATGACATGAGCAAATCGCACTCACACCTGCACTTTGTACTTATCGTCCTAACTAACGTGCTTAGGTATCTGAACATTCACACACTGCAACTAATCGGAGCGCAATCAAGTTTTGTTTTTAGTCAACAATCGACTACTTCAAAGCTGCTACAAGACAACTCGTAGTAAAAACTAGTATCTTACAGGAATTTGTAAAAGAGCTGCCAGGTTTTATGAACATTCTATGGAAGAATAACAGAAATGTTCATAACTAAGCTTACAATTCTATACATACATAAATATAAAATGTGAGCATAATACACTGTTAATACTAACATTTATGAAAAATAAGCACATAAATGTATTTTAAGTAAATTGGATACAAATAAATTTTGATATCAAGAAAGAGAGCTAAAACAACGAATAGAGAGCGATAGAGATTCCATTGTTACGTGTCGCCATCGTTTTACGATATCCATAGAACTTTATTGTCGACACCGCTTACACGAAATAGAAATAAACAATACTAAATACGCTACACATACGAATGTACAGTACAATGATCCCATAAATGAATAAATAATCTCAATTTTTAAAGCTTTTTAAATATGAATAAGCTTGACAAGGTAGAGGGTTGGGGAGCTAGAATCGCGCGAGTGACGAGCGGAGATGCAAAGTATCACAAATGTCTCAGAGACGACTGTATTTACTGGCCCGTGGGGGGGTTGATAATCTTATAACTAAATTAAGTAGAGGCGTCAAGTAAAGGACGGCGATAAGAGCTTCGAGTATTGGAAGCGGCAACAAAACAGGTCGAAGTAATAACGTAAATGCTTTCTGTTATAATATACACACAAGACTGACCATCATTGAGGTGATTCCGGTAAACAAATACTCAAAATAATGCCACGACGTTTCGGATCCGGCCACGCCTGCCATGACCAAAATGCCCAAATATTGATTGTAGTATCATAATCTTAAAATAAATCATTCTATTACTTAGTAAGTCTACGTAATGCCAAAAGTTATTATTATTATATTATGTTTAAAGGCAACGATACGTAAATACTATTTCGGAAAGCTGTAAGTTAAATTTAAAGGTTAGGTTAGCTGCTTGATTATGCTAAGCGGCAAAATATTTTCATCCCGCATTCCACTCACAATTTTTACGTATAAATTATAACGATGACATAGGTAAATTTTTTGTATTATTCTCATTAGTTTTACCAAATTCTTCATTATTGCTTCCTTAAATATAGAAAATACTCGACGGATAAAAAAATACTTACATTTTAAATACTGACCGAAATGGGAAATAAATTAGATACTTCTAATGTAACTTATCAAATTAACCGCTATTTTATTTCTATGTAAATAATAAAATGTACAATATTGCTTAAATCTAAACGAATACTTGCTTCCTGCAATAGGTAACCGTAAATATAATTTCGAAATAAATCGAGAGAGCATTATAAGGCAAGGTTTAACATACCCAGATATCATTTAAAGAGATTCGTAATGAATGATAAACCGTAACTTCGTAACTACAGCAAAACATTATAGCGATAGCGATTTATGATGAATTCGAAACGTATATATTTATTTTGGAATTTCACAGAATTTTACCGATAATATAAGCATCAAGAAGGATGATGATATTCTTTTTCAAATGCCAATTTATATCACACGAGAAGAAATAAATACTATACATATTTAGTACTGACATTGTTGTGGCATTTGGCTATCAAATCTAATACATAAAAGGCATAATCCTGACTAACTGGCAACGCAGACGCCAAACCATTGGTGGTAGCAGTGGTAGTGACTTGACATTTCGAGGGTATGTTCGTCAAAAAGTATAGGCGCGTACTAAGGAAGAAATTTTGTTAATTCGCAACACGAACAAAGTTGCGGGGGTCAACTAGTGTTACATATACAATGTTGCTTTTTTTTCAAACAATTAAAAGATCGACACGTTAGAAAATTAATTATTGAATTGCAATCTTACCCTTTTGAGGAAATAAATGTCTGACCCCAACCTTATGTCTATTTTAATTTTTAAGTTCTATGGGAAAAGATTTTCTTATATTTATAAACTGTAACGATTGAACGATCTAACTTGAATAACTGTCTTCGAACACTGGCCTTACTATCACTATTTTATTATTAAGTAGGTATAATTATTTTCAAAAAACGTTATAGCTATTATTGCTTTAAAATTTTATAAGTACTATCTTTATATTGCTTTCGATTACTTTGAAAATGGAAGATGTAGAGCTATGTCGAAGAGATTATTTTATCAACGTGCCATTAAAGGTGTACTTTACAAAATATTTTCAACGTTGAGAAAAAAATCACATTGACACACACAAAAACAAGTGCATATGTAGATGCCAACGCACTTTAAACTTTTGAGTAATAAAAATATTTTATCATGGCTCTTAATATTCTTTCGAAAAACTGCCTATCCCCGTATCTATCTCAATAATACATTTCGAAACGGGGTGTAGTAATTGCTAAGTGCAAATCGGCGACAAGTGTAGCGGCCGCGCGCGACGACTACAAAATGTATGAAAACTGACGGACGCCGGCCAATGCACCATTGGTGCGAACGTAAGTTCCGAGGAGAGTTGGCACAAACTACAATCGATATATCAGAATAAAAGCTATCGTATGTTGGTTATCCTCACGTATTCCGGACGCAGGCGTGTATATCACAGTGCTGTTAGTGAGTTTCTTCGGCGGCCACGTGACTCGCCACCAAATTGAGAGGAGCTTCATCGTAGTCTGGGGCATTAAGGCCTCCCTGTAAACATAACCATAACATTATCTCGCTAAATACCAAAAGGAACCAAGAAACAATGGATGCAGTGTCATAAAAGTCAAATCTTTTTATCCTAAAAATATCAAATGGTGTGTCAAGTTGGATGGATAGATGGATGTTTGCTCCTCAATCACGCTTAATGATCGCCATCGGTTTGAGAATAGTTTATGAGGAAGAAAAATTACATAGGCTACTATTTATCTCGACCCCATGTTGACAGAGTCGTTAAGCGATGAAAGGATAAGTGAAGAAAGTTGTGCAAAACTATTTCCCATTCTCCTTTGCTTATATTAAACATATCAAACAAAAAACATACTTAAACATTTCGTGTGGATGTAGTAACAAAATGACTGTCCTACTTTTTTGAAATTTATACTCAGTCAATTTACATCTTCACAAATGTTCAAATGTGCGAGCGAGATAACGGCAAGCGGGATTCTGAGCCTTAATAAAAATTGCTAGGTAAAGTCAGCTGCACAGACATGTATACTCGTACACTCCCAAGATTTTACTATTTTATTATACTCTAAATTTTGCAGTCATTCTTCTTCTGACAAGAACTCTGACTTCATTAATTTGAAAACGCTTGCGTGCACTTTTCTGCCGACTTTTTAATTTTATTTGATTATCAAAGTTTTTAAGAAATTACTTAACTCGCTTGACAGTTCTTAACGGTCTGAATTTGGACCGTTAAGAACTGGCAAGCAAGAAAAGTAATTGCTTAGGAGCTTTGACAGTTTGGTGCAAGTGAAATAAGAGTAATATATATGTGAAACCTTGGGAGTGTATGCATGTCTATGCAGCTGACTGTGCATAATAGCTGTGTCTGTTACCTGCGGGCGATTGCGCGTGGTGTGCGCGTGTAGTGCGGCCAGCAGGTGCGGCTGCAGCTGCCTGCGCAGCGCGGCCAGCACGGCCTCTTCCGGCGCCGCATCGGGGCCGGCCGCCATGTTGGTGGTTGTGTTCGCATTGGCGGCAATGGCCGGCGGCTCGCTCGGCTCTGCGCACGCCACGCTGCGACGGTTTTCTACGAAAAAAATATAATGTTAACGCAACGGGACGCTAGTGCAGACTGCTGTAAGAAAACCATTCATAGTCGAAATGTGGGTTTTTTTTATAACTATCCATAATGCAAAAAAGGTCATAGATTCGTGGCCTCAAGGAAACAAACGCCCTCGCGGCAGACCTAGGCGCAGGTGGAAAGATGAGATAGATTCATATACTGGTCCACTCAAGCACTAAACAGAGAGGACTGGAGAAAAGGGAGACCTTTGCAGTGGGAAATTTCAGGCCAATAAGTTATGTATATTACGTTTTTAGACCTAAGATGTTTCTGATGCAAAATAAATAAATTTGGATTTGAATAATAATACACAATGCTGTATGTCCGTGAGTGTAGGAAGGTCTGTGCAGCTTGGAATAATTACAGCAGTCCACATATTAAAGGAGGTTGAAGACTTCTTTGGTTTCATTCACTGGCAGATCCAAGGTTCAGAAGGTGGATACGGTTATTGTGTAAAGGGATATGTGTGTGTGGGTGTGTACTCACTGTTCCGCGCGTGCTTGGCGTCGTGGCGCGGGCGGCGGCGGCGCGTGTGGATGGTGTCGCGCCGCATGGCCGTGGGCCGCGGCACGCCGTGCAGCTTGTAGTACAGGCCGCACGCGTTGCACACCATCTCGCCGCGCGCGTCGCGCCGCCATATCGTGGTGGTGTGCGTGCCGCAGTTGGTGCACGAGATCTCCACGCGAGGCCCGGACCGGGTGCCGCCAGCTGCCGATGAAGCGTCCGTTGCCTCTTGCTGTCAACAAGAATGCCTCTTGAATCCAATGTAAATGATGACAATATCTCGAAAGATCCAGACTGAGTCACGCAAAATATAATGTTGACTAGTGTGTTCGAAGAATAATCGCAAGCAATCAGAGGGGGGATCAATTGAGATTTTTTTAACCATATTCTCGCCAAGGTATACGATGACTGCACATGTTTAGAGGAATCTTTAATACACATTGCTAACTCAAAATTTTGTTTGCGTTGCGAATTAACAAAATAATTTTCTTATTATGTACGTTCTTACACTTCCTGACGAACATAGAGGGTATGTAATTTCAAGTCTATACGTTTAATGGTTTAGCCTGGGCGTAGTTTGTCAATCTGGACAAGGTTAATAATAAAATTTTAATTCAATATTAATAATAAAAATAAGGATATTTTGATGAAACACAACAAACTTAAAAAAAAAACAAGTGTAGCTCGGTCGAATTAACATGACACCTGGCTCGGAACTCGATGCTTCCCTCGCTGCTCCGCTTTGTTTCTTCTGCCTCTTATTGTGAAGCCTTATCATCAACAAGTATCCTACGTCCCCGTTCTCTACCATGATTATCCATTTCCACACTGTACTTTGCACAAACGTCATTCAGCCAGGTGTCATGTTAATTTGCCCGAGTTGTACTTACGTTGTCAGATGTAGGAGGCCACGGTGGATTAGAGGCGGGTGGATCCGTCACCGAGACAGGCTGCGCGCGCGCGGGAAAGCTCTGTTTCCTACGTGCAGTGCCCGCCACGTTGCCGCCGCGACCCGCGTTCAACCACTCACCGTTCTGAAAACAAAAGAAAATTTATAAAACTTACTACAACATATGTACGTTATTGTACATGCCCTTTAGTATATTTTATTTCTTTTTACGCCATTAAAGTTGTTAATTAATACCTATTATTAATGAACACCTACCTAGAGTAATAACTTATCTGCTCTACCGGTCGAAGAAGGGATCTCTCGGGTCTATATCACAAGTATACTTATACTTAACTAAAACCGAGGAGTTTTAATCTAGATCTGTACAAAGATCAAAGTTTTTTATTAAATTAAAATTTAAGGCCGCCCTTTGCCTTTAATTAGATTAAGAATTTCCAATTGTTACTTCCTAGCGGTAAACAATAAAGTAATTATCTATCTAAATTAGAAAGGTTCTGCTTATTAATCAGATGTGTGAACTTGTTATAAAGAGCTTTTTTTTGGAAAATAAACATTCAGTCAACAGCATATCAGACGTAGAACTACCAAGTTTATTGTTATAAATCTAATACTAAATAGTCTTGCTTGACCGTCACGAATTGTTGTCGAATGTGTGTGGGGAAAAACATGACTAATAAATGTTCCAAACCAATTTGCGTAATCGAATGAAGTTGGTATTTTATAGAGATGATTAAAGATTACTGAATACTAATGAGAAACAAAGTCAATCGGCTTATCTACGTCATGTATCCTCAGAACGTAGGAAATATAACAGGAATTTGGCGTGCGTAATTTAAATTATAACGTAAAAGTGTGGTATTTAATATTTATTAAAAGTAACTTTTACTCTTTACAATATAAGTTTTTGTAATAGTTATGTTGCTGTGGCTATTGGAAATTATTAAGTGCGATAACTTTACCGGCAAGACAATTTGTGGTTTTACGAGTCACGAATTTAAAATTTAATTCGCTGGAAACACGTTGGGACTGTAATACAAGCCGCGGCCATTACTAGAGCGACGGGCGGAGCGGAAGCGGGCGATAATGCAATACGAATATTCTCCCCTTTCTCGCTGTCGTCGGTCGTCAAGAACGAAATTTTTCAAATGGGCAGAAATACCCAAATATAAATGTAGTGGGAATAGTGATACCTTTTAATAATACGCCATACCATATACTGTCGATTTTAAGCGTCGAATCTTGAGAAATGATGTTTAATGACAAACTAAAGGAAACATTTCAATATTCAGGCTAATCCTCAAATCCGAATTCCATACAAAATGTTTCGGACAAATACTCAAAAAGTACGCCGTATTATAGTAATTTCTTCACACTATTCGTTTCGTCCATTTTTTTTTTGATTTCGACAACAAAAAAAGTGAAAGGTTTCATACTTTAATTTAGATTTTAAACGTGTTTTAGGTTAGTAGGGTTAATTTTAAAACACGTATAAAATCTAAATATGAAACTTTTTACTTTTTTTGTTGACGAAATCAAAAAACATGGACGAAACGAATAGTGTGAAGAAATTACTATAATACGGCGTACTTTTTGAGTATTTGTCCCAAACATTTTGTATGGAATTCGGATTTGAGGATTCCCCTTAAGATTGATTCATGCCATGTAGAAATATTTACCCTGTACATAATGCGTTTTGTATGCGCCCCGCTTGTCTCTGCGGTCGAGGCCACAGCCCGATATACTTATTATAAATGCGAAGGTTTGATGAATGCTACTAAAACTTCTCAAGCGATAAATTTTACGTAGATTTAGTTCTGTAATCAGTAGTTATTACACCCTGGTCCAAAAAATAATAAAATAATTAATTTCTGACAATTCCAGTCTAGCAAGCAGGCGCAGGGGTATATCTAGTTAAATTATTAAGTCATTATGTCAGTAAAATTACGGATAATTTGTTTAAAGAAGTAACAAAGGTACTCAATCTAATCTTTCCTCTCTCTCACCCTTTGACGTTAACAAACTAATCAGCATAAAAACAATGTCGTGATGAAAACGATAAACTAAACACGGATGATTCTCAAGATCATTCATAAAATCAGCTGCTCACGTTCATTCTCAAGGAAAACAAACTTATTTACCTGCAAGTTACATTACCATAACATTTGTATTGACAATAAAGAACTTAATTTATGCTGTTCCTCAGTCTCATAGTCTCTCGTTGAGGATACATCAGTATCAGCTCGGCTTTCGAACAAAGTGATGCACTCGATTTGAACAAAATATTGTGAATAATAGTGATGTCGAAAAGCGGCCAAACGGATTTCAATCACGTTAGTATTTTTTGTCAAAGTTTATTTGTGTATCCGTACAATTAACTATAAGGTTCAATGGCATGAAGAAGCAACAAAAAGATCGCGTGTATAAACGTATAGGAATGTCGCTTACTCACGCTTTTGCGGAGTTATGAGATTTTAACCCAAATCAGTGCGACATTATGAAAACGATCGAGTTTTTGCGCTGGGTTATGTAGGAAGGATGCTAGTCCAAGTCACACATCACTACTTGCGGATTATCAAATGCTTCGTTTCTAATTCAAGGTGAATGTTTTATGACCGTAATAAAGTTGTCTTAAAGTCACTATTAATATATGATTTTAATTTCCTAAAGTGGTGTAAATGTCTTGGGATTCCCCACTACATAAGTCCACTAATACCATCAATTTGCATTTTTATAATTTTATCTCAGTATTCAGTATCCATTCATTTATTGCCATTATGTAGGGTACGTACGTACGCATGTAGTGGGTTTCTTAATGTATAACTAACTACAGTTATAAAATCAAATCACATCTACACCCTGTTGTTAGCGCAGGGCAATGCAATTTTGCTGCATTGGCTAAGCCAAAGCAAAGGGATTTTATACCCAACTTAAAAATATCATGACTTACAACTATCTTTTGCTCATCTATCTAGTAACAATGTCATATTATATTTTATTTTATTTTTATTTTTTCGGAAAACTTACAGCTAGTTACACGATTGATTAAAAAGATAAATACAGATGGCCAATTAAAAATTTTCACAAATAGGTAAAAGCAAGTAGGTATTTATAATTTTAAAGAAGTAGACGGACAAACACTTATAATTTAGAATTTTGGATTCAAAAAAACTATTGCTTAAAACACGCTTGAGACTAACAGGGGATGTGTTGAAAAGGTCAATATCAATTTCTCGCGACAATGTATTGAAACTACTGCACACACGTGGGAAGTAAGAATTACGCCTGTACTTAGATTTGACTTGTGGAACATATAAGAGATTGTGATTTCTAAGAGATGTTGATGGAACTTTAAGACTCAAATGACCGAGTAGTTCAGAACAGTCTACCACATAATACCATCTATATCAATATCTACCATATAATAATAATAAATAAATAATAAACATTCACACACTCACACCCCTGCACTAGGATTCCCTGTGTCGCAGGTGGCATGAACACATACAAGACATCACAACATCCAAGACCCGAGAACAAACATTTGTGTTCGTCACAAATATTTGCCCCGGCCGGGGATCGAACCCTGAACACCAAGCTTCGTAGGCAGGATCACTACCAACTAAGCCACGGTGTCGTCATAATTTATACATACTTATTTTTCTTACCATTACATATTAGTTATCTGAAGTAACATGACTATAATATCACTTAAACTAAGTCTACCTATTTAATATCTCATCTTCTCTTGGGCTAGTTCAAGCAACGACGAGGCGGCGATTGCCGGCGGCAACGGAAACACTGTCATTCCGAGGTGTTTGGTGATTCTCGACCGCCGAAGCAGTCGTGTCACTTCTGTACTAAACTACAATGTACACTTACGGGTGAGACGGAGCCGTTGTTGGGCTGAGGCGTCGGCAGTGGTGAGGTTGCGGGCCGCAGTGGAGACACTGTCATACCGAGGTGTTTGCTGTTTATCAACCGTCGAAGCAGTTGTGTTGTTTCCCCGCTTCGGCCTGCGAATCAAATCGACAAATTAATTTGAGAACGATGCAAAAGTTGGTATGATCATCATAAACATAAAACTGTTACAATTTAGATAGATGTATCGCGTTCTATATTTATAATCAGCTACTGCTACTGTAATAGCCATTGCTAAGTAAAGGCTTTATGATCCCAGTTTTGTAGTAATTACATTATTATTAAAAAATATAATTCAGACATTTATTGCACCTATACATCTTGAGGCTAATTTGTGTTTGTCACTGAATTTAAATAATTATCACAATATTTGCATGCAAATGTGCTCCTTTAAAAGCAATAAAATGCTAATTAAACTGTTTTTTTTTTAATGGCGTCCGCTGCAATGACAAACCAGATCATTTGTGGTACAAAATTACGACTTAAATTCGACCATCACATTATGGGTTTCGGAAGCCAGATTACAATTTATCCTTGATTTTTGCAAAGTTCCACTCGCATTGCCATCTAAGTTCGATGTGAGTTGATTGATTGAAAACTCACCATTGTTTTTGTGTAGGGCCTGCCATAAAGATTCCTTGTCGTGTTCTTCGGGCTGTGGCTGCGGCGAGGACTGGTTGGATCGCGCGGACTGCGTCTCTTCAGGGTCGTCCTGAAAAATCACGTGGTTAGACAATTTACCTCGTTACATACCTTGTACAGTTCATTATCGTCAACTCACCTGCGACATCTGAGAAATATCCATTTGCAATCTATCAGAGTCTGAACTGCTCTGACTACACTCCTCGTAAACAGACGAATTATCTTTGTTTATTTTCGATTTGTTTGTCGTTCTGCCGAATATATGCTGTTTGTACTCCACTGCGTAATTGGTGTTATTCTGCGCGAGTGTTCTGTGGAAGTAGGCGTTCTGTTCCGGGTCCTCGGGCTCGCTGGGTTCGTTCTTGACTGCGCTGTAGAGTGAGAGATCCATTTCCTTGTCATGGTCGTGGTTGCTGACGGGGCTGGCGACGGCGGTGGCCCCGTACTCGGGGTACTCGGGCGGGTAGTTGGCCTCGGGGGCCGCGGTCGGAGGCGGGTGCGTCCTATCGATGACGCTCTGATAGCTCGGAGGATACTTCTGCGCCTCCTCGTTTTCCCTCTGAGCCACCGCCACGGCCTTGCTTATAATATCGATGACGGCATTGCAGTGCATCACCTCTCTCGCTCTGTCCGAGGGCGGTAAGCTCGGCCCGCTGTTGTACATTATGTGCGGTTCCTCCTCCGGTTTGACGGCATATTTGCTGGGATCGTAGTTTTTGATCTGCAGTAACGTGACCGCCGCCTGCCGACTCTCCAGGTTCTTCATCTCCTCTGTAGAGTCCGGAGAGCCGACCTCCGCATAATTATTCTTTGACGCGTGTTCGAAGTCGTTCTCGTGCATCGGCTTTATTAACTCTTCCAATTTTGCCGCTGTGACGTTCAGGACTTCCTATAAATAAAACAATGTTTGATCAACGAACAAACGCCTTATAGATTGTGTGATACGACGACAGCCAATGAGGTGCGCCTCACAACTTGTCACCCGTGATAGTGCTCGAGTCCTACCAGCCTACTGATAAGATAACATCGAGTAGAGATCCAGGTGGCTCTCAGTAGTCTCTATAAAATTGTGGAAAATGCATCAAATAGTATTCAAAGTGAGTGGTCAAGTAGTGAGCGGTGCGAGCGCGGAGTGTGTGAGATGTGTTTGTTTACGCATAGATTACACAAGTGACGGTGTTTCTTTGTTGTAGGTGTTGTTGATATTGTGCGTCCTAGTTTCGTGCAGCCGCGCGCTGGAGGCCGCCGATACGGGCGCTCCCTGTGATATCTCCATTAAAGATTCGAACAGCCTCACGTTGAACTGTTCGCGGCGGAACATTGATAAAATACCCGAATGGCCAAAGCAGATAAACGACTTTGAAAAAGGTAAAGGAGATAATGAAAACAGGTTATTTATCACCGCTACTATCACGCTGGCATGACGCAAAGCAAATAACTGCCCTCCAATCGAGTTTTTGTCCGCATCTTTGTGTTTTTTTTTGCAAATCTGTTTTATTAACTTCGCCATGGATAAACATCTTGTTTTTTGAAAACAATTTTCCAGATAATGTCAGTTGCTTCATAGTTCGTACCTATTTAAACAGTGCGCACCTATAACAATAGAACTATTTACATGCAGGTGGTATCATTAAGAGATAACGTTTATTGTCAGATAAAACACCAAGCTGAGAGTATTGATGCTAATCTTACAACCACCTACCTAAATGGCGACATTATAGGAGAACATTATTTATCCTTTGTGATATTTTACTAAATAACGAATATCTATTCTGTAAAGTTATTCTGCGCGGCCTGCGACTGGACAGTGGATATTTTAAAATATAGATTAGGGCTTGTAAGTTATAATTACATTATCGCACATCTACAAAAATACTTAGACTGTTTTAACAAGGTTCATCGTCGACGATACGTCATGAAATATTTTAAAAATAAGCTTGAGACTTATATGGGGTCCCAAATACTGTGTAATTAATCAATCACACTAAGTCACACTACGATAATAAGTGATAACATAACAAATTTGCCGCTTTCAATTCTAGTCTCTCCTATTAGCTAGGTACATCACGGCAAAATAAATCCGGCTGTCAACAAAAAGCGTGCTGTCTTTTATCTGCTCCTCTCTTTCTACCTATTCTATTTATTATTTATACCTGGGCTATGCTAGGCTATAATCAATTTTTGAACTTCAGCTTTTGTCGTATAATTAAATAGTAACATATACAGAGATCTGATAAAACGATTAGAACCAAATTTCAATTTTAAGAGTGTGCGGTAGAGTATAGAGTTATGCAGCCTAATATACTCGTAAAAAGATGCGCGCATTTTCAGATGGTCGAATCCTGATAACACTCTTCAACAACAGCATCACGAATGTGAGTGAGCTCGCTCCGCTGACGGACAAGAAGATCGCGATCAGCTTGAAATCCAATAAGATCGCCGAAATAGAGGACGATGCCTTCAGGAACCTCGACAGATTGGTCTACTTGGATTTGAGCAACAACCATATTTCAGGTAAACTGATCTAAAGATAGATAAAGACCTGGGGCCCGATTCAATACCCGTTAGCAGCAGTATCGAACGCTTTAACTGAAACGCTCTACAGGTAGGAACAGGAGAGGAAATTTGAAAATTTGACTATATCATCATCATATCAGCCAGTATACACCCACTACACCCACTGCTAGCTTTTAGTCTCCTCTCTAAAATCGGTTACAGTTCCTAAAATACAAGAATATCCAAAGTACTTATAAATAAACAAACTTAAAGCTTTGTGTTAATTAAAGCCGGATAAGGAACAATTCGTGAGGAGACCCGAAAGCACGTAGCATGGCTAATATAAAAGTCACCAAGGATTGACACGAGGTGTCCTCAAATTGGAGTTGGGCCAGGTTTGCTGCGTGTAATATTTATGCATTATCTGCACTAGCCACGGAAAAAATGTTGATCCGATTGGACGAAACAGTCTACATATTTCTTTCACTATAAATAATTTTCAAGATTATGCTTTCCATCGAACAAGTAAGCACATTTTTATGACAGAAATTAAATTGTTACATTATTTTTTTATATTTATCCATTAAATTTTATAACACTGAGACATAATTATATTTGAAATTTGGGACGTATGTAGACTTCTTATGCAGGCAGTGCAAGAGACTGTACATAAATTTAGTAAGAAGGCGAAAACAAAGAACGTAGAGTACGCTGTTCGTAGACAATTTTCTCTATAATATCGCCACTATGGTTAAGTTTTCTGCTATTTTATTCATTTACGACAGTCATGCTTTTATAAATCGTCGTGGGACCAATTCTTTATGGTATACGACGACTTGACGAAACGCATAGGCGTAGTTTAGTTACTATGGCTATTAGTTATTATAGTTACGGAGGTAGAAAATACAATTTAACTTTACAAGTGTTAACTTTCCGAGGTAAAACCTTGCTTCCTAATGCAGTTTCAGATTAGCGGATTAACCGAGCGGATTCGCCGCTTGTGTTTTGTTTTCTGTAGCGCGTCTTCGCGCGACAACACTCGTTGTCACGAGAGACGCCACATGCTATGACACTCGCAGGCGTTGGGCTCTTTCGAAGTTTTGCGAGTACCAATCCACCCGCGCAAGCGCGCGACAAAAATACGCTAGTCTGAAACCGCACTTATCAAATAATATTTCTTTTGGCTTTCACTATGATTATGGTCAAATCAAAAGGTTTCAAAATCATAATTTTTGAACTTTAAAATATTTTTGGCCTGATGATTAAATGTTACCATGTTGTTTGCGATAAATTAATTTGTTACGAAACGAAATTATGAACATTTATTGCGGAACGAACATTAATAAAGTATTAAGAATGCCTATATTTCCATAACTGTAATATCTTCTATATTATTTACGAGCAAGATTATGAAGTCACAGTTTTCGAAATTTTTGTTGCACCAAGTTTCGTTTCTTTCCTCGAATGATTTGAGGTATTTCCTTGCTCAGGCCTGCTCTCGGGCAAGAGAGCGAAAGGGTAAGACCACCACCACTCGGACCTAATGCGGTGGGTGGATGAATAAATAATAATTGATGATAACATCTTGAATAAGTTGAATAAAATTGACGAAAACATATAGGTGTGTAGTCATTTTATATTTTTCAACCGGCTTCAAAAAAGGGTACCGGTTCTCAATTCAATTGTTTTTTTTTATGTTTGTTACCTCAGCACTTTTTTGTTAAAAAACTAATTTAAAAAAATATTTTTTTGACTCTCAGATTGGTCCCATAGAAATTTTATGAAAATCGGTCCAGTAGTTTAGTTCTAGTATCAAAATAACTGAAAAAAAAAAGTCGTTGATTTGAACAAAATTGCGTATTTTGCTTCCCTGTGACTTTTCAGTGCTTACGGTCACTAGAAAACAATCCGATTAAAGTCGGATATTGTATGTTTCTGTAAAACCTTGATTATCACGAATGTTATCATGGAGGACAATAAATAACGGTGACATAATTATTCAAGCACCTCTTTGGTGGCTCACCACCTACACATAGTATGTCATACTTCCATAGCGACTCGAGTAAGCTTTAACAGTAAAGTTATAATCTAGTCTAGTAGGAAATAGATAATGAATGGAAAACTCAAATCATTTATCATTTCTTACTAATAAGCAATGCAGTCGCGGTATGCGGCTTCGCCTCCTTGGTTTCTGGGGGTTGAAGTAAATTCGTCATTAGACCATTTCAAATGCAAATTTTTAGTTCTATGCTTTAATAGTAAAATCGTCATCGTCAAATAAATTATTAATTTTTATGGGTAACTTCGTCATAGGTCTCTCTATCGTAGATCTTGTACAGACAGCACGAAAATATGATGAAATAAGAAATATGTTTTTTTTTATCTTAAAATCATCTCACGAAATTTATGGACGCCTCCTAATACTATTGAATTTTAGAAACCTACCGTTATTACAATTTAATAAAAAATGATAAATAAAACATTAGATATATATAAACGGTAGTATTTGTGAATTAAGAGTAAATGCATCAAACTACACTTATGCATTATGAAAATACAAAACTTAAATCCCATTCTGTTATTTTATTACACATATAAAGTCACTGAATATTCAAAGTGGCCTCTAAAATGTGAAGATTTGCAATTAAAACGTATGACGCATACATCATGATCTGTATGGTGTATAATCTCGAATAATTTACGATATTGCGAAGACCATTACCATTGTCATTAGCTTTTTCTGTTTCATAAACATAAGTTTAGGTTAAATATGTAGTAATATATTACTTTAACAAAACATAATAAAACTAGCACATAATATTTAGTTCCTGCAATACTAAAAAAGCTCATCAAAAATCCCTACCTACCTCAACATGTTTTAAATAGAGCTTAATATTAAAGAAGAAATAAATGATGCAGCTTATTTAAATTGTTGAGTAAATTTAATATTTTAAATATAATATCAACAAGCAAGACTGCCGAATAATTTACCAGATGTATCTTGTATGATATTAGTCTCATCATGATACTGATGAGACTATACTGATAATATTGATAATACAAAAGAATTGCAAGTAAATGTACGATATTCTAGAATAAAAAGCTCATTTGAAATTTATCATTATTTATAATAATGTTAAGACGGTTAATTATATAAATTTAATAGAATCTAGATTGATCATGAATCACTTCCTAGAACGACACAGGATGTAACTGTTTTGCAAAACAGGATGCTCCAAATCCCAGGAATAAGATTTCATGAACAGAATTTACTGATAATTCCCGCAAACACTCATCACATTTTGCACTTTTAGGAGACGTACTCAGAAGCGAAATCTTTCAAGGACCGTACAAGGATGGCAAATACAGTAATATCGCCTTAGAGACTCTCAACCTTGGCTACAACGAGATCCATTCTTTGGACAGATACCTGTTCCAGCATACTCCGTTCTTGACGCGACTGTACCTGAACAATAATCCGATCGAAATACTAGACTTTGTGACGCTGCTTGCACTGTCTAGTGCTACTAACCTTGAGGTAAGGTTTGAGGGAGATTTGACAAACCTTAGTACGCAACACAAAAGCGTTAAAGTAGATACGTTACTTGCACTCGACAGAACTGGTTTTTACTACAAACAAAAGGTGCATCTAGATTAGACTTTAAATTTGACATGGAAAGACTGCTACTTGCTAACGATGAGAAAATAGGATGATAAATGTTTCAGGTTCTAGATCTGTCAAAAACGGACATTGAAAACATCCCGCTGGACGCGTTCAAAGGCCTGAGGAAACTCCAGCAGATAGATCTCTCCGAGAATCGCTTTGTTACGGTGCCAGAGTCCTTAGCTCTGGTCGGCAACACCCTCGAGTACCTCACTTTCAACAACAATCCTATCGTCGAACTCAACGATGACAGTTTTGTAGGTAAAGAAAAGCTATTTCTAATCAATGCTATCAAAGCGCAGAGTTGTGATTTGATAACAAAAGATAAGCACAAGTTTCCCGTTAGATACGAGTCCATATAACAAACTCAACATACGTGTTTGCCAAAACAAAGAGAATTTATCATGTTTTCTGTTGTTATTCTGAAATCAGATGCGTTCTCAATTCATCTGATGCGATAAATGCGTAGCACAATATAAGCGAAGTAAATACTTACATATACGCTCGCTTCAGGTTTGGGGAACTTAAAGGAATTGGAAGTCGGAGAAAATACATTCTTAGAGGAAGTGAAGCGCAGTACTTTTACACCGCTGAAAAGCCTGAGAGTGTTACATCTCTGCCACAATGCCAACCTGAGATATATCAGCCACAACGCGTTCAAAGGACTCAAAGATAAATGGACCTTGAAAGAGGTGAGTTATCACGGTAATGCCACGTAGACCAGATAAACAAGGAAAAATCCTCAGAATTTAACGCAATTATTGCAATCCACATAACTGATATTATCATTACATTTTGTAATTGTATCCCAGCGTATGATCTAATGCTAAAAGCCAGCTTTTTACAAAAGTTTAATGTTATTCACAATGACGACACCGCGTGTTGTAACTGTGATTCTAATATTAGCTCATCGCAACATCGCTTATCACGCCATGGCGTTACTCTTTTCAAATAAATACGTAAGCATATTTTAATCAAATCAAATGTGCAATTCGAATTCGATTTGGCCCAGATCGTGCCGCTTACACGACAGTCGGATAACTGGGTCAGCTGATTAATCATTTCATGATGTTTTGATGATCAATCACTGATTGTAATTTATCCCAAAACTGGGACGATAGATTACTTTGATCCCTTGAAATCTTTATAACGTGTTTGAACTATATTCGTTAATCAGGCAAGAACTAAAATCATATTGCATGAGCTGAACAAACACTAGGATTTCCAAGTATGCTCCTGTAAAGTCAATACTAGTTATCTTACACACTGATAAGCGATTGTCTCCGAGAATTTTGAATTATTTTATAAAGCCTGTTCTTAATCCCAGTCATATTTAACTTACTCGTATCTCAAGATATTAAATGTCCGCGTTAACGGATGGTCGGTAAGCTGACAACGGAAAGTAGTGACGTATTCTTTAGTCGTCGGAGAGCAAAGACGGGCAGGGGCATGGCAGGGGTTACGAAAGAGTAGAGCGTAGACGGACGCAGCAGTAAACTAGGTTTATTATGCTGCGAATCATCAATGATTTCTCTATTCCACGAACACTTTAAGAGGTCATAGAGAAACGATATTTTAGTGGCGAATTCCGTGGAGGAGCTTTTCAAAATTTAGTTTTAAATTTTATTTTTTCACACATTCTTATTAAACAAAACGCTTTACGTTTCGCAAAGAAAGCTACAAATCAAATAAGGACTGTAAATAAAGCTATTAGATTTGGCCTTATCAGCATGGCCAGAAAAAGACTATCGCCTTTTGATTAACGCACTTTAATGCTATTTTTAGCTATATTTTCGTTCAACAGGTGTACCTAGATGATAACAATCTAAGCGAGCTGTCAACTGATTTGATGCCATGGAGCAGACTTGATGTTCTAGGTATGACTGGCAATAAATGGCTGTGCAACTGTGATCTAGCAAGTATTGTGACCAAGCAAGGAGCTGGAGACAAGTTCAAGCTTGGAGAAATTCCCTAGTGAGTAACTTATAATTGAATTTGGATCTATTGCAGTTGAAAGCAATGTTAATACAGAGCTGTTCTTGGCAGTATTTCATTAGATTCCATCTATTTCTCACCTAAAAAATGTTTGCCACTCAATCTTAATACTTCATTTATAAAATAAACAGATATTATTATTAAAATTCTTTATTGCACAAAAATAAAAATGACATTGCACAATGGGCGGGCTTAATGCTTTAGGCATTCTCTCCCAGCCAACCCTTGTAGGGTGGTACAGTATGGTTAGCGTGCTAATATAGATAATATATTTAGAAATTAAATTAGGAAACTAAAATATATATACCTACAAATATATATTATACTACACCTATGAATACATATGAATGTCACCTATTAATAAATATCATATCATATTAAATATATAATGTCCCTACATGTTAAGTTTTAATGAAATTTAATTCTAACAATTGTTTAGTATGTAGAGCCACAGGTTGTTCACCTGTTGCAGATATTTGATGATAATTTATAATGATTCATCAAGTGATTAAATTGAAAATGTAAAGCATGTGACTATAAAGTAAACACACTTTCTGGGAAATACAATATCCTCCAATTCAATGGTGATTCTGCTATATTATTAGCCAAATGGCTGAATTGAAAATATTAGCGTATCAACTTATATACTGATTATCTTTTTTAAGAATAATGAAGATCATAAAGCTCATCAAAGGTTGCCTGTTATTATAGCACAATAAAATATAACATGATGTGGTAAAGAGTTGAGTTTTATAATGGATATTTTATGACTGATTTGATATTTTCAGCTGTGCAGCTCCTATGAGGTTAGCTGGAGCATATGTGACCAATGTCACCCTGCCTTTCTGCCCCACCCTGGATGCTACATTTGCTTCTAGGAAAGGCTTCTCTCTCTCAGACCTGAGACCAAAGCATGTGCTGTGGAGCATTCTCGGTGTGGCCTCAGTAGTTGCTATAGGAATGCTGTTTGGTCTCCTTGTGAATGCAGTGAAAGCATTCTACAATAACAAGATAAGAACTCAACCTATTCGCTACATAAACATCAATGCTGATACCAGCTTTGCATAATACAATCTACTTATCTTTTTATTTCTTCAGTATTACATACAATGATAGAATAATATTATCTTGAACAATAAAATGTATGTTAGTGATAAAACTCATGTAAAATAAAGTACCTAATGTTACTAAATATTTGTTTTGTGAATGCAACAATCCTATACCTACTTCCTGTATACTATTTGTGTAAACTGCTAAAAATTACAAATGAAATCTCACCTCTTTAGGCCCTTGCAGCGAGTTTGCATATTGTAAATACTGTTCCAAAAGTCTTTCTGATTTATGTGACAATTCTCTGAAGGTGTGAAAATCTTCAAGTTTACGGGCACAGCTTCCACACAACACTTGAGGCAGCAAGTCCGCTGGGGAAACCTAAAAATATAAATCATTGCCTTAGTTTCACAACACCAACATTAAGTGAGGTGATGTGGCCAGTGACCTTTCACAAGCATAATCATAGATGATGAGTCATTGCAGTCAATCTGATAACACACCTATAGAAACCAACTTGTTTATTCCAACATTCTAGATTGTACAGAGAGAACAAGAATGGGAAAAGTCCCCCTGCAGATTGATTCCCTTAAAATATAAATCTAATTTTAGAAAATATTGAATTCTCAAAATAGCAATGCAGCATAATGGATGAGCATAGTGCACTGTGCAGTGGCCGTGTATTCATGTGGGTTGAAGGGAGGGGTGCAGGCAGAGTCGCGGAGAGAGCAGAGCCGATCTGATCCTTTGTTATCAGCGGAGCGCTCGCGGCTCGCGGCTGATACTGCGCGCCTGCCGCGCGCTCGCATATCATTTCCACGAACGACATTAGTCATAGGTACAGCCGAGCACTCGTCGCGTGGGCCGTAATATGATATCACAATGCGAAAATACCCAACACCCGCGAGAAAGTTAATGGCGCTTATCAGCATCCACAATCTCGTACGCTTACGCTAACTTTCACACGAGAAAACTCCACCTTTCTGGCGATCTAGCACCTAAATAAAGCAAAATAATTACCATTAGAGATAGATGTGCCATTATCATCTCGGAAAGTCGTGATTTATCCTTATCACGGTCGAAAATTGGAAGTAAAACATCACTGCAATTATCGCCACAGAATGATAAACAAAGGCGACACACTGAATGGAACTTCGGTGGCAAATTACACATATTTAGAAATTAAAACTGTAAGAAGATATCACAACGAATGAAAACATTTAGAAATAAATCCCGTAACTTAATTAAAACTAAAGGTTTTGTTGAAAATATATCTCAGCATGCGATGTGTAGAATACATCACATCGCGATTGTCAACCAAACGAACGAACAAGCCACGCACACACTGATAGTTTCTATTGTTGTTTACAGAACGCTGTCCATTTTATGCCTGTGTGTGTTATAAAAGTTTGTTCTTGTTTACATGTTGATAAAATGATAACGATAGCTTATCAACAATTTATCATAAAAATTATCATGTTCATGAATCATCAAATTATATTTATCAAGTAAACCCTATTGTCACAGAATACCTAAAAACTAACTAAGCACAGGATTATTCGGTAAATCTACGACCACGGTAAAAAATATTTTTATATTAAAGTATGAATTCAATACCATTTTTACAAATGCACATTAAATTACGACTGAGATGTGGTCTGCAGCGCGAGAATTTAAGTGAACAGTTTTTATTTATTTATCGAAGAACGTTTATTCTTCGCGTTTGGCTCCACACACATTAATGTATTTAGCCAGTGTCAAGTAAATTATCGCATTCGTGGTCAAGTTATTCACTAAACATGTTTTATTGAATTCCATTCGCCCGCCAATCAGTCAAACAAACAATCAAAGAAAGAACGCAAAAGCAAGCAAGACACAACAGTGAGAGAGATATAGGTCCACCTTTGCAATCATAGACAAGAACAAAAACTTTGGACTATCTTATGTCATTGTCATTTTTTTAGGGTTCCGTCTAAAGATGATAAGGAAACCTTATAGATATAGGAGTCCTTGTATTATACGTCCATTTTATATAGGCTCTTCGAATTTCGTAGTCAACATTATCCGTAGCCTGAATTGACCTATAAATAAACTATAGCTCTATAGCAAAACTATACATTTTTATAATTCTTACTCTTTGAACTGATCATTAGAGGCAGATAATATATTTTATTTTTCTTCCATAAAATGCCAATCCTGTCATAATATAAGTAAGCATACCTAGCTCAAAAAATAAATTTGAAATACTCCTTTTCCAAAACTTATAAAGTGCGTTACTGGCATGGCACACATCAAGACCATTCCATGAGTAGCGGCCGCCAAGTACCTTGGCGTGACGCTCGATCAACGCTTAACCTTCCAGCCTCACATCCGAAATGTGGTGAACCGTGCTAAATTTATCATTGGTTGCCTTAACTACCTCATATGCAAGAAGAGTAAAATGTCACTTAGAAATAAGTTGACCCTTTACAAAGCTTGCATTCGTCCTATACTGACATACGTTTCCGTAGTGTTTTGTCATACGTGACGCGTTGTTCGCTTACAAGCTGTGCAAAGCACGTTTTTGCGCAGAATTTCCGGAGCCCCAGGCTATATGCGAAATATAGACCTCCACCGCGATTTCGATCTCGAGTCAATTGTTCAGTTCATGAAGCGCGCCGCCCGGCGGCATTATGACCTCGCGCTCCACCATCCGAATCCTCTCATTTCGAACGGCCCCGACTATCCTAAAGACCCGCCAGTAGTCAAATCCCTCCGTAAGCCTAAACATATTCTAGGCGATCCAGATGACGACATCACCGCCGCCAATCCGGTGGCGGAAATGCAGTCATCCCGCGACAGACGTAACACTCCACAATTCGCTTACCAACCGCGCCGGTGCGGTCGGAATCTCTCTTACAGGCCCTCTACATCGTTAGGTTCGATTCCTAACGGTGCCTTGGGTCAATTGTCCAATCATCCCCTTGGCAACAGTCCAAGCTGAGGTTCGACCCACCGTTGGGTACCCTTGTGCTGTTTGCCCCAACCTAAATTTTAAGGTAGAGCGCCATCTGCGCTCACCGAGAGTCCGGTGACGCAGTAACAGCCATCTGCGGCTAACTGCATTAAACGTCCATCCGAAAAAAAAAAAAAAAAATCAAGAACTACGCATACCTACCCTGCGTTGCCGTGCCGAATGTGCCGAAGCTGAATGGGTAAAATTAATGAGACTAATGACTTGGAACCCAACCATGATGCGAGGCTTAACACATACTTAGCGATTTTGTTATTTATTTGCTAATGTAATGTATCTTCACCTAATGTAATGAATGTCATTATTGGTCACTAAGGTTTAGTTTTTGTTTTTACGATTTAATTACGATAATTAACATAATATGTATTTTTGGTGTGCTTGTTCATGTTCTTGAGTCTCGAGTTCTCGGTTCTCGTACGGAAAAACATTTTCGAGAGTAAATACTTATACCTATGTTCCAACGTGTATTGAAAACTCGTATGTACATTACAACAGATGCACACCAAGTACTCTGACTAATCTGTGATGAACACTGCAGGGAACCATCATGCATGAGCGTGCTCCATAATCAATTTAAAATCGAATCTTAATTCGTTGACCGATACAGAAGACAACGTTAAAATGAAATCGTCTACATCCCTCGCAGAAGGAACAATCAGTGATAACACCACGTCAGACACAGCTCAGCTGGTCAGCAATGACGAGGAAGCCAGCACTTCCAACTGTGCTCAACTCAACAGATCAGTTTCATACAATGTAGGTACCTTCCTGCCTGATATAGATTTTAATAGAATAGTTAAACCTTCAGTTGTGAATGTATTTAGCTCACTCCCAAAGTTGATGAATCCTCCCCAGCCAACTCAAACCTTGGAGTATTAGAACAGGGTGGGCACAACACTGATGGCATATTTGAATGGAATCCAATAGAGTCTACAGGTCTATATGTTTTGTCTGAGCAACACATAGTGTTGAACAGCTTCATGATTGCTAGGAATTTGCCCATATTGCCCATTCCATCCCTTTCCCTCCATAAGTATTGTACTTTGCTTTAACTTCTACAACTCTTTTCTAGTGGTTTCACACCACAACAACAAATACATAAACCAGACCTTTTAAAATACATCTGTGTATTAGGTACTATTGTATGATGTTAATTCTTTGTAGGAATCTGATGATGAATTGCATGGTAGTCATGGAATCAGGCGGAGAAATCCTGTGCAGAAGATTGAACCAGGATCCATGAATGTTCTCTCTGCCAAATATGAAGTAAGTATCATAACTCATGTTGAATTATTTATAATTCAGTATGTCCATGTTGTCCATATCTTTTTAAAAATAGTTTATTTTTCATTTACCTAAATGAAAACAAGATTAGTAGTTGTGGTTTTTTTTGAGAAGCAAAACATTCATCAACCAACTAAATATAATATATAATAGTTGACGACACCGTGGCTTAGTTGATAGTGGCCCTGCCCACGAAGATTGGTGTTCCGGGTTCGATCCCCGGCTGGGGCAAATATTTGTGTGACGAACACAAATGTTTGTTCTCGGGTCTTGGATGTTGTGATGTCTTGTATGTGTCCATGCCACCTGCGACACAGGGAATCCTAGTGCAGGGGTGTGAGTGTGTGAATGTTTCTGTATGATTATGTAAATTAAAAAAAAAAAAATTTTGATCAACAGTGCCAATCCAATTTAAAGGATGCCTGGAATGAATCATACAATAGTTATAGGGCCACCCAGTTTCCACTATTATGTAACATAGATTCTTACTTTTTATGTTATCTTTCATTGTGGTGGTGTGCAATATAGAAATATCTAACTACATACCTGTCCATTCTCACAAACTTTTCATGGTTTTAGTAGGATGTAATTAATTATTCTTTCAGAGTTTAGATTACGACACATGTGAGAACCACTTGATGCTTGATGAAGAAAGGAAACGAGGGTATGCCTTTGTAGTCTGGAAAGACATTCTTCGCTGGTTCATAATACTGCTCATCGGAGTGATCACAGCTTTGATAGCATTCTTCATAGACATCTGCATAGAAGTATTCTCCAATATAAAATACAGCGAACTAAAAAAATGTATCCTTTTCAATAACACACACAATTATTATTATTGTTTTAATTAACTTAACTCTTGTTTAGAATTTTAGTATCTAAACCAAAGCGCCGAAAACAGAAAACCCAAGTCAGAACTCGACACGTGTTTCGCCTCTACACGAGGCATCCTCAGGAGATCTGAAACGAGAGTATATAGAAATTGAGCAGATTTATTACTAAATATTAAAGCCCTAGTAGCCTACATTTCTTAAATGTAATCCAACCTTATTCTACTATTTTACCATAATCTAATTTCCTGAACAGTACCTACAGCTGTAGATAAATATGTATTACAAGACCGCCTATACATTCCATATTTGCTGTGGGTGTTATCAAATATATGTGTAGTTTTCATTGGTTCTATGCTCGTTGCATATGTAGAGGTAAGAAAAAGTCCAAGCGAACTAACGCGACGCATCAAATGACGCGCTATTAAAACGCTGATAAATTAATTTCTTATCAACATGTTTGTTTAATGAAAATTTGTAGAAACTTTACGATTAACTTCTAACAGAACAGTTAGAACTTATTAATTAGTTAATAATGAATAAGTAAAGAATATAATAAATGTGCCTTCACCCACTAAATTATAATAATAGTATTATGGGAACCAGATAACTGATACAAATGCTTTTTTTTTTTGGAAATGCATACATAGAAAACACCCAGACTCGGGACAGACACCGATGGTCATCGCACAAATGTTTGTCCTGTAGCGGGAATCGAACCCACAACACACGGCGAGGCAGCCCAACGCACTTGCCACTCGACCAATCGTGTCGTCAAAGAATTTACGACTAAGCGAATCATTAGTCTGTTAGTATAAAATTCTTACAGTTTTGCTGTTCAAGTCCAGCTGTGGTCGAAAATTAATTTACTATAATTTTACAGCCAGTGGCAGCGGGCAGTGGCATCCCTCAAGTGAAATGTTACTTGAACGGTGTAAAGGTACCGAGAGTGGTGCGCATCAAGACTCTTATTGTGAAAGCTGTTGGAGTTATCACAGCCGTGGTCGGAGGATTGGCTGGAGGAAAGGTAAGTTCCGAACCACCTTTTTTTATCTTGATAAAGGTTTGCGCGTTTGGGCAGTGAACACAATCTCATCTGATGGTAAGTGACAATGCTATCGACGATGAAATACGATTGCCTGTTCACTTTCAATTAAATATACGAGGCCGGCAGCTAGACATTGCCGGCAGAAATAAAACTACTGGATTATTCACCATTGCTTTCGAGAAAGGATAGGATAGGTTTTTAAAACAATTGTTAAAGTAACTTATAATGAATAGGATGCCTGAAGACGGACGGCGTCATCGGGGTCGGCCGCGCAAATGTTGGCGAGACGATCTCATAGCCTTCGATAGGGAATGGTGGGAAACTGCTAAAGACCGTGAAGAGCGGAAAGATTTGGAGGCATTTGCCCAACAATGGGACAGCATAGGCTGATAAAAAAAATATTATATAACTCGATTAATTTGGATAGTTTAATGCTCTATTTCAACTATGACTAAAGCCTTATAATATTTTTTTCCTACTAAATCGGTTACGGCATTTAGTAAACTTTCTTTGTACAAGGTTTGTGTTAGCAATAATTTCTAACAGAAGCACAAAAGTTCCACTTATATAACCCAAAGCCAATATCAGAAAACCAGCTTCGAGGTGTTGTAGCGATAGAGATTTCACATCGGGTTTCTCCGTGAGTATTTCACGTAGCAAATTTGCTCTACGTTTTCCATTGAAGTGCGCAAATCTTCGCCTTAGAGCTTCATTGAACCCGATTTGCTTGAAAATCTCTAACGTTTCTGAGAACGTCTTCATAAACGCAAATCCTCGTAGAGCGACCATTTCTACTGGGAAGGAAAACATGTTCATATCTAAAGCATAGTATCTATAGTTGCCAAAACTGTCGCTCAGTTCGGGCATGACGGCGGATATGTGCGCCAGTTCGAGGCGACTGCACAAAAGCGAGAAGTTCCTATGAACAGTGACGTCCAACATAGCTTTCGAATTATCATACACATTTGTCCAATTATCGAAGATGATTTTATCAAATAAGTCAGAAGAATTTACAAACAAATCGTGAAGCTCCTCAAATCCGCCGAATTCCAAGCCGCTTTCTACCAACTCCTTAACGTTGTGTATCTGATAATCAAAACTTGGATTCTTCAACACGTCGATTAACTTAGTTTGATAGCCCGTTATGACTAAGATGCAGTAAACGTTAAAGACAGAGAAAAATATACGCAAACTCTGTCTTTTCGGGCGAATGTAGCACGAGAATCCCAGGGAACAAATCCAAGCGTTCATGAAGCTATGGCCGAGAGACTTGTTGTACGCGGAGTCTCGACTTAGTTGCCCCAAGATTCTCCAAAACAGAGCCGAGACAATGAAACACACGATTGCCGAATACCACACTTCTCTCTTGAATATAATTGTCAAAGCGACCCATGGTGGTGAATGATACGCTCTTGGCACCACCCATGTATAAGAATCAGCTAAATACGATGAACTACACTCGAAATCCTCGTGGATTTCATAGTCGGGAAATAAACCGCCCATGAGTAACTGTCCTTTCTTCAATGTAAGAAGTTTAATCGCTCCATCCCATTCTCCCATTTCTCTCTCGCCGCGAAATGCATTCACAATGTTATATCTCGTTTTGAAGTTGTAAGTTTTGGCTAGTTCATCGATGAGTATCCGCTCTATGTTCGAGTCTTCAGCGTCCGTGCTTACGAACGGTTGCCTTTCTAAAGCTATGATGTTTAACGTGCATCCTTTCATGTCTTTCGGAAGTACTCTTTCAAATGCTGTATTGTCATTCAAAACTCCTTTCACGCACATGTTTTGTACGTGCAGTCGGTTATGGGCAGTCTCGTTGTAGTGGCCACAGAATTTGGGAGGATCGAACGGTTTCCAACTGTACACGATTGCGTTGCGAATCTTTTTTGCATGAGGAACGATCACAACAATTCCTGTGGCGTTATATCTGAAAAGACACGTGAGCATTCGCTCTACATATTTGACATTTTCCGAGTCTTTATCGAAGTTGAAGAGTAAAATAAAGAACTTTGCGTTTGGGTTCCAGCTGCGGGATCGTAGAAGTCTTCCTGCTACATATGGAAAATCATCATAAGTGTCTATGACGATTACGAAGAATGCCGGCATAGGTTTTACATCGGAACTATCGATGTGTAAAATGCTAAGGTTTTCATCATAATAATCGCATATATTGACGTCTTCTTCCTCTGGGTTCATAACTTCTATTGCAAAAGTCCCCATACCGTTAATTCTCTTCAAAATTTCTGATTGAATTTTCGATACTGATGTGCTGTAGTAATCTGAGTTGGCGAAGATCAACACACTCGGTTCTTTAAAGTTAATTTCTATTAATCTACTGAGGCAATTAGTGAAGTCGTTTACCACAGTTGGGCCATCGGGGTTCACTTTTGCTCTTACCGCAATCGCGAAAAAGAACATTGTCACAAGATACTGCATAATCACTGCAGTGGTTTTAAATTACTCGTAAAACCATTCGTGTGAAAACTGTTTTAAATAAATTTGTAGTTGATTTATGACTCGTTATGGATAGCGTGCGAAAGTAAATGTATTAGTCTTTATCTACACATCGATCTCTACTCAGTCGTTAGGTATATGAATGCATGAACTAAGAGCTTCTATTCACGGTATTTTATTTTGAACTCATATTATTTATTGACCCTGCTTTGTTTATTAATATTGGTATGTAGTTTGTTTTACCTAACGGTTTATTCAAATGTTACTCGTACTTCTGTAAAGAAAAGCGTACGCTTACGCATACATACTTAGTAAATGTTGAAACAGGGATATGGATCTCAATGAGCTCATCTTGTCCGCATTACAATCAAATTAATCAGACACATTATAATTCCGTTTGTCTTTTTATAGGATTTATGGTATACTTGTTTTATTCCATACTAGCTGACGCCCGCAACTTCGTTTGCATTGCGAATTAAAATACATTTCGTAGTACGCGTCTGCACTAATTGACGTATGTATACACCCAAGTTTCAAGCCTCTACATTCAGCGGTTTGGCCTGTACGTCTGTCTGTCAGTCAGGACTTTTATATTATATTGATAAATTATTTTATATATTTTTCTATGGGTATTATTGTAATTTTGCAGGAAGGGCCTATGATCCACAGTGGGGCGGTGGTAGCAGCGGGTATTTCGCAAGGCAAGAGCACCACGTTCAACAAAGACTTCAAGATATTCCAGTACTTCAGGGAAGACCATGAGAAACGCGACTTTGTTTCGGCGGGCGCGGCCGCAGGCGTGTCTGCTGCTTTTGGGGCGCCTATTGGTAACAGGCTATTAGAAGTACCTTTTAGTAGTAGTACTAGATCGAGTCGAGTGTAACGGTCAGTTACCGGAAAAGAAAAGATCCAGTAGCTGGATCCAGCGTCACTGGGTTTCCTCGCTGATCGCCACTGTTTCAAAGTAAACACACGCTGTATTAGATGCAAACGTGTTTACATTGATACAGTGGCGATCCCAGGACGGAAACCCAGTGATGCTCACTCAGTCATGTCAGTCTTTTTTTTTTGTGTTTTCCTAACTGGTAGACTTATTATCTATCTCATCCATACCTTTCGGTTCAATCGGTTGAGTAGTTTTGTGTGTTAAAGAATCCACCATCCATCGGCATCGGTCCGTTCACAAAAAGTATCGCATTATTATATTAATAGAGCATAATTAATATATTTTTATTGACCTCGCGGTCAAATTTTTTCTTTGATTTTTTTTTATCCTGTGTTCCGCCGCCTCCATCTTTGATTAATACTGTCATTCTTGGTGTTCTCTAAAAAGATAAAGATAAGATAAAGTTTATTTTCCAAAAAAAGATCTTAATACTATGTTTACAATTTGTGTTAAAAATGCAGAACCTTTCTAATTTAATTAAGAACTAAGATCTTTGTACAGGTCTATTTAAAGACTTCTCGGTCTAAGCTAAGTATAGATATACTTGTGATATAGACCCGAGAGATCCCTACTTCGGCCGGTGGAGCAGATAAGTTTTTAATTACTCTAGGTAGGTGTTATTCATTAACAACTTTAATAGTGTAAAAAAAAAAAGTGAAAATATACTAAAGAGCCAAGAGAGAAGAAAAAAGTGAAAATTACTAGCCGCAGTCATTTTGTAGAAAAATGTATGTGTCTGTGTTTATTGAATTTTATGTGTGAGGATAATAGGAACACACCGTTATAAATCTATGCAAGGACTATACCTACTCTACGTATTGTAAAAAAAAATATTGCAAACTCTTTGTAGGTGGAGTTCTATTCTCTTTGGAGGAAGGCACCAGTTTTTGGAACCAAGCTCTGACATGGCGAACCTTCTTTGGAACTGTTGTGTCTACCTTCACTCTGAACTGTGCGCTGTCGGCGTACCACGGACGGCCCGGCGAATTGAGCTACCCAGGTATGCCTTATTGTTAGCTTTGACATTACAATGTCGGTAGTAGGTTTCTTATACCGTGCCACGGAGCCTGATCGTCGATTCTTTTCATCCATATTTCACGACGTTAATACTTACCGAGGTTAGCTGGACGAAAATGCTATAGCATTTAGTTTTCCTTTGTACTACTTGTTTATTCATAATGCATTAAAGGGTTAAATATTATCAGAAATTAAATAAATAATTAGAATACAATTATTACACTAATGAAAAAATATATAAAATAGCACTTACACCTCACCATACCCGCAGACCTACTTAACACGCTACAGAAAGTTGTACAAACTGTTGACTTTTCTGTGATGGAAACAATACGATTGTGATTGTCAGAAATGTTCGTGATTGGGCCTCTGAAGGGCGCCTGTCCTAAAATTTATAACAGTTCCAACAGGCCATAAAGTGTGAATTTGGTTCCAGGTCTTCTAAACTTGGGTAAGATGGAACCTTTCCCGTTTCAATTCTATGAGCTGCCGGTGTTCATGTTCTTTGGCGCGGTGGGTGGTCTTCTCGGCGCTCTGTGGAATCATATCAACTACAAACTGGCTGTGTTTAGGATACGGTAAGTTTAATTCAAACATTGTTAATCCATCTCGTGGGCACCACCCAAATTAAGTCCTTAGCAACAGAGTGTTGCGAAAGCGAAAACTGCTCGTCTATCAAAAAATAAATAAATAAAGGGAAAATTCACGGACCGTATTTTTGAAGGAATGGTTGGATATGTTACGAATATGAAGCGATAAATCTTTTAGGATGCATTTACTAAAGTTTATAACTATGCGTGTATCATGTATCTAATGCTTAAATACAGTCTTGACTTGACTGTTGCAAAAATAAAGATTTTTTATTTTATTTTATTTTTTACTTAGTGTATTTACGTCCCAATTATGGAGAAAATGAAGTGAAGGGAAGATCTTGGAATTCGCTTATCAATCTTCATGAAATTTAGCAGATACCATAAAGGTTTCTGAGTTCTTATATGAACTTAATCGGTTTAGGATTTAGGTGTTTTTAGTACGGAATTAATGTAATGTCAAATGTGACTTGTGATGGTGGCAGGTACGTGACGTCACCGTGGCTGCGCGTGGTGGAAGCCTGTTTGGTGGCGGCCTCGAGTGCCACCTGCGGATTCCTCATGATGTTCTTGCTGAACGACTGTCGGCCTTTAGGGGAGGACCCTACCAAAGTACCCTTGCAGGTAAGAATACAATCATAACCGCCATTCAAATTCAAAATCTTTATTTCTATAAACATAATATTATAGAAGGATCCAATGCGTTTTATTTAGACATTTATATACAATCTAAAATCACAACAGAACACAATAAATATAAAAGACACACAATAAAAAAGAAACACTAATGTATACCTTGATAGTATATTGATACTTGTAAGTATCTATCTTATTGTATGTCCTATCAGGATAAACTGTTGTTTCCTACTAAAAATATGTTAAGGGGAATCCTCAAATGGAATTCGGATACAAAATGTTTCGGACAAATACTCAAAAATACGCCGTATTATAGTAATTTCTTCACACTATTCGTTTCGTCCATATTTTTTAATTTCGTTAACAAAAAAAGTGAAAGGTTTCATACTCTAATTAAGATTATTTTACGTGTTTTAAAATTAACCCTACTAACTTAAAAACACGTATAAAATCTAAATTTAAGTAAGAAACCCTTCATTTTATTTGTTGACGAAATCAAAAAACATGGACAAAATGAATAGTGTGAAGAAATTACTATAATATGGCGTACTTTTTGAGTATTTGTTCGAAACATTTTGTATGGAATTCAGATTTGAGGATTACCCTTAAGATCTTTTTGTACACAGTTTTATACAATAAATGTTTCTTGTTTCTTGAATAATTAATAATTAAAAAAAAGAAACACTAACACACTATTTACAACTTTATGTTATTATTTGCTCTACACATACACACGATGTTCTCGTAAACTCAACAAAGCGTTCAACGACGGCCCTAGACGTAGACGGTTTGCACATTGTAGTGTAAATGTACGGACCAGATACAAATAAGCCTCGACTTACGTCCGCGTCCCATAATAATTTTTGTCTGTCTATTTTTGAGTGTTGTGCAAGCCTGTAACTGGTCCACATTTTAGATATTTATATTTTTAAGTGTTGTTCATACTTAATGTGAATTACATGTGTGCTGTTGGCATTTGCCTTAATAAAAATTATGTTCGCACCTTTATTTCAGCTATACTGTGCCGACGGAGAATACAACGCGCTCGCCGCCATCTGGTTCCAAACGCCCGAGGCGTCTGTGCGCTCGTTCCTCCACGACCCCATGGGTTCCTACAAGCCACTGTCCATACTTCTATTCGTGGTGTGCTACTTCCTCCTGTCGACGTGGACGTTTGGCCTCGCGGTGTCAAGTGGCCTGTTCATTCCAAATCTGCTGACGGGCGCGGCGTGGGGACGTCTGCTGGCTATACTTATACAGTACATGCTGCCGTCTAATGTGAGTGAATAATTTAACTTATACATACTTTGATGGATTTAACAGCTAGTTCATCTTGATTGGTGGTATAAAGCGTCGATGCCTTACAAGCTTTTTTACAAGCTGATTGTTGCCGAGTTTAAAAACTAGCGTTTGAGCGTGTTACCGTTTGTTGATGACACACACTATACACTTTCTACACGCTCAGAAGCGAACTAGTGAGTGTGTAATACGCAAAGATACTCGCTACAAGCCAACCCGCCAGCGAGTGGCGTGTAAATTGGCCCGGCTTGTGCAGAAGCAGATTGTAATTGATATTGATGGATGGATGTTTTAGACACTTAATCACAAAGTACTGTACCGATTTAACTGAAATTCGGTATGGATGTAATTAAATTTAAATTAATTTTAATTCAGCCGAATTGAGAACCTCCTCCTTTTTTGAAGTCGGTTGAAAAGGACGGTGACATATGTATGTATATGGGTAGGTAAAGAACTACAAAATCGATTGAAACTTGATGGATTTTGTAAAACGAGGTATCGAATGATTCGCCTTGGTCATAGGGTTAAAGTATCTAACAATCCTGTATTACGATGTTTGAGCAGCCGAGTTTTTGTTTTTTAATTTATTTGCCTTAACAGACGATCAACCCAGCTAAATACGCGCTGGTCGGCGCGGCGGCTCAACTGGGCGGCGTGGTGCGCATGACGATATCCCTCACCGTCATCATCATCGAGACCACGGGCCAGATCTCCAACGCGCTGCCCGTCATCATCACGCTCGTCGTCGCTAAATGGGTCGGCGATTTCTTCAATGAGGTTTGTTTATGATTTGTGTAAACAACTGACGATCGAAGCGTTCCCCTGATGTAAAGTGACGGCCGAAGCGTTCTCCTGGTTGTAAGCGTCTGCCCATGACCAAGGCAGTGCTACTGTAGTGCTCTGGGCGACGTGGTGCATATGATGATATCCCTCACCGTCATCATCATCGAGACCACGGGCCAGATCTCCAACGCGCTGCCCGTCATCATCACGCTCGTCGTCGCTAAATGGGTCGGCGATTTCTTCAATGAGGTTTGTTTATGATTTGTGTAAACAACTGACGATCGAAGCGTTCCCCTGATGTAAAGTGACGGCCGAAGCGTTCTCCTGGTTGTAAGCGTCTGCCCATGACCAAGGCAGTGCTACTGTAGTGCTCTGGGCGACGTGGTGCATATGATGATATCCCTCACCGTCATCATCATCGAGACCACGGGCCAGATCTCCAACGCGCTGCCCGTCATCATCACGCTCGTCGTCGCTAAATGGGTCGGCGATTTCTTCAATGAGGTTTGTTTATGATTTGTGTAAACAACTGACGATCGAAGCGTTCCCCTGATGTAAAGTGACGGCCGAAGCGTTCTCCTGGTTGTAAGCGTCTGCCCATGACCAAGGCAATGCTACTGTAGTGCTCTGGGCGACGTGGTGCATATGATGATATCCCTCACCGTCATCATCATCGAGACCACGGGCCAGATCTCCAACGCGCTGCCCGTCATCATTACGCTCGTCGTCGCTAAATGGGTCGGGGATTTCTTCAATGAGGTTCGTTAATGATTTGTGTTAACTAGTGACGAGACGAAGCGTTCGTTTGCCCTTGACCAAAGCAGTGGTAACATTTAGTGAATAATACCTCTTTCGGCTTTCTCTGGAACAGCGAACAAGGCAGCTCTCTCAGTGACTTTGGCAGTTGATTATTTAAATAGAAGCTGTCCAGAATATGATTTTATGCTGTAATGTTTACACTTGCTGCTTGGCCGCAGAATACCTGTTACTGTGTTTCTTTCTACCATATCTATCTAGGCGATATATTATACACTGCAAAGGACTCCCAATTTCAAAATGGCGGCTGAAACTGCAAACTAACCAATGAAATCTTAATCAACTTCGATAAATGTGATTTTCCTACACTGAGGCTATATTTATTTTTTTCGTATAGGGTATCTACGACATCCACATCCAGTTAGCGGCGGTGCCTCTCCTGGCCTGGGAACCCCCGCCACTGGCGCACAACATCTACGCGTCGGAAGTGATGTCACATCCGGTGTTCGCGCTGCGCACCAACGAGAATGTTGGCCATATTGTGGAGATCCTCAAACTAGTCTCGTATAACGGTTTCCCTGTTGTAGACCCGCCGTCTTCTGATGACGTAAGTTTTTCTTTTAAATCTATATCGAAGATACAAAACTCACTTTTGTCTGGTGCCTTTACCACTACGTGTATATTAGTACTCTGTGGGTAGTGGCCACTAGCGACGCATGTATTCCTCGACCTCCACTATTTTAGCATCTAATGACGTCCAAGCCTATTTATTACTGACTACTGTAATGTTCTTAAACAGCTCGAGATAACCACATACAAGCGTCTCCGCGGCCTGATACTGCGCTCGCAGCTGATAGTGCTGATCCAACACAAGATCTACAACGAGAACGCGAACACAACCTGGTCCAACACCAACGTGGATATGAACATGTTCAGGCAGGAGTATCCGCGGTATCCCTCCATTGATCAGGTAACGCAATCCACAGTCGGTACGCACTCAATCTGTATGTTTTAGCCCTTAGGTACTTAATACTTTGTGTGGAAGAATTTACGGGAGGCCTACGCTGCAGAGGAGGAGGAGTACTAAGATAAGATAGTACACACGTATGTTCAGGAAGCAGTCAGAAATTGAGGCTTTTTTATATTATTTTATAGGTACAGTCGCGTGCAATAATATGTATACAACCGAACACCATACTAAATTGCAATAAGATGTAACCAATCTTGAATTCCAAAAATATGTAAACATGTTGCCGTTGCATTAAACTTTTCAAAGGAATTAATGACTACATTTTAAGTCATTATTTCCTTTGAAAAGTTGCATAAATATGTACTTATACAATTTTTTTTTATAATTTAATGCATGATTGGTTATGTACATTTAGTTTTAAAATGAATCATGGACTGAATGAGGTATGAGTTCTGTACAAGTCCAAGTTGTGCTGAAAATTGTATCTATAGTGTATTTTGATTACCCGAAGTTTTCAAAATCTGCACAACTTATCAGAACCTACATTGAACTGTTTTTTCCTAGCTGAAGCTCGCAGACTGGGAGAAGACGTGTACCATTGACCTGCGTCCGTTCATGAATCCATCACCGTACACGCTGCCGCATCGCGCCTCGCTGCCTCGCATGTTCCGACTGTTCAGAGCCCTCGGCCTGCGCCACCTGCCCATTGTCAACGATGTCAACGAGGTAACCTATTATACCGGCTATAGAAGTAGAACGCACACAGAATAGAAATATATTTTCCCACCTTTATCTAGACTAGGCACGCACACAATAGAATGGCGATCTAAAATCTTGCAGGAAGTTAATTTGAAACATTAACTTACAATTGTTCGGGGCAATTAAAGGTAAACAAACAATACCATGTTAAAAAAGAACAAAATTATTAAAAAAAAGCCAACACTGTGCGTCAGACATCAGCCAAAGCTGCTCATCTATCAACAAATAAATATATTATGGGTGGTTTTGTTCTCATTTTGTCCACAAGCCACAATGTTCCAATTTAATCTGGGCAATGTTATCCTTCCTCATATATTTATCAAATAAAAAACCGTTCCTTATAGAAAAAAAACCATCAATATCCTTCCTTATTTATCCACTGATAAAAGTAAAGTCTGTAAATATACTAGAGTGGTTATATTTGTGTTTATTTCAGGTTGTTGGCATGGTGACCCGTAAGGACATCGCCCGGTACCGCGTTTGGAGACACGGCACCCACATGGGCATGGAAGAACTGATACTGTCTAGCGAAATCTAATCATCCCTTCTCTGCTGGGGATAGGGCAGCAAAGATTGATTAACCAATGAAACTTCCAGTACAATTGATTGATCATTCGAGTCGAGAACTACCAGTCTCTCAATCAGTTGGAATATGTGTGGACTTTACTAGAAAGGGGATAATATAGTAATCAATGTGGCCACAAGTTAGGTTACATAAAATAACACCAATTCAATAAAATTGAACCACATTGATGATTAACTGAATACATATGTAGGTACATTTTGCTAAAATAAATCAATTTATTAGGATTTGAAGCCAAAAATGTAAAGAAATTAATCTTTATCTTATGACTAATGTAGACCTTATTTTATAAGTGTTTTTTATAAGGAAGAAAACTGCAGTGATTATGTAAAGATATTAAAATCAAAAGGCACAGAAACATTTTATTCACACTTATTTATTATATTTATGACATAATTGTGATATTACAATAAGATGTTAAATGTAAGTTATAATGAATAAAGTCTATATAAATGGTTTATCATTTTATCATTTATTACAACACAACATAATTACATACAAGCATAAAACACTCTCTTGAAACTAATATTGTAATGGTGAAAAACTCCCATGAAGGTACTTATCTATACTCATGGGGTGTAGGTACTTAATGCCACCCTGGAGAGCAATAACACAGAACATGAAAGAGAGTCCTTATTTGCATGAATACCAAAGATATTACTTATGTTTCCACTATGTATTGTGTAAGACAGTTTGATGAGGTCAGTTGTTTACAAACAACTCCCATCCAATGCCGGCCCACAAGTTTATGAACAACACCACAGGCAGAATGATCAATATCAACAGGATATAATTCACATATTCGTCCATTTTATATATCTTCATATAAATACTTATAATCCACTGATGAATATTGTTGGATGTCGCGGAAAAGTATTGTTTTCTGATCTAATTTAACGAGATCAAGTAATTTTCTAACCTATAATTCTGACGACTAAGCTGTCAAGTCAAACAAACGTCACTTGAACTTCGGACGTCATCACCTAAGTGGTCACGACCTTGGGAAGCAAGGTAAGGTAAAGGTCGAGGTACCTCTTCACCCTGGCTTCAACTTCGGAAGCTACTACTAGTCTTTATGATTTGCTCCTCTTGCCTGGCTTT
Source organism: Lobophora halterata (assembly GCA_932526365.1). NCBI lineage: Eukaryota > Metazoa > Arthropoda > Insecta > Lepidoptera > Geometridae > Lobophora > Lobophora halterata. Next base: position 7,720,928 of record OW052012.1, read on the forward strand.
GTGGAACATTACGTAAAAAAGTCTTTCGACGGAATGGGAAGAAAATTATACATACCTAACTATAATTTTCGTTTAACAGAGATTCGCTGTTATCTAATTGCGTTACGTTACGTCAATGAAAAATAATTGTGAATAAAGACATGATAATTAATAAATACCATTATTTAAAATAAAAGTTCAAATAACAATCAATGGTCATGATTAAAAATATTAAAATCTAAAGGCATTAAACTTAAAATCTCATCCAAGCATATAAAATAATCATAATAAATATCTAAGAACCTTAGCTCATGCAATTAAAAATAAATGTCATACTTATAACTAAATTATAACTTGTATGTACGGAAAAGGCAATTTATCGCCTGATGAGCATCTCTGAAATATCTCGGCTTATCGACTCTCACAATTCCATAGTCAGGGTCAACATTAGGTAGAAAACTATTGTTAGGTGAACTACTGCATGTGCTTACATTGTTATTGTGCGAAATCTTGACGAATTTATTTCTGACTGTGTTTTCAGTAATTCGTTTCATTTTCTCCACATTGTTCTTGATAGTGGTGCACATTTTGTGGTTTTCGGGAAGATGAAGGAATTCTGCCAAGTCCTAAAAAAATCAATTTAATAATTAGTAAAATAACAACACATAACATCCTCAACAACAACAACTAACTAAAGCTTCCTTTTAAAGCTTTTTTAAGGTTCCTTTTATAATGTATGTTTCTTCGGGGTGTACAATAAAGTGTTACTAACTAACTACTACAGTACCTACAAATAAAAAGATACAACTTACATTTTTCACATCTTCATATTTAGAGAAAAGCCAGAGATGAGTTGCTAGGATACAGAATAGCTGCATTTCGGTGCTACTGAATCGAAGCATGAACTTCAAAATGTCCGACATACGCTCTCTCTGAAAAAAAAAATGGGTATTCATCAAAGATGACTAAGGTGGCGTGGCGAAAAGACTATGAGAAGTCAAAAATTTAAACCTTAATTCTTATGACATACAGCATACGGTAGCGGCCACGAGAGCCGTGCTTTCTTAAAACTTTTAAGAAAATCTTAACTAAATTCTGACACAAAAATGATAAGCCTAGCTTTAATTCAAGTTTAAGGAATTTATGGCTGATTGCTATATAAGTTTTTACTATTTTTAACTAATTGCCCTGTAAATCGTAAAGCGTTTCTCAAAAATTTAAAATTTGGGCCCTCAGTTCAGATGCTCACCCTGCGCGGGAGTCGCGCTTCGTTCGGCAACGTGACGCGCCCCGCATTTTCAACCATATGTTTTCAATCAATTACATTAAGGTTTTGTTTAAATCATCATCTTATCAGTATCTTCGCCACGCCTCCGCAAGTGTGCGCTGGGGCTAACATAACCCTTATATGCTTCCCACCTAATAAATCGTTGTTTGTCTTCATATGGTAATACCAAATCTGAACAAAACACATATAATATGTGAAAATAGAAGCCACGATCGAGAAGTCGTTTTCCCCGAAAACAGACTATAGATCTACTTATATGGCTTGCCAAGGTCTACTATAATAGACATTCGTAAATTTATATAAGAACGTATTACTTTATTTATAACGTAGACCTTGGCTAGCCATATATGTAGATCTATAGTCTGTTTTCGGGGAAAACGACTTCTCGATCGTGGCTTCTATTTTCACATATTATATGTGTTTTGTTCAGATATCATTACTTTTTCTAAATAAATTTATTACTATTTAAAGGTATATAGGTTAGGTACCTACTATAATTATAATAGTTACCTACCTATTTGTTTTCCTTACTTACACACCACCATCATCGCCTCTAAATGTATGTAGGTAGGTAAAAATACAATAAGTTAAGTACCTAACCTACCTAAATAGCGTAAATAAGGTGTGGGTTGTAGGTAGTAAGTACATATGTGCCGGGAGATTAAAGTGTTTTCCCACAATTTGCATTTCCACTAGCTGGCGTTTATCTGGGCTTTTGTAAATATTTTTTAAATTATTGTTATTAAAGTAAGTACATAAAACGATAAAAACAATCTTTCGTCATGGAAATGGAAATATTCTGCAAAAATTTGCAAGGCAATTGCTCTCATAATTTGCAAGGCGCTAAATTTTCCTCATAAAATCGAATAATTTGAAAAAAAATTCAAATCTTATAAATTTACTGTTTTCTGATTTTTTCCTTTGTATACACACAAATACCTAGCTGGATGCCAAATTTGAACTTTCTAGGTCATCTGGAAGTGGGTTAGGTTTTACGTCTATATGTCAGTCAATCAGTGATAAAAATGACGATTTTTCAACGTTAATATCTAAATAACCGTATAAGCTGTGTTTATGAAATTTGAGGTACTTCCTTAACTCCGGGCTTTCAATACATAAATCAAATTTGGTGTGTTTATATTGATTAGTTTTTTAGCAATGACAAGGTCAAAAGTGGCTCCAAATGGTTCGTGTAAACTTACACACAGTGCTACCCGCCAGTTCGCTGGGCCTGACCGTGGCTGGACACACTGTCGTGTGTCGAGATTAGATATATCTAAACGCAGACACGTTTAAATAAGGGTTAACGCCTGAAAAAAATATGCAGAGTTCTTTCTTACCGCATAGATCATCGGCCCGGTGACCTTGTACCGGGTGAGGTTGACGCTGATAGCGGCGGCAGAGCTGAGCACCTCGATGCTGGATATGGAGCGGTTCATCGTGCACATGTAGTCGTGGATGCGATTGACCACTGCGGCTGCGTTTTTGTGGTAAAACATAGGGTATACTTCGGTTAGAAGTTCTGAAACATGAAATGAAAATTGCTAGAAGTATGCTACATGGAAATAATATATCGCACAAATATTTTGGGGGCGGGTTTTTATTGTTAAAAAACTTGGCAACACAAATCGAGTCATTTGAATCTATGTAGCTTACATACATACATACTTAAGTTTTACCAATTTTGGCCAGTTGATTTTAAGCAGTTTTAAGGGGAATCCTCAAGACAAATTTCCATACAAAATGTTTCGGACAAATACTCAAGAAGTACGCCGTATTATAGTAATTTCTTCACACTATTCGTTTCGTCTATGTTTTTTTGATTTCGTCAACAAAAAAAGTTAAAGGTTTCATACTTTAATTTAGATTTTATACGTGTTTTAAAATTAACCCTACTAACTTAAATTATTGAGGATTAGCCTTTAAGAGTTAGACCGCAAAGAAATTGTAACTACGTACAAATTAGACCACTCATAACTCGCAACATTGTGTCTTTACCGTTTGGTTAGTTACACGCATTTTGGTAGGTACCTAAGTTTAATCAACAAATTATACAAATATATTTAGTAATAAATCCGCTTAATTTCTAAACAAAGGTTTTAATTAACTTAACTTTAGTTCAACTAAACCAAAGAGTCAACGAACAGAAAACCAAAGTTTAAAGATACACGGCGAGTCCACACCTCCTGATGATGCCTCGTGTAGAGGCGAAACACGTGTCGTATCTTTAAACTTTGGTTTTCTGTTCGTTGACTCTTTGGTTTAGTTGAACTAAAGTTAAGTTAATTAAAACCTTTGTTTAGAAATTAAGCGGATTTATTACTAAATATATTTGTATAATTTGTTGATATTTATGGATTTCCGCAAAGTAACGCCTGAATCAATCAATTATTTTACTTACTTACTTCACTCGCATTTTGTAGCTCACCAAACAGCCTAATCGATTCAGTTTCGGCGTGATAAGTAACAAATATCCATGCTTCCATTAATACTTACACAACTTTCGCCTCCATTTATAGAAATACAATATCGTTTATGTTCTTAGGCTTATAGGATTTCAGTTTGCTTGAATGCTTCGGCCCCAGAGCCAACAAGACTTTGGTACACACTCACCGAGATTTTTTAACGCCATGATGACCACATCGATTCCAGGCATATCCCTAATCACTAGTAATGCCTCACGGTTTCGAACTCTTATAGTCTTCTGATTGGAAATTAAGGCACCCCCACGCCATCTGCGCCTGAGGTCGGTCACTCTTTGATCATGGACTGTTTGATTACGAGCTCTTTGTCCACGGAACAAAGCCTAAAACGAAAAAAAAAACGGTAAAATCTATCATCAACTTTTGTCTCCATTCTAACGAACCGAAAACAAGTGCAAGCGGGATACCTCTCAGAAGAATTATAGTATATCCAATCTCTTTGGGATACCTCACCTGGATTTTTGTAGCTGCCCAATGCTGCCTCTTTTCTACCTTCAGTTTAAAAATATGTTCCTTCTTCAATTGCAACATTGTCCTCACCAAATACCCTCGCGCTACACTCTGTAATTTTATAATGAACCTCCTCTTCTGCAAAAATTCACAGCGTATAAGTCTTGTCTGTAGTTTTCCTCTCCAAATCTGCTGAATGTATATTGTCTTCTTTATGTATTTTCTGTACCACGATTGCATTAGGTAACGTCTAATATTCTTCTGCAAGCATAACGCTGCTGATTCTCTTCGTTTATGTAGCATAACTATTCTCGCTGCTGCGCGAATGATCAAGTAACGCTTTCTTTGAATAAATCTTCTCACAAAACTCTGCAGCTTTATAATCGATCTTCGGACTTGCATATAGTTTTGCCTTTCCATCTTGCCCTGCTTGTAAGAGCGGTAATGTCTCTGTATTGTCAGAGTAGCGCTTTTCAACTCTAAGAATCTGCTACTGTGGATGAACATTCGAATGACCGATTGGATAATTATCACGGATCTTCTTACGTGTAAGTATTTGCGACGGCAAGCGACTTGTTTCTGTATAGATCTGTACCAAGTTTGTATTTTCGTCGCTGCTTCATTCTGTCTAAAAACGCGAGCGATTTTGTGCGCTCTAAATCGGCGCTGGATGCAAACAACAGTATTTCTTAGTAGAAGATATTGGTGGCGAGCTTTTCTAGCCTCCATTAGCGCTCTGAATCTAGTTTGGATAAGAACTGCCGCGGATTTTACTTTGTTATACTCTTCTCTTTGTCGTTTTCCAGCCAAATGCGCTTTGTACCTACTTTGAAGAACTTTGCAAGCTGACAGCATTGCTATGTATGTTGTTCTGGTTTCTCTCATCAAACGCTGAGCTTTATACAGAGTTTGTACGGTTACGACAGCGGAGCGTAATGTCATGTACGTTTTTCTTTCTATTCTCATAGCCAACAGGGCCCTGTATCTTTGTTGTAGCACCATTGCTGACTGCTTCAGTTTTAAATATTTAGTTCTTTGCAACTTCATAGCAATTACACTTCTGAATCTTCTCTGTATAAGTATCGTATTTTTTCGCAATTCTATGTATCTTGTTCTGGCCATTCGATACTCTCTGAATCTTCGGTAATATGTTTCTATGCAAGTCGCTGCCGATTTCATTCGCAAATATGCTTCCCGATGTTTTTTCGTTTCAAGATATGATTTGTAGAATCGTTGGATCTTGATTGTCGACGTCTTTAGTTGTATAAATTGACGTCTAATAGTTCTTGTTATGATGTAAGATCTGTAGAATTTCTGGATGCAAATAGTTGCCGTTTTGATTCTAACGAATTCTTGTCTCTGCTTCTTTCCGATGATGTATGCTTTGTAGTAGGTTTGTATGGTCACACAAGCCTGCTTGGTTTGTTTGTATTGTTGTTGCGCTTCTGTTCCTCGCTTGCAATTTCTAAACCAATTCTGAACTTTTACTGCAGCTGATTTGAGTTTTAGATAGTTAGCTCTTTCTCGTTTTCCAAGCGCGTACGCTCTGTATGCAATTTGGATCGCTAGACACGATAATTTCAATTGCAGGTAGATAATTCTTTGTTTGCGCATTTCTAAGAGCGCTCTGTACTTACGCTGTATTAAAAGTGTTGCAAAGCGAAGTTTAGCATAATTTTCCTTACTCTTCCTCATCTCAACTTGAGCTCTGTACTGCCTCTGAGTAGTGACTGCAGCATTTTTCAGTTTCAAAAACGCTGTTCTTTCTTTTCTCATCAAAATCAAACTCCTGTACTGAGTTTGTAAAGTTAAGACAGCATTTCTAGTCTGAGCATACTTTGCTTTTTGATTTTTCATCAATATATTGGCTCTGAATCTAAACTGCAATAAAATGATAACATTCCTTTGCCGTGTATACTCCACATAACATTTCTTGCCCCGATAAAGCGCTTGCATTGCAATAACGTTTTTTCTCAGCTCTAAATATTTGTGACGTTGTTCACGCATTTCTCGTAAAGCAATATAGTGGGTTTTTATCACTTGGACAGATTTCTTGAGGATCAGGAAACTTCTGCGCTGCTTGATCATTCTGTAATAGCATTGTATTTTTATCGCGCTGCGTTTTAGTACAGATAGTTTCCTCATTTCAGCCCTCATCAGTAACTTGCCTCTAAATTTCTGTTGGACATACGAGACTGATTTCTTCATACGCAGATACCAACTTCTAACAATATACCTTCGGATCGCGCTTTGAAGGTGTACAGTTATTAGCACCATGGTTTTGTATCGTCTCACACATAACCAACGTCTCACGTGAGACTGAATGACAACTGCGGATTTTCTCATCAGTTCTTGACGCTCGAACCATAGATTTTTGAGAGTACGCTTCGCTTCTCTGATCATTCTGATAGATCTGTACCATGTTTCAATAATTTGAACGCTGGTCTTTATTTTCCGTAAGCGTGTCCGGCACAGCCACATGCGGCAGTACTTCTGTACGACGATGGTAGCGGTGGTGACGCGCTGCATTTGCCATTCCACTTGGCGGTTGTAGTGGGTTCGACGCCACCAGTGCTGAATGATACTCGCTGCGTTGGTTAGTCTCATGCGCGCTTTCTCTTCTACCCTTCGTTTCTCGGCGATCACTTCATATTTCTTTCGCCACCATACTTGTATCACATTAGCGGCTTTTTCGAACAGAGGGGCGCGGAATACGTGGATCAGTTGCCACAGAAGAGACAGTGTCTTCTCTCGGTGGCTATCAGCGATATCTGCGGCTGTGATGTCTCCGTCGATCGTGAAATTAGCGTCTTTCAGCGCGTTCAGAGCGACTTGCACGTTGTGTATCCTCTGTAGACGAGAGATCGCTGGCGTCCGAAGTTGGTTCAGCAAGCCATTTTTCATCAAGATGATTTCCAGTACTTTCGTAAGTCTCACGCCATCTTTGATGTCCAACGCTATATTGTTGACGGCGTATTTGTATTCGTCCAAGAAAGATTGTTTGTGGCAGACCACGTATCCGAGCGGGCGAAGATGTTTCGTGATATCGCCGATGCCCGCGATTACCTCTCTCGTGAATCGAATCACGACTTCTCGACTTTCTTTGCAGATAGCGTTGCGGCAGAAGAGGCAAGGGTCGTGCTGAATCAGTTTTCTTTGTTTAGCTTGATCCAAGAAGAATACTAACATGAAAAATTTCTTCAAGGTAAACTTCTTGATTGCCTCCATATAGGCGGGAAGAAGCACATTTGGAGCGTTCGATTTAGAATGTTTGTTCTTGAGGTGAGGGTTTTTGAACATTCGCTGAACGATAAACGTTGTCAATCCCTCTATATCACTGTTCGATTTAAGAGGCACGACGATACCGTATATAGCTTCGAGCCCGATGCGAAGCCACAGGGGATTGTATGAGAGTATCAGCTCCATGATCGTCTTTTGCAACCCAACATCCAAATGCAGATTTCTGTCAGTTCGAATGGCTATTAGCTTTTTCTCGATTTGTGCACTCAATTTCTGGAAGACTTGAGCGATTTCAGGGCTTTTAATCAAAGCTCTTGCTGCCTTGCGAAGACTCTCCAGTCTATGGCTATTGTGGTATGCATTCGAAACGTGCTCTCTCGTAGGCGCAAGTGGAACTTCCTTGTTCCTGTTTTCGATCCAGGCTTTACCGACGTCAATTTTCTGTTCCACATTACTGTCCAGATCTGCAGGTGGCGTCAATATACAGTTGAGCCATCTTTTGAATTTGGTTTCGAATTTATCAACGGCTTCCTCATCGTAAAAGTAGGTGGAAGACAGGAATGGATCCACAGTGAAGGATTGTGAATAAACGTTTCCGATTTGGTTTATAGTCAAATTCTGATTGATAGTTCTGTTGCTATCGAAAGTGATATTATTTATTTTTGAGCCAATGGATTCTTTTGGTTTAACGAAACTTTTTGCCTTCATAGACTTTTTAGCCCGGAAGACTGGTGCTTTCCAAAGATCGGGTTCACATCTCACAGCTTTTTTTGCCCAAGTTTCTCGACAGCTCATGCTCATCGAAGGTCTCTCGAGTGGTTTATCAAAGGTGCGATTTATTGAGAATGTATTCATTTGCTGGTTGGTTCTATCGAAAACTTGAGTTTCGTTCTGAGCACTTTCCTCCGGGATTGATTGAAGAGGCGGCGTTATTGAACGCGGAGGAGATCTTTCAGCGCGCAGTTCAGATTGAAATACATTGTGCTCATAAGGATTCAGGTAGTTTTTATCAAAATTGTCTTTTTGATCCCTAAACAAAGATTGGCGACACAATTTAGGCTGCTCTCTTGTAAAGAAATGAGGAGGCCTTTCGAAATTCGACTGATGGATATTGTGTTCTATCAATATGTTGGGCGATTCTTTAGTGTATGTGTCAGAACTCAATTTAAAGTCGACCATTTCTTGTGTGTCGTTAAATTTTGGAAAGCATTTGCGTTCTGTTGAAAATCTTTGCGGCATAAAGGACAGATCGCTGATGCGAGAAAAGTCTGTGTTGATCGAAAAGTTGGGACTGTTGAACTCTTTGGGAGAGGATGTGTTGGGATGTTTCTTGGTCTGTACAACAGGCGTCTCCAATTGTGAGTCAACATGCATTTGGTGATTCACCGTTAGCCATTTATTAGGCTGGGATGTCGTTATGCTAATGATGGAATGTGTCTGGTTTTCTTTGTTTGAATCCCTCAAGTCCAAACTATCATCAAAATCACTATCGGAGTTAACACTCATTATTATTTTCGGGCCATTATCTAACTTTTCTGTTTTAATCTTCAGAGGTGTGAAAGTGAGGTTGTCAAATATGTTTGTAGACTCATTGAGTATGTTGGATGGCTTCAATACGTTTTGCGGGATTTCTGCTGTGCTTATGTTTGAGTTGTATGATTTGTCATAAGTTTCTTGCAAGAATTTTGTTTTTTTGGAAAATATTTCAGAGGTCTCAAAGTTAATATCATTGCTTGTTGTTGAGTCAAAGGGACATTTACCATAACCATCAATAGAATAATCATTAAAGTTTTCTTTATTTGATGTTTGGTAAACTTTGTGAAGGGTTGACTGAGCAAAATTAACTTTTTTTTGTACTTCCGTTGTAGTTTTGTAAATAATTTCTGATTTCTTTTTGTAAATGGCGACTGGAGACTTTTTTTGTACTTTCTTCTTCAATTTACCTGGTGATGTCTTGAAACCTTTAGGCTGGTTCTTGCTTTTCATGTTCTGAAAAGTTTAAAATTCTGATCTGTATACACACTTTATTACAATTATTTATACTCTTTATACTATGAATGAGATGAAAATTGAGAGAATATTTGATTGTCAAGTCATGGACTCCAAAACGGCTGAACATAGTTCTGGCGTATCTACATATAATAACTAATATAGCATTTATGCACTATGATGAATTATGATAACTGAAATTATAATTATTTTTGTGACGATGGATATATGTTTGTTATTCTATCACACCAAAACTACAACACAATTGGGTATATGCATTGTTTAGGAGCCTGAAACAGCAGGATACTTTTTATAACAGAACCAGCAGAACTGTAGGCGGCAGTATTACCATAATGGATTTGAGGACCACAATGACATCATATCGGCGCCGGTTCTCGCTGGTAAAGCGAATGGTATCCCGCATGGCAGTAGGCTGAGTCGGGGTCCAAAGCAGGGTTATACAGTAGCATGTTTCCGGCTCTAGTTCCAGCCATTCTGACGGCAGCTGTATCACCAATCCAGGCGGCAGATCTTTGCTGAGCGTAATCTGTCAGTGAGATATCATAATCTATTTCAATGCTGACTGACACTTGTACATAATAAGTCATGTGTAGAGTTTATATCCCATAATCAAGTATTTACAAAAACATACAACAACCAACTTTAATTTGACTGTTTTAGTGATCGTAAACACCACTGATTAGTCACAGAGGAGTAAAATACGCAATTCCGTTTAATTCAACAACATATTTATTGCAGTTATTTTGATTTAAAAACTTAACTACTGAACCAATTTTGATGAAATTTCTATACAACCAACCTGGAGGATATACTTTTCTTCTCACACAACATTTTTCAAATCAGTTTATACATATACAACTAAGTTATGAGGTTACAAACATTAAAAAAAATTAGTACTGTCTTTTGAGGTGTCTTTTGACACAAAAGAGCTTCTAAAATACTTTTCATCTTTCCCTGACTCTTCAAAGATTGAACCACAGTGTTTCTGATTTTTTTCTCAAAACTCAATCTCAAAATAATTTATTAAATGTAACATAGTAAGGTTTTATAAAATATACATAGGTCCATGATGGATGAATTATAATACAGTTATGAGCATAGTAGAAATGAATCCATAACTACGCATAGATACAAATAGACAGGTGCAAGCTTACATTACCTAGCGGGTTCCATACACACTACACACTAGTGTAGAAAACTGTATTTTGGAAGTTATAACTAGCCTGCATTCGATTTATTAGCCAGGCTAGACCATCATACTAATGTCAAAGTTGGGGAAGACAGGTTTATTTTGTTAGATACTCAATCATGCCCAAACTATAGTATGTGCTTGTTACTTTGCTTTACTTTGAAAATAGAAGATTGTGATATAATCATTACTTACCCAGTGAAGTGGAGATGGGCAGGTCATCTGGTAAGGCGGGAAGACGGTAGATGGACGAAGGCTGTAACTTAGTGGTGGCCGCGCGAGGGGCGAAGCTCAATGGGCAGACCACCAGGTCATGGGGTCAGCTGGATTTCGCTGGATTCACTTGACGCAGGATCGGAAAGAGTGGCAAGCTAGGGAGGAGGCCTATACCCAACAGTGGGTCGATGTAGGTTAATATAATAATAATACCTGTTGAGGATGTTTCGAGGGGTTGAAGAGCTCTAGGTTTCTTTCACAGGAAGATCCAATGAAGACATTATCAAAGATCACTTGAGGTGGTTTAGAGAATGGGGCCAATATAAGGCGAGGGCATTCTTCTTTTGGAGGCTCCTTGGGAACCCGTTCAGCCTTTCTTGCTCTTCTAACATGCTCAGGAGTGTTCTCAATCTGGTGGTCAAAACAAAATAACTGTACGCACAAATATATATCGTAATAGGGTGAGTATGAGAGTGGAAGACCTCTAATTGATACCTTAGTTCGTTCCCCGATCCCTACTATTGCAGATATTTACGTATTTAATACTTACTTGAAAATACATTTGCACTTATTCAATTAAACATTGTATAACGTAAAAATCCACAGGTTTTAATTAAATTCGTTTCAATTTTCAAACTTTTCAAACAACAAATCTTCAAAAATACAAACTGACAGAAATCGTCGTTAACGAAATCAGAGACAAACTTAGTTTTTTGGCTTTTTGGTTTTAAAAGTAGGTGTGTTCTCATCTGCTTCTGTATTTCAACCACAGAACACTATACTCCTAGATTTCAACACAGATGAGTCTACGTAGTACTACGTATATTTCAAATCGAAATGAAAAGGCTGAAAACACCTGCTTAACGTCAAAGTTTGTTAGCTTGCTTGCTTCACCTTTTGTCTGTAGCATCAGCTGTCTGTCAGTGTCAACTGTCATCCAAAATTCTCCAATCCATCTCTCTCTCTGCCCCACTGCGAAATTTTCGTTTCGTCCTTTCTTTTTCTCAGCAGGTGCTGTATTTATCATCAATAACTAAACATCCACGTAATTAAGCTAGCAAGGTAACACTTTTAAATAATACTTCCAGAACTCCTGTGCCAATCGTCAATCATGACCGACAACGATCGTCACACGACCGAAAACACCTGCGTGGTGTGTTTCAAGAACGTTTTATTCTATTCGATTGGCGAATGTGACCATCCCGTATGTTTTGAGTGTTCTACTCGCATGCGGGTGCTGTGTCTGCAAAATGAGTGTCCTATATGCCGCCAAGACCTTGCCAGGGTAAGTGTTGATACTTGTACTTGTTATAAATTGTTTTGAAAACTCAACAGTTCACAGCTGACCATTTTATTTAGTTGTGCAATAATAACTGGTTCAGATACATTTTATTCAACTATTCTGCTAATACTAGATTAAGTACTATCTCGCATTTTTCATCATTGCTCATACCTTTTCAAAAGATCATGTTTCAGCGTAACAAAATTACCACCTTAACTGTTTTTAATATATAGGTGGTGTTTACTGATGCCATTCTGCCCTATAAGGAGCTCCGCAATAGGGTGTTTACTGACAGGCAGTTTGAGAGACAGTTCAAGATAGGATTCTGTAGCGATGAGATCAAAGAGGCCTATGAGAGGTTGTTAGAGAACCGATGCAACATCTGTGATAAAAGTCCACCATTCCGGAACTTCACGACACTCAGTGACCACATGAGGAAAGTGCATGAGAGACATTACTGTGACCTTTGCGTAAAACATTTGAAGGTAAGTTAAATAAGTTATTCTATGTTGTTACACATTAGCTTAAATTAATAACAAGATAAAAACTGAAATTATGAGGGTTATTGACTTTTTCAACCATATACAACTTTGTATAATATGAATTACAGCTTAATTTAAGTGTTTTAAGGGTGTACCAAAAAGCTAATAAGAATTCAAACCAACTAATAAATACAGAAAGGTTTACATATCCATCATAAATATATCTCATTGGTAATTTTTTTTGAGACTGATAATTTATTACTTAATTACTCTAAAAAACTACTGGACTGGTTTGAAATTTGATAAGACACTGAAAAGGTCATTTATGCTCTCTTCTCTGACTTATATCATGAAAATCTTATAAGATTTGAGTTACGAATTGAGAAGTCATATTTACAACAAAGAAAATGTCAAGTATTTTAAATACTTAAGATTAAGAGTTCCAATAATATAATTAATATCCTTTAGATCTTCACAAGTGAAAGAAAATGCTACACTCGTCAAGAACTAGCTCATCACAGACGAAAAGGAGACTTGGATGACACATCCCATAGGTAAGTACAGAAAAGAAATCTCTTCCCTGACTTAATATTATCAATTCCATTGATTAACACTCACTAGTATCTCTCTCCCTCTTCTCAGTTTCCCAATAATCACTATATTATTGGAGTTATTGGTCTTATTACTCCTCTCCACCTAACGTGTCAACAAGTACACTATTGGAACAGTGCTGTCATCAACCCAGAGTCCTACTCCCCTACTTCAAGGAGCTAGGATGGCTGGGACAGGGTTAAATAAATATTGGGGTGCAATGCACAGTGCATCCTTCAATGGGAAGCCAGTGCAGAACATTGTACCCACTTCTTAGAATAAGAATTAGAATAATCACTCTCTCTAGTATGATCTCTTTCAAGGCATAATTCAATCCAATCTACTCAAATTTAATATCTCTAGTATCTCCCTTCCCTGACTCCAATCCATTCTACTGATAATCACTCTCTCTAGTATCTCTCTCCAGGGGCCACCCGCTTTGCGAGTTCTGTGAGGAACGGTTCATGGACGCTGACGAATTGTACCGCCATCTGCGCAAGGAGCATCTCTACTGCCATCTGTGTGACGCGGACGGAAAGAATTTGTACTATGCATCGCATTCCGCGCTCGCGCATCACTTCAGAACGGACCACTATTTGTGTGAGGAAGGAGAATGTGCGGGACAACATCTCACCGCTGTGTTCAGAAGCGAGATTGATCTCAAAGGTAATCTTATTAACTGGTTTGGTAATAATCAAAATGTACATAAGTGGCAGAGTGTTATAGCAGTGTTGCACTGGTCTATGTGAATCAAATTCCTATGTAGCACTGTTTTGGTCAGTAGGCGTTAACTCTTACCATCTGGAGAGCATCTATCGTGTGTCTCGTCACTTGTATGCTTTCCAAATTCAAAATTCCAGTGCCAAAACATCGAAAATCGCAACTGCGCAACTATTGCAACAGTATCAACTAGTCATGCATTTAAAGATTAAGAAATGACTGATGATAAAGAAGAATGAAAGAACATATTTATGTTGTTCTGTCTGACCCCACCTAAGTGTGTGGGATAACCGAACCTTAAGCAGGGAGATGGTGATGTCGGTTTTATTTTTTCCCTTCTTCTTATCGTGTCACTAGTTCTTTCGAACCAGTGTGGTGAAAGGATTTCAAGTGATTTTTTTCCCTCATTGCAGCTCACAAGGCAACAGTGCACGGTCGCGGCATGAACCGAGGTGCGGCGCGGCAAGCGCGGACTTTGGAGCTCCAGTTCAATATCACGCCGCACCCTGTTGCTCAGAGGGCGCCTAGGTTAGCTCTATCAAATATTTTTTTTAAACTAGATACACCACTCACCACTGAGTTGAAATGTATTTCTTAGTGCACCCGTACAGCTTAAAAGAAACATAATTATTATCGAATGGAATGTAAATTAATTATGATTCAATCATCTTCTTAAAGAGTTTTGTTGAGTTAGCTTTTGCATAATTGGCACCAAGTTTCTTTTTGATGTTTAACGAGATTTCGTTAAACATCAAAAAGTGGCATCAAATAAATTTTGACAGAGGAAAATCCTTGAAAATGTTCTAGGATTTACTTATTTAAAAATCGAATCAGATAAAAAAAAATATTTTGCACTATATACGGGAGGTTAGGTTAGTATAAGTTATAACTACATGCATGTCTCACCAAGAACTAGCATACAAAAAGAAGAGTACATATAGACCATGCATTAAATTACTGACTGACCTAAACTGACGCCTAAATTGTGTATAATTTGATACAGAGAGCGAGATCGCGAGCGTCAAGAGCGAGCGCCTAGCCCCCCGCCCACCCCCACCCCGGCGCCGCGCATCGACACGCGCAGCGACGAGCACTTCCCGAGGCTGTCGGCCGCGCCCGCCGCGCCCAACCTACTCGCGCCAGGCACCTCCAAGATCTACAAAGGTATTGGAGCACGCGAGTGCAAGAGCGAGCGCCTAGCCCCCCGCCCACCCCCACCCCGGCGCCGCGCATCGACACGCGCAGCGACGAGCACTTCCCGAGGCTGTCGGCCGCGCCCGCCGCGCCCAACCTACTCGCGCCAGGCACCTCCAAGATCTACAAAGGTATTGGAGCACGCGAGTGCAAGAGCGAGCGCCTAGCCCCCCGCCCACCCCCACCCCGGCGCCGCGCATCGACACGCGCAGCGACGAGCACTTCCCGAGGCTGTCGGCCGCGCCCGCCGCGCCCAACCTACTCGCGCCAGGCACCTCCAAGGTCTACAAAGGTATTGGAGCACGCGAGTGCAAGAGCGAGCGCCTAGCCCCCCGCCCACCCCCACCCCGGCGCCGCGCATCGACACGCGCAGCGACGAGCACTTCCCGAGGCTGTCGGCCGCGCCCGCCGCGCCCAACCTACTCGCGCCAGGCACCTCCAAGATCTACAAAGGTATTGGAGCACGCGAGTGCAAGAGCGAGCGCCTAGCCCCCCGCCCACCCCCACCCCGGCGCCGCGCATCGACACGCGCAGCGACGAGCACTTCCCGAGGCTGTCGGCCGCGCCCGCCGCGCCCAACCTACTCGCGCCAGGCACCTCCAAGGTCTACAAAGGTATTGGAGCACGCGAGTGCAAGAGCGAGCGCCTAGCCCCCCGCCTACCCCCACCCCGGCGCCGCGCATCGACACGCGCAGCGACGAACACTTCCCGAGGCTGTCGGCCGCGCCCGCCGCGCCCAACCTACTCGCGCCAGGCACCTCCAAGGTCTACAAAGGTATTGGAGCACGCGAGTGCAAGAGCGAGCGCCTAGCCCCCCGCCCACCCCCACCCCGGCGCCGCGCATCGACACGCGCAGCGACGAGCACTTCCCGAGGCTGTCGGCCGCGCCCGCCGCGCCCAACCTACTCGCGCCAGGCACCTCCAAGATCTACAAAGGTATTGGAGCACGCGAGTGCAAGAGCGAGCGCCTAGCCCCCCGCCCACCCCCACCCCGGCGCCGCGCATCGACACGCGCAGCGACGAGCACTTCCCGAGGCTGTCGGCCGCGCCCGCCGCGCCCAACCTACTCGCGCCAGGCACCTCCAAGATCTACAAAGGTATTGGAGCACGCGAGTGCAAGAGCGAGCGCCTAGCCCCCCGCCCACCCCCACCCCGGCGCCGCGCATCGACACGCGCAGCGACGAGCACTTCCCGAGGCTGTCGGCCGCGCCCGCCGCGCCCAACCTACTCGCGCCAGGCACCTCCAAGGTCTACAAAGGTATTGGAGCACGCGAGTGCAAGAGCGAGCGCCTAGCCCCCCGCCTACCCCCACCCCGGCGCCGCGCATCGACACGCGCAGCGACGAACACTTCCCGAGGCTGTCGGCCGCGCCCGCCGCGCCCAACCTACTCGCGCCAGGCACCTCCAAGGTCTACAAAGGTATTGGAGCACGCGAGTGCAAGAGCGAGCGCCTAGCCCACCCCCTCCACGAACTTTTAAAACAATTCGAAAAACGGATAAAGTCTGTAAGAGAAAGACTTTCTGTGATAAAACCTGGTTCAAGCTTCTGTCCCATAACCATAATCGCGAACTACGACACGATCGTGTTGCTCTAAAGCTCTAACCGGTTGCACCGGTTGCTCCCGGACGAACCGGTGCTCCGGGAGCACCGGCCTGGGGCGGAATTCGTTTATTACTTTCTACCACAGATAAATAAAATACCACGATCTTCTTACGGAAAACTTCGCTCTCGACAAGTCCATGCTGTCTAAGTATCTCTTAGATGAAATATGCCTTTGATGGAGTAGAAGTTATACTTGAGCAGGTGGCGACCAGCTGACTCGCAACGACCGCAACTTCCCGACGCTGGGCGGTGCGGCGCCCGGGCCAGCGCGCGCGCCCCCCGCGCCGCGCACCGCCCCGGCGCCCTCCGTCGCCGCTACTGTACTTAGGAACTGTAAGTTTTTTTTACATCCAATGGTCTATACAAGGTCAAATAGAAGCCTTTAGGTTTCCAATGCAAGTTCCGGGGATCCTCTCTTTAGGTTTAATTTAACAAAAAAACAAGAAACTTCATATCTCTAATGGCTCCATTCAATATAACTTTAAATTTTATTAAACAATAAATTAACCTTAAGGGTAATCCTCAAGGCAAATTTCCATACAAAATGTTTCGAACAAATACTCAAAAAGTACGTGTTTTAATTACCCATAATTTATAAGTTTCGAGATTTAACTTATTTTACCAACACTGGCGACTGCGTTAAAGACCACTGCTAAGGAATTATCATCATCATATCGGCCTTTGTAAGTCCACTGCTGGACATAGGCCTCTCCATTAAGATGACACGACTAGCGACCGAAACAATTTAGTCCTACACTGCGTCGTCCAATCTGTCGTCGTATCTACTAAATACAATAAACCGATTCCCCAAATTGAGCATTCATCCAGCCAATAACGTAGTACGCTTTGCAGCTCGTTTCAATCTTAAAACATGAAATGTTATTTCCCAGCTAAGCCAGTATCAGTGCTGCACAGCCAGCCAGCCAGCGCCAGCAACTTCCGTTTGACACAGACGAGCGCGCACCGCTCCGTGCCGCCGCGGAGACAGCTCAGCGAAGAAGACTTCACTTCACTCGCCGAGGACGAATACCCCTCGCTGGGACATGCTAAAGACGACCATCCCAGCTTAGGAGCTCGCTCCACGCAACCGCCCAAGGTATATTTAAGTGTTTGCTGATGTATTTGCATTATTGGGATTAGTACCCTGACTAATCGTAGGTGCAATCTCACTGGTGAACCCATGTTGATAGACTAACTTTTTTGTTCTTATAGGTCGTAATGATAAACAGAGAAGAAATGCAAGCGATGAAAGCGAACCCAGCGCCAGCGCAACGCAAGAAGCTTCAAGTGAGTTCCTCTGAAGCTTTCCCCGCTCTTTCGTCCTCTTCGGCGCCGTCCAACCCGCCGCAGTGGATTACTGTTTCGAAGGCTAAGGAGAAACAGAAGCCGAGCAAATCCGAGCCTACATCGCCGCCGCGGGAACCCACCTTCAACCCCGTCGCTGACTTTCCGGGGCTACCCGTCAACAAGGTTAAGCCCAAGAAACAAACCTCCCCACCCGTCAAAACACCACAACCTATCAGAACGACCCCCAACCCATTCGCGGTCAACATCCGGGAAACAGAAACGAAACAATCGAAAAAGGAGAAGAAAAAGAACATTGTCAAGAAGGAAGACCTCGTCCCCGACCCGCCTTTGGTGGTTGTTAATGGCCTCGATAAGAAATACGCGCGCGATCCCTCGCTCACAGAAGCGAACCTCAACAATAACAACGAAGTCGTCGACAGGAAAATCAAAACGATCGAAACCGTTCCGGCCGCCGCCGCCAATTCTGAGAAAAACAGAAACACTGGCAACGGCGACTTCACTCTGAAGTCTACTGCTAAGGAATACCCGCCGCTCAATCCTAAGGCAAAGATTCAGCCGATAACACAAATCGAGCACAATTTCCCGAGCAAGAAAATCCCTAACGGAAACACACAAAACACTCCGCCCGGCTTCAAGCCGCGGCCAGCCTGCAACGGCATGACGTTCACCAACTCCGCCGGCCAAATGTTCCCCGCTCCGATGCACACTTACATCCCCCCGCCTAATTTCGAGCAAAGGAACCGTACGCTAGTCAAGAAGTTCGCAGAAGCTTTGGGAGGCGCCGCGGCTGTGGAGAATTTCAAAGTCGCTTCGCGAGCGTTCCGAGACAGCATCATCAGCGCCGATGAGTTTTACCAACATTGTAAAAACGCTATGGGCCCGCAATTGGACTTAGTTTTCACAGACTTGGTCGCTTTGCTGCCTGATATCGCGAAGCAGCAAGAGTTGGTGGTGGGGAGAGACTTGAATTTGGAGGTGTGTCCGACTTGTGGCCAAGTGGTCACGCCGAACGACCGCATCGCTCATGACACGGCACACTGGCCACCTCTAGCGACCCGCTAGCTTACCACTTTACGTTGTGATACTGCTACTCATTCGCACTGTGTTCATATTACAGTAGTTGAGTGCTTATGTGTAGCAGATATTGAACTATCGGCATATTATAGTAATTCTGTAAAAATCAAAAGGGTATATAAATATAACTATAGGATCTAAGATCATGTAGTGTTTTGATTACACAAACATTCATCGCTTTTTGGGGTATTGCTTTTTCATTTGGTGTAAAAACAGTTATAAATGATTGATGTTTAAATGAAAAATCCAAAGGATAAGTTCTAATTAAATAATCCCCCATGTAATTTGCCATAGATAGATAGAGTTTAATGTTATAAACATCCACTTTTTCATTATGGCAAAATGTGTTTTGAGATTTTACATTACGTAGTTAACAAGAAGCATAATTGATGTAAAAGTCAGTAAATATTAGATGGGTATCAATAGATATATAAACATCCTCGTCCAATTATTAATAACCTGACTACTTTGATGTTCTTAAACATATGTAGGTGCCTATATAAGTGTAGATTTTGACTTTCACACAGTATAACCAATTGTGATTTGTAATATATAATTTCTGCATTGTAAAAATATTTTGTTAGATATTTTATTTTTGTACTTTCAAACTGAAAAATATTATGGTTTGTGTTACATTTTTTTTATTAAACTACATTCGTTTTAAATAAAAACAGTTTTGTATGTCAATACAAAAATAAATTGGACTGTTATTTCTACAATATTTTCGCTGTAAGTTGAAAATAAACAAGAGATTGAAAAACTTTATACAGATATATTTTTGTATTTGAACCATATAGCCGATCAATGCAATGTTACATAAATGTAAAACATCACTTGTCGCTTTTACCCCATCCCAGGAAGCCTTTGACAAGGCCGGTGATGCCCGCGCCTTGTTTCTTTCCGTCAGCCGCGCCAGTCTTATCGTCCAGGTTTGGAAACTCTATGAAGTTACAAGCCAAATCGAAGAACAACGGCTTGCAAGGAATGGCTTCCATTGGTGGCGGCATCTTGAAGATATTAGGGTTCTTAGTCAACACTTGGGAATCCTCACGGTACTCATCCAAACGGTCCACCAAAGGCTTCTTATCCTTGTGCCGAGCGCTCGACTTATAATTGCTCTCTTCTTCGTCTTCATCATCTTCAAGAACGGAATCCGCGTGAACCTCGAACTTGCAGCTTTCGATATCCTTCTTCAACACTTGCAGTTTGTCCAACAGCTGTTTATCGTCGAGTTTGCTCTTGATCGATTCGGTTGCGTAGTTACTGGCCCTTTCGAGCATAGCCAAGGCTTCCCTGAAGCGGCGCAGTCCGGTCAGCACTTGAGCTATGTAGTAGCATCGGAACGCGCGGTACGCCTTCATTTGAATATCGATCTCGTTTTGATAAGCGGTGTCGCTTTCGAAGCCGGGCAACTGTTGAAGCTCGGTGAAGTTTTGCAGAATGATTTCGTAGAGGCGCGTCAAGTCGTGCGGGCGGACTTTCTTGCCGTCGATCTGTCCCTGGTTAGCGCGCGCTTCCTCCGCTTGCTGGACGAGCAAATTGTTCCTCTCAATCGTACGCGCCAAACGAAGATACATCAAGTAAGACAAGAGGTAGTTTATACCCGAAAGTTGAGTCTCCGAAGCGGCTTTGAGCTTGGCATCGTTCTTGATTTCGTCCTTGATAGCGGATATGGCGTCCTTGCAATCCATCAGTGTGTTCTCGAGTATATCGATCTTGGCTTGGACGTTCTGCGCGCTGGCGACCGATTTGTCGAAGTCTTCAAGCGAAATGAGGAATAGGCGCACTTTTTCCGGTCGCACTGTGACGCGACGGCCGCGCCATTCCACTTCGTGCATCACGCCTGAGCGGGATTCCCTGGAATAAAAAAAAATTATATAGGCTGTTAACCAAAAAATTCAATGCTAGTTGCTGTCTGAACTTACTTGGCCTGAGCCATGAGCGAGTCCAAGTTCTCAATGAGTCCCTGACGACGCATGGCCACTAAGTCGCCGGCGGCCGACTCATCGCCGATGTTGTAGGCGCAGTAACGCAGGCTCGGCTTCAACTCTTCAATCTACGATAGAATAATCGTCATAATTTAGCCTTTGAAGAAGCTAAGTAGTTCTCTTTTCTTCTTCACTTCACTACTATCTCTTTGAACCTTTGAGGACTTTACAAGTTCATGGATAGGTCATGCACGTAAGAACACAGTAGCTATGGAGCTAGTGGATGGCCACTGTAGGTACTTATCTGATAGGCATTAGTTTGTAATTAACCTTCTGCTTATAGACAGCTCTCTCATCCTCGGGCAATGCGGCGCACAGTTTGTCTAACACGAGATGAGCGCGTTGCAAGCTCTCCGAGGCGGCGCGCCATTGCTGTAGCTCCACCAATAGAATGCCGTGGAGCCAGGCTGCATACGCGCCCGCTTCGAGCTGAGTGCGAGCGTCGCAGGTACCACTTTGCTGGGTAGGATAAAGTAAGTAAAATACCAAATATCATCAGGTCTTTCATAGGTTTTAGCAATAATTGAACAGGTTGATAGCAGGCATGTTTCAGATTCTGTTTGGGTTTTTATAACCCAACAGCGCAGCGACACCTAGTTCTCTCTACTCCGACCTCAGCACCATCCCTTTAGGAACTTACCTCACACAACTGCAATAGCGTCTGTCCATGCGAATGCGCTTTCTTCAGTCGCGCGGTGAGATGGAACTTCTTCCGCGGCTCCGTGTTGGCTTCCTGCCGCAGCTGCATAGCGTGGGCCCAGGCGCGCTCCGCTTGTAACAGCGGGACGCAGAGAAGGCGGTTTTCGGCATTGTTGGCGGTGAGGTGGGTCGCTGTGACGTCACGGCGACGGTAGTGTCGCCGGTCGCCCTGTGTATTTAAAAGGGAAAAATCTAAAGAGCCCAAGGATTCTTTGTTTGCTGGCGTCTTAGAGAAGAGTCCTTTTTACTCAACCGTGGGTGTTGCAGGCTGATTAGATAGAGATTAGGTTTGAAATAGTCAATGCTGTGTAAGTCAAGAAACAACATCAGTGAAAGTATTAATTAAACTAAATCAAGTAAAAATAATTATAAAAACAATGTTTTAGACTTTGATTATAATCAAAGGTTTAAGAGTTGATATTTGTTTTTTCATTGATGCTGTGATGTACAATAGAAGCTGCTCAAATAAAAAATAAAAAAATCCCAAAATAGGACTAATGATTCTCTAACATTTTAGTTAGAAAGACATACCCAATACTCATACAGTGATATTTATTCCGAAATAGAAGAAATGTGGCAATATAAGACATCACAAAAAACATGTATTACAGCATATCCAATAAGTTAATTTTCGTTTAGACCAGACTGTCCGCTTAGAGGTACTCAATGATGACACCTATGATAATACTGAAACTTATAATGCTATCAATTACTTTTTAAAACATAAAATTAGATAATTCTTTAATACACAACTCGGAACTACAATAGACCAAGGCTTTAAAACTATAGTATGGTAACATTGGCAGCCTTATTATCGCAGAGTGATTCCTTCCAGGCAACCTTAGCATGATGACGAATTGCATAGAGGAAGAAGTTTGTACCTATCATACAATAAAATGATTGCCAACCTGAGGTATTTTGAGCACTTTTCGCAGTCTTCTAATACGCCGAGAGCAGTATCCTCGGTACCGCTGGTAGTCCCCATGTCGCAGACCATGCTGTTGCTGCCCATCCTTTGTCAGGCGGAATACTAATATCCAGTCAAGGTAATTAATACAAATATATTATGCCCAATGTTGCTCTCTTGCATATCTTATAAGAAAAAAATTAGTTCATTATTTAGTAATCACATAATTAAGTAGTTGTTTTGTATTGACATTCATTTTATCCTTCTAATATTTAGGAAAAAGTTTTTGTAAAGATTCTAATAATTATTTGTAAAGATAGTTGGATGATAGATAATTTCTCTTCAATCACGCCAAAACTACCGAATCAGTTTGGTTAAAATATTAGTATGGTTTGTGTTATGAAAGGATGAAATATTATTTTTACAACTCTTCTGGTATAAACTCTGTAGAACTAGTTCAGAATAGTGATCTTTCATTTGAATACACATTTAGACACCAGCTGTAAGATGAAATAAATTCAGCAAAGGATACTTTCTAGAGATAGGGGTACCGCAGCCTTTACTTCTTTTTCTGTTTCTTCGCCAGAAATGGACTTCGCGTCCCCAGCTTGGCCCTCAAGTATCACCATAATGAAAACACTTTTTGATTTACTTGCTAGAAATCCTAAATTATGTATGTACGGCCTACACCAAAAAAATATATTTATAATCCGTAGACACGATCACGATCGACACGAATTAGATTTTTCGTTCCAATATCAAACCAGCTTTTCTAGCATCATGGGTATGACTGAAAAGTGAAAATGACGTACGGATCATCGAAGTGAAAAGGATGTGTGGATCATAGACCAACGCGTGTGAATGAAATAAAAGAAAAAAAACTTAAATGCTCAATATTAATTTTCTTGATGTGGAACAAAATTGTTGAAACGTCACCGCTTCAATGTCAGTCAGTCAACTGTGAATACGGCAGTTCATGGACAAGGACATAAAGTCTAGAGCACTAGAATCATAGAGTATAGAAGGTGCTAAAGAGTGAGAAAATAGATTAATGTGCGGTAGCCAAGAATCATTTTTCTAGTTTTTATAAAGATTCTTGGCGGGTTGCTAGAAATCGAAGTTGGCGGTAGCATAAAAACTATACCCCAATGAGAATTTATGCAGACTCTCGAAAAAGTTACGTTAAAACCATTTTCATATAGAGTAGCACCCCTTTTGACGAGCCCTAAACTCTAAAAATCTGCACTCCATTCACTTGTTAGATTCTCGAAGCTAACGACACACTCCATTTAATGCAAAAAAAAAACTTGTCTATTACTTTTTGACGTACAGAAACTGACAGCATTGACAACTGTATTTGACAGTTCTCTTTTCTACAGTTTTTCTTGCTGTTCGTGGGTTAGTTTTCGTAAATAAATAATTTGTATTTCAAATTATCAAATAAATCCTATTAGTTTGTGTGAGTTTTAAGTGTTATTTGTTACAGTTCAGTTTTGTAATAGTGATTCTAAAAGGTATTTTTATTTACAGGGTACAAGTCGGTACAAAATGGCAAAGTCAAAGAATCACACAAACCACAACCAAAGTAAGTAAACAATCCTAACCTAAACCACATAAACAAAGTAATACCTATGCTTTGTGTATAATATACATTCAACACACGATATCTGCTCGCACAGTAGCTAAAATTATTATTTATTATGAAAATTCACAATGTTTGCCAAATGGAAGGAGTACCTAATGAAATCTTGAGGATGTTTCTGACGTCAGTTTTCCCTTTTTTTCAGACCGTAAAGCCCACAGAAATGGAATCAAGAAGCCTACGAAGTTCAGGCACGAATCTACACTTGGTGTAAGTATTTATTATTATAAAAGATGTGCATACTACATACCTATTTACAAGTTTTATCATAAACCTAGCTTATTATCATAGATGGTTATGGGCATCGAGATTCTGCTGCAGCTTAGATTTACATCTACGAAATTTGAGCTCAAATAGTTCAGTGGTTTTGCTGTAATTGAGCTACAACCATCCATCAAAAACTATTACAATAATGTTGGGATTAGTAGAGCAAGTATGTAATTATTTATATTTATAGTATAGATGCTGGATGTAAACTTAAAGCTGGCCTAGAACCAACGGCCATACTATACTTAATGTTACTGGACTTGTGTTTACAAAGTTTGGAGCCAATAAGCAGTAGTTATTGAGGGGAAAATAGCTGCGTTGCATTTACATTATAATGAGACTTTCAAAACTATGAAGTATTTATTTATTATATTAAATTCTAGAATAATTATAGGGGCTAATTCAGGCTAAACATAAACTGCCATTAAATTACTTTTTTCCATAAAATAACATTTTGTTACTCTTGCTCACAGATGGACACCAAGTTCCTGAAGAACCAAAGGTTTTGCAAAAAGGGCAACCTTAAAACAGACAAACAGGTCGCGAGGGCAGCTGAGAGAAAAGCTACCCGTGAAGCTAAGGCCAAGAAATGAACATCTAGTTTTTAAGACAATAAAAAACTGAAAAACCTATCTTTTTTTTTGTTTTGAATTGTATTGATAAGTTTGTAAGTAATACTGTTCTACATAATTATGTAAATAACCCTGTCAAGTCAGGTAAAAAGGCTAAAGCTAAGAATAGGTATACAATGCATGACTGCTGAGTAGTGAGTAGCTCTGACAATCTTCTAGTATAATACTTCAATAATGGACATATTACTATGTAATAATATTATTTATTCTTTGGTAGTAGCTCCCGAAGTTGAAGCCAGGGTGAAGAGGTACCTCGACCCTTACCACGCTTCCCATAAGGTCGAAGCGTTGATGACCAATTTCACCAATTTGTGATTGACTCCTTAACCCTGTGGCCAACCACAGATCAAGCCCATTCCTATGCCATTAGTTAGTGACTTATAAGTGACGAACAATGGTCTGACTCCCAGGATTTGTGACAGCCCCGTTCCTGAGATATCAGCGAAAATACCTGGCCCACGGTTCTGGATCCAGAACCCTGTGGCCAAGTACTTTTGCAAATAATACACAAACCACTGCATCTTATGGCCCCAGATTTTTAATTTGCGTTAGAAACGCCAGTCACTAAGCCCTAGACAAAAAACTAACTTCCTAGGCCCAAGAATACCGAAGTTAAAAAAGTCCAGTCTAACATTTTGAGGTTATTTTTATAACCTCAAAATGTTAGACCAGCTACCCGAAGGAAGAATGCTAGGAGGCTGATTACTATGCCGAACCTTAGTGACTCATTTGTGACTAACAATGAACTGAGTCCCGGAATTCGTGACAGCCTAGTTGCAGAGATATAAGCGAAAATACTTGGCCACAGGGTTCTGGTCCAGAACCCTGTGGCCAGGGCTTTTCGCTAATTTCTCAAAAACCGCTGCATATTATGACTCCATTTTTTGTATATGCTTTAAAAACGCCAGTCACTAAACCCTAGACCTAAAATTAGCTTCCTAGGTTGTTTAATAATAAATCCTAGAAACATGTTTTGAGGTTATAATTTATTAACAGAGTGACCATATATTTTGCTTCATTGAGACTTTCCTTGTTTTGTGTTACGTAACATAACGTATTGTTGCTTAACGTAAATGCTATAATTACCTATTGTCTATTGCATTCACATTCTAGCCTAGACTATTGTAAAAGACTACTGTTTTAGGCAGGTAAGCAGATACGGATTATCCTTAAGGCAAACTATTAAAATTATTGTGGTGTGTTTTTATCTACGCAATAGAACTCAATCATGAAGGCGGAAGGGATTATTATTATTGCAGCTCCACTTTATTATTATAAAGTGGAGCTGCAATAATAATAATCCCACATTGAAGCTGCGTTTAAGACAAAATCACAATAAAGTTCGAAAATAAAGCACGCATCCGGAGTATAAAATCTACACTCATGGTCTACAATATAAAATGAACACAAAATCTACACTCCATGGTCTACACAAGCTCCAAGTCACTGTTGTACAGCAGTTTTCCGCAAAAATATAATTCAGTTCAAGCAAAGTTTAAGGTAAATTGGCAGTACTAATTTATGACAATAGCCGTCCCGACTCATATTAAGAAAAATGAGAAAGAGTCGTTATATTTCAGAATTTGTAGTACATTTAAACTTTTATTGCGTGCTAATTCAAAGTATTATATTCACATGATATCCACATGAAGGTTTATTACAAAATTTACGAATCAAGCAAAAGGGCAGTGTAATGGAAAGTAAGTTTATTCACCAACGTAGAACGACCGGCACAATAGAGGAAAGATTGTAAACAAAACAAGACTGATATACCCTATGTATATAATAAGGACTGAATCAAACTTTAAATGTAAGTATTACAAGTCTAGCTGACTACAGTAGGTACATAGAAGTATAATAATAAGTATATTTTCAGCATTCCTTCTACGGAAAGAAGCAACAGCTAGATCATCGTGAGCACTAGCGGCAATCCAGAGCAAAATATTATATTTTAGTTTTACTTCCAAGATAGTGAAGGGGCATGCATATTTAGACTGAAAGATCTCTACATAGGTACTTGCCTGCCTAAAACAATATTCTAGGATGTGAATGTCATAGACAATAGGTAAGTATAGCATGACGTAACGTAACGCAAAACAAGGAAAGTCTCAATGAAGCAAAATATATGGTCACTCTGTTAATAAATTATAACCTCAAAACATGTTTCTAGGATTTATTATTAAACAACCTAGGAAGCTAATTTTAGGTCTAGGGTTTAGTGACTGGCGTTTTTAAAGCATATACAAAAAATGGAGTCATAATATGCAGCGGTTTTTGAGAAATTAGCGAAAAGCCCTGGCCACAGGGTTCTGGACCAGAACCCTGTGGCCAAGTATTTTCGCTTATATCTCTGCAACTAGGCTGTCACGAATTCCGGGACTCAGTTCATTGTTAGTCACAAATGAGTCACTAAGGTTCGGCATAGTAATCAGCCTCCTAGCATTCTTCCTTCGGGTAGCTGGTCTAACATTTTGAGGTTATAAAAATAACCTCAAAATGTTAGACTGGACTTTTTTAACTTCGGTATTCTTGGGCCTAGGAAGTTAGTTTTTTGTCTAGGGCTTAGTGACTGGCGTTTCTAACGCAAATTAAAAATCTGGGGCCATAAGATGCAGTGGTTTGTGTATTATTTGCAAAAGTACTTGGCCACAGGGTTCTGGATCCAGAACCGTGGGCCAGGTATTTTCGCTGATATCTCAGGAACGGGGCTGTCACAAATCCTGGGAGTCAGACCATTGTTCGTCACTTATAAGTCACTAACTAATGGCATAGGAATGGGCTTGATCTGTGGTTGGCCACAGGGTTAAGGAGTCAATAATTTGTGTGCAAACGAATGTAAACAAACAAGTTTTGTATCCATTTTTCAAATTTTTACACAATGGATGATAGTTCTAGTGACATGAGCGCGGAAGTAGCGTCAGACATTTCTGACGCTACAGGCTATGAAGCGACAGCCAAGGACACAAGTCTGGAGATTCAGTCACGAAAAAACAGTTCTGAAGAAACTGCCGGCCCAGAAGTAACCTTACCAGGAGCAACGACCTCAGAAGCAAGGCCTGCTAAAGCTGATATTGAAATTAAAGACAGTTTTGTGGACAAAAAACCTGAAGTTTTACTACAATTTGTAAATAATCATGTGAAGGTACAGCTTGAGAGAAACTACTCCTATGCAGGATTTGTTCACGCAATAGATCCCATTACACACAGGTAAATAAATCTTGGCACCTCAATGGAAGATTCATCATGACCTCCAGTTTATCATAACATTAGTTAGCTTGACCTTGACCGAGAGAAAGTTACTTATCTCATCTTGTGTGAAGCAGTGTTTGGTTCTAGTCCCAGAGTTTTCAAACCTCCCGCTTCTCACAGGGCATACAGCCTCTTCTTTACATGTAATTTTTTTGGGTTTTCAGCGTCATCCTGTCAGTCCCTAAAGATGGAAAGTATCAGACCACCCTAATACCTGGCACATCAATTTTAGACATGATCCTGGCGCCTCAACATGGCTCTATCACCCTACCCCAGCAGAAACAAATACCCAGTATATCCGAAGATGAAATACTTGCAAGAAAAAGGAAAATAGTTTCATGGCTCAAAGACAATCTGTTACCTGTAACTGATGAAGGAGACAATGTAGTGTTTGGTGGCATCACTCTGATACCACCATATGATGATAAAAGTGTTTGCACAACCAACCCGCTAATAGCTTTAGAAATAAGAAAAATAATTGAAAGAATGCCTGAAGGGTATGAACCTAAGTGATAAGAGTAGGTAAACTTGTGCACACTAATTGTTTGAGCCTAGATGGTGTTTAGTGTGTAATGTTCAACATAAATAATATTTTATGTCCATGATTCATATTCTGAAGTGGATCACCCTGCATGAATAAAAATAAGTATCTACCTACTTATACACTCTAGCTACAGTCAGCTGCACAGACATGTATATGTTACAGTCAAAACTCATTGCCGGTCAAAACCAATATTGACCGCAAAAAGCAGTCAATATCGATATTGACTAAGGGCCTTGGTCAATATCGATTTTGACTGGTTTTTCCGGTCAATATTGGTTTTGACCAACATCCTTAGTCAATATTGATATTGGTTTTGACCAGCAATGAGTTTTGACTGTAACATATACATGTCTGTGCAACTGACTGTACATTCAGGAATTTGTATCTGCAGTCTTTCAATTTCAATTCCTAATAGGTACCTAATACTTAAATCTATGTACTATTTGGTAAGTATGTAAGCTTTACTTTAAATTAATAAAAAAATTATAGCACGAAACAACTCTGTCCCTTTGTTTTCCATCGATTTCATACTACATTTGGCTGGGAAGTAAGTAGTATTATGTCTGTCTGTTCCTATACTCCCTCGCAGTAGGAAGGTAGGTATTCGGTTAATTACGCCTACCTATGTACTGGACCGTCGCGTCTCGACGCACGCGAGTCTCCCACCCAGCTAGAAGACGTCACAAACACTGGTCGTAATTTTATCTTTGTATCGGTCACACTTGTTAACCCACATAATAGCATTCGTTTTTACTTGTTTGCTCCGTGTGTCACTCGAATTTAAACCCAGTATTTACTATCAGTTTATTGTCCCATCGTTCAAGTCCTGATAACGACAAGGCCTACCTACCTACTTGATGAAACAGAAATAGAGTGTGTTGCTAAACGTAATGGTTATATTCTCTTTGGTGTTGTTGATAATCACGCGTGTACGTATGTGTACAGTGTAACCGTACTCTGAACCATTGAGCTACACGTTTTAATTTGAATGTTATATACCTATTACTTATCTGTAATGTTATTACGGCATAATTAGGTACATAACTGTCGCAGTATGACTGCAGAAATGAATAGAAGAGTGCAGTATTTGGCTGGAGCTTGTGGTAAGTAGGTAGTTACGATACGAGCTAGCTGGTTAGATAAGTAGGTACTTAGATAACTTGGTCCTACACCTGTACCTACTTAGCTGCACCGCAACATGCTTGTACTTATGTAATTCTAATATCTTTATTCTGGTTTGACTGTAGCCGCAGTGGGTTTCGTATTTACTGGTGCCTCGCTGGCGTGGTCATCACCAGCCATACCCAAGTTCAAAAGTGGAGAAGCGAATCTTGAAATTACTGATGTAAGTGGATTAGTTAAAACATTTTTTCATTCCTTCCTTCCTCCCTTCTACTAGTGGCCGGCTATGGCGTCGGAGATTTTCAAGAATTCCGACTTGGTCGGTCAAGGAAATGGGTGTAAGGTCGTCACTAAATACGACCGATTAAAAATAATCGGTAGAGAATACTGACAAGAATTAGGCCAGCTATATAAATGTAATAAAAACAACTCTTTCATATGAGAGCCCGCTTATTTTAGGCACGCGTTACGTAGCGTGGGTTTCGGTTAGTAGGTATCGGTGCCTAGCCTGCCTTTTTATGTGTGTGTATGTATCCAAATGTTTTTTTAATCATTGTTGAGGCTTTCGCTCTTCTCATTCATAATCTACCAACCCAATGAGCAGACCTTTACTCGATCTCTAGCTGTAGAACGTCAGAGTATTTCAGATCACCACTTCTAGACAGGGAGCCTCGCTCCCCGCCCGCGCCATCTATATTCTGCCTGCAACCTTTTGAAGATCGTCACTCCACCTGGCCCAACAGCGTTTTACACTACGCTTGCCAAGTCGGTGTTTTTACTCGAGATCTGGAGGCACGGTAATGCCTCCGAAGCCGAAACGAGAAGCACGGCCGTAACCACCTTTTCTTGAAGCAACTCGAGGCACTTTTCCGCCTCTTAAATCTCTGTTGCTGATTGTGATAAAAGCTTGAAAATTATGTTACAAAGAGAACTTTGTTTATACAGGTAAACTTCCAAAAAAGAAGTTTCTAGCTGTAAAACTTTCCGAGATATCTATCTCCAAAGTTCCACTGTTTTGTCACACACTCACTTACTCACGTAGGTATAGATAATCAAAAGTCTGAGCCAAAACTAGAAGAGCTAGAAACTTGAAATTTGGAGTTAGTGTTTATGAAGTAAACTACACAAAAATTATAAAATCATAATATACTTACTCAAAAATTTTTTTTTTTTCCAAATCATACATTATAAGGTATGGAGGCTCTTCCGGTAAGTTTGCTACACCTGTGTTCGAAGTTCTCGTTAATTTAATAAATTAATGAATTTAGTCTTTTTTTTTTTTTTTAAGTTGTTACAAACTTATAATGAATGATTGTATAAAATAAGAGTTCACGATAAATAGATTTCCAGTTTTGGCTCAATTTTACAAGATCTCACGTATTTTTGCAGCAGTAAAATCTCGTTTTGGCTTTGATTTTTACCTACATTAAAAAGGTTTTTGCTAGGATCTCGTTTACCCATGCAGCGACTTATTATAATAATTATAGGTACCACAAAGAAATACCCATTGTTGCCGTTTTCTGCCAATAGTGATGTATTTTTTAACTTGTTCCTAATTTTCAGACGCAAACATCATGGGTGGTGTCTTTGCATGGCCTGGGTGCCCTCTTCGGGTGCTACTGTGGACAGGTCCTGAACGAGAGGGTCGGTCGACGACGGACGATGTTCTTCTCGTCTGTCCCAGCATTATTAGGTGCGGTAGGTATGTTGCCATAATTTTATTTCGGCTATTGGCAGCTAATTTGAAATTGGGAACAAACATGGGTAAAGCGTCCTCAATAAATGGATTTGACTTTCAGAGCCTCATGTTATTTACAAAAACGCCTGAAGTTATGTACGTCGCTAAGTTGCTCAAAGGCTTGGCGACAGGAATAATAGCTGTGGTAAGACTTTCTGATACCTACTTATGTACATATACCCCTTACCTACTTACTCTACTTAGGTAGGTACTACCTACTTATCTAAAATATTATGAACAGATATTATCAAAAGTGTTTACTTAAAAGGTTTATTAAGAACCTAATTACTTATAGCATTAAATAATGTTACATAGACATTTATCAAGGCTGTGCAAATAGTCACCAACCTTCATACTGTTTAATGTTTGCATCGTGTATCGCAGGTTCGATTCCAACAGCCTTTCCACCCTGGGAAAAACTGGAGGACGTATGGGAATAAAAATAAAATAGTCTCTTATCATAGCCAAAAAAAGCTATTCTATGCTTTTATAAGTTAAAATTCTGTGTCTCTAATCTAGCTAGACCAAATAATTTATAGTCCGTAACATAAATCTTGAAGCTTGCATTATTAAATAAACGCATGTGGCGCATGTGTCTCTGGCACAAGCATTAACTCAATTCAATAACTGTACTATAAACATTCACACACTCACACCCCTGCACTAGGATTCCCTGTGTCGCAGGTGGCATGGACACATACAACACATCACAATATCCAAGACCCGAGAACAAACATTTGTGTTCGTCACACTAATATTCGCCCCGGCCGGGGATCGAACCCGGAACCCCGAGCTTCGTAGGCAGGGTCACTACCAACTAAGCCACGGGTTCGTCGATACCTACTTACTAGATATTCTAGTCAAAAGTAGAAAGTGTTCTCTAGATAAAGTATCAATTTGCAGGTAACAATGATATACGTAACAGAAATATCCGACAAGGAAATCAGAGGCTCGCTTGGCATGATCGTCCAAGTTATGAACAACCTTGGCAGTCTCATCATCTACAGCATTGGTCCGTTCGTGTCTTACACGGCTCTCAACGCCATAGTCCTGTCTATCCCGATCTGTTATGTGTTGCTGTGTCTGTGGATACCAGAGTCTCCGTATTATCACCTGAAAGATGGTAGAGTAGAGGCGGCAAGGAGGGAGTTCACGAGATTGAGAGGCGCTACGGATGAAAAGGTAAACAGACTCAGGGTATAGAAAAGTGTGTAAGGATTTATTTATGTTGGTTACCGAGTCACGGCTAAACTACGGAACTGAATCGGTTTTTTGTTATGGATATCGTTTAGGAGCTGTAAATGGGTTTTAATTGCAGGTAAAACCTGGCAGCAGCGAGTTTTTCTTACCGATCACAAACTTTCGTGCTAACCTTATCGTAGCGTATCCGTCACCAAGTCAAGAAGTCAAGAGTTTGTACCTAGGTATCATTATTTTTTAAAACGTCATACAAACTGTTGACTTCTCGGTGTCGGATACGCTACGATAACGTTAACGCGTAAGTTTGTGATCGGTCCTCTGCTAACTTATTTAACAAAAAAATTAAATATGTATCTATGTAAATGTCTTGTACGTTTTTCAGTGGATTGACGATGAAATGGCGGTGATAAAGGCGCACGTTAGAGAAAGCATGGAGAATAAGACCACAATGATAGAACTCTTTGCCAATGTAAAATACAGAAAAGCGTTGTACATCGTTGGAGGTACGTAACGCTGAATAACTCATTGTTTTTGTATGTAAATTACTTTTCACACCACCTGCTCGACAATGTCCAATTACATATCATGCTATCATCAAGGTAAAGCAAAGCATTACCTACCAAGGGAGGTAATGTTGTATGAAACTCCCAAGGGTTGTAATGTGATTTGAAATTGGAACTTCAAATTCGTGTGGAAACTCGTGGAAAACTTTAAGTAAAAAAACGCTCATATGGCATTGTAAAAAGGTTTGTTCTAAAATCGAACTGGCCACTCATGAAAAAAAAGAAAAAAGGCGCGACTTCAAAGATTGTAAAACAAAAGACGGTGTTGGCTGCTGAGTTCGGAGCCCTGGCTTTTTATTGCCTCGCAGAAGGTGTGAAAAGTAGAGTATGCTCCTCTGGGATAAAGCCTGTCTTCGTCTTGGGTAGCTTGAACCCCTCGCGTCACTCAGGACTCTACATAACTCCCTCGCTTCGCTCAGGAGGTAACTGAGTCCCTCGTTAGCTCAGGGTTCAATATGCCACCCGCGACATAAGACACTGCTTTATCCCCTTAGTGCATAATCTACTATTACGTAGGGTCACGTAGGGATCATTCTAAGTAGGAAAGTACATGACTTATATCGTTGCTACTTTCTTTTCATGTGTTTTGTAGCAAAGTTCAAGCCAGGTTTCAGCTGATCCATGCATGCTTATTAATACACATAATGACTAACACATTATGAAACTCTGATAAAATGACCTGATGTAAGGTCTTAAATAACAGGTTCAACGGACTACGAAATTGAGTAAGATAAGAATTAACTAGCTGAAATTATAAATAAAAATTTTGGACATTTCACACAACGCCATCTAGCCCCAAACTAAGCAGAGCTTGTACTATGGGAACTAGATGGCTGATAAAATACTTCTTTTTTGAAAATACATACAAAGAAAACACCCAGACTCAAGACAGACACCGATGTTCATCACACAAGTGCTTGTCCTGAAGCGGGAATCGAACCCGCGATACCGGCGTGGCAGTCCAACACCACCCTTGCCACTCGACCAATCATGTCGTCTTTGTGATGATGATTTAATAAATATTTCAGGACTAAAAATGCTTCAATACATGACTGGTATTTTGGTCATACAGTCTTATTTGGAAGTCATCTTTGGACAAAGCAGTTCGATATCCGGCCCGCACGCTAGTATTGTGTACGGATTTGTACAAATTGCCGCTGGTAAGAAATATTTTCAAGGACCAAGGTTACCGACATAGCTTAGAGAATTAGCAAACTGAAGTGGCAGTGGGCTGGCCATAATTGCCGAAGAACCGATAACTGCTGGGTTAAACGAGTTCTTGAACGTAGTGTAGGACGCCCTCCGGCCAGGTGGGGTGAGGATCTGCGAAAGGTTGCAGGCTGAAGATGGATGCGGCAAACCGAAGACAGGCGCGATGGCGCAAATTGGGAGAGGCCTATGTCCAGCTGTGACAAGCTGATGATGATGAGAAATATTTCAGCTTGCAAAGAAATCCACAATTAATAAGTGTTCAGAATCATTTTTCTATAGGGAGGTGACTACCGACCGCAAAAAGGGGAAGGAGATGAGCTAAAGAGTGAGACACAATAATAAGTTAAATTATTTTTCGTGCTCAAATTTTAATTTGATTTTAGTGTTGCTCAGATAGCTCTTATTTATTTTAATAT
Source organism: Lobophora halterata (assembly GCA_932526365.1). Classification (NCBI taxonomy): domain Eukaryota; kingdom Metazoa; phylum Arthropoda; class Insecta; order Lepidoptera; family Geometridae; genus Lobophora; species Lobophora halterata. The sequence continues at coordinate 7,756,216 of OW052012.1, forward strand.
AAATTAGGTATTTTTATTAGTTAAAAGATTTTTATTAGTTAAAAGGTTTTTATATATGGGCCTATTTAAAATTATGATTATTATTATTGGACAGAGCATGACATGACACAATTTGGCTATAGGTATACTTAATGGATAACTTGAACACGACCAAATTTATCTCATTTTTGAATGTTGGGTTGGGATGTAGACCATGTCTACATGTAGATAAGAATAAGCCTGATAAAATTTGAGATTGCGATCTATCTGAACAATATGGCATTGAATTTAGTCGACTGTCTCGAATCCGTTTACATAATGTTCATCTTTTTGCTTTTTAGGTATATGCGCAACGTTTCTCACTCGCTACTTTGACCGAAGAATTCTCATGTTCACGTCATGTCTCGGTGTATCGATATCGATGACGATTCTAGGAACTTATTTCTACCTTCAAGACACTGTGAAAGTCAGTCCTGAAACGCTGGCATCCTTATCGGCTTTACCGTTGATCGGTGTATTCGGTTTCAACGTGCTATACGCCAATGGAATAGGCAATTTACCGTACGTTATGCAAGCTGAACTTTTCCCTGTCAACGTGAAAGCAGTAGCGTCAAGTCTTGCTACGATGCTTGCATGTATCCTAAGTTTTATTGTTACAAAGTGCTACCAAAATGTAAAGGATTCTTTTGGACACTACACGGTGTTTTGGTCCTTTGCACTTGTGGGTTACGCTGGAGTATTCTTCATTTACTTTTGCGTCCCAGAAACGAGAGGAAAGACGTTGGAAGAAGTCTTAGATAATGTCCAAGATGCGGTAAAAATTCCGGAAGAGGAAACGTTGAGAAATGATAATGTAAAAACAGAAGAGTAGATTAAAAATTATAGATTTAAACAAAAAACAAAATTATCAGAGGGCAAATTGAACTTGAAAAAGTTGCATTGATCTCATGTGGTGGTGATAGCTGTGTGACACCATTTTTAACATTTGCAGAATTAAATTTTTATATAAGTTAGTACTTATTGTAAAGTCAAATAAAAGTACAATTTGTGACTATAAAATTGTAATCTGTTGAATAATATGCAATACATACGGAATACCTTGTATTATTGTACCGATAAATACCACTGTAAAATGAAAGTAATTTCGACTATACAATAAAGTTGCTATCAGCTTTCACTTGATAGTAAAAGTTGCTACCAGTTTACACTTGATAGTAAAAGTAGCTACCAGCCACCTTACACTTGATAGTATTAGTTGCTACCAGCCACTTTACACAACGAACTTGGAGGTTGTTCTACACCCGCTTGGTGTTCCCATAGGAGTACAAAGGTGCGAAGGGTGTCTCGGCCGGTTCGTCGCCGCTTTCTTCTGATGCGTCCGATTCGAAAGTATTGTCGGGGATGTCATACAGACGAATTAGAGGCTTGTTGGGATCTTTCATGATCAGATATTTACCTGTGGACCAAATGATTTGGTTATGAGTGGCATTGGATAGGTCGCAGGCACTACCTGGATTAGAGATACACGGAGGCTGGCTAAAGCGAAAGGAGGCCTATATCCAGCAGTGAGTCCTACCTGGCTGAGATGTTGATGGCATCAAATAATATGGATTTATATGTATAAAATAAATACTGCAGCTGTACTTTCTGCCTAAGAAGTTATTTCAGGAAATTGTATATGAGCTCCTACTTGCGTCTCATTAATTTCTGCTTGATTGGCTTCGCAAATTAGTAGTTCGGAATTTCATGTAGCTATAGCTAGTTTACGACGTATAGAAAAAACATACAAACTGATACCCATTCTATGACAGATATGATACTAGGTCTCACATTCTTTCTGCTTCATGCAGATGTCTATGATACAGCGCAGGATGCCCGTAGATAGGTTTTAGAGTAAACTATTTTCACGAACGGCCTAGGCGTCTACTTGAATGGTTAATCCAACCAAAGTATATTAGTTTTTCGTAGACTTTCGCGATTATCACACATAGTTATTTGATTGTAACGGGTATTTATCTCGCTCACCTCGTTTTTGTGTCCCGACGTTTCGACTGTATTGCAACAACCGTGGTCACGGGCTGACTGGCGTATTGGAGCTACCGTCGCGGTGAAATGAGGGAACTACCCTCATTTTGGTCGTTAAAAATGTTCGGTCGGCACACTACACTGACGACATCCGGACACTGAAGCGGTATTTTAAAAGCGTTCCGCGTGCACTTAGCAATCACTGGGTTCCATGACGTTGAGAGTCTGTATCCGTCTTCACGATTCACAAAAACGAGGTGAGCGCGATAAATACCCGTTACAATCAAATAACAAAGTAAACTATCTGTAAATTATTTTAGATAAAGTCTCACCGTCTTTCTGCTTCATGCAGATGTCTATGATACAGCGCAGGATGCCCATAGACAGGTTTTAGAGTACACTATTTTCACGAATGGCCTAGGCGTCTACTTGAATGGTTAATCCAACCAAAGTAAACTATGTGTAAATTGTTTTAGACCAGATCTCACCGTCTTTCTGCTTCATGCAGATGTCTATGATACAGCGCAGGATGCCCATAGACAGATTTTAGAGTACACTATTTTCACGAACGGCCTAGGCGTCTACTTGAATGGTTAATCCAACCAAAGTAAACTATGTGTAAATTGTTTTAGATCAGGTCTCACCGTCTTTCTGCTTCATGCAGATGTCTATGATACAGCGCAGGATGCCCATAGACAGATTTTAGAGTACACTATTTTCACGAACGGCCTAGGCGTCTACTTGAATGGTTAATCCAACCAAAGTAAACTATGTGTAAATTGTTTTAGATCAGGTCTCACCGTCTTTCTGCTTCATGCAGATGTCTATGATACAGCGCAGGATGCCCCACGCGTTGTCCATAGACAAGTTGATTTGTGCCGCGAACTCGTGCGGTTTGAACTGCTGCGTGCCGAGGATCACGTGACGCGCGTTGTCGCGCACCTGCGTCCGGGACACGTATCCGAACTTGATTTGGTCGGAGCCGGCTAACAAAGCCTGTAAGAAAAAGGTGGTAGGGTAAACCAACCTATTATTGGCACCCTGGAGTTTAGTGCGAAAAAACAAGGAAAGTATAGATTGTTTCAGTATACTTTTATTACTTTTAAAAGCATACTGAAAATGAATAATTTATAATTTCCTTGTAATTTATATTTTCGCATTAAACTCTAGATGGCCAATAAAAGGTTGGTTAACCCTAGTTGGATTTGCAAATCTGGTCTACATCTTCTTCTTATCGTGTCACTAGTTCCTTCGAACCAGTGTGGTGAATAATTTCAAGTGCGCCTCGAAAAGGCTCCTTTCGTGCACTCGACACATGTTTTCCAATTTTAGGTTCAACGACATGCCGATTTCCTCACGATGTTTTCCTTCACCGTTGTGAGAATGTGGGATGCATACATACATAGATTTTTTTCGACGGAAAAATCCCATTTACGCATGACTGCCACCAGGATTCAAACCCACGACCATCAGATCGCAAGGTAAGGGCCTCATCCACTTTGCCAAAACGCCCTCTCTACTGGTCTGGTCTACATGATTTTTGTTGAAAAACTTATGTAGAGACTACAGTTGGGGCTGTAGTACCCTACTACAGCCCCAACTGTCCCGTCTCCACTGCAGGATTCCATCCAGGTGGTTAACAACACAGTTGCAGATATTATCGCCAAACAGTAATTGTTCCGGTTTAGAGGGCACTGTAGTGAAATTACCGAGCTACCAAGACTGGTTACATACCAAAATGTCTCAGTGGACGAATTCTATGTTCCACTTAACTCTTATGTAGGACTGGTTATAAGCAGGCATGATCTCTTTCCATTAGTTTTATTCGTTAGCGCCTTAATCCTGTTTTGTTTACATTAAAAAACGGATACGTTTTAAATTGACTGTACCACTGTCTTAAGAAATTTACAATCAATCATTGTCTTCATCTCTTGACTACCTAGTCGACCATGTACAAGTTAGGCATTACTGGTAGTTATATAAGCTTTTGAAGACTTACCTGCACGGTCCATTTGGCAAGTTTGCAAGAGTTGTTTCTAAGTTCATTGGCGAGTACGGCACCGCGTTGAGTGTCTAGCTTTTGACGCCATTCGACTCCGTTAGCCAGCTTCGAGTCCCACTCGTTCAGAGCTTTGATGGTCAGGAACTGGGTCTCGCCTTGAGGACCCTGCATCACCGCGTCGTGCTCGCAACGGGCTACCAAAACCTGGTAAACATTATAGTAATTAATTAATTTAATTATTGATTGGAGAACTAACAGCTTTTTACAACTAGATAGGCATTGGTTTATTTTTAGAGAGCCAATTACAGGTTTCCACGGTATTGTAATGAAATATATGTAGGTGTCTTCACTGTTTAATAGCGCTGACCTTGAATTCGCAGAAGTCGATTTTTAGATGGGTTGGGAGGGAGGACGCTACTATACACTTGCGCGGAGCACCCCTCCACTTTCGTCGAGCGCTATTAAACCGTGACGAGAGCTGCGCCTAAGTTAAATATTTAAATCTAGCCTGCTCCACATACATCATTGCGATTTTGGTTATTGACGCCATCATATTGTCTGATGAAGACGAATCCAATGCTACACAAATCCTCATTTCTCAAATTCAATCAAGTTTTGATCGTTTTTGTATTTCTTGCCATTTTTCGACGATTTTATTAAGTCACTTTCTTGTTTCATCATAATCATCATCATCAGCTCACATAAGGCCACCTGCTGGACGTAGGCCTATCCCATTTCGCACCACTGAGCCTGGTCTTCGACACTCCGCATCCACTTTTACCAGCTGCCTTACGTAGGTCGTCACACTTTCTTGTTTGTCTGTCTTAGATTAATAGGTACTTACAGTTTATTATTAGTCATATCTCTATTCTAAGGATGGTTAAAGAGTTTACTTACAACACCGTTGTTGAGGTTCCACTTGCGGTACCGATAGCCAACGGATGCGATTTCTCCTTCATCCTCGGAGACGAATGGGTTGCCTTCAGGGAACTTGTACTTAGGCTCGCTCGGCCCTGATTTCAGCACCTGTACAATAAATTATGATGGATATTAGTATAATATTACTATATTGAAGTTAAAGGAGTGATTGCCTGGTGAAGTCATCATCATCATTGTTTGGTAAACCGAATTGACACTAACCTGGATGCTGGACAGGAGCTCTGGACACTGGGTTATCGTTTTATACACCTTTTAGTATAGTTTTTTGCGAAATATGAGTTAATTCTGCATTTGCGTACGCGCGCGATGTTAGCCGGCGAAAGTTTTTTTTTAGGAGTAGGGAGTAGGGACGGAATGAAGGAAATAGGGTTGTGCCAATCGATTACCGACAAAACTGCGACATCCGATTGAGATAGTGACGTGAAAATTTGCCGATTCAATGCCATAATTATGAATACCAAACAATCGTTATCTTAGATAGGAATCACCCACTGCTGGGTACAATTGTCTTCCTTATTTTTGAGCCTTGGTCTTGGTCTTGGGCATCTCTTAGTGTTTTTTATACAAGTTTAGAGTAATTATTGGCGAGGTGAGCACAGTTTATACGGGCATTATAATTAATAACGGGAATGTAGGTAAATTTGACAGTGCACTTTTGCAGCTAGGAAGAACGCCTAACCGCTTTGCCATTGACTGGAACAAGTTACCACGAATAGTGATTAATGCCCCCTCAGTGAACTCTTTCAAAAATAGACTTTAAGCTGCCTGTGGATCATAAATAAATATAATAATAACAAATACCTGTTGACTGAAGTTATGGTTGATGAAGGTGGCCTCGAGCGCGAGGTTCCTCGGGGAGTTGATGGAGTTGCCGTCGTCCGCGGGAGGCTCCACGGAGGTCTCGTTCACGGTGAGCAAGTCGAACTCCGTGTTGTCACGTTTGTCGAGGAACAGCTTGTCACCTGCCGACAAATCAATAATGATTGTAGATTACTGCCGACTGGAGAGGTTGAAGAAGGATGGTGATGGTACTATCCGCCGCAGGCGAACTGGGCGTCGGAGGAGGCTCTACGCCCTCCAACAACCGCCATAACATAGGCAAGGGTAGCGACCATGGGGGTGGTCGCCGCCCAAAATACCTGGAGGTGGAGCGCGCCGTGTCACACGCGCCACTTATTACCGACGAATACTTAGAGCCGGGACTATTAATAGTCAACGCTGTTTGGGCCGCGGATGATGAAGTTCCCGTAGCCCAAACACTACGGCGTTCTGCAGGACACCGTGTGGGTTTAGCCGGTAGGAGTCCGGCATAACCCCTTTGCTGCCCCCGCACAAAGGGGTATCCATGAGGATTCCCAAACGTAAAAAAAAAAAAAAAAGGATGGTGATGGTGAAACCATTATCAACAACAAGTGGCACAAGAACCGCAGACTGGCCGACGAAATGTCCAACAAACCCAAGACGGCACGAAGAACTAAGACCAATGACCAGAAGACTGTTGTCCCTGAGAGTTAAAGTCATGGCGAAGGGTTTTCACCTGGTCCCTGCAATCAAACTGGACTCTGGAGGAACCGATGATGATGGGATGACTGCATGTGATTGAAATTAATATGTAGTCGTGTCATGTAGTGTATGTATTGCAAATCAACACTGTGGCTGAAGAGATGCAAGAGGCTGCTCATGCTTACTGCAAGAAGCTGCAAAACCACAAAAACCAACTGGCCCGAGAGCTTTTAAGTCCCGGGTACAAGCGAAGGCTCAAGCGCAAAGACGACCTAGACGACAACGGAAGTGCGAGAGCAGGAGTGTGCACCCACCCCCCAAAAATAAAATTAAGCCCTTAAATTTGCTCATAGTAAAATATGCTATGTTTGCAATCACATTTTGAATAAAAAGTTTGAGTTTATACAAAGTATCTTACCAATCTTCTCAATAACGATATCCCAAGAGTAGTTGGAGCGGGTGCAGCACATGATGGTGGCTAGGATGGTGTCGGTCGCGTACACCGTGCCCGTCGTCTTACTAAGGCGCCGGACCACGGGGTCGTCGGTCGTGGTCACCTGGTTATACAGAGCATGTCATTTAGGTAAAAATTGTATTACACTCTAAAACTAGTCATAAAAATTAGTTTTTAGTCTCAGTTTTATGGTATCTTAGTTTTATTGGTAAATAAACCTATAAAAGTTTTGAATAGGTTTATAAATACGATCCGTGTCGTCACCACTGGGGCCTAGTAGAATACCAGCGCTGCAGTGTACTTCCAGTACGCTGCAGCATTAAAGCTGAACTAGGCACCCATTTTCTGTAATACTTTACGACTGGGTATTCCCCGCTTTATTTTATTTTTAATATGTATTCAGGTATATTGTATGTACATAGTCTAGTTTTCCAACAATAAAATTATTTCTTTCTTTCATTTGATCGCATGGATAGTTGAGTGGCAAGTCTGTTGGACTGCCACGCCGGTGTCGCGGGTTCGATTCACGCTTTATGACAAACATTTGTGTGATGAACATCGGTAACAACCGTACTCCATCAGTTATCTGTATATTCTAAGTATAATATATTAAAAAAAAATTGTTTTTAGTATTTATTAAAATCTTCTTACAACTATTTTTACAGATATCTCCAATGCAGTAGTGTAGTCATATTAACATATTACAAATTTAATAATTTATTTACAAATACATGTTTCTACATGTATTTGTAAATAAATTATTAAGTTAAGTATTCTATCAGCAATCTAATTCCCATAGTACAATCTCTGCTTAGTTTGGAGCCAGATGGCGTTGTGTGAGATGTTCAAAATATTTATTTATTTATCAATAACACGAGGATGTGGTGGCTAAAGTAGATGAGGCTCTTGCCTTGCGATTAGACGGTCGCGAGTTCAGATTTTGTTCGCAGTCATGAGCCATATTATCGCTTGTAAATATATGTGTTTCATACCACACTGTCACAACAGTGAAGAGGAAAACATCGTGAGGAATCCAGCATGTTATGTCGTGGAAAAGAAAAGTGTTTAGTGGCATCTACTAATCCACACTGTATGAGTACTTACCGTATGGAAGATACGGTCAATACGCTGCAACGACTTTTCGTGTTTCACATTGACACGGTCATATGCCTTATCGTAGTACTCAAGTGTACCACAGCACACAATGTCTTCACCTGAAAACACAACAACTCTTTAATATCAGATAACTGTTTTTATGTAGAGTTTATGGGAAATGTTGTACACCAAGAATGACGGCGTCAGTGCAGTTATCAGTTCAGTAAGTATTTTCTTATGTGTATTAATGCCTTTTGGGGCACAATACTGCCATCCTATGTTATGAGACAGTGACATAACAAAATTTTTGGGTACATTCAAAAATGTACCACTTAGTATGTATTAGTCGTAGTAGGTTTCATTAGTAGGTTATGTAGACCATTATGGTTTACTAACCAAACAAACCAAAAGTACATCCAAAAAGTGCCACTTAATAATGTCTTTTAGACATGGGACAGCAGAATAGTGAACCAAAGAGTTACTTACCTTCCTTGATGCCAGGCAATGACAGTTTGGCGAGACGTGGGAAGTCCATGTCCTCAATCGTAACCCAGGTGGGGCGTACGGTTACTGAGGCGTCTCGGATCTTCATCGGAGCGCCACGCTGGCCCCAACGCTTGCCTAGTTTGCGATCACGCTGTTGCTGTTGTGGAGTAAAGAATGCAAAGTTCAGTTATTGAGTCTACATTAAGGCACTTGTCCTACCGCCGACGAAGAGCGAGAAGCTAGTACAGCTAGGAACTAGAAACAAGTTGGCGAGTGTATAGATCCGATAGTTATGTTGTTTGGCTAAAAGCAAGTGTGCGAGTGCGATGGACGACTACCCGTAGCACTCCCTTGGGGCGCTCCATGCAGTCAGTTGCTGGCATAGTTATGGCGAGTATTCTGGCCGCCAAACGAACATTGCTGAGCGAGTTTTCTCTTTTATAGCTCTTGTTAACAAACTAGGGGGAGGGAAAGTTCTCGCCAATGCGAACAATGCAGCAATGTGAACAGCCAGCGATCAACTTTTAATACATCTATTTCTTTTATTGACACAGAATTGTATCTATTGTTTGTTTCTTGAGCGAGAAAATAGTCAATAGCTAATTGTTTTCTCGTCGGCGGTGAGACAAGTGCCTGAAGGTCATTATGATCTAGCAATCTCTGTGATTTATAAGGTATTGGAATACACAGCACACATAGTTATAGGAAACCATGACAAGTATTAGAATACTAACAGACAGTGATTAGTGCCTCTTCAGTGAACTCATTCAAAAATAGACTACAAACATTAAAAGTGCTGCTAGCGCTAAGCTGCCTGTGTATAATATATATAAATAATAATAATACTGCACCATACATACATCGTTCTGGACCTCATTATTATATTTTTCAACATTCTTATAGGTTATTTTTTGACCTATTTTCTTTGTTATTTTTATTATGTATATTCGATTATTATCTTTGCTATGGACTTGGACTAGGACATTTGACTTAATTCATTATTTTTATAATTATTAAAATAATTCATTAAAACATGTATATTCAATAACTTGACCACGTTGCGATAATTTACTTGACACTGGCTAAATATACATTAATATGTGTGGAGCCAAACACGAAGAATAAATAATATTATGTATATTCTTAAATAAGGATAATTATAATAAAACTCTTGGTGGTGTTAACAAAATTAAACAATCCAAACGAACTAATTTATGAAAAAAATTAAACTAATGCCACAAAAGGCTCAGGTACAATATCCAACAAAATGGAAAACTCTGTCAAATCAATATTTTCTGACTGATAATATGTACATCTCTGATTAGTAAAATCTGGTCAACCACCGTGAGAATAAAAAGTGTCCTGTATCTCACCTGGTTGTTCCTCCATACCTTATTGAGCGTGGTCATACCACCAGGGGTGCGAGCACCACGAGCCCCACGGCCTCTCTGTCCGCGGGCACGGCCACGCTGGTACGGGGGCTTCTGGTCACGCGTCGTGTCCACCAAATGGAAGGAACTTTCATCCTCATCGTGGTAGTATGCGTACGACGATCCAGCGCCAAATTGAGAGGCATACTTGTCTATAACAAAATGGGAAGATTTATAATTATGTATTTTTTTGTAAGCATGGGATGAGATGAGCGAAGCACTTTCGTGATTGATAGTGTTAGATCGCTAGGTACTACCCATGACCAAAATAGTGCTACACAGCTATCGCTTCTATCAACAGTAAGCAGTTTTCCTGACTAATCATTCAAGTTCCAAGCTAGTCTATTGTGTATGAAAACGGCTGCTGAGGAGTTGCACTAACGTCATCATAACCTCAACGACAAAAATGTTTCAACATAAACTTGACTCTGTTATTCTTATTACATATCCTTGAATTACTTACTTTGGTATTTCTTGTCCTGCACCATTGTCCAGTCACTAATCTTGCCCAAGCGGTCTCCTTTGCTGAACGGCTGGTAAGGCATGTCCCGGAATTGTTCCGGCATTTCGCATGGACCCCATCCCGTCGGGTTGTCTTGAATGGCTGGTGCCACAAATCTAATCGGCTCTTCGGCCGGTAATACGTGCTCCGACATCGTAACCACTAGTTTGAAGGATTATTTTCTCGAATTTATTCCATGAATGCCACGACACTTTCGTATCGTAAATTTGACAGGTGGACCGAAGCGAAAGCGACAGTAAAAACTGACAATGACAGACTGAAAACAAGAAACATTTTTTTGTCAAGCTAACCATAAGCAATCAGTCAATCAATTACCACAGACTACATAATTTAGGCCCTTTGTACACGCACTCCTATTTTTGTCTATGGAGTCGAGTATACAACGATTGATTTTTACATTAATATCGTTCTACTTGAGATTCTATCACTCACTGAAGTCTAAGCCTCTCTTGTATGCATACTTAGAAGAAGATAATCCAACCAAGGGTAGGAAAACAGGCAGGCAGGGCAGGAGGAAGGCAAGCATGATGCTTTGGCTCTTGGCTCTTCTAAAGTGGTAGAGTTCGTAATTGCTGGCTACGCTCAATAACTTAGTAGGTAATACTTGCTGCTACAAATTTCTAGTTTTTTATTTTCCCTAGCTAATGGTATAAAAATAAATAATACCTATATTTAAAGCCAAAAATAATATGTTTTTAATAGTTTTTTTTCGATCTCCTCCTGATCTGACTATAATTTTAGAAACAGCTTTGTTGTAGTTTTTTTTTTAATTGGACTGCCACGTACAAAGAACTTGTATACTTATAGAAAATCCTTGGCCATGTACCTATGGGTCACAGATTACAATGTAGCGACTACCATGGTAGCCCCATAGAATGGTTTGGCCATTTTGGCAGTACAAGTAACGTTGAGATCAATTTATCCACGGTGATCCCCCATTTCGTAGTCAAACAGAAAGATAAACCTCCAGACAATTTTGTTCTAATCGAGCAACAATTTATGAAAACTAACGGACCGTCAGTAACTATGTAGTTCAAACCTTTTTTACTGCAACACCCCAGCACCCTTCGAGAATCCATCATCCACCCCAAAGAAAAAACCACTAATACCACTACTGCCACTACGTTGAATCCAGCCTGACGAGCGAATCAGTCAGTCCTACGAGTCAGTCCGTCCGTTCAGTTTAGTTCATCAGTGTGTGTGTACCAGTACTCTGACTACTCTGTGGTGCGTACTTGCGTACCTAAATTAAATGTGTTTGTTATATACGTGAGACTGCGTAAACTAGAAATGATTGCAATTTTATTTATTTTATTTACCGAATGCAAGATGCTGGTAAGTATATATTATGTAATTAGTAGAGTACCTAATTATTGAGTGTAAAGCCAATGAGTAAAGCTGAAGATGGCTCTAGATTTTTTTCTTATCAACAAAAATGCCGGCGTTTTACTGATTGGTTATGTTATGTTTATTAAAAAAAATCTGTGTTATGTATTTTGCATTTTAGAGTAGGTATATGTACTGCATAGACAGACTACTTATTGGCTATTTAGTGCAAATAATAACAATATGAAATCGAAACACACCTTTTTGCTTCGCCGTAGTCGGGTAAAAACTGTTAATTTCTTATTGATTACCAGTACATGACTATATATAGGAGTTTTTAATTAATTATCATGGACTCCTAACATTTAACAATGGAACATCAAAATTGTGTAGGAAAAGTATGAAGACGAGCGAGACGATATAGTGACGTTAAAAATTATGTCATTGAACCCTATCGAGCAAAGTAGGTACTATATTTTGAGTTCAATTATTATAATATTAAAGTTCATATTGCTTTACTGTATGGCTCGCAGCTCGCACCCTTATGCCTAGATCACACGCACCGAGTACTACGCCGAGACAGTAAAATGTTACTCGGCCGAGACAGTGAAAGCTTACGTCACTCGCTCAGCCGAGCACTCGGCGCTATGTTTATAATACGTACCGACCGAGTACTTGGCGGTTCAAATATCACGGCACTAAAGTTCATATTGTTTACTTGTCTTCTAGTCGCGCGGCTCGCGCCTTCCATTTAACTTCAGGACTTCTTCTTATCGTGTCACTAGTTCTTTCGAGCTACTAATTTACGTTGAACGTAAGGTAACGTCGTCGTCGTAGTGTCGTTGAACTAGGTACTTTCGAATAGTGACAACCCTAAATTTTGTGAATTCGTATCGTAGCGCGAGTTTTGGAGCACTGGTAGAGTACTTATTTACTTACTTACCTAACTACCTACTTTATTACTTCGGAGCATGCTCAGTGGGAGTACTTACTGAAATTAAAAGTAAAGGGGTTCCCCATTTCTGATGAATGCTGTCCCATACTTAGCAAAGCTACCTTTACATTGTCAATAAGTATCCCATTTTGGTATGTTGGCAGGTTATCCCCCGAAACTAAATAAAGGGGCCTAAATGGGTCCCTATAAAGGCCCAGTAACATCTAAAAAAATCAGTACCAGTGGAGAGTCCGTGAAGATTACTTACTTCTATAACTTAAAATAATACCTAAAGATGGAACACGGAAGTCGATGGGTTCAGTATTTGGCGACGTTTTATGGTGAGTTTTTCTTTTAGGTACATTTAACGGGTTTAATAAACAGATTCCTTTTCGTTGTTTTTTTTGTTGAGAAAACGGATTCTTTTTTTTCTATATCAGGATTGTCCTAGTATGTAATCTGCTTATTTTTTTTCAGTTTCTTTGGCATTCGTCGTCCTTGGAACATGCTCTGCTTGGGCTTCTCCTGTGATATCAAAGTTCGTACGCAACGAAACCAATGTAGACATAACAAAAGTAAGTTATTACGTTTCTAGTGCCAGAAGTTCTGCCTCCAAGCACAAATGTGTAAGCTATGAAGTAAGAAATGTGTGTCGGTTTGAAGGACACCTTTCAGCTATACCTACCAGATTTAATTTATCGTGAATATTCTATGATTTTTTTTCTACGACAGAGTGGAATATCGTGGATGGTGGCACAGAAGCCGGTCGGGTTTATCGTGGGCAGTTTCGTGACTCGTTTCACCTCGGACAGGCTGGGAAGGCGAGCTACCATACTCTGCAGTGCCTTGCCTGTGGCTGTTGGATCGGTAAGCTTGCTACAGAGCGGGATGGTAGCGTAGCGTGGATGATAGTAGTACATACAGACAGAAGCCGGTCGGTTCATCGTGGGCAGTTTTGTGACGCGTTTTCTTTGTTGTTTAATATGTAACTTTGAACGAAGTATTTCAGATAGTCAATCGAGATTGAGACCGACTTGTCTTTTCTAATAGGTCATTAATCGTTTTGTGATACCTAGATGGTGAGTTATCTGTCTACAAAACCCATACATTTATTTAATAGGTTTAACGTTTTGTCTCACTACTTACTTATAGACGATGTATTTTAATGATTGTGCCTTTATATATTTAGATCATTTCATTTCAGACGATTGTGGCGGTTGCTCTAGAGGCCTGGATGCTCTGTGTCGCAGTCTTTCTATGGAGCTGCGGCACGGGGATGCTTAGCACTGTATGTACCTACTTTCTGTACTTAGCTTTATTTATAAAGATTGTCATCGAAGTAGGTAACTTCTACTTTTTCAAGGAGGCTGAATGCTGGACAAAATTATGCTGGACTTCATTAACATTATTTATTTATCACTATCATCATCTGAAGTAGGTTTCTCCTAAGGCGCGCCACTGAGCCCGATCTTCGGCTCTTCTCATCCACCTTCTGCCGGCAATGGCGCGCAGATCATAGCTCCATCTAGCCAGAGTTTGTCCTAAGTACAATATGTTTCTTCTCCACTCAAACACACGACTTAAAGTTCTGTTCCGGTCAAAGGCACTGAAAATATTTTACTATCAGTATCAGGGAAGTGTTTCTTTTGCTTGTCTTGTCATTAATTATACAAAAAATTTACATATAAAAAATCGTAGGTAAGTAGTTAAACTTTTTCTTTCGGACAAACGAAAGGGGCTTACATAGATAGGTAGGTACAGACGGCATCATAGTTAAGTATCCTCCTTGCACAAGACACCCAGCTTCAAATCCTTTCAAAACGCCGCGCCCGCAACGTAGGAAGAAGTTAAGCCTTCAAAAAACATTACAAGTCCCTATATTTTTATAACCATGTAAGTCTAATCATAATTTTATGCTATTGCTTGAAGGGATTTGTAGCTGGGTGTCTTTGCAAGGGAGATAATTATCTATGACGCTGTCTTTACATGCGATTTATATTAAATTTTATTTATATTTATATTTTTTTTTTTTTACAGAAATAAATGTATAAAGTAATGAGTAGGTAGGTAGGTAAACCCCCCACAAGTTTACAATAATGTAGAGTTAAACTGTGGTCTTCATATAATCGGATTGTTTTGTTTAGTCTCCCTATATTTCTGAGAAGTGTTTTGTATGGTTGACCATTCCTATGAGGTCATGTTGCATGTTAAAACGGAAACGGTCGAACATAACCAAGTCTGTTATCGGACTTGTGGTTTAGCGACCGAACATATTTTTAGTTCAATGCCCACTTGTTTTTCTTCATGTACTTACCTACTTAAAATTAGGGATTAGTGCAAAATTATTTATTTCGACTAAGATAAAAATTACCAGGTTATAGCTACAACGATGAACTGCAACAGTTGGCCAATGTATCCTTATATTATACTATATATGTTGGAAAAACTCCGATGTTCATCACACGAATGTTTTTCCTGAAGAAGGAATCGAACACACACACACACTCGCGACACTCGGCGTAGCAGTCCTAATTCCAATGCACTTACCACTCGGCCATTTGTGTGTAATTTTCCAAAATTGCTTTTCAGGTGGTAGGCATATACCTGGCTGAAATATCAGACAAAGAAATCCGAGGCACTTTAATGACAATGACGCGTTTTGCGTTCAACCTCGGATGTCTACTCGTGATGGCGGCTGGACCTTCTTTGAGCTACGAGATGTTGAACTTCATCCTACTTCCGCTTCCGTTTGTGTATCTAGTCGCTTGTGCGTGGATGCCGGAAACGCCGTACTATCTCCTAAAAGAGGGCAAAGTCGGGAAGGCGAGGAAGGTTTTGGCTAAACTACGCGGATATAAGGACGAAATTGTGAGTAGATGTCATCCATCATACACGATATCAAATCACAGTTATCAAGCTATACCTATACATATTTTTAAAGCGCATATTTTTGAGAATGAGTGGAAGAATGAATGAACTAATTATAATGCCCGAATTAAATCTTCATCGTACTTCCGCTTCTGTTTGTATGTCTTGTCGCTTGTCCGTGGATGTAGAGACGAAATGGTGAGTAAATGTAGCTACGCGTTTACATTTACTGACAATCACATTTTCAAAGGCTCAATTCGCAGCAGGATATTATGGCAGCGAACGACAGAGCACTTTCAGTGTTAAATACATTTTAAACCTTATCCACATGAAATACTTATAAGACCAATATTGTAGGGCCGCTGAAAGGTCCGCTCGTGGTGCCAAGCGGCCACGAGCGGCCTGTCAGTGGTCAACCAATACCGGTTTTTAATATGGTAGATAATGATTTAATTATTTCACACTGAAACATAGATGAATAACGATGTTCCTGTTCGATTGTTCTATAACAAGATGAACAGTATCAAACCAAAAGGGAATCGTAAGACAGGACCAAAAAATTTCAGACACCTTGTCAATAAAAATGAAATATCTCCATTTTCAAATAATGTTTGTTACTTTTTACAATGTAGTTTTATTAACAATGAAAAAGCCTAGTAGTTTTAACATATAATATTTATCTAGCCCTGTTACTTCTCTTTTTCGAAAATTTGCATCGGACCAAATTGAACTAGAAGTTATCCAAAGTGGCTCCCTTTTACTGGGCATATTTTCAATGTACTACATTGTGTTTCTGTACTTTGATAATTCTGTGCACTGAAACTGCTCTGCCGGCCTTTGCAAACTTGATGTAAAGAGCCTTGTTTCGAGACTTTGTTTAGTAAGTAATTTGGCCTAGTCGGTGTCTGTCTATCAGTAAGGACAAAGCCGTTTATCTATCGTTTATCTATAAGTGTAATTAATTATTTTCCCTGTTTTAGATGGTAGAAGAAGAGCTCCTCGGTATCCAAGGCGGAGTTAAGAACGAGATGAGCCACTCCAGCTCCTACAAAGAGTTCTTCACTGGACCGCAGTACAGACGAGCCATCATCGTTGCAGCAGGTAATAACATCTGTTTCTTATGCAAAATCAGGGGTTTCTCTAGTTCTTGCGGACCAGAGTGGTGAAATTATTTCAAGTTCGCCTAGTAGAGGCTTCTTTCGTGCACTTGTAATAATATGTTTTCCGAACTTTTTAGGTTGTATCTATGTTGTTGTTGGTTGTACATGCCGGTTTCCTCACGGTGTTTTCCTTCACCGTTCTCTGAATAAGAGCGCGGCGTGTCCTTTTTGTGGCCTGTCAAAATATCAGCCTAAAGACATGCATTAGTTGCATTAGTGTGAATCACAGACACTATATCGGTGGTGTGAATACTTTGACAGCGCCAGCTTTCGTTGAGCGACCTACCGTAATGCTTTTTTCAACTAAAACGAATTTTAGCCCAATCAGTTCAGTAGTTTTTGTGTGATTTACAGGTTTAAAGTTCACGCAAATAATGACTGGCGGCACAGCCATCAAGGATTACCTGGGCCTCATCATCCAAGACGCTCAGTTAAGGAAGGAACACGAGCAGACTGCCTTCTTGGTCTATGGAGGCATCAGCTTTGTCGTTTGTAAGTATATTTTTTTAGTAAACTAATCAGGGCGCCTTCAAATTAGAGGCGTGAGAAAGCGCCACAGTGGCGCCACTGTGGCGCTTCCTCCCGCCTCTAATGTGTAAGTATTTTTTAATGTAAACTAGTGAGCTAAGTTCTCTTGTGATAGTAAAGACTTTGATGCCCGTAAGTTTTTAAGTTAGTAGGGTTAATTTTAAAACACGTATAATATCTAAATTAAAGTATGAAACCTTAATTGAAATTTGCCTTGGGGATTGAATATGAGGATATTTTTTAATGTAAACTAGTGAGCTAAGTTCTTTTGTGATAGTAAAGACTTTGATTCCCGTAAGTTTTTAAGTTAGTAGGGTTAATTTTAAAACACGTATAATATATAAATTAAAGTATGAAACCTTAATTGAAATTTGCCTTGAGGATTCCCCTTAATGTTTTTTTTTTATTTATTTCCAGCTATAATATCCTCGATATTCGTGGACCGCATCAGACGGCGTCACCTGCTCATCACCTCCTACCTAGGCACTGGTCTTTCCCTCACAGTCGTAGGAACTTACTTCTTCCTACTAAACGTCGTTCAAATAAACCAATTATCCCTTGTTGTGTATGGCATTATTCCTTTCATAGGCATCATTCTTTCAAACGTGATCTCTACCTTCGGTTTCATAGCTCTCTCCGGTGTCATCCCAGCTGAAATATTCCCTTTGAACATCAAATCTGTCGCGATGACGTCATTGAGCATATTCGGAGGTATCCTAGGTTTTGCGGTCGGCAAGGGATACCAAAATGTAAAGGATTTGTTAGGGCAACATACCGTGTTTTGGATTTTTGCTAGTGTGGCATTTATTGGGGCTATTTTCACAAGTTTTATAATTCCTGAAACTAAAGGGAAAGGTCTGAATGAGATTCAAAAGGAGTTGCAAGGTGACGCGTATGATGAGAACATGCGTAAGCCGGAGAATTTGGATAAAGAGGAAGAAACGGAGTTGGTTGAGATGAAATCCAAACGTAAGGGCTCCGTCTGATTGGCTCTATAATTTAGTAACTCGTTTTATTTTAAGTTTTGACACAGATATTAGCTTGTAAGTATGGTATAGTTTTTCAGAATCACAAACTTTCTATTGAAAAGAAACGAACGACGATTGAACGCGTTGCGCTGCAAACTCTAGTCGTTCAGTTACTATAGTCACTATAGTGTAACAAATTCTAGTAGTTAAGTTTAGTCCTGTGAGCATTTATAGGGCTATGGATCAGACTCAAAATTAAAAAAAAATACAATATGAAAGAACCTTTACTCGTATGTGGATAGTTTTTCAGCATCACAAACTTTCTATTCAAAAGAGAAGAATGGATTATTGAAAGCGCTGTGCTGCAGTTGGCTAATAGTTTTTAAAAGTTATGTTTCTATTAGTTAAGTTTAGTCCTGTGGGCATTTATAGCTAGATGGGCCAGACTCTAAAATAAAAATAAAATACTATTAAAGGACCCTACTATTAAAGGGCCCTAACTCGTATGTGATATAGTTTTTCAGCATCACAAACTTTCTATTCAAAAGAGAAGAATGGTTTTTCAGAATCACAAACTTTGTATTTAAAAGTGAATAATAGATGATTGAAAGCGCTGCACTCCGCTGCAGTAAGCGATTTGTAAACGTAATATAACAAATGTAACAAATTCTAGTTGTTAAGTTTCTGTGAAAACTTACATGAAAGGACCAATACTCGTATTAAATTGTAAGAAACGTGAACGCTAAAAGCATTTAATTAGCTTTAAGTATTTGTATGTTTTATTTTTATAATAAATATTTTCTACGAAACGTAAGAAGTACCTACCTTAGTGTTATTTTTCATAACAACACAATATTATTACAATGCTTCTACTACGAACACATTCCAAGATTATTGTCTCGACGATCAGTGGTTTGACTTGTAAGTGGCTATCAGTCAGTCAGGTCTAAGCCTTTCTAAATGTAAGTATATTAATAATTAGAAAAGTATTGTGTGTATAAGTGTGTGTATACCACTGTACGTCGAGACTTGAAATTTCAAGGGTAGGTACATTTGTCAAGGTGGGTGTCAGCTCTTTTCAACCGACTTCAAAAAAGTAGGAAGTTATCAATTCGGTTTTTTTATATTTGTTACCACGTTCTCGCAACGGTGAAGGAAAACATCGTGAGGAAACCGGCATGTCGTAGAACCTAAAAAGTTCGAAAACATGTGTCGAGTGCACGAAAGGAGCCTCTTCACACACTTTGAAACACACTGGTTCGAAGGTTCTAGTGACACGATAAGAAGAAGAACCTCAGACCTTATTGTTTATAAACCGATTTGAAAAAATATTTTAGTTTGAGAGGATTATGCTTCTATATTGGTCCCATAACTGGTTTCATAAAAATCGGTTCAATACCTACTTTGGATTTAAAATCAAAATAACTGAAAAAAATTACGTCAACCAAGTAAACGAAATTGCGTATTTTGCTTCCCTGTGAATTTTCAGTGGTGTTTATCATCACTAAAACAGTCCAATTGAAGTCGGTTGTTGTAGGTATGTTTTTGTAAAACCTAGTAACAATAATTTTTGAAAAGCCACCGGTCAGTTGGCATAGGAATAACTAATGGCATAGGAATGGGCTTGATCTGTGGTTGGCCACAGGGTTAAGGAGTCAATGGATGATATCGTAACGGTAGGTAAGTAGGTACTATACTAGCACAGAGAACTAAGATATAACTACACAAGTACAAGGTATCTACAGGGAAAGAACCTCGGGAAGTCCATGACTAGCCAGAATGGTGTTTGAGGAAGGCGATAAGCTGTAAATGATGATGTTGATGAAGTTTTGAATGAACTGAAACCGATAAAAATAATAAATATTAGTTTCCTTGATGTTAGGGGGAAAATGACGGAAACGATGATCGAGTAGGAAAACAGAATCATATCTCTGTATCTAACACTCAAAAGTTAGTATCAATCTACATTGATCTAAGGTCGCACGATTTTGCGATACCTTACTAATTTATTAACAAAACAGAACACTGAAATTATAAATAACGTACTTATACCTACTGTTCTGCGGTGTTATATTCTTTTTTGCGATGAAACTGGATTTATCGAGTGAATTGTGTTGTGTGTAAATGTCTGGAAGGATAAAAATTGTTCAAAATTACATTAATCATTCTAGTAAATTATAAAAATGGAAGAAGAGAGTAGAAGCCGGAAAGTTCAGTTTTTAGTTTGGTTTGCAGGTATTTTATTTACCTACTATTGATGTCTTACGGTGTTCCTATAGAACACCAAGATGGACAGTACCTAGGCCTACCTATCAAAGCAAAATGGATGCGGAATAAAGGACAGACATTTTTAGACACCCTGTCAATGTCGTCCGACCATCGGGCTGGTGGTCTGCCCGCTGACCTTCGCCCCTCGCGCGGCCGCCACTCTGTTACAGCCTTCGTCCATCAACCGTCTTCCCGTCTTGCAATGTGACCTGCCCATCTCCACTTCAACTTATTGATCCTCGTACCTATATCCACAACTTTTGTTCTTTGTCGGATCTCAACATTAGGTACTCGGTCAACCAGTGAGATTCCTAGCATAGCGCGCTCCATGGCTAAAGTATAGTTGAATCAAAATATGCGTCAAAAAAGTTGTCTAATTTTAGCTAATTTCTAGCACATTTTGGTCCGGGGCAAAATTTCGAAAAAGAGAAGTACCGAGCGAGAAGTATCAAAATATATCATAAGTCGAAAAATTACTAGGCTTTTCTTCCATAAATCTCCATCGTTAAAACTTACAAAAATATTTGAAAATTAAGAAATTTTATTTTTATTGACAAGGTGTCTGAATATATTTTTGCCCTGTTGTACGACTCTATCTTGGTATTGTAAAGGAACGTTATTCATCTATGGTCTAATCAAATATGGCTATCCTTTTCTTGTTCGCTAGTATCCATAGCGTCCATGACCAGTGGCGTGTCTATCTACTGGAGTACTCCCGTACTGCCCAAGTTCCACGACCATGAGACCAGCATCAACATTACAGAAGTAAGTCACAATCAATTATAAATAAATTAATTAATATTTTGGACATTTCATCGTTACGTTCGATTCCTAACGGTGCCTTGGTCCAGTAAGTCAAAATAATCCCCCCTGGCAACGGTCCAAGCCGAGGTTTGACCCACCATTGGGTACCTTGTGCTGTTGCCCCAACCTAAATAAGGTCGTTAAAAGTTAGATTTGTCTTTTTTTGGTTTCGTGACTATAGGTACCTATTGACTAGGTATACTTTTTTTGTTGATATTATTTTCGTGATTTTACCTATTTATAGAAAGAGCTTTCGTGGATAGTATCCATGTCTTCCCCTGGCATAATGTTCGGCAGTCTAGCCGCCAGCTTCATCACGGACCGATACGGCAGGCGACCGGCCGTGCTGGGCAGTGCTCTTCCCATCACCATCGGGACGGTAAGCCACAACCAACATCTCTAGGCTTCTGTGAACCGTAATACATAAATGTATGAAATGTCTCAAGATTTTCGGCCAAACTTGTACTGTCCGCATAGCCCAATTGGATAATCTGACCTAAGAAAGTCGAGGTTAGGGTTTAAGTCCGGATGTGGATGAAAATTTTCAGTCTAAAAGTGTTGAGATAGCTCCATACTTTTCAGCTGGATAAATATTACCTATGCATAAGCATTTCATACCGTTTTTTCAGGTTCTCCTAGTAACTGCCACGAAACCATGGATGCTCTTTATAACTCGATTCGCATGGGGCTGTGGAGTGGGAATATTCGTTACGGTAATAACTCTACCTACATCTACCTCCTTTTTTTAAGGGAACATGCAGTTTACGCATCCCTCTACGCTCCGGCTCGGGGAGGGTCGTAGGGGTATGTCGGATACACCACCAAGTTACTAGCAGAGAGCTCGTAGCTGGTAGCATACCGACTAAAAACCCATTGACATTCCTTCAATCACCTCAGTGCTAAAGTGTTAACCACTCGTTATCGGACGAGACGTTCGATGGCTCATCATCACTTGACAGGGTCACGGGGTCCCGGTCGATTCGACCGCGGCAAATCTAATTAGAGTATGGGCATAAGGGCTTAAATAACTAAAATGTTTCAAATTGTTTGACACTGAAAGTGCTCTGCCGATCGCTGCCATCTCAGTGGGAATTGACCCTAAAGGAATAGAAATATCGTGAGGAAACTCGGCATGTCGTGTCAAAAGAAACAAAAAACAATACCTATCCATTCGCTCTCTTAACCGAGAATAGGCTCCCAAAAGAGGGAACATTGTAGGCTGATTATGCTTTCATTACGTTCCAGGCATCAGCAATCTACCTGGTAGAGATAGCAGACAAGAACATCCGAGGCACGCTCTCCGTCGGCAATCGGTTTATGTTCCACTTCGGTAGCTTCCTGATCATGGCTGTTGGTCCCTTTGTCACCTATCAGGTAATTTACTACCTATATTACATAGTTTTTATAAATATATTCTTAGGATGCTTACAGGTATATTAAAAAAACTGGCATGAAGAACACATTCACACGAGCGCTTGTGTAGTGTCGATGTATAGTTAGAGCGCGGCGTGTCCCTATTATAACATGTCAAAATTATCACCCTTAATTTGTCAGTGTAGTGAAATTACATTAGTCTGAGTACTTTAATAGCGCCAGCTTTCGTTGAGAGACCTGTAATAAGCATACTTGCAATACCAATGGCTCTACCACGACAACCGACTTCAAAAAAGGAGGAGGATCGGTTAAATCGGTTGTAAAATCTGTTTTTCTTTTAAAGGATATATTGTAGCGTACACTACATAATGTGTTTAATTACTATTTAATAAGCTGTGACTCAATACGTCATTATACTATAGTACTAACTATAAGTCAATCTGTACAGCTCTTGTAAAAGCTCACACTGTAATTCAGTCTCGGTTTAAACGCGATACGGTAAATACATCAGTACAACATATTCGGTTTTTAATTTATCGAACCTAATTACCTATTTAATCAATTCAATTTAGGGTTTGATCAAAACGAAATAAACAAAAACCCTAAAATATGTTCATTCGTCTTTGTACTTAGTCCCATAGAAATTTCATCAAAATCGGTTCAGTAGTTTAGTTTTGATTTAAAAAATATGTGTCGAATTAAACAAAATTTTGTATTTTGCTTTAATGTGACTTTTCAATGGTATCAACGGTCACTAATACAGTCTAATTGAAGTCGGTTGTAGTATGTACAACTTTGATTGTGTATGTTTGTTTACGACACCTTCACTATCGTATCTAACTAGCATCAAACCTTGCTTAATATAACACTTTTGATAGGGTAAAAATCGCCCTTGCCTATGCCTTTTTTCTATTAAATAGGTATTGACTTACTTAAACTTGCGCTTGGAAATTTTAGAATTTCAATTTGCATGCCCTTCAAATATGTTGAATCATTTTTAAGTGCATCATCTCAGTACGTTAACGATAAATCTGACATTTCCCATGTAAATTAGTAAATGGCTTGTATAATACCTACATACTTAAATAAATAAATGCTTTGCAGGCCCTAAATTATATGCTTTTGGTGCTACCAATCGGATACTTCGCAATCTGCTGGTGGATCCCGGAGACGCCGTACTTATTGCTAAGGAAAGGGCGCGTTGATGACGCCAGGCGGGTCCTGAAGAAACTGCGAGGGTATAAGGATGAAAAGGTATTTTGTACCTAGCTATAATAGCTTAGCTTATATTTAGCTTGTAAGGTACGGATTAGGTTAATTATTTGTGTTTTTTGTTAGTAAATAAACCTTTTTCATTTTCAATATCTATCATTGGGGTACCACCGCTCGTACCACCATACAAAGCACTAAAATATAGCGTTATATTTAATAATTTTGGTAAATATATTTATTCTATATTTACAAGCAGTATCTGTAATCCTAACAGAAATTTTCGATATAGGATTGACGCAAATGCATTACCTAATTTAATTTACATTTTCATTGAGCAGCACAGTGCCAACAATAATTATATTATTACGATTAAAATTGGGTATTATTTTCAAAATTATTATGCAGGTATTAGAAGACCAACTGTCCCTTATGCAAACGGACGTAAAAAAAGAAATGCGTCGATCTGGCACTGCAAAAGAGCTCTTCGTGGGACGACAATATAGGAAAGCCATTTTAATTACAGCTGGTGAGTCTCGCTTAAGCCCATGTCGTACTAATATAAATCAAAGCAAGGCATATTACGATTTATGATTATTTAAACCGACTTCAAAAAAGGAGGAAGTTATCATTTCGGTTGATTGTTATTTTTTTATATGTTTGTTATTTCAGAACTTTGTTGTTTATAAACCGTTTTGAAAAATGTCTTGTTTGATCGGATATACTTTCAGATTGGTCCCATAATTTCATCAAAATCCGCTAATAATAACATATTTATAAAAATAATTGAAAAAAATATGTCGTCGAAGTAAACGAAATTGCGTATTTTTATGCTTCCCTGTGACTTTTCAGTGGTGGTTACGGTCACTAAAACAGTCCAATTGAAGTTGGTTGTCTATGGTTATGTAAAACCATGTATATGATATTATTATTTACTTATTTATTTATTATACAATACAATTTACAGGGATAAAACTGACGCAGGTTATGGCAGGTTCAGTCGCAATACTGCAATACCTGGGACGGATTATGCAGGAGAGCAAGATTGACATAGAAGTATCCACAGCGCTCATCATATTTGGAGCAGTCAGATTTGTTGTTGGTAAGAAAATACTCGACATCATTGTCTAAGAAGGTTCATCATAGCTCACCATCGGCCTGGTAGAGATCTCCTAGATAGAGACCTAAGAACACCTGCTCGACAGTGTCCAAAAAAATTCTGACTGCGCAGATAAAACGTAGAAATCTCAATGTAAAGTAAAGCATTACCTCCCAAGGTTCGAGTCCCCAAGTGGCATGAAACTCCTAAGGGAGTAAAGTGAATTGAATTTGGAACATCAAATTCGTGAGGAAAACTCTAAGTATAAAAATGCCTATACATATGCTATTGTTAAGAGGTTTGTTCGAAAGTCGAACTGGTCACCATAAGCATTACTCAAAAAAAAAAGAAAAAAGGCGCGATTTCAAAGATCGTGAAACAAAAGACGGTGTTAGCTTTTTATTGTCTCGCAGAAGGCGTGAAAAGTAAAGTATGCTCCTCTGGGTAAAGCATGTCTTCGTCTTGCGCAGCTTGAACCCCTCGCTTCACTCAAGATTCAAAATAACGCTCACGGTTCAATATGCCGCCCGCGACATAAGACACTGCTTTATCCCCTTAGAAGAAGAAGAAGAAAATATTTTTCACACCACCTGCTCGACAATGTCCAATTACATATCATGCTATCATCAAGGTAAAGCAAAGCATTACCTCTCTAGGAAGGTAATGTTGTATGAAACTCCCAAGGGTTGTAATGTGATTTGAATTTGGAACGTCAAATTCGTGTGGAAACTCGTGGAAAACTCTAAGTAAAAGAACGCCCATATGCCATTGTAAAAAGGTTGGTTCGAAAATCAAACTGGCCACTCATAAAAAAAAGAAAAAAGGCGCGACTTCAAAGATAGTGAAACAAAAGACGGTGCATATTCGCTGCTGCCGCCCTGGCTTTTTATTGCCTCGCAGAAGGTGTGAAAAGTAGAGTATGCTCCTCTGGGATAAAGCCTGTCTTCGTCTTGGGTAACTTGAACCCCTCGCGTCACTCAGGACTCTACATAACTCCCTCGCTTCGCTCAGGAGTTAACTGAGTCCCTCGTTAGCTCAGGGTTCAATATGCCACCCGCGACATAAGACACTGCTTTATGCCCTTAGTGCATAATCTACTATTATTGTTAGTGCATATCTACTATTATTCTATGTTTTTTTCAGGTATTGCTTCTTCGCTGCTTGTCGACAAAATAGGCCGTCGACCCCTCCTTATAGCCTCATACACTGGCTCATGTGTGTTCCTATCAACAGTCGGCGCGTACTTCTATTATAAAGAAGTAATTGGCACCGAAGATGAATCCACTTACTACCGTTACATCCCTTTAGCAGGGATCGTTTGCTCCAACATCCTTTCTACAATGGGATACGATTCTTTAGTCTTTGTCATACCAGCTGAGGTATTCCCGATCAACGTCAAGTCTATTGCGATAACTTCTATGAACATTCTCGCGGGAATAAGCACCTTTATTTTGGTCAAAGGGTACCAAGAAGTAAAGGATCTTACTGGATTGTATGGAGTGTTTTGGTTCTTCGCAGCATCAGCGTTGGCGGGCGCCATATTTTCTTTCTTTATTGTTCCTGAAACGAAAGGGAAAAGTTTGAGGGAAATTCAAATGGAGCTGCAAGGTGTATATTATGACGATACGTGTGTAAGCTTGAATAAGACTAGTGAAAAAGAAGTTGACTGTGAGTTTACAGAGCTGAAAGATTTGTGTGAAAATTCCACTAAAGTATGCACGCGACTGTAAAATGAAATGTAACTAAGTAAATAAAAATAAAATACAAAAATAATAGCTTTTAGTTCTACTAACTTAAACAATTAAGTAGTTTTTTTTAAGTTTATAATAACTAAGTAACTAACAGTAGCGAAAGACAAAAATGGGAGAGTTGACCACTGAAAAAGATTAAAATATTAATTTATCTACACAACTTTGTGACTCCTTGAATTTATGATTTGTTTATTTATTTATTGGAGAACCAACCGATTTTTACATCTAGGTAGGCATTGGTTTAGCTTTATAGAGCAAATTACAGATTCCCACGGAGAGATACACATACATTATATACATTTATAGATATACATTAGGAAAATTCTGGTATACTAATTTAAATTTGTATAGTACGATACTGTGTTGTTAGTAGTAATTGGCACTTGTTGCGATTGGTATCATAAAAGTACACGTCATCATTTAGAAGATTCAGGTCCCGCCTTGGGCATTTTTAAAAATTGTTTAATACAGTTTTATGTACTAACTTTAAAAATGAAGGTGAGTCTCTATTACTCAAAACTTTCTAATTTCAAGACTTAAAGTACTTGTCCTCCATGTGGTATGGCCGTGGGAAACCCACCCATGTAGGTACACAGTTTGTAGGTCATTTGAAGACAGAGAAAGTAATAGCCGAAATGGTAGTCTCTACAATCAAACATAAAGAACAATGAACACCAGTTTCTATCGAGAAGTTATAAACTCACGGTTCTTACAATCAGTACAGTGTCATATCTAAATAAGATAAGATTGCTTTTAGAACTAAATATATTTAATTGGGTGCATTTGTGTTCATCTTTTTGTATGTTATCCAACAGTAATTTATAGGTTATCAATAATAGTTCAAGTTGAAGAAGCTACTCTCTTTTTATTTTCCTAATTAATTATAGGTTAAACTATTCAATACCATATGTTTTTTTTAAATAAATCGTGATAGTTATTTATAAATAAACATGGAAATAAAAAGCAGCAATAAAGTGCAATATTGGGTGACTTTTGCAGGTAAGCAAATACAATTTTTTATATACTACTTAATTAATTTCAATAATTACTATTCAATTCATATTTTTATTTAAAAAAAAAACAAGCTTAAAAATATACAGTAAAAACATTATTAAAACAATAAAATGCATTGGCTTGTATGATATTGTTGTGCAGAGCCTACACCCTTGGCCTTTTTTTTTTTTTTTTTTTATCGATGGGAAAATGCTTTTACGCATCCCTCCGCCTGGGGAGAGCCGGAGGGTATGTCGGACTCACCGCCAGAAAGGCAGAATACCGACTAAAAACCCATCGTGTTCCCGTCACACCCTTGGCCTACACTAAGTATATGATAATTGTGTTGTATGCACTGCTTGTCCTTATGGATATTATTACCTACTTAATTAAAGTATTAACTGCATGTTTTGTGTTATTTTAGGGATTGCAATTACAATCTAGCAACGTTTTTAACCAGCTGAACGCATCAATTTAGCGATTTTTCAAAGAAATGCATAGGTAGTAGGTCCTATTTTAGGCACAACGGTGATGAAGTTCTGTTCAGGTCCAAAAACGTGCTGGATCCAGCTGAAAATGTGCTAGATGCGGGATTCAGCAATTTCAATACATTATTGCACTGTGAGATAAATATACAAACATTTATGTAAACCTAGAAGATTGGGTGGGACGGGCCAAAGGTCTAGATTCTAGAATCTCTGGCTGGAGTGATTATCCGATACTGACCCGATCATATATTTTAATTTACAGTTGCACTCGCTTCCATGACTTCTAGCGTATCTTTTTCATGGACAACCCCAATTATACCGAAATTTCACAACAATGAGACCGCTATAAGTATCACTGATGTAAGTTGCAACAGTTTTTTTTATTTCTACTGATCGATCGATATCGTTAAATAATAATTTAGTATCACATAAAAAAAATCACCTAAGTACCTAGCTGTTTATCTCTGTTATGATATAAGGTCGATGGTATTCTATTGTTGTATTAAAATGCTAAAATTTGTAAGGCCGCGGATGGATGGATGTCGGTGGCGGCTGATGTGATGATGGAAACGGAAAACGAGAAAAATTAGCAGCAGTATTAATTTCCTGTACCTGTAGGATATACCTGGTACTTTAAAAAAAAAAATGAATAGACAAGCGTTTGACTTCAACCTCACTTGATGGTAAGTGTGATGTGGTCGAGGATATAGCACCTTTGCCTATTAGTAAGAACTTATTCACTCTTGATTTGAATACACCCGAATTATAATACACCGCAAATTTTTAATCACTAGAAATAAAAATACGCATATTTAATCACTTTTGCCGTTACTGAACACAGATTATGGCAAAACAAAGCTTGAAAAAATTAAGTCGCATTTTTGTCAAAATAAATTTGATAAAAATTGGATAACTGTTACCGTTAGTTGTTTTCCTATGAATTTGCGTCAGGCGCTACCAGTACCGGTGTAGGTATATAGTTAAGGAATAATAGACGCAGACATCGAGTTCCACTAAATTACTACTTCATACATTAATTTGTCTATTTTTTTTTTCAGGGCGAAATATTATGGATGGTGGTGATGACGTCACCAGGCCTGATGCTGGGCACCATCACCACGAAGTACCAGTCCGACCAATTCGGGAGACGCTTCACCTTGCTGGCAAGCGCATTTCCCTTTTGCATTGGAACTGTACGTACCTTTCAACTTAATTATGAGTTATAAATTTGTATGAATCTTTACCTATTCAATAAGGTATATAAAGGTGAAAAATAAAAAATAAATAATATTTGGACAAAATCTTGTACTATGGGAACAAATAATCGATACAATACATTTATATACTTTTTTTATAATAACATGAATAGAATACATAGAACACACACAGACACAGGACAAAAACCGATGTTCATCATACAAATGTTAGTCCTGAAACGGAAATCTAACCCGCGGCACCGGCGTGGCAGTTCAACACACTTGCCACTCGACCATCCCTGTCGTCAAGGAAGGTTTGAAAATTGTTGTTTTTTTTCAGGGATTTATATTATTTACAACCAAAGTATGGATGCTGTACATTGGGAGATTTCTATGGGGCATGGGAGCTGGTATAATTCAAACAGTAAGTACCATTCCATTATGAGTTTTTATCTGACTACGGTGAAGCACTAAGGAGGGCTATGATTTTGATTGCTATGTATGTAGGTATGTTCATCTGCTTTCTCATATCTTCCAAACTACTTATCATAATTTGGCGATTGAGGTATCTTAGTGAATATGGCGCCATAATAGAGGACTAAAAGGGGTCAGTAGTGCCTATTAGCCACCACGAATTAAAAAAAAATCACAAAAGTAAGCGATCATATGCTTTAGGGCTTAGGGCAAAGTGGCACGGACCACGGCACATAAAAATTTCAGAACAGAAAATTTTCTCAAAAAAGTGGGCCGGCCATGTCTGCTGAAGAACCGACAACCGTTGGGGTAAACGTGTTGTTGAGTGGAGAGCACGTCGAGGCAAACGCAGTGTAGGACGACCAGATGGAGCGATGATCTGCGCGCTATAGCTGGCAGAAGGTGGATGAGGAGAGCCGAAGATCAGGCTCAGTGGCGCGTCTTGGGAGAGACCTACGTCCAGCAGTGGACTGCTATAGGTTGATGATGATATTTTCTCGTTTCATACTTTTTAGAGCGTGATTTTTCGGTAGTCGGGTTTTAGTTTTTCAACTAATTTTTTTATATAGTAGGTATTTATTTAGCTCTTGCATTTTGACCGTGATATTTTTTGCTAACAACTGTACACTTACTCACTTTTCTACATATTTCTTTTAAAGGTTGCAACAATTTACATAGCTGAAATCGCTTCGAAGGAAATAAGAGGAGGTTTGACCGTAGGCTATCGATTCCTGTTCAACTTCGGAGGTTTCCTTGTGATCACAATCGGGTCCTTCGTATCCTTCCAAATACTAAGCTTGATGCTCATCATACTACCTGTTTGTTATTTCTTCGCTTGCTGGTGGATTCCTGAAACGCCCTATTATTTACTGAAGGAAGGAAAAGTGGAGGCTGCAGAAAAAGTGCTCCTGAAACTCAACGGATATAAGGATAAAAAGGTAAATAATAAAAAAAAAAGTCAATACCATTGTCTATCACTGTAGGTGATAGGCAGCTGGCGCTGTCAACACACTTGCCATTCGACCATCCGTGTCGTCAAAGTAAAAGTACTCACACTAATGCCATTTCCACACACTAGCGCGCGCTCTCAGTAGTTAATATCTGGGAGCCCGGCAGGGCTCCCACCAAGTCGAGCAAAAAAGTGGCACGGCCGTACTATCCTTTTCTCGAAGCAGTTCAGGCTATTTTCGACCCCTTATAGCTTCGTTGTGGATAAAACTAGAAGCCTCAATTTTCAGTACCCAAGCAGGCATTGTATAAACTCAGAATATTTGAAATTTCATTCAATTTGAACCAGTACACATATACACCAACTGCATAAATAACTTTGTAATCCCATATAAATGTATGGGATTACGAAGTTACATTTGCAATTAATGAATTAGCGTACCTGTATACAATTTGTTTGTTAATATCCCTACAATGCCGAAAAGGGGGTGTTCTGCCCCCCCGCGGGAACAACGGATGTTCTATGACTTTTTGAATTTCCATGATTTTCATTGAAGAACTGTGCACCAAAGTGCAGCTGATTTTTAACATGGTGATTACCCTAAAATCAGCTGATTGGTGAACTTTCCAAGACCTCTGACCTTGACCTCAGTAATGTTAGTGATGAGACAGATTAAGGCTTATCTTACAGAAAACTTAACAGCATCTGAGAGGCAAATAGTTTTTTTTTGTGCTAGGTTTTGTTGTTTAACTTAAATGCCATAGGTAATGGTGTACCTACAAAACATCGTGAGGAAGTTGCATTTTGCGCCACTAAGTAGGTACTCCATAAATCCGCATATTGGTCTCTGTGTAGGAGAAACAACGATCACGCTAGTGAAAAGTTTGACCCTAGTCCAGGTAGTGGGAACATGAACATCAATTGTGTCAGAGTATTTTGGATCGAGGACAGAAACAAGATTATTCAAAGTATTTTTATTGGTAATTTTGTTTTGACCACTCTGTCTTTCATATTCTTCATTTCATAGCTAAAGAGGTTTCAGCTAGTCGATACTCTTTCGATACCTAATGGCTCTAATAAAACTCCTTGGTACAACATTTTAGACATTTGACATTTTGTTTTTTTTTTCGTAACTATGGTTATGGACTGAATTATTTTTTAATTTTTTAATTAATTTCTTCATAAATTCAATAAAACATGGCACAAGTGCTGTGTTATGAGCTGCGAGAAGACAAATTGACTCAAACTTCGGCTTTACATAAAGTTGTTTGCGTAAAGTGAAAATAACTCAAAAATGTTTTATGTTTGTGCGTTCGTCGGTTCCTCATCAGGCTTTCGCAGTCCTCTGCAGGACATAGGCCTTTCCCAATGTGCGCCATTGCGCCCTCTCTTGCCGCATCCATCGTGCGGGCGCAATGCAACTGTGAAAACTGCAGACTACAAGTACCTACCTACTCCAGGAACTGAGAGAAAAGTCCTCAGTAAGAAATTGATAAATAAAAATTAAACGAACATTTGTATGTATTTTCTCTTAATCTCTCAATAGTTTGAAATAGTCTAACTAAATTATTTAAAACTTTTCTTAATTCTTTACATCGAAAGGTTCATAAATACCTACCTACTCAACTAACCTAGATCATAGGCATGAGCACTTGTTCCTTACGTGTGTCTATGTGCGACGTGGAGGGTGTGTACAGATGGAGAAGTTAATAGCAAATAGGGTTGTCTTAAATAATTATTGTATGAATATTTCTGATAAGATGTATTCAACCTTTGCACACTTGATAGTATTCCCACTCTTGGTCTGAATTTGCCCCCTCAGGGCTTGTAGGGACATAACACTTCACGTTGTATGTATAATTTGATGGAATAATAGGTGTAGATCATCATCATCATCATCATCAACCTATACCGTAAAAGAAAAAGAGGAAGACTATCTACAAAAAGAAATGAGATGCCATCAAAAACAATTTTAAAAATTGTAAAAATTGTACCAATTCTCGCTTTCTACCGTAAAAATTTCTGAGATCCATGTAACACCAAGCCGGTTACTTTATTAATTCCCTACTTAAGGGACCTACTGTCTTTAGTTATTACGTAATTAGCTAACCTAACAACATCTTATAGTGACCATTATGAATATTATATTGCCAAGTCAATCTACCTATTTTATTAAAATTAGATTAGATTAGAAGAATTAATAAAGTAACCGGCTTGGTGTAACATGGATCTCAGAATTTTTTACGGTAGAAAGCGAGACTTGGTACAAATTTTTACAATTTTTACAAAATTGTTTTTGATGGCATCATAATTATACTCGTATAAAAAATTATATTTCAGGTGCTTGAACAAAAGCTGGCTGAGATGCGATTACACGTAAGAGAAGATATGAGAAGGTCTACCTCACTGAAAGAGCTATTTACAGAAAAGAGATATCGGAGAGCTCTGATAATATCCTTTGGTAGGTGAATTAAGTAAATTAAGAGCGAATAGTACAGTCAGCTGCACTAACATGTATACACTCCTAAGCTTTCACATTTATAAAACAAGTGCACGCTCGCATTTTCAAATTAATGTAGTGCTCTTACCTACTTGTCAGGAGAAAAATGTCTGCAAAATTAAGAGTATGATATACACGGTCAATTTTTAATCACCAGTAAAAAAATACGCATAGTCAGTTGCCGTTACTGAAGTTAGTAGTAGTTAGTAGTTAGTTGAAAACAGATACGGCAAAAAAACTTGAAGAAATTAAGTCGAATTTTAATCAAAATAAATTTAATAAAATTGGATAACTGTTACCGTTAGTCGTTTTCCTATGGATTTGCGTCAGGCGGTACCTTTTATTGATAATAATTTAAGTTTTATTCATCGTTTGGTAAACCCGCGTACCTAGCTCGAGCCAGCCCGAAAAACCTCGGCTCGGGCGCCGCACTCGCTCCGATGTCACTCTGCCATTTTGCATAAAGTCCAAAATTCTGACTGCACAGATACAACGTAGTACCTCGTCTCATTGCTCATTGAATTTTTTTTGGTAAATAAAAATTGGTGGTGTATACTTGCTGACTACATAAAAAAATAAAACATGGCTAGGCTATAGTAATACATATTATTCATATTAGATACTACGTTCAATTTTACAAGGTGCTATTTATTTTCCAGGTTTGAGATTGTTTCAGTTGATGTCTGGTTCTATTCCAATACAACAATACTTGGGAAGAATCATGCAAGAAACGGACTCGGCAATTACAGTTTCCACGGGGTTGATAATTTACGCTGCTGTGCGACTAGTCACTAGTAAGTGTTCTTTGCTCTATTTTTTACTTACTTAGAGCTTCGTTCTTGTCGGTTGAACTTTTTCTGGTAAAGCAACCTCTTTTGGTTTTTGATACGACTCTTTATATTTATGTACCCCTTCATTACCCATTCCACGCTTTCTTTCTGCTTTTCCTTCTGAGATACGTAATATTTATTCAATCTCAGAATTAAATAGTTCGTTTTTTACGTGCTTATCATATATTATTTGTTCCAGGTATGTTGGCTTCAGGTATTGTAGACAGATTTGGAAGACGGCCGCTCCTTCTGTGCTCATTTTTGGCTGCATGTTTATCCCTCGCTGTGGTCGGCGCTGAATTCTTCATTCACGAAGCCTACGCTATCGATCATTACTCTAACTTTTCTGGCTACGTCATCTTCGTGGGACTACTGTGCTCTAGTATAGTTTCTACTCTCGGCTACGATACGTTGATATTTGTTATTCCTGCAGAAATATTTCCTTTGAATGTAAAGTCACTTGCGATGACGTCTATGAATCTCTTTGGCGGAGCGGTTGGATTTCTTTCCATTCTAGGGTACCAGAACATCAAGGATTGGATTGGATTGTATGGTGTTTTCTGGTTCTTTGGCACAGTACTATTATCCGGAGCCGTATTTTCGTATTTTGTAGTGCCGGAAACGAGAGGAAAAAGTCTAAGAGAGATACAGATAGAGTTACAAGGACCTCTATACGAGGAAGATTGTGAGGAAACGAATGGAACGGAAACAGACGATGCAGAAACGAAGCTGATGGATGTTAAATGTCATGAAGAAAAGACGTCTATTGACTCTTATCAGAAAAACTGCAATCGATGTGTATAGCGTACCTAATTAATTGCATTTATATTAAAAAGTTATGACGGTAAGAATAACCATGTGGTAAAGAATATAATCTTTTTTTACATATGATTTAAGATATCGGTTAACCGTGACCGCTTTACACTACCTGCTGCGCTATCGTACTGCCCAATCCCAAAATTTACGATTGTGCGTTTGTGACGTGGGTAGTATCATACTCATTAAGACAAAATGATTCGTTCTTTTTTGGTATAACGAAAAAATCACCAAAAATGGTTTACCGTTAGGCACTGTTACCTATTGCGGTACCATGTGGTCCGCCAGCTCGTGTGCATGCAAAAGAAAACGATTGGATCTGGCCTGGAATAAGTAGATACTTAGGTCCAAATTATTTTCTTATTAATATGTAGGTGTACTTACACAATCATGTAAACTAATTTTGTTTTCCTGCTGCTGCAGCATATGCTGAGTGGATAACGTTTTTGTAACATTTTTTTTTGTAATCCTATGTTGTGAACTGTGTGATTTGGTACAAAATAAAAATTATTCTATTCTATTCTATTCTTCCATGAATATGGGTTTAGGTACAACCAGAGACTTCGGAAAAATAACGGTAGGTCAGTGAATTGTAATTATGTTTTTCTGTATATAAAATTAGAAACTTAAAAATTAGTAAACGAGTTTCCAGCCTGTTATTTCTTATTCCGAGGTGAAACCCTAATTTGACTGGCCTATATAGGCATTAAAACTGTTAGTAAACAATGATTGTTTGACGTAACAAGTGTTTGTGAACAAAGTTTGATCTGTCCGCCATCAATTCATGGTCAAATCATGAAGTATGATAGCGCTTGATGCGTTGTACGAGTAGATGATATGATACATACTATTGTGATTAAATTGTGAACGCTAATATGATTAGACTGATATCATTTTGCCAGTGATCAAAATGTAATAAAAACGTGCGATAACATTTTTTCTAATACAGCCGGTTTTAAGTTTTTAGTTGTTGAGTGTTTGTTTAAAAAATGTTATTAACGTAAAGTACCTACCTACGTTTTCTCTGTGGATTCTTATCTGATAATGAACTAGTTGAAAATATTTGGTGTCTACTTTAAAGTTGGTTATAAACTTAGTAGGTAGTGAGCACGTATAAATAATGGAACGTGGCAACAGGCGTTTACAATTTTTTATAACAAGTGCAGGTAAAATATTCTAAGGAATGAAGTGGTTTTCGTATTTAATTTTGTTTTTACCGTTCAATGTGCTTGCAATAAATAAATCAGATACTCTCGTATTTATCTTAGTTACACTACCCTTGGGAGCCGGTGACACAGTGTCAGATATTCTGTCGTAAAGCAGTTATGTATAAGCTATGTATGTTACTGTGTTATTACCGGTTAAAGCTATCCGCTATACTGGCTTTTTAGACCTAGTGCGGGGAACAGATCCCACTGTGGTACGATTCTTATTTAAGTTTTTTTTAGACTTTGTCAAATTTGTGTCAGTAAAATCACCTCACGTAAAAATTTTGTGTGAATTTAAATTTGTGTTTATTTTAATGTATTGTTTAATTTTATTCCTTGATACAATATCTTCTCTGATTGCAGTATCTACAAGTAACCTTTTAGGTGGTGCAGGGTTTTCGTGGACAACAGTAGCTATACCCAAGTTTTATAACAACGAAACTGGTTTTAATTTAACACAAGTAGGTTTTTTTTCTCGGATGGAAGTAAGGACTATTCACACATATCCGGTACGGGGCCGGGACGTGTCAGGGCCGTGGAAAAAACGTACTTCCGTGTTCCGTCAGGGGCTTTCTGTTCACACATCTCAGGGCCGTGACCGGGCCGCGACAGTTTAAATATTGTCCGATTTCATTCTATTTATTGTTTTTGTATTTCGAATCCATATACTTCAGATGAGATAAACCGTACAAAACGCTATATACGCGTATCTGTACCTCCTTTATTAATTACTCGTCATTCGTATTTGTTATGAAAAAATTGCACCCTGTGTATGTCACGGCGCGGCGTCGGCTCGGGCACTGAAGCCCCGTCGCCCCGGCCCGGACACGGACGTGTGTAAACGAGTTCATATAAAATATACGACACCGATTTTTGGTCGTCGACGTTCCGGCCACGGCCCTGGTATGTGTGGATACTCCTTTATGCAGTTGGTCGCAGATGGCTCTGTTACTGCGACACCGGACTCTGCACATAAACGTATTTTAAGGTGATATATCAATATTTGGGGTCGCTGCATTCTTAATCAGTAACGGCACAGGTTACACTTAATGTTAATACAGTGATTACTTGAGGATATAATCTAATTAAATGTAAGACAGAAACACGATTGGTAAAACTTATCTCGACCGATTTATTTTTTGAAATCGGGCGCTCATTAAATCCGTTTTACATCCATCCTCGAATTTAGAGAATATTTACAGTATTTTTTTATACTATTGAGTGAGTATTCATCACAGAACTGTTACAGAACTTAGATAAATGTAAAAGGTTTTTTTTATGTTAATTACTTTTCAAGCAATACGATGTTTTATCATTTGTCGCCTACGTCAGTTTCTTTTGAGCGACAAAATTCTATATCTAACCACCTCCCCCGGGGTAAGGTGTGTAATTGCGTTATATTATCACTGTCTTGATATTTGACCACTGTCATATCTGATATTTATAACAGCGCCTTAACGGTTTTTTTACCTAATAATGCAGACTCTACCTTCCCTGTTAGGCTCCATTCATACATGTCGGGTGTCGACCTGACGAAGTGTCGGATGTTCTAGTGGCTAAATAAACATTTTATACAAAGCTGTAAGTACACATTTATCCAACACGATTTTTGTCGGCTCCGAGAAGGATTCTTATAAAATGGAGCACCCGACGTTTTGTCGGGTCGCGCGACATGTGCGAACGGGGAATTAGAGTAAGAAGCACACTAGTTGACACCCGCAACTTCGTTTGCGTTGCAAATTAACAAAATTTTCATAGCGCCTACACTTTTTGACGGACATACCCTCCTTTCAAGTCTCTACGTCCAATGGATTTGCATCAGGCGGTACCTTTTATTGATCATAATTTTAGTTTTATTCATCGTTTGGCAAACTCGGGTACCTAGCTCGAGCCAGCTCGCGAAAGCTCGGCTCGGGCACCGCATTCGCGCCGCTGTCACTCTGTCATTTTGTAGAAATTCAAACTTCTGACTACACAGATACAACGTAGTACTTGGTAGTACCCCGTCTGCATTGCCCATAAAATTTTTTTTGGTAATTAAAATTGGTGGGTATAAAACAATAGGTATAGGTTCACTTATTAGGAATCGAACCCACAACTTTCATGCATAAATCCTACAATCTAATTTAGGACTGCTCCAAGCAACTGCGCCTAATACAATTTGGAATAATATTAGGCTGGTTTTACTCTCACGCCAACCGTTCGGCGCGGATGCTCAGCGGGTAGGGCGTCTTTTTTTTTTTTTTTTTTACATGGGGTAATCCTCATGGATGGCCACCGCCCTTGGGGGAGGGCGGAGGGGTATGTCGGACTCATACCGACTAAAACCCCATGGTGGCCGACCTCTGCGCATTAGAGGGACCCCAGGATATCCGAAGAACACGTACTGGTGTCCCTCACGCACGTTGCTGTGAGGCCCATCCCCGGGAAGGCTTGCGCCGACCCCGAGCTCCGCTTGCAGTGCATGCCTACCCGTGCACTGCAGCCGTCCCGGGTTCGAGTATGATGCAGCCAGAGCCCCCACTCCCGGGGTGTCCAGGTGGGACATCCCGGGCCGTCCGCCCCATGAGGGGCGGCGGCGTCTCCTGCCGATGAGGGAGATCTTGCTGGGTTCGAGAGCGGTCGGAGTGGGGGCTCTGGCTGCATCATACTCGAACCCGGGACGGCTGCAGTGCACGGGTAGGCATGCACTGCAAGCGGAGCTCGGGGTCGGCGCAAGCCTTCCCTGGGATGGGGCCCGGGATGTCCCACCTGGACACCCCGGCCCCGCCGTCTCCGAGCAGGATCGGATCTCTCGCGATCCCGCTCAGCAGCCTCTTTCTGAACCATGACGGTCTCACAGAAAGAGGCTACTGCCCTCCACGCTGTCGCCTCTGCCAGCATTGAGCGGGTAGGGCGTCTGCGCCGACCGCACGATGGTCAGCGCGGAGCGGTCACCGTTATCAACAATTTGACATACGAATTGCGTTCTGCATCTTTGTCACGTGGTTCGCCAGAGAACAAGTTGTTTGACGCTTACTATGTATACTAGGAAATGCTTCATAGTAATACATACCTACATATTAGCCTATCAGCGCCGACCGTCGACAAGAAAACCAGCCTTCAAGTCCGAAATATTTGTTTCAGAGTGAATTATCATGGATCGTCTCAACCTCGTCTTTAGGATACGTCGTCGGCTGTTTGGCTTCACGTATAACATCAGACAGATACGGGCGGCGAGCAACCCTACTAGGAAGCGTTTTACCGATATCTGTTTACTTGGTTAGTACCTATGTTAAAAATACTTCTTCTCCCTTATAAAATCATTGGTATAAAATCTACCTCAAAACGATGTTGTTTATTTTAACACTTTTTTAAGTAAATAAGTGACTAGGCGCTCTTCTTATGGTGAAAGATCACGGCTTCCCATGACCTGAACAGTGATACCAAGAAGTATGGTTCACATAGGCCTGTGCAACTCTGCTTATTCGTCCACTTTGCGACATTATGATGGTCAGTCCCAAAAGCCTATACAGTGCTCTTCAAACCGGAACAAATGACTGCTTTGAGGCAGAATATCTGGCACTACGTTGGTAACGATCTAGACGGGATCCTGCAGGGGATACCTTCCAACGGTATTGATCCTTGAATTTTTCAGATATTAATGTTGATTGCTCGAGACGCGTGGACGCTACTTATAACTAGAATAATTTGGGGCTTTGGCGGAGGAATGATAGGCCCTGTAAGTACTTTTATTAACAAAATCTAATAGTATCCATATACTCGTAGTATAGTAGCATGGAGTATAAATTGCAATTTTTTTTTAGGTTCTGTTAATATGTCTTCTTTAGATAAGTACTCGTAGTTATTGCAAATGATTTCGTTAGAGCAGGCCTCACTGCTGATAAACCATTTTGTCATAACTAAGCTCACGTATCGATTGATACTCCGGTTCACAGTTTTATGTGGTCTCGGCAAATCTCACTTAATTTTTTTTTCCGCATGAAAAAGTGTAATGCTGTGAGAAAAATGGGTGAAATTCAGTTAAAACTGTTTCTCCACTAAAATATGACTATTTATAGCGGTTTAATTAAGCACTGATAGAAGAATTTATTAGTTTACTAATAAAATAATTTCTTTAGAAAAAAATCTTTCGTTTATTAAATATGAATAGGTACTTAAATATTTTTCAACATTCAATATTTAGGCATAGCTGTTAACAAATATTTAATAACAGTTAATATTTTTTAGGTGTGAACTATTGCTGTTCATACGGCGCGATATCACTTATTAAAAAATAATACTAACTTTTACCTTTTATTAAACATATTATGGTACTGTAATAATTTCACTGAAAAAATATTTTTTTTACTTATTTACAACCATTGTTTTATTAGATTTTAATTTTATTCTCTCCTTATTTTTATAAAATATATTCATATGTTATGAAAATTACATGGACATGTTGGTTCCAGTAGTCACTCTTTGACCACTCTCGACCTTACTCGAGCCAGTACCTTGGGCTAAGCTCAGCTATGCTTGGTTTGTTCGGTATCGCGGTGTTGCTTGAGTTATAAGTCTTAAAATTAAGTGCTACCCCAGTTGCACGAACGTAATGCGCGAGAATCACTGAACGACTTATAAGTTTCTACCAAAATGTTTCAGGTTGCATCGATATACTTGGCCGAAATATCAGACAAAGAAGTGCGGGGTAGCCTTATATTGGCCAATCGTTCTGTGTTCAATTTGGGATGCATGCTCATGATATGTATCGGGCCGTTCGTCAGCTATCAGAGCATCAACTATGCTATGCTCGTGCTACCAGTCTGCATGTTCGCATCCTGTTGGTGGATCCCGGAGACTCCTTACTTCCTCCTGAAAAAGGGGAGGGTGGAGGAAGCGAGATACACTCTGATGAAACTGACTAATACTAAAGATGAAGAGGTAATTAGATAATTGGGTATCTATACTAGTAGAAAGAAGTATACTGACGTCCGCAACTTCGTTTGCGTGGTGATTTTACAATAGTAGATTTTGCACTAAGGGGATAAAGCAGTCTTATATCGCGGGTGGTATATTGAACCCTGAGCTAACGAGGGACTCGGTTAAGTCCTGAGCGAAGCGAGGGAGTTATGTAGAGTTCTGAGTGACGGACGCGAGGGGTAGTAGTAGGGTTCAAGCTACCCAAGACTAAGACAGGCTTTATCCCAGAGGAGGAGGATAGTAATATCTGTAAGGTGATTGTTTGTTCCTCAAATACGCCAAAACTATTGAATCGATTGGGCTAAAATTCAGCATGGGTATAGTTTAAGAGTTGGAAAAACATATCTTATGATAGTTACTTACTAATAAACTAATAACTCGCGGGATGGATGTTAAGATGTATGAATGGATAAGATGTGAATTCTCTAATGTACCTACCAAAGAACTCACAGATACACATACCTACAAGTTATTGATTCCTAAGCTTGTAAAGCGACTAGGAACTTGATATAATATCGGCTACTAACTGTGAAATAAGCTGATTACATTTAGTCACAATAAATATTTTTTTAGGTATTAGAGAATAAACTATCCCAGATGCGATCAGATGTGATCAGAGAGACGGCTCGTTCGGGAACATATAAAGAATTCTTCACAGGAAAGCAGTACAGGAAAGCTATTATAATTGTAGTTGGTATGTGTCTCTTTTATTTTGAACTAAGTAACACAATTGGTGGATGGTCTCATTTCTCAAATTCTATTTCGAAATCAATATTATATTATACGATGCGTTTCCACTGATGCGGAGCTGGGCGGAGTGGAGAGGAGCGGAGCTGGGCGGAGTGGAGAGGAGCGGCCTTGAATTGGGCAATCACTGTGTTCGAAGTGGAGATTTCGAGCACCGTTATTGGCCAATTCACGGTCCGCTCTTATCCAGTTGTTCGTCCGTTAGTCGTTCATTCGTCTGCTCGGCCAGTGG
The DNA here is from genome assembly GCA_932526365.1 of Lobophora halterata. Classification (NCBI taxonomy): domain Eukaryota; kingdom Metazoa; phylum Arthropoda; class Insecta; order Lepidoptera; family Geometridae; genus Lobophora; species Lobophora halterata. Next base: position 7,798,336 of record OW052012.1, read on the forward strand.
ACGACTCAGACGACTCCTTTCATTAGGCTATGGAAATGATTTGTATTTGTATTTGATTGCTACTTCTATTTCGTTGTCACATAGTGATATGATTTCATTTTGTAACAGCTAAATCACCGCAGATTTTGTTACACACTGCTCTTTTTCATCGGTGGTCGCATTAGTGACTAATTTTATATTAGTAATACTGTTAATGCTATGTTACAGGTATAAAAGTGACACAATTGCTGTCTGGTCTACACACAATCCAGCATTACTTGGGTCCGATCATACAAGAAAGTCACTATGTGCTGAGCCCGTCGACCGCGCTTATTTCCTTTGGGGTCGTAAGATTGGTTTTAGGTGAGTTATTAAGTATTACATGAGCTATGTGAAAAAGGTCATTCTTAAAATCCTGAATACTTAATCCTGAAGCCTTAGTTGAGATTCGTAGCAAAGTTTGGTTTAGTTACTTCACTTTGGGGACTCGATTTGGTTTAAGATTAGTATATATTTTATAGCATACCTAACCTATACATATAAGAAATAACTTTTATATAATTATTTGTACACCAAAGGCCTGAAGCAAGCCTTTTTATACGAGAATTTTATCAGCCCAAGCCGAAGGCGAGGGCGAATATTCAAGTCGAGTATAAAATGGGCTTCAGGACCGAGGTGAGGTATACACAATTTATTTGACTTCAATTCAGAAGATAATAAAGAAACTTAAACTGAAATTTCGTAATTCAAAATCAAGTTATATCAAGACATAATACCCTGATTAATGTATGTATTAATATTAATATTTATATATTAATGTAGTATGGGTGTTATGAAGGACCAAAGTTCGAAATATGAATAAAGTTCTCAACTCTTTGAACAGATTTTATAAGCAATCACTTTTTATTCCTAGGTACTAAAATGCAGTTTTACTCCCCCTAAAGCGAAGTTGAACTTTACGAGCATGAGAATTAAAAATGTTAAAAAATTAAATAAATAATATTATAATGTATTTCAGGTGTAACATCATCCCTGCTGGTAGACACATGGGGGCGCCGCCCACTGCTCATATATTCCTACTTTGGCACTGGAATATGCCTTGCCATTATTGGAGCATACTTTTTTTGCGCAAATCCTTCTCGTAGTTCTGAAAATCCGTACGGATTTATACCTTTTGTGGGCATAATACTCGGGATGATCATGGGAATGACTGGATTTGAGTCTGTATCCTATTCTATCCCGGCAGAAGTGTTTCCTCTCAACATAAAATCTGTCGCCATGACGTTTACAAGTATTTTCAGTGGATTTCTCAACTTTTTAGGGGTTAAAAGTTTCCAGCAGATTAAAGACTTGGGAGGGCTTAGTCTGGTTTTTGGCGTATACGCTGCATTCACACTGGCTGGTGGAGTATTTTCAGTGATCGCCGTACCAGAAACGAAATGTAAGAGTTTAAAGCAGATACAAATTGAACTGCAGGGAAAGTTTTACGACCATGGAACAGAGATTATGAAACCAGCGTTAAGCACAAACGATAAAAGCGAAGACAATGTTGATGAAGAAACGGAACTGAATGTTTTGGAGAAGAAACATGAAGTTTGATTGTTTTACATGTTTTATATTGGTTTATTCTTATTTTTTTTCTAGTCACGAAAAAATAATAGTTTCTAAAACTCACCGAGATAATCCATTATTGTGTTGCTTCGTTGTCCTACCTCTTCATGGAGAACCTACTCCTGCGCTGACCTTATTACTCAACATAAACCGTTAGTTTGTGTTTATGCGAAAGTCGAGACCCTTTTTTTAATCACGAAAAAATAATAATAATATTTTTTTTACTGGTTTGTTACCAAATTTAACAGTAGTTTGTTTTTTTTAACTTGGTTATCGATTAAACTAATTTATTCGAGCAAACTAATTTCAGGTTTCGCATAAACAAGAAAAAAACGCAAAACGCATTTCTTCTGCTTTCCTTCTGAGATTAATTAATTATTCAATCTCAGAATTAAATGGCATAATTGCGGTACAGGTTGTGTGCTGCAAAAGAAAACGAAGAGGTATTGGATCTGGCCTTAAATACTTAAGTAAATACGTAGGTTTTAATATCTTATTAAATGTAGGTCTATGTTTATCTTTTATCTTTATTTTGTGTTACAGACAGACGAAGTAAAATTAAATTATCGCAAACAGCATGAAATAGGTATTTTTATTGGGTAAATACGTAACAAGACTACCAAAATTGAGGCTACCAAGGCCTACTTCTGTTAGCTTAGCAACAAACCTTTCGTGCAAAGATAAAAAATCGTTATATTTATCTTTTATATTTATTTTGTGTCACAGACAGACGATTTAAGATTAAATTATCACAAACAGCAAGAAATAGGTATTTTTCTTTGGTAAACAAGTAATAAGGCTACCAACATTGAGGCTACTAAGGCCTACTTCTGTTAGCTTTATAGGTACTTAATAGCAAAGATAAAAATTCTATAAAATTATCTTTTATTTTTATTTTGTGTCACAGACAGACGAAATATAAATTATCGCATAAAGAATTAATTACCTATGTATATTACGTAAGTAAACATGCAAAATAAATGTGATGTTTAAAACCGTAAGGTAAGAATGATTATGTAACAAGTGTTCAGGGGCGTCTACAGCCCATGTTGCGCCCGTGTGCAATAATTACCAAAGTAGCGCCCTGTAGTAAGCGCGCGGTCCAAATAGAATGGGTACAAACACCCAGCTTTAGGTCCAGGAGGGGGAGGGGCAAATCAAATTTTTCTAAGTTTAATAGTGTAAGTTATGTTATTAAAGAAACATGATAATATCGTTTTTTTTTTAAATGCCTTATTTAGTTTAAAAAATTACATAATCCAGATCCAAAAGCAGCCAACTGGATAAATCTGATCGCGCTATCGGAGCTCAAAACACAGAGTCAATCTGATCTGATATTTGCCGTGCCCTTATAATGTACTACTCGGGCGAGTAAACATGACACCTGGCTGCCACATGGCTCGGAACTTGATGCTTCCCCCGCTGCCCCACGCGGCGCCCTCCGTGTTTCTTCTTCCTCTAATTGCGAAGCCTTATAACAGGACCTCTTCTCTAAAGTTTTCTATCAAGATTATCCAATTCCACGCTGTTTTTTGCACAAACGTCATTTGAGCCAGGACTTTCAATGACCCACATGGTCATGTTTATTCGCCCGAGTAGTAGTTAAGTTTTGAAAACATGGACAGTCAATTTTTTTTGTGGGTGGGTCATTGAAAGTGCTGCGGCCGGCTGTCGCGGCGCCCGCGTCGAGTGGCGCTCGGCGCCCCCTAGGACGCTGCGCCCGTGTGCAACGCACACTCTGCACAATAGGTTAAGCCGCCCCTGAGTGTTTGTTAACAAAGTTATATCACGCTGCTATCCGTTATTTAAATTATTCATTTATGGTCAAATCATGAAGTATTGATAACGCTTGATGCGTTGTACGAGTAGGTGATACTGTTGTGATAAAATTGTGAAATCTTAATTGCTTAAACTTAGGTTTTTCAGCGAGTGTTTGTTTAAAAAATGTTATACAACTTAACGTATCGTCCTCTCTTCCTTGGGGATTATTATCTGATAATAAACTTGTAGAAAATATTTGGCGGTTACATAAAAGAGTGGTTCTAAAGAGTGAGCACGCTTAAACAATGGAACGTGGCAACAGGCGTTTACAATTTTGTATAACAAGTGCAGGTAAAAAGAAATGAAGTGACTTCCGTTTTCAGTCCGTTCAATGTGTTTGTATTTGTGGAAAATCTTAGTCACACTCTAGTAAGTTAATATTAGAAGGCGTCCACGAAGGAGAGGGCACTCCCTCTCCTTGGTTGCGACAGTGTAACATTTCGAGATTAAGAACTCAAATATGATATCCTAAAATAAAAGAAATCATCATACCTAGTTTTTTTTAAATAAATGCAACGCAATCTAGTATACAGACTTAAAAATACGCCTTTGAATAATCTCACCTGGAGCCAACTGGTGCCCCTGCTCGTAAGCTCATGAGAGGGGAACAAAATCTCACGACATGAGTTGGTAAAAATCGCTACAATTACCTCATTTAATTAATGGATGCCCCCTTACTTTGAGAGGTCTTTTGCTAGTAGTTATTGCCTTATTTATTTTAAACGATGCTATTTTTAAAGCTACATATCAGTTTATAGGCAAAAGTATCCAAGGTCAGTGCGAATTTTTTATGTTTATCTAAATCTATTGTCTAATTTAAATCCTTGATACAGTATCATCTCTGATTGCAGTATCTACAAGTAGCCTTTTATGTGGTGCAGCGTTTTCGTGGACAACAGTCTCTATACCTAAGTTTTATAACAATGAAACTGGTTATAATTTAACACAAGTAAGTATATTTACGTATTTTAATGGCTCTTTTTACCGTATAATGCATTATACGTAAGGTAGAGTCTGCAGATTCTACATTCCTTGTTATGGTGAACGGTTGTTATGGATTTTTTTGTGCAAAAATCCTTAAAATCGAATTGAGAGTTGCCCCAAGCAACTGCGCCTAATAGAATTGAGAAATAATGTTCAAGCCCGAATTATTTGTTTCAGACTGAATTATCATGGATCGTCTCAACCTCGTCTTTAGGATACGTCGTCGGCTGTTTGGCTTCACGTATAACATCAGACAGATACGGGCGGCGAGCAACCCTACTAGCAAGCGTTTTACCGATTTCTATTTACTTGGTAGGTATGTAAAAATACTTCTCTGATATAAAATACAAAACGATGATGTTACTTTTAAGACCCAGAATCCTGCGCGCCGCTATATCGCTCCCACATGAAATGTGTGAAACTATAATCTCTTGAAATGTTTAAGTATATTTTTTGTTTTGATATGTTTAACACAAGCGAAGAAAATAGGGCAAAAAAATATTTCGTGAGATTGTAGTGACCAATTCAAAAGAAGGAAATAGCGTTGGTGACGATTCAGTCTGAATCCTGCAATCCTGCAATCCTGGGTATCCCTCCTAAGGGTATTTATTATAAGATCGTTGATTTTTTCAGATATTAATGTTAATAGCTCGAGCCGCGTGGGCGCTTTTGTTAACTAGACTGATTTGGGGCTTTGGCTTTGGAATGATAAGCTCTGTAAGTACTATCCTCTTATTATTGATAATAATATAATAATAATATTTAGTTAGACATAATAATGTTTACAAAAAAGTTTGAATCCATAGGTGGCGTCTATTAGATTATGAAAAAAAGCAAATCAATTGAATAAGCTTAGGTTAGTAAAACATTTTTTTTAAACCTTATCCATGAATTTTTAGTCGGTATGCCACTAGGCACTAAGCACTCTGCTAGTAACCTGGAGGTGAGTAGTATACTGTAAAAGCATTTTCTTATTCTAAAAATAGATCATACTGCTGCAAATCCAACTTGTCATAACTAAGCTCACGTATCGACTGATATCCACTTCGGTTCAGAGTTTTATTTACACGAGCTAACAACTTGAGCTAAGCTTGGTGAGTCGCGGTGTTTTTTGAACTATAAGTCTCGAGATTTAGTGATTCCCCCAGTTGTCCGAACGTAATGCGCGAGAATTATTGAACGACTTATAAGTTTCCACCAAAATGTTTCAGGTAGCGTCGATATACTTAGCCGAAATATCAGATAAGGAAGTGCGGGGTAGCCTTATATTGGCCAATCGTTCTCTGTTCAATTTGGGATGCATGCTCATGATGTCTATCGGGCCGTTCGTCAGCTATGAGAGCATCAACTATGCTATGCTCGTGCTACCAGTCTGCATGTTCGCATCCTGTTGGTGGATCCCGGAGACACCTTACTTCCTCTTGAAGAAGGGGAGGGTGGAGGAAGCAAGAGACACTCTGATGAAACTGACTAATACTAAAGATGAAGAGGTAATTATAAAATTAGTTATGTACTCGTATAGAAAGGAGTATTGAGGAGGATGAAAAGATAAATGTTTGTTCCTTGATAACGCCTAAACTATTGAACCCGATTGGGCTAAAATTCGGCATGAGTATAATTTATGAGTTGCAAAAACATATCTTATGCAATTTTTATTCTTTCTATACCACGCGGGATATTGATGTAAAGATGAATGAATTAATGAATGATAAATAATGGGAACTCTATATTGTACCAAAGAACTTACAGATTCATACCTACAAGTCATTAAAAGATTGAAGAGTGTGAAGTTCAGGACTTGAAATAATATCGGCTACTTCTGGGAATCAGATGATTATATCTAGTCACAATAAATATTTTTTCAGGTATTAGAGAATAAACTATCCCAGATGCGATCAGATGTGATCAGAGAGACGGCTCGTTCGGGAACTTATAAAGAATTCTTCACAGGAAAGCAGTACAGGAAAGCTATTATAATTATAGTTGGTAAGTGAATTTATTATTTGAACTATCAAACACGATTGGTGGAGAGTCTCATTTCTCAAATTCAATATTATATTATAGGATGCGTTTCCACTGATGCGGAGCTGGGCGGAGTGGAGAGGAGCAGGCCTTCGATTGGCCAATCACAGTGGAGATTTCGAACACTGTGATTGGCCAATTCACGGTCCGCTCCTCTCCAGTCGTTCGTCTGTTAGTTGTTAATTCGTCTGCTCGTCTGGTGGATGACTCAGACGACTCCCTTCATTAGGCTATGTTATGCTATGTTACAGGTATAAAAGTGACACAATTGCTGTCTGGTCTACACACAATCCAGCATTACTTGGGTCCAATCATACAAGAAAGTCACTATGTGCTGAGCCCGTCGACCGCGCTAATTTCCTTTGGGGTCGTCAGATTGGTTTTAGGTGAGTTATTAAGTATTACATGAGCTATGTGAAAAAGTTCATTTTTCAAATCCTGAATCCTTAATCCTGAAGCCTTAGTTGAGATTTGTAGCAAAGGTTGGTTAAGTTACTTCACCTTGGGGACAGCGGGAGACCGCAAGACTTGGATGGATATGTATGCGTGAGTCGCGCGACGTGGTACATAATATTACTTATTCTTTGACGTGGTCGCTTGCATCCGACAGTACCTACTTCATATTAATGCATAACTACTGAGCATTGGATCGCGCGATTCGTTCGCGAGTCATGTGTCTGCTGTTGCCGGTCGCGGTCGCCAACTGCAGAAGACCAGCTTATACCCTGTAACTATATATTTTTTTATGTATTTCAGGTGTAACATCATCTTTGCTGGTAGACAGATGGGGGCGCCGCCCACTGCTCATATACTCTTACTTTGGCACTGGAATATGCTTTGCCATTATTACAGCATACTTCTTGAGCGCAAATCCTTCTCGTAGTTCGGAAAATCCGTACGGATTTATACCTTTCGTGGGAATAATACTCGGGATGATCATAGGAATGACTGGATATGAGTCTGTATCCTATTCTATACCGGCAGAAGTATTTCCACTCAACATAAAATCTGTCGCCATGACATTTACAAATATTTTCGGTGGATTTCTCAACTTTTTAGGGGTAAAAAGTTTTCAGCAGATTAAAGACTTGGGAGGGCTTAGTCTGGTTTTTGGCGTATACGCTGCATTCACACTGGCTGGTGGAGTATTTTCAGTGATCGCCGTACCAGAAACGAAATGTAAGAGTCTAAAGCAGATACAGATTGAACTGCAAGGCAAGTTTTACGACCATGGAACAGAGAATATGAAACCCGCGTTAAGCACAAACGATAAAAGCGAAGACAATGTTGATGAAGAAACGGAACTGAATGTTTTAGAGAGGAAAAACGAAGTTTGATCATGGGTCGCAAAAATGCGATGAGCAGAAATCGGCCATTACAATGACCTCACAAGAGCTCCTATAACATCGTAGCGACCAACTTACTTGACTTTAAAAGGCAGATTCTTTTTCAAAACTAAGACTGTGACAGCATTTAATTCTTTGAATTCATTAAACTTATTTACTTATAAAAAAAATATGTGACGTGAATAATAAAATTATATAACCACAGAAGATATAAGAATCATTATTCCTTAAACACTTTTCACTACCGTTAAAGTTGGCCGGTAGAGAATGCCTTAGCATTAAGTCCACCTATATTGTACAATTAGATGTACAGTGCAATAAAGTATTAAAACAAAAAACAAGAATCGCTATTTTTGTCTATGTATACATATAACGTAGACAAAAAATGTATAAACTACGTAGTTTATAAATTCCGTGAACATTTAAAATATAAATATTTCGCTACCAATTTGAATTGAACATTTTTTATTTAAAAAAATTACCCGTCGCTGCCGTCGCTCGCGAAATAATGGAAATTCATCAAATGATTAGGTAGGTTCGCAGACGAATTAAATTAATAAATTGAATTACCCACAAGAGGATTGGATATGAGGAGGGATGGGCTAATGTCGATGAAAAATAATTTTCAATTATAAATAAAAATTAAATAAAAAAGCCTTTTATTTCTTGCTTCTAGCTAGATTTACATTACTTTTGTTATAATTAAAGTTTAAGTTTGCAAGAACCCCTCGCAAGTGAAGGCCTCCTCCAAGGAATTCCCAATTATATCCATACTTAATTTATAAACGTCCAGTAGAAGCCAGTATTCTAGTTAAATGCACAGGAGATTATCAGATATGTTACGATTATTGCTTTAGCTAGCTAAACACCTGGGTGCAGAGAGTTACATCAGTACCTACCTTAAGCCATTGAAATTACAGTCCATTAAAATTAGTAAGCATAGGCAATAGTTATGGGTAGGTTTGCAGCCGATAACCATTCGGAAACTAAGGTTTTCCAATACCTATCGACTCCGAACTTACAAACTAAATGCATTTACTTTAAGATGATTAGTAGCTTTAAAAAGGGAGCCAAATTGGCTAACTTCTACTTAGTACATTTTGGCCCAATGCTAATTTTCGAAAAGAGATGTAACAGGGCTATTTTTAATAAAACTACATCGTTAAAAGTAACAAACATTATTTGAAAATAGAGATATTTCATTTTTATAAATTTTTTTTTGCTGATTTTTTTCTGTCTGATTTTTTTTTTGTCCTGTATTCCGCATCAATTTTGGTCTATACTGTCTATCTTGGTGTTCCATAGGAACACCCATAATTATTTATCTATGGTTAGTACAATTTTGGCATCATAGAGAGAGGTAGAGGCGGCTCGAGACTATTCGAAGTCGCAAATTCCTAGGTCCAGCAGCCACGTCCAATGGCTGATGATGATGATGATGTCATGATAATGGCGATGTTGATGAATCTCCGTCTTGTTTGCTGGCTTTAATTTACACGATGAACCGATACCATTGTTGCGGTGGCAGGAAGTCTGAGGATTATGCTACACACAGACATCCTGGACACAGCTATAAGAACTCTATCTACCATAAATAGTCGAACGAGTCCACTTCTTTTGAATAAAAACAGTGACGATGATTTATTTATAGGATAGATTGGAGAGCTAATTTCTCACGAGAAATCATATTGTTTTTGGCAAACAAAAACTTGGAGAGCGCCTTTTATTTTCATAAGGAAAGTAGGAATACATTACTAAGTACCTATCCTACACAATAAGTTATTATTGTGTAGGAATGTCCACTTTGGGGCTTGGCCTGACCTTACTTCGTGTCCGATGCTAGAATATAAATTAACAAATTAGTTGATATACATGAGATGTCTCCAAAAACTTTTACTGAACAGTAGGTAATAGGATAATTTTGTTAGCACCTAAATCCATATTTCTAATAATTTTTAAACAGGTCTAATTTTGTCTAATACTTGTAATATAAAATGAGCAAGTATGATTCGAGTAAATCTATAACCAGCAACTTCGATTGTAATGAGAATTCACATCACTCCTTTCTCTCTCACTTTCAGATCCTCCACGATTCAGGTCTTTACGTCTTATATTGGTTTGGCCTGTACGTTGTCTGTCATTCAGTCAGTCAGGACCATCAATACAAGCGTTTTATATATAATTATATCGTAGGCAGAAAGCAGCACACATCATAGTTTATGTTCCTATTATAGAAAGTAGGTACATATATAACATTTAATTTGTAAAACATCTCGTTTCTTAGTAGAGCTAATATTGAAGAATTGGCTGTGAAACCGAAACTATGTAGGTATGTATATGCGCTATTTTCTACCTGAGAAATAAATTCTTTTTAATCATGTATTTTCTAGTCTAGTCGGTAAAGTAAAACATAGTGCGGTGGTAGATCTTTAAATTTAAGTTATGAGAGGGTCGGAGCATATCTCTCCCTGGTTTGCAGCCTCTGTAGGGTACTGCGGCACGCTGGAATTCGCGTTTGAGAGATTCCGCTTTAATTTACCTGGTTACAATGTAGAGAGTTTATTCTGTTATGTTTGGACAGAGCCGGTACCAAGCCTGTTTTGTTAAGTTTATTCTTTTTTTTACATGATATTAATTTACATATAGGTAACTGGCCTTTTTTCTAAGATTGAAACAAAATGATATTAGGTATTATGTAGCGTTCTGAGTTCCGAGCCTACACATGACGAAGTGTTCTAAACCGATTTTTAATAATATCAGTAAACCGTATAAATATTATAATATAGAATCATATAATAGTAGATTGAAAACTGAAACTGAAGCTAAATTAGCTAACTTCTAGTACATTTCGGTCAGATGCTTAATTTAGAAAAAACAAGTTACATACAAGACTAGAGAAATATTAAAAGTTAAAATTACTAGACTTTTTCATTGTTAATAAAATTTCATCGTAAAAAGTAACGAAAATTATATGAAAATGGAGATATTTCATTTTTATTGATGGGGTGTCTAAATTTTTTTTGTCCTGTTTTACGACCAAGGTGAAGGGTTTGAAGATGCCAATCTTGGAAAATCTAATCTTGGAATCTATCATCATTATTCATCTATGCAAGTAAAGTTATTAAAAGTTAGGCTGCTTCAAACGTTTTCTTCATACAATTATAAACTTCCAGGAACGATACTGTAAAGATAGGCCTATTTTAGAACTTCGGAAAGTTGAATCCGTTAATCCAATCATGGGCTCGATGCCTAAGGGAAGTGTTTATTGATTTCCCATGTTTAGCCTGTACACAGCTAAGTCCCACTGTGCGAGATATCGGCTAAGGATAATTGGATTTGCGGGTATTAATATGTGGAGGGAAAATATTGTCTCCGACAATTTCCGCTCAAGAGTAAACAGTAAGTACGCAGCTGCGCGATTTCGGTGATCTATCACGTTTTTTATGCTTCCTGCTGCGTGAATATGTGTGAAATAAGGCGTAAAACGAGTTTCCTGTACTCGATGTCTTATAAGTATAAGGCTTTGATCAAGTAGAGCTGTACGCTTACGCACAGGCACACAGAGAAAATACGCAAAGACAAAATATAATGGTTCTATTAATTATTATTAATATATTTTTTGGGTAATCCTTAAATAACTTAAATTAGAAGTGTTAATTTTAAAACACGTATAAAATCTAAATTAAAGTATGAAACCTAAATTTAAAATAAAATATTTTTTTTGTTTACACTATCGGAAAACATAGATTAAACGAACAGTGTGAAGCAACATTATAAGACGGCGTAGTTTTTGAGTATTTGTCCGAAACATTCTGTATGGAAATTTTGTCTTGAGGTCTACCCTTAAACAGAAATTAGCACCCATTTTGTAGTTCATAAACAGAGACAGCCATCCAATGTTATGTTACAACCTATGGGTTGAAAAAAGTTCTCTACTTCCGACAAGAAACACTGATCCACTTTGAACAAATTTAATAAGCAATCACTTTTTTGCAAAAAAAAAAATGCAGTATTACTCCCCCCTAAAGCGTGCACGAAGTTAAACTTTACGAGCATGATGAGTGAAAAGAGATTGTTTAATGACCTCTACGGTCTGTACTATAACTATCAATGTATAATTACCTACTTCCGCCATGGGAGCTAACTGAACAGGAGAACAAGTAGGAAATTAGATAATTTCCTTCCCATCGAGTTACATTGATTGAGAAAATAAATCCAGACAAGTAATAGTGTGACTCGTTGTGGTACTCGTTGAGAATCACCGTAATAATTACCTATTCCAGCTTGCTATTCAATTTTAGGATTTTTTTTAAGTGTGGTTTTTGATAATAGCCAATAAGACGATACAGGATGCATACCTACGCATTCCAGATGTTGCGAGGCCTATCTCAGGGTATTCAGTCCAAGTGCCAGCTGTAATGATAATCTCGCATTTAAACGTAGTCCGGCTATGTGGCTACGTGACAGAAATGCTTGCTTCCGCACGCGTCTCGCAGCTAAACTATCAATAAATATTTGCTGTGCAGTGCAGTGCAAACGCAGGGCGGATAGATGGTTATTTACACGATTTAGGAACAGTGTATCGTAGGTAGATAAGTGGTTCAATAGACAGAAGCTTAATCTACTCTTTATCGTGTCAGTTCTTTCGAATCAGGGTGGTGAATGGATGTCAAGTGCAACTCAGAGAGGCTCCTTTCGTGCACTTGACACATGTTTTCGAACTTTTTAGGTTCTAAATGCCGTTTTCCTTCACCGTTAAGCACGTGTTTTAATGCACACATAGATTTTTTTAATCCATTCGTGTACGACCAGATTCAAACCCACGACCTTCGGAAATTCGAGGCACCTGCCACTCGGCCAACAAGGCTTTTTACATAGGAGCCAATTAAGATTTTAGGTTTCGGCTCTCACTTTAAACATTTAAAACACATAAAATCAAAATGTTGCAAGTGAAAAAGACAAGCAAAAAATTATGTCTTAATTTGAGTGCTAAGTGATTCTTCTATTGCGAGGCAGTGGCAGTATCTATGACATCATTAGAAGAGCAATTGAAAAATCGTTTTTTTTTTTGTTTTTCGTTCGAAGGTAGATTTTGCTAGGCGCTCTCCTGGGTGCGAGGAGGAGGACTTATGAGGAGCTATGTATCGGAAAACCTAAACTGAGTTAAAATAAACTGAGAAGTAAAAAAAAATAGTTTTTTTTACTTAGATTTAAGATTTATTATTTAGATTTAAGATTTTTCAAAATCAAATCCAAATTATTTATTTATTTCAGTTTGATAGATTTAAATGATACCACCATATACATATTTAATTACATACATTTAATTACATATTTAATTTTATATAATACATATTTAAATGATATCAAGGACCTTATAAACGTAGTTTATATGTTCTTTGGATACCATATTAGTAAGTAGGTAAATAAGACTTATTCAAAAGTAACACACAGATTAGATACTTTAGTTTCGGTAAAAAGTTTTTGATACTGCTGCCGCCTCCTTTTGTTAAATTTTATGAGTTTGTAACAAAATTATGGTTTTCCTCTCCGACGTGATAACACAATGTGACGTAATTTCCGCTCGTTGTTTTGTAATCTGTGTAATGTAATGGGTTGTGTAATCTTACGTTGCTAATGGGTTTCTCTAATAAATTGATTAGGGGTTGGATGGGCATCTTAGAAATAATATTGAGATTGTGTGTTCAACATTTCTATTCATGAATCATTGGGTCCCTACACAAATTAATGAAGACCACTCATTATGGTAATACGGCTAGTGAGAGATTGATAGATTTTTACACCCAGTAGTTACACAAAAAATAGTATTGAAAACTTTTCTTGCTAACTGGTAACAATTTTGGAATAAAAATATTATTTATTTTTTAATAAAACTTTTGCAGCTATTAGAATCAATGTATGTAAAATGTTTTTTTGAGAACAATGGATCAGATGCAGCTGAAAAAAGACCCATCTCAATGAACGCTGCATTTAATATTTTTTAATTATGAAGAAAAATATAGTTAAATAAAGGAATACCTCTCTGCCATCATTAAAAAAGGTTAGTTAACATCGTTAACGAAATCATTTAGGTCTTATTAAGGGCTCCTAGGCTATCATCACTATAGACATGTAAACAACTTTTTTTTATAAAGTATTAAAAAAAATCCTTGCCAAATTAAGGGTTAAAGTGCGAGGAGAACCTCAGTTGTATATCTTTAGATACTTGAAAGTATTTTACTGTATTTTTTTTCAATTGATAAGATTACCACTTACGAATTTATAATTTTAAAAAGTAATTTACATTACCCACTCTACCGTAATGAAACACACGGTTTTTTCCCGTTCAGGGTTAATGTTTTGTATGGGTGGTTGTATTATTAAACTGTCATTTTAACACTAAACGAGGTTAAGCCACGGATAAAGTTATTTCAATAAGCCGCCCCCGGTCAGCTTTTACAAAGTTTAAGTTGTAAGTAATCGTAACATAGATTTGTACTGTAGGTTTAGATTATAAATATGTAGATAATTTATATTTTACAGTAACTTATAATAATATTATATTTGTTAGATACGTGGCTGCCTAGGTAACCTGTTCTATTTTCAACCAACTTTTTATTTGAAAGGATGAAATTTCATGAAAATATCAGTACTGAGGTAACACACATTAAAAAAAAACATTCAACCGAATTGATAACATCCTCCTTTCTCAATATAGAAATTTCATGAAAATCGAAACACTTTGGTTTTGAAATTCAAATAACTGAAAAAATAAGTCATTGAACATAACAAAATTGTGTATTTGCTTCCCTGTGACTTTTCAGTGGTGCCTACGTACGGTCACTAGAACAGTCCGATTAAAGTCGCTTGTTGTACGTTTTTGTTAAACCTTGATTTATCTACTCTCTATTATGTATTTTATTTTATGCTATTGCCGTGAAAATAAGCTGTGTTATGTTATGGTATGATGATCCTTATACTTCAATAGATGATTAGTATGCCTTTGTAAATGTATAAACCTACGAATACTTTAGTTTAAACTAATAGTAGCACACTCGTAGTACCTATTAACTAAAATTGATTGATTGATTCAGGCGTTACTTTGCGGAAATCCATAAATATCAACAAATTATATAAATATATTTAGTAATAAATCCGCTTAATTTCTAAACAAAGGTTTTAATTAACTTAACTTTAGTTCAACTAAACCAAAGAGTCAAAGAACAGAAAACCAAAGTTTAAAGATACGACACGTGTTTCGCCTCTACACGAGGCATCATCAGGAGGTGTGGACTCGCCGAAGTCTCTCGTTTCAAACTTCGGCGAGTCCACACCGTGTTTAGAAATTAAGCGGATTTATTACTAAATATATTTATATAATTTGTTGATACCTATTAACTTTTTTGTGCATCATGAGGATAAGTTGCCTGCAAAGCCATTACGGCTTACAAATAGATTTCAGCCTTAACTTCCGGTTTAAGTATTCCAACAATAAATCTGTAAAGTTTCAAAGTATTAGTCGGAACCGTGAACGAATGAGCGAGCGAATAAATCAAATATTTTATTCAAGATGACTTTAAATTCTTATCTCACCTCTCGAAGCGGTTTACTACAAAACTTTTGATGATATTTAAAATTTCGCCAATAAATCTGGCCAGGAATTTATGAGGTGGAATAGAAGATAGGCTATAACGAGCTATAGCTATAAGTATACCTATTAACTATCTATTCATCATAGTTCAAAAGGGTTATTGACGCTATTGTTATCTTTGGCTTATATTTATATTTACCTTCTTTATGAATTTATCGTTTCATATTTCTAATCATGTGAGTTTTGTCGTTTTTGTACAAAAGTACCTACTAAATTATATATTTAAGTATATACTTCGATAAGTGTGTGAGTCATACCTGGTTTTTTATGATGAACGCTCAAACATATATTTTACGGTAGGTACGTATTAAAAAAGAAATTAAAAATAAAAGTAGTTTATTTCAGGTACAAGAAGTTCTAACAAAAAACAATATAAAATAACACTACAACTAATTACATAATAGGCAAAAAACCTAACTCATTTTTTTGTCATCCAATGTTTGAATGTTCCATCAGACATATTGTTATTTTGTAAATCTAACCTAAAATAATCTCTAGCGATAATGTATCCAGTTTGTAAATTACATTCCCTTTGCAATCAATATTCTACAAACGCGAATATCAAATAAAAACTAAAAGAAGTTGAAGTCCTAGCAAATACCTGCTTCATTTGTCGACATCGGCATGCAAATCAAATGAAAGTCACTTTGAAGTCCCAATCGAAGACTGTCTGTTTGCAAACTAAATAATGTAAAGAATGTTCATGTGTGTTGTTTGCTTGTTCATTGAATGTAGAAGGAACAGAGGCATGACTGTGTTTGGCTAATCAGAGATAAGTCTTCTTTTGCGAATATTTAAACAAAAAAGGAATCAATGGGATAGTTAAAAATAGTTATTTGTTCACCAAGTGTCTGAAGCAAGACACAAGTCTTAGCAGCCCGAGCCGAAAGCGAGAGCGAATATTCAAGTCGAGTGTAAAATGGGCTTCAGGACCGTACCTACATAGCTGGGCAGGTGGGCGATGTTGTTAGGCTAGGTGCATAGGGAAGTATGTACCTATAGCTTGATTAGAAATTATATATATATATATATATATATATTGATATAGTTCACATCACAGTGAATAGATCTCATAACATTTATCTATCACCCAAATTACGATAACATTATTTAATGGTTATGAGGATGATAATAATGGCTATCAAAATGGTTGAATACGTGTTTGTAACGAAATAATGCCCAAACTTAATCAATGTGGTAAATGTAGGTAGGTACTATAAATTGTACTGGTTGTACATGTAAAACGTTAACTAGTCTAGTGCATAAAAGGATCGTGAAAGTTATGCTGAAAAGTTTTAGATTCAAAATCTGCTAACGTTTTGTCCGATTTCTTCGATAGTCTATATACCGAAAAAAAGCATGCAAAATAGTTTGGTAGGTACTAACTACACTCACACATGTTTGGTTATTGCCATATTCACTTTTACAACGTGCAGGATAAAGCTAGTTATTCAAAAAAGGTAGTTCATAGAAGTTCATTTCGTCCAATTCAGTATGGAAATTCTCTCAAACAGACTTCGGTTGAAAAAGTAATGCTGTTTCCCCGCTGACCGTCCCGCAAAGGAAACCTCTTTGCCGAGTGGGAATTTTGAGTGCCTGAAACATTCTTTTGAAATCTCGTCACGAGAATGGATAACGATGCTAAATTATAACGAAGCTTGTTTGTGGCAAACACTATTTTTGTCCCATAGATCAAAGGATTTCAAAATGTAATAATTGTGCTACTCAATTCCACGTAGATTTCTCTACGGTTTAGGTACTTTTGAACAACTGATAAGAAAATAATGTTTCCAGACTATTCTGGTACGTAATGGTAGGTACTAGGATCTATCTAGTAGACTACTGAATGAATCTACGTAAAATTTAAACAATCAGCATCACAAAAAATAAATACCCAAATAAATAAAATACATATTTTGGACATTTCACACAACGCCATCTAGCCCCAAAGCAGAACTATAGGAACCAGGTAACTGATGGAATACTGAAATACTTTATTTGTAAATATATAACTATGTATAAAACACCAAGACTCAGAAATCTTTTAAACTTTGTGCATATCGATATAACTCAAAAAGGTAAGAAAGAAAATAGTAAGTAGTAAGCGTTTTTGCAGAACATTTTCATGTAGACAAAACTTAATACTTGTTATGAGAACAGAGTTTCAGTTCTTGGCTTTTATTTATTTTTATCATCAATCGTACTGAACCGTAAAATGATAGCGAGGCAGTCCATTCGTCAGCTGAAGAATTGTTATGACGTTAATAAATAGCAAGATAATTTAACTTCTTTCTAAGAATTGCACGTAGTATCATTCTTTGTCAGACGCAGTGCATGAAAAGCTCTCAAAATAATTGATAGAGAAGAACTTAATGTAAGTTAAGTTTTTTTTGATGCTGAGAGAAGGCAATTAGGATTCTTCTTCAAATTTCTTACAAACGAAAAATGCACCAATTAGTGTTTACAACTTTTCAACAGACTTCAGCTCAGCTTGATTTTTTACTCTTGCTTGTTTGCGTTTTAAACATATTAGGTACCTACCAGTAGGTATATTGTTATGTGTATAAAAAAAATATTTTTTCTATTCTATTTTAAGCCGTAACGGCTCCCGGTGGAAGAGAATTTACCGAATCTCGAAGTGGTAATATTACTTAATATTTATTTTCCATTCCTTCCCTTCACGTGGCAATGGCTCTGATAAAGCTGTTTGCGAGTGTTTATGTGTAAAGTTTTGCTTATGAATGGTAATTCATAGTTGGCTCAAGTTATTCAGAGGTAATTCTCTGCTTTTTCTACAAAAGAAAAATCTCCGTGAGCAGTGCTTTGAACTAGCACTAGTCACAATGCTTTGACCTCAATTCACGATTCCGTGTTGTAGATTCCAAGTAGCAAGGCGATATACTTCTGAAGTGTTTAGCTTGCCACAGGTAATAAGTGGTGCAAATCACTATTTAATTGTTTTTGAATAGTAACATTTTCTTGAATAGTACTGAATAATGATGAGATATAGTATAATATATAATGCCGCGGGATGGGTCGACAACATTGTCAGCGTCGTGGGCCGAACCTGGACCCGCTTAGCACAGAACCGGGCAGCGTGGCGAGAGCAAAGAGAGGCCTATACCCAGCAGTGGGTCAAGTCAGGCTGCGGATGATGATGATGAATGATAGTAGGATTCAAAACGAGTGTAATTAAGTGAAAATTGTGTAGGTAGATGGGCGAATGAACGTTGTTTTATTTCTGACTAGTCGACACCCGCAACTTCGTTTGCGTTGCGAATTAACAAAATTCCTTTCTTAGTACGCTTCTGCACTTCTTGACCGAATTTCATTTACAGTGATAACAAATCCAGTGGTTTGGCCTGTGCGTTGTCTGTCAGTCAGTCAGTCAGCCAGGGCTAGTCAGGACGTTTCATAGATATTGCTATTATGCGGGCGGAGACGCGGGCAGCACCTTGTATAAACTAAATAAATAAAACGAGGTTTATTCACACAACTACATTATATTCACACAGCCAAAATCTTGAGAAAATCTAGATTTACTAATTATTGTCACCACATAATTTTGTACGTTTTCTGAATCTTTCATCCTAATCTCTACTGTCTCTACATATGATGTTAGAATACGGATGTGCAGCCCACTGTTCAGATAATACTGTAGCTAGATTTAACGAACGTGTTCGATGTCCTCGACTACAGCTTATCTGAGATTATTGCAGACACGACGTACGAGACACAATGTATGTTAAACGTCCATTCCATACATATCTAAGCAACAGTCAAATAGGGACAATGAGTTAACTTTACTACCTCAAAGAGCACGGTCTTTTTTTATTACATGGGGAAATCTTCATGGATGCCCACCGCTCTTGGGAGGGCGGACGGGTTACTTCAGACTCTAACTTACTAAAACCCCATGGTGGCCGACCTCTGCGCATTAGAGGGACCTTAGGATATCCGAAGAACACGTACCGGTATGCTGTATTGCTGTGAGGCCCATCCCTGGGAAGATGCGCCGACCCCGAGCTCTTGCAGTGCATGCCTCCCCGTGCACCGCAGTCGTCCCGGATTCGAGTATAGTGCAGCCAGAGCCCCCACTCCGACCGCTCTCGAACCCAGCAAGATCTCGCCGTTCCGAGCTCCACGCCGAGCACTCCTCGAGCGTGTGCTGGGCAGAGTCCTGGTCCCTCCAAACCTCAAAGAGCACCTTCCTCGTCCAAATACTTGTTAACGTAAAATTAACGTGGTGATTAAAATATCCATCAATATTTTTTGTATTTATTTCAACGTGAATACTCAGTAAGATTTTAGATGAGATTGGTTCGTGAAGTTACCGCGCCTATAGTCGCTCTTAATCCGGGCCGCGTGAGACTTAGCCAACTCAAATCTTTGTCGCCAATTGGGTCAAAGAATACGCACATTGAGAAAGAAGAAATGAGCCAACTCTCCCTGTTTCGTACTTGTGTGGTAACTTAACAAAATCATGGTTTAGTCCTGAAAATATTAGAATTTGTAGTTGATATCTATTTATCCAGACAACAAGCTATTTATATACAAGGTCATAGTAAAATCCAACTGGACGGACATAATGGCATCCAATTGTGGGGGTCAGCGTGCAGCGTGCAGTTCAAAATATAATTCTGAGAAACATAACCAACGCACTGTGGTTCATAAGAACCACGGAATTTTACAAAGAACTCAAAAACAGCACAATCTCCCCAGGATCCGACGAGATAAAAGTGATAGTTTGCACTAACTCTGCAACGACTACTTTCACGATAGGTGGACGTACAAATGAAGTATAAACGCAAGAAGATTATAGAAAGCAGTGAGAGCGCATATGTGTGCTCCACGCAACAATAGGAAAACCAGAACATTCGCTCAAAGTTAATAGAACTGATCGCAAATAACCCAACATAAAAAATCTATTTATGCCAAATACATCGTGATAATATTACTCCGTTTCTACTTTCTTCTATATCCTAAAACCAAATCTGTGTAAGAAAAGCAATAGTGACTTCATTTCTCCAGTAGCACTCGCTCCGAACAAATAAACAAATAACTTTCAATATAAAAGAACGTTGATTTTCCTCATCGGCTCCCGATGCTAATCGATAGGTTTTGATTAAATCCTGAGAACGAATCTAGCGTTCTATTTATATTTGCGTACTGTGTGTTTTCTCAGAAAGTATTTATTTAGCGTGTTCTACTGAAAAAAGCTTGCTATAACTTGGGGAAAAAAGTAATATTTCTTAACTTCTGCTTCTGTTTAATAATTAAAATAAGGTATTTACAAAAAAATCAGCCTGCAGAAACTCAATCAAAGAGAATCAAGTAGGAAAACATTTATATCTTATTTTGCCCTGATGCCATTGATGCCATTAAAATATTAAACGAGTAAATAAATATACCTATCAGCTAAAATAAAAAATGAGGGTATAAAGGATACAGACGTTACAAAGAGTGCTTCATCAAAGGTTTGAAGTACCTAAGCCTACTTTGTGTTTACTGGCCTAGATTAACGAAGGAGTCATAAAATATTTCGTCTTTTGCAGTACTAAAAGAGTTTCTTGTAAATCGTGAATAATTTTATTGGATAACAAAAACACCAAGTTTTAAGTCAATTTAAGTGAAGTTAGGTAAACTGTGGAAAATAGCTAACCTAGAGCATAGCCGACGCTCGTTAGTCTACGGCGTAGACCTACGAGTCTACGATGTAGAACTATGAGTCTACGACGTAGAACTATGAGTCTACGACGTAGACCTACGAGTCTACAACGTAGACCTATATACGAGTATACGGTGTGGACATAGGAATACAACGGAATTGAGCCTAATAAATATAATTAGCGACCGTAGTTTGAAACTGCTGTGTGGAAACGTTCACTCATAATTTTTTTCTTTAATAATAACTATTAATCAAAGAAAAAAAATCCGAGAATTTGAGTTTATCTTAAAAATCTGAGTGTACCTAACAAAGTATGGTATAAATAACATAATCGTGTTGGTAAACAGAGAATACTTAATAAACTCCTATCTCGTTATTTTGGGGTCTAATGAGAATTTAAATATTTCAGCGGTTTTTGCCGGGGGCGTAAAAATCCATTAGCCACTAATCCAATGGGTAAAGCAGGGTAACATTTATTTTTGGATAAGCACGTGGGTAAGTAAGCTGGTGTGGGCTGCTTGTAGAACTAATACACAAAAGAACTTTAACAAAATACGCCTTTTACATGTTACGCCTTTTACGTGTTTTACGCATGATACCGTCTAGGTGTGTACCAACACAGTGCCACATATACTGGCGCAAAGCAGTAATGTATAAGCATTACTGTGTTCCGGTTGGAAGGGCACTGTAGCTAGTGAAATTCCTGGGCTTTCGAGACTGACCATCAAAATGTCTAAAGGCGAGTGAGCGCTGTAGCAGTGTTGCACGGGCCTATGGGAATCACAGTCCTGTGTCCTGTTATGGTTATGGGCAGGCGTGATCTCTTACCGTCAGGAGAGACACTAGCTAGTCTCGCCACTTCTTAAAAAAAAATATCTACACTGAACTCGTGTTCCGCAGTTTTTCAAAGGTTTACTTCAAATCCCATAAAACATTGCACACTATTCTTTCATTATAACTTTTTGACGCACGGAAAAACGACATACCTACTACTTAGGTAATATTTTTATTACACCTACACCTATACGATAACATGAAAGTAAATGAAATACACAAATAATAATAGCCCAAGTATAATAGTTATATCGCTACAAAACGAAAAAATCCTTGGTCATGTGAATGAATGACATGAGTGGGATGATACCTGAATGGATAAAATAAATGTTTTTGTCGGTCGCTCGTACTGCCCTTATTTTCGCAGAACAATAATATTTCCTAAGTGATAGTGTCATTCACGTGTCTTTTTCGTTTATTTTTAGAAAATATACTATGTGACTAGCTGATGCCCGCAACTTCGTTTGCATTGTGAATTAATAAAAACCCTTTCTCAGTACGCGCCCGCACTTCTTCACGAAAACCCTCCTAGTTTCAAGTCTTTTACCTCTCAGGTTTTACCTGTACATTGTCAGTTGTCAGTTAGTCAGGTCACGGTCAGGTCTAAACCTCTTATTTATATACCCCAATTTTTTTATTTCCAAAAAAACTTAAATGGGCCAGGTAGAAGGGGTACAACGTTGTATCTGTGCAGTCAGAATTTTGGGTTTCTACAAAATTACAGAGTTGAGTGTACAGACAGAATGACAGTGGGGCGAGTGCGGCGCCCGAGCCGATTTTCTTTTTCTGGTGATTAATTTACGGTGTAGGTATATTGATGATTGATAGTGTTCACGTGTCTTTAATATATAATACAATTTAGCGGAATGTAGACAGTTTTTATTTCATCTAAACAAAAATGTATCTTTTCTCAAGTCGTATAGTATTTTCGATGTGATTGAGTAGCGAACCAACGAACAAATGTCAAATATATTTTTGTTCGTTGCTGGCTGATGATCTATGCACTCATACAAAGAGCTACCCACGGCAGATTTCATTTGGATTTATAGGATAATGGACCGACATCAAATAACAAGCAAAAAATCCATAGCAGAGTGGGCGTTTTGAAAAACTCACTTGACCTGAAAAATTGTCGGAATCGCCGACCTATCTAATGGCATGTCAGAATAACAAAAGCGCAAACACCTATAACAGTAATGGCTCTTATAAGAGTGCCATTCTTGAGGATTAAGACCTGAATTCCGCGGTTCGAAGCCACAAGGGAAAATGATAGCTATTTAAAGTCGCTCAGAAAATTCGCATAGAAGATAAGCTCGTAATTGCGAGCGATCTTCGGGGAATGTCGGTGGATTCGAGACCCCGAATTTTTACCGCTTCCTTTGGTGAAATAGTGCTATTTGAATTTCTCGGCCTGTCGATTGGTAGTAGGTACCAGAAATGAGCAGTTATGTGGAAGGTTCTCCACTGTAAATATCAACGGTCTGGAAAATGTAGGGTTATCAAGAGTTCAACGGAGATCGCAACTAAGAGTTACCGTTTGTGTAAAAAAAAAAAAAAATAATGAAGAGAAAGGAGAGTTAACTAGTAACATGCAAATAAAATAATATTAAAATGTCACAAAATCAAAAATATATGAAAAATGTACTTATATTAGATAATAAATCAAATGATTCGAACAATTATCATATATGTACCTATGTATGTGGTGAGTCAAATAACAAAAAAAAATACACAAACATGGGCCACCTTAATAGTACGATGACACACGGCTGTTTTACACGCTACACGCCAGCGACTTCGTTTGTAGCGAAGTAAAGTATGTCGTGTAAAGTCACCCAGTGTCATCGGCGTTTTTACAACCTGCTTGTTGACAATCCTTCTCAAAAGATAACACGCTCACACGCTAGCGTATAAAAACGCCAACAATCAGCTTGTGAAAACGCTTGTGTGTCATCGTACTATAAGGTATCAATGAGGTCCATGTAAGGTCAATCGCAAATTGAAACTGACAAAGTCACGGATCATGACCGTCCCAAGATTTATCAGGTTTTGACAACCAATTAGGCAAGTGTCAGGGACACATGTTCTAATTACTGGTCCTCGGGATTAATTGTTGACCGCAGTCGGTGATTCGTCTCCTCAGACGGTTAATAAGACTTCCGTCATATGAGGAAAACTGCGACATTGTCTTGTGTGATTCAAGAAAGTTGTTGCCGATTGGTCACTTGATTACTTGAGAGTGGAAAATAGACCTGTATTTGCGAGCATTGACTTATCTTAAATCTAGCTTTGCACTAGTATCGTTTAATAAATCATTTTTTGGCGTGACTACGTCTTATAAATCGATGAACGCCGCCGCGCCGGCTGCATGCACGAAAACGTTGACGTCATTGTCCGGTAACGCTCATTGTCCCGTTACGCTGGTAGTCACGTTAAATTATCGTCCGTAAAACAACTTTACAGACCACCATTTTTTTGATGAAAGGCTTCATCCTGAGTGACTGACAGGCAATGCATAGGCCAAACCACAACTTGAAATTCGGAGAGCAAGGAGTCAAGAAGTTTAGGCGCGTACTGAGAAGGAATTTCGTTAATTAGTGACGTAAATGCGGTTTGTCAACTAAATAAACATAATTATTAATTTCATTGTAGGAATCGCCCAAAAAACTTCTTTCTATAATTGATTAGGGTTTCATGGGTTTTAAATATATTTTTGCAGTGTTATTCGGACTGAGCAATGAAATTCTACACTGAGGCCATGTAGGTCATGTATGTACAGAAAGAGCAAAGTAAAAGTTAATTAGATTCAAGAAATGTTAGAAGTAGGGTTTCATTTGGATGTTAAAGAAATAAATGGTCGCCAGCGTGATGTCGCCAGGAAGTATTAGGTTTTATGATATAACAACAATTCTTGCTATTTTCCGCTAAGCCAACTATTATCGTGGCCCATTTACGTTTTGATAAGGAAACTTGAACAGCCAACATTCATAAGCGAAATAAAAAATGGTCCAATTTAGCTTCAGCTGTACCAGTATTCAAGATTAAGGATTTTTTATCATTGTTTTCCTTTGTTGCCTCTTATATTTTTTCCACGTATCCATAGATCCAGGTTCATAAATAAGAGCTAGTCAGTTTTCATTTATTTTGTACGAAATTATCTTATTTATTAATAATCTATTTGATATTTTTTAATACCAACGAAAAACCTTTTATGAATTTTGTGTGTATAAAACCTACAAGTGAACGAAATCCAGATAGGTAGGTACATGATTTATGTTTTTCATGTTTCAAACGAATATTATTCTTATGTAAATATGACTTCGATTTTGATGAAAATACTGTGCTGGTATTGATTATGCATAAATATTGCCTTATGTTACACTTTATTCAATGACTTTCAGAGACAACTAAATTGTTATGAATCTGGTACTTAACAGCTTTCGTTGAAACCATGAAGATGTTAGATCGTACGTATTTCTGAACCCACGTCGAGTGTATGTGTTCCTTACAAAATGCACAAAAACGCTCGTGGCGATTTAATATTTTATTATGAGCCCGTCACTGAACGTCAAACTAACCGTAAAGTTTGTGCCTCGTACGAAACGATATGAACTATGTGATGATTAGACTTGAAATGAAAAGTTTTATTTGTCTCAAATATGGTTAGTTACAGAGAGGTAGGTAGAGTCACTCTACCTATTCATAAGACTCTCTTTTACTTGATTTTCTAAATAAAATGAAATGCCATTATTACATCCCAGATTATTATTATTATTATTAGATTACATATTATTAGATACAATGGCGTTATAAAACAAATTGTGTTATTTAAATCAATGTATTCGTTTCCTTCCTAGCAATCCGCTATTCTTAATTCATAATATTTAATAATTAGCAATTCTTAATTAAGGATATTGTTTTAGTTTTTTATTAAAATTGGCTTTGAGACTTCTTTGTTAATTTTTAGCTATTTTAGCTACTATTGATTTGGACATCCAAGACCAAATTAAAATCAGTAGTTTCAGCATGATTGAGCTCAAACATTGTGAGGGACCTCACAAACTTTCGCATTTGAAATAGTGTGGTTTGATCCAGGTCCTTTATAGTCCTAGGTTCTTTCCATTTTACTGAATCCGGTTCCCACTTAATATGAGCAGACTTTGTATCCATAAAACTAGCACTAAGCTCTAGCTAGCACCTCTAAGCTGTTAGCGCGCCTGAAATCCAATCACTTAAGTTTACTACACTTTTCTACGAACACCTTGCTAGATATTTTGAGCACCTATGAAAGCGTAATTTTATACGCACTTGAAAAAGCAATAAAGTTTCGTGATTTTCGAGTAAGTGTGAAATTTGCTTGCATTAAAGAAGGAATATAATCTTATGTATCTATGAATGCAATATGTAGAGCAAGACTGTTGTTTATCTACCTGAATATAATTCGCCCTATTTCTTTTTTTTATATTAATAAATTTAGTGACACACCACTGAACCCGATCTTTGGCACTTAATATCCATCTTCCAGCTGTAGTGCGCAGATCATCGCTCCATCTAGCGAAGGTAGTTTTTTATCAATTAATATTAACGGCTGAGTCCTGACTGACTGATAGACTGACGCAGCACAGCCAAAACCCTAAACGTAGAGGCTATAAATTTGAAGGGTGGGTTTTTTTATTTATTTATCTATCAATATAAATAATTTGTAATACATTGGTTGCTTATGTTAACACTAATAAACCACGAAGGTTTGTGCAAGTGCTATGAGTTGACATTTCGATTGTTACCTCGATAAGTAGGTACCTAACTAAGTGCGTGAGCAGCATAGGTAGGCACACTGGAGCAATGGTAAGTACACTACACATGTTATGTGTAAGATATAATTTACTAAGAAAATGTTTTTTAATTTTATATTTAACGTTATTACAAGTTATAGTGTCTTTAGGTAGGTCAAATGGGTATTTTTGTCAAGAAAGGCGTTTACCTACTTCTTCTTATCGTGTCACTTGTTCTTTAGAACCAGTTTGGTGGGTTGTACATTTTTTGAACGGAAAAATCCATTGGTGTACGACCGGGTTCGAACCCACGACCTTCTGATCGAAAGTCGAGGCACCTCTCACTCGGCCAACACGGATTTTTACCTACTATAAAGGAATTTAGTTAATTTACAACAACAAACGAAGTTATCGACTGGTTAAGAATGCATATAAAAATTAAAGTAAATCTTTTGATATTTTACAAAAAAACTCTTCCATACTTACATACTCATATCAACTGGAGATCGAGTAAAGCGTGTTGACGTCCGTCCAACTCGAGAGCTCTTGTTCGCGTCCAAACAAACAGAGCGTACTCGAACGCACTCCGACTGATGGACGGACGACGAAAGGGCTTCATAATATGTATACCTACCTACACAGCAAAAAAAACGCATATTCAGAAAAAAACGCGTAATCAGTGGCCGTAACTGATCACTGATATGGCAAAAAAAAATTTGTCAAAATAAATTTGATAAAAATTGAATAACTTGCTGTTAGTCGTTAATCGGTACTCATAATTGATAATAATTTATTGTGGTACAAGAGGCCGCGAACGAGGCCTCTATAAATGCGAGGCGAGTTGAGGTAAACATAAATGCAAGTTTTCACAGCTTTAATCTAGGTATTTGAGGCTTAATTCCATTTAAATATAATAAATAAATAAATATTTTGGACATTTTACGCAATGCCATCTAACCCCAAACTAATCAGAGCTTGTACTATGGAAGCCAGATAACTAATACGGTTTACAGTTTAAGATATTTTATTCTCAAAAGATTTAAACATAAATCACTTACAGAGAAAACATATTAATTTTTAAATAATTACATAGTGAGCAGTGAGAACCTCATGCATTTTAATAATACTTGGTATATAAGGTACACGTAATAGAATTCTTAAATACTTTTTTTGTAAACACATACATATAATACATAGAAAACACCCAGACTTAGGACAAATACCAACGTTCATCACACAAGTGTTTGTCCTGAAGCGGCAATCGAACCCGTGACACCGGCGTGGCAGTCCAACATACTTGCCACCAAGCCGAAAGTATCCGAGATCTGTGCTTGCCACTCGACCAATCATGTCGTCACTTAAAGTTTCTAATGTCAGGCAAGTCATTCATAAATCATAATACATCATTGTTCTCATCATTAATGACGATACTGACGCAGGTATTGATACAGCTACCACAGCATCATTGCTATTGAGCTTAGCGCCAAATCAGTAATTGTTACTTTGACGTCTGTGAATCTTGTAGCTCATTACGCAATCGGTATAGTTATACGAACCTGTATAATTACAATTACTCAAAGGAAATGAATAATTAAGGTCTAAGACTAATTATATCTGACTAAATTCTCTTTGGTATTACCATTACACTATTATTGTAAACTAGCTGTTGCCCGCGGCTTTGTCTGCTTGGTATCAAGATATTAAGTATGTAATCTGTATGTTCTTTTCAAGTTCTGAACTATGTTTCTGTCAAATTTCAGTTCTACTGGTTAAATGGTTTCAACGTGTTTGAGCAACACAACGACATTTATCCAGAAGTCCTTCCTCACAACTTTTTGCATTTTTAATCGACTATTTGACATCCAAAACTTTGTCTGCGTTGCGAATAGGAGTTGCGAATATGAGTTGCGTTTTGAGAAAATTCCTTTCTAAGTAATTTTTATTATTATTATATCTTACATGTCTCGAGAAACACTTTTTTTTTCAAAATTTCAAGACTACATTGTTTGTCAGTCAGTTTGTCAGCCAGGACAAAGCTTTTAATATACTTACTGATGAGTGTGATCCGAAAGTTAATTAAAGGTGACTATAAATGGATGATAGTTATGCAAAAGCATGACATTTAATTATGTCATCAATTATTTTTACTTGTTATATTAGCATATTGTCATCGGGTAGAAAGGAAGAAAGGAAGGATTCTATTTACTTAATTTTTCTGAGGTTGGTAACATCTGACGGCTAACTTCCTTCCTGTTACACACTTCCGTTGCATTTCACAATATCCTAGCCACAAATTGTGAGAGGATAGATTCCTACACATCAAAAATTGCGTAACTTTAGCATCCGTGACAACCACCTCATTTAATGGTTTCTCATGTCGATTCTTTTGCTAATGATGAAAAATGCGTATTCCACGTTCATATGGCCCACTTTTCTACGGTTCATCAGCCGCATACAGTACAATACCGTCTTAACCTCTCGAGATTGGCTGCCTTCAATCATAGGGTATCAAGCATTCTTATCCCTGATTTTAATCAAAGGCTCATTGTTACGTTACAAGAGCTCGCACCTAAATCCTTCCAAGTGTAATGAACAGTACAGTCATGGTGAATCCCAAATAAGAAAAAAAATATGATCATAAATATTATTTTTTTATGGAACAAGGTGTTTGCGTCTGTTAACTCGTAAGTCAATAAAAATACTCAATATAAAATTTTACAAGATTGTAATGATAGTTTTTTTTATCCTAAATCCTTATAAATGCAGGTGTATGTTAGTAAAAATTAAAATAAAAACCAGAATTTTGTTGACGACTGTCCCGTCCCTATTCTGTATTAGAGGTTGGAGAATTCCAGAAGGAAATAGATACAAGGCAATAATTCAGATTAATATGCAGGGTAAACTTGTAGCCTTAAGCCCGACTTAAGACCCTGATTTGAATTGAAAATTAGTTTCTCTAGCTGCATAATCATCTACATTATCAAAGAGAAACTTAATTCATTGCCCCCTAGGATTGTGTAAATTCATAAGAGAATAGGATTTTTATCAGCCAACAGATATATTGTATGTACTTACTTACTTACTTATCGTTTTTTTAGCACTTTTTCGAATAAGTTGACTTATTCGAAAAAGTGCTTAAAAAATATTTTTTTTTGAAAAAAATTGTTGGCTGTAAATTTGGTTTACGGACGATTATTTAACGTAACTACCAGCGTTACCGGACAATGAGCGTTACCGGACAATGACAGTGTTACCGGATAATGATGTCAACGTTTTCGTGCATGCAGCCGGCGTTCATCGATTTATTAGACGTAGTTACGTCAAAAATTGGGTAGGTTTCTATCTAGACCATTTACCTGAACCAACTAGGAATGAATGTCTACTAGCTTATAGCCTGGATAACGTTCCCCGGGTGGTGTTGAGTTATTTTATTCTTTTATAACACATTTGCTCGGAAAGGGTCTATTATTGCACCAATTTCAATATCGTATTGTATCTCATTACGCACTAGTGCGGTAATGTAATGTAAAACGCACGAGTGTGGTAATGTGATTAAAAAGGAAGGTTTATCAATGTTCTCCGTTTAAAACGAACGATACTTTTTTAAAATCTTAGCAAAGAGTTTTTATGTCAGAAAAGTCGTCAACTTTTTATGAATAAAATTAACTTTGGGAGATAAAATATAATAAATCAACATTTAATTCTTTAATTTAATTAATATTGACCATAAATTACAACCATTTAAATGTAACAAAACACAAAAATATTAATTCACTTTATTATAATACTGGCTGTTTTGAGCCTTTGCCTTAAAAAAAAAGCGCTGATGCGCGCGCATCGCTAATTTGACAACCAGTAAAAATTATTCCGCGCGCTGTTTCTTTTCGCTGTATTGTTTTTATTGGAAAATGTCGTCAAGTCCGAGTTTCATTTATTTCCTCGCAAATGTGTTATAAAACGTTGTATGACATACGTGCGCTTTGATAATAGCCTCTGCTTTCTTGTAGCCCTCACCTACGGCTCGGGCTAGCAATATCGCCTTGGCTGTAATTACCAACTTACCGCACTTATATCATAATGTACTATTAGATAACGCCTAGAAAGTAGCAGTGTCTTTTCTGAAATTTAAGCACCTTTCTATTTTTGTGAACACTGGCAAAAGGAACAAAGTACAGGACTGAAATAGGACACTTTTTATCTCGATACCGCGCATGAAAGCTATTCTTTATTCTCTAAAGCAATATAATACTCTTCCCGGTTTTGAAAGATGAAGTCCACTGTTACTACCATATTGCAGGCTAGCCGTTTCAATCGAGTTATTCCCAAAATCCCTACTAGAAGCGGGGACTTCGGAAAGAAAATCCGGAAATCCTCACTAAGACAATAATTTCTACCAAAAATAAGTTACTATTTCAGAAGCAGCACATTATAGAGCTGCTTAGTTTTTAAAAACTTAATTAAGGATTCCCTGTGTCGCAGGTGGCATGGACACATACAAGACATCACAACATCCAAGACCCGAGAACAAACATTTGTGTTCGTCACAAATATTTGCCCCGGCCGGGGATCCAACCCGGAACACCAAGCCTGGTAGGCAGGGTCACTACTAACTAAGCCACGAACAATAATAATTTTAAACTTGTTAGGAATAAATAAAATTGGGTTTTTTTCACTAGTGGAGATGGCTAGTGGGGATTACGGGAATAACCCGTTCAATCAACTTCCAAATATCAGGTTTAATAATAAAATAAGGCTCGCTGACACGATTTGACCCAACTTCGTCAGTAAACGTCTGTTAGCTTAGGATCCTTATTACAGCCCTCAACACTATCGCGTGCAAACCAAATATTTACGCGAAACAGATAAACAAGAGATATTGAGACTAGAAACACTAGTCGTACACGGAGAAAAATATCTCGTTATAGTTACTAAAATTCTAGTTGAATTTGTGACATCGAGACTAATTTAGTAACGATTATAATAATAATAATTCCTGCTAACGAAATTTAGTAACGATTACAATTTAATAGTTCTAGCTAACAAAAGATAATAAAGGGTACAAGAAAATATAATAAAGGTTACTATTTTGTCTTGCTCTCCCATTTTTTTTTCTCCGTGTAGTCCTTGCACTAAAGCCAAGACAATTTTACTTAGAGTTAGTCAAAAATACTCATTATAAAAAGGCCTTTTCTAAATTACATTGTTAAAACCAGTCACAAATTACGTTTTACTTTAAAATAGGGCCATCATCTACATTTTAAAAGTTTTTTTGGCCTATTTTCCGTTATTTTTCATCGAGCGGATGGACCCAACCTACTTTTGAAACTTTCTGTAACAATGAGGGACGCTCAAAAATTATGTAAAGGATTTGACACTTCAGTTCTTAGAAAAATACTGATTGGAATAGAGTCAATGGAGATTGCAACCAAAGTGTATTTTCCTAACTACTAAATAACAATTAATTAGGAGTATTTATTTAGTTTTATTAAATACATTTTTTATGAAATGAAATGAAATGAAATTGTTTATTGCAAGAAGTATGGTATACAGTTCTTAAATTATAATATTTGGTTTCACATACTCCACCGTGTGACGTCTATGTGATTTGAATTATATTTTACGTGATATTCACGTATAATTCAATCAATTTATATTTTAAACTATAAATAAAAAACTCCAAATTCAATAAAATTAACTAAATATTCTGCCATTGTGGCTTTTCAAAATAGTTTACTGAAATCTGGCACATGTTGAATCGTATCATTCACGAGGTGAACCTCGCAAGTAAATTATAATTAAATGTCTAAAGAGTTTCATATACGGGGTCGCACAACGTCACGGTGCGTCACGTGAGGACAGGAAATTAATTCCTGACGTGAACCGGCGCCGTCACAGCAAGGAATTTTTGAGGTTGACTCCTAAATTGTACCACAATGACAATATAGACAGCTGAGGCATTTACACCACAATTTTTTTATTACCACAATTAAATGGGCAATGCAGAAGTGGTACTACGTTGTATATGTGCAGTCTGAATTTTGGGAATCTACAAAGAGTGATAGTGGGGCGAGTGCGGCGCCCGAGCCGAGCTTGTGCGAGCTCGAGCTGAGTACAAAGGTTTGCCAAACAATGAATAAAACTTATTTTCTAGTTTGTTATTCGTGCTCTAGGTAGTTTAATTTAACCTAGATTAAATGAGAATACCTACCTAAATGTTGTAATGTTTTTCTGGCAAATAAAAACAATTTTCTTTGATTCTTATTTTAAGGACAATCCACTAAGGAAAATGCCTGGTTTGTCGATCCTTAAAATTCGGCCGACGTATCTTGGTGAGTCTGAACATAGGCTATGCGAAATTAAGCACATGTACGTACATAGTACATACGTATTACATTGTTTTATATGTTTATTATATCAACGCGAGCGAAAGCGCGGGCTTATGCTAGTTGGTTTATAAAAAAGAAATTGGCATCAACAGCTTTCTATTGCATGTTTTCATGCGCTAAAGTTCGCATAGCCTATGTTCAGACTCGCTAAGATACGTCGGCCTTATAGTACATATATAAACTGATACAGCTGTTCTTTTTAGACACTTTTTTATATTTTTTGGATAAAGTAATAGCGCTTTCAAATTAAATTGGATATACACGTGACGAATTTTTAAACATCTCGGAATGATGAGAATTTGAAATGTGAGAAATACCATTACAAAACCATTTATGTCCTTCTAAATTATCATCAACCATTTTCTCTGATTAAAAAAACACGAATTGAATGAAAGTACATTTTTATGAGGGCTCTTTCAAAACATAGATTGTCTGGTATGAACCCATTCTTGTGATTACTGATTTTGTGAGTATTTTCATAGGTTATTTTCAGGAGCTTTGGTATGTAACAAAATGATATTATTAAAATATTATTTTTAGGTATGAAGAGCTGACGGCTACATTACAGGTTGTAGGAATGTAGAGTACCTACCTACTATCTACCAATCTACATAAGTGAGCGACTGTACATTTATTTTAACTTTATCTAGTCCACATATCCACCGATTCGTCACACAAAAGAATCCCCTGTATATAGCCGTATGAAAAGTACTCATGTTTTATAAGTACTTTTTAGTCAGAAAAAAATATCCCCTGTATATAGCCGCATAAACAGTACTCATGTTTTATAAGTACTTTTTAGTAAAAAAAATGTATCCGCTGTATATAGCCGTATAAAAAGTACCTACTCGTGTTTAAAAAGTACTCATGTTTTATATGTACTTTTTAGTCATTCAAATTGAACGTAATACGCTAAAAACTACGTCAAATTATTACCTACACAGGTGATAATTTTTTTTTTGTTTCGGTAATTCAGTGGCGCCTCTGTAATTAATAATTCTAAAAGGTCCGCTGAAAGGGCTCATTTCATCGAGGACTTAGTCAACTGTAATCCAATTGAGGGCCCAAGTCACAGGGTTAATGAGAGATATCGCGAACTTCAGAAGGCCTGTCTAAATTAATCAGGTGGCTTATTAAAAGTGTGGTTACGCTAACAACACTGATGCAAATTGTGGGGAGGGAGTATAATTTGGTAGTCTGTCCAAAGGGTTGGCGATATGGGGAATTAAATATTTGAAATTTTTCATTTCCCAATTCCGTGGACGAATGCTATAGGAGTGTTGCACCGGCCTATGTATCAATATCCTGTGTAGCACTGTTCTGGTAATGGGCAGGTGGGGTCTCTTACCACAAGGAGAGTGCCTAGCTTGTCTCGTCACGTGTTAACATATAAAAATGACAAGCTATCAAAAAGTCGTTGCGTCAGTCATGATTCAAATTCGAGTCTGGATTCTCAAGAAAGTCTAACTAAAGCGTCGATGACACACGGCTTTTTTACAAGCTGTTTGTTGGCGTTTTTAAAAGCTAGCGTGTGAGCGTGTTTGCTTCTCAAATAGCAGATTGTAAATACGCCGATGATGCTGAGCGACTTTACACGCTAAAAGCGTGTACGCTGGCTTGTAAAAAAGCTGTGTGTCATCATACTATTAGAATACGGGTGTTAGTCGTCGAGGTTAAAACGACAAGTTTTTAAATATTTTAGGTACCTACCTACTACATTGCATACAATGTAAGACTTGACTGTAATATGGACCCGACCCACAGGCACAGATGTAAAGATTTGTTTCAATAAACGAGTAAAATTAACCAAAAGGAAAAAAAAATACCAAATTTATTCAAGAAGAATAAATTCTCAATCGCATCTTACGGTTAATTTGATGGGTAACGATACAAATGAAATGAGAGCTGTTTGCAAGTGAAATGTTCTTCGAAGTTAGTTCCAATGCCCTTAATTAAATTAGAAAACAATTTGAAAAACTCGCAGCTTCCGTGCGATATTTACGTAAAACTGAATATTTATGTTCGTGGGAAGTTATATTTGCATTGTGTTGTGGTTCAGGTTTGTGTGAAACCAAAGAGTTTTATATATTTCATTTATTACGTAGGTAAGTATCCTATTTTCTACAAATATAAATAATATTTGATGATTGATTACGAATGAATAAACAGTGCAACTTAGGTTATGAATTGTAGATATGTAAATACTCTAATTTGGTTTGTTTGAGTAACGAAGTTTCCGTTATTAGATCAATGGGTTAAATAGCACATTTATGAAACCTGTTTTGACGTTATTTAAATGTTCCTTGTTATCGTTTTTAAAGGGTTCTTTGTTTTTCTTACCATAAACTGTATATTATGTAAATGCATCACTTCTCTTCAATTTTTCACTGTTATCAAAAAACGGTTGTTATTAATATATCCCGCAACATACATATAATTAAAATATACTTAGGTTTAACCGAAACTAGAACCATATAAAGCAGATGTATTTTTTTGATGCAGGAACGTGCAACCTTTTTTT
Organism: Lobophora halterata; assembly: GCA_932526365.1. Taxonomy (NCBI): domain Eukaryota; kingdom Metazoa; phylum Arthropoda; class Insecta; order Lepidoptera; family Geometridae; genus Lobophora; species Lobophora halterata. The sequence goes on from OW052012.1 coordinate 7,833,931, forward strand.
TTAAATATATTTTAATCATTATTCTGAGACAATTGAATTTAACGTTAATGCTATTTACTGATATAATATTTTATCGGTTAAAGTACCAAGTCAAAACAGTAGGTATATTGTACGGCCCATTTTCTTTCAAGTTTCGGTAACTTTCAAAGTAGGCGAGTTACCCGAATGTAAACTCTCTGCTCGGTCACATGGCAAGTCTGATCACAACGCAAACTTCTAACAAAGCAAGCTCGGTCAAGTGCAAAGTTGTAATAGAAACTAAGTATGTGAACTCGTTGTAGAGGTAAACTTTATAGTTTATCTCTGAAATAAATAATAATAAATATAAAAATATTTTGAACAATTTTTAAAAGCTATATCTATGCCCCTAACTAAGCAGAGCTTCTACTATGGGAACAGATAACTGATATAATACATACTTATATAATGTTTTTATTGTAAATACATACATAGAATACCTACATAGAAAATACCCAAACTCAGAACAAACATCGATATTGATTACACAAATATTTGTCGTGATGCGGTAATCGCACCCGCGACACCTGGAGTGTCAGTCCGACACACTTACCACACGACCATCCCTAATATTGATTACTCTATAAGGGATTTAGGTAGTTAAGTAATATTATAGATTATAAAATACCTTAAAAAATTCTATAAGTTCTATATAGAAGAACGATTCAGGTAAAGCAGAAGTAACTTCACAACTTTACAAATTTGCAATTATTTTTAGTTTTGTGCAAGCCCTTGGCAGAACCTAAGTATAAGAACACTGGCTGACATACATAATGTAACGTCGTTCATGTTACGAATCGACAAATTCCTTTCTTTCTACGCGCTTACACTTCTTGAGAAACTCTACGAAATATTCGGGCTGTGCATTGCATCATCAGTCAGTAAGTCAGTTACGACAATTCTCTTTGTATAAATTGAATAGGTGCTAACTAGCAGGGTCGTAAAGTAGATAGGGGGTAATAAAAAGAAGCTGTAAGCTAGCTCTTTAGTTACTGGCTACACGTAAGCACTGCATAAACTAGTGCAAGCTGGAATGTTTAATCTATTTCTCCTGAATACTATTTTCAGTTCAGTTGTTCTCGAACTTGTCGGCAACAAGTTATTTAAATTGTGTTTAGTTATGTGACGAAGCCTTGGAATTCTTATTGTCTTTCTTGTTTTGCATTCAGCTTCTGACAATGAAGGCTTAATATAACAAAGCCAAATCAGAGGCATTTGTATTAATAATTTTAGTTTAACTAAAATTTATACGATTTAAGATCCTTTGGGGCAATTTCTTTGGTTTGAACTTTGATATTTACGCTAAAATAGTTCTATCGAAGAGCTACAGCAAAAAGCTGAGTTACGAATCTTTCGATACAGGATTAGGTTCGTTGGGATCCGCCGAACCTTATTGACGCTGTCTGAATGATCAGGGTTCCTCTTGACACGGGCCTTGCAAATCAACCTTCACGACCTCGTTCACGGCCCTTCAGCGGCTTATGGTCCCTAGGGCTACACACTAAATATAAATCTATCTCTACATCGGCCGCTGCTGCAATCATGGAATTTTGCGACTGCGATTATAGTAAATTGAGACCCCAGTGTGTCACTGATCCACACAATACACAGTTACTATTACTGTGCTTTGTCAACATCTGCACAAGATTTTTTCTGTCACTCATGTCGTCTAATGGTAATGATAATAACCATTTCTGCATTTGCATCTAGGGGAACTAATACATACATGTATAGGCCAGGATAAGTTACAAGATTTTTCTGGAGAGAGGGTAAAGTATGAGCGTTTATTTTGTCCTAAACTTATGGGCACCTTCTGCGTATTTAGATAAAAGATTACTAGTACTAGATATTTATTTCGTTTTTATGTGTTAAATTGGTTTGGTGTTGCGATAATAAATGTGTAGCACCTTAGGCCCAAAGAAGCAATAAAAGTGTTTACCGACTTTTTATGGACAGGTAATCTGACAGTAAATATTTGGGGACATGATTTGAGTCGTAAAGATTATGGAAACTATTATTTTTATGGATCCAATCACGTTTTAGGACCGAGGGGATTTGTTGTAGAGTCCGACTAATGGTGGCTACGAGGTTCACTGTTGGGCTTGTGTATAGAACGAAAACATATTTATTTGGACTGAAAAATGTATAGGCACATTAATTAAAGTAAGTGACATATATTTTATCGATTTTATGAAAAAAAAATAGTAATAATAATGATCTATACATATAATAAAGCAGAAGACCCCGAATTTCTGTACATATGTTTTTTTTGACGGAAACGCGTTCAGACGATATTAATAAACATGCCCCAAATTTTTTTTTGGGGCATGTTTTTTTTTTTTTTGCCCCAAATTTTTTTTTTTGATTGGAAGACTTGTTTGTTTGTGGGTAAAAACTACCGAACGGATTTAGATGAAACTTTACAATATCATAGCTACTAAGCCCGAAATGGTTATAGGCTATATAATATTACGCTACATCTCTTCAGAGGGTAGATATTAGAAGTTTAAAGTTTGTATGGAAACCATTTTTTTTATGAGTTTATCTATCTCAAACTTTGGGATTACGTTTTTCAAAACAAATAATTAGATACGGGTTTCACCGATTTTCAAAATTAAAGTTAAAATGTGTAAAAGTACGGATTGAAAGTGTTACATGAGCAAAAGTTGAATGATCCTGTCACCTCAGGTAAACACAATATTTAATTGAAAGTTGCATTTTTATAATCCCCGAAGATAAATACCATTATGTTTTTCAGTTTTTTACTGAATTCAATGTTTGAGTGTTAAAAAGAGGGTTTGAATATGTGCAAGTTTTGATTGACTTGCTTAGTACTAACACTTTGCTATTCTGTGACATTTCTTTCGCGGGTGGAACAAACAACATCGACAATAAACAATTCATCCACGGGTGACGAAGTCGCACGCAGGTACAGCTAGTAAATAAATATTTTAGAAATTGCGCACAACGCCTCTAGCCCCAAACTAAGCAGAGATTGTATTTTGGGAACCAGATGCCTGATAGAATACTTAAATACTATTTTTTTAAATACATACATAGAATACTTAGAAAACACCCTGACTCAGGACAAACTCCGATGTTCGTCACACAATTGTTTTTCCTGAAGCAGGAATCGAACCCGCGACACCGGGCGTGGCAGTCCAATACACTTGCCATTCGACCATCCGTGTCGTCGAAATACCCACTAACAATTTCTAGAGTACCTAAAAGTAAATCTTGGAAGTCTCGGAAAATCAAGAAAAGAAATACGAAGTTCTTTAATCTTGCCAGTGGCTGGTTTGATGTTGATGCTTAGAACCACCGAGTTTTCGGCTTACTTACCCTGTTTTTAAACGTTACCTTCGATTTCGACTTAGTTTGATACTTATTCAAATTTGATATCGGAAATCGCGATGTTAGATTATTAGTAGTCACCTATACCGCCCTACAATTGTTTTGTTTCCTACGCAAGCATTCCTAAGTTCAAAAATCTTGTGCCTATAAAAAAATAAACTATAAAAATCAAATTCTCAAAAAAAAAAATCAAGTACCTATGATATTAATGATTTTAGTGGCACTTAACGAAACAAAAAAGAAGTTTATTATATAGTTTTGGAATGTAGTTTTCGGTTTCCGATTATTTGATTGCTGCAAACACCAGCCCATAGACTCGTCAAATCAAAACAATCCATCCGCGTGGCAGGACCCACAATATTTAATAAAATCCGGGAATAAATCAAAGATGCAACTTCTGATACTTTGTATATATCAAAGTTAAAAAGATTTTAATTGCAAAAGCCTTTTATTCGGTAAAAGACCTAATAAATGTAAAATTGTAAGAATTATTTAATTACCAATATACAATACTATATAAATTAGTGTAAGTAATACTATATGTACCTACCATTTGTCTCGTAAATTTGATTTACCATTTATGAATAGATGATCTGTATCTGTCTCTGATTTTATTCTAGGTAAATTCTAAGAAGCTATGATTGATAGCTTTCACTTTATTATCGAGAGTCGTGTTGTTTTACGACGTATTTTACATCCAATTTCCTTGAATTTACGACGGGAATAGATGAGTTTAGCGAGAAGTGACGATTTCGTAATGTAGAGATGGTAAAGTTTTTTTATAATTTGCATGTTTGTATTTATTTGACTGATAATAACATATATGCATTCGTTTATAAAGACCTACAAAGCCTGTAATTTCAAAACTATCATAGCACTTTTGTAATCGACTGCTCAGAGTTTCCTCCAGCTTAAGCAAAAATGGAATCAGATGAATTAACGAACAAAAATATAATGAAATATTCAATTCAACTCACCAAAATTGGACGAAATTGTATAAGATCAGTTGATAAACAACTCATTAATACCTATAAACCTACGTTAACTTACGAAAAGTAATCAAGGATAATTTTCTCTTCTAATTTTTAATGAACACAAAACTTCCCCTTCTCTTTATAATAAATATTTAAAAAAAAAATTAAGCTTGAAGAAATAACTGACTCTCAAGATTGAAGTCTTGGCGATATCTTGTTATTTCTGTGCAAAGGTGCGAATGAAGTGGGCCTAACGAGATGTTCTGCCTGCGGCACTCTGCATGCTGAACGACCACGGGGTCTGCCTACAATCACAGACTACCAGGTACTACTATTTCACACGACTACAATCGTAGTTGATTAAAATAGTAGTAGTACCTGGTAGTCTGTGAAAGTATAGAATCACATGAGAGAGAGAGAGAGAGAGGGAGAAGGAACAGCGCTAGTATATTAAGATAGTTAAGAATTATTAGGCTTTTTCATTGTTAACGAAGTTAACTCATCATTATCATTCATCTATCCTCCATATCCTTCCGAATATCATAAAATATATTTTAAATTATTTTAAAAATCACTAAACTCGGTCACGTTCAGTTATAGTGCTTTGTGATTTGCATGATAAAAAGGCGTGATTATTATGATGGTATTCTTTAGTTAGGACAAAGTTAGTTTTGCAATGACTGCTGACCGATTTTTCCTAACTTTGCCACCAGCTCAGCATTACCGTTGTAAGTGCCAGAGCACATTCTCGCAAAAAGTTGTAAAGTATTCAGAGACGCTGATAAATTACACCATGTTTTACAGACATGTCTTGAGATTTATTGCTCAACCCACATAGAGTTGCCATAAATTCTGGAGCCTCCTATATTCGAACATAAGAAAAATGGCACATTGTTTTCGCTGTAAAGATGTTGCGTTGACTTTGTAATTTTCTAGGTGGAATGTCTTGACTGCAGGTTTTTGGCACAAAATATAAAGTACGAATCGCTATTTTTGTCTATGCTTTTTGATTCCATACGTGTAAAACGCTTAACTAGCTACCAGGTTTGAAATTTGACTGAATAATTATAATTTTTATAATTTCAATAATTCAATAAAACATGTATATTCAATAACTTGACCACGAATGCGATAATTTACTTGACACTGGCTAAATACAATTATATGTGTGGAGCCAAACGCAAAGAAGAACGTTTACGTTCTTCTTTAAAAAAAAAATGCTACCACCAAATAAAATACTTTTTTTTGTGATATTGGCAATATTGCTTAGGTTTATCTCGATGATGACATTATTTTTGAGTTTGTAGTGTATATAAAATATTGAATGTATGCATCTTTGTGCATGTATAGACAGCAAAATAAATTATGGCGCCGACGCGGTATCATCCGTCAAGAGTGTTACCACGCTTAGCCCCGCCGCCTTTAGTATGGACTAAACCCTTTACACCGTGAATAGTTAACCGTCTCTCTTTATGTTCCAGAAAAATATCCTTACACAAAAAGACCCTTTCGACACCGGATGTGTCTGAATAATTTATTAAGAAAAATGCTCTAAACAAAAGAGGCAGAGTGTTTTATGGCGGCTTTCACTTGCATAATAGGCCTATTATGACGTATTTTGATGGTTTAATTCAAGGGGTAGGACACTTTATAATTCTGTTTGACAACTTTTTTTGTACATTTTTGGTTACAGCTCATTACCCAGATAAGGAAAATGCGCAGGATTTTGTAAATCTCCTTGTTAGTAATGTTCATAAATTAGTTTTCGTGCGTTTTGAATTATGTCTCGTATTGTTTGATTAAAGCTTGTAACAACGTAAAGTCTCACTGATTTCAACAAATTTTGAAAACTTACATGAAAAACTGAAAAGCATTCATTCAAGTTTCGTGAGAATCTCCCCCGCGTTAAATAGATGCTGGTTCCTATTTTTTTATTTGCCTTATTGCCTTTTAATTTATAGTGCCTTTCAAAGCTCAAAGGTTATTGAAGCTTTCATAATACGAGTGAACTACGCACAAAATTAGTAGATATATGTACATCGGAGGAATTTCATATTACTCCTTCAGCTCAGTTCTTTCAAACTCATATTCAAGTCCCTTATCCGAAGGCTAATCTTTCACCCATATTCTAAGTCAATTTTACATACATTTGAAATTTGACAGGTGATAGCCGAACTAGTAAAGCAGCGGGCATTTTACTACTCACGTAAGTATTCACTTGAGTGAAAAAATCGACTTAGAATATGGGTGTTACTCTTCACTCTTATTCAAAGAAGAATATAAGACTATTGGCAAGTAAATAATAAAACTCTTTGTTTAGCCACAACGTTGTCCAAAATTGTATTATTACAACAGTATTAAAAAAATCTGATATTCCTGAAACACAGTTGTTAATTTAATCATATTTTGCATATTGTCTTACAAAAATTAAGGGAGAAATGAACTATCAAACTCATTCTACCCCAATCCTTTGAATAGGTACAATTAAAGTGAACAATGAATCCTCGAGCTCCGCTGATAATGTTTTAAAAATTAAACACTAATTTCGTGGGAATGAAACCGACTCGAAAGGGAGTGGATTTGGCGACAGCTGACACAGAATACCTTATCTCGCCTCGGTCGGTACTGGAGATGAATTAACAAAGTCACCAATTTAGCCTCTCTGTGGGCTCTCTCTGAGTGAATTTAGTACGGGAGTCTCGAGCCTTCTTCATCCACCCGAGTTCCCACGACCGCAACAATGTCATCGGTCTATCGCGTGGGCGGCCGTCCTACACTTGGTCGTGGTTGCTATTTCAGAACTTTTATTCCCCAACGACAATCCGCTTGGTAGTCGAGTAACTGAGTACGCTATGAAAATGAAAGTAGGTATGTTTTTTTAATGAAATCAAGTGACGAGACGATCTAGAAGTTCACCTGATGGTTACATAGACCGGAAACAACAACAATGCAACACTGTTATTAGCGCAGACATTTTGATGAGACATTTTGATGGTTAGTCTCAAAAACCCAGTAATTTCACAAGTTACAATGCCCTTCGAACCGGAACACAGAAATGCGTACACATGCTTTGCGGCAGAATATCTGACACTGTGTTGGGACCATCTAGACGACATCCTGCAGGTGATTCTTTCCAACAGTAAAAAAAATTAAGAAGATTAAGGTCATGTAGCCTAAATAATAATACTAAAAGAAACTAAGATGTGTCTAAGAAAGTAATAAGAATGTGTCTTTGAAATCGTAAATTTCGCATAGGTACGAGAACCGACACAATTTACAAATCTCTGATGACGTGTATTTAAGTCGCCTCTACATTATTGCTTCATAAAACTTTTTTCACCTCTATGTTAATAATAATAATAATAATGAGATAAGAGTTTTATGTTCCTGAACAAGTGACCTCGATAATGTTCAGGGTGTCAGAAGCCGAGAAATGTGGTCTCCACAGCTGTGCGCTAATAAACTATTGGTTAAATTTCAGAAATCCAGCGGATGGCTTTTGTAAAATATATTTCCCTTCTAGGCAAGACTGGAACGTTTAATCTAAACAATCGTATAAAAATCGTCAAAATAATATTGAGATATAATTTTTATATGACATTTATATAAAGTATAGAGTAAGTTTATTGATGTTTATCTTTTTAAAACACTTTTAACAAGCGAACTCGCTGGCTTGTAGCGTGTAAACTCGCCCAGTGTCTTCGGCTTTTTCACAATCGGCTTGTTGACAATTCTTCCCGAAAGCTAACTCGCTCACATGCTAGCTTTTAAACTCGCCAACAATCAGCTTGTAAAAAAGCTGTGTGTCATCGACGCTTTACTGTAGCTACCTTTATCCAATCACATTTAATACTGAAACTATTTAAGTAGGTACTATCTTCTTCTTCTTATCGTTTCACTAGTTCTTTCGAACCAGTGTGGTGAGAGGATCCTTTCGTGCACTAATTACTGTATAATGCTATTAAGCCAGGGCGAGGCATAACCTACTGCTACCTAACTTCCTACTGATTCTACTCTATTGGAATCTTGTGAGAGACTTTTTGACAGCCTCAAAACTGAACCCTGAAAACCAGTGCAAAACAAAAGTCACCCGAAAGTGAGTTTCCAATACTTCCTCCGTGATTACCACGGGCCGTCCGTCGAGGTCGATCCGCAGACCTCCACCATTTCTCCCACTAATTATACCAGCTCGGGAGCAAATGGCCGTAATAAGATCTTTTGTAATCTCATTTATTAATTTTCGTCTCTCATTATTCTCGCTCCCTTTACAGCGTCTGTAAAACCTAAACAAGATGGCGGCGCCCGAGCGGATGTAATTATATTTTAGTGGGAGTTTTGTTAAATCAAAATTAGAGAGATGTTTCAGTCGAGCAGTTTTCAGTTTATTTATAAAGGCAGAGATAGGAAACGGGACCGTCTGGTTATGAGAAATACAATAAATAATAATAATATTTTGGGACACACACACACACACAACGCTATCTAGCCCATAAATTTGATGAGTTCCCATTGAGTAACACCCCCGGCAGGGTGTTACTCGATGGGAAGGAAATTTTATTTATTCTTACATCAATTTTTCGATTATAGAATACCTGTAGACAGGTTTAATTATTATGTACTAGATAGTACTTATCTGCTGACATAGATACTAATTCATATATTTTTTTTTGGTTGCATCATTTTCATTTCAATTCATTCATCAAAGATTGTTAAAATTAATTCAGGAATTCTTTGACAAATTCGTCCTCTTTACCCCTTTTACTTTTACCTCACCTCTCACCGAGAAGCACAATCAAGGGGAGCTTTCCATAGAACTGTAATACATAGAATCTCCGTTACGCATAAGCTCTTTTGGCTAATAGTTGCTGAATATAACAATTAGATATTGATGTCAAGTAGTCGTTACTGTCAACTAATTAGACTTTTATCTACTAGCATACCAAGTACCTAACTTGGTAGTAGTTTTATTTTTTTAAATCGAACCTTTTTATTGCATTATCAAGTCAATACCTCAACCTACAAATCTATTATGTGAGATGGGTGTTGTTTTTGACTCATACACGCCGAAACCACAGTAAAACGTATAGTTTATGAATTGTAAAAAGATATGGATTACTATCATATTTTTATCAATACCACGCAGGAAAAATCGCGCAGATATAATAATACTGGATAGAACCATATTGGAATTAAATGCATTAAAATCTCTTTTTTGTGCTATTACTATACTATATTTCATAGTAGTTTTCAGTTTATTTTTAAAGTGTTGGTTGGAATTTAGTCTAATACCAGCCTAGTATTGAATGCATTTAAAACCCTTTTTTGTGCTCTACCCAGACTCTACTTTTTAGTAGTTTTCAAATTGTTAAAGTTTATTGAAATTTAGCCTTATGCCAGTAATACTGTCGGTGATTCTTCTATGTCTTATATATACGAAGCCCACACACGTTCGCTTGAGTGCTAATTTATTCATGTCCATAAGCAAAATGTGAAATGTTTTAATACTTAAGTATGGGAAGTGGAGGATAATTATCGAAGGAGTACTTCATTTAAGAGTACCGCTTTGGTAATAAGCATTATATAATAAGAAAATTGATTTTAGATTTTAATTTCCTCAGGCGTTCTAAGTGTAACGTAGACGTAACGTAGGATAAGAACAGCATAACTAAAAATATGTTTTAGAACTTTCATGTAGATGTTAATAAAAAAAACACAGTGGTAACATTTTTGTAAGAATCAATAAAATTGCATTTCCAAATTGAAAGTAGGTATGTAGTCCGATTGTATGATACGTTACTTCTTAGAAATAGTTACGTTACACCCAATTCTGAGTGATTTCATTATTATTTAAAAAAATACATAATGCGATCTCATTTCAACATCGCAATCCTACAATTTGAAATTTCAAACGGAACGATGTAAAGTTAAGGCTTCTGTAAAGGTGAGTACACAAGAGCGGACGAACGGCGAGTTAACGAGGCCATCCACAGAGGCCATCTGCATATCGAGTCGAGCTCAAACCCAATTGCCGTCTGTCGCACTACACGACCCTGTGTGCACTCGCCATTCGATTACTTTAAAATGTTGCTCGTATCAGCGGCCAATTCCTGAAATATGGCGGTGGAAGTTTGAACGGTTTGGTCAGCGGCGTATTGCATTGGCTTCCGATAGCTGTGTACGTTCAAGCCATAAAAATGGATTGAAAACTCCGACACTTCAAAACTATTGGTGTGTGGTCACATGAGGCGAATAAACATGTTAAATATACGGACCATAGCAAGTATTCAGTCCATCCAAAGGTTGTCTGGAAGAGATCGCTTGTTTAGCTCATTGTCCGCTTTACATATTTTAATATTTTATTTTGTAATTGTCTAGTTTTAAGATGGTGAGCAGTAGCATATTATATCTATCTATTTATTCTATGTGTTTTAAATCACCTATTCACGTTTAAAGTACCGTCAGAAGAGCGCCTAGTTTGCCTTGTCACTTCTGTAAATAAACGAAATATTACCCGACAGGGCGTAAAACAGGGATATATATAAGCTTAGGTTAAGTTAGGTCCCGGTGTCTCACTGTGGGAGGGACCAGGACTCTGCCCAGCACACGCTCGAGGAGTGCTCGGCGTGGAGCTCTGAACGGCGGGTCCTGATGGACCAAATTGGGCAAGACCTCGCCCTGCCTAGCGTTGTTGCGGCAATGCTGGCAGAGGCGACAGCGTGGAGGGCAGTAGCCTCTTTCTGTGAGACCGTCATGGTTCAGAAAGAGGCTGCTGAGCCGGATCGCGAGAGATCCGATCCCACTCGGAGACGGCGGGGCCGGGGTGTCCAGGTGGGACATCCCGGGCCGTCCGCCCCATGAGGGGCGGCGGTGTCTCCTGCCAATGAGGGAGATCTTGCTGGGTTCGAGAGCGGTCGGAGTGGGGGCTCTGGCTGCATTATACTCGAATCCGGGACGGCTGCAGTGCAAGGGTAGGCATGCACTGCAAGCGGAGCTCGGGGTCGGTGCAAGCCTTCCCTGGGATGGGCCTCACAGCAACGTGCGTGAGGGACACCGGTACGTGTTCTTCGGATATCCCGGGGTCCCTCTAATGCGCAGAGGTCGGCCACCATGGGGTTTTAGTCGGTATGAGTCCGACATACCCCTCCGCCCTCCCTCAAGGGCGGTGGCATCCATGAGGATTTCCCCATGTAAAAAAAAAAAAAAAAAAAAAAAAGGTCCCGGTGTCTGGGCACCGGTACGTGTTCTTTAAGATATCCCGGGGCCCCTCTAATGCGCATAGGTCGGCCACCATGGGGTTTGAGTCGGTACGAGTCCGACATACCCCTCCACCCTCCCCCAAGGGCGGTGGGCATCCATGAGGATTTCCCCATGTAAAAAAAAATCTGAACTGAAACTATCCAGTACAAAATAGTTAAATACTTTATAACATGTTAGATAAAAATAGAGCCTTATGATAACGATAAACGTGCTTTCATAGTCTGTGCGTATTTCGGCGTATAAAAATGGGTAAATGATAATATGACATGACACGCACCACGTAACTATGATCTATATTAATAAAAGTATTTAGACAAACCACCCCAGCTTTCGATCACTGACCCACATAATTGCGTCACACTTAAGATTAAGATTCTTCCACAATTAAGAACATTTACATCCTTAAGATCATCCTAATTTATATAGGCGCAAAAACAAAATGTCAAACGTGATGCGTACATTTTTAAAGAAAATAATAAATATTAATTTCACTCCATCCCTTATCCCCACGTTTATTATTCAAACAGGTTTCAAAAGGATCATCTACCTCCGATAAATTATATAATCCCGCTCAAGAAATCCATGTTAATGAAATGCAAATCACTTGACACATTGTTAGGTAAATAGGTGAGAAAATGTCATAAGTTATTTGGCGAAGGAGATAATAACTTAGGAAGTAATATAGCGCTGTGTTTTAAACCGACTAATTATACTTCTAAGATTATACATTTAGCTGCTTAAATGTTTATTTTTTAGTAACTATGTAGATTTATTACTACTAACAATTGATTGATTCAGGCGTTACTTTGCGGAAATCCATAAATATCAACAAATTTATACATATATTTAGCAATAAATCCGCTTGATTTCTAAACAAAGGTTTTAATTAACTTAACTTTAGTTTAGAACTTTAGTACATATTACTATATTATAAACCAAAGAGTCAACGAACAGAAACCTTTGTTTAGAAATCAAGCGGATTTATTGCTAAATATATTTTTATAATTTGTTGTTATTACTAGATACTATTTAGATTATTATGTATATTTTAATACTATTTAGATTATTATGTAATGTTTCTCCCCAAAAATTAATAATAAATTTGTTTTTGTCACTATCTATTTATTTATCAAATTTTTGCCAAATTTCAGCAATCGTTTCTAAATTTCAGTGTCATTTATCTGTTGCTCGTCGTTAAGCTCGTCCAATTCAAGATTAGTTCTATTCTAATTAAATGTTATTGTTTGTTTTGTGATATTTGTGAATATTGATTGTAAATTTAGATTTTTGTGAATCTTGATTGTGTGTAAAAGTAAAAGTTAGTGTGATTCACGAGTATGAGTCTCAAGACTGCATCAGCCTCGAAAAATATCTTCAATTAAAAATTCTGTTAGAGTTTTCCTAAAAGTAGGAAAAGTGGTTAATCCCAAGTTAGAACAGTTTAATGAGTCGTCTAGCTAAGGCTTTATTATGAACTCTATTTATTTTATGGTGCCGTAAAGTTACAAGGACGAGCTGAGCTCTAACCGGAGACAGCTATAAACTGAGTGCTAACTACACTAGTACTTAGTTCCAAAGAAAAGATAATATACCGGGTGTCTGACGGCCATTACAAATAAAGGGTAAATATATTAAATAATGAAGTGGATATTTACCTTTATTTTTAAAGTAAGTAGGTAATATTTATTGTATTCACAGATAAAAAAAAATATACAATTTTCTTATGAAAAATTGTTTTGCTCAGTTTCTGTCTTTTTGATATTTGCATGGTGTTCCTTAAGTTTTTAGATTTAAGTAGAATTTGGTCCTTTCAATAAAAAAATACAGATTGTTTTTTTTTTCAAACATTAAGCAGTTTCGGATCCTTGAAAACGACTTTTTAAAAAAATTTAAAAGTTAAATGCCAGTATTACTAACTTTTAAAATCGATATATCATACAACGTAGGTAATTAAAACTCATTTGGAACTAAAATCGGAACTAACAATTAAAAAAAATAATGATGTAAGTTCTCGTAGATACGTTCTTCCAGTAAAACAAATCGAAAATGTTACGATAAAAAATAATAATTCTAATGAAGATAACACAGAAATAAGACCAAATAATGTTTATAAACAATAACAAAAAGTTGTTGAATAATAACGAGCAAATTAAAATATATTCCATTATTTGTTTTGGTGTATTGTTAAGAAATAACATGTTTGAATACAAATCGTATTCATTTCATTAATCATATTCATCTATTTTGATTTTGCATTTATATAAGTTATGTTCTATTAGGTATTGTAATGATTACAGAAGAGAATAAACTCTTATTTTTTTAAATAAAATGTACCTTATATTTTTATAACATAAAATATTCCGTAATCACCATCACCGATCTCTATAGAATAACAACTAGTTTTGAAGGAAATGTAACGTTCCTGGAAGGCACACCATCACCACAATCACGTCCTACCCCTTATTATAGGTGTTGTTGTAACCCTATATTTTTTGTACAAGCATGTCTTAATTTACCCTGAATATGTGATTTATTATTATGCTTGTAATGGAATAAATTAATTATTAATTAAACACTTATATTTCAGTTCTCTTTCAAATATTGTTTAATTAAATGTTGCAAATATCTTAAGTTATCATAAATGTATACACTACAGTTTAATTAACGAGTGTGTACTAGTGCTTATTGTTTCGTTAGACTAGATCATGAGAGATCTACCTTTTTGTAAATATTTTTACATGTTTTATGAATGTATTTTTTTAGGTTTATCGTTTCTTTCTTATAAAGTAAACAAATACTTCTGTGTGGTTTTTAAACCAAACCTTTTGAGATCAATTATGCTGGCGACGTTAGAGTATGTGTTTTGAGTTTTGATAGTTCAATGTCTAGGGCTGAAAACATTTCTACTGATTTCCGAAGGCAATTGAACACCACCTACCTTTGAAATGCTGCTCCAGTCCTCTTGGTTTGGTGGCAGGCAAGGTCCTGTGGACTCGCACGGCGGATCCAGGTTCTAGTCTTTGGAAAACGCACACAGCACGGCTATGAACCCGCGACACTTCACGAGTATCAAAATGTTGAGATGCAAATTTGGCACGGCCAAAATTGGAGGGAAATCGACGGATTTTGAGTAGAATGTTCACACACATCCAATTACAATGACTCCCGCCAATGCACTGATGAGCCTCGAGCTCATCACGTTCGAGCAGGTGGTAATTTACCAAACTACCCTCAAAATAACAATAGAAACGCAACAACTTCAAAAGATAAATAATATTTTTTTATAGCTCGACAAGGAAATAGTGAAGTATTATATTATTTAATGTCTCTTTATACTCAAACGTTTACTGAAAAAAAAAACTCTTAGATTAGGCTTGCTAATGCGTATTATATTAACCTGATCAAAGAGAGAATCTGAAATCTAAGAACTTAGCAAAAGTTTCCTAAGAACTTCAAAGCGGTCAGAGCCTGGTGAAGTACCTACCCTAATTCTCTTTCAATTTAGACGTTCAAACAAACAGTGCGTTTGTCGTGAGGCGCACGGACGGTCATTTATTTTCATACAAAGCGCACGGTGCGGCAACAGTGCGGCGTCGTCGGTACGAACGATTGAACGATTGAACCGTCCGTGTGCCTCACGACAAACGCATCGCTTCGGCACTGCAGCGGTCTGACACGAAACGTCTAAATTGAAAGAGCCCTTAGGTTGTCAGAGTTGTCGAAAGAGACACAAAATGATGGATTTCCATGGAACGGGTTGGTTCCAAAGTGTCAAACAAAAGTTTAATTTCCGTCGTGTATCGTCAAGAGACAATTCGTTTTGTGGTAACGCGACACAACGTTCACAGAGGTGTCGTAAATAATATAAAATTATGCACAAAATGAAGGTTAATGAAATTAATTTATGCAATTAAATTATACAAGCTCAGCCTGGTATTGGGATAAGAATTAGCTTAGATCATACTTATTTCATATGATTAGTTATGCCTACTTGCACCAAACTGTCAAAGTTCCTAAGCAATTACTTTACTTGCTTAGGAACTTTGACAGTTTGGTGCAAGTAGGCATTAATGTCCACCGAATTGCCCGCAAAGTAATAAAGTGGCCCATGTCCTTTTCAGCACTTTAACTATTGCTATACGGAACTTTAATTCTATAACTTCAGTGGTTAAGGTGTGAGCAGAAAATATACATCTATATATCTATCTTCTTCTTCTTATCGTGTCACTTCTTTCGAACCAGTGCGGTGAAAGGATTTCAAGTGCGTCTCGAAAAGGCTCCTTTCGAGCACTTGACACAAGTTTTTAGAATTTTTTAGGTTCTATGACATGCCGGTTTCTTCACGAAGTTTTCTTTCACCACTAAGCACGTATTTTAGCACACAGATTTTTTAATCAGAAAAATCAATTGGTGTACGATCGGGTTCGAACCCACGGCCTTGGGATCGAAAGTTGAGGTACCTCCCAATTTCTATCTATATGGACAAATTCGTCTTTTCAATACGCTTAGTCTGATTTCAGGTAGGTATATCTACATTTATTTGAATCCACAGCAGTTTCGGATTTCATCGTGATTAACCTATCAAACATCCAAAAAAGCCATACATTACCTACGTAATAAAGCCAGTATGATCTCGGATCTTTCATCACGTCGCTACAATTACTGCAAGTGAACATTGTAATTGATTGCAACGGGTGTAATTTCATTTAGCGCCGCCTGTGCACGTTGCAAGTAGGTAGGTACGAGAATGTGCCAATTCTACCATTCCACTGAGTAACTGCCTCGCTACCTGTGACTCACGACCATTTTAATTTGTCAAAAGTGCACTTAACTCTTATCATAGTAGGTACTATATGACCTTTCTAATAACAAAAACGAATACCAATGGTATTTGTTTATTACAGTAATTAATATTCTATTCCTGACGAATACTGTTTATTTCATTTATTGTTTATTTCATTTGCTTAAATGTAAAATCGTCTTATTAGCTTAGGTTCTAGTCTACTAGGTCTTAGTAGCTAGCGATGTACATGACCCTGTCAAGGCACTGCAACCACTCATGCACGCATCCCAAAACAAGTTAAATGGTATGAGATACAGTCAGTAACAAAAATATTTTCACATAGCTATTACAGTTGGCTCTGTAATGATCTTTACACCCAGCTTACGCCGGTGTTCTCATGTGATTAATTCACTTGTGGTTTATAATAAGAGTATAACTTAAGTGGTTTAATCACATCAGTAGTTTACTCACACCCATAAATGATGTGTTTGTGTAAGTGATTAATCACATGAGAATACCGGCGTAAGCTGGATGTAAAGACAATTACAGAGCCGACTGTACCTAACAGTTTATTGTACGCCCCGAGGAAACATGCAATATAAAAGGAAGCTAAAAAATAAAATAACGATAAATAATACTCTATCACTCAAAGCGATTTCTTTCAAGCAACCTTTGGATGGGGAGGAGTGGTAGTATAGTTGGTGTCTGGACGGGTGAGATACAGTCAGCTGCATAGACATGAAAAGAAAACAAATTATATAAATATATTTAGCAATAAATCCGCTTGATCTCCAAACAAAGGTTTTAATTAACTTAACTTTAATCTTAAGTTCGAAACGAGAGTACTTCGGCGAGTCCACACCTCCTGATGATGCCTCGTGTAGAGGCGAAACGCGTGTCGTATCTTTGAACTTTGGTTTTCTGTTCGTTGACTCTTTGGTTTATAATATAGTAATATGTACTAAAGTTCTAAACTAAAGTTAAGTTAATTAAAACCTTTGTTTGGAGATCAAGCGGATTTATTGCTAAATATATTTATATAATTTGTTGATATTTATGGATTTCCGCAAAGTAACGCCTGAATCAATCAATTATGAAAAGAAAAATAATAATCTTACTTGTTACAATTCTTGTCAAAAGAAGAATGTCTTTGCTAAATTAAGAGTGTAATATAAATGTTAAAGCTTTGGGAATTAATAAATGTCGTTGCAGCTGACTGTAGACTTCTTACCTAATTCAGTATTATAGAGTTACAATTTTGACTTAAATTGAAATTAATTGACATAAACTTTAATTAAGTACGAGTAGCTTCATTATTACTAGGTTTTGATTAACATTTTAGATGATTGTCCTTTATGCCCAGATCACACGTACCTACCGAGTACTCGGCCGATTACTCGGTACCTAATAAACATAGCGCCGAGTGCTCGGCTGAGCGAGGGATGTAAGCATTCACTGTCTCGGCTCGGCTGAGTAACATTTTCTTATTTAGCATTAGTGAGTGTTAGAAATTTTACCTCAATTATCGTTCTATCACCCTCTTTATACAATTCCTTCTGAACATGAAAAGTCATTTCCGACAGTAAAATTGAATAGGCGCAGACAAAAGTTTCTTTTTAATTTCTATTCGCACCATCATCGGTCTTCCGGCGCCGATGCGATGCCGAGGAATCGGCGAAAGTTTCAATAAGGTGCGTTGATATATCGGCGGACCCATCTCATAGTCGAAGTTTCTCAATAAAACTTGACTCTCCGACTGTGCAGTCACAGCTAAGATATAGTTGGCTACTGTAGTTCACTTTGAAAAAAAAAATAGTCTGGATTTTTCACATAACGCCATCTAGCCCGAATTAAGCAGAGCTTGTACTATGATATTTTTCATTTGTACAATAAATACTTATCAATCTATTTATCTACCTCTAGGCATACATTGTACCTATTACCTAAATGTTGTAAATGCGAAGTGGTATTGTCTAGCTTTCTTTCTGGCAAATAAAAACAATTTGCTTTCTTTCTTTCTATCTATCTCTCTATGACTATGGGAACCAAATGACTGATATAATACATTATTATACTTCTATAACGAAAGGAGTTTACTAAATTTCTTATTTGTAACTCTTGGCGATTGTGCCAAAATCAACCCAGTAAACAATATATATGACCGTGACTCTCGGTACATTATACAAATAAACAAAAAAACTTAAACAGTTGTTTGTCCTACAGCGGAAATCGAACCCGCAACACCGCAGTTGACAGTCCAATATACTTGCCGCATGACCATCAGTGTCATGGTTTTGATTTGTATGAATTGTAATAAACTAAACAACACAGTCTATCCCAAGGTTGCCTGAAAGAGATCGCTTTTAGTGATAAGGCCGCCCATTGTACCAATTTTCTTCAGTATTGTTTATTTTTCATGTATTTTATTTTAAGCTGTGCAATAAATATAACAACTCTATCTATCTATCTTAAGTAACTGAGCTAGCTACATAAAAATGACGCTGGCAAGTACCCTTCCAGTTTAGCTGGGAATAAAACTTCGAAGATTATTCCAAGTCCTAATTCATCCCGTATTCATAATTTTTTGGACTTAAGTTCAGGGAAAAACGAGGAAAATACCTATCTTATTCTTTTTAGCATCACATTTTTATTCGGGAAACTTTTAAAGTATTTCCATTCGTAAATACTTTTCTTTCAACTAGCAGACGCCCGCATCAACTTCATTTGCGTTCCTTTCTTAGTACGCTCTTACACTTCATGAAGAACATACCCTCCAATCTTCTGCGTTCAGTGGTTTGGCCTCCAGATTGTCTGTCAGTCAATCAGGAACAAGCCTTTTAGGATAATCAAGTTTTTTAAAAAGAACATCCGTCTGTTTCTATCATACTTGTAATAGTTAAGTTTTTATTAAATATTAATGAACCTCATTTGTCAAAATTCATCTTGTGTTTGCTTTTTTCTTCAAATTATTGTTTTGCTCATTATTTTTCACTGTTGTCTATGGTTTTTTTTTGTCAATGTTGTGCAGATACATTTCAGAACTAAATTTTGTTTGTTTTTATGAGAATGTTAATTATGTATGCTGTTGGCATCGCCTGTTGAATAAATAAATAAATAAAAATAAAAACAATTCAACATACTACATTACCTACATACAAACACATAACTCGTTTGTCTATGTGTAAGTTCTTTAGTACAATAAAGAGTTTTCACTCATTCATATACCCAAAACACATTACCCTCCTTCTTCGTACTTAAGTAAAACAAGGAAATATGGTCTAAAAAGTAGATATGAAGACAGACTGTAGAGTGGAGGTGTCTAGTTGCGGTGTCACCATATAAATTGCAATTCTCCTCAAAATTTTACGAATGTGGTTAAACATGAGCGTAAACTGAACAAGTTGGTACATAATTCGCCCAAGTAGAATTTATTATAACAATTTCAAGACTGTATGAGACTGAAACAATTCATTTTCAAAAAGCTTTGTCTAGTTTTGTTGTTTATTATAAAACTATGTGAAAGTACAGATTTTATAATTTACACTTTAGTGGTAAAGAAAACCATATGGTAGGTACCATAAATCCATTTCATTTGATGAATTTTACGAAAATGCTCAGATTTATATAATTGCGCATTTGAATTACAAGTTTAGATACTTACTTATATTATTTAATCTTATGAAGTCACTAATTAAAGTCTAAATAATTATTATCAATATAGACTTTAAGATTATTTGTGTTATTAATAGAATGCAAGAGCTCTATATTTAGAAGGAGTATATAAATATAACAAGTTTGCAAGTACATATATATATATACATATATATGCATATGTATCTAATACGATAGTATAGAAGTAGTATACATATTTCATGAACATACAATTTATACAGGATGCTTCATTTTGAAACACACATTGCACATTACGCTCCAACTTCCCTATTACCCTAATTTTATAGGGTGCTTTAAATACGTAGCGAACCAACATTTTACAGCGGTATTTCATGCGCTACCTTTGTGAAATTATGAATATTCAGAAAAAATGTTCACCGGGGCGGTAGGAATACATTGAAAAATCACATTTGTTTTCAAGATAAACCAGATTTTGTACGCTGGAGACAGTTCAACGTAAATTATAAGGAATTTTGCGAAATAGATACCGACGCGTATGTATGACAAATGGTAACAGTTATTACACAATTTGACTAACCTAACCTAAGGGTTAGGCCTAGGCCAAAACACCCAGTTTTTGTACAGCTGAAACTGAATTTTCAACTATAAGGGTTAAACATATTATTTAACGGTGTAAATGGAATATTTAACACTAGCACCTACAACTTCATTTGCGTTGCGATATAATGAAAAACCTTTACCCTTCTCGACGAACATACCCCCTAAACTTCATGTCTCATTGCATTTAAGTTTTTGTTATGTTTTAAAAAGTTCTTTATTTAATATAATAAAAATGATACTAAACACTGTTCAACTCACTTATAGTTAAAGTTGAATTCGATTCATTGACGTACACTACAAAACCAAAATCAAAATTTATTTGTAAAAAAAAGTAGTCTTTTGATTTGATGGTTTTGAAAATATAAGGCAGAACGGAGACTGGTGACTCGATAGGCTGTGGGGACCTCTATGAGTCTCTAGACAAAATTGTAGTTCAGTGGTTTCGCCTATGTGTTGTCTGTCTGTCAGTGAGTAAGTCAGTCAGTCAGCGGTTATAATATTTATGATTGATGAGTGTTTTGAGCTCCTGATATTTACATAAATACCAGTTTTTCAAAATAGCCGATTAAATAAAGACTAACATAAATGATATAGTGTAAAGTATAAATTACCCGTTTATATTGTTAATAATAAATTAAAGTGAAATATTTAATAAGTATATCCTTTTTAAAAAAAAGATGACAAAACATTTTATAACATTTGCAATAAAAGTAAGAGAAAAATATCAAAATATCATAAGCGTATGAAAAATTCAATTCGCCTCTTTATGAAGTCAATAAAAGACTACTCACAAACGCGTCCCTATTTCCATATTCGATCAATCTTCTTCTTCAATTAGGAGGCATAGAAGTGCCGTGTCGTCGTTTTGCCGACCGGCATATTTTTTGTCCCAACGCGTGGGAGAAATGCCACGTTATTTGGCACTGGGAATGTAGAAATCAAGCAATACTAATAATATTGTAAGGGTAAGGAAAAAGTCTTGTTCTTATGTGTTGCGGAAGCAAAAACAATAGAATATTGCGAAGAATATAGATATAGCCCCGGCTTATACTTTAAGTATTTAATATATTATAAGGAATTTTGTTTCAGCAGTTATACATTTTGATTGTGGCAATAATCTGTTGAGTACCTAAGTATTAAAAGTACGTGGTACTTTGGAGAATTAAACCTTAACAATAACTAAGATAAAGATAAAGAATATTTTATTGTTTAGAACTGTTTCACTATTTTATTGTTGTATACAAGGTGTTAGTATGTATAGTTTAGTGCTTACTACAGTTTATCCATTGTGGACGTACAATATAGTTCTATACCTAAGGCACTAAGGTAACATAATTAAAAATTGCAACATAAAATTATATATATCTAGTATCGCCTAATTACAAAAACTGACACTACTGAACTGCGTTTCCATCAGCCTTTTCGTACTGACTAAAATAAGTTCGCATTTTTTTATTATTTTAGGTACAAGACTAGTTGAAACCCGCAACTTCGTTTGGATTGCGTACGCGTTTGTGGGTCGGAAATGGCTAGCGACCGCAAAACGTGGAGGGAGACCTTTGACCAAAAGTGTGAATAATAATAATAATAATAATAATGCAATAATAGGTTAATAAAAAAGTAGATAGATAGATAATTCTTTATTGTACACCCTGGAGAAACATTCACATTGAAACAAAAACTTATGCTAAACAACCAAAAAATAAAAGAGGTTACAATGGGCGGCCTTTTCGTTAAAAGCGATTTCTTCCAGGATTTCAACCTTAGGATGGAGATGAGAAATATGAATTCGGCGTCTGGTCGGGTAAAAAGTAGGTAAGCGCCTACACATCTTGACGAACATCGTTATTTCAATCTCTACGTCCAGTTGTATGGCCGGTGCATTGTCTGTCTCAACAGGCAAATCGCAGCTATCTGCAACTTTTTGTTGTTGCAACTGGCGAAAAGTCGATCTTTGGCAACTAAAGTTGCTCAGTGTGCTGAGCCCGTAAACTCTACAAATAATTGAGGAGCAATCTCTTCACTCAAAAAATGGACCAGATATCTGTGTCAAACAAACTCGAATTCAATCTCAGAAGATTGAATGGAAAAGTTTATTTGATTTGATAGAATTGTGGTAAGAAGAGATTTAAGCCATAAGGAATAGATGCCATAGCTTAATCATTAAGGAATGTTGGGTACTCGGTTATTAAAAGTTTACATAATCAAGGTTTTACAAAAACATATTTTTCAGTTATTCTGATTTTAAAACTAAAGTACTAAACCGATTGTCATGAAATGTCTATGGGAGCAATCTGAAAGTATGTAAATTTTAATAATTCAAATAAAAATATTTTTTCAAATCAGTTTATAAACAACAAAGTTCAGAGGTTACAAACATAAAAAAAAACATTCTACCAAATATATAACACCTTTAAGTCGGTTGAAAAAAAATATATTCAACTGAATTGATAACCTCATTCATTTCTCCTCCTAATACCTAGATCACACGTACCGAGTACTCGGCCGAGACAGGAAAATGATACTCGTCTGAGACAGTGAAAGCTTACATCACTCGTTCAACCGAGCACTCGGTTTTACACGTGCCGAGTACTGGTAGTAAGTACTCGGTACGTGTGATTTAGGCATTAGTCTGTTGAAAAATAATGACATACTCGAAAAATTCCTGCCTTTGCTGTCAGTCAAAGAAACATTCCATGATAAACTCCCACACTCATATCATTTATATTGGCAACAATAAATTCCTTGTCTTCAACAACGTCAGCCCACCTAGTTCTTCGATGAAAATGTAATGTCTAGTTCCCAACAAAGTTGTGTACGTGGAAAAAATAAAGCTTAGTGAAACTCTGCCGTATTCTGTGTCTGTGGTAAACATTGAAGGCGATTTGTCTCCGTCGTCGTCCCAACTTTTTGCCATGGATTTGGCGCTTCGGGAAGTGTTAACGTCGGCTTATGATGCTGCGTGCTTACCAGAAAATGGCGAAAAAACGTGAGCGCACGGTTCGATGACTTCGACTTTGATCTAGATTGAGGCTTGTAAATAATGT
Organism: Lobophora halterata; assembly: GCA_932526365.1. Taxonomy (NCBI): domain Eukaryota; kingdom Metazoa; phylum Arthropoda; class Insecta; order Lepidoptera; family Geometridae; genus Lobophora; species Lobophora halterata. Next base: position 7,857,597 of record OW052012.1, read on the forward strand.
TGTATTGGTATACGAAGATACTTTGTTTATGGTATATCATGTAGAAAATGTGTATACTGTTTTCTACAGTGAAGTACGAGTATATGACTCTACTTTCTACATTCATCTGTAACTACTACATACTTGAGAAAAATAAATCATCATTCATTCATTCATCAAGGTTTTTCGACGAAGATATGTTTTACGAATGGAGTGAATAATTAGAGTGAAATTTGTATTTTGATAGGTAGGTTGGTGGAAAGCGGCAAACGATCCCGAAAATTTCAAAAAAATGGCGGCGATCTTTACCTACTCGTAAAAGTGGAAAACAATATAGGGTATTTGAAAGTAAAAATATATTTAGAATAATACAAAATTTAAGTTATCATTGCACCGATAGCTCAGCAATCCAAGTATATATAAGTTGGTAACATTCATAGAGCCAGATAAAATGCTTAAATAAAATGATAAGCCAGATAAAATGATGAATTGGCCTTGTTTAATTTTACGACTAATTTGTCTATAATATTCCGGTTATTATTCAATAGTAAAAAAACGCGGCTTCAAATTATACAAAGCCTAGCTAACCTAGCTTGAAGTATAATTATGTTTACAGAGTACTTTACAAATACAAACGTACAACATTACTGACGAACTCGTAATAAAGTCAATTTTATTATTATTGCCGCTTCCTACAGCGGAATTATTTCACATCTCGGGGAAAAAGTTAGCGCATTCCTAACCAGTCCCAAATAATCAGCCATGAATAAGTCGGAAAAGTAAGGCTCAATTAGGGCAATCACTTACCCACAAGTTTAATCTCAAATAAAGCATCATATTTTATCTTTTATGCTTGACCTACTTAGATCTCGATAAAGTATAATTAATACAATACCTACATATAATACCTACGAGTATAATCTAAGTAGATTATACATAGCCTATTGTTATAGCCTTTTATTGTATACTATTTATATAAAATACTAGCTGGTGCCCGCGACTTCGTCTGCGCAGGTATCTTTATGATATGGTAAATTTATTTATAGGTATCATATGGACCCTAGTTAAGCTACAGTGTACTTTTCTTGTGTCTGAAATAAAATGATTATTATTATTATTATTATAAAATGTAGCCTATGTGTAATTCTAATGTATGAGCTATATTATTGTAAAGTTTCATTAAAATCCATTCAGTAGTTTTTACGTGAAAGAGTAACAAACATCCATCCATCCATCCATCCATTCTTACAGACTTTCGCGTTTATAATATTAGTAGGATAGGATTGGATATTATATAGTATATATATATAAAAGGCTTAGTCCTGACTGACTGTCTGACAGACAGCCTACAGACTAAACTAGAGACTTGAAACTTGGAGGATGGTCAAGTGCTGAAATGCGAACTAAGAATGTTATCTAGGTTTTTGGAGGTCTGCCTACCAATTTACTATACCTACCGCCTAAAAATAATTGATAATTAATTTATAAACTAACAAACGTTACCTTAACACCACAGAGTATTTTTTTATCTGTCTTTTTAAAGTTCTATGTTTTTGAGCAGGTTGAGTTAGCGCATTCCTAACCAGTCCCAAATAATCAGCCATGAATAAGTCGGAAAAGTAAGGCTCAATTAGGGCAATCACTTACCCACAAGTTTAATCTCAAATAAAGCATCATATTTTATCTTTTATGCTTGACCTACTTAGATCTTGATAAAGTATAATTAATACAATACCTACATATAATACCTACGAGTATAATCTAAGTAGATTATACATAGCCTATTGTTATAGCCTTTTATTGTATACTATTTATATAAAATACTAGCTGGTGCCCGCGACTTCGTCTGCGCAGGTATCTTTATGATATGGTAAATTTATTTATAGGTATCATATGGACCCTAGTTAAGCTACAGTGTACTTTTCTTGTGTCTGAAATAAAATGATTATTATTATTATTATTATAAAATGTAGCCTATGTGTTATCCTGATGTATGAGCTATATTATTGTAAAGTTTCATTAAAATCCATTCAGTAGTTTTTACGTGAAAGAGTAACAAACATCCATCCATCCATTCTTACAAACTTTCGCGTTTATAATATTAGTAGGATTGGATATTATATAGTATATATATAAAAGGCTTAGTCCTGACTGACAGTCTGACAGACAGCCTACAGGTTAAACTAGAGACTTGAAACTTGGAGGTTGGTCAAGTGCTGAAATGCGAACTAAGAATGATATCTAGGTTTTTAGAGGTCTGCCTACCAATTTACTATACCTACCGCCTAAAAATAATTGATAATTAATTTATAAACTAACAAACATTACCTTAACACCACAGAGTATTTTTTTATCTGTCTTTTTAAAGTTCTATGTTTTTGAGCAGGTTGAGAATGAACCATAACGCAGCCTTTTGGACCCAACAAGGCGTTTGTATAATTTGTTGTGACAAATCGTGAGCCTATTCAAAACAAGCCGCTGTCGAGGGTGATTTACGTACACCAGAGAGGTACTGTGCATGGACAAATTAGCTCAGATGCAGAACATACAAAAGAGTACAGGTATAAAGTGCGTAAAGGGCTCTACAGTTTGAATGTCGCGACGTCGCTCGACGCACTCAAGTTTCTGAGGAACTCTTTATATTGAAATAATTGTAAAACTGATTATATTTATATTTCTGTAATTCTTTATGTACACACAAATACTTAGTAGTATAAAACATATAAGAAAAGACAAAGGCGAGCGGGTTAACCCAAACAAGAGCTTTTTCCAGCAAACCTTTGAGGCTATATAGAGAGGCTATGGTAATAGTGTGTATCTAATGTAATTTAAATAATAATGTTTTAGTTTTAGGTTTCCTCGTTCTGGTTTGTAGGTTATTGTAGCTAGAGAAATTACTTGGCTGACCTTTTTATGTGAACAAGTGGAGATGAGGCGCTCTCTATATGGTTAGAAATCGCGCCTGCCTCTGACCAGAAGTGTCGTACACGCATAGGACTTTGATTCACATAGACTACATAAAGTAGGCTCTATTACAAAAATCACAAAACGTATGTATATCTAGGACAATTTTATTTTATACGATTTAAATAATATTAATTACCGGAGTTGCAGACGTTTAACATACAAAAAAAAATTGTAGAAGTAAATAATATTAGAGTAAACGTTGTCATTACATAATAAACCATTTTTTGCAGGCAAATTACAAAATTACTACTAAATGCAATACTAACGTAATTAACTTTAGTTATTTAAATAACACTCTTAAAAAATATAGCATGGTACATTGACTCCAGTTCCTAGAATGTCATCGATACAATATGTACCCACGCAACGGGTAAAAGACGGGGTGTGTTCACAATTTGAGGACATTTTTCTGCGCGTGTAAGCAATAGCAATAGGCATTCCTACATCTAACTCTCAGGCCTGTTTTTATGTTTACAAAAACAGGCCCCAATCGAAATTGCTTAGTAACCTAACTGCCTGATGTACTGTAATAAACATTAACGGAAAATATATGGGACAGAGTAGGTAATAATAATTTATTTAGATGTTCTAAGTGTAAGTAAATTTTAGTTATCCTACTTGCATTCGAAAATATACTTGTGCTGTTATTTCTGTTATTGTTACGTTATACAAATTCATAGAATGGATTTTCAGGTACCGTCTTACTTTTTATCTGCTTTTTGGTCTGCTGTCTTATCTTCATACTAGTAATTTACTATTTGTTCATACACAAGTAGGTAATCCTTAATTTGGCTTGGTTTTGTTTTTTTCTTTATTTTCGTTGCAATCAAGAACAAAGGAAAATCTATTACCGAAAATGGCCAGCTATACTTATATTGCTAACTGTATGAATTTGTTATAAATATAACAGTACCGTTTATTTGAATTTTGAACAAAAAAAATTATATTCCTAAACTATGCTATGCTATAATTAACGTGAATATGAATGACCAGTTTAAGTTATTATCAATAAAGAAAGTTGATTATCCAGACTGCAAATTGGCCAATAATTTTTATTTAATATATTTATTTAGTTTTTTTATTTATGTAGGTACGTAGAAGAGACCTGATAATGTATCTAGTAGTACCTTTTTCCTTCTTACAGGGTTCAATAAAGGAATATCACTTACTTTTCCCGTTTTATTAGAATGGGCAAAAACTGTATATGAATATTTATAATGTAACCGTATTTTGTGGATGATAATTTAGTTGCTATTTCCCTGAGGACATCAGATAATAATTTTGCACCGTGTTTTACACCCGTCGCTCGTAAAACGAGCGATGGCCAGTTAGTGCCTCAAGCCCATCACAGACGTAGCTATAATACATATTATATACTAGCTGATGCCCGCTACTGCATTGTGAATCAGTAAACCTAAAAACTCTTTCTTAGTACGCGCCTGCACTTCTAGACGAACACACCCTCCAAGTTTCAAATCTCTACGTTTAGCGGTTTGGCCTGTACAGACAGCGTCATAGATAAGTATCCTCTTGCATTATAATACCCAGCTTCAAATCCCTTTAAATCACCGTCGCGTTAAATGGAGAAGTTTTGCCTTTAAAAATAGATTAAATATTTGTATAACCGTATGTAAGCCTAAAAATAATTTAAGGTATTACGATTTTTTGAAAGGATTTATAGTTGGGTGTCTTGCACAGACAGCGTCAGAGATAAGTATCCCCCTTGCACAATGTCACCCAGCTATAAATCCTTTAACAAATTGTAAAACTTATAACTATTTTAGGCTTACATACGGTTATACAAATATAATGTATTTTTTAAAGGCAAAACTTCTCCATACGCCGCGGCGGTGATTTGAAGGGATTTGAAGCTGGGTATTATAATGCAAGATGACGCTGTCTGTACAAGGGGGATACTTATCTCTGACGCTGTCTGTACGTTGTCAGTCAGGTCCGAGCCTTTTATAATAAATTGATATAAATTACGGTAGGTATAGGTTAGTGACGTCATAGATATATATATATTATAGTAGCTTGTGCATAAGCATAGCATAATCAGCCTATAATGTTCCCACTGCTGGGACTCAGGCCTACTCTCGGTAGGAGAGCGAATGGGTCTTATTCCACCACGCGGACCCAATGCGGATTGGTGTATGTCACATGCCAAAGAACATTTTTTCTATCCTTTGAAATGCCGGTTTCCTCACGATGTTTTCCTTCACCGTTGTGAGAACGTAGGATGCATAGTTAGATTTTTTCGACCGAAAAACCCAATTACGCATGACTGCCGCCGGGATTCGAACTCGCGACCATCAGATCGCAAGGCAAGGCCTCATCCACTTGGCCACCACGTCCTAGCAGCATGAACGGTCACTCGATTTCGAAATTTGTATATAAAATATATCGTAATATGCATTGCTATAACTTATATTAAATAGTGTGTGATGTGCTTAATACTCTCGTAGTTGTTGGTAATTAAGTTATAAATGTTGTCGCTGAACCAGCAGACATTGACACTACGGCAGTGTCCTAATAGAACGCGATGACGCGACCATCGCAAGTTCGCGCAAACATCGATCGCGCGAATGCCAATCGGGACGCCTACACCTATTTGACGTTAGTACGTTTGATCGCGGATTCGCGCGACGGTCGCATCGCTTGCTCGCGCGACGATCGCGTGATCGCGTTCTATTAGGACCACGCCCTCATAGGAAATTAAAAGACAAGCTAATGGGCGCGGCTTTGCCCGCATGGTGAGAAGATAATTTTCAGGAATCCGTTCAGGTGGGTAGGTACCAACACAGGGCCAAATATTCTGCCGTCGTCAAGCAGTAATATGTAAGCATTACTGAGTTCTGGTTTGAAAGGCACTGTAGCTAGTAAAATGACTGGGCTTTCGAAACTGCTTGAAGTGGAGAAGCGTATGAGTGAAGCACATGCCTATATAGGTGATATATATTATGTATTCGACGTATGTATTGACAAAAAAAATCTGGTTCCCATAATACAAGCTTTGCTTAGTTTGAGGCTATATGACGTTGTGTGAAATGTCAAAAATATCTTCTATCTTTCTGAAAAAACTACCTCTACTACTGTACCCATACTTAATACTCAATAATTTTATTGTTGCCACATGGTAAGAGGGTAACAGTAATAATAACCCCTTTAGGGCACTACAATAGAAGGCTGGCAGACCGAGGTTTTGAACAAAAGGTATGTAACACCTTTATATTATTTATTATTATTTAAGTATGTCAATTTAAAACAAATTATAATATACTACTAAATATAAAAATGAACTCAAAGTTGTTGCGCCCTGAAAGGGTTCATGTGCTTTGTGTACTAGCTACTAAGTTGTATTCCATCTGTATGCAAATGAGAACACTAAACTATAAACTATGAAACTATATTTTTATGGTTTTTAATAATTAAATAAAAACGATTTTAATTTTATTCTAGGTAAATAGTAATTATTATCATTTTTAAGATAATTGATTGTCCAGAAAAATCACATTTTGCAAAGCACTTAATAGACACTGGTCATTCTTTAAACGATAACAATACTTTTAATATATTACATACATGTGAAAAAGGTTTTAGGTTAAATATTTTGGAGTGTTTAGAAATTTTAAAACACAATACAACAAATATTACGCTGTTGAATGATTTAAATACGAGTATTCCAAGGTCTCCTTTGTTGAGGATTTTTGTGACGTCGGGTCATACGACAGGCATACGCTTTTTGATCAACCCATTCCATGGGTAGCGGCCGCCAAGTACCTTGGCGTGACGCTCGATCAACGCTTAACCTTCCAGCCTCACATCCGTAATGTGGTGAACCGTGCTAAATTTATCATGGGTCGCCTTAACTACCTCATATGCAAGAAGAGTAAAATGTCACTTAGAAATAAGTTGACCCTTTACAAAGCTTGCATTCGTCCTATACTGACATACGCTTCCGTGGTGTTTTGTCATACGCGTCACGTAGTTCGATTACAAGCTGTGCAAAGCACGTTTTTGCGCAGAATTTCCGGAGCCCCAGGCTATATGCGAAATATAGACCTCCACCGCGATTTCGATCTCGAGTCCGTTGTTCACTTCATGAAGCGCGCCGCCCGGCGGCATTATGACCTCGCGCCCCACCATCCGAATCCTCTCATTTCGAACGGTCCCGACTATCCTAAAGACCCGCCAGTAGTCAAATCCCTCCGTAGGCCTAAACATATTCTAGGCGACCCAGATGACGACATCACCGCCGCCAATCCGGTGGCGGAAATGCAGTCATCTTGCGACAGATGTAACACTCCACAATTCGCTTACCGACCGCGCCGGCGTGGTCGGAATCTCTCTTACAGGCCCTCTACATCGTTAGGTTCGATTCCTAACGGTGCCTTGGGTCAATAGTCCAATCATCCCCCTGGCAACAGTCCAAGCCGAGGTTCGACCCACCGTTGGGTACCCTTGTGCTGTTTGCCCCAACCTAAATTTTAAGGTAGAGCGCCATCTGCGCTCGCCTAGAGTCCGGTGACGCAGTAACAGCCATCTGCGGCTAACTGCATTAAACGTCCATCCGAACATTTTTTGTTTATTCACTCTCGTTTCGAACTTCGGCGAGTCCACACCTCCTGATGATGCCTCGTGTAGAGGCGAAACACGTGTCGTATCTTTAAACTTTGGTTTTCTGTTCGTTGACTCTTTGGTTTATAATATAGTAATATGTACTAAAGTTCTAAACTAAAGTTAAGTTAATTAAAACCTTTGTTTAGAAATCAAGCGGATTTATTACTAAATATATTTATATAATTTGTTGATATTATCATTTTTCTTCAAAAAAATATTTTAACTCTTTCTATACCCCTATGCATGTTTATAACACGTATGTAGCCGTTATTTCTACCCTAGTTTGCAAATAAACTAAATGAAACACACAACAATGTTCAATACAAACAGTAAACGACAGTTCTCTACCTACTCTTCGAGGTGCCGCTGTTGTCGGTTATATCTTTTTGAACACAATGCAAAATGTCAATACGCCAATCGCAATTACTCTCTCCTATTCTCTTCTATTGCATTTTCCGGACATGCTACAAATTCAGAAAATTCTAGTTGAAAACTTTAACGTTCAGTAGCTTGCTCTAAAGGTAACCCACTGATGATGGCGACCAGGGCGACCAGGGCGACCGGTGGCGGCTGCGACTAGTGAACCGCGACTTTGGTCGCCTGTCGCCTGGCGATCAGTAGCATTCTGATGTCAGCGACGACGATATTTGAGGCTTCCGTCGATTGGGACCACTAGGTTTAGGACCGCGGTCCCAATCGACGGAACGATTAAATCCGGCGATTGGGACCACTCTCGAAATGAATGAAAAAAAAAATTGTTCAATTCAAATACAGTACAGTCAAATGAAAAAGTATAACGAATAAAACTCAAATTGAAAAAAAAAAATTATAAACAATTATTAAAAGATAAAATGTTTCATTGCTCTTTGATTAAATATCTGTATTTAGAATGTTCCTATTAAAAATATACACATAAATAATATTAAAAAAATCAACGACAAAAAAATAACCACAAACACATTCTGTTAAAATAGCTTATTTTTTTTTTAATCTTGACTAAAACATCTATCACGATTTTACTCTATAATAACCAAGGTTTTACAAAAACATATCACAACCGAGTTCAATCTAACTGTTCTAGTGACTGTTAACACCACTAAATAGTCACAGGTAAGCAAAATACGCAATTTTGTTTACTTGGATAACGTCATCTTTTCAATTATTTTGATTTCAAAACCAAAGTACAGAAGCCATTTTCATGAAATTTCTATAGGACAGATCTGAAAGCATATCCTCTCAAACAAGAAAAATATTTTTTCAAATTATGCTTATGCTATCTTATGAATTGATAACCTCCTCCTTTTTTGAAGACCGTTAAAAAGTTTGTTTAGAAAAAAATATTTTTTTTTCGCGAAGTCATAGTTTTTGCAAATTTTCTATAAATTAAAGTGTTAAAATCTGATAAGTATGGCGATGCCATTGGCAGTCGGGGTTTGAGTGTTTATAATTTTTAATCTTGTTACATATGCCTCGAATTATTTTATATCGAATATTTAATATCGGAAAAAGGATAACCGTTTGGCGTCGCTTGCATCCAACAGTAGGTACTTCATACTACTAAGTGGGTCGCGCGACACGCTCACGCTCGTGTGTCGCGGCCACTTGTCGCAGTCACCAACATTGGAAGGCCTTTAGACTGTATACTGTATAGTAAGTATGTTTTTCGTATGAAATAAACAATTTTGTAATTGTAGATATTAGATCCAGGTGTCTTGGTGGGTTGGTTGGTGTTTTTGTGACAGTTATGGCATATGTAGTTGTAATTGATATCACATTTTTAATACATTTTAACTAACAAAATAACTTTTAAAATTTAAGTAAATGGTTTTAAATAAATTATTAATTTATAACAATAGAGTTGTAAGTAATAAGAATGGGTTTAGAGATTTTGTAGTATTTGTGATACTATTAATAGTATTGCCCTAAGTTGTATTAGTTATATTAAATAAACCAAACCCGAATGTATACACTCAGCAATTGCGATTGATTGGTGGTAACGTGGTAAAATATTGGTTAATCTATTTTATCCAGATTAATCACAAACGCTGAGTATAGAAATGATTATAATGAACTAGCTATTTGTATTTTGCCAATAACTCAGGTCAGCAGGCAATTTGTTAATTGTAGCAAAGTAGGTAATTTAGCAGCGCGGACAATCAACTAATGGTTTTCAGAACACACCCTCCATACTACACTAGTCAATATTTAGTACTACTAGAAAACAAGTCTAGGAGATAAGGTGCAATTTTTTGGAAATAATATGTGTTTTAAAATCGCTAGTGCTTAACTATTAATGATAATTCCGGAAACACTCTCATTTCCGGTTGGTTCTATACCACTTATGTTCAAAATGTAATTTTAGATTTTATTTTAAAGTTATTTTTCGTGTTTGAAATGCTATTGCAATATAGTCGAAACGTCGGGACACAAAAACTTATGAGGTGAGCGCGATAAATACCCGTTACAATCTAATAACTACCCGGCGGCGTAGTAGTCCAATGCACTTGCCAATCTGTGTCGTCAAAAGTGTCATTAAACACTTCCGGCTTTGTAGTGTCATTACACTTCCGGCTCTAGGACTAAGATCCTACCGCACCTTGTGTAGACTTCCTGTAAGGCTAGCTTGAGTAAAGTCTGCTTCGACAACTTGTATCGTAACGGCACGTAGTCACGACGACCCCGCCTTAGAACTTTGTTAGTAAATTGAAGATAATGTTGCACTTACTCATTGATTGCGGTTTATTAGCCTTTGTATTTTTCAGTTCAGTCCACTGAATTTTAACATCTTATAAAATAAATAACCATTGTGTACCTAATTGCAGTATAATATAAGAAGTCCATTAGTTGTAGGTTCTTACGGGTATAAATAAGCTTGTTTGCTAATATTTTGAATTATGATTTTGATATAGGGTAATATCGTACCTTACAAACCATCTACAAAAAATGAAATTATTAATTTATACGGGCTCTACTATGTCATTAAAATACAATCGCCAAACGCCCTGAGTATATAAAGGTAAAAAAATACAAAATACTTCTTGAATCAGATACAACTCGACTATTATTGTAGACAAAATGTATGTTATTGAAGACAAAATATGCAAAACTTGTGTTAATGTTTAGACTGGACAGTGGATAAGATACAGTCAATCAATCATGATCCATCATCATGTCCACTTGTAACTAATTCAAACATTATGTAGGTAGCAGGTAAATATGGCTACACGTAGTCAAACCCTATATATTCATCTACAGGGTGTATTTCAGGATGGGTCAGAGGAGTGAAGTCAGAAATGAGATATGTAAATGAAAAAAAAAAATTATTTACAAGGAAAAAAAAACACAAATTATTATCCTCTATGTCATATGTCTATGACTTTAGGCCTAATAAAAGCAAAGAGATCTTAAAGTTACCAGTGTGTTTTGAATAGATTCAAACACATGTACGTACATATTGGTATTAATAAGTACTAAGTAAAAAGTAAAGTAGTAAGTATAAGTACCTAGTAAAGAGCTAAAGAATTAATGTGATAATGAAAGTTTTACCTTTTACCTTAATTATCTCTTTGAATCGTTTCTATCTTCTATTCTAGTTCTTCAATGATCCATCTTGTTGTTACAACTGTGTATGTAATTACTTGTGTTTGACTGGCAATGGTGAACAAGTTTGATGTCGACCTAATATCAAATGTGTGTCTCTGTTTGCTAAGATACGTAGAACTGGGTATTAAATTGGATTACCTACCTACAGAGACATGCACGCACAGTCGGCTCTACCAAAGCCGTAAGTTCAAGTAACATAATATATGATTCAAATAGATTTTATTGATTATAACAAAATATTTTTGTTTTATTGAAAAAAAGAAATAACTATGGATTAAAAAAAAAGGTAGGTAATCTTAATTTTGTAAAATGTCTCGACTCGCAGTCGTCATTCAAATTACAAAAAAAATTAATAATAATAGGTAAAGTGCCTGACAGTTTTAAAATGTATAATTTCGGCTTCTTCATTAAGTACTGGAAAATTTAATTTGAGGTTGAGTTTTGGTAAAGTTTTCTTGGGCCATTCTCGGAAAATTCCTGGGAAATGAAAGTTATTCGGATATTGGCGCCTTAGCTTTTGTGAGAAATGGTATTTTCTGCTAGAAGTGAAGTCAAAATTCTAAACTACAGTTTCCTTTGAATTTTAAACCAATGGATAGGTAACTAATGGATACCTAAATTTAAAGTAAAAACTTAGATTTCATCTCAGATATCAGTCTATTTTAGCCATTAAAAACAAATATTTCTTTGTACGTTGGCTAAAATCCATCAAGAACACACCTGTGGCCAATGGGTAAGGCACGTTATGTATAACTAGCTGTAACCCGCGACTTGGCCCACGTTGTATCGGGATAAAAAGTAGCCTATATGTTTTCAAAGTTCATAAACTATACTCATACCAAAATTCAGCTCAATCAATACAGTACTTTTGGCGTGATCGAGGAACAAACATCCATCTTTCCATCGAACCATCCCCTTTTATATTTGTACTAGCTTTTACTCGCGCTTCGCTCGCATGAAGCCATTGAATGATTTTATCTGAGTTTTTTTTAGGATAAAAGTATCCTATGTTACTTCTAATACCTTCAAGAATATGTATACGAAGTTCATGATGGTCGGTTTAGTAGTTTTCGCGTAAAAGCGTAACAAACAAACACACTTACATTCACATTTATAATATTAGGGAGGACTAGCTGGTGCCAGCGACTTCGTCTGCGCAGGTATCTTTATAAATTGTATCCTATGTGATATTCTGATGTATAAGCTATATTATTGTAAAGTTTCATTAAAATCCATTCAGGATTTTCAACGTGAAAGAGTAACAAATATCCATCCATCCATCCATCCATCCTTACTAACTTTCGCGTTTATAATATTAGTAGGAAGGATATAATAGGAGTAGGATATACAAACATTGATAGGAACAAAAGCTACTTGTATATGTAACGTCACCTTACCACCCAGTTTCACGAACAGTAAATCCATTTCATTTCATTTACCCTCACAAACGTTCGCCTTTATAGAAGTTAACTGTGATTGTGTTGGAAAAGTTCTAAGTTCAGGATTCCAGAGGAAATAAGTTTGGACTGCGTGGATCAAGTAATTTCCGCCCAGATTAATATAGATTGGATAAAGAGGATGGATAGGAGTGTTTTATCCTTGGAAGGCTGTTTCTAAGTTAGGATGTTTCTAAGTAATTGAACTAATCTTTTATTTGTTCGTATGACCTTCTGTACTAAGTATTTGAAACCAGAATCATCAATCAATATAAAATTAAGTTAAAAAACTAAAACCCGCCTACTGAAAAAAGCCGTGTTGGCCGAGTGGAAGGTGCCTCGACTTTCGATCCGATGGTCGTGGGTTCAAACCCGGTCGTACACCAATGGATTTTTCTGTTCAAAAAAATCTATATGTGCATTAATTCACGTGCTTAGCGGTGAAGGAAAACATCGTGAAGAAACCGGCATGTCATAGAACCTAAAAAGTTTGAAAAACTTGTGTCAAGTGCACGAAAGGAGCCTCTTGTAGGCGCACTTGAAATCCTTTCACCACACTGGTTCAAAAGAACTAGTGACACACACGATAAGAAGACCATGAACCACGGCACATAACAATTTCAGATGAGAATATTTTCTTGTTTTTTACTTCTTAGAGTGTGATTTTTTAGTAGTCTGGTTTTAGGATTTTGAACTAAATTTTTAATCAAATTATTTTGGAGTATTATGTATTTTGGGTAGGTTTGGAACGAAAATATGTTTAACTCACTTCTGATTCGTGATTTTAGTAATTACCCAAATTTATCGGAAACGATACGATTTTTTTTTTGTTTGAGAGGATAATACCTACGTTCACATTGCATAATCAAAATCGGTTTGTAGATAATTGATTGATTCAGGCGTTACTTTGCGGAAATCCATAAATATCAATAAATTATATATATATATTTAGTAATAAATCCGCTTAGTTTCTAAACAAAGGTTTTAATTAACTTAACCTTAGTTTAGAACTTTAGTATATATTACTAAACCAAAGAGTCAAAGAACAGAAAACCAAAGTTTAAAGATACGACACGTGTTTCGCCTCTACACGAGGCATCATCAGGAGGTGTGGACTCGCCGAAGTCTGAAAAGAGACTTTTTTTGGTTTTCTGTTCTTTGACTCTTTGGTTTAGTAATATATACTAAAGTTCTAAACTAAACTTAAGTTAATTAAAACCTTTGTTTAATATATTTTGTATAATTTCTTGATATCGGTTTGTAGTTTTTATATCAAAATAACTGAAAAAAATATGTCGTCGAAGTAAACGAAATTGCGTATTTTCCTGCCCCGTGTTTTTTTAGTGGTGCTAACGGTCACTAGAACGTTACAGTTGAAGTCGGTTATTGTAAGTTTTTGTAAAACCTTGATTACCTTAGGTAAAGTGGACGACAATGATGGTCGAATGGCAAGTGTATTGGACTGCCACGCCGGTGTCGCGGGTTCGATTCCCGCTTCAGGACAAACATTTGTGTGATGAACATCGATGTTTGTCCTGAGTCTGGGTGTTTTCTATGTATGTATTTAAAAAAAAAGTATTTAAGTATTGTATCAGCCATCTGGTTACCATAGTACAAGCTCTGCTTAGTTTGGGGCCTGATGGCGTTGTGTGAAATGTCCAAAATATTTAATTATTATTATTTATTTATTTAAAGTTTTCGTTTAGACGATTATTTTAAATTCGAAACTGTCTCAATTGTCTCCACTGCGTAGAAATCCAGACCTTTGTTCTGTTGTCTGTCCGTATTATGTACGTGCCGTAGAGTTACGCTATTTCCGCGTGCATAATGTTGGCACGAGTAATCTAAGTTTGTTAACGGAGTACGTTTTGATTAAAGTAAGCATCCAAGCATGATGAGTGTGCTTTTGGGGGTTTCTAAGGCGAACTTTGCTCAAACTAAAATATAAACTTTTAATTACGTAATTTTTTTCACTCTTATTATTATTTTGCCCAAAGCTAGGGAAAATAAGAAAATTTAATGGCAAGAAATGCCTAACCAATACCAGAATAGTAAAAATGACATAGAATTGAACATGTTTTGTGGATAAAAGATTCTCAGTTGTATTAATTATTTTCTACTTTACTTGCTAAATTAAATTACTAGGTTAAGGAATGTCTCAACATAATAATTCGATTGTAACGCGTATTCATCGCGCTCACCTTATCTATTTTTGTCCCAACGTCTCAGCTGTATTGCAACAGCCGTGTGCACCGGTACGTCAACGCGTTGCAATACAGCCGAAACGCCCCGGGACAAATTATATGTGTGTGATAATCGCGAAAGTCTACGAAGAACATAATTTACAAAAAATATTGTAGGTTGCATGTACCTTCATACTATAAAATTAAAATTAAGAGGACATAATAAAAATACAAGTTAGGGTAACATTACTCTGTGTCTGTAGTATGTCTATAAGCCTTTTTAGATTTAGACCCTTCCACCGTCAAACATAATCAAAATTTCGACGGAAAATGTTATAAGCGGATTTGTATTCAAAATCTTCGAAATATTTAAGGAGAAAACACCAAATGTGTTGGGCATAAATCCACATAAGCTTCCCCGATGGGTGCTGACCCTAAATTCAAAGTAATATGGTACTTCGGGGCGAAACACGCATTTTGGGGTTGTAAAGGTAGCCACGTCGCTGCCTGAACAAGAATCTACCTTGAGAAATAAGTAACGTAGGTGAGTACTTAATATTACCTTTTCTACATAAAAAAACATTAGTTATTTTTATGAAAAATCTTATTTTTCTTCCAACTTTTTGTACCTTCATATACACGGTCAATTTTTAATCACCAGAAAATGAAAATACGCATAGTCAGTTGCCGTTACTGAACACAAATACGGCAAAAAAACTTGAAAAAATTCGAATTCGAAAAGGTCGAATTTATGTCAAAATAAATTTGCTTAAAATTGGATAACTCTTACCGTTAGTTGTTTTCCTATGGAATTGCGTCAGGCGGTACCTTTAATTGATAATAATTTAGTTTAATTCATCATTTGGCAAACCCGGGTACCTAGCTCGAGCCAGCCCGCAAAACCTAGGCTCGGGGGCCGCACTCGCTCCGCTGTCATTCTAACATTTTGTAGAACTCCAAAATTGTGTCAGCTAGTTCTGTTATAATCTTTGAAAAAAAAAATCTTAGCGATTGATCCAACGCTCATTTTACGAAGGTACATTAAAGGCTTGACTATTATTTTGGGATCCGGATTACATTGTAGGTTCGTTAGGACTGTAAAGGTGAGGCCTGTTTGAGGTTTGTAACCGCAAAGCTTTATTGAAAACAATATGAGCTTTCAATTCAAATGAGATTGGTTTTGGGAGTCGCCTCTCTAGAATAAATCTGTACAAAGAGGAGAGCTATAAGAATACTGGCTTCTTCCTGCAGCTTCGCACACATGGTAACGAGATAATAAGTAGAAATTTCTGCTTGATTGGTTCAGTAGTTTTAGTATGATCGCGAAACAAACATCATCATCAATTTATCAATGTATATAAAGGGCTAGGTCCTAACTGACTGACTGACTGACAGACAACGCACTGGCCAAACCACACTTGAAATTCGGAGGGTATATTCAAGTAGTGTAGTAGTAGGTATGTTATATGAAAGGTTTTTTTTAAAGGGATCGGTTCCCCAACCCATACCCTGCAGACCACCTCTGAGTGGCAGAAAGCAGTAAACCCTGATTCAACTCAGCTATATGTCTACTGAGTTAACAAAAGGCTCTGGTATTCTGTTGAAGCCTATATTTTGTATAAAGAGTTATTTAAGACATAATTGGACGGAAGCCTTCATTTGTAAAGTAAGAGTAAAATACCTGCGAGTAGAAAGTCCTACTATTCCAGTGTCTCAAATCCCCAAATCAGCAAGGTTTTCGTAAAAATAAAGTTTGTAAGTGTAAACAGATGTTCTCAACTATTGAACCTTTAAATGAACCTAGTAAGGATAGGGACATTTGTGACCCCTGCCTGGACGGTTCCATTGTAGATAATTTTATGCGAACAAATTTCGGGTCCCTGTTTGTCACGGATTCACTAAACTGAGTCAGGAACTAGTCCTAAACAAACTGCGGGGTGCAAATGTTACCTAGACACTATTTGTGCCGACACGAGCGTGACCGACGAAAAGGGGACATGTGTGGAAAGTGCGTAAGTCACATTTTAGTGTTTAGTTTTTATTGAACATCTTTTACAACAAGTATATCATTACAAACAAACCCAATGCAATATTTTTAGTAATCTATATCCCACAAAAAATATCCAATGTTAAATATTGGCAAATTGTTGTGGCAAAAAGAGTATTTAGGTAGGGTTAAATGCAGGTTGAAAAGCGCTTCTTTGCGTATGACTGACTGAACTAGTCAAGTTTTCATATTTTTATTGTTTTGTTATAGACGACTACTTAACCTTATAAAAAATTTAGCAAGTGTAGGAAAAGCGTAAGTCTTTTTTTAGTGTTTAGTAAACTGCTCTTACAACTATTTTTACAACTGTTTTAGTAATCCATATCTCACAAAAAACATCGAATGTTAAACATGGCAAATTCTTATGACAAAAAGAGTTGATATATAGGATATGCAAGTTCAAAAGCGCTTCATTACGAATTGTAATGATATGATATTGTAAGATATGACTGAACTATCAAGTTTTTTTATAATTTTTTGATATTTTTCGTTCGCTTTTGAACTTGCATTTAACTCTACCTATGTATATTTCAACTCGCAAATAAATACTGAATACTGTATACTGAATACTCTTTTGCATTTAAAATACCTATTCATTGAAATAGTATATTTCTTACATATATACCTATATTATGGCATTCTTATGTAATTTTTCAACCAGTGTTCTATTGCAATCTCTACAAAATATTATAGGTAGGTAATATACGAAATTATTACCCTTTACTAATATTAATATTTATGATGCCTTAAGCCTTTTCCGTTCCTGCTATAAGCTAAGAGGTGAAATAAAATAGAGCGTGGGTTTTTAATCAACTTCCAAACACCCGGCGTTCGCCATAAAGTGAAATAATAGCTAACCCATTAGACCGTAACGGACTATTAATAAGGTGTAAGTGTGTATTGATTAAGTAGTCAAGTAAGCACCCTATGTTGTTCTAAACCTACCATATTAGATTTTTAGGCTAAATAAAAATATTGTATTACGCATAGCGGAACATTATTTGACCCGAAAAGTTCCCAGAAAAATCGGACATGTAAATAAGTGGCAACATTATAGCTATATCAAATAATAAAAGGCTTAGCCCTGACTGACTGGCTGACAGACAACGCCAGGCCAAACCACTGAACGTAGTGACTTGTAATTTGGAGAGTATATTCGTCAAGCAGTGTAGGCGTGTACTAAGAAAGGAATTTTGGTATATTATAAAAAGCTAGTAGTCAGCTAGTATATTATAAAAACATGTCAACGTTTACCTTCATATTTTCTCTACAGTCTACACATAGAACGTATAGAACAAAAAAGTCAAATATATTTATAAGCTTTATAGCCCCTTGAGTTTTCCCAGTTCTAGAGTAGTGTTCCTACCTATAATTACGATGATATAATTTTGCGTATATTGGACCCACAATGAAAAATCCTGGTCGTCGTAAAACTCATTTCATAATAGAGCTGATTATGTGCAGTTTTTATCGCTGACCAAAACCAAGACACCAAGTTAGTGGAAAATATTTAAGTAGTCGGGAAACTGATTGTCAAACAAAGATAAACCTTTGATCCATAATCTTCTTTGATCAGTCTTCTAACAAGCTTTCAAGGGACCGTTTCCATGGTCACCACAGAAATGGATTTGTTTTTGGTTTGGTCTGATTTGATTCCGTTTCATAATTATTTTATAATCAGTTTTCAACTTGTGATTAAACCAGCGTTAACTCATTTTATGTGGACGGAGAAAATCGTCAAAATATGGGTATACTTAATGCCCAATTGCCCATTCCTATGGCATAATGTATAAGGGCGCCTTCAAGTTAGAGACGTGAGGAGGCGCCACTGTGGCGCGCTGGCTGCGTTTCTACTAGTTTTCATACAATATCTAGACGCGCAGGTGCGGCGTCACTATCGTATCGTGAAATAGTAGCGCGTCTAGATATTGTATGAAAACTAGTAGAATCACGGCCAGCGCGCCACAGTGGCGCTTCCTCACGCCTCTAATTTGAAGGCACCGTTATAACGTTTCGCCTAGATCGCCGATATTCGTCTATTATTGGTAGCGTGAATGTCAATGAAATTTTTCTCAATAAATACACATCGAATTTTTTTTTTAAATAGTTTAAATTTACAAAGTTATCACGACAGCTCTGTGGCAAAATTTTGCATGCAGGCACAATAAAAATCATTGGAAGTATATGATTAGGTATCCATAGAAAAACTAAAAGACTAGACTAGTTTGGAGTACTTGTAGAAGCTAGCTGCTAGGTTTTGAAGTAAATATTTCTTTTTTTGCAAGATTGTATAGGCATATATTCAGTTCAAGATTTAGTACTACGTCACATCCAGGACAACAGACAAAGGTTTTGAAAGGAAAGCTATTTGATTAATAATAGTTTATTATGTTTTTAAAATGTATTTAATTATTAGTTATTAATCATGATATGCGCATAATAAGAACGTCAAAATGACCCATCGCCGGCACTGTTAATTTCTTCTGCAAAACCCATCATTATCGATATAATGTCAGTATCGACGAGCGACGTAAGAAGTATCCACTTAAAATTTTTGTTATTTTCACTAATCGAATAATGTCATGTCTCTCATTAGATCTTTTTTTCATGATGCCTAGACATTGTTATCTGCTTACGCGTGTGAAATATAAAGCCTGAAACCCAACGTCCTTTCCAAGGTATAAATTTCCATTTCACTAACCTACATTACCACGTTGCCATTGGCGGGAACTACGCAGGTAATTAAGATTTACTTATGCACTGCCAACGTGAAAGGTACAAAGGTACTATCCATTTCAAATGAGAAAATATTTGGCGTGAAAACCTCAGTGATAACTATTAAAAAAGCTTTGCAAATGTTTGTCGCTAATTCGCCTTCGTGGTTTCGGAAAGAAATATCTCATATTATTTTTCGGGTCTCACCATATTTTAGCTCAAACGTTTCAGTAGCTTTGGCATGATTGAGCTACCGACATTTTTTATGTAACATGACTTTATTTACAGATGCATGGTTAATAATGCTGCAGATTTTTTCCAAAGATTTCCTTTACAGTTGGAGAAGGAAAAAGTCCAATTTTCATTTGAAGTTACTAGTACGGCCAAAGGTGGGATAAATTCTATTTACATGCTAATCACGTATTCAGCGAGACGGAAAAGGGTTAAGTTATACAGTTCACGGAAAAAATGGACATAATCTCTCCCTAGTTGTGACCTTCTACATGTTTGTGATGAAATCTGCCTTAATATGTAGGTATATTATATAGAAAAGTAGGAGTAAATGTACCTGGTGATATCGTGATTTGGAATCACATAGAATTGTAAATAAGGTCTTATAAAAAAAAAAATAAAAAAAAAATTTTGGACATTTCACACAAAGGCTAGCCCCAAACTAAGCAGAGCTTGTACTATGGAAACCAGGTAGCTGACACAATTTTTAAATACTTTTTTCTTGTAAATACATTCATAGAGTATATAGAAAATACCCAGACTCAGGACAAACACCGATGTTCATCACACAAATGTTTGTCCTGAAGCAGGAATCGAACCCGCGACACCGGGGTAGCAGTCCAACACACTTGCCACTCGACCATCCGTGTCGTCAAAAATATTATGTGAATACTTTTCCTATGTTCTGTCAGCCAGGCTATAGTGGTCGGCTCTGGTGGTAGAGTTGGAGTGGTACCTGGTCAACCACCTGAAGGTAACCACTTGGTTAGACGACTGCAACTATACTGTTATAGCTGGGATCAGCAATCGCGAAATTACACACACATCAAGTTAAATCAAACAGCCAACACCGAGACATTTGAATATTATTATGAACATGAATACCAGAGTAAGCCTATTTTGAACCGCAAGTATCGGTCTACGGTGCAGTATTGGTTGGGTATAAAATACACGCGGTTTGCTCTATGAATGGGTTCGATGCAAAATTGGATGCAATCCTAACTTATTAACAATATTTCTATAGAGCACCCAGATATAAAGCTTGAAAATAAAGATTGAAGTGTATTTTAGCGGAAAATATCACACAGTAGTAAAAATCACACCACAACATCCCCACACTGTAGTTACCTATATTATTAACAAAAACAATATTATCATCACGGTTTTGCCATTCATTACTTTCATGAATACGCCATAATATTAGGCTATGATTGTGTGAATACCACGGGGCGAAGCACCATGAAGAAAGAAGTTTTGAAATAAAAGTATATAATATCTTGGTATGGAGAAATAGTGTTGAAGCTGATAGAGCGTTCAGAGCCCAGAAAAGGTGCTTACGATCTTTATGCGGTGCCCACTTTTTAGAGCCCTGCAGACCATGGTTCAAAAATTTTCAAATTCTAACTCTACCATGTCTCTATATCAAACAAGCAGCAGAGTTTGTCAGGCAACATCCAGAGCTATTCTAAACAAACCAACACTTCCGCACTAGACAACTCAGGTATACAACTAACAACATGCTCTACAATCCGCTTTACAAACTGACTCTCACTCAACGGCAAGCATACTACATGTGTATCACTATATATAATAAGTTGCCTAAAGATATAAAAAACCTAACTGGGAATCTATTTTTTATAAAACTAAAAAAATGGCTCTTGGACAAATGTTTCTATACGATAGGTGAATACTTGAACTCATAGTATATTAGTTTTTTTTTTTGTTTTAGTATATATTACTTAGTTAATAAGACTTAATATTTGCATGCCTATTACGGCAGGACATAAAATGGACTCAATCTATTTAAGACCTTATTTGTAAACACATATGTTCTAGCAAATAAACAATATTTCATTTCATTTCATTTCAATAACTTTACCGAAATAGTGTGAGTTATAGTTGTATATCATCAATCATGATATAAAAAGAATAAATCTCGAGGAAACCATGATATATTCAAGGGATGTTTATTATTGGAAGACATACAAATAGGTCCAATAATTCATACTGAAATTACAATTCTTGGCGACGAGAGGGATAGTAAGTCGCCAACTCATGATATCCGCCGTAGATCATACGATATATCACATTCGTCGGAAAGATAGAATCAGAATAAGGAATTTATACGAAAAACATAATATAACAGAATTATTCATCATTAACATATTATTATACCAAACATCAGGGTCATACTAAGGGCAAAGAATAAATAATATTGAATACTCTTGATCGGGTGCACTTTTAGTAGATGGCTAACTACCACCAGGCACAATGTTGATTTGACTTGACTAATTTACTGGACAATCACGGCTAAAACATGAAGAAGCCAGATTATCCAACCTTTCGTACTTATTAGCCACCGCGCGCACGTGGCATGACTTTATAAGATTTTATAAATATAATGCTCTGCCGGTTCCCGATCATTATAATTTGGGCGTCTTCGAGGCAAGATCGAATAGGATTATTCTAGGTAAGCGTGCTACTTCGTAGACCACATCGTCACTTTACATCAGGTGAGATGGTGGTCAAATGCAAGCATATACTCGTAAATAGGAAAAAAATAAAAATGTCTCTAAAGTATTTATTACAGGATCTTGTTAAGTTTGTTTTTGCCTGTGTCTGTAATAAATTATTATTATTATTAGCCGATTGCGATGCTGCGATGTAAGCTAGTAGATAACATGGTACTTGGAGGATAAAGTGGTGGTGGGAATAAGTACTTGTAAGTACTATGAGAAAAACTGCACAAGTAACCGAGTCTCATCGAAGCGCTCTCTTGGTATTTTATTCTGCCGTCTTGAGAAAAGCTGAACAAGACGATAAAGTTGGAATTTTTACCTTTTTTTTCACTCTCACTTGTTTTTTTTATTCTCTTTCACTGTGATAAGATCTTAACCAGTGAAGAGATAGTTGATAGAAGAAAAATACTGATTGTAGGTAATGAAAACTATGTCTACAACGTTTATTACAAAAACAATTTTACGAATAAGCCAAAAATGACGCAAAAAAAAAAAACCCGAACATTTTTTAATATTGCCATTTAACCTGCCTCTGGCTACGACCCTGACAAAAGAAAGGGGTAGTATTTACAGATCATTTGTCTTGTATGGCCCCGGTCTATGATCGATGTAAGAGCGGAAAAAACCATGGTTTTTTGCCACATCTTGCGTAGTCAGGCTATTTAGGTGAAGTTTACGCGCATTTTTTTCTCCGTAAAGAACAATTTACTGAGTCTTTTATTATTATTTTTAATTAAAAATGTGATTACACGGAAGATTTTCATGTAACAGGTGTTGGAGATCGTAAGAAAGAAGAAATGCAACAGTAATACTTTTATAAATTAGTTGGTAATTATTCTGCTCCCCTCATAAAGACGTAACGTAATAGAACCCCACAAAAGTGCAAAGGTTACAGGTTCGGTAAATACCTTTTGATGAAAATAAAAACGGCTGGGTCGTTTCTTTTCGGTTCAATTGAATTAACGAACGAATTGGCATTTAATCAATACAGTTTAACTGGGTTCCGATGTGTTTGGTTAGGACCATCCCGACCGCGGCCCGATTACAAATACTGCCCGTATTCAGACTATGTGGCATAGTAAACATGAATTTATATTAGTATGGTAAAATAATGAAAGTCAACATTTTGAAAATACATATTTTGTTTTATGTATTTGAGAAACCTATAGAGAAGGTTTTAAAAAAGAGTATTTTTCTACTTCTATAAAGAAAAGTAAAACGATAGGTTAGGGAAGTCAAGAACAAGTCAGCTTAAGTTCTTGAAACTACATTTTATTTATATCAATAAATATAAATGTCCTGACTGCCTGAATGACAGACAACGCACAAGGCAGACCACAGAACGTAGAGACATGAAATTTTTAAGGGTATGTTCATCAAGGAGTGTACGTGAGAACAAACTCAGCAAGAATTTTTGTTTCTTCCCAACGCAAACAAAGCTGCGGGTCGCTTAAAATTTGACTTGAAAATGTTCAATACTTCAGATTAAATTAATATTCAAGATAAAACCTGAAAACAATGTAGAACAATAATTATAACTAAAAGAATATTATAAAAACCTAATGGAAAATACTCTTTAGCTAAAAAAACTCCCTACTAACTCAACAAAGCTTTTGTAACTAGAAAACGATGAAAAAAGAATGAGCAAATTGTAATAAAGTAGGTAAAACAACTTCATGAGTCAGTCATGCTTGAAATTAGTAAGTACGGTAATAAAAAAAAGAAACATTTTCCAAAAATGATTTTTTATGCTGACTGGTTAGGAAAATAACATAACTACTTAGGTACCTACTTAACTACCTATAGACAATACCTACGATATTATAAGGATTGGCTCTACTAGTCTACAATATTGTAGGTACCTAACTAGCTGATGCCCTCAACTTTGTTTGAGTTGTGTATTATTATTAACAAAATTCCTTTCTTACACTTCATGATGAATCCAAAGCTCCAAGCCTTTTATATCCTTAGCATGTTCCAAGCATTTTATAGCTGGGCTCTTGCTTGAGTAACCTAGGTACGAGTACTAGCAATGAGCTAATAATATTTTTGTTTTTGTTTTACCTCAAATTGTTAAATAACTTCTGTAGTTATTTAACAATGAATTTTATTACACCCTTTTTAGTTTTACCATGTCCGGTCCGCATGACACAAGCAAATTATGACAGACTTCCGTAAATTCTTGCTGAACAAAAGCCATAATCTTCGAAGTGACTAGTAAAATTGAATTTCGATTGAAGCGAAGAGGGTGGGCCATCTATCATTGTAAACTTCCCCTAAGTGTATCAGGGATTGTAACTTTGCCCCATTGCATGTCTATAACATGAACTCATAACTAATAGGGGACCTAATGTCATGTTAAATTATATTAAATAATGGCATTTTTGTGGCACAAGGCGCGGGCTCGCGTGTCCAGTTACTAGTAATGTACTCGTGTTAGTATTTTTATTTCGCATTCTCTTAAAGTTAATGAATTAGGGTTCGTACTTTTCGTTGTGGTCACTCACAAAATGTTAAGGGGAATCCTCAAGGCAAATTTCCATACAAAATGTTTCGGACACATACTCAAAAAGTACTATAGTAAAGGATTATAGTAATTTCTTCCTACTATTCGTTTCGTCCATGTTTTATGATTTCGTCAACAAAAAAAGTGAAAGGTTTCATACTTTAATTTAGATTTTATACGTGTTTTTAAGTTAGTTTAGTTACTTTTAAAACACGTATAAATTAAGATATAAAACCTTTCACTTTTTTGTTGACGAAATAAAAAAAAAGTGGATGAAACGAATAGTGTGAAGAAATTACTATAATACGGCGTACTTTTTGAGTATTTGTCCGAAACATTTTGTATGGAATTCGGATTTGAGGATTAGCCTTAAGTAAAATTCTCAAAATTTGGGTTCTTAAAGATTTCATAGGAAATATGTGGTTGCATGAGAATCTCTTTATTGTTATAATTTTAGCGTTTTGAATCCATTAGAGGTGCCGTATTACATATCCTTTGGTGATTATTTTTATCAAATTACTAGAAGAGTAAACCTAAACAATGCCAGATATTCTGTCGCATAGTAATAACAAAAAAAAAATTAAGTAGTTACACATATAGATAGGCATAGAAATGAATGTAAACATTTTTTGTTTATAATTTTCAAACTTTATATTAGTGAAGGCTAAAACCATAATATTATTTATTCTTTGCTAAAACGTAATACATTTCTGAAAAGTTCTTTGAAATTTAAGTATACAGCTACACCACTGAGAGTATCGCAAAGTTTTACAGTTAATTGGGCACGCGTTGGTTCCCGTTAACTAAGGCTCATATAATATGAACGTGGTGCTGGCTTGCGTATTACGCAGGTACATGAGCGCGTAGTGCACACAAATATGTATATGTACCTAGCTAACCTAGCTTGCCGGCCGCAACTTTGCATTGCGAAAAGATGTGGATGAAAGATGGATGAGTAATGAGGTAACTGCATCACGCCGAAAATATCCACAAGTATACTTTAAAAAATGTTTGTTAAAAAGTCTTATGTTCAAGGAAAATACGCTTACACAGCCTGTGCGTGTTCAGGCGTATAAAAATAGAGCGGTGGGTCTTAGGGTTAACCGAAAAATCACACTAAAATATGGGTAAAACAACCGTTGAGATAAGTTTGCTCAACAGCCATCTGATATGAGCCTCTTCCATGAGATTTAGTGTCCAATAAGAAACAATTTGACCCTTCACTACATTCACATTCGAACCCACTCGATATCTGTTGAATCGCTAACTTTTCCGCAAACGCAACTTTTATTGAATCGAGATCGTATCGTAAGTGCCTTTGTCACGTTGCGGGCGTTTTTACGTCAATTCTTTTACACTCAAACGTCAACGTAGATAACGTAATTTCCGTCATTCATTTCGGTTTTATTCGCGAAGCCATCTGGTTAGATCCGTAGATATTTTGAATCGAAACTCGAGACTAAATTTCAACCAAAGTTTTAGGTTGTTCATCTCGACGCAACAAAATAATAATGAAATTAATTTATAAAACAAAAACATTATTGTACGGCAAGCTAAGTACTAAAATCTTTATTTAAAATGTTCAAAAGCAATCAATTGGGCCAACTATCTATAGACCGTTGCTGATATAAGTTTTCCGAGCATTATCTAAAGACCTTATAGATCATCATCATCATCATCAACCTATAGCAGTCCACTGCTGGACGTAGGTCTCTCCCAAGGCGCGCCAGTGAGCCCGATCTTCGGCTCTTCTCATCCACTTTCTGCCAGCTATAGCGCGCAGATCATCGCTCCATCTGGCCAAAGGTCGTCCTACACTGCGTTTGCCTAGACGTGGTCTCCACTCAAGAACACGTTTACCCCAGCGGTTGTCAGTTCTTCGGCAGACATGGCCGGCCCACTGCCACTTCAGCTTGCTGATCCTCTGAGCTATGTCGACCACCTTAGTTCTCTGTCGGATGACCTCATTTCGGATTCTATCCTTAAGAGAAACCCCGAGCATAGCTCTCTCCATAGCTCGCTGAGCGACCTTCAATTTGTGGACCAGCCCTACCGTAAGTGTCCACGTTTCAGCAGCGTAGGTCATAACCGGTAATACACACTGGTTAAAGACTTTGGTCTTCAGGCATTGGGGGATGGGCGATGAGAAGACTTGACGAAGTTTCCCAAATGCCGCCCAGCCTAGCTGAATTCTCCGGTTTAGCTCTTTCTCAAAATTATGCCTTCCTACCTGGATTGTCTGTCCGAGGTAGACATACTGTTGCACAATTTCGAGGGGAGTTCCAGAGACCGTGATCGGCACTGGGGTGATACGATCATTGATCATGACTTTCGTCTTATCAATGTTCATGCCTAGGCCGACACGTTTGGAAGCGGCAGCTAGACATTATAGATAATGTTTGCGTTACCTTGCGTATTATTGGTTAACATTGCTATAGTCTATTCATACTCAAATACTCTGTACTACCTAAACACACTTGAGTTTCATTTGACGGTTCGCAAATCGAGCAGCTCGCAAGCTCGGCTCGGGCGCCGCACTCTCCCCGCTGCTGTCACTCAGTCATTTTGTAGTAACGAAAAATTCTGACTGCACAGATTCAACGTAGTAACCCTTCTGCATTGTCCATTTAAGTTTTTTGGGTACTTAAAAAACTTTTGGTGTATAAAAAACTCTTTTGAGAAGACAAATGGTATCTTTTGAGAAGACCAATACACCTGTCTGGGCAATGGAATTATTTTACTCGTCCTCCGGAAATGATCACCTCCTAAATATCCTGTTGGTATAACCGTATTTACCTGGATTCTATTTTTTTACTTATATTAGGACTGGACGAGTTAAAACTTTTAATTGGTTATTCAGTAGTTCCAATGCTGTATATTAAAACAAAGTCGCCGCTAGAAAGCTTCTCAATTAAAACTAAACAATTTGTTATAAGCGTCTGGTCGAAGCGACGCGTGATCAGAGGGCTGGCAGCCATCTGGGCCAAAGAATAAGCCTTGCTATACAAAGAGGCAATGCAGCCAGTATCCTCGGCACGCTGCCATCGGGTATCGAGTTGGAGCAGTTGAGCTACCTATAGATCGTTTGCAACGGTCTATGGGTGGCCCAATTGTTTCCTTTTGTAAATTTTGTAATATACCTATTTATAGATTGTAGTAGTTAGCTTATGCTGTAATAAATTATTTGTTATAATTACTTTGTTTTATTTATTTGTAACGGGAAAGTTTGCAAATTGAAAAACGCCACCTCTATAATAATCTTATATTAATTAAAATAGTTAAAAAACGGTACAGTAAAATATTGCTTCTAGTTCTAAATAGATAGCAATATAGGTACTGAGGCACAGGTTTTAAAATTAACTCTACTAATTTAAAAACACGTATAAAATCTAAATAAAAGTATAAAACCTTACTAATATTTGATCACACAATCGGGAAACATAGACGAAACGAATAGTGTGAAGAAATTACTATACGAAAACGAAACACTTTGTATGGAAATTTGCATTGAGGATTACCCTTAAGGCAGACCACCAGCCCGATGGTCTGATGACATTGTGAAGGGAGCAGGAGCACAATGGATTCTTCTTACACAAGACCGATAGGACTGGCGTAATAGAGACGAGGCTTTTACTCAACAGTGGGTGTTGCAGGCTGATTAGATAGAGAAGTATTGATGTCTTTGTAGTACCATCGTAGAAATATAGCTTTTGTGCGGTTTTTAAACCAAACCTTTTGAGATTTATTATGCTGGCGATTTTAGAGTATGTGTTTTGAGTATTGAAAGTACAGTGTCTAGGGCTGAAAACGTTTCTACTGATTTCCGAAGGCAATCGAACACCACCTACCTTATGAACTGCAGCTCCTGGCTTGTTGGTTTGGTGGCAGGCAAGGTCCTGTGGACTCGCACGGCGAGTCCAGGTTCAAAAAGTCTTTGGAAAAGCACACAGCACGGCTATGAACCCGCGACACTTCACTCGTATTAAAATGTTGAGATGCAGATTAGGCACGGCCAAAAATGGAGGGAAAATCGACGGATTTTGAGTAGAACGTCCACACGCATCCAATCACAATGACTCCCGCCAATGCACTGAAGAGCCTCGAGCTCTTCACGTTCGGGCAGGCGGTGATTTACCAAACTACCCTCAAAATAACAATAGAAACGCAACAGCTTTAATACAATTTCCGCTGCCATATTTTATTTTTGACAATATATTTTACTAATTACTTACTATTATAAAGGTGAAAGTTTGTGAAGATGTATAGATGAATTGTTTGCTCCTCAATCATCTAAAACTACTGGACCGATTCAGCAAAAATTCTGTATTGGTATAATTTATGACCTCGAAAATATTCACACACATTCAAAATTGGCATCTTTTTTTCCGATACCACTTAAGATACTTGCAAGTATCTCACATACTTAGCTAATATTTTAAATTTAAAGTTTATGAGAGAAAAGTAAATTGTAAAGTAAAAATCTTATTTTATATTACGATGTTTAAAAAAAGTTTTTTATTACGTCTTCTTTATTCAATCGACCCTTTATAAAGGTGTTTCAGTAAATCAATGTAAATATGTACTACATTTATCTTTTAAAAATGAAATAGAAATCGTCTCAGAGCCCACTAAGCTTATCCAAACCGTGCTTATTTGCCTTTCATCAAAGTCATGTTGTGTAACAACACCGAATTTGTTTTCACTTCTTTTTCAGGGTTATTATTTCACGGCTTTCACGTTTATTATTTTATTTTTAGAGATTAAAAATACCTTAAATTTTCACCCATTATTAAATTAAATAAATTTGGTAATTGTACTGGTACCACAGAATATAATGGGCTGGGCCTCTCTCTCACCAAGATTATATACCTAATACAATTATTGTTTTTTTTTTTAATATATAATATTTTAAGGGTTTATAATACCTTATATAATCAAGGATGAGACAGAAAAACTTTTAATTGTTTAATTATAAAATAATATTTTTTGGCGGCAACAAGGTAGTTTACATATTATAACTTTTTTTTTTGGGGATTTGTGACAGAGAGAGAGACTTGACCATAAATATTACTAGAAAGAAAGATCCAAGTCAGTAAAATATTTGTTAGTGCTCAAATAAATTATTTTCAACCGACCCGAGGGCAATTTTATCCGCGTTCAAGTTTCCATCAATCCGGCATTAGGCTGTAATCGATACGCGTTTTTTAATTATACCTATCCTACCCTAATTTCTCTCTAGGGAAAGAAGGAAGGGTTCCGGACGTCACACGGATAGATGGACTCGCCCGGTCGTGACCAATAGTCGCGGGTTGTATCGCGCCAGTTGCACGATCGTACTCACTGTGGCCACACGCTTGTAAATCGTGGACTGGTGTGACACGCGACACGTGGTCCAATCACGTGACTTTGTTTACCTTTTTTTATGTATCATTCGATATTCAAATGTGCGGATAATGTGGTCGCTGGCTCTTCTCGTCGGCTTCCTGCTTGTGGGCACATCCGGCTCCAACTCCGATAACTTAGGTCGGTAGATTAATTATCATTTACATAGCGAACGCTAATGGGTTAAAATTAATTATAGTGTAGTGTGTTTGAGATTTGGGTATTTAATGGGGTCTGCATTGCTCGTTATCTGAGACTGAATCCGTTAGAGTTATCTTTATGTAGTTCTGTAGTTTTTATCTTAATTAATATTATATTTGAATATTTTTAATGTTTTGATATTGAGTTGAAATGTGTTAATTAATTAGTTTTAGTGCTGGATATACACGCCCTTTTATAATTTGCAGTTGATTAAAATAAAATACACTAGTCAATGTAGTAGTAAAAGCTTTGTTTTTTTTTTTTTTGTTTCAGATTTTTTGAAGCATGTGAAGTTGCATCCTTTTGGTTTTACATAAACAGATTAATCCTTTGTTTAAATACGATGTAACCAGTTCACAACATTTTACACATGCTTTAACAAAGAGATTACAATTTTTTTGTAACGATATTTTCCACTAGTCAAGTAAAAATAGTTTTAAGCTTTCAAAACTCCAATGGCATTACGAAATTTAATTTAAAAATGAGCTTCATTTTTAAAACTACATGGTAATGCCATTTAAAATGGCTCCGGTTTGAAAACTCCATTTTCTTTTATGAAGTCGTCTTTTCAATTTAGTTTCTTGCTTACCTTTCAGTTTAAAAGGTTTACCTTCCGTATCGCGTGCCATAGCGTAGTGGATCCGTTAGGCTGTCACAACAAATAACACAATGCATTTGCTACATAAGATGCTACGTCTTCTACGGAGCGCTATATAGCTGCAGCTACGAGCTACGGATCTTATTGGTTTTAGCACGGATTTAGTGCAACAATACATCTCCTTGATACTTATATAACAAATTGAGAATAATGTTCTGACGGATTGACTGTATCATCATCGTAAAACCGAAATTATTTGCTACAGCTACTACGAGCTTATGAATCTTGGTGGTTTTAGCACGGAATTAGAGAACATATTGAAAATAATGTTATAACATTTTGGCATGCACTTAGGCTATAACGAGTTTTTACGTAGAGGACCGATATAATGAATGGTTCATAATTGAAGTATGAATGGCCATTCATACTATTAGCTCTACACAATGCTACACCGAGCTACAGAGTGCTACGGTATGCTACGTAGTGCTATGTAGTGTAGAGCTTCGTAATCTTACGGAGTGCTACGTTATGCTACGCTTTCCTACATAGTGCTACGGTGTGCTACGTGTAATGGAGCGCTTCGATATAATTATTACGTTACAGAGTGCTACGTTATTCTACGGTGTCCTACGAAGTGCTACGGAATGCTTCAGCTGCTTTGAGTTGCAAAAAATCTTGAACGTTCTGATGGCTAAAAACTTGTTTTAAAATCAGTTTACAGTTTAGAAGCATTTAAGCTGTACGGAATGTATACTATCTACTCTTAGATGCAATTGATGCAACGAATTGCTACAAATACGCGTTTCGAAGTGCTCCTTCAGTACGCATGCTTGTATACGAGTATTTATAATGTCAATGAATAAGGGCAGAACTAACTATGCCAATGCATAAGGTTTTTCTCATGTGTTCTGGTTATAATGAATAAAATCTCGCGCCCAGATAGCTACTTTTTCTGTCTCGGGTCTCGTATCATATCATCGTAAGTATGAATGAATGAATTAATTAATGAATGAATGAAAATGCTTTATTGCAAATAAGACAAAAAATAATAATAACATAGAGATGGAAAAAATACAAAATTTAGTACAATCTGCGGTCTAATCGCGTAAGTAGATACTTATAATAGGTAAGCGTCTTGTGTGTTCCTTCAAGTATTTCGCCTTAGTTTACAGTCGTATCGAATTGGTGCCAGTAAACGAATTTTTCTCTTCTTTCTTTCTATCATCTGATAAGTGCCATATTAGCAACTTAAAAATACACAAGAGTTAACTTTCCAGGAACACATCCTTGCGATATTTATTAATTTACTGTAAGTGGATTGCACTGTCTAATCTGTTCTAGGTAAGCACCATCTTTGAGCTTCAACGCTGACTCAATCGAAGGAACAAAGTTCTTGCATAACGCTCGGTTCTATTAACTCGAATACAATTCAAGTTTCGAACTCAATTAAAGTTTTCTTCTATTATGCAAATGAAGAATAGATAATGACAATACCTAGATAGGTTCCTGTACAACCAATTGCAGAAGTTTTGTTTATGTTGATTTTGCGGTTTGCTCTGTATAAATTACCTGAATAAGGAGGAGAGGATATTAATAAAGTTCTTGAATTAAACGCGAATATTTATTTGATTGTTTAACTTGCTTTCAATTATTATTAACAAGAATGTTTTTACTAAAAAAAATTGTGTGAAAGAGGATATGAACAAAGCAGGCGTGAGTACAGAGATGATGGCTGATAGAGACGAATGGAAGAAGAAGACATGTTGTGCCGACCCCACATAAGTGTGGGATAAGGGCAGAAATATGATGAGATACGTTTTTATTAATGCCTCATACATATAATTTTAAGAATAGCCTGGTGTCTAAGTTTGGTCCGCGCTTAGCATTAAATCTGTATTATGAGAAGTAATAATTGTACTTGAGTACTTGTAATTTGAGAGCAGACAGACAAACAAGAAATTGACATAATAAAAAGGTGGTAAAATTAACGTTAAGGTACAACGTATACCCATCGTACAGCCGTGCATAGGTTTACTTAAAAAAAAGTAACTTCCTGCACTTTTCTATGCGAAATTATATGCCCAGAGATTCAAAGAACATTTTATTAAGTTAAATGGAAGAAGTCGTGCACTGCTTTGGTACTTACAAAGTGGTGATTTTTGCTCGACTTGACGCGATACTGCGCTACCGAGTCCCTGACTTGCGACTTGCAACCTACTTACCAAGCTTTAGAGGGAAATGGAGGTTTTGGCTTGAATGTTCCATTGCTTCGATACTTTTTGGTCCATACCATAATGGTAGAAAAGAGAAGAAACTTATAGCACGTAAGTTGTTGAATATTTTTTAACTCTACTAAACTCTAAAAGAGGGTGTATTTTAGCCCACGAAAAAGAAGTTTCGGGAATAAGTTTAGGCAACAAAATAAATTCGTTTGTATCTTTTTTTAAACTAGTGTTGCCGACATGGCTCATGTGAGTCACGTTGCATTGATAAGTAGTTTAAAGTAAGTACTTTAAATGATTATACATTCGTATGATCAGGATGTTTGTTTCCTGCTCTTGAATTTATTTCTCGTTAAAAATATTGCTATCAAAGGCACAGAAAAAACCAATTAGGAAGGAAAACCCAGTACAAAAGTACTCGTTAGTATAATTGACCAAAAGAAGGAAAAGCGAGCAATACCGTTAGTACTATCAATTCTTCTGTGGCAATGCCGTCGCCACCTGTCGCATTCTGTCCAATTTAATGCCAACTTGCAAATTGAGGCCAAAATGCGTTATATGTTCAGATGGTTGTATTGTATATTGTCACAATGTTATAATTGTGTTACCTTTGTCGAGTTAAAATTCTAAAACGTGCCCATTAGAACAAAAACAGACTGCAGAGATCATTCGCTAGATTGATTAGTTAGCTCTCTAGATTAGGAAGAAAGATATAGAAAATGTTATATAGGTAAGCTTATTGGAATGATGACTATTCCAAATTGTTAAAATTGATAACAATGTTATGCAATGTAACTTTTTTTGCCAATGAACGATTCAATTGTATTTAATTGAATTGAATTTTTAACATTTATCTTGTTACTTCTCTCTGTTCTTTTCGCTTGATTATGATCAAGACAAATTCAATGATTTATCAAAATCAAACATGAAATAGGTACCTAAGTTGCACTTTTTAAAGTAGTTTAAACATCATAAAAAGTGTTAATATAGGTACCAAAAAAATATAAATTAAAAGTTATTTTTTTAAAGATTTAGTTGATAATGTATAAATAAAAATTAAAAAAAAATAATTCTGTTACTAGAACCATTATGTTCACAAAGTGTGTTAAAGTTTATTCAATAGATGTAAATAACAACTCATTTGCTTTTAAAACATAATTATTAGATTAAATTCGTTATAAAGTACTCGCATGATTTTACCACCAGTAATCTACGCGAAAAATCAAAACATATTATGTGTAATCAAACATAGGTACTTACGAGTAAACTCCTTATGGAAAACACTGAAAACATAACATAAACCAGGTTTACAAAGGATGAAATTTGATCAAAATACCAAGAATTAACTTTTAAATTTTAAGATAATAGCCTCGTCTCCTTACTACCTAATTGAGACATTGATTATATAATTAGATAATTACCATCGACCCCGGACTTTGAAAGGGTTTCGTTACGGTTAGTACGTCTATTTCTCTAAAACAGCTTCTTTTTTATGGATCAAGGAAAGTTTAATCAAAATGTATGCGAATATAAAATTATTAGGTAAAATGGGATCTTCACAATAACTCCATAATAAAACGTGAAAGAAAATTGCAGAGCAGATTTTTTTTGCTCACGGAATATCAGTTTGCAAACATAGGAGTATTTAAAAGATAATATTATTTATTTAACACTTATCTATGAACATACACACACATTAATACAAATTATAATTAATTTAAAAACAGCATAAAACTAATCAAGAAGAATTTAAATTCATGTTTGAAATCTTTATTTAGACAATACGATACTGGATTGTCTACTTAAATAACGCAACACCACTAAAAATTTGTAACTTAACTGTAAGCTATGAAAAAATATTTTAAAATGCAATCACTAAAATCTACGTAACTCACGCAACATCACGTTTTCGAGTTTACTTCGAAAACTAGCAGCCTCTCCCAGAACTTACTGATTATGAAACCTAAATAATTATTATGTAACCAACGTATTATTTGACATTTGCATTTTTTTAGAAGAACACAAATCCTTATAAACCCAAGAATTTTGAAATAAAACTATGTAATAATATTACTTATTTTTTGATAAAACGATCACGGCTTGACCATGGTACAGACGCGAGCAATTTTTCGAAAACTATATCAACGTGACGTAACCATGACGTACCTGTGCAGAAGTTAGTGTAGTTAGTAGCTAACAAACTTGTAAGGATAGTTGTTAGGTATATACGGCAATGGACAAATATAACGCTGTGACGTGCGTCCTTTATATGAGTGGTCATAGCACTAAAGTGATAATTGATGAATTTCACATAAGCCGGTATAAAGAGGTCGCACGATCCCCTGGCCCGCCCCTCGTATATTAATTAAAAACGTGACAACCGTGAATTTAGCCCTTTTCATGCCGTGAGTGAGTTTCAAGACTCGAGTCAGCGAAACAATAGCCATGGCAATATGGTTCCGAAACGTTCGAGGATTATACAGTGTACATTTTGAACGGGGTATGGACGGTTTGAGAAGATTTTCTTAAAAATGAGACTTTTCTTTCAATTTGCTATCAAATATTACTTCCCAGAATTTGATTCTTTTAAAAGATATATGATGGTGCAATAAAACAGGGTGTATTTTTTTATAATCAAAGAAGGCCTCGGCAGGGAAAATCAACTTCTACACCAACTTTTATCAAAATCTGCCCGAGACTTCTTACTAGACTTCTTAGTAGCATAGTGCTATTCCCTATTCTTTCCAATTTGGCCAATGCCCTTCACCTAGTATGTATGAAAATAATGTTTGGAGCACTACACGGCACACGCTCTGGCATTGTTCGGAGTAAGACACCACGAGAAATTTACGGGTATAGCAAAAGCAGCTTCGAAAACAACAAACCTCTTTAATGTATGTATATATGTATGTATGTGTATGAGTACTAGTTTATAGAGATTTTCAACAATAAAGTATTTCTCGTAATCATTTTATTTAAGTGTATTCTTTTACTGAAATGTATTGTTTTTCTGCTACCTCGGCCTCTAGTTCATTGTGTGCAAAGATAACAACATTTTGTTACATTTTCTGACTTGAATACAAGAAATCCGTCTACTACGAATATTTTAAAATTTAATAAGTCTGAAATGTAAGACTAGTACATTTATCTTCCAGCAAGTCTCTTTGGATCCCAGCTATCCATTAGCATTATATAAAACAAAATTTATTCGATGCTTTAATTTCTTGACATCCCTCTTCAAACGAGACGAAATCTTTGCAATTTCGTTAAAAGCGTGGATCCCGGTAACGTTTCAAGGAATAAACGGGTTCCAATTTTTTTGATGTGGTGTCACTTAGTCTTGACTTAAGTGAATGAAGGTACATTATAGCATTATCACACTCAATGTTATTGAAAATGAAACCGATTACGTAAGTAAGTAAGTAATCTTGTTACGTATTAAAAGTAGATACCTATTTGTGTGTGGTAAAATATTCAAATTTTTTGATGGAGGCTGTTCCTAGAAATCCTACTAAGGACTTCATAGGTAGGTGTGTTATTTTAACTGTATTACTTTTTATTTGCACCAAATGTAAGAAAAATGCGAATTACTCGTTTTCCGTAAGATTAAAAGTTATCACCATAAATGGATGCGGATGTAATAAGTATCTCTGGATGATATGGCCAGTCTCCAGTGAGGCAAATCTAGAATTATCCTTAATATTACGCAATATACCAACTTAACCCCATAGATGAATAACGATAAGATAAGATAAATTTATTTTCAACAAGAGACTTATGCCATAAATACAATTTAGTATTTTAGATCTAGAGATAGTTAAATAAGATCACATAATTTATTTTCTTAAGTAGGTAGGTAGGTAGTAGGTTTTTAAATTATAGGCACACACAAACACAAAACTTTGCCTTCCGTGCTAGTTAAAAACTGTGTTACGGCAAGGCAAGCTTCACCCCCGCAAATGGCACATATTCTGTAATTCTTTATTGTACACACAAACATATTAGAATACATATCATATTATTATTAGTGTATTATGAACGCTACGTTAAATTTAGTTTTATACATCGTATATTAGTCCGAGTGGTGGTAGATACACTATCGTCTAAAAATCCAAGGGTACAAAAGTATAACAATAAAATGAGTTCATAAGTGAGTACATGTGTAACTATTAAGTCTAATGTAGGTACTAATACATATAGTACCAAGTACTAGTTAAGTACTAGTTATAGGACATCACATAGGAAGTATATGTACGAATGTAATAACGATGTTCCTAAAGAACACAAATATAGACAGTATTAAACCAAGATGGATTCGTAAAACAGGGCAAAAAAATTCAGACACCTCGTCAATAAAAATAAAATATCTCCATTTTGAAATAATTTTTGTTACTTTTTACGATAAAGTTTTATTATCAATGAAAAAGCCTAGTTATTTTATCTAATAATATTTCGCTAGCCTTACTTCTCTTTTTCGGAATTTAGTCGTAGACCAAAACGAACTAGAAGCTAGCTAATTTAGATCCCTTATTTTAGAGCATTTTAAATGTACTACAGTGTTATTCTTTACTTTATACTTCTATGCTTAACCCATACATCATTATCCACTAACACCACCGCCCGTAAAGGCATCGCATCTGGATCTAGTTCCAATAAAATGGGTAATCTTACAATCTTGTTGAGATTTCCTTTGAAGCTCGGGATCGGAACTGTAACGCTCAGCCTTTAGTGATTGCGGGAATTTCAGCTGCTTACTTTCAAGCGACTTTTCATGGGTTAGTTTAAAAGTTTGGTTTAAGAATACGAATGTTAATACAAAAATTCACATGTATCTCATAAATTAAGAAAATTTGATAACCTAAATATGCATTTACCTATATACTTAGGTTATAAATAATGCAAAGATTCCAACATCACAAACTTTCGCCTTTTTAATATAAATGCTGCACTCACAGAATACGTAAAACTTATCTTTGTAAAATAAAATATTTTATCAGGCAAGATAAAATCCAATTCAAAATGACACAAAAATATAAATTTAATTTACGCAGCTATTGCGATTAGATGACTGATTTATTGCCAACCTATTTTTCAAAATATCTTAAAACAAGTATTATTTTTTATTTGTCTAAAAACTACTATTACCTAATACTTTTTCGCCAGAAAAGCCAGGACTTTGATCATATTGACCTAGCCGAACACTTGGATGAAACTTAGGCTACTATATTTAATTATCTCAAAACATTTTGTTTGACCTTCTCTAGCTAGGACGGCCATATTGACCAAGAGTTACGAGTAGGAGAAAAGGAAAAGAAAACAATTTTCTAAAAAAACAGCGAACAAACAATTGAAAATTTCGGGTTAGCACCTGATGTTGGACCTTAGACTTTTTTCTCCATAATATTGTAGACTAAATAAGGCTGTCGTCTGATATATTTTCTACGTAATATTATCCCTTAAAAGGATAAAATATATCAAGTTCCTAAGTCACGATGAAAATATCCAGAGAAAATAGGCTCGAACGGACCAATATTCGAAGCCATGACGTCAATAAATCTACGCTAGGCTCTCTTGATGAATTACGGCCAACACGAATCCTTTCATTACTGTGAGGATATCACATTTTATGTGGAACACAGAACATGTTTAGTTCTAGAATTTAGGGCTTTGGGATTGGATTGGCATGTGACATCCACCAATCCACATTGAGTCCACGTGGTAGATTAAGAATAAGGCTTATTCGCTTTCCTACCCGCGAGTAGGCCTGAGTTCAAAATAAAAAAAAACATAGTTGAAAGAACGAAACGTCAACTCGGGGATATAAGTTCAATTCAAAATGTGAACAAATATATTGAACACAAAATAAAATTAAGATATATTATTAAGTAATTATGTCCGCAATAGTAGGTAATATAGCCTATAAAAACATTGTTGAGAACGTTACGGAAATAAAATAAGTACATACTACATATTTGTGATGTTTTTTGTACTGTCGCGCCCGGCTGCACGCACAATCGCTCCCCAGAGGTTATCTTACAATTGGCGACTCGACTCCTAAAATATTATATACAACCGATAAAGTAAGCGGATTACATGAGCGTTTGAATTCTGTATGTGAATATAACTGGGCTAAAACCGTAAATTGATGTAAGCATACAAGCAAGAAAATTTATTGTATTCCCAATAGGGCATAGCGCTAAAATGTGGTAATTATTGTACTACTGAAAACTTAAAAGTAGATAGTTGCAGACATTATTCATTCGTAGTAATAATTTTACAGCCCACTTTGCAATAGAAAAAAAATTGGTTGTCTGTAAAGTTGGTTTGAGGACGATAGTTTAACGTGAAAACGTCATAACAAAACTTTCATGAAATGGTTGTATACTACCTACCAGCGTAACGGGACAATGAGCGTTACCGGAAAATAACGTCAACGTTTTCGTGCATGCAGCCGGCGTTCATCCATTTATTAGACGTAGTCACATCAATATATTATTTTATGTATTGGTTCTTCAAAATTTTGCTTGCCAAAAATGTCCTACCTTAGAGTCGTAGTCGGATCGGCTCGTCTAAAAGCCTGGCCCTATATCTCCCGGGCTCACAAACACATTTTACACGCATTATCTGTCCGGCTATTGTTTCACACGATTTCCCTGATGGCGTCATTTGTATCGGGAGTGACGGCCGTCGCTCTTTTGTCTTATTTTATCTGTATTAGATGATGTTATCGTGCTATAAGAATAAAGATGGAAGTGGTTTCTATAGATTCTTGGTTTTATTGGAGTTTTTCGCTACATTTAGTTTCTCGGAATATCTCTTTTCGGTAGAGATTTCTATAGGATGCCTTATTTGTGCGTTGCCAACGTTTCGCGTATCTATTATAATAAAATTATGAGCAGAATACGTCTTCGCGGCAAAGTCAGTCAGTGCACCAACATAAAAGTAAAGTTGGCTCTATAATTGTCTTTACACCCAGCTTACGCCGATGTTCTTTTGTGGTTAAACTACTTGTGGTATATATTAGGGGTACCTATATCTTAAGTGGTTTATTCACATCAGTAGTTTATTCACACACAAACATGATGTGTTTGTGTGAGTTGTTTAATCACAGGAGAAAACCGGCGTAAGCTGGGTCTAAAGACAATTATAGAGCCGACTGTACAAATGTCACTCAATGTGATTACGGTGCTCCATATCACACATGATGGTTTATCCTTTGTACCTTAACACTTTTTTTGATGTAAACATGAGACGAGGCGAGCTAAATGCTCTCCTGATAGTAAGAGATCACGCCTGCTCATGACCATAACAGTTCTACACAAGACTTTGATTCACATAGGCCGCAACACTGCTAAAGCCATTGTCACATTGAGATATTTTGATGGTAATAGTCCATAGCAAGGGACTTTCGTGAATTCGCGATGGTAATATATTACCTACACCTGCTCATGACCATAACAGTGGAACTCAAGAATGTTATTAAACCACATGACAATATGTAGCACTTGTAATTTATTATTGAGCCGTATATTTGCCCGTTATTTTTCTTTAATTTATTTCTGATTATTTTCTTTGGGGCACCCATTTTTGGGTAAAAGCCTCCTCCAACCCTTGCCATTTCTGCCTATCTTGGGCGAGTCTAGTCCAGGTGGCGCCTGCCACTCCCATGAGGTCGTCATTCCACCTTCTTATAGTGCTTGTTAAATTTGAGACATTTTGATTTCAGTCTCGGAACGGAACCCAGTTTTCTGCTCAGGGTTCTGCAGTGGATGCTTCCTAACGGTGTTTGATTTGTTACAGCTCTCCTACTTGACACATTGAAACCAGTGTTGAGAGCAGTGTGCGATGGCGAGGTGGTGTCTCTCTCTTGCCCCACCGGAACCTCCATCAGCATCCTTGTCGCACAGTTTGGAGGCAATCCACCGAAAGACCATAGTTGCTCCGCTGCTGCGGACCAAATGTGCAAGCTGCCTAATAAAATGCAGGTGAGAAGCATTTAACAAAACCACTTTTGTAAAACGCACGATCCGAAACTAACTTCGTTGGTTACTTAAATTGTCAACGCACGTACAATACGGCCGACGTATCTTGGCAAGTCTGAACATAGGCTATGCGAACTTTAGCGCATGTACACACGTAATAACATTGTTTTATAATATATGTATATCAACGCGGATGAAAGCGCGGGTTTATGCTAGTTGGTTTATAAAAAATAAATTGGCATCAACAGTTTTCTTTTGCGTGTTTTCATGCGCTAAAGTTCGCATAGCCTATGTTCAGACTCGCCAAGATACGTCGGCCGTATTGTATTTACACCGCACGCGGATGGCACGTGTACTGCTCATTGCAGGCTCGCAAACACACACTATGGCTTTTGGTAACAGTACATGCAACGGTTTCGTTAACGGCCCGCTATTGAGTACCTGACTTTAGCTGTACTGTAGGCACAAACAAATCCCTAAAGAAGCGAAGGGATACGACATGGCCTGCATAACTATGTCCACAAATTCATGGAGCTCCATGATGGATTTTCGTTTCCGCCTTGGCTATTTCACTGATATTTGGTCACGGTCGTTATCACATTGCAC
Organism: Lobophora halterata; assembly: GCA_932526365.1. NCBI lineage: Eukaryota > Metazoa > Arthropoda > Insecta > Lepidoptera > Geometridae > Lobophora > Lobophora halterata. The sequence continues at coordinate 7,899,394 of OW052012.1, forward strand.
GACTGAGCATCACTGATATTATACGCTTTCTTACGATTCCCGAAGGATTTTATTATCTACCTCCCGTGCTATCCCTACTCCGCTCCTGGCCGTGACTTCGCCTATGTGGTATCGTCGACATAAAAAATAGACTATGCCCTTTTTCTGGTCACAAAATCCATATTGAATTTTTAGCCTAATCGGTTCAATAGTTTATAAAAAAACCTGGCTCAAATTTCACATCCACTGGGTCACTTTAACTAGCTAGCCCTCACAAATATGAACCGAATTAAGTATCAAAAATGTTATGAAATTTTACACTACGCTATCACACTAGCTCTGAAGCTCTGAAGCTAGTATAATCAAGGTTTTACAAAACCATAGTACAACCAACTTCAATTGGACTGTTCTAGTGACCGTAAACACCACTAAAAAGTCACAAGGAAGCAAAATACTCAATTTTGTTCTCTTCAACGACTTTTTTTTTCAGTTATTTTGATATAAAAACTAAACTACTAAACGGATTTTGATGACATTCGTATGGAACCAAACTGAAAGTATATTATCCTCTCAAACAAAAAAAAATATAATAAAAAAAAACCATTGAACCGTATTGAAAAACTCGTCCTTTTTGAAGTCGGTTGATAAAATGAACCAGTTAAGAGTAATAAAAAAAAACTACTACTTATCATTATCATCCCCAGCCTTACTTGACCCACTGCTGGGTAGTAGGGCTCTCTCTGACCTTAGCATTCCGCCTGGTCCTGTGCTAAAGCGGGTCCAGTTCGGCCCAGGGCGCGGACTACTTATACTTTTTTTTAAACATTAACCACATATTTATAATCACCAGAAAAAAAATAGGCATATTCAGTTGCCTTTACTAAACATGTGGCATAAAATTAAGTCGATTTTTTGCCAAAATAAATTTGATTAAAATTGGATAACTGTTACCGTTAGTGGTTTTCCTATGGATTTGCGTCAGGCGGTACCTATCATTGTTAATAATTTAAGTTTTATTTATCGTTTGGCAAACCCGGGTACCCAGCTCGAGCCAGCTCGCAAAAACTCGGCTCGGGCGCCGCACTCGCCTCGCTGTCACTATGTCATTTTGTAGAAATCCAAAATTCTGACTGTACAGATACAACGTAGTAACCCGTGTGCATTGCCCATTAAATTTTTATGGGTAATTAAAAATTCGTCGTGTATATCATACTCTACAAAACACCAAGACTCAGAACAAACACCGGTGTTCATCACATAAATGCTAATATTCTTTCTTTGTTTCAGTACATGTTACTACAGCGAGTGGTCGAGGCGTGTCAGAAGAAACCCAACTGCGTCTTCAGCACAAACCCTGGGAAGGATGACCCTTGTCCCAGTTCCAGAAAGTTTGTCCAGGTGGCATATAAATGTCGCCCGTGTAAGTATGTTTTATGTTTAACTCCAAAACATACTCTCGGCTACAAGTTTAATGGGAACACTCCTGGGAGGGTAGAGTCGGAGTGCTTTGAGTAAAGAGTGTGGTAATTCAAGACTTGAAATATTGAGCGTTTGAGACCATTAACATAGATGCTCTTTGGTTGCTGTGTTTTACAAAAAGGTTTTTTGATTTAAAGTAAGATGAAAAGTCTTTGGCTAAAAGTTCAACGTATTTTTGGTCTAAGATCTTCTTTGTATCTACCTGTTTCGTGCATAGTTATATTTTGAATTCTTATTAGCATTATTTTCTGGGTATAACTTGATATTTTATTTATTACTTGACGATAATCAAGGTTTTACAAAAACATAGACAACCGACTTCTAAACTTCGTAAACACCACTTAAAAGTCACAGGGAAGCAAAATACGCAATTTCGTTTACTTCGACGACATAATGTTATTTGGGTATAAAAATTAAACAACTGAATCAATTTTGATAAAATTTAAAATCGGTTCAGAAACAACAAAGGTCTGAGTAACAAACATAAAAAAAACAATCAACGGAGTTGATAACCTCCTCCTTTTTGAAGTCGGTTGAAAATAGCCGTCAATAGCTATTAATTTATTTTTCCATTTGGGTACGTCTTTAGCTAGTTTATGAAATAAATTACATTTGTATACTATGCCATCCAAACATTAAACTGAATAATGGTATAAAATGTTCCACTTTCAAGCTTAGTTGCCACCATTAATGGCAAGATACTAGCCCCTCGCATTGTTTTACTAAGCCATTTAAATATTTAGAGATTTCACTGACTCCATAAATGTTGGAAGTTTACACAAAATTGTTTATTTCTAAAGGCCCGTAATTTATATAGGCAGATATGGATAATTTTCATAGAAATTATGCTATGGGATTTTCGTTTCATACTGAATCATGGAAGTATCAAAGAACCTCATAGTAAGGAAAACATCTCAAAAATATTTGATGACTTTAGCCGATTTCGATATTTAAGTCCTATGTAAAATTTGCCATATTCGTCCCTAATTTCGGCCCACGCTTTTAGTTTCAAATAAACTGAACATAGCACGACATGACGTGATGGTTTAAACTCATCGCAAAAAGTAATTAAATATCGTAGAAAGTAATTAAAAATATCGAAATATTTTATTTGGTTATTTTGTATGGTTTTGTAAGACTCTATGCTACCTTAAATTATCTTAATCTGAACTTCACTTGCTTTATTATTTTGACCTATTTGGCATCTAGGTAGAGTCGTTACACTTAGTCTGATAATAAATTATAAGAACATGTTGTGCAATAAACATAAAGATTAGCTTTCTAATGGTCTTTTCACTTCGCATTCTCGTAAAGTTCAACTTCGTGCGCGCTTTAGGGAGAGTAAAACTACATTTTAGGCCCTAGGTAATAAAGCTTATAAAATGTGTTCAAAGAGGTTCAGTTTGTAATAGATTACATGGCGGAAGTTGAGAACTTTTTTTTTTCATTTATATTTTAAACTTCGTAATATTAGATTGAATTATAAGGGTATTATGAGTGACCTTGACATTACTATTTTGCGAATTTCGAACATCATGGTAACATTGAATGGCTGTCTAAATAATTATAAAACGATAAAAGTCTTGTATAAAATGGCTTGCTTCAGGCTTTTAGTGTACAAATGACTATAATATTGTACACTAGTATAAAGCTCACTCATAGAGAGTTATTATTATATACCAGTTGATGATTTCATTATGATTTTGCCTACTACTCAAAACTGTGTCGCACTGATAACAACTTATTGTCTATAGCAATTTATGTAAGAATGCTTCAATATTATAAAAGAATTACATATTACCTCTAAATCCATTCCCTATTTTTTGCGACAAATCTAAATGTGCAACTGCGAAAATAGCTCCTAAAAAAATCCATATTTCTAAAGCTGTTTAAATTGATCTACTGTGTTTCAAAAAATATAAAGGTAAACAAATTCGCGTAGGCCATTGCCTCTTTTATTAAAAAAAGTTGACATCGACAACGCATTCTTTTTTCAAACGAGTGGCGGGCCTAATAATTTAATGGAAATAAAAGAGCGTGGGTAGATGGTATTTAAATAAAATTGCGATCAAAATTATTCTGAAATATTTTCATACCTACTTTTTCTTTAAATACCTATCTACCACTACAATATCCTTCAGCCTTCGATATGGAATATTATGTAAACAAGCCTTATCATGAAATTCAGTTTTCGATCGATGTTACTGATGTATTGGGAAATGGAAATTCATTATCGATATCCCTTTATAGCTGATTTTTGAATACGAAGTATTAGAGCATAATGACATGGTGACAAGTCAAGTTAGATAAGGTTTTGGTTAGGACTGTACCTACTTAGGTACAGCAAAATACGCAATTAAAGGATGACGTCATTTTTTCAGTTCTTTTGATTTCAAAACCAGTACTGAACCGATTTTCATGAAATTTCTGTGGAACTAACCTGGAAGTATATCCTTTCAAACAAAAAAAGTTTTTTTTTAGAAAAGTTCTATGGAAACAAACACAAAAAGGACAGCTGCATTGAGAACCCCCTCATTTTTTTGTCGTTGAAAATAATTTCATCCCGATACCACAACCTGTCAATAAATTCGCTGCATAATATCGCGTTCGCAGCGCTCGTAGGCCACTTACAGCCGATTACCGCACCTCACAGCTCGCCGCTCCTGCATAATCCTGACCGCACCCCGGCCGGTGACCTCCACAATTTATTAACACACCATAAATCACTTCAATACAGTGTATGCCCTCGTAAAAACAGCCACGTCACGCGATCGGAGAATCTGTTTCACCCTCTTTTGTTTTGTACCGAAATATCGTCGTGTTGAAATTTTACAAGTAGAGTCTCCAGTTCTACTGATGCCAATGTTCAAAATGAAATTTTTAATATCTCAGATTTTTTTAATGTCAATCTGAACCTGTTTTTCACTTGTTCAAGACTGCATTTCTTATGTTTTAGTTATGTATATTAGAAATGACAGCATTCAACTTTCTTATTGCCAGAGCTTGTTCCATTTAGGGACGAATAAATTTAAGTGACTCTTAATTTTTATATAATATGGGTTTTTTAATACGACATTATTATTTCGCTAATTTTAAAACTTACTTACTTGTATAAAAAAATCACAAAAAAAATAGTTTATTCGTTTCATAAAATAGATCAGGAATCAGAATTAATAATTAGTAACTTTTTTCTTACAAAAAGTGGGTACTTTTATCACCACTTTCACGTCTTGGTTAATATTTAGCGCACCATTCGGTAATGACTGGTAAATGGTGCGCTAAAAATTAACCAACAAACATTCATTATAAAATGGACACTTGGAAACACTAATTGATGGACTCGTATTACTAATGGATGGAATGACTGCTGATGAGGCTGTGGTCGAATGGGAGGGTTGAGGCTTCGGTTTCATTGTGTTTGTGGCGAAAACAAAGGGTTGCCCAAGTTTTTTAACGGGAGCTACAATGGAGCTGGGTTGTCGGTGTCAGGTACATCGTCAGCTTTTCATAAGAATATTGATGAATTTGTGCGTGACGAGTAGTTAGTAGAGGGGTTATAAAAAATGTATTTTTGACTTATAGTAAACTTTAAAAATGAAGTTCCAACGAATGGGTCTCAACCTTCAAGCCTGAAGAAATATTGCCGCTTTGGATTTGTTAACAGTCTTTTTTTGTCACTCCAATGAACAAGATAAATCCATTGAAACGTTATTTGTCAAACTCCATCATACCTGGCCTGGAATACATAAACCCAATGATAGGTACACCAGAAACACATAATAATCAGGGTTTTACAATAACATAGTACAACCGACTTCAATTGGAAAATTTTAGTGACCGTAAACACCACTGAAAAGTCACAGGAAAGCAAATTACGCAATTTCTATTAGTTCGGTGATATATTTTTTTCAGTTATTTTGATATAAAAACTAAACTACTGTACCGATTTTGATGAAATTTGTATGGGGCAAATCTGAAAGTAATACCTTCTTATAAACATTCACACACAACTCTCAAACAAAATATTTTTTTAATCGGTTTATAAACAAAAAAGTTTTGAGGTAACAGTCAATATAAAAATAAAACCGAATCGATAACATCCTCCTTTTTGAAGAAGGTTGAAAATATTGATTCGTTATAAATAATGAAAAGTACTGTTAATTGGACTTTAAATCTCGTTCTCATATCTATCATATCATGCACCACAAAATACTCTCCACAGATGAGTTCCGAAGCCTCAACAGCTGCGATGACCAGGTGGTGAAGATCCACTGTAACCCTCACTCCAGGATCGCGATCTACGACGTGAAGTACGGAAGAACAGCATACGAGTCTGATATGTGTCCACAACCTACTGGGGTGCCGGAAGAAAGTGAGTTCTAAGTTCAGTTCAATTCAATCATTTATTAGCCAAAATGTTACATTGCATAATCTGGTAAGTCAAAATTTTAGTGCAGTTTGAAATACATAAGCTTATAAAATATTTTCTATAACTAACCATGAATCCACGGTGACGAATAGTGACGATAGCGACACTGTTGGTCGTGTGGCACGTGTGTCGGACTGGCACGTCGTGGGTCACGGGTTCGATTCCCGCATCAGCACAAACATTTGAGTGAATAACATCCATATTTGTCCTGAGTCTGGGTGTGTTTTCTATGTATGATTTTACGTAAAAAACTCTGTAAGTATTCTTTCTTTCAGTTATCTGGTTCCCATAGTAAAAGCTATGCTGAGTTTGGGGATAAAAGGGGGTTTTTCATGTTTTTTTTTTATTTATCAATGAAGAAAACTAGCATGAAACTAATAATAAGACTTGTCTATGAGTTTTCTTCCGTTGAATATGAAATTGTGAATAGGATTATTTTAAGTTTACGAGAGAGAGATGTGAAACAAAAACCTGTTTTATTTGAGAATGAAATTAATTCGCCGTAATAGACAACAACATAAGTACAAATATAAGAAATATATAAAAAAAACGAAGATAAGTAATTTCAAACTAAAAGCAAAGTAGATTTAATTAACGAAATACTGCTTACTGTGTGTTGAAGTGTCTTAGGCTAAAATGGATTCAACTATCAACCCCACCCATCAAGCGCTGGTTTTCTATTTGCGTACTCTATTTCTAACCAGTTTGTTAAGGTTTTTTCGGGCCCGTCGTAATTGATGGTTCCTGAAGATGGATGGCCAGATGCTAAGTAGGTATATACAATTGGTAGGTAGACGGTATATTATCTATTTTCATGACGTTAGAAAATTGGAACTGTGTTTCAAATTTCGACCTTTATGTAAGAAAATAAATTTCAAAAAAAATATTAATATGACATAATAATTATGTGTATGTGATAGATAAAGGCTTTTTTGGTCGGAGGACACTGCAGTTAGCGAAATTACTGAACGTACGAGACTGACCATTAAAATAAAAAAAGGCATTTATTCGCATACGCTAACCGCTAACTCTAGTTTTAAAGCTAAAGTTCTAAACTCCAAGTTGCATAGGTTTAGGTATACACCGAAAAATTTTATTCACCAGAAAAAATAAATTTGAATAATCAGTTACCGTTACTGGACACATAAATGGAAAAAAACTTGGAAAAATTGAGTAATTTTTTTGTCAAAATAGATATGATAAAAATTGGATAACTGTTAGGTACCGTTAGTCGTTTTTCTATAAATTTGCACCAGACGGTACCTTAAGTTTTATTCATCGTTTCGCAAACCTAGGGTAACTAACTCGAGCCAGCTCACAAAAGCTCAGCTCGGGCGCCGCACTCACCCCGTTGTTACTCTGTCATTTTCTAGAAATACAAAAATCTGCCAAGGTGTTTTTCAGTCTCGCCTTTATTTACGTCTTAAATTCTACAAAATATCTCATAGTGGACGTCTGCTAATAATAGGTACCTCAGTGTTGCACAGAGCGTGCAGCACTGTTTTGGTAATGGGCAAGTGCGATCTTTTAGAGCGGAACACCTAGTTAGTTTCACCATAAATAAATATGTAAAAAACAAACAAAAACGGGTAGAAAATGCTATACATGTTAAATAAATAAATAAAAACCCAGTGTCCTATTTCTCCAAGAACCGACATTAACTCGTCCACAGTCGGTCGGGAACGCAATAAGCTTGGCTAAAAAATGTAAGCAAGTTCACTGATGTCACGCTAATGCCGTCACGAAACACTACTGTCACTGTGCTAAATGAGCACTGTGACGCAGACGGAACGGGTGTTGTTATTGTGATGGAGGTGTTCCATTTTGAAATGTGCCAGTAAGTTTTGTCTTCGACTGTCCACACTAATAGTATACTAGTCTACTCAGTTATTAACTTTTTGACAGCTGCCTTAGAACACAACTGTTATAGATTAGGTTTGCTGTTTTCAAGTGTTACACAGTCTTATGTAAATCAAACTCCTGTGGAGCACTGTTCCGGTCATAGGCAGGCGTGATGTATTCCTTTTAGTAAAGCGAAAAGATAGTCTCGTGATTTGATTACATAAATAAATGCGAGTATTTGGAAAATTTGGCATGAGTATTTGAGTTACATCAAAACTCTTTAAATGTTTTTTTTAATTGGAGGATAGACAGGAATAAATCGTTCTATCTGTCTCCCTATTGGTGAAGGGGGGACAAATATAACTTTTAATAATATTAAAAGTAACATCTGCCCCCTTTTAACAACGGGGGGACAGATAGAACTTTTTAGTCCCATCTCACCGTCACCCTGTTCTCTTCTACTAGAGGGACTCAATAATTCTTAGTTTTTCAGGTGGAAAAGGTTATTGGCTAATTTTCAACTAGCAATGTCGCAGGCAGCAGCTAGTATAGTAACATAATAAAAAATCATTTTATATCTGTATTGGCTATTTTGCAGCAGTTATTTCAGTATCTGTAACAGTCAGGTGGTCAAGTTTTACATATAACATGGCCTTTGCGTGCAATATCACTCGGCTTTATTCATAACCATAAAATAAAGGTGCAGATAAAGTAACGGAAAGTGTTTTCCAATATGCTCAGCTTTTCCATCTAGATATTTACAGGTTTATGTAAAAATCATCAACCAATCTAATGATAAGATTAAATTTCCTACTGACCAATTAGAACCTTGGCAATTGATGACCCATCAAATATGTCTAATTACGAATAACACCTATACACTACCCAAAGACGTAATGGCAGTAAAAATATACAACAAAATCCCTGAACAATTAAAAGACGAAGAGAAAGAAGTACATTTTGAAAGAAAACTGAAAGACATTCTTTTTAAAAAAAGTTATTACAGTATACAAGAATTTTTTAACGACAAATTTGAGATTAAATACTTGACAAATTATATAATTAGATATGTAAAATTAATTTATGATTCGGTCCGCTCCTGCTCTAATGTTGCCATGCCCTATTTTAGGGTTCAATTATGTTGTATGAGTATGTTCTGTGTAACTTGTAAACAATTAAAACTAAGACTTATTGACTGCAATAAAAATATTGAATATTGAATTGAATTGAAAGACAACAAGAGAACAATAGAAAAATACCCACTATTATGTTGTGGTTACTTTAGGAAAATACCTAGATATACAGGGTTATTGGAAAAATGTAAGCAACTTGATGCGGGTGACTTTTTTTTATTACAAAAATATTTTTTTGTTCTGCGTATTTTAACAACTAAGTTATAGCCGCCCGCGGTTTGCCTAATAAAAAGTAGCCAATGTATACAATAATATATGTAAGTACAGTAATGTTTAACGAGTTGGAGCAGTTGAGCTACCTATAGATTGTTTGCAATGGTATATGATTGGCCCAACTGTTTCCTTTTGTAGGTACATTTTGTAATTTAAGTAAATTGTGGTAGTTAAGCTGCAATAAACACTTTTCGCCGTAAGTCATTATTATAATATGTAGATGCTTGTTTGGATATTTTTCGGTCGGAATTTATTTATTATGAGAGGAATACTAGTCTAGAATTCGTGAGGTTACCTCGAGTTTAGTCCTCATTTTATTATAAAGCGTATAATGTTTAACTATTGTTTAATAGAAACATGTAAAAATAACTTAACCATAAATCATAGTAGGAATCTATTAAAACTTTTATTCCATAGCATGCAAGTCATCACATGAAGTGGAGACGGTGATGAGATTCTGCCATGGAAAACGAAGATGTCAATTTACTGCCAACAGAGAAACCTTCGCTTCTACGTGCAAATCGTACTCCAGACCGTATGCTAAGGTCATCTACGCCTGTGGTAAGTGTCTTTCATCTACTCATAATAAGGTCAATTTCAATGCCATAGCTCTTACCGTTTAGGGAGGATAGACTGTGATAGATAGACGAGCACCTGAGTAACACGACACGGATGGTCGAATGGCAAGTGTATTGGACTGCCACGCCCGGTGTCGCGGGTTCGATTCCCGCTTCAGGACAAGCATTCGTGTGATGAACATCGGTGTTTGTCTGGATCTGTCTGGATGTTTTCTATGTATTCTATGTATGTATTTACAAAAAAAAAGTATTTAAGTATTCTATCAGCCATCTGGTTCCCATAGTACAAGTTTTAGTTTTAGTTTGGGACTAGATGGCGTTGTGTGAAATGTCTAAAATATTTATTATTATTATTAAAAACGGACACTAGAGTAAGGGTGAATTCTACTCCACTTCGAGCACTGTAATCGGCCAATTCACGGTCCACTCCTCTCCACTCCGATTAGCTCCGCGTCAGTGGAAACGCACCCATAAACGGACACAGATGAACATAGGACAGAGTTAGATCAAAAGTTCATATTTTCAAAATCGTTTGGAACTAAACTAAAAATAAATTACCTGCTTTAATAATGTCCGTAAAGGTATTTATTATCATAATTTTATAGTATTACAATTACAATACCTAGTATTTTATTACGCAAATTATTGTTTTTTCTTATACTGACAATATTATTATTTCTAATGTTATTTTTGGAAAAAAGTAATTTCACAGCAAATTGAGGAAAATGGACATCGTTTCTAAATTAAGATGACATTTATACAGAGATAATTATGGCGGATTTAGTTTCAGAACTTGAATGACAAAGGCAATAAGCAGGTACTCATTTTGAATTTTCGTTTCATCCATTTGATAACGTAGATCTAATGGAAATTTAGGTTTGAAAGCGTCTTTTTATTCCATTCATTTTATCTTCAACGTATCTTATTACGATCCCGAATATAAATGTACAGCTCCAAACACAGTGCAGAACGATTGAAGAAGTTTTAATTCCTACAATTTATTTGATACTTAGTTAAAAAACAACTGATACAATGTGCCAACTCCTTTTGTATTTTTAACTTATTATAAGTAGGTACTCAAAGCTTTTCATTTAACCTCTTTAACTATTACCTATACTATCTGTGATATTCGCTGACTAAATAATATATTATTGAATATATAAGTATTGAAAGAACAAATAAATTTGAAAATATTGTAATTTGAAAATCTTATAAAAAATACAACGGCCGTAGGTAGCTGCGACATAAAGTCTGAGGCCAAACGAACGTAAGTTTTTGAGTTTCGAGACGCATAAAATGAATCGCGAACTTACGTTTCCTTTCATTAAAATTTACAACTTATTTAGCGTTACCGTATGACAAAACATACTTTGTATGAAATCGAATGCAGCGTAAATTCCATGACTCAATGCAGCGTAATACGTGACTCATTTTACACGACTTAACTCGAAAAAATAAGTTTTTCGCCCTTAGCCAACAAACTTGCCAATTTTCACCAGGACATCCAAGAGCTGAGAATAAAATATTATCTTGTTATATCATGTTTAGTAGCTATGAATCTAATTTTTTGTTTATTCTTTCAAGACTCACTTATAAAATGTCTCGAAATGGACATGCGCCATAGCAGTTTTGCACCGGCTTCTGTATATCAAAGTCCTGTGTAGTAATGTCCTGGTAGGCGTGATATCTTACTATTTCTATTACCATTGGTGTTCCGGGTTCGATCCCCGGCTGGGGCAAATATTTGTGTGATGAACACAAATGTTTGTTCTCGGGTCTTGGATGTTGTGATGTCTTGTATGTGTCCATGCCACCTGCGACACAGGGAATCCTAGTGCAGGGGTGTGAGTGTGTGAATGTTTATTATTATTTTTATTATTTGAGGCGCGTCAAGTTCGTCTCGTCACATGTAATATAAAACAAATTATAGGTCATACTACTTGTATTTTGCCTATTTTATCCAAAAAATATCAGAATTGCCTCCTTTGTGCACACAGTTTTACGAATTTCCAACAAAGGGAAACGAATAAAGGTTGGATATTTTCTTTAATTTGAAAATGCTAATAACAGAATGATAATAACGGTAATTTCCATCGACCTATTACTTAAAATAATATTGTAAATTTCTCGATTCCGCGTATAATACGCGTGAGTTTGGGTTTAAATCACGTCGTTCCATTTAATCTACTCATTTCGTTCAATTTGGGCCGTGTTTTAAGAAAGTTTTATTGCTTGTTATAGTTTTAATAGTCACCACGACTATCATATATGTATATACCTACCAACTTCGCCTAGAGTATAAACGACTTACTTTTAGTGCCTCAAAACATAATAATGTGCGTGTGATAATCGTATTAATTGAGTAGTCTAATAATAGCAGATTAATACTCAAAGTATGGAACTTAAAAGTAGCACAAAAAATGGTGCAGTGGCAAATCACTACTAACCCATAAAATCAAAGCTTTGAAAAAATATTGAATAATGTAATTCACTATACTTTAAATTATAGGTAATTTTTAGAAGAAAATTATACTGTATTTATCAGTGAAGTATCATCTACTTTATGCATTCATACGTCATTAACTGTCTGAAACTAAACATATGTATATGAGACAAATAAATCATTAATTAATTCATACAGAGATATCATTTAAAAATAAATACAATCAATAAATATAATTATTTTTCTTATCGTGTCACTAGTTCCTTCGAACCAGTGTGGTGAAAGGATTTCAAGTGCGCCTTGGAGAGGCTCCTTTCGTGTACTAATAATAAATATAATAAATAAATAATAAATATTCGAATATCCACCAATTTTTATTTTTTATTTATTTCACCACAACCTCATCTGATGGTAAGTAACGGTGTGGTCGAGGATGTAGCACGCTTGGCTAGTAAGAACTTATTCACTCTTGATTTGAAGACTTTGTAAGAACTTTCTAAATTACCCGTAATTTTTAGGCAAAAATTAATATAATGAACCTACCTATCGGTTTAGTTCAAAGCTCGGCTGACCGCGAAATTTCACACGCACCATCAGACGCATAATTTATAGTCCACGGTTCATAGCTTAGAGATAATGCAGGTCGATTAATAAACATCTCCTCTTTTGGTATTATGTATTAATAACTCCAATACCAAGGGTCAGGAGACGGTGACTTTGCGGGGCAAATGACTGGAAAAAGAAATCCAATTAGAGCTTTTTTCGCCAAAATCTTCTTAAAATGTTTTGCCCTACTGCTCCAGTTAAACTTTGTTTGATGAATATGCTAAACGGTTTTCAATGAAAGTAGATGTTCTTTGCGATGAGAACTTTTATAGGTCATAGAACAATTATAGTAGATTATGCATCTTATGTCGCGGGCGGCATATTGAACCTTGAGAGCAACGAGGGGCTTAGGAGTTATGTAGTCTTGAGTGAAGCGAGGGGTTCAAGCTGCCCGACGAAGACAGGCTTAACCCCAGTGGGGCATACTCTACTTTTCACACCTTCTGCGAGAGAATAAAAAGCCAGAGCTCCAGCCACAAACACCATCTTTTGTTTCACGTTCTTCGAAATCGCGCCATTTTTCTTTTTTTTTGAGTTGTGTTTTTTTTTGTGTGTAGCCAGTTCAATTTTAGAACAAAGCTTTTACAATGCCATATTATATGGGCATTATTTTACTCAGAGTTTTCCAAGAGTTCCCACACGAATTTGACGTTCCAAATTTAAATCACTTTACTCTCTAGGGAGTTTTATACAACATTATCTCCCTTGGGAGGTAATGCTTTGCTTTGCCTTGAGATTGCATGATATGTCATTGGACATATTCGAGCAGGTGGTGTGAAAAAGTCTTTTATGGTGTATGAGTTGACTATAGGCCATTATTAGTTATGGCATTTAGATAAGGTTACAGTATTGGTTTGTCACCAATGTGATTATCGTTGTCATCAATGCGATTTATTATTAGGATGTAAAATATCTTTTTACACCACCTGCTCGACAATATCCAATTACATTATCATGCTATCATCAAGGTAAAGCATTACCTACCTAGGGAGGTAATATTGTATGAAACTCCCAAGGGTAGTAATGTGATTTGAATTTGGAACGTCAAATTCGTGTGGAAACTCGTGGAAAACTCTAAGTAAAAGAACGCCTATACGGCATTGTAAAAATGTTTGTTCTAAAATCGAACTGGCCACTCATAAAAAAAAGAAAAAAAGCGCGACTACAAAGATTGTAAAACAAAAGCCGTGTTGGCTGCATAGTTTGGAGCTCTGGATTTTTATTGCCTCACAGAAGGTGTGAAAAGCAGAGTATGCTCCTCTGGGATAAAGCCTGTCTTCGTCTTGGGTAGCTTGAACCCCGCGCGTCACTCAGGACTCTTCATAACTGAGTCCGCCGGGGCCGCGGTTGTGTGCGGGTAGCGTTCCCGTAGCACCGGCACTTAGGCGCAGGTGGGAACACCGAGGAGTTTAGTCGGTTCGAGTCCGACAGACCCCCCCGTCCTTCCCGTGGGGTGGGGGACATGCGTGGGCATCTTCTCGTACAAAAAAAAAGAGTTAACTGAGTCCCTCGTTTGCTCAGGGTTCAATATGCCACCCGCGACATAAAACACTTCTTTATCCCCTTAGTACATAATCTACTATTTTTTACAGTGCCTTTAGGTGTACTCACAGAACGCTACGAGAGTGCCTCTGAGAATGATGAAGTGGATGCCACAGAGGTCAATAACAGCCCGTATGATGAATCAGGTAATTTGACTAAACCAATATATGAAGGTCTTGATCGATGAGATAGGTCTTAACACAAAAGATTCTGGAACATCATCATCATATGAGCCACTAGACTGGTCAGCCCCACGTGATGAACCGAGACATTCGTGTTTGAAGTCAATGGATGGAAAAGGCTCGAGACCGCTCGACCATCGTGGTGTCTTATGCCTAGATCACACGTACCGAGTACTCGGCCGAGACAGTGAAAGCTTAGAGCACTCGCTCAGCCGAGCACTCAGCTATGTTTATACGTACCAAGTATTCGGCCGAGAGCACTGTCTCGGCCGAGTACTCGGTACGTGTGATCTAGGCATAAGTGCGGTTTCAGATAAGGGGACTAATCGAGCGGATTCGCTGCTCTTGTTTTGTTTTTTGCAGTGCGTGTACGCGCAACAACGCTTGTTGTCACGCTTATACGCGCGATAAGCCGCGAGAGACACCTCATGCTTCTGATGCTCGCTAGAAAAAAACGAAGCTTAAGGGGAATCCTCAAATCCGAATTCTATATAAAATGTTTCGGACAAATACTCAAAAATTACGCCGTATTATAGTAGTTTCTTCACACTATTCGTTTTGTCCATGTTTTTAAAATCGTCAACAAAAAAAGTGAAAGGTTTCATACTTTAATTTAGATTTTATACGTGTTTTAAAATTAACCCTACTAACTTAAATAGTGTGAAGAAATTACTATAATACGGGCATACTTTTTGAGTATTTGTCCGAAACATTTTGTATGGAATTTGGATTTGAGGATTAGCCTCGTGTGTACCAATCGGCTCTAATACGTGCGACAAATAAGCTAGCCTGAAACCGCACTGATAGGTCAGGCCTATGTCCAGCAGTGGACGTGTACAGGCTGTGGTACATTAATAAACATAATTACGACAATGCCAGCATACAAACGGTATTAAATGAACCAGATGGAGCACAAAAGTGGAGAGAGCCCATCCCAGTTCCTCCGATCGCAGATTCTGCTATGCAGTCACCGACGGAGACCGCAATCACGAGCACAAAGCCTGAAGTGGTCGTGCATACATTTGATAAGGATAAAAATAAAGGTATTACCACTTTGATTACTTTTTACACTCTTTGTTTTTGTAATGTATTAAATAGTACGCCACACCACAGCGCAGTATCCTAGGAATAAAGCTGTCAGACCGCATGCGGAACAGCATACTGCGCTCCAAAACACAAATTGCTGATGTTGGTCAGAAAGCCGCCAGCCTCAAGTGGGACTGGGCCGGACACGTTTGTCGCATGTCCAGCGACTTGTGGGCAAAAACCACTACGGAGTGGAGCCCACCAAACGCGAAGCGACGACGTGGAAGGCCCAGAAGGAGATGGCGGGACGAGTTGGACGGATACCTGCCAACATGGACCAGCGACGCCCTTAGCCGCAAGGAGTGGAAGGAGAGGAGGGAGGCCTTTGCCCTGCAGTGGGACACAGATGGCTGAATAATAATAATAATAATAATATATAATTATTTGCATCTCTGTAAATATGAATAACCATACAACTGCTAGGACCTGTGCTGATTAGCAATACTTCTCCCAGTCAAGGTTTGAAGAACCTGTATTCTGAAGCTTTGTCGATGTGCATGGCTGTTGGATCACCTCGATGTCGTCGTATATACGTTGTATTTGGATATATTGTTTCTGTTGTTTGTTGAAAATATTATAGTATTCTGGATACCCGTATCATTACGTTAAATTTCGAAGAGAATTGGCAAAGCAATTAGTGAAACAAAACTAATATAATGAATATCATTTCATTATAGAAAATGTATAAGTAATCAAAACTGGCTCTTCCCCGACTTGTTCCACTAAAAGCTAATGGGACTAAGATAAAGCGGTCTAAAGTTCAATTTCAAGTCCAGTATTTTCTAGCGTAACAGTAATGTTTGCCAACTCAATTGCCGTCTAGTTAACCATGAATATAGAGTTCAGAAGTTAGGTGTACAGTCACGTACGCCGCATAAATAGTTGGAAACTCCAATTCATAATCATTATCGCAGTTATGGAACATCGATTTGGGTGATTCATGAAGGACATTATTGATGGCACGTATTGCACACTTTGACCGTACTAATCATACTACGGCAATTATTCACATATTTGGCCACTAGATATGCTGGTAGATTGAGTACGAGATGCACCACACACATTCATTTTGAATAATGCAGAAAAAAGGTTTCGTTATTTCATGCACTGACTAGAAATTTCGCAAACACAAGGAGACGTCTGTTATCCTTGTTATTCCAATTCGTTCTTAGCTGAGTCACAAAATCTAACTTAATGGGCATCCTCAAATCTGAATTCCATACAAAAATGTTTTGGACAAATACTCAAAAAGTACGCCGTATTATAGTAATTTCTACACACTATTCGTTTCCTCTATGTTTTTTGATTTCGTGAACAAAAAAAGTGAAAGGTTTCATACTTTAATTTAGATTTTATACGTGTTTTTAAGTTAGTAGGGTTAATTTTAAAACACGTATAAAATCTAAATTAAAGTATGAAACCTTACTAATTTTTGTTGACACAGTCGGAAAACATAGACAAAACGAATAGTGTGAAGAAATTACTATAATACGGCATACTTTTTGAGTATTTGTCCAAAACATTTTGTATGGAATTCGGATTTGAGGATGCCCCTTAGGATTAAAAATTTTAGCAGTTATGGTGGGAGATTTATTCATTCAAAACAGGTGCATTTGAACATTTTTGGTGTAACTTTCTTTGCAGGAAGCATCAACAACATATTCATATACATCGGAGCTGGCATCTTGATTATTCTTCTACTTATACTGCTTATAATCTCCATCCGATGTTACTTCACTCGCAAAGAAAAGGAACATGCCAAAAATGGCGACATGTTCACAACTGAGGCACCAAACATCTTCGGCGACGCAGCATCAGAAATGGATAACGACGTCGAAGTTAGCCATATATCTGGATCTTTCTACGATCCTGTGCATCCAGATATGATTCTGTATAGAGATGCTGATGGTACCAGAAACACTTTGAGAGCGATGAGACCGCTTTCAACGATATATCCTACTGCTGGCGTGAGGATGTACGGGAACATTGATTACGTTCCACAACGAGAACTAGGGAAATTCACCAGAAGCAGAAGTAAAGAGGAAGAAGGGAACTCTGAAATGATGACAAGTCCGAAAAGCTTAGGAGCGTATTCCACGTCACAGTTCTACTACGGCTGACATCATGATACAGACGGCGATGAACTTATTGGTTCTGAGTGTGTCAAAGAGCTCAAGAGTGTACTATAAAATATATGAACATTAATTCTTCTCGAATATTAGTGTATAGGTAGAAAATTTATTGTAAGGTAGTTTTGATAAATTTTCTGAATACTTATGAAGTATCAGATCCAAGAAAGAGCTAGTCTTTAGTTATCACAAAAAAAAATGCTATAATATTTGATTTATTCATGGCACGGCGACATTATTTTTTATGGACAACCTACAAACATTAACCCGCAATCATTAAAGTTGGAATTGAGTTTCGTCTTCCCAAAGGGTGTATTAAAATATGCAGACGACATTTATTAAATGTTTAAGTACTCGAACTTTCAAAATGTGGTCTAATATAAGTAATTTAGAAGTATAAGTAAATCGAACCTTCCAGTTATATCAAACTCTATTAATAAATATTATTATTGTCTATGTCTACCAACATTAAACTGCATTGAGAGAGATATTACTCAATTAACCCATTTATTTCAATTTACTACAATTTTTCTACTATTTTTCCTTCATTCATGAATTCAGTAATGTTTTTTTTTAATATATCATCAATGAATTCAGTAGAATTCAGGTCGTCACAATTACAAGTGGGCTATATTTTTATTTACTGGCATAATGTTTTACATTTCGGAACTCGGCCGAGACAGTGCTCATATAAACAGCGCCGAGTGCTCTAGTGAGTGAGTGATGTAACGTTCACTGCCTCGGCCGAGTAACATTTTACTGTCTCGCCCGTTTGCTTTGTACGTGTGATCTAGGCATAACCTAGAGCCACGTTGCGTTGGTTAACTCGTATTTTGCTTGCACCAACTATACCCGAGTGACGTCACACTCACATTGTTTACGTCCGTCCATCGACACACTTAATACAGATAAATGTTCATGTTTAAATCTCTCTTAAACTTCTTTGTAAAAAGTTAAAAACTCACAAATAATGTAAACTGAGCACATTTTATCTACATAAGTGTTGAATTAAATCATGCATATCAAATTGCACTATTATTTCATCTGTGATGTACCATAATAAAGCTTGGTGTTGTTTAAATATTTTAAATAAATATTCTTAAATTATTGCCTTTTATTTTTGGCGTGCTGTCCTTGTCTGAAAGTAATGGGCAGACATTAGCAAAAAAGTCTTGCTTTATTTTTCAGTGTTATAAATGATTGCCATAATTTTCACAAGGCATGAAATACATAATTCACTAAACTAGTTCTAGTGTAGGTACACCCTACTGGAATGCCTAGTACAGACAGACCTTTGTATTCATGTACCTACCAATATACGAGGCACACCACAAATAGGAACCGACCGAGGCAATTGGAGGGAAGACAATTAGTACCACGGGCAATATAGACATTGTTTCAAATGCGCCAAACCTCATTCAGAGACGCGAAAAACATTACCTACCCTACTTTGCAGTCGGGTTAAAAGGTAATATTTTTACCATGAGTAGGTATAAGTATTTAGTATTTTCTATACATATAATATAGTAGTAGACCCCGAATTCCTACATAAATGTATGTTTTTTTTAAATGGAAATTAGGGGCGTCCAGTGATAGCCATATCACTGAAAACGCTGATGAAATGGGGATGACAAAAAGATGAGTAAGTATATTTTTGATGTTGTTCCCCTTTTTATTTCCATGAGCAAATCAAGTTTCATTTGGATAGGTTATAAGCTGGAAAATAAAAAAAAATACCATCGCCCACAACTTCGTTTACGTTGCGAATTAAGCAAATTCTTTTTTTAGTACGCACTCTCTGCTCTTGAAGAACAAAGCCTTCAAATTCCAAGCCTCTATACGTCTAGTGGTTTGCCCTGTACGTCGTCTGTTTGTCAGTTAGTCAGTCAGAACCAAACCTATGTAGGGTCTGTCAAAAGAAGGGACTAGGATATTGGTGGGGGAGTTCTTCTACCCTGCAAAGAAAACCTTTCGGGCTTACATGGATATTATGTTACTCGTTGTACCTATAGAAAATATCTAGACTCTACACAAACGCCGATGTTCATCACACAAAACGTTTGTCCTAATGTAGGCATCGAACCCGAGACACTGGCGTCACAGCCCAACACACTTGGCTCTCGATCATCCGTATTGTAAGAATACCTCTACAAAAGTATTATGGCCGCTAAACTCACTCTTTTGTTATCTACTCCGGATTTACATTCATAGTATAAAAACAAATGGATCCTATATCAATAAATCACTAACCCTTAACGACATGGAAAGGGGCCAAATGGACCGGATTTTGAATCGATTCCTAGAAAGGAAAACGAATGTTTCCTTCAGGGATCTGTCTAGTTTAGTGGACTCATGTATCCAGTTCCATTTTATTACGATGAATATTTTAATAAAGCCTGCGATGGACACAGCCTTCAATATTTTAAAACAGCGAATCGCCATTAAGCCTCATAATATTTTATCAGCGTACCCTCTGTTATGCCCGAGATACACATGAGGCTAGATTTTCAAGCGAGGATAGCAGCAGCCCTGGTTTTGTGTCATTAATTTTGCAAACAAATCTGCGGATAACAACTAGCATATCAATATAATATATATAAAAGGGCTTGGACTTGACTGACTGACTGATTGGCAGAAATACCCACAGGCCAAACTGCTGAACGTAAAGACTTGAAACTTGGAGCGTGTGCTCGTCAAGATATACAGGCGCGTACTAAGAAAGCAATTTTATTTATTCGTAACGCGAATGACGTTGCGTCAGCTTCGAATCAAATCAAAAATATTTATTCAAATTTTACAAGTAGATATTTTATAAGGTTTGAAGGCTCTAATGGTAATTCAGCTTGTATGTTTAAAAGACGTCGTCCTGACTGACACGCAACTTTTTTAACGTATTTTTTTATGCAACTCAAACGAAGTTGCTCAACTAGTATAAAAAATACAAAAAAAACTAAGTTTTTGAAGGTGTCCGTGAACACGCTGTCTCCGCGTGACGTCCATAATTTTTGTTTTAATTCCCGACACGCAAGCGGCCTAAAGTTATGTAAGTCTTTCTGAAAGTTTCTAGAAGTTTCTAGAACTTTCCCGACGTTCGTCGCGCGTCTCGGTAGGTACAGTGATCCAGAATATGCATTTTATAAAGTACCTTTACATATTTTAAAATTCAGAGACAGAAAAATAAGTGAAAATATTTTTAAATGAAAAATAACTGAAGAACACATTTTAAGAGTTATTTTCTTGAAAGCTCAAGAAGCAAAATATAATTTAAACCAACTTCTAAAAAGGAGGAGGTTCTCATTTCGGCATTTTTGTTATTGCGGAATATTTCTTTTATTTTATCAACCGATTTAGAAAAATATTTATTTTTGTTTGAAAGTATATATATACCTATACTTTCAGATTGGTCCCATTGAAATTTAATTAAAATCGATTCAGTAGTTTAGTTTTAAATCAAATAACTGAAAAAAATGTGTCATCAAAGTAAACGAAAATGTGTATTCTGTTTTACTGTGATTTTTCAATAGTATTTACCTACGGTCACTAAGCAGTTTAATTGAAGTCGATTGTAGACATTTTTTTTAAACTTTGATTTTATGTAAACAAGACGAGCTAGGCTCCTGATGGTAAAAAACCACGCCTGTCCATAAGCGGCTTTAGGCTCACTGTTGTAGGGCTCGTCCACTTGGAGATATTTTGGTCATGACTCTCTTTTTTTGGTAATTTTGATAAGCACAGGTTCCCACAATTTTATCTACTTTGAGATACTATTTATACTACTTAAGCGTCGATGATACACAAGCTGATTGTTGGTGTTTTTAAACGCTAGCGTGTGAGCGTGTTACTTTTGGGAAGGATTGTTAACAAGCTGATTGGAAAAACGCCGATGACACTGGGTGACTTTATACGCTAAAAGCAAAGTCGCTGGAATGTAGCGTGTCAAAAAGCCGTGTGTCATCGTACTATTAGCTAGAGTTCTAAAAATGTAACTAAGTAAAGTAGCTTTGTGTAAAAGAAATATTGCAATATACGAAGATGGCGGTTGGCACTCTGCATAATGTATGCAGGATCCAATATTCTGAGCAAAATAGTTTCGATACTATAAAGTTGTTTTGGGTGTTGGGTAAAACGGAATCTGAAATGGTTTTTAAAATGATGAGATTTTCGTATGAACTTATCTTCCATATTGGTAGCTAAATTTTACGAAGATACATCAAAATATAACCTTTTGATGATAAGTAATATAGCACGCCCACTTCTGGACGTAGATCTCTCCCATGATTTTTTTTTTGGATGGAAGTTTAATGCAGTTGGCCGCAGATGGTCGTTACTGCGATATCGGATTCTACTGCGACACTGGACTGTATTGCGATTTCTCATTCACCGTCTGTAAGCTACAACAGAAATTTACTACCCGTCCATAACTAGATTATTATAGGTAGAGCCTTACTACTACTACTTACTTTACCTTAAAGTTAATAAATACTGATAACTCAACTGCCGTAATAATTTCTGACGCTTTGATTTTATTATATGACATTCACATAACTAAAATGACTTAGAAAATCCTGTTTGATGGTTTTGTGACACTTTTTAATAAATTTTGTTAGCTTACAGTCGTTATATTGGCTCTTTTGACATTCAAAGTCGCCTATTAGCACTCGCGTGACCAAATCTAACGACACCTTATTTGTCAAAATCCATCCATCCGTTTAGGCTGCAGGGCGGTGCATAGAGTCAGACAAACATAACCCTCCTACTTCGCAGTTGCATAAAAAACCAGTGTCTACTAGTACTGCAAGTTGTAGGGAAACCATGCACAGGTGAAAATTACAAGCCTGTAAAGTAATTAAGTGAGATGTAGTATCTCTCACCAAACTTATAGTGATAATTTGGTCCGTACACAGTGTAATCCTATTACAGTGTTCCCACGACATCTCGCTAAAGTGTTCTCCAGCGTGCTGTTAGTTCGGTTTCAGACTAGCGTATTTTTGTCGCGCGTATAGTTCTGATACAGATATTCCATTTCACGAAGAAGGTTTGGCCTTGGTTGTAGTAGTGACACGTAGGTACGCATTCGCGTCATTCGATGCCGCGTCGCGATCGTGACTGAATGCTCCCGAGGTTACGCACACTAACTTAAGGTGCATGTACACTAACAACAATACAGGTCAAACCTTCATCGTGAAATAGAATAACTATACTCGGATGACGACACCGTGGCTTAGTTGGTAGTGACCCTGCCTACGAAGCTTGGTGTTCCGGGTTCGATCCCCGGCCGGGGCAAATATTCGTGACGAACACAAATGTTTGTTCTCGGGTCTTGGATGTTGTGATGTCTTGTATGTGTCCATGCCACCTGCGACACAGGGAATCCTAGTGCAGGGGTGTGAGTGTGTGAATGTTATGTTATGTTATGTTATGTTATTTGTACTCGCGAAATTTCAAAATCCGAATGTGCGTGTACCGGCATTTACGCTCGGTTTTTTCAAGCGAGTGTCAGCAGCATGAGGCGTCTCTCGCTCGCGGCTTGTCGCGCGTATACGAGATGCAAAAAACAAAAAATGAGCGGCGAATCCGCTCGGTTAATCCGCTTATCTGAAACCGCCATTATGAAAGTTTTAAAGTTGACGAGTGGCAAAGCTACAACCAAGCTTTGCCGCTCCTGCCGAGCTTTTGGCGGCTAATTATGCTTACACGCAATATAATGTGCATGATAAATGAACTATTTTTTTATAAAAATATGAAACTTTACTTTATTTTACTATTCCCATTATCATTTCGTTGTGGCGCTGCCGTTCGCTTTGAGAGATTAGCAACAAAATTATACTTACACGCAAGATAACATGCTAAATGTTCCTTCTACAGCTCGGTTAACGAAAGCTGGCGCTGTCAAAGTACTAATGCAAATTCACTACACTTTGACAAATTTATTATTATTTTTAAAATTATTGTTGGAGGACGTGGTGGCCGAGTGGATGAGGCCCTTGCTTAGCGATCCGATGGTTGCGGGTTCGAATCCCGGTGGCAGTCATGCGTAAATGGGTTTTAACGGTCGAAAAAATCTATGTATGCATCCCATGTTCTCGCAACGGTGAAGGAAAACATCGTCAGGAAACCGGCATGTCAAAGGACAAAAAAAAATGTTCTATGGCACGTGACATCCACCAATCCGCATTGGGTCCGCTGGTGGATTATGACCCATTCGCTCTCCTGCCGAGAGTAGGCCTGAGTCTCAACATTATAGGCTGATTATGCTATTAAAATTATTTATTGCACAAAATATAAATTACATTGCGCAATGGGCGGGCTTAATGCCTAAGGCATACTCTGCTAGCCAACCCTTGTAGGGTGGTACAGTATGGTTAGCGTGCTACTTATTATATATCTTATTATATAATTATATATTATATATCTATTATTTAGTATGATAATTTTGCCAGGTCACAATAGGGTAACGCCGCGCTCTTATTCACAAACACTATTAAGCGCACGTGTGAATGTGTTGTACATGCCAGCTTTTGAAAATATACTTGTACCTACATGATGTTGCTCTGTTTATTTTCCGCAATATTGAGCATGGAACAAAGGTAAATTCCGAACATTGTTCTAGATGGCAATGGCGGTGTGTGAAATGTTTGAAAATATTTTTTTTTTTATATAGTTTATATTAAAGTATTAACATAAATTTATGTAGCTTAATGCTAAATAAATGCTAAAACAGAGTTTAAAACTTATGAAGAAAAATGTATTCTTTAAAATTCAAAGCAAAGTGAAACTAAAACCAACCAGACAACCTGTTAGGTGTTAACAAAGACGAAATACCAACTTATTTTAAAAGTACCACATGGATCTCATTAGCACGTTCCTGAAACACTGCAAACTATCAAAAATGAGCGTTATCACGCTTTCTTAAAGCTCACTTTCGCAAAATACTGATGCTGCACCAAAAGCTTGAACTTGACAGATACTAACGGTAGAAAATGGTGTGGACTGGAAAAGCTTTCACTGATATTCAGGGGCGACGTGCAATGGACTCTTTATTAAGAGTTTACGATCGGATCCTACGTGACGATGCTTTGTACCTATTTGTAGCAAGTAAGAGGAGAGGAAATAGGACAGGACTGAAGAGAACTTCGTGTCCAAGCAGTCTTCAGTTAGTTGCTTCTTTGATGCGTTCGCCGCCAATAACAACGGCACACAATATACGCTTTGTTTTTATTTGTAAATAAATAATTATTTAAGGCATTTCAGACGCACCATTTAACTCTAAACTTAACAGAGCTGGTACTTTGGGAACCAGATAACTGATAGAATACTTAAATACGAGATGGTGGTCAAACACAAGCTTTCAAATAGTAATTTTTCGTTTTTGTAAATAAAATTTATACATGGAATACATAGAAAACACCCAGACTTAGGGCAAGATTTTTTAAGTTGTACATAATATGGTTTCAAAATTACACAATGCTGTATTGATAATGATTACGCAATATTATTTGATTAAGACGTTTATTCCAGCGGATGCACTCTTCAAAGCGGACGCGAAAAATGGCCCGATGGATATTCTAAGACGATATTGGGCACCATACGGTAACTTTAGGGTTGTGTAATACTTTCTGATGCTTAATTTGGATTGCTGGATGAGCAGTAAGGGCAATTAACTGAATGCTTGATCCTTGAAATGTAAATGTCAAATATCAAAACGATTGGAAAACTTACGTTGCCAATCCGTTGTTAATCCAATTTACATGTAGAATGACTTTAACTTATCTACTTTCCGCGTACAGCCAGCTGCACCAATATGTAGGTATACACTCTCCATCATTCACGTCCTATAGTCTCTATTGGAGGTAACAAGTAAGAGTACTTTATTAATTTGAAAATGCTTGCGTGCACTTGTATTTGCAAAATTGGAGGTAACGGGAGTGTACTATATTGGAGGTAACAGGTCTGCTAAACCATCTTGGTAGTACAGCTGACTGTACTACGTACCTATATACTTTGGCGGTCTCATCTATTTAAGTTTCGAGCTTGAGAATTCTAATAACCGTTTATTTTCATAGGTACAATCTTCTAAATAAACTTCCTAAGACTATTTCCATTGAAACTTGAAAGCTGGGATCTCGGTTTTGAGCCGATTAAAGAGATCGGTTATAGACACGTCTAATCAGAAGCTGAGATGAAATCGAACAAAGTAATATAACTTTTCAGTATTAACATAAGTTACAATCGAGCCAAGTTAAGGGTCTTCAGGCGGCAGAGCTTACCCATTTACACAAAAGTAAAGATGGTAATTATTGAGAAATTTATCAGCAAAGTGAAGATAAAAATATATATATAAAAACAAATACTTATTAAAAATTAACTTTATTTTTTTAGATGATAGTGGCTTAAATTCTGTGTATGCCTATACCACATTTTAGTCACATAAATTCAGTATAGTTTTAGCGTGATTGAAAAACATCAGTTTAACAAATAGTACCTACCAAATAACCAAATTTTTGGTTTTATACTGGGTACTTATAAGATACATTAAATAAAGCCGTGTTGGCTGAGTGGGAGGCGCCTCGAATTTCGATCCGAAGGGCGTGGGTTCGAACCCGGTAAAATAATTCTATGTGTTCATTAAACACGTGCTTAACGGTGAGGGAAAACATCGTGAGGAAACTGGCATGTCAGAGAACCTATAAAGTTCGAAAACATGTGTCAAGTGCACGAAAGGAGCCACTCCGAGGCGCACTTGAAATCTTTTCACAACACTGGTTCAAAAGAACTAGTGACACGATAAGAAGAAGCGTGATTGAAAAACGTCAGTTTATCAAATAATACGTAGAAATACATCAATCTATCCAGTCATCCAACCGAATTTTTGGTTTTATAATGGGTACTAATAAGATTTATTGTGTTTCTCAAACAAATAAATTCTGTAGATATTTAGAGAATTTATTTAGAGATATTTAGAGAGAATCAAACGCGCCAAATCCATATAACTGGGTTAATTAATTCAAACAATTCGCATTTTGAGCCTGTGCGGGATCAAACTATTTGTACAATGCCGGTTCGTAACCGGACAGCCTGTATACTAACCAAACTAAATTGAGCATAGAATTGAATGAGGTCTGCTAAATCTATTTATTCATTTGATATGGCTATAATTTTACTCGCTACTGAACACACATACTGTTGCAAAAAATCTTCACGATCAACAAATGCCCAATTTAGATCAGTTATACCATTTTCAGATTGGTGTATAATGTCTAATACATTGATTGGGTTGTCTTTCAGAAACTTCGTTTTTAAGAAACACAATTTTCTGTTTTACGGAAACAAGCTTTATAATTTGGCCTTTTGTGTTGTAAGTACTTTCTCTAATTTATAAGGAAGATAGGTAAACAAATTTTCAAGAGCACATTTTAATAAATATACCTATTTTTATATATTGATCCACGTATCGCTTTAACAAAAAATGAAACATTTTAATTTGTTATTTTGATTATTCACTGTTTGTTAATCAGTTACACTGAAACTATTAAATCTATTGGACTTTTTGGCGTCTGTAATCTATTAAGTAGTAAGTATATGCGTTGAAACAATTTTTTTATGGCTATAAATGTTAATTTTCTCTGATAACGCAGGCAAAACCTCCGGCAACAACTCTAGTTATAATTTTAAATGGCCATAAATGGCATTAACCACACAAAGATTTAGATATATATTTTGATTTAAGAGACGTGATGACGAGATGGGCTGGACCACAGGGCTGGACACATTGCTCGAATAGATATAGAACGATGGACGCAGAATGCTGGAGTGGAAACCACGACAGCACATGAGACCGCGAGGAAGACCACCTCGATGGTTTGACGACATCCAACAACACGCAAGACAGGATTGGATGACGAGGGCTCAACACCATCTATATTGAAGGCGATTGGAGGAGACCTACATCCAAAGATGGATATAATAAAATAAATAAATAAAAATAAAAAAAGCCTTTATTTCTGACCGCTTCCTAAACATAAGTGTGTTTTAATTAACCTATATTATCTACTATATTATACTTTTACTAAATTTGTTACACATCACTATCATCGCTGTCATCCTCCTCTGCAGCAGTCGCCTCTACGGCGTAGGCCTCCTTTAGATCCTTCCATTCGTCCCTCTCCCTGGCTCTCCTCATCCACTCCGGTCCGCATCGCTGCGTAAATATGTCCCTCCATCTCTTTTTTGGTCTCCCCTGTTTTCGTTTTCCTTCTAATGGGATCAATTCTGTGACTCGTTTTGCCCACCTAGCATTTTCTAATCTACTTCCTCTACTCTACTCTACCTACCAAAGATGGATATAATAAAGGCCGAAATAATGATGATGAATAAAACATAATATAACAAATCCGACAATGTTTCTCTCCCAAATAAACGTCACGCCGTCAAACAGTTGAAAGGAGACTGATCAAATTAAATTGATACAATGACGCGAAACTAAGTTCGTTATGAATTATAAATGAAGAGAGCTTTGATGGATTCGAAATGGAATAAACGTTTGTTTTACGGAAACAGGATAAGCCCAGTGGACTTGTGAAAGTAGGTTACCACTAGTTACATTTTTAAAGTTTTGTTTTATTTGATTAACATATTTATGGATTTTTTTACTTAATAACTATTTTAAATTTAACTTGCCTGATAATATTTATTTTAAAAAATAGTACATGTTGCTAAATTTCAAGGATTTCAAGGAGCCTAGTACTACTCGGGCGAATAAACATGACACCTGGCTCGAATGACGTTTGTGCAAAAAACAGCGTGGAATTGGATAATAATTGATAGAGAAGCTTTAGAGAAGCGGTCCTGTTATACTTGGTAATGATAAGGCTTCGCAATTAGAGGAAGAAGAAACACGGAGGGCACTGCGCGGGACAGCGGGAGAAGCATCAAGTTCCGAGCCACGTGGTAGCCAGGTGTC
This sequence comes from Lobophora halterata, assembly GCA_932526365.1. NCBI lineage: Eukaryota > Metazoa > Arthropoda > Insecta > Lepidoptera > Geometridae > Lobophora > Lobophora halterata. Next base: position 7,928,055 of record OW052012.1, read on the forward strand.
ATATTTACTCGCCCGAGTAGTACAAGGAATTCTGCAAATTTAATCTAGGTTTAAGTTAGTTTTCAATGCGTACGCAATAAATTCATAAAGCGAGCCTTACAGTAGTAAGTAGTCCCACGTAATAGCTGTCTCTAAAATCCTGAAGCAAGCTGTCTTTAAAATCCTAAAGCAATGAAATTCAATTCAATCTTGTTTTCTCGCAGACGACGACAGTAGATTTTGAAGCTTTCGCTGTCTGCCTCTGAATTACGTTTGATAAAATGAAATAATTTAATAAAAGTGTCGTTCACTCGGTTTAATAAACGTCACTATACATCAAAACTCTGTATTGTATATAATATAAATATAATATTATTAAATAAGTAAGGAAAACTTCAAAAAATTCTTCATAATGTAGTTTAGTGCGTAGTTCAAATCAGTCAAATTATTTTGTCAAAAATTCGACATATATTTTGATAAAATGAAATAATTTAATAAAAGTGTCGTTCACTCGGTTTAATAAACGTCACGATACGACGACACCGTGGCTTAGTTGGTAGTGACCCTGCCTACGAAGCTCGGTGTTCCGGGTTCGATCCCCGGCCGGGGAAAATATTTGTGTGACGAACACAAGTGTTTGTTCTCGGGTCTTGGATGTTGTGATGTCTTGTATGTGTCCATGCCACCTGCGACACAGGGAATCCTAGTGCAGGGGTGTGAGTGTGTGAATTTATAGTTTAAACATATATTTATGTTTATGTTTATGTTTATAGAATTTTTATATACATCAAAACTCTGTATTCTATCTTTTAAATAGAATATTATTAAATAAGTAAGGAAAACTTCAAAAAACTACTTCATTATGTAGTTTAGTGCGTAGATCAAATCAGTCAAATTATTTTGACAAAAATTCGACATATATTTTAAAGGAAATAAAAATTGGTACAACAAAGTTTTAAACGACGGCTTTGCTTTCCACTTAGGACTTATCCTTACATTGCAAAGCCTTCAAGAAAACGAGTGCAATTTAAAAAGGATGCAATCATTAAGTACATATTAATATTACCTTAGAGTTAAACGTTCACATCTTTTTCACAAAAAAATTGGATTTTTCAATTTTGATTTTGAAAATCGATATTTTAAAATAGGTACTAACTTACCTATGAAGAACAGAATTAAGTTTTGGCGGGAACATGAAAAATGGCGCATGGCGGCATTAAATTAATTGACAAAACTTGTATAACTTTGAGTGTTTAAGTGTAAAAACGGTGTTTTTTTATCCATTAAGTGCTCGTGAGCGTGTATGAGTGTTGATGAATAGTGTAATGCTGTAAAACGTGACTTTTCGTGTTGCCTCCAAAACTCCATAGAAGCCTCTAGTAAAGTCGCAACCACCACTACTTTACAGGGGCATGACTTGACTTATGACAAAATAATCTCTCCAATTACTTGACACTGGCTATATACCTTTGATGTGAAGCCAAAACCGAAGAACTTAGGTTCTTCGAAAGAAAAAAAAAAGAACAGAATTCTAAGTATTTATTCACTTGATAGCATTAGCTTTATTATGTTTAATCTAAATCTAGGTAAGTATTTTTGTTTTTCACGCGTATCGTATACCAATCCCAGTGTGTAATAGTGCGTAGGTATTAGTCAAATAAGCCTTAAACGTATAAAGTAACTTCTCGTAAATAACGCCTGAATCCTGTCCCAATGATTGATGATCTATCTATTGGTTTAATTAATCTTACTCAAGGCCGGGCTGTTCCCGTTGATTACCTTGCGCCTAACCGCGAGAATTTGGCGTGGGCCTCGATCGTTTGACAATAATTGACTTTGTAGTTTGTGGACTTTGTAACCAGCACCCTGAGCGTGTAGCCTCCGCGTTATCCCACAGGTAAGTCCTCACGTACGCACATGCTCAAAGTTTATACGTTCATTCGCCAGTTCCATAGATACAAGTGGAGCTGCGAAGGGCTTGAGCTTTATTACACGTTATATATTAGTGTTTGTAGGGTAGCCATGATGAAACTTGCTCGTCTAGCATGTATCTGTGTAGAGACTTACCATTACGTGACTCTATCACCAACATTTCTGACTATCGTATTCGTATAGAATCCGTCAAAGAAGATTTACCATTCAGTCAGGGACTCTGGGACGGTTCCGATAGGAATATTGTCAAAAGTTTTGTTATACCGTTTTGAGTCAAAACTAAAGACTATTTGACATGTACTGTACATAGGCGAAGAAAAAACCATACCTAGACAAGCTTTATGCCAAAGCTGCAGTTTCCAGTACTAATACTGCTTACATACATGCCTTTAAAAAATACCATAGAACTTGTAAACTACGTTCGATACAAATACGATTTTATAAATAGTTTTGTGATACCGCTTTAAAAATACCTAAATAGAAATATCAGTGAAAGGTTACTAGACGAATTTCGTACCAAATTTACCACATTAATACTAGAAAAACAAAATTTATTGCAGCAAACTCCTTAGAGAAAATTTCATTCAAAAATTGAACAACAAGAAAAAACATAGACTTTTCGAGAAAACATGAGGTGAATAACAGAATAAATTTTCATAATAAAAGTTAACTCTGCGCATAGTAACACATTGATTTTTAGTATTGTTTTTATGTATATTTTTTCTACTACCTAAGGTCTAGATTTATAAAACAGAAAACAAGACAAGCATGCCCTAAGTTAGTCAAATAAAGATAATACAAGATGGCTGGGGGTGCACAGAACAAGTAAAGTTAGAACTGAAAAACAAATAAATAATTGACCGTCTCCATACTGGTTGTCTGGAAGCGATCGCTTGATAGCGATAAGACCGCCCATTGTACTAAATATTTTGTAATGTTTCCTTCTCTTGGTTATTGTTATTTTTCTTAGGATGTACAATAAAGCATTTTCATACATTAATTCATTCATTATATAAAAAATATGTCATTTAATTAAAATAAAATTTTATATTGTCGTGTGCGGTAGAAATAGTTTTTCGTAGACTTACGCGATTATCACACATAGTTATTTGATTATAACGGGTATTTATCGCGCTCGCCTCATATGTTTTTGTGTCCCGACGTTTCGACTGTATTGCAACAGCCGTCAACCCGTGACCACGGCTGTTGCAATACAGTCGAAACGTCGGGACACAAAAACATACGAGGTGAGCGCGATAAATACCCGTTATAATCAAATAACTATGTGTGCGGTAGAGTCAGTACATATCAATAAACAAATATTATTGGTATTAGTTTTTGGTATTTAGTTCTCACTTTCAGGTTGGTGGTAACCTCTCACGTAGATATCACAAAAGTAAGAAAATAAGACGTAAAAATTAGAAACTCGTGTTTGAACACAATGCTATCTAGCCCCAAAAAAGCAGAGCTTTTATTACAGAAACCAGATGACTAATAGAACACGTATTTATTTTGTTCTAGTTGACACCCGCAACTTTATTTGCGTTGCGAATTTTCAAAATTCTTTACATAATACTAACTTTCACCTTCTGACAAACACATCATCCAAGTTTCAAGTCTTTACGTCCCGTGGTTTGGCCTATGTGTTGTAAGTCAGTCAGTCAGTCAGTAAGGTCCAAGCTTTTTATACAGGGCGTCCCATGGATATACCACATGGAGGGCCTTGAATATTGTAGATGGAACATTTTACTGAAAGAAGACATTATTTGAATTTAAAAAACAAATTTTCAGTTATTATCATTTCCCTATTATACAAGAACCAGTATGAAAGTGTCCACGATCCAAAATCAGAACTTAGACGTATTATTCTAAGTATCCACCAAAACAAGATCAAAAATCGACAGGGAACGAAATAATGAAAAGAGTAGAGTACTTTGTATTCATCAGGAAGGGAAAGGACTCATTTTGAGCATATGATAAATTGATTAATTTTGTATTCAAAATATTAAAATTCATGGTCTTCCTTTTATTTGTGAAATTTATGCTTATTATATATATTAAATATGCTTATTTAGCAAAAATAATCCTTATGATGAAGCCTTTAGAAGGGTGATGGCATATCCGTGGGACGCCCTGTTTAGGTATAAATTTACATCCAGACTAATAAATAAAAATATTTATAATGAAATAGAATCATAAATAATTTATTTCAACGTTTGTATTCTTCAAATACCTATTATCTTTGTATTTTTTAAGTAAGTTCTAGAACAACAATCCTGCTCGTACAAAGTCATCAGTTCCCGTCTAGGTTTCTTGTTGCGTACTATCGATATTACTCAGGAAGTTGAAGATCGATGTGGAACAGTGCAGAAACTCGGAAATTACCAGCAACTCACAAAGCAGTTACTTACTTGTAGTTCGAGTACTTCCGGCTAAAGGACTTATTTTAGTATACTTATAATTGTTACAAGTTTCTGCCTCGTTACTTTGCTTTTGTATTTTAAACACGGTTAAGGTGACCTTCTAATGTTGGCAACCGGCGACCAGCGACCGACAGGCGACCGCAATGGATCGCGCGACGCCTTGCTTTGTATGCATTTATATGTAGCATTTTCCGCTGCACGCGAAGCGATTGCTCCGTCTAGCGCCGCATTTCAAATTTTGTATTTCTTCGGCTACCAGGACCGTCTGTCGCCTGTCGTAGTCGTCTGGTCGCCAATATCGGAAGGCTATCTTTAGAGAAGTCGTATTCTTTTTCTACACTTTTGTTTTACAAAGTACATAGTCTACGTTCAAGGAAAGATACATGTACATTGTACATTACTACTGCGCCCGCGGCTACACCGGCTTTATATCGAAGTAAAAATTAGCATAGGACTTTTTAATTATTAGTATTAGTTTAATAGTTTCGGTGGGATTGAGTAACTTACTTTCATCCGATACAACATTTTCAATTATAAAATTGTTAGGCCGGTACTCTGTTCATAGCAAATCCCTAGAAAAGTCTTAATTATACTATTTACTTATTATGAACTGTTTATATGTTCAAAAAAGGACCCCTCCTTTCAGTGTTGAAAAAGTCTTGAAATCCTGAAACATGATTGTGTTTGTTTGTTTTAGTCAATGAGTCGTTGTGCCAATTTTTCAAAAACTTTAACCCCCCGTTTGGACCCCTTGGGGTGCGAATATTTAAAATTCCTTTCCCAGTACTCATTTTCACCTCTTGCCAAACACATCCTCCAAGTCTCTACGTTCAGTGGTTTAGCCTACATGTTGTCAGTCAGACAGTTAGGTTCAAGCCTTTGAATCATATGACTTTAGAACACAAGGTTATAAAATACAATTTCACGCGTCCGCAGCTAAGCTATCGAATGCTCACTCAACGGCTCATAAAAGTGCATTTTCCGCTATTTTCTTGACTAGACTAAACTGCACTTTACAGTGCCAATGCCGCACAATTTCATAGCTAAGCGCAATCAGTTTCAATGAGATGAAAATGTGCAATGAAATTAGCATAGCATGCATAATAGCGAGCATTAGCCACCGCTCGTTAGGTTAGATAAAGATACTTCACTTTTCGCTTCAGCATAAGCAAAGTATTGTACATTCTTCAAGCTCCATAACTTGTATGTGTATCTGAAAGTTCTTTAACCATAAAACGTTCTTATTCATTCATTCATTCAAAGCAGTGTGGAATTACAAGTACCTACAGTTAGTAAGAGTTTATTTCCATAACACATCTTTTACTTTTCCGCAGATAAAATAAAAAAATTGTTAATTGAATTTTATAAAAAAATAACGTGAATAGATTGATTCTGATATTATTTAAAATCGGATAAAAAGATAAGTCACAGAATGAAACGACAATACGATTCGTGAATTTCTCCTCCATTTATAAATTCATTTAACTAACACGAAGTCAATAAAAATTATAAAAAAAAAACTTGAGTTATTGCAACCCACATAATGAAAAAAAAAACTGAAAATAAAACGCATACCTACATAGGTGATTTACCTAGGAACTAGGTACATTATGAAACTTTCCTTAGTTTTTCAGGCGCACAAAAGAAAAGCTTACCTATAATTCATAATTCGTTTATGTTCCATTTCAAGCACTTATATTAAAATAATATAACATATTTTTTATTGGCTTGCTTGAGTACACAGTATGGTTTTCAGCACCTACACTAAGCTGTTATGCTTGTGTCGTAAATGCTGGTACCTTCCAGGAACATTAATGAATATTTTTTTTGGACATTTCACACAACAACGCTATCTAGCCCCAAACTAAGCAGAGGTTGTACTATGAGAACCAGATGGCTGATAGAATACTTAAATACTTTTTTTTGTAAAACATTAATAGAATACACTAATAACTCTAGCTCTAGCTATAGAATACTCTAGCTGTCATCAAAGATATTTATTTTATTAGTCTCCTATGACGCGCCTATTACATTATTTTGTTAGTTTCTTACATCAAGATTTTCTGTAAGCGACAGGTCACGTCCTCTGATATAAGGTAGTTTACATGGCGACCTAAGTGCTTGCTGACCGTCATTTTCTTTTTCAATCCTGCAGAATCGCCCCCAAAGGTCGAACTCCACCTGCGGCCTACGCACGTTCAAATCTGAATCGTGATTTTAGCTAAGCCTTTTTTCTTACCTACTTGCTATTACAATTTTTTTTTTATTTTAACTAGTAACACGACGACGCTTTTTTGATGGTAAGATATTACACAATTCCATGACCAAAATAGTGTTACACAGGACATTGGATTACATAACATAGCCCGGTGCAAAAGCCCTGCTAAAATAGCGCTCATTTACTTCGAGCCATTCTGATGTCCAGTCTCGAAAATCTTATTTAGTATAAGCTACTGTGAGTATTTCTTGAATTTGAACACAGCAATGCGTACAACTTATACCTAGCACTGAAGCCCGATCACGAACTTTCACGTTAACGTTATCGTAGCGTATCCGTTATCGAGAAGTTAACAGTTTGTGTGATTATTTTTCTAAACGTCTTAAAGTTTGTAATCGGGCCTCTGGTTTTTTGTAATCCACATTTTACACGGAGAAATAAATCTCGTTATATCTACTTACTGAAATTGTAGTTGAATTTGTGACAGCGAGAATAATTTAGTAACGATTACAATAATAATGATTCCTGCTAACGAAATTTAGTAACGATTACTATACAATAGTTCTAGAGAACAAAAGTTATTAAAGGGTACAAGAAAATATATCTATTTTGCGGTTTTTAAACCAAACCTTTTGAGATTAATTATGCTGGCGATTTTAGAGTGTGTGTTTTGAGTTTTGAAAGTACAGTGTCTAGGGCGGCTGAAAACGTTCTACTGATTTCCGAAGGCAATTGAACACCACCTACCTTATGAACTCCAGCTTGTGCAGCTCCTGGCTTGTTGGTTTGGTGACAGGCAAGGTCCTGTGGACTCGCACGGCGAGTCCAGGTTCGAAAAGTCTTTGGAAAAGCACACAGCACGGCTATGAACCCGCGACACTTCACTAGTATCAAAATGTTGAGATGCAAATTTGGCACGACCAAAAATGGAGGGAAAATCGACGGATTTTGAGTAGAACGTCCACACGCATCCGATCACAGTGACTCCCGCCAATGCACTGAAGAGCCTTTATCTCTTCATGTTCGGGCCGGCGGTGATTTACCAAACTACCCTCAAAATAATAATAGAAACGCAACACCTATTATAGGTTACTATTTTGTCTCGCTATCCCATTTTGTTTCTCCGTGTAGAGTAGTTCTGCCATTCCCTATCCCTATACATATACATAAAAAGATAGTGAACATTTTATCCAGCACGTATAGTATGACATTAGTCGCTACTCGCTACCACAAGCGAACGTGACGTCATTTCGTTAATTAAGCCATAATTTGCTGCGACATCCATTGCTTGTCTGTGCTTACACGAATCCAGCACACCAAACATGTTACAATCATCGGGAACCTATGAGTTTCACCTTGGTTTAATGGTTACTAGATATGACACAATAAAAATATAAACATTGTCTTCGAGTACAACGACCCATTATATAGAGTAAAAGGTAACGTACTTGACGTTACCTACTACAATGACTAATATAATAAAAATTAATACAATGACGCTATTTATAACCATCATCTATCCGAAATGAGATGTATAAGTTTCTAATATAATATTTGCAACTCTGTGTTTGGCAAAGAAGTTTATAGGTAGTATTATTATGTAGTATTTATAATAATCTTCTTCCAATCCAGGTACCATGCGAGCGAAACTGCGGACTATAGCATTAACCGAATATTTAATATAATAAGGTATTTTACCTTTTTATTATTAAATAAAGAGTTTAAAAAGATTAACCTGCGTGGTAACTACACAATAACTGACGACACCATGGCTTAGTTGGTAGTGACCCTGCCTACGAAGCTTGGTGTTCAGGGTTCGATCCCCGGCCGGGGCAAATATTTGTGACGAACACAAATGTTTGTTCTCGGATCTTGGATGTTGTGATGTCTTGTATGTGTCCATGCCACCTGCGACACAGGGAATCCTAGTGCAGGGGTGTGAGTGTGTGAACGTTTAATAACTAAGTTTCAGTTAAATCGTTAGCTGTAAAGTTTAGACGTAAAATAAATTAAAAGATTTCAGTCCCGTTGAGAAAGGCTCCTATCCCAATGAATAGTGTAAAAGACCGTTACAGAAAATCCCTAGATTTCCCGAGTCACATCAAGCAGTCTGCAGTACCTTATCAAATGTGGTGAAGCTTGGATTTAATCTTATTCTTATCGTGCTAGTTCTTTCGAACCAGTATGGTCAAAGAACTAGTGATACGATAAGATATATATATAGATAATTTACATCCAATCCAATATGACTAATATTGTGATTTAATATTAGTCATAGACATGATTAGTTAAACAAGAGTGGGTATAAAAGACCGCAACTAAAAATCTCTACATATTAGACTCGGATTTAAGTGCGTAAACACAAAGGACAAAGGTAGATCAACGCTGGTAGCCTGCTTCCTACGTGTACACCCTACGTGGAACTCTCTTCCTGTAGCTATCCGCAATTCCACCTCCATTGGGGTCTTCAAATCCAGACTATCTTGTCACTACATGGCACTCCAGAATACTTGAGCATTTTATTTATTATTTATTAGTGTATTTTGTATAATATCGTAAGTATTATGTTAATAAAATAAGCTTTATACTATTTTCTAGCACTACCACATCTCCATAATACGCAGAGGTTAGCTGGAAGAGAATGCTAACTAGCATTAAGTTCGCCTATGTACTTGTTTTTTACTTTGTGCAATAAAAAGTAAAAGTAAAAAAAAGTAAAATGTTTTATTGTCACAAAAATGATACATCAAGTACATACAAATTTAACAAATTCTAAAAAACTTAAATAAGGATCGTACCACAGTGGGCTCTGTTCCCCGCACTAGGTCTAAAAAGCCTGTATAGCGGGGTCACAAGGACACGCCGGCGGACTCTCTCTAATTTTGGTTTAAGTTTATCAATTAGATGATACACAATGTTTATGGACAATATATACTTTACAGTGCAAGATGGTTTGAAAATTAATACCTATACTTAACGTAACTTTGAACATATAGTAAAAACAATTTTAAAATAAAATAGACTAGGAGCGTTTGTAAGCTTGTATGTATGTATGTAATGTGAATGTGGGTGAATAAAGAAGTGCGTGTGAGTATGAATAAGTGTGTGTAAGGAGTGTAGGTGTGTGTGTGTGTAAGTGTATGTTTCTGCATGATAATGGAAAGAAAGAAGCATTTTCTATCTATCTATCTACACCCTAAGATACCGCGTCTAAAAATCCCATTTGTTTTTCGTGTCAAATCCAGCTCTAGTTTTAGTATCTGTGGATAGTTTGAACGTGATTGATGATGTGGCGCATCAAGCCGAGTGACGCCGGATCATCGCTGGTGATTGATTGCGCCTTGAGCCGTGGATCCTTGATTTACCTATGTTTTGACATCGTACTGATCAAATGCAAATGCGAAGGGTCTTAAAGATTTAAGTTCACATGTGAAATTTGCAAACATTAATTGCGCGGCCTTGCGACTTCATTAGTGTTTGCCAAGCAGTCATACGTGTTAATAACTGTGTTCCGAATTGAAGAGACAGTGCCCTTTAAACCGGCACTTTAAAAACATTCACTAGTGAAATTACTGGGCATTCGGAACTTATTAAAAAATGTTTCTAATTGGACGAGCGATATAGCAGAGTAACACAGGCTTTTGTGGTTTATTGTCCTGTGTAGAGCACTGTTCGGGCCAGGCGTGATCTCCTATCATTAGGAGAGCGCCTAACTCGTCTAGTTAGGCGCTCTTTAGATGCTTTGACTCAAATTTTCTTTCGCGAATCAGCAAGCGTAGTATATATGATGCCTACCAGCTAACTGGACTCACGGCAGAAGGCAGAATATGGATGCGGCGAGCCGAAGACAGGGCACGATAGCGTTAATTGGGAGAGGCATATGTCTATTGTGATAGGCTGATGATGATGATGAAGCTTAATTTTAATGACTACATAATAGTTTCAGCTCTAAATAATCAAGGTTTTACAAAAACATAGACAACTGACTTTAATTGAACTGTTTTAATGACCGTAAACACTAGTGAAAAGTCATAGGGAAGCAAAATACGCAATTTCGTTTACTTCGATGACATATTTTTGTCAGTTATTTTCATAATAAAGACTAAACTACTGAACCGATTTTGATGAAATTTCTATGGGACCAATCTGAAAGTATCCTATAAAACAAGATTTTTCAAATCGGTTTATAAACAACAAATTCTGAGGTAACAAACATAAAAAATACCCGAATTGATAACCTCCTTTTTTGAAGTTGGTTAAAAAGAGTTTTAGGCGGCGCGATCAAACGATACGATTTGGTCGCGCGATGAAAATTAGCTATATGAATGATCGTACGATTTAGTGTATTCAATCTCGTCGTACGACCAAATCGTATCGTTTGCTCGTACGATTTTATTTTAAGCCAATTAGGACAGCGCCTTAATGTCAGATTTTTTTTTTATTTCATGACTAAACACACTTTAAAGCGGTTTAAGATCTTAAATCGCAGGAATTACGTCTCTGGATTTGTTACTTAAAGTTGCTTATATTAACAGATTGCGTCTTTAAGGTAATAGCGCGTCTATCCAGTATATTCAGACCTGGCGTTTTCGTGAAGGATAAATGGATGACAGCTCATGCCAGCTGGTGGATGTAATCTCTAGTAAATTGAAACGTAACATCAAGACATTGTATTTAGAAAAAGGTAATTTAGGCAGTGCGATACGATTTAACAAAAAATCGTTAATATTTAGGAAAAAAGACGATGGGATTAAATTTCATAATTACATTATATCCGGTTTAATTTATTTAATAATACATAGGTACTTACATAAGTTTTAAAACGTTTGTGGTAATAGTTTTTCGTAGACTTTCGTGATTATCACATATAGTTATTTGATTGTAACGGGTATTTATCGCGCTCATCTCATAGGTATGTTTTTGTGTCCCGACGTTTCGACTGTATTGCAACAGCCGTGGTCACGATTTGACTGGCGTATTGGAGCTACCGTCGCGGTGAAATGAGGTAATTACCCTCATTTTGGTCATTAAAAATGTTCGGTCGGTACACTACACTGACGACATCCGGACACTTAAGCGGTATTTTACAAAAACATAAGAGGAGAGCGCGATAAATACCCGTTACAATCTAATAACTATGGGTTTTAACTATTCAAAAATCGGATCGTTCCAAAATCGAATCGTCTGTGTTAAATCAGGTCGGTTCTATGTAGTAGTGTAAATATACTTAATTAAATAGGAGTAAGCTTTGAAAGGGATTTGTGTTATAAACCTACTCGCGTCGCATCGCCAAAAATCTTTGAATATTTCACAATACCTACGGTTTTATAGGCATTTTGAGAGGACTTAAACTTTTTTTAGTTTTACTATTGAACATGAATAAAAAATTAGAGCATTTATTTAATAATTTAAATATTATAGGAATTTTAATTATTGCAGACACATTTAAAACTAAAACTTACAATTTATTTGGGCTACACGTATTGTTGGGAGTTATTATAGTCTAATCACAACCAAAATCTAAGTATTTCGACTTTATTGGGTAGGTAATGTAGGTAAAGTAGGTACAGACAGCGTCAGAGATAAGTATCCCCCTTGCACAAGACACCCAGCTATAAATCCTTTCAAAAAAATGTAATACTTAAAATTATTTTTATTTTTACATACGGTTATACAAATATAATCTATTTCTTAAAGGCAAAACTTCTCCATTCGCCGCAACGGTGATTTTAAAGGGATTTGAAGCTGGGTATAATAGTGCAAGGGGGGGTACTTATCTGTGACGCTGTCCTATATACAATACCTATCAATAGACAGATAAAGTCACCGGGGATCAAACTTTGATGTATTTTAGGTACCGCATGCCACTGGGAGATAAATTATAAATGTTATTATCTATACATATTCACAAATTTAGCATAGATTTGAATTTATAATTTTGAGTATATAGTATGAGTAGTTAGGGATTAGAGTGGGAAGAAATAAGTCACGCACTCATTGCTTTAGATTAGAATATTCAGCATATATTATATTGATCCCACATGGAATGAGCTTGAAATACGCTTTTTATATCCTGACTCTTGTACTAGGTGTATACGATCAGGACATCAAACTACTACTGTAATTAATAAATACTTAGTTCGTAACTTACCATGACACACTTACTTATACAAAAATATATTATATCTTTGAACAAATTACCAGGTGTTTGGTAACTCCGCGCCTTCAAAGCGACGAAGTTTGATTGAGATCTGTCCTTTAGCTGAAATTTAAACGAAAGTTGGCAAGTTATTAGAAAACTTGGATACCATTTTATAATAAAGGGATAAATGGTGCCTGCTGCCGGCGATGCGGTTAAGCAACTGAGTTAAAACTTTTCGATTCGATTTACTTCCATCACTTGATTCCAAAGATCTTGTAACCGATATTTTCGGGTTTTTCTTTTTCACAACCAATTCAAAACATCGAATTATTAAATGCGAATGATATTCAGTTAAGTAAATATAAATACCTAAAATTTACTTGAGTGCTGTCCTTCAAAATACGAAGTTCCCTAAAGGAAATATATAAATAATAAATCATCCGCTTTAATATATTTTTTTTTAAATATTTTGCACATTTCACACAGCGCCATCTAGCCCCATACCAACCCAAACTAAGCATAGTTTGTACTATGGGGACCAGATAACTGATGATATACTTATATACTTTTTTTTTGTAAATACATAACATAAGATATAATATAGAAAACACCCAGGCTCAGTACAAACACCGATGTTCACCACACCAATGTTTGTCCTGAAGCGGGAGTCAAACCCGCGACACCGGCGTGGCAGTCCGACACACTTGCCACTTGACCATCCGTGTCGTCAAATTACCTATAGATGAGAATAAAGTGTTTGTTCAAATACTATAATGAGCTTAATGTGCCTTTTATTTTACATACATTGCCCAAACACATTTGTGGCTGTATCACCAAAATGTTTGATAATAGAATTCGCATCAAATCCGTAACAGAAAGGTTATCAGTTTGTATGAAACTTAAATCGTCACACAAACTGTTGACTTATCTGTGACAGATTCTGTACGAATACGATAATCTGGTCAAACATAAATTCAAATATCGGCCGTTATTTCGAAGATATCTCGGTATATCAATCCACGCCAACTACATCTGTCAAGAGCTCTAAACGCAATTTATAGTCCAATCTCTCAATAGTTATGTGACCACTATAAGGCCCAGAATCCTGCACTCCGCTATCTCGCTCGCACATTTGTACATTTAAAAAAATATAAATGGCAGACTATAAATTTCAAACAAGCTTAAAATTAAAAAAAATTGATAACCCAACTGCGAAATAATTATACATTCATTGTCAATTCATTATTCCAAATTAAATTTAAACATTTAACTATTAAACAAGTAATCTCCTTTCAAATACCTTCGTTTTGATACCCCAGTCGATGGTTTAGGTAAACAAAAATGATGAACGACTTACTATTAAGCTCCAAAAACCCGCCATTTTGATTAGGTTTTTTTTTTAAATTCATTAAAATCACTCGTATGATCAAGACGAATCTAACGATACCTTAATTGTCAAAATCCATCCAGCCGTTTGGAAGATACGAAGTAACAAAGAAAATCACATACACACATACATACATATAGTATACATACAAGATACGTGTGAAAATCATAATCTTTCCTTGGCAGTTGGGTAAAAAGTGGAGCGCTGATTTGATTAGGAATATTTTACGGCGCGGGATATCCGTTTCCTTAATTGATAACTTCAATGTTTTTATTCACATCATCCGAAACCTCAACAGCATTTCAGGCATCTATGGACGAACGTGATGTTGTATTTTATTTTTATTTATTAGATAATATATTATTTAGTTACTAAATTACACAGATATAATCGTACCTATGTACAAAATTAAATACCTAAATTTGAAGTAAAGTGTTAAGTGAAAACTTCTATAAGCGCGTTAAGGCCAATCCTCTTTCTTTAAGAAGAGAAAGACTTTAATTTAGATTTTATACGTGTTTTAAAATTAACCCTACTAACTTTAAAACACCTATAAAGTCTAAATTAAAGTATGAAATCTTTCACTTTTTTTGTTGACGAAATCAAAAAACATGGACAAAACGAATAGTGTGAAGAAATTACTATAATACGGCGTACTTTTTGAGTATTTGTCCGAATCATTTTGTATGGAATTCGGATTTGAGGATTCCCCTAAGCAATTTATATTGTGGGTATTGAATGAGACTGAGCCGTTATGCTCGGCTATGTAATGCTCGTGGGTATAGTCGTCTCGAGTCGACTTGATAAAGTTTTCACTTATGTCATGTACATAGTTTTAAACACACACGGTTTTTTTTATCACGCTTGCTTGACTTTCAGCTCATGACGAACCCACGCCTTTTGTAGGTATTTTTCTGTTTCTGTTTATGAATCGTTCCTATCCGCTTACCGGATGACGTTATTAAATAACGTCAATATGTAATTATAGCTATTGTCTAATTTCAAAATGTATATTGTAAATGTAGATTGATGCAAGACCATATAAAAACGAGTAACGGTAACAGTTTGTCCAATTTTTACTATTTTTATTTTGAAAAATTTTGACCTATTTTTTTTAAGGCTTCCGTCGATTGGGACCACTAGGTATTGGGACCAGTACCTAGTGTTCAGTAATGGCAACTGATTATGCTTTTATTTTGCAGACATGATTGATTTTAGTTTTTAGCTCTGAGCTGTTAACTAAATGCAATCAAAACCAATTTTGTAAAAATTGAAAAAAGTACCAATATAATCACCAGACTTGGGAGTTACATAGTGTGTTCTGTTTGGTGCAATGGAAATTGATCTAAGTAAAGTTTTAGGCAGTACTTATATTAAAACATACCTATCAAAGTATTCGATTTTTCGACTTTGGTGCAAGTGGCAGCTACTGTCTTTAGTTATTACGTAATTAGCTAACCTTACAACATCTTATAGTGACCATTATGAATATTAAAAATCTTTTATGTTTTAAATAAAATAGATTGACTTCGCAATCGCCTAAACAATTTTATTCCATATATTAATTGTATTACTTGTGAGATACAATATGTTGTCATGAGCTAATTACGTAATAACTAAAGACAGTAGGTCCCTTAAGTAGGGACTTAATAAAGTAACCGGCTTGGTGTTACATGGATCTGACAATTTTTTACGGTAGAAAGCGAGACTTGCTACAATTTTTTTCAATTTTTACAAAATTGTTTTTGATGGCATCTCATTTCTTTTTGTAGATAGTCTTCCTCTTTTTCTTTTATGGTATAGGTTGATGATGATGATGATGATGATGATCTACACCTATTATTCCATTAAATTATACATAAACAGGTACTCTAATTCATTAATTGCAAATGTAACTTTGTAATACCATATAAATATTTATGCAGTTGGTGTATCTAGAAAACTGGACGGATATTACAAAATATTTTAGTTTTTCCTTGATATATACACTAAACACTAATTGCATTCTAAATTTGAAGCTTCTATGTCTGCTAGAAGTGCCTTAGACTTTTGATGATCGGTCAGTCAGTCAGTGACAAAATTAGGAATTTTGACTAGTTATAATTCTTAAACTACTGGTTCAAATTGAATGAAATTTCAAATATACCGTGTTTATACAATGCCTGCTTGGGTACTGAATTCAGACTTCTAGTTTTATCCACAACGAAGCTATAGGGGGTCGAAAATGGTCTGAACTGCTTCGAGAAAAGGATAGTACGGCCGTGCCACTTTTTACTCGACTTGGTGGTTAAGATAATAGTTTAATTCTAGTATGATTATCAAATAATTGCATTGCTTGTTTTTCAGTATTATTTTTAACTTAAGTTTGTCTTTTCGTCTATTTATATTGTTTAAGCAGATCTTAACACAAAATCTACTTAACATTAAGTGTAGACCCACATCAGATAAATTAATAATATGCTACCTATTTCCTTATTATTTATCCTGAAAACTATGGAACAAACTTTAGTCCTCGCGTTAACTGCGACAAATCCATACATTTGCTTTTGTCATGGTTAGCAGGAAATGTGTTCAATTTTGCTCTATATTTATAGTAATAATTATTCTTTCAAGCGATATGAACGCAAAATTGTCGAACTCTTCAAGATTTCAATCCCACTTCGTCAAACAAGGACATATATCACAACTGAAGAAAACAAGCAAAGAAGAATCGAAAATAAATATAAGTGCTTCAAGTATTTCTGATGGGCTAAGTTTATTAGTGAAAAAGTGTATTTCAATGCCTACCTTTGCGTTTTTGTGTACCTTTGCGGAAAGTGTTACCGCGTATAGACTTTCTTCGTCGAAACTTTTCGGAGAAAATCAGACTCAATATTTTGAAAGTTTAACCTTTTCGGTTAGTTCCAATGGAAATTACTGTGAACATTCAGAATTCCAACCATATCATGGACTTATATCTCGCAAAGGTACTAGTTTGCATTTTAACACAGAGCTCAGCTTTAATGCAACTCAGAGTTTACATCGGGGAGCAAAACTGGAAGTACAAGATCAAGAAAATGGTGCCAAACGTTTCATCGATCCTTCACTAGTCCTCCCCACTATCCATCTGTCAAATGAAACACTTGGCAGTCGTCCAGTTTACACGGGGAAAAATGTACCCCCGTACGTTTACCAGTACAGATTATCAGGCAGTAAATACCGTCAGTTGTTGGCAGGTCTAGCTCTGTACAATTTAGGTGTGATTTCTAACAACCATTCAATGTTCCTATACCACAAACGCTACGTTCCTCAACCTGATGAGATCTGCAAGTTCGGAGTGCAATATGAGAATGGATCCAAGGATGAGATGGCTATCGATTGTCGGGCCGTCACGCACTTCATCTGGACAGAGCAGTCACTATCTCAAACAAGGCAAGCTACGAAACAAATGAAAGTTCAGAGCACACAGACTCTACCTGAACTTCAAAACCGACTTGTCATTGATAGCAATTTGGAAAATAAAACATGGACTAGTCACGATCTATCAAGTGACCACGTAAAACAAAATGTGGTAACGTTTTCAACATACCAGAATCAGAATTCGTTACCCAAAGAAGAGCCCATTGAAAACAGTGATAATATTAATTCTAAGAACAGACTAGTGAATGTTCTGAGCACAGCAATAAAGACAGATGTGGTAAATGCGACAGATCCTATTTTCTACGGAAAACCGGTGAACGTGACATCAGACATGGAATGTTACGTGGTAGGAAACATAAAGTCATTGACTTCATCATCAGCAAGGGACGTGAAGAGAGCAGTACCATGTCATGTTCTTCAGAAATATACAGTCAGATCTATAAACAGCTCAACGGTTATAATGGTTAAATCTCTGATAATGGTTGCTTTTACGTTTATATTTTGTAATAATAAGTAGAAACAAAATGTAGAAATTAAATTATTTATTTCCTAAATAGTATTTTGAAGGGTCGGCTCTGTAGTTGTCTTTATACCCAGCTTACGCCGGTATCCTCCTGTGATTAAACCACTGGTGGTTTATATTATGGGTACCTATATCGTAAGTGGTTTAATCACATCTTTTACTCACCCACACATGTTGTGTTTGTGTGAGTGGTTTAATCACAGGAGAACACCGGCGAATGCTGGGTGTTAAGATCATTACAGAGCCGACTGTAGGTTCACACTGTGTTCTATAATAAACAATTTGCAAAAAAGGGTACTTACTTATAAACGTTTTCTATCAGTTATCTGGTTACCATAATACAAGCTCTTAGTTTGGGATGAACTGGATAGCGTTGTGTAACAATACATCGTCAATAATAATAAATAAATAGATCATTATTATCAAATCAATCATCATCATAATCGAAAAAAGCCTATAATGTTGCCACTGCTGGACTCAGGCCTACTCTCGGCAGGAGAGCGAATGGGTCTTAATCCACCACGCGTACCCAATGCGGATTGGTGGATGTCACATGTCATTGACCATTTTTTTTCTGTCCTTTGACATGCCGGTATTCTCGCAATGTTTTCCTTCATCGTTGCGAGAACGTGGGATGCATACCCACTTACGAATGACTGCCACCGGGATTCGAAGCCGCGACCATCAGATTGCAAGGCAAGGGCTCATCCACTTGGCCACCACGTCTTCAATAAACAACAACAAATTATATAAATATATTTAGTAATAAATCCGCTCGATTTAAAAATCGATCGAATATATTTATATAATTTGTTGATATTTATGGATTTCCGCAAAGTATCGCCTGAATCAATCAATTATTTCAATAAACAATATCAAAATCAATCAATAGATTTTAAAAATAAAATCAATAGATAATTCGGCTCGGTAAACTAACTATTCAGTACTTCAAAGGCGGATGATCCGCTTTGAAGTAGTTAATTTATAAGAGTAACCTTCTAGCAATTACTGAATGACGACACCGTGGCTTAGTTGGTGGTGAACCTGCCTACGAAGCTTGGTGTTCCGGGTTCGATCCCCGGCCGGGGCAAATATTTGTGACGAACACAAATGTTTGTTCTCGGGTCTTGGATGTTGTGATGTGTTGTATGTGTCCATGCCACCTGCGACACAGGGTATCCTAGTGCAGGGGTGTGAGTGTGTGAATGTTTGTTTATGTTAATTACTGAATAACAAAACGTATACCTATTGAGATTTAAATATCTATATCGTCATGGTGAGAAAAAATACTAAATATAAATTTGAAAATACGTTTATCCTACTTCCTACTAATATTATAAACGCGAAAGTTTGTAAGTATGGATGGATGGATGGATGTTTGTTACTCTTTCACGTAAAAACTACTGAATTTTGATAATGTAAAAAATAAAAAAATCTTTAATGAAACTTTACAATGATATAGCTAATACATCAGAATAACACATAGGCTACATTTATTTATAAAGATACCTGCGCAGTGCGCAGACGAAGTCGCGGGCACTAGAAAGGATATCATATTGACGACACGGATCGAGCGGCAAGTGTGTTAGACTGCTGTGCCGGTGTCGCGGGTTCGATTCCCGCTCAGTACAAATATTTGTGTGATGAACGTCGATGTTTGTATATAAATGTATGTATTTACAAAAAAAAAGTAGGTATACAAGTATTCTATCAGTTATTTGGTTACCATAATACAAGCTTATTAAGTTTGGGGCTAGATGGCGTTGTGTGAAATGTCGAAACATTATCAAAATTATGTTAATTTGTCCACATAGCATAGCATATTCTGGTGTCGCAGTTACGGTCATCTGCGGCCAACTGCATTATACGTCCATCCCAAAAAAAAAGGTGTAAACGTATATACTAAGCTATGTTTTCAACCGACTTCAAAAAAGGAGAAAGTTATCAATTCTGTTGATTTTTTTTATGTTGGGTGCGCGGAGCTTGGTGGAGTGGAGAGGAGCGAACTGAGAATTAGCCAATCACAGTACTCGAGATGGACTTTCGAGCACTGGGATTAACCAATTCATGGTCCGCTCCTCTCCACTCCGCCCAGCTCAGCATCTCTGGTGGAAAAGCAGCCTTAGGATGCGTTACGTGCGGAGCTGGGCAGAGTGGAGAAGAGCGGACCGTGAATTGGATTTGTGATAACGATAGATCTATCACCAAACTTTGTAAGCAAAGGTATTGGTATCGAGTCCGTCCGACGCTCTGATGTAACACTACTTCGGATAAAGTCGGCTTGTATAATATTACTAAGTGAAGATGGTAATGCGTCTACTGTCTTTTCTTTTCCTGAAAATCATCAAATAATGGTAGCGTAACATTAAAATACTACAACATTAAGTGCCTGTATTGTTTACTTGCTTGTTTTTTAAAAAAGTGCTTTGTCGCAAATGTAATAATGCCGCACTGATAAATTTAACAAAATATTGGTCCTTAATCTAACTTAAATAAAGATAAAATCACTATTATCCTATAAACTTATAAAATAAACTAAAAATTGGTAAGTACTTATTAAACTTCGAAACAAAAAAATAAATAAAAAGATACGACTTGTATGTGACGGATTCGATACAAATACGCTTGTTAAGCTGTAATGTTTAGTGATAGAGCTACGTGTAAATACATACATCGATAACACAATACTTGTAGGTGCGTAGTTAGTAATGTAATAAATTTGTTTATTTTCCTGCAGCGGTTGAAATGTAACAGTTATTATATTAATAATAGGTTTTTTTTATTTCATATCGTCATATGAATCAATTTGTGGTTTGACCCACCGACTCTATGAGTGATTATTGAGATATTACCAAATATGTAAGTACATTTTTTGTATTGTATGTACAGACAGCGTCAGAGATAAGTATCCCCCTTGCACAAGACACCCAGCTATAAATCCTTTCAAAAAAATGATATATAGAAAATTATTTTTAGGCTTACATACGGTTATACAAATATAATCTATTTTTTAAAGGCAAAACTTCTCCATTCGCCGCGGCGGTGATTTAAAGGGATTTGAAGCTGGGTATTATAATGCAAGGGGGATACTTATCTATGACGCTGTCTGTACATATGTTAGTCTGTAAGGTACATATTTCTTTTTTTAATTTATTTATTGTATATTTAGTACATAAACATAAAACAAAACATCTAAAAAGCCACGAATGATTTGTCCTAGGTGTAAGCTGGTTCTCCTAGCCTAGTATATACAGGTTAAGGTTTAACTTTAAAAGTACTTTAAAGTTGCTGCATTTCTGTAATATTTTTGCCTGAAATAAATGGTTATTATAATTTATTTATAAGTAGGTATAGATCCTATTTAATTGTTTTCGATGTTGACTGAATCTTATATTTGGGGTTTTGGCGGGAACATGAAAAATGGCGCATTGGCGGCATTAAATTAATTGACAAAACTTGTGTAACTTTGAGTGTTAAAGTGTAAAAACGGTGGTTTTATATCCATTAAGTGCTCGTGAACGTGTATGAGTGTTGGTGAATAGTGTAATGCTGTAAAACGTGACTTTTCGTGTTGCCTCCAAAACTCCATAGAAGCCTCTAGTAAAGTCGCAACCACCACTACTTTACAGGGGCATGACTTGACTTATCGACTGACTTATGACAAAATAATCTCTCCAATTACTTGACACTGGCTATATACCTTTGATGTGAAGCCAAAACCGAAGAACTTAGGTTCTTCGAAAGAAAAAAAAAAAAAAACTTATATTTTATTAATGTTTATATTTTTCGGTAATAATATAATGACAAACACTCTTACATGAATAGTTTTATTTTTTTCCTAGATTCACCTTATACTTACTACCTAATAGAATGTAAATATCCGCAGTACAACTCAAAGGATACGTGCCCCATTTCCTAAAAATCTTATTTTCTTCATTCTTTAAATTAAATCTGTTCTTTGTGCTTGACCCACGCAATTGTCCACAATCCAAAAAGGTTTAGCTGGAAGATAATGCTACATAGCATTAAGTTCGCTTTTGTAATATTTGTTAAGTGCGATAAAATATTTTCTATCTATATATCTATTTTCGAAAATCAAATAAAAGTAATATCATGTAAAGCATGATTCAGAAATAATAATATGCTCAAAACTTTACCTACTATTACCATAGAAAAAATATATATTATTTCCTTTTGATTTTCGAAAGTAAGGTTTTAGGAAAAGGGGCTTGTTGGGGCATCTGACCCTGTTTTATGATACAGTTTTAACTAAAGTAGGTTAGCAGAATGTCTTACAAATTATATTAGTATTTCAATAACTTTGTATGATCACTTTCTTATGACACCCTTAAGCTATGAAGAGGATGCAATAAAGTCAGGGTAACATTCTGCATTAAGAGGATATTTGAAACTGTCAGAAATGACAGCGGCAGAATTACAAGACAGAGATAGCGCAATTACACATCTTACCACGAGGGAAGAGGTATGATATAGTTTTTTTGTCGCTCAAAAGTAACTGACGTAAGCGACAAATGCTTGAAAAGTCACCCAATAGTATAAACAAATATACATTATATTATATCTCTGAATTCGGATGGATGTAAAACACAACACAACAAAAAATCACAAAAAATAAATTGAGAAAAGTTTCACCAATCGTGTTTCTGTCTTCCATTTCTTTAGATTATATCCTCAAGTAATCACTGTATTAACATCAAGTTTGTAACCTCCACCGTTACTGAGTAAGAATGTAACGCAGCGGCTCCAAATTTTCATATATCCTCTTAAGGAGAAACCAGGTCAAAGCAAAAAAGCCCTCAAGAGCTAATTAACTTATATCTCTCATAATGGATTATTACATAACACAGCAACGGGAATGAAACGAACTCTATAAGAATGCCAGCCTATTAATTTTATTATCGCGATAAATATAATAATAATTCAGCGTGATGGCTTGACCGGATATAATCTGGAAGCATAAAACAAAAGAAAACTAAGGGTGCTGTCACACTGCTAAGTCAGTATGAAAAAGGTACGGTAAAAAGGTAAGTTTTTTGTCGTGACTACGTCTAATAAATCGATGAACGCCGGCTGCATGCACGAAAACGTTGACGTCATTGTCCGATAACGCTCATTGTCCCGTTACGCTGTCAATTTTATCCATAAAATTATGCAACCATTTATTTCATCTATGTTTTGTTATGACGTTGTCACGTTAAACCAACTTTACAGACAACCAATTTTTTTTTCACTGGAGCCTCGATCACGAATATTTTTAACAATCGCATTTGTATCGCATTCATCACAGAGGAGTCAAAAGTTTCTATGAGGCATAGAAAAAAAATACGTTTTTGCTATACCGGCGGCGACAAGAGGAAGGAAGGAAAAAACACTAGCTAGATAGAATGACAGAAATACACAATTTACTACATAAAAAAGGCGTGGTGTAGCGGTTCTGTTCAAAACATATGGCCAAAAATATTATAACTATAACAGTTGTTACAGCAATTAGTAGGAAGAAATATTCAACAAAAAATTGTACAGCATCTTAAATGTTATGTACGTACAGTCATCTGCACAGATATATATACACTCCCAAGCTGTCACATTTATATAACTCTTTATTTTGCAAAAAAAAGTGCACGCAAGCAAGTAGTCATCTTACATGTCAGAAGAAGAATGTCTTTGCAAAATTAAGATTACAACATAAATGTGAAAGCTTGAGAGTGTATACATAATGGTGCAGCTGACTGCATACAAATAAAATACCTGGATCTGACTGACAGACAACGTAGAAGCCAAACCACTGAACGTAGAGACTTGAAATTTGAGGGTTTGTTCGTCTAAGAAGAGCGTACTAAGAAAGGAATTTTGTTCATTCGCAACATAACAATATTTCGGGCGTCAACTAGTTTCCCTAAAAAATGCGTTTCAATTTTATGGGCTAGTAATAATCATAATATTTTCATCTAAACATCTGGCGAAGGATTCAGTGTTTTCATTTTTTGCGGCACGGTAGCCTTAGAGCCAACCCACACGTACCTCAACCACACCACAAATACGAAATATACGCCGGACCACTTGGTGTGGTTTTGGTACGTGTGGGTTGGCCCTTAGAACTGTGTCTGATCACGACGTAACCACGCAATTACTGGCGACAACGCAACCACATCGACATTGTCAGACAACGCAACGCAACTACATAAAGCTGCACCGACACTATTCACACGTACCCACAGATTGACTATATTTTGACGCTGCGATGTGGTGTGGTTGTGGTACGTGTGGGTTGACCCTTAGTATTATTACAAAAGGAAAGTAATGATAGGTCGTTCATTTGGAAATATTGGGGTGTTTTTGCGAGGTGTGGCTTTAGCGTAAGTCTTGTTTCGTGATCGGAATCGTTTGATTAAATTAGCTTTGGTACTTTGTTGCAGCTTTGATTCGAAATTGGGTTCAAAAATATTTCTTAATAGGTAGTGGTTGCCCGCGACTTCACCTACTAGGCTTCGGGATAAAATAGTTATTTGTTCACCATGAAATGGGCTTCAGGACTTCTTGTAAACACAAGATTTTTCACTTCAATTGCGAGGAAAATAAATAAACTTAAACTGAAATTAGCGCCCATTTAGTGATTCAAAAACAGAGATAGCCATCTAATGTACCAAAGATGTTTGAAATTTGAAATTATTTAATATTTAGGTCACTCATAATACCCTGATCTATGGGTATTATGAAGATAATACCCTGATCTATGGGTATTATGAAGGACCAAAGTTCGAAATGTAAATAAAGTTCTCAACTTTTACCATGAAACCTATAACAAATGAACTTCTTTGAAAAGATTTTATAAGCAATCTCTTTTCTTTTCTAGATCCTAAAATGCAGTTTTACTTCCCCTAAAGCATTTACGAATTTGAACTTTACGAGGATGAGAAGTGAAAAAGTAGTTTTCACACCTGCTTGACAATATCCAATCACATATCATGCAATCTGTACGTAAAGCAAAGCATTACCTCCTAAGGAGGTAAAGTTGTAAAGCTTGTCTTCGTCTTGAACCCCTCGCTTAACTCAGGATTCTACATAACTCCTGAGCGAAGTCCCTCGTTAGCTGAGGTTCAATTCAATATGCTGCCCGCGACATAAGACACCTTTATCCCCTTGGTGCATAATCTACTATTTTATCCTTTTTGAGCTCTACATATCCCTATTCTGAATTTTTAACCAAATCGCTCGCATTTATGAGTTTATCCTGGCTCACAAACTTTCGCGATTAGTTTTAATATTAGTAGGACTATGTAGAAGATTATTAAGATTATTAAGTACCTTCCTACTATATCACCTGTTGGTAAGCCATAAGATAAGATCGTGGTCAACTCACCTGTGAGCTTGCCTATAAATACCTAGTGTTGCGGCTTATAAAAAAGTGAAAAAAACATTTGGTATTCTATTTGATATTGGTAGAAACCACTTCTTCTTCTTATTGTGTCACTAGTTCTTTAAAACCAGCGTTGTGAAAGGATTTCAAGTCCTTTCATGCACTTGACACTTGTTTTTAGAACTTTTTAAGTTCTATGATATGCCGGTTTCCTCATGATGTTTTCCTTCACCGTTAAGCAAATGTTTTAGAAGACATCGATTTTTTGAACAGAAAAAAACCATTGGTGTTCGACCGGGTTCAAACCCACGACCTTCGGATCGAAAGTCGAGGCATCTCCCACTCGGCCAACACGGCTTTTTATACGGTTGTACGGTTTGAAAACACTGAAACTTCGAGAGTATGTTTGAAGTGCGAACTACGAATTTTCTTGATTTGCAAGGTAAACAGATTTGTGGGTGATAGCTAGTCAAACATAACATTAGTTTCATTTTAGTTAATTACTTTATTTCTGTTACCAACACTGCCACCGGGGCGACTTGAAAACTAGACACCAAAGTCAGCCACTAGCTCACACGAGAAGAAACGACGGAAGACGAACATGTGCGTAAGTGTTTCCACTAAGGCACAGCGCACACCTGCGGAGGTGCGGCGAAGAGTCTGGTATAATAACAATTTAAACTAAAGCTTGCAAAAAACGGGGTGCAAACCAGAGCAGTCGCGTGACTCGCGCGTCGGTTCTTGTGGCTATCCGAAGTCATAGTCCCAGCGCTTACCTGCAGAGGCGCGGCGAAGAGACCATGAGAAGCCAACAATTGAAAATAAACCTTATTTCATACGACATACGTAGTACGGCGTACAGTAGCGGCCACAAGAGCCGGCCAGTCGCTCTGCTGCTCCGGTCGGCGACGCGACGCGCCCCACATTTCCAACTATATGGCATAGAAATTAAGGTTTAGTAATCAGTATTTCGCCCGGACTCTGCAGGTGGGTGCTGGTTCTATATCATAGAATTATCTTCTCAGTCACTTCGCCGCCGCGCCTCCGTAGGTGGGTGCCGGGCCTAAGTCAAAGAATTATCTTCTCAGTCTCTTCGCCGCGCCCCCGCAGGTTGATGCTGGGCCTATGTTATAGAATTATCTTCTCAGTCTCTTCTCCGTGCCTCCGCAGGTAGATGCTGGGTCTATGTCATAGAATTATCTTCTCAGTCTCTTCGCTGCGCCTCCGCAGGTGGATGCTGGGCCTAAGTCATAGTATCATCTTCTCAGTCTCTTCGCTGCGCCTCCGCAAGTGGGTGCTGGACCTATGTCATAGAATTATCTTCTCTGTCTCTTCACCGCGCCTCCCTAAGTGTGCGCTGGGCCTAAGTGCTGGAGGTGGTGAAAATTTCATTTGCAAAGTGCGTCCATTACCAGTCGTTTAACTTCCACCGTTAAACTGTGAAGTAGAATTAGGGCGTCGTGGCTTCGTCTTGCAAAGCTGCTTTTGTTCGTCGAATGGGCGAATTTGTTTCAAAGACAATTTGGGTAGGATGCTTTGATGTGCTATTGTGCTGCAATAGGTACAACTCATACAAGGGCTGGTGATGATCGATAAATGTAGATAAAACATTTCTAAGTAGGCAGGATTCAATTTTCTTTAGTATTTCAGACTAGAGTGGCTACATAGATGGCTCCCATCCGTATGAATGAATGAATGAAACTTTATTTGCGTAATACAGGTACATTGTGGTCTTAATTTAAATTATAATCACTGCATCAACTTTTGTCGTGCAAATACTTAAAATAATTGTTAATAATTCTCACACAAATTGCTATTTTTTTTTAAATAATTAATAATATTCTTACATTAAAATACGTCAAAAAAATATTAAAATTCCTAAAAAGCAAACTTATTGTAGTGTGTAGACTCATCATAGGTCATTTAATCTTATTTAATGTTAGGGAAACTTATAATTAAAATAATGATTTAATGAATAAAAGCATCTATCACAGAGCCAATTATACAACTTGTGTTTTAATTCATTGTCTTTCAGGTCTCTAAATTCATGAGGTAATTTATTGTAAATATTTACCGCCATTGGCGCCATTGCGTAACTGTTTTTTTTTACGTAGCTTGTTGTTTGTCCTAAAATCCTGAAAATCCTAATTAGTATTATAAATTACAATTAATGCGAAATTTGATTTGAAAAGTATATAATAGGTATGTATATATATATGAATGTTAGTAACAGATATATATTTTGAGCTAGTCAGTAGATTTACATTTATCTAGCTCTACGATAGCGAGACAGTGGTCTTGTAGAGCGGCACAGGTCAATGTGTTCTGTATTGGACGGAGAGTAATCCCAAGGACATCATTTTTGAATTTTTAAAGGTAGTAGTGCACAATCATAACGTGAGCAAGCACCTCGTGTCTGTCTGCGCGCGTCATGTTGACTATTAAAAAAGTGTCGATTTTTTGTGCTATTTTAATAATTTTATTTGTTTTGATAAATAATGTAATCGCCGGACATCAACATAACTGGAATCAAACTACTTATAATGGAAATCAGTCAGTTTCAAATTACACCAGACCATCGTTCTCAAGCAACGGTTATCCGGACTCAACAGGATTATCAGGAGATGTAGTTTCCTCAGTGAATACGACAAACCAAAGTTTTCCATCAAATTCAAAAAGCAGACAATTCGGTAGAGCTGGTTCTGCTGCAAGTTCCAAAAATATATCTGATACTGGAGTTGCGTCAGTTCATCGTGATTTGAATAATACTACAAATTCAACAAAAAGTTCCGATGAAGATGCTTCCGCATGCTCATCCAGCAAACATGAAGTACGCCATCAACATGGTTCTAACACTTCTAACTATGTATATAAGCCTCCTAGCAAGATCGAATACCCTTCATCAACTAATAAAACTCATAAGTCATATCCAGTGTACTCAGGAGACTTACCTTCGTATGTGTATGAATATAGAGCGTCTAAGAGCAAGTACTGTCAATTACTAGCAGGATTAACTCTATACAACTTGGGTGCAGTTTCCGGCAATCAATCGAAACGCAATTACCACAAATCATACGTTCCTAAACGTAATGAAAGCTGTATTTTCGGCGTGACCAAATCTAAAAAGTTAGAGGAAATGGCTATCAAATGTCAGTCCATAACAAACTTTATCTGGGAAGAAGAATCAAAATCTAAACGATCATTTAATGGGACAAAAAATAAAACAAGTTTAGTCTGCGAAGCTATGGACAAAAAGTTTACTGGTAAAGTTGTTTCAATAACTTCTAAAATGCAATGCTTTGTAAGAACAACGAGATTCGCTAACATGAATAAAACTGTTCCATGTAAGTTACTCCAAGAATATAGCATTCAATCTCTAAAGAAAAAAAATGTTGATGTTACCAATAAGAAAGATGAAACTGCCGTAGCTCTCAATATATTAGAGCATTTATCATTAAAACAAATAGTTATTTTGGTAGCAGTACTGCTTTTTATACTTACAATTGTATATGTCGGTAGTAAATTGCGACCGGTTATATCGACATATCTTGAGAATCGACGAGACTAAACACAGGATAAGCTCTAATCGAAAAATATGTATTTTTAGGAGAAATCAAGATACATTTTAAAATACAATTAAACTGAACCCAAAATAACAAATTAAGTACATAATCACATGCCACTATAAATAGATGGATAAATAGACAGACTAGTATAATAATACCTTCCGTTATCTTATGTTTATTTTTTTATATCTATTGTTAATACATTTCATCTCATTTTATTTATGTTATGTAAAAAAGTGTTATGGAAGATACTTGTATTGAATTACTCTATCTATGATGATGTTTTTGATCAATATTAATTCGTAGATACTAAATGACTATAAAATCTCTAAACTAAATATTTGCCTTAGTAGATAATAAAATATAATATTCAATAATATATGATATTATATTTTATGATTAAATTGAGAAATATATTGAGGTTAGGTCTTTCTATCTATCCATCTATTTAGGTATGTGAAAGGATTAAATTTTAATCCTTTGCGTGTGAATTTCTAATGTATGTATTTTCCAGTCTTTAAATTCTTCCAGAACAAAATCAATATGTTTTTATTTCATAACCATCATTTTGTTGTCTGACATGTAAAAACAATATTTTAGCAAATTATCTTAGTTTTATTTTGTTTTATTATGACCTTTCCACATCGTTATAATTAATATTAAATAATTCACTGTACGGTTCTATAAATATTAATAAATTTAAATAAATAAACTTATTTTATTGATTAATGTTATGTACCTAAGTAAATTAGATATCTAGATTCTCGCCAGAATGTTATATATTTAGTTAGTTTTTAATGTTATGATGATACTTATATTACTTAATGAATGGTGCACAAAAATTTCGAATATTTAATTACAGATAACCCTAATATAACCTAACCCTATCTGTTACTGGTTATAATTGTTATATAATAAAAATAATGTGGAGTGTATTTATATACTAGGTTATCTATAAGGTTTAATCTACATAGGTACCTACTCGTAGACAGTATTTTTCTCTTGATTTTTATCATATTGAACGATTTATTTTGAGTAAATGTAGCTAGGTATATCTTAAATAATACAAAATAAAACATTAATTATTTTTTGTTTTACTTATTTATTTATTGTTTTGAGAATATAATAATTAATTAATGTAAAGGGTTACATCATTCGATTCTTGTCCTGTACAGTGCTGGCCTAGGTCACCTCACGTTCATTCAAGGACAACAGCATTTTAAATTCTTGTAGATAGAAGATAATATAGAACCTGGGCTCTCGCCTGCCGCGCATCTGTGCGCTCTATTATAACCTTAGTCCATTGTCCACTAAATAAAATGGCTAAGTGCGTAGTTTAACATATACTGAGAAAAAAAATAGGATAGCAAGACAAAATAGTAACCGATAATATAATACTTTCTTGTACCCTTTACTTACTTTTGTTAGCTAGAACTATTATATTGTAATCGTTACTAAATTTTGTTAGCAGGAATTATTATTATTGTAATCGTTACTAAATTATTCTCGCTGTCACAAATTCAACTAGAATTTTAGTAACTATAACGAGATTTTTTTCTCCGTGTACTGGGCAAGGGTAACTTATCGTTAGGACTTGTAATAATATACATTGTATTGAATTGAATATCTTTTTTTGGCATAGTACCTTCTTCAGATTCCAAGGATAACTCATTTAAAGAAAAGGGGCAGTTTTGTTTGTTCTTCGTTACCACCTAGACATGCAGTTGCTCAGTTACCCAGAAATGCTCTAGCAAAAACAGATCGAGAAAATTCCTTGATTTGCATTCTTGGCATCAGAGAGAGTGGGCAAGGTTAAAAAATTGAAATTTAGCTGGAAAACTGTGGGATTTTTACTGGGTATATTTTTCTTCATGATGTCTCCCAACCTCACTTGCAAATAAAGGATTAGGTATCCACTCTTCACGAAACCCTGTTTATGGGATGTAATGTAACCATGAGTTCGTAAGTAGTTCGAAAAATGATAGGTAGTAACATAATTAAAAAGTATTATTTTTGCCGCTACTAATTTAGTAGAAAGACTAGCTGATAACCCTAGTATGTTTGCGTGGCGAATTAACAAAATCCCTTTTTTAGTACGCGCTTATATTTCATGACAAATATGAATTAAATTTCAAGTTTTCACGTTTAGTGGTTTCACCTGTGCAATCTGTGCATTGTCTGTCAGTCAGAAAGAAACCTTGTTATATACTAATATTATTAGGCAGTAGAACATATAATAAATTAAAAAGATATTTTAATAATCGACATTTAGACTAGAGCAATAAGTACAAAGAGGATGGCATAAAAAATCAGAATGAAAAGACGCTGGTAATTTTACAGATTCGGAACAGGACATCTGGAAATATATCTGTAACTTATAATACTATAAGTTAGCATACGCTTATACCTAGTTACAATTAT
This sequence comes from Lobophora halterata, assembly GCA_932526365.1. Taxonomy (NCBI): domain Eukaryota; kingdom Metazoa; phylum Arthropoda; class Insecta; order Lepidoptera; family Geometridae; genus Lobophora; species Lobophora halterata. Next base: position 7,959,423 of record OW052012.1, read on the forward strand.
TTTCTATAATAATTATGATGCCTGTGCTCAGTTTTATGTCGCAGTTACTGTAAGTGATACCTACAATCCATACCTACGTAGATATCGTATATTGGCCAATCCATGTGGATTGGCTAATATACAATATACCTACATAATATTAAAGTCGTTCGGTTGCTGGCATCTGGTGAGCCAAAAGCCAGTAACAAGTCTTGGTGTCGTTTTTCATGAATGAGATTATCCGTCCTAGTGAAATATTGTTGGCATGGGTCCGATTCGCAGTACCCACCTACGAGACTTGCTATACTATGCAGCTAGGCGCTATATGTGTGATAAAATTGAAGAAATCCGCAATGAAGAAATCCGTAAAGGAACGAAGGTTACCGACATGGCTTCTATAATAATCAGTAAATTGAAGTGGCAGTATAAGTGGGCATACCGTAATAGCTCTGAGAACCAATAACCGTTGGGGAAATGTTCTCAAATGGACACCACAAACTGGACGTCGTGTCGCGTCGATGTGTACCTAATACCCCTTCGCTTGATGGACCGATCATTTATTTTTGCGGTCGTAGGAAGTCGATGGATGAAGAAGGTTCAAGACCACTTGTCGTGGCGTTTGATGGGGAGGCATATTGGAGTCCAGCAGTGGACATCCAAAAGCTGATATTATGACGGATGAGGATCATGAGGCAGAATAGCAATAATAACTCTTAAAAATGGAGCCTCTTCGAGGCGCACTTGAAATCCTTTCACCACACTGGTTCGAAAGAACTAGTGACACGATAAGAAGAAGAAAAAGCGAGAATTCCAGGGCTTTTCATGTTGAACCTCATTTATTCATCCCAAGGGATAGAAAGACTTTTTTTCTACTATCCACGGAGCAATTAAAAAAAATACTTATTCAAGTTATTCCTTGGTCAAAAAGTGCTTGTCGAAAATCAATCTAATAACTAGATTCCAGTGTTATAAGATTGCTTTCGTTCGGCCAGTTTCGTACTCTGTTATGAAGGAAACATAAATAATAATTTGTTAATTAAAACTTTATTATGCGACAGTTTTGTACATGTTACCTAACTGATGGTAAAAGCTATCAACTTATTTGTTTCTCTAGAATACAATAAAAAATGATATGGAAAATGATAATGAGTTATGATTTCGCTCACGTTACATTTAATTCTAACTATAATTAGTCGAAAAAGTTCGAAAGTTCTAAACAAAGAGTTCGTAAGAGAACGCAAAAATTGAATGAATTTTCGTTCACAATTTACCTTATTACTGTTCTATTACTAAACTTATTTTTCTGTATGTAAAAAAATATGGAGCCTAAAACTTTTACATTTAAGAGTATTTATCCTATGATGGACTACCACGACAATCCCAATTGGTTTGAATTAGAGCTCGCGACAGGGCCAAAATAGCTTTCTCCCATTTCAGTGAAGAAATGCATTTTGTAAAAATAAAGACAGGCCCGTTAATTATAAACCAGAGTGCGAGTAAAAAAGATTCAAAAAGGGAGCTATATTTATCACAAAATCTGATGCTTAAACGCGTTGGCTATTTTTTCATGAATATAGTCTTCATAAGGACAGCTAGTTCAATCAACATATTGATGCCTGACCCAGATACGTATTTAGATCGCTATCAAAATGACTTACATTACTTACTTAACATTGGTAGAGTTTTAAAAAATAATTAAATCTTTATCCGTTTTCTATATAGTTATAGAAAACGGGTAAAGATTTAATTATTACCTACTACAACCATAAATTTTAATTTTTATTTTACGATTTTGTTTTTGTTCAAACTCAATAGCCAGATACTATTCTGGTAATATTCACAACGCGTCATTCCGTAGTTAATTATTTAGGATTTGGGTAGGTATATTTTCCTTGATGGTTAAATTCTGCGTACCTACATGGATTCATAAATCGGTTTTACCATTATTGCAGTTTGTACTCTTTTACAGGGTAGGTGTATAGCAAAATAAATGAGCTTTATTGAAAATACAAATCATAGGTACAACATACGTTTTGAGAGAATTTGTAATGCATATTTAGATTTTCAGAAATATACAGTCTGTCTTAATTTTTTTTTAAACGGTACTTCTTTTAAAAACATAACTTTATAAGCACAGGTAGGTATTTTTCTCTTCTCGAGGTTCATTGACTTAGCGATACCTACTATAGGAACGAGTATGTGATCATTGCAATAGATTTACCCTATTACTAAAATACATATTACATTTTGAATGATCTAATTAGTTTTTCCCACATAATGATAATTTACTGAAACTTACGTCAGTCAATAATGGTAATATTTGCATGAATTAGTTATTTCTACGTATTGTAATATAATTGTAGTATATGATATTTATTTTAAGGTAAAAAACATTTTTTTTTACAGGACGTGTAAAAACATCCCTTTTGGGTTTCTCTGGATATCATTATACAAACTGTATTATTTTGATATATTTAGATAGAAATTATTATTTACTGCACACAAAAACTAACGAATAAAAACTTAAAAATAGCAGTTTTTTGTTAACAATTTCTCTTTCAATCGTTTATTGACTTCTTCTTATCGTCTTCTTATAGTGGTGAAAGGATTTCAAGTGCGCCTCGAAGAGGGTCCTTTTTAATGACTGTAAAACTCGTACACCATAAATGGTAGAACATAAGGCACTAATACCAACTAATACTAAGTATTTTATTAACAACATACTTTATGAACTCATACCATGTTCTGGCGAATCTTGACTATTTCGTTACATAACATTTTAAACCAAAAATTTAATGGAACCTTGTAATTAGAATTGAACCAGCTGTATATCTTTTTGTCTTTGATGAAATGAAAAGAAATAATTAAGAGGGGAGCTGAGCCGTAGTAATAAAACACTTCGCGTTGACTGACGCGGCTCGGTGCGACAGACAGGCGGACGAACATTTTTTTTTCTTTACTACAAACTGTCTAATGACTTAAACACCTTGGTAGATTATCACTTTATCGCGATGTCTGAGATGTAAATAAATCATTTTGGAGTCAAAATGATAAAGTGATATCAAGTTTTGGTAAGCATTACGACACGATTGGTCGAGTGGCAAGTGTGTTGGACTGCTACGCCGGTGTCGCGGGTTCGAATCCCGCTTCGGAACAAACATTTGTGTGATGAACATCTCATCAACATTTGTCTTGAGTCTGGGACTTTTCTATGTATTCTGTGTACGTATTTACAAAAAAAAAGTATATACATAAGTATTGTATCAGTTATCTGGTTCCCATAGTACAAGCTCTGCTTAGGGTTAGATGGCGCTGTGTGAAATGTCCAAAATATTTATTATTATTTAGTCATAACTCATAAGATCTTATTTTGTGTTGGGCGGAAAGGTGTAAGTAAACACACGCAGTTGGTATTTAAAAAAAATATATAATATTGAAACACAATTGTAATCAATTAACAATAAGAAATCAGAAACATGTTTATTCACTGTACCTAAGCACCTAATTTTATAACTTAAAACTAACTAACATAAAAAGCGTTTTGATAAATGCAAAATACACTCAAACCATCATAATCTCAATGTCTACAGATGTTCCCTCAACTAATTTTAGATACAAAATCAGCTAGTGCCGCCAAGAGTCAACATAGGTTCGTTATCGCCGAGAGTGAATTTATATTAAAAAATAATCAATGCTTATGAACTACATGTTTTATTTAATTTAACAGGAGTTTAAATCATTAAATATAAACCACAAGTTTTTACCTAGTTACCAGAAGAAAAATAGCAACAATAGTTGCCGTTATTGAACACAGTGGTAGAAAATAAGAAATCTATTTTTATGTATCGGTATGAATTGGACATAATATTACCATTAGATATTTTTATATGGCCTTGCGTTAACCGGTATCCAACATTGATAAATAAGCTCGGCTCGGGCGCCGCACTCGCCCCACTGTTACTCTATCATTTTGAAGTAAAAAAAATCTGACTGCTCAGATACAATGTCTTACAGGTTCTTCATTGGTCATATTTTTTATGGTAATTAAAAACTTATGGTGTAAATTAAAAGGTACGATAAGTAAATTATTGTTATTTACTATTACACCAGGTTTTATTTACATAGAGTGTACAAAAAAATTGAAATATAAGCAAAACATCGAATTCTTCCAACTTGGCTAGTTTTGAAAATTTAAGAAAACAATACACATAGCGGCAAAAATAACAGCAAGTGACGATTTATTGTATACATCCGAGTTTTTTCGAAACGATTTCACAGAGTATTCTTGGAGCAATCCACACGGCACATTTTCTTTCATGTATGAAACATTCGTTGTTCTTTTTACATAACATTCCATATCGGACTTTATCATAACTGAATTACCATTAAACTTTGAATCCATGGCTTGGTTCAACTGGATCAAAGTTCCATTCGGGGACAAAATTTGATAATGTGTTAAATTCATAGACTTATTTCCGTTAAATAGAGTACCATTCGGTGATAATAATGTATATTGTGGTCCAATGAAAGTTCGTTTAGATTCTGCTTCCCAAATAAAGTTTGTTATCGACTGACAGTTGATAGTCATTTCTTCAGATTTTCCAGTTTTGTATTGCACGCCGAAAGTACAAATTTCATCAGGCTTAGGAACGTATGATTTGTGGAAATTGTGTTTGGAGTGACTACTAGAAACTGCACCTAAGTTATATAAAGTCAATCCTGCTAGCAGACGACGGTATTTGCTTTGTGATGCTCTATATTCATATGCATACTGAGGCAAGTGTCCTGAGTACACTGGATACTTAATAGTTTGTCCATAAGAATAGTAATGAATTACTGATGGAGGTTGGTAGTGATGATAATGATGATAATGGTGTATTTCATGAGTGTTGGAGCTTGGTACCGTGTAGTGTGGAGGGCTATTGTAGTATCCACTTGGGTTGTTTGAAATGTATCCATTTGTTTTATCTGCAGGCCTGGCTTCGACTCCTGACCAGCCTTTTGAGGTTGTGTTTGAAAATCCATGCTTTATATTTCCACTTCCAGATAAACTATTATTCAAAACTAGGTGGAGAGAATGATTTGAGGATCCACTTCCAAATGAACCATTTGAAGTACGATTTAAACCAGGTGTTTTATATGTTCTATTGCCTGAGAATTCATTTAAAGAAGGGGGTGATGCTGTGCCAGGATATTTGATTCCCGTTCCGGATAATCCATTTGAAGGAGGATACAGACTTGATGAACCGTTTTTAGCAGGCATTTTATATCCACCTCCAGAAAAATTTTGATTCAAAGATGGCTTTGAGAATCCACTACCAGAATGGCCATTTGAAGGAATGTATGAAACATTTGGTCTATAGATTCCATTGCCTGACAATCCATTTGATAAAGGGGGTGATGCTGTGTCAGGATATTTGCTTCCCGTTCCGGATAATCCATTTGAAGGAGGATACAAACTTGATGAACCGTTTTTAGCAAGCGTTTTATATCCACCTCCAGAAATATTTTGATTCAAATATGGCTTTGGGAATCCACTGCCAGAATGAACATTTGAAGGAATGTATGAAACATTTGGTTTGATAAAAAATCCATTTGATAAAGGGGGTGATGCAGCGCCAGGATATTTGCTTCCGGATAGTGGATACGAAGCTCCGGAGTTACCTCTTCCTGAATATCCATTTGAAGGAGGGTACAAATCTCCGGAGTTTCTACTTCCCGACAATCCATTTACAATAGGATTCGACTTACTTCCTGTGTTTTTGGCGCTAGATCCTGTAGAATCCGGATATGAAAATTGTGTTGGACTTGAATGACGATTCACTGACGACCCTCCGTTCCCCGGTAATCCACTCGATACGGTATATGAATTTATAGGTTTAGGAACACCGTGGCCGGACAGTTCATGTGGTGATGAGTGGCTTCCAGATCTAGTTCCACCCGATACACCTGTTGATGTTGTTGAATGAACAGAAGGAACATATTTTTTTTGTTCGATCACTTCTTTTTTATGAGATGGCTTTGAAGTTCCAGACTTTCCATGTGATGATGGGTAGGAGATTCTAGATCCAGTTCCGCCCGATAATCCTTTTGACGGTGGATACGATTCACTTTTCTTGTTGCTATGGGTAGGATAGTTTGATTTACCGTAGTTCAGGCTACTTTTGGACTTTGCGTTCACGTCACATAGTAAAACAAACGTAACTAATAAGGTGGCACATAAATACAATTTATTTATCTTGGACATGGCGCGCCCGGACACGGCGCCTGCTCGCGCGTTGAATAAGTTTTAACTACAGACGAAACACTACCGTCTTTGCTATGCGCCTAATTTAAAACGTACCTGACCTTGATTTTATGTAAATACCGCTCCATTCAGTGACGTAACGCGACGAGCACTCAACTTGCTTGGCGAATTCTCTCTCAAATCCGTTGTATGAATTTCACGCAATAACACGAATGTAAACATTTTGCTAATTACATTGTTTTAATATAAGTAATACTTTATTATATTCACACTAGCTGATAGTAACATTCATAAAAAAAATCCATACAAACTTTAAACCCTTTTATCTGCCCTTTGAAGCAATGAAGTATTAAATTATATAGCATATAGCCCTTTCAAGTGTAATAGCTATAATATCGTTAAGTTCCAGTTAAATACGTTCCGTAGTTTTTACGTGATGGACGAATACACAAACCCCAAACGAAAAAACAAAGTCTTCCAAAAAAAAAAATGGGCCATGTTATTTTAACTCATCTAAATAAGTTTCCATAAAACAAAATATATACTTACCAACAATAATTCGGGGTACTTATTCTGTTTTATTATCTGAAGATAAAATTTTACCTGATTGATAAGAAAAAATCCACTAGGAATAAATAGAAATAAAATGATGTAACCAAATTCGCTCGCCCGTGTATTTATGAAGTTGATATTACCAATACCTGCAAGTCCTTAGCTAACGAGACAACCATATACCCCTACAAGAATAAAACCGTATTCCTCAATGCATGCCCTTTCTTTATTCATCAATAGAGATATATTGTGTAGTACCTTTTATTTTATTAGGCAGCTGTGATCTCGGCTCGCTCATGAATCCAAATGTTCGTTTTCATTATTGCCAGACCTTCGGTGAACACTGCGGTACCGGTGACATCAACTTAGGGTTGCCAGAAGTAGCTGGATATATAACGTGTCCCTAAATTCAACAATAATCAGGTAGCGGATGGTGGGCCTGATCGTGACCACTTGATAAAAAAATATACTGTAATTATTATTTTTTTAAATTACAGTTTTATTTATGAAGTCCTTCGAGAATCAAAGCCCGTCACACACGTAGCTATAATATATATTCATATGATTATAGCAAGGGATATTACGATATATTTTCTATACAAATATTCAAGCGACCGCACACGCAGCTATAATAATTACCTATATCTTTCTATGACTTGAAAATGTGTATAGAAAATATATCGGATTATGCCTTGCTATAATGTACATTATAGCTACGTGTGTGACGGCTTTGACCCCCTTTGCGATAGTTTTACCTACCATGACCCCATTTCTTCAAATAATACTGAATTGTTTTTTGTATCGGCAACCTAAATGTTACTGTCATTCACCACAACCCTTAAAAATACCAGAATGCCTATACCGTATATGAATATGTACATTATACCGTAATAAAAATAAGAAAGTTTTTTTTTCTCGAATGGTCCCGACATGACCAGGCCCACCATCCACTATCCACTTATCGTTGAATTTAGGGACACGCTGTGTATAAGAAAGAGCTAGTTTTGGTATAAATGCTATTGATCATGGGTGATCTATTGGCGAGCCTACCACCTAACGGTATAAACTGCTGGCTCGTTGTATTGTTTGGTCGCGTTAGAGATCGATTGGAGTAATTTTACCAGTTCACTTTCGATCACCAGCGAGTCTAGCATTCCAGTATGTTAAACCGCGGTCTCAGTATTTCAAGTTTGCGCAAAGTTATATTAAAGAGGTTTACCTATAACGTGCTCTTTTAAACCCGTTTTCAATTTTAAAAGTTCCTTTATTCCATATAAAAGTGGTACAAAAACATAAATTCGAGTGTATATTTTTATCCTAGATTATACAAACGTTTTGAAAGCTTGTTAGCTTATTATAACTTTTAGGTGAATGATTTTATTTATCAGTGGTAGGTACAATAAGTATTTACAGCAGTTTCATTAATATTTTTTTTATTTATATGGTATGGTATGGTACAAATAAAAGTTATAGGATAAGATAGATTGTACAGTTCTGAACTTGATTGCGAATATTGGACAAAACAATGTGAGTTTTTTTCATTAAAAGTGTCTAGAACATAGAGACGCTTGCTTATCAACCCTATACCAGTGGAATTCCCAAACATGGCTAAAATAAAAGGAGACAGTGTTTTTCCAAGCCTTTGTTTGTCTTTAAAAATGTTTTTATCTTACTGTTTCAAAGATTAAAGTGGTAAGACTAAATTCATTCCAGTGTTGGGGTAAAGTACATTTTTTAATTTTATAAAGCCTAAAAATAAAATTTATTCCGCTGATATTTGCTGGCCAGAACAAATGATTTGATAATGATTATTTTTTGGTCACTACAAAACTAAAACATACGACAAACTAAGAACGTAAATAGTAGAGGAGATATACTATTGCTCTATATTGGACTATACAAGAATCTTTTAAGTATAATATGTAACCTTTGTATGGTAGACGTTTTGCGTCTATTCAAGGGTTGGCTAAAAAAATTTCCTGTGAATTTTTTGAACGAATAAAAGTGTTATGTCTCATAAACCTGTAGTAGCTATAATTCTTATTTCTACACCAAAAAATCAATACATAGCCTCTCTAGCCTTAAAGGTTTTCTGGAAAAAAACTCTTTATAGGGTTATGCTCACCATTGTACATGTCTTTCCTTTATATTTTTATACTATAACGTGTTTGTGTACAATAAATAATTAGAGAATTACAGATGAATGATCTCGCTTGCATTAACTTCTCATCTTGTATTCCAAAATTAATCTCTCTCTTTAAATTTTAATTACTGACTCTTTTTTCTGTTTTACTATGAATGTTGACAGACACGTATACACTACAGACAGTTATACTGTTGAGTTTCTATTGTTATTTTGAGGGTAGTTTGGTAAATCACCGCCTGCCCAAACGTGAAGAGCTCGAGGCTCTTCAGTGCATTGGCGGGGAGTCATTTTGATTGCATGCGTGTGGACGTTCTACTCAAAATCCGTCGATTTTTCCTCCATTTTTGGCCATGCCAAATCTGCATATCAACATTTTGATATTAGTGAAGTGTCGCGGGTTCATAGCCGTGCTGTGTGCTTCTCCAAAGACTTCGAACCTGGACTCGCCGTGCGTCCACAGGACCTTGCTTGCCACCAAACCAACAAGCCAGGAGCAACAGCTCAAAGGTAGGTGGTGTTCAATTGCCTTCGGAAATCAGTAGAAACGTTTTCAGCCCTAGACACTGTACTTATAAACTCAAAACACATACTCTAAAATCGCCAGAATAATTAATCTCAAAAGGTTTGGTTTAAAAACCGCACAGTAACTAAACGATAAATGAAAAGATTAGGCCAATTTATCGCAGAAAATCTACACAGAAACGCTGAATTGCCAAACATCTACTATCTATCATATTTTTTCGGTAGGTATATCACGGATTGTGTTTATGAAACCTCGGATATTGTATTTCAAGTAAGTTTCTACAGTAACATAATGGCCATCTGTTGTCTTGAATAAACAGAACAGAGAACCCAGCAGCAATACTGTCGCCATATTGGATTTTGATGTTTATCCTATAAAACTCATTACATAATCCAGACGAATCTTATCTAAGAATCTTTACTAGATAAACGACTACACGGAGAAAAAAATCTCGTTTTAGTTACTAAAATTCTGTTTCAATTTGTGACAGCGAGAATGATTTAGTAACGATTACAATAATAATAATTCCTGCTAACGAGATTTAGTAACGATTATAATATCGTAGTTCTAGCTAACGGAAGTTAAGTAATGGTACAAGGTACAAGAAAATATATTGCAGTTTACTATTTAGTCTTGCTATCCCATTTTTTTTTTTGTGTATAATAGTAGGTACACGTAAAACGTCACGTGCAAACGTCACAGATGGTCCAGTGGCAAGTGTGATGGACTGCCGATGTCGCGGCTTCGCTTCCCGCTTCAGGACAAACATTTGTGTGATAAACATCGGTGTTTGTCCTGAGTCTGGGTGTTTTCTATACATAGTATATTCTATGTATGTACGTGTTTAAAAAAAACAAGCTCTGCTTAGTTTGGGGCAGGCTATAGTGACCGCGTTCACTGGCAGGCTAGCATTGTGTGAAATTCAAAATATATTTATTACTACGATACATTCTTTGACGATACTACGAATCTCAATTCGTAACAATTTTTAATGTTGCTCAGAATTAATAAATTCATCGAACCGTCCAACCTAAAATGTGTGCCAAACGAATAGAACTAGGCATGGAAAGTATACCGAGTAACATGTTATTTCTCATGGTATAAAACTGATCACACATAACACCTATTACTTTCTGAAACCAAGTCTGTTACAAAATCATCGGTGATAACTGCCCGGCGCACGCCGGCAGGCGATTTTGTACGATGTGATGTCATGATACTTGCCACCTTTCGCAATTTTATTCGTATAGTAATTAACAGTAACAAACAGTCAGTAGCGTGCTGACTGTGAATGCGAGTGATTGTGTGACGTCGCATCATGCGTGAATTATTTTAACAAAATGTGACATTAACACATTAGTCCACTGATGAAAAATCACCGATGATTTCGCTGTAACAAATTGAAATCATATCACCATGTGACAATGAAATAGAAGTAGCGTTCATTTCCATGCCTAAATAGAACCGATACACACTTAAATACATATACCCCGAAACATAATTTTACCTTCTTCGCAGTCGCGTAATAAAACTATAACAAGCCGGTCTTATCTGCAGTCATTTCGATAAAAACTAATGATATCTGGGAAATTTATATGCTAGTGTGGCGGTTTGCAAACGTTTATTAATACACTTGCTGTTTGAAACGGCCAGTTCTTCCGTAGCACGTGTTTCGAAATCAAAATAGTTCGTAATTTGGATCGTTTAGTTCAAACGCGTGATTGACGCAACTTTTTTCAACCGAATTCAAAAAAGAAGGTTATATAATATTATTTTTTTTAATATTTTTTCTATTTCTGACTTTTTTGTTTATTTGATTTTTTTTTTTGTTTGAAAGAATATAACTTCAGATTGGTCCAATAAATTCCTTAAAATCGGTTCAGTAGTAGTTTTATATCAAAATAACTTATTCTTATTCTTGAAGTTTTTTGTAATTTATAGACGCTTGAAATTTTTCCGTTTTTCTAAGACGTAAGAAATTACACCTGCCCATATTTTCCAAGATCTTTGGAAGGAATTTGCATCACATATCGGTGTGACACTAAGAAAGTGCTCGTCCCTTTAGAGAAGAATAAAGAAATGTAAAGACAAATACTCTTTCTTTCTTTTTGAATAACTTTAAGTCATAATACCAAAAATTGCGCCAGCTGTGTAGCACTGTTACTGTTATGTGCAGACGTGATGTCTTATCATCAGGAGAGCGCCTAGCTAGTCTCGCCACTTGTTACGAATAAGTTAAAAAAAAAAACTACCTAAACCGGAACACAGTAATGCTTACACATTCCTGCTGGGCGGCAGAAAATAAGGCACTCTGTTGCTACATAAAGATGAAATTCTACAAGGGTTACGTCGGTTGAATTTAATTTATACTGTTTATAAATAACAAACTTATAAAGTTAGGTAGAGGTTTTTCAGTGTAAAAATGCAGGCCGGCATACAAAGAACATGTAATGTACTCACTTACACCGATCGCGCGAATGTAAGAGCGTGTATTTTTAAAATGAACATCTCTACTATGAAAAATAATCAGTTTTAATCTCAGTTTTATTAATCTCGTGGCTCTTGTGGTAGAGTAAGGTGGGTACAAACAATATGAGAAAAAAGTATACACAAATAACCTGCTCGGTACGCCAATTCTAACTAACAACTGCAACTTTTTAGACTTTAGCTGCAAACTACTTTTTAGCCTTTAGGGAAATTAGCATGTTTTCTCCATTGGGGAAATGTTGGGTTGCCATTGCACACACGGTTCTCGCTTATCTGAACGAAGGTAGGTACGAATAATGGGATTTTGAGGAGGTAGAGTTGGAGAAAGTGTTTGAGAATTCAAATAAAATGTCATAGTAGGTTCATGTTAGGCTTCGAAGTCCCATTTATTGTTGCCACAAAAAACCAGCGCTGCAGCACCAACTATGATGCTGCAGCACATGCTGAGTGGCGTCCAATTTTAGAGATACCGGTATTTTTTTAAGTTTATTTAATTGTCCTTGTGTAGTGTTAAAGTAACTCAAAATAAATATTTTTTCTATTTCTTTAAACTTTACATTTTTTTTATTTGTAATAGACAAACAATTTTGTGTAAGTTGTGTTAAGGCGGTTGTCGGTGCTTAGAGGTCATCCGGCATGGGCGGGATCACTCGGATTTGTCCCCCGCAACCCGCACGCGCACTACGACTAACAGAAACAGACGCCGCGGGGCTTTGCCATTGCGTAAGGTCTGATTCAGACAATCATTTGAGTGGAAATAGTAAGAAAAGTTTCGTAAGTAGGTACATATTTCTTTGTAAAATAAATTTAGGATATTTATTGAATGCCTACTTACTTACTGCTGGGCGCCGAAAAAATAGCATCGTTCAACTACCTACCGACATTTCAACATGTTAAGTATTCAGAAAAAAATTGATTGCGAGATTGCATGGCGTTTACCTACATAGTTTATTTAAAGATAAGTAAGTAGGTACCTAACCTACCTAATATTACCAAATAGTACAGAACACATTAGTATTTTACTAATCGGTCGGTACTCAGTCAGATTCATACATACTAAAAATTCGCAATCGAATGGCTAAATGGATGTTTGTTCCTCAATCACGCCAAAACTACTGAACCAAAATTTGGTAGGTATGCGAATTGTTTGGAAAACATATACCTAGGCTACATTATATCATTATTTCGAGTTTATTTCGAGTGGTCGAGTGGCAAGTGTGTTGGGGACTATCACGCCCCGGTGTCGCGGGTTCGATTCCGGCTTCAGGAGAAACATCTCCTAGAGCACTTCTCCTAGATGGAGTTGAAAAATTAAAAATCTAACTATGGGAATGTATAGGGTTTGGTGGGGGTGGGGGGGGGGGGGGGGGGGTGACCTCGGAAAACTTCAACTTTTGATGATTCGCACGTCCACCTCGGGAACTACATGCTATCTCGAAAAGTACAAGTCGTATCCTACGCCAACTTACTCGCCTACTTACTTACTTACCTACCTACCTACATGCCAGTACTCACTTTCAGCTCTCGACGATCACATTTTTCAAGTTTCAAGTATCTACGTTCAGCGGTTTGGCCTGTAAATTGTCTGTCAGTCAGTTAATTCCGAGCCTCTTATAAATGTTGTTTCATGCGTGTATTGACAATAAAGCCAATAGCCATCTCTTTTGCATACATAAATAAATCTATCTATAACGGACGTACTATCCAACAGTATGGTGTGAATATTACTTTATTCAGTCATGTTACGTAAAATCGTTTCGCGAGGTGGTGCGCGCCAACGCGACACGGCCTCCCCGTCCCGTAGTCAGAAGGGTACTGAGGTCCAGAGCGGTGCACGCCCACTTTTATTGCAAAATTACGTATATTAATTCCTTGTCGCAAGAAAAATTAGCGTATCATAAAAACCTTCTCATAATTTTTTTTTACTTATTTTTCCCTAGATAATGGTATAAAAATATATAATATATTTAATGCCGTTTAGGAGAAGAATCGAGAAAACCATTCAGAAACAGCTTTGTTTCGAGATTTTTTTATTCATATTAAATAAGCGAATATAATAATGTTTCTCTGATTTTTTCAATATAAAAGATCAAATAATATTTTATTATTTTTTTATTTATTAATAACCCTCCTTGAAGCCTTAAGCACAGATTACCAAGTTGCGAATGCCCTATTAACCCCTTAAGGTACAACATACTACATAAAACTTACAACTTACCGCTAAGGAATGGAATGCTTTCCCGATCACTATAATTTGAGTGTCTTTAAGGCAAGAGTCAATAGGATTTGGTAAGCGTGCTACATCGTCGACTACATCGTCACTTACCGTATGATATGGTGGTCAAACGCATGCCTATAAATAATAAAAAAGAAATACATAACAAAATACCAAAGAATAAATAATACACTACTCTAAAATAAATCTTTGACCCATTGATCGTTGCTGGTTAAGTTCGGCGGCCCACTGCGCCACCGCTGCGCCACTGCCGCGCCACCGCTGCACCACCATTGAGCCACCGCTGCGCCATCGCTGCGCCACCGCTGCACCACCATTGCGCCACCGCTGCGCCACCGCTGCGCCACCGCTGCGCCACCGCTGCGCCACCACTGCGCCACCGCTGCGCCACCGCTGCACCACCATTGCGCCACCGCAGCGCCACTACCGAGCAGAGCCATCGCGGCCTCCCGTTCTCCCGTTTAAAGTCTTTATAACTTTATAATTGATCGTAAATTCTAATATACTCGTAGGTAAACCTACGTAATACGAACGAAATTTGGAAATATAAGCTAACAATTGTATTTACTTTAACGTTAAAAAAAATGGTCTACAAACCACATTAAAAATATACCAATTTTAAAGGTTCTTCGATAGGAAAAAGGTCCAATTTAGGATTTTTTTTCAGTCACTTTCAAAGCTTAATAGCATTTCGTGGTAACCAACCTTTCAACTTTGTATGGTAGATAAACTTCCTATTCTTGGAGCCAAGACTCTCTGAATAGAAGTCAAATGTTCCGCCAAGACCATTTTACTGTTTTACAGAAGGTCCCGTACTTTTAATTCAGAAAAATATACTTTACTTTTTTTTTGTTTGAGACTTTACAGTTTGCAAAAGATTATATTATATTATATTATGCGATAGATTTAATCAGCAACCTACCAAGCTACCAAGACAGACTTTAAAAAAATCTACTATAGGTATATAATGTAGGTTTCAAGCCTAGCCAGTGCACCCTACCACAGCGCGCGAACCGTTTTATTTTACAAAAATATTCTTTAACAAAAAAAACCTAAGATTTTTATTTTACTTAAGTAATTTTTTTATTCTTACAGCTTTAGTTCAGCCTCTTTTAAGGGTTTTAATTAAGTCCTACCTAACTTTTCTGAGAACCAAAGATAATTTTAGAAATATTTTGTAATATAAATTTATGATCCCATTTTTAATCAATTTTGGAACAACTACTTACTATGCTAAGAAAAAGTTATATGCCGAACCTGGACTCAGTCTATTCATCCACGTAAAGAAATAAAAATCATTGACTGAACCCCAAAAATAACCTTCATAAGATGAATTGTAAGGCGAACTAAAAGTACGAATGAAAGAACTCAGAAGCGAATGTTACAAGAATGATGGATGATCGTCAATGAGCCTCAAGTAGTGAATACTAAGATTTTTTACAAAAAACATACTTACTGAAAATATACCGTTAGCAGAGAAAAAGACGGCTTTGCATAAGTAGAGCATCGCTTTACATTTCCTGGTTTCTTTGAGTTGTTTTTTACCAACTTCGAAAAAGGATAGGATACTTCTCAGTTTAAAAATATTTTAAGAAAACCTTTTTGCAGATTATTTATATAAGATTAAACATTATAGCTCAAGCACGCATGTTCGCTTGTGCTTGCGCTTTTCCAGCCTATAAACTATATCTATAGCAAATTTCGGCTCAATTGGTCCTCAAAAATTCATCTATCCTATCTATCTAACCATCTATCGATACAACCGTAATTTCGCCTTTTATTAGTGTGATTAGATTAACTAAAATGAAATGAAAAACATCTTAATTAGAGTCACAAAACAGTCCTCAGGACGGGCATTTTTTCGAGGAATACCCCATTATTGTTGGAGTTCAACGCCCTATCTATCTGCCATTCCCTTAGAGATCTCACTTGAGTTCCAGGGACGACATTATCATCTACATACTTTGCGTTGTACAACTCTGTCCTGTATATCTTCAATTGATCTTTTAAGTATTCCACTGGCACTTTTGTTATGGCCAGTAATCTGGGCTTATAAGGCCCGATGTCTGGTAGATTCTTCGATTCGTAGAGTTCGTATAAAAGGTGCTTATCGTGTGGTTTCGGAGCTCTGAGGAATATAGCATAGTCGGCTCCAACGTGGAGGAATCCTAGAAGGTTGTGTTCTGATCTAAAGCCATCGATAAACTGGAATAGTTTGTGTAGTCGCACTGCTATCGCCAGTTTTACTAAACATAGAGATAAGGCGAATACTGGATTCTGAAACAAAAACTTATTTTAAATATAATTTTATGTATGCTGATAGAAGAAGAATCAGCTGCCCACGTAGTCTTGGAATGCGTCAGAGTGACTGCAGAACGACACGAAACTCTCGGGCACCCGAGGTCGCTCCGCGAAGCCTGTGAGGAGCCCAGGAATCTTCTGCGCTTCTGGACGGAGCTAGGCTGGCTATATCCGTAGCCAGCAGGTAACATGCTCACGCAAAAAGGACCGAATAACGAGTCCGATTGCGGACAAAGGAGTCAGCATACATACATTCACGTATGCTGATGATATTCATTATAAATAAGCAAATACACTTTTTTGTTAATAGCACAGATAAATACAACTAAATAATGGTGATTCTAAAGAACATCTAGATAAAGATTTCCAAAAAATATTGTTTCGTATAACAGGCCAACATTTTCAGTCAATGAAAACTAAAATTGCCATTCAAAAATGTATTTATTAAAAAAAACGTTGGAGTTTTAATAACAATGAAAACTTAGTCATTTTGAAACCTAATAATATTTCACTAGTAGCAGTGCTTCTCTGTTTCAAACTTTTGCATCGGACCATTCACTAAAAGTTGGCTATATTGACCAACTTGTTTTGGTGCGTTCTCTAAGGTACTTTTCACACCACCTGCTCGACAATATCCAATTACATATCATGCTATCATCAAGGTAAAGCAAAACATTACCTACCAAGGGAGGTAATGTTGTATGAAACTCCCAAGGGTAGTAATGTGATTTGAATTTGGAACGTCAAATTCGTGTGGAAACTCGTGGAAAACTCTAAGTAAAAGAACGCCCATATGGCATTGTAAAAAGGTTTGTTCTAAAATCGAACTGGCCACTCATAAAAAAAAGAAAAAAGTCGCGACTTCAAAGATTGTGAAACAAAAGACGGTGTTGGCTACTGAGTTCGGAGCCCTGGCTTTTTGTTGCCTCGCAGAAGGTGTGAAAATTAGAGTATGCTCCTCTGGGATAAAGCCTGTCTTCGTCTTGGGCAGCTTGAACCCCTCGCGTCACTCAGGACTCTACGTTAACTGAGTCCCTCGTTAGCTCAGGGTTCAATATGCCACCCGCGACATAAGACACTGCTTTATCCCCTTAGTGCATAATCTACTATTAATAGTCATGTGTATATGAAAGAGAAATAAAATACAACGAAAAATTTAAGAGAGATGAACGTCTTTGTGTATATTGATGTCGTCCTGCTGGCAGCTTGTTTTGTTTCAATATAATCAAATAATTTCCGCTTTCTCATTCACTCTGATTTTTGGATGTCGTAAATAATATTAAAATGAATACTCACAATTTTCATTTAGTATTTTACGCAACAGTTAATTTCGATTTATGCGTAGGTGTGAATTCAGAGTTGAAATATCATTCACGTATTACTTTGGATGAAATGAAAATAACCATTTCACTATTTTACAACGCTGTAAAATTTACATTTTAAATACATTTTTGCACTTTATGTTCGCGATTCGCTATGCTATGTCGTTATAGACCTATTGGCGACATTTTTGAGTGGAACGTGCGGTTGATACTAAATAATTGAATATTATTTTATCTTTTTCAACACAAGTTGTAACTTCTGACGGTAAGGTGAAAGTTTTAAGGCATTCGGTCTTCTAGTTTTATTTTTGTCGTTCATAAAGAGGATATTTTTAATTCCGAAAACTTATTTTAACTTTTTTTTCACTAGTGACAAAGCTTTGTTTGTAAAATGAAGCAATATTTATATTGAACAAACAAAATATTTGACGCATAATATTTCAGCAATTCGAAAATTTCAGTATACTGTACAACTTTTGAGCGATCAAAAAACAATTTTTGAATAGAATTTCATTCTCTTTTTTGTAAGTATAACCAAACATATTTATTTTTTATATTTTGGTTATTTAACACTACTTTAGTGTTATTTTTTATATTTTGGTTATTTAACACTACTTTAGTGTTAAATAACCAAAATATAAAAAATAAATATGTTTGGTTATACTTACAAAAAAGAGAATGAAATTCTATTCAAAAATTGTTTTTTGATCGCTCAAAAGTTGTACAGTAGACTGAGACAAAGTGTCTAGCCCTAAACTAAGCAAGCTATAGAAAGCAGATAACAATACTTAAATACTTTTTTTTTAAATATCACTCAGATGATTGCCCTGATGCTGGAATCGAACCTGCGACACCGGTGTGACAGTCCAACACACTTGCCTCTCGACCATCCGTACATATCGTCAAAAATATGATCGTTTGTACCAACCTAACGTGTAGTACAGCATAATCAAAGAGAGAAAAGCTCAGAACAAAGAATTTCTCCTCTAATTTCATTTTGGCTGACTTTAGCACTATAAGCTTACTCTGTACAAGGAGGTCAACTCTACTTCAAACACAATAGGTACATTTTTAAGGTCACTGACCGACTGGGAACAAAGAGTCCCATAGAACTTCAAAGCCAACTTTAATCAACTAAGCTTGGAGAAAATGTCAGTCAGTCAGTAGTCAGTAGATCAAAATTGGTTCCAAATTTACAGCTACTGATTACTTCGATGACAAAAATCCTTTGTGATCGCAATAAAACCTTAATTTAATCAAAATAAAAAAAATACATTAAATATATAACTTTAGAAAAAATACCTTGTTTTGATTATGGTGTTCCGACACTATTATGGTTGGTCGGTAGAAAATGCACTAAGCCCCCTTTTTAAAATTTAATGTATATTTTGTGCAATAAACAAAAAACGCTGGTGGTAAAAATGTTCACAAACATTAGTTAACATTTTCTTACTAAACATTTTAACACAATGTTATGAAAATTAAAATGTTTTTATGTTAGGTAATGTTAGTAACAAAATGTTTAGCTAAAAAAATTTAATAATAAAACATTGTTATCATTTGTTGGTATCTAAATATTTTCAAATTAAAACAGTTTTAAGGCGATCGCTTCGCCTAAGTATACAAAAAATACCATTTGGCAGTCTCTTGTTCCGTAGCTCAAATCCATGAGACCTGCCCACGTTATCGTCACTTCCGGTTGGCTTGGTTTCATTGCTGACCTCCACCTTATCTATGGGAACGCATTCGGTGAACAGCCAACAGACATTTGCAGGGACATCCATTCCTCGCAGCCATCCAGACCCATAGATACTTCATTGATACAGATTGTAGGCACTTTCACTTTACCTGCGTAGGTATGATAGGTTAAATACAGGTAACTTTATTTTTTCGGTAACTTGTGTAATGTGTATTTTTATAAATTACACTTTTATTATGAATTTCAATCACTATTATTCTAATTCATAATTTTTCAGTGTTATATCCAACGCTCGATTCTTTTCAAAAATTACCTACACTAAATAATGCCCGTATTCGTATACGATTGGTGTTGTTATTTTTTAAGTAGATGAATAAAACATTAATTACTTATATTATTTTTAAGTTCCGAAAAAAAAAAAATTTTACCATATTAAATTAAATTTTAAAATTGAAAGTACATACCGTACCGTACGTACACGTACAATACGTTCGGTTTCAATAATTAGCTTCACACTCGACCAAAAAGCCAGTTGAATTAAACCTATTCCATTATACGCTCTTGTAAATAACAAAGTAATTTGTTATAGACTTATACCAATAGCTCGTATTTAAAACTATAACCAAATTTATGCTTGTTGGAATTCAAACAGCTCTTCGGGAAAACAATAACTTATAAGAACTCAAACTATTAAGACAGTCTCAGTTCAATTCAATTCAAACAAAATGTTTTGGTGCCAAAACCACCTCGAGTTAAAAATAATGGATAATAATCCCTTGTTTTACGATCTAGTAATATTACTCACCATTTCATTCCTGCAAAAGATATTTAACACCATTGATCATCGTTTGCTTACACAACAATGTAAAAAGCAGTAATGGATTGAGCGGAACGAGCGATCCCGGTAATATATCCGATAATGAATGAGTAAAAACAGTGCGACCCGATTCAACAATGGATCAAATTGTAATTTGCTCAATGAACCCATTAAGAGTGATTGTGGAGCTAAAAATTAATATCCGGCATTTTGCATCCTGTACCTGTATTTTTTTATGCAAAAGGAAAGGGATATTGAGTTTTATACTCGTGGTCTCGTGGATGAACCAACTACAGCGTGTTATATTGAAACGGAATCATGAGATTATAATGCTCGATAGTTTTGACATGGTCTTACATTATGATAGGGGATCACATACCTCGACAAACATAGCTTGATACAGGGATAATTAATAAATAAATAATGTTTGGATATTTCACACAAAGCGATGTACCCCTAAACTAAGCAAGCTTGTACTATGGGAAGATAAATTTGTATGATGCATACATAATACATAAAAAACACCCTGACAAACACCGCTGTTCATCATACAATTTTTTTTTATTACAGCATAAGCTAACTACTACAATCTATATATAGGTATATTACAAAATTTACAAAAGGAAACAATTGGGCCACCCATAGACCGTTGCAAACGATCTATAGGTAGCTCAACTGCTCCCACTCGATACCCGATGGCAGCGTGCCGAGGATACTGGCTGCATTGCCTCTTTGTATAGCAAGGCTTATTCTTTGGCCCAGATAGCTGCCAGCCCCCCTCTGATCACGCGTCGCTTCGACCAGACGCTCTGACAAAATTACATATCGTACAAATGTTTGTCCTGAAGAAGGAATCGAACTCGCCAACATTTAACATAAACATTAAACATTATTTAAATAATCACTAGCTATATCTTTCTTCAGGTCCTAAAGTTTGATGCAAGTCGGCATTAAGCGTTTTTATTAATTCTACCGTAAAAATTTAATATAGCAGTTTAGGATGTGTGTCATGAGCTTAAAGGATAAGGTATATAACTTGCAACTCGCATTAGTCGAGTTTTCGTCTCATTGGTCAAAGTGTGGACAAAGTTCTTAGTATGTGGTGCAACGTTTGTAACTCTTCTTTATGACTATGGAGGTAACATTTTGAAGATGTGTGTGAAACTTACTCCAACTCCAAGCTATTTTGAGTTAAATTAGTTACTACTCGCTATCATGCTAGCTATTTTTCTTTGTTGATTTTTACTGAATGCAGACTAGAAATACAAAAAATAAATGTTACACTTTCTACTTTAATACATGGTAACATTTATTTTTTTACATTTTGGGTATATTTCAAAGTAATTTATGATTAGATAAACACTTGGTTTTTTTACAACTACACTTACCAATCTAATTTTCGATTAAAACTAACTATTAACTATGTAATAGATCTAGTTGAAGAAATTCAATACTCAATACCCAATCTTTATTTGCCTTATATGTTGTACAGTAAGTTCTTAAAATGTAGTTAATCTCAAAGATACACACCCTGTAAGGGCACAACAAATTTAGCAATTTCCTAATACTAGGGAATTTAAGTTATGTACTTTTAAGCACAGGGTAGCAATTTCTAGTCCGTTCCTAATTAATTGATTAACATTTTAATAATTTTAATCCTAATTAATTGATCTGATGGTCTAACCAAGTTAAATATAATGAGTCATTCTACAATGTGGTGCAGGCAGCCAAAGACCGGAACCGCTAGAGACAGGCCGTCCGCACTTACAAAATGGGTGATCACGATCTTCAGTAATGAAGTACCGACTACAGAAATTCAGATGTCCTTATTTTCTATGATAATGTAAAATTTACTGCCAGCCTGCAATAAGTCAGCGTGGATAAGGGCGCAGTTCATACCATCATGAGACTCTTTACGTTAAGACACCTAGAGATGAGGGTCGACATTCCGGACGTGCGTTAAAATTTATACCCGTAGTAAAAATGTAGCTACCTAGTCGAACAGACACCTATCCTTTTTCACAGTTGCTGCTTCAGCAGTAAGGATAGTAGAGGTCTTTAGTCTAAGAATGAATGATGGAACGCCCCTCCACTAACCCGCTATACAAATACCCTATCTACTACCCGATTAGTTCTCTAACAACTTTATTACAGCATAAGCTAACTACTACAATCTATATTACAAAATATACAAAAGGAAACATTTGGGATAGGGACCCCCCATAGACCGTTGCAAACGTTCTATAGGTAGCTCAACTGCTCCAACTCGATACCCGATGGCAGCGTGCTGAGGATACTGGCTGCATTGCAAGGCTTATTCTTTGGCCGACATAGCTGCCAGCCCTCGGATCACGCGTCGCTTTGACTAGACGCTCTGACAAAGTTTTGAAAACAGGGAAGGCTCCCATTCCCCATTGGGTCTCGACCCCAAAGGGCTCAAACATATACGATTTTAGACTGATCGTGTAAGCGAAGAGGCGTGCATTTATGAACTGAAAGATCTCTACGTGGTATATATTTTCTGTTCCTAATGGTAAGTTAAATTATAAAGTAAAATAATTGATGCCGTACGATATTTTTATTATTTCTTATATGCCAATTAAGTAAAAAAGCGCAGAAGTAAATAAAAGAGTTGCAATAGAAAGAACAAAGGTGCAATACTTTTATGAACGTCGGGCGTCTGACTGAGGTCAGAAAATAAAATCGAGGTTTTACAGAAACATACTTCAACCGACTTGGTTGGACTGTTTTAGTGATCGTTAACGCCACTCGAAAGTCACAGGGAAGCAAAATACACAATTTCGTTTAATTCGACGATTTTTTTTTCAGATATTTTGATGAAAAACTAAACTACTCGCTAAAAAAAGTATATAAGTTTTACATGTAGATTTTTTGAGGTGTTGAGGCTTCTCTGGTGGGTAAATTTTATAAAACTGTCTTAAAGGGAGCCCTATCTTATTCTCTATAGTCTATGTTATTATTAATATATTCTAAGTAAGAACTGATGAAATTTCTATGGGACCAATCTTCAAGGAACTTGTTACTAAGTTTATCTTGTAATCTTCAGATAGTCCGATCTGTTTGGTATTTATTCTGTGCCTTTATGTTGGGTTTCAAGAGTATTAGCGATGGGACATCGGTAAATTATTGTTTTAATTACTGACCGACATTAAAAAGGGCTGGGCTCAGACTAGGTGTTTGAATGGACACTTTCGTTCGTAAGGGTGAATACTTCGTAATTTTCTCTTTATTGCAGTGCGTATGTGAGGGCTGATAGAGTACTGTCTCGGCATAGATGAATAAAGGTGTTTCTATAGAACAAGATGGACAGTACGAACCAAAATTGATGCGGTATATAGGACCGAAATTTTCAGACACCCTGTCAATAAAAATGAAATATTTCTATTTTCAAATAATTTTTTTTACTTTTTACGATGTAGTTTTATTTACAATGAAAAAGCCGAGTAATTTTAATATATAATAGCTATTTAGCCATATTTCTTCTCAGCATCGGAACTAAATGTATTAGAAGTTAGCCAATGTGGCTCCCTTTTCTTGGTCGCATTTTCAATACTAATTAATAAGTACTACATTGTATTTTTTTTACATTAATACATCTATGTGTCTAGGTAGTTCAACAGTAAAATTTGCAAGTAAATAACATAACATCACAATAAAACTAAACAATATTACACTTAGCCTACGTAAATTATGTTTATAACTTAATGTTGCTAAATTATACTTTATATTTAGGTTAGATTAACATAATATAAGTACATGTATTACTACATACCTACTTACAAGAAATGTCCTTCAGCAATTATCAGTTCAGTTCAGTATCAGTTTATCAGTACTTAAACTAAGTACCTAATTGAACCCAAGACGAATGTCGTAGGGCTGAAGAAGAACATATTCTTTTATATATGTACTTAAGGTCATACCTATACCTATACCGACTCTGTAAAATAATATAAACACTGCACAACAAACACACATACTCATAACTTAGGCACAGTACTAATACCTGCTACAGTACACACACTGAAGTGCACAAATCTGTAAAAACAGCACACCTTGCGAGGCGGCTAGTTATACGCTCCGAGATACAGTTGTCCAAACTAGTTCGGAGTGTATAACAAAACCGACCCCGCTGGGTTAAATAATATACAGATATCAGCTAACAAAATTGTAAAAATTTTTAGACCTAAGATGTGTGTCTATTGAAATAAATATATTTTGCTTTTGATTTTGATTTTGATACTTGTATAGTTCAGACAAAAACAGTATGCATAACAAGAAAAAAATCTAATTATCTTATAAAGTAAACTGAAAAATGAGGCTTTGGGCAGCAATGAGAGAAAAAATACTACCCCACATGTTAAAAACTAGATTGGTCTTTATAATGAGACTAACATTATCGTATTTCTTTCTAAAACTAGGCTATAATCGCAGTTTTTTTCCGGTACTTAAGTCCTAACATATAGTAGCAGAAGATACCTAATGCTTTTCAATAGAGTCGATCTAAGCGTGTTTCAAGATCGGTCATAAAGATCAGGAGTCGAACAGTTGCCATCTTTATATCTGTCCAATAAAATCTGTGTCCGAGTTCAAAGTGAATAGTTTTCTAGACCACTCGTAGCTTCTTGTACGAATAGAGTTCAAGCATAGCACTTAACGAGCTAGCCCACTTCAATCATCATCATGGTGGATGGAGAGGCGGTCACGTGCCTCTCCATCCACCAACTTCCCGCGACTGCAAACAATATCGTCGCACCATCGCCCCTACACTGCATCGTCTGCGTCGTTATCGCTATTCGAGCACCTTTATTTTCCAATAGTAAGTCGTTCATAAAGCTACATGGCCTCCCAAAAATGCCTAATGAGCATTGCCCATTGTCATTTCAGCTTGCTGAGTCTGAATAATTCACTTCGGAATTCATTCAAAAAAATCTCATACCGTTTTGGCTATAATAGACAGCCGAAGCAATGCTGTGTGAGCAATTCCTGCCTAGCGAGCAAATTAAACATCAATTTCCTAGTTATGTACAGACAGCGTCAGAGATAAGTATCCCCCTTGCACAAGACACCCAGCTATAAATCCTTTAAAAAAATTGTAATACTCAAAATTCTTTTTAGGCTCACACAAGGTTTTACAAATATAATCTATTTTTTAAAGGCAAAACTTCTCTATTTGCCGCGACGGTGATTTAAAAGGATTTGATGCTGGATATTATAATGCATGAGGGATACTTATCTATGACGCTGTCTGTACATATAAATTTTAATAATGTCATAGACGTGACTTTAAAAGTTATAAGTAGAGAGTCAATTAGGAGAACTCCTTGCTCGTCACTGGTTTTCATAAAAAAACGGCTGTTAGTGACTGTTTGGTCCCAAAGTGAGCTATCTCTCTCTGTTCTAATTTTAGTCACGTTCAAATGTTTGAGAGACGTTGATCAAAGTCTTGTCTTCTCAGCAATATAAATGCAATAATTTAGCCAACTGTGCAAAGTTACGTGCACTATGCTTTAACGATTCTCTGCTCCACTAGCTCACGGACTTGAAACTTCTGATAGTGGCATTACCCTTCTGGTATCTAACTGCTCATTCCAATATAACACGTGTTACGTTTCGTACATTATACCTAATATGGAAATGACGTTTCTAACGAATGCTCATATAGTATTTCATCAATCATATTTTTATAGAGTCTTAATTCTGACAGACAACGAACAGGTCAAACCATTGAACGTAGAGACTGGAAATTTCGAGGGTATGTTCGTCAGGAAGTGTAAGCGTGTAAGTACGGATAAAGGGATTTTGTTAGGGTCAGCTAGTAAAAACAAAAAGGATTTTATAGCCTAAACGTCATGATGGATTTCATATAATTTTAGTCTTATTTTCACTCGCTTGAAAACATGGTTATGAAAAATTGGCGTGTTGCACCCAATTATTCATATTCGAGCTAGCGGTAAAAACAGCGAGTAATTCCATGTTAAAAACGTATAGGTTTTTAACATGGAATTACTTTTCCTTATAATGCGTACTTCGCAAAACGTTATTTTCGAAAAACGTCTACTTTGAAAAATATACAGGTAAGACAATACAATCATCTGAGGCAAGTAGTAAATCTTTGTTATTAGGTATCTCACACCATTTGAGTCTTCAGCCGTAAACGGTTACATAGTTACATTTAGTTTGATAAACCCGAGGACATTAGTATTCTGGAGACAACCGCTGAAGTCCCTACACGTCAACTTGTGTTTACTGAGCAGCCAGGCTCATCATGAAGATTGTTCGTGATAGCTTCTAACTTTGCTAGATACTATATCAAAGCAATACTAAACTCTTGGCAATTATTATTATACTACCAGGAAAATGTAACTAACATAAACGTTGCGACAAAAAAGTTTTGGGTCATTGTCTTGCGAAAAATTTACCAATTCACTGCAAAAGATGCAATACCTAAATACTATTGCACACGTTAATAAACGTGAAATTATTAAATAATAATAATGCTACAACTACTACTCCTAATAAGTCTACTACTAATAACTACTAGTAATAGGTCTATAAAAATATATATAAGGTATGTAACAAAGAAAGCCAAGTATATACAAGTCGCATCAATGAAAAATCGGCTAGTTCTTGAAGGCCAACTTTGTTAATTTAAATCATGTTAATTTGGTTATTTAAAAAAAAAATAGTATGGTAAACTGTTACAAAATATTTTTTTACCCCCCCTAAACCCCAAAATATAAAAAAAAGATGTCCAAAGGGTTTACAACATTCATTTATTTTAATAACAATCAATCAAGAAAAGGTTACAAAACAATAACAAGAAAAGGTTACAAAACAATAACAGAAAAAAGTTAGCAGTTAAGTATATGAGATTTCATCAATCTATATGAGTTCATATGAATTTATATTTATAAGAGAAGTTACAAGATACAAGTATAAAAGAAAATGCCATGGCTTCTCAGACGGAGAAGATGGGTACCTGAGATGAATTGTTACAAGGATAAGCTTAATATCTAAAAGTATAATTCTAGTCATAAAACTTATATGCGAGCTTATAAAGACTTAGATTAGCCGCAGGTGTGTTGCAGATGCATGTGTTGGTGTTAAATAAATAGAATTATTGTTAGGCGCCAATAGCAGGGGTATCGGCTGCTATACCGAGTGAAATTTTGTCATAAATAGGTATTTGTAGAAATATGTAGGTTACGCTTTCCTGTGAAAGAAGCCAGCCAGTCCAGGACGGGTAGACCTCCTCGGACGGCTGCTCCAGAGAAAAGAGGCCGCTGGGCTCGTTGTAGGGAAGTCCCGGTATATAAAAAAAACCTCCTGGGTTTAGTGTCCAAGAGGTTTTTCGAAGCGAAGTAGAAGAAAGAAAAGTGACGCCACGCGGCTGAGTCCAAATCAGCGCGTGCGCATCCAGAAAAAGTGTGAACTCTGGTCACAAATCAGAAGAAAAGAGAGGAGGAACTTGAGTAGGTGTGAACGCGACCGCGTCTTGGAATCGAAAAGCAAGTGTTTGGCGTGCACTGCAATGGGTTTTGAAGTAATGTGGCCGCTACAAAAACACCTGATACTAGGGGAGTATTTACCACCAGCAGGATAATAAAAAGTCCATTACAAAAACACTAGAAAACGAAGTAAATAAAATTCCAAACTATTGCAGCGAGGTTAAGAACTCAAAAACATCATATTTGGGGGTGAATGACCTTCCCAAAACAAATAAATTACTATTTTTACGTCGAACTGTCTAAACATTGAGGATGTCGCCTTTAATTGATGGCAACACGAGAAAAATTAACAATAGATAATGTTGTGAAAAAGTGGGGAATATTGCACAGATTAAACAGGTTTTAAAAATGAATGGAAACAGACTAAAAATGTAGGTAAAGATGTGCCTAATCAATCGATTTACTTGTAAAAGATCGATTTAAAGAATAAAGTGATTTTAATATGTGACAAAACTTAAAATTTATAAAAAAAAACTTTAGTACTAAAACACATTGTTCAGTACCTTCACAAAACTGATTAAACTCACTCAGATATACAAAGTAGAGTCTATTCTTTAAAAATTTTCAGTAGACCCAATGTTGAAAGTTTAATGAACTCTTAAATTAGTATGTCGAAGATTCTCCCGCAGCCTAATTAGTATGTGTAGAGTGTTCAGACTGCTGAAGCGAGCTTACTAATAAAGCACCAAAATTACTACGTCAGTGCAAACTCTCAGTTGAAAAAAAAAAACTTTGTTGTAAAAGTTGGCAGAGAAGGAATACACCTACCGTTAGAGGGCATCTCCTGCGGGGTTCTGTCACAACACAAGACCATATATTCTGCCGCAAGCTTATGTGTAGGAATTAATGTGTTCTGAAAAAATATTTTTAGCTGTAATGAGAAAGCGACTCTTTATGACTATTGAATTATTGCGCAATTTTTCAGTTTTTCACAATCTTAACAGCGTTGTAGATGGTTATAATCAACCGCTCCAACACCGCGGGCGCTTTGTCTTGCTTGCCCGTTGATGCCGACGTATTCGTCGTAATAGGAGATCACACCTGCCCATAACCAGAAAAGTGTTACACAGGACTGTGATTAACACAGGCCGGTCAGCACTGTTATACATATTTTGAGAAATAAATAAATAAATATTTTGGACATTTCACACAACGCCATCCAGGCCCAAACCAAGCAGAACTTGTATTATGGGAACCAGATGGCTGATACAATACTTCATTTTTTTTTGTAAATACAAACATACAACGCATAGAAAACACCCAGAATCAAGACAAACACCGATGTTCATCACACAAATGTTTGTCCTGAAGCGGGAATTGAATCCGCGATCACCGGGCGTGGCAATCTAATACACTTGCCATTTGACCACCCATGTCGTGTAAATTTTTATGGTCAGTCTCGAAAACCCAGTAATTTCACGGGCCACAGTATAGCTTACACTTTACTGCTTTGTGGCATCCAATCTAGGCGTTTTTTTTTGTGTTTGGCAAGGTACCCATGTAGGCGGAATCCTGCAGGAGACGCCTCCCAAGTTGTGACTTTATGACCGATGGCTGAAGACTTCGGTCACAAGAAGATTCCGGCGTTGTTTGTGGAATTAATAAATTATAAGGGTCGGAGGAATTACCAGGTAGAATAATTTCTTAATTAGGTAGAATGTCACTGAAATTATGTCTCCATTTGTATAAGCAAAATCCAAATGGATCCTAATTCTGCTGTTCCTTGTACGGTCGACAACAAAAAATATGCCTTTTTTTAATAAATTCCTCTGTTAATTTTGACGTTTTCGTTCTAATGGAGTTTTCGAATAACATCAGACATTTATCGCAGACTTTTCACTTACTTTCTTTAATTGCATTTTAAATTAATTTTAAAGGACCATCTTTATCTACCCAATATGGTCATAAAATACGGGAACTGAACCTACTAAAACGGCTATTCTCCTAACGAAATCAAACGCGATGCTTTTGAAACTAGCACCCCTTCTCATAAAAGCCACTTCAGCTATTTGCTTCTACTTTTTAATTTATGAGATAGAATGTGAGATTCATAGAAATAATATTTGTGAGTGAGTTCCAGTTTTTATACCCTAATTTCTCCGTAGACAAGATTATTATTCAATTTCTCGGATATTACAGACAGTACCTATAATTTAGAAAAAAAATCTATCAAATATCTTATCAAGAATCTACCTATAAAACTCAGCATGAATAAAAAACCAATCAACCTAATTTCAGAATCATTCTCCCACGAACTCCACCACTTATTAAATTAATGTACCATTATCAGTTACCAATGAATAAACTCGGTACAGTCAGCGAGATATACTAATGAAAAAAAAAACAAGTGACATTTTCACACCGCACATTTAAAGACGGAATGCTCTCAGAAATCTAGTTTCGATTGCAGATAATTAAAATACTTATCCTAACTAACAATAACTATTGACAAGGTCTCGAATCTACGTGTTTTGTCTTCGCTAAAATTTCAAACAGTTTTTAGTAATAAATCAAACCTCAAGACAATTTCACATTTAAACTAAGGAAAAAAAAAATAGACAAACATTGACTACAATTTCTGCTAGGAGTGCAGAAGAGAAAAACATGGCGAAAAGACGTCCAAAAGAAAACAATCATTATAAACTTCATAGCTCTAAGAATTTCTCGAAATCCATTTATTTATTTATACTTCCGAAATTGATTGTTGTATCTCTCCTTTAAAAATTGATTTTGAATTATTTGAATACTTGTTTTTGCTTTCTATAAATTTTTGTTGACGACGGTACCCAGTCTGCCCTGCGCAGATCTGTTCGCCAGAGATTTGAATAAGCAGTTGGTCTCGCGAAGCGCCCCTGTACGCATGTGTACGCTTTCGTGTGTTTATGATCTTTCGTGTTTATTGTCGATGTTTCGTCGGTCGAAGATCGTGCGTTGTGAATGAACCCGTGAATTTATGAATAATTTGGTTGTGATGAGTTTGTGTTGTGTTTAATTGGACTCGGTTCTGCAGGAGTTTTGAAGGTAATTTTGATTATTTCAAAGTTTGTTCGTGTCTTCAATTGAATGAATTAATGTGGAGATTTTGGAAGAGTAAAGCAAATCACTGGAAGAGACCAATTAAACAAATATTTCTATTTTCCAAGATACATAATGACAGATAAGGTAAGTACTACATGTTGGAAAAATATTGATCTAACTGAAGATATTAATTTACTTATGTATCTATATGTAATTTAGCAATCGAAAATTGTAAATGTTTTATAGCAAACATAATTTTTAAAAAATGTACCTACCAACTTTTCTTTACTTTTAGGATCAATTGAATCATGTAAAGAAATAGTGTCAAAAATGTATAACTACCTATGTACTTCATAAATATATTTAATTTTTTTTTGCTTCATTAACACATTAAATTGACATTGGTTCGAAGGAACTAGTGACACGATAAGAAGAACACATTAATACGATTTACTTATTTTATTAAGACTTTATAAGATTTCGTTAATCCTACTCGATTATGAGAAAGATTTATGCATAAATGGGTAAATTGCTTTTTTTTATTGCTTCAAGAAGCACAGATAGCCAAAATAATTTGGTAGAGTTATTTATCTTCATTCGTACTTAAATTGTCAAATTTCAGCGCAATAACTTCAGTAATATTGGCAAACACATTATTTATACACAAAAATATTCGCATATTTATTCAGTAGGACATAATATGATTGACTGAAAGAGAAAATTTATGAATACAAAAGGGATACCATAGCCTATATATTTTCTCTCTTTGTTTACAAAGATGATGGAGGGTCGAGTGATTAGAATATTACCCTTTTGAATTCAATATTACTTTATTGTTTACCCTTACAGGCTTTGTTTCTTGCATTATTTTATTCAAGATAAACCAAATCAATTTATCTTACAAATTGACTAAGATGGGTGTTTACGTTTGGCGATAACATCGTTGCTATTAATGAAAATTCGGGCGTAGCTTAGGATTCCATAACATGATGGACCGTTGTATTTTTTTTTAATATCTTAATTTTAGTATAGACCGTTTAATCAACAAGATTTTGTCATGCTCAAAGTAGGTACAATCATAGATGCCTAGATGTCCAGCAGTAGACGTCGCACCAAAGGTTGATGATAGAAGCTCAGGGCAACGACTAGAAAGTAGGTATTATATGTATGTGTCACCGTATAATTACAAAAACCGTAAGCTTACTATTTAACAGTTTGAAAATACCAATCACGGCACAATCACTCTCTCATTGGTAGGTTTTTTGCCTTAACGCCAATTTCGTTTACTCTATATTTGATCTGTGAAATTCTCTTACAAATTAACGATATAAAAACCGTAAATTTGTGAATGGTCCATAGCTTGATCTGTTTCATTAGCAGAGAGTTTCGTAGTGTTCACGTAGTGTTCAGTTTAACGTATTTGATACCGAAAAATGTAAATTAACGGTTGTTACAAGTTCACTGTATTTAAGTACAGTCAGCTGTACAGACATATTTACACTCCCAAGCTTTAACATTTATATTATATCTACTCTTAATTTTGCAAAGACATTCTTTCTTCTGCAAATAATTCTGCCGAGAATTCTGACAAAAAGATGACTAAATTAATATGAAAATACTTGCTTAAGTTCTTTGCAAAATTATGATTAATATAATGTAAAAGCTTGGGAGTGTATACATGTCTGTGCTGCAGCTTACTGTACTAGTACCAATATAAAGTACCTATATTGTACTCAAACAATACTTGTATAAGTTTGATCGCAAACATAGCCGTTATACAAAGGCATCAAACGCTATTGTTTTCGAGGCTTCAGTATGAGTTGAGAATAAAGGACGCTAAGTAATGCGGATAAAGAAAGACTTTCCTGTTTATGTTTACTGCTCGAGTGTTCGGGGTTAAGAATCAGAACTTCTTTGTTTGGTAAAGCTACTTATTTGTACTTTTATTGTATATCAAATTTAATCTTGCGCTGTTTTATGGTTGCTTTTGAGAATCTAGCCTCATTTATGCAAAGATAGAGAAGTTATAAGACTGGCTTTTTTTTCTATATATTATATGTAATGTATCCACAAAAAGAAGTTTTCAGTTATCCGGTTCCCATAGTACAAACTCTACTTAGTTTGGGCTTGATGGCTTTATGTGTAATGTCCAAAAAAATAATTATTCAAGTATAAATAAAAATATCATAACTAACTCTTTATTGAATGGTTATGGTATGTGAAATCACTGAAATTAATAACAACGTGTCCAATATTTTATTTACTAAATCTAAACTATTTTTCAAACTGTATTTTGGATTGAAACCTGATTTTGATAAGATCATTATTGAGATATTTCGACAAGTTGTAGGCAGGAGCACCAATATATGAAACAATGGGACGAATAGGAATATTATCTTTATGAATTTTTGGTAGACCATCATAAAGCATAGGTGCTCTTGGATTCATTGGAATGAGGTATTTTAACGAGTCTGGAGAAAGAAATTTAATATTTTTAACTTCATTTTTTAGTTGTGCAATGAAACCTTTAGTTGGATCAGACTGCAATTGTTCAAAATCATTACCCTGAATAACTTCCTCTACTTTCTGTGTATACTCAATTTTATTTAGTATGACTACAGTGTTGCTTTTGTCCGCTTTTGAAACAATCAAATTATTTGATCTAATTTACTAGTAAGAGATTTTAGAATCTGAAATTCTGAACTGACTGGATTAGATGAATTCATAGACCGGATAGGTCTGAGAAATATTTAGGTAGTCTTACTTATATGGGAACAATTACTGAAAAGATTTCAAAAACATTATCTAAAAATAAGGTGAGGGTAGCTTTTAAAACAAACAATACATTGCGTTCAATTTATAACGGGAAAGATAAATTAGAGAATCATAAAAAATCTGGTGTCTAATAATTAACTTGTGATGATTGTAATGCTGTTTATGTAGGTCAAACGGGTCGTAGTTTTCAGACAAGATACAAAGAACATGTTTTAGCGTATAGAAATAACTGTCCAGAAAAGTCACATTTTGCAAAGCACTTAATAGACACTGGTCATTCTTTAAATTTTTGTGACGTCGGATCATACGACAGGCGACTCATCACCACAACGGGTATAAATACGGGCCGGGCAACGTTGTTTATTCACTCACCAGAGTCCGGTGACGCAGTAACAGCCATCTGCGGCTAACTGCATTAAACGTCCATCCGAAAAAAAAAAAAATGTCACTCTCGTTTCAAACTTCGGCGTGTCCACACCTCCTGATGATGCCTCGTGTAGAGGCGAAACACGTGTCGTATCTTTAAACTTTGGTTTTCTGTTCTTTGACTCTTTGGTTTAGTTGAACTAAAGTTAAGTTAATTAAAACCTTTGTTTAGAAACTAAGCGGATTTATTACTAAATATATTTATATAATTTGTTGATATTTATGGATTTCCGCAAAGTAACACCTGAATCAATCAAAAAAAAATATCTTGGAAAATTCACACACTTTAAAGCTATCTCGCCCCAACTAAGCAAACTTGTACTATGATGACCAGATATAACTGATACAAAACTTATATACCTACGTTTTTTTAAACACATACATAGGATACATAGAAAAACACCCAGACTCAGGACAAACATTTTCATTTTTTTCACACAAATGTTTGTCCTGAAGCGGGAATCTAACCCGTGACACCGGCGGCGTGGCAATCCAACACACTTGCCACTCGACCATCCGTGTCGTCAAGGTAAGATAATAATATCAGCAAGATTATATTTTGTTTATATTACAATTTCAGTCTTCAGGCACACACACACATCAGGCATACACACTGCTGAAACTCTGAAACATTAACGAATCTTCCCAGAACATACTCATGAACACCACACCACACTTCTGTTTCAGCCATTTTCAGACTATTGCTTGCTTTTAGTTTTCACTTCCGTGTTTACAAGAAATCTCTGTTCATAATGCTCTGCCCAATTTGCATATTTATGCGGGTGGTTCGCTTCGTTTGCGGTGATTGTTTGAAAATTATATTCGCTATCGACCAACGAGATCCCATGGGAAGGAATTAATTGCGGAATTATGATTTTCTATTATACATATTCAAGTTTTGGAGATGTTGAGAGGCGTTGGCAAGCAGGATTCCACACGTAAGATTCCACTAACGAGATATTCAGCTGCGTAAGTATCTCTCTCATGTAGTTACTAGGCTTTCGAGACACGTGAACGCAGGTGTATTTCGTTACCAGGAAAAAAATACGAATATCTGTTGCCGTTACTGAACACACACATAATGACAAAAAAACTAAATAAAATATAGTGTATTTTTTTTCCAAATAAATATGATTTTTCTTATCGTGTTACTAGTTCTATCGAACTAGTGTGGTAAAATGATTTCCAGTGCGCCTCGAAGAGGCTCCTCTCGTGCACTATATTAAAATAAATATAAATGATAAAAATTGGACAACTTTTCCCGTCAGTCGTTTTTCTTTGTCATTGCGTCAATAGGTAAGTATCATTGATTTCATTAATCGTTTGGATAACTCGGACAGCTAGCTCGAGCCAGCTCGCAAAGGCTCGCCTCGGGCGCTGCACTCGCCCCGCTGTCACTCACTCATTATGTAGAAACTCAAAATTCTGACTGCACAGATACACCAAAGTACCCCTCCCCTTCTGCATCGCCCATTTAAGTTTTTTGAAAATTTTGGTGATGTATATTCGAAATAATATAATTAACTATTCTTTGTACCTTATTATTACTCAACTGATATTACTCTTCCCCATAGAAAGATACGACGAAATCTAGAGTCACCTCTTCTTATGTTTTGCGACATAACATCAGCTGTCTATGTTCGTAGTTACGCTGCAACTTCCGGTTCGAGGTCGCCACTCAAGATCCATTTATCCCCTTGGTATTATTCGATCTATACCTACCTTAGTTGCCCACCTACATAGAGCATAATAATAATCATTATTGTCTCTGATGAATAGGCGGATAGGTACTAGATTTTTTATAAATTTAATGGTTTTTTTATGGTATGAAGTGACAAAACGAGCTAGGCGATATCTTAATGGTAAGAGATCAAGCCTACCCATGACCAGAACAGGACTTCGAATCACAAAGACCAGTACCGAATTGCTAAAACGCTCGTCCACTTTGAGACAGTCTCAAAATACCTATAATAATTTTACTAGCTACACTAGCTCTTCAAATCGGGAATCAGTAATGGTTACACATTTATTAGTGCTTTGCGGCAAAATATCTGGCACAGCTGTCTTAAGTTTGCAGCTATGCTGGAACTTACGCCATTCGAGTTTTGAAGACGCCACTCAAGATTATCCCCTTGGTACCATTTGCTACCTACCTACAAAGATCATTATCTGTGCGCTATAAATAGTTCTTCTTATTTTTCTTCGTGTTCTTCATTACTGAAGGTCTTGCCCGTCTTGAAAGACTTGAGTTGCTCACCTGACAAGCTGCTTCAATGCTTGTCCGTCTTAGGCGTTGTCCTAATAGAACACGATCACGCGATCAAACATACTAACGTCAAATAGGCGTCCCAATTGGCATTCGCGCGATCGCGCGACGCGACGAGACTAAAATGAGCCGAATACGGCAAAGGTACAATGCGGGACGAAAGCAGATTGTTTTATATGTGCCGAACTTTCTCGGGACGAATATGGCATAAATCATAAATACAGCTTATTTGTTTCAGATACTCAAGATGTCCACACACCACTTCAATGAACCTAACGTGTTGAACTGACTGAAGATGGAGCGCAAAAAAGGGATCCTAGTTTTGCTTTGGGTTGCTACATTTCCTCTATATCGGGCTGATAATCTCGGTAAGAATCACATTTTTTTTTTATACTTCTTTGCTCGTCTTTTTAGGTTTCTGGGACCTGTGCCAAATATTCTGTCTGGTTAAGTTGTTTTGGCTAAAGTGATTGAGCAGGCAAGAAACGTTTAAGTATAAGAATAGCTGAATGAATCCCATAGCGGCGCAAGGCGAATTTCCATAAGCATCCTTTTCGGTCTAGCATGTTTTTAGCCCAGTTCTATAAACACGTATTTTTTTAAAACTTGCCAACAGCTAAAATTCTGAGAAGCTCCTTTTTGTCTACGCTTCAATAAGCGCCTTTT
This sequence comes from Lobophora halterata, assembly GCA_932526365.1. Lineage (NCBI taxonomy): Eukaryota > Metazoa > Arthropoda > Insecta > Lepidoptera > Geometridae > Lobophora > Lobophora halterata. The sequence continues at coordinate 7,996,412 of OW052012.1, forward strand.
TAAACACTTGGCTACTACTCAAATTCCGCCAAGCTCATTTCAACCAACTTCCAAAAAAAGAGTTTCCATTAGTTCCTTTTTTTAATGTTTATATCATAGACGAGTTTATATACATCGACTTAATGACTGATTTAGGAAAATATTATTTTATTTATAGGTAATACTTTCAGATTGGTCTCATAGAAATTTTAGTAGGTACTTAATTTAGTTTTTTAAATCGAAATAACTGAAAAATTGTATGTGATATGTCATTCAAGTCACGAAAGTGCGTATTTCGCTCTCTAGTGATTTTTCAGTGGGTTTTCAGTCACTAGAACACTGAGAATAGTCCCAATTGAAGTCGGATGTAGTATATTTTTGTTAAAAACTTTGATATAGTCTAGAATATAGCGTCTTCAGGCAGTGTCCTAATAGAACGCCATGACGCGACCATCGCAAGTTCGCGCGAACGTCGGTAAAAAGGTAAAAAAGGAAGAATTTTACCCTTGATGCTGATTTACACCTTTTATCTTTTGAACCGTGGCTGTTGTTAATTCACACATTCGAAGAATAGGACTTTGTTCCTGCGAAGTGTTTGCTTTCGCATCACGCACGAGTAGGCTTTGACAAATACCATCTATGTTATGTACTTACTGCGGATATCACATTGTCGAGAAAAGGCCCTTTTATCTTCCTTTCTTTCATACGTCGTGTGTCTATAGTTGAGAGTCATCCTCTGCAGAATTCCGACCATCTATACTACTTACAGAGTCAAACAAATAAGAAGGAATATTTAAAATAATATAAATAATATAAAAAAAATTACCGACTATTATAAGGTATGCTGAAAAGAAATAATAAAAAACCTTATTCTGAAAAAAATCAAGTTTTCACTTCTGATTTAGTCTTATATCATGTCGTAGCATTCTTTATTTCTCATTTAGTTAGTCAAAAAAGCCAAAATTCTAAAGTATTTAAAATTTACTGAGTAATTATTTTAAAACATAAGAAACACTATCTCCGATCTCTATGTTCAAAACGATTATTCTAACAAAGTCTTACAGATACGTGCTATACTATCTGAATCTCCAAACTTTTGATTCAACGATTATGACAGTGTTATTATAGAAAAGTTACTAAGGCTATCAGAAAACATGGTGATTGCTGTAATTCTGTCGGTTATTGATGAGGTGGCTCCTTTTGTTGTCATGGGAGCATAATTAATGAAGGTCGTAAAGGATTAATTTGTAGTAACAGGATAAAAGATTAGGGAATCTTCCTTTGATGATAAGGAGATTGTTGTGGACATTCTAAGGGTATTGTAATAGGCAACGATAAATACATTAAATAATCTATTACCTGGGCACAATAGAGAAAATTTAAGCAAAATGTAGCGTTAGCTGAAGTTTTTACTTAAACGAATTCATCATATTGAATTTTTATTTTAGGTTGTTATCAAACCTAGACTTCGCGTAGCAACCTTGACTGTTGAAGATTACATTGCCTTGTTTTCACTCTCATACACGGTGGGCCGCATTTTTTTTTTTTTACAAGTAGACCTTACAAAGTTCATCATCATGTTATATACATATAGCAGTCCACTGCTGGACGTAGGTCTTTCCCAAGGCGCACCACTCAGCCCGATCTTCGGATCTCATCATCCACCTTCTGCCAGCTAGTTATTTCGAACCAGTGTGGTGAAAGGTATTTCCCAAGGCGTGCCACTCAGCCCGATCTTCGGATCTCATCATCCACCTTCTGCCAGCTAGTTCTTTCGAACCAGTGTGGTGAAAGGATTTAAAGTGCGCCTCGAAGAGGCTCCTTTCGTGCACTATATATTCTGCCAGCTATAGCGCGAAAATAATCGCTCCATCTGGCCAAAGGTCGTCCTACACCGTACCTATACAAAGCTGGCTTTCAAATATTTTTTTATAGTGTAAGTACTGGTTTGCTGCCCGCTTTTTATCGAACTACGAATTGGCATTTTTTCAGCTTATTTACTACACCCATATCGAATGGCAGCCAAATCGGTACGAGAATGATTGAGCAGCCCATTTCTGCTCTATCTCTACAAACTAATACCTACTTGCTTATGCCCTGTAATGGTGGGATTTTCAGGAAGACTTAAATAGATTTCCAAAGTACACATTATATTGATATTCATGAGTGTGTACATACATTACGGGACCATTATTAAGATAACGTGATCTCAAACTTAGGCACCTCGAAACCCCTACATCAACATTATTGTTGGAAGTTTCAATGTTTGTTTTTTGTCATTCATGCCGTGTTCATACCTAAACACACGGAGACTAAACTTGTGTTTATGTTCACGACCCGTTGTTGTCTTAGGACCGATTAAATTTATATTGGACCGGTGGAGTTTTCACGGCCTGAAAAACAAGCGTTTTTCAGTTAAAACTTCTGTAAAACAACATAGAACATAATAAGTATTAAACTAAATACATATAATAACATAAGTTTATCGGGGTCTACCATTCACTCTCGTAATAGGTCAAGGTTATCTATATATATTATAATTATATTCATTTGTTTTTAAAACTGTAGTGTACACCAACGCAGTGTTAGTACACTATTATTTACATCGATGTGTACTTCTAGTGTTTTTATTTCACAAAAATATTTTCTTTCACATCATTTTCCCAAAGTATAAAATATCAAAGGTAGGTTACCTATATCAACATTATACACATATACCATATAACATATATACCTATACAATATTTGCCTTTGATCTTTAATACCTTTAAGAAAATTATGTCAAATTTACGGTTATATTAATAGTAACCAATTCCAAACTGAAGAAAATTAAATCAATTTGTATTAGGTTTCCAATTAAATACAAATTAGAATATCGAAAAAAATAAACAATTAGTTTTCGTTATCAAAATATTCATTAAAACTTTCGTTGGAAATATTTAAGGAAAATAGATCAGTTTACCTTATAAGAGATATCTAACTTATTATAGAAATTGTATGAGAAAGTGGATGAAAACGAAGGTAGGAAGAATCCTGTACTTAATTTATATATTTATGTATCGAATCAAATTCAAATTTATTTATTTGCTTCAGACAGAATCTTAGGTGCTAAAAACGTTACATTGCAGGTGATAAATATAAATATAGGTATATTTAACCTAGCGGGGTCGGTTTCAACAAGGTGCAAGTCCTCGCAAGGTGTGATGTTTTTTTATAGATTTGTGCACTTCACAGTTAGATATCTTATATTTATCTTACTTATTTCCTGCGGCACTGCAACCCTTTGTGAGTCCTAGTCAGTCTCTTCCAAGTTGATAGTTTGCCCAACTTCTTCAGGTCTTCCTCCAGACAATCCTTCCAGCGTTTTTTAGGTTCTTATATTTATCATAATACTTTAATATAAAGGCAATGCCGGGTCAGTGTCAATTTACATAGTCATAAATCAAACACATCTGTGTTCCGTTTTCGCCGATCCATTTGACGAATCCATGGGGACACTCCGTTGGATGTATAACAACTACTCCAGTGGAACTTTCATCTTCAGCTGTCTTTTCTACAAGTTGTTCTTCATTATGTTGGTTCAGCAGTAGATTCACATTGTTTTCTGTATCGGTTTTTGAATCTTTATCTGCCTTAAACGATGGAGATTTAATAAAGTTGCAATCGAAACTTTTCATTAATAAAGCACACAGCAATACTAAATAAACGAACATTGTGATATAGTTCAGTTTTTTTTTAATAATTTAAAAATATAGAATTTTAGAACGTTGTACCGCAATATGGATTATTGACTAATGATCGTGTTGCTTGAGTCTCAATTCACACAAAGATGGCAGCGACGCAGCGAGCTCTTTTAGTGTTAAATTATTGTAAACTTTATCTACAAACCTATAAGACCTGTATTGCAGGATCGCTAACAGGCCGCGCGGCCACCCGCGGCCGCGACCTGTCCTGCAATACTGGTATTTAGGATAGCGAAGAAAATAAAAATAAAATCCCTATTTCCTTTGCCTAAGTTCGTTTCATTTCGCCGCGTCGTTGCTGCCATCTTGATGTGAATTGAGCCTTAGGCTGCATCATCACTGCGTGACCATTTTTTGGTTTTTGCTCATTACAATGCAAAAACACATCCTGGAAATTATGGCTAGTTTTATCTGCTTACTTCATTATTGAGTCATAACTAATTGATGATAATACCTAATAGTGCCTTCAGACGAGCATAGTAGGAAATATCTACATGAGAAGACTCTAATAATACATTGAAGTAGCCTATGTATTTTTATCCGTGCATATAAGCATGAGACTTTTCTCAGAGGCCTTTTCCCAGCAGTGAGACATGTCATTCTATGTATTACTTACATGTATTTTATGTTTGTCGATATTTTTGTAACTTTAAAATAACTGATCCGTTTTTGATGATACAGGGAATAGAAAACATGACCTATGGAGATGATTTTGAGGTCGTACATTAGTTAGATCATAAAAGGCTATTACTACCTGTTCCGAAATATTCATATTTTGCAAATAAAGATATTGATTGACTGATTGATTGAATCTTCATCTTATCGTGTCACTAGTTCCTTCGAACCAGTGTGGTGAAAGGATTTCAAGTGCACCTCGAAGAGGCTCCTTTCGTGCACTCAACACATGTTTTCGAACTTTAGGTTCTACGACATGCCGGTTTCCTCTCAATGTTTTCCTTCACCGTTGCGAGAACGTGGGATGCATACATAGATTTTTTCGACCGAAAAAACCCATTTACGCATGACTGCCACCAGGATTCGAACCCGCGACCATCAGATCGTAAGGTAAGGGCCTCATCCACTCTGATTGAATAAAATGGGTCTAATATAAGGGACTGCACGGAGAAAAAATGTCGTTATAGTTACCAAAATTCTGTTTGAATTTATGACAGCGAGAATAATATAGTAACGTTGACAATCACAGATATAGATTTATGTCTGTGATGACAATAATAATAATTCCTGCAAACGAAATATATATAAAAATACTTTAATACTTTAATACTATTTAGTCTTGCTATCCCATTTTTTCCCCGTGTGAAATTAAAGTAAGGTTTCTTCTCTAGGGGATAATCAGATGACTTATAATAAAAAAAGCAATAAATATAACAAAACAAGATACATCTTACGAAAACAGCACCCCATGTTTCAGCCGTTTCCGTAAAGCAACGTTTACAGTTTTCGCGTTTCCTCTATTTCGGGAGAGATAAATAAAAGGCGGCAAACGGACAACATTGTCGGCGACAGATTATGTATTAGACTGTCAGGTTCGACAGGCATTTGTTGTTCCTTTCGAACCCTTATCAATGTATTTCTTACAGAATTTTCAATATTCCATGGTTTCCTGTGAATATAATATGTGGGTGTTAAGAGGTAAATTTGGATGTATTTTTCAATTTGCAACCGCAAAAGTTAAACATTAACTTTTATTTAATCTTCTAATTATTTATATATTTACAACAGCCTTTTATATGTACCTATTGATTGATTGATTAAACTCTAGCACTTTACTTTAAGCTCAATCTAGAACTAGCTATCAGATATGCTGAAAGATACTGCAAAATATCAACGGAAACGTCCTTTAAAAATATCTCAACACATATAAATTAAAGTATCAAGTACTGAACTGTTTTTTATTTGTTTCAATTGAGTTAAAAATTGTACCTATACTACTATGTATGTACTATTTCAGGAAAATAATTTGCTAAGTAACGCAGGCCAGAACTATTTAAAACCTTAACGATACCAATCAAAATTCAAAACAAACCGTCTAATCAAACGTTTTAATAGATGTGCAATCACGCCTTAGCGTTAACTAATAGTTTCATCTTTCCGGATGACACAGGGCTGAATTCAGAGAGCGGTACAATTTCGGGTATCAGAATGGCAGAAGCAGAAAGCGCAGGTACTGCAGGAATTATTAAAACAATGTTTTACCTAAAAAATAAGTTAAAAATAAGTTAGTTACCTTTTTGTTTTTTTTTTCTCAAATGAGCTTATTAAGTTAGTAACACATTTTCGGACATTCCGTTTTTTATCACATCTCATTCACGAATTCCTGCGTAGATCTCTGAGTAACTGTTGTTACTCAGAGATCTACGCTATCACTATTGTCGAAAATGGTAGTCTATCGATTTTTGAACATATAGTAAGATTTCATTAGTTTTTGGCTTAGGACTTTGATATCAACGATTTATAAGAATATTTTTCATATTGCTTAGTATTGCTCCACCGTATTAGAAAGAAAGAAAGAAAATCATTTATTTATGATACACATAACACTGCACAAAGGACTTTAAGAACATCTATGCAAACAAAATGAAAGCACTTAAGTTATAAAAATAGAAGGACTTACATACTAAACAAAGAAACTATTACTGAATACGACTCTGTAGTGAATCGAATAGCTCTAAAAGTTTAATCGAAATCACGTCCCGCCAACTTCGTAGTGCCGTTTCCAGTAACGAGTGAACATTTGAGACATTTAGATAATATTTTAAGTCACGATTTATTTTACATTCTACTTCATAGGTTTAATGGTAAGTCTGCCTATTCTTCGTACTTTACTAGAGTTACTTCTTGCTTAATTATCTACCCATCTGAACTAAACTTAGCAAGTGATGTTGTATAACCTAATAAATCGCTTTCGCTTTCGCGCGTATCTTGTATGTATGTATGTAAATTTCTGGGATACCTCGTATCTTCCAAACGGCTGTTTGGATTTCGACAGTTAAGGTATCGTTAGATTTATCTCAATAACCGAGTTTTCTTAGATGGGTTTTTTAAAAAAGTATCAAATTGGATTTTTGGAGCTAAATAGTAAGTCATTAATATATTTTTGTTGACCAAACCCATCGAGTAGGGTAACAAAATGAAGGTATTTTAAAGGAGATAACAAATATAATATGTATAAGTTACATGTTTACATTGAATTTGGAAAATTTAATTGACAATGAATCTATAATTATTTCACAGTCGGGTTTTCAGTTTTTTAAACTTTCAGCTTGTTTATTTAACACTGTCAACAGAATCTTCTAGTTCTTCTTCTTCTTATCGTGTCACTAGTTCTTTCGAACCAAGGCCCATGGTGGTGAAAGGATTTCAAGTGCACCTCGAGGAGGCTCTTTTCGGGCACTAGAGAATTAAAGTAATCTATGCTATTTTGCAGATTTTTTTTTAATATTTTGTCTAATTTTAAATTAGCTTTAACTTGCTTTCTTGCTAAGTAGTTCTCAGTATAGTCTTATCTTTATTTTATCTAGTAACTTTAAAATAACGATAATATTCCAGTGAATAAGCCCTAAGAAATCACGTTCAAGATGTAGCTTTTAACATATTTTTATTGAATTATTTTCCAGTCAAAGACAATTTTATATAATTAAAAGTTAGTTCATCTTATGATTTATCTGCTGACAATTTTTATTATGATAATTATTTTAATATACATATATAATTATTATATATTTATATTTTTTTGTAATACAATCGTCCTATCTATAAAACACTTACAGTGAAAGTCGAAAGTACCGTGATTCTGTGTACATAATATAGCTGTACACTACTGACATCGAGTGTTTCGCTTAGCACCAACAGGGGGTTTCGTTTCACAGTTCATTTACTTCCGACAAAGCGAACGGACTATAGGTTGTTAGCCTCATTGTTGGCTGGGTTTTACATATTTATATAATGTATTATGCCTGGCTAGACGCCACTTTCTGGCCGATAGCGTCGAAGCCCATTTGCGGCCAACAACCACTTTTAACGCATAGCTTATTTTCTCTTAGGAGATTGTGTACGTAAACGTCTCGTCTTTCTTACGACTCTGTTTTCCGGATCACTATAATTTTAGCGCTTTCAAGACGAAAGTGAATAGGTTACTTCTAGACCAGTTTCGAGAAGAAATCCATCTTCGACTACACCATCGCCTATATATTTGAGGCGGTGGGTGGTCCGACTTGACTTACGAATGATCTTGTCTTACTCTCTTGTTGGTACCTATCAGTACTTATGGCCCAAAATATTAATAACATATCAAAATAAAGTACTTTAAAATAGGGCAAAGCTATTTTACCTATTTCTTTAAACACATCAAAACTAAGTGAGGTTGTAGTAACAAATTCACCGCTTCTTTTTTTGAAATATATACTCAATCAATATAAAGGTTTCTTTAAATGTAGAAATGTGCGAGCGAGATAGCGACGCGCGGGATTTTGGGCAAAATGTTTTTTTTTTCATTGATTCTTCATATTTTATGGATTTATTTCATATTTATTCACATCCTTATTTTCGCGATCGGTATCGTGATTATCCGGGGTCTATAATTCCATCCCTACATGGTGATATACCATGTATTGTAACAAAGATTTTGCTTCCACTTTTATTATGCGAACCGCTAAGGCAGTGTCCTAATAGAACGCGATGACGCGACCATCGCAAGTTCACGTCCCAATTGGCATCGCGTCGCGTCGCGCGATCGCGCGAATGGCAATCGGGACGCCTATTTGACGTTAGTACGTTTGATCGCGGATTAGCGCGACGGTTGCATCGCTTGCTCGCGCGACGATCGCGTGATCGCGTTCTATTAGGACAACGCCTTAGGAATGGAATGCTCTCCCGGCGTCAAAAAGGATTATTCTAGGTAAGCGTGCGACATCGTCGACCACATCGTCGCTTACCATTAGGTGAGATGGTGATCAAACGCAAGCCAATAAAAAGTAAAAAACCGGGTCTCAACAAATAAGTCGATCAGTAAGTTTTACTAACCTAATTTTGCTCGCAAACAATACCTACTCGTGTGCTCAAGTTAAGGCAAACATTTGAGTGGAGTTGCCCACGTTAAGCATTCTTGATTATGTTTTCTACTTTACGAAGTTTTCCGTTAGATTATTCACGTGTAAATGATTCAGAACTCTCATTCACAAAATGTTTCATGTTTTTACCCGACTGCCAAGGAAGGGTTATGTTTTTCGCGCGTATCTTGTATGTATATAATGTACTAGCTGGTGCCTGCGACTTCGTCTGCGCAAGTACGAGTATCTTTATAAATTGTAGCCTATGTGTTATTCTGATGTATAAGCTATATTATTGTAAAGTTTCATTAAAAAATTCATTAGTTTTTACGTGAAAGAGTAACAAACATCCATCCATCCATCCATCCTTACAAAATTTCGCGTTTATAATATTTGCAAGATTAGTAGGATGTATGTAAATTTCTTTGTTACCTCGTATCTTCCAAACGGCTGGATGGATTTTGACTGTTAAGGTATCGTTAGATTCGTCTCAATAACCCGAGTGTTCTAAGGTTTTTTTTAAATAATCGAAATGGCGGATATTTCGCACTAAATACAAGGTCGTTGAAAAACGTTTGTTTAAACCTATCGAGTAGGCTATCAAAATGAAGGAAATCGAAATTGATGAAATTTCTATGTGACCAATTTGAAAGTATATTCTTGAGAATATATATAAGTATATACTAACGCAAACAAATAATTTTTCAAATCGGTTTATTAACTACAAATTTCAGAGGTATTAAACATAAAAAAAACATTCAATCGAATTGATAACCTCCTCCTTTTTGAAGTCGGTTGAAAAATTAGTATTTTTATATCCCGATGCGTAATTTTTAAAAGCCTGTACACCTGTTCACTTCATGGAATTTAAAAAAAATAATTTTCCCGGACGTATCAAGCGTTACTTGTCCAAACTTGTGCCAAACAAAGCTTTGTTTCCATTTTATGTACTTATCTCACAATAAAGGCCGGAACACACATTTCCTTTTATTTTTTTTTATTATATTTTTTTCTTTGATTTTAATTTTTATGTGTGACTCTATACGTAATGAATTGTTCTGTAATGTATAATATAATATTAGTTAGTGAAAGTGGTGTAAAACCGTTCTAATTAATTAAATAAATAATAATAATAATAATTTCCAATTTTCCTGTTTTGTACATCTCTTACGGATGCATTTTCAACCGACTTCAAATAGGAGGTTATCAATTCGGTGAATGTTTTTTTTAATCAGAACTTTGTTGTTGATGAACCGATTTGAAAAAAATATTTTTTTGTTTGAGAAGATATAATTTTCAGTAGTTTAATTTTTAAATTAAAATAACTGATAAAAATATATCGCTGAAGTTAGTTTAGCTAAAAACCAGGCGTTGCAACGAAATCACCGTTCAAATGTATACGGAGATATAGGACAATAGGTGCCTTATTATCTTTGAAATGTATGTTTATGTACGAGTATGTATGTAAATAAGTAGTTTAGTTTTTTGTACATCTCTCTGAGATACTAAATTTATTTATTTATATTCCTTTATATCCCTCAATCAGGCTAAAAGTTCTAATCGAATGAGCTGTTTGTTATGTAGTTTATCAGCTGGAAAAAAACATTATATAGACTTATTTTTATAAGTTAATTGTTAAAGTTGTAAAAAAGTTAAAGTTTTTTCTTTTTTTCTTAGTATTTCATTTCTTCTTAAAGTTGGAAAAATACATGTACCTATAGGCTTATTTTTAATATTATTTTTATAAGTTTAATCTTAAAGTTTATTCTTTGTCCTGATACCTCGGGACAAAAGCATGGGCAGCAAAAACAAAAACATACACGCAAATTCCAAAAGCATTTTGCTTCAGTTATTACTTTATTTTGGTGTAAAAAACAATAAACTGGCGAATTAATTATTATTTTTAATTAGGAAATGATAAATTATTATTTATATTGTTTTGCGTTTCTACGCGAATATTTTGTATGCCAGTTTTTATATTGACATGCACGTACAAACTCTGTTACCTACTAATCTACCCTAACTAATCTAACCTACCGTGTTCCGAAAAATCTTAAGTTTAATCTTCAAATGTTCTATCCTGCAATCGAGGTAAATGAAGTGAAATATTTGAGTAAGTTGCACTGTCTGAGAAAAGTTACCAAGTTTATAAGGTCGAAAGTTGGTTCAAAAGGTTATCCTGAGAGACGGTTTAGACAGGGCTTTAATTTCACAAAAAGCTCTTTGATTTCCGTAAAATTTTCATCGGAAACTTCCGTTAAAACATTTCCGTTAGAACCCCTGCGGTGATTTATTATTTTACAAATAAATTCCGGAGAGAAGACACATTGACGCTACCATGTTGTTTTGCACGAGTACACATCTCTACAAAAAGCTTCAAATATATCCATCTTAGTGAAAATATTTCGTAGTTTTCTCTGTTTTATTTATTTCCCTTTAGTCAGAAAGATTCTTCCAGTTTCCAGAGATTGAAAGGTTGGATGTGGGTGGCCTGTATAATAAAGTTGTAAGTTTAATAGATTGTATACACCACCAACTTTTAATTACCAAAAAAAATTAAATGGGCAATGCAGACGGGGTACTACGTTGCATCTGTGCAGTTAGAATTATGGATTTCTACAAAATGGCAGAGTGACAGCGGCACGAGTGCGGCGCCCGAGCCGAGGTTTTGACCCGGGACGGCTGCAGTGCACGGGTAGGCATGCACTGCAAGCGGAGCTCGGGGCCGGTGCAAGCCTTCCCTGGGATGGGCCTCACAGCAACGTGCGTGAGGGACACCGGTACGTGTTCTTCGGATATCCCGGGGTCCCTCTAATGCGCAGAGGTCGGCCACCATGGGGTTTTAGTCGGTATGAGTCCGACATACCCCTCCGCCCTCCCCCAAGGGCGGTGGGCATACATGGGGAATTCCCCATGTAAAAAAAAAAAAAAAAAGCGTACCCGGGTTTGCCAAACGATGAATAAAACTTAAATTATTATCAATTAAAGGTACCGCCTGACGCAAATCTATAGGAAAACGACTAATGGCGACAGTTATCCAATTTAAATCAAATTTATTTTGAAAAAATTCGACTTAATTTTTTCAAGTTTTTTTGCCGTAATTATGTGTTCAGTAACGGCAACAGATTATGCGTATTTTTTTTTATGGTGATTAAAATTTGACCGTGTATACGCCTAGCTAGAGTTCAGAATGTGGTATATCACATCCGGTCCACTAACTTTTTAAACGAAAAGTATAGTTTTTTTTTAAATAATCTAAATATGAAGTATTAAGTTTACCATCTCTCGCAGAGTCGCTTGCACTGAGATGTATTCTAAATGATTACTAAATGTTACCACAATGTACAGTCAGCTGCATAGACATTTGTATATATTCCCAAGATTTTACATTTATATTATACTGTTAATTTTGCAAAGACATTCTTCTTACAATAATTCTGTCAAGTAAGATGGCTACATTAATTTGAAAATGCTTGCGTGCACTTTTCTTTGCAAAGTTATGAGTAATATATTTATATTCACATTTGTGGAAGCTTAGAAGTGGGTACATGTCTGTGCAGCTGACTATACCAAACTATCTACACAGCAAACACTCAAAAATAATATATCATAGATTTATAGAATTTACGTACAGACGGCTACACAAGATAAATAAATAAAATGTCGAGGATAGTAAGTGGAACGGCCTACTCGACCGTAACTAAACTCAGTACACAAATTTCGCACTGAAGCTAAACTACCATAAGTCCACAAAATCCGCAGATTACTCAAAGGGATGTGCCCTGGCCTCAACGTTCCTCGAGTGAATATTGATGTGGGCAGAGGTCTATCATAAATTCTGAATCTAATCTTAGCCCACCGAACCGATGTTCTGGTTTGCCGTAAGCTAGCCGAATTTCCCTCCTCGGGCATCTGTTTAGGGGTGTGAAAATGTGGGGTTTGAACTGGCGGTCCTAGCTTTTTCGCGAAAGATACATACTACTCGGGCGAATTAACATGACACCTGGCTTGAATGATGTTTGTGTAAAGTACAGCGTGGAATTGGATAATCTTGATAGAGAAGAGCTCCTGTAATATTTGGTCATGATAAGGCTTCACGATTAGATGAAGAAGAAACACAGAGGGCGCCGCGCAGGAAGCGGGGGAAGCATCAAGTTCCGAACCACGTGTCAGCCAGGTGTCATGTTCATTCGCCCGAGTAGTCAGACAACATAGTAAAGGTTTAACCGACAAGTTTTAAAAAATCATATAGATTGACGTCACGGATGGGGTCGAGTGGCAAGTGGGTAGCTGTTCAGTAGTTAAGTGTGTAGCGAGTGTCGCGGGTTCGATTCCCGCATCAGTACAAACGTTTTTGCAATGAACAGTGGTGTTTCTATGTAGTATTGGTGTTTTCTATGCATCCTATGTATATATTTACAACAATTAAAATAAGTATCTGAGTACGAATATTGTATCAGTTATCTGGTTCCCATAATACAAGCTTGCTTAGTTTGGGGCTAGATAGCGTTGTGTTAATTGTCAAAATATAATGATTATAATCATTATATTTCATATCATTATATGAATGAACGTAGAGACTTGAAATTTTGAGGGTATGTTTGTCTTACATTCTTATTATGCCGATGATATAAGCATTAAGTTATCATGTTAACATAACAAATAAAGTAGGTACAATAAAAATATAATATTTTCTATCAGAAATTATATTATCCAAAACGTTCAAAAAGTTACAACGGATGTGACGTACCTACTACATTTTGAACTGTGGGCCTATTATTAAAAACAAAGAAGTTGGAAACAAAGAAATGCACTTCAAAAAAGGTTAGTTATGTTAAAAATCAGAGTTTATATTATTATTTCAAAGTTAAACTAATTATTACTTCTGAATGTAGCACTAACTAACAAAAACTTGTCATTAAAAACCCAACACGCTATTAACCACTAAATATGTCTGCAGCTGCATTCTTTATGTTTCTAGAAAGTGCTTAAATCAGTCGTTTCTGCTATTGACCATGTTTGTCGTAAAAATGTTTTATGGTGCATGTGGACCATGCATTCTACAGACATTTATGGGATAGTTCTGTCAATCTGTTTGACAGGTTTTGGGGTTCCGTTTAAATTTTTAGAATCGCACTGGTAATAACGATACAATAATTTGGGATGTTTATTTGAATATTTCGTTTAAACAAATAGTTGGAATGATAGGTTTAATGTATATTAAAAAGTATTTAAAAAAAATGTATTTTTTCTGCTATTTTACTATAAAAAAAATTAAAAAAAAATTGTGCACGAGTATTCGTTGATAGATGATTGTTTTGTGACAATGGTAGTAATCAACAGAATGATACTCTTCACTGCAATAGTTATCTACGTATAGGTGTAGAATCAAAATGTAATACATTGAAAATGCGCGAAAAATAAGGGAGCCACATTCTTCAACTTCTAGTACATTTTGGTCCTAAGCTAATTTTCAAAAAATAGAAGTAACAGGGTTAGATAAATATTATTATGTTAAAACTAATAAGCTTTTCATTGTTAATACAACTACATTGTAAAAAATAACAATCATTTTATATAGAGATACTTATTTAATTTTTAATGACAGGGTCTTAAAATTTTCTGTCCTGTATTCCATTTTGCTTTAATACTGTATATTTTGGGGTTCTATAGGAACTTACTTATTTATGTTATCTCACAATTATGACACGCGGAACCCACAACAAATGGTTTCTCTGACTTCCTCAAATCAAATCAAAGTAAAGCGTTTTGAGTAATTTCCAAGAACCGTTTCTTACAATGAATACTTCAAAAGGACAAATATTACGTAGATACACACATCAAAAAAGTGTAAGCAATACCCATAGATTTTTGGATAGGTATATAAAATTATTTTGTTTTTTTTTTAAATTGGATAAAAGAAAGTTTTTATTGTTATTAAAGATAATTTATTATAAAAAAACAGCCAGTATTCATTTCATTTGAGTACCAAGGAGGTTGGACATCAAAAGAAGGTTTGTTATTCCATAAAAATATAAACAAAGAACAAATATTTTTTTTATCCCAACAAAATTGTGTGTTGCTTAGAATTTTGATATGTTTAGTATCAACTTCATAAGAGACTTCCTGGGTTTATTAAAAACAGTGTATCAAGCTAGCGTATTTTTTAACTATTATGAACTTAAATTAAAAAGCGTTTAATCCCAGTGAGTATTTAAATAAATAATGATGTAAAGCTAAAATAAGCGGAATTGCTTTTGCTCGTTTGGATTTTAATAGGAAATTCAGTTTACGTATAATTTATATTATGAACAGAAGTGCGAGTATTTTGGCTTGTGAAACTAATTTATTTTAAAGCGACTGACCGTGAGCTTAATTAGCGCAAGGACTTACACATTAGCGTATTTTACCCACTTATATAACATACCATATGTTTCACATTTCTGGAGGTTTACCTTGGGAGAAATCCCCTGCAGGATGTTGTCTAAATGGGTACCAACACAGTATCAGATATTTTGCCGCGAAGTAGTAATGTGTAAGCATAACTGTGTTCCGATTGGAAAGGCACTATAGCTAGTGAAATTACTAGGCTTTCGAGACTGAACAAAACTTCTCAATGGGACGAGCGCTTTAGCAGTGTTTCACCGGTCTTTGTGAATCAAAGTCTTGTGTAGCACTGTTCTGGTTATGACCAGGCATGACCCCACTAGGAAACTGGAACACACCATCCATCAACCCAGGGTCCTGCTCTGCTATTTGTGCTGAAAATCAGCGTTGTGGATGCGAATCCTCAACAATATGCTGAGCACAGGCCGTTTCCGACAACGCGGTAAACTCGGCAGCTGTGTGTACCTTCTACCATCCTTATTGCTTCAATATAATCCTTATTTTAAGTTTTGTGTTTTTTTTATAATTATATATACCTGTAATCCATTAATAGTATTTTCTAAATGTGTGTTGCCGTGTATGCGGGAATAAATTATTTTTCTTTCTTTCTTTCTTCTATTTTGGGGAGCTGGGCTGGCTGGGGTAAAGTTAGTGTAAAAGGGGTCAATGCACAATACACCTCATAGCGGGACGTCAGTGCAGACCATTTGCAACCCCTTCCCCAAATTAGAATTAGAATTATTCCAGCAGGCTTAGCACGGAAAATTTTTATCCCGAGTCCATGCTAAGCCTGCAGGCGTTATGGTAAGAGCTCGTCTCGTCCCGTGTTTAAAAAAAAAAATGAGTATGTGTTCAAAATATGAAGTTATTAATAAGTCATTAAACGGTGTTAAAAATGTAAAATACCCCTAGGAAAATACCTAACATTAATAGTATTCCATTGTGAAATTTAAAACAAAACCTAGGCTTTCCACTAAAATATGTAAACCATTTACCAAAAAAAATACCTAAAAAAACAGATATTTGATAGATTGGAGTTTTATTTCCTTCGAGTCTATTAACAATTTTAATAACTTTAGCACCTAATATCTATTTACTTATGTTACTTATTACTTCGAAGAAAGTCAGTCTTCCAACTGATTCTTATAACCTTTCAAGCAGCTTATCAGTCCATAAACCTTTCTTTGATCAATTATTTATGCAGTAAATTTTGTTTGTATAAAATAGACTGAAAGCTTCAAATAAACATCCTCTTTGAATTGAAAGCAATACCATTGGTACAAACGAACATTGTTTGGGATAAATATACCACAAAGAGTTCTGTTTAAGTGGGGAGGGTAAAAATAAAACCTAATGTTGGGAGACAGTCGAGTGGATAAGTAGGTACAGGCAACGTCATAAGCACGTGCCAGATTTGCTGGTTGTACCGTCCACTGTACCTTTTTGTAGTGGTACTTACATAAAAAAAAATAAAGGATAATTTCTTAAAGTATACTTGTTAAAAGATCCTATATTTATTCAGGAGTGGGTTTTCAAACAGAGCCAGCCTCTGTCTTGCACAAAAGAAGAAGTAAAAATACAAAATTAACAATGCTAGGTGGAAATGATAGTAAAACTATAGCCATAATTGCTCAAAATATTAACGAATAGTAGAGACGAAAGCTCTCGTTTCAGATTTCGGTGAGTCAACATCTCCTGAGGATGCCTCGTGTAGAGGCGAAACACGTGTCGAGTTTTGACTTGGGTTTTTTATTTACGGTGCTTTGGTTTAGATACTAAAATTCTAAAGTAGAGTTAAGTTTATTAAGACCTTTGTTTAGAAGTTAAGCGGATTTATAACTAAATATATGCATACTATTTATTAATATTTATTGATTTCTGCAAAGTAACGCCTAAATCAATCAATTATCTGTTATCAATTGCTTAAAATATTTAAATCAAGCAGCTTAATTGGTATTTTGTATTTTATATTGGCACCACACAACGACAACCACACAGTTTGAAAGTTCAATGAAAAATGAGGTCGCGGCGATCGCCAGTAAGTACCTAGCTAGTCAATATTATTTTATTTTATATCCCATCAGACCGTGTTCTTGTTACGATTGCCGTTTTCTGGAATAAACATTTTTTTCCACATTGAGTCAACGACAGTCCTTTTAACGTGGACGGTTTTATTTGCTATGAACTTAGACAAGAATTGCAGCATTCCTGATAGTCAAATATCTGTGTCAAAGTCACAGATTATTAACGATGTTCGTTAAGAACCCTTTTATACTCTGTTACGTCGGAATTCTCGACAAAAAGAAGCCTTAGAGTGCCAAATACTTTTGATGTGTTTTCCATACTACGAGGTATGCTTTCACACTTTGTTACTTAAATGTTTCCTGTATTAAAATACCTTAAAAAGTTTGTTTTATCTATGATACCTCTGTTCCAAAAGTATTCAAGCTATTTTTATACTTGCACATTGACTTTCATCACTGACTGTACCTTCATTTATTCAATGAGTAACATGTAGAGAATGTTGTAGAGAGCAAAAAGCAATCACGAATTAGTTGGGTGGAGCTTCTGGTGCCTTGTATCGAGTACATTGCACGATGATAAATCTTGTAGTAAGTAATTGAAGCAAACGTGAAAAACTTACTGGATTTGCTTAGTAAATAATACTTTAAAAAAATTATTTGTACACCTAGGGCATAAAACAAGTCATTGTATACGAGACTTTTAACAGTCCCAGCCAAAGACGAGGGCAGATATTTATTTCAAGTAAAACGTGGCTTCAGGAACGAGGTATACACAGATTTATAACTTGCGAGGAAATTAAACATGTGTAAACTGAAATGGACACCCATTTCGTAATTCAAAAAAGAGACTGCCATTTATTACCCAGTTATTTGAAATTCAAAAATTGTTATGTATAGGTCCCTCATCCATAATTATTATCCATAATTTTATCTCAAATGTTTCATTTCGTATATTTGGCAAAAATAGGTTTTTTGAAGAAGAATTAAAATAAATCAATATATATGAAATGGCTTCATTAATTAAAACAGTAGAAGCTAAGACAAATTATTAAATAAAATGAAGGACATTTAGAACAATCTAAAAAATGTTCTAAGTAGGGCAAAGTTTCATGAATGAGACTAACGAAATAAGGGGTAACGTTCTATCAAAGTAGTACGAGTTAGCATTACCTCTTTTTCAGAAGCATAATTAATCGTTATGTAGAGTCAATACAATTTGTTTTTCTACAAAGTTTTATTGATCCACGAATAGATTATCTACATACTAGTAAACTGATCAAAAAGTTATGTGTATTGATTCTCATAGAAAAATAAGCTTTGTCAAAGTCCTTCAAAGAATGATAAAATAATCCTTACAAGCTTCCTCAATAAAATAAAAGTAGGTAGGTAGGGTCGATAGAGACGCGTCACCAATAGATTTATTCCCCGGTAACAAAAACTGACTATAATCCAATAGAACCTCTATTTTCCCGATTCTGAAAATGCGTCTTTGAATAAAGTTTGTTGCCATCGGTCGAGTAGCTCGACAGTTGGAAAGACTTAGCTAGTAAGATTTTATTTATTTTAATAGACTAATGCCTACTTGCACCAAACTGGCAAAGCTCCTAAGCAATTACTTTTCTTGGTTGCCAGTTCTTAACGGTCCAAATTCAAAGCCGTTAGGAACTGTCAAGCGAGTTGAGGAAATGCTTAGGAACTTTGATAGTTTAGTGCAAGTCAGCATAAGATACAATTAATTTCAATTGTGGCAAAGGGAGATCATTTTCATTTATATTCGAGTAAAAACTGTTACAAAAACGATATTACTAAATATCTACTCAGCTTCATATTTTATTTAAATATGTAAATTTTTTTTTTCTTTGAACACAATACTGGCAGTTGTGCAGTTTTAATTGTTGGTGGAATTTTAAACATTTTAATTTTATATTTTGACCAAATTTAGCCAATAGGATAGTGTACCTAATACATTTTTAGGCAGACTTAAAAATAGACCTTTTGTAAATTAAACGTAGAACACGATGTCCAAACAAAATAAAACATGCAATAAAATCCGCCCCTTAAAATAGAGTAAAAGATAATAATATTATAACTAATGAAAAAAAAGGCTTAATAGAGTCACTCGCCTGATGTAAATCAACGAGGAGATATTTTAGTATTAATAGGTAAACTTTTTATGACTTACCTTCAAACTAAGCCTTGGCTCTTGTGCTGCTGTGCTGACCTATATTCATGATCAGTTTCAAACAACGCATAATCAAAATCAATGAATATAACCCCTATTTATAATATGTTGGTACCTACGTGACCAGCTAAATAATGTACATATGTACATCATAATGTAGGATGTATGTCATGTATGTAGGTGATTGTAGGCGCTGCTGCAAAAACTATGACAAGCGTTTTTAAAGTGAAGTTTTTTTTTCAGACGGTTACAGACTCGGTTTTTATCGCGCGTATACAGGCGGATTGGTACTCGCAAAACTTCAACGCGCGTATACCGGTGATTACGCTCGGTTTTTCTAGCGAGTGTCAGTTAGCATAAGGCGTCTCTCGTGGCTTGTCGTACACGCAAAAAACACAACACAAGATTTCATAGAAGTAAAGTGTTGCTACTGGACTTCTTATGTGTACGATAACGTTACGAACGACCTTTGTTAGTTTAAAAAGGCAGTTTTTCTCCTCATCTTAGTTATCGAGTACAGCTCTACCCACTGGACTAACGTGAACTCTCTCTAACAGTGACAAGGATTGATGGGTTTGTAACCGCGTCTTCATCGGCTCAGCTCTCATTAGAGCGACTCCCCTACTGCAGTTAGTCGGCATATGCTTACAGCTCAAGTATTTTCGGAACTAAATAAGGAAAAAAATCGTATTGATTTTCGTTCTAAAGTGAATATTTTGGAGGCAAAACACGGTTGTTTTTCTGTAACTTTTTGTAAACTCAATTTCGTAAACGACTGCTTTTTTTGGTTGTAGCCACGTGCACGAGTTACGTTGTTGATTTAGAATTCAGCATTTTGGATTTGATTAGAAAATTGGCTGCCCGTCAATATTTATTTTATATAGCCTGTATTTTTACGCTGCATAGCTTTAAAAAAAAAGCTTATAGCTAATACAGTTTTCTAAGTAAAATTTCAAACCTGACTGACTGACTGACTGACAGACGTACAAGCTGCTGACTTTAGTGACTTGAAAATTGGAGGATGTGTTGGTCAAGTCTTGACCAAGTAAGTACTATGAGAGGGATTTGTTGACTCGCGATGCAAAGGAAATTGCGAGCGTCAGCTAGTTTATCAAATAAAGTTAATATAATAATAATATAGGTACCTACCTATATTAACTTTATTTGATAAACTAGCTGACGCTCGCAATTTCCTAATTAATTAATTTTGATTACTCATAAGTATAACAATTTTAGAAACAGTTTTTTATATTTATTTAATATTCAGTGGAATAAATAGATAGATATATAATAACTTTATAGTTTACTAAGATTTTTGTGAGGTACATTGTAACAAAATGTGTTTTTTTTCTTATTTTTCTCATGCCGCTGCCTCTTTTCACATGGACCAAACGGAACGCGATCACTCGGACCGCCACGTGCGGCCTATTACGCCTCTCGTCGAGTATGAAATACGAGTTTATTCTTGGGATAAAAATAGACGACATCCCCCTTAATGACCCGTTGTTAACTGACTGGAGATTAAATCCAAAATGATTTTATTTTGAACTTTGAGTGGCGGTTTGATATGAACCAAATGTGTTGTAACGGTAAAAAAAAACAGAGAAAAAAAGAGCCAATGTATGTTCATGAGTGTTGTGTTATTTGAGTAGACAGTTGCTGTTTTTTAAATAAAATTAAACCTTTTATTAAAATGCAGGACGCTCTCATTGTCTGAATTAACGAAAGAAGGGTCATTAATTTAGGTTTTTATGAAAAAATGCATGTACGAGAGCGTACCCCAATGCATCTTCAACTGACTTCGGACTTTCGACTTTGTTTTTATTATATAATGTATGTATTTACAACAATAAAAAATATAAAAGTATTGTATCATTTATATGTTTCCCATCGTAAATACAAAGTATAAGCTAAATGGCGTTGTGTGACATGACCAAAATATTTATTATTTCTATGATATGATATCATTATTTTGCAAAACCGCTGCCTGTTGAGAGTATTTTAAAGTTTTTTTTTATTTCATTCATCATTATGCCCGCCTGCCTGCAATACTGCAACAGCACAGTTTATCCAATGAAACTTAAATCAGTGCAGTGTGTGGTCTGGTAAACATTCAGTTGGCAATAAAATAACGTAAACAATCCATTTCGAAATATTCACGCTAGTAAATATTTGATAGCTATCGCCACAGAGTAGAATACTTATTCTACTTTCTATTCAGGTTAGGGTAAAACCGGGTTAGACCCAGAAGTCAGTAGGAAAAGTTTTGAAAAAAAATCGACTTAGTTATTTTTTTGCCTTATATTTGTTTAGTTACGACAACTGATTATGTGTATTTTGTTTCTGGTGATTAAAAAGCGGTGTATAAGTAAGATATGTATGAAGCATTTTGCCACTTTTTCTAAAAACCTTACTTTCAAAAATCAAATGAAAGTTATAATAAGTTTTCACCATAATATTATAAACTACTGCTTTATTATATGTATAGATGCATATTTATATTTTACCTATTATTACTTTTATTGGATTTCAGAAGTAAGGGTTTCAGGAAAAGCAAGATGCTTCATAATATTTTACCTAATATAAGTATTACCTTTATTTGATTTCGAAAGTAAGGTTTTAGGAAAAGGGGCACACACTTGTGGAGCGGGGCATACCATACATCCGGTTTTACCCTATACGCACTAAATAATTCGGTACACTAGCTCTTATATTAGTCTTTTGTTTAAATTTTTATATAGTTTCATTCCCGTATTTTTTACTCTGATAAATATTATATGTCATAAAATTATTTAAATACTCTATAAAATTACCCTATAAATTTACCCTATAAAATATTGAAATTTTATTATTTTCTTTCAATATTCTAATTAAAACTATCACAATTATCTTCCATGGGGAATAAGAGCCTTCCGCGTTTTTAAAATTTTGTCAGAGCGTCTGGTCGAAGCGACGCGTGATCAGAGGGCTGGCAGCTATCTGGGCCAAAGAATAAGCCTTGCTATACAAAAAGGCAAAGCAGCCAGTATCCTCGGCACGCTGCCATCGGGTATCGAGTTGGAGCAGTTGAGCTACCTATAGATCGTTTGCAATGGTCTATGGGTGGCCCAATAGTTTCCTTTTGTAAATTGTGTAATATAGATTGTAGTAATTATCTTCTACTATTTGCAAATATTTATAACGTTTTAAAGTCGTTACTCAGTTTGGATAGCAGTTTTTGAATGCAGATGTTGGTTTATAACCCATGCACTTTAGAGTTAATTTAGAATTGATGGTATTGCATTATTATTTTATGGTTATAGCTTTTTGGATGGAAATGCTTTGAATAGATTATTTATGTACTTATACTATTATCGTTAATATGTAATGTGGACGCTAAAACGTACGTTAAATTTTATGTCTTTTGATTTATTGATTCTCCATAGTTTTATTATGTTGGCAATACTGTTTTGTCGCTGTAATGTACTAGCTGCTAACCGCGGTTTTGCCTTAACTTTACCCATGACAAATTCCAGCTCAATCAGTTCAATAGTTTTAGGGCAACTGACGCACAAACATTCATCCATCTCTATTGTGCATTTGAGTGATATATCCACTAGTAGTCGCGCAGGACGATCGTACAGATATATTTTCAAAAGCTGGAATGAACAGCACATTCACACGCGCGCTTGTGTAGTGTACTGTGACCTGTCCAAATTATCATACTAGACAAAGTAGGTATAGTGAAATTGCATTAGTGTGGGTACTTTGACTGCACCAGCTTTCGTTGTTGTCAACCGATCTATAACGTTCATTCATCTCAGTGTAATGGTTTTTTTTTCTCCCTTCACCAAATCCTACCCCTATTTAAGTAGTAGGTATATACAGAGAAAAAGCAATCTTGTATTTAAGTTTTATTCATCGTTTGGTAAGCCCGGGTACCTAGCTTGACCCAGCTCGCAAAAGCTCGGCTCGGGCGCCGCACTCGCGCCGCTGTCACTCTGCCATTTTGTAGAAATTCAAAATTCTGACTGCACAGATGCAACGTAGTATCCCGTCTGCATTGCCCATTTAATTTTTTTTGGTAATTAAAAATTGGTGGTGTATATGCACCCTCACAAACTTAAACATTTAAGATATTAGTTGGACTAACATTTTAAATAAACACCCTAATTACTTGGTCAACCAGAGCTAAAGCGGCAACATTATGCAAAATCTTAAAAACTAAGAGCAACAGTTTACGTGATGTAAAAAAATCCCGGAAAATAAGAAAAAGCTTGCATTTTCACAGCGCTGTTGGACTACAGCTGGAATTTCATCCATGTGAATTCACCCGCCCACTGCATTATCTTTTTATTTTTTTTTCCTTTGTCCATAATTCCCAGCACATTCAACCCGCTACATACTTTCTTTTTTTCTGTGTTCGCAACCGTCCGTCGTCGGGTTACGTCACCTACAAAACAACCCTATTTTCAGCCCTATTCCACCAACAAGCTTAAAGTATTAACAAGAAATTTATATTGAAGTGTAATAAACAGTTAATTAAGCAAAGCTTTAGTTTATAAAAACCGACTGCAAATTATTATACATTGATCACCAATTCATTATTTCTAATTAAATTTAAACATATGACTTATATATTTTTGGTTTCTCCATTTAATTAGCCGATTTTGATACCCCATTTCGATAGGTTTGGTAAAAAGAAATACGTATCATTTAGCGCCAAAATTAGTTTTTTTTTGGAAACACATTTTATCTAAGGACACTTAGGTTATTGAGACGAATCTAACGATACCCCCTAATTGACGAAATCCAACCAGCTGTTTGAAAGATACGAGGTAATATAGAAATTTACATACAGACATGCATACCTACATACGAGATACGCGCAAAAACATAACCCTTCCTTAGCAGTCAGGTAAAAACCTTTTTTTATTCTTTTGTTCTAACTCGCTTCCGTTGCGAGAGTGGTTTTTATGGTTTTAGACTATCTTATGGTCACTGTCATCGAATTGTGAGCTACCCTGAAAGTTTTAGCCGAATAGCTAATCGGGAAGTATTCGAAATTCGAGTTGCGACATTCCACCCGGAACGACACAGACAAAGAAAAAATTAATGAAAACGTGATAATGAAAAATATATAAAAACTGCCTTCAGAGAAACTGTCGTTATTTTGGAAATTGGCACTAATTTCATTTTATGACACAAACGAATAAACGACTCTACTCAACGACAACACCACAATAGACTTGACAACTGATACAAGATTAGATTTTTTTTATTATTTTTTTTTAACTACTTTAAATTGACCTAAATTATTGACATTCTGTATGAATTCCATGAACATTGTGACTTATAATTTTTTATCTTTTTTTACCTTTTTACTGACATTTTATATTTATTATTTAAAATATGTGTATAATTTTAATGAAATTTATGTGTAGTTAACATATGTGTTATTTTATGTGTAGCTTTCTTTAATTAATATAATTGGTGTATCCGTTTTAATTAAAGGTAAAAAAAAAATACAAATACAAAGGAATCCATTGCAAACTCGTTTGTGAAAATACAACAAGTAGTGACTGTTTTTAATATTAAAAATACAAAATGAACGCTTGCAGCCGCCATATTACATTTTTGACATTTAAGGTAGCCTATGTAGAGCGTGACCTAGATGAATCCAATGCAGGCGACATGTCGACACCGTGGCTTAGTTGGTAGTGACCCTGCCTACGAAGCTTGGTGTTCCGGGTTCGATCCCCGGCCGGGGCAAATATTTGTGACGAACACAAATGTTTGTTCTTGGGTCTTGGATGTTGTGATGTGTTGTATGTGTCCATTCCACCTGCGACACAGGGAATCCTAGTGCAGGGGTGTGAGTGTGAGAATGTTTAAAAAATGCCAATTCTATACAAAATGTTTCGGACAAATAGGTAATCTAAAAGTACGCCGTGTTCTAGTAATTTCTTCACACTATTCGTTTCGTCTATGTTTTCCGATTGTGTCAACATAAAATTAGTAAGGTTTCTTACTTTAATTTAGATTTTATACGTGTTTTTAAGTTAGTAGGGTTAATTATAAAACACGTATAAAACCTAATTAAAGTATTTGTGTATTAAACCGTTAACTTTTTTTGTTGACGAAAACAAAAAACATGGACGAAACGAATAGTGTGAAGAAATTACTATAATACGGCGTACTTTTTGAGTATTTGTCCGAAACATTTTGTATGGAAATTTGCCTTAAGGATTCCCCTTAAGCTGCAGGGCGTTACAAAGAACATACTTACATACATACAAACATGGGTACATAGATACATACTCGTACATACACCCGACTAACACTAATCTCGTTCTTCAGAGTCGTAAAAAGGTATTGCAGTTCTTTGTACAAACGCCACATGTACAGAAGGCCATATCTAAGAATTAGCTTGTTCTTTCCGGTATTTGAGCAGTCTGTATGCTAAGCTGTGCTTGGGGGATTATTGCCACATGTAAGTTGAGTTGTGGCGTAGGCCAGGACGCTGCTTTCTAAAATGAAACGGTCTAGCGGGAGACCGCAAAATGGGGCATGAATTTCATACCGATGAACACTGGTGCGGTAATCTAAATCGAAGACTGGTGAAACGTAATTCATCGGAAAATGATTGTTATATTTGATGGTTTTATATGATTGTAAATAAGTGTTGATCACGAATAATTTAAGTGCTTTCAAAATAAATAGGCATTAGGTAATTTGGTTCTTTTCTAAAAAGGTACAGACAATTTTGATTTTAAAAAAATATATAGTTCACACCCTTTTTTTTTAATTTTAATTATAATATATACAGAATGTGTTGTAATGAATGCGCTTAGCGATACCAAATTCGTTGATTACCCAAAATGTCGGCGCGCTAACGAAACTGACAGATCACACTTTTTTCCTTTTTTCATTTTGAGTCGATCATTTATACAAAATATTTTCCGAATTCAAGTCAATTTAGCCATTACATTTTTTTCTACCTCACTAAGTAAGCCATTAGCTTTCCCTAGCTCGAATTTCTTCCCATTAAACTCGTATCGGTTTCCAAGTTCTCTATCTTTGTTCCGTTCGTTTCACCACGGTTTCGTAAAAGCCTTTATCTGTGGACCCTTTGTTGGTAGTCATTAAAGATTAGTTGAAAGGAAAACATTGAAAGAACAATGCTTCTAATCACCTTGTTCATGTTCTACCAAAATATTCTTGTTACGAAAATCTTATTTCGTTATTTTGTACGCAGGTTTCCTTATATTCTGACAATATTTATTTATTGAAATACTTATCTCCATGTTCTTGTTCTAAAAATATTTTCTTGTTATTATTTAGCGAAATTATATTTATAGTTATAATTATTCATAACAATTGGCAGTTCTTCAAAGCTAATAGTTAGCTCACGAAGCAAAAGCTAACTGCTATCTCAAATGAAATTGTTATTATCAAGATAGCCATGCTGAAGAGTGAGTATTGAGGGCTAAGTGGCATTAGGCGCATAACGACCAGTAACGGAGACGTAACGGACTCGTAACGGAGTGCTAACAACATTGAATGAGTTTTAGATTACACCCTATTTTGCAAAATGGCTGATAAAATCTCTTGTCTTCCAGCTTTAGTTCAAAATGTCCAGATGATCGCGCATTATTGGAGTAGTTTTTTTTGTCAATCAGATAGGTAGATTACTAACGTAAAGTCCTAAAGCCTAAGCTAGGTGAGCTCAAAATCGTAAAGTTACTTTGTAAGTTACCTCAACGACTGTAAGTATGTACCTAACCTACATGCATTATTTTTCATGTGTAAGTTTAGCTATGTAAATTTAGTCAAATTATTTTTTATTTACACAACTAACTGATAACAGAGAAGAATAATAAATAACACTAAATTAAACTATAAATAACCTTGTCGGTCGTTGGCACCACCAGACGGCAATTTCATTCATTCATTTTTTTTTTTTCAAAATTATGAATCTATGATTGTTCTTCCTTCTCTTGCCTTTAAATAAACAGAAAAAAAAATACGTCGTAGGTTTCAGTGATAATCTGAATTTTATGATTTCCCACGACCTAGCAACATGCGCGGCGCAATCTCATCAAAATAATGGATTTCAGAGTTATTAGATGAAAGCGCAAGTCTGATTACAATATCGTTCGTAGCTCGACTTTTTCCAACCAGAAATTATTTCTGTTATAAGTCTAAAATATGTACCTAGTTGGCAATTGTTCACAAATTATAATCAAGGTTTTACAAAATTCAATTCAATCGGACGGGTCTAGTGATCCGCACCACTGACAAGTCACAATCAAAATACACAATTGTGTTCACTTCAACGACTTTTTATTTCAGTAATTTTGATTTCAAACCTAAACTTCTGTACCGATTATGATAAAATTTCTATGGGACCAATCTGAAAGTATATATATTTGGGCGGATTTTTATTAAAAAATAATTTGGTAACAGTAGGAAAGAAGTAAGATATTAATTTTTCCTTCATATATTTTGGAAGGCAACAACAGCAAAAAGCGCTGTGTTACCAATGTAATATAATGTAATGTACAAAACTCCATATTTCGAAGTCAACGTCCAAGTCAATTTATTAATAAAAATTTTAAATTTGCATTATGATATTTTGCGCAGAATAGAGAGAAAGGTCAAACGCAAGAATACAAACTAACAAAACTCCGCACATTGTCGGATGCTTGAAATTGTATTTTCTCTGCGCAAGCTAGTGTTTGCATGAAATTTACCATCTCATTTCCCCAATCCTTGAGTCCATTATTTTAACAAGATACTTGTAACACACAGATAATGTTCTATGATAAGTCCCTTCAGAAGTGAACTCATTTTGAGTGAGCAGACACGCTTCATAATTTTGTCTCTATAAAATATCAAGATATTTATGCATTTTCGTGTGAGCTGATATGGAGAACTGAGGTCTGAATATTTAGGCTGTTATAATTTGGTTAATATTAAGAAATATTGTATTATATTTTTGTTTTAATATATTAAGCATAAGTGGAGGAGATTGGGTAAAACAGTTTTGCCCGATATCTTTCGCTTATGATAAACATACAGAACAAATAATATACTAAAACATTTCGTGAGGTTGTAACAAATTCACCGCTCCACTTTTTGAAATTTATACTCAGTCAATGTATATATTATAAAATGTACAAATGTGCGAACAAGATAGCAGCATGCGGGATTGTGGGCCTTAAGGGGAATCCTCAAGGCAAATTTCCGTACAAAATGTTTCGGACAAATACTCAAAAAGTACGCCGTATTATAGTAATTTCTTCACTTTATTCGTTTCATCTATGTTTTCCGATTGTGTCAACAAAAATTATTAACGTTTCATACTTTAATTTAGATTGTATACGTGTTTTAAAATTAACCCTACTAACTTAATTTGCTTACATTACTTTTAGCATACCATGTAGTATACTCGTATTTACATGGTTCTCAAATTTTGCCGGTTTTTTACTTTTTATAACATAGATTTTGTTTGTATTAACCTATCTTATTCCACCTCTGGGCAAAAGCTCCCCTCAACTAATTCTACGCCTTCCGGTCTTGGGCTATTGTCCACCAGTCTCCTTGAAAACAGTTGAGATCGTGCTATATACCTACTTAACTACTTACCTAAAACTCTTGTCAACAGAACTCCTTCTTGGGACACTCCGAACACACCAGAAAGCAGCGTGTGACGAAGAGATGGTGACCCTCATCTGTCCACGAGGGACCACCATCAGCATCCAAGTGGCGCAATATGGCGCTTCAGCCTCGCAAGGGTCTTGTGCCACAGACCTTACGGAGTACCAACCGGTGGCCGTCGAAGTTATCGGAGATACGTCCTGTATATGGCCTAGTACTCTACAGGTGAGATACCTTTTTCAAAATACATATACACGGTCAATTTTTAATCACCAGAAAAAAAAATACACTTGGTCAGTTATATATATTTAGTCATACTGAACACAAATAATGGCAAAAAATCTTGTAAATTAATTAAGTCGAAATTTTGTCATTTTTTTTATTAAAAATGGATAACTGTTACCGTTAGTAGTTTTCCTATGGATTTACATCAGGCGGTACCCTTAATTGATTATAATTTAAGTTTTATTCATCGTTTGGCAAACCCGGGTACCTAGCTCGAGCCAGCTCGCAAAATCTTGATTCAGGCGCCGCACATGCCCCGCTGTTACTCTGTCATTTTGTAGAGACCCAAAATTTTGACTGCACGGATACAACGAAGTAGTTCTGGATTGCATATTTATGTATTTTTGCAAAAAATAGTGGTGTGTAATAAATATGCCGTCAAAGTAAACCAAATTGCGTATTTTGCTTCCCTGCGACTATTTAATGGTGTTTACGGTCACTAAAGCAGTCTAATTGAAGTCGGTTGTAGTATGTATGTTTTTAGACGCTTTCGAAGTGGTAGAGATTACGCCTGCCTATAATGCCCATGACCTAAACAGTGTAACATAGGACTTTGAATGTCTTAAGCCGATGCAACACTGATAATTATCCATTGTTTGTTTTTACACAGTATCTTAATTGTTGGACTGAAAGCCTAGTAACTTGTACAATAACGGCTTTTCGTCTTCGGTCTGGTCACATTCCCTTGAACAAGTTCGCACACTTAATGAAGAAGATATCCTCTCCGAACTGTGAGAAGTGTGGTAAAATTGAAGACGTGTACCATGTTCTCATAGAGTGTGACCAGAACGATAACCTTCGACAGCTACATTTTCGAGGTAACCAAACGCTTTGGCAGGTAGGAGGCTGTAACAGTTTCTTAGCTCAACCTCGTTCTGAGGAGGCTACTAAATTGTGTGAGCTTTATTACCTAGCTGCTAAAGATCATTAGGTATGTGATTATGTATGTGGTTCTTTATTTTTCAATTATTGTAGGAAGTAATTTTAGTTTTTTTGTTATATAATTTTGTATTGTTTTATGTTATGTTTACATTACGAGGGTGACATGTTCTTGTTTGAACAAACCCTTTTCCTTAATAAATATTAATAAAAAAACTAGTACAATGTTTTTTTAACGCAACTTAAAGCAACTATATTATTTTTGTATCCAATATGTTTTGTCCGTATAAGATGGAAACCTTTTCTCACAGATTTTTTCTACTTGTATTTTTTTATAACTCTATCTTCTGGTATGTTTACGTAGTATGGCAGTTTTATGAGCAGATGTCGATAACACCAAAAAAAGCACGTAGAATAGCGTAGTGTGTATTTCAAGAATGTTTATATTTTGCCCTCAATGGCTCTGTATATTTTGGTTCAGCTCAATAGATCAGTCCGTGAGATTATAGCTCAATGATCACTATGGACAGCCATTTCAAATTCTTTTGGAGCAATTTTGGACATTTTATTTGACTATTTTATTCTAAATTGTTTCCTTATGAGTCAAACATATCTCTCCATTCATGGCCGAGCTCATCGTAGAAAATGTTATTTTAAGATACTTGTAGAACTTAAATGAAAAATGTTGAAATGGGACTGGGCTGGCCAAGTTTGCCACATGACGAACGAATAATGGGCAAAAGTCGCCACAGATTGGTGGCCTCAAGGCATCAAACTCTCTCGTGGCACCAACCAACCAACCAACCAAGGCGCAGGTGGTAAGATGAGCTAGATACATATAGGTACGAGCGACTGGTCCACAGAAGCACTAAACAGATAGGACTGGAGAAAAGGGACGGGAGGACTTTGTTTAGCAGCGGTAGGTACATGTCAGTCCAATAATATTAAAATAATGTAGAACTTATAGCGAAACTAGGAAATCATCTTTTCTCAAAGGCAGTTAGTAAAATATTTTAATTAAAATTTTGAATTATTATTCAAAAACATTTTATCAAAACCATTCAACACTCAGGAAGCCAAAGCTACCCTTATTTGCAAAGCAGGGTAATTAGTTTCTTTCATTAGCCGCTAGAGAAAGTGCGCGCAAAATTAATAAACCAAATGTTTTTATGTAGTGAAATAACGCTTGCCTTTCCTATTTAAACTCTATTGCCAATTATTTTCCAATAATTGGGAATGGAAAACACTTTTTTTTTTATATAATAATAGTCAAGCGTTAACACGACTTATTTGTTAGACTTCGTTACAAAATATTCTACAAAAATAAAAAGCACTTATATTAATTATCATATTCGCTGTTACAAAAATGCCTACTCTTAGCTAAACAAAATGAACAAAATGCCTACTCTTGGTGGCTACGAGTGTGTGAGAATGATCAGGTATCATTGCAGTGCGTATATTTATTGCGATGGAAATTTTTACTTTACTTTACAAAAATGTAGGTATCAAGAAGAATCTCACGACCCTCATAAGTACATATAAAGTATTATTTTTTCTCTTTATTTTTCAAACGGCTTTATCCAACTTCCTTCTTAGATTTCTTTCAATCTTCCGACGTAATCCCTAAAAGTATCTCTTGATCAAATGTTTGTATTCATTAAACGTTTCGTAAGCGGAAATAAATTGCTTCAAACACCTTTGTAAATAAGATTTTTTTTAAATCAATACTAAAAGCCAGAAATGTTAATGTACCTCCTTAGTAAGGCTTACCTCTTAGTCAAGTTTTTTTTTCTTTTTGATATTCGATTTCTTTACCTTCTTCAAAGGACTTTTGATTTGAGTTCATTTGTTTACTGTTAACCTACGTCTACCTTTGAAATATAATCAAAGGGCAACATTAATAATATTACTTGCAGTGTTCATAGGTGTTCACGTTTGCCTAAAAGTGGGACACAATATAACTTATACCTACCTACACAAAAAGGGTTTTATACAAAACTCTATCCCACATAGTCTACACATATTTGGGATATATGTCAAATTCAAGTCATTTCGATGTCTTCTTCTTCTTATCGTGTCACTAGTTCTATTGAACCAGGGTGGCAAAATGATTTCAAGTGCACCTCGAATTAGCTCCTTTCGTGCACTTAACACATGTTTTCGAACTTTTTATGTTCTATGACATGCCGGTTTCCTCACGATGTTTTCCTTCATCGTTAAGTACGTGTTTAATCTTTGAATACACACATAGATCTTTTTAAACCGAAAAATCCATTGATGTACGACTGGGTTCGAACTCACGACCTTCGGATTGAAAGTCGAGGCACCTCCCATTCGGCCAACGTGGCTTTTCATTTCGATGTGACCGAAGAAAACATCCAAACTTCCGTACTCAATAATGTGTTGCAAATTCATCCCTATTAAATCATCTACAGTTCCAAGTATTCGGCATTAGGCTAAAGTTTCAATAAGTAAAGGGGTAATCTACTAACTTCTATTGAGTACTTTTAACCATTAGGTACTGTTCTTCCAATAAACAGGTACCTGAGCCACGATCCACTTCCAAGCCGAAATTCATATACAAACTCGAGCAAAAGTTTCGACAACTTTATCAAAAAGGGTTTATTCCATCAAACTTCCTAACAAAGTACTTATCAAATCGATACATAATCACCGAAATTTCCTACGCCACTCTAAACTTTACACACCCGTCACAACAAATAAGATGGTTCGTTAATATTAGCTCCATGAGGCTTGTTTTGAGGATAATTTTTAGTTTTGAGGGTACCTATCTATTGTACTTAATAGCAAATGGAAGGTACGGAATAATTTTCAAAAAAATCCATAAACAAAAGACTTCAGACTAATAATATAAAAAAGTAAGAAATACGAGTAATATTTGAAAAACAAATAAGTAGGAACTTACATAACCAACCAGCGTTGTTTGCTGTGCATAGATTGAAGAAGTAAAAGTTCTTCAATCGTTAAAGTTCTTAGAGGCAGAATACTTCAGTCTTATTTATTTCCTAAATAAATTGCGCTGTAAATGTTAAATTGAATAAATAATCGCATGAAAGTCAGCCCACATAAACAAACTGATAATCGATATTGGATTTCGACACTTCATCCCACTCACTGGTGATTAAGTAGGTATTATTAAAAATTGTTACATAATAGCACTATAGATGTTAAAATTGAAAAAAGAATCGCATGAAAGTCCGTTAATTTAAAGCCAATGGATTTCGACACTTAAACAAAAGCGAACTCCAGACGAGTTGAACATACCACCATAAACTCAATAACCAATGTATGATTCTCTAGGGTGTACAATATAGAGTTTGAATATAATTTATTAATACCAAACTTTCAGTTATGGAAGAAATGGCGTACTAACCAATTTTGTAGTATTCATTGTTACAGACTGTGGTGGAGGCCTGCCAGAAGAAGAGACAGTGCAAATTCCACACGAGCCCAAAAGCTTTTGGGATCGACCCGTGTCCCGGTTCCAGGAGGTTCGTGGAAGTCGCTTATAAGTGCCGTCCGTGTAAGTTATTAAAACTATAAAATATTATAAAATTTAAATTAGCTTTCGGCATATATTTCATAGAAAACCTTTTAATATTCCAAATTATTTAAATAGGTGTATTATGTGGTGGGACGAGCTCATCGCGTTCCGCACAGACTGTACCAGTTTGGCACAAGACAGAAAAGAATGAAGGGAATAGGGCCTTTGCCCAGCAGTGGGATGGTGCAGGCTCTATATAATAATAAGTATAACTATTAGGTACCTACTAAACTAATAATTAAGGTTCGATATTTGCCACTCTAAAAATGCTAAAGAATACGTTAACCTATTTTTAACTAAAAAAACAGTGGCAGCTCGAACAATCCAAGAACAATTGTAGTAATGGTATAAAGATAGATAGATAGATAGAATATACTTTATTGCTCACCATCTTAGTACTAACACATTATAATGGAAAAATAAATCTAGGTATATAACAGTAGACAATGGGCGGTCTTATCGCTAAAGAGCGATCTCTTCCAGACAACCTTTGCATGTACTGGATACTGTTGTACAAATGAGGACGGTGGGCATAACGTTAATTTAGAACGAAAGCTTATTAAAAAGTATAATAGCAAAAAGTATTACAAAACAGATTATTAAATATACTAAATTGAACAATTAAGGAGAAGAAAAACTAATACGGCGGTATATATAAAAAAAACGTTTATAGTAAGGTCCAGGAATATGAGAACCTAGAAAAGTACTTATTATTGTCCATGCTTAACCCCGCATAAACTACACATCACTTCTTCAACTCCTGCAGTAACAACATTTTTTTTCTGCTTAAAATTGTATTCTGTGCCATTACTGCGGAAATATTACGCGGAATTTTTGGGGATTTTATATCATTGCCCCTTTTATCCTGTTGTGCTTATTTTTTATTTTATTTTGAGGCTCAGTCTTGGGTTAAACTGAAAGTCGTGACATTATACAAACATGTGTGGCTAGTGCCTACCATTCAAAAAATGGTGATGGGATGCAATTCAGAGTAATGTCGACTTTATTTTGTTGCGGTTACAAAAGGTTTTCCATCAGCTTTCGTAATCATTTTTTGCGAGAAGAAACGTGGCAATTCAGATTTTAACCTTACAATACAAAAAATATTTTATTCTCCTTTTTTTATCTACTGATTCATTGATTTTATTTGAAAATCGACTCATTTTTATTGTAACAAAATTGAAATTAAAGAAATTACCGATGTAAAATTTTGGGTTCATCCAACCCATTGACGACTGGTTAATAATCTTTCTGGTCTTTTTAATCGTAATATATAAGAAAACAGTGCTCTAGAGAAACTTTCAGGTCTTTGCGTTCCATAGGTGCACTGAATGTTATCCGTAATTTCGCACTGCAAGTGAGCGAACGCTCCTATCTATTAGTGAACGACTCCACACGAGGTGCAATCAGCACGTTAATGGCATACATCAATTCAATTTTAAATTAATTTCCACGAATTTCTTCAACACAAAGGCTTTAAATCATCTATCGTAAGAAATTGGTTTAGTCGGCGGGGTAATTGGGCATTCTAAGCCTATTTTTGCTTGAACTCTTAAAATTATTAAAGAGTTAGCCTTATTTATTGAGATGAATCTTGACTAACTCTACAATTTCATAACAAGATAGATATCTATCTATCTATCTTGTTATTGATTTATTACAGCATAAGCTAACTACTACAATCTATATTACAAAATTTACAAAAGGAAAGAA
The DNA here is from genome assembly GCA_932526365.1 of Lobophora halterata. Classification (NCBI taxonomy): domain Eukaryota; kingdom Metazoa; phylum Arthropoda; class Insecta; order Lepidoptera; family Geometridae; genus Lobophora; species Lobophora halterata. The sequence continues at coordinate 8,031,880 of OW052012.1, forward strand.
TTGGGCCACCCATAGACCGTTGCAAACGATCTATAGGTAGCTCAACTGCTCTCTTGTTATTATATACTTATATATTATATATTCTAGACAGTGCCGCGTTGACTCTTGATTCAATAAAGAGTCGATATTATCGAATCTTAAAAAAGATCTAACAAAAATACATACTTCATTATACTCATATAATTAATATTATACATTATATACATACATTAAAGCATTCTACAGAAGATAAGACCGTTGATCTGAAACCATAATTTCACATTCAGTACAATTTTAAAAATCACAGCTGTTACTAAAAACTGCACTGTTTTTAGTCAATCTTGGCTTGCAAATTATTCCAAAGTTTGCCTGCAGGCAGAACCAACAATAAATTTGGAATAGATGGCGTTTGACCAAAATTAAGTTATGAAATACTGACAATTTGGCAAATGTTCAAGCCATGTGCCTACCCACTTCTTTCTTTACTCCGCTGTTCAGTGGGTGATAAAAACATACATTTTTCCTTCTATACGATACGATTTAATAAGATTGTGAAAATGGATGGATGGACCGATTTTTGTTTCTCCTAAGTTATGCCAAAACTCATTGGCGGATTTACAAATTCACCACCTATTAAAAATACTCCTAATTTGCTGCCCCTTAAATTCGCCGCCCTAGGCTTCAGCCTTTTTCTCTATTGGTAAATCAACAACTGCCAAAACTAATTAATTTTTTGCTAAAATTCGGTCTGCAGGCAGCGCGGTGCGTTTTCAATCATTATAAGTCAAACGTGTTGGAAAGAACAGATATTTCCACCATTGTTATTTCGAATAAAAAAATGTTTAGCACAGTATAATATTTATTTATTTTTATTAATTTATTGTGAGCCTTAATCGTCCCACTGCAAGACAAAGGCCTCCAGGCAACTGTTGACCTGCCTTATTTTACACATACATACCTACACATAATTACTTAGGCGTAATATTAGAAATTGTGAGTTCGAATACAAGCCTAAAAGGTCATAGAAAGGTTTTATTCCTTCGCAAACTGGTTACAAAAAATATCTTGTCATCAAAAATACGAAAAAGATGCCAAAAACGCGTGAATATGATAGTCATCCTCCTCATTTCTAGGCCAAAGAAAAATAATATCTCAGGCTTATTCATCATTGTAAGAATAATATAATATTACAAATTCTGCCAAGTTTGTTTTGTACACAGACACTTGGATAAGCAAACAAAATCATGACATCACGTCGTGATAAATAAATAATGTTATTTTATCTTACTTCTATTCACAAATTTTCTTTTCACATCGATGCCAGAGAACATCAGTTTTTATATATAAAAAACACTTATACGAAAATGTTGAAAATGTATTGATAAAGGTGTTTGTTACAACGTCAATATTAGGTACTTAACCGATTATATTTAGCAAAGATGTATAAGGACACTTGCCTTTGATTCCGATACCACGCAGACGACATAAAAAGTTGTAAAAAGATAAAGCTGAAAGGTCATTGAACTAAGCTTAGAATATCTCTTTTTAGTACGTTTGCCGAGATGGCACGTATACCTTTATGAGAGACTTTTGTCTACCTATGTTTTACGGTACATTTAGAATAATATAAGCGACGATTTTACTTAACATAAAAAAGATTTAGGGGGAATTTTCTCGTTTATCGCTTGCATTTATTTATTGTGGTAAAAAAGACTTTAGTGTAACCTTGAATTGAAAATATAGGTATCATTCTAGTACAATATTTGGCCCGGTGGTGTTTTATAACTTGAAGACGATTACCACCGGGAAATTTAGGCAATGACCAGATCCATCACGTACCTATAGGTATCAGGTAGGTGCAGCTATACAATCTTGGGACTTTTGGAAATCGATAACAAACCAACATCTATGAAATAAAATCCACCTGGACGAACACTTTTCCTTATGAGCTCCTCTGAGTCCGATCTATATGAACCATAAATTAGTTTACCCAATGTTGAGGTGTGCTTTTTCCACAGATGAATTCCGGAGTAAAGTTGGTTGTGAGAACGACGTCCTACACTTGAGCTGTAACCCGCACTCCAGGGTTGCGATCTACTCTGCTCAGTACGGTAGAACAGAGTACGACTCGATACAGTGCCCACAGCCACGAGGGATGAAAGAAGAAAGTAAGTGTTACGTTTTATCATAACACCCAAGATTTAGTGCCAATCAACAAGGCCAATTGGCCGTTCACAGCGCTCGAAATGGAAATTTCTAGCACTATGATTGGCCAATTCGCGGTCCTCTCTCTCCACTCCACTCAGCTCGGCGTCAATAGAAACTTACCCTTAGACTCAAAGAAACGCTAATAGGTCTCGTTCAAATTATAATTACAAAATATTTATTTAAAAAAATATTAATTCCCATCAGCAGTCAAAAAGTTTATCATATTATTTATTATTATCTCATTTGAAATAGACAAGCATTTGACCACAACCTCACCTGATGGTAAGTGGCGGTGTGGTCGAAGATGTAGCACGCTTGCCCTATAGTTAAAATTTTTCACTCTTGATTTGAAGACTCCGAAATAATAGAGTCTAGATTCAGACTCAAAATAAAACACAATGAGTACTCTTGTTCTAAAATACAGATAACGGACCTACATTAATACCTAGCTAGCAGCTCTTTGCCTAATACCTCCTTTATTTTATTAATTCTTGAATTATAATTTACTGTAAACAAATTAAAAATAAATAAAATTAAATTAAAATGCTTTGTAATTTTCACGTACCTCAAAGCAAGAGCCTTTGCGCTTGTACTTTTTATTCTATTAGCAAAGGTTATTTGCATCTGAATTGAAACTTGAGTTTGAATTGAGTCTGAAGCATAGATTTGCATTGCAACTATCGGCATTTAGTTAGATATGGAACAAGATATTACTTATTCTATAACTTTAGATATGTATAATCTGTGCTTGAAGCAAAGTTTAGAAGAATTTTTGATTTAGAATCCGGCCCTTCGCAATTTACGTCATCAAGCCCCAAATTCCAAGTTTTGAATCTGATAAAAAAGCGTTTCGATGCCAAGACACAGCATAGTGAGCCTAGTCATCGAATGGGTTTTTCAAGGATTTTCCACCGTTTTTACCCCACTTAGGAGTTGGGATGAAATGGGTTACGAGTACTTCGGGAGTTGACGGAACTTTGTGAGCATGAGCTGGCTGTTTCGAATAATTTATTCACGACGAGCTCTTTCCTGATTTGAAACTATTCCCAGGGATTTTCAGGTAAACATGATTTATGTTTATGATTAGGTATATGCCTGAGTATATTCAAGAAACAAAAAACGGTAATAGTTCCACTCTACTATACATAATAATCAGCTAATAATGTTCCGTCTGCTGGGACTCAGGCCTACTCTCGACAGGAGAGCGAATGGGTCTTAATCCACCACGCGGACCCAATGCGGATTGGTGGATTTCACATGCCATAGAACATTATTTTTTCTGTCCTTTGAATGCCGGTTTCCTCATGATGTTTTCCTTCACCGTTCAAGAACGTGGGATGCATACATAGATTTGTTCGACCGAAAAAGCCCATTAACGCATGACTACCACCGGGATTCGAACCCGCGACCATCAGATCGCAAGGCAAGTGCCTTGTCCACTCTACCATCTTCTTTCTTGTTTCTATAACTCGGGTGTCTTCGAAGAATAAAAATTTGGCAGGCATCCCTTTATTTGATACCGTCTAAGAGGGTACCAACAAAGGGTTCAGTCAAAGAAAAAAGCCACTAGATTGTTTATCCGACTGAGACTCCAAACGAGGGCTTTTGAAAATGAATGAGGTAATAATGAATACGTATCAAGGAAAGTTTCAAACATCGAATATGAATGAACATAAAATAAACGTTTAACCTCGTCGTGTCGGTAGAAGCTAATAGTACTTAGCTAGTTTCAGCGTTCATTCACGTTACAAAGTTCATGAAAACAGACACCTACAAAGAGGTTGAATAATATTATTTTCTATGTCTTGGATTACCTCTCGGGGTTTGCCAGCGATCAATGGAGCGAAGTACGAGTATATTGGGCGTAGTATATAAATCTAATTTTGAAAAAGTAGAGCTATTTATATGTTCCCCCTCTTTTAAATGTATAACCATTTTAACAGTTTGTATGGTTCCCGTAATACAAGTTTGAGGGCAGGCTAGATGGTGTTCTTTGAAAATAGTAAACTTATAAATTAACTTTTCCAGCTCATACACTTTATTTTTAAGTACTAAAAATTTTGCAGCCGATGAGATGTATGATTTTTTTTTCAAGAACACTGCCTCAGATGCAGCTGAGAACGACCAAATTTCAATTGTATTGATTCATTCGTTTTGGTGTCATTTAGGAGCATACATATACCTATCTATCCCTTTATCCATTCTCTTACAAAATTTTGTTTTTATAGGAGCGGTTTCAGACTAGCGTATTAAACCGAGCGGATTTACCACTCGTGTTTTGTTATTTGTATTGTTTTGAAGGTCATAGTGAAGCATGCAGCAAGCTGTCAGGTGTGTTTGCGCGACAACGCTCGTACGAGTGGCATGTCGCGTGAACACGCGCTGCCAAAAAACCAACCACGAGCGGCGAAACCTCTTGGTTTTACGCTAGTCTGAAACTGCTTTACTTTATTTTATAGTAGAGTTTTATTCTTATTGATCGCGCTACGCCTCTACAAACAACTAACCGATTGTCCTACTAAGGAGCTAGTCTAGCGTTGTAGAAGTCTTCATAAATCTTTCTCTTTGTCTCATGTTATCTCGTTCCCCAGCATGCTTGGAGCCGTACGCGACAGAGACGGCGATGCGGGAGTGCCATGGGAAGAGACGCTGCGTCTTGTCATCTGACAGCAACATGTTTGGAAAGCCGTGTCGGCCGGGAAGCAAGACCTACCTCAAAGTGGTTTACACTTGTGGTGAGTACCATTTTATAGTACCTAAACTAAATTAAATTGGTTTTATTTTACCTTTTATACGATGTGTGTGTATATTAATTTGTGAAAGAAGGGTATTCCCCATGTCCTGGCGGGCAACGTTTTTCTACAACATTTGAAATTTCGAAGGTTTTCATTCATAAATTGCAAAAAATCTTCGACTATAATATCCGCCCTTGCCTTTGGCTCGGGCTAAAAAGTCTCAAATAAAATAGCTTGCTTCAGGGCCTTGGTATTAAAATAATTATCATTGGCTTATATTTTTATTTCGTTCGATGATTTTAGCAAGCAAATAAAAAACTACTGACAAAGAATATCATTTCTTTGACTCTGTAATTCTATTAGAATCTTTCATATTAATGTTTATGACTGTATTTTTCCTGGCTTTTCATCCGTCTGCCTTATTTATATCTCAGCTACTCTCAACATGATATTAAATCCTATTTAATGCCGGACCTACCCCAACGTAGTTTATTGCGGTTAATCTTTCGTGAGAAACGGACTTATACTTTATAGGGCTCATAACTTTATCCTCTGCACTCTAAGCGCGGGTCATAAAGCTCAAATTACACTGCACTGCTTATGATATACCCCGTAATTTTTGTTTATTTACCTACTAAGTCGAAGCATCGTTATATTTTACGACATCGTAAAAGTGATGATGAATAAAATCAAGGTGTTTACGTGCATGAGGTTATGAATAAGAGAAAATTATTTATTGGCATCATAATATTCGGAATATCGGCTTTCAATCATTTTCGAGCTGATGTAATTTCTTTTGGATGTAGTCGTTATGATAATGTCAATAGGTTCATAAGACATTAATAGCTATTTGAGAAAGAAGTACTAACAGTTTTATAGCTTTTCTTTTGTTTTAGAAAGCCTAGTTGTAGTAATTTCATTGCAATATTATTTTTAAGATCCTTAAATCAAAATAAAAACACATCAATGTTTCAGTAAAGAACAATAGTTTAGAAATTTTATATTTTTTGATAAATCTTATGGGGTATTGCGTTTACACGAAATCAGATTTTTCTTAAGGGAAACAACCAAAAGTACCTAACCGAACCGACCTTTTTGTACAAGAAAATTATGGATGTGTTGGGGATTAATAGGTATGTGAAGAAATTTTTCCGAGAACAATAGGCTTGAATGAGGCTCGCAAATTTATTCAAGCTGTAAAAAAATATACTGAGCACAACTATTTAGTTCTCTGACTGGATAAATATACTGACATAACATAAAATAGGCCAGCCATAATAAAAATAGTATATAAATAAGAATAAACTAATCGGATGTAAACAACATAAATCTAGATAGAACTAAACGCAAAAGCGAACTGGACGTTTTGTTACATAAATAAATATCCGACAAGGAAAACAGCCGCAGAAAACGAATCATTGAAAAATAACGAACGAAAAAAGTTTTTTGAATGATCGACATCGAACCAACTTTTATAATGGAAAACAATGGGTCACTGGTTAGTTACACAGAAAAAAACAATGTTGCATAAACTAAAAAAAATTTATAATTCATTTAAAATTTTAAAGTAAGTGTCACCTCTCTGATGAAAAAGAGAGGTGACACAATGGAGAGCGGCTCAATTTACACCAAGATGGTAGCGGCGAACACTTTCAGTGTTAAATATTTTTTAGTTTTATCTTCATACTTATATAATAACCTATAGTAGCAGAGCAGCATTGCAGGACTGCTAATAGGCTGAAAGTTTTACACTGAAAGTGCTCGCAACGCCGCTGCCATCTTGGTGTGAACTGCGCCTAACGTCTCTACCTACGAGTACATGCCCACTTCATGGAATCTACAATGTGCGCTATCTACGCCTATTTTGGTGAATTCAGATACCAAACTTAGAACATTATTCCTTTTTGTTATTTATTCTGTGCCACTAAGCTCCGTTTTCATAACAAAAGTAGATTGTTTTGTAATTAAATTCAAATCTCTTCGCTATTTATTCACAAATCATTTAATATCTTGCGAAAATAATATCACTGAACCAAATGGAGATTACGCAATTATTTAGACGAAGGATTTTCATAATTCTGTGAGTAGAAATAAGAGATTTGTGTTTTATTGTGATGGTGTTATGTTAGCCTATCAAAAATGATTAATGACTATTTCTGGTGATTTAAAATTTACGGTGTTTATAAAATTAATAGCTGCAGCCTGCGGTTTGGCTTACGGCCCCGGCGATATGATGTAACATAGGTGTTTTTCAGCTCATTAAATGCTCATACTGAATTTCAGCCAAACCAGTTGATTGGTTTTAGTATGATTGAGCAAGAAACTTGCACCACTCCATAATTTGTCACAAACTTTTCCATGAAGCCCTAAAAAAAATATTGTTACTAATATATTGGTTTTACATTTATAATGCCTACCAACCTTCATATTTTTTGTCATGAACATTTAAAAAATATGTTATGATTATTTTATTATGATTGGTTTTATATATTAAGGTTTATATATTTAGATATTATTATATTTTTTTTAAATTATATATTTTATTAACAGTTGTATAAATTCAATAAACTTTTTATTACAAAAAAAACCTAAACCTAATTGTTGTACTATTTCACAGCCACTTAATACAGCCACATAAAGCGAGTTTCCCCGCTGGCAAAGACCCAACACTCAAACATGTCCAAAGCATTCAGAAACTATTTGAATTACGGATGATTTCATTGTGTCCAATTGAAATACAAAAAGAACATGAAATTCTGCAAGTTTGTTTGCAAAGTTCACGGACTCTGAACAACCAATGGAAAGGAACAACCAAAGTTTGCAGGAAACGACTGCAAAGTCATCGTTTTAGAAACTGCTGCATTTCGATATTTTCATTTTTGATGTTTAGAGCATTGATTGGTTGAAAGCTTTGAATCAGCGCCAAGGAAAACTTAGTGAGAGTTCAAACTAGCGTATTTTCTCGTATACGGGCGGATTGGTACTCGCGGAACTACAAAATCTCAACGCCCGTATACACGCGTATACCGGAGTATACGCTTGGTTTTATCTAGCGAGTGTCAGTAGCATGCGGCGTCTCTCGCGGTTTATCGCGCGTACATTCGCTGCAAGAAGCAAAACACGAGCGGCGAATCTGCTCGGTTAATCCGTTAATCTGAAACCGTTATTTGTGTTAATTTTAATATTCATACTATTATTTATTGTCTTCTTATGCATATTTCTACTCTTTGCATTCTAGTGTTCTTATCGTTGTTGTGTAAAACTCGTTCCGAAAACTCGATAAAAGTTTATTTGACCTCCGTAACTTGGTTGCATAGCAGCTAAAATTCTGACTGTTTTTCATGATGATGTGCAAGCCAGCTTCTTTGGTCTTAGTTCATTGAGACATCAATAGAAAATAATAATATGTAAATAAGTATAGAACTGGCTGATGTGAAAGAGTAGACACTTTGATTATAAGAGAATCAATAATAATAATCAAAGAGTAGACATGATACTAAATTCTTTTAGAACTTAACTGAACATTGCACAAGACTAAGTTCTACAAAAAATAAACGAAACATTTCAAAGGATAGCAAAGGTTATAAAATACGGGGCTAGTAAAACAGTGAACAAGTCCCATGTGTAGCATTAGTCCCGACCCAAAATTAAGGTACCCTAGATAGAGGGAATAAACTAAGCCCTTATTTCAAAGGCACCTAGGTACTAAACAATATTGCCTAGCCTAAAGTAAGTAGATACCTCTGGCTGACTCAAGGGAAATAGCATTTTCTTACATATTCCAATAACATTTCGATTAATTTTACAAAACTATTGATAAAGAGAGAAGTTTGTATTTAAAAAACCATTGATAATGAGTGGAGGTTGACAACGTTATTAAAATTATTATAAAACCGGCCAAAAACTGATCTTCGCAGTTTAGCTATCCTATCCTATCAGTATGAAGGCCTTAGCGCAGCCCGAAAATTTTGACACTAGAGCTAAGCACAAAATTAAGGCCCAAAATCTCGCTTGCACATTGGTACATATTTGAAGATGTAAAATAAATTTCAAAAAAGTGGAGCAGTGAATTTGTTACTGCAACGTCACGATTTTTTTTTGTATATTTTTGGTTAGGTTATGTTTAACATAAGCGAATGAGACTGGGCAAAACTGTTTTTCCCATTCCAAACATTTCGTGAGATTGTAGTAACAAATTCACCACTCTTCTCTTTGAAATTTATACTCAGTCAATTTATATATTCCAAAATGTAAAAATGTGCGAGCGAGATGGCGACGCGTGGGATTCTGAGCCTTAATATAAAAATAATAATCATGGTGTTGTAAGTGTACCTCCTCTTTAACGTGGTTAATTTCGTTAAGTTAATGTATACCTATGTTAGTGTTGTTGTTTGTTGTATTGAATGTCTGGACGTTCCAATTTATTTTCCGCTTTGCATCCAAAACATGGAGGAATTCGGTTTATTCAAGGTATTTGCGAGACTGGCGACCGGCGTCCTTTACCACGGTCTAGTGAGCAGCGAGGTACGCATCCATAAACCCATCGATGAAACTGGAGTTTCACGAACCATGCAAGGAAACTCTCAAACTTATGATTCTATGAACAGGAGATGTTAACACAGGATTGGGATAGTTGATTTATAAATTTTATTTATTTATTTATTTGTTGATGGACGAGCAGCTTTTGCTAATGTGTCTATGTCACACAGTGTTGGATTTTTCATAGTTTTGTGTCACTTTTTTTAACATAGTCTTGTTGCGTAACCAAGTGTCGAGTTTGTTCTTGAACGAGTTTGTGGATGCTGCGGAAACAACATCTTCCGGCAGTATATTCCAGTTTTGCACCACTCTGCAACAGAGTTACAAACATAATTTTAATATTTTTTAATAAAGTAATTATTATAACGTAACGCATTTTTGTTCTTGAATGACTTACTTAATATCCTATGAACCCCAAGTGGGGCAGAGAGCGTCCAAAGTAAGCTTTCATCGCGATCTGTTTGAGCTTCATGTTTGAGTTCGCTCCAGGATTTACCGATGGCTTTGACCTCCGACTCTACCGATCCTCGCCAAGTCTGCTTGGGATGGCCACGCTCTCTCTTGCTGGTTCCAATCAAGAGCTTGCTTTGGGATGTAGTCGGGGGCTCTGCGTAGCGTGGCTAATCCAATTCCATTTGCGACTTATCCTTTCCATTTATTTGGAAATCTATGGGAAATTCTTGGCACTTCTCTTGCAGGTTTTGTATTATAGGTTGATAAGCATATTGAATGTTTTTCCCTTTAATTTTCTAACTACATTATTTAAGGTACAGGTATCCATGTGGCTTGGCCGTGAGAAACCTTGTGTAAAAAATTTCGAAAACATGTGTCGAGTGCACAAAAGGAGCCTCTTTGAGGCGCACTTGAAATCCTTTCACCACACTGGTTCGAAGGAACTAGTGACACGATAAGAAGAAGATCAAAAACAATGTAATTTTGTGTTTGTATCGATTTCTTTCATTTATTACTAAGAATAATATAATATATACCTACATAAGTAGGTCTGTACAAGTGTACATATCATATTTGATATACGATAGAATTGTTATAATATTTTCCTAACTTTAGAAGCATAATACTTACCTACTTACATGTTACTTATATTTTTTTATGTAACAGACAAGCATTTATGTTTTTTCGAGCCTCGACGGCTTTGTTAACTAACGCCCTGAATATTTAGTCTATCGTACGTAGTTTATTTACTTATTTTGTCTCTGGCTCACAGACTAAGAAGATTTTTTGGCCTTGTATACTTTCTTTCAGGGTTATCCTTGATTGGCGTCAATTGAGTTAGTTTATTGGACAATATCGCTCGGAGCTAAGTTCGGATCGTAATCATTTTCGCCCAGAAACAATCAGAATATTATCATAAAGATATTTTGTTTTCTAGTAAACAATACATTAAGAAAATATTTAGTTATCTCGTAAAAAAATTTTAGGTAAGTAAGAAAGTAATCATGAAAAATAGCTTTAAAAATAGGTTGATATTTTTTTTTAGATATGGATTTTTTTTATGAATACTTTTTTGACGTGACTACGTCTAATAAACTGATGAACGCCGGCTGCATGCACGAAAACGTTGACGTCATTGGTAACGCTGTCATTGTCTGGTAACGCTCATTGTCCGGCAACGCTGTCATTGTCCGGTAACGCTCATTTTCCGGTAACACTGGTAGTCACGTTAAACTATCGACCGTTAACCAAAATAACAGACAACCGATTTTTTAACTGATTTTTTTCTCAACGACCTACAATGTAGGGAATTTATGAAACTGCGTGTCCAAAAACAGTTGATTAAAAAGAGCTCTATGATACTAGAAGCAATAAGGTTAATAACTGCCTACCTACTTGTCAGCTTATTACTTCAGTAAGTGACTTGTTCAGCATTTCATAATAATTCACGTACCCAGAATGATTTTATTTCATACTCGGCTCTTGCCGTCCTAATTTCCGCATTCCCGTCTGACTGGCGTCCATCATAAAAATTGGGGTATAAAATGTGGGACGAGCTACGGACACTCAACTGCTTCCATCTTTATAGCCAAGGAGTCAGAGGCAAAAATTTGCCCGTCATACTTTTGAAAACTTTTTAAAACGTCTGCCAGTTTTACGAGCACTCAGTTTAAATTGCTACACGAATAATAATACCACACATCGATAAAACAATCGCCATAAGTGTATTATATCAGCGTATATCAGCTTAAATAAAAATATACACATAATTAAACAGTTCATATTAAAATATCATTTTTAGACTTATAATTATGAACAATGGTTCCTATTTACAAATCTCGTTAAGAATATTTTAAAAGAATTTTTTCAGGGCTTTTGCGAATTTAATAGAAAAAAAATCTCTGAAACAAATATGTTTACTAGCTTCCAGGCTATATTTTACTACAAGGTTGAATAGTTGATGCCTTTTTGGTATGGCAAAAGAGCCTTTATCATAACGTTGTACTTTTCTATCACTTCCCAGACCCAACGTTTTCATGATGTTTTATTCCCTTGGGCTATCTTGCCCTTTATTCCTCAGTATAAAATCCTGGGGACAATGTATAAATCCTTTACGATAATGATAAAATCTTTTGCTGAGGCTATCCAGTGCTATTTCTTGTTTTTTTTTTGTATCCTATTAACAGTCCCATCCATTGCTGTTTCGTGTTATTTTATTCTGTTACAGTCTCATCCAGTGCTGTTTCGTGTTATTTTATTCTGTTACAGTCTCATCCAGTGCTGTTTCGTGTTTTTTTTGTTTTCTACCAACAGTCCCATCCAGTGCTGTTTCGAGTTTTTTTTTGTATTCTATTAACAGTCCCATCCAGTGCTGTTTCGTGTTTTTTTTATTATACTAACAGTCTCATCCAGTGCTATTTCTTGTTTTTTTGTATCCTACTAACAGTCCCATCCATTGCTGTTTCGTGTTATTTTATTCTGTAACAGTCTCATCCAGTGCTGTTTCGTGTTATTTTGTTTTCTACCAACAGTCCCATCCAGAGCAGTTTCGTGTTTTTTTTTGTATTCTATTAACAGTCTCACCCAGTGCTGTTTCGTGTTTTTTTTGTATTCTATTAACAATCTCACCCAGTGCTGTTTCGTGTTTTTTTTTTTGTATTCTCCTAGGTAACAGTCTCATCCAGTGCTGTTTCGTGTTTTTTTTTTTGTATTCTCCTAGGTAACAGACCCATCCAGTGTTGTTTCGTGTTTATTTGTATATTGCTAAAATTAAAAAACGCGATAATTAGTAGGTTGATTATATTTTTTTTCTTCTTTTTTATTTCTATGGTCCTCACTAAGTTTCGCGTCACTGTGAGGATGATTGGATCGGTATAATATACAGATACAGATAATTTATTGATAAAATAAATTTACAAGTCAAATGGTAAATAATACTCACACTTATATAAATAGTATTGTATATAGTAATAAAATGATTATTACAATTTTTCATTTATTAAGTCTTTAACCGAATAATATGCTTTTGATATTAAAAACTTTTTTAACTAAATTTAAACAAAGATAATATAATAATATAATAGATAATAGATGTTTATTAGTCAATCACGCCAAAACTACTAAACTGATTGAGCTGAAATTCAGCAAAGATGTAGTGTATGAGCTGAAAAATGACATGGTTACTTTTTATCCTGCTGCCACGCGGGCAAAGCCGCGGGCCGTAGCTAGTAGTCTAAAACTCAGTTTTGGCACAGTTTTTCAGTAACAAAAAAAGTACAAAACTTGCCAACTTTCGATATTCCACATCGTTTGCAGCGTCCATCAGAACAGCGGGATTGAATGCGAATGATTTGAATATTCCAATTCTATCTATTTGTGCTCTATTCAGGTTGTGCTTGGTTCCGTTGCTAATTCTAAATACTGCAGGGCTGCGGTCAAATGCCTTGAACAAGGTAGTACTTAATGCACTGACTCTGGCAAAGATTAGTGTTCTTATTAATCTTGTATAGGACTCTGGTTTCTGGGTGTAGGTACAATATGCTATTTCTCATATTCCAAGAGTGAATTTTGCATTAAATATTGTTACAAAACTGTCTATGATTTGGGCAATTTTCGACGATTGTACGGTTTGGTCAATATGAAAAGTTTTCAAGAAATAATAATATCTAGCTATGAAATTAGCATTTAAATTTTTGCAACCGACACTTCTTGCACCCAAATCCCTACCTTTATCATTCAATAAAATAATTCAATTTATTTGCAGTTGGGTAGCATTGTACAATTTGTACACCATACTTCATGCAATCATCAAAATACTCATAAAAAAAAACCAAGATTCCGGATTCGGTAAAAAAAACAACGAAAAAAGACGCAAGGCGTCACGTCTGAAAGCTCTTCAAACATAAAAACGCGCCCCAAAGTCTAAAATTAACCATCCCCAAATTACCAAACGAGCCACTTGAGATACAACAAGCTAAAATTTACTTTAGGGCTGTTAATTTGAAGTGCATTTTGTATTGCAGTGCCTCGGACAGTGCTCAAGGAGAGGTATGAAAGCGCTCCTGAAGAGGACGAAGTTACCCCTGATACCACAGACTTGGAGACCGAGGATGTTGGTGAGTGTTTTTATTAGGAAATTGTATTGTCTCTAAGTGGGCATTATGAGTTATTGCGCTTCCTACTTCACATTTTTGTAGGAAATTGTGTTCTTGTAAGTTTTTTATGAATTTATCTTTATAGAATACAGAATCATTTATTCGCAGAAAGCATCATACAAGGTTCTTAAAATTTTAATAATCTCTCAATACAATCTTACCAGTAAGTTATGGTATACAATTATAAAAAAATATTACCTACCTACTTATTCTCGTGTCAAATTCTAGGTTACATATACACTTTATTTATAACTTACAAGAAGTTAGACGGTACCTATATACCTACAAGTTTTTTTTTATAAATATTACGTTTTTAAGTACATACACCTACTTACCTTCTGGTACTACATATTGTACTTTGGGCATAACTGTTTTTTCCAATCTCCTTCGCTTGTGATGATTATATGCATTATTATTACCTACTTATAAAAAAAAATACAAAAAACTTCGTGTAGTTGTTGTAATTTCATTCAAAGAAATTCAAATTCATCGCTCCACTTTTTGAAATTTATACAAAGTCAATTTCAAAGGTCAATTTACATCTTCAAAAATGAACAAATATGCGAGTGAGATAGCGGCGCGTGGTATTCTGGGCCTTAACAAAGACTTACAAAGTAATCACCAGCACAATATTCCAAACATTTGAAAAGGTTTTCATTGGATGTGAGTGCACTGATGAATTTAAATAGGCCGTAAAAATGGTAAACAAATCCATTTAATCGCATTGAATTTAGTTAACATACATAAGCTTTCAAACACTTACTTGTAAACCTACAGATTAATGTTTGGTTAGAGTAAGTGTTTTTTTAAGTTTTATTGCTCATAAAAAACAAAACAAGTTAGTTATTGGATTATGAAGATCCTAAGCGTCAATTCACAACGGAAAGGCAGCGGCCGGTAGAGCAAGCAGTTTCAGTGTTTTCAACCGATTTCATAAATGGTTGATCCCATAGAAATTTCATAAAAATCGGTTCAATACTTTTATTTTGAAATCAAACTAACTGAAAAAAAAGTCGTTGAAGTAAACAAAATTGCGTATCTTGCTTTCCTGTGAATTTTCAGTGGTGGCTACGGTCACTGTAACAGTCCGATTGAAGTCGGTTGATGTATGTTTTTAAAAAACCTGGATTATTATGACGAAATAGTTGAAATAAAAAGCTACTTAATGTACCTAATAATTCACACATGATTTAACAAGTCAAGTTTTCATATATATGTTCATCGGATTTCGATTACTCCACCTTTATCTTTTATATTTTATCATACATAGTAGGTAAATATTATATATGTACAATATAGTAAATATAACATACATTTATATTTTATCATATCATACATTGTAAATATAGACACTAGCTTTGTATGCGCCTGCACTTCTTGAACACACCCTCCAAGTTTCAAGTCTCTACATTCAGTAGTTTAAAAAAAAAAAATACAAAATACAAAATTGTTTATTTCAAAAACATTTGTTCAAAGTTATGGTACAGTCGCTGTTTTCCGTTTTAGTTTTTATAAACTGTATTACAGAATTCAGAGCCCTTCCCGTTACAAGTGGTACATGTTTTATTCTGTGCTGTTTTAACAATTATATGTAAATACTTAAGGTAGGTTAGTAGTACTTAATATGTATATTAGTATTAACTTATATATGAAAACAAAAACAAAAACACAGTAAATTTAGATAACAGAGCAAACAATAAAGCAAAAAAATAATATTGCTACTCGATGGTTTTTTACAAATGGGGTGTCATTGGATTTGTGAAGTTCACGCAAGTGACACAGGCTAATCCAAATATCAGAAAATCTTAGATGGCAGCTGCATGCAGCCATTTTATATTTTTATTTCAACATACCTACTAGTTTTATACAACTTTTTCAAAAAGCTTTTCAATACTGTCATAGGTAAGTAAGTTCAACCATTCAGTAGTGACTAGTTTCAGTTGGTGGGGGCTTAGATTTCTAGCATTTGTCACTGTCTTGCAAAGATGATTGTACAAAGTCGGTCCTGTATAATTAAAATGTCTACGTGCAAAGGTACTTTTAACTCTAGGAATTGGGCATTTGTATACTCTCTTTGTAGGATTTGAAAGATTCGGAACTGTATCTTTATGGTACCTCTTTATGCACTGAAGCACGTAAATCTTCCTAACAGACAAGACATTACAGTGTTTGTACAGATCGGTTGTCGAGTGCCTATATGGGAGAGACATTGCGACTTTTAGTAGAGCCCGCTAAGCTCGCTCTACCTTCAGCAAATAGGTCTTAGCTGCACCACCCCATGAGCTTATACAATAACTTAACACGCACTCCGCGAGTGCCCGGTAAGTTTGCACAACTAATTTGTGATCCGCAGCGGTTCGTAGCTGCTTAAAAACAAAAATTAACTTTCTAATTCGCTTAGACAACATTTCAATGTGCGGGCCCCAAGTGAGTTTATTGTCTATCATTATCCCGAGATACTTGATAGCATTCACGCTTTCAAGCTTGTTACAGTTGCATGTAGAGTAATTTGGCAACGATCTATTGCAAGGGTAAGTGTGCGCTACAATATCGAAGCTACTCGGGGGTCTATTAACATTCGTTTTTGTAAAGCACAAGTACTTCGTTTTAGCTGCGTTTAACGAGAGTAGGTTATCTTCAAGCCAGGTAGTTACTATAGCTAGACCATGTTCAGATAGTTCCCGTAATTTATTCCAATTAGTAGAGTGGAATAAAAGTACAGTGTCATCTGCGTACATAATAGTATCAGCTTGTGCAACTGTTTTGCGACACAGCGCATTAATGTATATAAGGAAAAGTGTGGGTCCCAGTGTACTGCCTTGTGGCACTCCGTAGGTGCAGATTGCGTTATCACTTGTGTGGTCCTCAACTTTTACCCGTTGATGCCTATTAGAGAGGTAATCTGCAAACCAAGAGTGCACAACACCTCTCACTCCAGCGTTTTCAAGTCGGTTTAATAGTATAGGAATTGAGACCGTATCAAATGCTTTTTGTAGATCCAGAAATATGCCAATACATTTCTCTCCCGCATCTAGGTACTTTGTTATTAGTGTTGTTAGGTTAAGCACAGCATCATCTGTAGATTTCTGTGTTCTAAAGCCGAATTGGTTACTAGCTAAAATTTTGTTTTTTTCTAAATAGGACAAAAGCCTTTTGTTTGCAATTTTTTCGATTATTTTAGATAGAGCTGTCAGCAGTGAAATTGGTCGATAATTTGACGGTAGATTTTTGTCTCCTGCTTTGAAAATGGGTGTCACAAATGCTTGTTTGAAAATACTCGGGAATATCCCACAAGTGAAACTCATATTACAGAGATGTGCTATCGGACCGGCTAGTTCTTGTGCACATGCCCTAAGTACATTCGTGGAAATGTTATCCCAACCAGGACTGGTATTTGGTTTTAGGTTGGCGATAATGTCAACAACTTCTTTTGTATCAGTTAGAAATAGAGCAAGAGAGTTCGGATGACAGGTTTCTGACGGCAAGAGAACTGCTGATGCAAGATCTAAATCAGTCTTATTTAGTTTCTTTAATGTTTTATTGGCCAATATGTTTCCTATAGAGGTGAAAAATGTGTTGACTTCATTAA
This sequence comes from Lobophora halterata, assembly GCA_932526365.1. Taxonomy (NCBI): domain Eukaryota; kingdom Metazoa; phylum Arthropoda; class Insecta; order Lepidoptera; family Geometridae; genus Lobophora; species Lobophora halterata. Next base: position 8,049,537 of record OW052012.1, read on the forward strand.
GCGATTCTTTAGGGTTATTTTTAAGTGTAAGTAAATTTTTTGATGACATTTTATTTTGGTTTAAGTAACATAACTCCTTTATTATTTTCCACGTATTTTTTATATTACCTCGTGCGCGTTCGAACTGTTTTTTATAATAATTAGTTTTTAGTGTCTTTATGACACGGTTACATACATTTCTATATTTAATAAAATTGTGCCTTAATTCTTCATTATCCGGTGATTTTTTATATATTTTTTGCATTTTGTTTCTAGTACGTATACTTTTTATTGCACCATAAGTGATCCATGGTTTCAATTTCCTATTTCGGTTTGATATATTTTTTGTTGAGGTATGTATATCTATCGCTACCTTGATAGAGTCAACTAATAGTGCAACAGCTAAGTTGACATCTCCCAAACAATAATAATCTATCCAGTTCTGTGTAGCTAGAGTTTCTCTAACAGCGTCTATGTTAACGTTCGATTTTATATAGTCTGATTTCTTATTTGTTAGTTGGCATGAATTCAGAGATAAAAGAATAGGTGAATGATCAGTTAATTCATCAAATACTAGTGTTTGCCATTTACTATTTGTTTTTATCATAAAATGATCAATACATGTTGTGACTCTTGTTGGTAAGTTAATGCCTTGGGTTAGCCCATGCGTAGCCATGAGATTCAAGTAATCCGAGGCAAATGTGTTGTTCGTAGTCGGTAAAATATTAATGTTAATATCTCCAGTGAATATAATATTATTTTTTAATTTTATATGACTCAATATATTATCTAGGCTATTTAAATATCGTGACGGATTCCCAAAACAAGGAGGGCGGTACGAGCACACAATTGAGTATTTATTATCGATTTCTACAACCAGACAGTTACCATCGTCCATTGCGGGTTCCGTTGCAGTGGTATGGAATGATTTTTTTGTATACACAACCACTCCGTCATTTTGATTCAAGGTATTTTTTTGTGTGGTACATGTTGTAGTTATATAAGGGAGGTGGTTCATATTGTCGTGTCCAACATTCAGTGAGTACTATAATATCTATACCTATGTCAAAACTACTAAGGAGTACTAGAAGTAGGTCAAAATTTTTGTGTATGCTTCTTATGTTAAGCGTGAGAATATTTAGTCTTCTAGTAAGGTGCGTTTGTGATAATGCTTTGTTACAATCAGACAGGTTAGGTAAATAGTGACAATTGATAGAGTCGGTATCAATCTCTTTTAAAAAACCGTTATTCAGTAAATCTGGCATTTTAAAAACATAACACGTGTGTATATAAAAGTGTATATATAAACGTTATTTAGGTATATAAAGTACTTAGGTGTTAGGTTAGGTTAGGTTATATATTTTATATAGGTAAATCAGATAAGAGTACCTAAGTTATGTAGATGTGTATAAATTATCAAGTAGGTTTGTAAAAAGTACTTATAATGTTTTATGAGCAACTAAATTATTACATGCAAAATCAACTAGTGGGTACTTTTAGCTAAAATAATTAAGTTAATTAAAGTTAATAATAATAATATAAATTAAACTATGCTAATCTATATTACATGTAGAGTAGTAGTTATGCATAAAAGTAGGTAACTCGTTATATCACTAGAGTTGGGTCTTGATCTTGGTTTAGTTTTTCTAGATCTTCTTCGCACTTGATACGAATCTGGGGGGAGCCTTCCGATTTGCGTATGAAAATCCTTCCAAAGGATATCCAGCAGAAAGCGTAGTCGCTCTTCTTAGCGTATTCTCGTGCAAGAAAGTATAGTCTTCGGTTCTTCTGCGTCAGATTTTCCGAGATATAAACTGGTTGACTCGGGCCTTTAATGCACAACGCGGCCGTGGTCAGCTTATTTGTTTGGTGTCCTTTATTGAATTTCTTAAAAGTGCTAATAAATTCGTCTCTCTTAAATACTGTGGTGAAGTCCGCTATTATAGGTTTGGCGGCAGCGTTTGATTTGGAGCCTGCTCTATATATATCTTTTATTTCAGCACTTGTAAGTGGAACAGATAAGGCCTCGGCTGCTTTTTCCAAAAAGCCTTTCAGGTCCTTCTTTGACTCTTTGGTCTCCTGCGGGATATTTCTGATCTCAATACTTGTCCCTTTGGTTTGGCGTTCCAATACCTCAAGTTTGGTTTCTAAGATTTTTATTTTATTTTCTTGATTTATATTCACCTTCTCCACGCTAACCAATTTATTTTCAACGCAATCAAGTCTTTCTAGCACTTCATCATGCTTTTGGGACAAAGTGTTCATTGAAACTGTCATGTCATTCAGAGAGCTCACAATCGTATTGAATCGAGCATCCTGTGCATCGCTTAGTTTATTGAAGAGATCTAAAATTTCGCCTTTACTAAACTCATCTTCGCGTTTACGCTTGTTTTTGCGACTTGTCACATCATACTCGTACAGTGTCGCGGTGTCTGATGTCTCTGCTAAATTTGGGTCGGAGGCAAAGTGAAGCAATGGTGACTTAAAATTACTAGCAGCTGGCGAATCGACCAACTTCGGTGGGGTACGTTTAGTCAGCGACATTACTACACCAGGCGAATAGAAAGCTTGAGGAGTTCGGCAGATTAAAAGTTTGTTGAGAATTTCGGCTGCGTACGTTTGCTCAGGATCTCGCCGGCAGGTACTAGGCGTTCAGAAGCGCACAGTATAAGCGAACAGCGCTGCGACAGCATGCGGTTAAAATTAGCTGATTCACTCACACAGTAACCATGCAAGCAGTGGTAGGTGGAGCAATGCGCTCTGATTGGCCGATAGGTGAGCAATCAGGAGGCTCGGCATACAGGCGGTAGGCACGCTGGCCTCTGATTGGTGCACGGCGCGTCGCAGCAATGGCCGCTTCCACAGTATACAGTATGGCGTCTTACCGCACAGCGACGGGCGGTTGGGTGGGGCAGCGGCGCGTACGCGTCTTGCAGAGGAGACTTCTCGTCACTTATGGGCTCCGAATATTTTGTTCGAATTTTTGTAACAGAATTTTGTTTTAATTTTCAAAATAAAATTGGACAGGGGTCTTGTACACGTCTGCTCGGTGTCGAGGTCCGGGGGAAGAGGAAGAGGAGTTTGGCTTGTACGTTCTATCAGATAGTCAGTCAGGTCCAAGCCTTTATATATTATGTATTATATATTGATAAATGGATAATAAATAGAAAGGTCCTATCAAAACTGTGTGTTACCATTTTGTGTCACACGTTCTATTTTAGTCCGGCGTCCCCTGTCAACCAGGGGTTTTGCAGGAGCAGGGGGTAGAGGGGGGGGACATGTTCCCTGGAATATGACTGTGGTTTGTGCCATAGTACAAATACCCAGGGTATGTTACTCCGGGAAACCGGATGATACGTGTGACTAAGCGTCATAGCCGCAGAGGCCATATTGCTTCTATCAAAATGGCTCTCAAATGAGGTCTTCTTATATCTTCTACTACCATGCAAACTACAATCGTTACCATAAATAAAATATAAATAAATGTCATTTAAATTCATATCACCTTTTTGTAACTACGAAGATATAATTTTGCGTATAATGGAACAAGAATGAAATATCAGGGTCAGCGTAGAACACAAGTTTTCATTTTATAATCTGGGCCGCTATAAAAAGTTAGCATAAGTATATACAAACACAATAATTTCACACGAACATTTCCTCTGCAGGAGGTCATACTTTGCTTTGCAGTCTTCCTATTTTACACTTTTTAACTTACTTTGCATACTCATACACTCGAACCATTATTCTGCTTAGTGCGGTTTGTTACTTTCTGAGACCAAGTCTGTTACAAAATTAGAGTGATTGCGTGACGTCGCGTCATGCGTGAATTATTTTAACAAAATGTGACATTATCACATTAGGCCATTGTGCCAGGTGATTTCACTGTTACAAAATGATATGATATCACCATGTGACAATGAAATAAAACGAGCAATCATTTCCATGCCTAGTGCGGTTTCAGACTAGCGTATATTTGTCGCGCGTATACAGGCGGATTGGTACTCGCGAAACTCCAAAAGCCGAACGCGCGTATCGCTCCGTTTTTTCTAGTGAGTGTGAGTAGCATGAGGTGTCTCATGCGTATTGTCGCGCGTACACGCGCTGAAAAAACAAAACACAAACCACACTTAGGGTTGTCTCGTGTGGAATATTTTATTGTTATTGTATGTTGTTGTGAGTTTATTAGTACGTATTAATTAATTATGGCGTCTTAAAATTAATCTAATAATAAAATTAGTATTATGGCGTCTTAGTTTAAATATGGATATAAAGGATGGCGTAAAAATGGTAAACAAATCCACTCGCAATGGATTTCTGTTAACAAACATAGGCATAACATCAAGCACTCGTACCTACAGATTAATGCTTGGTTAAAGTAAGTGACTAGGATTTACCTAACTAGACAAGTTGATCTCATCAATTGAATGACATGAAACAAGTAACCATGCCTACTGTAAACGATTAAAATTCCAAGTTACAAGATAACAAGAAAAAAGTAACTTGTAGCAGTAGGTAGTAGGTATTCATGGTTCTTGGAATTCCAATTGGATCACATCGAACGGTCCTACTGTGTTAAATGATACGATTGGAATGTCACTATACTGTTATATTAATATTCATTCCGGGAATGAATTGTCTGAGTAACAACTCAGTCCGGTGTCTACACCACCGTATAGCCTGGGTATAATTAACATGTTTCTAGTGTTGTCTCCATTGCATGGGCGAATGAGCTTGCATCAGTGACACACAGGGATAAGTTAGAAATGTAGGTATATTGTTGTGCAATGTACACTGTGTACACTAATTGATTACCGTATTCCTATAGAACACTTAGATAAAATTAAAAATCAAGACGGAGTCGTAATATAGGGGAAAAAAGGCCATTCTCCCTTAAAATACGTGACTTATGCCAACTTGCACCAAACCATCAAAGTCCCTAAGCAATTACTTTACTCTAATAACTCTAACGCTAATAGTCCAGATTCTGACCGGTAAAAATTGACAAGCGAATAATGCAATTGCTTTGACAACTTTGAAAGTTTGGTGGAAGTCGGCATTAGTGTTACAAATTAGGAGATTTTCTGTTAATTACATATATAACTAAAAATGCAGTACAAAAAAAAAATATGACTTAACATGCTAGTTCTTGCAATAAGTGAGGAAATGTATAATAAAAGGTTTTTGTTAGCTTAATTTTTTTAAATTGGTACCTTTTTGACTTTAATACGCTAATATCAATTAAAACTGTATGATGTCTGCTATAGTGACCTCTTGTCTTTCAAATAACATCAATTTCATGTTTCTAGGACTTATAAGTTTTTAGATATGGTCATTTTTGTACATGAATTGGTGTAGTTGCGATTAAAAAATTGGTTGTCTGTAAAGTTGGTTTACGGACGATAGTTTAACGTGACTACCAGCGTAACGGGACAATGAGCGTTACCGGACAATGAACGTTACCGGATAATGATCGGTACCGGCGTTCATCGATTTATTAGATGTATAGTCACGTCAAAAACTAAATGGCTGCTGTTTCAAGAAGAGTGGCATTTACCGATAAAAATACTAGAAAAATAACCCCCTAATAACATCGGTAACTCAAGACCGGACATATTGTATATCTACCATAATATTGGCTTGATTCTATATTAGAATACTTCTATGACTGTGAATAAGCATTGCTTATATTTCAGTCACTTTGGTCTACTACGTTGTTTTGTCCTCCATTATTCAGAGCTCAGTCTTGGACGTTGAAGTTATAAACTCGTTACCGCTGAAATACGTGCACTGTGTTTGAAAGTTTTGACTGAAATTTGACGTCTCATTTCAACAAACTTCTGTTATGAGCACAGTCGGTCGCCGCAAACGAGGTACCGACCACAGCAACTGGCGGTGGGCAACTGTCAGTTTATATAATACTATAGCTGACCCGCGTGCGACTTCGTCGTCGATGTTGTTTATTACACCCGCAGAATAAATGTCACAATCGCAAAGTGTCAGTACTTAGCAAGTCAATATACATTTTGTTGCTGTAGCGGGTCGCCGCCACCGGCGCAGCGCGGCGACACGTTTGCTGCAAGCCTACTCTGCTTCTTTGAAACAGTTAATGTTCTCAGTTCTCAGTATCATCAGCTCTTAAAATTAAAGTGGCAAGTGGTAAAAGGAAGTAGTAGTTAAGTGTTCCTACCTAAAGTAAACGCTCATAGCATAGTACAGCAAGAATAATATTAATTAACAATTTATAATTAATTTATTATATTATATATTTTAATAAAAACAGAGAATTCAATAAATTTATATATAATTAGTTAAGAGGTTTAAATAAATAATAATAATTAAAATAAAAAATACTTGCTTACACGTAATAACTGCCTCTTGTCCACGCAATACAAGTGCCTTATCTTTGAAAATATTTCATGTACATTTTGTAACTGTAAATCGTCGAAACCACGTTTTACGACACACTTAGGAAGTTATCAAAACTCAAGAAATTTTGTCTCTTGGTGTTGAGCAGTTGCACTACAAAAACTTCACGTAAGGCGACATAGTAAAATATAATGCAGTAGGTACATAAAGAAACTGAATAATGTAGAATTGCCAAAATTCCTACCTAGTCTACCACACGTTAAGGTTTTCAGCAAAAGGTTTTAGATATATTTTGATACTATCCTTCTACGTACTGTTCCTTAGCTTAGCTAGCCGTTTTACATATCAAACAAACTGGGTATTCTAGTTTGATATCTAAATAGATAGGTTTACTACTTAATTCTGTGATTTTAGAAAGATGTTAGGAAGACAATGGTAGGTAGACCAAATCAAAGACCCAATCTGATGTGTAATTGAACTTATGAGATGTATGTTTTTAAATTGTTCATGTTTGTACTCCTTTATAGTTTTATTTAAATTTAATTTGTTAAAATTATCTGTGTAGAGTAGAGCGTTTGGGCCATTCAGAGTTTTTTTTAAATAAATACAATTCCCATGGAGTAACTGTTATATTCTGTATTTATCTGAAGTAATTAATTAATACGACAAATGAAAAACTGTTTTGTTTTACAGAAATACTTGTAATGCGTATATTCTATTTTATACATTATTGACACTGACACTTTTAACACCCCGTGACATTGACAGTAGTTTATAAAGCCTACTGCAAACTATAATTATTTAAGTTTACTCTAAACGATACAACACTCTCCCCCGCTTTAAATATGTATTTAACAGTTAGGTATTTGACTAAAATATATATATCTTATTAATTATTACTATTTGTATAAGCTAAGTACACTAACTTAACAAAAGTTAACAAGGTCCCTTCCCCTTCTTTTACAAGAATTAACAGAATAAAATATATATTTATATCTACTTTCTAAAATCTATTAAAGGTATAGCTACTTCTTACAATTGGGAAAAAAAAAAAATACTCTAAAGTCTTATTCTAAAGTCTGCCCACACTTGAGCAGCTGATTGACATGTCGCTTCCATTTGAGGCCATCGACTTCTACAATATAAGTGACCCCAGGAACTAAAACCTCAATGACTCTACCTAAAGACCATTTTTTATTATTCTTTCTTTGGTCCTTAGCCATTACCTTCTCATTAATCTGAAATGTTTTATAATTATCTTTACTTTTTATTGATTGCTTAATAGTATCAAAATCAATTTTGTCATTCAACGGGTTAGGTCTCAATAAAGAGAAGCGACATCTCAACTCCCTGCCTAACATTAATTTTGCTGGGCTCTGACCAGTTGTTTTATGCACTGTACTTCTATAGTCAAACAAAAATAAGTTACAAGCATATTCTAGTGTTTTACCACTTTGTACAATTTTTGTTATGTGTGATTTGAATGACTCTACAAAACGTTCAGCCAAGCCATTTGTGGGTGGGAAATAGGTAGGTGTAAAACTTTGTTTCACTCCTACTGCTTTACAAAAATTTTTAAACTCTTCACTAGTCCATGTTGGACCATTATCTGTCACTAAATGTAGAGGGTATCCATATCTTATAAATATGCTTTTAAACATTTGTATTGTTTTTTGTGCTGTTATATTACCCATAACAAATGCTTCTGGCCATTTTGAATAAGCATCTATTATTACCAGATACATTTTATTGTGTAGTGGTCCCAAGAAGTCTGCATGCAATCTGTGCCATACTGTTGGTGGCTGTGGCCAAACAGTTAATTTAATTTTTTCTGGGTTTTTGTGATTTTGTAAACAAATTAAACAATTGTTAGTTATATCTTCTATTTCTTTATCTAGGCTTGGCCACCAAAAATATGACCTAGATATCTCTTTCATTCGGGTTATGCCCAAATGACTGGCATGCAGTTCACTCTTAATACCATCTCTGATACTTTGGGGTATTATTACTCTATATCCCCAGAGTATACACTCTCTATCTTGTAATTTCATTTTTTTTAGAAAAATATGGTTCATAGTCCTTCCCCATATCATTTTTAACAGGCCAGCCATCTCTACAAAATCTCAAAACATCACATAATATTTTGTCTTTTTTTGTTTCATTTTGTATACATTGCCAGTCTAGAGATTGAAAATTTGATTTGTTTACATAGTTAACAATATTCATTTCAAATGATTTGTTAATAATATCTGAGTTTTTTAATTTTTCATCACTGTTATTTGTTATAGCTGCTCTTGATAAATAATCTGCTGGGTTGTTTTTGGATTTTATATGCTGTACCTCATAGTCAAATGCACTCAAAAAAATTGACCAGTACTGTAGCCGCTTTGCTGCCATTTTGGGTATTCCATATTTAGGTCCCAATATTTTGGCCAATGCCTCATTGTCTGTCTGTAAAATAAATTTCCTCCCAAATAAATAATGATAGAATTTATTAACTCCAAACACAATTGCAAAAGCCTCTTTTTCTAAAATTGGGTATTTAATTTGTGTGTCATTCAGTTTTTTACTAGCAAACGCTACTGGTTTTATTACATTATTGGTATCCTTCACCGACAGTATAGCAGCTACACCACTGTCAGCTGAATCGCAAGTCAATATGATTGTTGAGTTTTTATCATAGTGAGACAGTGGGGTTGTGTTCGCTAAGTTTACTTTAATTTTCTTAAATTAATTTTCACAATCCTCTGTCCACTCAAACTTTTCTTTTTTTAAACAATCATATAATGGTTTCAATGTTATTGCCATATTTTGTTGTAGTAATTTACTTTTCCTAAAAATGATTTTAGCATTTTCATATTTTCAGGAGCTGGCAGTGACAGTATAGGTTCAATTTTACTTTGTATGACTCTAACTCCATACTTATTTACTTCTAATCCAAAAACATCCAGTTTGTCTTCAAAAAATTTGCATTTATTCATTTTTAATTTCAAACCACAATCTTTAAGTCTTTTTAGAACACATTCTAGCCTTTCCCAAGTTTCTGCCAATTTTTTCCCATATACATATATATTATCAATGTACACTATTACCTCAATTCCATTTAACTTTTGTGTGATGAGTCTTTGAAATGAACCAGGCCCGGTGTTGACCCCAAATGGTAAATATAAATATTTGAAAATTCCCTCCTCTGAAACAATTGTCACAAGTTTTTGGGATTCTTCACATAATGGAGCTTGCAAATATGCTTCCCGCAAATCTAATTCACAAAAGTAATTATTACCTTGTAATTTCATCATAATATTATCAATGGTTGGCAAAGGGTAATGATCAATTTTCAAATATTTGTTTATTGTTATTCGATAGTCACCACACAACCGAACTGTCCCATCAGGCTTCAGTACTGGTACCACCGGGGTACCCCATTCTGAATACTGAACCGGTTCAATACGCTTGTTTTCTATTAATCTTTTAATTTCTTCCTTTACTTTATCTTTTAATGCATATGGGACACTTCGTGCAGGCATAAAAATTGGCTTAGCTTCAGGCTCCAATGACAACTTGATTGGCTCTCCTTTAAAAGTCCCCATGTTTGAGTCAAACAGTTCCTGATATTCTTGTTTTAGGTTATTTATTAATTTAGCTTTTGATACATTTTCGCAGAAATTTTGTTCAAACTTTGGTGGCCATAAGTGTAATAAAGAAAGCCAATCTTTACCAATTATTTTTGGTAGCCCGTTTTTTACCACAAATAATCTTAGGTTGTTCAGACTTACAGATTTAAATCTCACATTTAGGTTTTCGATCACCCCGAGAGGTGTTGAAGTTGATTGATCAAAGTTTGTGAATATTACATTCTTCTTTTTGATTTCTAAATCTGGAAAATACAATTGTTTATCAGACAAAGTAATTGTACTTACATCGGCTCCAGTATCAACTTCAAACTTTAATACCTTCTCGTTCACAGCCACATCCAGTGTAGCTGATGGGATTTTATTTTCATTGAAGAAAAATATGTCGAACACTTCTGCACTTTCTTCTTTTTCTTCGTTTTCGCTTGATTGATTAACATTGTTATCATCATTTTGGTTTATTTTCACATTTTTAATTTTTAATTGCCTTTTACTACACACTTTGAACACATGGCCCTTTACACCACATTCACTACAAAATTTTTCCCGCAATGTGCACTCATTCTTCAGATGTCCCGGTTTCCCGCAGCAGAAACATGATATATTTTGTTTATCACTAGCAGTAGTAGTAGAATGTTGCTTTGATCCACTGCTGGTATTCTTTACAAATCTCTTTCCTTGCACCTTGAACATCTGAGATTGCTCGGGCTGTTTTTCATGGTTGAATGTTAAGTTGTAAGCAGCTTCCACTGTTTTTCCTAATGTGATCAGATCCTCCAATGATTTTTCTGCCTCCTTCAGCAGCTCAAATCTCACTGAATCACAGTATACTCCATTAAGCAGTCGTTCCTTGATTTCTTCATCGAGGCTATTGAAGTTACAATTTGAAGATAGTCTTTTTAGTTCCAAAATATATTGTTCTAATGTTTCATTCTCTTTTTGTTTTCTTTGTCTAAATTCAGCTCTATGAATGGTATGGTTCTTTGTGGGATGAAAGTATGTTTTTAATTTCTCACATAAATTTTCATAGGTTTCTTGGGCAGGTGATTTTGGAGTACAAAGAGCGATTAATTTTTCATATACAGTTGTGCTCAGTTTCGTGATGAGCAATGGAACCTTTTTGTCTTTTGGTATGTCATTTAGAAGTATGTAACACTCGAATTGTTGGGCGTACGCCAACCAATTTTCGCCCGTGAATGTTTCTATGTTTCCAAAATTCATCGTTGGTTTTTTTGTTACTACTTGTCTTTTCTTTTTTTCTTGTTCAATTTTAACTGGGGTTTCCATTTACGGCCTTGTACGCCGCCACGCCACCGTGCAGCGCCTCGTGTTTTCTTGAGGTTAAGTATGAAAAAATTTATGGTAACTTTTACGAGTGAGTTATTGATAAAAAAATATCCCTTTTTCGTCGCCACTGTTATATTCTGTATTTATCTGAAGTAATTAATTAATACGACAAATGAAAAACTGTTTTGTTTTACAGAAATACTTGTAATGCGTATATTCTATTTTATACATTATTGACACTGACACTTTTAACACCCCGTGACATTGACAGTAGTTTATAAAGCCTACTGCAAACTATAATTATTTAAGTTTACTCTAAACGATACAACAGTAACACTATTACCTACTCGTTAAGGTGTTACTCGACGGGACCCCATCTATCTAATTATCTAAACAGGTGATCGCAGGATGTACTACTGCTTTTAAAGGTTTACTGCGCGCGGTTGACAATACATTTTTCATTTTAACAACTACTCTGACCCGGGCGGGGTTGTTGTGTAAGTACTCACCATTGTTGCGGTCTGCGATTTGTCATGTCTTTCGCACGCTCTGAAGAAGAGGCTAAATTTAAAACGGTTTTGTGCTACTTCAAGCTGAATGTACTACACGGTTTTTTTTTTGATCACTGGTTTCTAAGTTTTCTTTTATTCATTGTTCAGAACTTTTAAAATTCATGAATAAAAAAATAACTAACAAAGTTTGAATACGAAAACTTAAGAATAATTCAAATTATTTGGTTTTAGTTTAGTTTGAATACCTACAGGCTTTACGAGGACATGGTGGCCTAGTGAATAAAACCTAATCTTGTGATCTGACGGTTGCGGGTTCTAATTCCAGTGGCAATCTTGTGCAATGGGGTTTTTGTAATGGCAAAAAACTCTATATTCATACCCGATGCCCTCAACGGTGAACGAAAACATTGTGAGAAAACCAGCATGTCAGAAAACTGTTCTATGATTGAAAATTGTTTGATTATGCCATTGTTATACGGGTTTAAGGTAATATTAACATTTATCTACTTTAGCTCCTATAATTATTATAATCAGTTTAATTTGATCCAAATTTTTCGATTCCACTTATTATAATCGTATATTTTCACAGAGTTAAACTTTTTTACTCCATTAACTTAAAAAACAGAACATAACTTAAAATAAGATTAATAAAGCGTATTAACTAATCTTATTCAATGCACTAACAAGCGACGAGCAAAAATTTGCATAATCCTTTCTTAATTTGGTCTTGCAATTTGCTTGTCTATAGGTACTGGCACGGAAAAAGTATTTATAAGACAGTAACTTCAGTAGCAGGGGTGGCTTAACCTATTGTACAGGGTGTGCGTTGCATACAGGCGCAGCGTCCTATGGGGTGCCGAGCGCCACTCAATTTTCAATGACCCACCCACATTAAAAATTGACTCTTCTATATTTTTATAATTTAATAATATAATATAATTTACCCCCCTGGACCAAAAGCTGGGTACGCTCATGTTTATACCCATCCCATTTAGACGCGCGCTTATTAGAGGGCGCTAGGGTAATTATTGCACACGGACGAAACATGGGCTAGAGCCGCCCCTGTTCAGTAGTTTATAACTGAAAAAACTTGTGTGATTAAATTCAAACATTGACATAGTCCAACGGGAAGTTCACGTACCGTATTATCGAATAAATGGTTCGACACGTTTCGAATATGAATCCGCACGTGTCGCCTCTTGTAGAGATACAATGTTTGAACTTCTTTTTTTTTTCTGACAGTTGTAATCTCTACCCTTCGTGCTCACCTTTATACACCACAAGTTTTTGATCACCAGAAAAAAATACGCATAATCAGTTTCAATTTCTGAACATAGATATGGCAAAATTTATATAACTTAGTATATTTTTCCCCGGTTCGGGGGAGTCACTGAACGGAAATAATATTTATTTTGCAATTCAGTGACTCTTTAGGGACTCTCCCATTCGTAAGAGATTACCGAGTGGGAGACGCAGAATGACTCATCCTACTTACTACTCGGGCGAATGCATATGACACCTGGCTGACACGTGGCTCAGAACTTGATGCTAACCCCGCGCGGTGCCCTTCGTGTTTCTTCTTCCTCTAATTGCGAAGCCTTATCATTACTTATCATTACCAAGCATTACAGGACCTCTTCTCTATCAAGATTATCCAATTCCATGCTGTACTTTGCACAAACGTCATTCGGGTCAGATGTCATGTTCATTCGCCCGAGTAGTATCTGGAGAGCGTCCTACACTACGCTTGCCAAGTTATATTCTCCATTCAAGAACTCGCTTACCTGAGGGCCACGGCAAACCTTTCATTACAAACAAAACAGCTCCACTGCGATTAGCATAATTGGTGTTTTTACTGTAAAAGTAAGCTGTGGTTTTCCCATTGTTACGAATTCTGTGACGTTCCTTTGCTTTGTCAATGTAAAAACGGATTATGGAGAGAGGTCTCTTTGGGATTATTGTCAAAGTAACTGTTTTGTAAGCTGTGTTTTCGTGACGGCTCTTGTTGTAGCTCTATTAGAGATTTCGTATTATCGCTTTGTTGTGATAATGATCAAAGGATTTATTATTAGCCTTTGCAGATACGGTTACCTATCAGTATAAAAATACCCTTACTAATAAGTATAATTAGGTATGTAGATATTATTTGATAGATACTAACTATTTATTGCACGTGAGGGTTGACATCGACCTCCGAGATAGTCTCTGACTAGTTCGGAGGGAGATGTCCTCCCGATGCACTAAACACTACGCTGAGACCAACGGCAAGTCATTGCCCTTAGTTGTTAAGTTAGTTTATAGGTACATAGGTTGTCTGGAAGAGATCTTAATTAAGGATAAAACCATTATGCGAACCGCCAAGGAATGGAATGCTCTGCCGGCGTCAGTGTTTCCCGATCACTATAATTTGGGTGTCTTCAAGGCAAGAGTGAATATGATTATTCTAGGTAAGCGTGCTACATCGTCGACCACATCGTCACTTACCATCAGGTGAGATGGTGGTCAAACGCAAGCCTATATTTAGTAAAAAAAAAAAAAACACCTTTTGTAAAAACCCTAGGTACATTGTTACGTGTTTTTAAAATAAAGAATTTTTATTATTTATTATTGCAGACAATTGAAAGAAAAAATACGTAACAATAATAACATAGTGAATATTAAAGTGACGCATAAAGTATTATTTATTTAGAACCTAATTAAATTATCTGTGTAGTATTAATAGGTAATAATTTAAGTTTTAGTTTCAGACTACATTTTTGTTCAAAAAGTCTAATTGAATAAAAAGGACAATAACTACGTCAATTTAAAAGAAAAAGGGTTTTTTATTCTCTAGGGATCTTTCTTATTCACCTCAAGGTTAAGCTCACTTTATCTCTCAAAGAATAGGACCTTACATTCACGAATAAAATCCAACCTATAGTACAGTCAGTGTCAAAAGTCGATGACCATATTCAGATTTTCAAAATCGCTATACACCATTATTATATTTTGGACAATGTGGTGTACAGTTAATTTTGAACTTTAAAGATGTTCATTCAATAGTCTAATGCAAATTTTATTCTAATCTGATTCTAATTTTAAATTAATGTAATTGGTTTAATTTAATAAATAATAATAATAATACTAGCGCTTGAAAAGTTACCAATTTAGGCATAATATATGGTGTGTGGTCATTGACTTATGATGCTGACTGTACTTAATAGCGAGAACGGCCATTCAATCGCGCGATTTATATTCTGCGATAGACGAGCTGTGTACAGACTTCATTTTTCATGAACCCCAGATCAATCCCAGTCTAGCTCTATTACCAAAGTTTTTGACCAACGCATCCGTATCGAATTTCTCAAGTTATAAAATTTTATGAAGTTTTGAAAAATTCTATCATCAAACTGATGATCTTGCTTCTGTGATGGATTCGATACGAATACACTTGTCAAAAGTTGTGGTGATAGCACTGCTTTCCAATATCGAAAGCGTTTGTCGCTGAGTGCTTTGCGTTATTAGCTCTTGCTTTGAGAGACAAATTATTATACTTTTTACATCGACGCAATTAACTAGGAGGATATCAATTCCATTCGTATTTATTACCTATGTAGATACTTATTTAACATCATCATGTAGTGTAACTGCCAACATTATGCCCAGATCCCACGTGCCGAGTTACTCGGTACCCAAGGTTACCAAGTACTGTACTTGGTACGTGTGATCTAGGCATTAGTATGTCTAATATGACTGTCCCCTCCTACATATTGCAATGGAAAAAGTCCGACATAAATCTATAGTACGATTGATTTCACAATTCTCCTAGCCAGTTTTGCTAATTTTTTTTTATATATTTGAGCGATTAACATGGCTGGTCAATATTCTTACCTAATAGGCTTGGATCTGACTGACTGACTGACAGACAAAGTGTAGGCCAAACCACTGAACGTAGAGACTTGAAACTTAGAGGGTGTGTTCTTCAAGAAGTGTTGGCGCATACTAAGAAAGGAATTTATGAATTTTGCAATGCAAACAAAGTTGCGGGCGCCAGCTAGGCTAATATAATCAAGACCATCAATTTAGGTACAGAGTTTTATATGCTGCTATAAAATAAATAATATTGCCAGCTGAATTACCTTATTTTGAACGTAATAATGTGATTAATAGCAAATTCTCGCCTTGTAAGATGTCGGGTGCCCTACAAAACGAAGAAAACAGCAACTTTGGTTAGTCAAGGAAAATAGTCGTCCAGAAATGAGTCAATTTGGTGGTTGTTTTGTAACGGTGATCCAATTTCTTTGTTATATCTTGATGAATCGAGATTCTAAGATTAGAACTGCATGCTAAAATTACCAATAAGTACTTTGAAACTTGACGTTTTTTTTCTTTATGAAAACAAACTCATTAGAGTCAAGACGTTAGTACGCTTTCAGACTAGAGTATTTTTCTCGCTAACTTGCGTCAAACGTATTGGTACGGTCAGCATCAAAAGTCGATGACCACATTCAGATTTATACCACATATTATATTTTGACAATGTGTTGTACAGTTAATTTTGAACTTTAATGATGTTCACCCAATGCTTACGCTTGTCATGTTTTATGTTCAAATTTTTATTTAGGCGATAGCGATTTTTATTTAGGTGTAAAGCGATTTTGAAAATTTAAATGTGGTCATCGACTTTTGATGCTGACTGTACTTGCAAAACTTCAAAAGCATGTCACGCATATACGCGTGTATACCAGCGTTGACGCCCGGTTTTTTCTAGCGAGTCTTATGTCTCACGGTTTGTCGCGCTTATTTATACACGCGTACACGCCCTAAACACAAAATACGAGCGGCGAATCCGCCCCGAAAACCACACTTTAACTCTATTAACCTATTTTAAGTAGAGTTTTCTACCCCATCTAAACCTTTCTATAATAATGCTGACACATCGGATTCTGCGCGGGGCTCATTTTAAAGATACCGCTTTTCAACTATCGAAGCTTGAGTGGATCTTGATCACTCTTTATGATTTTGTATTGATATAAGAGCCCTCACATCGACTTGTCATCTACAGGTATCTAAACATTCTATAGAATCGAGCGACTATCCGTTTTATGTAATTTCAAGGACGGATGACCCTTTAAGCGGACCGGGTGAAGTAGTGTAAAATACACCATGGATTTATTTTTTCAAAAAGGCAAGACAAGTTGCTTTTGGTGATTAGGATATTACGTCTGCCCGTGACCAAATTATAGTTTTCTTATATTGGAATATCATGTCATTTATATCATAAATATATTTTTTTCACCAGCGTAGTTTAAACCTTATCAGAAAAACATATATCTTTAATCGAGTTTGGTGTTACATTTGTAGACGTTAAGTGTAAGATTCTGTAATTCTGTAATTCTTTATTGTACACACAAACATATTAGAATACAAATCATAAAAGAAAAGACATGTACAAAGGTGAGCTTAACCCTAATAAGAGTTTTCTTCCAGCAAACCTTCTGAGGTTAGAGAGAGGCCATGGAAAGTGTGTGAAAGATGTGGAACAAGAAAATGTTAAAATCTAAAAACCACGTTTTTATTCTTTTTCTCTGTCTTGCTTCTTTTACGAGATGTTTTTTAGAGATTATGAGGATATTGCACGCTAATAGGTTCAAATAAAAAAATAATAATTAAATTATTTATTCAGAACATGTTACAGTAGGAACGGTGAAACTACAATTTTTTTTATAAAACTGTGTAGCAGTCTCAACGCCCTCCCGAACACATTTACGTTCTGCGTAAATGTGTAAATAGGTAGGTAAATGTATTAAAATAATTTTTCATCGAGTTGTAAGCTACCCTGAAAGTTTCATCTGGATAGCTAATCAGGAAGTATCTACTCAAAATTTCAGTTTAGTTCAAGAATCCCCCGGTACGATAGACAGACTCACACAGACAGACTTTCTTCTTGAAAGTGACTTTAAAAACATAGTAATAAAATTATCTGGAATGAGCTACCTTGAAGGTTTTCCCGAAAAGTGTCAACAAGACTCTTTTTGAAAAATAAATAAATAAAGATATAAAAGGTAAAACTCACCAGTTATGTACTTCCAGATGATGCCAACGATCGGTGGTGGGGTGAATCAGCCGTGCCCCCCGCGCCAGCAGTGGCAGCCGTCCCGCCTCGCTCTTCGATACCTATCCTCAACGTGACTAGCATCAGCAGAGATGAACCCTCGGCTACTCCGCCTAAACACCATCTGGCTAATGAAGGTAAAACGGTTTTTGCGAAAACGAAGACAGTTTTAGTGCAGTTTCAAACTAGCGTCTTAAACCGAGCGGATTCTCCACTTGTGTTTTTTTTTTGCAGTGTGCGTGTATACGTGCGTATACGGGCTTACTATTTGTAGGCCAGGTAAATAATAAAAAAAGGGGGTCAAATTTAATGCTCTACATTTTTTTTATAGATGACAACATCATTATAGGAACCGAGATAACCGCGAAAAACCGATGACTGTAATTTTTGACTTTGAATAACTTACGACGCAGATATTATTATGTGATTTTATGTGACTTTTGAGACAACTTTTAGAACACCAAAATATAGGTGTATACGAGTTTCTAGCTTGTTATCTCTCATTCCGAGGTGAAACCCTAATTTGACTGGCCTATTGGTAGCGAGTGCCAGCAGTGACGCGGGCACGTAAGCGCAACAACGCTCTTATGCCTAGATCACACGTACCGAGTACTGACAGTAAAATGTTACTCGGCCGAGACAGTGAAAGCTTACGACACTCGCTCAGCCGACTGTCTCGGCCGAGTACTCGGTACGTGTGATCTAGGCATTACGAGTGGCTCCACGCGCTGTATAAAACAAAACACGAGCGGCAAATACGCTAGTCTGTAACCGCACTTAGACGTCTTTCAACTGGCCCATTGACCATTTTATTTGGGAAATAATAGTTATACTTACTCTCTACGCAATATCTCTCTTGTTAAATCTATTTTCTTTTCTTTTCAGGATATTTTTTTTATTCTTTCTCTAGATGCGATGAAGTCATTATCATCAGAGAGTAGCATCGAAAATACTCTTGCCAATAAACTGATAGTTATTTTAAATTTTATTATTTTATGAGTACGGTGGTCATATACCTTAAAGATCTTTGGTTGGATGAAATCAAACGTTCTCCGTAGTACTAGACTTAACTTGCAACTTTCCTAATAATACTTAGCTCTCTGGTATTAATTAGGTCATATTTGAAATAGCTAGCAATGGCAGTTTAATTGCCATTCGTGTTCTATTCACAGACTTTCTTTTTAGTCAGTATAGTAAAGATTTGCCTCATTCTCAACCAATTGCTTCTTTTAGAAAAGATCCAAGAAAAACGTGAGTGACAGGCTCATTAGACAAGATACGCTTGTAAAACGACCTAATTAGTTTGATGCGACACATCTTCTTAATACCCGAGTTCGTTTGAAGGAAAAACCGGTTAAGTACGAGTCAGACTTGTGTCACACCGAGGCCGAGGGTTACGTATCATCTAAACATCAGCCGAGGTTTTATTATTTGTGGTTGTAGTTTAAAGCTTATTTTATTAATCATTATAAATTTAAAGCTTTATACGTAGCGTATAAACTTCGAAAACGAAAGCGAAATCGAAAATCTTTATTTTCCTTTCATTTATTTTATGTTTATTTTCTGGGTAGAAAAATTGTTTAATAACTACTAGACACGTTCTTAGTAACTAGTAAAACATAATATCTAACATATTAATATTTTTTATTTATTTGTTGACAGACGAACAGCTTTCGCTGATGTGTCTATGACACACAGTGTTGGATTTTGTAATAGTTTTGACATAGTCTTGTTGGTTTGCAACCAAGTGTGGAGTTTGTTCTTGAACAAGTTTGTGGATGCTGCAGAAACAACATTTTCTGCACGCATAATTGTTTGCGTTAGTTTATGCAGCTTGATGTGAAAAACTGTTAAAAGGGATACAACATAAAACTCAATGAAAGGATTTAAAATGTTAAGAACTTCACCTTATATTTGGACAGAATTTATACATGATTTGTGAACAATCTCTCCATCAAAGGAGAACGGGCATCGCAAGTCTTGGCCTGCAGTTATTTTAACTATTTGACAATTAGTTTTGATATTTTTAAGTATTCGTTTAAGTCATGAAAATCTCGAATGCAGCGGAGTTCAGAAAATTAGTAAAATATGAAATATAATTTAATTTTTTTTTATACAAGAATCATTGGTAAAATAATTGCAGACAGGTCTCGGCCTGCAGTTATTTTACCTATTTGACAATTCGTTTCGATATTTTTAAGTATTCGTTTCAGTCATTATTGAATATAATAATATGATTTGATATTCAGTCTTATTTTATACTGAGAACTCATACATGCAAATTATCCGGTGCCTATACATCTTCCATGTTGTTGATAGTATAAATCGTATAACCCATTTATAACCCATCTCGCACCTACATCCGATGGTTTATGCGTGTACCGATATATCACCCAATAACTTTGCTAAGCACCCAACCGAGGTAATTTATGACTCTTGTACCTAATACAATTAGTAATTTCAAGGGTCTGGGTAATTTTCCTCGCAACGTAAATTAATGTTGAGTTTTTAGTATTTTTTATAACTTAGTAGATCACTGTGTTGTTATGAATTATTATTTTTAGTCGATTTTTTCATGTATTTTGATCACGTATTTTTTACTAGGTTAAGAGACTACTTACTATCTTTATCTACTAGCTAGAAGAAAATGTATGATGTTAATTTTGAAAACAAAGTTATATACTACCAACTCCCATAATGGTACGATTATTCATAGTTAAACTGCTTTAGGTACTTTAGAGTGTTTAGTTTTGATTAAATTTCAGTGTAATAATAGATAACGCACACTTTACAATTTACAATATGGTAATTGGTTTAGGGTTGATTGAAGAGATCTGTTATATCAAAGGGCCTTTGTCTCGACGTAATGAGATTCTGATTGAAATACAAGACTTACAGAAATTGCAGGATCAATCACATCAGTAATAGTAAAATTGAAAGTAATTTGTTTACAAGATCGAGAGGGCTGGCTGTTATAGCCGGGACTGACTGGCTATTTTAATTTAATTTTATTTAGTTAGCTGAGGGCTCTGCAGGATGGATGGTGAAATGATTAATATTTTATTACGTTTTTTAAATATTTTATTATAACAATTACATAGCAGTAGGCTAATTAAATGCAAAATGAGAGACAGCGGTCTGAGCGCACCGCTATTTATAGGGTGGTGAAGCGCCATCTGTTGGGATCCTGAAGAACTTCTGCGTAGATGTGCGCACGCGTCGCGTCTCCCTGCTACCGCTCTATTCATTCCAGCGGTTTGCCTGGTCGCGGCTAGGTGGCGTTAACATCCCGGGGCGCCTTGAGCACACTCAAGATTTATGGTTGACTGCTTGATTCCTGATCGCTTCTGTGACCAGCATCCTCAGTATTGACATCGAGTGGACATATTCTGGAAAATGCCCTCTTCACTACGCCCGTTGAAGTGCGTAGCTCTGCTACTCTCGTAATCCCATCTCGACCTGGGAATAAATTTATTACACGGCCCAACTTCCACCTTAATGGAGGGAGGCCATCATCTTTGATGAGAACCAAGGCTCCAGCCTTGATATCGTCTTTCTTGTCTTGCCATTTCGTACGCCTCTGCAGCTCCGAAATGTACTCCATTGACCAGCGCTTCCAAAATGATTGCTTCAAGTGCTCGATTCGCTTGAAGCGTGACAGGGCAGGGAGCGCCCTCATCGTCACGTCTTCCTCGGCGGGGGTCATCATGGCTCGGCCGACGAGGAAATGAGCTGGAGTAAGTGGGGTAAGGTCGCTTGGATCTGAAGACATAGGATACATAGGGCGGGAATTCAGGACAGCTTCAATTTGTATCAAAACTGTATTGAATTCCTCATAAGTTAAATTAACATTTCCTATCACGCGAGAAAGGTGGTGTTTGCAAGATTTTACCCCTGATTCCCACAATCCACCAAAATGAGGAGCATAAGGAGGAATGAATCTAAATTCTATTTGATTATTTGATGCGTAATCAATAATAGACTGACTATTTTCGTTGAAAAAGTCGGTTAACTCCTTAGCTGCAGATGTGAAGTTACCACCATTATCTGAAAATATTTGTGAAGGTTTATTACGGCGACTGCAAAATCTTTTTAAAGCTAAAATATAACATTCCGCTGTTAAACTTGTAACAAGCTCTAAATGCACTGCTCGGGTCGCTAGACACACAAATAAACATATATAACATTTCTCGAGTTTTGCACCTCTACCCTTTCTATTTAATATGTAGAATGCGCCACAATAATCAACACCGCATCTGTCAAATGCAAAACCGCTATTACATATACGTTCTTTTGGTAAATAACCCATAATACTTTGTATGGTTTTACCTTTCATACGACGGCAACGTACACATTGATGTACGACCTTTCTTGCTAAATTCCTGCCTCCTATAGGCCACCAGTGCTCCCTTATATTTGCTAGAAGCAACTGGGGTCCTGCATGTAATAACTTTGCATGTTCATACCTAAACAAAAGCAATGTAAAATGATGTTTACTACACAATAGCTTAGGATGCTTTTTATCGTAAGGAAAATCCGAATTTACTAACCTTCCTCCTACACGCATTATATTATTTTCATCTAAAAACATATTCAAACTTGATATGCTGCGATTAGATTTTATTAGTAACTTTTTCTCTAAAGTTTTATATTCATCGGGAAACGATTGCTTTTGAGCTAACCGAGTTAAAATATTTAGCGAATTATTTAGTTCCCGGACAGTTAAGCTACCACAAAACCGTTCGGCTTTATTTTTCGTACGAGTGTTTTTTATAAAGCGTATTACATAAGCACACGTACGCTGTAAACGATTGAAGTTCGAAAAGTTTTGAAATTTTATAAATTCTTGATGAACTTCGTTAGAAATCAAACTTACCGTAGTTTGTTTCATTTCGGGCAAGCTAGTTATATTATGCGAACTATCTTGTTTATATTGTGACCAGTTTGGTACTTTTTCTTGTAAAAACAATGGCCCGTTCCACCAAAATGACAATGTACACAGCTCACTTACACTAATACCACGTGAAATCAAGTCAGCGGGATTTTGTTTTGTTTTAACATGTAACCATAGCGCATCACTGGTCAAATCATTTATTTCTACAACACGATTTTGTACAAATGTTTTTAATTGGTGCGGGGAAGTTCGTAACCATCCTAGCACAATAGTCGAATCTGTCCAAAACACTATTTGATCGAACTGCAAACGTACCGATTTTATGATTTTATCATATAACTTCGCACCGAGTAACGCACCACAAAGTTCTAGTCGGGGAACGCTTAGCGATTTTATAGGTGCGACTCGACTTTTAGATACTAATAACTTCACTGTGGCGTTGCCATTGTTATCGCATGAACGACAGTACGCGCAAGCTCCGTATGCACCTTCACTCGCATCAGTGAATATGTGCAACTCTAATTTCGAATAATCATGGTCGATTACATGTCGTGGAACACGAATGTTAGGAAGATAGGCTAACGAGTCTACGAACTTCCTCCATAGTATGGCTACGTCATTTGGCACGACATCATTCCATCCAACGTTTTTATGAAGCCAAAGCTTTTGAAACAACATTTTTCCTACAATAATTATAGGACTTAAAAGACCTAAAGGGTCATAAATCTGAGATACGACCGATAAAATCAAGCGTTTAGTTATATGAGTCATATCCTCATTTATTTTTGTGACGAAGTGAAATTCATCACTTGTATTGAACCACCCTAGCCCTAGCGTTCTACTAGATTGATTCGTATCAAGTGATAAACATTTGGATTTGTCCTCATTACTCTGTGTATTTAATGCGACATCAGGTGAGTTAAAAATCCATTTGCGTAGTGGAAAACATCCAGACAAACATACATTAGACACATTGTTACACAATTGTGATAACTTATCCTTACAATTATGAGATATAAGGAAGTCATCAACATAAAATCCATTTAAGATGGCACGCGCCACTTCATCGTCCTCGCACTGTAATCCTAGCTCTCTCATACATCGTATACTTAAGTATGGGGCTGATGCAGTTCCGTACGTAACGACGTTAAGCTTATAGATTGAAAGAGGATCGGATACCTTATCTCGCCATAAAATTAACTGTAAGTTTCTTTGGTCTTCCTGGATAAGTATTTGCCTAAAAAATTTCTCAACGTCAGCACATGCAACGTATTTGAATTGACGAAAACGCAAAAGAATGCCAACTAAATCATTCTGCAATGCTGGACCTGCCATTTGAATATCGTTAAGCGAAACATCGGACGACGTTTTTTGACTTGCATTGAAAACCACGCGTAATTTAGTTGTAGTACTTTGTTCCCGTAACACACCGTGGTGAGGCAAGAAATAATGTGGCAACGTATAATCTATGTTTTCAATGCGTGTCATGTGCCCTAAATCTAGATATTCCTGCATGAAGTCAGTATACAAACTTTTATATTGCGGAGATTTTTCTAATTTGCGTTCTAACGATAGAAACCTATTTTCTGCTACCTTAAAGCTATCGCCAAGCGTTTCGACCGATTGTCTCAAAGGAATGCGTACCGAGAATCGCCCGTTATCTACTCGCTCAGTCGTTTCGGTAAACAATTTCTCACAGATGCGATCTTCTTCGGAAATTAAATTATTCGGGTTACTTATTTCTTCGATTTCCCAGAACTTTTTTAACTGATCGTTTAGTTCTGATGATTGTACGAAGTTGCAGTGAAGTCGATTTATGCGCGACTTGGTATTGTGTACAATACCTGAAATAATCCACCCTAGTGTAGTATTTTGCAAATACGGCCCTCTTGGCAAGCGTATCCTACCATCGACTAGCAAGTCCCAAAAACAGTCTGCACCTATCAGCAGATCGATTTGAGATGGTGAATGGAACGTCGGATCGGCTAGATCTAGATTCCTAGGGATATCTAACGATTGAGTATCTAACCTGACTGACGGCAGTAAATTTGTTATGCGATTCAAAACAATACAATTTATGCGTGTATTGTAGTCGCTGCGACGCGACTTTAGATTTACCTCACAGGATTGATTTGACTGCGTGATCGATTGCCCTACTCCCGTGACCTGAACAGTGGACTGTATCAATTTAACATTCAATTTATCGCGAAATGATTCGGTAATAATGCAGTGTTGACTTCCACTATCTAACAATGCGCGTGCTGTAAGATAAACGTTGTCATCGCCTGCTACCTCGACTAATGCGGTCGATAAAAGCACGTGGTTGTCGTTACAATCAATATTAATGCGTGACTGCTCGACTGCGTGCATGACGGCTGTGCTCATGGTTGGCATGGAGTTCGGTTGGGGCTCTTGGTCCACAACCGATAATGACGCGAAGTCTCCATCATGAAGCAAGCTGTTGTGCCTCTCATTACATTTTCTACACGGACCGAAACTACAATCGGATAACTCGTGACCCGACCGTAGACAATTCATGCATAGATTATTGCCTTTCACAAATTCTAACCTATCCTTGCATGACAAATTGCTAAACTTATAGCAACCGTAAAGCGCGTGGTTGCCGTTGCACAATTTGCAAGCGCGGGTGGGTTTGTGCGTTGCATTTTGCGTTGATGCGAAGCTATGAACACTACTTTGTTGAATCGTTTTTTTAGTAGGTTCGTGAATTGCCCTATTACTGTAATTGTTACTATTACTGCTAGGAGATGACGAAGAATTATGCGCTTTTATCATCTCCAGCGTGTCTGCTTTGTCCTTTAAATATGCTAGCAGATTGTCTAACTTAATGCGTTTAGTATCATTCTGATTCAGAAAACTGCTTTTATATTGTTCCCATTCTTTCTCCACCACAGAGTCTAATTTAGAGACAATCATATAGATAACGAGAGTATCCCATTCATGCGTGGACTCTCCTAGCGATTTTAAAGCTCTAATGTTTTTCAACACCGTATCTATCGATTTCCTAATATGAAAGGATGTCTCTTTGATTGGCTGCAACGTAAAGAGAGCTTTCACATGATTATGCACCAATAATTTAGAATTATCATACCTATTGATAAGCAACTCCCAAGCTACCGTGTAGTTTTCGCTCGTGAATTCTACCGATTTGATAACTTGCGCCGCATTACCCTTAAGGGATGATCGCAAATAGTGAAACTTTTGTATATTATCGAGTTGATTTGAATTATGGATCATAGAAAGGTACGTATCTCTAAACTCGAGCCAACAATCGTAAGAACCGTCAAACGACTGTAATGAAATCGTCGGTAACCTCACTTGCGATTGAACAGTGCATTTACTCGTAGTGTGACAATCATTGCTTGCTTCGCGAATAGAAGTTGATTCACCTAACAAAGCGTCGACCGTAGCAAGCGTCTTGAAATATTTGCTTTCGAAAGATTCTCGTGTTTCGAGTTGCTGCGCAAAAACATCTTCCGATACTAACTCTTCGATCGAGCTCTGAATATTATTATTTTCACTTAACAATGACTTGGCAACCTCACTACGCATTCTAATCTCAGATTTCTGAATTTCAGTTAACGTAGCTCCCTTGTAACTGGCTACAAAAGTAGCGAAATTAGTCAGTCTACCTTTGATAGAAGCACGTTTTCTATTTAAATCGCGTAAAATATTTTCATTTAAATCAGAACCGAGGAGAGGATTTGGAGATTTACTACGATTAGACACATTTCCAACACTCATTGTGGCAGATTAATGGTACTCACGATTTTTCCTGGAAACACCACGCGGTTTGGGCTTCTACTGCGAAAGAAAAACAGTTTTAGTACAATTGAAACAAGGAAAGACGGGGAATTGGCGAATGGAACGATTTAGCCAGACAGACCCTTCTTCTTGTATTGCGACGTGGCTGGTTGCAACGTGGCTGCGTCGACATGCGGCTTCGAAGGTCCAATGTTATAGCCGGGACTGACTGGCTATTTTAATTTAATTTTATTTAGTTAGCTGAGGGCTCTGCAGGATGGATGGTGAAATGATTAATATTTTATTACGTTTTTTAAATATTTTATTATAACAATTACATAGCAGTAGGCTAATTAAATGCAAAATGAGAGACAGCGGTCTGAGCGCACCGCTATTTATAGGGTGGTGAAGCGCCATCTGTTGGGATCCTGAAGAACTTCTGCGTAGATGTGCGCACGCGTCGCGTCTCCCTGCTACCGCTCTATTCATTCCAGCGGTTTGCCTGGTCGCGGCTAGGTGGCGTTAACACTGGCACGAAAGAATGAGTCTGAATGATATAAGACTATATAATGATTAATTAATTAAGAAACACTTATTACTATTGTAACATGCTTATTTCAACTTCCTTCAAAAAATTATTCAAATTGTCAGTTTCATATCCAAATATGTTAGGTTTCCTATTTATCTGATGGTATTATTTTTTGTTTAGAGACCAATAACTATACCTCAATATAAGTTTCTACTTAGTATTTTTATAATACATATTTACAATGGTGTGTACTCCTATAAACTTATTTTATATTATTTAGTATCTATTGAACATTTATTTTGATTCGAATTATTTTAATTGTTGGACTTACCTGATTTAGATAGATAGATAGATAGAATATACTTTATTGCTCACCATCTTAGTACTAACACATTATAATGGAAAAATAAAGCTAGGTAGTAACAGTGGACAATGGGCGGTCTTATCGCTAAAGAGCGATCTCTTCCAGACAACCTTTGCATGGACTGGATACAGTTGGACAAATGAGGACGGTGGGCATATCGTTAATTTAGAACGAAAGCTCATAGCAAAAAGTATTACAAAACAGATTATTTAATATACTAAATTGAACATTTAAGAAGAATAATAACTTATTTTATTTATGATTTATGATTTACTCAAAGAAAATTATTTGTCAACAGAATCATTTGACATCATGTACGTGTACATCATCGGGGGCATCTCAGTTACATTGCTGCTGTGTATCATCATAACAATAGTGCGCTGCGTCATAACCAAGCACAGCTCCGACGAACCCAAAGGCCCCGACGTATCCGCCACGACGGAAATCCCGAACGGATTCAACGACAGCATATCGGAGGTCGACAACGATATCAACATAACTAGCCTCTCTGGACCCGTCGACTCCGTTGACTCCGGATTGAAGCCAGACATGCAATTCTCGAATGTCGTGTTAAGTCCCAAAATCAATCGGTACGTCGGCAGACCCGTGCCGAACACGTATCCCCATGTCACTACCAATATGTACGGACAAGTCGCCGAATTCCCCATAGAAATGCCTTTACGGACTATGCCACATGGCACGCTAGGTAGAGGAGTGGCGGTCAAAACGCTGCCTCGAGTGCAAATCCAGAACGAAACAGACCCTAACACAAGGAGTCTGTATCGATATTCGAACGCGCAGTACTACTTTGGGTGACATCAAGACAGTGAAGGTACAACGGGTACAGACGTTTCGAGAACTTACTGTTTCTAGTGTAGTGTGTATTCGTGATGTCCTACTTTTAAACGGAAACTGTGATATTAATTGAAAATTTCCTATGGTATTGCGGTTTTCCGACTGTAGACACAGGAGCTGTTGAACTTTAATTTGCAAACCAAAGTTTTCAGTTTGTTTTTCACGAAGTGTTTTTTGCAGCTGTGAAAATATTGACGATCTTTTGTTTGCTACAAAAAAACTTTTTCAGCCAGCAAAGCAATTATTATGTCAACAATAAGAGGAAGAGTAGAATAAAATAATAGAAGAGGGGAAGCGGTAAGTTTTCTTTTTAAACAAGTGACTAGACGAGCTTGGTACTCTCCCGATGGTAAGTCACGCCTTCCCATGAGCCCATGACCAAAAGAGTATTTTTTACTAATAATTTATTTAAATTGCGTTTAGACAAGCCATTGGCTAATATTAAACCGACAAAGCCTTAGCAAATTTGTAATTTATCAAAATTGTATATATAGGTAGTGGACTTCTTGATTAACATCAATCTTGTTAAGGCTTTATATCCTTACGAGTAGACCTAATATTTTAATTTATATTGTAAGTATTAAAATAGTTTTCATTGCCTTTTAATGGTAGAATGATTTAAGCTCAGTTATGAAAGAAGTGAATATTTTAAACAATTAAGAAACTCGTTAAGTTTGTGTGTCTAGAAGTCTGGAAAATATCTATAATAGCTAAAAATGTTGTGAAAATGATTTTATGATTGTTTAAAACTGGTGTTACATTGTAATAGTTTTAATTTGAGAATCGGTACGCTATTTTATAGGACCCAGTAAAATGTTGGGTTAGAATAAGATTTTAGAATACAAATTGTAAATATCGAAATGCGAATAACTTGCTTTATTTTCATTGTTATGTGGAACAATGGAATGGTTTTATTATAATGAGGGAACTTACAACTTTGCTGATTTGGCTTCGAGCTTTGCTACGAACGTAGACTGACGGCGTAGACTTCTCTACGTAAGGTTTATCCGTTACGTAAGGTATACCCTGACAAAAAACCATTGGCTCATTAAAATTTATTCAAAATGTATAAGTATTTTATAATTATTTTAAAATCCATTGAATTACACAACATTAGTATTTGTTTATGCGAAGCCTGAAAATAGTTTGCTCAGAATTTAAAAAATAAAAAATAAACAAACCAACCCCATGTTAAATATAATAACAAAGCTGAAAGAAATATTTATTATATTTTTTTCGTGATTAGCAAAAAAAGTAAATTAAGGGCTCAGCTTTCGCATAAACAAAAACGGTTAGGTTTTTTTTAAGTATGTTAGCGCAGGAGTAAGTTGTCTAAAATAGGTAGGACAACGAAGCAACAGAAGCATGGATTATCTCGATGAGTTTTAGAAAAAAAAATTTTTTTTTTCCTGTTTAGAAGAAAAAATAAAATTAAAACAGGTCTCGGCTTTCACATGAACAAAATCTAACCTAATATTTTCTGTTTATGTTATTAAAATATAACGTAGCGCATATTATTTAGTAGTCAAATAAATATTTTCAAAATGACTGACTGCGAGCCTATCCAAATTACGTTTGTTTATATTTTAACTGTAGATAATAACTGTGTACAGATAATTTTTTATGTCGTACATCGATTTAATATTAAATTAATTGCACAGTGGGCACCTCGTTTTAATTTTCCTGCATTTGCTTTTAATTTTCCTACTATTTATGAATCAAACATGATATAAAATGGTGGTTTACCTCCACCTAATTATTTTGGTTCTGAAATTATACTTAGGTATCAAGTAGGTAACTAGCTTCTGCTACACCTCTGTATTCTTTTATTATCTAAACGTTTAATTAACTCAGTAGAAAATAAAAGAACTTAATCAGTAGATGACATTTACACCTTGTAACTATATTATTCTATGAAAATATGAATATACCTATCAAAACATTGATTGTCCAGTGGTATTCCACCCTTATTTTCACCTATCAGTAGGTACAGTATTTGCTTGATTTAATAACAATCATCCTTTCATACATCTAAAAAAATATAATTAATAAGTCTCTCTTAGTTATTTAATACTTAGTTCTAATATTAGATAGTTAGTACGCATTACTAACACTTGTGGACCTTAATATCTAAAAAAATAAATATTTTCTAAATTTAAGCGTTTGTGGACTTTAAAACGTTCACAATTAACAATTTCAACAAAAATCATCCTCATATTAATTCCAGCAAAAACGTCCTCATATTTTCGTCTTAAAATTGCATAAAATGCTTCTCAGAATCTTACAACAATAAATTAGGATCGCAGTTTTCCTTGATTTATGAACGTAAACTGAGCTTGTAACTCTGAAACGCTTCCTCTCGCCGGCCCCGTGTCAAGAACAAAGCAAATGTGTACTATTTTAAGGACTTTTAAATCATTTAAAATTTATTGCAGGAGACCGCCCACACAGTTTTATCCAAGCCTACAAAAGAAGCTGAAGCTAAGGGTCTTTAGGTACTTACTTTTCAACAAAAACTGATAAATCTGTTTTAATTTACTTGCTGATGCTCGCAACTCTGATTACTTTGCGAATTAACGAAATTTCTACAATTTTTTGACGAATTTATACTCGGAATTTCAAGTCAAGGCGTCGAGCTGCTTAGCCTGTGCATGTTCTGTCAGTCAGTCAGTCAGTCAGCCTTTTATATATACCTTTTGAACAAATGTGGGAGGAGTAGGAGTTTACCTTTTTTGATTTTTTTTCACAAAAATCATAATTTTTTATCCAAAAACATACACGTAATTAACGCGCTGTCACGGACAAGCGTAGAACGCAGATAAATCAACCAGAGTTTTTAAATTAAGCAAAATGTTTGTATTTCATTAAGCCAATGTCCCAACTCGTGTTTTGAATAACACAAAACAAGGGAAATTCAAATTATGCAGATTCATGACTAAGAATTGGGTTCCAAATTTTAACGAAGAGAAGGCTACTTCAATACTTCAAAACCATAAAAATATCGGGTTTAAAAAGTAAAAAGTACTTAGTTTCAATGTGTAAGTATGTAGTTAAGTACTTCAAAAACTAAGAAAATGTGAGCTGTGTTTTAGGGTTTCTGTTTAAATAGATAGGTATATTGTAAATTATTAATATTTTTAATTATTAGTACAAAATCATTAAAAAAATCGGAATAATATGATATTTTGAATTATTTGAACTAATTTTAGCTGGTAATGATAATGAGATAATCGTGCGGCGAAAACGATTTGCATAATAGAGATTTTATTTGATCATACTTACCTTTTTTCTTTAGTCTTAAAGACGTTTTTATATTGTATAAATTTTACTTGGGGCCTATATTACTATACGTGATAATAATTGCCCGCAAGAAATGGAGTCACCACTCTACAAACTCCATTTAAACTCCTGTGCTAGGTAAGTGGTACATTCGACATTACATTTGATTGTGCAAAAAGGCAATAGCTAAAAAAGCTGGGTTCAGTACAAAAGTTTTTCAGCGTTAGATTTTGTTTCAGACTAGCGTATTAACCGAGCTGCCACTCTTGTCTTGTTTAACCCAGCGCGCCCGTAAACGCGCGTAGACCGGCGTTTATGCTCGGTTTTTGGGTAACGAATGTCATAGTAAAGCGGGCTGTCGGATGCGTATAGCATGGATGACACACGGCTTTTTACATGTGTAGCCAGCGAGTTCGAGTTCGGTAACTTTCCCAGTGTCATCGGCTTATAACATTCTGCTCGTTGACAATCCTTCCCAAAAGCTAACTCACTCACTCAACTCACTAACTTAAACTCGCCGGCGTGTAAACTACCCGTGTGTCATCGACGCTTAACCGCGATATCGCTCGTACGAGTGCGCGAGTAGCGTGTCGCGCGTACACGCTTACAAAAAAAACAAAAGACAAGCGT
The DNA here is from genome assembly GCA_932526365.1 of Lobophora halterata. Lineage (NCBI taxonomy): Eukaryota > Metazoa > Arthropoda > Insecta > Lepidoptera > Geometridae > Lobophora > Lobophora halterata. The sequence goes on from OW052012.1 coordinate 8,081,726, forward strand.
CGAATCCGCTCCGTTTTACGCTAGTCTGAAACCGCACCTAGTTTATTGCGTTGAAAATAAAACAAAATCTCTGAAATGTGAACGAATTGAATAATAAAAAATATGACGGAAAAATATTACAATATGATTTCCTGACCTTTTCAACAAAGCTGGTTATTGCATAGTTAACATTGTTTTCATTTCATTTACAATTTATAGTGGAGCTTTGAAATAGGTATGGCATGGCAAACAAACAAAAAAAAATCAAACAATTGCTGAATAGAAGCTGTTCTCTGTTTAATTGAATCGATTATTTTCATAATAAAAAGGTGCCTACCCGTATTTATTTAAATTTTAGTGCATACATTTTATTATTATTAGTTTTGACGTGACTACGTCTAATAAGTCGATGAACGCCATCACGCCGGCTGCATGCACGAAAACGTTGACGTCATTGTCCGGTAACGCTCATTGTCCCGTTACGCTAGTAGTCACATTCATTTATCGTTCGTTAACTAACTTTACAGGCAAACAATTTTTTAAATATTTTAGTGTGTTTTTTTTTAGTTTACACCACAGCCACATTTTTTTTAAGACAAACAATACCTTTTACTTACCAATATGATCTAAATCTTAGTACCCGCTTAAAACCAATACCAAAAATACAGCGCCAATACGGACCCAACAAAATTAAAGGTCCCTCCACAATAACTCTCCACACGGCCTAATAAACGTTCAATAATGTGATTGTACGTGGCTTCTATGGCCAGGTAAATTTTCCGTCCCTTACGGAAGGGACTGGTAATAAAAATCATTAAATTGCGGGTCGCGCTTGACCGGCCGGGTGGCCCGCAATATGCCGCGGGCTCTTCCATAAGGGTGCTTTTCCACCAGAAATGTGCTATGGTACGTTGCTATGGATGCGTTTGATATCCACCAATCATATTCATTGGTTCTTAGTACTGGTGGAAACGGATTCAACTAAGCTATGTTTTTTTATATGGAAGGATGCGTGCTATAGATGCGTGCTATGTATACACTTCCCTACTATCGATACATCGTATAGCTCGAGCTGCGCATCTTTCTCGCGCAGCTACTTTGCGGCGGCGCATCTTCATAGCGCATCTTCCTCGCACAGCTACATAGCTTAGCATTGGTGGAAACGGTCACATATTTTCGTAGCGTAGATTTCACATCTTCGCAGCATAGCTGCATAGCACATCTCTGGTGGAAAGTCACCCTAATGTCGGTATCGTAGGCGGCATTTTTCTCTCGTTATGAGCATCTTTTAATGGATTTTTTTGGCTTTTTGTATAATGTGACGCGTATTATTAGTATGGTTTTGATATCTTCATCATCACAGCCTTAATACGTAACGTAGGATCAGATGATCTGTAGCTCAAGCATGAACTTTTGTGTTGACGTTAACGTATTCTAATCACCACAGTGAAGTCAGCTTTAATGACGTTTTGAAAAATAATCATAAACTGTTGACTTATCTGTTGCAGATAGGTACGATACGTTAACGTTAATGCAAAAGTTCATGCTTGCTCTACAGTTTTGAGATACCTATTTACCGTTTTACCGTTGGGAGACGTCTGTTGCAGGATTCCACCTAGATGGGTACCCAATGAGTGCCAGATATTTTGCTGCAAAGCAGTAATGTGTAAGGATAACTGTGTTCTGATTTGAAAGGCCATGTAGCTTGTGAATTACTGGGCTTTTGAGACGGATCAAAATGACTCAAAGTAGACGAGAACTGTAGCAATGTAGCGCCGGCCTATGTTATTAAAACTTGTGTAGTACTGTTACCCATGGTTAGGCGTGATCTCTTACCATCAGGAGAGCTTCTCGTTTGTCTCGTCACTTGTTTACTTTAAAAATTAGCCCTTAAAAGTTAGGATAGGCTTTGACATCATCAGTATTAAAAACTGCTTAACGTCGTAGGCCCCGATCATAGAATGCGGGGCACAACGACACCTCAGAAATTCGGAACCAAGAATGTGGGGCCAAGTTACACTCACCCGACGCAACAATGTCATCGGTAATTTGTGTCATCGGTACATCGCCCTACAATGCGGCTTGGTCGTCACCGATTCATGTAAAGGGTGTCTCAGTAAGAGTGCACTTTTTCATTTTAAAATAAAAACATATATTTCTTTAGAGAGTTGCGATATTTTTATTGGATTTTAAAGAAGACATTTTCCGATTATGTATGGAATAAAATATCCGCCCCCACGGCTCTGATGACAGGCCATTACTCTTTTCATAAAATTTTCCATGACTTTTTCACGTAGATAAACATAAACATAAACATAAAACATAAACATTCACACACTCACACCCCTGCACTAGGATTCCCTGTGTCGCAGGTGGCATGGACACATACAACACATCACAACATCCAAGACCCGAGAACAAACATTTGTGTTCGTCACAAATATTTGCCCCGGCCGGGGATCGAACCCGGAACACCAAGCTTCGTAGGCAGTTTCACTACCAACTAAGCCACGGTGTCGTCGTGATGTGGAGATGTGGAGATGTGGCTGTATCTCATCGATGACGCGTTGGATCTGGGATTTGAGCTCAGGAATTGTTTCTGGTTTAATCGCATAAACCCGAGATTTCACAAAACCCCAGAGAAAAAAATCGCACGGCGTTAAATCGTATGATCTTGGTGGCCAGTTGACATCAGAATTTCTTGAGATAATTTGTTCCGGAAATGGTTGCTGCAATAAATCGATTGTTTCATGCGCGATGTGACAGGTGGCGCCGTCTTGCTGAAACCACATGTCATCTAGATCCATGCCGTCCAGTTGAGGCCACAAGAACTCCATTATCATGTTCCTGTATCGAATGCCGTTCAATCAATTGATGTTTTCGGGTTTTCGGCGACACTCTCGTTTACAGCAGCAATGTTTTCAAGAGACCGACCGGTACGTTCACGCACAGGAGTCTTAATATCCATAACCGACCCAGTTTATTTAAATTTTTTGACCACTCTTGGAATAGTTGATACATTAGGTGTACTTTCTCGGCTGAAAATTCCGCGAAATTTGCGAATGGTCTCAGCATAACTTTCCAAAATTTTGTAATAAGTTTTCACAATTATAACGCTTTGTTTTTTCGTAAAGCGCATTTTTAATAATCGGAATAAACATAGGTGACAGCTGTAAAATACCAGAGTTGCCACTTGCACAAAAAAAAAATTACACTAAATTTAAAAAGTGCACTCTTACTGAGACACCCTTTATAAGTAGATATTTAGTATTCAGTATTCAGTATTTTTATTGCAGTCAATAAGTCTTAGTTTTAATTGTTTACAAGGTTACACAGAACATACTCTATACTAATTATATAATTTTTCAAGTATTAAATCTCAAATTTGTCGTTAAAAAAATCTTGTATACTGTAATAACTTTTTTTTAAAAATAATGTCTTTCAGTTTTCTTTCAAAATTTACTTCTTTCTCTTCGTCTTTTAATTATTTATATTTTAATTCCCCAGTGGTTTTCGTTTCAGCACCTCAGTACAAGTACACAAGTACAGTGTGCACAAGTATTTTGTGATAATTTTATGACCTTTTAACTTAAAAAAAAAAATATAGTACAGACGTTATCTAAAGTAAACTCCCTAAATAAGTATTACCGTTTAATTTTTGACGTGAATACGTCTACTAAATCGATGGCCGGCTGCATGCACGGAAACGTTGACGTCATTGTCCGGTAACGCTGGCATTGTCCCATTACGCTGGTAGTCACGTTAAACTATCGTCCGTAAACCAACTTTTCAGACAACCATTTTTTTTTAACCCTAAATATAAAAATCATACATTTTTTACAATGCGGTTTTATCAATACACCCCTGTAACTTTTAGATTTCACTTGCGTCTAGATGTTAGTAGGTATTTAGACAGCTACCTGTTCGAAGAACTGTGTCTTCATTCATGAGGCGTCACTTCTCGAGCTCGTAAGACACCATCGCTTGTGACTTTTAATTCTGAGACCCTCACAGTGCGTGCTCTGAGTACCAATCGCAGGTATTCATGAAACTTCAGCGGCCGACCTCTTTTGTAGTTTCCCTATAAAACCTACGTTCGTGTGATTGGAGCTCAGAATTATTTGAGCTCCATATAAATAGATAGATTTATTCTTGAAGGCACACCATTACAAAAATCAAAAAACTATGTGTTTGTTGGTTTTTGAACCTCCCTCTGAACGTAGAAAACAATGGCAAAAATATTGGACGATGGGCGGTCTTATCGCTAAAAAGCGAAGTCTTTCAGACATTCAACTATTTTTTTTTCTATAAATATTATTCGCAAATAGTACTAGCATTACAGGAGTATGCGATGCTCTATTATAATATTTTTATTTCCAACACTTAGATAACTACCGGATAACATATAAAATTAAACAAATGTGTCAGAAGACGCCATTTTGTATTTTCGCCGTCACGTTTTGTGAACTGATTGCTGCACAATACCATTATTGTGATCTCCAGTTTCAGAACTCTATGGTCAACCGAACTTTACGCACAACCTTAACGAACTAAAACTATGTTAAAGGAGTTTTGGCGAGAACGTGAATAGATCATGTCGTGACATTGGATAATTTTACTAAAACACGTATTTTTTTAAGTTTTAAAGTATAAAAATTGTGGTTTTTTGCCCGTTAAGTGCTCCTGAATGTGTATGAATGCTGGTGAATAATATGAATGCTGTGAAACGTGACCGTAGAAGTCTCTTGTAAAGTCTCCACAACCTTACGGAGGCATGAAGAAACTTGATCACGACTGCGAATGAATTTCTCGTCAATAAGGAATTACTTGACACTGGCTATTACACTGTGTGGAGCCAAAACCGAAGACCAAATTCTTCGAAAAAAAAAAAACATCACTAATTGTTTGTACCCAGAATAAAACCGTTAGACTGTAGAATAACATGTAGCATGTAGGTACTATAGTGGATGATCTGGTAAGACTGTGAAATCACGTTGAGGCAGTAAAGTACCTTAGGAAATTGGGTGTCCGGGCTCACGTAGCCCTGACATCGGTCACAAATGTACACTCACGACACATTACTTGGTTTACTCAGCTTAGAATAGATCTTCTGGACAGTCGTAATATTTGAGCCTCTCATGTCTGACCTAGCAGAATTATCTTGCAACTATATATTCTAAGGTATTTTAAACATATTTTTATGTCGACCGTCGACAAGATGAAAACAATAGAACAAAAAATGTTATCTAATTTATATACGAATACGATAATTCGGGGTACTCCCCGGGATGGGTACCTACCTCGGGGATCGGGATACTTAGGGTATAACACCTATTATTGAGGGTGTGTGGCACTGATCATGATCATGGGCAGGTATAATATACGAAGTACCATCAAGAGAGCCATATTTTTTTTCACTCTTTTTGTCAGACAGCAACGCAGAAGGGTAGTATTTTTGGAATACTTATTAAAACCGCCAAAAGCTAGTGGAATTATGAATGGATAGAATTTTAAAATATTGGTTAGTAAAAAAGAAAAAAAATATTTATTTCTCTCAGGTACTTACATTTTAGCATAAATAAGCCCTTGTTACCAAACTAATTCTTATCGTGTCACTAGTTCCTTCGAACCAGTGTGGTGAAAGGATTTCAAGTGCGCCTCGAAGAGGCTCCTTTCGTGCACAAAGAGAAGAAAAAAACCAAACTAATTTTGAAAAACTTGTACTATGGTAAATAGTGCCTTCCAATATTATTATTATTTATTTAGTACAGACTTTAATTATAAAAAAAAACTGATAAGAACTTCTGGACATATTAAAAATGGATACCTACCTTCATAACAAAGATTTTGTTTATGTATTAGGTTAAGGTTATGTCATATTAGTAAGTTAATATCGATTATACTTTGAAAGTGAAAAATGCTCTGCGCTGCGCTCCGCTGTATGTGCGCTGGCTCTTAGGCGGAATCCTGAAGGGACGCTTTTCAATAGTATCGCACTCTACTTTTGCCTAAAAAATCGACATCTACATTTCGATTATCAAATCTATTTGGCACGTTGCCATAGACTACCAAAAGGGGATTATTGAGCACCATGACGTCATAATGAAGGCCGTATTGATTGAGGTACATTTCGGGCATCAATCATGGATTCAAAGTATTCAAAGCCTTGGGTCAAATTGTGTAAGCGAAAATGAGTTTCTATGCAAATTTTGAGTGGTTGAATTTGTTTGGACTTTGTTAGTCAGGTGTTCCGTAGCTCAATCGGTATTATTTGGATTGAAAAGGGTCAAATGGAGCTTTTGAGAGAGTAGATTGGTTCTACCTAAAAAAGAGTTTAAATCATTGAGTATACCGCTAAGTCAAAAGAGGTCCATAAACCAATTTCGTATAATGTTGGTATAATAACCTACTGACCAATAAAAAAGTGAAAACTTCATCAAGGCGACTCGAGCCAACTTTATCTGAACGAGCGTTACATAGCCGAGCTTGACGGCTCGGTCTCAGTCTCATTAAATACCCACAAAATAAAGTGCTCAGCGTACCTCAAGCAGTTTTAACTTTAAAAAAAAACTCCTCATACTTTTTTTTTTGGTGAGTGAGGCGCTCTATTGATGTTAGGAGATTACGCACTTGTTCTCTTTAACCCACGATTAAAGTGGTTACTATTATATTTAGAGAATTATATCATAAAAGTATTAAAGTATAAAATCATACACATCGTATATAGCACATCGAAAACAACCAGAATCAGGACAAACACCGACGTTCATCACATAAATGTTTGTCCTGAAGCGGGAATAAAACCCGCGACACCGGCGTGTCAGTTAAACACACTTGCCACTCGACCAATCGTGTCGTACATAATTATGTATTTTATAAGTCTCTTTACTAACGCAATGTATTACATCAGATCCCAATTCCATTCGATTCGTGTCCACACATCTGTCTAAACTGTTTAGTTAATTTTAACAAAGTATTGCCACCATTATTGGTATGCGAGCAAATAGTTATCGTTTCAATGTAGAAACGAGCGCATTATAGGGTGACCAAAATATTATTTATGGCTATCAAAATGCACGACAACGGAAACTACTCCCTAAAATTTAATTTTGGATTTAATAATAATCACATTTTATCACATATCAATACCACATTTGACAATATAACTGATTATACATTTTATGTCAGACTAGCTGGTGCCCGCATAATCGTTTATACCCATCAAAATTTCAAGTCTCTACATCCACTAGTTTGGCCCGTGCGTTGTCTATCAGTCAGTTATATACCTAATTGATTGATTCAGGCGTTACTTTGCGGAAATCCATAAATATCAACAAATTATATAAATATATTTAGTAATAAATCCGCTTGATTTCTAAACAAAGGTTTTAATTAACTTAACTTTAGTTTAGAACTTTAGTACATATTACTATATTATAAACCAAAGAGTCAACGAACAGAAAACCAAAGTTTAAAGATACGACACGTGTTTCGCCTCTACACGAGGCATCATCAGGAGGTGTGGACTCGCCGAAGTTCGAAACGAGAGAGACTCTGACTCTCGTTTCGAAATTTATCGTTAAGATGAAGGATGTTGCCAATTTAGGAAAATTAAACAGTACCTATGCTCAGATTAAAGAAAAACAATATTTATCCTAGCAGGGAATCAAACATTATTGAAAAAAAAAACATTTTCTCTTTTGAGATATGTTTGTGAAATAGATACGTTTACGGTATATGTATCTAAAGTATTTTTTTATTTTTTTTTTTATTTATATATAGGTATTTATTTTCTTCGAGTTTTGTTACTCTTTATATTCGTTTTTATACCTGCTGTAATAACTTATATACCTTATAGTGAATGTGCAATTAGTAAGAATAATATTGTGTATACGTGTACAGCTATAATAGTCGATAAGTATCTACATTATGTATCATTGTAACAATAATGCCTACTTGCACCAAACTGTCAAAGTCCCTAAGCAATGACTTTACTCGCTTTGTAGTTCTTAACAGTACAGATTCTGACCGTTAAGAACTGTCAAGCGAGTAAAGTTGTTGCTTAGCAAATTTGAAAGTTTGGTGCAAGTTAGCATAATTGTTGGTTGACCAATAATATTTTAAAAACATGATAGGTACCTAATACCTATCAAATTATCACGATATACGCGATTTCAGTTAAGAAAATTAGTTGCTAGTTAATTACTTTAGACAGACTATTCACTACGTAAGTTGAGCTACGACTCTACGCATTATTTCCTCCAAGACTCTACGTGACCAATTTGCTGAAAAAGTTTACAAATCACACCTGAAAAAGAATTATGAACATTATCAAAGTTGATGTCTTCATCAGATTTACAGAAATGAGTCATTCTTTTAATTACTGTACTATTTGAACATGTTGTTTTAACTTGTGAATCTCGCCACAAAAACTAAAATACTATTAAAACTTAACTAATATAAATAAAAACTACTTAGAAGCTAGTAAGAAATGTAAAACCGTATTATTAAGGCCTAGAATCCCTCGCGCTGATATCTTGCTACATTTTGTACAATTTTGATTCAAGATATAGATTGACTGAATAAATTTTAAAAATGTTTAGTTGTATAATTTGTAACTACAACATGCTACAACCATCTACTACAGCCTAACGAAATGTTTAGTATATTTTTTGTTTTGATATGTTTAATATAAGCGAAGGAGATTGAGAAAAAGAGATTTGATAGTATGTAACGCAATCGATAACAGTTGTTAAATAATGCACAAATAAGTATAAGAGAATATATTCGTCAAAGTAGGTATAATAAATTTTAAAGCCTTTAAGTCCCCAGCTAACAACTTTCTAATAAGTGCCTACTCACGCTTATCTAAACTGTCCAACTGTAAGTGACAAATCGTTTGCTTTTCACAACTTTACAGTCACGATCTGTGGTTACAATAAATAAAAATTGATTAGGGACAGATTCGACTTTCGACTGTGTCCATGTATTTTTAGCTGTATGAAATTAATGAGTTAGTGAATTCTGTTTAGTTAGTAACCCTCGTAAATAAATAATTGCGAGTAAGATGTTATTAAAATCTAAATTATTTGTAAAAATCCATCTCCAAATAACAAGAGTAACAGATTGATGTCAACGAATGATTGAATTTAGCTAGTAAAGTAATTATTTTGGAACTTTGACAGTTTAGTGCAAGTATTATAGGTGTCAGTACTTCAAAACTATTAATTACAAATGACTACTAGCTTTTTTCAGCAGTTTTCATTGCGTAGCATTTTGAATTGCCATTCGAAAGCCACTTGGACTTGACTAGGACGTTTGACATTTGTACTTGACAATAATAATTTGTATAATTTTTACAATAATTCAATAAAACATGTATTTTCAATAACTTGACCATGTTGCGATAATTTACTTGACACTGCATAAATACACTAATATGTGTGGAACCAAACGCGAAGAATGAACGTTCTTCGTTTAATAATAATAAAGCCAGTTGTCATTATATTCAGACTATTTTAACGTGTGCATGTCTCCAGCATACACCAAGAGAATCTATGAAATCCATATAAGCCAATATTTAGTGCATATCTGATACAATCTAGAAATCCAATTCAAAATGTAGGTGCCAAAAACATCGGAGTTACAGGCTTGAAACTATGTGTCATCAACAATTACAAACATCCTTAATCTATCGGATCCTTTGAGCTATACCTTTCTAAAGGATAGGGGATGAATCAAACTATTTATAGCTATACACCCGCTTACCTCGTGTCTATGCACCAAGTACCTACAGGTCTCTCATTTATTAATCGCTACGCTACACCATCCACCCTCACAATTACATTTTAAATATTAGCAAAAATGCGATTCTCCAAGAAAACTCCATTAACCATCCTATTACACCAATCTATGCGTGACTGGCTTCACTCCAAGTTTCGCTCGTCGTGTTGCAAGCACTGTTTTACGACCAAATTCGTTCTTTTTCAAATAAACTGTGTCTGAATCTCTCACGGCGCCAGTTGTTTAAGTTTTGCTTTGAGCTGTAAAACGCACGATTTATTTGAATTGCTTTTGTAGCCACAAACGTGTCGTTGGCCAAATGCAAAAGTTCGGGATTTGAATTTGGCGTTGTATGTATACGAGTATTGTCAGTTGCTACTGAGTCTCGATCAAATTATTAGTTACGAAAAACAATATTTTACTTTGTACAGAAGAGATAGAATAGGTGATTTTTTGCTCTCTCTACCTTCTTCACTCGTGATTATTACATCCACATCCAGTGCACGAAAGGAGCCTCTTCGAGAACACTTGAAATCCTTTCACCACACTGGTTTGAAAGAACTAGTGACACGATAAAAAGAAGAAGAATTACATCCAAAACACTGACATCAAATTCATGAATTTCAAAAATCGTAGTAAACCTGTGAGGTAAACCATTGAATGGTGCCCAAATGATCTAACTTTTTGACGCCTCATGAAATACTGTAAAATTTGTTTCATTTTACCACGTTTTATTAGGTCAATTTTTGATTTGTCAATCTGCCGTTCTGGATGGAATCTGAAACTCAAATTTTGAGCCCTCCCGATTAGCTATCCGGCTAAAACTTTCAGGGTAGCTCACAGTTCGATGACAATGCATTCTTAAGCTATAAAAACGGCATATATCGTAAAAGAAGCGAGATAGAGCCAAAGCATAAAAATGTGTTTTTTAGAATTTAATCTACATATCTTGTTATACAATTAGAATTACAGTGATAAAGATGCAAAACGGTCAAAAGATCACCGGATCCTTTTAAATCTAAACCATTTTTAGAAAAGGCGGATTCCCAAGTTTTTACGATCAAATAGTGCTATAAAATCCGGAATAGATAGCCACTGACTCCATTTAATGAAGCAAATACCCTTGCGAAAAATAAAAACGTTCGTTGCTCTACTAAGAAAAATACCTAAGTATTTCATTTCCTACCTTATTTTTATCGTAAAAAACAGCAGATACCAGCTTTAGGTAAATATTTTTTGATGACGAGCAACAATTTTAATGGAAAAAAATATATAAACGGAGCAGATGTACAGTCAGCTGTACAGACACGTATACACTGGGAGTGTGACACATTGTAGCTTTTACATTTATATTATACTCTTAATTTTGCAAATACATTCTACTTCTGACTAGAACAGAGGCCTGTGCGTAGTCAGTCAGGACTTAGTGTTTTATATAATTATGTATATTTATTATATTCTTTATTGCACAAAATACAAGACAAGATGTACAAAAGGTGGGCTTAATGCTAAAGCATTTTCTACCGGCCAACCTTATAGGTATTGAAAAATGTTGGCGTGCTAACTTATATATAACATAAACAATGGTATTTTAAAGACTAATTAAAAGTTACACATATTAAACAAATTTGGTTACAGAGAAAGCAGTAAGAGAGAAAAGTTTATCATCTGATGAAAATCTAAAATAGCTCCTTACACTAAATGAATAAAATAAATAAATAATAATATAAAATAAAGATGAAATAGGTATATATAATTATATATCAGTAACATAATATCTTAGGCCGGGTAGGAATTAATAACAAATGATTTTGAAAAAGGAGGAAAGATACCTAGGCATTGTAGGGCATCGATATAACATCTAGGAAGCAGAATACACCTTTCTTATATGGATTATAATGACGGGCAAAATATTATTTCAGTAAGTATGACCCACGTAGGGTGTTGGCTACAGCTATTTATATCAACCACCAATATTACAAGAATGAGAAATGAGATTGCAAGAATGCCTATTTGTAATGCTCCTAATTAAAAAAATCTTTAGTGTAGCGTATACAGATTTAGATGTTTTTGCGTAATAAATTATTTAAAGATTTTATATTGACTTTTGAAATCGATACAGAACTAAATTTAATTATGACCCCTGGTCTTGCCAAATAATAGATCCAGCAAGTTTTTGTCAATCTTGTAAATATAAAAAAACCGCAAGTTGTTGTAGACAAGAAGTACAGTACGATAGACGTCTTAACAAACTACTTTAAGAGTAAACCTTTTATCTGAAAACTCCTTTTGCCTTTTGATTTCCACTTGCGCAACTGAGCCCAATCTCCGGAGCCACTAAATTAAATATTTACCAAATTGTTTGAATCTGCCTCGACGGCACCCCTTATCCCCCGATTTAGCAACCGTGAAGGTAATCAAATCTGAACGGAACCCTTTACCCAAAAATCCGTTTTTTTTTTTACTTTATACCGAACCCGCAGAGGTAGAAAAAATCCATTAGCTTGAATGCTCCAAGTGCCCAGATTAGGTTGTTTGTATACCGAGTTTATCGTGCGGATGATTTTTGTACCCCTAGTTACTTTTTGGGTAGAAAACGGAATGAGACATTTACTTTTTGTAACGTAACTCCAGTTTCAGATTAGCGGATTAACCGAGCGGATTCGCCGCTCATGTTTTGTTTACATTATACAAGATAAAAGACCGAATAATAATATCACATGTTTTTTTCCAAATTATAAATCCCCCTTGACTTCTAGCGGTTTTTACACCTGGAGCATTTTGGCCTACTGTCCCAGATTACAATGTAGCGAATGGCATAGTAGCATGTACGCGCGACAAATCGCAAGAAACGCCTCATGCTACTAACACTCGCTAGAAAAAACTGAGCGTAAACGCCGGTATTCGCACGTTTACTCGCGTTCGGCTTTTGTAGTTTCGCGAGTACCAATCCCGTTTACGCGCGACAAAAATACGCTAGTCTGAAAATAGTGTCGCACTCAGTATGATCTGCTCGATCTCGAACGAGTTTCGAATCAGATTCAGCAAATCAAAACACTTGGTTTCACTCATTCCGCTTCCGTCTGTCTATCACAGGCTCCCTGAGGTAAATTATTGAAATTCGCCTGATAGCGAAACGGCCTGTTGTCTCGATTTCAGCTTTATAAGATAGCTAATAGAGCTGGAATCGAGAGTTATAATACCTAATTTATATAATTTATATATTTTTTTATTTATTTATAATTTATATAATCTATAAGAATATAAGCATAGAAGCTTATAAATTTTATAACTGACGCCCACAACTTCGTTTGCGTTGGGAATTTTCAAAATGCCTTTCTTATTATACCTACGTTTTTTTACTAGTTTTTTATGTAAGTTTCAACTCTCTACGTACAGTGGTTTGGTCTGTACGTTGTCTGTCAGTCACTCAGTGACTCAGTGTGGTCCAAGCCTTTTATATGCATAAAACTATAGATAATTATAAAATTCACAATTAAGTCAATAAAGTTAAACAATTAAATCACAATAAATATTGATGATGGTACTCAGCCGAAGTGGCAATGTCATCATTGCTGTTTTGTATACCACAAACTTTACGGCCCATCTGCTCAACGTATTGTGTATTTTCCGAGAGGTGTAAATAAGTAATGTTACGAGAAAAGTTGAATAAAAAGTTAGCTAATGTGGCTTTTTATAAGCGGAACGACTTTTATTACGGTTTCACACTCTTGAGTTTTTTTCTATTACATTTGCGTCATTTATTTATAGCCGAAAAAACTATTTTATCGTCATTGGAAGGGCAAAAGTATGTAAAGCTCCTTTTAGCTAAACTTGTGTTTAGTACTTTTGCCTTTCCAATGACGATATACCATTAAATAAATACCCTAGAATAGTGTTGCCCCAAGACAATAAAATTATACATGAAAAAACTTTGTCCTGACCTGACTGAGTGACTAACAGACAACGCACGGGCTAAACAATTGAACGTAGAGAAGAACACGAAAGGAAGGCAAGTTCTAAGGAGTTTTGAAACGAAGCCGTGCGCAGCAGTTAGTTTTAAAAATTTTCGACTTCCGTACGTTGGCGAGTTCCGGTTACGGAACACGGTGTACCTAACCATATTCCGTAACCGGAACTCGACAAACATCCGTTCAATCAAAGATTGCGGTTAGGTATTAGATCAATCTTGTTACATTGACTAGGTACAATACTATAATCAGAAATTCGATCAATTTATGTTTGACTTAGCACACTTACCTTTTTATGATATAGGAGAAATTAAGCTAGTACTCGCTTCGTCCGAGTATTCATGAGTTTTGTAGTACTTGAATTATTTGAACATGGATTGTCAAAAGGTTGTACGAATCTGTCAAAATTACATTGCACTAAATAAATACACGGTTAGATCATCTGAAATACTCGTTCAGTACAGTACTTGTAGATTTTCGTCGCTAGCAGCTACCTATCTTATACCTCTGTGGTCCTCGTATGGCTAGAATAGGCTGTATGAATGTTAAAGAACACATTTACGGTGTGTCTTCTACTATACAGAAGAGACTGTAAGAAATGTGCTATTAGACACCTTTAAGATATTTTCATTTAGGTATAATAATAATAATGTTTGGACATTCACACAACGCCATCTAGCCCCAAACTAAGTAAGCTTGTATTATGGGAACCAGATAACTGATATAATACTTATATACTTATTTTTTTGTAAATACGCGCCAAACAAATATTACGCTGTTGAATGATTTAAATACGAGTATTCCAAGGTCTCCTTTGTTGAGGATTTTTGTGACGTCGGATCAAACGACAGGCGACTCATCGTCATAACGGGTATAAATACGGGCCGGGCAACGTTGTTTATTCACTCTCGTTTCGAACTTCGGCGAGTCCACACCTCCTGATGATGCCTCGTGTAGAGGCGAAACACGTGTCGTATCTTTAAACTTTGGTTTTCTGTTCGTTGACTCTTTGGTTTATAATATAGTAATATGTACTAAAGTTCTAAACTAAAGTTAAGTTAATTAAAACCTTTGTTTAGAAATCAAGCGGATTTATTACTAAATATATTTATATAATTTGTTGATACCCAGACTCAGAACAAACACCGATTTTCATCATACAAATATTTGTCCTGAGCGGGAATCGAACCCGCGACACCGGTCGTGGCAATCTAACACACTTGCCACAAAAGTAAGTTAGAAATTAGAATTACTCGTAAGTTACTCATTCGCCTACTGAGGCTAGATTTCAATAGTATTAGTATGTAATAATATTACTTATCCTTTGGTAATAGTACTTATTTAATGTGCACTAACAAAATAAAACGATAGATTGACAGCGCAAACTGTAAACAAGCAACACCACGTAAATTTTCATCGATTTTCCTCAAGATCGCAGCGCTAATGCATTTACAAATTTAACCTCTATCGCTATTATAATAAAAGCCCGTGTTTTTTCAAATCATTTTCGCCAAGGACGGCGTTATTTGCAAATAATTTTCCCGTCTCGAGCGTTGTCATTAAAATTTGGCAGTATCCCAAGAGCTCTTTTCGTGTCAATGGATCGCGCCCCAAACTTTTTTACGTGACTTTGGTGAAAATTGTTTTCGTGGTCGGAACTAATCACCTGTACCCAATTGATCTTACCAAATTATTGCTTTATTAGTTCTTGGTTATTTATATCGGCGAGAGAAACTTTGTTTCGGTTTCGCTTCTTGGCTTTATCCTTATTTCAGTTAGGACTTGTTGGATTTCTGTTATTGGAATAAAACATGTTAGTTCCGCTCGACAGTTTGTTTGGTAGGTATTGCGTTAAAAAATAAGAACGTTTACTTTAATTAAATATTTTTTTATTTTTCACACGAAAGTCATAATACCTTATCGTTACACAGATACATCTGTTGTTTTAAATACTTTGCAAGATCAATGAACGGATCAAGAGAACGGAATTCGAAATAGTGGAATACTTATGGATATAAAATTGTTTTGTCAATGCAAGGTACAAAAGTAATATGAAAATAAACTGGATCCTCGATATTCATTTTTACCCGACCTAGGAAGATAATGTATTTCCGGTGTATGTATGGAATTGTATGTTTGTTTAAAAGTCTGACTCTTTGGCGCGCCCATTTGTCCAAATGGATTTTGACCAATAAGATATCAATGTATTTGTCGTGTCCATAAGCTATACCAAAAGTGTTAAAATATAATCAAAATAATATTTATTATAGTCGAGTTTTCAGTCTAAGCCAAATTAACTTAAATAATATGCCGAAAATAGAAAATCTTCCGTAGCATATATTAACCATAAACAAGGTCCATAAGCTATACCTAAAGTGTTAAAAAAAGTTTCTTTAAACATTTTTTCTATTTTAGATACGTTTTTCTCTTCATTCAGGGGTCAATTAAACACTTCAAGCCAAAGAAACTTAAATAATATGCCGAAAATCGAAAATCTTCCGTAGCATATATTAACCATAAACAAGGTCAGAGTGATCTATCACCCGTCACTCGCTTGCACAATATTCAGCAAAATTCCCACGAGAGGATGATCCGATACATATTTTATGACGTCATCATACTGAGGAAGTACCTGTTTAGTCCGATTTTATGCTCTAGTTCGTAAAGAGTTGATGAAAGTTCTTTTTATGCGTATCAGCTTTTTATTTATTTTGTGAATTGATTGTTTGTGTGTTGAAAGCGATAAGCGAAGGTTGAAAGTGATTTACGAAGTGTGAAAACGTTCGTTGTAAGAACCAGATGAACGTAGACCAAAATCTCTAAAACCTTTTTTTACAAAAAATTAACTTGAATTTTTATTCATAATAATAAATTATGTTATTAACTCAAATTATTAAGTTAACAATTAACAACTCAACAACATAATATTAAAATTATATGCGTTAGAGTTAGAGTTGCCAACTTATGAAAATAATTCTACCAACATTATGTACTCTGATGTGATAAAGAAGGTATGATGTGGTTTTTTTTTATATCACACACACCATTATTTGCCATTGAACTCTGTCTCTCATCTTAGAGATGGTATGTGATCAATAAGCATTAAAGGTTCAGCCCTGACTGACTGACTGACGGACAATGCACGCACAGGCCAAACCATTGAACATAGAGACTTGAAATTTCAAGTGTATGTACATTAAGTAGTGTAGGCGCGTATTATTAGTATTGAGGACGTGGTGGCCGAGTGGATGAGGCCCTTACCTTGCGATCTGATGGTCGCGGGTTCGAATCCCGGTGGCAGTCATGCGTAAATGGGTTTTTTTCGGTCGAAAAAATCTATGTATGCATTTTCTCGCAACGGTAAAGGCATGTCGTAGAACTTAAAAGTTCGAAAACATGTGTCGAGTGCACGAAAGGAGCCTCTTCGAGGTGCACTTGAAATCCTTTCACCACACTGGTTCGAAAGAACTAGTGACACAAAGAAGAAGAAGAAGAGTGTAGGCGCGTACTAAGAAAGGAATTTTGTTCATTTGCATCGCAAAATAAGTTGCGGGCATTAGCTTATATGACATAAATGGAACATGGTATATATGACATGTATAATACAAGCCCCGGCTACAATGGGTTATTCCCTGAGTACCCCGATCCCCGAGGTACCCGTCCCGGAGTACCCCGAATACGATAGATTGGATAATTACATTTCTTGTTCTATTGTTTTCAACTTGTGCGGTCGAAATAAAAAGTGCTTAAAGGGAATCCTCAAGGCAAATTTCCATACAAAATGTTTATTGTTTATACGTGTTTAAAATTAACACTACTAATTTAAAAACACGTATAAAATCTAAATTAAAGTATGAAACTTCACTAATTTTTGTTGACACAATCGGAAAACATAGACGAAACGAATACTGTGTAGAAATTACTATAACACGGCGTACTTTTTGAGTATTTATCCGAAACATTTTGTATGGAAATTTGCCTTGAGGATTCCCCTTAAGTGAATGTGTTTGAAATACCTTAGAAAAATCGTAGGTACTTATTACGCCTAAAAAGGCTGATGCTGATACTCACCAAGAAAGAGCTTGGCACAAGCGCCAGAGACCCTACAAATTATAGTAACTTTACACGCCAGATCCGGCACCGGGAGTTAACTCGGAAGTCATTAAAAACGAAGCTGAGTGTAAAAATGTAAATACAAGCTTACAGAATAATTAAAATTTTAAAATTCTGAGCAACTTTTAACCATATTCTGAAAAAAACTTATAATTAAAGTTTTACAAAAACATAGTACAGCCGACTTCAATTGGATTGTTTTAGTGACCGTAAATACCACTGAAAAGTCACAAGGAAGCAAAATACACAATTTCGTTTACTTCAACGTATCTTATTGTTATCATTTTTCAGTTATTTTGATATAAAAACTACCGAACCGATTTTGATGAAATTTATATCGGAGCAATCTGAAATTACTATACTTATCCTCTCAGACAAATAAGTATTTTTTTCAAATCTGCTTATAAATAAAAAAAAACATTCAACCGAATTGATAACCTCCTCCATTTTTGAAGTCGGTTGAAAAAACATGTAATATGGATAAAACGTTTGTAGGAATCTCTTTTTGTCTACTAGCTGAAATCCGCAGCTTTGACTGCGTGATAGGTATCAAGATATAATGACCAAGTCTTTTTTAGCTTATAAACTACATCCATAACCAGTTTCAACTGAATCGGTTCAGAAGTTTTGGCGTTATGGAGCGAGATCAATCTTCGAATATACATACCATGATAATTCTATAGGTACCTATGTATATAAGATAACACGATTGGTCTAGTGGCAAAGTCTTTTGGGCTGTAATATCGATGTCGCGGGTTCAATACCAGCTTCAGAACAAGCACTTGTGTGATGAACATCAATATTTGTCCTGAGTCTGGGTGTTTTCTATGTATTCCATGCACATAATTATGTATTAACAGAAAAAAAGTATAAAAGTATTCTATCATTAATCTGGTTCCCATAGTACAATGGGTGTTTTGACACGCGCTTTGCTAACGCGCGTTTTGAATACCCCGAATTCTATTGAAGTGTGCACATGCCGCTCGACAAGCAGCGCGCGCTTTCATGTGTACATAAACTATAATAGAATTCAAGATTCTCTAAACGCGCGTAGCAAAGCGCGCGTTTCAAAACGCTCTTAGTTTTTGGCTAACGTTGTGTGAAAAGTCCGAAATATTTATTTATTAATTCACTTATTCATCAATCATCAAAAACTTTTGTCTTCATAATATAGAATGGTGCTTACTTAGCTTCCTTTATCCTTAGCTCTTAATTTATTAACTCCGAAATAACTTTGTCCGACAACATTTTATTTCCGTTGTTCAACTCTCTCCAAAAATTAGTGTTAATTATTGAATGAAGTGAATCCTTCCCCAATTTTAAAGTTGGTAAGGATTTATGCCAACGATTTCCCTTGCGGCCGGAAGTTTTCAGAGTTTGGCTTTGAATTCTTAAAAATGATTTATGTTTAGGTTTATGCTCATTTCATGTTCAAGTAGGTTGATGATAAAAAAAACAAAATGTGAGTAATTTTTTTGACGTGACTACGTGTAATAAATCGATAAACGCCAGCTGCATACACGAAAACGATGACGACATTGTCCGGTAACGCTGGCATTGTCCGGTAACGCTCATTGTCCTGTTACGCTGGTAGTCACGTTAAACTATTGTCCGTAAACTTCGAGAACCTAGCAAATCCGTAAACCAACTTTACAGACAACCAATTTTTTCATGTTTTAATCAATGTGCCTAAAGTTGGTACAATAAAGAATATTTTATATTCTATCTTTTATCGTATATTTCTTTTACAACACGCCACTTAACCCAATTTTTAACTCCTCATATAATTGCTGACGTCATAAACGAGTATTTATGCAAAAAAAAAAATAGTACAATATACCTAAATTAGAGAAATTAAAGTAGTAATACAATGGCGAAACATGTGGACATACATATATTATAATTGTAAATGGATAGTATATTAGTAATAAGATATTAAGGGTATTTATCGGCTCACCTCATCTATTTTTGCCCGACTATGGGTGATCATCGCGAAAATCTACAACAAAGTAAATGGATAGTGCCTACAAAAATAAAAATGTTCAAGATACCTACTACGCTTGTCTCAAAAATGTTTATCTCAAAGAAACAAAATAAATGAAGACAAAACACCTAATTTTCTCTTCTCGAAGACAAAACTCGAGAAAGTCCATGACACATTACACTTTTAGTAAAACTACACGAAAATGTGTGCGAAAGACCAATTTCTAAATGTCTAATTTAGTTTCAGAGCAGCTGCTTCGCATACGCAAGTGAGCAACGAACCTAATTTTGCACGAGATGTACGTATTTAAATGGTAGGTAAAGGTTTGTGCTCACTATCATCGTTTGTATATCTAAATCTTAAAATTTTACCACTGACGATTTTTTTTAAACTAAACTACTGAACCAGTTTTGATGAAATTTCTATGGGACCAATTTGAAAGATACTCGTTTTTTTTTCAAATCGGTTTTTATACAATAGAGTTTTGGGAAAACAAACATTAAACAACAACCAAATTGAGAACCCCCTTTTTTAAGTCGATTGAAAAAGTTAAATATTATCTAGTATTATAATTAAACTAAGGATTTTCATTAAACATTGAGTCCGCGTGGTGGATTTAGACCCATTCACTCTCCTAGCCGAGCGTAGGCCTGAGTCCCAGGTGTGGGTGGGAACATTATAGGCTGATGCAATGTTGCTAAAGAACAAACTGAAGAGGTATAAAGATAAAGATAAAAGATAAAAATGTTTTAATTCAAAAAATATACTTATTAAAAAGTTTTCATAATTTTACTCCTTTGAGGCTCCGAGGACAAAAAGAAAAATAAGTAAATTATTGTTGCTCAATTAATAAACATAAAAAGGAAACAATAGGACACAACTTATAATAATAAACATTTTATATTAGTGCTTCGCCCCTGTCGACTACAGGCTTCCACATTTTTTCAATCTCATTGTATTGAAAAGTAGGAAAAGGTTAAATCAAAACGATTTTTTTTAATTTTCCTTTCTCTGTCACCTAACGCTTTTAGCACAGCGATAACGCGACGATCCGCGGTAGCGAAACTGCGGTTTTAGAAAAATATCGTGTATGCTGATCTCGCTCTATCTATCTGTGATTTCATATAATTGTATCTCTATCTAAATAGTATCGCGGTTCGCCGCGTCGGTGTACTAAAGGCGAAAGTGTCGCGGTTAAAATGTTAATTAATTTATCAATCCATCAATTTCTTATTTCGCAAACAAAGATTTCATTTGGTGTGTTGTTTTGGCGTCGTCATGAAAATTTTTCAATTTAAATTCTTTCCATTCTTTTATTAATTTCAAATTTCCTTAACAAACAATCTGCCCATTTTACTGTCCCTTGAGTTTTTTAGAAGTCAAATTAAATTTAATAAACGAGACAGATTTTCACTCAAATCTGAAAAATCTAGTCCTTTTAAGGCTCATGTTATTAGGACTCTCCCTTGAGCTTTTTCGAAACCCAACTAAATATATACAAGAATTAGATTTTTCTCTGAAAATTGAAGAAATCTAGTCTAAATCTCATGTTCGAATCTAGGAGTGGATTCTAGCACCACGAATTAAGATAACACAAGCATAAGGTGTTGTCTTAATAGAACGCGATCACGCGATCTTCGCGCGAGCAAGCGATGCGACCGTCGCGCGAATCCGCGATTAAACGTACTAACGTCAAATAAGCGTCCCGATTGACAATCGCGCGATCGCGCGACGCGACGCGATGCCAATTGGGACGCCTATTTGACGTTAGTACATTTGATCGCGTGATTGCGCGATCGACGTTCGCGCGAACTTGCAATGGTCGTGTCATCGCGTTCTATTAGGACACAGCCTTATAATTTTGATGGTTGGTCTAAATAAAAACTCAGTAATTTCACTAGCTACAGTGACTTTCAAACCGGAACATATTAGTATTTACACAATATTGCTTTGTGGTAGAATACCTGACACTCAATTAGTACCCATCTAGATAGAATCCAGTAGAGGACACCTTCCATCTCACTTGCTTTGGCTTTAGTTCTTGCATCAGTCTTTCGCATCTATGTGTGCGTTAAAACACGTGAGGAAACCGGCATGTTATAGAACCTAAAAGTTCGAAAACATGCGTTAAGTGCACGAATGGAATCTCTTCGAGGCGCACTTTAAATCCTTTCACCACACTGGTTCGAAATAACTACATATACCTATTGTCACGAAAAGAAGAAGTTTTTGCATCATGTGAACACGGCCTATACCAAAACCTCGCGGCATGCAACGGGAACGGTTGCATCTGGCCGTTGCCGTTGCTCGGTCATTCGGGAAACAGTAATGCCTGACACGGTAATGCTCAACACGGTAATGACCTACCCCGGAATGTACGCCACGGAATGCAAGTCCTAGAATGCGCGCCACCACTGAAGCCCGATAGCCGCGGCGCTGTTGTCGTCTAAAATCGTCGTCGTTGTTGGTGTCTGTTATACGTAGTTCCAAATTTTTCCGTCGGACTTTAGTTGTGGCGGGCAGTCTAGGCTTCTTTTCTCGTGTCGGCCATTCCTGGGTCGCGCATTCCAGCCGTGTACTTTGTATAAGGATGGATTGCGAGACACTAATGACAATATGGAATCCAAATCCCTAGACTTTCTATTTCAGTTTCGTACAATCCTGTGTCGTGCATTCCTGTCCGTACGGTGAAATACAGGACCCAGGAACCGCCAACACCGGAATAAGAAGCTTTGTTGACTGTAAAATCGATGTTTCTTATGCATGGGTAAGTAGTAATCAAGCAAATGCATTCTGTTACTTTTAATAAAGGCAGAGGCGAGGAGGAGGGGCTGTGACCGCGCTCGCGGATTCCGGAGCTCTACATTCCGGGGTCGTACATTACAGGCACTCGGTCATTCGCTTCCTAGTGAAGTATGCACGGAACTTACACAGGATTTCACTGTCTGTTTACCTGTAGACATATCTCTGTCATGCTATACATAACACTCCACGCTTTTAAGCTAATCACATCAAAATTATATTTTATAATGTTAGCATAATTTACGTTTACCCACGTTTATCTTATGATTTTGTGCGATCATTGTCGATTCAAGATGTATTCTGTGATTAATTGAAAAGAGCTCGATACAGAAAGTCGATGATGCGGGCAGTCGTGGAGACGAATATTATTAGCTCAATAATAATTGAGATTTTATTCATACCTACTTTAAAAATACGAATAGATATTTCTTTTACTCTTATAATATCGTAAATTTTATGTTATGTACAAAAAATAAGCATATATTATTTTCTTTCATCAATTTCACATTTAGCACAACCACATCTCCATAATACGCAGAGGTTAGCTGGAAGAGAATGCTCACTAGCATTAAATTCGCCTATGTACTTGTTTTTTTTTACTTTGTGTAAAAAAGCATTTTCTATTGAAGCTAAAAGTTATGTCATATCTTTTTATTTTAACTTCGTCTTATAATAACTTCGTGAGGATTTGCTTATTATTATACTTTGCCTGTCCGTAATGTCTGTTCCGTGGCTAATCAAGTTATACTGGGAAATGAAATGCAAATGTGCAAATTCTCATTTTAGTGCAGGGATTTGAATATAAATCAGTACAAAAGTGCAATGAAAATAGTTCTTTCTGAGCGAAATGTAGACTAATCCTGAATTAAAGTGCAGTTGAAGAATTCATGTTTCTTTTGGTTGGTAGACTAAGTTATTTTTTGTCGTCTGTTCTTTACTAATGGTACGCTCAAAAGGTATAGGAAGTATTTTTTAAAAGCTTTACTTAGTACCTTTTTAGAAGTGAATAAATAATGTGATTCGTTTGTGTTTTCAGAATAAATTACGGTGTCATAAAATAAATCACGCACTTCCTCTTTTATTTTTCATTCAAAGGTAGTATTATACCTATTACTACAGTTGAAGAATAAACTTAAACTATAAGGAGGTTTGTACTTACATTTACTTTTTATTAGGATTATATTACACTAGCTGAATCCCGCAACTTTGTTTGCATTGTGTATTTTCAAAATTTCTTAGTACGCACTTATATTTATTTATTATTTAATACTTTATTGCACACACTTAAAAGTAGTACAAAAGGAGGACTTAATGCTAGAGCATTTTCTACCAGTCAACCAGTTGATGGTAGAAAAAAGAAAAACTGGTGTACAATTTAAATGCTAATTACCTGAATATATATTTAATATAAATAAATACTAAATAATTATGTATTTATCTATATTTATAATTAAAAATAACTAAATAAATAATATATTTATATATATTATAATATAGTACATACATATATTATTTCGTGGATTTTGAATAGTGTTCGCGGACTAATCTTTTGAAAGCTGGTTTGGTGGGTACCATTTTAATACTGAGTAGTAGAGAATTCCACAGCCCCCATTATACTTCATGACTAACATAAGTACGTCTCTACGTTCAGTGGTTTGGCATGTGCGTTGTCTGTCAGTCAGTCATGACCAAGCCTTTTATTATAATATTCATGATTGATTGATAAAAGTACAAAAAAAAATCCATTTGATTCAAGAATCGAAAATAACGCCAAATAAATACAAAATTTAGATCAGAAAAACCCCATCGGTACAACCGTTCGCTCGTTCATCTCCAAAAACAAACGTATCCACCGCAAAAAAAAACGCAATAAATGAGACCCTACCGAAATAAATGGTTGGGTACCGTGAGAGGAAAATATTCAAATAACGTACATATACGATCGTAATGTTCGCAGACGTTTCTCCTACTACGAGCAATATGATAAACTATCTCATGCACGCAACTTCGTTTGCGTTGCGTTTTAATAAAAAAAACCTTTTTTAGTACTTCTTGACTAACGTTACCTCGAAATTTCAAGTTATACGTCCAGTGGTTTGGTCTGTGCGGTCTGTCAGTCAATCAATGAATTAATCCAGTCAGTCGATAGTAGTCAATCAATCAGTCAGTCAGTTAGTCAGTAACGACGAATCCTTTTGTATATAAGATAGGTACTGATTGATTGACTGACTAACTGACAGGCACATACCACAGAACGTAGAGACCTGAAATTTCGAAGGTATGCTCGTCAAGAAGTAGGTATTATTTATAGGATTCGTTATTATTATATTTCATGTGATCGTTTGATCGTTTGTATGTTTGTAACTCAAACACGCTTTGGCACAGACATAGTTTAGATGCTTTGTACCTATCTTGGCAAAATGTTAGGTTCTTGTGGATTATCAAAAAACGAACAACCAAATTCTAGTGTCAGCGCGGACGCGCGGGTGGAATTTAGTACTACACCATATTTCTGCACGAGCCTAGAATCACACAAGAAAACTACATGCATATCGGAAGCTTGGACCCTTTTCGACCTCTGGTTTTATAGACATTGAGTGACAATGCTTTTTATGAGCGGTTAAATAATAAGTTCTGATCTAGGGAGGTTCAATGGAGCGTAATGTTTTATACGTTTGGAGGCAGTCAGTTCAATGTTAACCTAAAGACGTACTCAATTAGGTGTGCTATACTATACTAAGTCAGCTGCACAGACATGTAATATCTCCTAAGATTTCACATTTATACTAAGTACTCATAATTTCCAAAGAAAAGTGCACGCAAGCATTTTCAAATTGGACCAACCCAATGGGATTGGCATTATATGGTTAGTAGATAATTAATAACACAATAGTGGCACATAATATCTTGGCAATCCCTTTTGGTTATAACAATATGGGATAAATCAATATTGTTGTAACCCAAAGGGGTTAACTTGTTAATTACCTCATATTATGAGGTAAATAGGCAGGGCCGGCTTAACCTATTGTGCAAGGTGTGCATTGCACACGGGCGCACGATCCTAGGGGGCGCCGAGTACCACTCGCCGCGTGCACCCTGGGGCGGCTATAGACACCCTGGAGGTCGTGGGCGCCCGCGGGTAGCCGCGAGTGCCATGGCGTCCGCGGTCGCCCACCAAGCGCCCCAGGGCGGCCGCGAGCGCCCTGGGGCGGCCGCGGACGCCCTGGCTATCGTGGGTGCGGGGGCGGTTGCCGAGTGCCACTCGCCGCGGGTGCCCCGGGGTGGCCGCCGAGCGCCAATCATCGCGAATGCCCTGGGGCGGCCGCGGACGCCCTAGCTGATCGCCAGGCGATTGTTGCTCTGCGATTTCTAGGTCTAAATCAAAGGCGTAAAAAATTGGGCGCAACATGGGCTAGAGTCGGCCCTGTAAATAGGCAGACTGAGATTTTCTTTATTTTGTAGCTTCGTTTGATGTCACCTAAAACTTCGTTGCTATGCGTTTCCAGTTCATTTATTTATTCAATCACAATTTCACAATCGTATATGAATGTCTCTATAGTACACACAAAGCAAAAATAAAAATTAAATAATATACAGAAAAAAAAAAAATACAATTTCAAAATTACTACCTAAACTACACTACAGCAGCAAACCTACTAACTACATACTATCCTATGTCACTAAACCTATCTTGTCATAAACTCGTCAATTGTATAGAAGCACCCCTCCAACAAAAGGTTTCTCAGTTTATTTTTAAACACGTTTGGACTGTTAATTGTTTTCATCTCATTAGGTAGAGCATTATAGAGAAGAACCGCTTGATAACGATAGCCATGCTTTGACACATTTAACCTCATATGTATTGGTCTTTTCTTCTAGTATTAAGCCTCTTTGCCCTATTCTCTAATGTTTCATACTTAAGTGGATGCCGCACAATATCCATGAGAACCACTAAAATATACAAGCTAGGAAGGGTCAGTATTTTTAGTTTACGGAAATGATATTTACAAGACTCCCAGGGAGGTATCCGTACTATGGTACGAATTGCCCGTTTCTGAATGACAAAAGCCCTATTTATATTATATATGTAACTATTTCCCCAAAACTTAACACTGTATCTTAATTTTGACTCAACTAGAGCACAATAAATATTTTTTAGCTGCATGAGATATACTTCATCTCTAAGACTTCTCAAAGCATAACACGCCGAGCTAACAGAGTTTTCAATTGCTTCTAGTTCTGGCTTCCAGTTTAAGAACTGATCAATGAGAACTCCCAAAAATTTTACTCACTAAATTTTCCCAAAAGTTTAGTGAGTTATATGTCAGTCAGTCACTTATGACAAAGTACAGTACGTACAAAGACTAATGTTTTTAAGTAGGTATACAAAACCGTAGAGTATTTTAGTCAAACGGCCCTTTGGCGACGTGGCTCGCCGACAAGCTGCAATTACCTTGTCGTCATAATGTATTTCGATCGTGAGCCTAAATACCCACCCTACACTGCACTAATGTATGTGCAGTGTAGGGTTTAGTCCTGGACATGTAAAGGCGTGCCTTAATTTGACCAAAGGTTGATTTCTATCAAAATGTCTTACAATAGACGAACGCATAGCAGTTGCACCGGTTTATGTCTTGTGTAGCACTATTTTGGTCATGAGCTGGCGTGATCTCGTACCATCAGTAGAGCACCAAGTCTCGTCACTTTTTCACATTTTTACTATGTATAACTAACTATGCATAAGTATACTATAACTTATCTAAATTTATCCTATTGCCAGTAACATATTTTCACTTTGTAAATAGGGTTTTTTTATAATATGTCGCTAGAGTAATTGAACTTTGACATATAGTAAAGTCACTACTCTACTTACATTTTTTTTTACTTGAGGAGTGAAATGTACCTATATTATAATGGTAGCACTAATTAATAAAAAATCAAATACCTATAAAAACCAAAATCAATCGAAATCGGTTTTTTTTCCGTAGCACACCCATCTGAATTGCATTGACACTATTTTTATTAGAGCACCCATTATAGCAACTTCTGTTCGTATTACTTTAGCCTGTGCTAAAGTTTAAGTTTTACATCAACTTTAACGACAGTTGTCTGATAGTTTTCCCTTCTTACATTTTCACATAGGTAATTTTCTTTTCGAACTTAACTCGCTATTCCTACGTCCCAAAGGTGGAAAACCTGAAAATATTCAAATCTAAGAGGAAATCGCGAACAGTAACGCGAAATCAGATTTGTTTGTGTGATCGTAACCTCCCCCGCGTCCGATATAATATTATTTCGAACAAAGGATAGGTTGCGTCTATTTCCACGTCTTTTGTCAAATTTACTTGAAGCAGTAAACCGAGGTGTGGCTAACAAAACTTAACATTATACAAATTGTCAGAGATACAAAATAATGTTAGTAGATAGAGGTAAGCACAACGCGCCAGGTACCTATCTACTAGTTTTGAAATTTCACTTTGTCACTTTCGGAAATTTACGCTCGACTAGAGGTTTAGTAGTTTCAGTACTTACCTATGATTGCATTATAGATGTATCTATCCGCCTACATTCACAAACTTTCGTATTTCTTTTTTTTCACATTTTTGACATTTCACACAACGCCATCTAGCCACAAACTAAGCAAGTTTGTACTATGAGAACTAGATAGCCAATAGATTACTTATAATACTTTTATTTTTGTAAATACATACCTACATAGGATACATATAAAACACCCTGACTCAGATCAAACACCGATGTTGATTGTCCAAAAGCGGGAATTGGACTCGACGTAGCAGTCCAATTTCAAATTATTTTTTTTAGTAGGATCGACAAAGGAAGACAAAGTTTTTAAGCTATACGCCGATTATAATACGGGATGTTCGCGGAGTGGCACCACAATTGCTGAATAATTTCGCGAAACTGCGAGCGATCGTCCCTTCGCGGTCCCAGCTTTAGCATTTTATGTTAAAAGTTGTTTTATTATACCTAGAAAGTGACAAAATGCCTACGTGAAACTGAATAAACTTTTTCTTTGTTTAAAAATACCTTTATATTCGTATACACAGTATAAATTAATAACCATAAATATTTATTATTCCGGCAGTTTTTTGATATTATGCATATTTTCTCTCGCTTTTTGCCAGTTATTTAGTGAAATGCAACGAAGGTGTGTATCAGGAAGTTAGCCGTCAGATGGTACAAACCTCAGAAAATTTGAGTAAATAGAAGAAGGCTTTAAATTTAATTTAATTTATAAATAGCTAAGTGAGCCTGAGCCATTTAATTGAACGACTACGTTTAATCAACGATCGATCTAGGCGTTATAGTTAATGGCTGATTTAAACAGTGGACTGCGAAATTTACTTGGACGTATATTTTCCTGGGTCTCATCGAAACTCAGAATTCACGAAAGATTTAAATGGGTACCTACCAACATATTTTTCCATTATGTCCTTATAAGGCCGCTATTTTATATATTGGTATACGCTGATAGACTGTGATTTACTGTTACTTTTCTGTCCTTAAGGGTAATCCTCAAATCCGAATTCCATACAAAATGTTTCGGACAAATACTCTGAAAGTACGCCGTATTATAGTATTTTTTTCACACTATTCGTTTCGTCCATGTTTTTTGATTTCGTCAACAAAAAAAGTGGAAGGTTTCATACTTTAATTTATATTTTATACGTGTTTTAAAATTAACCCTACTAACTTAAAAACACGTATAAAATCTAAATTAAAGTATGAAACCTTTCACTTTTTCAGTTGACGAAATCAAGAAACATGGACGAAACGAATAGTGCCAATAAATTACTATAATACGGCGTACTTTTTGAGTATTTGTCCGAAACATTTTGTATGGAATTCGGATTTGAGGATTCCCCTTAAATAAATAACAATGGCCCTGTCATTTGGTTGATAAATATAGGTGAGTAGTTCCAATCGTGGGTAGCATCAACAACCAGAGGCGATGAGCCGTACCCTGAGCGAGTCCGACGCCCGAATTGTAATGTCTCTGTGATAATGAAAAGCGGAATTTTATCGAGTCTCTGTCCTTTTATCTATACGATAGTTTTATACTACGGTACGGCAAAGAATACTAATGAAGAATGACACTACCCACCAACCCAGTTCCTTCGATACGTATCTAGCGTCGTATGCGATAAAGAAGAGATATTACAGAAGTTACGTATAACTGTGTGATTTGGTACAGAATAAAAAAATATTCTATTCCATTCTGGCTTTGTGAAGCCACCATAAGGCTGAAATATATATATCAAAATTTCCAGAAGCTGACCTAAAACAACAAATCACTTATGTGGGATTGAGCAATAATTAAGTTTTACAAAAACATAGGTACTACAACCGACCGGCAGTTTTAGTGACTGTAAACACCACTTAATAGTCACAGGGAATCAAAATACTCAATTACGTTTATATGACGTTTATTGATATTTCAGTTTTTTGATTTCAAAACCTACCCAAAAGTACTGAAATTTCTATGGGATCCATCTAAAAGTATAGAAAATAAAATACATTTTTTCAAATCATTTAAACAACAAAGTTCTGAAGTAACAAACATTAAAAAAAACAACCGAATTGAGAATCTCCTACTTTTTTTAAGTTGGTTGAAAAACATCCATGCATCAGAAACTTTCGTGGGTTTCTCGTAGCAAATGAGACTTTCTTGACTCTTTTGAGAATAATATTTTTATCTCCTAACGTGGAAAACTCTCCCGCCCCTAATTTTGTGATTACTGAGACACCCGATTATTGCGAGCTACCCCGGTAGAATCCACACCAACACAGGATCTAATAAATAGATCGCACAAAACAATGGTAGATCGAACAAGAACCATTCAGTTCACCGACTGCAGAAGTGAGGATGTATAGACAAATCCCGGAGAGCGAGTTTCTGTGTTTGCATTCAAATCCGTAGGTACTCATGCGAAACCGGCGTCTTCTAGGGATGCTCTTTTTACTGGGACAAGACCATGTAAAAAATAAATGTAGTTACTCACTGCGTGACTTCCATTATATAATTTTTGAAAGTTTTCCACCAACTGTTCCTTCAACAAAGTACTATATTTTTTTTTTAATTATAATACTTAAAGATCGTATTTTTGATATTAAACATGTTCTGTATGGAATTAAAATAGCAATGAGCAGTTATGAGCAGCATAAAAGGATATTACTAAAATGATATCTTCTTGAAGCGCCTTTTGTCGGTCTCAGGTTGGGTTATAGTGACCTTTCTTTCTTCTATTGACAAATAAAAAAAAATATTTAGCTTTGAGAGTTAATGAAGAACACCTGACTGGATAATGATAGTGATAATTCCTAATACCTACATAGTGCTGCAAAGCGTAAAGTGGTGTATTTGAATCCTATACTGTTTCACCAAGACTATGATAACCAAAATAACGGTGTCTGAACGTCTCGCATGTAAATGTAAATAGTGCCTCTTGCCCGCCTGAGGTATGTTATTTTAGCTTTGTAAGTAAATACTGATTCGTGTACGTTATTGACACACTGTATTTCATGATAGACTATGTCTGAGCTGAGGGCTTACTTGTTTCTGCATTGTACTAGCTTTTGCGAGAGACTGCACTTTCAAGTTAGCTTTTATCTCCGAAAACTACTTTACCCGGCAGTTATATTTTCTAGGTCGTTCTGCACGAGGCGTCCATTTTGATATTTTCTACTGAAGATTGCATTAATGCATTATTAGACTTTTGGAAATAAGCTTCATTTTATGAAGCATTTGATGTTACCAGTTTTGATCTAGTTTTTTACTTATGCAAAAAAGCAAACACCCTTAGAGCCCATTGGGTGTCGGATCCGTATTTTAATAGGATAACGGCTCCTCTATAGAAAATCCAAAAAATCGTTGTCGGATAAATATGAACAGCTTGTTAAAAATGTTTAGCTACTAGAGCACCCGACATTTCGTCGAGGCCGACACCCGAAAAGTGTGAACGGGCCCGTCACTCTGAAAATGATTTAAGATCTGGTAGAAAATGAAGGAGAAGAGATGAAGATCGGGCTCAGTGCCGCACCTTGGGAGAGTCCTACGCCTAGTTTAGGATTGCTATTGACTTTTCATCGTCAAGCAGTAATATGTATGCATTACTGTGGCCCTAATTAAGGACCAAATTAACAAGTGAAATAACTTTCCAGACTGCTCATTATAAAACAAGAACTATGATGCTCCCAGCTTAATCCAGGTTCGATAATTTATTGTAATAATACATTAATAATAATGTTCGAACATCTTGCACCAAACTAACCAAGCTCGAAATATAGGCACCAGATAAATAATAGAATATGTTGCGTTTCTATTGTTATTTTGAGGGTAGTTTGGTAAATTACCGCCTGCCCGAACGTGAAGAGCTCGAGGCTCATCAGTGCATTGGCGGGAGTCATTGTGATCGGTTGCGTGTGGACGTTCTACTCAAAATCCGTCGATATTCCCTCCAATTTTGGCCGTGCCAAATCTGCATCTCAACATTTTAATACGAGTGAAGTGTCGCGGGTTCATAGCCATGCTGTGTGCTTTTACAAAGACTTTTTCAACCTGGACTCGCCGTGCGAGTCCACAGGACCTTGCTACCAAACCAATAAGCCAGGAGCTGCACTTCATAAGGTAGGTGGTGTTCAATTGCCTTCGAAAATCAGTAGAAACGTTTTCAGCCCTAGACACTATACTTTCAAAATTCAAAACACGTATTCTAAAATCGCCAGCATAATAAATCTCAAAAGGTTTAGTTTAAAAACCGCACAGAATACATCAATACTTTTTTCTGTAAATACATACATAGGATACATAGAAAACACCCAGACTCATGACAAACACCGATGTTCATCGTAGAAATTCTTGTTGTGAAACGGGAATCGAACCCGCGACACTCAGTGTAGCAGTCCAACGCACTCCACTCGACTTGCCACTCGACTATCTGTAGAAGCAAATTACCTACTGCTATGTGCTAACCGATAAATCACTAGTAAACCACGCCCCAAATCGCAACCTATTGGCCTACCACACGCACAAGCTTCACCACAGTTTTGCCTGCGTTAGCTGGTTTGTACACGGAACACCGTGCGTGTGGTTGGTAATTTTACCGTGGTATTCCGTGTACAAGCCGGCCTGCGCAAGCAAAACTGCAATGAAGCTTGTGCATGTGAATAGGCCCATTACTCATAGATGAACGTGGTACATACCTTCAGCTTATCGTAAGCTATGCTAGTGGGGTGCAAAATTATCTACAACTAGCACCTAACCGTGGCTTTGGTCATGTTTAAAGTTCAAGGTTTATGCAGACTAATACATTTTGTTCACGGTCATCTATGTATCACGGTCATAGCATCAACAACATAGGCACTTTTTTGCAGTATTATAACGTTACGCTACCATAAAGCTGGGGATACACATGCCAGTAAATCGGAAAAGTAGGTGGCTGGCATGCAAGTTACAGGCATGTGCAAGTAACTGGCACACTGCGGATACATTTGCAAGCAATGCTGTCATGCAAGTTATGCCTTTGCATGCCAGTATTACCATCGCGTATACACAGGACTGTACGTGTGAGACACTCGTACTCAGCGTTGCCAGTACGTACTGAAAAGTCAGATTTACGTACCTTTTGTCCCCTGTACGTATGTACTTTTTACGTAGCTTGGCCTATTACGTACTTTTTATTCCGTAAGTTGAATTTGACAGCGAAGAAAATTATTGGTTTGGTTCAACAACAAAACGCTTTCCATGTTATGCGTTTCTTAGGGTGACTATGATTTTTAATATAATTAGTAACAGTTAATTTACGATTTGGCTAATTTAAATGGCATGTCCCTGAAGTACCCTAATAATAGGCGACCAGTCGCCTTTCAGATTTTTTCATCGCCGATTCTAGTCCAGATTAGCTTAAATGGCGATAAATCGCCTACGTTGACCACACTGGCGCCTACGGAGTCAGCTACTGGCATTCCCGTAGCTGTCACGTCTGTTCACACATGCCAGGTTGGCAACCCCCCGCGACCCTCCCTCAGCTGGCATGCAAGTAAATCAAATGTTGTGCTAGCTACAGGTATGCCTGTCACAGGCATGCCAGTTACAGGCATGCCAGTTTAGTATACACATGAAAGTAGCTGGCACGTGCAAGAAGCTGGCATGCAAGTGTGCAAGCTACGGGCATGTGTATCCCCTGCTTTATTTCATGTCGTTCAGGTAAAAAAAAAGACAGTAGACACTTTACCCGAAGTAGTGTAACATCCTCGTGTTGAGAACCTACTGGGTTCTCCAGACCCAGACCAGACCAACTCGCTCCCCACGAAATATTATGCTCAGTGCACCTTAAGAAGTTTTCTCTTCGCCTTAATATTTTTCCATAGGAAGTGTTCTTGTATATTCCTAGGGAAAATAAAGAAATCTCTTTAAAAAATATTCGTATGATCAAGCTTACTACAAGGTTCTAAGAAACAAAAAACGAAGTCATCTTCTAAGTGGTGCGAAATTATAGACCCCAGTATACAGCGTCGCTTAAATCGTTTGAGTTCTATCTGGTAAAACGTTCGGTAAATCTGCAAAGGAAATGGACCATTGAGAAAATAGCGCCGGAGACTGCGTGAGATTGCATAATGCTTTGGAAAATTTCTTATAAGGTCCGGAGATAGCATGCGTTTTAGAAAGAATTAAAACGCGAATTAAAACTACGGTTTTTTCAATTGTTTCATTTTCCAAATAGCGATAAAATATGGGAAATAAAAAAATGCATGTCTCCTACCTCGTTCTTTCCGTGTTATTTGTTACCTTCTTATTTTGTGCTTTGCATGTTACCACTATACATACATAATATGTATTCTATGTATAAGCATATTAATGCAAAGTTTATGGAAGTCCGATTTGACTAAGTTACTTTTAGATAATTATTTATTCTTCTAAGACGAGCACTCTTGAACTGCCAACAGGCTCTGTTTGAGGCATTTTGGAATTATTTATCAATTTAGATATATTTTCAGCCCAACTGTCGCAAGATTTTGTTACAACAAATAAAAAAACAACCAATCCGTTTTTCATCATTATTATTTTGATAACGATTAGTTCAGTTATTTCATCGACATCATTGAGGAACATAGGAAATTCAGAGTTTAAAATTAGTGCGTAGTGAGGACTTATGAGGCTAGTGCCTCATAAGTCCTCAAAAAAATATGCTTGCTCTAGAGTTTAGCGGAAATCTAGGTTCGTGTTTTCATTCCGTCTTGGATTCCACAATAATGATTTCTAAATGATGCAGAGGTACATCGGTGAATTTACTTTTTTAAGTACCTATATTGATAAAGCTAATTTAATTCCATTAATTCTAATAATATTATGACCAATAATAAAATAACCGTAATATTGTGAGAATGAATGAAATGTATAATTATGGTTTCATTAGTTTACGGCAATTCAAAACTGTAAATTGTAGATGAATAAACTCAATAATTGTAATAGACTGGGAGGAAGCTTTTTATTTTCAGTGTAAACATTATTTAAACAATAGAGGACCTGCAAAGTAATTTTTCAGAATAGCCCTTTGGAGCAGCTAATAAAATATCAAATTTTTAGCTGAAAACAGTTTTGTGAGCAAAATATACAGAGATATACAGTTTATTGACCTCACGGAGCTCATTTGTTTCAAAAGTCTAGTCTCTGTTTTTCGTTAGAAAGGTATAAATGAGTCTGGTTATGTTCAGCGATTATAACGAGTTAACTCAAAATAAAAACCTAACTACAAAGATCGTAACGCTAAATTTTTGACACTTTAATTTTAATCTATAATACTCTCATAATAACCAATAGGAATTCATGGATATTTTATTTAAATAGATAAATTAATACGTGTTAATAATTCTATCAAAATTTATCAGTCCGTTGGCAAAGGGTGTGTCTAATGTCTAGATCACACTTACCGAGTACTCGGTATGTATAAACATAGCGCCGAGTCCTCGGCTGAGTGAGTGACGGACGCTTTCACTGTGTTGGCCGAGGCATAAGAGTCAGCCATTATAAGTATACAGTACATACAGATGCAGACCTGAAAAACGCTGGAAGGATTGTCTGGAGGAAGACCTGAAGAAGTTGGGCAAACTAATAACTTGGAAGAGACTGACTAAGACCAGGAACGAGTGGAGGAAAATCCTTGAGGAGGCCAAGACCCTCAAAGGGTTGTAGTGCCGCAGAAAGTAAAGTACACAGCGAAACGTAGGTACCTACATACATCCAAAATACTACTCCTCATTCTTCGTACCCGGGTAAAATAAGATTAAAGGTACAAATATAGGTAGGTGGGTAATAGTTATATCACAAACCGTTCGAGAGCCCACAATATGTTATTGTTTGGCCGCAAATTGCAAATCCCTCCATCCATTGTTTCGCCCGATCTGTTCCTACATTCAGTAACTTTAAGCAAGATTTCAGGAATTACTAGATATTACGGTTACTTGGTATTTGTATTCTGGATAGGTTGTAACATAATTGTCTATGGACTACTTATTTACACTTCACTTAATTTAAAATGCATTGAAACAAACCGACAAATTCTTATGACAATAATAGTTAAAATATATAGCTGAATGCAAGTTCAAAAGCACTTCATTGCGTATTGTAATGATGCTCACATCATACGATATGAATGAATTTGTCAAGTCGCGTTTCGAATAAATAAATAATGAATAATGTTTGGAAATTTCACACAGCGCCATCTAGCCCCAAACTAAGCAAGCTTGTACTATGGGAACCAGATAACTGGTAGAAAACTTATATGGTTTTTTATTGACACTTTAATTTCCTCCTCAGTTTCCTGAATTGCTAGTTTGGGAACCTGCATTTTGCTAGTTTGGGAACCTGTGGATTCAAAAACTCTTTGAAAATCTTATTATGTTTCAATAAATATTACTATTACTAAAAATATTACTATTACTATTAGTAGTAAATACCTACGTAGGATACTTAGAAAACACCCAGACTCAGGGCAAACACCGATGTCGATTGTCGTGACGCGGGAATCGAAACCGCAACACTCGATGTAGCAGTCAAATTTCAAATTTGTTTACTTAGTAGGATCGACAAAGGAAGTCAAAGTTTTTAAGTTATACACCGATTATTAAAATTGCATACAATTGTTCATCGCACAAATGTTTGTCCTGAAGCGAGAATCGAACCAGCGACACTCGGCGTAGCAGTCCAACGCACTTGCCGATCGACAACAACAATTAAAAACTTAAGACTAACTAACTTAAGATTAACTTAGGACGAAGGGTGTCCTATTCAGGAAGTTTTATGGACGACTGATACGCGACACCGCGCGCACGTCATTGCCCCAGTGCCAGTGACACGCTAATTGATAAGTTTTTTATAAATATTTATGTTAGTCTCTAAGGTATATATCATATGGGCCCTAGTTAAGCTACATTCTACTTTTCTTGTGTCTGAAATAAAATTATAGCACCTTCAAAAACTTCGTGTGGTTACAGTGAATTTACAACATCTTAGAACAAACGGCAACAAAAGTCAAACACCAACTTCAAATTAGAGAAGTAATGAGCAGCCCTTCTCATTCAGCAAGCACAATGCGATAACATTCTATATGAGGTAGTCTTCACAAAGACCTCATACCAAACTTGACGCATAACTTTGGCGAAATTTCACGCGTGGCTTGACAAATTCGTCCACAGAGTACTCACACAGGATTGTAGAATAGCTGATCCACAACACTATGCACCATTTATCTGGAAGATATCTTCATTTATTTAAGCGGTAAAATATACATTTATACTTATGCTTTTTTTCACAAAATACCAATAGCTGTAAACTATTCGTCGTGAGTCAAGTGCGCAAACAATTTGTTAATGAAGTAGATATCACTATTAAATGCACTACATACAGACGGACGAGTTTGGGAAGCGGGGGTGTGAAAGTATGACTGGACTGGAGGCGTAAATTAATATGAACTAGTACGCAGCTATAGTAGGTACTTTTTAGGATAATAGTATTATGTGTTTTAGCAGACAATACAAAGAAAACATTCTTTACAGAAAACTTAAAAGTATTGTACTTACAGTACAAAATAAGTGAACTAGCTCTTTATCATATTCCTATGTACCCAGTTAAGACCCAGCAAGGTGACCTGTCAGGTTTGTGAATAAAAGATGATGTTGCATTGTAATGAAATTATAACATTCTACTCATACTACACCCAGTCTGATTGTCTAAGTAAATACATAGTTTGTACACGTTTTGTTTATTGTGATTACAAAAACAGGCCATGTGCAAATACAAATACAAAATATGTATTTAAAAATAAAAAGTTACATACATAAAGTGTTTGACCAATGGACCCCGCAGCTTCGTCCGGTGCAACGACCTGGCGTAGCTAAATCTACGGCGTAGCATTGGCTACACAGTCTACTCTACAGTGTAGCATGGACTACACAGACACAATCTACGGCGTAGCATTGGCTACAGTCCTCGCCCACGGTGTCCTATCGTAGCTAGGTCTACAGCGTAGCATTGACTACACAGGCTACAGCATAGCATGTAGGGTCGGCTCTGTAATTGTCTTTACACCCAGCTTACGCCGGTATTCTCCTGTGATTAAACCACTGGTGGTTTATATTATAGGTATATCTTAAGTGGTTTAATCACATTAGTAGTTTACTCACACGCACACATGATGTGTTTGTGTGAATGGTTTAATCACAGGAGAACACCGGCATAAGCTAGGTGTAAAGATCATTAAAGAGCCGACTGTACTACACATACACAATATACAGCGTAGCATTGGCTACACAGTCTAAAGCGTCACATGGACTACACAGACACAATTTACGGCGTAGCATTGGCTCACAGTCTACAGCGTAGCATGGACTACAGTCCTCGCGCGCCCCGAACTATCGTATAGCTAGATCTACAGCATAGCATCGACTACACAATCTTCAGCGTAGGTAATATGGACAAGATGGATCATTCTATTTGGCCGTCCAACCAATAATTATTATTAGGTCCTATAAAATGTAATATGTTAAAAAGGGTGAAAGGTTCTTTAAACAACTGCTGAGTTTTAGCTACAGTCTTCAAAATTTTCGCTATCTCATAAGCGTTTTCCTGAGTTCGTTCCCCATTCAAATATGTTTATGTAAATTTTTGTATAATACGACCATTCAACTAACGACTAGCCCGTTACTATAGTTACAACGAAACGGTAACGTTTGCGTTTCACGTTTAATAAGGTACAGCATATTTTGCTCGCTAACAGGGACACAGGAATAGAGCATTAATTCCCTTCTTCGGGTGGGTAAATTGAATTTATTTTGCGAAACTTAATAAATCCATTTTACTTGGTGCAAACAATGAGTTGGTATATGTTACTGTACTTAATTTAAAAAAAACCAACGTTATGCCGAAATATTAAACTAATAGATGCCTAGTGTTTCTTTGTTGAAACACTGTTTATACTTGTGTTCTGGATGAAACCGCCCATTCTCCTGAAGAAAGACAAATAGGGGATTCCCTGCTCCTGGAAAAACAACATATTCAAAACTTTAATAAATTGTTTACCTATTTATTTTAATTAATCCTCTAAAACACACCACTGTGCATTTGTAAACAATTACATAATCAATCATAATCAGTTTAAAAAAAACATATTGCTTACAACCGACTTCAATATGACATATTCTTCAGTTATTTTGATTTAAAAACTAAACTTAAAAATCGATTTTCATTAAATATCTATAGTAGTTAAATCTGAAAGTACATCCATACTCTCAAATAAAAAAAAAATATTTTTTAATCCGACTAGAAACCACAAAGAACTTAGGTAACAAACATTTTTTGATGTCGGTTGAAAATTCCAAGGAAAATTGAAAACATGCAAGTTCGGGAATTCACTCATTCACTGCAAACCATTATCTTTTACCTCCACAAAGCATAGCTACTAATTACATTCACTGTTGTTTAATAAAACAGTGCAAGCATCAGATATTCGGCAAACATGTAATAACATTTCCCCTCTAAAGCAATACATTACTATTGACAAAGGGATTCGCCTTCATAAGCCTACGGGGAGACCCTTGGGCCAGAGACAGGGTCTTATATAGGAGGGGCTAACTACAAGTAGTTGAAATATGAAAAATGGCTCTTTTCGAACTCAAAAAATCTTTTGAACCTACTCACGAAGATCAGATTATACATAAAAGCAGGTTTTAAGGTAAAGTCATAACCACTTTTAAAGTTGTTTAATTTCGAAAAGCTAGTAAACTAGCTAGTATCTCGGCATAGGACTTCAGTGGTCCGTCTTTTGTAGAACGAATCAAGTTCGTCCCGCCATTTTCCTCCTCCGCTCCTGGGTCTTCCTTTCCAGTCAGTTGGCATTGGGTGGCTCTATTCTATGGTGGTTCTTGCCCACAGTTCGCCGGACATACGATAGACGTGACCGACCAAGTTCCATTTTAGATTGGCTGCTTTGAGAACAACGTTAGCAATTTTTTTGGAGAAAAGTTTTATTTAAAGATAAATTGCCCGCCCCTGATATTGCTCACCCTTGCTTCGCCACTCTCGAGGCTTGCGTGCCTATGAATACAGTTACAATAAAAGCCAGGATTTGACTAATAGTCGAGGCGAGAAAATTGGGTACAGGCTTGGTTCAACGGCTCAATACGGAATTTATGCTGCTGACCCCGATTTCGTTATCAAAATGTTTGATCCGTGGTGTTTGATCCTGGATCCAATAAGCGTTTAGATAAATAAGGGTCGATGAGTTGTTTAGCCTGTGATTATGGAAAGTTAGTGAAATAATGATAACCAACTTACCACACTTTGTAATATTTTAGTTGAAAACTTCAAGCACCTTATTTTGTGGGTATAGAATGTAAATGAGCCGAACGCTCGGCTATGTAACGATTGTTCGGATAAAGTCGGAGAATTGATGCAGCTTTCGCTTCTGTCGTGTGGTCTTAAGCACACACCGTTTTATTATTTTGTAAAGACGGATATTTGTCTATCACATCAAAACTACTTGGATATTTTGGGCCAAAATTTGGGATTTTAATAGTTCAAGAGATCGTAAGTTTATTAATTAGGCAAAGGCTCCTTTCAATTTACCCCTAAACCACGAACAACAGCTTTTAATTGAGTACAAACCACAAAAATAGTTGGCGGAAATTTTGTTGGTGAAACTGAAAAGAGAAGGAAACCACTCTGCCAGTTGCCAAATCTAACTTTCCATCACGAATTTTAAAATACGAACAAACTGGATGAACGGACAATTTTTTTGCATAATATCTGCAAAAAACTAAATTTATGCTCGGCAGAGGACGTGCAATTTCACTCATAATTTTAATCTGATGTACTTCCAAGCCCCAGGGATTTGCTTCCCATCCGCGCAATCCTAGCAGGAATATTAAAGTAGTCGTCATCTTATGTTGAGCAGCTCTTTTTGAGAAGACTGTATAAACCTACATAGGTAATAGAATAGAGAACTAACCAACTGAAAGCCAGCGCTGGATATATGGGGCTCCCAATCTATTAAGGCTGAATTGAGTCTACTTATATTTTGGCCTTAGACACTTGATCACACAGTAAGTAGTTGAGTA
This sequence comes from Lobophora halterata, assembly GCA_932526365.1. NCBI lineage: Eukaryota > Metazoa > Arthropoda > Insecta > Lepidoptera > Geometridae > Lobophora > Lobophora halterata. The sequence goes on from OW052012.1 coordinate 8,122,991, forward strand.
AGTATCAGTTTTTTGTTTATAATTACTTATCTGTTTTATTTTTTATATTTATTTTTATTTGTATGTGTTAGTGTGTTTACGGCAAATAAATTTGATTTTTATTTATATCAACCTAAGTATATTTTTCTTGAGTTAATAGCGAGATATCATGTAGAAATATTGTGCATGAAAGGAGCCTATTCGAGGCGCACTTTTAATCCTTTCACCACACTGGTTCGTAGGAACTAGTGTCATGATAAGAAGAAGAAGATGTAGAACTAGGTCTCGGATACGTCCGGTAGCGTTCTGTACATTCTAACTGTATGGGTAGAGTTGATAATGTTATATACAGGGTATCTCAAAATAACGCCGACTGAATAGATTTCAGAACGTTATGTGGAGATGTAAGATGATTATTTGGTGCCTGAACCAAAACTTTCCAGGTTGATAATATAATATGGCTTTGGCAGGATGACACGTATCTTCCACAAGTGCGTGAAATTTTCTCTCGCAAAGTCATGTCCAGCAGAGGTGATATAAATTGATCTGTAAAATGCATCTAATATACTGAAATTTTCTTTAAGGTATCCTGTACGTTCTATGGATTCACGCTTATCAGTTTTACTATTTCTTCCCATTCTAAGATAACAATATAACGTTACATAATAATACTAGACTAGATTATTCGTTCGCACCGTGGGCTTCTAACTATAATAAAAATAGCATAAGACTCGTTGATCTGCGTTCTACAACGTTGGAAAACTATTTATATTCACTTCATTTTTTGCTGCAAGACAAAGTCGAAGCTTTATCCAAGAAGGTAGGAATAGCAAGCGGAGAAGATGGCTAATGCAAGCCATAGAGAAACGCTAAAAGCATATAAAATAATCTGAGCATTTTATTTTCGTACACAAATATTCAATAAGTTTAATGTTAAAAAGGTTAATAGGTCAAGAATTTAGTTTTCGTAATGTGAGATTGCTTCTGCCATAAACTTATCTTTACATAAAGTTTGTCACAGTTGGCTAAAAAACGTACGTAACTTATAAGCTGGCGAGTTTAACAGCGTGTGAGCGAGTTAGCTTTCGGGAAGGATTGTCAACTGGCAGATTGTAAAAAAACCGATTGCACGTCGTGGTCAGGTTACAAGCTACAAGCAAACTCGCTGACTTAAACTAGCCGTAGCTTGTAAACTAGCCGTAGCTTGTAAACTAGCCGTGTGTCATCGACGCTTAAGAAAAAATACAAAACTATTACGGCGAACTTATGGCGGATTCTGCCTATTCAAATCATTTTTCAGATTCTTTAACTTCTTTTTATCGTATCACCAATTCTTTCAAACCAGTGTGGTGAAAGGATTTCAAGTGCGCCTCGAAGAGGCTCCTTCCGTGCACTTGACACATGTTTTCGAAATATATGTTCTACGACATGCCGGTTCCCTCACGATGTTTTCCTTCAACGTTAAGCACGTGTTTTAAATGCACACATAGATATTTTTTTTATCAGAAAAATCCATTGGTGTACGACCGGGTTCAAACTCACGACTTTCGGATCGAAAGTCGAGGCACCTCCCACTCGGCCAACACGGCTTTTAAGTAACTAATTAAATCCTCTGAGAAAAAACCGATTGATGTGCTAAATAAAACTAAGACAATTGTTTCAACGAATAAAACTACTAGTTATTCTTAGTCGCAACACAGCGTTCTTTCAGACTATAATTGCAGCTTAGTGTAGATCCCTTTTATCAATGTCTATGTCGAAATAATCCTTTCCACAGAAAATAACATAAACTGGGTTTTAGGAGGAGTCTAGACGACAAATTGGTGTTATTATAGGGTTTTGGTAACCTCGTTTTGAATCCAGAAGGTCACGCAAATAACTTACACAAACTGTTTGACGACACGGATGGTCGAGTAGCAAGTGCGTTGGACTGCTACTCCGAGTGTCGCGGGTTCGATTCCCGCTTTGAACATTTATGTAACGAACATCGATGTTTGTCCTGAGTCTGGATGTTTTCTATTAATTCTATGTATGTATTTACAAAAAAAAGTATTTAAGTTTAATCACATTATCTGGTTCAACATCATCCTTGCAGTCTACTACACTCCTGGAAGTAGGATTCTCCTAAGGCGTACTACTCTGTAACATAATCATCATTATAAATTATGAATGAGTGATGGTGAGTGGAGAGTGACACATACATTATGTACATATTTGTCTGGAAATAATTTCACAATGATAATAATTCTAAAGAACGACTAGCGTAGCGTAGCGTTTATATGAAACGATGAAAAGATTTATTTATCATGTTGCTTTTCTCATAATATTTATAAATATTATATTAATTCTAAATTAACTAACATTTTAGAGACAACCAATTGTGAGAAAGATATATAGATTGTAATTAATTGCATTAATCCTTGATCACCTTACCTTTGCTTTACCGCCCTGTATTTCTTATCCTGCACAATTATTACAAAAACAAGATTATACAAATACATTCCATATTATTTTGGTAATAATATATGAATAAGGCAAAGTATTGTATTCATTTATTTTAAAAAGAAAAAAAAAATTACATCTATATTTATTTTCATTTCCTTGTAAATAAGAACTCGCTTGAAACGATTATAAACGATTTCATTGGTTATCAACGAGCAAAATTCAAATGAAAATGTTCAGTTTAGATTTTAAACAAACATGAAACAAGCGTAAATCAGTTTTTATTTCGAATTTTATCGTCCGCTTTAACTGTTATGTTATTTACTAAATGGCATTTATTCGAGGCTAGTTGCAACCTAGAACACATAGTGCTACTATCGAATGGTAATAAATCTATATTTCTAGTGCTAGCGACTTCAACAGTATAGTATCGCTATTTTAAGCACCTACTGAAAACAACATCTCACAGATTTCAGACGTATACGACAGGATTTTGTAGAAATTTTAAATTAATTCTGTTCGGGGCACAAAATAGTACCCTTTATTGATAAATCAAATCAAATGCAAGAACAAATCTAGCCCCACTAGAGAGGACTTAATTAAGTTTAAATAAAGACAAAATCTAGTCTAAACTTTAAAGCTTTTAAAGAAATTATCGTAAATTCCTTATCGAAAAATTTTAAACAACTTTTTCTACATATTGAAGTGAATGAAGTAGTGAATTTCATCTCAAACTTATTTTCAACCTACTTCAAAAAAGGATGAGGTTATCAATTCGGTTGTTTTTTACCTCAGTACTTTGTTGTTTATGAACCGATTTGAAAAATCTTTTTTTGTTTGAGATAATATACTTTCAGTTTGGTTCCATAGAAATTTTAACAAAATCAGGTTTAGTAGTTTAGATTTTAAATAAAAAAAACTGAAATAAAAAGTTGTTGAAGTGAACAAAATTGCGTATTTTGCTTCCCTGTGACTTGACAGTGGTGCCTACGGTCACTAGACCTATCCAATTGAAGTCGGTTGTTGTATGTTTTTTGTAAAACCTTGATTATTTAGCTGAAAAGTTATGGCTATAGTAATCATTTTCATGGTTCCATGATGTCCGCCCCGTGAAGGTTTATGTTCACACGTATCAGACGGTTCTTTTCAGCGTACTGCCGGATGCTGCGTGGACTGTAACCGCAGCAACCAGATTGCCGATGCGACTGCCATTTTTTGACATTGACGACATGATTCGTCGAGTGGCAAGTGTGTTGGACGCTACGCCGAGCTTCGCGGGTTCGATAGCCGGTTCATTATAAACATTTGTGTGATAAACACCGGTGTTTATCCTGAGTCTGGGTAGTTTTTATATATTCTTTGTATGTATTTGTCCAAAAATGTTTATTTATTTTTTTCAATTGAATTTTCAACATGAGCAATCCGGAAAACGTTATCCGCACCGGTATCGCCGACAGTCCAATACGTCCGCTCCGTGCGGTGCGTATTAGTCGACTCACTTGTATGGCAAACCATACAAAGGATACCAAAACCGTTTGATGTGGTCAGTGCAGAGCGTCCGCTACCGGCCTGTGAACGCGAGCCTTTAGTCGCCCGTTTCAGGACGAGGCGAGTTATTCTCTAGGGCGACATGTCACTACCTTATCTTTGCTCTATAAAGCGGTTGGAATAAAAATAAATATAAAAATGTGGCTTTGAATGAATAGACGTGACTTACATAAAAGTTTGTAATAAGCCCAAGCTTAGCCGGCTGATTTTACGTTTATATTAACACACACAATTAGCCGTAATAACATTTATACAGAAGATAAAATGGTGTATTAAATATCAGACATGTTTTACCAATAAATTAGTGCGTTATTTTTTGTAAATTACAAAACTTACGTACCTTAGCCGCGAGAGACGTGACATTTGCTAGAAAAAACAGAGTGTATACGCCAGTATACACGCTTTTGAAGTTATGTGAGTACCAATCCGCCCGTATACGCACGAAAAATACACTAGTCTGAAACCGAACTTAAACGACAATTACTTCAACTAACGCAATTACAGTTAACATTTGAAACCCAATGTTGAAGCCTTCCCTTCTAAATAAATTATTTTACGATGTGTATGTTGAGTTGGTGTATTTTAGTACGGGCTTTATTCAACTCATTTTGATTGTCTATGACTAGTTCACTGTAGCTATTTAGCTTTGTCTTGCCTATGAATAATTAAAAGTTTCAAATTCCCAAGGTTTCCCAAGGCGAGGTTCGTGTTAACCGTCGAGTTTAGGCGAAAATGGAAAAGTAATATAATTACTATTCAACATCACTCAAAAATGAGTATAAATTATTTATACTTTCTTGAAACGTGCCGACTTGGACAAGCATACTCTCTTTATAAATTATATTTATGTGCTACTTGCACAGTGTACACAAACCTACCATTATAGAACTGTCCCTCTATACCCAAACGATTAGTGGAAGAAAACTCTTTTGAGGGTTAGTGCGGTTTCACATTAGCGGATTCGTCGCTCGTTTTGTGTTTTTTTTCAGCGCGTGTATACAAAGCGTCATACAACTTGTCCTCTGGCGAACCACGTAACAAAGATGCGCAGAACCAATTTAACATACGAATTGCGTTCTGCGCATCTTTGTCACGTGGTTCGCCAGCGGACAACGCTTACTATACGCGCGACAACGCAAGCCGCGAGAGTTTCCTCATGCTACTGACACTCGCTAGAAAAAACCGAGCGTAAACGCCGGTATACGCGCGTTGGGCTTTTGAAGTTTCGCAAATACCTACCAATGCGCCCTACGCGCGACAAAAATGCGCTATACTGCAACCGCACTTATAGAGTATAAACGACAGCAATTTTCTTCATACTCACAAACCTCCGCGTGTATAATATTAGTGGTATATTTAATCATCATCAGAACATTATAAGCTCACTTACTTCATTAATATATTTCACCAGTCAATACAATCAGGATAAGGGTCAGCAGTCACTACCCATTGAATGGTAAAGGTCCGAAAGACCCGTTTCATTCCATTGTAAATGAAACAATGGTTGAAACGAAGCCGATAACCAGATAACTGAACGTACCTACCAAAGAAATTGGGCTAAACACTATTTCTAGGCATCTTTTTTCTAGAGTATCGGGCAAGACCTTTTTTCTTTAATCAAAAACAAAATCTGATTAAAATGCCTGTGACATACGGATGGACAGACACACATGCCAAAATTAAACAGGTATCGGACTCGGAACTATAAAAACTTAATTATATGAATTTATCAGTTACTAGCTAACCCCTTTTTCCATGTAATGTTTCAAATGTTTCTAATCTCTCCTAGAACTTCTAGTAATAGAATTGAAAATAAAATAGCGAAATGGGTTTAGCCGTTTTCAAATGTTGCGACTAGCAGCACATTGCAATATTTTTTTAATTTCTCGTAGATAGACAAATAATAAGAAAAATGGTAGCTAAAATAAAAAAAAATATTGTTAGTGCCGTCGTTTTCAAATTTTGGGATTAGTAGCGAATTGCAATATTTTTGTTATATAAGTACTCGTAGATAGATAAATAAAAAGGAAAATGGTCGCTAAAATAAATAAATAAACTAAATTGCAAGTGCCGTAACACTTATGAATGTTAAGTATGTGAGAAATTGAGTTTATAAAGCAGCTTCGATTCCTTTTTGAAGGCGCGGCGATGCAAATTGGGCTCAAGTGGGCAATTTGAGCAGCCTAATTTGGGTCTTTTCATATAAAAATATTGCTCATAAGTTCATTCATGTTACTGCGAAGGGCCACGGTTATAAAAAATGTAGCAGAGATAATCCCAGCGATAAAATTTTAATTTTCAATTTATACCTACTTGCCTTAACGTCGAATTTATGAGGCTATGAAATAAAAAATAAATTACTTACATTAACCCTAAATAAAAAGCCTTATTTTGTGATCCTCTTGGCATTTATTTAGATGTTACGTTTGTGACACAGGGAATCATAATGTGTGAACTTTGAATTTCATTTTTTATTCAATTATTAAACAAAAAAATATTCATTTGGGCCAATACAAAAATACTTTTTGCTTATAGGACCAAAATAAATACAATGAAAAAAATTAAAAATTATTTATTTACTAACAAAACACAAATCTATTAGCTAAGCTACCCAAGCCAAAATTAAATAAAGCTAAGTCTATTTACTATTATTAACAGTGCATTTTGTAGAGAGATTCAAACATATTTGTATTTATTAACGGCCCCACACTAGGCAATTGTAAAACATATTTGGTTTTACATTGATTGATTCTGGTGTTGGAACTTTTAAGCCGCCCAATACATGAAGCCCAAACCTTGGTTCATAGACGTCACTTATTTCCTAAAAATAAAAAAGTAAGTCCATAATTATTTATTTTCTAAAACGAAACAACAAAAAGTAGTTTGCAGTTCTAGTGGTTTTAACTAGCCCTTCAAAGTTACTATCTATGAAAATGCGGGCATTGGGGGTAAAGTTCCAAGTAATTAAACAGTGTCATTTTAATGATGGTTGTTGTTTCGGAAACGGTCCTGCGGTCAGCTTCCCCAGGGTCCACACGGATATAAAAGGAATATGGAATCGCCATCTTACAAAGTATTTTATTTATATATATAATATATACACGGTCAAATTTTAATCACCATAAAAAAAATACGCATTGTCAGTTGCCGTTATTGAACACATATACGGCAAAAAACTTGAAAAAATACAGTCACATTTTTTTCATTAAAAACGTTAAATACGGGCCGGGCAACGTTGCTTATTCACTCTCGTTTCGAACTTCGGCGAGTCCACACCTTCCTGATGATGCCTCGTGTAGAGGCGAAACACGTGTCGTATCTTTAAACTTTGGTTTTCTGTTCGTTGACTCTTTGGTTTATAATATAGTAATATGTACTAAAGTTCTAAACTAAAGTTAAGTTAATTAAAACCTTTGTTTAGAAATCAAGCGGATTTATTACTAAATATATTTATATAATTTGTTGGTAAGCTTTCTCTGTCTCGGCCGAGTAACATTTACTGTCTCGGCCGAGTACTTGGTATGTGTGATCTAAGCATTATTCAGGGAAATTGTAGGGTGCCGATAGTGAATGAGCACCAAAGTCACAAGCTATGTAAGTAGCAAGTAGAAGAATGAAAATGGAGTGGCGTTTATCAACATCATCCATCATCATCAACATCATCAACCTATAGCAGCCCGATTTTCGGCTCTTCTAATCCACCTTCTGCCAGCTGTAGCGCGCAGATCATCGCTCCATCTGGCCAAAGGTTGTCCTACACTGCGCTTGCCTAGAGGTGGTCTCCACTCAACATATTGACCCCAACGGTTATCCTTGGCGGTCAGTGGCGTTAATATATACTTAGACTGATTTAAAGTTTGTTACAGCATAAGCTATACCTACCTAATATATTACAAAATTTACAAAAGGAAACAATTGGGCCACCCATAAACCGATGCAAATGATCAAACGGTAGCTCAACTCCTCCAACTCGATACCCGATGGCAGAGTGCCGAGGATACTGGCTGCATTGCCTCTTTTTATTGTAAGGCGTATTCTTTGACCGAGATAGCTGCCAGCCCTTTGATCACGCGTCGCTTCGACCTGACGCTCTGACAAAATTTTTAAAACGCGGAAGGGATTGAGATCAAAAAAGAAAGAGCACTCCTGGAAAATACCAGTCAGCATGACTCAAGAAAATAATTCACAAGATTTAAATTAAATATTTTTTCCTGTTTCATTATCAATTTGTTAAAATTTATACAAAATTGAAACTAAGTTGTAACCATTGGTGAACAGGATTGAAAGGAACTATCTATGAAGTACTCATAGACAGCTAATACAATGTACCTAGTTTTCCTCCTAGCCTTCTTGTCCCTTCATTCTAGTGCCATCATTAATCAATATGCTAATTTTTACTGAGTCTAGCTTTATGAGTCTACGTCTAAAGATAACAATGCAAGTCAAATCAATGTCAAAGTACCTAGCTATCACAATTGAGCAAGTTTCGCCTGGGGATAAACTTTCGCAAAGCTTCTAATATGACAACAATATTAGGAATTGTCCATAAGCTATATTCTAAGAGACTTTTCATGCAAAATTAATCTTGTTTTATTAAATATTTAGATTTTTAGGTACCTTATTGTTATTGGTAAAGTCAACATCATGCCGTCTACATAATTTTGTAATCATTGTGTCACGTCAACAACCCTTTCAAAAAAAGGGTCCACCTGAAAATCAGCGTTGGGTGGCCACTGAGGTTGTCCAACAAATGCTGAGCTTTACGCCCTTTCACATAAACTTTAATTTCTATGTTTAGTATCTAAACTATACCGAATAAACACTTTTTATTTATTTCTTTCTTATCATGGAACAGACCATCAGATCTCAGATCAGATTCAGACCCACTTGAACGCCAAATCTACTTTTTAGACATTAGGGTGCAGTATATGCCTAACTATATGATATGAATAAAACGGGTGTAAGTACAGAGATGACGGCTGATAGAGAAGAATGGAAGAAGAAGACATGTTGTGCCGATCCCACGTAAGTGGGAAAAGGACCAGGAAATGATGATATGCCTAACTATTTGCATTTCGTATCCGGGCCTTAAAACCCAAAATAGTATGAAAATTTCAACTCTGCAGTTTCAATGCTACAAATCTATATAATAAAAAATATTCGTAGTATACATCAGAAAATCCTGTTTTTATCTTCCTATGTGAAAAGTTGGATAGGTACAGGTTGCCCGTGATAATTGTCTACAGAAATATAAAACCTAGATAGGTCTAATTGAACCTTTATCTTACGACCACTTAAAGCTTAATAGTGGTTAAAGTTACTCTAAGGTTAGGTAAGGCAAAGCGTTTTGTCTCGGGATTCAAGACTAAAGTATTTAAATTTCAATCCAGAATTTGCATAAGAATCGGATTGTTAGCTTGAACTTTCATTTTGACTTGGGTTTACCAATTTTATTATCTTATCGAGAAATTGAACTTTATTGAGGCATAAGGAAAATAAAGAAACGTCAGAAGAACAGTGTTTTAGAATTAATAATCACGGTTTTACAAAAACATAGACAACCGACTTCAATTGGACTGTTTTAGTTACCGTAAACCCACACCCCACTGAAAAGTCACAGGGAAGCAAAACACGCAATTTCGTTTACTTCGACGACATATTTTTTCAGTTATTTGGATATAAAAACTAAACTACTGAATTGATTTTGATGAAATTCGTATGGGACCAATCTAAAAGTATATCCTCTAAAACAAGATTTTTAAGATCGGTTCATAAACAACAAAGTTCTGAGGTAACAAACAAAAAAAAAACATTCAAACCGATAACCTCCTCCTTTTTGAAATCGGTTGAATAAGATGATTTTTTGTACAATTGTATTTTTGAGTTTTTTTTTCTTGAAAGGTCTTTTTATTTTTCTGTATGTCTGTGGCAAAAACTTTTCTTCAACGACGCATGATAGCCTTGTTCAGACTGTGTTTGTACGTGGGTTCACCCTCACACTTGTTACATTCATACTGTTAAACCATTCACTTCAACTTGAACATAGTATAAAATTATTATTTATTTATTATAATAATTAGTTTTTTTTTACTTTATGGTTCGAGATTTTCGTACATAATGTCTGGGATACTCTCCAACTAACTTGCAGCATAAAGCTGGTTCTGTTTATACGAAGCCAGAGCTGCTAGCCTGCCAGCTCTCCATCACTATTTTGCCATCCTGACTTGAAAAACTAACCTCGAGTATCTTGGACATAAATGTGACTTGTTTTGTTGTGTGAATAATGAGTTAATGTTTAGCACCCGTATTCTAAGACGATTTTTACACTCAAGGAAATACTTAAATTTAAATTTGACAAATGACAGACGAAACCTTTAGTAAAGCGGCGGCCATTTTACTACTTACGTAAGGTGAGTTTGAGGACTGACTTAGAATACGGGTGTAAGACGACTCTTATTGGTTTTACAACCCGTGACATTTGTCTTGTAATGTCTTAATTTTTCGATTTGTAGAGCACAGAGCACATTAACATTGGAGAGATACGTAGGTACCTACTCCATGTTCCATCCAATTTAATGATCCAGCTAAATGACCGCAGCTGTGCCAACGCTATGCTTGTTACCATAAAGCAGTGTTATGCGGAGTTTTACGATCTACATACGTAGGGGTGCCAAATGAACTCATGAAAGAGGGATTCGATGGAGTATGCTAATCAATTTTTTTGCCGACACTCTTTGACAGATTGATTCGAATCCAATCGTGGGACGAGACGAAATGAGATGTGTGTTTGTTGTTTGTAGGGGAGGGTGGGTGAGTTGTAGTTTCTTTGTGTCCTTTCTTTGCTACGCAAGACTTCCATAATACAGGGTAGTTTTTTGAGAATATCCTGATGGCCAAGTCCAAAACCATGAGAGAGTAAAAGTCGTGAAAATTTGTTACTTCCTTTAATTTTTAGTATTAAATTATTGATCCTTATCAGCAAAGAATCATTGGTTCAATAATACAAGGCGTCTTTATTTTGAAAAATCATTCGGTTCGATTTCAGTTAAAAGTAAAAGATAAATAAAAAAACTAAATATGCCGTTTATGTTTTTTTTTAATCAAGGGCATGACTCGACTCTTCTCTTACTCTCGTGGTTTCGGACTTGGTCATCAGGACCCTTCTCAAAAAACCACCCTGTATATTATTGTTACCATCAATTGCTTAATTTATTTATTATATTTTCAGTGGTAGTGCAGGTCGTAGCAATTTTTTCTTTGTAAACTTCCTACATGTAATCTAATGGTCAACCAAAAACGTTAAACTTTTCTCTATTTTTAATAATAATAATAATATAATAAACGTTCACACACTCACACCCCTGCACTAGGATTCCCTGTGTCGCAGGTGGCATGGACACATACAAGACACCACAACATCCGAGACCCGAGAACAAAGATTTGTGTTCGTCACAAATATTTGCCCCGGCCGGGGATCGAACCCTGAACACCAAGCTTCGTAGGCATGGTCACTACCAACTAAGCCACGGTGTCGTCTTTTAAGTAGGTATCAAAGGTTGAGCGTTGATTGATCATTTCAGAAGGTTTTCAAATAACTAGAAGACATACACAGAGACAGACACCTGCAACTTCCTTTGCGTTGTGAATGAAATAAAAACCTGTAGGTATGCGAGCTAGTACTTCTACTTCTTTACGAACGCTCCCTAGAAATTTTAAATCTCTACGTTCAGTGGTTTGGCCTGTGCGATGTATGTCAGTCTGCCATTCTGCCGGTCTGCCAGTCAGTGATTCAGTGAACAAAGCCTTTTATCAAGTACAGATACATCTATATTTTTTCTTTAAGATTGAATTGTTATGAGCTTATAATGTACTTAATTATATTAATATCATCATTTAAATAGAAATAAATAATAATATACTGAATAGCATACAATTTGATTCAGAGTTTGACGCTCTACTTTAGAGCCTAAATTGGATCAAACATGTACGTTGTAAATTTCAGCGAGTTTTATCAGCCGTGTAATAAATGCAAGTTGATAGGCGCGACCTCGCTTTTCATACGTGACATAAATATAAATGAGTATTAAAAAGATTCAGTGCCAGTTTTATTTGCATTTCGAGTGTCTTTGTGCGAAAATGAAAATTAAATTGAGTTACTTTTATGAACGCGTCACAGAAATGTCACAGAATAGCAAAGTGTTAGTACTAAGCAAGTCAATCAATACACACTCATACTCTTATGATTACCCTCTGAAAAGATGTAGCCTAATATTGTATAGCCTATGTCCTTTTCAGGCTTAGTAGCTATGATATCGTAAAGTTTCTGTTAAAGCCGTTCATTAGTTTTTACGTGATGGATGCATAGTCTTCCAGTAAAAAAAATTGGGGTACATATTGTATAAATATAAATAGGTATTAAAAAGATTCACTTCCAGTTTTATTTGCATTTCGAGGTGTCTTTGTGCGGAAATGAAATTTAAATTGAGTTACTTTTATGAACGCGTCTGAAAAAAATATTTATTATAAATTATAAATTACTCCACTGCAAAGGAGTACAAGGGTTATTTTTTTCCCACTAGCCCTAAGAATTACATATTGTAGAGAAAAGTTGAAATTTGTGAGGATGAAAAATACTTTTTTTTATTGTGAGGATTATCACGTTTTATATTATTTATTATTATATATATAAATGATATATATATTATAGGATTATGATATTACAAACATATAATGCGTATGGTAGAGGATTTATCACGCTTGCCTAGTAAGAACTTATTCACTCTTGATTTGAAGACTCCGAGATTATAGAGTGTCTGAAGATAGGCAATATTTTCTATTTTCATTTATCAAAATCGGTAATTTCATTTTAATTCAAACATAAAATAAACATTTAACCGAATTGAATAAATCAATTGATGAATTGATGAACCTCCTCTTTTTTGAAGTCGGAATAAAAAATATGCTTCCAGGTTTCAACTCTCTTCGTTTAGCGGTTTCGGCACTGATGAATCACTCAGTCTGTCAGTCAAACACAATGTAAATTACTCGAATTTCATCTAAATTAGTTAGGCTTTGAAACCATACACTCATATCGATCTTTGATCGGTGTCAGCAACAAAACAGCCTCCAATAGATTGTAAATTGTTTTATACCAGCCGACACGACACTACATGCAATATTTTTACTGTGAACTTAGCTAGCCCGCGTGCGACTTAGTGAGGCTTCCGTCGATTGGAACCACTAGGTATTGGGACCACGGTCCGAATCGCCGGACAACATTTTGGAATCCGTCGATTGGGACCATAGACCACGTGACGTATATTATACAGTCGTCGTCAGATCCAGATCCGAAATCAAATGTGAAGAATTTTTTAATGTCGATGTTGTTTGTTCCACCAGCAGCGGAAGAAATGTCACAAATAAATAGCAAAGTGTTAGTACTAAGTAATTCAATCAATACATATACTCTTATGATTGCCCTCTGAAGAGATGCGTATATTATAAAGCACACTTTATTATAAGTAGGTAAGAAGATAGGCGAGCAAAGTGCTCTCTTACTGGCAAGAGATCACGCCGGCCTTTGAGCAAAGCTGTGGGTGCTATAATAATATAATAATAATAAGCCAAATTCCAAACTTTGGGTTTACACGTTTTTTGTAATGTTATAATATAAATAAGGTATTAAAGGATGTCCCGCAGTTTGGTGTGCCTCTTGGCATAGGCCTCCTCTAACCCCTTCCACTGGGTCCTGTCTTGTGCTACCCTTCTCCAGTGCTGTCCAGCTGTAAGTTTTAGGTCATCCTCCCATCTTATTTGTTGACGCCCTCTATTGCGTTTGCCGTCTCTTGCCGTACCAATCAGTGACCCTTTTGCACCATTTGTCTTGAGGATCTCGGATCATGTGACCTGTCCAACTCCACTTCTGTTTGTCAATTTGGGTAATTATATCGACTACTTTAGTTTTTTCCCTATTAATGCTACTTCTTAATTTGTCTATTTTCTTTATTCCTGTTAGGCTTCTTTCACTGTGATGTTTGGTGAGTGACCAAGTTTCGCAACCATAGGTGATGACTGGAAGAATACATGTGTCAAAGACTCTCCTTTAAATTTGCATGTTCTTTCTTTCATTTCATTTGACTTCTTTCAGGGACCAGTATCTCTTCCATCCATTTGCAGTTCTCCTATCAATTTATTTAGAGGCTTGGTCTTTGTGAGAGATTATCTGTCCTAGATAGATGTATTCTGTCACATATTCGAGCGTCTGGTTGTCAATATCTATGATTACTGGTTCAGAGTTTGTAAGTAATTTAGTTCTTTATTCATGAAGAGGCCTACTTTTGTGCTTTCTTCCATCAATGATTTTATCATTGCCTTTAAGTTTGCCGGGTTTTCTTCAAACAGGACTCTCAGAACAGGACATCCGCAAATCTTAGGTGGTTCAGTTTTAAACCTTGCCTTGGACTATAAATAACTTAAGTCGGTGTAGTACTTTTGTGAACAGTGGTCCTGAACTTTGAGACATTTTGAAGTTTAAAGTATCAGAAACCCAGTAATTTAACTAGCTATAAAAACTTTATTTTATGTATTTGCAGAATCGGGCAGTGTAAAATATATTTCAAAAGTGGCATTGTATTTGACAATGTGATATCACTGAATTGAAAATCATTATTGTAGAGTGGTGTTATGTATTCATATTTTAATAGAGCTTATAAAGTAGGCCTTACCCTACAGTAAACACGACCTACTTTGATGGCTTAAATGACACTTATAAATTCTCGTAAATTCTCTTTCCTCTTCCGTGTTTGTCCTGAAGCGCGAATCGAACTCATGACACCGGCGAGGCAGTTCGACATACCTGCCACTCGACTAATTATGTCGAGTTGGAGCAGTTGAGCTACCTATAGATCGTTTGCAACGGTCTATGGGTGGCCCAATTGTTTTCTTTTGTAATATAGATTGTAGTAGTTAGCTTATGCTGTAATAAACCTTATTATGTCGTCTAATCACAAATGCAAATCACTTTTCACAACATTTTAGAGCACCCATTCTATTGGATGCTCTAAAATTTATTTATTATTATTTATTTATATTAAAGAATCGAGTTAAAGTAACTCGATATTAAAAATTACTCGATTGTTCTACAACGCGAAGTATTAATTAAATTTGTCTCCAGCTACTTATATGACAGAATACAAATATTTGCTCAAAGTATTTATAAAAAGAACAGAGTGAACAAAGTTGAAATGAAAATTCCAAAGCATACGTATTTTCATCCTACCTGTTGTTCACCGAACTATTCAGCGATGAATTTTTTTTGAAAACTTTTAATAAGTGAATTCATCGCACAATCGTTTTACCAACGAACAACTAAAAATTTGATAAGACAACCTATGTCAAAAGTCTAGATGCTTATATGTCCATCGAGTCAGAATGTAACTGATTGGATCCTTATGATTTCTAAGGAGACACATTCAATGTAATTGTGTTACTAGATAAGAAAAGCCATCGAGTTACTGTGTTATACAAAGCGTTAAAGAAAGCTGTCCTCAGGCAAACCGAGTGACAAAGATGCGCAGAACCAATTTGACCTGTGGATTGCGTTCTATGCATCTTTGTCGTGGTTCGCCAGAGGACAACTTGTTCTGTTCTGTTCGACGCGTATTATACTTGAATGAGTACTTGTGTACTTGAATGAGGCTGTTGTTGATGCTGTACCTTCTTGCTGCGGACCACAAAACTGCGCTTTTTACAGTTGAAAAAGGAATGGTTACAATAAAAAATAAACCATATCGGATTAATAGCTCTAAGTAACAAAGCACCAGTCTGAACTTCAAAGGAATGTGTCCTCAACCGAGATATCTTAGGGATGTTAGCACCAAATTTACTGGCAACCAAGCACTGGGCTCGTTTTAAAATTTCTTAACAAGAGCTTGTTCAGTTTTAATAGGATTTACTTAGGAAAAACTAGAATATATAAAATATATTTATGAAAGTGGTTGGATTTAAGAGAAGAGGAACACCAAAGAAAAGACGGATGGACTGTGTTAAAAAGGATATGAATAGAGCACGTGTGAGTACAGAGATGACGGCTGATAGAGACGAAAAGAAAGAAAGAAAGAAAATTTGTTTATTGGCTCCTCTAAGTAGGTATAGGTACAAATGTAAGAAGTTATATAATACATTATAACATTAACTAGGTATGCCTTAATAAGTAGGTACTTACAAGACAAAACTACTACTTACAATTCAATATTATCATGGAGACCAATAGGTCCGGTCTCAGCATAGACGAATGGAAGAAGAAGACATGTTGTGCCGACTCCACGTAAGTGGGGGATAAGAGCATGATGATGAAGATTTAGGAAAACTAATGTTTTTATTCACGTTTAATATTTTATCAACAAATTATATAAATATATTTAGTAATAAATCCGCTTGATTTCTCAACAAAGGTTTTAATTAACTTAACTTTAGTTTAGAATTTTAGTACATATTACTATATTATAAACCAAAGAGTCAACGAACAGAAAACCAAAGTTTAAAGATACGACACGTGTTTCGCCTCTACACGAGGCATCATCAGGAGGTGTGGACTCGCCGAAGTTCGAAACGAGTAATATGTACTAAAATTCTAAACTAAAGTTAAGTTAATTAAAACCTTTGTTTAGAAATCAAGCGGATTTATTACTAAATATATTTATATAATTTGTTGATATTTATGGATTTCCGCAAAGTAACGCCTGAATCAATCAATTATTTAATATTTTATTTTTATTACAACTTCTTGCTTACTACACAAATACCTACATAAGGAGAGTTGCCAACTCTAAGTTTTTGAACATGCGAAACATTTTAAGGATGCCATAATAATGTTGACAGAGCTTACCACTGACAAGAAATAAGACGTAAATTTATATAACATGATATTACGTATTAAATATACGTACCCGGTTTTAAGTAGGTGCTTATTTTTTCCAAAGCCAACAAATGGTACTTTTTTTAATTTTTTTTCGCTATTGGTGAAAATATGATAGTGCCTGCAATAAACATACCGTCATTTTAAACATTAAAAACAGACTTCAAAATCACAATCTTAACTCAAACAAGAGGCTCGTTAGCAAAGCAAAGAAAGACAACTAAGAAAAACTATTACAGTGGTCACGTTATCTTACTAATATTTTTTTCTTGACTAAGAATATTTCAAAGAAATAATGACTTTGTACCAGTTTATTTCTTTAATACTTGCAAAGTCAGTTCCGAAGCAGATGTCGACTTTAGATGTAATTTTGTTTGCAATTCTTCTTTGCCATCATGTACGAAATGGCGAAGTTCGTTGTTACTCATAAATAAACTTTTGAATATATTGCTTAATACGCATTTTTTTGGGTCCCACAAAAAATTGTATACATTTGTTATTACAATATTATAACTGCGTAGGTAGTTAAACATTGAGAAAACATGATTTTATGTTGTAAAATATTACTTAATACACTAAACGGAACATAAAAACAATGTAAATTTTTCAAGCATTTGCTAAGTTTAATTTTGGCATTTGCTATTCCGTGAAACCCAACCGTAACCACAGAATAAATAAAAGTATGTATCCGTCCCAATTAATTATTTGAAAATGTAAAATCTGATTTTCTGTATAGATAGGTTACCTATTTTGATGATTGAATAGTGTTATAAATAATTTTCAAAAGGATAAAATTAGACAATATGAAATAAACGTAGTGGGGGTGAGGTGTTTGAGAAATCCCCACTAGTGGAGATTTCGGAAAAAAAAAACCGAAATCCTCACCATGAAATAAAAGGAAATAACAACCGCAGTGGAGATTAGGGGAATATATTTTCCCGAAATCCCCACTGTAATGAGCAATGTGTATTTTCAAATAATAGGAACACGTTTTTGGATCTCCACTGGTTAGTAGTAGGCATTTTCGGGATTTACCCCCGTGCTGATAAAGTTGGCGGGGGCGCTGTCGTGCCCCATAAGTTTAAAACTCGCGTCGAAAAAACTGCTATGATACAAAATGTTTCTCTCAACAATTTGAATCATTCCAACACACAATTGAAATGCAACACGCATTAAGCAAGTTAACGGAGAACAAAGGGGTTTGTCAGTTTAAATAAAAGTTTGTCGATAAATAACTTTAATCCAGGAAGTCATTAAAACTCGGCCGCAATTCACATCAAATGGAGCGAAATCCGTGAATCCATTCGAGGAAAAATGAAAATATCTCAACTTCAATGAATATTTATGGAATTGAAGTAAATAGGTAGGAATACTTGTATTGGAGTCGTGAAGGTTTCAGTTTCACGTTGTTTACGTGACTCCATGGATTTTAAATTAGGTATATAATAAAAAAAAAATACCTTAATAATAACGAGGTGTCACTAGCCATCATACAAGACTCTCTTATAAAAGAGTATATTTTATAAAGGTTAAATAATTTCATGAAGTGGAGCCACATATTTTTAGGGACGGATTTTGTGTTCGAGTTGAGAAACTTTAAGCTTTTTGAAATCCTGTAATATATTAGATTTTTACGGAAAACGTGGTGGAGGAATTGCAGCAAGAAAATAGACATTTTTAATGGCAACGAAAATTGAAAAACTTAAATTCTAGCTATGTTATGTTTCGTACGTGTAACTAACTAGTTGGAAACAAATAGAGCTTAAGTTTTAAAAGATCCGTCTCTCGTGGTAATCCGTATGAATTGCCATGGTGCATAATTTGATTAACTCGATGAATAAAAAATTAGTGAAAGTAGATTCTGTATTTTTGAAGATGTTTTTACACTATTAGGTTTTTATACAATATCTATGGCCCTCGCCTTTACCGACGTGGTACCGAAACAACACGACACGGGTAGTCATATGTCAAGTGCGTTGAACTGCTACGCCGAGTGTCGCGAGTTCGATTCCCGCTTCAGGACAAACAGTTATGCGATGAATCAGTGTTTGTCCCGAGACTAGGTGTTTTCTTTATAACATAAGTATGTTTTTATAAATAAAATATCAAAATAATATAAGTATTCTATCAGTTTTCTGGTTCTCATAGTATAATACAAGCTCTGCTTAGTTTGGGGCTAGATGGTGTTGTGTGAAATGTCTAAAATATTTATTTATTTTTATGTAAAATAATCAGTCGGATTATCTTATGCTGGTAGGTATTATCTCATTTCTCTGTGCTTTAACAAAGACAATATAAATACAGCAATCTCTACATTTACAAAAGTCGTTAACAAGTTTGAAGTTCTACGATTAGCACACCTATTCCAATTCCTTCAATAAAAGGAGGTCGGTCAGAGGCACATATAGATAAATCGTATCACTTCTCCCTCCCTGAGGTATCGTTAACCCATGGCGTAATCGTGTTAGCTCGTAAAACGCTTTACTGGTAACCAAACAAATTAACCGATTTTACTGTTAATAAATGGATACTATGAGCGTTAACTGTGTTGATTTTGTTGTAGCCAAATCGCCGAGCCGTGGCTAAGGTGACAAATTTTATTTCACTGGAATGCTGAATGATATTAGAGTGGAATCGTTTTGCGGTGCGTGTGGTTTAGTATTCTTCTAAGCCCCTACTTCTGATCTAAATAAAGTTCTGCCATTCATTGCATAGGACGCCCTACTCGAATAATATGTTCGATTAAAGCTTTGTATTCACTGAGAAACATTTGTTTTTATACACTGTTTCAGAAACAAAAATCACGTGTTTATGAAACTAATAAATATTTTTCTGAAACATATTAATTTGTTTCGGTAAACACTACGTGTTCCTCAGCATCTTTCTGTGCTCCCCACTCAGGACGAAGAGCACAGAAACAAATCAGTTTCGCAACAGATGCATATGAGTGTGGATGCGCATGAAACTTGTTTCGTAAACATGGAGATAGTGTGGAGCGACGATTTTTTTTTAAATTAATATAAATATTTATTGTAAACAACTGATGACGTGGATGACGGAAACTCTGCCGTTTCCGTAACATTGTTTCTGTAAACATCTACGTGATGTTTCAGGAACAGTATATCCGAAACATTGTTTCTAAATGAATATATGGCTTAATAAAGATGGATGCGGTAAGCGCGCCACGACATGCGCCATGGCGCATATTGGGAGAGGTATATATCCAGCAGTGAACTGTGATAGACTGATGACGATGATGATTAATCTAGTGGTATTTTTTTGTGCAATTTCTGTTTAAGAAAGCAAAAAAATGGCTAGATGGGTGCTTCGGTGCGTACCTGAATCGGATCGTCTACGAACCGACTGCGGAGTGCCACCACTGTGGGAGGGACCTGGACTCTGCCCAGCACACGCTCGAGGAGTGCTCGGCGGGGAGCTCTGAACGGCGGATCCTGATGGACCAAATCGGGCAAGACTTCGCCCTGCCTAGCGTTGTTACGGCAATGCTGGCAGAGGCGAAAGCGTGGAGGGCAGTATAGTAGCCTCTTTCTAAAAAACGAATAAAATCTAATAAAAGTTTCAAAACCGATGTTTTTGTAAATAAGTAGTCTAGTAAGAAAATTTTAAGGATAAGTCATAACTGATATAAAATATGTCCATAGACAAAGAAGGCAGTTTGTATGTCTTACTCATTCCTGAAAAACAATGGCAAAAAGCGGAAACACACAGAAAAAGTTTTCCGCTTTTGGCCATTGTAATTTTATTTACAAAAGCTATACCAAAAATCTGTCCCGCGCATTTCGGTTTCCCAAATACCTACTTGTTTTAAAATAAAGTTAATTTAAATCGCATTAACCATCGGCCATTTAATTAAATGCCAAATGAAACAGAGTCAATTAAAACCAACTGCATTAATATGGCCGAAACTGTTTGATATCGAATTGCCACTGATTTACAAACAAACAGAATATAATCAAACTAGCTGACGCCTGCAACTATGTTTGCGTTATGAATAAACAGA
The DNA here is from genome assembly GCA_932526365.1 of Lobophora halterata. NCBI lineage: Eukaryota > Metazoa > Arthropoda > Insecta > Lepidoptera > Geometridae > Lobophora > Lobophora halterata. The sequence goes on from OW052012.1 coordinate 8,143,897, forward strand.
ATGCCTTTTTTTTATTATTGATTTGCGGCTTTAGTGACACTGCGACCGTTGTCGGTATATTGTGCTCGCCACTTGGATCTATGCGGTTAGATTTCCTCACTAAACCCTGCCGCTATGATGAACTACAGGAGTTTTTTGTGAGGAAGCTCAACTAATTCATCTAGTTGAGCTTCCTCACAAAAAACTCCTGCAGAGAGCAGAGGTCTTAATATGTGTTTTCCCAGATAAATACTGCGCTTATGCATTAGCGGTCCACATTCCCTCAGAAAATGAAGGGGCGTTTCATCTGCCTCATTGCATTTCTTGTAGGAGCGCGTTTCGCTTAGCCTAAGGCTAGGTTAAACAGAATGCCTTTCTTATTACGCCTTTACACTTCGAGACAAACATACCCGTCAAGTTTCAAGTCTCTACGTTCAATGGTTTGGCCTGTGGGTTGTCCGTCAGTCAGTCAGGACCAAGTCTTTTATCTCTTCTTATTCTCTTCTTATCGTGTCACTAGTTCTTTCTAACCAGTGTGGTAAAAGGATTTCAAGTGTGCCTCGAAAAGGCTCCTTCCGTAGACTTTATATATATTGATTGATTGATTACATTGTGACGAGACGAGCTAGCCAGTCTTCTGATAGAAATATTGCTATCAATTTAAAAAGCTTCACTGAGACAATATGAGAATATTTTGCGAGGATCTAGCTAATGAAGTGGTTTTTGATTCTCTCAGTGTAAAGAATTGAAGAAAAAGCTTAATTTTTATAAAAACTGAAACCCCGACTATGTAATAATATTACTTGTTCTTTGCCCCGACTGCCAAAATATTAATGAAACGCCCCCCAACGGTGAATCTAAAGTAGATATTACATTTAATGTGAATTGGAATACCGCTCTAAAAGCACCAAGAATCATACGTCCAATTTAATTTAAGAGAGTACCTTTCTACTTGGAATATAATATAAATATCGAAAAATTTTACTTAACCACTTGGTGCCACCAAGTGGATGTGACGTCATAGTTAATTTCAGTTCCGGTGTCAGTTGCCTATTTTCATCTCACAGCTTTCGGTTTTTCGGCTCTCTTATATTTCATTCATAGTATAAAATATTTTTTTTTGAGAACTTAGTGTAAATACGCCAAAAATACAAAACATGAATATTACCTACTTTGTTAGTTTAGTAAGTATTAAAATGGACAGCAAAACTATCAATTTATAAAAGGTATAGTCCTGACTGACAATGACTGACAGTCAATTCACAGGCTAAACTACTGGACGTAGAGTCTTGAAATTTCGAGGGTATGTAACAAGACAAGATGTGTAGGCGCGAAATAAGAAAGAAATTCTGTTAATTCGTAACGCAAACGAAGTTTCAACTAAGAAGTTACTATACGTGGTTATTTGAATAAAAACCTCAAAGATAATAGGTACTCATTTAAGTAGCCATTATAACTGATTTTGTTTTGAAAATATGATAAAGTTAGTCATTAAAATGTCTACTTGTGTTAAAAATTCTCCAAAGTGGGCATAGTGTTCTAAAGGGTCGTTCCCATTAGCGCAAAAAAGTTCCCCATTTGCATCCGATTCCATTTTAAATAGGTACATATATTTAGTTTCATTTAGTTTTAAAATGGTAACGAAATCTTCGCGAAACTTCGGCTTTTATACTCCACAACAAAATTAATTTATTGAAGTTTTATTGTTCGTCTTTGGGAGCATTCCAACAACACTTACAAGTTACGAGTCGTGAATACCCCAGTTTAAGTATTATCTAGTTTCGTTCTAATGTTGAAATTATTAGACGTGGTTTAAGAGGATGTTAAATTTAGTTGAATAATAAAGTAGAAATTTATAATGCTTGTAATTATTTCAATGAATATTCCTTCATGAAGTATCTGATGGTCGTCAATATTCCTTGGTATTTCTGACAAGTTTTAGGAAAAACCTAGCTCGGAATTCTACTCAGTTAACGATACCATCAATAAAGAATAACAGTCTAAGGAGTTAAGTAGTCTGGCTGTAAACTCCAAAGTATCTACCCATTACTCCTTATGGCAGCTAAGAGATAACTTCCAATGGTAAAATAATCTAGTCCATACGGCTCACAGCTCACAGCGATAAGGCCGCCCCTTGTACCTTAAGGCCTTTTTATACTTCTATTGTTTTACTTTGCTTTGTTCTTGTTGGTGTACAATAAAGTGTTCATCTATCATTTATCTATCTACGGTTCAGTGGCAGAGTATATAATTTATTTAGTTGTTAATATAAAAAGATAAGATAAGATAAAACATATTTAATTCTTGTAGGTCTTATAGTACGTATTATATTAGATATCGGCGGTGGAAAGTGGAACTGGCGTATCTCGAAATAGTCGATTTTACACCAGAGCCAAAAAACTATTTCAAAAAATCATAACTCTTAATCTAATAGAGATAGATAGTTGAAATTTGGAACATGTTTGTATCAATTTAAATGTTATTTTATACAGTTCATAAAAATGTCCTAAAGTTACTACTTCATTGATTTCCTACTAGTTACAGCAATTGATGTTTCATAATCGGAAAGCGGAAATGCTGTATCTCCAAGGTGTAATATATGACTACTTGAAATAGATACAAGTTTCCATGCTACGGATCTGCTGTATCTCAAATATGAACTATATAAAGCATGAACATTTTGATGTATGAGATTTTAATGAAATAAGTTGATAAAATAAAATGCTTTAACTACAGTCTGAATTATATTTTCTTTCTTCATGAGTTTGATCAAGCAGGTGCAACTTGAGCGGCGGTGCTAGGATATTTTTGGTATATTGCAAGTAAGCAATTTTATTTTCAAAAGGATTTTTAGCGCTGCAGGAAACGTTTTGATATGTAGCAGCTAAGCACTCTTTTAATTCAGGAAAGACTTCAGCAGTATTGGGAATCTTCTTATCGTTAACAGGTAAGCATTTTTCTGGTAGGACTTCAGCGGCACTGGGAGAATTTTGATCGATAACAGATAAGTATTCTATTATTACAGGGAGAACTTCAGCCGTAGTAGGATTCTTCTGATCGATAACAGGTAAGCATTTCTCAGGTAGGATTTCAGCGGCGCTGGGAGAATTTTGATCGATAACAGGTAAGCTTTTTTCAGGTAGGACTTCAACGGCGCCGTGAGAATTTTGATCGATAACAGGTAAGCATTTTTCAGGTAGGACTTCAGCGGCGCTGGGAGAATTTTGATCGCTAACAGGTAAGCTTTTTTAAGGTAGGACTTTAACGGCGCCGTGAGAATTTTGATCGATAACAGGTAAGCATTTTTCAGGTAGGACTTCAGCGGCGCCGGGAGAATTTTGATCGATAACAGGTAAGCATTTTTCAGGTAGATCTTCAGCGACGCTGGGATAATTTTGATCGATAACAGGTAAGCATTTTTCATGTAGGACTTCAGCGGCGCCGGGAGAATTTTGATCGATAACAGATAAGTATTCTATTATTTCAGGAGGAACTTCAGGGTAAGCATTATGTTTTTTTTTTCAGCAATAATTTTCGTTGCATACAATTTCATGGCTTGTGTTTTGAATTCTAGATTCGCTGTTATTCGAATTAGTTTCAAAGTATGAAATCAAACAAAACTCTCACTTTTTATGTCTACCTGTATTGTACTGTGGCTTTATATCAAGTTATTTGGAGACTTTTGTTGATCTGAAGACATATTTTCAATAAAATAATTGTATTAGCTACCTGAAAAGAAAAGAAATATAATTGATTATTAAATAACCATATTAATTTACCAAATTAATAAGCGACAACCTATCAAATACTTAATTAAGACCTAGTTTAATCATTAGGTAGGTTATCAAAACATCACTCACTTTCTAAAGAAAGTTCATTCGTTAGAACATTGTAAAGTAGTACAGCTTGATGACGACAGCCATGCTTTGACACATTTAACTTTGGACAGATTCCATTGTCAGATCAGCTCATAATATGTAGGTAAGGTTATTTAACTTTCTTTACTTATTTATTTGCTAGATACTATCCTAGCATTCATATTTATACCATAGTTGGTTGTATGCTAAAATAAACAAACTTTCAATGAAGACTCATTTTACAAAAATACTTAAGTTAATATTTACTAAAATACTGAATATTTAAGAACTCATCCAAACTCCTGAGGTTTTATATTTATCTTTATCAGTGCTTACACATAACTACGCGCGGTTGAAATTTCGTAATTAGGGAACATGTCGGTATGGAAGAAGGGGGTGAGGCTGATTAAAATAGCGTAACTGATAAATTTACACAAAATAATACTCCATTCATATGTCGTAAGTAAGATTTTCGCTATTAAATAAAATGTTTGAAATGTTGTAACTGTTCGATAAACATACACCAGTCCTGAGTATATTGATGTATCTTTGGCAACGTAAAATTTTGAGTAGGCAGAAATGCTGTATCTCTTTTAAATCAATGTCCGTATCAGAAAAATAATGTTGTATCTGTTTTTTGATATTGAACGCAATATCGTATCTGTTTTATTTTTAAAAACTACGATTTTTCCTTGTTTTACAGCAATTAGTCGTGTGAATAGTAAAAAAACTAGGAAAAAATCTAGGGCGTATCTTAAATTTTTTTTCATCGTAGAAAGACGAGACATAGACCATTCGACGCGGTATTTTTTGCTGATTACAAATATATATATAAGTCATATAGGCCAATTTTTGAGATACGCCACTTCCGCTTTCCACCGACGATATGTAGTTATATAGCTCAAACAGTGGGTAAATAAAAAAAGTTAAAAAATATGGGTTTCAAAATGTTTTATAGGGAGCCATTTGGGCACGCAAACTAGAAATTTGGTTTAAAAGTTTCTGTTTTACTTAAAAAAAGATTTTTAGTAGGCTTATTTTTATTCTTATACCTTTATTTACCTTATTTATTTTCTGGTCAGTCAGTACCATTTTCTCTCTTTAAGAAAGCTAGTAGATGGATCACCGCAATACGTCTCCGTATCGGTCGTTTTCTTAATTTTGTCCTCGGATCCAAGCCAAGGAAACGTAGCTTACACTAGAATAGTAGCGCAAGTCAGTCAAGTTTTTTCTTGTATTTTTATTTTATTATTTCATTGTGTAATATGTTTCTCTTAATTTTAGCCGTTGTCTGTCATTTCTATGAGTATTGTGTAAGCCTATAATTGGCCCACATTTAAGTATATGCTATTATGTAAGTGTTCTGTGTATTATGTGTGCTTTTGGCATTGCCATTATTGAATAAATATATATTATATCATAAGTCACTTTAAAATATCAAGTGAGTGTAAACAAACTGCTACATTTACACTAACAGTGTAACTGTACCTTAGAATATACGAGCTTTATGTTATACTACATTAACATTCCTTTCTTAGTACGCACTTTCAGCTAAATACAAATGCATCCACCAAACTGGAAGTTTCTACGGTCAGTGGATTGGCTTGTACGTTGTATAGCAAAATGTTGTAGAGCAATATAAGCTACTGACTATGTCTCAGTATCTTTGAATATGTTGAAGATATGAGGAGCTTTGGTTGACACAAATCTTTTCGTTTCTGTGCACTATAGAAAATTGGTGCTCTTAAGTCGATCCGTGTTTTGAGCGAAATGACGGTTCTCAACATAGAGCCTATTTTTTGGTTCGAAAAAAGTATAAATGATACCGTATAACAATACACTTACATACCTACTTACATTGAGTAGGTCGTATTTTATTGTCGATAGTGGTGCATTAGTACATACATTACTGGTTGCGTTACTTTATCAATGTCAACATTAGCGTGGAGAGTGTTAGAATTTCTGTGCTAAAATTACCCTTACCGTATTATGTGTTAGCTTACCAAAGTAAAGATATTTTTTTTTTAGATTTATTGATATAATGTTTTGTTTTTTGTATGTTTGCATTGTGTTTTAGAACAAATGTTGAACATCCTTTCAGTTTAGCACTAGAACTTGATTTGTAGTCTATAGAGTGGTTATATTCTCTTTGGTCTATAGTACCCATTAGGCGGCATCAAGCCGCTTCAACAGAATACCAGCGCCTTTTTGGCTAATATTTTTCACACCTCCTGATGATGCCTCGTGTAGAGGCGAAACACGTGTCGTATCTTTAAATTTTGGTTTTCTGTTCGTTGACTCTTTGGTTTTTAATATAGTAATATGTACTAAAGTTCTAAACTAAAGTTAAGTTAATTAAAACCTTTGTTTAGAAATCAAGCGGATTTATTACTAAATGTATTTATATAATTTGTTGATAATATTTTTTCGTCGTGTTATAACTTTCTGAAAAAAATAAAATATAATATAATAATCAGTACAAAACCATTTCTATTTTCCATTCTATGGATATTGACTAGAAAATAAACCATACCATAAGCATTTAGAAAAATTGAGTAAACGTCACTTTGATTAGTATTTTAGGGTGGTCACACCTTTGTTTACAAAAAAATCTTGAATTCTGAATCGGGGTATAGCAAAGAACTTGTATACTATGTATCTAGAATGCCGACTCACACGAAAACTGCGAGCCGAAAGAGCTAGAACCAGTAAGGAGTGTGTCTCGTTCTGTAGGGCGACCATAATTTTTGAACTTTGAATATTTCATTGAGACATAAACAAGCAACCAAGGGAAAATTCAATCTGATCAATAAGCTATCAATGTTATATACATACGTTACTTTGCATTATTGTTTTAAAATTACACATACTATTACATAGGTGCATTAAAATATCAACAAAAAAGAGGGCGGTGCGCCGCATTCTAGTAGGTATATCTGATTCAATGGTTTTAATACTGTTTCTTTCGAACAGTAATTATTTTTCTCGGCAGTTAGGTACCTAACCTACATGACAGCGACTGTACTGAATAACATTTAGAGCAAATCGTCTAATTTCGAAAATTGTCCCACTTATTTCAAAAATTATGGCCATGTTAATTTTAATTGTATGCTGGCAACTGTGTGAACGAGACACACTCCTTAACGAGGGGGTCTCTATCAAGCATTAAAATCCTTATATTTAGATTTAATTAAAAAAGAACTTTATTTCCAAGTCATAAGGTTCAGAATTCTTAATCCTTAAATAAAAAAAAATGGCGTGTTAGCTCTCTAGATACATAGTATAAAAGCTCTTTGGGGTATAGCTCTCAAAACAAGGTATTGATTTGATATATATACTTTGCGATATTGGAAACTATAGTGAAACTTCTGAAACAGTTTCAATACAATTCTGTGTTGATAGGAACTGGAGAATTCAGGGATCGTTTAGACGAAACAATGTACTATTGTGCTTTTATCACATCAATATTGGGTCTCTTTCAAAGAAATGTTAAAAATCTCGTCTCGACTCTGTAGAGTTGCTTTGACCAATCTTGTAAAATACAGAAAATTCATATAAAATAGGCCTCGATTATACCCAATAAATTGACAACACAACGTGGTTTCCATTTCTCGGGTAGGTATTTTACATATTACACCCACTCTATTACTTGATATTTTCCATTCTCATTTCTGCGCAAATTTTCTGTGACGACATAACGATCTCTTTCGTTACAGTCATAAAAAGTACGGCAGTTGTATCATATTTCAATTCCTGCAACTGTCGATAGCATAAATTTAAATACTGGTCAGTTATGGATCCCTTCCTGAGTTGTGGAATAAATGGCGTCTTCCTGGAGCGGTATAAATGGAGAAACTGATTTATTATTCATTATTGTGCGAGACTCTACCTCAACTAGTTTATGAACTGTATTTGAGTGTTAGGTGATTAATTGTAATAGTGCCATTGGCTTGGAGAAGAAAGAACATAATTGGGCAGGATTTATTATTTATTAAAATGAATACTTCTATAGGAGCACTGAGCAAAATATTTCGTAGGGAGTGAATTGGACTGGGCTACTGGGCTCCCAACACTCGGATGTAACACTACTTCGTTACATAGGTAATACACAGAGATTATCTGGCATATAATCAAAGAGATTGGATATACCTATAATAGAGGCAATCATAGGAAAAAATTACTTCATTCTTCTGAGCAGATAATGCTAACTACTACTCGGGCGAATGAACATGACACCTGGCTGACACTCTCGCTCGGAACTTGATGCTTCCCCCGCTCCCTGCGCGGCGCCCTCCATGTTTATTCTTCCTCTAATTGCGAAGCCTTATCATTACTTATCATTACCAAGTATTACAAGACCTCTACTCTATCAAGATTATCCAATTCCACGCTGTACTTTGCACAATCGTTATTCGAGCCAGGTTTTATGTGTACTTGATTTTAACATTAAAGTTTTTTTCTATCTATCTGTCTACTTCGGGTAAAATTGGCTGGTATGTATAGTATCATAGTACTCTGTGATATTACTAAGTGAAGATGGTAATGTGTCTACTGTCTTTTCTCTTCTCAATTAATAAAACTTAAATTATTATCAATGATATGAAAACCATATAAATAACCTGATGCAAATCCATAGGAAAACGACTAACGGCCACTGTTATCCAATTTTAATTAAATTTATTTTGACAAAATTTTTCAAGTTTTTTTGCCATATCTATGTTCAGTAACGGCAACTGAGTATGCGTATTCTTTTTCTGGTGATATAAAATTGACGGTGTATATGGCCAAATAGCATTGCCATCCAAGCCATGTCTTGGGCTTTACATCCTGGAAACTGACACCGTATTGAATCAGGTTGCTCCGACATGATATATGCTGATCCGAATCTATGCATCTAGGCTGAATACAATTTATTTCAATGCTGGAACCCATACATAAATCAATTTGGGTATCCCTGCCAAAACTTGTAAAATAATTTTTAATTCTTTTCCAACTTCTAGGTAAAGAGGACGGAGACCGTTTTCTTTCGATGTGTGCTTTTGGTATTTTAGGTGTTTTGCATTTTCCTAACTATTTCGGTATTTTTGTTATATTAGGTTGCATGAAATTTAAAAAAATATTTAAAAATAACACAGTGTTCGTAAATAACAGTTGTGCATTCAAAATAATCACAATAATTCTCACTGATAACTAATTATGAAGATTGCTCTTTACATTGCTTTTTAAAATAATTTGGCGTAAAAAAAAGCTCACATTTTTCATTTTGTTTGGGCAATCTTTTATAAAATAAAATTTACTAGTTTACATTCAGAAAAATATTTTCTTTGAAATTCAGGAGAAGTGTACAGTTTGCTCTTTTGCAGCAGCAGGTTTCGACTAATCGGTACCTTTTAGGTTAGTTTCCCAAAATGGCCCATGTCGAAAGCCATCGCAAGTTTAACACGGGACCATCACGGTCCCTGGATGGCGTCCACAATCACTTAAGAGCACATTATTGTGCGTATCACACGGGGCCCGCTGTTATCTTAATAGCCCTGCTTAGGATTGTGGGTCCAGGCGCGGACTACGAGGGTTGGACGGACACACGGAGGCTTAATTTGGACAGCCTTTGTTATAAGGCGAAATAAGATCAGTGTTATAATTTTGTAAGCATTTTTAAACTCTACCATAGGTTTTTTCGACATAGCTCTCAGGATTAGCAAGCTAAAGTGGCAGTGGGCTGGCCATAGATGCCAGAAACTAACCGCTGGAGCAGGCGGGTTCTTGAGTGGAGATATCTTGAGTGGAGGAGATAGCAATATCCGCAAACGTAGTGTAGTGCGCAAAACGAACGACAACCTACGAAAGGCAGCCGGTAAAAAGTGGAGCTGAAGCACTGAGCCGAAGACCGAGCTCAGTGGCGCGTTATGGGAGAGGCTTTTGTCCAGCAGTGGACTAAAGTGGGCTGATGATGATGATGATGACGATAATAGATTATTGTAAGTTTTAAACGTCGTATGGGCTCTCACTTTACCATAACCGTTGTGTGTGTTCAAGAACCTAAATTTCATCAGATAAAACTATTTTCATTTCTTTTTAAAAAACAATACAAATAGTTTCCTGAATTGACCTTTCCATCAAAAATCAAAACCGAATTAGATATGTTCTAGTGCTAAGTATAGCATACTATAATCTAAGATGTTCTAATATTAAGACGAGAAATTCAAAGAAACTTAATACTGTACAATTTTTAAGTCCGTATCTATCAAAGGACACATGTAATCCAAGTTTTAACCTATTCAATTACTAGATAGTAGGGGACAGAAAATATATTTTTACTTGGGGAGAAACATTTTAGTTGCTAGAATATCGCCACTAAAGTTGTAAGATAGTAGATAGTTACCGGAGTAACTTAGTGTTTCACGTCCACTTTACTTTAGATTAATTATTTTTTTCCTTTTTAACTTTAACTTAAAAAACAGAATAAAACTAAAAATGAATACGGTTCTATTAACATTTTACGTCGTTACAGTTAGCAACTTAAACAGCATATTTAATTTATCGTGATTATTCATGAGCTTTTGAAATCCCGATATGTTTGCATCTGCACAAATACTAAATGAATCCCATTGACACTGTTATAAATGTAATTAAATAGTGATCATTTTAATTCTCATTCCATAATTTTGATATTATATTTATTTTGTACAAAATACACTTTATTTACACCACTTGCTATTAATTAATATTATTTATTACTAAAAAATGGGTATATACGGGTACTTTGCCCGTGGACAGTGACCTAAATTCTGTGTTTTATTTATAATTTTAGATAGGCTAGATTTTTATTTTTATACCTAAGTAATTTTAGTTTTATTATGTTTCAGCATTAAGTTAGTAATAAGTTGTGTAAATAAAAAAGTATTTACCTACTTTAGAATAACTTACATTATTAAAACTAAACGAATTAGTAAAAAAACATTAATTACGTCTTATTTATTAATTTATTTACAACTTAAAAAGAGGTAAAAATATAACATGAAATTAAACTAGTTAATAACCGAAACAGCATCCTGAATACTTTTGGATGGGATGTACCACATCTCCGGCAATCAATGAGGTAAACTACTTCCTTTATTGATTACTCTCAGCACAATGGGCTTTCCTATCCAGTGCTATGATTTTTTTAATTAATTTTAATATGGATTTTTCGACGTCTGAAATAAAAAAAAAATATTTAAATAAAATTTTAACTTATCTCAGATCATAAAAATGTACCTACCTATACATATACAAAGTCACTGACCACAAGTCCAAAAGACCCAAAAGGCTGATGAATTACTAGATTAAATCATAAACCAAAATAGTTTATATAAAAACAGTATTCAATACAATATGTAGGTAGATAGATAGATAGATAGATAACTCTTTATTGTAAACCCCGGAGAAACATACACATTGAAACAAAAACTTATGCTAAACAACCAAAAATAAAAGAGGTTACAATGGGCGGCCTTATCGCTAAAAGCGATTTCTTCCAGGCAACCTTAGGATGGAGATGAGTAATATGAATTCGGCGTCTGGTCGGGTGAGTCATATTCTAAAAATACAATATATACATACGAATATATACACAAATACATAGATAAATACATATTTTATAAAAATAAAAAATAAAACTGTTAAAAACAAAAGGCAAGATAATACCACAAAGTACTAAGATATACACAAATAATACCTAAAATTGATACGTACTTAATATTAATGAACAACACACCTAATATTACACTTACTAATGTTTACGAAGACTGCAAATTAATTTTTTCAAGGTAGAAATCTTTAACCAGGCGCTTGAACACAGGTAGTGACTGCATTTTACGAATGGAGTCCGGTAACTCATTCCACAATTGAACAGATTGCACAGAGAATGAGTCGTGGTAGAACTTAGTGTTTGATTTAGTTGTGCTAAGTAGGAGTTTCCTGGATGACCTAAGATTGTTAGGATGAGAGCTGTGGAGAATGCTAAAGCGTTCTTTAAGGTAGACAGGGGTACAAGGATTGTACATAATATTGTGAAGGAGGGAAAGGATGTGAGCATTCCGGCGGAGACGAATAGGAAGCCACTTGAGCTGAGTGCGATACTCGGAGACGTGATCGTATTTTCGAAGGCCGAAAATGAATCGGATGAATACATTTTGAAGCCGCTCAAGCTTATTTAGCTGGTCCTCCCTAAGGTCGAGATAACAAGCATCGGCGTAGTCAAGAATTGGAAGAAGAAGAGATTGTGATAAGGCAACTTTGGTGGCAGTCGGCAGGAAATTGCGCAGCCTGCGTAGCGCCCCCACTGACGCAAATACTTTTTTACTTACTGATTGCAATTGCTGATCCCAAGTAAAACAACTATCGATGGTGATGCCTAGATTTTTTACTGATTTGCTGTAGGGTATGGTAACACCGTCAAAAGTGATTGGCGCTAAGGATTTCCAATCAACCCCACTAATCATTCGTGAGCTACCTGTAATGACCACTTGTGTTTTTGTAGGGTTGATTTTTAAACCAAAGGCTCGACTCCAGTCGCTGATACGACACAGATCGTGGTTCGTCGTGGCGACAGCATCGTTAAGCTGGCCAAGTGGGGACTGAGTATAGATTTGAAGATCGTCTGCATAGAGGTGGTAGGAAGAAGTAAGGTGCATTGAGATAGAATTAATGAAAACGGCAAAGAGAAGAGGGGAAAGTACGCCACCTTGGGGAACGCCGGCTGACGTGTCGCACCAAGACGAGTAAGTATCATCAATGCGGACCCGCTGCCGACGTCCGTGCAAATAATTGCGAAACCATTCAATCACAGGTGGAGATATGTTAAGAGAGCACAGGAGTTTGAGGAGAATATCGTAATCAACTGTGTTGAAAGCGTTACTGAAATCCAGAAGCGTCAGGATAGTCAGTTGACGATTGTCCATAGCAGATCTTATGTCATCTGTTATTTTGACAAGAGCAGTAGTCGTGCTATGGCCGGGTCGAAAACCAGACTGCAGGGGATTTAATAGGTTATTAGACGTCAAAAAGCAAGATAATTGACTGTGGACGAGACGTTCTAGGACTTTGGATAGGAAAGGAAGAATGGAAATGGGTCTTAAATCAGAAATGATAGCAGGATTGGATTTTTTGGGAAGTGGAATGATTTGAGCCTCTTTCCAGATACTCGGGAAAACACTGTAGTTGATGGAGTGATTAAGGATGTGACAAATTATGAATAGGATTTCATCAAGGATAGGGATAATCATGTTTCGGCTGATGGAATCACCACCGACCGCATTCGACGTAATGGATTTTATGCTTCTCCTAACATCACACTCCGTGAATTGATGAAAGACAAGGGAAGAGTAGTCAGGAGTCGGAAGCGAAGAAAGATTGGATAAGGTTCTATTTTTATCATCCAAAGATATGCTGGACGATGACGAGAAGTGCTGATTAAGTGAATTGATATCAAAGATACTTGACGTGATGTTTTGACGGGCTTTGCCGACTCCTAAAGTTCGAAGGAACTTCCAAACTTTTCCAGGATCCTGCCCTGAGACTGAGTCATGGATATGGTGACGTTGTGCATCCCTACACACCCTATTGCAGCGATTTCGTGATTCAAGATATTTAGTTTTATTGTGATCGGTAGGACGGATTTTAAATTTAGTCTTAGCAGTAGCTTTCCTAAGCATCAGCGATTTTATTTCATCGGTTAGCCAAGGAGATGGTGCGTGTTTGATTTTGATGGCTCTAATAGGTGCATGGACATCATAAAGCTGTGTTACTAATGAGTTGAAATATTCGACTTTAGCGTCAATAGAATCAGCCTCTAGTACAGGTGACCAGTCTATCCCCTTTGCATCACTACGCAAATTTTCTACATTCATGCCACCAAAGTTACGCTGAAGTAGGATTTTGGGCTTAGATTTTGGAGGACGAATTTTATAGGACAGAAAGATAAGATCATGGTAAGAGAAGGCATCCGCCGCGCATTGACCGTGCTTAACAACATGTTGCAGAGAAGAAACGAATATTAAGTCAAGTAAAGAAGGAACACAATTTGGAAAATGATGGGTAGCCGAGAGAGGGAGGATATGCATGTTGCAGGCTTTTATGAGGGATTCAAGGGAACAAGATCGTGAGTCTTTTTTGAGGAGACAAGTATTAAAATCACCCATTATGATAACGTGATTATAAGTGGGTAGAAGATCTTCAATTTGGTTTTCGAGAGAGGAGAAGTAGTTAATACGCATTGAAGGGCTATAATAGACTCCGAGAAGCAATTTTGAGTGAGAGAGCACTATTTCAATAAATAGGTGTTCACCAGCGTTGTCGGGAGGTGGTTGTGCAGACATACTAACAATTGAGTAGGAAATGTGAGAGCGGAGATAGATGGCTACACCACCACCACCACTACCAACTCTGTCGTTGCGAATTATGTGGAAGCCTGGAAGAGAGTAAGAGGTAGAAGCGAGACAAGGTTTTAACCAAGATTCGGAGACTAGTATAGCATGTATGTTGCGGTGGTCGAGAGACGCTAACATGTCAGGATAGTGTGCCGGAATGCTCTGGGCATTTATATGAATGACATTTAAATTCTTAGGTACATCCGAGAATTGTGCTGCTAAGGTATCGGAAAGTGAAGGCATACTGACAAAACTTTCGTCACTGCAACTACTGGTACATGTGCTGATCGAAGAAACAGAGAGATAATCGTCATTATCGCTGTCATCGAAAACATTAATCATGATTATTAATTTTTAGGTACCTAGGTATGTATGTTAAATAATAGTTATAATAATAATAAATATTAAATATATATTTTATAAACTAAGTTATAAATATTTATAATTATAAAAATACAATAATGCATATAATTTTATTTTATAGTGGAGTAAAAGTTACTACACTCAGAACTTACTACACTCCACCTGCCGGGTATCTGGACTAGAATAAACAACACTTAAACTTAAACTAAGCATGATGAACATGGTGAGTGGCAACAGAGAACACAATATTTTTAGATAAGTAAATTAACAAAAATCTACTGCCAAAACTACTGCTACGGCCAAAAGATTGGTGTCCAATCCAATATGGAGTGAACGCATTGTGACATTGAAACATTATTCGACGGTTATACAGATTGACAGTGACAGACAGTTGGTTATGTGATGAAAAATAAAACAAACATTATAGAGAATATAAAAGTGGCCAAAAGACTGGTGTTCAATCCAATATAGAATGAACGTATTGTGACATTGACACAAGTTACTATGACGTGACGTGATTAGATCTAAACAAACAAACAAAACAAAACGAACAATAGTGAAACTAAGAGTGGGTAAACTAATTAATTAACAATACAATGTGGGGACACAGTTAAAAACGACTGTCAAGTACCTACTACAATACGCTGCGCACTCACCAAACTGATACAATCGTATTACAACCTACTTCGAAGTGACAGCTCGCCTGGTCTTGCTGGTAGAAATCGTAGAGCTCTTCTTGCTGTCTTTAACAGCGGCCGAAGCCACCTTCGATGCTCCCATAGGCTGCGGTGGCGGCATAGCAATTTTTTCGAGCTCTTCTAAGCTACAAATACGATGCCGAGAGCCATCTGGCCCCAGAATATGTACAAAGCCATCTCTTGTCCAGCACTGCTTTACTCCGAAGCGCTGTCTTGCCGCCATAAATGCGTCATGTCGGGGTTTGGTTAAAAATTCCGATATCGAAATAGTGGACCCTTTCAAGTTGGTCTTGGCAAACCAGATCTTGTCACGCAGAACAACATCGCGCAGCTTGACGAGGATAGGGCGGGATTTCTCGCCGGTCACTGAGCGGCCCATCCTATGACAGCGGCTGATGTCGCTAGTAGAGAACTCCGCCAGCTTCAGTTGACCAACAACCATACCCGCTACAACTGTGGCCGTGTCCTCATCCTTCTTCTCCGGCAGGCCATGCAGTAGAAGAATCTTTCGGCGGCTGCGCATCTCCTGACTGTCCATTTGGCGCGCTAGCAAACCTACCTGGTGGTGGATTGAGCTAAGGCTCTTGAGGACGAGCTCCTTGAATCTTGCATAGTCCGAAGATATGTTATCCACGTCACCACTGGAGTTTGCTTGCTTCGCCTTCTGGAGTCGCTCTTCGAAATCTTGCATCCACTTCATGACCTCCTCCCTTGACTCATGGAAGTTCAGTTTATCCTCGTACATAGTGATTGTTGAGACAGAAGTGAAGTGATGTTATATTGATGGAGAAGGTGAAATAATGTTGGCAGGTGAAGTATGAACCTAATAAATGATTTTACTCATAAATTTGTGCACTATTTTCACATAAATCTATTTTATCTATTTATAGGTAGGTACAACGAACAAAAAATATTCCTCCCCAGCTACACTATTAAATTAATTATGATTAAAACTTCCCTTGGGAAATCTTGTAACATTTTTAATGACTAGAACATTGCACTTTTCACAAAAGAAGATCGCTCATCTGAAACCCGAACCTAGTTCGTAATGGCCTTAATATCGCTGAAGGCCTGCCCCGTTCCATTATCATTTAAAAAATGGTTTGATCCCCACCCTTCCCAAGAATTGAGCGAGCTCACAAATATTAAATTTTATTCTCTTCTTCATCTTCCTCGTAGTTTACTCACTACTCAGAATCCTAGCTAGTAGTAGTGCCGTCAACTTTATGTGATTAGAGAACTTTTAGCCTAAAATTGCACGCGCCTCCATGGCTGAAAATGGTAATGTTCCATATGCATCTGCGACACAAGTATAACCGTTTAGTGTAGTTGCTGAAACCCCCACTATAATACTCAAGCAAGCCAACATAAAACAAAATATGTTAGATATTGTATATATGTGCTTGTTATTATTACTAATAAAAATATAATATATGCTTTTTTAAGCATCAATAAATTATTGCCAAATTAATTATAATAATGCTCTTATAATAATCTAAGAAATATTTTTTTAAGATACCTATAACATAAAATAGTACATAACCCTAAGGATTTATACCTTAAGATAATACTATTCTGATGGTTAGACGCGCTTTCTCGCTCATAACGCGCTCCGTTTAATACGCCGTGAAACAACAACAAAATACTCATCGCCGCTGAGATTTCAGATATGTTCGTAGGCAAAGGCCTTATGGATGGGTTGGGAACACACCAATTTCTCCTATACTATATCATGCAACGCCCGCGATACCGTGGTGATCATTATCGTTATCTCGGCCGCTCCGGCGAATTTTAATTATTCGTCTTTTTTCAGTAAAAATGCAACGCTTTTATGATGGTATTCCAGATTGCTTTGAGTCGGCTAATGGCACGGTTACAACTTGATGAGGTAATGGATCTGGAAAAATGCAGAGCACAAAAGATAACAATTAATAAAACTTTCATTAAAATCTATCTAGTTTTTAAAAGTTAGGATTTTTTTTTAAATTTCTTTATATCTTAGTTAAATGATTTTACTGGTAGAGTAATTGCGCTTTACCCAAATGAACCACCATAAGAATGTTCTGAAATAAAATTTTAAATCAAAGTGTAATCAGTCTAATTTAAACAAATTGTTATTTGGCATCACGTCAATTAACGAAATTCCGAAACAACATCAACATTTTAGAAAAATCAAAAATATTTTCTAAAACTTGTAATTTATGTGAACTTAACAAAATTGAACATAATGGATCTAATATGATTAACGTTTTTTTTATACCGGAACAATCTTAAAATAAACTCGAAAGTATATGTTCAAAAGTCCGATTGTGTTTGTGCCAAAACTAGAAGTTCAAAAGTCGGTACCGCGTACCACTCCCGACTGGACATGACTATTACAACCAAACATTAGGGATTTGGAAAGACCAAAATTAAAACAAAATTACACAACTACCTACCAAAGGTAAAAAATAAAGATTTACACCAGTATTCTAAGTCAGTCCTCAAACTCAAAGTCACTTTACGTAAGTAGTAAAATGGCCGCTATACTATGGCTTTCGGCTATTACCTGACAAATTTCAAAAGTTAGTATATCCTTAAGTGAAAAAATAGTCTTATTCCGACTTGCACCAAACTTTTAAAGTTGCTAATACTTTACTCGCTTGACAGTTCTTAACGGTCAGAATCTGGACTGTTAAGAACTACCAAGCGAGTAAAGTAATTGCTTAGGGACTTTGACAGTTTGGTGCCAGTAGGCATTAGAATATCCGTATTCTAAGACTATTTTTAAGTTAACCTATCAAAAATTATAAAAATATACACAGAATTTAGGTCCACAGGCAAAGTACCCAAAAGGCTGGCGACGTTACCTCGTTGAATAGCGATGCTAATTTTCTGACCC
Source organism: Lobophora halterata (assembly GCA_932526365.1). Taxonomy (NCBI): domain Eukaryota; kingdom Metazoa; phylum Arthropoda; class Insecta; order Lepidoptera; family Geometridae; genus Lobophora; species Lobophora halterata. The sequence continues at coordinate 8,162,084 of OW052012.1, forward strand.
AGCAGGTAAGTGCCAGCTCTTTGGTACCTATTTTTAACAAAAAATACTTCAACCGACTTTAAATTAACTAATAAAATATTTTTTTACGTGTAAAATGTTTCTATAATAGTACGATGATACACGGCTTTTTTACACGCTACACGCCAGCGACTTCGCTTGTAGCGTGTAAAGTCGCCCAGTGTCATCGGCATTTTTACAATCTACTTGTTGACAATCCTTCCCAAATGCTAACACGCTCACACACTAGCGTTTAAAAACGTCAGTATTTAGTATTCAGTATTTTTATTGCAGTCAATAAGTCTTAGTTTTAATTGTTTACAAGGTTACACAGAACATACTCATAGAACATATTGAACCCTAAAATAGGGCATGGCAACATTAGAGCAGGAGCGGACCGAATCACAAATCAATTTTACATACCTAATTATATAATTTTTCAAGTATTAAATCTCAAATTTGTCGTTAAAAAATTCTTGTATACTACAACAATCAGCTTGTTAAAAAAGCTTGTGTGTCATCGACGCTTTTAGTGTAAGTGACACTTAACTTACTGTTGACTTTAAAGTTCTTTATAGTTAGTTAAATAAATTAGCAAAATTATTTTCATTGATATTATCCGGTATTTGCCAACTCATGGTTACCCGAAACAAAAACTACTCGTTTGGTGTTGGTCACTCAGCATTTTCCTTTTGCCTGGAATCCTTGTATAGCAGGAAAGGGTTAACTGGAACGCTGCAAAGAGTAAAGTGGAACATGGTTTTGTTATTATATGCTATTTTAGTTAAGAGTTTGTAATTTAGTTAAAAGTACGCGACCGTGTTCGGTCAGAGCTATAGGTACCTAAAATAGAGAACTTTTTTTTTTCAAATTATTTTTTTTTATTAAATGACAAAAGTTTACAAAGTATACAAATACAAAAGTTGCAATACAAAGTACAAACCAAACCAGTTGTTGCTTACCGAAACTTCGAACTTAGAACATTTTACTTTTTTGTATTTTTTTTTTCTTTTTTGTTGTTAACGTCAATAACGTATTTTTAGATTGTGGTTATTCAAGTGTGGTGATTTTTTTGATTCGCAAATATTAGAATAAAATTATACAAATAAGGTTAATCAAGTGTGCGTAAGTGTATATTGCTTAATTTTAATTTCAAATATAATTTCGTAAAAAGATGCAAAACATAATCAGTAGAAAAATAAAATGTAGGCATGTAAATATATTAAAATAATTTAATTATGTGTTAAAATTTTAATTGATTGTATTAGTTTTATCGTAAATTTATTTGATAGTACTATTATTGTAAAGTTCTCTGCATCGTTTAAGATTTGATTAATTAGGTATAAATTATAAAAAAAAGACAGATTAACCCTATCTACTTGTATAATCTGTTGTAAGATCCAGAACACTTTTCTCTGCCTATAAAATTCACACAGCAAAAAAATATGTTTGTTAAAAATATATTATACATGATTTAGAAAATTTAATCGTAAATCTACCCTATTTTCTTGCATGCAACCCAGCGCCCGCCGGTCTTTCGATATCTATAGTATAGGGACAAACCACTGTGCGTCGTCCCGCGTACCGTTGCGTAGCGCGGAGCAGTGTGAGAATCGTTTTAACCGGAACTTAGCGAATCTCGAGATCTCGAGCACGGCATAAATTATGTAAGCCTGGTTTATCTCGTTTCTTACATCCAGTCTTTGCTTGTGGTGTTTTCAGCTTAGGGAGATAAAGATAAGCTACTGGGCACGTTTGGTAGGTACTTAATAATGATTTATGGATGGAAGGGTTAAAATACAGCTTCTGAAAATTTTGTTGTGCATTTACCTAAACTTTAATTGTATACAGGGTGAATTTTTTAACTGGGCTTGGATACCCAATCCCTAAGTATGGAGAATATCGAAAAACGCTCAAGGGAATTGAAATAGATGATTTAAAAAAAACACCCTGTATTATTACGCTATAATTGATTGTCGCTTATTAGGATCAAATTCTGGGAAATAATGTTTGATAGCAAACTTGGAAAGGTCTTATTTTTTAAGAAAACCAATGTCAAGTGTTGCTTTTTCCTAAGGAGCCCTGGATCCGGCAATGTAATGTAAAGGCGACGACGCGAGTAGCTTATTGCTCTCAAAATCCAAATGCAGCCGATAGCCTGCTCAAATACAAATACATATACATCTAACTACGAATATGATAATTATACACTACTCGATATTAATTTCCAAAAAAAATAATACGTATTGTCAGTTGCCGGTACTGAACACAGATATGGCAAAAAACATAAAAAAAATAAGTTTTTTTTTCTGTTACTGTTACTGTTACCGTTACTCGTTTTTTTATCGCCTTGCGTCAATCAGTACGCATTATTAATAATAGTATAAGTTTCATTTATCGTTTGGAAAACTCGGGTACCTACTACCTAGAGAACCAGCTTGCAAAAGCTCGGCTCGGGCGCCGCACTCACCCCGCTGTCACTCTGCCGTTTTGTAGAAACCAAAAATTCTGACTGCACATATATGTAGTACCCCTTCTGCTTGAACCAGGACACTCGAATAAATTGTCCTTTTACTCATAATAAATAGGCTTACAACCTACACAAGAATAATCGAGGGTAAATAACCAAAACATTGACCTCCTGTTTTGAGTACGCGCACCTCACCTAATCGCACAGATTAAATCCAACTTGAATATGCAGGAGGACGGAGGTCCCAAAGCAGTATATATTATTCATTCACAATGATCACAACATTTTGTTTTTGTTTACTTCAGCTATTTTCACAGCATTTTGTTCTACGGTAGACTGTTTGTGTAGTGTAGGACGCCCTCCGGCCAGATGGGGTGATGATCTGCGAAAGGTTACAGGCAGAAGATGGTTGCGGCAAGCCGTAGACAGTGCGCGATGGCGCTCATAGGGAGACCCGTTTTTGACGATTGACGACACCGTGGCTAAGTTGGTAGTGACCCTGCCTACGAAGCTTGATGTTCCGGGTTCGATCCCCGGCCGGGGCAAATATTTGTGACGAACACAAATGTTTGTTCTCGGGTCTTGGATGTTGTGATGTCTTGTATGTGTCCATGCCACCTGAGACACAGGGAATCCTAGTGTGAGTGTGTGAATGAATGAGTGAATGAATGTTAACATGGGAGAGGCCTGTGTCCAGCAGTGGACAGTGCTATTAGGCTGATGATGATACTGTTGTAGGGGGATTTTTTGTGACTAGGCACTCCTGATAACCAAAACAGTGCTATATTGAAATAGCGCTCGTCTATATTGAGACATTTTTTTGGTCAGTCTCGAAAGCCCAGTAATTTCACTAGATACAGTCTCTTTTAAACCGGAACACAGTATTGCTTACACATTACTGCTTTGCGGCAGAATTTCTGACGGCATCCTGCAGGGCGCATCCCAACGATAAAATTGTGGTAGGTATTTTTGTTACAGAATAGAGTTTTTTCACGCAAAAAAAAAGTACCTATCTAATTTTATTTTAATAAGCCCCTAGTAAGAAACCTCGTCTAAAACAGCTTTAACTTCAACTTTTCTTTAGAGCCTTAAAGCCAAAAAGCATAAGTTCAAGATCAGATCAATTTAATAGTTGTTTTCAAGATGAGATCAATTTGATTGCTCTACAAAAGTTCAAGACATAATTACCATTAAAATAGAGATAGACAAAGACCATAATTTAACCTAGGCAAATCATTAATTAAGACCAAACTCCTCAGATCCCTAACACTGAACCCGTTTAAGCTTTGTAAGCTAAGCGTTCAGAACAGAAGATCAACATTGGAATTGATTCGTGTAACTAGAGCGCACAGTTTACAACTATAAGCTGAATGGATACCTCTATAGATTACCTAATTTATAAACTTGCTACTCCTCGCGGTTTCGCTCGAAAGATATCGAGATAAACAGTAGCCTATGTCCTTTTCTACTTTATACACTACACTCATATCGAATTTCAACTCAATCGGTTCAATAGTTTTGGCATGATTGAGGAGCAAACACATTATTCATTCACCAATTGAGATACAATAACTTTGTTGTAGTTTCTAAATTAAATTAAATATATATACATATATATTCTGATAGTCACTAATTATAGAACTATAGAAGATTACAATATACAGGATGGAAAAATTAAAATAAATAAGTAACTATAACTACAAAACAGTGATTTTTAATGATATTGTAATTTCTCTACCTATGCCAAATAAACACTTTTTTCTTTCTTTATTCATAAAGATACCGTTATTATTAACCTTAAAGCAGAATACAAAGGTATGCCGCCAAAGTACCCTTTTGGTAAAACCCCATCCATTCCGCGGTAACCGCAGTTCGCTAAAAGGCCATATTTCCACTGAATTATTTGTAAAGAGCCTTGTTCCTATGATTAATACTTGGGCAAACAGATGAAGGGCTCAGCTCTGCTTTAGCGTAAATTGTCGGGCTCTCCCATATTTTATACTTACCCTACCTCTGATTGAGTTACAAACTTCGGTTCATGAAAAATTGCTGGCTGCGGCTTTGCTAGTAGCGGGATATAATGTATCTTTCGTCCATTTTCGAGTTCTAATATACATTTATGCTAAAGTTTTGACACATAGGTAAAAAAATTGTGAACAAAAATATTTTATTCAAATTTCACATGCATATTTATAATGTTTGGAGGCTCTTTTGGTGAGTTTGATAAACCTGTGTTAATTTAATTTATATTAATTTAATTTTATTGTTCAGTTCAGTTGTTTGAGCGTTATTGATTTTCAAATCCATCTTTGCAATATTTTGCATTTATAATTATTTTTAATATTGGACATAAGGTTGGATAAATATAAATATTATATTAAAAAAACTGAATATCTAGGTATTGCCCACATAAATTTTGAAAAATTATTAAGTATAATCATAGTTCTAACAGCAAAGTCAGTCACTGATTCAAATGAAAAGAACATTACCTCCTTTGGTAGATAATGCTACCAAGGGAGGTAATGTTGTATGAAACTCCCTAGGGTTGTAATGTGATTTGAATTTGGAACGTCAAATTCGTGTGGAAACTCGTGGAAAACTCTAAGTAAAAGAACGCTCATATGGCATTGTAAAAAGGTTTGTTCTGAAATCGAACTGGCCACTCATAAAAAAAAAGGCGGGACTTCAAAGATTGTAAAACAAAAGACGGTGTTGGCTGTTGAGTTCGGAGCCCTGGATTTTTATCGCCTCGCAGAAGGTGTGAAAAGTAGAGTATGCTCCTCTGAGATAAAGCCTGTCTTCGTCTTGGGCAGCTTGAACCCCTCGCGTCACTCAGGACTCTACATAACTCCCTCGCTTCGCTCAGGAGTTAACTGAGTCCCTCGTTAGCTCCGGGTTCAATATACCACTCGCGACATAAGACACTGCTTTATCCCCTTAATAGTGCATAATCTACTATTAAAATTAGTTTCCTTGTCAAAACAAATGAATTAATGTATCTCACTATCCATAACGTTACATTATGTACCTCACCAGTGCAAGTTTTTAAAAATAAATTTATCTTATTTCAATAGTAATAAATAATTTTATAGACATATCAATTCAGTTACAATAAATATACACATACACCCCAGCATTAATCTTTCAAGAATTGGATATTCCCTTGCCTTCCCAAATTTCCTCCATTCCGTTTTCTTACCAGTTTTACGTATCCACAGTTGTCAAGCTACGGTTTTAATATCGTCAAACCACCTCACACCTTTGTGTTGTTGTAAGTAAGTACAGTAAACTAGAAATAAATACCACATTACTCCTACTCAAAGAACGTTATTTGGCTCTCAAAAAATTCTGGATCAAAGTGAGGTGCAAAAGTCTGGAAGCATGCCGGAGAAATCTGGTCAAATGCTCTTCTATAAGTCCTCTTCACCAAATCAGATGCTCTTTCTCCAATCATCACAACAGGAGCGTTTGTGTTTCCAGTTGTGATTGTTGGCATGACGCTGGCATCTATCACCCTTAGTCTATTGACTCCGTAGACTCTTAGCTCATTGTCTACCACAGAAGTGCTTGGATCTGGACCCATTTTACATGTGCCAACAGGATGATATACTGTTATTACCAAATTAAAAGCAATACATCTCCAATAGTCAAAACTGTCTACTTCGAATGGATCGCAGGGTGGCAAATTTATTCGCCCAACGTATGCATTTATAGATCTGTAGTAAGGCGTATTGACAATCCTAGTCAATAATTTGATGCCTGCTGCTGTTTTATCCAAATCATTCAGGTCGCCAAAATAATTGGGGAAAATTAAAGGACTATCTTTTGGATCATTAGATCTTAGAGTTATAACTCCTCTCGATAAAGGACGCAACAGATGGAAACGGAAGAGATGCAAGCCGTGGTTTCTGTTTTCTTCAACTACTGAATCAATGACAGAGTCTAAGTATCTGCCAACAAGTTCAAAACGCTCACGAGCTTCCGAAGAATTTCGTTCAAAAAGCTCGATATGGCTTTGAAACTCTGAGTACGTATTTTTATCATCTTCGGAGAAGAAAACCGTAATAGCATCGGGTAATGAGCCATAGTATCCAGAGCGATTGTAGAGATACCTGATAGCTTCAAAATTTCTCTCAGCTACGTCGAGTAGACCAGGTTCATCTCCATAAATAGTGACTGGAATAGACAAATGATCTTGAAGGTTGCGCCCAACCATGGGTGAATCAACAATACATTGAATATTATTTGCTTCCAAATCGTTTCTTGGCCCTATTCCAGAGAGCATCAAAAGTTGTGGTGTGTTTATTGTTCCAGCACTTAAAATGACTTCTTTATTTGCAAATACTCTTTTTTGTATACCGTCTTGTTCTAATTCAACTCCAATAGCTTCATTTGTATTTAGATCTATTATGACTCTAGTAACAAGAGTATTTTTCATTATTATCAGGTTATTTCTATCTTGAACCGGGATCAAGTATGCTTTAGCAAGATTTTGTCTGACACCATCAGCAGCATTGCATGTTATATGTCCGGAGCCATGAACATTGGCTGCATTCAGATCAGAAACAGTTTTATAACCTAAGGCATCTAGTGAGTTAAGTATTTCATCGAGTGTTTCCTTATTTGTATTATTATAACGGTTGATTACAAGCGGCCCGTCATGGCCATAACTTTTTCTTATAATTGGATCATTCAGTAGCTCTTGGGCCTGTAGATTTTCAGCTTTTTTGAAGTAATCCTCAACAACACAAGGATGCCAATCTAAGTTTCCATCATCGAACCATTTTTGGTAATCCAGAGGATGTCCTTTTATGTATATCATAGAATTAGAACCGCTGGAACCTCCTAACATCTTCCCTCTTGGCCAAGGTATGCTTCCACCTACACTAGCTTGATTTGTTCTTCCGTCATTTGTGGTTGTATAATTCCAATCGTATTTTGTATCAAGTACGTCTCTTCTGAGAGCTGGCATCTGAAATATAGATTTTAGTTTGTTAAGGTCAAAATTAAGGGTTGTATCTTTTTTTTCTATAATTTTTTTAACAAAACTTTTTTACTCACAATGCTTTCTGCTGGTGGGTCGTCTCCTGCTTCAAAGAGAAGTACTCTCCAATCATTCTCTTCACTTAATCTGTTAGCTACTATTGATCCTGCTGTACCAGCACCAACCACAATGAAATCGAATACTTCATTATCTGTTTTAACAGAAAGAAAATGTTTTATTATCTTTTGCATTTTATTATACTTTGCTTGTGAATCTAAAAATAGGTAAAAAAAGGAGGTAAGTAGTCGCAGAACTAATAATATTTAGCTCTTATACTATACAAAAAATCCATCCTAGACTAAACTGTAAACACCTTTTAATTGTATTGTAAAAGAAAATCTTTAGTTAATAATCAGGTACTGTTATTGTTGTTTTCAGAGGAATGAAGAACACTTGTGATCAACAAAAGTATGTGGTTATGTTGATCACAAGTGTACTTCATTCGAGTTAGCGTTTACGCCACTTATGTTTACATAAACGGGACAGTTATTTGATGAAAATAATAGTTATTGTTTTCTTCTACAGATTGCTTCTGGCTAGTTAACAACTGCAGACTACAGTTATTAAAACTTGGTTACTAGAGCAAACTTACCAGAGTTACCAGCATCTTGACCATCGGGTGGCCAGTTTTCAGTGACTAACCTTACCAGTAACATGACTATCGGGTGGCCAGTCGTCAGTGAGCAACCTTACCAGCAAATTCATCATTGGGTGGCCAGTCTTCAGTGACCAACCTTACCAGTAACATGACTATCGGGTGGCTAGTCGTCAGTGAGCAACCTTACCAGCAAATTGACCATTGGGTGGCCAGTCTTCAGTGACCAACCTTACCAGTAACATGACTATCGGGTGGCCAGTCGTCAGTGACCAACCTTACCAGCTAATTGACCATCGGGTGGCCTGTTGTCAGTTACCGAACTTACCAGCAACTTGACCATTGGGTGGCCAGTCGTCAGTGACCAAACTTACCAGCAACTTGACCATTAGGTGGCCAGTCGTCAGTGATCAGACATTGCGCTGCTGAGAAAAAATTAAGAGCTGACGCGAAGATTTGGGGAGCAACGCCAACAGACAGGAAGCATGTTCCATTTGATGAACTGGAATATAAATTTATAATTTTGTACCTGTCCTTTACTTTACTTGCTTTATTCCTACTTGCACCAAACTGTCAGAGTCCTTAAGCAATTACTTTACTCGCTTGGTAGTTCTTAACAGTACAGATTCTGACTCTTAAGAACTGTCAAGCGAGTTAAGTTGTTGCTTAGGAACTTTGAAAGTTTGGTGCAAGTCAGCATAAGAATAGCCCAGTGAAGTTTTAGCGAAGTCTAAACAATAAAAAGATTCGAATTTTGACAAAATTGTGTGAATAAAGTTAGTATGTAAAATTTAATATTATTTTCTAAAATAAATAGATACTCCATTAATATTTAAGGAAAAGTTTAAACAGTTTTTAAACTTACGAGCACGACATAGTTATATATTATTTTTAACTTAATAATATAATAAACGCTTGTAGTTTTTCACACAAAAACTCTACAACTGAATTAATAGTTATGGTTTAACAAAGAAGTTGATTAGATTAATTATTCAAATGAGCATTTCAATAAGCTAATTTCATAGATATACAATTCAAATATACTTATCATAGTAGTTAGCGTATGCTATATTAAAAATAAAATTATCATAAGTAATATTAATAAATAAGGTACTGTGTATTTAATACAAGGCACAATTTCACAAGGTGCGTAACCTATTGAATTTATATCAATAATTATGAATTGGAAATCGACATAAAAACTGTAAATTGGGAAACTTTATTTGTATTTATAATTTATTAGTTATCTATGTCATACATTATTTTATACCTACTTAATAAACATGTAGGTATTTTAACCGACTTAAAAAATAGGAGAAGATTCTCATCGATTAAGGAATTTTGTTAATTCGCATAGCAAAAGAAGTTGCGTCAGTTTGTCAAGATATAAACGTGTTTATCCAGCTCATAAACTATATCTTTATCTAATTGCAGCTAACTCTGTTCAGTAGTTTTGGCGTGATTGAAGAAACAAACAGCCATATACATAGGTACCTACATATTTATCCATCCTCACAAAATCGGCAATCATAACATACATACGTAGTTAATTATCATTTGGATTGTTAACTACTGAAACTTTGTAAAAAATTTAGGTATTTAATAAAAAAAAAGTTTTTCTTGTATTAATTTTATTTACCAAGCAAAATAAAACTCACTTAACATTTCTTACAGACGCTATAACATTTTCGAAACAACGAACGATAACTTTGTTTCACTAAGTCTGCTCCTCTTTCCCCAATCATGATGGACGGTGCATTCGTATTTCCGCTAGTAAGAGTCGGCATGATACTAGCATCAATGACACGAAGACCCTTTACTTTATGGACTCTCAGCTTACTGTCCACAACAGCAATATTTGCATCATGGCCCATTTTAGATGTACCTACAGGATGGTACACAGTCAGCACCATATTCAGACATACACATTTCCAATATTCGACGCTATTCAGCTCAAGCAAATCACAAGGAGGCCACTTTAATCTTCCTAAGAAAGCATTGATAGATCTAAAATACTCCGTATCCACAATTCTGGTGAGCATTCTGATTCCTGAAGCGGCAGCATCTAAATCTCTGGGATCTTTGAAATAATTTGGATAAATGAGCGGGTGATCTTTGGGATTGTTGGTGTTCAAAGATATGTTTCCTTTAGAATAAGGATGAAGAAGATTAAATAAGAAATTGAATAGCATATACTTTTCATTTAAATCTGCTACTGAATTTGCAACTGAATCTTTATATCTATAAACATTGGAAAAAGATAATCGTGCTGATGATGAATTCCTCCAATGTATTGCAATATGGTTCTGGAAATCCGGGTAAGATGCATTCTTGAAAGTGGAATAAAAAGCTAGAATATCAATCAAAGTGCTTTGACTTAATGCATGTTTAAAAAGGTATTCAAAACTCTTAGCTGGTACTTCGGTTTCAGCTGGCCCATTTCCGTAGATCGTTACTGGTATGATGCAATGATCTTGAAGATTCTGTCCAACCATTGGCAAGTCAACTTTAACATTGATATTTTTAGATTGAAGGTGCTCTTTTGGTCCAACGCCTGACAGCATGAGAAGTTGAGGTGTATTAATTGTACCTGCACTGAGAATGACTTCCATTTTTGCTTTAAATGTCATTGTTATCCCATTTCTATCCACTTTGACCCCATATGCACGTTTGGTTATTTCATCAATCAAAACTTCAGTTACAAGAGTGTTTTTAATCACTTTCAAATTGCGTCTATTTTGTACTGGACTTAAATAAGCTTTAGCCGAGCTCTGCCTTATTCCATTAGCTGCTGTTACTGTTGTTATTCCAGAGCCCAATACATTCGCTGTATTTAGATCGATGACCTTCTTTATGCCAACTTCATCCCATGAATCAATTATATATTTTGACAGAAGTCTATTAGTATTGTTGAATCGGTTTACTACTAGGAAACCATTGTGCCCATATTCTTCACTTACTTCTGGATACTCCAGTAAACCTTGATTTTGTAAATTTTCAGCTTTTTTGAAATACTTTTGCACAACTTTTGGATGCCAATCTTTGTTGCCAGCGTCATACCATCTCTGATAGTCGTCACTATTTCCTTTGACGTACAGCATACCGTTGATGCTGCTACTTCCTCCGAGCATTTTTCCTCGAGGCCAAGAGATTGAACCATTAACATTGGCTTGGTTTGACCTTCCATCGTTAGTTGTGAAGTATTGCCAGTCATATTCACTTCTATTAACACTTCTGTTCAGTCCCGGTAGCTGCAAGTAAACCTTTTATTAGTCTTATTTCCATATTCCATAACATAAGTACGCCTACTTTAACATCTCGTGTGTGATCTCTTACCATCAGGAGAGCACCTAGTTTCACCACTTCTTTGCATTAAAAAAAAAATATATATAAAAAATATCATCAAATATGTATAAAAGGCTTAGTCCTGACTGCCTAACTGACAGATAACATAAATGCTACCCAATTTATAAACCAATGGACATAGAGACTTGAAATTACGAGGGTCTATGGTTGGTTATACCTTGCGAAATGTCTCATGCAAAGTGTGAAAACGATACCCAAAGACAATCAACTTACGACGCTTTCCAGAGGTGGATCGTTACCAGCTTCGATGATAAGCACAGTCCAGTGCTTGACTTCACTCAGCCTGTTTGCCACCACACACCCTGCGGATCCTGCTCCCACTATTATAAAGTCAAATTTTTCATAATCTGAAAGCACAACCGCCTTTTAAAATATAGTGTTAAGTACACCTGTATTTTGTTCAATCAAGATCTCAAAATTCCACTTCAAAATATGAAATGTGAAGGTTGGTTTGTAAAAAATTAAAGATTTTTTCCTACATCCATAGGTTTAATTAATCATACCATAGGTACTAAATCTATTCAGTAAGCTGGAAATAGTGTATTATATCGATTCTACTGCTAGCATAAGCATAATCAGCATATAATATACAGCTGGAACTCAAGCCTGCTCTCGGCTAAGAAAGCGAATGGGTCTTAATCCATCACGCAGATCCATTGCGGATTGGTGGATGACACATACCACAAAACATTGTTCTACTACTAAAATACTAGGTATTATCTACTGCCTTTCCTCGCGACATACAATACTTAGTGTTAATCATTGCATAATATACAGTCTCACTTCCAAAGTAAGGTACGTTTTGATGTTAGCTCAATCTAAGAGTGAAATGGTGAAATGGGTATTACGTACTGTAAACATTAGCATCTGGAGGCCAAAACTCATTAATGATAAATTGTGTTGCAGCGAAGAGGTTGAGCGCTGCCGAGGAAAATGAATCTGTAGTGACTGTCAGTACTGGACAAGTAACATTGTCAAAGCTGAAACATTCATTTTAAGAAATTTGAGCTACCTATAGATCGTTTGCAACGGTCTATGGGTGGCCCAATTGTTTCCTTTTGTAAAATTTTGTAGTAGTTAGTGTAATAAAAAAAATATTTTAATTGTTCATAAAGTATAAAGAAAAATATGGAAGCTAGTAAAATATTGGAATGAAAAAATCAGGGTTAGGAAAGATAATAAGAGGATACAAAGTTGTCAATAAAGCTTGTTATATATATAAAACTAGCATACACCGCCACCATGAAATAAATTTTCTAAGTATCGTTTTACGTTTGTTTAGGCTGTGCATTAGTTAGCTGAAGTGGCAGATTGGTGAAGTGACGATCTGCAGATAATTAGTTTTATTATTTTTCAATAAACTTACCACGACATTTCATGAGAGACCTGTGTCAACAGAAATGAGAGTTTAAATACAACGCCTTACCTAAATTCATCCAATTAACTCCATTGACTTTATTAATTATACGTACGTATAAGTAGATAAGCTTAATTAGTCAAACCAATGAAAAACGCGCGAGAGCGTCGCTGAAAAACGTTTATAATATAAATATAGTAAATAGTCCGTGCAGGCTAAGTTTTCCCAGCTAACGCGAGCTGTGAGGCATTCTGATTGTTTTCTCAAGTATCTAAGTAAATAAGTAAGTGAATCCTCTCAGACGACTGCCTACTTTGGTGGGTCAGCTCTTTTTACCCCAGAAGGTATACTAAATTCACTGAAACACAATAGAATTTGAAGATTTTCTAAGCACCACTATTAGGTTCACCCACCACTCTCAAGATTAGACTTCTCTGCAACGGAGCGACGAAATCTACTCCTAAAATTTGGTTGAATATATTTTGTAAAAACCAGATGCAAACCAGATGCACGCATTGCGAGCATGCTAACGTGGATGAAAAACCAAAATTTTGTAAATCCAGATTCTAAACTACATATAATGTATCTACTTTTATTTAGGTTCGACGTGATATTATAATGTATCTACTTTTATTTAGGTTCGACGTGATATTATTTTCATTATAGACACAAAATAGGTACTAAATTATAAGGTGCTATAAGTAAAGTTTGTCGTATATTTGCATAGTAATCTAGAACTAAGGACCTAGCTTGGTGTAACCAATTCAGAACTCAAAGATGTCACCTGTAAAGAAGGGCCTCAAACAAACTAAATGTTTTTTTCATTTAAACCGTAAGTTTGTTTCACCAAATCTGCGCCTCTTTCTCCAATCATAGTCGCCGGTCCGTTTGTATTTCCACTGGTGATGGTTGGCATGATACTAGCATCAATGACACGAAGACCCTTTACTTTATGGACTCTCAGATTACTGTCCACCACAGCAGTATTCGCATCAGGGCCCATTTTAGATGTACCCACAGGATGGTAGACAGTTAGCACCATGTTCAGACATACACATTTCCAATATTCAATGCTATTCAGCTCAAGGTGATCACAAGGAGGCCACTTTAGTCTTCCTAAGAAAGCATTGATGGATCTAAAGTACTCCGTTTCCACAATTCTGGTAAGCATTCTTATTCCTGAAGCAGCATTATCTAAATCCCTGGAATCCTTGAAATAGTTTGGGTAAATGAGTGGGTGATCTTTTGGATTGCTCGTGCTAAGAGAAATGTTACCTCTAGAATAAGGATGAAGAAGATTAAATAAGAAATCGAAGAGTACATACTCTTCGTTCAATTTAACTACTGAATGAACTACTGGGTTTTTATATCTGAATAAAGTGGAAAAAGCAGAGCGTGTCCTTGATGAATTTCTCCAAAATATTGAGAGATGGTTCTGAAAGTCTGGATAGGTGGCATTTTTCGAAGAGGCATAAAAGGCTAAAATATCCGTAAAACTGTTTTGTGCTAAAGACCCTGTACGATTGTAAAGGTATTTGAGTGCATCGAAGCTTTTTTCGGCTAGATTTGGTTCAGCTGGTCCATTTCCGAAGATTGTCACAGGTATAATACAGTGGTCTTGTAGGTTCTGTCCAACCATCGGCAAATCAACCTTGACGTTGATATTTTTCGACTGCAGGTGCTCTTTTGGTCCAACGCCTGACAGCATCAGAAGCTGTGGTGTGTTTATGGTACCTGCACTTAAAATTACTTCCAGTTTTGCTATGAATATCATTATTTTTCCATTCCTCTCTACTTTTACGCCGTACGCTTTCTTTGTCGTCTTATCGATCATAACTTCGGTAACGAAAGTATTTTTCAACACTTTTAAATTAGCTCTGTTTTTCACTGAATTTAAGTAAGCTTTAACTGAACTCTGCCTTACTCCATTACTTGCAGTAACAGTAATTATTCCTGATCCCAAAACATTAGCTGTATTCAAATCAATGACTCTCTTGATTCCTATCTCGTTCCAAGAATTTATAACTTTTTCTGTCATTTCTCTATAAGTGCTATTAAAATGGTTTATGACAAGTGGTCCATCATATCCATATTGTTCACTTACTTCTGGATACTGCAGTAAATCTTGGTTTTGAAGGGTTTCAGCTTTCTTAAAGTATTTTTGCACAACCTTAGGATGCCAGTATTTATTGCCAGCGTCGTACCATCTCTGATAGTCGTCACTATTTCCTTTAACATAGAGCATAGCGTTTATGTTACTGCTCCCCCCGAGCATTTTTCCTCGTGGCCAACTGATCGATCCATTAACATTTGCTTGGTTTGACCTTCCGTCGTTTGTTGTGAGGTATTTCCAATCATATTTACTTCTGAATACGCCTTTGTCCAAATTTGGAATCTGTGAATTATATTTATCCATTTTGGGATATATATTATTATAATTATATAATATACTCGTAAAGCAACATCTATGAATACTTACTTAGTATAGTAATATCTTGTTAAAGAGAATAACTTACGATGCTTTCAGCAGGTGGATCGTCACCAGCTTCAATGATGAGCACAGTCCAGCGCTTTACTTCACTCAGCCTGTTTGCTACTACGCATCCTGAAGTGCCTGCTCCCACTATTATGAAGTCGAATTTCTCATAATCTGGAAAGACAATGCCTCATTTACTAATAAATTATCGAATTAGATAATCATAAAACTTTCGTTGTCTGCAAAACGGGCTAATAAGCTCAGAAGGTTTTTAGAGCATGGTCCCGAAAAGCCCGTCTGAAAGCTTATTTAAACGTAGGCGTAAAAATTTAAATTAAAAAACATAATTTGGAGATAATAATTGGCTTGCAAGAATATTTCAGGCGCAATAAAGCTGATATTGCGCCCAATATTGTGACAAATAACCGAGGTACACAGCGATAGTTTTTCAAGCCAGGATAGCTAGGAAATTCTCACTAGCTTAGAACCCAGACCAGCCTAGAAACGAACATAGTTCTGTTTACACAAAGCCAGAGGTGCTAGAATAAACATAAACATAAACATTCACACACTCACACCCCTGCACTAGGATTCCCTGTGTCGCAGATGGCATGGACACATAAAAGACATCACAACATCCAAGACTCGAGAACAAACATTTGTGTTCGTGACACAAATTTTTGCCCCTGCCGGGGATCGAACCCGGAACACCAAGCTTCGTAGGCTACCAACTAAGCCACGGTGTCGTCAAAGAATGCTAGCTTACTATCACTATCTTGCTATCCTGGCTTGAAAACCTAGCCTCGTCATTACAGTTAGTTTTATTTGAAAATTCCAGTATTAAAATCTTAAAGTCAATCAGCAAGAACTAGTTATGATTTAGTTAAGTTTTGTTTGGATTCAGATCTGTACTCTTTTTAATCATTTAAATGTTTAGAACTCACTGCATACATCTGCATCTACTGGCCAATCATCGGTGATGAGACACTGGGCTGCAGCGAAGAATTGAAGAGCAGAGGAGAATGTTTCCTGAGCAGTTCCTGTCGATGGTACTGGACACGTATTGTTGGCATAGCTGAAACATTTTAGCGCGCGCTGCTTGTCATGTGTACACTTCAATAGAATTCGGGGTTCTCAAAACGCGCGTTAGCAAAGCACGCGTTTCAAAACGCCCAATCTGTAAACAATCTGTAACGGGGGGCCAAAATGCTCAGGTTTAAAAAGCGATAGGCGTAAGGGGGTTAATAATTAAAGATAAATATATATAATAATATTATTTGATCTTTTATCTTGATAAAATCGGAGAAACATTTATTATATTCGCCTATTTAATATGAATAAAAAAAATCTCAAAACAAAGCTGTTTCTGGGTGATTTTTTGGCATCTCCTCCTGAACGGCATTAAATATATTATTTATTTTTATAATAGGTTGATCAAAATAAAAGTCTATAATATAGGTACTCAGGTAGGTGATGAAAATGCTGATAAGCTTACCACGTCATTTCAGTAGCGGCTAAATCCCACTGAGGAGACGTCAGAACATGTTAGAAACATATGTTTAAATAGAATAATGGCTTACAATCATTATCATTGACACAATTAACTGAATGACCTTCACTATAACCTAACTTTCTTAACGTTTTGTAAAGGTTGATACACAAGGCTTCTAATAATAATTATCCTAAGAAAATTAGATGTAGGGTCCAACTTGCTTTTTTCCAAATTGAAATGTTAATACTAGGACAGACTGAAGCATAGGTACGTACATCTTTTTTTTTAATCATAAAAGTACCTACTAAGTTTAGATTTTTTTATTACCTGTTTATTTTATTTTTTTGTAATAATAATAATAATATTTGGGAATCTCTAACACATGTACTGTAACAATAGATTAAGTGAATAAATAAACTATTTGAATTTCAATTTGTTTGGACATTCCACACAACGCCATCTAGCTCAAACTAAGTAAGCTTGTATTATGGGATCCAGATAACTGATAGAATACTATATACTTACTTATTTTTGTGTATACATACATAGGATGCATAGAATACACCCAGACAGACAGACAAACACCTATGTTCATCACACAAATATTTGTCCTCAGCTGGAATCGAACCCGCGACACGGGGCGTAGCAGTCTAACACACTTGCCACTCGACCATCCGTGTCGTCAAGAGTAGTTGGATAATTCACACATTAAATACACCTAATATATTCGCAATGAAGTAGTGAATTATTTAATTATTGGACTCTTAAACATAACTTAGTAGCATAAGGAAAACAAGCATTATTTCCTTCCTCCTACAGTGGCAAGTTATTAAAAGATATAAGTACCTAGGTATTATTATTAACAAAATATGTAGAGCATTATTATGTTTTGCATCGAATTATATAAAGGTCATAATTGAAACGAAAATATTGTGATCACAATATTTTTAATCGTCAATGTTTTGCTTACATCACCTTTAACCCGTCTATCAAGCCATTTAGCAGAAATAAGTGAGACAGCAATAAAATTCAGCAGGAATGAGCGAGACCACGTTACGTTATTCCCAGAGAGTATTATTGTACCATAACAATCAACTAAATTATAACTTATTGAGAAGCGGGTTTCAAACGAGTTTGCGCGCTTGCGTCGAACTGACGTCACTCCAGCGATGGCCAACAGAAAGATTCTGTTGGGCCTTTTAGTTCTGTGTTTATCCTTATATTTGACGGAATGTGGAAGATTTGGAGGAAGAAGTAGCAGCAGAGGCAGTAGTAGAGGGGGTTCGTCATGGGGCAAAGGATGGGGTGGATCTAGCTCAAGCTCCAGCTCCTGGGGTTCTGGTGGCAGCAGTTACAAACCATCGACATCTTGGAATTCCGGATCGAGTAGTGGCAGTTCCTGGGGCTCTAGCGGAAGCAGTTACAAGCCCTCATCGTCTTGGAACACCGGATCAAGTAGTGGCAGTTCCTGGGGCTCTAGCAGTTCGGGATCGCACAAATATCCTTCGTCAGGATCGGGGCTGTCTGGATACGGAACCAGTGGATCATCAGGTTCGCATGGTTATCCTTCATCGGGCTCAGGACTGTCTGGATTCGGATCTAGTGGATCATCTGGCTCACATGGCTACCCATCTTCGGGAACAGGACTTTCTGGATTCGGCTCTAGTGGATCATCAGGTTCGTATGGTTATCCTTCATCGGGATCAGGGCTGTCTGGATTTGGATCTAGTGGTTCATCTGGCTCACATAAGTACCCTTCATCGGGATCAGGGCTATCTGGATCCAGCTCCAGTGGGTCATATGGTTCACATAGCTATCCTTCTTCGGGATCAGGATTATCCGGAAGTGGCTCCAGTAGAAACCCATCATCATCGTCAGGATCCCATAGTTCAGGATCTGGATCGTATTACCAGCAGAAACATAACTATAACACAAATACAGGATTCCATAGTTCAGGTGCAAGCTATGTCCCTCACACGTACTACAGCGCTCCTCAACATATCTACGTAACGCAGTATCGGAACTCTGACAGTAGGTACAACGATTTACTAACCGGTCTGACGTTATACAATCTTGGACGCTCACATACTCACTACCATGATCATTACTACTACGACGATTACTACAGAAATAGGTACCCCTCGTCTAGTTATTATGGATCAAACACCTATGGATCAAGCAGCGGTGGATATAACAACAATAACAGACCGAAAAATGAAGCCATTTGCACCTTGAGGATTAAAGAAAACGGGAAATTAGAGGTTTTAAAGATACCTTGTGAAATCGTCTCCACATTCACTGAAGGTAAAAAGATAGAAAATGACGCACAATTGAAACCAGTGTGCACGACCAATATAACCGTTATCAAAAATACAACTACCACCTCGTCTAATGAAACATCATCTACTTCGAGTACCACCACTGCTAAACCTGTCGAGAGTACAACATTAAATCCCATGGTAGCAGGTATCATATCTGGAGCCGTGGAAGATGTTATGAAACAATACCCAGATCTAGCTAAAGAATTTTCAGATATCTTTTCCATACCAAAATCTCCAGTTAGCATACAAAATTCGAGCAAAGTTGCCGCAGAAATAACACCAACTATAATAAAGACCAATGAAACAGTCGGCAATAAAACTATAGAGACCGTGAAAGTGATAACTGCAACAGAACAAACAATCAACACGACTACGTGCATTACCCCACAAATGAATTTCACTGACCCGCTGGCTGTTAAAGGTGCTTCAGTTGACGCTTCAAAGTTGGAATGTTCTGTTGATATCCGGACGAAGGACGCTCATCTCCGAAATGAAGTGAACTGTATGACGCTTATGGAGTTTGCCAAGATGCCAGAACCAAAGAAGGATAAGCCCCTGCTGCCTCCGCGGGAGAAGTTGAAATCTTGGCTCCAGAATCCTCCATGGTGGTTGGCTACCTTTATAGCCGTATAGATATTACTAGAGAGTAGTAGATAGATATTACAGCCGCGACCGCGAACTTCTAGTCAGCCTTGTATCAATAAATTTATTTAATGCATTTATTTCAGACTAGTTAAAGCCCGCACCTTCGTTTGCGTTGCGAATTAACAAAAATCCATGTCCGAATTTCAAGTCTCTACGTTTCAATGGTTTGACCTGTGCGTTGTCTGTCAGGCAGCCAGTCTGGAGCCTTTTATACATAAAGATAACCATTATTGATCCATCCATAGTATACATAAAGTGATCAGCATCTTGTCAATATACATAGGTGAAGGGATCGTGTCGTGTGCATTTAATAGTGTAAGTTTTCTTAATGTGCTTTTTCTCTTAAAATAAACGATATGTATATTGTTATTCTTAATAAAATGCTCATAGTTTTAAGTAAAATATTAATTCCTTGTCAAATAGCAATAAGTAAATTAAATATTATGAAAGAATCAAGTATATTTTATTTACAATTTTTTGCGTATATATGTAGGTGTACGAGTATGATCTTATACTTAATTAAATCAAAAATAATTATGGGTGGATAGAGGAATATGGTAAAATATAGGTAAGGTTTCCTTTCAGACTCGAAACTCTAAAAAATCTTTAGTGTCTGTTTCTTGTAAAAGACTGAACTCTATTTTTATTTGAGTTGGTTGAGCAAAACAAGGTGCAATTAATTAAAATTCTATGTTGCTCCGCTTTGTAAAGTTTTCTTTAGTTTTGCAATGAAATGCAGTTTTATGTTTTTGTTTGATTGTAAAAATACGAAAAGTTAAACATGATAGTACTAAGGTACATTTAAATTATAAGTCCTTTTTCACATAGATACCTAGGTTAATAACAGATGTTACTTCGTAAATTTTATTATTAATCAGTAATCTATATAATATATACCTATAACTATACATGTATATTATAATTATGGTAATTAAATTCTTCTTCTTCTTATCGTGTCACTTAGTTCTTTCGAACCAGGCAGTGTGATGAAAGGATTTCAAGTGCGCCTCGAAGAGGCTTCTTTTGTGCACCCGTGTTATATTAATTGAAGATGAATTAATAACTCTGTTAAAATGTAGTGAACTGAACTTTTTTTTAGTTAAATTATATAACTTTTCTGCTTAAAATACATGTATGCACACAGTATTTCTGCTTGTGTAGTGTAGGTACAATTATCGCCTCATTCAGGCGATCTGCTAGGACATGCTAATTAATGTACTTGTTTGTACTCTCACATACATAATATTTTTGTTATTGTATACTTATTATAACATAACAAAATATACTACATATTCTATAGATTACGTTAAAGTATTTGCTATGCAATAAAAAAAAGTACAAATTATATGATCCGTGAATGGAAAAACACTTTTGTCAAACTAGAAGATTATAAAAATCTTACGAGAAGAAACTTTTAACGACGACGTTAACGATCAAACGGAACTTTGGAACTACCGGAAGTGAAATTAAGCTCTTCCGATGTCTTATGCGTCAATTTTTAATTATTGATTTCGAGTCATATAAAATTTATTAATGGAATCAGAAACAAATGGGAAAATTTATTGCAGCGGGTCTTTTTCTTATCGTCTTACTAGTTCTTTCAAACCAGTGTGGTAAAAAGATTTCAAGTGCGCATCGAAGAGGCTCCTTCCATGCACCTGACATGTTTTTCGAACTTTATAGGTTTTATGACATGCCGGTTTCCTCGCGATGTTTTCCTTTACCGTAAGCGGATGAGATCGAACCTTATTATGTAGGTAAAGTTTGATCAGTAGGTAGGTAGGTATGTATAGATTTTGTTCTACTTTTCATAATTGGTCAACTATATCTCTAAAATAAAATGATTTTAAGCTTAATTTCTTTTTTAACTCTTTAACTTTAGCATGACTTTTTTTCAGTTATTTTGATTTAAAACCTAAACTACTGAACCGATTTTGAAAATTTATATCGAACCAATCTGAAAGTTTGTTCATCTTGTCTAACAAAAAAAATTGTTTTCAAATCGATTTATAAACAACCTAACAAGTTCTGAAACACAACAAAAAAAAACATTTAATCGAATTTTTAACCTCCTTTTTTTGAAGTAGGTCGAAAAATAATTTGAATGAATGAATGATTTATTTTCAGAATCTTAATCTAGGTATACATTTACTTATTGTAGGAAAGTACCTGCTGGAGTACAGAGGTATTAATTAGGTACCTAAGTTTGGATTGGAGTGTAGGTACCAACCAATAACAAAGTAATAAAGCATTTTCCAAAACGGTTGATAAAATGACAAAGGTAACAAACATTTAAAAATATACAACCTGTCTCCCTCCTCTGACACGATCAGTCTAAGTAAGGCCCTTTATATGGCGGTGAAAGTTAAGGGACCTGCATTTTCAGGCTTAATTTTTTTTATATGATGTTTCCTGAAATAAATTAAAATTAAATGAATGATGATGAAAATGCCTCATAGAGACATCAATGAGGTACTGAAAGACAACGATTCACATGGGTATTATATTGTTTATCGCCAAGATCTAATAAAATCATACTGTTGTGCTGTACAAAGAATAAAATATTTATCGGCAGTAAGACCTCCATTTGCAGGATTGGCTCTTTACGACATTTTAGTTCGTATTTTATTTGGGAAAACTCGTGTAATCTGAGCACAAAATGTATCATCATTTCAGCATTTTCCTCCAATAAAGTATATAATACTCTTTAATGTAAAATGTCTCTTATATACAAATTATTTATAATTAATAATTACCACCAGCCCGATGGATCGATGACATCCGCAATATTACATGCAACACCTGGTTAGATCCGCTCAGCACAGACAAGATTGGCATGTAATGGAGGAGGCCTATGCCCAGCAGTGGGCTGATAATTGCTGAGGATGATGTTGATAATGAAAATAATAATAATATCAACGTACTGGCTGCATTAGCACGTACGCTGCAAAAACTTTTTACAGCAAGATAAGTAAGTTAGAAATAAGAGTATATGTACTATATGTATTCTATCTAAAAAGAGATGGGGGAGACCTTTGCCCAAATGTAGGACACAACATATTATGTAGGTTTCAAAAAAAGTATTCTATCAGTTATCTGGTTTCCATAGTACAAGCTCTGCTTAGTTTGGGGCTAGATAGCGTTGTGTGAAATATCCAAAATATTAATTATTATTATTAATTATTTATTTCTACCATCAAGAAAGTGCCCAGCTCGTCTCGTCACTTCTTTACGTAAACAAACAAGCTTATTTTATTTTATTTTATATTCATTATTTCAAATTAAATTTAAAAAATATGTATGACTTTCATTTTATTTTTTTATAATCTCCTTTTAATGTCCTTTGTTTTGATACCCTTTATTTTGGTTTGGTAAAAAAAATATAATTAACGACTTACCTACTATTTAGCGCCAAAAATCCACCATTTTGTTTTTTACACCTATCTAAGGACACTTGGGTTTATGAGAATTTAAAGATACCTTACTTTTGGAAATGCATCCAGCGTTTGGAAGATACGAGTTAACATAGACATTTACATACATACATACAAGATACGCAAAAACCCTTCCTTGGCAGTCGGGTAAAAAGATCCATGAGTTACTTACGAAGTAGCACTGACAAAAACTTGAAATAAGTACCTCCCTGTCACGGAAACTAGCGCTCTGCGGTCTACAGAATATCTTACAGCAACGGAACGACAAATTGGAGTGGTGAAAAATGAACGCAGTAAATAGTAGAGTCGGAATATTAGTTACCATCTGTTGTACAGTTTGCAAATAAAGGCGACTGCAATTTGTGGTGTAGTTTATAAGAATTATGTCCACTTGCACCAAACCTTGGGCTAAATTACTTTACTCGCTAGGAAAATGATAACAGTCTGATGCCGACTCGCACGAAATTGACAAAGTTCCTAAGCAAATACTTTACTCGCTTTGCAGTTCTTAACGGTCTAGAATTTGGATACCGCTACCGTTGTAAGGCGTCCCCTGCAGGATGCCGGGATGTCCAGATGGGTACCACAGCCAGATATTCTGCCGCAAAGCAGTCTTCTTCTTATCGTGTCACTAGTTCTTTCGAACAAGTGTGGAGAAAGGATTTCAAGTGCGCCTCGAAGAGGCTCCTTTCAATAATAATAAGTAGTAATGTGTACGCATTACTAAAGCATTACTTTGTTCCGTATTGTAGCTAGTGAAATTACTGACCATCAAAATGTATCAAAGAAGACGTGCTGCACTGGCCTATGTGAATCAAAGTCCCGTTAGTACTGTTCTGGTCATGGGCAGGCGTGATCAAGAGATACAAGCTAGGCGCTCTCCTGATGTTAAGACACATCAGGAAAGCGCCTACATTGTCTCGTCACTTGATTGCATAAAAAAAATGGAAGTCAGAGTTTTTGCATAGAGTCCTTATCCCAACTGTAAAGGGACGGAGATAAGATACACTACATAAATTTATTTTATTTGAAAATTAAGTAAGTACCTACTTGTAATGGGTCCAAGAGTTCTTCTAGTCATACAAATACGTCAAATAGTTATGTGAGTACCACTTTGATTTCTGATCACGCCCATGTCCGATTTTCTTTTAGGCAATAAATCTCTAAACCATTTTCCTTTTTTTTTTCCTGGAAAGGGGCAAGGTCAGACACTTTTATTACACCAACATGCTATCTTGTACTAATGTCCTACAGTTTTTGGACGTTTTACGACGTACAGTACCCACACATAATACGACAGAAATACGAAACTCTACCTTAATATATTTGAAATAAGATTCAATTTATGAAAGAACAAAGATGGTATAGTCTAGGAAGGGACGTCGAAACATCCTGTGTGTTGGTCATAAAATGAAAAATTCAGACAAGGGCTAAGTAATGACCATAATGGGTAATGGCCTAACTTGATGAATGGGCGGAAAAACACGCTCATTGAAATAGGTTTAGCAAGATTTATAAACCAAATTGCCCCATTTTTACCCAATTTATCTTAAACTCAAGTAATTATGCTAACTACTGTGCGCGATATCGAAATAAAGTTAGCTTAACCTTTTCTAGATCATATACTGGATTCCATCCCAAAATCCCAATTATTTTAGTAGTGTTGACGTGATTTTGTAACAATCATCCATAAATTCACCGAGGCTTGTGTCGATTAGGAACACTAGGTTTGAGACCTCGGTTCCAATCGACGGATCGATTTAACTTTGTTAATTTTGAGCGAAACTTACTGCGATTGGGACCACCCTCTAAATGAATGAAAATTTTTAGTCAAGTCATATACAGTACAAACCCTTGCAAGCAGTGTCTTCGCGTCGTCGCGGGTGACATATTGATCTTCTGCGAGAGAAAATACAGAATAAAATTGACAAAAACTTCATAAAAACACTATAATTTAATTTAAACTCAAGATAGGTATATATTATTAATTTTTATTTAATTTTGTCTTTTTTCAATTTTGTCTTTTAAGATTAATGTTATAAAGTGTTGTTGTACATATATAATAGGTATACTTTTTGTTTGTAAAAACAACATTGCACGCCCGAGACGGCAGAATATATTGATACCAATGTAAATATTTAAGATCTGTAAAAACATATATTTCATGCAATAAATTAACTTTGAACTTTGAACTTTGAACTTTGAACAGAATATTACTATTGCAGGTATAGGTTTATTTATTGTATTCTCAGAACTATAATATGTCGTTACTTGTAGCCATGAGTCACTTAAGAATACAAACAGGATCCAGGCATTTACGTAAAGAACTCTACTTGACTCTATCATTTTCAGTAGAATTTGCAGTCATAAAAACCGTAGCACATTTTTTAGGAGATAAACTTGCTTACATTCACCAGTTTGTAGCAGTTTTCTAGTAATACAAGGGTACACATAAAGTACATTTTCTTCGTGAAATGGTTTGGCATCCCGCAACCTCAGCGTACGTGATATGCCGGCGAGAGTAGGTCTGAACAGAAAATAGCTGTATACTTTACAGCCAGGTAACTTACAAAGTACTAAGTAGATTTCGATGTGGAGTGTGTTTGTATAGTAACTAACTGAGTACTTAATCAGATAGAGATTATTGTCTAGATCACACGTACCGAGTACTCGGCTGAGACAGTGCTCTTGGCCGAGTACTCAATACGTATATACATAGCGCCGAGTACTCGGCTAAGCGAGTGACGTAAGCTTTCACTGTCTCGGCCGAGTAACATTTTACTGTCTCGGCCGAGTACTCGGTACCTGTGATCTAGGCATATGGACCGGCGAACATACGGCGGACCGCAATGCAGAGCATTTATCAGTGTCAAACTTCTGTCATTTTCCGCATTGAAATGATATCCAATATTATGTAACACAACAATTGAGTATCAAAGCGAGAAATTAATTGTTGTTTTATTTGATATTGGATATTTTTTAATGAGGACAATGTCGATACAATATGCAATTGAAATAAACAATATATGTAACTCATGCTCATTTCAACAGTCTGAAGCAACTTGCACGTTTTATCGAATAACGGTAGAGACAACATGTGTACAACATAATTATGCAAATTAAATATTTTTAGTCTAAAAATGCACCACAATTTATCTGACTACGACGAGGCAAAAAAGATGGTTATGACTTTGACCGGTATGTATGTAGGCTGGGTAGTGTGTATGTGGATATGTATGTATATTCACCATATCTTCCTAACTACATATAGTTATTTGAAAAATTTGGTATCGTTAGAAGCGTCTTGTCCGTCCGCTAGTTATTAGCTATGTGACATCACATTAAATTTATATAAAAAAAATATTAAAATAATTAAATAAAAAATGTATTTAATAACTAATTCAACAACTGAAAAACTTGCAAAGCATGAAGAAGAAAATATTCTCATTTGAAATTGTTATGTATGTTTTTAGTGTTTTCACACTGGTTTGAAAGAACACGATAAGAAGAAGAGCGTAACTTTTCAGTAGGTAGTTGTTGTAAGTTTTTTTTTATAACATCCCTTCAACATTCTCGATACAAATTCCCTTACTTGACTAATCAGGAGTAAAGACATTTGTGGTGCATATGAATTTAGACTGAATACTGTACTATGCACGCCGACACACCACGGTGGGTGTATATTATGAAATTGAAACTAATTAGGTATTATAAATTATATCTTATACACCATATACATTAAATCATTTCTTTCATTCATTTATTCATTCTGAAAGATCTCTACTAGAAATCTACTCAATAGATTTGATTTGCGAAATACAATCCACTTCTGCAGTCTTCAACCACGATTCAATACTGGATTCGTGTCCTGGTCTCTTCTCAACTGTCGGGTATTGCAGTGCATCTCACCTCCTGCACACTTCTTCAGATTTGCAGTAGTGGCACTATAAGCCTTTGGACGATTTTCTCTAAGAACCAAGACAAATTAAGATTGATGTTTATTCGGTAGGTATCTGTCACCAGTTTGTAAGTGTTTTTTTTACTTATATTTTGTTAAGTTTCAATCAAATGAGATTCAATAAATATTTAAGTTTTCGTAACATTAATCAATCAATTAATCATCAATATATACCTACCTATAAAAGGCAGAGGCATCTATATATATTTTTTCTCTATGGTCTAAACCTGACTAACTGACTTGGAATTTTGAGGAGCTGTTCGTCTTTAGCTGAAAGGACATACGAAGAAAGGAATTTTGTTAATTCGCAACGCAAACGAAATTGCGGGCGTCAGCTAAATAAACATACCTAATCATAATGTGTTATACAATTTGGGTATGAAAACATGTCTAATCTTATGGTTTAGGTAAAAAAATTAAATTATTATAATACGGAATTGAGCGGTTTTGAACTGGGTTATTCCCTGAGTACCCCGATCCCCGAGCACCTAGTAGTAAAGTATTACTTAAGTATTATTAAGTACGTTCCAGAGTACGTCCCGGAGAAGCCCGATTTATTTTTATCTTGAGAAACTCAATTAAAAGTCAGTTTAGCTGAAAAGTACTCTCAGTAGATGAAAAAGAACTTACCTACGTAAATTTATACTTAACTTAAGGATCAGAAAAAAAGATAGTCTTGCTTGGTAAAGTTAAATATTATAATTAGAGAATAGAATAATATTGAGTCTTTTAGAGATTATTTATTTTATCTCAATAGTTCTACTACTTAGTACATAATTATCAACAAGTTTTCATAAGAAACATTTTTTATAAGTATTCCATTTATAGTGTTTGGGTAGGATGATCCTAACAAAAATAACAGCATCGATAAAACTTTCTTATACCTCCTGCATTTTATCTACCTCATTTCCGTCTTATTCTTTTAATCTTTTCAGCAAACTTATTCACAATTATTATGAAACGAGAACTGAATTCGAGGTCACCTCCTGAGTTTTCCTAGTTCTTGACTAGTGTTCCTCTTAGTACGATGACACACTATGGCTTTTTTACACGCTACAAGCCAGCGTTTACGCTTATAGCGTGTAAAGTCGCCCAGTGTCATCGGCGTTTTTACAATCTGCTTCTTTACAATCCGCTTGTAAAACAGCTGTGAAAAAATAAAAAGCTGGGCTAATTTACACGCATTTGTTGGCTTGTAGGGAGTACAAGACAACAAGCCAACACGCCAACAATAATGATGACATAGGGCTTTTTTTACAAACTACGAGCCTACACGCCAGCGTGTGGCGTGTAAATTATTCCGGCTTTTTTTTTTCTTTTTTTCGTATGACACCCGCGCTTACTAATTCGCTTCTGAGCGTGTAGAAAGTTGTGTGTTATCGACAATAAATAACGCTGATTATGTCGTCCAGTGCATAACTACTTCTAGGTATATGGTGCATCTTATGCCACCGTGACAAGTGTGTGCCTTATTTCAGAGGATGCGCAACGGATTCCATTTGAATGGTATTTTATTATTGGATTCTGGAGACACATCCACAATCTTCCAATTCGTACGGTATGTGGGATGAACATAACAATATTATACTGTTATACCATACAAAACAAACTGTATTGTTTATGGGAATAAATAAAATGATATTTTTTCCTTATGTTTTTGTAGAAGCTACTCGTATTTTGATAACCCAACATTTTTTAAAGCAGTTTATACCACTAGCTGACACCCACAACTTCGTCTGCGAAACTCCTTTCTTAGTATGTGCCTTTCTAGACTAACATGCCCTCCAAATTTTAAGTCTCTACGTTCAGCGGTTTAGACTGTATAGCTGTAAGTTAGTCAGTCAGTACAAAGCTAAGCTCTTAAATAACTAGCTAGACGCCAGCAACTTTGATAACATCGCCAATTAAACAAATTCCTTTCTTAGTACGCGTTTAGACTTGAATGAATGAATGAATTATTTATTTGTCAAAAGTATGGTTAGTTACAGACTGGTCTTATGAATGTATAAAGTAGAGTCACATACTCTGTAGAAAACAGTATACAAATTTCCTTGTAATTTTTCTTGAACAATATACCCTCCAAATTTCAAGTCTCTACGTATAGTGGTTTGGCCTGTGCGTTGTCTGTCAGTCTTATTTTTTTGTTTTTATTGTGGTTTGAAAATTTTAAATTGATTCGTATTCCTCTAATAGCGTCTATTAAAACTAAGCACAAATTGCATGTAAGTTAACACCAAAAATGGGAGCGCTATCGGCAGAGTAAACCAAGTTCGTTTAATTAATGAGAAAGTTTCCCGCAGGATCACAATGTACATTGTACGTACAATCAGGATTCAGGAGTGTTGTTTGTAGACACTTGGACTATAAATTGGAGACAATACGTTTACAGTCAGTGGAATAAGTTATTGTATCTTTTTATTCAGACTACAGATCGTATTTTTATTTATTATTCTTAGTCTTCTTCTACTTATAAAACTAGTGACAACTAGTTCTTTCGAACCAGGGTGGTGAAAGGATTTCAAGTGCGCTTCGAAGAGGCTCCTAGAGTCTCCTTCTTGCACTATATTCGTAATCTGATTGATAAATATTACCAAACGATAATTAGTATTTATTATTATAACGATAATTTATTACCAAAAAACAAGCTAATTAACTATAGCATTAGGTGACTGATAAAGGATATGTTGTACATTTCCATAAAATTTTAGCAAATCAATGCATATCTAATAATGCAGTGTTAACTATAAATTATCTAACTTTTTATTTAGCCTAGTCCTAGGGTTAGACTAGTACAATTCTTTTTATTTAGACTAGTCCTGGGTGAGACTTGTACAATTCCTTTAAATTTTAGCAAATTCAAAAATAATGTTCAAACATTTCATGTTTCACCATTTTTATAAGATGTTATTAAGTTACATAATAAAAAAATCAAACGAACAAAATCTACATAGCTGATTGGTTGAAAAATTATAATTTTAATAAGAAACAAAACAGCTACTTCGGGTTTCATCATAATATTTTCAGGAAATTTCTATCAAATGTAATTTTATTAAAAATGCTTAGCGTTTTTTGTCGCTGACAGTATATCCAACAACCAATGTTTCGAGTAGGCAACAGCGCTCAACTTTGTATTCAATTGCTGTTTTGCATGTCCTACGTGGTTCAGGATAGAAAATGTGCCATGTGTCGGCTGAACGGCACTGGAAACTTCGTCCTGACAGTTTCAGGCTAACATAGTAAAGTTTCTTAAGTTTAGGTTTTGGATGGCTGTGTTCGCTTCTTCAATGGTTTGCATCCAATGCAATTTCAAGTAAAGTTAAGTCTAAATAAAATAAATATATCATGTAGCTGATGTCACTATAGCATAATCAGCCTATAATGTTCCCACTGCTTGATTTGGATTGGTGGATGTCATATGCCATAGAACATTTTTTTCCGGAGGAGTAATAAAAAAATATATTTTTATTTGCCTTCGTGTCTAAACATTTTGAAGTGTGATTTTCATCACTAAATTTATTTGAATTTATGTGTCTGGCTAAAGGTCCATTCGAGCCTGATCAAGAAACATTTAATTTAATATTTAAAGAGAGTTTGATATACACCACATTTTATTGCAAATGTGTGATCCTTTTACATATTGTGGGCAGTAAAAAAATACATAAATAAATTTCATTCCGTACACATACCTACATGAGTCTGAACTTATACACATATGCTTAACTAATCGTAATAAGGATATTTGGTCAAACGGACTCCAATAAATTATACCTAGGAGGAAAAAGATAAAATTATTACATTAGCGTTTATGTTACATTCTTGGCTTCTGCATGGAATTAATATGATGATGGGAATCTTTTCAAGGTTTGAAAGGGATATACAAAAAATATGGAAACATTGCGATTCTATGACGACACGATCGGTCGAGTGGCAAGTGTGTTGGACTGCCACGCCGGTGTTGCGGGTTCGATTTCCGCTTCAGGACAAGCATTTGTGTGATGAACATCGGTGTTTGTCCTGAGTTTGGATGTTTCCTATGTATTCAATGCATGTATTTATAAAAAAGGAGTATTTAAGTATTCTATAAGATATCTGGTTCCCATAATACAAGCTCTGCTTAGTTTGGGGCTAGATGGCGTTGTGTAAAATATCCAAAATATTTATTTATTTAATTTTATTTATAAAATTTGGTAACAAGGCATATTAAACGGTTGTCTAAATAGGTTTGTCTACCTCAGTTTTAATAAACATGAATTAATGTAACAATTGCCGTTAAAATTACCATAGAATATACTAAATTAGCAACTTTGTACCATTTAGATAATACAATCTATGGGTTTTTGTACCCACTCTGCTCTACCTAAGAACAGGTTAATGAACTTTATTACTCATTCTAAAACATTAGTAAAACATATAAGATTATTTTTTTATGAGACATCGTCGGTAATTATCCTATACTCACGTAGATCTTTTATGAAAACGACTAGTTTCGTTTAAGCCCAAACTTGGATCGTGCAATTAACGAGTTCCTAGCGATATAGCGATTTCGTTTGCAGCATAGATTGTGCACATGGCAGGTGTGACAGCCTTTGTAAATTCATCTTTGCCCTTTTTTACCTTTTTCCCACGAATATACGAGACTTTGCTGACATCAAACACAGTTACAGTACTGTCAGGGGCGGGTTAACCTATTGTACAGGCGGTGCGTTGCACACGGGCGCAGCGTCCTAGGGGGCGCCGAGTATCACTCGCCACGGGCGCCGGCCGCCTGCAGCACTTTCAATTAGTAAAAGTTCGTCATTTTTTTTGTGGGTGGGTACCCACAAAAAAATGACTCTCCTATAATATAGTATAATAATATAGTCATTTTTTTGTGGATGGGTCAACTACATATTATTATGTTCAAACTTAACTAAGGACACGAAAAATTTCAACACTGTTATATTCTGATTTGATCCTTCTCCTTCCTGGATCAATAACTGGGTATGCTGTAACTGTGTAAGTTATATGTTTGTACCCATTCCATTTTGACCGGCAAAACATGGGCTAGAGACGCCCCTGCAGAACTGTAGGTATACAGTTTGCTATAAATTCTTCTCGGCACAATATGTGTCTCGACTCTAGCTGCTCTAGCTTCAATTCATGACATCGATTTCATTGCAATGAAATGACAAAAGTGTCTATTCCGCTTTAGAAACTTCAGCATAAATAGGTTAGTTACCAAAAAACACGTACAAAAAAAAGTTATAGATAGAGTTGTGGTAAAGCCGTTCGTACTTCCACGTACGCGCCTGACAATGTATTGAAGATAATCTTCATTGAAATAGTTCAAATTCAAGTATAACTTGTCGTTTGCGCCATCTAAAGGATTACACTAACGAAATTATCAGTCGGTCGCTTAATTCCTTAGCAAAATAATAGGTGTCGTGATCAAGCACAAGCTTTTGATACCGACCGAACAATATCATTTAATATTTTTAAGATTATTACTTTAAAGTAATTTGGGAATACTAATTTAACAAAACAAATCATTTAAAAAATATTCATGATTATACAGAATGTGTTTTTTAACTATAAGCAAAGAATAAATAATATTATTACATAGTATAAGTTAGCGGTTTCATATTGAGATTTCAGTGATTGAAATATCTTTTGATATTGACAAGACGAAGAGAATGACATTGGAACTTTTAGCGTTATATTTCTTAGTTAATGTTTTAAAATCATTTTACTTGAAGTAATCAACATTATCTGCAGTGTATAAAAATATTAGCAACTTAATTGTGATTGGTCGTAAATTTTGCAAACATCAACAGTTTTGAAATTGTATAAAAGACTTTGAAAATACCCTCGTGGATTCATTATTAGTGTGATCTTGAAACAGTCAAAAAAAGTACAGTTTCTTATTAAAAAAATATTTACTGTTCTGTGTATTTATATAATTGTGTGGATTTATCATTGCCATGTATCTGGTGTATATCTTAAACGGGCTTTGATATTCCTTATGGTGCACTAAGGTAAGTGGCTGTGTATTACTAGGCTTGGAGTCTAGCTACACTTTGCTACCATACTCAGGCTCAGATGGTACATAACTATCTTCGATATTAATGTACTTACTACATTGCTTTTTGCCTAGAAGAACCTTGCAACGTTCCCAAACATTATTATAACTTCCATTGTTACTTGTGTACTATGTACTTCAGTGTTTAAGTGTCTAGCGGTACATTGCCAAAGTACAACAGATATTATTAGTGGTGCCAACAATAGTGTCCAATTATATAGAAGTCTAAATGATGGTACCACTACAATATTCATAGTGATAGTCTACGCTGTAATCCATGATTTCCTTGTAATAAATATTAATAGCAATGTACCCACTTTGATTATTTGGTTTTAGTTAAAATCTTGGTTAAGTTTATAACTGGCTCGTTGTGTTAACCATTTCAAAGTACCCTCATATAAAATAAATAGTACTTCCATAATGATGTCTTTTCGATCTATAAATCCTAACTTCCTTATTTTATAGTCTCTAATTAGGTTGCAGCTTATAGTTTGAATCGAATTAGATAGATTATTATAATTTAGGCTTTATACTAGTTGGTGCTCTATATTATTTCTCACACGCCTATATTTCTTGATGAACATACCCTCCAAATTTAAAGTCTCTACGTCCAGTGGTTTTGCCTGTGCGTTGTCTATCAGTCAGTTAGATCTGACACTTTTATGTATGTAGATAGATATATGTTTCCTCGGGGTGTACAATAATGTGTTGTTATCTATCAATCTATTTGTTTGACTCGAGAGAGAGTAGAGAGAGAGATAGAATCCATTAGACTCATCCACGATACATTACCCTCTCCTAACACCAAACATTATCCTATTTCATAATCAAGCTAATCTACGAGTACAATAAGTACCTATAATAAATCAAGACTAGCCCTGGTTGCAGTAAGCAAGCTGTTGGCACAGAACTCAGTATTAACGATCTTAAATCTTCCCTCCAATTAGCCGTGACGCCAACCAACACGGTCATTTGAGTTGAATAGATTAATGTGTGATAATCAAGGACAATGCACTGCACACACAACTCAATATTGGATTAACATCGATAAATAATATATAATCAAGCTTTTACAAAAACATAGTCAACCGACTCCATGTTTTAGTGACCGTACACACCACTGAAAAGTCACAGGGAAGCAAAATACGCAATTTCGTTTGCTTCGACGACATTCTCTTTTTCAGTTATTTGGATATAAAAACTAAACTACTAAATCGATTTTCATGAAATTTGTATGGGACCAATCTGAAAGTAGATATTTCCTCCTAAACAAAAATATTTTTTAAATCGGTCCATAAACAACAAAGTTCAAAGTTAACAAACATAAAAAAAAAAAAACTTTTAATCGAATTGATAACCTCCTCCTTTTTGAAGTTGGTTGAAAATAGATATAGATAAGCATAGCAAAATCAGCCTATGGTGTACCCACTGCTGGGGCTGAGGCTCTCTCAACTAAGAAAATAATTGAGCAATATGAGGAGGGAGGATCGGGCCTATGTAACTCGTGGCATTCCCTCAAACATGCACATTTTAGTGCGGTTTTAGAGGACGTGGTGGCCGAGTGGATGAGGCCCTTACCTTGCGATCTGATGGTCGCGGGTTCGAATCCTGGTGGCAGTCATGCGTAAATGGGTTTTTTCGGTCGAAAAAATCTATGTATGTATCCCACGTTCTCGCAACGGTGAAGGAAAACATCGTGAGGAAACCGGCATATCGTAGAACCAAAAGTTCGAAAACATGTGTCGAGTGCACGAAAGGAGCCTCTTCGAGGCGCGCTTGAAATCCTTACACCACACTGTTGGCACAAGTTGATACTGATAAATCTAAATTATTGTCAGTATCAACTTGCGCCTTAAAAAAATATGTTAAAACTAGCTGATAGCCACAAGCCACTTCGCTTGCGTTGCACGTAATCTAGAATGACATATTTCTGAAAATTTGAGGCGCATACATCATCGTGCAGGCGACTGTACATTGTACAATTTAAGAGTTTTAATTCGTTTTAAAAGCTAAGTTAGTAAATCAGCGTAGCATTACCTTAAGAAGTTTTGTGTCAACTGCAGATAGCAATTTAATTTAATAGTCTATCGATTTTGTGTCTTCGTTTACTCTCATTCTAGCACATTTATAAAAAAAAACTCATTTGATGTTATATTGTTGTTGTTGTATTTTTATTTATTTGTTTATAATCTGGTTCTCACTCAAACCGTGTCGAGTGCACGAAAGGAGCCTCTTAGGCGCACTTGAAATCCTTTCACCACGCTGGTTCGAAGGAACTAGTGACACGATAAGAAGAAGTGCGGTTTCAGATTAGCGAATTAAACGGGTAGATTATTATTACTATAAATTACTTTTTGCAGCGCGTATACGCTTGTCAAGTTGCAAGAGACGCCTTATACGCCTTGACACTCACTAGAAAATATATGCACGTATACGCGCGACACGCTTTTGAAATTTCGCAAGTACCAATCCGGCCCGTACCTATACGCGCGATAAAAATGCGCTAGTCTGAAACCGCACTTAGGGATAGTGGGAATGGCATTTTTAAAACCCTACCTTAGTCTAAAGTAAAGTTCAAACGATTTGTAATGTATCAAGATTTTCCGTATGGAATAACGCCAATATTTGCATAGGCCTCTTTTACAGCTTTCACATGGAGAAAATTCTGTAATAAGTATACAGCTCGGTCACTTTATAGTGTCCGAGCTGTATACTTATAACAAATTGTTATGTACATAGTATATATATGGAAATGTATGGAGATCTCCATATATTTCTATCATAGTCAAAAAACACTGAAATAAGATAAAGAGCCGTTTTTAAACTGTTCACTAATCTGGGGTAACTAGCAAAAAACGAAAAAAATATTTAGTCTTATTTTTTACGTTCCAACTATTTTACTCAGCCAAGAGAAGAAACTATAGAAAACAATGTGACACAAGTACAAAGGTTTTAACAATTTATATAAATAAAATAACACGCTTGATAATGTGTTAATGCGATTTTTATTAAACGTGTTTAAATTGGTAGGGCTGTGTTATAGGCATGAACACAATTTAATTTTAGAACTAGGTAACGCCTAACAACTTCGTTTGCATTAGGAATTAAAACAATTCGTTTCTAAGGTCGTAACGAACATACCTTCCGAATTTCAAGTCTTTACGTTCAGTAATTTGGCCTGTGTATCGTCTGTCAGTCATGCAGGATGAAGCCTTTCATATATTGGTGATGAAGTGATCTAGCTTCAGCTTACCTGTGTCTAAGCCTCGCGTTTGTAACTCACAACCATTCTCATATCAATTTATTATCGAATAGACGTTTTTATGGAAGTTTTAGCCTTACATTGCATCTGTGTTTATAGCAGCTCGCGTCGGATAGTGAGCGTTTAGATAAAATAGTGATAACCCATCTGCTGCCAGCGACTTGCCCGCGTAGTATGATGAATGAATGAATGAATGGAAGATTTATATGTCTCAAGTATGGTTACAGATTGGTCTTATGAATGTAAAAAGTAGAGTCACATACCTACTCGTACTTCAATAAAGAGTACAGTATACAAATTTTCTTATAATTTATATGACTTATGTTTCTCATAATCTCGATCAATGTGTCTAAGAATTACATAATGAAATGATGATATGATATGATTTTCCCTATGAACACTACTTCCCTCTTCTACAATCAGGTAAAAATGACCTACAATTTATTGAAAAGCCTACGAGGCAGTCTAAAGTTTGGAGCACAACGACGATCATCCAAACTTATTGAAGCCTCGTTCCAAAGTTTACGCTTTCTTTGGCATTTCCTTGAAGTACCACTAATACTTTTAATCAGCAGGAATAACACAGAGCACTTTTATCATAATAGATTTGAGATATGCCAAAAGTTTCTGACAGCAATTTTATTAAAAAACACGCACGAAGGGACTCATCTCACTAGTTCCGATATAACATCTCGATGGCAAGAGAAAAAAGTAACAGAAAAATCAGACTTTACTTCCATTATTTTATTTTGACATAGGTATTTGTCTTTATTAAAAGCTATTCATCATCATTCAAAGATTCAAAGCAATGTTGGCCGAGTGGGAAGCCGTGTTGGCTGAGTGACCTGGTAGGTTGTTGGACCTGTTGGGAGGTACCTCGATCTTCGAACCGAAGATGATGGGTTCGAACCCGGTAGTATACCGTTGGATTTTTCTGTTCAAAAAATCTATGTGTGTTAATACGGTGAAAGAAAATATCGTGAGGAAACCGGCATGTCATATAACCTTGTTCTAGGCGCACTTGAAATCCTTTCAGCACACTGGTTCAATAGAACTAGTGACACGATAAGAAGAAGAATTCAAAGATTCTATTTCACATTATAGTATAACACTACTGTAACTATTGCAACAAATCGCTATAACTATAAGGATCATGTCAGCTTTGGATGTTCACTGCCGGATATATGCCTCCCCCGTAAGACGCTAAGCCACGAAGAGCGATCTCAACAAGCCACCTCCATCCAACAGAAAAAAAAATCTAACCAAAATGCTGGCTTATACTTTGCACATAGCATTTAACGTGGCAATGCTGCCAGCATTTTGGGCTCGTTGCCTCCTGGTGATGACAACGATACAAGATTATTTATATTTTGTTATTAAATAATCCCTTTGATGATAGTTAAGTTATTTCATAGTGTGTAAATATTATTTATCCAAGATAACCTGATGGTAGAGTGGGTAGGTGAAAAGGGCAATTACACAAACATATAAATGGCAATATAAGGTAGAGTTGGTAGAGACATTTTTAATTTACACTATTATAACAATACTTTACAGAAAGCAAGTAGGAAAGTCTTACAGCTAAATTGAATATAGGTTATACATATATTTTCGTTCGCTGTAAAATATAATCAAAACTGATAATTGATCATCAACCTTAGAATTATTATTCTGGGTTTTTGAACAAAGTCAAAATGATACTAAAAACCTGTGATTCTTCGTTATTGCTTGCATTTTACCTAAAAACCTTTTTAAAAAGGACAATAGGCAGGTACAAAAACGTAAACGTAACGTAGATACAGTAAAGTCCAGTCCAAGGGTCGCATGATTAGGGTATAAAACATTCGACCACTTATAACTTAATTCAAATCTTCAAATCATCATTCATGAAACATGCTTTTTAGCGATAATCCACTCTCAATTTAATTTACACCTAGGGTTTAAGAAAATTAAAAAAAAAAATTAAATGTCCAAATATTTTATTAATTGGACCATAATCTTATGTTAAAAATAAAATATTTTTCGGAATGATCACTTTGGGAGACGTCGATCATTTTCAAGGTTAATTTTAGGTACAGACAGCGTCGTAAATAAGTATCTCCCTTGCATTATAATACCCAGCTTCAAATCCCTTTAAATCACAGTCGCGGCGAATGGAGAAGTTTTGCCTTTAAAAAATAGATTATATTTGAACAACCGTATGTAAGCCTCAAAATATTTTTAAGTATTAACATTTTTTGAAAGGATTTATAGCTGGGTGTCTTGTGCAAGGGGGATACTTATCTTTGACGCTGTCTGTATATAAAAAAATTCTCCTCCTGCTACAATTGGTTTCTATTTAATACTTTAGCTGCTTTCAGCTTTGACTTTTTCAGTATTTCCTTTTTCAGATGCAGGACCATATCCATCCAAACCGAATCTCTGGCCAATCGGTTTGTAGTTTTGTCCATTCTTGCATATTAACATCATCAGTTCGAATTTTATTTCTACTTTAATACATGGAATTTTATATACAATGAATTTTATACATGGGTAGGTACTGTGGCACATAAATGTGGTATCTAGATATAAGTGGCCGAAGGTCCCACCTATTGGCGGCTGGCCAGGCTCGTAACATCGTATAATTATGGTATTATCTCTTTTATGCCCAATTTCGGTCAAGTAGATTCATACACCTTTTATTTAGGACCTTTGTCAAAGTGACATTGTGGACTCAGCAGTTTATACCATCGCTAATTAAGGCCCAAAAACCCACGCGCTGTGATCTCGCTTGCACATTTGTACGTTTTAGAAGATATAAATTGACTGAGTATCAATTTAATAAAATGGAACGGATAATTTGTTACTACAACCTCATGAAATATTTTAGTATATTTTAACTTAAGGCTAAACCTCAAATCCAATTCCATACAAAATGTTTCGGACAAATACTCAAAAAGTATGCCGTATTATAGTAATTTATTCACATTATTCGTTTCGTCCATGTTTTTTGATTTCGTCAACAAAAAAAGTGAAAGGTTTCATACTTGAATTTAGATTTTTTACGTGTTTTCTTAATTGTATGTAAATTTGCCTTACTACTACAAAAAAACCAATACCTCATTAAAAAAACCTGAAACTTACCATTATTTACAAGACGCTTGCCATTATTTACAAGAAACTTAGCATTATTTACAAGAAAACTACCACCCAAAAACATTTAGTCTCGAGTCTAGTGCAAGAACCAAGTTTTCATTAGAGCTAGACTTGGTTGAGCTGACTCGAAAAAGTGTTGAATCACGACATTCCTCGCTGGCACATCCAGAGGTTTCTTGATACAGTTTCTTAATTGAATTTACTCGACAAGTGCTTGGTGTCTCTGGGCCATGAAATAAGTAAATGTATACTTAAACATTATTTAAAGCTATGTATAGATAAGGCTATTTAATTTTACCATCCGTTAAGCGTCAATGACACACGGCTTTTAAACTCGTCCAGTGTCATCGGCTTTTTTACAATCTGCTTGTTGACAATCTATCCCGAAAGCTAGCTTTTAATATAAGTACTTACTCTAAATTAATTTAATATAATTAAGTTTTATTATCATGTATACACGATAATAAAACTTAATTATATAATATATAATAATGTCTACACGAAAGGTCTGAAACGATAGCAGTAAAACACTTTCTGGATTTCTATTAAAAAGGATAAATAGGTAATTTGCGCATTTGAGTTCATCATCACCATGCATTTCAAGTCAAAACTTAGCTGAAAAATAAAAAAAGCATAGTAACTTTTGACAAAATTATCCGCTATTTTCGTAGCTAGACAGCTTGGTTTTGTAAAATACGAGCAATTACTTCAGCTGCACGTTTTATTTACTCGGAACTCTTAAATTGAGGTCACCTTGAAGGCTTTCAGCCTGGGATGATTCTAACTAGGTAAACGTTAATATTTTTGACGCGACTTTGCTAGTCAAGCAAGGCTTAAGAGGAATACAAAGTAGTCGCTACATTGTAATCTGTAAAAACCGAATAGGGTCAAGGGGGTTAATAAAGAAAAAAAATATATTATTTGGTCTTCCATCTTGAAAAATGTATAAAAACATTTATTTAATTTGCTTATTTGATATGAAAAAAAAAACCAAAACAAAGATGTTTCTAAGGTTTTTTCGATCTTCTCCTAAACGGTATTAAATATATTATTTATTTTTATACTATTAGCTAGGAAAAATTAAGATCTAGAAATTTGCAGAAACTTTGTATGATAAGTAGTACACCATAATTCTTGGGACACGGAATTATTATCCGTAATTTCTCAAGAAAAGTAAACGCCATTCGAGTCAGTGTCTCAAGAAAAAATATCATAAAAAGTCAATTTTCACAATTACAAGCCTTTATAACGTTAGTACCTAGGATAAATGTAAAAAAACCATCTGCGTTAAAAATTTAATCCCTCTATCGAGTGTTAGATCAGACAAGCCCCAAGTCTTTAGCAAAAATAAACAATAACTTTCATATTACCTGCGACATAATATACAAACTTTTTTAATCTCATTTATATTCATAGACCTGCATGAGCCCATCCATGAATATGATATGCCTAATTCATGTTTGAGCCTCGCAAGAAATTGCAATTTATGGGTGCAAAAATTTTAGTGAAAAGTATTCTTTCGGCTGAAACGCTTGCAGGTTGAATTAGGTTATCGCCTCAGGTAGGTAGGATAAATAGGTTTTTTAAATTGAAAAAAATATTTTAGTCCTAAGAGCTATTTTTTAATCCTAATACTTGGGGTGAATTATTGAAAAAATCAGTATAAAAATTATAACTAAATCATTTATTTGCGTCACAATAAGAAAAAAAGATAAGCAAGAGGTTTGTTCCTTATGACGCCAAAACTACTGATCTGATTTTTTTTCTTTTATTTAATTTCATTTAGTAAATTTGGTTCGGACATAGTCTATGAGCTGAGTTACGAAAAACTTTTGAAACGCGCAGCCTGAATACCTGAATTTAAATGAGAAAATGAACGAACATACTGCCGAAATGACAGAATATTTGACGAATCTCACTAGGTATTAACCCCAGACCAACGATGCACCCAGTCAAATATGAGGTTCAGTCAATGACTTATGTCTAGATCACACGTACCGAGTACTCGGCCGAGACAGTAAAATGTAACTCGGCCGAGACAGTGAAAGCTTACGTCACTCGCTCAGCCGAGCACTCGGCGCTATGTTTATACGTAACAAGTACTCGGCCGAGAGCACTGTCTCGGCTGAATACTCGGTACGTGTGATCTAGGCTTTAACATAGCGCCGAGTTCGGCTGAGAAAGACGTAAGCTTTCACTGTCTCAGCCGAGTAACATTTGACTGTCTCGGCCGAGTACTCGGTACGTGTGATCTAGGCATTAATATGTCTGAACATTTTATCTATTCACATATTAATCTGTTTATCAACACAGTGATATTGGAATTCTGAAAATGTTCAACACTTTTGAAATTGGCTGTACCTACCCAAAAGGTTATTGAACTATGACCACTCTCGGAGGAAATTAACAATGTTTATGAACTTTGTTAATTATGTAGGTAAGTGTTCTCTCATCATGTGAGCAAAATTGACCACGAGGTTGTTTTAAGCACCTATTTAATAACATTTGATTACAAAAGTTATCTAATAATAGGAGCTCTTAATTTTCAGCGATTCCAAAAATATCATGCTATTTTTACATATGAATTTCAATACTTTACTTGAGATTGTTTTCAACAAAACTATCATAATAGGTGTTTCATACAACAACGTTTTCCGGAAAATTATAGAAATACATGAAGTTATTGACGTGACTAGGTACGTCTAATAAATCGATGAACGCCGGCTGCATGCCCGATAACATTGACGTAATTGTCCGGTAACGCTGTCATTGTCCCGTTACGCTGGTAGTCACGTTAAACTTTCGTCCGTAAACCAACTTTATAGACATCCATAGTGAACCAGAGTAAACAATTAGCTGTCGGAAAGGATTGTCAACAAGCAGATTGTAAAAAAGCGCTCCAACTTGCTGGCTTTAGCGTATAAAAAAGCCCTGTGTCATCGACGCTTAAGGGGGCGCAGTCCTGTCAAAAAGGCATATAGGGTTGTCACAAGCCGCGCGCTGAATATTTCACGCGGACTCAGCTGCCGTGAACTCTGAATGACTCCGCCAGGAATTACAGTACAAAAAAAACCAGTAGGATAATTTTATTTTACTTTAGAAATGCATATTTTATGATCAAACTTTGTTTATAGTAGTGATAAATTAGAATTTGTTTGAATATATAGGCTGGTTTTTAGAGGGGCGATTATGGCCAAGTCTGAAACCCTTTTTACCTCTCCTAATTTTAAATTCAATTATTTTTTTTAAATTTTAATTTATTTAATCTAAAAAAACGTGTAGAAATTTATCGAAATAAGTAAAATGTGCAATCACCTCACTTAAATCCATAAGACAAATAATAAATGCACATTTGAAACTGACCACCATCTTGAATTTAAAACACAACACACAATTCTTAATCATCATCCCTTTATCAGTCAAAAACGACTCCGATGAGCAAAAATTTAAAAAAAAATGGTCCATCGTGTTGTTTTTCAAATCCGACACAAAATATTCAACTCCATATTAGTCAAAAACGATACCCCTAAAATAAATTACAAACAAAAACAATTTGTCAGTTTGGAAAAATTATTAATCCTCAACACCTAATTAGTCAAAATCGACATTCATGATAATAATTTGAATAAAAATAAATTATCCGCCTTCTTGAATTTGAAATTTGACATATAAAACTATATCTTTAACTTGAAAAATATACCCACAACTGCCAGGTACTTGTCTCGCTACGTCGGGTGGGGAGCTCGCTTTACTGCAAAGCAGCTTTTGAGCAAAGCGAGCTCTTCTCGATGTGACCCGCAACTCCCGCAAGCAGCGAACGGAAAACCTTCGCTTCGCTCAAGTTGTTGCTTCGCTGCGATCAGTGTTGTGTTAAGCTGATGACACAAATTATTTTTACTGATTTTAGGAATTTGTAAATTCAGTGATTTGTGACATTAGGACAATTTTACAT
Organism: Lobophora halterata; assembly: GCA_932526365.1. NCBI lineage: Eukaryota > Metazoa > Arthropoda > Insecta > Lepidoptera > Geometridae > Lobophora > Lobophora halterata. The sequence continues at coordinate 8,205,646 of OW052012.1, forward strand.
CATACATTATATTCAGTTACCGAACCTGCTTACAAAATTTCACGAGTATCTGTTGAGAAATGTGACCTGAAGAGGAGAACAGCCGCCGACAGACGCCGCCCGGACAGTAGCCGGTGGCCGCCCGGACAGTAGCCGGTGGCCGCCCGGACAGGCATACACAAGCATATTTGGCCAACCTGAAGTAGAGACCTTCGGCTTTCGCTTTGCGCTCGTTCGGTCAGCTAATAATACTACTATAAACTACTATAGGTATATGCAGCTTTATATAAAGCTAAAGCGAATTAAAAATTATGTAGGTACTATAAGTACATAACTCTACAAAAAATATTTCTTGTAGGTATCTTGTACCCGATACAAGCATACTCTCTCTACATCTGTGTGTGGTGTTTTAAAAGAATCTGCAGGTTGTAGATTCATTACTGTGGTGGCGTCCATGTCAGTTTTCTGAGGCTTCCCCATTGACTTGTAACGATCTTCAGTATCTATCATACTGATTTTCATAAACTATGGCACTATGACAGACTTCACAAACTAAATAATGTCGTGCATAATTTAATTTGTGATATCTGTCATCGCGGAAAAACTGACACAGGTCCGGCCTCCGTAAGCGCCAGCGCGCGACTGAGCGAACCTGACAAGCCGCCGCGCTCGTGAATTTGTAGTTATTTAAATTTAGTAAAAAAGAATATCGTTTTATCAAGTCAAATTCTACGAAAATGTCTAGAAATATTTATTGCCTATAGTTATGTGCAAAAATTAATTGTAAAATATCATTAGGCTAGTCATAGTTTTGAATAAACACTTTGGGATTTTTTTCTATAGAGTGAAGTACTTATGATCTTGTCTTCTTGCTACGAATTTGGCTAGAATATATCCTCAACTTATGCATATATTTTTTTCAGAATTTATAACACTATTTTCGATTTCTCAGATGGTTTTAAAAACTAAAAATTGCGGCCTAAGTGTGACTGCGCCGCCTTAAGGCTTTATAGATTGATACCATGCCAGGCTAAGCCGCGCCACACCTAGAATACTGGAAAATAATGTAGCCATATGAAAATTGCAGTATAAACACACACCAGTCAAACTTTAAGATACTGTAGCAGCATCCCGGCATCTCTCTCCGGCGGCATCTCTTTCTAAGTGACGTGCAACTCCGGGACGAACAAATATTTATACCTTCGTATCAACTCTCGAATATTCTAGGACAGCCTCGACCAATCACAGATCAAGAACAGGACAGACTCAGCAAAGAACGAAATAGATATACTTTTTACTCGATCAACGACCATACTAACACCGGCCTAAATTTACTATATAAATAGCGCATTTTTCCGTAATAAATCACCATTTGGTTCATACAAATCGAAGAAGTTGTTTAAGTGAAAAACCCCTGAACTCAAGATAGGAAAGTGTTAGTGCATCCAGACAACGGATCTCTTTCACTCCCTACACTGGTGACCCCTAACAAGAACATCCCGACGGAGCCACATCAAGAGGAACGAAGAAACATCACTACTCGACGCATCATCATGGAATCATCATCTCATTTCATCACGACGCATCAGGAAACTGCGGGAATCTCGCTTGCCCTGCGGATTCCGCAATTTTGGCGTGATAAACCACGTCTCTGGTTCATCACCTTCGAGGCAGCAACCGCTGGACTGCAGACCGGGCAAGACCACCTTGCTCAACTGCTGGTCAGCCGATTAGAGAAGCAAGACATCGAGGAAGTAACCGACCTGCTCTTCAACTCACCGGCTTCTGAGCTATACTCTGCTTTGAAAAACCGACTCATCTCGGTTTACGAAGAATCCGAAAGCCGCCGTCTTCACCAGCTTCTCTACGAAACGCACCTTGGGAACCAGAGGCCCACGCAACTTCTACGTCACATGCGTAGCCTGGCGCGTGATAACATGCCAGAATCAACTCTACGTCTCCTGTGGACCAAGCATCTACCACCGCACGTTCAATCATCGCTGGCAGTGAGCGAGTCACTCAACAAGCAGACAACGCTCGACGAGCTCGCTTCACTGGCCGATAGAATCTTGGAAATTCAGCCAGTCAACCATATCTCCGCCATCAACGCCGCCACATCATCAAGCACCGAAACACGATTCCTGGCTGAAGAACTACGGAATCTTTCATCTGAAGTTGCCACCCTCCGAGCATCACAACGACGCGTTCAGCCACGATCAAACAGTCCAACACCATCACCATTCTGCTACTATCACCGCCGATTCGGAGCCGAAGCATATAACTGCAACCCACAGTGCTCGTTTAAAGCCGAACATCTTAAAATCGACGCACTCACACCGGACTCCGGCTTGTTAGAAAAATCGTATCGCTTATTCATCACCGACAAGAAATCCGGACTCACCTTCCTGATCGACACCGGTGCCAACGTCTCAGTCATACCTCCTGCCAAAGGACAACTATCGAGACAGCTGGATTTTCAACTCTACGCTGCTAACAACACAGTCATACCAACCTACGGAGAGAAAACTTTAGAACTCGATCTCCATTTACGCCGACCATTCAAATGGCGTTTCATCATCGCGAAAGTCAGTAAACCTATCATCGGTGCCGACTTTCTCGAACATCACCAGCTCATCGTCGACATCAAAAATCGAAGACTCATCGACGGCAAAACCAATCTGGCAACACATTCATTTGTCAGAACAACGAACGTGCCGACTATACGAAGCATCGATCTTCAACAAGCATACCACAACATCCTAGCAGATTTTCCCGGAACTACCAGACTAACTGCAATGGAGCTCACTCCAAAGCATAACGTCGAACATTACATCGAAACTACGGGACCTCCACTTCACTGCCGTGCACGACCAGTCGCACCTCACCGCTACGAGCAAGTACGAAAAGAATTCCAGAACATGATGGAACAAGGTCTATGCCGCCCAAGCAAAAGCCCTTGGTCATCCCCTCTCCACATCGTGCCCAAGAAAAACGGAGATCTACGAGTCTGTGGAGACTACAGAAGACTGAACGCCGTCACAATCCCCGACCGCTACCCGATACCTCGCATCAAAGATTTCACATTTCAACTATCCGACAAGACCATTTTCTCCACCATCGACCTAAACCGAGCTTACCAACAACTAAAAGTCCGAGAAGAAGACATAGAGAAGACCGCCATCATCACGCCCATGGGTCTTTTCGAGTTCCCTCGGATGTGCCCAGGTTTAAAGAACGCTGGACAAACATTCCAACGATTCATCCACGAAGTACTCCAAGGTCTCGACTTCGTGTACGCATTCATCGACGATCTATTGATTGCCAGCCCTGACGCCACAACACACGAGAAGCACCTCCGAGCAGTACTTCGTCGCCTTGAAGACAACAGCATCACCATCAATCCTGCAAAATGTGTCTTCGGTCAAAACGAAGTCAAGTTCCTTGGTTTTACCGTGAGCAAAGACGGTATCAAGCCGCCTGCCGAAAAAGTGACAGCAATCACCGAGTACCCGCTTCCAAAAACAATCGAAGAATTAAGGCGTTTCCTCGGCATGCTCAACTTTTACCGAGAACACATTCCGAAGGCTGCTGAAATACAAGCTCCGCTAAACGCCTATCTGCACAACTTAAAAAGGCGTGATCAGACTCTCATTGAATGGACCGACGAAGCACGAAAATCATTTGAAGCAAGTAAAGTAGCGATACAAAATGCCGCTTTACTTGCTCACCCATCGCACAGCGCCACACTCGCTATCTTCAGCGATGCCTCCGACCAATCAGCGGGAGCCGTCCTTCAACAACACATCAACGGGAAATGGCAACCTCTTGGTTATTTTTCAAAGAAATTCTCCGATGCGCAACGTAATTACAGCACTTTTGACCGAGAGCTACTTGCAATCTACATGGCGGTCAAACACTTCAGGAAAATGTTCGAGGGGCGAAACCTCATCATTTTTACTGACCACAAGCCGCTCACATTTGTACTCCAGAAGCCACCATCAGCATCAGAAACTCCGCGACGCGCACGACAGCTCATCTTCATAAGCGAGTTTACCACCGACATTCGACACGTCAGCGGAAGCGAAAATGTTGTCGCCGATGCACTCAGCCGATTGCCAGTCGACAGCATAGCGAGCCCTACCACGCTCGACTACGCCAAAATCGCCGAAGCTCAAGACAAAGACATAGAAACTATCAAGCAACTGCAAGGCCGAAACAACCTGAAAATTCGAAAACTCCATCTGCAAAATTCGCAAGTACCTATCTACTGCGAAACGTCAACATCTCACGTCCGACCGTACCTGCCCAAGGAATATCGACGTGAAGCATTCGACGCAGTACACAACATCAGCCATTCCGGAATCCGAACAACACGCAAACTCATCACACAAAAATTCTTCTGGCCATCAATGAACACCGACGTGGGCACATGGGCGAAACAATGCCTACAGTGTCAACGATGCAAGGTTCAGCGACACACCATGAGCAGCTTGTCTTCGTTCGCACCGGCCGACAGATTCCAGCACGTGCACATTGACATCGTCGGGCCGCTACCTACCACTCCACAAGGCCATCGATACTTACTCACGATGATCGACCGAGCAACAAAATGGCCTGAAGCAGTACCTACAGACGATACTTCAGCAGAATCCATCGCAAAACTTCTCTACGAGAACTGGATAACTCGTTTCGGGTCTCCTGAAATCATCACGACGGACCAAGGACGAAACTTTGAAAGCCGCCTATTCGCCAAACTACTCAACTTAATGGGCGTACAAAAGACACGCACAACCGCATTCCACCCACAAGCCAACGGTATGGTAGAACGTTTCCACAGATCACTGAAGACCGCACTCAAGACTCGCCTATCTCAACATTCAACGTGGATAGACGAGCTACCTACAGTGCTCATGGGACTCCGCGCTGCAGCACGCTCAGACACCGGCGTAAGCGCCGCCGAGCTTACCTACGGATACAACTTACGCCTACCATCCGACTTTTTCGAAACTTCATCACATCAAAATCAAGAAGAAATGGATTTTGATTACGTTAGCAAATTACGCGACGTAATCAACTCCCTAAGTCCGTGTCTGCCTACATCATCACACAGCAACAAACGACCCATTTTCATCAATCAAGATCTCCAAACCTGCGAGCAAGTTTTCATCCGAGTTGATGCAGTAAAAAAACCTCTCCAGCCTACATACGAAGGTCCTTTCAAAGTATTAGAACGAGATGGAAAGACTTTCAAATTGCAGCTGCCAGGAAACCGATCGAACGTCATTTCAATCGATCGCCTCAAACCAGCTTACACTGTGAACGAGGACCTATCAGACAACTCATCGCTTCCACCTTCAACAAATCAAGATATACCAACCGCACGAAATCCTTCGCCAGCTCCAGTGACAACAGCAACTCCTAGCCAGATTCCTCCGTCCATCCTAAGAACCACTCGAGCAGGGCGCGCCATCAATCTTCCGGTACGCTTTCGCTAGGGGAAGAGTTATGTAGCAGCATCCCGGCATCTCTCTCCGGCGGCATCTCTTTCTAAGTGACGTGCAACTCCGGGACGAACAAATATTTATACCTTCGTATCAACTCTCGAATATTCTAGGACAGCCTCGACCAATCACAGATCAAGAACAGGACAGACTCAGCAAAGAACGAAATAGATATACTTTTTACTCGATCAACGACCATACTAACACCGGCCTAAATTTACTATATAAATAGCGCATTTTTCCGTAATAAATCACCGAAAAAATGAAAACTGTCGCGATCCTCTAGTGCTCTAACTACGTACGGAACAACGCATACTCTTCGATCTCGGCAACGTTTCATGTGAAACGCCTGCCGAGCTCGGCCCTTCGTCAAGAAGGCGGGGAACATCTCTCTCCACGGACTCCGGAAGTGCAGTCAGCCCTCGCCTTGGTACCAAACCCGGCCTCCCACCAGCGGGAATCCCCGGGGGCGGTGCCCTGGTGACTGGCACTAGTGACTGTGCGACCTTTGTTCGCGTGAGGAGGAACGCCCACAGCAGCAACCACGCAGCAACCCCAAAGCTAGGCGCCGCCCGGCATCACGATGTCGGACGCCCGCCCACCCGACGGAAGAACCGTTCGTGACGAACGGGAGCCCCGCCGGGAGCCGAAACCACCACCGCAGGATCAAACACTGCGCACGCCCATCGCCAGCCGTGCTTCCAGCCTGGACAAGGCCCAAGCACGAGCAACTTCCCGCCCAACCATCTCGAGGCAGGATGCCGAACTGCTCACTCAGCGCCTACATCAGTGGGTGCAGAAGAAAGCAAAGAAAGCAGCCACGAAGGTGAAGCCCCCGGTGCCGAAGCCCTCAACCAGTGCTACTCCAATGCGCAGGAAGAGGGATGACGACCCAACTTCACCAACCCAAGAAGAACCGAAACGCCCAGCCCATGAATGGGCCGCCCTTCCTCAGAGGCCCATGACGAAGACGACACAATCGTCATCACCATCTGCGGCGTCCACAGCGTCAACTTCCTACGCGTCACTGGCGTCTCCGGACCGCCCAGCCCCGAAGATGACCACCACTACCTACGCAGCCATCACGCGCGCCCCGATGCCGCCACCAACGACGGCCCCTCAAACCACCACCCAGGCGCCCCAAGCCGCCCGAGTGCCCCCGCCGCCCGCCCAGCTGCTCCAAGCCGCCCGCCCTAGCGCCATGCAAGTGGATCCGGTCACGAGCGCCCAAGCGGATGGAGCTTCAGCGCCCCCCGCAACTACCAACCAACCAGGTACCGCCCCCCCCCCGGCCCCCGCCGCGGGAAAAAAACGCTACCCTCCGATAGTCGTAGAAAGCCTCCCAAAATGGACCACTCATTTTAAAGTGCTCAAAGACCAACTCGGCTTCGCCCCCAACGCGCGCCCCCTTGGGAAAGGGGTTCGTTTCTCACCGGAGTCCGGGGAAGAATACCGAGCCATTCAAAGATATTTCGCCGACCTGGAAAAAACCGAGAAAGTGTCGTGGTTCTCTTACTCGCTACCGGAGGAGAGAAGCTTAAAGGTCGCTATCCGGGGGCTCCCGGCGGACACTGACCCCGATGAGATCATCGAAGACCTCCGCACGAACGGCTTCGAACCGGAAACCGTTAAAAACATCCGTGCACGCAGAGATCGCCCAGGGTGCATTTTCTTCGCGCTGTTGAAGAGAACCCCCGACCTCACACCGGCCATCTACAACATCACGGAACTTCTGTGTATGCCCGGTGTGAAAATCGAGCAATGGAGGGGCAAGAAGGGGCCCGCCCAGTGTCATAGATGCCAAGCATTCAGACACAGCTCGCATCACTGTCACCGCCCACTCGCCTGTGTCCGCTGTGGCGAGTCCCACCACGCCGGAGACTGTCCGCGCCCAACCGAAGACCCCGCCACCTGCATCAACTGCAAGGGCACTCACCCTGCAAACAGCGTGTCCTGCCCAGTGTTCAAGGCCGAGGCACGAAACAAAAAGGCGGGCACCATAGCTCGAACCACAGGCGGCAACCAAACCCGCCCAACACCCCCCGCCCCAGGAGGCCCCGCCCAAGAAGGCCCCGCCCAAGAAGGCACCGCCCAAGGAGGCCGCGCCATAAGAACCATCGAAGCTCGCCCAGGCGACACGCTGATGGCAAAGGCTAACGACCCCACCCCGCGCACGGGCAAACTGCGCAATAAGAAAAAGAAAGCGAGGACCAGCGCGCAGGCAACGGCAGAGGCCGCCCAAGCCACCACCAGCCAGACGCCGGTCCCTCCCAAAGAAACGCCAGCAGCGGCCCCAACCGCCCCTGCACCCCCGCAGCCCACGACTGCCCCGACCTCGTATGCGCCGACAGCGCCCCCCCAGGGGACTCAACGCCCCCCGATACCAACACAACAACCCCACCAACAGATGACAGCGGACCAAGCCCGCCAGGACATTCTGGTGGCAGCGATAACCATCATCCAAGAGATACTTCAGGCCATCCAAGCGGGGGCCAACCCGGGTCCGGTAGCCATAGCCGGACTGGGGAAGCTCCTGCAGTCGTTCTGAAGCTCCGGATAATCCACTGGAATGCCCAAGGCCTCAGGACCAAACTGGCCCTTCTAAAACCGATACTACGTCAAGAAGACATCGACATACTTCTCCTTTCCGAGACCATGCTGGGCCCAGCAGACCAGTTGAAGATCCCTGGCTACTATGTATACCGCCAGGATGAATGGAGCAGCGAAGCGCAAAGGGCGTACAGAGGCCTCGCAGTCTGCGTCAAGCGCCGAGTTGTCCATCAGCCGCTACCTCCGATCCCTCTCGATTCCATGCAGGTGCTTGGAGTAGAGATCTCCATAGCAGGTCAACCCCAGCACATCTACGCAGTGTACAGACCGCCGGGAAACAAATTGAACACCACCGAGATCCGTAAAGTGCTAAACGCGTCCACTGCACCCACACTGATGGCTGGGGACTGGAACTGCAAGCACCATGCATGGAATTCGATGACGACCACAACAGAGGGAAGACAACTGCTCGCTGACGCCGAGGCCTTTGAATATGCTGTTCACGGACCTGAAACGCCAACGCACTATCCCTCAAATAGAGACCACGCTCCAGACGTCTTGGACATCATAGTCCATAAGAGACTGCACTGCTGCCCAAACCAAGAGGTTCTTCTAGACGAAGTAAAGTCGGATCACCAACCTGTCCTGACCACCCTGGACCAGACACCCATAGTGGCTACGCCCATCATTCGCCCACGGACTAACTGGGAGGTATTCAACCAAACCATGGAAGCCAGCACTCCAACACGCCCAGTCAACTCTACAGAAGAAGTTGACTTGCTCACCAGTGAACTGACGGAGGCCATGCAGGCTGCCCTCCAATCAGCAGAGATACCACCAACAAACACCAGCAGAAGACTCCCGCCCCTGCCACAACACATCGCGAAGCTGATTGCAGACAAACGCAATCTGCGTAAGCAATGGCAACGCAGTCGTGACCCAGCGCTCAAAACCAAACTTAATCGTCTCTGCGACGAAGTCAAAGCTGAGCTTAAATCGCACGAAGACCAAGAATGGGAAAGACGCATAGACTCGGCCTCAGAAGACTGGCAGTCTATCCACCGCCTATGCCGCAGGTTAAACGGCACCCCGGCCCCGGTTCGCCCGCTCCTACACCAAGACGGCACCCCAAGATACCGACCCGAAGATAGGGCGGAAATCTTTGCCCACTGCCTGGAACAGCAGTTCCAACCGAACCCGGATAGTCGCCCATCACACACATCCAAGGTTGAAGAATTCCTCCGGCAATACTCCGCCGAACCAACAGCAACCGAAGAGCATATCATCTTCTTCTCCCCGGGCCAAGTCAGGAAAGCCATTCTCCGGACAAAGCCAAGAAAGGCCCCCGGCGCGGACCGCATTACGAACACGGCACTGCGTCACTTGCCACTCAGGGCAGTGGCAGCACTGTCGCGTCTGTTCAACGGGATACTGCGCTGTGGACACTTCCCGACTCTGTGGAAACTTGGCCACGTCATCCTACTTCCGAAGCCCGGGAAGAACATCCTAAAGCCGGAAAGCTACCGCCCTATCACGCTGTTGTCGAGCATATCGAAGGTGTTTGAGAAGCTACTGCTTCAACACCTCCTTCCCCACGCGATACCCCGGCCCGAGCAGTTCGGATTCAGATCCGAACATAGCACGACACTCCAACTCGCAAGGGTTCTTCATCAGCTCATCATGAACTCCAACAAGAAAGAAACATCGGTGGCCGTCTTTTTAGACATGGAAAAGGCGTTCGACAGAGTCTGGCACGCAGGTCTCCTCTTCAAGCTGGCCAACTCGTCGACGCCAAGACCAATATACGACGTCATCGCATCCTTTTTGGAGGGCCGCACCTTTCGGGTAACGGTGGAAGGCCACCTCTCTACGGAGCGCACCATAAGGGCGGGTGTGCCCCAAGGAAGCTGCCTTTCACCTGTCTGCTACTCCATCTACACTGACGACATCCCGGTGGCAGAAGGCACGACGCTGGCACTCTATGCGGACGACGCTGCCTACATCACCTCCTCCGTCAACAAAAACCACGCGGCTCTGAAGATGCAACGGGCCTTGGATCTCCTCCCAGATTGGCTCAGCGAGTGGCGACTGTCAGTTAACGTCGCCAAGACGCAAGCCATCTGTGTGACCACTAAACGAGCGTACCCTCCATCGCTAGCTCTCCAGGGCCAGCACATCAAGTGGACCAGGACGGCGGAATACCTTGGAATCACGATCGACAGCCGGTTGACGATGAGGCAACACAGCCTCAAAGTCCTGGCGTCGGTCAAAGTGGCCCGCAACCTCCTCCGACCAGTGCTGACGTCCCAGCTGCCGCTGCGTGCGAAGGTCGGCATATACAAACTGTATATCCGGCCACGCCTCACGTATGCGGCCCCAGCCTGGTACGGTCTCCTCCACCGCCGACACCAAGATCGCCTCCAAATCCAACAGAACCTGACCTTGAGAACCATATCCGACGCCCCACGATATGTGAGGAACTCCACGATCGCACGAGACCTGCGAGTCGAAGACCTCAGCACATGCATCACGCGGCTGGCGCAGCGGATGTTCGCTCGCACGGAGGAGTCCGCTCTCGAGCACATTCGGGAGCTGGCCCCAACGTACGAGCGGGGTCCCCGCTCCAAGCCCTACCCCCGAGAGCTGGCCATCAGCATGGACCAACCTGAAGCTCAAGAACCAAGACGTCGCCGAGCGCGGGCCGATCGCCGTCCAGACCTGCATAGGACTGGATCGGCAGATCCTCCCCGCGAATAGGCGGCGAATAAGAAGACCACCACCGGAAGAGACACCGCGCCCGAGCGCGCTCGGGCGCCCCTGGAATGGACAAACCCCATTGGGGAACCCAAGGACCCTCCCGTTGTAACGGGAGGCGGAAGATTACCGCAGGCAGGGGCCCAAAAGCCCGAACCTGCGTCCTCACGCACCGGCTTCGCCGGCGCGGAGAAGAAGACCCCGAGGTAATAAATCACCATTTGGTTCATACAAATCGAAGAAGTTGTTTAAGTGAAAAACCCCTGAACTCAAGATAGGAAAGTGTTAGTGCATCCAGACAACGGATCTCTTTCACTCCCTACAATACGATTCAAATGATTGCCAACGACAACTATCGTAATCTTCTTTGTCTACTTGCCTACTTACGTACTGCAAGTACCAACTTAGCTACTTATCAAGAATGGAGGTAGGGACAAGGAACTTTATAGTCACTTTGCATTCTGGAAGAAGTTAGTGTCACTTAGAAACAGCTTTCAACTACTGCTTTATACAGTCCTTTATTTTCAAAATAGAAAAGTAAGTAAATACTTTTACTGATTTAGAAACAAGGTTTGTAAAGTCGTAAACCGCAACTTCGTTTGCGATGCGATTTTTTTTTTCTTAAGCGTCGATGACATAGGTTCCGCTTTTAAACAAACTGAAATTTGGCTAGTTTAAAAGCTAGCGTGTGAGCGTGTTTGCTTTTGGGAAGGATTGTCAACAAGCCTTAGTAGCTACGTACTCACCCACACATCTTGACGAACATACCTTCAAAATTTCAAGTCATATACTATATCCATACCGAATTTCAGCCAAATTCTTTAAGAAGTTATGGCGTTATTGAAGAACCAAAATCGATCTACCCATCCTCACAAACTTTGGTATTACTAATCAACCGACTTAAAAAGGATACTAACTGGACTCCCCGTGACACGAAGCGGAGAAAAGGAAGACCAGTTACCCGCTGGAGCGACGACATAGTAAAGGTGGCTGGAAAACTATGGTCTAGAACAGCTAGAGACAGGCAAAAATGAAAAACCCTGGAGGAGGCTTTCACCGCCATAGGCGGTCCTTACACATAATAAATATAATCCATATGTTATTTGTAATAATGTAATTTGTGTAAAGGAAATAAAAGCTTTTTTTATTTATTTATTTTTATTTATTCAAAAAGGATGAGGTTATCAAATCGGTTAAATGTTTTTTTTTTTATCTCAGAACTTTGTTGGTAAGAAACCGATTTGAAAAATTACTTTTTTGTTTGAGTGGTTATACTTTCAGAATGGTCCCATAGTTTGTTGAAGTGTAAAAAAATGCGTATTTTGCTTCCCTGTGACTTTTGAGTGGTGCTTACGGTCACTAGATCAATCCAATTGAATTCGGTTATAGTATGTTTTTATAAAGCCTTGTTTATAAAATTCCCCTTAAAAATTTTACGATTCATTAAAATAACTATAATAATTTACTCTCAGCCAAAGTCAGTCAGTTGCCAGTTATTAATAATAGTGTACCTACTTTATCACTGCATTTTATAAGGAGTGCCTTCCATAAAACGAAACCAATTACTGCCAACGCCATTTCTTCCGCCCCCGACTTGCCCTAGCCATCGACACTGATTAGTTTATTGAAAAACTCCCGCACCCATCTTATTAATCTTTTCTAATGATGCAATGGTTTCTGATGGTCCCTTGGAAATTTATTTCCGCTTTTCTACTAAATTTCCTGCGGTCATGAAAAGCATTATCGTTACTCACGACACGGATTTTGTAACATAGTCTGTTTATTACGTTGGATGCGGTAATTTCTTAAGCGTAAAGCTTCCTTCCTTTATTTTTTCCTAGATAAAGAGTTAAATACTATTTATTGCACCTGATAATACTTACTGCATCGTAGTCAATGATGTAGTACGATTACCTAGATTTTTCCAATTAATTCTTCCCTTTATAAACATCAAAATTAAAGTGAAAGAGCTAACACAGGCGACGACGGAAGAACGTAAGTTCGGTTTCAGACTAGCGTATTTTTGTCGTGCTTATACGGGCTGATTGATACTGGCTAAACTTCAAAAGCCCAACGCGCGTATACCGGCGTTTACGCTCCGTTTTTTCTAATGAGTGTCAGTAGCATGAGGCGACTCTCGTATATAAGCTTTCGTATTTATAATATCAGTGGGATTTGATCTTGCAAACTCTACCGATGTTTCCTCCTTCTATGTTCCCACGATGACACGAAGTAAATGGCTCAGACTGGTTGCCTCCGAATTAAGCCTTCATGGAGTTTATATTAAAAGCGCTGACAAGTTTAATTTGCTGTCGAATAAAACCACAAAATAACACCTACTGTTTATTGTAAATTAATAAATAAATAAGCTTAATCTATGTGAAAAACATTTTCAGATTTGTTTTTATAACTGGCCGTGTATTTTTTTTTTAACATAGGTCGGAGTTTTTTAGAACTTATTTAGTTCATAAGATAAGCAAAATAACAGTAGGTACAATACAATATTATATTGTGTTCTGTTACATTATATTGTATTATGTAATACATATCATTCTGTTATTTTGCTTCTTCCATATTAGTTTTGAAAATAATCTTATTATCATTAGATTATTTTCTCCGAGTTAGTACCTCCGAGTTAGTACTCCGAGTTAGTACCTATTAATATAAAAATGTGCTTGAAACATTGGCCAATTAGGTGAACAAAATAACCAACCTACACAAGAATATATATTTGTAAACTGAAAACTATAGCAGCTTAATCAGGTGCATTCATCGCCAAAATAATTTCAATAATTTACTCAGTTTTATTTTGTCCCATGAAAGAGATTTCAGAGGATTTCAGCAGATTACAGCCGTTTATACTTTGAGCAAAATTGAACCTTTATGCTTGGGGTGAGGGTCGGAAGTTGCATGATAATGTGTGTAGGCAGTTCTTATTCCGATCACGTGTCGTGGGTAACCTGCGTATGACTGCAATGGATAACCTTGATCTTACACGCGACCATAGATACGTGAAACTTTTTTATTTCAAGCGTTTTGAATAATTCAATGCGATACAGTGAAAACGGTACCATTGTATGAATACGGAGTTTGTTTGGGCGACTATTGGATATTGCAATATGTATTTTAATGATTTTATGCAGTGGGAATTTTATTTTCATTATTACAAATTCAAATTTTACAAATGAATATATTTATTTTAATACTTTATTGCACAAAACAAACACATTGACAAACATTTAATTATAAACAAAGTGGGAAAACAAAAGGTAGTAAGAGCAAGTAAACGGCTCTGAGACTTCACTGCCTTTTTTTTCTTTACCAATAGAAATTACTTTATGGATGCAGCAAGCCGAAGACAGGGCGCAATGGTGCACATTGAGAGAAGGACTGCGATAGACCGATGTTGATGATAAAATATGGTGATAGGTTAACAGACCAAAAAAAATATTAGTTTTTTCTAAGACAAGCTTAACTTTTTTTTAAAGTAGGTACTTACAGAAATTATTTAAAAAAATAAACACATAAATAAAAAGGAAATCTGTCTAAATAATACTAAATTAACTTCACTAACTGATATTAAAACCGCTCTACACCTAACATTCATAGTAGGTACAACTTAATATTTATACAAATAGATAATACTAAATGTATAGTCATAAAACTTTATTAACAAGGCCTATCTGGTCTTCATAATTGCTATTTATTTATAAATCTTAAATGTTAAATGAATATCGTAGGGGGTTACTTTATAATTATTTCTAAACTAAGTCATACTCATATGACCCACATTTATAAAATACCTAGCTGTTTGTCATTCATAAACAAGCTTAAAGTTAAAAAAAAACTGAAAACCCGAATGCGAAATAATTATACATTCATTGTCAATACATTATTCCAAATTAAACATATAAATTATATAGGTATATTTTTGTAATCTCCTTTAAAATACCTTAATTTTGACACCCTACTTGATGGGTTTGGAAAACAAAAAAATATTAACGACCTATTAATATTAACCTACTAGGTATTTAGCTCGAAAAATCCGCCGTTTTGATTATTTTTTTAAACTCATCTAAGAACACTCTTCAAGAATAATCTAACGATACCTTAATTGTCAAAATCCATCCAGCTGTTTGGAAAATACGAGGTAACACAGAAATTTACATACATACATACAAGATACGCGTGAAAAAAATAACCCTTCCTTGGCAGTCGGGTAAAAAACAAAATAAAATTAAATAAAAATAGTATATAGATATTTGGTTTGTCGCATTGTACAATCTCAGTACTGAAATCGACGCAGAAAACCATTTCCCATCGGCAGTTCCGGTATCGTCCATTTTAAAAGAGATCCCGGTTTCAATTTAAAATAAGTTGGGTAACAAGAAACAACTTAGATGCACTTAGCTTTGAACCATTTCTTGTTGCGCTTCGATGGGTATTTCCGTGTTCGCTCAGCTTTAGGGTACAGTCATCCGCAATAAGATATCTACTTTATAAATTGTAGTCTATGTGTTATTCTAATGTATAAAGCTATATTATTAACTTAATAACTTAAGAGCTTAGAATTGCAAAATAGGTTAGAAAGTCTAGTTAAAAAAGGATGTAAATCTACACAAAAATGTGGCAAAAAAGTTGTGTGAAGATCCGACAGAAGTGAAAACTTCTTCAAATATTTCGTAATTTTCACAGTTTGACATTAAGTACATTGACAGTAGATAGAATTTAATTCAAAAATACATTTTTTTCACGGTCAAAGCTTCAGGAACAGGCACTTTATTTTGTAATAATATTATGTTACGCTATCATTCACTTAAAAAATGACACAGTGCCTAATTTCATCAATATACAGTAGGTACTAGTACAGTACACAGTCAAAAATCTGGAGGACGTGGTGGCCGAGTGGATGAGGCTCTTGCCTTGCGATCTGGTGGTCGCGGGTTCAAATCCCGGTGCCAGTCATGCGTAAATGGGTTTTTTCGGTCGAAAAAATCTATGTATGCATCACACGTTCTCGCAACGGTGAAGGAAAACATCGTGAGGAAACCGGCATGTCGTAGAACCTAAAAAGTTCGAAAACATGTGTCGAGTGCACGAAAGGAGCCTCTTCGAGGCGCGCTTGAAATCCTTTCACCACACTGTTGGCACAAGTTGATACTGACAAATCTAAATTATTGTCAGTATCAACTTGTGCCTTAAAAAAATATGTTAAAACTAGCTGATGGCCACAACTTCGCTTGCGTTGCACGTAATCTAGAATGACATATTTCTGAAAATTTGAGGCGCATACATCATCGTGCAGGCGACTGTACATTGTACAATTTAAGAGTTTTAATTCGTTTTAAAAGCTAAGTTAGTAAATCAGCGTAGCATTACCTGAAGAAGTTTTGTGTCAACTGCAGATAGCAATTTAATTTAATAGTCTATCGATTTTGTGTCTTCGTTTACTCTCATTCTAGCATATTTATTAAAAAAAAATCTCATTTGCTGTTATTTATATTGTTGTTGTTCTATTTTTATTTATTTGTTCATAATCTGGTTCTCACTTGAAGATATGATATGGCCAAGAGATATGGTCGATAGATAAAAGAGGGAGGCAGACAGATAAAAAAACCAGAAAAAAAGCTAATGAGAGAAATATCAATAACTCTATGTTAGTTCACGAAAGGAGTCTCTTTGAGGCGCACTTGAAATCCTTTCACCACACTGGTTCGAAAGAACTAGTGACACGAAAAGAAGAAAAATGAGTCTTATTTGGAATCGAGAAATTGTGGTCACTGTTCTGGTCATGGGCGTAAATGAACTCTTACCATCAGGAGAGCGCAAAGCTTGTCTCATCACTTTTTTAAATCTTACTATTATTATAAACGCGTAAGTTTATAAGGATGGATAGATGGATGGATGGATGGATGTATGTTTGTTACTCTTTCACGTAAAAACTACTGAACGGATTTTAATTAAACTTTACAAATAATATAGCTTTATACATTAGAATAACACATGGCACGGAGGAGCAAAGTAACATAGGCTACAATTTATAAAGATACCTGCGCTCGCGGGCATCAGCTAGTAAAAAATAAAACAGGTCCGTAACTCACTACAATTGGTGCACGAAAATGGTGAAATTAAACAGATGCGTGCTTTTATTCCCATTTATCTTGGGTATCAAAGTGTGGATTAAATTATAATTCGGTAACCGAAAAGATATCCAGCACACGATATATTATGGTCAATTTGTTCTCATATAAACATTAAAGAACTTATCGTATGTTATGTCTCAAGGTGAAAAATAAAACCCCCAAAAACATTTTTTTTATTATACCGTCCAAGTCCTCTCTTGACGAGTGCCAAAGCTATTTATTATATATTTTTTTTACAAGGGTGAATTAATTTTTTACTTATTTTGTGACCAACATTATTATCTTGTAGGTATTGTATTTATCATTGATGTCCCGAGCTGCTACTGAAACACGCTAACGCGTCCTCTCGCGTTGCGCCTACTCGTAGGTAAGCCACACCACAAATGTAAAGATAGGTAGATATTAATTACGTAGATTTGTTGGAGCTATCTCCATAAAGTAAGTTAACGTCCAAAAAAAATATGTAAAGGCTTTTGATTCTTAATAAATATGTTAATTACTCTAGGATTTATGAAGTCGTGGAGCGTTTCCAATTATTCTCAACAGCATAGCCCACGGGTTGAAAGCGGCAAGAAAATAAAAACATAGATATTTTAAATCAGATATTCAATTTCCAAAATATCAGGAACCAATACATTAGGAATTGGCTATTTGAAGCCAGGGGTGGTTTCAGATCTTAAAATTTATAATATTATTTTCATGAAAAAGCATAAGTATTAGTTTCAATTTTGTATTGTCTCCAGTGATTTAGAGCTAGTTGCAAAGCAGTCTAATTAGGCTAGTAAAAAGCCAAAGGATGTATATCTGGACTAAAAAAATATATGGAAATAATAACAAATAGTACCTACATATTTTTAATTAATGGAAGAAAAACAAAGTTTGTACAAAAACATACTACAGCCAACTTCAATTGAACCGTTTTAGTAACGGCGAACACGATTTTGGTAAAATTTCTTTGGGACCAGACTTGCTTTAATTAATATAGTTTAATGTTCAGATTAACTTTACAATCCTGTGTAATTTACTTCCGGTTAATATTTTTGTCTAGTGAAATTTTTGAGTCCCAAATACAGCCCATGGTATTGGATCAAATCCAACAAGTTCACTAAGCTGCAAGTATCTGAAAAGTAGCCCTATCACCAAAAAAATTACCAAACGCATAGTATCGAATCCGTCACAGAAAAACAACAGTTTGTATGTTTCGAATAAAAATAAATTCTAACTGACAACCCTCTGTCACGGATACGATACAGATGCGCTTGCTAAAATTTTCGTGGTACCATTTCGAGGCTACTTTATCAAGTATCTACGAGGCCGAGGGTCGATTCAAATGTTTCCTATTCCCGCTGTAAGTATTAATAGAAAACCTGGCGCGTCACATGAAGCATGTATGATTGTATGTATGTGTAACACATAGTACATACAATCATACATTCTTCATGTGTGTCTTCATCATCATCATCAGCCTATCGCAGTCCACAGCTGGACATATGACTCTCCCGATGAACGCCATCGCGCCCTGTCTTTGGCTTGCCGCATCCATCGTCTGACTGCAACCTTTCGCAGATCGTCATCCCGCCTGGCCATATGTGGATGTGTTTGTGTGGTTATTCCATTTTCTGCAATCGGACTCGTTATTCGCTCCTTTTCGGGTGACTTGGCTACGGATGTAGCTAGCCCAACTCCATCTAGAAGTGCATAAGTTTCCTGGGCTCTTCACAGGCTTCGCAGAGCGATCTCAGGTGCCCAAGGGTTTCGTATCGTTTCGCTGTCTCTCCCACGCATTCCAGGACTTAAATTTCAATATCAGAATTTTGTTATTTCAATAAACTTATCCTAGCAGAGTTCTAGTGTAAATTATTCCTAGAACTCGACAAACAAGCATACATTCTTATTTTCTGATTTTAAGTCGATAACTCAGACTAGGTAGGTAATTTAAAAACCTATTATTATAAAAGAATGACAAATATAAACAGATTTAGAATAACATACAACACTTAATCGAAAAATCACGTAGGCTTTTATGCTAAAACTACATTTAGCAGCATATTTTTATTCGGGGCTAAAGGATAAGTAAACCAGCATGCTGCACGTCCAGTGGTTGCATCTCCCATCGCAATGCATCTCGCAACTTCTGTCATGAATAATGATATTGCATTATTCTGTATAATTAAATAGTTAAGGTGGTTGGCGAACTTTAAGTGGCAACTAGACGCTCTAACTCGTTCGGAGCAGTCTCAGTGCGGGCTTATTAGTGCACTCGCAAACGGCTCGCCAGAAGGCGAGTAGTACTAATGTTCTACAATTTGTCGATAGATGACAACATCATTGGGGCTATAGGAACCGAGATAATCGCGAAAAACCGATGACCGTAACCTTTGACTTTTAATTTACGGCGCGGACACGTTATTATCTCTCATTCCGAGGTGAAACCTAGTGACTGGCCTAGTCTGTTTTTATATATTTTGTTGATGTAGAGCGTGGTCGCTATCACCGAAGACAAATGTAGCGACCGCGCGCGACAGCTACAAAATGTATGAAAATAGGCGGTCGCCGCGCGCCGGCCACCGGTTGCTGTAGTCGGCGTCTCGTTTGCAGGTGCACTTAACCAAAAACTTACGAAGAAGGTATTATGCCCATATAATTGCAGACTCACAACTCTATAAGTATCCATAACCATTCATATGAGCATTCGCATTGTTTGGCGTAATTCAGGATTATTTACATGATCTTCAATTTTATTTTTTAAGAAATGATGAGACAAGCTTAGCGATTTAGTGATGGTAAGAGATCACGCATTCCCATGACCAAAATAATACAACATCAGACGCTTTAGGCTCTTTCCACTTTGAGACATTTTGATGATCAGGTTCGAAAGTCCAGTAATTTCCCTAGTAACATTGCTCATCAAACCAGAACACAGGTATGCTCTCACATTACTGTATGGTTGCACCTTATCTGGCACTATGTTGGTGCCTATTTAGATGGAATTCCTACTGCAGGGGCGCCTCCCAACGGTATATGAAAACTAATCAATGGATATTCCTTTAAAGTTTTCTATAGGATTTTCCAACGGCTTTTCAGAATGCAAGTGATTTTTCAAAATAACCGCGGCAAAGTGTAATGAAGCTGTCACTTCCAGTCCCATTGTTGGCACATGCACAAGGGAAGCACCAAACTCTTAGTGCCATACTACACGGGCGGTTTTCCCCCAGCGCCGCGGGAATCCGCTTCTGAACCGCACTAGATACAATTTATATGGAAGTGAACTGCGATGGGAAACCGCGCAGTGTAATATGCAGTATACAATTTCCATATTGTGTCTAGTGCGGTTCAGAAGCGGATTCCCGCGACGGGATAACCGCCCGTGTAGTATGGCACTTAGGCTCAATTCCTTTTAATTTGCTTCTATTTTCTTCCTACAATAAGAGATTTGCAACCACTATAAGATATGTTTAAGGTGACCTTTCATTCTGACGTCAAGATGGCCGGTCACCTGGCCGCAAACTACGTGCGGTGTGGAATCGCTAAAATTTACATATACATACCAAAAATTGCTTCCCATTTGTTTCCTTCAAAGCTATTGAAAGATGTGCGAACATTTCAACGTTAAGTACGACAGGTCATCATCCTTTCGGTAACAATTCGATGGTAGAGTCAGTCATAATGACTTTTCTAAGCATAAAGATTCTAAGCCATAATGTAGGTAAGTTAAAGTAAAACGCAATTTAGGGTGTTGTGATCAAATTGTAGAGGCAGGACTATAAAAGTGCTCTGAATCAGTATCTACTGAGATTATAGAGATTGGACTCTACAATGCAGACGTCCAATAGTAGGATCATTAAATATATAGAACTTCGTAGTTTGGCTGCCTTGGATACATTACCGCGATTACCTTTCTGAAAGTAGTTTTGGTTGAGATGCCAATTCAGCCTAGTATTTCCGATCCCCGATTTTCAAATCTACCACTTTTCCGGCGCTGCGCTGAAAATCTAGGTTGAAACTTTCTTTGGGAAATAAAAATTGCTGTATGCGATAAAATTGAAGTGGAATTTGAGTGGATACTTTTAAACAGCGAGTTCGCTGCTTTTAAATTTATACCAATAACTGAACGACACATATCACACTTTTTGTTCGGTACATAAACATTTTTCTTCGTCGAAAGCAACGGAAGAATATTTTTTGGGCGGGGCACGTTAGCATGTACCCGGAGAGGTGAGCAAGACTAGCCACTCTCTGGATACCTGAAGAAGGCGGCGGCGGCGTAGGGGTCGTCGGCCGAGAAAGCGTTGGAGGGACGATCTGGACGGATTCGAGGGCATGATGGGAGGCCGCAAAAGACCGCGACAAGTGGAAGGATTTGGAAGATACCTTTGCCCAACATTTAACCTACTGTGTCCTATACAGTAGGTTTAATAAATAAAAAATCTCATATAACAACATATACCTACATAAGTATTTATTCTTCTCTTGCTTTCGACGAAGAAAATTATTATACTCAAATCGGTGTATAAGATTTGAGAGAGGTGTCTTCATAAAAGGATCATGAAACTATAATCACGTTTCTTATAGGATTTCAACTCATCGCCGTATTCTGTTCGAATTAAGCTATTTTCCGACTTCAGCATCCCTGGAGGCTAGACGCTCTTCTCGAAGCCAGAAATGATTACTCTCTCGCAGATAGCTTCAACCAAAACAAAATATAGAAAGTAAAAAAATTCACTGACTAGCATATCTTGCATGTCGACTATTTATCCATTTTGTGAATTACTAAAGGATCTATCAGAAGTAAAGTAAATTATTTATTTATTGCGTGAAGTACATGGTCATGGGGATGAAAAACATATAGAGTTTCAATATAGGTACATCTCCTATTTCCTCATTCCAACAGTAAATAAGGCTAACATTATTGTGTTCAACCCCATACATTTAGGGACGTAATACCATACATTATTGTGAAGAATAGACATCATTGTGCGGGTACTCTATTGAATTGGTTGACAATGTATCGAAGATGGAATCTTGGATTGATTCCCATCCATTTACCGAGCTATTAGTGGTTAATATTTCAATGTTTTACCTACTCGTGTACGTTGTACGTAAATATGTAGCAATGATGGATAGTTGTCCAAGATTAAAATAATCTTAAATTTTTTCTACTTTTTTGAATATTTTTGTAGCTTGAACCACTCTGTATTATCAAGTAGGTACTTACTTATACCTATGTAGGTGCAGTACCTATATTCGGTCTTATCGTTCCCACTCAAATTCATATTTTTTTTTATTTCTCTCCTTTGACATACCGGATTCCTCACGATGTTTTCCTTCACAGCTATGAGAACGTGGCATGAGCATATAGATTTATTCTTCTGAAAAAAAACACATATATGTATGACTGCTACCGGGTTCGAACTCGCGACCATCAGATATCAAGGCAAGGGCTTCATTCACTCGGCCACCACGTTCCTACCTATGTAGTTATGTACCATCATAAATAAGTAGGTAAGTATTCGATTCGGTGTGCAATATGGCCTTACACAATTCGAATAAATAAATATTCGATTGGATTAAACTAAGCGGGCCCTAAAAGCCTCTGCAGTATCGACAAAATGGACTATAAAATCGACGTTTGCTCCACGCCAGAACATAAAAACCTATGAATTAAATATAAACTCATATCCCGGTTTTGATTGCATACCTATGTAGCCGTTAAATTTTAAACGTTAGCCGTAGTCAGTTAGGTACATTTAGGTACATCTACAACATCAACAAGGCGAATCTCCATACAAAGTGTTAGAACACAAACACTAAAAAGTATTATAGTAAATTTTTCACACTATTCGTTTCGTCTATGTTTTCAATATTATATAAAAGGTTTGGTTCTGACTGACTGACTGACAGACAAAGTACCTACAGGCCAAACCACTGAACAAAAAGACGTTTAGACGTTCATATCGTATATTCGTCAAGTAGAAAGGCGCGTACTAAGAAACACATTTTGCTAATTCACAATGCAAATGAAGTTGCGGGCGACAGATAGTGTGTTATCATTACCTTTGCCACTTAATTTTACCCTAGTCCACTTTTTTTTGATGCCATGATTACAAGGATTTTTTTCAATCTGTTTTTGGTAGAGCATTGCACAGGTAGCCAAGAATAGTTACTTTTTTTTGTTTTCTTAACAGACGAACAGTCGTGATGTCCCCCACCTGCGGTCAAGGATTATTCACTCTTTATGACACACCCTGTACAGTGTACGTACACCCAGATTAGTAACCTTCTAAATTTTATATGACACGAGGAAAGATTTTGTGAAACCCCACGTTATGGATGGATATGGATATGGTTGGTTGGCAGCTAGGTACATACGTATAGATAGCCACACCTTTATGCCTACCTAGGTAGGTAACCTACCCTGTATCGCTTAAGTAGGAGTGATTAAAAATAAATAGAAGTTACCACTGGGCTGTTGTAGTTAAGTAGGTATCTTGTGATCTTTTTTTTTTGCTTGGACATTACACACAATATTTCAAATTATAACTGCCAATAAAACCATGGTAGTAAAAATATTCGATAATGTCAAACAATTTCGGGTTGGTTTTGTTGCAAAACTAACATAAAACGTAGTCTGACGTGAAATGATATCGTTATCGGAGAAATGTATTATTTTAGTGGTTTTCACGTTTTCTGTTGCGGTAAGACACAAAGTTATTATACAATAGTAAAAAAAAAATAAGATGCGGTATAGGTTAGCTACCACACATAAGTACCTACCTACACAGACGAGTTTGATTGTCGCGTGAAAGAAAATGTTTAAAATGTATAATACCTACTCCATTTTTTAAGTTGAGATAAGGTACGTACCTACCACTTTGTTAGGATCGTATTTTGGATGATGTTATTAAAATAAATTACACAATCTCAAACGTATGTATAAAATGTGAGACAGTATTTATGTGCCTAATTAAGTGCCTAGGCTAAAGATGTGTATAGGTAATAGCTGTTATCACATAACTGTTATACAAATAACTGAATAACTGTTTTATCCTCAGACATCAGATGTCCTAGAAGCAGAGCGGGCGTCATTCTTCGGATTCACTCATGAGGCAAGGTTGAACACTCAACTATTTTAATTTAGTATTAAAAACAGTTGAAACGGAAACTCAAAAATATGTGATTGGCAGGTGTCCATTAGCACCACGACTATGGAGCTGGTACAGCAGCTGAGTGACGCCGTGTTGGCTCAGGCGATCGGTGACCGGCCTGTACGACGCTACTTCAACAAATATGACACGCCCTTTATAGGCGATGGACGCAGAAACGGGGAATAAATAGTATTGTAATCATATGCATTTTTCCTTCTACCCTTATTTTTACTTCAACATAAAGGCTTCGGCTTCAAATTGAAGGCTTTACACGTTTTAGGTAGGTAGGTATTCTAGGTATGTGATTGGCAGGGATCCATCAGCTCCACGACTAGTGAGCTAGTACAGCAGCTGAGTGACGCCAATAAAGTCTTATAGTGTACTACTATTAGTGTACTTTAAGGACGCGTTTTCATTCTACCTTTCCACAAAAAAGTTTCGGTTTCAGATAGAAGGTTCTGGCTTCAGGTAATTCTAGGTGTGTAACTGGCTGGTGTCCATCAGCACTGAACGATAGGCATTTACCAATTTAGAATAATGTCATTGACATTTCGGCTGTTTTCCAACTGCCTTGGCCAGGGGCAGACTAAACTCTATGAAAAATTAAAGTTCTTGACATAAAAGAGTTGGCACCTACCTTTACTTTTATAGAGTAATCTAACGACTGCAACTTCGTTTGCGTTACAATAACTTTTAATTAGGTAGATATTCTAGATAAGCAAAAATACTTTATCGAAATATATTATGTAATAAAATAATTAATGAGTAATATCTGTAAATCACTGCACCGTAAGTAGTGTGTTTGCGTACTGGAATTCAGGACTATTCTCGTATTCAGACATGTCGAGAGCTACTTCACAGCTTTCACGGACGACAGGCCGCGGGTCATTCAGGTATCTGAAATAAAGATAAATTCTGTTGAAAGAAGCTCCCTGCACAATCAACATAATCAAAAATCATTATAAGTCTCCACATCCAGTAGTTTGGCCTATACATTGTCTGTCAGTCAGCCAGGATCTTCATCAGGATCAGGAGGATCCATAACGAAGTGTAAATTAATCCCCTAAAAACATTTTTTTTGCACCTACAAGTGGGTAGGTACTTGTGGTTTAACAGATGTGCTGTGGGTAAGTTAAGGCTTTACCCGTAAAATAAGGAGGCGCACTTGAAATTCTTTCACCACACTGGTTCGAAGGAACTAGTGACACGATAAGAAGAAGTTTAAATTAATAATAATGGGACTATATCATAGGGATAATCAACCTAATATATATATATATATATATACATTAATATACAATTTATATTCATTGATTGATTGATGATTATACATGCCTGACTAGCATCAAGTTTAGAATAATTGTGTGATGAATTCAACTTACTTTTTCAACACCTCAGTGCATTCATTAGTGGCGATGGAACCAAGAGCCTCAGCTGCCTCGTGTCTCACCATCTCATGTTCCGTTGTGTCTTCAAGTGTCCTCTTCAGGAACGGCACACTTCTAGCATCCTGCATCTGGCCAAATATGAAGGCTACTTCATGACGGAATAAAGCGCTTGAAGCTTTGAACCCTAGAAGTTAAGAGAATAAAATAGATTTATTACGAAGAATAATCATAGTCAGGATATCCGACGCACAAAGGACTAACAGACTAATATAGTAAGGTGGGGTGACACGACATCCAGTGAGTATAGACTGTATTGCGGAGTGCGCCAAGCCCCCTTGGCGCACTCCGCAATCCAGTCTATACGGTAACTTCTCCAGACCTTTTTAACATTTACATCAACGGCCTAATCGAGGAACTGAGAAGCACCAGGATCGGCTGTCATGTTGGTGATGTATGCGTCAACAATTTGAGCTACGCTGACGATATGGTGCTTCTCAGCCCATCGATTAATGGACTAAGAAAACTACTATCCATATGTGAAAAATATGCTCACGCACAGGGTTTAATATATAACGTTCTTAAAACAGAAATGTTAGTGTTCCGAGCAGGAAAGGGTCCGGAGAGAGTGCCAAATGTGTATCTGAGGGGTTCAGCAGCAAAGGTTGTGAAGCAATTCAAATACCTTGGACATATCATCACCGAAGACCTGAGTGATGACCTAGATATTGAGCGAGAAAGACGGAACCTGTCCATCAGATGTAACATGCTTGCTCGGAGATTTGCCAGATGCAGCGACGAGGTAAAAATAACACTATTTAAAGCGTACTGCTTGTGCATGTATACCTGCCAGCTCTGGTTCAAGTACAAAAGAAAATCGTACAGTACTATAAGGGTGCAATATAATGACGCATATCGCATCCTCATGAAAAAGCCAAGGTTTTGTAGTGCGTCAAGCATGTTCGCTGGTCCAGAATTGCTTCCTTTTGGGCCGGTATTAGGAGCTCCAAAAACAGCATACTTAAGTCTTTGGCTGATAACATATATAGCCCCATGTACAGGTTCTGGTTCTCAGTGCACCAGAGTGAGAACCGTAAATAAATAAATAGATAGATAGGTTAATCTTAAGTAGGTACTTTAGTTAGGCACTTTGTAAATTTATGGGTTTTTTATGGCCTGAAATAAATGACTTTTATTTATTTATTATTATTCTTTGTTAACAGGAGTCCAAGTGCGGAAAAGGGAGTCCATTTACATTTACATTTACAATCATGGCAATTATTACAATAAACCAACTACAGACAACTTTCTTATCCTATCTGACTATATTTTATAAACTAAGGACAGATGGTTAAATTGATTGAAATTCGTATCTGAATCAGGCAGAATATCAGTGCCAGATATTCTGCCACAAAGCAGTATTGTGTAAGCATTACTGTGATGTACACAAACCTTCGCCCAAAGCATTGATGCTCTCCGTAGTTCCCAAATTCCTTAAACTGAACATGGCCCGGTATCGTTCAAATAATATTTTCCCCTCATCCATCATTATATCCTTCAGCTTTCCAACATCACTCTCAGTACTCGGTGGAGCTGGATCTATTGATGTAAACAAACTCTTTGATAGATTTTCCTTAGAATCACTGGTGATCCAATGCAACCTTTGCAAGGCTATTTGACAGGTCTCCGCAACTTCAATAGCTGGATCATTCTGGTACTTTTGAAGTATTTCTAGAAGGTTTGGGTCTCCGATCGCACCCAGGGCTTCCCCTGAAATTTAAAGAAATCACACTTCAGATCACTATCATCATAAAAGATGTATAGATGGAAAATGTTAGTTGCTCATCATGCTAAAACTAATGAACTGATCATGCTTAAATTTGGTATACACAAAGTTTAGAACCTGAAAATGATAAAGGTAGCCTGATATACCATCGAAACCGAAGACAGTAGCAAAATTTACCGTTGTTTGATAGTATGCAAGCTAGTTATTATGTAAATCCTCCCGAATTGGTAGTATTGATCACAGGAAACACCCTTTCCTTATCTCATAAGTGCTTATACTAAGCTCTTTAGCAATACGTTATCACGTACGTGCAAAATTGGTGATAAAAACAATGATTAATATACCTGCTTCATGTCTGACAATAGGGTCTTGATTAGCGTCTTCCAAGACGCTCCTGAGTATGGGAATAGCTCGCTTATCCTGCATCTGGCCAAGGCAGTAAGCCAGTTCATGTTTCAGCAGTACTGATTCACCCACAAAGCAGTCACTGATGCATTTTATAGAGGTTACTCCGCCTATGTTCCGCAGTGTAAATAAAGCTCTAAAACGCTCCTTCATTGGTCTAGCTGGGTCGTTTAGAACTTTCCCGATGTTTTTTATAGCCGTTTCGTTAATGTTAACCATTTTCTAGAAACACAGATGAGTAGAAATATATGAAAAAAATAATCACAACTTCTCAAGAAATATTAGGAAAAACAATGCACGATCTGCACGTTTAATTATGACATCTGTCAGTGTCAAAATCTACTTCAATGTCAATTTTATTACCGGCCAGATATATCGAAAATAAAAAGGTAAAGTATACGTCCTTCCATACACACATGTGTAGGGTTCCAAGGCATTGAAATTATAAAATTGATAAAAGTAACAACGTTAGTGAGCATTTTTTATCACTCTTCTTTTTCATTCTTTGTAGCGGATATAATATACTATCAGATAAAAATTATTGACACGTTTTAGCGATGGACACCTACACCTACACCTAAAGGATCTAAATACATGGTTACATTACATGGATGAATGAACATGGTGAACTTGTATTTTCTTATTTCCTTGTATTTTCATATCATTAGTCTATAATAATTTAAATTCATAAAAATTATAGTTAATTGGGTTATTGATGGGGGTTTTTTTTATACATCACAAGCATATTTGTAATGTTTAAAATACCCCTTTATATATATTTTTTCATGTCAACAACCTATTTTTATTAAAAAAGGTTTCTTTTCAGAGTCAGAACCCTAAAAAAAGTTCCAATTTCGAAATTTTACTTTAGATAGAGTATCTAACAAACCACAACACCAAACATTATTCATTCATTCAATTCATTCAATGCGTGGAATAAACGTCGAATATTGGAACATGGCCCTCAACAAGCAATGAATAGTCTTTCTACTCCCCACTAGATGGCGCTAATTTCAATGTTCGTTAGAAACTCTACAATTATTATATATTGCTCCGCTCTGGGCATTGTAAAGATCAAGTCTGTAGACCACCTCATATTACCTTATCAAGTATAATTATCTAAATAGGTAGGTAGGAAGTTATAAATGATTAATCACAACAAACTAGGTACATACTAAGTTATATGATTTACCGTTTACGTATAATGAAAATGACGAATCACGACAATCGCATTGGTTAAAATGAAAATAGTTAAAACACATTGACGCGATTGTTAGACCGACCGACGTGTTTTCTGCAAAACAATCATTAATCGCAAAAAAACACTTTTAACCTTCCTGGGAAGTTTGGTGACTAGGACCTACGACTCTACACAAACTTAGAACCACGTAAGTTTTCCCACTTTCTCTACCAAGAATAGATTTGTACCTAAGGACCTACTTTTAAATTTTATTGAAGCTATTTTTTTTAACCTAAGCCCATTGATAAAGAATAAATGCTATCAAGTGAAGATAAATTTCTCCAACCATTCCTTGCGACCTTGGGAGCAATAAAAGATCATCGAAGCATTTAACCTAGGCACCTAGGTAACTTTGCCTTCTACTTTCCGTGTAGGTATATGTATTACCACAGCTAATACCTAATCATAAACCTATCCGCATCGTAGGAAGGGTAGGTACCTACTTCTTACCAAATGCTTTATTTTGGCTTGAAAATAACGATTTCCATTTTCAGATGTTTTCTTTCAGGTAGGAAAAATTGCCATAGAATTACCTTTTTTTTGTCATGGGTAACTACGTAACGAACGTTCTGTGGGGAGGGGACCCTGATATACCCCATCCTTTCTCAGGACTAACCCTGCGAGATGTGTACAACATACAATATACTTGGGGCCCAGTTTTCGCGAAGCATGAAGCTTATGGAATGGAGATGTTCTTAAGGTACTTGAAGACTCTTCATTGTAGAGTTGGTGCTCTACAGTAACACTCTGAAGGGTCTACAGAGTGTAACTGTCGAATTTTTACGTTATAAAGTAGGGTGAAGGTTTAGGTTAAGTAGGGTAAAACAGGATAAGATGCCCCAAAAGGATGGATGTCTCTTCTCCTAAAAACCTTAGTTTCGAAAATCAAATTAAAGAACTTAGTAGGTAATAGGTAAAAAGTGTACATGTAAGAAACCATTGAAAAGTCACAGGGAAGCAAAATACGCAATTTTATTCACTTTAACAACTTTTTTTTCAGTAATTTTTATTTAAAAACTAAACTACTAAAATGATTTTGATAAAATTGTATGGGACTAATCTCAAAGTATAACCTCTCTAACAAAAAAATAGTTTCTAATCAATTTATGAACAACAAAGTTCTGAGGTAACAAACATTTAAAAAAAATTCAACCTCCGTTTTTGGAGTCAGTTGAAAAGGAGGAGATTTTTTGCTGTATTTTTTTTTAAACGAGATTTTTATACATGGCGGATAGATGTTAAGTTGAGGATAGATATTATTGACCTAGGTGTATAAGTAACTATTGTTTATTCCTTAGACTCTTTCGCAAAGACCAAGCCACCAAGTTATTTTTCAAAGCCATCACTAATCTGGACGAAGAACAGATCTGCAAAAGCTACCAGTTCAAAGCCCACGTAAAGGTACTTACGTCTACTATCAACATTGCAGTGGGTGGCTTGAGGGAACCAGAGACGATAGCTGCTCTGATGAATAAGCTTGGAGAATCGCATCATGGAAGAGGGGTTCAGAAGAACCATTTTGAGGTGAGATCTATTTTAATAATAGTAATAACAGAGTCTAGAACCGTCGTAAAGTGGCCTGCCTGACGGTGTTCTATAGATTGCATTTAAGACCAGCTGTAAACAACATAGTTTTTTACAATAAAGTGTTTTGTATTTGGAGAGTGTGCGCTGGAACTACAAGACTTAGTTCCGCCATCACCGTTCCACCATCGGACGACCAGACGCTCGGGATTGCGCCATCCCTACATAGTGGACATACCCAGTTATCTGCGTTCACTGGGACATACCATGTATTCGCACTTCGCACAAAGCGCTTTTTTTCCACTTTCATTATGCGAACCGCCAAGGAATGGAATGCTCTGTCGGCGTCAGTGTTTCCCGATCACTATAATTTGGGTGTCTTCAAGGCAAGAGTGAATAGGATTATTCTAGGTAAGCGTGCTACATCGTCGACCACATTGTCACTTACCATCAGGTGAGATTGTGCTCAAACGCAAGCCTATAAATAGTAAAAAATAATAATAAAACCCATTCAGGACACTTGATTAAATATTACTGAAATGCAATAAACCCATATAACCATATAACATATAACCCATATAACGTTGTACAGTAAAAGTATGGTGACGCCTTTTTCCGCAATTGGACTCGTTATTTGGTCCTCTTTGCGTGAAATTTATGATTGTGACAGTGATGCAAAAGAAGATGAAAAATATAAGTGACAAGATGAGTTAGGCGATCTCCTGATTGTACGAGATCACGCCTTCCCATGACCAAAACAGTACTACAAGGATCTTTGTTTCATAATATACCTAGTTGGATGCAACCAAAGAGCTTCTATACTATGTATCTAGAGAGCTAACACGCCATTTTGTTTTATTTAAGGATTAAGAATTCTGAACCTTATGACTTGGAAATAAAGTTATTTTTTAATTAAATCTAAATATAAGGATTTTAATGCTTGATAGAAACCCCCTCGTTAAGGAGTGTGTCTCGTTCACACAGTTGCCAGCATACAATTAAAATTAACATGGCCATAATTTTTGAAATAAGTGGGACAATTTTCGAAATTAGACGATTTGCTCTAAATGTTATTCAGATTCATTTGAAAGGTTTAGTACAGTCGCTGTCATGTAGGTTAGGTACCTAACTGCCGAGAAAAATAATAACTGTTCGAAAGAAACAGTATTAAAACCATTGAATCAGATATACCTCACTAGAATGCGGCGCAACGCCCTCTTTTTTGTTGATATTTTAATGCACCTATGTATAATATAATTTTAAAACAATAATGCAAAGTAACGTATGTATATAACATTGATTGCTTATTGAGCAGATTGAATTTTCCCTTGGTTGCTTGTTTATGTCTCAATGAAATATTCAAAGTTCAAAAATTATGGTCGCCCTACAGAACGAGACACACTCCTTACTGGTTCTAGCTCTTTCGGCTCGCAGTTTTCGTGTGAGTCGGCATTCTAGATACATAGTATACAAGTTCTTTGGATGCAACACTGTTCTTTAACAGTATTGCTTAATTTAGAAACGTTTTGATGGTCAGTCTCAAAAGTCCAGTAGTATGAAATAATGGAACTCTCATATCATGATCAAAACGAATCCATTGATATAAATTATCATTTGGCAAAATCCATTAGGCAATGTTAAGATTGTTTGCGTTGGATTGAAATACAAATATCTGTTACTTTAGGTACAGTCGTTTTATTGAATTTTTGGCATTTCTATTTCCTTCAATTCACTTTCTTGACATAGTTAAATCAAATGACAACTCATCAATACCTACGTAGTACGTACAGACAGCGTCAGAGATAAGTATCCCCCTTGCACAAGACACCCAGCTATAAATCCTTCCAAAAAATTATAATACTTAAAATTATTTTAAGGCTTACATACGGTTATACAAATATAATCTATTATTGAGAGGCAAAACTTCTCCATTCGCCGCGACGGTGATGTAAAGGGATTTGAAGCTGGAAATTATAATGCAAGGGGGATACTTATCTATGACGCTGTCTGTACATAATGGTAAGTACAGTGAGTAGGAACGACAGTATCCTCACCGTTTGAATTTCCATTTGATCATGGGTAAATCAATTAATTGATGATGTTGCATTATGTACCTACGTAATAATGTGTCCATGGTACTCCTGCGTCATAGGGAATCCTAGTAGGTAAAGTCATGAAACGTCACATAGTCACAAAATTACACTTTGCTCGCTATACTATCTATTTGTTTAGCTACGTGGGTTTTAAATGTTGCAATATTACGTAACAGCAGATTGTAAAATAGCCGATGACACTGGGCGATTTTACACGCTACAAGCGAACTCGCTGGCTTGTAGCGTGTAAAAAAGCCGTGTGTCATCGGCTATTTTACAATCTGCTTGTTGACCATCCTTCCCGAAAACTAATTCGCTCGCTAGCTTTTAAATTCTCCAACAAGCAGCGTGTAAAAAAGCCGTGATAATGAAAGTTCTTGTTTCAGGAATTCAAAGAAATATGGATTGATATTCTGAAAATAGACCTGAATGTGGAGGAACAAGTGTTAGTTTCTTGGGTCAAGTTCATCGATTTTATTTACAAGCATATTTTTAAAGAACTTTAAATAGTAGGTATTACTTAAGGCTAATCCTCAAATCAAATTTTTGTTGACGAAATCAAAAAACATGGACGAAACGAATAGTGTGAAGAAATTACTATAATACGGCGTATTTTTTGAGTATTTGTCCGAAATATTTTGTATGGAAATTTGCCTTGAGGATTCCCCTTAACCCTTGATCTATAACTGGGGTATACGCCATCCAATCTCGCGGATGAATTTATGAGCACCATAAGCCAGGGTTTTGAATATAATTAAGTAGGTAACTACTGAATATGTAACTGAAAATAGGATAAGTGTAGGCGCGTATTATGAAAGAAATTTAATTTATTCGCAACGCAAGCGAAGTTGCGAATAAAGTTGCGATGTCAGCTAGTTCTATGATAAATACCTACATAAATAAAAAAACGGATACAGGACAAAACCACTAGTAGCACTAAGTATGTGATTGTATATTTTGTTCTAATACCAATAAAGCAGTTTTTATACCTGTAGTAGGCCTAAATCATTATAATTAATTATTTTTTTTGGGAATTGGGTTTTGTGGAAACTAATCGTCCATTCTACAGCCTAAAAAGTTGAATGACTGCCTTTGAAATGCACGCTAAATTTTTAAAGTTATTGAACCTCACTGAGGACGAAAGGTTGGGAAAATACAACCGGAAAAACTAGGAAAAAACCTGTACTTACCTACCTATAAAAAATAATCAGGAATTTACTTTTGTTGAGCCCCACTTTTTTAATTTCATAAAAAAAATATTATGAGTTGTTTGCTGTCATTCGTCAGATCGGTTTCAGACAAGCGTATTTTATTCGCGCGTATACGGGGCAGATTGATACTTGCGTATAGGCATGGAAAGTATACCGAGTAACATGTTATTTGTCATGGTATAAAACTGATCACTCATGACAGTTGTTACTTTCTGAGACCAAGTCTGTTATAAAATCACCGGCGATATCCGTCCGGCGCGCCCCGGCAGGCGATTTTGTAAATTGTGATGTCTTGATACATGTCACCATTCACAATTTCATTCGTATCATAAATAACATCAACAGACAGTCAGTAGTGTGAAGACTGTAAGTGGAGTGATTGCGTGACGTCGCGTCATGCGTGAATTATTTTAACAAAATGTGACAATATCACATAGGACACTGATGAAAAATTACCGGTGACAAAATCACTGTTGATTTCACTGTTACTTAATGGAATCATATCACCATGTGACAATGAAATAGAAGTAGCAATCATTTCCATGCCTACTTGCGTATCTTCAAAAGCATGATGCGCGTATACGCTCGGTTTTTTTCTAACGAGATTCGCGTCTCTCGCGGCTTGTCACGCTTATATGCACTGAAAAATCAAAACACGAGCGCCGAATCCGCCTAATTAATCAACTAAATCTGTAAGCGCACTTATTTGTTTTCTTTTAAAAGCAGTTTTTAAGAAGTAGGTACCAATACATAATTGTATAATTAGTTCATTTCTTTCAGAATATATCTACCTATTTAATTGCTTGCTTATTCTTATCCTTCATTGAACTATGAATTAGCAAATACAGCAAGCAGAAAAGCAGTAGGTACTTGAAATGGTGGGCGTCTTTTAACACGCAAATAGCAACTCGGTAGGGCCTATAAAAGGAGTTTGATCATCACTATTCTTCCATTGGAACAAATCATGCTACTTAGTGCTTACTTTGTAATTAGTTGGTAAATATTTGTTTATTTCGTGGAGGCTGGTTAAAGCGAAAGGAGGCCTTATACCCAGCAGTGGGTCCTACCTGGCTGATGATAATGATGAAATATTTGTTTGGTGCGATCAAGTCTTGTACAATATGTAGGTAGGTATAATGAGCAAGAAAACATTTGAGAATTCCCACGTATTTTTCTTAACCTACAGATCGAATACAGAACTTACTTATCAGACAATAAATATGTTTTATTTTCCATTAAAGTTCGAATGTTTGATGATGGTAGAGCCTGCAGCAAAAAACCCGACTCACGTTTTGCAAAGGTAGAGGAAAGGCAGAGGCAACTTACTTTCTTACTCATAAAACAATATTTCTAGTCAGCTAAGTAGGTAATTGAAGGTTCATTCACACGAGAAATGAGATTTACGTACCTTCTTACTAAAAGGTAGGTAAGTATAGATAAGATAAACTTAAAATTGCAAAAAAAAAACACTAGGTGATTGCAATTTGAATCGGCCATACCAGAAAACTCTTGAAAATAAGCTCTGCAAACTGAAAAAAAAAACTTTTAGATATAAAGAGAGCTATTTTGAACCTTTTGTGTCAGACCGAAAAACAAAGCAGAGGTCGTTGACGCGAGGCTTTTAGGGAATGACAGGCAGCAATCCAAAGAGTAGAGCTACATACGTACAGTAGTCTAGCAGGTTAGAATTTGTTCTAAATTTAGTATATTTTTGGTTATGTGGCATTTGTAAACTTAGCTCTGCGTTTATAAACCTATTGCAAAAACTTAAAACCATCTTGCTGCCAGCATTGCAAATTATTATGCATCAAGTGAACGTCCGGTGGCGAGGTGAGTCTACGATGTTACGAAAGTCACTCTAACTCCGATTAATAAAAAAATCTTTATGTATACACAGTTTTTATACAATAAAATGTTGGTTCTTATTTTTATAACTTCTGGATGCGAAAGACACAAGAGGTTGGTCCGCATTTGCCTCTCTAGAGATTCGCTACCTACTGCAAAAAAAGTTATTCGCTACCGCTTATATTTTTTTTATACCTAACTACGGTATCTACTTAGCAGTGGTTATGGGTTGTGGATGTTACGAGAATGTATCTAAAACGTATCTTTTATATTTAAAGAAATATATGAACACATCTCTGAGATACAGTCTCTGACTAGTTCGGAGGGAGTTAGCTTCACTAATGATGAAGCCAACGGCAAAGTCCTTACCATTAGTACCTAGTTATATTAGTTTTTTATATAATAGGTTGTCTGTAAAAAAATCGAGGTTGTCGATGTTACGTGTATTTAACAATAATGAATATGTTTTTGTAATAATAGTATTAGATTACATACTGCACTGCAGTTTCCGTGAGAGTCATCGCGCTATCAATATTCCTCGCCATCGCGGTGCATCGCACTTTTGTGGCACAAACAATGGGCCATTAGGTGATGATTATGATCAATTAGTAATTGTCACTTCGCGTACCGAATCGCAAGTGATGTTGGAGCTGCCATGATTAACGTCCTATTGTCACCCTGTCCTACTGCATATTGCATTAGAGAATGATCATGCGATTTTGGTTCGCCACTACGAATCGTTGCTCTGAATCTGCCACTCAAGAAATTGACTGCCATAGGTGCCACATAAAAGATAAGGTGATTCAGCCAAAGGTGTTATACATACAACTATATATAACTATATATAATCCTCATTCTATGTATATCTTACATTACTACTACACTATTTTAACTTAAGTACTAAATCTTATAATTGTACACCTTAATGTTGCTAAATTATACTTTATATTTAGGTTAGATTAACATAATATAAGTACATGTATTACTACATACCTACTTACAAGAAATGTCCTTCAGCAATTAGGTACTTAAACTAAGTACCTAATTGAACCCAAGACGAATGTCGTAGGGCTGAAGAAGAACATATTCTTTTATATATGTACTTAAGGTCATACCTATACCTATACCTACTCTGTAAAATAATATAAACACTGCACAACAAACACACATACTCATAACTTAGGCACAGTACTAATACCTGCTACAGTACACACACTGAAGTGCACAAATCTATGTAAAAACAGCACACCTTGCGAGGCGGCTAGTTATACGCTCCGAGATACAGTTGTCCAAACTAGTTCAGAGTGTATAACAAAACCGACCCCGCTTGGTTAAATATATATAGATATCAGCTACCAAAATTGTAAAAAAAATTTTAGACCTAAGATGTGTGTCTATTGAAATAAATATATTTTGATTTTTGATTTTGATTTTGTTTTTAGATTGGCAATATTATTCAGGACCATTACTTGGGTGTCAGTTGCCGTGGGAAAAACTCTTTGCTTATGCCTACGTTTGCAGCGAAGCAACATAGGTATCTTAAAGCCGACTATACAATCATGGTTGTCTCGTAGCGGAATAGTGGATCCAAAACAACGAAGAAGATGCCTACAATAACGTGTGTATGTGTAATCGTTGCACTTTTGCGTCGTAAGCTGGCGATGCCTATACGTGACACTATGGAGTGCAATTTGTGACCTTAGATAAGATGTACCTACTGCGCATTTTAAAGGTCACATCATCAGACCAGACAATAACGACCAGCGATAATAAGGGCCTACCACACGCACAAGCTTTACCATAGTTTTGCCAGGCCAGTTTGTACACGGAACACCGTGCGTATAGTTGGTAAAATTAACAAAGTGTTCCGTGTATAACCGGCCTGTGCAGGCAAAACTGTGGTAAAGCTTGTGCGTGTGGTAGGCACAATATGGGTCCTGTGAGTAGGTATAAATGTGGTTTCAGACTAGCGTATTTTTGTCGCGAGTTTACGAGCCCAACGCCCGTATACGGCGTATACGGGCGTTGTGCTCGCCATATACTTGGGCTCGCCCATATACGCGGCGTTTATGCTCAGTTTTTTCGAGCGATTGTCAGTAGCATGAGGCGTCTCTAGAGCGTATACGCGCTGCAAAAAAATAAACATTAGCAGCGAATCCGCTTGTTAAATCCGTTAATCTGAAACCGCACGTAGAATGATTAACGTATATTTTTTTTAACCAAATTTGTATCAAATTTAATGCTCTACATTTTTAATGGATGTCAACATCATTGAGGCTATAGTTATATTTTTCATTTTCATTTTCAATAACTTACGACGAAGAAATGTGATTTTTGTGACTTTTGAGACAACTTTTAGAATACCAAAATGATACATACGAGTATACTTATACTCGTATCATTTTGGTATATGTATCACCATTATGTATATTTATACTATAAATATACATAATGGTGCATACGAGTTTCCAGCTTGTTATCTCTCATTCCGAGGTGAAACCCTAATTTGACTGGCCTAGTATTGGTAAAAGCTGAGAAGAGAGATGGGTTAACCAGATCAATCGTAGCGTAAACATCCATTCATCATCTTTAATTTACTTCTCATCTCATTGGTAGGTACTTAAAAATAGAGTACCAGTATATTTTTAATATACCTACTTACTAACTCAAATTTCTTAGAAACAGTATGGATGGTATGTTTAGCAGATCGTGTTCTACATCAAACATAATATCAAGCACCCTTAAAATCAAGATCAAAGTCGCGACTTTAATGGTAAGATCGTAAAAGAATAGCATATTATAGGGTGTATAACTAAAATAGTATTATGTATACATTAAATGGGTTTGCATGACCCATATTTCTAATTTAGAAACATAGCAAACAATAACTGAATGAAATATTCTTGGCGGAATATCAAACTGTAAGTTAATAAAGTCACGTACAATTTGTCATAAATCTCGTTGCACAACTGCAATTCCTAGATTTATTACGCCTTAGAAATTTCTTAGTAGGTACCTACTAAGTAACTACAAGAACCAAGTAAGTTATTATTTTGATACCTCAAGCATCAAAACATAACCAAGGAATCTTTCTCTACTGGGATTGACTAATACATACATATTATACCTATTTACTAGCTGAAATAATAACTTTTTCACGTAGTAGAGTAGTCTCTGTCTTTGAAAAAATACTTTTGCACTGACTCTACAATATGAATATTTATGTCAACCAATCCTACGGTGAGTAGGCCTGAGTCTAAGCAGTGGGAACAATAGGTTAAGGCTGATTCTGTTAACCTATTAAACCTAACCTAACGAAAAGATTTATTACGTACCAAAATATTTCTAAAAAGTCTCATTAAAGTAAAATAATTATCTCTACAGAAGCGACATAAAATATGATTTCTAACTGCAAAAGTAATTTTCCTTCCCTCAATAATTCAGGAAAAATAATGTTACTAAATCAGAAATAAATATTTCTGTTAGTGAATATTATTTTAGTGATTTTTTCGAAACACCTCACCAATTTAAAACCCTATTATATGTTATTGTTTTAGTGTGCAGTACGAATTCATCCTAACGTACCTACCTCTAGGGTTTCAGGGCGGGCGTATTGTAGGGCGGGCGGGAGTTACACTCGTTGTAAACAAATGTCACCAGTATCATTCCACTGATCGACTGAACCGCGCGTGTTTGCTATGCAGAAATACAAATTGTCGTATAAACTTTTATAGAACTGTGTTGATTTATGTTTGAGTGAATGTAGACGAGTTGATCTCAGGTACGTATTATATTTTATATAAGTATACAATGATTATGTTTCTGTAATCACGTGTAGCAGTGGCGGCAGCGGAAATAAACACATATATGTGGTTTACAACTTTGAAACACTAGCTCTACACATTTTTATATTTTTGTTATTTAGTATTTTAATAGATATTTTTTGAACACTTCTTACAACAATACAGGCTTTTTAGACCTAGTGCGGAACAGAGTCCACGATAATGGTACGATCTTTTCATTAGATTTTTCAGACTGTCAAACTTGTATATACTTGATGTTTTATTTTTGTGATAATTAAACATCTATTAATTTATTTATTATCATAATAAATATCGTAGTTTCACTTACATGTTATATTATCTGGAGATTTTAATTCATTGCTATTTAATTTAATTTATTATTAAAATAATTCAAACATTTTTTTTAAATCGAAACTAGGTATATTATAATGCAAGTAAATATTTTTAATAACGAAAAGGCTTTTTTGATGCTACTAAGCGAAGGCTAAATGCTAGTAAATTACTTGCGTAGTTATTGTATATCGAGTACGTAATTTTGCGTTACAGTAACAAATACTTGAAGTAATTTTCTAGATTCCAATTGATAATAATAGCTAGGTACCTACAAGTCGTTCGGTAGGTAGGTAGGCTACATTAATTATACTTCTATATTTCACAAGTACATTCTATACGACGTAATAGACATTATATTGATGTTCAATAGATAGTTTCTATAATTACTCTTTACGAACAATTTTGTTATCAGAATCATTTATATGGAATGCCTACGTCAATCTACTGAAATTTACAATATTAGTAGGTATTTAATTTTGACTTAGCTAGGCCAACTTATTACTAATTACTACTTTACTAATTGCATATTTAATTTTGATAATATAATTAAAACCTATTGTTATTAAATTTTGTTCTAATTGTGTATTTCTAACCACTCTACAAGATATAATCAATCATCGAATTATTTCCACATTTATTTTTATGTAAATTCCTCTATGGAGTTTCTGTTGTGAATTAATGTTTGTTACCTACTCAATTGTACTCAATAACTCTAATAAACATACGGACACATAGAAAATAGGAGAAGCCCCCTCCTATAGGTTTGAATTATATTATCAAAATTAAATATGCAATAAGTAAAGTAGTAATTAGTAATAAGTTGGCCTAACTAAGTCAAAATTAAATACCTACTAATATTGTAAATTTCGGTAGATTGACGTAGGCATTCCATATAAATGATTCTGATAACAAAATTGTTCGTAAAGAGTAATTATAGAAACTATCTATTGAACATCAATATAATGTCTAAGTCCCAACACTGTTTTACCCAAACTTAACAGAAGCGTCTTTAAAAAATCCTTTAAAAGCGTCCTTTAAAAAAAAGATTTTTGATATGTTTTTTACTCAATTGCGCTGAAATTCGTATGAATATAATTCAAGACTTGGTTAGAAACGTAGGCTTCTTTCGCATCGCGATTCCCGCAGGCAAAGTCATGAATTGCAGCTAGTCTTCTATAATAAGGATATTGTTAAGCTATTACGATAAGCTATCAAAACATTATCATTTGACCTCCTGACCGAGATCATCTCAAGATCGTTAAATGGTCAGTATTATTCTGACACCCATTACAAGTGACTAGTTTTATAGGTCAATCTTAGGTTTATTACATAATTTTCATATTATTCAGTTACTCGGCTGGTAGAGTGTGAGTAGGTATGTTCTACTTTACCTTACTACTACCTACCTTTATTTAGGTAGTTAGTAATTTTAAGTTTTATTGGTCAATGCGTAGTAAGGTACCTAAATCGAAATAAATTATTTTTCTATTATCTTCTATTCATAATTTTTGTTTAAAAAATCATTTTGGAAATAATTATTTGACAACATCTTCGGCAGATTTCGGTTATCTATTTCTTGTCATTTTAAAAAGAGACTCTCTTTTTTGTGCGGCGGATTCCAAGGTTTAAGTTTAAGTTAAAGTGATTACCTATACTTATAGTAAGTACCTAATTAAAAATCACGTCTGTAATTATCATCATAACCAAACTGAAGCTGAAACCAAATTTAAGAAATGTTCGATATATATAAAAGTTATACGTTACGTACGTGACATATTAAGTAAGTTGGTATATAAATATACATAAGTATAGTATATACTCCGTTAAAAATTACAAGCTTTTTCATCGATAATAAAATTCCATCGTAAAAAATAACAAATAATATATAAAACTAGAGATATTTAATTTTTGTTGACAGAGTTTGATATTTTTGTCCTATTTTCGGCATTCATTTTTCTTTGATATTGTGTATCTGTATTCTATAAGAACGCCGTTTTTAATCTATGGTTAGGTACTGGTGATTCTAGGTTTATTGATGAATAACCAATCGTGAACTAACATACTATTTTCCTGGACAAAACAATGAAGCCGTATAAATGAAGGGATACATGCGTAATTGAAAATCCCAAAATCATAGTTATAGGTACATTTATTTTTATCTCTGGTTGTGTTTACGTTGAAATTCGTACAAAACGACACGTATTCCAATATTATTAGAAATAATTTAAAGTTGGGGTTAGCTGTTGGACCCATACTTAAGTAGTAGTACATAATGAATTTTCCAACTGGGCTAGAATGGAAAAAATAATCTTGCT
Organism: Lobophora halterata; assembly: GCA_932526365.1. Lineage (NCBI taxonomy): Eukaryota > Metazoa > Arthropoda > Insecta > Lepidoptera > Geometridae > Lobophora > Lobophora halterata. The sequence continues at coordinate 8,247,658 of OW052012.1, forward strand.
TTATAAAGAAATCCTAGGGAAATGTTTTGTATGTAAAAATATGAAATTATTGGGAATAGCAATAAATACTCAAAGGAGTATTGGGGCTGACTCTGATAAAACCTGCATTTTATAATACCTACTTACTCGTATAAAAACTTATATTTTTGAAGTCAGAAATTTTCCATTGATCTTGAAAAACACATCTAAACGACTAGGTAAAAAAACCTACATAGCAACAAAGTAAGCAACCCAGAGAAAATTTTATATTCTTATCACGCGTCGCACGCATTAGCGATTCTTCGGCAAAAAGGTAGAGTTACCTACATCAGGAAGGAAGGTGAAAAACTTTAATAAAGTGAGGAAAGCGTTTTTACGGACGAATAGGAGTAGGTAGTCGGTAGGTAGTCTGTTAAACTTCTACAATGTGTTTGTTTTTAATGCTGGTGGTAAGTAGATCTTGTGTATGTATATCTTGGTACTCTGTGGTAGATCGAAGTACCTCAGGACCAATTAATAAAAAAGAGACTTACTCAAAATATCCTATCTATATATTATAGAATAGCCAAAAGAGGGTTCAAGTTGGTTGATAGAAGCTATAAATATATTAGCTATTATTACAAAAATTTAATCAAATTATGTTGATATTTACATTTTTTTTTAAATAAAATTACAAATTAGAAGATTTATTTTTTTCATTCAACCATGTTCGTCTTTGGTTGAATAAAATGTTTAACACTTTGCCTCTTTGTATTGGTTTCTTAAAAAAACGAATTTATTTTATATTTCGTAGCTGTAAAAGTGTTTTTTGTTGATACAGCGACACTTGGGGCTCTCCAGAATTTGTCCATATCTATACCCTGACACTCCAGGTAATTTGATAAATAAACTAGAGAGTCATTCAACTGATAATAATGATCAAAAGACAAACAATATCGATAAGGCATAATGTAGATAAATGAATAATTTACCAAGAGTCGTTTAAGGAATAAGCACCTGATTACATTTCTATTCATCCTAAATTTTCTTGTGTTCGAAATACCGTAATCAAATTCAATGGTGAGATATTTTTTCTTAACTTCTACCTAGTCAACATTGAAAATAAATTGAGACTTCTACCAACAACAACATCATACTTATGTATCTAAACGTACTTGCATTTCCAATAAATTAGATATTTACAATTCACGAATAAAATATTAATACGTCAATATTTTGGTTCGAAACAATTTGCACGAGTCTTTTACGTAATACCGGATTTAGTGATACCAATACGGAATTGACATATAGGTGTTTTCAGAAAAAAATGTTATATCATTTTCCATAATGAAAATCTTATGCCGGCTACTGATTAAGACAAAAAAGAAAACCTAAAATAGCATAACAATAATTAATTATCATAAAGTCTTATCTAATTACTGTCAACAAAGATGAAATCGTACAGATAGGTCAACTAACTGATAAAAAATGGATCCAAACATTGTGTAACAGCGGTCACATGACTGATAATATAAAATCATTACGATTTTTTTGCTACAAAGTTTAATGAACAATGACCTGTAGGGTAACCGATAAAATGAATAAAGTACCTAGACACCCACTCACTTCAATGACGAGTCACCGAGTAATTTATGATTCGAATTGAATTAATTGACTTAAAATTCGACACCAATTTGGCTATTTCTAGGTCAATGCAATTATTGAAGTTCAATTGGCTGGAGTGAGGCATGAGGGGGTGGTGGTTGGCTGGCATTAGCGATTAATTTACGCGGCCGGTTGAATACAAACTATTGCCGTTGCCACAAATCAATTTACCACCTTTCAGTTTAAATTGTAGCATGTATTGTAGTATACTACTTACTCACATTTACCGAATATAATCTAATCTGCAAACCCGGTGTTGCATACATACCTATTATTTATACTGTCTATACTTACCGTTTGTACGCGTTCTAGTAGCTCAAGACGAAACTTGTGTCCACACAAACCTTTAGAGGTTTCAGGATACGAAAATGTTGTTTTTAAATATAGGTATTAATGTAAATTAATAAAAAAAAATTGTGTAGGTACTTCCGATCTAAAACACGTAGTACGTAAACAAACTTGTTTTTATTTATTACATTCTCTCTTTAGAGACTGGCTATGAGTATTTTACTTTAAGGAACGTCTTGTATAGGGCATAGTACCGGGAAATCCCGGAACCGAAAATCCCGGGAAATCCCGGGATTCTCGGCTGTCTCCAGCACCGGTACTAGAAAAATCCAGAACCGGGATTTTCGGTACTTTCGGGATTACTTAAAATTTAGTGTATAAGAGCTTTTTTAGGGTTTTAATCTTTAAAACCATAGCTAAATAGTGCATTCTGTTAGTACAAAGAAGGAAAGACAGTAACTCCTCTACCCACTAGATCCTACCCGCCCATCTTACTAACTTTCGAAGGTGGTGTTGATGTTCAGAACTTATAACTTGTAAATGTTGCAATATCAGCTTATTGTTGGTATCGTCGTCTCAATGCATTTATTTAAAGAATGACATGGGCTTTGGGGTTGTTTGTACTGACGTGACGGTCTTTCCACAACCTAAGCCACTGAACATATTATTTTTATTTCTTATTATTATTTTATTATGAACCTGAATCGTCTCACTGCAGGGCAAAGGCCTCCCTTCCTTCTTTCCACTCTTTTCTGTCAAGGGCAACTGTCTTCCAGTCTTCCAAGTAGGAGTCTAGCTCGTCTCTCCATCTTTTCCGATGTTGTCATCAACAGTTTATTAGCCTACTATTAATAAGAAATAATGAATAATGATTCCGTTTTCTGCAATGCGACTGTGATTTATGTTTATTTAAACCAGCTAACTATGAATATACGGGTTTATAAGCTTTGTTAATGACATTAGTTCCCTTCAAGTATCTCAAACTCCAAGCGTAGCTCGGTTCATAGTGTATTATTGCGTCTTTTATCTGATATCTAGCAGAACAGTGAGTGTTCACGCCTTGGTTGAGTATTTCATTATGGGTAGGACGCACTGGTTAAAAAACAATGGGTTGTGTCAAAGATACAACCGTAAATTATAAGTGAATACTTCTTTATGTTACGTCTTTGACAAAAAATTGAAACTGACACATATACTTATCGATAATTTATCACAGAGGAAATTAATAAAATTGGCATTTTCTCATTTTAACATACTTATGAGGCCGATCATTGACAATGACATGATCATTGAGCATTGACTTGTGAAGATTAATAACAAATAACAAATAAAGTACGATTAAAAACTATTATTTTATCAGAAATCAAATCAACCTTCGTTTAGAAGTGTTGTTACGCATGTGACGTACTAACTTTTGAACTGTAATCCTATACAATCCTGCAAACAAAGAAATATCCACTTCAAAGCTTTCATTATAAGCCATATATACTTGATATATAACTTAAAAATTGGGACTGTATTGATAATGCAATATTAAATTAGTTACGCGAATTTTCTCTCTTACAAATCATGCTTGCAGTAAATTATATAAATATAAAAATATAACTTATAACTTTTCGTTATTTTTCGCTCGATTTTTCTTTATTTTATAGTTTTTTGACGAGTTTTCTGTTTGACTTAATAATAGGCTACTAAATATTTTCGGGAATACCGAAAATCCCGGTACTCCCGGTTCCGGCCGTGTGCCGGTACCGAAATCCCGGTACTGGAAAAAGGAACCGGTACTGGAGGCCCTAGTCTTGTAGCAGCCACAAAATTCTTACGTAGTTTTAACGTAGTGACCTCGTAGATTCTTGTGATTGCTACGGCATTTACACGTAGCAGAGGTTTCGTAGCTGTTATTTAGAGAGTTTGTGTAGCTACGTTGACATCGCGAAGCTACTGCTAATGTTATAAATGTTTTTTTTTTGTTGAGGATGGATAATAAATGGATGTTTTTGCCCAATGAACTGAATCTTTTGGACTGAAATTCGATAAACATGGGAATTTAGGAGCAGGAAAAGAACAAAGCCTTTTTATTTTGATGCTACGTGGGCAATGCCACGGGTATACAGCGAGTAGGAATATATGTACATTGGACTCCTGTAGGTAGTAGAGTCATAGGCTAAAATTTAAACAAAGTAATGATTCTAATGGGCAATAAGAATTTTTTTTACTCTATTTTACATAATTACATACTAAAATAATATCTATTAATCTATAAATCGCATGTACAATGTAGGTACTCTTATGTCGGATAAAGACGTTCAGTGGTCTCCCCTTTTAATGACTGGCAGTAACACCAACCTAGTAATTTATTGCCTGCAAGTTATTTAGGCGCCAAAATAGAGCTATAAAACTAAATAGTAATGCGTTGGCGTTGCTCATAGTTTAGTTATACCTACTACTAAGTAGGTAATTATGCTTGTAATTATGGTTTTGCAATGGCGGTATTTTAGTGGTTTACCATAACTCACAAGGTGTATCCAATAGCTCAAAGTTATAATCATATTTTTTGACATTTCTTATCGTTTTTTAACTACATACATATTTATATAATAGCTCAATATATATTAATTTTATCTACTCAGATAAAAAGATTAATACCGAAAGTCAGTGATGTCCTAATAACTTTTATATTGTTGGTCCAAAGCGTTTCTTATGCCGACTTGCACCAAATTATCAAAGTTCCTAAGCAATTACTTAACTCGCTTGACAGTTCTTAACAGTCTAAATTTGTACCGTTAAGAACTTGTAAGCAAGAAAAGTAATTGCTTAGGAGCTTTGACAGTTTGGTGCAAGTACCTAGTCATTAGTGTTCTTGCACATTTCTATAATATTATGACGAATAGGTAACAGAGTTTTTTACATTGTCTAGAGAAAATCTACTGCTCAAGTTTTGCAGAACCCTATTTTAAGTTAGGTAAGTAAGAACTTTCTACTAAATAATGTAGGTATTTTCTGTGAATCTCATAACTTGGTATCGCACAGAACAAATATTATCTAAGAAAACAAAGCGCCACGCGGTTATATAAGTATTTATTTGCATTATGGCACAGAGGAATGTCCGATACAATAAAAGAGTTCCGTTAAACTTATACCTAAAAATTATTATTAAGAAGAAAGTATTATCACAGACTTGTTGGAATTACTCTCACTAATAATGAAAAAAAAACGCTTAAAAAAAGTAGAAAACTAGGAGCAAGTTTTTCTATATTTCTTTTCGAATGAACGTTTTTTCCATTCTAAAAAAAAATATTCGGAATTCCTAATAAAGCGACATTCGTACATTATGTATGTACGAATGTCGCTTTACGTTTATGTAAGGTACCAACTTTATTTCCTTCCACTATGTTTGCCTCGAAAACCAAATAAATTCGTTGCCCTATGAGACTCAAACTAATTTGCCCTGTTTGTAGATCCAAAGGTAGGTAAGTCAGGCAGGGGTTGAAAGTAAAACAGGACAGTTCCCCACGGACCCAAACAAATTCGCGTTTCATTGACTCTACCTAACCTGCCCAGTTTTAGCTATAGAAGTTGAGGTACTCTGACATAAGAGTTGATTAAGTTGTGTTAGTTAGATTATAATAACGTTTAATTAGTGCTTTATTATAAGTATTTGTAGATACGACTAGCTGAAGCCCACTGCTTCGATTGCGTTGCGATTAAATTCCTCAACATGCCCTTCTTTCAAGTCTCTACGTTCAGTGATTTAGCCATTGCGTCTGTCAGTCAGTCGGTATCAAGCCTTCTATACATATTTATTAATAGTGAATTTTGAAATTAATAGAATTTTTTTTTAGTTATAATCATAAAAATAATTTAGTAAAAAATATACCTAGATACTGTCTCCATGCGTTGAAGATGCGTTTGTCAACTTCAAATAATAAAATATAATATTACCTTTGAAAGAACACATAGAAACATAATATTTAGGGTATTTTAACGCGTTATTTTTCGCGGGAAGTGACTTCATTTAGTACACTACATAGACTCATTAGATACACAGTTATTATTTACACTTTTGCGTAAAATAACATTGTCACTGTATTTCAGCTGCACTGTTTAAAGAGGGTCTTGTGACCAAGATAACTTCACTTTGTTTGACATTATACTTACATACTCCTGCAAATTGTAAATTTAACTAGATATTACTTTAGTTTATTTCAGTGTAGAGTAAGGAAGAGTTGTGTTTTAGCTAAGAAATGCTTTTTTTCGTGTATTTGTCAACAGTGTTTCTCTTACTTACTGCTGTTATCGTATTGAAAAAACTAAGGACTAAGCAAAAGGAACTACCTCTAGTAAGACATTCACGTATTTATAAAGAAAATTTTATTATTATATTTGAATCGCTACCAATAGCTAAGAACGCACGAAACGCGACCAAATTCGTTGTTTCCCAAAAATAACAACCGACGAACAGCGACTACACCGAATTTCTATCTATCTTACTTGAAGGAAATATGTTTCTGCATATTTTCTTTGAAGCTTTCAATATGTATCTATTTATAATCTCCGAAGATAAATACCGCCGTGAATTTCAGTTTTCTACTTAATTCAATGTTTGAGTGGTTAAAAAGAGGGTTTGAAAATGTGTGTATTGATTGACTTGCTTAGTACTGACACTTTGCTATTCTGTGACATTTCTTCCGCGGGTGGAAAAAACAACAAAGTCATCAACACTAAAAAAAAACCACGGGTGACGAAGTCGCACGCGGGTCAGCTAGTATTTATAAAAGGCTTAGATCTGTCTGACTGTCTGACTGTCTGACAACGTACTTACAGGCCAAATCGCTGATCGTAGAGACTTGAAACTTAGAGAGTGTGTTAGACAAGAAGTTTAGGCGCGTCTAAGAAGGGAATTTTATAAATTCGCAACGCAAACGAAGTTTCGGGAGACAGCTAGTAAGATAGATAGATTGATAGACTCGATTCTCGAAGATAGATAGTAACACTTTATTGTACACCCCGAGGAAACATAGGTACAGACAGCGTCATAGATAAGTATCCCCCTTGCATTATAATACCCAGCTTCAAATCCCTTTAAATCACCGTCACGGCGAATGCAGAAGTTTTGTCTTTAAAAAATAGATTATAATGTGTATAACGGTATGTAATCCTAAAAATAATTTCAAGTATTACATTTTTTTAAAGGATTTATAGCTGGGTGTCTTGTGCAAGGGGGATACTTATCTCTGACACTGTCTGTACATTATAAAACGAAGCTTAAAAATAAAACAACTAAAAATAACAGAGGCTATAATGGGCGGCCTTATCGCTAAAAGCGATATTATGTAAGCTTTTTTCCTTGTTCCAGTTAACTATGGGAGGTTGGGTCAGCTACATCTGGTGGGGCGGAGACCCTGACGTCGTTAACCCTGTCTCGGGGCTTACGAGGCGGGAGATCTACGCGGTGCAGAAGTCCTGGGCGCCGGTTCATGCTAACGCTATCCCGAATGGAACTGAACTGTTAAGGAGGTACGGACACTCCAGAAACTGTTATTTTTCTTAAAACCTACTCGTGGCCATAAATATGTGATATGGTGAGTTTGGTGTAGAGTTTTGTCTGTTGAGCTATACTAGCTGATATGAGATAATTGGTTGATTCAGGCGTTACTTTACGGAAATCCATAAATTTTCCACAGGCAAAACCTACTCGTGGCTTTTTAAGTGTTCGTATATTTATTAAATTATGCTTAATTTCTTTTTTTTTTAAACTTGGATACATAGAATTTTTTTTTTGATGCTTGGATGTTAGTTTTTAATGAACTAAACTTTTGGATTGCTTAAATTATATTATAAATATAATATAATAAATATAATATATATATATACACATATATATTATAAATATAATTGCTTAAATTATTTAAAAAATTGGTTGTCTGTAAAGTTGGTTTACGGACGATAGTTTGACGTGACTACCAGCGTAACGGGACAATGAGCGTTACCGGACAATGACGTCTACGTTTTCTTGCATGCAGCCGACGTAGTCGCGTCAAAAAAATTAAACTGAAAAGTGCTATAAATTGTTAAAACAGTTAATGTTTGAAAGGAGAGATAAAATATGAATTTTTATTCCTCGATCACTCCAAAACTACTGAACGGGAACACTGAGCTAGAATTCGGTAGGTATTTGTAGTTACATTTATGAGATGAAAGGGCTACGAATGAATTAATTTTTCATTATTCACTTATTATCAGAATGTTTATTTTTAATATTTGCATTTCTCAATCATTTTCATTTTTCTAACTAAGTTTTCCAATTGTGATTTGTTATCAGCATAGCGAACTTGAAATAACCACCAACAGTTAATTGTGAAAATATTCTCTTATCGGTTTGAATAGTCACAACACATTAAAAATGACATAAATAGAATTATGTAAAGAATAAATATATTAAACTACCCGACGCCCGCAACTTCGTTTGCGTTGCAAATTGATAACTTTCTCAGTACCCGCCTAACATAGTATTAAGGTATAGAATCACAATTTAGAACGTTGAAAATGAGCCATAAAAAAGGGAGTCACTTAGGCTAACTTCTAGTACATTTTGGTCCGATGCTAGTTTTCAAAACAGAGAAGGAACAGCTCTAATATAATAAGATAGTTATGAACACAGAGAAGTATTAAAGTATAGAATAACAATGTAGTACATTGAAAATGCGCCCAACAAAAGGGCAAGACAGCTGCACAAACATGTATACACACCCAAGCTTTCACGTTTATATTATATTAATTAGATTAATTAATTAATTTTGCATTGATATTTATCTTCTGACAAGTAAAATGACTACATTAATTTGAAAATGCTTGCGTGCACTTTTCTTTGCAAAATTAAGAGTAAAATAATTGTGACAGCTTGGGAGCGTATCCATGTCTGTGCAGCTAACTTTACGTAGAAATAGCAGCAGTTTTGGCGGGTATACCTACTATGAACGTGAAAATAGCGCCCCTGGTATTTGAGAGTACATTCCAGAGATTCTCTGCGCGCCGTAGTAGCGTGATGGGCTCGGCTGTCTTCACGCTCTAGGGCACATTGAAGTATTTGGGCTACCTAGTACCGTGTATCTACTAGGTTATTATAATGTATGGTGCTTAGAATATACCTACATCAGTTTTACAGAATAAGTAATATTATCAGGTTGTTTGAGGTAGAAAATAGTGCATTTCTAAACTTGAAGATAATGAAAAAGGAGGCCTAAAGGGGGCCGATATATGACCGACTAAAATTCAAAAGAGAAAATATTATTTATGTCGTAGGTATATTTTATATATGTAGGTTTATCATATTTAAATTATTTTCATTGATGGCCAATATTAGCAGAGCAAATATTTTAATGATAAAAATATGGGATGAACCCATAAAATTAGTGTACGTAGTAGTGCACGAAAGGAGCCTCATCGAGGCGCACTTGAAATCCTTTCACCAAACTGGTTCAAAAGAACTAGTGACACAGAAGAAGACCCATAAAAAGCAAGCCAGACACCTACCGCGTCGCACTTTTTGGACTCTATCTCCAGAGGTTAGGAACGGAATCTAATTAGCATTAAAGCATATACTAAGTCAACTTGCTTTTTTCTTCAGTGTAATATAGATTAATCTATCTATTTATTGGTTTCGAGAATAGTAAAAATTAATATTCTAGTTTAAGGAAAAATAATTGAATTTTAAAGTAAGGTAAAGTGTATAGTCTCTAACATCTAATGGCAGCAAGAATGTTGGAATTAGGTTTTTAGAAATAGTAAAATTGGTTGGAAATTTATTAACACTGCAATTTATAATTGCATATTCTTCACGACTCCAGGAAAAAAACTTCTTTGAAAATTTCCTTGAATAACTTATCATGTAATATAGTTTGTTAAATTTAAATGTAATTTCTGCATTGTTACTTTAGATATAACTAAATTAATTACCAGAGTTGTAAATTCTGACAATTACTTCTTTAATTGCTTCAAACTAAACTAACTTGATTGCCAGAGTTGTAAGTTCTGACAATTCTATAGTAATTTTACTTTTATTTTAACTGTAATTTCCCTGTTGTAACTCCTTCAGTTGCTTAAGATTTAACTAAACTAATTACCAGAGTTGACAGTTTTATTGCCAGAGTCGTAAATTCTGACAATAACTTCTTATCTATTAATTGCCAGAGTTGTAAATTCTGACAATTATTTAATTGCTTCAGACGTTGACAGTTTTATTGCCAGAGTCGTGAAGAACATGCAATTATAAATTGCAGTGTTAATAAATTTCCAACCAATTTTACTATTTCTAAAAACCTAATTCCAACATTCTTGCTGCCATTAGATGTTAGAGACTATACACTTTACCTTACTTTAAAATTCAATTATTTTTCCTTAAACTAGAATATTAATTTTTACTATACTAGATTTATACTAAAATTATACTAGATTAGATACTACAATTAACTAGGAATTAACAAAAATACTTTTTAAACTACTACCAATTCTATACTAGAACTAGACTATACAATTTTACGATAGATTATTATATAGATACACCATGAATAGCACCAGTACTACCAAATTTTCTACTACAACTACTATCCTGCCCAACAAGTAATCATCAAACATCAGCATCGTGTGACTGACGACAGCGTGTTCCGACTTACTACCAAGAAGAAGAACGAATGCAGCGACGCAGCGCAGCACTACCACAACAAGAATAAGAAAATCATCATAAAACAATCCCTAAAATGAAGAAATCCTTCGAGAAAACAACCTGCAAACTAGTCCATGAATAAACACTATTCGAATTATCGCCAAGCAGAACAACAACAAAACGCCACAACATCGCGACAGATGAACGAGTACCTACCTATAAGCAGAACGATCACCAATGGAACTTCAAAACAACCTCAAAGAGGACAGAATACTAGAACCAACGAAGAACACCAGCTAAAGCACTGTTTCTGAGAGACGCCAGAATGTTCAAACCAATACCTACTGTTTTGAACATAATTATTTTAAATTTATTACTCCAAAATACCAATATGAAGATACAACTCAAGAATGCCAATGAACTAGCAAATATGCAAAATCGACGGAATGGACAGGCGAGCGACCCAGTTACAGCGGACGCCAGCAGAGTCAGCGGAACACGGACAGCACACTACTATATTATTGTTAATGTGATAATAGAGTAATTTAGTATATAAGATGTAATTTGTTTTAAATAAATGTCTTCACTACTACTACAACCACGAGTCGAGTTTCTCTCCTCCGCCCTGCTGAAGACCCTACGACGACCCAGTGGTTACTGGAGGGGCTGCCCGGAAGATCCACGAGTCCAGCGCCAGCGGAGGGCGGCCCCCGACGTCACGAGGAACCTCTGGCCGAGCCGACCCCGACAGCCGGCCGGGCCCTGACGTCACGAAGATCGCCAGCCCAGTAACCACTGCGGGCCCTCCTAACCAGCCTCCTCTCACTGGGCCAAGACACCTTTAGCCCTCGACTCTGTCGAGCCAGCCTATGAGTCTGTAGGTTGGACAGTGAGAAAACCCCCACTCCTGTGTACATTGCACGCCGTACACATCCCACTTTCCTCCCAACTGTCCGTCTGTTGTCTTAGGTCTCTGGCAACAGGCTTCCCGCACGTATCTATATATTTATCTATTCACACACTTATGGTTAGGCCAGGGCACACATTAGGCACACACCACACAATAGGGTCACAGCATAGGGTATTTTCACAGACGTCACGTAGGGCCCACGGGGCCTGCTCGGCGTTTGAACATGAATTGAGGATTGACATTCAAGTTTGTGTGGTTAGTGGTTACCCTCCAGTCGATATGTACACAGGGGTGGAACAGAAACAAAGGCCCGCCGAGGTCTTTATCAAACAGACTGCAAGTAATGAGCGCTGGGAAGTAGGAGTACATACATACTCGAGAGCTGATTTACCACTTGAACGTTTTAAAAAACCTACAATGTACGTCGCCTGCAGATACAAACTTCCGGAAATACATCTATGTTACATTGCTAATAATATCACCATCGACTTGTGCTATAAAATGTATACAATCTTGTGAACATTGTAGGTATATAAAATAATGTAATCCAATTTACACTTAAAAAAAAAACAATTTACACTTTAACGCTATGCAAACCGATAAATTGTAAGGTCTCGAAAAATTGCGAACGCAAGTACCGTGCTTTTTATAAGGATATACTTATAATCCGACTATGTAGCAGTAGATCTATGCAACAAGAATATAGGTTGAGTCCAAGACTCTACATTTATTCTTGGTTGTTGGTTATCTTTATCTTATATATAACCAACATTATATTATGTAGATAAGTAAGTATAGTATCATAATGCGGTTTATTTTATAATCATCGTGGGTAGCCACCAAGATTTATTTATGATTATCAATCAGGCTACAATACAGTAGTAGTTCTTATATTAAAATTTACAATTTCGTTCGTTTGTTTGTAAGTTATATTTTAAAATTATTTTTTGTAGAGAATTTAATAGTAGATTATGCAATAAGGGCATAAAGCAGTGTCTTATATCGCAGGTGGCATATTGTTATGAAAACTAACGAGGGACTCAGTTAACTCCTGAGCGAAGCGAGGGAGTTATGTAAAGTCCTGCGTGACGCGAGGGGTTCAAGCTGCCCAAGACGAAGACAGGCTTTATCCCACAGGAGCATACTCTACTTTTCACATCTTCTGCGAGACAATAAAAAGCCAGGGCTCCAGCAGCGAACATCTTTCGTCGCGCCTTTTTTCTTTTTTTTTATGAGTGGCCAGTTTGATTTTAGAACAAACCTTTTTACAAAGTCATATGGGCGTTCTTTTACGTAGAGTTTCCCACGAGTTTCCACACGAATTTGATGTTCCATATTCAAATCACATTACTACCCTTGGGAGTTTCATACAACATGACCTCCCTTGGTTGGTAATGATTTACTTTACCTTGATGATAGCTTGATATGTAATTGGATATTGTCGAGCAGGTGGTGTGTAAAAGTAATTTATCTGCTATTAGGGAGCTGCAAACACATGAACGAAACCATCAAACATATTATGCCTTATCAATTAAAATATTTTTTATACTGTATTATTCAATGTAGTATGTGACTCTACTTTATACATTCATTATGACCTGTCTGTAACTAACTATACTTGAGACAAATAAATAATTCATTAATTCATTCATTCATACCATCAAAATGTGTCAATGTGGTCGAGCGCTTTGGTGGTGTTACACTAGCCTATGTATCAAAGTCCTATGTAGCACTGTTCTGGTCATGAGCAGGCGTGAATGTGATCTCTTACCATCAGGAGAGGCTTAGTACGTCTCGTCAAATCTAAACATACATAAAAAAAAAATTATTCGTGTGCCGATTAGAAGGTATAACCGTGTACAAAATGCTAGTCAAAGTCTATAACAACCCACTTCTCATTATTAAAGCGTAAAGCTAAATAAACATACTTAAATTTTAACTGCCTCTGCATCATCGTAGTGCCGAGTTTATGGTTTTCGTGAACTCAAGATCTCATGTTATTGTTAGCTATTGAATGAAGACATTGGTTTATTCTGTAACGGCTCTGTTTTATAAGCCACGTGTGAGTGAGATTTAAGTCGTAGTTTTAAATATATTTATTGCGTTCTCTCGAGTAAAGTTTAGTTAATAAATCACAATATACTTACAGGGTGAATTTCTCAATTGGACTTGAATGATCAAACCCTAAAGTATAGGGAATATCTAAAAACTCTTAAAGGACACTCGGAGCTGATTTCGACGCAAACTTAAGCTGCATACTCAGATTTCATAAAAATTAATTACCCTAACCGGGAATCGAACCAGTTATTTTGAAAAAAAAATACACACAAAAGGATAAAACTCAAAGGAAGGTCTCATTTTTAAGAACAATGTAGCAGGTAGGTGCATACTATGTTCCTTCTTGCTACATGTACCTACTACATAGTTACAGATTCTATGACAAAAACGCGATCGTAGAAATCTGAAAAAGTGTATGTTTTCAGATTTTAGAGCTAATGTAAAACTTGGATTTAAAGTTACAGCGACAATTATAAATCGATCACAGTTCTTGGGTCTAATCTAAATAATTTACAGCATGTCGCTGTGGCGACATCGCAGTCAATAATCGATATCCGATAGCGAATTATAGAATGATCGAGTTATCGAAGGCTTCTCGAGCAGATATTCAAGTCCTTTCTAAATTAGAGTTGTAATTTTGTAATAGCATCAAGACTTTTTGTTGTTATTGTAAGGTGACCTAGGTTGGTTTTTGTTTTTTTTTTCTGAAATTATAAAGTGAAAAATATTACATACTTAAATATTATTAAATAGTATTTCATAGTCTATCAAGAATGAGCGAAGAAAACGTTACGAAAGGTAGAGGTACCCATAAATGATTTTATGCATGTAGATATAATTAGATAGGTATGAGGTAGATACAGCAGAGAAACGCTAATTTAAATACATACATGCCTATTTACATTATGCGATAAAAAGTAACGATCGTAGAATATGGTGATAACATTATTATTATATGATTCTAAGAGAGGTAGGTAAAGGGTATTTTTTTTGCAGTTTAAAAACTATTTGGAAAAATAATTAAAAATCTTTCAGTAAATTTATCTTGACACTCACCATTATTGTCTTGATATAGTAAGGCTTCTCGCCTTTATCTACACAAAACGAACTCTACCTTCGTACATTGAAAACAAAATTTTGATCATAGCTGCGAAATAAGAGTCATTCGTTAATTCCGTAATTTCTCCTTTACAGACTTTTCTCCACTTTCCCGGACACAAAGGACTTCTTCAAGATGGTCCGAAAGCTGCCCGAAGAAGAGTACATTGACAACCCTCAGTTCAAAGCTCACGTTATAAACCTGATGAATTCTCTGAACCTGGCCGTTACCAATCTAAACCAGCCAGATATTGTAGCAGCCATGATGTCCAAACTCGGTGAATCGCATAAAAGGCGGCAGATTAAAGAGAAGAATTTCATAGTGAGTGCTACTCCTAATCATCTTTGTTCCCTTATGCCTCTTG
Organism: Lobophora halterata; assembly: GCA_932526365.1. Classification (NCBI taxonomy): domain Eukaryota; kingdom Metazoa; phylum Arthropoda; class Insecta; order Lepidoptera; family Geometridae; genus Lobophora; species Lobophora halterata. The sequence goes on from OW052012.1 coordinate 8,262,662, forward strand.
TCCACACACGGCTTATCAACGGCGCCACCGATAAACAGATATGTTTAGATATTCCTAAGTTTATTTTTGATAATTAGTTTTTGTTTGATTCAATGTTCTCCATTAGTTTAAAATTGACGCTTTAGTGCACCCTTAGCTAAAGTTTCATATTTTAGTTTAACTCTCCACCCCAAGGTTGCCTTGAAGAGAACGCTGCTTAGCGATGAGTGCTTAACAACAATTGTTTTTTTTATAATAAAGAAGAAGCTTTGGTACAATAAAGAGTTCTCATTCATTCACTCATTCACCGTGCCGTAACGCCACCATACCTTCAGTAACCTAAACCTAACACTGACAAACGTAACTTACAAACGGCCAGCAAAATTTAGACTCAATAATTTATAATGATTTTAAGTTAACCAAACGAACCCTGATGGGCTATACAATAAAGAATTTTAACGAAATCACTTCAATTTGGAATTAATTGGATGAAACTTCAGTGCAATTGAAAAGCATTTCCCATTTATCCCGTTTTTGATTCGGCTAATTGGGTGATTTAATTTCGTGGATAACGAAAATCGTTTTATGATTTCCGTACCTACCTAAAAATTTAAACAGGACCCTATTACCTATGGGCTTAGAAAGATCTTAGAAAAAAAAGTCTTGCTTTTCCTAGTCCACATTAAAAATATATTATCTATTTTTTAGTTTAAATGTAATTTTGCACGCCTCGAATGGAGGCAGAATGTATAGGACCGCTTGATTGACATGTAACAACCTATTATGTACCCTAAATTCTAGCAAATAAATGATTATCTTATCTAATCTTATCTTTCGCGTATCCTGATATCTATAGATGTATATTATTTTCAGGATCTAAAAGAAGTGATCGTGAAGATGTTCATCGAAGTTTTAAATCTCGACGGACCAACTCTCGGCGCGTGGGGGAAGACATTAGAGTTCTGGTATAAGCACTTATTCGTCACACTCAATCAGGACGAGACTAGATAACACCATTGTCGACCAATTCTCATTCATACCACAAAAGGAGTTAGGAGTCAATGGCTTGTAGGTTGCTGGTCAGTGTTTAGGCTAAACCTACTTTTGGTAGAGTACGTGATTTTTATCGTGAGGCCAGATAAACTAGCACCAATAGAAATAATGCATATATTAGGCATCCTTGACAAATGTATCAAGAATTGCATCACAAATTGTAAAACGAATAGAATGGACGAAACTTATACCTATTGTGGAAAAAAATAAGATATTACGATGTACCTTTTGGATTTTACCTACTTACCTATATATTTTTTATTTGTTTAACATTAGACTCACAATTTTTTTTTCTTGTATATGCTATGAAATATATACTAATCTTAAACAAATCGAGTATACATTTTGTTTCCTGTGCACTTATTTAAAAATGTCTATGTCAAATCTCAATCTACCTTTTAAAGTTTAATAGGTGCATAACATACATAGGTCCCGGTATTTTAGTGACTAACATTTTCTAAAAGTTGGGTCTGTAATTTGGTAATGTTCAATCATAGCGTAAAACTGAGCAGCAGTCTATATTTTACAACAAAATACATATGAGTAAGACGCTGTTTTTTTCTAGATCAATTTATAATTGTTTTGCACCAATATATAATAATATAGGAAGTTGGATTAGGAAGATGTTCTTGTTTGATAAATGTTTATTTTTAAGAAATTTTTATCTCAATAATTTTTGGGTACTTACTTAATACGAGGTTTATTAATTTATGCGCCTACGATGTATCATAACCGTATAGTTGGTTAGTAACTTATTACTGACTATAACACCAAACTAGGTCATTAGATAAATAAAAAATAAAAGGGTGTTTTATTTTTTATAGATAGACTAGTAGACATAATGTGAGTGTATCATCTAACACAAACATGCTTGAAGTATCTTCCATTATAATTGATGTAAAGCTAAATGTATTCATTTTGTTAATATTGTAAATAATGCTAACGATTTTTATATTGTACCAAAAATATAGCTCTGTAATGTACATTAGGTATTATTGACAGATATTATTATTTCAATAAATTTTATAAATATAGGTGCCGTTTTTTACTGTCTCTACATAAAATACATGGTATCCAATTTCCCCGAGAGAGTGCTATGAGCTACGAAGTGCTACGCGCTACGAATATTTTTCTTCATTTTTTTTTCTGTAATTCTGTAATTCTTTATTGTACACACAAACATATTAGAATACAAATCATAAAAGAAAAGACATGTACAAAGGCGAGCTTAACCCTAATAAGAGTTTTCTTCCAGCAAACCTTCTGAGGTTAGATAGAGGCCATGGAAAGTGTGGGGGCGTGTACAGAAATATAAATAATAATGGATAAATTAAAATTATGAAAAAGAAAATATATATAATGTTTGAATAAATATATCTAAATACATATAATAAATACTACTAAGATATATACTAAATAAACTAGAATTAATACCTATACAAAATAAATATATAAGTTACTATAGACATATATATATATATTTATATAAATACTAACATAAATACTGAATATATCACAGTGATAAGTAGTGCTCTTTGACTCTGCTTCTTTCAGATTTCTTTAGAAAACTTTTTTGTCTATGGATGTAAAGGTGGGGATCAGCAGATTTTTCTTCCTGCTGACCCCAACTCTTTTGATCAAAGAAAGGAAGAATTTAGTAGGTACGTACTTAGGTAACAATATGGTAGGTACCTACCTACTTACCTACTAAGACCCCAAGTAAAAAGTGATCCTAAATCTTACAGTAAAACAAAATTCATGTTATTCGCGATCCTTAGCGAAACAGGATAATGAAATGGCGGAGGCTTGCATTATTCAGGTACTTGCCTCCTGCATATTTAATGCCGAGCCGTCATCGCTTCAGCTCACGTAGGAACAGAGGACGTTAACGTACCTACATCTCGTACGCTATTGAATTTAAAACAAAAAAGTAATATTGCAAAGGATAAATAAATAGGTGAGTAAGTACTTAATTAGATAGCTCTAGGAAGCACGGTATTGTAGGTAGATTGTACTAAGTTTTACAAAAAAAAAAGTACAAACATAAAAGGTACTCACAGTCGAAACGTCCGTCACGCGTCGGGACTAAAATAGATGAGATGAGCGCGATAAATACCCGTTACAATCATTTAACTATACACATTTTTCGTTCTAGTCATCTTCACCATGCTTTCCCCATTATCCAGAGGACTGAAAAAATATCAACTCGTTAAAAAAACGACAAACTACATAGTCAAAATTAATAAGAAGGTATACCTAGTATAAAAACTTACAGCAGTATTGAAATAACTTTTTGTAGTTTACTTACATGAATAAGTTACCTATTCCTGTACTTAATCAATATTGTACTTGTAACGGAAGAGCGTGGTTCCCTAACACAGGTATTCTCATACTTAAAAGGGAACCTCTTACCCATATGTAAAACTACGATAAAGGTATGGAATAAAATATTTGAATTTGAATGAAAACATAAGGCATTGCTCCCTTCTGACACCCTCAAGATAACACTAACAAAATGATAGAGCTCCGTTTAACAAACAGAAGTTGGATAGGTACGATACGATAAGGTTTATTTGTGCTACTGAGTGAAAAGCAGATTTACAGTGAAATGCTAATTTACTTCTGTCTGTTATATTTGTGCAAAGAGATGATTACACGTACCGACCGAGACAGTCTTCTTCTTATCGTGTCACTAGTTCCTTCGAAACAGTGTGGTGAAAGGATTTCAAGTGCGCCTCGAAGTCTCCTTTCGTGCACTCGACACATGTTTTCGAACTAGGTTCTACGACATGCCGGTTTCCTCACGATGTTTTCCTTCATCGTTGTGAGAACGTGGGATGCATACATACATAGTTTTTTTTTTCGACCGAAAAATCCCATTTACTCTTGGCTGCCACCGGGATTCGAACCCGCGACCATCAGATCGCAAGGTAAGGGCCTCATCCACTCGGCCACCACGTCCTCCGAGTCCACAGAGACAGTGAAAGCTTACATCACTCGCTCAGCCGAGCACTCGGCGCTATATATATACCGAGTACTCGGTACGTGTGATCTAGGCATTAGTAGGTACATAAAATTAACCTGTCTATTCAAATGTTCTAACTTTGTACCTACCACAGAAGATGGCTTGAATCGCTTTTTTGTCTATGGTTTGTACCTACCTAGTTAATATATTTTTTTTGATAACAAATGAAATCTTAATTGGAAGGATTGTGGAGTTGGAGATAATTAAAACTACGCATATTTTTATTGATTTTTTTTATTTTTTTTACAATTAAGTTAACATACATATCAAACCAGCCAGAGTATGGCTAAACCCATTTATTATCTAAGCTTACGAACAATACAGAATTGATAATTTCCAAATTCACTTAGTTTATATTATAGAATAATATTTATGCATTCACACTAAATATAATCTACGTTCTACTTACTCATAATTCTAAGTTTTGCATAAATTCAAAATAATATGCCCAAAAGAAATTATCGTTATCTATGCATATAGTATTTAACTTTTTGGCAATTTATTGAGTATCATCTCTGTTCATACTGCATAGCAAAATTAATTTTCTTTAACATGTAACTTAGATCTTATTCGTAAAGAGGCCACAATTATAACATGCGTTTCTGTCATCAGTTCGAATATAATAGGGACTTTTGTTATACATATGTCTAATAACGTATTGCCTACCAACTATAAACATTACTCTTATCGAAAGGTAAGAAAAATATCCTTATGCAAGAAGTGAAAATTATCCTAACAGTGGTGTTGCGAGTTGCGACGGTGGCGTCGGCGATGCGAATACCAACGGCACGACACGATACAACACATCATCGTCATCGAAACAACTATGTCATCATCTACATAAAATCTGCTCCAAATGTTATAAGTATTAAAATATGTCTACTTATTGTAACTTCTAAGTTACAGCCAACTTTACAAATAATTGATACATTAGACTCTCAAATAGATCTCTACTAACTACATATATTAATTAATGGTAAAAAATAAAGAATAAAAATACTTCTAAACATTGCATTTCAATCACATAAGGTTTAGTTTAATTATACAATAATAACATCTTTTAAAACCCGAACATAAGTATTATTACAAGAACAATTGTTATCGTTGAGTTCTGGAATGGAAAATAGCACACTTAAATTCACTAACAGTTACACTTACATAATAATTATTGTTCTCCTGTTTTATTTTGTAATATACAATTGCTTTTAGTAGTATCAGAAAAATAACAGTAAAATATATTGACTATTTGATACACTGATAAAAATTCACGATAAAACACCTTAAAATTAACTTAAAGGAAAAGTGTTTTGTGTACCAAACAACAGTGCAGTTCACATAAGTACGAGAGGCGACGAGTGCCGTGAGGTTACTCAATGAGGTAATATTATATATAGGTAGTATAAATATGGAGATTTGACGCGGGACGCGAATGGCCGGGCCGCTTGGCCACTGTAAGAACTGCTGCACACCAAACGCAGCAGTCGCTCAGGCTGTGTCCCCAGTAGGCAAACTGTTAGCGGCCGACTGAGTTTGCGGCGTATCGGTCTAAGACCTATCCGCACACAACAGTGCCGGCACGTGCCGATACGTTCCGTACCATAATTCCGTCGGCGCAGCACTGACATCACTGACCGTCGACACTGACCAGTTCGAATGGTGTCTTATGAAATGTATGAAACAATATTAATTGACACACTTCACTGATACTGTACGGTACGGGACGTGTCGGCACGTGCCGGCACTGTTGTGTGCGGAATGGCCTTTAGTACGCCCTTCCATATATTTGAAATGGAGTGTCCACAGTTTGCTAGTTTTGCGCTCACTTTACGCAGTTCACTTTTCTCAGTCGACTGCTAACAGTTTACCTACTGGGGACACGGCCTTAAGTGTTTAGGCTGGCACACAGGCGTGCTGTACGCGCACTGAACGAGTATGTATCTGAAGTTAGCCGCATGTAGTGCGCAGTAGCAAATCTGATACTAATTCGCAACTACTTCAGGTGACTTCGGAAGCACTCGATCGGTGCGCGTACTATAGATGTAGCACAGAGATCTGGCAATCGTACCCTACACTGCTACCCTATTATTTGGTACGTGACAGAACTTACAGAAACGTGACATAGAACTATTAAGGCAGCCGGACATAACTTACAGTACAAATAGGCGTGCCATGTTTACCGTTATTACAGTCAGACAGAGAATACAAATTTTAAAAATAAATACCCAACAAAATTTGAATAAGAACAGGAACACTACGGCAGCAATCAAATTGCGAACACATTTTGTACTACATAAAAAATAATACACAACCCTTTGCGCGAAACGACTGAAAAGTTCAACTTTTTAAGTCACAGGGAAACTTGGGTCTTAACATGACAGCTGCAGAGAATATTTTCCGCGCGGATGCTGAACACACTAGCGATGGCTTATTCCATGATGCTCCCACTCCCATAATCCCAGTAGGAACATGCAACACTTTTGAGTTCATGAAGCCCTCACTATTTGTGGCATTCAAAAACTCCTCCGGTTTTATTCCAATTAGATCCTAGCTAAATTGGGCTGTTCTATCTATGGAGAAAAAGTATGCTACTTACATTTGCCTTAGATATATATATGTCTGTTTTTTAACATAACATAACATTCACACACTCACACCCCTGCACTAGGATTCCCTGTGTCGCAGGTGGCATGGACACATACAAGACATCTTATATAAGACATGTTTATAATTGGATTTATTTAATGTACCTCTTTAATCATTAAAAGTTTTTTGACTTGACAGTTTAGAATTTAAGTAGGTATATTTAAAAATACAACCATGTATTTTCACATCACATCATTACTTCCAGGTGTGTGGTATTATAATGGAACAATGAGTGTTCACTGTTCACTGCTCCCTAGTGGGAGCTTCATGAACTCAACAGTTTTGTATGATCCCACTGGGATCACGAGAGTTATGAGTATAATAGAATAAGCCCTCGCGATAGTGTTTAGTACAGACAGTGGTCAAACTACGCTTGGAAGAACGACTCATGGTACGACCCTCGCCCCTTTATACAGTTAATACTACATCTTTAGAATAAATTTTCCCATCACATAGATTTGCTGAGAAATCTTTACATTCACTTTAGCCTATTGATATAATTATGTTATAATAAGTAAAAATTTAGTATCCGCATATTACAATAAGTGTTCCAATAGAAATACGATGAGAATATTGTTTAATTTGATGAATAAGAGACGAGACGGCTTATGTCTACACTTAACACTTAATCTAAATGATTAGCGTCATTCTGATATCATTACGATAAAAACGTCTCTGTAAACACGTTTATAATAACTACGTTGTACTTTAACTCAAAGGTGGTACCAAAAATATTAATTTTAACCATAATAACGCCAATATTTAAGTTTACATTTAGAGAGGTGTCACTAAAATACTAAAAAGGCGACTTTTTTAAGGATTTTCAATTACTTTAAACTTAAGGTTATAAACTTAATGAAATCTATGGAAATTAAGGATATGAATACAACAAAATATTTCGAATTAGAAATGTAATCGATATGCAACGTTCAAGATCAATTATTGAGTCAAGGAAAATTAATTTTCGTGTGATATCGGTGGTATTTGAGAATTGTTTTGATATTCAGTCTCTGCGATCAGACGCGGGAAGTGAAGTGATCTCGACCACGACTAGCTCCGCCCTCACTCACTCACGGACTGGTATGTATTGTACGTGTACGTGCCTAGTTATTATGATGGGGACTATTACTAATTAAGCTTGATACTTAGTAGGTAACAATTAAACAAACGACGGTAGCAGTGTACAAGTTTGTCTGGTAGCTACGAAGATTAAGAAACCCGTGGCAGTAACGTATCTCGCTGCAGTGTCTACGCCGCTGCCGCTGGCAGTAGGTAACCTCTAACTAAATAAATATTTTCATCCGACTCACTGGATAATATTAAAAATATTTTCTTAATCACAGATATCAGTCTGTCAAAATTTAAATTAAGTATATTTCAGAATTGGGATTATTCATACCTCACTTACATAGGATATTATTCAAGTACAATCAAGGTACAAAAGTGACTAATAAGACCGCGGCGGAGTATTGTTTCGATGCGAATATAAATATCGACAAATTCGTGGCCTTTTTATCGTTCAATAAAGTGGGACTTTAATGGAATTTGGTCGTTCGTACATTACGTATTAAGCGCGGAGTCTTCGAGACTGGTTCAGTACACTTGTAGTACAAATGAACATTAAACAATTTGACACAGGTACAACAGAGATCTAATGAAAGAATAATACAAGCTAGTTTAATAGGATAATGATCGTTGATTATGCTCGAGGGATAAGCGCGAATGCGAGACTAGAAGCCGTGTTGAGCGAGCCCTCGGAGTCTACGCATCAATGAACCGACACGTGGAGGCCGGCTCTACATATACCTGACAACTCTATATCGATTATAACGAATAAAATGCAATACAATTTAGTGAGTAACTAGTAATACGGAGGTACCTAAGCGCCTCGGATGCTTCGGTGGCGCGGCGGCGCGGCGCGGATTTGTTTTTCCAATCGCTGACAAAATGGCGACAGACTGCACTATTTTAAACTACATTACAGCGGATAAAATATTTTCAGCAATCACATTTAGTTATAATTACCACATAGAAGAAATTTTCTTAGCTCAACATTTTTCAATGGCCCTCTGTTTACGCGTAAGTCACTCAGTACATTATTATTTATTTTTTTATTATTTTTGTATTTATTCAGTTTGTGTTTCTATTAAGAACACCCTTTGTCTTACAGCTATTTACCAATAATAATACAAAATCCATTCACTATAATTAAGGTAAATTTTAGATATTTAAACGCTAAAAATGTAAAATATTAAACATCCTAAATAAAATCTGATATTCCCAATTTTAGGCTTTAGCATAATTAAATATGATTGAGTGACTATGACAAAGAGAAATAAATGCATTATAATAATACTAGGGAACCGTTCCGTCGCGTAGTGTCATGCGTTGGTTCCAAGCTGCTCGGCCTGCCTACTGCTAACACAAGTCAAAACCATCGTTAATATATATTTGGTATTATGTTATCGCACCACATAACTGGACTAGAGGAATGATTGCCTCTTGTGCCGACGCGTACCGTCCTAGCCGCATCTCCACTCCACCCATTCATAAGGAAGACTAGTTTCTTTGTAGAATATCACCTAATGTGCTATTGTATCAGAGCGACGCGACGTCTCCTAACCTACCACGAAAATATACAGGGTGTCACGTAACTTAATAATGAAACCATCAAAGCCTTTCATGACAATTGAGTGATAAAAAAGCGTCCTATGTGACAAGGCTACAGGATTGTCCTTGGGCGTCCTTTTTAGTTGAAAGAGGCGAAATATCCTACCATAGTGATACTTTTGTACTTACGAAAGTGTTCAATTACTATATTAATAATAATTACGGGTTTACGGGTTGTAAATAACTAGAGCAACTGATGCCAGTTACACTTTTTACCAGCATGCGTTGTTTTTGGATAATGTTACGGAAAGAAAATTAAAAAGACACTATCCGACGGATGTTGTAACTTCCCTCATTATTTTTGAATGGTAATAATTCCAGTCATTCAGTCAGTCAGTCAGTGTTCAAAAGTATCACTCAGAGTAGATTTTTTTGGAACTCTTAAAAAATGGCTACCATTCGGTGACAGTAGCATAGGATGCAGTTTTTTTACTGAGCCGTCATGAACAGGCATTTCCGCGTTTCCCGTATTTTACACCCTGTATACAAAATAAATAAATATACAACAAGCGAAACATTATCTAATGTTAAAGTTAAAAAGCCTTGATGAATATCAAACGCTATCACTAAAATATTGCCTTAAAACAAACCGTCAATAGAATGATTGTCTTTTAGTAAGATTAGAATCGTCAATGAATGCGCTAAACTTGGTCCCTAAATCTGTCAGAAATGTGTTGACGATTTATAGTGCGGAAGCGGCAAACGATGTCAAGCTAAATAGAGAAAGCCGATCGATCCCACCGACCCGCCCGTTGCCTTCTGTCGCATCTGTTCCAAAATGAACTTTGATTCCCGATCGTAGGTTACATTTTTCAATGTCGGTCCAACCGATTGATTATATTCGAGCGACTCGATCAAGTACCAAAGGCAGTGTAAGAAATGCTATTGCAGGCAGCGGGCGGCATTCGCAGAACAGAATACATAGCTATACACGCAAACGTCTAACGTGTCACAGGCGGTATTTTGTAATTGCCGTATTAATAGCGGCAAATGACTTTTAAAAACTAATTTTGAGATTACACGAAATAATTTATTTCCACACGTGCGTTAAATAAAACGTAAAAACTATCAAAATTAACAACAATAATGAGCAAACTATTATAATAGTTGAGCTAAAATAACAGCAGAGCAGCTTGGAGGCGACCTACATCGGCGGATTATCAAATAGCTCCATTTGTACGATCTGTTTGTGATGTGACAATCTACATGGGAAATAAACAAACTACTTCAGTGGTCGTTAAATGGCATTTAGACAAACATCGACTTTGGCATATGATTGTTTTTCACAGACTTGAGGCATTCGTACGCGACCCGCGTGGATATCGTTATAGTTAGGCAAACGGCCGTAGTAAGAGCACAAATATGTGATTTAAATTCGGGTAAACTTCATGAAAACCAAATTGTTAAATGGATAAAAATATTTACAGGTAAATATATATAAAATGATTGATGAAGTAACACTTAGTTAATAAAAGTAAAACAGCTAAGCTCATTAATGATTACAAAAGGCGTGGGCGATGGCCCGTTTTGCTCGCTGGCAGCCTAGTATTGTCTACCGCTGTGCGAGCGGGCGGGGCGCGACCGGCCGCGACCGTACGCGACCGTATGCGACCAGGCGCGACCAGACGAGACCGGGCACGACTGACACGCGGTGCCTCCTACAGCACAATTCATTACAATAAAATCTTCGAGGAAACGATTAAACCTGCCATCGGTTACGGTAACGTACCACAGTTCATTGAGGCACAATCATTGGTTGCTTTAATTGCTTTTTATTATTTTTTTTATTTATGTTTTTTTTTTGTTTTTTTTTTAGATTTTTTTTTCTTATTCAATACACCTACAATAATATAATTATTATAATTACTTTTAGGTACGTAAATTTATCCTAGTAACAAAAACAAGTCACGAAAAATGTTAAAAAATGAAAGCGTGAAGCGTATATTTTTTCTTTACGAATATAATTTCACAATATACATTTGGAGATATAATGTAAGTTTATAAATACACAACAACATAATAACACAGACTAAATTGCACGTGGCGCAATAATTGTGTGCAGGAAATAATGATGCAGTCATTGAACCGAAAAGAGATTCAGTTATTCTCACAACCTTGCCGTGCGTCGCGCGTTCCCTATCCTTGCGCGACCGTACGCGACCGTGCGCGACCGTGCGCGACCGTACGCGACCGTAGCGGCTGTACGCGACCGAACGCGACAGTCGAACGCGTCACCACGACACTATACCATTACGTTACTTTATTATATGACCATACAAATATACTTTATATTACCCATTTATTAAGTACTGATAACTTTAACTGACTAAAATTTGAAGGCATGACACATTCGTCTTTTAATAATTAAACTATGGACAACGTAGTCTAAAGGGCACTGGAACATTATACTCTCCGTTTCATCGGCTTGTCTAATTTAAAACACTAATTTATAAAAATTATAATGACGTATTTTATTGCTGCAATTTGCACCAGTTATCGACTGAGATTTAGGCGTAATCCATTACCAAATAACGTGGACAGAACAATATCGATTAAAAATAATAAATATTTTTTTTATTCTATGACGTAGTTAGTCAATAAAAATAAAGACTCTCACGTAAATTGAGCTTTACGACAATAATAATAGTAGAATTGACATCAGCCCGCACAAGGAACGCTGCACTACATCAGACGCGACGCGGCGACGACGCGGCGACGCGCGTGTCGTAGGAACATCAGATCGATCACCCGTACAGCGGATCCCGTGCTTCAATTTGGAAGATCACCGCCAGAGAAATGCAAATTGTGTATGGATATCTTTGATATTAATTCTTTGGCACCTAACGTTAGACGTGACGTCACGAGACGTAAGCATGGCCATCGAGGCGCGCGCCTTCGCTGGCATGTATTGTGCCCATTACTCCCACAGTCCAATATCGACATGCAAACCGTAAATCGAACGTACGGACGACATCCGTACCATTTCAACTATTCGATAAAAAAATATACGATCGTGTAAATTAAATCTGCACTCAATCGAGATATGCAAAAAAGGCAACGAAGAATATGCAATTCATGTAAATATTTAAAAGGTCGGTCCCTATGAGATAATAAGGTAGACAATGACAAATACTAATTTTGTCACCGGATGAACACATCACACATAGAAACATTTATCACTAGACTAAACAGGTCCAAAGCGATTACATTAAATACGCACAAGTACAAGTCCAAAGTGGCGTACAATCTAACTTATATGTAATTTGTGAAGAGTGGTCGGCGTACCCGATACTAGCTAAGCAATACCATCGTTACGTTATACGAAGGATCACTGGAAGATATCGCGCGGCGGCGCGGCGGGGCGGGGCGGGGCGGGCCCGCGCGGGAGCCGTGCGCCCGCCGCGTTCGGAGCGCGCCGGGCGGCTCGGCGCCGACCCGCGCCGCGCCGCCCCGCCCCGCCCCTTATGGTAATGATATAGTTTGGCAGAGTCACTCTGTGGCACACCATCGATAAATTAAAAAGTAAATAAAAATTGTAAATAAACTTTATCATAACGAACAAACACTTACACCCACTATCGTTGCCGTCAATATAATATTATTCTTACGAGAACTAGCTTAGGACTTACGAGCTACGCTTACATTTATACATTTAATATAATACCGACGAGACTACCGCTACAAGTATATGATTAACAGAATACAATGTCTAAAGCATTATTTCCACTTTAAATAACGTTGAAATTGAGCCTATATAAAATACCACATATCTTTTCTATAAGTTATTGATATGGCTAATTTAAGTTAACTATACACAAAAGTGTAATATTTATATTACCGTTAATTATAGTACTTCAGTAACATTTTTCACAAAATGTAATATATAAAATGATAAAACAATCTTCATTAAGTTATCCTTACATTAATCGTATAATCTAGATAATCGTTTCAATATAACTTAAAGTGGCACTTGAATCACAAATACTGGAAAAAATTTGGGGAAATCAGCATCAGCGGACGCCGACCGCCGCCGGCGCTACAGATACTCAACGAAATACATTATTATCCTTACTTAGGCAAGATACATTACATCACAGGGCGCCGGACCGCGCCGCGGCCCCGCGCTACCTCCTAACCAATATTTGTATATCTCAGACTATAAACGCTGCTTACGAGGAATTACCACTACAGAATGCACTTCAAATCTCATAATTTCAAATTTTGTTACATTTATAAAATACAACTTATTATAAAAACGTATCGCGGGGACGAAGCGAGGCGAGGCGAGCGCGGCCGAGCGGCCCGCTCCAACGCGGCGCAAGCTCGTCCCCGCTCCACGAAATGCTCTTATTGCTCAATAAAATATCACTAATGGAAAACGGAGGCTCGCGATCGACAATTCGAAAAAAAAATAGAAATAAATAATTAAAATAGTTGTTTTTAAAACGAGAAAAAAATAAAAACTAGCACGAAAGAAACTCAACAGCCCGCGGGGCGAAACAGCAACAGCCGCGCGGGTGCAACAAAATAAATACAGCGATATAGGGCCACGGGGCGAGTGACTGAGGTAGCCCGCGACTACTACTAATGATACCTATGTCATTTGGTAGAGAGGAGCTATACTTAGACTACGCTAGCTAGGTGAACACTTACATACAGTAGACGCGTCTACCGTGCGGATGTGACTAGGTGTCGAGTCGATGCGGCGACCCGCTTAGATGGACTCCCCGCCGAGCAGGTCGGGCGGCAGGAAGGAGTTGAGGGAGGAGGGCGTGGCGCGCTGCTCGTGCGAGTCGGGCCACATGTTGGGGAAGGCGGGCGCGCCCCAGCCGGCCTCCTTGGCGGGCGGGTTGCCGCGCCACGCGCCGCCGCCGCCCGAGCCCAGGTGCTGCAGGATCATCTGCACCTCCGACTCGGCGGGCGACTCCGCGAATATGGTGGTGTTGCTCAACACGCAGTTGTTCAACGCCATCTGGGCCTGCATACACAACTCACTTGTTACTCTAACTTATTTTATATTTGCAGGGTTAGAACCTGCATCTTGGCTCCATCCAGGCCGACAAAACTAGTCTTCATTATTTTTTTCAGTTAGGTACATCAGTATAAAGAATCCTGTTTTTTTTAGTCTGTTAAAAGATAAGGAATTTGCAGAAGAAACACTTAAGTTATCCACTAATTCTTTCGACCAAGTGTGGTGAATGGATTTCAAGTGCAAGTCCTGTAGTCTGTCTCACTTCTGCAGCCCCCTTCATGAGTCTGATAAAAATATGTGTTGACTAAAAAGTAATTATGAATACCAGCTACAGGCAAAGCCAGAAACTAACCACGCCAATATTAAAGAGGCAAAAAAATTGAATAATGGGTGGCAAAATGGATTTTTGTGGTTCACACCAATACTTTTGAACCGATTGAACTGAAATTCGGTATGGGCTGGAAAATGACATAAGCTACACCTTATCATGATACCAGGCGGGCTAAGTCGCGGACAGCAGCCTAATAATGTATCTTACCTTAGCAGCCTCTTCGCGGGTGGAGTAGCGTGCGAGCGCTAGGCCTTGGTTCAGGTACAGATGGAAGTTCTGTAGAGGGCCGTGCTGCACGCAGAGGGTCTTTAGGGTGGACCCGTCAATCTGACAACAAATCACAATGTCAGATATTGCTGTTAAGCATGCAAACGCTTTAAAATCTTAATCTTCAACAACAACTTATAGCAGACACCCTGAGCCCGATTTTCAACTCTAGTTTTTGCCAGTCAGTTGCAAACTGTCACTCCTTCGTGCCGGAGACCGACTATGAGATGAGGCCTTTACTCAAGTACATCTTTGCCCCAACGATTGTCGATTCTTCGGTAATAAATCTATCGACTTCCACCCACAGCTAAGATAATCTAAGTTTTCAATGTTCCTCTTAATAGCTTCGAACCTCCAGCTAGGAGGTGTGAGGATGAGGGTGAAGGTGAGAGTGTGATGGTGAGAGTGTGAGGATGAGGGTGTAAATGTAAGGGTATAAGGTGGAGCGTATAAGGTTGGGGGTGTTTGTTTATGTGTGTACCTGTGCAGTCAAATTCTTGAGCAGGAGCCAAGTGGAGGCCTGCCAGGAGGGCACGGCGCGCTGCTGGTTGGCAGGGGCGCCGTGGTGCTGCGGCCACGCCGGCTTCGGGATGCCCGGGGGCGCGGGCCGGGGCTACAACAAACATTATTTTTACCTTGGTATAAGTGCAAGGGAATGCGGATTTATGACGTGCAAGGGAAAGCCTATGCACGCACACGGCGGATTTAAATGGCACGTTTCTTGCGCTAGTGAAATGTGAAGTGATTGCAGCGTTATTATTTTTAAATTGTTTTTATGACATCGATATATTTGCGCGTATATCGACCTGCAACGGACGCGCGTTTGCGGTGCAATTCAGTCGCCGTAGCGTATGGCGTAAGGGTGATTTTGCACTTCACGGAAGTGTACTAATCTGACAACTTCATATTGCAAGTCTCCATTTTACTCCACTTCGGATTCGATGATACATAAATCCAAGTTTCTGCTTCTGTTTCGGCTTCCTAGATACATAAGATAGTGAACCTTCTTAGATTCAAGTTATTTATTAGTTTCCGAAATTCCCTTCCCAGAAGAAATCCTTTACAACCCGGAACCCAGTAACTTCTGTGCTTCTGGGCGGAGCTAGGCTGGCTAGATTATTAGTCCGGATACTCGACGCACAAAGGACCTAACTTGTTAACTGTACTAACTTGTAACTTGTTAGGTCTCTTGACTCTACTTTAACTCTTGTTAAACTCCAAAACTCTCTAGTTAAACTCCAAAAGTTCAACTCAACAAAAAGAGTTAACGATGCCTAATGACATTCAAATTTCTTTCCCAGAACGGCAGTGAACTCACCTTGGCGCCCCAGTCGGCGCCAGTCTTGACGGCACCGCCGCCGGCGCCGCTCGGCGCGTACGACCACGTGGAGGAAGACAGCGAACGCTCGCTGCCCGGAGGGGAGCTTTTCCCTCCCAGCATCTCCGAGTCCTTGATCGCCGCGAGGGACAGCGGGGACCGCACTACGGAGCCGGGCGTCATCGCCGGGTCGTCTTCCACATTCTTCATTTGATTACCCTGTTCAATAAAGTCCGTATTGTATAGGGCTGCCATTCGTCCCGATATATCGGGACTGTCACCGTCATTAGGCCTTCTGTCCCGACGTCCCGATAGAGCACTATTACGTCCCGTTTTATCACGCGGTCTAAGCAATTAAAAAACGCGCACCAAATTACTCGGAGAGCGGTTGCTACGACACGTCTTAATCTTACAAATCAAATTATGCAAATATTTGTTTGCAATACCTGGCCACAACGCTATAGAAAGAGTATTTTCATTAATATTGATCCAATGGACCGTTGAAAGAAATCGCCTGCTGCTAGATACTGTGGAGTCGTTAATACAGTGTCAGATTAACTTCAATATGACTTGCACGGAGTTTTTTAAATACATAATGTAAAAGAACAGAAACAATTATTTAAAAAAGTAAAGTCTTCAGCAAAATATGACCAAGCTGCGTTTAGCACTGCTTCCATACAGTAGAATTTTTAATTGTTTTTTAGAATAAAGTATTCTTATTTAATTTTTCTCTTTGCGTCCCGACACGAGCCTTGCCAAATATGGCAACTCTAGTATTGTATCGTGAATTAATAAATAACATTTTTTTAGGTTCAAGGTACTGTTTCAGGGATGATTTTAAGCCTGTAAAGACATTCGCAAGTGGGGCTTATCGTACCCTGGCGGTATTTTAATGAAGGAAGTCTGTAAAATGCTTACTGTGACATCCTGTGTCAAATAACTGAAGAGTTTGCTCCCTCCAACAGTCAATCACTCAAGCATTCATTATGTACATCTCGGGACACGGCGGGTGTGTTAGCCCTGTGTGCATTTGAGTAAATACTTTGTTTCAGTTTTACAATAACATACCAAAACTAGCTATGGGGTTTTGGCGGGAACGTGAAAAATACCGCGTTGGCGGCATTAAATTTGACAAAACTTTGTATAACTTTGAGTGTTTAAGAGTAAAAACGGTGTTTTTTTTATCCATTAAGTGCTCGTGAACGTGTATGAGTGTTGGTGAATAGTGTAATGCTGTAAAACGTGACTTTTCGTGTTACCTCCAAAACTCCATAGAAGCCTCTAGTAAAGTCGCAACCACCACTACTTTACAGGGGGCATGACTTGACTTATCGACTCTGACTTATGACAAAATAATCTCTCCAATAACTTGACACTGGCTATATAACTTTGATGTGAAGCCAAAACCGAAGAACTTAAAAAAAGGGAAGGTTCTTCGAAAAAAAAACTAGCTATATAAGCGAATATCTTGCCTCCTGTGTCGAGGGTTCTATTCACGCATTAGGACAAACATTTGAGTTTGTTAACTAACTAAAATGATACAGGTTTTTCATTTTGTTTAAGCTCTAAAAAGTATTTTGTTGGTTCTTGATCTTTATCTGACTGAAGTGAACCATCGGCACGAAATTAAAAGACTAACTAAGTCGTAAATATCTAGGTCCCATATCACAAGCCATGCTTAGGTATGTGGCTAGGTGGGAATTAAGAATCTTTCTTGGCTTAAAATTTATTGGCAATTTCCTAACGCGAAGAGCCTTTTTGATACATTGTTGCTATGTTATAAATGAGTCTTGCTTTATCTAATGTGCTCTAGTCTATGGTGCGACAGAATACCAGCGCTGCAGCATTATCAAAGTAGCAGCACATGCCGAGTACTATCCAATTGCTTAATTATGTACCTTTTTTTGTGAATGGTTTAATATGCAAATCAGAAGTGCACATGCATTGAAATGTCTGTATTGAAACTCTTAATAAATAATCAATTCTAGACTAGCTGACTTCCGCAACTTCGTGTGCGTTGCGAATTTACAAAACTCCCCTCTCAGTACGCGCTTGCATTTCTTGACAAACACATTATTGCAAGTTTCAAGTATCTAAAGTTAAACTGATTTAGCCTGTATCTATCTGCCAGTCCTTTGCTGACAAACAGATACAGCCGAAGTTAGGGCGCGATGGCGCACATTGGTAGAGAGAGGCCTATGTCCAGCAGTGGACTGCGATAGGCTGATGATCATGATGTCTGATGATTAGTTGAAGCCTAAACATTTGTTATTTTCCTTGTGTACAAAGATGTCTGTCAGTCAATTAGTCAGTCAGTCAGAACCAAACATTTTAGAGATGTTAATGACACTTTGAAATGTCCTAAAATAGTTATTTGTACACCAGGGGCCTGAATAAGCCATTATATGCGTTTTTTTTTTTTTTGAGATTTTTGAGCGATTACTTTTTGCGCCATAGGGCCTAAAATGCAGTTTTACTCCCGCTAAAGCGTGCACAAAATCTTACTTTACGAGAATGAGAAGTGAAAATATGAATTGATGTACCTTCCAGGGTTTGCCAGGCTCGAACTCTGGCACGAGGTCATAGACCTGTGGGTGCGAAGGATGCGAAGGCCAGTCCTTCCCATCGGCGGCGTCCACGCCCACTCCCGCATCGCCCCAGCCCTCGTTGCCGCGACCCACGCCCCAAGGCCTGCAAACAAACGAATATATAGTTCTCGAAGTACATCTCCATGCCTGAGTCGAGGAAACCTTAATCTTTACACTTATACGAATAAGGAACAGACATTCCTAGTGGAGAATTCCGAAGTGGAGTATCCCGAAGCGGAGATTTTGATCACTGTGATTGGCAAATACAGGGCCTGCTCCTCTCCACTCTGCCCAAGTCCACGTCAGTGGTACCTAATCCACCCTTAAGCGTCGATGACACAGGGCTAGTTTACAAGCTACAAGCCAGTGAGTCCGCTTGTAACTTGTAAACTCACCCCATGTCATCGGCTTTTTTACAATATGCTTGTTGACAATCCTATCCGAAAGCTAACTCGCTCACTCGTTATCTTTGAAACTCGCAGCTACAAGCATATTGTAAACTAGCCCTATGTCATCGACGCTTTAAGGCCTTAAATCAGTAGTGGACGTCTAAAGGCCGACATGACAATGATACTCACGAGTCAGGCTGCAAGCCCATGAGTTGTGGGCTGGTGGCGGACTTGGCGGTGCCGGGCGCGCGGCTGAACTCCGGTCCATCGCTGTCCTTGTCTAGGGATGGCAGCTTCCACTGGTTGAGGCGAGACTGCTGCTGATTGCCACCACCGCCGTACGGCTAAAGAATAATACACATTTTTTATGTTATAAGAAAGAAGCGAGACAAAAGAGTCGCATTCTCCCGATGATGAGATTTTTTGTAAACTAGCGAGATGGCGTATTTTTAAAGGCCGGTACCACAAAACTACTGAGCCATATAATCTGAAACTAGTATCTATAGAAATAGTTTACGACCAGGCCGATTTATAGAAATCTTTATTAGATAGCGCGGGCAACTGATTACGACCTGTTGACATGAAGACCTTTCCACAAACAAACGAAACATAGGTTGAATAGGTTCTTAACCTACATAAAGTCATGGATTTAAGGAAACTTTGTGATTAAAGGAAAAAAATACACTGTTATTTCTCTGGAAATCCGAAACCATAGTTGGTTACAAATAAGTGTGCACTCACAGGTTGCTGGTCCTTGATCCCCATCTCGGCGAAGTTGTTCTGCAGCGAGGCGATCTCGGGCGCCGGCTTGAACGGGTCGCTCACTCCGGCTTGCTGCTTCATGTAGATCGCTTGCTGAGTCGCTATTTGATTCTGTCAATCACATTTCAATGATATAGCACAGGGATGGCGAATCAATAGCACGCGTACCAAGGATGGCACGCGACACAATATTTTGTGCACGCCCGCGTCCCATCGATCACAAAGTTGAGATGAGATGTAGATTACCTACTAAACTAAGAAAAAAATTACAAGGAAAAAACACTATGTACTAAGAAACCCGCCACTGCATTGCAAAATGACCTTTTTGGTAATAAATAAAGAGATTTTAGTTCACGAAGTCAAAGTTATTTCTCGGCGTGCACGTTGGTAGGAACATTAATATACACATATTATATCGTCGATAGTTAATATTCCACACTTTTGGTGTTGTTTAACAGAGACAGTGGTCTAAACAAAATAATTTAGCAATTTCTTTAAAATGGATTAATAAGAAAATTATAAGGTCTTATAAAAGCAACAGCTAAGAAATATCCCAAATAAATAAGCCTTAAATTCAAAATTGGTCCATTCTTTTGGAAGCTACGATGCCAAAGATAGACGGACAAAAAAAGATCGACAAAATATTTAATCTTTTTTTTGTCTCAGGGTGTCAAAATTACAACACGTTCAATATGCTACTCAATTGCGAAGAAACACCGAACAGACAGGTGGAAGGTCAAATTATATTAAAATGTTCAAACATAGTATAATGCGGTTACAGTAACATCATACCTGGAACGCAGTAATCTGCTGCTTTGCCTTGGTGATTTGCAGGTTGTACTGCATGGTGAGGGTCGAATGCCCCTTAGTCATGGCCACAGAGTTTTGCTGCATCAGCTGTTGCAGCACTTTGATCTGTCAAACATTTTCCAAATAAGAACACAAAGAACTTTGCTGGAGAGTTTTTGGCGGGAACGTGAAAAATGGCACATTGGCGACATTAAATTAATTGACAAAACTTGTATAACTTTGAGTGTTTAAGTGTAAAAACGGTGGTTTTTTATCCATTAAGTGCTCGTGAACGTGTATGAGTGTTGGTGAATAGTGTAATGCTGTAAAACGTGACTTTTCGTGTTACCTCCAAACTCCATAGAAGCCTCTAGTAAAGTCGCAACCACCACTACTTTACAGGGGCATGACTTGACTTATCGACTCTGACTTATGACAAAATAATCTCTCCAATTACTTGACACTGGCTATTTACCTTTGATGTGAAGCCAAACCCGAAGAACTTAGGTTCTTCGAGAAAAAAAAAAAAAACACAAAGAACTTTGCTGGAGTTTTGGCGGGAACGTGAGAATGATATGTCGGTGGCATTATAAGACTTCCACTATCAATCAGCACACTCGTATCATAGACGAGTCAAGTTGCAAGTGTGTCGGACTGCAACGCCGGTGTCGCGGGTTCGATTACCACTTCCGGACAAACATTTGTATGATGAACATCGGTGTTTTTTCTGGATGTTTTCATGAATGCATTAAAAAAAATAACTATAAACATAAATACTCTATCAGTTATCTAGTTTCCTTAGTACAAGCTGCTATATGAGCTTCCATTTAGGATAATCAACCTATATTCTCTCAGCAAAAACTCAATCACGCCAAAAACCGATCGAGTTTTAGTTTATTTCGCCTTGGAATATCAATGTAACACAAAAACTATATTCCTTTTCGATAACACACAGTAAAAGCCACGGGTAAAATTAAAACTAGTGTGAATGACATCAGCAAATATACTTGGCCACTTAAATCATGCTTGTGTGACCAACGTTTTGAGTTCACATTTGCAACTGATTATCCATAAAATCAATCATTGTCTCCATACATATTCTATTAAAACGTGCCCATAGCGGGTTCATTATGTAATCAGTACGCAATGTACACGCACATACATTGACCCGCGCCGTATATGATTTTTATTGCTAGGGAGTGGTACTGTTAATTATGTTAGTTGAACCACATTTTGCTAGCGTTTTGTAGGTCATAGAAGTCGATTCTGTACATTCACTAATTAAATCACGATATCGTAAGTTGTGTTTATCGAGTTCTTTAAACAAGAAATGTAGATCAAAAATCTAAAAGCAACAGCTTTTGTTCTATTCATTTTCTTTTTTACGAGATATTGTAGTGGTTTTATGGTTTTAGAATGCATTGTCATCGAGTTGTGAGCTTCCCCGAAAGTTTCAGCCCAAAATCCGAGTTGTAAGATTCCATCCGAAACAACAGACAGACAGACACAAAATCAAGAAAGTGACTAAATAAAAACGTGTAAAATACATATTCAGAATCAGAAAACAATATTATGAAAAATTGGTAGTACAGAAAACACAAATAGAACGAGTTGAGATGATTTGAAAACCTAAATAGAACAAGTTGAGATGATTTGACCTCTGGCTAGATGAAGCGTTGACCTGTGCACTTTAGCTGGCAGATGGTGGATGAGAAGAGCCAAGATTGGGCTCACTGACGCGTCTTGGGAAAATCCGTTCAGCAGAAGACAGCCTTGCCTATGCCTATGTATATGATATTATAAAATAACCCTAGTACATATTGCAAATCTTGAATAAAATAAGTCCTAGCAGTAAAAATTCTGATAGTGTACAAATATTGGTAGATACATGTTAACTATCTGACATGAATCTTTCTTGAATTTAACGAATTAAAGAGTATGAGTACCTGTTGTAGCAACTGGTTGAGCAAAACGAGAGTTTGAGGCGCGAGCGGCTGGTTGAGTATTTGATGGTTGAGGTAACCGGCCGAAACAGCCATCTGGATCTGTTGCACTAGCATGCGGAGTTGAGCCGCACTAGGCTGGCCGTTGTTGCCGGCACCACTGCAACAAAATACGGTTGAGTAAAAAAAAATAACATGCACAAAAGAAAAGTTGAAATGTAAATGTGTTTGTAAGCTTTTCATATTACGCACTACTGTCTTCAGAAAAGACGACTTTTAACTTTGAATAGTCATGTTAGTTGCACGAACTGTTGCTCATAGTTTAAATAGTTGAACGACTAATATGTCTGCGACATAGGGATAATGACAAGAACGGAAATAACAAGTTGTCTCTTTTCTTAGACCTAGTTTATTATTTCCTGCCCATAGCTGTATAATTTGGCAAAAAACAGACTTTAACAGCGTGATATCATTAGGAAGCTGCGCTGTAAAGGATAATACCAGACTAGGATAATACTAACATATTAAAATAAATGTTATGAGATAACAATTTAAATATTCAAAATACATAAAATTTAATTAAAATAGTGATTGTCACTCTTTCATACCGGGTCAGGTTGAAAGGCAGATTAAGTTAAGAAGTGGAATATCATTAACGTTATCTTTATCCCGATAGCATCTAGGTTATTTCGCAGACAGAAGTAGGTAGTAGCTACCCACCTATTAGGGTTGTAAGACTGGTGATGTTGGTGCGTCGGCGGCGGCGGCTGGTTGAGCATTTTCTGCACGACGGCGGGCGACGCGGTCGGCACGTTGGGCGGCGGCTGGAAGGGCCCGCCCGGGTGGAACTCGTCGCGGCGCCACGCGTCCCCGCGACCCGACAGCAACTCCAGAGCATCCTCAGCGTTCATGTTGCAGCTCCGCAGAGCCGCCTCCGTTTCCTCTTTCTTGAAACCCAAGGCTTCTACTAGGAACCTGCACACAAAATAATTATTAAGCTCCGTACTCACATACGGTATTACTTGATAGTTTTACTCCAAAACGAGTATTAATGTGTGGACCGCAAAACTTAAAGCTCGAAGGCTGGTATCGAGCCGGCTCGATGGAATTAAGGCTCGAACGGTACGGTGAATACTGTACAGTGCGCGTCACTCGATAGATATTGCTGAATGTGTGGACGAAAGTTCATGCCATGGTTTTTACTCGACATGATAGCTCGATCGAGCAAAACCGTATGTGAGTATGGAGCTTTAAAAATTGTGTGAACAACTTTGTTCGTTTAGTTTACTATGGGAATGGGAACTGACCTGAACTGCTTGCTGTTCCAAATCAAGTCTTTGGGGAACTGCTTGCCCATAGGCCCGCCCTGCGGCGGTTTGGGTCCACCCCATTCTCCGATCTCGTCGTTCCAGCCGCCGGGACCGGTCGGCTTCGGCTTCTGCGGCCAGAGTCCGGGGCCGGCCGCGTCGGGCCAGCCGGCGGATTCGCGCTGATCCCAGCCAGGCGCGTGAGCTTCGTCCCAGGAGCCGTTGCGTTGCGCGTGACCCCAAACCGCGTCTGGCTTGGTAGGCGTCGGAGGAACGCGCTGAGGGGCGGGCGGCCCTTGAGGCCCTCTGCCCATACCACCCATGCCTCCGCCCCGTTGTGTCCACAAAGATGTGCCGTCATCGAAGCCAGCAGCGCGACGCGCGGCTGGAGGAGATGGTTCCTCCCATCCGGAGCCCTTCATTGAATCTTTGGGACCCTGTAACCGCGCAGTTTAGGATACAATACTATTGTAAGGTTAACGAAAAACGGTGGAAGATGACGTTGGTGTTGACTGGATAATCACCTGAGAGTTCCACTGGTTGACGCCCCCTGAAGCAGCGTTGGGCATCATTTTGGTGGGAGGCGCGGTGTGCTGATGGTGCTGAGTCCACATGTCGCCATTGAGCCGTCCAGAGATGCCTCCGCGCAGGTCTATGCGCGGGTCGGGTGGCGGCGCGCGCGGGTCCGCGCGTCCATGCTCCAGTCGCGGGTCGGGACCGCGAGGCTCGCCCCACGCGTTCCAATCGTCCTTCTTAGGAACGGACCATTGCTGGTTGTGTTGAGGCGGCGCTCCGCTCCATTGCTGCGGCGGCGGTGGTCCATTCCAGACGTTGCCGGACTCGCTGACGTCATCGTCCTCGCCCCAGGTTCCGCCGATGTTCGTCGTCGGCGTATGGCCCCAGGGTGTCTTCGACTGAGTCTGAGGCGGCGGCTGTCCACCGTTGCGCAAGTTTGCTTCCCAGAGATCGGTTCCGAGGAATGCGCCGTTGTTGACGTTCGGCTTCCAGGCGGGCGGGGGGCCGGCTGTCGAGTTCGGCTCCACTTTCGCGCCGGGCTCTGGCGATCCGGGCACCTCCCAGTTGGTATCTTGGTTCACGTGTTGCTGTGAAAAAAGAGGCTATTAGAATATAAAAAGATGTTTGAGAATAATGTGTTTTGTCGGTTAAGACACTTACGCCTCCCCAACCATCCTGGCTGTAAAGGGCTTCTCTCATGGAGTTGAGCTGCTCGATTTTAGCAGAATTGTTGTTGCTACTGCCGTTGCTACCATTTGGCGAGTTGTTGCCGTTCGTCGCATTATTGGGCGGGATAGGGCCACCATTTCCGCTACCCCCGTTGTTTGATCCTGAAAATTACACCCATTTTATTACCAGGACTAGGTCATAAGTCTAGAAGTTATTTTAAGACGTATCGACCAACGCACCATTGGTAGCAGGCGCCCCATTATTGTTAGGCTGCGAATTTGGCATGTTAGGCGGGGAACTTTGCCAATTCTGAGAAGCTGCACTAGTTGGTGGCATCTGATTGCCATTCCCCTTGTTACTGTTCACTGAAAGAGATAATCCCAGCACTTATAACCGAAAGCAAGTACATAGATAAGTGGAGTCCAGTCCAGTCCAGACCATTGAGCGGAGAAGCGGGACGAATCGTAATCGAACTTACTGTCGGCCTGAGACGGCGGCGGGCGCTGGGCCCCGCTGTTCCATTGTTGAGTATTGTTTGTCGCGTTATTCGATTGACCGCTGGAGTTGCCGCCCCAATTTCCGGCTGATAATAAAAACCACGAATCAAATTTTGTCACCTACTCGGGCTACTCGTTAAATGAGTAAACATGCAAACCAATAAATTTGAATTGTTTCTAAAATTTCGTGTGAATTTACATGTATATAAATCAGAAATTGAGACTGCAACTGAAAAAAATGCCCCCATAACGAAAATAAAGCAAATATCCTAAAAAAAAATTATGATATTTGGTTCATAAACTGCTCCTGAAAATAACAGACAGATGTGCAGACGGAGGGACCATGTTCCTTTAATATTAATATTGTGTGTTCTGTATATACCATTCAAGTATGAAACACTATAAAGGATTCTGCTGAAATAGAAAGAGTAGAGAGAACTAAAAAAAAAGAAAAGAGCTAAATTATTACCCGAGTTGGATGCGGGCGGGCTGCCCCATCCGCTGGCGGCGTTAAGCGAGCTCTCGCCGCCGCCGCGCAGACGCAGACAGCGCGGCGCTCCCCAGCTGTCCGCAAGCCCCGCCTCCCGCACCGCCGCGGCTCTCCTCGCCTCGCCTCTGGCCAGATCCATCATCCCGGCAAAAGTGAGATCACCATTCCTGAACCTCCTCAGGCTCATTCGCTCATCGATATCCGTAGCATCCTTATTGTCATGGTGTTTCGTCGACATCTTGTCATCAATCATTCTCCTCATCACGATATGCCTTATCAATATCGAATTGCCAGGCTCAGGTATACGTACCAAGGAATTAAAAGCATAATCAGACTTGTTCATGTACTTTGGCGCTCCGAACGCCATCTTATAGTTTAAGTTAAAGCTACTGAAATATGGGTCACTGTATGAGATACCCTGGACTGTTATGGCGTTTGTCGTACAAGGAATGTCGTTAGGCGTATCGCCAATCATTTGGTTTTCGTGAATACTTTCAACAATATCTACATTATAAATACTCTTATCTATCATCCTTATGTCTAGAAGCTTATTTTCATTCTTCGTAACTATTCGCTTAGAAGCACCAATTATATTTGTGTCCACCACCGACTAGGTGGAATCTTTACATTGCAATGGTTCAGAATCAGTATTATGTTCAAGTAACAAGTAGATATCCTTAATTAATCATGGAACACATTACAGAAGATTATAAATAGATATTTTTTCTACAATATCTCTTAGATTATTCACAGATCGCATGTTTTATACACTAAGTAACAATGGTTTGTCGTGATGCAGTCAAAATTGCAGGTATCAGTGTTTAGTGCCTCAGTGGCTGAGGACAGGTGAGATCACCACTGGAAGCTGCAAGGACTCGCCTCAAGGCCCTGAGTAGCCCAGCCCTGCGGACAAATACTTACACTTTACAACTATTCACCCCAAGGAGCGGAGCAGAGGGATGTCCACTTCATATCACAGGACAGAAAAACAAGTGTCACATTTATTATTAGAATAGAATCCTTTGTTGAGCCCAAGCTTTTGTATCTGTTTATAATTTCACATTTTGTGGATCAAATAATTAACTTTCAGGCATTACTACTGATCATTGTAGGCTTTAGGATTGATACAACATCTAAATCAAACAGCTGACAAGGTAGTTTCGAAAAAAGTGAGAAATTCTTTAAATTATTAGTTAACCTTTTCCCCAAGAATAACTGTCCACAACTATGTCTCAGTTGAAATATGCACTCACCTCTAATCGCGCAAACAGTTTATAAAGAGGTGTGAATTCTAAGCCTAAAAGTTATCTATTTTTTATTCCGGAAGTCAAGCTTTTTAATTTTGGGTAAATAGTTATTTAGTTAGCAATACCGTGCTTTAAAACTGTATCTATACATTGTGATATGTGTAGTATCTCAATGTTAATATCATACCTTTTAGGACGGACGAGAGGCTGAGCTGTATATCACAGATAATCGGGCTCGGCAAATCCTATAGAGCAGCTTTACAGTCAGCTCGTGACGTTTGGTATCTGGGAGGAAAATGATATAGATTTAAATACACATATGAATATATTGATAACCTACCTACAGGGCCTACAGGCTAAGCCAGTGGACATACACATGAATCTTGGAGGACATGTTAAATAGAAGTAATTAGTCAAACATACTATGTAAGGGATTTTGGATATTTACATTGAAAATTTAAATCTAGAATCAACATTCACTCAAGTCTATTTGCCAGAAATATATAATTGAAGCTGCCTTTTTT
Organism: Lobophora halterata; assembly: GCA_932526365.1. Classification (NCBI taxonomy): domain Eukaryota; kingdom Metazoa; phylum Arthropoda; class Insecta; order Lepidoptera; family Geometridae; genus Lobophora; species Lobophora halterata. The sequence continues at coordinate 8,290,641 of OW052012.1, forward strand.
CTTGAGTAATTTATTCCATTCTAAACCATGTATTGGCATAATTAAAATATTGAAACTCTAACCATGTATTGGCATACTTAAAAAATTGAAACTCTATGTAGAGACCATGAAATGTAAATTGTAAAGACAGTTTTTAATTTTTGTAAATCTTTTTGGCCAGCTGTGCTGTATTTAGTCTTAGAACTTAAGAAAATCTATATATTTACTTGAAAGTTGAATCGTAAGTCTATAACACGTCTATAACGTAAGTTCTCGTAAAATTGAGAACACGAAAAAAAATAATTTTACCCTAAACGAGCACCAGATCAGACAAACCACGCGCAGTTCAGTTTTCGATCGCCCTTAAAATTTTGTAAACAAGTGGTTGATGTCGTACGTTCAATAACTTTACGGATTTGTCAGCCGTAAAGTTGTTAGACCTTACAGTGAAATTTTAATAACAAATTTTGAGGTTATCTCAAAGAATATAGTGATCAGATTACTACGTCATCGAAAGAATGGAAAGTCCGAGCCAAAACAGGAGCGACAAAATTAGATACTATCCTGAGGTGCAAGTTTAGTAGATGCTCATATTTTGAATCGCACCCACAACCTACCTCAGTATCTTCACATCTAATTTTATCTACAGCTCCCCGTGATAACGGAATAGCTGTATCATAAGCGAACGGCTAGAGAAGTGGCTGGCCTGTATTGTACTCCTGTAAACACCAACTAAACCGATATTCTTTCTCTGACTAGAATTGATCAAGCTAGCTGGGGCACAGATATTTGTATATTCGGCCTTGAGACGAACGACTCGATGTTGAATATCTAGGTACAATACAATACCTCGTCGATGTACCTACGTACCTCTATCTATAAAAGCTATAGCATCTACACTACAGTACCTATCTATATGTAGAGTGAAAGTTAGCACGACCCAAATGACAAAATAAGGCAAGTATTCTTACAACAAATTATCACTCTAATAACACAAACACACAAATAAGATAAAAATGATAAAACTTTTTCCAAAAACATCCAATTGCCAAGTAAAAAACACAAAAATCTTACGTGACACGACCGAGCACAACGGTGTTATATTACTAGAGAGAAAGAGACGGTATTTCGAATGCTTTGCTTTGATTCCACTAGATAGACTGAGAAAAAAGATGTGCCTAAAGACAGCGATGCCATCAACTCAACCAAAGCCATTTATGACGACCTAATGGATTCTTCTAATTGTATGTAAAAATAAAGCATACCTTCGTTCTATTTAGTTGTTGGCACATCAACTTTGTTGTTTTCTAAAAAGTCGTAGTCCCAAACCCCCAAGAACACGACTTCGACGGCTGGATGGAATGATTTTGTCGCGTTCGGGGTTCGCACGAAGAACGCGATGAACTGCGTGCGAGCGATGCGAAACAAACACTACTAAATCAAGCAGGCAATAAAATTTTGGGCCGCGCAGCACAGTTAGCACGTTAACCGAACCGGACCCAATACATTCGTAATTTAGTCGCCTTATATCAGTAGCTAGGCACCCACCCACCTAACCTCTTCTTGTAGATAGGTAGGTAGAGTCTCCATTGGTAGAGTATGTGGTGTATTGGTAGAGACAACCAGTGCTTATGAATAACTCTGCCTGTTCTGTATTGATTTGATTTTAATGTTTATTTAGCTGCTTTGTAGTCCGATACAGCACTGAGAAATTGTTTTTTTTTTTAAACTTACGTATTCGCTAGTTTAAATATTTTTTTATTATGTAGGTACTTACTTATCCATTATAAAGGTTGTTTCGTTATGAGTAGGTTTATTCTCTTTAGTATTTTTTTACTTCCATGACAAATCTATCGATTGTTTTGTATTTGAAAAAAAATTAAACTGAACGAAGTGTTTCATTATTAATCCAAGCATGTTTTATTGTTATGGGCAGTTCGCAAGTAGGTATGAAGGGGAATGAGATGAGAAATCTGTTATCTTGTGTTAAGCATTGCATGAATGAAACCCTGTTAGGAAATTATAGCATTGTTTATGTTGTAAACAAATAAAGTTAAACTTACAAATAAAAAAGCTCCAAGTTTCTTAAATTGTATTGTAGAGTGAACACTAGGTATAGGCAAATAGCGTTAGCTTTGTACCCTTACCTGCAGCTTCGTTGCATTTAGCTCTACAATTAATGAACATATTATTAGTATGTCAATGTCAAGTGTCGTTTTAAAAATATGTTACTGTCAATTAATAAATCAAAAATCGCCAAGTGTAAGTCTATAATTACGAGGTAGTGTTCCGAACTCTACAGTTTACAGTGATGTCAGCTGAACATCAGGCAGAAGGTCTGCATCAGGGCTGTGTATCTTAGAACATTACGCAGGGTATTGTAAGTCTACCAAATTAGAATGCTGTAAAAAGTAATATAATTCTTCAAGATTAAGTGACTTTTTAACTTATCATACTTTTAATCTACTACTTCCTCCTCCCATATATAGATGGCGGTATATGCAAACTCAAAAAAATTGAAAAAAATATTTTATATGGAAAATTGTTAATTTAAAATTTTAGGATGAACCTATTTAATATAAAAAAGTTTTAATATTAAAATAAAATCATATTAATTTTTTTAATAAATTCTCATAATTGTTTTTAGCTGGCAATAGTTGCAATTTTTTTTCAAAATGTCTTTTTGTTGTATGCGGTATGCGGTATTAAAGTGGTTTATGTCCATTCTGAACCAAATTTTAACCCAATGTATTTATTAGTTTTAAGTGATTGACTAATAAATCCATCCATCCTCACAAACTTTCGCTAATATAATATAAGTGAGTTTTTTTTTTAGGTCCGAGACCCAAACTGATGTGGTTAGGTCGTTAGATCCACAGAGACCTACAAGTGGTGTGAGCTGCTGATGCTGTGCTCCTATCAAACGCAAACCGCAACTATGAGCTAACATAATAAAAAATAATATGCATACTGAGTGTACGTACAACGTGCCTGGTAGTACCACAGATAATTCTAAATCTCCCACGGTCCTACCAGACATGTTGGTAGGACCACGGGCAAAAAAATGACCCGTGGTACCACCAGTAGATTACCTACCTACATTGCAAAATCCATAGTTTGTGTCCAAATTAAGTGTTTAGGTTCAGTGGTTTGGCCAGTGCGTTGACTGTCACTAAAAACAAAGCCTATAAACATTATTGCAATGTTATAATTCTCTGAATCAAGTTACATTTTTTATCTGCATATATCTTGGAAACTACCTACTTAATTTTAATACTTTTATGTTAGTATGTCTAGTTAAGTTTTGCAACATACCTGTATTTACCTACATATATTGGAAATAAAACCAAATAAATGATTGAATGATAATATTTCTTGTTTTCTTCAGCCACAAATATAGAGTTACACCTCTATTACCGTATATAAAGAGTACTCTGTGGTCTGCATTTAGGTCGAGCAAGCACCTCAAACATTCACATATATATTAAACCAAATTAAACTCTTAATTTTGCGAAGAAATTATTATTTTGATAATAATTCTGACAAGCAAGGCAAGTAAGATGATTTTAAAATACTTGCGTGCACATTTCTTTGCCAAATATGGAGTAATGTGGAAGCCTAAGAGTGTATACATGTCTGTGCAGCTGACTGTACACTGTACGTGTATCAACATCTACTGCCTTTGTACGACGGACGTTGTCGTTGTAATGTTCGGTGAAAATATGTGGTATATACTCAGTTTTTCTTGCAGAGAACAAAGTCGGCTGATTGACTTATTCCTGAAATCCCCACTAATTATAAACAATGAAAATAATATATATCAATTTTACACATCTCTGAGGATTTCGGTAACAGCCGGGTGATTATGTTAAGAAAAGAAGATTCCTTGTCGGACACGAAACCTTAGATTCTCTTCCAGCCAGCTAGGCAGCAACTGTCACAGTCACAGCAAGCACAGTTTTATTACCTCAAATCAAAACATTTGCAGGCAGCTGCTTCAATCTAAATAATAAAAATATTGCTTTGTAAGAACATATTTTTGTTAAATTACACCGATAAAAGGGAAATAATTACTCATTGCTGTGTCGGTAATCCGGTAGCAATGTTGTGTGGGAAAGCCTCGCTATGCCTCGGCGGTTTTGGGGCGTAAGAAGGCTCCTAAAGATGCCTCTAACAGAGGCTGGGGATCAGTATTCGATATGGGTAAGCTTACAAGTTTGAATGAATACATCACTTTGTAATTTGTCTTGTCCAATTATTTAGCCATAAGATAACGTAAGAGTCTTGAACTAAACAGTTCCATAACTACTTATTGAATGCAATTGAATGGTCAAGTTACTTTCTAAAGAAGTGAATCTTGGTAGTAAAATAATAGTTGACCTAATAAAAGTTCTTTGTCTTCTAGAACAATATTTTTTAAGCACAGCTCCGACAAATTAATTTCTATAATAAGTACCTAATATCTTTTCATAGTTGTAAGTACCTACCTACATATAATTTTTTTAAGTACTTAATATATTTTTCTCGACTCGACTGGCCCACTGCAGCAATGGACAGATAGTTGTGGAAAAAAGGTCTATCAACAAATAAATAAATAATTAGCCTGTACTGTCCCACTGCTGGGCAAAGGCCTCCCCCCATTCTCTCCAATTTCTTCTGTCTTGGGTCAGTTCAGCCATCAGTTTGTTCCGCTACCTTTTCCTTGGTCTGTCAATGTCAATGCCGCATTGCTTGAAAACTCCACTGTAGTTATTTTGGCCCAAAGTTCACTTGATATGCAGCAAACATGACCTGCCCAATCCCTCTTGAGCTTGGCAGCTTCTAAGAACACAATTTATATTAGATTTTTTTCCAGGTGGGTTTAATTTATGTGTTCAACTTGATAGTGGGTACTGGAGCCCTAACGCTGCCGGCTGCCTTTGCCCGTGCAGGATGGGGGCTGAGCACACTGTCTCTGGTATTCTTGGCATTTATGAGCTTCCTAAATGCCACATACGTCATTGAGACTATGGCCTGTGCTAATGCCGTCTACAAGTGGAAGAGACTGCAAGCCATTAAACGGGATAGTGTGAGTCCCTGCACTTGACTAATTACCCTTATTCAGCTTAATTCACCTTTTGTCCATATGTTATGTTATGTGTGGTGACTCCGTTCTCCGCAATTGGACTCGTTAGGCGGTCCTTTTTGCGTGAGAATGTTACCTGCTGGCTACGGATGTAGCCAGCCTAACTCCGTCCAGAAGCGCAGAAGATTCCTGGGCTCTTAACAGGCTTCGCGGAGCGACCCCGGTTGCCCGAGGGTTTCGTGTTGTTGTGCTGTTACTCCCATGCATTCCAGGACTACGTGGGCAGCTGATTCTTCTTCTGTTTAGCAGCCTCTGCAAAGTGGGCTGTCAGTGTTCCCAGTGTTGTAAAGATGTTTGTTCAGAAGGCAGTGTCCTGTGATCGTTCCCACGATCACACATAAGTCTACCCTTTTTAGGTTTATCAGACGACGTGTCAGTCTCGGTGTAATGTTTGGCAGGGCCATTCTCGATTGTTGACAGTCCGCGGTGACCTTTCACCAGTCACCTTCTGTCCATAGAAAACATGTATGCATCCAGTCAGCTTATTCTATTCTCCCCGTCTATTCAGCTGTATATGCGTCTCCAAAAAACTAGTGTTTTCTGTGTCAATTGATCTGAATAAAGTGTAATTTAAGATTTCACCTGCTAAATAATAAATTTAAAATTACTTTTTTATTTTCCTAAGTCTTAAACTATGTGATGATCATATGATACAGATACTTAAAGCGTACATCTATTCTCATATTACATAAACTTATTTTAGATAGAAGAGCACAACTCCGATGATGAACCGCCCGCTTCACAAAGTTTCGGAGACATGGAGGAACCATTAGTATGTGGGGACAGCATACCCTCGCGATACTATAGCCTCGACCGAAGGGTGGAGCTTGGGGAGATGGCCAATTTGTTTCTGAGCAAGACTGGGAGGACCATGTTTTACTGCACTCTTTGCGTGTATCTGTATGGAGATCTGTCCATTTACACTGCAGCCGTGGCCAAGAGTGTTATGGATGTTGTCTGGTGAGTAGCTTGAATGAACATGTGACTCCATCTTCGTGTTCAGTTTTAGCCTTTAGATTAGGAGACAATTCTTCACGTTACTACAGCCTCTATGTGATAAACCAGTAAAGGAGATTCTTATTCAACCGATTTCAAAAAGGAGGAAGTTATAGATTCGGTTTTTTTTTATGTTACCTCAGAACTTCGTTTTTTATAAACCGATTTCAAAAAATATTTTTTTTTACTGAGGCTTCCAGATTAGTCCCATAGAAATTTTATCAAAATTGGTTCAGTAGTTTACGCACCCTAGGGCATGGAGTCCAATGGAGCAGGATTCTGGGTTATGACAGCAATGTTTCAGTTGGTGGAATTTCCATGTTTGGTGGAGAGGAGTTAGGTCTTGTAGAAAAAACGGGAAAGATTCTTAAAGACTAAGGTTCTTCACGCGACTTTTCCAGAAACCGAGACAGCAGCAACCATAAACCGATCGCGTCATAAAATTACACTTTATATTTATTCAAGTGTGTTATTGAGTTAAGTACTGGTAAAAGGCGCAATAACTTTTTGTGTAGGTATCTAAGTAAGGATATTGTTACTTCGTGCAAAGCCATTTTAGGGTTGATTTGCCTTTTCGTGTTCTTCAACATGCGATTATTTTTAATGCGTTTTAGCTAAAGGCGTCCTCCCGCCCAATACATCTAAAAATCGACTTCTGCGCATTCAAGGTCAGCGCTATTAAACCGTGAAGACACCTATACAAACCCACGAATCTTGTCCGCAACACAAAAAAGTATGATAGTTTACGTAAGGAATTTTGTTTTCCTAAATATTTTGGATATTTCACAACGCATTCGACTATTCGTATCGTTAAATAAAATTTTTGTCTAATTAATCTATGTCAAAATTCCATGAATGCTTTATTTTTTAAATTATTTTATTTTTTTATGTGTAATTAGTGGAAGTGGTGTAACCGTTCTAATTAAATTAATAAATAATGTCTTTACAGTTCTCCAGTTCCTCCGAACATAACAGACTCTCAAGACTGGGACACTCTCCCCTGCTTCAACTCATCTCTCCCCGTGTCAACTCACACTCGGCTAGAGTTGTACAGAACCTCTCTGCTCACCTTCGTAGCGCTCATGGGCCCGTTCGTGTTCTTCAACGTGCAGAAGACCAAATATCTGCAGTTGCTGACGTCTGCTATGAGGTGGCTCGGTAAGTTTAAACCGTTTTTCTGTAGCCTTTTCTAACACCCCTAGCATTTGATTGTCGACAAGACTACGGGCTGACTCATTAGCCAAAAAAGGGGCAAAAACAACACCCACCACCACAGACGCTAGCCTCTCAAATCCGCCGACTGCAGAAATTAGGAGTAGATTCAAATCACATGCGGAAAAAGAACACCAAAAATTATGGGAGCGCGGCACTGACTGTGCGCATACAAAACTAATGTTTCCTCAATTAAACAAAAATCTAACAAATAAATTACTAAAATTAAATCGCTATGACCTTCGTTTGATGGTGGGAGTCATCACAGGCCAGTGTGATCTCAACCACCATCTAGTTAAGACGGGAGCTACGGATATTGACATCTGTAGAGGCTGCCTACAAAATCAGGAGACCGTGGAGCACGTTATCCTCCACTGTCAAGCTACAGAGGAGAGTAGGGTTAGGACAGACGTGACGCAGACTGCTAGACTCCTCTCCACCAAATGTGTCAGACAGCACTGTACTAGAACGGTGCTGTCAACAACCCAGTATCCTGCTCCGTTACTTCAAGGAGCTGGGATGGCTGGGACAGGGTTAATTGCAATTTTCGGGGGGCAATGCACAATGCACCCTTCAACGGGACGCCAGTGCAGACCGCTGTACACCCTAAACAGAATAAGAATAAGAAGATCAGGGTTTTGTTTTCTCCTAAGAGCCAATTCCCACTTGTCGGGTGTCGGAATTGTATTTTAATCGGAGGTCTGTTCCTCTATTGTGTCTTTTTGTTTAATTGTAAATCCAAAAAATCGTTGGGTAAATGTTGTATGTTTTTGTTTATTTATAAATAAAGTGAACAGCTTCGTATATAACCACCAAAATAAAAGATACCCGACAAGTGGGCGATCCTTTCACCACACTGGTTCGAAAGAACTAGTGACACGATAAGAAGATTGCCAATGCAAATTAAATTTCTTTAGAAACAAAAAACTCAAAGTCAAGATTAATGTTTAAATCATTACAATTTATTTCATTACATACATACTAATTTGTTTTTATCTGCATGGAAAATTAAAAAGTAAATAGTATTTTTAACTCTAAATTATAAATCACACCAATTGTAACTAGTTTACGCAATAGCAAAGTTAAATTTTGCTGAGTAAAATAACACACTGTACCAAATTGATTTTGCCACATGGCATAATTAACGAGGTGAGCATAAAATGTGATTCGTAATGGAAATTAGATATGATTCTGTTTCGATAATTATTTTGCGATAAGTCGATGAAATCTTTATTGATTATTTATCTGTAACACGGTTTATGACTCTTTGATAAATAACTCTGTTTAATCTCAATAAAATTGAACGTGTATGTGCATTGAGTTATAATGTTTATTGACGTGAATAAATCGATGAAAGCCGGCGGCACGAAAACGTTGACGTTATTGTCCGGTAACGCTAATTGTCCCGTTACGCTGGTAGTCACGTTAAACTATCGTCCGTAAACCAACTTTACAGACAAACTTTTTGTATTAAATAGGGCAATGCTACTCAATTTACACCAAGATGGCAGCGGCCGGCAGAGCACTTTCAGTTTGGAATAATTTAAACTCTATCTACCTTATTAAAAATACCAGTATTGCAGGACCTGACAGCCCGCTTGTGAACGCTTGGCAACGCTCGTGGCCTGTCAGTGGCCCGGCAATCCTGGTCTTTTAGGTATGAAGTCAAAGTTAACAATTTATTTAACACTGAAAGTGCTCTGCCGGCCGCTGCTATCTCGGTGTGAAATGAGCCTTAAAAAAACAAGATCAACAAACACGATCGGTACAAATTCTTTATAGTTTCATTTAAATCCGTCTTAAGCGTCGTTGACACACGGCTTTTTACACGCTACAAGCCAGCGAGTTCGCTTGTAGCTTGTAAACTCGCCCGGTGTCATCGGCTTTTTACAATCTGCTAGTTGACAATCCTTCCCGAAAGCTAACTCGCTTACATGTTACAAGCCAACAAGCAGCTTGTAAAAAAGCCCTGCTTTAGATTTATAAAAATTACTAACCAGTGATGTAACTGATTGTTTTTTTTCAGCATTCACAATAATGATATCACTCGCGATTCACCTGCTGATCGGTCGCGGTCCGCGCGGGAAACCCCCGGCCTTCGACTACACCGGGATGCCCACTCTATTCGGCGCCTGTGTATACTCCTTTATGTGTCACCATTCCCTCCCAGCCCTCATCAGCCCTATAAGAGGAAAGAACCGCCTAGGCCTCCATCTCGCTTTAGACTATGCGCTTATCACCATATTCTATCTCCTTCTAGCATTCACCGGAGCATTCGCGTTCGCTCATCTCAGCGACTTGTACACTCTAAACTTCGTACCTACGGACAATGAAAATATATTCTTGGAAATTATAGAGTATTTCCTAGCGCTATTTCCCGTGTTTACGCTGTCGACTAGCTTCCCAATCATAGCTATCACTTTACGGAATAATCTGCAAAGTCTGTTTTTAGACATGACTCGGTTGGATTCGTACAACTTTGTGCTCAGGAAGTTGGTTTTCCCGATTGTAACGGTCGTGCCACCGATTTTGTTGACGTATTTCTTGGAGGATATTGGTGTCCTGATTGAGTTCACTGGCTCGTACGCGGGGACTGGTATACAGTATTTGATGCCGACGTTTCTAGTGGTATCGGCGAGGAGGCATTGCGTCAATTTACTGGGTTTGGGCGTTGTGAACAAATATAAGAGTCCGTTTTCGCACGTCGCTTGGGCGATTTTCGTTCTTTTGTGGTCGCTCGTTTGCATTGTTCTCGTGTCTGTGAACATTTTCGAGAAGAAATCATGACAGTAAAATACATGACAGACAAATATACAGGGGGTAAACTCTTGTCTGATCCGTGAGTGTTGTTAGGTATTGTAAGTCTTTTTATTTCAAAAACAGTTTCAGTGACATTGCTGATTTCCAAAATTAGTCCAAAATTACTTTCTTAGTACGTTTTTTCAGCTCTAAATGAAAACATCCTCAAAGTTTCAATTCTCCCAAGACCACTGGTTTAGCCAGTAAGCTGTCCGTCAGTGCCAGGACTAAGCCCTTTATAGATAGGTACCTATAGTATAGGTAAGGTACTAATATAATACCTACACGGATCTGGCGTGGATGACGTCACACTCTGTATATCTAAGGTATTTTTACTACTTAATGTATTTTTTATCCTTATAAAGTGTTAAAATTGTTATTATGTACGCACATACGATGCTTTTATATTGTAGTTAACTTCTAAGTAAATTTAATTTAATTGCATGTATTTTTGTATTTTATAAGAAAGGAAATGTTACATTAATATTACTCTTTTTTGATGTTACCCTGAGATTCCAAAGATTTTTATATTTGAGTCACTTGGGCGCTGGGAGCCGCATTTGTAACTTTACAGTACCGTCAATCAATACTTACCATAATGTTCATTTTTATTCAGGTTCTAACGAATCGTTCCAAAAATTGCATTTATAAACATATTTTTTATTATTTAAAATATTCCATTGCTATACTACTATTAATGTCATTACTTCCTTTGCCATTACTATTAATATCATTTCTTCCTCTGCCATTTCTATTAATGTTTTTTTAATATTTTGAGACTTTACTTATACCTACTGGTAGAGCAAATTAACTGCTTGCAGCAATTTTTTTTTAGGTGTAAATAATTGTGTAAATGAAATCATGATAAAAAGTATATAATCACTTGAATAAAATAATAAAGGGTGTCGATTAACACCTCGTGTATCAAACAATGAACAATTTATAATCAGCGAATTTATTTGAATGATATATTCTCTCTATATTACGTTTCATTCCTCGACTGTTTATATACTTACTATCTACTAAGTATGAAAACTAGATATTCATTCGAATTTGGTGCTTATTTTATTCTTCATTTTTCAGTATAATGTTTATTTATACCTATGTACATTCGCGATTAAAAATTGTATTGATTTTTCTGTGATAAAAAGAAACCATTTCAATAAATAGGTTTATGGTAAACAGATGAATACCAATACTTGTTCATTTGTTATAATGATAGTACAAATATTTTTGTAAAATAAATACGTTTTGTCTTGTAGCTACGTCTTTTAATTTTACTTCTATTCCTTTTTGTTCTTCAACTTTTGTTTGATTCAGAGTTCAGACCAAACAATAACTTCTAGTACCTACCAGAGTTAGACTTGGGAGATAGGAAGACATTTAAAAAAAATATATTTTGTGGCATGTGACATCGACCAATCCGCATTGGGACCGCGTGGTGGATTAATGCCTACTTGCACCAAACTGTCAATGCTCCTAACCAATTACTTTTCTTGCTTACCAGTTCTTAGCGGTCCAAATTCAGACCGTTAAGAAGCGAGTTAATTCCTTAGGGACTTTGACAGCTTGGTGCGAGTAGGCATAAGACCCATCGCTCACCTTTTTTTTTTTTTTTTTTTTTTTTTTACAATGGGAAAATGCAGTTTACGCATCCCCTCCGGCCCGGGGAGAGCCGTAGGGGTATGTCGGACTCACCACCAAGTTACTAGCAGAGTGCTAGTAGCTGGTAGCATACCGACTAAAAACCCATTGACATTCCTTCAATCACCTCAGTGCTAATGCGTCGTCAAACCACTCGTCAGCGGACGAGAGGTTCGACGGCGCATCATCACTTGACAGGGTCGCGGGGTCCCGGTCGGATTCGACCGCGGCCCTGTCGGTGATCGTCCGCCTAAGGCGGACCCCTCTGCCGCCCCTGAGGGGGGGCGGGGGATGTCCCGGAATATTGAGGACATCCCCCAGCGTAGGAGGCCTGTGCAATGCCGGGATGGGGCTCCCCGCACCCAAGCCCGGCTGGTCTCCATCGAGCGGAAGGAGACGGTTGAATACCCGCCGTCTTCTTCCGGTCTTCCGCCGGCGGAGCGAGTCAGCTTGAGGGTCGTTCTCCCTGATTCGCTCCGCTGTCTCCTTCTGCAACATCACCTCCTCGCAGAAGGAGACCATCGCATCCCAAGATCTATCACTGTCGAGCATGGCTTTGACCAGGCTCGGCAGTGAGAGATTCCTACCGATTACAGCCTCCAGCCTTAGCCGCTGCGGCGCCCAAGCAGAGCACACTTCCAGCGTGTGTTTCGCTGTGTCGTCAGGGTCACCACAATGCTGGCAGGCCGGAGTCAACTCCCTTCGGGCAACCCGGTGCAGATAGTGTCCAAAGCACCCGTGTCCGGACAATATCTGCACCAATCGGTAACTGAGGACGCCATGTTTGCGGTGATTCCACTCTTTCAACACTGGGCGGATGGCATCAATGGTCCAGCAGCCAAACTGTCTGGTTTCCATGTCCACCGCCCATTGCTGAATAGCCTCATCTCTTGCCCGCTCCCTGGCATGGCGAAGCTCTAGAGGAGCCAAACGAAGTTCGTTGGCTCGCTTTTCCTCTTTAAGGCTATACATTGCCGCTAAAATTTTTGCCTCTTTTTCCCACGGCAGAGAGCATGCAAGAGCGCAGGCCGCCTCATATGAGACAGTGCGGTAGCCTCGTATCGCCCTGACTGCCATTATCCTCTGGGGCTTACGCAGGAGCCTCTGATTTTTGGCAGTCAGAGCGTCCGCCCACACTGGTGCTCCATATAGGGCCATGGATCGAATGACCCCTGCAAACAGCCGCCGGCATGGTGCGTTAGGTCCACCCAAGTTGGGTAAAAGGCGCGCTAGGCAGCCCGCTGCACTCTGTAACTTAGGGGTCAGCAACTGAAAGTGCTCAGAGAAGTTCCAAGCCCTATCCAGCGTGATCCCCAAGTAACCCATCGCTCACCTAGCTCAAGCCGAGAGTGGGCCTGAGTCCTAACCAGGAGAACAATAATCCTAGGCTGATTACAAATTAAAAAAAATAATCTTCGAGGCTTTCCTGATATTTAAATACTTTTGCCTTCTCAATACTTTTATCTACGTGGCATAAGCCTGGGGATAAAGTGATAAATAAAACCAGAACAAAGGTTGAAGAAATTATTTATTTTTATCCTCATCATAATACATGCTGTTACTTATCTCGCGTACACAAGCGACGAAAGCCTTCAAATAGCTCAATTGACTTTGGCATGAAGTTACGTTGTATTTGCGCAGGAATGACGGCGTTGCCCAACGTTGTACAAGTAGGTAGTTGTTCCTATAAATAAGTGATAAGAACCATGACCATACATCAATAAGTGAATCTTTTTTATGATTACTCTGCTGAGACAGTGAAAGCTTACATCACCGCTCAGCCGAGCACTCGACGCTATGTTTATATGTACCGAGTACTCGGCCGAGAACACTGTCTCGGCCGAGTACTCGGTACGTGTGATCAAGGCAGAGAAGTTAAAAAAAGCCCAGATCGAATATAAACTTTTTTTACTGACTGATCTATGGCATGCAGTTACCACAAATAAATAAGCCCATTTACGTTACTTCAGCAGCGTTTTTGAAACAAATGATTTTAAAAGGGTAGCAGTAAAATAGCTCCCGCTACAGGAATTAATAACTAAGATTTCGATACAATATCACTAAACATGCAACATCTCACTGGGTGATAAAGAACTACCTACACTTGTGGAATAAATACCAAAATATCATAAATCACACTCAGACAATATACACAGAAAATGTTAACATAAATTGACGAGAGAAAGGACATAGAATGCAAAAGGTGATTATTCCACAAGTATTGAGAATGAAAATAAAAATACATGCAAATAAATAAACGAAATACCCTCATTACATTTTGTGACGCGCGGTGAAAACAAACACTCAAATATAATAAGAAACACGAGTGAAAATAAAAATCTGACTAAATATTTTGGTAACAAAGAAATAAATATTTAATGTTTAGTCGTCAGATAAATACTAATTCCAATTAAACTGATGCATATTACTACAAAAACTGCAGCCATGTATGTACTTTATCGTTATTATCGATAATAAAGATAATATTCCCCACGTTATAAAAAAACAATAATAATTACAATTAAATAAGTGAATTATTTATCATAAATGAAATAAACAATGAATGAAATACTTCCTAAATGTTAGTAGGTTCATCACATCAAAATTATTTATTATGGAATCAGGAACAAATACATTCTAGACTTTAATCTAAAATTACCTGTGTCTTTATTTTAATAAATAGGTTTTATTTAGAGTAGCAAAACTTGAATTACAGCAAAAAAGTATGCAGCGCATTCAAAAAAGTATGCAATTTCAATAAGTACTCGTAAACCATAGCTGTACATCGAATTAAAGTACACATTACTTTTTAAATAAATAGTAGTAGACTTCTCACTCGTTAATCCAATACTAAAATCATATTATTCGCATAAGATCTCGAAATATATTTAGAATTTACATAATACAATTTGAAGAGCGGAGTGCTATTTCATATTGACTCACAATACGAATAACACATCCTACTTTCACAATACATAATGTAGACGTTAGTTCGGAATTCAATTAATAAAAAATAAGAATTAATAAATAAACCTATCCGTTCGAACATCTACATAAAATTCCCTTGTATTGAATAGGTACATCACAATAAACATTAAGACTACAATTTAATATTTTTTAAAGTTGAGAATCCGCAGTGTGGACGTCCTAGCTGTGACTGTTCGTGACGAAGGTATAATTTTAACACTATTTGAAGTACAATACTCCCCAAAATTCTAGTAAAGCGAATGCGAGAATCAAATGCGGAAATCGCGAGACGATTCCAAACAACTATATTTCGTGGCAAACTGCGTAAACCTTTCGAGCTGTTTGGACAATACCCACGACTTTACAGGTCTGTTATCGGAAGCTGGCATGTACAACACATTCACACGTGCGCTTGTGTAGTGAGCGCGGCGTGACGTCACACTGCATGCGCATCTTAAAAAGTATAAAGGAGACCGTTATTGTTTTGCTACTGTTTCCAAATTGTGAAATAGTAATAGAGTGAATACTTAGACAGTGCCAGCTTTCGTTGACATATCTGTACACAATTAAACGAGCACATACTTTTGACTAAATATAACATTTTATTGCTTGTCGAATCTAACTTGAGCCTCGATAGTATGCGATCTAAACGTCGAGAACAATGGCGAGTATTGCATGAGAAAACGCGATTGCGAGCCGTTACAATTACATACTAATGTGCGCTACAAGTTTGGCTATAACGTAGAGGGCGGTACTGTGATGTCGTTGCGACGGAGTGCGTTGCGGAACTGATCGAGGGATGAAGCTAGGGAGAGGCAGAATCCGCGTGAGGCGGGGATTAGGGGGTATTCTGGGGGGGTGATGTTCACTGGGGGGGATTGGCCGTTAAGGTGATTGGATAATAGGACCAGTCCTTCCAAGCGTTGGCAGAGAGTGGCGGCGTTGTTGCGCAAATGGTGGAGGATCTCTTCGCGGAACGGCTCGGGCGGATTCATCAGCATCTTGGTCATGGACTGGACCAGTTTGAGCAGTACCATTTCGTTGTACATGCGCGAATTCTCTTTGCCTTGTTGTGTGCCTGGATAAAAGGGATATGTTAGGTTATACAATTAGGTTATTGTTAATTATTCTTTACGCCAATAAACACTTATGCAGACTTGCACCAAACTATTAAAGTTCCTAAGCAATTACTTTAATCGTTTGGCAGTTCTTAACGGTCAGAATCTGGTCTGTTAAGAACTATCAAGCGAGTTAAGTAATTGCTTTATTAATCCTTTCTTTCTAATTCCAAACTTAGAGTGTAAAGCGAAACCAACTCCGATGGGTATAGGATTAGGTATGTACCTTGAGCAATCATTTACAAAGATGAAGCGATGTTCAAAGTTGCTCTTATACTTATAATAGGTACCTAACTTACCTACCTATCTGATACATTGTGGATGAGGGATGTTCAGATATTTATTTATTATTTATTAAATTAAAACCAATTACATTAATTTAAAATTAGGATTAGATTAGAATCAAATTTGCATTAGATTAGAATATATATAAAATATATAAATAACAAAACAATTAAACGAATAAAATGAAAGAAAAATAATAATGTGAATTACATAATTTTAAATAACTGAATCATAAGACTTTCATAGAACCTGAGGCACTCTGACATAATATACTTCCATTCATCTGCAAATATATCGCAGTCAGGATTATTGCACAATAGTTGGTTGAGCGCTGAGAGGGTGGGAGGGAGTGGATATAACATAGAATACACTAATCTCGACACACGACAGTGTGTCAAGCCACGGTCAGGCCCAGCGAACTGGCGAGTAGCACTGTGTGTAAGTTTACACGAACCATTTGGGGCCACTTTTGACCTTGTCATAGCTAAAAAACTAATCAATATAAACACACCAAATTTGGTTTATGTATTGAAGCCTGGAGTTAATGAAGTACCTCAAATTTCATAAACACAGCTTAAACGGTTATTTAGATACTAACGTTCAAAAATCGTATATTTTATCACTGATTGACTGACATATAGACGTAAAACCTAACCCACTTCCAGATGACCTAGAAAGTTCAAATTTGGCATCCAGCTAGGTAATTGTGTGTATACAAAGGAAAAAATCAGAAAACAGAAAATTTATAAGATTTTCATTTAATTTTCAAATTATTTGATTTTTTGAGGTAAATTTAGCGCCTTGCAAATTATGAGAGCAATTGCCTTGCAAATTTTTGCAGTATATTTTCATTTCATGATGAAATGTTGTTTTTATCGTTCAATAATTTAAAAATTAATTACAACAGCCCAGATGAATGCAAGCAAATTGTCGCAAAACACTTTAATCTCCCGGCACATGGGTCAAGGTACTACCTTATTAGGAAAATAAATAGGTAGGTAACTATTATAATTATAGTAGGTACCTAATCTATATACCTTTGAATAGTAATAAATTTATTCACAAAAAGTAATGATATCTGAACAAAACACATATAATATGTGAAAATAAGAGCCAGGATCGAGAAGTCGTTTTCCCCGAAAAAAGACTTCAGATCTAAATATATGGCTTGCCAAGGTCTACTATAGACATTCGTAAATTTATTTATAAGAACGTATTACTTTATTTATAACGCAGACCTTGACTAGCCATATATTTAGATCTGAAGTCTTTTTTCGGGGAAAACGACTCCTCGATCGTGGCTCCTATTTTCACATATTATATGTGTATTGTTCAGATACATAATTTCATTAACTATAGCCATGACCTACGTATGTTTGTTTGTAAACATTTTTTTAATATAATGTTTTAGTTTTACCTTTCTGCTTCTCGTATCCCGCCTCGTTGAAGTAAGGCTCGTCGTTGAGTATGAGCCCCTGCAGACTGACGATCACTTGCAGAAGCGAGCTGTCCTTACGCCACACCTCCACGCCGCGGCCGGACCACGTGCCCAATAGGGAAACGCAAACCTGATAAGAACATAATACTGCCTTTAGATTTCAAAACCAACAAATTATATAAATATATTTAGTAATAAATCCGCTTTATTTCTAAACAAAGGTTTTAATTAACTTAACTTTAGTTCAACTAAACCAAAGAGTCAAACTCATCAAACTCTCGTTTCAAACTTCGGCGAGTCCACACCTCCTGATGATGCCTCGTGTAGAGGCGAAACACGTGTCGTATCTTTAGACTTTGGTTTTCTGTTCGTTGACTCTTTGGTTTAGTTGAACTAAAGTTAAGTTAATTAAAACCTTTGTTTAGAAATTAAGCGGATTTATTACTAAATATATTTATATAATTTGTTGATATTTATGGATTTCCGCAAAGTAACGCCTGAATCAATCAATTATTTCAAAACCAATTAATCAAGTTAATTAATTATTTCTACGATTGCCTGTAGAACCACCTGTGACAGTAACAGTAACCTGTGAAAGATAATTGATTGATTCAGGCGTTACTTTGCGGAAATCCATAAATATCAACAAATTATATAAATATATTTAGTAATAAATCCGCCTTATTTCAAAGTTTAAAGATACGACACGTGTTTCGCCTCTACACGAGGCATCATCAGGAGGTGTGGACTCGCCGAAGTACTCTCGTTTCGGACTTTACTTTCTCTATTCATTACTGTCCATGAAACGTTTGCCTGGAAGAGATCCCTTTTAGCGATAAGGTCGCCCTTTATATTGCCTTTAATAAGATTAATTATATCCAATTGTTATTTCCTAGTGGTCAACAATAAAGTTATTATATACGGTCAATTTTAAATCACCAGAAAAAGAATACGACGAATAGTCAGTTGCCGTTAATGAACACAGATACGGCAAAAAAACATGAAAAAATTAAGTCAAATTTTGGTCAAAATAAATTTGATAAAAATTAGATAACTGTTACCGTTAGTCGTTTTCCTACGGATTTGCGTCAGGCTGTACCTTTTATTAATAATAATTCAAGTTCAATTCAAGTTTTATTCATCGTTTGGCAAATCCGGGTACCTAGCTCGAGCCAGCTCGCAAAACCTCAGCTCGGGCGCCGCACTCGCGCCGCTGCCACTCTGGCATTTTGTAGAAATCCAAAATTCAGACTGCACAGATGCAACGTAATACCCCGTCTGCATTGCCCATTTTTTTTTTTTGGTAATTAAAATTTGGTGGTGTATATCTATCTGTCTATGTTATGTCTATCTTAGGTTGAAAGGAGATTAATAGCACAAGGGCGAGACCGTTGGCGAAAATGGGGGGAGGCCTTTGCCCTACAATGGGACAGCTCAGGCTGATAATAATAATATCTATCTATCTATGAACAGTGCACAGACCTTGCCGTCCTCGTACAAGTTGGGGTTCAGTCTGTCGGAGCAGTAGGAGTGGTAATGGCAGAGCGGCGGCGCGCGCGGGTACTCCCCGCCGAGCTGCACGTCGAAGATGAACAGCCCGCCCTCGTACGGCGTCTTCGTGGGGCCGGCGATCATCACTGATAGCAGGTCCAGGCGGTCTTCGAAGCCTCGCACCCACACCTGGAAAACCATTTATCTATACATATAATAAAGCAGAAGACCCCGAATTTCTGTACATATGTATTTTTTGACGCGTTCAGACGATATTAATAAACATGCCCCAAAATTTTTTATTTTGATTGGAAGACTTTGTTTGTTTGTTTGTGGGTTTGTGTGTTCGTCCATCACGTAAAAATTACCGAACGGATTTAACTGAAACTTTACGATATCATAGCTACAAAGCCTGAAATGGTTATAGGCTATATAATATTACGCTAAATATCTTCAGAGGGTAGATATAGAAGTTTAAAGTTTGTATGGAAACAGTTTTTTTATGAGTGTATCTATCTCACACTTTGGAATTATGTTCTTCAAAACAAATAATAAGATACGGGTTTCATCGATTTTCAAATTTAAATTTAAAAGATGTGAAAATACGGAATTAACGAGTTATTGGACCTAAAGTTGAATGAGCCTGTCTCCTCAAGTATACACAATATCTCATTGAAAGTTGCATTTATGATTTCCGAAGATAAGTACCGCCATGTTTTTCAGTTATCTACTAAACTCATTGTTTGAGTGGTTAAAAAGAGGGATTGAAAATGTGCAAGTTATGATTGACTTGCTTAGTACTGACACTTTGCTATTCTATGACATTTCTTTCGCGGGTGGAACAAACAACATTGACAATAAACAATTCTTCCACGGGTGACGAAGTCGCACGCGGGTACAGCTAGTTTATTTATATATGTATATTGGAAGACCAACGACTTATAAATTTACTAACTTAACTCCATAATGCTAATTACAGGTCTTCACGATTAGCAAGCAGAATGGAAACAGTTACACTAACATTCGTAATGTTAAGTCAAAACGTTTACTTGGCTTATTGAAGTTATCGCTTGCTCACTACAAAAAGGACCCTACCAACTGTAGGATATCAATAGGTGGGTTGAAACTTTTAAGCATAATCAATATATAAGGTCCTCGGCGCCGACGCGGAAGCGGTTGTTTTTGTGAGGTGTTATTGAGGTCGGCTCAATAACACCTCAATAAACTGAACCTTATAGTCATAGCAATAAGACACTCACCCCGGAAGGTAAGTCGCTCTTGAGCAGTTTGATCTCCCTCCGCACGGCCGAGTAGAAGGTTCTCGGCTCGGACAGCTGCAGCATGGATACGCGGCAGCGGTGGCTGATCTCAATAAACTGAACCTTATAATCATAGCAATAAGACACTCACCCCGGCAGGTAAGTCACTCTTGAGCAGTTTGATCTCCCTCCGCACTGCCAAGTAGAAGGTCCTTGGCTCGGACAGCTGCAGCATGGACACGCGGAAGCGATGGCCGGTCTCAATAAACTGAACCTTATGGTCATAGCAATAAGACACTCACCCCGGCAGGTAAGTCACTCTTGAGCAGTTTGATCTCCCTCCTCACGGCCGAGTAGAAGGTCCTTGGTTCTGACGGCTGCAGCATGGACACGCGGAAGCGGTGGCCAGCTGGGGCCGACTCCAGGAGGCTGAACCCCTCCAGGCCAGTGCCAACGGAGACTAACAAAGCGTCGCCTTCCATTTCAACCTTTTCCGCGGTGGCGAGAGGCGCGGTTTCAGGCTTGGCGGTGGCTACTGCTGTAAATTTCGAAGTTTTATGTAAACGTCGGGAAGAAGCTGGAGGCCCTCACCCGAGGAGGGATCCACATCCAAAATAAAGACGCTAACCAACTAACAACTAGCTTAAGTAATAACTAACACCAAATTACTAACATTAATGCAAAAAAGCAATTAGGGTGTTGGAAATAAAATGCTATTTTATTTTAAATTTAATTTATTTTATTAAATAAGAGCCCCAATTGGCATCGCGTCGCGTCGCGCGAATGCCAATTGGGACGCCTATTTGACGTTAGTACGTTTGATCTCGGATTCGCGCGAACTTGCGATGGTTGCGTGACCGCGTTCTATTAGGACAACGCCTAAGGCGTTGATGACACAGGGCTCGTTTACAAGCTATAAGCCAGCCAGTTCCCTAGTAGTTTGTAAACTCGCTCCTGTCATCGGCTTTTTTACAATCTGCTAGGTTAATTGATTGATTCAGGCGTTACTTTGCGGAAATCCATATATATTTACAAATAGTATAAATATATTTAGTAATATCCGCTTAATTTCTAAACATTTTTCTTTGTTTAGAAATTAAGCGGATTTATTACTTAATATATTTATACTATTTGTTAATATCTGTTAGCTTGTAAACTATCCGTGTCATCGAGGCTTTCCGGTAGAATATCTGGCACTGTGTAACCTACCTAACGGAAATCTGGACGCCTCTCCGACCAACTTACCTTAATTTTAATATACAAAACTTATCTTAGTGGTCTAGTAACATACAATATTCCTTACCACTTTCAAGTGTTGGTATCATTTCGACGTCATTAGTGTTGGCTGTGGGTTCACTGGTTTCAGTTTTCGTCCCATCTTGATCTTTCTGATCACCTTCAGTGGCCATGCTAACCACTAGCGCGCCATATTGACTGCGCATAAAATACACAAATTTAATTTAAATTTAAAGTTTTATTTTAACTTAAACACAGTGGATTAGTGAAACAGATTTCATTTGCGCATTGTATTTCTCTCTTTTCTCTTTTCAGATTCGATCAAAGCGCTACACTTTTTCGCTTATACACTGTACAAATATGGGGTTATAAATGGAGGAGGAATTATTAGTAATAAATAAGCAATACAAAGAATATATGATAATAATGTTGAGGCACGATTTTAAAGGACATTAAAGGTAAAGTACTGTACTTTTAATATTCAATTTAAATAGGTGTATAGATTCTGTAAGTACGAAGGTTGAAGGTACTACATCCTACATATTTATTACGTCATTTCTATTTATAATAGAGACCCATATCGAAGACATTACTCTTATAAGAGGTTTACCAATTATTATTAATTAAAATATTTTTTTTTTTTGTCTTTTTATGTAACATGTTAATCTACACATGTTTACGCAAATAAATGATCTTTATCATATACCAAATCAAACGGATTTATTTTTAAAAAATATTTTTGTTATTTTAATGATATATTAATTTTTTTTTTAAATTTAATTTTAATGATAATTTACATTCATTTTTATGTATCTTATTGTATAATTAAAACTAAAGAGCTTGCACATAATTTCAATTACAAAAAACTTCGAGTATCATTGTTTTGATACAATGACCAACCAATTTATCCTCAATATGTGTATTCAGTGAGTGCGTTCACCGTTCACCTCTAAACATCTTGTTGCATTCTCTAAACAATTTATAACGTTATAATTTATATTTGTACCGGTTGTTTTTTTCACAACTTATAATCAAGGTTTGACAAAAACAAACAACAACCGACTTCAATCGGACGGTTCAAGGTACCGTAGGCACCACTGACAAGTCACAGGGACGCAAAATACGCAATTTTGTTTAATACGACGATTTTTTTTTCAGTTATTTTGATATTAAAACTAAAGTACTGAACCGATTTTGATGAAATTTGAAAATTTCTATGGGACTAATCTGAAAGTATATCCTCTCAAACAAAAAAATATATTTTTCAAATCAGTTTAAAAACAACAAAGTTCTGAGGTAACAAAAAAAAAACATTTAACCGAATTGAGAATCTCCTTTTTTATGAAGTCGGTTGAAAAATGAATAAAATTGGCATGGATACTCACGTTAAAATGGTCAATATAATTACAAGCATATAAATAAACACAAAATAACACACCCAGACTACCAAATCCATAATAAATAAAGCATTGTCTACACACTGTTTTAGACTATTGAGTTTGTATGTAAAAATGTGGGCGCCGGAATAAACTTGTAACACCGGCGCTTGGTTGAGTAGCGAATTAGCAAATACATTTGAAATTTGCAATACACCAAGTCTTTACACTGATTAAATGTAACCTTAAGGCGTATAGTACCCCTGATTCGACCTCTCGCTCGCGCGTACCTACATTTTTGAAGATTTAAGTCATCGTTTTTTTTTTCAAGCAATCAATTTTTTTTGTTAGCTTCGAGGCATAATAAGTTAGGTGCTGTGATTTGATTGATACTCAATTTATAGATACTTATTGTTAGTTAAAAAAAATGGATTCCAACATGCATCATAAAGCCCGTTACATACGTATAATATATATTGATATAAATTATAGCAAGGCATATTACGATATATTTTCTATACAAATATTAAAGTCATAGAAATATATATTATAGCTGCGTGTGCTGTCACTTGAATATTTGTATAGAAAATATATCGTAATATGCCTTGCTATAATTTATATTAATACATATTATAGCTACGTGTGTGACGGGCTTTAAGTTTCGAAGCTTGAAGTGAAGGGTTTTAGGAGAAGTCAGAAAGTTTGTTATAATTGGTCAATTATTTTCACTGAATGAAGATGCAATAACATATAGAAATGAATAATTAAAATACATTAAAAAGCTGTGTTGTACATGATTATTCAAATAATATTGAGGCTCGTTGAATTGCTCTGGCTAACAAGTTCCTGACCTTTGCGTTGATTGCGAATAAAATAATGCGACAAGGTATTTAATTATGGTAATAAATTCTAACTATAATTTATTCATAACCTTGATTTTTGGTTTTATTTATCGGAAGTTTGAGATACTGGCCTGCGCCATTGACGCACGGTACGGCAAATCATTTTTAAATTGGACAATTAAATTTAATACTTATCTATTTGGAATAAGGTAGGTATATATTTCAATGCTCTCGCGCATTGCCCCGAGGTGCTTAGCGGTCCTCCGGAGTCGATCACCGAGCATTGAAATATTATACATTATTTTGATTGGATAAGTATTCAATTCAATTTATAAATTTAAAATACTCTGCTGTACCGTGCGCCAATGTGCGCAGGCCATACCTTGTTATTTAAAGATTTTGATGTGTAAGCGAATCTAAATTACACATACACACAACTTGGATGGTTTAGAATACATCTACATTTCAATATTCTAGGTATTATATTGTTATTTTCTTACGTAGTGGTAAACAAATATAATGAATTCTAGTATTTTTAATGAGATGATTTAAATAAGCAGACTGATAACGACAGAACTTGGATAGAAATATTATAGAAGGGTTTTATTTAGTTTTAGTAGAGCCATAGTAAAATTTATCAGGATAATCATGAACCATAAACTAGTAATACGTAAAAGTGTTATATAAAATAATATAAAGGTGAGCTCACACTGAGAAGTGATATGGCAATTTGCCTTCAGGAAACGTGTTCCTCATTTGCATAATTTTGTTGAGGAATTCGGCCAGCTCGATCGGCCTTCGCCTGCGGAACAAATTAGCCTTTATTGCATACACGTTAAGGTACAAATTGGGACAACTGACAACTGTTCTCGACTTTATTCAACAATGCAGTGCAAACGAAATAATAAGTTGGTATAAAGTGCAACAGTAAATAATAATGAGAAACAAAAACAAAATGGCTTCAATAACACTATTTACACAACTTGTTTTTGCCGCGATTTTCTGTTAATTACACAAATCTTTGAGTAACCATACTGTAAAGAGACTGAGATACTGAGACTTTTTTGAAAAAAAAAAAAAAAGTGCCATGATAGTCTATCGGCCAAAATAATCACTGATAAAAAAAATTATCTCATGATAATAGCGGCGTGTTATTCCTAATTAACACATCAATATAAAACAAAATCGAAGATGGCATACCATTATTTCAAGATTTATTTAATGTGCGGAAGTAAAAACAAGTTTTAACACAAACAAAAACACGTAAACAAGCACACAAATAAACTTTGTAGCGTAGATATGCATATTATAATATTATTGATAGAATACAATATATGATAGAATATAACTCATATATTGGTGAAGCAAACGTGACCACAAATTCTAAATTTCACTAAACATTTGATTCTACCTTAAATCTACTCAAACAACAAAGTTTGAACATGTTACAAAATATCGTGGAAAAAAAGCTGTAAAAAAAAAGGTTTCCTGACCTGTTACATTGAAAAGACATGCCATCCTCCAATTTGTTTACTATACCACAAATTTTTAATCACCAAAAAAACTTAAATGGCAAAGCAGAAGGGGTACATCATTGTATCTGTGCAGTCAGATTTTTGTGTTTCTACATAATGACAGAGTGACAGCGGGGCGAGTGCAGCGCCCCAGCCGAGCTGCAGCGAGCTGGCTCGAGCTTGTTACCCGGGTTTGCCAAACGATGAATGAAACATAAATTTTATTATCAATGATGGGTACCGATTGACGCAAGGCCATAGGAAAACGACTAACGGTACTCAGTTTTCCAATTCTGATCATAGATAGAATATACTTTATTGATCTCTTATATATTTTAAATCTTAGTAGTGATACATTATATTGGAAAAAATAAAGCTAGGTATTAAACAGTGGGCAATGGGTGGCGATGTCTGCCAGACAACCTTAGCATGGACTAGATACCGTTTGTTTTTTTTATAGATAGATAGATTATTCTTTATTGCACACCATCATAAAACAAACAAAAATATACATAAAGAAAATAATGTTAAAAATAGTGGACAATGGGCGGTCTTATCGCTAAAAGCGATCTCTTCCAGACAACCTTTGGATGGACAAGAAACTATAATATATATATATTTAATTAATGTCTGTCTTGTCTTGCATATAATTCTGTAATTCAGGAAATCGTTTTTCGGATCCCCGCGATACAGGCTTGCCCTAGTGCGGGGTCCATTGGTAACACTCCTCCTATGTAACCTGTTCTCGAAATAAATATTTTGTATTTATATTTATGAAATATTTAAAAAAAAACGACTTAATTTTCTTAAGATTATTTGCCATATCTGTGTTTAGTAACGGCAACTGATTATGAGTATTTTTTTTCTGGTGATTAAAAATTTACGATGCATACTGTTATAAATGTATATTTAAACTACTAGTATTTACTATGAGCGTGTCACATACCGGCTTATTTCCGCATGGGCTCGCATCAATTGGGTGTGTATGAGGCCGCAAAGTTTGTGGCAAACGTTGCCAGCTCTGTCTTCCACTTCCGCTCCGCCTGCTAAACATCCGTTTCCGGTTGCTAAGTTAGGTAACCAGAAGATGTGCGAATCAGCGCTCATTTCACTGATTCGCTGGCGTTCGCGTTGTATCAAGATAAAAAGCCGTGTTGGACGAGTGGAAGGCGCCTCGACTTTTGATCCGCGGGTCCTGGGTTCAAACCCGGTCGTACCAATGGGTTTTCAAATATCTATGTGTGCATTAAAGCACGAGTTTAACGGTGGAGGGAAATATCGGAAGGAAACTGGCATGTCAAAGCACTTAAAAGTTCGAAAACATGTGTCAAGTGCACGAAAGGACCTCTTCGAGGCGCACATGAAATCCTTTCACCACACTAGTTCGAAAGATCTAGTGTGGTGAAAGGATTTCAATTCAATATAATATGCTGGGCTCCACCATTGTACTGTAGTCGTCGAACAATTTAAATGCATGGATGGATAGATGGATGATGTTTGTCCTTCAATCACGCCAAAACTACTGAACCGATTAATGAATAAATTTCTCAGCGCGCTTAATGAAGTTTCCATTTCAAAAAATAGGTAATATGTAACATGTAACACTTACCTTTTTCATCTTTAGTTACGCTCGTTTTAGTATTGGAGCCCGATGCGGCGGCCGTTGACTTGCTGTCAAGGTTGATGAAGAATTGACTCTGTTTGTCAGTCTACAACAAAAAATAAAGAATTTAAGGGTAATCCTCAAGGCAAATTTCCATACAAAATGTTTCGGACAAATACTCAAAAAGTACGCCATAATATAGTAATTTCTTCACACTATTAGTTTCGTCTATGTTTACTGATTGTGTCAACAAAAATTAGAAAGGTTTCATACTTTAATTTAGATTTTATACGTGTTTTAAAATTAACACTACTAATTTAAAAACACGTATAAAATCTAAATTAAAGTATGATACCTTATGCCATACAATACAGATTTAGCACAAGACCGTGTTTCAATAATTTATTGTATAAATACTTATACAATAAATTATTGAAGTTTTGACGACACGATTGGTCAAGTGGCAAGTGTGTTGGACTGCCACGCCGGTGTCGCGGGTTCGATTCCCGCTTCAGGACAAGCATTTGTGTGATGGACATCGGTGTTTGTGCTGAGTCTGGGTGTTTTCTATGTATTTCCAAAAAAAAATGTATTGTATTTATTTATCAGTTTGGGGCTAGATGGTGTTATGTGAAATATCCAAATTATTTATTTATAATTGAAACTAAACTTATTCCCTGCCTCCACAGGCAGCTAAATCTACTACAGATTAATAGTAGTAGACTAGATGGAGTTGTGTGAAATGTCCTTAATATTTAGTTACCTCCATGGGCTCGTCGGGTACGTCGGCGAGTGGCTCGTCCGGCGAGCACAGTTGCGCGAGGTCCGCGATTTGCTCATCAATACACCGCTTCGTCTCGGACGCCGTTTTATAATCACATATTGAATCCTGTACCGGTAACATTAAGCTTTACACAGGGCGTAACAAGACCGATCCGCAAACGGAGGGTACAGGTACAGAGCTAGACTAGCCACTCTCTGGATACCTGAAGACGGACGGCAAATTATAGGCGAATGTACTCTAATTAAAAAAAAAATATACTTCAAAATTACAACGGAGAAAATTGATGTTTTTTTTTGTGTTGGTAAAGTTTATAATAGTTTTGATAATAAAAATTGTTCTTGTTGCAACAAACGCACAGAAATGGAGAAAAAAAATCAAAACCATTTGAATGATATTTTGAAATTACTCACGTTCTGAATGTGTTTCAGAAATGCGGAAAAGCTTAACTTATACTATTTTACATGTATATTTTGAATACGCTTTGAAATTCACAGTCAAATATACAATTTTCGAGAAAATCAGGTTTTTGTACTTTTTATACCTCCTAAATAGCTACACTTTGAAAAATTATTTCTCAGTAACTATATAGAATTGGCTTCTGGAGGTTCAAGAGTAGAAACTAGAGTAGAAACTCTAGCTTATAGAATAATAAAACGCGTCGAATGCTGAGCTTCACTCAGAATGTCCGATTCTATGGTCATATTGCACATTGTGCGGCGGCGTAGAGGTCGTCCGCAAAAGCGTCGGAGGGACAATCTGGATATATTCCAGAGGGAATGGTGATAGATCGCTAACGAACTTTGCCTGTGCTCAACAATGGGTTACCACAATAGGTTCAATAAACAAGCCTTAAGTTTATAAAATTGAAAACCCGACTGAGAAAATTATTATGTATTGATTGCCAATTAATTATTCCAAATTACTTTTAACATATGACTTATGTATACATATTTTTGTAATCTCCTTCATTTTGATACCCTACTCGATAGGTTTGGTTATTCAGCCTCAAAAATCTGCAATTTTGGAAATTTAATTTAAAAACCCATGTAAGGACACTCAGGTTATTGACACGAATCTAACGATACCTTAACTGACTAAATTCATCCAGGCGTTTGGAAAATATGAGATAACAAAAAAATGTACTTACATACATACAAGATACGCGCGAAAAATATAGCCCTTCCTTAGCAGTCGGGTAAAAAAAAAAATCTTACATCCATGGGCTCGTCAAGCGCGTCGGTGTCGGGCGCGTCGGTCGTCAGTGGTTTGGGCGTGAACAGTCGCGCGAGCTGCTCGTGCACGCGCTGCTCGACCGCGCACGGCATCGCCGCGCCGCGTTCGCGCACCCGCTCCAACAAACCCTGTACACCAATCACCAAGAGGATATGTGAAAATTTGGAATCGCTGAGTTACATTCTCATTCAGTAACGGTACAGGTTACAAACTTGATGTTAATACTGTGATCAATACAGTGATTACTTGACGATATAATCTGAATAGATGCACGTCAGAAAAACGATTGGTGAAATTTTTCTCGATAGATTTTAATTTTTGGACACACTGGTTCCTTCGGTAACTTCCGTTTTGAATATTTGTAACTAATTGAAGCTAATTAGTTAGTTCGCCCATGTATTTGTATTTTTTCAGTGCAAAAACGATTTTTATATTCTATCTACTGACGCCTACTCTCGGCTAAGAGAGCGAATGGGTCTTAATCCACCAGGCGGACCCAATGCGGATTGGTGGATGTCACATGCCATAGAACATTTTTTTTCTCTCCTTTGACTTGCCGGTTTCCTCACGATGCTTTCCTTCACCGTTGCGAGAACGTGAGATGCATATATAGATTTTTTCAACCGAAAAAACCCATTAACGCATGACTGCCACCGGGATTCGAACTCGCGACCATCAGATCGCAAAGCAAGGGCCTCATCCACTCGGCCACCACATCTTCGAGCAAGGGCTCCGAGTTTATATTTCTATCCCTAACAGTCAACTCCAAGGGTTATAAAGTCGAATCCATCATTGGTTCACGGTGAGAGTCTCACGAGACTTAAAAGATTGAAGGTAGTCTAGGATAGTTAACTAGTAGAGAATAATAAAATTATCCTTCACGGAATAAAGCCCATAAAAGCAACATATTAAAAAACAAGCGGTCTAATAAGCGAGATAAAGTTTTTTTATTGAATTTATAATATACTAGCTGACCCGCGTGCGACTTCGTCAGCCGTGGAATATTTTTTAAAATATTTATGTCAATTTTGTTAATTTATAGTATTGTTAATTATTTATTTAATAGAAATAGTTTGAATATTGATTTCTTACAAATATCAAATTGTCATCTATACGTTATTACATAGCTGTCATTATATGTCATTACATAGCTGTCATTATACGTCATTACATAGCTGTCATTATACGTCAATTACATAGCTATCATTTGCGTTTTGTTATTCCAAGTCTGATTCTTTCCACGTTTTATAGTGACGAAATAAAAATATAAATATAATAAAATATAAATCGAACGGGATAAAAAGTATCTTATGTCCGTCTCCTGGCTCTAAGCTACCTCCATACCAATTTTCACCCAAATCTGTTCTGCCGTTCTTGAGTTAAAAGTGGTGTAACTAACACGACTTTCTTTTATATATTTATAATAAAGATATCAATTTTATTTTATAATAAAATGCATCCTAATCGAATATTGAAATTTCTTAACAGATTTCTAGTTTGATTGGCGACATTATTCTAATTAACTCACCAAAAAGTGATCTTCGTGGAAGAAAGTGGTGCCCATCAGTTTGTCCAAAAACCGACAGTCCTTGTACAAGTTGAGCAGCTTGCGCATAACCTATAAGATAATTCATCTCGTTTATTAAAAGCATTTCGAAACTGTAGTCTAGTCTAAATAGATACTGGGAAAATCAGCTTATATACATATGTATGTATGTTTGTCCGACGATAACTGTCGAACCGCTTAGCTGATCTCGATGAAATTTGGCAGGTGTGTACTGTGTAGGTAAGTTCAAAACATTTTTTGAAATCGTGAGCCCGATTGGTGAAGGTGTTTAGACGCGCGAGGTCTGACACTAGCCACCTGGACGTGCACAGATGTGTGTGACAGTTACCTCCTTGCTCTGCAGCACGGGATGTTTCTCGAATATCTCCTCCAGGCGGCGCATGGCGAGGCGGCCGCGCTCGATGTGGGCGGCCACCCGCGGCTCCAGCAGCCGCGGCACGGGCGGCGGCGCGACGGAGTCGGCGGCCGCGGTACCCACTGGCAACACTACCAAATCGGTCCGAGTTTCCGGGACGGGGTTGAATGTTGCCAATTTGTATCCTGTTTATGATTATACACCACATGTTTTTAATTACCAGTTTTTTTAGAAAAGTTGAGCCTTTACTGAACACAGTTGTGTATTTTTTTTCCATAATAAAATCCTACTAATATTATAAACGCGAAAGTTTGTAAATATGGATGGATGGATGTTTATTACTTTTTCACGTAAAAACTACTGAATGTATTTTAATGAAACTTTACAGAATATAGCTTATATATCAGAATAACACATAAGCTACAATTTATAAAGATGAACCTGCGCAGACGAAATCGCGGGCACCAGCTAGTCGGTAATGATGGGACATACTATTACCGTTAGTAATTTTTGTATGGCTTTGTGTCAACCGGTATGCAACATTGATTAATCGTTTGCCAAACTTGGGTACCTAGCTCGAGCCAGTTCGCGAAAGCTCGGTTCGAGCGCCGCATTCCCCCCGCTGTCATTTTGTAGTAAACAAGAAACTGAATGCACAGATACAATGTCTTACACGTTCTTCATGACCCATATTATTTTATGGTAATAAAAAAATCGTGGTGTATAGAATGTTAGTGGTCTGGCCATTCTTGTCTATGGCTTGAAGAGTCATGCCAATTTAAAAAAAACAAGCTTTCAGATTTATTTTGAATAAACGGTTGTTTCCTCAAATAACCGCAGTTGTCAAAAGTTACAAAATACGTCTGCTAGTTTGAACCCGTTTCAGGAAAAAAAAAAAAATTACAAGTATTTAGAGTCTATTGCTTCATTATATAGATTATAGATTGATATTATATTTAGTAAACACTTGCCTAAAGCAGGTTCAGCGAGTGCCGCGTCGGGGGTGTGAGGCGAGACGTCGTGGGCCGAGCTCTGCGTCTCCCACGAGTCATCGGAGCCCGAGCCGTCCGAGCCCCACAGCTCGCCTTCCTCGGAGTCATATTCACCGACCTGTCACAAACCAACCATAACGTGGAGAATATAAAGTAAGGAGAACTATCTCGTGTATAGAGGTGTCCGCTTCAACTCAATAAGGGTAATCCTCAAATCAAATTTCCATACAAAATGTTTCGGACAAATTCTCAAAAAGTACGCCGTATTATGATAATTTCTTCACACTATTCGTTTCGTCTATGTTTTCGTCTGCGTCTATGTAGGACACAATTGATGTTCATGTTCCCACTACCTGGACTAGGGTCAAACTCTTCACTAGCGTGATCGTTGTTTCTCCAACACATAGACCAAAATGCGGATTTATGGAGTACCTACTTAGTGGCGCAAAATGCAACTTTCTCACGATGTTTTGTAGGTACACCATTACGTACGGCATTTAAGTTAAACAACAAAACCTAGCAAAAAAAAAACATTTGCCTCTCAGATGCTGTAAAGATTTCTGTAAGATAAGCCATAGTCTGTCTCATCACTAACATTACT
This sequence comes from Lobophora halterata, assembly GCA_932526365.1. NCBI lineage: Eukaryota > Metazoa > Arthropoda > Insecta > Lepidoptera > Geometridae > Lobophora > Lobophora halterata. Next base: position 8,323,057 of record OW052012.1, read on the forward strand.
GAGGTCAAGGTCAGAGGTCTTGGAAAGTTCACCAAACAGCTGATTTTAGGGTAATCACCACGTTAAAAATCAGCTGCACTTTGGTGCACAGTTCTTCAATGGAAATCATGGAAATTTAAAAAGTCGTAGAACATTCGTTGTTCCCGCAGGGGGGCAGAAAACCCCCCCCTTCGGCATTGTAGGGATATTAACAAACAAATTGTATAGTAGCAAGCCCTTAGTTTCAGTCTTAACAACTTCAATCATACCTTGTAAAGGTCTTGTGGCCAGCACATGCTCGTGTGTCCATCCACCCACCACACTTTGACACGGCCCGATGGAAAGTTGTCTATAACCTACAAACAAAACAATACGTAAGTAATCACAACGCCGATAATATTTGTAAGGTTCAATTTGGTGACACATAAAGTCAGGTTTGGAAGCGCTCAACGTGACGTGTAGCTCAGCCCTACGTCCGTTAGTGGATGCGAAGGGTTGCCATCCAGTGCGTAACTAGTAGAGGTATGCGCCGATGCCCATCGGCTTGATCGGCGAGAATATATCTAGGGTTTAAAATTATGTTTAGAAGTGAAAAACGGCGTTTTTTTGTTTCTTTAATTTGCACTATCCAGGCCGATCACGCCGATGGCGCCGCCCCTACATAATCGCACCGGCGCACACCTCTAGTAACTAGAAGCGACCGCCAGTTGCAGCTTACCGAAGCCGGCGACTGGTCAAGCGTGTATGGAAAGTGAGAGACAAACCGCGACCACAATAGCGAGCTCTGACCACTCCCCCAGCTCGTGGCTCGGACGTGGCCACACTAACGCAGTTTTTTTTTATGTTAACATGGGTCTAGACGAACTGAGCGCTCTCCTCATGGTCCAGTGGGCGTCAGTTCTAAGAGCACCTTCAAATTACAAGCATGAGGAAGCGCCACAGTGGCGCTTCTTTCGTTCAATTGTTCGTCCCGACGCCGCACTGTTGCCGCACGGTGCGCTTTGTATGAAAATAAATGACCGTCCGTGCGCCTCGGTCCGACACGAAACGTCTAAATTGAAAGAGCCCTAAGACTTGAGGTTTTGTCGGTACTACAAGTGTCTCACCTGTCCCGCAGTACAGTTGGCGTCCTCGCCGGTGAAGTTGGCGACGCGGATGACAACGGTGCCGGGCCGGTACTGGAAGTCGGGATGATCCTTCAGGTCGTACACGCTCATCTCGCTCTCGTTCAGCATTTGTGGGCTGTGGGGGTCGAACAGTTGCGGGCTGTTCACAATTACTTGGATAAATCTGATCCTATTTAATACGAAATTTGGCGCGAGATCGTGATATAACTTCGAGAATCCAGTAAAAGGTTACACGTCAGAATCTGCTAACATAATTTTCTACCATTTTTGACGGCGGACGAGGTAAACACGCATTGCACATGCGCCTAACAAAAGTTATTCATGTAAACGCACACTATAATAATCTAGCACACCATCCTAAAATATGCACACATTTATCAAATACAGCGTAGTTTTATTTAATGTGAATGGCCAAGAAGGTTATATGGCCAGCAGAGGATTTCGCTTTGCATTAAGGCTAATCCTCAAATCCGATTCCCCTTAATCCCCCCTTTTGCTGGATTCTCGAAGTATTATAATGATGAACGAGTTTCGTGAATGCAATGATATTGAGATTGAATAATGGGCAGATATCTCCAAATGAGTCGCGACAATTGTTTTCTTGTATGTTATGATGAGTGTCTATGGAAAATAGATTAAGGTAAAATGTACGTTTGCTCACCAGGGGTTATCAGCGCTGGTGTAAGTGCGGTACCAGTGAACGATGGCGGTGCGTCCGTGATGGTCTACTTTTTGAACAACACCGTACTCTCTGTGTTTGAGCTGAAAATTACATCTTCATTATAAAAGATAAAGATAAAAGAGCCTTTATTCTGCATTAGGTTTCTATTACATTTGGTTTTTGTCTATGCTAGGTTTTAACTTAAGTTTTAGTAGTACATCATAAATATTTTAGTAGTAAGTACATAATACAAAATCTCGCTTCTGTTACATGACGGACCGCAACGACAGACACCTAAGGTCAGCCGACAATCTTCTTCTCTACACTCCTAAACAAACCTCGTCGTTTATGACCAAATCGTTTTCTGCAGCGGCGGTACGTCTTTGGAACGGTTTGCCTTGGAATATAAGAAAGGCTGAGACAAAGGATCTGTTTAAAAAATCCGTCCGAGAACACTTCCTTAAAGTTTATCTTTATACTATGTATACTATTTATATATTATATTAATTATAATTTATAGTATTAAGTACTTTACTTACCTATAGTTATACCGTACCTACACTTTTTTACATTAATAAGTAACCACTTTGATTACTTTTTACACTCTTTGTTTTTGTAATGTATTAAATGACACGCCACACCATATTTTTTGCACGCCCGGGTTGACTGGTAGAAAATGCTATTATAGCATTAAGTCCTCCCTCACTTATGTAAGTGTTAAAGTGTTAAAATAAAAAATAATAAATACTATGTTGCAGTTGTCTTGCGACATAGGCCTCCTCCAACTCCTTCCATACTGTCCTGTCTGATCTTCATCTTCATTACACTCTATTTAATTTTAGACTAAGCTAATAAAGAATGAATATATATTTTAGAAACCTGCAAATTTTCTTCGACGTTAGCTGAACCAATGACGACAAAATCACCCGGGAAGCATTCTTGTCCGTCCAGATGGTGTATCGGGTAGAGTTGTGTGGATGGAATGCCCAGTTCTATGATACCGTCCTGTAAAACATTTATTTGAATTAATACATTATATTAGATAAGCCCAATTTGTTCTTTAAAGCATACCAGAAAGCCTCAGTTAGGCGTAATATTTAATGATTTTAATTAAAGCAAATATTACTCCTGATTCGCCCTCTTGCTCGAGCGTGTAAGTACGCGTATTTATGAATATTTAAAAATGACTACTTGTTATTACGAAAAAAAAGACCAAGCAGTAGAATATTACATTAAAACATGAAGTAAAAATCCAATTCAATTCAATTCAAACTAATTTTCCTTTGTAAAACCTTGCACAGAGAAAAAATCTTTGGGCAAGGTTTTTTAAAATGTAAATTCAAAATGTAGGAACGCGCGAGCAAGAGGGTGAATTAGGGGTACTATTCGCCTTAAACACTGTGTTTTCACTAGCCGTGTGCAGCGTCTCCACCACGACGCGGTCGCCGACGCGCGGCGGGGGCGCGGGCGGCGCGCTTCAGACGCTTGCCGCGCAGCAGCCGCCCAGAGCCGTAGTGTGTATCACGTACCTGCCACACGACGTTGGCCACGCTAGCCGTGTGCAGCGTCTCTACCACGACGCGGTCGCCGACGCGCGGCGGGGGCGCGGGCGGCGCGCTTCAGACGCTTGCCGCGCAGCAGCCGCCCAGATCCGTAGTGTGTATCACGTACCTGCTACACGACGTTGGCCACGCTAGCCGTGTGCAGCGTCTCTACCACGACGCGGTCGCCGACGCGCGGCGGGGGCGCGGGCGGCGCGCTTCAGACGCTTGCCGCGCAGCAGCCGCCCAGAGCCGTAGTGTGTATCACGTACCTGCCACACGACGTTGGCCACGCTAGCCGTGTGCAGCGTCTCTACCACGACGCGGTCGCCGACGCGCGGCGGGGGCGCGGGCGGCGCGCGGCGCACGGCGCGCTTCAGACGCTTGCCGCGCAGCAGCCGCCCAGAGCCGTAGTGTGTATCACGTACCTGCCACACGACGTTGGCCACGCTAGCCGTGTGCAGCGTCTCTACCACGACGCGGTCGCCGACGCGCGGCGGGGGCGCGGGCGGCGCGCTTCAGACGCTTGCCGCGCAGCAGCCGCCCAGAGCCGTAGTGTGTATCACGTACCTGCCACACGACGTTGGCCACGCTAGCCGTGTGCAGCGTCTCTACCACGACGCGGTCGCCGACGCGCGGCGGGGGCGCGGGCGGCGCGCGGCGCACGGCGCGCTTCAGACGCTTGCCGCGCAGCAGCCGCCCAGAGCCGTAGTGTGTATCACGTACCTGCCACACGACGTTGGCCACGCTAGCCGTGTGCAGCGTCTCTACCACGACGCGGTCGCCGACGCGCGGCGGGGGCGCGGGCGGCGCGCGGCGCACGGCGCGCTTCAGACGCTTGCCGCGCAGCAGCCGCACGGCCAGCTGTGGCGACCGCTTGCCTCGGGTCGACGCTACAGATGAGCAGCGAGAAGACCACGTCGCACCGCTGCAAGAACACAAAAATGTATAAGTCGAAGTTTACATATTTTTAGGTTTCATTAAACATATTTGCAATTAGATGTCGAATGTGGAGACAAAACGGTTTTATATTTAACTACCAATATTTTGGCCTACATTCAAAAATATCACAGTTCTCACTAGCACAAAATGTTAAAAACACCCCTTTGTTTCGAAGACAATCATGTCTTAATCATGTCTACATCATTTTCATTGCAACAGCCACTGAACGTAACACTGTCGTACATTTATGCCTCCCACCTCCCACATAGTCCCTGTACAAAAAAAAATCCCCTAATTCTAATTCTAAAAAGGGGATACATATTGCCCCCCCCCATACCCCCCCATATTTAACCCTATCCCAGCCGTCTTAGTTCCTTAAAATAGCTGAGTAGGACTCTGGGTCGATTACAGCACTGTTCCAATAGAGTGCTTGTTGAGGCATTGTCCAAATTGCAAGTCCTAAGAACTTGCGATGGTCGCGTGATCGCGTTCTATTAGGACAATGCCTGACACGTTTGGTGGAGAGGAGTCCAATTTTCCCCTATAAGAAGTAGAAATTAAAATAGTTTTGTAACCTGTCGGTATCGCTGCCGTCGCTGCTGGTGTTCTCCCAGTTGTCGGAGTCATCGTCGTTGGCGGGCTCGCACTTGGTGTCGCCGTTCAGCAGGGAGGTCTCGCGCGTCGGCTCCGGGCTGCGAATGTGGGATCTACTTAGCCCACTTGTGGGAAGTCCACGGTAAATAAAATTAAAAAAATAAAACTTCACATTGAGGAATATTTATTTTTCAACCGACTTCAAAAAAGAAGGTTATCAACTCGGTAGATTTTTTCTTTCTTTAATGTTTGTTATATCAGACATTTGTTGTATAGAAACCGATTTGAAAAATCTTTTTTTATTTTAAAGGATATAGTATACATCCAGATTGGTCCCATACAAATTCATCAAAATAGGTTCAGTGGTTTAGTTTTTATATCAAAATAACTGAAAAAAATATGTCGTCAAACCTGACGACCTGACACAAGATGGAAGGCGGTGGCAGAATGCCATACAGCACTACAGAACCTAGCAACCGCACATAAGATCAGTATAAAGTGGACTAAGAACGATGGATCCTGCCCAGGGAACGTCAAAGCCGACTCCTTGGCAAAACAGGGGGCGATACTAGTCCCTAGTTCATCGGACAAAATCCTGACACAACCGCCAACAGCGGAAATAAAAGCTAGACTGAATCAACATTCAGTACAAGAACACCAAAAATTGTGGACAAAAGAACGGACAGCAAGCACACTAAGATGCTTCTACCGAATATTGATAAGAAACTGACAAACACACTCATGAAGATGAGAAGAGAAGAACTACGTACAATGGTAGGAATTATAACCGGCCACTGCGACCTGAATCACCATCTGTTCAAGATGGGTGCGACGGACAGCGTGATCTGCCGCGGTTGCTTCGCAGAGGAAGAAACCGTAGAACACGTGGTTGTGCACTGCACAGCTACAGAAGAGGCCAGAAAGAAGACTGGGCTGAGGAAAAACCTGGATACGGGTCCGGATGACCCTACCGGGAAACTGGAACACACCATCCATCAACCCAGGGTCCTGCTCCGCTATTTTGGGGAGCTGGGCTGGCTGGGGTAAAGTTAGTACAAAAAAGGGGTCAATGCACAATACACCCCACAGCGGGACGTCAGTGCAGACCACTTGCAACCCCTTACCCAAATTAGAATTAGAATTAGAAAAATGTCGTCAAAATCAACGAAATTGCGTATTTTGCTTCCCTGTGACTTTTCAGTGGTGCCTACGGTCACTGGAACAGTCCGATTTAAGTCTGTTGTTGTATGTTTTTGTAAAACCTTGATTATAATTAAAAGTGACGAGACGAGCTAGGTGCTCTCATGATGTTAAGAGATTACGCCCGCCAGCCCATGAGCAGAACATACAACGGACTTTGAATCACATAGAATGTTTTTTTAAATCGCGCTTATATTACAAAGGCGAATGTTCGAGATAGAAGGATGTTAGTTACTCAATCACGCACGACAAATTCAAACGATTGGGCTAAAACTTAGTAAAAATACGGTTCATATTTAGCAAGGCATGGTATTTGGTATTTTCGACCTTCTAACCTCATCCCAGAGTCGTTTTCTTCTCAGCAGTACTACCCATGGTTAGAGTGCCGTCGCCAATGGGTTCAAATTTGATGAAATTTTTAATTTCATGACATATTATTTTATTTTCGACCTTCTTACCTGATTCTAATTTCTCTTCAGCAGCGGCGTCCTCCCGACTACTGCACATGGTTAGATTCGCGTCGCCAATCGGTTCCATCTCGATGACATGCTCTCATTCAAGACATGGTAATTTCTACTTTCTTACCTGATCCCAGAGTCGTTTTTCTCCTCAGCAGTGGTGTCCTCCTGACTACTGCCCATGGGTAGAGTCGCGTCGCCAATGGGGTCTATCTTAATGCTGGGGCAGTTGGCCGCTTCCTTCAGAACCTCGTCTAAGGACTCCATCTTATCATCTCCAGCGTCGTCGTCCATGTTTTCTCTCTGGGAATATTTTGATGATTTTATAAAAGTCAAGCTACAGAATCTCACATGTATTTATAAATGACATAAATTTATTAAATGCTAAAGTTTGGGACCATGGATGAATGTTTATGGCTTAATTACGATTGTCGAGCTTCTTATAATTCTTCTTATGACACTGCTCTAGTTCCCTTCATTTTATAGTCAGTGTCCAAAGCCCACTAATTTCACTTGCTACAGTGCCCGTTAAACGCAAAAACAGTAGTGGTTTTTCATTACTGCATTGCGGTCGAATATCTGGCACTCATGGTGTCCACCTAGACAGAATTTTGCAGGGGACGCATACCAACGGTAAAAATGGTCAGATCGTGGCAAAAATTGTTGGAAAAATGAATTTATTTAATCTGTTGTGTGGTTCTTTCTGCCAATCGTCATAAGAAGAAGCATTGCTTCTTCAATGTAATCCACCAAATAATATTATAAGGTCTCGGCCGAACATACGAAACTTTCAACAGTAATTACTTTAAAAAGTATTGTTCTAGTAGAACTTACTTCAGCGATCTTCCATTTCCTGTGTGAGGAAGCGCGCTTCTTAGGGCGGGAGGGAACGCGTTCGGTGTTGTTAGTTTCAGTTTTAGAAGACTTCTTGGAAGGCCGAGTTTCTTTGCGGAGATTTCTGTAGATCTTGCCTGGAAGTACTTGGTAGTTTAAGATGGGTAAAAAAATTATAAATATCTTCATTTGTTTCTTTTTCAACCGTTCATCATAGCTATTAACATTTGGGCCTTTATCTCGTTTACCTTTTGATTTAACGCGACCGAAGATGAAGGCTCTTAAAATTTACATAACTACGTAGGATAGTCGAGAAAGTCCATCACTTACCACCAGGCGAGGTAGTGGTTAAACGCTTGTCTAATCTTAATAACAAAAAAAAAAAAGTCTACAAAATAATAAGGGCAGTCATCGTCGAGAATGTAGCAAGCAGTCATTGTTCAAATCTTAAAAATAATTTGAAATAAATGATGTTTGGACATGATACACATCGCCATCTAGCCCAAAACTAAGCAGAGCTAGTGTTATGGATACCAGATAACTGATAGAATACTGTAAGTATATATTTTTTTTAAAAGCATAAACAAGTAGCGTCTAGGCAAGCGTAGTGCAGGACGACCTCTGGCAAGATGGAGTGATGATCTGCATGTTAGCCGGCAGACAGTGGATGGGAAAAGATCGGGCTCAGTGGCACGCCTTGGAAGAGAATTACATCTAGTAGTGGGCTGCTATTGTATGATGCTGATGATGAAGAAAGTGGTACATACTCTGATCCTTCCTCCATTGCTTCTTGCAGGTGAAGGTGTCATCAGGGCCAATAACTAGGAAGTTCCGGTCACCGACCTGCAGTGTACACGGCTCAAACACATTCAACAGCTTGAGGTTTTTCAGCTCCTCACCTGTATAAGACATAGAGATTAAAGACCAACCACACATCATTTGGATAGATAAGTTAGTGTTTCTTCTTCGATCATGCTCAATACATACAAATTTTGTATGGAAATCTGCCATAGCTTTAGATTAGGGGCCGAAAAAAACATTGGCTACTTTTTATCTATCTTGCTGCTTATAAAGAATTCAGAAAGTGATAGTTTTCTGGCCTCAACAAAGCGTGAAAGAAAATGAGAGAGGAAAGTCAAGGAAGTAAACCATTATTATAATATAAAATATATTGGATTGGACCTGACTGACTGACAGACGACGTACAGGCCAAACCACGAATTTAGAGACTTGAAACTTGGATGGACGTCAAGAGATGAAAGTGAATACTAACAGCTTTTGTTGTTAATTCGCAACGCAAACGAAGATGCGGGCGTCAGCTACTGTTGAATATTCCTCTTAATAAGAAGAGAGAGTATAGGCCAGTCAAATAAGAGGTCAACCTCGGAATGAGAGATAATAAACTGTAAACTCCTATACACCTTTTTGAACACCAAAATAAAGCTGTATAAGAGTTTGCAGCTTATTATCTCTCATTCCGAGGTGAAAACCTAATTTGATCTGGCCTTTAACCATGTCTGTATACTAACCTTCAACAAGGAGCTTCGGCTGTTGAGAGGCGGGCACATCAGACGGCAGAGAGGTACTAAGAGCGCGGCACTGCCAATGAACGCTAACACTCTCCGTCTTAACAGACTCCACAGTAAACTGAAACAATGAACCTTACTTAAAACCTTGCGAAGACACATGTCTACAACAAAAAATAGCAACCAAGAGATAAAAAAATATCTCTGTCAAGGCGACTAGTCTACCTTATGATCATGCATCTTGTGTTTCCTAGCCGCTTTCATTTCCTTGGTAATGTGCAGCCAGTTGGCGTTTTCCAGTGAACCCAGCGGTCCGTAGACCACCTGCCCGGGGTAGAACTCTGAAGACTGATACGGGGTGGACCGGCGACGGCGCATAGAGTAATCTTCGAGAGGACAGGAGTCTATGTCGGGGTATTCGAGGCGGGAGCCGTCGGAGGAAACGAGACGTAACTTGCTGTGCACCGCCTGCAAATTGTGGGATTTCAGACAATGTTCAGATATTATAGGCTTTATTCTGATGGGGGTTATGCAGTAACCCCGCTGCCGTGATCTGACTAAAGAAATTATTTCAAATGTTAGTAATTGGTTGGCACTATCAATGTTGATTCCCTTTTTTAGTAAAACATACGTCAATCGACCCACCAACACTACCGATCAATATTTCCATCAACAAAAATTTACTTATCCATTGTCTGTATTCAACTATTCTTGGAGTATTTGCAACGTCTGAATGAAAAAGTCGTTAAAAATCAGATCAGAAAAAATAATCAGAAATCAAAAGCTTTCTCGTTTGACTTATTGTAATTATTATAAAAAAGCTGCATCACAAATGTCTTGATTAGAGAGAAATTACATTCTTCTGATTATTATTTTTATTATTTATGATACACAACACAGGCAGCTTAAAGCTGATGTGTATCTTGATTATTTTTTGTCAGTGCACTTTAAATGTTTGACCAGTCTATATTTGAAAGAGTTCACTGAGGGGGCACTAACCACTGTCTGTGGCAACTTGTTCCAGTCTAAAGCAATTAATTTTTTTTTATTAAATGTTCTTTAGTCAGAGCATGGCAGTACATGCATAGTTCCCCCAACCCAACCTTACCTCAACCAGCCCCACTCCTTTAATGGTACGAGCCCTATTGGATTGCTGCCCCAAGAGAGGTTCCATGCCTTGCCCCTCGTTGTTAAGCTGCAAGTTAATCTTAGGGATCTTTCAAGAAGTTTATGAAAGGCAGGCAAAAAAAGCAAGTGATATCCTGAGATTTCCACATTGACCATTAGTTTTGGCAGTCACAATGTTGACCATTTCATTGTGTAATAAACAATTTCTTTATTTTTTAATTTATCACACAACAGAATAGCTTCAATATCGCCAAGATTATTATCAGTACTGTACAGTAAGTGTAACAAAACTTAGGAGCTTTAAGTTATCTGCAAGTACTAGACTGTGCCGTCACAATATCCCAATATCCTTCACTTATGTCAAAAAATACACTAAAACATTTCATGAGGGTAGTAACAAATTCATCGCAATTTATATCTTAATATATCAAAACCTCGGTCTGCCTGCCTTCCATTGTAGTGCCCTAAAGGGGCTCGCATGAGATCCTACCACTGTATGTGAATTACTGTAACCCTCTTGTAACCATGTGACAACAATACATTTATTGAGTATGGAGTAGGAGTATAATTATACAGCTATTCAAAATTGTATACTGCCCGGCCACTTCAGATAAAGGCCAACAGCCAACAGAATTGTTACTCTAACTGTATCAGCTTTTAGAAACATGCAAGTACCTAATTGGAGAAGCAAAATGATTTTTATGTTATTATACAGTTTTTTTTTTATTACAGCATAAGCAATCTACTACAATCTATATATAGGTATATTATAAAATTTACAAAAGGAAACAATTGGGCCACCCATAGACCGTTGCAAACGATCTATAGGTAGCTCAACTGCTCCAACAATACAAAGAGGCAATGCAGCCAGTATCCTCGGCACGCTGCCATCGGGTATCGAGTTGGAGCATTTGAGCTACTTATACAGTTAGTTATTTCAGTTAATATTTTTAGTATTAATACCTTATTTGAGTTTGTTGTAGTAGATATTACATTCTCATTAATCAATACTAACTGATAAGGGGCAGGCTGGGATTTTAAGGCAAACGAAAAAGCATGCAAGCTATGGTTAGTTTTGTGGAACTCTTAAAATATTTTTTTAGGTTAAAGCTATAAACATTAATATCGTCCATGGAGGCTGAAATGCATGTTAAAGGAATTTCAGGATCATTCAATCTCACCTTAGATGTGCCAACCCAAGAGTCGAGGCAGACTGCAAGGTCGGGTGTGAACTCCTCCAATGGCTGGAGTCTCTCGCTGGCCACAGACGTGATAACATGCTTTGTGCCTACAATCTGTAGGGCAGCTTTCATGACTATGTCGCGGCAGTAGCCCCGCTGGGTGTCTTTACCGGCAATGAGACGACGGACCACATCTCCAGGCATAAGTGATCGGTCCGCTAATCCCACCTAAAACAAATTCATGTTAAATATGTTTGGAGTTGTAGATCTTTTGGGTGACTGAGACTCTTTCTGTGTTGGTGGCTTAGTAGATGTACAAATCTTGTACTTTTAGGCTTCAATATTTCAATAGGTACCTATTTGGAATATGTAGGTAGGTACTGTATTGCTTAGGTAATTAATTTTATCAGTAGACAAATCTTGCCAGTGGATCATCAAGTCTTATTGTGAGGGTACTTCGTAATGAAAATTGTAACAATGAATGATGAACTTTGGTAGGTATTGATTTACCCTCAACTAGAAATAGCAGATTATCTAATAATTCTGGAATCTGGTCAGACTCAAAGGCCGAGGGGTTAGAAAACCCAGCCTGAATACTCTCAGCCACAAGATAGGTCATGCAGCTCAATGGAGCGAGCTCGGCTTCGTCAGCGCGTGAATAAAGACAATGGCACAAGAGTTACACTTACAGACTTCTCGGATATAACTCGTTCGGTGCCTGAAGGATGCCAAACCACTCTGATTTCGCCCTTTTGAATAGGAGTCTCAACGTCGCTTTCCTGGTCGCTCGAGTTAGCCTCGTAGTTCTCGAGGACGAGGCCGAACACCACTTGGCCGCGATTGTTGATTTTATACACTTCATCCTCGTAGAAATATTGAAAGTCAGTCGGAGAACCTGGATTTTGCCCCGCCATATTGACGGGAAATATCTAAAAGACACAAATAATTTTGTTTTTTACGTGATAATTCTTTCTGACAGCTGATTGCAATGTGTGGCGCATGCGTCAATAAAATGCAGCGGAAGCGCCATCTTGCGGACTCAATGCCCAATTTTATTTACGTTCCATTCTAAGCAGATTTTTATTAAACTTTATGCCAGTTTTACTAAGCGATTAATTCGGATTGTTATTTAATTTTTTTATTTCGTTTTCATATAAATTACTTTAAAAGTCAAAATAAGATTTGAACATAAATAAGCATTTCGCTCATTAAGAACAAGGAATCAGTAGGTAGGTATGTATCAGTCATCAGTACATAGGATCTAGAGCACTTAGACCCAAAATCTCAGAGCACCTTTTTGTAGTAAAAGGAACGGACCGGTTATCCTTCCTAGTAGGTAGGTACCTACTCCTACCTGAGTAGCCTTCTGGCTGGAACATTTTCTTGAGGTCACAGGTTCGAATCCACATACGCATTCCATTCTTTTGCTTAGCCACGGAGGTATCGATTTTCGAGTTCATCTTCCCTCGAATCCTTTAAAAGTGTAAAGGTAGGTAGGCAATAGTTAAATTCTTAACCCATATAGGTACATAACTTTACTTTTGCAATGATCCAACGCCATGACGAACGACTCCGTGGATAGAACCCATAACCAAAGGACCATAGTTTGATCTGCATAGGTAGGTAAGTAGAGGTACTTGTTTACAACAAATTGCTACCAAAATTTTCCTAACTTCTACTAATACATACCTACTTAGATAGAAGGTACCTAACCTACTATTGTGCCTATTTACGTTATTGCATAGCTCAATCCCTCTAGTTTGTGAATTATGCATAGTTGGGTCAGTAAACTGTAAGTAAGTAGGTAACCTAGTTATTATAGTTACGAAGTAGGTAAGTACCTAATACCTATTTACTAACAGGAACTTACGCAGGTAGGTACAAAAGTAACTGGCCAAATACGGTAAGACGATACCAAATACTTATGTAGGTAACATAAGTATTTGTTACAAACCTCAATGGTACAAACATTTTCAAGTAAGTAATAAGTAACCCAACTTGGTAACGTAAATACTTACCTTATTTTATAACATGGATCAATTTTATATCAAGCTAGTGAGCGTACTTACTACCATAAGAACTGTGGTGTGGTGACGTTAGCCAAAGACGCGATGCTATTCTAGTTCAGAGTCCAGCGGACGGATCAATACCGCGTTATCAACATAGCTGTGTAGGTGTTTACATGCGCGCGCGTAGTATACACAGAGGTCCGCTTGAATGAGGTGGTCGCGAGTCGCGAGTGTTTGTTCTGCTAATTCGTACTCAATAAAAGAAATGTGAGCACATATTGCAGCGACGATGCCGCTGCCCGAGCTCATCAAGCGAGCCTCGAGCTACTTCCTCGGTCTCGAGTTCGACGACCAAGATGAACCACTCGATTACATCGATAACGAAATCCTGTTTTGTAAGAACAACGTTTGTGTGCATCCTCCGACGGTTGCGCGGCACGAGCTCGATATCATCCACCATCCGGGCTACCTGACGGTTACGACGAAAGTGTTCACCGATCAACACAACAACACCAAACGACCGACACTCTTTCTCAACTGGATTCCTAATTCGACTCTGCGTAGGTGTCCTTCGGCGGTTGAAACAAGCCCGAGCGAGGAAATAGGATGCCCCATAAATAAAACGGCGAAACCTAAAGAAATACCCAAATCGCGAAAGGGCTCGAAGACCAAGAAAGATGCAAACAACGATAATGCGTTCTCCGATTCTTCAGAAACGACAAGTCTCACGTCGAATTCTGACAAACAGAGCATTCAATCGACGGATACGCGATACACTAACAACGATACGACAGAGCTTTCTACCAGTTCCAAACCTACAGTCAAATCTATCGATTCCAACAAGGATAATATCTTCAACAGCTTCGATAAGGAGGAATCGAGGGATGAGGTGTTTGTATACGATAAGCACGTGCGATCGCAATCAATGACTTCTGTCAATATAACTATAGCGAATCCGACTATTGAAAACGTGGATTTGACTCCTGATTCTGTATCGGGGGAGAGGTTTATCAGATCGTTGTCTATGAGCTCGTGTGATGAAGGGAATCCGAACTGGATGAGCACGCCGGAGTTCCTTGCGCTGAAGCATAATTTGGTGTTTCCGGATAGCGTGCACAGCTCTCCCGTGCCACAGAGGAAAACTCCTATGAAATGTCGAAGGTCAGATCCACTTACCTTACTTACCATTAGCTTATGTTGATAAAATACAAAAAAAATAAGTAGGTTGGCCATTTGGAAGTGGGTGCAAAGTGTAACTATATAGATAGAAAAGGTCCCACGTTGGTACTTCTTTCCTCCGTGAAGTTGGTGAATTCGCATCATAATAATGTATGTATAGACTATTGTGATATTGCTGCTCAATCACGCCTAGTCTACTGAATCGATTAAGCTTAAAGGTATGGGTATAGTTTATCCTGATAAAAAGCAGGCGAAAACGGTTATTAGCGAGTATCTAGACATAAGAACTTAATACCTAACTGCTATCGATCAATATAATGCATACACAATCGAGGTAAAAATACAAACAAAACATTGATCAGTGTTGTTTTGTCCAATGTATTGGTAAGTCTACGATAGCTTATCATCATTAAACGTTTTCAAGCCATTTTATACGGCTTATATAAAACACTACATAGGTAGGTACGTACCTACTTAATTATAACCTACCTGGGTAAAGACCTACAAAGGTTAGCAGCAATCTCTGATGCCCTAAAATGGCTTAGAATTTTAGTAATGTCAGTCAGGTTGTAATTTAGGCCTGCTAGAATACTTCAATCCATAATTGTGTTAGGAATTAAATTTCATGTACAGTGACTGTTTCTACGCTTATCGACTATGTTTCTATCACATAATCATAATCACATATGATATATGTGCCACGCATGTTCTGGTACTTACTTTCTATAAACCTCGACTGAATTCCAGCCTCTAGCCTCTCCAGGAATCTCATTAGCTCCATCAGAGTCCCGCTCGACCTTGGAACCCGGTGCGTGCCTTCCATTATTTAGAACACCCTCTACTTGGTATTTATGGAGCATTATTGACTTGAATGTCAGGATGTGGTTAGGATTATTATAACCTCCTATTTGAGTTACGGCAAGGATTTAGTTCGCTTTAGGAAATTAATCGAAATGTGTTTTGTTTAACTTACCAGATTCTCGGTAGACTTGAGCCAGATGCGCTCGTTACGACTGTTCTTCAATGACGACAACTGCACGTGTGGCCAACTGGTAGTGGCTTCTAGAGAATCTCAGTACAAAATTCTACATTTCCATCATGGGGGTTTGGATCATCTGGCACAGGTCTTGCACCGGTGGCATTCGTTGTTGCACAACATAAAACTTACTCCAGGTAAAAGCAATTTCCCTAGATACATATATTGTAAAATGTCCAAATCTACACACTCACGTAGCAAGTGCTATTACAGGTTCAGAAGAGCCGAACTTACCTTACCGTCATTTTATGGTATGCCGTCCAGAAGTACAAAAATCCGAGCAGCATCCAGAAGAAGGAAAAGTCCCAAATATAAGCCCCGAACTTTTCTACGAGAAAGTCATGAATGCGAAAGGCGTGATCGAAGATGATCTGTTCTTGAGGAAATGTGTTTTCTTCGGGGGACTAGACAAAGAGCTTCGCAGAGAAGTGTGGCCGTTTTTGCTGCACTGTTATCCTTACAATTCAACGTACGATGAAAGAGAGATCATCCTACAAATGAGAGCAAGAGAGTACGAAGAAATTACAACTAGAAGAGTTGAGAAGTTGTCACCGGAACAGCATGCACTGTTCTGGAAAAACGTTCAATGCGTGATAGAAAAGGATGTAGTTAGAACTGACAGAGGAAATCCTTATTACGCCGGCGAAGATAATTATAACGTAGAGATAATGAAGAATATTCTATTGAATTATGCGGTGTATAACCCAGTTCTCGGGTAAGTCGATAACGTATATCCAAGGCGATCATTTGTATCCTTGCCGGTTCAAATGTATCTAAGGATTTTGAATGGTTCGTTGACGAAGTTTAACTAATGATAACGTAATAACTCGGCTATATTTTTTCAGATACACACAAGGTATGAGTGACCTTTTAGCGCCGGTTCTGTGTGAAATAAAATGTGAAGCGGAGGCGTTTTGGTGTTTCGTGGGGCTCATGCAGAGGACGATATTCGTCTGTACACCCACTGACAACGATATGGATATCAATCTAGTAAGATTTTTTTACCCTCTATACGATTTAAAAATCGTTTAATGGCTTTTACCGATGTAGACTTCTTAAGCTTAAGATTGGGATGATAAAAGGGGTTTCCCGGGGTATATATATGGACGTGAAAGATCTATAAATAAGGATATGTTGCAGAGTTATCTACGAGAACTGATTCGCCTAATGCTGCCACATTTCTACAAACATTTAGAAAAACACGTTGATGCTATGGAGTTGCTATTTTGTCATCGTTGGATACTGCTGTAAGTGAAATCATTGTCACCTATTATAAAAAAAAAACTTTATTTTCCTTTAACACTACATACTTTACTAATTAAAAAGTTTTATAAATATTAATGCTCAATTTCAGTGTAAGGACCGCCTGTGGAGGTAAAAGCCTCCTCCAAGGTTCTCCAATTGATTCTATCCCTTGCTCTTCTTGGCCAGAGTTTTCCGGCCACCATTACGATGTCGTCACTCCATCTTGTTAAAGGTCGTCCCTTTCTTCTTTTTGTGCCTCTTGGGTCCCAGTTTGTCAGTGTGTGGGACCATCTGTTGTGGTTCATCCTTTGGACATGGCCCGCCCATTTCCATTTAAGCCCTAAAACTCCTTGCACTACATATTTAGCTTTAGTTTTTCTTCTTATAATTTAGTTTCTTATTTTATCCTTTAGTTTTACACCTACTTAAATAACTTCTCTCCATCGCTCTTTGACATACTCTTAGTTTTTCTTGGCTTTTTTTTTTTTTTTTACAACTTACCTATTACTGGTATTATATTGCCTTCCCTTTGTTTAATGACAAGTCTTTATCAATGTCTTATGCCTACTGGATTAATGATGAATGCAATTGCAATGAGCGGCCTTATCACAAGGCAGTGATTTAGTATACCATTGACTCTCTGTCCTTAAATGTTCCAATAGTTACATGAAAATAAAAATGAAATAGTTTATTTGCATACGATACCGCATGCAGCAAAAGAAATTATAAACAAATGAAAAAAAAACCTAAACAACACACAGACAGGGTGGCGCAAAAAGGTCCTCGACTCAGCATAATGTTGAAGTATATCAACCAAGGCTGGTCTTCCGACGAAGCCGGTTGTTGACGTTGTTACATTACACCTACCTAATTCCTTCTCCCTGCCTCTATTTCAGTTGTTTTAAGCGCGAGTTTACCGAGGCAGTTGCATTACGAATGTGGGAGGCCTGCTGGTCAAACTATCAGACGGACTACTTCCACTTGTTCTTGTGTCTGGCCATCATCGCTGTCTATCAGGACGACGTCATCGCCCAGGACTTGAATACTGATGAAATGCTACTGCACTTTAGTTCTTTGGGTAAGTACACGTAGTACATTATGAAGAATATTTTAACTATGAAGAAGGAATTCCGTTAAACTTTTAACTTTGTAGATCATTAAATCAGATAAAATGTTTATTTATTTGTTGGAAGACCAACGGCTTGAGAAACCAACTTACTTAAGGCACGGAGGAACAAAGTAGCAAGAACAAAGTAGAAAGCTTAAGGAAATCATCAAGGCAAATTTCCATACGAAATGTTTCGGACAAATACTCAAAACATCTTGTATGGAATTCGGATTTGAGGATTAGCCTTAAATCTCTCTGGGATGGATCAGCCAAGTACCAGCTCGAAGCCCTGGATTCCATTGAGCAACGTGCAATCAGGCTCATTGGCGATCAATCGCTTGTGGAGGCCAACTTACAGAGCCTCGAACACAGGCGGCGAGTTGCGAGCCTTTCGGTCTTCTACAAGATTCACTTCGGAGAGTGCGCGCAGGAGCTACACGATCTAATCCCGCCATCTCCCTTTTACCACCGTACTAGCAGGCGCACGGGGGGGTACCACCCCTATCTCGTAGACATCCCACGAACTCGAACCAAGCGGTTCGCATCCACATTTATGGTGCGCACCAGCAGGGAGTGGAACTCGCTGCCGGCGTCTGTTTTTCCGACACACTATAATCTTGGAGTCTTCAAATCAAGAGTGAATAAGTTCTTACTAGGCAAGCGTGCTTCATCCTCGACCACACCGTCACTTACCATCAGGTGAGGTTGTGGTCAAATGCTTGCCTATTCCATATAAAAAAAAAAAAAAAAAAAAAAAAAAAAAAAACTAGATAAGTT
Organism: Lobophora halterata; assembly: GCA_932526365.1. NCBI lineage: Eukaryota > Metazoa > Arthropoda > Insecta > Lepidoptera > Geometridae > Lobophora > Lobophora halterata. The sequence goes on from OW052012.1 coordinate 8,341,582, forward strand.
ATAGCCAATTACAGGTATTAAATAAAATCTTTCAAGATGATAAGATTATTGGCAATTTTGGATAACTTTGTTTGTTTGGGTTTCTTAAAAGAGGCACTAGCTAGAGTAAACGTTGCTCTATCTTATTATTATTTAGGTAAGTCGAAATACTAAAAAAAAAAAAACTTTTTGCACTTAGGATTTAATGCACGGGGTATAGAAATTGAAGCCAGTTTTTCAAGGATCCAAAGTCTCGATCGATTAGTATATTTATCTAAATTCAAACCGGCTATGAGTCGTAAATAATATTTTTCGCTCCCATTCCAGCAATGTACATGGACGGCCGTCTGATCCTCCGCAAGGCCAGAGGTCTCTTGCACCAGTTCCGTCAACTGGTCAGGATCCCCTGCACCCTTGCTGGGATGTGCCAACGCTGTGGCCCCGGCATCTGGGACTCCACTCACAGACCCAGTGTGGAATGTAACGGCGCGCACGATATATGCCAATATGCTGTTCAATAAGATGCTGCTCACAGATATATAATATATTCTTGATATACAACACAAGTTTTCAATTACCAAAAAAACTTAAATGGGCAATGCAGACGTTGAATACATACTACGTGTTATCTGTGCAGTCAGTATTTTTGGTTACTACCTACATAATAACTGAGTTACAGCGGGGTGAGTGCGGCCCCCGAGCTGAGCTTTTGCGAACTGGCTCGAGCAAGGTACCCGAGTTTGTTAAATAATTAATGAAAATTCAATAATTAATTTATCAATGACGCGTACCGATTGATGCAAGGCCATAAAAATACAACTAACGGTAACGTATGTCCAATTTATTAAAGTTTTTTTTTGCTATATATCTGTGTTCAGTAACGGCAACCGATTGTGCGTTTTTTGGTAATTAAAAACTTGTGGTGTATATCTGTGATGATGCTAGTCTAATATACCAAAGGAAACTAAATTTTACGACGAAAATACCGATTTAGAAATATACTGAGTTAGAAAGAATTAATTGGATTTTTACAAGGCTATGTTATTGTATCTTTTGAGACTGACCATCAAAATGTCTCAAAGTGAACGAGCATAAACATTGAGTTAGGGTATTCGATGGGAGCTAACTCAGCATTTACCTATATGATTGGAAGCATCAATTATATTGGGGCTTTAAGATTGTCAGTGGAATCGTATGTAAGATTATTGAGGTTAAATGGTACAAAAATATTGTAAGTACAAAATGGCAGCATTAAGCTTGACAAAATGTTTGGAATGGATATGGCTAAACATATCAACCACAAGCTATAATACATTTTCTCTATACGCTTTAGAAAATATTTTATAGAAAATTGTTTAATAAAGTACATCAATGTTGAAAGCTTTTCTATTTGTAGATACAATTAGATAAAATAGATTTGTAAATTGTCACGATGTTAACAATTATTACGAGCGAAAGCGATTACGTAGGATAGATTATTTTTTGTTTCATTGTTAACCAATATAATATTGTCTACATTGTTACCAAATGCGTTAATGTACCGTACCTGAAAAAAACGTATATTTTTACCTACACTATCAACAGGTAAGTTATTATAGTAGCTAATCTTATTTTAACATGGATATGAATTATCTAACAATTGTTGAAGATTTGGCTTCAAATGTGTAGATGCTTTTCTTTGAAAAATATGCGCACCTTAGTATTTAGTTTCGCCTTTACAAACATAATGGTTTTAATGTTATCTGATCTCATGGACTTAAATGAATTTGGTAGGTAGCTTGATGATAAAATCTCTGTGATTAAGTTGAAATATTTTTGTAAGAAGTCAAAAGATGTTGATGAGCAAAACATTGATAACTATGTTATACATACATACGTTTTATATTATTGTATTTACAACGAAATAACACTAACTAGAAATAACCTAACTATGACAAAGTATGTTTGAATATAATAAATATAAATTAATAAATGTCTGCGTAACGCTCGAGGGCATAGGGTAGGAGCACTGGTTATGTAAGTTATCTACTTATAATTCATTCATAGGAACCAAGTAATATCGATACGATTTTGCTCATCAATGGAATCTTAGCTTACGACACTTTATTTTTGCATCTTGTGAATGTTCCTGTGATACGTAGCGATGATCTGCTTGTAATTATAATGTTGTATGTAATTAAGTATGTATGTACTATATGACATATTCAAAATAGCCATATCTTATTAGAAGTAAAATGTTTAACAAGCATGGAGTTTTGTTTTATTGATCACAATGGTAAACTATTAAATATGGCGTAACATTTTAGGGCGCAAAAAGGACAAATGCTGCAACTCATCCAATTCGCATTATGAGGAATTGCATTAGACATCTGTTTACAAGTATTGTTATGTAGGTAGTGTACATTCATCTTATAACCAGCTGGCCGGTCATGAAGTAAGACGCTTAACGCTACCTGACCTTTTAACAAACAGGGAACCACAGACAGTTTTGTAAGTATCGTGTTTTCTATTTTCATTCCGGTACCTAACTTGCTTAGCGTGGATTGTTTAGTACTATCCAGTATCGGTGCCGGTTAACCCGAGCACACACGTCTATCTATAAATACACAACTCGTCTCGGGTTGGTTGATAATTTACGATAACGCTCAACACAAACGCGATAAAGTTTGAACAGTCAATTTACTCTGAACGCAATGACATTAGCGAAGAGTCTATTAACCGTGCTCACAGTTACGAGAGCCCATTCTATGATGGCAAAATCATTACCGGAGAGCATGAAATCCGTCGGGCTTTACAAGTATTTGCCTATAAGCGACACGCAGAGTCTGATAGACTTAGAAGTTCCGTTGCCGACGCTGAAGAAAAACGATGTTTTAGTCGAAGTGAAGGCCACTGCTGTGAACCCTATCGATGTAAAGCAACGCGCTCCGAAGCCAAACGTGGAAACCCAGCCGAGGATTCTAGGATGGGACGGATCCGGCGTCGTCGTAGCTACAGGAGAAAAGGCAGACATCTTCAAGACAGGTGACGAAGTGTTCTTCACCGGCGATTTGAGGAGAAACGGATCGAACGCTCAATATGTCGCTTTGGATCAGCTTTTGGTGGGTACAAAACCTAAATCCTTGACATTCGAACAAGCAGCCGCTTTGCCCTTGACTGCCGTAACCGCAACCGAGTCATTGTTCGACAGATTAAAGCTGACAGACAACGATAAAGGAAAAACAATTCTGATTATAAACAGTGCAGGCGGTGTTGGTTCTGTTGCATGTCAGTTAGCCAAGAACTTCGGCCTCAATGTAATCGGAACAGCATCTCGCACTGAAACCGTTGAATACTCTAAGAACCATGGAGCTGATATTGTGCTAAACCACACTCAAAATCTACTACCACAACTGGAAGCGAATGGGTATACAGAGGGCGTAGAATTGATTTTGGTGAACTACGACCCGTTCCCGTATTGGGATACTTTGATGAAAGCGATCAAACCACAAGGAAGAATATGTCTTATTGTAGATAGCAGTGGATTGGTTGATATCACACCGCTAAAAGACAAGAGCGTGACTCTAGCGTCTGAGAGTATGCTGACACGAATTAAGTACGATACTAAAGATAAGTTTAGACATCACGAGATACTCCAACAGGTATCCAAGTTGGTGGATGAAGGAAAATTGAAACATACGTTGACGAAGACGCTTTCGCCTATCAACGCTGTGAATTTGAAAGAAGCACATAAGCTTTTGGAAGAGAAACGTTTGATTGGGAAGCTTGTGTTATCTGGATTTTAGATCTTGTAAGAATGTATGTATGTATTTAGAGGAGTTATATATAAGTCTTTGTTTGGTATTGGTTTATTTCATTTTTTACAAAATGGTTTCGTAGCTAACCTGCCTGAAAGCTGCAAGACAAGATTCTACGCGTTGTTTGGCAAAATCAAACAGATGTTTTTGACGCTCTCGGTATCGCTTGCTAAGTTTTGTGACAAGCAATGGCAAAATCGTATCGATATTACTTGGTAACTATGAATGAATTATAAGTAGATAACTTACATAACCAGTGCTCCTACCCTATGCCCAGGAGCGTTACGCAGACATTTATTAATTTATATATGGAAGCCCGGCAGGGCTCCCACCAAGTCGAGCAAAAAAGTGGCCCGGCCGTTCAGTACCCAAGCAGGCATTGTATAAACACGGTATATTTGAAATTTCATTCAATTTGAACCAGTAGTTTAAGAATTATAACTAGTCAAAATTCTTAATTTTGTCACTGACTGACTGACTGACCGATCATCAAAAGTCTAAGGCACTTCTAGCAGACATAGAAGCTTCAATTAGAATTCAATTAGTGTTTAGTGTATAAATCAAGGAAAATCTAAAATATTTTGTAATATCCGTCCAGATTTCTAGATACACCAACTGCATAAATAACTTTGTAATCCCATATAAATGTATGGGATTACAAAGTTACATTTGCAATTAATGAATTAGCTTACCTGTATATGTATAATTTAATGGAATAATAGGTGTAGATCATCATCATCATCAACATCAACCTATACCGTAAAAGAAAAAGAGGAAGACTACCTACAAAAAGAAATGAGAACACTAAGCCGGTTACTTTATTAATTCCCTACTTAAGGGACCTACTTGTCTTTAGTTATTACGTAATTAGCTAACCTAACAACATCTTTTATTGACCATTATGAATATTAAATATCTTTTATGTTTTAAATAAAATAGATTGACTTGGCAATCGCACTAATCAATCTTATTTCATATAATAATTGTATTACTTGTGAGATACATTGTGTTTTATGCGATGGCCAAGTCAATTTATTTTATTTAAAACATAAAAGATTTTTAATATTCAAAATGGTCACTATAAGATGTTGTTAGGTTAGCTAATTACGTAATAACTAAAGACAGTGGGTCCCTTAAGTAGGGAATTAATAAAGTAACCGGCTTGGTGTTACATGGATCTCAGAAATGTTTACGGTAGAAAGCGAGACTTGGTACTTGGACATAGGATTTCGTGTCCTGTTAATAAAAGGTACAGTACGGCCATTGGATCTAGGCCGGCTTGAAGTAAGGCTACGATACGCGACACGAACACCAAAAAATGCTGACGTGAGACGGAATAATTCTGCGCTGAACTTCAAGCCGGCCTAGATCCAACGGCCGTACTGTACTTCAAATCTTAAGCTACCTTATCATTGGATAAGGCTAAGAATTTGGTGTAGTCAGGTTTGAGCTATTTTACTTTTAGCTGCTATCATTTTGCAGGCACTTAACCTATCATTGAAAACAAATGTATCAAATCAGCAAAGTTTTTATTGCCTCCTTAAAAATCCGATGTAAGTGACAAAAAACAATACTTACCATTGCCAATTAAGGTAAACAAAATCATAGTAATTCTACTACAATGGGTACTTCAGTTTTCAGGGAAGCTTAGTGGATTTTTGCTGAGCACACTGGGATCAAATTCCTGGCCTAGGAAGGGGGATCCCGGGGCATTCCAAGCCTTCTTCAGCACCTCAACGTTGCGCATTTCGTCGCTCGTCGGAAGACCCTTCAATTTCCTCTCTTGATTCCATTGAAGCTCTCTCACCTGCAACATTGGAGTCAATTTAGATTTCGATCAACTAATTAAATCATTTAATTGTATCAAACAAGGGTCATAAGGATCTTAGCTATTAAAAATGGTGTTGCCAGCATCAGCATATTTTTAGACAGAAATTGGGGTCTTTGATCAATAATAGGGTTTTTCTTTATTAATTCTAATTTAGCTAAGAGGTTACAAATTGTCTGCACTATCTACTATCTCTCACTAAGAGGTGTATTGTGCATTGAGTATGCAATAATGTGCATATACAGAGACATTACGGAACAGTGCGAACAAAAGAATAATAATAGTTGTGATTCGTAAAAAAAATAACAGTGCTTTTGCAAGTAGGTAAGCTAGGTAAGCTTACCTTATCTATGTGGTCTTGGGGAAGTTCATCTAAAGGTCTGGAACAGTCTATTTTGTCCAGATCTATTGGTTCTTCGGAATTTAAGAATTTGTTCCACCATCTCTCTTGGACTTTGTCTGTAATTTATAAATAAAGTAATTTTTAACATGTTAAAGTTTCACGCTAGTATAAAAAAAACTTCAAACTATGTATATTAATGGATTACTCCTGACTGACTGAGGCTAAACCAGTGGACGTAGAGACTTGAAACTTGGAAGATGCCATCGTCAAGAGCTGAAAGCGCCGTAATATTAAAGAAATCTTGTAATTTCGCATCGCAAACGAAGTTGCGGGTGTTAACTAGTAAAAATAGGGACTTAACTTTGTCACTCATAAATCACAATGTATAAATGTAACTCATCTTAATATCATTATCTAGTATCGAGTTTTATTAACTGTCTGTGACTTCACATTAGTGAGATTTTAGTGATGGGATATTATATGTGTGCTACTCGGGCGAGTAAACATGACACCTGGCTGCCACGTGGCTCGGAACTTGATAACTTCCCCCGCTGCCCTGCGCGGCGCCCTATGTGTTTCTTTTTCCTCTAATAGCGAAGCCTTATCATTACCAAGTATAACAGGACCTCTTATCTAAAGCTTCTCTATCAAGATTATCCAATTCCATGCTGTTTTTTGCACAAACGTCATTCGAGCCAGGTGTCATGTTTATACGCCCGAGTAGTAGCTCTGTTCTGGTCATGGGCAAGCACCATCTTTTACCATAGTGTCTTGCTCGTCTTATCACTTCTATTTTAATTCATTTTTGGTACCCAACCTAAATGCATCAATAGTTTTCCTTCGCTGATGCTCCAAAAGCTGTCTAATGTCTTGATCTTCCAAGGTAAGGAGTCTTTTATGATGATATCACCATTTTTTTTAATAACTGACACATCACCTGAGTTAATGGTTACTTTTAAATCTTTGGATGACTTCATATCGGCTGGCAGTTTTACTGTCACATCTGGAAAGATATGAAATTAGGATTTATTAATAAAATATTGGATTCAAAGGGGTCAATGCACAATACACCCCACAGCGGGACGTCAGTGCAGACCACATGTAACCCCTTCCCCAAATTTAGGATTTGAAAGACAGGAATTTTATAAATACCATTTTATTAAGTAATATGAAACTAATGTGATTTGCTTCGCATAAGTTGTAAAAGCAAAAGTATAACTTTTTAAGTATAATCCATGTTTGTTCATAAGAAAATCTACCAAATTAAGTGTTATTCTGTTGAATTTCTTGATATTGGTAGATACTAATTTAAATTTTATTATCATCATCATCCGCTGTCTGACTTGACTTACTGCACCGATAGCACGGACTGGGGATAAAAATTTTGTCCCCCGTTTTTATCCCTCTTCCAGTCAATTTTATCCCTTGGTGGATAAAAACGGGGGACTAAATTTTTAGCCCCAGTCCGTGCTAAGCCTGCTGCTGGGTAAAGGCCTCTCACCACTCTCGCCATTCCACCAGGTGCTGTGCTAAGTGGGTCCAAGTTCAGCCCACGACACTTACAATATTATCGACCCATCATCATCAGCCTATCGCAGTCCTCTGCTGGATATAAACCTCTCCTAATGAGTGCCATTGCGCCCTGTCTTCAGCTTGCTGCACCCACCTTCTACCTGCAGCCTTTCGCAGAATGTCCTCACCTGGCCAGAGGGCGTCCTATACTATGTTTGCCGATTTGGGACCCACCTTGCTCAATTTCAATTTAAATTAATAACATATCATGTTTTTATTACAAGTTATAATATTATTTAAACTTATTTAATCTGTTTAGGTCATGGGCAGGTATGATCTATTACTAGCATCTAGCTAGCTTGTCTTATCACTTTTCACATAAAAATAATTATAAAATCAGTTAGTCTAAGTAGAGATGCTTGTTTAAAGGAATTGCTTACCTAGCTCCATGATAGTTTGAGCCCAACAATACTGTTCCCTATCAGCGCCATTGTAAGTTTCACTATTTTTCTGTGTTGGTATCATCGGTGGCTTATAATCATCGGGAATTATATTACTTTCAGATTTTTCTGATAAAACTGTTTCTTGAGGGTCCGTTTTGGCATTTGTTGGCATTGTGTTGTCATCAGGGGGCTTAGAATATGCATGGTCACTTACTGACTCTTCGTATTCGTCAATGTTATCGCCATCAGCTATAACTTCGACCTCCTGAGCGACTGTGGAGCACATAATCTCATTGTTTACATCAGTCGGCTTCCGTGCTCCGTTAGGCGCCTTTGGGCTCTTGGGGTCGCAAGTTCTTAGTACTTTAATCACCAACTCCTCAGCTACACCGGGAGGGAAACCCATATTCTCGTAGGGGCCTTCTGGTACATAGTAAAAATCGGTGCTGAAACAATGAAACAAAAGAAATAGAAGTTAAGACGGTTTCGACAACTTTATCTTACTCTCATAAATAATGTAGATATTGTTTTAGTACATTTCTGGTAGATTTGACTGTTAATGCAAAGAAAAGAGCGATGCAACTAACCGTCTTGCCAGAAAGTTGAATATAGTCGATAAAAACCCCAATATTGATTTTTCATTTACTAAAATGGAAGCTAAAACATCGTCGTACTTCGTTACAACATTATCTTGGGACATTTTGAATAAATATTTGATAAAATCCTGCAAAATTCTTGAAATCTTTTTTTTTTTTTTTTTTTTTCAAAGAACCTAAGTTCTTTAGTTTTGGCTTCACATCAAAGGTATATAGCCAGTGTCAAGTAATTGGAGAGATTATTTTGTCATAAGTCAGAGTCGATAAAAGTCAAGTCATGCCCCTGTAAAGTAGTGGTGGTTGCGACTTTACTAGAGGCTTCTATGGAGTTTTGGAGGCAACACGAAAAGTCACGTTTTACAGCATTACACTATTCACCAACACTCATACACGTTCACGAGCACTAAATGGATAAAATACCACCGTTTTTACACATAAACACTCAAAGTTATACAAGTTTTGTCAATTAATTTAATGCCGCCAATGTGCCATTTTTCACGTTCCCGCCAAAACTCCTCTTGAAATCTTATTTTTAAGAATGAATAGCAAATGAATAGAAAACCAACTTTGCAAACATGACAATAACATACAGTGTAAACAGGACATTGATATAAATAAGCAAGTTTTAAAAAACACAATTGGTCATCAACGCTTCGACCTTGTGGGAAGCGTGGTAAGGGTCGAGGTACCTCTTCACCCTGGCTTCAACTTCGGGAGCTACTACCCCCGAGTCTCTGGGCTTTGCTCCTCTAGTTGTTTTTGCAAGTTTTAATGAACATTATTTCAAACATGACTACTGTCACAACTAAAAGTGACAGAAGATTATTTTAGTACATTAGAAAGAGATAAAATTTATGCAACATTATTTCTCATCCATCTAAATTGCCCGTTCTCTGGAACACAATCAATGTTGCCAGCTGTGAACTTTATATTTCAAAAATAAAAATCTACCAAATTGGAAGTATTTTTAGCTGCTGGTAATAAAAACTGGTTTTTAATTTACATTCCCGCCACTTGGCAGCGCTACTTCACTTTCGAAAGTTTCATATCCGCAAGAGAGCGGCAAGGCAAGGCGACGCGAAGTAGGCAAAGAAGTCGCGCGCGATCTCCGTACGCTGCAGGCGATGACCGCAATCGTAGAAGTTTTAATAAAAATATCGTGAGTGTGCCCGTGTTATCCGTTCGAAAAGTGTTCACAAAAATGCTCTATAGGTGAACTTCGGAAAAGTGTTGTGGCTGTGTTGAAATCTTAGTTCTTCTATCTGTAACTGATTTTTAAAGGTTTCAAAAATGCCTTGCTCGGCTGTAACTTTGTCTATAGCGACCATTACGGCAATCGTGGCCGCTGCTTTGATGACAATCGCATTCTCGACAGATAACTGGCTCTATATCGAAGTAAAACGCAGCAATATTCAGGTAAGGAAGACTTACATACATAAATATGCACACCAGAGAAAAATTAAGTGCGTGTTATTACTTAGTTAAAAATAATATCATGTTCCTACCATTGTGTAAAATTTATTACTTATTTTATTTTTATTTAGACTATTAGATACTATTTAATTTAGCCTAAAACTGAATAAAAAATTCTACCCTCATTTTGTTAGTAGAAAGATTAATTAATCATTTGGTACCTACTTTGGTACTCATAGTGCATGCATGACACAGTGCTTGTTAGTTACTTACCTTCCCGTAAATTTTCCTATGTGCCTTTACTAAAACTTTTTTAATGCTTGTAGTAAATAACTTTATTTACAGCATCCTTAACCAACAAACTCTTCTGTTATCTACTAACAAGAATCAGCATAGAAAACCAAGACATAAAGAACCTACTTACACATACTATCAACATAATCACGGAAGAGAAACAAGTGCCTGCATAAGCCTTCTTACTACTAACCTACTAATCTAAAACGAAAACAATGAAGGAAGCATACCTACCAGAAAATAATTAATCAAGAACACGACCAAAAGCTTGCAAAGTGCACAACAGCACCATTTCTGCTGCCTTACCTACTTTACTAATAATATAAATCATTGTCATATCATACACTGTTTGTTTTTTAAGTCATAAAGCTTGCCTTGTAGGATTCCCTTTACCTACGCCACTTGGATTTGGTAAACTAATGAACACTCTGAACGGAATCTATGGGATAGCGTGGTGTGGTGTGGTAGCTTTGTTTCAAATTATCGATAAAAATCATTGTAGCACGTCTCGTCCTTCCCGAGGCCCCGTTATAGCAGACACGTTACGCATAAATATGCACGTATTTAATGGCACGAATGTGTGTGTAACTGTACTATTCCGTGAGCCAACTCTACCCACCCGGACGTGGAGATAAAGAAATGATGGACGATTACAATCTCCTATCTAGCTAAAGAAACTATAGACTGCATCAAGCATCAAACGTTTCAAAACATTTGAACAGTTTCAGACACTTGTTGACAAAAACTGGAACTTCTCATGCTTAATTTGCTTGTTATGTTTGAAGTTTCTATCTGGCAGGGTCTGGTTTCTTTTTCTCTCAAGTCGGGGTCAGAGTTTTTTGTAAAGCAACTGGTTCGACAGAGATCTGCCTACATGCCGCCTTGTCTTTTTTGCCTCGTTTTTTGAAGGTTCGCATCGTACGTGATTTCTATTAATAGCACGGTTTTAATTCATTTTGAAATCCATTAGCTTGAATAAGTTTTGTAAGGATTCAAGTTGGTAATTAGGTATTTTCCTAACCGTTTGTCAAAATGCCCCTATGCTTAGCTAATCTTTGTGAAGCTAATCTCAGGAGAGGTAGAACTATTTATTCAATCATAAAAGCTTATACCGAAATTAAAAATTCTTCTTGTTATTATCATAATACGTGTGAATATTTAGGCTTTTGCAGGTAATGTTAACGAATAGTTGCATAACTGTCTAAGACGACAAACATTGGAAAGCTTGAGAGAAATCGATCGTGAAAGTGACGAAATCTGTGTGAGAAGATCTAATGCATGTGAAGTTGTATTCACTTAATGCGTAAAATAAATAACCAGTGTGGTTGCCGTAATCTGAGTAAACTCACGACGGACAAAATCAAATAAAAGAAAAGTAGATAATGAAGATGAGCTCAGATATATTTGAAGCGTCTTTGTATACAAAATAGAATATCTTAACTTAATCAAAAAAAGGTAGGATCTACCTTACCTAGAAGTTGTAGTTCCGCTCAATGGGTTGAAAATAAATTTGATAGACTTTGTTTATTTTGTTACCTGCAGGTACCGGATGTTGAACTCACTAAAGTAAACAGTACAAAACGATCTGTCTGATACCATATTTTGACAGTTTGCTTGCTGCTCCTCGTAGCCCGATGATGATTATGCTTATATTTTTTCTGTATTGTACTTATTACGCTTGATGGCGCTGTCCTAATTGGCTAATGATCGTACGACCAAACGATGCGATTTGGTCGTACAATGAGATGAAATACACTAATATCTTCAGTGTCCTAATTGGCATTGTATGATCGTACGATCATTCATATGGCTAATTTTTATCGCGCGACCAAATCGCATCGTTTGATCGTACGATCAATCCCAATTAGGAAACCGCCGAAGGATACTAATTTTATGAAGAAAACCTCATATCAATTAACAGCAAATTAATGAAAATCGCTGTTCGAAGAAATACGATGTCTTCCAAGATGCGTTGACAATAGGCGATTATATTGCGGAAACCCGCTTTCTTAGCAATACAGGCAAACTACACCCATTTCTCACGACTTTTGTTGGTTTTTATCATTTTTCCGCTTTCGTAAATACCTAAGGAAACTTAATAAAAAGCGCCCTTTTAGAGTGCAATAGGTAGCTAAGTACTTATATCAAAATGTATGTTGATCTTAATTTTTTTTAATACTTATTGTTTTTTTTACTTGAAGTAAACTTAGAAGATTTAAGTTTTCTAATAGTAAGTATACCTATATACTTAATTGATATACCTATCAATGTTTGTATAAAAATCTACTCCATGATAGATACTTGCCCAACTAGTTGCGGATATTGCATGGTCAAGCGCCAATGCATCGTCTAATAGCAGGCTACATATTCTGTATAACCACTGAGTTTACCACGTCTGAAGTCTGAGCTAGGAACTGATCGGACCATTATTACATTCCCTGTTCCAAGCGTATGTTAGAACCGGGAGTTTTTGTATACTTTTTATAGAAGTGCATGTTGCAGTTAGGTATTTGAAGGAATTTAACCGATCGATGCTCGCTTATAAAATATTAGCAAATACAAAATTGGCCATAAGGCCAACACCCTCATTCAAATATCAAATAAAGAAAAACATGAGATCCATGCTATTCATCTAAGAGATACAAAAGTTTCGTAGCATATTGACTGAGGTATAAAATTAATAATTGTACAAAGATAATATCGTGACAATCAACCAATTAAAATATAAAAAAACTAGGTGTTCCGTATTTCCAACACGTAAACAAATCAAAATGGATCTAGTGCAAAGCATTTGCGGGCAAGATCTAAATAAAAACTTTCTGTTTATTCCATTTGAGTTGTAACCGCAAAGTGATTCTTACATTTTGTTCTATTTATATAGCCCATAATTCGATTAGTTTCAAATCAGAATAAAATTATGCAATATTTCAAGTATCTCCATAAAACAAATTTAAACGAGATCTGGAAAGTGTTGATAATTTAACCCGTGATTTGTCATTTCATTACAATTGCCTTTCACTATTCTTTCACTGCATAAAGAAAACTCAAAGAATGCTCATCTGGCACTTAACCTACGTAAGTTTATGATGCTAATTTAAAACTAGATCTACAAGCCTAGTCAGATAGACGACAGACAACCCCTGTAACACAGTTTAGAATTAATTATGTTGTTGCATAACACTTTTTGTGCACACTTCGCACTCTCACGATCATTGAGGTTGTGTCACTTGGATTTTTTAATTGTTCTTAGCAACTTTATTTTTATAATGTTTAAGAACAATGGGAACAATCCTCAAAACTGTGTCCTCATAAATAAAGGCCAGCATACAGCATGCCAGCATTTAATTTGTCACCAATGTGATGACCCAATTACCAAGATGATAGCTACCAGATGATATCTACAAGATGATATAGATGATACCAAGATTGCTTTTTGCGATCGCAAGAATTAGGTATGATAATTTAGTTGCGTGCTATCAGTGTTTGGGTTGGGTTACGTTTAAAGTGAAACTACTTACTTATAGTAGATGGTGAAAACTTGATTGCATAGTTATTAGCCGAGACATTCAATTCTGGAACTCTAGTAACATGTTATTAAAAATAAGCATATAGTTATTATTTTCTTTCATCACACATCTAGCACTACCACGTCTCCATAATACGCATAGGTTAGCTGGAAGAGAATGCTAACTAGCATTAAGTTCGCCTATGTACTTGATTTTTACTTTTTGAAATAAAGCATTTTTTATCTATCTATCTAACACGTCTTCATTAGGAACGTTTAAAAGTGTAACTGGACGCAAAATGATAGTAAATCTACTGACGAAACTCGATATTGAGCAGGTGTGAGCTATTTCTGTTCATACTTGAAAGCCTTTGCTTCTACCCTACCCTATGACCAATTATTTTACGAGAGTAGCTATGGTCAGCTTATTTGTCTAGCTATGAATATCGTACTTAGTTCTCATACCTACTCATTATAATCGTACCGATGGTATAGAGAGTCTGCATGTTTCTCTCATACAATTTAATGTTTAGAGCAAGAGAAAGTACTTGATTTTAAAATCATTGTTTTTAATTCCATGTGTGGTGCTCATAATTTTCTACTATCGCATGAATAAAATCTTGTTTATGGATCATAAACATTGCTTTACAGTGTATAAAATATATAAGGCCATATTCGCGAATTTGTAGAAACATCTTGTAATAAATTCGGCTTATTGTGTAGCCAAGGTTATCATCTTTTTGCTAGACCTCAGAATCTAGAATCTCAGGTCCAGCATCTGTTTTTAAAAATACTTGAGTTTATAACGTTAAATACTTGAGTATATATATAACGTGCAGTTATCCTGTTACTTATTTAAATGACCATACATATTTCACATCCATTAGCAGGTATACCTGTTTTATTTTTTCAAATGCGTAATAGATACGCGTTTGAAGATGTTGTCACCAGTATGCATTCTTTGATTAGTTTGTTTGTAAACGTATGTTTGAAACGCGCATTTTGGTATCGTTATTCAAAGTGAAATTCAAAATTAAGTGGTCTTTTTCGCCCAGCCTGTGGGATGAAATATCGTATTACCGGCGACATTGCAAGGTAAACAGGCCGGGACCTTGCTCAGGACGGCCAAGTGCATGACCGTACCCGCCCATTATAAAAACGTTGACTCCTCAGCTGGGCTGGGGATAGCTAAAAACAGGTCGGGTTCGTAAACACAAACATGCAGGGAACCAATTTAATGTTTAGCAGGATACCTTTGTTTATTTTTGTGCTTGGCAGTGAATTTAGATTTCCTGTAGAGACACTAACTAACGAATGTTTTGTTTTGGATTTTTAATTCTGGAAGAAAAAATAAAATAAGATTGTGTTTAATTTGAACCAATTGTATAATTTGCCAAGTAATAAGGACTCGTTTAACTGCATGGAATTCTAAAAGAGATGGCGGAAATGAAAATTGATTAATCCTGTTCAAGACTCCAGACACAAATGTAATCAAATTAAAGACACAACAATTTCTACCCACGTCAGTTTATTTTAAAAAGCCAAGAGGATAAATAAAACCAAAAGATAGCCAAGAGATCTCGGATGATTAATGCATCCGGCTGTAATCATTATATTGGTCACTTATTGGTCACACATGCATGATGATCAAAGACCTACGTCACACAATAGTCACCATTAGCTGAGCCATTGTAAATGACCAATGATCTAAAATAGAAGAATGTCTGGTATTTACCAGATACTTTTAAAACGTGGTTCGAGCACACCTAGAACCCACTGCCAGTCGTATACCGGTTTGAATGGATCATCTAAACCGTGGCAATGTAATTTGAACCTTATTTTAGTTGGTGTAAGATCAGAATACTTTCAGAATGGCCTTGTCTGTCGTACGTGCCCAATCATACATTGAAGCATGGCTCTATGTTGGCTGGCATGCGTCTTGATGCATTCGCACTTATAGGGGGAAAACGTATTGTAATAGGTAGGTACACACATATTTACGTACGCGTTAAGAATATAACGCACATTCCTTTGAGTCAATGCACTTTGAAAAAGAAAAAGACTTCAACGCACATCCGAGCGCGTTGAAGTCTTTTCTATAGAAATAAGTTTTTTATTTACAACAAAATATTTTGTACTTGTTCTGTATTTTTTATTTATTTGATCTAAACGTATACATAATAACGATATTGCTATATAATGTCAACATCTAGCAAAGAACCAATAATGTAAAATCAATACGACAAGAGGCAATGATAAATTCCAAGTTTCCAACCATTAAACTTTCCGCTGAGATTGTGACATCGCGACAAATTGATTTCCGCATTTATCAATTAAAATACGATTTTGGTTCTCAAACGGCTTCACTCACATCAAAACTGGATAGTTGATAACTTCCTGAAGTGGACCACCACCGTGTCAAAGATTCTTAATAGCGGAAGCGGCACCTGCTCTCAGCGAAAGTCAGTAGACAATGGGTGTGTAATAATTGCTGGCTAGAGGCGTGGAGATGTGTGAAAGTGACCAAATTGACCATGGAGTAAATGTCTTACATGTGGAGAATCGGACAATCGAAGAATCCAGGTCATATTAATATATTTTAGGTTAAAAAAAAATAGAAAAATATACATTATAGAATAACGAAAGTGATATTACAATTTGTCTGCGAGACAAATCTTTTTGTGGTCAACCAAATTTTAAAAGTATGTGATTTTTATTCTTTCTTTATTTTCAATAGATATTGTTGTGTAGCAGTTTTCGGATCATACATAAGACAGGCGTGATCTCCGACCATTAAAAATATATCGAAAAAATTGTTTTTTTAAGTTTTCACCTACTTAATTGTGTTTTGCCTGCGATCTTTGTCTTAAAACGACCTTATTACAAATGACTCATTAATTGCTCTTAAGAGTGAGTCTCAAAATATTTATTACCACTTTAAGATGACTTTCATTAACTTTCCCATCGATTATCGTCATCCGATATTGTAAAAACGTCGATCGATGAACTCCCGAGTTGAAGGAACGTCGCGCTCCGGCGATCAATAACAAATCATTGCAAGATCAGCAATATTCAGCACACGACCGACAATCAGTAAACACAACTGTTGTTAACTTTGCTTGATCGTGTGCTCTAAGTAGATAGTAGATTAATTAAAACACGTGCTTAGGAAAACATCGTGAGGAAACCGGAATGTCATAGAACCTAAAAAGTTCGAAAACATATGTCAAGTGCATGAAAGGAGTCTCTTCGAGGCGCACTTGAAATCCTTTCACCACACTGGTTCAAAAGAACTGGTGACACGACGAGAGAGAGAGTATACTATAAGTATAGTCATCTGCACAGACATGTATACACTCCCGAGCTTTCACATTTATATTACTCTTAATAATACATGTTTGTGCAGCTGACTGTACATCAGGCTGTAGGAACTTTAGTAAGAGATCGCTTTGTTTGCTTTGTGTGACATTTGTTGCTATCTTGTCAGTGGTTTAACAAAGTGCAGAAGGTTAGTGCTTCTTTCGACTGAGATATCTAATGCTCTACAAATAAAACGAAGTCGATCATGATAGTTTTTCTGAAACCCGAATTGTAATTGTAAAAAAAACCCTTTAAGTGTAGGTAGATACATAGTTTTTGCTAAGAAATGACACAAACTTCGCGGGTTTGACTTCCGCATCAGGGCAAACATTTGTGTGATGAACATCGTTGTTTGTCATGGTTTTCATAATACAAGCTCTGTTTAGTTTGAGGTGAACGGAGTAATGTGAAATGTCCAAACATTAATTCTATAGAATAACATGACCTTTGTGGTAGATACCTACCATGTAATGAGGAAATTTCCGTAGAATGGATAAAAATACGAGTCAGATAGGTTCACTTTCCATGGCGGGCGTGTTGAAACGGTCACCACGCATGTTGTAACCAATATTGCATTGTGGGAGCACGTAATAAGCAAATGCAATGAGAATTTACTTTTACCAGTCTCATGCCTCGTCAAAACCTATTGAGGACAATAGCTTTGAGGGCTTTGTCATTTCTGAAAATGACCGTGTTGCTTTGTCCGAGTCCTATCAGCCCAGTCTTTGGCTCTTTTCGCCTGCTAGTGTGAAGTTCGAAACAGATTCTTACTTCATGTGGAGGTCAGTCGTCCTAGGTACGTCTAGACGTTAGTTAGTACTCGTAGGTATATCGAGAAGGAGGCGTCAGCTATTTTTTCCTCCACTTTTCGGTTCCAAAGAACTATAGGTACTTTGCTAGCTGACTCATTTGTAAAGCTAAAGTATATCGTTTCTATGAAGATGCTTCTATCCAATAAAAACGAAATGCTTCTCAGCTCAAGACCATGTTACTACGTTAGGAAATGCGGCCCGTGCCTGCTTTCCTGTCTTGGACATCAGTCATTATATCGCGGAACGTGGAACCGTAGGTACTACAATGATGGATTGGCATTTTTGCTGATGCCCTCAATGGAGTTGTTAAGTTTCTTGCTCATCGTCCTTTCTCATAATATCATATCATTTCCAGCATGATTCGTTTTATGTTCTTAGAGAGGATCACTTATAAAGCAAAAGTTAGTTAGCATGGATGGATGAATGTTTGCTCAATCCCGTCGAAATCACTGAACCAATTTTTCTGCGGGTTATAAGTGATATTAATGAGTTGGAAAAGGACATCACAGCCTACACACACATAGAAGAGAAACACCCAGACTCAGGACAGACACCGATGTTGATCACACAAGTGCATGTCCTAGCGGGAATCGAACCCGCGACACCAGCGTGGCAGTCTTACAGACTTACCACTCGACCAATCGTATCGTCAAATACGAGTAAGTCTGAAATAATTGGTTCTCAAGCGTGCGTGTAAACGATACCCATAATCAAACCTATTTATTGTAGAAAAAACATTCTCTAACGTGTCGAGCGTGACATCTTTTACACCTCGACATGAAATTACGATCCAAGTAATTAAATTGCTAATTGCGCTGTCTGTCATCTCATTATTCAGATCTATGTGGGAGATGAGATCCATTTGTAATGATCATGGCATATAAATTAATCTTGGGCCAGTAGGTACCTGTAATTTTGTTTGCGGTCCTAATTAACAAAATTCCTTTCTTAGTACGCGCCTTAACATACGAGTACCTATACCTACCCTCGAAATATCAAGTCTCTACGCCTTGGTTTGGACTGTGCACGAATATAGAGTAAGATTCTTGGGACTGTGCGTTGTCTGTCTGTCAGTCAGTCAGTTAGGACTTCAAAAAGGATCAATTCGGTTAAATGTTTTTTTTTTTTTTATATTTGTTATCTACCTTAGAACTTTGTCGTTTATTAACATAGTTTGAAAAATTATTTTTTGTAGGGGAGGATATACTTTCAGATTAGTCCCACAGACATTTTATCAAAATTGGTTCAGTAGTTTAGGTTTTAAATCAAAATAAATGAAAAAATGTTGTTGAAGTGATCAAAATTGCGTATTTTGATTCCTTTGTTTGTCCTTTGTGTCTTTTCAGTGGTGCCTACGGTCACTAGAACAGTATTTGCCCTGTCGGATCAACAGGATAGTATTGGTAAAGTACCCAACCTGCCTGTGAATAAACCAAGCTAAGCAAGTCACTTCGTCACAGAGATTCTTGAAACGTTACAAAAAGTTCATTCATCGTGAGAAACACGGGTTTCCTTCGTTACAATAGTGACGGTGCATTCCATTGTATTTACGTAAGGTAAAAAGTATGTCTTGAATTATTGATATCTCTAAATACGGAGTATTGATTCCATGTTTCCTTGTTGTGCATATAAAGGGTTAATTTATCAACTGGGCTTGGATATATATGTATAAAGTATGGGGAACATAAAAAAACGCATAAAGGACCCTTGGGGTCAAATTTGATGAATATAAACTGAAAACTAAAGATTTTATAAAAATCAATTACCCAAGTTGGGAATCGAACCAGTATTAAAAAAAACCCATCCCATACTTTAGGATTTGGCCATCCGAAACCAGATGAAATATTCACCTGTATACATTCTTATTTTTACCTCCAGTTTATCCTTCTTTCGTCATTTTGTAAGCATATAAAGTTTACTCCTCTAATGAACTTGATGCGTTATTTCTTTGAATGAACCAATGAGTTTTGCTTTTGAATACTATCTAATTGAAATATTGTAGTATTGTATAACATTGTATTAATTGTTATTGTAGTAGTTAGCTTATGCTGTAATAAATATATAAGTACTTATTGAACTCTCGATCTAATTTAAAGTTAAAATGAGAAAGGTGCAATTTTGTTCAACGACATCCTTACCACATGTTAGCTAGCACCAACTGCTCGTTAATACAATACATAATTGTTGTGCAGTGATTTAACAATAGCCTTTTCGGGCCTTTCTATACTAGGTAATCCTTAATTTATTTATTGACGCGACTAAGTCTAATAAATCGATGAACACCGGCTGCATGCACGAAAACGTTGACATCATTGTCCGGTAAAGCTCATTGTCTCGTTACGCTGTCAATTTTATTCATAAAAGTATGCAACCATTTCATCAATGTTTTGTTATGACGTTGTCACGTTAAACTATCGTCCGTTAACTTTACAGACAACGATTTTTTTTTTTATAATAGATACTTTTTCTGATAGAGAGGCCTTCGAAGGCTGTCGAATCCGCTCCGTCCCTGATAGGTCTGCCCCAAGAATGCGGTCCAAAAAGCCGGTTTCCTAGATCGTAATTATCCCGTCGGCGAGTGTTCGGCCCTTTTTGTTCTTCTACGCTTTTGTGTGCCGACTTTTGTGTTATAATTACAATTTGATTGTATTTCTCAACGACTGTGTAATTATTTATTGTCGGTGCCTTTACAAATAAATGTACCTATTAGGTACCTACCTACCTAATTACTTGGAATTTGGAATGCAACTTAGTTTGTTATCCTTAACCGGTTTTACGCCTTATTTTATCAATAATATTTGTTGCCCTAATGGTGTTCATTTTCCGAGTAATACAATGAGTCTATTATTTATTAAATAAAAATAATAATGTCAGTTAATTACAATGTAAAGTAATTGATTGTGTGGTTTACGCTTCAACTTCATCAGAATGAAGTAAACAGGAAAAATGACGTAAGATGAGATCTTCCATCACGAATAATAACATAACAACAAATTAATACCTACTATTTATATTACTATATAATACGAAATAAACCTTTTTGAGGTGCACTTGAAATCCTTTCACGAACCAGTGTTCGAAAGAACTAGTGACACGATAAGAAGAAGAAGAATACATACGAATAAATCTTCTGGATTATTAATACTACTCAGAAACGAATCTTCTACATCTATGAGACCGAAAGTCATGTGTGTGAATTCACACAACCCGATCACCGTATTGACGAAACGTATTAAATGTCCTAAATACGGATGTTCGTAGTTATTGTACGGAAAAAGTAATAGTATTTTTCAAGAGTTTCTTACCTTGTTTCAGACCTATGCTGCAGAGAATTCGGTCGGCAACAGTGCGATATTGGAGAATCTAAATAACAAATACTACTTCTACACGCGGACGAGAGGTCTCTTCAGGATCTGCTATCCTAAAGAGCGTCCTCCTACAGGTGAGTCCAAAAACACTATATCGGGACAGTAACTACTACTCGGGCGAATTAACATGACACCTGGCTGACACGTGGCTCGGAACTTGATGCTTCCCCCGCTTCCCCGCGCGGCGCCCTCCGTGTTTCTTCTTCCTCTAATTGCGAAGGCTTATCATTACCAAGTATTACAGGACCTCTTCTCTATCAAGATTATCCAATTCCACGCTGTACTTTGCACAAACGTCATTCGAGCCAGGTGTCATGTTCATTCGCCCGAGTAGTATACTATGTATTTATAAAAAAAAAGTATTTAAGTATTCTATCAGTTATCTGGTTCCCATAGTAGGTACAAGCTCTGCTTAGTTTGGGGCTAAATGGCGTTGTGTTAAATGTCCAAAATATATATTTTTATGTAATTTTTATTAATAAAGGATTTTGATCATAGAATAGTTTAAATTCATATGAACTCAAAAAAATTAAAATAGATCAGCAGCTTACAAATAAATCACTGACCATAATATTTAACAATTCATTGGCTGAACACGAGAAATGGTAAAAAAACTATAACTAAATTAAATATCAAAGATAGAATGCTCTTAATATTCCTGAAGATTTTAATTACAATGTTCCGCAATCTCCTAGAAAATACCAGAAACGGTAATACTAGTGTTTACTCTAATTGATCATCATACAGGCGATGATTATTCAAACTTATTCGTGCGTTAACAATACCTTTCAACCAATTTTAGATCTTATTACTTCGCGATACGACACTTTTCAATCATTGTACTTTACCCAGATCTTATCCGATGAATCCAATATAAAAATAACCTTATATTATAAGATTTAAGGTTGATAATGCAATGATTGTTACGAATGGTCAGTGGATCAGGTGTACGGTATTAGTCTGCGGCATATGTCTAACTGTTGCTAAGAAATACAATAAACGTAATGAAGCTAAATAACACTGTAACATCTGGGTTAGTGATGGCCAAGTCATGGTTTGTTGTAGATCACAATTGGCTTTTTTTTCATTCATGAGGTGATGTGGTTTCTATTCTAGTTAATACTACAGCGCACAGATCCGGCTCGAAGAAGTAGTTTTAAAATATGTATTGAGGATTAACTTTTGAGAATGTGGATAATGGTAGAAATTGATGAAAAATAATAAATTGATTCTGTCTCATCCATTTTTATTAACTTTCTACATTGTTTTTATAATTTTAAACCAAATTTGCATATCGGTATTTTATATATTTTTGCATCTTGTTGTTTATATGCCGGTTTGAAAAATTCTTTTTTTTATATGCAAGGATATAATTTGCCCCATATAAATTTCATGAAAATCGGTTCACAAGGTACTTAGGTACTATAGGTACCTATTGAAATCAAAATAACTGAAAAAATTACGTCATTCAAGTAAACGGAATTGCGTATTTCGCTTCCCTGTGACTATTCAGTGCTGTTTACGGACACGAGAACAGTCCCATAATTGACGTCGTTGCAATATATTCTTGTAAAACCTTGATTATAACATTATTAATAGCTACATTCTGATCATGGTATCGCATTGAAGCACTTGTTACGCCAAATGGATGGTAACCAAATCCACCATTGGAGTCACATAACTAGAGAAAATTATACACTTAGAATAGGTCAATGCGCTTGATTGATTTCACCTTCTGGCAAACTTGTTAACCACGATGTGTTTCAAAATTCACGAGCCATAAATAATAATTTATGCGTAGAAAGTAAGTATGAAGTGAAATTAGAAAACAGATGTATTACATGCATTAACTCGGGTTGCCTGAAAATTGATGCTATAATTTTTGCACGTAGTTTTTATAGATAACTAGCTGACGCCCGCATCTCCGTGTGCGTCGCGAATTTTCAAAATTCCTTTCTTAGTACTCACCTTCAACTCTTGACAAACACATCCTCCAAATAACCAGTCTCTACGTTCTGTGGTTCGGCCTGTACGTTGTCTGTCAGTCAATCAGGTCCAAGCCTTTCTTCAACAGACTTCAAAAAACACATAAAAAAAACATTTAACCGAATTGATAATAATAATTATCAATCCACAGAACGTAGAGACTGGTTATCTGGAGGATATGTTTATTTCCTCAGAACCTTGTTGTTTATAGACCGATTTGAAAAATTATTTTTTATTTGAAAGGATATACTTTGAGATTAGTTCCATACAAATTTCATCAAAATCGATTCAGTAGTAAACGAAATTGCGTATTTTGCTTCACTTTGCCAGAGGTGTTTACGGTCACTAAAACAATCCGATTGAAGTCGGTTGCATTATGTTTTTGTAAAACCTTGATTATATATACGTATATTGTTGATTTGTCTGACCATCACAACCGGGACAATCAACCAATGAACGTTAAGATTCAACACGTCGCTGAGGTCAATCGCGTTGTTCGTCGGTGGAATATTATTGGTGGTAATGGTCATTAAGTTACAAAATACCCTTGAGGAACTCATTTTTAATGTTTTGTACCTTTATATTTATTTCGAAATTTTCAAAAGATACTTAAAAAATAAATTGCGGAATCGCTCAAAATAACACAACAATAAAAAAATAAAATAATTCTCATCGCAACTTACACTTACCAAAACCGTATGAAATGATAGCGTGAGTCAAGTTTGTTTTAAGAATCAATAGACATAATAAACTGATTACGAATTCACAAATTCCTAAGCAAATAATCACCAAGATCTAATTCTATCGGTATGCCATTGTGGGAGGCAGATAAGGATATAACAGAATTCACGTACAGCTCTCGAGTCAGGTAATTGAATTTAAGTTCCTTGTACCATTCATAGCGTCCTTACAATTTCCGCCAGCTCATTCGAAAGTCGTGGCCTTAATTAAATTTCATATTCAGCCCGAGTAAAACTTGCCGTAAATGCATTGTCTATGGTCTGGTATGTACTGCTTCAAAGTATACCATGTTTGGACCACTTTTACCCTGAGTAGCCCTATTTGGAACGAGGAACGACTAAGGTCTAGGTCAAACGTGTGAAGAGCAGATAGGTTTCTTTTTTTGGACGGTAGTTCGCAATTTCAATTCAAGTTGAAGTGCAATTAGTATGTCTAATCGGTAGTTAAATCACCACGCTATCAATGAATTTTATTTGTCTCATGTATGGTTAGTTACATTCTACTGGTCTTATGAATATAATATGGTAGAGTCATATACTTCACTGAAGAATACGGTACTAATATTTTTTATATAATATTTCTACAAATCAAATAAAATTCAAAGTTTGGTAAATTACAATGTCGAAATACTTAATCACGCAAAAAAGAAAAAAAAAACTACCTACACTAACAACAATTTATTATCAAAATTTTGGGGTTTTTATGATCACTGTTTTGAGACCACGATGAAGTGAACATGACTAATAAATGTTTCGTGTTTTTGTTTTCATTATATTATGACCAATTGTAAGTAAGTAAGTAAGTAAGTAATATTTTTATTGAGACATAATAAGATTTACAAAGAGTTTTTGAATCCACAGGTTCCCAAACTAGCAAAATGCTGTATTTCAGGAACCTGTCTTCTCCTTATTTTATAACAATTTGAGCCATATGTGATGAGCCAATTGTACCATACCATAGTTTTAAGTCTTTGGTATAAAGGACCTGGTTGATTGACTGACTGACAAGCAAAGCCCAGAACCAACCACTAAATTGAAAACTGACTTGAAATACAAAAATACAAAATATTTATTTCGAAAACAGGTTACATAGTAGGAGTTTAACCAATGGACCCCGCACTAGGGCTAGCCTGTATCGCGGGGATCCGAAAACGATTTCCAGAATTACAGAATTATAGAGAACATGCAAGACAGTAGGTAACTCTAGATTTTAATCAAGTTGTTAAGATTAATAAATTACGTAACAATTCTGAAGTAGCTAATTATTATTTCTACAAATAAAAGTGTATGAACAAACCAATGAAAATTATTTACTTTAAATTATTTTAAATTTGGGGTATAGTTACAGTCGTCAAGAAGTGTAAGATAAATATTAGTAAATCGCAAAGTAAGTGAAGTTCTAGGTGCCAGCTAGTGTTCTTATAAATTTATATGACTATAAATGAAATAACTCTCTATCAATCAAAGTCACCTTGTCAGCAAAAATGTCACGCGGTCGACGCAATTTCTTCGTGTGCATCTGAACTGAGGGCCCAAATTTTAAATTTTCGAGAAACGCTTTAAGATTTACAGGGCAATTAGTTAAAATGTTTATTTTAATACTGAAATGCTACTACCAATTGCTGTGACTAACAAGACAATGACATAGAAGCCAAAGGTCATCTATAATACTGGCACGGCAGATAGGACCTTGACACTTACGCCCATTTTCAATGGAAATACGCATATCTGCGTTGAATAGCGTAAATAATTTTACTATTGACATAATGCCGATAATAGTAAGTTACGCTTAAGGCATTTACGGATTAATTGGGGTTGTATTATCTCAAATGTTCAATATAACTTTTGCTACATTAATTATGATCCACGTAGTACATAATTATTGCATATTTTTGAAGTAGATACTTCTTTGTTGGCAAGATTGTATAGGCCTTTATTCAAAATGTAGTATGTCACATCCGGACTATTTTTTTTAAACCAAGGCTTATTTAATTTCTAATAACAGTTTAAGTATATTTTTACGTCGTACTTTATTTGTTAAGTATTAGTTATTAATCGTCATATGTTAATGCATAAGTGATAGGCATAATAAAAATATTAATATGACCAAGCGCCGCCCTTGTTAATTTCCTCTGTGCGAGGTGCAAACTCTAGCTATCGATATTACATTCTTTACAATGTTAATTTTGTCAGAGGCAATGTAAGAAGTATCCTCTTATAATTTATATGTATCTCTGGCATATCCCGTTGCTTATTATAAAAACGGTGATATCATTTCTAACTTCATACTTGTTATATTGGTGTCACGTATGACAATCCCATAAATGTAATTGCGTCGTGGTCAAATCAGAAAGGTTCTTGAACGTGGCCTTAATTAAATATCAATGAAAATTGCAAAAAACAGTCTATTTAAAAGTGTTGGACCGTTACAAAAGATATAATTTTCTGAATAACTGTTGTGTAGTCTTATTAGCGTAAAATTGCAAAAACTGCGAGTTTACACAATATAACGCATAGAAAACTTTGATAAATTTTAAATGCGTAGGAGATAAAAGAAAAATCATTCAGAAACAGCTTTATTTTGATTTTTTTTTCATCTAGCTCGTCTCGTCACTTGTTTATAAATAATCAAGGTTATGCAAAAACATAAATAACTGACTTCAATTGTACTATTGTAGTGACCGTAAACACTACTGAAATGTCATAGAGAAGCAAAGTCCGCAATTTCGTTTACTTCGACGACATATTTCTTTTCAGTTATTTTGCTATAAAATCTAAACTACTAAACCGATTTTGATGAAATTTCTATGGGGCCAATCTGAAAGTATATGTATCTTCTCTTCAGTTCTGAAGTAACGAACATAAAAAAAAGCATTCAATCGAATTGATAACCTCCTTTTTGAAGTCGGTGGAAAAGAACAGAATGAGAACAGAAAAAGAAAATTGAAGTAACAAAGTATTTTTTTTCACCCAGCAACCACCATGCATTCTCATTACTCCGTAAGTGGAGGGAAACCAATAAAATGCACTGTTCTGTTTTTGTATCCAAAACCTTTTTCAACGTAATCCGGATTACACAATCGTTATTCACTAGCAAGCCCAGATTATTATTTAACTGTTATTGGTCATGCGAACCTCTGTTAGTACGTTATGGAGTTGACTGGTGTGGGAAAAAATGTAATCGGTAAACGTTTTACCAAGTTTTACTTAACATACCGTTCGTAGTTTCTTCACCAACACCAAACAGAAATATCCATTTACAATATGAAGGCATGTAACCGAAGTTAATTGATAAATCCATAAGCTCATAATCATCAATAAGAATAAAGATAAAACCTACTTCTGAATTTCTCTAAACTCAAAAGATGAATGCATCAATTACTGTTTCTGCACCTGTTTCAAATAGGGCAAGCAATTCTTGACGACACGGAAGATAAAAAGGCAAGTGTATTGACTGCCATGCCACCGGTGTTGCGGGTTCGAAATCCATTTGTGTGATGAAAATCTTGATTGTTCTGAGTTTGGGTGCTTTCTATACCTATATATGTATAGGTATGTTTCCATAATACAATATCTGCTGGCTGTACGGTGTTGTCTTTTGTCCAAAAACATTCCATTCACACTTTTAAAGTGTTTATATCAATAGCGGCTCATATAATAACCAAAACCAAGCTTTCGCCTGGTTTGAATAATAAATTGACTGAATCAATCATGTTCGCGATTCCTCGTATCAGTAACTAGATTCTATTAGATATATCATCTTACATTACTTTCTCGATTAATATTAACATCTGAATCGATGTGGCTCAGTCACAGGTGAAATCTTTGTGCCACAAACCGAGTCACAACCGGTCTTCGTAGCGTCCCGCTCTTACAAGATGAGCTTGGCAGCTGTTCTCTCGTGAATATGTTGGCTCATTTATAAACCCCGTGTTTCTTCAACGAACATAATGAAAGTTTTTTGAATATTATAAAATCCGCTAGTGTGTTGGATGGACTGTGTGAAAGAGGATATGAACAAAACAGGGGTGAGTACAGAGATGACGGCTGATAGAGACGAATGGAAGAAGAAGAGATGTTGTGCCGAACACACCTAAGTGTGGGATAAGGACAGGGAGATGATGATCAAATCAGCTAGTGAAATTACTAAGATTTCGAGGCTTAGATGCACTACCAATATGTCTCAAGATAGGGGAGCGTATAGTTCAGCGTAGCATAGTTTTGGTCATATGTATAAAGGCAGGCGCGATCTTTTACCACCAAGAGAAAGACTTGTTCGTCCCGTTACAAAAAATTGTTTTTATCCGTGCGTGATCCTTGAAAAACTACAGACAGACAACGCGCTGCGTACTAATCTAGCCCTATCTAATCCCCACTCTAAAGAATACTTGGAAAGGACGAAAGCTGTACTTGAATTGCATTCAACATCTGTTTAATATTCTGTGTAGTGTAGAAGCATTTGTGTAGGATAACCGCTTACCGCTGTAGAGGCTGTTTCGTGCCTCGTCAGTTTTTATTGATTAGCACCAATGTGTAATGTTGCGAAGGCTGCTTGATGATGTACTACAGGAAGTTTGGGTTTTGAATTATCATCGCATACCAAATACCGGTTTTTACGATGTGTCGATAAATAACAAAACAATAAAGAAGTTGGTACTTTTGTGACTCTTGATGTTTACGTATCAAGTACATTTGATTTGGACACTAAAAACATTTTACGACATTTTTATGTGTTTTACTCGACATGCAATTAAAACTGTATTTACACGTCATACATTACGATAACAATCCAACATGTAAAGTACGGTACACAAATAGGACAAAGAACAGCGTACTTGTAGTTATATGAGAAACTTTGTAGGAATGCTGTTCTGAGATTTGCCCAGAGTAGGACCACTTATAGCTAGGCTGTTCAACGCCCAGGGCAAGACTCGAACTTTATGCCCCCTCAAGTGAAATCTACTGCTAGGACGGTATTTTTACCCTTGACTTTAAGATAACTACTTTAATCAGCAAGCTTGAATGAAAATGTGTTTTTTATTATTTGATTTTCCACCTGCCTGACTCTACAAAAACATCCAGACTTATATTTTACTTACTCAGAATATATAAAGTATGGCATATAACTTCTGTTACATAAAGTAACTTGGTATAAAGCCTGGGGTGAAAGGGTAGAGCTGAAAAGTTACATATTGAGTTTCTCTCGGAACTGGTCAAATAACTTAATCGAGATCAGAAAAGTCGGTCGGTACTCATAAAAAACACATAAATACGGCAGGTTGGATATACCTTATCTACAATCTACATACATTCCTATTTAGTGTTGCTATTGTCTTCAATTAGATTCTTCATTCAAATGTAGAGTCTATATTTTAGCTTAGTATCAAGATCCTACTTACATGTGATTTGTTTTAAGAATACCTGTAGGACGATCAATGTATCTTTGGAGATGGTGGTTCGATGATTCATAAAAAAAACTATATTCTGGACTAGGCTAGCTGTTGCCAAAGATTTATTCCGCCTGGTAAAAATAAGGAGTTTATTTATACCCATAAAAAGTTACAGCTAAATCGGTCAATTGGATTTGAATATTTGAAAAACAAAATAGTTGTTAGTAAACACCACAAGTTTTTAATTACCAGAAAAAAATACTCCTAATCAGGTCATGTGGCAAAAAAAAACTTTAAATAATAAAACTTGAAAATATTGTTTCCGTTAGTCGTTTTTCTATGGCCTTGCGACAATGGGTATCGCATCATTGATAAAATTATTCGAGTATCATTCATCATTTGGCAAACGCGGGTACCTAGTTATTGTACATAATATGTTTGTAGTAACCAAAAATTCTGACTGCACAGATACAACTTCACGTATTAAACTTGTTTCTCATCATATAGAGGTACAACGTAGTACCCCTTCTGCGTAGACCATTTTTTTCTTAGTATGAAAAAACTTGTGGTGTAGAGATAACGGTTGATAGAGACAAAGGGCAGAAGTGTCGTATATGACAGTTGTATGTAGGTGCTTACTTACTATATTATTGTTATTTGTGCCTTACGTTGTGGGTACCTATGAATAAATGTGCAGTCTTGGATATGCCGTCTTTCAAATATTACAACATGGTGACAGCGGTGTTGAAATATTAGAAATTAGCGTGCAAATATCGGTTGTGGTGTTCTGTACGATAGATAAAGTGATAGTAACGATCAAAACAACTCATAAACAATGGAACACGCGCGGCCTCCGGCAGAATTGTGTTTGGAAGGAGGGCCGGCGAGTCGGGCCGAAGCGTGGCAAAAATGGCTGCGACAATTTAACGTGTTTCTGAAAGCGTCTGGTGTTAGCAAAGAATCAACAGATGTGAAATCAAGTTTGTTGGTGAATCTCATCGGAACGGAGGGATACGACGTTTACACCACCTTTAAATTTACCAAAGATGAAAATAAAGAATGTTTCGATACACTTGTAAAAAAATACAATGAACATTTCGTGGCCAAGCAGAATACAACAATGGCTCGATTTAAATTTTTTTCAAGAAATCAGGAAGAAGGTGAATCGATTGATGAATACGTGACGGCTTTGAAGCTGCTCGCTCAACGGTGTGAGTTTGAGCATCTGGAGGAGGGCCTCATTCGAGACAGAATCGTGTGTGGCGTGCAAGATGGCAAACTGCGTGACCGCCTTCTTAGGGCGGACGAGTTGACTTTGGCTAGAGCCGTAAAAATATGTCAGGCGAACGAGATGTCCACGGAGGAGCAGAGACAGATAGACGGCACCAAGACTCAGATGATAGCAGTGGACGCGATGACGGCGCGCGGCGCGGGCGGCGGCTTGCGTGCTGGCCCGAGCGGCGTCGGCGGCGGCAGCAGAGCGCGAGGTGGCGCGGCGATGCCGGCGGGGCGAGGGCGCGGTGGCGGTGGCGGAGCGCGCCAGCCACAGCGCGCGCCGTGGCGCGGAGCCCCCGGGCCCGGCGCCGGCCAGCAGCGCGCATCCTCCATGAAGTTAGTGTGTACCGCGTGTGGTATAAGCGGGTGTGATAGCTATGTTAGGTGTGCGGCTAAAAATGCAATGTGTTTCTGGTGCAGTGAAAGAGGTCATTTCAAAAATATGTGTCCGAAATTGCGTAGACGTGTACTTCAAATCGACGCCGCGGTTGAAAGTGACGATGACGGTGAGGAACAAGAGGATGATGGATTGTACTACGTTTCCTCACTGTCGCAGACTATGGATCGTAAGGACTCTAAATGGTATGAGAATTTAATTTTTACTTATACAGGTGCTACGGAAAGTTTCAAGCTAGATTCCGGGTCTGATTTAAATGTTATATCGCGCCATACATTTGAGAAGCTAGGGCTACCGAATCACATAATCAATTCAGACAACACCAGGGCTCAGTCTTTTTGTGGTAATTTCATACCTATTGTTGGATATTGTTATCTACAATGTGCATATAAAAATAGTACTTATTCATTGCGTTTTACTGTTGCCGATTTTGACTGTCAGAGTGTGCTAGGAAAATATGCATGTGAAGAACTAGGTATGGTTAAGCGTATATTGTCGCTGAATATAAATGAATATGGAGATTTATTCCAGGGTTTGGGTAAATTACCCGGTAAATACACTATTGTTGTAGACCAGTGCGCCCAGCCGTCGGTCTGTCCGGTTAGAAAAATACCGATAGGGGTGCGCGATAAATTGTTACAAGAGTTAGTACGTATGGAAAAAATGGGGGTGATTCGAAAGGTATCCCATCCGACACCGTGGGTGAACGCGATAGTCGTGGCGGCCAAGAAGGACGGCACCCTCCGCGTGTGCCTCGACCCGCGGCCGCTCAACCGGGTGGTGCAGCGCGCGCGCTACCCGCTGCCCACGCTCACCGAGATCGCTACTAAGCTCGAAGGGGCTAGCTACTTTAGTAAGTTAGATGCTCGCTCAGGGTTCTGGATGGTTCAACTCGACGACGCCAGTGCTGACCTCTGTACGTTCGGGAGTCCTTTCGGGAGGTATCAGTTCTTGCGCTTGCCTTACGGAATTAATTGCGCTTCGGAGGTCTTCCATTCCAGAATCCGCCAAATTCTGGAAGACTTAGAGGGAGTCGACTCCTTCATCGATGACGTCATATGCTGGGGCTCTAGCAAAGCTGAGCATGATGAGCGACTGAAAAAATTGCTTAATAGGGCACGAGAAGTAGGAATAAAGTTCAATGAGGATAAATGCGAATTTCAAGTTAGGCAGGTTAGTTACCTAGGGCATGTGTTTAGTGCGGACGGAATGGCTATAGATAAAAATAAGTTGAAAGCTATAGAGGAGATGCCATTACCCGAAGATAGACCAGCGCTTGAAAGGTTTTTGGGCATGATTAATTATTTGTCCAAGTTTATTCCGAATTATTCGGAAATAGCGCTCCCGCTGCGTAATTTATTAAAAAAAGATACGGTGTGGGCGTGGGAGGCTGGACACAGCGCGGCTGCAGCGCAGCTGAAGCGTGCGGTGTGCACGGCTCCGGTGCTGGCGCTGTACTCGGCGCGCGAACCGGTGCTGCTGTCGGTGGACGCTAGCGCGCGCGCGCTCGGCGCCGTGCTGCTGCAGGGCGGCCGACCAGTCGAGTTCGCCTCCGCCACTCTCACTGACACGCAGTGTAGATATGCTCAGATAGAGAAGGAGCTTTTAGCGATCGTCTATGCTCTCGAACGGTTCCATCAGTATGTATGTGGACGCAGTGACGTCACGGTGGAGTCCGACCATAAACCTTTGGAAGCATTGTTTAAGAAACCGCTTGATTCGATTCCCGCGCGCCTTCAGCGCATGATGCTTCGCGTACAGGGCTACGATTTTACGGTGATATATAAACCAGGAAAATATATGTACGTAGCGGACACCTTATCGCGAGCGGCCTTACCGGAACCGACTTCGGAAAAGGTATCTGAGGAGGTAGACGAGCAGTCTTGCTTCTTGTTAGAAAATGTTAGATTCAGTGATAGTAAAATGAAATTGATCATAGACGCTCTGTCTAAAGATATAGAATGTCAACTTTTAATACGATACATACAGGATGGGTGGCCGGCGAACAAATACGAGGTCGATGAACGAGTAAGAGGTCAATGGTCCTACAGAGATAGTTTTGGATTTATTAATGGTATCTTATTTAAAGATAATTTGGTTTATACAGGGTGTAATCGTTAAGTGTGCACAGGCGATTATTCCGTAACTATTGCAGATATCAAAAAACTTTAAACTGATATCGAAAGTACTTTACCTAATGAGTAAAATGACATTAATAACTTTTTAAAAATAAAACGAGAAATATCCAAAAAAATTACATTAATCACTCCCATACATTTTATTTCTTAGTAAGTACAAAATTTTGTGTTCAAAGCATATGTTCGAAGTGACGTCCTCCTTGTGCAATACAATGACGAGCTCTATTTACAGTTTCTAAATGAACTTTCCTTAACATTTGCGGAGTAATTAAAGCAATTGCACGACGTACACGATTCTGTAACTCTTCTAGGCTGTGTACTCTCTCAGCGTACACGTGGTCTTTGACAAATCCCCATAGGAAGAAATCACAAGGCGTGAGATCCGGGGATCTGGCAGGCCAAGGGGTTGCACTTTTATTGGCTATTAAGCCATTATAATTGTTTCGTAAGAAATTCATTACAACATTTGTATTATGTGCAGGTGCTCCATCTTGTTGAAAAATTATCGACCTTCTTTCATCGTCTGGAATTGGTTCTAAGAGACTTGGCATATCGTTTTGTACAAAGGAGAAATATCTCTGTCCATTTAAGGTTCCACTGTAAAAATATGGCCCAATGATCCGATCTCCAAGAATACCACACCACACATTAATTGAGAATCGCACCTGAGCTCTAACTTCAGTAGTTAAGCGAGGATTGTCAATTGACCAATAATGCGAGTTTTTTCTATTGTAAATGCCGCAGTTTGAAACATTACTTTCATCGGTCCATAAAATTGACCTTACATTGACATAATTATTGACTAGCCAATTGCAATAGACCAGCCGACGAGCAGGATCATCATTGTGCAGCGTTTGAGTAGGTTTTATCTTAAATGCTTTGAAGTTGTGTTTTTTTAATAACTTGTGTACATAATTGTGGGACACTGGAAATGATCGGGCCACTGAACGCGTTGATTCTTGTGGATTATCTACTACGTAGTTAATAATATTGTTATCTAAGTCATTATCAAATTCCGGAGCTCTTGTTCTCGAACCTTTTTTTCTGTTAAAAGATCCATAATTTATCAAATTGTTATCCAACTTACGTAAATACGTACCAGAAGGAACTTCTCTATCTGGGTACTCTCTTCTGTAGGCGATAATGGCCGCCCTATTGGTACAATCATGTTTGTAGTACATTTTTAACATGTCCCTCTTTTCTGTATTGGAATATGCCATTTTTCAATCAATAAATGCAACAATCACGATTATTAACGCAAATTGAAAAATACAATAAATTGGCGGGAACGAGAACCCGCGATAAAGAATTTGAATTTAGAACGAACACCAAAGAGTATCTTTCTCTTTGTTTTTATTTAGTATGTTGCTTTTCAGCTAGTTCAAATCAATACAATATTGAAACAAGGTTTATTATAAATTTGAAGTGGTAAGATAATTAATCTACACGTGTATCTACTTGAAATTCATTAATACCTTCATATCGTACATAATTATAAAATGACAAGGGTAAAATGAGTAGGTACTATTCCACTTAAAATAAGGAAACTAAAACCTTTCTACTATCTCATACTAAATGTATGGGAGTGATTAATGTATTTTTTTTGGATATTTCTCGTTTTATTTTTAAAAAGTTATTAATGTCATTTTACTCATTAGGTAAAGTACTTTCGATATCAGTTTAAAGTTTTTTGATATCTGCAATAGTTACGGAATAATCGCCTGTGCACACTTAACGATTACACCCTGTATACCTAAAAGTGTTCGGTCGGAAATGCTAAGTAGGCTACACGACGGTCACATGGGAATCGATAGATGCAAACGTCACGCTAGGGAGGTGATGTTCTGGCCAGGCATGTCACGCGACGTCGAGGAGATGGTGCGCCGGTGCCGCGCCTGTGCCGAGCGCGCGCCCCGTCCGCCGCGCGAGCCGCTCAACCCGCACCGTATACCGTCCCTGCCGTGGTCTAAAGTAGGCTCCGATATATTTCAATACGCAGGCAAATACTTCATGATATTGGTAGATTACTTTTCAAATTTCATCGAAGTGAATCCGCTAACTAACATTGGCACTAAAGCGGTAGTGACCGCAATGCGAGATCAGTTTGCGAGACACGGGATACCACAGGAGCTAGTTACCGATAATGGCCCCGCCTATGCTTCAAAAGAATTCGGGGATTTTTGTAAAACGTGGGGTATTGAGCACATCACTAGTTCGCCAAATTATCCTCAGTCAAATGGCCAAAGCGAAAGAAGTGTTCAAATAGTAAAAAATATTTTAGTAAAATCACTAAATACCAGAACTGATTTTTACTTAGGATTGTTAAATTATCGTGCTACGCCGCGTAATGGAATCAGCTCCCCTTCTGAATTGTTAATGGGAAGGAGACTTAATACTAGACTCCCATCACACGAAAATAAATTAAAGCCCAGTCGTGACAATGCGTTAGACTATAAAGAGATGTTACGTAAGCAACAGGCTGATAAAACCTATTATGACAGACGGGCTAAGCCGCTAGGCGAGTTTGTGCCGGGTCAGCCGGTGCTTGTCATGGACGATGGAAAAAGGAAATCGGCGCAAGTCGTAGGTCGTGCTGCAGAGCCTCGTTCATATTTCGTGAAAGACGATTCAGGTAGGCTTTATAGGCGAAATAGGCGTCATCTACTTAAGCTACCACTTGATAAAGAAAAAAGTCCTTCACCTGTACCGCCCCCAACGCATCTGGGTCAAGGGTCTTCCCATACTCACCTGAGCGAAGATGAAACCTGGGATGGTAGTAGTAATCCAATGAGCGATAGTGATCTCGATGAGGACGAAGGTACGCGTACCAAACCTGTTGGAATTAACCCTAGTCTATCTAAAGACGTAGTTCGTCAACGTTCGCGCAGACCGGCGGCTAAGGAAGCACGAGATAAAATTATTAAAATAATGAAACCCTAAATTATTGAAGTAATTAAACCCCAAAATCGAAATTGTATCTTTTAATAAGGTGATCGATCGATACGCCTATCTATTTACTATACTATATTATACTTACTTACGAAATAAGTTGGTAGGTACCTTAATATAAGCCTTGTGTGCTTAGATTACTTTATCCTAGGGAGTCATATCTTATAATTAGTACTATTATGTGAGTAGGTAGTAGGAACTTTAAATTTAACAAACATGCATAATAATATGTTTATCTTTAAGAATGTACTTAAAAAAAAAAAAAAAAAAAAAAAAATGTAAAAGGGAAGATGTCGTATATGACAGTTGTATGTAGGTGCTTACTTACTATATTATTGTTATTTGTGCTTTACGTTGTGGGTACCTATGAATAAATGTGCAGTCTTGGATATGCCGTCTTTCAAATATTACAACAAGAAGAACACATGTTATGCCTACCCCACCTAAGGAATGGGATAGGGGAAGGAAATGATGGAAAAAATGGAACTATGGTACAAACATCTATCCATCTTCACAAACTTTCGCTGAACGTATACATTATTATAAGTAGAATGACGCACCCAACCATTGTCATACTCCATCAAGTCTTATCGCAATTAATTGTCTACCATTATGATGGTATTCAAATGTCAAGTAAGATGCCGATTCGGCCGCATGTAGGCCGAAGTGGTGACTGTCAGACTGAGAATAATTGTTATTCGAGCCGTCATAACTTTATAATTATGAGACCTTGAGCCAAGGTTGAATGATTGAAGTTGTCGACCATCTTGTTTAAAGCTAGAAGAGGATATTGTGTGGTAAGGGAAATGTTTAATGTAAATTTAAATGTGATATCAGTCAGCTATTTTGATATAGTTATTACTGTACGGAAAGAAACGCGGCTTATTCCCATAAAACATATATATTTTCTAAGAAAGTGATGATGCCTTCACCGTAAATAGCTCCATGTTTTGACGTGATTTTTTCGGGTTCGGTGCTATCAAGTTTCAGCACGAAGATCTCTTGCCCTCCATATTGATCACACCCATCCTTGACAGGGACATTTGAATTAATCACTTCCTGCGAGATCTGAATTAGCGATTCAGCACCAAGTGTGTCAAGTCAAGTAATGATATCACTTGTGTTCAAATAAAGTTGAGTTTGATTCAGATAAGATTCATATAACAGGACCATATCTGTTCCTATCTACTTTAATGCTTTCGTATCGAAGACTGGTTTCTCAAAACAAGTTTCGTCGAATGGGTTTCTATTAGTATTATATTAAATACTTGAGCGTTAATTTAATGACTCATGTTAATAACATTAGATACCTTAATAATGTATCTAGAAAAAAAATAGATTACCTATCTTTTTTATTAAGAATTTTTCTAGAATCTGCTGTTTAATCCCACTTCGGGAAGTTCGATATCATATATGATTTATGATTTATTATTATCTTCCCAATAGCCACAAAATCGAAGTTTGTTTATTCATTGCTTTCGTCTTTCTATTATTTAATTATACTTACTTATACTGTAGTGAAGATCCACTAGTACCAAGCGGGTTATAGTAAAAATGAAATTATTAAAACACAACTTTTTAACGCAATATTAATAACTTCTTCCCTATTCATAGGAATACGGTTAAAATAAATGTAAATGCGTACACCTGCCACTTTACTTCAGTTACCGTTGAAGGAGAAAAGCACATTTACCCAGTCGTAACTAATAGTGGTAGTTTCGCAAGCCACTGGCGAATCTAAGTTTATATCAGGATTGTGCAACTCGCGGTCTACCGTGAAGGTGGATGCATGGAGGTTCGGACATCCGCCAGTAAATGTGTTATTGCAAAATATCATAGGAATAAAAGTAGTTTTAAGAAAACTTATAACACGTATGTTCGAGCCAAAAATAATATTATGGCTTTTAAATTATTTTTCATATGATATGACCATGGAGTTGGAGATTCTGTATCAACTTACCTACTTGCAGAAAAGTATACAAATACTTAGATACTTAATTTATCTAAGTACTGTCATTGAAGTACAAGCGTTTCCAGTTATTTGCATGTCCGGGACCGTTGGGTTTATCATACTGATCGCTGAACAAATATGTACGGAATGTTCTGTGGCAATTTGACGCATTTGTGTAACTGGACTGGCACGCAGCTGGACATTCAAGAACGGGAAAACTGATTCTATATAATTTAGTCTCAGTGTGAAAAGCCGTGTTGGCCGAGTGGGAGGTGCCTCGACTTTCTAAACGAAGGCCGTGTGTTCGAACCCGGTCGTACATCAATGGATTTTTCTTTTAAAAAAAAGAAGACACATGCATTTAAAACACGTGCTTAACGGTGAAGGAATAGGATAAGTCATAGAACCTAAAAGTTCGAAATACATGTGTCAAATGCACGAAAGGAGCACTATCGAGGCGCACTTGAAATCCTTTCACCACCCTGGTTCGAAAGTAGTGACACGATACGAAGAAGAAGTCTCAGTGTTTCTTCATGGATTGTTTATAACTACGAGTTTGTGCTACGTTTAACTCTTTCTGAAAAGCCCAGTACAAAAATATACCTAATCTGCATAATTATCTAAACCAACTTTACTGTCGCGCGTGAGTGAACGAATTCTTTGCATAACAGGATTGTCGCCGTTTGTAATTTATTCTGTGGCAAAATATCGGTACTTGCTTAGGTATTTACTACCTACCTGTTTTATGACTGCCTACGTTACGCGGAAGACACATCACAATTTGCAAGCATGTAAGTTGGGTGGGATAACCGCATGATGTGTTTTATGAAGCACCTACCTACACTATGTCTAAACTTACCTGGGTTCTACCAATTTACAGAAGTTTTCTGCATAGTCTGCAAATTATTTATTTTTCGGGCAACCCAATAAACCGACTTAGTTGGACTCTTTAGTGACCGTAAATACCTAGGTACCACTGAAAAGTCACAGGAAAGCAAAATGCAATTTTGTTTACTTCGACTACATATATGTACATATTTGTCAGTTAATTTGATATAAAAACTTAACTCCTGTACCGATTTTGATGAGATTTCCATGGGGCCAATTCGAAAGTATATCCTCTGAAAAAACAAGAATTAAAAAAAAAAAAATCGAATTGAGAACTTCTTCCTGAAAAGCACAATTTGTCATTTTTTATCGCATAATACCGAATTTATCAGCTCAATCAGATACGTGTGGTATGATAGCCGTGATTGAGAAGCAATGAACATCTATCCAGTAGAATTCTTGACTTGACTGTCTTCTGTTCGCTGGTCCTCAACTTCCAATGCTACTAATTTACAAGATCATCTCAAACATCCATTGAACTCTATCCCATTGTAACACGAGTGGAATTGGCTTGATTCTAGTTTGTCGTCTGATGCTTCATATTCAGGCTGTGCTTGCACAATACCGTTGGTTGACCGCGCTTCTTGTAAACGACCAAATTAACAGCTGGTCAGCTCCTGGTTTGAAATGACTTACTGTGTTGTACGGTACGAAGCCGGTAGGTACCGTAATTTGGCTCGGCAAAGGAATATGGAATCAACTCGTTTGGCTTGGCCGATGTCCATCTTCAGTCGAAAGTTTTCCGTCTTGAAATAAAATAATAAAAATCCAACATTCTTAAAAAACAAATAAGTCGGGAAAATGATTGATGTAAATATTTATGGTTGGTTGGTCAATCCTGACCTGAATTTACATATTTTTTTATTATTTCAAGATGCAATGAAGTGATGTGACGCGCTTCGTTCGGTACTACACAGGACTTTGATTACATAGGTCGATGCTACACTAAACTATAGCACTCATATTTAGTCTTGAATGCTTAGGACGTATTAAATTTCTCTGTGGTAAAACATATTTGTCCAGGAAATTGTTATTATGAGTATGAAGAAGCATATACTAGTATTGTTGGTCAATCCGTCAGACTTATTACGTCGCTTTCTACACATTGAACGTGTAAATGTAAGGTCCCGAAATTGGGTTTCGATATCTTTGAAGGGCAGCGTAAATCGGTCATAAAATAAGGTAATTTGTAATAGTGTCACATGCTGCCGTGTCAATAGTCGTGCCGTGCCTTCGTCACGGTAATGTTGACCATGCACCTTACATGGCGTTACAAAATCACGAATTCACGAGTTGCATGTCGAATATTACTTTTGGGTTACATTGACTTCGAACCTATCAGGTCCCATTATGATAATGATTAGAATGAAATTTTACACAACGCCATCCAGCCCCAAACTAAGCAGAGCTTGTACAATAGGAGAAACAGATAACTGATAGAACATTTATAAATACTTTTTTTATACATAGAAAACACCCAGGCTCAGGACAAACACCGATGTTCATGACACAAATGTTTGTCTTGAAGCGGGAATTGAACCAGCGTCACCGATGTGGCAGTCCAAAAGAATTGCCACTCGACCGTGTCGTCCGTCCGACCCGTGTTACTGAATGCCCGTAATCTCATCAATGGCAGAGAGTGTCAGTGATTTGAAATCTGATTATTGGGTTCAATTTCCAAAATTTCGCTTCCTCTAACTTGATGGTTTTGCATGTGATTCCAATTTGATGTGGGCTTTACGAGTAACTTAGGTTTCATACTTTTTGTTCTTTGAACTTACTTATTTCTTGTTGGTTTATAGCAATACACGGGACAATTGAATCTTCTAGCTTTCCCAGTTTCCAAGAAGACATAGCTGCCATGTTTTTTAAGCTTACTGATTCAATTTAACTTGTAAATCAGTGAGTTTGGCTTAGACTTGTGCCCATTTTGCAATCTATAGTTCGTTCTAAACAAGTTACTTGTATTGTATTCGTTCTACTGCTTTTTGATTTACGAGGACCAGATATTAGTGAACTAGTAGAACTAGCTAATATAGATAGTCACTTGGAATTATTGCCTAACAGTTGAGAAAAGTTGAAATTCCTGAAATACTGGAATGAGATTACTTAGTTACTTATCGGGATTGGAAAGTAAACCTATCTTAGTTTGTCTTGTCTTCAAACAACCTGATGTATTAAATTGATGCAAGTAAGCAGGAATTATAGACAAAAACTTCTCTTGAAAGGGTGAATCTTGAAAGTTGATGAAAGTAAGAAGAAAAAAAGTTGATTGATATCAAAGTATCAAGTTAAAAATTAAGTGTTTTTAGCTGACCTCAGAGTTAATGCGAATTCTCGATAAAGCCAAAGGCCGGCCACTTTCTTCGTACCACTTCGCAGGCAGTATCTTTAAACATTTGTCATTTGCAAACTACTCCTAGAAGGGTCACGATTTACATACCAAAGTGGTAAGAACAGTGCATTAGGAGTAGGAGCCTCGGGCGAGTATGTGCGAAAGAAAGCAACTAAGAAATAAACGACTCTATATCAATGTACTAAGGCTCATTATGGGTGGATATGTTGCATTTTCATTGGAAAATCGTGAAAGTGAAACTGGTAACTGTTAATTGACTGGAAAAGCGTGGAAATGGACTGGATCACTATTTTATATTTTCTATCCTGCCATTTTCTACTTTGCACTTCGAAACTAGATTCATAGACTCGAGGTTAGATTCTGTCATCGATATGGTGCAATTTATCATCCGTTTGAGTATTTCTTCGCGTCTAGGCAAGCGTAGTGTAAAACGACCTTTGGTCAGATGGAGCAATGATTTACGCGCGATATAGCTGGCTGAAGTTGGATGAGAAGAGCCGAAGTTAGGGCTCAGTGGCGTGCCTTGGGAGAGACCTACATACAGCAATGGACTTCTATAGGTTGATGATGAAGTATTTCTTTAGAAGACAAAATACTTTATAATGCCAAGTTAAATTTTCATTCCTGACGTTCTCTACTTTGCACACTTCGAAACTAAATTCATAGACTCGAGATAACTAGTAAATATTAAGAAATATTCTGTCGTCGATTATAGCGTGATATATTTAGTATTTCTTTAAAAAACAAAATACTTTATTATTGTTATCACAAAGCAGACAATTGGTTCCTCTACTCCAAAACATGACAATTTTAAAAACAATCCGGCACGAC
The DNA here is from genome assembly GCA_932526365.1 of Lobophora halterata. NCBI lineage: Eukaryota > Metazoa > Arthropoda > Insecta > Lepidoptera > Geometridae > Lobophora > Lobophora halterata. The sequence goes on from OW052012.1 coordinate 8,383,733, forward strand.
AAGGCTTTACAAGTCACGGGCAGTTAGCACCAACTCGATTCGTTGATATAACAATAAAATGTTTATTATCTACATACGAATGTTACACAACCGTTACATAAAATAATACATTTATATCTGTAACAATAGAGAATTGCACTAGACCGAGCAGTTTAGAGAGGTGAAAAGATAGAGCGAGATTCAATTTACATAAGTAGGTGCCGTGCCGCGTGTACCAAATACGTAGGTATTAATATTATAATAGTAGTATTATGACCATGTAAACCAACGTGACGAGACGAGAGTCATTTAGCATTATCATCACACGTCTTTCAGCTGCTTTTGTAAACACAGGTTTCACTAGTAGTAGAGAGAGATCTTTCAGTCTAAGAACGCACGTTTTTCAACGATCTTACACAATACAATTGCCCTTTAAAGCCAATCCTCAAATCCGAATTCCATACAAAATGATTCGGAGGAATACTCAAAAAGTACGCCGTATTATAGTAATTTCTTCACACTATTCGTTTCGTCCATATTTAAGTTAGTAGGGTTAATTTTCAAACACGTATAAAATCTAAATTTATGTATGTACCTTTCACTTTTTTTGTTGACGAAATCAAACAACATGGACGAAACGAATAGTGTGAAGAAATTACTATAATACGGTGTACTTTTTGAGTATTTGTCCGAAACATTTTGTATGGAATTCGGACTTGAGGATTAGCCTTAAACTGACCACACGAGTGGAGGGGCTTTCAGTTTTATACTGAAGGATCTATAAAGCTCAATTCTCGAAGTGCTCTGCCGGCCGCTGCGATTTCAGCGCTTTCAGTATCAACATTTTTTAAACATTATCTTCATAATTATATGATCAGTATTGCAGGGCCGTTAAAAGGCCGGTCGCAGCTACAAGCGGCCTATCCTATCAGTGGTCCTTCAATACTGGTATTTTTAATAAGATAGAGTTTGAAGTGGTTTGACACTGAAAGTGCTCTGCCGGTCGTTACGCTACCATCCCAGTGGGAATTAGTGCCATCTCAGTGCACGAAAGGAGCCTCTTCGAGACGCACTTGAAATTCTTTCACCACACTCGTTGGGAAGAAATAGTGACATGATAAGAAGAAGTGGGAATAGACCTGAGTATACCTAAGTAATTATTTTAAACCTTGTCCAGGACTACTGTGTTTGTGAGTCCTATGTCGGTCAGTCTGTCGGTGGTCCATTGGAATTTAGATAGCTTCGGACGATAGGAACGTATTTCGTTTTAGTAGCCTGCGGGTAATGGTCATCTCACGACAAAAGCCACGCAACTTTCAAAACATTCAACATACAAGTTTCATGCATAAGACCAAGTTGTCAAGGTCCTTTGCGCAAACCTATCTCGAAACTGCGATCAGACTTCATCACAACCGATTGCCTTTAGCTCTGCCATTGTTGATGATTATGAATATGCAATATCAATATTAATTATGCATAATTGAAGTATTGTTCCACCTACATGCCTGGTGACATACTATACTGGTATGCCGTGACAAACTGTTGTGTTTATAGCGAAAGTCACATTTTATGAATCTGATAAAACTGGTAGGTATAAGATACTATAACAAACTTATGTTTGCTAGTCAAAACGCGTATAAAGAAGAAATTTGAGTGTCATTTGAACTGGCAGAACATAATGCAGCTATAAGAAATTATGCAGGCAGAGTGATAATTAGAAACTAAGGCTGATAAAGGTTACAAAGAACTGCGTTGCTAAGCATCTCATCATTGACTATGCAACTTTATTCAGGCAGAATCTATACATACATATATCAAGATCAAACTGAAGATAAAGGACCTCATTCCACCATCAGGTTCTCGTCACCGTAGTTTGTAGTTGTTCAGTATCTATGTTTCACAATTAGAACGATTGACCACCATTGGAACTTAAAATTTAGTGCTTCTGTGACTCAGGTTTGGGAACAGTCAAGGTGGATCAAACCTAATCATCCTCATTCCGGCTTTGAAATAATCTGTTTTTGGATGTATGCCTTCTCCAGTCTTGACGATATTGAGCCCTTCCTCGGTGCAACTCTCGTCCTGCGGTCTAATATGTTGTCACGGTCTCCATTCATTCTTCACGTCATTTGTGCCGCCCTCGTCACTTGCACCACGAAGCGTGAAGGTATGCCACAAATAGGTAACCCGGTCTACCGGCATTTCGTCCGTAGGCGCAGTCAATAGAAAGTCGCCAATTCGTGTCCTTGTTGGCCTGTTCATTATTCAGTCAGGTGGCGTGGCGTAATTTGAGATCAGTCTGAGAAATATCACGCGGTTTGAATTGATGAGGATTAGATTCTAATGAGACATATGTATTGTCTATCTCACATTAAGTAACTACACATGAAAAGTTGTAGTTGCTTCTCAAGTTGCATTACATCAGATTGAATACATTGGTCTTATACTGGTCTCTGTCTTACTCTGGGGAGCTCCTTTAATTTTTCCTGGTTTCTTGGGTTGCTTTTTGATTCAGCTTTTGATGCACGTACTCTTAATACTTACTTGTAGACCGCTACAGAATACTCCAGGAAGCTATTTATTATCGTCCGAAAACACTTGTCTCGTTTCTACTCGTAAATGTAACTTTGTCACAGCTAAATATTAGCATCACTTTCATCTCTAAGAAGTTAATATTACCTAGTGGGACTGAGACAAACATCTTATTTCACTCAACGTAGTTAATAACATGGGAAACTCTCGAAACAATGGAGCAATTTTTGCCTTATTATCTTATTTTGTTATCAATCCGAAGTAGGTTTTTAGGATGCAATTAGAGTTTTCAATTCTGTGGATAATTCTTAACTTTGTCTATAATTATTTTTGCAATTATTGTTTTTGTATAAAATTATTCTGTTCTAATCTAAGTAGCTCTTGAAAAGTTTTTAGGTATGTTGATGAAAAACACTTGTTGGATATGCGCACCAATTTTGTTCTCTTCTTCTTTCTTATCGTGTCACTAGTTCTTTTGAACCAGTGTGGTGAAAGGATTTAAAGTGCGTCTCGAAGAGGCTCCTTTCGTGCACTTGATACATGTTTTCGAACTTTTTAGGTTCTATGACATGCCGGTTTCCTCTCAATGTTTTCCTTCACCGTTAAGCACGTGTTTTAATGCACACGTAGATTTTAAGAACAGAAAAATCCATGGGTGTACGACCGGGTTCGAACCCACGACCTTCGGATCGAAAGTAGACGTCCCACTCAGCCAACACGGCATTTTTCAATTTTGTTCTCTGACCACAGCGTATTGAAACACTATCTTCGATACGCGATTCCGCAACATAAATTCTCCTTTAGATATGCAAAATCATGGGAAGGCGAGTAAGACAATAGGCTTAGGAATTATAGCCTCTCTGCTAGTACTGTGCCACCCACGATTTCCTGGTTCAACGCATCCGAGGTATGACGGAACAATGGTTCTGGATCATTTTGTAATAAAGACACGTTTCCGTTTATCTTTGTTTTTCAAACAGTAAATTATCTTGCTTGTCTCGGATCGTGTGAACGAGTGGTTAGTTTTGGTGTCGAAGTTTTTAAACTACTCGAAGGCTACTTCACGGATAGAATTATATGGTTATAGCCGGAACCGACAATCCATCGTGCCCTTCAAAGCACGGAAGCGCTCAATTGTAAATGCCGCTTATGGCAATGAATAAAATTAAATAATACATTTTACCAATTTATCATCATTTGATGAAATAACTCTGGAAAGAATTGTACCATTTCAATTCTTAATTCACAAGATGTGGACAATCTCATTAAATTTGGATATAGCTGGAACGCACTTTGTTGTACTACATACATAGCTATATTTAAATTTAATGAGATTGTCCAGATCTTGGTTGAGATCTAGCCAACCACCATTAGACATTATAGATATGGTTGATGATCATAATGTAAAACTAATTCTTTATTGAACACAAATAAGATAAAGTCTTAGCCCTGACTAGTGCACGAAAGGATCCTCTTCGAGTCGCACTTAATATCCTTTCACCACACTGGTTCGAAAGAACTAGTGACACGATAAGAAGAAGAAGCCTTGACTGGCTGACAGATAGCCTACAAGCTAAATAGTGTACCTACGTAGACTAAAAATCTGGATAATTATGTTCGTCTAGAGCTGACAGTGCGTAGTTGCGTACTAAGAAAGGTACTTTTAAAATTCGCAACGCAAACAAAGTTGCGGATCTCATCTAGTAAAGTAGGTATTCCTAAAAGAAAACAGATGGATGTATAGATAGCGTCATAGATAAGTATCCCCCTTGCATTATAATACCCAGCTTCAAATCCCTTTAAATCAACGTCCGCGTCGCGGCGGATGGCGAAGTTTTGCTTTTAGAAAATAGATTATATTTGTATAACCGTATGTAAGCCTAAAAATAATTTTAAGTATTACAATTTTTGGAAAGGATTTATAGCTGGGTGTCTTCTGCAAGGGTGATACTTATCTCTGACGCTGTCTGTACCTACCTACAAAGTAAAAGTATTGAAATTTTTAAATCTATTATAATTTGCATCTAAAGTATCGCGATGAGTTTAACTAGCGAACAGCTGACCTACAGAACCAAGTATTCAGACAGCCTTCACACTTTCACCTCCACATAAATGTTAACATATGATGCACATCATTTCTTTGCGATGTTGCATCGATTGCGTCTTTTGAAACATTTACATTACTGAAACACTTAATTATATTTATTATAATCCTATTTATTACTAATATAAGATTTACATTGTTTGTTAGTCACGACAATATTTCTCAGTATTCAACCGTAACACACGAATACTGGCAAATACAAAACTCAAATTCTATTTAGATGCAAACATTTCTGGGTACTTTTTGTTCATGTTTTAAACTTACCTATGTAAAGACTATACATAAAAAAAAAAAAAAAATGTACTTTTTTATTTTATTATTATTTATTTTGACACCTTTACCTATAGGTAGTATTATTGTAAATCTACAATATGTATACCTATGTAGTTTTTCAGCGGCACAAGGAAAACCGAAGTATCTTAAAAATACGCTGTTTTCCTCAGTGTCATAATTAAAATAATATTTATTTCTTTCCAAAGATTTTCATCCATGTATTTTATAAAGGTACGAGTAGATTTCTATATTGACATATATTTTTTCTTTTATTTTCAGTGGAGATCTACCTCTCGCCTGTCGAGACGCACTGCAGCAATGTGGACTACTTCATCCCGGACGAAAACAACGAAACCAAAGATCTCTCAGACGATGCCATGAACAGGTACATCCCTTTTTCCTTTTTTTTTACAGATATTTGATTTTTCTTGTTTTGTCAACTTGTAAAAAAAGTGGAAGTTTTGTAAAATGTGGATGTTTGTTCCTTAATCTCGCTAAAAGTACTAAATCGATTGAACTGATATTTGGTATGAATATAGTTTATGAACTTGAAAAATACATATATGCTACTTTTCATCCCGAAACCACGTGCGCGAAGTGGCAACCATTCTTTTACATTTCAGATGTAGATGTATGTAGAGTCTCTACATACATCAGAGTAAAAATAAAAATACAGTAAATGAGGAACACTCAAATTTACCAAAGCGTTAGATAACAGTATGGGGTCATGTTTATTGACGTAATTTTGTGTAGTTAGTGATAGAAGGTTATTGCACTCTTTGAGAATAGAAATTACTATAGTTCCGTAGGGCTTGTAATTTTTTATTAATTTATTTGTATACCAGCAATTTTTATTACAAAAAAAATCACTGGGCAATGCAGACGTTGTATCTGAGCAGTCAGAATTTTGAATTTCTACAAAATGTGCGAGTGACAGCGGCGCGAGTGCGGCGCCCGAGCCGAGCTACGGCGAGCTGGCTCGAGCTGGTTTGCCAAACGATGAATAAAACTTAAATTACTATCAATAAAAGGTATCGCCTGATGCAAATCCATAGGAAAACGACAAACGGTAAAAGTTTTCCATTTTGAATAAAAAAACATTGACAAACATTTGACTTTATTTTTTCAAGTTCTTTTGCAATATCTGTGTTCATTAACGGCAACTGATCATGTGTATTTTTTTTTCTGGTGATTAAAAATTGACCGTGTCCGTGTATCGACGACCTTAGGCACGGGTACCATTCGCAACAGATACAAAGTTTTTTTTTTCAGCCTAGGATCTTTAATACTTTGCCTATGATAAAACTAGGTATACAAAAAGGATTCAGGATCTAATGTCAAATAGCTTTTACAATCACTACTAGGCAAAGAGCTTCTATACTATGTATCTAGAGAGCTAACACGCCATTTTGTTTTATTTAAGGATTAAGAATTCTGAACCTTATGACTTGGAAATAAAGTTCTTTTTTAATTAAATCTAAATATAAGGATTTTAATGCTTGATAGAGACCCCCTCGTTAAGGAGTGTGTCTTGTTCACACAGTTGCCAGCATACAATTAAAATTAACATGGCTATAATTTTTGAAATAAGTGGGACAATTTTCGAAATTAGTCGATTTGCTCTAAATGTTATTCAGATTCATTTGAAAGGTTTAGTACAGTCGCTGTCATGTAGGTTAGGTACCTAACTGCCGAGAAAAATAATTACTGTTCGAAAGAAACAGTATTAAAACCATTGAATCAGATATACCTCACTAGAATGCGGCGCACCGCCCTCTTTTTTGTTGATATTTTAATGCACCTATGTATAATATAATTTTAAAACAATAATGCAAAGTACCGTATTAACATTGATAGCTTATTGAGCAGATTGAATTTTCCCTTGGTTGCTTGTTTATGTCTCAATGAAATATTCAAAGTTCAAAAATTATGGTCGCCCTACAGAACGAGACACACTCCTTACTGGTTCTAGCTCTTTCGGCTTGCAGTTTTCGTGTGAGTCGGCATTCTAGATACATAGTATACAAGTTCTTTGCTACTAGGATCTAAATCTCAACTTCTGAAGTACACAGACCTTGTAGAGAATGAAAGGAAGTAGGTCAACAACCAATAAATCGTAGATCACAATCGAATGAAACAAAGCGGTAATAACATTGTTTTATTTCAAAGCGTTTGATTAAATTGGTAGCTAGGTTTGTAGGATGAGTCTTACAAACGAAGCAGAATCAATAAGGTATACCTACTCAAAGTTTTACAAAAACATACTAGTATAGACTTCGAAAATTAACATTAATTCACAGGGAATCAAAATACGAAATTGCGTATTTTGATTCCCTGTGAATATTTTTCAGTTTGATTTAGAAACTAAACTACTCCCTAAACCAATTTTAATAAAAATTATACGGGACTTTTGAAGTACCTTTTACCTTTACCTTTGAAGTATGACCAACATAAAATAATCATCAAAATCAATTTATAATTGGCGGAATAATCGCATAAAACATACAAAAACAGACAGTCGAATTGAGAATATCCTTTTTTGAAATTTCTCACTGACACACAGGCCAAACCACTTAACGTAAAAACTTGAAACTTGAAGGATGTGTTCGTCAAGAGCTGAAAATGTGAGTAATTAAAAAGGAATTTTGAAAATACGCAACGCAAACGAAGTTGCGTGCTTCAGCTAAACCATGTTTTTTTTTGTGTATGAGATGACATCAATCGTGACTGTGGGTTGGAGTTAGTTTCTAGGTTAGACATGATATCATGACGAGATAACGAAAGCTTGTTTGTTTGAATAAGTTTTCGGATAATCTTTACTAATCCCGGCCAAAGAGTACTGTGTGTCTTTTGATAAAACGGGCCATTTATCTGAATTATGATCCATTCACTCTGTTTACTCTACCTTAGTAGGGGAACCTCGCTTCACAACGTCGATGTCACACTTATTAAGATTTCAGATACTTTGCTTGAGATATTTCGCCATAGATTGCCTACAACTGGAGTCGAAATTAGTCATAGAGATGGAATGTAAAGCCGAAAGCACCCGACCAATGTTGTGTAATTGGTCAAACAAATTGTACGCGATAGTCCATGTGAAAACTCCTAAACTTATATGCCCATCATAATATTTTAAAATATATAAAAAAAAAAACAAATATGTTTTCGAAATATCATAAAAGTTAAATTAAAAAAAAGTTTTTTTTGTCGTTACTCACCACTTAAATATGATGTACCTAAGTAGATGAGTAAAATAGCTGCCTTGTAATATACCTACCCACATTATCAAACCGCGTAAGAAATAGTATACTGCGCTCAAAAACACAAGTCGCGATCGTTAGGCAAATAGCAGGCAGGTTAAAATGGGACTGGAATGGCCACGTCTGCCGCATGACGAATGAACAATGGGCAAAGGTCACCACAGATTGGTGGCCTCAAGGCATCAAACGCCCTCATGCCAGACCAAGGTGCAGATGGAAAGATGAGCTAGATCCTTATACTGCACTAAACAGAGAAGACTGAAGAAAATGTAGGCCTTTGCCCAGCAATGGGACATGTCAGGCCAATACCTAGTAACAATAATAAACCTACATTGATTTGACTACAATCTCACCTGTATTGGAGTCGTAGGTAGAAGAAGTTCGCGCACCAGTCGCACCTGCACACACGATACGCTAGCAATGCCCCCACCGCACGCGCTATAAAGCTGATAAACGGTTTGCTCGCTCAACACCCAGAACTAGACTTCTTCCACGATAAGGGCATGGTTAAAGCACTTGCTTACCTTAGCTCCACTCTGTAACGCCTTGGACTTATAGTCTGTAAGTTACTGAAAAAAAAAAGAAAGAATGTGTGTACAATGACGTTAATCGTAAAATAAGTTCTATTTATGTGTTTCCAGGCTACATATGGCGCGTTCAACGGTAGCTCTGTTCATGGTTGCATTCCTGTTCTTGTTCACCGCGTTCTGGACCGGCGTGGTGGGCTGTTGGAAGCGGAGCCCTGGCAACATCACCGCCACCGCTATACTCATGCTGTGCACTTGTGAGTATCATATTGTATGGGCTTGTGACGGGTTTAGGTAGGTACTTTCCTAGTTAAGGATAGCGAGACGGCACATGATTATCATTATTCCAGTCTTTGGACGTTGACTGCTGGATAAGCCTCTCCATTAAGCCGCCACGAACAGTGGCGTAGCTCGGTGGACAAGGGCTCCGGGTAGAAACGGAAGGTAGGAACTCGGGAATATTTTTTCCTGATTGTTCCTTGTAGTGAAAACCGGATAATAATCCCAATCCCAATCCCAAAATTTCTCTACTATTTACCTCTTATTCGAACAAACTCAAAAATTAAATAAAAATATTACTGTAGAAATCTCCTGAAGCTAGCTGAAGCAGCGATCCCTCGTTCCTACTTACAAATCTAGTACTTAGTTAGGACGAGGTACTCAAAGATTCATCTGATTCGGGTCTTTACTACATAGGTAGTTCTTTTTTATTTTAAGTTAATTAATAAAAGAAAAGAAAACTTTCAACTCATATACAGCATACATTAATTATATACCTACTCAGTTAAAATAGTCTTAAATTTTATAGTTTTATTTTGTAATTTTAGCCTTCATTCATTTCTTTCTTCATTTTATACTACGTTTACTTAAATTTGTACCTACCTTTATACTAAGACCTTTGTAAAATAAATGTTTTTTATCTTTAAAAAAAAAAAAAAAAACGTTTCTAAGTAGTAGGAATGCTGGGGGTAGGGACACGCATAGCTTGAATAGCAGTCAGTATGTCACTTACTATTAGCTATAGGTATAATTACTATGAGAACAGAGTACTAAGATATACACAACTATTAGTTATTATTATTAAAATTCTTTATTGCACAAAAATAAAAATTACATTGCACAATGGGCGGGCTTAATGCCTCAGGCATTCTCTCCCAGCCAACCCTTGTGATTTTTTGGAATGAATAGTGGGGATTTAGAGATTTTTTTCCGGGACCCGAAATCCATCGGTGGACATAACCGGTGAGGACTTCGGAAATAAGCCAACTTTTTATGGATATTGATGATACAAATACTTATTGTTTTATGTTCCAGGCCTTTTAGCGGCGGGCGCGATGGCGCTGTGGCACGGGGTGGAGTTTTACGAGAAGGAGAAGGTCGTCGGCGAGGAGTATTACCAGCAGTGGCCCAATGTAAGATACTCAACTTTATTTGTTACCTACGCTACTAATAATGTCTATCTCTGTTTTATTTCTATTAGGTACAAGGTATTTTGCGGTTCCGAATTGTAATGATTTCACTTTTTGAAAGCAGCTAAAGAGAGATTACCTACTTAGTTACCAAAATATTAAAATATTACCGGTTAAGTAACGGCGATCCAAAAATTCCGGCTCCTATAATTTTGCTGAAATTTTATTTGCTGTACACTTCCAGGCAAAAGTATTTGTCCATTCAAAGACTTCTACCCAACGGTCATAGGATAGGATACTTTACTTGTATGGCAAAGTTTTGTCCTGAAGCCAACCTGCAGCAGGAAATTTTTTTTTTTTGTTATAATTACCTAGGTATTAAAATTACATTGTACAAAGTATCTAATGATTTTCTACCAGTCAACCCTACCAAGTGGTTGGACATTGAACACAAGAAAAAAATATTGACCCTTCCCCCCTACAGGTGCTTAAAGACAATTCGTCGATATGGTACGACTGGTCGTACATTCTGGCCTGGTTGTCTGTCGGTGTGTCCTTCGGCAGTTCAGTTCTGTTCTTCTCGTCCGCCATTTGTCTGAGCAAGGAGAAACATCGCGAGCAGCAGAATAACGTGCAGTATATAATGCCAGGTTAGGCGGCCATTTTGTACCGTCCGCCATTTTGTGCTGAGGTTAACGCTTGCCGGTTTCGGACTTTTGTAAATGTACAGTTTTCAGTGGAAAAAACGGTGTTTTTAGGTAATACGACGTGTAGAATTGTTTTTATTGTTATTAATTTTAGGATTTATGGTATTTTATATTTTATGTGTACTTATTAATAAATTAATGTTGTTTAAAGTCAATACTTGTAAATTGAATTTATTTTCATTACATCCAGTGATTGTAAAGTTTAAGATAACTTAAAGGCATTATTCAATATTCCTAAATAAATATTTTTTTATTCAGAAAAAACGTAACTACCTACATTTCGTAAACTTCTGACTCTCTTCATAATCGACCTTGGTAAATTAAATCAAAAAAGTATGTAACCAGTATGATTATTTATGTATTTTTTTATTTTTAACCAGTAACTTAGGTTTAAGCCATGTAAGTACCCGGAACTAACAAAAGCTTTTCTTTCTTTTCATGTTTCTATGAAACTTGGCTGTGCGCTAACGACGGCCGCGCGCTCCTAATATCTGGTTTACGCCACTACTAACTCGCTTACCAATAACTTACTCTGGATTTGTACATAAAAAAACATAACGTACCCTGAACATTACACTTTAAAATTACCCATCAATTACCTATTACTGAATCAATCCAACATATTTTTCCTCAATCCTCATTGGAATAATACCTTGACCTCACGGACTTAATTCACGTTTTCCTGTTTCAAAACAATTATTTTCTCATTATTTTTCATAAAAATTACCTACCTTTTCAATTGGATACCGACTCCCTAAATGGATGTACTTAAAAACTACCATTATTTCGCTTCCATTACCTACAATCGAAACACATCAAACACATTACACATCCGTGCAAAATAAATGGCACTAAACCAGATATTGCGTGACAACTCGCGAGTTTGGTACGACTGGTCGTACATCGTCGCGTGGTGCGGCGTCGGCCTGTCATTGGTGTCCGCCATTTTGTTCTCGTCGGCCGCCATTTGCTTGCGCGGCGAGCGGGAGCGGGAAGAGGCGCTTAACATGCAGTACCTCATGCCGGGTAACTTAGCTTTCATTACTCATTTTAATAAGCAGCTTATGATTAGAAATGCTAGGAAATGAAAAAAAAATGCTATAAGCAATACCTACTGCCAGTAGATACTATGCCTTCATAATAAATTCATAACCAGAATAATCGTCAAGAGTAAAGGTAAGGAACAAATATTTTGGCATATCAGCAAGTTTTCACACAACATGAAACGCATTTTGTAAATATTTATTTATAAATGGGAATGCTTTAAAACTGCATGCGGGTGATTTGGAATAGCTTATAATTTAAAAACTACCTGTATTATTTTATGGAATATTTTTTATTGTGTTCAAATCAGTAACGTTAACTTATCTAGGCATCCCAAAACGACAACGATTATACAGTACGCACACCGAACGAATATTTCTGAAGAAATCTGAAGTTGAAAGAAATAGCGATTCTCCATTCACATTTATTACGCTATTAGCGAGTAGATACTGGCTACTGGCGACTACTTGTTACTGGAAACAACTATTCGGAAACACTTGTCAGTGCGCGTACTGTCCATAAGACAATAAACTGACATCTATAATTATGTTGGACAGTGTACCCTCAAAAGCAGCAGTACGCATACGCCGGGTACCCTCCCCCGCAGGCGTACCCCGCCGGACCCTACTACCACGGCTCGCAGTACGGGCCCTACAACTACTGAGCAGGCGACCAGATGAGGTAATACTTTTATTGCCCTGAAGTGTAGCAATTAAATCTGTATTTTTTTTATTAAGGAATTATTTTTATCTTTAGATAGAAAGTTCTTTATTGCACATAACAAATACTTAGTTCAAATGCCAAGTAGTAGTTATGTATTGTGGACATAAGTTACCATGAACGTCTATAAAACCTACCAAACTTGTACTTTATCAATATCTAGAAAATGTAGTAGTGACTTCAAATGAATTTGTGGGCTTTATTGTAAACCCCGGGGAAATATACAATATAAAAGGAAGCTTAAAAATAAAATAACCAAAAATAATCGAGGCTGAATACCTACAATGAACGGCCTTATCGTTAAAAGCGATATCTTCCTGGCAACCTTTGCATGGAGAGGAGTGATAGTACCTAGTTAGTCATTTGTACCTAGGAGACTATTGCCTACTTGCACCAAACTGTCAAAGTCCCTATGCAAATACTTTACTCGCTTGGTAGTTCTTAACAGCCCAGATTGTGACCGTAAAAAAAAAAGCGTTTTGTAAATTTATCTTCGTTTATTTACTTTTATTACTTTGTAGTCAACAACTCTCTGTATCTAAATTTACAAACACACTTTCCAGTGTGCACTATTATGTTCTACTAAGTTTTTACCAAATGAAATTTGAATTTTAATAGATATTATTAGATGGTAGTTAATCAAACCTCCAATTCGCAGGGACCTAGCGGCGGCATATTTCGCCAACCCAGCCGCCCCGCAGGCACCCGCCCGAAACACATCAACGCCACCAACCTTCGACACATTCAACTCACACCAGAACCGACCTCGCAACCGCATCGGCGACCGCCGCGTCTACCGCCCAACCCGACCACAAACACTCTCCCGCATCGATGAAACACCCCCACGAACGAAAAGTCTACAAAACTCCACAGACTTATCATCAACGCGACCGATACTACGGTCCCGGTCGAATATCTCAGCGGATACCAGTCGCAGCGTGCCGGTATGTAACCAAAGTCATGATACAGGGCAACAAATGGAGAGTCATAGTCCTCAGTATGCGGAACCAAACGATTCTGGATCGTCGTACGATGATAACCCTGCGTCGATGACGGATTTACCCATTATGGTGCCGATTGACCCCGTTACTGGGGCGTATGTACCGTTCCCGGAGTATAATGTTTACCAGGAAGGGTGTAGGTTGAATAGGTTTAAGAAGAAGAAGTTGAAGAAGTTGTCGAAGAGCAATTTGTATTTGGCGTTTATGTATTAGCGCGGGTGCGTATACACTAAGGTTATCGGTCGGGCGCTTTTACAGACAGTTAGAAAACTTATGCCCACTTGCACCAAAAAAAGGTCCAAATCTGGACCAATAAGAACTGCTAAGCGAGTAAAGTAATTGCTTAGAAACTTTCGACAGTTTGCTGCAAGTCGACTTTACAAGAAGAACATGTAGAAATACTGCCACCATATTGAATATTTGACACTTTTGAATACAAAATCCATTAAGTTTTAATAAGTACACTTCTGTGTCACTTATATTACAATGTGGCTATCTGCAGCCGCCATACAAACTTATTCACATAAAAAAATATGTCTAATTCGTTACCAAGACGAATCTAATGACTCAGTTAAGCCTACAAAGAGTAAGACTCACAGTCTCATACATACGTACATACATCTGAATAAAATTACCCTCCGTCGATAAAAAGTTTTCTTAAGTAACTGTTTGTAAAGTAACCGGCCGAAGAGTTTCGATAGCCGATACAGTGTATGCAGCCAAAACCCATACCTATAAATTTATCCTAAAACCATACACTGTCTATTAAATGGGTGACCCGAATCTGGTAGAGAGAAAACTTGCTATTAGCACGTTTTATAATGACCGGGAGAGTTTTGTAGGAGGTTCGATCACTGGACAGTAATTAATGAACATAATCATGGTATTTTAGAGTTAATACAGTGAGACGCAAAAGCAAACGTAGAGTTCAGTTACAAAAAATACACACGCACACATAGTGCCAGATAGTATGACGCCAAACAGTTATACGAATTTATATGTTACTGTGTTTCGATGTCTCAAAGTGGACGAGCTCCTTAGCAGTGTTGCATAGGCTTATGTGAAGTAAAGTCCTCTGTTGCACTGTTCTGGTCATGAGCAGGCGATGTCTCTTACCATCAGGAGAACGCCTAATCATCTTGTCATTTGTTTACATAAAAAAATAGGGCTATGTAAAGTCAAATGGTTAGTTAAATGTTATTAAAAATAACTTATTGAGGCTTGAATGGCAAATAATTTTGTTTAGTCATTGAAATAATGAGAAACCGATACGGACCCATAAATTTAGATGGATTTAGGGGAAAGTCTTTGCACAACAGTGGGACAAAATAGTCTAACAAAAAAGACATAAAATACCAACTGTTATTTGACTTAGTTTGTTCGATGGATTTCACTTAGACAATAAAGCCAGCAGTAAACGAATCACCGACTTCAGTACACATGCGTTTTGATGCTGTAACGCGTCGCCACCACCGGTCTAGACTAGTCTCGGTTAGAGACTTCAAAATAGGATCAGTCAATCAAGTATTTTGCGTCCAGTGGTCGAATCGTCTGAGACATTTGTATAATAAAGAAGACATTTTAACGCCCGGTCCTACGCACGGCTCACGAAACTCTCACACCGCTGGCTTCGCTTATATCGCGATTCAAATTGAATACGAATTTTAGAATATTGTACTTATCAGGTGAGTAAGGAGTTAACTCCGCCATAGTATCAACAAACTTGTAGGTTAAGGATCTCTGAACAAATCACGAACAATTAGTGCCTTCTTATAAATGCTCATTTTAAGACTACCTATCTGTCACCCTATGATTGTGAAAAACCGTGTTTATAATTTAAGGCCCAGAATCCCGCGCGCCGTTATCTCGCTTGCACAACAGTTTTGCCCAATCTCCTTCGCTGATGTTAATCATATCAAAACAAAAAATATACTTAAACATTTCGTGAGGTTGTAGTGAGAAATTCACCGCTCCACTGTTTTTTAAACTATTATACTGATACTCAAATTAATATTTTTAAAATGTGCGAGCGAGATAGCGGATCGCCGTATTCTGGGCTTTAATGATAGTTTTTTTGACAAATTGTAAACTTGTGGACTTTACATCTTTCCGGTGTCATATCGATCAAAAAAGTACCTACATTTATATAATAAGTATAATATAGGTAGATACAGTCGGCTCTGTAATGGTCTTTACAGCCAGCTTACGCCGGTGTTCTCCTGTGACTAAACCACTTACACAAACACATCAAGTGTTTGCGTGAGTAAACTACTGATATAATTAAACCACTTAAGGTTTACCAATAATATACCTAAACTTAAAGTGGTTTAATCACAGGAGAACACTGGCTAAAGCTTGTGTAAAGACAATTATAGAGCCGACCCTACCTACTTTATACATAATTTCGACGAGCGATAGCAACGCTGTATTGGACTTTGTTATTTAAAGTCCAGTCAAGTTCTGTTTTGGTCAAGGGAAGGCGTGACTCTACCATCAAGAGCGTGTCTTGCTTGTCTCGTCACTTTTTAATTAGATTATATTCACAGATTTACTAGAGTATGCGTATTTACACCGAAAAGAGAATTTGAATTCTTTTCTGTGATAATGTTACACTTATACTAGGACATCCTTTTTTATGTAAACTATTTAAATTTAAACTATACTGACCTATCTGTATTCTAGCTCAATATATTCTATATGTTTACAATATACAAAGATGAAAGAAGCGTAGTATATTAAGCTGATATATTATTATTCTCTTTATATTAATTTTAAGTAAAAGTAGATAAGTATGACTGACGCTTACCGTCCTCGATATTAAGATTTAATTCGAAATAATTTCATAATTTTGTATTTAATTCTTAGTCAAATGTTGAGTTCACACGAGGTAGTAGTAATATGTAAATTAATTAATTTAGCTTAATTCGAAACAATCATTATAAGAATTAGGCATATTTTTTACTTGTATTTAAACTTCAAAATAAATATTAAATCAAAAGAAACCGTTTTTTTATTTAGGTACATCATTATTCAAAAGGCATTATAAATATATAAATAATATCATTATAAACTCAGCAGGGCTATTCATTAAGCTGTCATTAGTTCTCGTTATCGAATGGTACGTCAAATCTGACAGAAAATGGCCGACCTCTCGAACAGTGGCGGATCCAGCTATCTTCCACGGGGGGGTCATGGTAAAATTTGGAGCGGGCCGGGTGGTGCAAAGGAACGACGGTATTGATACCTATATAACGAAGTTTATTTTGCGTTTCTTCTTTGCAAATAAATCAATCACTTCGTTTGTCGTTATCGGAATTTCGGCATGTACAAAGCCAAAATCACCCAATAATGACGGCGAGCGGAGCAAGCCGCAAATTTTCACGCCATTTGTTTAGTCATGAAAATCACTATTTCAGGACCTTAATCACCCAACAGTATAAACGTGGTTGCGGCGAGCGCAGCGAGCCGAAAAAAAATCAGGGTATTGGTTTATTGAGGAAAATCGGTATTAGGACCTGAAATTACCCACTTAAGTTTTTTCGGCAATAGTTCAGTCCTGAAAATGACTCCATCAGGACCCTTAAAGACGTAACAGAACAAGGGTGAACGGCGAGCGCAACGAAGGGTAATTTTCTAGGCTTTTAATTGACTAGGGAAAATCGCTTTATCAGGACCGAGAAACTTAACTTACTAAGGAAAATCGCTGTATTAGGACCCAAAATTACGTACTAAAAGAAACCCGATCGCGGCGTGCGAAGCGAGCCACAAAATTTTTCGCTAATAATTTACACCTGAAAATTAGTTGCCAGTTTTCAAATGCAACATTCCCTATCAACGATGCGCGAATACTTACGGTAAGGCTAGGTCTACATTACTGCCATCTTACGTAAATTAATATCAATAACAACCAAAATTGAGTAACTATCTTACTATAAAACGTGCTGCTATCGACGACTAAATTTAGCAGATAGGTAAAATAAAATTACAGAGGTGCGCCTGCCGGTATGTCTGTCCGTCGAGTCTGTCTATTAGTCAATCAGTTGATTAAACGGCCACCCTTTCAATTTTAGACTTCTCTAATCCGAGATACCGGATATATAGCATAGTTACTATGTAATGATGTAGTTATTATGAGAGAGGCTTTCATTTCACCACGTTTTTATTAAGTCGTCCTTCCGGGTTGAATCTTGCAAAACAAATTTTGAGCACTTCCCGATTGGCGATCTAGCTGCAACTTTCAGGGTAGTTCACAACTTAATGACACCGCATTCTAAATCTATTTATTCCCATGCAATGCTAACCTAACCCCGTAAAAACATAAAAACTGCTATATCTCGTAAAGGAAGCGAGATAGAGCAAAAATAACACTTTTTAGAGGTTTCCTAAAGGGATTAACTTATTCATGACGAATCGATCAAGAGGATCGCAAACCTGAAAATAACCAAAATTTTTAGTTTATTATTATCTTACTATAAAACGTGCTGCTATCGACGACTAAATTTAGCAGATACAATAAAATTACAGAGGTCCGCCTGCCGGTATGTATGTCCGTCGAGTCTGTCTATTAGTCAATCAGTTGATTAAACGGCCACCCTTTCAATTTTAGACTTCTCTAATCCGAGATACCGGATATATAGCATAGTTACTATGTAATGATGTAGTTATTATGAGAGAGGCTTTCATTTCACCACGTTTTTATTAAGTCGTCCTTCCGGGTTGAATCTTGCAAAACAAATTTTGAGCACTTCCCGATTGGCGATCTAGCTGCAACTTTCAGGGTAGTTCACAACTTAATGACACCGCATTCTAAATCTATTTATTCCCATGCAATGCTAACCTAACCCCGTAAAAACATAAAAACTGCTATATCTCGTAAAGGAAGCGAGATAGAGCAAAAATAACACTTTTTAGAGGTTTCCTAAAGGGGTTAACTTATTCATGACGAATCGATCAAGAGGATCGCAAACCTGAAAATAACCAAAATTTTTAGTTTATTATTATCTTACTATAAAACGTGCTGCTATCGACGACTAAATTTAGCAGATACAATAAAATTACAGAGGTCCGCCTGCCGGTATGTATGTCCGTCGAGTCTGTCTATTAGTCAATCAGTTGATTAAACGGCCACCCTTTCAATTTTAGACTTCTCTAATCCGAGATACCGGATATATAGCATAGTTACTATGTAATGATGTAGTTATTATGAGAGAGGCTTTCATTTCACCACGTTTTTATTAAGTCGTCCTTCCGGGTTGAATCTTGCAAAACAAATTTTGAGCACTTCCCGATTGGCGATCTAGCTGCAACTTTCAGGGTAGTTCACAACTTAATGACACCGCATTCTAAATCTATTTATTCCCATGCAATGCTAACCTAACCCCGTAAAAACATAAAAACTGCTATATCTCGTAAAGGAAGCGAGATAGAGCAAAAATAACACTTTTTAGAGGCTTCCTAAAGGGGTTTACTTATTCATGACGAATCGATCAAGAGGATCGCAAACCTGAAAATAACCAAAATTTTTCGTTTTTTATTATCTTACTATAAAACGTGCTGCTATCGACGACTAAATTTAGCAGATACAATAAAATTACAGAGGTCCGCCTGCCGGTATGTATGTCCGTCGAGTCTGTCTATTAGTCAATCAGTTGATTAAACGGCCACCCTTTCAATTTTAGACTTCTCTAATCCGAGATACCGGATATATAGCATAGTTACTATGTAATGATGTAGTTATTATGAGAGAGGCTTTTATTTCACCACGTTTTTATTAAGTCGTCCTTCCGGGTTGAATCTTGCAACACAAATTTTGAGCACTTCCCGATTGGCGATCTAGCTGCAAATTCAGGGTAGCTCACAACTTAATGACAGCGCATTCTAAATCTATTTATTCCCATGCAATGCCAACCTAACCTCAAAAAAACATAAAAACTGCTATATCTCGTAAAGGAAGCGAGATAGAGCAAAAATAACACTTTTTAGAGGCTTCCTAAAGGGGTTAACTTATTCATGACGAATCGATCAAGAGGATCGCAAACCTGAAAATAACCAAAATTTTTCGTTTTTTATTATCTTACTATAAAACGTGCTGCTATCGACGACTAAATTTAGCAGATACAATAAAATTACAGAGGTCCGCCTGCCGGTATGTATGTCCGTCGAGTCTGTCTATTAGTCAATCAGTTGATTAAACGGCCACCCTTTCAATTTTAAACTTCTCTAATCCGAGATACCGGATATATAGCATAGTTACTATGTAATGATGTAGTTATTATGAGAGAGGCTTTTATTTCACCACGTTTTTATTAAGTCGTCCTTCCGGGTTGAATCTTGCAACACAAATTTTGAGCACTTCCCGATTGGCAATCTAGCTGCAACTTTCAGGATAGTTCACAACTTAATGACACCGCATTCTAAATCTATTTATTCCCATGCAACGCCAACCTAACCACAAAAAAACATAAAAACTGCTATATCTCGTAAAGGAAGCGAGATAAAGCAAAAATAACACTTTTTAGAGGTTTCCTAAAGGGGTTTACTTATTCATGACGAATCGATCAAGAGGATCGCAAACCTAAAAATAACCAAAATTTTTCGTTTTTTATTATCTTACTATAAAACGACTATCTACGACTAAATTTAGCAGATACAATAAAATTACAGAGGTCCGCCTGCCGGTATGTATGTCCGTCGAGTCTGTCTATTAGTCAATCAGTTGATTAAACGGCCACCCTTTCAATTTTAGACTTCTCTAATCCGAGATACCGGATATATAGCCTAGTTACTATGTAATGATGTAGTTATTATGAGAGAGGCTTTTATTTCACCACGTTTTTATTAAGTCGTCCTTCCGGGTTGAATCTTGCAACACAAATTTTGAGCACTTCCCGATTGGCGATCTAGCCGCAACTTTCAGGGTAGTTCACAACTTAATGACACCGCATTCTAAATCTATTTATTCCCATGCAACGCCAACCTAACCACAAAAAAACATAAAAACTGCTATATCTCGTAAAGGAAGCGAGATAAAGCAAAAATAACACTTTTTAGAGGTTTCCTAAAGGGGTTTACTTATTCATGACGAATCGATCAAGAGGATCGCAAACCTAAAAATAACCAAAATTTTTCGTTTTTTATTATCTTACTATAAAACGACTATCTACGACTAAATTTAGCAGATACAATAAAATTACAGAGGTCCGCCTGCCGGTATGTATGTCCGTCGAGTCTGTCTATTAGTCAATCAGTTGATTAAACGGCCACCCTTTCAATTTTAGACTTCTCTAATCCGAGATACCGGATATATAGCCTAGTTACTATGTAATGATGTAGTTATTATGAGAGAGGCTTTTATTTCACCACGTTTTTATTAAGTCGTCCTTCCGGGTTGAATCTTGCAACACAAATTTTGAGCACTTCCCGATTGGCGATCTAGCCGCAACTTTCAGGGTAGTTCACAACTTAATGACACCGCATTCTAAATCTATTTATTCCCATGCAATGCTAACCTAACCTCGTAAAAACATAAAAACTGCTATATCTCGTAAAGGAAGCGAGATAGAGCAAAAATAACACTTTTTAGAGGTTTCCTAAAGGGGTTAACTTCTTCATGACGAATCGATCAAGAGGATCGCAAACCTGAAAATAACCAAAATTTTTCCTTTTTTATTTTTGGTTCTCAAAAATCTTCGTAAAACGTGGATCTGTTGCTAGGACTGACAGATAGAGATTAATTATAAAATAACAAAATATTTAATTTAGATAATAAAATATAATCAAAAAACCACGTTTTAATGGACAAAAATGTATATAAGATAGTGTTTACCTATGAGCTTATTACTTTGTTCTGTATGTTGTTACCTACCCGTAAATAAACAATAAAACTTTATTAAAATTTTATGCTTATTCATCATCATCATCTCAGCCAGGTAGGACCCACTGCTGGGTATAGGCCTCCTTTCGCTTTAGCCAGCTTCCACGATCTTGTGCATCTCTGATCCAGGTAGGTAGTCAAAGTATTTTTATTGACTACCTTTAACAAAGAAACTGCCTATTCAGCTAGATGATGCAAAACAAAAATAAAACATTTTTATTAATATAACATTTTTATTTTTATTTTGTTTGCGAGGTTGGTTCAATTAAAATTTAGATTTCTATTTTTTAACTGAACGGTAGGTACAGGTTCTAACTCAAAACTATTAAGTCCATATATCCCGAAAAGTTGCGAAATATGTCATTAGATGGTAACTTTGCGCACGCATCATAGACAATTATTAATGACAAGACGTGAGTGCAACGTGCGCAACAAACTTGAGTGCGTTTGACACGCACAAGGCTGCAAAACCTGCAGGGCTATTTTGCTAAGCCGTCATTAGTTCTCGTTATCGAATTCGATGGTCAAGACTGGAAAAAAAAATTACGTCACCATAGGATTTCTGTCGCTATCGGCTTGGAAAGGTCGGCCATTTTCTGTCAGATTTGACGTACCATTCGATAACGAGAACTAATGACAGTTTAATGAATAGCCCTGCCGCTGATTTTATTGGGGTGATTGAAGGACGTCACTCTATCTAGACAGTAAATAATCAAAGATTATAAATATAATGAATATCACTATAAACAAAACGCATTTGAAAATCATACAAAATATATTTCAAAATCTATAAAAATATATGGCTTTGACAATATTACTGGATGGATTGATTGAATCACATTTTATGAGGCACAAATTGTATAAAATTCATAATTATGGATTTTAGGCGCAAAAACACATCATAAAGTAGCAAAATACTTATAAAATGGAATGTAAAACACACAAAACACACTTTTACTTACTTTTTACTTGACCAAAGAGACCCAAAAACGAGACCTTTAATGACCAATAAAATCACTATACTTATAAAATGCTTAGTCCTGCCTGACTGACTGACGGACAACCAAAACAGAATTCTAAAATAAAATAACAAAAAAGAATACAATAATCCGTTTGATATGGTCAGTGCGGAAGAACTAGTGACACGGTAAGTGCGGTTGGGCCGAAATTGGCCTGTGGACGCAAACCTTAAAGGGATATCCACACATTTCCGGGTACCCGGCCCTGCCATGTTCCGTTAGGGACGGGGACAAAATCGGTTACGTAGGTACTACTCGGGCGAATAAACATGGCACTTGGCTCGAATGACGTTTGGGCAAAACACAGCGTGGAATTGGATAATCTTGATAGAGAAGAGGTCCGGTAATACCTGGAAATGATAAGGTTTCGCAATTAGAGGAAGAAGAAACACGGAGGGCGCCGCGCGGGGTAGCGGGGGACGCATCAAGTTCCGAGCGAGTGTCAGCCAGGTGTCATGTTGATTCGCCCGAGTAGTATAACTTGTACGAACTTGTTCACATAGCTCCGTGTCAGGGGCATCCGGATCGTCAGTGTCCCGGACGCACGGATGCTCTGTCAGTGCTATCCGATTTTTGTCTAGGTACGATGATGAAAACATGAACACAGAAAGGTTGATAGATCTTGTACGACAGAATAATATTCTTTACGATCTTTCCAATCAACATTATTTGAATTATACGAAGAAAAATATAATGTAATGTGCGTATCAGCTAAAGAAACGAAAAAATGTGTGAACACGGGTGACGGATGGCACGTCCCTGACGTGAACACTGTAACAAACGACTCTGAACACGGAAAGCCCTGACCCGGATATGTGTGGATAGCCTTTTAAATGTCCGTTTGAAATAATAACTTTGGTCGATTGCAGTGGTTATTCGATTCCCTTATTATTTTTTGGGCCATAATCACCCGTTATAATACTTTTAGCATCTTTAATTAACTTCAATAAAAATCAACTGCGCGTGTAATTAACACACGTCCGACATTTGCAAGGCAATTATTTAAAATCTGTGCTAATTGATACGGCACTTGCGCGGTTTACATAGTTATTACAACGATTTTCACGATGTAATTGTAGCAATTAATTACCGATAGCAACTACATTAGGTGATTCGACCACAGCATCAGTATTGTAACAACACACACGGGAGATTGCCGAAGATACAGGTTTTGTAATTCTTACACACAACATATTAAGCATAGCATAAATTATCATATATGAAAAGATGTGTACAAGGTTAGCCTATTCCTATCCTTACGAAAGTTTTCTTTCGGAAACCATAGAATAATTAATATAATATAGATATAATAAATAAAAAAAATAATAAAAATAATTCTCGTAGCGTTTTTTTTTTATATCTCATGTAAAACTTTTATTATATAAATAAAATAAAAAAGGGTATATTGGTGATATAGCTCAATAGGAAGAGCACTTGACACATAGTTCAAACTTTGTAGATACAAGTTTTGCTTTGGTCAAAAAAAAAAATTGGACTAGTCATCAAGTTATGTATACCAAATTTCTTAGCCCACACATCATATAGGTCCAGTAGAAACTATACTACTATGAATAATAGATTATGAGGAAAATCGATAGATATAAACTTCTTCTAGACTTATAAATGACATCTTTTTACCAAAATATTTGTTGCAATAAATAACGCAGTACAATTATGTAAGTCTCGTTTCTGAGTACACTAAACTGGTACCTAGTAGTTCATGTATGTATCGCCAAAACTAAACTAAACTAATTTGAAAGCACTAAAAATGTTGCTATCCCTTTTATAACGATCGAAATAAAAAGGATGGCACAATTTTTGTCAAATTAGTTTCGTTTTGGCGACTTCTGAATTGACACTAATGTCTACATGGCAGTGTCGATGATGGGGCCGGGATGGGAAAGAGCCTGCTTTCTCTCCTGCACTGCTGTTACTAGCTTCCTGCAAATGAGAAATAAATATTTGAAAATTATGTGAGAATTATTAAGCAGTGATTTTTTTTAAGTTTGTTTCTTTTGTTTTTCTCTTAACTTTATGGGGCGATGTGGTCGCTCAGCGACAAAGCCCTTTAAATAAAAATAAAAAAATGTGAGAATTATTATATTAAGGGGAATCCTCAAATCCGAATTCCATACAAAATGTTTCGGACAAATACTCAAAAAGTACGCCGTATTAGTGTTTGTCCGAAACATTTTGTATGCAATTCGGATTTGAGGATTACCCTTAAGTTTTAAATTGTTAAAATTAATTTACCTTAGCGACATATTGTAAAAAACCTTATTTAAAAAGTAAGAATCTGTTACCGGCAATAGGATAAGTTTAAATAAGTATTAATACATAGGGAGTGATAAACAAAAAAAAAAAAAAGAAACCACGGAGACTACATTGTGTGTCGCAAGGAGTGGGTAACCTTTTATCTGAGGGTGGACATCACACATTTCAGAAAAAAATGTGCCCAGTAAAAATACCAAGACTTTCGAACTATTGGACGTTTTCAGTTTCAGTTTTTTTTTTTTTTAAAGAGCCAATTTTTTATTTTATTTATTTATTAAAGTCTCGTGTCCCTGGGACGCGAAACGCCAAAGAGGCAGACCACCTGCCAGGTGGGCCGAAGACATTGCTGCGGCAGCGGGCAAATACTGGATACGTCTCGCACAATATCGCGACAAGTGGCGTTGATAATGATTAAAGTCTGTTAAATATTACTTTTTTAACTAAATTTTATCGTTATTACTCAGAATTTAATCCAACACTTAATTATACGTCTATTTAATATATGATTTTGGTATTTTATTGATTATATTAAAATTTTGATCATCAGCGGATATCCGAATTATAGTTTCACTACCAAATCCGAATCATAATGCAAGCTCTACGTGTATCTACCCTACTCTATATGTACCTGTAGGGCCCTAGTGGCAGTCCCAAAGACTTCATATCG
Organism: Lobophora halterata; assembly: GCA_932526365.1. NCBI lineage: Eukaryota > Metazoa > Arthropoda > Insecta > Lepidoptera > Geometridae > Lobophora > Lobophora halterata. The sequence goes on from OW052012.1 coordinate 8,409,122, forward strand.
CTCTCAGTGAGCAGCATGAGTGCGTCAAGGTCGATCTGCTCCGTCCTGAACTTGTGCACGTACTGAGCTAATCCCCACGCGGTCAAGAACCGCTCCAGAGACGCGTACCCAGATTCTTCACCTTCGTTCTCTTCATCGGACGTTATGGTAGAACTTTCTGGAAGTCGGATTGATACAGGTATAATACTTTTATCGACACAGGTAGAGATCATGATGGGCCCAATAAAGTTATTCAAAAACTTAGCTAGTAGGCTCCAGTAAACCTCAATTTGCCTGTGGTTTCTAGACTTGTGTCCTTATTACACTAATAAGGGTGAAAAGATGAATTTGTCATCCAGGGTGAATGTTTCAACTCTAGGCATAGTGATAAATGCTCTAATGATTTGGGGAACAATTTTGATAAAAACTAATAATGTAGGTATACGAGCATTCAGATTAAAGTAGAGAATACGTTCTGTATGATACAGTAGGACACAATAGAAAATAAAAGAGCGACAATTTATTTCATTATTATAAAATATGGTATCTAATCTAATATATCATCAATTTTCAAGATGAATTATGAAGTACCGCTGAGTGACGTTTACGGAGAGAACTGCCTCAAGTATTGCCACATGTCTTTTTTTACTGATTTTCTTTAAACCCTGTGTGTGAAGCCAGTACCTAGGACTCAGCTACTTTCAACTGGGCTTGGAAGGCTAAATCTGTAGTAAGGAATATCAAAAAATGCTCATAAGACTCTCGAGATTTTTAATTAAAAAAATCTTAGTTGTTAGTCTAGAGCCCCCAGTAGCCTACATGAGAGAAGAGTTACCAGATTGTGCAGAGGTCCACTCGGCGGGTTGGTAGGTGTGCCGCGCGGCCAGCGAGCCGGCGGATCCGATAGACAAGTCCTCCCCCGGCGCGCCCGGAATCGCGCTCAGCGTCGCTGTTATAGAGCGCCTGGAAGAACGTAGTTTTTCAAACAACTTCAATGATTAAGGTTTCACAAAAAACATGTGTGGTGACACAGATTGATGAATAATACACGTAGGATTTGCGTTTTGCCTTATTCATCAATTCTGCTCGCGGAGCCCCGAGCCGGGATAGGACTCCCCGGCCGACCCCTCGAAACCACGCTAGCTAAAATAAAAAAAAATAAATAAAAATATTTTATTTCGGACTACAAGATCCATATTTCACATGACACATTAGATTACATTATTAAATTACATAATATTAAACTAAAACAAATTGAATTAAATTAATTAAATTGAAGTAAAATAAATTATATTAAATAAATTGATTAAAAATAAAATAAAATTGAATTAAATGGAATAAAATTGAATTAAAATGTATTGAACTAAATTGAGGAGTTTAATTGAATTTATTTCAATTAAAATTAAATAAGGAAGTGCATTGTTCCGAGGATTATCAACAAGGGAAATAGTTTCCCCCATTTATAATCCTCTGCACCAAGACACTTCCATAGCGGTGATATCGTACACTCCGCTACAGTCCTCAGAATGCTGTTGCAGCTGCCCCGTACTCTGCTCATCAGGGATGCGGTCTTTTTGCGCATGATGGCATGAAAACCATCAGTGTGGTGCTGCGAAAATATCCCCGACGCACTGTAGAATCGGGGCAGTCGCAACATCATCCTGCTAAGCACCTAGCGGAAGCCCTAACTGTATAACTTAAGTATGATATTGAGAAGTAATAATATAGAATAATAGAGTGAACTTTCTTTAACTTCTCCAGCATCCAAAACCAGTACCATAGACAGAATATCTGGTGTCAATTAAAGGCAACCAAAACATACAACAACCAACTTCAATCGGACTGTTCTAGTGAACGTAGGCACCACTGAAAAGTCACAGGGAAGCAAAATACGCGTCGCTGTTATAGAGCGCCCCTGGATAAACTGTAGTTTTTCAACCAACTTCAATGATCAAGGTTTTACAAGACATAAAACAACCGACTTCAATCGGACTGTTCTAGTGACCGTAGGCACCACTGAAAAGTCACAGGGAAGCAAGATATGCCATTAAAACTACTGAACCGATTTTGATAAAATTTCTATGGGACCAATCTGATAGTATAACCTCTGAAATTGCCTGTATTTAAGATAATTGATTGATTCAGGCGTTACTTTGCAGAAATCCATAAATAGATTTCGGCGAGTCAACATCTCCTGAGGATGCCTCGTGTAGAGGCGAAACACGTGTAGGTGTCGGGTTCTGACTTGGGTTTTCTGTTTTCGGCGCTTTGGTTTAGATACTAAAATTCTCAACTAGAGTTAAGTTAATTAAGACCTGTGTTTAGAAATTAAGCGGATTTATTTTATTTTATTTCATTTTATATTTAATAAATATAAATAATTAAAGGAATACAAACAACTTCTTACAGATTAAGTACAAAAGGATGGTGGATACAATGAGCCTAGCAGTATTCACTTGTGGGTTGATTTATTACTAAATATATTTATACTATTTATTAATATTAATGCCTGTATTTAGTTTTAGCAAAGGGAATATACCTGAAAGCAACGCTCCCAAAGCCGGGCCGGTCGAATATACTAGCGGGTTCCTGCAGCATCACCTCCTGTCCGATGCCGCTGTCTTCTCCCGCCGCCGCTTGGAAATCTGGCTGGCTTGCTGACCTGGAAAATAAACATAGAAATAATTTATTTTTTTGGATAATTTACACAACGCCATCTAGCCCCAAACTAAGCAGAGCTTGTACTATGGGATCCAGATAACTAATACCATACTTAAAAACTTTTTTTGTTGTAAATACATACATAAAATACATAGAAAATACCCAGAATCAGGACAAAGACACAATACGATGTTCATCACACTATTGCTTGTCCTGAAGCAGGAATCGAACCCGTGACACTGGCGTGGCAGTCCAACACACATGTCACTCGACCAATCGTGTCGTCATTAAAACCTTATAAACCATAGAAGTTTTATATTACAAAGAATCATACTTTATAAAAATAATTAACATTGAAATCTCTGTTTGTGATCTAATGCTAATTTATCGAAAAAGAGAAGTGGGCTACCGAAATATTAGTGGCTTAGAGGTTAAAATTCGAACACATCAGCGACGTTACCATACGAAGCTGGTGAGGATCCGCACCAAACTAACTCTACATCATCTTATAGTGACGGAATCGTTGAATCACGAACCTAATACACGTTACCTGGTGGTATCGAACATATCGGCAACATTACCACGCTGGTGTGGATCCGCACCAAACTACCTCTACATAACTTCACAGTGACGTCACTGAACCACATACCCTCATACGCGTTACCTGGAGAACTGTGGTGTGTTGTCCTTAGTGTCGAACACATCGCCGACGTGCCCACGCTGGTATAGATCTGCACCAAACTAGTTCTACATCACTTCATAGAGACGTCATTGAATCATCTACTCCCATACATGTTACCTGGTGATATCGAACACATCGACGACGTTCCCACGCTGGTCTCCCGCACCAAATTAGCTCGACATCACTTCATAGTGATATCATTAACCACCTATTCTCATACACGTTACCTGGTGAGCTGTGGTTTGTTGTCCTTAGTGTCGAACACATCGGTGACGTTGCCACGCTGGTGTGGACCCGTACCGAATGTTCCCACGTACATCACTTCAGAATCGCGACGCAATCCGCTGAGTGACGTCACTGAACGGCGACCCGTTGTTTCTACTTCACCGACCTAGAAAAAACATTTCAAGTTGGCACAAAGAGTTTTGAAATTCGTGTCTTGAATTCATCTTCGTTTTGAATTTTGTAACGTGTATACAATGTTACTTTTAACCTCCTCAATAAAAAGAGTATGTAGCTACCGGACCGATTATACTGCAGCTTTTTTATTTGAAGGCCGATTCAATCGAGATGATTCTTGGAAATCCGTTCAGTCGTTTATAGATTATAAGCTTTTATAGTCTTATTACACCCATATTCTAAGTCGATTTTTTCACTCAAGGGAATACTTATGTGAGTAGGAAAATGGCCGCCGTTTTACTAAAGCTTTGGCTGTCACCTGTCAAATTTCAAATTCAAGTATTCACTTGAGTGAAAAAATCGACTTAGAATATGGGTGTTAGACGTGACAATTGTTTTTTTGGAATTTATTTCAATTTACATAGTTTTTTTTTAAGATTTTATAGCTATAAAAATATAGTAAAATATATTGAATTCACCAGAAAAATACTACATTTGTGATATGCTTCTAAGTTCCATACAGTTTTGTAAGAGCGACTTTCGTTTGCAGCGCCTATATTCACATGTGTGTAAATAAATCAAGAAAATTGAATGAATAAATCCACAACTTCGATTGTTAGTGATTATTTTAAGCCGGAAATTGCAATTTTGTTGAAATTTACCTTGAAGTCCTGAACCGGCACTTGTGTGTTATTACGTCCTATAGTGTTGTTCTTCAGTTTGCTAGCCAGCGCTTTTTTATAGACAGCGCCGCGGCCGCGAGCACCTGAGTTCACAGTCCCGACTAGGGCGCTGTACGTGGGACGAGGCTGTTCGTCGGCTAGAAGGTTACCTATGGAAATATGCTTGAATTAGTGGTAAAATAACAGTTTTCATAAGTGAAGATCACGTATGAATAACGGTAGTGAAGGTCTAAGGCTAGATAGAGAAGCGGTTGCCGCAATGTGGCAAGGTGGGCCGGAATAATTTGGGTTAGTAGGGATTCGCCACCGGACCATTTTATGTGCTACTTTTAGTTCCATACTTTGAGTAAGGATTTAAGATTGGGACCTGAATAATTTGGGTTAGTAGGGATTCGCCACGGATTTTTTTTTGTGCTACTTTTTAGTTCAATAATTTGAGTAGGGATTTGCCACGGGGAATAAAATATTATTTTTGGAGTAGGGATTCGCCACCGGTTCCATCGCATGGTTTGGTACAGTTTGCAAGGAAAGCTTTTATGTGTCGTATAGCAATCAGGTTTTTGTTTTAATTACCTACCATTTTGGCACTGCTGGAGGCACATCCCTCGTTACACCTTTATTATAAGTACGAGTAAAGAATGGAATTCTAAGGAGGGGATAGGGATTCGCCGGTAACCCGGCGTCTGTTTTTCCAAACTGCTACAATCTTGGTGTCTTTAAGTCTTCAGTGAATCAGTTTCTTTTAACCAAGCGTGCTCCATCCTCGACCAGACCGTCACTTTCCATCAGGTGAGGTGGTGGTCAAACGCTTCATTATTATTATATAAAAAAAAAACACCGTTTGGTGAAGCTCTGGCTAATAGATTGGGGTATGTACCTGAGCTGGAAGAGCGAGTCATCTTCTGCTTCAACGCCATCAGAACAGTACTGGGCCGGTGCGGCATGGTGGACACTTCCTCCGTATAACCTTGCTCCCATTCCTTAGCCAGTTTCTTGAGTTCTTTCTCAGCTAGCACCTCAGCCTTGCTCTGCCGTTTCTGATACTGCTTGTGGGATTTCTCGTAGTCTTTCTTCGCTTTTTCTTTGAGGGATTTAGCTTTTTTCCTGGAAAAAACGTACGTTGGTAGTATAGTAAAACGAGTCGTTATTCAATTATCTATACAAAAATTAGTGCAATGGCGTGCTATTAAAGCGTTAGGAGTCGCCTGCATCCTGGAGGATTATGTTTAGATCTCTGGCTTCTCTAGCCCCAAACTAAGCAGAGGTTGTATTATGGATACTTAAATTCTTTTTTACATACACAGGTACATAGAATACATAGAAAACACCCAGTCTTAGTACCAATGTTCACGACATATTTTTTGTCCTGAAGCGAGAATCGAACCCGCGACACCGGCGTCGCAGTCCAACTTGTCACTTGACCATACGTGTCGTCAAGATGGGAAACAAAAGTGTCATTCTGGTGCCAGAACAATGTACCTAGCTTGTGAATGTACTTATTTACTGGGTTTTCGAGACTGATAAATCGATATGACTCTAGGTGGAAGAGCGCTCTCTTTGCATCGTGTGTAATATTTTGGACAGAAACGATATTTTATCACGCCTATATTTTATTACCACTTATTTATTTAATCTAGATTTACAAGAATCACACACGCTAGACTAGAAGGAGATCCCTATTCTAGCTTACTTGTCATTGTTTTCCAATTTAGCCGTAGCCTGGTCCAAGTACCGTAGAATGTCGTCTCTCCCGTTGATGGCTGCGAGTTCTTGAGCCGTGTGACCATCCACGTCGATTGAGAATACGTTGGCCCCGAAGTTGATAAGGAAAGTAACACATTCTTTGTGACCTCTAGCAGCAGCCAGGTGTAAGGCTGTGTTACCAAAGTAGTCAGCTTTGTCGGGTTCGCCTCTGTAGAACGAATATAATACATATAAACAATAATTAATTAATTAATATTAATAATTAATAGCCGCTGGTCCGACCAGGTCAAGACACTCCGGGACTCCCTGTCTCTGCCGCCCTGAGACATGCAGAAGACAGAAAAGCATGGAAGCAGCTTGTCAATCGAGCCACTCAAGTCTTTCAAGACGGACACGACCTTCAGTAATGAAGAACACGAAGAAGAAGAAACAATAATTATTTTTGGATATTTCACACAACGATAACGCCAAACTAAGTAGATCTTGTACTTTGAAAACCAGATGACTGATTGAATACATATATTCTTCTTTTTTTGTAATACATATTTTTTTTTGTACAGTGGCCATGTTTGGTTATTGCCAAGTTAATGAGTATCTGAATAAGGCAATGCCATAATGGACTTTATTTTCATGCCATATTTGATAGTAAGGTGTCTTTACTCAGAGAGATTAGTTACCTTTATCGTTTCATTACCTTAACATTTATTGTACGTGTACTTGACTCGCCATGAAAGGGCTAGATTTACTTTAATATTGATAATGTAATTATGTAATTTAAGTACCTAAAGCCCGTAACCAATATAACAATTAAAATCGTCACAGAGCAATACTATCATAAACCCTTCAAACGTTATCTTTTGCTGAGTAATTTATGGTATGCGAGATAAAGCAAAATTATAAAACGTAGTTTTAAGATTTTAATCTAAATTGCTTATTAAATAAAATAACTAAATAAAAATTGAGTTAAAAAACTAAAACCAGACTACTGAAAAATCATGCTCAATTTTTATTTTTTTGGTGTAATAATATTTATTATTGATATATTTTGGGTAGGTTTGGAGAGAACATAATGTTTGGCTCACTATTTCATTATTATACATTTGATAGTGACACAATATTCCAATTTGATATCAAGTGAAATATGACTGATCAATGTATACTTTGTGTTATAGAAGACTGGTTCCCAAAATCCTAAATCCCAATAAACCCATGAATTTTGAAATAAAACGATCATGGCTTGACCATGGTACAGACGCGAACAATAGCAATATTTATTTTTCAAAAACTTGGTCAACGTGACGTTACCTTGACGTACCTGTGCAGAATTGAAGTTAGTAGCTACCAAGCTAGTAGGGAAAGCTGTTAGGTAAATACAGCAATGGAAAAAAGACAACCAATACAGATATATGAGAGTTAAGCTATCGCGGAATCACTGTGACCTCACTATACAGGCTTATAGCCCTGGTGCGAGGAACAAGGACCAAATTTTGGTACTAGTTTAAATTATCTTAAGGGGAATCCTCAAATCCGAATTCCATACAAAATGTTTCGGATAAATACTCAAAAAGTACGCCGTATTATAGTAATTTCTTCACACTATTCGTTTCGTCCATGTTTTTTGATTTCGCCAACAAAAAAAGTGTATATAAGGTTTCATACTTTAATTTAGATTTTATACGTGTTTTAAAATTAACCCTACTAACTTAAACTAACGTATAAAATCTAAATTAAAGTATGAAACCTTACACTTTTTTAATTGACGAAATCGAAAAACAAGGACAAAACGAATAGTGTCAATAAATTACTATAATACGGCGTACTTTTTGAGTATTTATCCGAAACATTTTGTATGGAATTCGGATTTGAGGATTCCCCTTAAGTATAAAATATAAAATCCATTTTGTACGTTTTTTCTGTGAAATAAAAATGTTTACTTAACTATAATTTATAAATTTTAGTGTGATGAGTGTATTGCAACCCATGAGAAGCCTTACCCTCGTCCACATAGGAGTCTCAGCGCCTCGATGTGACCTTCGAAGGCCGCCCACAGCGTCGGAGTCATGCCAGATTCATCCTTGTTGTTGCATTCCTTCCTGGTGGCTTCTCGCAGGACCTCGAGAAGCCCGTCTTTGGCTGCTCTGAAAACGATCATTGTTGACGCATTTTAAAGCAATAATTGTGAGAAGGTTCCTCACTCCACAGTCTTAGTAACCACCAGATCAGGTCCTACTTCTACATTTTTATAATTTTTACTATATCATTTTTAGCTGTTTTTTTTTAATGCATGGAAGTTCTGTGTAGCGCGTTGAAGTCTTTTGTATGTAAACTAAGACCCCACTTGCATGCTGGATATACTGGTGTGGTCTGAATTTCTAAGAAATCTATCTGGTGTGTTATGAATTGAATCTACCATTCCTAAACACTTCCATTTTAGTTAAGAGTTTTTTTTTATGGAAACAAATGGAAAAAATAGCTAGGGTAAGAGATCATCCCTGCCTATGACCATAATAGTGCTACAAAGGACTTTGATTCCCATAGGCTTGTACAAAATTGCTATAGCGCTCGTCCACCTTGACACATTTTGATGATCAGTCTCGAAAGCCCAGTAATTTCATTAGCTACAGTGCCTTTCCAACTGGAACACAGTAATGCTTAAACATTACTTCTTTGCAGCAGAATATCTGTGACTGTTGGTTGACGAATAGTCATAAAAAGTCATCATTAATCACAAATTGATCATAATAATGTTGAGTCGATGATAAGCCTGATATCTGATAATGATGTTATCTAAATGACGCGATGAAACTTCTATTAGATACTCAGGTAAGGTTACCTAATATTTAAATAGGTAGAAGGTAAGGTCTAATCTACTTTTGTAGGGTTTCAATAGAGCATACTGAAAAAACCCAGGTTCATTTTAACAACAAACTTCTGAATTAAGTGAACTTTAACGGCTAAAATTGCAAACTGTGAAAGTTGGAAGTACTTCACTACTTAGGAAGGTACTTTGGGTTCATAAAGAGCTGGGTAAAAACCCCGGATTTATTTTTCGAAAGTTAGATTGGTATGACGGTATAGTTGGGCGGTATAAACGATATCAACAAGACCGGACTATAAGTATACATTCTGATTTCATAATGATCATCACCTATTGAAAAAGTAATAGGCAAAAATCTAATTTTCATTTATCGACCAAACACCAAGTTGTCATAGTATTGGTTGCAAAGAAACAACCTTAGGTACTTCCATTTTTGGTTATGAATTATTTGGGCTCTACCTAAAATCTTGAAATGCATTTAGAGAGCTCGCATTTTGGAGAAAAACGAAAGTTTGTTGATTATGTAAATTAGGCGGCTTTCCACGATTACATGATTTATGACTGTTTCTAACATGTGTATAAAGTTAGTCAAAACGAGTGTAAGTGAGCCAAAATGTAAAAGTAGTTAGGTATTGGAGCACTATCTATAGCGGTCCCAATTCAAACTCGCGACGCTCTGATTAGTTAGTAAAATAATTAAATTAACACTGCTATATCCAGCTGGATCAGTACCTACTACATAACCTAGAGCTGCAACCTTTAGATCGCCTAATATTATTTATTTCGTGATGATATGACACACATTGTCATTTTCAAATCGATCATTGGCTCGATCATGATCTTTTGCGTTAACGTTATTGTATCGTATTCGTCTTATTATATCGATTAAAATAACGCTGCTACATCGAGCTTAATCTGTAGAGTTACAATACCTTTAAATCGCATAAACGATCATTGGCTCGATCATAAACTTTCGCGTTAACGTTATCGTATCGTATTCGTCACCGAGAAGTTAACAGTTAGTGTGAAATTTAGAAAAATAATCATACAAACTGTTGACTTCTCGGTAACGAATACGATACGATAACGTTAACGCAAAAGTTCATGATCAAGCCGCAGAACATTCAAAATAAGGTAAGTATAAAGTTGACAATGTTATTAACTTTATCGCCTTTTAACAACTTCCTATACATTCACATGTCATAGGCACATGCCTACAAGTTATCGTTTTCTTGTTACTCGCTGATGCCGAGACAATCGTGCGATGGAACTGCAACCACATTGTTTGAAATTTTTTACACAATTTCTTGTGAATTGAGATATGTTCAACAATTAAGTAATAGGGCATTGTTTGAGCATTAAAACCGGTCAAGGATTAACTGCAATTTTTGTTGAGGGTTCTGTGACAGCTGCGGCTTTGAATTGGCTAAAAATGGATTCTAATTTAGTTTTCAAACATTTTATGTGACAAAATTTTACGACTAGGTTTGAACCTGCTCCTGATAAGATCGCTCATTGACCACTATTTTTACCATTGTTTACTACTTTCTGTGTAATTTTGTTGGTTTTTGGTATTATCTACTAAGTGTTTCGAAAGCCGGTTGGGATTGGAATTCGTTTCGCAGGTCATCCCCGGTTGGTCACATCCCGTTGTCAAGGGTCCTTTTCATCCGCTGCAAAAAAGTTTCCCAATTGCATTCGAATCTAATTTGCATAAATTATAAAAACTCAACACTGTGGACGATCGGGAAAAATGGGGAAAAAAAGTCCCACTCGTTCATAGTGTTGACGAACGCAACTTTTTATTCCCGATCGTATCCACTAAGTACAAGAGTCAGAATATAAAAAACGGATTTCAATGAAAGATGATACAGATTTAGAAAATGTAAAAAAAACTGAGCTAATGAATCACACTTTCATTGAAATCCGCTTTTTATATTCTGATTCTTGTACTAGGTGGATACGATCGGGAATAAAAAGTTACGTTCGTTAAGGGTAATCCTCAAATCCAAATTCCATACAAAATGTTTCGGACAAATACTCAAAAAGTACGCCGTATTATAGTTATTTCTTCACACTATTCTTTTTGTCAATGTTTTTTGATTTCGTCAAAAAAAAAATGAAGGGTTTCATACTTTAATTTAGATTTTATACCTACGTTTTTTTAAGTTAGTAGGGTTAATTTTAAAACACGTTTAAAATATAAATTAAAGTATGAAACCTTTCACTCTTTTTGTTGACGAAATTAAAAAACATGGACGAAACGAATAGTGTGAAGAAATTACTATAATACGGCGTACTTTTTGAGTATTTGTCCGAAATATTTTGTATGGAATTCGGATTTGAGGGGAACGACTGGGACTTTTTTTTCCCAATCGTCCACAGTGTTGACGACGGGGTGTTACTGACCGGGAATGACCCGTTTCGCGAGTTAACTCATGGTGATATACTTGTGTGTCATCGAACTTCGTTTCCATGACTTCCGTGGTCACCAAGGGCGACCAACCCGCATATCGCTCAATCGATTAAGTACCTACCTATTGTTCCGCGTTTTTATTTTAGCTTTTATCTACCTCTAATAAAACACACGTGTTGGCAGTTGGCATATAGTTCAATGGTCGGAACCCTCGACAATGTGCAGTAAGCGTGAAGGTGACTGCTGGGACCGCAAACAAAGACAATAATTACCTAAGTTACTGCTAAACCTACTCCGGCACCGCTATTCAATGGGTAGCTAGGTAGGTATTGGTAGAGTTAGGGATTTCATATACTTACCTACATTACCTCGACTGCTCAATTCAGTCAGCAGGTTCAGTAGGGCAGTAGTCAGCACAAAGATAATTAATTATTAGGTAAGTACTTACTGCTAAACCTACTCCGGTTTCACTATTGAGTGGGTAGCTAGGTAGGTAGGTATTTTTAGAATTATGGATTCATAGGTACACTTCGACTGCTCAATTCAGTCAGCAGCCAGTACTGGTAGATTTATGGACCAAGGGGATAAAGCAGTGTCTTATGTTGCGGGCGGAATATTGAACCCTGAGTGTAACGAGGGACTCGGTTACTCCTGAGCGAAGCAAGGGAGTTATGTAGAGTCCTGAGTGAAGCGAGGGGGTTCAAGCTGCCCAAGACGAAGACAGGAATTATCCCAGAGGGGCAAACTCTACTTTTCACACCTTCTGCGAGACAATAAAAAGCCAGGGCTCCAGCATCAAACACCGTCCCCTTGGGAGTTTTATAAGACAACTTTACCTCCCTAGGGAGGTAATACTTTGCTTTAGATTGCATGATAGCACATTGTCGAGCGTAGAGAGATTGTAGAATTAGAGATGAGATGTCTTAGGTACCTCGACTGCTTAATTCAGTCAGCAGGTTTTGTAGACCAGCAGCCACCCTCATGGGTTGGGTCTAGAATCTAGATTCTACCGACAGAAGAGAAGCCAAGTTCCTGTAGCTAAATACCTACCTTAGTTCGCAGTTTCTATTAGGTGTCCAAATTGAATCAGATATCACGCGAGCGAGATGCTTTTTCAAAACAGTTTCCCTGAGACATCGAAAGGGTCTCTAAGATAGGTATCTAGGTAAAAAAAAATCCCACTTTACCTTACCTACCTACATAATCGTAGTACCTAGTTACCGACCCAGTAACTCACCTAGGAAAGTTAGCTTACGTCGGAAGTCCGGTGGTGCTTTGCTTTTTTTTAATCCACTGGCAACAGGCTACAGAACAAGCTAACGCTAGCTTTACAGACATACAATTCGAGTAATAAGTAGATAAAAATAGAAGTATATTATTATTTACGTCCGACTTTTCGTCATTATATGGATTAGATGGACATCCCTAGCGAGGTGAGGAAAAAAACACCGATACTTTTATAAATACTATTTTAGATGATTTTACGTGAACCTCACCTAGGTAGTATTTAGGTACCTACGGTAGTAGGTATTTAGGTATTTACAACAAACTGTTTCATAATAGTTAGATCAACCTATATAACTAGGTAAGTACCTGCTTATTTTAATTTATTGATTGCGCATTATCAAAATAAGTCCGACTTTTTATCTCTTATCAAAATATTTTGCAAGACTATTCATGCTACTATTGTAGGTAACTAAGTAGGTTGGTATATATAAAAATAGGTACGGATTACTTACTTGTGAAACCTGTCCGTGGTCATTTTGGATGCAAAATTTTCACACTTTCACAATATTGTTCCAGTTGCAGTTGAGAACTACACAGATCGAGGTATATAACTCATTTTTACCGTTTTGTACCATTTAGCACTGCGAATCTATTTTGCCGTGAAAGTTTTAATTTTGTCTAACTTGATTTCTGCGCCCGCTTGGTATAGCTTTGATGATTTACAAAGCAAAAGTAGATATTTCTTTTATTATTCACTTGTTAAATCATAAATTTACTATTTTCACAAAATTTAGTAAAAAATAAATAACTGTACAGTACAACAACAAACAAAACACCTGCCTGCTTGAACTCAGGTGCAAAACTCACTCACTCATACAAAAAAACACATCAACAACAGCACGAAACATGTTCACGACGTAAACTCACACACGCACATATAAATCTATGTAGTGGTAACACAGATTATTCAGATTGAATGAATGATCTGAATTCCAATAGTGGTGTGCCACGCCATCTACTATTTGTTAATAATCAACTTTCCAGTTTACAGCGACATCTGTTGACAAGTAGCACAACTGCAAGCAATAAATATTTCTACTCGGCTATAGATGTCGCTACACACATATATGACTGTCTGTACAGTACAGACAGTATTGTCCAAGCAATGTAGAGCTAGAGTATTTTTTTGTAGTTTGATATTAATTTTATCACATACGTAAAATCTGTAAAAATAATGAATTACCTTATGCAATTATTTCAGTTTTTGAAGTGGAAGGTATAAAAGGCAGGTCTGAGGCATGCATGAATAAAAAATTGAAGTTTTTGTTTCAAGTTACTAAGCATAATCTTAGTTTAAAAAGCATAAACCAAGACTAATTTTATAAAGATAGATACAAATAACAAAATAAATTGTTCGCAAGTATTTAAGATTATTAATTAATTTATTGTATTTATTTTCTGTATGGATTTGATTGACTGGCACCGTGTGATAAGTGACATAGGTTGAGCACTTCGTCAACATTTGCTATCCATTAGTGGCATTATCTCATCTAATGTGTTTAGCATGTACCCGTCAAGGGTTACAAGCTGGCCGCCAGGATTACCAGTTACAATCTATGACTGATTTATAAGCCTTATCTATTAATATTTTGAAAAGCCGATAGCACCATTTCCCAAAGTGGCTGCGTCATTTCCTAGATTACTCGCTAATGGATCGACAACTTGATATTCCATAACGTATTGTTTCGTAGCACTTGGAAACAAAAAGCTCATTTATCACTTTCGTATTAGCAACACACGTCCTACACTCAATTCGAACATAATTAGCTCGAAACATTCTCGATAAATCCACACGAAACAGCGTAATAAGGTCGTAATCCTCGTTTGAGATGATTGCCTCGGCGATATATCTTTTTTATGTCCGTTTATCGCCCGATAATATAATAATCATATCACGCTGACAATAATGGCATGCCAAATAAAATCTACCTACCCTATATTACCTACACTTATCATCATAATAACGCAAGGCATGTATTTGGAAATCTTGATTCAGAATAGTGTAATCAAAAGCGATGGTAACAGAGTCAAAAATTGAAATTGGATTCGCCGCGTTAAGCCATTTTTGAAGATATGAAAATACGATGTTCGAAAACAGAACGTGTACAAATTGGGTGAAGTTCTGTGTGCGCGGGAAAGCAATATGTTTTTATTTCTTTTTAATTTCCGGTTCGCTTTAATGGCGTCGAAATCAATAATAATGGTGAAGCGGCCAGCACCATTTCGCATTTTGTGGTTTTGCTCATTTAGCGTGATTGAGCGTGGCTCGTCGCTGCATTGGCTGCTTACGCTAATGAGCGCTGTCGTTAACTCTGTCATTCATTTGCGGAGTATACATATAGGTAGAGTTATGTGTCCCTACTTACAACGTGTCTTCTTAATTTAATACGAAGGTTTTCCATCTCGTCACGAAACTGAAGCGCTCGTGGCGTAGCTAGCTCGGTTATTTTGGCTACAAATCGTTGCAGTTTGCCTAGCTAGGCCACCATTTGGATAGACTATTAGTGGCTTCTGTGTTTCGGTAACAAGTTACCTAAATTGTTGACTCTTCTCGTATCTATGCGTCGTCGTCTTTCTTGGCTAGTAGTCTTAAGCTGTTTGGTTATACCTAGTCGAAAGGTACCTAAGCCTACCTAGCCTAACTAGCAGAATTTAAGGTGGCTTACAAACTCCAACAACACAGCCTCTCAGGTTTACACGAGATTCATGTAGCATTGGAATAGTTGAACCATTGAGAGTTTTTTATTCCTCGTGGATAAACGGAATTACAGTAATATTAATAGTTGGCCAGTGGTCCAGAGTTCCGTTCCTATTCGATATAAGTATTTCTCTATAAACTGGGTAGGTACCTATTTAAGCTTACCGTCAGCAAAGAATACTTAGGAAATATTATGCCAGTAGCCTAATTGTTTTTTATAAAAAAAAAATCATTGATCCACAATCATTACGCAACAAGGATTTTCAGGCAATAAAAATGCAAGGGAGAATCTTTTAAAATTCAGTTTGGCTGCCAGCGATCCACCGGGTGATTGCCCGCGCCTGCGGCAGACATCTTGATTTTTGCGTTCAGCAACTTAGGAAATATAAAATACTTAACAGACAAAAACGTATAGGAGGCTAAATTAAAATCTATGGTAGGTACGACCTAAACTAAAATCTAACTAGTTAAGACAAAATTTTTATACAATGTGAAATTATGTGATTGGGAAATGGATTGGGATAAATAGATGGATGTTTGTTGATCAATCAAGCCAAAACCATTGAACCGATTGATTGAGATTAGTTTTATTTTTTACTAGACGATAACCAAGCGAAGCGTAGTAACAACAACTTTCTTACGACTACGCATCTACAATTTATAACATAGGTACCTAGTTATTTTGAAAAAAATGTAGGTATATTTTTTCCTATTTGTTTTTAATATTTTTGCAACTGAGTGTATTTTTTTTCTATTAATTAAAAACTGCTGGTTGTAAGTTAGTTAAATATCATTATTACAACTGAAAATGCACAATTATGTAAGATATAATAAGTTAGTGCTATTTTTAAGTGTAGGTAAGTCAAGTAGCTTAGGATAAAAAATTATGGTGTTTAATCAATAATTCTGTACATGCCTTATGAATAAATAAAATAACATAAACCTAGGTTTGAAATCACTAAATATTATTCAACCCAAGATTGTCAAAATCACCATCAACACCATTAAGAATCTACCTATTTACCATGAATCAGAGTCACTTAGTAAGCGAAGCCGGTGCTTCCGAGTGGTCCAGTAGACACGTGCCACCGATGGAGTCACTTCCGCCACTTACCGCTGTTTGTGGTGTCACTGTCAAAATAACACCGTATTCATGACTTTGCAGGGTCTTAGGTCAAAGCTTTGGTGGTTTGGTCTGTTCATATCGTAATGAACTTCTTATTTGAGAAGTCATTTATGTTTATGATAAGTAGGTACAACACGAGATCAGACGAGTTGTGGGCCAGGAGAACGACTGAGTAGTGCCCAGCCCAGAGACAGCTCGAAGAGCTCATGGCAGACCAAGAACTAGTTTGCGAGATGAGCTTAATTACTAAGTTTAAAGCTGATTGGGCCAGTCAAGCACAAGATCGAGGAGAGTGGAAGAAAGGGGGGAGGCCTTTGCCCAGCAGTGGGACACTACAGGCTATATAAATACAACACGAAGAACCTGGAACTAAAAACCATTAGTTTTCTAAGGTTCCAGTTCCAGTTGACATTGTGCCTGAAATAAACCATTTTTTTTATTTTTTTTATAACGTTTTATAAATCATAGTAATATTATAAAAGCAAAAGTTTGCGAGAATACTTTAATGGATCAATACATCTTGTCATTTTTTTGATAAATTAATTAGAATTTGTATTTTGTAAAAGAGATGGATGTTTGTTCCTCAATCACGATAAAACTACTGAACTGATTTGATATTTCACTTCACACCATTAGCTACTTTTTATACCGATAGTATGCGGCCGTCGCCGCGGGTGTAAGCTAGTATTTTACAAAATAAATTGACGAATAATAACAAAAACATATTTCTAAAAAACGCCGATAACATCATCATTACGAAGGTCTAATTGGCTGAAGAAGTTAACGCCTTCAGAGTTTGCTAGAAAAGTCCGCCAGGCAGCGACACATCTATCGGAAGTTGGCAGGAAATGGGCACTAATGGCGCCGCGCCGGAAGCGAGGCTATTACGTCGTAGTGCTGCTCAAATAATTACATAAACCCTGGTGTTTATTGTGCGAATAAGTACTGATGAATGATGAGCAAAAAAGCACCTTAGTTAATAGCTTAACTAATAGGGTGTTAATTACAGTAATCAGCCTATGAGAAATCCTAAAAATTGTACTAAAATACCGATATTTTGGTAGAACTAGTAGTTCTGTTGGAAGAAACTTCATACAATAGCAATGATTTAAGTTTTTATAAGTAAAACGTTTGAACGTTGAGGCCACTTCACTAATTTGATAAGCCTTTTAATTTATTCAACTTATTTCATTCGTTCATATGCATAGACTATAAATAACTGGCACAGACATTCCAATCCATTCATCTAAGTTCGTTCAAAGTTGTGCGATAAATTCGATGCTCAAGTGAAAAGCGCTCTTTTCCCAGCAGTAACGAGTCCCAAATTGGAAAATCTACTTAGAAACTGAGTTTCAGAACTGACAGAGATGCTTGTTTTTATAATTTTCTTTTCAGACACCGCTGGCCAACTTGGGTTGGTTACATAGAAGCTTATTTTGCAGATAAAAGAATATACCTAATGTTGTGTAACGTAACATTGCGTACACCGAAGATCTTAGTTTTAAAATATGCACCATGAAAGTTTCGCTGTAGTCGGCGACGCATTTGCACTTAGTACAAACTTAGTGGGTGCATTTAGAACCAATCTTGCAGTCCCACAATCTTATTGTTCCCAACAATTTCCAAGTACCCGCAAAATGTGCTAATGCGAAACACGAGCCCACAAGTATTCACACAGATTAAAAAATCATCCAGGATAATAAAGAACTTATCGGCTGTGAGATCTGACGCTTGCCTAGCGAATGGAAAAATTAAAAAGGCGGGAATTTGATTCATAATGGCATCCAACATGGCGGCACTGATTGCGATCAAAACAGGAGATAGCGGTAGGGTGGTTGCTTTTGTCTTGCAGTTGATTACTATTGTGACGTTCGTGATTCAATGATTATCATTTTATGGACAGTTGTACTTGAATGGAACCGCTAGATCATCAGATGCAATATTATGAACACGAGCTGATTGATACTGTCAGTCAAATCTCTGATGTCTGCGGAGAAGATTCGAAGGGCTTTGATCGATTATTTTTGTTTAAAAGAGACTAGTGCCTACTCGCACCAAACAGTAGAAATTCCTAAGCTATATAATACTTTACTCGCTTATAAATCTTAACGGCCTAGATCTGGACCATTAAGAACTGCCAAACGAGTAAAGTTTGCTAAGGAACTTTTTCAGTTTGGTACATAACATAACCATAACATATATAACATAATATATAACATAACATAATAGGTCGCCATAACAGTAAAGCAATGTAATTAATTAATTTTAATTAAGTAGGTACAAACATGTTCCGATCGTTTAGCATTTAATGTTTCATGTCACTGCACATAGTACATACTCCAAAATATTATCATTCATCATTCATCAAATAAATAATAATATCATTCGCAGTTGGTTAAATAGAGACAATAAAAGCTTCATACAAAACAAACAAGATCAGAACCGAACAAGGCAATTCGGCATTTCCACGGCAATAAAACTTTTCCTACAACTGTAAAAACGGTGGCGGAAAAGGGCATGCTCTCCAAAATGTAAATTCGTCGAATCGAACCAAATTGGTCAAAGGGTAAAGGCGTGAAATCACTGTCTATTTACCGAATACGACATAGTGTGACAGGTTCAAATATACCTCGACAAACAATCCTTCTATTCAGGAAATAAAACTCCCTTTTATTCCAAGGAGGTAGAGTCTACATTTTCGTGAAAACTATCGCAAATTCTGCGTTTTCCCGCGTAGGTATTTGAGCGCAATACAAAGTGTAATAAAGTAAACTGGCCACAATAATTTTTATTGTAAGGAGGGTTCTCGAATTATCATTTAGATGGGGCGGTGGCAATATGGCGCGAATTTCGCGTCGTCGACAAAAAAGCCGACAGGACAATTGAGTTACGGTAAGGGATGGCTTTTCTATAGGGATTTGGGGATTTTTGTAATCGCACCTATTTTATGGAATAGGGACTTATTTATTTATGAGTAGGTTATGGTTGTGGCTGGTAGAATTGCTTTTAATTAGAGATTTCTCGAAGTAGAGTTCGGCCAAGAAGCAATTCCAGAAAAACCTATTAAAAATAATGACACTGAAATTACTGAACTGATTGAACTATAATGTAGATAAAAAAAACATAATATACAATCTAACTGGAATTGAATCTATGAAGAAATGGCCTTGTATAATTAAATCCTGTAGAAAAACCTAAAGCGAAATATTAATCACGCTTTTCATTTTTTTGTATATAAAATACTAGCTGACGTAGGTACGTCTTTTGTGTTACGAATTAACCATTATTCCTTTCTTAGTACCTACGCGACTACATTAATTTCAAGTCTCTACGTCTAGTGGTTTGGCATGTACGTTGTCTGTCAATCAGTAAGTCAGGAACGAGCTTTTTATATAAATTGATTGATTGATGATTGATTTGACCGACTGACAGTTATTTGCAATTCATTACCTTTGATTTACGGATACATATAAAAAGTACATCATGTTTACGTATTCATCACAAGTTTAATACAAACATTAAATTTTAATCGGAATCTCGTCAACAAGTATTAATGACGAGCTCCCCACAAAGACGTAATTCCCCTGAAACACATTAGCAGCGGTGGTTAGGGTCGTAGCAGAGTCATGAGCAGTAGCGATCTAAAGTAATACCTATACCTATTTTTAGGTTGCCGATAAATCCTCTACACACCAAAACTGCCGGCTCCCGACGGCAGAGCCCGCCGGCTAGAGACCTTTATGTTGCATAAAGTTTTCTGGTCAAGGGTCATGTTCGTTTACGCTCGTACTAGGTATATATAAATATCCCTATAAGTCCGAAATGGGGTATTCTCTACGTCCGAGCTTGCGAGCAATGTTTGTTCTACAACAATGAAATATCGAAGTTTTTCATTCATAAATTGCAAAAAGTTCACGTAAAAATATCTGATTTTATTTCTCATGAAAACGACTTTCAATGACTATGAAATATAACTATAATCTCAGTAGCAAGTTGGAACATCTCGTAGCCAACACTAGAGTTTACTTGTAACTGCTTAAAAAAGTGATCAAATAATAATAATTAAAAAATAAATTTAATCAAATAATAATTATTAAAAAAGTTTTATTGTCACAAAAATACATTAAGTACATTGACAAAGTCTGTAAGAATCTTAAGCAAAGATCACAGTGGTAGTGGTAAGTGGCAAATATCAAATCGATTAAAAAATCGCTGTCGCTTATAACCAAAGGAGGAGCCTTATAATCATAGCGAGATAGGGCGTGGGGGTGCCAAATGGAAAGAGAATCAAGGCTGATAAATGATTTCGGTACAAATGTTATTTTGATCTTTGCGATACCATTCGAGATATCATTCGATTTGTTGGGGCTCAGCGATTACAATTCGTTCTGTGCCGGCCTTTTTGATTGCGAGGCGCAAATAGTTTTATGTAAAGTAGGAAGTCATGTTTTTTTTTGTTTGTGGTGCCAATAATATTTTCAAACGGCTTCAAAAAAGGAGGATGTTATCAATTCGGTTGAATGTTTTGTGTTTTTTTTTACTTTTTGTTTAAAAGCCGATTTGATAAATTCCTTTTTTTTGAGAGCATATAGGTAAGCTCTTTTAGATTGGTATTGGCTCTCAAAGACATTTCATCAAAATCGGTTCAGTAGTTTACTTTTTAAATAAAAATACCTGAAAAATACAATAACCCTTGTGGGAGCAATGAAAACAGGGACATAGAAAAAATATATATGTATTGTTATTTGCTTGTATTTTTAATAAATTATAGAAAGTATACTATTAAACTAATCGTAAGACAAATGAAGGGTAATCCTCAAATCAGAATTTCATACAAAATGTTTCGGACAAATACTCAAAAAGTACGCCGTATTATAGTAATTTCTTCACACTATTCATTTCGTCCATGTTTTTTGATTTCGTCAACAAAAAAAATGAAGGGTTTCATACTTTAATTTAGATTTTATACGTGTTTTTAAGTTAGTAGGGTTAATTTTAAAACACGTATAGAATCTGAATTAAAGTATGAAACCTTTCACTTTTTTTGTTGACGAAATTAAAAAATATGGACGAAACGAATAGTGTGAAGAAATTACTATAATACGGCGTACTTTTTGAGTATTTGTCCGGAACATTTTGTATGAATTCGGATTTGAGGATTCCCCTTAATCCAAAGAAGGACATCTTCATCAGTCGCCATCGCCTAGTTGAGAAGTCTTGCTTGATGATATAGATTCACCCTGGAGAAAAAAAAAAAATATGTATGTAGAAGACAAAATCGCCAGAGGACAACTTGTTTGACGCTTATGCCTAGATTACACGTACCGAGTACTCGGCCGAGAGCACTGTCTCGGTACGTATAAACATAGCGCTGAGTGCTCGGCTGAGCGAGTGATGAAGCTTTCACTGTCTCAGCCGAGTAACATTTTACTGTCTCGGCCGAGTACTCGGTACGTGTGATCTAGGCATTAGTATACCTTCCTCGAACTTTTAGGAATAATAGAAAATAGCTACCTAAATAGGTTCAGCTATTCTCGGGTTTGAGCTGAGCAACACGTTATGCGATTCATAAAAAAACCTAAATTAATATTTTGTGTGTTTTGGCTAGATATAAGTACCTACATATATATGTATATACTTATAATAATTTATATGTACATATGTGGAAAGATATTGGGGAGGCTTTTGCACAGCAGTGGGATACCATAGGCTAATAACCTTTGACGACACGGATGGTATAGTGGCAAGTGCATTGGACTGCTACGCCGAGTATCGCGGGTTCGATTCCCGCTTCATAAAAAAACATTTGTGTGATGAACATCGGTGTTTGTCCTGAGTCTGGGTGTTTTCTATGTATCCTATGTATGTATTTACAAAAAAAAAGTATTTATGTATTCTATCAGTCATCTGGTTCCCATAGTACAAGTCCTGCTTAGTTTGGGGCTAGATGGCTTTGTATGAAATGTCCATAATATTTATTATTATTAATTATTAATATTGTATTAGTGTACGTACAGGTATATTAACAAAAGCTGGCATGAACAACACGTTCACACGTGCGCTTGTGTAGTGTCTGTGAATAAAAGCGTGCCCTGTCAAAATTATCATCCTTTTGTCAAATTGTAGTGAAATTGCATTAGTGCGAGTATTGTGACAGCGCCAGCTTTCGTTGAGCGACCTGAATGGAAGGTACGTACCCAAGTATGAGCCACCCATGCTAAGGTGTGGTTATGAACTCGGGGGCCAATCAGTGGGTTCATCTGAGCAATGTACATCGTCACCCAACTGCAATGAAGGAAAATAATATAACATAATCAAGGGTTTACATAAACAAAGTACTTTTATTGCATTGTTTTAGTGACCGTAAACACCACTGAAAATTGACAGGAAAGCAAAAACGCGATTTCGTTACTTAGATGACATACTTTTTTCAGTTAAAATACTGAACCGATTTTTATGAGAGACAGTGCTCTCGGCCTTGCACTTGGTGCGTCATATCATATCATAGCGCCGAGTGCTCGAACGAGTGATGTAAGCTTTCACTGTCTCGGCCGAGTAACATTTTACTGTCTCGGTACATGTGATCTAGGCATTAGTATACCTTCCTCGAACTTTAAGGAATAATGGCATCTAACTAAGTAACGAAATCACATTTTTTGCTTTCAGTGGTGTTTACGGTTACTATAACAGTTCCAATTGAAGTCTGTTGTTTCTTTAAAATCATTATTTTCAACTGAGGACGTGGTGGCCGAGTGGATGAGGCCCTTACCTTGCGATCTGATGGTCGCGGGTTCGAATCCCGGTGGCAGTCATGCGTAAATGGGTTTTTTCGGTCGAAAAGATCTACTGCATCCCGCGTTCTCGCAACGGTGAAGGAAAACATCGTGAGGAAACCGGCATGTCGTAGAACCTAAAAGTAAAACGAAACATGTGTCGAGTGCACGAAAGGAGCCTCTTCGAGGCGTACTTGAAATCCTTTCACCACAGTGGTTCGAAGGAACTAGTGACACGATAAGAAGAAGATTATTATCAACAAAAATTCATACTTACAAAATCCACATACAAAATGCAGCTAGCATAATGCAGGCTCGAATAATTCTGAAAAAAAAAACAATACTTAGTACCAAATTCATTTCTTAGTACGCTAAGCTTTTTTACAAGCGGATTGTAAAGCTAAGCGTCCACAGACCGGCATCGGACGCTATGTGAAAATTTGGAGCCGCTGCGTTTCATTCTTACTCGGTAACGGTACAGTTTACAAACTTGATGTTAATACAGTGATTACTTGAGGATATAATCTAAATAAATGTGAGACAGAAACACGATTGGTGAAACTTTTCTCGATATATTTTTTTTTTAAATAGGCCCTCTATACTGTCTCTAATCTGATCTACATCCATCCTCCGAATTTAGATAATATTTACGGTTTATTTTTATACTATTGAGTGAGTAATTACAGAACTTAGATAAATGTAAAAGGATTTTTTTATAAATTCAATACTTTTCAAGCAATGCGATGTTTTATCATTTGTCGCTTACGTCCGTTACTTTTGAGCAACAAAAATCTATATCTAACCTCTTCCCTCGGGGTAAGGTGTCTAATTGCGCTATCACTGTCTTACAACTCGGCTGCTGTCATTTCTGACAGTTTCACATATCCTCTTAATTAGATAAAATTTAGTACGTACCCTTTGTGCGGGGTCTTCCGAACAACAAGAGGCCCGATGATAAAAATGGCTCCGAATACTCCAGTGATTATGTATATCGGTTCGTAGAACGTCTCCAGTTCTGATGCCGGTGATTTAGGCGGTAAGGTAGAGGGCGTGGGCGGAGGCGTATACGCTCCGTCGTTACTCATGGTGAAAAAAGTGGCTGTTCACACTCTGCGCAACTCTAGGTTCTCAGACTTCAGTTGCTCTTGACTGTAAATAGGTATTTCTTAAATGGACAGAGTGATTTTGAATTATGTAGTCGATGAGCCATAAAAATCTTAAAGAATTACCTAATCAAGTTTACCCAAGTTCTAACCGTGCTTTTGATGTTTTGACTTTACTGGCAAAAAATATTGCAATCAAAGTGACAAGTAAGCTATAATAATCCAAAAAGGATGTAGCATAAATATCATGATTTTCCGACCAAGTTCCGACCCAATCTTCTTCTTTATATCGTGTCACTAGTTACCCCGAACCAGCGTGGTGAAAGGATTTCAAGTGCGCCTCAAAAGTTGATTATTATATTTTTTCTCCGTTATTATTATTTTTATTGCAATTTAGAGAATTTAGAGATTTTAACCGAGCGGTTTTGCTACTCATGTTTTGTGATTGCAGCGCGCCCGTATACGGGCGTACGGCGTAGAGGTACACCGGCGTTTACGCACGTATTTCAAAGTGTCATGGAAGTGTCAAAGTTTCTCGCAGTGTGTCGCGCGTAAACTCGCCCTAATTCTAATTCTAAAAAGGGTACAGCGGTCTGCACTGGCTTCCCGTTGTAGGGTGCATTGTGCATTGCCCCCCGATATATACTAAACCCTGCCCCAGCCATCCTAGCTCCTTAAAATAACGGAGCAGGACCCCGGGTTGACAGCACAGTTCTAATAGCATGCTTATTGGCACGTTAGGTGGAGAGGAGTCCAATAACTTGCGCAGGCCTGTCTTGATCCTACTCTCCTCTGTCGCATGACAGTGGATCACCACGTGATCCACTGTTTCCTTGTCTAGTAGGCAGCCCCCGGTAAACAGGACCTGCACAAAAAAAAAAGAAAAAAACCGCTTGGTTAACGCTAGTCTGAAACCGCACTAACTTGCTTCGGGAAAAGAAACCTCTTTTTACCTGCCAAGGAAGGGTTGTGTTTTTCGCGCGTATCTCGTATATATAGAGGAAAGTGACCAAATATGGAATACCGTTTTGATTTTCAGGCATAACTTTCACAATTTTTATAAATAAAATACCTATTGTGGTTATTATTAACAATCATATATTTGCACTTAAGTTTGTAACGGTTTTAGATTATTTTGTTCAGTTTAAGGTAAAAAAAAAAATCAAAAACTAAATAACGATAAAGGTACCTATATATGGAATAGGTACCCCAAATATGGAATACTATAATTACTATGAAAAATTTACCTCAACTTATAAGAGACTCTTTGAAAACTTTGGTATAATAAAGAAATGAACACAAATTATTTACAAAAATCGCAAATCCATGCTTGTTTTTCATTCATTCGCCATTCTTCGAACATCATTTCTCGTCAAGCCATGAAATTTGCTCTCCATCGTCAAAATGTAGTCTACCAAAAGATTTTTAAGGGTTGTCCTTAAGACAGTTTTCCTTCCGAGTGTAGTAGCTGCGGCTTCTTCTGGAGAAAATTCATTTTTCTGACATAAACGAAACAAGGTAGATCTTGGCACATCGAAGTGTTTTGCAGCTTTCAAATAACCCATTTTTTTTCTCGTACTAATTTTATAGCTTTTGCCATATGCTCTGAATTCCATTTGACGCCCGCCATTCTGATAAAACCCAAAAAAAAAATATAATTAACAAAGTCATTAAGTCAGCTGATACGTCACAGTGTCCAATTATGGAATAGTCCATAATTGGACACGTCCATATTTGGATTTTCCAACTATTTCAAACTGATATTCACATATTTATATTTCAGAAAGTAATATTATCTAATACCGCTAAAACATACTAAAGAACATCTAAAGGGTCTCTAAAAGTTATAAAAACAATACTGTGTGCACTTTCTGTACGAAAAATAATTTTTTTTTATGTACCTTAGAAAGTTATGCGGCAGCGATAAAACAAAACACTGTCATTACGACGAAAGGGCTGGCTCCACTGACATGCTACAACTTGTACGCGTAAATGGGAGTAGAAAGAGACTGAAAATCACTGTTTATTGCGTGTGTGAGTTTGCATTTGAGAAAAATGGGGGTATTCCATATTATGGATACTATTCCATATTTGCTCACTTTCCTCTATGTATATAAATTTCTTTGTTACCTCGTATCTTCCAAATGGCTGGATGGATTTTGACAATTATTAAGGGATCGATAGATTTGTCTCAATAACGCGAGTGTCCTTGGACGGATTTAAAAAAATCAAAATGGTGAATTTTTAGCGGCAGATACCTAGTAAGTCGTTAATATTTTTTTGTTTACCAAACCTATCGAGTAGGGTATCAAAATGAAGGACATTAAAAGTAGATTACAAAAATATATATTAAGTCATATGTTTCAATTTAATTTGGAATAATTGGCATTTAATGTTTAATTATTTCGCAATCGGGTGCCGAAATTTCAAGGCTTTACCAAGCACTACGACTCTAAACAAATATTACCAGGGAAAGGAACTGATAAGTAATTTGAGCATGTTGCACTTTTAGTTTTGAGAACGAGCGATGTCATTATATTTCGATGTCATTCATTTTGAAGTTGTTGCAGTTTCGCTGTTGACTGTACTTTGCAATAACTTACTGCAGCGGTTGAGAATAAAAATGGCTTTTATAATTTATGCAAATTTATTTAAAATGTATTCGAATGCAATTAGGAAACTTTTTTGCAGCCGATGAGAAGGACCCGTTTTTTTAAACTTTAAGCTTGTTAGCTTCATTTTTACTTCTTGAATCACGGTCATTCTTGAACCATCGATGAGTATAAATCGAATGAACTTTAGTCTGGTTACTCTAATTACAGCCACGTATAAACCATAACATTCCGAACCCACCTCAGGCCGATCGCATCGCATCTCGATCGCGATAGCAGGCCGTGCGCGCGCGCACCTATAATGACTCAATTACCCGCTTAGTGGAGGCGTGGCTCTGTACTGTATGTCTTCATTACAACGAGTGAAGGCTCGGAAAAGTGGAACAGGCTTTTGAAATGCTCAATTTATTATTGTCACAGAAGTATTTAATAAATAAAATAGAATAAAAATGAAAATAACTTTTATTTCCTTTACACAAATTACACATTAGAAATAACTTATGGATTTATATAACCTATTTATTATGTTTTTTAGTGACCGTAAACACCACTGAATAGTCACAGGGAAGCAAAATACGCAATTTATTTTACTCGGATGAATGAAGAGAAATTTCATAAAAATCGGTTTATTACTTTAGTTTTGAAATTTATTTATTTATTTATTTTATTTTATTTATTTAACATTAGACTCACAAATTTTTTTTCTTATTTATGCTATGAAATATATACTATTCTTAAACCAAATTGAAAATAACTGAAAAAATTGCGTTATCTAAGTAAACGTAATTGCGTATTTTTCTTCCCTGTGATTCAGTGGTGTATGCGGTCACTAAAACTGTCCAAATGAAAACTGTCAAAACGATTGTAGTACCTATGTTTTTACCTTGATGTATTCGTCAAACAAGTTCAAACCTCTGGCGAACCACGTGACAGAGATGTACACGTGACAGAGATGTGTGTATGAACGCAATTTGTATGTCAAATTGGTTCTGCGCATCTTTGTCACGTGGTTCGCCAGAGGACAAGTTGTTTGACGCTTAGTGTACTAGTGTAGATAATCCACTTTAAGAAGATGATAAGTGAGTTACAGCAAAAAGTCCATTTCCACATGAGTTAGCATTAAGGAAGAGCGGAGCCTCATAGGATGTTATCTATTGGTACTGGGAAACTAGCTGAATTTATTGGTAATGCACTATGATGGCCACTTAGCGTCGACTCTCAGCCATCGAGACGATATCTCTCTTAATATCTCGGGAATGACCTGAGGGGTCAGGAATTGATTTTTAAGTTTCTATTTTGAGATAAATCGATTTATGTTGATGGATTTTTTGGCTATTGAAAGTTTAATTGGTACGTTCATTGTTGCAGAAATAAGCCAACTCTCAAATTATAGTTTGTATGTCAGAAGTTTATTTGAAAACATTGTCATAGTTAAAAAACAAATATAAGTGCAGTATCTGATATGTATGTCCTAAAAAATACGAGTAGGTATTATTTAACGTTTATTTATAAATCTATTCAAAAGAGGGTAAAACCTTCACGGTCAAAGGGCGTGACTACAATATAAGATGGCGGCAAAAGTTTTGACAGCTTGTCACTTTGACAACGTGGGTCAAGCTTCCGTCTTCGAGGTTCAATTTCCGGTGGGTGGCACTCGATTCGAATTTAATTTAGGGACGTATCAATCATCCCTTGTTCCACAGAGTACTGTACTAAGATATACAATTTGTACTCAACAAATACATTATAATTTTAATTACCTACGGAATTACGTAGAATAAAATTCAGGTTACATTTTTATTGTTTTCAGCAAAAAAAAATTTGATGGGTTTTTCGAAAACGGGGCTTACTGAAAATTTGTGACAGTGAATTCGTGAAATGCAAAGGGAGTTTGTAACCTCAGAAAAATGAAGAAGCATCATAATTATGCGACTACTCTAAGACTCAGTCGTTTTTTTTAAAGAACGTGTTAATTCTCAGATCACCTTGCTAAACAGCAAAACTACAATCTACCTACATGAAAATATAGAGTCCGTTGTCGCAGTAATGGCCATCTGCGGCCAACTGAATTCATCGTACATCCGAAAAAAACCTACATAATAATACGTTATTATACATTAATATATAACATATATAGTAATAATTTATTTAGCAGCGCGAGACATACTAGATCTTGAATTTGAAATTGTATTCACAAGTGCAGATCATACAATGCTGCAACTGCAACGGCGCAGAACATAGCATGCGACCTCGCTGCTAGAATAAATCACACTTGATTTATTTTTATTCGGTTGGCAACACTGAGCATCGCGTATATTCCCCGCAATGCCGTTTCCATTCTTTATTCAAATTATTTTTCGTTTGTTTTGAGCCAGTATGTAGGTTTTCTTTTATTAACGGACTCTACATTCTCGTTATATTTTTGAAATTCCGTTTTTTGGGAAATGCAGCACTGAAAAAGGAAACAGGCTCAGTTTAAACATTCATTGAATTCAAGGATTCATTCTTATTGAAAAATATACTTGAAAAGACCATTAAAGTTATGTCATTGCATATAATGTATCATATTATAGAATCACACTGTTGTATATTGAAAACGCGCCAAAACAAGAGATCCAAATAAACTTATTATTACTTTGGTCTAGGCTAAATTTCGAAACAGAGAAGTAACTATCATATTAAAATTAATTAATAAAACTTTATCGTAAAAAGTTACAAAATATATATTTTGTTTGTTGTTGTGGGAAGGGCTCTGGAATCTATAATACATTTTTTTTAAATATAAACAGAAAACAGCGACTATACCATAATATTGTGTGTATGTTTTTTGTACGAAATAAACAATTTTGTATGTATGTATTTGACCGAATGACTAAAATAAATTGTCTTGTTTTCCGCCTCCATCTTGATTTAATACCGTCAATCTTGATGTTATAGGAACACCAAGATTGACGATATTTAGTTGACCGAATATCTGAAATAAATTGTCCTGTTTTCCGTCTCCATCTTGGTTTAACAACATCAATCTTGGAGTTCTATAGGAACACCGTTTTTAATCTATGTGTCATTGGTTTTACGATTCAGCAAATTGTCTGCGAAATATCAGCAAACCGCAGACGACAATGTTTTCAAATTCTCAGTGTATTACCTCAGTAGCCATAAACGCTGGGCGTCACAACACAAGCCACAAATCACCACACGTCAGAGCGTAGACTCTTATTTAGGATTTCACGGTACTAGTGTGGAACTAGCTTTAGGCTAAGCTCTAGGATGCACCTAACTTTATGTTAGATAGAGTATGTGATAATCTCTGTGTTGTTATCGCTGTAGACACTATCTATTCTACAGTAAAAGTTATCAGAATCATTAAATTTTTAAATAAAAATCTATAGATATTGTGCCGCAAAA
The DNA here is from genome assembly GCA_932526365.1 of Lobophora halterata. NCBI lineage: Eukaryota > Metazoa > Arthropoda > Insecta > Lepidoptera > Geometridae > Lobophora > Lobophora halterata. The sequence continues at coordinate 8,439,471 of OW052012.1, forward strand.
CATTATGTGAAAAACATGTGTAAGCATTACTGTGTTCCGGTTTGAAGGGCACTGTGATAATGTAATATGTAGCTAGTAAAATAATTAGGTTTTCGAGATAATCATCAAAATATCTTAGAGTGGACGAGCGTTATACCAGTTTTGCACCGACCTATGTGAATCAATGTCTTGTCACTTTTCATTTGCATGTCAAGGAAAATATAAACGCAGACGTTTGTAGGTGAATAGTTTTTAGATTAAATACTTTTTTTGTACCAATGACTTTCAGGTCAGTTCTTTCTGTATCCGCCGCTTGATAAATTCAACGATAAAACTGTGTTCCATTTCTATATCAATTTGCTCCCCGATTTTTGTTGTGAAATCACGTCATTTTGCCGACAAAGAGAAATTTGACCTTTACTATGCTCGCGTCCTAAAAATCTTCGTTTTCATACCGATAATATTCAATAAACACTTTATCAGGCGGTTACTTGAAAAGAATGGTCGTTAATTTATTAGACACTGTACTATTTTTGATAACCTTCATATCAAAGTCATAGGCTGCTGAAACGGCTGTGACCATAGACGTATATAGTATAGAACCACACTGTAGTACATTGAAAATTCGCCAAAACAAAGGGAGCGACATTGGCTAACTTCTAGTATATTTTGGTCCAATGTTAATTTACGAAAAAAGAAGTAAAAGGGCTAGATACATATTTATATGTTAAAACTACTAGGTTTTTTCATTGTTAATAAAACTACATCGTAAAAAGTAACAAACATTTTTTTTTGAAAATAGTGATAATAATAATTTCATAATTCATTTTTATTAACAGGGTCTGAAAATGTTCTGTCCTGTATTACGCATCCACTTTGATTTAATACTGTCTACCTTGGTGTTCTATAGAAACACCGTTATTCATCTATGGCTGAGACATAGAGAAACCATTTGGTGCCATTAATAACCTAACCTACTTAATAAGACTAAGTATCACCTACATAGTAAATTTTCAAACGACTTCAAAATAAAATTGAGGTTCACAATTCGTTAATTTTTTTCAACAATTTTTTTAATGTTTTTTACCTCAGAACTACGTATGTTTTTTATAAACCGATTTGAATACTATAAAAACCTCATAAAGAATACTATAAAATATTAAAGTATTCTTTGAGAGGATGTACTATCAGATTGGTCCAATAGAAATTTCATCAAAACCGGTTCAATACTTTAATTTTGAAATCAAAAAAACTGAAAAAATATAGGGCGACGAAGTCGAAACGAATTTGCGAATTTTACTTCCCAGTGAATTTTCAGTGGTGTTTAGCGTCACTGAAAAATTCCAATTGAAGTCGGTTGTAGTATGTTTTTATAAATTCTGTTTACTTGGTATTAAATAATAATTATTATCTGTATTAAAGTTGTACAACAAATATAAACATCTTAAGTGTTTTATCTATCCCCTTTGCCCCTTGCTATGTAGCGAGCGTTATGTAGAGCATGGTATCGCGATGTCTCCTTGCCTAATTATTTGGATGTTTGTGTTTCAATTTTGATAATAGCTTATAATATTTGATTACTTATAGGCTTATTGAAATTAATGGTTTTTCTATCTTAATGTTATTTTTGATTGTCTGACAAAATCTTAACATACTCGTATATTACAAAAATAGCTATTTGTACACCAAGAGCCTGAATCAAGCCATTTTATACGACACTTTTGTCAGTCCGAGCTCAGCCAAAGGTGAGGGCGGATATTTAATTCGAGGATAAAATGAGCTTCAGACAGAATCGAGGTACACACAAGATTTTTCAATCGAGAGGAAATTAGATTTTTTTTTCAAATTTCGAACTTTGGTCCTTTTTAATACCCATTGATTAGGGTACCTACACATAACTATTTTCGAATTTTGAATATTATGGTAACATTGATATTAACTCTGTTTTCTTATTACGAAATCGGCGTTTATTTAAGTTCAATAGTTCAATAGTATTTATTGGTAAAAATAGTTAAAGTTAAGTTTAAATTTATTTAATTTCCTCGTGTTAAATTGTAAAATCTTGTGTGTACCTCGTTCCTGAAACCCATTTTATATGACTTTCAGCTTGCTTCAAGCCCTTAGGGTACAGATAACTATTTGGAACTTACATAATATTTGTTATATTCCAATAATATTTCGGTAGTCGGGGTTTTAGTTTTATAAACTTTAAACTTGTTCATCCTATGAATGTCTACATACTCAGTTTTTTCTCAAAATGACACCATAGCCAAGACTACAATGTACGTGTGCGTTGTGTCTCCGTCTAACAAAACGTTGCAATATTACGATAAAACTATTGGTATATTCTATCATGAATCATCTTTATGGGCAATTTCACCGGCACATTTCGGCAATTTCCTGAATTATAGTGCCATTCTACCTACATACATGCTGGGTACTAGATATTCTGATATATCATTGCTATTTCTTGGAGAGATATTGGCAGGTAATCGACAGAATTGACTACGGCCTGGTTTTGGAGGCCGAGGAAATTGAGAAATACAGGTATATATGGGCATTTTCGTATGAAAAAGCGTCGACTGGAGTTGAATTTGCAAGTTTTTCAGGTGAAAAATAAAAGTAATTCAAGAAATATAATATTAATGATTTACTTACCTTCAAAAAAAAGAAACTATATTTTAAGTAGTACTTATTACTGTATCATCAAAACATGATTAATCTCGACCTCCATTTTCGAATTAATTTTCCCGTACTTAATTTTGTGAGTATTGAATTTTATTTATTTACACAACTCAGTACTCTCTTTACATTTAACTTGTACCTACCAACTTAACAATTTTTTTTTTCAACGCCATCTAGCTACATACTAAGGAGAGCTTGTTGTATGGGAACCAGATGGCTGATACAATACTTAAATACTTTTTTAAATACATACATAGAAAACACTCAGACTCATGCCAAACACGTTATATCGAAAACCTTGCTTACCTTTAAAGGAATTAAGCTTTTACAGCTGAACTTAAAAGATCGTGTCATAAGTAAACCCGTACCGTTCACAGCTGAAACAGCCATAACTTACGCATACAAACAGGCCATGCATCACCTCCAACGAGGCTCCAGGCTCCAGGGACACATAACTTAAGCGGGGCCAGCCAGATCAAAAGTGCCGTTGGGCAGGACCGACAGCGCCCGATTTATACAGCCGGCCCTCATGATAGCGTAGTGAAAAATAATGGACAACGGTTTTCAGTGCTAACTACCAGTTGGTGTATGTTTCAGACGGGAGTATGTAGCGATAATTCCCGCCTCTGAATATAGTTCATCATCTTCATTTGACCCACAGCTGGGTACTAGTATAGTATTATATTATCTGTGGTATAGGCCTTCTTTTGCTTTTGCCAGCCCCTACGATGTGCATCTCTCATCCAGGGAGCCCTCGTGATTTTCAAACGGCATGTTTGAAAATCGCGATCTCGCAGAGCTCGAATCAGAATGTAGCCTTATCAATATAAGTTTTCTTTATAAGTTGCCATCCATATTTTTGTGGAAAAGTTTCTGTTTTGTGCGAGTAACAAACTCTTTCTTATTCTATGGCATTAGCAGTAACGATCTAAAATTATAGCTCTACGACATCAAACTTAATAATTTCTAATTAGCTTTCTATTGACTCATTTTTTGCAGATGCATTTGGCAAGAAATGGTTAAAACCTTGTGACGAATTCTACAAAGAAATAAAATCATGAATACCAAATGTATAATTACCCTTTATTACAAAAGCAATGTTTGCCAATTGTAGATAAGTTATCAGCTTGAGCGGATGCAGCGGTACGGATCGCCGATAACCTATTGCAAGATGTCGGCTCGACCTCTCAGCTGTAAGTTGTAACCAACAGCTCCTTTGACATCTGCGCCCGCGCATGAGGGGAGCTTAAACAACAAACATATTTAATTTATTGGTGTTTTGTCAAAACACATGGTAAAATTAACCATTAATTCATAGAATTAATGATACATTATGTCTTGCATTACCTACTCAACATTCAAAAGTGTTTTCAATTTTCCAAATCTTTGAAATTTTGAGCTGCACCCTAATCAGTTATTCCTCTGTTTATGGAAAACTTTACAAAAGCATAAAGTACTTTCTTAGCTTAAACAGATACTTACTTATTTTACCCACGTAATAATTTTTTGATGTTATAGAATGAAAATTTTGGAAATAAATATGTTTTTCCTTTTTAGGGTTATTCTCGGCTTTGCTCCCTTTTGCATAGAACTGTCCCAACAAAATTTAATTGGACAATAAAACATACCAATGATTTGTGTATTGGAATCGATAATTTAAACTTAATTATTAAATGAACTCATTGAATAACATCTCTTATCGTCCATTGAGTCTGCCGCCATTCATTTGTAACGACCCAAATGTTACAATCGCTATTAGATTGTTTAGAGTTATTGAATGGACGATAACTGACTTCCACTGACACACTAAACGAAATAGGTTTTCCCCTATTCCTAAAACTTCTATTTTTCTTAGGCCAAACCGGTCTAGCCAAAGGAGTAGGTACATTTCAAAGAGATTATGCATGACTCTATCTTGACACTGAACCGTAGAAAATCGTCGGCAAAATTTTAAGGAAAAACCATTTTGCCCTATTTCTTTTTGTTATAATACAGAATACAGAATCATTTATTCACAGAAAGCATGTCATACAAGGTTCTTTAAATCTTATGTTAAATATATCAAAACAAAAAATATACGACATTTCGTGAGAATGTAGTAAAAAATTCAGCGCATCGCTTATTTGAAATTCTTATTTAGTCAATTTATATATACTCGTATATGGCCTCTCTCTAACCTCAGAAGGTTTGCTGGAAGAAAACTCTTATTAGGGTTCAGCTCGCCTATGTACGTACATGTATTTTCTTTTATGATTTATATTCTAATGTGTTTGTGTGTACAATAAAGAATTAAAGAATTATATTTTTTAAAATGTACTAATGTGCGACTGAGATAGTGAGAAATATTTAAACTCTTAAATGAGAGAAATCTCGCTTTCGAACCTTAAATTATTTTCCCTCGTAAATAAAGAGTGGTTAATAAATTGACCCTCTTTATTAACTCTCCTTGCACGTAACTAACATTCCCAAAGCGAATTAACAGAAGTTCCTTAACAACAAAATATATAATTGCAATGTAACCGGAGTATTTTAATTAAAAGTGAGCGAGGTGTTTAAATAATGGAGTGAATTACATTCTATCAGGAGGATGCGCAGGCGATGCAAAAAAATGACATTTCGATTAATTCCTGCCAAAATATAACACCTTCGACTCGTTTTAATGAATAAAATATAAAGCCTTTAAAAAGTTTTATGCCTTATTTATTTGAAAATATTATTTTACTTTTAAGTCCTTGCACGCTTCTGTCTTGAACTTTGTAGCTAATACAATTTTTGACGTGACTACGTCTAATAAATCGATGAACGGCTGCATGCACGAAAACGTTGACGTCAGTGTCCGGTAAAGCTGTCATTGTCCGGTAACGCTCATTGTCCCGTTACGCTGGTAGTCACGTTAAACTATCGTCCGTAAACCAACTTTACAGACAACCATTTTTTTTTTAATTGAGCCGGTTATAAGATGTTGATATATTATGACTATATTCATAAAGTACATGTCAGGATAACACTGTAATTGATAGAAATGTAAATAAATCTAAACATGTTTTTAACTAAATAACTTTAAACTATTATCTAAAATAGTCTAAAATAATCTAGTTCTAAAATAGTTATTTTAATTTAACAAACAAACAAAAAAATTCACAACATTTCAATTTTAACAATCTTGGTGCCGACTCCCTCGGGCTATAGTTATAGGTTGTCAAACACATCACCAGAGGGAGATGACCAGATTGAGACAGCACAGGTTAGAAAGAGAACGAGGTTTATAAAAGATGGCTGTGGAGGTGAGAATTTGCATTTAATCTTCACAGATCTGGTTGTTAATTGCGAGTGTGAGCTCCACACATGTTAATTATAGATTGATTAATGGCGACTGCTACCATTTGTTTACGTTCGTTGTGGATGGTGAGAATTGATGAACTTGTACCTGAATGGTAGGTAACTGCAGAGCGAGTACACACCTTTAGCAATTATATATTCGCTTTGATTATTAATTTTACTAACTAGAATATTGCCTTGCTATACAAAAAGGCAATGCAGCCAGTATCCTCGGCACGCTGCCACCGGGTAACGAGTTGGAGCAGTTGAGCTACATAAAGATCGTTTGCAACGGTCTATGGGTGGCCCAATTGTTTACTTTTGTAAGTTTTGTAATATAGATTGTAGTAGTTAACTTATTCTGTATTAAATATATTTTTTACTTAATTAGAAAAAAAAACAAAAGTAAATAAATAGAATATAGTTTACCCGGAATTATGACCTCACGCACCTGATGTCTTTTTAACCCCTGACCCGATTTGGTCCCTCGACGAAATCAAAAAATATTTTACTTAATCTGCCTTTTTTGAACTTAATTTGGACATTTCACATAACGCCATTCTAGGCTTAAGTAGAGCTTGTACTATGAGATTAACAGAACATGGCAGTCATGCGTAAATGGGTTTTTTCTGTCGAAATAATCTATGTATGCATCCCACATCGTGAGGAAACCGGCATGTCGTAGAACCAAAAGTTCGAAAACATGTGTCGAGTGCACGAAAGGAGCCTCTTCGAGGCGCACTTGAAATCCTTTCACCACACTGGTTCGAAGGAACTAGTGACACGATAAGAAGAAGACGTAGAATATTTAAAATATTTTATACAATAACCGACAGAATAAATTACATATTGTGGGCAGACTCCTTGAGAAGACCAACCTCTTCGATTGGAGTGGATTGACGCGGGCACAGACGTTTGAAATAAACGAAGAAAAAGAAGACTGTGATTGACGTTGTGTTCGCATGCATATTTTCCTGTTCTTGATTTTATTGCTTTGGAAGATTATGAGCTATTTGTGTTTGTAAATCGTCTTTTAATCCATTTCTGGTATTTCCTAATATCAGAAGTGGGATTCGAAGATCACATACCCACAGTTTGAGTTTTCTGTACAGGTCATCTGTACCTACTTTCCTCCTGACGAGACGTGGCGTGTGCTGGGCTGCTGGGCTCAAGATGCAAATCTTCCATTGAGTAATGTGTGAGCAATACCTACCTACTTCTCAGCTTGCGTTGCGTGGTTTGGTGTTTTTGCAGTAAGTACGCTTGTTGTATTTCATTTGGAATAGAAAAATGCCTTTGTAAAACGGCTGCTATGAGTTCAGTTCCGTTTTATCGACAAATCTGTGCCGTTATTTGTTCAGACTGCTACCTATGCGTCTATGGGTAAATCATGTCCTATCCTAGCTATTCGGACTACGCTAATTTTCGTGTGATTCGCGTTAGAGATGTTGATGTAGTTTTGTGGCATCTTCGTACGGTGAGCGAGATACTTTTGCCGTTGTTGTACGAACGATATCATAAGGTGTGCAAAAGTAATGATGTACCTACGTGTATCATGTTCCTGTCCAATGTCGTGATCATTTTTCAAGAGTAAAGTTAAAGCCAATTTCAGTGCATACTTTGTATAAAAAAAGTGTTTCAAGTGTAGTGTTCAATCGTACCACGTACCTTTATGCTTAGATGTAAATGTGACTTAAAAGCACATCGATATTCTTTCCGAACGATTTTAATCACTAAAGATTGATTGTTGCATTAGCAGGTACCCCTTTCTTAATGAAGGTTTTGGAGCAAGTTTTAGGATCGACGAGGAGAAACTGAGCTAAGACGGTTGTAAGTAGTTGTTTTACTAGTCTGTTGTTATTAAGTTTCTACTTAGAACATTGTTCGTGTATTTACGAGTTGCATTTATATGAATTGCTTTCTATAAAGGCGTTTGACGCTGCTTCGGCGGAGAATAGTTGGACGACACTTACGACGACCTGATTTGATACTAAAAATTATGTGCGTTGCTTGCGTAAGTATTTCTTTTTCTATAAGATAGAAGTGATATTTGAGGAACAGTTCCTAACCCATCTATTGAGAATTTGTTCTTTACTCTGTTCAATAAAAACTAAGTACCAGGTACTCATCTAGATTTATCTTTGAAGCAGTGATGATAAAGTTGACTTATCTACATGTTTCTAGTGTTAAGACATGTTTATGGAATTGAGTGAATTTGTTATGTTTGGTTCACGTGACCAGCGAAACTACTAAGTCTTGATAAGTCGATTTGTTGTGCTTTTTCCCATTTCGTGTATAAAGCGAACGTTCGAATTGCCTAGTGCCTCTAACTGAGTGCAACATGAAAACATGACCACGCGCTCGGAATTGGTGCGCTCTATTTACTTTTTGTTGAATTTTTTTGTCCAAGGGTTCATAATTATTCCTACCCCGTTAGGGCTAGGTACATCTAGGGCTAGAAAGCTATTATAATAATACTCAACGTTCCCGTTAGATGGCAGTCATAAGCGATTTTCTTTATTTCAGAATGTGGCTGTCAAATGTCAATATGCGGTCGGTGAACTGAGTGCGCTGGTTTTATTCCTGAAAATTGTAAATGAAACAATAATGGACTTTTAATGGTTTTATTTTGGAGAGATAAATTAAATGTAAGTATCTATGTTTTGTAGGATGCTATCTTACATGAAATAGTCGTGGTTTGCAGCGCGGCTGCAGGTGTTTTTCTCTGCATCTCTGCACTGCATTGCACTGCCCTATCAGAGCATTGACACCTAAGTTTGATAAGAAAGGATAGTCATCGATTTCTACCTAGTTAATATGCTGAATGGAACTCAAGGTTAAATTTTGAATCGAAGGTTGAGTTTCGAATGATGACTTTGGACGCAAAGTCAGCTTTTGAACTCTTCGTTTTGATGTCAGTTTAACGTTGAACACAAGTTATATTTAATTCATGCTGCTGCTTTGGTGGCTTTGCTGTAAATTATGTATCGGTACTCGGCTGTAAGAAGTCAGAATATGCCGAACGGTTAAGACAACACGCATACTCATACTCATATACCTACCCTTACTCTACCTCATAAACTTTTACATGCACTACATAATCGACATACTTATTACGCCTCATCAGTAACTAATGTTCTAAAAATGTGGCGATGTTTATTTGTGTGCATTTCTTGGAGTGTTCTGTTGCAGCTTACAGGTACATAACTATGAGAATAATCCATAGAATGTTACACGCAATCTATGTGATGATTGATCGCTTTGCAATGAATTCAACAAATGCTTAAGTGCATTGATAGCGAAATTAAATAAAATTACATTATACCAAAGAAGCAAGAGTACCTATATGATGCTTGTATGGAACAAAACGGTATCATGAGCAAGTTGGTCACTCTGTGCGTGTCCACATTTGGTTTGTGTTTTAATTTCAGTACTTAACAACTATTCTTCAATGTTTGCACTAGTAGTTATATTGCCCAGCGATGGTTTAATAAGATGAACAGTTGAACCAACATCAACTACTTGAACCAACAGTTTGATTAGTGAGTAACCGGTTTAGGTTGCTGGTTTTAAGTCTTTTTTGCATGAGATATATCTATTTGTCTTGCTAAACTATAGTAGAATGCATGAATGAGAATTCATTATCACATCAAGAAACATACAAGATATGGAGTATGTACAATGGGCTGCCTTATCACTAAGCAGCGATCCTCGCCAGGCAACCTTTGGGATGTGTGAGACTATGTATCTTAGCAATGGTGAATATTATTTGCGAAATAGTTAATGACATTCCTTTGACGTTTTCGAGATGTGGTGCTGGAGGCAAATGCTGCAAATACCGTGGACGGCGAAGTGCACAAATGTGTTAATCCTCAAGCAATTCAACATTAAGGATTGTCTCTCTACGATTTGCCACTGCCGTATCCTAGCCTACTTTGGCCACATTGCGAGACGAGGTGCAGAAAACCTGGAAAAACTGGTCATCGTCGTACAAGTAGAGGGGAAAAGATCGCGTGGCAGATCTTTGATCAGATGGTCTGACCAGGTTAAAGATTCATTCTACAATGTTGTGCAGGCAGCCAAATACCAGAACCGTTGGAGGCAGGCCGTCCGCACATACAAAATGGGTGATCACGATCTCCAGTTATCAAGTACCGACTACAGAGAGTACCGTCAAACGGTTTCGTGATCATCATTCAAAATAAAAGGAGATATTTGACATATAGTGCTCGCATTATAATGAGCGTTTTGGTGTTTTAATTTTGTGCTGAAGTTGATTCAAGTTTTGGCTAACAGGTTACCACACCAGATCATTATGACGTTCGACGTGAACTGAATTGAAAAACGACAGAGATACCTACAAATGTGAAACAGGTAGTAACAAAGTTATGGTAAATGGTGAGCCCTTACTATGATACAGGGCTGTCTAAGCTCTGTCTGTGTGCTACCTAAGTTCTGTCTGAGCAATTCAGAGTTTCTAAATAAGCACTACTACGATCTACGTGAGTACTATTTGAGTATGAGTATGTCTACAAGAAGAATATTGTGGTGATGTATGAGAGTACTATCTGAGTATGAGTATGTCTACAAGAAGAATATTGAGATGATGTATGAGTGGTATTGAGTTGTTGTAATAGTGCTGTGGAGCGTTGTATACTGTTGTTGAGCGCTGTCTGAGGACTGCTGCAATATTTTATAGATGCCATTGTACGTTGTCTGAGGACTGCTGGAATATTGTCAGGATGTCGTTGTACGTTGTCAGAGAAGAAACGTTTTGCTGTTTGAACACTTCTTGATCGCCTCACTCCATGTATAGCTTCCTAATTACTGAACCTTCTGGCAGCTTCTACTCCGCAATCTCCTGCCATTCGTTGACATTGAAGAAGAAACAACGGATGAAGAAAAGGAAGTCCTTCATAGACCAAATTTGGCCGGCGTAACATTTGCGGTACCAACTTTAAAGCCAGAACAATGCGCACTTGAAATGCTTTCACCACACTGGTTCGAAAGAACGAGTGACAAGATAAGAAGAAGAAGACTTAGACGCCGTGACTTGGAGTAAGCCGCTTCTGAAGTAGAAGTCAGGATTAAGACCGAGGCTCGACTCTTACTCGACTTTGAATTGTGAAGACATCACTTCTGCTGTTGGATACTGTTTGTGTGTTCTTTGCTCTGCGTGCACTCTACGTGGTTGGCACGAGGCCAGTGACATCAAGACATCTTTTGGGAGTGTTCCTGTGTTGTTTGAAAAGCCTTTTCGCGAAAGGTCATTGGGTGCGCTCAATGTTTTAAAAGCCTAAGCTAGCGAGGGTCATCAGGTGCGCTTGATGTTTGGAAGCTTTTCGGTAATTGCCTAGACCGAGAAGTCGTTGAGCAGGTGTAGTTGGCTGTTTTAGTAAGTTTGCTGGGCATGCTCGAGATCGGGATGTCAGCCACTTACTGAGGCTACACCGGTCAAAGTGCTCAGCGTTGAACTTTTGAATACTTCTGTGTCATTCTTGTGTACTTGTTTGTATCGTCAGGTGTATGAGATTATTTTAATGTTTCGTGCACTTTGGCAATTGATTATGTTTACGTAACTGTGAATTTCATTGCAGATTGGCATTGATGTACTTCAAGATCATCCAGGTCTTCCGCTAGCGTCGAGGTCAAGAGCAACTTGACAGTTTCTGCCAAGAGTCCAGGCAACAAACAGGGCTATGTTTTTATTATTTGAATCTAAGGAAACTTTGATTTGTCATTTGTATCGGATATACATAGATCAGAGTTTATTTATATTCGCTCTATTGCTGTTCCATATTGTTCACATATAAGACAATTAAACAGTACATTGAATCCAGGGTTCGATTCCCGGACAGAGCCACAGAGACAGTGAGCTCTATTCTCAAGTCTGCTGATTATTACAGAGCGGTCAATATTTGGTGTAGATCTACACCTCTCTTTTGTAACACCGCTCTCTCATTACAGACACAGCTGAGATACCTGTCGGGACGCCAGGGTGCCAGGAGAGGCCGTGTGGGCAGACTCCTTGAGAAGACCAACCTCTTCGATTGGAGTGGATTGACGCGGGCACAGACGTTTGAAATAAACGAAGAAAAAGAAGACTGTGATTGACGTTGTGTTCGCATGCATATTTTCCTGTTCTTGATTTTATTGCTTTGGAAGATTATGAGCTATTTGTGTTTGTAAATCGTCTTTTAATCCATTTCTGGTATTTCCTAATAATATTATATTTACGTAAAATGATAGTGATTTTTTTCCATGATAACTTCACATTGTAATAATATACCCAAAAAACCAGCTAAGCTGATAAGCAACTCAAAAGTAGATAAAGCTGGCGATACCAGTCAAAGTGCCTATAAACCCGGGATCAAACCGGCAAGTGTTAGTCATAAACGCTTTTAGTGCTCATTATCAGTGTCCTAATTCTGAGACCTAATGAGTACGTTGTGACCTATGCATTCATGTTTCCGTTCCATTGACTCAAAACTGATCTTTACTATCTGTTATCCATTCATTGATTTAAACTAAACTCGTGTACAACGATTATGGTAAACAACCGAAATAAATTAATTTGAATAATTGTGTGTCAGTAATTCTGTTGCCAATAATTCCGTCGACTGTGTTCTAGTGCTGGTAAAAAAATCGGAACGGAACCCCTACGGCAAACTTTATCCAAAAACTTATTTCTGTTTATAACACGTTTGGCTAAAAAATAACTTTATAATTTTTCAGTAATTAGTTTCAACAATGAGCGAGCATATCACCAAAGTACATGTGTAATAAGTAGGTAATGCTCTACTTTGTGTCTTACGGCTTATCTAAATGCTTTTTGCAGTGCTATTAATTGCTTGTAACTATAAACTATCAACTACAAATTTCCAAGTATCGTTATCAACCAATAAACTTGTCACTTACTAGAATAATATTGACGTAGAATTATTATACTTAGTAGGTTAGCTGACCTGCGTATGACTTCGTCCACCCGTGGAAGTGTAATAGAATAATATTAAAGTGTCATTATATGATATTGAACATGATGCAATTATGTACTTTATACTGAAAATTATATGTGTTGATTTGTGGCAGTTTTAAGGCTTTTTTTAACTAACTTCAAATAAAGAAGGTTCATATAGGTATATGTAGGTTGTCTTTTTTTATAAGATTTGTTACAAAAGTTTGTTGTAAAAAACCAAAGTACCTACCTATAATTTATTTTTTTGTTTGAGAGGAGGATATAGGTACTTTCATATTGGTCCCATAGAAATTATTGTAATAATAGCTATTTCACCAGAATCGGTTTAAAGATTTAGTTTTTAAATCAAAATGATGAAAAATAATATCGTGGAACTAAACGAAATTGCATATTTTGCTTCTCAGTGACTTTCAGTGGTGTTTACGGTCACTAAAACAGTCCAATTAAAGTCGGTTGTGTATAGTTCTTACTATAGTACTATAGTTGTTACTATAGCGAACAACCTTTGTTCTATAAAATTTTCCAAGTTTTTCATTCATAAATTGCAAAAAACGCGTAAAATTAAGTACCTATTGAATAAAGTTGATTTGTGCACGTAAACGTAGAAAGAAAGACTTAATAAAACTTTTAGTTATGGTACACCGTTTAGAAACTTTTTTGTCTATACAAATAAGAATTTAAAAAAGTAAATAGTCGTTGCAGCGCAAATTGCAGAGTCTCTTCTTGATAAAAATATGTTCTGAATAGGTTGAAGAATAAAATGATGTGCAGTGTATCTTTGGAAGCAGGTGGAATGTCCACAGTCATCCGTAGTTAGTAGAGCCATTGGATACGGATTACATTCCGAATCAATTCTACAAATGAGAAACGACATCGTTTCTGGTAGGGTGACCAAATATCTAAGAATACTCCTCTTAAAAAATTTTAAAGTAGTATAAGACAATATTTTATGATACCTCAATTTCACGTCTTGAAAGGAATTTATTAAGTAAGTTATGATGCATTTTTTATTATTATAACAACGAACTGCGACTGCGCACTGACAATTTGCCAAATGCCAAATTTTGCAAAAAAAAAGATGAAGGGAGCTGGAAATCAAGCATTATATACATGGTTTATACACATTTCATTCGTTTAAGTCAGAAGACGGAATGATATAAAATATTTGACCTATAGGTACTCGTACTATATATATATTTTTTTTTCTTTTATGATGATCTTGCACGGTAGAGTTTACGTATAATTTAAAAGATGATAATGAAATAAATAAATTTAAAAAAAAATGCAGATAAAAATAAAATGCCTGCGATGCGAATTTTCAAAATTCCTTTCATAGAACTCACTGTCAGCTCTTGGCAAACACACAAACACAAACATCAATGGGCCCTGAAGAGAAACCAACTTTAAATCCTTAATATGATAAATACATTAATGTTAGATTGCTTGATCTTTTTTATTTCTAATACCAAATATTTGTTAGAGAGATTTTATCAGAGGTCCAATATTACCTATTCCTCCAATAACCTAACCTCATGGTCACACTAAAAGGATGCTTAATACAACGTGCGAAGCCCCATACTGCGCCCAGGATCACTCGCAGCAGGACGTCCTCATTTCCTATTAATTAACGCATTTCAACCAATCCTGAAACTACAAGTCATTATTTAATCTGTGGTGATACACCCCCAGGGAGTGGGATAAGTGGGACAATTGTTCCTTTAATTACATTTTTTTTAATGGTTACTTTTGGGTTATAACTTATTGAATTGATAAATAGTACTATGAATAGTTTTATTAATAAATCCGCTTTATTTCTAAACAAAGGTCTTCATTGGTCTTCAAAGGTTGAATCAATCAATTATTAAATTGATTTTAGGTATGCAGGATACCGTCTAGATGGGTACCAACACAGTGCCAGATTTTCTGCCGCAAAGCATGTAATGTGTAAGCATGATGTGTGCCGGTTAGAAGGGTGCTAAAATTACTGGGCTTTCGAGACTGACAGAAAATATCTTAAGGTGGACGAGCGCTATGACAGTGTTGCACCGGCCTATAGGAATAAAAGACCTGAATAGCACTGTTATGGTTATGGGCAGGCGTGATCTCTTACCATCAGAAGAGCACCTAGCTAGTCTCGTCACTTGTTTACATACAAAAGAAGTATCTTTTTGTCATCTTGTTAATTACTAAGAGAATAATTATTTTTTAATTATACCTTACCCTTAGTACATTTTCGTACATATTCTGAAAATAATTTCAGTTAGTTCAATTATCATTTAAAAAGGTTATATATATTATATAAAGGTTGTATTTTTATTATAGTATGGGTTTAATGTAGGAGATCTAGTACTTATTATAATGTAGAGTCCGAACCGAGTCACTGTAACCCTACAATACAGGCTCTTGAGGAGACCTAGTGTAGGGTACAGAGCTCCAGTAGGTAAATCTAAAATTTAAGATAAGTCTGCCATGATATCCATTATAATGTACCCGATCCATATTTAAGAAACCAATAAACAATTTTTTTTTGTATCTTCCATCTCTATTCATATTACCCATTACCCATAAATAAATAAAATGCGAGCCATATTTCCACCAGAAAACAACACACACCCATCTTGATTCGCTGCCTTCAAGAGGTTGAAAATACTTACCTCAGATCCCTCTAAGATAAATTAGTTCTAGTTGAAAAAATCATGTTTCCAACTATTTTCCCTCCTTTGGTTGAAGATCAAGATTCACCTGATCCAAAGAAATTCTATAGCGATGTTTTGAAAGCCAGGAATGCGCGTCACTAATCGGTCACTATCGACTATCGATAAAAACGCAACGGAAATGATGGGGCCATACCAAATGAGAATGGCCCCGAAATTGAATAAGTCGATATCACCAAAGTAAGAATTGAAAGACGATCGACTGAAAAAAATATTCGATCGATTTGCTTCCACGGTCTGTGGAAAATTTGTAGGGATGGGACAAGCAGCAGGTAGGCCGATATTATCGAGAAAAATGTTTGACAATGATTTACCTGAGACATAATATTATTCTTTGTGGATCATAAGGTGAAAATCAAAACCATGAAAAATTACTAATATAATGTGGTAAAGCTAAAGCTTATGTTTTGATTATGTGGTATGTTTTTTCTCAAATGATAAATAAGGATTTATTTATTAAACTTATTTAGACTCATGTAATTTATTTACGGAGCTAACACGAGGCTTTCATTTTCAAATTACTCCTGAGGTCCTGACTCACTGACTAGCTGGCAGAGCAAGGCCAAACCACTGAACGTAGAGACTTGAAACTACGATTGTTAAGTATGTACCATGTTTGTTAAAGAGTGTTAGTGCGTACTAAAAAAGGGTTTTGTTAATTCACAAATCAAACAAAGTTGTAAGTGTCTATTACCTAGTTGTTAGTGTGACGACACCGTGGCTTAGTTGGTAGTGACCCTGCCTACGAAGCTTGGTGTTCCGGGTTCGATCCCCGGCCGGCGCAAATATTTGTGACGAACACAAATGTTTGTTCTCGGGTCTTGGATGTTGTGATGTCTTGTATGTGTCCATGCCAACTGCGACACAGGGAATCCTAGTGCAGGGGTGTGAGTGTGTGAATGTTTATTGTTTGTATTGTTTTGTTATTGTATCGATAAATCGATAGCCATCGTCGATATTTCCAGCACTATCAGGTTAAAACAGAATGACATTTGGAAACGGTAGCCGGTTCGCAGCAGGGGGCGGTGCTTCGGTAGCCATTTTATTTTGATTATTTTTTGGCCCTTGTTTATCCAGTCCGAGGCGACACGGCTGAGTGGCCGACGCAATCAATAAAAGATACTGTGACCGAAACCGCTGGAAATTCATACTTTGTACGCAATTCCGTGGAGGAAATTAAAAACACCTATTTGTAACGGTAAAGTTACTTAAAACAATAACATTTCTTCGATAGAAAACTACCCATTGACGCATTGTTTGAATAGCTGTTGAGAAATATCAAAACCGAAGAAGTATCTTCTTATATAATTTTCTATGATAGAATTTATTTTTGACAGTAAACTTATTTTTTTTTTTATCAGCCTATGCTGTTCATTTGTTGTGCAAAGGCCTCCCCCAAATCTTTCCACCTTTCACGGTCTTAAGCAGTTTCCCACCATTCCCCAACTTATATTAACAGAACTTATATTATTGTTTTTTTTTGTCTATGCTTAAAACTATATTAGAACGTGAGACCTAAGCTAGATAGTAATTAATTAATCTCGTATGCATTGAAAATTTTCAAATATCCTATATAAGTTCGCGATTTCAGTTCTTGACGATTACGCATACTGCAAGACTACAATGGTTTAGCCTGTAGGCTTTCTGTTAGTCAGTTAGGCAGTACTTAGCCTTTTATTAAATTGATTGATTTATTTAAGGTACAGTCAGCATCAAAAGTCGATGACCACATTCAGATTTTACAACGTGATGTACACCTAACTATGAACTTTAATGATGTTCATTCAATACTAGCGCTTTCATGTTCAGCAATTTAAGTATGATAAATGGTGTAAAGCAATTTTGAAAATCTGAATGTGGTCATCGACTTCTGATGCTGAATGTACTAGAGAAAGAAAATCAGAAATCTCTCTAAAATAAGGAGAGCACTTTGCTGACGTAGTCACGGTCAAAGATATATATTTTTTAAGCTTATTTTGACATTAACACTGTTGAAAATAATCACTAACTTCATCTGGTACAGTTTCATTCCATTTCAACTTCCTGCTAAGCTTTGAAATCTCCACCTGTTTTGACATTCCTTTACACCAAAGTTATTAATATCATCAATATTATGCCTACTGAATAGTATCAAACGATTCGCTAAAGAGCAATCTAATTTAGCTTCAGACCCGCCGTGTGGCAGTAGGGAGGAAACCACCAAAAAACCTAATAGAGAATTATAACAAACACCGCGCGGTGGCAATTTCACACTTTATTAATGCAAGTATTACAGCTAATTCCATCGGTTGACACGTGCCGAATTCGCTGTTCCCATAAAGCCCTTCTTCCCCTCACGAATCCCAAACACCCAATTCAAAGCTCTAATACCCTCTAAATACGAACGAAATTCGCAATTTCATACGGAGGGAGGAAATCTCAGAGAGGATCAAATTATTATGCGCTTTAAAACCCAAGTGAAAAGATATAAAATACTTTGCGGGAGACTGTCAGAGCGAGTACAGTTTTGCACAAAATCTACTTAGTTTCCCTCCAATTTTTGACAGATACGCGCACGATTCATAGATAAAGCGCACTATTCCACGGACCATAGATCACAGAGTAATGCGGTCACGCTCTATGTTATTAAGTGTCAGTTATCGTCTCCACGGAGCTTACGTACGTACTTTTATGTGTACGCTCCCCTTATTGTAATAACAACATGAAGTGAGGTTTACTTGGATTGAATACGGCATTATAATGAAATGATTCATATTTAAGTGAGTCCTCCCCTTCGGCTTTGTAATTTGATGGTGTCAGGGATCGGAAGCAATGTTTCTTATTAAAGTGGTGTTATGACGGCATTTTTATTGTATTGTGCAAAATTTTATTACCTACCTTGATTTGAATCTCAGGAAAAAGTATTTTGCTGTTTCTATTTCAGAACGATACCAACCCTCATAACTTTACAGAAACTTTCGCATTTTAGTCTTTCGTCGTCGAAAATAAATAAGTATACAGATACAATAAAGGTTTTTTTAACTTTATAAAACTAACGTCCTCTTGCCGAATGACATTTTTACTTTAACGAAAATGTAATGAGAATATTTCACAATTTTATGACTTTTTTTAACAAATATTTGCTATCATGCTTACATTATGCAAAACTGAAATCTGACAGCGTTCCCAGCCCGCTCATAATCCAGGACGATCCTATACCGAAGATAACGCGATAACTGTCGCGTAATAGTCGGAATATCTCTGTAATGCGTATGTAATGGCTCGCCACGCGACCGCCGCGTGGACACCCTGTATTTGCTTGTTTGTCTACCGGGATTAGCACTTTGGCGGCGACTGTACCGAGATCTGTTTTAATTACTGATTGATCCAGAGATAGGTTTGTTGGCGATCGTAAATTAGACAAAGGGACAGTGCTAAAGATATGGAATAACAATTACTTAGTATGTTATTTTAGAAATAAAAGTTGCCGCTGTATAAAGTTTGTGTTTCTCTTCCAAAATTCTACTGAATGATAATAATCAAGGTTTTACAAAAACATACAACAACCGACTTTTACACTTTGAATTTTGAATTGAACGGTTCAGGTGGCCGTAGGCACCACTGAAAAGTTACAAGGAAGTAAAATACGCAATTTTGTTTACTGCGACGACATATTTTTTTCAGTTATTATCTCTTTCAAATCGGTTTATAAACAACAAACTCTGAGGTCACAAACATAAAAAAAAATTAGAATAAACATTGAACTGAATTGAGAACCTGCCTATTTTTGAATTTGGTTAAAAAAACAACGGGTTGTGTCGGATATACTGCGGTAAATTTTAATGTGGATACTAATAACGTCACCTCTATAACAAAATACTGACGTAATTCATCAAAGCTACTCGTAGTTATAAATAAACTCAATTTATACTTGAAAAAACCAACACGTCTACTTCGTTTTTCAAACATCGCCACTATTGTAAACAAAATAACCATGTATCCAGAAAGCTGCAAACAGTAAACATAAGCTGAGCTCAGCAGTGCGATTCAATTCTGTTTTATTTGTGCCAACGGTAACTTCAACATTATTGAAGAAAGCGGAGCCAAGAACGGAGTACTAGCTGTACCTTTGTTAAATTGTTAAATGGTTTGCTCAACTACTCTGATATTTTTAGTTTCCGGAACCAGATTATGAAAAAAAAATAGGATATTTTTTAATTATTATCTTAATTATTTTTTTAATTATGTACCTAGGGCCTACTTAATTAAAAAGTTTCAAAAATGCAGTTATGGGTTGATTGTCTCATACTTGGTCATTTAGTCAGGCTTCATGTTGCATAATGTGTGTTTTATTTTTATTTCTATATATATATTTTAATTTTCATTTAAATTTTATGTTATTTTTAAAAAAAAATTGTGTGTATGTGTGTCCCTGATTGTTTTTGTACCTAATATTTCTAAGTTTTTATGGACATTGTCTGAAATAAATTATTTGAATTTGAATTAACACGAATGTCTTTTCATTCGCACCATCAGTCTAAGTAAGAGCATTTTTGTATGGCAACGATTTCAGAGGGGCGTGCATTCTATGACTCTAGGTAAAAAATGTTTTCCCAAAATTTCTACTAGTGCGGATGGCTAGGGGGGATACAAATATAAATTACTTTACTTAAACTGATCGTGCGAGTGGAAGGACGTCCGTTTTTATAAACTGGATTTTTAAGCTTCTTAATTTAACAGACTCTTGAGATAATTTAAAAAATAAGTATTTTTTTTTAAAGAAAAAAAAATTACAATAAAAAGGTACAGCTTAAAGGTACGGCCTTATTAGTAATGCATGAATCTTCTTCCTCTTTGCAGTTGGATAAATGTTATCCTCTCCGCTAAACTCTCAGCTTATAAACAGGACAGGGGTCTAAGGTCACTTGCTGATCTATTCTCTTTGTTACTTGTTTCGGGAACACGTTTGATGGTGTGAAGGAACATTCAACGGAATAAAGGTAAAATTCGGTAAATTTCGGCTTCGAAATACAAGGAACGTTGAAATATCTAGAATATGTTTTATATTCTTACTTTATTTACCAAGTTTAGTAAATCGGAAATTAGAATAAAAACACAATTCTTACTTACTGCTATAATTTCGGTGTGAAACGAAAGGTACCTCGGAACGAATAGGTTTAATTTTTTCAACGATAATGTTTTGTAACTATTTATTTAGGTGTTCACTTTACGTTTTTTTCCGCTCATAAAAATAAATAAAACAACGTAATCGCAGTAAAAATCCACAACAAACCATTCAATTTACAAAGTAATGGCTCACGACGTAACGTTGTAACGTAGCACAGGTTCATCGCGCATTCTATAAAAAATAATAGTGCATTTGAGCGTGTATCGTAATAAAAATAAACAAAATGGCAATATTACGGGGTATCGGGGGCCCCAGGCGATGAAAAATAAATAAAAGCGAGGCTGCGCTGCGGGAAAACTGAAAAGCCACTTAGGGCTGCGTTGAGTAACGTCGTGGGACGGTAAGGCACATGGAATAAACACGTATAAAATACGTGACAGTACTTTCTTTCATGGAATAAAATAGGTGGTAGTAAGTAGTGGTAGTAGTAGTGGTCCTATCTTGCCAAAAACACTTTAGTTTGGATGGCATTAGGGACAGTGGTCGTATTTGAGATGAGTAGAGCTGATTAATATTTGCAGTTATGGTGTACAAATGTAAAAACCTTTACCCGATGGTATTAGATTTTACTTGCTGCAGCTCGGGTCTGGCCCGCAAGGAAGGTAAAATAATTTATAACTTTAATACCCTTAGAAATCCCGTTCTGCCCTGAGTTGTCAGTCACCGACACGTTTGTGTCCCTTCCCTCCCTTTCCGGGGGATTTAGTTACAAACTACTACAAAGTGTTGGTTTTGATGGTACGTCATTACAATGTTATATCGCTCAAACATCCTTGCTATCGTGTCTTGTAAAATTTTCTATAGTTTACTACAATGTTTGCATCAAGGTTGCTGGCTACTTTGTGCTACTTAAAATAATAATAATAATTATCCCAAGAACCATAATATAGAAAAGTCCTATCCTAGTAATAATATTAATACGAAAGCTTGTTAGTGATAGATGAAAAGTTAAATTTTACAGGCTCTATTTATTATCAGTCGATATGTATAAAAGGCTTGGTCTTGACTGACTCACTGACTGACAGACAATGCACAGACCAAACTACTGAACGTAGAGACTTGAAATTTCGGAGTGTATATTAGAATTATAATATACTTTTTTTTTGTAAATATGTACATACATACTCGTAGAATACATAGAAAACACCCAGACTCAAGACAAAAACCGATGTTCATCACACAAATTCTTGTCTTGAAGCGGGAATCGAACCCGCGTCACCGGCGTGGCAGGGTGGCAGTCCAACATATCTAACTACTCTACCAAACGTGTAGTAAATTTTTCTCTATATGCCAATACAGTTAGCTTAGTCAAACACAGTAGGTACATTTTTCTTACCAACTGGTAGATTCAATTTTTTTGACGCGACTACATCTAATTTATCGATGAAAGCCAGCTGCATGTAAGAAAACGTTGACATCATTGGTAACGCTGTCATTGTCCGGTAACGCTGTCATTGTCCCGTAACGCTGGTAGTTACGTTAAAGTATCGTTAACCAACTATACAGAAAACCATTTTTTTTTTACATTCATCTCACCCAAAATGGTGTCTTTTTCCGTTTTCAGTAGAATTTACGAGCGTTAATGACATCAGGCAGCGGAAACCATAACTCATGATTTCCTGTGATTTTCCCGGAAGTGTCTTTTATTTTACCTTTTTCCGGTTTGTTAAAAAAATGTCGTAAGGATAACTGACTTGTGGGTAATAAATGAAAAAAGTCGCTTGTTTTATTGAAGTGATGATGAATAGATGAGATATACTTACAACAAAATAATAATTATTTATAGGAATAAAGTATTAACAATAATAATATACAAATATAATAGTAGCAATAATTCATTTATTTATTCAGGTAACGCCTGAATATACCTATGGCATATTTATTTTAAAAAAAGATATTATATTTTAAAAATGGGCTTAATATATTTTTCTATCTATCTATATATATATATACGGCTTGAACCTGACTGACTGACTGACTGACAGGCCAAACCACTGAACGTAGAGACTTGAAACTTAGAGGTAGTGTTCGTCAAAAAGTGCAGGCGCGTAGGTACTAAGAAAGGGATTTTTTATATTCGCAATGCAAACGAAGCGAGCTTCAGCTAGTTGTTTAATATACTCTAATATACCCTCTAGCTTCAGTACTTTTAATAATTCATCAGTATTATTATAAAAACAGTTGTAAGCATCACCAATTCACCACATTGTGAACGTGTAATCTTGAACGCAATCTCTTTGTGTCTCTTTCATCAATTCAATTTAAATAGTTACAAAAGCACCCGTTAGAACCCTTGACTGCGACACTCCGACTAGACTACCCTAATGACATAGCTTATCTAGAGACAGCTGGGACACTTCAAGCATTATATAGCTCGCGATTCATGAACTGTAATTAATTTGAGTTTTTATTATTGATGGCCGTTCCCAGATATTAAAAAAAAGTAGGCTTAAAATTATCATCACAATGTAGTGCATTTAAAATATTATTATTATAGATTACGGATAAAGCAATATATTGAAACATTTGCTACTGTAACTAAAGAGAGAGAGAGAAAAGTAAATGTTACCTACATATTTATGGGTTTACATATAGCTGGTGGCCGCTATTCAAATTCAAATATTTTATTCCATAAAAGTATTACACTTGAGTAATATCGACATAAATTGGCCTTTTTCTGGTTCATAAACATAACCACACCTATTTTTTTGTTTCGGTTTGGGGGGCATACATCCATCCATCTATCCATCCATCCCAACAAATGTTGACATTTATAATATTAGTAGGATGTGAAACCTTGTACCTAATTTTATATATTCTGTGGGTAACGCATAGGTACATTTAGTAAGTCGTTAATTAAATATTAATATATATTAACTTATTATTCTTTATTATGAATCGTCAATGTGATACGATATCAACAAATTATATAAATATATTTAGTAATAAATCCGCTTGATTTCTAAACAAAGGTTTTAATTAACTTAACTTTAGTTTAGAACTTTAGTACATATTACTATATTATAAACCAAAGAGTCAACGAACAGAAAACCAAAGTTTAAAGATACGACACGTGTTTCGCCTCTACACGAGGCATCATCAGGAGGTGTGGACTCGCCGAAGTTCGAAACGAGAGTAGTGGACTCTAGAAAACCTTTGTTTAGAAATCAAGCGGATTTATTACTAAATATATTTATATAATTTGTTGATATTTATGGATTTCCGCAAAGTAACGCCTGAATCAATCAATGTGCTACGATCTAATGTAATGAGTACTACAGGTGCTACGAAACGCCGTAGGACTCGTAGATTGATTTACTCAGTTATAAAAAAAACATGTTTTAAAGATTTTTTAAAATTATTGTATAATTTAATCACCTAGTTGTGCTCTATCTAAGCTATGACAATAACATCAATGGAGCGAGTTATGCCAGATGTAACAATCACAACAAAAGGTATCGATTGCGGTGAATGCGTAAAGATAAACCTATTCAAAGACTTATTTTTTAAATCAGTGAATTATAATGTTGAAATAAGTTGTCGTCTGTTGTATGTTACCATAATAAAATTATTTTCATTTATGAATTGTCCTTTTTTCACTACTAATAGACGGACATGCTACGAGTACATAATTACTCACTTACAAACCTATAAGTATACACCTGACACACATAGGTAATGTATCCAAAGATGCAGATTGAAGAGTAGAATACTAAAATAATTTGTCAAAAAGATTTTGCTTGCAATATTTTTTATTTCATTTTTATATACCTAGATACAGGTATTTCACTCAAACTGATAAGGTCTGTTAGGTATTCGATTTTTATCTTTGACGTTTCACAAAATGCTTTTTAGTCCCAAATAAAGCAGAGCTTGTATTATGAGAGTCAGATAACTGATAAAATACTTTTAAACTTTTCCTTAGAAACAAATCCATAGAAAAACACCTAAACCAAGTTTTAGTATAGAAACTTTTACTATACCAACTCCACAGCCCTTGAATAGACAGATAGGACAGATGCGCTTGTTAAAGATTACGACCCGTTAGGGAGGTCGTCTCCTGAGGTCTGGTTGCGAGGGTCGGCTGTGATTACATGTGTGATTGTTATTGATTCGCTGCTTCTGAACATCGTGGAATCATAGTTTAAAAACGGTGTTCCCTTATGATACCAAGATTTAAAAAAAAAAAAAAAAAAAAAAATATTGGGCACAAGAAATTTGACAGTACAATAAAGAATTTAAGTTGGTAGGTTACTTACCAGTACCAGAGTTTAGTCTCTGTTCCTCGCACTAGGACTGAGAGCCTGCAAAGCGAGGTCACAGCGATTCCGCTAAGGCCTATTTTCATTACTGTAACATTTGAGTTCATTAAATTCATTATAGAATACTGTATTACTGAGACAAAATTGTAGAGCGAAAGCTCTACTTTCATGAAACATTGAGCTATCTATTGATGAGATGAGATTGACAGTATTAAAACAAAATAGATACGAAAAACAGGATAAAAAATTCAGACACCCTGTCAACAAAAATTAAATACGTGCAGTTTTTACGACGTAGTTTAATTATTATGAATGAAAAAGCTTAGTAATTTTTAATTATGATATTTCGCTAGCACTGTTACTTCTCTATTTCCAAATTTAGCATCAGGCCAAAATGTACTAGAAGTTAGCTTACTTAAGCCAACTTTTTTGGTGCATTTTCAATTTATTACAGTATGATTCTATACTATTACTTTTAAGAACTGGAAGACATACCTAGATAACAGGAACTTTTTTTTATAAAAAAAATTACAAACGGCTTATTATATATATATATATATAAGAAATATTTATTTCATTTATTTCAATTTAAAAATAAAACTATGTCCTTTTTTGAAGTTAGTTAAAAATACATTTAGTTGTAGTACACAAGCTCGAAAAATACTGTGGCCTTTTTGGATCTATGAAACTATAATTCTATCATAATGATCAAGACAAACTTCATTTGTCAAAATCTATCAAGCTATGGTCGTTTTGGTAGAAATAAAAACACACACAATATGGCGCTTGCAGTCGCCATATTGCATGCTAATGCTAAAATTGCTAAAAAATCCAATATGGTGGTTGCAAGCGTAAAATCTTAGCTTTTTTTTTATTTATAATTTTATCTACATCTGGGTATAATACGTAAACAAGAAAACCACTTATTTATGTACTAACACTAAATTAAACCTATAATTCACTGATACAGAAACATTCCGAATAACAATTCTGCAGCTTCGGAATTAGGGTACAATCCATCAAGATGTAATGTACATCATCTAACACGCCAAACAGCTCACAATTCAGTGAATCGACCTTTCCAAATTTTCTTGATAGTACGTACCGTACGTACCAGAACGTAATCTATGCGCTAAAACTATGTAAGACCTACTTAATCTACATCTAAGGAACTAATACGAGGAGGCTGACACTGCATTATTTTATACCAAATCCCTTTTTCCTTACTCCTTTCGATAAAATATTCTTTAAATGAATCATAACACATTTTTTTTCATCATAATAGATGTTCCGAAAGTGTTGGTTTAATAATGAATTTTTGACCAAAATGTAGTACCTACCAAAATCTTAGCTTCTATTATTATAATATGATGACTTTCATAAGAAAACATTCTTCTGAAATAAGTATAATTTGTGCTAATTAAACCACAAACGTAATTACTAATATGAAAACTTCAAAGGCGCGACGGAGAGCGCTAATTATAATCGTTGTCGTTTTAACTGAACGCAAATAATTAGGTATGTGCCACGGACAGAGACATCCCGTCTATTTACCGACACCCGGGTGGAGGGCGCCTATTCTGAACACGCTCAAATCACAAGCCAAGCCACTGAAGACTGAAGCGATCCAAAGTTGACATTGTTACCTATACTATCACAGAAGTATTAAAGTATAGAATCACAATGTAGTACATTGATAATGTGACAGGAAAATGGGAGCCACATTCGCTAAATAAAAAAAAAAAATATTATTTATTATTATTAGGCGATCATTATGGTCAGATACAAATTTTCGAAAAAGAGAAGTAACAGGACTAGATAAATATTATATGTTAAAACTACTAGGCTTTTTCACTGTGAATAAAACTACATTGTAAAAAGTAACTAACATTTTTCGAAAATAGTAATATTTCATTTTAATTTACATATCTATAAATTTTCTGTGCTAATACCGCATCCATTTTGGTTTGATACTGTCCATCTTGGTGTTCTATAGGAACACCGTTATTCATCTATGCCTACTATGTATTCCATTCTCCGATTTATTAGATGCCAGTCGAAGCCTTCAAGCAGTCAGACGCCATTGGAAAAACTTCAAATTATAATAATACATATGTATGACAAACTGAGAATGAAAACCAGTTGGCAATTTTATATAAATAATATAAAAAGTGGTGATATCAGCAAGGCGTTCTCTTGATGATTCTGATCGAAAGCTAGCTCCAGTGTCCTTCAAACCTAAATAATGCTTTTACATTTACTGCTTGCTTTCATCTACAACATCTGGGTCTATTGGTGGTACAAAATAAAACTTTACCTCCCTAGATATCTTTCCATCCGCTCTTTTCCACGTCTCACAAATACACTGACGTCTGCAGTTACGATACGATATGATGACGACATCACGACAGCAGGAGCTTTGAGTTTGAAATGCCATGAAGGTGCTGTGCAAGCGAGCGTCCTGTGTCTGACACAAGACACTGGTGCAAAAAGTAGCGCGTTGTGGCAACTGTTTTGTATGAAATCTGGAACATTGTGTTAGACACAGGACACTCGTTTGCGCATCGCCTAAGTAAAGTTAATGCCAATACATCAGACTCCGGAATAAGCCCGTTGGAGCGCCGCCATCCGCCCAAGGTGGGGGGAAAGCTATTAAGCCAAGCCAAAACTAATTTAAATTAAATCCTAGTGAATTACCCGAGGAGGAAATTGTCGAGCGTACCCTCGATGCTCTCAGAGAAGTACAGATAAGCGCACAAGTGCTACGCAGTGTTATTTCAGTGATATTTTTCAAGGAGATCTTTCAGTAAATTTAGTTATTAATTTCATAGTATAATAACTGACGTCTATTACAATAAGTACCTACCGATAAAAATGTATTTTATGCAACTCAAAATGTAGCTTTTTTATTCTAGATGGAGTCACGGCTAATGGTTACATGAGTAAAGCCTCCGATTAGCCTTGTTTGCCAGATAAGATGCAGCAAGAGAGGCTAAAATATATAGATCTTATCTATCTTAGTCATCGATTTAGTAAAAATTCAGCGGTATATCATAAAATAAAATTATTAATTTCTAAACTCAGATGTCGAACCAGCAGAAAAGGTAACTTAAAAATACTTTTAAATTAAATAAAAAATTGGTTGTCTGCAAAGTTGGTTTGGTCATTGTCACGCCGGCTGCATACTCTGCATAGCCGGCGTTCATCGATTTATTAGACGTAGTCACGTCAAAATAAATAAAAACACATGTTAAACACGTTCTGACTACGACTGTACCATCTATATTGCTTGCGGGCGGCGTGGCTGGTCTCGGGGCGCGCCGTTACATGTACCATTTGAATATTATCTAACCCCCACCAGGGGGCCGCCCCCACCCTAGAGTTTAGAGGTAACTGAGGCCTCAACGCCTTAATTAATGCAAATTTCAGCGCTAACAAGATTATGAAGCCCGCTTTTTGACTCGAACACTTAAGGAGCCGTGTCGTAGTTTTGTACCTTAAGTGGTTGTATCTACATAAGGGGGGCAGTTAAGTAGCTTGTAGCAGTTTTGTGCGCGACTGTCTTATGAGTATTTACGAAGGTAGAGTTTAAGATGCGGTAAACCTTTTCTGTGGAATGAAGTTGTTTTGGGGGTGGGTGCACCATATTTGTTAAGAAACTACTTTGAGTATGTTACAAGGACTAGTGCCTATTCAAGTACTTACATAAAAACATATTTACTAATCCTTTATTTTTCGGTGATAAAATGCAGTTTCAAATGTGATGCAGAGCAAAAGAAACTTGAAGTTTTTGTTCACACTTATCGTTAATTTACTTTAATTTTTTTTAATACTTAATAATAATACTTAAATTTAGGCAATAAGGTTACCTACAAAAAAACTTTTTATTAAATAATCAAGGTTTTACCAAAACACCGACTTCAATTGGACTGTTCAGTGACCGTACTGCAAAGTCACGGGGAAGACAAAATAAACGTAATTTCCTTTACTTTGAAGACATACTGAACCGATTTCGATGAAATTTCTATGGGACCAATCTAAAAGTAGTAATCCTCTCAAACCGAACCGAAGTTGGTTGAATAATAACATCAAAAATACACAAAATAATCCAAACATTATTTTTCCATCTTCGCTAATGATCACACTCCCCCGACCAGAACTAAACAACCGAAAAAAACCATTTCGTCAAATCGCTTATCCCAACCCGTTCTCAGGAAGCTGGGGCGTGACGTCACACGTCTGACGTCATCCATCATTCGTTCACTTTAGTTTTAAATCAATTGGCACCGCGCGTGCTCCCCATTCATCTTGCATTATCAATGTTTATTTTTAAAGTTGACGGGTTATATTTTTGACAGGAAATGAACGAGATTATTAGAAACGGATAATCGAAAACGCGTTAAAATTCAAAAGGGTTGAAGGGATATTGTTTTTCATACTAAAAACTTATACAGGATGTATAAGTTAACCTATGTTAACGGGGAGTGGTTTTTGGAAAAAAAACATTAGATAAATCACATGTGACATTTGTGGATTTTTATACCCTAAGAAAACTGCGTAAAAGAAGTTTAAAAAAAAAGTTCATCAAGGCGACTCGAGCCGTATTGTATTTAGCCGTTTAAACTACTTTCCTACCAATACAATTTATTTATGGAAGTAAAAAAAAATAACTAAGTACCTCCTTAGTGTAAATTTTATGCTTGCCTTAGGTATCTACATATATCTACGTAATAAGAAAAACCTCGGTCTGCCTCCTACCATAATGTAGGTAATGTCCTGAAAGGGGTTCACGTGTGCATCAATATATTGTTATTGTTACCATGTAACTAAAACATTGTTATGACAATAATAGTAGATTATGCACTAAGGGGATAAAGTAGTGTCTTATGTCGCGGGTGGGATATTGGACCCTTTTTTTTTTTTTTTTTTTAACGATGGGAAAATGCATTTATGCATCCCTCAGCTGCATAAATGTGTGTCCTGTCCCTGTCTCGGCTGGGACAGGCCAGAGGGTATGTCGGACTCACCACCAAAAGGCAGAATACCGACTAAAAACCCATCGAGTTCCCGACAGTCGCCTTAGTAACAGGTCGCGGGCACCCTTTCGGAATCTTCCGCGGCCTGTCGGCGAGTTTCCGCTGTGGCGGACCTCCTCTGTTTCCCCAAAGAGAAAAGGACCTCCTGGAACCAAGGATATCCTTCGTCTAAGATGGCCTGTGCAATGCAGGGATGGGCTACCCAACCCATACCCCGCAGACCACTGGGATATTGAACCCTGAGCTAACGAGGGACTCAGTTAACGAATCGAACGAAGAAAAGAATCCTGAGTGACGCGAGGGGTTCAAGCTGTCCAAGACGAAGACAGGCTTTATCCCAGAGGAGCATACTCTACTTTTCACGCCTTCTGCGAGGCAATAAAAAGCCAGGACTCCAGCAGCGAACACCGTTATTTGTTTCACAATCTTTGAAGTCGCGCCTTTTTTCTTGTGGCCAGTGAGTGGCCAGTTCGATTTTAGAACAAACCTTTTTACAATGCCATATGGGCGTTCTTTTACTT
The DNA here is from genome assembly GCA_932526365.1 of Lobophora halterata. Taxonomy (NCBI): domain Eukaryota; kingdom Metazoa; phylum Arthropoda; class Insecta; order Lepidoptera; family Geometridae; genus Lobophora; species Lobophora halterata. Next base: position 8,470,129 of record OW052012.1, read on the forward strand.
TTTTCCACGAGTTTCACACGAATTTGACGTTCCAAATTCAAATCACATTACTACCCTTGGGAGTTTCATACAACATTACCTCCCTTGGTAGGTAATGCTTTGCTTTACCTCGATGATAGCATGATATAGAATTGGATATTGTCAAGCAGGTGGTGTGAAAAAACATAATTGAGTATTGAGCCGTCTTTACCTAAACGAGCGTTACATAGCCGAGCCCAGTCACATTCAGTCCTCACAAAATATTTTGCTCAGCGCGCCTAAAAAAGTTTTAACTTCAATTTCTCTAGATTTCTGCTGGAGAACTTTTTAATATATGTATTTTAGAGTAGCATTGAAACAATGCGGCTGGCTGGTAGACGGTGGATGGTCATCAATCATGGCGGACCCTCCCCTTGCTGATTGCTTTCACCTGCAACGACTGAAAGCTGACGAGTGACGGTAACTTTATGTATGTAGGTAAAGAAGGTATTTTTCTTTCTTTACAAGCGATAAGTACCATATTTATACTATGTAATTACAAGTGCACGAAAGGAGACCCTTCGAGGCGCACTTGAAATCCTTTCACCACACTGGTTCGAAATAACTAGTGTCACGATAGGAAGAAAAAGAAGACTACTTTATTAGTACTTAATTTTGTTTATGAATATTTTTAGACAATTAACCCAATGCCATTTAGCCCCAAACTAAACAGAGCTAGGACTATGGGAACTAGAACACTTAGGTATGTACTTCTTTTTGTAAATACATACATAGAATACATAAAAAACCACTGAGACTCGGTACAAGCACTGTTCATCCCACAAATGTTTATCCTGAAGTGGGAATTGAACCCACGACACAATGATAACAGTCCAACACACTTGCCACTCGACCAAATTTTAGCAAACGTTTCTAGTCAAAAATATAATTTATTGATTTAGTTTCATATATTGTTTGATTTTGAGTTATAATGGGTTTGATGGGTGGAATAATTACCGTGATTGTACTAGCCGTATACAGGCTGTTGATAAAATCAGTAGTCAAAGTTTTTAAGCAAGCTTGGTGAACCGTCTGTTGACAAAAATAATAAAAACTTTCTTTGTGACACCTATGAAATTGGCAGCATGGTTGCAAAAATCTATTTTCTGGTAAAAATGTATTGTTCAGTCAACCAACAAAAATAAACAGTTACACAAAATACTTAAAACCACAATACAATAGCACGTCGATAAAAACAACTAAAGCGAGCCATTCGTTGTGCGCCCAACGTAAGCCAGACGTAATGAGGAGAAACGGGACGCGCGTGCATAGCTAGCATAATGCTCCTGAACGAGACGGAAACAGCGAATATGGTGAGGGAAGAAAGAGTAAGAGAATAACCTCAAGATGTTGATATCTACAAATTGGTGATAGATGCGCTGAAAAGCGCTGGAATACGGAAGGAAGTAGGGATATTTGTATTCATTTTCTTTTTTGCAATGATGTATTAAGATGTGGGTAGTATTTCCGGCTGTCTTTACTGGGGTTTTGTTAATCAAGATGTATCGGCATCTTTTTATAAAAAGATGTGATTTATTGCTTACACTTAAGGCTACAAATTGTATAATTTAGAGGTTTCCTATTTTTATTTTATTTTGGTGATATTTTGTATTGAATACTTTTACGTTAGACGCATATTGCATTTTCTAGTATAATATCTACAAGGGAAAGTTTTTAACAATAAATTAAACTAAACTTAAATTGAACTAGAAAATAAAATAAGCCCTTTCGTATAAAAAAGTTTGATAGTTGGTAAGTAGGTAGATATCAATAAAAAATGCTCTGCATTATGTTAAAGGCCGTTAAAGATTGTATTTTTCGGGCATGAAAAAATTAAAAAGTAAAAACCCCAGCAAAGAAAACAAAGAGCTCTGAACGAAACCTACAAACTCTCATTAAGCGAGCTCTAATTAAATAGTAATTAAATTCGCGAGAGAGAAAAAGAGACCACGACATTTAACTGATACTAATAAGATCGTCAAACAATTACGAGCGGGTAATCCGCAGCTAGATAGAGACATAAGGAGAGCCAACAACCTGTCTCGCTCGCACACACCACACTCTCTATTTAACTTTTAATTTATACTCATTCCTTTATATCTTTTATTGCTTTGCCCATCGCGACTCCTAATGCGCCCGAGGTGCTGCTCACACTAATTAAATTCATGCAACACTAAGCTTTCCCAACACCCCCTGTATAAGCCCCGCCCCCTCCCACACGTTGACCAATCACAGCGCACAGCGGCATTTCCACAAGCGAGGGGCGGGGAGAAGTACAGTCAGTGCGAGATTCTTGATAGAGCTGTCATGTCGCGTCCGAGCGCTCGTTACGCTGTCTTGACATATTTTATTATTATTTATGTCAATTACGTTATTACTTTTTTTGTTTAATGGAATAAGGAATTGGTTGTGAAATTGATTGCCTTTTGGTCGCTTATGATTCATCACTGTCAGAAATATAATCTGAAACGTGTTAATTTTGTATGATTGATTGTTCGTCCGTCATTAGAGTCGATTGAAGAGAGACCGAGATGTAATCTAGTTTTACGCAATGCTATTGTTTGGCTCTAATAACGCCGCTATCCCTCGTCTAGCGTACATTACAATGTTGATTGCTCATCTATCGAGTCTTAGCATTCCGCAACTTAATAACGGGTATAATTTAAAATGATATCTCTATCATATCTATGAGTTTTGTCGATTTCCGAACAAAATAAAGACGAAGAAGTAAAAATCCGAAAGTTAAGTCTTCGTAAAATTAATTTGAAGTCTTATAAATCCCTATTATGAATAATGGTTTATAAAACGATACCAAAATAATTTCTTTTTTTTATTAAAATAGATATGGCATGTTTATCTATGATCGAATTCAATAATACCATCATAGAGCACAAAATCTGATGACTAGAGGTACCTATACTGCTTACATGAATAGAGAAAACTTCCCCGTAAAATATAAAGATATAAGTACGCATTCGTTTCGCAGAGAAATTCTATAACATAACTTTTTACAGAATCCCTACATGTATCTTTGTAGCGGGCGCGCCATGCGGCTAAAAAGATTATGATAACCCCACGAGCTCTGCCATACGAACGTAAACTGTATAAATCCTATGTTAAAGCAACGACCGAACGATAATAAACGCTAACAGCGAACAAATAAAGTTTATTTTAATTCACCACCGACCGCCGTCTACGCTGTCGTTAATTCAATGTATGCCTGCCCTTAATTTATTACCCGCTATTCAATACAGGTCTCTAACTTTAAAGCATAAGGTTTGAAAGCGTTTAGCAGCGGCGCACGATGTACTGTCGAGGAATAAATCTATAATATAAGGAGGCGGGGAATTAATTTGTGCGTTGGTAGGGGCAGGGGGGTACGCTCCGCCCCGCGGCGCCGCGCCATCTCAGTGCCGGGCGAGGCGCGGCGACTGCACGCCGACACGCGACATTCAATGCCGAATAAATAAAGCCGGACGAAAAAAAAAGTGTCAGTGTTTTGAATTTGGAACGGGATTGCGTGACTTTGAAATGACAGTTGAGAATGCGATTGGCGCGCGTTCGCGAGCGTAGTGTTGTGCGTTTGTCAAGATATCGAGGGAGGGTCGTGCCGGCGGCGTCGGCGGCATGGTACTGGAAGGTGGGCTGCCGGCGCCGTTGCAGCTGTACGCTGCGGCGGCGGCTCAGCTTGCCCCGCGCCCGACCTGGCCGCCATTTTTACCCTTCTTCGGAGTCCCGCCACCGTTCCTGACGAGGCCGCGGCTACCCCATCCGATGCCCTCGAGAGCTCCCCACGGACCTCCCAGTGAAGACTCTAACGAAGACGGTGGAAGTAGCAAAGGTAATAAACATTAACTGCTCGTTATTTTTTTTAATGAAGATGATAAAAAAGTGCGCGTTGAAATCTTTTCTATAGAAAATTTGCGTGTAGAGTCTTGTAGCGTAGACTGAAGTTGTAATATTTTCGCAATTAGATTACAAAAAATCGCTTTCAAAAAATAAGACAATCAATTAATTTTCATACCTACCTGAACTAAATAATTTATTAGGTATAAAATTATCTACTAAATATATTTACCATAATTTTATTGGGGATGGTGAGAGTAGCACCCAGAAGATTTATATAAGAATACTAGAAGACTTGATTAACTGTCGGCCTTTTCATTATTTAAAAATATACTACCTACTTTTCAAATTAATTTTAGTTCGAACGAAGCTCATATCTATGTTATTAATAAAAAAATATAGTTATTTTTGTTTTTCAGAGCAATCAGATTTATCAATAATGTACCAGGCAAATAAATAGGTAGGTATTATTTAAATTAAAAAATATAACAAAGCACCTATTAATTATTCATTCATGTTAATATACCTACGTACTAAATAATATTTGAACAAATTTTTAAGAAACTAGAGCAATGAAGTAAAAATCCCGACGGGATTGTCGGTACCGGGAAGCACGGCTTTTTCCCGGTACCAACAATCCCGTCGGGAAAGTTAATATTACTCCAACACTATTAGATGGAGTAATATTTTTTTCCGGAAGTAACTATTTAATTGTATCTACAAAAACATCTTAACGGTTTTTAGTGTATTTTATTTATGTGTAATTTAATAATAGAGATGTCGCTTTTCTACATAATACTTTATTTTTCTTCTTTTACACATAGAAATATGTAAATGGTTATAGCCATTTAAGTATTAAAGTATAGAATCACACTGTAGTACATAAAACGCGTCAAAAAAGGAATCTAAATAAGCTCACTATTACATTTTGGTCCGATGCAAAATTTCGAAACAGAGAAGTAACAGCGCTAGTAAAAATATTATAGTTAAGAATTACTAGGCGTTTTCATTGTTATTATAACTTCATCGTAAAAAGTTCCAAATATATTTCCAATTGATATTTTTAGTTTTTTCATCCTGCTTTCCGCATCCATCTTGATTTAATACTGTCGATCTTGGTTTTCTCTAGGAACACCGTTTTTAATATATGGTTATAGCTGGCTTGTATTTGTATCAGAAGAAAAATGATACGATATAGGCTTCTTCAAATTATTATATTATGATAAATAACTTTAACGACTGCACTATGCTCAATCTGCTGAGTTCTAAGGTCAATTTTGACCTCTACACATTAAAATAACATTTTATAATGGAATAAATAATGACACACCCCACATTCCCGTCGCTCATACACTTATCCTCTAGGCGTAAAATATTGCTTTTGTAATACTAAGGCATTATTCCCGAAATATGTTCGGGTTCGTTTGAATAAATTTTGTATTAATAATAATAAAAAATAAACGTCGGGCAAGGTGCTAAGAGGCTAACGAGCGTAATCCAAATGTAAGTTATTAGCTGCGGGTAGTGTTGTACGGAATTACCGGTCAAAATATTTTAAATGTCCGGCCTTAAAGGTTTTACGCAAAAGTATAATCTGTTCTAGTACGAAAAAAACATACCTTCTTATGTTACCTATTTATATTTGTTTTATTTATTTATATTATATTTATATACTTTTCAAAGTACCTACTTTTTTTGCTTAAGAACATGTCTTTTCTATTATATTTTTTTATAAAGTTGGAAGTTTCCGTCAATGGAGTTACCTATATTCATAACTTTAAAAAAAAATATCTAACCTTTACTTTAAAGATATTTGGTATGGTCTTTGTCATGGTATGACATTTTAATAAACGAGTTCGTAAATAGGTACTAAATAGGCAAACTCCGATTGTCTTAACCGTTGCTGCCTGGTTCATTTTAGAAATGAGACCTAACAACCAATAACTTTAGTTTACCTACATATTGTTCTGTTGATTTCTATATAAAAAAAAATAATGAAATTTAAATAATAAATCAATCTACCTAGTTTATAAGAATGATCTTAATTAGGTACCAATCTGTAAAAAAAATATATTTGATTGGATTTGATAAATACATAATCCGGCTTTTATCATTTGTGTGAACATCCCTAGTCGCGGGCCGGGACTCCTGCTGTGAGGGTCTACGCTCTCGATGTCGATATCAGATTTTTATCGAATCTTTTTATCGAGTCTTTTGTCGGCACTAGAGCTGAGGTGTTACTCACGAAATTAGGATGTTAATGTTTTGTAGATGACGCATAGTCCGTCGCTTTGTGCTTTGTGTTTTTTTATGATAAGGTAATAGAAATATCAATAGTTTTTTTGGAGACCGCCATAAATTATGTATGATAATGTGTGAAATGATTTCAATATGTCTGTTTTTTAGTGTCATAATCAAAGCAGGTGAGTTTAAAATATCTGAATCTAGTTATTGGCATAAAATCCGGGGCGAAAGCAGATTTTTTTATTTGGGTCGTACTTCAACGGGACGAATGTGGCATATGTATTTTATTAGCAAATTTAGTAAAACAATTGAGAATTGCACATAAGAACTAAAGTACCGAAGTTCGATATTTAAAAAAAAAATCACAACTTCCGTCATGAAATTTACAAAAAACTGAATAGATTTTATAAGCAATTACTTTTTTCCCTAGGGCCTAAAATGCACTGCACAATGCCCTGTACCTTGCATAAAGTTGAACTTTACGATCATGAGAAGTAAATACGTGTTTTTAGATTTTAATCCCAGATATTCTAAAAGGTGCCACGAAGGCAGCAGCTAATAAGTACACAAGACTCTCATAAAAAAACATTGTAAGGTCAATGGCCTTATAAGAACCAAGGTAATGTTAGGTCCTATGGCAAAGTAATTTTTATTATCATAAAGAATAATGTTATACGATCAAGCTTTTATTATTATAAACGTGTTTAATGTTAATTGCTGTATAGCTAATTAAATCAGTGTAGAATTAATAATTATCTTGTTTGGCTTGTTTTATTTATTGTTTTTTTTTTTATCTCTTGTTGAATTATGTATTTGTCATGTTCATAATTAACTATTTGTCATAAAAGCAATGATTCAACGTATCTTGTTATTGCAAATGAGAAATTGATAAGTAAATGTCGTTAAGTATTTCAAGATATAAATGCTCTGTGTAAGTTTAATTTCACATTTTCCTTAAATACCTTTTACTTAGAGAAAAAACAGATTTACGGTACCAGTCTAGCCATAATAATATATATTATTTATTATATAGTGGTTTTTGCTTTTTTGATTAAAGAGCAAAGAAAACTCATAACATATTATTTATTTTTATAAACTTAAATTAAATAATAAATTACACAAACTTTTTACTACTAGGCATTATTTAAACGTATCAATCGATATAAGTTTTTAAAATATATAATGCATACTTATAACCCAATTTCATAGAAAAAATATATATCTGCGTATTGTTTCAATAAACTTTCATAAATTAGAAATAATAAAACTAAAACGCATTACCTCCCAAGGGAGGTAAAGTTGTATGAAACTACCAAGGGTAGTAATGTGATTTGAATTTGGAACGACAAATTCGTGTGGAAACTCGTGGAAAACTCTAATTGTAAAGTATGGCTCAGTAAAAAGGTTTGTTCGAAAATCTGATCGAACTGGCCACCATAAGCAGAACTCATAAAAAAAATAAAAAAGACGCGACTTCAAAGATTGTGAAACATAAGACGGTGTTCGCTGCTGGAGCCCGGCTTTTATTGCCTCGCAAAGGGTGTGAAAAGTAGAGTATGTTCCTCTGGGATAAAGCCTGTCTTCGTCTTGGGCAGCTGATTTATGTAGAGTCCTGAGTGACGCGAGGGTGAACCCCTGACTCTACATAATCGTTAGCTCAGGGTTCAATATGCCACCCGCGACATAAGAATCTGCTTTATCCCCCTAGTGCATAATCTACTATTATTTCATACTTTACCTTATTTTTATAACTATCCCTTCTGATCCAGTTAAAAGCACATAATTGAATAAGCTTGAAATATATTTTTTCTGAAAAACTTCATTATCTTCTCGTTCAAATTGTTTTATCTTTCTCTACCATTGGTCCTCATCATAATTTTCTTTTATAGCTACTATTTTGCGGTTGCAGTTAGCAAAAAAATATATTTGTTTGCGGTCACCATACAAGACCTGAATATGCGGTCAGTTCATTAAAGTGAAATGAGTGCCTAAACTAACCAGTGAACATTGAACGAATGGGTATTTTTTTGTGAAATGGGGATTTTTTCCTCACATTAGCATAACATAATCAGCCTATAACATTCCCACTGCTAGGAATCAAGCATTCTCTTGGCTAATGGTTTGCGCACATTGGCGTACGGTACGGCAGAGGATTTCAAATTTAATACTTACCCAATCGAAATAAGGTATTATTGTATTTCAATGTTCGATAATCGAATTCAGAGTATCACAGAGCATAGCGGAGCATCTCGCAAGCATTAAAATATGTATGTACATTATTTCCATTAGATAAGTATGTATTAAATTCAAAATTAATTTAAAATACTCGTACCGTACGCCAATGTGCGCAGGCCATAAGAGAGTGTCCCGATGCGGATTTCTATTCGTATCATATTATGCTAACATTCTAAAACATTAAGGTTGAGGTCATAGTGCTAAATGTACAGTCAGCTGCACAGACATTACACTCCCAAGCTTTCACATTTGTATTACTCCTAATTTTGCAAAGAAAAGTGCACGTAAGCATTTTCAAATTAATGTAGTCATCTTACTTGTCTGAATTCTTGTCAGAAGAAGAAAAAAAAATAAGAGTATAATATAAATGTTAAAGCTTGGGAGTGCATATATGTATGTGCAGCTGACTGTACTAAGTTGTAAGGCTTAGAGCCTGCTTAAGTAGGTAAGTTGTATGTATCACAATCTTTTACACAAAAAGTAACGCTTAAGGTCAGCGTCCATATGGCGAAGCGCAGCGGAGAGCATTTTTCACTGTCAAACTATTATCTACATTGTTCTCATTGAAATAATTTCTAACATAAGATAAGATAGGAATAATTTTATTTTATACCATAAAAGACACAGTTATAAAGTAATAAGTACAGACAGCGTCAGAGATAAGTATCCCCATTGCACAAGACACCCACCTATAAATCCTCTCAAAAAATTGTAATACTTAAAATTATTTTTAGGCTTACGTACTGTTATACACATATAATCTATTTTTTAAAGGCAAAACTTCTCCATACGCCGCGGAGGTGATTTGAAGGTATTTGAAGGTGGGTATTATAATGCAAGGGGGATACTTATCTATGACGCTGTCTGTACGTAGGTTTAAAAAAAAGACCACTCAGCATATGCTGCTGAGCGCTGGTTTTCTGTGGCAAATACCTATACAAGACTTGAGCATCGGAGTGAGAAATTAATTGTTGTATTATTTGATATTGGATATTATTTCAATGAGGACAATGTTGATAATAGTTTGTCAGTGAAAAATGCTCTGCGCTGCGCTCCGCCGTAGTTATGTGCCCGGCCATTTCAGAATCTTTTAAAAATCTATCAACTTTTGGTTAGTAATCAGGATAGCTTCTTAGTTTTCTGCCAATTACCTTTGTATTATTTTTAGATAAACAGAATATGAAACAGAAAGAAATCAACGGATGACAATATTTACCGCTAATTCCATCAAAAACAAATCCACTTACAATAAAACAACGCATAATAAACAAAGGTAAATGGCATAATAAACAGAAATCAGAACTAGTCAAAAGTACATCAATAAAGGGGGTTGTAGCGAGGGGTTCCAGCGCATAAATTACTCTGCATAGTCCTTTGCAGCCACAATCAAATGAACTTGGGTAAGAGGAGCAAATAGATGGTTTATCATTAATAAAACAGAGAATTCAATAAATACGTAAAATAAATATTTTGGGACATTTAAAAATACGCAATCTAGCCCTAAACTAAGCAGAGCTTGTACCTACTATTGGAACCAGATAACTGATGTAATGACGTTTTGTATGTATCCTTTATGTAACTATGTATATACTACATGCAATAAACAGAAAAAAATGTTAGTTTTTTTTGTGATGATAAGCTAGGCGCTTTTCTGGTAAGAGTTCACGCCTGCCCATGACCAGAATAGTAGGTACTGCACACACGTTCATAAAGTGTTAAGAGTGTTTCTTCCTGGAAACCACATATCTTCACGTATTATGGCTAACCGCAAACAAACTAACTCGAGTTTGGGCCTCGGTCCCTTGCCCGACTACGAAAGAGGAGGAAAAACACTAATTAAACGACCTTGGTTTCTGCCCGTCTGTCATGCTTACATAAATAATTTTGGGTATTTTTTTATATTATTTTATTTTCCTATTTTACAACATTTTAATTACCTCTACATTAGAATAACACCTTTCAAGTAGGTAATACTATTCTAAAGTACATAAAGGTTACGAAAACAAATGCGCAGGCGCTAACAAGACCGCAGCCAGGCAGTCATCAATTCAGTAAAAACGCGGCAAACAAGTGACAAAAGCCCAAAAGCGAGTGTAATAAGTGCTATTAGTCAAGTAGCAAGGTGCGGGATAAGCAGACGAGCCAATTTCAAGGGCCATTTCCCCACACGCCCAGTATGGGGAGCGCGCGGTTTAAAATAAAAGTAAGGCTGAGGACTGAGATCTGCGCAGCGGAATTACTCTTTACTCATTTAAGAATAAACTAGCTGACATCCACGACTTTGTTTCATCATCATCATCATCAACCTATAGCAGTCCACTGCTGGACGTAAATCTCTCTCAAGGCGCGCCACTGAGCCCGATCTTCGGCTCTTCTCATCCACCTTCTGCCAAAGGTCGTCCTACACTGCGCTTGCCTAGACGTGGTCTCCACTCAAGAACACGTTTATCCCAACGTTTCTTCGGCTAATATAGCCGGCCCACTGCCACTAATGCTTGCTGATCCTCTGAGCTATGTCGACCACCTTAGTTCTCTGTCGGATGACCTCATTTAGGATTCTATCCTTCTCAACTTCGTTTGCTTTGCGATTCATCAAAATTATTTTCTCAATACGCGCCTAAACTTCTGAACAAACATGCTCTCTAAACTTTAAGTGCAGTGGTTTGGCTTATGCGTGGTCTGTCAGTCAGTCAGTCGGTCAGGACAAAGCCTTTTTATAAATATTGATTAGTTATTTGGTTCCTATAATACAAGCTCTCCTTAGCTTGAGGCTAGATTCAAGATTCAAGATTCAAGATTCAAGATTTTTATTCGCCAGAACATAGATAGCGCTTCTGTGTCAATAAAATAAAAATAAAGACATTTTTTTTATTATTATTATCAGCCTGAGCTGTCCCATTGTAGGCCTTCCCCTCTCAAAGACAAAAAAATATATTTAATATTTTTGGGTATACATCGTACCGACCGATCGATGGGGCCCAAAGAGAAATCGTGTTACTGAATAACAAACCTACCGACCTACATACGTATTTGTATTAATTCCTTAAATTCATTCATTTAATAAAATTAGTTAAAAAAAAACAATCACTTACAAAGACGCTCGGCGTATCGTTCAGCTTGTCGCTCTGCTTATGAACAGTAGAACCTCAAGATGTTTATTTCTCAGTTGACTTTTACACAGCTGTTGGCTTACAGAAGCGGTAATGAAGTCACTACTTTTGTAAATTGCCTGTTTTTTTTGTTTTAATGTAACGCAGAATTAAATGCTTTTAATTGAAACGTTGGGGTGTAAAAACAAAATGTACCTACGTTATGAAATGACTGTAGTTTTAAAGTAAATTAATTTAACTTTATTGCATACCGTTATCATACCTACCTATAGGACCTATACCTATAGTATTGGTAAAGACAGAAGGCGTCCCCTGCATTACTAAAATTATTATTGCCAAATGATTACCAACACAGAACCAGTTATTATGACACCAAACAGTAACGTGAAAGCTTTACTGTGTTCTGGTTTAAAGGGCACTGTGGCCAGTAAAATAAATAGTCTTTCGAAACTTATTATCAGAATGTCTCAAAGTGGATTATAATTATTTTACTTAATTAAAAAAAAAAACGTTCATGGCAATATCATTTATTTTTTATATATTTAAGCATATTACAGTAAGCTATTGAGGAATTGTTATTCTTATTATACTAATTTATCCCATTGCTGAGCAAAAGCCTCCCACTTTTTTCTACTCAGTTTTTTTTAAGTGTTGAGCCTTCCATCATATTCTTCTAGTTCGTCTCTCCATCTTGCAAGAGTTCTTCCAAAATTATTGCATGCAATAAAATAGCGACTAAGAAAACGAAACGTTTTATATCTGCTATTGAAATAAATAAAGAAGGTTAAATTACGACAATTATGAAATTTCAAAGAAGAAACCCTCGGGCACCCGAGGTCGCTCCGCGAAGCCTGTGAGGAGGCAAGGAATCTTCTGCGCTTCTGGACATAGACTGGCTACATCCGTAGCCAGCAGATAACATGCTCACGCAAAAATGACCTTATAATGAGTCAAATTGCGGAAAAAGGAGTCATCATACATACTATGAAAATATGAAATGTAGCAACACCAGCACGCTGTGTCAAACAAATGTCAATAAAAATTTGATTGCCTCCAAAAATAGCCACTCACTGCAGCGTCGCACGAGCCGTGACGGAATGACGTCACGATACCCCAAACATGCATTTGTCAAATTCGTCATGCTTTTTAGAGTTCCGTATCTGAATGTCACCTCTTTCGTATAATATTTTAGAAACTAGAGTCGTCCGTGACCTGCTCGTACCTTTTTCGTACAAACATTGGATGTCTTAGTGAGGAATAACCAATCGGATTCACCGCTCGTGTTTTGTTTTCTGCGGCGCATATACACGCAACAAGCCACGAGAGACGCCTCATGCTACTGACACTCGCTAGAAAAATCCGAGCGTAAACGCCGATAGACGCACATTTCGCTTTCAAAGTTTCGCGACTGCCAATCCGGACGTATAGGTGCGTCAAAAATTCGCTAGTCTGAAACCGCACTCACTAACATATAAACTTACGAAAAAACACGTTAAGTTAGAAATGTAAGTAATAAATATGTTTTACTTGGTTTGTAAAATAAATCGTTTCTTGACTCACATTCGACTTGACTCGACTAGTTATATTATATGAATGGATTTAGGTTGCATAAAACTGTTATTTCACATAAAAACCATCTAAGTGACCTATCATAACTTCAGAAATTATACTACAGAACCCTCCTTTATGTTGGACCGAATACGTTCACCGTTTACTCGTGTTCATAGTTGCCACAGTAGGCTATTTTGGCCACATCTACCCTTCTGGATTGGCCACGGGAGACGGCGTGATTTCGCGCCAATATGTCCTATAGTTTAACGGTTATTGGGATCTTGGTATCGGAATAGGTCTCCCGGGCCTCGGTATAGGTTGCATGTAATTTTCATAGGTTTCGAATAACTATTGGAATGGTATAACTCTAAAATGTGATTTACGACAAAATTATGGAAATTGAAAAATGTATGAACCTAAGTATCTGTGATTCTAAAAAAAGAGATTTATATATTTTTTTCTTATTGTTCTGTTTCTACAGGCAACTTTGTCATTGAGAAAAAAGTAATTTATTAAAGTTAATTTACACTCTTTATAAATACTATATATGTTTAGTTACTTACGTAGTTATAATAGGTAATAATGGGTGAGAGTAATTTTGATCTGAGGACATGTGAATGAGCCCCAAATTTTATTTTGTTTTTTAAAATAAGGGACGAGACCAGCTAAGTGCTCTCCTGGTAGTAAGAGAAAACGCCTGCTCATGACCAAAATAATTTATAAATTAATTTATAAATCCAAACAAGCAACCAATTAGAATCAGACAAAAAACTGTGCATTAAGAAAAAAATCGCGTATATTTAAAAAAAAAACATTGTGAACTGATTTCTCAAGTTTATCAAATGAAAAACTAACACCCACATTCATTTCCTTTGTTTCAATCGAAACGAATTGATTATCCTCTAATTTTTACAATTATTTCGTGGGACAGATGAAAAAAATGTCACCCACGTTTTTTCTACGCAAAAAAACAAATAACTAATTTTACGCTTCAGTATGGCTAATGAATAAATTAAAAGAGGGGATTACACAAATTCGACTTGTAATCGATTAAGTTTTTTTACATAAAAAAAATATTCGTTCTATCAATTATTATTCTTAAAGCGTGAAAAAACTAAATTTTATTATACGCATTGGTTTGAAAAAGTGTTACGTTAAATACCTAGCTTGGAATTTTCACAACAGAAGGTATTTGGTTTTTTAACTTTGACAGGGCTTTTTTTAAATAATTATATGATTTTTGTTTTGAAGTGTTAACGTGTGAGGTTTTAAAAACCCTGCAGCAGCAACAGTAGTCGTTAAATTTTAAATGCATAAATATTTGGCAAAGTTATTATTATGTAACTATTATTAAGTGAGTAAGATAGGTTCAAGTTTCATGTATGTAAATCCTTAATAAGAATATTCTAAGCACAGTTGTTGCTCTATAATTTTGAGAAGCATGAAAAAAACTGCATAATGTTGGATTTAAAAAATTGCTACGTAAAAACTTAGTTCCGAATTTAAAAAAAAAAAAGAATATTTTTTATTAATCGACGAAAAGGAGGAGTGTTCTTTTTGTTCACACAATTCAAAACAAAAAAAAACAAGAAATTAACCAAAATGAGGCCACTTAGCATTTGCTTTAGAAGTATTATCGGGACCTCCTTCTGAAGTGCTGGTTTTCTGTGACCTCTAATAGTAACTTAGCTTGTTAAAGCTATCTTTATATTGTTTCAAATCGACATGGGAAAATCTCCACCCACAAAGCGCTATCTATTATCAGGATTAAGGCGCATCATCCTTATACAAACAAACGGATTCCGGTTAAATCCTAAACATATTGCTAATCCTGAGAACGCGTGCGGGCCCTGAGGGACCCACACCATAACTAACCCTATTAAAAAGTGGTCCCGACCCCTGTTACGTTTGTAATGTAGCATAAAATTAACCCGTGCGTTACGCCTGATGCGCACTGTTTTAAGTAGGATTTTGGTTAGGGGTCTTGAAGACCGTTAGAATTTTTTGGGTGTTTGTGTTAGGATGTCCGGGTTTTAAATAGGGCCAGAATTTAAATGCTTGAAAAATAAGTTGTAGATACATTTTAGGCTAAGTACAGATTGAAAAAATCCACATTTCACTAAATTCATCTCTTACTAATATCTCCTATAGGGTTTGTTCTGAACAAGTCAAAACCAAAATTATTTTTATACGATCACCAAATTCCAGGGTCAAAACACGCCAGTTCATTGAAATTCCATAGCCAATATATCCGCAGAACAACCTACTTGTTATAATCTATTGCCCTTATTATAAAACAATGTGGAAGGGTACCGCTGGGAGTCATAGATCAGTCGCCGCGGTCTGCAATCTGTGACGGCGAGCTCGAGGGTCGGCTATGGAGCCGATATACTGGCTTTAGATGTCTTTAAGCCTTAAAATGAAATAATCATAATATGCAAAAGGCTGACTAACTAACAGCCATAATAGGCTAAATCAGTAGGCGGAGATATTTGAAACATGGAGGATTATCTATATCGCTCAACACCCAGAACTATAGACTTCTTCCATGATAAGGTGGGCTAGGTTAACGCTACGGCACTTGCTTACCTTATTTCCACTCTGTTACGCCTTGGACCTATAGTCTGTAAGTTACTGTTTGTGTACAATGAATAAATAAAGAATATCTCGAAGTACCCTATCTGTGATTTCATCATCATCGTCAACCCAACGAACGCAACCGTTTATGTCGTCCATAATAAATCAACGCGTTTAAATTTACTTTTAATATGGATATTTTATGCAGATATTGTGCCATTTTCAACTTCATAGGTTTTTCAACCCCTTTATTTTTTAGATTAATAACTATGTTATGATTTTTCAACCCGTTTATTTTTAAAATTCACCCATGTATTAATTAGTATGTTATGCCTAGATCACACGTACTGATTACTCGGCTGAGACGGTGTAATGTTACTCGGCCGAGACAGTGAAAGCTTACGTCACTCGCTCAGGAGAGCACTCGGCGCTATGTTTATACGTACTGAGTATTCGGCCGTGAGCATTGTCTCGGCCGAGTACTTGGTACGTATGATCTAGGCATAAAGTATGATTAGGCTAGTTACTGCGTGGTGCCGCGCGGTAATGTGAGCTTGAAGGCTTGAAGGCTTGAGGCGATTGAACATGACACCTGGCTCGAATGACGTTTGTGCAAAATACAGCGTGGAATTGGATAATCTTCACAGAGAAGAGGTGCTGTGATACTTGGTAATGATAAATAATAATAAGGCTTCGCAATTAGAGGAAGAAGAAACACGGAGGGTGCCGCGCGAGGCGACCGGGGAAGCATCAAGTTCCGAGCCACGTGACAGCTAGGTGTCATGTTCATTCGCCCGAGTAATAGGTATACAATAGTTTATTTTATTTATAATTTGAGGTCACTCAATCAATTTGAGGTCGATTACCAACAAAATAAAACAAATCTTAACAAGCAATAACACGTTAACCAAACACCAGTCGCCCCATTGAAATATTGCCCCCCCGAGACCTCGCAGATAATGTACAACTTACAAAAATACGCGCGTCTGTTTGATAGTGAGGGAAATAATAACTTTTGACAGAGATTTGTGGGGAAAACATTTGAGAATTTATCTGAATATTTGTTTGGAGGCTTTTTTGTGGAGAATGCTGAAGAATCTCATGATCTGTAACATGAAAATATACGTATTATGCGAAACATATTGTACGTTAACAAACTGAGATTTGAGTAGCGCCTATCGTGCATAAGTCATAACTACTACAAAAAAAACCCAAAATAATTGGTGAAACAACGATATCTTAAACTAAGTTCTTGGTAAAGTTTTAATTAAAGCTCGCTGAAAAAAGACGTTCCTTTCAACATGATTTGTAATGATTATATTACTCTTTCTTCATCTCTATTTCTACTTCAACTTCCTTATTTTATGATTGATACAACTGTTTATTTTTTCTCATATTTTAACCTATGTATATGTATCTAAAATTGGATTTCTGAATCAAACTAAAATCACTACAAATGCACTATCGACTAGAATCATCGTAACTGCCAGTAACTATCATCTGAGTAGAACAGCTTACGAGGAAGGTCGCTTGGGAATAATCCCCTCAAAGATAGCGGTGGACAAGGAACACAGCTGGTGCTTATTTGACTCATCATTCGACTCTCTAACCTGGCTGTTGAAAAGCTTAAATTAAAGTCCCATGTAGCACTATTCTACATATCCTAGGGTTCTCGAGTGGAGACCGTGTATCGGCAAACGTGTTGTAGGGCGCCCTCCGGTTAGGTAGAGCGACGATCTACGTAAGGCAGCCATTAAAAAGTAGATGCAGAGAGCTGAAGACTGGACTCAGTGGCGATGACTTCTTGGTGTCATTGCGTTTAGTCAGTCAGGACTAGTACCTACTCGCATCAAACTGTCAAAATTCCTAAGCAATTACTTTACTCGCTAGGAAATCTTAACCGTCCGATGCCTACTTGCACTTTGAAAAATTCTAGGTAATTCCTTTACTCGTTTGACCGCTATTAACGGGCTGAATCTGGACCGATAATACCTGCCAAGCGCGTAAAGTAATTGCTAAGGAACCTTACAGTTTGATGCAAGTGGTCATGAATCTGAACCGTTTCTTAACGTTTTTTTCAGTAGGCATGAGCCTTTGATATTATAGTACCTACCTAGGTACTTATAATACCTATATTACCCATGTGTAAATCATAAAGTTGTCGAGCCTTAAAACAGTCTCTTATCAGCCTCACGTCTGATCGCCGTTTCAATATAATTTACGTAAAATATTAAATTTTATTACACCTTTATTATCGTTGGCATAAAATTGGCGTTTATAACTTTGTATTACGTATAGTAGGATCAATTTATCATGTTTCAATCTTCGGAGTAGCCCCGGGCGTTTCGGTCTGCGCCGACAAAATACGTAAAATAAAGTCATTTTCTATTCTGATTCTCCTAAAGATAAACCCGGCTACTTATTACTCAGTCTATAATGTATTTTGATGGATATGTTGTAGATTGGCTATTCGCATCGAGTAACAGTGGTACTTAATGGGAAAAAAATCCCAACAAGTAACACTGTTACTCGTTTGGGTGATACACGATGGGAACCTATCAGACTGGCTAGGCATTAACATCATATAAATTTCTGCGTTTTTAATTATATTACAATTTAGTATTTTTTATTTTACTTAAAATAAAACGGTTACAAACCAATTGCATTATTTAAAGATTAAATATTAATTAGGTACAACTTAAATAATTTAAAAATGACTTAATATAAACATTATAAATTCAAAATAAACAAGAATAATAATAATGTTTTGATTCGCAGAATCAAAGGCAATCTGAGGTTGACTCTCTCCATTGATCTAGCAAATATGTCACTATGTGGACTGGCTTCTAGGAGGTTGTTGAGGGCAGTTAGCTACAAGTGTCTTCTTCTTAGTGTGGTTTCAGACTATTTTAGTTCAGACGTATACTGTTACGCGCGTAAACGCGCTGTAAAATATAAAACACGAGTAGCGGATCTTCCCTGTCAATCTGATAATTTGAAATTGCACTAAACTATTTGTCTATTTTCTCTAGAGCAGCTGTCTCTACCGACATATGCAATATAGGTGTATGGTGTGTAAAGTTTCATTGGCTCCCGTTTCCCATTATTGATATTTATCGTTCGCATTATAATATGTGCCTATATAGTTATTTTGAAATTTCTTGAACTACCAGCTATTAGTCAGTAGCTGGCAATTATTATACTTGGAGCGTAAAATTGCACGAATATTATATTAATTTTTCTAGCCTGTATTGTCGCATTTGGATACTATCTACTCGTAAATTAACATAATGTACTGTAAAAATGTAGGGCAAAACAGGGTTAGATGCCCTAAAAGGGCAGGTACCCCTTTTCCTAAAAACTTTACTTTTGAAAATCAAATGGAAGTTATAATAGGTAAAGTATGAAGCATAAATAATATGCTAAAAACTTTACCTATTGTTTGTTAGTTTAATGTGATTTTTATTATTATGTCTTAATTATTATATTTTATATTATTAATTATACATGTAAAATATTCTTCACAATACGTGAACAAATTCAATATTCAAATAGATACGAAACCCTTCTTAAAATATTTCTTAAATAAAAAAAAAACAATAGGTACAATCGCGACATAAAAGAAATTCAATTATGCTGGAGGAGCGTCGCATCGCAAGCGATTCGCAGAACCACAGTGCTTAATGAAGCCACTTTTCGAGGCGAATGTCTTCATCGAGACGAGCCAGAGACGTACTCAGACTGGAATTTATGGACGAAAATTATTAGTTATTATAACACTGTAAGTGTTGGCTGTTGTAATTAACTGTAGTAACTACTAATTTATACTTTAAGTAGCTAGTAAATTTAGTTCAAACAAGTTTTCATTTTAATCGATTTAAGAAGAATAGTTAAATTGGATGAACTTCTGTCACCTCTCAAATTTGTTACTGCCAAAAATAAGTTGTTTTTTCTTTAAAAAGAGTTTACATTTAATTTTATTGCATAATATTTAAATTCGGTACTTTTAAAAAGAACTAAAGGCATTGTTTTATTTGGTTTTGCATAAAACTTCAATTTAGCAGTTATACAAAGCAGATCCTATTTGTGAAAATGTTTAATTGGCCATCTATATTTATCTTTGTTTCAATTGTGAACCTAGCTGTAAGTTTTCCAAATGATAAAAATAAAAAATAAACAAAAAATTTATGAACAAACAAATTAAACAAATGTGTGAAATCCGCCTCTGTAGAGCGTGTCTGTCCTCACAGCAGGTACGTATTTAGGTTAAAATTATAACTTTATTATTGCTGGTGATTTTGGAAATTAATTTCCGAGGATCGATACCAAATTATAGAGTAGTGCGGCCTCAGTGAGCTTCGACCGTTTTTGTAATATCATGTCTCGTTTTGGCGGTGCTTTTCTTATTACCTTGGAATATTTGTTTAATAAGATCATGAAGGTAATTTAATTGGGATCCAACGGTGCGTAAAGAGTTGACATAAGTAGGTATAAGCACAGGGGCACACAAGATCTACAAAGATCTAGCTGATAGGCTAAAAGACTCTACATGTGACCAGAATGCTGGCGTTTACTTTGCACAGCGTATAATCAATGCCATTCAACTTGGCAATGATTTGTGTTTTTAAGCGCTACGCAACGCTTAAAACATCATCAGACATTTTTATATTAGGTACCAAAACTTACTGAAAGAAATTTAATTAAATTCATTTTAACTAGGTACTATTTTTTTTTAAATAAAGTAACTTAACATAGGCACAAACAGCGGTCCCCACACTAGACCGAGCCTTTATACTGTAAATGTAGATATTCAGAAGCCTTTAATATCTGAGATTAGACTTATAAAAATGAGGTATTGTAGTCTATTTATTTGCTAGATTAATATAATACGTAGCACTGCTACGAAGCGTCTACGAATGCTCTACGAAAATTCAACTAAGTACAACAAAAATACTAAGTAATAAGAAAATGTACACTAACAATCTTACTAGACTCATTAATATGTAACATGCAAATCCGTCGTCAAAAATAGTAGGTATATTTATATTTAATTAAATAATTATTACCTTATCACTTTATCTACAGCCTTCACTTCCATCCGTGAAACATATAATTTCAAAGCAAGGTAAATAAAACACTAAGAAAATAAGTCATTTATCACCGTCCTACCAAACCAGTCCATAATCGGACCTTCGATTTAATCAAATTAACCAATTATTGCTTACACAAACCACAATTTCGTAAAGCAAACTATTTTTATCGATTTCGGGAATTCATCTCGCTTGCACGTAGGCAATTTTCGGGAGAAATTTTATGTCTCTTTTTTGCTGCGGTGTGAACATTATAGGACGTAATTATAGCAGGGTGTAACACTGATTTCAGGTGCTTCCAACGGTATTCTCACTGATACTCGAGTACGGCCCCGTTCGTCAATTGATTCTGGGAATAATGAAATTATAAATCGATGAACCACTATGAGATTGGTCACACTGGCTTTTATTATGAGAAAGTTGAGATGACGCAAGAATGTTTACTCGACTGCTAAAGGAGAGTGATATTTTGGTATTTTGTATATTTTTTTATTGTAATGGTGTATGTTTAGGTAAATATTCACTGTCATTTTAGGTTTTATAAACAAATTGGTTTTTCTTGTCAAACGTTTTTCTAACTGAACTGAACCTTCGAGAATCTAGTCA
Source organism: Lobophora halterata (assembly GCA_932526365.1). Lineage (NCBI taxonomy): Eukaryota > Metazoa > Arthropoda > Insecta > Lepidoptera > Geometridae > Lobophora > Lobophora halterata. The sequence goes on from OW052012.1 coordinate 8,491,406, forward strand.
AAGGAGATGTTAATGCAAGGCGTAGACCTTCTTGGCCATTCACGTTTAATAAAACTAAACGCTGTATTTGATAACTGTGTGCATATTTTAAGATGGTGTGCGAGATTATTATAGTGTGCGTTTACATGAATAAGATTTTTTAGGCGCGTGTGCAATACTATTTACCTCGTCCCCCGTTAAAAATGGCTCATGTATAACGTCTTCTTTGGCTAGATTTTCAAGAGCTGAACATTCAGTAAACGCTAAAGACGAAAAAAGTTTTTATTTATTTAACATTTTATTTCTACAAAAATTTGTTGAGTTGGTACTATAGGTAGGTATCTACATATTTCTAACATGCAGTTAAATCATTGATTAACCTTTTTTGATAACTTTTTCCATAAAACTAAGACCGTTTTCCTGTACCTTCGATTTACTGTACTTTACGACAACCCAACGCATTTATTTCATAAAATAATATCAATAAATGTTCAGGAAAACGTAAATAACACAGAAACTAATTCGATTTGCATAATGACAACATAATGGCACCAATTTGTACTTTATTGTGAATTAAATACGTATTACTTAAATTGATTTAGATTGTTCATATTTCTTCGTGTTACTTCCGTTGCTTGCATATAATTACTTATAGAATTATGCTACGATGTGAGGTCAAGTCTTATTTATGATTTTTTTATATTATTTTATTAACGAATCTTATCCCACTGTTGGGAAGAAGGTCTCCCCGAACTTATTCCACCTTTATAATATTATTAGTTTTATTTACCTGTATAATATATTATTTATTGATTTTTTTTTTTTTTTTTTTTGCAAGTTCAAAGTTGTTGCGCCCTTACAGGTGTGCATTGTGTACCTTTATGCTACTTACACCTAAGTTAACTTAAACTGTATGCAAATGAAACAATAAAGTATGAATATGAATACGAATACATAGATGAATACGGGTGTTCCTACAGAACACCAAGATAGACATTTTCAAACCAAGATGGAGTCGTAAAACAGGGCAAAATCGTACGACTGACCGAATAGGCGAATCACTTATTCGATTAAAATACATTGACATTCCACGCATATATAAATAGTTGTGTTGGCTGAGTGGAAGGTGCATCGATTTTCGAGCAGAGGTCGTGGGTTCGAACCCGGTCACACCAATGGATTTTTCTGGTCAAAATATCTATGTGTGCAATGTGCATCAAAACACGCGCTTAACTAACTAATACATTCATAAACATGTGTCAAGTGCACGTATGGAGCCTGTTAGAGGCGCACTTAAAATCCTTTCACCACACTGGTTTGAAAGAACTAGTGACACGATAAGAAGAAAATTGACATTCTCCATTGACCTCCCAAAAAAAGAAATGTAGTACAAACTGTAGTCATATCAATTTGTGTCCCCACTCTATAAAACTACAATCAACAATATAGATTTAATCTCGCCAAATATAGCCATAAATTATCCATAATTCGCTGGAAGCATCCGTATCAATTTCCTTTTACTGCGTATAATAGAAAAATAAAAGCAAAATGGCATTTATTGAATAGTCTGGCGATGTCGTGTTGAGATATACTCTATGAATAAAATCAAAATTATTGTCTCTGGTTTGTCTTTCGACTCGGTTTTGTACAAGAAGTATCTTGATGAAGCAATTTTTGTTTGGACAAAACAAGAAAACAGGCAGCCTACTTTCATTACAATATAATTTTTTTTAATATTAAAGTACTTATAGAATCATAATGAAGTAGGTAATTATATTACAAACGCGCTGAAAATGTTGCCTAAGTTTAGCCAACTTCTAGCACCGACATTTAGAGATGTATAGGGCTAGAGAAATAGTGTATGTAGGTAAGTTAAAATTATTAGGATTTTAATTGTTAATAAAACTCCTTTGATTAGAATAGAGTAAGTATATAATCAAAGTAAAACTCTATCCTTTTTTAAGTTAGCCGAATTGACATACTTTTTTGGTGCGTTTGCATTGTAGGTACTAAAGCATAATTCTATATTTTTAAACTTATACGCGCGTACGGTATAAAATGACACAAATAAACAACATGATTAACTATCCGAATTTATTAACCACTCCATTCCACCCTCAAATAGATACTTACTAATTCCCCCCAACCCCCCCTCCTACTGCGACATTAAAACATCGAGCAGACTAAATTAAAGCGCGCCAAAACTGTTGTCTGTGGGCCCAAGGCGGTCGTTTGTTTTAATACAATAACTGCACCCTACTCTTTCTAACTTGCATTGCTTGCTACTGCTCTCTCTTTCTCATGCTATTTCTCTTAAGGCGACAGCGTAACGCATCACTCATAATAACGAGTTGTATGAAACTATTCACCTTCGTTAGCAGGAAATGATTTATTTTCGAGTTAATTGATTTACCCAAGGTTATCCAGTTCGCTTATAATAGATCCAGTCGATTCGAATCAATTGAGCAACTTTTTTGGCAACCACACAAATTAATTTGATATGGACTTCGCGATAAAAACCGAATGACTTAATAAATCCTATCCCGTATTTTTATTCAACAGTAAGCTGCAATTAATTCGTGTAAAAGCTAATTTACGAAATTATCAAACTCGCAAAACAACGATACATTGAACACAACAGAAGCGTACCTCTTAATCACTTCTAATTTATTTAGTCCCTCTGAGGACCGAGCGCGTAATTTATCGCCATCCCTTTCCAACCCCTAACGCGGCTCGGTGTACCCGTCTCGCTCTCCCGGGACCATTTTTAATTAAAATCACCGAGAGTAAATTAGAAATTATATTCTATTTTCAAAAACTTGTTCTGACGGTTTGTTCGAGATTATCTCTTTTTTATGAGTCTCTGGTCGCGGCTTTGTTTCAACTGGCTGGAGTAGTCTTGAAGTTGAGTTGGAGTTTAACTGAAAGTGGTAGAGTTGACTCGTCCGGCTTATTCTGCTAAATCAAAAAACTTCATCATATTACATGAATCATAATTTTCCTGTCTTTCTCCAACTTAGGTGGGATCGGTATTACATTATATTCTTCTTTCCTCGTCTATAGAGCTGCTACAGGCGTCTACAGACAGTAGCAGTCTGTATTTAAGTCACATCGATCTATGTTTTTATTAATATATCTAGATTTATCTCAATTCAACCTCACAAATTGCCTTTACTTGGATATTTACGATGGTTTTTGCTTTTAAATTATTTTCGATCATAAATTCGTAAGTAAACTCAACACTTCACATTTTACAAGCTAATTTGCTTGTTCTTTCGAACGCAACATTTTTGATGTGACTACGTCTAATTAAATCGATGAACGCCGCCGCCGCGCCGGCTGCATGCACGAAAACGTTGTCGTCATTGTCCGGTAACGCTCATTGTTCCGTAACGCTGGTAGTCTCGTTAAACTATCGTCCGTAAACCAACTTTACAGACAACCAAATTTTTTTATAGGTATTCCATCCGGCTTTTTCGTTCGGAAAACATCGGCTCAACTTTTCCCATCTCTAGCGACCGGTGTCTTTTACGATTATGTCTTATTCATTTCAATCCGGCGTGATTGGGAATGTTCCAACTTTATTAATTCTCGGGTTTAATAATATGATTTATATGTTTTAGTGTGAAGTTTTTAATCGGTTTCGAGGGCAAACGTGTGAATGCCTACCGAATTAAATTATATTTTTGTAGAGCGTTTGATTTCAAAATTTTTGTTTGAATTGATGTTATACATAATTTTCATCTGAGAAGATAATATTATGTATAATAAAATGATCTATTATTGTGTGAATAATTTATAACTACATAATTTTCATTTGGGAAGAGAATATGATGAAATTGTTTAAATGATGAAACATTTGATTGACTGTACAGTACAGAGTGGAAAAAATCAATGGGCCCTGGAGCGAAACCCCTTTAAGGCCAATCCTCAAATCCGAATTCGAAAACGAATAGTGTGATGAAATTACTATAATACGGCGTACTTTTTGCGTATTTGTCCAAAACATTTTGTATGGAGTTCGGATTTGAGGATTCCCCTTAAATCCTTAATATTATTTACTTAATGGAAACATTCATTTACTTTTAACAAGAAACAAAACTACATTCACAGATTTTTAACAATTTTACCTAAACCGGGAATCGAACCAGATAAAAATTCAAAAAATTAAAAACTCGCTACTTTGTTCTACCAATCCATAGGATTATTGTTCAGTTTAAAATCTCTCTTTTAAACATTTGGTCTTAGAAATAAAAAAGATCATGATATCTCACATTAATTTATCTGTGTTCAGTTACGGCAACTGAATATGCGTATATTATTTTCTAATAATTAAAAATTTTCGATTTATTCATTAGATAAATTTCAAGAGCGTTTCTTACCAACAATAGTGTTCTACTTCTCCCCAGGTGGAGTCGGTGATGATGACGGTGACAGCGGCAAGCGGAGGAGGTCCAGAACCAACTTCAACTCCTGGCAGCTTGAGGAGCTCGAACGAGCCTTCCTCACCTCCCACTACCCCGACGTGTTCATGCGGGAAGCCCTGGCCATGCGGCTGGACCTGAAAGAGAGCAGAGTGGCTGTAAGTACTGTTAATGTACGTATTTTGACACCTGGAAGACCTGGAAACAGGTTCTCTAGTTTTTACAACTTTTACATTTAGATTTATATTTATTTTCTACCGAAGTTAAAGACTTCAATTGTATAAAATGGGCTTCAGGAACAAAGTATGCACAAGAATTTTCACAAATGAGCGCCCATTTCGTAATTCAAAAACAGAGACAGCCATCCAATGTAAAAAGAATAATCGAAATTCAAAAATAGTTACGTTAAGGTGCCTCATACATAATACCCTGATCCGGGTATTATGAAGGACCGAATTTCGAATTATGAAAAAAGTTCTCAAGTTTCGGTATTAATCTTATTTATTACAAACTGAATCTCTTCGAACGTATTTTATAAGCAATTACTTTTTGCCCTAGGGCCTAAAATACAACTTCCCCTGTACCAAGCATTAAATTGAACATTATCCTCTATTATATGTGAGTGAGTATACTCAGATGAATTTATTCAGTTACACTACATTACGTTTACAACTTACCAAAATTGCGGAACTTTACCAGATCATTAAACATTTGAAAATAAACCATTACAGGAAGCAGATCAGAATTATAATTACCAGCCAACCGTGTCTTTCATTTAGTTATGGTGCTTAGCCATTTTCATATCCTTTGATGGTGTTGACAACCCTTGAACATTGGGATAAAAGAGACAAAAATACCCACACGCACATGTCCCAGCGAGACAAAACATGTGGTATTTTCTCACTTATTTTAGGTCTTCACGGTTAATGTCTTCATTTCCTTCTGCTAAACCTAGAGTCGAGGGTTATTGTTATTTTAGTTTAGAGTTTGTTTTAGTAACGTGTTGATTTCTCTTATAGATAGATAGATAGATAGATAGATAATTCTTTATTGTACACATGGAAAATAACAAATACAAGACTTAAAACTAATGAGTGGTACAATTGGCGGCCTTATCGCTGAGAGCGATTTCTTCCAGGCAACCAACAGGCATTGGAGATGATTTAAATATAAGTAGCGGGGCAGGGCGTACAACTGTTTCCAAATTAATAAAGAATACTATGTTTTATAAAATCCTAATACGTAAATAACCTATAATAAACTAATACATATTAAATATAAATAAATGTACGTATAGATAATGCTTGATGAATGTGAGAAGTACCTAAAATATTACTTACTAGTCGATGATGTTTGTCTTAGATAGAACTCTTTGACTTTAGCCTTAAAGGTATGAGGAGATGGCGCACGTCTTACTTCAAGTGGCAAAGCGTTCCAGAGCCGGACAGCTTGCACTGTGAATGAGTCTCCATAGAAGGAGCTGGTGTGCACAGGTATCTTAAGGGCAAGATTTTCTGATGACCGAAGAGAACGGGAATGGGATTGATTATGTTACTCTCTTATGTTACTCTCGTACCGATAAATAGGACAAATTTTACGGTCATTCCACGTGCTATTGTGGAATAACATCCTACTCAACAAACTCTATTATTTATAACCAACTTAATTATTTAGTTTAAATTAGCACGACGAAAAAGTTAATGCAGTGATTCTAATTTAAGACTAATCCTCAAATCCAATTCCATGCAAAATGATTTCGACATAATACGGCGTACTTTTAGAGTATTTGTCCGAAACATTTTGTATGGAAATTTGTCTTGAGGATTCCCTTAAAGTAAGACTTATTACAATGTATGTACCTACTATATTATACAAATAAAGTTTCATTCATTCTAATGTTTGCATTTCCAATGAAACCATTTTATGTCTGGCATTAAGTTAAAAATAAGATTGACACAGTAGGCAGCAGGCACCTATTTGCTTAGATGCAAAAAAAAGACTATAAAATAGTATGAACTATTCAGAAAACATTTCAAATTATGTTAGAAATAAGTTATTTTTGAGAAAACAGAAAATAAATAAATTTATAGATATTTTTTATCATAATTAAATGCATTTAAAACCAATTTATTTTCTGAGAAAAAAAAAAGTACCTACCTACTAAGAATGTTGAAAAATGTATATAACCTAATAAATAGCTGAAACTATTAAAATGAAGCAAGTAAAAGCAAACTACATAGAATCGTATCCGAATCTCTACATAATCACGACTGAGGGTTTTCTTTCAATATAAATGAGGGACGATTTCCCTTATTTTTCGGAACCTTCCGGGGCTAAGCGGCCATTGGGGAAGGCCGAACAACTTTATATAAAACCCACCCAACGAAATAAACTTCACTTGAGATAATACTCTTTTGAATAGAACTCATTTTATAGGGGTTTGTAAGCGATTGAAAATAATAGACCTTCTTTATTTTGAACCTACTTTGAGTAACCAGAGAGACATGCATTGAACAAAATCTTTGGAAATCAACATTAGATAAATTTGCTAGGACTTAGGTCTAAAGCGTCGATGACACATAAGCTTTTTTACACGCTGATTTTTGGAGTTTTAAAAAGCTAGCGTGTCAGCGTGTAAGCTTTCGGGAAGGATTGTCAACACGCAGATTGTAAAAAGCCGATGTCACTGGGCAACTTTACACGCTACAAGCGAATTGGCTGGCGTGTAGCGTGTAAAAAAGCCGTACTATTTAGGTTAGGTTACTAGTTAGGAAGTACTAAAATTGTTGATGATGTGATTCAAAGGAGCGTTTTGACAGGCATGCAAGGAACAAAGAGTTCCATCTTCATAAAACATCGGAGATACAAGTTAATCCATTTCTATAATCAGTACTAACGTCTATTGTATCCAAAGTTTATCGCGATCTCGTCCGAGACAGAATATCCCGCACCACTCCTAATAGTTGGTATAAATCAAAAGATTGCAATCTCGGCGGCACCCCTGGGATGCGAGCGAGACGGCACGATTGAATAGCATAGATTTAAATGGGCGGGTCAGATAAGGATGGCTGCAGATGCCGCGGTTCCGACCTCGAGCTTGCCGCGGCTCGCAGGGACGTCACAATTCGATTACAGCTCAATAAAGTTAAAGTGACTTGTTTGCGTCTGTAAAGTGGATTTTTTCCCTCTTTGATTTCTCTATTTTCTTTCGTTGGGATATTTTATATGGCGGGCGCAATCGCTTTTCTTTATAGGCGGTTATAAAGCCGCTGAACGTTAATGTTTTTCTATTATAGCGCGCTTTGTGTCTCTATCAATGGGGTAGTTCTATTGAATTAATTCTTATTTTGTGGTTTTTATTACGTTTTGTGCAGACAGTGATAGAAACAAACGGGCTTTAACATTCCATCATTTTAAAGCAGTTAAGACCATTATTTTGTAAAATAGCGTACTTACCTTCTAATAATCTAATTTCATCCCCGGCCCGCCCCGCCAAAACTGCTCAAACCGCGGAAGTATCGACTTCATTTTAAAATTCATAGCATAAAATTTACATTTATACGCCAATTTTATTCCCTAACAGGGCGTCGGTGGTCGCACGCACACATCAGTATTCTGCACACATCCGTTGCGATACACCCTTAAAAGAAAAAAATGGAAAAATACCTACATACCCGCCGCCGAGAAGAAAAAGAACGGCGCGAGGTTTAAATATGGAACACTAAATGGAACGCTTAGGCGACAAAATGCGGATAGAATATAAAATTAAAGGAGTCGTTGCCATCCCTATCACTCTGCTATATTCTGTATCTGTTGTCTCGCTCGGAGGGTGATATGAGCGCCGGAGGCTTAGCGGGAAAAGATAGACACGAAGCCTACTCGTAGGGCTGCCCCGAGCTATGAATTATCGCACGTAAATATTTCTCGCCGCAAACTAGATTTACGCCGTATTAAAGTGCTATAAGTAATTACTGTAACTAATGAGATACGTTGTTTAGACCAAGTTAGTTACGCACAGTTAGAGTAGAAAACTGATTACAAATGTTACGATCATAAAAATGATACAAGCTAGAAAAGCTAGTGGCAAAGAAACAAAGTTATTAAGAGCTCCTTGGTCAGTCTATATTATTAACATTCTCTATCTAAACTTAGTTTGTTAGGTCCACTTAAAACTGACTGAAAATCTAATAAAAACAATAATAAAATTTAAGAAGTACCTAGCTAGGTACTTATGCAATTATCAGTCGAGTTTGGTCTAGAGAATCGAATCGCTTTCGATTATTATTTTGACTATTTCGATTTGATGTTTCGATTTGGCCTCTTTAAGCCAGAAAGTGACAAAAATATTAAATAATGAACAAGCCCTAAGGTAGTCATGGGTAGAGTTTCCATTCTTCATTCTTTCTATGTATTGTATATGTTTTTGCAAAACGTATGTGAGAATTCTATCACCTATCTGATTCCCACAACAGAAGCTTTGCTTCGTTTAAAGCTAAATGGAGTTGGGTAGAATGTTCAAACATTATTTATTTATCCCAATTTCAAACCTTACTTTTTTTCGACATTTATTCGCCGTAATGTTACGAGTATGTTATATAACTCTGGCAAGAGTATTAAAGATAAATTAATCTATTAAAAGAGCCAGCCCTAGCGTGTATTTTTCAAACGACGAACGAAGAAATTTTGTGTCTGTGGTTGCCACGTTTAGAGAGCTTATTTACAGGGTCTCGTGTAGGGGAGGAAAGGCGCCAATGGTTGCAGGATTTTCACAAAACGCTTCCTAGAGGCTAAGCTCTCAAAAAAATATACTTATCTACTAACGTAGTGTATGTAGCTCGGAAATATCAGAGTAAATGTTAGGGCACATCACACGAAATAAAAATAGTAGGTAGAAGCAGTCAATAGTTAAAATAAAAATTAATTTAACACAAAACAAAACGAAAGAAATGTAAACTGGTTAGGCGTTAAGCTCGCCTTTGTACGAACATGTATTTTCTTTTAGCTATGTTTTATACTAGGTATATCGTGTTTTTGTGTACAATAAAGAATAACAGAATTACAGAAAACTAAACGAAAATCTTGAATTAAAATTGTAGTCTGTAAAATCTGTCTAAGCTATCTTTGAGTGTACTGGAATCAGTGAAAATTGAAGGGGTTCAAATTACCTAATTATAAGATGATAAACTACTTATATATTTTTATATGATACCACTCCGAAAGTAACCATTTCAATAATGACCACTCAAAAAAAATATACTTCTGAAATAATAAATATAAAAAATTTCCTCTTCTAGCATCAAAAAAACGACAGAAATGATCATATAAAAATATCACTAAAAAAATGAATAACCAATATTGAAAATGGCTAGCATAAAAAAAATCGTGCGTTGACAATCTCATTAGTAAACGCCTATATTCGTTTCTCTTTATCATCCTACCAATACCTATTACCTTATATTACATACTTACCTAATATAATTTTTAATATTTCACGGTACCCTAATAAGCCCAAGTCACATGTCACGACGATAAAGACGTTCCAATATACGTTCTAATTAAACCTCAGCTTTCTACCGACTAATCGAAATACATTGATTAAGGTAGGAACGTAATAGCCATTGGGTGGTGCCACAGAAAAAGCACAGTTAGTATCAATCCCTCTCCTAATGAGGCACGTGTTCGATCGCACAGGGTCGTTGTAAGATAGATTGCGAAAAGGGGCTTATCACTTTGAACAGTGCCCCTTGTAGTATTGGTGGGATAGTGATAGGTTTATATATACGAAAGTTTAGAAAGATAGATGACTGGATGTTTATTTTTCAATCACACCAAAACTACTGGACTAATTGAGCTGATATTCAGTAAAGATACATATTGTTTATGAGCAGGAAAATCCGCGGGCGAAGCAGCAAGCAGCAAATTTGATCAAATAAATCTTGAATATACATTTAGTAAACATGTATTTATTAGACTCGCTATCAGACTCGCTATCTATTCATCCTTAGAGCTGTCGTTTTTAAGAGAGTAAAGTTTATAATATTATCTTCTCTTTTGGACTCATCTTATTGCAAAAAGAGGGAATCGTCTCTTCAAATCAGCGTTTTAGCGTATTTTCTTTGCCCCTTTCACTGATTTCATTCCTGTGGTGTGCCTCCCCACTCTCCCCCCAGTCATTAATTTCCTTCAGGTGACTTGTTTCTTTTATTCTCGTCTGTACCTAACTTAATTACTTTGTTAGCTAAAAGAGTTTATTAACTGAACTCATTATTTACTGATAGAGCTTTTTGCATCTATACCCTATATTTAGAATGTTTTATTAAAAAAAACATATATAATTAAAATATTATTAAAAATAATTCACAACTTGCTGTTGTCCGCGGTTTCGCCCGCTTTATAGTGTTATTACTTATATAACGCTATATATATTACTTATATGTATATAGCGTTATATATGTAATAACAGGTATGAAGCAGAAAAATATGCTCCAAACTTTAACTATTAATACTTCCATTTGATTTTCAATATTAAGGTTTAGGCTTTTTTTTACCCGTTTTTACTCCCATTTTTTTAGAAAACATTTTACAAATTTTCAAACTTATAAACTTTATTGAATATTAATATTTGTGCGACTTGTGCAATCATAAACGGAATACGTAAGCAGATACTATAATCGATTATATATTTTGCCGAAAATTATTACACATTTCTAATTCTATGAGTCATCATAGAATTAGAAATGGGTATTAATTTTCGATTTCATTGTATTATTAGCCTATTGTTTTGTAATCTACAAATCAATCTCATGAAATGGCGCTCTATTGTTTCAATTTAATGGACAATTGGAGTAAATAAATAATACCTATTGATTAAATGAACATAAAATTAATTGCAATTTTCGATAAGTAAAGGTTTTTCATTATTAAACTATTTAAAGATGAAATAATATTATTATTTATCCTGCCTATCTGCTATTTGACTTAGCTTTAGTATGAAGATATTTATGAATATAATAAAAAAAATATTAGCTACTTTTACTTAGCCACTATTAGCTATCCCGATACTTAGCGGGCTAAGCTCAGATAAACATTTATGTGTTTAACGATACTCACAATCAAATTATACCTACCTGGATTAATTATACCTAGGTAGGTATACACTAGTAGGACAGTCAAATACCTAGATAAGTTAGATACATACTATCTACCTATTTGACTGTCTGTCATAAAATGTAACCGATTGCTGTTTTTATTCTGCAGCTGTCTGTCTGTCCGCAAGTGTTATGTTCCTTATAAGCAGTGAACTTGTACTACAAACAAACATTTTTTATTTCATTCTTTCTGTTCAAATTAAAAAAAAACTCAAATTTGTATACACAAATATTTATTAAGGCTATTTAAAATTAACCCTACTAACTTAAAAACACTTATAAAATCTAAATAAAAGTATGAAACCTTACATTTTTTTTCGTTGACGAAATCGAAAAACATGGACGAAACGAATAGTGTGAAGAAATTACTATAATACGGCGTACTTTTTGAGTATTTGTCCGAAACATTTTGTATGGAATTCGGATTTGAGGATTCCCCTTAAAGTTGAATTACTTTAAATTACTCTTCTCGAGTTAAACCTCTGGGTCAAATTTTTTACCTAGTACAAACTCGTTTATATCTGCTAATATACCGCGTCGGTTTTGAAGCAAAGCGCTTAGTAAAATTTATTAAATTAATCCAAATTAATCCGTGGGCATCGTTAAATATATCTTTTGCCATAAAATGCAATGGGTTGGTCATAAAGAGACAGCGACATTTTGCCCTTGCCTTAGTCCCTCCCAGGCACATGTATATTTTATTCAATTGTCCTATGGAGATGTGTTTTTGTAATTGGGTCTGATATAAATGTGACCGTAATAAATGTAATGTATGAAATTATGAACAATAATGTATGATTTTAATTTCAGTGTTGTAAGACTTTTTAGTTAAGTTTAATCAGAATGATAGTTAACTATCTCGTAAAAATACAAATATATTAATTAATCTATTCAGATATATCAAGGTTATTTTTTTTACAAATATAATTTCCAATATTTAAAAAGTATCATAAAATATATACAAATGATAGGAACACAATTTTATCTCATAAACTTCATTTTATGAGTACCGCTTATTAAAGGTATATATAATTATTATGTAGGCTTTAAATACACCCCATATTAAGAGCTGATACTAATTGCCACAGGATTAACACTAAGGCCCTTATTTCATCACTAATTCTATATAATGTAGATATGATACCGGCACTAAAATGGATCCCCGAGGTATCCCGCATCGTGCGCTTCAAATGCGCGCGCACGCATCTAATTAGCATGTAAACGCGCATTGAAATTTTATGTCTCAATCCACGAGACGCAAAGGCTCTCAAAGGCCAAGGTTTTGCATAAACGAAGCACTTGGAAGTGAAGATGTTTCATACAGAAAATGGTAATAAAATTTCAAGATAATAGTTCAAAATTATGCTATCTATAGCTAAAAATGAAAGGGTTTGTAGCTATCAAAGTAATATATTATAAGTGATTTTTAAGTTGAATATTTCAGTCATCAATGAAAGCCGTATAAAACATTTCAACACAAAGTTTACTGCAAGATTGAGAACTGTAAAAGCTTTTGTATTTTGGATTTTGTATTTCACATACCTACCGATAGTAAATAGTCTTACCCTGACGTCAATACAGCAATAATATAGTGAAGTTTTACAAAAACAAACAACTACCGACTTCAATCGGACTATTCTAGTTACCGTAGGCACCATTAACAAGTCACAAGGAAGCAAAATACGCAATTTTGATTACTTCAACGACATATCTTTTCAGTTTTCAAAAACTAAACTACTGGACCGATTTTGATATTTTTTATAGGACCAATCTAAAAGTACTCGTACAACCTCTCAAACAAAAATACAACAAAGAAGTATCAAAAATTACATTTAAAAAAAAAATATTCCTTATTCTTCAGTCGGTTGTAAAGGGCATTGCTTCTATCCTCACAACAACTATCTCTGCTTTTTTAAACCGAAGTGTTTAATCGTAGGGTTTGAGGGTATAAGGGTCTAATTTTGCGAAAACGCCCACTCCTTTATGCGATAAGTCAGTGTAGGAGTTGAATTTATACATTAACCATTGAGGTTTAAGTCAGCTTTCACGTAAAGAAAGAACACTAACTAATGGTATGTTGCCTACGGTTTATTAAAAACCTACCATTTTAAACACCTAGGGTAGAGTATAGAACACAATAAATTATTGAGTACGTAATGTTTTTTTGTTGGATTTTTGAGTGCCCTTCCTTTTACGAATTACGAACTGGTAATTTTTATACATTTCACTTTCCAAAATGTGGTAATATTATCCAATATGCCATTTTAGGGTGTGTGGTATTTCACAAATGTGGCGATTGTAGAATAACATTTTCTTCCAACACCCCAAACAAAACCTTCTGATTCCCATTGAATCAAGTCACTAAACAGATCTCCTTGTCCCCAGGTGTGGTTCCAAAACCGGCGTGCGAAGTGGCGTAAGAAGGAACACACAAAGAAAGGTCCAGGGCGGCCTGCACACAATGCACACCCTCAGTCCTGCAGCGGGGAGCCTATCCCGCCGCATGAGCTGAGAGCTCGCGAGAGGTGAGGAACTTACAACATAGACCGGCATCAGAGCTACTCAGTATCAAGTCATAATAGGGTTCACGGAGGTTAAAAAAGGCTAGGGCGGCCAATGCATACAATGCACACCCTCAGTTCAGCTCCAGTGAGACCATAGACGCCGTATGAGCTGAGGTGATGAACTTACAACATAAACCGGCATCAGAGCAAGTCATACGAGTACACAAACGTTGGAATAATCCCTTCTTTCGGTAGTATATTATTGAATATACATATTGATATATCATGAAATCTTCAGAAGTAAGTTAGGGCTACAGCGAGTCAATTTATTTAATTATGGTAATGATAGCGATACGATCGATTAAGTTATCCTTTGTTTATCTTAAAAAGTATGAGGAAGGTTGCTCGTTTTATATCCAAGATATCAACAAGGGTCTATTCAGCCAAGTTGCAGGTCGTTTAGTGTCATGTTATTCTACAAGCTAATCAGTCGCAGCCTATACGAATGAGAAAAAAATTATGCAAGTGAGGGCTCACAATTTCAAGTCTAATGAAATCAAAAGCGTATAAGCGTGGCAAGCATTCAACCGTGGTTATTAAGCCGTTTTATATGATTGGTTAGCCTCTACCTATCATAAAGAATATGCTCTAGCATTAAGTTTTGAATTTGTAATACATTTAAGTGTGTGTAATAATGTATTAAATAAATAAAACTCAATACAAAACCCCTAGCCGAGCTAAAATTAGGTTCTATACTAATTTTGCCCTACACCTCAACAGGGCGAGAAGAAGAAAGAAGCTGGCAAAAGCGCTGGATCGACAAGCCAGGAAGCTGCGGGCTAAAGGCATCGCAGTAGACCTCGAGGCTCTGAAGACTGAGTATCTGGCGCAGCATCGGAACAGCGGCATGTATTCTGACTCTGACGGGGATGGCGAAGGGGAAGAATGCATGATAGACGTAGTTGGAGGGGATTCGTGCAATGACTCAGGGCCGGAAGACTTCTCCATGACCGGACGCCTTCGAGCACCATCGAGAACTGATGGTATCAACAACTCTGATAGCTCCACATCAGACGCACATTCCGGTAGGCATTTCAGCCCAACGCCAGATCCTCAGACGACGTTTTTCCAGCAGTTCGGAGCTGCCAGCGCAAATTTTGAGAAGTTTGATTTCGACTCGGCGAGAGCAGTATCCTTGGACCTTAGTAGCGGACACCGCACTAAAACGGAGCCAGATTTACCTAAAATTGGAGGACCTAGAAAGCACAATCCGTTCAGTATAGAATCACTGCTCAACACGTGAAATAGACTCGCAGAGACTCGTGTACCGGTGACTTGAAGGCATTTTGTTGAGTTTCTTTGCTTGACGCAGTTTAAGACTTGATACACCTAACATATCGTGTGAATAATAGCCGTAGATAAATGTATTATAGTTATGGTTAATGTAAATAAGTATATTGTATCTGCTTTGGTTATTTTCATTATTGGATTCGGGGCAATAATTTTATATTTTTGTTGATGATTGTATTTTAATTTATTGAGATTTTTTATTGTAACAATGTACAAAGGAGGCTTATTCTGTTCGAAATTAAATTATTTGTAGTTTCCTTCACTAGAAACACACAGTAATAATATAAGTTAATAACTAGAATATGTATGCATGGATACTGTGTGGGGTAAAAGCAGAGAAATACTGATCAGATGTTACTCTGATAAAATTAACAGGCTTAAGCATCCCAAAATATGCAATAATCTACATGTTAATATGCCTTTTTTATAACTCATAATATTTTATAAAGCGTCAATGACACAGGGCTAGTTTACAAGCTATAAGCTGGCGAGTTTAAAAGCTAGCAAGTGAGCTAGTTAGCTCTCAGGAAGGATTGTGAACTAGCTAAAGTTTATAAGTACATTGCAACTAGCAGATTGTAAAAAAGCCGATGACACGGGGCGAGTTTACAAGCTACAAGCGAACTCGCTGGCTTGTAGCTTGTAAACTAGCCCTGTGTTATCGACGCTTAAGCATTGTAAAAGTTAAGGCTTAAATACACTTGTTAGTACATGTCAACTCTATATAACTTTGGTACAATAACAGCGACTTTGTAGAGTCACCTAAAATATCAACGTTGTTTTGCCAATTAAACAAGAATGTAATTATGATTATGAACTACATTAACATTTACGTCTGTTTCTCTACTCTTACATTGTAGAAAGACATGATGTCAAAATAAACTATTATTAATATTACATGGAAACGATTGCTACGGAGTTTTGGCGGGAACATGAAAAATGGCGCATTGGCGGCATTGAATTAATTGACAAAACTTGTATAACTTTGAGTGTTTAAGTGTAAAACGGTGGTTTTTTATCCATTAAGTGCTCGTGAATGTGTATACGTGTTGGTGAATAGTGTAATGCTGTAAAACGTGACTTTTCGTGTTGCCTCCAAAACTCCATAGAAGCCTCTAGTAAAGTCGCAACCACCACTACTTTACAGGGGCATGACTTGACTTATCGACTCTGACTTATGACAAAATAATCTCTCCAATTACTTGACACTGGCTATATACCTTTGATGTGAAGCCAAAACCGAAGAACTTAGGTTCTTCGAAAGAAAAAAAAAAAAAAAAACGATTGCTACTTCTATTTCATTGACTGGTGATATGATTTAATTTTGTAACAGTGTAATCACCGGTGATTTTTCATCAGTGACTTAATGTGATAATGTCACAATTTGTTAAAATAATTCACTCATGACATGACGTCACACAATCACTCCACTCACGGTCAGCATACTACTGACTGTCTGTTATTGTTAATTACGATACAAATGAAATTGTGGTGACAAGTATCATGACATCACAAAGTACACAATCATACATGAAAGTACAAAATCGCCTGTCAGGGCGCGCCGGGCGGATATCATCGGTGATTTTATAACAGACTTGGTCTCAGAAAGTAACAAGTGTTATGTGTGATCAGTTTTATACCATGATAAATAACATGTTACTCCGTATACCATGCCTAATTATTACTATGAAATATACTTAGTCATAAAATAGTCCCCGTTTTATCAATGCATTTATAATTATTATACACGTCGGAATTATTAATATATTCTGTTCAAATTGTTATGGTTATAGATGATTATTTTGTCACCTAGACTTCAATTATTCGTAATTTATTTAGCCTGGAGCTATTACTATGAAATGCGTACCGGCCTTGCTATAAGTCATGTAAATGGTATTTTTCTTCGCGCACTTATTAGCCATAGTTCATCAATCGAAATGTCAAATAACGATATAGGAAATATTATAATGAATATTTTTTTTGCATACTAAATTATTCAGTGAAGTAATTATGTTACTCTACATTCATATTATTTATTTATTTGCTAACTTATAAGTACTTTACATTTTTGAAATGCTATAGGTAAAACCGGTTTGTAACCAACCATTTACCGTTGGGAGCGTTGCAGGATGTCGTCTAGACACCAACACAGTGTCAGATATTCTGCCGCAAAGCAGTAATGTGTTAGCATTACTGTGTTCCACTTTGAAGGGCACTGGAGCTAGTGAAATGACTGGGCTTTCGAGACTGACCATCGGCCACCGGCCCATGTGAATCAAAATCCTGTGTAGCACTGTTCTGGTAATCAGCAGGCGTGATCTCTTACCATCAGTAGAGTGCTTAAAAGGTCTTGCCTCATGTTTACATAAAAAAACCACTTCAGACAAAATAAGTTATTTATCACTTGTTTTCTGTCTATTGAACTATTAAAATAAACGATACAGAATTATTCGTCGAAGAAATATGATATCGCCGTAATGTAACAACTATTAATGACTGTTTAATGCAAAACGAACGATAAGAGCCAATTAGCAAAACAAAATGGCTGACTCGTTTTATAGCCATTTTTACTTACTCCGTACAGTAAACCACACAGGTTTCGGTAAGCCATTCCAAAATAACCTTTAAAATCGTAAATATACGGTTGATAATAATTTAGAATGTGAAACATGTGTTTTTATTTGATTGGCTATGGTCACATTGTCTCGAATCGGCGATACGTAAAAATACATTGTCCCTATTATATAAATATTCCACTGATTCGAGATAAATTAATAAATATTTTATAAAGAGAAGATTGCGTTTATTTTTTATTTTCTATTTATCAAAATCATAAAAAATTCGTTTTACATAAAACGCAAGAAATAAAGCAAATTCTATAACTTGTATGTCGGTTATATACGGTTAGTTGTTGTTTACGCGAAAGCCGAGACCCGTTGTATTTTTTTTTATACAAAAAAAATATTTTTATACAAAAAAAAAAATTTTTTTTAAAACTCACCGAGATAATCCATGATTGCGTTGCTTCGACCTTTTTATGGACAAATCTACTCCTGCGCTAACTTACTCAACAAAAACTAACCGTTAGTTTTTGTTAATGCGAAAGCCGAGACCCGTTTTTTTTCTCATCACGAAAAAATATAATAAATATATTTTTTTTAGAAATTTGTTACCAAATTTAACAGGGGTTGGTTTATTTTTTTTTATTTGGTTATCGATTCTGAGCAAACGAATTTCAGGTTTCGCATAAACAAATACCTACTAATGTTGTATAAATTTCAGAACCTCATGTATAAAATATTTTTAATTGGGACATTTTTCTGATTGTTAACATTAATTATTACCTTTATTAATGTCGTACAGAACATTTTACCGTTGCTTATAAATAGAATCATATTAATAAAATAATCTATTTATATTTTACTGTTAAAATCTACCTTAAGGGGAATCCTCAAGACAAATTTCCATACAAAATGTTTCGGACAAATACTCAAAAGTACGCCGTATTATAGTAATTTCTTCACACTATACACTAAGTTAGTAGGTTATACACTAAGTTAGTAGGGTTAATTTTAAAACACTTATAAAATCTAAATAAAAGTATGAAACCTTTAACTTTTTTGTTGACGAAATCAAAAAACATAGACGAAACGAAAAGTGTGAAGAAATTACTATAATACGGCGTTCTTTTTGAGTATTTGTACGAAACATTTTGTATGGGATTTGAGGATAAGCCTTAAAGAGCACATAACTTCTATAAACTAATATTATAATTGTACAATTCCGTAGTCTGAATTTAATTAGGTACAAAACTAATTATAAGTTATTTATAATTACTTATAGGCGTATGAGAGGTGATACATGGTTATATATAAATTGGTTATAACAATATTATAAGGTGTAAAAAGGTATGTTATGTGAGTAATTTATTGAATCAAAATATAACACGTATAAAACACAATTTTGTTGTTTTTTCTCCTTATTTTATTACTTACGAGTAAAAACTTTTTTGATCAAATTCCAACAAATCATAAATACGATTTCTTATCTAACTACCGACATAGAACTAATACAAAATGTGTACGAACACAAAAAATAATAAAAGAGTAACGTGAATTTAAAACAGTATTTTAATATTTTGTTACATCAATTGTGTGTGTGCACAACTCTACCAAAATCAAAAAGTCCTACCCATTTAATAATCTCGAGGCTCGGTACTGCCAGGAAGTGCTCGAAGTTTTAGATGCAAGATTCCACCCGGAACGACAGACAAACAAGAAAGTGACCTATAAAAACATGGTAATATTGAATACCTATTATGAATACCTTTGTTGAATGGTTAGAGGTAGAGGTACAGACGCTGGTTAAATATGAAAACTTCAGTTCCTCTACGTTCCATACCACAATTGCATAATACGTATTTATCAATATATATAAAAGGCTTGGTTGACTGACAGCAAACGTAAAGGACAAACCGCTGAACGTGGAGACTTAAAACTTGGAGGGTGTGTTAGAAAAGATTTTGTATTTGTACTCAATATATAATTTATTGTCTTCACATGGTGAAAATGCTAACAAATACTCATTAATGTTGTACAATCGCATGTGAACCCCTTTGGAGAGCTACAATATCTATAGGTAGACAGGCAGACCCAGGTTCTTTCTACGAACATTAGGTAGGTTATCTCAATAAAAAATACTTCTAACTTCTATAACTCTTTAGTTCACAATGCAAACGAAGTTGCGAGCGTCAACTAGTTAAGGTATATAAGTCTGACTGACTCAAATCTCACGTGTCGACCTACATCGCAGCACGACGAATGCAGACCTTCGATATTACGAGTATAAATGTGCCCAAATTATGCCCAAATTATCCGGTTGAGTTCTTAGCAGGAACGGCAACTTTGACATGTGATCCGCGTGTAATGAATTCGACCCAGTGCATATGTACGTCGCTTATGGACCAAATGACCGGCATAATACAACTCTTCAAAAATTGCAATTAAAATAAATGATCATAATGAGTTTTGTACGAAAGCTTTTGTCCACAGCGGACTTGAATACGCGAGGCTTTCATCGATTAAGATAATTAGGTTTGAGGCTGCAGTCCCAATCAAAGGATCGATTTAATTTTATTATTATTATATCCGGCGATTAGGACCTCCCTCGAAACAAATTAAAAAATCTATTGTTCAAGTCAAATACAGTACAGTCAAAGGAAAAAGTATCAAGAATAAAACTCTTTGATTGAAGAAAAACGCAACCTCGCCTTCCCGTGTGGTGCTCTTTGCAATTATTATTATTGAGCTATGCGAATGGTATCACTCTGACCACTAAGGCTTACAGACCGTAGTGGTTCCATCTAGACTCTGTATGTAACACTTACAAGTAGGTATGTATTACATACAGAAAATAAATTTATTCAGAATCCTAGTAGATAGGTATTGGTGCTAACAAACAGTGAAATATAAGAGTTTTTTACCACTTTTAATGACGATATTTAGATATTTTTGATATTTTTTTAGATATTTTTAGATATTTTAGATATTTATTTCGAAAAAACTCTGAATGGGCTTACAGATAACTCCAAGGCGCCCAAACACTATTCTACACACAATGTACAGTTTAAAATAAATAAACTTATCATTTACTGACGATGATTCCTTATAAACAATACGATTATATCAAAAAACATAAAAATATTTAATTATCAAAAAATGTGCAATGAAAACAAATTAATGCTGGATTAGATTGGCGTACAAGGCGCAAATAAAAAGAAAAATGAAGAGTACAGTCAAATGAGAAATCGCTGTTATTCAAGTTTATTCATATTCAGACAAAGAAAACATTTCTGGATAAACAATCTCGTAGAATCGCCGCCCAGTGCCGCGTCGAATCAGTAATCGCAACTTAGACTTGAAAAACTGCAGTAGAAAGCTGCTATACAAAGCTACACAAATTATATCGAAGCCTTTGTTTTATCTTTTATGTGTCTGTAAAAGGAAAATAAGCGTGAATAACAATTTTGACGAATCTCGATGTTAAAATCCAAAAAAAAAACACCATATAGAATAAAGATAATAGAATTGCCGTTGCAATTAGTTTTAAGGCCTGAAACTACAAAGCTTTTTGTGGTAACCAAATTGAGTTTAAACATAACCTTTTTTTGAATTTAGATGTGATTTTTTTTATTTTTAAAAGTAAAATCGTACGAACGGAGGTTGAAATTATATTGTGAATAGGAAGTCTTGCATTCACCTCCCGATCACAAACAAATCTGACAATCAAATTCATATTGATAGGAACGATACGATACGAAGTCGATTGTCAGAATTTTCTTAATAATATTAACGCCCCACTGTTTTTTTTTCTTCGGGTGGACTTTTAATGCAGTTAGCCGCAGATAGCTGTTACTGCGTCACCGGACTCTTTCGCCTCTGCTTTGAAAAAGTATAAGTAAATCCCGAAGTACCGTGCCTCTATCGGCTCTACCTACTATCAAGTTAAGATAAACTTTTAGACTATTCAAATTCAAATTATTTTATTTCGGTTATACACCACCAATTTTTAATTACCAAAAAAAATTAAATGGACAATGCAGACGGGGTACTACGTTGCATCTGTACAGTCAGAATTTTGGATTTCTACAAAATGGCAGAGTGACAGCGGCGCCCGAGCCGAGCTATTGCGAGGTAGCTCGAGCTAGGTACCCGGGTCAGCCAAACGATGAATAAACCTTAAATTATTATCAATTAAAGGTACCGCCTGACGCAAATCCATAGGAAAACGACTAACAGTTATCCAATTTTAATAAAATTTATTTTGTCAAAAAGTCGACTTAATTTTTTCAAGTTTTTTTTCGTTTATGTGTTCAGTAACGGCAACTGATAATGTTTTTTTTTCTGGTGATTAATTATTGACCGTGTATCTTAATATGGGTACTACTAATCATTCCTACTAATTACTATACTTCCTTCTTACCTGCTTCCTAATCCTAGATGAAGACAAACTTCTTTATACATTCATAGGTTTAAACACGTATGTAAGTGTGATGTGGTTAGTCTTAAATATCTCATATCAAGCTTAATTTGATCTGAAGTGCACTTTCCTATCCCAGCATCAGTCTGAATGAGTGATGTAAGTCGTTCCAGCGGCGCGAAACATCATAGTTAACTGTTTCTGTTATTATGAGCAATTTGTTTGCTAGATGTACGTACATGATTGGACATAATATTAAGAGTGTTTGAACATTTTGATGTGTTACCTCTTTTCTGTCGCTTTTAAGTACGTGGCCTCTATCGGCTCTACCTACTGTCAAGTTTCGATAAACTTTTAGACTATTCAAATTCAAATTATTTTATTTCGGTTATATCTATCTTTACTTCTAATTACTATCCTTTCAATTAATTACTACATTTGGATGTGTAACATATTTTCTCTCGCTTTTTGTCAATTTGTGGCAGTGATTTCGTGAAATGCAACTAAAGTGTGTAAAAGGAAGTCTATGAAAATATACAGGTTATTATTTCATTAGACACAAACCACTAAAGTATTTTAATTTTCATAAACCTTGTATCATGAGAATGATTTTATTTATAAATTGTGTTTTTTTTATTTTCACAAAATTATTTTGATGTGACTACGTCTAATAAATCGATGAACGCCGCCTGCGTGCACGAAAATGTTGACGTCATAGTCCGGTAACGCTGTCATAGTCCGGTAACGCTCATTGTCCCGTTACGCTAGTAGTTACTTTAAACTATCGTCCGTAAACCAACTTTACAGACAACCAATTTTTTTATTGCATTATTTAATTTTTAGCCTTCTTATTCTTATTCTGAGGTTAGTTAGGTAGTTAGTAGTTAGGTAGGTTAGTAGGGGTGCAGCGGTCTGCACTGGCGTCCCGTTGAAGGGTGCATTGAGCATTGCCCCCCGAAAAATGATGGACGCACACACAAACAAAATGATTTGCACATATTTTGTACATTGACACAAAAAACACTTCACCTTAAACCTGCTCGCGCCAAGAAAACAAGGTCAACTGATAAGAAATAATATTCCTGTTGCATCCCTTCATACTCTCTATCTCGCTGAAACCTTTAGTCTATTTCGCTCTAATGGTATGAAGACTCATTAACGAATGAAACACTCTTGTGCTGTTTTAACTGACTGTACATTAGTAAAATCTCATAGAGCTATAGGGAGTTAATATATGAATATCAACAAATTATATAAATATATTTAGTAATAAATCCGCTTGATTTCTAAACAAAGGTTTTAATTAACTTAACTTTAGTTTAGAACTTTAGAACATATTACTATATTATAAACCAAAGAGTCAACGAACAGAAAACCAAAGTTTAAAGATACGACACGTGTTTCGCCTCTACACGAGGCATCATCAGGAGGTGTGGACTCGCCAAAGTTCGAAACGAGAGTGAATAAACAAAAAAAATTTCGGATGGACGTTTAATGCAGTTAGCCGCAGATGGCTGTTACTGCGTCACCGGACTCTCGGCGAGCGCAGATGGCGCTCTACCTTAAAATTTAGGTTGGGGCAAACAGCACAAGGGTACCCAACGGTGGGTCGAACCTCGGCTTGGACTGTTGCCAGGGGGATGATTGGACTATTGACCCAAGGCACCGTTAGGAATCGAACCTAACGATGTAGAGGGCCTGTAAGAGAGATTCCGACCACGCCGGCGCGGTCGGTAAGCGAATTGTGGAGTGTTACGTCTGTCGCGAGATGACTGCATTTCCGCCACCGGATTGGCGGCGGTGATGTCGTCATCTGGGTCGCCTAGAATATGTTTAGGCCTACGGAGGGATTTGACTACTGGCGGGTCTTTAGGATAGTCGGGACCGTTCGAAATGAGAGGATTCGGATGATGGGGCGCGAGGTCATAATGCCGCCGGGCGGCGCGCTTCATGAAGTGAACAACGGACTCGAGAAGAGTGAATAAACAACGTTGCCCGGCCCGTATTTATACCCGTTATGGTGATTAGTCGCCTGTCGTATGATGCGACGTCACAAAAATCCTCAACAAAGGAGACCTTGGAATACTCGTATTTAAATCATTCAACAGCGTAATATTTGTTGTATTGTGTTTTAAAATTTCTAAACTAAACTAAAGTTAAGTTAATTAAAACCTTTGTTTAGAAATCAAGCGGATTTATTACTAAATATATTTATATAATTTGTTGATATTTATGGATTTCCGCAAAGTAACGCCTGAATCAATCAATTATCTTAATATATGAATATTTAAATTTATAGAAATATTTCGTAGGGCCATTGGGAAATAAGAAACAGTAGAATCATAGAGCTCTGGGAATAAGCCCCGAATACAATTAACCCCGTCCTAGTCATCCCAGCTCTTCGAAATAACGAAGCAGGATACTGGGTTGTTGGCAGCACCGTTCCAGTAAAATGCTGGTCGACACTATTTCTAGTCTAACAAGGCTTACACTTTTATTTATCAATAGTGTGTTTTTTTCATAACATTTTTTTAATGTTATAATTTAATTTCTAGCCTTGTTATTATGCCTAATTTGCATTTATATATCTTGTTCACAGAGCTCTAAACTAATGTGAAGGTATTATTAACACAGACAATTATTTTTGATGGTTTCATCTGGCCTTTTTAATCTGTAGAGCGTAAAATAAATAGAAAAACTCACCTTATTTGTTAATCAATAATAATGTGAGATTTAGACGGCATAACTTAAGTTTTAGTAGGTTAGTAATGAAGAAGTACAGTCAGTATAAACCGTTTCTTTAATAAAATAAAATTAATAAATTTTATTTATTAAAATTTAATTAATTAATACATTAACTTTGATTTTATTTGTAATTCTCATACATTTTTAAATAAACTTTTACTCAATTTAAAATAATTCAAATTTTAGTCTTTATTTTTTTATATAGGTATATATTTTAGTTACAAAGGTCTTAAATCGAATATTATTTATTTATTACACAAATAAACTAACAACCTTGAAACTAAATTTTTTTTGGTTAACATATTATTGAATATTATTATATTTTTAATTAAGATGCATTATTAGACTAGTGATATTTCGTAGTCGCAATAGACTAAGGGTAAGAATTGCAGATAATCCACTTAAAACATTTTTATAGAACTGAACTGT
Source organism: Lobophora halterata (assembly GCA_932526365.1). Classification (NCBI taxonomy): domain Eukaryota; kingdom Metazoa; phylum Arthropoda; class Insecta; order Lepidoptera; family Geometridae; genus Lobophora; species Lobophora halterata. Next base: position 8,516,963 of record OW052012.1, read on the forward strand.
CGTTTTTCTACCCGACTGTACTAGAAACGGCATGAATTACAAAGTAATTATAGTGTATGCAAATGAGGGCGCTCATTTCCAAATGATTCAATTCGAGCGAGTTTTTATTTAATTCGGCTATCGCGCTTACGATCACACAAATACGGCTTTATTACCATTGTGGTACCATTTGTAGCTATTTGTGGATTCCATATTTTTTAATTTCATTGGGGGTGGAGCGGCAATTATGTCAGACCTATTCTACTTATAAACTTGCTGTGCGATGGTTATTTGAACTTCACCTACATATATATTGCAGGAAGAATTGCTAACAGCGAAAAAAACAATTATATTGAAGTATATTTATAATAGACTAATAGGTATCAATAGGCTAGTAATAAGATTATTTGACAGATCTATTGACATAAATTCAAATTGCACCGATCACAACTTAAACAGAATAAAATGTAGATATACAAAATGTAATCCTAAAAATGTCTCTTACATCCATGTCAGAGAAATGAGGTGCAAAAAATTTGTCATCAAAACCGGTTTAGTAGTTTGGTTTTTAAATCACAATAACAGGAAAAATATGCCATCCAAGTAAACGAAATTACTTGTTTCGCTTCCTTTAAAGTCGGATTTTTTTGGAAAAATAGTATGCTTTTTATTTTAGTAATATAGCATTTAAATCATTACGAATAAGCTAAAGTTCATCAAACATAAATAGAAATATTTGAAGGCGTTCAAAGAGGTAATTTTCGTTTTTCCTAATGTTCCTGACGCTTAGCCCAACTTCTGAATCTGATAAGGTGAGTTCACATCGCGGGAAAGCTGGTGGGGCGATCCCGCAATTATAAAGGAATTACCCAAAATTGTTCCTTCAATGAACTCAAATTGATATAATGAAAAGTAGTGACCAACTCTACCTTAGCTCTAGGGCTGTCATATTACCAACTGGTTTGCCAAAATAACCGTTTTACTGTTGAAATTGGTACGTCCTCTTCAGGATTTCGTCGAGAATTCTAGATGCTTATCAGTGTCAGATATTCTGCCTCTAAGCTTACGTGTAAGCTGGAATGTAGTAGCTAGTAAAATAACTCGGCTTTTGAGTCTGAACATCAAAACGTCACTCTTTCAGTATTGGTCCATCCGATTCAAAATCCTGTGTCATAGGCAGGCGTTGTCGCGAATCACCGTCTTACTAGTGGTCGCGAAGCTTAGAGTATCTACTCTGTAGGTATTTAATACACATAGATAAGTATTTCGATGAATATATGTTTAGCGATACGCTGACGTATTGAGTTAATAAGTGCAGAAGGAAATCAGTGGGTAGCTTGAAAATATATAGAAAATGATATTACCTTGGTATCAGATGAGGGTAGACCGATGAGTATGACCACAATGTCACGGTACGTGACGACTCGTATGACTCAGCATCGTCAGCACGATGCGAGGATGAGGACATCGACACGACGACCATGTCTCGATGTGGTGATGGTTATGAAGATGAGAACACGAAGACCCAGTGTGATGCTTTGTAGATTGGATCATCCTAGATATATTTCTGAGCATAGTCTCGGCGAGAACTATGTAACTTCCATAAATAACTGAGTACCTAAAAGTAAGGACACACTGACTGAGCATATCATCACATACTGAGAATGTCATCCCACATTGAGAATATCATCACACATTGAGAATATCATGGGGCGTCTTGCGTCGTAGTAATCGGGTTAGGGGTTAAAACCCCACGAATAACCGCTCTCACGAATTTACCAACGCTCCGTACACCTTAAAGTGTCACATGAGGACAGTCACACAACAGACCGGTACACAACTTATTGTAGCATAGCTCAGTATCACCTGATCAACCTGAGTAACGTAGTTCACCTGAAGATATGAGAATAGAATACGCTAATAATATTGCCACGTAATACATCCAAGAAACGTACGTACTTATACTATAAAACACAACGCACATAGATATTACACATTAGGTAATCATAAATACAGTGGTCTTTATGGACGGCCTCGTTACCGAACATGTTGTTAAACTTATAGTAAACCGCAACTTAACGTAAACACTGATACATTGCCGCACTTACATCTAAACGTACTTATCTAAGTATATCGTAAACACTGATACATTGCCGCACTTACATTTAAACGTACTTATCTAAATATATCGCAAGCGCTTTGTTCTACACCACATACTATACAACTGAAACCACCTTAATTATACGACTGATCCGCCTTAATTATTATCTTGACCTTAACTCTAAAGTGAGAATATCTTCATGCTTGAGTACGACTTAGTTGTCTGAGCGTTTACACGTTGAAGTCTAGAATATTCCGGAAAGTTATACCTGTAGAAACTGAAATGTACTATTATCTAGCACTCACCAAATATCCTGAGCTGAATCACTGAAGTGGACCTAGAACACTGTGGTAAACGATGTTGGTTTCACAATTATTAATCTAGGATACTTAGTATTAACATAACCTTAAGTCTTTATTGTGTAACTGTTTGTTTACCCAAATAAATAAAAAAAAAAAAACACTGAGTTGAGCTGATAAGCTAGATCTAATAATATTACGCGTCGAACCCATCAAAATCAATCACGCTTTCGTCAGTGGGTAGATCGCGCGAGACTGTTCACGGTAGACTGGCGCGAATGTCTTGCGGCTCGAGACATACCGGCGCTAAAACCAGTTTTCACTCAAGGCGAACGATCCAGTGTTGCTATGTTATATCTATAACTACAATTCTACCCGTGCATACTAACATAAAAATAATGCCTTATGAAGTTTCTCGCTATGAAATGATAATCGCGATTACGTTTCGCGACAGGCGTAATAGCTTACCATTATCATAAATCCTAACAGCGCCTAACTCTTCTAGTCACTTAATTAGCCATTTTAGAAATTTGGAGGGTAAGTTCGTCAAGAAGTAGACGCGTACAACGTAAGAATTTCGTTAATTCACAAAGAAAAAAATTGGATGTCTGTAGAAGTTGGTTTACGGACGATAGTTTAACGTGACTACCAGCGTTACCGGACAATGAGCGTTACCGGACAATAACAGCGTTACTGACGTCAACGTTTCCGTGCATGCAGCCGGCGTTCATCGATTTATTAGACGTAGTTACGTCAAAAATGTTGTTGGTGTCAGCTAGTATGCTACAAAGAATATATGTATTTATATATATTCTCAGCAATTCTATTTATTTGTGCATGTCTGAATTAGATTAGTTTATATTTTTATATTGTAATAATTTTGAAATTGACACTAAAGATGTAAGTACATATTTATGAAAAATTAAGTGGAAGGTACTCACTACCAAGACACAAGTTGTTTTCAGCTTAATTTGGTAGGGAGAGCTTTGTTTCAAGTGTAATGTACTATAATTAAAATAAATATTTTTTTACTTTTTTTAATTTTACTTTTATGTATATGATTGGTGGCAGCCCTACAGCGCAGGTTAAGGTGTCGCCCGATAATTAAGTGATTACGTTAGGTACGCGTGTCCGCGCCGCGATTTGTATCAATGCCATCATTAGCATACTCCGTGCGCGGGCACGATTTAATGACATTATTCGTCAGTCCCATTTTCGGAACGGACTGTTATTTATTTCACAAGTAGGTATTTTTTTTGAACCTAAACGAGAAGTCGCCTTAAAATAGCCGATTAAAGAAAATAAAGGCATAAAGAATCAACCAAAATTCATAGATAGATACTAAGTATGACATTAGTTTTTTGACTCACTTTCCCAAAACCGTACAACAAATTGTAATCTCGAATTTTGCCTTTCAATTGACACTTTATAAAAAAACATCGAGATAAGCAATAAATTATCGAATCGAAACTTGCATTATCTTCTTGTATTAGCTGCCGCATGGTATCGGGACAAAAAGAAAGTAAGTAAGCTATGTGTGTATGAGCCAGCCTAAACTATAACCATACCAAATTTCAGCTCAGTCAGTTCAGTAGTTTTGACATAATTTGAGGACCAAACGTCCATCTAACCATTCATAATTACAAACTTTCGTCTCTATAATATTATAAAAACCGACAGAAGTGAAAACTTCTTCAATTTTTTTTTTTTTATATAAACCGAATGACCGTTACATAGCCGAGCGTGACGGCTTAGTCTCATTCAATACCCACAAAATAAAGTATTCAGCGCATCTAAATAAGTTTTCACTTCAAAAAGGATTTGATAAAATTAAATAAGCAAGGAAAAACAATTTGAACCCGTCGCGTGCACAACCGCCAGTTGACGCCTCAGCAATCCGCACGCTACTCAGTGTGCCACTGACTTAATAACTTCTTCAAAAATATACAATCTCCTTGGTAACATGAATGGACAAATAAATAATTAATGTTTTACAAAATCATGTACAATAACTGACATGAATTGGAATGAATCTGAGAGTATAACCTCTCAAACAATCCTCAATTAAGGGTAATCCTCAAGGCAAATTTCCTTACAAAGTGTTTCGAACGAACACTCAAGAAGTACGCCGTATTATAGTAATTTCTTTACACTATTCGTTTCGTCTATGTTTTCCGATTGTGTGAACAAAAATCAGTTAGGTTTCATACTTTAATTTAGATTGTATACGTGTTTTAAAATTAGTCGAAATTCATGAAAACTTACGACTACTAGTTGGCATGTGACTAATACTAATAGTTGGCTTGTGACTATTAGCTATTCTGTGTCGTGAATTTTCATGAATTTCGACTAATTTTAAAACACGTATAAAATCTAAATTAAAGTATGAAACCTTACTAATTTTTCTTCACACAATCGGAACCCTTGTCTCTTTTTAACATCAAAATATTTTTAATTATTATAATTTAATCAACAGAAAAATACAAGGGCTATAGTTTAATTTTTTAAAGTTCAACGTTTTTTATTTTTGTTATTTCTGGATCTATCTAAATGTGATGTCATTCAGGCAATTTTAAACCCAATCTTATTTTAATTTTTATTTTAAATTCTAACATAACAAATCATTTTCTATGGCATGAGTTCCAGCCGTTAAATTAATCATTCCTCAGTATTTCCCATATTTCTCCTGATTTTATCTTTTTTATTGTTCGCCATTAACCAAATCCAAACATCTACAGCAATAGAAATCATATTTCAGGCCACTCCTTTCACAATAACCATTAAACTATTATTTGGGACAGTACAGTCGACGACTATAGTGGATATAAATTAGGATATAAGTATTTTATGTATTACTAGCTGGTGCCCGCGACTTCGTTTTATCTTTATAAATTGTGGCCTATGTGTTATTCTGATGTATAAGCTATATTATTGTAAAGTTTCATTAAAATCCATTCAGTAGTTTTTACGTGAAAGAGTAACAAACATCCATCCATCCATCCATCCATGCTAACAAACTTTCGCGTTTATAATATTATACTAGCTGGTGCCCGCGACTTCGTCTGCGCAGGTATCTCTATAAATTGTAGCCTATGTGTTATTCTGATGTATAAGCTATATTATTGTAAAGTTTCATTAAAATCCATTCAGTAGTTTTTACGTGAAAGAGGAACAAACATCCATCCATCCATCCATCCATCCATCCTTACAAACTTTCGCGTTTATAATATTAGTAGGATTAGGATTAGGATTAGGATATTATGAGTGAACTAGCTGACACACGCAACTTCGTTTGCAATGCGAATTTTCAAAAGCCTTTTTTGAATTGACAAACATACCCTCGAAATATTTACACCACTACAAATGTCAAGTCTTTAAGTTTAGTGGTGTGTCCTGTGCATGTCTGTCTTTATACAAAATAAATTAAACAAACAATAATCATAGTGTCAAGTAAAAAAATCATTTGACAAAAATATAGTTTAATTGTTTTTTTAAAAACGTTAGAAAGTCTTTATGAAAGACAACTAAGGCATTTTGTTCTTTACCTTTAAATAATTTTTAAATAAAAAAATAGAAACACAATTCTGTCGTTCCTTGTACTTACATACTGAAAATAATCCATTGTTCAAAAAATGTCGTAAAACCTTGATAACTTAATTAAGTTAGAACAGGAAATTAAATGTGTACGATCTAGAAAATTATGTTTTTCAGTCATGAAACAATTGGACATTATATTGAAACATTATTTCAGGCTTATCTTTCATCATCAAGTGTTTTTTTTTCCATATATCAGCAAAATTCATAGATTATTAATATACCTACAGCTTAGAGATATACATTTTTTTCTGGTTGAACCGAATATCATCTAAAAATGCTTTCGGATCAAAAGAAAATGTATTTGGAACGGATACCATTTTTGATGTAAACGAGACCTGACTTTTGAAAATTATTTTAAAATATTAGTCAGGTGAATTTCCATATCTCTGACCTACCATCGTAATAACAAGAAGCAATTTTTCACAATATCCATTCTTTAACTAATAGGGTAACCACAATTCAGGAAAATATGGTTTGAAACAATTCTGAAAAAAAAATTTGAATTTGCATCCACTGAGACGGAAGCTCACATACCTACTAGAAACATCTACATATATATGCCGCCTAGATCTTCATCCGTGTGGTATCAAGACCTTTTCCAACTTATAATATTTAACCAAAATTCAGCTTTCAGCCGTAATGTGTAAGCATTACTGTGTTCTGGCACTGTAGCTAGTGAAATTGCTGGGCTATCGAAACTGACCATCAAAATGTCTCAAGGTGAACGAGCACTATAGCAGTGTTGACCAGGATATGGAAATTAAAGCCCTATGTAGCACTGTTATGGTTATGAACATGCGTGATCTCTTTCCATGAGGAGAGCGCCTAAGCTAGTCTCACCATTTTTAACATAATAATCAAGGTTTAACAAAAACATACGACAACCGACTTCAATCGGACTGTACTAGTGACCACTGAAAAGTCACAGTTAAGTAAAAGTATAATACGCAATTTTGTTCACTTCAACGACTTTTTTTCAGTTTTTTTTATTTCTAAACCAAATCTACGGAACCAATCTGGAATATATTCTTTCAAATAAAAAATATTTTTTCTAATCCAGCAATTAATAATAATTTCTAGTCGCGTCCAGACTGCCCCATCCAAAACAGATGGATGCAAGTATTGCTGGGTGCAGTCCAATATTGAATAAATTATTTAATTAATTAAATTAATATTTTTAAATTTATTTTTATTTAGATTAGATTTTTTTTTAAAACTGTTATTCATGATTTTATTCATAATTTATTCAATTTTGACATTTATTTGTAGTTTTTAAGTTATCTTTTGACATATTTTACGTGTACTATGGATGTTTTGTCTGAAATAAATGAATTAATAATAATAATCTGTTTATAAACAATGAAGTTCTTAGGTAACAAACATAAAAACACTATCAATCGAATTGATAAATTCCTCTTTTTTTGAAGTCTGTGGAAAAAAAAATTGTTTCCACTAGATACCATACAAACCGTGGTCACCCCAACATTCCCTGCACGAAGGCTAGGTGCCGGCGTAATAGAGCTACATCCGTTCTAACACGAAGTGCTACCATTTTCACTTGCCCACAAACCGCTGGTTCTAATGAAAATAGCTCAATTTTGTGCCGTTATGAATTAATGACTGAAATCTGAATAGGCTTTGTTTTTTATGAAAAATGAAGGAAATTTTGAAAACCTGCTATGTTTTGTGGAAATAGAAAATCATGCTGTATTTTGTGAATATTAATAATTGAGAAGTAAACTGCAAATTGTGCTTGACATTCAGAATATAATACATAACAATTGTAATAAATATTTATACCTACATACAAAAAAAAAAACAGGCGAGCCTTAGGTATACTATGTGCATATGTTTTTTCATTTCATTTCATTTATTCACAAACAATTTTAACATTGTGTCGGAATTTCTAAAACTAAGCGAATTTGTAAGTAGTCGCATATGATGTGTTTACATCTAAAACCTTGCTAATCCTGCTACACTTTCATCCCATTTACACGAAATTACTACCACAAATTGTCAGAAAGCAAGAAGAAAGATGTTACACTTCAAAAAGTCAATCTTGTTCATCCCATTTACATGAAATTACTACCACAAATTGTCTGAAAGCGAGAAGAAAGATGTTACACTTCAAAAAATCAATCTTGTTGACCCAGCAAGTGAAAAATAATTGTAACTGCTACTGTTACAGTATTGGTAAATACGTAGATACTAACATCAAGCACTTGTACCTATCTAAGAACCAATGTCACGAGGCTTAAAATAAACAATTTATAATGTACTACAATCTTCTTTTATAGCCGCACTTATCTACGAAGCTTATATTTCACTATATTGTGATACAAAATTATGACAATAAGCTCAATCGAGTGAACGAGGCTGTAAAGTGCAAGATTTACGACCAGCGATTGGTGATTTCTGACTTTTAGTACTTATAGCAAGTTATAACAAGAGATGTAGCAGCTATAGGGTAAAACAGGGCTAGATGCCCAAAAGGATAGGCCCCTTTTCCAAAAACCTTACATTCGCAAATCAAATGATAATTATTTTAACTGTACCTATTATTATTTCCATTTGATTTGTGAAAGTAAAGTTTTTTAAGAGAAGGGGTAACCTATCGTTTTTGAAGTATCTAACCCTGTTTTACCCTAACATTGCAAAAAAAAAACAGAAATTTAAAAACTTGAGTGTTTTTTTATAAATAAACTCCATATTGGTCTTTGAGAAAATACATTTTTTAATGTTAACAAGTGACCACACCTCATCATGATCAGAACAGAGAAACACAGGAGTTTGATTCACATAGGCCGGCATCCTGCAGACATTCTACTGTAATTAATGCCACTATTTTTTGTAGTTTTGTTACTGAATTATTTAAAAGAAAGTTTCGTAATGCAACTAATTTAATTTTCAGTTAAATAGATTTTTATCTATCCAAATAAAGTTCGAAAGATTATTTGGCTCCATACATATTTTATTTAGACACACTGTATTGGCCATGCCTCCTTAAAAAACAGAAAAAGGTACTTATGTGTATGAAAAAAGGCATGAAATCAATATAAATTATAACCGTAATTGTTGTAGTTTATTACCTGAATTTTAAAAGGAAGTTTCTTAACTGCAACTATAAATTTTCATTTAAATAGTTAAAAGAGGATCCAATTAAAATTCAAAAGACGGTTTGGCTCCATACATACCTTATTAGACAACACTGTCTCACTAAGCTTCCTTTAAAAAACAATAAATAAAAAGTCTCTACATACAAAATAATACACACATAAAAAAATCCAAAATAAAAAAAAAACAATTTTAATATTATAACATACCCATCAAAAAGCCAAAGTGAAACAAATTACTTCATTACCCCGGTAATCGCAGTCCGAAACAATTCCACATCAAATCTGTATCCAAATAATTGTATCTAACGACTGCCAACCGTATAATCAAAAGAGTATCAGCCGAAATCAATTTTTCATCGGCGTGGTCGATTTAAGAATTATCATACAAACCAGTCGATCGCCGCCCACCCTAACGAGATACCCCGCGCCACCTAGCATTTACTGACGATTGGGTTCTTTATTAGGGTTCCGTAGGACAAAGACGAAACGTGAACCTTAGATATTTCATGAATTAGCGGTAATTTTATGTTTTATAGGATGTGTGGTGTGGCTATGCCTTTTCAACACTTTTTATGATGTGTCTTGTAAGAAATAATTCTATTTTTTATAATTGTACGTCGCTATTATTATTTTTTAATTAGATATATTAAAAATAAATTCTTGCTGAGTGAAAGTTTATAATTCAGCTCTATTTTCATGTCTTTTTTTCATATTCAAATAATTGTCATAATGAAGAATGCTTTAGAGACTTCCCCTTTTATAACCCCGTACTAGGCACATTTGGATTCCGGGATTTTCTAGTAGAGCTATCAGAACATCAAACTCACAATTACACCTCAATTTGTACGTAGCAGGTATCTTATTTTGTCTGTGTCATAATATAAATGCAAACGTTTGGGAGAATGGTAAAGTGAATAAGTGCATACAAATATTTTTAACCAGGTAAAACTCGAGCTACTTCAAATCCTGATAACACACCAGTTATGCCACTAAGCTAGTGCTAAATGCAAGCTAATGTCATTGAAATACAAGAATACAGGGTCAGCCAAAATGTGACGTCAAAATTTTTTTTTTAGATTTCTCACATCTGGGTGTATCCGAAAATACCCCATGTATGTTCTGCGATTTTTAGTAGTTTAGAAGTTAAGGTTTTTTTTATGTGTATTTTCTAATTTACTTCCGGAGCACCTTAAAAAAATTATAACTTAATTAATAGTAAGCCAAAAAGATATTTTTTTAAGACGTTGCCCGCTTTATATCGAAGTTGAAAGGCTCATTTTGAAAATTAAATAAAGTAATGTAACTTAATTTGTGTGTTATTGTTTATTGATACTAAAATAAAGCAAAATAACGGTATTAATGTATAATAAACCAAACTTTTTTAGAGTAAACTGTTTTTTAATGTATCACTGATTGTTTAATTTGAGATTATTAGACTACTTTTGATGATGCCTTACAAATGATGTAGACCATAAAAATTAAATAAATATAGTAAAACTTTTTTTTCGGACCATTTTTTTCTTTACGCATGCTCACCTAAGTTCGGTGTCAAATTTATCGTAAAATTGCCTATTAAGAGCAACATTTTTTTTATTATTTGGCAAGCTGACAAAGTGCTAAAGTTTTTAAAAGTAGTTTGAACCTATGAAAAAACAATTTGGTACTGTTGAGAAAATTTTGAAAATTTTAGTCCGTTCGACTCAAACCTAAAATATTCACTTTCGACCCTTTTTTCGGTAACTTGTAATGAAGAATGTTGTGTAGTTGATATATGAAAGTATGAAAGAGTAATTCAAGACAATAATGTTTGAGAAAAAAAAAAATAAAAAAAATCTTACTATTAATTAAGTTATGATTTTTTAAGGTGCTCCGGAAGTAAATTCGAAAATACACATAAATAAAATCATAACTTCTAAACTACTAAAAATCGCGGAACATACATGGGGTATTTTCGGATACACACAGATGTAAGAAATCTAAACAAAATTTTTTGACGTCACTTTTTGGCTGACCCTGTATAGGTACGTGTAAACGTGTATCTCAATGGCTCGTGTGAAATAAAATAAAAGCTACAGAACCCATGACCGCAAAAGAGACTCGCACATATCGTGCCATTTAAAAACCCCGCGATGGAGGTGTCTGGTTTGTCTGGTCGGCAGTAATTACTTAACAAGTGCGCCGCTATGGACCAATAAAATTGATTTAGATTCACGAACCAATTGATATAATCGCTATGTGCTCGTATCGAACTCTGGAGAATGATACCTTTGTATCTGCCTTAACTATCACATTTTCAGTCAGCGGGTTTATAAATATCTAACAGAAATATTTAAACACTGTTATCAAAGAACCAAAATTTAAAAATAACAAGTAAAAATTCTACTGTAAACAATGTAAGGAGATGTGTTAATATGAAATTCTTTGTTTGAAATGAGTCCAATCAAAGCGACTAAAATATTCTAAAGTAACCGGCCTATGTAATTCAAAATCCAGTGTAGCTTTATTTTGGCCATGGGATGAGATAAAATCTCTTACATCAGGAGAGCAACTTGCTCGCCAAGTCACTTGTTTACTTACATTTTATTAGGAATAGTTTTTCATTGGTCAGAGTTTTTTATTAATAACATAACGCAAACGCTTTACAAGACAGATCAATGCAACAAATAAAACTTACAAAAAACACCAATATACGTATGTATGATATATATATATATATCTATCTGGAGGATAAATATTATCGTATTTAAGAAAAAATACTAGATATACGAAGGTAAGTGACACACCGTGCACTACCACAACACTGCACTGAGTGATTGCGTGCTGGGCGCGGTGTTGCGCACCAATTTGCACGTCGCGCGTCCGATCGCACAATTTACTTGTCAAGCCAACCTCCTCGCATTATTGCGAGCCTGGTACAAGCCAGCCGCTGCATCACGCTAAGTACTATAAAAACGCAGCCAAAACACCAGATTAACAAATTATTTTTTTAAATTCTATGAGAAAATACTGAAAAGAAGTCAAATTGACAGTAATTTGCTACAAGGTAAGTAGTGTAGCTAAGTATACTTAGCAGCCTTTTTGAAGAACTTAAATTCTATGAGAATGAATTGAGTTGTCAGGATTTGACAGTCAAATTGAGAATTTCACATCGGTTAAATGCAAAGAGCTCCTTTGAATACCCAGGTTTTTAAGTGTTTAAAAATACAAATCTGGCAATAATAAAAGTAGAGTGCTGGTTTATTTTCTCCCGTGCTGAAGAAGTAAAATACTTTTGAAGGTGTAGACTCTACACCTCTATCTACATTGTAGTGTAGAGCAAAAAATCGTTTGTTCATGCTGGAACATCTCAATATTGATAATTCTCTAATAAGATGTCCAAACAGTTACATCGCTTAAAGCGGCCTATTTTTCAAAGTACTCGTAGAACGATCACCGCTGAATTGCTTAAGACACGAACATTATTAAGACATTCGCAGCCCTAACGTGCCGACCAGCCGCGCCCGCTACCTCATTATAAATTAATTTACACCTAAAAATACCTAAGGAAAGTATACGTGCAACCATGCAACTACAAAAGTAAAAAAAAATCTATCCAATTTACAAGTCGAACCGAGTCAACATTCGAAATCAAACCCAATACGTGACCACATAGAAGTGTACGAGTATGATACGAGCCGGCAATTTGCCCACCATCACATTCAATCACCTCTAGCTAACGACCGGCCGCAAAAAACACGACAGACTCTCAGGAAGTCGGCCAACAATAAAAAAACAAATAACCCGAGTAAATTAAGTTATAACCTAAAACACGTATGAAGCCATCATCCCAACGGTGTAATCATATTAACGACTACAAAAGGAGCGGCAAAAAACATAAAAATTAAAGGATCGAGAAATGTGGGCCAAACAAAAACGTAACGTATCGCCTAATTATAGCTGTTGGACGAAAAAACAATTTTATGTTCGCTAGGTAGGTGCACACTGGCGCCTTTATGATGTTTGATTATAGCCCGGCGGTACTGGGCCGATATGCTTAGGAAAATGATAAAACTAATGTGCATTGAGCATGAATTCATGTTTTTGTAAATATTGGACTGACTTACGAAACACTACTTTCATTTACATAACAAGACCATAAAATCATTATACCCGAGTAATTGAATGATTCATTAATTCAATTACCCACTCATTGTCAGTAGGTATATTTAGGTTTAATGTATTGTATTTTATTCATTTATTTCAGATAACTCTATCGATCCAAATCACATAAATTACAAATAACATCAGATTTAATTAAATTATATTCATGTCATACATGTTAAAACTCGAGTACCTACAAAAAAATAAAAATCTCAATCTTTAAAACATCCAGTACGTATATCTTCAACATAAATGCTCACCCCGAAATCTGAGAACGTTATTCAAAAAGTGACCAGTGTCGATCGACTCTCGGGCGAATCCTTTATTATTTCGACGTGTATATTTTTATTTTGTTTCCTTCACGATTATTATTTATGAATTATTATTATTTGAGAATTTATTATTAGCTCGAGAGCAAGCGCGTCCTTTTTCAATTTACCACAAGGTGCCGGCCTCAGGTATGCCGACTGCCTTTTAGGATTTTTTCTGGATGTTTTTGTCAATTTTTGTATAATTAAATTGCTGATTTCGAAATTATACAAATGAATCATGATATAGGTTCTAAATTTAATTATCGTGCTATTATTATTCGATATGTTTTAATATTTTAAGATTTTTTTTCGTTAATTTGTAAAACTATGATGAATGTCATTCTCATAACAAATTCAATACGGGTAAGCTGAAATGAAAAAGGAAATAAATTAATACCGATACTTATGAGGCTTCCGTCGAATGGGACCACTAGGTTTAGGACCGCGGTCCCAAACGACGGAACGATTAAATTTAATTATTTTTCTTCCGGCGATTGGGACCACTCTCGAAATGAATGAAAAATTATATTGTTCAACACAAATACAGTACAGTCAAAGGAAAAAGTATAAAGAACAAAACTCTATATACTATTAATAATTACTACATAATATTAATAACCTATAGCACAAACCGGAAAACACTATTAATTCTCGATAGCAGCGAGATGTACACTTATTAATATATTCTCGGCCGAGGTGTGTATTTGAGAAATTACAGTTCTGATACTGCACACATTGTTATTGCCTTATAAATTACCAGAGTTGTATTGAGTCGATACAAATGCCGCGGGCGATCCGCATGCTAAATAGCGCGGCTGACTTTGGTTTTGACAGTTTTACTACTATAGATAGTAGTGAAGTAATACAGAGTTATGTACATACATATATACTTATTTATTTATTTAATACTTTATTGCACACACTTAAATGTAGTACAAAAGGAGGACTTAATGCTAGAGCATTTTCTACCTTACTTACAGCTGTTCTAATTCGCATCGCGGGGTTCGATTCTTTTGGACTTTACTGCGTTAGTGTGATGATAAACACGGTTTGTCGTGAGTATTGTTCTTTTAAGGTCTTAAAATTTTCAAGTTTTATTTACATTTTATTTATTTAGGTGCAGCGGCGCCGCTTTGTCTTCGTGATATCGACGTAAAAGTAGTCAATATCCTTTTTTTATCTTTCTAGATAAACTGAATTCCATTCTAATCGGTTCAGTAGTAAGGTTGAGGTAGATATCAAAAAGTTTTTATGTTTTTTCAAATATACTAAATAAAGTTACAGTATAACTAAGCATGAAAGATTATGATGTGTAGAATAAGGAGATTTTTATTATAATGGTAACTTTATTGACTTTGAGGAGTCTATACAAACCCGATTAGGTTTTATAATGTTTGCTTAGGGTCCTATAATTGAGTTTATAATGGACCTTGTTATATGATAGATTTCGAACGAGTTTTTGCAACAAAAAATGTGAAATTGACCAATGAAAACAGGTGATCAAAAATATCGTTGAGTTGTTTAACTCATAGAAATATAATGCAATTTCCGGTGAGTATATAAAACTATTTATTTCGAGCATTAATTATATTTGAGGAACATTAATATTAGACGCTTATAGATCATTTTTTTTAATTACTATTTTACAAATAGCTTTTCTTAGGCTTCCTTGTTTATTTCATAACTTATCGCATTGATTGCAACTCTTCCGATATAATACAATTTTACAGTTTGTAACGGAATACAAGATTTATCACAGAATAAACTCTGAAATCATATTTTCTACCATAACTATCTACTAAGTATATTATTTACAAAATTAATCATCTCCAAGCAGGTGAATGTACCCGTACCTACCGAACATCTCAGTTAAAATGCATAAGTTTGTGAGGATAGATATATGAATGTTTTGCTCAATCCCGCCAAAATTATTTAACTAATTGAACTGAAATTTGAAAAAGGCTTAAGCTTGAAACAGAAAAAGTGCTATTCCAATATTCTACTTATTACGTTATTCTACTTTATATTTGATAAACCTAAGTATTCGTTATGTGATAGATAGGTGAATATGAAGTAAAAGTTTGTAGCTCAGTCACACCGAAACTACTGATCAGATTGATATTAAATCGTAGAAAAATATAGTCAGTGACCTATTTTAAGAAATACTCTACATTTTATCCAGGTAAACGCACTAATGCCGTTTTGCACTAAACTTTCAAAGTTCTTAAGCAATTACTTTACTCGCTTGGTAGTTCCTAACAGTCCAGATCCTGACCATTAAGAACTGCCAAGCGCGTAAAGTAATTGCTTAGGAATAGGCATAAGTCGCAGGCAGAAATTAGTTTAAAAATGAAATGCAACCGCTTGATGCGCGCAAATCTGATACGGCCGATCGTGCGCCCGCGCCGCCCAACCATTTGTATTGAGTCAAATCCGCGCCAGATCAATGGGAGAGCTTTAAATTATTTTATTTATTAGCACGCATTCTTATAGCCTGTTTTGGACTGTGGCCACTGTGGGTGAGTAATGCTTAAAGTAATAATATAACTGTTTTTTTTTTTAGAGCGAACTCTTACATAAGCTCTTATTTGAAACTAACTACTGCCCACAGTTTTAAATTGAAATTTTACAACTCATTAATAAAAACTATACCAAACGATCTGACGCTCGTTACTTCGTTTTCGTTACGAATTAACAAAATTCCTTTCTTAGTACGCACTTTCAGCTCTCGATGAATTCATCCTCTACGTTTCAAATCTCTACGTTCCGCGGTTTGACCTGTTTGTTTTCTTTCAGTCAGTCAGTCAGTTCCAAGCTTTTTATACATATGATTTTAGCTCAACGGGTGTGGAAGTTTTGGCGTTAATGAATATAAAAATATATCCATCCTGCCTTATATTTATAATTAAAAATATTCGCATTTGCAATACTTTAATTTATTTATCATAAACTTCAGACATATAATAAAGTATCATGGCTTTCGGAAACTTTAAAAAAAATTCGTTATTAGTAATTTTAATTTGTTCGTTAAGAGCACTTTAGGATGGAATCAACATTTCCAAGTTTACAAATATAGCGTGCTTATAATACAACCAAAAGTAGTTGCACCAAGCTTTTTTTTGAAGTAAGTGGATGGATAGTTACCAGTAGTTCCAGTAAAAGAAGTCCCATGGGACTAGACTAGATATTATTATAATAGTTATGGGAGAGGCCTTCGTCCAGCTGTGGACTAAAGTGGGCTAGTATGATGGGACTAGACTATTTATATTCTTAGTAACAATCAACCTTTCGGATTTCAAAAACAATAATAATTCATTAGCTCAATAATAAAAAAAGTAATTTTTCAAATTCAGTTTTTCAAACTCAACACAACTTTTCAAAGCTCACCAACGACGCCATTTCCGACGATTAGAGTTCAAACCACGAGCTGAAAGAACGGCGTTATCGGCCCGTTATTATTTTTCACTGTTATTGTTACGGCCGGTCGCTTATTCCCGCTTTATAACGCTTAACAAACTATAAAAGGTATTATCTTAACGCCTTATTATTTTGATAAATTCAGCTGATTGTACGGGTTTCACTTTTCAGGTTTTATGACGCAATATATTGCTGTTCTGTGAAACTGGATGTATAATTGATAAATATTAATTAGTTACAATATACATAGTAAGAATACAAAGATTTTTTTTTGATATTTTGTGAGCTAGCTGTTGCCCGCGGTTTTGCTTACATGGTATCGAGAAAGAGTAGCTAAATATATCCTTTGCCATATAATAAACTATGTATACAGTATACTATAGTGCACGAAAGGAGCCTCTTCGAGGCGCACTTGAAATCCTTTCACCATACTGGTTCGAAAGAACTAGTGACACGATAAGAAGAAGAAGAAGACAGTATACTATACCCAACCCATACTGAATTTCAGACAAATAGGTTATGTAGTTTTGGCATGATTGGAGGAACTAACATTTACCCATCCTCCACAATATTTTGATTTTTTTTAGGATACAAAATTGTTGCTTATAATGTGATCGTGTGAAGCTATTATCCGCTAAGAACCGCATGAACCCGCGATACCATCGCGCGACCCCGCGCAATAACACTTCGATGGACCGCCTTTATGTAATTGGTCAGTGATGCCGACACAGTGGGAAATGTTTTAAAAGGTTTTAGACGAGAAAAATCATGTAATATAGAATAATAATGACGTTCCTTTAAAAAACCCAGTTTAAAAGACCTGTCTTTTGTCAGACTCTCTGTTTTTCGACGCCAATATCCTGACATTGGCGTCGAAAAACAGAGAGTCTGGTTAATTTTTGTTTTAATTATATATCGGACCATTATAATAATAGATGTTGAATAAGATAAGTCTTTATACTTTCATACATTGACTTCCACTATTATTACATATTTAAATGTTGAAAGGAGTTTTAAGTTAGTTTATGCTGTAATGAAAAAATGTTTCAGTAGATATATTGAGATGTTAACTCTAAACCAAACCTTAGAGCTTTAAGCTGGAGTAAAATTCGAGTCTAAACACCAATACCGACTTGTACCAAACTATCAAAGTTTCTAAACAATGATATACTCGCTTGACAGTTAAAGTAAGATCTAAGAAGCGAGTAATGTTATTGCATAAAAGCTCTAGGGCAAAAATGAACTTATTATGATGAAAATTTTGTCTCAGCTTCGAAACTAATCCACTGTGGCATTAAAGAGGCGTGCAATTTTTACGATTGGCATCGAACGTGGTGTTCCCGCGCCCATACAATACTTCACTTTATAATAATTAGTGTTTCTCTTATTAATTAAAAGCGAGCCGATCGCACTTACAAAAAGAGGTGGGTATAAAGTATAGCATTTCATATGAATGTTGGGGTATGAAACAATGGCGCACAATCAACAATTTTTAGGTGAGTTCTATTTTTTATATTGTTTGTAATTACATTTTTCGAACAGAATGCTTTTACAAAAAAAAAGTGAAATAGACAATATATTAAATCATCGCGGGAATGTAGCCAGTATTCTTGGCACTATGTCATATGAACAAAATTTACTGTTTTGAGTATTTTATTGTTTTATATTTATTTGTATATATAATAAGGATAGTTTTATTTAAGTAGGTTAGTTTTTGTATATGTACCTATTTATTGTAGATAGTAAAAATAGATAGGTATATTAAACGTGGCAAACATTAATAATCCTATGATGATTGAACATTTTTATCCAATAATATGTTTTGCTTGATACGAGTATAATGAGAATATTAATATTTTTTTCGTGCTTCTTAAAACTTAATTAAATTGAGGTAGTTAATTGAATTTATGATTTACTGCTCATTACATACTTGTTTATGTGCTAGCAGCTATATCTCATTAGCATAATTCAATTTAAAGTGACAACGAATTAAAATTATCTGATTCATTCAAATTAGATTATTTCGTATTATAATACACCTGTGGTCATTTGTTTTTTTTTCAAAAACAAGACTTATTATATCAAAATAAATGGTAGATATAAGTAAGTATTTATTAAAGATAAAATCAAACAGATTCTTACAATAGTGATCTGAAACCTAATTACAATTTTATTTCAAAACCGACGAAATAATCTAATTTGAATGAATCAGATAATTTTAATTCGTTGTCATTTTAAATTGAATTATGCTAATGAGCCGTAGCTGCTCGCACATAAACTACTGAATGGATCTATAATTCGAAATTATAATAATCTATAATTCGAAAAAAACAACAAAAAGATTGGTCAGTTTAAACAATTAAAACCTTCTTGTACATTTTGGTCCATTGGTAAAATTTTCTTTTTAATTTAATTTAATTTAATTTTGTTAAAACTATTGTTATTTCAGTAAAAGTGGGTTGGCTTTTTCATACGTAAAAAATTGCGAAAATTAATAACTCTCAACTCAACTAAACTCAAACTTTTTATTCAAAATGTGATTAACAATCATACATATGTAGGTCATGTCTATAGTTAATGAAATTATAGGTATACTAGTCTATTCTATGTTATATCTGAAATGTAAATATTTCATTTTCATTTACTTACATCTGAATTTATTGGCCTGTTATACGTCGCCATCTTTTTTTTAAGTTTTAATATTAGGTGTTATATAGTAACACTATTATGATCTATAGTTACGACATATTTTCTCAGCAGTAAAAACCTTCATCTTCAAATTCCTAAATACGTAATGATGTGGTAACCACTTCCAGATGAAATAATTTTTGAATTTAAATATTGACGTGACAAAAGCTAATGACTTCAACTCAATCATCATCAAATTGAGAAACGCATTCCTACAAACATATCCATAGATGATACTAAATAGTGATGACAATCATTATATTAATAATATTGGTAATGGTTTATTCCATAAGACGGCTCGTTTGATAAAATATTTAAATATGTAAAAAAAAATAAAAAAAAGTCATTCACCGTTACACAACTTTCATAATATAAGTACATAATATAATATTATAGCGCATGGAAAAATAATTTAATTTTGTATGAATGAGAGTTCAAAAGTTCTGGATAAGGTCACTTTTGTTCTATTTTTCAACCTACTTCAAATAGGACCTCCTTCTTTTTTGAAGTCTGTTCCCAATTCGGTTATAAAAATTAACAACTAAGTAATTGTTTATATTATATTATAATATTGTAATATTAATAATTTTATATTGCTTACAATATTACATTTAAAATAATTATTTATATTCAAAGAAATATTTATGCACAAATATTTATGGAAAAAAAGTAGGCAAAATATATAAACTATACTCAATAGTACATAAACATCTACATAAGTAGTTAACATTTAGTTATTAGTTATTTGTGTAAATAAGTATATGTATGAGTAAGTTTTTCGATTAAGAATAAAATAAGTATCTACTATTAATTATTTTATGTATATTGACATAGATTGAGAATAATTATATGAAAAACATACGTTGCGTTTTTATTTCTTCAATTTTACTGAATGTATTGCCATTTTTTAAAACGTGTAGCACATTTAGTCACGATTTGAACCACTCCATAATTAACTGAAACAATTTAAAACTGTTATGCCTCTCGTGTCAAATCAGATACAGGGTTAATAATACGTTATAGTACCTATTGAGCAGGAGCATGCGAAGCCTTTATAAAAATAATAATTTATAAGGATAATTCAATATTATTAATAATTTAAAAGTTGGTGGATGAATGTATCCACATTATGTTGCTCCGTCACATCAAGACTGTTACACCCATTTGGCTGTATTTTGAAAAAAATGGGATTAATTATGGTAATTTAACTTCAATACCACGCTAGTGAAGCCACGGACAAAAATTAGTCTTCTATTAAAACAGAGTTTTGGGAATATGTATATAAAGTAAATTTTAACTCGTTTTTTAATTCCTCTACTTTAAGTTTCACAGAGCTTTATTTACACCAAAAAAAACCATTTATCATCGCTATATTTGATTCAAATTTCCTGTGTAGTACAGAACATTCTGGTCATGAGTAGGCGTGATCTCTAACCATCCGGAGAGCGTCACACTTGTCTCGTGACTTCTTTATAAAAAACCTTATAAAACCCTTAGTCATTCCATCTTCACAGTCTAGCCAATGATCAATCTAATTATATTCCCGCTTACTCAATTCAAAACAATAACACACGAATATAACAAAAACAATGAGGCAACCCTAATTAATTACACATTCGTGCACTATAACACGACCGAGTTGAACTTATTAACACATCACCCGCGCGCTACGGGACCGAATAGGTTTTTATTTAGCCGGATAATAATGGAGTCATCATTCGCCGTGACAGCTTCACACCTTGACTCGGAGCGAATTGACTCTCTTTATTATACTATCTCTTTTTTTTCCTCTCTCATGTCGAGTTTACGACCGGCTTTGTGTCCGCCCGCCTGCCCGCAGACTTGATCGTGAGGTGTTAAACAGACACCGATGTACGAAGATAGTGGTTTATGTGGTAATGAAATCGTGAAATAATTAAGATAATGATTTTGATGGACTACGATGACGTGTTGATTACATTGTAGCTGTTACGCTTTGAATAACAGCAAAACTTGAAAAAATCATATGGCAGATTTTCGTTGATAATCTCTCTTAAAGTTAGGAAATAATGTACATATGTAAGTATATTACATTACTATCAATAAAATAATAAATTCAAAATTGTGTCTATTTAAAAATAAGTTTAGTAAAGCTCTTCAGAATAGTAAAGGAGATCGCGGCTATCCATGACTAAAATAGTTCTAAACTGGACACTAAATCCCATAGGCCACTTTATAGTCAGTCTCAAAAGCCCAGTAATTTCTACCAACAGTTCCAAAACAGTAATGCTTACACGTAACGGCAGCTTTAAAACAATGGGACTACAATTTCCTCAGAACTAGAAGCAGAATAATATAAGTAGAATAGAATCCGTCCAAATCGTAAATATATCGCTTTCTAAAGCCTCTTTGGCCTCCTCTCCCGTTTCCGAACTCTCGCGCCGGTGCATGAGAGCCAGCTAATCGGTTCGATTGTCCGAATCAATAAGATGCCGCGCGGTATCACAGCATCGCCAATCATTACATCATATTGTAATAACTCTATCTCATTGTCAATAATATTTTATTAGTCTGGGATTTGTTCGCCTTTCAACTGAAAAGCACCGTTAAAGATGGCTTGGAAGTTGTTGATGTTTCTCTAGACTTTTTACCCGACTGCCAAGGAAGGGTTATGTGTTTTATAATGATAGCTGTTACGAGTATATTAGAAATACGCATGGCCAAGATATCAAATAATAAATAGGTAAATATTTATATGAGCACGGTGTAATATAAACTTCGATATTTCAAAAGTTGTATAACAACAGTCTCTATTATAGAGACATTATGTTACATTTTGTAGGTTACGGGTTGGATACGACATTTTTACGAAAATAAAAATATGTATTGAGAATACATATTTTTATTTTCGTAGGTAAAAAACATAACGCTTTTGCAAAAAAAGAAAAAAAAATACGTCATTTTTTGGAGCTTGTGGTTATTTTAGTACGAAAGACATCAACGCGCGCTTCATAAGTAATTTGAAATAAAATATTCTCTCTCATTTCCAATTTTGAGACCGTTACATAAAAAAAAACCAACGAACACTTCAAAAAACGTACCCAATCTGAAAATTACATCCAATTTAAACTTTCATCTAATTAAGCAATTAACTAAGAAAATAGATCTAAATTATAGCAAATTACTTTTAAAACTCATTTTAATTATCGTCTGCCATTGTACCTATTTTAAGTTTTATTAATTAGATTAATAACTGGTATTTATGGTATCATTGTCTGTGCGTGTGAATGGGGCGGGACGGTGATAGCCAATGGAGGCGAGGCGCAAGCGCAGTGTAAGGATGAATTTGAAAATATAATGCTTTATAAACATGGTGTGGCCATTTATAAAAAGTCTATAACATTGTTGAAAACGAATCAACAACCAACAACGAGGTCACAAATAAGAAAGGATAATTTAGAACTAAGTTTTATTTCGTGGAATAAGTTTCTGTGTAACTCTACCTCTTCCGTGTGTACGTATCCTACTAGATATACGTCTGACTGATAATACCTAAAATGCTGCACCATCTTACAAAACAATTTACCTTCTTACTCATCTTAGGCGTTAAACCCCCTCAAAAAGGGCGGGGAGGGGTGAGCGGCGTTCTTTGAGGCTTGAGGTGCTAATAACGAGGCGTCCCGTAGCGCGCTCCCCGCTGAGAACAGAATGTACTGATGCGATCAGTGTTACCACCTTGCGGACAAAAAATATTACATTTTTAACTGGAGTAAATATACGATTTTAATAAAGAGTCTGGACTGCACTTAAATTAATACTGCTTCTGCAATACGAGTTGATAAGGCGATGACTTGGATCTACATACCCGTATGTACATAAAGGTACATACTACAATTATATCCGCAGACTGGCTGAGTATTCTGCGGCCTGCGTTCAACATGGTTTATGAGAACTGTATGACTGTGATTTGCGCTCCGCACATTGACCTTACATTTAAGAGGATATGTGAAGCTGTTAGAAATGACAGCTGCCGAATTGTA
Organism: Lobophora halterata; assembly: GCA_932526365.1. Taxonomy (NCBI): domain Eukaryota; kingdom Metazoa; phylum Arthropoda; class Insecta; order Lepidoptera; family Geometridae; genus Lobophora; species Lobophora halterata. The sequence goes on from OW052012.1 coordinate 8,540,630, forward strand.
AGACAGTGATAGCGCAATTAGACACCTTACCCCGAGGTAAGAGGTTAGATATAGATTTCTGTCGCTCAAAAGTAACGGACGTAAGCGACAAATTATAAAACATCGTATTGCTTGGAAAGTATTGAATTTATAAAAAAATCCTTTTATATTTATCTAAGTTCTGTGATTACTCACTCAATAGTATAAAAATAAACCGTAAATATTATCTAAATTTGGAAGATGGATGTAAATCAGATTTTAAGAGAGTCTATTTCAAAAAATAAATCTATCGAGATAAGTTTCACCAATCGTGTTTCTGTCTTACATTTATTTCGATTATATCCTCAAGTAATCACTGTATTAACATCACGTTTGTAAACTGTACCGTTATTGAGTAAGAATGAAACGCAGCGACTCCAAATTTTCACATAGCCTCTTAAATACCTGTTATAAAGACATATTGATTCAATGCGTTCGGCTATGTGTAATTAATTGAGGATGTGTTACCACACCCAAGATGATGCTAAACGCGCACTCTTATTCTGTAACAAATAAATCATCCTACTAATATTATAAACGCGAAAGTTTGTAAAGATGGATGGATAGATGGATGTTTGTTACTCTTTCACGTCAAAACTATCAAATGTATTTTAATGAAACTTTACGATAATATAGCTTATACATCAGAATAACACGTAGGCTACAATTTATAAAGATACTTGCGCAGACAAAGTCGCGGGCACCAACTAGTATTAAATAAATTTATAACGTCAAAATAAAAGTTACGAAAATAACTTGTTCTACTTATTTATTTATTACTGAGTCTGTGTGTTTTATATGTATTCTATGTATGTATTTACAAACAAAAAGTATTTAAAATATTGTATCAGTTATCTGGTTCCCATAGTACAAGCTCTACTTATTTTGGGACTAAATGACGTTGATTGAAATGTCCAAAATATTTATTTATTTATTATATTTATAACACAAAGGTTCATGAAAAAATATGATATATATTAAAAATCACTTTTGAACAATATTTATTTAAAATTTGCGCTGAAGAGATTTTTATATACACTATCATAACTATATATACATAACTATCCATAAAAATCACAAACAAAAACGTGTTAATATTAATAATTTATATCTCCCTCAAACTCTCAGGCAAAGACTCTACAAAGCCGTTTTCAGTCTCTTCCAGTACTTTAATGATCTTGATAATTACGTCCATTGATTTACTCACAACATGTCGGTCGTTAATCATAGTAAGTGTTATGTACTACGTTCGTGATTACCTCAATAGACGCCGCACATCTTACTTTATGCGTTTCATGTTTGAAGTTTACTGAAAATCCACCATTCAAGTGAATACATTAGGAAATTTTAAACAACATTAGCTAGCCCGAAATTTGTAAAGTATTATGAGAGTCGGATAGGTTCATAATTACGCGAATACGTATGTATAATTGTATATGCAACTACGAGTATATCATTGTATATGTTTAACACATAGAATTAATAGAAAACTCTCAATTCAGAACAAATAATATATTCATCACACAAATGGTTTTGCAATAACCTGGTTAAAGGGAATCTTCAAGGCAATTTTCCATGCAAAATGTTTCGGACAAATACTCAAAAAGTACGCTGCATTATAGTAATTTCTTCACACTATTCGTTTTGTCCATGTTTTTTGATTTCGTTAAAAAAAAAAGGAAAAGGTTTCATACTTTAATTTAGATTTGATACGAGTTTTAAAATTAACCCTACTAACTTAAAAATCTAAATTAAAGTATGAAACCTTTCACTTTTTTTGTTGTCAAAATCAAAAAACATGGACGAAACGACTGATGTGAAGTAATTACTATAATACGGCGTACTTTTTGAGTATTTGTCCGAAACATTTTGTATGGAATTCGGATTTGAGGATTAACCTTTAGAAGTTTATTTCCCTTCCCATAAAGAATAAATTTACTTACATGAGAAAACTAATAACCTCGTTCGTTGTCTTCAAGTCCAGAGTTAATCAGTTTCTTTTATCCAAGAATGCTCCATCCTCGACTATACCGTCGTAGCTTGAATCGAAATGAATTAAGTAATGTTTCGTGAAAAATCTATCCAGCTATTTAAAGATTTCTCTTTTCGTAGCTGTTTCGAGTGATAATTAATTTGAATCTGAGTTTGAACTTAAAAATATTTATTTATTTATTTTATATACAAACATTTATATTTATACCTAAATGTATTATCTTTCTATGGCTTTGCCGTAGTTGGGCCACAATCATAGTGATTCTCCCACAGTTTAGTGTTATTTCATAACTTGAATGCAAAGACACGACCCCGAGGGCATCCGCCATTATTTCAAAATATTCATATCCAGTTTATTGCGGATTTAATGCGCACGCGACTCATCATTGAGAAATTCGATATCTGTACTTCAGTCTCAGCTTTTATCATCATCATCAACAGTCCACTACTAGACTTAGATGTCCCAAGGCGCACCGCAGAGCCCGATCTTCGGCTCTATCCATCCACCTTTTGCCAGTGCAGATCATCGCTACTCTATCAAGTAGAGGTACCTATGTTTGCCTAGATGCAATCTCCACTCATGAACAAGTTTACCTCAACAGCTTCTATGACATCACACTAAAATTTTTAATGCTAATAAGTATTTCTGTTCCGGTTTGTAACCGCTCGTCGTAGTTTATAACGGTTGTATTGTACCAAAACCAACAACTCCTTTTGATAATACATTCCTGAAAATACAGCTAAATACACTCTCAACTTTCATGGACACTGGATTTTGGCCGAAGGGTGTCGTATTCAGGAAGTTTTATGGAAGACTGATACGCGACACCGCGCGCACGTCATTGCCCCAGTGCCAGTGACACGGTAATTGATAAGTTTTTATAAATATTTATGTTAGTCTCTAAGGTATATATCACATGGGCCCTAGTTAAGCTACATTGTACTTTTCTTGTGTCTGAAATAAAATTATTATTATTATTATAATCATAACTAGCTGAAACCCACAACTTTGTTTGCATTTTGAATTAATAAAATCCCAATTTTTTTGTTGTCTGCATTTCTTGGCGAACACACCCTCCAAGTTTCAAGTCTCTACGTTCAGCAGACCCATAATTCAAAAAAATATCGCAGCCAAAAAAGATGCAATTGCAGTGAATATAATGCCTTTTACGAGGGACGTCAAAAGCCACAAAATTAACTAAAACAAAATGAAATCATTATCATAAAGCAGAAACATTGAAAACAAGTCTGCAAAAGTACGAATGGCAGTCTGGAATGTTCCATACATTGTAAAGCAAATTGTTTTCTCGACGACATGTCTAAACACCCACAGCCTCCATTGATTGAGCCATCACTGATGCTATTCCAACTCCTTTACTCACCTCTACAAACTTACATCTACCCTAAAACGACAAACACTATGGCTCTTATCTGCTAGAGATCATAGTCTAAAATCGAGTGCTGGTTTAGTTTGACAGCTGCCAAAATAACTCGGCGTAAGCTGAAGTGTGTAGCCGTAACTCACATGTACAGTCTGAAACTATTTATTTGTGCGGTTTTCTCTACATTGTAAATACGCATTTTTTTGCGAGGTGAAAAAGAGTCTACACGCACGATTTTGAATACAATAGCTTCGTTTTTGTAATATTTCCAGGACATGCCTTTATAGATATTGATAATTTTGAGTTTTGTTATCGTAAAAATATTGTTCATTCATATTTTCTACATTTTTATTCATTGACATATAAGGCAGTACGATTTGTAATAGTTATTTGTATACCAAGGGCCTGAAACAAGCCATTTTATACGAGAATTTTATGTCTATGTCAAACATGTTTATGTCGAGGATAAAATGGGCTTCAGGAACGAGGTATACACAAAATTTTCCACTTGCAAGGAAATCATACTAATTAAAACTGAAATAAGTGCCTATAATTCTAAAAAAGAGACAGCCATCCATCTAACGAATTACGAATTGATCGCTGTTTTCAGTTAATTTCCTCGCAATTAAATTCAAAAATATTGTGTATGTAAGCCCATTATATACTCGGCTTAAATATCCGCTCTCGCATTTGGCTCGAGCTAGATAAGAAAAGATAAGATAACCATTTATTTGCTAGAATGTAGGTACATAATAGGTTGTTACATGTCAAACTAGCGGTCCTATACATTCTGCCTCCATTCGAGGCGTGCAAAATTATATTTTCACACCACTCGACAATATCCAATTACATATCATGCTATCATCAAGGTAAAGCAAAGCATTACTTACCAAGGGAGGTAATGTTGTATGAAACTCCCAAGGGTAGTAATGTGATTTGAATTTGGAACGTCAATTTCGTGTGGAAACTCGTGGAAAACTCAAAGTAACAAAACGCCCATATGGCATTGTAAAAAGGTTTGTTCTAAAATCGAACTGGCCACTCATAAAAAAAGAAAAAGTCGCAACTTCAAAGATTGTGAAACAAAAGACGGTGTTGGCTACTGAGTTTGGAGCCCTGGATTTTCATTGCCGCGCAGAAGGTGTGAAAAGTAGAGATGAAGCCTGTCTTCGTCTTGGGCAGCTTGCACCTCTCGCGTCACTCAGGACTCTACATAACTCCCTCGCTTCGCTCAGGAGTTAACTGAGTCCCTCGTTAGCTCAGGGTTCAATATGCCACCCGCGACATAAGACACTGCTTTTTCCCCTTAGTACATAATCTACTATTAAATGCTGATTAAAGTCTCGTATAAAAGTTTTGCTTCATGCCTTGGTGTATAAATAACTATTTTATTTCAGTTCACTTTAGAGCTTAATTAGGGTACTGCTATGAGTAACATTACAATTACATTTAAAGTGCTATTAACTCTACGTCATTCGTATGATAATAACTTTAAAATATCGTCTCGGCTCATTTGTGTCCATAATTTGGTCGTCAACTTCTCACCAAGTCTCATCGAGTCGCTGATTGAGTGATCGTATAAAACAACACGATGAAGACATCAAATTGAAAACCATCAACAGTTACCAACCAATAACATTGTAACACCGAACGTCAGTAGCGCACACCTCCTGAAACACAGTGCCTCAACATTTTGATGTGTGTGTAATATCTTTCCTATCGGTTTCTGTCAATCTGTGGCAGTGATTTTGGCAAAATGCAACGGAAGTGTGTAGCCGAGTTAGCCATCAGATGGTACAGTCAGCATCAAAAGTCGATGCCCATATTCAGATTTTCAAAATCGCTTTACTCCATATTATATTTTTAACAATGTCATGTACAGTTAATTTTGAACTTGGATGATATTCATTCAATACTGGAGCTTGCCATGTTAGCGATTTAGGCATAATAAATGGTGTAGACCGATTTGAAAATCTGAATGTGGTCATCGACTTTTGATGCTGACTGTACCAACCTCAGATAAATGAAGTTAATAGAATCTTTCAAAATTTAAATGAGATGTCAGGTGTTACTTATGCGACTGCTGTAAGGATCGCTTTTTTTTAGTGAAAACTACTTGAGGCGCGCTAAGCACTTTATTTTGTAGATATTGAATGAGACTGAGCCGTCACGCTCGTTCGGGTAAAGTTGATTTTATCGAATTGCATACATACGTAGAGCATACTAAGTTTGCTACATGTCTTGTAGCTGTTATCCTCGGCGTAGCATTCTTTACGCCATAATACAACTTACGCCACAGTAGGTAAGCAGTCTTAACAGTGATGTGATTACATTAATTACTTTTTCTAGTTCATATCTGCTCTGTACAAACCTATTACAACATTTTAACATAATCCCATTGTATCATAAATACCTGTTACTCTTCTACTGATAGAGTTCTAAGTTCAAAATAAGAGTAGTTGTCTTGTAGATTGTAGAGCCAAAGTTTCTACTTCTTCTTATCGTGTCACTAGTTCTTTCGAGCCAGTGTGGTGAAAGGATTTCAAGTGCGCCTCAAAGAGGCTCCTTTCGTGCACTCGACACATGTTTTCGAAGTTTAGGTTCTACGACATGCCGGTTTCCTCACGATGTTTTCCTTCTCCGTTGTGAGAACTAGGGATGCATACATAGATATTTCGACCGAAAAATCCCATTTACGCATGACTGCCACCCGGATTCGAACCCGCGACCATCAGATCGCAAGGTAAGGGCCTCATCCACTCGGCCACCACGTCCTCAGGTTTCTACTCCAGTTACCTTACTGTTTATTAAGTGTACATTGGCCGTAATGCGGCTTTTATTACCTTGATATATAGCCTGTACCAATCGTGATTACACTAGTGGAAATGTCGTTTCAACAAAACACTGTATTAAAAAAATGAATAATGACTTCTTCGCCGACAACGTCATTACGACGAGCGGTCACCGGTCACCTCGAGATTTCTATCTTCGCTTTCTTCCTTATACATATTTTAAACCTTATTTACATTTGCATAGGCACTAAATTTCATTCTTGAATCATTTCGGAGGCTGTATTGAAAATTAAGTTTTACAAACTGGAGTTAGGTTATATTTTTGTCTGTAGTTGCGCTTCTGTTTCCACGTAGTGCCGTGGCGAATCGGATTGACAAGAAGGTTATTATTATCACATTTTACTTAGTATGTGTGTGCATTTACATATAATTTGGTGTGATTTGTAGAAATGCTTAGATTGGTTTTCTTGTGAACTTTCAAAAGTATACGGCATTATGCAAGATATAATGGAATAACATTAACGTGACTCCTGCTCTACCTTATGTAATGTTTTAAAAGTACATAAATTAATAATTCAATAAGTGGAAGGTATCTATGTACTTTAATAAGTGATAATTGGAATTGGCCTTAAGGGTAATCCTCAAGGCAAATTTCCATAGAAAATGTTTCGGACAAATACTCAAAAAGTACGCCGTATTATAGTAATTTCTTCACACTATTCGTTTCGTCCGTGTTTTTTGATTTCGTCAACAAAGAAAGTGAAAGATTTCATACTTTGATTTAGATTTTATACGTGTTTTTAGGTTAGTAGGGTTAATTTTAAAACACGTAAAAATCTGAATTAAAGTATGAAACCTTTCTCTTTTTTTCGTTGACGAAATCTAAGAACATGGACAAAACTAATAGTGTGAAGAAATTACTATAATACGGCGTACTTTTTGAGTATTTGTCCGAATCATTTTGTATGGAATTCGGATTTGAGGATTCCCCTTAAATAGAAAACGACAGAGTTAAACGTATTATTATAAGATCACGAATATATGTTATCAGTTATCGGTCCCATAATATAAGCTTGCTTAGTTTGGGGGGCTTATTCCCAAAGGTCCATGATTCCATTGTTTTTAATTTTTCAATGGGTCCATGAAAAATATTACTATAATTTAAAATATTCATACATGAGCTCCCAATAAGTCCAGTACTAATTTACAGTGGCTAGATGGCTTTGTGTAAAACGTCCAAATTATTATTAATTATTATATTATGATATCTACATTACCTAACGCTCGCAGCTTTCTCTTTAGTATACCCATATCTATTTTAGCACAATCGGTTCAGTGGTATTAGCGTGATTAAGGAATAAACATCCATTTATCCAACCATTCTCAAAAACCTCATATTTGTTATAATAGTGGAATAATATTACACATAGGTAAACACTCTACTTCAGCGATCGAGATTACTAAACTGTTGCAAAAAGGTGTTCTTCATCCACCAGGAACTCGCAAATAACTCCAAATCTGAGAATACCAAACCTGCCATTAGGTTTTGTCCGTTAAACCTCCATATATAATTACAAGGCTCACTAAAACACATAAATCATAATAATTTAATGCGTTGCCTTTCTCGCGCGCCGACTCACTAACGTTTTTTTCATGTGAAGCTCCAGTTTTTGCACCACATCAAATCGATGTTTTGACCACATATTTTTTTAGACAAAATAAAGCTTTGTAACATTTTTAAGGGTAATCCTCAAATCCGAATTCCATACAAAATTTTTCGGACAAATACTCAAATATTATAGTAATTTCTTCACACGTTATTCGTTTCGTCCATGTTTTTTGATTTCGTCAACAAAAAAGTGAAAGGTTTCATACTTTAATTTAGATTTTATACGTGTTTTAAGTTAGTAGGGTTAATTTTAAAACACGAAATCTAAATTAAAGTATAGTTAGTTTCTCATCAGTGAAAAAAAACTATTAAAAATATTTAAATCATCGACTGTTTTGTAACTTTTTCTTTTTCACTATTTCAAGTTTTTAATTATGTAGGTATATGAGTTTGTATTCTTAGCTGTACTGTAGTACATACTATGTCGCAGTTATTTTATATAATTTAAAAACGGTGTCATAATTATTATATCTGTGGTGTCATCCGTTCACAAACACTCTCTGTTTTAGTACGGGAGGCGACGATGCTAAATGAGGATTTGCTCGAGCGTCATTGAGACCTATTGGGTTGCAAAGCTTAGATGATAAGAAGAAAAAAGATAAGATTCAATTAAATCTAAAAAAAAGTTTTTTTTTATTTTTTTCTTATAAACACAAGTATTCTATTTAAAAAAATATACACTTTTTTATTTTCATGCTATTTCCTGAGCTTTTCAATTAATAAAGTTCAATAATTTATAAAAAAAAATAAAAAAAATTGCTTTTTGTCAGATTTAGCGAATCCCTCTAGATAATCGTCAGATTATGAGACAGCATGTCTAGGACATCAAGATGAACCATACATATCTTAATCTGACGCGCACGAGAAAGTCAGATGATCATTTTTTTTTTACTAATCTGATCCTTTATCCTGCACGGGCGGCCTTATCTAGGGGGCTCATATTTGGTGGAGGTACTTAACCGAGTACAAGGTATCCCCTGTATGTTAATCTGCCGCGCTGGAGTAACTCCCGAAATCCCCTCTTCGGCTCCCCTACCATTTCGTCAATGCAAGTTATACAAAATGCCTGCGACACATACACCACATACCTATTTCTTGATATGACCGCATTTTTTATGTTATTCAATTATTTCATGGCTTGGCCTTATTATCGGCAATGAATCCACAGAGTAAAACACACTGGACGTACGTAAGGGATGTGGTATAAGCAAATAGACCCATTGATACTACGGCTTCAGAAATTTCACCCTAGCCTCGCTAAGTTATGAGCGAGCTTGCGTCTGCGCATCTCCCGCTTTTGCGCAGCCTCAAATGGGATTGACAGCTAAATGAGAATGGACCCGAACCTTTGTGAATGACTGTATTGATTGTAGTGTTTATGAAGCATTCGGATGTTTTCGTTTTAGACTTACATTCTCTTGCAGGGTAATGACCTACTGTATTTTGAGATCCTATAGAAATAAATCAGGGTTTTACAAAAACATACAATAACCGACTTCAATCGGACCGTTGTAGTGACCGTGGCCCCCACTGAAAAATCACAGGGAAGCAAAATACCTACGCAATTTTTATCATAGTATCAATATATTTTATCAAGTATAACCTCTTAAACAACAAATATTTTTCAAATCGGTTTATAAACAACAAAGTTTTGAGGTAACACAAATATTGAGAATTTCCTCCTTTTTTGAAGTCGGTTGAAAAAAATATATGTTCTTTTAAGATACCATGAAATTGCAGTATGCCATTGCATTGCTTTATTCTGCCTGGGCTTGTCTATGCCTTGAAACTTCAAATGACCCAATGGGTGATCTTGCTTGATAGATAGTGTTGCCAGTTAAGTAAAAAATTGTAACTATTTTAAAATTACATAGTTTAGTTAATATCACATAGTTTAGTTTAGTTAAGTTATAGCATTTTTGCAAATCCGTGTCGTCGCCGCTGGGGCCTAGCTGAATACCAGCGCTGCAGCGTGCTGTCAATACACTGCAGCATTATAGCTGAGCTAGGCACCTATTGTCTGGAAAACTTTAGCTACACAAAAATCCTTGTTTTTTATATTTATTTAATTATTATTATTATATACCTAGTAGTTAGTTTTCCAACAATAAATATTTCTTTATAATTTAATCGAAAAAATGAAATCCTAAAAATTTTAAGGCGTCCAGATACCCAGTTACCCAGTCTACACAAATGAAATAAAACGACAATCAATAATGTGTTAAAATATTGAAATATGTTAATTCATAGGCTCTAAATCTTTGGCCGAGACACTCATGATTTACTGCTCGTTACTTTAACTTGGACAGTTATAATCGTGTTCTTTTAATACTGATCTATTCAATTCGAGTGTAAATATAAATTATAGGTGTAACCAACAAAACAAATGTTCTATTTGTAAATTTCTAAAGAGGGCGTGAATAATATCTTTAAAAAAATTGATAACAGCCTATTCTAGTCTGTTGAAAATGATTAAAAATCTTGAAATACATATCTTCTTCTTGGTCGTTACACTCTTGGCAGAGTGGTCGTGGTTGTTATGGTGGGGGTTGTGACACGCTTCACAATCCTGCGCCGTTCATCTCTGACAGCGGTTTTCCTAGTGCATTCGTGTAAGGGACCATTTGACTTGGCCAGTCCAAGTCATTGGATAGATAGATAGAAAATACTTTATTGCACTTAACAAATAGTACAAAGGCGAACTTAATGCTATGTAGCATTATCTTCCAGCTAAACCTTTGTGTATTGTGAACAGTTGCGTGGGTAGTGCACGAAGAACAGATTCCGTTAAGGAATGATTATTATCCTACACAAATATTATAAATTATGTAATATACATAAATATATATATATAATACTATATGTATATATATAAATAAATAAATATAAAGTACCTACTTAAATAGTTGATCTAAATAAAATAAAAATAGAAAATAGTTCATGGAGATGATTAAAATTAAAAAAGCTCAAAGCATTTTTATCGAGAAAATGTTTATAAATTTTGGATTTGAAGACATTTACAGAGACAGCGTCGCGAAGAGCAGGCGGAATGCTGTTGCACAGTCTGATAGCGGTTATCGTGAAAGAATCTGAGTACGATCTCATATTGTGAAGGGGATAACTGAGTAGGAGATGTTGAGAAGAGCGCATGGGACGATTAGAAGTAGAGAAAAGAGAGAAACGTTCCTTCAGGTAGGGAGGAGACAGAGATCTTCCTCGCCCTCGTGTGCCCTCGACTTTTCCCTGTACCACCAGACGCTCGATGGACATTTCTCCACGACGAGACACGTGTCCGAAGAACGTGAGGATACGAAAATTAAAAAATACATATAAGTAGTGTTAATTTACTGTCAAAAACAAAACTAAGAACAAGAGATGCTAAGACTTAAAATTAACTGTAACGTAATAATACGAAAATTTCGTAAAAGTTCCTTACATATTTAATAAAAAACTTAAAGTTCTTACCTTCTTTTGGATATTGTGGAGACTGAAAAATGTATATTTCATTCGGTTATATTTTCTTCTATCTCAGATTGATTTTTTAGCTAAATCACATTACCACATAACTTTATAATTTACTCTAATAAAGTGAATCAGTAATTAAATAAATGAATACAGATTAATTATATATACACTATTCTCTATCTCATAATCCTAGTCAATACTCAGGCTTAATGTTTTCTTCGTTAAATTTACAGTAAATCACATAAATTATTTAATTTAATAGTGAGTTTAATTTGAGTATTAGAAGACGCGACTTTTTGTCGCGCTTGCGACTTATTTTGATGTCTGTTTAATTAGTAATCATCCCTTTTTAGCTTCATATAATCTACCCCTATTTTTTCATCAACGGGCTAAACCAATACCGCATTTTAAGGTTAAGATTTTAAGTATAAAATTAAAGAAGATTTTCATAACTTATTAAGATTTGGCACTGTAAATCCTTCGACTTCAAGTCGCCATCAAGGCGACTCGAGCCGAGCTTACCCGATCGACCGTTACATGGTCGAGTATGACGGCTCGGTCTTATTCAATACCCACAAAAAAGTAGGTACTCAGCGTGCCTAAAAAAGTTTCACTTGAAAAGACAAGTCGTTTGGAACTTGGACGAATGGACTTTAAATAAACAATAATAAATTAAATTTTATTTCAGACCCAGATCCATAAAATACAACACAATACAATTAAAATTAAAATGTCATACAGAAAATTAAAATACACTTTTAATGCAGTATTACTTTGGTATTACTGCGACACTCTAAAAAAATATACATTACTCAACATTATTTTATACCACGTTGAGAGGTCCCAAAAACAAAACGCTAAAATCGCATCTGAAAATATCTACCAGCATAATCGTGATTGTCAAATAACGAAGACAAATCGTTGGGTCCGTGCTCATTAACGCCGCGCGTTAAAATTCATAATGAGGCTATCGAATATTCAATTAATTAATAACGTTATCGATATTCCCGCGATTTCATGTCCAACACATTTTTTAATCTCACGCTCGCCCAATCAGAATCTAATGACATCGTAAATTACCATTTTGGACCCAAATGTTCATGAAATGTAGGTAAGCGTTTGGTAATCAAAATGCCTAGAAGATGTTGCGTCAAAATATAAGTTTAACTTAAAATACATTGTAATTTTAAATGCCCTTCGCGGTTTAAAAAATGACACTATAAAAAATGTTATCTTTCGCCAATATCATTAAAAAAATTAGGACGTTTCACACAACGCCATCTAGCCCCAAACTAAGCAGAGCTTGTGCTATAGGAACCAGATAACTGATAGAATACTCCTTTTTTTGTAAATACATTACATTCATACACTTAGAATACATAGAATAATGAAAAATTTCGAACTATTAAAAAAAATCAACGTCACTTTTGTTACTGTACAATAATTTTGAGTAATAGATAAGTACTTATAAGTTACCTAGCGATTTAATAACTAGGCATAAAATACTCAATATAAAACAATATAAATGCACGTATTAAACACTATGTGTTATTCCTAATGCATGAAATCGGATGAGTTAATTCAGTAAATTTTAATTATTCTCTTTATAGCTTATTCCATTCACAATCAATGAAATATTGTATCTTACCTTTATTTTTTAATTTAGGTATCATTATAATTAACAGTAGCTCAGATTGTCGATAAGCACGCGAACAGCCCATAAAGTTCATTCTAACACTTTTATATAATAAAATGGACATTCCTTTGCTTCTATGGATTCCAGCTCCTAATCTTGGATCCCTTTTATTCTTATTTTTAAGGTTTCATCCCGTAGTTCTTACCTATGCGTAAGCAAGCTCTCTGGAACGAACACCCGTATTCTAAGTCAGTACTTAGAATACGGGTGTATTCTAAGAATAAGAGTAAGCGTAGTACAAAAATGTTAAGGCGTAATTTCACTAATTCGTTATCACATTAGTAAAGTGTATAATAAAATAACCTACTGAAAAAAATTGGTAAGTGAAATTGTGCCTAAATGTTTTTGTACTAAGCAAAAACGTTTAGGCACAATTTCACTAAATTCGTTATCACATTAAAGTAGCGGCAAAAATTGTTATTTCAATCAGGAGAAACAAAAGAAAAAATTAGAAAAAAACTAAACGGAATTATAACGGAACTGACAACAGCTGGCCATCGATGTTATCCAATCTTTTTATAACAATATTTCGTTAACACTTTTTAATCGCTTGTCACGGCCGAAAAACAAAACTGCTATAACAGTCATGATGACTATAAAGTTGGTAAAATATTGTTATACAAAAAAGGTCTACAACAGTTATATTTGAAACTAGTTGAAGCCCGCCACTTCGTTTGCGTGAATTAACAAAATTCCTTTCCTTATTATATTCCTTTCCTTCATTATGCCTTAGATCACACGTACCGAGTACTCAGCTGAGACAATAAAAGCTTACATCACTCGCTCAACCAAGCACTCGGCGCTATATACGTAGGTACTGGGTAATCGGTACGTGTGATCTAGGAATTAGTACGTGCCAAAAAAGCCGTGCTGGTCGAGTGGGAGATGCCTCAACTTTCGATGCGATGGTCATGGGTTCGAACCCGGCCGTACACCAATGGATTTTTCTGTTAAAAAAACTATGTGTACATTAAAACACGTGCTTAACGGTAAAGGAAAACATCGTGAGGAAACCGGCATGTCATAGAACCTAAAAAATTTTAAAACATGTGTGAAGTGCACGAGAGTAGCCTCTTGGAGGCGCACTTCAAATCCTTTTTTTTTTTAAACATTCACACACTCACACCCCTTAAGGTATGACCCCTTTCACTTTTTTTGTTGACGAAATCAAAAAACATGGACGAAACGAATAGTGTGAAGAAATTACTATAATACGGCGTACTTTTTGAGTATTTGTCCGAAAAATTATTCACCACGCTCACAGAACCTTATGCATACCTACTGACAATTGTTTTTCGACCGTCCATCCGCAAACAAATCACACTCTGGACTAGCATCCAGAAGTAGTCTGAAACCGCTTCAAGAGTTTTAATCCTCGGGTCATGTGCCTAAACCGTTAATCGCCATAGAATTATTCTGTAATATAACACCTGATTGGATAAATTAAATCAACATGGCAGTTTATTTGAGATACGAGTACGTACGTAATACTACGTTATTGCGATCATGAAATGAAATAATTTTCTCACTGATCCCAAATGATATCGTCCATAAATATCCAAAGCGGTATTGCCGTCTGTCTAAGCCCTATTATAGTGTTGTACAGTGAGTGTGTTTAAACCTTTATCGATGCCTTGAAAAAAATATGAAAAATTTGTATGAATATTATAGGTATTTTTTAATCCAGTCCTCAAATAGATCTGAAAGTACTTAACTAGTATTCGGTTTTCGAGAATAACTAATTAAATGTGCTGCATCTGTTTTGACCATTTGCAGTGCACTTGCAGGGTCACTATCTAAATATAGACCTAAGCAAATATATTTATATCATATATATATTATATAATTATATATATTATAGTATCATATATTTGAAAAATAAATGGAATAAGAAAAATAATATAACAATCTACAAGTATGGTCAGCATGAAAAGCCGATGACCATGAGATCAAAATTTCTATACACTAATATTATACATATTTTTGACATACAGTTAATTTTGAAATTTGATGATGTTCATTCAATATCGCTTAGGTTGAGCGATTTAGGTATAATAAATAGTGTATACTGATTTTGAAAATCTGAATGTTATTATCGACTTTTGATGCTGACTTACCTAAAATCTTATTTTAGGTTTCAGGTAGGTATAATAAATCGAAAAATAGTTACCGACATTTTATCGACTACGCACATCTCTAAAATACATACCAAAAAGTGACCGAATAAAGACATTTGTGTAGATTAAAGTACTCTCTATAATGTATTGCCTTGTTATTAAAATATTCGTTTTATTGTTATCAACTATAAGAACTACTTTCTACAAAAATGCCGCTAGTTAATTCTGTTTTATGTGGCTACTTTTAATATTATTTGTAGTTCTACGACCTTTTGTACGTAATCCTTGAAAAAATACGCGTTTCGTGTATCTCCGATGTATTTTAATAAGACATTGATATATTTATGGGTTTCTTCTTAGAAGTAAGGAAAAAAATAGTGGAAAGTTTGTTACAGTTTGTCTTCTAATCCTTGTAAAGTCCTTTTAATACGCGAATTAACGACTTTACCGTTGGGTAAGTGTTGTTTATGAGTTCAATTTTTTTTATTGCCGTATTTTTGCAAACGGTTATTTTAATCCTTTGTGATCCGATTTAAATTAGATTTCAAATCCGGTAACTGTAAGTCAGAGACTCTATGAACTTTCCAATTGTGCTTATTTTTTACCATAGGTCTAACTTCTAAAGGGAAAAGTAAAGTTGCTATGGTATAATTAACTTTTTTCGGAAGGACGTTTAATGCAGTTGGCCGGAGATGGCCGTTACTGCGACACCGGACTCTTATTATGATTAATTAACAGCGTACTAGTAATAAGTACCAACAATTTATTTACCTACAAGTACTTTAGCTTTCTACCTTTATTGATCTGTGTAATGTTCTGTAAAGCTATGTGGGTAGGTGTATAGCGAACGGTCGCGAGTACCGTCTTACTTTGAATATACATTCATCTTTGTGTCACGGCTGTGTTTCATTGTTCTCCCGAATAACTCCAATATATTTCAATCTGAAACATCTTTCTTTTCGCTTTCAGTCAATTTGTGACAGAATTTACTTTAATTTCATGAAAAAAATATCATGCCTTTCGTTGCAGCAAAATTATGTTGACGATAAAAGTTCTAAATATGTATCTACTGATTTGGAAGACGTCTCCAAATCAACCGATCATAACTAACTAGGTATATACGTATGAAGGTATTTATGATTAGAAGTTTTAGGAATAAAAAGATACCTACTTACTAGAAATCAAAATAGAAAACAAGGTGTTTTACGCCCTATTCTATTCAGTGAGCGGTTAATTGAGCAATATAATTTGACACCTCACGTAGTGAATAGCCAATTATTAATATGGGTTCTTGATTAATTGTGATATCAGCATTTAATTTTCGTGTTAACACTCGCCGCGCGCCGCGGTCTCGTCGCCATTGTGTGCCGCGCCTTTTGTGCTCCGTGACGTTTCAATTTTGAATAAATTAAATTTCGAACGCTTCATTTTTTCCAACCTTTTACCTTTGAAATGAGCTCGTAGCCAGTGTTATTTATTGTATTTTTAAACTGGGGATAGTGTGCTTGTTATTGTTTGTCTACATTTAGCTGAGATTTTTTAAACTATGCCATAAATTGAATAATTAAACCATATTTTGTGTCAATACCTGATACACCTGTGTACCCCAACATTGATAAAAAAAAACAAATTAATACAACTTATTTATCTACAATATTTGAGTTATGAATAACTTTAGAAGTATTTTGATTTAGGTATCTGCCAACTCTACAAGTAGCCTTACCTGACTGATGTCACTAAGTATTAAGATTAGTGAGTTTTTAAAAAAAAATTGAATAATTTCAAACTAGGTATATTTTGTGTTAAGTAATAATGAACATCGGTAGCACAAAAAAACAAATGAACGTAACTTATTAATCTACAAGAATTTAAATTATAATGAACTTTGGTAGTATTTTGAATAATCTGCCAATTCGACCAGCAGGCTCGACTACGCTGAGTGTCGCTGGTTCGATTTCCGCTTCAGGACAAACATTTGCGCAATGAAAATCGGTGTTTATCCCGAGTCTGGGTGTTATTATGTATCTCATATATGTATCTGTATATAAAAGTATATATGTATTGTATCAATTATCTAGTTCCCATAATACAAGCTTGCTTAGTTTGAGGCTTGATGGCGTTCTGTGAAATGTCCAAACATTACTTATTTATTTAATTAATGACGTCATTATGTACTTAGATAAAGTTGAAAAATGATAAAACGTTTATACATCTACTACAACAAGGTCAAGGTACCTACAATAAAACATAGCACATAACAGTTGGTTTCAGTTAGCTACCGACCAATGAGCTGAGTCAATTATCGCTTTTATGGCGGCAATTTGGAAGATGGCCGCGCGATCAAAATTTGAAAATTCAAACCTCCCATTCAAACCAATGAGTTTCATCCTAATTTTATTACGATTTCGGTTGTGAGAATTAAACTTTAACCAATGTGGAAATATATTTTATTTGTTTTTTTTTTTTAATTACTTTATTTATAATTGTTTTAATAACTTATTTCATAATGGCAACATAACTCACTCGTACATTGATATATGATACCTTTACATAACATAATTTAAAATTATGAATAAGTTTATTCTTGTAGGTACTGTACCTACTTACGTAAATTTTCCGTTATTTCAACAATCTTGTTATGGAAAATACTCCTTATTTTGGTACGTCTACATATATCTACTTACTTACTTATTGAAGTAAATAAAGTAAATATCTGGGATAAAGTAAATATCTGGGATACTACTTGCATATTATAATAAAAAGGTCTACATCTATGAAGGTTGGTCTAAATTGTTTACGATTAAAAGTTTAAACGTTCAACCACGTATGTACGTCGCGACGCTGAGGTATTGTGAAAATAATAGGTATTTACGCACTTTTTAATACTTAGGTCCTAGAAAACATTAAGCAGTGTTTAAAATTGTACAGTCAGCGACGCGTGCTTGATTTAATTACGACTTAATTCTAGATTCAAGTTCTAGTAAGTTTTAAAAAGTGCGTAAATATTCTATTCACAACACTTCAGCCTTTAAAGTTTCTCAATTTCAATTCGATACGGCAACCCACCTCTTAGTGTAGTTGTCTCATTAATCCACGTTATAGTAAAAACAGTGATCCGGTAATGAGTCAATCTCGTCCGGTCAGCCGGCGCGGGCGCAGGCGTCAAGTGATTATAAACGTATTACCGTGTGATGCATGTAGCTTGTAGAGCTGGATAGTTCTGGAAATGTAATATTTGTATACATTATGTTTCTATCTACCTTCTTACCTAAACCTACATTATATTTTAGTTCAGATATTTAGAGTTTAAAACTTTTTTTTTTTGTATTCAGATTTTTTTATTCACAAAAAACATAACAGATCAATCCAAATCGTTAAATTTTAGCGTTTAATAAAATGAAATTTTGGGCATTTATAGCTTCTTCTTCTTATCGTGGCGACCGCGGTCCTAAGCCTAGTGATCCCAATCGACGGAAGCCTCTGTTATTCGAACTTTTAGGTTCTATGGACATGCCGGTTTCCTCACGATGTTTTCCTGGCATTTAACGCTAGTATACAAAAAATAGGAATTTAATGATATCTTTTAAAAAAATTAAAATGGAAAATAACACTTCCGCTAATTGCTACTTTTTTATTTTCAAACAAACTTTTTATAATAATAATTATGAAAATAAAAATTGGAATGTTTCTTCAGATTTTTTTCGATATTCCATTATATAAATAGCCAGTTATTTGCTATCACAATAAAAACAAGTCGATCTACTTAAGTATTTGTTTCCATTCCATTTATTATAATCTTCGGCAATTTTCTTTAAGAATTTCGACTAAATATACTTATCTCAACCATAATGATAGATATTAGCGCGTAAAACACCGTCAGAAACGATCCCGCCAAAATTTAAGAAAGTCAATCTGTCAAATCAATTCTTTCACGCGAGGGGCTCATTAAATTTGAATTAAGCTATTTGTGTAACTGTCCGTGAGAACAGTTCGCTGCCTCACGATTGGCTTACTGTGTGTATGAGTTTTGGATATTAGGGATTCTTAAAATATATACTTTTTCAATACTTATTACAGTAAAACTATAACTAAGCATAAACTAGCCGCCCGCCCCGTCGCCTCGCCGCCCCGTCTGACCGCGCCGCAGCCGCGCTGTCTCTATGACTTTTTGAGGGTTCTCTCATCTTTAGTTTAGGCTATTTTTATACAGAATACCTATTTTTATTTATTTATAATAGTGTACCTTTACCTTTTTTTTGTTTGTGCAGATTAATTATAATGTACTCTAAAAAATATTTAAATTCAGGAAATAGAATATCTTAAATTTTTCGAAAAACTTCTAAACCTACGATTTTATCTTACACTCTACAAAATATCGTCACTAAAAAATGACAATAATAGTCAAAAACTGTGTACCTAGGTAGGTATTTTGCTCAGCGCACCTAAATAATATTTTCACTTCAAAAAGTCCCGAAAAAATAAACAGCATGGCCTCCCTATATACTCAATGTCATGTCAATCGAGTTCCCATATTAATTTGAAGTTCTGTGACAGCTCGTAATGTGCTTCGATTTGTCGCGGCGACTGTACTGTCAGGCATTGTTAACATAGAAGATCTTTCATCGTTTAAAAGGATATTAATTTTGTGTACGACTTTCTATTGCAGGGGCCGTGGGTTCAGATCCATTTAGAAGCTAGCAATGAAGAGCTACCTACTTAGGTTGTTTGATAATATATTTTTTCATATTATTTGGTAAACAAACATAACTACAATAATACTTAAATACATAAGAAGTAAAATAAATCACATTCTTAACATATTTTCTACTGATTTTTTACCACGCGAAGGAATGGTGGACAACAAAATAATACGTATTTAATAGAACAAAAACAAAGTAGAAATTAAATTTCAGCAGAAATAATAAGTATCAACATGCATAAAACATATCTATTAGTTTTTATATGCTTTTTATAGCTATTTTATCTGTGTAGAATAGTGTTTAGGTGCCTTGGAGATCTCTGTAAACCCTCCAGAGTTGTTTTAAATAATAAATAATAAAAAATAAACATATATAGAATTCAAAACGTTGTCTTACACAGTCTGAAGTATTGACAAAGAAAATTCACACAAATAAGTAGGTAGATAGTATTGTTACAAAGATAAATATAACGATTATTTATTTGCCAAATCACAAGTAATAATGGTCTTAAATAAATTGGTATATTATGTTCTACCTTTAGTATTAAGGCGTGAAAACTTTCGTCATCTTCGTCATCAAAATAAAAATTTACAAAAAACATTATGCATGTAAGTGTACCTGAGTGCAAACCGCAAGACAAGGGGCGGGTCTACTAAAAAAGCTTTTACCATATCATAAAGAGTAAGATAGCTATATGCTGTGAGGTAGAGTAAAAAAGGGATAGATTCTATGCGCGCGCGCACAATGTCTTTTGTTTCCTCCAGTTAACTAGTTAGTCTATAGTTAAATTGCTGACACCCACAAAATCGTTATTCAAGGTTTTACAAAAACATACAACAGCCGACTTCAATGGGACTGTTCAGTGACCGTAGGCACCACTGAAAAGTCACAGGGAAGTAAAATAAGCAAGTTTGTTCACTTCAACGACTTTTTTTCAGTTATTTTGATTTAAAAACTAAATTACGGAAGTGGTTTTGATAAAATTTATATTTTATCAAAAACGGTTTATAAAAAACAAAGTTATCTTTAAGGTAACAAATATAACAAAAAAACGATATAATGTCTAAAACTTGAATGCCCCTGTCACCTTAAACTTAGACATTATGATCTAAATTAGAGCCACATTTTGATAATCTCCGAAGAAAAGCATTGCCATGTAGGTATTTCAGTTTTTTACTAAATTCAATTTTTATGCGGGCAAAAGGAGGGATTGAAAATGTACGTTTAATATTACTGTGAATATCTAAATCAAACTTGATGTACCCCCACTTGTGCTGATACTGATGGATTTTTTTAGAATCATCAGAGGAAAATGGCTAATTCAACTTATAAATGTCACGTACGGAATAAATATAATGTATTTGTATTAAAAGTACATATATATACTTATACCTTATTTTGAAACACCCTGTATTAGAAAAAGGTACTCTTTGACTTAAAGGCTAATATCATCTAATTATGATTACACTCCGACAGTTGTATCTATTTGGAGGCGTCAACACGCCCAGCCGTGGAGCGTTTACACGAGCCAGTGGACTGGAACCAAGTGACGACTCGCGGCTAGTAGGTGCATACCTGTACTCATTAGAGTAACTAGCCGCGAGTCGTCACCTGGAGTATTATGAGTATCATTAGAGTCTAATTATATTTATTTTATGGAATGTAATCAAATCAAATACATTTCGTTTAAATAATACTTTACAACTAAAAAAAATCAGCTCTTTTATTTACTTAAGATAATAAAGTATCTAGAGCTAACAGTTCTAGCAAAAAATTTGTTATTGTATCCTATAGAATAAGATTAATAATTATTAATAAAAATTAATAATTAACAGTTATTGACAAAGTGGGTAATTAAGTACATTGGTATAAAAATGGTATCACTCAGCATATGCCGCAGCGACATTTTATGCCACTGAGCACTGATTTTCTGTGGCACCGGTAATTGAGTAATGTATAGGTAGTGAAGGAAAAGTAAGTAAACTGCACCCCTATTAGATATTACCTATTTTTTTTTATAGATACTTCATAACTTGTTATTATTTTTAATACAAATTATCTCTCAACTTGGCTTACCTTAAGCAAGTCAGGAGCTAACCAGTGTAAACGCAGCTCAATCGGCGCTTTGCCTGTAATTATTATCAACATTAAGTTATTTCCGAAGCTGCAATTAAAACGTAGTTATGACTAAACTCACGCCTCGTAGATTGATGTGCTCCTAATAGATATAAATAGATAAATACCTAACTACAAATGTTTTTTGTGTAACAATTTGGTAAGTGGAGACCATTGATTAATAACAGTGTTACTATAGAACACCAAGATTGACATCTTCAAAGCAATGTAGAGTAGCAAAACGGGACTAAATAAAATCAGACACCCCCCGTAAATAAAAATAAAAAAAATCATTTTCATATAAATATTGTTACTTTTTGCGATAAAGTTTTATCCATAATGAAAAAGGCCAAAAGTTAGCTTTAATATTTATTTAGCCTGTTACCTACTTCTCTTCTTACTTTAGCATCGAACCAAAATGTACTAGAAGTTGGATAAATTAGCTATCATAGAAAGTATTTGTTTATTTATTAAAAATAAATAAGGTTAGTTCATACATAGTTACAATACTATACCTATACCTACATTTGTAATTTAGTCTTCATTCATGTCTTTCTTCATTTTATACTTTTACGTTTACTTACCTAAACTTGTCACTCTACCTACTAAGATAATATACTTTTTTTTTATCTTTTATTATATAAGTAACTACAGAACTGAAGGTAGGTAGGTACAGTCCTTAATTTATTTCAGATTTAGACTTAAATGAAGGATAGGCAGAATAGGTACCTATACCTACGTACACATTATTATGTTGTGAAATCTAATGTTCACGAAACGATTAGCTGATACAGTACACCATTTGAACCTCTCACCTATCGATAAAACCACTTACATGGAAAACTTATATTAGGTTCTTACATTTTAGCAGAACAACACTTTATCCAGAAATATAATATCTAAGTGAGTGAAGCCTAAGTGCTTGATATTCTAAAGTGCGTAAACGGCAATATCTCTGGCAAGCACCTACGAATTATCAAATAACTCAAAACCCGCAACAGCCTGCAATTTGACGAGCTTACTAGAGTTTGGTCCCGACTTCGCCGCATAAATCGCCGTTCGCAATTTTCAGTTTTTCGATCCTGGTTTCATAAACAAATATATCTCTTAATAAATAAGTATTATAATGTAGGTAGGTATTCCTTGCCAAGCTTGAGAAGTAGGGACTGAAAGGAAATATCAATTTCAGAATAATGTCAGAAGGCATTGTTTGTTTTGTGCACCTCTTCTGTGTGCTTCGAAAAAAAATATCCTACCCTCGCTCGGCAGAATGACGTGTTATCGCAGTTTACAAAGATTTCTTGGAGTTTTGGCGGGAACATGAAAAATGGCGCATTGGCGGCATTAAATTAATTGACAAAACTTGTATAACTTTGAGTGTTTAAGTGTAAAAACGGTGGTTTTTTATCCATTAAGTGCTCGTGAACGTGTATGAGTGTTGGTGAATAGTGTAATGCTGTAAAACGTGACTTTTCGTGTTGCCTCCAAAACTCCATAGAAGCCTCTAGTAAAGTCGCAACCACCACTACTTTACAGGGGCATGACTTGACTTATCGACTCTGACTTATGACAAAATAATCTCTCCAATTACTTGACACTGGCTATATACCTTTGATGTGAAGCCAAAACCGAAGAACTTAGGTTCTTCGAAAGAAAAAAAAAAAGATTTCCTGAAAAAAAATGAATGAATGATAATTATGGTCACGAACCTATATCATTCATTCATTTTTTTAGGAAATCTTTGTAAACTGCGATAATAGCTGAGAAAAGCATGACCATATCATATCTTTCGAGGGTGAGGGACAAGGCAAAAGACCTTGTCGCGAAGGCCACAATCAAAAAATTGGATTGACAAGGCAAGAGCATTGCATGCTCAAAAGACTGGTGCAGAGTTCCATCAATGTTACACTAAAAAACGTATATACGTTGCAAAGAAGACAAATTACATTCTGGTACGACTCTACCAGCCACTTCAAAGGGAAAATTAGCGCAATTTGCCGGCACAACCCGCCAGTAAACTAATAACACCTAGCCTATATCAATAAAAGCTATTAGCATCGATCAGCGTAAGTATCTGTCTCGGGGTATTACCTCAAATTGAGCTAAATGCTCTTGGAAAGTAATGGCGGCTCTGAGTGGCCGCCAGCGACTGAACGAATGATAAGGGAGTGAACGAACTAGATGTTTGAAATGATGCTCGGTAGCAAGGAAAAGGTACATAATATACGTACGGTAGTAGGTAACTAGGTAAGTGCATGCAATGCAAGTAAAATAAAATTATAGCTACGCAAGTAAGCATAGGTGTCTATGTATTATTACATGTACCTAGGTACCGACTTATTATACTTAGTAGGTATCTCTTATCTTGAACAGTTAGGTTAAGCTATGTGAAAATTGGAGAAGTAGAGGCACCTTTTATCCGTGTAGGTAGGTAGTCTAGATAGGTACATGTAGTAGAGTCCAAAATAATTATTATCAATACTTCTTAAAAAAATACTTGGATTGGAGCTGAAAGACAACGTACCGGCCAAATCAGTGGGTGTAGGTAGAAACTCGAAATTTGGAAGATGGGCGGGAATAAGGGCTCATTATCAAGAGCAGAAAGAGTCTTATGAAAGGAATTTTGAAAATACGCAACGCAAATGAAGCTGTGGGATAGTCAGCTAGATTAGTAGATTATAAGTACACCTACATGATAATTATTGTTTCAAGAGATACATTTAAATATAGATCAGTGTTATTCGTGACAGTACTTTTTAATCGGTGTTTTTATATCATGTTGTACAAAATGTGGTAAACGTCAAACTGGAAATGAATAGTTCTCTCTCTACAAAGAAGAGTTATCTGTGGTATCTCCACTCCAGCCTTAATTTGGTGTAACACCCCGCATCGTTTGTCTCTCTTCCTCTAATTGGTTGCCCGGGCCTCTGAATCCAATTAGTGCGAGAGAGTCCGTGAATTTATTATGCGGCTCTTGTTTAGTTTGTTGTCGTTTTAAATTGAAACGTAGTGCGTAATTCGCGGGTAAATTCAAAAAGATATTAGGTAGGTACTGCTTTGGGAACGTGTTTCACTTTGCGTACAGGTTTATTTTAATGTAAACATGTGACGAGTTGAGACGAGCTGGGCGCTCTCCTGGTGGTAAGAGATTACGCCTGCTCAGAACAGAACTACACAAAACTTTGATTTGCATAGCGGCCGGTGCAATACCAACTCTGCTAGGTACATGAATAGCGCTCGTCCACTTTTAAGCGTGGATGACACAGAGCTTTTTTACAAGCTACAAGCCAGCGAGTTCGCTTGTAGCTCGCAAACTCGCCCCGTGTCATCGGCTTTTTTACAATCTGCTAGTTGACAATCCTTCTCGAAAGCTAACTCCCTCACTCGCTACCTTTTAAACTCGCCGGCTTGTAGCTTGTAAGCTAGCCCTGTGTCATCGACACTTAAGATATTTTTATACAATTCAAAAACCCAGTAATTTCACTATCTACGGATCCATCAAAATGTTCGTCCACTATTCATTATTTTCAAGAAGGTTTTTTTTTATTTAATTATTTAACGATATAACAATTTATAACGAACTTAATGAACAATTTATAATTTATTGTTTGCTAATGACTATTTCATATAGTGGTCAACCACATCATGAAGTGATCAATTCTAAGATCTGGCCACGACAACTGCATTAATTAATAAACGCTTTAACACTTTAACCAAATTATTTCATCATTTCCTGTTCCTTTTTCCACTTACATGGGGTCGGCACAACATGTCTTCTTCTTCCATTCGTCTCTATCACCTCGTCCCGCAACAACTTGTTGAAGAATAAACTTTTACCAAATTATTTATTTATTTATTTAATTTTGTACCTTGTTAATTTTTTTGGTACAACCACCCAGCTTAGTACTAGCACAGAGTACTAAGGCGATGTCCTAATAGAACGCGACCACGCGACATGATCGCGGATTCGCGCGACCGACGTTCGCGCGAACTTCCGATGGTCGCGTGGTCGCTTTCTATTAGGACAACGCCTAAGATGTACTAGGTTCCATCTAGTGTGGAATACGTAATAATTCAGCCAACGCCCTCTAGCGCTGAGTAGTAGCACTTTAGATTGTGGTAAGTCATTCTAGATGGCAGTAAATATAAAAACCGAAAACTCGAGGTTTTTGATCTGTGGCTTTTCATCCATCCAACATCAAATTTCAACATCCAATCGTTTATTTAATTCACATGATTCGTTCTTTTCCTATTTTTCTTCAGCATTGCCAGAGCGACGTACCCCTCAAAGTTCAGATTTACGTATATTTTGCTACTCGAAAAGTAAGGGCAGTGCTCCATTCTGTCATTTTACTACAATTTCGGCGTGTATTTGAATTCCGAAATGAAGAGCTGTCACCAGAGGCGCGTAGCGCGCGGTGCGCAGCATAGTATCGATTTGTCCAAAAATGCACCTCTCCATTATGGCTGGCATACGAATCACTTTTACATAAACCAAGAGCGCATATCAAGCATGGGTCTATGGTATAGCAACACGCAGCCCACATATTCTACCTACAATTCAAATTATGGTGTGTGATAACTTAGATTCTCTTCCCTTACCACAATATAACATAGACCGGTTAATATGTACTAGTATTTTAAAAATGTAGGCTGAATCAAAATAAGTTGACCTTTTGTGGTATAATTTTGACAGCCTTTTAAAAATATATTTTTTGACAGCCTTTCGTAATTTTTCACAAATTCAACTTGGCAGCATTATTAGTTTTATTTATTGCGTTACTTTTAGTCGGTCCGAGTGAAATGGGAAATTAAACATTTTTGTTTTATTTGGAGGTAATATACTTAACTTGTTTGTTATTGTATAAATATCATCGTTTGCAAGAAAGCATTTGTTTCCAGGACAACAAAAACTCTCCCACACCGGCGGGCGACTCAAGATAAAGCAACATGTAAGTTCAGACCAAAACTTTCTAACTTCAATAAAACTTTTTAATATTTTTGTATAATATATGCTGATCCTGGTCTTCTTTCAGGAGTTTCGTAGACCTTGCCACTTTGACCCTTCACCGACGACATGAGTTGGAGAACAGAATTCATCTATTTGAAGATAAATGCGACCGCGCAATCAGCGATATCAAAAAAATGAAAATGAAGGTAAGTACCCTAAATTAAAAACGGTGTTCCTATAAAACATCAAGATAGACAGTATCAAACCAAAATGATGCCTTAAGACAGGACCAAAAAATTTCAGACACCTCGTCAATAGAAATGAAATATTTCCATTTGAAATAATTTTTGTTACTTACATTTTACGCTGAAGTTTTATTAATAATGAAAAAGCCTAGTAATTCTTGAATATAACATTTTACTAGCGCTGTTCCTCCTCTGTTTAGAAAATTAGCATCGTACCAAAATGTGGGTACCTACAATATGTTAGCCAATTTAGATTCCTCTTTTTATTTGCGCATTTTCAATGCACTACATTGTGATTCTATGCTTTTAATACTTCTATGGAAGGTACATACAATACACATTCTGTTTTATATAAATGAGGCAAGTTCATGGTAATATTGTCACATGAAATGAAATAAACTTGATAACAACACTAACACTGAACTTTTTGATAAAACAGCTTATCATGTTTGGTCTACATCAGAGCTTGACGCACTTTGAATGATGTGTAAGGTTCGTGTTAATGAAAACTAGCTTTATCCTGTGACTTTGCCCATTAGCTGAGTCCTAGGTACTGGCTTCACACAGCATTTAAAGAAAATCAGTAAAAAATAAAAGAGCCTATGCTATTAAGTATAAAGCTTTGACATGGAGCAGTAAAAATAAAATAAATAAAATTTCAGGCACTGATATAAATAGATGCGCAAAGTCTTAATACTTACTTTTATAAAAAAACTTGTGTTTTATGAACATACTTTCTCAGGGTTATTATATTCCGCAGACAAGACAATATAACCCCATAGTCAATGTCAATTTGTCCTATAGTCATTCAACTGATTTGGAAAATTCCTTTTTGTAAAATGTAATAGTTTCAGATTTGTTCAACAGAAATTTCAACAAAATCGCTTAGTTTATAAATTGAGATAACTGGACTCACTAGAACAGTCCTGTTGTATGTTTTTGTGTCTGCCACTCGACCAATTGTGGAGTCATTAATAATATACCTTTTTGATAGAACAGTCCTATTGTAGTATGAATGAATGAATGAATGAATGAAAATGCTCTATTGTACACCATAAGACAAATAACAATAACAAAGAGAAGGAAACATTACAAAATATTTACTGCAATGGGCGGTCTTATCGCTATTAAGCGATCTCTTCCAGACAACCAGTATGTTTTAGTACTTGGCACTCGACCAATCAGAATAATATACTTTTTTGATTGATTTCTATTTTCAGGCTAATTTATTAGTATCACAGCTAAACTGTGAGCCGTCAGAATTGAAGGAACGCTTCCTCAGTATAATGCAGAAGTTGGAAGAATACATGTATCTAATTACTGACTTCAATCTCGCCATTGCTCAAACAGGTAATTAACTATAATTTAGTACTGATAGTAGTCCAGGAGCAAAATAAACAAGACAAACAAAAAAAAAAAAAACATAAAAAAGTATGTAATAGGTACACTAACGAGCCTACAATCTAATATTATGTGAGTAAAGTACCTACTAAATATAAAAATGAACTCAAAGTTATTGCGCCCTGACAGGGTTCATGTGCATTGTGTACTAGCTACTTACACCTAAGTTGTATTCCATCTGTATGCAAATGAGAACAATAAACTATGAAACTAAACTCAAGACAGACATTGGAGGCCTTTGCCTAACGGCAAACAGATAAAAAGCATGCCAAGAAGACAAAAAATAGACGCCTGTGATTCATCAATATATTACAAGACTTAGTCCTGATTGACTGACTGACAGACAGCTTACATGCTAAACCAGTGGATGTAGAGACTTGGTACATGTAAATGTTTGTTCTTCTTATCGTGTCACTAGTTCCTTCGAACCAGTGTGGTGAAAGGATTTCAAGTGCGCCACGAAGACGCTCCTTACGTGCACTCGACACATGTTTTCGAACTTTAGGTTCTACAACATGCCGGTTTCCTCACGATGTTTTCCTTCACCGTTGCGAGAACGTGGGATGCATACGCATGACTGCCACCGGGATTTGAACATGCGACCATCAGATCGCAAGGTAAGGGCCTCATCCACTCGGCCACCACGTCCTCAGCCGTCCGCTCCTCGAAATGTGTGTTAAGAGCTGAAAGTGTGTACTAAGGAATGAAATTTGCAACGTAAACAAAGTTGCGAGCGTCATTTAGTAAATAATTAAATTATAATAAAATTACAATTTAACTAATAACATTTTGACCTTCTTGCTTGACATAACATTTTTGTTCCTATTTTTACAGCGGAATCAGATACTCAATACACTCCCGTTCAAGACACAGTTGCAGTATTACAGCCCATTTCTCTCAGCCCCTATAACCTCATAGATGCCCTCACTGAACCTCGACCCTCCACATCATGCCCTTGCCCGAACCTCTGCCCCCCACAGAAGCCAGTCCGAGCCAAGATACCTAAGGAAGATCAACGGCTAATAGTGTTCTCTAGCTCATCATCAGCTGAAAGCGTGCAGAGGAAAGACCAAATGGTGATGGAACGAAGCCAAATGATAAAATATGGGCAAAAGGCCGCGATGGAGAATCAGTGTAATGTTATGAAAATGTCTAGCTTGGCTATTCAAGGTAAGCCCCGTAAATAAAATGGTTACACACCAATTACATTATATAAGTCGTTTATTCTAAACTTTGGGTTTACATGTTTTTTGTAATGTTATAAGTTCAGGTTCTATTAAAGGATGTCCCGCAGTTCGGTGTGCCTCTTGGCATAGGCCTCCTTTAACCCTTGCCACTGCCACTGCCACTCTAAATATTTTATAAATATTTTCTCAAATAATTTAAAAATTATCTAGTAACATTATTAATTCAAAATAATTTAAAATTATAATAATAATACATAATTATACTTAAATCAAAATTGAGATTCGTAGAACCTCAAGCTATATGAGGTTAGATCTCTCCATTGATCTGAAAATAGCCCAGTTAGTTCCCGGGACGGCTGCAGTGCACGGGGAGGCATGCACTGCAAGCGGAGCTCGAGGTCGGCGCAATCCTTCCCTGGGACGGGCCTCACAGCATCGTGCGTGAGGGATACCGGTACGAGTTCTGAGGATATCCCGGGATCCCTCTAATGCGCAGAGGTCGGCCACCATGGGGTTTTAGTCGGTTAAA
The DNA here is from genome assembly GCA_932526365.1 of Lobophora halterata. Classification (NCBI taxonomy): domain Eukaryota; kingdom Metazoa; phylum Arthropoda; class Insecta; order Lepidoptera; family Geometridae; genus Lobophora; species Lobophora halterata. Next base: position 8,570,889 of record OW052012.1, read on the forward strand.
GTCCGACATAACCCGTCCGCCCTCCCCCAAGGGGACATACATGAGGGTTGCCCTATCTAAAAAATAAAAAAATATGGCATTGTTAAAGTCTCTCAGAATAGGTCACATAAAAGGGAAATTCAACCACAGAGTACTAAGATAAACACAAATTCTACTAATACGCAAAAGGTTCTGAGGATCGGTTGACAGCTAAATAAAAACGCTAAATCTGCTGAACCGATTACAATGTAATTAGTAGATATAGTATACAACGTGTAGTGTTATGTCCCTACAAGCCCTGAGGGGGCGAATTCAGACCAAGAGTGTGAATACTATCACGTGTGCAAAGGTTAAATACATCGTAACAGAAATTTTCATACAATAATTATTTAAGACAACCCTATTTGCTATTTACTTCTCCATCTGTATACATGGAGGGTCCATGTCAGGTAAGTTGAGTAGGTAGGTATTTATGAACCTTTCGATGTAAAGAATAAGGAAATGTTTTACATAATTTAGTTAGACTATTTCAAACTATTGAGAGATTAAGAGAAAATACATACAAATGTTCGTTTTATTTTTATTTATCAATTTCTTCCTGAGGACTTTTCTCTTAATTCCTGGAGTAGGTAGGTACTTGTAGTCTGCAGTTTTCGCAGTTGCATTGCACCCGCACGATGGATGCGGCAAGAGAGGACGCAATGGTGCACATTGGGAAAGGCCTATGTCCTGCAGAGGACTGCGAAAGCCTGATGCCGACGAATGCACAAACATAACACATTTTTGAGTTATTTTTCACTTTACGCAAACAACTTTATGTAAAGCCGAAGTTTGAGTCAATTTGTCTTCTCGCAGCTCATAATACAGTACTTCTGCCATGTTTTATTGAATTTATGAAGAAATTAATCTAAAAATTAAAAAATAATTCAGTTCATAACCATAGTTACGAATAAACAAACAAAATGTCAAATGTCTAAAATGTTGTACCAAGGAGTTTTATTAGAGCCATCTGGTATCGAGTAGCTGAAACCTCTTTAGCTATGAAATGAAGAATATGAAAGACAGAGTGGTCAAAACAAAAATACTTTGAAAAATCTTGTTTCTGTTCTCGATCCAAAGTACTCTGACACAATTGATGTTCATATTCCCACTACCTGGACTAGGGTCAAACTCTTCACTAGCGTGATCGTTGTTTCTCCAACACATAGACCAAAATGCGGATTTATGGAGTACCTACTTAGTGGCGCAAAATGCAACTTCCTCACGATGTTTTGTAGGTACACCATTACGTATGGCATTTAAGTTTAACAACAAAACCTAGCACAAAAAACAACCATTTGCCTCTCAGATGCTGTTAAGTTTTCTGTCAGATAAGCCTTAATCTGTCTCATCACTAACATTACTGAGGTCAAGGTCAGAAGTTCACCAAACAGCTGATTTTAGGGTAATCACCACGTAAAAATCAGCTGCGCTTTGGTATACAGTTCTTCAATGAAAATCATGGATATTAAAAAAGTCGTAGAACATTCATTGTTCCCGCGGGGGGGCAGAACACCCCCCCTTCGGCATTGTAGGGATATTAACAAACAAATTGTATATAATTATACCTGGTTTAATACTTCTCCCGAATGATGAACTTTACTCATTACCATCATAAAATTTATTGTAATACGTCAAAATACAAATAATGCCAATGGTACAATAAAAAAATTTATAAACCTAAGGGTGCGTTTCCACTGATTTCACTTGACCGTGAATTGGCCAATCACAGTACTCAAAATCTCCACTTCGAGCACTGTGATTGGCCAATTCACGGTCCGCTCCTCTCCACTCCGCCCAGCGTCAGTGGAACAACTCCCTAAAGCTTGATTGTTGTTGTTGTTTGACGACACAGATGGTCGAATGGCAAGTGTGTCGGACTGCCACGCCCGGTGTCGCGGGTTCGATTCCCGTTTCAGGACAAACTTTTATGTGATGAACATCGGTGTTTGTCCTGAGTCTGGGTGTTTTCTATGTATTCCATGTATGTATTTACAAAAAAAAAGTTAAGTTAAGTATTCTATCAGCCATCTGGTTCCCATATTACAAGCTCTGCTTAGTTTGGGGCTAGATGGCGTTGTGTGAAATGTCCAAAATATTTATATTAATTATTTATATTTGTTAAAATTTCTATTTCCCTAGAAGCTGATAACTCCCCGCAACCGCAGTCTCCATCCGCGGTGGAAGTACTCGAGTGCAGCCCTCCCGCACAGACAGTACTGGACGTGGACCAAGAGTACTCAGCTATTATCATGCACGCGGAGTTAGCGTATTTCTGGATCATCACTGAGGACGGAGAGCAACTCACTAAGTATGTAGACCTATCTTGTTATAGTAAGATGACACACGGCTTTTTTACACGCTACACGCTAGCGACTTCACCTTTGACGACACCGTGGCTTAGTTGGTAGTGACCCTGCCTACGAAGCTTGGTGTTCCGAGTTCGATCCCCGGCCGGGGAAAATATTTTTGACGAACACAAATGTTTGTTGTCGGGTCTTGGATGTTGTGATGTCTTGTATATGTCCATGCCACCTGCGACACAGGGAATCCCGGCCTCTGGAATGCTCTGCCGACTGACTTTAAATTGGCAGCTAGTAAACCCACGTTCAAACGTCTTGTTCGTGAATTTTATTTAAAAAAGGTGTATTCTGCTTCCTAGATGTTATATCGATGCCCTACAATGCCTAGGTATCTCTCCATCTTTTTCAAAATCATTTGTTATTAATTCCTACCCGGCCTAAGATATTATATTACTGATATATAATTCTATATACCTATTTCATCTTTATTTCATATTATTATTTATTTATTTTATTTATTTAGTGTAAGGAGCTATTTTAGATTTTCATCAGCTGATAAACATTTCTCTCTTACTGCTTTCTCTGTAACCAAATTTGTTTAATATGTGTAACTTTTGATTAGTCTTTAAAATACCATTGTTTATGTTATATATAAGTTAGCACGCCAACATTTTTCAATACCTATAAGGTTGGCCGGTAGAAAATGCTTTAGCATTAAGCCCACCTTTTGTACATCTTATCTTGTATTTTGTTCAATAAAGAATATAATAATAATCCCAGTGCAAGGGTGTGAGTGTGTGAATGATTGTTGTTTTTGACTTCGCTTGTAGCGTGTATACAGTCGCCCAGTGTCATCGGCTTTTATACAATCTTTTCTCTTTTTCTAATTCATGGCCCACCCTGTAGAAGAAACGATGGAACCGACATCATCTGTAAATAGATTAACGTTCAAGTTCTTAAAAAAAACAAAAAGGACACCAAAGGGAAATAGACGACGTGGAAGGTCCAGAAGGAGATGGCGGGACGAACTTGAAACTCACTTACCAACCTGTACCATAGACGCCCTGAACCGAAAGAAGTGGAAGAATGGGAGGGACCCCTCCCTACCCACCCTACCCTACGGAGGGACAATAATGGCATTTTTTTTTTTTATTGTGACAGTTTCATACGGCTGATGTCGGAGTTCTACTCGAGTAAGAGAGACAAGAGCCTCAGTAGAGAGGAGGTGTGCTCGATGATGTACTGTGCTTACTACGACGAAGACGATACCAACTACTATCGGGCTTTATTAATTAAGGAACTGAAGGTATGTAAAATATGAATTATAAATTAAGTAAATACATTGATTGGATACTGCGTCTAGCTTGACAACCTTTGCTTAGATAAATAAATACATTTTGGACATTTCACACAACGCCATCTAGCCTCAAACTAAGCAGAGCTTGTACTATGGGAACCAGATAAATAATATAATCCTTATTTATTTTTTTGCAAATATAATACATACAGTGGTGGCCATATAATTAAGAACGCTTATTTATAGAGAAAATTTATCAAACTAAGAAGTATAACTAACTGTTTGTATTTTTTTGTAATTCACTCGGTATCGCAAAACTTTACCATACTAGCCATACATTCGTTGATACACATGATTTGTTAAAAAATAAATAGGTAAACTTTTTACACTAGATCTAAACCTACTATAATTATTATAAATAATTAAGAACGCTGAATAGTTTTTATTTATTCAAATTTAAATAGAGAACTCTCTGTGGGAGGTTGTAGTTCACTATAAATTCGTATAATTTTGGCGCCATTTGGTGCAGGTGATTGTTTAATAGCGGCGTTTTCCCTGAAAGAAAACGCATATTAAATACTTACCTTAATATTAAGCTTTTTGCTTATAGAGAGCAGCATTTGATTTTCCGTTCGAGTTAGTCAAGTGCTGATAGTCCATTTCCACCGTAAGTGGCGCCACCTAGCGGCTTTGTGTGGTATTTTTATGTCTACCGATAATGGCCGCTCAATTACTTCTCATTGGCTTTTTATTACGTATTTTCACCAGGCAGAAATCAAACTAAAGCTTAATATTAAGGTAAGTATTTAATATGCGTTTTCTTTCAGGGAAAACGCCGCTATTAAATACTGTACCGTTAATATTAAGCTTTTTGCTTATAGAGATTCTGTTTGCTATCGCCTGGTGACGCCACTTGCAACGTGAAATTTCAGGTTCTTATACGCCAATGTGATGATTTATTGTAAGTTCTTAATAAAACATAAGTTATTATCATTTTTCAATATGAACCTGTAAATAAAAGTATAAAGTATATGAATTATGATATTTTGTTTGTTTTAATAACAATCATTGTATTTGCTACGTTAAACATAACTTGCAACTTACTGTCTTATGTAATAAGTATAGGATATAGGATATTTAAATACTGATTATGACAGACCTTCAGCGAGGTTAAACAATATTTCAGAAACCACTGTCGGAGGTTGGTTACTCTCATAACACATTTTCAGGGTTACTGCGTTCACAGCTTCGATATAATTATCATTCGGTATACTTGCTACACAGCCATGTGTGCCTAATCAGTTTTGTTCGATACCTTCGAAATATAAGTGAATATTTACAAATGTATTGTAGTATTTACTAGCATAATACTTCATACTAATTTAATTAAACTGTATTTAAAATACAAATACTTTGTTTCGAATCGAATGAGAGTGATTAAGTTATTATGTTAAATCAATTTTATATATTTTCTCAAAAAAAAAAAGTTTAAAAACAATTTCACATTGCCTTTCTCTCTATATATATATTTTTTTTTTTTATGTGGTTATAATAAACTAGAGGGAAAATAATAAAAATAATCAATGTAATATAATATAATGTTATAGTTTTTTAAAATTATTAGCGTGATGATAATTGGGTGTGTCGACACTATCCAATTATTCGTAATTCCAGTTAGGTAGTTTAATATTATTTAGAGACACTTCTATTATGCTTCCAATGCAGTGATTTTGATCACTGTATCAAGTTAAGTAGATACAATAACATTAATTACTAGACAATTACCGAATCACCTAGTTTAGGTAGCTATTTGGCAAATTAAATGTTAGTGATTCTAAACGAACCTCTTCGAGACGCACATGAAATCCTTTTACCACACTGGTTCGAAAGAACTGGTGACACGATAAGAAATTATTATATTGCAATAGTCAACAATAACAACAAGCGTTAAGGAAAATAGGATAGAATTGTAGATATAGAATTGTAAGTATTGATTCATGTCAGTTATGCCAAATGTCAATTTTTCATTGATGTATACCTTTAACATCAGTTTATTATCCTACTGCGTTTACTCATAAAACTAAGAGTAACGTTAAAAGTTATCATTATGGGAAGGATTCCAGAATCGAGAAATCATGTGAGCTGACAAGTCAGCGTCCCGTCATATCGTTATAATGAATGAGAGCCATTCTTGTTTGCAAATGTTCGCTAGATGATATTAGGATATTATGTCATTTCAGTTGTTTGTTGTTGTTCATTATAACCATAACATTTTATTTTTCATGAACAAAGTTTAATCAATTAAAGATCGAACGTAGTCGGTATGCAATCGCTTGCGAAGTTCGTTTGATAGCTAACGAATATAATATACAATAAAACTTTGGAATACAGCATTGGTCAACAGCCTGAGTGACAGGCATGTATGATAATTATATAAAATGCATGAACATACTTAAAGTGATAAGATATTGGGCAATCAGTATGTTGGGTTAAGTGATTTGATCTTGCCTATTAAGCAACTCAATAAAGACATGAAAAATTAAGTACCTGCCTAGGTGCAGTCGTTGCCATTCGAAATATTTGATATTTAGGTACTATAAATATAGTTCACTTTAAATACATAATATAGTATATTCCATATACCTACTAACTAGGTATAGGTATAGCAACTGTTTAAATAAACAAGTACTAGTTAAAGGCAATAATATGTTCATGTACAGAAAATTCTTATCATTCGAGCCAGATAAGTGTCTGCTTAGACTAATGCGACCATGTTAATTTAAAACTTTTATAATAAGCTCAAACACTATTTAGTTCATTTGTAACTAAGGTTTGACGTACATTTATATTGTAAGTCTGAAGCCTTTGGGAGGCTTATTTAGAACTCTTGACAACAGAGCCAAACACTCAATTAGGAGAAAACGATTGTAGTTTACAGGCATGCTATTTTGTATCATGCTTTAGTCAGTGTTCATTGTTGAACAGGGTTAATTGATACGGTACCTACTTCCGTAGTTTACGTACCTATATTACGATTAAGAAGATACACAGGCATCTAGTGCATTTATGTTAATTTGGAGGCGACAGCTTAGATCTCATAAAGTACCTACTGACAATATTTGGAAATAATATTTTTGATAAGAGTGATATCGATAAGTAAGTAGGGTACTTACTTGCTTGTTTTTTTTTTTTTTTTTTGAAACGTTTAATATTACGATACTTTACTAAAATACAAGGTTCGAGCCAATAATGGCTAAGCAAGGGGCAAGACGAGCACTTGTTGTCATTTAAATAAACAATTTTATTAAAAATACCATGAGGGTATCTGATAAAAACATTACGTAAGTAGTTCATTTCTCGAAAGAGAGTTGAAAAAATATCTCACAATTTCTAGCCTAAGTTAAGATGAATTTATAGTATGCTGTAAACTATTTTATAATTATAAATTATTGATATTTTTTATCCTAAACAAGGACTTTCCTTCATTATGTGCTATCGAGCACACAAAGTTCCATTATTTTGGTGCTCTTACCGTGAGTTGAGTCACCCATAAGTTTAGTAAAAAGAGTGTACGAACTGGGAAGTAGCCAATACAACAGTCTTGCGTAACTTCTTTGGGAATCTCGTGATTCACTGGTAATGTTTTGCCGCTTCAATGCGTACCTACGCTACTATTAACATTCCCTGGTAAACCTGGTTATACAAGCATTACAGAACCTAAAATTAAGTTGTTTGCAAATCGTTGATGCCTTGCAGTGAGCAGGTATCCAATAGTTCTATTGTGCCTATTTGAGTCTGGTTTATGAAAGCAGTACGGGCTCGACATCAATATTTAAGATGGAGCAACCGTTTTAAAACTGCTGATGTCTTGTCGTAGACAGAAACATCTATAGATTTCAATGTAGGTACTGGAACTATGTCCTTAAAAGCTAAACTTTTATACTTAGATCTGTTTGCAGCTTAAGGTTTGCCAAAAACAAATGCATCCGGTTAGACTATACAGTAATGTAGGTAGTGGAACACTACAAGGTAAAATATTATAAAAGTCTTGTCATTAAATCAATACTTGCTCCTCACCCTCGAGATGGGAGCTCCAATCTGTCGGCAGACAATCTGTCGACAGATTGTTAATGCCTTGCCGTCAGCAGAGACATCATAAACACTTGACTCGTTGTAGGTACTTACTTTAATAGTGTACGAAAGAAAATAAACACTATCTACACCCCGGAGATTAGTTTTAATCTGTTCGCAGATTGTTTATGCCTTGCGCGAGCAGAGACATCATAAAAACTTGAATCAAAGTCGGTACTTTAATAATGCACGAAAGAAAAATAAATACTTTAAATACTTAAATACAGTATACACCCCCCGGACGTTAGCTTTAACCTGTTGGCAGATTAATGATGCCTTGCGTGAGCAGAGACATAAGATTAATTTCCATGTACAGTAAATTAAAGCAGTTTAACATCTCTCAAATTTTTTAATTACTCAAAGTTCCCGAAATTGAAATCCGCGGAGAATTCATAATATATATGTTTTTTAAAATTATACATGTCTTGCTTCAGACACAGTACATCTTTTGTAAAACCATAGGTTACCCTAATGTTAAGCTTTTATTGTTACTATTACACCACTATTACAACCTAGAAAATTACTGCGTATTCAAATCAAAATTACTGTTCTAAGGAGGTGTGACTCTAAATTATTTGTGTGAGGGCTTGCTTGGTGGTAGAAATGATTTCTACAACAAATCCGAATTTTTGCAACATTATTTAATTTCAATAAAAATCGGGTAGGTAGTCGAAAAACAATTAAATTAGGTATTATTATTGCTCAAATCTTACGGGTTTTCTGAAGAAAACCTATTTCTCTTGAATAGGTATGATACCTACTCCCACAACGTAAGGTGCATGTACTTATACGTATTTTTCCCCTTTTTGTTTGCTAGACAATGCCACCTGGAGTGGTCTAAATGAGAATTGTGTAGGAATATTTACATACTTAACCAAAAAACATCTAAACGATTGAACCTACATTAGAACTAGTCATCGGATCTTTTGGAACAGACGGTTCCTATGTCAATGGCTTTTCGACAAAAAACTTCGTAGAACAGTTAAGTACTCAAGTTCATACTATCATTAAAACGTTCGTAACGTTGTATATTATGAAAGTTTATTTCTTTAGTAAAAGCACCAGTCGTGGACTTGCGTACTAGGAAAATAAACGTTGAACCACTGACCCGAAAAGACTATTAGAATCACTTCAACAAAATTTAAAAAAGTTTGCGTAGCTCACCGATTTTCATGAATATAGTGCACTCACGCGCAGAATCCTGCTCGGATAGTTCGACGAGCTGCCGTTTATAGGGCTGCATGACCTGCAGCTTGAGCTTGATAGCTATATAGGTAGCTTGTAGCGCAAATTCACGCTATCTAGATCAATAAATTTAAATTTAAACACTTTTTCTTATGTAACTGGGGAATCTCATCAAGTGTTTCTGCTACACAAACCTGGGCGGATGGACAATATCTTTATCTTTATTTTGTATACACATACATGTTATACCGAACGGAATAAACCGTTAAATAATTCAATTTAATAAAGCCATATCGGCTACATTAAGAAAAGAGGGTACTTACATTTTCCCCTTTTGCACTTTTTAAACACTTTATTTCTTTTTCGAATGATAGTTTCGAATTCGATATTGAAAACTTATAATAAGTATGGAACAGTCCTAGGTAGGAGCTGTTCGGACGTGTTAACTCGGCGGAATACAAAACGCCAATGAGAAGTAATTGAGCGGCCATTATCGGTAGACATAAAAATACCACACAAAGCCGCTAGGTGGCGCCACTTACGGTGGAAATGGACTATCAGCACTTGACTAACTCGAACGGAAAATCAAATGCTGCTCTCTATAAGCAAAAAGCTTAATATTAACGGTACAGTATTTAATAGAAAATAATGGGGCAAAATAAAAGTTGTGATAAATCTACAAGGGAAGTAATAATAAAACTTCGCGAGAAGGATTGGTCGTATAAAAAGATAGCCGACCACCTGCAATGCTCTAAAACTATGGTTTTCCATGCTGTGAAGCATTTTGCCACGCATCAAACTACCTCAAATATTCCGCGTATACCTAAACAGAGAAAGTCATCTCGCCGAGATGATCGAAGTATCGTTCGTTTGGCAAAACAATATCCTTTTAAAGGGTCTAATGAGCTGAAAAAGGAATATTTTGGTGAAAACAACCCTTCAGCAATCTCGGCACGCACTATTCGAAGGCGTTTGGTAGAAGAAAACTTGCACGGAAGGATAGCAAGGAAGGTGCCCATGTTGAAACGATGCCATAGGCAGGCCCGGCTTACATTTGCAAGAAGGTATGAAAACTGGACAGTTAGACAGTGGAAAAATGTTCTTTTTTCTGACGAGACAAAAATAAACAGGGTATGTTCTGATGGAAAAAGATATGTACGTCGCCCTTCGAATAAAGCATTTCACCCTAAGTACACAAAAGTGACATTAAAGCATGGTGGGGGAAATGTGAAAATTTGGGGGTGCTTTTCTGGGTATGGTATTGGACCTGTTAAGCTGATAGAAGGAAACATGGATCAATTCCAATACAAAAATATACTAGAAGAGACAATGTTACCTTATGCTGAAGACGTGCTTCCGGTTATTTGGACATTCCAACATGATAATGATCCAAAGCATACTGCACGCACCGTTAAGGAATTTCTCACATCGCAATCAGTTTCTGTCTTAGATTGGCCAGCTAACAGCCCAGATCTTAACCCTATAGAACATCTTTGGTGCGAAGTCAAGAAGAAGGTTTCAAATCGACAGTGTGGCAATTTAAGAGAGCTGTATGACGTTTTCTTAGAAGAATGGAACTCTATCTCTTTTGCGAAATGTCAAAAATTGATAGAGTCGATGCCTCGCAGGTGTAAAGCAGTTAAAGTCGTGGACATGCTACTAACTATTAGTTTTAATTTAAAATGTATTAAATTGCTTATTTTATGTATGCACTTCATATTAATGCGATTTAATTTAATATGAGTTTCATATAAAACAACTCTCAAGCAGTATAATAAATCGTTCTTAATATTATTATTTGTCCAGCTCCATTATTATTTGAAATTGTTACTTATGAGAATAAATAAAGTTTGTTACAAAAATAGTGAGTGATTTAATTCTGTAGCCCTAATTCCGTTAGCTCTATTCTTGTGGCTATTTCATAACATAACTAGTTACTTCTAAGAAGCAACAATAACTACATATGACATGACTCAGACAAAAAAAATCTGTAACTTCAAGTCGTTCTTAATTCTATGACCACAACTGTATATAACACAAACAAATCCAGACTTAGATGTCATCAGTGGCCAAATGTTACCTATGACATATTATAATTCACGCATAACGTGACGTCACGCAATCACTCCTACTCACAGGCAGCACACTACTGACTGACTGTTATAATTATTTACGATACGATACGAATGAGATTGTGAATGGTGACAATGAATGGTGAATGGTGAAATGGTGGTATCATGAATGACATCACAGCATCTGCCGGCGGCGTACAAAATCGCCTACCTAGGCGCGCCGGGGGGATATCACCGATGATTTTGAAAAGGGCTTGGTCTCAGAATGTTACAAATGTTATGTGTCAGTTTTATACTTCGAGAATCTAGTCAAAGGAGACGTCATACGTCATCATCTGCAAAATTAAAATTTCTGCCATTTTTTACGGGGTACGAGATAAACACGCATTGCACACGCGCCTGACAAAATCTTATTCATTTACATTAATAAGATTTTGTGCGTTTATACGCACACTATAATAATCTCGCACACCATCTTACAATATGCACACAGTTATCAAATACAGCGTATTGTTTTATTTAACGTGAATGTCCAAGAAGATGCCTCTTCGGATGCAATTTGGGAATAAATTTATTAATTATTTTTTAGTACTAAAAATTTTGCAGCCGATGAGAATATTTAAATTTTTTTTTTTTGAATATTTTTTTTCGAGAACAATGGAACAGATGCCGCTGAGAATGACTCTGCTAAAGTAACGTTGTACTAAATGAACAATATTTTTTTTATGTCGTAGACAGATCATTCTTCGGTACAGTTGTTCATGATGGACACTGGCGAGAGATGCGTCGCTCCGGTGAGCAGCGTGCAGCCGCTGTGGCCGCAGTTCTGTACCGTGCCGCCCTTCGCACGGTGCTGCCATCTAGCGGGAGTGAGTACACTACATAATGTACCACCTGCGGTACGGTTGTTCATGATGGACACTGGCGAGAGGTGCGTCGCTCCGGTGAGCAGCGTGCAGCCGCTGTGGCCGCAGTTCTGTACCGTGCCGCCCTTCGCACGGTGCTGCCATCTAGCGGGAGTGAGTACACTACATAATGTACCACCTGCGGTACGGTTGTTCATGATGGACACTGGCGAGAGGTGCGTCGCTCCGGTGAGCAGCGTGCAGCCGCTGTGGCCGCAGTTCTGTACCGTGCCGCCCTTCGCACGGTGCTGCCATCTAGCGGGAGTGAGTACACTACATAATGTACCACCTGCGGTACGGTTGTTCATGATGGACACTGGCGAGAGATGCGTCGCTCCGGTGAGCAGCGTGCAGCCGCTGTGGCCGCAGTTCTGTACCGTGCCGCCCTTCACACGGTGCTGCCATCTAGCGGGAGTGAGTACACTACATAATGTACCACCTGCGGTACGGTTGTTCATGATGGACACTGGCGAGAGGTGCGTCGCTCCGGTGAGCAGCGTGCAGCCGCTGTGGCCGCAGTTCTGTACCGTGCCGCCCTTCGCGCGCTGCTGCCATCTTGCGGGGGTGAGTACACAACAGAATATTTAATTAAAATTTAATTTAATTTTGTGCTTTGTTGGACTTCTATAACTTTTACTGACAACTTTTAATCAACGTTTTAGCCAATTTTATTTTGAAGTTAATAAATAAAAAAAATCTTTATTGCTAAAACATGTAACAATGTACAACTAGGGCTTTTACAAAAGGCGGTCTTATAATTATAATATACCACCTGCGGTACGGTTGTTTGCGTAGAGCTTATTGTTCCTATAAATCGGGCGAATTAACATGACACCTGGCTCGGAACTTCTCGGAACTTGATGCTTCCCCCGCTGCCCCGCGCGGCGTCCTCCGTGTTTCTTCTTCCTCTAATTGCGAAGCCTTATCATTACCAAGTATTACAGGACCTCTTCTCTATCAAGATTATCCAATTCCACGCTGTACTTTGCACAAACATCATTCGAGCCAGGTGTCATGTTAATTCGACTGAGTAGTAGCTCCATGGTTGTTCGTGTTCATCAAAGAGTTTGGATATACCTATTCATAATGGACATTGTGGTGCCATCTAGCGGGAGTGAGTGAACTAAATTATATTGCACTAGTGGCTATCCGCGACTTCGCCCGCGTGATTTTGGGGCGATTGAAAAACACCTATCTATCTATATTTTCATCCATAATTTTCGTCTTTAAAATATTAGTCTTCTTCTTATCGTGTCACTAGTTCTTTCGAAACAGTGTGGTGAAAGGATTTCAAGTGCGCCTCGAAGAGGCTCCTTTCGTGCACTTGACACATATTTTTAGAACTTTTAAGGTTCTATGACATGCTGTTTTCCGCAAGATGTTTTCCTTCACCGTTAAGCACGTGTTTTAGCACACATATATTTTTGATCAGAAAAATCCATTGGTGTACGACCGGGTTCGAACCCACGACCTTCGAATCGAAAGTCGAGGTACCTCCCACTCGGCCAACACGGCTTGTCGCTTTAAAATATTAGTAGTATACATACATACAGGATGGATACTATCGACCGCCCCTCTGAGGGCAAAATCTAAACAGATATTTGTATTTGTATTTGTATTTATTTATTTAAAAAGATAGAAGCTTACAGTTCTTAACCAAAACACTTACTACCTTAAACTAAAACTTAAAAAAACTAATAAATTCTGGATAATATTTCTAATTTTATCATTAAATATATCGACATGCTGGTGCTCGTGGATAAATTCATTAATGAGCGCGAGTGCTCTGACCGTAGGTACGTTGTCCGCGTGGTGGGTCCGCGACACGCAGGTATAGAACAGATCGTGGCGCCGACGGCCGGTACGCAAGTATTTGTTCGGCACATACAGAGACATGCTACCTAATGTGTTCGGATCATTTACCCTATTTTGCAGGATCAGACAGTAATGTATATATACCATATACATAGTTATGGAAAAATAGTATGGTAACACTACCTAACAAGATTTTTCCATAACCATAGCCGTTTAGATTTTGCCCTCAAAGGACGGGCGAGAGTATTCACCCTGTATATTGTTAGCATTGAAATGTAAAATGAGGACGTGGTGGCCGAGTGGATGAGGCCCTTGCCTAGCGATCTGATGGTCGCGAGTTCGAATCCCGGTGTCAGTCATGCGTAAATGGGTATGCATCCCACGTTCTCGCAACGGTGAAGGTAAACATCGTGAGGAAACCGGCATGTCGTAGAACTTGAAAGTTCGAAAACATGTGTCGAGTGCACGAAAGGAGCCTCTTCGAGGCGTACTTGAAATCCTTTCACCACACTGGTTCGAAGGAACTATTGACACGATAAGAAGAAGATTGAAATGTAACACTTTTTTTATAGATAGCAGATTTGGGCAGCAACAATGAAAGTGAACCGATTCGGAAACTGGACGCGTTCCTGAAGGATAACATTGGAACCAGTTGCACGATTAGAGTTGACGATAAGTAAGTCTTTCATATTTTTTACCTGACTATCAAGGAAGGGTTATGATTTTCGCGCGTATCTTGTATGTATGTTATGTACCTATGTATGTAAATATCTGGGTTACCTCGTATCTTCCAAACGGCTGAATGGATTTGGACAGTTAAGGTATCGTTAGATTCGTCTCAATAACCCGAGTGTTCTTAGATGGGTTTTATAAAAAATGATGTGCAAAATGGCGGACTTTTGGAGCTTTATACACGGTCAAATTTTAATCACCATAAAAAAAAATTACGCATAGTCAATTTGTTCAGTGCCTTCAGTAGTGCGGCACATATACGGCCAAAAAAACTTGAAAAAATTAAGTCTAATATTTGTCAAAATAAATTTGATTAATATTGGATAACTGTTACCATTAGTCGTTTTCCTATGGATTTGCGTGAGGCGGTACCTTTAATTGGTAATAATTCAAGTTTTATTCATCGTTTGGCAAACCCGGGTACCTAGCTCGAGCCAGCTCGCATAACTTCAGCTCGGGCGCCGCACTCGCGCCGCTGTCACTCTGGCATTTTGTAGAAATCCAAAATTCTGACTGCACAGATGCAACGTAGTACCCCGTCTGCATAGCCCATTAAATTTTTTTTGGTAATTAAAAAATTGGTGGTGTATATACATATCTTATTCGGCTCTACATTACATACATACATTATATACATTATTGTTTATTTCAGTTCATCTGAATCGCTTGGCGTGTATGTGTTGCTACCTTCAAAGAAGTATCTGAATGATATTGCGGTAGACCTCGGTTTGGCAACACCATGTAAGTAAAATCTCTTCTGAACTTTTTTTTTACAGATTTAATTGTAAGCTGTTTTTAATATACCTAGATTACCTAGGATTTAGAAGAGGACGTGGTGGCCGAGTGAAGACGTGGTGGCCGAGTGAGGACGTGGTGGCCGAGTGGATGAGGCCCTTACCTTGCGATCTGATGGTCGCGGGTTCAAATCCCGGTGGCAGTCATGCGTTTGTATCCCACGTTCTCGCAACGGTGAAGGAAAACATCGTGAGGAAACCGGCATGTCGTAGAACCTAAAGTTCGAAAACATGTGTCGAGTGCACGAAAGGAGCCACTTCGAGGCGCACTTGAAATCCTTTCACAACACTGGTTCGAAGGAACTAGTGACACGATAAGAAGAAGACCTAGGATTTAATTAATAACGGCTAACAAATAAAATAAAATATTTAAACTAAATAAATGAGATAATCTCTCCTCTCCTCGATCGGTCCCTTACTGCTGAGGATCGTGACGTTTTGCAAGGACACCTTCAATTGCTTTTCTCCACTAAATATAATAAATGAGATAATAATCATTATTATTATTGGCAAAACTTTAATTAATATAATTGTTGAAAGAAATGCAACCAAGGTACCAGAGTAGGCTAGCAATGAAACACTGAAAGATATTTAACAGGTATATTGCTAAGTACATAGAGAGGGGAATTCTTATGAAATAACACGATGATCATGTTGGTTCCATAAAACAAAACGTTGGCGCGTTCTAAGTTCAAAGTGCTGCCATCTAGTTCTAACAATTGTAACTATAAAAAAACTATTATTCCTCCGTAGTATACATACAGGTCGGTCAACGAATGCTGGCGCTGTCAAATTACTCACACTAATGCAATCTCCCTATTACTATTACACAATGTATAAATAGTTGCAAATACAAAACGATAACTGTCTCCTTCATACTCATAAGCTTGAACGCGCGCGAGAGAGAAAGACAGACTTTTCAAGATGCGCATGCAATGTGACGTCACGCCGCGCTGTTATTCACAGACACTACACAAGCGCACGTGTGAATGTGTTGTACATGCCAGCTTTCGGTAACAGACCTGTACTACTTGTGGCGGTAAAAGCATCGAAGGTTCTCCACATAATTCGTACACCAATGGATTTTTCTGTTCAAAAAATATATATGTGTGCATTTAAAACACGTGCTTAACGGTGAAGGAAAACATCGTGAGTAAACCGGCATGTCACAGAACCTAAAGTTCGAAAACATGTCAAGTGCACGAAGGGAGCCTCTTCGAGGCGCACTTGAAATTTTTTCACCACTCTGGTTCGAAAGAACTATTGACACGATAAGAAGAAGAAACCCTAATTATGTCCCTCTATATCTTGGCCAGAGTTTTCCGGCCACCATTATGCCTAGATCACACGTACCGAGTACTCGGCCGAGACTGTGAGAGCTTACATCACTCGCTCAGCCGAGCACTCAGCGCTATGTTTATACGTACCGAGTACTCGACCGAGAGCACTGTCTCGGCCGAGTACGGTACGTGTGATCTAGGCATCACAATGCAGCAGCTAGTAATTTGAATTTGTTTCAGTGGAACAGCCAGTGCGGGAAGCTCCCTCTCCTAAAGTGGTCGTCTGCCCGGCGCTCGATAGTGGCGACGAGTTCAGTATGGACTGTCCCGAGTATGAAGACCCTGTTGTAGCGGTCACTGTACGTTCACCAAACTACTACTCGGGCAAAATAACATGACACCTGGCTCGAATGACGAAAATAAATTATTTTTCACCTCTCATGCTCGTAAAGTTCAACGTGCATGCTTTAGGGGGAGTAAATCTGCATTTTAGGCCCTAGAGCATGACTGTGTCTATTTTTAAAATAACCAAATGGGCGTTCATTTCAGTTTTGTTGTTAAGTCTCCTCGCTATTGAAGTGAAAAATCTTGTGTATACCTTGGTCCTGAAGCCCAGCTTGCTTCAGGCCCTTGGTATACATATAACTATTTTAGTCCGTTAGAACTCATAAAAAAAGACCTGTACTATCTATGCTTCCACTGGGTGTGGTGTGACGATCAAATTACAACGTTCCAAATTTTTATACGATCGATAAAAAATAGAAAGAGTCACAGTTAATTTTTAAATTATATCAGGGTTACCACAACCGCGACGAAGCAGACATCTGCAAGCATTACAAGGGAGGCCCCGAGAAGACTTGCTTCAAGGGAGCGCGATGCAAGAAGAAGCATTTACTGAAACATCCCGGTAAGTTCTTTCTTCATACTAAGGTATGATATCTATACCTACTTATTTCTATACAACATTAGTAATTGTTTATGCGAAACCTGAAATTAGTTTGCTCAGAATCGACAAGCAGATCGATTTGCACGCATTAAGGCTAATCCGCAAATCCAATTCCATACAAAATGTTTCGGACAAATACTCAAAAAGTACGCCGTATTATATTAATTTCTTCACACTATTCGTTTCGTCCATGTTTTTTGATTTCGTCAACAAAAAAAGTGAAAGGTTTCATACTTTAATTTAGATTTTATACGTGTTTTAAGTTAGTAGGGTTAATTTTAAAACACGTATAAAATCTAAATTAAAGTATGAAACCTTTCACTTTTTTTGTTGACGAAATCAAAAAACATGGACGAAACGAATAGTGTGAAGAAATTACTATAATACGGCGTACTTTTTGAGTATTTGTCGGAAACATTTTGATTGGAAATTGCCTTGAGGATTCCCCTTAAACTAAAGGTAGAACATACTTAGGACACCAATTTATTTAAGACCATGTATTGTACTTGTGTTTTGGCAAATAAATTATCTTTATTACCAAGTTAAAAAAATAAATAAACTAACCACTGTTAATTTTTAAACAAATCTCTAAAACAAAATTATTTATTATAAATTTTTCGTGATAAGAAAAAAAAATATAAACGGGTATCGGCTTACGCATAAACAAAATCTAACGGTTTGATTGTGTTGAGTAGGTTGTCCATGAAAAAGGTAGGACAACGAAGCAACGCAAGTATGGATTATCTCTGTGAGTTACGTTCTTAATAAAAAATAAACGGGTCTCGGCTGTCAGATAAACAAAAACTAACCGTACGTATTATATTATAAAAAAAAAACCTATTATTATAATCCCCTTTTTCTTAGACGGATGGACGTACGACCAAGTGGAAGTAGGCGGCGTGCCGGCGTCCGTGCCGCTACCGGCGCCCGGCATGTGGCTGAAGGCGCTCGTGACGTGCGTCGCGCACTTCGACCGCCTCTACGTGCAGTTACAGGGGGACAAGCCGCAAGGTGAGTGTTGGGTACTCAGATAGATAAACGTATCACAACGTATGACCAAATCGAAGTACTCAAACATACCGCCGAGTCGCGGCCACTGAAGAATGTATGGCCAGGCCACAACACTGCGTTGCGGCGTCGCATCTTCACGCAAGCAATAGTAGAACACACGGAGTGCGGTCCATGTCTCACTAGAAACTGAAACGTTGGTTAGCGTATTATCGTACGATGTCGTATCCCATGAAATTTTTGCGTTGCGACATCGCATCGCATTTCTGCGATGTTGTTTTTGCGATACGACGCCGCAACGCAGTGTTGTGGCCTGGCCCTATAGGTATATTATCAGAAGCTGGCATGAACAACACATTCACGCGTGCGCTTGTGCAGAGTCTGTATATAAGAGCGTGGCATAGTTATTAGATTGTAACGGGTATTTATCTCGCTCACCTCATCTATTTTTGAGGGTAGTTCCCTCATTTCACCGCTATAATTGATGTGTGGTAATCAAATGTCTACGAAAAACTAGAGCGTGGCGTGTCCCTGTTGTAACCTATCAAAATTATCATTCTAAATTTGCTAAAGTGTAGTGAAATTGCATTAGTGTGATTAATTTCACAGCGCCAGCTTTCATTGCGCGGCCTATAACAAACATTAAAAAAACTGAATTGAGTACCTTCCTTCTTTTTTGAAGTCCGTTGAATAATAAGCTTCTTAAGAGGCTATGTGAAAATTTGGAGTCGCTGCGTTTCATTCTTACTCAGTAACGGTACAGTTTACAAACTTGATGTTAATATGTGGTGATACTTTTCTCGGTAGATTCATTTTTTGAAATAGGCCCTTTTAAAATCTGATTTACATCCATCCTCCGAATTTAGAGAATATTTACGGTTTATTTTTATACTATTGAGTGAGTAATCACAGAACTTAGATAAATGTAAAAGGATTTTTGTATAAATTCAATACTTTTCAAGCAATACGATGTTTTATCATTTGTCGCTTACGTCCGTTACTTTTGAGCGACAAAAATCTATATCTAACCTCTTACCTCGGGGTAAGGTGTCTAATTGCGCTATCACTGTCTTACAATTCGGCAGCTGTCATTTCTGACAGTTTCACATATCCTCTTAACAACCCATCTAATTTCCACATATTGATTTATGACATCACCCCCGATTACGCACATAAAGGTTTTACGTGTAAAATATATTTTTACAGTGCACATTAATTCCATTTTAATGTACGCTAATAATAATAATACTATTACAATCTAGCCAAAGTAGGCCAAATGAGTAATTCAACTCTAACTTATTTTTATAAATTAAAATATCAAGAAAGTGTCCAATAGCACATTTCTTGCAGTTATAATTAACTTCTAATTTAAAAACACGTATAAAATCTAAATTAAAGTATGAAACCTTACTAATTTTACAATCGAATTGACACAACCGGAAAACATAGACGAAACTAGTGTGAAGAATTACTATAATACGGCGTACTTTTTGAGTATTTGTCCGAAACATTTTGTATGGTAATTTGCCTTGAGGATTAGCCTTAAGGGGAAGACACGCCGTTAATGTGTTCTTTATAAGTAGCACTGTCACTACACTATTTATTATAGTAAACTGCACTCTAGTGTAAACGAAAGGTTTCGTTCTTTTAAATCTTTTCACTATGTGTATACCTTGCTAAAAATAACTGTTTATTTATCGAAAATATGCAATTTCAATAATTATTTTATTGTACGTACCTGCAGAGGAGGTGCCTAGATTCGGTGTGGTGCTGCCGCCGATGACCTTGGCCAGTCTGCATCGAGACATGAACAGCCCTGCGACAGTTATGGCCTACAAACATCTGACGGTAAATTGGCTCTCATATCAATATCTGATTAATACTGCCTGTAAGTTCTTTGGCGGAATATACATGTACTCTAAGAACTAAACCTAGAATTAACTTAAAAAAAAACAAAACAATGAAAACAAACTAAAATTTTGAACCTTAAAAATTTACAACCAACCAAATTAACTTAGAATTTAACTTTAAGCAATAAGTAGGCGACAAACTGTCAGACTGACGAACACCAGGGAGGTGTTGTCTCGTTGAAAGCTGGCGATTGAATGGCCCCGGCCCTCCTTTTTTTTTTTTTTTTTTTCGGATGGACGTTTAATGCAGTTAGCCGCAGATGGCTGTTACTGCGTCACCGGACTCTCGGCGAGCGCAGATGGCGCTCTGCCTTAACCTGGCCCCGGCCTTTGCAGCGCGGCGCCTTTAATACTTTTCCGTGCGACTCATCGTGATATCGTCTACAATACAGTATACAGAATTGGGAGTGTGGCGGGAGGGAACGTGAAAATGTCGCATTCACGGCATTAAATTATTTTACAAAACTTGTATAACTTTGAGTGTTTATGTGTAAAAACGGTGGCTTATTATCCATTAAGTGCTCATGAACGTGTATAAGTGTTGGTGAATAGCGTAATGCTGTAAAACGTGTTGCCTCCAAAACTCCATAGAAGCCTCTAGTAAAGTCGCAACCACCACTACTTTACAGGGGCATGACTTGACTTAACGACTCTGACTGATGACAAAATAATCTCTCCATTACTTAACTGGCTATATAACTTTGATTTGAAACCAAAACCGAAGACCTTAAGTTCTTCGAAATAAAAAAAAAGTTGTTTGGTACAATAAAGAATTTTCATTCATTCTATATTACTTGTATGGTTGTACAGATGACGCCCGCCCCAGGCGAGATGGTGGCCGCCATATACCCTTTGGACGAATGCTGGTACCGCGCTAAAGTGCTGTCCGTCTCTCGCGCGGACCAGAGCGTTGAGGTATGTACTACCACAGAATACTAAGATGTACTACTCGGGCGAATGAACATGACACCTGGCTCGAATGACGTTTGTACAAAGTACAGCGTGGAATTGGATAATCTTGATAGAAAAGAGGTCCTGTAATACTTGGTAATGATAAGGCTTCGCAATTAGAGGAAGATGAAACACGGAGGGGACGCATCAAGTTTCGAGCCACGTGGCAGCCAGATGTCATGTTCATTCGCCCGAGTAGTATCGAATATACGTCACAGAAATTTATATTTACTTGGAAGACATATTCAGATTTCAGTTATTTAGATTTAAAACCTAAACTACTGTACTGATTTTGATGAAATTTCTTTTAAATTAAAACTACATTCCATCCAGATAATGTACGTAGACTACGGCACGCACCTTTGGGTGAAAGAGAACCAGATTCGTACCCTGGAGCCTCGGTTCGCGCGCCTGCCCACCCAAGCGGTGCAGTGCGTGCTGGCCGGCGTCACGGCGCGGGGGGCCGACTCGCAGCAGTGGGCGCAGGCGAAGCGGGCGCTAGCCGACATTGTGATGGACAAAATCGTGGATATACATGTGATGTAAGTACATACTGTTTTAAATGCTAGTGAAATGGACAACGTTGGTAATTTGCTGGAATATATATAAACATGTAGGTTGAGAAGCTTATCAGATCAAGAAATAGACTGCCCGGCTCAGAAATACACAAATTGCGAGGATTGAACACTAATAAAAGCGTCTAGCCAGAGTACGGTGATCAAGCGCGTATAGGTCGAGGCCCTTCCCTGCTAATTACCAGACTACCAGCACATAAGGTGGGTATAAGATGCCATAGGTGTTACCCTCGAGCCTCGGTTCGCGAGCTTGCCCACCCAGGCGGTGCAGTGCGTGCTGGCCGGCGTCACGGCGCGGGGGGCCGACTCGCAGCAGTGGGCGCAGGCGAAGCGGGCGCTAGCCGAAATTGTCATGGACCAAATCGTGGATATATGTGTTATGTAAGTACATACTGGTAGCTTTATGGTGATAGTGAAAAAGAACAACTGAAAATGTCTAGTTTAACATGTATGTTGGGACGCTCATGTATGTCAGTCCAACCGAAACCAAAGTACCAACCAAAAGTAATTCTGTAATTCTTTATTGTACACACAAACATATTAGAATACAAATCATAAAAGAAAAGACATGTACAAAGGCGAGCTTAACCCTAATAAGAGTTTTCTTCCAGCAAACCTTCTGAGGTTAGAGAGGGGCCATGGAAGGAGTGGGGGCGTATACAGTAATATAAATAATAATGGATAAATTAAAATTATGAAGAAGAAAATATATATAATGATTGAATAAATATATCTAAATACATATAATAAATACTACTAAGATATATACTTAATAAACTAGAATTAATAACTAATTCTAGTTTATTTAGACTAACTAACTTACTAAGACTACTTAACTACTGACTAACTTAGAAACTAAAAGTAAGTTAGGTCCAACCCTTTTATATATTATATTGATCTGCAAGCGAAATCGTGGGCAAAATGGTGTACACATAAAACGCAACTAGTGTTACACAAAACCTTATCCGACGTTCTCGTTGTTTCCAGTTCGCGCGGATTCGACGAACTGGTTGTGGAAATGCTGGACAGCTCGGAGCTCAGCGTGGAGGACCAACTGGCCAAGCGCGGATTGGTCGACCTCGTAGAGTACCAAATAACCCACGATGACGTCACGCAGCAGGTCGTCGTGCCGGCATAACCCTATAGAACTTTAGTACCTACCTATAAAGGCTTCGCCAAACAGAACGCGTACTTACGCCGCGTCAGGGCGTTAAGTTG
This sequence comes from Lobophora halterata, assembly GCA_932526365.1. Taxonomy (NCBI): domain Eukaryota; kingdom Metazoa; phylum Arthropoda; class Insecta; order Lepidoptera; family Geometridae; genus Lobophora; species Lobophora halterata. Next base: position 8,594,029 of record OW052012.1, read on the forward strand.
ACGCCGCGTCGCGCCGCCGGTTTAAAGGACACTGTAACTAGTTAAGTTTGCTAAACCTTTCTTCAAATTTAGTATCACTCTGTTGATATAGAACTTATCTTTATGTTGAACAAAGTTTGTAGTTTATTCTATTTGTAAAGTTATTTCAAACTTGTATCCCAATATTTTAGATATTTGGGTTTTACTCAAAACTCTTTATTTTTCCAGTATTTGTGTAAATACGAGATGAATGTTATTGTTTGTTATGCAGAAATTGTTTATGGTTTATGGCTGTGTGTAAACGCACTATAGTGCACCTTAATGTTAAGGCTAACTAAGAGTAGTTGTAATCCGTCAGACCTATGCCTATTTAGGATTCACGTAGTCACTACTTTAGGATTTATGTTTATTTCGTAGTGATCAAACCCTAAATTGAATTGATTAAATAGGTAATTAGGTTCGATAAATTAAAAACCGAATAATTGGTACTGATTGATGTATTTACCGTATCGCGTTTGAACCGAGACTGAATGCTTTACAATAATAAGAATGTATGCTTTACAAGAGCTGTACAGATTGACTTATAGTTAGTATTAGAGTATAATGACGTATTGAGTAACAGCTTATTAAATAGTAATTAAACACATTATGTAGTTACGCTACACCTAGATCACACGTACCGAGTACTCAGTACGTATAAACATAGCGCTCGGTGCTCGTCTGAGCGAGTGACGTAAGCTGTCACTGTCGCGGCTGAGTAACATTTTACTGTCTCGGCCGAGTACTCGGTACGTGGGATCTAGGCATTAAAGGCACCTGTCCCACCGTCGACGAAGATGCGACTAGCTATAGAGTATTTTCTCACTCAAGAAATGTATAACAAAACTCGCTGATCGACGCTCGCTTGGCGGGCAGAACACTCGCTGAAAGACTCGCTTGGTTATGAGCATACCGGCAAGTGACTGGATAGTTCACCCCGCTTATAATCATAATGGCCATCTTTACCTTATTTTATTGTGTATAAATGCTGTTTATTTTCTATTTTCTAAAAGTAAAACCCTGGTCGCACTCTCGTATACGCTAATAGAGCAGCGACAAAACTATCCCGAAGTACTCACTCACTCGTTTCTCGCTCAAAAACGCGCTTCTAGTTGCTAGCTCTACTCGCTTCTTGCCAATAGTCGGCGGTAGTACAGATGCCTTATACAGACCTGTACTTGACAAGAATCATCAATTATGACTATGATTTGATAACTAAGCAGATAAATAAATTCTAAATCACGACTCGATTTTTCAAAATTGATTTACGTGAGTCTCATACCGCAGAAAACCCATACAACGTAAATGGCCATGGTGATGTAATATTTTAAGAAAATCGAATCGTAATTTCGAATGTGTGACGGGCCTAAGGCTGGTTTTACACTGACGGAAAAAAGACGTGAATGCGTTTCAGGAATCTCACATATGCGGTTTTTTATCTAAATGATCAATATTATGAAAATTAGATAGCAGATTTCAGGCTGCGAGTGTACTAAATTTAATTTACTTTATAAAGCGCTTATAAATCTATCCGAAAAAAAAAAATACCTGCAAATTCCATTTAGTACCTATACCTACTGGTTTTTTAGCCAGTTAAATTCAACATTTCAGGTAAATACCTAATAAATGCTTAGGGCATTGATATTTGAGAGTAAATTAGTACTTTAGAAAATTAAATAAGTTTTTTTTAGCTTCATACAAAAATTTACAATTACATAAAAATACAGAATTGCAGAAAAAATGAAATTATTTAAAATGTCAAAAAAAATTGTTTGGGACAAAATCCAAGTACCTACTTACAACTTTTGCCAAGGTATCATAATAATTAAACCGGGTACGAGTGCATTTCTTTTAATTTTTTTAATAATTTTGTAACTTTTTGTATTTTTTATAAAAACTTTTTTAAAAATCTGGGTAAGTATACTTAGAATAATTTTAAATGAATATGCTATTGACGAAATTATCGATTTCCAATTTAAAATATCAATTCTAGTAGTTATCCAAACTTTATCCAAATTCTCAATCTGTATGTACTACGTAACTAACAATAATACTGATAAAGAATATTACTTTTTGGAGGTAAAAATAGATTTTCAAACGATTTACATATCTTTAAGAATATTGTGGTATCGATTTTAGAAATCTCTAATAAACCCAAGGGACACATAGATGTCTACTGTTTAATTAATAATAAATATTTTTTATTATGGAGAATTTTTATTTATTACAGACAGCATTTTAATTATTATGAATTAGGAACATACCTACAAACAAAATAAAAATAAATTATCCAGCTTATCTACACCTTACTAAGGCACTTTCTCTTACCATACATCTAAGAACATAATAAATCAATTTTCGCACAGGTATGTAGATCTTCAGTGCGGTTCCAGGCTAGCATATTTTTTTGGCCGTATAATTGGCAAAACGCGCGTATGCCGGCGTTTACGCGGGGGTTTTTTCTGACGAGTGTCCGCAAAAAACAAAACACGAGCGACGAATCCGCTCGGTTAATCCGCTAATCTGAAACCTCACTAAGTAACATGAATAAGTTATTTTTTATGAAAACTGAAGTGTTAAAAAATCCTTCTGTTGTGCTTGAAACCATTTCCATTCTAAACATTTATAAACTTTATGAAGAGGTTGTTTAATTTGCTTTTTAAATAAATGAATAGACCCATAATAACACAGATAATACTTAGTGAATACTAAGTAAATCTAAACTTGGCTCTAAACAGTCTGAGAGACAATACTTAGTTAGAAAAAACTTATTAATAATTAAACATTGAACACTCCAGGCAAGAAAAAGTTTATCATAATCATGCATGCATTTGTATAACAACTAGATAATTACATACTAGCTTAGGACTTATCAAAAACGACTAGACATGTTCTATCACTGGCTTTAGCTACTTACAACAAGCTAAAGGCATACAATTGAGATTTAAAAAGTATTTTAAAAACTTCTATCAGAGACAAAAAGCTTTGGCAGTTCAGATTCCAAACGAATAACTCTGACCATAGATGTCAATCGCCAATTATCGTACGGATTCGCTTTCTTTGGTGTGTATGATTCGGGTGGGATAAAAGTGCTGTAATAAGAAATTAACTCATGGGATTGATCACCATCCAGATCTGCAATCATAAGGGACTTTTCTTGATATTCCAAATCTGGTTGACAAATTGGTAACGGTACATGAGTATCAACAGGACCTCGAGCACAAATCTGAACAATATCCGTCTGACTCACATTTACATTGTGCGTTTGAAGTCTATCGAAAGACACCAGAACAATTCTCTCTGATATGTCATGAGCTGTAAATTCTGGATACTTAATGAAGGATGATATAGACTCCACATTGATTGATGGGCGGTAATTAAATATATCGTAATTGTTTTTAGGACTTTGATTCTGTATATTGTTGTATCGGACTTCATCGACTCTCTGTGCACCCTTGGCAAGGTGTGCACTGTTCCACTGTCATAATTTCAATACAAATCCTCGTATGGAGTTCGCAAAAGAGAATGAGCTGGGACGCATTGCATAAACATGGTTGGCTGCATACTCCCAACTTACATTAGTAGTCCCATTCCTTTCGAGCATGAGCTTCAAATTAACTCGACAAGAGTTTGGGCATTCACCAGAATTTTCCACTATCAGTTTTCCTGGACCATTTGTAAATAGTTCCCTTGTATTTCCAATGCTCTTTTTCAGGCTCTGGTTGATTCTTTTAGATACGGGTACTGAGGATGGTGTGTGACTGACAGTTTGATCCAACTTTAAAAGTTTTCTATACAGCATAGGGTATGTTATTTGACGTACAGCCTCAGAAGTACCATTCTTACAGATGTATGTAATCATTTCTGATTCAGTGAGAAGTTTCACAGATAGACAGTCTTCAACTGTCATTGGCTCTCCAATAATTTTGCCAGTTAGTCCCGAGATAATTATTAGAGAATTGTGGTTTGCACTTGGGAGAACTGTTGCCACAGTGAGAAGATCATTCACCTTGTCTTTATCCATGTCTTTCATGATAACAGGGAAATCTATAGCTGCAATGTCACTGAACACCTTTCCTTGTCTATGGATGTACCAATAATAAGTTCCCGATAATGGGTTCAAAGCGGCAAGAAAGCCTTCTGATCCAGAGACAATGCAATCCTTAAGTTTGTCTTTGTTCACATCAATAAGATGGCAATTTATCTCGGTAGGTATTCTACTTTCTCTAGTGTACCATCCGACTTTACCAGAGTTCCCGACAATGAGTAAAACTCCATTTACATTTTCATTATTTTTATCTTCCAGCTTCATGTGGTTGCCGCGGTAGATAAATATCAGATTTTTCGTGTTGGAAATGGCTCCATCAACTACCTGGACGGCTCCGGAAAGCTCTATCTCATCATAAGGCAGTTCCCAGCTCGTGGTTTTGTCGTGCCACTCACCAGGGCAGCTTCCGACTTCCGAGCAAGGAATCCCCCACAGAAAGATCACGACGGTGAACACACACATGAGGATCGAAGCGATAAAGGCGCATCGACGTGGAAACGACATCTTATTGGACATATCTGACTGCAGAAAGCTCACGTTATCCATTGTACTTTCCATTGTATTCAGGTTGGTGTTGAAATCATCCATGTCGCTAATGCTATAGTTTTTCGACGACTGTAAGCCGCTGTTGTAATCTAAATTGTTGCAGCTGTCTCCAGCTTTGATAGTAGCATTTTCTAACTTGTGGTCGTCCTCAGATTCGGAATCGGAGAGAATTTGTTTGAGCGGTGAGTAGATGCCGCCAGGACCGTTTCCTGACATGGTACGGTAGTAGTTTTAAAAATAATTCACATTGTAATTGTGCACTATTTATTGAGATGGATTTTCGACTGGATGAAAACAAATATGCTTTGATTATATACTCTATAGATAGAGTGACAGCGCACCAAAAGTGTCGATTTTAGCGATCATCAGTATGTAGGTCGCATTCAAAACACTTTTTGGCGGGAACATGAAAAATGGCGTATTGGCGGCATTAAATTAATTGACAAAGCTTGTATAACTTTGAGTGTTTAAGTGTAAAAACGGTGGTTTTTTATCCATTAAGTGCTCGTGAACGTGTATGCGTGTTGGTGAATAGTGTAATGCTGTAAAACGTGACTTTTCGTGTTGCCTCCAAAACTCCATAGAAGCCTCTAGTAAAGTCGCAACCACCACTACTTTACAGGGGCATGACTTGACTTATCGACTCTGACTTAGGACAAAATAATCTCTCCAATTACTTGACACTGGCTAACCTTTGATGTGAAGCCAAAATAGAAGAACATAGGTTCTTCGAAAGAAAAAAAAAAAAAAAAACTTGTATATACTTGTGTATATACTATGTAATGTATCTAGAATGCCGACTCACACGAAAACCGCGAGCCGAAAGGGCTAGAACTAGTAAGGAGTGTGTCTCGTTCTGTAGGGCGACCATAATTTTTGAACTTTGAATATTTCATTGTTACATTCATTTTCACATTTCTTTTTTCAACAAGCAACCAAGGGAAAATTCAATCTGCTCAATAAGATAGCAATGTTATATACATACGTTACTTTGCATTATTGTTTTAAAATTATATTATACATAGGTACATTAATATATCAACAAAAAAGAGGGCGGTGCGCCGCATTCTAGTGCGGTATATCTGATTCAATGGTTTAATACTGTTTCTTTCGAACAGTAATTATTTTTCTCGGCAGTTAGGTACCTAACCTACATGAAAGCGACTGTACTAAACCTTTCAAATGAATCTGAATAATATATTGAGCAAAACGTCTAATTTCGAAAATTGACCCACTTATTTCATAAATTATGGCCATGTTAATTTTAATTGTATGCTGGCAACTGTGTGAACGAGACACACTCCTTAACATGTGGGTCTCTATCAAGGATCTGAATCCTTATATTTAGATTTAATTAAAAAAGAACTTTATTTCCAAGATATAAGGTTCAGAATTCTTAATCCGTCAATAAAACAAAATGGCGATTTAGCTCTCTAGATACATAGTGTAGAAGCTCTTTGGTCGCATTACCCTTAGTGTCAATTGAGACATCGGTCAAAAAAAGATTAAAAAGAAAAAATGTGTTGCCAGTTCTCAAAAGCAAGATTCCCTATAAACTAAACGATACGCGAGTTTCTTAACTACGGCGTAAGGCTAGGTCTACATTACTGCCATCTTACGTAATAATAATTTCATTAACAACCAAAATTGTGTAACTATGTTACTATAAAACGAGCTGCTATCGACGACTAAATTTATCAGATACAATAGAAGTACAGACGTGCGCCTGTCTAATATTCAATCGGTCAACCGATTAATCAATTAAACGGCCACCCTTTCAATTTTAGACTCATCTAATCCGAGATACCAGGCATAGTTACTATGTAATGATGTAGTTATTATGAGAGAGGCTTTTATTTAACCACGTTTTTATAAAGTCATCTGTCCTTCCGGGTTGAAACTTGCAACTAGGGCTTTCAGTCTCGATGACTTTCTGAGTCCCGGGAAAAAGAAATCGAGACTCGATGCGGTCTCGAAATTCCCGGGAAAAACGAGACTTTCGAGACTAATTTAATAGTACATAAAGGCACACTCATAGGAATGGCATTTAGGCATTTTATGGCGTATTAGCGAACACATCACAGTTTAACTTTACAATCCAGTATTTGATGATGTTCGGTGATGTCCGATGTTCCTGATTTATCAAAATTTGCGTTTTTCTTCGAAATGGTTCCTCATTATACACATACACACACAAACCAACGAAGGTACAGGGGCCGGAGTCTCTTCATTTGATTACAACATTAACATATCAATGACTCTCGATATGCACAGCGCCATATTCCAATGCGAATGTGTAGCGATCACCGAGGCAGCAAACACCATACTTCGGAGGAAAATCGAAAATCAAAAAATACGAATTCTAACCGCTGTACTATGCTATACTAAAAGCACTAGATAGCAATACTTGCGACTCAATGCTCGTTAACGAATGCCACCGAGCACTGGAGAGAATAACCCAAGCCAACCGAATAACACTCCAGTGGATTAAGGGGCACAGTAACTCATTAGGGAACGACGCCGCAGACGAGTTGGCTAGAAAAGGATCTGAGACTGGAAGGGAAGGATCATCTCCCTTCCTACCACAACCCTTTTCTCAATTGCGAGCGTGGATACGCAAACATACAAAGACACAGCACAGTGAGCGCTGGCTGCAAACCAAGAAGTGCAAACAATCAAGAATTGCCTTTCCGTCAACTTGCACCACGTCTAACTAGACGTTTACTTAGTTTAAAACGACCAGATTTAAGAATCATTGTGGGTACTATCACAGGACATTGCCTGCTTAACAAACATCTGCACAACATTGGAAACACAGACAGCCCAGCTCTGTGTTTCCAATTTGAGCAGCTCTGTAGAGGCTGTTTGACCGAGGATGAAACGCCCTACCACGTAATCCTGGAATGCGTGGGAGTGGCAAAGCAACGAGAGGAAATCCTCATAAACCCGAGGTCACTCCGCGAAGCCTGCGAAGAACCCAGGAAACTTATGTGCTTCTGGGCGGAGTTAGGCTGGCTAAACTATAAGTCAGGAAATCCGACGCACAAAGGACCAAAAGAAGTCCAATTGCGGAAAAGGGTCCATTTACATTTACATTCATTCCACACATATTTTTTTTTTTTAATTTGCCCTTTTTGGTAAGCTAATGTCATAAGACCTATACCACTATGTCTTATCCTTGTTTTAGATTATACTAAGGTCTACTCTACACTGAATATTGTTAAGATTTTTATAAGTATCGAAAGTCTCGTTATTCCCGGTACCGAAACCATCCAGTCTCGAGTCTCGAAAATAACGAAAAATCGTCGAGACTCTCGAAATTTTCGAGACCGAGACTCCCGGGATGAAAGCCTTACTTGCAACACAAATTTCGAGCACTTCCCGGTTGGCGATCTAGCTGCAACTTTCAGGGTAGCTCACAACTTAATGACACCGCATTCTAAATCTATTTATTCCCATGCAATGCTAACCTAAGCTCAAAAAACCATTAAAACCGCTATATCTCGTAAAGGAAGCGAGATAGAGCAAAAATAACACATTTTACGGGTTTCCTAAAGGGGAACACTTATTTATGACAAATCGATCGAGAGATTCGCAAACCAGAAAAGATAACCTTTTTAGTTTTTTTTATACTTACTATAAAACTTGCTGCTATCGACGACTAAATTTAGCAGTTACAATAAAATTACAGAAGTGCGCCTGCCGGTATGTCTGTCCGTCGAGTCTGTCTATTAGTCAATCAGTTGATTAAACGGCCACCCTTTCAATTTTAGACTTCTCATATCCGAGATACCAGGCATAGTTACTATGTAATGATGTAGTTATTATGAGAGGCTTTTATTTAACCACGTTTTTATAAAGTCATCTGTCCTTCCGGGTTGAAACTTGCAACACAAATTTCGAGCACTTCCCGGTTGGCGATCTAGCTGCAACTTTCAGGGTAGCTCACAACTTAATGACACCGCATTCTAAATCTATTTATTCCCATGCAATGCTAACCTAAGCTCAAAAAACCTTAAAAACCGCTATATCTCGTAAAGGAAGCGAGATAGAGCAAAAATAACACATTTTACGGGTTTCCTAAAGGGGAACACTTATTTATGACAAATCGATCGAGAGATTCGCAAACCAGAAAAGATAACCTTTTTAGTTTTTTTTATACTTACTATAAAACTTGCTGCTATCGACGACTAAATTTAGCAGTTACAATAAAATTACAGAAGTGCGCCTGCCGGTATGTCTGTCCGTCGAGTATGTCTATTAGTCAATCAGTTGATTAAACGGCCAACCTTTCAATTTAAGACTTCTCTAATCCGAGATACCAGGCATAGTTACTATGTAATGATGTAGTTATTATGAGAGAGGCTTTTATTTAACCACGTTTTTATAAAGTCATCTGTCCTTCCAGGTTAAAACTTGCAACACAAATTTTGAGCACTTCCCGTTTGGCGATCTAGCTGCAACTTTCGGGGTAGCTCACAACTTAATGACACCGCATTCTAAATCTATTTATTCCCATGCAATGCTAACCTAAGCTCAAAAAACCATCAAAACCGCTATATCTCGTAAAGGAAGCGAGATAGAGCAAAAATAACACATTTAACGGGTTTTCTAAAGGGGAACACTTATTTATGACAAATCGATCGAGAGATTCGCAAACCAGAAAATATAACCTTTTTAGTTTTTTATTCTTACTATAAAACTTGCTGCTATCGACGACTAAATTTAGCAGTTACAATAAAATTACAGAAGTGCGCCTGCCGGTATGTCTGTCCGTCGAGTCTGTCTATTAGTCAATCAGTTGATTAAACGGCCACCCTTTCAATTTAAGACTTCTCTAATCCGAGATACCAGGCATAGTTACTATGTAATGATGTAGTTATTATGAGAGAGGCTTTTATTTAACCACGTTTTTATAAAGTCATCTGTCCTTCCAGGTTAAAACTTGCAACACAAATTTTGAGCACTTCCCGTTTGGCGATCTAGCTGCAACTTTCGGGGTAGCTCACAACTTAATGACACCGCATTCTAAATCTATTTATTCCCATGCAATGCTAACCTAAGCTCAAAAAACCATAAAAACTGCTATATCTCGTAAAGGAAGCGAGATAGAGCAAAAATAACACATTTTACGGGTTTCCTAAAGGGGAACACTTATTTATGACAAATCGATCGAGAGATTCGCAAACCAGAAAATATAACCTTTTAAGTTTTTTATTCTTACTATAAAACTTGCTGCTATCGACGACTAAATTTAGCAGTTACAATAAAATTACAGAAGTGCGCCTGCCGGTATGTCTGTCTATTAGTCAATCAGTTGATTAAACGGCCACCCTTTCAATTTAAGACTTCTCTAATCCGAGATACCAGGCATAGTTACTATGTAATGATGTAGTTATTATGAGAGAGGCTTTTATTTAACCACGTTTTTATAAAGTCATCTGTCCTTCCAGGTTAAAACTTGCAACACAAATTTTGAGCACTTCCCGTTTGGCGATCTAGCTGCAACTTTCGGGGTAGCTCACAACTTAATGACACCGCATTCTAAATCTATTTATTCCCATGCAATGCTAAACTAAGCTCAAAAAACCATTAAAACCGCTATATCTCGTAAAGGAAGCGAGATAGAGCAAAAATAACACATTTTACGGGTTTCCTAAAGGGGAACACTTATTTATGACAAATCGATCGAGAGATTCGCAAACCAGAAAAGATAACCTTTTTAGTTTTTTTTATACTTACTATAAAACTTGCTGCTATCGACGACTAAATTTAGCAGTTACAATAAAATTACAGAAGTGCGCCTGCCGGTATGTCTGTCCGTCGAGTCTGTCTATTAGTCAATCAGTTGATTAAACGGCCACCCTTTCAATTTAAGACTTCTCTAATCCGAGATACCAGGCATAGTTACTATGTAATGATGTAGTTATTATGAGAGAGGCTTTTATTTAACCACGTTTTTATAAAGTCATCTGTCCTTCCAGGTTGAAACTTGCAACACAAATTTTGAGCACTTCCCGTTTGGCGATCTAGCTGCAACTTTCGGGGTAGCTCACAACTTAATGACACCGCATTCTAAATCTATTTATTCCCATGCAATGCTAACCTAAGCTCAAAAAACCATAAAAACCGCTATATCTCGTAAAGGAAGCGAGATAGAGCAAAAATAACACATTTTACGGGTTTCCTAAAGGGGAACACTTATTTATGACAAATCGATCGAGAGATTCGCAAACCAGAAAATATGACCTTTTTAGTTTTCAAAAATCTTCGTAAAACGTTGATTCGTTTCTAGGACTGACTATAACAAACAGATAGACAAATAAAGATTAATATAAATTAAACAAAATATTTAATTTAGATAAAACAAAAAACCACGTTTTAATGGATAAAAATATATATAAGATTAAAGGGTTTACCTATGAACTTATTACTTTTTTCTGTATATTGTTACCTACCCGTAAATTAACCATTATTAATATAAACAATAAAAACTTTATTAACATTTTATGCAAGATTTTTATTCATCATTATCATCATCATCTCAGCCAGGTAGGACCCACTGCTGGGTATAGGCCTCCTTTCGCTTTAGCCAGCCTCCACGATCTTGTGCATCTCTGATCCAGGTAGGTAGTCAAAGTATTTTAATGGACTACCTAAGAAACCGCCTATTTAGCTAGAAGATGCAAAACCCAAAAAAAAATTACATATATATAAATATATGTTCTTTGTTTACGAGGTTCAAATGAAAGATAGTGGGTCAAGTTGATTTATATTTTGTAACTGAACGGTAGGTACAGATTCTAACTCAAAACTACTAACTCCATATTTCCCAAAAAGTTGCGAAATATGTCAATAGTTGGTAACTTTGCTCACGCATTCATAGACAATTAGTAAAATACTGACAGCTGACTGAAGGATGACAGATGATTATTATGTGGTCATTTCTCTTGTTCTAAATGTCGTTGTCTTCGACCTCTTTATTCGGGAAGTACGAGTACAGGTTGAAAGAACTTTTTCTCCTCACCGTAGCTTCATCTTGGGAAGTGGCTTCTTCCAACTCTCCAGAGTCACGGAGCATAAGCTATTGTGATGCCAGCCAGACATATATCTATCTCTACATATTATATTACTATATAAAACAACGCCCTGACTGACAGACCGACTGATTAGTCATTGCGGAGCCAAAACCACTGAACTTGGGAAAAAATCTGTCGAAACAGGACGTCAAAGTTTTAACCTGAATGCTTCTTATACATACTTTTATACAGATACTTTTCACTTTAAGAACATGAAAAATCAACATTCTAACCAGTTACCAGGATTGGAATCGAAAGTGCATGCATGCATACCTATAAACTCTTTATTATTTTTGGAGTTTGCGGGTGCTTCTTTTCGTAATAAAATACAAATTTTAAGGGCAGAGTGTATTATTTTTGTATAGGTATAAATTATTTGCAGTTCTTTTCATACAATACTTCAATACGTCTACAAACGTTACATGATTATAATAAAATGTCACACTTATTTAGTTGGTGCTGTACCTTACAAAATGGTGTAAAAATAAATATACTTGGAGAATGGAGATACAGACTAATCAATTTAACTTACTTTGAGGCTGATAAGGTCAGACACAATTTTCATAAATATTATACATACGACAACCAAGGTAATTTTATCTTATTGAGATTATAAAAGGTAGGTAGGTATATTTCAGTCTAAGAATGCACTACCCTTCACTATCGCCATCATACAAATGCTCATAATTAAGACTGATGAGACGGCAGGTGGAGTAGAGCCTTGACAAAATGGATGGGAGGGAAATCGCAGCGTTGAGCGACCACCAGCCCGATGGATCGATGACATCCGCAATATTGCAGGATAACACCTGGATTAGAGCCACAGAGCATAGACCAGACTGGATTTAATGGAGGAGGCCTATGCCCAGCACTGAGCTGTTATAAGTAGCGGCATGGATTACTGCCCATGGTTATTGTATGTGAAGTCCCCCTCAGGTACCTTACTATTTACTTCTGCGCAGTAACGGTCAGCGCTTAAATTACGTGCCGCTACTTGTACTTCTTGAGGATGATGAAGACTGATAACGCTAGTGGAGAGCGTACATTTTTGAACTTAAGATACATGCATGCTTAAATTATTTAAGTAAAAGATCACAAGATAAACTCTTGTTATTTACACAAAGCAAAAAGTATCATAACACGACCCACCACATTGCAAGACAACTAAAATTAAAAAATAAATAATTATTTACATGTTCAGCCTCAAATAATCTTCTAAACTCAACTGTGATTCAAATTAAAGTTTTGATGGCACTTATTAAGACCAATCAAATGCCAGTTTTAGTTATAGATTTCAGCAGACCAAACAGATAGGAACAAAGAAAAACCTAATTACAATCTTAACCGAGAATAAATAAAATATAGTTATCAATTATTCTATAACTAGTGTGATGATTTCTTAAGTCGACGGACAAGAATAGGCAATAGTGAACCAACGAATTCGCTTAAATAACATCAGCAGCGGTACATGAAAAACTACAATTCGACGCAAGCGACAAACATAATGAAATTACATGATATATTAACATTCAAGGAATCAGTCTTGCGTTCAAAAACATCTATATACACAAATCGGCAAACTGCGAACATTTCACTAAATACCATAGTTGAGTCCCGTTATTGAAATACTTAAAAAATACAGATTATTCATAAATAAGAAGGATCCGGCCTTCTTGAAACTATTTGTACAATGCAATTTAATTAGATAAATCATATTCCTAGATCACACGTACCGAGTACTCGACCGAGAGTAAAATTTTACTCGGCCGAGACTGAAAGCTTACATCACTCGCTCAGCCGAGCACTCGGCGCTGTATATACGTACCGAGTACTCGGCCGAGAGCACTGTGGCCGAGTACTCGGTACGTGTGATCAAAGCATTAGACTGAGTAGGGGTATTCTCCGAGATAGTCTATGAGCGTGGAAGGGAGGGGTAGAAGTCTATGTTTCGGGGCGCACCAGAGTTTCGGGGTCAGCGGATCTGAATCCAGCGTTTTATGGATGGCGAGTCTTGCTGTGTGGAGTAGAGATGGGGGTGTTTTTCTCATGGGCGCTTTGAGGAGAACTGGGGAATGGGGACATCCCTCTCGATCCACCCACACTGTACCGGCGCCTCCGCGGGAGTTCGCCAATCTGGTGTAATGCTGCACCAGTTCCAATACGCAGCGGAAGCGAGGCATGTATCGGGCGAGGGGGCGGTCACAGTCCAACCTGAAATACAAATAAGAATATTAAAAAAATAATCAAGGTCTTCTTTCTTTCTCATCGTGTCACTAGTTCCTTCGAACCAGTGTGGTGAAAGGATTTCAAGTGCGCCTCGAAGAGGGTCCTTTCGTGCACTCGACACATGTTCTCGAACTTTAGGTTCTACGACATGCCGGTTTCCTCACGATGTTTTCCTCACCGTTGCGAGGACGTGGGATGCATATTTTGATTTTTTCGACCGAAAAAACCCATTTACGCATGACTCTCCCACCGGGATTCGAACCCGCGACCATCAGATCGCAAAGTAAGGACCTCATCCACTCGGCCACCACGTCCTCCATAATCAAGGTAAAAAAAATACAACAACCGGCTTCAATCGGACTGTTCTAGTGGCCACTGAAAAATCACAGGGAAGCAAAACACGCAATTTTGTGGTAATTGGTATCCATCAAGTAATATTCACAACCAATCAATTACACAATAATAACTTTACTTTTGTAATAATTCGAGCATTGCTATGGCTTTATTAATTAATGTCAATGGAAGGGCAGCAGTGCCTACAGCACACGTTTTTAACTTAGTGTAGGTACTGCGCAATATCAATGTATGTAGATAATGCCAGCCATATCAATTAAACCATTAATTGTTTATACACCACCATTTTTTAATTACCAAAAAAAATTTAATGGGCAATGCAGACAGGGTACTACGTTGCATCTGTGCAGTCAGAATTTTGGATTGTAACAAAATAGCAGAGTGACAGCAGAGCGAGTGCGGCGCCCGAGCCGATGTTTTGCGGGCTGGCTCGAGCTAGGTACCCGGGTCAGCCAAACGATGAATAAAACTTAAATTATTATCAATTAAAGGTACCGCCTGTGGCAAATCCATAGGAAAACGACTAACGGTAACAGTTATCCAATTTTAATCAAATTCATTTTGACAAAAAATCGACTTAATTTTTTCAAGTTTTTTTGCCGTATATGTGTTCAGTAACGGCAACTGACTGTGTATTTTTTTTATGGTGATTAAAATTTGACCGTGTATAATAAGTTTATGTAGATACTTAATTGTGCTTGTATTATTGTTTTTATAATAAATTATTTGAATCAAGGCGCGACCCCATTTGACGAGATCCGGCTTTCACATAAAATGATAAGTGTGATTCAGATTATGAAGAAATCCTAATAGTGTCATTAGAAGTGTTACCAGCATTTCTAGGTAGTTATTTCTAAAGACCTTCTCCAAGAATATACCTCACAAAGGCGTCTCCGAGTATTGTGATTCACAACACAATGCGTAGTAAGAATACCTAACACAAAGCGCATCACAGACGTAGCTATAATATATAAGAATATACCAAGCTTTAATATATGTATATTATAGAAAGCTACAATGCACGGAGTTGATGCTATAATATACCTATTTATGTAGGTTTATGTTTAGATATTTATGTTTATGTAAGTGTATGTATATATATATATACATATAACTAATTTAAACACGCCACCGTCATTATCTATTCCCATAATTCCCACCCATCCAAAGGTTGTCTGGAAGAGATTGCTTTTAGCGATAAAACCACCCATTGTGCTTCACTTTTTTTTTTCTATCTATGTATATATTTTGCCTTAAATTTCATTGATGGTCAGATTTATATGAATATGCCATAATAATAATTTACTGTATAGGTACGTTGGACACGTATAAATTATTACAGCTGCGTGTGCTCGAATATGTGTGTTCGAATATTTGTAAAGAAAATATATCGTTATACCTATGCCTTGCTTTGATGTATATTAATATATATTACAGCTACGTGTGTGATGTGCTTTATGTGGGTAAGTCGTGAGTCGTGACGTGGGCAGACCTAATGGGAAATGTTGACGCAATATCATTTCGCTGCGTGGGGTATGGAAAGAAAATATATCATTACACAAAAAACGATTAAAGATAGAAGTGTAATAAAACGAAATGAAGTGTAATAAAAACTATATAGAGTGGAGGAAACGCTGCTCTATTATCAAACTTGCTCTGGTTTAAATTTATTCTGGAACAATTAAGTACCAGCCAAATTATTGTATGGCATTTGACCTCTGATATGTATGATAATAACCGAGAAGAGATAACGTAAAAAAACGTATTAAGTAACCCACTATCTTTCCAATATTATAATGGCAAGTTTGTGAGGATAGATAATTGGATGGAGATTGATGTCATTACAAATTCAGTTAAGTGATATTTTGATATTTAGTGACCTTTGAGTTGTCAATTTCGTGATCACGGTATACCGAGATTGCATTCCCTACTAAATAAGTACTAATTCTTGAAATATCTTACCTAAAGAACCCCTGTTCGTAATGCAGCCGCACGGAGGTCGGTCCCCGCTCCGTCTGAACCGAGAGGGAGAATATGAAGTTCCTGTCGCCGGAATCCCGGATCACGAAGGAACCGATGCATGCGTCTTTGAGGAGATCTCGTGCCGCCTGAAAAGGTTAATAAACAAGGTTATACCACTGTGAGGTGTCGTCCTTTGGTTATTTATATACATGGTAGAAAAAAACAATGGGCCCTTGCCTTAAGATATATCATTTTACTTAGACATTCCTTTATTTTTAATAAGAAACAAAACTACATTCACAGATTTCTTGACAATTTTACCTAAACCGGGACTCGAACCAGCTAAAAATTTCAAAAAATGAAAAGTCGCCATATTATTCTATTAATTGATAGGATTATTTGTTCAGGATAATTGTTTGAACCTATGATTTTGAGTTCGTTGGATTTTGAAACATCGTATTTTTGGTCTGCCTAGTCTAGCTACCTGATTTCAGACTTCGCACACCATCTGCCTTATATAGTATATTAATATTACCTATTCAGAAAAAATTGATTACAAAATAAGCCTAGAAATTCAAATGAGTTGCTGAATTCTGCTGCTAATACTATTTTGTTCTGTATTTGAAGGGCAGCAGTTATTGCCCCAAAGTAGAAATGTTGCCGAGAATGAAAAGAACTTAGCTATTGCAAGAAATTAAAATAAAATTATTTTAATGACTCATTTGATCATTAATCTTGCAGATGTGGCTAAAATAATGATGCTCCTTTGTGATGCAAACAATACGCAGTTATTTTTAAAATTCAGACAGAACAGATCATGCAATGATATCATGCTAACTGTATATCATCATTGGTTATTTAAAGAGATAACGGATAGCCACTTTGAGCGGTTTGAGATTAGCGGATTCGCCGCTCGTGTTTTGTTTTTTGCAGCGCGTGTAAACGCGACAACGCTCGTTGTGCCGCGGGCTCCGTGAGACGCCTCATGCTACTGACACTCGCTAGAAAAATCCGGGCGTAAACGGGCGGTGGGCTTTTAAAGTTTCGCGAGTACCAATCCGCCCGTATTCGCGCGACAAAAATACGCTACTCTGAAACCGCACTTAGCTTTAAATTGTACCAAAATAAAGCTTAATTATCCGCAATAAAAACCATAAGTGGAATTCCCATCACTAACAAGTTTAATTGCAACGGTATGAGGAAACATTCTTGGCAGTTCAAACTATACAAATTCCTGAGTGGGAAATCTTTAATAAAGGCCAGTTACGTAATAGATGCTGTATTTTCTATAAAACATGATGTCAACCTTCATTGTTTAGTTGGCAACAGCTTTGCATATTTTTCTTAGAAATAACACATTGCTCTTTCTTTAGTGATATTTCTCGGAAAAATAAAGCCAATGTTCTCGATTTTCTATGGTAGAATAACAGACTGACTTCTGAGAAAGGCAACTTGTCAACACAATAATTTCAATTTAAGGCTTCATACCATTATACTCAGTTAATGCGGGCCAATTTTACAGTCAAGAGGCTTCGTATGGTCCCAATATACTATGCTAAGATTTCGTAAGATTATAATACTGTTGGCAGACTCCTTAGAGTCTTCTAAGCAACCTCTTTGATTGGAGTGGATTCGGGCTCATACATTTGAAATAAAAGAAGCGAATGGTATTGACATGGACGTCGTGTTTGCATGCATATTTTTCCTGTTCTTGATTTTATTGCTTTGGAAGATTATGAGCTATTTGTGTTTGTAAATCGTCTTTTAATCCATTTCTGGTATTTCCTAATATCAGAAGTGGGGATTCGAAGATCACATACCCACAGTTTGAGTTTTTTCTGTACAGGTCATCTGTACCTACTTTCCTCCTGACGAGACGTGGCGTGTGCTGGGCTGCTGGGCTCAAGATGCAAATCTTCCATTGAGTAATGTGTGAGCAATACCTACCTACTTATCAGCTTGCGTTGCGTGGTTTGGTGTTTTTGCAGTAAGTACGCTTGTTGTATTTCATTTGGGATAGAAAAATGCCTTTGTAAAACGGCTGCTATGAGTTCAGTTCCGTTTTATCGACAAATCTGTGCCGTTATTTGTTCAAACTGCTACCTATGCGTCTATGGGTAAATCATGTCCTACCCTAGCTATTCGTACTACGCTAATTTTCGTGTGATTCGCGTTAGAGATGTTGATGTAGTTTTGTGGCATCTTCGTACGGTGAGCGAGATACTTTTGCCGTTGTTGTACGAACGATATCATAAGGTGTGCAAAAATAATGATGTACCTACGTGAATCATGTTCCTGTCCAATGACGTGATCATTTTTCAAGAGTAAAGTTATAGCCAATTTCAGTGCATACTTTGTATAAAAAAGTGTTTCGAGTGTAGTGTTCCATGGCACCACGTACCTTTATGCTTAGATGTAAATGTGACTTAAAAGCACAACGATATTCTTTCCGAACGATTTTAATCACTAAAGATTGATTGTTGCATTAGCAGGTACCCCTTTCTTCTAATAAAGGTTTTGGAGCAAGTTTTAGGATCGACGAGGAGAAACTGAGCTAAGACGGTTGTAAGTAGTTGTTTTACTAGTCTGTCGTTATCAAGTTCCTACTTAGAACATTGTTCGTGTATATACGAGTTGCATTTATATGAATTGCTTTGAAATTATGTGCGTTGCTTGCGTAAGTATTTCTTTTTCTATAAGATAGAAGTGATATTTGAGGAACAGTACCTAACCCATCTATTGAGAAATTGTTCTTTACTTTGTTCAATAAAAACTAAGTACCAGGTACTAATCTAGATTTATCGTTGAAGCAGTGATGATAAAGTTGACCTATCTACATGTTTCTAGCAGGAAGACATGTTTATGGAATTGAGTGAATTTGTTATGTTTGGTTCACGTGACCAGCGGAACCCCTAAGTCTTGATAAGTCGATTTGTTGTGCTTTTTCCCATCGTCTAGCGCCCCTGAGTGCAACATGAAAACAATTGTTGTGACCACGCGCTTGGAATTGGCGCGCTCTATTTACTTTTTGTTGAACTTTTTTGTCCAAGGGTTCATAATGATTCCTACCCCGTTAGAAACACATCTAGGGCTAGAAAGCTATTATAATAATACTCAACGTTTCCGTTAGATGGCAGTTATAAGCGATTTTCTTTATTTCAGAATGTGGCTGTCAAATGTCAATATGCGGTCAGTGAACTGAGTGCGCTGGTTTTATTCCTGAAAATTGTAAATGAAACAATAATAGACTTTTAATGGTTTTATTTTGGAGAGATAAATTAAATGTAAGTATCTACGGTTTGTAGGACGCTATCTTACATGAAATAGTCATGGTTTGCAGCGTGGCTGCAGGTGGTTTCCTCTGCATTGTTGCACTGCCCTATCAGAGCATTGACACCTACGTTTGATAAGAAAGGATAGTCATCGGTTTCTACCTAGATAATATGCTGAATGGAACTCAAGGTTAAATTTTGAATCGAAGGTTGAGTTTCGAATGATGACTTTGGACGCAAAGTCAGCTTTTGAATTCTTCGTTTTGATGTCAGTTTAACGTTGATCACAAGTTTTATTTAATTCATGCTGCTGCTTTGGTGGCTTTGCTGTAAATTATGTATCGGTACTCGGCTGTAAGAAGTCAGAATATGCCGAACGGTTAAGACAACACGCATACTCTTACTCATATACCTACCCTTACTCTACCTCATAAACTCTTACATGCACTACATAATCGACATACTTATTACGCCTCATCAGTAACTAATGTTCTAAAAATGTGGCGATGTTTATTTGTGTGCATTTCTTGGAGTGTTCTGTTGCAGCTTACAGGTACATAACTATGAAAACAATCCATAGAATGTTACACGCAATCTATGTGATGATTGATCGCTTTGCAGTGAATTAAACAAATGCTTGATCAAGTCCATTGATAGCGAAATTAAATAAAATTACATTATACCAAAGAAGCAAGAGTACGTATACGATGCTTGTATGGAACAGAACGGTATCATGAGCAAGTTGGTCACTCTGTGCGTGTCCACATTTGGTTTGTGTTTTAATTTCAGTACTTAATAACTATTCTTCAATGTTTGCACTAGTAGTTATATTGCCCAGCGATGGTTTAATAAGATGAACAGTTGAACCAACATCAACTACTTGAACCAACCGTTTGATTAGTGAGTAACCGGTTTAGGTTGCTGGTTTTAAGTCTTTTTCGCATGAGATATACCTATTTGACTCGCTAAGCTATGGTAGAATGCATGAATGAGAATTTATTATCACATCAAGAAACATACAAGATATGGAGTATGTACAATGGGCTGCCTTATCACTAAGCAGCGATCTTCGCCAGGCAACCTTTGGGATGTGTGAGACTATGTATCTTAGCAATGGTGAATATTATTTGCGAAATAGTTAATGACATTCCTTTGACGTTTTCGAGATGTGGTGCTGGAGGCAAATGCTGCAAATACCGTGGACGGCGAAGTGCACAAATGTGTCAATCCTCAAGCAATTCAACATTAAGGATTGTCTCTCTACGATTTGCCACTGCCGTATCCTAGCCTACTTCGGCCACATTGCGAGACGAGGTGCAGAAAACCTGGAAAAACTGGTCATCGTCGTACAAGTAGAGGGGAAAAGTTCGCGTGGCAGATCTTTGATCAGATGGTCTGACCAGGTTAAAGATTCATTCTACAATATTGTGCAGGCAGCCAAATACCGGAACCGTTGGAGGCAGGCCGTCCGCACATACAAAATGGGTGATCACGATCTTCAGTTAGCAAGTACCGACTACAGAGAGTACCGTCAAACGGTTTCGTGATCATTATTCAAAATAAAAGGAGATATTTGACATATAGTGCTCGCATTATAATGAGCGTTTTGGTGTTTTAATTTTGTGCTGAAGTTGATTCAAGTTTTGGCTATCAGGTCACCACACCAGATCGTTATGACGTTCGACGTGGACTGAATTGAAAAACGACAGAGATACCTACAAATGTGAAACAGGTAGTAACAAAGTTATGGTAAATGGTGAGCCCTTACTATGACACAGGGCTGTCTAAGCTCTGTCTGTGTGCTACCTAAGTTCTGTCTGAGCAATTCAGAGTTTCTAAATAAGCACTACTACGATCTACGTGAGTACTATTTGAGTATGTCTACAAGAAGAATATTGTGGTGATGTATGAGAGTACTATCTGAGTATGAGTATGTCTACAAGAAGAATATTGAGATGATGCATGAGTGGTATTGAGTTGTTGTAGTGCTGTTGAGCGTTGTATACTGTTGCTGAGCGCTGTCTGAGGACTGCTGGAATATTTTATAGATGCCATTGTACGTTGTCTGAGGACTGCTGGAATATTGTCTGGATGTCGTTGTACGTTGTCAGAGAAGAAACGTTTTGCTGTTTGAGCACTTCTTGATCGCCTCACTCCATGTATCGCTTCCTAATTACTGAACCTTCTGGCAGCTTCTACTCCGCAATCTCCTGCCATTCGTTGACATTGAAGAAGAAACAACGGATGAAGAAAAGGAAGTCCTTCATAGACCAAATTTGGCCGGCGTAACATTTGCGGAACCAACTTTAAAGCCAGAACAATGCGCACTTGAAATGCTTTCACCACACTGGTTCGAAAGAATGAGTGACAAGATAATAAGAAGAAGAAGACTTAGACGCCGTGACTTAGAGTAAGCCGCTTCTGAAGTAGAAGTCAGGATCAAGACCGAGGCTCTACTTTTACTCGATTTTGAATTGTGAAGACATCACTTCTGCTGTTGGATACTGTTTGTGTGTTCTTTGCTCTGCGTGCACTCTACGTGGTTGGCACGAGGCCAGTGACATCAAGACATTTTTTGGGAGTGTTCCTGTGTTGTTTGAAAAGCCTTTTCGCGAAAGGTCATTGGGTGCGCTCAATGTTTTAAAAGCCTAAGCTAGCGAGGGTCATCAGGTGCGCTTGATGTTTGAAAGCTTCTCGGTAATGGCCTAGACCGAGAAGTCGTTGAGCAGGTGTAGTTGGCTGTTTTAGTAAGTTTGCTGGGCATGCTCGAGATCGAGATGTCAGCCACTTACTGAGGCTACACCGGTCAAAGTGCTCAGCGTTGAACTTTTGAATACTTCTGTGTCATTCTTGTGTACTTGTTTGTATCGTCAGGTGTATGAGATTATTTTAATGTTTCGTGCACTTTGGCAATTGATTATGTTTACGTAACTGTGAATTTCATTGCAGATTGGCATTGATGTACTTCAAGATCATCCAGGTCTTCCGCTAGCGTCGAGGTCAAGAGCAACTTGACAGTTTCTGCCAAGAGTCCAGGCAACAAACAGGGCTATGTTTTCATTATTTGAATCTAAGGAAACTTTGATTTGTCATTTGTATCGGTTATACATAGATCAAAGTTTATTTATATTCGCTTTATTGCTGTTCCACATTGTTCTACATAAGACAAGTAAACAGTAAATTGAATCCAGGGTTCGATTCCCGGACAGAGCCACAGAGACAGAGAGCTCTACTCTCAAGTCTGCTGATTATTACAGAGCGGTCAATGTTTGGTGTAGATCTACACCTCTCTTTTGTAACACCGCTCTCTCATTACAGACACAGCTGAGATACCTGTCGGGACGCCAGGGTGCCAGGAGAGGCCGTGTTGGCAGACTCCTTAGAGTCTTCTAAGCAACCTCTTTGATTGGAGTGGATTCGGGCTCATACATTTGAAATAAAAGAAGCGAATGGTATTGACATGGACGTCGTGTTTGCATGCATATTTTTCCTGTTCTTGATTTTATTGCTTTGGAAGATTATGAGCTATTTGTGTTTGTAAATCGTCTTTTAATCCATTTCTGGTATTTCCTAATAATACAATAAAAGAGTGCCTAGACAAAGCAGTACATTTTGCACCGGCTTTTGTAAATCAAAGTTCTATTAGCACTATTCTGGTCATGGACAGACGTCAGGAGACCATCAGGAGAACGCCTAGCTCGTCTGGTACCTAAATGAATGTTTATAGTTATAAAGTTTATTAATTTATATACACAAAAACTCTCGAAATTTGTTCCATGCCTTGTTGTAAATCTTTTTGGTTATCATCCCATCTACAAAAAAAGGCGGTCTTATCCTTAATTAAGATTTCTTAATTAAGGATAAGACAGCCTATGTACCTATAAACTAACTTAACAACTAAGGGCAATGACTTTGCCGTTGGTCTCAGCATAGTGTTTAGTGCATCTAGATGGAATGGGATTGAAATCTTCCTGCAAAGATACTAACCTGCCAATCCATGCTGCCATAGTACCAGCCAGACAGCCTCAGCGCTCTGAGGGTGTCCGCTAGCCGCCTCAGCTCCTCATTATGAGCAGCTGCGACCACGGCTGAAGGGGTCGTGTACAGGGGCGAGCGGGGCAGGTACACCGGCTGGGCCGTGAAGGGCGGCGGCGTGAGGGGCGCGTGGCACTTCGCGGGGGCCAGCGAGACTCGTAGCTCGTGCCGACAGTTGGGGCAGCAGGCGACTGTGGACGACCAGCCCAGCGGCACCCCCACTTCCACGCATGCATCTGTGACAAACGGAAACATGGTTTAGTTTCGAGTCAGATACATAAAAAAAAAACCATTGCATTTTTTCATTTCAAATAACAATTGGATATAATCTAGAATTAAAAGATGATCTGGTTAAAAATTAATCTAGAATTTAAAGGCAATTATTACCATACATGAAACTGAAATTGGACTTAAGAAAACAATTTTATTGCTTATTTTATATTTCAATATTAATAAAAGGATTATTTTAATTATTGATTATGATATTTTTTTTATTTTTTTTACTATATATAGGCTTATATATAATCAAAAGATAAACATGCTTCTAAGGAAGCATCAATAAATTAATATAATGTAGATAGTATTGTTAGGATGTGTGCTATCATTTATTGCATAGATATTCAGTTCCAGTAATATAATATCAAAATTCCGCATAAGTCGTCAATCAGCACACTTTGATAAAGTTACTAGAAAGGTGAATGAACAATAAATTGATAAGATTCCATTGAAATCCACGTTAACAAAATGTAATATATTAATAAATCAATGGTATTTAAATTTGTTACCTAATTTGTCTTATTTTCCTTTGTGATCACTGCTTAATTATAAAAAAAATTGGTTGTCTGTAAAGTTGGTTTACGAACGATAGTTTAACGTGACTACTAGCGTAACGGGACAATGAGCGTTACCGGACAATGATCGTTACTGGACAATGACGTCAACGTTTTCGTGCATGCAGCCAGCGCAGCGGCGTTCATCGATTTATTAGACGTAGTCACGTCAAAAATTGTTTAACCTTTTCTAATGTAATCAACAATAGAAGCCAGATAAATGCTATGATTCTGTATTGTACCACAAGGTTCCCAGCAATTGATTCATGAATTGAAGTAAAACCCAAATGATTTATTGTTTTGTCAAATTCTGGGAATGATGTAATATAAACATTTGTTCATAATTTCCAGAAAAAAATTATGTCATATTTTTAGTTATGCCTGAATAAACAAAATGTACTACTTGGGTGAATTAACATGACATCTGGCTGACACGTGGCGCACCCTCTGTGTTTCTTCTTCCTCTAATTGTGAAGCCTTATCATTACCAAGTATAACAGGACCTTTCCTCTATCAAGACTATCCAAATCCACGCTGTACTTTACACAAACGTCATTAGAGCCGAGAGTTATACATAGGTAGTGGGGTATAAAAGATACCAATTTGACACTTCAGTAAGCACATGCACTAAAACAATTATTGTTTCTGATGTTATCTAAATAAATGTTGATGTTTGGATCAGATTCGCTAACTGTGCATTACTTGTAGGTAACTTGAAGGAATCACAATTGTTCCGAGCACATTATAAAAGGTAGAATAATCAATAAAAAGTATTAGATGGATAGCTTAAGTTCATTGCCAGAAATAGGACTTTTGATCTCAATACCATGAACAGCTAGTCTTAATGAGTAATTTACTAATTTATATAGTTTTATTTTCTGATTATTATAAACCATAAGACTATAAATTTAATTCAGTCTATGTTAAATAGATAAAATTGTGTGTAAATTTCATTATCATTAAGTGGGAAGTGCTTACATAATGCACAGCAGCAATTGTGCTCTTATCAGCGGACCATAATTAGATGCGGATTCCTGATAGAGCTAAATGCAGACTGTC
Source organism: Lobophora halterata (assembly GCA_932526365.1). Classification (NCBI taxonomy): domain Eukaryota; kingdom Metazoa; phylum Arthropoda; class Insecta; order Lepidoptera; family Geometridae; genus Lobophora; species Lobophora halterata. Next base: position 8,619,458 of record OW052012.1, read on the forward strand.
AATGTGATGAGCTGGTAGTTATCTACAGTACCTACTCTATTTCAGCAGAGATACATGATAACAAATATTTAAGAAAAATGTTCAAGCTTTCATATTTATCAGAAGGCTTCAGATAAAAAGTGATCCCGCATAACCTTGAGATGATTACAAATATTGAAGTTGGACCGGCAGAATAAATTAATCTTTATGTAGTCTTATAATTATCGACACAGTGAGATCACCATAGTAACAGGTTCCAGAACTAACCTAAAAATGTCCTAACTTTCGCAACACAAAACTTACTTTGAGGAGGCATTCTCGCTGCCAAGGTCATATCCAAACAAGGGATCGGCGTCTTTCGCCTTTCAGTCAAGCACATTTGCCCCAAGTCTTGGCATGAATCATCAGAACCGTTTTCTTTAATGCAGGAGGCCACAGTTCAACTTTTTTCACAAATAATCCCACTTGAATGCTTATGAACTTAAACTTTTTTTTACCTCCACGGTAAAGGCACTATTCACTTAATAATTTGAACACTTTTTAGTTTAAATTACTGAAGTTTATTTATGATTATTATTATTTTTTGTAAATTCCGCTCACGCGTCCTCTCTATACACTTTCAAAACACTGACTGGCTGACATTGACACAATAAATCAATTGACACTGACATCTGCAAATAGACAAATAAGGTAGAGACGCACAATCGATACTATTTTGGAAGAGTAGGTAGAGAATTCAATTTTATTGTCGCATGCGCACATTTCAGAAAGGATCGCACAAGACAAGAGCGCAAGCTGAACTGAGCATAGCGTAGGTGGCAGAGCGTCGCGTCTCGCTGAACGATGCCGATAACGACTCACGATGCCCTCTTACTAAAGAATTAAAGTCAAAAATTGCTTGCAACTATGGGAGAACCTGGTTGTGGTGGGGCTAGCGCACGCACAAAGGAGTCTCAGCTTCAGTCAGTACAGTACGCCGCCGGCGCCCCGGCGCAAACAATGCGAGCTGAGCAGACGCTTATAACAAGCAAACTACGGTTACTCCCAATTTCTCGAACCAAATTAATATTTAGGTAAACAAGAAACACTCTACTTTTATAACTTACAAGGGACTTTCGTTTAAAATTTAGATTTTTTTTGAGACGAATGTATTTCTTATAAATGATATGAATTATGGGATTTACAACAACAAATTTATTTATTTATTTGAATGGAAAGATGGCATTAGCTGCCCCTTTCGGATAAAAACACGTTATCTACTATATGCACAATTATTTAAGGGTACAGACATGTTCTTAATGTATTATTTAGTTGTAGAGGCCTACCTTTAGTACTAAATTTAAAATACCTAGAATACTAAAATTCAAGACTAAAAGGGAAATAAAATTTAAAGCATCTCGCATCGTTAGAGCAAAAATACAATTCTTGCAAGGATACAAATACTCGACTAAACCATTCACTGGCTTCCTAGAAACCATGCCGACGAAGCAATTACCTATGAGATTAATATTTCTGGGTAAGTATAAAATAAACGAGTGTTACCATGAAACAGAAGTATTAAAGTACAGAACCACACTGCAATATATTGAAAATGCGTCGAAAAAAGGGATCTAAATTGGCTAATTTCTAGAACATTTTTGTCAAAGCCTAAATGGCAAAAGAGAAGTAACCGGGCTAGATAAATGTTATATGTTAAAACTACTAGGCTTTTTCATTGTATAAAACTACAACGTAAAAAGTAACAAACATTATTTGAAAATAGAGATACCTAATTAATTTTATTGACAGGGTGTCTGAATTTTTTTGTCCTGTATTCCGCATCCATTTTGCTTTGATGCTGTGTATCTCAGTGTTCTATAGGAACACCCTTATTCACCTATGCCAGTGCCAATATTTTAAACCTGCAAACTAACTTTATTCTCTTGTCGAAACAATTTGTAAGATCTATGGGATTGTACCTATCTGAAATAAACGACTAATTTATTATTTTTATTTATTAATTCTACTAATCCAGTTCTTTTTTTCATTTTATCATTAGCCTCTACATTTTACAATTTTACTTACGCAGTAAATTTTTAAACTGAGCCAGACAGAATTCTTTGGCTAAACAATAGTTCTTGTTTAACTCAGTGTTGCTTAAACAAATAAATATAATATTTATAATCCATACGTAATCAAGCGTACCTAGGTATATCAAGGTTGTCCCAACAACTTTGTAAAATATAAAAACATTACAGTTTCTCAAAACTTACGTAGGAAGCTAGGTAATAATAATATTATTATGGTAAAGCAGACAATGGAGCGACCCTCCCAGTACTTGCAGGCAGGTGTTCGATTCGCATTGAGCGTGGCATGCGATGTTGCCATAGAGAGCGAGTTCCACGTATAACGCGATTATATTCGGCGTTCTTGGAACTGCGTACCTGCGCTGGCGCAGCTTTCACAGCCATCTGCCGAGAGCCGTCTGTCATTGGCGTAGTAAAAATACGCTCTGCAGCTGCTTATTCAACTTAATCGTTCAGCAGACGATCAATAAAAGGGACGATAGGACAGATGGTAAATTCGATACTACAATAAAATAATCCCAAGTTTTGTAATAAAACTTTATAATTGTACAGCAGCGATACTTACAATAAAACCATGGGTGCTTGTGATTTTATTTTACTTTTATAACTGTACATGTAATAAAATATCTACTTTTAAAAATTGAAAAAAAAAATACTTTATAACATTTTCGAAGTTAATGTCGAGTCGCAGAATTCGACGGCTCGGTAGTTGGTAGCGATTCACCACAATTTTGCTACTATTATATATGCTAATATTGCTACTTATGTTTTATATTATGAGTTCAGATTACCGGTATTTTTTTAAGCTCTACTTACAAAGGTAGAGTCAGTCTATATTTTTGTTTTTTTTTTTCAAAACCCTTAAACTTTTTTTTATAACACTACAGCTAAGTATTTTTAAGTAATTATTTTTTTTACGCATTTTAAGTAGGTAATTATAGTTTAAAAACTATATTTATTATATTATAATAGTTTAAAAGCTATAATTACCTATATAAATATGGCATTATATTTTTTTGTGTGATACTGTAATAGCCATTCGCGGCCAACTGCATTAAAAGTCCCTACGAAAAAAACCTTTTGATTTTAACTACAATATAGGTAGGTACCTACCTACCTATTGTATCAAAGACTTCATTAATTGAAACTTTGTATCAAAAGACTTAATAGCATTAGTATCTACTTGCATCAAAAATGTTGTAATCAACAAGTTGTTCTCTGCGCTAGCTCTGATAACATGTTTTTCTATGAACACGAAATAAATTAAATGAATTCCGTGTTGTTTTTCAATTAGATACAAAACGCGTTGTGTGCCAAGTTCCTAGTAAATTAAGCGTAATTTAACGGTCGTTAGCTATGTATTAGCTTCTCAGAACCAGCTATCTAATAAGTAGGTACCTCTTATTTTGAAGACACGGATGGTATAATGGCAAGTGGGTTGCACTTCCACGCCGATGCCGCAGGATCGATTTCCGCTTTGAAAAACTTTTTTGTTATAAACATCGGTGTTCGTCCTGAGTCTTGATCACCCACCGAACCTACGTAATTATGTTAAACTTAGTAAGTATATAACAAAATGTAGCAGAAATAGCCTTTCATTTCAAAACCTACAATTCAACAATTCCTAAGGTCTTGTATTGACTCACCTATTGAATAGCAATCTCTTCTACAGAACTTGGTACCTATTGTGTAGTTACTGAGTGGTTTTCTCGAAACTGTTGAATGACGGTACTTATCTTTCCCAGAATCTGTATGTCTTTGTATCAGCCTACACGGCCTACGTATTTCTCGAAAATCTGTGTGAATAAGGAGGCGCCCACTAAGTTAATTGAAGACAATAAATGTATTGAGTATTGAGTTATTACTTGAGGTAATTTTGGCGATATTCACTCCCCATAGTAAGATGTCGTGAGATTTTAATCAACCCTCTCCAGCACACGTGAGCTTTTTCAAATTAGTATTTTTAATGTAAAAAGTTAATCTGGGAAAGAAATTATTTTTATTGACCGAGCAAAGCGATTATAATTATGTAATTTAGTAATATTTAAGAAGAGAAATAGTTTTTACCTAATTTAACCCAGTCCGCAATTGTTCACTGTTTTGTGCAACGTGCAAGAGAAAATTTTAATTTATTAAACACAAGAGCAGGTGCCTTGTCTACCATGGACATGACCTTATCAATAATGTAATCACCATAAATAAGAACTCAACTCACTAACTGAAGATAGAATAATAAAAAAAAACAGAAAAAGAAAAATACAACACACCATAACTTCAAAAATCACTAAGCCGTGACGGTAAAAAAACAGGAATATCCATGGAAAACTGTTTCTTAGAAATCTAATGGATTTTCTTGGATGTAATAAATATTCATCGAGGGGGCTTGCTTGGTCAGACGTACAAAACTGTTTTTGTAAAAACGTTTTATTTCTCCGGTAATTAATTAATCATTGTAAGCGTGGACAATTAATGCTTGTACCTAACTTTGATTACGGCGAAGGTTTTCTGAGAAGTTTTTTTATAAAGTCCTAGCTTGGCGACACGATTGGTCGAGTGTCAAGTGTGTTGGACTGTTACGCCCGGTGTCGCGCGTTCAATTCCTACTTCAGGACAAGCACTTGTGTGATAAATCATATTTTCTATGTAATCTATGTATGTATTTACAAAAAAAAGTATGTAAGTACTGTATCAGTTACTACCTGGGTCCCATAGTACAAGCTCTGCTTAGTTTGAGGCGATATTTTAATTTTAATTTTATTTATTGGGACAACAAACAGCTGCAATATACATTTTACTTAACAGTTATAACATCTTAAGCATATTAATTATATTTCAGCCCACTACGTTATCCACAGAGTTTTAAGAGAATTATTTACTTATGAAGACTACTAGAGCGATATGTGAAATTTCCAAAATATGTATTTATTATTTATAACTATCACAACTGGATCATTGATATGTATTTGAAGAGTACTTTACTAACCTTATTAAAATGGCTTTCTTAAAAACATCTCAGATTCAGGACCTCAAAGATATATCAAGCCAAATAAAGTAAAACGCTTGTTTATAAATCGAATAATGGATTCGGCGAACGCACGTGTTGTGCAATGCCTTATTTCTGATAGCTGATTTCGTTATGCGTTCTCGTAAGTCGTTATCAATATTAATATTATTAGTCACAACTGAACAAGTCGGTGTTTCCTATCATTCTTGTGACACCTAATGCAATAATGTCTAGTCTATTCTCTATCTTCTACTCGATAAGTTTTTATTTCATTTTAGCAACCGTCTTCAAAAAAGGAGAAGTTTATCAATTCGGTTGAATGTTTTGGGATGAAAGGTCCTTTTTAGGTCTTTAACTAATATAATAACTGAGCAAAAAACATCCATCTCATTATAATATTAACCATCTATACTTACATTATCACGATTTTTTTACATAATGAAAATACAATAAACACTTGTCTTCAGGCACTTTCCTGTCATATTTCAATTCAATTCAATTCAAATGTTTTTATTGCACCTTATACTTAAGCCTAGATACAGTTGGAAACTAATTACTAAGTGCTTAAAATATAAAGACCCTGTTAGAGTATAGCAATCTAGTTATTCCTTTAAAAAACTATTTGTTTTAGATTTATACCTACCTACTTTACAATTTTGTTAAAGGTTACACTTAGACTTAAAAATATACCTACTTACTTATTTATTGTTTCAATTGTTTTTTATTTCGCAATCATATATAAAAATATTAACATGAACCTTGATAAGGCGCCGCGATACAAATAATTATGAAAGAAAAATCTTAATTTTAATAGGAACTAATTTAACTTATAGGTACCTACCTAACTTATATTAATATTTCTTTATATAGTACCTACTGTACTAATAATAATAGTGTAACATCAATTTGACTATTTTCATGATTCTTGCTTGTGTATCCATCCATACACCTACATACTATACTTTCTATCAGCAAAACAGGCTTCCTATAACAAGGTTGCCTGCAAATCCACTAAGGCTGAGAATGCACTTACAACTTTATCTACCATACTTGAATGCAATGCATACTTTAGCAAACAAGTAGCATGAAAACTTTGAACTCTAATCTAATTCCTTTGAATACTAAGTCTTTCTTAGTTAATGATTCAGCGTCAGTAGAGTATAATAATTCTTCCTGATATAATTCTGTTATAAACAGTACCTAATATGGAAGTTGTGTTTTGGTTTGAAATAAACAATATCTTGTGAAATTCCTCACGTAAAAATAGTTTTGTGAGTCTCTACCTAAACATACTCTTAAGTTTTATTTAATCTGTGATTACAGATTACAGGATTCCATTTGCTTTTCCGAAAATTGTCACATCATTGCTCTATCAACGTATAGATCAAAACAGTAGGATAGAGAGCATCATCTGGCAAAGTTTATTCCCCCCAAAAAACAAAAAAAGAATACACATCCATCACAGAGTCAAATAATATAATATCTACGTACGAATGATTGATTAACAAAGGTATAAAAAGGTGTTTATCAGCTGTAAATATCACAAAAGGTCACAATGATATTGCAATCACAGATTTCTCCGAATAAAAAACATTTAAGTCTCATTTAACTTCTTCTGAGAATTTTCAAGTCCGGGCAACGACAGGAGATTACGTAGCGGACACGGACAGACACAGATTAGGCAACAGTTGGTACGTGGAATAAATACGTAATTACACACCTACTTATAAAATTGTAGTAGGTATTGTACACAATAAATGCTTATGATATAGTAAGTATTTATGTATAGTGTAACTCAGTCACGAGACTATGACTTCACCATTTATTGTAAACGTACTAATTAACAACTTCGTTTGCGTTGCGAACTATGCGATGGGGCGATGGGGACAAATCCCCGGTGCTGCCTCCCCACCCTACCGCAACATAGGCTAGGTTAGTTAGGTTAGTTTTAGTTTTAGGTAGGTAGTCTATAAGAGATCGTATTAAACGATAAGACCGCCTTTTGACAACATATAACAATAATTGTTCATTGTTACATGTGTTTTTACAATGTGTTTTTACAATAAAGATTTTTTATTATTATTATAGGCGCGTGAGAGAAGACCCGTAGGTAATACGTTACGAGTTGCGAACTAATGAAATTCGCGGTTAGTCTTGATGAACATACCCTGAAAATTTCAAGTCTCTACATTCAGCGGTTTGGCCCGTACGTTGTCTGTCAGTCAAAACAAAGCCTTCTTTTTGAGGAATAGTTTACACCCGCAACTTCATTTGCGATGCTAACTAACGAAATTCTATAGCTAGCTAGGTGTTCATGCTTAACAAACTCCCTCGAAATTTCAAGCCTCTACGTTCAGTGGTTTAGCTTGTGCATTGTCTGTCAGTCAGTTAGATAAAGCCTTTTATTTGAGGACTAGTTGACACCCGCAACTTCGTTTGCTTTGCGAGTTAACAAAGTTCCTTTCTTAGCAGCTTACGCTTGACGGACACACCCTCGAAATTTCAAGTCTCTACATAATTTAGTAAGGCCTATACGTTATCTGACAGTCAGTCTGAAATTATGTTAATTCACAACGCAAGCGATGTTGTGGGCGTAAGCTAGTATAGTATAATTATTATAATAATTATACAGACAACTAAAAATGTCTGAAATTCCCGGTTAGATAGCTTACGTAGTAAAGTCTACGCTTTGCAAGTTACTCACGTAATTTTGAGTTTAACTACGTAATGCTATGCTTACGTAATTCAAAGTTATAATTCAACGTTTGAGGAAACCCGTTGATCGGGATTTTTTATGAGTCAATGTAACCTACTTTTAGCCTTAGGGAAAAATTTCGCCAATTATAATCTTATTTCTTTCATAAATTCAACTTAGTTTTATTTGTTAACTCATCTCGGCCCACACTGTGGAGGACGTGGTGGCCGTGTGGATGAGGCCTTACCTTGCGATCTGATGGTCGCGGGTTCGAATCCTGGTGGCAGTAGGTAAATGGGTTTTTTCGGTCGAAAAAATCTATGTATGCATCCCACGTTCTCGCAACGGTGAAGGAAAACATCATGAAGAAACCGGCATGTCGTAGAACCTAAAAGTTCGAAAACATGTGTCGAGTGCACGAAAAGAGCCTCTTCGAGGCGCACTTGAAATCCTTTCACCACACTGGTTTGAAGGAACTAGTGACACGATAAGAAGGAGTACTACAGAGTACTATCACAGGCTAGTAGTAACAGTAGAGTACAAAATCCGGATTGTTCCTGGTAGGAACACTGGGGTGTTCCTGGTAGGAACACTGGGGGTAGGAACTAGGGGCAATCGGGTATAGGCGATCGGTTGTTGCATGTTTTTGTCGATCGTACAAAAAAGTAGAGTCATTGACTCATGAGTTTATTTTACAGTAAGTATCTTTATTTATTTTTTTAAAAGTTCTCGATAACATGAAAATATTAAAATAAATTGATACTCAACGCTGGTTAATAAACTCATGCCTACTTGCACCACCTGTCAAAGTGCCTAAGCAATTACTTTACTCGCTTGGCAGTTCTTAACGGTCAGAATCTGGACTGTCAAGAACTACCAAGCGAGTAAAGTAATTGCTTAGGGACTTTGACAGTTTGGTGCAAGAAGGCATCAATGATAATAAATAGATGACGTCTGCGAATTTTGTTTGCGTTGCGAATAACGAAATGTGCATCGAGTTACAGTGTAAACATAGTAACTCAATGTTTTAGTGCAACAAAATTACTTCAGGTGTGCTGTCTGTACAAGATCTATGATATAGGGTAGGTACCTATGATAAAGTTGCCCATAAAAAATAATCATTTATTCGACGATGACGATTTTACCTTATTTATTTTACCTTTATAAAAAAAATTGCATAAAAAAATGGTCCAATGACGAATTTAATTCAACGCAGTTTCAAGTCTCTTCGTCTACTGGTGCTTAACCACTTGACAGTTTGGTGCAAGAAGGCATCAATGATAATAAATAGATGACGTCTGCGAATTTTGTTTGCGTTGCGAATAACGAAATGTGCATCACGTTACAGTGTAAACATAGTAACTCAATGTTTTAGTGCAACAAAATTACTTCAGGTGTGTTGTCTGTACAAGATCTATGATATAGGGTAGGTACCTATGATAAAGTTGCCCATAAAAAATAATCATTTATTCGACGATGACGATTTTACCTCATTTATTTTACCTTTGGAAAAAAAATTGCATAAAAAAATGGTCCAATGACGAATTTAATTCAACGCAGTTTCAAGTCTCTTCGTCTACTGGTTAAGCCTATAGGCTAACTGTCAGTCATTCATATTCATATTTTATAAGTTATTTGCATGCTGTATTTACGGTGAAGTGTGCGAGACCAAAACTAGTTTAAGACCTTAAATGTAACCATACTTCAAGCAAAATAAATAATTGCATTTCATTTCATTTCATTCAGTTTGTCAGGACTAAGTTTTATCAACATATACTAGCTGAAGACTACATACGCAACTTTGTATGCATTGCGAATTAACAAAATTAATTTCTTAGTACTCACTTTCAGCTCTTGATGAACACATTCTCCAAAAGTTTCAAGACTACGTTCAGTGGTTTGGCCTGTCAGTCAGTCAGTCTAAGTCCAAGGTCCAAAACCGTTGATAAAATTATTGATAGATTAAATGAATGAATTAATTAAAATGCTTTATTGTACGCCATAAGACAAAAAAATAGCATAGAAGTAAATTACAAAATTGATATTAATTGAAATTGATTATTTTTTTCGTACTATACCTCCATAAAACCAGTAAAACATCGACGACCTTTACCCTCAACCCTATGAATATTAAGCCCCATTGTCTTCACGCCGATGAGTAAACATCGCTATTGGGGTAAGTGTATAAAATGCCACTAGTCGGAACAGGTGTGTCATGTCGTTAAAATTATCGTGGCTGTTCTACTAATAGCCCTAACCACCCCAAACCACAAAACACACGTGTAATTTTGTGTCCTGACTCAGCGGGCTTCGAAATAGGTTTCACTTTCAATGTTAGTGATCTTTTTAATGGTAACGGTGTTAATATCACCAAGAAGCATCAAACCAAAATGGAGTCGTAAGACACGACCAAAAAATTTCAGACCCCTGTCATCAAATATGAAATATCTCCATTTTCAAATAATGTTTTTTACTTTTTACGATGTAGTTTTAACAATGAAAAAGACTAGTAGTTTAACATATAATATTTATCTAGTTTACCTGTTACTTATCTTTTTCGAAAATTAGCATCAGATCAAAATGTACTAGAAGTTAGCCAAAGTGGCTTTATTTTTTGGTCGCATTTTCAATGTGATTCTATAATTTTATACTTCTGTGGATTTAAGTAAAAACATAATGAAAATCATGTAGCATCATGACGTTGTTGGGAAGATCTCAATGGAAGATTTTACCGTTAAAACTTCCATTGAGACATTATCGTCCCCTGCAGGATGCACTCTAGTGGGTACCAACCAACACAGTGTCAGCTATTCTACCGCAACGCAGTAATGTGTAAGCATTACTGTGTTCCGGTTTGAAGGACACTGTAGCTATCATTATAGTGAAATACCTAAGCTGGTTTAAGCATTCACACAACGTTATCTAATCCTAAAGTAGAGTAGTAGAACTTATTTTGTGGAATGGCTACCAGATAAATATTTTTTATATATAATAGTAACTTGTTAGAATACAAAGATGCTATTATACCCGAAGTCCCAATCGGTTAATTCTGATATAATCTACCTATGCCTACTTATTTTGAGCAAATATATTTACACTTAGCTGCCTCCATATCCCAGAAGGCTCTACAATATCTAAAGTCAACCTAATTCAATTTGCAATAAAGAATAAATTCGAACGTAGTATCTTCAATGATATCGCCCGAAATTATTGATTTCCTTCTAACGTTTCGTCAAGGGCTTTCGAGGAATATGGTTTTATCGAGGAATCATGTGACTTTTATCTTGTTCGTCAATACTCAGAACTCACTTTGTATCTAAAGAAATAAGAAATATGGTAAGTATCATTTTTTTTACGAAATCTCTTTCATTTTTCGCGAACTATTAATTGGGAAATAGGAGTCACCGCGAGTACGATTAGGCCACAGAATTATTACATGGATCAAGTGCCTCATGTGTAGGCTCTGGGCACATAATGATTGCGCTGGGCTAGAGTTTGATACCTGGATTTGCGATTTTTGTAAATAATTGGTGTTCATTTCTTTATTATACCAAAGTTTTCAAAGAGTCTCTTATAAGTTAAGGTTAATTTTTCATAGTGATTATAGTATTCCATATTTGGGGTACCTATTCCATATATTACATACCTTTATCGTTATTTAGTTTTTGAAAATTTTTCTTACCTCAAACTGAACAAAATAATCTAAAATTGTTACAAACTTAAGTGCAAATATATGATTGTTAATAATTACCACAAAAAGTATTTTATTTATAAAATTTGAGAAATTTATGCCTGAAAATCAAAACGGTATTCCATATTTGGTCACTTTCCTCTATAATATAGAAACACAATGACACAATTGAAAATATGACCAATAAAAGAGAGCCACTTTGGCTAACTTCTAATTGTACATTTTGGTCCGATGCTAATTTTCCAAAAAGATAAGTAACAGGCCTAGATAAATATTATATATTAAATCTACTAGGCTTTTTCATTGTTAATAAAACTACATCGTAAAAAGTAACAAACATTATTTGAAAATGGAGATATTTTATTTTTATTGACAGGGAATTTTTTTGGACCTGTCTTACGATTCCCTTTTGGTTTGATCCATCTTGTTCTATAGGAACATCGTTATTCATCTATGGATAAGGCATACATATATGTATAATATTTATACATATGCACTTCATATGATACAATGAACAAAAACAAAAAGATACGTTTTCACCCACCATTATTCGTATAAGTTTATTACTACGAGCCAGAAATTAATTTGCGTTGTGAATTAACAAAATTCCTTTCTCTTACGCGTTAACACTTCTCGTTAAACATATCGTAGAAATTTCATGACTCTACATTCATTGGTTTGACTTGTGTGTTCAGTCAGTCAGTAAGAAGTCAATATATTATTTCCATCTTAACGGTAAGCTAACTTACCTAATGGTAAGTGGTCGCCTCCGCCTACGGACATCTGTAACATAGGGAAACTTTGAATTACCCTCATGAATACTTCCAGGTCGTGTTTCAGTCCTCTCGACTTTCAAACAAATCTTGATTTGATTTTGACCTGAATTCGTAGTTTTCTATCAAAGCGTTATATAAGAAGATCAAAAACAGTTGCCGCCGAAATCGGCTTCGAAGACTCTACATATAACTCTCTTGAACAATTTTCCCACTCTATACAAGGGGTCAATTAATAGCTCTAAAACTTTTTTATTACCAAGATCGTGACTGTGTTTTAGTGTGCCAAAATTTTTTTTTATTGAAGTTTTTTTTCATATTAGATTATTTTGTGACCAACACATTTTGTGTTAGTTTACCATTTTATGTGGATGAGTTGAAGCTTTATCCATATACCTAGTATGTTAACAAAAATTTAATGGAAAAAGTTTAAAAAAAAATCCACATTTTTTTACGTGAACTTTTTCAAATTCATGAATAAAAAAAATCTAAATTTCAAAAGTTGTAGTGCCTACCAACTTTGTTCACCAGGACGTGGGCAAAACCTCTGTTTCGGGTTTATGGGGACATTAATATACATAAGTACAGATAGATACATAAACATAGCCTACCTAACAAAGGCCCGATCTACTCTATGGCAGCCATACGATCTCTAATCCTTTCGGAAGGAGAAAACCATTAGGTATTTATTGGTAGTAAGCTGAGTAAAGAACTGAACTAAAAAAAATACTTATGCCGTATAATAAGAGTAAGTTATTTCTAAAGAATTGTCTGCTTATTGTTCTTTCATGACCATACCCGTAATGATTACGAGGAAAGATGAAATCACGACGGATCGGGAAGTGCAAGCTTGTGAAGTGGATTCGTGGAAGCCACGACACGGCGCGCCTCATTCCACCAGCTTGGCCTTTGACACGAGCTTCGGTAGGTGAGAACCCACAACCTGAATCCCATCAAACCGCGAGCTATTCTCCAAGAATACTGACAAAGTCTAAAGACCAAATCGAACATTTATTTACTTAGATGAATTTCGCGACTGGCAAATGTTACTCTTAGTTAGTGACCTCAATCTCGCAATAAACCGAGACATAAAGGCTTTGGCAATAACCGTTCCATTCGACGTAGGAGTATAGCTGAACAACCTTCGCGTGTTCCGAGAACTTGCCGACCGGTCGGCTCGAACACCGCGGTTCCCGGAACCGAACGACGACCTGCAGTTTCGATTTTTAAAATAGACGCATTCCGTTATACGTAGGCAACGCATACTATGGGCCCAGAAAGTCCAGAATTATGTCTCATCATATGGTTACGTTAGCTGTTAATTGAGCGGCTATTTTTATCGGGACCTCGTTTCCGAGTGAAAGAGTTTCTTACTGTGAACTTGTTAAACAGGTTATCGACTTACGAACTTTCCTCTTTGATGTCTCTGAAGGCAGGGAGTAAGCTTGAATCTGTGGCTCCGTAGAGCGCACTAAAATAGAAAGTCTATGATCTATTTTTAACCTGAAAAGAGAATACTTTACAAACTTCGACTGAGCAGAAATAAAGCGAGACGATATAAATAAAATTCAGAATATATGTATCCGGTTTCGTATTACTTCACTAATGGTGATAATGGCATGAAGTGTGATGTGATGTGACAGATTTTATCACAACACGAGCGCGATGCGCTGCGATGCTTCTTCAAACTAACGAATTTAATGAGATGACATATAATTTTGAATCATGTTTTCTTCAAGAAGCTGTAGCCTTGGCATACGTTATTATTACTCATAGTTCTTACCTACGTAGTAATAAGGTATACGTACGTATAATAATTAAGTAGTATTGCTTATAGTTAGGCTACTATAAGGAGGTAGGTATATTATAGGTTTATAGGTGTGACGTTAACACGCGTCGGTCTAGCGTAGCCTCCGAATGACCTAATCGGTCACCTTCTTATTTGCTTATTTATAGTGTTGCTACCTTATAGTTTAACGACTTTTACACCTACACCTAAAGTAAATGACAATTCAACATCTCAAATAGTAACAAGAAACAGTGTAGGTATTATTCATGATTTTGTACTTATCTTATCGTTAGTAAGTTTATGAAAAACTACAAACAATCAGAGCGGAATCCTCTAAGAACAGCAACATCTAAATAACACTTCATCGGAAATTCATTTTGCATACAAAAACATGAATTGTTAACGAAACCAGCTAAATTGCAAAGCGAACTTTCGCGTCTCTGGCTTATGGGCGAAAATACGGAGCCCATTCTGGTCGTTTAGATCAAAGCCGTATTTCAATCTACTTCGTTGGTCGAAACTGTCGGCTGTTCGCAGTAGTCTGCCATTGAAACTAGCGTGTTCTGGGAAAACGGCACAAGCTGGGCCTTTTTGTTCCAGTTCAGATCAGCCGTCATTGGTCCTTCCTCAAGGCAAATTGTGCCCACCGCTGGCGTAACGAATCGTTTCTTTCACGTTTATCCTCATATCACCGTTGTTTTGATGGTCATAAACTGATAGTACCATTTTGCCATAGAGCAGAACAAAATTAAGGAAGAATGCTTTGATCTCTTCCATAGCCCGAAAACTTCGGACCACCGTAGGTTGGAAATGCTCGTCACGGTTGCTAAAGAACAAAACAAGTCTTGTATACGCCAATGATAATTTATTTTTCAATTTTGATTGTTGTTTTTAACTAAAGATGTTTCTTCGGACAGCTCAAAAGATAAATGATTCTATCGAAATAATTTGCATCACTTTTAAAACCATAAGTAAAACCGGGCTTTTATTCAGAGATGAATATTAATATTGATATTATAAACAGTATCTTCGATGCACCGGATGAAGTATGAGTCAATGCGGCATGTATAGCCCGGGGTCAGAGCGAATTCTGCTTAAAGCATTGAGTTTAGTATCCTGCAGACCCTTCTCCGAACAATAACCCAGATACAATTTTCAAAATAAGACAATGCAAAGAACAAAAAATATTGAAGTCATAATGTTGGCGATTTCTCATAACAACCCTCGGGTTGGAGGCTTCCAAGGATTAATTACGAGTTCCGAGTAAGGCCGCCACCGGGCCATTCGATTCTTGGTAAACTCGAATCGAAAAAGGAGCAAAAACGGACGCGGCTCGTTCTGAGAAAACGCATACCTGCGACCGCGCAGCTCCCACCTTGTTCCGTCCCATCATCCGCCCGCGCCCGCGCGATTCGAGAGAACATCTTCCTAGTACCTACCTACTTAAGTACTTACAATACATACGAGTCGAGTAGCTCTCTCAGTAATATTTTCTCTATTTCTATTCCCTTGCGTGGGTCGGAAATGTAAAGGTAAACTGTATCAAACGCGTCTAAGATGCTTCTCTCCTCTATAATCATGGCTTGTTTACGATCCGCTCAGAAGCGTCGTTTATTCAAACAATCGTATATTATCATCAGATTCTCAGTAATCCATTTACATCCATTTCATCGGTATAATAGATATTGTGTTCGAACATTAATATGTTTCTAGGAATGCTAGACATGGCATATTAGGAACTAATGTACTAAGGTCTCATGTTTTAGTGTACATTTCATTAAATCGAAGTTGTGTTCATCAAGGCATGAAAATTCATGCTTTTTGATGTACCTACATTGAATTATAACTAATATAACTATGAAATATTTGATTTATAAATTATAATTAAAGTGGAGGGATATTATATTATAGGTTCTAGTTTTAGTAACAAACCATAGGTACAAATAACTTGATCTTGCAAAATAATATTTTTCATTATCGATAAAAAATCATTGTTATTTTGAATGTAAAAATATGGTTTCACCTAATTAATTTTAAATTTCGAATGAACTTATCAAGACGTATTTCTAAGAAACTTATCAACGTCAGAAACGTCGGTACATCAACCGGTAACAATAGGAATTCAAGCCTTAAAAGTATGTTAGTCAGGAAAAATATATGATTGTGTCCTTAGTAGGAAACAATAGCAAATGGCAATGTTCTGAGAATTGTCTGGAATCGATTTGTAACAGAGTCCTAGGAAACCGTAGTGCGGCCTATTGTCTGAGGCTACAATTTCCATAGCAGTGACAATACCAAGGATTTCAAATAACTTCACAATAGAATGTGTACAAGCAAATATCGATCTAAGAATCTACTCTTACTCTAATCAGATTGTATACCAATCAAATCAAAAGTACCCCAATAAATCTGAAATGACTCTACCGAGAAGAAATTACGAAATTTCTAACTAGATAATGATTGTTCCGTCAGTTCCAGTAAACATTAAGATCTCATTAATTATCAATTTCGTATTATCATGCCTTATTCATCAAAAGTTTTTATTAATTTATCAGTAGATTTCTTGTTACTCGCCACCATTACTTGTGAGGAATTCTTATCAGTTTATCGTTTATCTATCTACAGGCTGTTTTTACGATCTACGGCTATGAAATAACATCTTCGTACTTACGTAGTAAACTTCTGATGTCAGAATCTTGTCTTCATAACACACTTTTTTCCAAAAACATTTATCAAAATTACTATTAATTGTTATTTGTATTCGTATTGGTAAGTATAAGTTAGTCTGAAATCTATTATTATTAGTTAGTCTAGTCTAGTTTGGTCTGTTTCTAATGTTTAGTGATGTAAGTAAGTACTTAAACTAAGGTAGCCAAAGACTGGAACCCTTGGAGACAGGCCGTCCGTCCGTCCGCACACAATGGGTGATAATCAGGACCTTCAGTAATGAAGTGCCGACTACAGAGAGATGTAAGAGAAGAGAAGAAGAGTTGTAATTTAAGTACTAGTTATAAATTTCTGACAATAAATCAATATTATTAATATCATTATTATTATTTATTGTTGATTCTGAACTTATTGAAGATTGAATTGATAATTTCAATATGATCCATTGTATTGAACCCTTTGTTTTGATATCATTATTTCAATTCTCAGTATCATGTTTCCAGGTGGAGGCGCCCCGCTGGGGCCTCAATTAATTTGTAAAGTTCCTTTTTATTGACTTCCAAGCTTCCGATATTACTTCAATTTGTAACAGTTTTATTGTTATTGCCTTCTTTTTTGTTTAATATCTTTCAATCGCTTTTTGTTTCGAGGTTCGATTCTTTTAATGTAAGGAAAGCAAGCTTGAAAACATGTTTTGTTATCTTTCATCAGTTTCGAAAACATGGTTTCAAAACAATTGGTTCTGTGGAAAAGAAACGGTAGCGTGTGGCGTGATCGTCATTTTCAACTGATCCGATAACTAGCCATACATACCTAACTTTTTCATTACATTAAAAATAAAGTGTCATTACCACTCTCAACCATACGTCTATGCATAAGCAACTACAACTACCTATGGTAGATAATTTACATATATTTTTTCAATTCATTACTTCCTTGCATCACAATAGTCTTTATATAAACTTATTTCTGCATAATATCGATGAATTAGTATTAGTTAAGATAATTCAATAATCAAACTAAATAAATATTGTAATTTTAATTTAATGAACTATTTAAGGGGCATCCTCAAATCTGAATTCCATACAAATTTTTTCGGACAAATACTCAAAAAGTACGCCGTTTTATAGTAATTTCTTCACACTATTCGTTTCGACCATGTTTTTTTATTTCGTGAACAAAATTTATAAATATTAATTTAGATTTTATACGTGTTTTAAAATTAACTTAAAAACACGTATAAAATCTAAATTAAAGTATGAAACCTTTCACTTTTTTTGTTCACGAAATCAAAAAACATGGATAAAACGAATAGTGTGAAGAAATAACTATAATACGGCGTACTTTTTGAGTATTTGTCCGAAACATTTTGTATGGAATTCGGATTTGAGGATTACCCTTGATATTTATCTACCTAATTAAAATTTATTTATTTTACTCATAAATTTAAATATAACTAAATAATCAAATTGAATATGTATTCAGCTTCAATTGTAATTACCAATAAAAAAATTACATATATTTTTTTTAATTGAAAGGATTTCAAGTGGAGCTGGGCATCTGAGAATCTGAGATATATTGGAAGTGTATTGGCAAATTAATATCCTTACAATAACCGAATAGGTTGGCAAGTTTGTGCCCAACTTCATGACCTATTTGGACATTGTATGGGTAGTTACATTTTATTTTAATGCCTTTCGGACTATTGAAATTACATAATCATCGTATAAACAAACATTATGCAATTAAAAATTATCAAATAAGTTGTATGCTAGATATGCTATAAAGACGCATATATAGACGATATGATTCTTCAGACCTACGTTCTATGTAGTCTAGGTGTAAATAGACGATAATGATTGTTCTGACCTGCATTCGATGTAGGTATTCAAGGATCGCATGTGCGAGGCCTACTCCGAGATTGTACGTGAGTAAGTAGGTAGTTGGTCTTCAAATGAATTGCAGTGACGTCAGCAGCGAGTAATCTGCCGCTTATCATTTGCGACACAACGACCCCGAGCGCCGGAATGATAAATGATAACAGCTGGCGCCGCTACTTGTTATTTCTTACCAATTAGCACGTGGTTAGAAGTCGTAAACAATAATTTACTTTTAAATGTAATGTCCAATATATCCAATCTAAGAGCAGACACTTGCCAACTAGAAACTTCTGCAAAGTAGATTAATCTTTACTTAGCGACTAGGTCTCACCTGGCAGTTTGACCACCATTGGAGGTGTGAATTGTCTATTGGGATCCAATGTAAACGCCTTCTGTCACAACCGAACACGGAAACACAACGTACACTTGTAATTACTTAGGTATATTTCCTCAAAACCACTTTACGGCCGTTTCACTTCTCAGTAAAACTCTTTATAAGCAGTTTCGTAGAAACAGACCGCACTGGAGAAATTAATTTTCAGAAATCGCCGGCTAGTAGCGTTCGGTCCGCTATCCGAGTGCCTCGATGGGTAGCTTTCTAAACGCGCACATTCAATTTCACTGATGGGTTTATCACAGATAAGAATATCGCGGAGGTGAAAGTTCGTGTGCGGAAGCCACCGCGTGACGGTCCTGGAGCGTGAGCGGAGTCGTACTGAGGAGCGAGCCAGTCGCGAGGTAAACACGCTTGCGAGGGGGGCGCAGCCGCCAGCACGCCGCGCCGCTGCCGCTCGCCGAGCCGCGCCGCTTCCCAGAACGACCAACCTTGCCACTTCCACGAAATAACTCAAGCCATTGTCACTAATTTATAAAACTTATGTTCTTCCGTCTACCAATGGACGGCAATGGATGGAGGTTCTTCGAGTTTCGAGACTGTACGGTACGCCGCACTCCGTCGACCTCCGTGACCCCCGCACCTTCGTAAATTGGGTGCTACCTTGTTCTATCTATCCATCAATCAAAGCTCGGGGCCGACCACAAGGCATGGTGAACGTTGGAAAGTTCATTCACTTCTTGGTCTATTTTTTGTTAGCGAGGAACGTTGATGGTAGAGATAGTGTTTCTATGCCATTGAGAATAAAAAAAAACTTTTACTTTGTACGCTTTTAAAGTATCTTTTGTTAAATCTCGACGCGAACCGAGGTATTTTCTCTTTTTATAACGAACACTTTCGTGCTGAGTGGTGGACGGCTCTACATCTACAAGCAAAGTGTTTTATTTCAAAGGCGAAATCGAGCTGATTGCCAACTGGTCTAGAGATTTGAGTAGGTAGGTACATATGTTTATTTGACGATTCCATGATTCGTAGAATCCGGCTCGAAGAAACATGAGAACACCTAATAAGATTTTTGCTCTTCAAAAATAAACATATTGCCATAATTCAAAGGAATATTCTTGTTTATTTTAATGAACGCAAACATGGACTTTGTTAAATTATATTAACATGTGTTTTCGGGTAAATCCTTGAAAAATTTTAAAGATTCTAAAATCACCAGACAGCGGCGTCACTTAGGAATTTCAATTATCACAGTATTTTAATTTCCAAGACTCAATTTATATGAGAACTAAAATGTTTGCTATTAAAATCAGTTCTAGTAATTGATGTAAGGGAAAATAAAGATAGTTCCCTAATTTCTTGAATTCCTTCTACTTCTATTCCTTCTACGATTCTACTTCTAGTTTCTAGCATTTATTATCTTTTTCTATGAATGTACTTACATATTATATCGTTTGAGACGCAATGTACCTTTAACATACCTATAACCTTACAAATAATTTAAATGCACACATTTGCATTCAGGCCATGTATCTCCGATCTACGTGCTAACGTAGGAAGGAACGGTGCATATAATTCTACAAAACAGATAATCTAGATCTATACAATGCTTTCATACATTGCATTCACAAATTCTAGATACCTAACTTAACATAAAGGCCAACAAAAATGTTTCCAGTGCCCTTTATTCACAATGAGTAACCAGAAATGATAACAAATTAAATTATGGGAATCCTGGAGCTGATTTTTTATCATAGGTATGTAGCCTTATAGAATTAATATTTATGTTTTTTTTATTAAGAATAGACAAGCGCTTAACCACTACCTCACCTGGTGGTAAGTGATGGTGTGGTCAAAGATGGAGCACGCTTGGCTAGTATGAACTTATTCACTCTAAAGACTCCAAGATTATAGTGGTCCGGAAATACACACTTGAAATGTTTTAGTTAAATATTTTTGTTACATGTTTAACCTAGGCGAAGGAAATAGAGAAAAAAAGTTTTGCCCTATTTCCTGCGCCGATTCTGGGCCTGAAAAAAAAAATGGTTCAAAAAAAAAAATTGGATGTCTGTAAAGTTGGTTTACGGACGATAGTTTAACGTGACAACATCATAACAAAACATACAGCATAACGAATGAGCGTTACCGGACAATGACGTCAACGTTTTCGTGCATGCAGCCGGCGTTCATCGATTTATTAGACTTATGCTGACTTGCACCAAACTTTCAAAGTTCATAAGCAATTACTTTACTCGCTTGCCAGTTTTTAACGGTCAGAATCTGGACTGTTAAGAACTACCAAGCGAATAAAGTAATTCCTTAGGGACTTTGATAGTTTGGTGCAAGTAGGCAGTAGTCACGTCGATAAAATTATTTTTAAGGCGATATCACGACGCGAAGTCGCGGAATTACACTAGTCGTTTATAACCGACCCCCGTGCCCTGTGCCCTGAGGTAACAATAGCCAATTTCTCTCCTGCAGAGTTCCAAATAACAATCAATAGATAATCGCGCTTCCTCGAAACGCGCGGGTGACATGCGCATGCGACGACGCTTCTGCGAACACTCTCCGTGACGGGTACACACGCGCGCATAAGTTGTAAGTAAATGCGTAAGTGTAGGACTTGATTTGAATTTATTATGTGCGTGTACGAGCTTAACCATGGCTTAATATTATGCGATTTATGGGCTGAACTTTCTACAAAGAAACGTAATAAAATTTAAGAATAAAATATGTTACTTCCACCAATTTTGTCACTACAGTTATGCTCCATATTGTAAATATACGACTCCAAAGTTAGCATTTTAATTAAAAAATATTTATGCGGTTGTGAATAATACGGGAATCAAAATGAGGTAAATTATGATAATATTGACTTATAGAGAAATACCTACTCTTATGCCCACTTGCACAAAACTATCAAAGTTCTAAAGCAATTACTTTACTCGGATCATACGCAAATATCTTTCAAGCTAGTTAAGTAATTGATTAGTATCTTTATCAGTTTCGTGGAAGTAGGCATTAGAGTAGTAGACTTTCTCTTAGAGCGAAAAGACCATCTCGAGTTGGGCCATATTTTTATTAGCAACAAAGATCTTATGTTAATAAGTTTAAGCGATAAATTGTAAATTTACTAACGAGAAATTTTCTCGTTTATTAATTTTAAACAAAGTTATTCTGTCTTATAGTCAAAAAATATATAAAATTGCAAATTATAAGTCATAAAAACTCGTTCAGGATGTTTTATGTATACCTACACCAATGACAGCCAAAGTCACTAACCATTCGACCATCCGTGTCGTGTCACGCCCGTTGACTAACTGCCCCCGATCCATATTTGACGGTCACCCATCATGGACGAGAGAGCCATACCTACAATTTTGACAGATTAGATCAATAGTTTCAATTTAGTAGATTTTTTCAATGAATATAAAGTTACTGGCGTTGATCATCGAACATCTGTTGATACCTAAATAAAACTATTTTACTTTTTTGAACTGAAAACTTATTTAGGCGCACTTTACGTGTGTAATAGATGTACATATATAAAGTACTTAATTATAGTTATGTAAAAAAAAAACATGATATATTTTTTTACATAATTATATTTAAGGACTTTCTATAGTAATACAATATGGACAATGATGAGATGAGAAAACGTTGTCTTGTCTTTAGTCAATTATAGAGAGTACAAGTCCCAGTCTTTACGAAAGTTTCTACTTGCCTTTATGAAACTTCCGCCAATCTAAACCAATTAAAAAAGTTATGTCATGTAGTTACGTCAGTTATGGACTTATGGCACGTCGATCGCGTGACTTGCCTATAAGCGCCAATTAACGCTTTGTCGTTGACTGTACAACAGATGTTGCACATGTGGCCCCACGTCTTTCGAGTACGTTTTCAAAATAATGGTAATAGATGATTGAGTGCTTTAATGGAATGGTTGTTGCCCAACGGTTGTAGAAGTGACGCGATCATTCATTGTACCTACATTATACTGGCATCATTGTTCAAGTATGACAGATTAATGATATGTAGGTGTTATAGTCAAGGCCGTAGCCAGGAATTCACTTCGGTTGGTCAAGTATAGTTGATATTTTTTTACCCTTAGTTTAGTTCCTAAAAGAAGCGAAGCGAGCCGCAAATTTTTCAGGGTTTTAATTTACTAGGAAAAAAAATATTTATCAGGGCCCAAAACAGTTTACTTATTAGGGAAAATCGCTGTATTAGGACCCAAAATCATCTAGCAAGAGAAATGTGAACGCGGCGAACGAAGCGAGCCGCAAATTTTCACGTCAACAGTTAAGTTCTGAAAATGACTCTTTCAGGACCCTTAAACACGCAATAGACTGAATGTGAACGATGCGAGCGCAGCGAGTCGCAAAATTTTCAGCGTATAAAAAGCTCTAATAATTGCAAACACTTACCTAATAAAACATAACATCTGATCGTATATTATTACATATTTTTCTACTCTAATTTAATCCTGAAAACTACTGTATTTAAAACTACCCAAATAGGCCTAATAATAGAAATCTGATTACGGCAAGAAAAGCGAGCCGCCAATTTTATAGACCTTATTTTAATTAAGACTTTGAAAAAAAACACGTCTTTAGGATGAGAAAATACGATTCAATTGTGTGGCCCAACAATTGTGCCATCGATAAACAAAGGCAGCGTTGTAAGTATGAATAATTAAGATAAAAATAATCTAGATTGCAAGTCTTACTTAAAAATAGACAAAACTTATGACTTTTTTTAGATGGAATTATCGAGCCAATTAAAATTCTACTTCTTGTAGAACTTGTAAGAAGAAAGGAGAAAGATAAAAAAGAAACTTGTGCGTTTACTGTATGAAATTCTTTGACTTCAACATTTCGGGGGGGGGGGGGGGGGGGGTTGAACCCCCAAACCCCCCCCCCCCCCTGTATACGGCCATGATTATAGTAAACTAGTTGAGACCCACAACTTCGTTCGCGTTGCGAATACACAAAAGTTATTTAAGATAATTGATTGATTCAGGCGTTACTTTGCGGAAATCCATAAATATCAACAAATTATATAAATATATTTAGTAATAAATCCGCTTAATTTCAAGACTAACGAGAGACTCTCGTTTCGGACTTCGGCGAGTCCACACCTCCTGATGATGCCTCATGTAGAGGCGAGTGTCGTATCTTTAAACTTTGAAATTAAGCGGATTTATTACTAAATATATTTATATAATTTGTTCAATAGTTATTTGTTCACCAAGGGCCTGAAGCGCGACCTTTTATACGAGACTTTTATCAGGCGGATGTTCAAGTCGAGTATAAAATGGTCTTGCTTCGGGCCCTTGGTGAATAAATATTTATTTTAGTATGCGCGTAAACTTCGTGACGAATATATATAATGTACATGTATCCTAGAAATGTCAAGCCTCTACTTCCAGTGGTTTGGCCTGTGTGTTGTATCAGTCAGTAAAGACGAAACTATGTACTTTAGGCGTACTAATATTATTAAGTGAAGATGGTAATGTGTCTACTGTCTTTTCTTTTACTTTAACGACATCAAATAATGGTAGCGTAACATTATAATGGCTACTGCAAAATAAAGTGCCTGTTAAGGCTTTCATCCCGGGAGTCTCGGTCTCGAAAATTTCGAGAGTCTCGACGATTTTTCGTTATTTTCGAGACTCGAGACTGATGATTTCAGTACCGGGAATAACGAGACTTTCGATACTTATAAAAATGTTAACAATATTCAGTGTAGAGTAGCCCTTAGTATAATCTAAAACAAGGATAAAACATGGTGGTATAGTGGTATAGTCTTATGACTTTAGCTTACCAAAAAAGGGCAAATTTAAAAAAAAAGTAATATGTGTGGAATGAATGTAAATGTAAATGGACTCCCTTTTCCGCACTTGGACTCCTGTTGGTCTTTTGTGCGTCGGATTTCCTGACTAATAGTTTAGCCAGCCTAACTTCGCCCAGAAGCACAGAAGTTTCCTGGGTTCTTCGCAGGCTTCGCGAAGTGACCTCGGGTTTTTGAGGATTTCCTCTCGTTGCTTTGCCACTCCCACGCATTCCAGGATTACGTGGGTGAGCGTTTCCTCCTCGGTTAAGTAGCCTCTACAGAGTGGGCTGTCTGTGTTTCCAATGTTGTGCAGATGATTGTTAAGCAGGCAATGTCCTATGATAGTACCCACAATGATTCTTAAATCTGGTCGTTTCAAACTAAGTAAACGTCTAGTTAGACGTAGTGCAAGTTGCAGAAAGGCCATTCTTGATTGTTTGCACTCCTTGGTTTGCAGCCAGCGCTCACTGTGCTGTGTCTTTGTACGTTTGCGTATCCACGCTCGCAATTGAGAAAAGGGTAGTGGTAGGAAGGGAGATGGCCCTTCCCTTCCAGTCCCAGATTCTTTTCTAGCCAACTCGTCTGCGGTCGTCTGCAACACTCTCGCCCCTTAAATCACTGGAGTGTTATTCGGTTGGCTTGGGTTATTCTCTCCAGTGCTCGGTGGCATTCGTTAACGAGCATTGAGTCGCAAGTATTGCTATTTAGTGCTTTTAGTATAGCCATGCTATCGGTTAGAATTCGTATATTTTGATTTTCCATTTTCCTCCAAAGTATGGTGTTTGCTGCCTCGGTGATTGCTACATATTCGCATTGGAATATGGAGCTGTGCATACCGAGAGTCATTGATATGTTTATGTTGTAATCAAATGAAAAGACTCCGGCCCCTGTACCTTCGTTGGTTTGCGTGTGTATGTGTGGAATGAGGAACCATTTCGAAGAAAAACGAAAATTTTGATAAATCAGAAACATCGGACATCACCGAACATCATCAAATACTGGATTGTAAAGTTAAACTGTGATGTATTCGCTAATACGCCATAAAATGCCTAAATGCCATTCCTATGAGTGTGCCTTTATGTACTATTAAATTAGTCTCGAAAGTCTCGTTTTTCCCGGGAATTTCGAGACCGCATCGAGTCTCGATTTTTTTTTCCCGGGACTCAGAAAGTTATCGAGGCTGAAAGCCCTAGTGCCTGTATTGTTGATGCTATGACTGTGACGATAAAAAGTATTTTTCGAATTAGCATCTACATTCATGTCAATGTACTCACTGTCAAACAGTGAAAAATATTTATTTTGTATTTCGCATTATTAACCTAGCCTTTGGAGTTTTGGCGGGAACATGAAAAATGGCGCATTGGCGGCATTAAATTAATTGACAAAACTTGTATAACTTTGAGTGTTTAAGTGTTAAAACGGTGGTTTTTTATCCATTAAGTGCTCGTGAACGTGTATGAGTGTTGGTGAATAGTGTAATGCTGTAAAACGTGACTTTTCGTGTTGCCTCCAAAACTCCATAGAAGCCTCTAGTAAAGTCGCAACCACCACTACTTTACAGGGGCATGACTTGACTTATCGACTCTGACTTATGACAAAATAATCTCTCCAATTACTTGACACTGGCTATATACCTTTGATGTGAAGCCAAACTGAAGAACTTAGGTTCTTCGAAAGAAAAAAAAAACCTAGCCTTTGAAGAAGTTTTTAGTTCTGTTATGTGGTTAAGCACACACCTTTTTTTTATTTAGGGCATTAAGAACGAGTAGAGCATGAACTTTTGGAGTTAAGAGTACATAAGTTAGTACGACAACTGTTTACTGAATCTTTGGAATCAGGTCAAGATTTTTACGGACGCATTGTTCTGAGAAAAATCGTCGGCCGAATTCTCTAATACTCAGTAGTCCAAGAGCTCGTAGAGAAAACTTTCTCATTATTCTAAGAACAAATATGTTTCTGAGAAAGTAAATGTTTTTTTATTTGGGTGTGAAATGAACTCGTCAGATTTGAAACGTTTGTGATTCTAAATATATGGTGTAAAAAATTCGAAGAAAGAATTGTTTGGGTACAGTTTTCATACTAACTTCCATATTATCAAATTCTTAAAAATTATAATAGATGGTAAAATTGGAGATATCAATGAAATCTTATACTAAATTGAAAAAAAAAACAAGACACTCGGTGGGTTTCCAAGGTGTCACATCCAAAAGAGTAACAGTCAAAGAGCTTTTATACTATGTATCTAGAGAGCTAACACGCCATTTTGTTTTATTTAAGGATTAAGAATTCTGAACCTTATGACTTGGAAATAAAGTTCTTTTTTAATTAAATCTAAATATAAGGATTTTAATGCTTGATAGAGACCCTCTCGTTAAGGAGTGTGTCTCGTTCACACAGTTGCCAGCATACAATAAAAATTAACATGGCCATAATTTTTGAAATAAGTGGGACAATTTTCGAAATTAGACGATTTGCTCTAAATGTTATTCAGATTCATTTGAAAGGTTTAGTACAGTCGCTGTCATGTAGGTTAGGTACCTTAATGCCGAGAATAATAATTACTGTTCGAAAGAAACAGTATTAAAACCATTGAATCAGATATACCTCACTAGAATGCGGCGCACCGCCCTCTTTTTCGTTGATATTTTAATGCACCTATATATAATATAATTTTAAAACAATAATGCAAAGTAACGTATGTATATAACATTGATAGCTTATTGAGCAGATTGAATTTTCCCTTGGTTGCTTGTTTATGTCTCAATGAAATATTCAAAGTTCAAAAATTATGGTCGCCCTACATAACGAGACACACTCCTTACTGGTTCTAGCTCTTTCGGCTCGCAGTTTTCGTGTGAGTCGGCATTCTAGATACATAGTATACAAGTTCTTTGGTAACAGTATTAACACAGAGTACTAATAGGGGAAGAGGTATTACAGATTTTTTTCCCAACAGGTTGCTAGTGTCTAAAATTACCTATTGTTTTGTGATGACTTCTTGCTGCGAAAAAATATTTACTAGAACTGCTTATAAAATTATTACTGAGCCGATGAAATATTACCTATTTTTTGTTCTACTGCGTAAAAATAACTAGTTTGAAGATTAATAGAAAACCGGAAAGCCCAACATCAGAAACACTGCTGTCTTATTTCATTTTGAATAATTTTATCTTGTACTTAAATCAATTAAAATCCATCAAGTTTTATGACGTCAGCGACTTACATCCGTATACCAGATAATGTATTAAAAATGCTATAAAAACATTGATGAAGATCAAGGAGCGTGGAAGAAAAGGGGGGAGAGGCCTTTGCCCAGAAATGGGACACTACAGGGTGCAAATAATTAAAGCATTTTCCTCACATTCGTATGTATGTGAGTGTTATAAAAATTAACACCCTTATTCTCAGTCGGGTTAAATTTAACCCAGTGCCAAAGAATAAGTAATATTATTACATAAAGAAGCTGATCTCTTTTGAGCAAAGTACGATATTTTGAGTGCAATTGTCACGATGCTAAAGTTCATATTGTTTTACTCGTCAGAAGCGCATCAGCTAACATAAAGGCAACCGCTCCCACCAACCGCACCTACCCCGCGGCTTCCCTCGAGAAATGTCACTTTCCGTCAGGTGTAGAGATAAGGGTGTGCGTACTTTTAACGTTCGAAGAAGAAGGCACATACACATAAACCTATAAAAGCTTTATAAAAGTATAAAAGTATGTAGGTACATACTTGACATTTGTATTATTACACATTACACATAGCCTACAATTTTGTTAGATGCTTATTGGTTTGTTTAAACATACCACTTTATTATCAGCAAAAGAGCTATAGTACATACACAGTCTTTTTGTTTACACCACCTTCCTGCAGCCGCGTCAGCTTGACCACTGGCACCAGTGCCGGTGCCGGAGTAGAAGCTTGTCTTCGGGCCAACATCCTTTCTTGTTCTTCCTTTGAGAGGCGGATCGACTCTCTCAGCCCCTCTATTTGTGCAGAAAGTGCAGCTACACTCGAGCGCAACTGAGCGTTTTCCACCTGCAACTTCTCTATCTCGGGGTCCCTGGTGGCCCGTTTTACCAGCTCCTCATTAGAGGCTCGGACCTTTTGCGCAGCCCCGCGAAGGCGTTGGGCGTGCTGGCCCTGCAGGTTCCCCGATCTGTCCGCCACCAACTCTACATCCTGCAGCCACTCATTTAGACTGGCTGTAAGCTCCGAAGTAGGCTTGCTCTCATACTCCAGAACTAAATCTTCAACCGTCGGCAGTTTTTTCTTCGCCCTTGTGCTGGTTAAAGGGAGGAACTCGCCCTCCTCAACACCTGCCGTCCCTTTTAACATGGCCTTCTTGGCCTGTTTGTTGCCATTTCCTGCTTGTTTTCTGACCCTCATCCTGGTCGACCTTGATGATGTCGTTGACCCCACTACTACACACTTGGACTAGGGGGGATACGCCGCCACGAGCGTTCGGCTGGCGCTCTGACGGGGGACGCAGCATCTGCCGACCTACTTGCCGACCATCGTCTAACGTCTTATAGTTGTAAGTTGTAACGTCTTATCGAACGAGGCCGCAGTGAGGCGCGTCTCGCGAGGCATACGCCGTGGCAGGTGTGCGGCTATCCTAATGCGCTTAGGAAATAGATCGTAGCAAAAAAGCGCATTTTTTATGAAAGTTCGTCTATTTATCTAGATAGATAATGTCTATTAAATAATAATAATAAAAAATGTATTTATTCAGATTACTCACAATCCATTCATGTCATAAATCATATTACTAAAATTAAAATTAAAATTACCATATTTACCTACTTATCGAGTTAAGACATTGTTTAGTTTATTTTATAAATTAGTTCAGCGTGGGGGTTTATTAGGGCTGACACCCAGTGCCTCTGCAAAGGACTATCAAATCTACCAGCCAGATCTATTTATATATCCCTATCATCACCTGTTTTGTTTTTAACAATTGGGACCACTATGGTGCGCATAAGGTCTGGCGGCATGTATGTGTGTTTAAGACACAAATTATAAAGCAAACTAAGTATTCGGGGCAAATGAGCACCAGCGTGTTGGAGATGCTCGATAGGATGCTATTGTCGGTAGGTACTTATTTAAAATAATAAACTTACAACTCTTCGTCTTTTGGAAGCGTAAAAACGACAATGTTTCGTTGCTTATTCTTTTTTGGCATCCATGAACCGCACAAAAATGCCTGTTAGGCTTAGGCATATTATTTATTTGAATACCTAGTAGGTAAGTTTGTAGTAATTAATTTTACTTATTCAAATATAATTTTATCTTTTAACTAATGTCAAATCATATTTATTTCAAGAAAACGTCAATCAAACAGAGTATGATGAAAGCTGCGCGCTGAACCGCGCAAGCGCGCCGCGGCTGGCAGCCCATACATTTTTGTACAGTCTGCTGTACACGAAATTGTAGGTATATATCGCCGAGCGCGAGTTACGGAGTACGGTTTGCTCGCGTGCTCCTGCTCTATGTAGCGAATTAGGGAATGGCAGGAAAAAGTAAACAGGTTTCGGGATTTCCAAGCAAATGTTCTCATGATAATGAATACTAATAAATAAAAAAGTGGAAAGTCCCGTCAGTTATTCCATGGAAAATAATCTATTTAGATTTTATTTGAGGTAATTTTGTAAAAACGCGGCGCCCAACGTAATTTATGTGTCTATACACAACAGTTTCAGTTTGTTAACTCATTAATTTCAGGATTTTTTTAGAGTACCTACTTATAATTTCAGTCAAAACAACATTATTACTTTTACAACATCGCGACAAGTAGCGTGAGAAAGAGGAGGCTTATACTCAGCAGTGGGTGCACACGGGCTGATATGATGATGATTCAGTCAAAAAAGTAACATGATCTATGTCAATATATCAACTCCCTCTCTTTTGTACCCAATCAGAATTTTTGTACCCCCGTAAGACCCCCGTATATCCCGAGCATAGATTAAAACGGTTTCTCCTCTACACGTCAAGGAATCTTGGTGTTCTATTCCTATACCTATACCAAGATTCCTTGACGTGTAGAGGAGGCTTCAGAAAATTATTTTAAATGGAAATACAGTAGAACTCCAATTATCCGAATTAATGGGGACCGGGACCCATTCGGATAATCAAATATTCGGATAATCGGATTTTTTTAAAAAAAATTGCCATTGGAGAGAATAAAAGCTACGTTTTGATATTGCACTATTTTTTTATTGAATTAATGAAAGAAACATGAACTTTTCACATTTTTTAAATATAAATAAAATGTACTTATGTACAAGTTTAGAAATAAAAATCATTGTTTTTTAAACATCTCCGTCAATGTAAGCTGTTTTGTTGTTGTTTTGAGCAGTTGCAAGTGGTCACGGCAAGTTAAGACAAGTCAAGTCAAGACTTGTTTGTGATTCGGATAATCGGCGATTCGGATAGTCGGAGTTCGGATAATTGGAGTTCTACTGTATTTCATTTTGTCTGAAAATTGTTTGTCCTGTTTTCCTTTCGTGTTTTACGCCTCCATCTTGATTTTATTTATACTGTCAATCATGGTGTTCTACAGGAAAACCATTTTTAATCTATGCCTTTACGCCTCTACCTACCTCTGCTACCCTCTTGAAATGTTTTTACTGACTGTACATAAGTTAAATCTCATGGACTTATTGGGAGCTCATGTATGAATATTTAAAATTATAGTAATATTTTTCATGGACCTGTTGGGAAATGAAAAACAATGGAATCATGGACCTCTGGGAATAAGCCGCTGCAATCCGGTTCTTTTACATTTCGCAATAATTTGATTGGTCGAATAGGCTGGCTACATCAACCTTTGATATTTTGGGAAACTGATGGCTTATAAATATGATTATGCCACCATTTTCGTAGAAACCCAAAATACTATGATTTACTTTGTGCTGTAAAATTTAATTTAATTTGAACTGAGTTTCTATAAGATTTGTGTTTATTTCCTTAATATAATCCTTAAAGTTTTAAGCAAGGATTTATGTAGATTGGCTATTTTATGTATTAAGTTTCTCTATTTCAAATTCTTAGAACACAGTGCCATACCCTAGTTTAACATGGTTTCGCAACTAATTCTAGTTATAGTAGAATACTGTTTATATTTCACAATTATGTTTGCCGCGATAGTGTGGTCTAGCCTTGTGTCATGTACGGACAGTCTGCCACAAAATATACACCACAAGTTTTTAATTACCAAAAAACTACGTTGTACCTGTGCCGTCAGAATTTTTGTTTACTACAAATTGACAGAGTGATAGCGGAGCGAGTGTGGCGCCCGAGCCGAGGCTTTGGGAGCTGGCTCGAGCTAGGTACCCGAGTTTCTGGGTTCGAGAGCGGTCGGAGTGGGGGCTCTGGCTGCATTATACTCGAGCCCGGGACGGCTGCAGTGCACGGGAAGGCATGCACTGCAAGCAGAGCTCGGGGTCGGCGCAAGCCTGCCCTGGGATGGGCCTCAAAGCAACGTGCGTGAGGGACACCGGTACGTGTTCTTTGGATATCCCGGTCCCTCTTATGCGCAGAGGTCGGCCACCATGGGGTTTTAGTCGGTTAAAGTCCGACATACCCCTCCACCCTCCCCCAAGGGCGGTGGGCATCCATGAGAATTGCCCCATTTAAAAAAAAAAAAGATACCCGAGTTTGCCAAACGATGAATGAAACTCAAATTATCAATGATGCGTACCGATTTACGCAAGGCCATAGAAAAACGACTAAAACGATACAGTAGGTATGTCATATTTTTAGCATACATATAAGTATGTAAAAAAAAATTAGACTTAATTTTATAGTTTTTTGCCATATCTGTGTTCAGTTACGGCAACTGATTATGTATATTTTTTTTCGTTTGACAACTTTTATACTTACTTTAATTTTAAATGTTTGTTATATTTTATTTTATTTCATATTTAATTACACTCAGAATTTAATTTATTTTTAATCAAATGTATCTTCTATCTATACATCTATTATGTTTTTTTTGACGGAAACTTGTTCAGACGAGATTAATAGATAAGAAAAAGTCTTTTTTTTTATTAAAAAAAATAGTGGGTTTGTGTGTTTGTCCATCACATAAAAACTGCCGAACGGATTAAACTGAAACTTTACGCTACTAAGCCCGAAAGGGTTATAGGCTATATGATATTACGCTAAATCTCTTCAGAGGGATGTACAAGTTTAAAGTTTGTATGGAAACAGTTTTTTTTATGAGTGTATCTATCACAAACTTTGGAATAATATTCTGCAAAACAAATTATTAGATAGGTACGGGTTTCACACATTTTCAAAATTAATGTAAAAACATGTAAAAGTACGGATTGAAGGTGTTGTTAGACCAAAAGTTGAATGAAGCTGTCTCCTCAGATATACACAATATCTGATTGAAAGTCATTTTTCGTGTTCAGATATACACAATATCTGATTGAAAGTCATTATCTGAAAAAAATGGCGATATTTCCGCAGATAAATATCGCCATTTTTTTCAGTTTTCGACTAAATTCAATGTTTGAGTGGGTAAAAAGATAGACTGAAAATACTTATTGATTGACTTGCTTAGTACTGACACTTTGCTATTCTGTGACATTTAACCCGCGGGTGGAAAAAACAACATACGACAATAAACAATACTTCCACGGGTGACGAAGTCGCACGCGGGTACAGTAAATGTAATATGCTGTAGCCGTCCTAATTGAATAAAATAAATGAATTCAAAACACAAATTATAATTAAAAACTACATTGTAACTTTGCTTTCCCGTAGTCGATTTATTTTCATTAACGGAGGTGAAGAAGAGAGAAACTTTAGCATAGCATAGTATTTTTCAAAGCTACGTTTCTGCTCTACCAATAGGACATACTATAGGTACCACTGCTTAAATTTCATTCATAACTCAGTTACGTATTTCGAAGACTGTACCAGTTATACTTGCCTACATAGCTTATTGAGTATGCGCATGTTTTTAACGAATTTCTGAGAAATAGATGTAATTTGTTTCTTGGCTCCTGGCCTCTGCGCAATTACATATCTATTAAAATCACATTAACAAAATAGCGACATCACAGCGAAGGATGCATGTAAAGTAGTAATTCGGGGAATTGATATTTATGTTTTTGATAATTAACATAAATAACCGGGCTCAGATACCCACCATTTTTTATTGTATACGAAATGAATTTTTATTTTATTTTTTGAAACAGTGTTTCAAAATATTAGTGTGATTAATATAAATATCTTATTTTATATTAATAGAGTAGACAGATATGTTAATACTGGATGATCTGAACAGGTAATATAAAAACTTTATAATATTAATAAAAAGAGAAAGAGAAGAATAAGAATAAAAACTTTGAATGAGAATCTTCAAATATTTTTGTTTAGGCCATAGTCTTATTTAAAAATAATTCTTAAATTAAATATTCTTTAAAAATATTTAGAATTTCTTAAAATTGAATGAACGTTAAACGCAATAAATTCAACGAACGCAACCTTATCGCAAACAGTTTCTGAAAAGTATTGTAACAGCCTCTTGCTTCGCAGTAGTCGCTAAATTAAAACTCACTCACACTAGCTCATCTAACAAGATTCTCAAAACCGAAAGGAACGTTACGTGATTCTGAAAATTATACTGCGTCCCGGAACAAACTTTTTGCCCTTTTTGTTATAACCTACTGCGAAAAAAAACACGTTAAGTATTCTATTCTCAAAATTGGCGCGAACGTTGCTTCTGAAAATTGAAACGGACGTTACCCGCGTCTCGGAAAGTACAGGCAAAAACTTTAGTTCACTGGAATGCGGTTTCAGATTAGCGGATTAACCGAGCGGAATCGCCGCTCGTATTTTGTCGTGTACGCGCGACAAGCCGCGAGAGAGACTCAGGCTGTTCAAACAAGCGTAATTTTGTCGTGTGTATACGGGCGAATTGGTACTCACAAATCTTAAAAAACCCAATGTACGTGTACCGGCGCGGCATTTACACTCAGCTTTTCTAGCGAGTGTCAGTAGCATGAGGTGTCCCTCGCAGCTTGTCCCGCGTTTTGGTGCTAGGTGCGGTTTCAGATTAGATTCGCCGCTAGTCTTTTTTTTTTGCAGCGCGTGTACTCGCGACAACGAGCCAAGTCGCGCGTAGGGGTTTTTGGCGGGAACGTGAAAAATGGCACATTGGCGGCATTAAATTAATTGACAAAACTTGTATAACTTTGAGTGTTTATGTGTAAAAACGGTGGTATTTTATCCAATAAGTGCTCGTGAACGTGTATGAGTGTTGGTGAATAGTGTAATGCTGTAAAACGTGACTTTTCGTGTTGCCTCCAAAACTCCATAGAAGCCTCTAGTAAAGTCGCAACCACCACTACTTTACAGGGGCATGACTTGACTTATCGACTCTGACTTATGACAAAATAATCTCTCCAATTACTTGACACTGGCTATATACCTTTGATGTGAAGCCAAAACCGAAGAACTTAGGTTCTTCGAAAGGAAAAAAAAAAAAAAAAGTCGCGCGTATACGCGCTGCAAAAACAGAAGACGAGCTGCGAATCTAATCTGAAACCGCACCTACTGATACTCGCTAGATAAAAGCGTAAACGCCGGTGTAGTACGCGCGGTCGGATATTGAAGTTACGCAAGTACCAATCCGCCAGTATACCTGCGACAAAAATACGCTAGTCTGAAACCGCACCTAAGCGACTTCCTGGATGGCTGTTCCGCTCTGTAGGCGTCCGTAGTTTCCGTGCTTTGTTTTCGGAATTTGTGCTTTTATAAACTGTTAAATAGGTAATGAGGCATTAACATGCAGCAGAAGTAAAGAAAACGAACTCCAACCTACATATGTACATACATACCTATAATGGAATATATTTTTCTCCGTAGTAGAAGCATACTTCTACCATAGTAGAGGTGAGGCGAGGATTGATAGGTATTAGTCAATTTCCTACAAAATGTAAAAAAGAATCAAGGTTTTACAAAAACAACTGACTTCAATTGGACTGTTTTAGTGACCGTAAACATCACTGAATAGTCACAGAGAAGCAAAATACGCAATTTCGTTTACTTGTATGATGTAATTTTTTCAGTTATTATGATTTCAAAGCCAAAGTACGTAACCAATTTTCTTGAAATTTCTATTTGACCAATATAAAAGTATAACCTTATAAAAAAAAGATTTTTTTAAATCGGTTTATAAACAACAAAGTTCTGATGAAAGTTCGGAGGAACGAATATTAAAAAAAAAGAACAAAAAATATTTTTTGAAGTCTGTTGGAACCGAGTAGGTACCTATTATTTTTACATTTTTAGATAGTAGAAACCGTTAGCCTTCCCTAATATAA
Source organism: Lobophora halterata (assembly GCA_932526365.1). Taxonomy (NCBI): domain Eukaryota; kingdom Metazoa; phylum Arthropoda; class Insecta; order Lepidoptera; family Geometridae; genus Lobophora; species Lobophora halterata. The sequence continues at coordinate 8,655,515 of OW052012.1, forward strand.
ATAAGTAGGTAGTTAACTACTTGCCGCCCCTGCTCGTTTTGGTATAGTAGGAGCAATTTCGAGGACAATATAGTTGGATTTTCCTACGTAGTTTTGGTATTTCCGCCAGCAAACGTATATTTCCTGGAACAAGCTTCAGCAATGAAGGTATTGAAGCAAAGATAACTCCGAAAGGCAAATAAATATCGATAAGGGCCTATTCCGTTAGCAGCAAACTTAACACTAGAGTGCACGCGCCCCTAAATGCACCATAAGTCGGTTAATTAATTCCCTACATCAGACATCAAACGAGTAAAAACACTATAAAATGACAAAACATCTTTATTTTTATTGTAATGAAGTATAGATTTAACAAAATTTACCTCCATAATTCTAATTTGAAACATAAACATAAACTTCTTAAAAATCAACTATATTTGGAATGCTAGAGATCTATAAGTCTAATTTTCATTCTGAAACATAATATCCATTATAAAATTGGTTCTTAATCATCTAACTGAACCAATTTATTAGTGTAATGGTAACAAATCACTCTGATGGCATACATTCAGAATACACGACTGACCTGATGTTCGCTACAAATGCACCACATACATTTTGCTGCTTTGCTTGTGGTTGCGACCCCTGCTGCAAAAAAACACCGGCCAACTCCTCCCCAAACTTGCATATTATGTTGCGGCAGATTATCTGCCAGTAATTATTCCTAACTTTCACTGAGATCGTCGGTTCCGTTATCCTCCAGCAGCCATCTTTGTAATTGTACACAAAAATCGTTCAAGCTACCCGCCATCTAAAAAAAGTGAACAAAGTATAATAAAACTACATGAAAAATCAATTAATACAAACAACAAATACATACAAAATGAATTTACAGTATGTGAAACAGTAACACTACAGAAAATATATCATACTAGCTGGTGCCCGCGACTTCGTCTGCGCAGGTATCTTTATAAATTATAGCCTATGTGTTATTCTGATGTATAAGCTATATTATTGTTAGGTTTCATTAAAATCCATTCAGTAGTTTTTACGTGAAAGAGGAACAAACATCCATCCATCCATCCTTACAAACTTTCGCGTTTATAATATTAGTAGGATTTACTTACCGTAAATTTACCACTTTTCCACTAAACATTAAACTTCCTCGAACGGTCGCGCGGGGTACAGGCGTAGCCCACCAACTTTAAAGACGATTTTTGAAGACTTATATAAGCCGCAAGAGTCTGAAACTTTAGTAGAGGGGGCGGGGGTTTATTCTTGAAGAATACACTGGACGATATAACTGTAGCACGCCTAGTTACGAAAATATACGACATTATTACACGCTGGGTTACATATGTAGCCCACGCGTGCACTCTAGTGTTAAACTTTTTTCACAGTGGGAATTAAAATAATATGAGTTTTGCACCAAGTGATCAAAAGTCCTGTATAGCACTGTTCTGTTCATGGGTAGTTGGGATCTCAAGAGAACAATTTGATAAGTTTAAAAATATAAATTTTACAGTCTATTAAGGGCATGAGGAGATAATGCGAAACTTACAAAAAATGAGGTTTCACTCCATGGCACTGCACCCCTATTTAATTGTAAGAAGTTCTTATAATTCCATAGAAGAGGGCGATACAGTATCGACTTCCTGTTGGTACTTTAGTCATTACACGCATGGATTAATAATGGTTATCTGAAATAAATAAAGAGGATATGTGAAACTGTAAGAAATTATAGCGGCCGAATTGCAAGACAGTGAAAGCGCCTTACTCCGAGGGAAGAAGATTTTTGTCACTCAAATGTAACTGACGTATGCGACAAATGATTAAACATCGTATTGCTTGAAAAGTTATGAATTTATAAAAATTCCTTTTACATTTATCTAAGTTCTTTGATTACTCATCAATAATATAAGAATTAATCGTAAATATTCTCTTAATTCGGAGGATTGATGTAAAACAGAACCGTGGTTGGACACACTGTCGTGTGTCGAGATTTAATGAGGCCGATTTAAAAAAATAAATCTATCAAGAAAAGTTTCACCAATCGTGTCTTACATTTACTTAGATTATAACCTCAAGTAATCACTCTATTAACATCAAGTTTGTAACCTGTACTGTTACTAAGTAAGAATGTAACGCAGCGACTCCTTTACATATACAGTTTTTCTCGATACAATTGTCTGAAACCGCTCTAACCTACTGTCATATTATGTGAAGACAATAAAATTGAGTATTGAGTACCTATACAATCTCTTCGTAGATCTTGGTCAGATATTGTAATCCTTCGTAGCATTGTTACTACCGTATATAATCCCTGATTAGATAGTTTTGAGCACTGATTTGTCGTTCCACATTTTGATAATAATTTATTATCAATACAGAGAAATACAGAGAAGACTACCTACCTACCTACCTACACATGTGACTTTATAAGGACCGAAAAAATGGTCTGAAATTGTATACCTAATCTGTTTTTTTCAACCGACTTCAAAAAAGGAGGAGATTATCAATTCGGTTTTTTACCTCAGAACTTTGTTGTTTAATAACACTAGGACAAATCTATAAAATGTAAATCCATTATTGGCTGTAAGTTTAAACAATAAGTCTAAGTTATATTAATACTAAGAGCTGTGGATTTTGTATAATAAAAAATAAAATAAAATGAACCGATTTGAAAAGTTATTTTTTTTGAGAGGTTATATACATTCAGATTGGTCCCATATAAATTTTATCAAAATCGGTTTATAGTTTATTTTGTAAATCAAAGTTATTTGATTATAACGGGTATTTATCGCGCTCACCTCGTATGTTTTTGTGTCCCGACGTTTCGACTGTATTGCAACAGCCGTGGTCACGGGTTGACTGGCGTATTGGAGCTACCGTCGCGGTGAGGGAACTACCCTCATTTTGGTCGTTAAAAATGTTCGGTCGGCACACCACACTGACGACATCCGGACACTTAAGCGCTGTTTTAAAAGCGTTCCGCGTGCACTTAGCAATCACTGGTAAATCAAATTAACTGAAAAAAGGTCGTTGAAGTGAACAAAATTTTACCTATGGTCCTGCGGTCACTAGAACAGTCCGATTGAGGTCGGTTGTTGTATGTTTTTGTAAAACCTTGATTATTATATCCTATAGGTACAAGTAGCGCCGTAGATATTAGTAATCTCCTTGCACAAAACACCCGGAGCGGCTTCATATCTCTTCGAAGCGCCCCGTACCCGTACGAAGAAGTTTTGCCTTCAAAAATAAATTATATTTGTATAACCTAAGCCTAATCATAATTTTATATTATTTTTTGAAGAGATTTGATGTGCAAGGGGGATCTATGAAGCTGTCAGTACGTTTCACAGTGCTCCAAAACTCAAACGAAGCCTACTACTTTACGAATTTGGTCTTTATTTCTTAAAAATAAAATCTCTTGATGTTTTCGTTCACTATGACTTATTAGGTACTATCTAGATCATCATCATGTTCACCAACCTATAGCAGTCTACTACTGGACGTGGGTCTCTCCCAAGGCGCGCTACTGATCCCGATCTTCGGCTCTACTCATCGCTCCATGTAGCTAAAGGTCGTCCTACACTACACCTAGACGCGGGCACTTTCTAGATATTAGTTATTAAATTAAAATAGGTGCATTCCTCCCCATTTCAAACGAAACTAACATTAAACATTCTGCAGTGTAATGTTACTTTCTAGGAATGGCATTACTGCTGTAATATACTATCATTATCATGGCATGAACATTTCTGTGGAAGCCATGCCATAGTATAACTGGAAAACAGAACCTCACCTTGCGAAAAATCCGGAAAGATATATTACAAGGATAAATACAAAATATTGAAAAGATGTGAAGTTACGAGGATGGATGTATATTTGTTACTCAATTACGCCGAAATCATTTAACAGATTTCGAAATTCCGTATTGGTACTTTTTATGCTGATATCACTGGGAAAGCTGCAGGCAGCAGCAAGAAAGTAATGAATTACGTCATTAATAAAGAATTTAGTAATTTTGTTGACAAAATCCAAATACCTGTATTATTATATATTTGTGAACACTGCAGATTACATAGACTAAAACTCCATAAAGTAGGTAATGAATTCTGTAAGATAAATAACTTTTTGGGTTTACCAACAAACTCGTAACTTACCAATCAAGTGTAGCATATAATATAAACACTAGCAGCCTGTACTGCTTTGAAAAATATATCACCACTCAAACCAATGCCATGCTACTCGTAACTTTGTTAGCATTAGCCAGTGCAATGAAAAATACTGATGTAGATAGATAGATAGATAATAACTTTATTGTTTACCACTAGGAAATGACAATTCGATATTCTTAATCTAATTAAAGGCAATACAAAGGGCGGCCTTATCGCTAAAAGCGATCTCCAGGCAACCGTTTCATGGAATGTAATGAGTAGAGAAAGAGATGGGGTATTAGGGCTAGTAGATAAAGTTGATTAGAAATATATAGCGAATAATATGTAGATGTACTTAGATGCAGTACTGTATTTGTGTGTACGGTGCCGCGGTCAATACACTGACAATGTCGAATGGGACAGCCTCGACTCGGGTTCCGAGAGCGTTATCAGGTTTAGAGTTCCGTGGCTGTTATCGTTGCGAATTACATTTATTGTTGGCACTTTTGTTTGATTTTATATTATTTTGCAACTTTTCAACTATTCAGAGTTTACTGCCTAGAAACAGTTAGCTTTACTTACCTACTCATCGTATTTTGCTCAAGTTTAGGGTGACAGGACTCTTTGTGTATAATTTGTTTTTAAGGAAATAAAGTGTTATTTTTTTAATCTTATCGTATATCTGAAGGTATACAAAGCGATCGACCCGTCACATAAAAATTAAGGTAGTTCTATTCATAGTACTACATGTTGACGTGTAGCTCATTGGTTCTATTATAACTTCAAAAGATAGATAAATTTAATATTAGTTTACGAAAGTTTTACGAAAGTGTAAATATCTTATAATATTAAACTAATGTTTTTGAGGAAAGGCAACAGGTTTTTGTGGTGTTCAACATAAAAGTTGTTTATTTTTCTTATTTTGTTGTTTTTTTTAATTTTTATTTTGTATATTAAATAACTGTCTCAAAATATAGTAATGATCTATTTTTATTAGCTATGAAGTTAGTTGAGTAAAGATTATAAGCTATGAAGTTAATTATCTATAGTGGTTTTTTTAAAAGTCTCAACTCTTTGTTCTAGCATTTAGTAAAGATAAAGATAAAGATACAGATTTTTATTTTGCACGAGTATTTATATTTTATTAGCGAATAGTTAGTTGTGTATCTCAATAGTAATCTGATCTGAATTATAATAATTCTTCAAGGCTTTAATTTGAATAGATATAGAAAGGATCCATAAAGAGCGACATCACAGTTTGCTCAACTAAAATCAAAAGAACAAAATCGACTAAAAATTTAACACTATCATTATAAGATATGAGCAAAACTAATACTTGATAAAAATAGTTTAAATCATTTTACTCGTAATTTAATTAGCAATGATGTAATCCGATCAATAATATTTATCGACAGAACTAGTCTTTAAAAATATTATCTGCTGATGAAATCAATAGGTACAATTACTCAACTTCAATTTTAATTTATTTATTGAATTAAAAACCAATTACACTAATGGTTATTAATACAACGTGTAGTGTTATGTCTCTACAAGCCCTGAGAGGGCGAATTCAGACTAAGAGTGTGAATACTATCACGTGTGCAAAGGTTGAATACATCTTATCAGAAATTTTCATACAATAATTATTTAAGACAACCCTATTTGCTATTTACTTCTCCATCTGTACACACCCTCCACGCCACACATAGACACACGTAAGGAACATGGGCTCATGCCTATGATCTAGTCTAGGTAAGTTTAGTACCTAACCCACCTATGGTTAAGTATTTATGAACCTTTCGATGAAAATAATAAAGAAAAGTTTTACATAATTTAGTTAGACTATTACAAACTATTGAAAGATTAAGAGAAAATACATACAAATGTTCGTTTTATTTTTATTTATCAATTTCTTACTGAGGACTTTTCTCTTAGTTCCAGGAGTAGGTAGGTACTTGTAGTCTGCAGTTTACACAGTTGCATAATGCATTGCACCCGCACGATGGATGCGGCAAGAGAGGGGGCAATGGTGCGCCATTGGGAAAGGCCTATGTCCTGCAGAGGACTGCGAAAGCCTGATGCCGACGAATGCACAAACATAACACATTTTTGAGTTATTTTTCACTTTACGCAAACTACTTTATGTAAAGCCGAAGTTTGAGTCAATTTGTCTTCTCGTAGCTCATAACACAGCACTTGTGCCATGTTTTATTGAATTTATGAAGAAATTAATTTAAAAATTCAAAAATAATTCAGTCCTGAACTATAGTTAAAAAACAAACAAAATGTCAAATGTCTAAAATGTTGTACCAAGGAGTTTTATTAGAACTATAATATTAGATATATCGAAAGAGTATCGAGTAGCTGAAACCTCTTTAGCTATGAAATGAAGAATATGAAAGACAGAGTGGTCAAAACAAAATTACCAATAAAAATACTTTGAAAAATCTTGTTTCTGTCCTCGATCCAAAGTACTCTGACACAATTGATGTTCATGTTCCCACTACCTGGACTAGGGTCAAACTCTTCACTAGCGTGATCGTTGTTTCTCCAACACATAGAACAAAACGCGGATTTATGGAGTACCTACTTAGTTGCGCAAAATGCAACTTCCTCACGATGTTTTGTAGGTACACCATTACGTACTTATATACTTATTAGAAGGATGATTGCTTGTTGCCACAAAATGATTTAAATATTATATCCCAATGGTGTAAAACCAATCATATGTACTTAAACGTCGACAAGTGTTTTACAATATCGTTTACAAATAAGCGTAACAAAATCATTAATGACTATAATATTGACGGTCAAGTACTAAGCCGGTCCTCTGTTGCTAAAGACTTGGGCATTTTGTTCGACGATAAACTATCGTTTCGTGCACACTACCAGCACATTGTTTCTAAAGCCAACCAACTACTAGGTTTTGTTCTACGAACTACAAAAGGTTTCAAAAAGCCACGTACTTTATTGTATCTTTTCAATACCCTTGTAAGAAGTGTGCTCGAATATGGTAGTCCAGTCTGGTCCCCTAACTATAAAGTTCATAGTCACAATATTGAACGAATTCAGAGAAAGTGTCTTCGGCTATTATGTTATCGTTTGCAACCTGGTCGCTTATGTCTAAGTTACGAAGAGAGGTTAACTAAATTTAAGGTCCAATCATTGGAAATAAGGCGTTATTATTTTGATTTGCTCTATCTCTCCAAAATAATTCACTCCTTAATTGATTCTCCTAGGTGATATCATTTAACATTAAATTTAGAGCACGTAACTCCAATAAAGCTAATCTTTTCGCTCTACAGATATACAGAAATAATATTTCATTCTATAATCCATTAACTAGAATGGCTCGTCAATACAATTACTTAGCTAGTAATAACATTGAACTTGATATCTTCGTTCCAAAGCTGAGCCACTTTATTAAAATTGTTAAGACCATCCTCAATTTCGATTTTGCTAATAATGTGAGCCACTCTAATGACCAGAGTGACTCAGTAGTATTTAGCATAAGATAGTTTTAGTTAATGTTATATAAATCTGAGAAATCTAATTTCTCAGATTTGCCCTAATTGTATTATTATATATTTATTTGTTTTTAAGTTTAGTTTAGTTGATCCCTGATCTTATTTAAGTTAGAAGTAGTTAGGTAGTCTGCTCGGTATTTATGTATTGTTTAGTTGTGCGTACATATGTTTATGTTGCAATCAAGCTCAGAAATCTTTGTTAACGTATAATTTTATATGTGATTGTGATGTGTTTTGTACGCTTAAATAAATAAAAAAAAAAAATTACGTATGGCATTTAAGTTAAACAACAAAACCTAGCACAAAAAAAACCATTTGCCTCTCAGATGCTGTTAAGTTTTCTGTCAGATAAGCCTTAATCTGTCTCATCACTAACATTACTGAGGTCAAGGTCGAGGTCTTGGAAAGATCACGAAACAGCTGATTTTAGGGTAATCACCACGTTAAAAATCAGCTGCACTTTGGTGCACAGTTCTTCAATGAAAATCATGGAAATTCAAAAAGTCGTAGAACATTCGTTGTTCCCGCGGGGGGGCAGAACACCCCCCCTTCATTTTTTGGGATATTAACATTGTAGGGATATTAACAAACAAATTGTATACATTAAATAATATATGTACATATAAAGTGATAGGTAATCTAAGTATTATTGGTAAAAGAAAATCGTTTCGGCTAAGTGCTGGTATTCTATGTATAATATAGTTATCCTTGGGCAATTTTTGAATCAAAGCCCTGTGTGTTATGCTTCAAGATTCAAGATTCAAGATTTTTATTCGCCAGAACATAGTATACATAGTATGTTGTTAAAGAATATTATTAGTGCCTTAAGTTCTACCATTTAAGGTGTGCGAGTTACAGTGAATGAATATAATACTATCAAATGGTATTTAAATGTCAAAGTGAATTTAAATTTTAGCTTCTTCTTCTTCTTAACGTATCACTAGTTCTTTCGAACCCGTGTGGTGAAAGGGTTTCAATTGCGCCTCGAAGAAACTCCTTTCGTGCAATTGACACATGTCTTCGAACTTTTCAAATTCTATGACATGCCGGTTTCCTCACGATGTTTTCCTTCACCGCCAAGCACGTGTTATAAATGCACACATAGATTTACTTTAAAAAAGGTAGAGTTTATTATACATCAGCATGGAGTTTGCTGGAATGGAGACCACGACAGCACACGAGACTGCAAGGAAGACCAGCTGGTGTCGTCGCTGTTCGTGCGTCGACATTTCAGGTAAACAACGAGTTTGGTTGCAATTCGTGCGTTTTTCAAAACAGTGAAAAAAAATACCTTCGCTGTTTGTAATTGTTTTGAATAGAAGGACAACAGAGTTGCAAATCTTTTTAGACATTCCAATACTTAATCCGTTCAGTTTGTGGTCTAAGTGGTTTGATGAAAAATCTAGAATGATAATAATATAATATATATAAGTAATATTATAATAGTAATAATGTAAGTGATGGGTTGACGACATCCGAAAACACGCAGAACGAGATTGGATGGCGAGGGCTTAAGATCGTCAAAACTGGAGGCGATTGGAGGAGGCCTACATCCAAAAAGGGATACTATAAAGGCCGGAATGATAATGATGATAATACGAACTCTATCTATTACTTACACGGTAATTTATTAATCACCAGAAAAAAAATACACATGGTCAGTTACCGTTACTGAACACAGATATGGCAAAAAAACTTGAAAAAATTAAGTCGAATTTTTGACATTTTTTTTTAATTATATATGTTACCTTAGTCGTTTTCCTATGGATTTTCATCAGGCGGTATCCTTTATTGATAATAATTTAAGTTTTATTCATCGTTTGGCAAACCCGGGTAGCTAGCTCGAGCCAGCTCGCAAAAGCTCGGCTCGGGGACCGCACTCACGCACAGATACAACGTATTGCCGTCTGCATTGCCCATTTAATTTTTTTTGGTAATAAAAAATTAGTGGTGTATAATTATAACTATAGTTTTATGAAACGCAAGTTAGAACAATACTCAGAAAAGTCTAGAATAAGACTACTTGGTGGAAAATTATTAATTTACTTACTGGTTTCCCGGTAGTCCGCGGTATGCTTTCCCAGATGGAGTTACGATCAGCTCTTGGAAGTGGCAGCCATGTTAATTAACTTCTATGAAACTAGCTGACAATGTAACGTTGTATTTAGTTAAGTTCCTATCCTAGTTATAAATGCGTCTATTCCCGATTGTCCCTACCCTCAGCGTTCTACCGATTGTTCCTAGCTACGATCTTACTAGGTACCATCACGTAAAAAAATCTCCATTGTTCCTTCCTACCTACTGTTTCGAAAACGAGAAAAAGGTTAAAAATTGAACTGATTTCAATTCAGACTCAGACTGCTAAGCTGGTGCCAGCAGGCATTAACCGTATGTTAAAATCTTCTTCTTCTTAGGAACTTTGACAGTTTGGTGCAAGTAGACTCATGACATGACACAGGGCTAATTTACAAGCTACAAGCGAACTTGATGGCTTGTAACTTGAAAACTAGCACTGTGTCATCTATGCTTTAGGGCTGCGCGGCGGCACTTTTGTTTTTGCCGCTGATCTACGCTTAGGTCTATTATGGGCCTAATGTGAATCAAAGTCCTGTGTAGCATTGACAGGCGTGGTCTCTTACCATAAGGAGAGCGCGTAGCTCGTCTCGTCACTTCTAAGTTACATAATATATATTATTTATGTTAAAGTTGGTTGAAAATATACCTATTCAAAACTTGAACACATTCACGTTAATATTATCATTAATACAAATTTAATTATCGTGGCTAAGAAACAACAGTTTGGTAAGGAAATATACGTTCGTTAAATATTATCGCAAATACCGACAAAAAGCCGCCGCGAAATCAAAGAGTTACAATGTTGAACATTTCGATATTTAAGCGGGTAATTTCCGCTTAAATGTTGGTAATACCCTAGTTAATTTGTTTCGAGCAGCACAATTTGTCCACGGACCACGTTGTGCGCCCTCAGAGTAATAAATAGCAAGCTTTATTGGTATAGCAACGATGTAGAGCAGCTTCAATGTATGAACTGTTCGCACTGGGCCTCAATGTATGAACTTATAGCGTAGGAATAATAGAAGGAAGAGCGTAGTACCCCAAGTTACTTCAATAACTGTAATGTTAAGTATTAAGAAATAAAGAATTGAATTGAAATTAATTATATAAGACCGCTGATACTTTATTTTTTTTTTATGACACTACCAATATGAATACAAGATGAATGCGAGCAAGACTATCAAATTTAACCACATTTTGACTAATAGAGCGCGACTAAAAATCAAACATACATAAATATATACATTTCTAAATATTTTGCTCTCCTTTTCGCAGTCTGGTAGAAAAAAAAGCTAAATTAGTACTTCTGATACAAGGGCTTAAACAACTTCTTTCTCTGTATCTGCAGTCACTCCATCTTGACAGTATTCTTCGATTACCAATCCAAATCCATAGACAAAAAAGCAGTTTGAAGCCCGAGTCATGGTCTTTAAATCTCCGATCAATTTGCCGCCCTTACTAATTGTTTCATTTCCCGCAAATAGCTTAGTGTCAGTCGGTGTGTAATTGCGATTTTTAGCCTGTGTAACGTCGGTTCTCCGAACACGTTACATTCGCCGCAATTACAACACAGAGGGGCCGCCGCGGTACCGTGAACCCACCAATTAGGCCCCTCATTACTCTGCTACCGAGAATCGTGATAAGTATGAGATGTTACAACGAATTCGCTCGAGCAGACAACTGGTTTAGAATTGTACAGAATGTTTTATTGATATGGGCGCTAAAATTCTGAAGGGTGAATATATTTAAGCCTTCTTTTATGCATTGTTCATTGTTATCGAAAATTTTGAATAGGAATTAAGAAATTTAAGAACTTGCATAATAAGAGTACATAATAGGGTGTCCTACGGCTATGCCATATGGAGGGCAAGTACCTACATTTTGATTTAAAAATTAAACTACTGAACCGATTTTGATAAAATGTATATGGTACCAATCTGAGAGTTTTCTTTTAGAGACTTTTCAAACATATTTTTTTTTAATCGGTTCAGAGACATCAAAGTTCTGAGGTAACCAACATTTCCGTCTTACTGAATAATCTATGTTCCCAAATCTATATTTTAATGTTACGTCTTATTTCGTTTGTATGATAGAATGAGCAATGGAACTCGTCACCCATTGAGGAGTGAGTTGGTTTCCTGCCGCGTTCTGCTGTCGTAATACGGTTTATTTGCGGGGCAATTGACGTGGGAAAAATTATTTTAGTTGTGCAGCGCAGGAAACTAGTCATTCACCTACATTGTAATTATGTGACTTGTTTACCTGTCCAGCTAGATTAAGGGTTTTTAGGTAAACGTTAGTTTTAAACACCGCTATTATAAAACTAGGTAGGTAATGTACCTGACTGTTGCTAAATATAGAGGACGAAAAAAATCTACAGGTTGTATCTGAATAGTGACTGAGATGGATGGATCTGAATAGTGATTGATGAATAGATGGATTTAACGTGCTGAAATTTGATATGCTCAATGTAGGTAAAAATCTAAAAACCACGTTAGTTTTGAGCTACCCTAAAAGTTTCAGCCAGATAGCTAATTGAGAGGGGTTCGGGTTCGGGTTTCAAGATTGCACCCGGAACGACAAACAAATAAGAAATAAAACGTGGTATATAATAAAATAATTGAAAGAAGAATGGGCATCGCAGGTCTTGGCGTGCAGTTATTTTACGGGATTAGCGCCGCTACTAACTGCCACAATCCTCTGTTTCTTCATCGTCAAAAAATAATTTCACTAAATGCAATTCTTTATAATACATAACCCATTTATAATAACATAACATATAAATATTACGTCAAAAAGTTACTGGAAACAACATAATCCCGTCGTATTTCATCATCAGATCAAGTAAAGAAAACTAAAGTATCCTCAAGGAAACTGTTTTCGTTTCAAGAAACCGTTCACAATTCTTACGCGATTCGGTTTAGTCACGACATTCTGGTTAAACCACGATTTATCCTATTGGTGGTTATACCCACCGACAGCATCCTTCCTACTCACAGATCTCGGATACTTTCGGCTGTCGCCCCCAAAAGATCGGTTAATGAAAGAGATGCAAGTATAGCTTTTTATGATTAAGAGCAGTATAGAACTAAGTCACGTCACTCAAAACATTTTGAAGCACCTGAGACCCCGTCAGTTATTGTTTGTAAATTATTTTATCTTTTTACAATAATCTACAAAATGAAACCATTTTATTAATTTTAAAGAGCATGGTTACTTGCTCAATCAACACGTGTGGCACAACGCATAGAAATAACCCAGATAATCATTCATTTCACAGGTGAGTAAAGAAAATATTTGGTTTATTTTCGGAGAAAAATTTATGGACAATTTTCTTCTACAATTAGTTATAAAATCGTTGTGCCTTGTGGAGTTTTGATTGCTCTTGCCGTGTGTACAAATGGTTCTTACATATATGGAGAAATAATAGATTTTTCACGTAAAAACAAATATTGCTTCGTTACGCTAGGGCTTGATAAAATGATGACGTCATGAAATATCGATAGTACCTAATGAGTAGGTAGTTATGCAAAGTGGTACAAAACTCTTTTCTTTTCTATCGTTAGGGTATTTTTACCTAGTTAAAATAAATTTACCACTTGTGTCATTTTTATTTTGTTTCTTATAATACGAGTATTATTATAACTAATCGTTTTTACTTATTTAATTTCAGCTTACCAAAGGATCCGAAAAACAGAAATAATTGGTTACAAATTCTTCAGAAACAGAGCGATAATCAAAACAATATAAAAGTTTGCAGCAATCATTTTAAAAACGATTGTTTTTTATTCAGAATACATTAACGTGTTTTGAAGAAAGGTTCGCTGCCTACGTTACATGTTCCAGTAAGTACCATGTTGAACAATGTTTCAATTCAGGCGTAAAGAATGTATTTTGTGACCTTATGCCGACTTGTACAAAGTTGTCAAAGCTCTTAAGCAATCTCGCTTGGCAGTTTTTAACGGTTCAGATTCAGACCAATCAAGATCTGTCAAGCGAGTGAAGTAATTGTTTAGAACTTCGGAAGTTTGGTGCAAGTAGGCATTAGTCAAGTAATTATAAGATAGGGACATAAATCATAAATCAACCTCTTTTACAGATTCAACTCAAGAAAAAGCGAGATCCAACTTCATATTGCAATTTGATCCCTATTTTATAGTACCTACCTTACCTACCTGAAACTAATAGGCTACATATATTATGACAGACAGATATACCTACGTATCGTGCCTACATATAATGACAAAACTCAGAATTAATATTCTTAAATAAAGTATTTTTCAGTCATTGAATAAAACATTTGCATGGGCTTCATTATTGTTTATTATAATCAACCAACTTTAAAAAAAGAACAGATATATATATTATACACAATCGACTTTCTAGCTATTACAATCTTATTTCGAAGACTACCGCCTATTTGGATTGATGAGTAAGTTGTAGGTAAATATTGGTAAGTCCTGCTACTATGTATTATGAATTTAAGTTTGTGAGGATGGATAAGTTTTTGTTCCTGAATAACGCCAAAACTTGGCTATTTAGTCTTTAGTACCTAATAAATAATAACCAAACCCATCTCATTCCTTTGGTTAAAATCTTCATATGTACAGGTGGTGCCGTAATCAGTGAATAATCTTCAGCTGCGGGTGGGGGACTTCAGGTCTAATCAGAAAATGAAAATATGTACCCAGTAAAAATTCTAAGTCCGTGGGATTTCTACTGGGAACATATTTTCATTTTCTGATGACCCCCACACGCAGCTGAAGGATTATCCACTCATTAACCCTCTATTAACAACATGATTGTGTAGTAGGCACTATTTTTTTCTCTATTAAGACTTGTGACGCAAAATGGGTAGGTACCACAGTTATCGATGTCGATAAAACATCTTATTGAATGCCCATCACTATTTTTGAGCAACACATAGACAATTACTCGCACATGCTTATTATCATTTCTTGTATCGCAATTGAAATGTCATTACCCCTCTTTACATTCTAACTTTATGTTCCTACTAGTATTACTCGTATGAAGGTAAAAGTCAAAAGCACCCTATAATAACTTATCTTAAAGAACGTTTCCCTCTTTTATCAACCTCGCCCTTCGCGTAGTTCTCAACATATCCTTATGGTTCCACACCACAAACCCTCTTTTTAAACCAACTCATTCACAGTCAGCGCGATCCGACTGTGGAACTCTCTTCCTGTAGCTATCCGCAATTCCACCTCCATTGGGGTCTTCAAATCCAAACTATCTTGTCACTACTTGGCACTCCAGAATACTTGAGCATTTTATTTATTATTTATTAGTGTATTTTATATAATATCGTAAGTATTATGTTACTATTTCCTTTCTTCAATCACACATCTAGCTCTACCACATCTCCATAATACGCAGAGGTTAGCTGGAAGAGAATGCTAACTAGCATTAAGTTCGCTTATGTAATTGTTTTTTACTTTGTGCAATAAAGCATTTTCTATCTATCTATCTATTTATACTCCTATCCTTCCTGCAAATAGGCATATTGACCAAGCAAATTCGTATGCAATTGCCGAATTAATAACATTAGTTAAGTAAAAGTATTAAAGTATAGAATCACAACGTAGTAGGTGCATTGAAAATGTGACAAAAAAATGAGAGTCACATTGGCTAACTTCTAGTACTTTTTTTTTGGTCCGATGCTAATTTTCGTAAAAGAGAAGTAATAGGTCTAGCTAGATAAATATTATATGTTAAAACTACTAGGCTTTTTCATTGCCAATAAAACTACATCGTAAGAAGTAACCAACATTGTTTGAAAATAGAGATATTTCATTTTTATTGACTGATTTTTTTGTCCTGTAATCCGCTTTCATTTTTCTTTGATAGGTACTGTTTATTTTGGTGTTCTATAGGAACACCCGTTATTCATCTATGCTTTAGATGGCTTTAGTTCCATTAAATAGTTAAAAAAATTGATGAAGTTTTAAAGGAGCTCTTTTAATACGCGCCTACCACCTCTTGACGAACACACACATGCCCTCCAAATTTCGAGTCTCTACGTTTAGTGGTTGTCTGTCACTCAGTCAGTCAAGCAGGTAGATAGATAAATAGTAACACTTTATTGTACACCCCGAGGAAATATACATTATAAAAAAAAAGCTTAAATTTAAAAAACCAAAAATAATAGCGACTACAATGGGCGGCCTTATCGCTAATAGCGATGACCACAGATGATAGAAAGCTCCAAGAATCGCTTATTTGTCTACGGTCAGGACCTTTTACTTAAAATGGATAAAGAAGATAGATATTTTATCCCTCAATCACGCCAAAACTATTGCAGAGATTAACTGTTATCTATGCGTAGGCATCGTTTATGAGTAAGTACCAAAAAAAAACTTGTTTCTTCTTACCGTTATATTGTACTTATGGTCAATAAAATAAAAGCCCGTTTCCAAGTATCAAGTGCATCGGCGAATGCATCGCACATCGCGATACCGAGGAATACCGACTACTGGCTACTGAAGTACGCAAATAATCCAAAATACATTGTAATATTTGTAATCGACGAGATATATTGTGAAGACGAAAAGAATTGGCCTATCACAGACTTGAAATTATACCTACTACTCCTACTAAAATGTAAAAAAATAGGGAAAAAAATTTGTAAGTACATAGTAGGATTTGATACCGTTTTTTGGTTACGGGTAGGTATGATCTCTTACTATCAGGAAAACAACTATCTATCTCGTCTCTTCCCTTGTTTACATAACAATATATACCTACCTACAAAAAAAAAAAAATTTTTTTTTGTATTTTGCAGACTTTTATCTAACAATGGTATAGTCCTATACTTAAACAAAACCCTTGTAAAAGTCCATACATAGTCTAAGTTTTCCTTATTGCTTAGCTGCTAAATTAAAAACATAGGTAGTATTTTATAAGCTTATTTGAATGATATTTCAAATTGATATCAATTTATGACTACCAATATAACTTTTTGTCCAATAAACGATTAAATTAAATTGAATAGCTATTCATACCAAGTAGACAAAAACGAGTTTTCCTGTGAATATAATTAAAAATATTTTTAATTGGAACCTTGCGAGTTAATTTTAAAATATGATAATGAATTCCCGGACAAACCAAATATGTCCACATTAAATTAACAAGAGCTGGTAAAATGCTCATTAGCATTTTTATATTGAAATGCCATTATGTGTTTATTAATCATAAAAAGTTGTCCCAACTTTCAGAATAAACCGCTATGATATCATTTCCTAAAATCGACTCAAAGTAGGTATGACGAGAGTGTATGGGTCCATACAAATTTATGTATGTAGGTACACACTCTCGTTTTCCGAGAAACGAATGGAAAACCATACAAAATAATGTCGGTCGTATGTGCCATTTCACGACACTCGTGCTATATGAGGTGACCATGGTTTTGTTTTAACAGACGAAAAAAACGGAAGATGTGCAGTTCGACGCGTATTTATTTCTTCACGAAGGTACCCTTATAGGCTAATTTACATTGATCCAGATAAGACCATCCTTGTAATTTTGTGGTGGTAATGTGGGTGTCTCAGTAAATGAGAGAGCGATGGTCACCTCGCGGGTAGAAAGCGTGCGCCTGCCGTTCGCAGAACCCTCACCACAGTACCATGCCGCTCAATGAACTGAACGCCCTGAACTGGCCCTGAAGGCGTTACAGAGAGGAGCTAAGGGTAGTAGGTAAGTACGGCAATGGCTTACCTTAGCTCTTCTCTGTAACTCTGTACTATGGCACTTGAAGTGCCGTAGCGTTAACGCATATTTTCCTGGTACCAGCGACCAGCTACGAGAAGCGTGTTGTTTTATGTGGGCTTGTCTCAGTAAATGAGAGAGCGATGGTCACCTCGCGGGTAGAAAGCGTGCGCCTGCCGTTCGCAAAACCCTCGCCACAAATCACAATACCATGCCGCGCGGTGAACTGAACGCATGTTTCATAGAAAGCGTGCGCCTGCCGTTCGCAAAATCTTCGCCACAATACGATGCCGCTCGATGAACGCATGTTTTCCTAGTAGGTACCAGCGATCAGCTACCAGCAGCGTATTGTTTTATGAGGATTTGTCTCAGTAAATGAGAGAGCGATGGTCACCTCGCGGGTAGAAAGCGTGCGCCTGCCGTTCGCAGAACCGTCGCCACAATACCATGCCGCTCGCTGAACTGAACGCATGTTTTCCTGGTACCAGCGACCTGCTAGTAATGCCAGTGCGTTTGTTTTTAACACGCTTACATACAACAATAAATATGTTTTTACGGACAGTACTAAATCAAAAGTTTTGGTTTTAAAATCAAAGGTTTGTAAAAGACGACTTCATGGAAATCAAATTAAAGAAATCATCTCTTTATTTTGTTCTTGGTTCGCAACGCATTTTTTTTTAGCTGGGGATTTACCGAATTATTCTAATCTGTCACCCTGTTCTGTCCGCCTAGGGTGACAGATAGGACAAAAACGTGCTATCTGTCCCACTGTTGCTGAAAGAGTGACAGATGGAACTCGTGCTTATATATATATTGGCAACCGGGTAACAAAATTAGAATTAGAAAATTGGGCAGTAGGTCTAGGATCCTACGTTAGGTAGGAACATAAGCTTTATACTGCTGTAGACGAATACTAAAATGAATCAGGATAGATAGCTCAGGCATGCAGCGCTTTCAAGGGCGCAGCTGGGAACGCAAATAACTCGAAGATGCTTGTAAACAAATATAGAACTTCTTGGAAATTGAATTAGACAAGTTTATTTTGATCGCTAATCCTTGGCGCCGAGAGAGAAATGGCGTCGCATTTTCTTAGCGGTATTGTTTTGCGATATTTTGCGTTTATGATTCATGAATTCAGACGTGATGATGTGAAGGAAATGTGTTATTTTGGTCGGAAGCTGTGACGTCATGAACGGTACGTGGGCCGTAAATTACCTAGGTACCTACGTCACTGCACTTACCCCTTGATGGAATTTCTACCGCGCTTCGATTCTGCGAATTTTCTCTCTGTGATAACTTCTCAGTAAACTTGTTTATTATCGGAAACGACAAGAAAATGTGACTTTTCCGAAGTCTCGTGATCATTTATTCTGATAACTCTTCTATGCGATTAAATTACCTTATGTTCTGAGAAGAAATCTATTTCTCGTAGATTAATCTAATTATACCTTTAAAGCTTTCACACGTAACTTATTATGATTACTATGAGCCCCTGGTACAGTATTAAACGAGTATATGTTATGTATTCAATGGAATTATCATGCACGAAATTATTAAATGCAATTATTTTAAGCCAGAGAAAAAAGGCATTATGTACAGATAGCGTCAGAGATAATTATCCCCCTTGCACAAGACACCCAGCTATAAATCCTTTCAAAAATTTTAATACTTAAAATTATTTTTATTTTTACATACGGTTATAAAAATATAATCTATTTTTAAAGGCAAAACTTCTCCATTCGCCGCAACGGTGATTTTAAAGGGATTTGAAGCTGGGTATTATAATGCAAGGGGGATACTTATCTGTGACGCTGTCTGTACTATATCGTTTAATTTCTTCAAGAAGAACATTATCTTAATAGGTAAGAAGAATATTTCTCTCAAGATAAATAATTAGCAATACATTAAACTCACCTTTTATGTAAAAACTAGCAGAACCATCAACGTATGTATAAAATGTCACCTCACCACCGAGTTTCACGAACAATTAATCAATTCATTCATTTAAAAAAACATTCATTCATTCATTCAAGATCTTTAACAAATTCGAAAGCACTGGTTTGTGGGTGAAATATATAATATTCAACCGACTTTAAAAAAGGAGGAGGTTATCAATTAGGGTTGATTGGTTTTTTTTAATGTTTGTTACCTCAGAACTATAATTTTTTTTTATGAAAGGATATAGGTACTTCAATATTGGTATCATCGAAATTTAATGAAAATCAATTCAGTACTTTGGTTTTCAAATCAAAATAACTGAAAAAATGACGTAATCATAGTTAACGAAATTGCGTATTTTTGCTTCCCTGTGACTATTCAGTGGTATTTACGGTCACCAGAACAGTCCGGTTGAAGTCGGTTGTAGTATGTTTTTGTAAATAACTTTCCTTGATTGTATTCCAATTTTTTTGTTATATTTATTTTCTAACATTTTATTATATATAGGTACGTTATAAGTCTATAACTCCATATACCGTATTTTGTGCTCTGATGCTTGTCACGTCACTTGGCCATGCTCCGAGGCGAGACACTTGAAATACGTTATTTGCGTGTTGCGGTAGGCACTTCCGGTGATAACGGTATCCCGGAAAGCTCGACTACCGAAAGCAATCTTTGAAGTACTTATTTTTTTATACTACTGTACAGTTTTAGCTGGATATTAGTTCAATTTCTATATTTCATGTAGGAATCGTTCATCAGGATGTATCAGGATTCGTTATTACATTAAAATTTGTCATTTAGGAATTCCTCAAGATTATAGTAGCATTTTTCTAGTAAAAGCTTTTTCAATTTGATCTTAAATAAATTATCAGTTAGTTCCCTAAGGCTGTTAGGTAGGTATTTTATTATAGATTTGTGGAGCCATACAGACTTTACTTTCTTGGACGAAAGGAGTGCACGAAAGGAGCCTCTTCGAGGTGCACTTGAATTCCTTTTATTACACTGATTCAAAATAACTAGTGACACGATAAGAAGACTCCGAAATGTGTCGTGGGAAAGATGGGACGCCGCATGCATACCTGAGCAGTAGGACGGACAAATTTAGCCACTTTATACGGAGACTGACTGAAATTATAATAAGGTCATCACAACAATATTCCATAAAATAATTTCATACAATAAATTCGGAAAAAATTGGGTTTAGCTGTTGGTTATTTAGATTATAACTCTACTCTACTTGACAAGTTCAAGAACAAGTGCAAGTTTTTTATTGGTAACACATATTGGTAGTTACAATACAAGTCATATTATAACAAAACACACTCGCGGGCCTGTGGACGCAAGCCTTTAGGTACTAATCAAATAGACCGGTGGTTGGTTATTTAGAATTATAACTAAATAAATAAAATAACAATACTTTTTTTTATTACAGCATAAGCTAACTACTACAATCTATAAATAGGTATATTACAAAATTTACAAAAGGAAACAATTGGGCCACCCATAGACCGTTGCAAACGATCTATAGGTAGCTCAACTGCTCCAACTCGATACCCGATGGCAGCGTGCCGAGGATACTGGCTGCATTGCCTCTTTGTATAGCAAGGCTTATTCTTTGGCCCAGATAGCTGCCAGCCCTCTGATCACGCGTCGCTTCGACCAGACGCTCTGACAAAATTATATTATTATTAAATAAATAATAATTATCAATATCAAACGAAAATAAAATTAAATATCTTAATAATAAATAATAACCATAATAATAACTCAAATTGATTAGTGATCTAAGTGATCAAAAATTCGTCAACCCTATATGACTCTACCATGAAAAACATTACCATTTCTTTAAAAAAAAAGTTTATAAAGCAGCAAATAGTTTGAAAAACTGAAAAAGTAATGGGCCTGATAATAGACTTGAGATACAAAACTATATTGTCCTTTCTTTTTACCCGACTGCGAAGAAGAAGGATAATGTTTTTCAAGTGTATCTATGTATTTTTTTTTCTATGACATCTTATGACTATATACTTTAGCAGTCGGGTGATCTATTTCAATAAACTTTAAGATTGATAGCCACATTTCCACGTCCGAAGACATGCGAAAACCAGGTATGCGTACCTAGAATAATACGCTCTGTTGCCCTATTTTATTATACCTATGTAGAGGCATCCTGCTACCTGCCTAAAAGTCACGCAGCCCGATTCGCTGATGGTGGCTTGCGTAGCATGTCACACGCACAGCACACACGCAATATTCCATGGAAACGCAGCGGAAGTGCCATGCGGGTAAACGGTTATTTGTACCATTCCACTGCACACCGAGTGAACCCTACGTAATGATATTAATGATAGTTTTTTAAAAGGCTTAGCTTAGCCCCGCCTAAAGGCTTCGCCAAACAGAACGCGTACTTACGCCGCGTCAGGGCGCTAAGTTGACGCCGCGCTATAGCGCCGAACTGTGTTGTATGACGGTATTCTACTGTCACACCCAGCGCCGGCGCTAGAAGTACGCAACGTTCTGTCGCGGCGTCAGGACTGTTTGACAGGCTCTCAATTTACTGTAAAACACAACGCAGCGCTATAGCGGGACGCTAGTACGGGACGCTTTAGCGCGCTGACGCGGCGAAAGTACGCGTTCTGTTTGGCGAAGCCTTAACTGACTGACAGACAACGCACAGGCCATACCTCTAGACGTAGAGACTTGAAATTTGACAATTCGAGGGTATGTTTGTTAAGATGTGTAGGCGCGTTTCTGTTCAGTAGTATTGCCGTAATCAAGGGTCAAACATCCATCTATCCATCCGCAGCTCCATCCGCTCAAACATTTGCCTTTAAAATATTAGCATAAGCAGCAAAACTAATCGTTTTTTTTTCAGGATTTCTAATTGCGTGATCGAAAAAACTTCAGAGTCGGATTTATTTTATGTCTTCATCTGAAAAAAATTAATTAATTATACGTTTTGGGCGGTCATATAATTTATTCTTAGTACATTAATCAATTAAAAATCAATAAAAGGATGAAAACGTTTTCTTCCCGTACAAAGCAGTGGGAAATTTCACGAGCCGGATGGTCAAGTGTCTTGTACTGCCAAAACGGTGTCGCGGATTCGTTATAATGGTTCTCATGAAACAAGCTTTGCTTAATTTGGGGCAAGATTGCGTTGTGTATCAAATGTATAAATATTATTTTAACATACAACAAAGTTAAAATTTTAAATCACAGCTTACTTAAAAGTACATATCGCTAAATGAGCTGTGTTCATAGCAAGTGCACACGCACGCAACTCCGTGGAAATGCACCGGAAGTCGGTAAATGGCGCTCGCTATTTACGTTATTACGCCAGCCTGGTGTCATATAGTATAAAATCTATACTATAGATCGTTTGCAACTGCTATACTTATAGTTGGTCCAAATATTTCCTTTCTACATTTTGTAACTTTGTAGAACTTAGCAAGAGCAGAAAACATTACAGTTCTTATTACCTAATGTATAAATATTAAGTGAATCTCTATTTTGGTTTGGTCACTGAATCACCGGAACTCAAATTCATTAAATTATTACCCTCCTTCGGTCAGGTAAATAAGAAAGTAGGCTGAAGATCTAATTTTTGTAAAAAAAACTATTTTATTTTTCCTACATTTCGTATTTGTTTAAATGCTTTCTACATGAAGGAAATGTAGATAGTAGATACCTGCTATAGTTTTTACTTAGTTGTTCCTTCGAGAATAGTTGTTCCTTTCTCGAAGAGTTTTTGAAAAATGATTATTATTAATCTTGTGCTTACAAGATTTATAATAATCTACTTGCTGTATACAACCTCTTTTGAACAGGAAGTTCTGTTTCTCAACCGGCCGAAAAGAAAACCAATCTAAAATTCGAATTGAAAGTTTACCTTTTGACTGCTGAACGTCAGACCCCACTTTTAATAAATTTTTACACAGGACACATAAAAATTTACAAAAAAAATTTGGAAAATCCAAAATAAAAAATTCAAAATTTTCAAGTATACTCCTCTATTTTGAAGGCTCCACGTGGTATTACTAGAAGACAATGTCTTGCTTTCCTTGCTGCGGACCTTGTGGTCCATGCTGCGGACCGTGCGGCCCGTGCGGACCGTGCATGCCTTGCTGCGGACCGTGCCCGCCGCAATCTTGTTGCGGCCCATCGCGGTGCCCACCACCATCGTGCTGCGGACCGTCTTCGTGCCCGCCACCCTCGTGCTGTGGACCTCCACCGTGCCCGCCGCCTTCTTGCTGCGGACCGTGCCCGCCACCATCGGGCTGCGGACCGTCCCCGTGCCCGCCACCTTCTTGCTGCGGACCGTCTTGTCCGCCACCATCCTGCGGCCCGTGCTGCGGACCATGCCCTGGCTACTTCCCATGCCCGTCATTCTGCAAGCCTCAGTGTATGCCTTGCTGCGGTCCGTGCCCGCCTTGCGGCCCGTCATGCGGACCGCCTTCTTGCGGACCACCTTCTTGCGGACCCTGCCCGCCGTCGTCCTGCGGCCCGTGTCCACCACCATCTTGCGGCCCACCTTGCTGCGGTCCTCCCTGCGGCCCCTGCGGCCCCTGCGTGCCATGCGGCCCATGCTGAAGACCTGAAGCAACCAAAACTGTCCTGTCCTGTGTTATTAGTGATCTGTGAACTGCTGATCACCTGGATGCGGGTTGTAGCTACTGGCTGAAGAGAACCTGCGAGAACTGGGTGTTGTGCCACGTGGTGTCTCCGTTTTGTGAAGTGAATTTATTATAATAAGAATTAAATGTTGTCCAAAATTAATAACCCATTTTCTATTTATTTCGTCCTAAGAAGAAGTAGGTCAATAGGTATGGTTAGGATTATGGGGGGGGGTAGGCGAAGTGTCATAATAGGGTAGGTCTTGTCGTGTGTAGAGGTAGGTCTTGTGAAGTGTACAGGAAGGTCTTGTGCCGTGAAGATTTAGGTCTTGTGCCGTGTAGAGGTAAGTCTTGTGCCGTGTGTAGAGGTAGGTCTTGTGAAGTGTACAGGAAGGTCTTGTGCTGTTTAGAGGTAGGTATTGTGGAGTGTAGAGGTAGGTCTTGTGCCGTGAAGATGATGTAGATCTTGTGCTGTTTAGAGGTAGGTCTTGTGCCGTGTAGAGGTAGGTCTTGTGCCGTGTGTAGAGGTAGGGCTTGTGAAGTGTACAGGTAGGTCTTGAGCCGTGAAGATGTAGATATATCTTTACTTCTGTTTATAGGTAGGCTTGGTTTATGACGTGTATTAGGTCTAATAAATTGTTTTTTTTTATTTTTTTTTAATAAAACAAACAAATCAACATTCACTTTTATTTAAACCCAACACAGTGTTTGATTTGGAGTATTCTATCCACAAGCGGGGCCACAGCAGCATCCGCAGAGGCCGCTTTTGCAGCCGCCGATACAGCCGTCTCCGCAGGTGTAGTATGAGCCGGCTACACCGCCTCGAGCCCTGAACGTAACCTCTTTAGTGCATGCAAGCAGATTCGTCACGAACAAGTTTGAGACTGAAGATATTTTCTTGTGCCAGATATCCTGCTGCCATACAGTATTGTGTATACATAACTATGTTCCGGTTTTAAGGGTACCTTTGCTACTAATCCTATTAAAAATCAGTAAGACTGTTGTGAACTGTTTTATTGTCTATGAGTAATCTTCTTCTTATCGTGTCACTAGTTCTTTCGAACCAGTGTGGTGAAAGGATTTCAAGTGTGCCTCGAGGAGGCTGTTTTTCGATTCTATGACATGCCGGTTTCCTCACTGTTTTCCTTCACCGTTAATCACGTGTTTTAAATGCACTCATAGATCTTTTTGAATAGTTAAATCCATTGGTACGCCCGGGTTCGAACTCACGACCTTCGGAACGAAAGTCAAGGCACCTCCCACTCCGCCAACACGGCTTTTTTGATTAAGATGGTAAAAAAAACCATAGAAAACAGTTATGCAAATCTAACCCATGCATAAAACCTGGTTTGGAACCACAAGGTGCTGAGCCTGGTGACTGAACGCAGCAAGGTCCCACTGAGCCGCAGCACTCAGTGCGGTGCGCGAGCGCTCCGCAGGGACCTGCCATTGGACCTTGACAGCCGAGGCAACAGTTTCTGACAGGCATGGCGAGCTACAAGACAAGGAACATACAAATAAATACAAAATTGTTTATTTCAAAAACATTTGTACAAAGTTATGGTAAAGTCGCTGTTTTCCATTGTAGTTTTTATAAAATGTATTACAGAATTCAGAGCCCTTCCCGTTACAAGTAGGTACATGTTTTCTTCTATGCTGTTTTAACAAGTCTAAGTATATATACCTACTTAAGGTAGGTTAGTAGTACTTAATACGTATATTAGTATCAACTTATATAACCTCATTGAACAGAAGAGTTTTATAACTTACTAGCTGACGCCCCCGTAACTTCATTTGTGTTAAGACTTTCTTAAATGTATTTATTAAGCGTCGACGACACAAGGCCAGTTTACAAGCTGCAAGCCGGCGCGAGTTTAAAAGCTAGCTTCGGGAAGGATTGTCAACAAGCCGATTGTAAAAAAGCCGATGACACGGAGGGAGTTTATAAGCTACAAGAGATCTCGCTTAGCTTGTAGCTTGTAAACTAGCCCTGTGTTGTCGTTACACACTTTCAGCTCTTGAAGAACACATCCTACAAATTTCAAGTCTTTACGGCTTTTTATATAATATTTTTATAACTTACTAGCTTAACTTACTAACTACTATGCAACTTCGTTTGCATTGTAAAATAATTCCTTCTTCTTCTTCTAAAACCTTTACGTTGTCTATCAATCAATCGGTCAGTCAGTCAGTCATTTGGACCCGACTGACTGACTGACAGACAATATTTATATAGGTACTGAAGATTCAGAAAACAAACAGTTGATCTGTATAAGACAGGCACTTACATTAATGAATTGCAAATCAAAAACACTGCAAGTATTGGATTATTTTTTATTTTTATTTTTTGTACAAAAAAGAGCAAAAATGCAATTCACAAAATTAATGACAGATGAGTGCCATATTATTGTTTCGACTTTTTTATTTTCTGCTTGATTTCCGCCAGAAGAAAAGGTTTTCTACTGATAAAATTCAACCTCTTTTTGTATAATGATAAGACTTTTGACCTCAGAAGAATGAATAGCTAGGTATATCCAAACTCTTTGCTTTTGACTATGGAGATTCTTTTGACGTCAAATATTCACTCACAAATTGCACAACCACCATTTTTACAACTATTCACAGAAAAAATTTTTCAAAAAAAATTACAAAATGCCGTGCGCAAATCCTACGTGTGGAACACCAGGCTGTGGTCAGACAGCCGGATTCTCCTGCCCTGCGCCATTCAGCGGGCCTTGTGACGGGGTCTGCATTGGCCCCTGTGGAAAACCGTTTGGGACCTACAGTTGGCGATATGGATCTAGCTGCAGTCCCTGATTGAGTTTTGTTTCGGAATAAATTATTTTTTTGAATTTTTATTTTATTTTTTAGGATAACACAACCTTTGATAACCATAGACGCACTAACGCGTCGAGGGGCACTGAAGGATGTTTTAAGTAAAATGTATGAAACGCGTATTCACTTCGTAGTCTTGGGCATAAGGTTTGTGTGTCAGAAACGCACAGACGCATTCATAGAAATTCGTAGGTAAGTGCGGTTTCAGACTAGCGTATTTTTGTCGCGCGTATCCCGGTTTAGTACTTGCGAAACATCAAAATCCAATCGTGCTTATACCGGCGAATAGCATGAGGCGTCTCTCGCCACTTGTTGTATTCGACGTATATAAAGCGGGGAATTCACTAGACGGACATACCCGTGGGCAAATCTGCAGACATGTTTGTCGGTCGTCGCTACTATGGGTCTGTGCAATGTTGGCTAGTGCAGTGTTTTGTATCATCTTATTGTATTGTTATTATGTTGAATAAAGAACTTTTAAAAACAAAAACAATGTTGGCTAGTGTAAAACCGGCGCAGTCAAAAAAAATAACATAAACTTGAAATAACAGCTTTATTTGAAGTTTAAGAAATGTATGGCTAATGCTATAAGTTTTTACTATTTTTAACAAATTTCCATATAAATCATAAATATCGTTTCTCGAAAATTTAAAAATTGGTCCCTCAGTTCAGATGCACACACATGCGTACAAACTGCCCGCGGACATGTCCGTCTAGTGAATTCCCCGCTTCATATATGTCGAATACAACAAGTGGCGAGAGACGCCTCATGCTATTGACACTCGCTTTAAAAAACCGAGTGATAAACGCTGGTATACGCACGATTGGATTTTGATGTTTCGCAAGTAAAGTATATTTAATTTGTCTCGCGTACACGCGCTGCAACAAACAAAACACGAGCGGCCTTAGATTATTATAAAATCACGGTATGCGGTTACGTTAACGTGATTCTTCGTATTTGCATACGTGCATGAAGTTCAGTGACACCAGCTTTGCGCTACAGTAAGTAGGGATAATACCAACCTCCTTACTCGGAAGCCGATAGGTATGAGTAAGCACTACTGTGTCCCGGTTTGAACCGGCATTCTGACATTGTACTGGGCTTTCGAGACTGACCAAATATAGCTGTGTTTAATTGGTCAAAGACTCGTGAAGCGTCGTTCTGGTCAAGGGCAGGTAGGTACAATTTAAAAAACAAATAATACAGAGTAGACCCAGGTATGATAGGTAATTAGGTATGTATACCTAAGTAAAATTGTAAAACGTAAACCTAGCTATAGGTACCCAAGTAGCCAAAGCAAGACTCTCTCACTCTCACTCACACTCTATTTACAAGTTTTTACTTAGAGCGAGGAAGAGGTGAAGAGGTCCGAACACCTCTTCTTCCTTCCTTCGCCTTCGGGCCGTGGGTTCGAACCCGGTCGTAGGTATACCAATGAATTTTTCTTTTCAAAAAATCTATGTGTGCTTAACGGTGAACGGTGAACCTAAAAAGTTCTAACCTGTGTCAATTGCACGAAAGGAGTCTCCTCGAGGCGCACTTGAAATCCTTTCACCATACTGGCTAGAAATAACTAGTGACACGATAAGAAGAAGACTTAGAGCGAGGAGCTCAAGCATTGTCTGCACATAGGTTTAGACCAAAGTTCCTACCTATGTTTAAAACAAAATGTAAGTATCTACCTACCAATTATGTTTCGTAGCATAAAAAAGCTTTATAAACCTTTTTGTGTAATAAACATTATTATTGATAAATAGATTATTGCAAGGTACATTTTTTTTATTAAAGACCAAGAACTATTACAAAATACATCAGACTCAGTAAACAATGTCCATGGATTTCTGCTCTTCTCCCAAAAAAGACGACCCTTCCCTTGAAGAGTTTGGTCGTCCGAGGTCAGTGGCAATTATAACAGGGTCCGCAAGGTGGACAGCAGCAACCCTGGACACAAGGCGTGCAGCAGCTCTGCATTGGTTGGTCACAACCTCCAGGGCATCTTGCAAACGTGCCGTGGTTGAAGTTTCGGTAGCATCCGTATTGTACAGGCATTTTTAAATTTTTATTTAGACTTTTTTAATATTTTTGATTTTTTTAGCTTTTGTCGGTTTTCCTGAAAAATATGACAGATTTTTGACTTTGCCGTATTTTTATAGGTACGCGCAGTGGTTATATTCTCTTTGGGTACGCGGTTTTTGATGCTTTGTTTGCAATTGCAAGTTACTAACCCGTATTCTAAGTCAGTTCTTATCCTCAAATTCAACTTACATAAGTAGTAAAATGGCCGCCGCTTTACATAAGTCACCGGTCATCCGTCAAATTTCAATGTAAGTATTTCCTTGAGTGTAAAAATCGTTAGAATACGGGTGTAATATAATAAGTATGAAGCCAGGTAGAGCAAGTAAAATAAATAAATACCTAAGTATATATAAACTAAGATACATATAACTAGGTATGTATCTATACGTATAGTGGTAAATAGAGTTTTTCAGGGTCAGGAGCTCTGGAGGAATACGTACTGTTGCTGGTGCTACTCTTATAAGTTTATAACACACAGCACAAATCCCTTTAACATAGTAGTTAGTTACTGAACCAGTAAACGGAAAGTTAGTTAGTTACAGCATAAGCTAAGTAACTACAACTTGGACCCATAGACCGTTGCAAATGATCTATAGGTAGCTTAACAGCTCCAACTCGATACCCCGATGGCACCGTGCCGAGGATACTAACTAGCTGCATTGCCTCTATGTATTGCAAGGTTATTCTTTATACCAGTAAACGAGTGTAAACAAGGCATTTCTATTAAACAAGAAGGTTTCATTGTAGGTTATGTAGGTACAAATAAAAAAGTTAATATGCGAAAAAAGGAAATAAAATAAGGTGCAAGAAGTTTTCATGAATGAGTAAAAAGTCTAGAAGCAACAAAACTGGCCTGCTAGAATACAAAAAGAGTAAAACATTTGAAATTCATAATTATGCATTAATTATGTCACAACTTGACGATTTACAATTTGACAATTCAACCGATACATACACAGAAACTATTTTTTTGAACGAAATTCTTGTTTTTGCATACTTTTCAGAATGCCTGTGTACTATGGGGGGTTCGTCGGTGGCCCTCACGGCGGCGGCTACTGTCTTTATTCATCGCAGCCCTGCAACCCACAAACTGGGGGGTGCGGACCAAGTTGCCCCCCTCCTGGACCTTGCTGCCCACCCTCTTGCTAAATGTCAGGTGAGTCAAACCAGTACACTGGTCAAGGGGCGGCGGTGTCTCCTGCCAATGAGGGAGATCTTGCTGGGTTCGAGAGCGGACAGAGTGGGGCCTCTGGCTGCATTAACTACTGCATTATACTCGAACCCGGGACGGCTGCAGTGCACGGGGAGGCATGCACTGCAAGTGGAGCTCGGGGCAAGCCTACCCTGGAATGGGCCTCACAGCAACGCGCGTGAGGGACACCGGTACGTGTTTGTAGTGTTTACAATAAATACAGCATGCAACCTCCATGCTTATGTACTCTATGAAGATGTGATATATTCTGTGGTGATCAGACTCTGGAGACACCAGCATGGTGGATGCATTGTTGAATATCAATTTATGTGTTTTATTGGTATGAATCTAATCCAAGCGAGTACAACACCTACGGCACATAGGTGAATTGTACAGTGTTCTTCGGATATTCCGGGGTCCTTCTAATGCGCAGAGGTCGGCCACCTTGGGGTTATCATAATCATAATCATAATCTAAATCTTTATTGCAACAATGTACATAATGGTGATAGGTCATAACTAAGATCACAAATTAGGTATGGCAAGTACATTGGCCCTGTCAGGGCACAGCAGGGTTACTAATCACTATGCGATAGCAATTACCTAGGCGTTTTATAAACCGTAGGTGGAGATAAATAAAATAAAATAGGATAGGTATCCATTTAAATATACTTACATTTCTTAAAATTTTAGTCGGTATGAGTCCGACATACCCCTCCGCCCTCCCCCAAGACGGTGGGCATCCATGAGGATTTGCCCATGTAAAAAAAAAAAAAAGTACACTGGTCATGTGGGCAGGACAGTGGTGAGTAAGAACAGCAGGGTATTGACTTGCCGCTGGACCGGTCCGACCCATAGCGGTGCGAATAGGTATGGGTCCAGCTAATTCAGCCAGAAAGCCTCGCTCGGCAAGGATGCTGGCCAAATGTATAGTTGAAGACAGTAAGATATGACGCTGTAAAGGAGCCCGAGCACTACGCAACCACGACCTCCCATAAGTTAGACTGGCTACGGATATTGACATCTGTAGTGGCTGCCTACAAGGAGACCGCAGAGCACATGATCATCCACATCAAGCTACAGAGGAGAGTAGGGTATAGACTCCTCTCTTGCGTTTGAGCTTTATAGGAGCCCGCGCACTAGGCAACCACGTCCTCCCATATTTTGGACTGGCTACGGATATTGACATCTGTAGTGGCTGCCTACAAAATCAGGAGACCGTAGAGCAATGATCATCCACATCAAGCTACAGAGGAGAATAGGGTGTAGACTTCTCTCCACCAAATGCATCGGCCAGCAGTTTACTGGAACGGATCTGTCAACAACCCAGTATCCTGCTCCGTTACTTCATGGAGCTGGGATGGCTGGGACAGGGTTAATTGTATTTTTCGGGGGGCAATGCACAATGCACCCTTCAACGGGACGCCAGTGCAGACCGCTGTACCCCCTACACAGAATAAGAATGTTCGACTGGCTGCTGCAGCCAGGTTGAATAGTGCGCGGGTTACAGATGCATTCTAAATGCCCCCGTCCTAAGCACATATACCTATCAAGTAATCAGAACTTTCTTTGCAGTTGGCATGTGAAGAATACTACAGTATCCTGATAGAAAATGCTTCCTTCGTGTTTGCTCTCATCATCTCCATCATGTTTTTTATTATCAGTCTACTAGGATTTTCAGTTCAATTATCGCTCAATGAATTCTATCCACAATAAAGTTTTAAATTACCACCCTTTTCGTCGTTTTGTTTGACCTTTGACCCATAGCAAAGAAAGCACATGCAGCATAATTATCTAACCAACCAAAACTTTTTTTTTTTTTGGACCAGCCAAGTAAAAACCTTTTTTGACCTCAGCAGCAAAGAGCTGACCTACTTTTGACCACCAGTAGTACAGATACGAGACTTTTTTTGACCTCAGCAGCAGAGACCTACTGACCTACTTTTGACTCCCAGTAGCACAGATACGAAACCTCTTTTGACCTCAGCAGCAAAGATCCACTTACCTACTTTTGACCCCCAGCAGCACATACACGAGACTTCTTTTGACCTCAGCAGCGAAAAATTACTGACTTACTTTTGACCCTTAGCAGCACAGACACGAGACCATTTTTCACCTCAGCAGCAAATACCTATTGACTTTATTTTTGACCCCCAGCAGCACAGACAGGAGACCTTTTTTGACCTCAGCAGCAAAAACCTACTGACCTACTTTTGACCCCCAACAGCACAGACACGAGACCTTTTTTTACCTCAGCAGCAAAAACCTACTGGCCTACTTCTGACCTCCAACAGCACAGACACGAGACCTTTTTTTACCTCAGCAGCAAAAACCTACTGGCCTACTTCTGACCCCCAGCAGTACATACACGAGACCTCTTTGACCTCAGCAGCAGAGACCTACTGGCCCACTTCCGACCCCCAGCAGTAGATCTATCCGACCTACTTGGACCCCCTCCCCCACACAGCAGACCTATAGACCTATTTGACCTCCCCCCGCAGAAGATCTGCAGAACTACTATGTTACGCCCCCAGCAACGGAGACCTTCACTTCACCCCAGAAGAAGTAGAGACCTAAAGACCTACTTTTGAGCAAGAGTCCTACTTTTAACCCTTACAGAACTCTTCCCTACTCGATGCGCACGAATAAAATTAAGGAGTTAGTGACCTGAACGTATTTTTATTACAGAAATCCATACAAAAATAGACACTGTTTAAAACGGTAAGCGGAATCGTGATAGTGTCGCCAAAAGCTGGACAGAGGTCGACGCGGTCCGCGCTCTCCAGCCACGGACGACTGCAATATTCAATCCTGTGTTCCATCCGCACCGGCCGCGAAGTAGCCACAGCGAGGCCTTCCGAGCTCAGAAAGGCCCAGAGCTCAGCGCGCGACGGAGACCAGCTCACGTCGCTACAGGCTCGACGCCTAAGGGCGGAGCCGCACGAGCTTCGACGCTGCAAGCCGACCCGCGAGAGTCCGGCGCGGATCGCGTCCCTCTGTGCCACCAATGCAACCATCACCCCCGCACGGGATCCCACCGCTGTTTAGCAGCAGTATCCGCCGCAGCAGCTGTAGCAAGGCGAGCAACACGGAGAGTAGCAAGGCCCGCACGAGAAGCACGGCCCGCAGCAAGGCGAGTAACAGGGACTATAGCACGGGTAGCAAGGCATCTTGGTTTTGGTTGCAAAGGTTCCACCTTCCGGAACAGTTTCACGATTTCTACGGAGTTTGTTGAGAGGTTGAGCAAAATTACACTGATTGGTTTTGCTTTGGATAGTTTGCCGGAATGTTGAGGGTTTGAAGTTTGAATGTTGAATAACTGACGTTTCCGATGTATTGGTAAGGAAAACTTTCAAGGTTTTAAAAGTTCAAACAAAGAACGAATTGATATTCTGTTTCTACTATTCAAATAAGGCTTTACAAATATTACCAAAAAGGTTTGGGAGCAAGAAAAGAGTTTTGTTTTGCTGAATGACTCGTAGAGCTCAGCTCTGCCAGCTCTACCTACTTCTTGCGCTTACCCCTTAGCCCTGACCGGGTTTGACTTTCATCGACAGATTAATAGGAGCGAAGCCACTTCGATCCTAACTCCTATACTTCTAATCCTATCCTCGAAGGAAGCATAAAATGAATATTTAATGTAATCTTAAGTTATCCAACAAACCAAACAACTAATTAGATACCTACTGATATTCTTGTATTATATCTGGTACGTATCTACTTTGTTTAATTTACTTTGCGACCTAAATACCTCACTTAAAATAATTGAAGTGGTTATCACAGAGATAATTTCTTCAAAAGCATCTTCTAATAAAGACGTTTCGCAAAACTGATCCACATCAAATTTGATAACAAAAACAACGTTTTCTCGGAAAATGATTAATTTATCGTCAACCAACACCTACCTAGACCTACAAGTACTGAGTTCTTTACATTCGCAATTCGTAGTAGATACTTCAATGAAACAAAAATTTGTCTAATTTAGTCCAGCCGTTCTACTGTTCTAATTAGGTCAGTAGCTTTGATTTAAATACCTGGGACACTACCTCACCTTGATGACCAGGTTGACATCGAAAGGGAACGTAGAGCGCTGGCTGTTCGAAGTTATATTTGTTGGCGCGCAGGTTTGCTCGTTGCAGCAGTCAAGTGAAAATCACTCTCTTCAAAGCTTACTGCCAATCATTTTACACGAGCAACCTGTGGGTCAACTATACCAAAAAATCGCTTAGCGTTCTACGTGTCCAATACAATAATGGCTTTAGGATGCTGATGGGGCTACCTCGCTTCTGCAGTGCATCTACCATGTTTGCAGAGGCGCGGGTCGACGGCTTTCATGCCATCATACGCAAAAAAAGCCCTCACTGCTCTGCAGAACGTGGAACAGTACCAACAGCATCCTACAAGTCATTGGGCGCAGATATGACTCGCCCATCATGCAGACTTTCAATCGAGTTTTGATCCAATAGGCTGCTCCACTATTGGATTAAAGCTCGATTGGAGGTGCTCATGATGATAGGTTTAAATTTATTTTTGTAATGTTTTAATAATGATTTTTTAATAATGATTTTAAGTAATTAATTAATGTTTTTATATGGATCTACATTTAAAGTTGTCCGAAATAAATATTTTGATTTGATTTGATTTGATTATCAAATCATCAAAAGTCAGATTTTTATCCAAAATTACGTTACTTTCAAGAGTTTGATAACCAGGCTAACTAAGCTAAGAAGCGAAAGATGGATTTTGATGGAATTAGGTAATCATTGCTGTGTTCCGCATGAGGAAATTCCAAGGACGAGTGGCCCAGTGGATGAGGCCGATTTCTTACGTTCTATGGTTGCAATATCGAATCCTAGTGGCAATCATGCGTAAATGGATTTTTTTTAGTCGATAAAATAGATGATCGAAAGAAAAGATCTCACAACGGTGAAGGAAAACATCGTGAGGAAACCGGCATAATGTCATAGAATAGAGAAAAAAATATTTAATTCCCGTAGGCCGGTGCAACACTGCTATATCTAGCGCTCATCCAGCAAAAGACATTTTGATGGTCGGTCTCGAAAGTCCAGTAATTTCACTAGCTACAGTGCCCTTCAAACCGGAACACAGTAATGCCAACACATTACTGCTTTGCGGCAGAATATCTGGCACTGTGTTGGTACCCATCTAGACGGCATCCTGCAGGAGTTAAAAGTATTTTTTGACAGACTTTTGCCAATATCACACATAGCTATTAGATTGTAACGAGTAGGTATTTATCGCGCTCAACTTAATAACGTCAGGACAAAAATAGATAAGGTGAGCGCGATAATACCCGTTACAATTAATAACTATTTTTGAAAGATCAGTAAAGTGTAGATTGAAACGTTAAAATTGTCGCTGGAAATTAATGACCTCATTTATCATTAGAAAAGTAGTTAAATTTGCAAAAGCGCTTCGAGGAAATATTTGTTCGAGTTACCAGAACTGTTTCAAAGCATCTGATAAACCTCAATGGAATTGTCGGTATTTCCGAGCGACGTTTCCTGAGAAGGGTTCGGGCGCGATTATAAAGGATCGGTTCTTTGAATAGGTACAGTTACTCTCTACCTACTCCTTAATTTTCAAATAGATGGAGAGGGAATCTACTATTCTATCCTCACTTTTCTACTCAGTGATTCCCCGAAGAGATAATTAGCGGTTCAATTACGCGAATTCGATTTGATATAATTAATTACATTTCCGCGAACATATCAATCGACCGGCTTTCGTAGTAAATGTAACTAGGCCGATTTACACAGCTGAGACCGCGTGGTTTTTACAGTGGTTATCGGTAAAGTTATAGATAAAACACCACCAAATTATAATACCAAAAAATGGGCAATGCAGACGGGATACTACTTACGTTGTATCTGTGCAGTAAAATTTTGGATTTCTAAAATTCTAAAATGATAAGAGGGACAGCGGGGAGAGTGCGGCGCCCGAGCCGAGCTGTTGCGAGCTGGCTTGATGAGCTAGATACTCGAGATTGCCAAACAATGAATTAAACTTAAATTATTTATCAATAATGGATACCGCCTGACGCAAATCCATAGGAGAAAAACGAATAACGGTAAGTTATCCAATTTTTTAAAGTTTAGTTTTTTGTCATGGTAAAAGTAAAAGTAAAAAAGTAAAAATTGCGGTGTAAATTTTATATATTTTACTGTTAACCCTCGCAGATAAGAATAATTGATTCTTATAATTTTATTTATTGTTTTATCTTCTTCTTATCATGTCACTACACTAGTTCTTTGGAACCAATGTAGAGAAAGGATTTCAAGTGCGCCTCGAAGAAGATCCTTTCGTGCACTTGACATAATTTATCGAACCTTTTAGGTTCTATGACATGCCGGTTTCCTTCAAAAATCCGTTTCCGTTAAATCCATATTTTATTTTAATGCACACATAGATTTTTCGAACAGAAAAATCCATTGGTGTATATTCGGATCGAAAGTCGAGGCACCTCCCACTAAACCATCACGGCTTTTAGGCGCATAATCAATCAATCTCAATCAAACAATTAATAATCAATATAAATAATAGAAAGTTGTATTACACTATTTATAACTCAAGAACGGCTAAACCGATTTGGCTGAAAATTGGTGGGGAAGTAGCTTAGAGCCAGGAGACGGACATATTTTATCCCGATATTGAAAATTCCCAATGCAAACAAAGTTGCGGGCGTCAGCTAGAAGCTTATAAATAAAACAGTAAATATAATTAAAAACATTTATTGAATAATACAATTATACGAAATCACAGTAGTTAAGATACCCTTCGTCGCTTCGTCCTGCCTTCACCTTCGTCGTCGCTCGCCGCTGGCGACACCACATCCGTAGATAGGTCATTTATGTCTCGAGTGTCTAAAGTAGGTTTTTTTTCATTTATATATCAATGTAAACAACTACATTATTATTGTTTGCAATGAACACTAAAAACCACTAAGGTTTGAGCAAGCGCTAAGTACTTTTGATAATATAAAATATAAAGGCTTGGCCCTGAATATATCTTAGTACTCTGTGCCTTGACTGACTGATTGACAGACAACCCACAAGCCAAACCAATGAACGTCATGAAGTTTAAACGCGTGTTTACAACGCAAACGAAGTCGCGGGTGTCTAGTCGAATTAAAAATAAAATATCAATAAATAATGTTTGAACAATTCACACAGCGCCATCTAGCCGCAAACTAAGCAAGCTTGGTTTTTCAAGTTTAAATTTTACTTGTAAAAACAAGTTAAATCTTAAAAAAACCGACTTCAGTAAAGCCTAATATGCAATTCTGTTACTTGAAACTTGGAAGTCATAGTTTTTTCAGTTATTTTGATTTAAAAACGAAACAAGAGAACTGATTTAGATGTTTTTTTTTATGGAAACAAACTGAAATCCTTTCAAATAAAATACAAACACCCGAATTGAGAACCTCCTCCTTTTTTGAAGTCGGTTGAATAGGTAAAGAAAAAGTACCTTCAACCCTGGTGTCTTCGGGTCTGTCCCTGGAGTTGAGTACCTCCTCCAAGACCGCGGTCTTGATGCGGAAGTCGCGCGCCGTGCCCAGCGACAAATACTGTTCCCAGTTCAGCTGTGGGATAAATGTACTGCTAATGATAATTGATTGATTCAGGCGTTACTTTGCGGAAATCCATAAATATCAACAAATTATTTAAATATATTTAGTAATAAATCCGCTTGATTTCTAAACAAAGGTTTTAATTAACTTAACTTTAGTTTAGAACTTTAGTACATATTACTATATTATAAACCAAAGAGTCAACGAACAGAAAACGAGAACTCTCGTTTCGAACTTCGGCGAGTCCACACCTCCTGATGATGCCTCGTGTAGAGGCGAAACACGTGTCGTATCTTTAAACTTTGGTTTTCTGTTCGTTGACTCTTTGGTTTATAATATAGTAATATGTACTAAAGTTCTAAACTAAAGTTAAGTTAATTAAAACCTTTGTTTAGAAATCAAGCGGATTTATTACTAAATATATTTATATAATTTGTTGATACTGCTAATGATATGATAACAACCGTAAGTTTAAATAAATAATATAAATATTTAAATAAATCATCTAGCCCCAAACTAAGCAGAGCTTGTACTGTGGGAACCAGGTAGCTGATACCATACTTAAATACTTTTTCTTGTTGTAAATACATAAATAGAAAAAACACCTAGACTCAGGACTAACTTCGATGTCCATCACACAAATGTTTGTCCTTTCTTCTGTGTTACAAAACACAGTACGCGACTCCCATGGTCTATAAAACAGGACAACCACATTCATCTATGGTAGGTAAGGGTCATTTTTCTTTCACCTCCAAATGAGCGAAGCGAGCGCACCAATTTAGGTGACTGTTCATTATTTTATTTATTGATTTATTGGAGAACCAACAGCTTCTTACATAATTTTTACATGGAAAGCCAATAACTGGTTACCACGGATATACCTATATGCATTAGGAAAATACTGGTATGACACAAAAATACAATGACAGACAGTCTATCCTAAAGCATAAGGTTGACAATACCTTGGCCTTCCCGACCAGCAGTATGACATTCTTGCAGTACTGTTCCGTCTCCAGCACTAGACTCGGGATCAGCTTAGTGTCGCGCACCAACCCTCCATTACAATGACAGACAGTCTCTTTATCATAGGGCATAATGCTGACAATACCTTGGGCCTTCCCGGCCAGCAGTATGACATTCTTGCAGTACTGTTCCGTCTCCAGCACTAGACTCGGGATCAGCTTGGTGTCGCGCACCAACCCTCCATTACAACGACAGACAGTCTCTTTATCATAGGGCATAAGGTTGACAATACCTTGGCCTTCCCGGCCAGCAGTATGACATTCTTGCAGTACTGTTCCGCCTCCAGCCCTAGACGCGGAATCAGCGTAGATTCGCGTACCAATTTTCCATCACAATGACAGACAGTCTCTATATCCTAGAGCATAAGGTTGACAATACCTTGGCCTTCCCGGCCAGCAATATGACATTCTTGCAGTACTGTTCCGCCTCCAGCACTAGACGCGGGATCAGCTTGGTGTCGCGCAGCACTTTGCTGGCGCTCTGCTGCACTTGCGTCGCTTCAAGGAATGTGATGAAGTTATCCGTTATGGCGGATAACTTTTTGCCGCTTGGTTTCAGTAGCCGGTCGAATCTATGGAAATAATTTATATTGTTAACAAAAACAGGTTTGATAGAAAGATCGTTATATGTATAGGAAAGACGGAACATTCTTTATTGCTTAAAATTTTTACACATAGATGTAAAATTAAGATAAGTTCTCAGGCGGTCAGATTGCTAAAACGGTATCTTCCAGACAAAATCTTGGACAACTTTTGATATACAATATACATACTGAATGCTGTTGGACCAATTTGGACGATGGCAAATGATATAATTTAGGATTGATCTCAATTAGGATGAAGTGAATTTTCTTCCCTAAAGGTCACTGATCGGATTATTTGCGCAGAAAAAACATCTATGAGAGCCGGTGAGCGTTACCGACCAGATTATCTGCGCAGAACAAACATCTAGAGAATGCCATCGCTTAGAATTTATAATTAATTTATTTCGCAATCATCTTATCGCACTATATGAATGGTAACAACATCTATAGTACGTACGTATATGAATTGGAAGGGCCACTGACCGGACTAAGACGACATCTATGATATTTGGACGGGTCACTAAACGGACTAAGAATACATCTACATATGTTATTTGGAGGGGTGACTGACCGGACTAAGACGACAATTATGTTTGTTTAAGGGGTCACTGACCGGACTAACACGTCATCTAGTATGTTAGTTGAAGGGGTGACTGAGCAGACTAAGAGGACATCTATGTTAGTTGAAGGTGACACTGACCGGACTACAACGACATCTATGTTATTTGGAGGGGTCACTGACCGGACTATCTGCGCAGTGGCGACGTCGATCTGGCGGGCGAGCGCGGAGAGTAGCGAGTAGAGCCGCACGCACGCGCCCAGCACCTTGTCGCTGCCGGCGCCGATGCAGCACCGCAGCTTGCCGCAGCGCGACACCCACGCCGTCATCTGACATAGCTGGATCACCAGCGATTTGTACAGCTCCTTCAGTTCTGTCAACAATCGTTAAATCTTTTTATTTCATTTCCTGCGATAACAGAGCCACGTACCCGGACCGAGCGTCTATGAACGGGAATCTGTTGATGTGTCTTCTTCCTATAATTACCTCTGTCTATCTTCTGGTCCCGGCTGGTAGCTACTAGTTTGGCACTGGCCTTTAGAATTTATTTATTTCGCAATCATCTTATCGGACTATATGAGTGGTAACAACATTTATACGTACGTACGTATAGGAATTGGAAGGGTCACTGACCGGACTAAGACATCTATGATATTTGGAGGGGTCACTGACCGGACTAAGACGACATCTATGATATTTGGAGACGTCATTGACCGGACTAAGACGAATATCAGAGCGTCTATAAACGGGAATCTGTTGATGTGTCTTCTTCCTATAATTACCTCTGTCTATCTTCTGGTCCCGGCTGGTAGCTACTAGCTTGGCACTGGCCAGGTCGCGTGCGCGCTGCAGCAGGTGCGACACGCAGCGCGCGCGCTCGTTGAGGTGCGCGCACACGTGCGACAGAGCCACGTGCCCGGACCGTGCGTCTATGAACGGGAAACTGCTGGATTCCTCTGCGCCCGCTGATGTGTCCTCTTCCTATAATATCAATCAGAGTCAGCCATTTTTGTTAACTTGTAGTCTAGATCTGAGTGTACAGAGAGTAAGTAGGGTGTTTCACTCACGTCAATCCTGCCCAGAGCCGCAGTGAGTTTGTTCAGTAGATCGTCCAACAGCTGGGCCTCCTGTTGTTCCCTGCACCCCGCCGTCAGCAATGGAGGTAGCAGAGGCAGCCAGTCTTGTTTACTTGTTCGCACAAAGTCTTCTAGTTTTACTATCACCTGAAATACATTCAGTATTTAGTATCTAGGAGGGCACAGCAACATAGGAAAATTTATAGCAGGAGCGGGCCGAATTAGACTGAAATGTACAGACAGCGTCAGAGATAAGTATCCCCCTTGCACAAAACACCCAGCTATAAATCCTTTCAAAAAATTGTAATACTTATACTTATTTTTAGGCTTACATATGGTTATACAAATATAATCTATTTTTTAAAGGCAAAACTTCTCCATTCGCCGCGACTGTGATTTAAAGGGATTTGAAGCAGGGTATTATAATGCAAGAGAGATACTTATCTATGACGCTGTCTGTACCTACATACCATAATAAACAAGGTTTTACAAAAATATACTACAACCGACTTCAATGGAACTGCTCTAGTGACCGTAAACACCACTAAAAGTCACAGGGAAGCAAAATACGCAATTTCGTTTACTTCGACGACATATTTATTTTGAAACGAACCGATTTTGATAAAATTTGTATGGGGCCAAACTGAAAGTATTTTCATTCAAACAAAAAATATTTTTCCAAATCGGTTGATATTTGACGAAGTAATAACATAAGAAAAAAAACCAAAAGAATTGAGAATCTCCTCCTTTTTTGGTGTCGGTTGATGAAGATTACATCCATAAACGTCACCCTTTTTTTATAAATTGATGCATAAATTATACAGGTAAGTATTATAACTTTCTTTTGAGACACCCTGTATTAATTTGTTTCTTTATTTCCGTACTTACGTTACACATATTACTGCAAGGCTGCGTAGGAACCTCCAGTAACACTGTAGCGAGCGCTATTAACGCAGCGAGCAACTTCTTCACCATCGCATCTCTCTCCTCCAGTTCGCTCTCGAGTTCTATCTGCATCAGTGCGGTGTAAATGTGCTCTAGGATGGTCGCTACGTTTGTAGATACAGCGGTTTCGGCGGAGGATTCGGCTGAAAGGTTATAAAATTACACAAAAATTACATTACCCAACTAGTGATCTTTGTCAATATCGCTGTGTATTATGTCCAAAAATATTTTATGTTATTTATCTTCGAGAGTTTTGAATGCTCGCGAAGCACGTTTGTATGGTGTGAATAATATACTTATTTTTTTCTGATGATTAAAAATTTGGGGTGTATATTTATTTCAGATGAGCGCTTAGCCAACTGGTCCCTTCACTTATATTTACATAAAAAGAAATATCTCTCTATGATAACAAAATAACAGATTTACCAGACAAAGAAGCCTAGGTCACAGATTTCTTATTGTTAGAAAGTGTACAGTTGTCTAGTTATTTAGCGTAGAAAAACATTATGAATTACAAACTTACTTATCTTTGGCAAAATAATTTCCATCTTCAAGCCATAGTTTGGCGAGAAGAGTAGTGTCAGGCAAGTTTTGAACAGCTCTAAGCAGCTGAGCGCCGTTTGGTCGTCGAATTCACACATCGCTTGGAATCTGAAATGTATTTATTAAGCAGATTTTTACCTGACTGCAAAGAAGGATGGTAGTGTTTTTGCTGAAATAATGTCTGTGTTCTCGTTTGTTCTCGAGACTGTCAGCATCAAAATTAATTACTGGGCTGATGACACTTACTGTAAAAGTTTTTCTACTGATCAGTACCTACAGCTCTTTTACCGAAAGCTGGCATGTACAGACAGCGTCAGAGATAAGTATCCCCCTTGCACAAGACACCTAGCTATAAATCCTTTAAAAAAATTGTAATACTTAAAATTATTTTTAAGCCCACATACGGTTACACAAATATAATCTATTTTTTAAAAGCAAAACTTCTCCATACGCCGCGGCGGTGATTTAAAGGGATTTGAAGTTGTGGTATTATAATGCAAGGGGGATACTTATCTATGACGCTGTCTGTACAACACATTCACACTTGCGCTTGTGTAGTGTCTGTGAATAAGACCGCGGCGTGACGTCGCACTGCATGCACATTGAAAAGTCTGTCTGTCTCTCTCGCGTGACCTCAAGCTCATGAGTATGAAGGAGACAGTTATTTTTGTGCTTTTGCTACTATTTATAAATTGCCTAATAGTAATAGTGCAATTGTAAAAGTGTCAGTACTTTGACAGCGCCAGCTTTCGTGGACCGATCTGTACCAGTTAGCAAAATTAGAAAATGCTGATGCAATGTTTGACATACATAAATGTCTCTTCCCAGTCTGATATTGTCGCAATGCCACCGCAGCGGTGCCACCCAGTGGTGGAAGTTACAACATTGTATTTTTATAGTTCATAGTTTTACTCACCTGCACACACATCTATTGTATAGAATGACGGCTACAGAAAGCACGTGTGTTACAGCTCGCTTGTCCACGTGCTCGCTAAGCACGGATTGCACGCACCGCAGCGCCCAGTGGTGGAAATCGCGACGCCCTCGGATTTGGTTGCGTTGTTCTAATGAGCACCACGGTATATCCTCACTGTAAATAAACAAAGTTATTTTTTTAGATAAAGAATATTCGTAATTGCTAACCAAGTAAGTGAAATTCTAGGAAATGACGGAAAAAATCACCTTAAGTATTGCCAATGAGACTCTTAATGACTAACCACATATTGTTATGTAACCGTTACATTAAGTAACCTACCTACTTAAATTCTTTATTGTACCGTCAAATTTCTTGTGCCCAATAAAAGTTTTTTTTTTTTTGGCGCGTTGTGGTACCGCACCGTAGCGTTGCGTTATCGTGACGCGCGTTTTACGAACATCAATTCAATGACGGAATAATTACCTAAAGTATTGCCAATGTGACTCTAATGCTTAAGGGCTGAAACACAAAACCTCGTTGCATTACGGTAACGCGCGTTACGGCAACGCGCCGCTAAGCCTTGCGTGATGACGAGCGTTGCGTTTCATCGCACTAGAGTAAAGATTGACTATATTTAACCCAAATGTGACGTCGCAACGCCGGAGTTCGCAGCGCGTTGCACAGCGCTTACTTTTGCTTAAAAATGTGTTTCGGCTAAGTGTATATTTTGATACCTAAAGTCAGTTAGCTCAAGCATGTACTTTTGCGTTGATATTAACGTATCGTATCCGTCACAGGGAAGTCAACAGATTGTATGATTATTTTTCAAAACGTCATACAAACTGGTTACTTCTCTGTGCCGAATACGATACTTTATACCACAGAGTACTAAGGTATACAGTTTTACTATATACGAAGCATGAACTTTTGCGTTGCATAGTAAGCGTCAAACAAGTTATCCTCTGGCGGACCACGCGACAAAGATGCGCAGAACATATTTGACCTAAGAATTGCGTTCATGCTTCGTTCGTGCTACTGAATACCCATAAACTACTTACCTGTACAATAGTTGCATAATCCTTACACAGAATTTCGCGTTCCAAACGCACGGCAGCGGTTTGAACGGACCAGACCTGTCTTTGACTAGATTGGCCACTTTGACCGGAGCCTTCTTATTCTCCTTCTGAGATTTTTGGCTTTTTTGTGATTTCACTGTCTCTTTGGTTTCGTTGAGAGATTTCGCTCCTTTTTTACCTCCTTTTGGTGTACCCTTCGAATAAATTCTGAATTAAATATTTCACAGAAACATTATTATATATTTGAACATAGGTACATAGAACACATATAAAACATCCAGCATGTTTATCTACTGCAAGGATGGTCAATGAAAAGGAGCAAGGGAGGGAAGAGGTAAAAGACCGTTTGAATCTAGTCAAAACGGAAGGTAGGAACAATCGGGAATACTTTTTCTTGATTGTCCCTAGTAGTAACAATCGGGAAAAAAAACCGATTGTTCCTAGTATAGTAGGAACGTTGGGGGTAGGGACAATCGGGAATAGACACTCGGTTTGAATTTGACAAATGAGGTAGGTATCAATGGATTATTTT
Source organism: Lobophora halterata (assembly GCA_932526365.1). Lineage (NCBI taxonomy): Eukaryota > Metazoa > Arthropoda > Insecta > Lepidoptera > Geometridae > Lobophora > Lobophora halterata. Next base: position 8,700,486 of record OW052012.1, read on the forward strand.
TGATCAAGAAAATGTCATATGATGATATTAAAGTGTCAAAAATCCAATATGGCGACAGTATTTCTGCAAGCAGGTTTTTACTTTTTTTAAGTGAAAAATTATTTAGCCGCACTGAGCTAGATATTTCGTGGGGAGTGAATTGGACTGGGCTCCCAATGCTCTGATATAACACTACTTCGGTTAAAGTCGGCTTGTAGCGAGTAAACTAGCCGTGTGTCATTTACCTTTGCAATGTCCAAAAGCTGGTTACAATCCTTATAAAGCTTGTACACAGTGTTAGCGACGTCGCTATCGGCCGTCCACGTCATCACTTTGTACGCGACCAGAGTTTCATAGCACTGGAGCATTTGCTGCACTTTGAGGCACTTGGCTTTGGATTCGGGCGTCAGGTCTGATAGGCCGGGGTCATCCTAAAATAATAAATTAAACAAAAGAAGTAAATTAAAATTGAATAATTTCATTTTTATGTTTTTGCTCTATCTTACTTATTTTACGAGGTGTAACGATTTTCATTTTTTAAGTGTGCACTGGCAGTCTGACTTGCTAGTATGTCTCTTAGAGACAAACAAAAGATGACTTACAAGATCGATCTGTCCCAGATTGTTACAGGCGACCAGCTTATCTAATCTTCTAAATACTCTACACAGTGTGACTTACAAGATCAATCTGTCCCAAGTTGTCACAGGCGATCAGTTTATCTAATGTGGCAGTGAGCGAGCTTTTCAAGTGCGCGCTGGCAGTCTCAACCGACTGATTTGCTAGTATGCCTTCTAGAGACATACACAAGATGACTTGCCAGATCAATCAGTCCCAAATTGTCACAGGCGATCAGTTTGTCTAATGTGGCAGTGAGCGAGCTTTTCAAGTGCGCACTGGCAGTGTCGATTGTTTTGCGAGTACCTATGTCTTCTAAATACTCTACACAGTGTGACTTACAAGGTCGATCTGTCCCAAGTTGTCACTAGCGACCAGCTTTTCCAGTGTGGCAATACAGCGAACTCTTCAAGTGCGCATTGGCAGTCTCAACCGACTGACTTTCTAGTATGTCTCCAAAATGACTTACCAGATCGATCTGTCCTAAGTTGTCACAGGCAACCAGTTTGTTCAATGTGAGCGAGCGAGCTTTTCAAGTACGCGCTGGCGGTATAATATATCATCTAAAGTCTAGAGACTCTTTATACAATTTGACTTACCAGATCGATCTATCGATCGTCCCAAGTTGTCACAGGCGACCAGCTTGTCCAGTGTGGCAGTGAGCGAGCTTTTCAAGTGTGCACTGGCAGTCTTAAATATCATCTAGAGACTCTTTATACAATGTGGCTTACCAGATCAATCTGTCCCAAGTTGTCACAGTCGACCAGTTTGTCCAGTGTTGCAGTGAGCGAGCTTTTCAAGGGCGCACTGGCAGTCTTAAATATAATCTAGGGATTCTTTATACAATGTGGCTTACCAGATCCATCTGTCCCAAGTTGTCACAGGCGACCAGTTTGTCCAGTGTGGCAGTGAGCGAGCTTTTCAAGTGCGCACTGGCAGTCTCGACCGACTGACTAGCTAGTATATCTTCTAAAGACTCCTCTTCGGTTGTCTGGAGGAATTGCGCGATTGCAAAGAGCAGGCGTGCTATTGGCTCCTACGATTTGATTAAAAATGTTTAGCATCGCACTCTATCATCAGATTATGAACTAGTGGTAGTAGTCCATCAAAGTGTATTGATGTGGCCAACGGTATAGCAGTGTATCAATTTTTTTTTTCTGTTTCCATTCTTTTTTCATTATATCTTTAGTAATTCAGTAATTTTCAGTAATTCAGTAATTTATTTATTGCAATAAATATGTACACTTACACCTTAGGGCTATGGTACTATATTCACCCTGTTGGGCACAGCAACTTAACTAATAGGAACTTAAGTTTATTTCCTTACATTTAATAGGTAGTATCACAAATTTACAATGTAATTAAATATATAAATTTAGTTTTTAAGATGGCACATTAAATACCTACTACTTAGATTTAAATGAATAGTTTATTTAAGTAAGTACCTATATTATAATCTTCTATAAATTATTTTATACTATAATAAATTGACTTGAGTTTAAATTGAATTTTAAGTTATACTAAGCCATACATATTTTAAACTTACATTAATATATTTCTACATAATATATAAACTATTTATTTATTTTTTTGTTACCTTACATTTAACATAATAGTAGTATCACAATGTACTTAATTAATAAATTTAGTCTCTTAACAAGGCACATTAAGTAAGTACTTAGATATTTTATTTGAGTTAATCGTTTATTTAAGTATATTATCATCCTCTATAAATTCTTTTACACTGTAATAAGATTTTGTTATAAGAATTGACTTGAGTTTATTTTTGAAAATGCTGTCTTTTGTTTCTTGTTTTAAACTATCAGGGAGTTTATTGAAAAGTTGGATACAACGATACTCAGGACTTTTTCTAAACATTTCTATCCTAGGTGTAGGCAAGGCTAGCATATTCTTACGACGTGAATTTCTTTGGTATGTAAAGAGGTCTATGTTTTTTCTGACAAACATGTTTCTAAAATATATATAGAAGGAAGAGTCAGAATATTTTCTTGCCTAAAATGTGATCTACAGCTTTCTCTTTGTCGTATGTTCACAACTATACGGATGCATTTCTTTTGTGAAATAAATAAATCTTTCGCGTCAGTACTATGTCCCCACATGATAATTCCATATCGGAACCATGAGTAGGCGTACGCATAATAAGCAGAAAGAGCACACTCTTTACTTGAGTTAGTTTTTAAAACACTAAGTGCATACAAGAACTGAGATATTTTTGTTTTAATTTTTTCTATATGAGTTTTCCAATTAATGTGGGTATCTATTTTTATGCCTAACAGGTCAAATTCGTTAACTTCTTCAATGTTCAGTGTATTAGTTATTGATTTCAGATCTAAAGCTTGTTTTTGATAGGGCTTAAATTGAATTATTTTAGTTTTTTTGTTATTTATTTCTAAATTGTGATTTTTTAGCCAGATACCTACAGCGTTAAAAGTTTCGGTTATGATACTATTATTAACTAAGTCATTTACAGTACATTTAAAGAGTAAAGATATGTCGTCGGCAAACATAATACAAAGAGGATCACAAATTTTTGGCAGATCATTTATGTATGCGAGAAAAAGAATACATCCTATTACACTACCCTGTGGGATGGACCAATTTGTAGTTTAGTTATTGTTATAGCTGATATCAGACGGTTCACTCCAGTCAATAGTTCATTTTCCTTTCATTCTATGTTCACACGGCTTAGAGGGAATTATATAGAAAAGAACATTCACTGTTCTTTTATTTTAATTGGTTTAACCGTTTTAATTTAATAAATAATAATAACTAATGTGTTATCGAATGAAGTCGAGCGACCGGTGCAAATCAACGCAGAAAAAATATAAACACGTCCTTCGGCTACAGGACTCGAGACAAAATGGCGAATGAAGATTGAACGTTCTCTCAGTGTTCAGACCGTTCATTTCTCGATAATTCGGAGTGGGAGTGAAAGATGCGAATGCTAATATCCAACACTGTTGGATCGGTTCACTAATGAATTAATTCGGCACTAATGTTTCATTTTGTGTTCAGATGCGTCACTTGGAGTGAAAGATGCAAAATGAAAGACGAAAATGAACAAAAAATTACCCGTCTGATGTCTTCATCAGCTTCGTCAGCTTTAGTAACTTGTCGATCAAAGCTTGCTTTAGTTTTAACTTTTAAATATTATTTTCTGTCAAATAAAAACATTTTCTTTCTTTCTTTCAGTATTGTACCGGCCTATGAAACTAAAAGTTCTGTAGTGTATTGGTTTATAAACAACAAAGTTCTGAGGAAACGAACATAAAAAAATGAGAACCTGCTCCTTTATGAAGTCGGTTGAAAAAAAAAACATACGTTTAAAACAGCCGTTGCCCCGCTCATCTGAACGCACTTATCCCATATCGGGGAAGAGTTGTTCTCCGGTAGATATTTCCCGAGATGTTCGCACAGCATCTCCAATATACACTCATGGAGTGCTGGCTTCTCTTTCGCACAGTCGTAGATACCTGGAGAAAGAAAGAGATAGATATATATATTTTTTTAATTTTATGTTGTTTCTAATCTAATTTTTTCTCATTATATCTTTAGGTATTGTTAGTGTAGTAGGTAAGTGCAGGTAAGAAGATTTATTTAGTTTTAACTTTTAAGTATTCTTTTCTGGCAAATAAAAACATTTTCTTTCTGTCTTTCCTTTTCTTTCTTTCGACCAATCGTGTCATCACAAAGCTGTTATATCAGTGTCGAATAGACTGGTAAAAGTGGCTGGTGCACTTACTCGTGTATAAAAGTTGTTTGACCGAAGCATCTTGCATGAGGCAGCGGCGAAGAATAGACACCACCTCCATACATACAGCTTCGTTGTGGACTCGAGATGCAACTCTATAGTAAAATAATGAGTTGAGGAAATGAAAGCACCTAGAGTTAGGGAGAGAGAAATCCAAGTAGTGACGAACTTATATTTCAGCAATTGACAGATGGAGTTTTAGTGACCGTAATCACCACTGAAAAGTCACAGGGCAGCAAAATACGCAATTATGTTTACTACGACGATATTTTTTTCAGTTATTTTGATATTAAAACTAAAGTACTGAACCGATTTTGATGAAATTTGTATGGGACTAATCTGAAAGTATATCCTCTCAAACAAAGAATTTTGAATCTTTCATGTCGGTTTATGCAAAAAAAAATAAAAAAACTTTTTAAAGTCTGTTTAAAATAACGATGTTCATTTTTCGAAATCTTGTTAGTTGTAAATGCGTGCTTCACCAGGAAGAGTTTTAGATTATATTTTATAGTTTAACTGTAACGGCTCCCTGTACAATACCTTAGATATTTTTTAAACTTGTTTATAAGGAACCCAAATGTATTTACAGATTAATATCGATTCCGTCGTTTCTTCTAGATATAATTGTTCACATTCCCCAACCAAACCAACAATGCCTTGTAGAGCATGATAGACGCATTTTTTGTCTTCCACCATCAATGCTCTAGGTAGATAGTATATTATAAATTATAAATCTACAATAACTATCTATTATTACCTACCAAACTTATGTAAAATAATTACAGTAATTTATAATATCTAACTACTCAGTTTGACAACAAAATGTGTTACGAACCTCAAATGGGATTGATAGGTATGTTGGCATGCTACTATTCTTTCCGTAATCTTTAGATAGCTATGCATGCATGCTAATTGCTGATATTGCGCACCCAACCTACCCTATCACTCATTGACTGTGTCAATTTATTACTGTCCGTCGGAGGACGCTTTGAACCGGGATACAGTAAAAACTTGTCCGGTTCTTAGCGCATCTGTCTAGAAGTAGGTACCTAGTACGAACATAACAATGTATTCCTAAAAACAAAATCACTATTTTATACCTATTACTAATTCTAATTCTAAGCATTAGCATTAGTTTAATAGTGATATAATATAAGTACCTACTAGTTACCTTTAAGTTTTTGTGTCAATAAATTATAAAAATTAATTTTAAAAAAAAGTATTATTTTCCCTCGCCTCACCCATGGTTCAGCAATACTAGCTATACTACATATTTTTTAATGTAGTACGTAAGTAATTACTTACGAGGCGCCTTGATCCGTCGCGTGCAAGTCCACAGTGAGCTGAGTGAGGTAGGAGTGGGCACTGCCCGCGTACCCCTCACTACACATGCTCTGACTGCTCGAAAACGCGTTGCGAGATAGTTTCATATGGCGTAGGACAGTGAGGAAGCCAGATAGAGCCAGGCAGCGGTGCAGGGAATCTCTAAAAGATGAAACATATATCAGGTTTTCAGAGTATATTCATATACGCTAAGTAAACTATGCCTTACACAAAAAAATATGCTCGAATGTAACATAAAGAATGGCTTAAATTACCAAGTTGACCGGTAGTTCTCCAGGGTTAGATATCGAGGGGATATGCACAATGCACCCTTCAATGGGAAGCCAGTGCAGACCGCTGTACGCCCATTTTAGAAATAGACATAGGTAGTTCTCTAGTATCGTGCTCAGTTGCTGGCGTTAGCTAGGTACCTGGAGTACAGTCCCTTGCGACACACCATGAACATGACATCCTCATGAGGGGCGGCGGTGTCTCCTGCCAATAATCTTCTATCAATAATGATCTTGCTGGGTTTGAGAGCGGTCGGAGTGGGGACGCTTACTTTTTTTTTTTTTTTTTTTTTTTTTTTTTTTTTATTATTTAGAAGGGGTTCAGTCACGCAGTGACTATGTCACCCCCGTAGAAACTAGTTACATGACACACATGGGGACGCTTACTGCACTATACTCGAACCCGGTTTCGGCTGCAAGCGAAGCTCGGGGTCGGCGCAAGCCTTCCCTGAGACGGTCCTCACAGCAACGTGCGTGAGGGGCACCGGTACGAGTTCTACCGATATCCCGGGGTCCCTCTAATTATGCGCAGAGTTCGGCCACCACGGGGTTTTAGTCGATAAGAGTCTGACTTCAACTGTCCGCCCTCCACCAAGGGCGGTGGGTATCCATGAGAAATGACCAATGTCAAAAAAAAGGTACCTGGAGTACAGTCCCTTGCGACACACCATGAACATGACATCCCGGGTGCGCGTGCTGTAGTTCAGGAGCGGATGCACCGCGTCCAACACGGCCGCGGCCGAGCGGTACTCGCTGGCGGCGGGCCGGCAATTCTCCAGTATCGTGCTCAGTTGCGTGCACCGCTCTACTGACACTGGTGTTAACTTGCACAGCACATAGAGGCAATCTGTTGAAGAGCCTGGTAGTTTAGCAAGAGGATAGTTGTTACCAAAAAACTTAAATGGATAATGCAGAAGGGGTACTACGTTGTATCTGTACAGTCAGAATTCAGGTTTTCTACAAAATGGCAGAGTGACAGCGGAGTGAGTTTTTTTTTTCTGGCGATTAAAAATTGCGGTGTATTAACAAAAGCTGGCATAAACGACACATTCACAAGTGCGCCTGTATTGTGTCTGTGTATTACAGCGCGGCGTGTCCGTATTGTGACCTGCAAATTTATCATTCTAAACTTTTCAAAGTGTAGTGGAATTGCATTAGTGAGTACTTTGACAGCGCCAGCTTTCGTTGAGAGGCCTGCTTGAAACTATAACACTATAACAGATCACTGATACTTTCGGTCTAAGAAGGAAAGGCAGAGAAGAAGCGCAAAAAGCACAGGCTAATTATTACTTAAGACAAGTTTAAATTCTTATCTCGTGATTATCTTGAGCTTATATATACCTTTAGTAGGAAAAAGTGGAGACAGGTCCACCAGTTACAGTGACAAGAGCGAAGCTCTTTTTGATGACGACCGTTTGACCTCATTTACGTTTGTACTCATAAACACAAACATAGAACAAATCCTAGATAAATAGATCAAGAACGCACCTTTAATATATATTTAAAAAAGCAGTCTAACCTGCGTATTGTTTCTGTGTGCAGTCCGTGGCGAGTCTATCCGCTAGCTGACCCAGTATATGCCCGTATGTCTCCGGTTGCGACTTGCTCAGTCTCACGAGTATGAGCTTGCCGTGAGACCAACAAGTGTGCGCTGATTGCTTGAGCCTAGTCAAAGATAATAGTAAAAACACTTCTAACCTGCGTATTGTTTCTGTGTGCAGTCCGTGGCGAGTCTATCCGCTAGCTGACCCAGTATATGCCCGTATGTCTCCGGTTGCGACTTGCTCAGTCTCACGAGTATGAGCTTGCCGTGAGACCAACAAGTGTGCGCTGATTGCTTGAGCCTAGTCAAAGATAATAGTAAAAACACTTCTAACCTGCGTATTGTTTCTGTGTACAATCTGTGGCCAGTCTATCCGCTAGCTGACCCAGTATATGCCCGGATGTCTCCGGTTGTGACTTGCTCAGTCTCACGAGTATGAGCTTGCCGTGAGACCAACAAGTGTGCGCTGATTGCTTAAGTCGAGTTACGGATAATAGTGAAAACGCCAAGTTGATTAGTCCTACGACTGTTAATTGGCGGTGGTTGGCACTGTAAAGGAAATGTATTTTAATGGGAGTTAGGTACAGCATTATCGGCATGAGTGACTGTGCTACATCTGCTGGACTGTCCTGTGTCCCAAATCCTACTCGACTTAACGAGGCCAGCGACATTGCAATTGAATTTAATGATGTTCATGTGACGATATAGCTACAGACCATTTGCGCTTATAACTTTGTATTTATTTATAAAAAAAATACGGATAACCCAATCATATTAATTTGCAAATTGCCAACATTATAATTTGATAAAACAAAATATACATACAAAGATAGAATATAATAATATTTTTTCTTTGTTGTTAAACACAAATAACAAAATCGAAATATAGGTTTACAAAAGGTCTTATCGTAACGTTAATCACGATTTTTTACAGACAAACACTTGCTGAAGAATAATGAAAAAAGTCTCAAATTTGATTGCTATAGATATATATATATATATATATATATATATATACCTATGAGGTTTAGTGGTTTTAGCGGAGTGAAACGTCATATTCTTTACGAGAATTATAATTTTATTAGCCACGAATATCTTTTATATTTTTACTGTTTCATAGATTACTACAGAGTAAATACTATCCACGGAGTAAACCAAATACAGATTATATAGAAATCCTAGAAAGACCTAAATATTTTTACGTCGTAAAGTCTAAGCTTTAGGTCTAAGAAATAGGTTAAATTTACCTTTCAGCAGTGAGCACTTTGAGCACACTAGCGACATCTACGTCGGGCGGTATCACGGAGCGCACCCAGGCCGATTCTCTGCTCCTAAGCTCGTCCATCACTCGCTGATCGATTGCAGACTTTACGGCCTTTAATTAGGGTACAAATTGTTATATTCTGTTTTCTTTTACTATAAACAGTATTTTAGATTGTATATTTTCAGGCGGTCTACAGTAGTAGTCAAGTAACTTAGTAGTTATGAACTACTACCAAAACAGTGCCAGATATGCTGCAGCAAAGCAGTAATGTTTAAATATTACTTACTGTCTTATTCGGGTCTTTACTACATAGGTAGTTCTTTTTTATTTTAAGTAAATTAATAAAAGAAAAGAAAACTTTCAACTCATATACAGCATACATTAATTATATACCTACTTAGTTAAAATAGTCTTCAATTTTATGGTTTTATTTTGTAATTTTAGCCTTCATTCATTTCTTTCTTCATTTTATACTACGTTTACTTAAATTTGTACCTACCTTTATACTAAGACCTTTGTAAAATAAATGTTTTTTATCTTATCATTTTTTTATCTTTATCTACTGTGTTCCGGTTGGAAGGGCGCTGTAGCTAGTGAAATTACTGGGCTTTCGAGACTGACCATCAAAATGTTTCAAGGTAGACGAGCGCTTTAGCAGTGTTGCACCTGCCTATTGGAATCAAAGCCCTGTGTAGCACTGTTATGGTATGGACAGGCGTGATCTCTAACCATCAGAAGAGCGCTTAGCTAGTCCCGCCACTACTTTACATTTCGCTTGCAAACTCAAAGACAATCGACGATTCATTTTAAAATAAGCTCCAATTTCACGCAAGTCCATTTCAATATCGATTATCATTCTAAAACAATACTCTACACACCTACCTCACTGGCATAATTATCTCACTCATAAACACCTTGTATAATTATCTATACTTACATCCAAACAAACAGATCTGAAATCCTTCCCCTTATCCGATATAGCCAGCGCCAAGTCAATGATAAAGGGTGCTCTCAACAGCTGCGTTTTGGGCCACGTCTTGATATGCTTCCGAATAAGCTCGGGCTCCACTGCACCCTGCGATATGTGGTAGATGCACGTGGATAGACAGCGGCTTATCTCCACTGAGCTGTACGGTACTGAAACAAAGATAAGATTAGAATTACCATCTAGTTTTCATGTGTAAAACTTTGCCCAAAGAATTTTTAATTTTATTTATTGGGACAACAAACAGCTGCAATATACATTGTACTTATCAGTTATAACATCTTAAGCATATTAATTATATTTCAGTCCACTAATTAAACAATTAATTTAATTAATTAATGAATTAAACATTAAACTTATTTATTTATTTGTTTATAGACGGGCAGCTTTCTCTGATGAGTCTACGTCACACAATGTTTGATTTTTTTAAAGTTTAGTGTCACTTTTTAAGAGTTGGTGCCCACGAGACGATTTTATTGGTTTCTTTGTTGTGTATATGTCTTAAAGCTGCGGCAGGTTGTATTGATGGGTGAAAATTTTATAGGTTTCTGTAAGGTAAGTTGTTTGAATTGAATTGGATTTTTTACTACACGTTTGTACCGTTCTAGCTTGCTTCATTTAGACTGTTCTAGCGACCGTAGGCACTACTCAAAAGTCACAGGGAAGCAAAATACGCTATTTTGTTCACCTCAACGACTTTTTTATCAGTTATCTTGATTTCAAAACCAAAGCACTGAACCGATTTTCATGAATTTCTATGGGACCAATCTGGAAGTGTATCCTTTCAAATATAAAAATGATTTTTTCAAATCGGTTTATAAACAACCAAGTTCTGAGGTAACAAACATTAAAAAAGCAAACTAATATATAACCTCCTCTTTTTGAAGTCGGTTGAAAATAACCCTTACCTACTAATCAGTGGGCGACTGTGTCGTGATTGTAGAGGGAGATAGAGAGGAGAGGGAATGGTGGGAGATCGCTGACGACCGCAACACATTCAAGGGTTTGGAAGAGACCTTTGGCCAATAATGGGACACCACAGGTTAAATGGACCTGGTGGCCAACTGGATGAGACCCTTACCTTGCGATCTGATGGTCGCGGGTTTGAATCCCGGTGGCAGTCATGCGTAAATGAGTTTTTTCGGTCGGAAAAATCCATGTATGCGTTATATACGTTATATTGTAATATATATATTAATAATATATTGTAATATATATATATATTAATAATATATTGTAATATATGCATATTAATAATATATTATAATATACGTTCTCGCAACGGTGAAGGAAAACATCGTGAGGAAACCGGCATGTCGTAGAACCTAAAGTTCGAAAACATGTGTCGAGTGCACGAAACGAGCCTCTTCGAGGCCCACTTGAAATCCTTTCACCACAGTGGTTCGAAGGAACTAGTGACACGATAAGAAGAAGTGTAATAAAGGGGTCAATGCACAATAGACCCCAAAACGGGACGTCAGTGCAGACCATTTGTAACCCCTTCCCCAAATTAGAATTAGAATGGGACAACACAGGTTATATAAAGAAACTAACCAATGTCATCTATATCCATGGTGGTAGACTCCGAGTCCTGGGGAGGCGGCTCCAGCTTGCTGTACAGTCTCACGCTGAAGTAGTTACTCAGGTGACCTAGCACCACATCCAAGTTGAAGGTCTTGCAGAGCCTGAAGTTATAAGAATCTAATACAATAATTGTGCATTAAGAAAAACAATGATTTTGACGAAATATTTTTTTTTAATTCATTTATTGTATAAGAATAGTACATAAAGATAGAACAAAAAATCTAAAAAGCCACGAATGGTTTTTCCTAGATGTAAGCTGGTTCTCCTATTCCATAGGTTTAGGTTTAACATTAGAATTACTTTAAAGTTGCGGTTTGGGGAAGTCGCTATTAATTAAAGAAATAATTTATTTTTTTCCTAGTCAAGTACGCTTTATTTTCGACCACACCATCGCTGAGTGAGGTGGCGGTCAAGTACTTGTTTATCAATTATAATAAAAAATAGCTGTCTTTAGATTAGTACCTATAGGATAACTTATATGTAAGGAAATCTAATATGGCGGCTATAAGCGGTAATCGTGTTTCTACTAAACAAAAACGGTCATAACTCGATCTACTTGGAACGCTCTTAGGGTTTAGAGTTCATCAAACTAGGAACTAGGATAAAAAGCTGTTTGTTTAAACAACCATTTAATGTTAACAAAGCATTTACGTAATCTATGATTAAGTTAACAGTTCGTGAACTCAGCCCTTAATCTGATTACCTACTTGATCAACTGATGAACCAGCGGCGGTAATGTGTCTGGTGGTATGTCTATAATGTGCGAACATATTTTATTCACAACTTGTTTGTGGCTTGTTTTAGATAGGTGCATATCTCTGAAATTAAAACATACACATAACCATAATGTACAGCTCTCGTCACGGTTTTATAGCGCTCGGCATAAGTGGAGGGGTGCTCTGCGCAAGTGTATAATCGCGTCCTCTCGCCAAACACATCTAAAAATCGACTTCTGCATGAAGACACCTGTAAGTCCTGTAACTGTGTTGCATTATGCAACTTATCTCTTTAATTATTTTATATTTCTAGCTACTTAGCAATAATGGAATGGAATCTCTCCATATCATATTCATACATAATAAAGTTTAGAGAATTAAGTCAATTAGATTAGAAGATTTCAGCATCTACGACACAAACATAACAGCTTAGTGTAGGTGCTGAAACCCATACTATGTCTCAAGCAAGCCAATAAGTAAAAATTAAAAAAAAACTGGTTCAAAAACTCACTGGAACATAGCTACAAGTTGCACCAACTGTCGCTCGTTCCACCGACATTGACACAGTGTGCGTATGCACTGCTCTTTGTAATCATCACTCGGCATCTCAGTGTCACAGTGTATCACTGTGTCGTAGCTTAATAGCAGTATGCTTGTGCATTCTGGCATTATATCGCGCCAGCTGAAAATGGTTAAAAAATATAACTAGTTAGTAATTTTGGCATTATTAAGTACCAAATGTTCATCCTTTTACAACTTTTTAATTCAAGTCCAATGTGATTTTTTAAAATTCTTATTATAGACAACAAAAAAAAACTACTCCGATTAGACAAAAGTTTCGGAACTGGAAGAGTTCTTCACTATAAATTAAGAGTACCTCTTTTTTTACTATTGTTTTCCACTTTCTGTATGTTTTAATTTTTGTGATTGTGTGCAATGAAGAATAAATCTATCTATGAGGATTATTGGGAAAACAAATTTGTTGAAAAGTTGAAAGGGTACCAACTAAGACCCATAACCATACCATAATCAGCCCATAATGTCCCCACTGCTGGGACTCATGCCTCCTCTCGGCAGGAGAGTGAATGGGCCTTAATCCACCACGCGGACCCAATGCGGATTGGTGGATGTCACATGCCATAGAACATTTTTTTTTCTGTCCTTTGACATGCCGGTTACGTCACGCTGTTTTCCTTCACCATTGCGAGAATGTGGGATGCTTTCATAGATTTTTTGACCAAAAAACCCATTTACGCACGACTGCCACCAGAATTCGAACCCAAGATCGCAAGGCAATCCACTCGGCAACAACATCCCCAACTAAGACACTAGGTAGTTATTATCTAATGGACAAAAATCATGTTGTCAAGTATTATGTCCGGATATTAAAGGAAACACATGTTTTCTTGGTAGACCATGTAATCAGCTCGGTAGCTGCACAGAAAGTGAAACTTATATAACTACCTACATTTACCTACATTATTATGAAATAAGGCAGAAAAGTAGAACCCACAATTAATACCATATTTCTGTATATGACATATCTCCCCCCTTAAGTATGATAAACACAAACACATGATGATAAACTTAAGTAAACATAATTTGCTTAGAAGAAGCGTAAATAATTAAATCATATAACTAATCAACTACAATTAGGACAGGTATAGATTATCCTTAGAGTGATGAGGCCTCTGATATGGAGTTTTGGAATGCTCAGTCATCTTACTCTTCATCTTCCCTGCACTGGTGCTAGATGTCTCAGAAGGCGGTATACCTAACATCTCAGCCCATTCACTAGCATCGGGAATCTGTATGATATTATCAGGCTGACTGGCTTCTTGCATTTCCATCTCATCATTGCTAACAATAATCTCCGAAGCTACAGTTTCTTCTTGTGTTGGAACTGTAGCTGATTTCTCTCCCTCCTCTGGCCTGGATTCAACAGATTTCTTTTTTATAAGTTGATCGATATGACGATTAACCACTGCACCATCGTCTGTCTCAATCCGGTAACTTGATGGACCACTCTTGTTGACAACTTTGCCTGGCAACCATCTTGCCCCCACGTTACTGTAGTTTCGATACATTACGTTTTGGCCCACGTTTGTCTGCCTTGTATTCTGCTGACTGTTACTACGATTCTCAAACTTTTTATTTTGCAGGTTTTCTGGGTGTAACGTGTCCAACAACGTCCGTAGGCGTCTTTTCATCAAAAGCTCTGCAGGGGTTTTGTTTGTGGTGGTGCATGGAGTGGCTCTGAGACCTAGTAATAAGTTAGGAATCCTAACATCCCATGATAAATCATCCATTTTGCGCAGTTTGTCCTTAATGGTTTGAACCATGCGTTCGGCTAATCCGTTCGTGGCTGGGTGGTACGGTGCTGTGGTCACATGGCGAATATTGTTGGCTGCTAGAAATTGCTCCGTTTCGCTCGATACAAATGAGGTGCCATTATCAGACACTAATACCTCGCATAGGCCATGAGTTGCAAAGACGGTTCTCAACTGTTTGATGACAGTGGCCGATGTAGCATTGTTCACCATAAATAATTCTGGCCAACGAGAGTATGCATCGACGATAATCAAAAAGTATCTGTTGTGGAATGGTCCGGCAAAATCGATATGAATTCTTGACCAAGGTCTTGTTGGCGTTATCCATTCGTGACTGGTCCTTGGAGGCATGTGCCGGTGTTCCAGGCACTTAGTGCAGCCGCTCACCAAAGACTCAATATCTTCATTGAGGCGTGGCCACCACACGTAACTCCTGGCCAACGCCTTAGTTTGTACTATGCCCGTATGATTTTTGTGCAGCATTCTTAACACCGCTTGGCGTAATGTCAGTGGTATTATCACGCGACAACCCAGTAGTATGCAGTCTTCTTGCAACGATAGTTCTAATCGATTTAGCCAGTATAGGCGTAAGTCATTATCGGTTACTTTTGCAGGCCAACCACGCTGTATGTAGAACATGACTTGAGCTAGTGTCTTGTCCCGCCTGGTTTCGGACGCAATGTTTTCAACGTCATACGGGAAGTCTTCTGGCGTCTCAGCCATCAACAAAATTTCGCCCAAATGTTGTTCTGGTTCATCAGGGACCGGTTGTGGCCACCGGCTCAAACTGTCCGCATTTCCAATCTGAGGTCCTGGCTTGTAAGTTATCTCATAACTATGCGAAGTCAATGCAATCGCTATTCTCGTCAATCTTGGCGAGAGCATATTGGGCATCGGTTTCTTGGGGTCGAATAATCCCAGTAGTGGTTTGTGGTCGGTCACTATACGAAAATGTCTTCCCATCAGATAATTGTGGAACTTTGTGATGCCGAACATAATGGAGGTCGCTTCTTTATCCAGCTGTGAGTATCTACGTTCATGCGCGTGCAGTGTCCGGGACGCCATGGCTATCGGCCGATCCTGGCCGTCCTCCCCTTCGTGAGATAGCACTGCGCCGACTCCGTATTCGGAGCTGTCACAAGTAAGTACCAGCGTCTTATTTATGTCATAATGCACCAGTGTCAGGTCAAACGTTATGAAACGTTTCGCCGTATCAAATGCGTCTTGTTCACGCTCTGTCCACTTCCATGCCTGAGACGTCTCCAGTAGCCTGTGTAACGGCTCTAGTATAGTCGCTTTGTGTGGTACGAACCTCTCGTAGAAGTTGTATAGGCCGAGGAATGCCTGCAGTTCTCGAACATTTTTGGGCTCAGGCGTATTCACAATAGCGTCCACTTTGCTGCGTGCCGGATGGATGCCCTCGGAGTCAATAATGAATCCAAGAAATTCGACTTGTTTCCTGGCGAACTTGCATTTGTTTTTATTGAGCCGAAGTCCTGCTCGTCCAATTCTTCCCAGCACCGAGTCTAGCCGCTCCTGCATTTCTAACATCGTACGACCACTGACGATTATGTCGTCGATCAGGACGGCTACTCCGGGAACGCCCGCCAGCAAGGATGTCATCAAACGTTGAAAAATTCCCGGACATGCTTTTACACCGAACGCCAGTCGATGTACGGAGTACAAACCCTTGCATGTATTCAACGTGAGCAGTTTTGAAGTGTCCTCATCAACTACTACCTGAGTATAAGCCCGTTCTAGGTCTAATGTTGTGAAAAATCTTCCTCCGGCTACGGTAGCGAAGACTTCGTTTGCTGTTGGCATCGGGTAGGTATCCGATTCAGTCGCTTCATTGACTGTACTGCGATAGTCTCCGCATAATCTAATTTCTCCTGATTTCTTTACTATAGGTACTACCGGTGTAGCCCATTCTGAGTATGATGTCGGGCGTAAAACGCCTTCGTTTTCTAATCTGTCAATTTCCTTTTCTAGTCTCTCCTTAATGGCATAAGGAACGGGTCGGGCTTTGAGAAACTTTGGCGTCGCTCCTTTCTTGAGATGAATAGCTACCGGTTGTCCACGGTAAGTACCGAGTCCGTCCCGGAATACCTCTTGATGTCTGGATGTCCATCTGTCCATTTCTGAAGCAGTCGTGTCATCGACGTGATTGATGTTCATCGATATGTCGAGCGGAGCGAACCAATCGCGTCCGAGCAGATTCGGTCCGTCTCCATTGGCGATGATGGCCGGCAGGTGTGTGTCGCGCTGGTTGTAGCGCACGGGCAGCGTGGCGCGCCCGATGAGGCGGACCGGCGTCTCGGTCCAGGTGCGCAGCGAGAGCGCGGCGGGGCGCAGCGCGTCGCGCGGCAGGTGCGTGCGCAGCGACTGCCAGGTGCGCTCGTTGACGATGGAGTAGCTGGCGCCCGAGTCCACCTGCATGCGGACGGGCACGCCCGCCAGCGACACCTCCACCTCGTACGGCGGCACGCGGCTGGAGCTCTGTACGCAGTAAACACCGTTTAGACGCTCCTCCTCTGCGAAGTTGACATTTCGATTAGTGTTATTCTTTTTGCTCAAACAAATCTTCTCTAAATGTCCTCTTTTTTTGCAATAACGACAGACGACATTGACGAAACGACACTCTCCGGCATGTCGGTCGCCACATCGATAGCAAAATCGAGTGTTGTTGTTGTTTGGTCGAACCGCATTGATGTCCATCGGCTCGGCGCCGCCGGGGGGCGGCAGCGGCTGCGGCGGCGGCGCCGAGTAGGTACTCGGCGGCGTGAGACTAGTTCCTCCTGCCAAGTCTTGAATCATTCGAGCGTCTCGCCCTGCACTTTCGGATGATAATATCGCGTCCACCACTTCCTGATAAGTCAATGTGTCCCGCTTCAACAGTTCGTATTGTAATCGTTCATCACGCATACCGCACACAAGTCTATCACGTAACATTCGCTCTAAGTCCTTAAAATTACACCCGGAACTCAGTCTTCTGAGGTAAGCGATATAGTCCGCCGCTGATTCGTCACGTTTCTGATCTCGTTTATAAAACTTAAAAGACACCGATATTTCATTAGGTTTTGGGCTAAAATGTTTAGTTAGAACTTTTTGTATTTCGTCGAAAGCCACATCACTCGCCTTTTTTGGCGTAATCAACGCAAGTAAAGTTTCGTACACCCGCGAGCCACAAACTGTAACGAAATTTGCTCTTTTGGCTTCGTCCTTCGTGACGCCATTCGCCTCGAAACAAAATTTTAACCGATCGAGATAAATGTCCCAATTGTCCGTTTGTGGGTTGAACTGATCGAATTTCACTGCTTTGGCATCCATTTTTAACACTTTTCTCCAAACGTCGCCACTATTATGTCCGGATATTAAAGGAAACACATGTTTTCTTGGTAGACCATGTAATCAGCTCGGTAGCTGCACAGAAAGTGAAACTTATATAACTACCTACATTTACCTACATTATTATGAAATAAGGCAGAAAAGTAGAACCCACAATTAATACCATATTTCTGTATATGACATCAAGTTTATTCAACCAGTTTATATTATCCTAATACCCAGCAAACCCTTCAGGGTTTTATACTCACATCATGTTGACATCACTATCCTCAACAATACTCTGTACGCTATCATTGCACCACCGCACCAGGTCATCTACTGACATTCTCGGCATTTCCATACATAATCTACTAATGACGCTTCCACAGTGAGTAAGTGAAGTTGATTCTTTCCTCATTGTTTTCAGCACTAGCTCAATAATCTGCAGGAACAGGTCATAAATATAAATGACAGATAAATATGATGTGATGCGAAGGGAAGAATGAGATGGATGGAGAGAGGAAGGCCAAATATGAGATGGATGGACTGTGATGATGGAAAGATGATATGAATAAAACAGATGTAAGAACAGAGATGATGATTGATAGACGAATGAAAGAATACATGTTGTGCCGCCCCCACGTAAGTTGAAAAAGGACCAGAAAATTGTGTGAGTATAAGAAGTCCTTTGCCAAGCTAAGGGAATAAAAAAAAGATGGTTTCTGTCTACTATTTTTAGTGTTTTGTTAAACGAATAAAGTAGTAAATAATTATTAAATAATCAAAAGTCAAATATAAAATTACCTTTGCTTTTTTTATTGAAGATTCAGTTGCGCTGTCAGGAAGCCCATTAAAAATAAAATCCAGCAGGCATTCACCATCACTATTCAGTATTCGTCTTGGTAAATATTTCACAATCTGAAACGGGGGCGGAGATTTTAGGTGTCTTGAACACAGATTTATTAGAGTTGTTACTGAATTACTTAGCTGCTGAGATGCGTTACCTGATCAAACTCTTTACTACAGTATTCTTCTAACTCTTCTCGCTTGCTATTCGCACGCCCTAATTCTTTTATTTTAGTAAATACCAGTTCACTCATTTTTAAAATAAGTGATTACATGTATGATTTACAGTTTAAAGGAACTGCAAAACTTCTGCGAAATATTTTTGTTTTGAAATCTTGAAATGTATGTAAACAAAAACAAATACACCGGGCCCCGCCAAAACTTTTGACAATGACTTATGTATTATTTTACACTTTGACGTTGAATTTTGTGACGTAAGAAAGTTGATTATTGGACACATTGCAGGCAACTTTAAAATCATAAAATATTTTTTGGAAACTGGTATCCCAAATAGTGATGCATCTTCCTTTCCAACTTTTCCTTGAGGACTTTAGTCCTTTTGGAATGATATCCAACCAAATATTTTGTGAATATTAATATATATTGTACTAGTAATAAATAGTTAAATTAAAGTTATTGCAGTGATTTTATTTAATTTTAAGTCTACATGTATCTAGTATGTAAAATTAAAAATAATTGATTACTGTACTTTTCTTGATTCTCTGACTGAATAGTGTAAAACAAGACTGTTGGCTCAGCTTCATCTCATCCCTAATCTCTACTAACGTATAAAATCAATGACGTCATCAGTTTATGTTTAGCATTTGAGGAGTTACGAAATTTTAGATTTCGGAGTAACGCGTGTGTGTTTTACGTACAAATTGTTGTATTTGCCGATATTTACTAATTAAAATCATTACTGAAACCAATTTACACGGGACGTAAGTTATAAAATAACCTTTACTCGTATTGAAAGTCACCGAGACGTTACGTTACTTTTGGCGGCATCGAAAGAAGCCACAGAAATAGATTTCCTTGTGCAATAAACTGTGTGTACAAAAATCTAGTACTCTTATTTAGACAAGGTTAAAATTTGGAACATTTTGAGCTGGAGTGGTGTGAGACAATGTTTTCACGAAAGTGATAAAAACGGATTGTAAAGTGGTCAAAATGGATAACCTTACGGTTAGTGGATTGCGGTCAAGGTCTCGTTCGAAGACACCCCTCATCACGGAAACGGAAGAACATTACCACAAGTCGGGCCGAAAAACCCCTATCAGAAGAAGCACCCCAATCAAGTAAGTTTACATGAAACTTGTCTTCAATCCTTGTGATTGATTTAACAGCAATCACTCTCTTCCTGATCAATGTTTATAAAAATGTATTCCTAATTTTATCCATATTGTTGTGTCAGTAATGTGATTTTTTAATTCCAATACAATCTGCAATTGGCTCTCCTAATTTATGAGCAGTTGTAAAAGCAAGTGCCACAAAGTTGTGTGTTTAAAACCTATCTATTAAATGATATGTTTTTCTAAACACTGGGCTCTACCTTCTCATGTTGGCCCATGGAAGTTTATGGTGTTGGAACTGTGTCATAAAAAACATATTTATCCTTATCAAAACTGTTATCAGATAGTGTTTGGTGATTAGGTAAAATCCTTCATTCAATTTAATAAATACTTAGGCTGTTAATTTTTCCATGAAATCCCATTAAATCATAGGTACTTATGTATAACCACACCAATGAATCAACAATTCAAGTAATAAAGATTGAAATCCAAGGTTGAGTTGTGGAAAGGACAGTTTTGTTTACCTGATGATGTCACATTACATAAAACTACACCTTAATGAGGTCACAACACCATTGTGGCCTCAGTCAACACCATAGTATGTAGTAGAGTCTACTGGTAGACCTTGATGGAGCTTGTAAACATTTAGGAGGCATTATGCAAAGGGTTCACATTCACATTCACACACTCGCACACTCACACTCCTGCACTAGGATTCCCTGTGTTGCAGGTGGCATGGACACATACAAGACATCACAACATCCAAGACCCGAGAACAAACATTTCTGTTCCTCACACAAATAGTTGCCCCGGCCGGGGATTGAACCCGGAACACCAAGCTTCGTAGGCAGGTTCACTACCAACTAAGACACGGTGTCGTCCTATATTTTTATTGGTGGTTAGATCCCATATAAAGATAAAGATAAAGCTATTTTATTTGCCAAAACACAAGTACAATATATGGTCTTATATAAATTGGTGTCCTAAGTATGTTCTACCTTTAGTTTAAGGTGTGCAAATTTTATAATATTGTTTATTTCATTTTATTATTATTATTATTCCTATTATTGTCCAATATTGCTAGTAAAGTATCAATGACACAGGCCTAATTTACAAGCTACAAGCCAGCAAGTGCTAGTAGCTTATAAAATTGCCCTGTGTCATTTACAACCTCAAAGGCTTTTTTACAATCTGCTAGTTGTCATTCCTTCCAGACTGCTATTTCGCTACCTTTTAAACTAGCTAGCTTGTAAACTAGCCCTGTGTCATCGACACTTAACAATATTTTACAATTTTCTCACAAGAGATTGTCATGCAATTTAAAACAGATAAATAATATTTTTTTTGCAATACTATTGGCTGATTTTTAAATATTGGAACTGGCCTTTGTTGATGTGATTTTCATAGCAATATTGCTCTCATTAGTCAAATATTATATGCCAAAAAACAGCCAAAACAAACCTATTAAAATCATTAATGAGTGTAGCTTTCAAGAATACTATCCTTTGTATAATTAGCTAGGTGTAAATAAACAACAATACATTATACATACTATAATACAAACATCACAGTATTATAAATGCGGGAGTTTAACATATATCTATCAAGTAGGTAATTTATGTGTAATGCATACAATGACATTGTATTCATTGAACGGTCCCACTTTTTCCTCCGATAAGAAGTAAATAACTTGACCTTGACTGCAGAAATGATAACATGAGGCCATTTAGCAAGAAGAAAATCTAGGCAAATTAGAACGCGATCACGCGACCAACGCAAGTTCGCGCGAACGCCCCAATTGGCATCGCGTCGCGCGAGCGCATCGCGCGAATGCCAATTTGACGTTAGTATGTTTGATCGCGGATTCGCCCGAACTTGCGATGGTCGCGTGATCGCGTTCTATTAGGACAACACCTTAGTTATCTAAAGCCTGTGTTAGACACATAGCATTTCCCGAGGTAATGACAGAGCTTAACCCCCTACAAAACCACTACAGTAGTAGACAACCACAACTTGTTTTACATTGTGAATTAACACAATTCCTTTCTTTGGTCGGCTCTGTAATTGTCTTTACACCCAGCTTACGCCGATGTTCTTTTGTGATTAAAATACTTGTGGTATATCTTAAGTGGTTTATTCATATCAGTAGTTTATTCACACACAAACATGATGTGTTTGTGTGTGTGGTTTAATCACATGAGAAAACCCGCGCAAGCTGAGTGTAAAGACAATTATAGAGCCGACTACGTGCCTACACATCTTTACAAACATACCCTTGAAATTTCAATTCTGTATGTCCAGTAGTATGGTCTGTCAGTCAGTCAGGACTATGCCTTTTATAGATATTGATAAGGTACATTCTTCATAAACTGCTGAAGTTGGTCTCAAAGCAGCCAATCTAAAATGGGACTGGGCCGGCCATGTCTGTCGTATATCCAGCGAACTGTGGGCAAAAACCACCACAGAATGGAGCCAATGCCATCCTACCTCATGGAAGATCCAGGAGAAGATGGCGAGACAAACTTGATTAATTCTCAAAAACATGGACCTCCAATGACCTATGCCGAGATGTATGGAAAGAGAGAAGGGAACAGTGGGACGATGGCTGATAAATAAATAATAATAACTTCCTAAACACTTTAATATAAAAAAAACCTAAGTATTTATATTTTTCCCCAGGCAACTTGGACATACAAAAACTACAGAAACAATAACTGAGTTCATTGAAGAGGAGCTAGTTTCATCGCCGGCGCACAACACGCGGCAATCCACCAGGAATGCCAACCCCACATCAGACTACTACTCGGAGACAGAGAGCTTGGACCGGCTGAGGAGCCAACGGAAAGAAATCATCCAGGTACATATCTCACATCCCATAATCACAAAATTTGTACATTTACTTATTTAGATTTATTTATAGTAACTAAACTAGGATATATTTATAGGGGGAGACGTTTGCTCAGCAGTGGAACACGATAGGTAAATAAAAAAAATAGTAACTATGAATATTTGAATAATTAACATTGATTTTTGTTACTTATTGGCCCTATTGAGCGGACTTGACATGAACCTTGGCTTAGATATTGCTCTTGCCCTAAAATCCATCTACATTGTAATAGAGAGACATCTTTCTTGATAACACTAAAACTACTTAACGTAGTGGGCTAGATATTTCACACAGGTATTCCATTCTTCAAGCCATTTCTATCCTAATATGTTGATTTTAAATCGCGCTAGGCTCATAAGCGTTTGGCGTTAAGGCCAATCCTCAAATCCGAATTCCATAAAATTCCATATAAAATTAACCCTACTAACTTAAAAACCCGTATAAAATCTAAATTAAAGTATGAAACCTTTCACTTTTTTTGTTGACGAAATCAAAAAACATGGACGAAACGAATAGTGTGAAGAAATTACTATAATATGGCGTACTTTTTGAGTATTTGTCCGAATCATTTTGTATGGAATTTGGATTTGAGGATACCCCTTAAGGCTTCTACACCAAAGCCACCTTGAAAGAGGCCTTTAAATCTCTATATTTTTCTATCAGTTGACATAATTAATTTATCACCACTATAAGGAACCTCATTCATCATACATTAATTAAGTTTTTTCATTGTAAGTACCTACCACAAAAAAACAATATTGAACTGAATTATTCGTCGGCGATTTTGAAGAAATTAGTTTGCAACCTTGCGAGTCGACTGTACGAACCTGTCTGTATTTTACTCATGAACTGCATTCATTCAAGGGCTCGCTAACCTTCTACCGCTATACTTGTGCATATTTGCTATGATGTTATTTATTACGACACGTACCAAGGCATATGTGCCTTGGTACGTAAAATACGAGGGACGTAAAGACAAGGGTAGGTGTTTGCTAGACCTCCATGATGATCCATCGTCGGCCACATAATTATTTAAGATAAGATGAGATAGTGGAAGTTGTATTACATGAAAAAAATCATAAAAAAGTAAGTAAAGTATTCTCGACAAAGCTTTGAAAACGGCAATGAAATCATATCAAACGGAATCTATCGGAAATCTAGATCTAGAATATATCTTGCATTTCTGGACCAAGCCGAATCCATTTTATTCAACCAAGATGATGATCAATCATGAGCATGACTTACAGGTTCTAAAACAGGAATTTACCTACAATTCCTATCGAGTCTAGATTTACGGACTACATCGGCACGGACTACATCGGCTCAAACTTCATCCATTCTCTATAAAGAAGTATGTCTACGTCATTTTTATGTAAGCATGCATAGATAAGTAGGTGTACGTGTTCACCTACATGCCTCTTTATCATCTATGGCGAAACAGGCCCTAAATCTTAGAGCAGAGCACACGAAACGTTTCACAACACTGCCTTTTTAGCTCTCTAACAATTTCACAACGCGAGATAACTTGAAGCCCTTTTTTTAATCCTGTTCTAAGTAGGATATTTACCTCTTAATAGTTATTTATCATTACCGTCTGTTGCAGTCCGTCTATCTTAATTGAATTACAATTATAACCACTATAAATATCAATGAAGCAATTGAATAGAACAGACGCCCACAGACGCCCCTTAATATCTCACTTCCTGATACTTAGTGCTTGCTTGAGAATGCACCTTAGGACTGCATTCCATTGGATCTACGACTACATTTATTGAACTAGATACACCGGCGAATGGTGCCCTCATTACGTTTACATTTACTATTCATAATAAGCTCTTCCCTTTAGTGGATAACTAGCTTTACTTCACACAATGGTCTCCACAAAAAAATTGCCAAGCTTCTGCGCCAACATGCAGGAACTATGAATACTTAGCTCTAGAACACACCGAATGTTAATTTATTCTGGTAAGTATCGCGTGAAAACCAGTATTAAAACCGTTGGTTGACTTTGATTTACAACTCAACGATAGCCAGAGTCTGTTCCTAATAATATTGCACTCATCTTTAAATTTAATCAGTGGTGCAAATCGTGTATAGTAGAAGTAAGTATAATGGACGTGGTAAATAATATTCGCAGACTAAAAGTCCACATTTTTTAAGCTCAACAGTCTACAATATCCCCTAACAGAAAACCCCAAGCATGTTTTGTTTTCTTCTATTGAATTTGAAATACGCGTGCCAAAAAGAGAGGCAAGTCAGGCAATTGCTAGGAATAATGTGCACACTACAGTCGCAACAGGAAAACAAGACTTTAATGTCGTCCAAATATAAAATGCTTTCATTCCCCCGCGTGGTTTTATTTCTGAACCCACTACATATGGGCATTATTATTTCAAGCCATCTGGCGCCCTTCAGTCGTTTGAAGATATCAGAGTCTGAAGCATTCGCGGTTTTGGTGTTCTATCGAAGTTTTAAAACGTGATTCAACTGACCCAGTTCATGTTTAGAGGATTTCAAGGACTCGTCTAGCGGGAGGTAGGTGTAGCTAAAGTTGCCATGGCGATACTGCAAGACCGAGAACGGCTGCGAAATAATCAGTTAGTTTCAGTCTCTGTATGTGGTTGTTTGATATGTTTCTGAAGACGTCTAAGGTCAGTAAATAGGAATAGCCAGTTTTCTGAAATGCCGGCACTGAACTTGAACTGTTGCAACCATAGCAAATTGTGTATTGTCTCTATAGAAGCATTGCCATATTGTGTAAACAATCAACATATTGATTCATCGCGATACGTCGTACGTACTATTTATGTTATTGTACACATTGCCGTGAGTGCACCTGCTCTGCCTTGACACTGCAGCTGTCCATAATATTTACCTCCAAAACATCTGCCATGTAAACCTGCATCATATCATGAATTTCTAGACACTTACTTCTAAACCGTATCTTATCCTTCGCGTGTAAACCAGTGGCCGATTCTGCTTTCTATTGAGCAAATTTTAGTACCTATAACATAGCGTATTTCCATTTGATCAATAACCGCCAAATGGATTTGTTACTTCAGTTGCTACCGAATGAAGACACGCCATCCCATTTCTCGTTGGGAGCCATTAAAAACGCGACTTCATTCTTCTTATCACTCACTTAAACTGATGGATTAATTTATTTTTAGCTTGTATTGATTGTCTGGCATCATTACTGTAAATTAGCGCTTGTTTTTTCATCCTCACAGGATAATGGTTCATTATTATTCGTAAGAATTTGTTTTTGCATTATTTTTCTTTATTTTCCACTGTTCGTGTGTTACGATCAACAATTTTGTTCAAATACTTTTGACCAGGACTTGGCCGTATCAATGGTATGGCGTTTTTTGTTTGATAGGCTAGGTAAATACCTGTTAAATCCCGAAAGTAATGTTTGCAACCAACGACTCTGTATTTATCCGTGAGTCAGTGACAATGTGTGTAAATCATCGAGGTAGAATATATGGTCAGGCATAGCTGCTTTGGCCTGTTATTGTAATTTGGAGTTTATTTACAGCGTCAACACTCATTCGAGCGAAGCCACACTGCTCCGTTGCGTTGCGTTGCGTCGCAGTTTTGTATTTGCGGCGCAGCGCTAGATTGGATTCGACTCATTCAGTGCCAAATGTCAGTACAAAACTGCGACGCAACGCAACGCAATGGAACAGTGTGGCTTCGCTATTCATCGCTTACTCCGTAGCCCAACGTTCAATGTCAGTCGCCTCATGGCGATGATTCATAGATTTCATAGTGGTTTTTTTCAACGGTCTCTGTTCGTTTCGCGCTTCAATTTAGATGTGTAAGAAATAGTTACGGCATGTTTTTTTGCTGTAAATGCTGTTACTGATGATGTCATTGCTAACGATGACGCCTCATGAACAATGAGGTTTTTTTGTTATTAAAAAAGATCTAAGATAATTTATTTTTGTTTACCACATTGAAAGTACAATTGTTTTAAGATTAATAAAATAAATCAGTGTCGGCCACATCGCTAAAAGAGTTGTCTTCTAGACAACCGCTATCCCGCATAAAAAATAGTCTGATGTCCTTCAGTTCTTCTCAAACTGCATCATAATCAATCAATCAATCAATCTTTTTTTGTATCGAATACGGGTACATAAAAGGATCTTATACTAAAAATGGTGAAAATCATAGTATTCATAAATCGATTAAAATTACAAAAATACCTGATAACTATTAGGTACCTAACTTATCGTGTAAACCGGGGCCATAGATATGCCGGAACAGTATTACAGACCTTTGAGGTAGCTAAATCTTCTTCCACCCAAAAGCATATGGAATAACGTAGACAAAAAGTTTTGAAATCAAAGAAAGGGTGTAAAAGTAAGCTGAATACCATTAGGATACAAAGCCACGACCATAATACACCCACAAGACATAAGGTCCTCGATGCGTCTTCGGTAACCATTGAATTGAACACAATTCAAATGCGCGCTGCACTGGCATTGCAGATGGATTTTGCACCTGACTGTATTTATTTCGCAACGTATTGAATTCAACGACGATTATGGATGAATTTTAAGTTGTTATTCCAGTTTTGTCGACTTCCTTTTGCAGTTTAGATAATTATGAGCATTTTCGCCAAAAGATATCGCAATTAATACATTGCAATTTTGCAAATTTACTGAAATAACTTACTTATACCTATGGATGATGAGAACATCATCCTTATTATACCAGCGTTGCAGTCTACTGCAACACATGCTGAACATGAGCCCTTTTTTGACTGCACTGTAGGTACATACTTGGTTTAAGGTATGTTTAAGCTTGTACAGTTATGTCAAAAATAAATATTTTTTCTTTCTTTTTCTTTCTTTCTTTATTGGGTGCGTCAAGTATAATGATGATTAATGTCGACCCTGAAGTTACATTTAATTCCATCCTTCTTATTGTTATTATAGTATATAGTATTTATTATTAGGTATATGGAGCCTGCACTGTCCCACTGCTAGGCAATGGCTTTCCCCCCATTTTTATGTTATTCGAAAATTTGTGTTTGATGATGTATGTTTATTATCCAATCACGTCAAAACTACTGAATTAATCTCGCTGAAAGTTGGTATTGGTATAGTTTATGAGCTGGAAAAACACATAGGCTACTTTTATCCCGATAAACGCGGATGAAGTCGCAGGCGTTAGCTAGTCACTAATAATAAAAAAAACTACATCATAAATCCTTGTTCGCAGAACGAGATCAACAATCAATATGAGCGCGTGTCTTCAAATACGCGTCACAGCTACAGCGCGCTCGATGACGTCACTCTCAGCCCCATACAAACCTCATACAACGTGACTCAGGACAGGTGGGTGATCCCTGATCAAGTATTATTATTTTTAAGTCATACATAGAGGAACACGAAGAATATGAAAAGTGAAGCATAATGGGACCGCCTATTATGGCTAAAAACAATCTCTTTCGGACAATCTTTGCATAGCTTTACATAGGCGATATAAATAAGCGAAGATATAAATCGTCTAATAAGTTGTTTCCTGTGCCAGAAGATTTGTACTATCTCTCTGATCATAGTCACACCAATATGTCGTAGAATACACGTCACAGCTACAACGCGCATGATGACGTCACGCTCAGCCCCATACACACATCAAACAGCGTGACTCAGGACAGGTGGATCGCTCATCCAGGATTATCATTCTTAAGTCATACATTCATAGAGGAACATGAAGAATATGAACAGTGAAGCATAATGGGACCGCCCATTATGGCTAAAAATAATATCTCTTTCGGACAAACGATTCTGCCACGATTGGAAGGAAATGGCTTCCAATAAGCAAAGATATAAATCGTCTAATAAGTTTCCTGTGCCATACCATAAGGTTTGTACTATCTCTCTGATCTTAGTCACACAATATGTCTTAAAATACACGTCACAGCTATAGCGCGCTCGCTCGATGACGTCACGCTCAGTCCCATACACACCTCATACAACGATCGCTGATGATTAGCCACGATAAGCCTAGGAATAAAATTCTGTGTTCAGACATAGTTCATACATACATAAGTTGGGTAGGTTCGTAAAGATAACTAACAGGATTCTGGCACGCTTGGAAGGAACTGTCTTGCTAATAAGTTATTTTCCCTGCCATTAAGTTGTTACTCTCTTTATCACACATTATCACTGTAATATAACGAATGCAAAATACTATGAAAATAAATTTAACTTTGTGTATTGTATACGTTAGTCGACTTACTTTGGTATGTCTAGCTTCGGCGTGATTCAGAAAATATAAACATTTAACTATTACATATTAAATTCTCACACACTTCCGCTTTTAAGATTTTACTAATTTATACTAATTCACGTTACGAAACAGGAATCCAGCTAGATCAATCAGGCCAAGGTTGCGATTACGCAACTAATCGATGGAAGAAAACATAACAATAGACATCCCTACTCCTTGCCTCAGAATTCAGAGCACACCTCAATCTCAGAACTGTGCATCACTAGCAGACAGTCATGAAACATAACATCTCACACAAGAGCGAAAGAGATACAACTAAACCTTATGCCTGGTAGACAGAGACGAAACGAGACAAATCACACTAGAGAGAAAGAGACCGAAGTAAAGCGCCATGCTACAACAAAGCAGTTGTAAATTTTGCTCGTATGCTCGTAGGTGGAACGCAGACAAAGTAACACAGTTGGCGCGAATCCAATATTTGACGGCCTCGTCAAATCCATGCGTTTATTTACATGTTACGTTGTCGGTGTCTGTCTAGAATTATTTATTCACCTTAGACTGGATGCATTGTAATGATGATCGCACTTATATTACGTCTGTTTAAGAAGGTTTTAATGTTAACATCATCATAACACCTAAACGAGTAACAGTGTAACTCGTTGGGAATTTTTTTTCCATCGAGTAACAACCCGATTCAGGCTGTTACCTGTTGGGTCTTTTTTTTTCTAAGTAACACACTGATGATTCACCCCGAGGGATGTTACTCGATGTGAAGGAATTTTATTTATTTTTATTAAGATTTCCTACCAGACACTATTAGTTCCCATCTTAACAGAATTCTGCGCAGAAGGCCTCCTAATTGTGTCTCTATCAAAAAGGGCACACACACAAAACAAATGCGGAATAAATATTTTATCCACTATTTCAAAAATTTACCTTCGCCAAATTGCCACTTTACATATTAAATATTGATTTCGGATTAGTTAGAGGAAAAAAATCAGCAAAGATTGTTCTGATCTCTTCATTAGAAAAAGTTAAACAAATAAAGAAAAATAAAATTATCTTTTTTGCCAGAATTCTACAAATTAATAGACTTCGTAAAGCCACTAAGATATCTTTAGTAAGAACTCGTGATACCTATTCTGATTCTGATAGTTAAAAATGCGGGCACGGTCAAGCTTTCGTCGTGTTAAGTAGTGTCACGACAATTTTGTTCCTTTGTGTGTGGCCAAAATACCATTTTTTTTACAAATGACTGATGCCATAACTAATTGAAAGTACATACCTATACCCGTTTCTAGCTCATAAAATAGTGTGATTTTCTTTACCCAACTGCAAAATAACTGAATGTACGAAACTCTGTTCCTTTGTAAGCGTCGATGACACAGGGCTAGTTTACAAGCCACAAGCCGGCGAGCTTTAAAGCTAGCGAGTGAGTTAGCCTGTGGAGTTAGCTTTCGGGAAGGATTGTCAACTAGCATATTATAAAAAAGATGCTCACACGGGGCGATTTTACAAGCTACAAGCAAACTCGCTGGCTTGTATCTTGTAAACTAGCCCTGTATCATCGACACTTTATGCCATAGTGGTTCAAAGTGATTGGGTTAGCCAAAATGACAGAATATCCAATATGGCGCCTTCAACGACTAAAGTCTATAGGTACTTATTATTAGTGTAATTTTACTTTTTTCTATAATCTCCTTAAATCGTTCACAGGTCAAGGCGCTACGGCAGCCCGGCGCACTCCTTCTCCTCCACTGACAGTTCGTTCGCGGAGCAGGCTCTGGCGGACACCAGCTTGCTGCTCAACCGGAACCCCAACAACGACCACCTGCCCTCGAGGTTGTACAAGATGGCCGGCGAGTATTGGAAGTAAGTGTCCCACTCCTTCCCCTCCACTGACAGTTCGTTCATATAGCAGGCTTTAGCGGACACCAGCGTGCTGCTTTAGACCTTGTTATTTATACTCCTGCGCAGCATTGTATTGGTCATAGGGGCGATCTCTTGCAATCAGGAGAGGGTCATTTGCCAGCCAATATATTACCAGCCCGAAGAACCTCCCGCTGGCACACACTTCGAAACTAATTTGGAAATCACTCAACTTCACCTTAAGTTGGCCATTACAAAACAAATACGATCGTAAAATAGGGGTTCGCTGATCCGCCCTAAAATATGCTGCATTTTCTATCATGCTAAAAATCGTGTTATTCAAATGTAAACCTGGAACATAACTTTGAGGATGGAATTAACCTCTCAGGGATTAAGAGGCCCGGAAACTTTTTATACCGTCAGGTATTTCGAGGCCCGCTCCGGGCCCGACACCTCAGACCAATTCAAACCTAATCACAAAGGAATTGAGGTCATTTTGGCTTATAATCTATATCTCATTCGATTCAGAATGAACATACGATTATTTTACTAAAGATTGTCTATGGTTATCGGTTTGACATAATTAAAAAAAAAAGTTTCAACTTCGAGAAATTTTGTTGATGTGTGAGAGTTCGTGCAGTGATAAAATAGCGAAAAAAAGGGATTTATCTCGGGTATTGAAGGATATTGATGCTTTTATTACTTTGTTTTATGTTTTTTCTCAACATTTTTGCTATAAAAACATGTGTGCAATACCTGGAATTACGAGTAAATACGAAAAAAGTGAGGCGTAAACAATTATTGCTTAGATCACTTTCTGGTGTTATGAACTAAGAAATTATAGTTGAAAGACTTTGTTTTTGTGTTTGGTTAAATAATAGTAATTTCATTGCTAGAATAAATATTTACTTGTAAAAATTAGGTAGCTAATCACGCATTTAGCCGCATTAGAGACGGTATCATCTTTATGTATGGTTTTTGTAAAAACACATAGTTTTTACAAAAAGTACGTAATAACAAATAATAAATCGATTAATATAAAGAATAACTATTCTAGATTCTATGCCTTTTTACAAAATTAATAAATTCTTAGTCTTTTCCGAGATACAAGCATTTTAGTGCATAAATCGGATAAAAAGTCGCGAAGCGTGCCACTGCGATCCTTGAGGGATAAAGCTAATTTTTCGTAAGAATCCCTGAGAGGTTAATGACAGATAAATTATGTTATTCTGTATGAGGTTGAGGGTAGTTTATAAAAATCAAACAGTTACCAAACGTCTAAATTATTGGGGTGTGATATTTTAATTCGATTTATGTTAATAGTTTTTGTGTTAATTTTATTTCCTTTACTGTTTTCAATAATTATATTTTTAATTGTAATTAGTGACAAAATGGCCCACTTTCTTACATTCACCGAAGTGGAAACTATTGAAGAAGTTTTTACTTTGAGGTAATACTTTTACTCGTATTTTCTACAAGATGAAATTATGTATATAGATTTCCAAACATTTAGCCAGAAGCAGCTCAGAAATGGGCAAATCCTACTCATATTAATGAATGCAAAAGATTGTGCGATAAATTAATGTTTTTTCCTAAATCACGTAATGAATTCTTAAACGATTGATCTAAAATTCGGTTTACTCGTAGTGTTTAAGCTCGAAAAGAAAGGCTAATTTTTATCTTTACACCTTGGGGGCGAAGCCGCTAGTAACAGCTCATCTGATCTTTTTACAACTAGCACGCAGTTTCTGAGTGACCAATAAACTGCATCTGTCGCCGTGTCCTGCAAGTAAAACAAAACAGTGCTAGAACGGTTACAATAAAATTAGACAGTATAGGGCTATATTTGCACCGAACGGCCCAGTCAAATGCCAACCGCACCGCTGTTTGTGCGATACTTTGCTCGGTACTTAGTATTTAAATGAACAAGGAATTCATTAAAATTTAAATTCAAAATGGTGCTAAATTCACTTAAACAATTCAATTTTGTATTGTAATTGGTCTGAATATCTCGTAATATAATTTAGTAAAATGTGTCGTGGTTTTTTTTAATATCTTCGCAAAGTTTGAAGTCCCGGCCAATGTCAGGATAAGTGCTAAAATAAGTGCAATCAACAGATCAAAGTGTAAGATGCGTGGTTGCAAAAATGTGCCTAATGATTAAAGTGGTAGAAATCAAAATTTACCAGACAGAAAATTGGATGCATTTATCGTAGTGTCAAATCGAAGGTTTCACATAATTAGGTGTGCAGTCATGTATGAAGGGCTCAGATTAACTTCTGTTACAAGGTATTATTAACTTAATAAAAAAGAAAAAAAGAAAATTATAGTTTTGCTTAGTAAAAAAGAACTTGAATCACACGAACATATATTATAAAGAGTTCGGGTGTAGCGAACCTAGTTTTTATGGTACCATCAGAGAGGAGGTGTCGTTGGCGTGAGGAGAAACTTTAGTTCTAGGCATTGACTAAAATTAATATGACATAATATATATTGTTCTGTTATTTCACACAACGCCATCTAGCTCCAAACTAAGCCGAGATTTTAATTAATGGGCGAAGTAAAGTAACTAAGCAATCCAATAATCATAAATAGCAAAAATCAATTGACTTGTTATTTCATCAATCAAAGTGCCCTTATTGTGTCTAAACATGCAAATATACAGGCAGATTTAATAACGTAGCTTCTAAGACGAGTTATTTAGGTTCATATTCAATTCATCTACATGCATTTATGTTGTGTTGTTACACTGGCAAATACTCAGAAGTGCAAGCTTAACCACAGAAATAGAATAAGGTGTTTGTACCTACACCACTAGACCACGAAAGTACCATTTGCTGCCCACGGCTTTGCGCGCCTGATATGATAAAAAGTACCATCATATCCTTTTATATCTCGTAAATGAATACCTATATAAACCGAATTACAGCTTATTTTTTTTTAGTGATTGAGCAAAAATCATCTAAATATTTCTCCATTTAAATTAAGATTTCCACTTCTCTGTAAAATATCTTTAAAACTTTAATGTCGTCCCTACTGTATGCTGGCTGCTCGATGTTATTCTGATTAATGTGCAAGGATGAAATAACAGTTAATTTAGAAGCGGAGATACTTTTACATCTCACAGAAGAGTTCCATCATCATATACAAGCTGCAGTTTTAATGAGCTATAGTTTGCAATGGTTCTAACTAATCTAA
This sequence comes from Lobophora halterata, assembly GCA_932526365.1. Lineage (NCBI taxonomy): Eukaryota > Metazoa > Arthropoda > Insecta > Lepidoptera > Geometridae > Lobophora > Lobophora halterata. The sequence goes on from OW052012.1 coordinate 8,734,549, forward strand.
ATTAATATTTGTTTTCCCAGCAAATACCCGAAGACGGACTACACATATTCCCCGCTGTCGAAAGACCGCGTCGAGTTAGCTCCGGGGCAAGTCGCGATGCCCAACATGTCGCGGCGATCGCTCACCCAGTTCCGCATACAAGGGCCCAACGTGAGCGCAGACGAAGTGGACCGACTCGCAGCCACCTCTGCTTGGACCGCGACCACACTGCGCAAGCGGTACACTGTGAGTATACCACACACATCACTATGGCTGGTTCTATAGCGGCGATGACACACAAGCTTTTTTACAAGCTGATTGTTGGCGTTTTTAAGCGCTAGTGTGAGCGTGTTAGCTTTTGGGAAGGATTGTCAATAAGCCGATTATAAAAACGCCGATGACACTGGGTGACTTTACACACTACAAGCGTAAACGCTAGCTTATAGCGTGTAAAAAAAGCCGTTTGTCATCGTACTATATAGAACATGTCGCGGCGGTCGCTCACGCAGTTCCGCATACAAGGGCCCAAAGTGAGCATGGACGAGGTGGACCGACTCGCGGCCACCTCCGCCTGGACCGCGACCACACTGCGCAAGCGGTACACTGTGAGTATACCACGTACATCACTATTGTCGGGGCTTTAGATCATGTCACGGCGGTCGCTCACGCAGTTCCACATAAAAGAGCCCAACGCCAGCGCGTACGAGGTGGACTGACTCGCGGCCGCCTCCGCCTGGACCGCGACCGCGACCACACTACGCAAGCGGTACACTGTGAGTATACCACCCACACACATCACTATGGTCCGGTCTATAGACGAGGACGAGGTGGGCATTTTACCTCAATGGAGTAACTAACAATAGAAATACCTATTTAGATTCTGGGTTGGGTACCTCAAGGTAAATCCATAGAATCCCGCTATTATGCCTATCGGGCTATTCTAATTAGGTGATTTTGTCCGATACAGTATTTGAAACCATTCTTCCATCACGTGGCTGGTACTCTGGTATTATATAATCGACCTATATTATTCCTACTTCTGTGACTCAGGCCTACTCTCGGCTAGGAGAGCGAAAGGGTCTTAATAGTTATTTGACCACGTGCGTGGGCTTTGCAAGGGTGCACCAGAACGTCTGCCAACAGGGAAAAGTGGCGAGATATTGTGAGGCGAGTCACAGCCCCAGACTAATAAACTTCCTAAAGACCACGACCGCTCTGTCAAGAGCGCAAAGAAGACGAAGAACCACGCGGACCCAATGCGGATTGTTAGTTGTCACATGCCATGGAACAGTTTGTTTTCTCTATTCTAACGAATTCTGTTTTTTCACGATGTTGGTTGGCTCTGGTATCAATGATGAAATACATTTTTTTTTCAGGCTGTAGACAGTTCAGACGATGAGAGCGCATATCTACGCAACGGAGCGTTCAACAGTGCAGACGAGCGCTGGTGGATCACCCGGCTTCTGGTGACCATGATCACGGCTATCTCTACCACCACCAGCAATGCGTACAGGAAGGTGGTCGGTCCATCGCATCGGTACCCTTACACGGACAGACGCCCCGCCAAAGGTGACTATATCTTTTTTTTTGATTGGAGATAGACCTTCGATTGACCACAAATTCACCAGATGCAGAAGATTGAATGCAGAAAGCAGAAAGTTGAATCCGAGCGTTTTAAAGCGCATGTACGTGCGTTGCGCCACTTGTACGAGCGTTGTCACGCTTACGCGCCCGAGCGCGTCAATCAATACTGAGACTCACTACTACCCCGGTTCGCGCGTAAACGCCGGTGGCAGATCGTGTACGCGCGTACGGCTTTTAAGCTGCAACACCTATATACGCGCGCAAATAAACGCTAGATTGAAACCGCCTTTAGGGTGCGTTTCCACCGACGCAGAGCTGGGTGGAGTTGAGATTGACCAATCACAATACTCGAAATTCCACTCCACTTCGAGCACTGTGATTGGAAGATTAGTTATCTTTCTCAGATGATAATAATACAACTGTTGTATTTCGCAGCGTCCATCGTATCGCGGACGGCGTCGGCGGCTGTGGCGCCATTCTACTGGATCTATTCTGTCATGAAGACGGTGGTCACCACTACCGTCACAACGGTCACTGAAACGGTAACAATTTTTTTCACTATACATATTTTATTTTATTTATTTGTTACCCCAACAACATGTACACATAAAATATTATGTTAAAAAGCTTACTAAGTCTTGGCCAGTGTGCCATATCTTTACGTAAACATAATTATTATAAACTTCAGCCATCAATAGAAACGGTAACAATCTTCAGTTACTTTAACAATAGGTAATTGCGCGTTATGCAAACGAAGTAGTGGGTATCGGCTAGTTTTAATAAAAAAAGCCGTGTTGGCCTAGTGAGAGGTGTCTCGACTTTCGATCCGAAGGTCGTGGGTTCGCGAACCCGGTCGTATACCAATGGATTTTTCTTGAATTAAATTAAAAAGTTCGAATACATGTGTCAAGTGCACGAAAGGAGCCTCTTCGAGGCGCACTTGAAATCCTTTTGCCACACTGGTTTGAAAGAACAAGCGATAAGAAGAAGTTACATAATAAAAGTAGGCAAATGACCTCGCAAAGACTTATATCAAAGCTATGTACTAATAGGTTATTATATGTTTCTGTCCCGCTCAGATATACCCTAACCAAGCCCCGAGTGCGAGTGAGACGCACGCTGTTCGCTCTACCCGGGCTGCTAAGCGTCGCTGGTGGCCGTGGCTGCTTCTACTGCTGCTGCCCGCCGTCGGATATGGATGTGAGTATCGTTCTTCTATCATATGTTTTCTAATATGGATGTTTATCGTTCTACTGGCAAAAGTTACTAATTATGGATTTTGATAGATGTTAGCTCCTCAACCATGCTAAGAACAATTCAACTGAATGGAAGTATGGGTATAATTTGGAGTTAGGCTGATTACATTCACAGCCAACTCAGTTTACCTGCTGTCAACTCAGCAGGTAAACTGAGTTGACAGCAAGCCAATAGTAGCGACAGAAGCTGACAGTCCGACACCTTTAGGGTACTTTTCCACCAGAGATGTGCTATGCTACGTTGCTATGGATGCGCTTGATATCCACCAATCATATTCATTGGTGCACATAGCTTAGCACTGGTGGAAACGGATTCAACTAAGCTATATTTTTTATATGGAAGGATGCGTGCTATGCCGCTTCCCTACTATCGATACATCGCATAGCTCCAGCTGCGCATCTTTCTCGCACAGCTACTTTGCGGCGGCGCATCTTCATAGCGCATCTTCCTCGCACAGCTACATAGCTTAGCATTGGTGGAAACGGTCACATATTTTCGTAGCGTAGAATTCACATCTTCGCAGCATAGCTGCATAGCACATCTCTGGTGGAAAGGCACCCATTCATTAACATATTATATATATTAGGCATTAACGAGTCCAATTGAGGAAAATGGAGTCACCATAATAACAATAACGACAGGGGTATAATTTATAAGCTGGAAAGAGAGGTGAAGCCGCGGGCAGAAGCGAACTTGTCTGCAGATACTTAGATAGGCAGAGCTTAATTTATAACAAAATCAGTTAGATTTAGGAGGAATTATATGCTAAGATAGATAGAATATTATTTATTGTATCATCTTTAAATCAAGAGTCGTTTTTAGCAAAACTTAACGCGTATTCATTCTGCAGTGCTACAGATAAAAGTCAGTTAATCGTCTAACTAGATTGCGTGACTACACGGATGGTCGAATGGCAAGTGTTTCGGATGGCCACGCCTGGTGTCACGGGTTCGATTCCCGCTCCAGGACAAACATTTGTGTGATAAACATCGGTGTTTGACCTGAGTCTTGGTGTTGTCTATGTATGTATTTAAAAAAAAAGTAATTATATATTAGCCATCTGGTTCCCATTGTACAAGCTCTGCTAAGTTTGAGGCTAGATGGCGTTGTGTGAAATGTCCAAAATATTTATTATTATTTATTAAAAAATAGTTCATGAAATTAAAGACTTTTTATTGTAGAATGTACTATGTAGTTTCAAAATCATAGTTATGTATAAAATAACGATTCCTTACAGCGCACTACACCTACAAAAACTGGGACCACCTAGCCGTTCCGAACTTTACAGATTTCCAACTCAACCTCACCGAATTCACAAACAAAATACCCTCTATCCCTCTGCCCAATATTACACTGGCCGATCTGTATATCCTTCCGAAAATGAACCTTACCATGCCAGACATAAACATCACTTTGCCAGACATACGCGATAACTTGCCCGAAGTGAGGAAAACGTACAATGAATATAAAGATATTGTGCATAATAGAATGGCGGATGCGTCTGACTACATAAAGGTGGTCGCTGATAGTTGCTTCGAAGAAGTTCGAAGGCTGTGGCGCGGTGTGCTTTGATACTTTCTCGTCACAAATTATCCAGTGTACAGGTGTATTAACAAAAGCTGGCATGTACAACACATTCACACATGCGCTTGTGTTGTGTCCGTGAATAGGAGCGCGGCGTGATCCTATTGTGACCTTAAAAAATATTATCATCTTAAATTTGACAAAGTGTAGTAAAACTGCATTGGTGTGAGTACTTTGCAAGCGCCAGCTTTCGTTAAGCGACCTGTAATTTATAGTTTTTGATACTTTTGAAAAGATAAACATAAATGAGTATGTTTGCGTTTAGGATGCTGTAAAATCCGCCTAAGCAGAGAGACAACTTAATATTTTTAGCACAGAAGTGCTCCCATTTATACGTTTTGTACCGTTTCGATTGTTTGCAACTAAATGCAAACATAAATTAGTATTTACTGATAAATAAACATAAGATTTTTGTCATAAGTGTACCTACTTAGACTTGCGGTATTCAAATTATATTTTTTTAAACGATTGAATCGATCGTAAATAGTAATAAATAGTAAGTCTCATTTTCACTTCTAGACTGACCACGGTATATGTTTACAGACTTTAAAAGCAAAGGTAAAACTCTTTAGCACTTCAAATCGCACAACCATATTCTATGTACCGCAAATCTAAAGATGTACTTTCACTAGAATAAATAGGATTTAAGTCAGCGCAAGAACGTGCAAATACTTTGCTACTTCTACGAAGAGGTACATATATTATAGAAGTATAACTTTGTAATATGTTTATATTTTGCTGGAAAAACGCGCAAATTGTTTACGCGCAAGTACTTGTAGCATTTTAGAACTTGCATTATTTGTTTTCAATATTTTTATGTAATGGTTATTTCCGTCGATAGCGGTAATAAAGATAAGTACAAAAATAAATATCTCTAACTCCAGGTGGAATAAAGACTGGAGTATTTGTGGGCTATGTGAGTTTCTTAATTTGATATTAACTAATAATATTAGTTAATATTAATTATTTAATACTAGTATTCGCGCGTTCTTAGCTTGTTTTAATAAGTTAGCTTTTTTGTGATTGCATTGTGTCATTCTTGAAGTACAAAATATTAATTTATGCATATGCTTTATTTTAAATAATTTATCGTTTATTTTTCTATGTCATTGTATAATTATTAATTACATTCAGCAATATTTTCTAATCCTGTTAGAAAACTTTAATTGATTTTATTATAATTTTATTATCACAGGTGTTATTAAGATTTATCTTGTGTACTTACCTTAAAACATGACGTGGCCATAAATTGAGGTTTAATTAGACAATAATGAGTAGATATTTTAAAAATTATAATTGGATTGTTTTTTGTGTTCATAAAAAGACTAACCTAGTCATATAATCCTTTAATTTAGACGATTGGTAACTGTTTTGGAGCCTTAAGGTAATTTTGATTAAATGTTATATTACGTGTAAATTTTTGTATTCAAAACTTAGAAAAATAAAAAATTAATGTTTTCAGCGAGAATGCTGCTACTTTTTAGATATACGTATTTGTATCTATCTCAAAATTCTCTAAGACATGTTACATCAGTCCGAAGAGCGAAGCCACACTCGTCCGTTGCAATGCGTTACGTAGCGTAGCAGCTCTAGATTTTACGGACGCATTGACAAAATAACGACGCAACAGAGCAGTGTGGCTTCGCTCTAGGGCCATACTACACGAGCCGTTATCCCGCCGCGGGAATCCGCTCGACAAAGCTGCCGCAGACCATCAAACTACACGGGACGCGGTTTATCGCTGTATTTTGTTCAATTTAACATGGATCCGCCAATGATAAATGACGCAATGTTTGGAGAAAATTCCTGTGCAGAATGACGTAATACCGGCAAACCGCCTGTGTAGTTTAAGGGCTCTTAAAATTTAGACGTTTCATGTCGGACCGTTTCAATCGTTCGTACCGACGCCGCACGTTTGCCGCACCGTGCGCTTTGTATGAAAATAAGTGACCGTCCGTGCGCTGCACGACAAACGCACCGCTACGGCACTGCAGCGATCCGACACGAAACGTCTAATATGAAAGAGCCCTAAATGCGGCGGTTATCAGCGGCGGTTTGACGCTGCATGCGGGCGGTCGTATTTCTCCCGCTTGTGAACCGCGACGGGAAACCGCGCAGTGTAGTATGCAGCTAAGTGCGTTTTCAGATTGGCGGATTTGCTGCTCGTGTTTTGTTTTTGCAGCGTGTGTATAAGGGCGCCTTCAAAATAGAGGCGCGAGGAAACGTCACTGTGGCGCGATGACCGCGCTGTTTTCATACAATATAAACATTCAAACACTCACCCCTGCACTAGGATTCCCTGTGTCGTAGGAGGCATGGAGACATATAACACATCACAACATCCAAATCCCGAGAACAAACATTTGTGTTCGTTACACAAATATTTGCCCCGGCCGAGGATCGAACCCTTGAACACCAGCACACTATCCAGACGCACAGGTGCAGCGCCACTATCCAGACGCACAGGTGCAGCGCCACTATCGTGACTAATGTCTAGATCACACGTACCGAGTACTCGGCCGAGACAGTGCACTCGATCATAACGCCGAGTGCTCGGCTGATCGAGTGACGTAAGCTTTCATTGTCTCGGCCGAGAACTCGGTACGTGTAATCTAAGCATAACCTCCCTCACACCTCTAATTTGAAGGCGCCCTAAGACGTCTCATGCTACTGACACGCGCTGTAATAAATTATGCGTAAACTCAGGTATACGGCGTTGGATTTTAAAATTTCGCGAATACCAATCCGACGTATACGCGCGACAAAAATACGCTAGTTTGAAACCGCAGTAACGCAGGCCGTTAAATATAATTGTTAATGTTACTACTTACCTTTATGACGATGTTTTGTGTAGGATACATTTTCGTCACAAAAATATACTTTTCTAGCTTTAATAATTTATGATTATCTGGGTTTATGGATGTAGAATAAGCTTGAAATTATGTTCGATTTGCATTTCCCTTATTTAATTGTGAGATTTCATGTTATAATATTTTGCTAATTCAATAATAATTTTCTATTCAAACCGTCTTTCATTCCCACATAATTCTTCCCAGAGACTTGTTTTAACATTGGGGAAGGATAGAGGAACCACCTATAAGAAAGTGGACGTACTGGACGCTTTTAGGTGAGTCTAACTTATAATTGTCTAATTATATCACTCTGTCCTTCCCTTACGATCGAACAATCTCTTTACAGACAATTATGTGGGAAGGACAGAGCTCCAGCGATGGGACTAACCTAACCTTTCTGTTTACAGGTTACAATTACGCCGACTACGTACAAGCAAACCAAGATAAACCAGTCATAGTAGACACTTACAAATCCCCGCTAATCGTTCAAAACCCGGACCTGACCAAACGGATGGCAGCTCTCGAAGACTGGGCAGTGAACGTCGACAACCGCCTTAAATTCTTCGATCAAAAACTATCAAAGATCGACAATTTAGAAGCTCAGATCGAACAATACTCCTTCAAATATCTCCAGCAAAACCTCATTCAAGTATTCAATACGGAAAACACAGAGATTCTCGCTGAGAAATTAAAAGGCTACTTCGATAAGTATTACATGAGTAGCGAACAGTTGCAAGTTTTAAGCCAAAAGGTTCATGAAAAGTTGATATCTACGTGGAAGCCTGATATGGATGAAGACACGATTCGTCGTCTCATCCAAGAATATATGGCGGTGTTTGAAAAGAGACAGATGGAGGTTATTTCAAAGAGGTTGCAGGAATATGTGAGGGAAGTAGAGGTGCATGAAAGTACTGGGACGGATTTGGAGGCGGTGAAGCGAATGGTGGCGGGAATGCTGAATGTGTACGATGCTGATAAGACTGGGCTCGTGGATTATGCGTTGGAGTCTGCAGGTATGCCATTGTCTTGATTCCTCATACGCTTAAATCACTATTTTAAAATATGCATTTGATTAGAGAAAACCTTTGATTATGGCTAATAAGCACATCTTTTTTTTCTTTTACTTTTTATAGGCTTGCGTTTTACCACCATCTCACCTGATGGTAAGTGACGATGTGGTCGACGACGTAGCACGCTTACCCTGTATAATCCTATTCAATCTTGCCTTGAAGACACCCAAATTACAGTGATCGGGAAACACTGACGCCGGGAAATCATTCTATTCTTTAGCGGTTCAAACATCACACTATCTATAAGTAGTGTTAGACATTCAAAGAAATCTCATATGTACATTCGAAGCTACGCGCATTATTGGGATCGACATGGGATGCGACAATAGATTGATCATCGATCTTGCCAAAACTACACGTGATTATAAATATTATGGTCTGGACCAAAACAGGCTTATGAATTTAATCCCGATACGATGCGGTTTAAGCCGCGCGTAGCAGTTGGTTTCAAATAAAACCCACGCTTATTTTTTATATTTTTCAGGCGGACAAGTAATCTCAACGAAATGCACAGAGCTATACCAGATCAAAACTAAACAGTACTCCATCCTGGGTCTGCCCGTGTGGTGGGTGTACACTTCTCCGAGGTACGCGCTGACCCCGGGCGCCATGCCGGCGGAGTGCTGGGCCTTCCAAGGGTTCCCCGGATACTTGGGTAAGGGACACTGCAGGAGTAAGACACGGAGCTATATATACCAGATCAAAACTAAACAGTACTCCATCTTGGGTCCCTTGGAAGGGCCAACACTTGGAAGTGCCTTCCAAGGGTTCCCCGGATACTTGGGTAAGGACACACACTGCGGGCTATACAGATTAAGACGAAAAAATATTAAGATACTTGGGTAAAGAAACAAGCTCACACTCACATATCTGCACTAAAAGTCCCCGTACCAGAGGTGGGCGCTCTTCTCCATATTTGTACCTCTTGAAAAGTAACAGAATTTGATAATGCGAATTGTACCTCTGATTCGCCCTCTCCTACCTACATTTTTGAAGATTTAAAAATTACTACTTGTAATTTCAAAAAGAAAAGACCTCCAGGCACTAGAAAATAACATTACAAACGTCCAGTTAAAAATCCAATTCAATCCAAACATGTTTTCAGGTACAAAACCTTGCACAGAGAATTTGTGGGTTACTATTCGCCTCAATAAAATGTATGTAACGTGGTATTAATAATGAAACTTTCTAACATTTTCAGTGGTGCGAACGTACGCTGTAATAGAAGTGACGGGATTCTCCCTCGAGCATATGTCGCGGCTTCTCGCAGTGGAAGGCAAGATTGAGTCCGCGCCTAAGAACTTCTCCGTTTATGTAAGTTCTACTTTATATACATATTTATTTTGATGGTCAGACTCGAAAGCCCAATAATTACACTAGCTGCTAGTTACTGTTACTGGGATTTCGAGACTGACCATCAAAGATGTCATTGGATTCAGAAGTCAACAAGCTTAAAGTCAAAAAACAGAAAACACGACTGCAAATAATTATACATTCATTGTCAATTCACTATTACAAATTATAGTTAATATAACTTATACATATATTTGTAATCTCCTTTAAAATACCTTCATTTTGATACCCTACTCGATAGTATTGATCAAGAAAAAAATATTAACGACTATTTAGCTAAAAAAAAACCATCTTAGAACACTCGGGTTATTGAGACGAATCTTACGATACCTTAACTGTCAAAATCCATCCAGCCGTTTGGAAGATACGAGTTTAGAACCCAGAATTTAACATACAAGATACGCGGGAAAAACATAACCCTTCCATGATGGCCAGTCGGGTAAAAAAGCCGACATTTTGTATTTAAAACGCTATGAAAATGATAAAATCATGATGGATTGTCAAACTTCGTATAATTAGACTCATCTTTTCATCCATTAGAGTGACATCCTCAATATTTCTATTCAATTTCCAGGGTCTCCACGGCGACCAGGACCCTGAACCGCATCTCTTCGGCGACTACATGTACGAAGCCAACGGAACGGCCATTCAACACTTCCCTGTCAAATACCCCAAGACTACCCTCATCGGGGGAGTTAACTACCCAGTCGCTTACGACATTATAGAGCTGAGGGTCGAGAGTAACCATGGCAACCCGACTTATACTTGCGTGTACAGATTCAGGGTACACGGGAACCCGTTGACGGATATCCGCCAAGCGACCGAAGACAGCATTTTAGACAGTGAATCCTAGCAAAATACTTGTGACGGATTCTTCTAAGTGACATGTGTATGTGAAAGTTCTAAAGGCTGTTTATCACGGTGCGTTATATTGCGGATGTGGACCAGCCCGCACCGACGCATCATGTGAAGATCCGATCCGCACAATTACGTACGGGAAGAGCCTTGTGCGTGGTGCCTGGATGTCTGTGGTCATCGGCCGTACGTAAATAACTCTGCAGAACCGTGAAAAGGCTCCTTTAGTGCGCCCGCAAACGTGTCGTCAACTACAGCGACCGAGTGGCCTGTAGTTTTCATATATTTTGTAACGGCCGCGCGCGACAGCTGCAAAATGTATGAAAATTACGGACGCGGCCACCGGTGGCTGTAGTCGGCGACGCGCTTGCGGCTGCACTGAATAAAAAGTGACGTGTAATAACAATTTGACTAAGTGCCCTTTGTATCTCTTTAGCACCTACTGGACTGAAAAGCATGGGTCAATTTGAAGGGCAAAACAATTTCCGCAGTTTTAAAAAATGGATTTGTAGTTTTTAAAGTGTGACAGCGTGTTGTATGATAGTGCACGTCTTCGAATTGGATTTCATTCCTAGTAATTAAGTTGTTGTGGCCTTAAAATAATGAAATAAGAGTACAAATAGTGTGATGTTTTATGTTCTTACAAACAGTGGCGATTCTGAGTATCTTTCGCTGTGGTATTTTGCAACAACAGGCGTTGCGTTAGATTTTGATTGCGTTAATGTACTTACATACAATGCATGCACAGAGTATTATGTGTATTTCATGCAAATCTTGAGATAGAGGGCGGAGAGCGAAATACCACTGACTGACTTACTCATCATGATATTGAAAGGAAAAAGAAAAAGTGCGCGAAAGTAGCCTCTTCGAGGCGCACTTGAAATCCTTTCACCACACTGGTTCGAAAGAACTAGTGACACGATAAGAAGAATATAACAAATCTGAATTATAGGATATCGTCACTGGGTTGCTATTTTTGAGTTGGTTTTTTTTATTGGCGCCATGTATGCCGTAGAACTTTTAAACTGTTATAATTGTATTGGATTATTCCCGAGATTTCGGGAATAATCCATTGTATTTTAATATGGAAACCGGTCGCTCGCTTTGTCCTTATCTGGAGACTCGTTTAACACTTTGTAAACTTTCGGTAAAAAAAAACTGTTATAACAGTGCTGTACCCTTAGTACGAGTTTTGATATTTTTCGAAAACTTTATGTAGTTTCGTTTAGTTCCATACATTTGCTAACAGCGCCCCTAGCGAAAACTTTCATGAATTAAAATCGGCAGTATGAGTTAGATCGAAACATAGTATTCGAAAACCAAAAAAGTTTTCGAGCTGTTTATGGCACTTTGGTAACTTTTTTCTAACTTTGACAAGTCAGCGATAGTAAACTATGACGTTTACGAAAACTTTGTAGTATTCGTACTCACTAGATAAAATTCGGTGAGAGCTACGCGAACAAGCTAGTATTTGTAAATATTTGTAAATCCTGTCACATTTTATTACTCTCAGCCTGACATGAGGGCCTTCGGCCGGTTTATTTAAGTCACCATTTCTAAAATTATGGATATGGGTAGGATTATTATACAAATTTCGAGACACATCTTGTAAATTTTTTCCCAGAGAGAGAAATAATTACCACTCTATGAAATCCATCCATAATTTTAAATTGTGATGGGCTCATTTTTCCTTTAAAAAAACGATGCCTCCATAAAAATAGTGAGTGACGTTTAGTTTAGTGACTGGCGTTTTTAAAGCATATACAAAAAATGGAGTCATAATATGCAGCGGTTTTTGAGAAATTAGCGAAAAGCCCTGGCCACAGGGTTCTGGACCAGAACCCTGTGGCCAAGTATTTTCGCTTATATCTCTGCAACTAGGCTGTCACGAATTCCGGGACTTAGTTCATTGTTAGTCACAAATGAGTCACTAAGGTTCGGCATAGTAATCAGCCTCCTAGCATTCTTCCTTCGGGTAGCTGGTGTAACATTTTGAGGTTATAAAAATAACCTCGAAATGTTAGACTGGACTTTTTTAACTTTGGTATTATTGGGCCTAGGAAGTTAGTTTTTTGTCTAGGACTTAGTGACTGGCGTTTCTAACGCAAATTAAAAATCTGGGGTCATAAGATGCAGTGGTTTATGTGTTATTTGTAAAAATACTTGGCCACAGGGTTCTGGATCCAGAACCGTGGGCCAAGTATTTCGCTGATATCTCAGGAACGGGGCTGTCACAAATCCTGGGAGTCAGACTATTGTTCGTCACTTATAAGTCACTAACTAATGGCATAGGAATGGGCTTGATCTGTGGTTGACCACAGGGTTAAGGAGTCAATGCTCTCCTGATGGTAAGAGATCATGCCTACACATGAACAGAACAGTGCCGCACATTCCTTTGCTTGACAATTATTTACATAAAAACTATAGTCTGCTTCTTTTTATTTTTGACGTGACTACGTCTAATAAATCGATGAACGCCCGGCTGCATGCACGAAAACGTTGACGTCATTGTCCGGTAACGCTGTCATTGTCCCGATACGCTGGTAGTCACGTTAAACTATCGTCCGTAAACAATCTGTGTGACGGTTGTCTGTTTTTTTTTATTTTAATTTAAACGCGAAGATACTCAGAATCGGTACCAATTAATTATGACAAGGAAATCTCTTTTTTGTAAATTTTACTATTATCGCACAATGCCGTTCAATACGCTTAGCTGTTATCAATTTTTTACCGATATTTTTTATTTAGATCATGCTTGTATTAGATTTTAATAAATTAATATAATTAAGGTTTTGATTTTTGTATATTTTTAGGTTGAGTTTTATGGACAGGATCATAAACTTTTAAAAAGGCTTGTCACAAACCAAAAAGTACATTTTCAAAGACAGTGAGGTAGGTACTACTATATTATGAACATCATACGAAGAGTGTCTGAGTCATATCTCAACAAGCTTAAAGCTGGAAACCTGATTGCGAAATAATTATATATTTAAGTAATCTACTTTAGAATACCTTAATTTTGATACCCTACTCGATGGGTTTGGTAAACAAAAAATAATTACCGACTTACTATTTAGCTCCAAAAATCCGCCAATTTGATTATTTTTAAACCCATCTAAGAACACTCGGGTGATTGAGACGAATCTAAAACTGTCAAAATCCATCCATCCGTTTGGAAAATACTAGGTAACACAGTAATTTACATACATACGTAAATATTTACATATATACAAGATACGCGCTAAAAACATAACCCTTCCTTGGCAGTCGGGTAAAAAGTACTCTCAACTCAGCATTTCTCTTGAAACCTGTCTACTTTTCTCAAAATATTGTAAACTTTAGAATTTTAGGCATAAGGAAGGAGCTAGTCCACTTAGATTATTAACATTTAATGCCAACATATTTTATTCTATAGGTATACATTAGACGTTGTCTCCAAAACTAATTAAGCGTGTAGAGGTATACCAACGTCTCTACTTCAAACTAGCTAGGTTACATTGTAAGTTTTTATCATAAAAAAAACCTATAAAAGGTATCTCATTCTTCAAGTACCCGCTGTCGAAGTTATTCTTGGCCCTGAATGCTTATGCAATGTCTATGAGATGTCGCGACTTCCGATAAAACAAATGTCGCAATTTCCGATAAAACACGTGTCGCGATTTCTGATAAAACAAATGTCGCTATTTCCGATAATACAAATGTCGCTATTTTCGATAAAACTAATATCGCTATTTCCGATAAAACTAATGTCGCGATTTACACTATTTTTGGTAGTCAACACGCACGTATCGACCAATCGATAACGCCGAATAGTATTTTGACAGGACAGTTATAATGTTGTTAATCGTTACATTTATATCTATAGACACTCCATGAGAATTAACTTCCTGTTGTACCACCTGTTATTCGGGAACAAGGTTTTTTTTTGTCCCCACTTTATCACCTTCTGAATGTGACAAACTTATAGCAGGCGGATTTTTTTTGTTTTCGCTTTGTTAATGTTTTAAGATACTTGTGAAGCATTTTCGTGTTCATAACTTCGGCAGCTTGAGCCCTAAAAATTGTTTTCTTTTGCTTTATTTGCACTTATTCAAATAAATTGTACATTTCGTTTATCACCAAAAATGCTGATTATTTGTATCTTTTTAAATTAAAATCCAGTTGCAAAGTAAACTATTTTGACTTATGCACTAATCCAATTCTATCCTATTCTTATTTATTAATTTAGTTAAGCACTTTTATAAACTTGACTAAGTGGTCTGTTTTATAAGTAGGTGTGTATAAATGTTTTTAACAATTTTATTAAACTGTGGAACCTACTGTCTATTAATCATGTGAAAATATTCGTGATGTTCATAATAAAAGTTTCATAAAAGTTACTAAGCGGTTTTTTATGTTTACCTAAACACTACATATGAATGAAAAAATAGACAAACCATTCGTGGTTATGTACTTATTTACTACTTATATATTTTATTAGGTCAGCAAATAATACCAAGTTGCGAATGCCCTATTAACCCCTTAACCTGTATCTATAGAGCTAGGTACCATAGAACTTAGGAAAGCACAAAAAAGTCTAGCTACCCTACTCTACCTTACGTTATCTAAAAAAGGTACGGGTGGAACAGAGAACACTCCACTTTTTTTTTGTCGGAAAAATATAAGATATACAGTCAGCTGCCCAGATATGTACAACAGTACTAAGCTTTTACATATATATTATACTCTTAATCTTGCAAAGACATTCTTCTGACAAGATGACTACATTAATTTGAAAATGCTTGCATGCACTTTTCTTTGCAAAATTAAATAAATGTAAAAGCTTGTAGTGTATTATATCTGTGCAGCTAACTGTACAGTAAGAAGTACCTAGCTGCCTAAAGAATAGAGAAGTGCTTGGTCTTCCGGTATATCCGGCTTTTCTCGGAAGTAAACGGCTAACACACTTATTCCATTATTGAATACATCCTAGAACCCTATATGAGTCTCTGAATGAGAAGTGTGTTCTTTTTGCGTAAGTAAATCAACAAGAGTGGTGGTGAAACGCTATTAGCACAGATTAGTGCGATAATAACATCGTGTATGTACCAAAGAGAATATAATCACTTGATAGGTACATGCAGAGCTTTTATACTAGTAGGTATACAAGTCTTTGGGTACATGCATCTTTGATCGGCGATGTTCTTGTCCGCATTAGCAGACAAAAGCTGGAGGGACATGTCGCGAGTAATAGTCTCGGCACTTAAGCCCCGTTTTCATATTATGGATTTTATATTAGTCCCGCGCGCGACCTTGGTCTCCCGACGGCCGACACGTAGAGAAGTCGTCGCGGGGGACATCGCAGGTGCCAGACTTTGTCCTTTAAGTTTTTTTTTCTCGTGCCCCCAGTGAATACATGGCTTACATATACATACGCACACAATACCTACTCAAAATTTTTGTGCAAGCTATTTTCGGCCAGGCTCGCGAGTGGAGACTGTATTTACTACATATTCTATTACTGATCGCTCCTAGGTCAATGTCGGTCAGTGCCGTTGCGTACGGGTGTATACATGGTAGTGTGAATGGGAAAAGAAAGACTTATTAATTTTTTCAGTTTTTTTTTTGTATTTTTACATTTTTTATAATTTATAAATGACCTAGTAAGAAAGTAGTCTTATCCGTTTCAGCACATACAATCATCATTCATGAGATTACAAAAAATCCTTTGGCGAGTGCAGTACCGAGGCCGGCCGAGGCGCGCCCGCGGCGTCGCGCGCCGTCCTGCCGTAACTATTACGTTTTAATTACATAATAATATCTTACGTACAATTAATTAAATTAACGGAGATTACAAGCCTGAGTTGAGCAGCCGGCCGCGTGACCAGCGCGGCCGGGCCGCGGGCTGCGCGAGGCAGCGGTCGCAGAGTCGCTTAGAAGCACTTCCTGTGCACGATTGAGGGGCCGGACTCATCATATTCCTGTTTCGAGATCCACATCTGCTGGAAGGTAGAGAGAGAAGCCAGGATAGATCCTCCGATCCATACTGAGTATTTCCTCTCTGGGGGTGCGATAATTTTGATCTTCATCGTGGATGGGGCGAGGGCGGTGATTTCCTTCTGCATACGGTCGGCGATGCCGGGGTACATGGTGGTACCGCCGGATAATACTGTGTTGGCGTACAGGTCCTTACGGATGTCGACGTCGCACTTCATGATAGAGTTGTATGTAGTCTCGTGGATGCCACAAGCTTCCATACCCAAGAATGAGGGCTGGAAGAGAGCCTCGGGACAACGGAATCTCTCGTTTCCGATGGTGATGACCTGTCCGTCGGGAAGCTCGTAGGACTTCTCTAGAGAGCTGCTGGAGGCGGCGGTGGCCATCTCCTGTTCGAAGTCGAGGGCGACGTAGCAAAGCTTCTCTTTGATGTCGCGCACGATTTCTCGCTCGGCGGTGGTGGTGAAGGAGTAGCCGCGCTCGGTGAGGATCTTCATCAAGTAGTCGGTGAGGTCGCGGCCGGCCAAGTCCAGACGTAGGATGGCGTGAGGCAGCGCGTAGCCCTCGTAGATGGGCACGGTGTGGGACACGCCGTCACCGGAGTCCAGCACGATACCCGTGGTACGACCGGAGGCGTACAGCGAGAGCACGGCCTGGATAGCCACGTACATGGCGGGCGTGTTGAAGGTCTCGAACATGATCTGGGTCATCTTCTCTCTGAAACACAAAAGCCGCGGTCAGAGTCCGTCTGGCGGCGAGCGCGGGTCGCTACGGGAAGGAGCGGGATCGGCTGCGGGATGACACTCACCTGTTGGCCTTGGGGTTGAGGGGGGCCTCCGTGAGCAGCACGGGGTGCTCCTCGGGCGCCACACGCAGCTCGTTGTAGAAGGTGTGGTGCCAGATCTTCTCCATATCGTCCCAGTTGGTGACGATACCGTGCTCGATGGGGTATTTGAGCGTGAGGATGCCTCTCTTGCTCTGGGCCTCGTCTCCTACATAGGAGTCCTTCTGTCCCATGCCGACCATGACGCCCTGGTGGCGGGGTCTGCCCACGATCGACGGGAACACTGCGCGAGGCGCGTCGTCTCCCGCGAACCCGGCCTTGCACATACCGGAGCCATTGTCTACTACCAACGCGGCAACTTCTTCGTCGCACATTTTGAATTAGTCTGTAATGAAAGATTGTTAATTAATCAGTGTTACTATTAAAACAAAACTAAGAACGGTCTAACCCTAAACGGAAACCGCTAGCAGATGGCCTATGTCGCAAAAAGAATCTAATTTAAAATGTCCTCGATCCCCATATAAAGCCTTGGGTGGGTGGGCAGATAGCCTACGCAGCATTGCAGGACAGTGCTAAGTGGGCGACGGACTATCAAATTGGAACCGAATAAGGCTCGGTCTAACCGATTGAGGCATGGCGTGAGTGAACGTGGCAGACTTGACGCGACCATATTTAGAGAGATTCGCCGCTTTTACCCGCCGAGACGAGAAAGTCGATCGCGAGATGGATGAGCCTACTTTCTAATTGGATGGATGATTTATCAAGTTCACTTTCGTCACACGAGGTAACCGTCCGGCCACGCCCTACCGCAACCGGCTATCCCGAATCCCGGATCGATACCACGCCGCCCAACCCTATTTTCAAGTCACTGACCGAGCACTGATTATTATTTGCACTATTATCACTATCACCAAAACAACATCACACTGATATCACGATTAATCAACTTACTTTTAATTTGAATAGTCCTAAATTAATAAATAAATTAACTTGCTATTGTACAGCCTAAATCGCCGTACAACGCTTCAACTCGAGCTCACTTCTTGGAATGCGGACAAGCGCGGCTCGCGGAGTATATAAATGAGGCTGGTTATCGAGGCGCCCCTACCCCCGCTTCAGGCCGGCTCGACCAATGGCAGCACTTCGTCACAGTACGTGAGGTTTTGTGGCCATATATGGTATCCGCTGCAGGGAGCCTGCGCACACCCTCCCGGACTCCGCGCCCCTCCCGCCTCTGATAGCGCGCCACTTGATAACATCGCCATCTCTAGCGAATCTCGCAGTAACTATTAGGTACTCGACAACCAGACAGACATCCCAGACTAACTAAACATTGCACTAACATAAACAGATTCCCCAACAATCTGAATAACGTAGGATTAGTTCGACGTTATCGATTGGCAAAGTTCCAAAATTCGTTACGTTACGGGAGAATGCGTGAGATAAGGGATGGGTGACGCATCCCGAACGGGATTCCCAGTAGCATCTAATAATATCTTGGACAGACAGACTTACGGCCGCTGCCCGTAAACTTGACCGTGAAAATAAAGGAGAGGTTAGATTAGAGGCCCATGTTGTGCCTTCCTATATACTACTTAAAAATAACTACTGAGTTCCAAACATGTGTCATGTCAATACTTAATCAATTATTATGTAAATAAATACAGATAGAATAAAGTTAAAAGCTTACCAATTATAATATCCCACACGCAAAGAAAATAACCGGAGCGATCTCGAACGAACCGTGAGAAATGGATGCCGGCCGGTTTACTTCTGCTATTCGCTCGCACGTTGAGGTCGGTCGATTTGCTTCACTAGAATCCACCGTACGCCGGCGCCCCGCAATGCGATCGACTCACCCGACAGACCTCTGTGTGTGCTAAAATAACGAATTTTTACAAAAAAATACGCTGCGAAATCAACCGAAACTTCCTACAATTTTTACCTAATGTCAAATAGATATGACAATGTCAACTGCTATTCGTATTTTGATTAGAAGGAGGTTGGTAAAATATTAACAGGGAAATGGACTCGTCCAACCTCCCCACTTGGCGCAACCGATGGCTTCTCCATATAAGGGCATCTGTAGAATCCAGGATTCTGATTGGTGCACGGTAGCAACGGTCACTGTTCGTACAAGGCGCACACATTGAAATCCGAATAATTTTAGGTGTGTGCGTGCACAAAACGTTTCATTCAATAACGTTCGTCGGCAAGGCGTACGATAGAATAGTGCGGCCAAGTTACGGAGTCGAATGCAAATATCGATAACAAAATTAAGCAAGTAAAACAACATCGATGGCTGGCTGTCCTCATGTCTTATTTTATGAATAAAAAAAGCATAAAGTACCTACTTACTTACATTATGTAGTTGCAATGTGAAAAAATATTAGGTATTTGACGTTCTACATACTGCCCTCAATCATTCTATATAAGTAGGGACCTGTGGTGTGGTGGATGTTTGTCAAGCCGAACTAGTTAAGCTGATGGGAATAAAATTTGCTAGGTAAGTTACCGAAGTAAGTATCACTAGCTGACGCCCGCAATTTCATTTGCGTTGATAATATTCAAAATTTATTTCTTAGTCATTGAGCACCATGTTCTTAGTACGCACTTTCAGCTCTTGATGAAAATACATCCTCCAAGTTTCACTTAATTATCTACGTCCACTGGTTTAGCCTGTAGGCTGTCTGTCAGTCATTCAGTCAGCAGGTTTAATATGTAAGTATAATTAAAGGCTTGTATTGATAGTTAACAGCGACGCCCTTGGCCGCAAGGAGTGGAAGGAGAGGAGGGAGGCCTTTGCCCTGCAGTGGGACACAGATGGCTGAATAATAATAATTGATAGTTAAAGACCTGGAACTGGAATTGTACATAGGTACCTAGATTAATTTATATAAGTACTTACCTACCTACTTACTTAACGATATACCTAACGCAGATGAAGACGAGGTCGAGGGCCGAAACCCGAACAGTAACAGTAGCTTGACAAGTAGTAGCCTTTTCCAAATCATTAACTAAGAAGGTAGGTGTCAAAATAGTCAGCCGGTTCAGTAGATTCAGCGTGTATGAGTAACAATCGTGCATAAAATTGTAATATCACATGACATGATATGGAGAGATGCAGACATGAGATAAGTGTGAACAATACAATAGCTGGTGGAATCATTATGAACTTTACACGTTGTATTTTATGTGTCCATAGTCTATATTCTTCGTTTCACCCCGTGGTGTTCATGTTGCGAAGTTACAAGACATAATACAATTTTGTTTTAGAAGTGAAAACTGCTTTAGTCGCGCTGAGCACTTTATTTTGTGGGTTTCTAATGAGACTGAGCCATCATGCTCGGCTTTGTAATGCTCGTTACTCGTTCGGATAAAGTCGATAAAAATATATTTGATGCAGTTTTCTTTCACTTCTGTCGTGTGCCTTTTTTATGTAACACTTACTTACCCTACTTACATGCCTTTCACCTCACGTCACGAACCCTTATAAATAAGTGAGACTGGTACACCTTATCAGCTACAGCTACGGTTTACTATCTTTCCTCTGTCACTAGGTACAGCAATGAGTTCATCGTCTCCTGACCATTAACCTTCATCATTTGTACAAACAATAGTGATAAACTTCGTTATCCACTGGTCATTGCTAACTTAGTAACTACGCAGATGTGAGTCACCCGCTACTCTCGCGCTGACTCGTGTACTATGTCGCTGAGTCAAGCAAGCTCAGTGTAAGGAATTACTTCTTTTTAGGTAGGGATGTATAAATCACTTCTTTGTCACTTCATATGACATGCATGACTAATACAATGTGAAATACTGTTTTGAAAATGTAAACTAGTTAAACGCCTGGATAATGTAGTCTCAATACATTTTGAATTAACTAAGTACAACAACAATGTCAATACATCAATTAACCGAAACAATGGTGCACTGTTTGATTCTGCTGTGATATCTAATGTTTGTAAATAGGAAAGGTGCATAATGAGAAAGTGGCAAAGACTAACTGTTCTGTTATCATCATCAATCAATACACACAAGTACCCACCTACTCTAACACTGTGTTTACTAGTAACGGAATAAATTACCATTTCAAAGATAGTAGACTAATATTTTTTTCATATACCTAAGTAGGTACCTTACCTACCTACAACCTGCAGAAGATAAATTTTAATGACTCAACAAAGGAAACACATCAAGTTTCGTGTTGAATTATAATCAACTGGTTTGAGTATTGTATTGAAATTGCTGTTCGAGTTCGGAATACTAAATAATATTAGAATGAGTCATCAACATCTAAGTGACTGTACGTTGGTCCTCCCTAGTTGGCAGTCACACATACTTCTGCAATTCCCACTTTGGTGCACAGATCAATTTAGGAATAGTAAGTATATTAGGTAGGTATAGGTACCTACTATGGGGATACTTTGAACAATTAGCATCATAAGGTACATTGACCCTAGTTGATCCTAGATCCTAGGAAACTATTATTTTAATCACATTTTAATGTATTCTAGATGCACAGTGGCATTCAGACTAGCTGAAGTTGCCCTAGGCTAGGCTGAAAATAATAACGTTTCAATTAATTCTTGATAAGCTATTATAATTGTTAAAGAACTAACCTATATTTAGACAGAGGCAAAACCTGCATTCCTCTCACCATGAGCATAATGCATAATTATAAATATCAATCGTCAAAATGTATCTACCTAAGTTAACGAGCGCTAAAAGTAGTGTTCCATTCAACAGCCCATGTAAATCAAAGTCTGGTTTCGCACTGTTTCAGTCATAGGCAGGCGTGATATCTTTCCATCAGGAAAACGTCTAGCTCGCCTCGGTATTATGTTTGCATAAAAAAGAGAATATTTTTTCAATCATAAACACAGACATAGATCTAGATAATTATAGCTATGGTTCGGAACCACTACTAGAACAGAGAGAGGGAGGCATAGGTTAATTGCATGTAACGATCACATTTCACATGATGTGATCGCATCATTTGTCACTGATCTGATGCAAACTGGCCTACTTTCTAAAAATAGGAAACCCTTGTCATTGCCTTTTTTGTGTGTGGCATATGCATGCACCGTGTTAATAAAAGCTGGTTTGTGTTTTAAGTCCAAGTCAGTAAGGCTTACATTTAGGGACCATTATTGTGTGGGATGAAAAAAGTTCTCTATCTGACAAAGGGACTGATTGGCTGAATTAACGAAACAGGTTCACCAGGGAGGGTCCTGTTGCACTTTTTGTCCTAGCAATTTGGATATGGTTTGATATGAAAGAAAAAAAAACTTATTTTTTTTTTTAGAATAGGTATTTTTTAGAATAGGCTATACCTACCTACTACCTACCTATACCTATTATGCAAGCCTATTTAATTTTACAAGAAATTAAAACACGTCTAATGGGTGACTAGACTATATGTTACATATCCTTTCATCTAAAATCACGTAGAAACGAGCATAACATATCAGATAGTAGAGAGTATAACAACTATGAAACCTAAGTAAATATTTTTTTTACAGGAATCAAAAGCATTGACTTGACTAGGTCAGTACAGTACTAGGTGTTATCTACCCTTATCGTAATAGGGAGCTAGGAAGTAACAAGCTATCGTGATTTTTTTTAATTATTCATTATTCAATTTAACTGTGATATGTATAAAATAATAATATAACAAGTAAATAGTTTCCTTTCATTACATCGTTAAATGTAATTCTTAATTTCTTGATTATTTAATAGAACTCGTACTCGTACTTTGATTTTGGACCAAACACGCTTTTTAGAAAAGTATTATTAGATAAATAAATAATGTTTTTCTGTCCTGTATTTCGCATCCATTTTGATTTGTTACTGTCTATCTTGTTGTTCTATGAAACACCGTTATTATCTATGACACCAGTGTTCTTATACTGTGTAGTTGAACAAATTTTATCGATTTTCGTGCTGCAGCTATCCCTAGCCCCGCCCTTGACCCTCACGTTTGCCATTAAAGAATTCCCCGTGCGCGCCAACATCATCGCCCCGTGTCGATGTCGCCATGCGCCCGCCCCGCCCCGCCCGCCGGCGCCGCGCCCCGCGGCGGCGCAAGGCGCGGGTTCGCGCGGCGGCGGCGGCGCGGGCAAATGTATAGTTATAGTTCGGCTTTTTGTTCTTCTATTTATTTTTATTTTTTTGGTAGAGCATCTCTCATCTTATCATGATTGACTGTGGAAGAATTACTTATTGGTGAGTTTGGTACCTACATTGAGCTACACAACGTGTTAACGTGTAGCTCAATGGTGTCGATGGTTAGGTATGGTTATTTTATGTCTTCCTAAAAAATAGCGGGTTTGATTCCCGGGCATTTTAAGGAATTTATTAATGTTTTAAATGTTTTAATGCACCTGGTTTCCTACTTTGGTCTGCAATCTGCAATTAATAAGTCTGCAATTACTATTTGCTATCAAAATAATATCTATACTAGACACTGAGTTCGATATATACTAGGTATGCCATATCTATTAAATACCTAGGTAGTAGGTACCTAGTGTAGGTTAGGTAGGTAGTAGTACCTATTACCTAACCTACCTACATGCTTCTTCAAGCTTGATCTCCAATAATTTTACTTACTTACCTACGTAATTTACAACTGACAATAAAGTCGCTTCTAAATACGTAAATACCTACCTATCTAATCTATTGCTTGTTTTAGTTATGTAAAGCCATTAAACCAGTATAATTTACGTCATTACAAAAATATTTTCAATGAGTCACCCTCACTCAACGCCCAAATCCAGTCGATCGATCAAACACTCGGGCTAGCTAATAGTTCATAGCTAAGGCTTTATTTTGTAGCTAAAAATATTTATAGATATTTCAATTTCAGTCTAAACATTATGAACGCGCCTCCCTCCACTCGCTTAGAACTTAGAATAGGGAACCTATTATGCCCGCTTGCACCAAACCTAAGCAATTACTTTGATCTTCCTAGCGAGTAAAGTAATTGCTTTCGAACTTTGACAGTTTAGTGCTAGTAGGCATTTTACTGAAAGATCTCTAACAGGCAAGTTTAGCGAGCTACACACCACAAAAGTAAGTCCACAATACAACGCAACGCAAGTTCATTACCACACAAGGATAAAGATATCAGGATTTGTTCTATTTAAAGCATTGGTGGTTATTATGAGTCATTTTTACTTGTTATTATACGTGCGTGTCCCAAACTTTTCAATTACATTTAAATTCAATTAAGTATGAATATTATGACGACCTCTTAAAATCATGAAAGAACACATAAAATAGTTGATAACTTGATTGAATTTATTTATTGATCTATCAAATGGGAAAGTTAGAAAATAAAATATTAAGTAAGTAGGTATATCTACATAAGTATCCGGAATTGAAACTATCTAGGTAATTATTTGACGACACCGTGGCTTAGTTGGTAGTGACCCTGCCTACGAAGCTCGGTGTTCCGGGTTCGATCCCCGGCCGGGGCAAATATTTGTGTGACGAACACAAATATTTGTTCTCGGGTCTTGGATGTTGTGATGTGTTGTATTGTATGTGTCCATGCCACCTGCGACACAGGGAATCCTAGTGCAGGGGTGTGAGTGTGTGAATGTTTAATTGGTGGTCATCATAACGGTCCGAATCCAGACCGGATCTATCAAGCGAGTAAATTAATTACTTAGGAACTTTGACAGTTTAGTGCATCATGTACAATGTAATGCAAAGATTTTGAAACCATACCATATACCCACCACCACCACCATAGGTGCAATATACAATACATTGTATGTGTGGTATGTTCTTTCGTAGGTGGTAATTATGTAATTTTCAATTTCACATCCGTGTTAAGATGAATTGTACAAAATTATTTATGTTAATTAATGCATCAAAATAGAAAAACATGTAAATTAGAGCAGCTAACATTGATAGAGAAGCCGTTAGGATTTTAGAAACGAAACGGCATAATTATGTAGGTAGTTGTAGCGAGAATCTTGAGACAATGACTTGACTTGAGACTTGAAACACGAGACTTGCTAAGGATAGACTGGCTAAGGTCAAGTAGATACATCTTACTTGACCTTAGCCAGTCTATAATCCATAGTAATAAACCAGTAATAAACCAGTCTAAACATTATGGTTCAGGCACTGATATTGTTGAATGACATTGACAATCATGAGCAAAACAACGGGGAAAATTGAGAAAAAGGCAGATTTATACCGGTATATAAATTATGTTTTATTAAAAATGTTCAGGTTAGTAACGATCATTAAAAATAAATAAAAATCTTTGTCAAAAACGGTAACAACAACGTTACTCGTAAATTACGTAATATGCATATTACGATACCTTACATCCTATTTAAATACTGAACTTACATAAAAGATCACAAGCGTAATTTGAGCCGCCCTTTCAGGGGCTTGTTGGTGTAGGGCATCATAAGTTATCATTAAAAGTCTTACTTGGTGTTTAGAAGCACTTCCTGTGGACGATTGAGGGGCCGGACTCATCGTACTCCTGTTTCGAGATCCACATCTGCTGGAAGGTAGAGAGAGAAGCCAGGATAGATCCTCCGATCCATACTGAGTATTTCCTCTCTGGGGGTGCGATAATCTTGATCTTCATCGTGGATGGGGCGAGAGCGGTGATTTCCTTCTGCATGCGGTCGGCGATGCCGGGGTACATGGTGGTACCGCCGGATAATACTGTGTTGGCGTACAGGTCCTTACGGATGTCGACGTCGCACTTCATGATGGAGTTGTATGTAGTCTCATGGATGCCATTGGCTTCCATGCCCAAGAATGAGGGCTGGAAGAGAGCCTCGGGACAACGGAATCTCTCGTTTCC
Organism: Lobophora halterata; assembly: GCA_932526365.1. Classification (NCBI taxonomy): domain Eukaryota; kingdom Metazoa; phylum Arthropoda; class Insecta; order Lepidoptera; family Geometridae; genus Lobophora; species Lobophora halterata. The sequence goes on from OW052012.1 coordinate 8,760,685, forward strand.
GATGGTGATGACCTGTCCGTCGGGAAGCTCGTAGGACTTCTCTAGAGAGCTGCTGGAGGCGGCGGTGGCCATCTCCTGTTCGAAGTCGAGGGCGACGTAGCAGAGCTTCTCCTTGATGTCGCGCACGATTTCTCGCTCGGCGGTGGTGGTGAAGGAGTAGCCGCGCTCGGTGAGGATCTTCATTAGGTAGTCGGTGAGGTCGCGGCCGGCCAAGTCCAGACGTAGGATGGCGTGAGGCAGCGCGTAGCCCTCGTAGATGGGCACGGTGTGGGACACGCCGTCACCGGAGTCCAGCACGATACCCGTGGTACGACCGGAGGCGTACAGCGAGAGCACGGCCTGGATAGCCACGTACATGGCGGGCGTGTTGAAGGTCTCGAACATGATCTGGGTCATCTTCTCTCTGAAACACAAAAGCCGCGGTCAGAGTCCGTCTGGCGGCGAGCGCGGGTCGCTACGGGAAGGAGCGGGATCGGCTGCGGGATGACACTCACCTGTTGGCCTTGGGGTTGAGGGGGGCCTCCGTGAGCAGCACGGGGTGCTCCTCGGGCGCCACACGCAGCTCGTTGTAGAAGGTGTGGTGCCAGATCTTCTCCATATCGTCCCAGTTGGTGACGATACCGTGCTCGATGGGGTATTTGAGCGTGAGGATGCCTCTCTTGCTCTGGGCCTCGTCTCCTACATAGGAGTCCTTCTGTCCCATGCCGACCATGACGCCCTGGTGGCGGGGTCTGCCCACGATCGACGGGAACACGGCGCGAGGCGCGTCGTCTCCCGCGAACCCGGCCTTGCACATACCGGAGCCATTGTCTACTACCAACGCGGCAACTTCTTCGTCGCACATTTTGAATTAGTCTGAAATAAATTAATAAAACCATTGTTAGAATAGGAGTAACTACTTACTAAAATAAATAATTATAATTTCTGATTGATTTATTTATATTTATACAATTATTGAAATGAATCATAAACACGAACATTTACTTTTACACAAATGAGAAATTCAAGTTAAGTCACACCACACACTTATTATGCAACTTTTTTTAAAAAAGAGTTATGTCACACCGCGCTCGATACACCACAAATGACCTTATACACAGTCATGATATCCAAAACAGTTTACTAAATCAGAAAACAGATGTTCAACATGATTATAAAAATTGTAAAAATTCTAAAATAAAACTTACAGTTAGATATTGTATTAAATGACTAGTTAAGACTCCGCTGTGCTTCGTTCAAGCACGCCTCACTAAATGAATGCCGACTCTTGAGGATAAACTATATAAAACGAGCCTTATCAGAGTTGACACAATATCGGCAGCAGTTTATTTTCCGCCAATCACGAGCTGTATGAAGCTGTTCAATTTTTGTCACCATATATGGTAAGGCTACGCAGCCTTATCAAACTGAGGTATATCAGATAAAGAAGCTATGCTTCGATAAAATCAATTACGTTACGCGTAACCGCTCACGTGGAACCAGGATTATTGTGATCGGTTTCCAGCTAATTCAATGATCGCATTCTTTCCACGTAAAAACACCTGAATGTTTTCACTGCAGTATTTCATTGCTTTCTCTAGTGTGAGGCTGCTGTTTCGCGCTAATTGCCGCAACGTCTGAGATTAACCTAAAATATTTAATTAGTTTAGAATTCGCTGCACCGTCTAGTGCGTAATTATATTAAGCGTTGAAGAACATTATCACTGTAATTATGAAGAGATCAGAAAGCATTACAATTTGAGGTGGAGGGAGAGATGAAAGATATTTAGATAGCTCTATTATACTGCGTCTGTCTGTGCGAAGCGACGACTGATGAAAACGTTGCATAATGGGTGGCTGTTATCATTACCTATCTCTTCGCTACGAATGATATCATGTGAACTACGTGATGTTTAACTTTGTCAAACAAACTACGAAGTGAAGCTGTGGTTAGTTTTTATTTATTAAGACTGTAGAGTCAATAACAACACATCTATAAAATTTGATTCAGCTTCTGATCCATCTTTAACTAGAAATTTAACAAATATTAATCTTATCAAAAATGAAAAGGAATTTAAGTGACCAACTGATAAAACACCGTTAGAGACAATCATAGATAAATATTATTTAATTGTAGTCTTGCTGTTCATTTAATTATCAGGCCCTTATTTCTTACACTGGAAATCCTCTGCCATGCATTGATTTCTTCAGTTCTTCAGCAGACTTATATTATTTTCCAGTAAACACACAGTCCGTAGTATGTCTGCGGAGTGCAATCATTGATTTTGGCCAACCCTGCTTATGCATCGCACCGCACCCGTCTGGAGGGGTGTGCAATATTGTCTGGGGTAGTGTAGTATGACTCATAACACGCACCCTCTATCCACAATCAATTCCTATAATACAATCAAAAGTACTAGTATAAATTGGTAACGTATATTCCACGAAATTGTAACATTATATGTATGTTATTATGTATACCTATCTGTAGTGAGAATTGCTATGCTATAAATAAGGCTATACGGTCTGGCATTGCTGTATTCAATCAATTCAATATGATTTTTGGGGACAGAGAATGCTTTCGAAAGTGATGATTCAGACTATTATAACTAATAAGACTATAAGTAACAAAGAGTCAGCAGATTTTGTTTCAGTATTTAACTGTAAATAAAGTATGAAACCGACATCTGGAGTTTTTCATGAAAAAGCGAAAGGCGAAAGTTTGTGGAGATTCTATATAATTGATTGATTCAGGCGTTACTTTGCGGAAATCCATAAATATCAACAAAACGAAACGAGCTCTCGTTTCGAACTTCGGCGAGTCCACACCTCCTGATGATGCCTCGTGTAGAGGCGAAACACGTGTCGTATCTTTGAACTTTGGTTTTCTGTTCGTTGACTCTTTGGTTTATAATATAGTAATATGTACTAAAGTTCTAAACTAAAGTTAAGTTAATTAAAACCTTTGTTTAGAAATCAAGCGGATTTATTACTAAATATATTTATATAATTTGTTGAGATTCTATATTCCTTATTCGGTGGTGGAGGTGTAGTGGAGATAGGTTGAATACATGGTTGTTCAGTTACGCCGAAGCTTCTGAAGTGATTGAGATAAAATCCGGTATGGGTAAACAAAGAGTATGAGCTAGTTGGTGGACACAGGCTCGGCGCATTATAGGCTATTTGCTATGCCGATACCGGTATAAGGAAGGAAGCTTCCATGTAGTTGCCACTACGCGGAAAGCAGCTAACTGTTCTTCTCAGAGTAACCTTCGGTATGGCGGCCCTTGGACCAGCTGACTCAGAGTCTTCAAATGTATTACGACTGGTTTCTTAGAATATTCGTCGTCTGAGTGAATCATATGTTTTGCTTTAGCTCGTCATCGATTACAATCATGACGATTGGCTTCGATCATTTACTAACGTAGGTGACGTCATCGTTCTAATAATAATTATCTGTAACCATCCTAGCCTATCCTAATAAAATATTATTTGATTCTGAACTCTAATTATTAATGAGAAATTTGGCCAACAAGGATGTGATCGTCTAATGGGATTTACTAATGTTGCACATAGAATAAAGGAGTTACACGAATGAAAACAGTTTTACTGAAATACATTTTATTCAAGTCAATTTAATACAAATTAGCTTAGGTATGTTTTGATTCAGAATTATAATGTACTAAAATTAACTCTTGGATCACCTATGAGGAAAATAGATTGGTACGTGTTGGTTGACCATATAGTGACAAATTAAATACTAACTAAAGTTAAATCATAATTTTATTAAGCTACCTACTTACAGGAAAACCGGTCCAATGATCGTACGTACTGTGAATCATTTAGATTACTCGGTCGTTGCCATAATAACTAATAAGACTTGGATCTGCCTGACTGACTGATAGACAGCCTACAGGCTAAACCAGTGGACGTAGAAACTTGAAACTTGAAGGAGCTGAAAGTGCTTAGAATTCGCGATGCAAACGAAGTTGCGGACGTCAGCTAGTAGTAAAATACTTACTGAGTATTTGTTTTATTAGGAACTACTTATTATTTTTTTCTATCAAAACTATACAAATAAATAAGGTAGTAGGAATTAATTGTATTATCTACAATAAGTACCCAAGGTGCCCAAGGCAAGGGTAAAGGTATTATAGTACCTATTCAGCCCTTCCTCCTCCTCCTCCTCCTTGCGTCGATATCCTCACTCCTGAGGGTCGTGACCTTTACGAAGGACTTTTGTGTGGATGGAGGATTCAGCCCTTATTCAAATTCAAATTACCTTCTACACTACACTATCGCACTGCGTTTGTTCATTTTGAGTATGAGGACAAAATTATACTCAATTTTATTTGTAAGGTATTATACATAACACAATGCTATTTCAATAGGTATTATAGGTAGGTACTTATACCGTTATTGATATATTTATATTTGTATTTTCCAGCAACCCTTTGGTTACAATAACAGGAAACATTTATTAGGTCGTTATTAATTAGTAGTTAGTTACGTATAATGCTTAGTGAATAGCAGATAAGCCAGTAAACTTGTGTTTGTTTCCTTCCCATGACTAAAACGGGCTTCATGGTAATTCTTTATTCTTTCGGCAAATGAATAGGAAACTATTTTATTATAAATAAAAAAAACCCAAAAAGTATAAGTATTTAGTGACTGAAATGAACGAACAAGTAAGTAAGAACTTTCATGCCCACTTGCACCAAACCTAAGCAATTAATTTACTCGCTAGGAAGAATTAGTAGCGACCTTCCTGGTGAGTAAAGTAATTAAACATACATACATACATACATTCACACACTCACACCCCTGCACTAGGATTCCCTGTGTCGCAGGTGGCATGGACATATACAAGACATCACAACATCCAAGACCCGAGAACAAACATTTGTGTTCGTCACAAATATTTGCCCCGGCCGGGGATCGAACCCGGAACACCAAGCTTCGAATTGCTTAGGAATTTTGTCAGTTTGGTGCAAGTAGGCATATTAAAGAAATTATGCACGTCTCTCCGCAATCACCGCCATACGATATATTTGGATATTGTCAGGATTTTTTGAGATCAAGATTATGATTATTTTCTTTGTCCAACCAAAGTTATCCATAAAACTAAATACCTAGATATCTACTCCACCATAGCCTATATTACGAATGGATAAAATATGTTCTAAGTACTAAGTTCGTATAGAAGTGGAGATACAACCTAATAAGTCTGTGTAACATTTCTAGGGTAATTTCCGCCCTATTTGACGATTACCTTCGCTAGGCCGATCGGTCAGCCAGAGCAGTTAGCCATCTAGCTGAATCCGTATAAGGCCTAGTTCGTTGAAGGCGCGGCGGGCGTACAAACAGCGGACCTTTTTGGGCGACCACCGAGGTGGAACCTTGCGCTTTGTATACAGATGGCAAGTTCCATAAACCCTATTGGATTTCAATGTTTATGGAAAATAGTGGAACTTATTGGCTTTATTAGCACTTGCTTTGCTGTATTAGTTAGTACCAATACCAACCTAATAACTTTGTTAATAAAGAGACACTTGTACTATACTTATGATTGTATAATTGTAAATGTACATTATTTATAATTAATAAATCTGCCACTTTATAATAGAATTTTTAATAAGTATGTACTTAGGTTCATAATAATATTTAGATTTAACTACATACTAAAATAAATACTTACCTAAAAAACCGAATGGATTATAAATAATTAAAATAATATACCTAAGGTTGCCTGGAAGAAATCGCTTTTAGCGATAAGGCCGCCCATTGTAACCTCTTTTATTTTTGGTTGTTTAGCATAAGTTTTTGTTTCAATGTGTATGTTTCTCCGGGGTTTACAATAAAGAGTTATCTATCTATCTACCTATTAAAAATAACCATGTCGGTCGATGTCTCCACCAATAGAACAACGTACCCAGAATGGTGGCGGCATTGCCACGTTGAATGGCAATGCTTATTCGCTGTGCAAAGTAAGAGCCAGCATTCTGGTCGGGTCGGGAGATGAAAATAAAATATATGGTCATAGAACGAACTTAAAACATAGGAAAGCACTGAAAAAAGTCTATGTAGGTATGTGTGTGAGGTCCACAACCACATCCGACCCTTGGATACTTGTACGTGAGGTGAAAATAAAGTACCTACTTACTTGCCTAAGAATGGTAAAAAAACCTTTAGCTGCTTCTGCCAACAAGGAAGTCAGTTAATGTAAGGTTTATTATAAGGTTACAGGTAGCACCATAATAAACCAAGGTTCTTGCTGTTGATGCTATGAATTTGTTTTGTGTCGGTCAGAGGATATTTTAGACTCGAAACGTTGTAAAACTCGAAACTGCTGCTCAGCAGGTAAGTACAGTAAGGATAATATTACAGGATAATTTTGTAATGTCCTCTGATTCGCTATTATTGATTTTCCTGGTAAGTATAAAGCTATATTATAATTTACAGTGAAACAAACGTATTCGTTGATTTGATACTGCTTCTATTATTAATGTAAGTAAGTACGATAATATTTTCGTTATCAGACTCATACATACCTAATATAATGAAATTTAAGGTAAGAAAGTACCTAGGTAGGTATAGGTAGGTAATTATAGGTATGTCTTGATGAGATTTACTTTTTTCGATCAGTGCCTAATTTATTAAGTAGGGAAGTATATTTTTTACAATATATTGGCAATTTTTTTTTTTTTTTTTTTCTATATATGCTTGCGTTTGACCACCATCTCACCTGATGGTAAGTGACGATGTGGTCGACGATACAATATATTGGCAAATTGATAAGGCGTGCGTTTTGGACTGAAAGATCTCTGCTGAATAGTTTACATTTACATATTCCTGGGGTGTCGGTGAGTGTTGAATCAGGTTGAATGCTAAACTCGTACATGGAGTCTAGACTAGACTAGTCGACCTTCAAGGACCGGGTTCATCGAAAGCACCTGAAGTTTTTCTCGCCCTTCAAAGATAGCATTTGTTTAAAAGGTTCTTTTATTTATTTGAGGTAGATTAACGTAGGTAGTCATAATGTAATCTAATAATGATGTTACAATTAAATAGGTTCATACATATCTATTTAATTTAAATTAAGCACTTGTGTTATGATCTTTCTAAAAGTAATTGCTAAGAAACTTTGACAGTACTTAGGTATAGGTAGTGTAAGCGGGCATGAGTCACATTTTACCACTAAGTAGAGTACATCAATGGATTTAAATGTAAAAAAAAAAAGTGTGCATTATAATAAATAACCGACCGGCGAAGGTTCGAAAACATGTGTCAAGTGCACGAAAGCCTTTCACCACACTGGGTTGAAAGAACTAGTGACACGATAGGAAGAAGACCACTAAGTAGTGGCGCAAAAAAAACTTACAATAGGTAGTTGCTTATTTGATAACTAATACTTACATGAACGAGTCAATACTCCTCCAAACATCGATACACAAAATAAATAAATAAGTAAATCTTCCTCCAAAACAAGCATCCATCCAATTAAAATGAGTCTTCAAAATAACTTGTGGTGCCTTGACCTCGGTTATCCGTTGAAATTTGAATTCAAATAATGAAATACCTACCGACTGACTGGCTAATGTAGCCAGGCCATACCCGAATTACTTACGTAACCGACAGACTTGTCTAACGGATGCTAAGTTTGTGGCTAAGTGTAGGTAGGTACCTAACCTACTTGTTTGTCTAGTAGGGGCAGAGACTAGTAACTAGTCTCTGGTAGGGGCATTTGTAAGTTGTAAGGCGCGGGCGGGGCGGGAGGAGCGTACAACTCTTGGCAAAGAAGTAAGTAAGTACTTGGAGATTTAGTGATACATATACATGATTTATCTGATAAGGTAAGTAAGTACCTACAATCCTTTCATGAATACCTATCATCAAAGAAAGTATACCTACCTAGGTAAAGTTGTTGTATTGCATCGACATATATGTGTAAACACAGTAACTCAATATTGTATTAATACTTCGATTCTTGGCCGGGACAGAAGCGCATTGCAATCTCTGTTCCCATGAAGATGAAGAGATCTCGAGAAAGTGCTTGTAATGAAAAGAAAGTACCTACCTGGTGAATGTGAACACCAACGGAACGTTATGAAAGTATTCTCATTCAAGGAATCTGCATAGGTACTTATTTGACATTGATTTTTTTAGCATTGGTTGAGAGGTTGAAAGGTTTTTTTAGGTTCTTTACATAAACGAAGGAATTTCGCGCAGATTTAAAAAAAAAATTGTATATAAACGAGGGCGCGCGGCCGGTGGTGATGGCGGGGCGGGCGAAGCGCGGCGCGGAGCGTTGCTATTTTTCATAGAATTTAAAACATTTTTTAATTGCTGCTACTAATGGTTTTGATATCGATGGTTTTGATGAATAAAAACAGCACAAGGTAGGAAATGTAATTATTTAATACTACCACAGAGTACCTACACCTACTACTTACTATACTTAGGTTTAAACTTGCTCTTTACTCTTCACTCACGCACGCAGGCATGGTCCACGTTCACGTAGTGGTTATATTCTCTTTGGGCGGGCATGCATGGTATGGTAGGGTAGGGTATATGGTATGGTAGGTTAACTCAAGAAGGCTTGGGTAGACTAGTTAGACTACATTTTGAACGATGGTGCTGCCATCTTTTGAGATTTTTTGATTGAGTTACAGCAAACAACGGCATCTAGTGACACATTTTGTTATAGCCTGCGTATCAACTAGGCGAGAGCTTGCTGGAAAATTAACTAGATGGCGCGTACAAAAAGTTCATAATTCACGAGTCAGTCATTCATTCAATCAGTCAGTCAAAATACTTTTTTGATAGGGCAAGTGTGATTGAAATGTCAAAGTAATGAGCCAATCACGTTTAAGATTTTTTGCGCCATCTGGCGACAAACGTCAAAACCTAATAAAAAACAATATGGCCGCCTTCATTTGTTGTAATTTGTGAACGAGAAGTGGGAGAAGAAATAAAATTATTGACACGATAACAGTAAAACATGGATTTATTGAAATGTTATTGTTAATCAGAAGACTTGATTTACATTCTTTGATTTTTACAACGAGTGCAGGTGAGTGTTTTTATTGAGCGTTTTGTTTACAACGTGTGAAATATCCATGACCTTATTTTGTGAAGCGGTACTCTCGTTGTACCGTTAGACGGGGCGCGTGGCCCGAGCTCCGAGAGAGTGCCGCGCTGCCGCGAGTTGGCGAGGGCCGCGCAACCCCTCCTCTCGTTTCCTGGCGCGTTGGTGGAAGGGAAGTCGGGAGCGGGAGTGATTCACGGTTGGAGGGGATCACCTTGGTGGGGATGCGTGACATTCTGTCATCGGTCGAGAGGAACTGGTAGGGGTGAACAACCTCCGATCTCTGCTGGGTCCGCCCACTGTCATGTGGACACCCTCTCAACATAGTCTTTAAGAATCTTTAAGGGAAAATGCACTAAATGGCTTCAAATTGCGTAACAAAGCCATACGGTTCGTCCATTTTGATTGCAGTTTCTTTGTCTTGTCCATTTAGACTGCACCATTACATTTACTCAAGTGTAAATGTAATAAACATGTTTTTTGTTCTTATTTTTGTAAATGTTTAGTTACAAAGAGGTATTTGTTTATACTTACCTGAGATAATATTAAATCAGTGCTCCTATAAATTCACAAAAATAGATTGAGGTCATTGACATGCTCCGATGACCTTATTTCAACTTTCTGTTACAAACTTTCAAGGTTTTACACAGATGTTAAGTTAACACATTTCTAAAAATACCTCGTTTGCAAAGACAAGAATGCAAGGTTAAATGAAGTTCTAAGAACTTGATTCAATAGCAGAATATTAATTTTGAAATAAAAAAAACCCAGTCGCTCATTAATTTATCCATATGCCCATCCTTTTTATATTGATTAAATACTAACAAAAATGTATGTAGTAAGGCCTTTGCCCCACAGTGGGACTATTCAGGCTCACAATAATAATAATGTAGTAAGTAATGTAGATAATGCAAATAGATAATCAGCCTATAATTTTTCCATTTCAAGCCATCTCGGATAAAACTCGGATAATGCAAATTATTACAAAAAATCATATATAGGTAGTACCATAGTTTTAATTCATTATTATACTCTTCAAAAAAACTCTTCTTATAACTACTAAAAACTTTTAATTGGCAAAAAACTAACCGCTAAATAACTCCGCTGAAACAAAACAGTCTCAAGCAACGTTCCCACAATCATTGAACCACAACCACACCTGAGGCTTGTGAAAGTACACAAAGAGAAAGTGGTACCTCACGACACATCCACATACAGAACTGCGCCAGTATGTACAACTCGTCGGTCGACTATCGAGCCTGCATAAAAACTTTCTTTAACCCACTTTCTTGTCAGTGGTCTCTCGCGATCATCTTTCGCCTCTCACTGCTGGTGAATTAATTTTAGTGTTGTGCCGCGCGTGTCGGGTGGTGGTATGTGCCCTACCATCGTTGTCCCAGGTCCCGCCGCGGCGGTGGTGGGAATACGACGGGTGTGGGGATAGCCCCGATCCAAGTGTCCAACTGTGGGTGTTCGATTTTGTTTTTCTCCCGACGCAGCGATGTGCGACATGCAGGAAATGCCTCGAGATGATGCTTGGTACGAGAATTATTAGTACATAATCAGTGTTTTCGCCATTTGACATTTTAATTTTGGCATGATAAGCATTTGTCGTGCTTCAATGAGGTCACTAGATAATTCGTTGCGGAAGATGACGAAATAACAATAAAATGTAGTTGTTTCCTACAAGGCAATTGCCTACTACTTAGGAATACTTACATCATTTTTTATTATTTATCATCTGGCATACTCTGTTTTTTTTATTTATCAGTAATACGCTGCGGATATGTATGTAAGTAAAGTAACTGCTTTGTTAGATGTAATTATTTGACTCAGTGATATACCAACAAGTGTTTTACTTTCACTTTTATGTAAGATCTTAATCAAGGAACTTTCCTATTTTCTAAATCCATATTGAATAAATTAATAAACAAAATGTTAATGAATTCACTAATTATTCTCAAGTTCTTTAACGACGACTTTACATATCCAAATAAATTGCTTTTCCAGTATGTAAAAGCCAAACAGTATGTTATCTATTTTGGTAATGCTGTAACGTGATAAAAGGTATATCCACATACACATACATACAAAGAAAACAAACTTACGTACCTACCTCAAAATATCCACCTTATTTTCTTAAAAAAATGGCACACTTCATCATTCTCATCTCAACCCATTTACAGTAGGCGCATCGAGACTTTATGCTGCATAGTTGTAGAAATTTTCGATTCGGAAGTCCCGGTGAGCCTATGTACCTCTGCCGGGTAGTTAGGACGTACCTCAAGCTCTGTACAGCTTAGCGCTCGGCGAAAGCGGAGGGGTGCTCTGCGCAAGTGTAAAGTCGCGTCCTCCCGCCCAACACATCTAAAAATCGACTTCTGCGCATTAAACTGTGAAAATACCTGTACCCATTCTCCCCTTTTCTCTCATTCCCAGTTGGGTGAGATCATAAAACAAGCATAAAAAACAATTTTTCATTTCATGAAATACTGGCGCAGTCTACAGTTCATAATAATGATGATGGTTTACTGTATATTAGCTAGTTACTTACAACCTTAAATGTATATCTGTGCTTACAAAATATAGCCCCAAACTTAGCAAGCTTATACTATGGGAACTACAAAACTAAAATAATACTTTATCTACTTTTTATTGTAATTAAATTAATATGATACATAGAAAACACCAGACTCAAGACAAATATCGGTGTTTATCACACAAATGTTTATCCTGAAGTAAACATCGAACCCAAGACACCGGCGAATCAGTCTAACACACTTCCCACTCAACCATCCGTGTCGTCAAAACCGATAACATAACAGTGATGAAGAATCTCGCAATCTGTTCAGTACCGTCTTTCCAGCCATCCATACAAACTTTTGCCTTTACTAGATTTTAAGAGGATAGATGTGGGCTGTAACGGTAGTAGAGGGCAATGGAACGCAGTATACTTGGTATCAAGAGGACCGATCGAGTCAGAGACATCATACTGCGTTTATTAACTGGCCTTGCCGACGTAGGCCAGAAAACGGCCAGGCTTAAATGGGATTAGGCGGGGCATGTTAGCCGCATGTACCCATAGAGGTGGGCAAGACTAGCCACTCTCTGGATACCTGAAGATGGGCGGTGGGGCGTAGGGGTCGGCCGAGAAAGCGTTGGAGGGACGATCTAGACGGATTCGAGAGGGAATGGTGCGTGGCCACAAAAGACCGCGACAAGTTGAAGGATTTTGGGAGGGATAACCCAGTAATGGGACACAGTAGATTAAAAAAAAATTTAGGCGGATGATGATGCTGATGATAAAGAGGATAAATAACAGTATTCTTTCGTTTGCAGTGAGGAGGAGGACGATATGAATTTCGCCGCGTTCTCCGCGGTGGGAGGCTCAGGCACGCATTTCGTGACCTCGGGCGGGCAGATGCCGGGCTCCAAGATGCAGCAGAACATGGTCAATAACGGCAGCAATATGCCCCAGGTCAGGGCGCTCAAAGCTCTTCTTAGGGCTCTTTCAATTTAGACGTTTCGTGTCGGACCGCTGCAGTGCCGAAGCGGTGCGTTTGTCGTGCGGCGCACGGACGGTCATTTATTTTCATACAAAGCGCACGGTGCGGCAACAGTGCGGCGTCGTTACGTCTAAATTGAAAGAGCCCTTAGACCTTCTTCTTCTTATCGTGTCAGGCTCCTTTCGTGAACTTGACACATGTTTTCCAACCTTTTAGGTTCTATGACATGCCGGTTTCTTCACGATGTTTTCCTTCACCGATAAGCACGTGTTTTTAATGCACACATACATAGATTTTTTTGAACAGAAATCGATCGAACCTATGACCTTCGGATCGAAAGTCGAGGCACCTCCCACCTTTTTTTCCTTTTCCTTCCGGTTTTTATACATTAAGGCTAATCCTCAAGGCAAATTTCCATACAAAATGTTTCAAAGTTAAAATTAATACTACTAATTTAAAAACACGTATAAAATCTAAATCAAAGTATATAACCTTACTAATTTTTGTTGACACAATTGGAAAACATAGACGAAACGTGTAAATAAATTACTATACGGCGTACTTTTTGAGTATTTGTCCGAAACATTTTGTATGGAAATTTGCCTTGAGGATTAGCCTTAGAGTTCTGATATAACAAAGATTAAAAAAAAATAACAACCGAAATTATAACTACCATTTTTTGAAGTCGGTTGATAATAAATTTGTTTTTTAAACGCCTAATTTGTATGTCCAGGTGGTAAGTGTGGTCGGCGGAGTGAGCGAGGGCGTCCAATACAGCGGGATCCAATCCGCGCCGCAGTTCATCTCCGTGCCCATCACCCTGCCAGGAGCCAAACCTGGTAACTATCAGTTCTTATCTTATAATAAACTATAGTTGAATAGCAACTTTATTTGAGTTGCAAATTAACAAGATACCTTTCTTAGTACGTGCCTGCCTACACTTCTCGACGACCAAACCCTCCAAATTTCAAGTCTCTACGTTCAGTGTTTAACCTGTGTGTTGTCTGTTAGTCATTAGGTAATAAATATTTTTTGACATTTCACACAATGCCATCTATATATACATTTTTTTTAACCTTTTATTGTGTCCCACTTTTGGGCAAAGGTCTCCCCCATCCCCTTCCACTTTTTGCTTTTTGCTTTCGCTAGCCGCCTCCCACCAATCTGCTTGGTAGGCCTCGATATCGTCACGCCAGCGTCTCTTAGGCCTGCCTCGGCGTCGTCGCCCATATACATATATACTTTTTTTTTGTAAATAGTCTAAACTCATTGCTTTAACATTGCATTAACTTTTTATGAGTTTTAACCGAAAGTTAATCAGTCAAAATCGATATTGACTGAGAACGTTGGTCAGAACCAATATTGACTGGAAAAACTTGAAAAAAATATCGATTTTGACTGCTTTTCGCGGTCAATATTGGTTTTGACCGGCAATGAGTTTTAACTGTAACACATACATGGATTAAATAAACTGACCCAGACTTAGGACAAACACCGATGTTTATCACACAAATGTTTGTCTTGAAGCGGGAATCGAACCCGAGTCTTATCATATAAGAAGAAGTGTTTAATAAATACTTAATCCTTATTCCAGGTGATCCTCAACCAATGGTGCAGATCCAGGTGCTAAACCCGGGTCTACTGCAGCAGCAGCAGAAGTATCAGATGCAGATCCCGATACAGGGCTTCTCGCAAGGCGGCGCGATGCTCACCGTCGCGTATTCGCCCGATAGCACAGACGCTGCCGGCTTGCAGATGTTGAGTCAGAATACGCTCTCTGATAGTAAGTTTTATTAGGACTGTAGCTTGTTCACACGGGTTGCTTTCAAGAAGTATAATTTTTCAACTGACTTTTTAAATACAGGAGGTTCTCAATTCTGTTGAATGTTTTTTTTTATATGTTTGTTACCTCAGAACTTTGTTCTTTATAAACCGATTTGAAGATGATATAAATTTTATCAAAATCGGTTCAGTAGTTGAGTTTTAAATCAAAATAACTGAAAAAAAAAGTCGTTGAAGTGAAAAAAAGTGTGTATTTTGACTTCTGTCTTCTCTGTGACTTGTCAGAGGTGCCTACGACCACTAGAACAATTCGATTGAGGTCGGTTGTCGTATTATTTTGTAAAAACCTTGATTATCTTTTAAAATAAACATAATTTATTTTTAAATAGACTGGACATTCATGTAGCGTATTATCTATATATTCGTTTCCTGAGTTCCTTTCTTATTCCGTCCTTTCACATCTTGACGGACATACTTGTCTGTGTGTTGTCTGTCAGTCTGATCTGAACATAGACTTTTATTATATTATATTAATATATTAAAGCCTCGATGACGCAGGCCTAGTTTACAAGATACAAGCCAGCGAGTTCGTCGTAGCTTGTAAAGTAGCCCCGAGTCATCGGCTTTTTTAACAATCTGCTAGTTGATTATCCTTCCGGACGAGTTTTTAAGCTCGCCGACTAGTAGCTCGTAAACTAACCCCGTGTCATCGACGCTTTACGAAATCTCGGACACATCGGTTTAGTAGTATTGGCGTGTTTCAAGAACAAAATTTTATTCTCACAATTTATAATATTAGTAGGATAAATTTGTCCTTGTAAAAATCTTAAAAGCTTGTATTTTAATTTACTGAAATGCCGTTTTTCTTTTAGATATGCAAATAATTAACACGCTACCACAAGAGTTATTGGTGCAACAGAATCAGGAGGAAGAAAAGACCCAGATCCCTCAACACCAGGTATAATAATGGATCCATATTATTTTGAATGTTTGTTTACTTCAATGGGTTCCCATCGAGTAACAGTGTTCAAATGACACATGGTCGAGTGACAATTACGTTTGACTGCCACCCTGGTGTCGCGGGTTCGATTCCTGTATTCACACAAACAGTTGTGTGACAAAAATGTTCTATAAACACAAGCTCTAATCAGAGTTTGTGTTCTAATAATAAAATAAACCGCAAATATCAATTCCTTAAAACTGATTGAAACACATAAAAAAGTCTGTTTAGTTGAATCACTGAATATAATTCCGTTTAGTAGATAGAATATTCTAATGTATCGCCTTAAAATAAATCAAAACAAGTAATAAAAAAAAATAACAAGGGCGGTCTAATTGCTAGATAGCAGATAACCGTAGACGACATAATAATTAATAATATTATTATTAAGAGAGAAAAAAAGTTAAAGATAAATTAGTAGCTAGTTTAGTTGTTTCCGAAGTTCCGAAGTTGCATCGTTTGCGTGTAAACAGCATTATTTTATGAGTAAACCATGATTTCAGCTGATCATAACTCCTAACCAGCAAATCATAATCAACTCTACTGATGACTCCAAACTACTGAACAACAACACCACGACTAACAACAACAATGACGACGCAGCCACCATCGTCATCAAGGAAGAGTGCGAGGGAGGCGGCATCGATGACGTGAGTTGACATAACCTAAACCGTCGATGTATTCCTTTTTCTTGACGACACCGATGGTAGAATGGCAAGTGTATTGGACTGCCACGCCTGGTGTTGCGGGTTCGATTCCCGCTTCAGGACAAACATTTGTGTGATGAACATCGGTGTTTGTCCTGAGTCTGGGTGTTTTCTATATATTATATGTATGTATTTACAAAAAAAAGTATATAAGTATTGTATCAGTTATCTAGTTCCCATAGTACAAGTTCTGCTTAGTTTGGGGCTAGATGACGTTGTGTGAAATGTCCAAAATATTTATTTATTTATTTATTTATATTTGTTTCTAGGTTTAATTTGATCTCTTGTTTAAAAAGTTACTTGTTATAATATGTGATCTTGCGTGGTTTAGTGTATGTACCTATTTTTCCGACACAATGTAAAAATTGTTTGAGAATAAATGAAATGAAATGAAAATGATCACACACACCTATTTTACACGCTACAAGCCAGCGAGTTCGCTTGTAGCTTGTAAAGTCGCCCTGTGTCATCGGCGTTTTTACAATCTGCTTGATAAATCCTTCCCGAAAGCTAAAACGTCGATGACACACGGCTTTTTACACGCTACAAGCCAGCGAGTTCGCTTGTAGCTTGTAAAGTCGCCCTGTGTCATCGGCGTTTTTACAATCTGCTTGATAAATCCTTCCCGAAAGCTAAAACGTCGATGACACACGGCTTTTTACACGCTACAAGCCAGCGAGTTCGCTTGTAGCTTGTAAAGTCGCCCAGAGTCAGCGGCGTTTTTACAATCTGTTTGATAAATCCTTCCCGAAAGCTAAAACGTCGATGAAACACGGCTTTTTACACGCTACAAGCCAGCGAGTTCGCTTGTAGCTTGTAAAGTCGCCCAGAGTCAGCGGCGTTTTTACAATCTGTTTGATAAATCCTTCCCGAAAGCTAAAACGTCGATGAAACACGGCTTTTTACACGCTACAAGCCAGCGAGTTCGCTTGTAGCTTGTAAAGTCGCCCAGAGTCAGCGGCGTTTTTACAATCTGTTTGATAAATCCTTCCCGAAAGCTAAAACGTCGATGACACACGGCTTTTTACACGCTACAAGCCAGCGAGTTCGCTTGTAGCTTGTAAAGTCGCCCTGTGTCATCGGCGTTTTTACAATCGGCTTGTTGACAATCCTTCCCCAAAGCTAAAGCGTCGATGACACACTGATTTTTTACACGCTGTACTGTAGCTGAAGCTGGGTGGTCCACATAGTGTAATGTCCCTTTCGCGAAATGTCCCGCGTGCTCATAATGGCCCATTCTCAAATGGCCTATACTCAAAATGGCGCATTCTCAAAACGGCCCGATTTTCGAAACAAATCGAAATGAGTTCGTATTCTCGTACTTGATCTTAGATTAAAACTCTTTAGTTTCAAAAATGTTTAGTCATTATAATCAAAACTGCATTTTGCGGTTATCGAGATAGTAGTTTTCAAAATTCATAAAAAAAATCACATAGCGCCTTAAATGTACCTTGAGGGCATTTTACGAAAGGGATAATTCGCGAACAAGGCAATTCGCGAACGGGACGATTCGCGAACGGGGCATTTTACGAAATGCTTACGTTTTTAGGAGCGGAACATTACGCTCCAAGATGTAGCGCCAAGGATGATGATAAAGAGTGTTTTGTTTGTCAACAGGAAAGCTCGCAAGGTACTGAAACCAGCGAAAGTTCGTCTTGGGCAATCTCGAACAGTCAGCAAGACCTCGTCAAGTACCTCAACAGTTTACCGCCTAAGGTACATAACATACTTCTTGTTTTCTTGAATTCTAGTTCTGAATTTACATAAATACATGTTAGCTTCTGCGGTGACTTCGTCCGAGTTGACTTTATTGGGTAAGTAGTTTGGGTAACTTTTCAAGTAAAAGGAAAATTGAGGAAATCGGCATGTCATAGAACCTAAAGTGTTCGAAAACATGTGTCAAGTGCACGAAAGGAGCCTCTGCGAGGCGCACTTGAAATACTTTTCTCACACTGGTTCGAAAGATCTTGTGACACGATAAGAATAAGAGAAGAGATAGTTTTCATACAATATCTAGACGCGCCACTATGTCACGTTAGTGGCGCTGTACCTGCGCGTCTAGCCACAAGCGCCACCGTGGTGCCACAGTGGCGCTTCTTTGAGCCTCTAATTTGAAGGCGCACTTATAATATCTGTGAATTCAGGTATATGATAATAGCCTGATTTCTAAAGAGCTTATTTGCAAAAATAATTCTAATAGTTAGTGAGGGTATCCAACGGCATGATATTCTATGTAGTTTTACCATTGTAATACCTAGTTAGACTAAATGGATTCACCTATATGTGTGAATCATCATAGTATATCTACTATTTTTTTTATTGGGTGACAGACAGGATTAAAATAGTTCTGTCTGTCCCCCCGTAACTGACAGGGGGACAGATAGAAATTTTTCAAATAATAAAAGTTCCTTAAGTCACTTTGTTGCTGAAAGGGGGACAGACATAACTTTTTTGGTTCATCTGTCACCCTAGGCGGACTAGCAGGGTGACAGATGGGAATAATTCTAATAAACTATCTCGGTGCAGAACACACAGTTTAAAATCACCCTGTATTGTTACAGCAAACGCAAACGCTTCCGCTTCAACTGCAGCAGTTCCTAAAACTGAACCCCAATTCGAGTAAAGAGGTGAAGAAAGAGCAACCTGAGGATATGGATGTGGAGGTAGAAGTGGAGGAGAATGGAGAGGTCGAGGCTGTTGCGGAGGCCATCATTGGCGAAGGTACTTCATCATAAATTACAATCATGCAGTTTTACTTTAATATTAAAAAAATAAAAACTGAAAAATCATCAAAATTAACTGAAAACTGTCGACATGAGGAATTCAAATCGGCTCTCTCGAATATTTTTTGCGCTAGTAAAGTAATCGCTGTTAGAAGAGGGGTGGGGTGACGTTCGTTCGTCTCGAAATGTCATTGGACTTCTTACTGCAAGCTTATCGAATTTTTTTCAATGGTACCGATAAAAAAAAAGGTTTAATTTAATCATAGGTGTGCGAGTAAGACTTGTGATTTGTGTGAGGGGTAATTTTAATAAATATGTGTGATGTCGCAAAAGACTACAAAAAAAACGGGTCAACATAATTAAAAACACATTCTTTCCAGATGGCTCACTGAGGATACAAAGCAAGAAGAAGAAGAAATACAAGAAGAAGCCACCTAAGCCCGCGCGGCCGAAGCCAGGGCAGGTGATCATAGCGACGGCGGTGGACGGCACGCCCATATATTGCTGCCCCGAATGCCAGATGGCGTATCCTGAGAAGGAACAGCTGGAACTACATCTGGGGGTGCACAAGATCGCGCGGCGGTTCATATGCGGCATCTGCGGAGCTGGGTGAGATTTTTTGTATTGGTACTTCGATATCAACAAATTATATAAATATATTTAGTAATAAATCCGCTTGATTTCTAAACAAAGGTTTTAGACTACTAGTTACTCTCGTTTCGAACTTCGGCGAGTCCACACCTCCTGATGATGCCTCGTGTAGAGGCGAAACACGTGTCGTATCTTTGAACTTTGGTTTTCTGTTCGTTGACTCTTTGGTTTATAATATAGTAATATGTACTAAAGTTCTAAACTAAAGTTAAGTTAATTAAAACCTTTGTTTAGAAATCAAGCGGATTTATTACTAAATATATTTATATAATTTGTTGATATTTATGGATTTCCGCAAAGTAACGCCTGAATCAATCAATTATCTTGGTACTTCGAGCCAGATTATTTACTGGTCCTTCGAGCCGTATACTATTGCGAGTGGGGCTGGGTGAGACTTTTTTTTGGTTCTTCGAGCCCGATGATTTACTGGTCCATGAGAAAAAAAAATGGTTTAGTACACGAAAGGAGCCTCTTCGAGGCGCACTTGAAATCATTTCAACACACTGGTTCGAAAGAACTAGTGACACGTTCTGAAGGCCTTCCAAGCAAATATTTATTTACATTTGCTTTGGCTCCTCTCGATCTTATTTACCACTATGATAAGATAGTTATCTTTGTAGCCGTTTTACTAGAGCTTAATAACGTTTTGATAATAAATAAAAGTCATAGTCATATCAGAGAGTTAAGGGTAATCCTCAAATCCGAATTCCATACAAAATGTTTCGGACAAATACTCTAAAAGTAAAATTAACCCTACTAACTTAAAAACACGTATAAAATCTAAATTAAAGTATGAAACCTTTCACTTTTTTTGTTCACGAAATCAAAAAACATGGACAAAACGAATAGTGTGAAGAAATAACTATACTACGGCGTACTTTTTGAGTATTTGTCCGAAACATTTTGTATGGAATTCGGATTTGAGGATTACCCTTAAAACTTAGACTAAACTGCGTGCACTTTCTTACAGTCTGAAACGCAAAGAGCACCTGGAACGACACAAATTGGGCCACAATCCGGAGCGGCCTTACGTTTGCGGCGTGTGTCGCAAGGGGTTCAAGCGGCGCGAGCATCTCAACCTGCACACCGTCATACACTCCGGGGTCAAGACTGAAATGTGCACCGAGTGCGGGAAAGGTGAGAGCAATTCGCGTTGTCGCTTACTGCAGGATGGAGGCTGAAATGTACACCAAGTGCGGGAAAGGTGAGAGTAGCCAGCACATTGCGTTGTCGCTCACTTCAGGATGGAAATTGAAACTTGCACTGAGTGCGGGAAAGGTCAAGAGGTAAGAGTAGTCAGCACCTGGCGTTGTCGCATACTTCATGGGACGCAAGCATCTTAACCTGCACATCGTCATACACTCCGGGGTCAAGAGTGCGGGAAAGGTGAGAGCAATTCGCGTTGTCGCTTACTGCAGGATGGAGACTGAAATGTGCACCAATTGCTGGAAAGGTGAGGGTAGCCAGTACATTGCGTTGTCGCTCACTTCAGGATGGAGATTGAAAATTGTACTGAGTGCGGAAAAGGTCAAGAGGTAAGAGTAGTCAGCACCTGGCGTTGTCGCATACTTCAAGGGACGTAAGCATCTTAACCTGCACACCGTACACACTCCGGGGTCAAGACTGAAATGTGCACCGAGTGCGGAAAAGGTGAGAGCAATTGGCGTTGTCGCTTACTTCAGGATGGAGACTGAAATGTGCACCGAGTGCGGGAAAGGTGAGAGCAATTGGCGTTGTCGCTTACTTCAGGATGGAGACTGAAATGTGCACCGAGTGCGGGAAAGGTGAGAGCAATTGGCGTTGTCGCTTACTTCAGGATGGAGACTGAAATGTGCACCGAGTGCGGGAAAGGTGAGAGCAATTGGCGTTGTCGCTTACTTCAGGATGGAGACTGAAATGTGCACCGAGTGCGGAAAAGGTGAGAGCAATTGGCGTTGTCGCTTACTTCAGGATGGAGACTGAAATGTGCACCGAGTGCGGGAAAGGTGAGAGCAATTGGCGTTGTCGCTTACTTCAGGATGGAGACTGAAATGTGCACCGAGTGCGGGAAAGGTGAGAGCAATTGGCGTTGTCGCTTACTTCAGGATGGAGACTGAAATGTGCACCGAGTGCGGGAAAGGTGAGAGCAATTGGCGTTGTCGCTTACTTCAGGATGGAGACTGAAATGTGCACCGAGTGCGGGAAAGGTGAGAGCAATTGGCGTTGTCGCTTACTTCAGGATGGAGACTGAAATGTGCACCGAGTGCGGAAAAGGTGAGAGCAATTGGCGTTGTCGCTTACTTCAGGATGGAGACTGAAATGTGCACCGAGTGCGGGAAAGCTGAGAACAATTATATTACTAATAGATCCATTATTTGAAAAAAACTATTTTCGAGATTTTGGTAGTTACGTTCATCTAGTTCTCACACCGCGAATTGGCATTGTCGCTTACTTCAGGATGGAGATTGAAATGTGCACCAAGTGCGGGAAAGGTCAAGAGGGACGGGGTACATCGCGTTGTCTCATACTTCAGGATACAGAATATTTTAATGTATTTATAGAATTATTGTGTGTAATTTTTAAGTTTATGTATCGTTTATTTGGCAGGTTTCTACCGCAAGGACCATTTACGCAAGCACGCGCGATCGCACGAGAGCAAGCGAGCGCGGGACGAGTCCAGCGTTCCGATGGTGTTCAAGGAAGACTCCGGAACCGCGGTCACCTCCAATATACTGCCAGAGATCACTATACATGTAAGTGTTGCAAACGGCTAGGTAGGCTGTTAGATTTTGTAGGACTGCAGCATTTTTTGGGTGTCTTTTAACTACTCTTGAAAACGAAAACCACGTCTCTTATGCAGTGACAGTGCTCTCGGCCGAGTATTCGGTACGTCGAGTGATGTAAGCTTTCACTGTCTCGTCTCTTTCCTGGTACGTGTGATCTAGGTATAACCAGTGTCAGAGGAGAGTTATGGCGTAGTCTAACATACAAAAAAAAACGAAAACCATTTTTTAAGTAATGCGATTTTTTTTCTATCATATGCATTTTTTTTTTGGGATAATACTTTTGGTGCATTACCTATAATTCAAAGATTAAGAAAATGTGACGGTGACACGTATTGTGATATTTATTTTACAGAAAGCTCTCTGAAGTGAGGAACTATCGAAATAAAATATTGTATGTATTACTTAGACAATGCATTTTTTTTATTTTGAAGATAACGTAGTAAGAGTAACACAAACTATAAACTGGTATATTTCTCTCCTATTAAGTTAAGTGTTACTGGTAGAGAAAATAAAATCCTAACTGTGACTCATTTAGAGATGACTCGATGGGAAACCAACCAAAATAAATAAATATATAACAACAGTAAAATACAGTAATTTTTTGTTTCTTTTTTGTAGCAGTAGTCTTCTGGACCTAGATGTTCTAAAGCAATTGGAACCTACAATGTTTGACGCTCATTTTATTTGTTATAGATACCGACAAGTTCCAACATCCAAACACCAGTGCAGATCAACATCCCGCAACATGTTGTATCCTCCCTCGCGGCGGCGTCCACCCAACAACAACAGAACGACACTCAAGCTCAGCTCGAGGCGCTGTTAGCGCAGCACTCGTGACCCAACGCTGACGATTGTGATGATGACACCGTCTACGTCATCGATGTCATCTAGATAGGTCAGACATCCATACAACACTTCGTCCACACAGAAACAACAGAATGACACTCAAGCGCAGCACTCGTGACCCAACGCAGATAGAGAAGATGACACCGTCTGCGTCATCGATGTCATCTAGATAGGTCAGACATCCAATGATCCATACAACACTGCGTCCACACAGCAACAACAGAATGACACTCAAGCTCAGCACTCGTGACCCAACGCAGATAGAGAAGATGAAACCGTCTACGTCATCGATGTCATCTAGATAGGTCAGACATCAATGATCCATACAACACTGCGTCTCCCAGCAACAACAGAGCGACTCTCAAGCGCAGCACTCGTACCCAACGCAGACTGTGACGATGACACCGTTTGCGTCATCGATGTCATCTAGATAGGTCAGACATCAATGATCCATACAACACTGCGTCTCCCAGCAACAACAGAGCGACTCTCAAGCGCAGCACTCGTACCCAACGCAGACTGTGACGATGACACCGTTTGCGTCATCGATGTCATCTAGATAGGTCAGACATCAATGATCCATACAACACTGCGTCTCCCAGCAACAACAGAGCGACTCTCAAGCGCAGCACTCGTACCCAACGCAGACTGTGACGATGACACCGTTTGCGTCATCGATGTCATCTAGATAGGTCAGACATCAATGATCCATACAACACTGCGTCTCCCAGCAACAACAGAGCGACTCTCAAGCGCAGCACTCGTACCCAACGCAGACTGTGACGATGACACCGTTTGCGTCATCGATGTCATCTAGATAGGTCAGACATCAATGATCCATACAACACTGCGTCTCCCAGCAACAACAGAGCGACTCTCAAGCGCAGCACTCGTACCCAACGCAGACTGTGACGATGACACCGTTTGCGTCATCGATGTCATCTAGATAGGTCAGACATCAATGATCCATACAACACTGCGTCTCCCAGCAACAACAGAGCGACTCTCAAGCGCAGCACTCGTACCCAACGCAGACTGTGACGATGACACCGTTTGCGTCATCGATGTCATCTAGATAGGTCAGACATCAATGATCCATACAACACTGCGTCTCCCAGCAACAACAGAGCGACTCTCAAGCGCAGCACTCGTACCCAACGCAGACTGTGACGATGACACCGTTTGCGTCATCGATGTCATCTAGATAGGTCAGACATCAATGATCCATACAACACTGCGTCTCCCAGCAACAACAGAGCGACTCTCAAGCGCAGCACTCGTACCCAACGCAGACTGTGACGATGACACCGTTTGCGTCATCGATGTCATCTAGATAGGTCAGACATCAATGATCCATACAACACTGCGTCTCCCAGCAACAACAGAGCGACTCTCAAGCGCAGCACTCGTACCCAACGCAGACTGTGACGATGACACCGTTTGCGTCATCGATGTCATCTAGATAGGTCAGACATCAATGATCCATACAACACTGCGTCTCCCAGCAACAACAGAGCGACTCTCAAGCGCAGCACTCGTACCCAACGCAGACTGTGACGATGACACCGTTTGCGTCATCGATGTCATCTAGATAGGTCAGACATCAATGATCCATACAACACTGCGTCTCCCAGCAACAACAGAGCGACTCTCAAGCGCAGCACTCGTACCCAACGCAGACTGTGACGATGACACCGTTTGCGTCATCGATGTCATCTAGATAGGTCAGACATCAATGATCCATACAACACTGCGTCTCCCAGCAACAACAGAGCGACTCTCAAGCGCAGCACTCGTACCCAACGCAGACTGTGACGATGACACCGTTTGCGTCATCGATGTCATCTAGATAGGTCAGACATCAATGATCCATACAACACTGCGTCTCCCAGCAACAACAGAGCGACTCTCAAGCGCAGCACTCGTACCCAACGCAGACTGTGACGATGACACCGTTTGCGTCATCGATGTCATCTAGATAGGTCAGACATCAATGATCCATACAACACTGCGTCTCCCAGCAACAACAGAGCGACTCTCAAGCGCAGCACTCGTACCCAACGCAGACTGTGACGATGACACCGTTTGCGTCATCGATGTCATCTAGATAGGTCAGACATCAATGATCCATACAACACTGCGTCTCCCAGCAACAACAGAGCGACTCTCAAGCGCAGCACTCGTACCCAACGCAGACTGTGACGATGACACCGTTTGCGTCATCGATGTCATCTAGATAGGTCAGACATCAATGATCCATACAACACTGCGTCTCCCAGCAACAACAGAGCGACTCTCAAGCGCAGCACTCGTACCCAACGCAGACTGTGACGATGACACCGTTTGCGTCATCGATGTCATCTAGATAGGTCAGACATCAATGATCCATACAACACTGCGTCTCCCAGCAACAACAGAGCGACTCTCAAGCGCAGCACTCGTACCCAACGCAGACTGTGACGATGACACCGTTTGCGTCATCGATGTCATCTAGATAGGTCAGAAATCAAATGATCCCTACAACATTTTGTCCACACTGCAACAACAGAACGCCACTCAAGCGCAGCTCGAGAAATCTTAACGTGCAACCTTTTCTTTAATAATATTGAATACTACTTGACACCCCCAATTTCGTTTGCATTGCAAATAAACAAAATTATTTTCGCCTACACTACTAGACAAACATATTCGCAAAATTTCAAGTCTCTGCGTCCAGTAGTTTGGCATGTACGTTCTCTGTCAGTTAGTCAGGCAAGACTAATGCCAACTTGCACCAAACTATCAAAGTTTTTAAGCAATTACTTCACTCGCTTGACAATTCTTAACAGTCTGAATTTGGGCCGTTAAGAACTGGCAAGTAAGAAAAGTAATTGCCTTTTAAGTTTTTATATGGTGCGTGCGTTCTTTAGCAACAAAATCCAAGATTTGTGTGTTAAGCCACTATTTAAGTGCCTTGAACGCCGTGAAAACTGTTTCCTAGTAATCTCTTAGCAAAAGTTTTCTCGTCTCGTCTTTAAATCGTTATCTTTTACAAGATAGGTTTATCCGTCTTGCCAATCGTACGTACAGTCGGGGACAGGAACGAATTTGGCATGGCAAGCGTTTATTTGGGCCTGTATCGCTTGAAGGTGTTGTAGATTTTTCTTTTATGGATTGATGTATGGCATAAGACCATTGTACCAACTTCAAATTCCAAATGAAACAATGAATAAATACTTATGGTACATTGTTTACACTGCTACACGGGTTGGCTATGCTGGACTAAAGGCCTATCCAAACATAGCAGTGCCGGCACGTGCCGAACCGTACAGTATCAGTGAAAATTAATATTGTTGCATACATTTCATATAAGACACCATTCGGACTGGTCAGTGTCAGTGACGTTCAGTGATGTCAGTGCTGCGCCGACCGAATGATGGTACCGAACGTGTTGGCACGTGCCGGAACTGTTGTGTGCGGATAGGCCTTTAGGCTTTAGGGGTTATTTTAGCAAAACCATGAATGAAGGGTGCTAGACATATTTTTGTGTTGGTCTTTTGGCACGTATGTAAGCAATATAAAAATAATTTGCGAATATAAATGTAAAATAAAGACTAAATAACAGTACCCGCCACATAAGAATGCGTGCGGTTAGTCATAAGATAATATATTTTTTATTTAAATATCCATAAGAATTATGATCAATCCCACGCTAATCGTCTTCCGGTAAACAATGTCCATTTATATAGTTAATTTTTCTAAGTATACTATCAGGTTTATTGAGATCGATTTGAAAATAGAATCTAGATTCCTCAGAATTCATTGTAAATATCATAATCACTGTGATATCATTATGTGTTTTTAATCATCTAAATGTACAGACAGTGTCATAGATAAGTATCCCCCTTGCATTATAATACCCAGCTTCAAATCCCTTTAAATCACCGTCGCGGCGAATGGAGAGATTATGCCTTTAAAAAAATAGATTATATTTGTATAACCGTATGTAAGCCTAAAAATAATTTTAAGTATTACATTTTTTGAAAGGATTTATAACTGTTTGTCTTGTGCAAGGGGGATACTTATCTCTGACGCTGTCTGTAAGTATATCAAATCAATATTCATATCAAAACTTATTTTTCTCTTGCATTTTATGTTGTAGTTTTCAAGCAGCCCAAAGGCATTTTACTGTTTGTTTGTGATATTATTCACATCTTCAATTTAATATTCATTTTTGTATTTTTTGCGAATAAAAAAAACAAATGAATCGATTAATTTGTGTTGAATAAACGTGTATGTTTTTAGGATGCACAAACATAATTAAGAACTCAGTTAGTTTTGTCTATGATTGTTTAAAAAAACATTAAATAAGCTTGTTCGTAAAATGTTCACATTCATTTAACGCATACTGTAAATGCACATTCATCGTCAGCTTTAAAGTAGAAGTAAAATTAAATTTCAAATGATATTTTTGTACTTAGACGATATAAATGGTGTTTAATATTTTTAATTTTAGGCTTGTGCGCCACTTCTAGGATTTTAGTTGTTAATGAGAATTATAAATGTAAATTAAGTAAGTACCATTTTTTTTGCAAATGATATTTCCATCATTATATCTGTTCCAATCGGTGTGCTTGTCATATGCAAGGTATAGGTATAGGAGGGTTTGCCGTAATCACCACGCTTGGGAGGCGGATTGGTGATCGCAGTGTAGATAGTCGTACGGACGAACTGAACGAACTGGACGACGCAATGTAGAACGGCGTCCCACGCGATGGACTGACGACATAGTTACGTTATGGAGAAGGCTCGAGACCGCTCGTCATGGAGAATCATGGGGGAGGCCTATGGCCAGCAGTGGGCGTCTAAGGGCTGGTATGATGATGATGATCTGTTCCAATTCAATCAAAA
Organism: Lobophora halterata; assembly: GCA_932526365.1. Lineage (NCBI taxonomy): Eukaryota > Metazoa > Arthropoda > Insecta > Lepidoptera > Geometridae > Lobophora > Lobophora halterata. The sequence continues at coordinate 8,788,622 of OW052012.1, forward strand.
ATTACTTCTTTGATTGAAGGTATAGCAATAAACGCATTGTGGAATTCCAATCCTTTTGACCCTAGACTTTTAGGATGCTTATGCATACTGCGAAGGGACTTATTCTTAGTGGTTGTACACTTGTGCTACCCTTTTAAGGTGCTTCAATATTTATACTTTTGTAAGTTTACTTAGCAAATAAGTTTTCATATTATTTTGTATATTTGATCGTGACGTTTTTGCCGAATTATTTTTTATTTATTATTTTTAAATCTCATCTACTTTATTTTTAGATTATGGTATCTGTAAAACTGTAAATTAGGTTATCTGTACACTCTCATGTGCTGCTTCTCTCTAGTTTAGTTAGATATGATTAGGATTTAGGATCAATATTTTTGTACTTTTCTTTTTTATTAAATTGGTAGTTGCAAGTATTACCTATAAGTAGATAAGACACTAGTATTATATGAATGTTGAAGTCTTAGATATAAACTTTTGTATGTTTTTAACTTATTAGTAATGAGATTAAAAATAAAACACCGATTTTTTCAAAATGATTTTATTTTCATTCCATTCCTATCCTACTACTAGTTCATTTAAGCCTGCTTGCACCTAACTTTCAAAGTTCTTAAGCAATTACTTTACTCGCTTGGCAGTTTTTAACGGTCAGGATCTGGATTGTTAATAACTACCAAGCGAGTAAAGTAATTGCTTAGGGACTTTGACAGTTTGGTGCAAGTAGGCATTAAAGTTACACTCTAAGTGGCATAATAACCAACCTCAAAAGCCTTCAAGGGTTCAGTCAAAGGGATTATAAAAATAGAATGAATCTCTCAATGGGGCTCGGTAAACAACAACACGGTGGCGTGCGGTCGTTCGAAGGATGGGGCTAGTTAGGTAGGAGGTACCTACCCCACACCATGCCTCCTACTCCTACTCTGGCAGTCTACGCACCTACAGATACGCGCGGCGGTATGTGTCGGCCGCCGCGGAGCCGCGAGTCGCCGCACGTGCGCCCCGGTTGCCGCCCCCGACCTCACTCCGCCGCTCGCTCCGCGCAGCCGCCACCCCAATGCGCACAAATCTCGCGCACCTCAAAGACACGCAAAAATCGTATTTCACCTACGACGAACCCTCAAAACGCAATGAAAACCCATTCTACCGGCGCCGCGAAGGTAACCACCTACGTTTCCGTCCGCGGTCGCGTACTCCCGTGCCGCGCGCTCCAGACCCCGCGCCCTCACGATGGAGTGGGAGCGAGGGCCGGTAAAAATAGAGCGTTAGAACGACTGGGGTGAGGCAATGGCGGGGGTTGAGTGCGCGCCCTGGGGCCGCTCCCTTCGCGAGGCTACCTGTCGTGTCGAGCATTCGAGCACGCGAGCCCGCGCGCGACACTGCAATGTTTACCGCGGTTTCAGGTCTGAGTCGAGATGAACTTCGCTCCGTTCTCGGGGCACGTGTCGGCGAACGCGCTGCCGACCATCCACCAGTTTGCTGCGAAGCTGGGGTACGACAACGCGGCGGGGGCTGCGCCCGCCGGCGTGGTGCAGGAGACGCGCTACCACAATGCGGGGAACAACGTGCAGTTCGCGGTGGGGCCGGCCGCGGGCCATATCACGGTGGAAGGCGTGAAGTTCCGGCAGGCGGAGAGCGTGGTGGTAGTGAGCGCCGCGCAGCCCGGCGCCGTCACGCTAGCGGGGCTGGCGCCCGTGCACGCGCCGCAGTACCAAAGAAAGCTGCCCTCCTTCGCGCGCACCTTCGAAAACGATATCAAAAGTGTCGAGATAGAAGGCGGTTTTGCCGTAAACACGGGAGTGAAGTACCAGACGATATCGTCTTCGACAGTGAACCTTGGGAACATCGCGTACGGCGGGCAGACGAGCTACGTACAGGCCGAGACCGTGCATCAGATGAAGGCGGAACAGAGGGTGGATAAACGCGAGTTTAGAGAGGAACTGACTCACGATGTGCTAGCGACGATGATGCAGCAACATCAGGGTAAGTACCTATTCCTTTAAATCTATCTAGGTGGTATGTGTGTGAATAAGTCGATAGTGGCCATGGCTGCGAAGCTTGCTGCTCCGTGTTCGGTCCGCGGCCAGAACGAAGATTCGTGTGATGAACACAAATACTTGCTCTCGGGGGTTGTGTCGGTGCGACACAGGGAATCCTAGTATGCGGGGTATGAGTGAGCGAGCGTTTAATATACACCATAAGTTTTTAATTACCAACAAAACTTAAATGGGCAATGCAGACTGGGTACTACGTTGTATCTGTGCCGTCAGAATTTTTGTTTACTACAAATTGATAGAGTGAGAGCGGGGCGAGTGCGGCGACCGAGCCGAGCTTTTGCGGGCTGGCTCGAGCTAGGTACCCGAGTTTGGGGACGCCGGCTGCCCACGTCCGTAGGAGAGTACACTTTGATACCCTACACGTGTTTTCCTTATTCGAATCCAGGGATGGCTGCAGTGCACGAGTGGCATGCACTGCAAGCGGAACTTGGGGTTGGCAATGTGCGTGAGGAGTAAGTGTTCTTTAAGATATCCCGGGGTCCCTCTAATGCGCAGAGGTCGGCTACCATGGGGTTTTATTCGTATGACTCCGACATGATCCGTCCGCCCTCCCCCAAGGGCGGTGAGCATCCATGAGGATTTACCCATGTAAAAAATAAATTAAAATAAAATGTACCCGAGTTTGCCAAACGATGAATGGAAAAACTCAATAATGTGTACCAATTGACGCAATGCTATATAAAAATTAGAGTCCGGTGTTGCTTGCAGTAACAGCCATCTGCGGCTAACTGCATTAAACGTCCATCCGAAAAAAAAGGCATTGAAAAGCGACTAACGGTAGCAGTTAGTATGTCCAAATTCTATCTTTAAAATTTTGAAAAAATTACAACTTTTTTTTCCATAATGTGTTTTCAATAACGGCAACTCATTAGATATGCGTATTTTTTTCTGGTAATTAAAAACTTGTGGTGTATGATATTTATTTTCGTACCTACAGTTAGTTAGTCAATTTTCTGTACGGTCTTATAATGTCAGTATTTGGCGTTCCAGTATCGCAGGCTCCTCTCCAGCAAGGCCAGCAATTGCTGCTGGTGCTGACGGAACCGAAGGACGCGGCAGCGCTGGCCCGCTCCATCAAGCAGGAGGGGAGGCAGGACCGCTCGCAGACAACGCACGAGTTTATCAGTAAGAGCATTACCTTTTTTTAAATTCTGTAATTCTTTATTGTATCTACCTATACAGGGCGTCCCACAGCTATGCCTTACGGGGAGGGATATTGTAGATGGAACATTTTACTGAAAGAAGACATTATTTATTATTTAAAATTCATGGTCGTCCTTTTATTTGTGACACTATGTTATTTAGCAAAAAATAATCTTTATGATGAAGCCTTTCGATCGGTATGATACAGCTACAGGTGATTATTTTTCTGGTGTAACGGGTTCGATTCCCGGTTCAACCATGTAATTATTTAAAAATCTATGAATGCAGTTTAAATTGTTTTTTAAATTCAAATAATGTCTTCTTTCAGTAAAATTTTCCATCTACAATATTCAAGGTACTTTCCCTCCATGTGGCATAGCCGTGGGACGCCCTGTATACAAACATGTTATAGTAGGTAGGTACATGGGTTACCAATTAGTTTCACTCGGGGTCCGTTTTAAGAAACGAAGTGACCATCGCGGTCCGCACAACATGTTATAGAAAGAAAAAAATATTAAACAAAAGTAATGGCGGAAATAACAAAGGTATTTTTTTACATATCAATCAGATAAATTAAATTTTTTGGAGTAAAATTGGTGCAAGCTATTGACATTAAGGTCGCTGTGGCTGCTATGACGAAAACAGATATGGGCGGATCACTCGGATTTGTCCCGCGCACCCCGCACGTGCACGACGACTAACAGAAACAGACATCGCGCGGCTTTGCCATTGCGTAAGGTCAGATTCAGACAATAATTTGAGTAGTTAGAAAAGTTTCGTGAGTAGGTACATATTTTTTTACAAAATAAATTTAGGATATTTATTGAATACCGACTTACTTACTGTTGCGGGCCGAAAAAATATTATCGTTCAACTCCTTACCTACCGACATTTAAACAAGTTATATTCAGAAAAAAATGCAATGGAATTTAACTAAGTACATAGTTTATTCAAAGATAAGTAATAATAAGAAGATAAGTAGGTACCTACCTAATATTAAGAAATACTACAGAACAGATTATTTTTTTACTAATCGATCGGCACTCAGTCAGGTCCATACCTACCTACTAAAAATTCGCAAAATGGATGTTTGTTCCTTAAAGTCTTGGTGTCTTGAAGTCTTGGTGTTTTCTATGTACTCTATGTATGTATTTAAAAAAAAGTAGAAACTCGAACTCGAAGTCTTGTATACGTACTCTTGCTCACGCTCCCGCTCCCGATCCCGCCCCGACTCGAACTCGAACTAGAACTCGAACTGGAACTCGAACTCACCCACAGAAAAAAGACCATAAAAGCCAAAAACACTTTTGGAGAGAGAACAACTGATTATATTATACCTAGACTAAAAAACCAAATTCCTCTTGAAACACACGACAAAATCACCAAAATAAACATTAAACGAATAATAAATCAGCTGTTTCAAATACAATAAAAACCTTCACGTACTCACCTAAATAACTAGAAACTACCTAAACAAATACTTACCTATATATCTACGACAATAACTAATACATATTAACTTCATAATAATATTCATTCTACCTACCTACAAGTTACAACTTACAGAATACACACTTTCTTTTTTCTTTTACACATTATTAAACCCGCTTACGCAACTATAAAGTAATTTTACAGTTAAACCTAAACCTATATGTATTAGGAGAACCAGCTTATATCTAGGACCAACCATTCGTGGCTTTTTAGATGTTTTGTTTAATCGTTATGTACTAATTTGTTATACAATAAAAAAAAAACTCGAGCTCGATCGCGAATTCGAACTCGAACTCGAACCCAAACCCGAACCCGACCCAGACCCGAACCCGGACTCGGACTTGGACTCTGACTCCCACTCGCACTCGATTATTTAATTTAATTTAATCTTCAACTTCAACTTCTTCAACTTCCCTGAACTTGTAACTTAAAACTTGTAACTCGTAACTCGTGATCGTAACTAGTAACTCGTAACTCGTAACTCGTAACTCGGAACTCGTAACTCGTTACTCGTAACTCGTTACTCGTAACTCGTACCGCGGCACTCGGAACTCGGAACTCGGAACTCGAGACTCGGGACTCGGGACTTGGGACTTGGGACTTGGGACTCGAGATCGGGACTCGAGATCGGGACTCGTAACTTGGAACTCGGAACTCGGAACTCAAGGCTCGGGACTCGAGGCCTGGGACTCGGGACGGGACTCGGAACTCGGAACTCGGAACTCGGAACTCGGAACTCGGAACGCGGAACTCGAAACTCGTAACTCGAAACTCGTAACTCGAAACTCGTAACTCGAAACTCGTAACTCGAAACTCGTAACTCCTCTAACTCTAACTCTGACTCTGACCTTGACCCTGACTTTGACCCTGACCCTGACCCTGACTTTGACCCTGACCCTGACCCTGAACCTGACCCTGACTCTGACTCTGACTCTGACTTTGACTCTGACTCTAACTTTAACTTTAGAGTCCACATGCCAGTACTCACTTTCAGCTCTCGACGATCCCATTCTCTAAGTTTCAAGTCTACGTTCATCGGTTTGGCCTGTAAATTGTCTGTCAGTCAGTTAAATCTGAGCCTCTTGTTAAATTTATGTTGTTTCACGCGCGTATCGACAATAAAGCCAATAGCCATCTCATTTGCATACATAAATAAATATATCTATGACGGACGTATTATCCAACATGTATGGTGTGAATATTACTTTAGAGAGTCAGTTTTCGTAAGATCGTCCCGTAGTCTGAAGCGTACTGAAGGTCCGAGCCTGGCACGCCCACTTTTATTCCAAAATTACGTATATTAATTCCTTGTCGCAAGAAAAACTAGCGTATCATAAAAAGCTTATTTTATTTTTTTCAACTTGTTTTCCCCTAGATAATGGCATAAAAATATATAATATATTTAATGCCGTTTAGGAGAAGAATCGAAAAAACCATTCAGAAACAGCTTTGTTTTGGTATTTTTTTTTTATATTCATTAAGTGAATAAAATTAATGTTTCTCTATGTTTTTCAAGATAAAAGACCAAATAATATTATAACATTTTTCTTTTTTTTAATTATTAACACCCCTTGATACTATCGCTTTTTAAACATGAGCATTTTGGCCACCCATCACAGATTACCAAGTTACAAATGCCCTATTAAGCTCTTAAACTGCTCTATTCACCATCAGGATACAGAGAGTAAATGCTTTCGCAATCCGCGAACTCTTTCTCGCTTGTTAGCTCATTACTTCGCTCGGCTATTTTCGAATTGACGTCAACAAAGATTATTCAGGGGATACATTTTTATTATAATGACGTACCCTGTAGTGCAAGTTACTGTGTTCTCGCGGTCCGCACAAAATACTTTAAAACACTTAAAAGTATACTGAAAAATAAAATACTATCTGTGTTCTTATCGTGCCACAAGTGCTTTCGAACCAGTGTGGTGAAAGGATTTCAAGTGCGCCTCGAAGAGGCTGCTTTCGTACACTATCTAATATCTACTATCTGTAAGTATAGCTAACTCGCCTACTTACCGTCAACATGGTATTCTCCAGGTATAGGCGATGTAACAGACGCTACGACATGGCAAGCGATAGGCCCTGGCGGAGTTGCAGAGTACCTCTCAGCGCTGCCATTACCGTTGCACCAGCTCCTGAAATACGCACCACCTGACTGCAAGCGAGAAGACCAGCAGACCATAGTGACAGCGGTCAATGCGAATGTTATCCCTGTTACCACCATCACGCAGGTCAGTTCTAGATCCTTCTAGTAAATAAGATTTACCTATCAACGCTGCCGTTACCGTTGCACCAGCTTCTGACTGCAAGCGTGAAGACCAGCCGACCATAGTGACAGCGGTCAATGCGAATGTTATACCTGTTACCACCATCACGCAGGTCAGTTCTAGATCCTTCTAGTAAATAAGATTTACCTATCAACGCTGCCGTTACCGTTGCACCAGCTTCTGACTGCAAGCGTGAAGACCAGCCGACCATAGTGACAGCGGTCAGTGCAAATGTTATCCCTGTTTCCACCATCACGCAGGTTAGTTCTAGATCCTTCTAGTAAATAAGATTTACCTATCAACGTTGCCGTTACCGTTGCACCAGCTTCTGACTGCAAGCGTGAAGACCAGCCGACCATAGTGACAGCGGTCAATGCGAATGTTATCCCTGTTTCCACCATCACGCAGGTTAGTTCTAGATCCTTCTAGTACATAAGATTTACCTATCAGCGCTATTGTTACCGTTGCACCAGCTTTTGAAATACGCGCCACCTGACTGCAAGCGTGAAGACCAGCAGACCATAGTGACAGCGGTCAATGCGAATGTTATCCCTGTTTCCACCATCACGCAGGTTAGTTCTAGATCCTTCTAGTACATAAGATTTACCTATCAGCGCTATTGTTACCGTTGCACCAGCTTTTGAAATACGCGCCACCTGACTGCAAGCGTGAAGACCAGCAGACCATAGTGACAGCGGTCAATGCGAATGTTATCCCTGTTTCCACCATCACGCAGGTTAGTTCTAGATCCTTCTAGTACATAAGATTTACCTATCAGCGCTATTGTTACCGTTGCACCAGCTTTTGAAATACGCGCCACCTGACTGCAAGCGTGAAGACCAGCAGACCATAGTGACAGCGGTCAATGCGAATGTTATCCCTGTTACCACTAACACTCAGGTCAGTTCTAGAATTCTAAATGATTATAGTACAGTCAGCTGCACAGACATGTATTCACTCCGAAGCTTTTACATATATACCTACCTATTATACTCTTACGTTTGCAAATACATTCTTCTTATCACAAGTAAGATGACTACATTAATTTGAAAATGCTTGCGTGCAGTTTTCTTTGCAAAATTAAGAGTAATATTTAAGTGTTTAAAGCTTGGGAGTGTATACATGTCTGTGCAATCTTTGGATACGCGAGAAACCTCGTTTACCCGACTCATGGTATTTATCGTCCTCAACTTTTTATCTTTCCTCTTTTCTTTCTTCTTCATCTTCCTCAACTTACCTTCAGTTGTATGCTTGCTTACTGGATGCCAGTATCCACCGGAAACAAAATCCTAAATCCCTCTATTCGGCCACCGCGTCCTCGAATCCATCTTGTACTTATTTGTTGCTGAGAAAATCCAAAGATAAGAATAAGAATAAGAAAACATTTATTTACTTACACATGTATAACATTAAAAAGAAAACACATTACAAAGATAAGAAAGATAAAAAAAAGTGTAAACAAAAAGGAGAGTCATTCAGCATTTGCCTCAGAAGTAGTGACTTCTGAGGCGCTGGTTTTCTGTGACCCCTGTACTTCCTGTACGAAGATTGCGGCAGGAGACACGCAATTTGGATTCTATAAAGATCGGGCATCGATTAGCAGTAGACTGCTATAAGGCTGATAATCATCAAACAATTATTATTGTTTTATTTATTACTTTAATTAAAACGGCTACAGCCAATTAAATTAACTAATGATACTAAATATATAACTAAAGATAAATTAAATTATAGATGAAATGTAATATCGAATAAAATAACATTGATAACAACTAATTTGGAGAATAAAAAATAATAAATTAATTAATTAGTCATTAATAATCATAAATTAACTAACCTAACATTAAGAGGATATGGGAAACTCTCAGAAATGACAGCTGCCGAATTGTAAGACAGTGATAGCGCAATTAGACACCTTACCCCGAGGGAAGAGGTTAGATATAGATTTTTGTCGCTCAAAAGTAACGGACGTAAGCGACAAATGATAAAACATCGCATTGCTTGAAAAGTATTGAATTTATAAAAACATCCTTTTACATTTATCTAAGTTCTGTGATTACTCACTCAATAGTATAAAAATAAACCGTAATATTCTCTAAATTCGGAGGATGGATGTAAATCAGATTATAAGAGGGCCCATTTCAATAAATAAATCTATCGAGAAAAGTTTCACCAATCGTGTTTCCGTCTCACATTTATTTAGATTATATCCTCAAGTACCTAATCACTGTATTAACATCAAGTTTGTAAACTGTACCGTTACCGAGTAAGAATGAAACGCAGCGACTCCAAATTTTCACATAGCCTCTTATGCTAAAATTTACCTGGTTAATTATATGATCCAACAATTTTTATTCAAGTAGGTGAGATTTTTCTAGGTGCCAGCGAATAGCGTGGTCGTTCAGACAGCGACGATCGTGAACCAAGCAGTGAATAACAACGGGAACACAATTGTGCTTACCAACAAGCCGGTGAAGAAGAGGAAGAAGAAATGCGGGAAGGAGAAGAAAGAACGACTCAAACCCGGCGAGATACGACTTACTACTGCGTTGGGTATGTTTCATTATATATCTACCTACTTTATTGCAGAGTTGATACTTAGATTTTTAATTATTACCTGATACTGGCTGCAATGCCTCTGTGTATTGCAAGGCTTATTCAAAAAAACAACAAAATAAAATGTACAGAAGGTGGGACAACCTAATAGGTATTTTAATCATCGTTATCAACTTGTAGCCGTTCAATGCTGAACGCAGGTTTTTCCCAATGCGCGCCACTAAGTTCGATCTCCGGCTCTTCTCATCCATCTTCTGCCCGCTATAGCGTGAACATCATAGCTTCAACTACCACTTGCCTTATATTTTAACCAAAGTTTTTTGTAGACTACCGCGGCATTGCACACATCGAGAAAATAATCAAAAAAGGTTTATGCTCGTACTGAGATCGAAATTATGTTGTATTTTCCAGATGGCAGCACTTTGTACTGCTGTCCAGAATGCCACATGGCCTACCCTGAACGAGGCTTGCTCGAACAGCACCTCCTGGGACACACCATGGAAAGAAGGTGCTTAAATACTATTACCTAATAATAAGTAAAAGTATAAGTATTAAGTACTTATTCTGTCAGTTATCTGGTTTTCAAGCTGTGTCAAATTTGGCGTTGTTTGGAATGTTTAACCTTTATGTTTATTTGATCCGATATTTTATAGCTTTTCGTAGACTTTCGCGATTATCACACATAGTTATTTAATTGTAACGGGTTTTTATCGCGCTCACCTCATATGTTTTTCTGTCCCGTGTCGTTTCGAATTTATTGCAACAGCCGTGGTCACGGGTTGACTGGCGTATTGGAGCTACCGTCGCGGTGTAATGAGGGAACTACCCTCATTTTGGTCGTTAAAAATGTTCGGTCGGCACACTACACTGACTACATCCGGACACTTAAGGGGAATCCTCAAATCCGAATTCCATACAAAATGTTTCAGACAAATACTCAAAAAGTACGCCGTAAAAAAGTGAAAGGTTTCATACTTTAATTAAGATTTTATACGTGTTTTAAAATTAACCCTACTAACTTAAAAACACGTATAAAATCTAAATTAAAGTATGAAACCTTTCACTTTTTTTGTTGACGAAATCAAAAAACATGGACGAAACGAATAGTGTGAAGAAATTACTATAATACGGCGTACTTTTTGAGTATTTGTCCGAAACATTTTGTATGGAATTCGGATTTGAGGATTAGCCTTAAGCGGTGTTTTAAAAGCGTTCCGCGTGCACTTAGCTTTTCGATATTTTATGTTACAGATTTATCTGTGACATCTGTAACGCGGCTCTGAAGCGTAAGGACCACCTCACACGGCACAAGCAATCCCACAACCCGGACCGACCGCACGTCTGCAACGTTTGTGCGAAGGCGTTCAAACGCAAGGAACAACTCACACTTCACTTCGTCATACACTCGGGCGAGAAGCGGCACGTTTGCAACGAGTGCGGGAAAGGTGAGCTTATTGTATACGACTTAGGGTGCAAAATTAAAGGTTGCACGTTTTAACGTAAGGCGTTCAAATATAAAACCGGTAGTGGTAACCGGTCATCAGTATTTTCGTATAAGATTAAAACATCCATACTTAACTTACTTTACAATTTTAAGAGGATATGTGAAAATTTGGAGTCGCTGCGTTACATTCTTACTTAGTAACGGTACAGGATAAATTCAAAACTTTTCAAGCAATACGATGTTTTATAATTTGTCGCTTACGACAGTTACTTTTGAGCGACAAAAATATATGTATATCTAACCTCTTCCCTCAGGGTTAGGTGGCTGCTGTCATATAGTTATTTTTCCAATTCTGCCTCCTGCTACAGACTTTTAACAATTTTCTCAATTTTATTCCTACAAATTTTATAGAGATTTCGTGTCAGACTTTATAACGACGATATGTTCTAGGATTCTACCGAAAAGACCACCTACGCAAACACACGCGGTCACACATCGCGCGGCGTGTGAAGGCCGAACTATCACAACAGACCGCCACAGGGGGCGCAGGGGGCGCCGCGCCCCCTCCACCCGCGCCCGCGCCCCTCTGACCCGAGCCCCGGAACGACCTCCTCACCCTCATCGAAGCTGCTAAGGAGGTGTTCTAAACATACAGAACAGTGTTGGCTGTTGTGATGTGACGACTGAAAAGTCTTGTGATGTAACTGACTAAAGTATAGCATAGCATTATCCTATTACTGCAGCTGGAACTCGGGCCTACTCTCGGCTCAAATGGCAAATCGGAGCATATGGGGCTTAATCTGACTAAAGACACTTCACACTTGTTTTAAAGTGCGCAATGGTCTTAGTTGTAACATTACAATCACATTTTTTGTAACCGTGATGAGTATAGGTAGTTCCACTTTTCGTGGTTTTAGCTGGGTTAGTACTCTGGGTAGGGATGTGGAAAAATACCTTTGGGGGAAACCCTTCTTCGAAAGGTAAAAGTGGGATTCGTTTTCCATCATCACAAATAGAAGTGTAGGAAGAGAAACAATAATTAGCCCCAGGGTTACAAGTAATAATAGGCTTTCGAGCTGATAGCATAGTGTTTTGTAAAGGAAGTGAAAATGGACCATGTTTTCAAGTAGGTACAGACAGCGTCAGAGATAAGTATCCCCCTTGCACAATACACCCAGCTTTAAATCCTTTCAAAAAATTGTAATACTTATTTTTATTTTTACATACAATTATACAAATATAATCTATTTTTTAAAGGCAAAACTTCTCCATTCGCCGCAACGGTGATTTTAAAGGGATTTGAAGCTGGGTATTATAATCGGATTCATTTCTTGGGTTCAACATCACAGTTCTGTGATACATCTGAATGTTGGTCAAATTAGACCAGCTTGACCACACTGGTTTACCTCGGAGGACTGACCCCTAACCACCTAACCACCTAACCCATAATGCAAGGGGGATACTTATCTGTGACGCTTTCTATACCTACCTTATCAGTATGATTATACTTACGTTTATTTCCTTACAAATTATCTTTACCACCTCTAAACAATACCATATTTTTTTTTCTTCACGGGCAGAAAACAGAGCTTCGCTTACTTGCGCACAAAGTTTAGTTTGTAAAAATAATAAGCGACTACTTAACTATTTGTAGGCTAATTGTAAATAAATAAATAAGTGTTGTGTTTACAATGTTACTCAATATGTACGTTGATTTATTGTTTAATATTTTGCCATTTTTGTTACAAATAATTATTTGTTTAAAGAGTTATACCTAGTTGTAGTTCGAACTCGTTTTCATTGAGTGGGCGTTCAGCGCGTGTAAAATATTTATGAAATATTTGATGTTATTGTAGAATAAATATGTTTTAAACTCGTAAATTAGGTTTATGATAGTTACGTAAGTGTAATATATTTTTTTTAAGGGAAATTAAATAGCTTTTTTTTATGAGTAAAATAAAATGCGTCGACGGCGCCTCACTCTTTCTGGATGAAGTCTAACTCATTTTTTTCTAATAATAATGCTTGGTCATTTCACACAACGCCATTTAGCCCCAAACTAAGAAAACTTGAACTATGGGAACCAGATAACTGATATAATGCTTATACTTTTTTTTTGAAAATAATGCATAGGAAAACGCAGACTTAGGACAAACTTCGATGTTCATCACACAAATATTTGTCCTGAAGCGGGAATCGAACCCGCGACACGGGGCTTGACAGTACAACAAACTTGCAACTCGACCATTTTTGTTATATCGATTATTTATTTATACAAATAGTCGAACGAACCTCAGATGTTTCATGTATAATAACTGAAAATATTGATATCATAGTGACTAGCATTTGCCTACATAGAAACTAAGAACAAAAGTAATATACAAAAGTTTATTCCTACGCACATTTCAGTAATTAGTAAGAAAACGTCATTAGTTTTAATTCTACTCCGAATCTAGTTATTTACTTATCTACATTTGTCTCCGAATAAACATTTTGCATCTTATTGTGTTTTACTTTTCACAACTGCGTCTAAAGCCTAGATCACACGTACCGAGTACTCGGCCGAGACAGTGAATGCTTACGTCACCCGCTCAGCCGAGCACTCGGCGCTGTTTATACGTACCGAGTACTCAGTACGTGTGATCAAGGCATATTAGTTATTTGTACACCAAGGGACAGAAGCAAGACATTTTATACATACGAGACTTTTCAGGTTAAAGATTCTTATTTTCTCATAAAGAAATAACATTTCACTTACATGAGAAACTATTCTAGGTGGTATATTTTGTGTTCGACACTAACTATAATCTAAAAGTACTTAATAAACATGCTAAACAAAAATAAAATAAAAAGCAAATAAAAGATACTTAATTACAAAGTAGCTACCCACCAAAACAGATCGCACGCATCGACAATCTTATCTGCTTACTATTGTCTACCGTGAGCGAATAGAACCGGTCGAGAATGCAAGATCGCTGTGTGTGTGGGAGACACAGTGCAAGTAAATCAGAGTGTTTTATTTCAATAATGCTATGTCATTAAGTATATGATTTTTTAGTTTATTAGACTTCGAGAATAAAACGAACATGAGAAGTGAAAAATAATACAAGCACTATGTGCAAAATACCTTTATTTGTACTTTAGTTACGTACACATGGACTTACAAATAAATCACAATATTTTATTAAAACACGAAAATTGAGGAACTTCGCATAAAAAACAGCTTAAATTATCTTTGTACACAAAAATCAATATTTTGGTAGAAAAGGTGAAATACTTTAAGGTGCTATGTTAATTATTGCTATCAAAATATTATGACCCAAAAGGTAAACAAGCATAACGTTTATAAAAACTGAAACCCGACTGCCAAAATATTATATTAAAATTGCCAATTCATTATTCCAAATTAAATTTCAACATATGACTTATATATTTTTGTAGTTTCCTTATAATTTACTTAATTTTGATACCCTTCTCAATAGGTTTGGAAAACAAAAAAATTCGACGACCTACTATTTAGCGCCAAAAATCCGCCATCTTTTTTTTAAAAACCCATCTAAGAATAATCGGGTTATTGACACGAATCTAACAATACCTTAATTGTCAAAATCCATCCAGCCGTTTGGAAGATACGAGGTAACAAAGAAATTTACATACATACAAGATACGCGCGAAAAACATAACCCTCCCTTGGCAATCGGGTAAAAAATGTAAGTAAAATATTCAAGTTAAAGAGTAAAAGATTTAAAATTGACGAACATACATATTTTCGGAGAGCAAATATCTATACCTACATAATGGTCACATAATCCTAGGATAAATTTGGTTCACATGGCACGATATGTACGAGAAATTCTTAAAAAATAAATATCAAGTATTTCTAATTGAATAAATTTAATCAAATCGCAAACGGACTATGAAGTTTGAGAAATATTAGACAGTTCAACTTAAATCTTAGCAATTCTATTCTATCAGTGTACCTTTTCTTCCAATTTACATAATGAACTTTAATTTGCTAGCTATATACGAAGAAGAGTGCACAGGGAAAAACTGTATTACAAGTAAGTAGAAAAACAGTAATTTGGACCCTATTTACACACAAGGAATTATTTTAGGAATGTATTCTCCATAAAATACGTACTTGCAACTTGCCATTTCTTATACATATTTTTTTGTAAAATAAATAAAAAAGTATTTTCATGATTATTATTCCATTACTTTTAGTAGAGAATAAAAGTATTTTATTTTATTTTTAACTTAGGATACGTTGCAACTTTAAAATACATCCGCTTGGAGTCAAAAAGTATCCAAAGTTTGTGCTTAAACTTAATCAGAAAAATATCATTCAAAACAAAATATCGGTAAATGCACAAATATTAAAAGTATAGTAAATTACTTTAAAAGGAATACTATAAACTGTTTTTAGCCTACTATGTATATGCATGCATGATAAAGAAACGGCGAGTATTGTAAACTAATTTCTATGTGAGCTGAGATCGAAAAAATACTTATGAGCTTTGAATTTCAAATATCTACAGTGTCTAAAGGGCCTACCACACGCACAAGCCTCACCACGGTTTTGCCTGCGCAGGCCGGTTTGTACACGGAACACCGTGCGAGTGGTTGGTAATATTACCAAAGTGGTGTACAGTCACCTGCACATAAATGTACCTATACCACTCTCAATCTTTTACATTTATACTATAATCTTAATTTTGCAAACATCTTTCTTCTAACAAGTAAGATAAAAATAAAAGTAAAGAGAGACTACATTAAGGCTAATCCTCAAATCCGAATTCCATACAAAATGTTTCGGAGAAATACTCAAAAAGTACGCCGTATTATAGTAATTTCTTCACACTATTCGTTTCGTCCATGTTTTTTGATTTCATCAACAAAAAAAGTTAAAGGTTCCATACTTTAATATAGATTTTATACGTGTTTTTAAGTTAGTAGGGTTAATTTTAAAACACGAATTTGAAAATGCGTGCACTTTTCGTTGCAAATTTGAGAGTATTATAAATGTGAAAGCTTGGGGGTGTATATACATGTCTGTACAGCTGACTGTACAAGCCGGCCTGCGCAGGAAAAACTGAGGTAAAGCTTGTGCGTGTGGTAGGCCAACACCACCGTCGACACGAGTAGCGGCCACGCGCTACAATAACAATATGTATGTAAACTGACGGTCGCCGGCCACCGGTCGCTGCGGTCGGTGGCTCGTTTGCGGCCGGCGTAAATCTTACCACTGCCATTGCTTAGCAAAGAGCTTTCTTATTCATAAATTATAAACCGTGTTATTTTTAAGTATAATCACAGTATAATCCATACTAACGTAGGTAAGAGCCCGTTCCCAGTTGTCGGGTGACGGACCCGACAAAATGTCGGATGCTCTAGCGGCTGAACGTTTTATATGAATCTGTTCACATTTATCGGACACAATTTTTGTGTCGACTCCGACAAGAATTCATATAAACCACCCGACACCTGATAAGTGGTAACGGGGGTGAGAGACGTGGTTGCGTGAGGTCATAAGTTCGGGGCGAACTACTAGTTTGAGACTACTAGTTCGTTCTGAACCTTGACCTCACGCTCCACCCACCCTTAACCCCTGAAAAGATCTAGCTCACCTACGAACTCAAAAACTCTTTCGAACACACCTGCCAAATTTCATAAAGAAACCTAATTAAAAAGTGAGAATATGTTAATGGTAATACAATAAGTTTTGATAAGTTATATGTATATATACCTGTGAATTCCATGATAAAATTTAAAAAAAACAAAAACATATTTGCCCCAGTATCTAGACTCTGAAACCTTCTATTCGTTTAGTTAATTGTTTACCGGATAACTCTACGTGGAGTCCATAGATTGTTCGTCGCCGGTCGAAACGCGTTCCCCGCTGTCCGTTGTCAGTACCACTTGGTACGGCACTTTGATTTGCAGCGGCACGCGCAATTTGGAATTTGACGGCGCCTGCAACAGAATAGATGGCTTGCATTTGTCCATGCCACCTGCGATACAGAAGGCTAGTACACTACAACTCACACACACTCACACTCCTGTGTGAGTAGGGGTGAGTGGGG
Source organism: Lobophora halterata (assembly GCA_932526365.1). NCBI lineage: Eukaryota > Metazoa > Arthropoda > Insecta > Lepidoptera > Geometridae > Lobophora > Lobophora halterata. Next base: position 8,805,663 of record OW052012.1, read on the forward strand.
GTGACTGTATGTAAGTTAACTCGCCTGAGTAGTACAGTCGGCTCTGTAATTGTTTTTACACCCAACTTACTGACTTGAGTACTCGGGCGAGTCAAATTGACACCTGGAGGACACGTGGCTCGGAACTTGATGCTCCCCCCGCTGCCCCGCGCGGCGCCCTCCGTGGTTCTTCTTCCTCTAATTGCGAAGCCTTATCATTACCAAGTATTACAGGAACTCTAAACGTTATTCGAGCCAGGTGTCATGTTTATTCGCCCGAGTAGTATGTGTATGTGTGGAGGTGATTATACTGATGTGTGAATATGAGTTTGTGTGTGTTGGGCGTGTGTGTGTGTGAGAGAGAGTGTATGTGAGGGTGTGTGTGAGTGGGAGTCAGTGCATGTGTGGGGGTAAATATAAGCGTGTGTGGGGATGTGTGAATGTGATTATGTGTGTGTGGTGTAAAGTGAATATCTCTGTGTGGGATGTGAGTGTTGGCGTATGTATGTGAGTGTAAGTGTATGTTTGTGTGGGGATGTGAGTTTATGAGTAGCGGTGAGAGTTTTTGTTAAACTCGTGACTTCATTTGCTACGAAATATTTCTAATTAAATAAATAGATACTCACAGTAATGGTTATTTCCGGTTTGATGCTTCTCTTCTTCATGAGCACATCGAGTGAGAGTAGACCGGGGAGTGGTTTCTTTGGTTTCGGCTGCTTTGGCTTCGCGCTGTGCACTTGCGAGTGTTTCTGAAGGTGGTCTTTGCGGTAGAATCCTGAATAGATACATATAAAATTCTTTATTTGAAATGAAATGAGATTTATTTGCCTGAAATATGGTAATTACACGGTCTAATATTGTTATAATATATAGAAAGGAGCCTCTTCGAAGCGCAATTGAAATCCTTTCAACACACTGGCTCGAAAGAACTAGTGACACGATAAGAAGAAGTACTAAATAAAGGAATTTTGAAAATGAACAACCTAAACGAAGTTGCAGGCGACACCTTTAAATATGAAATTTAAGCTTGTTATGCCTACTTGCACCAAACTGTCAAAGTCCTTAAGCAATTACTTTACTCGCTTGATAGTTCTTAAAAGTAAAGATTCTGACCGATAAGAACTGCCAAGCGCGTAAAGTAATTTTGCTTAGGGACTTTGACTTTGGATTAATGTTTTACCTTTTCCACAATCAGGGCAAAAAAAGGATTTAATCCCGGTGTGTATGTGTAGATGTATCTTGTAGTGGTCTTTGCGTTTGAATGGCTTTTGGCACCATTTGCAAACGAACACCTTCTGCGGTACTGGAATGGCGCTTTCGTCCTGGATTATGTATTGCGTCTCGTCCTCTTGCGTTGGTTCCATCTGTGAAAGATAAAAATACATTTATGCCCACTTGTACCAAACTGTCAAAGTTCCTAAGCGAGATCCTAATCTTATTGTATTACTCGTTTGTAAGATGTTAAAGGTGAACGCACACTTGTCCAGGTGAACGCATCGAACGAAACGAATTTTAGAATTCTTTAATCCTATGAAACCTAGCGTCGAATCGTCCGAATTTAGAAGAACCCCAGAATTCCTAGACTAATTCAGATGACGTCTTCAAATTCAGCGCTGGCGATGCGATCTAATCGATTGATGCGCTCGAATTCAGACAAGTGCGTGCGTGCGTTTTAAATAATACAAAAATGAGCGATTCTTACTTAATAGAATTAGTACAAAGTTACAAAGAACTGTACAATCTGCAAAATCGTCACTACAGCAATCAACAAGGCCGAGAATTATTTCGGCGCGGTTGATTCTTCCGGTGCGGATAATAAATAGTAAATAAATTAACGTTTATTGTAACAAAAACATACATAATTACCTTCATACCTACCTAGCACCAAACAAACCTACATTCCTACCTACAAAGTATCTACATTCCTACCTCAAATAACCCCTACAACTAGTGACCAACCTACACTCCTACCGTTATTTCTACCTACATACCTACCTATTATAATATATCCTACCTACATTCCTACCTATATGCCTAACTACTTATGTTCAATGAAACAATTCCCGTTTAATAAACAAAAAACCCGACTGCCAATAAACATACCTACTTCGCTTAATGCTTTTCCTTATTTTGTACTTATACTATATTATATAGAGAACACTTTCACTAAAAACAAACCCACCTACACTATTTCATATAGAATCAGTCAAACACTCATACATATCATACATAGATACTACGTATAATATAATAAGCTTATTTATAAACTTACACTTAGTTACTTTCATACATACCTATCTGCAGTAAGCTAAATTTTCAATACCTAAACTAACAACATTGATGTACTTATCTAAGATAGACCATAGAGAATAAGAGGGGCCTCTCCTAACACAGGTTTATTAAACTTACCAGAAGAGTCTCCAAACCTTGTAAAAAACAACATGTTGATTATGAATAAAATATTTTTGATTTGATTTTTTGATTTTGATAACACATCTGGTAAATACTAAATTACCTTATATTAAAAATCGTACCACTGGTGGACCATGCTCCCCGTACTAGGTTTAAAAAGCCTGTATCACTATAGGCAGGGTCACAGTGACTCGCCGATATAGGAGGCTTTATTGACATCGATTCGTTCGGCACGTTCGGCTGGATAAGTGTGCGTTCACCTTGATGGTCCAGATTCAGTCCGTTATCTTCCTAGAGAGGTTTCTTACCGGTAATATAGCTTCATCAATAGGATGCTTGTTTTCTTTCCTATTGTCGAGGCCGGGCGCACCGGCTATCTTGATGTTCAAGTCGTTTTGTATGGGGATACCCATCGCTGAACATAGGTGGTTGTCCAACTCTGTGTCTGTATTACATCCTGAAAGGATAGGGTGTTATTATCCATTAAATAATCAAGGTTTTACAAAAATATAGTACAACCAACTTCTATTGGACTGTTTTAGTGACCGTGAACACCACTGAATAGTCATAGGGAAGCAAATTACGCAATTTCGTTCACTTCGTCCACTGTTCACGACATATTTTTTTTCAGTTATTTTGATTTATTGTATAAAATAAATGATGATGATTTAAGATTTCGTAAAAACAGGCTACATTTAAAAAAAAATCTCTGACTGACTTTCCCTTTCAAATATAACAAAAACATATCTCATCAAGTACGTTAAAAAAGTGTTTTATGTATCTTTTCTTCAGAAATAGTGGAGCCTACTTCTGCAGAAGCAGAAAACACACACACATTTACACTAAATATTACATATTTATTTTTATTCGCTGGTTCCCTGTAACCCTTGAGACATAGTACAAGCCCTCGGTACAGTAGTGCAAATCAAAACAAATCTTTACCCTTGTTACACTTGAGGCACCGCAGCAGCGGCTCGCTCCGCGCGTGCACGTTGTAATGCACCTTCAGATGCTGTCGCCGCTTGAACCGTTTGTGGCAAATGTCGCACTCGTGTCGCCGCTCGCTCGTGTCCACGGGCACGCTGTGTCGAGGGATTAGCAGGCTGTTCTCTGTCAACTGACAACGGAAAAATAACTTTAAGGCTAGTCGCAAATGAGCCACCGACTATAGCGACCGGCGCGGCGCGCGGCGGAAGGCTACAATTAGTTTTCATACATACTCAATATATTGATTGTCATCACATGGTATGATAAGATGGTAACATTAATTAATAGTTTTAGCATATGTGAACCCCTTTGAGACTATAAAAAACATGGTAGGAGGTGTAGTATAATGATATAGATGTGGGTAGGTAAGTCGATTGTATGACAAGAAAATAAAACAGTGTTCAATCAGCTAGCTTGCGTTTCACTTCATGGTGACAGCGGTGTTTTGGAATTAATGGTTTAAAAACATAGTTTTCGAGATAGTTTCCTTGTTACATAATAATTTAGTGTGTGTTTCAAACGAAGAAATATGGAGCACGCGCGACCTCCACCAGAACTGCCGAACTGCATACCGAAGTTTTTCTTATTATGTAGGTATTTAAAACCAGCAAATGTATGTAAACTGTCTGTCGCCGGCCACCGATCGCTGGCTCGTTTGCGACCGTAACAATATTAACAATCAAACAAAATTGGTATGGCACCAACTCAATATTTTCTTATTTATGTAAGTGATTAAAAATAATAATAATAATAATTGATTAAATTAATATTAATTTAATTTATATTAATAATCTTGAGAAAGGTTTATTTTACATAAGACATAAGACACTGCTTTATCCTCTTAGTGCATAATCTACTATAGTGGATTAAGGTTGTCACTCACGAAGGTGGCAGGGTCGAGGACGTTCTCCGCCAGCATGGCGTGCAGTTCCGTCTTATTGTCCTCTTCGTACTCCATCGTGAACGCGTTCAGGTGTACGCTCATGTGCGCCAGCAGCTGTTCTTCTCTTGCAAATGCTGTGGAAATATACCATTTTTTTTAAAACATTTTAGGGAAATTAACAGCTAACAATGAGTAGAAGTAAAGAACTAAAAATAATCTGAGAGACAATAATTGTCGTTTTTCTATAGTGATTTGTTATCTTGACATTATTAATTAAATTGCTAAATCGTAAAATTAATTGTTAAATCTGCTTAAGGGGAATCCTAAAATCCGAATTCCATACAAAATGTTTCGGACAAATACTCAAAAAGTACGCCGTATTATAGTGATATCTTCACACTATTCGTTTCGTCCATGTTTTTTTTAATTTCGTCAACAAAAATAGTGAAACGTTTCATACTTTAATATAGATTTTATACGTGTTTAAAAATTAACCATACAAACTTAAAAACACGTATAAAATCTAAATTAAAGTATGAAACCTTTCACTTTTTTTGTTGACGAAATCAAAAACCATGGACGAAACGAATAGTGTGAAAAAATTACTATAATACGGCGTACTTTTTGAGTATTTGTCCGAAACATTTTGTATGGAATTCGGATTTGAGGATTAGTCTTAAAATAAAATACTTTCACACTGTATAAAATTGTTTCACCTAACTGAAACAAACGTAATTCATTAATCTCAACGTTTTGATATAAATCTAGAGTTACCTACTTACTAATTAATTACTGTCTTGTCTTGCATGTTCTCTATAATTCTGTAATTCAGGAAATCGTTTTTCGGATCCCCGTGATACAGGCTAGCCCTAGTGCGGGGTCGATTGGTTAAATCTCATCATATGTAACCTGTTTTCGAAATAAATATTTTGTATTTTTATTTGTGTATCGGGAAGGGCTCTGTATTCTGTAATACAGTTTTTAAAACTAAAACAGGAAACAGTGACTGAACCACAACTTTGTCTGTTTGTTTTTGTACGAAATAAACAATTTTGTATTGCCGATTTTATAAATATCCTTGACCTAGCACAATTTTTAAGTTAGTTAACATTATTGTTTTTACGCTGATGACAACATCAAGCAGAATATGCTGGACTTTTTAGTTTTATGTACCAACTTTTGCATGTAACCATATTCTTGACAAATAAATATTTTATCTTATCTATATTTAAATTACATTTCATTCTCGGTAACCCTGTTGAAGACATTTCGCATAGTCGAGTCACGAATAAATATTTTCTAAGAGAGTAATTTTTTTCGTCACTAAACTAACATCCAAAAATACCATCGTCCTACACTGAAATCGATATTTCGAGTTCGACCCACCAACAACCTTCTACACACACGCTCGACGGAAAATGCAACTCTAACTCTTCGGAATAGAGTACAAATTCCCCTAGTTCTATGTAGCAGGGTCATATTCCGTTCCCCTCCCATATCTAGCGCCCCCCACGACTCGAGGGGCTAAGCTCAGGATAGGGGGTGCGACCGGTTTCAGAAATACAATTTGTTGGTAGGGGAGACTCGGGTCGGTTAAACCGTTGATTTGTTTGGGATCTGTTAGTCAGTTTGAATTTTCACTGTACGAAATTATTATTTCTGCATATTTTTTAGAAACCTTAATGCAATTTTTTATTTTTTTTATGACACAAATATTCTACTGTGGTTGAGCATCAAAGTACTTTTTTTTTCGAGTATAATAGAAATTGCAATATCTTCGTATGCAATGGGAACTATTAGATTTTTCTACAAACATAAACACAAAAAAAAACTAAAAATACTAAGTCATCATAATTAACAAAAAAATAAAAAAGCAAATAGAAACACGTAAGTATACAGGGTGTTTTTTTAAGATGGGCACTGATGCCCAAGTCCGAAACCACGAGAGTTAGAGGAAATTCGTGAAAGTTCGAAAGAACTAGTGACATGATAAGAAGAAGTCAGGACCAAGTTATGAAATAAGTTTTTTTTGACGTGACTACGTCTAATAAATCGATGAACGCCGGCCGCATGCACGAAAACGTTGAAGTCATTGTCCGGTAACGCTCATTGTCCCGTTACGCTGAATCGTCACGCTAAACTATCGTCCGTAAACCAACTTTACAGACAGCCAATTTTTTTTTATCATATATCAAAAACATTTTTTTTATATCCTCAATCACGCTAAATCGGCGTAACAAACATCCATCCATCCATCATCAAAGTACTTACTCTTCCCGCACTCGGAGCAGGCTCGTTCCTTCTTCATGTGCGTCTGTAGGTGCAGCTTGAGGTGGTCCTTCCGCTTGTAAGTCTTCTCGCAGAGCTGGCAGGCGTGAGGTCGCGCCTCGTTGAACAACTTACGAGTGTCAAGCAGTATAGTGCTTTCTGAAGGCATTTCATTGTCCTAAAACAAATACATAATAAAAAATTATTTATTTCGTACTAAAAAAACACATACCGACAGAGTACAGTACAGTCGCTGTTTCCAGTTTTTTTTATAACTGGATTACATTATCCAGAGCCCTTGTAAACCAAAATAAATCAAAGTCACACACTCACATTCTAGCAGTATGATTCTCAATGTAATGTGTTGAAGGTGGCATGGAGTCGTACAAAACATCACAACGTCCAAGACAAGTAGGTTCTTTAAAAAAATGTTAATAACCTTCATTTTTGAAAGTCAGTTGTAACTCCATTGCGTTAAACTTTCTAACTTCATTATTAAACGTATGTGTGTGTACCCTTCATGTGGTATGGCCGTGGCTCTGTATAATATGAAATAAATTTTTAACGACATGTGTGTAGGGACTACCTCCGTGTATAGGGAAATTAACTTAATTTATATAAATTGATAGTGACATTATTTAAACTCTCTTTTCTATTAAATAATTGCATAATGATATGACGAAATTTGGCACGCCTTAAACTAAAGGTAGAACATACATAGGACACCAATTTACTCATCCATTTTACCATATAAATGAATTTATGTGCTGTGCATTTGTCGATTATGTATGAGTAGTGATAAGATTATGAGTAGTAAAAGTAGTAATAACCCTTGCAAAAGACCATAGTTTGAGTTTTTCCTTGTTACCTTACCTACTGCTTAGAATAAGATGCCTAGCTTAAGAACATAGACATAGAAAATATTTTATAATCTATTTATATATGGGTATTTCATTTCAAACTGTATAAAACTTGACTTACCAGAATTATGCAATGTAACATAATTTGGCCAATAAATGATTGAATTCAATTTAAGACCATTATATTTTACTTGTATTTTGGCAAATAAATACCTTTATCTTTATAAGTAGTATTAATAGAAAATATCATTGATTGAAGGCTTACTTCTTCGGAATGGGGAGGAGTGTTGTATTCTTCATCCACGAGCTCAGTCTTCAGTTGGAGCAGCTCCGTGTCCCCGAGAATCTGTATGCTCTGCTCCATGAGCACCTTGCCGTGGGTTTGCAGGTGCTTCTGAAGGTGGTCCTTACGGTAGAAAGCTGGAACGAGGGTTAGGATTATCCTAGGAATAACCACGCATGGGAGGGGCCTCACAGCAATGTGCGTGAGGGGCACAGGTACAAGTTCTATGGGTATTCCTTATACACAGAAATCAGCTGCCGGGGAAGTTTAGTCGGAAAAAGTCCGACATAAGGATGCATTTCTACTGACGCGGAGCTGGCCGGAGTGAAAAGGAGCGATGATAGCCAAGTAAGGAAATGGTAATAAATAAACAAAGCCGAATTCAGTTGTTACACACTTATTCTTCATCATGCCAAGGGCTGATCCCTTGGACGTCCACTGCTGGACATTGGCCACCCCCATGATTCCCCACGACGAGCGGTCTCGAGCCTTCTCCATCCACTGACTTCCACCTTATACTTAATGATTGTCTAAAATAAAGAGTCAACGTTAAATAGAGTTCCAGTTTTGGCTCAATATTACAAGATCTCACGTATTTTTGCGGTGATACGAGTAGAAAAAATCGGATTGGCTTATTTTTTTACAAAAAAAAGGTTTTAAATACATTGTATTTAGATCGTCGGAATAAATAGCATTTGAAATTCCGCACCGCATTCCGAAAACGCACCCTTGTATAAGGAAATATGTTAGCTAGATCAACCGGTACTACGCCCTTCTGCTGGCCCGACCGATTGTTCAACTTCATACGCTGAAGTGGCCCTTCCAATATATAATACACTTTATATATTATTATTATTAAATTATATTTAAACTATAATATTACCATGAAGTTTTATTTTTAATTAGCTGAGACAACTTCGTTTGCGTTTTGTTAGTGCGCACTTTCAGCTCTAGACAAACACTTTTCAAATTTTGTGTCTCAATTACCACTGCACTGACACTTAGCATGTATGCTGAATGAATGCTGTTCGTCAGAAGCTAGTAATCAAAATTAAGAGCGCAATTTACACGGTAATTATATAATAAGCTAATCATCGAATTCGTCATCGTTTATTCACCAAAATGGCTAAATTCGAATCTAATGATCTGGACTATTTATGTAACACGAGAAGAGCTCTCAATCAGTTCTTTATCAACGGGTAAACGAAGTCGGAACTGCCTATTTTATTCTAAACATCGGCATCGCTTCAAAGTTAAAAATATTAACAGATGTTCCCATAGAATGGGAGTCGTCCCCTCCCCCTATTCAGTTCATTATAATGAGTTTGAATGTAGGGGGGACTTGTCCCTGCGCTCATCGTGGAAAAAGTTCTCAAGGTTTGTATGCTGACTGATGAAATTCTCTCGCTCAAATTATAGCGAAAATGTTCATTTCTTATTTCGTAGGTTGCCTTAACTTTTTTGTTTTACGATACAGGCTTGCCGAGTGTGGGGCCGTTAGTAAATACGAATTATTTGAATCTCTCTACAAAACCCACCAGTAATTGTTAATACCTACACTTAGCTTTATTTATTATAGCTTGTTTTTAGCATGTAAGGATTATTTATTGATTTGTGTTTTTTGTTGATAATACATAATTATTCATTATTTTTTATCGTGTCACTAGTTATTTAGAACCAGTGTGGTGAAAGGATTTCAAGTGCGCCTCGAAGAGGCTCTTTTTTTTTCTTTACAGTAAAGTTAGATAGATAATAACTATATTGTTTACCACTAAGAAATAACAATTGGTAATACTTAATCTACTTTCCCATAATTAAATCTCTTTACCATAATTAAAGGCGGCTTTATCGCTAAAAGCGATTTCTTCCAGGCAACAGTTTTATGGACATTAATGAATAGAGAAATAGATAGAGAGGGTATTAGAGCTTGTAGAAAAAGATTTTTTTTTTTAAATATATAGCGGTAATAAATACAAATAATATTGTAATTATTACATACATAATATATTAGAATATACCTACATACATACCTATTGATAGCACAAAAGAATGAGTTACAATTATAGTTCTAACAAGAGCAGGTTGATAGGGTAATGAAATAGTTATATAGGTATATTGACTTTATGGCTCGAACTGTTGAGTTATATTTCGACAGCCACAAAAGTAAGGCAGGTAAGGGTTGAGGGGCCTGTAGGTAATCCCTGTCCAACCCCCTTTACCCCGAAATAGTTAACCGTTACAGAATTAGGCAGGAAGCAGGTAGATAGCATTTGAAGGGTCTTCTTAAATTATTTCTACCAATGATAAAAAACTAAAATATCCAAACATTTTTTGGAGATGATTGATTTGGAGATGTTTTGTTTTAAAGGATGTTACAAATAAATCATCAATCATTCTTTGTCAATCAAATTATATTCGACTAAAAACATGCTTTTTATTGTACTTTATCAAAGAGATAAATGGATTGAATATCTATATCTTAAAACTCAATGTACTTTAAAAACAACTCAACTATCCATTGTATTCTGAAAGAGTTATCACTTATCAGACATTAATGACTTAGGATACATATGACTCATGTTCGTAACTTTACCAGCTTTCGTGATGTTATTTTAATGAAGTCATAAATGTCTAAACCTGAAAAATGTATGTATTAGAGTAAGGTTTAGATTTCGTTGTTTTAGGTATACGTGTTTATATTGTAAAGTAGAATACATTGAGACTCTATAATTTTTTTTTTCATCCTCATGTACAGTCAGCGTCATAGATAAGTATCCCCCTTGCATTACAATACCCAGCTTCAAATCCCTTTAAAATCACAGTCGCGGCGAATGGAGAAGTTTTGCCTTTAAAAAATAGATTATATTTGTATAACCGTATGTAAGCCTAAAATAATTTTAAGTATTACAATTTTTGGAAAGGATTTATAGCTGGGTGTCTTGTGCAAGGGGGATACTTATCTCTGACGCTGTCTGCACATGTATTTCACGCAGTAAATAAATACTTTACTTTTACTTTACTTTACTTTACTTAAGGGTTCACGTTTCTTGTCACGAAAATCGAATGGGGGTCAAAAGGCACAACTATCACGCTGCTCTTGTACAGAACATTTCTTGGATCGATTTATATTTCTCCGTAGGCATTCCCGAAAGCTACCTACGAACTACGCATACCCTTTTAGCCCATTGGAATGTGTGGGGGGCGTCTACCCGTTTTCAGCTTCGAGATGGCACCCAAGGCAAAGATAAGTACCTACCTAATATTAAGTACCATACCCAAGGATCCGAATCGGAGTGTAATGTCTCTTTCACAAAATGTCCCGCTCCTAAAAACGTAAGCATTCTCCTTTACTGGTTCCGCACATATAGCAACTTTAGCTGCCGCAACTGTCAACTTTCGACAAGTTTCCGCCACTTTCAACAGCAAAAAGATGCTGTTGCTGCAACTTTTTCCTGCCTGCCTGACAACTTGCCTGTTGCTGCAAATATGTAGTTGCTCTTAGTTACCCTACCGAGAAGGCGTATGGTCAGCCGACGAGAGAATACCGATGACATTGCTTCTACGAGTTTCTTAGCTTAAGTTTTTCTCGCGTAAATAAAATTATAGCTAGGGAACTAGTAAATAAAGTTGTACTTTGAGCTAGTGAGAGGTCTTATAATTATAATAATAATACTCTTTTGTTTTCAAACGCGTTCACTATTCTTTCGCACAGCTCGCATTTAACTTATCTAAAACTATCTAAAACTAAGTGTTTCTGGGCTCTTAGACCCATGTAATTTCTTTTCGTTCACCTAATAAACAATACCAACTTTAAAACTTTATTTCATATGAGTTCGAGTTCCCTGAGCTAGCCTCCCTCATATGTAGGATCTGATATATATAGTATGATCTCATACTAGGCTCGCATGGTGAGAAGGTTCCTCACTCTGCAGCCCTAGCCACCAGCCGCTTGGGCTCTACTCCGCGGCTGGTGGTCCACCGTTTTTATATATTTTTTTACAATAATACTGCTGTTTTTTTAAATAGTTTATTTTTTAAATATTATTGTAAAAAATAAATTTTAATGAGAGAAAAATATAAATAAATGATAATATGTAATAATAATATTTTTATTTCAGACACAAGAAAAGTACAATGTAGCTTAACTAGGGCCCATATGATATATACCTTAGAGACTAACATAAATATTTATAAAAACTTATCAATTAGCGTGTCACTGGCACTTATATAAAACCCCATCAAAGCCAGACCGTTTTAAACTAAATGTATATCGATAACGACTCTATAAAGTCCTAGTAGAAAGTTAACCTAGTTAAGAAAGTTTAGGATATTTTTTTTAAAAGATAAAGATAAAAAACATTTATTTTACAAAGGTCTTAGTATAAAGGTAGGTACAAATTTAAGTAAACGTAGTATAAAATGAAGAAAGAAATGAATGAAGGCTAAAATTACAAAATAAAACTATAAAATTGAAGACTATTTTAAATAAGTTGGTATATAATTAATGTATGCTGTATATGAGTTGAAAGATTTCTTTTCTTTTATTAATTTACTTAAAATAAAAAAGAACTACCTATGTAGTAAAGACCCGAATCAGATGAATCTTTGAGTACCTCGTCCTAACTAAGTACTAGACTTGTAAGTAGGAACGAGGGATCGCTGCTTCAGCTAGCTTCAGGAGATTTCTACAGTAATATTTTTATTTAATTTTTGAGTTTGTTCGAAATAAATGGTAAATAGTAGATAAATTAGCAGAATACCGTATACATAAAATATAAAGGTAATAATATTAATCTATTATAACTGTGTAGTTGTAAACAATATGAAATTGTTAAAAAAGGATTGAATCGCTGATAAAAATCCTTTCACAGTTTGAGAAATAAAATATCTATAAAAAAAAAATCCCCTATCGTACACGTGAAAGGGAGGGTTGTGAAATAAGCTGGCAAAAAATCCCGCACCCCACTGGGTAAGGGATGGAAGGGGCTGGAAATTTCTTTTTATATTTATTTTGGGAATTGGGACTGGCCAGTCTCAACTAACGGCGACCTTTTCTTTTTGCCTGTACCAGAATTTGTAAACGCAACACGACTTGATGTGTTGAAATAAAAACTTTTTGGTATTGGTCAAAGTGGTTAAAGTGGTCAAGTGTGCTTTATAATTAATCTTTCGCAGGATCTTAATTAAGGAGTAGGTATCAATCAGTATATTTTTTTTTATGTTTGTTACCTCATCAATTATGCATCCCCATTCGTGCGAGATTACCGCGTGGGAGACGCAGAACTACTGAAAACTTTATTCTTTTTCTTTGAAAGGAAATATTTTCAGATTGGTCCCATATAATCACATCAAAATCAGTTCACTAATTTAGTTTTTAAATCAATAAAACTGAAAAAAAAATATGTCGTCGAAGTAGAAAGAGGTTTTTACGGTTACTAAAGGAGGAGGTGGAGTAGTATGTAAAATTTTGAAATTTATTAACACATCTTAAACGACTAATCATAATCATCATCATTGCCTATGTTGTAGCACATAATAATTAAGAGTAGGAGCTCAAAAGTGCGTCCATACCATACGCAGTTGTACACATCACAATAGACTTTTCGTAGAAGATAGGGCGCGCCGTGTTTCCCTTACTAAGAAAGGAGTAATCCAGTTTGTAGCATACTGTTTACTATTTGGGAAAGTTTTAGTCTTTGACTTTTTTTCATGGAAATAGATTTTAAATAACCCACATAATATGTAAAATGTTACTTTCCCTACTGAGAAGTTGAATTGGTGGAAACGGTCACATATTTTCGTAGCGTAGAATTCACATCTTCGCAGCATAGCTGCATAGCACATCTCTGGTGGAAAGGCACCCTAACACTTACATTTCTGGCACAGCATGCAGACTTCAGTCTTCTCTCCGTTGTGGATGCTCATGTGAACATTAAGGAGCTCCTTGCGCTTGAAGGCTTTATTGCAGACAGAGCAGACATAGTGGTCCTCGTCGACGGAAGCCTCGTTCATCGGCGAAGCAAATCTTTAGGGTGGTCAGCCCCTGACTGTGACTCTGCTAGAGTGTATCAGTCTGAGTTCATCCCTGGTTATAGCACTAACACTTACATTTCTGGCACAGCATGCAAACTTCAGTCTTCTCTCCGTTGTGGATGCTCATGTGAACATTAAGGTGCTCCTTGCGCTTGAAGGCTTTATTGCAGACGGAGCAGACATGCGGCCTCACTTGTTGGTGCTCCAGTGTATGCCGGTCTAAGTGCTCCCTTCGTTTTAGCCTGGTTAAAAAGTCAGTGTAGTTAATATTTCATGCAAAAAATTTGGTTATTTCTGGTAAAGGGTTTGATTATTTTTTTGTAGTAAATTATTATCAGTGTGGGATGTCTATCGCCTATAAACAAAGTATCATCTAAAAGTCTATGGCATAATAAATAAGTATTATAATAAGGGATCAAATGAAATGGTGAATACAAAAAGTTAAATTAAACCAGCATAACGCTGAGTTGAGTCCTTTTTTGCCATACCTAGACACTTCATACACAAGAGTACCTAAGTCTATTTAAGTTAGAATTATTTATATTAGTTATAAGTTTCGGAAAAATACTCAAAAAGTACGAAACATTTTGTATGGAAATTTGTCTTGAGGAATTACCCTTAAAGCAAATAAATTCCATTTCTTTTCAAATTACTCATGTGATAGAAACATAGTCTAAGCACACATAAGTAAGTACATATGATTGTGTAACCATATAATAATGTTTTTATCAATGCAGTCCAGTCAATGTGCCTTAGATTGTTTTTAGGAAAGTACCTATCTACCAACATTATAACAGTTTATGGTGTCCAATTACAACAGTTACTTACCCAGTGCCACAGATCCCACACAAATGCTTGTATTGTTTATTATGAGTGAGTAGATGCTTCTCTAACTCCTCCTTATAGGTGCTTCTGACGGGGCACTGAACACAGCAGTACTGAACTTCATCCCCTTCCTTCAGAATGATGGCAAGTTTGTTTTTGGATAGCAGACTTCGTTTCACCAGGTATTCCATAGAGCCATCTGGAAATGAGGCTGGTTGTGAAATGAGTTTTGTGGCTTAAAATATTGATAGGAGGCCTAATAATAAGGCTTTGAACATCAAACTACTTTGTACCTAAGTAGTACTCATTTTTAAGTATGGTGTTGACTGGAGTGATATAATTGCATGTAACTAAGCTCTTTAAAAAAGTACCTAAGTTTATAACACTTACCTCAATAACTACTTTTTAAACTTATTATTTATTTACAGCATAATAGTAGCATATTATTTTTGTAGTGTGAAATACCTCATGAATTAAATGCAAAGTGCTGAAATTAAATTTCAGATTTGGTTTGTACTGGAATCTGATAGAAGTGTGATTTGTTAAAAATTACCTTCAGACTGTGGTTCTTCTGTGTCCATTATTTTTCAAAGTACCTAAACAAAACAACACTATTAATTTTATTCAAAACGAAAATTTCTAACGCGCGCACAACCGTTAGTAGATGGTGAACTAGTGAACCTTCCCCTACCTACGGATATCGCCCCAGGACCGCGCTCCCCTCCGTTTTGGGGCGACTACCCTTTGTCTGGCCAACATCCCCTATGGGAAGGGGGAACCCACTCCGTTATTAGGAGGGGTGGATCGTCCCCGAGCCGACATCGATTTAAATCCCTCTACCTGAGTCCTTAGCCCGGTTTAGGGTCACGTAATAATAATACAGTCAATGTATGTATGACATTGTTTTGGGACATTTCTAAGGGAATAATTTAACTCTACTTTTGAAGTTTTTGAAAAATATAGGTACTACTTTATATGTAATAATTATTACTTACCTGCCGTGAGCGCCTTGGTATTTTATTAAAACTAGGTATTTCATGAGATATTTACGTACCTGTAGCTGACTAAGACTGTAGTGCAGACAGCATAATACTTTCTAATTACAGAAAACGCACGAACCACAATAATTCTAAGATTTGATGTTTACAAATTGCATATTGCTAAATAATTCGTAATAATAAACCTACTAGTGTTGGGTAGCTCGCACAGTTGCTACCACAATTGTGGTGACTCTTTGCCAGCAAGTGAGGCACCAGCTCTTTTTGTTTTGACGAGCCCAGCACACTACTCTTCCCTCGCACGCTCGCTTCCGCCTTGATCGTGCTGGCAGCACAATACTGCCTCGCGGCTCGATCGTGCTGGCAGCACACTACTGCCTCGCGCCTCGCGTTAAGCCTCAATTGAGCTGGGAGCTCAACGCGAGGCTCAACGCGCCGCCTCACTCAATCGAGCCGGCCAACACACTGAGTAGCGTCTTCCTCAATCGTGTCCTGCGCCTCGATCGTGCTAGTGTGGCTGTGGTGCGAGGCAAGCACGCACACAACTTACTCACGATTACACTCAAGATCACAGGACAGGCGAGACACGACCTTATTTGTTTGTGCTCCGCTGCGGCACATAATCTATGTATGTAGGTACCTATTAACGAAGAGTAAAAAAAAATCATCATTTTATACACATAAATAAATTGTTTTTCATCACGAAACTATAGGTACCTAGGCACTTAACTAATCATTTCTATATTGTGGCGAAACGTGGACACTGGTATTACTGGTATGCCTGAACTCTATTTTTATTGCAATAAAATTCAGATTCCCGTGGCTCGGAGTCCAAGTTCCATGTCACGCATAATACCTAAGTAGGTAACCTTACCTACCTAATTTCTACGTCTTTGCTGGTACCTACCTCTCTTTATTCTCGTGTCCTAGGTACTTACAAGCCTAAGCTATTTATAAACTTGTTTATTCGAACGTTCTATGTAGGTTAGGTAGCCTCTGAAATGTCTCGCTATACATAATAGACTTTTTCAAAACGCTCAAACGATAAACTAAAAAGGGCGCACTCTATTTATATTTTTTGGAATTTTTTGATCCAACGGTTCACAATGATTCTTTTACCGATAGTACTTTTTTCCTCCGTGCCGATAGCTAAGTATTGAAATAATACACAACATTACCACTAGATGGCAGTAGTACGTAATTATGTTTATTTTACGTAGAGCGAAGCATTTGTGGTCATTGAACTGAGCGCGCCGGTGATAAAGTATTTTTGATTTAAAATTATGTTTGAAGTCGTTTTATCATTGTTTTCTGCTATCATTTTATTCACTTGTTTACTTACAATACATTAATCAATTAAAAGGCCAAAAACAAAAAAAAAAAATGGTAAAAAAAACTAAAAATACGTCATTGAGAGTAACATTGTTTTGTAGATTAGTAGCTTGAACCGTCTTATTCAGATACGTAGTACTCTGACTAATCTGTGTTCAGAGAACAGTAATTTGTTTAACATCTATTCAAGTCATCAAGCACTACAACTGCGTCGTCCGCGCGCGCGCATACAATTGTAATCGGTAGGTAGAGAATGGCAAAACAGCAGCTCAAACCAACATTTTTGCGAGAATCCGGGCCATAGCCTAACAATGCCACTTCCACAGACATAATAGATCTGTGGCCACTTCCTTTTTTTAAGTCGGTTGTTGTATTGATTTTGTGTTACTCTAATTTGTGTTTAAAAATGTAACAATTTGGATTTCATCTGTTATGTTATGTTTTGTAAATACATAAATTCTAAATATATATCATCGGCCAAAATTAATTTATTAGAAGTTGGCTAAATTGACCAACTTTTGGTGCGTTTCTAAAATACTAAGTTATGATTCTAATGAGAATATAATTTTTTGCCAATTGCACAGAGGATAAAAAGACTACTTTTTCAGAAAGATTCATTCATTCAGTGTAGCCTATTAATAGTTTTTAGAGATAAATCTAGCTAGAAATTCGATCAGCATCCCAGTTAAATGAACATATTTTTATGATATGTCCTATCCTATACATGAAAGTAAACATAAAAAACTAGAACTACTCTGTATTGAAAATGTAGGCATTCTACAACTTATTTTTAATCGCAATGTCCAGTTAATTTTTGAATTTATAATAGTTAGTTGGACCGTTTTTTTATTATTCAAGCTAGCAACACTGCCACCAAACAAATAAATATATTCAGTAACATTCCATTACACGTACCGGCTTAACTATCTATCTCACTTGCACCACAGAAAAAAGAAGGCAACAGACGGTTGCGGCATGCTTCAAGTTTGTTACGGCTCTACTGCCGTGTTTTGTACCTAGAACGATTTTGAATTTGACATTGACATAACCAATGAACTAAAAACGATCCGTATGTCATTGTCATGGAGAAAATGAAAAGTACATTCGTGAGTCTAAGAAATAGATGGCGCTATAGTAAAAATCGATTACCAATCAATCGAATATCTAATTAATTTGGGATTTGACTTTACACTGTTTATTGAAAAAAAACTTTTTAAAATAATTGGTTGATTTAAAACATTGAGTTAAATCACGGAGTACTACGATAAATACACTTTTTCCTTTAAGTCGTTTCAAGTGTTATACAGAATTGCTACTGTAGCGCCACCCTCATGTCGCCTTCAGATGGACGCTTTTGGTTGGATACAAGAAAATGCAAGAAAAGTCATTCGCGTTGTTCATTGGTTGATATTTCAGACGTACATTTTTGTTATTTGTCCGTCCATCTGGGTATGGCCACAGTAATATTAAACCTTGTTGCTTTAACTTATAAATTATGTAGGTATTATTTATATATTTTTAAAAGTTGGTTTTAGCGAGCACAAAATGTAAAACATTTTGTGCTCGCTAGAACCAACTTTTCTGTTCTATTTATATTCAACGAATCTATGTAGGTACCTACTTATATATCTTTCTTGCTTTGGTTGTGCTCCAAATGCTGCTAATTTAGCGACTTCAAAAGATGGATGACGATGTATTACCTATGTAGTTTGAAGGCAAACTAGAATAAACCAATAAATAACAACTAGGTACCTAGATAGGATAAATAAATATTGTTTATTTGACTCTCACTCGCCTTCACTTAGTTATGATCCTATGGCTAGTACCTACTTACAGTATTTTTTCTCAATGGATTCATTCAGTGTAAAACTAAGAAATATTTTTAATTAGGGTTTGTTAAGTATGAATGAATGAAGTATTTACCCAACTACCTACATATTCTTATCCATATAATTAATCATAACACAAATCAGTAGGTAGGTTAGGTACCTACCTACACCATCTCTGTCATATTCTTAGTTGAGTAGCGAAAGTTATGATGAGTCGTTGAGTTGAAAAGTTAAATTTGATCTAAGAGAAACGCGGCTGGTGGTTCACAGTCAATTTTCGTTCTTTGGTTGTTGTTTTCCATAATCATTCTTGCTTGCCCTCGCCTTCTCTTTCTCTACTTTAAACAGAGAGGGAATGCAAAAAAAAACATGATTTGGATATGCAAATACTGCATGCAATTAAGCATTCAATAGGACCTACTACCTACCTATATAGTATTTTTAGTAAAAATACAATGTAGCTTGGGTAGCTCGCACAGTTGCTACCACAGTTGTACTCTTTCCTCGCACGTTCACCTCGATCGAGGAAGGTGCCTCATTGTGTTGGGTAGCACGCTCGCACTTCGCGCCTCGCAACCCAGCACGATTGTGGTCCCAGCACAGTTCCTCGCTCAGCGTCATTGTGTTGGGTAGCACGCTCGCGCCTAGCGCCTCGCAACCCAGCACGATTGTGGTCCCAGCACAGTTCCTCGCTCAGCCTCATCGCGCCTCGCGCCTCGCCTCAATCGTGGTGCCACAGTGAGGACACTCGTTGCGTGAAAGAGTAAGCTCGCACACTACTCAATTTTTTTGGACGTGCTACCCAAGACTAAAACCTACCGACCATATTAAAGATTTAAACTGAAACTAACTAAACTCTTTGGTTATAGCTAATTTTGCACCAAATTATATTTTGAGACAATTAATACAGGGATACAATTTCGAAATTCGAAAAGTGCTGATAAAGATTCGAATAGCCAAACATATTTTTATGTTATCTGGAAAGTTACATACATCTTCATATTTAATGACTGCAGTTGCTGCTTAAAACGATCATTTATACACATATCTAAATACCTACATTATTTTCAAAATTGTTCATATTGATTGTAACGTAAAATATACCTACTTACATTCACTGAATTACAATTTATTTACAGTGTCATATATTTATGTTGTATGAGTAAGTTACCAGCGTCAGATTTAAGGAGTTATATAGATAATTAAGTAAGTCTAAATACACGAAATTAATGAATTTGAATTGTTGTGGTTGGGTTGGGCTCTACCACGGAGGAAAAAAGTAGCTCTACTAAGAACGTTATGAATGACTACCATTTAAGATCATTAGGATTAAAGTTTAATTTTGACAGAACTCAAAGTCTGGAAGTTTCCCAGGTAATCCTACACAGACGAAGTCGTACGAATTAGATAGGGATTTACAAAAATATAGAATAAGTATGAAAAATACGATCTGAGATAAAATTAGGTCTACCTACCTACCCATATTGCAAATTTTTTATATAACGTTTCTTTTGGTCAAATAACGTAGCTTTTTGGTCACGTTTTCGTACTTTTTCAAGCATTCATACTAGCAGCACTATTCGTAGTCTATCTCTAGGTGGCATTTCTACCGGTTGTTTGTTGTAACCATTGGTTTGTAACTTTGATTCACACGTGTTAGGACTTAATAAAATAAATATGGGGCATGCAGAACAACTTGTTGAGTTAGCTACAAAACTCTTCTCGATAGATGCTGTGAAGTTTGGAGACTTTACAACCAAAAGTGGTATTAAAACTCCTGTTTATTTTGATTTGAGGGTTATAGTTAGTTACCCTGATGTTATGGTAAGTCAAAAACTTTTGTTAGATTAATCTATACACATATACAATTTACTTTGCAGATTTATTATAATCAACAGTTTTCTTTACAGGAGTTAATAACATCTCTTCTTTATGATTTTGGGACTAAAGATATTAGTTATGACCATGTATGTGGCGTTCCTTACACAGCTTTGCCAATAGCAACTTTATTAAGTGTTAAGGTTAAAAAGTCGATGTTGATGAGGCGAAAAGAGACCAAAGCATACGGGACCAAAAAGTCAATTGAAGGACACTTTAAAGCTGGTCAGACTTGTTTAATCATTGAAGATGTGGTTACTTCAGGGTCTAGTGTGCTTGAGACTGTAAAAGATTTGCGCAAAGAAGGCCTGATTGTGAATGATGCCATTGTTATCTTAGATAGAGAGCAAGGTGGTAGGAAAAATCTCAATGTAAATGATGTCCAAGTAACATCCTTGTTTACAATGTCAACACTCATTGAGATATTGTTACAAAATGGAAAAATTACTGAAAATACTGTGAAACGAGTCAAGGATTATTTAAAAGAAACACAGGCACCTGTGATTGGTAAGCACTTCGACCCTCAAGATTTGTCTAGGTAGGTCACTAAATTAATTCGTTAAAGTTACTTGTTTCAAGTGACTTTTCTTTTGTTTTGCAGAAAATATAAGCAATAAACTATTGTTATCATATGAAGAACGCTCAAAAATAGCTACAAACGCGGTATCAAAGCAGCTATTCAACATAATGGCTCTAAAGAAAACAAACCTCTGTTTATCAGTTGACTTAACAACAACAACACAAATTCTTAATTTGTTAGAAAAAGTTGGTGAACATGTATGTTTGGTGAAAACTCATGTAGACATAATAGAAGACTTCAATGCTGATTTCATCTCGCGTCTGAAACAACTTGCTGACAGATTCAACTTTCTTATCCTGGAAGACAGGAAATATGCAGATATTGGTAACACAGTATCTTTGCAATATTCAAAAGGATTGTACAAAGTTGTTGACTGGGCTGATTGCGTGACTGTACATTCCTTGCCGGGAGATGGAATACTGAAGGCTCTAATTGCTACGTCAAACGGGCCTAGTCGAGGTGTCTTTTTACTAGCAGAAATGAGTAGTCAGGTAATTAAAAAAATATTACGTAAAAATATTTTTAAGCAAATAGTAAGGCATGTAGTCAATATTTATAAAATTACAACTTGAAGCATGTAGTATTTTGGTCGCATTATTAATTATTATTATTATTAGCCTGTATCGTCCCATTGCAGGGCAAAGGCCTCAGTTATTAATAACACTTCTAAATTCATTGTTGAAATACGAGAGACACTCAAATAATTATAGAGGATAAGAGAAAATAAACACTCAGAATTCATAGTTAACAACCAACATTGCACCTCCATTTACACAATTCTTATAATTCCAGGGCAATCTTATCTCACCGGAGTACAGAGATGCAACAGTTAGCATGGCAGCAAAATATGAAGACTTAGTAACTGGATTTGTCTGTCAAAACAAAGACACATTTAAGAACCCAGGTCAGATACAACTGACGCCGGGGGTAAAACTTGAAAGCTCTACAGATGACTTGGGTCAGATTTACAACAGCCCAGAGAAAGTCATTCAAAATGGGGCTGATGTAGTTGTTGTAGGTAGAGGCATAATTGCTGCAAAAAATCCTGAGACAGAAGCAATCTTGTATAAAAATGCACTTTGGAAAAATTATCTAAAAAGGGTATCTAATAATCAGGAATAAAATATTTCTTATAAATATAGTACACTACTGCAGCGGCCACCATTCCAGGATCTATGGATGAACGTGATAATGTAGGCCCAGACATAGCCGAGGCTCGCATAACGTGAGTCCATAATGGTCTTACATTCTCCTGGTTGCGGCCAAGGCTTGTAAGGCTCCAAGGCTAGTGGCAAGTACTATATACTTTTCTCAATAAATGCGCGGAAATTCAAAGTTTCAAACTAAGTACTTAGTGCATAATGTAGTCTTCTAATTTTGGAGGTAACAAGTTTTTATACAGCTCTTACCGCTTCTTGAATTTCAGGTCGAGTCAAAATATCTTTTTATATAATATCTCAATGTCTCACACTTATCTCACACTTATTTTCTTCATTCGAACTCGACATTTTGTTAAAATAAATCAACAATTAATTTTTCACGAGCTAATCCACTTACGTAGTACTCTGACTGATCTGTGAGCTAATCTTAGATAAACTCACAGATCAGTCAGAATACTATATACGTAGATAAACTCGAAGTCAATAAACTACTTCTTTTTTTTAACAATTCTCTTTATAAAGCAAGTTAAAAATGAAGGAGGTAGGTAGGTAGATAGGTACCTAAGATTTCAATCATCATAAGTACGTACCTTCTTTGTTGCTACTATGAAATTAAGGAGGTGTGTTCCTAATTATTATGAGAGTAGCAACGAAGGAATTACATAATTAAGAGTAAATCATAGGTACGTACCTCCTTCGTTGCTACTATCAGAGTAGAAAGTGCTAAATAAATGTGTTTAAAAAGGGATTTTAAATACATTTAGCACGATATGAAATATAGTAATTTATTTGGCCTAGGCCGGCAAAGTAGATTTAACTCAAAAACGGTTGTCAACATAAAATTTGAATTTCCAAGCATGTTTGAGAATAAGTATTTTTATAGCTACCTCCACGATTAATGATTACAAATTACAGTCATGTTTATTTTGAAAGATGAGAATTTTAGACTAAAATATTTACAAAATTATACCTACCAATAAAATAAAATTGCAATCAATTACTAAATACTAAATTGAAGTAGGTACTAGGGCCTCCAGTACCGGTTCCTTTTTCCAGTACCGGGATTTCGGTACCGGCACACGGCCGGAACCGGGAGTACCGGGATTTTCGGTATTCCCGAAAATAATTAGTAGCCTATTATTAAGTCAAACAGAAAACTCGTCAGAAAACGATAAAATAAAGAAAAGTCGAGCGAAATATAACGAAAAGTTATAAGTTATATTTTTTTATTTATATAATTTACTGCAAGCATGATTTGTAAGAGAGAAAATTCGCGTAACTAATTGAATATTGCATTAACAATACAGTCCCAATTTTTAAGTTATATATCAAGTATAAATGGCTTATAACGAAAGTTTTGAAGTGGATATTTCTTTGTTTGCAGGATTGTATAGGATTACAGTTCAAAAGTTAGTACGTCACATGCGTAACAACACTTCTAAACGAAGGTTGATTTGATTTCTGATAAAATAATAGTTTTTAATCGTACTTTATTTGTTATTTGTTATTAATCTTCACAAGCCAATGCTCAATGTTCATGTCAATGTCAATGATCGGCCTCATAAGTATGTTAAAATAAGAAAGTGCCAATTTTATTAATTTCCTCTGTGATAAACTATCGATAAGTATAAGTGTCAGTTTCAAATTTTTGTCAAAGACGTAACATAAAGAAGTATCCACTTATAATTTACGGTTGTATCTTCGACACAACTCGTTGCTTTTTAACCAGTGCGTCCTACCCATAATGAAATACTCAACCAAGGCGTGAACACTCACTGTTCTGCTAGATATCTATTTAGATAAACGACGCAATAATACACTATGAAACGAGCTACGCTTGGAGTTTGAGATACTTGAAGGGAACTAATGTCATTAACAAAGCTTATAAACCCGTATATCCATAGTCGGCTGGTTTTAATAAACACAGTCGCATTGCAGAAAACGGAATCATTATTCATTATTTCTTATTAATAGTAGGCTAATAAACTGTTGATGACAACATCGGAGAAGATGGAAAGACGAGCTAGACTCTTACTTGGAAGACTGGAAGACAGTTGCCCTTGACAGAAAAGAGTGGAAAGAAGGAAGGGAGGCCTTTGCCCTGCAGTGGGACGATTCAGGCTCATAATAAAATAATAATAAGAAATAAAAATAATACGTTCAGTGGCTTAGGTTGTGGAAAGACCATCACGTCAGTACAAACAACCCCAAAGCCCATGTCATTCTTTAAATAAATGCATTGATACGACGATACCAACAATAAGCTGATATTGCAACATTTCCTAAGTTCTGAACATCAACAGCACCTTTGAAAGTTAGTAAGATGGGCGGGTAGGATCTAGTGGGTAGAGGAGTTACTGTCTTTCTTTCTTTGTACTAACAGAATGCACTATTTAGCTATGGTTTTAAAGATTAAAACCCTAAAAAAGCTCTTATACACTAAATTTTAAGTAATCCCGAAAGTACCGAAAATCCCGGTTCTGGATTTTTCTAGTACCGGTGCTGGAGACAGACGAGAATCCCGGGATTTCCCGGGATTTTCGGTTCCGGGATTTCCCGGTACTATGCCCTAGTAGGTACCCTCAACTATGTTTTTGTTTGTTTGTGGGACCAATATAGGTAGGTACTTAGGAAGTGATATTTCTACAAATAAAAATTGGTAGTAGGTAGACACTTAATTCACAGAGTAAGATTAAATTTATGTAATGTTCAATTTTTGTTTATTATTTCATTAACACAGTATGTACTTTTACAAAGTATGTTGTTAGTATGTTATTTTTAGCTATATTACCTATATACTAGACAAATCTGAATAAATCTATACACATACTAATTCACTTACCTTGTTATTCTTGTTGAACATAGACCTTTTTTCTTCAATGATTAACAGACAAACAGTAGTTAAGTAGGTACCTAGTAGTTGTAGATTAGTAACTAAATTACATACATAATAAGAACATTAATTATCAAAAATATAAATTAGTAATTATATATTTGTTAGTGTACCAAAATGCTTCATTTATTTTTAACAATTTTTGATCGACTTTTCGTTGTCTTGACATATCGAAGCATTTCAGTTATTGGTAATAATTCCAGGGGATTCTTTGAAAATACCAGTATTGATGACGAAATTATGTATTCCTAATTCACTAAAATGTTTGTTTACACGTTAGGCAAGAACCAAAAAGTAATCATGTTATGCGCCACAACTTCGTGTTCGTAGGACTCAAAATATATTACATAAAGTACCTACACATGTTATAAAAAATACAAAATACCTACCTATGTAATGTAAGGAAAGGGTAAAACTCATTTACCCCTTTCCTCAGTTAGAACTTATTCCCGAACTTATGTAGGTAATAATTTTAAAATCAAAACAAATCAGATTCTTTGGATATTAAAAAAATATATATTAGTAAAAGAGTTAAGAATTTTGCGTTCTAGAAGGAACAAAGTGAGCCAAGGTACCTTACAGGTGGTAAAAGGAACGTAAATCTGATTTTTCAGTACGCACTGGCAGCACTCATAGTAGGCGTTGTTCTGACTACAAATACATGAACAGTTACGTCGTCGTCGGTGTGCTTGTCCAATCAAAACTATCCTTTCAAAGCGTATCAGAGGTGTAGTTTTGTGTGAGAATAGAGTTAGCCAACGAAAACAACGATTGATTTTGTTAAAACAACATTGTGATAACTCCGAGAATTTGTTTGAAAAATGGATAATATTGCTAGAGAATTAGGTGTAAATCCTAAAAATATTCAATCCACTGCTTCATCGCATCTTTTTGCTGTGATCGTTCACACTAGTTGGCTGAAGAAATGGCTTCGAAATGTGGAAATTGATAACTGTATGAACAACAGTGATTTTTCTCTACAACCTGATGAAAGTGTTCAGTATCCGTGGCGAAAGTTATTCATTAAGGTGTTTATTTGAATCTCAGACTCTCTGCCTTACATATGTATTAGAAATTATTCTTTTTTGATCATCAATTTCATTGTTCTCTGTAGGTACTGAACAAGAGAGTTTCCAAGGTCCTGCCCATCCCTCGCTACAAGCTCGGCGAAAACAATGCAGATACGGCATTAACTATATCACAGCTGCTTCAGTACGTCTCACATAGTAACCAAAGGTCACTATGGAAAGAGTCATATAAAAAATATTGTCAAAACATAGATGGCAGCAAAGAAAGTACAATAGTTAATTTATTAGAGCATGATCAGCTGCTCTCAGAAGTCATACTAAGACTGTACGGCTGTAATATTATTAGAATTAAGACTGACAGTGCTGGTAATCATGTGGAGTACAAAGAAATCACAAACAAAAATGTACTGAAATCATATGAAGCACATGTCAATTTACTAGCAGCTTTGTTCATCATAGAAACTGATAATAGCATATTTATAGTGTACAGAAGACATTATGATAATACTCTCTTAGATTGCTTAAATTTTAGTCCAAATTTGATTAACATGAATTATGGACGAGGACTATTTATAGTGTATCAGTTGTTGAATTTGTCAAAAGCTTTAAGCGATAGAGGCCTCAGTCTCGGAATGTTAACGCTACAGGATATTTACTTGTCGGAGGATTTGTGGCTGCAAATTCTACCACCAATCACAAATAACTTACATTGTTTGGATGCTTCAATGATTTACGAGCAGAATCGGAGTAAGCAAAGTCCTAACAACCAAACTCAGGGAACGAAAGAAGACTGCTGGAGGAATGATGCGGTACAGTTAGAGAAGCTGTGCATGTTGTGGGTTAGAGGGCAAATATCCAACCTGGATTATCTGTTACATCTGAATGTGTTAGCCGGAAGGAGTGCTAACGACCCACAGACTCATTTCATGGTGCCTTGGGTCACTGACTTTGCTTCAAAATGTGGTAAGTATTCTGTCCATAGTGTGTTTTGAGAACACTCTAAATCAGTAATTTTTATTTAGACATTTTAAATTAAAAAAAAATACATAAATTATTTTTTAGCATTAGTATTCAAGGTTTTTTTATTTTGCAAGAAATTATGAACCAATACAGTTGTCGTTCCTTCCTTTCTTATTGTGAAAGTTAGTAGTGCATGAAAAAATTCAAGGCGCACTTGAAAACCTTTCACCACACTGGTTCGAAAGAACTAGTGACACGATAAGAAGAATAAGAAGTAGTTGACTGTTGTAGATTTCGAGCTAAATTCCTTCAATCAAGATTGGCGACTGCAATTATTGTTTTTGTTTAATTAACCGAATTTTAAAGTCCCTAGTAAATAATTCATTTTAAACAGTAATAATCAGGGTTTAACAAACCACAGTACAACCAACTTCAATTGGACTATTTTAGCGACCGTAAACACCACTGAAAAGTCGCTGAAGCAAAATACGCTATTTCGTATACTTCAACAACATATTTTTTTCAGTTGTTTTGATATAAAAACTAAACTACTGAACCGATTTTGATGAAATTGGTATAGGACCAAACTGAAAGTATTATAGTCTCAAACAAAAAAATAACTTATCAAATCAATTTATTAACAACAAAGTTCAGAGGTAACGAATATTAAAAGAAAAAAAAATCATTTAACCAAATTGATAACTTCCTCCCATTTGAATTCAATAGAAAACTTTATTTATTTTATTTAATTTTATTTATTGAACACCAACACAGTATACACTAATACATTTTTTTTGGTTACATGATACATAGCAGGCCAAGTGCCACTGCAATTATAGGTGAAGACGACATGCAAGAGGTAATTTATTTACATACTATCATCATTTCAGGTAGAAACTGGCGCGACCTATCCCGGTCGAAGTATCGACTAAACAAAGGCGACCGTCAATTAGACATGACGTATGACGTCAGCTCGCCAGACCAGATTCCCCACCATGTGTCCGACGCGCTATCAGATATCACTTGCTACGTGTATTTAGCGCGAAGGTATGTCATTTCAAGATAATTGATTGATTCAGGCGTTACTTTGCGGAAATCCATAAATATCAACAAATTATATAAATATATTTAGTAATAAATCCGCTTGATTTCTAAACAAAGTTTTTAATTAACTTAACTTTAGTTTCGAACTTCGGCGAGTCCACACCTCCTGATGATACCTCGTGTAGAGGCGAAACACGTGTCGTATCTTTAAACTTTGGTTTTCTGTTCGTTGACTCTTTGGTTTATAATATAGTAATATGTACTAGGGTTCTAAACCAAAGTTAAGTTAATTAAAACCTTTGTTTAGAAATCAAGCGGATTTATTACTAAATATATTTATATAATTTGTTGATGTCATTTCAAACCTTGATCTGATGCTCTAAGGCTCGCGCATATTAGTGCGGCCGCACCGCACCGCACTGCATCGCATCACATAAGATAAATCTACCTACATCATTTTCGGGGTAGAGTGTTTAAACGGGGCACTAAGGAAAATATGACCTAGAAGTTTTTATTCAAACTCAAATTATTTCACTATAATTGTTGTTAGTGGACCTACTTATACCATGTTAGTCGCCATAAAACAGATTTCAATTTATTCATGTCATTATTTTCATTAAGCTGTGCTTGCTCGCGTCGTTCGCGTGTGGACGCAGAAGAAAAAACCATAACCCACCATTATCCAGCTTCTATCTAATAGATTTTGTCCTCTAGCTAGGCGGTTGTTGAACTCAAAAGGTCAATGCCCTGAATTTAAGTTTCTCCTCACTGCACCCCCTCTCTGATGATACCATTAAAAGTAAGTGTTGATAAATTTACCTACCATTATCCAGCTTCTATCTAATAGATTTTGACCTCTAGCTAGGCCATCGTTGACCTCAGAGGCCCTGAACTTAAGTTTACCATTAAAAGTAGGTGTTGATAACGACAAGAATTTTCGTCAAAAATTCTCTTTGGTACAATAAAGAGTTCTCATTCATTCTAAACTTGTTGACTTCATTGACCGTGAAAAAAAGCCGTGTTGGCCGAGTGGGAGGTGCCTCGATTTTCGTTTCGAAGGTTGTGGATTCGAACCCGGGCGTACACCAATGGATTTCTCTGTTCAAAAAAATCTATGTGTGCATTAAAATACGTGCTTAACGGTGAAGGAAAACATTGTAAGGAAACCAGCATGTCATAGAACCTAAAAAGTTCGAAAACGTGTCAAGTCCACGAAAGGAGCCTGTCGAGGCGCACTTGAAATCTTTTCACCACATTGGATCAAAATAAAAATCAAAAGTGACACGATAAGAAGAAGAAGACTTGATTGACTTGCCGAATCTTCCACCAGGACATCAAAAGAGGTGCTTTGCAAGCATGTACGCAACAATTGGGTGCCAGCGGAGTACCCCGCGTCCATCCAACGCATGCAGGAGTGGACTCCCGATGAGTGTATACCCGAGTTCTACACGGACCCCACCGTATTCAAGAGCATACACGAGGATCTGCCGGTAAAGCCTGCTTCCCACGGTGCGTAATATTGCAAACGGACCCGGACCGACGCATCATAGGATATCGTCGTTGAAAAAGCTTTGCGTGCGGTGCGTGGCTGTCTGTAGGCGTCGCTGGTCCGCGTCTGTCCGTAATATCACACACTGTACGAAGCAGGCTTAAGACTGTCATTATTACTATTTTGAGTTGTTTTCATTGATAGATTAGAGGACGTGGTTGGCCGAGTGGATGAGGCCCTTACCTTGCGATCTGATGATCGCGGGTTCGAATCCCAGTGGCAGTCATGCGTAAATGGGTTATTTCGGTCGAAAAAATCTATGTACGCATCCCACGTTCTCGCAACGGTGAAGGAAAACATCGTGAGGAAACCGGCATGTCGTAGAACCTAAAGTTCGAAAACATGTGTCGAGTGCAAGAAAGGAGCCTCTTCGAGGCGCACTTGAAATCCTTTCACCACACTGGTTCGAAGGAACTAGTGACACGATAAGAAGAATTGATAGATCATTAATTTGTTTTATTTATTTATCAGTCATGATCGTCCCACTGCTGGGCAAAGGCCTCCCTTCTCTCTTTCCATACAGCTCGGCATAGGGCATCGGGCAATTTCATCAATTTCAATTCGTCTTATTGCCTTGAATAGCATTAGCATTCTTGAAACACTTGAAAGAGATTTGTGGATATTGTCTACAACGTTTGTACAAAGAACTGACTCCAATTGCACAAATCTTCATGATCCTAACTCAAGAGTGAAATGGCGATTTCAGGATCTAGGAATACCAACATGGGCGTCCTGCGCCGAAGATTTCATAACGAAGCATAGAGAAGCGTTGGAGAGCTCGCACGTCTCGGAGAACCTCCACCATTGGATAGACCTCACGTTTGGATACAAGTAAGCATATGTTATCCTTAAATCCGATCCTTAAAAAAAGTTTAAATTATTTTTTTACCCAACTTGGTATTTACTAGAGGGTTAATATCAATATAAGAATTTAAGAAAGATTTTTTAAATTTATACTGCCTTTAGACACTCGCACCCGAATTCTAAGCGAGTCCTTATCATCAAACTCACCTTACGTAAGTAGTAAATTTGCCGCCTGCTCAAAAAAAATCCTCACTTAAAATAACTGATCTGTCACCTGTCAAGTATCAATGTAAGTATTTCCTTGAGTGTAAAAATCGTCTTAGAATACGGGTGTAATGCCTACTTGCACCAAACTGTTAAAGACCCTAAGCAATGACTTAACTCGCTTGACAGTCCTTAACAGTACAGATTCTGACCGATAAGAACTGTCAAGCGAGTTAAGTCATTGCTTAGGGTCTTTGACAGTTTAGTGCAAGTAGCCATTAGTGTACAATCAAGTATTTAAGCCCAATACTGTTGCGCAGGCTATCGGGCACAGCGTCGATAAAGGCAAAGAACGTGTGTCTATCCCTAGTGGACGGGCACACGCGGATGCGGCGTGGCGGCACCGTGCAGCTGCTCGCCGCGCCGCATCCACCTCGTGCCACCAAGTATCTGCCGGCGGCACCGCCGAGGCTGCATTGGATGACTACAAGGGACACCCGTAAGATTTAGAACCAATTTCCACACCTTGTAGTTCACCCTTTATCATCTGATGATGTCCTATCGCAGTCCACTACTGGACATAGGTCGCGATAAAACTATACGGGCCCTAAAATAGAGCCTTGTGGTACGCTTATCAGTATTATTTTGGAAGTAGTTCAATAAATGAAACTATTAATGTTGCGAAAAATGGTAAATGATATATTTTGAAATATGATTCGGCTGGATGGGTTGTTTTTGCTAAACATATTAAATAAATTTTACAATGACATTGCTGACTTAGTCAAAAGCTTTGTAAAATTCTGTGTAAAATCATATTTTTTTAATGAGGTCTCATGATAAAGTAGTGTTTATTTTACAGGAAGATCGGTCAAGAACGATAGTTCAGATGAGATGTCTGACGAAGATGACGAATCCACCAGTGTTCCCCAACACGTGTCTCGATTGCATGTGCCGCCTCAACGCGTTAGGCCTAGACACAAAAGCAGTAGCAGAGCGCGGTCTCTATCCAAGAGCATAGACGATTCGCAGCAATCAACGCGCGAGGGCAGAGCTTCATCCCATTCTAGACATTACAGGGTACAGAGATCAGAGCTAGGAAAAGGAGTCATATATTTACCAAAAGAATTCAACCCAGTCGCGTCCATTCAAGCTTTAGAATCACTAGACAATTTCAAAACAAAATGTTTCTTCAGTAAAGCTGGTGAAAAAGAAAAACATAAAGAAAACGTTGCGACGTTAAATTTGTTCCCAATGCAGGAACTTCGTCAGGACAATGTTAGTAAGGATGACGATACGGCGTTCACGAATCACATGTTTTTAGCGTCATATGAACAGAGTTACTTGAAAAAGATTAGTCAGGACGCGCATTTAGAGAGTGTGCTAAAAGAAAGAAAAAATCGGTCGTTCAATACGAGGTATACGACTGATGCGGCAGTATATAAGCAATTTGTAACAGAAAACAAAAGACAAGACATGCTTGTAATAGGATGTTTGATTGTAGAAATCTTTCTGCACGCGTATATGCGACCACTGAGAACAATGAACGACAATTTCATAGAAAGGTTCAATACATGTCGTGTAGTTCTAAAACACAATTTCAACGCGATGCCCAAATGTGTGAGCTACATAGCGTCTTTGCTTTTGAATGTGCAGCCGCTTTGTCTAAGTTTCAAGAACGAGTTAACACCAAAGAAAGATGAGCCGTTGAAAAGAATAGCAGTAACAGACAAAGGGTTACCGGCACCGAGCCCGTCGCAACTGCTCCAACCGTTACTCATGCAGCACTTGATACCGTTCCCACAAAACTTCACAACGCTTTATAATCTCCTCAGCACATTACACGAATACGAACTGACAAGCAACGAACTGAACATTCTATACATGTACGAATGCGACGGAACACAGTGCGAGAAATATCAGAATTTAGACAAAACGAAAATGTATTTCACGCAGAAAATCGCAGAAGGGAAGATACAAGCGTGCGCCGCGCATTTAGATGTCCTTCTGAATCAAATCAGCAATAGCCAATTCGACGTAATGGATATATTTCTTGCGCATTACATAAAAATGTTGCAAAGCAAAGACACATCAGTATTAGCCGCGTGGTATTTATTCGACACAATCAGCAAAGCGTTGGGTCCGGAACAGACGAGGAAAAAACTCCTCAGACATATCCTGAATTTGTATGAAGATGACGATTACGTGACTGATAAGCTAGAACATCATAAGATAACGGATGTTGATGCGATGTCAGCGAGTGGGATGTCGAGCAGACACAAGTTCGTCAAACTTTACCACAATATATTCTTGCTGCAACTGATGGTGAGGCTTGGACTCCAATGCTTCCTCGACAACTTCACACAACATTTAGTAGAAGCTGTGGGAGGGTACAAGGACGTCAGTTCGGAAGTTGGCTCCCCGGGACATTTGTGCCACAATCGAGCTATGGCGAATAAAAAACCTAGATATTCAGATGATAATGTAAAAAACGCTTTATCGACGACTACAGATATATTTTCCCCTGATACGTCATACGGTTCTGAAAATGTCACAACTCCTAGTATAGATAAAACAATCAATGAGTCTTTGAAAGACAAGGACAGTGATAACAGGAGTGAAAATGACTTGTTTCATTTCGAAACTGATAAAGATAGACTTCCTAGCAGAAGCAAATCTCCCGCTGAATCTATAGATTCTTTCAATTCTTCAAACGCACCGCAAGAGAATAACGTTCACACGCCATCACCTTCAGCTGAATCACCAAAGTATATTGTAAATAATAAAGAACCTAATGTAAATATCACTAAAGACGAATATACCGAAAAAAATAAAAGAACTTCAATTAAAAGAACCTCTCCATCAGTTGAGATTCCAACCAAATCCATGTTCACGAGTTATCTACATTTTGCAGAAGAGGATAGTGAGGAAGTGGAATTGAGAAAAGAAATTGGGAGACGGGAAATGAACCACCTTGAATTCAGTTTGGAGAACGAAGCTTCGAAAACTGCGTCGAGTATCAATGAAGATGATATAGAATGCAAAGACAGTGCAAAGATCTCTGACATGAGTTCCGAAAGTCTGATATGGCTGGCGCATAGATTAGGTCCAGTATTAACCTGTAGATATATAACTAGAAATCTTCTGAAAATGCTGACTCTGTGTTACATTGGGAAAGAAAATCTCAGTCCATGGGAAACAGATGAGAAAGATGAATTCGATGAGATATGCATTGTAAACTGCAAGGTTGTCGGGGACAAGAACGCTATGAAGGTGATAAACTGCCTCACTTCTATTGTTGGTAAGTGTCTCATTGGTGTAACAAGGGTAGGATTTTTCATGTCCAAGTAATCCAAGCACAGATATACAGACTTTGTGTTGGCTCTACCAACACATATTTTTACTTACGTCTGTAAATAGAATATTAGTTAGATTTTTGTTAGGTTCAATTCCCACTGGGATGGCATCGACCGGCAGAGCACATTTGCAAAGTGTAAAACAATTTTAAACATCATTAACATACTTAAGCCTCGATGACACAGGGCTAGTTTACAAGCTACAAGCCAGCGAGTTCGCTAGTAACTTGTAAACTCACCCCGTGTCATCAGCTTTTTTACAATCTGCTAGTTGACTATCCTTCCGGACCGCTAACTCACTCACTCGCTAGTAATTGAACTCGCCGTCTAGCAGCTCGTAAACTAGCCCCGTGTCATCGACGCTTTAGTTAGAAGAACAGTATTGAATGGCCACTGACAGGACGCGCGCAGCCTGTCAGCGGTCCTTCAATATTGGTATTTTTAATAAGGTAGATAAAGTGCTCTACCGCTGCGATAATCGTATGTTTTGTACAAAAAAAAACTAAAATCATGAATGTATACATATATTATCAAGATTCAAGATTTTTATTCGCTACAACATAGTTTACATGTTGTAAAAAAAATGTACTTGTGCCTTATGTTCTAAGATAATTGATTGATTCAGGCGTTACTTTGCGGAAATCCATAAATATCAACAAATTATATAAATATATTTAGTAATAAATCCGCTTGATTTCTAAACAAAGGTTTTAATTAACTTAACTTTATTACTATATTATAAACTGTGTGGACTCGCCGAAGTTCGAAACGAGAGTTCTCGTTTCGAACTTCGGCGAGTCCACACCTCCTGATGATGCCTCGTGTAGAGGCGAAACACGTGTCGTATCTTTAAACTTTGGTTTTCTGTTCGTTGACTCTTTGGTTTATAATATAGTAATATGTACTAAAGTTAAGTTAATTAAAACCTTATGTTCTACCATATATGGTGTATCTTCCAGCAATGTACGGCGAACAGCTGATCATATTCCAATACCTGCCGCACATGAGCGAGCTGATCGCGCAGTGCCGCAAGCGACTGTCCATGCCGCTGGAAGGTGGCGCAGTAGCGTGCCTGCAGCTCATCAAGTATCTAGTGCCGTACATGACCGATGTCAAGCTTATGGAGCAGTTGCAGGTACATTTTCATTTTATGGATTTGCCATCTAGAAGGCTATCCCAGACTCACGAACCCAATCGTAACGCCAATTACTGCTCGATTCTGTGCAATTTGGTACTCTTGAATATGATACTAGCGCGGATCGAACTTAAAGATATCGACTACGCGCTCATAATTCTTAGTTTATGGTACTGGTGACGCGATTTGACGGTGATAAATCTAGCTTGGATTTTGTCCCAACAAATATTGATACTGTAGTGGGATTAGAATTGAATTCAGGGGTAGCACACAGTTTTGATCTTCCATTCATCTCTTTAAGCCGTTATTATACCCAATCCTCCCCAATTTTATTCGTCTTTCACACAGCGATCTTCTGTTTGTTTGGTCTATTTTTCTCCACAGTTATATCCATACACGATTCCGATAAATCTGAAATTTAGCCGGACTTATGAAGTCAGAAGACCGATAAGGATCTAAAAATAAGGCTACGGTAGGAAGTTTGACCTTCGACCGCAACTAGATAAATAAGTACAGTCCTCTCAATGCAACCATTCAACTTTCCGATCGTGTAACAAGCGTTAAAGGCATCCTTTCCTTTGTCGATTTTTCTGATACATAGAATTGGGTATATCTCTGACAGGACACGTTCCTCAAGTGCATCCTCCAGCCGTCTCTCCGTCTGGTGGGCACGACGCGCAGCGCGTGTCCGTCGGGCGCGGCGGCGCGCGGCGCACTGTGCCGCAAGCTGGCGGCTGCGCTGCACGCCGTGGCGCTCAGGGTGGGCCCAGAGATGACGCGCAACCACCTCTGCGTGCCCGCCTTGCAGAGGTGAGTCGAGCTGGCAACGCCGCACGAGTGGGATACAGGTATCCTCACGGTTAACTAGCGCTCACCTTGAATGCGCAGAAGTCAATTTTTAGATGTGTTTGGCGGGAGGGGTGGCAGGGAAGGCGC
The DNA here is from genome assembly GCA_932526365.1 of Lobophora halterata. NCBI lineage: Eukaryota > Metazoa > Arthropoda > Insecta > Lepidoptera > Geometridae > Lobophora > Lobophora halterata. The sequence continues at coordinate 8,841,876 of OW052012.1, forward strand.
CGGGGGCGTCTAATTGGTCGCTTAGCCACCTTCCGCCGTCTCGCACCTCACTTGCGCAGAGCTCGCCTCCACTTTCGCCGACCACTATTAAACCGTGATGACACCTATACGAGGTGTTTGGTTGTTTTCTTTCGGCCCAGAAACACGCGCGCCGTTATCTCGCTCGCGTTTTTGTACCTTTTCAACCGACTTCAAAAAAGGAGGAGGTTCTCAATTCGGTTGTTTTTTTTATGTTGAGTTGAGTGCGAGTGAGATAGTGGCGCGTGGGAATCTGACCCTTAAAGCGCGCAGGTATAAGTAATACATTTTTATTGTGCAGGTTTTTCTTGGCCTTCGATAAAGCAACTGGAAAACTTGACAACTGGCCCAAACAAGACGACAACGTTGCTGATAAGGTAAACGCCTTCTCTTCACCAATGTAGTAGAATACTGCAGCCCGATCTGGAGTCCCTCGTACACAGTGCATGTCAACAGACTAGAAAGACTACAAAAACAGTTTCTTTACCATCTCTCATATACCAACTATCTTTGTCACAGCCTTAACTCTTACAAATCTAGACTTCTGCATTTTAAATTGTCAACTCTTGAGCAAAGGCGAAAGGTTGCTGATATTGTTTACCTGCTCAAGATTATTCATGGTAGAATCGATAGTCCTAACATATTGCAAAAAATTCAATTTCAAATTCCTCGTATCTCTAGCCGCCTTCCGAATAGAAAAACGTTCAACCTTCCTATCTGTCATAGAAAATACAGTCAGCACTCTCCAATTTATAGAATGTGTTCGTCTTATAATGAAGTTTGTCACGAAATTGACATATTCTCGTCATCTGTCTCTTCCATCAAGAGACTTTTTCTAAGTTATAATATTTAGATAAGCTTTTATTAAATAGTATTAATTTCCAAAGCTAGGTATAATATTAATTTCTATTTTTATTACTGTGTTCAACCAGTTTTATGAACCTAATAATAAAAAAAAAAAAAAAAAAATGTCAAATGCTATTTTGAAGTTATATGATTTTAATTTGTATTATTACTGTGCAGGTGTCTGAGCTGGAATCTTCGGACCCCAAGATGGAGGGTTTCCTGGAGATATGTCGCGACGGCAGCACGGCCGAGTGGCGGGTGCAGGACGGGCGGGTGGTGCGCGCCGACCTCCCCGACATGGCCTGCACTCCGCCGGAGAGGAGCGCGCCCGACTCCACTGCACTCACCGTGAGTGTTATGGTGGCTTAATACGGCCATTTTTTTTTCATCGATGCCCACCACCCTTGAGCGAGGGCGGACGGGTTATGTCGGACTTTAACCGACTAAAACCCCATGGTGGCCGACCTCTGCGCATTAGAGGGACCCCGGGATATCCTCAGAACTCGTACCGGTGTCCCTCACGCACGTTGCTGTGAGGCCCATCCCAGGGAAGGCTTGCGCCGACCCCGAGCTCCGCTTGCAGTGCATGCCTCCCCGTGCACTGCAGCCGTCCCGGGCTACATACGGCCTGCGTTAGCACGTGTGTACGCGCCGGGCCTCGCCACAGGCCGTGTGAAGCGAGCGGCCCGAGGCTGGCCGGGCGCGCGCTTATTGGCGGTTGACACAGATTTTGAGAAGAGGTACAGATGACCTTGGCGCAGCGCAGTGCGGCGCACTGGCCGTGTGAAGCCACCATTAGAGATATGTCGCGATCATCTGGATAACAAACACTAGGGATCCCTGAGTCGGACCTGTCACTCGTTTCGAATCAAATCTATACCAGTCGGGGTTCCCTCACGGTCAAGGGTCATTGACCTCTGAGATCAACGACCGCCATTTTTTTTTTTTTGACTAGAAATTTGTTCCCAGGCTCAAGAAGAATTGCTGATGGTGTTTGATGAAGAACTAGCGTACCAAACGTACACGTCGTTCACTAAACTGGTGGGGGCCGACACGATGGACCGCTGTTTGAAGAACAGCGACACTATCAAGGCGCTGTGCCGGAAATACGAACAAAATCATTCTATCAGGTAAAAAATACAGTTATAGAAAACCCAAACTCAGGGTAATCAGCGATGTTCGTCATACAAATGTCTTTACTGAAGCGGGAATTGAACTCGCGACACCGGCGTGGCAGTCCAAAACACTTGCCATTCGACCAATCATGTTGTCATAATTCGTTTTGATTGAGTGACAAAGTTTTCCTCTACAAAAAAAAAAACGCTAAGTACATTAGGATACGTTGAGTTGAAAATAAAAATCATTATGACTTGATGGATTTTACCAAATGATATATCTATGGATTCGTCTTGATCATAGGCGTGTTATATGGTTGAATAAATGTATCAAAAATCCAAAACATCGGCAGTATTTAGCGGGTTCTTTTTACTTATTTTATACTCATTAAGCAAAGAAACGTAACATACGATTAGATGCATAAACGGCAGTCCAACGGCAGTGGATTATGTGAAACCAATTATTATAAATAAGAACTTATTCACTATACTTCAATAAACCATTTCATTTCTTCACATTAGCCTCGGCCTATCGTGTACCAAACCATTCGTCCCCAGCTCGCCTCTATCAATATCGCGCGACAAACGCTTCCAAGCATCATACAGTGACGAGCCACTTCACCGACGCGTCGCCACCACGCCCACTAAACCAGACATAGTCAACGACCACCTCTCCAGTTCCAATAGTTTCGGTTCCAACGTCACGCTCGTTGGTAACAGGATAGATGTCGCCAGCGACGCTTGTGAAGCTCATTGCCAGAACGGGTTCGATGTCGTCGCTTGTAAGGTGGATAACGGATTGAAGAGTAATCGGTGAGATTTTAACCACTATTTATTCCATCACTATCGGAATGGACAACTTATTTGGAACATAATTGAAGTTTTACAAAACTAACAACGACCGATTTCAATTGGACCGTTCTAGTGACCGTTAGCACCACTAAAGTCACATTGAAGCAAATTCAATTCAATCCATTCAATTAATTTATTTAGACAAATAATTTCACATAGGTCAGTTATCGGAAATACGCAATTTCGTTTACTTCGACTAGTATATAATATGCATATAATAGTATATATTAAAACTTAACTGAATCGATTTCCATGAAATTAGTATGGGACCAATCTGAAAGTATATCATCCCAAACAAAACTGAATTTTTAAAACCGGTTCATAAACAACAAAGTTCTAAGGTATTTGATTGATGTATGTTTATTTGGCGCTAACGGCTCGAACGATTTTGAAAAACAAGATATAAATTTAATCGTCTTGGTCACGTTTACGATGATAAAATACAATGTGGTGGCAATATATATTTAGTCAGATTTTCTTTATCGGTTTATTTAGGTTATTTTAGATTTATTTATACATAAATTAATAAGAAATACATTAAACTCACCTTTTATGACTAATTAGAAGAACCAGCCTATGTAAAAAGTCACCTTACAACCTAGTTTCACGAACAATAAATCAATCAATTCATTCATTCGCAAGTTTGTTTCAGGCATCTGCGCGGCGATTGGTTAATATATTGGGAGCACGAGATCGGTCGTCCCGATAAGGAGACCAGATTCAACCTGAAACAGATCAAACTGCAAACGTTCCAGGGTCACACGCATTCCATCAAGTCCATACACTGTCTCGATAACGAGAGTTCTTTTATGAGCGGTTCCAAGGATAAGACTGTCAAGCTATGGTCGCTACGGAATCAGGTAAGGTCATTGGCATTTAAACTTTACAAACTATAATGCTTTATTAATACCAAAATGGCCGCGGCCGGCAGAGCACTTTTGAGGTGAACGCACGGCGAACGCCTCGAACGAATCGAAGTCAATAAGACCTCGCATTTTCTATCCGCACTGAAAAGACTGACCGACCGCATCGAAATAATCGACCGCACCGAAAGAATTCTCGCTCGAAATCTCTTTGTAACGTTGTACTAATTCAATCAAGTTAAAATCACTCATTTTTGTATTAATTAAAACGAAGTAGTAAGTACTCGATCGCATAAAGCGCGTTGCTCTCACGCACGCACTTGTCAGAATGCGAGCGCTTCGATCGATTCGATCGCATCGCCCCCGACGAATTCGTCTTGGAATTCTGGGGTTCTTCCAGATTCAAATACAAATATTTTATTCAATACCTTAATCGTCATTTTACATAGGGGTTATAGGTTCCCTTTTAAGTATTAGAATACATATGTGTTAGTGAACCGCGCTCTTCTGTTACAAGTTCAATATTGATTCAAAAAAAGATTCGGATGATTTGACGTTATAAAACATTCTAAAGTTCTCCTTGGACAAGTGTGCGATCACCTTTAGTGAACAATTTTAACGCTACCTTATTAATTTTAGGGTGACGGCAACGCGACGACTCAATGCAACTGGACGTACACGGGCCATAAGAAAGGCGTTCTGTCCCTTTCTTTCCTGGAATCTTTGCGTCTCGCCGTCTCTACCGACTCCGTTGTGCACATATGGGACCCCTTCATGGAGAGCGTCGTTTCACAGGTGAGATGATAGAGGTTTAAGTGAAAATAAACAGGAGTTTACATATTAATTAATTTAATAATGTTTAGACATTTCACTCAACGCCATCTAGCCCCAAACTAAGCAGAGCAATCAATTCAATTGTTTTTTTTAATGTTTGTTACCTCAGAACTTTGTTGTTTAAAAAACAACAAATAACTTTTAAATAAACCGATTTGTAAAATTCTTTTTTTTTTATTTTTAGGTCCTCTAGTAATATTTTTGAAATCAAAATAACTGAAAATATTACGTCAACCAAGTAAACTAAATTGCGTATTTTGCTTCTCTGTGACTTTTCGGTGCTAAAAGTTCTATCTGTCACCCTATTGCTGAAAGACGGACAGATATAACATTTTTGGCCCAACTGTCACCCTAGATGGACAGGGCAGGGTGACAGATGGGAATAATTCCTTTTAACGGTCACTAAAACAGTCCAACTAAAGTCGATTGTTTTTTTTGTGAAACTGTGATTGTCTTTCAGCTGGATAGTGTAAAGTCGCCAGTGAGTATAGTGCGCGCCCTGGGCGACGGGTCTGCCGCGATCGTGGCGGCCACGGGCGACGCCTTGCGCATCATAGACGCCAGGGCGCCGCATTCCGGCTATGAACTCAAGGTAAGCTAATCTAATAATAATAATAAATCTAATATTATCACGATTTTATTAAGTCACTTTCTTGTTCGTTAGACTGTCTGTCTGTCGTTCCGGGTAGAATCTTACAACTCCAATTTCGACCACTTCCCGATTAGCTATCATGCATTCAATGCATGCAATTTAGAGCAAAAGCGTAATAAAGTGGTTTTAGATTTTTAATCTTAATTTATACCTCTGTAAAGAGCTAACGAGCTAGGCGATCTTCTGAGTGATCACGCCTGCACATGACCTAAACAGTGCACAGGACTTTGCGAGTGCAACACTTTTATAGCGGTCGTTCACTTTCGAGACATTTCATGGTTAGTCTCGAAAGCTTAGTAATTCAGTGCCCTTCAAACCGAAACATAGTAATGCTTGTACATAACCACTTGGCGGCAGAATATCTAGCTCTGTATTCGTAGATGGGATCCTGCAGGGGATGACCTCCAACGGTAAGTGTGCGGAAATTCTATGAAAGACTACAAGTTGTAATGTTTGTCAGGTGCCGCTGAGTGCGAGCACGTTCGTCCGCTGCATGTGCGTGGTGAGCGGCGGCGGCTGGGCGGCGTGCGGGCTGGCGAGCGGACACATCGCCGTCATAGACCTGCGGACCGGGCTGCCCTTGCACGCTTGGAAGGCTCACGACGGAGAGGTAAGTGTCTCTTATCTCTAAAATTAGGCCAGCACCAAAATAATACACATAATCAGTTATTAAGTAACTTAACTCTTAGTTTAGAATTTTAGTATCTAAACCGAAGCGGCGAAAACAGAAAACCCAAGTCAGAACTCTCGTTTCAGATTTCGGCGAGTCAACATCTCATGAGGATGCCTCGTTTAGAGGCAAAACACGTGTCGAGTTCTGAGTTTTCTGTTTTTGGCGCTTTGGTTTAGATACTAAAATTCTAAACTAGAGTTAAGTTAATTAAGACCTTTGTTTAGAAATTAAGCGGATTTATTACTAAATGTATTTATACATAATCAGTTGCCGTTACTGAACACAATATGACAAAAAACTTTAAAAAATTAAGTCAATTTTTTGTCAAAATAAATTTGATCAAAATTGGATAACGATTACCGTTAGTCGTTTTCCTATAGATTTGAGTCAGACGATACCCAACATTGATAACAATTTAAGTTTTATTCATCGTTTGGCAAACCTGGGTACCTAGCTCGAGCTAGCTCGCAAAAGCTCGGCTTGGGAGCTGCACTCAAAAACAACAATATTTGTGGTGTATAAGACTGCTTAAAAGGTACGGACATTAATTTATTAGGTGGCTAAATATATAGTTAGCTGCACAAACATGGATACACTCCCAAACTTTCACATTAACTTTATTACTCTAAAACATTTTATTACTCTTAATTTTGCAAATTTGTGATTATTTCGGAAGTTTTACAAGCTGATATTGTTCGCAGGTACTTAGAGTAGCAGCGGTAGATGAGAACAGACTTCTCAGCTCAGGGCTGGACCAAATCACCGCTCTGTGGAAGCCCGATGACGGAGAGTTGATAGCGCATCTCAAGTAAGTTACTCAACCCTATACAAAAACATGACTTATAAAAAATGAATGGAGGTGGCGGAATAGATAGATGTATGTATATATATGTATGCTGCTCAATTACGCCAAAACAACTGAACCATTTTGTGCTGAAATTCTGCAGGGGTATAGTTTAGGAGCTGGAAAAGTATATCTCTCTGTGGTAAAGTATACTTCATGATTGAAGATCGTGATTACTGTGATTATGACTTTTCAACTGAAACATAAATGTATAACATCACTAATTTGTCCCACAGAGGCAGCACAGAACCAGTCCACTGTCTCTCAGTCTACTACGACGAGCTGATATCCGGCACCACCAACAACCGCATCGGAGTCCACACCTCCCTCGACCAAGAAGCGTCCTTCTCCAGCACCAAGCTTCGGTCGGACACATTCAAAGGAGTTCTCACGTGTATGTCGGTATTACCTCTAAACAGGCTGCTTCTATTGGGAAGCGATAATGGTACTATCAGCTTACTTTGCTGAGTATTTGCCATTGAAAATAGAGCCTTAAACCCTCATGTTAAGTTTCAATTTTGATTGACCAAGAAGCGTCCTTCTGCAGCACCAAGCTTCGGTCGGACACGTTCAAAGGAGTTCTCACGTGTATGTCGGTATTACCTCTAAACAGGCTGCTTCTATTGGGAAGCGATAATGGTACAATTAGCTTACTTTGCTGAGTATTTGCCATTGAAAATAGAGCCTTAAACCCTCATGTTAAGTTTCAATTTTGATTGACCAAGAAGCGTCCTCCAGCACCAAGCTTCGGTCGGACACGTTCAAAGGAGTTCTCACGTGAATATCCGTATTACCTTTAAACAGGTTCTTCTGTTGGGAAGCGATAATGGTACAATTAGCTTACTTTGCTGAGTATTTGCCATTGAAAATAGAGCCTTAAACCCTCATGTTAAGTTTCAATATTGATTGACCAAGAAGCGTCTTTTCGAGAACCAAGCTTCGGTCAAAAGATTAACAATGGCCGGAAAGCTCCAATATCTTGAGCGTAGTTATGACTTTATTGAGGATAACAGCGCAGTGCATAATAAATAAAAAATATTTCGAGTGTATATAAAATTATGTATGTGAAGTGTAAAATGTAAGTAAAGTACATAGAGAATTTATATGGTACGTTTACATCCAAAAACGTGTCACTTGTGATCTCAGTTTCCTTAATGTTTTAAATATTTATGATTATGTTGTAAGTTAAATGTGTTGTAAATTATGATTTTAAATGTCGAATATTTATTTAGTACTGTTCACATACAAATAGATTGAATAAATAATTATGAAAAAAAAAAAATCCTGAGCTGAGCATAATGATTTATATTATTGATGGCAGTCCTGCTGAATCAAATAATTGTTATTTGCTGATTTTATTTACAGAGGTTACTAACATTGGTTTTGTAGATTGTTAACTAATAAATTAGTAATCAGAGGTTTACATACACATTGATTTCGTAGATTGTAGATCGTAAGCTGATAAATTAGTAAAAGACCGAGTCAGAATCCAGTCAAAGCTACGACGAGAGATCTTCTTCTTATCGTGTCACTAGTTCCTTTGAACCAGTGTGGTGAAAGGATTTCAAGTGCGCCTCGAAAAGGCTCCTTTCGTGCACTACGACGAGAGATAATATAAAATAACATAATAATAAAATTCATTATTTTAATTATAAATATAAATTAAAATAAAGTACGGTCTTCTTGCTCAACTCGGCGCGAAAATGAAATAAACTCAATTTTGAAATTACCCAATAGTATCGCTAAGCATAGGACCGGGCAAAATGGCAAAAGAAGAGATATACCTATTATAATGATCGTTTCTATAATGATATCACGCAATTTCCTGGTGATACTATTGGTTGGTTTTACTTTGTCCTCTCTTCGCTAGATACTGGCCCATAGTTAAATTAATGCCTATTTGCACCAAACTGTCAAAGTCCCTATGCAATTACTTTACTCGCTTAATAGTTCTTAACAGTACAGATTCTGACCGTTAAGAACTGCCAAGCGAGTAAAGTAATTGCTTAGGAATTTTGAAAGTTTGGTGCAAGCAGGCTTAAGTATTTTAAAACATTCCATATCGTAATGATCATTCCTGTATTTTATGTCTGAAATATATATCGTGTTAAAATCTGTATATTTCTAAGAGATTAAGTGTTACATACATAAGTTAGTACAATATTATTGTTGTTACCGAAAATAAACTATTCGTCACGTAAGCTGTAAAGTAGTACTTATAGATAATAAGTAGGTAATTTAAAATCACATTTTATATGCAGAGTATAATAAACCTAGTAATATAAGGTAGTATAGCTGTAGGGCGACCCTAAGTATACGAAATACTTGGTAGCACAGAAGTATTAAAGTATAGAATCACAATATAGTACATTGAAAATACGCCAAAAAAAAAGAGCCACATTGGTTAAATTCTAGTACATTTTGGTCCGATGCTAATTTTCGAAAATGAGAAGTAACAGGGCTACATACTATTTATGTTAAATCTACTAGGGTTTTTCGTTGTGATAAAACTTCATCGTAAAAAGTAACCAACATTTTTTTTTAAATAGAGATATTTATTTTTTATTGACAACGTGTTTGAAAATTTTCTGTCCTGTATAATTCCGCATCCATTTTTTTCATATTAATTAGAATCGTGTCTATACAGCATTCTGAGACACTGGTAGGTACTTAGTATAAATGTATAATTTAATTATAGTCAAAACCAAACTATAGATCAACAATTATGTATGGCATGTACAGTCAGCTGCACAGACATGTTGTATACATGCACTCCCAATACACTCCCAATCTTTCACATTTATATTATACTCTTAATTTTGCAAAGATATTCCTCTTCTCACAAGAATGCGTCAGAAGATGACTACATTAATTTGAAAATGCTTGCGTGCACTTTTTTTGCAAAATTAAGAGTTACATAAAGAGAAAGCTCGTGAGTTAATACATTTCTGTGCAGCTGACTGTACCATTAGATTTGTAGATGATTGATTTAATTGCGGTGAGTATTATAATGTCGATATTCCACGATTCACGTAGGTATTTAGGAAATGTATTTGTTGAAATAAAAGTATTTTTAAAAGTATTTTTTTTTTATTCACGGGACCTATAGCATGTGTTTATATCTTGTTTATATAACTATATTTTTGCTTTTACTCGGGGTAAATCCTTCGAGAATCTAGCAAGGAAAATTCTATGTCCAGAAATATAAAAAAAAACTTTTTAAAAGCATAGAATGTAACGCAGAAGATTCTACTTTTCTCAAACTTGACAATTTAATGGCATTAAATGACTTTTTGAAACTTTTTCTAGTGACTGTGTAAATATTTTGGTAAATGTGAGCAAAAATTAGTGAAAATGCCTCACAACGCACGGCGGAGGTCCAGCACCTCGCTGGTGAGCAACCGACGCACCAGCATCATCGGACACGGCGCCGGCGGGCCCGACATCCTCTCCGAACTCAATCTGCTGAAGGAGGAGGCGCACACCGGCGACCACTTCCTCACCCCGACGCAGCTCGAGGTCGTCTACCGGACCAACATCACCTCCGGCCTCAGCGACAACCTCGCCAAAGAACTCTTAGAGATCAACGGCCCTAACGCTCTCAAAGAACTAAGGGGAACCAGCTACTGGAAGATCTTTCGGCACAATCTATTCGGCTGGTTCCAATGCGTGCTCTGGGTGGGGGCAGCGCTCAACTTCGTAGCCTTCTTCTTCGCAAAGCATCTGGAGCACGGCGACGGCGGCGGACACACGGAAAAAGAGTACCTCTACTTGGGATGTGTCATCACCATCACAATCATCGGCACGGGACTCTTCGGGTTCTATCAGGAAGCGAAGAACGTGGCCGTGATGAGCGGATTTGAGAAACTCGTCCCGCCGAACGCCGTGGTCATCCGAGAAGGAGTCAAGAAGATTATTCCCAACATAAACGTGGTCCTCGGCGATATCGTGGAAATGTCCGGCGGAGAAGTGGTCCCGGCGGACGTACGCATACTCTCCTGCAGTAACTTCAAAACGGACATGTCTTCGTTGACCGGCGAATCGGAGCCGATCAAACACGTAGCGGAATGCACGCACTCCAATCCGCTCGAGTCCAAGAATATGGCTTACTTCAGCTGCCCGATCACAGAAGGGTCAGCCCGAGGCGTGGTCGTGGCGATCGGAGAAATGACACAAATCGGAAAAATAGCCGGATTGGTGACCGGCCTGGAAAAAGAAGAGACTCCCATAGCGAAGGAAATTACTCATTTTATCAAATTAATCTGCGGCGTGGCATTTGCGTTCGGATTAATATTCTTTATTATGGTGTTTATCATTCAAAAGAGCTGGCTATCTGCGCTACAGTACATGCTTGGGATTATCCTTGCAAACGTGCCCGAAGGGCTGATTGTGACTCTGACTGTGTGCATGACTTTGTCGGCTAAACAGCTAAAGAAAAAGAATTGCCTCGCTAAAACTCTCCAAGCTGTGGAAACATTGGGATCGACATCGTGCATTTGCTCTGATAAAACTGGCACATTGACTCAGAATCAAATGAATGTGTCACATTTATTTTGCAATTTCAAGATCTATGACAAAGTTGATCACTCGCATGTTTCGGATCCGACATACGCGAATCTCTGTTTGGCAGCCTCTCTCAACTTGAAGGCAGAGTTTGATTACGAAACTATTAATTTACCGGTTGAAAAGAGAAAAATAATGGGTGATGCATCTGAAGCGGCGATTTTACGGTACATGGAATCCAATCGTTCCGCAACCCAGACACGAGAAGAAAACCCAAAAGAAGCGATGATACCTTTCAGTTCAGCGTATAAATACCAAGTTACCATTCATCACATGCAAGCGACTCAAAGCTACTACTTGATCATGAAGGGCGCCCCGGAGATAGTTTTAGAGTATTGCTCTTCAGTGAACACTGACGAAGGAAATCAACCACTCACTCCTCAAGTGAAGAAGGAATTAAAAGCGAACTTCATCAAACTCGCAAACATGGGGGAACGAGTGATCGGATACTGTGATATGAAATTACCTTTGGCCCAATATCCGATCGGATATAAGTTTGACACTCAAACAAAGAACTTCCCGATTGAAGACTTGTGTTTCGTCGGAGCCATATCAATGATAGATCCTCCTAGACAAAACATTGAAAAGTCGATTGCGATGTGTCGAGAAGCCGGGATCAGGGTGGTGATGGTGACGGGCGACCACCCCGTGACGGCGCTGGCCATATCCCGCCAGTGCGGCACCATCACGCAGCCCACTGCTTACGACTACGCCTTCGAACACCACATAGAAGTGACTGACGTTCCGCCTCACATCAAAGCTATGTTCAAAGCTGCGGTGATAACCGGAGATGAACTTCGGAAGATGAGTGTAAACGATTTAAAAACCGCTCAGAACAAATATGAAGAAATTACTTTTGCGAGAACTAGCCCCCAGCAGAAGCTGTTCATTGTAGAGACTTATCAATCGTGCAAGCATGTCGTAGCGGTCACAGGAGACGGAGTAAACGACTCACCCGCTTTGAAAAAAGCCGACATCGGCATAGCTATGGGCATAACCGGAACAGAAGTTTCTAAACAAGCGGCTGACATGATACTGTTGGATGACAACTTTGCTTCTATCGTGTTGGGTGTTCAAGAAGGAAGAAGAATTTTCGATAATTTGAAGAAGACAATAGCCTACACCCTTACTTCGAATACACCAGAAATGCTCCCGTTCGTATTGTATGCGTGCGCGGGCATGCCCCTACCTCTGACGCTGATGTTGATCCTGGTGGTAAATGTCGGTACTGATCTGCTTCCCGCTATGAGCTTGGCGTACGAAGACTCAGAAGAAGATATCATGTGTATTCCGCCTCGGAAGCCGACAGACCACCTGGTGAACAGAGTCATGATATTCATGGCTTACTTCCAAGTTGGCTTAATCCAATTCTTCGCTGGAATGTATGCTTACTTCATGGTATTTGCGCAGGATGGCTTTTTTCCGTCGAGCTTATTTTTTGTTCGGGCTGATTGGGAGTCTGCGGTGAAAGTGGTGAAGGATACATTGGGCCGCAGTTGGTTCTATGCTGATAGGAAACGCCTTGAGCGAAAGGCGCAGACCGCTTACTTCGTTGCCATCTGCATGACTCAAGTTTCGGATGTGATCATTTGCAAGACGCGGCGAATTTCGTTGCTGAAGAAGGGAATGAAGAACCACGTGTTAAATGTTAGCATCGTGGTGGAACTGTTAGCTGCGGTGATCGTAACCTACCTGCCTTTCTGTCACGAAATATTCAGGACGGAGCCTTTGTCGTGGTTTGATTTCTTTTTAGCCGTACCTTTTATGATACTTATGATCATTGGTGATGAAATTAGACGATACCTCATCAGGAATAACGTCTCCAAGTGGGTTGAACAAGAAACTTACTATTAAATGGACCAACTTCGTTATTAAGTTTAACTTATTTAAGTTTCATCTTATTTATTACTTAGAATTATGTTTTATTTTATTTCGTTCGTGTATCTAACTTTGGAATAAAGTTCTTAAAATTAAGACTCGTGATCTGTTTTTCTATACATACTAAACTTGGGCTAAGAACTCTAGGTAGGTTCACAAGTGAGACTGGTTAGATTTCATGTGTCCGATTATATTCATGTGTTCAATATATCAGGTTGTAATCTTGCAACATAGAATTCACTGCTCTAATCTAGTTTGCGAATTATGTGTCTGGCACACATTAAAGGGCGCGGCGCGGTTCGATATGAATTTTAAACCACATGCTCGAGTACCTATAGGTATAGACAGGTACCCAGTTACCGGAATATCGGTGACCGAGTGTGACCTACATCGGCCCGAAACATTGCACGACACCTCGCACTATATTCGATGTCAGTACATTCTGGTACAGTAAGGTTTAGCTCTTCTGATAGCGATTGCCCTTTGAAAATTGTACGCGTAGTTTGATAAAAATATTTTCATTATCATCATCATCAAAATAAAGCAGTTCGTGCTTGAAGTTGGTTTTACTCAGAGCACGCCAATGAATCTGATCTTCGGCTCATTGATACTTGTGTATATTTTAGTACTCGGTGCTAATAATAATTTAAAGGGATGAAGGCAATTTACTCTAATAAATTGGGATAAATACTGGTGATATTCAGTTCAGTTTAGAATAACAACAAGTTACAAGTCTAATCTAGTCAAATACCGTATTTTGAGAATAAATAGTCATTATAATACTACATAAAAATGGGCCCGTTTAGATAGGCGTTAATTGAACGCGTCCCTCTATTAATGGGACCACACCTTAAGTAGGTACTTAATCTCACAAATCTCGCAGCTGCCTTTACAAAGAACCTAGATTAGTTTCACTTATTGTCCGTGAACGTCAAGACCGGACTAATGATGCTACTATTAGGTACTATGTAGCGGATTATTCACTTAAAATTATACTCAGGGAATTTCGCAATCCACTGCTTATTTACTGATACAAGCTTTCAAGAAAATATCAAGTAGATTTTGGGACTAACTCTTCTCTTAATGTGTTCCATCGCAACCTATCTCTGGCTTGACCACTGATCTGTACATATGTATAGAGGTCAGTGGGCTTATCGCATCTATCTTCTGCCCGCAGCTGTATCGTCACTACTACTCAGGCGAATGAACATGACACCTGGCTGACACGTGGCTCGGAACTTGATGCTTCCCCCGCTGCCCCGCGCGGCGCCCTCCGTGTTTCTCCTTCCTCTAATTGCGAAGCCTTATCATTACCAAGTATAACAGAACCTCTTCTCTATCAAGATTTATCCAATTCCACGCTGTACTTTGCACAAACATCATTCGAGCCAGGTGTCATGTTCAGTCGCCCGAGTAGTATATTTGGCCGGAAGACGTTTGCGTTTTTTAAGTTATCTTAGGTTTTGTTCAAGAATTTAATGTAAATTAATGTAATTTGACGACATGATTGGTCGTGTGGCAAGTGTGTTGGACTGCCACGCCTATGTAGCGGGTTCGATTACCGCTTCAGGACATGCCCTTGTGTGGTGAACATCGGTGTTTGTCCTGAGTCTAGATGTTTTCTATGTATTCTATGTATGTATTAAAAAAAAGTATATAGGTAAGTATTGTATTAGTTATCTGGTTCCCATAGTACAAGCTCTGCTTAGGGCTGGATGGCGTTGTATGAAAAAAAGCATACGACAAAGTATGTCATGAAATCCTTCTACAAAAACTTTTCGGTTGTGGTATACGCGGAATCGCTCATAAATGGTTTAAGTCATACCTATCAAACAGAAAACAATTTGTCCAGCTAGAATACCTCAACGAAAATGAACAACAGCTAATAAATGAAGCATCCGACATAATAACAATAAATAATTCAATACCACAGGGCAGTGTACTCGGCTGTATCCTCTTCTTAGCGTACATTAATGACTTGCCAAAAACGATAAGCACCACCAGTGTTCTTTTTGCAGATGACGTGTCACTTCTATTCGGTAGCACGATAGATATTGACATACACTACATAACTTCTACTCTTGACCAATGCAATAAATGGCTTACAGACCATAACTTAGAAATAAATCTAACTAAAACCAAATTAGTACAATTCAGGACAAGACAAAGAAAAGCTTTAGACCTTACTGACCTTACCAACAGTTTAAATGTTACTGTAGAAAATGAATTTAACTTGTTAGGTATATCTTTAGACTCGACACTTAATTGGAAACCACATATACAAAAAATTAAAACTAAATTATCAAAATTTATTTACGCCTTTAGTTTATTGAAAGCCAATACAAACTACGAAACAGCTCTAACAACATACTATGCATATGTATATGGATGGTTGTCAAACTCAGTAATATTGTGGGGTGAAAGTGTAGAATGTAATCAATTGTTCATAATGCAAAAGAAATGTATTAGAATTCTAGTAAATATAAAGCGGCGGGAAAGTTGTAAGCCACACTTCAAACAAAGAGAAATACTGACCCTCCCATGTATCTACATATTGCAAGCATCACTATTTGTAAGGAAGCATCGAGAATTGTTTAAGTCGAAGTTAGATCTCAACCCAGACTGTATTAGACGACATAAAAATAAATTAGTGCAACCGGCAACTAACTTGAAAACTGTAGGCAAAAGTCCGCACCATAGGCTCGTTAAGATATATAACAATGTACCAGAAATGATAAAAAATGCTGTGAGCGATAACTTATTCCAAAAACAATTTAAATTATTCCTAATGGAAAAATGCTATTACAATGTAAACGAATTTCTATCAGATAAATGTTGACTGTCAATAATAAGTTTTTGTTTAAGTGTAGGTACCTATATAAAATGAAAATTAATACTATTATTACTTATTTTTAGAAATTTTTTAGAAATTATAAAAATATTGACATTAAGCATATTTATTTGACATTAAAATTAAAATTGACTTTAGAATTAACAATATTTATAACTTGACATCACTCAAACAAAAATATAAATCACCTAACTAATGCTAATTTATCAATATTTTTGTAATACATAATTAATTTGACTATGAAATAAACATAAGTGAATTAGATGCCTACCGAGCAAAAATTAACTTAAAGTTGTTGCGCCCTTACAGGGTTCATGTGCATTGTGTACCTATTACGGCCTCCAGTACCGGTTCCTTTTTCCAGTACCGGGATTTCGGTACCGGCACACGGCCGGAACCGGGAGTACCGGGATTTTCGGTATTCCCGAAAATAATAAGTAGCCTATTATTAAGTCAAACAGAAAACGATAAAATAAAGAAAAGTCGAGCGAAATATAACGAAAAGTTATAAGTTATATTTTTATATTTATATAATTTACTGCAAGCATGATTTGTAAGAGAGAAAATTCGCGTAACTAATTGAATATTGCATTAACAATACAGTCCCAATTTTTTAATTATATATCAAGTATAAATGGCTTATAACGAAAGTTTTGAAGTGGATATTTCTTTGTTTGCAGGATTGTATAGGATTACAGTTCAAAAGTTAGTACGTCACATGCGTAACAACACTTCTAAACGAAGGTTTATTTGATTATTGATAAAATAATAGTTTTTAATCGTACTTTATTTGTTATTAATCTTCACAAGCCAATGCTCAATGATCATGTCAATGTCAATGATCGGCCTCATAAGTATGTTAAAATAAGAAAGTGCCAATTTTATTAATTTCCTCTGTGATAAACTATCGATAAGTATATGTGTCAGTTTAAAATTTTTGTCAAAGACGTAACATAAAGAAGTATCCACTTATAATTTACGGTTGTATCTTCGACACAACCCGTTGCTTTTTAACCAGTGCGTCCTACCCATAATGAAATACTCAACCAAGGCGTGAACACTCACTGTTTTGCTAGATATCTATTTAGATAAACGACGCAATAATACACTATGAAACGAGCTACGCTTGGAGTTTAAGATACTTGAAGGGAACTAATGTCATTAACAAAGCTTATAAACCCGTATATCCATAGTCAGCTGGTTTTATAATAAACATAAAGCACAGTCGCATTGCAGAAAACGGAATCATTATTCATTATTTCTTATTAATAGTAGGCTAATAAACTGTTGATGACAACATCGGAGAAGATGGAAAGACGAGCTAGACTCCTACTTGGAAGACTGGAAGACAGTTGCCCTTGACAGAAAAGAGTGGAAAGAAGGAAGGGAGGCCTTTGCCTTGCAGTGGGACGATTCAGGCTCATAATAAAATAATAATAAGAAATAAAAATAATACGTTCAGTGACTTAGGTTGTGGAAAGACCGTCACGTCAGTACAAACAACCCCAAAGCCCATGTCATTCTTTAAATAAATGCATTGAGACGACGATACCAACAATAAGCTGATATTGCAACATTTCCTAAGTTCTGAACATCAACAGCACCTTTGAAAGTTAGTAAAATGGGCGGGTAGGATCTAGTGGGTAGAGGAGTTACTGTATTTCCTTTTTTGTACTAACATAATGAACTATTTAGCTATGGTTTTAAAGATTAAAACCCTAAAAAAACTCTTATACATAAAATAATTACACAAAATGTATTTTCCTACCATGGTCAGATGGTGTTTGTAACAAGCAATAAAGATTCCTGACGTCTAAACTATCCAACAACGACATTACTTTTTCGTAGTTGAACATCCATAAACGGCATTGCCGTCGCTTAACCATTAATTTTACTAATTTAAACCTATAATTTAGTTCGTAGTATCACATAGAAATAAGTTACCAAGTATTTCCATGAATGTAATGTAAACGATTAGCAAAAAAATGCCACAGGAAAGGTAGATTACTTATGATAATAAAAAAACAAAAATAAGCCTGCCTAAATAACTGCTGTTATAAATGCCTTTTTAGAAGTAAGTAATAGTTGCCTATATTTTTGATAAGGTATAACCTATATTGGGTTTGGTTAGTTCATTAATATCATACGAAATCTACAATCAACTTGGCGAGCCTAACTTGCTGCTAATCATGCGTTGTGTCGCATATCTTGCGAAATTGTATCAAGAGCAGCGTAGAGGCTGTGCGTTTATATACCAGAGTCCACCTGCAGTCAGTCACACGTGCCCTGGACTCGGAGCTAGCACGCGGCATCATGATTGCTAAGGTACAAACTTACCACAATTAAAATATCGAACTTTGATAATATTGCAAAGCTGTAGCGCCTGAGATTGAGAAAAAAGAAATTTTATTTTTTTATTTTAAAATATTTTGGAAATACTATAACTACCGTCTTGCTTTGAAATGTTCAGGTTAAACCATTTGATATCCACCTTTGATTAAATATATATTTTTAAAGTATAATTTTAACAAAAGTCCATAACTTAGTGGTTTAGCGTTTTGTGATTTCGATAATAGGACTGTGAAAATAGTCAGTAAATCAAAAATACAGGAATAAGGGATGGATATGAGACACCGCACTGACCTGAGATCTCCACTGGTGTTCTGCATGCAAGTACTAACAACGTTTCACCAGCGTTAACTGTCTAGAATCACTTCACAAATGTGTTTTTGCGGTTTTTCTTGTTTTTTGAAAATGTTTGTAGAAAGTATTGTGTCATTTCGCGTGCGCTCGTGCAACTAGCGTTTTGCGCTCCTCACAGCAGAGGGCGCGATTGTCGTGCGGTATTAGGGAAAGGGTAGGTTAGAGTATAGACCTTTCCTGACTGACATAAGGTGCAATATCAAATAAACTAACTTTACAATTAGGCGCAACCACTTAGAATTTAGTCAAACCGTCATACGATAAAATTGTGGCAACATAATGTGAAAATACTTTATTTCAGAGATAAGTTTTAGTTTATCAAAATATTTAGGTTCGCAAGTTGCTTCAGCAGATTTCAGTCGAAAGTCTGAGGGGAATAAAGTTTTGTGCCGTTCAATCTAGAATTAAGGATTATAATATCTTATTGATTCTATTCCCAGGTATTCCTGTTAAGTTGTGCGTGCGCTGCGGCGGTTGCTGCACCAGGGATCTACGATGGTATCGGCTATGGCGCGATAGCAGCACCAGCGTACGCGCCGGCGATTTCCCACGCATACGCACCGGCGATTTCCCATGCGTACGCGCCTGCGATATCCCACGCGTACGCAACTCCCGTCATCAAGGCCGTGGCTCCAGTAAGTCAATCTGTATTTGTATTTATTTATTAACTTTAATTAACACGGATTAGCCAATTATATTAATTAATAAAATAACAGATTCCATTAAAAGTATACACATATTTAAGATAAATATCATTAAAAAGGTAAGTATATAAATAAGTCAATTAAATATTTTTTTCAAATTAAACATAACATTTGTTGCCAAAACACAAGTACAATGTAACAGTCTTCTTCTTATTGTGTTACTAGTTCTTTCGAACCAGTGTGGTGAATGGATTTCAAGTGCGCCTCGAATAGGCTCCTTTCGTGCACTTGACACATGGTTTCGAATTTTTTTGGTTCTATAACATGCCGGTTTCCTCTCGATGTTTTCCTTAAAAATTTGAATGTTTTTAGTACGGTTCTCTTTCAAATATGACTTCGAGTTTTCTAGTGTTTGTAACGATTCTAACGCAATATGACTTGGTCACACTGGTAAAGTAGACCTATGCAGGGAAGATTTCTAATATTACCTGAGTACCTATTTCAAATTCTTGTCAAATTACTTGTAATTTAATTTGCAGTGCAACCATTATTACCAGCTTTGGTACATGCATTATCCCAATCTAAGCATAGGTACAAATAAGACGCACACAATTAAAGAAAAATTGAATCACTAAATGATGACTTTGTGAACTTGAAATAATATTGGGCAGAACTACGAGATTTTCGTAGCATGCCGCTACGGAATTGTTATTGACGCAAAGAAAAGACTTCAACGCGCTCAGAATCGTCGTAGCATGCCACTAAGTTACCATTGTGCATTGTTATGTTCAAAGTAAAATTAAGAAGAGTATTTATATATGTGGCTAGTGGATAATAGTAAATACAAATGTTATTTTTGAAATCTATATTATTTGTTATACATTTGTTTCAGTATCAACGCATTATTTTTTTTGTCTCACAATATGAAACCTTAGATATTTATTTATATTTAGATATTTATTTATTAAATTAAATGACAAAAGTTTACAAAGTATACAAATACAAAAGTAGGTAAAATTGAGTTGAAATATTTAGATAAAATTAAGATAACAATTTCTTGCTAAGCCTATCCATATCCATGCTGAACTTTGGTATCTATAAATTCAAAGCAAACGAGTTCTCTTGAAAATACTAATCTCTTAGTACAGTCGTACGCACAGGTTGTCCGCGCGGAACCAGTCGACCCGAACCCAGCGTACAGCTTCTCATACGGGGTGTCGGATCCAGCCACTGGTGACCAAAAAGACGCTTCTGAGTCGCTGCAGAACGGCGTAGTCCACGGATCCTACAGCCTCGTGGAGCCCGACGGTCATCTACGCCGAGTCACCTACACGGCTGACAAGATCAACGGTTTCAATGCTGTGGTGGAGAGGACTGGCGGCGCTCATGCGGTTTGTATTTTTTTAATTTTGTCTGGAGAACGTGTAGCTCCGCTCGTCAATTCTTTGTATTGTATTGCGTCCTCAATATCCCACTGCTAGGCAAAGGCTCTTCTTCCCAGTCACTTAGAAAAAAAACTTATTTTAATCAAGTGCGGACTACGTTTAGGCAAGCTTAGGATGAATTATTCCTATCTGACACATTGCTCTGTCTCCCTAGGAGGACAGATGGGACAAATAAGTTCTATCTGTCCCCCCGTTGCTAAAAGGGGGACAGACTTTGACCTTTGATGATAATGATGTTGTCCTGTCTGATTTCGCCCGTATATACTGGACAGGCAATTTAATTTAAGACTATTATTAGCATGACATTTAAGCTTGATGGAGCACTATAGCTGAAAAATTGGCTAAGAGCCGATAAACTGTCCAACGAACCGCGATAAGAGTCCAGCAATGAGAATAGAATGATGAAATATTTTATTTTAATGAAGACATCAGATACATGCTCATAAACCTATTCGATACATTGTAGTAGAGTGGTTCACCCACTTACAAAATCTATATTTGGTCTTACCTAGATTTTTTAAGGATACATTCTAAAATACTTAGGTCGAGTTTTTATCTTGCTATTTCAGTGTTGTCATTACCAAAACCTACACATTTTTCAATTGCATTATGCATTCTGAAACCTATTTCAAAAGGTCATCCTATGCTTTCCTAAACGTAGTCCTCACTCTTCTAAAAAAAATTTTTTCGTACCTAGTTTTAGTACTTTTCTTAATACTCAATACCTACTCAATCTTTATTTGCCTTATATGTTGTACAGTAAGTTCTTAAAATGTAGATAGTCTCAAACATACACCCTGTAAGGGCACAACAAATTTGTCAATTTCTTAATACTACGCAATTGAAGTTATGTACTTTTAAGCACAAGGTAGCAATTTCTAGGACCTATCTAGCTTTTGTCTTGCTAGCATTTATGTCTTTGTGATAAACTGCGTGATCAACAGGTGGCCGCGCCAGTGGCAGTGGCTCCGATAGCCAAGGTAGCCGTGGCGGCCCCGGTCGCGCGGCTGGCTCTGCCGGGCCATGTTGGCGTCGGCTACGGAGGCCTCCACGGCGTTGTCGCTAACCCCTGGGGCTAAACCAACGATTACCAACCCTATTCCGAAGCTGGGAAGGACCACTTTTGAAGGCAAGAGTTCAGTGTAGATATAGAAAGTGTTTAGACATGCCAAATTGTAAAATTTGAAAGGAGTGGTTTGATTGTTTTGGAAAGGTAGACCGCGGCTGCATCGCAAAGAATTTTGATTGTTGGTTGTTTCATTACTTATTCCTTTGCAATCTGGCCACAGTCTTCAGAAAAGTGAGCGTTTTCAGTAGAAGAATGGGAATTTTGACCTCGTCCACGGAATGTACTAGTAAAGTGTTTATTTATTATTGTACGGCTTTGCCTACGGACTCGATCTTGACGCGTTGTACCTATTTACGTAAGTAAATATAATTTTAGTTTTAAATAAATGCAAATTTTGCACTTTATATACCTTTTTTTCTTCCTCCCAACACGTATTAAGTATTGAAAATATTTTAGCTGGTAGATTTATAGATGTTCACCTTGATGCGCAGAATCTGACAACATAAACGTTAAGCACAGAAGTATTCATGTATAGAACCACAATGTAGTACATTGAAAATGCGCTAAAAAAAAGGGAGCCACATTGGCTAACATCTAGTACATTTTGGTCAGATGATAATTTTCAAAAAAGAGAAGGACTGGATAAATATTTTATTTTAAAACTACTAGGCTTTTTCGTTGTTAATAAAACTACATCGTAAAAAGTAACAAACATTATCTGAAAATAGAGATATATCATTTTTATTGACAAGGTGTCTGAAAAATGTATGTCCTGTATTCCGTATCCATTGGTTTGATACTATCTATATTCGTGTTCTATAGGAACACCGATATTTATCTCTACGCTTAAAGTATTTCTGAACCTTCGTGTATTTGGGACACCTAGTATTTTGCTAAGTTCAACATATACTTGTAAAACCGGATGCTTATAGCAATAACCACGTTCTCATTTAGCTGCCGAGAATTCGAATGAGTGTCGAGCTAATAAAGCAGTATCATGTGCGCATAAAGTGGGCATGTTAGGAACATATTTCCTGTAAATATCTGTTCGCATATTTTCCTCTACATAGAGTAGAA
Organism: Lobophora halterata; assembly: GCA_932526365.1. Taxonomy (NCBI): domain Eukaryota; kingdom Metazoa; phylum Arthropoda; class Insecta; order Lepidoptera; family Geometridae; genus Lobophora; species Lobophora halterata. Next base: position 8,864,803 of record OW052012.1, read on the forward strand.
AGGAAATGCCGAAAAGTCGTAAAGGTGGCGACACACGTGTAAGGAAATCAAATCATAGATTGATAGACAAGCCAGTTTTATTTTATTACAAGAGGTATGCAAAACAGAATATAGCCGAATATAATACAGTTAAAATAACCTAGTGAAAGTAACTAAAAAAACTAGACATTTCCCCATACCGATTTAATTTAAATACTAAGAGTACTCAATAATCAAGTATGTGTGAAAAAAATAACAACCTACTGTACTCGTATAAACAAAATTCTAACAAATTATTATAGGGTTATGAATTTTTTTTTTTAAATTTTCACTAACAAGAACAGAGGCCCTATCACAAACTTTCGGCTTAACCTTATCGTAGCGTATCCATCACCGAAAAGTAAACAGTTTGTGTGATTATTTTGCAAAACGTCATACAAATTGTTGACTTCTCGGTGACAGATACGCTACGATAACGTTAACCCGAAAGTTTGTGATCGGGGCCACAGTTAAAAAAAACTATATTCATCCAGCTAATAACTAAAAGTCCCAACTTGCAAATTCTATTGCCTATGTAGGTATACGTCGAATTCCGAATTAAGATAAAGTGTGTCACAGTGCCTCCTCATAAGGCTTAGTGCGTGTCACTTCACTTAGTTACCATAATTAAGGAATAACCACGAATATGTACCTTAGCGGGCCTTACACGCTCAATAGTGCAATAGACCCCGGTTCAACCGAGGTACCTACTTATATTAATGGTCAAACTAGTCATGCGTGTTGAGCAATGTCCGGTACGTTTAAGGCAGAATATAATTTAAAATTTATTTACTCGGCGGAAAACTTGGTTTTTCTGGTCGTTTGGAGTATCTAATTAATGCTGGAATTATTGTAGCTAGCTGGTAGGATATGGCATTCTTGACCTGGATAGAAATGTTTGAATGTGAGCTAACAGCCGCTTGTAACCATCATCTTATGTATGAGAATCATAAATGCGTACCTAACCTACTAACAAAAGTTAAAAGTTGTTTAAGGAATTGAGTTGAATCCGAACACGTTAAATATTTATAAATAGAGCATTTACTCTATAATTAATTCTAAAATACCTACCGCCCAACTCACTTTATTTACTATACCCTGATTCTCAAATCTCAACCTACTTCAACAAAACATAGGTGATCAACTAAAATATAAATAAAAAGATAAGAATAAAAATATAAATCAAATACTTATCATTTAAATTGAATACGAATACATAGAACTTACAGACTACAATAGAAAATAGATGGAATCGTAACTACCGTTGTACTCAATAAAAATCATTCCAATATAAGAAATATTATTTTATTTTATCTAACTATGCATCTAGACAACCGCCTAGGTCTTATAGATCACACATTGATTCTATTCTGCTGCGCCCACCGAGTGATGGGGCGCACTATCTGTTCGGCGCGCACCGGGTGCGCTCGCAGCCCCCGCAGCGGCGCCCCTCAAGATCCGCTGTACTGACTCAGTACAGCAAATCTGAGTTCTATGAGCTTATCTAGGCTCTAGAAGAACTTACAGACTTCAATACAAAATAGATCGGAAAAGGAAAAACAGTAAAAATCATTCCAATAAGGTAAAGATTGCTTCATCACACATTGATTCTATTCTGCTGCGCCCACCGAGTGATGGGGCGCATCTGTTCGGCGCGCGGGTGCGCTCGCGGCCCCCGCACCAGCGCGAGTGCGTCCCTCAGATCCGCTGTACCATACATAGGCTCAAGCAGAATTAACAGACTATAATACAAAATATGTAGATCGGGAAAGGAAAATCAGTAAAAGTCATTCCAATATATGAAAGGTATTTTTGGTTATTATAACTGAATGCGGCTAAAGAAGATAACCATGTAGTATTGATCTTACATTATTTTGCACACCGTTTTACACCTGACACCTCTATCATCAAACGTTGATTCTATTATGCTGCGCCCACCGAATGATGGGGCGCACTATCTGTTCGGCGCGCACCGGGTGCGCTCGCAGCCCCCCGCAGATCCGCTGTACTGACTCAGTACAGCAAATCTGAGTTCTATGAGCTTATCTAGGCTCTAGAAGAACTTACAGACTACAATACAAAATATATCGGAAAAGGAAAAACAGTAAAAATCATTCCAATAAGGTAAAGATTGCTTCATCACACATTGATTCTATTCTGCTGCGCCCACCGAGTGATGGGGCGCACTATCTGTTCGGCGCGCGGGTGCGCTCGCGGCCCCCGCACCAGCGCGAGTGCGTCCCTCAGATCCGCCGCACTGTGCTTGTTGGCTGCAGTGGCTTGTGCGCAGCCGCACACCGCGCCGCGTAGACCTTCCCACATTTCTGGACCTCCGTCTAACCTGGTGGAAGAAGTTATTGGTTTTTTAAGTTGATAAACTAACGAGACAATGAATGCACTTAATGGTGCGTTTCCACTGACGCGGAGCTGGGCGGAGTGGAGAGGAGCGGTCCGTGAATTGGCCAATCACAGTGCATGAAATCTCCACTTCGAGCACTGTGATTGTCTAATTCGAAACGCACCCTAACAATCCAAGTAATTTCCAACTAACCCCTCTGATGGTATGAGATCGATCACGCATGGTAAAGTAAGCGTCAAACAAGTTTTCCTCCGGCGAACCACGTGACTAAGATGCTCAGAATGCAAATTGGTTCTGCGCATCTTTGTCACGTGGTTTCTTTAGAGGACAACTTGTTTGACGCTTAGTATAAAAAAGTTCTTACCTATCCAGCATGTGGAATGCCCTCGCGGCCACCAAGAACTGTCCCATGCGGTAGCTGTCATTGGCTACCAACTGCAGTAGAGCGAAGCTGTCGGGAGTACCTGCGGACTGGAAATTAACATACATATAATTGCAACATGAGTCACTGTAGGTCATTAAACACGCGAGGCACACGAGGGCGAGGAAGATCTCCAATGCGTTGGACAGACCAAGTCAAAACAGCACTAGATGGTCCCTTACACGAATGCACTAGGAAAACCGCTGTCAGAGATGAATGGCGCAGGATTGTGAAGCGTGTCACAACCCCCACTATGACAACCACGACCACTCGGCCAAGAGTGTAATGACCAAGAAGAAGAAAAGGTCAAGAAATGGTGGGAGTAAATGCTGCGGATAACATTGAAGACGAGAATATTCTCTTCTTGAATTTCCCGGAGTGTTCTCGTCTTTTAGTATTTATTTATTTACTTTAAATAAAACGGTTAAACAACCAATTCCATTATTTAAATATTAAAGATGAAAAATATTACATTACAAATTAAAAATTACTTACATTATAAATTCAACAGTTATGCAATGGCAGTAAATATTTATAATAAATTATCTAATGAATTTAGAGACCTGAAAGACAATGAATTAAAACACAAGTTGTATACCTAATTGGCTCTGTGATTCTTTTATTCAATAAATGATTATTTTAATTTCAAGTTCCCCTAATATTAAATGACCTACTCAATTTGTTTACTCTTTACGAATTTTAATGTTTTTTGACGAATTTTAATGTAAGAATACTATTAATTATGAATTTTTTTTATTAGCAATTTAAGTAACAATTATTTAGCACTATTTTTAAGTATTTGCACGACAAAAGTTGATGCAGTGATTCTAATTTAAAGTCAGACCACAATGTACCTGTATTACGCAAATAAAGGTTCTTTCATTCATTCATTCAAATAGTCAACAATAATACATGATTAATTTTATATTTATGTCAAAATTTAGATTCGCAGAACCAATGGAAATCTGAGGTTAGCTCTCTCCATTGATCCGCAAATATGTCACTATGTGGACTGGCTTCTAGGAGGTTGTTGAGGGCAGTTCGAGACCTAGGTATCGGTGAGTTGGCGCGCGCGACAGTACGGCACAAGGGCGGGGAAAGAGCCTGTGCTTTCTGCTTCCGAGTGTGATTGTTAGGCACGAAGAGTAGATGTGACTCACTTAGTAGATCAGGCCTTAAATGTCCCGGAGTGTTATCGTCTTGAATACGAGGGAGGACGTGGTGGCCGAGTGGATGAGGCGCTTGCCTTGCGATCTGATGGTCGCGGGTTCGAATCCGAGTGGCAGTCATGCGTAAATGGGATTTTTCGGTCGAAAAATTCTATGTAGGTATGCATCCCACGTTCTCACAACGGTGAAGGAAAACATCGTGAGGAAACCGGCATGTCGTAGAACCTAAACTTCGAAAACATGTGTCGAGTGCACGAAAGGAGCCTCTTTTAGGCGCACTTCAAATCCTTTCACCACACTGCCATCACACACTTTCGAGCCATCGAAAGAACTAGTGACACGATAAGAAGAAGATCGACTTGAATGTCCCGGAGTGGTTGCTCTTACCTTGACACAGATCTCCCAGGCTAAATGCGCGTCTTTGTTCATGACGTGGCAGCGACAGAGACAGGCGAGGTAGGTGTAACTGGAGCGGATATTCTCGTCTTGAATGCCTACGAGACACTCTTCGGCTTCGCGGTAGAATCCGGTCGCTACTTTAGCCTGGTAAAGGAAATAGCTACTGTCCTATATTTCAAACACTGTAAAAAAGAAACCAAGTATACGGACCATATATAACGGATGTTTTGGGACATTGAAATACCTCGCTAGGAATTTCGGTAAACACAATATAATATCACAAAATATAAAATAAATTATCAAAGGAGATAAATTGGTATCATCAATGTTGGAAAGAGCAAAAGTGGATGAGCCAAAGATTAGGCTAAGTGACACGTATTAGGAGAAACCAGCAGCTACAGTAGAACAGTCAGTCAGAGTCGTTAAGTCAAGTCATGCCCCTGTAAAGTAGTGGTGGTTGCGACTTTACTACACGTTCACGAGCACTTAATGGATATAAAACCACCGTTTTACACATAAACACTCAAAGTAATACACGTTTTATAAAAATATTTAATACCGCGAATGCGACATTTTCACGTTCCTGCCAAAAAACCCAATGACTATTGTTATTCAGCAAGTGAAAAAGCACCTTACCTGTGCGTAATTAAAGTTAAAAGTGTCGTCGTTGGTGAAGAAGCTCTTGATAGAGTTGAGGTACACCAGCACCTCTTCGAAGTGTCCGGACAGGAAGTAGGAGGACGACATGCACTGCCGGCCCGGGATCGTGTCGCACTCCGACGTGGAACTGCCCACCAGGTGGAAACTCTGCTGTGCCAGCTTCATTTGATCTTCCTGATGGAAAAGAATGAAGATAGATAAAAGGGCTTAGTCCATTTAACCATTAAACCAAATAAAAGCGAAATGGTGTCAAATAGGTAAGGCACTTATAGCATAGTCTTATAGATATGTATTTTATCTTCAACTGAATGTCCTTAATCCACAATCTGTTCAGTTACTTGTTACCACAGATTCGTTCAGCTTTTGCCCCAACTTTTATCGGCTTATTCCATTATGCTTCCACTATCTTGATCCCAGTGGGATCATACACAATTTTTGAGTTCATTATGCTCCCACTAGGGAGCAGTGAACACTCGTTGTTCCAATAATGTTCTCAAAAGTTTTGTATGATCCCACTGGGATCAAGAGAGTAGAAGCATAATGGAATAAGCCGATAAAAGTTGGGGCAAAAGCTGAACGAATCTGTGGTAACAAGTAACTGAACAGATTGTGGATTAAGGACATTAAGTTGAAGATAAAATACATATCTATAAGACTATGCTATAAGTGCCTTACCTGTTTGACACCATTTCGCTTTTATTTGAAATTTATTTTTGCATTTGATTGGGTATGAAATAGTCTACTTTTAAATCACAACGAAGTAGTAGTAGAAGTTTAAGTACAACGAAGAACATATTTTGCTCCTATGATATTGTGCAGACGAACCCACAAGCAGATATTAGCTCCGATGATACTGCTCAGACGAAGCCACAAGTAGAGATTAGAGTCCACACACAAAAGCTCATAGAGGCTCACATTCTAAAAACAGGATAACTCGGACAAAATACAAAGGCAGTTGTACACTCACGTCTCCTTGCGCGTGCGCCACGGCCACCACGGCTCACAGTATGTGACTATGAAGTGCAGAGGCAACGTATAATGCATCGTCATTTATTGTGCCCTAAGTAAAAATAAAATTAAATAAAATAAAAAATAAAAATAAAAAAGCCTTTTATTTCTTGCATCTAAATTATTTACATTAATACAGTTATATTTAAGTTTAAGTTTGCAAGAACCCCTCGCAGGTGAAGGCCTCCTCCAAGGAATGCCATTTTTCTCGATCCTGGGCTGTCTGCATCCAGTTTGGGCCCGCTACGTTCCTGATCTCATCCTCCCAGCGTGCGTGAGGTCTTCCCTTTCCCCGCTTTCCTTGCGGACCTTTCCAGGACGTCACCTCTTTGGTCCATCTCTGGTCTTGGAGACGTGCGACGTGGCCAGCCCATTTCCATTTAAGCCGTTGAGCGTAGCTTAGCGCATTTACTGCCTTCGTTTGTTTCCTTATTTTTGCATGGTTAATTTTTTGTATTTTTTTTATGTTTAGCATGCTACGCTCCATTCCTCGCTGGCAAGTGTTGATTTTGTTTTTTACTTTCGTAGAGAATTTCCACGCCTGACTTGCATATGTCAAGCAAGGTATAAGACATGAATCCATTACTTTGGTTTTCAAATGAATTGGCATGTTGCTTTTAAAAAAATCTTTTAGACTCCAGTATTTGTTCCACGTAAGTTGTGATCTACTTCTTGTTCGTTGCTTTTTTTGTCAAATCCCTAAGTATAAAAGATTTTATTTTATTTTATTAACGTGGGCTGTAGAGACTCTACCTAGATGAGAGCTTTACACAGATAATAAACAAAGGCAGTTCTACACTCACGTCGCCAGTGTCTTCCATAGGTACCAAGATGAGAGCTTTACACAGACATACAATAAACAAAGGCAGTTCTACACTCACGTCGCCAGTGTCTTCCATAGGTACCAAGATGAGAGCTTTACACAGACATACAATAAACAAAGGCAGTTCTACACTCACGTCGCCAGTGTCGTTGTAAAGACGCACGGCCACCACGGCTCGCAGTATGTAGTGCAGAGGCGAGGTGGGCTGCAGAGACTCGAGCAACGCGCGCGCTTCCAAGGGCTCCCGGTTGCGAAGGCGGTACCCTGCTAAATTCAGCCTCGCTTCTGGCACAACATCAACTAGTTCCGGTAGTATCTAGAAAGAATAATCAAGGTTTTACAAAATATACAACAACCGACTTCAATCAGACTGTTCTAGTGACCGTAGGCACCTCTGAAAAGTCACAGAGAAGCAAATATGCAATTTTGTTCACTTTATATGACTTTTTTTCAGTTATTTTGATTTAAAAACTAAACTACTGAACTGATTTTGGTAAAATTTCTATGGGACTGAAAGGTCTTCTCAAACAAAAAAATATTTGTTTCAAATCGATTTATAAGCAACAAAGTTGTGAGGTAAAAAAAAAACATTCAACCAAGTTGATAACTTCCTCCTTTTTTGAAGTCAGTTGAAAATACAGATTAAACGTTTACGAGACTAAAATCAAGCTTCAGGATTTGAAATCTATATTTTTGAAGACCGTATAGAACAAGAGCGTGCATCTATGGAGTGTGTGTGTGTGTGTGTGTGTGTGTAGGTATGGGTCTGTTTCTATGTCGCGACCTATGTAATGCGTTTTGCGTTACGTAGAGGCGGAAAAAGGGTAAACCATTGGCTTTTGAGGCCTTACCTTCAGAGCTCCTTCCCCGTTCTTGAACACGACTAAGTTATGTTTGACCAGATCTTGGCCAAACGTGTGCTGCTCTGATGAAATCTGTTTCAGCTCATTTTCAGCTGCTTTCCCGTTGTACAACCTGCCAAATATTACTTGTATCTACCATTTGAATATAGCCATATATCCTAATTTTCGTTAGAGCATCGAAAAGTAAACAGAAATGTCTCAGGTACGACTGTACGCTCTGTAATTGTCTTTACACCCAGCTTACGCTGATGTTATTTTGTGATTAAACTACTTGTGGTTTATATTAGGGATATATCCATCAGTAGTTTATTCACACACAAATATGATGTGTTGTGGTTGTGTGAGTGGTTTAATCACAGGAGAAAACCGGCGTAAGCTGGGTGTAAAGACAATTACAGAGCCGACTGTACATTTTGAACCAGTTTTTTTTCAAATATTTGCGAAATCAAAAAGTTGGGAAGGCATAGGCTTTGCCATTTTGACTCCTTTACTTAAGTAAATAATTCAATAGTTTACAATGCTTTATATGTTGTACATGAGATCTTAAATTAAACATAAATGAGTACCAAACATACACCCTGTGAGGGCACAACAAAGTGAAACTTAAAAAGAGTAGTAATAAAACCCCAAACAAACAGCAAAATGGCAGTTTTGGCGGGAACGTGAAAAATGGCGTATTGTCGGCATTAAATTAATTGACAAAACTTGTATAACTTTGAGTGTTTAAGTGTAAAAACGGTGGTTTTTTATCCATTAAGTGCTCGTGAACATGTATGAGTGTTGGTGAATAGTGTAATGCTGTAAAACGTGACTTTTCGTGTTGCCTCCAAAACTCTATAGAAGCCTCTAGTAAAGTCGCAACCACCACTACTTTACAGGGGCATGACTTGACTTATCGATTCTGACTTATGACAAAATAATCTCTCCAATTACTTGACACTGGCTATATACCTTTGATGTGAAGCCAAACCCGTAGATCTTAGGTTCCTCAAAAGAAAAAAAAACAGCAAAATCCCTTAGAATGACTGAATCATTCAACCCTGAAAGTCTAAAAGAGAAAGAGAAGAAGAAAGAGAATAACTAACTTGAAGAGATTGCAAGCTTTCAGATTGCTGGCGACTGTAGAGGTGGGGTGTTGTGCAAGGTACACTCCTAGCACCTCTTGAGACACGTCGTAGTAGTCCAGTTTGTAGTAGCACAGAGCTACGTACACGTTCAGTGCCATGTAGGCGCTGCAAATGTAATCACCTATTAAAAGTTGTAGGCTTAACAAAAAAACTCTCGGAAGACAAGGCTATAAGTATTAATAAATAGTATAAATATATTTAGTAATAAATCCGCTTAATTTCTATATAACGGTCTTAATTAACTTAACTCTAGTTTAGAATTTTAGTATTTAAACCAAAGCGTCGAAAACAGAAAACCCAAGAACTCGACACGGGTTTCGCCTCTACACGAGGCATCCTCAGGAGATGTTGACTGGGGAGTCAACATTTCGGGGGAAATCTGAAACGAGATTCTCGAGAAATTAAGGATTTATTACTAAATATATATATGTATACTATTTATTAATATAATTATGGATTTCCGCAAAATAACGCTTGAATCAATCAATTATCTTAAAAGCTATAAGGTCAAGTCCGACCATAGCCTGCTTGCAAGGGCGAAAAGGAATTAGAAAAAAGAATATAAAAAAAATTGGTTGTCTGTAATGTTGTTTTACGGACGTTAGTTTAATGTGACTATCAGCGTGACGGGACAATGAGCGTTACCGGACAATAACGTCAACTTTTTCGTGCATGCAGCCGGCGCGGTGGCGTTTATCGATCTATTAGACATAGTCACGTCAAAAAAAAAAGGGTAGTACATAATTTTTACGAAGATCTATTTTTACTACAGGAGTAGTTTATGAACCTTTACCCAGAAGTATGTGAGAGAACTTTGATCCAATCCATATCGTCTTTTTCATATCTCTTGTAACTGAAAAATAATTCTATATGTCATCAGACATTCAGACAATCTATCCGACTGAGATGGTTACCTAATGAAGCTAGTCTTTAAAATTATTCTATAACGGTTTACTGAGATTTTTAATGACACATAGCACTAGGCTTTTGAAGAGTACCAAATTAAATAATAATAGTCTGACTTTCTGCAGCCGAGTTGTTGAGTTAGTCGCAAGTGGTCCTCAGAAGCAATCCATACTGAAAATCAGTACTACTTCCAGATTATTTCCAGATCCATCCAAAGGTTGTCTGGAAGATATTGCTTTTAGCGATAAAACCGCCCATTGTGCTTCACTTTTTATATTCTTTGTGCTCCTGTTTATTTTCTTGTTTTGTGGTGTGTAATAAAGTATTATGTATCTATCTAGTTCAGATACCATCGGAAAGAGACCTGTTCGGTGTGTATATTGTAGATGCAAGCAAAGCTTACCGTCTATCCAGGAGCAGCTTCTTATAAACATCGATGGCCTCCTGGTAGTGCGCGCGCAGGTAGTGGACAGATGCCAAGCTGAGCTGGTCCTCATGCACGTCGCGCAACGACGCATGCGCTTTCATCAGTGAGTCCTCGTCGCCTAGCTTGTGGGCGAGGTGGAACAATACTCTGTTCTGTAATAATAACATATCATACACCATTTATGTAATAAACGTAGAGAATAGAATAGAGGCCAAGCTGAGCTGGTTTTCACGTACGTCGCGCAACGAATTTGGGTCCGGGATAAATAGAAGCATATCACAACTAAGCACCTCAAAATAATAATAGAGATGTACCTTCAAAGCACAGTTTGGTGCATCTTCAGTAGAATCTTGGGACTCTTTGTACATTCCTGTAAATATAAGAATGAAAATAGAAATATTTCAGCTTAAGATTTTACGCCCATCCATTCACCGCCATATGAGTAGGTACTAATGCTCTTACAATCCCCTAATTAGACTGATTGCGCGAATGGAGGGGCGTACCTACATTTTTAGACGGAAAAATTAGTAAGTAGCTGTTTTTAAAAATGTGTCTAAAGATTAGAAAAACCCTTAACAAACCTAAATAGAAGTAGCAGACGGCGATATCGAGAGCGACAGTGTCGGCTACTTTAGCATCCAGTGGATCGATGGCTCGTATTGCGAGATACATGTCGAGAGTTCGCCGGTACTCTCCGAGGTGGAACCAGCACCAAGCCGACCACACTTCCACCCACACGTCGCTGTTGCCTTCGTGTTTTAGGAACTGGAAGAATGAGGGTAGCAGAAATAATCATGTTATAGTTATCCAAGGACGTCAGTATCGGCTACTTTAGACCGACTGGATTGGTCTAACTAAAGCTCGTATTGCAAGGTACATATCGAGAATTCGCTGGTACTCTCCGAGATGAACCAACTCCAAGCTGACCACGTCAATAAAATCCGTTTATTTATTTTATTTATTTAACATTAGACTCACAGTTACGTTTTTTTCTTATATAAGATTCTTATTTTGATTAGTTCTCTCTAACTCTACTGCAACAAGTTCGCCTCTCTACCATTTTTTTATAAATAGGTCGGTGAAGCACTGCTAATAATGCACATCTTTTTTTGAGACTGAGAGGCTAATTATAATCCAAAAAATATTATTAAGCTTCTAGACAGGAGTCTTACTACTTGTTGTGTACCCTTAGGTACAAAAAAAAAAGAAAATTTTCTGCATAAAAGTAGGTCTAATCGTGTAACTCTACCTATGCGATAGCTATTATATTATATATATAGATTATATTATATATATATATTATATAGATATTATATACTCTTATAATCAAAGACTCTGTCGTTGTTTTGGTTAAGGTTTGTGTTGTACCTACCTCAAGTAATGTTAGTGCTCCAACATAGTCCCTCTTGACGATATAATCCTCAAGTTCTGGGAAGTTTTTCTTAGCTGAGCTCCTGCCAGTGCTCGCTCGACTGTCTGTTGCTGGCTTTGACCTAGAGAGAATCTGAAAAAGAAACGATAAAGAGGTTTTGGCACTTATTAATTCGAAAACCAAATGTTCGCCTAGCCTAGGCGGAATTAGGGCAAAAAAAAACTTAACACTTCTAAATTTCAGTAACTACATTGATTGATCTTATATCAAACTTACCATTTTATTTTAAAATTTTACAAAACACTTTCACTTCTCCTGCAAAATCGGGTGTTTGTTGACCTTTTCTGTTGCCATGGCAACTCCCAGCGATGTTAACAGAGGTTGCAATAAAAGCGCGGCAGAAATTGAACGCGACCTTTTTGTAACGATATTCATTGATTAAACAAGTAGGTTGCTACCACAATATTTCTTTCTAAAGAGAACTTAGTTGATGCAAATAAGTTTCAATAGAAAAAAAATACTTCAACCTTTTTAATACAAAATAGATTGAATACAATCACCTAGCAACAAACAACGCTTGACAATTTCTATCGCATCGATTGATGTTTTTGATAGTTTCTCAACTGCATTTAGCGAAAAATTTATTTTTATTTTAATTACCTAAAAACTATTAAATAAATTGTTACTTTACTACTTATCTCGTCTGTGATCGGTCTAGCTTTCCGTGAATATGTCTGCCTCATCGAGATCTGCTGGGTCTTCAAGGGTTTGTCCCTGCACAGAAGACAGCTCGACAACGGATTCTGTTTTGTCTCCTCATTGCGAGTGTCCAAGAGATGAGCACGATATTGTGATCCACAATGAAACTTGCCTCATGTTTAAAAATGAGAAGATAATTTTTCCTCATGTAAGTTTTTAAGTTTCTAGCATTTAACCGAGAGTAGTTTTTTCCTTCGTGCCGAGTGTAAGCCCGAATCCAAGCAGTCGGAACTTAACAGACAGATTTTTTTAAATAGTTATTTTTCAATATTTTTTTTAATATTTTTTTACTTTTTAAAAAGTACCTACTTACTCTACCTATATCAGTATCAATCATCATCATCCGTAGACTGACTTGACCGCGACAGCGTACGTGACAGCGTAGGTATAAGGTGGTAGGTTTAGGGCAAAGAGTACTAAAGTACCTACGCATAAGTAAATATAATGTAATACTAAATACAAAATCTGTAAGCGACGCGTCATGCAATGACCTATCCTAGTGTTCCTCCTGTGCCATGCCTTCGCCTTATGCCGTTTCTGCACAATTCAGGCCTTTTCCTATATAGAAACAAGTATCTTTATAGGTATAGAGGCCTAAAGTGAAAGTTACGTTTATGTAACTTTTCATTTCTTCAGGAACCGGAGGCGTGCGAATGTGTGAGTCCTACATTCGAAGATGGCCTCTGCCACTGCTGTGGGTGTCTCCCCGACCAGTGCCGATGCAAGAAGGCTGGTAGAGAAGTGTTTGATGAGTGAGTGTCTCACCTACACATTTATGCCATACATATTCAATGACATAGGTAGGTGGTACACACACAGCATGCACTCATCTATACCTACTTCTTAGTATAGTAAACGCCGGTGTAAGCCCGAATAACTACGCGCGTATACGGGCGCGTTGCAAAAAACAAAACACAAGTGACAACTGAAATCGTTCTAAACAGTTCTTCCATGGGTGGACGAAGTCGCACGCGGGTCAGCTAGTACGAGTATAACATAATTTTTCACACCACCTGCCTTGGAGCCCTGGCTTTTTATTGTCTCGCAGAAGGTGTGAAAAGTAGAGTATGACCCTCTGGGATATTTTTCTCCCTCTGTCTTTCTTCGTCATAGGCAGCTTGAACCCCTCGCTTCATTCAGAACTCTACATAACTCCTGAGCGAAATTGTGGAGAGGATAACATAGGTACTTTCAGATTGGTCCAATAGAATTTTCATCAAAATCTGTTCAGAAGTTTAGTTTTTAATGCAGCATAACTTAAAATAATAATTATGTCGTCGAAGAATACGAAATTGCTTATTTTGTTTTTCTGTGACTTTTCAGTGGTTTATAATATGTTCACTAAAACAGTCCAATTGAAGTCGATTGTAGTAAGTATTTTTTTTTAACCTTCCTTGATTATATTAAAATAAAATTATATAAAATAAGCCTTTATTGCCTTATGTGTATTTATTTATTCTAAGGTATAAGGTATATGGGCCCTAGTGTACTTTTCTTGTGTCTGAAATAAAGTTATTATTATTATTATTGCTGTTTGTTTTACAAGTCTAGGTAGGTATCGACAACCGGTTCTTTCTAATCTACAACTTTTCTTTCGACAAAGGCCTCCTCCAAAGATTTCCATTCTGTTCTGTCCTTCGCTACCCGCATCCATTCTGCCCCAACTACTTTCACGATCTCGTCTTCCCATCGTTTATTTTGTCTCCATTCGCTTCTCTTTCCATTCCTTGGGTACCATTATATATTTTTAGTTTAGTCCATTTCTCTACGTTGTTGTCCTTGATTATATTAGCTGTTATCAAATTCGGCACAGATGGCGCAGTAAACGCGAATTAGGCGCGATGCCGGCCGTGCTGGAGGCGTCGCACCCGCTCATGCAGCGCTTCCAGGAGACACTGCGACAATTCCTGCTAAAGGAGAACGCCATCGCAGAGGAGCAGATACTCAACTTGGTATTATATCTCATACTTAACTTGGTATTAATTATCATCATCTCTGTATTGTCTGTTTATAGGGTGGTTTTTTGAGTAGGGCACCGATGGCCAAGTCCGGAATCAAAAGAGTTTGAGAAAAGTCGTGGAAGGAGTCATGCCCTCGATTTTTAAGAAACAAGAAACGATATATCTGCATCTTTAGTTTTTTTTAATCTTTTACTTTTGAAGGAAATCGACCCGAATGATTTAAAAAAAAAAACTCCCTTTATTATTGAACCAATGGATTCTGTTGCTGATTAGGTTCATTCTGCATATTATACGTATATAAAGCGTCGATGACACACACACAGATTTTACACGTATCATTTTGGCGAGTTTAAAAGCTAGCGAGTGAGCGAGTTAGCTTTCGGGAAGGATTGTCAACAAGCAGATTGTAAAAAAGCCGATGACACTGGGCGATTTTACAAGGTACAAGCGAACTCGCTGGCTTGTAGCATGTAAAAAGCCGTGTGTCATAAACTTTTTTTTTTTTTAATTTTATGATAACAACAAAAAAAGAGCCTAAAATAAAACTTTCTATTATGTTAAAGTTTTTATACTGCTATTGTGTTTCAGCGTGATGAAGTCAGACTGAGCAAGTTGGGTTACGATAGAGATCTTGAAACGATCTACCGAAGTGATCACGACACCAATGCTCAAAGGGTGAGTGAGTTTTCTTTATATTTAATGGTCGCCGCAAACGCGCCACCGACTTCAGCGATCGGTGGCCGGCGACCGTCAGTTTCAGTCAAAATGTATGTGACTGACGATCGGATTAGGAGTTTCTTTGCCGAACAAGGTTTTACAAAAACATACAACAACCGACTTCAATCGGACTGTTCTAGTGACCGTAGGGACCACTGAAAAGACACAGCGAAGCAAAATACGCAATTTTGTTCTCTTCAACGACTTTTTTTCTTAAGTAATTTTGATTTAAAACCTAAACTACTGACCCGATTTTGATAAAACTTCTATGGGAAGAATTTTTCAAATCGGTTATAAACAACAAAGTTCTGAGGTAACAACATAAAAAAAAAACATTCAACCGAATTGATAACCTCCACCTTTTTTTCGTTTAAGTCTACTAGATACTAGATGTTTGTTTTTAGGTGCTGATAGAGGAATACGAAAGTACCCTTGCTCAAAGGACATCTGAGCGACAAGCAGCCGAGCGAAGAGCGAAGGAATCCAATGACAAATATAAGCGCGCTAGAGACAAGTTGGAGAAGGATCAGCTCAATGGTATGAAAACTATGTAGAGATCTTTCATTCTGAAAATGCATGCCTCTCCACTCGAATGACCAGTTATATCGCAGACATATTTTTACTCGACTGCAAAGGAAGGGTTATGTTTTTCACGCGTATCTTGTATGTATGTTCTTTGTTACCTCGTATTTTGCAAACGGCTGAATTTTTGGGGCTAAATATACATTTTTGTTCACCAACCCTATTGAGTAGGGTATCAAAATAAAGGAAATTAAAAGGAGATTACAGAAATATAATTATATACCTACTCGTAGGTAAGTTATATGTTTAAATTTAATTTGGGATTTGGAATAATCTTTCGCAGTCGGGTTATTAGTTTTTATAAACTCTAAGCTTGTTTATGACTATTTTCAGAACGTGAAGCAACAGAAGAATTGGAAGCCCTTACAACGCTATGTAGGCAGCTGGAGAAATGGCGCGAGGAAACAGAGTCGGATCTGACTGTCAGCCAGCGGATGTCGGACAAGATGCGTGCAGAGAAACAAGCCTTGGCCGATGAGAAGAGAGAACTGGTAAGACAATTATGTTATAGATGAAACTAACTACGCTATGTAGGAAACTGAAGCAATGGCGCGAGGAAACAGAGTCAAATCGGATTGTCAACCAGCGGATGTCGGTCAAACTGCGTGCAGATAAACAAGCCTTGACTGATGAGAAGAGAGAACTGGTAAGACAATTATGTTATAGATGAAACTAACTACGCTATGTAGGAAACTGAAGCAATGGCGCGAGGAAACAGAGTCAAATCGGATTGTCAACCAGCGGATGTCGGTCTAACTGCGTGCTGATAAACAAGCCTTGACTGATGAGAAGAGAGAACTGGTAAGACAATTCTGTTATAGATGAAACTAACTACGCTATGTAGGAAACTGAAGCAATGGCGCGAGGAAACACGAGTCAAATCGGATTGTCAACCAGCGGATGTCGGACTAACTGCGTGCAGATAAACAAGCCTTGACTGATGAGAAGAGAGAACTGGTAAGACTAATACTTTTGTTAGTTATAAATGAAAATAACTACGCTATGTAGGCAACTATAGAGCAATGGCACGAGGAAACCGTCAGATCTGGCTGTCAGAGAGCGGATGTCGGACATAATGTGCGCATAGAAAAAAACATTGGCCGATGAGAAGAGAGAACTGGTAAGAATACTTCTGTTAGTAGGTACCTAATGGCGCGAGAAAACAAAGATGTGATTGTCAGTCAGAGGATGTCGGACAAGATGCGTGCAGAGAAACAAGCGTTGGTCGATGAGAAGAAAGAACTGGAAGGTATGTATGTACGACTAAGTACCTACACTCATAACAGAAGGCGGAGCAGAGCTGTGAAAAGAGGCGTAGGTATACTTCGATTAAACCGGACTTTTCGATACGAGATGTGGATTGCCAATAGGTATTGTGTTTGGTTTTTCCTTGCACTCCTTTTCTTCTTTTTGCTTCAGTGGAAAATCATGTTTGATTATATCAGTCGTCAATTGTCTCGTGCATCCGTTTTCTCTTTCGTTCGAATGCAACTGCCTTATATTTCGCAAGATAATTTTGTCACAGACGTTCATTTTAGCTACTACCGCTCCGCTACTCAAGCTATTGAGCAACTAAACAGGGAGTCATGATTTTGTTTCAGGATATGATAATCTTCAGCCTCGGCCAGGAGGTGTGGAAGCTTGAGTCCAAGTTGGAGACGTTCCAGAAACAACTCGATATCAAGAACGTAGAAATGGAACAAGTTAATGACAAGGTTAGTATGTAGGACTTAGGTACAATAGTCTCTCTATTGAGGATATTGGCAGCAAAGGCTACAGAGGCGCAGGATAAATCCAAAGAAGAGTTTTCTTTCAGCAAACCTTTATGGCTAAAGAGGCTTTGAAAAATTAATGAATGAATGAAAATGCTTTATTGACACCATAACACAAATAACAATAACATAGAGAAGGAAACATTACAAAAAGTTTAGAACAATGGGCGGTCTTATCGCTATTAAGCGATCTCTTCTAGACAACCAGTATGTAAAATGAAGGGGTGTACGTACATGATACACACTAGGGCATAGTACCGGGAAATCCCGGAACCGAAAATCCCGGGAAATCCCGGGATTGTCAGCTGTGTCCAGTACCGGGACTAGAAAAATCCAGAACCGGGATTTTCGGTACTTTCGGGATTACTTAAATTTTTGTGCTTAAGAGCTTTTTTTAGGGATTTAATCTTTAAAACTATAGCTAAATAGTGCATTCTTTTAGTACAAAGAAAAAAAGACAGTAACTCCTCTACTCGCTGGATTCTACCCGCCCATCTTACTAACTTTCGAAGGTGCTGTTGATGTTCAAACTTAGGAAATGTTGCAATATCAACTTATTGTTGGTATAGTCGTCCCAATGCATTTATTTAAAGAATGACATGGGCTTTGGGGTTGTTTGTACTGACGTGACGGTCTTTCCACAACCTAATTACTTTATTATGAGCCTGAATCGTCCCACTGCAGAGCAAAGGCCTCCCTTTCTTCTTTCCACTCTTTTCTGTGAAGGGCAACTGTCTTTCAGTCTTCCAAGTAGGAGTCTAGCTCGTCTCTCCATCTTCTCCGATGTTGTCATCAACAGTCTAATAGCCGTTTTCCGCAATGCGACTGTGCTTTATGTTGATTAAAACCAGGTGACTATGGATATACGGATTTATAAGCTTTGTTAATGACATTAATTCCCTATTATCTCAAACTCCGATCGTAGCTCGTTATTTAGTGTATTTTTGCGTCTTTTATCTAGATATCTAGCAGAACAGTGAGTGTTCACGCCTCAGGTGAGTATTTGTTGAAATAAGGTTTCGGAATAAAACCTTATTTGATTTAATTTTGAATTTAGATCTTTGTTTAAAAAAACAAAGACGTGTGTCAATCACTGTGAAAATTGTATCTAATGAATGTAATTGAGAATTTTCTTGTTCTTGTTGAATGTAATTGAAATTAGATTAGATTATATGGGCTAACTCTATTAGTATTTCATTATGGGTAGGACGCACTGGTTAAAAAGCAACGGGTCGTGACGAAGATACAACCGTAAATCATAAGTGGATATTTTTTTACGTTACGTCTTTGACAAAATATTGAAACTGACACATATACTTATCGATAGTTTATCACAGAGGAAATTAACAAAATTGGCTCTTTTTTTAATTAAACATTCTTATGAGGCCGATCATTGACATTGACATGATCATTGAACATTGACTTGTGAAGATTAATAACAAATAATATACGATTAAAAACTATTTTTTTTTATCAGAAATCAAATCAACCTTCGTTTAAAAGTGTTGTTACGCATGTGACGTCCTCACTTTTGGACTGTAATCTTATACAATCCTGCAAACAAAGAAATATCCACTTCAAAACTTTCGTTATAAGCTATTTATACTTGAAATATTACTTAAAAAGTGAGACTACATTGTTAATGCATTATTCAATTAGTTACGCGTATTTGCTCACTTACAAATCATGCTTGCAGTATGTTACATAAATGTAAAAATATAACTTTTATCTTTTTGTTATTTTTCGCGCGATTTTTCTTTATTTTATCATTTTCTGACGAGTTTTCTGTTTGACAAAATAATAGGCTACTAATCATTTTCGGGAATACCGAAAATCCCGGTACTCCCGGTTCCGGTCGGGTGCCGGTACCGAAATCCCGGTACTGGAAAAAGGAACCGGTACTGGAGGCCCTAATACACACACGTGATGACCAGAGGCACACAAGATCTACAAAAATCTAGCTAATATGTAGGCTAAAAGAGTGTACACGTGACCAGAATAGAAAGAAAGGCTTTTACTTTGCAAAGCGTATAAGCATTGCCATTCAGCTTTCTGGGCACGTTGCCTTCTGGTGGAGACAACGACCGACTGTGTTATTTATATTTTTTATATCTACTATTGTAATCCATTTAACTATTATTTTTATTTCAATAAATTGATTTTCACGCCACCTAGCCTGCTCGACAATGACCAATTACATAAATATCATGCTATCATCAAGGTAAAGCAAATCATTACCTCTCAAGGGAGGTAATGTTGTATGAAACTCCCAAGGGTTGCAATGTGATTTGAATTTGGAACGTCTAATTCTTGTGGAAACTCATGGAAAACTCTATGTAAAAGAACGCCCTTATGGCATTGTAAAAAGGTTTGTTCGAAAATCAAACTGGCCACTCATAAAAAAAAGAAAAAAGGCGCGACTTCAAAGATTGTGAAACAAAAGACGGTGTTCGCTGCTGCAGCCTTGGTTTTTTATTGCCTCGCAGTAGGTGTGAAAAGTAGAGTATGCTCCTTTGGGATAAAGCCTGTCTTCGTCTTGGGTAGCTTGAGCCCCTCGCGTCACTCAGGACTTTAACTGAGTCCCTCGTTAGCTCAGGGTTCAATATGCCACCCGCGACATAAGACACTGCTTTATCCTCTTAGTGCATAATCTACTATTGTGATCCTTCCTGTACAATGTAGGGCTATCTAATAATTGACTGCCACATTACGCGTTTCAATTCGTAACCAGGTGACATCATACGCGGCTGAACTGGAAGACCTAGAACTAGACAAGAGACGCCTGATGAGCCTCTGGAACTCAGTGCTGGTCAACATACAGCAGAGGGACAAGGTGTACGACTCGGTTAGGGATGATTACAGGTAATCAGTTTATAGTTAAGCAGTATACAGGTAACCAGATTACAGTTAATTAGAATACAGGTAACCAGATTACAGTTAAATAGTATACAGGTAACCAGATTACAGTTAATCAGTATACAGGTCACCATATTAACGTTACCTAATCAGCAAACCGGTAACCAGCTTACAGTTAATCAGTATACAGGTAACCGGATTATATTTAATTAGTATACAGGTAACCAGATTACAGTTAATCAGTATAATTACATGTAACCAGATTAGAGTTAATCAGTATACAGGGTAACTAGATTGGAGTTAATCAGTCAGTATACATATAGATTACAGGTTAACAGTTTACAGCAACCACTTTCTAAACGTTGTTTTACCAATCTGTGTAATTTTTGCAACATTATTATGGTCATGGGTTGGTTTATCTCTTAGCACCTGGAGAACACCTTGCTACTCCTCATTTCTTATTATAAAAGTTTAAAAATCATCATAATTGTCAGGACGCTGCAAGAAAACTACCGCACTTTGATTAACAACCTCGAGGTCACGAAGAAGGTGGTGACCGAGGAGATGAACAAGGGGAAGGAGATCGCCATGAACAAGGACAAACTGGTCTACGACATTGAACACGCCACCAAATTATGTGAGTGACGATTTAGGTAAAAGTGTTCTGGACATGGATAAATCTTTGGGCTTGGTATTAAATACGGTACCAGACGATGTGACTGAAGTAGGTACAGTCAGTTGCACAGACATTTATACACTCCCAAGCTTTCACATTTATATTACTCTTGATTTCGCAAAGGCACACAAACATTTTAAAATTAATGTACCTAGTCAACTTACTTGTCAGAAGTAGAATGTCTTTGCAGAATTAAGAGTACCTTTAATATAAATGTGAAACCTTGGGAGTATATACATGTCTGTGCAGCTGATTGTACATAGGTATTACGAAAAAATTCTAGCCGCTAGAACAATGTCAATTGTCAAATGTTTTTTAGACTAGGTACCTACACATATTCTTTCGTTAGAATCTAGCCATATGCCAATGAATGAATGAATGAAAGTTGAAATGAAAGTTTGGTGGATGAGTTAGGTGTATTGCATTATTGATGGGAAAAACGAAAAGTTTCCTTAACTTGCAAGGAGAATAACGAGATTTGACGATTGCAGTTGACGCCGAAGACATAAAGCGAGCGACCTTGGAGAAGCAAATAGCGGAGCTCACCGAGTCTATAGAGATGACTGAGAGGGACGAGCAAATGATACAAATGGTGAGATATGATTTTTTTTTAAATTAATTAGTGTTAACACTAATATAATGAATAAGTTAATCGTTACCAAATCAGCGAACAGTTGCATCTTAGCAGTGATATAGGAATGTAGGTATTTAAAGAAAAACCTAGCAGATTCCAAACGCGTAATAGACACAAATTGATTTCTACCCTTAGTAGGTACATAAATTGGAAGTAGGTAGCAATAAATTGGCCGCGAGGAGTGGATATCAAAAAAGGAATAATAAATAAATAAATATTTTAGAACGTGGTGACCGAGTGGATGAGATCCGGTCCACCTTGTCTTGCGATCTGATGGTCGCGGGTTCGATTTCTGGTGGCAGTCGTCATACGTAAATGGGTTTTTTCGGTCGAAAAATCTATGTTCGTATCCCACGTTCTCACAACGTCGAAGGGAATCACCGTAGGAAATGGCAATCGCAGATAAAAAAAAATCTGTTACATATGACATCTACCAATCCGCATTGGGTCCGCGTGGTGGATTATGACCTATTCGCTCTCCTAGCCGAGAGTAGGCCTGAATCCCAGCAGTAGGAAACATTATACGCTAATTTGATTATCCTATGCCTAAGCTATTACAGCATAGAGTTTATAACATATCGCTTCCGCCTTTATCTACTAATATATTTATTTTCATCATCACCAATTTTACAGGAGAACCAAGGAATGAGGAACTTTCTCAAAAGCACGACGAATGAACTCGACCGGAAGGTAGAAAACAAGTTGAAGCTCGAGAATGAGATTTTGGCGAATCTTCAGGATTGTCTGCTGAACGATAAGGCAGTGGAGTCGATGGCCAATGGGATCAAGAAGATGAGAGAAATTGCGAGGAATCAGGTAAGAATATACTTTCACTTCCAGGTATACTTTAAGGATTTAAAATGGTTCCAGTCGGCAATGACACAATAGTCACATAAAACACCTGTAGTACGTTTATGGGGCGATTTCGGCGTTCCTGAAGTCAACATTTATGTGCGGCTGGAAATTGAAAATAATGTAAGCTTGAGAATAGTTAATGTTACTTGTACACATTAGTTACACCTCCTATGCTCACTTATTATTTTTCTCTCGTGGCTTGATTTCTGAAGGCAGCCACGAATTCGACACAAAAATTTATATCGCTAGAATAGTACGGTGAATTAGTTACAATGAAGAAGTGTCTCGCAACCTTGCAAATTTAATTGGCACTAAAGTCGGAATGGAAAGCCTTTTCGCCATTTTGAAAACTGTTTTTACACCCGTAAGCTGACCTTAATACGAGCAAATCGTCGGAGAATCTAAAATACCTACATATTTTGTTTCAGGAAATATCTTTAATGGCAATGGAGAACCAACACGCAAAGATGATGCTCGACATCGAAGTGAATAGGAACCGGCAAGCGAAGAACAACCTTATCCTCCAGAACACACTGGGGAAAGTCAAGGAACGCGAAAATGAGATCGATCAACTGCAAGAAAAGTACGACCAGAAAGTGCTCGTCATCACCAGAAAGCAGAGGGAGTTGGATATCATCATCAAGAAGCACCAGGTTCTAAAGGAAATATTTGATGTAAGTTACTGGTTAAAATATTACAGCCAGGCTATAGCTTCGTGCGTTAGATAATAATAATATAATAATAATAAGGTAGGTAAGTCTTTTTTCGACATTGAAAAGTTTTGAATAGTCTTTTTTTCCACATCTAGGTACTTTCGGATGTTCCATATTTTTTGCCAATCAGTACGTTGTCCACACGTTTCCCTCCTATGACTTAATTGCCCAACAGACGCTTTTCTAAAATTTTTGAATATCAATCGAGTCCAAATAGTAACAAGATCTAAAAATATGTCTTTCCAGTTGAAATCCCCGCAAGAGCGCAGGATCGAAGAGCTGGAGATGCAGATCAAGACACTACGCGAGAGGACTGAAGGCATGCAGCACGAGTGGCTGAGGCTGCAGGGTCACGTGGTCAAACTGGCTGAACAGCATCAGAAGATGCTCGCCGATATAAATCTCATCAACAAACGTGAGTACCTACTCTACATAAATCCGATGATGTAAGATACAGATGTAGCAGATCAAGACACTACGTGAGAAGACTGAGGCTGCAGGGTCACGCGTGGCCAATGGCCATGTTGGCAGAACAGCACCATAAGATGCTCGCCGATATCAACCTAATCAATAAATGTGAGTACCCTTGAACAATCCAATGGCATAAGGTACAGTTGTAGCAGATCAAGACACTATGTTAGAGGTCCAAGGTATGAGGTCAGTGGAAAAAAACATCCAAATCTAATTCAAGGCTTATTATGGTTTTCCAGAACTTATGAATATCATAACTCTTCGACAGACAAGCTTATCTTACGTTTTTCAGAGATTCAAATCTGTGAGCAAAAGACAATGCGCATACAAGCGGAATGCGAGACTGTGTTGCAAGAGAGAGGGAGAGTGGATAGGTCGCTGCGGGAGCTGAGAGGCAGGCTGGAGGTGCTGGAGAGGACAAGGAAGGACTCCTTGGAGAGGAACGATCATGCGCAGAGGGCTAATGTCGCCATGACACACGAGTATTCGGCTAATTTGAAGGTAACTGACTATTGATAATAATCATAGGGAGGTTTAATAGGGTTTCATAGGAAACGGATTAATGGAAGCAGGCTACAAACCTGAATGAAGTAGTGAGCAATCTATTGATCGAGTATCTACGAGACATAGACAGAATATAAAAGTAATGTCCCGGGAAGCAGAGTCAAACGGGATATGAAATTATTTATTTGTCTCCAATAAGACAGGTCTGAATGTATAAGGTCACTGATAGACTTATTATACTTCACTGATAGATAGAAAAAAAGAAGATGGGCTAAACCTAATTTAGCTAATTTACATCTAAAGGTGTGGTACGAAGTATGGTGTGATCAGAGTCGTGATTTTAGAATTGGAATAATTTAGACATTGCTGTAGTTGCTGTACTTTCCAGGGTGCTGAAACAGATATCATTCAACTGGAGGAGGAAATAGAAGAAATGGACAAGGACAAGATGAATCTAACGCAGGATCTCGATCGCATCCAGAGGGAAGCGTTGATTTGGCAACGAAAGGTAGAAAACTCCTACGTTAACTAAAAAACTCAACTAATTTCTGTTTCATTTTGAACTACTTTTATGTCGATGATTGGTTGTGCAGGGGATATTAGCTGTGGAATTGAAAAAGAACATGCAAGAGGCCAAGTCTGCGGCTGGAGAAATTGGACAGATGAGGACGGAAATTCACAGAATGGAGGTAAATAAAACTTTGTGAGCTGATATCCAATGACTGAACAGTAAAGTCCAAAAAGTAAAGAAGTCTCCCATGCCATCCTATCGATCAGTGAGAAGTACTTATCCTATTGGTTTAACAACACAACACATTCGGAGGCACGGAGGTCAAAATTCTTATTGAAATTATTGTATTCTCAGGTCCGGCGCGAGCAACTTCGTCGTACAGGGGAGAAGTTAGCCGAAGACCTAGCTCTCTACGTCACTCGTCGTGAAACTGCCATGGAGAAGAATAGAGCAGCCGCTGCCGTGGAGAAGTCTCACGGCTCGGGGCAGACCTCGCAGTCCGCCTACCATCACAAACTCAGGCTGGCCAGGGCTGATGTTGCTAGGGTCACCAAGGTAACTCTACTATCACCTTTACCTTAAATGTGCTTTCTTGACGAGAGCCTCAATATTCTTGACTGCTGATTCAAATATATAGGACATATCCGAAGGCGAAGCGAGGCTGAAGCAATTACAAGAAGAGCAAGAGAGGCTGGAGCGCGAAGTCGCCGACACGAGCGCTCTCAACGCGCAACTGGAGGAGCAAGTGGCGACACTCATACGCGAGTGTCGCGACACTGACCGACAGAAGCAATGGGTGAGGTCAATAGACTGAAGCAAGTAGGAGGAAAAAGAGACTGGAACGCGATGTCGCCGACTCGGGTAAAAATTAAGTAACTTGCCGTTATGTTGATGAGCACAGCAATGACCTTTGGATTTCCTTGATTTTGGGTTTCTTCAGACTTACTACTCGGGCGAATTAACATGACACTTGGCTGACACTCTCGCTCGGAACTTGATGCTTCCCCCGCTGCCCCGCGCGGCGCCCTCCGTGTTTCTTCTTCCTCTAATTGCAAAGCCTTATCATAACTTAACATTACCAAGTATTACTTACTAATTTATTTATATTAGCGTGTGTGTTTCATCATTTCCTAGATCCATGTGTCACAAGTACACCTTTACACCTACCAAGCTTCTGTCACAAAACTCGCTAATTTAAAATCTCATTGGTTTTGCCGCATCAACGCAAGGAGTTATTTATCGTTTCAGCTTCTAGAACGCGTGGTCCGTAGCCAGCGTCTCGGCAACGAGCTGGCCACCGCCATCAAACGGCAATCCGTTCGCGTTCGCAAGCCCAAATCCTCAGTACTAACGGAGTACAACCAAGCTCGCGCACTCAACGACAGGATCAAATACATCGTAGAATGCTTAATTAAGGAGTACCCGCATTACGGAGATAAACTCGAGGCTATAGGGAATACGCTAAATATTTACACGCCCGGAAACTCTCCAAGACTGACTGAGGAAGGGACTTGTTCCACTATTGATGAGGATGGCGAAAACGTAGCGGAGAAACCGCTTTGCCCCTAAGATTTTTGTGTGAATGTGTGATTATGTTCTTAAATTGATTTGATAAATGATTTGGTAAAATAATTTATTGGTACCTTATTAAAATTTGTGTATTATTTAAAGTTAACAACCTGATACTTATCGTTATTTAATTTGATCTTTAAAACACTTCACAACTTTGATTGGCCCAGCGACCACCTGCGGAGGCGCGGCGAAGAGACTGATATGATAACTAATTAAATTAAGCCCTATCATCTATGAAATACGATTATTTTTCTTATCGTGTCACTAGTTCTTTTGAACCAGTGTGGTGACAGGATTTCAACTCCTTTCGTACGGTTGGGAATGCATTTGAGCCAGGTGTCATGTTAATTCGACCGAGTTATATATTTCGGTCGCGTAGTGCACTGAACAAGACTCCGCGTTCTGAGCGTTCGGTTTGTCATACCAACGGAATATCACGACCAAAACTTCAGCCGTTGCCGTTGGTTGAACTTTCGGTTTCCTACCTAAGGTTTAGTTTCAATTGTTGTAGGTATCTCAGTTTCTTTGCCGTGCCCCCGCAGGTGTGGGCTGGGCCTAATTTGCTAGTAAAATGTCTCATTGAACGGTGTTTAGCAAGGTATCAGGATGAAGTAGTGGAGCTGTGTTTGAGGTGTGCGGTGAACTCATGTCGCTTCCTGTGGTCAGAGCGGTGGAAGCGCACGTCACAGTACTGACACGGGAACTTCTTCTCTTTTATATGACTCTTCATATGCGCGATGAGGTATCTGTAAGCAATAAATAAATAGGTTAATTTTCCGCTAAATGGTAAGGTAACGCATTTTACCGCAGAAAAGAGAGTCCTATCACAGATGAACGTAAGAAAGTTAGACTACAATGGAAAAGTATCGCTATTGCAAGCGTAAAATAGTGACAATTATGTTTTATTCAATCATCATCATAATTCAATCCCTTGAATTTTCAAGTCTCTCCGTTCAGTGGTTGGGCCTGAGCGTTGTCTGTCAGTCAGTCAATCACCAAGCCTTTTATATAAATTGATTTGATGATGCCCTATTGCAGGCATTTTGAGTGCCTCACTCAAAATGCCTTATCAAAGGGCTGTAGATTTTGCTACTTATCTAAGACACAAAATAGGCCCTTATTTTATAGTACTTATCTATTTGTAGGGGATAAATAATGGGAAATAATACGTTCAAGGGCTAACCTCAAGCGCAATCTTAAGCGTCGATGACACAGGACTTTTTCATAAGCTAGCTACCTACCCAGCGAGTTCGCTTGTAGCTTGTAAACTCGTCCACCCAGTGTTATCGACATAGTAGTAGTATTACAGTGTTTTATGCCGGCCATACGCGTGTGTTGGAAGATTATTGCACAAGTTTAGGTACATACGCAGTTTTCTAGACTTGTGCAAGTCTGAACTTACGCAAGTTTATCATAAGGTTTGTGGGCGGCATTACAATCTGCATGTTGACAATCCTTCCCGAAAGCTAACTTGCTCACTCGCTAGCTTTTAAACTCGCCGGCTTGTATCGTGTAGAATAGTCGTGTGTCATCGACGCTTTAAATCATTTAAATCATTTAGGGCTGTAGATCTAAAATCCTACTATACTTACTTAACTTTACTATTATATTATGTATAATTAGAGACTAGTAGGTTCATATTTAATTAATACTTTTTAAATTAGTTTAATAAAATATAACTTTACTATTTATGTAATGAAATGAAAAATTAAATTAAATATTGTTTATTTGCTAGAACATTGTGTTAACATATAATATAACAATTTTAATTAGGATAAAGCTGTTTTGTTTTGTAAGCAGTAGCAATAAAGGCTACTTGATTTTTTTTTATTAGTGCGTACCTAATTATAAGTACCTAAACTGTAAATTACAAATAAATATATTTTTCACGAAAATTTTCATTTATTTTATGTGTGTACAACAAAAAGGTCTTAAATAGATAAATAAAATAAAATTAAATAGACTTAAATAGATAGTTCTAGCAAATAAACAAAATTTCATCTCATTTCATTTCATTTATGTACAAAAGTAGTGAATACAGACCCGCTTCTCACGAAGGACATATCGCAGAGCGTGCAAGCGAACTTCTTCTCTGCGCTGTGTATCAGCTCGTGGTTCCTTAGCATTGTGGTTGAAATGAAGCATTTGCCGCACTTCTTGCACGGATAAGGCTTTTCTTTAGTGTGGGTCCTGAAATGTTATTTTACATTTTCAACCGTCTTCATAAAACGGAGGAGGTTCTCAATTCGTTTGAATGTTTTTTTATGTTTATGTTGTTTATAAACAGATTTGAAGAAATCTTCAAAAATTTCATCAAAATCAGTACCTAGTTAATTTTAAATAAAAACCAAAATATATGTCGTCGAAGTAAACGAAATAGCGTATTTTGTTTCCCTGTGACTTTTCAGTGGTGTTTACGTCACTAGAACGGTCCGATTAAAGTCGGTTGTTATATGTTTAAAAAGGCGCGTCCATACTAATTATTTTTATTTTATTTTGATTTTTTATTATACAAAATCCACAGCTCTTAATTAAAAATGTAATAGTTCCATGGAACAACTCATGATGGAACTTCTGGGAAGTTTCAGGCGCAAAATAATCATTGGATTCTTCTTACCTCAAATGCACCTGTAAATGGTATTTCTTGAAGAAACTCTTTGAACAGTACTGGCATAGGTGTGATCTTTCATTTTCGTGAACCTGCCGCCTGAAAAAAGGATTAACCTGTGGTTACAAACGGATGACGAAATAAAACATAATAATCGACAGCATAAATGCAAGTTAGTCCTAGGTTAAGTTAGTAAGGTTTAGTTGGTTTAAGAGGAATCCTCAAGGCAAATTTCCATACAAAATGTTTCGGTCAAATACTCAAAAATTACGCCGTATTATAGTAATTTCTTCACACTATTCGTTTTGTCTATGTTTTCCGATTGTGTCATCAAAAAATAGTAAGGTTTCATACTTTAATTTAGATTTAATACGTGTTTTTAAATTAGTAGTGTTAATTTTCCTCACTATTGGGAAGACATCTTCTAGCAGCTAGTGGCTTGCTAGATGATTGATAGTATAAGCTCTGCTTAGTTTGGGGGTAAATGGCGTTGCGTGAAATTTCCAAAAAAAAATTATTATTAATATAGTCTAAAAAGCCTTGCTACTACACTTGCGCGGTCAATCTAAAATATAAAGCCTCGATGACACGTGGCTAGTTTACAAGCAACAAGCCAGCGAGATCGCTAGCAGCTTGTAAACTCGCCCCGTGTCGTCGGCTTTTATACAATCTGCTAGTGTAAAAAAGCCGATGATGAGTTTAAGGCTGCTAGGAACTCGCTGGCTTGTAGCTTGTAAACTAGCCACGAGTCGTCGAGGCTTAAGCAGGAGCACAGAGTACTAAGATATACATTAGGGTGGAGTGATTTTCATTTTTTTGAGCTACCGATTTCTAATAGCGGGCGAACGTTGTTCCATAGGCTCAAACTGCATTATGTAAAATATTATCTAAATCGATCATGGGTAAGAGCCTCCGCAAGATCATTAAAATTTTCGGCATCGAATTCAGCCTACGAAATACCACTTTAATATGACTTTTTGATAATTATTAGTTATGTGATTGATTAATAACCTAGCAATATAATTAGTACGATAAAAAACCCCTAAAGATGTTCAGTTTAGTACTTTCATACGCTAAGGCTCCACCTATAGTTGGCGAACTGATTGCTGCGTCAATATTATTTATTATTTCGACATTGCGATGTTTCTAAGACCAATCTCTTAACGTTTTTCTCATCAATAATCATTAAAGACTTATTGATGCTTTAAAATACCCTATAACTAGAGAAATTAAAAAATTTAAGCCAATTTTTTTACCCACCTACGCAGACGTCATGAATTTCTACCAATTCACAAGATTTAGGCTGTTAAAATGAATTGTAGAGGTTTTTAAAAGTATTTTTACATAGATACTAGATCTTCTTTTATATTTACTTTTGTTTAGAAATTAAAATTACCATAAACAACGAACAAATCTTTACTGACTCAATAATTACCTGAGAAAAATATGATATTAGGTGCACTGGATGTTTCTAGGCAAAAAACCTTAAAAAAGTGGGTAATTATGTTAACAAAGAGTGTGTTATCATAACATATAACATACACACACTCACACCCCTGCACTAGGATTCCCTGTGTCGCAGGTGGCATGGACACATACAAGACATCACAACATCCAAGACCCGAGAACAAACATTTGTGTTCGTCACAAATATTTGCCCCGGCCGGGGATCGAACCCGGAACACCAAGCTTCGTAGGCAGGGTCACTACCAACTAAGCCACGGTGTCGTCTATGTAATTAATTTTATTGAGATCCGAAGCTAGTACATCTACCTCAGATGCATTTGAGATCGATACAAATAAATTTTTCATAAGGAAACTGGAAAAAAAATCCATGAACTCAAGCCTGAGGTCAAAAATGTCTGAAACATCTAGTAAAATTTATTTCTGTAGATCATCATACATTTTTTTTGCTAGAACATCTAAAGACCCTCTGCAGCAAGTGCATTATAAGGTTAAGAGCAACATAAAACCTGATTTGACCTAATTGTCTAGGTAAAATAGCGAGCGAAATCTCATAGAAATGTTCCAAAGGCAGTTTATATTTCTAAAGTTTTTCTGTGTATTATTTCAAAACAAGAAGATAAATACGGTAAAAATATCGAAATGCATTGAGACTAACATTGGTAAAACAGTAATATAATAACAAAATTCATTAAAAAAACCAAAATAAGCAGTATAGTTCGGTACCACATTTCACTTACAAGTAGTACCTAAATTATGCTTGATTATAAGGCTTTCTGTTCCATTTTATCTAAACTATAAGTTTTGTAGATATTTGTATTAATTTAGTTCATAATTGTAATAATACAAAATAATTTTCAAAATTTGATGGGATCGAATATGAAGGCAGAATTTATTTGTATGAAAAAACTTCAACAGCGATGCGGAGGCTCTAGATGTCATCTCAGGAATGTGAAATTTTGCATGGTTTAGTAGTTTATTATGTGACAACTTTCCCCCACTATTAGAAAACGAAAGTAAAAAAAAAACTCCATACATCCGCGCTCCATCTTAATATACATACACAAGTAAAAAAAAATTGTAAGGCGGCGTATATGAAGGGGTGTGCATTCTTAAGCCTAGAATACACTAGGGGACAAACGGAGCGACATGTTGCGGAACATGTTGCTCGACAACTACGTGAATGTCCCGAGACAAATGTCGCGGCAAATTTTGCAGGCCACACTAGTCAGTGCTTATAGAAATGTCGCCCGAGTACAGACATATTGAGAGGCACGTTGCGTACGCGACTATACTCGGTGACAAATGGCGCGACACTGACGCGGGACACGTGCGCTCGGTCTTGAGGCGGGAGCAAGCAACATGCCCCGCGTCACGTACAATGTTGTGAGGGATGTTGCGGGACGCTATGCAACGGTGCAGCGTCACGTAAATTGAGTGTTGCGCGTCGTGTTCCGGGATAAAATGTCCCCTAGTGTATCCCGGGCTTTATACTGAGATTTATTCTTACTTATGAAGCATCATGCTCGCTTTGAGGCGGAACTTGGTCCCGCAGACGTCGCATTCAAACTGTTTGTCCTTGGTGTGTATCGTTACATGCTGAGACAGCCGAAAGTTGGTTAGAAACCGGCGCTTGCAAACCGCACATTGAAATTGAAATGACTCCGGGTCGTGAAGTTTTTCATGCAGCTTTAGGTCCAGAACCTCTGTTGAGAAGAATATTTATTTAGAATTTATTTATTTTGCAATCATGTACAGTAAGCTGCACAGACAAGTAGAATACAGAATCATTTATTCACAGAATACATGTCATACAAGGTTCTTAAAATTTGAATAGTCTCAATACAATCCTACCAATTAGTATTGTGTGCAAATATAAATATGTTAATTTATTACCTACTTATTCTCTTGTCAAATCAAAAGTATACACTCCCAAGCTTTCACATTTTCTTTTTGTTCAGTGCACAATAATTACTTTTTAATGTATATATAATTAATACTATTACAATCTAGCCAAAGTAGGCCAATGAGTAATTCAACTCTAACTTAGTTTAATAAATTGAAATATGAAGTGTCCAATAGCACATAACTTACAGTCTCTAATTAAGGGGAAGACACGCCGTTAATGTGTTCTTTATAATATAAAAAACTAGACCTTTTCGCATGTACAGACAGCTGCACTGACATGTATACACTCCTTTCACATTTATATTATTCCCTTCATTTTGCAAAGCTGAAAAAAGCTTTCAATTTGAAAGTGCTTGCAAGCATTTTTAAATTTCTTTATAAATTAAGAGTAATATAAACTTATATTACTCTTAATTTAAATATATATAATTAATACTATTACAATCTAGCCAAAGTAGGCCAATGAGTAATTCAACTCTAACTTAGTTTAATAAATTGAAATATGAAGTGTCCAATAGCACATAACTTACAGTCTCTAATTAAGGGGAAGACACGCCGTTAATGTGTTCTTTATAATATAAAAAACTAGACCTTTTCGCATGTACAGTCAGCTGCACTGACATGTATACACTCCTTTCACATTTATATTATTCCCTTCATTTTGCAAAGCTGAAAAAAGCTTTCAATTTGAAAGTGCTTGCAAGCATTTTTAAATTTCTTTATAAATTAAGAGCAATATAAACTTATATTACTCTTAATTTATAAAGAAAAGTGCTTGCAAGCATTTTCAAATTAATGTAGTCATCTTACTTGTCAGAACTCTTGTCAGAAGAAGAAAGATGTCTTTGCAAAATGAAGGGAATAATATAAATGTGAAAGGAGTGTATACATGTCAGTGCAGCTGACTGTACATGCGAGAAGGTCTAGTTTTTTATAGTTATTACATTAGCCCTGTTAGGGCGCAGCGATTTTTTCATGGTAGTAAGATAAAATGTCTTTATTGCACTTATTATAAATTATACAAGAATCTTACTTACTTATATGACAAATTCTACATTCTTTCTTTCCCACTATATGTCGCCTCCGCTTGTGAACATATTTGGTATGTAAAGAGGAAAAAACTTTATCACATTCTTCACATTTATATATTTTTCTTTGTTCTTTAGGACGATGTGTGAGCATGTGATGAGTCAGGTTCCTCACATATTTGCCGCACTCTTCACATACTTTCATCGGCCCTACCTTCATATCTTGCTTGCTTTTATAGTTTTTGGTTTTTACCATTTTTGGACGACCTTTTTTTCTTCTTTCTTTTATTGGAGCTGAAATCATAAAAAAGTTTACACTTCTAACTAAACATTTTAGTTCTACTTGTTTGTGTGCAAGTTCTTTTATTAATACATGCAAAGAAAATACAAAATAGTTATTTTTATTAATGAAAACAAAACAAATGAAGTATACCTAAATAGATAAAGGGGTTGGGGTGTAGCAAAAAGCACTGGGGAAAAGTCATTCCTAAAGAAAATTTGTTTACATAAAAGTAGGAGTTAACTATTTTTTATAGACCCATCAGAGAGGGTAGCATAAGGAAAAACTTAGTTCAGGCCATTGACCTGTGAAGTCAACGACCACCTAGCTAAAGTTCAAAATCAACCAGATAGAAGCTAGGTGACTGTAAGTTATGGTTCATATTGCATCCACACGCAAGTAAAGTAATCGTGCACAGCTATATGACTATAAAAATCCTAAAAACTGTTTTTCTTAGTGTGTTTCTGTTGTCCGTTTGTGAAACTCTGACTGATATGGGCTAATTAAGTATTCATTTTTGGCCATAATAATTGTCAGCACCAACCTATCATAGTCCTCTGCTAGACATAGGCTCAATGTACCCTAATGCATACTGAATTGGTCTTGCTGCACCCGTCTTTCGCCTACGTTGTTGAGTTGATTACTACAAGTCAAATTCTATGCAAAGCAAAAAAGGGACCTAATCAGGTTATGGTATAGGTACTTACTAGTTTCAATCTCCTCATTGTTTTCTACATATTCATATTTAATATTCTTTATAGCACAAAGAAACTCATCATCTGATCCTTCTGTTTTACATTCTGCCTTGACCTCCAATTCGTGCCTATCATCTGGAGTTTCAGATTCAAATCCATTGTCTACAACATCAAGATCTGATTCGATTTCAATTTTGAAATCTACTCCGGGGATCTCGATTTTTGACTCCGAGACGGAGACAGCATTGGGGAAGGTCCAGTGGCTCTCATTCTTCAAAGCCAAAGCCTTGAAGTTGTGGAATTCTATGATCCTCTTGAAACATTTTGTACACAATTTAGTGCTGGCATTTGAGTCTTGTTCAACCTGAAATCAGATTTGTCTTAACATATATAAGCTGCTATGTAAAAACGGTAATAAAATCAATGTTTGATGTGAAATACACGGAAAATAAGCACCTTTATTCCAAGACAAAACAAAATTATCTCTTTGTAATTTTTAATCGCATCGTGTTGCGAAACTTTTAGCTCAGTGATATTTCTTCTAGGTCTCACGGCAAGGCAAATTCTGCAAGCACTCATATTGTCAAGAGCAAAGTGGAATTAGTAATTATTATCATTGTTGTAAGTAGTAAACTAGAAAACAACAACCAACGCAACAGTTCACGTTTGTTGATATTTTTATTTTAGACATTGACATTTTAAAGAGATGATGTCACGTCTGACATTGACATAGAACCAAAACTTAAAACTTTATCTGTGATTCATTTTAAAATTCGCGCAAACGTAGTTTTTCTATTCTTCTACTATACTATAATATTAGTCCTTGCTAGATTCTCGAAGACTAGACCCAGTCTAGTAGTAACTGTAGGTACCTATCTACGTACTTACTATCTTGTCCTCTTTTACCTTCTTAAAGTATATCAACCCATTAGTGGAAATCAAACTCATTATTGGCTGTCGAAAAAAAATTGGGGGCAAGCATTGGTGATTGGATAATTCTATAAACTTTATTGCAAAATGTTTATAAGAAAAAATATCGATTTATTTTCACATTTCAGCATAAACTTAACATTGTTTTTCATATTTACTTATTTATTATATACAATAGGCCGCTGTTTTCCCTTTGTTAGACAAAAGTCTCTTCACTATCTACATATTTTGGACCATTCCTTGGTATCGAATTCATTCCACTGCTTTACCTAACCATAAAATTATACTAGCATAAGCACGTGCCTGGCGAACTAGTCGGCAAATTATTCGGTTTCGTTTTTCAGTTTCGGTTTCCGGCCCTTCCCTTTAGTGGTGGAGCCGTGTTTGAGATGGGCACTGCGTTCGTGATTATTCCTGTGATCGATACGGTGAAAATGCGCGCTACAGTACTGGCACGGAAACTTCTTCTCCCGCATATGGCTTTTCATATGTGCCGTGAGATAACTGTTAATAAAATTAAATACAAATTTATATTAAAGTACTTATACCAAATATTATAGTCGCATAGGCGCGAAGCGAATGCATTATCGCTAAAACACGTTCTTTTCAACCTTTGGATGCACAAAATATGACTATTGAAGAATTATTTTTGTTTTCCTACTGTCCCACTGCTGGGCAAAGGTCTCCCCATACTTTTCCAAGCATTCCGGTCTCTCGCCACTTTCCTCCAATTACTCTGGAAGGCGTCAAAATCATCGCGCCAGCGTCTCCTCGGCCTACCCCAGCGCCGTCGCCCATTTGTAGGCACCCACTGCGTGACGATCTTGGCTCATCTATCCGGTTACTGTTACTTATAACTAATATTGAAAAAAAAATATGATGACGGTTGAACAAAATATGAATTAAAAAATTGGTTGTCTGTAAAGTTGGTTTACGGACGATAGTTTAACGTGACTACCAGCGTAATGGTTACCCGTTACCCGACAATGACGCCAACGTTTTCGTGCTTGCAGCCGGCGTTCATCGATTTATTAGACATAGTCACGTCAAAATATAGAATACTTACGCGGTACTAATAAAAGTTTTATCGCAGAGGGTACAGGAGACGTTCTTGACTCCCGCGTGAATCAGTTTGTGATTTTTCAGAGTGGTGGTGCATCTGAAGAATCTATCGCACTCATCGCATGGAAAGGGCCTCTCTTTTGTGTGAGTCCTGAAAAAAAAACGACATTAATATGTAGGTATTAATAAGTATATCATATTCTTTCTAATCCTCGTTAAGTTCAGTTTTATGCTAGGTGTCGGGGGGAGTAAAGCTGCTATTTAGGCCCTAGATAAAATAAAATTGCTTATAAAATCTGTTACGGCGAATAGTACTCCTGATTCGCATTACTACTTGTAATTAAGACCTCCAGGCACTAGAAAATGACATAACAAACGTACAGTAAAAATCCAATTCAATCCAGACATGGTCATATAGGATGGCTGTCTCTGTTTTGAATTAAAAATTCAAGTTATTTGATTTAGAAAGAAAAGAAAGAAAGAAAAATAATTTATTCCAACATACTCGGCAACACACATTTAGAAAAACCTATTTATAAATTAAAAATAGAAAACCTTTAAATAAAAAAATATATTTCGGTTGTTAACCATAAGAAAATGGGCATTTCATGGCATAACATTACGAAAAAACATTTTCTTACCTCAAATGGACTTGTAAATGATATTTTTTGAAGAAACCCTTTGAGCAGTACTGGCATATTTGTGATTTTTCATTTTCGTGAACTCGTCGTCTGAAAAAAAAAAATATCATCATGAAACTTTGAAACACTCCTATATACTATGGTAATGATTAATCATGTCGCTCTAATTTATTGGGGAAAGGCGCTTTGATTAGTGTTCAAAACATGCATGGTATTATAATGTAGTATATACACTAGCTTCATTAATGTTAAGTTAGGTATATAAGTTTAGAAACTTAATACTAGTGTGGTGGTCTAGTATAATCCGCGGAGCGGGGCACTGGTGACCTGTACTACAGGTTTTCTAAACCTATCTCAGGCACCAGTCTCTCGCAAAACAGGTTAACTTAACCTCTGTACTGTTACCTAAGCTCTAATTGTTAAATTTGTTAATATTTTGTGAGAGAAAATAAACAATCTATCAAAAAAAAAAAGTATAGGAAGCGAGAAACAAGTTGTCCTCTGGCGAACCACGTAAGAAAGATGCGCAGAACCAATTTGACCAAAGAATTTCGTTCTGCGCATCATTGTCACGTGGTTCGCCAGAGGACAAATTGTTTGTCGCTTATTATATTATACATTGAAAAAGCGCCAATTTTTTTTGCCTAATTTATGATTCAGTATTTTCGGCGTTATTGAGCAAACAAAATTGACGACACGGTCGAGTGGCAGATGTCCGAAATGTCACGCTGTGTGAAATCATTCCAAAAAATTGGTTGTTCGTAAAGTTGGTTTACGGACGATAGTTTAACGTGACTACCAACGTAACGGGACAATGAGCGTTACCGGACAATGACGTCAACGTTTTCGTGCAGGCAGCCGGCGTTCATCGATTTATTAGACGTAGTCACGTCAATAGTACATTATTGCAAAGGCAGCGAAATAGGCAATTGCAGGTCGAGTTGCGTTGCGGCTCGGCCTTTCAATAATACGAGACAGGCAATTGCCATTTCGGCCGAGGTATATATAGTGCTTTTCTTAAAAAAATGCAAGGAAATAAAAAAGGGCCTTTTAAATAATGTTCAATACCGTTTTTAATATGAACTGTACATTTCAGCATGGAATAAATCGCTCATAATGTAGATGGCTTTTTAGTTTTAGCAATTTCATTGAAGTATGCCAAGAACACTATATTTTTCTTTAGATTTAGCTGGAACCAGGTTTTCCAATGCTAATTTAACTCATTTTATTTTTATTTTACAGTTTGTGCCGAAAAAGGTTAAACGCATCTATGGCTAAATGGCTATACAGCCACGAATACGCAATGTGTACGATAGATGAAAGAGTTCTAAATTTGCTCTGTACATTTCAGCATGGAATAAATCGCTCATAATGTAGATGGCTTTTTAGTTTTAGCAATTTCATTGAAGTATGCCAAGAACACTATATTTTTCTTTAGATTTAGCTGGAACCAGGTTTTCCAATGCTAATTTAACTCATTTTATTTTTATTTTACAGTTTGTGCCGAAAAAGGTTAAACGCATCTATGGCTAAATGGCTATACAGCCACGAATACGCAATGTGTACGATAGATGAAAGAGTTCTAAATTTGCTCTGTACATTTCAGCATGGAATAAATCGCTCATAATGTAGATGGCTTTTTAGTTTTAGCAATTTCATTGAAGTATGCCAAAAACACTATATTTTTCTTAAGATTTAGCTGGAACCAGGTTTTCCATCGCTAATTAAACTCATTTTATTTTTATTTTACAGTTTGTGCCGAAAAAGGTTAAACGCATCTATGGCTAAATGGCTATACAGCCACGAATACGCAATGTGTACGATAGATGAAAGAGTTCTAAATTCAAACAGCACACCGTTTCATACATTGCCGGCGCGCTCTTCGTTCCAAATTCGAAGAACACGCCGGGAAGTGATTTTAGTTTTTCAGTCTACGTAAATATGTTACTTCGCATGTTCATTATTTAAAAGTAATGACAATATTTCCGCGCAATTTTAAGAAATAATATTTAAATAGCTAACACAGGCCATTTGAAGCCACTATTAGACTGACAATCTCTACTCACATGTGATACCCCAGCGACACTTTGAGACGGAACCGGGCCCCGCAGGCGTGGCACTCAAACGGTCGCTCCTGAGTGTGCACAGATACATGCGCGTCCAGATGCCCCTGGCTCGGGAACCTGTACGGACACACCGCGCAATGGAACCGCAGCGCCTCGGGATTGTGCATCTTCTCGTGTTTCTTCAGGTTTGACACTTCTGTTGACAAATAACACTACTACAACGTGAGACTGTGTCTTGCGATCCGAAGGTCGTGGGTTCGAACCCGGACGTACACGAATGAATTTTTCTGTTCAAAAAATCTATGTGTGATTAAAATACGTACAAGGAAGGAAAACATCGTGAGAAAACCGGCATTTCATAGAACCCATGAAGTTCGAAAACATGTGTCAAGTTCACGAATAGAGACTCTTTGAGACTCTTTGCGCACCTGAAATCCGTTCACCACACTGGTTCAAAAGAACTAGTGACATGATAAGAAGAAATGTATTAAGTAAAATTTAAGCTTGTTAACTAACTTTTACAGGACATTTGACTGAATAATTTTAAATTTTTGACCACGAATGCTATAATAAAAGATTATATAATAACAGATTTTCGTTAATAAAAAAAACGTACTTTTATTACAAACTCCACATTCTACTTTCAAGTTCGATTTCGAGTTCGAGGAGTGTTTCAGATGGTTATGTCTTCTCAGGGACACTTTAGAAGAAAGTTTTGTACCGCATGTATCACATTGGAACATTTTTCGCTCTTCCTCAGGTACCCGATGCGTGCGCATGTGTTGCTTGAGGTACCTGACCGATTTACCGCACTCCTCACACATTCTTAGAGGTCCGACTTTGATTTCTTGTTTCGTTATAGGAACTTTTTTTTTCAGACGACTTCCTTTCCATTTTGATTTTGCGTGTGCTGAAATTACATGAAATTTAAGACATTTTATAATCAAAGTTATAAACACATACTTTGATTATAAACTTGACTTAAGACTTAAGTCAGACTGGGCTGGCCATATCTGCCGCATGCCTGACGAGCTGTGGGCCAAAATAACCACTCAGTGGCGCCCTGATACAGCGCGCACTAGGCGTCGCGGTAGACCACGCAGACGATGGCACGACGAACTGGATGCGTTCGACGGGGAATGGAGATTAGTAGCGCAAGATCGAGACCGTTGGCGAAAATGGGGGGAGGCTTTTGCCTCCTATATACAATGGGACAGCTCAGGCTGATAATAATAATAAACACATACATACTACTACTTACAACCGATTTCAATAGAGACTGTTTAGTGACCGTTAACACAATTGAAAAATCGCAGTGAAGCAAAATACACCATTTCGTTTACTTTATCGACATAATTTTTTGTTGTTATTTTGATTTAAAAAGTAAACTACTGAACCTTTCCTGAAAGTCATGACCTTTTATAGATTTTTTTTTCAAATTCTCGATCCTCGCAACAATGCCGATTTGTTTTTGTAGAAATGAACTGCTTGTTTCCTATCATTTGGCACCACGTATCTCTCTCATTTCTGTCACTCGGGACACGAAAAAATATTTTATCAGGACTGAGTGGTTTTGATGTTATTGCGACAATGGGGCACTAAACAATATTTCTTACGTATTTTTTTCGTGTTCTCTAAAAATAAAAGAACATCAAGATTAACGTTAAATTTTTGCACTTTCCAACAATCAATAAGCTAAATAAACATTATTTATATGCCAAAGAATAATAAATTTTAATTCTGTAATTCTGTAATTCTTTATTGTACACACAAACATATTACAATACAAATCATAAAAGAAAAGACATGTACAAAGGCGAGCTTAACCCTAATAAGAGTTTTCTTCCAGCAAACCTTCTGAGGTTAGAGAGAGGCCATGGAAAGTGTGGGGGCGTGTACAGTAATATAAATAATAATGGATAAATTAAAATTATGAAAAAGAAAATATATATAATGTTTGAATAAATATATCTAAATACATATAATAAATACTACTAAGATATATACTAAATAAACTAGAATTAATACCTATACATAAATAAATAAATATATATATATATATATATATATATATATATAAATACTGAGTATATCACAGTGATAAGTAGTGCTCTTTGACTCTGCTTCTGAAAATGTTTAGTGACTGACTGGCTCTAATAGTGTGAGGAAGAGTGTTCCACAGTTGGACAGCATGGACAGTGAATGAATCACCGTAGCAGCGGGAGGAATGAACTGGGGTTCTGAGAAGAAGGGACGTCGTAGACAGGCATGGCTGACCGCGAGGGACAAGATAGTTAAAACGCTCACGGAGGTAAAGAGGAGATAGAGGATTAAAAAGAGTGTTATAAAGAAGAGTGAGAATATGAAGGTCACGTCGACGACGGATAGGGAGCCATTTTAACTGAGACCGGAATTGCGAAACGTGATCAAACTTGCGCAAACCGAAAATGAAACGGATGCACAGGTTCTGAAGGCGTTCCAGTTTATTAACAAGTTCCTCCGTGGCATCAAGAAAACAGACATCAGCGTAGTCGATGATAGGTAAAAGCAAAGATTGAGCGAGATAGACTTTAGTCTCAAATGGTAAAAACTTTTGGAGACGCTTGAGGGATTGAAAAGAAAAATTCACACGTTTGCTAATCTGATTAATGTGAGAACCCCACGATAGCTTCCTGTCGAAAATGACGCCCAGATTCTAAGCGTTGCTAGAGAATTCAATCGGCACACAGTCATACACAACTGAAGGAATGGAAGATTGTTCTATTATGTTTAACATATAGGGAGTACCTAAAATCAAGGTTTGAGACTTTGTAGGATTGACTAGGAGACCAAAGGCCTTCGCCCAATTACTAACGTTATGAAGGACACTGTTCATTTGGGCAATGCCATCAGAAATCTCCACAGCTTTGAAATGGTGATAAAGTTGAAGATCATCAGCATACATATGGTAGTGACAAGTGATAACATTAGAAATTGAGTTAATAAAAACCAAAAACAATAAAGGAGAAAGAACGCCACCTTGCGGTACACCAGCTGTGATGTTACACCAGTCAGAACAGGACTCCTCCGTACGTACACACTGTGAGCGACCGGTGAGGTAGGATTCAAACCAAGAGATTACTTTTGAGGATATGTTATGAGAGGAGAGGATAGCTAGGAGAATATCAAAGTCAACTGAATTAAAAGCACTACTGAAGTCCAGTAGTACTAAGACAGTAAGGAGCTTATTCTCCATAGCACAGCGAATGTCATCGGAGACCTTCGTAAGCGCACTCACAGTACTGTGTCCAGGTACACAGTA
This sequence comes from Lobophora halterata, assembly GCA_932526365.1. Taxonomy (NCBI): domain Eukaryota; kingdom Metazoa; phylum Arthropoda; class Insecta; order Lepidoptera; family Geometridae; genus Lobophora; species Lobophora halterata. Next base: position 8,906,921 of record OW052012.1, read on the forward strand.
CTGTGTGTTTTAAATGAGTAAACGAGAAATAAGTCTCATCATTACAATAGAAAAATCAAAATAAATAAAAAATCTTTTTGGAGATTGTAGTCTCCTTCATTAAGTTTGGGTAAACCTGTGTAAGAAGAACCCTCTCTTATTATTGGTGGTTTTAAAAATCAGGAATATGGCCAACACAAACAATAAAAAATGGTAAATTTAAAAGACGAGATGCCCATTTTTCTGACGAATTGTATTGAATTGGATTAGAAGTCGCGTACGCGGAGAGAATTCGGCGACGTGACGTCACACACTGAACTTTCAGGTAAATCAGACTAAAATTTATTCAGTTTTAAGCTATAGCAAAATTTCATCAAAGTAAAGAGATACATACCACTTTTATTTTGAACCTCTTCTTTATCTTCTATGTATTCATATTGTATGTTGTTTTTGGAACTCTGCTCATCATCAGCTGCTGTTATATTTTCTTGCACAATCTCTTCCTCATAGCTTCCATCTGTAGTGATCATATAAAGTCCCGTGTCAACATCATTCTTCTCATACTCCATTTCCATTTTGATTTCATGGTCATTACTTTCAGTTTTCAACTCTATAAGAACCGAGTTTGACTCGTCAGGGAATGAGTTCAACCCACCATAGACTGATTCTAACTTAGCAGGTTGTAAGCTTGACTGAACGAGGAATCTATCCTTATGGGTTTTCCTCTCATTGCTCAAAGCCAGAGTCTTAAACGCATGGAATTCTCTAATTTTCTTAAAGCATTTGTTACACAATCTGATGTTATCTTTAATGCTGCGTTCAATCTGAAATCAGGTTTTTGTTAGCATAAAAGGAAATTAGTAAAAGGCAATTTGTTTCTGTTTCTAGCATTGATGGTATGTTGCTCAATGGTTTCTAGTAAAAAATGGGCCACAGTAATCATTAGCAATGTGTAGGTACAGGGTAAAGTCTTCTTAGCCACCATCGCCAGCATATACTTATACACTTAACAAAACTCAAACTCATTGTATCTATGTCATAGGACCATTCTCAGGTTCAATCACAGTGCTGTGCATCTGAATGTTACATAGACCAGCTTGACCACACTGGCTTACCTATGAGGGCAGACTCCTATACCTAGTCATATTTAACTGCAGCTGCCGCAATCAGAAAGGGAGATTTACTTGTTGCTAGCTTGAAAGCAGTACTACAACCTTGACATTCAGGTACAGAACTGCAGACAACAGTAGACACACTAGATTTATGCCTCCTAACATGCTCCTATCTGCGGTAAATGAATGTAGAATGAAGCCGTACTACTATTTACATAATAAACATTTAAGAACTGAGTTTGACTTACCTTTATTCCCAGACAAAACATTATTATCTCTGTGTGGCTTAGATCCTCATTGGGCGGTGGAACTTTCAGCTCAGTAATGTGTTTCCTAGGTCTCGCAGCGAGACAAAATCTACAATTCATAATCTTCATTAATTGGACTGAACTGAACAAAGAAAATTAAATACGTTAACGTTTGCTGATTTTATTTGTTCTGATTTAATTTCGCACTGCAAACAACACATTAGAAAAATAACACAGATTAGTCAGAGTCAAAGAGTTTGGATATACCTATAATAGAGATAATCATAGGAAACTTCAAAGAAAGTCCCACAATTGTTATGTGGGACATAATTATCCAACCAAGTGTATTGTTAAATGGTTCTGTCGCTTTCCATCTACATTGACTATCTTTCAAATTTAATCTCATAAAATGTCATTGTTTTTGTTTATTTTTCAACGGGGTTTTGGTTGTTTTATATTGTTTAATACGTATTGAACTATTGTAAATAGTGAAAAAAATATGTGAAATGTCGAATTGTGCCCTCGTATTATGCCAGTCTTCCGCAAGTATCATGAAAAATCAAGAGAACCAGAATTTTCAGCGGTAAGTATCTATTTGTGTATTTACTCATTAATAACCCATACTAAACACATAATTATTACGTAGAAACATTGAATAACGTCCAATAAGTATAGAAATATGAAGAATCGGCGTTTTTCATGCTAAAGTCATGAATAAATCGAGGCTATGATATACTAACTAGGGATGTCATAAAACGTAAAAAGATTTGTCGATAAGGCTATACAGACACGACGAGTGTACTGGTAAGATTTTTCGAATAAAGTGAGCCATTGAGGGATTCCGTAGCTGACCCATCTCACTTACACAAACTCACACTCTTTGTAATTCGTTCGATTCATATTTTATTTATTGGTATTATATATTTGCCGTCCTGCTTACTGTATCATGGTTAAACACAATATCTATGTGTTCACTGTTCAACCATGATAGTGTAATATACAAAAAGAGAGCTTCAAAATAATCACGGCAAATATTACGTTTACACTATTAATATTTCAGGGTGTCCCTTTGGCGTACAATAACGATCGGCAAGAGCTAAAATGTTCTTCCGGCTATTCTTCAAGTTGAACCAAATGCAATGCTCGTGAAGTGACGCAAGCTAATGGTCAGTACTGAACTTAAAATTGCGTGTGTATATTATAATTATTATTACATGAACTATAAATTAAAAATATAATGTGTTTCAGGATATCCCTTTCATCAATGTACCTAAACCAGAACCTTCGGATATTACAAAAATAAGTTCATCAGTGTTTTCAGACGTACCACCGAAGAACACTAGCATAGAATGTACAGAATGTGCAGTGTGAGATGGTCGATAAAAATCTAGCCTACTCCAGTTTGCCAAAAATTAACTGTTTTAGACAGCGTACGAAAAGCCTTAAAAAAAAGTACTGATAAAGTATACCAAGAAAATATAATAATAATTTTATTAACTTTATCTATAATTATTATAATTAAAGTTAAGGAACTAATCTATAGGTAGGGTAATGTACTCATTGACCTGTGTATGTTGTATATTATTTTATCTAATAAACAATTGTCATCTTAATTCGTGGTTTTTACAAAATTCAAGGTTCCTTTAATCCAGAGTGAATCTAGATAACGTTATCATAGTCACGGACTTTAAGTTGTTAGGATTGATATATCAATATCGGTATCGATGAGAATAATTGTGGATCATCGAACTGTATATCGATATCGATATTTTATGACTTGGGTCATCTCTGTGGCTCAATCAGTGACAGATTCTCCCTATATTATGACGTACGACAAATGCATGTTTTGTCTCGTTTTATCTAGTGCAAAAAGTGGTATGCGCAAAGAAGATAGCGAATTTGTCAAATTTAGGATTGATTTTTACTTCATTCTTCTGAGGTCAGAGTACTACGTAACGTAAATGAAAAATAAACAAATCCTTATCAACAAAGTTAAAATAGATTACACAAAAACATAGTCTGTGACAAGTGTTGCCATTATAGACTTATGAAAAAGTACGAAAGATTGGTATCGCCAAAATGGAATAGAAAACTTTACGTTCGTAGAACTTGTTTTTTTTTACGTATGCTTTGATTGTATTTATCCCAGTGATTTATCCACATTTTAATAACTCACTTTTATTTACGATTTCTTATGCGTAGTACAAGTATAGACTGGTAAATATTATAAACACGAATTTACTGTAAAATCGTACCTGTAACCTAAGCGGGTTGGAGTCCCAGCTTGAGCAAGCGACTCTATTCAATGTTTGAATGCAGTATTACTAATTTTCAATTATAAACATACTTATTCTTTACAGCAAAACTTTCTTACTTCATTAGTAGGTATAGCTTGCTTTGCAATCATAAGTACCATGGCCACTGTTGGGACATCCTGTTTATTGAAACAAATTGAAGCATTGTTTGCAGATTGTCTTGTATAAATAGATTAGTTAGTGAATTGAAGTAGGTAAGTACTAGTACTTTGCACACCACTTGTAAGAGAAATAAGGGGAAAAAAATACTAAATTCCTCCCTATAATGCAAAAAATAAGCAATGGTGGGAAGTTTGAACAAATGGAAACAACATTCTAATATTTATCTTATCTTTAATCTTCGTGTAAGAATGTTAGGATACAAATAGCAAATTTCGTATCAAATAGTTAAAAAATGACACATTAAAAATTATTTTTTTACAATATTATAAATTGAAGCACGTAAGATTTCATACGAGCCTATAACGCTTTCCACTAAAAGGTATTATTAACTTTGCGGCTCAACGGCCATTACAGATGTTTTCTAGAATAGGCAGGCACATTTATATTATAACTATAAAATAAAATAATGTCTAAACATCAATCCCTTATCACAAATTGTGATGTAGTTACAGTGTGCTTATTATAAGTAAAAGCTGCCGTTACATAGATCTTGCAACAATATTCATACAACATGGCATTACAGTATGCGCGACGTAAACTCGCAGGCGAGATACTTATCGAAGCGCCACGTAATCTTGCGGTATCACTGTCAATACACGGTTTATTGTTCAGAATCAGTGCACTTTCGCAAGGATAAATGTAACATATTGTAATAGCAAATAAAAATAAAAGTTCAATTATAAATTAAATATTTATAAAACTAAAAGATATTGCAATTCGTTTATGTGTTTAGCTTATAAAATATTACTTACTGAATTTACAACCAAAAGGCTAAAAAATAAAGCATTGAATAAAATAAACATTTCACATTGAAATTTGACATTAAATATTTATAAAAAAATATCTAATCATGACTTATTGTCAATTATCTCTAATTATTTACCTACGTACAATCTTTTCAGTATAAAAATGGAAATAAATAGGCACACCACATTCGCTGCGAATGTCTTAATTAACTAAAATTGCTACAATTGTATATTTTGACAAATTATAAACTTAATCTATTATACGAAATACTTTCCACAATTCAATTGCAGTAAGAATTATTATTATATTGTAAATTAAATTGTCGCTGACGCAAATTATAGATATGGCTTTCTGGGTTTGTACTAAAATTATAATCGTATTTTTCGTAATTTCTTTAGTTATACACAATATTAATGTAATCTCAATTTACAATAAGCCATACTGATAAGTACAGGGTTAAGCAAGTAAAAAATTATAATAAAATTACACGCAATTATATTATCCATCATGCAAAATGAGCGTTTCATAAAAAAAACACCAAAGTGCTAAGCCGACTGCATTTGATATCGACTGATGTATGTACTTAGTTACATTTTCCTAGCTGATACAATTCAATATGTATATCTTATATGTACCGAAAATATAACAAAATAATACTTTAATTATTAATAATATAAAATACAACTTATTATTCTGTCACATCCTAAATAATAATGTCCGATATTTGAAGTGAATTTTCGGTGGAGCAAACATCGGATCTACCAACTCTACTTAGTTAATCCCACTGATCTGTAGAAATGCTCGATTTTGTTCAAATATTAGCTAGTAAATATTGAAATTAAATAAATAGCTTAAATATAATATAACTATACTGAAAAAATGCGTGATTAAGTCACCAAGAGAAGTTGCAACAATGGTAAAAAAGTTACATTTGTGTAAAGCTTAAATTATGCCATTTTTCACCCCAGTTTACTCCGGCCGCAAACGCGCCATCGACCACAGCGACTGGTGGCCGGCGACCGTTAGTTATTTTAACAAGAGATGTAATAAAATGAAGAGGGTCACCAGAGTCCCATTTGTCTTTATCAATAACCTTACCAATGGAAATGTCAGGATGTTTCATCAACGGTTGGCAAAGGAAACGTAAAGAAACGCAATTCGCAATTCTCATGCAATGTCAATTTGATAAAGAAATGTCGCGATTTTCGGCATTTCAACCGACTTCAAAAAAGGAGGAGGTTCTTAATTCGGTTTTTTTTTAATGTTTGTTAATAATACATAATAAACCGATTTGAAAAATTGTTTTTGTTTGAGAGGTTATACTTGAACAGTCCGATTGGAGTCGGTTGTTGTATGATTTTGTAAAACAAATCTCGGATACTTTCATTCCCTGTCCCAAAAGCGTTATTGATTGGTCGTCGCATACGTATTGACAGATTAAATGGCGGCAATCGCGACATTTGTCTCTTGATACGTCACATAGACATTGCATGAGGATTGACGGCCAGTGGGGTTACCATAGAAACAATAAAGTATATACCTTAGTACTTAAAACGACTCCATCTTGGTTTAGTAGCTGATAATCTTGGTGTTCTATAAAACTAGTCTATGGGGGGTCACCATTTCGAAGGGTAAACATTTTTATTTAGTTCATATATCCATCCATTATGTTATCAACTTTTTGACAGATGGAACTAGTGATTGCGTAACATTTAATTTGAATTTAAGTTATATAAGGCACCCACTCAACCAATTCTCCTTTGGTTTATCGTGATAGCATCTTGTCGACTTGACATATTTAGTGAACTTGGAGAAAAAAGCTTTTTCCGAGCCATAAACAAAAAGAAGATGGTGTTATTTATAAGGCAGCTGTCAAAAAGTTGTCCATTTCGTGGACTCGGCCGAGTAACATTTTTCTGTTTCGGCCGAGTACTCGGTACAGTCAGCATCAAAAGTCGATAACCATGATATTATTCGGATTCTTTTTCAAATCGGTCTACACCATTTATTATGCCTAAATCGCTCAACATGACAAGCTCCAGTATTGAATGAATATCATCAAAGTTCAAATTTAATTGTACACCACATTGTTAAAATATTAAATGGTGTAAAACGATTTTCATAATCTGAATATGGTCATCAACTGGATGCTGAGATGGCTGGGACAGGGTTAATAAAATTTTGGGGGGGGGGGGGGGGGGGGGGGGCAATGCACAATGCACCCTTCAACGGGACGCCAGTGCAGACCGCTGTACCCCCTACTCAGAATAAGAATGGTCATCGACTTATGATGCCGACTGATTTGGACGTGTGATCTAAGCATAAGTGATGGCTAACTAGTTAACTAGCGTATCAAAGAGTGGGGGGAGGAGGGGTGGGGGTGGGGAGATGTTCAGTTGGTTTCCTGCGGTTGCGGCGGTTGCGTGGCGGGCGGCACGGGCACGCTGAGCGGCGAGCGTTGCCGGTCAAACATCTCCAAGATCAGCTTGGGGTCGGTCCCGGCGGGCACGGTCACCGTCCCCGTCTGTACGTGAGCACCGCCTCATGAGTACCAGCGCACGTTCTTCGAGACGCGAGGCGCCCGCGAGTCGATGTCACTCACTAGTTTGCAAAGTTTATCGAGTTATTGTAGTTGGAAACTTTTGTTGGTTTGACACCGAGCTCTGAGATAGTCTCTGACTAGTTCGGAGGGAGAGGTCTTCCCGACAAGAGGAGAAAAAATATTCACACTGGTTCCATGTAACAATCATAACTTACATTTGCTTTAATTTCAATTTAATTTATTTGTATTTAAGTAATTTATTTTTATTTATTTATATTTTATATTGGTTTGACATTTTCATACGAAATGTCTAACCAATGTGCAATTCTGAAATAAACTTTTATTATTATTTCAATGGGAACTAACCAGAGTATCAAAGGCAAGGCTCAAATATTTCCAACGATAATAACAGGGTCCAGAAAGGTATTTTTTCAACGTTAATTTATAATGGTAGGTGATCTTTACGAGGACAACACTTGCGGACGCCACAACATCATCGAGAACAGTACATTATATTTATTAGTAGTTATTGGTTAGTTATTGAATAACACACTGGTATTAGTAGGAAATATAGCTTGTTAGTGACTTTATATGGCAAAGAAAGCTAATATATTTGCTAAAATCCTGAGTAAAAATTTCTGTTTATAGTAGAAGATCTTGTAAAATATGCAACGGAGATGAAACAAAAGTGAATCATGCAATATTGTCTGGCCAAGTATTTTCTAACGCTCAAATATAACGCCTTTAAGTAAAAGTAAATGAAATACTGAATTTAGGTTAGTGAGGTGTATTTTTTATTTTAGTTAAAAGTTATATTTTTTTAAAGGCGACTAGAGGCTAAAATAAAAAGAAACCTGAGTGTTTCCAGCTCCAAAACTATGTCCATTTAAAATTGAGCCCCAATCGGTTTAGAAGATTTAGCGTGATTGAGTACCAAACATCCATATATTTTCACTATAGCAATAGTGTGTCTTAATCAAACAATATTAAACCTTATATCTAGGGTAGATAGGGTCTAAAGCAAAGGTTCGGATACCTCGATGTAGTAATAGTTAGTTATACTTGGTCAGACAATATTAAACTCTACGTCTAAGTAGATAGGGTCTAAAGCAAAGTGTCGGATTCGATGTAGTAAAAGTGTGTTATACTTGGTCAGACAATATTAAAGTCTATGTGTAAGTAGATAGGGTCTACAGCAAAGTGTCGGATTCGATGTAGTAATAGTGTGTTATACTTGGTCAGACAATATTTAACTCTAGGTAGATAAGGTCTAAAGCAAAGTGTCATATACCTCGATACGTGTGATGACTCCTTCCTCGCGACTGTGCTCTAGTACTACGAACAAAACACAAAGCGCCGTCAAACATACATACAAACATAACATGGAAACATATAAAATTAAGGTGTATGAATGAAGTGATATTTTAGGGTTAAATTTTAGGATATAAGATTTACAGGAAAGCCCAATCATTTGTGTTTTTATATATACATAGTACATACGTATTAAAAAAATGATATCTGTTTTTCATAGTATAGTAAGTGTTAAACAAGTTGTCCTCTACCATAATTATTGTGCCAAAGATGCGCAGAACCAATTTGACATGTGAATTAACATAAACATTCACACACTCACAGCCCTGCACTAGGATTCCCTGTGTCGCAGGTGGCATGGACACATACAAGACATCACAACTTCCAAGACCCGAGAACAAACATTTGTGTTCGTCACACAAATATTTGCCCCGGCCGGGGATCGAACCCGGAACACCAAGCTTTGTAGGCAGGGACACTACCAACTAAGCCACGGTGTCGTCCGCGTTATTGCGTTCCGCGCATCTTTGTCACGTGATTCGTGAGAGGAAAAGTTGTTTGACGCTTAGTATACAAGCTATGTTTAGTTCGGGGCTAGATGACGTTGTGTAAAATGTCAAAAAACATTTTTTTTTTTATCCGATGATTAATTATTTTTGTCATCTCACACAACGTCGTTAGTGGTGACTAAATGGGTATTGAAATTTCCTGCAACTCTTTATGATGACAACAAATAATATTTTTTTATAATTTAAGATAAATTTACGTAATAAATAAGAAGCTTTCGAGACTGATTAGGAAAATGTCATAAACGCTAATAGCAATGTTGCACCGGCCTATGTCAATAAATAAAGTAAATCAATGTCCGGTTTTGTTTTGGTCATGGGCCCGCGTGATCTCTTACCGTCAGGAGAACGTCTAGCTCGTCTCGTCACTAGTTTGCATAAAAAAAAGCTTTGTAAGCTTCAAAGCATAACATTTCATTTCATGCAATTTTGCTATTCTTAAAACATCGTTACTTAAGTTATTGAAATTTGACGGATTTTGATAAATGAGGTATGTAGATTCGTTTTGATCATGGAAGAGTCATAGAACAAAAATAAAGTTTAAAAATCGAATTTGGCGATAGTTTTTTGGCAGTCGGGTTCTCAGTTTCTATAAAATTTAAGCTTGTTAAAGGCCTAAACACACATATGCCGACACGTTCCGTACCGTACAGTATGTGAAAATATATATTGTTTCATCCATAAGACACCATTCGAACTCTTCAGCGTCAGTGACGTTAAGTAATGTCAGTGTTGCTCTGACGTGAATTTCTAAATCTGACATCAGTGATGCTTTGATCACACGTACCGAACGGCCGAGACAGTGCTCCCGGCCGAGCACTCGGTAAGTATTAACATCGCCGAGTGCCGAGTGCTCGACTGAGCGAGTGATGTAAGCTTCTTGCTTACATCACTGTCTCGGCCGAGAACGGTACGGGTGATCTAGGCATGAACGTCACTGAAATTGAAGAGTTCTAATGGTGTCTTATGTATGAAACAATATTTATTGGCACTGATACTGTACGGTACGGAACGTATTAGCACTGTTATGTGCATATAGGCCTTTACTCTACTCGTATCGTCGTGTGCGCGGTCACCACACCTACTGTTTTAGTTAGGTTACATTGCGCGTTCACAATTAACACCTACATCTCTAGTTAGGTTACAGTAAGCGGTGGTTAGTATGCTACTCACTGTTCTCGACGTTAGAGTTGCTGGTGGTGGTGGTTGTAGTGGTGGTGGCGCCACCGTCGCTGTTCTCGTTCACCGTCGTGCGTGTTGTGGTCTTCACGACCATCGAGCTCGTGTTCACTTGCGAATTCTGGTAACATACGACTCGTTAGCTTATGTTAGCAATGACGATGACGACTCGGATGGTCAAGTATTAAGTGTGTTGGACTGTCACGCCGGGTGTCGCGGGTTCCATTCCCGCTTCTGGACAAACAATTTGTGTGATGAACATTAGTGTTTATCTCTAGCCTGGGTGTTTTATGTGTATTCTATGTACCTAAAAGATAAAAAGATAAAATTCTATGTACATATATATTAAAAAAAAGGAATTTAGCATTTAATCAGTTGTATGGTTCCCATAGTACAAGCTTGCTTAGTTTGGGGTTTGGTGTTGTGTGAAATGCGCGGCGTTGGTGTGGTCCCGCACGGAGTCTACAGTGATCCTCACTTGCCTCCTCCTGTACACTGGCACAGCTGGCTACTGTGAAGGAGGTATCGGACATTACCTGTAGGTTGATGTTGAGTTCGGGCGGCGCGTCGGGCGCGGCGTTGGTGTGGTCCCGCACGGAGTCCACGGTGATGTCAGCAGATGCTGCCGTTACATCGTGGGGCGCCTCACTTGCTTCCTCCTGTACACGACCACAAAGTTAATGCAGCGATTCTATGGCATGTTCATATGCTGCAATCCGATTAATGATACCTCATTGAAGCTCCGGGTACCTAGTTCAGACCAGAATGTAATGTAATCTGTATTTTGCAATATTAATTCATTTATTCCCGTTTAAATAACTGTGGGTATCCCGAAACCCATCAAGTTTCCTCACGTTAACGCACAAAGGGTCACGTGTGAGTATGAGATTTTGAAGTACCGCACGAGCAGGAGAGAGGAGGCGTAAAATCCATTTTTTACAACTACGTTAAAAATTGTTTTACAAAAATGGTTTCGCTTCGCATAAAAAAAAAAAGAGTTTGTTGTATTCAGTACGTGTAAAGTATGTACCTTGTGTTCTCCATTGGCGAGTGGAGTTTCCTCGGCAGGTCCGCGCAGCGCGGCCGCCCACGGCGACAGCAGGATATGGCATTGCGCGATCGTTACCTGCCACAAACATACATGCATCGTAAAAAATAAATAAATAAATAAAAATATAAGTAGTTTTTTTCAGGTACAAGTCCCATAGTTCATAGATAGATGAATTATTACGAACACCAAAAACTAATTAGGTACATAATAGGCAAAAACCGTTTTTTGTAAATCAATATTTGAATGTCCGATATTTTAATATACAGCTTTTAAAATATGATTTTGCTTTCCCGTATGATGCTGTGACCATGCTAGGACAGTGTCAAGCAATAGTACATTACTGCAGCGGCTTGCATGCCAGGCATAAATGGACGAACGTGGGAATGTGGGCCGAGGCGCAGCCAAGGCTCGCATACGTGAGTCCATATTATGCCTTATGTGCTAAGCGTTCTCCTGTTGGTAAGAGATCTCACCGGGCTGGTATCTCTTACCAACTTATGAACAGAAAAGAGCTACACAGGACTTTGATTCACAGCTTACACCGCTATAGCGCTCGCAGTTATTATTTCGTCAATATTTCTTTTGAACATTTGACAAAACTTGGTTACTACAAATTCGAGTTACCTTTGTCGCTGCAAGTGAAATCCGCTGCAATTCAGATGAAGAGTGCAAATAGAGAGCTTCGCCTCGCTTTGAGAAGCATAAACTTGAAATGCCACTGAAACAAAAAAAAATTAAAGTTTCTTTAAACGTCGAAACGTTGGTCCCAAGATATGTGATATGATACTTAATGATAAACTTCATATATAACTAGCTGACACGCGTGCGACTTCGTCACCCGAATTTTCGTTCCACCCTAAGAAGAAATGTCTCAGAGAAGCAAAATTAAAAGCCCCGAATTCCTGTACTGTATAGGTACATATTTTTTTTAATTGACGGAAATGTGTTCAAAACAGTTTAAATAACAAGCTCAATTTTTTTTTTGATTGGAAACTTTGTTTATGTATGCGTCCATCACGTAAAAACTACAGAACGGATTCAACTGAAACTTTTTTTTTTAAATATCATAGCTACTAAGCCTGAAAAGGACATAAGCTATATTTACGCTACATCTCTTCAGATGGTAGATATAGGAGTATAAGTATTGATTGACTTGCTCAATACTGACACTTTGCTATTCTGTGACATGTCTTCCGCGGGTCGAACAAACAACATCGACAATACACATTTCTTCAACGGGTGACGAAGTCGCACGCGGATCAGCTAGTATAAATTAATTGAACTTTTCTATCTCGATAAAAAAGCGCGTCAGCTCCGCGATATATTTGCTACTAACGCGCGCTACTTCACCCACAATATTACGGGTTACGGGGATATTGAAAGAACTAATATAAAGCGTCGATGACACACGGCTAGTTTACAAGCTACAAGCCAGTGAGTTCGCTTGTAGCTTGTAAGCTCGCCCCGTGTCATCGACTTTTTTACAATCTGCATGTTGACAATCCTTCCCGAAAGCTAACTCGCTCACTCGCTAGCTTTTAAACTCGCCGGCTTGTAGCTTGTAAACTAGCCCTGTGTCACCGACTTTTAACCTAAGTTCCAACATATTATTATGAGTTAGTTTACTTGATGTCCTCCTTCCTGACGGCGGCCGCGTTGATCTGCCGCCTCAGCTCCGGACTCAGCACCAGACAGTCGCCCAGGTTGGTGAGGCACAGCAAACACCATTCGCGGTGTTTCTCCGCACCAGACCCGCACTCGAACCACGCGAATGCCGTTCTTCGCACCTATAGCGCAAATATTAAAGTTGTCAGGTTATAAAACGGTTTATCGTGAATGTGGAGTATTATGGAGTAGAATGTAAATCTGCGTGAATAGGCACTTTGCTATATGAGTGAAAGTGATGTATGCTGATGGTTCAGATAGAAAGAGTTATTATCGCGTTACGTAGTAATAGAAACACTGAGTATTGAGCAAAAATTCATATTCAATATTCAAAATAATTTATTTGGAACATAAAGGAGTACATAGTACATAATAAAATGGGAGCGTTGACCATTGCAAAAGTTAAAATAAAACTGTGTGGCAGCAGTCAGCACCTTCCTTAGGACAAACAATAGAACAAATTTCCAACATGAATTGTGCCGCTCTGAGGGTCAATATTTGATAGCCGAAATGCTGCTATCAACAAAACACTGTCCTTTAACTTTTCAGACGCGGCCGTTTTAACTCTGACATAATTTATCTCATATAATATAGGTAGGTACTAAGATTCATACCCGAGCGCCTTCGTGAGCGGTCAGCTTGTACTTGTTGTGCGGCTTCAGCGACGGCAACGTGAACACTTTGAACTGCTCCTCCGAAGTGATCACCACGCGGTGCGTGCCCGGCTCCGGTAATGGGGACACTCCGCGTTCCACCTACAGATACACCATTTATATCATACATGCTCTGAGGCCCGGTTCGGCGATGAGACTGATAAGATGACAATTTAAACTAAACCTTAATGCCTACGACATACAGCTTGAAATGCGAGGCGCGTCGCGTCGCGGACCAGAGCAGCCGAGAGACGGCCGCTACCGTATGCCGTATGTCATAGGTATTAAGGTTAAGTTTTAATTGTTGACTTCTCAGTCTCTTCGCCGTGCCTCCGCATGTGTGGTAGGATATGAAAAATTAGAACTTTTGCATAGTTTGGTTAAAATTCAATGTTTCATGTTTATCTGTCGTTCGTGGTGGAATATTGCAACTCAAATTTCGAGCGGAAAATCGAAAAGTCCGATTAGCTATCTGGCCGAAAGTTTCAGGGAAGCTCACAACTTGATGACAATGCATTCTCGAACCATAAAACAGCTTTATCTCGTAAAGGAAGCGATATAAAGTAAAAGCATAAACGAGGTTTTTCGATTTTCATTTACATTTTCTTCTTTCAATTGGGATTTGATGGATCAAATACAGAAGTATAGGGTATAGGGAATAGTGAAAAATTCTCAATGAAGTCACACTCACCTCTAATGGGTCTGGTAAAGGCACGGACGCTCCGTCTAGAATAGTGATTCCTATGACCGGCGCTCTGTGCTTCAACTGGATTTCTTTCGCTAATTGGCAGGTAACCTAAAGCAAAACACCATAATTGCAGTAACATAGTTTGATGCAGCGCTGCTAATAGCGCTAAAAATCATAAATTTCGGTGGTCAATCTAGTGGTCAAGCAGCAAAAGTTTAGTAATTTCACTGCCCTTTTAACGGGAACACGGAAGAGACACTACAAACTTGGCCAACGCTCAATAGCATAGATAGATAGATTATATTCTTTATTGCACACCATCGCAATAACAAACAAAAATATACAGAGTAGAATACAATGGTAAAAATAGTGAACAATGGGTGGCCTCATCGCTAAAAGCGATCTGTTCCAGACAACCTTTTTTATTATTATTATTATTATAGCATAGTAGGTACTTTATACTCATTTACTCCATGTACAGACAACGTCATAAGTGTCTCCCTTGCACAAGACACCCAGCTTCAAATCCTTTCAAAACGCCGAAGAAGTTTTGCCTTTAAGGGGAATCCTCAAATCCGAATTCCATACAAAATATTTCGGACAAATACTTAAGAAGTACGCCGTATTATAGTAATTTCTTCACACTATTCGTTTCGTCCATATTTTTTAAAGTCATATTTGTCAAAAAAATTAAGTTAAAGTAAGTAAAGTAAAGTTTTAAAATTAACCCTACTAACTTAAAACACATATAAAATCTAAATTAAGGTATGAAATCCTTCATTTTTTTTGTTGACGAAATCAAAAAACATGGATGAAATGAATAGTGTGAAGAAATTACTATAATACGGCGTACTTTTTGAGTATTTGTCCGAAATATTTTGTATGGAATTCGGATTTGAGGATTACCCTTAAAAATAAATTATATTTTTAGAACCCCGAAGCCCGATAACAATTTTATACTATTTTTTGAAGGGATTTGAAGCTCGGTGTTTTTGCTAGGGGGATACTTATCTATGACACTGTCTGTACTTATAGCATGCTCACGAAAAAAAGACCGAATATCAAGTCCAAAAGCGGAAAATGTGAGTCACCATACATACATACTCTCTTACATCTCCAACGCTGCCGTTTACAAGAAAGGTAGGTGATTAACTTACAGGTTCCTCTTTCCTCTTGTTGCTGCTAGGCACGTTGAGCGTGAACGCGAATACGGTACCGTTGTTGGTGCCGGCCCATAACGTGGGTACGCTCATTTGTGCTGCGAACAACGTACCATTTATGTAAGTATCATTTACATGGCCTTTTAAACATTAGTGGCGTTATAACAGTAATATAACTGTAAGAGCTATTCTTAGAGCGGGTACACATTGCGCGCATTGCTAACGCGTTTTGTGAAAACTCTATTGAGGTGTATGTACACATGCAATCGCGAGTTTAAATTTTTTCGTTCGAACGGACGTTGTTCGGGCGTCAGCTGCGCGCTTGGAGATACATGAGCTGCCATTTTGTTGTACAATTGATAGCACCCTTTGTTTTGTTAGCGACAAACAAGCAATCTCTTCGACGTCCATTTTCGAACTGAGTCAAAAGTATATTCGCCCTACCAACGCACGTCGAACGCAGTGCTAAGCGCGGTGTGTGCACGCGACCAACGCGCGCTCAACGCAATGCCGAGAACCCAGTGTGTACTAGCTCTTAGATAAACAGGCTCAGCACACGGAGCGACGACGATGGCTTGAACAACGCTAGGTAAACAAGCTTAGCAAATTCAATATCGTGTTTAGGCCTATTTACTCTGAAACGACACCCGAGCCGAGTACAAATTCAGACTCAAACTACTGGTAAAGACTAGAGATGTAACAAAAAAAAATAGGCAAAATCTGAACAAAGATATATAAAAGCCTAGTTATTTCAGGCAGGATTTCTCTAGCTATCTACAATACAATACGTAAGCTGATCGTGCAATTCTACCAATTCGTAGCATATTTCGTAAAATAGTACTATGATAGCGAAGTAAAATAGTAGGTACAATGACAGAGAACTACGGATACCAAATACGGATTCTGAATTCAGGATCTTGTGTCTTTTTTTCGGTAGTTTATTCAACTGCTACTTTCTTTGTGGTCATTTTTAATGTGTAACATCTTTCCTTACGGTTTATGTTAATTTGTGGGAGTAATTTCGTGAAAATGAGACAGAAGTGTGTATTGTTGGCCGTCAGATGGTACCAAACTCAGAATAATTAAGTAAACAGACTCATTTAAAATTTAAATTTTGCTTATCACCAAAGTGAGATGTCAGATGTTACACATCATATACAACTACTGTAAGGCTCGCTAGTTTTTTTTAGTTACTATCTACTTTCGACATGAGGAGAGCATAAAAATCCAATAACTACGAACTTACGATCGGATGAATCATCCTGTTTGTCGTCTATAATACAAACAAACTTGATTTCTATACAATGAAAAAATACCAATGAAATACATGTATTTCTTGTCCTCAAGTTTTTCCAAAATTACTAATAAGTAATAAAAATACACTAAAATTCGAGGTATTGTTAATTCTACTATCATATAAATATTTTAAGATTATGAAAATAAGAGAAAAAGGTATAACTTTAATAATTTACAACCATTTACCAACCTGAAGCTGAATCTTTGGGTTCAGCAGTGTCCAAATCGTCAGATGGCAAGCCGAATCAGAGAAAGCACGATATAACAACAGAAGTATTAAAGTATAGAATCACAATGTAGTATAATGAAAATGCGGGAAAAAAAGGGAGCCACATTGGCTAACTTCTTGTACATTTTAATCCGATGCAAATTTTCGAAAAAGAGAAATAACAGGGCTAGATATAAATGTTAAAACTACTAGGTTTTTCCATTGTTAATAAAACTACATCGTATATTGATCTAGCCCTGTTACTTCTCTTTTTTTAAAATTAGCATCAGACCAAAAATGCCGTATACATACTGTTGATAAGGAAGGTTCTCGCGAAGTAGAGGCAGCGCACCATGGAGCCGAAGGCGTCGTCTGTGGACCTCGCTTCTACCGCGCGCTCGATCGGTTTGATCTCCGCGTCCGCTTCTGATATTGTTTTGTCGATGGGTTTCTTGGCGGGCTGTTGGAAGAGACTTATTTTATCAACAAATTATATAAATATATTTAGTAATAAATCCGCTTAATTTCAATGTTTAAAGATACGACACGAGAGTAACTCTCGTTTCGGACTTCGGCGAGTCCACACCTCCTGATGATGCCTCGTGTAGAGGCGAAACACGTGTCGTATCTTTAAACTTTGAAATTAAGCGGATTTATTACTAAATATATTTGTATAATTTGTTAATAATTATGGATTTCCGCAAAGTAACGCCTGAATCAATCAATTATCTTAAATTATCGAGACTTATTTTAATTTTTATTTGTTAGGGACAACAAACAACTGTTAAATACATTTTACTTAAATGATTAGTACGTAGATTACCAATTTTACAGCCCACAGGTTTATAAAAAAAATTACCAAAGAAGACCACTAGAGGATCGGTTTCGTTCAAGTTGACTTGTTTTGCCAATCAAGATATTCCACCCAAGTCCAATTGACTTTAATGATCTAGAATGATTAAGCCGATGAAAATTTGTTTTCAACCGACTTCAAACAAGGGGTTCTCAATTCGGCTGTATTTTAAATATTTTTTTTTCTCCAGAACTTCGTTATTTACCAACCAAATTGATTTTTTTAAAGCAGAAACTTTCATAGTGGT
Source organism: Lobophora halterata (assembly GCA_932526365.1). Classification (NCBI taxonomy): domain Eukaryota; kingdom Metazoa; phylum Arthropoda; class Insecta; order Lepidoptera; family Geometridae; genus Lobophora; species Lobophora halterata. The sequence continues at coordinate 8,924,903 of OW052012.1, forward strand.
CTCATAGAAATTTCATTAAAATTGGTTCAGATGTTAAAAACTAAAGAACGAAAACTCTGAAAATAAGTATGTCATTCAAGTAATCGAAAATGCGTATTTAATTTCCTGTGACTAGTATTTTCTAGTGCCTGGAAGTCTTTTTTTCGTAATTACAAGTAGTATATTTTTAAATTCTCAAAATCTGGGTGCGATTCGCCATTTTTTCGGTTTTTGTATGAGTCGGCCTTCTAGATACATAGTATACAAGTTCTTTGCTTGAGAAACAATCTAATTTTGACAGAAGGTAATGGTCGTATGCAGCGTCATGTTAGAATCAGAAGACAAGAGATGTCTCATGTTTAGTTGACAAAATGCGACGAGAAGATTTTATCACGGTGCACATGTTAAGCAGGCTGGGATACCTAACGATAGTCAAATAATTCAGGATTAGGTAGTATTATCACCTGTGTGGGAGAAGTGGGACTAGCCGCGGTGGTTTGCCGCCGCTGTGACCTGCCTTTCCGGAGGCGCCGGAACGACTCCCTGAGGGACTTTTTGAACGATTTCCGTCTTGATATGGGCGTGTCACCGGCCCCGGAGTGGTCTGGAAACAAATAACAATGTAAGTATGTTGCCATCTCTAATCCGATCTTCATGAAAGGCAGATAAGGAGGTAGGTTCAAAACAATTTTTAACTTCGTAGAAGAGCCAAATCGGTTCAGGTGTTTAGGAGATAGTGGGCAGGGTGCGTGAGGTCATGATTCAAGGCGAATCCATTCATTCGTCAATGGCTCGGTTTCAGATTACTCTCGACTAGGTGGCTATCTTTACCTACTTATTCGAGGCGAATCACTAGTGGTATAATAAGCGTCAAAAAAGTTGTCCTCTGGCGAACCTCGTGACAAAGATGCGCAGAACCAGTTTGACCTAAGAATTGCGTAGTACTACTCGGGCGAATTAACATGACACCTGGCTGACATGTGGCTCGGAATTTGATGCGCCCTCCGTGTTTCTTCTTTCTCTAATTGCGAAGCCTTATCATTACCATGTATGACAGGACCTCTGTTCTATCAAGAGTATCCAATTCCACGCTGTACTTTGCACAAATGTCATTCGAGTCAGGTGTCATGTTAATTCGACCGAGTAGTATATTATATGCTAGTGAGGCGGGTAGTCTCACCGTGTGGGTTCAGCGTGCACTTGTGCGTGAGTGGCGCGGCGCGCACGGCGTCCAGCAGTGCGAGCCCGTGGGCGGTGCCCGCGCATACCACGCCCCACTCCCACTGTGCTCCCAGTGACGTCACCGCCGCCGGGGGCTGCAGTTGCACTACCGATGTTGCCTGGAACAATACAATGTGTTCAGGTATATTTTCAAAATTTGGTATGTACAACACACATGCTACATTTATCCCTATACCACACCGCCGAAGCCACGGGCAGCAGCTAGTATGCAATACAATGTTGTTATCTTTCGGTATTTTTTATATTATGAACTTTAATTAATTTTGTAGTTACCTTACACTGCTACACACTAATGTAGCCTTGGGCTAGGTAGTCTGTAAGAAATCGTGTTTCTCGTTAGACCGCCTTTTGAAAAACTATAGTTATACTCTGTTACACGTGTAATAAATAAGTAAATAAATAAAGTTTTCAATAAAGTTATTTTGTACCTGATATCCTTGCGGGAATGTAAGCGAGCCAGACCGGAGCGTGAGCTGATCATGGCCCTTCCACACGAACCCGTCGCGGTCCGAAACAATATTCACCGACACAGACTATAACAAAACAAATTGAAACTTAATAAGTGGAATTAGAACTCAAAATACTATGGTAACCGACAATGTGACTGAGTGCTGTTCGGCAATAAAGCAATTAGAATTTTACACAGTGAAATAAGAGCTCAAAATATCATGGCCAGTTGAGTTCAGCTCAGGTACAAAGTAATTTGAACGTTATAAGATGGAGTTTGAGTATAAAATACCTTGACTTCAGCCGTGTTGGGCGTGGTCTTCAGACTGGCGATCACGATATGCCCCGCTGCTCCGCCGATTGTCAGCATACCCGACAATGGGCACAGGATTACCTGTTTATAACATCAAATTAAAAGTTACCTAAATATAAATAACTAATTAAATATTTTGGTGGATTATAGCCGCCATATTGGATTTTTTGGCATTTTAAGTAGCGAAAGTCACTCTCGTGACGTAGACACCTCAAAATTCGTTACCCTACCCTACAGGATGGTCACTAAGAGTCAGACACACCAGAACAGTACTGCCTAAGACTGATTCACATAGGCTATAGTGCAACATTGCTACAGTGCTCGTCTACTTCGAGACATTTTGATGGTCAGCCTCGATAGCCCAGTCATTTTACTTTTCTTTTTAGTTCCACATTATGGACAGGCGTGATCTCTTACCATCAGGAGAGCTCTTAGCTGGTCCCAACACTTGTAAGCATAAAAAAAGATTTATGCCGTCTTGCACCGAACAAAAAATATAAACTAATTGCTTAGGTTCGGTGCAAGTGGGAATATTTTAATGAAATTAACTCACTAGGGATTTTTAATAGCCTTTCTGTACCTTTAAGATCTTTCTAACTTGTAAAGAAATTGCTTAGAAATTTTGATAGTTTTGTGCAAGTAGGCAAGTATGAAGATCTGGGCAAAGTAATTACTTAGGAACTTTGACAGTTTGGTACAAATAGTCATTAGTATACTGATAACTTACCCTTTTGACCGCGAGTCTTGGATCGTCGCTGTACGGGTCGAAAGTCCCGACACGTCTGAACGGCGGCCATTCTTCGTCGTCTGTCTGACTGTCATTGTTTTCTCCAAATTCTTCACCGCTGCAAAAGGAATAAAATATTTGTGTTGGTTGTTAGCACAGAGTACTCAGATATACACAATAAAGTTGTTAGTAACTGCTACTTATCAGAAGTATGGACCACATAAACTACATATTTTCAGTATGTACAGTTATTCCATACTGTAAATATAAACCGTGGCTTGACACACTGTCGTGTGTCTAGATCCTGTTTTTCGTGCAAATAAAGTTGGTTATAAAAAGTGTAGGGCTTAATTGACTAGATCAAAACCATGTATCTCACTCAAGTGAATAGGTCACTTTTTTTTGGTTCTTGTTTATTTTGAGCAACTAAACGAGTAGAAGATAAGTCATGCATGACAATATAAGTTACATAAAAAAAAAATATTACGCAGTCACTAAATAAATAAGCTTTGTTACAAAGCAAGTAATATCTATTATTAGAAACATAGTTGATACCATAGTTTCGAAGCGGTCTAAAAGCATTGATCATTGCGTTGCGTGCGTAACTTGGCTGCATGAAAATTGAATGAATGAATGTAACATTGCATTGCACTCGACAACATGCGTCTAAAACCATAGTTTTACCTCGTAGTTGATCTTTTCAGCCCACTTCGAAAGCGACAAGCAGAAGATAATGACTATGTTAGTTTAGCGGAAACCAATAGGTACGTTCAAGAGTTATTTGGCATTTAATTATTCTAGGGCCAATCCTCAAATCCCAATTCCATACAAAATGATTCGGACAAATACTCAAAAAGTACGCCGTATTATAGTAATTTCTTCATACTATTCGTTTCGTCCATGTTATTTGATTTCGTCAACAAAAAAAGTGAAAGGTTTCATACTTTAATTTAGATTTTATACGTGTTTTAAGTTAGTATGGTTAATTTTAAAACACGTATAAAATCTAAACTAAAGTATGAAACCTTTCACTTTTTTTTTTGACGATATCAAAAAACATGGATGAAACGAAAAGTGTGAAGAAATTATTATAATACGGCGTACTTTTTGAGTATTTGTCCGAAACATTTTGTATGGAATTCGGATTTGAGGATTCCCCTTAAAACTACATGGTGATTGAGCGGGTCCTAGCTAAATTACTCGTTTGGATCTCTTAAATATTAAGGCGTTTAGTACCCTGATTCGCCCTATCGCTCGCGCGTACCAACATTTTGGAACATTAAAAAAGAAATTAGTACTTGTAATTACGAAGATTTTTTTTCTTTCGGCAAGGTTTTCGCATGAAAACTTGTTTGAATTGAGTTGGATTTTTTTCTGCACGTTTGTCATGTTAGTTTCTAGTCTTTTTTTCGTAATTACGAGTGGTAATTTTCAAAAATTTCTAAAAAGTTGGTACGCGCTAGCGAGTGGGCAAATCAGGGGTACTATTCGCTTTAACAACTAGATAACACCCACAAACGCGTTACGCGTTGCGTCCCCTGCAGAATGCTAAATGGGTACCAACACAGTGTCAGATAATCTGACGCAAAGCAGTAATGTGTTCCGTGTTTGAAGGGCACTGTAGCTTACGAGAGAAATTACTGGGTTTTCGGGACTGACCATCAAAATGTCTTAATGTGGCAGACCGGTTTAGCAGTGTTGCACCGGCCTATATGAATCAAAGTCCAGTGTAGCACTGTTCTGGTAATGAGCAGGCGTGATCAATTACTATCAGGAGAGCGATTAGCTAGTCTCGTCCCATGATAATTAAAAACAAAAAAGATAATGAGGAGGCTATACGAACAAAGATAGCAGACGGCAGTAAGAATCCAGCTATGAATGTGACAATGTATTTAAGATAATCTTATTATATCTAATTAGGTAGCAGCTTATAGTTTAGATCTAATTACTACTCGGGTGAATTAACATTACACCTGGCTGACACGCGGCTCGGAACTTGATGCTTCCCCCGCTGCCCCGCTCGGCGCCCTCCGTGTTTCTTCTTCCTCTAATTGCGAAGCCTTATCATTACCAAGTATTACAGGACCTCTTCTCCATCAAGATTATCCAATTCCACACTGTACTTTGCACAAACGTCATATAACCAGGTGTCATGTTAATTCGACCGAGTTGTAGGTAGATAGATTCTTATAATTTAGGCTTTATACCATATCTCACAAATGCACGAAGCTGGTTTAGCTGATTACCTGAAAAGTTGAGCAGTGGTGTATTTGTAGAGCGGCGTCATAGCGACCCCGGTGACGTCCCAGAAGCGCACGGAGCCGTCCTCGTGACCCGTCAGTAGCAGCTGTCTCTCGGACGACTCTGGTGTCTCCACGACCCCGCCGGATATCGGCCACGCGCTTTCTGAATATACGTTCTCTGTCTGCTGTTGGCCTGTGGGAGAATGCAGTCAGTCAACTGTGGGATTCTTTTTGTATTGATTATTCAGTATTCAGTCATTAATTGCCATATTGGGCAGGTAGATAGATAGATAGTAACACTTTACTGTACACCCCGAGGAAATATACCTCATAAAAGGAAACTTAAAAAAAAAAATAACAAAAATAATAGAGGCTACAATGGGCGGCATTATTGCTAAAAGCGATTCCTTCCAGGCAACCTACATACAGGTACAGGTAGGTTACATTTCAGATCTTAATAAGTTGTTTATAAGTAAAAGCAGCTACACAATATTACCCGTTTAAGGTTTTGCAATGAAAAGAGGCGGATTACACGTTTGCCCGTGGTATTTATCATCTCCCTGCCTTTACCCCGCACTAAGAGTGTGTTTCTAGTGACGCGGAGCTGGCCGGAGTGGAGGAGAGGACCGTGAATTGGCCAATCACAGTGCTCGGAATATGCACTGTAATTGGCCAATTCTCGGTCCGCTCCTCTCCGTATTTTTTTCTTGCAGCATATGTTGTTTTCGTTCACAATTTTAAGGGCGGTAAAAAACTCTCAACTTGTGAATATTTATTTATTTATTTAAGCCTGTTACAGTAGTTATTAAGTAAGAGTGATCATTGTTAGGCATTGTCCTAATAGAAAATGATCACGCGACCATCGCAAGTTCGCGCGAACGTCGGTCGCGCGAATCCGCGATCAAACATACTAACGTCAAATAGGCGTCCCAATTGGCATCGCGTCGCGCAAGCGCATCGCGCGAATGCCAATTGGGAATGCCAATTGATCGCGTTCTATTAGGACAACGCCTTATAGGTTATCCCACTGCTGGGTAAAATAAAAAAATAATAATCTAATAACTATAAACATAAACATTCACACACTCACACCCCTGCACTAGGATTCCCTGTGTCGCAGGTGGCATGGACGGACATACAACACATCACAACATCCAAGACCCGAGAACAAACATTTGTGTTCGTCACACAAATATTTGCCCCAGCCGGGGATCGAACCCGGAACACCAAGCTTCGTAGGCAGGGTCACTACCAACTAAGCCACGGTGTCGTCTATGTTTTTAATTTCTTGTAAGTGTTACCTGCGGCAATTATATTGTCGTACACGTTGTCAGCGACATTGTCGACGAGCTGCGCGGTGGTGACTGCTGACGCGTGGATGGAAACCAGGTAAGGAAGCCGCAGCGGCCGCCACTTTGCGTCGCAGAGATCTATCACAACTAGTTCCTCTTCTGCTAACACCACCTGTCAATTTACAGAGACATGTTAGTTGCATTGGTTATCATGGAAGATGACCAATACATAAAAAAAATAAAAAAAATATGTATTTCGTACAAAAAAAGATACAGACAGAGTTGTGGTGTTTTCTGATTTTGTTTTTTTAAAGTGTACTACAGTATCCAGAGCGCTTCCCGATACAATGTTAAAGAATTTTATGGACAAACTATTGTTCTTACAGAAATTTACAAGTAACATCTTTTCACACAGTTTCCAGTCACGCAGTCAACTTCTGATTGGTATCAGGCATACTGTTACTGCAAGTAGTATTTCTATGACCTTTCGTCAATCGGTACGCACCATTGATTTATTATTTGGGTATCATCTATCGTTTGGCAAACTCCTGATTCGAGACAGCTCGGAAAAGCTTAATTCAGGCGCCGCACTCGCCCCGCTGACACTCTGTCATTTTGTGGTAAACAAAAAACCTGACTGCACAGATATAACGCAGTACTGATAGTACCCCATTGCATTGCCCATTTAAGTTTTTTGCTATATGACATCCACATACCAACGCCGCGGCCACTTGGTTCACAGTATGCGTCTGCAGCTGCGCGGGCGTCTCGGGCCGCTCCTCCTGCAAGGGCACGCCGTCCGGCGGCACGGGCGTGCTCGTGTAGAAGTCTATCACTCGGCTGGTGAAGTCGAACGCGACGTGCTTCTCGCCCTGTTGCACTGTCACTGTGTACTTGTCGGAGTACGATGAACGGGGCATGCCACCTGGAATTGAGCATTTTTTAGTCACATGTTCTCAAAAAACACCTACGGTAAAAAAGCAGTCGGATTTCCATCATCTCATTGCTGACAAATCAAGGCAGTTGGATGTAAGAAAGGGGCTTCGATCAAACTGCTACCAACTACAAACGGCCTACTGCTTTGGATTGTGTATCAGCTATAAGATGATGGAAATCCGACTGGTTTTTTCCTGTACGTGTACGGTCCGTAGGCGTTTTTAGATCGGATGCAAGAACAAACATCTTTTAGGTAAGCGTGTAAGGCCAGGATATCGCGTCCTATTAGGGATCGTGGTATTTCATAAAAAAAAAATATTAAAAAAAAAAATATTAAAAAAAAAACGCTCTGGCCTAGCCACCTCCAATGTGACGTCATGGAGCACTTACCAGCGAAAATAGTAATTTCCTCTCCATCGATACTGGTCCTGTTCAGTATCTTGCTGATGGCTTTGCACGGGTATGGTCCGTAAGGCGTCACTGGCTCTTTGAGCGGACGTTCGCTGGCCGCGCCGGCTACCTCCCAAGTTACGTAGGATCCGTCGTTGTGTGATGATGTGAAGTGTTCACCTGGCAACAAGAGGTATCATTTAGTCAAGGCAGTATAGGGTAACAAAGTTAGTAGGGTGGTTAGCGGAAAATCGAACTTACGTTACGTTATGTAAGGTTGATTTTTCCTCGTCGGAACACGTGATCAATTTTGTAGATTTTCTAGTACCATTTACGGATGATAGAGTAATGCTTAGAATTTCTTGCGAATAACTATCGTTGGGTAAGCGTCAATTAGTGGAGCATTTTCCCATTAAAACAGATATTATGTTGACACATTACTGCTTGGCGGCAAAGAACAACAAACTATCTGGCATGTACAACACATACACACGTGCGCTTGTGTAGTGTTTGTGAATAAGAGCGCGACTCATCCCTATTGTGACCTGTCAAAATTATCATCCTAAATTGGCAAAGAATAGTGAAATTGTATTAGTGTCAGTACTTTGATAGCGCCAGCTTTCGTTGACTGGGACACCTCCAAAGAGAAACTTACCGTCGTCATTCCAACACAGGCTCTCCAGCTGTTGATTAGACACGAAGGTGTGAGTGGGAGCGGACGTTCCTCTGTCCCACAGCACCACCAGTCCTCTATTGTATCCTATGAGTAATCGGCTCGGCGTTTTAGGGTGTTCGCAGACCGCTTCCACTGCGCCTGGGTTTACTTTGAAGTCTTCTGGGCAACTGTAAGGGTTGTATCATAATGTAATCATATCAATAAATCAGCAAGAATCAATCAATCAATAAATAGTGCACGAAAGGAGCCTCTTCGAGGCGCACTTGAAATCCTTTCACCACACTGGTTGAAAGAACTAGTGTGGTGAAAGTTCTTATCGTGTATAAGAAGAAGAATAAATCATCTTTCTATTGTACAGACTGAAAGTGTATTCGATTCGAATGATGCATGACAATTACTAGGTATTTTTTTATCATATTCTAATTGATTTTTGGGCTTAAAATTTTCAATCATAGCGGGATTTGAACCTACAACTTTTTGACTAATTGTGTCATGAACACATTTAAGAATTACGGCGTGGTAGCTTCGTTTATCTTTCAATTTCCTTGCAAATAAAAACCCAGCTTATTTAGGCCACAAACGCTAAACCTAGTAAACCATTCATTTTGTAAGTTTAATTTTCAGTCGTAGAATTGAAGTTAACTCTTTTTTAATTGGTCCTACCAGACGCTCCGCGGCGTTACAATTTATTATCATAGGCCATCTAAATTTTACAACGCGCGAAATACATCAAACAATTAACTTGTTAATGTCTGACTGTAAACCAGTTTTGCATAGCAACATCCTGATCCAGACACCACATTCTCATTGAGATCCGTTTTCCCATGACCAAAACGGTGCTTCTATGAGCTACACAGGGTCGAGCAGCACTATTATAGCGCTCACCTATTTGGATGCGATAAGTTAAACTTTTTAATAATGATGCTCGAAATACCAGTAAATTTAATAGAGCAACAAACCGGAACACAGAAATGTTAACACAGCTCTGTTTACAAATTACTGCTTGGCGGCATAACATTAAGCACTGTATTGAACACCAGCGCTGCAGCGTGCTGCCAGTACGATGCAGCATTAAAGCTGAGCTAGGCCCCCATTGTATGGAGGACTTTTTTTTGCTGTAATTTGACCTTTTTTGTGCTATTATTTTTCCATCACAAAAAAAAAATCTTTTCTTTTTTTTCTTTATGTATTGGTCCCAACCCAACAAAATTAAAGAGGACGTTAGAGATTGCAAAAATGCACGCCCCTCTTACATCGCCACCATAAAATCTGACTTACTTACAAAGATCGTGCGAGTCGAAGGGCTCGCATCCCATGTAGACGAAATCCTAATGGTAAATAAACTTACTTTTGCATAACAACATCCTGGTATATCACGTCTTCAGTGACACTGAACGTACTCAGCTCTAGACTGTACAAATTGCCGCCTTCGGTTCCCATCAGCAGGTGTTTCCCTGAAGACTCCACGCAAACAGCCGAGACCTTCTTGTTCTTGCCCTCGAATGTGAGGGATTTGATCTCTACTAGTGACTTCTCGTTGATCTCCCACAGGTGGAGACTGTTGTCGTCGCATAGTGACACTAATCTACCTGTACCTGGAATTTGGAAAGGATTCTGTTAATTTCTTCGTTGGTATGTTAATGATTCTGGTTATTTATCAATATGTACAGGTGGTTTTTTGAGAAGGGCACTGATGGCTAAGTCGGAAACCACGAGATTTAGAGAAAAGTCGTGAAAGGAGTCATACCCTCGATTTATAAGAAAACAATAACTGCATATTAAATACTGTACCGTTAATATTAAGCTTTTTGCTTATAGAGAGCAGCATTTGATTTTCCGTTCGAGTTAGTCAAGTGCTGATAGTCCATTTCCACCGTAAGTGGCGCCACCTAGCGGCTTTGTGTGGTATTTTTATGTCTACCGATAATGGCCGCTCAATTACTTCTCATTGGCGTTTTGTATTCCGCCGAGTTAACACGTCCGAACAGCTCCTACCTAGGACTGTTCCATACTTATTATAAGTTTTCAATATCGAATTCGAAACTATCATTCGAAAAAGAAATAAAGTGTTTAAAAAGTGCAAAAGGGGAAAATGTAAGTACCCTCTTTTCTTAATGTAGCCGATATGGCTTTATTAAATTGAATTATTTAACGGTTTATTCCGTTCGGTATAACATGTATGTGTATACAAAATAAAGATAAAGATATTGTCCATCCGCCCAGGTTTGTGTAGCAGAAACACTTGATGAGATTCCCCAGTTACATAAGAAAAAGTGTTTAAATTTAAATTTATTGATCTAGATAGCGTGAATTTGCGCTACAAGCTACCTATATAGCTATCAAGCTCAAGCTGCAGGTCATGCAGCCCTATAAACGGCAGCTCGTCGAACTATCCGAGCAGGATCCTGCGCGTGAGTGCACTATATTCATGAAAATCGGTGAGCTACGCAAACTTTTTTAAATTTTGTTGAAGTGATTCTAATAGTCTTTTCGGGTCAGTGGTTCAACGTTTATTTTCCTAGTACGCAAGTCCACGACTGGTGCTATTACTAAAGAAATAAACTTGCATATTAAACAACGTTACGAACGTTTTAATGATAGTATGAACTTGAGTACTTAACTGTTCTACGAAGTTTTTTGTCGAAAAGCCATTGACATAGGAACCGTCTGTTCCAAAAGATCCGATGACTAGTTCTAATGTAGGTTCAATCGTTTAGATGTTTTTTGGTTAGTATGTAAATATTCCTACACAATTCTCATTTAGACCACTCCAGGTGGCATTGTCTAGCAAACAAAAAGGGGAAAAATACGTATAAGTACATGCACCTTACGTTGTGGGAGTAGGTATCATACCTATTCAAGAGAAATAGGTTTTCTTCAGAAAACCCGTAAGATTTGAGCAATAATAATACCTAATTTAATTGTTTTTCGACTACCTACCCGATTTTTATTGAAATTAAATAATGTTGCAAAATTATTCGGATTTGTTGTAGAAATCATTTCTACCACCAAGCAAGCCCTCACACAAATAATTTAGAGTCACACCTCCTTAGAACAGTAATTTTGATTTGAATACGCAGTAATTTTCTAGGTTGTAACAGTGGTGTAATAGTAACAATAAAAGCTTAACATTAGGGTAACCTATGGTTTTACAAAAGATGTACTGTGTCTGAAGCAAGACATGTATAATTAAAAAAAACATATATATTATGAATTCTCCGCGGATTTCAATTTCGGGAACTTTGAGTAATTACAAAATTTGAGAGATGTTAAACTGCTTTAATTTACTGTACATGAAAATTAATCTTATGTCTCTGCTCACGCAAGGCATCATTAATCTGCCAACAGGTTAAAGCTAACGTCCAGGGGGTGTATATAAGTATTTAAAGTATTTATTTTTCTTTCGTGCATTATTAAAGTACCGACTTTGATTCAAGTGTTTATGATGTCTCTGCTCACGCAAGGCATAAACAATCTGCGAACAGATTAAAACTAACCTCCGGGGTGTAGATAGTGTTTATTTTCTTTCGTACACTATTAAAGTAAGTACCTACAACGAGTCAAGTGTTTATGATGTCTCTGCTGACGGCAAGGCATTAACAATCTGTCGACAGATTGTCTGCCGACAGATTGGAGCTCCCATCTCGAGGGTGAGGAGCAAGTATTGATTTAATGACAAGACTTTTATAATATTTTACCTTGTAGCGTTCCACTACCTACATTACTGTATAGTCTAACCGGATGCATTTGTTCTTGGCAAACCTTAAGCTGCAAACAGATCTAAGTATAAAAGTTTAGCTTTTAAGGACATAGTTCCAGTACCTACATTGAAATCTATAGATGTTTCTGTCTACGACAAGACATCAGCAGTTTTAAAACGGTTGCTCCATCTTAAATATTGATGTCGAGCCCGTACTGCTTTCATAAACCAGACTCAAATAGGCACAATAGAACTATTGGATACCTGCTCACTGCAAGGCATCAACGATTTGCAAACAACTTAATTTTAGGTTCTGTAATGCTTGTATAACCAGGTTTACCAGGGAATGTTAATAGTAGCGTAGGTACGCATTGAAGCGGCAAAACATTACCAGTGAATCACTAGATTCCCAAAGAAGTTACGCAAGACTGTTGTATTGGCTACTTCCCAGTTCGTACACTCTTTTTACTAAACTTATGGGTGACTCAACTCACGGTAAGAGCACCAAAATAATGGAACTTTGTGTGCTCGATAGCACGTAATGAAGGAAAGTCCTTGTTTAGGATAAAAAATATCAATAATTTATAATTATAAAATAGTTTACAGCATACTATAAATTCATCTTAACTTAGGCTAGAAATTGTGAGATATTTTTTCAACTCTCTTTCGAGAAATGAACTACTTACGTAATGTTTTTATCAGATACCCTCATGGTATTTTTAATAAAATTGTTTATTTAAATGACAACAAGTGCTCGTCTTGCCCCTTGCTTAGCCATTATTGGCTCGAACCTTGTATTTTAGTAAAGTATCGTAATATTAAACGTTTCAAAAAAAAAAAAAAAAAAACAAGCAAGTAAGTACCCTACTTACTTATCGATATCACTCTTATCAAAAATATTATTTCCAAATATTGTCAGTAGGTACTTTATGAGATCTAAGCTGTCGCCTCCAAATTAACATAAATGCACTAGATGCCTGTGTATCTTCTTAATCGTAATATAGGTACGTAAACTACGGAAGTAGGTACCGTATCAATTAACCCTGTTCAACAATGAACACTGACTAGAGCATGATACAAAATAGCATGCCTGTAAACTACAATCGTTTTCTCCTAATTGAGTGTTTGGCTCTGTTGTCAAGAGTTCTAAATAAGCCTCCCAAAGGCTTCAGACTTACAATATAAATGTACGTCAAACCTTAGTTACAAATGAACTAAATAGTGTTTGAGCTTATTATAAAAGTTTTTAATTAACATGGTCGCATTAGTCTAAGCAGACACTTATCTGGCTCGAATGATAAGAATTTTCTGTACATGAACATATTATTGCCTTTAACTAGTACTAGTTTATTTAAACAGTTGCTATACCTATACCTAGTTAGTAGGTATATGGAATATACTATATTATGTATTTAAAGTGAACTATATTTATAGTACCTAAATATCAAATATTTCGAATGGCAACGACTGCACCTAGGCAGGTACTTAATTTTTCATGTCTTTATTGAGTTGCTTAATAGGCAAGATCAAATCACTTAACCCAACATACTGATTGCCCAATATCTTATTGCCCAATATCTTATCACTTTAAGTATGTTCATGCATTTTATATAATTATCATACATGCCTGTCACTCAGGCTGTTGACCAATGCTGTATTCCAAAGTTTTATTGTATATTATATTCGTTAGCTATCAAACGAACTTCGCAAGCGATTGCATACCGACTACGTTCGATCTTTAATTGATTAAACTTTGTTCATGAAAAATAAAATGTTATGGTTATAATGAACAACAACAAAACAACTGAAATGACATAATATCCTAATATCATCTAGCGAACATTTGCAAACAAGAATGGCTCTCATTCATTATAACGATATGACGGGACGCTGACTTGTCAGCTCACATGATTTCTCGATTGTGGAATCCTTCCCATAATGATAACTTTTAACGTTACTCTTAGTTTTATGAGTAAACGCAGTAGGATAATAAACTGATGTTAAAGGTATACATCAATGAAAAATTGTCATTTGGCATAACTGACATGAATCAATACTTACAATTCTATATCTACAATTCTATCCTATTTTCCTTAACGCTTGTTGTTATTGTTGACTATTGCAATATAATAATTTCTTATCGTGTCACCAGTTCTTTCGAACCAGTGTGGTAAAAGGATTTCATGTGCGTCTCGAAGAGGTTCGTTTAGAATCACTAACATTTAATTTGCCAAATAGCTACCTAAACTAGGTGATTCGGTAATTGTCTAGTAATTAATGTTATTGTATCTACTTAACTTGATACAGTGATCAAAATCACTGCATTGAAAGCATAATAGAAGTGTCTCTAAATAATATTAAACTACCTAACTGGAATTACGAATAATTGGATAGTGTTGACACACCCAATTATCATCACGCTAATAATTTTAATAAACTATAACATTATATTATATTACATTGATTATTTTTATTATTTTCCCTCTAGTTTATTATAACCACATAAAAAAATATAGAGAGGAAGGCAATGTGAAATTGTTTTTAAACTTTTTTTTGAGAAAATATATAAAATTGATTTAACATAATAACTTAATCACTCTCATTCGATTCGAAACAAAGTATTTGTTTTTTAAATACAGTTTAATTAAATTAGTATGAAGTATTATGCTAGTAAATACTACAATACATATGTAAATAATAATGTTCACTTATATTTCGAAGGTATCGAACAAAACTGATTAGGCACACATGGCTGTGTAGCAAGTATACCGAATGATAATTATATCGAAGCTGTGAACGCAGTAACCCTGAAAATGTGTTATGAGAGTAACCAACCTCCGACAGTGGTTTCTGAAATATTGTTTGACCTCGCTGAAGGTCTGTCATAATCAGTATTTAAATATCCTATATCCTATACTTATTACATAAGACAGTAAGTTGCGAGTTATGTTTAACGTAGCAAATACAATGATTGTTATTAAAACAAACAAAATATCGTAATTCATATACTTTATTACAGGTTCATATTGAAAGATGATAATAACTTATGTTTTATTAAGAACTTACAATAAATCATCACATTGGCGTATAAGAACCTGAAATTTCACGTTGCAAGTGGCGTCACCAGGCGATAGCAAACAGAATCTCTATAAGCAAAAAGCTTAATATTAACGGTACAGTATTTAATAGCAGCGTTTTCCCTGAAAGAAAACGCATATTAAATACTTACCTTAATATTAAGCTTTAGTTTGATTTCTGCCTGGTGAAAATACGTAATAAAAAGCCAATGAGAAGTAATTGAGCGGCCATTATCGGTAGACATAAAAATACCACACAAAGCCGCTAGGTGGCGCCACTTACGGTGGAAATGGACTATCAGCACTTGACTAACTCGAACGGAAAATCAAATGCTGCTCTCTATAAGCAAAAAGCTTAATATTAAGGTAAGTATTTAATATGCGTTTTCTTTCAGGGAAAACGCTGCTATTTAGTTTTTATTAAATCTTTTACTTTTGACGGAAATAGACTCAAATGATTTAAACAAAAAACTCCATGTTATATTGAACCAATGGATTATGTTGCTCATAAGGATCGTTTTTTGCAAAAAATGTATTACTAAAAATTAAAGGAAATAGAAAATTTTCACAAATTGCTTTAAAGTATTGCGTTTGTCAAGTGTTGGCGCGTACTAAGAATTTTGAAAATTCACTACGCAAAGAAATTGAGGGTGTCAATTTGGTAATAATTCCATGCTAAGGGTTTTGATTGCTATGTCCTGCGTAGCACTGTTTTGATCATAAGGTGACGTGATCTCTTATCATCAGAAGAAGTACCTGGTTTTTCGTTTTTAATAAAATGTTAATGAAGTTTTTTTTTATTTAATTGGGTCGAGGACTATCTTGGGGTTATCTACTGTTGCCTGATGGTTACGGCACAGCGCGTCACGGCTACAGATATCTAATTCCTATCTATTAGGTTCCAGTTTCCAGTTCACCAATATTTCCTATAATTATTTAAAAAAAAACTTTTTTGGCTTAAAATCTACTAATATCGGCCCGCCTCTATTGATTGCAACACCTCAAACGAATATAATATTGTATAGCTGCTCTTATTTCTAGACAACTTGTAAGACCTGAGATGGATACCTACCCAATACGGCAATAAATGAGTGAATCCTGAATATATGCGACCCCTAGCTGCAAACGTGAAATCCCGAAAGTAAAGAGCTAAACCAAGAATACAACTGATGGATAGAGTTTGATATATATGTTCCTATTCTATGAATAACACAAACTAACATAAAATGAATAATGCTATACGAATAGCTATGAGTGGAAGGTGGGTTATCGCGAATGGGCACTCCTTGTTTTAAATTAAAGAGAATGTTGTGATAAGAGTTATCTTTTATTGTTATTTACCAGCACTATACTTAGGACATGAATAAGGCTAGATCTAGATTCCAGAACAATGGGGTAATTTCATTGACGTTGTAAGTGTTAGGAAATGACTCACCTTCATACGACTATTACCAACTTTTTGTTATTTTTAACCTAACTACTACAATCCATATTACAAAAAGTATGAAATGAAATTCGGTGGGCGCGCGTTTCTACTACTTATCAGCGTTTTGCGAACAGTGCAGTGTGTTCAATTTTATTTTGACCAACTTTCTCCCGAGTTCAATCAGTTTAATTACATATATCTACCTAAAGTATGCGCAATGCGCATCGAATGAGGTTGTTACAGCTTCTGCTGCTAACATCTGAAACGCACTCGATTAGTGCGCGTACCGTAATTTAAAAATCAAAATTAATTATTAAGCTCTCATTATATACAGGGTGTAATCGTTAAGTGTGCACAGGCGATTATTCCGTAACTATTGCAGATATCAAAAAACTTTAAACTGATATCGAAAGTACTTTACCTAATGAGTAAAATGACATTAATAACTTTTTAAAAATAAAACGAGAAATATCAAAAAAAAATACATTAATCACTCCCATACATTTAGTATGAGATAGTAGAAAGGTTTTAGTTTCCTTATTTTAAGTGGAATAGTACCTACTCATTTTACCCTTGTCATTTTATAATTATGAACGATATGAAGGTATTAATGAATTTCAAGTAGATACACGTGTAGATTAATTATCTTACCACTTCAAATTTATAATAAACCTTGTTTCAATATTGTATTGATTTGAACTAGCTGAAAAGCAACATACTAAATAAAAACAAAAAGAAAGATACTCTTTGGTGTTCGTTCTAAATTCAAATTCTTTATCGCGGGTTCTCGTTCCCGCCAATTTATTGTATTTTTCAATTTGCGTTAATAATCGTGATTGTTGCATTTATTGATTGAAAAATGGCATATTCCAATACAGAAAAGAGGGACATGTTAAAAATGTACTACAAACATGACTGTAACAATAGGGCGGCCATTATCGCCTACAGAAGAGAGTACCCAGATAGAGAAGTTCCTTCTGGTACGTATTTACGTAAGTTGGATAACAATTTGATAAATTATGGATCTTTTAACAGAAAAAAAGGTTCGAGAACAAGAGCTCCGGAATTTGATAATGACTTAGATAACAATATTATTAACTACGTAGTAGATAATCCACAAGAATCAACGCGTTCAGTGGCCCGATCATTTCCAGTGTCCCACAATTATGTACACAAGTTATTAAAAAAACACAACTTCAAAGCATTTAAGATAAAACCTACTCAAACGCTGCACAATGATGATCCTGCTCGTCGGCTGGTCTATTGCAATTGGCTAGTCAATAATTATGTCAATGTAAGGTCAATTTTATGGACCGATGAAAGTAATGTTTTAAACTGCGGCATTTACAATAGAAAAAACTCGCATTATTGGTCAATTGACAATCCTCGCTTAACTACTGAAGTTAGAGCTCAGGTGCGATTCTCAATTAATGTGTGGTGTGGTATTCTTGGAGATCGGATCATTGGGCCATATTTTTACAGTGGAACCTTAAATGGACAGAGATATTTCTCCTTTGTACAAAACGATATGCCAAGTCTCTTAGAACCAATTCCAGACGATGAAAGAAGGTCGATAATTTTTCAACAAGATGGAGCACCTGCACATAATACAAATGTTGTAATGAATTTCTTACGAAACAATTATAATGGCTTAATAGCCAATAATAGTGCAACCCCTTGGCCTGCCAGATCCCCGGATCTCACGCCTTGTGATTTCTTCCTATGGGGATTTGTCAAAGACCACGTGTACGCTGAGAGAGTACACAGCCTGGAAGAGTTACAGAATCGTGTACGTCGTGCAATTGCTTTAATTACTCCGCAAATGTTAAGGAAAGTTCATTTAGAAACTGTAAATAGAGCTCGTCATTGTATTGCACAAGGAGGACGTCACTTCGAACATATGCTTTGAACACAAAATTTTGTACTTACTAAGAAATAAAATGTATGGGAGTGATTAATGTAATTTTTTTGGCTATTTCTCGTTTTATTTTTAAAAAGTTATTAATGTCATTTTACTCATTAGGTAAAGTACTTTCGATATCAGTTTAAAGTTTTTTGATATCTGCAATAGTTACGGAATAATCGCCTGTGCACACTTAACGATTACACCCTGTATATCTTAGCTCTCCTAGCCGAGTGAAGGCCTGAGCCCCAGCAGGCAGTGGGAACAATATTCAGAAAAACGTACACCGAGGAACTGGGTTACATCAAGAACGATGAAACTACAAATGTATGAGACGTTATAAGGATCCAAAACCGGGGTAACCTGGAATAGATCTTGTACCAGGGGTACCATGTTCCACGTGCCAAGTTTACACTCACCCGGTATGAACCGTATCTGTGTGACGGTGATCTCTGGGTTGCTGTGCTGCCCGTATAGCTCGACGCCAGGCCGTCCGTAGACCTTCAGCGCGCCAGTGGCGGTGCCGAGAGCTGCGAGCCTGAGCAGTGGGTCCCATGCGAGCGCGGATGCTCTGTGCGGAAATCCGTGTTGTACTGTCTGCAACATTAAAAATAAATACAGTTTTTTTATGTTTATGAGTGACGAGACGCTCTATAAGCGCTCGATGGTAAGACATCACGCCTGTCCATGAACAGAACAGTGCTGGACTTTTTTTATGTTTATGAGTGACGAGACGCTCTATAAGCGCTCGATGGTAAGACATCACGCCTGTCCATGAACAGAACAGTGCTGGACTTTTTTTATGTTTATGAGTGACGAGACGCTCTATAAGCGCTCGATGGTAAGACATCACGCCTGTCCATGAACAGAACAGTGCTGGACTTTTATCCACATAGGCCACGCGACACTGCTATAGCGCTGGTCTACTGTATGTATTTTTCTGGTTTTTTTTTTACATCTGAGCTCTATCCAAAGTTGCTTGTCATGATTTTGGAGAGTGTAGACAGAAAACAGAGCTAAAAATTCCTCTAGCACATGATGAAGTCAAATGGAGACGCATAGCTAGAGTAAAACCGCGCCATTCAACAAAACTCTACCTTATCACAACCAGATTGCCAAAGTGCCTGAAGAAGAGTCGGTTGGCAATTATATTCCTAACCAAGTAAATAATTAGCTTTATCCAAAAATAATTTAAAAATACTAATACATACAAACTTGAAAATTGTGGATTTTAGGACTCTACTATGCATAGTCTACTGGATTTTCTCATACCAATCATAATTAAAAGCAATAACAATTGAACAAATGTTATTTATCTCTCATTATATATCACAAGACTTAATTAATTGCACTTTTATTTACGCCGGCTGAATGGGCAGCAATAACGCGGAGAATCGACTTTTTGCGATGGATTTAACACCTTCGCTCTCACAATAGAATAGCTGACGGTCACGTAGCTAAGCTGTATGGAAGCTATAGCTTACCTTTAGAATTGATTGTATGACTCATAAAGTATCGATTCGACTTGTACCTCATCAATCACTGATGGATTTCATTGATACTTTTTTTGTATAACACATGTGTAATATCAATATCTATTTACTGATACATAATTGTCTGTGCATGTTTGTCGTGTTCGGTGATAATGATTATTTAATTTATGCACTTATTTATTCTTCGAGTTTTTTATAAGGCTGAATATGAAGCTATATGATTCATTTGGTTGGGCTAAATATTTTCAAGGTCTGAAATGCATTTTCTTGTATTCGTTCGTATTCACTTCGATGGCAAGTCGCCCAAGCTTTGTATATTTAGTACATTGGATTTATTAAACAGAAAACAGTCAAAAAAACAAATACACTGGCGTGTGTATTATTTGGATTAATTAAAAAACATGTTGATTGATTGAGAGAGCAGATATACATATGTTGGTATACTTAAATTTATTTAATGTACGTGTTACGTTTACATGATTCTTGTAGGTACACTTCTTCTCATATGTTTCGAATCTGATTTGAGTATTTCTGAATAAATTTCTAACCGTATAATAGCCGTGAGGTAGATGATTTGCTGTCAGTTTACCTCCGATTACGGCTTTATCAGGCGTTTCATCGTGGAATATTGATTTACTGCATCTAGGACAGCAGGTCAGCAAAAACAATTATACACAGAATACGTAAATGCATATCCCTTCGACCATAAAAACAGTATGAGTCAACGTGGGAACTGTGCAGTATTGTATGCAAGACTTTTGTTATATCATGCAAAATATGTGATTTATTGCGAATCTGGGAGTTCTTTGAACGATGAACGCGAGAATGGAGTTACGAAAGAGGGTAACACGATAGAAGGTATGTATTGGAATTGAAGATAATATTTAATATCATTAATGTACTACTGAAACAAATCGCGTGTAGTGAATCAGTGAGATATTTCAACATAACTGAAGACTCTAAAGATACATCAGCTACATCAGCCGAAGATGAAGTAGCAATAATTGAGCAAGAGAAAGTTTACGAAGCAATCACTAATTTGTAAAAAAAAAAAAAATTGTAACAGTAAAAACAGACATATACATTTTACCATACATCATAGAACAGAAAGTCAAAAACCGATGATTAGATATTGGGGGCGATGTGAAAGTCGAATTGCATACAACATGAAGACAACAAACATTCTTTCGTTGCAAAGCCAACGGTATAATAAATGACAATGCAATTGAAATCTTGATGCTGTGGAGTAATGGTCCAGTTTTGCGTGTCAATGAGGTTCACAGTTCAGTGAGTTTGTCGGAATGATGGAGTAAATTCCTCGTTGGAAGCAGCATGACCGATGACCTTATAAATAAGCTACAGGTATATCATTTTGCGTGCATTTACAATAAATCAATACATTCAAATCCAATTCAGTAAACCGAAAGTACCGACAGATCATACATGTTCTTGCTCTCTCTATGTAAACTAAGCTACTCGTTAGGATTATTTGAGTAAATTATTTTGAGGAAATTCTCTCACTCAAATCACTTATAGCGATAATGTTCATTTCTCTCATATATTTCGTAGGTTGCCTAAACTTTTTTGTTTTCGTTTTTCGTAAAATAAAAAATTTCGTAAAATAAGGGCTGCCTGCTTACAGATTTGCCTAGTGTGTGGCCGTTAGTAAATACGTATATAATGTTTGAATCTCTCTATAAAATGCACTGGTTTTACAGATTCGTGCAATTGACCCTTCTATGTAAAATCTCGATTCCGACACCTATAATATCTGGCCACGTATCCTTTGAGTAAACTAGCACTAAATTTTGATACGTGATTTGAGCTCTTTTGAACCGGTTCCCAGCACCGTTAGCCGAACGCTTAGATCCACCGAAGGATAACTACAATGCCTTGCAATTTCCAACCTTGATAGGACAGGATAGAGTTTAGAATAAAGACTTCAAGAAGGGTAGAGCTTTTGGCTAATATAAAGTTGTGTGCATTGCTATGTAGATGAAGATACATCTACATGTCTTTACAGAAGATGAAATTGTACAATTCAGTCTATATGTTTAAGTTTTAATAGAGAACAACAATAAAGCGTACCCCACGCACGTAGAGAATAATTATAAAGAACATTATCTGCTTCATAGGATTTAACTTGCATAATGTATGTATGCGTACCCTAATATATGTTGCGCGATGTAATCACAGAAACTGATTTGCATTTCCGAAACAAAACTTCAATCAGAATAATACAATTACGCCCATTAGTTGTGACTCTAATCAAAATTGATATGCAACATTAATTAATTCTACAAATTAGTGTTGTACTACCACCAATTAAGAGTACGTGTATGCACAGCAACTCATAATTGTATACGTAAATGTATATACAGACAAAATCAAAGGAATGTATAGCACTGTTCATTCATATTCAAAGCATATATGGTGGAATTTGATCAATGTGAACCGTTTAGCGCCAATTAGAGTCGCATTCTGCTGTTTGTTATGCCGAATCTACAAAAGATTAACGTTAGTGGACTGGGTTTTCATAAATAAGCAGCATTAAAAGCATAGACTACACCGAATAAAGAGTAAACTATGTATGAAACTGTTATGAAAAAGATAAATTAATAAATAGAGAACTGGAAATGGTTAAATAAACAAGATTTCCAAGGTTGTGTGAGAAAGATGCACCGAACTAGATAATAAGGAAAGACCAAGGTCTAGTCCAGTAGCTAATTGCATAACAGACTGTTTTTATTACTAAAAGATTATTGATTACTCTGACGTAGCTTGATAATATTTAACTTACGACATCGTCAACTTGGTTAACGTTGCGAATCAACAAAATTCATTTCTTAGTACGTATTTAGGTACACTTTTTGACGAACATATCGTCCTAATTTAAATTCTCTACGTTCAATGGTTTGGCCTATGCGTTAATGTCAGTCAGGACATTTTTTTTTATATATCCTTTACGTAGCATGCATAGCAAAAGTATACTATCGTACATTTTTCTGTAGGAAAATATTGAAGTCGGATAATAAAATGTAACAATATTTGTATTATTTTTAACAGTGGCTGATGGTGACAGGTATTGCAATGATCCGCGCCTACGTCTCTGCGTGTCGACGACGCATGCAAAAATGATGTCATCATGCCATTACAACATCTGTAGCTTTCGATGCCAAATGACGTAATATTATGAGGACAATTAAATGTTACGGATAACCCAATGCAACTTTGGATTCGTGCTGCTTTGCTAGGTTTGCCGACATCCAAAACTATTAACAGGGCGTACAAGAGATGGGATAACATAACATTGTCCTGAGTAATAAACTTAAGTGCATTTGGAAAACTGTAAAGAAAGGTGCTGGTCAGACCAGATCAAGCCTATTACGGGCCTCCTTGTTTATGTAGCCCTGTGAGACGTCTGTCTAGACGAGCATCGAAACAAGCCCTCAAACTTTTCATGACCATGACTGGCATGAGTCATGCACGACATACAGTAATGATGAAAACGAATATAAATAGTAAGCAAGGAGAGCAGAATAAGAAAGGCTCACTAAAATATTGAAGGTAATGAAGATTACTGGAATAGAAAGTGAAGAGACAACTATAAGATCAAGCGAATAAAGTCAAAGCAGAAATAAGTGGGCAAGATAAAGATACATCTATATCTTGCCCACTTATTCTTATAACTTCTGTGTAATATAGATTAGAGTTAATAGTAAGTACAAACTTTGTACTAAGTTTTCGATCTAAAATAAGGTCAAATCTTCCTGGGGGTCAAAGATCTTATCACAACCCATACTAAAACAATATGTGTTGAACAACTTCGAGGCACGAAACAGGGAACAATCGCAACGAACTTTGACAGTAGGGAACTTCCCCGAAGTGTAGAAAGGGTTGCACAAGTACTTTTAGTTGTGAACTTTTAGGTATTCCCGTTTCCGGGTATGTTATTAGAACTATATGGAACTTTTGGTTATGTATGTCGTTTCTTTCTGCGACAAAATCTTATTAAAAAAGTTGTAATAAACTTTAGTTATTATTAGGTTTCCCATGTCCAGAAGGATAGACATTACATGCAAGACTTTTTTGACGTGGCTACGTATAATAAATCTATGAACGCCAGCGGCATACACGAAAACGTTGACGTTATTGTCCGGTAACGCTCATTGTCCCGTTACGCTGGTAGTCACGTTAAACTATCGTCCGTAAACAAAGTTTACAGACAACCAACTTTTTTTAATACACATAAATATGTAGCTTTTAAATCTAATGAGTTAACTATGTTGTCAGAATTCGCATACATAGTGGTAGGTGTCACAGCCCAGCGGTTTCCTGGCCATTTCCGGAGGGCAGGCGTGAGTAGACGCCTTCTATTGTGTGCGCACACACGTATGAATCCAATATTAGGTGTTAGACACTTGGAAATAGCATTGTGAGTTTAGCAAGGAGATTAAAGAATTCAAACATTGAAAATTTTACGATAAGCTAGTGCGAATCATATGCTCTACAAAGCGAGCAAGTGAACAGCGGACTCTCTATCGTACCTACAGTGGACTTTTACAGACCTAGACAGAAAAAAGGATGAAAGTAGACTACTATTAGCTGGCTTTCACTTTCAAAGTGATTACTTTACATCACTGCATCATACATACAATCGAGCTGCTCTTTAACAGATTATAAAATCAAGGTTCAAATGAACATTATCGGTCACCTTTTCGGTCACGGTTAATAGCTCGACAATAACGGGAAATGCATCCGCAATTGCTGCATTATTATTATGAAATCATTATACCATTGCCATGATAATGAGACGGAATGATTCATTTCATATAAACTGAACACGATCGATGAGAGTATATTTTTAGTATAGAGACTGCACATACAATCGTATAAATATTTTTTGGATGAAACAAACTATGCGATTTGGGCCGGGTAGTATTCAGAAAGATGGATAACTTAGAGTAAATGTTAATTATAGTAGTAAATGGATCAAATCAAATCAAAATCAAAAATATTTTATTCAAAATTAACATGTAGTTTTTTACAAGGTTTGGAGACTCTTCTGGTGAGTTTGATAAACCTGTGTTAGAAGAGCCCCCTCCTATTCTCAATGGTCTATCTTAGATACAGCAATGTTATGTTAGTATAGGTACTATAAATGGATGATAGTAATAGACACATATTCAATTTATATTCATGTAAATGAAAATCCCATACAACTATTTGAGCATGATACATCTTATGAGTAATCAAAGCGTAATTAATTCAGTTAAGTAACACGGTGCCTTATTGGTCGGAATATGAATGATTTGCCCTACGGATGCCCATAAGCGGCGCGTGTCGTTGACAGCTGTCATTCAGTTCAATGAGGCGATTGCGCCGGCGCTTGACGCTCGTAACATGATAGAAATAAACATGGGGAGAGCATGATTGAGTACACGGGAACTTACTCTTTGCATAGGTATCTCAATAATTGATTAATTCAGGCGTTGCGGAACTTTGCGGAAATCCATAAATATTAGTAAATAGTATAAATATATTTAGTAACAAATCCGCTTAACTTCAAAACAAAGGTCTTAATTAACTTAAGTCTAGTTTAGAATTTTAGTATCTAGCGCCGCTACTACCGCTACTAGCTACCAAAGCGCCGAAAACAGAAAACCCAAGTCAGGACTCGAGAGGCGAAACACGTGTCGGCGAAATAGGTATCTCAAAATATAATGCAGAATTTTATGTCTATAGGCCTGTGTCATAAGTAAAGTTATCTGAACAAAACGAATATATTGTTATTTGAGTCCAATACTTTTAACCAAAGGTATGTTTTTAAGTAGAAATGAAAATATGTGATGTCACCTGATTGATTTAATTTTCAAGGAAAACTAGATACGTGCCCGAACGCAATGCAAATAATGAATCAGGCTGTCGTAAAGATAACCTGTTCCGTACAGTTAACGCGATATAGTGTGACAAACATGATTCGGTCGTCAAACACGAAATCGTAAACGAGAATGGAGCAAATAGGTAATGACGAGAAATAAAGACAGAGGTATATTCTAGTCGTGTTTTAAAAAAAAACTGTATTTAAAGCTGTCGATGCAGACTCTAATGAGGCAGACGTCATTGATAAAGAGACCACAAATAGTATAATGAATCTCGCAGGTATTGCGGAGGCATGCGCATGAGTCATCATCCATTGACATTCTGGACGGGTATTCACATAGTACCACAATGGTTTCCTTCCACTAACAGAATTGAAAAAGAGTTTGTAAAATTAGCAAAGATAATGTTTTGGAAGGCATATTCTGAACTTAATATTTATTACAGATTGATTTTTGAAACTTCCCTATAATTATAATAATAATGACAATGAGCATAAAAGTTAAATTACCAATATCTCAAAAATATTAAGCTCAGTCAATCAGTATGTTTATTTATACAACGAGCGGCATGTTGATTAAATATTTACAACAATAAAGTGAATGAAATACGGAAAACGTATTCTGCACTTCCTCCAACGCCGTTTTAGCGTGGTTAGCTATTTGCGGAGCGTGTAGGTCTGCTTTGAGGATTACATCATGTCATGTATTAGGCTATTACCGCAGTATCTGGGCTATGTTACCATGAGCCGTGATTTCAATCAACCATGGCAAAATTGGCAAATCATTATATCGATCACGATAACGACTTTGCTTTAGATCTTTACAGCACAAAGTTACAAGAACAAATTCCAGCGGAACCATGAGTAGATATCTATTGACATTGGAAGGACATTTTTCAGAAAGCTGCACAACAGCCGCCATCGTCCTGTAAAATTTTAACATTAACTACATATCGCTTTTCGGCTTTGTCAGCCTACATTGATCGGGTGAGTCAACTCAGGTAATCTTCAATTTCCTACATTATTGCCAGGAGCTAAGCCATATTTTACACCACAACCTTAAGCTGACGAACTCATGTTTGATTTTTAAGGCTTCACGCTATAATAGGTAATGAACCTTAACGGTGCATTTATGGTTAGTGAAATGTTTGCATTGTTCTCTTCGGGCATTACGGTTTTAGGAATAATTTCCATCCAAAATGCATTTTCTCTCCACTCTCCCTTTTATTTGAGTCAGCCGACTTAAATCGGCAAACAGAATAGTGCCCTTCTCCCTTTACGTGTTATTTCAGTGAGGTGCAATCTATAATTTGATACGTTTTCTTAATTTTTCTATAGAGACGAATGCACGCGAAAGTGAAAATCGATTCTCATATCGTGTTCAAGCTACGATTGAATTATGCAATGAGTAGGAAATGGAGCACGTAGCTGATCTCGATACCGAACAGCGGAACGCAGGCGCGGTTGTCATTGAGACATACTTAGTTTTATCAACTTCTCTGAAAATTTGCATAAAGTCATGATTGACTTGACAAAGCTTCTAATGGACTAAAAGGAAAAATCACAATTTATATTGAGCTTTGATAACAATGGCATAAAATATTAAAGAAGCAAAGGTCGTAGATGTCGTGATGATAAATACTAAGGAGACTACAAATAAGGATATTTTGAGGTAAATAATATTTTAAGAGTTATTCCCCGAGTTCAATTTAAAAAAAGACACCGAGGCACAAGGATAAATAAATAGCACATAATTTTATTTCATGATGTCATCTGGTCTAATTCAGTCAAGTGCACAATCTTCATTTAACCACTTATCTCGTGAATTTATTTCAATGAGTATATATCCTGTTTGTGAATATCAGTAATCTTTTAATCATTTGCTGTTAGTTACTTATCTTGGTGGAGCGTTTGTACATAATACAGAAATCTGATATCAGAAAGAGTCACCTTTCTTTCCCGAATCCTATGTTAATCGAAAAAGGTTTGGCTTCACGAAGGAAAAACACATAGCAACTAATGATATTCTTAATAGGCATACCGATCAAGGCACGAAGGACCAGCTATCGGCCGATAACATACCTGTGTGTTCGACACAGTCGAGTTCGACCTTCGCACAAGAATGCGCCTGGCAACCAAAATTTGGTTTATTGTAGACCGCATTTCGGCAAATCATGAATACAAAACATAGTTTGCTTATTCGAGGAATTTGTTTGGGAAACCATAATTCATACCCATCTTAAGTATAGCTTAGCTTACATAAAACTAACATCTTAAGTGGTAAAACATAGGTGTTGGTAAACCTTCGAATTCAACTGCCAAAGGGCAACCAGTGATCGATACTAAGATAACATTATCAAGGCGATAGTGGAATGCCACAATCAATATATTTAGAACTATGAACCATTTTTTTTTGTATAACATATTCGAATCAAACAAAGGAAAACAAATATATTGATAAAAGCCAGAGCATTATTTATAACTGGACAATCTGGATCGTCAAAAATAACGCTGTTACTTCTAGCACATTATAGTCTATAATTATGCAGCTGTGTATGCGTGGGAATAACAAAATAAAAGTCAAAATTTTGTAATTAATACACTAACATTTAATATAAGTGTATTTGAAGTAGATCACGGACATATGTTTTTTGTTTCCCATCAATTAGAAAAAATGGGTTGTATGTATTAATATGGTAATAATACTAACATTTTTATTAATTGCCAATCATTTTTATTAAATATGTGAAGCATTTATAAAGCAGTGGGCCTAGGAAAGAACCCTGAAGCGGATTTGCATGACTGCAATTTTAACGGTATATTTACTTGACATTATGGTCGACCAATCTTTGTTATAGCTTTGAAATTTGCATTACAAATTGTACTCTACTAGTGTTGTTAAAAAAATAATCAAAGTTTAGCTCAAAATTGTATACGATACTTGACGTGCGTGACTGCAAGCCGTAAATTATTGCATATTTGGTTAAGAAATTACAAGAGTAACCAAACTATCATACCCGATTAAGAACAAAACGGAACTTCGCAACTGAATACAAATCAATTCAAGTCTGCTGCACTGTGCAGCATTTGTTTTGGAAATGCAGCGAAACAGATCTGCGTTGCAGTTGTCACAATATGGTTGTCTCAGCCGTGGCCAAAGAGCACAGAACGGCTGCACAATCAATACGGAGTGCGACGACCCATGCCGCGGCGTAGGGCTTCCAAAGCTGCAGGCTGGTTTTCTGATATCCACCTGTCTTTATAAGGTTTCTTGTGCAGCAGACCATAACGCAGGTTATGTGTTTTGTTGCAACAAGATTACGGTTGTATTACCTGCTCTATTTCTATATCTCTTGTCGTTTAAGGGTAAGTGCACAACTACGCACAGACGCATTATGTAGTGTATAGTGCACAATAAAACAATCTTTGTAATGATAGCACTGTACAATTCGAGGAAACTTATCGATATATTTCGAAGAACCATAGAGGTGTAAAGGATGAATACACAGACGCGATAAAAGCCTCTGACCTTCAGTTAAAGGTGATCGCCCTGCCACAAAGGAAGGCCTTACCTGTTACTAGATACTGGTATAAGCATAGAAGGTATAAGTGCAAACGGACTTCTATTAATCATTTCGCGCAAAAAACTACTCTACAATGAAGTCAATTTTCACGTAGATAAAAACTGCTATTTGTTGAGGCTCAATTTGAGGCATCATCACGTTATCAATTTGATTTTTCAACATTGAAACCCTTGTTCGAGCACATTTCGAAATTTTTCGGCCAGACGTCTGACAACCTAATAAATGCACGATACGTGATTTCCCATTGATTTATTGGATTATATGCCCGAGCGAGCATAGCATACAATTCATTTAGGGGTTTCTATTTTTGGTTTACTTTGGACAGGGGTGTGTTTAATTAAAAGCGTTCTTAAGGAAAACCTATAATCTAGGTATTGCTGCTCGAATGGCATGAACAAAACGCATCAGTTAACTACTATAAAGAACTTTACAATACTGCGGACACTCGCTCATAAAATGCCAAAATCTTAAATTATGAACCATTGTGTCCCAGACTAATAAAAATGCAAAGGCGACGTTCGTCCAAGAAACTGCCTTACTACTTACGTGACTTTATTATATGAAGAAATAATTCATTACTGTAGCGATAAAAATAAATTATCTGAGGTGGGAAAATCGCAGATAAAGTTCTGTTTCCAAATATTACAAAACAGCATACGTCGTAGGTAATTACAGAAGTGTGGCTAGTATTTCACGAAGCAAACATGTTTGATTTAGAAAAACATTGAGATAAAAAAAATGCGATAAAAGAATATACAACGAAACGGTTGGAGACAGCGCAGTGTGAATGAACTCAAATCCAGGGCTTATCGTACGGCGACTCTACCGGGTTGCGGAAACACTTTTAAATGCAAATATTTGTAAGGAAGGGCCAGTCTCGAAATATTTCACCAAATACATTTATTACAGAGCGTCTATCTTGTATCAACACAAACTATCAGATTGGAATCTAGACGCTAGACTGATTACAGTTTTATAAGCTTTACAAGTTGAAGCTAATAAACTCTAAGATGAATCGAGTCTGGAGTAGGAAACGCCACCCTCAGACAGTGGGTTCTTCGAAATGGTGGACCAAATGTAGCAGTTAGCCTGAATTGGCGAATGGAGCAAGTAGGAAGCCGTGGGAGGCAATGACGCGGTATAATAGAGGTTAAGATATGTGCCCCTGTGTAACGAGCATCGCGCCTGTTTGACGCAAGCACGCCATTCACACAAATTGGATGAGTTGTGAGATCACGCGTTATGGACGAAATGCAGATGGAAAGTAATAACAAACAATCAATCTACTCATAGCGCAAGCAATTGGACTTAATAACCATACAAAATCAGGAGCGAAATCGTTTTGAAGATCTATTAACAAATACACACGAGAGTTAATATCATGCATAAGAAGAGTGGTCTGGCTGGATTCAGATTAAGTAGGTCATCAATCTTCGCATTTCATTAATATCTTAATTTGTAGCTTTCCAGAGCAAGAATTATGTTCATTAGGAATTTATGATATCTTACTTAATACTATAGTAGAGTTATTTGGTCTTAGCTATGAACATGTTATAATTTAGTTTTCACTAAAGCGCTGAGTCTAATGTTTATAAAATAAACACAGAACGATGTTGTCGGATATTTATTAGTGTTCGTACTCGAAATGAAGGAGTAAAGAGAATGTAGAGTCCCAGAAAATTATTAAACTTGATAGTTAGATATACATAGACATTTTGTCGAATATGTCGTTAGCCATCTGAACAAACCTTAGGAGGTCACGCACAGTACAACTTAAACTTGTCGGAAATCTCGAGCGTGACTTTTTACAACGACAATACAAAAGAAAGAGTCTAAAGTTGGGTAACTACAATGGTGGCACATGGAATGCAGTCTTGCCTGTTCCTTAGAATCGTTGTATCATTACTATAAGAGCAGTAAGTTGATTTGCTAATGCGCTATTTATCCGAACAGAAATAGTAAAATAGTAACGTCCGTAGAACTAGACAGGTTTGAGAAGTAAATACTGTTATTGATTAATAAGCAAGGTTTCGTTGACTGATTTACAGAAAAAGATCTCAACAAAAACATTTGTGACAAAATATTTTTGTGATGAGTAAAATAAAACAATGGTAATGTAACAGGTAACTTCGTATAGCAACAATTCTGCGAATTCATTATTATTCAAACCCAGCCTGACTTACAAAGTTATGGAATGAAATTATGTTTTAGCACCGCCCTCTTCCCTGGGCTGTCTAAGCTGGGTGTGGTTGAAACTAGGCCAGGCTTGCCACCTACCGCTATAAATAGCCCTGTTCTTTCTAATAGACAGATAGGCAATGCTAAGTATAAGCTTGGACTCGCAAAAGGAAGGTACTGTTTTGGAAAATAGCAAAGGATTTCAACCGTTGAAAGTTAAACAGTACCTAGGCTTGTTCAAATAGAACGATTCAATCTAACTCGTTTAGCCAAACGAATGATCTAAACTTTGATTATTTAAGTAAATAATCACATGATCTAAACATTGAGGACGCGTTTGACGTGCATAGAATAGAAACCTATTTCTTCTTGCAACAATGCATTTTAGACGCGAGTAAAGATTGAAATTTAAAATATTCTCTCACGGTAAGAAATTGTATTGACAAGAACAACCTGTTTAAACCTATTATATCATCTACCCCAGGCCATGACAGACCTGTTCCATACATGAGTCAGTCTAATCGGTATAAGTTCTACTTATCACGTACTCTACGCAAAAAGTTTCGACAAATTAATGGTTGTAGTAATTTAATAGAGGCCATATAAAGTTTTTTGTCACTAAGTAGGTGTAAGTCGAGTTTTTTTGGTAATTGATTTCATAATCATCATGGTAGTTCGGTGATGGTATTAGATATATCTTTAACGATTTAAAAACTCTTGACACCAGAGCAGCTTGGATTACAGCTTGAATTACTAAGTCGAAATCTGTTTTCAGAGCTTGAGAAGATCAGATGCGAAAACCGAGTTAATGTCGCAACGATAACCGCTGATTCATATCCATCTACTAATATTTACGGTCATTGTTTGCTCCAAAGTAACAGCAAAACAGCGGATAAACTTCTCAGACTTTGAACGTGGACTGAATCAATTCATGGCTTTCACAAACTTGGTGCATCAAGCTGAAGTAGTTGAACAACAAGCCGTAGACTATCGTGTGTTTGAACAGTTTTGTGAGTGCATTTGCCGTTCTAAATAGCGTGGACCGGAGTACGGATGGCAAAGTTAATGAACTACGTTCTGTTGTGATTGGAGTTTCCGTGGAAATTCTAGTGTTTCCGAAATGATTGTTTATTAAATTTCAAGTAGAACTGTGTTTTGATTTTGTTATGACTTCTATGAATGGATCGGGTTGATTAGCAGATGGATTTAGTGAACGTATAGGTTGAAAGCTAAATATGTAGTTAATGTTAGGACATTCGAGAAGCCCTTCGCCCAGCTTTTATTTTTCAATCGTGTTAAATCTGATGTATTCCGAAAAATATTTTGTTTTTTTACTAGCGTGGCCCGGATAGCGGCACCTCTACTAGATGCGTATTGCGTACTACATACGTACGTCCTATCGTAGTACTAAGCATACGTTAATATGCGTACACGTAGTACTACGAACTTTACTGCATCGTGCGTTGAAAATCAAGGAGACTTCTAATTTATCTGTGTACTCAACACAGCATTATCAACCATATCAGTTATTATCGATAAAAAATAACATGCTCTGCTCAGGGGCAGATGTAGGCTAGGCAGGGTGAGGCGTTTATTACTTCCTAGACAGACAAGCTTGAGTTTTTCATTACATAAGCCCACATCGACCTGTTGTTGGGTATAAGTCTCCTCCCTAGCTTGCCACTCTTTCCAGTCCATTTTTTTTAAACAATGAGAAAATGCAGTTTACGCTTCCCCTCCGGCCCGGGGAGGGCCGTAGAGGTATGTCGGGGTCACCACCAGGTTAATAGCAGATGCTAGTAACTGGTAGAATACCGACTAAAAACCCATTGACATTCCTTAAATCATCTTAGTGCTAATGCGTCGTCAAACCACTCATCACCAGACGATAGGTTCGACGGCGCATCATCAATTGACAGGGTCAGGGGTCCCGGCCGGATTCGACCGCGGTCACTCTTTTCAATCCTGCGCCAAATTAATACAGCTAAATCCAGGTTCTTCAACGATGTCGTCCGACCATCAGGCTGGTGGTCTGCCCACTGGTCTTCGCCCCTCGCGTATATGTACAATATTGAGTACGCCAAGTTAAGAGCTCAGTTTTTTGAGAATATTCAGTAAATACATAACTGCTAGGATACTACTAGATGAAGCTATTATTATAACTACATAGCACATCATGACGATGTTTTTATATTGAGTTCTATCAAAGTATTTTATTTTGGCAAAGCCGACCGTTTTTCGCGAATTAAAAACACATTCGTTTGAACCTTACATAGATTTTAATACTTTTTTTTTAAACATAGGTAGGGATTGACGTGTTTGCAGTTACCGATACGAAATATCGATGGAACACAATAGTTATCAAATAGGGCTGATAAGAGATAGATTAATGTGTATCTACGTAGAGGTAGGTATGACGTTTCTATGCAATCAATAATGAAAAATAATACAATAATCGGTTCTTTTAAATGAAAGTTACAAATTCAATGAATCACAAAACCTATCTAAAGCTTCCCAACTATGTAATATTCCAAAATCAAATATTGAGTATGTAGGTACCTATTAACCTTAAAACTATAGCATTTATTTTGATGAAATCTTCATTTCGTCATCAAACCAATGAAATGCTGAGTTCAATCAGTGGATCATAAGTGTTTTAGTAGAATCAATATGACGACCTTGATTTCATTCTACTTATTGTCACAGAATAATGTTATTGTTTGTTTGGATCTCAGAGAGAATATAAAGCACGCCTGATAATGTATGAACCATGAAGCATATATGTATGTACATAATATGAAGTTATGAACTAAAGCGTGCCTTTTCCAGGTTATACAGGATGTCCCTAAATTCAACGATAAGCGGGTAGTGGATGGTGGGTCTGGTCGTGCGTGACCACTCCAGAAAATAAAAGTTTTTTTTTTATTACAGTACCTATAATTTATTTTACTGGCATTCTGGTATTTTTAAGTGTTGTGGTGAATAACAGATATATTACATAGATAATAACAGATATTTTAATATTATTATCAACAACAACCATGTCTAGTCTATATAAACAACTTATTTTCCCATCGCTAAAATCAAACAATGGGTATGAATTTTGGCCTATGATTCTCATTTCATTTTCTTAATTATTTGTATGAGTCTAGCGGTCGACTCTCATCCAGGGGTGTAGAGTAAGAAGTATCGTGACATAGTGTAAGATTTATATTAAATAATTAACTAACATTATGTGCTCTTTAAATATTAAAGTTGTTTATGTATCTATACG
This sequence comes from Lobophora halterata, assembly GCA_932526365.1. Classification (NCBI taxonomy): domain Eukaryota; kingdom Metazoa; phylum Arthropoda; class Insecta; order Lepidoptera; family Geometridae; genus Lobophora; species Lobophora halterata. Next base: position 8,959,664 of record OW052012.1, read on the forward strand.
AATTATGTATTGCCATAAATTGTATATGAATTTTAATGGGTGTCCGTACTACATATTAATTTAGCCTGTTTCTAAGAGCGCTCTATAGCGATTTGTTTCTCTGTGGTTTGGATGGTGATGGTGTCATTGCAGTGGACAGGGCGAGGCAACAGATACATATTTTGTAGGTAGGTAGGTATATATTCATTGATAATACATATTATTGTTTTAATATACAGTGATTCACAATCACTATGAAGATATTTATGTGGGCCCAGCAGTGCACTGCTGTTGGATGATGTTAATATTGATTATGCAGGTATTTAACTAAAAAAATGTTTTATTTAAGTAATTAATTACGTGGATAGTCAAAACAATGTTTATTAGCTGGAAAAAGACTTTTTATCACAATTGATGTATTTTAATAACACGCTGTTGAAGTCACGTGTAGCAGCTAGTTAGTTTTATAATGACAAGTGAATAGGGATGCAAAAGATACATCGATGTTTTTGAAACATCGATAAATAGTTTATAAACATCAATGTTTTTAACATCGATATTTCACTTTTAAAACATTGGTGTTCTAACATCGATATTTTTTTATGAACGATGTTGCATCCCTACAAGTGAATGGGAAATTGTTCATCTTAATAACATGTTAATATTAAGGGGCATCCTCAAATCCGAATTCCATACAAAAATGTTTCGGACAAATACTCAAAAAGTACGCCGTATTATAGTAATTTCTACACACTATTCGTTTCCTCTATGTTTTTTGATTTCGTGAACAAAAAAGTGAAAGGTTTCATACTTTAATTTAGATTTTATACGTGTTTTTAAGTTAGTAGGGTTAATTTTAAAACACGTATAAATTAAAGTATGAAACCTTTCACTTTTTTTAATTCGGATTTGAGGATTACCCTTAAGAGGCTATGTGAAAATTTGGAGTCGCTGCGTTTCATTATTACTCGGTAACGGTACAGTTTACAAACTTGATGTTAATACAGTCGTTACTTGAGGATATAATCTAAATAAATGTAAGACAGAAACACGATTGGTGAAACTTTTCTCGTATGATTTATTTTTTGAAATAGGCCCTCTTAAAATCTGATTTACATCCATCCTCCGAATTTAGAGAATATATACGGTTTATTTTTATACTATTGAGTGAGTAATCACAGAACTTAGATAAATGTAAAAGGATTTTTTTATAAATTCAGTACTTTTCAAACAATACGATGTTTTATCATTTGTCGCTTACGTCCCTTACTTTTGAGCGACAAAAATCTATATCTAACCTCTTCCCTCGAGGTAAGGTGTCTAATTGCGCTATCACTGTCTGACAATTCGGCAGCTGTCATTTCTGACGGTTTCACATATCCTCTTAAGTGGAAATACTGATGAAAATCATCTCCCTGCATTAATGTTTCACTACAGGCATAGAAGAAAGACACTACTACTATATATATATATATATATAAGTAATGGGTCTCGGCTATCGCATAAACAAAAACTAACCTAATCCTACTAATATTATAAACGCGAAACTTTGTAAGGATGGATGGATGGATGTTTGTTCCTCTTTCACGTAAAAACTAAAATGAATGGATTTTAATGAAACTTTACAATAATATAGCTCATACATCAGAATAACACATAGGCTACAATTTATAGAGATACCTGCGCAGGCGAAGTCGCGGGCACCAGTTAGTATGTATATATATTGGTGTTATAAGTTATAACTCATATTTCTAGTTACTACATTTTTAAATCTTATGACCATGGCCTGATTCAGCCCTACCCATAGCGTTATAAAAATTACATGACACATCTAATCTAAAAACAAATAGCGTAGGGTTTAGATTAGATACTAGTTATACAAACATTTTGAAATTCAGGTTAACTTAAAAAATACCGAGTGGAGAATACACTTTTTAAACAAGCTGCTGACTATGGCTTTTTTATGTTATCAAGTGGGGAGACTAGGCGCTCTCTTAATGGTAAGAGATCACCCGCCTCATAACCATAACCATGCTACATAGGGCTTTCATTCCCATAGTCCAGTGCTTCACCACTATAGCACTTGTTCACCTTGACACATTTTGATGATCAGTCTCGAAAGCCCAGAAATTTCACTAGCTACAGTACCAACTGAAACACAGTAATGCTAACACATTACTGCTTTGCAACAGAATATTTGGCCCTGTGTTGGTACACAGTAGAGCCAAAGAGATTTAGGCGCGTGAGTTATTTAGAGTGATTTAGGTTTGAGGCAAACTGCTAGTTGATGAGCCTTTCTAGTATGCATTCACACTTCTTGACATCATTCCCTTGAAATTCCAAGTTGAATTAGAATTAGAATTTATTTATTTCGCAATCATGTACATTTGAAAAAGGTCTTAACTAGTTTCATATAGTATTTACATGAGCCCTGTTATAGTTGCAGCAGTCAATCAGTCAGGTTGATTATAAGGGCGCCTACTAATGAGAGGCATGACAAAGCGCCACTGTGGGGCATCTAAATATTGTATGAAAACTAGTAGAAGCACCAATGTGGTGCCACCGTGGCACTTCCTCACGCCTCTAATTTAAAAGCACCCTTAGTGTGACGAACCTATCGTAAAAGCTATTTTAATTCAATTTCTTTCAAGAGTAATCTATTCGAGTTTGGATTCAATTGGCTTCAATGATGAAGCCACTTCAGAATGATTGACGTTAGAATAAATGTATGGATTGATTGATTTGTTTTATAAATAAATAATTAAGGCCATGTTTCAGGTACATATTGGATTGTTTTAGATTAGGAACTTTATTTTATTTATTCTTCGTGTTTGGCTCCACACATATTAATGCATATTTAGCCAGTGTCAAGTAAATTAACACAATGTGGTCAAGTTATTAAATATACATGTTTTATTGAATTATTGTAAAAATTATATAAAAAATTATTCAGTCAAAATCACTAAAAATGTAAAATTGATTAGGAACTTACTCTTCAACAGCCCTACTTGTGTATTTGTTAATGCTTCTGGGTAGATTTATTACACATTACAAACAATAATAGTTATGTAGACTTGACTCGTATTTAGTCGCTAAAGAGTGGATGTCCTATCATAAAATAACTGATGCCTTCCTCGGCACTTCTGTAATTTCCCAAAAAAATAACTTTTGTCCTGACGGAAAGTAACTCATAATATCAAGTAGAATATGAGATGCTAATAGCAATCAATAGGCCAAGAGTAACATACCTTGCGAAAGGCAAACAGCTCATTCTGCAGCTTCTGCCTTTCAGCAGAGGGCTGCTGGCCCTTGCCTCGTATGAACTTTAGCATCCTTCCAGCCTGCAACAGAACAAACACTTAGCACTGACCACAAACACCAGTACACAGTGCTAGGATTCTAGGTTGCTAGCCCCACCATTGTTTCATTCTAAGCTCGCAAACTCGCGGCAGTAGTACACCAACCGGCTCCTGCCAACCGACTAGTGACTGATTCAAGTAGGCCGGTGACTCCGCGACACCCCCGCACACTGATTATCGCGCGGCTCTCTCAGAATCGAGCGATAGCCGGCTAACAGATAACACTATCTTTCAACAACCGTTTAAACCCAAAAAACTTGCAATATGTTATAAAACTGTAGGTGCTTTAGGTTCCAAGCTGAACAGAGTTTGAGACAACGCCTGTCCGATTAGTTTACAATAGGTAAATTCCAGGTTACCTTACGGTCGGGTGGAAGGTGAAATGCAATGCTACGTACCGATAGACGACAGTTTTGAGAAGTTTTATTGATAAAATCCAAAATTAGAGAGATGACAGACGATTCACAACGGGTTTCAATAAACACACAAACATGAAAACTACTACAAAGTACAAATTCACGGACGCACGCACGCACACCACACGCACACTAACGCTGTCCGATGACGTGCTTGACATTTCGTAATAATAAAATGTTGCCAGTAAAACTTGAGCCTCTCCCTATAACTACATATTTTTACTTTCATTTAACGAGATCTATTGTGACTATCCATAGGAAGTTGTAAAATTATCAAAATTTTTAAGAAAATAAAATTAACAAACTAGTTTCTATCAATTCACGAAGCGAATCATTAAAGAGGACGCTGATTAGCAAAACAGTGTCAGTTCGATATTGTATAATCATTTTATGTTATGTTTATGAAATTAAGATTTTGATTTGATTTAAAATTAAAAACTGAAAAGAAGCTATTATATAAAAGATATTCCGAGTGAGTATATTATCTGGGATTTTTTTTTAATATTGTTACAAATCTATTTACCATATTTTTAGGAAATCTCTTTAAACTGGCAATATTAAAATTTTTCGTTCAAAAATCATAGTCGCTTGGTGTTGTTGACCACAGATCAAAATAAAAGAATTACAACCAAAGAGAATATAACCACTACGTTTATTACAACGCTAAAAAATTATTACTCTTGTTCTTGTAATTTTGTAAAAAATGTTAATATACTTATTACCTAGGTATGCATGTACTTTAATATTTATTATTTATAAAGTTTTGAAGTTTTTGACAAAAAAGGGAAATTTTAAATAAATTCTAGTTTATAGCACATTCTAAAGATTGTAGGTGTGGTACATAATATTACTTATTCTTTGGTGTAGGTAGGTACCTACAGCCTACACTTCATAGTAAGTAGGTACCTACTCTGATAAATCTGTGGCACACTTTGAACTTGATTATTATACAAGTACCTAGGTACCTGTATGTAGGTAAATCCTGGAAATATATTTCTAAGAGAATAACTCAAGAGTTCAGCTCTGATTATGGTGGAAAACGCACTATCCATCGGTTCTCCTAGGGCACTGAGATTCCTGAACTCATCCCTGCATTGCACAGGTCACCTCAGACGAAGGATGTCCTTTGTTCCAGGACATCCTTTCCTCCTCCTTAGGAGACTAGAGAAGGTCCGCCACAGCGGACACTCGCCGACAGGCCGCGGAAGATTCCAAACCCGGGTTCCCGCAACCTATTACCAAAGCGATTGTGACGAGAACACGATGAGTTTTTAGTCGGTGCCTATTCTGCCTTCTGGCGGTGAGTCCGACATACCTACCATTCGGCCTTCCCCAGACGGAAGGATGCGTAAATGCATTTTCCAATATAGGTATTGCCGAAATATAAAAAAAGGGCACTGGGATTCCTCGAGCCGGCCCTGTCTTGTCTGGTCGTGGGCGGGCGTTGCCATAGCTACCAACATCGATTGACATGGCGGGCGCATCTTGCAACCTGCACAACATGGACCTAATAAAGCTTGGACGGAGAACGTTATGTTATCACTTTGTGCAAGCTAGAGATTTAAAGTTGTTAGAAAATATTGTGTTAGATCGTATGTGGATTTATAGAAGCTACAAATAAATAAAAAAATATTTTGGACAATTCGCACAATCGCCATCTAGCCCCAAAATAAGTAGAGTTTGTACTATGGGAACCAGATAAAAGATAGAATACATACTTTTATCTGGTTTAAATACTTCATCAGGTACATGGGATACATAGAAAACACCCAGACTCAAAACAAATACCGATGTTCATTACACAAATGTTTGTCCTGATGCGGGAATCGAACCCGCGACACCGGCGTGGCAGTCCTACACTTGCCGCTCGACCATCTATGTCGTCATAAAATAGTAAATGGGTAGTGCATTTCTTGTTATGCTATGGTACAAAAAAGGGTACAGAGTAGTAATTAGGTGCAATTCTCTCACTTTTGTGGCCATTTAAAGGCGTATTCCTAGTGCTAGCAAAGAATAGGTAAAATTACGTACCCATAGTTGACTAGTCAACCATAATAGAACTTCCTACTAAAGGTAGTATGTCGACGAAATAATAGTAGTCAAATACGAATGACCATCAACCACATCCACTTATACCTAACCTGCCTGATTATTTTTATGAGAATAATTATCCAAATAGGTACTAGACAAGGACTCCAAAGCAGCGAGAGTAAAGTTAAATTAAAAACACAAGGATTAACTAACACGATACTTCCGAATTTTTTTTTACAAATTATTCTGTTTTTACGAGTCTCAAAAATGACACGAAATTGCCTTGAACACTTTGAGAAGTTATTTCTATCCCGCCCAGCGCCTGATGGAATTTAATTTCGTTTCGCTTGTGATCTCTGAGATGCTTAGAATGATTCCCCTTTTTCAAGAAACGCCTGGCTATGATAAAATAATTTGAATCATCAAAATCTTTGGAAATATTATTTTTAAAACGATGCTAGAAAATATATCAGGATTTTTTATGTCTATTATATTTTTGCGCGTATACGTATACGGGTGGATTGGTACTCGCGAAACTTCAAAAGCCCAACACGCGTATACCGCCGTTTACGCTCGGTTATTACTAGCAAGTTTCAGTAGCATGAGGCGTCTCTGCGCGCGCGAAAGCGAGCGTTGTCGCGCGTACACGCGCTGCAAAAAACAACACACGAGCGCCAAATTCGTTCGGTTATTCCGCTAATCTGAAACCGCTCTTACCAACTCGTACAGATGCTACATTCGTAAAATGCCACACGGCCAAATGACAAATTCGATAATGCCACATTGTAACAGTTGGTTAAAACAGAACCCTTCCTTGGCAGTCGGGTAAAAAGGACAGTTTATAAAAATTACTTATTCGTAAAAGACATACGAGTAGATAAGAAACGTGTAGGAGTCTTGAAACTCTGGATATCTATGAATTAATTTACAACTTCAATTCTTTTTTAAAACTGAATAGTAGGTAGAGTTTATTTGCATAGAAGGGCGGGCCATTTCGTGTCCAAAAAGAATGAGATAAATTATGATGTAGCCAGCGATTTGGCTCCGCGCCAGCACTGAAAGTGTTATCTGAGCGGTTTTACTGTTATCTAGAAACTTTTGCTTTAGCTACGGACTACATTTATCATCTGAACAATTTACTTGAATGTCGTTCAAAAACCGAATAAATATAGGTACTTATTATAAATAAATAAAATAAATAAGCCTTTTATTCAGACATTTTTTAACAATTTCTAATTATTGATAGATAAGATTTCATTATTATTATTAATATTACCTAACTAATCCCTATCCTTATCTATACACCGGCATGGTTTGTCTTTGTGCCCCTTGGCATAGACCTCCCCCAACTCCCTCCATCCATTGCTGTCCTTGTCCAGTGTTTCCCACCTACAGCTTCTATATCGTCTCGCCATCGCTTGACTTGCCTTCCTCTCTTCCTTTTCCCTATTCTTTAGTTTTATTTTTCCCTATTTTTTCTTCCCTATTATTAGAATAGAGAATAGAATAGAGAATAGGTACTTATTATGAGAATTAAGTATGTACTTACTTACTTAATTGTGTATTAATTGTTTTGCTTTTTGCAGCGCATACGCGCAAAAAACAAAACACGCGTATACACGCGAGACAAGCCTCACATATGTTATAGGTGTAGAAATATTTAATTGCGTGATATTCGAGCAGTTCTAAACGCACTATTTTTTAAGTAACCTACTCACATTTACTTTCGTCTGCGTTAACACAAAAAAAAATCTTTTGAAGTTCAGCTGACGACGCAAAGTAAAAAACATCCAGAAACATAAAAACAAAAATTGTAAAGGCTGTATTGTTTTCTTGAGGTAACAATAACTGAAGTCACGTTCGTATAGGCCACTGAGTCACTATATTTGTAGGGCACCCTTTAAACATCAAATATTCATACATTTCGCAAAGCTATCGCTTAGGGCGCTGTTCTGTAGGTTACGGTGTTTCAGGTAGTTTTTACTTAGGCTTGATCTTTTGGCGACAAAGTTTCTAGTTTGCTCAACAAAGATGTAGAGTAGACTCTACCATATTAACATTGTAAATTATTACTAACTAGTTGACACTCGCAACTTTTTTGCGTTGCGATTATTCAAAATTCCTTACACTTTCAACTCTTGCCGAACACACCCTCCAAATTCAAGTGTTTAGGTTCAGTGGTTTGGCCTGTGCGTTCTGTCAGTCATTTAGCCAGACAGGTCCTTGCCTTTTATATTTAGACAGATAGATTTATAGAGTGACTTGCTGACACCCACAACTTCGTTTGCGTGGCGTTCCTTTCAATAATTTCAATAATCCTTTCTAATATGCCCTTCAAATATACCCTTACAATTTCAAGTCTATATTCAATAGTGTGGGCTTTGCGTTGTCTGTAAGTCCGTCAGTCAGTCACGACCAAGCCTTTGTATAAAAATATTGATGAATTTAAGCAATTATATAATATTGATTCGAATTAGTTAAAAGACATACCTATGAAATAAAAAGTTTTACTTTTACAAAAAGTCGCTAACGTAACTATGAGTAGGTATTCATCCACTTGTACATAACATCGGGTTCAAGCTTTGCTAAATCTAAGCTTTTCATGATTCACTTAACAGTAAATTTAATACTTAGTAGAGATCTCTCTATCAGTCACGTTTTCAAGAAAATAAGCTGAGTCACGGCGATGAAAACACTCTACATGTCGGGCAAATCAACGTATTCCATGAAATACATAATGAGCAGCAATGATTCAGATTGTAACAAAGCTCGTGCTATGTTTTGTTGTGTCCAAACAATGCTTTTATACGTAATTCTTTACGTTACCATAAAGCGTCGATGAGACATGGCTTTTACACGCTACAAGGCGGCGAGTTCACTTGTAGCGTGTAAATTCGCCCAGTGTCATCGGCTTTTTTACAATCTGCTTGTTGACAATCCCTCCCGAAAGCTAACTCGCTCACACGCTAGCTTTTAAACTCGCCGACAAGCAGCTTGTAAAAAAGCGTTAGTTCGGTTTCAGATTAGCGGATTAATAGAGCAGATTCGCCGCTCATGTTTTCGTTATTTGTTTGTCGTGAAACTCGTGACTCGTGAAACTTCAAAAGCGTTTTGCGCGTACACGCGCTGCTAAAACGCTTTTGAAGTTTCACGAGAGTTTTTTTTTCGTTACAGTTTGCGAGTCATAAACTGAACTAATAATGTGATTGTCAAGTAATAAGTTCACCTAGAGTACTCGTAAAAAACTTCATGTAAGTATATATTTAAATCAGGTACACAAGTACCTCATATATGAGTATTTACCAAAGCATCTTTATCATCAACTTACCCTCTCCCAAAGCACGCCACTGAGCCTAATATTCGGCTCTAGTCCTCCACCCTCAGCCAGTTACAGTGCGAACATTTACTTAGTAACCGATCTAAAATGGAAATTGGTAACTCAGTAAGCAAGAATAAGAAGCCTGATCGCAGCGTGCAATTGAGTTTCCTCCGCAATTCGATATCTTCCGGTATGAAGTTACATTAACGAAGTGTTTGCCAGACGACTTTAAACCTAATTGCAAGCCGCTGATCGATTCGCTCATGCCTCATACCCTCGTCAACGCTCGTTAGATAAACTGTTTCGTAGCAAAAATAAAAGTTATCGCTATGAAAGAGGCGAGAAAGTTCGTAGAAGTGTACATTCAGCGTAGCGCTTCGTAGCACGCTGCTACGGTATGTGTTTTATGTATATGTAGATAGTATAGTAATTAGTTTTTTGTTTTATTCAATGATTTCTTCGATTTTAGTTCAAAAATAGACTTTAGTGCACCTTTAGCCAACGTTTCATATTTTAGTCTCACCCTCTATCCCAAGGTTGCCTGGAAGAGATCGCTGCTTAGCGATAAGGCCGCCCATTGTAGGTACATGCTCCTTAATTATTTTGTATATTTATCTTTAAGTTTCCTGGTACAATAAAGAGTTTTAATTCATTCATAGTGATGAGATGAGCCAGACGCTCTCCTGATGGTAAGAAATCATGCTTGATTATGACCAGAACAGTGCTACGAATCACATAAGGCGGTGCTACATTGCTAATAAAGCGCTCGTCCTTTTTGAGACATTTTGATGATCAGTCCCGAAAGCCCAGTAATTTCACTAGCTAAAGTGTTCTTCAAACAGGAACACAGTAATGCTCAACCTTGGTGGCAAAATATCTGGCTTGTCCGGCTCAAATCACTGCTGTGTCTTCTAGTTTTTCTAGTTTTCTTTCTTTCGCAGCAGACTACTCGCCAGTTCCAGGGTCTGCCTGTCTTCCCGTCTTCGCTGACATAATCAATTCTACGGCATACTCGCGTCCATGTTTTTAATATAACCGCAAACCGCCTGATTACGACGACTTCGCGAGATTGATTGAAATCTTTGAATTCAATGTAAATGTTGTTTACTTTCACAATTGCTTACAAAAGGACTTATTTTCAAAATAAGTTTCTTTGTAATGAAACAGTACCGTGGGTAGGTATATTTAAAGTTATCGTGAAATGCAGCTACTTGAAGCGAAGATAATTTTGAAAAATAGAAAAGAAATATTAGTAAAACGAATGCATAATTATTCAGAAAACTTATTTTTTTATAAAGTTTCTCTCTCTATTTCAGTTTGTAGAAATAAAAACACAATCAAAATACTTGTAGTTATCTAGGGGCTGTACTAGGTATTTATGTAGGTATTCATTCACGTTTACTGCCTAGATATAAATGCATACATCACCGTACGTGCATCCAATTTCACCGCCTCATGCGAACGGAAGACACGGAATGGGAGCCAGAGAGGCTACAGGCGATGACAAAAGTGAGATGTAGGTACAACATTCTACAAGTTAATTGTCTATTTTCAATATTGTAGTCCACCCAAATTGCCAGTGCTTGGCTCTGGCAGAGATAGAGACTGGTAGAAACTAAACTCAATCTGGTAGAACCAAAATCAATAGTGTCCAAACCATTTATCAGTGGTTTTTAGGCATGAGTAGAAAAAAAAGCGATAAAACTTCAATCAAATCATTTTTAATTCCCCTATCCGTAGAAAGAAAATAAAGTGGCAAAGAAAATACCGGTAGCAACAGCTGAAGAGTCATATTTCTATATTTTCGTTCGACTGCTGCTTACCTTTTGCCAAGGTAAAACCCAGGTTCAAACCCTGCAGTATTCGTAGATTTTAAAGTTTACGATTAATTAATAGTTTTATAATAAATTAGTTGACACCCCGTAACCCTTAGTTTGCGTTGTGAATAAAATTATTGTAAATTGCATTCTTAGTAGGTACGCGTCTACACTTCTTGACGAACATCGAAATTTCAAGCCTCCACGTCCAGTGGTTAGCCTGTGCGTTGACTGCCAGTCAGTCAGGACCAAGCCATATATACCTAGATTATATTTAGTTGTATAGTGATAATTTAATAGCTGTAACCCTAAAAAAAATTACTTTCACTACCACTTCTGTTCATGACATTCCAATAAACTCTGTTTGGTCGTTTTCCCACCGCCATCCATTGAAAGGAGCTCTATTCGAGTTGTTTTATGCTTGTTTTGTGTTATGCTGAATAAGTATTCAATGTAGTTGTGCTATTTCCAATTTGATTTCTCCTTATATACTATTTTATCTTTCTATAAATTAAAATACAGCTTGAACTACCTACTAATAAAAAAAATGTTATAATACTATTTACATGTACATACTAAAACAATATAAACTTACTTAAAAAAATAATCGAATGGATTAAAACATATATTAAATAACCCTTTCTAATAAGTCTGTTGTTGTTTCCACTAGAGGGCAACGTTCACAGAACGCTGGCGGCGGCAGTGCCACGTTGAATGGCAATGCCATCGCTGTGGAAAGTAAAAGCCAGTATTCTGGTAACGTGTAAAATCTCAGTGTAGCTTAAGTAAGTAAGTAAGTAAGTATTTATAAGATTTTTGTGTACTTTAATACTTACCTTAGTGAGGTAGGTACTACTAAGTTCCATATAAATAAAATATTTAATATTAAGTAAGTACCTCCTTATTTAAACCATCGTATGTTAACGTACATTAAAAGTTAGTAGTTATTTTCCTACCTTTCTATGTTTTTCTTTTTAGATTAATGATTTTTTGAGAGTCATGAGAATCTGAGATAGAACATAACTATTCAAACATCATCAATATCTGTTTCCGCCTTCCTTTAATAACTCTCGCTGAGACACTCTGTATCCGAGGTATAAATAAATAACATTTCCTGATGGAAAAATTATTTTAGCTTTGCTTGGAACTAGTATCATATTCAGTTACGAATTTGATGATATTAAAGATATTTATAATTCAGGATACCTGACGCAATTTGTTATAAAATTTTCACCTCTTCTGTACTTGCAAACAGAAAGTCCAAAAAATTTAATTACTTTTTGCTAAGACCAAACTGTTACCGGATCATTAAGCCTGGATGCAGGCTTTGTCAAGGGCTCTACACAACTCGTTAAATCAAGGACCCTCCGCCCCTGCATGTAGGACTGAGATCGGCTTTTCACTGGAAAAACTCGACTCTACTTTTTGTTTTAGTAGGTAAGGATTTATCGCCATTTCGGTGGATTTTTTTGGATAATTTGATGGTCAGGATCGACACACGGAGTCTAGGTATTTCTTTTAGTTTTAGTTGTCATCCTAGAATATATTTTCATTATAGTAAGCTACCTTTTTTGTTAGGTCACTGATCGACTCGCTAACCCACCTCTACCACTTCCACCACAAAATATATTATACCTTCCACTTACCTACTAAATTTCCTCGTTCCTAGCCCCTTTTTTTAATGTTAATAGATCTTCGTTAGACCACTATCACATGAAGGTCCTACTTCATCATAGTCATCATCTCAGCCAGGTAGTATCCACTGCTGGATATAGGCATCCTTTCGCTTTGGCCAGCCTCCACGATCATGTGCATCTCTCATCCAGGTACAATACGACGTATCTTGGAGAGTCTGAACATAGGCTAAATATTAAAAGATAAAATGTTTCATTGCTCTTTGATTAACTATCTTGCTATTTAAAATGTTCATAATAAAAATATACACATCAATAATACTAGTGACTCTGTGAGCTGTCTCTGTGATCTCGCGCGTCTAGTAGTAGTAATCCGTAGTAGTCGGTGTAGTAGAAGTAGTAGTAGTATTTATTTATTTATTTACCTATTTAATTGATAATTTCTCACTGTAATAAGTACCTAATAAAAAAAAATAACGTTTATTATCACAAAACAAACTGGTACATAGGTACTAAGTTACTAAGCTAATGCTTTTGGTCTTCAAAATGTATCGTCAGTAAGACTCATATATTACTCGATTACCTATTTCACTTACCTAACACACTCATATTAAGGGGGGAAAATTAACCCTACTAACTTAAAAACACGTATAAAATCTAAATTAAAGTATGAAACTTTTCACTTTTTTTTTCACGAAATCAAAAAGCATAGAGGAAACGAATAGTGTGTAGAAATTACTATAATACGGCGTACTTTTTGAGTATTTGTCCGAAACATTTTTGTATGGAACTCGGATTTGAGGATTACCCTTAAGTAACAAACCAGTCCAACCAGCTATATCTAAATTAATTAACAACTTCTTCTTCCTCTTCTTCTTTCTTGCTAAAAATAATAAAAGTTTTAAAAAAACATACAACATCCGACTTCAATTGGACTGTTCTAGTGACCACTGAAAAGTCTCAGGGAACCAAAATACACTATCGTTTACTTTGACAACATATTTTTTTAAGTTTATTTGACACTACTATCTATATTTGCTAAAGGCCTATTAAAAACCCTACTTATCTATACTTTGCTTTTTGTTGAGCTTGTTTTTTGAATAAAGATTTATTAATATTATTACATTAATGATTATATCTTATTTACAAAGTTAATCCTTTAGAATTCTCTTACAGCACCTTGAGCTCCCCTAATCCTATTCAGAACTCGTACGGAACTAACGTACTTTGAAGACATCTCGGTAAAAGCACTGGCAGATACCAAGTTAAATTGGATGCATGAAGATAGTTGTGGAACTCGCATGTAAAATGAATTCTTCGGAACACAGGTAAAAGTTCAGACCAAGGTAATAAGAACTGTAACTTTTTTTGCTAAAGTATTACAAAATGTAGAAAGGAAATATTTGGACCAACTATATAGCAGTTGCAAACGATCTATATGACTAATTTCACGTCTCACTTATAGTTTTTTAAATAAATTTAAGTGTATTTATATTTTAGTACTACACCACCAATATTTAATTACCAAACAAAATTAATGGGCAATTATGCAGAGCTACGTTGCATCTGTGCAGTCAGAATTTTGGATTTTAACAAAATGGCAGAGTGACAGCGGAGAGAGTGCGGCGCCCGAGCCGAGGTTTTGCGAGCTGGCTCGAGCTAGGTACCCGGGTTTGCCAAACGATGAATAAAACTTAAATTATTATCAATAAAAGGTACCGCCAGACGCAAATCATGGGAAAACGACTAACGGTAACAGTTATCCAATTTTAATCAAATTAATTTTGTCGAAAATTTTACTTAATTTTTTCAAGTTTATTTGCCGTATCTGTGTTCAGTAACGGCAACTGACTATACGTATGTTTTTTTCTGATTTTGAAATTGACAGTGTATAGAACATGACATAAAGAAAGGACATAAAAAAAAAACTCTTGTGTACTTTGGGAAAATTAATTTAAAGGGGAGTCTACACTACATAAACACTCATCGATGTTTTGGTTAATGGAAAAATGTTATAACGTCCCCAACCAACGATCCTACGTTATTATACTCCGACAGTTATTGTGGAAGTTTCGCCACCCAATGAGGCTTTGATTTCTCCTCGAAAGCCTCCCGTCCCAGGCCAATCCACCTTCAATCTGCTAAACAACCACCCTAAAACATAACCGTTTTCGTCCATTTTGCGTGGGAGTAAATGAGGGGATAAATGAGAAAAAATATCATTTGTACTTAGTAGTTAATTACATACATAGAACAGGTAGGTAAGAAATATGGACTTTTATCATATTTTCTGTGATAATTGTAAACTTTCTAAATAATCGATCAGATCAAAATTGAAAATATGTATTTTATTCAAATTTACATAAAATATATTTATAAGGTTTGGACGCTTACTGGTAAGTTACATAAACCTGAGTTAGAATAGAAGAGAGAAAAAGAAAAAGAAGAGAATAATGAAAAATGAAAATGAAAAATATATTTATTTGTAATTTACAGTTTGGGTACTTATAATTAGGTACGCACTAGCCCCCACACTAGGATGCCCTGTGTCGTGGGCGGCTAGTCTCTTCCAAATTACAATATAATGAAATAAAAATGCTTGGCCCTGTCAGACTAAGAAACAGGCCAACCCACTGATCACAGAGTTTTTAAATTTAAAGAATCCGCAACGATAAATTAAGTAGCAAGCATCAGCTATTAAGAAGATAAATGCGAAAATATCTGAAAATATCCAGGAGACAAAGTTTCCTGATTGGACAAGCTTTTATAATTATGGAAGTTGCAAAGGAAACCTGAAAACTGCTTCCAAGAGGAAAATTATATTGGAAAGTCTGCTCTGCAAAATTTTGGAGACGAAACATAAAATACTTTGTACGGTAGAGCACAAATAATTTGGAATTTCTTGGTTGATGTTTCATTTTGAGGAAATAATTTACCAGTGATTTATTTTTGTAGCCAACTTAAATAAAACCCATCTTATCTTGTAAATATCCGAAAATAGGTAATAGCTGCATGCTGACTGGAGTAACCAACATGTTGTTTCTCTTTTTTTTTATGTTTGGACATTTCACACAGTGCCATCTAGCCCCAAACTAAGCAAGCTTGTATTACTTTTGAGTTGGGAACCAGATATATGATAGAATACTTATATACTTTTTGTAACGACATACATAGAATACCTACATCCAGACAGGTATATATTCAAGGAGCCCTTCATTTAAATTACCTGATTTTAGTAATCGGTCTATTTGCAGCGATTATTCTGGAACAATAAACGCTTGAAAGGGTTTAATTATGAAAAACCACGATAGTGAGCCTCAAACAAAGGTCTGCGAAGGGCGAGCGCTTCCGCACAACATAGCAACACATAGCTATACCTATAAATAAACCGGCGACCGCGTGGTCAAAGAATAAATAGGTAAGTACTACTCTTGTTATCAACAAATTGACCATCCGGCTCATGTATATTGTTGTATTTATAATCCTTGTTTTAAATAAGGCCTCTCCCGGCGCGTGTAATTGGAGTCTCGCCCTCAGTCCTCAGTTAGCCATATTCAATGCCTAAGTGCTATGCATTCTATGCTTTCTATACCGAACAGTGCTCGTATTGCGTTAAATTTTGAATGTGTAGCAAATATTTTGAAGAATAATGAAATTACGCTTCAGGACGACGTGTCACATTATCAAGCGTTTTCCGCCCACCGTACCGAGGCGGGCAACCAAAGAGTAGTTAGGAGTCACTTATAATTCCTCTAACACCAATATATGTTTACCTACTAAAGTACTACATTATACGAACTTTTATGTAATAAAAATGTAATGATTTTTGAACTTCCGATTATATTGAAGAAATTCCCAATAAGCTTCGTTATCGATTTTCTAATGTATTTTTAGAGTCAAAGCTCGGGACAAACCTAGAGAGATAAATAAAAAGTTTTCGGACATAAAATTATTAAATTTTAGAGGAAAATTAAACCTCCACCCTCTGTTCCCTACTTAATCCATAAGGCTTCGCGGAGCGAAAGGGCGGCGGCGCACTCGGTCCGTATCCGTCGACGCGGCCGGTCCTCTCGCGTCGCGCCACCGCCATCGTTTCTCTCTATTTATATCTTACTACCTGTTCTGATCTGCTGTGGAACCGGGCATGTGGAGAGACTAGAAGATGAGCAGATTTGAAGGTAAGGCTTGACTTAGAACCTACATAAAAAAACAAAAAGTAAACTCAGGATACCTTTTGTCTTTGTGCCCAAAAAACAGAAAGTGTATGTATTTCACGGAGTTATAAATAAATTTGAACCATTAAAAAAGGCAGTTGGTTTTGAGTAACATTCAAATTGTTTATCAGACTTCAGACCAAGGAAGCGAAAAGTCCATGCTAGTATTTATCACGTCTTGTTTGACTTAGTTATTCTGTGACACAGCAAAGGTAGAGTTATTTCTAAAATTGTCGCAAGTGAGACTGCTTTGAAATTTATGTTTTTAAGGTTCTACCATACTCTATAATTTCCATAATTTCCTTCGAAAAAATTGTAGGTATTAATATTTTATTGACCCTAGATTTTATATAAACTATCTTAGATAAATAAATTGTAATTTTTTTCTTCAGGGTTCTTCAGATTCATTTTATAATAAAAATCGTATACTCGTAAGTTTCAGACAAAGCATCCATTCAAGGGAACGCTCTTGTTTTCCATTGATGAGATTATATTCGCGTTTTCTCTAATCACTCCCCCAATTTGAAAAATAAGTAATTTAATTGACCCATTTTCGGCATAACGAAGGAGGTAGAACCTCTTCTGCGATTACCGTAATTATGTTATTACAAACTCGCTTGAAAACGTTATGGTACGAATACGTAATAGGTAGGTACGTGGTGTAGAACATAATTGTACATAAATGATTAAATGGCGGTACAAAAAAGTAGTGATCCATGAAGCCAGTCTAAAGCGTAATGACACAGGGCTTTTTTACACGCTGATTGTTGGCGTTTGTAAAAGCTAGCGTGTGAGCGTGTTAGCTTTTGGGAAGGATTGTCAACGCCGATGACACTGGGCGACTTTATACGCTACAAGCGAAGTCGCTGACGTGTAGCGTGTAAAAAAGCCGTGTGTCATCGTACGTAGGGTAATAATATATGCGAATTCGCTGCTCGTGTTGTATTTTTGCAACGCGTGTACTCGTGTTTTGTATGCGCGATAAGCCGTGAGAGACACCCACAGATATTATTTATGTCTGTGGAGACATCTCGTGCTACTGACACTCGCTAGAAAAAAAACGTGCGTAAATGTCGGTATACGCACGATCGGCTTTTGAAGTTTCGCGATTACCAATCGGCCCGTATACGCGCGACAAAAATACGCTAGTCTGATACCGCACAAAGGCTTGGCTTGTTTTCATGTCCTGTTTTAATGCCATGTTTTCTCAACTTGTCGCGGGGCACTATAGCGTCTCTATGTTTGCTTGACTTCCCAATCCCTTGGGATAACGAGGAGTCAGCCTGTTCCTTTGATCTCAAATTACCTTATGTAAAAATGTTTTCTTTCTACAAAATAGAGGAAATTTTTTAAAGCTTTATTTTTGATATTTTTATTACTCTTCGAGAAAAAAAATGGTTTAGCGTAGGCTTCCATTATATCGAAGTATTTCTAAAATTTCAAAGATTTTATACCTAATATTCTTTTGAATCAATGTAAAAAATAAATAAAAAAAGAACTTCACTGCTATCACACTTTTTTACCCGACTACGAGGGGAGTATAATATTTTTAGAGAGATTATAATAGATACTTAAATGTAGTAATCGCGGTGCCTATAAAATTTGTGCGTTCCTTGAAAATATTTTGTGGTGCCGAAGATGGCTACTTTAGATTAGGCAGCTCGTAGTCGTTGGCTTGTGTATTTATCTAACATAAAAATATAATTACTAGATACTAATTACTACATCAACTTATAAACATGGACATTTCAGCATAGCAGTTATACGTGGGCTCTAATACGTTAATAGCCTTATAACGAGTCTATCGAGGCGTACCTTATTTATTATGGAATGATTGCCATGTGGAAACGAATTTTCATTTCAATAAGCGATAGTTTGATAAATATTCAGTAGGTTAATTGATACGTACGATGATCGAGATATTTATTTGGAAAATAGTAATCAACGCTCTAATTAAAATTAATTTTATGTAAACGTACATTACTGAAGGCTACTTTAGTAAATATACGTTTCAACAAAGAAAAAATATCTTTACATACATTATACGTTACACGGAAAAGCAAATTAAATTAAAGGTTTATTACATTTTATTTTACTATCGGACCAAGTTTATATATTAATAGGTAAGTATACCATTTTATAAAAAAAAATACATGCTCCATAGCAAATGTAACTAAATTTTGTTATTAATAACACCTAAATAACTTGAACAAAAGAAGTTTGAAATGGAGTTCAATAAATAATAATCAGACCAGTAACCGAATTCTGATCGAAACTGTATAAACAAAGCTTTGAGCCTCGATCGATGCCTTACTAGAATTTGTGTATATCTTAGTGCTAGAATGATAGATAATCATCTTAGAAAATACCTTCATAACCCGAACCACATTAACCACCGCAATTTCTCCTCTACAGTGATATGAAAATTAACCTTATTGCGAATACTGTTTGGTACACAGACAAATCCATGAAATAGTATCAGAATTAGTGCGAGACGCAGCCAATTTATGGGGGTTTGTAGTCTATGGAGGCTTTTAAGGGGTGAGGGAGGGGGTGGGGGTTGTTATGGGGAAGCTGGGAAAAGCTTTTAAAGTTTTAGCGAGTTTTTATGGTGGAGAGCTTAAGCCTTGGTGACAGCAGAGTACTTTTAGATAATTACTTGTGAATGTGGTGGTCTCTTGCGTATCATCGTTTGCAGACTTTATGTATCTATGGTGAGTTTTGAATTGACGTTGAACTCAATTATAAAAGTCCCTCTTACCAAAGCCAACAAGCCAAAATATCAATGGTACCTTGTGAAAAACTCAAAAGGCGAAAACGTTTTCGGACCACAAAACATTTGAGGACATTCAAACAGTTGAGGACATTCAAATCGTTGAGGACAGTCGGAATAACAGCCACAATATCAGCCGGAGGTGAGTGCAGTGTCACAACCCGCGGTAAACGGCTGGTATTCGCCGTGCCATTCCTATATTATTTCATTCATTCATTGTGTATTCGTGTGCAGTCCATTCATTTTCTAATACAATTTTTTTTTGTGAGCTCAGCTCTTTTAAGATTATAAGTTGGCATTAACAAAGCAAAATCAGGCAGTGAAGGTAGCCACTTATTTAATAGTCGAGAGTTTTTGAAACCGAGCCATTTACACGATGAAGAATGAAAGTAGGTATTGTTTTAACAATAAAAATAATCTGGAAGCTATTCGATCTAACATCAAGTTATTTATGTAGTGTAGGAAATTTTGAGGGAACATGGCGTAGTACTTGATTTATTTATTTTTAAAATGACGAAATCCAGCTGCGTAGATGTTTATTAGTCAGCCCTTTATTGCGATACCAACCGAATGTATGTCGCCTATGTTGTTACCTACCATTTTTTTTGTAAGAGATGTTACAACCTAGCTATTCTTTTCGATCTGGGACATGACGTGCTGAGCACTTGCTGGAGAGCCCTTCCAGCCCTCGAGCCCTTTGCAGGCATCGAACGTACTCTTGACCTCTTTCTCAAATTAAAAAAGTACTTTAACCTAACAAGGTTAACGAAGATCCTTTTGGTATTCAGATTCAGAAAAACATAATTCTTATAATAAAGAGTTAAAAAATAAGTATTAATAAATCTGTCTGTGTTAATTAAAAAGAAAGAAATAACCTTTAACTGTTATATACTAGGTACTTACTGAATTTTTCAGACCACTCAAACAATTTTAAAATTTAACACAAAGGTCATTTTGACTCAAAAAATATTAAAATTTGGTGTCCATTGCAAATTAAACCCGTTTTATTGGGTCCAGAATCCAATCACTCTAAATGCTGATATTTCTAAACACTGATTGAACAAAAATAAACATGAACGTGCGAACAAGACAGTATCTTCCGCCCTACATGAAACTTATATGAAACTAGCTGACACCCGCAACTTCATTTGCGTTGCGTATTTCAAAATTCCTCGTACTCACTTTCAGCTCTTGACAAACATATCCTCCAAGTTTCAAGTCCCTACATTAGTTCAGTGGTTTGGTCTGTAGACAGTCAGTCAGAACCAAGCCTTTTATATGGGTACATTGATATTGACTAATGAGCAGTTTCGGTTATGAAAACCGCTTGCCAAACATAAATTCCAGTGTTAAACTCTACATCGTAGATAACGTTGTTTGAACTCACAATTTGCACAAAACGACCTCTAAGTTGATTACGCCAACGCTGCTCGGAATAATTGAGTTATGGCCGCCTCCCTAATAGTCTATTTCTGCTCGAATATCGACGATGGTTATTAAAATCAAGGATTTTAGATACCTTTTTTATGGGAGAGCACGACCGAAGAGGATTATTTTTGTAAAAAGGCTTTAGAGAGGATTACTTTTTTTGTTTAATATTCTACTAGCCCAGCCTGGTTTTACTTTAATTTCTGTATTAAAAATGTGCAAAAATTATATTACTATACATACATACATATTGTACCTTTCTACCTATTCAAACATAATAATTGGTTGTACTACCATACAAAATTTTTCTTTTTGTTGAAGAAGGCAATCTTGTACAGTTAAAATATCAATAAAGATATCTACAACCTATCCAAAGCTTTCTAAAAAATAATGTTAACTCAAAGTCGAGTTTTTTAATAAAACCTCCCTGTAATGTCGCTACACAGTAGCAGAATTCAATGAATTCGATTTTGCTACAGATGTCAAAGCCCTATTGGAAATATCAATAAATCTACTGAAAGTCGGTGACTTTGTCGAGATGTTAACAAAAGCAGGGAGAGAGAGACATAACAATAAGGGCCTGTAGGCATGTACCAAATAGTCTTCAGAATTGAAACGTTTCTTATAGGCGTGACGTTATTTATGATGTTTTTACACATACTCTGACTACTCTGCTTCAGTGGATTCTAGCCCTTAAATAAGGGTGCTCTTAATCGATGTAACAGATGGGTTTTATCTCTCTGCTGTATCTAAGTAGGTAAGTTTTGGGTGGGCGGGCAGTTGAAGTAGATAAAAAAGGGACCTTCCCTGTTCTGAAAATTTGAATATTTTTCCACGTTCTTATCGCGTCATGAATCCGACAAGATGGATGCTTGGTTTAGTACAAGCCATCATTTATAAATACATTACTTTTTCAATGAGTTTTAATAGGTCAGGCGCTTTTAATTCTCTGATTTGAAATTTTTCATCGGACTAATATATACTAAAACTTGGATGCAATGACCAATTTTTCTGCCGTGTTTCGATACTAAAGAACACTTTATTATATATATACCTTGAAAAAACCTAGCTCAAAGCGCTAAAAATCTCTCTGCCATAACATAGCATTTTCAGAACAGAAGACAATGAACCCTCAGTCTCACTTATAGCGCCCAAAATGAATTGGTACTCTCAACTCTACCTTTATCTGGAAGCTCGCAATATGCCGTCCAATTTCCGTGGGTAGACAGCCATCGGCGGGCCGGCTATTGGGCTGGACAGCTTCCATTATGCTGTGACGTGGCTGGGAGAGCGCAATGCCTTTGTTCATCAACGCTATGTTTTCATACCAATTTCGGTGGGAATATAAGCTAAATACTAGTCGGGAGGCATTGTTGGATTTTATTGAGTTTCTAGTTGCTGTCTACGACTCCGCACGCGTGGTACCTATTGGGATACAAATCTTTCTCTCTCTCTCTCTCTGTGATCTCTGTGATGTGGGATCTCTGTGTTTTTCTAATGCATAAACTCTATCAATAACAAATGTCAGCTCGATCGGTTCAATTAAATTCATCTTTTCATACACCTATTTTCACAAACTGTCCTTATAATATAAGCGCGAAGCGTGATTTAGACCACCTATAACTGA
Source organism: Lobophora halterata (assembly GCA_932526365.1). Classification (NCBI taxonomy): domain Eukaryota; kingdom Metazoa; phylum Arthropoda; class Insecta; order Lepidoptera; family Geometridae; genus Lobophora; species Lobophora halterata. Next base: position 8,982,261 of record OW052012.1, read on the forward strand.
GCGTTAGCTTGCTATATCTTTTGATTTCGATTATTTACAGGAACATTACACCTATAAGCTTCTGCATATGTTGTCCATGTCAAGGTGAAAGGTTCATACTATCTGTTTCAAGGAACTTAGTTCTGAAATCCGCATTGCACTAGACAAAGAAAGCGTGATATGCTACAACAAGGCTACAAGGTGTCCAATTTCCTAGAGTGATTTACTTGAAACACGTAGTAACGTACCTATATTTCAGCGAAGGCCACACTTGAAAGCGCTTGAAGGTTGCACTAGTTTATTGTGATACATATTTAAAATTTTATACAGGTGCATAGCGTGTTGTACCTAACCTAGAGTTCCTGTTCCAAGGTTTTTAGTAATGAAACCTACCTTGATTGATCATTTAAGAAAAAAACTGTACACTCATTTTTCTTACGACACTGAATTATTGTACGCAATTTCGAAAAGTGGATTCAACAAAAAATAGTGTATCACAAAAAGTTCTAACATATTTTTAGATCTTAATTTTCCCTGGCTAATGGTATAAAAATAAATAATGTATTTAATGCTGTGTAGAAGAAGGTGAAAGAAAAAAATATTGAAAAATATCTTTGTATTGGGAATTTTTCTTTCATTTTTTTATAGTGAATAAAAATAATGTTTTATAACAATTTTCAAGATGCCAAATAATATTACCACATTTTTTTATTTATTTTTATTATCGTCTCTTGACAGCTATCGGTCTTTTAACCTGAGCATCTTGGCCTACAGTCACAGATTAAAATGTTACGACTGCCATGTATGCCTCACAGATTACAATGTAGCAACAGCCACGTATGCCTCTATATCTAAGCTTTTTCAATGTAGTGTAGAACTGCTAGCCTTGACAATTCAGACTGAAATATCTAAAATGCTCTGATAGTAAACATGTCCAGTGTCCAAAGCCTGGTTGTGGTTCGGAGGCAAACAGATTAAACGTGGACAGAGACCGGACACACATTGTAACCTCGCTAGAGCTGCGACACTGCGATACACTGATGTGTTTGTTCTTGTTGGAATACACTGCAGAACCGTGTTTCAGCTATTACTTTTTAGCACCTCGAATTTCGTTTTTATATATTACCAAAAATCCCACTGTTCCATTTTTTTTTACACATGATAAAGTTTGTTAGGATTAATGGATATAAATGATTTAACATTGTTTATTAATAATATAATACGCATAATTTATTAATGTAGTATCGTGTTGCAAATAAATGGATTTTTAGCGGTCAAATACGCTAAAACTATGGACATTATATTCTTTGATTAGGTATATGGAATAATAAAAAATGTCTAAGGTGTAATAAAATTACTTTTAGGTCAATAAAAAGTTAAAAGCCCATTTAGGAGCTGTAGGAAAAGGCTGGCAGAAGTAGATAGGAAAATCCTTCTATTAATATTTTCGCAGTTTAAAAGCCAGCTTGAAAGTTACAACTGGAAATATTCTCGCTCGGACAACAATTCTTGTTCGAAGAGATTAAACACAGCACGCGAGCGTGGCAATGTGTGTGGAAACTCTGCAAGGATGAATTTTCCGCATTTTTTGCAAATAACCTATTTATTTAACCAGTTTTATCTTACGAAATATCACAACTAAATGCTAAAAGTCAACAGCATGCAAAATGTGTTGTAGATTTTTTAGTCAAAAAACATTCTTCGGTAATTTATCAAAATATAGCTATGCGTATCGAGAGACAATCTCTACGAAGCGAGCACAAGCGGACCGCTTAATTTAAGGCCTGTAGGTTTGTATTAATTCAGTAAAACTGTGATAATACTTAATTATTTCAAATTACGTTGTGGTATGTAAATTATATAGAACTTAGATTTTTTGTGAACTCAAAGAAATCAAATTGTACGAAGATTGCCAATTTATTAAACGAACTTCTTAAGTAGGTAAGTAAAGTACGTAGTAGAACTGTTCAACAAGTGTAAAAATAATCGTCAGAACCAATAAAAGTATACCTGAAATGAAAGGTTCAATAAAAGTTTTAAATACCAATTGTAACTTGTTAAAAAGTAGCATTTTGTTCGCGTTTCTTTCGCAATTTAAAGAATATTGCTTCACAAAAACTACGAAGCACGTTCTTAAACATAACCAGAGGTTTTATTGGTATTTTATGTCGTCATATTTTGTAAGAAAAGTTTTAGTTATTGCAGTTTTTCGTAGAACTTGTGTAATCACGCTTTACAGCTAGTTATTTTATTCTTAACTATCTAATTCATAGCTTATAAATGCAGCTAAAAATAAAGCCATATTTTCTTTTGTATGCGTTTTCAGTGGACTCCTAGGCTCAAATGATGATGAAGCGTTTTCAGCGGATAAAAGATAAATGGTTAATCAAGCAACAAATTCAATACTAACGATTTGTTTTGTTAAGAGGATATGTGAAACAGTCAGAAATGACAGCTGCCGAATTGTAAGACAGTGATAGCGCAATTAGACACCTTACCCCGAGGGAAGAGGTTAGATATAGATTTTGGTCGCTCAAAAGTAACGGACGTAAGCGACAAATGATAAAACATCGTATTGATTGAAAAGTATTGAATTAATAAAAAAATCCTTTTACATTTCTCTAAGTTCTGTGATTACTCACTCAATAGTATAAAAATAAACCGTAAATATTCTCTAAATTCTGAGGATGGATGTAAATCAGTTTTAAGAGGGCCTATTTAAAAAAATACGTGGCCTCCTAAGACTAGAGTTCCCGATTAGCGTTATTTTTTTCTACAATAAGGGAATTCGGTTATTTCTTGTAATTTCTTTAGTTTTTGTCCATCGTTTGCGTGGATTTTTGTGACTTTTGTCGGTCAATAATGGATACTACACTTTAATAAGACAATAAGACACAAGACATTTATTCGACGACACCGTGGCTTAGTTGGTAGTGACCCTGCCTACGAAGCTTGGTGTTCCGGGTTCAATCCCCGGCCGGGGCAAATATTTGTGACGAACACAAATGTTTGTTCTCGGGTCTTGTATGTTGTGATGTCTTGTATGTGTCCATGCCACCTGCGACACAGGGAATCCTAGGACAGGGGTGTGAGTGTGTGAACGTTTATTTATTTATGTGCTTCAATGTGGTACATTATTTAAAACTGGTGACCATTCAGTTACATACATTAGGTGACACGTGTAGCGACAACGCGCTACAGCAACAAAACGTGTGAAAACTGTCTCCGGCCGCCGCGCCTCGATCGCTGTGGTCAGTAGCTCGTTTGCGACTGGCCTCAACCTCGTGATAAAAACCGATGGAGACAGGGTAGCGAGGACATTGTTTCGCCAACACCGCAGCCGGCAGCGTCGAGAGCCATCGAACGTTCATTATGCTGCCTTCCGCTCGCTGAAGCGCCCTCCACCCTCCATCCAATACGGAGAATATTAAAATTGCGCCTGCAGCTATTCCGGATTCATTGAAACTCGTTCGATGCTTTATAACCAAGAAATATAAACTGTATTTAGTCTTCATTTATAACAGAAACGGAATTAATATTAAAGTATAAAAAAGGTGGATATTAGGTAGGTATGTTCTTATTTAAATTTATTTCATTTTTATCTTTTCGGGAAACTTACAGCTAGGTACACGATTGGTCACTTATATAAATATGTGAATATGGTTGGACAGATATAAGTTTTCACAAAAATGTATTTAATTTTTTTAAGAAGTAGTAGAAGTAAAAATCTTATTTTCTCTTATATGCCCCTCGTCATTCACCAAATTTCTAACTGCTCCGTACATCCAGCGACTAGTAAAATAGTCTCTGGTACATCATAGAGTTTTGCATTGCCTCTTTGTATATATAAATTGTTTAATAGATATAAAGAATTATAACACTATTATCACATATTTGAGATAGTTGAGCCGCTTCTTGGTTTTAAAGGACTCCAGGAATTGACAAACTATTTTACTCTACCTCGACTCTTATCTATGAATAGGCAATGTAGAATGAATATCGCCATAGTACGAGTATGTAATAGGTAGGTAATTGTTATTTTGTTATTTGGTAAGATTTAATCATATTTTGGTGTTTTATTTGAGTGTTGGTTTTTGAAATCTAATATTTACGTGCCAGGTATTTTAATTTCATATTTAAAAATCTTAACATGTTTCGCCAGATCATTTGCCTAAGTATTTTATTTCCGCAGTCCGTTGCTGAATAATTAATTATAAATGGCGGGTAACTGAAACCTGTGCGTAATGTATGCCCGTCCGGAAGGGTCTTGGATGAGCACAGATTATAGAGCATTATTTACTCATTATTTGCATCTTCATGTGGGTAACAACTGTGAATATATTTTACCCATATAATTATAAAGTATACCTAGAATCATAATGTAGTATCTATGTAGTACAGTGAAAACGCGCTAAAAAAGTTGTACAATTTAGCTAACTTCTAGTAATTTTGGTCCGACGCTAAATTTCGAAAGAGAGAAGTAATAGCGGTATTAAAATACAATATTTACATTAACTATTAAAAATAACTAGGCTTTTCTATTGTAAACTCCATCATAAAATAGTTAGAAAACATATTTCATTTTTATTGACAGCTTTTGTTGAATGCTTTCACATTACAGTGTTCCGATTTGAAGGTCACTGTAGCTAGTGAAATTACTGGGATTTTGAGACAGACATCAAAATGTCCCAATGTGGACGATATTTTCAGATTGTTCCCATATAAATTTTACCAAAATCGGTTCACTAGTTTAATTTTTAAACCATAACTGAAAAAAAAGTAATTGAAGTGAACAAAATTGCGTATTTTAATATTACTTCCCTGTGACTTTTTAGTGGTGCCTACGGTCACTAGAACAGTCCGATTGAAGTCAGATGTTGTAGGTTTTTGTAAAACCTTGATTATTGAATAAAAAAAACAAGAAGGCTTTTAACAAACCTTTTCAAATGTCTTAAATTAAAACAATCTATACCTACATGTATCTCTTTTAAAAGAGTAACAAAAGAAGATTATCCGGTAAATCAAGTACGGGGCACATTCGAGCCATCAATATTGATCTTCCTCCCTGCTACCTCGTTGCCTAATGTTCCTTGCAGCGCATTGTTCTGCTAAACGAGGCTTCTGATTTACAGGGCACGATCACTACGGTCGTTTACCGGCATATTACGTCACTGGAGTACTAATGAACACACATCATGCCGAATACTGGTTATAATGATGATTATAAATCAATGTTAGGTACTTAACAAAAAATAGTTATTCCTAGACATGGAAAGTATACCGAGTAACATGTGATTTATCATGGTATGTCACTGATCACCTATAACACTTGGTACTTTCTGAGACCAAGTCTGTTACTAAATAACCGGTGCTATCCGCTCAGCGCGCCCCGGCAGTAGTTTTGTACGCCGGCAGTCGCTGTGATTAATTCATCACAAGTCACAACTTAATTCGTATCGTATGGTAAATAACAATAATAATTAGTCAGTAGTGTGCTGACATTGAGAAGGAGTGATTGCGTGACGTCACGTCATGCGTGAATTTTTCTAACAAATTCACGACATTAGTCACAAGGTCACTGATGAAAAAAAACAGTGCGTTACTAAATCACCGGTTAAAGAGCTGTTACAAAGAGCTGTAACAAAATAAAATAATATCTATAATAGCAATCATTTCCATGCCTAGTTTTGAAAAAATCATTTCCTTAGCTTTTGTTAAACATACACAAAACAAAAAATACACTCAAACAATTCGTGAGGTTGTAGTAACAAAATCACCTCTCCACTTTTTTGAAATATACACTCAGCCAATTTATATCTTCAAAAATGTATAAATGTGAGAGCGAAAGAACAGCGCGCGGGATTCTAGGCCATAAAAGGTTTTGTGCTGATTGATAGACAACGTACAGGCCAGTACAGGTGGTTTTAGTAGCTCTTTCAATTTACTAAGTTTGAGCACAGGGAAATCAAATGTTAATTTACGTACCTATAACATGTTATAACCATACATACATGTCTTAGTAATCTGTGCTATAACTTTATGCACATGTAAACAATCTAGTTCTTAACCAGATTTTAGTTCAGCCTAAACAAACAATGAGTTGTCATAACTGAACTCACTCCGAAGTTCCATTAAATCAGCTTGTCCCTAACTGGAAGTACAAGGAAATTTAATTAAAAGCAAACATTAGTGGGACAATGGAGACAACTACGCCAGTGGGGTGAGGTTTTTTCAAATTCAATTAAACCGTCATATAACTCGATAACTGGGATCTATCGTTTCGTTTCTTTGAACTAGAAGACTTGAAGACACAGATGGTCGAGTGGTAATTGTATTGGCCTACGCCGAGTATCACGGGTTCCATTCCCGCTTCAGGACAAACATTAGTGCGTAAACATCAGTGTTTGTCATGAGTCTGGGTTTATGTATCCAATGTATGTATTTACAAAGAAATGTAAGTATTTAAATATATAATCAGTTATCTGTTTTCCATAGTACAAGCTTGCTTAATTTTGGGCTTAATGGCGTTGTGTGAAATGTCCTAAGATCATTATTATTAACTAGGAACCAAGATTATACTGCTATTACAACAAAAAAAAATACAATTTAACATACTCGTAATTCTTGAATTAGCGGATACTATTTATGGCAATGTTAGTTTAATAAAAAGTTGTCGAAAGCTTTTTTTACTTTGTCAAACGCTAGTCTATTCCACATAAAAAGGCAGCTAATATTGATAAAATTGAGCTTTGAAAGAAGAGTGCAGTTAAATTGAAATACGGCTATGATACACGTAGATCTACTAACCTCACTGAATTACGAGCAAATTGCTTCGCCACGAACTCTACCTTCATTCATCGCTCCAGTTTGCAGGTACTTAACGTGGATTATCTGAAGTATTCTGAACTTGTTCAATGGTTATATTTTATACATTGTTTATTATCTGCCAAGAATATTGCCCATTGTTAAAATGGAAGGATTTTTTACCTATTTAAAAAAGTGAATAGACGAGCTAGGAGTTCTCCTGATAGTAAGACATCACGCCTGCCCATGACCAAAAGTCTACAGGACTTTGTTGTAAGTACATTGTTTATTTGGTATTTTGTAAATAGTCTGGTTTTGTAAATGCTAATGCTGAAACAAGTAAACAAGCTCCATATCAGTATTGATATTTACATTTAAAACAATTTAAACTATCCTTATACCATCAGGAAACTTTATCAATTGTATCAACATGGAACAAATTACTGCATAAATTGTACGATGGCAGGCTGTGGGTATCGACACCCTCAAGGGTTAATGACCGCCTCCCTTTCCGTTGCTCGCAAATATCCCAGTTTACTTGCGATAATATTTTCTGGGTCACAGTGTTTTGTTGAGTCATATATGCGACTCATATATGACTTCAAATACCCAGCAGTGGGTGTAGACGGGTTGATATGATGATGATGATAACTTCACAAACTCCTAGAAACATCTGACTAGTGTTTTAGTAGAAGTTATTCATTAACTTAACTCTAGTTTAGAATTTTAATATCTAAACCAAAGCGCCGAAAACAGAAAACCTAAGTCAGAACTCGACACGTGTTTCGCCTCTACACGAGGTATCCTCAGGAAATGTTGACTCGCCGAAATCTGAAATGAGAATATTTCTTTTCATATTTCAGCGAGTATAAATTAAGACCTTTGTTTAGAAATTAAACAGATTTATTACTAAATATAGAAGTTATTCATCAAGTTAAATCGATAGGGACTATCACAGTCTATGAACGTTTGCTGTAAGATTGGCTCCTATTTTTATTTTCCACTCTTTCCTAAATATTATTTTCTGGATCATTTTTAAGCCTTTAAATTTGTAGATCTACAACTTTTTTTCTTTTACCATCTACGAGTAAATACGATGTTTTTTCCTATTTTTACTTCTATGCTAAAAAGTTACTATAATTATACGATTAATAATGAAGCTAAGTTATTTTTTTTTATAAATAGGTAGTATCTGGTTCCAAAGATTTACAGTTAAATATTTCTCCCGTAGTTATAATTTACCGACGCGTGATGTCAATTTTTCTCTGCATTGTTCGTTTAATTGCAGAATGCCCACTTTTTACGCCCGCCGACCACGACCATTATGCACAGAAATTTTACCTTTCATATTTTCAACTCTTGTTACTTCTCATAGCCTCTTGCATTCGAGTTTTATGGATTTTCATGGCCTATAGGTAAGTTTTACAGAAGTCTAAAATATACACAAAGTGGTTTTTTTGTAGACTTTCGCAATCATCACACATAGTTATTAGTCAACTCTTAACCACGGCTGTTTCAACACAGCTAAAACCTCGTGACAAAAATATATAAGGTGAGCGCGATACATACCTGTTACAATTTAATAACTATACCAAACGTACAACTGTACCTCATACATTAAATACTTTGGAAAATCGTGATAATATTACATGTTTAGTTTTTCATAACAGACTCTGTTCGAAGTAATATAATTTGTTAAGCTTACAGTTTTAATTCTCAATATCATTAATAAAATTCATGTATCATTCATTGCCAGCTAGTTTCGATCAATACATATAAAGTTAATGTTCATCTAGGCAGCAAAGTCGCAAAGTCGTTATCAATTTGTTTCAAAGCTGACTCGAGCATTTCCACAACGAGCTTAAATTATATTGCAGACGAATAAACGCAGGGAATACTAGACTCTCAGTTGCAAGAAAGCCTGTCGGGCGTATTTGACATAAATCATTGGCGACTAAATATTGTAATTATCTACAAACTTCCCTCAAACATTTGATTTGCACTATCCTTTATCATTTATTATTTATTGTTTATTTCATTTGCTTACATGTAAGATCGTCTTTTAGCTTGGGTTGTAATATGGTAGCTCGCTAGCTGTGCACGTACATGACCCTGTCAGACCTAATAAATCGACCTAATTGAGGCTACGTTTCGGGCCCTCATAATCCTTCAAATAACCAGAAATCTCTCACTTCAGACAACCAAGCATGATCGCTTAAAATTTTTAAAGTTAATGAGTGTTTTCCCTAGTCCTAAATCACAAGTTCTTCAAAACAAGAGTCTTAGGCCCTACACACAGAACCTGAGTGGAATGCCATTGAATTACCGCACATAAGTGCGCTAGTGAGCTGAAGGGCGCGGCAACCGCTTTGCCACGTCAAAGGCACCTGCTGAATTCCTTAACCATTTGCACACTCGACTTGCCTTTGCGAATGGCTCTGTGTGCACTGCGCTTTATAGACGTTTGAGGTGTTATAATCGGTTCACAGGTTTGGCAAACTTACAGAGGGAAAGTGGGTTTAGTTTTACTAAATTAATTTCAGAACCAATTGTAGAGTTCAAATATTCGTTATGAAATAGATTCACCTTGATAAGCTTAGCTCGTGTTAAGGCGAAGAATAAGTATAAAGTATAAGTGCACGAAAGGAGACTCTTCGAGGCGCACTTGAAATCCTTTCACCACACTGGTTAGAAAGAACTAGTGACACGTAATAAGAAGAAGACCTTATCCAAGGTCGCTGTTAAATCGTGTAGCTCGAGTGACTAGACTTCATATGGTATAGCTAATATAGCTTAAGATAATGATTTTGTATCGCTTTTTGCTCGGTATTGTTGGGCAGCCTGTCAAAAGTTATAAAACCGTCTATTGTAAAACTTCCAAGCGAAAAAGTAATCATTTCTACGAATATTTTTTTGCCCAGCAAGACTTCCGACGTTTCACTGGCTACGTTAACGGTAGCCTAGTTTCAGACAACGGCTCTGTCCTTACCTCCGCTGTCAAAGCGAGGTCGCCCTTTATGTCACAAGGGCTTTTATCTGCCTCCCTGATTTTTCTTTTGGTTGTAAGTTTTGTTACACTAGTCGGAATGAGCTTCGTTTTCCTGTTAACCTACTTCAATAATGTGCGAAACAGAAAAAATAAGTTAAAATATCTACAAAAATGTTGTTGAATGGTTGTTGTAGGACTAAGAGATACTTAAATCATTATTTACTTACTTATTACATGTAGCCTGCGCTGTCCCACTGCTGGACAAACGTCTCCCCCCATTTCTTCCATTCTTCCCTGTCCTGTGCCAAACTGGTCCAGTCTGGGCGGAATGCGATGAGCTCGTCCCGCCATCGCATTCCGCCTCCGTCCTCCTCGGTCTTTAATACTCACTTAAAAAAACTCATTTAATTCTACGATACAGCGCTTGCAAAGAGATTTTCGAGCTGATGCTGGGTTTAAGTCCGTGTAGAAGATGTTCAATTAAAAGATAGAACTTAACTCATAAACAAGTTTCTCAAAAGCCGAATGCACGGCGTCACACCTCCGCATATCTCCTTTGTGTAGAACTTCATGAATAGGTACTACAAAAGGCATTATTTACCGGCACTGTTGTGTTCCTTACAAAAGAACTTTCACGCAATTTATGACACCAAACTTTTATTTTGTTTGTGAGTGTGGAATTTACGATTGTGTTTTGAACTATGATAAACGGAACTGTGACATGAAATACTAGCCCACTGTTTTTATTAAAAAGGCGTAAGTTCTATTAATAGAATCGGTTCAGCTTAAATTCAGTATAAATATTGTATGAAATATGGAAAACGTGGAAACTCCTGTTTATCGATATAGGTACAACGCGTAAAAAGCTGCAGGAAGCAGCTAATAAGGAATTTCGTAAAAATGCGCCGAGTAATATTTTCTTGAAATACCTACCTACTACTTGAAATACGCGTTCCCTAGACCTACAATAACATTGCACAATCTATTTACTGGACAATATGATTTGAAAGAAAGAAAGATTAAATATAATACGGTCACTAATATTGCACAATTCGTCATATTGCGCAATATAATTGATCGTCTAGGGAACGCCCTTAGTACTTTAAAATAAAGCGTTTTTTCTTATAGGTAAAACAAGACGAGACAAGCCGTGCCTGGCTTGTCTTCGCGTTGTATATCTATAAAAAGGAATCTATGACGTTTTCTTCTTCTCGTAAGAGATCAAGCCTGCTCATGACCCATGACATATTATCTATTCCCATCATTTCCAGATCCATCCAAAGGTTGTCTGGAAGATATTACTTTTAGCGATAAGACCGCCCATTATGCTTCACTTTTTTTTTTTCTTGTTTTGTGGTGTGCAGTGCAATAAAAGAGTCAGAGTTATCTATCTATCTATCTATGACCGGAACAGTGCTTCATCATATTATGTGCAATTTTCGTCTTCTACCAGTTTTGCTATGTTAACCATATTTGTATTGTTAGCAGGAGGAATGGCTCGCCTGTGGTGGCTGACGCTGGCCGTGCTGGCGACGGCTGCGGCTGACGAGGCCTCCGACCCTGAAGGACTCCTGGAGCCTGGCAAAGGTAAGACCTTATCATCACTTAGGGAAGTCTACATTGTGTATTGGTGGCCTAGAGAACAGTCGCGAGGATTAATCAAATTTTAATTTCTATATTCAGATAATTAAGTTTACAAAGTAGACAAAATATTGTTAATACCTAGATTAGGTATAAACTTGTACTAATGATACAAACTTCAGAATAAAATGCCTTGGTACACAAACAAAATGGAGTCACAGACTTGGCCGAAAAATAACAAAAATTTTAGGGGTTACAATTTACATCTTGTAAAAAAACATTCACAACTATGTATAAAATAAAATGTGTTGTGTTTATTACACCTATTTTATTTTCAAGCATAACCACAAATTAAAGTTAATCTACTACTACTAGCTACCGGCCAAATGCTATAAAATATGAATATTTCAACCCCTTTGTTATAATAATGCAGAGCCGAAAACGACTGATGCGGGCCGAATCTCCATTTGGGTTCATTCATTCGATATGAGCTGAGTTAAAATGGAAATGGTCACTTACCACACTTCTTTTTACAATAAATTTACTAAAATTATTAATTTATTTTTCTGTAACTGACCATTATTTCATTGATTAGTATTTTTCGCTTTCAAAAAACCTTTGCGTTTTTGGTAAGAGTGTATAATAAATAAGAAGACTATCTACCGTGTATAATTATTAAAAGACTTGGCAGAATCAGTTATACACTTTTATAACACCGTAGTTGCATTAAAAAAGGCACAAAAGAAAATTATTTAGCAAATTATAAACAGTTTCAATTGGTAGCTCTACTTATCCAAGTTGACACCCAATGCAGCATGGTGCCATGTATGTAGTTATATATAAAATTTTCTGGGTTTAAAAATACTCGCACTGCCACAAGTTTTAAAGTTGAAGCAATTTCGGCAATAATATTCGAATGAGTTCCTCGAACGGCTTGATACTAAAAACTTAACATCCGTTTTAACGACGTTATAGCTTATCGTAATAAAACAATGGTCGTGCAAAAATAAACGTAACGAACAGATTACTTCCGCTATAAGGATCGGCTTATTGCGGCCGCGGTGCGCGTAGCAGTTTCGTAGAAGGGTCTACGAGCGAGCGTAGTAACCAATGAGCTACGACTTTATACAAGCAGAGCGATAAGCAAAGCCTTTTTAGTGGTTCTGAGTCCGACAGGGAACTATTTGACAGTTTTATGCCTAGATCACACGTACCGAGCAAACGGGCGAGACAGTGAAATGTTGAGTAGCGTACATCAATCGCTATATGTTTATACGTACCGAGTATTCGGCCGAGAGAACTATCTCGGACATTTGCTCGGTACGTGTGATCAAGGCATTATTTTAAAATTTTAGTCAAATTCGTTTGAGTACAATAAATAATTACATAAAGTTGTAAGAGTGCTTTATTCTATGTATGTTAATTAAAGTTATATGTAGCACTGTTTGAGTAATAGGCAGGCGTGTGATCTTTTACTATTAGAAAAGTAACAAGCTCGTCTCATAAAAAAATGAATTTCCGTTATCCCCGCGTCATCCTGTTATCAGACAACTTAATAGCAGACACAAATGTAGCGGAAAAAAATGTCTTTGAAGCCAGCCTAATTGCGTATTTTGCTTCCCTGTGACTTTTCAGTGGTGTTTACGGTCAGTAAAACGGTCCAACTGAAGTCGGTTGTTGTATGTTTTTGTAAAACCTTGATTATCTTGTTTTCATAGTTATTTCAAATTCTCTACCACCTGCTCCACTCTGCTCTCTAAGTGGAACCTCTGCGTGTGCAGCGACACCGTGGCTTAGTTGGTAGTGACCCTGCCTACGAAGCTTGGTGTTCCGGGTTCGATCCCCGGCCGGGGCAAATATTTGTGACGAATACAAATGTTTGTTCTCGGGTCTTGGATGTTGTGATGTATTGTATGTGTCCATGCCACCTGCGACACAGGGAATCCTAGTGCAGGGGTGTGAGTGTGTGAATGTTTGTTTGTAATGTTTGTTTGCAATACCGGAGTAATTGCCCCGATATTACCTGAGATACTCCGTGTGGAGATAACATTATAATCGTAATTATACATTTTTAGTAGATCGCGTACAGCGGCCCGAGCCGCCTCACCACTGCCGCGCGCTCTCACCGCTCTCAACGCTCTCCTGGACTACAACCCTGGTTTAGACCTCTTTGCGGATACTTGGACGAAGATTTTGTCGGAATGTTTGAGGTTTTGTGAGCGAGATGTATGAATGTTAATTATTAATTTATTCAGTTTTATTTAATTCATTTTTTAATTTTCCTAAATTATTGTTATCAATTTTACTTAATTTTATATTCCATTTTCCTTAGATTTTAATTTATCTGTTTTAATCATATGTTATTTATTACCCTAGTAATTCGCTCTTTAATTAATATAATTGGCTGCTGCCGTTTTAATTAAAGTAAAATAAATAAATAAATACAAATAAATTTTGGGGATCATACGAGTAGTACTAATTAACTAACTTGTACTTACCATAATTTATAGATAGAGATTTTTCAGTTTGAAAGTACACCACAAGGTTTAAATTTAGTAAAAAAATTAGCAGCAGAATACTACTGGGGTAGTACTACGTTGTATCTGTGCAGACAAAAAAAATTTGGTACTACAAAATGACCGAGTGACAGCGGGGTGAGTGCGGCGCCCAAGCCGAGCTTTTGCAAGCTGGCTCGAGCTACCCAACCTGTACCGATAATGATGCGTACTGATTGACGCGAAGCCATAAAAAACGACTAACGGTAACAGTATGTCCAATTAATATAAAATATTATGTTAGTTAATATTAAAAAATCTACTTAATTTTTTAAAGATTTTTGGCTTATCTGTTTATGTAGATAGACACGGCAACTGACTCTGGGTATAATCATAGTACAATTTTAATATTCTTGAGTCTTGATAGTTTTTAGTGTTTTTGCTAGTAACCTCTGGTAAGAATCTAGTATCAGAAAAAATATGTTCAATTATACTTTATTCTAGTCAGAGCACGGGCGAAGAATAGATGACTCGGGATAATTTTTATTCCTCACCCCAGACGAGCTCGCATGCCTTTGAGCAACGACAAAACAATTTTTAATTATGAAGTTGAATAAAATTATTCTCAAAGCACCTTTAATAATGGCAAAAAAATGTTATGCATTATTTCTGCTGGACAATTATGTCCACGGTTTGTATTTACGTGTGGTATATTCAGGTCTCAATGGCTTTGTAATTTGCTTTTGTTACAGAAAAGTGGGTCAAATACTTTTCGCTCTACACAATATAAAGAGTCGTTATCCGTACAAACTGTTTCAACATTTACAACCGTTGCCATCTCCTGTAGGATTCCGTCTAGATAGGTGCCAAACACAGTGCCAAATATCCTGCCAATAAGCAGTAATGTGTAAGCATTAGGGATTATGTGTCAGTTTATAGGGTAAAATTATCGCGCTTGCATAGTTCACAGTAATTTATTATTATGATAAAATTGAATATAAGAAGGTAATAAAAAAATTCATTATTTCCAATATTATTATGCAACTGCGTATGTGATTTTAATTGGACTTTCATTTTAGAGAAATTATAAAATGATTTCTCAGTGAGACACTTTTTGAGTGCCAGTAGATTTCATTTCATTTATTTATTCAATCACAATTTCACAATCGTATATGAATGTCTCTATAGTACACACACACACAAAACAAAAATAAAAAATTAAATAAAAATACAGAAAAAACTAGAATACAATTTCAAAGTACAAGTATACACTACCTAAACTACTACCTAACAGCAGCAAACCTACTAACTACATACTATCCTATGTCACTAAACCTATCTTGTCATAAACTCGTCCATTGTATAGAAGCACCCCTCCAACAAAAGTTTTCTCAGTTTATTTTTAAACACGTTTGGACGGTTAATTGTTTTCATCTCATTAGGTAGAGCATTAAAGAGAAGAACCGCTTGATAACGACAGCCATGCTTTGACACATTTAACCGCATATGCATTGGAAGCTCAAGGTCTTTTCTTCTAGTATTAAGCCTCTTTGCCCTATTCTCTAATGTTTCATACTTAAGTGGATGCCGCACAATATCCATGAGAACCACTAAAATATACAAGCTAGGAAGGGTCAGTATTTTTAGTTTACGGAAATACTCCCAGGGAGGTATCCGTACTATGGTACGAATTGCCCGTTTCTGAATTACAAAAGCCCTATTTATATTATATATGTAACTATTTCCCCAAAACTTAACACTGTATCTTAATTTTGACTCAACTAGAGCATAATAAATATTTTTTAGCTGCATGAGATCTACTTCATCTCAAAGCATAACACGCCGAGCTAACAGAGTTTTCAATTGCTTCTAGTTCTGGCTTCCAGTTTAAGAACTGATCAATGAGAACTCCCAAAAATTTTACACTATCAGTAAAGTTAACTTTAGTCCCTCCTCTAACTATGTCTATAGTATCATGCTTATGGGCAGTCGTTTTGAATAAAATCGCATTTGTCTTGTATATATTAAGTTTCAAATTGTTGGAATTAAACCATTTCTCAAAAGCCTCTAAGGAAATTTCAACCTTATTGGTAAGTTTCTGAATTACAAAAGCCCTATTTATATTATATATGTAACTATTTCCCCAAAACTTAACACTGTATCTTAATTTTGACTCAACTAGAGCATAATAAATATTTTTTAGCTGCATGAGATCTACTTCATCTCAAAGCATAACACGCCGAGCTAACAGAGTTTTCAATTGCTTCTAGTTCTGGCTTCCAGTTTAAGAACTGATCAATGAGAACTCCCAAAAATTTTACACTATCAGTAAAGTTAACTTTAGTCCCTCCTCTAACTATGTCTATAGTATCATGCTTATGGGCAGTCGTTTTGAATAAAATCGCATTTGTCTTGTATATATTAAGTTTCAAATTGTTGGAATTAAACCATTTCTCAAAAGCCTCTAAGGAAATTTCAACCTTATTGGTAAGTTCTTGAATGCTAGTTGCGGGGATTATTGCATTCGTATCGTCTGCATAAACTACCAACTTTATACCAGGCACAGCATTGCTAATGAAGTTGATTAGGTCATAAAGAAAAACAACAAAAAATATAGGCCCCAAAATTGAGCCTTGGGGGACTCCTCGTTTTATAGTTATTGCCTCAGATTTTATTACGATTTCCTGTCTATTAACTATGTTTTTTATTTCAACAAATTGTTTCCTATTTTGAAGGTATGATTTCATAAGATTTAAAGTATTGCCTCTTACCCCATAATACTCAAGCTTATCAATAAGAATTTCGTGGTCAACCATATCAAAAGCTGAAGAAAGATCTAGGAATAGACCTGCTACCTTCATTTTCCTACTTAGATTTATAAGAACTTCATCAATAAGCATGTCAACTGCATCCACAGTACCCACGCCTATCTGGTAACCAAACTGACGCTCATTCAAAACTTTGTTAAATTTTAAATGTGACTCAAGTCTATCCTTAATAACTTTTTCAAATTTTTTTGAAAATACTGGCAATATAGAGATAGGCCTAAAATTCTTTGGCTCTGTTTTTTTCCCTTTTTTGTAGATAGGCAGAACCCTTGCAATTTTTAATTGATCCGGAAAGATACCCAAATCTATAAATTTATTGAAGTAATTAGCTACTGGTTCTGCGAGGATGTCAATATTCTCCTTAATAACTATAATGGGGATCTCGTCATAACCACATGAATTTTTGACTTCCATTTTTTTAACAATAAATTTAATTTCATTTCTATTTGTGTTACCAAATTCCATGTCAGTATTTACCTTATTAGAAAAATCAGTCATATATTTTAGCGCTTGGTTTTTTTTTTCGATAGTATCTGTGTCATCATCATTATTAAAGTCATATTGTTTTCCAAAAATGTCTGCTATTTCTTGGGTATTATCAATAATTTTACCATTATGTTTTAGTAGATAATTCTCATGTGTCCTAGTGTTACTTTTGTTCCTATGTTTATTTATGATATTCCAGATTTGTTTTGTACTGTTTTTTGCTAACTCTACTTCCTTTCGAACTGCAAATTTCTTCGACACTGCAATGACTTTTTTAAATAGTTTTATATATTTATTTCGATAAATGATGATTGATTCATGGCTGTCATTTTTGCTTATAGAATTTAGAAATCTTTTCATCTTACTTAACATCTTACTGGCCGTCCTAATCCCTTTGGAGACCCAATTTGTTTTACCTTGTTTGTTAATTTTAACGCTTACATCTTTCTTTGTAAAGTGTGTGTCAAAAAGAGTTTGAAAGGTACTCAAAAAGTCATTACAATGTAAAATATTGCTTTCTTGTAGGCTTTGTTTAAAATCATTCTTTATATGGTCCGAAAAAAATATTTGTTTTGATTTATATGAATCTAACTTACTATTAGTTTGCGTGGGTTTTAAATTCAAGCTACAAATTAAACACGCATGACCATCACCAAGGCCATTCTGATCAACAGTCAAACTAGCGATCTTTTCTTCAGAAATATTGGTTACAATGTTGTCAATGCATGACTCGTGTCCGTTTCGTGAAAAAGTAGATGATTTTACTAAGTATCTAAAATTATAGCAGTTGAGGAGGGTTACAAATTCACCACCATGTTTACTCTCCTTAAGAAGGTTAATATTAATGTCTCCAAATATAATACAACTTTTGTTGAAAAAGTGCTCTAATAAAGACTCTAGTCTATTAATAAAATCGTTAAAGTTTTTATCATCTGGAACTCTATACAAGCAGCAGATATTCAAATGCAAGTTAATATCCCTAATTCCACATATTTCAAAGCTATCTAATTTATATAGCTTTTTACATATATTTAGATCCTCCGTATTATTATTTATGTGTGATAATATTAAAGAACCCCCCCTTTTTTTATTGACTCTATAGTTAAAAGAAGCCATTTTATACTCTTCTAAGCAAAATAGACCGATACTGTTTTTGTTGAGGAAGTGTTCCGAGATGCATAAATAGTTTATTTTGTTATCTATCTCACCAAGATAGATTTCCAGGTCATCTTTCTTGTTCGATATTCCACATAAGTTTTGATAAAATATATTCAGACGTAAATTAGAAGTTACATTGTCGTTATTTACTATGTCGTTCTGTATATAACATGTGTCATTCTGCATATTACATTCGAGATTACAATTGGTCACGAAAAAATGTTTCGATCTGATTCGCCTGAGAACTAGCTTTAAAAACCTCGCCCTGTTCTAGATTAACCATTTTTTCGTGTATCATTGTTTGTGTGTATACATTTTTACTAGTTATATTCTTATTTACACTCTGAGTTTTATTCCTATAATTTTCTAAGTAATCGTTTCTGTAACATATATGTAGTATATCTTTTAAAATATATTTACACACTACGTCTTTATCATATTTGTACATATTACCTCTATAGTTGACGCCATAAAATATATCTAGCTCTAGCATACTTGAATTCTTGAAGCTGGAACTCACAAGACGTAATAATTTATTTACGTTGTGTTCATTTAAATGCCAGTTCTTGAAAACTGTACCGAGAAGGACATTTGTATTTACAAGCTCACTTATGCAGCAGTAGAGTGAGGATTGCAGTTCCAAAGGATTGCAGTCATTAGAACCGGTCAGCAGAATAACAAAATCCTTCTTAGTAAGAGCTTTACAATAATTACTCTTAAACACATCTAATACCTGTTTAGTAGTTGCATACGATTTTAAAAATGAGAAAACCTGAAATCTGTCGCCTAATAATTTTTGAAGTATTTTGCCCATGTCCCGGCCGTTTTCATCAGCTACAATCAGAACACGCCGAAGGGTAGCTGCCTTACTGCCCCTTGCATCTTTGTTGCTGGTGCTACGGAGAGCCCGGGGTGCATCCAATTTTGAGTTGTGAGCAGTTAGCATGTTGTCGGGAGTAGAGTTGCTCGGTTGCTGGCTTTTGTTTGGTAGAGCACGATTTTTGCCCTCTACGAATAACATGGGTGCTGAAGTTATGGGCTCTACGTTCTCTTGCAAAATCGGTAATTCCGATTCCGAACAAATATTTGCAGACGACTGCTCAGACTGGGTCCCTAAGCCCAAGTTTAAATCTTTTACCTGGTCCGATTGCGTAGTTTGGTTATCTGGTAGTGTAAGCGGGCTATTCCTAAATCTATCCGTTAGTCTACGTTTTGCGCTCTTTTTACTAGTCGAAGATATTCTGCGGAGTGAAGATACTGGACTGGCGCATACGGTGATCTGAATTTCAAAAATGAAGGTCCGAGGGCTTATAAATACCTCAAAGTTTAGCGAGCGCTATAGTTGTAGTTACACGGTCCTAAATTATGTGGTCCCATGTGGTCCCAATCAAAGTCCTGTTTAGCTCTGTTCTAGTCATGGGCAGGCATAATATTACAATCAGGAGAGCACCTAGCACGTCTAGTCACTTGTTCAATAAAAAAAAGTACACCACTCATTGTTATTCAAACATTCTCTTTTTCAAGCAAGCACAGTATTTCCGCAACGTTGAACTAAGCATCCAAATCTGCTTCGAGTTCGAGGATATATTGACACCAATAATGTTGTTCCAATTTCCATAATAAGGCAGAAGCCTTTGCGAGCGGTTCTTCAAATAAGCACACTTAAGACGAAGCGACGACGTTGCGATGCGAGCCGGAAACACGACTCAGAAATCTTTTACGGTTACCGCGCATCTAATTCTAATGCTAAGCCTCCCGTTGAGGGTTTACTAATCCTACCCTAGCCACCTCTACTCCTTGAAGTATCAACATCAACTCCTTGAAGTAAGGTCGTGGGTTGACTTCTCGAGGAAAACGGAATCATTATTTACTAAAAGATAAAAGCACTTTTTAGTTGAAAAATGTTATTACGAGTTAAAAGATTTTTTGGAAGAAAAATGATAATAAGTATCTACCTACTTACCCAGAATAAAATTAAAATCGTTATTATTTAATTTTAAAAACCATAAAAAATTCATAATTTGTTTTTAATTGACATACTAAATAATATAAATGTGTTACTTATCTATTGTTCAAAACCTCGGTCTGCCAGCCCTCTATTGTAATGCCCTAAAGGGGCTCGCATGAGATCCTACCACTGTAAATGAAATGAAATTCTTAAATTATAATATTTATTTGTATGTGAATTACTGTTACCCTTTTACCATGTGACAAAAAAAATATATTGAGTATTGAGTATTGAAATTAAATGTACTGGCGTTCCACGACGGAAGATCGACGACGGAAAATCAATTCAATGAGGCGCTAGACTACGTACAGTCGACTCTGTAATGATCTTTACACTCAACTTATGTCGGTGTTCTCCTGTGATTTAACCACTCACACAAATACATCATGTGGGTGTGTGACTAAACTACTGATGAGATTAAACCACTTAAGATATACCATAATATGAACCACTAGTAGTTTAATTACAAGAGAACACCGGCGTAAGCTGGGTGTAAAGACAATTATAGAACCGACTGTACTAGGTACGTTACTTTGATTGATTGACTACCTAGAAAGGCATTTTGATAATTATTAACGCAAACGAAGTTGTGGATGTCAGCTAGTAAAGAATAAAGGCGTAAATTAGATTCGCCATGATCTCTCTTGATTCACGTCAGGGGAACGTCAGGGGTTGTCTTGTTTTGACGACCTTCCCTCCAAGGTACCTCCCTCGAAGCGATTCCGCAAAGTGCTGCTGGTGTATGAAAGATTTTGCGCCACATTCAATCATATTGTTGTAGATAATAGGAAATACGATTACAGAGTTAGTTGGATATTTGTAAGAAAAAGTATTTCTGGTTGATACTAACCCTCCCGTTCTCTGTTATTGATCGTTTTCAACCAGTACCTAAAAATTAAATATAGCAGGAAGGCCAGCAGTGGGATCATCATCATCAGCCTACCGCAGCCCACTGCTGGACTTACGCTTCTCTGAATGTGCATCATCGCGCCCTGTCATCGGTTTTTTTTTTTTTACTAAACATATATAGGCTTGCGTTTGACCACCATCTCACCTGATGGTAAGTGACGATGTGGTCGACGATGTAGCACGCTTACCTAGAATAATCCTATTCACTCTGGCCTTGAAGACACCCAAATTATAGTGACCGGAAAACACTGCTTGCCGCATCCATCCAATCATCAAGCATCCAGTGGGATACCTACCATAAACTGATCACATCCTCTTATAATTATTCCGCAAGGCGCAAAGTAATACCGAACTATTTTTTTAGATACTAACGTTTAAACTTAAAAGCTGCCCGAGACCAGGAGCGGTGGTTAGAAAAAAAAAACAAGTGAAAACTGAGCTAAGATATTGAGAATCATTTAATTCTAAGCACATAAAGAAAGTTCCCCCTTGTACTGTGCAAACACTGCGTTTACAGTTCAGCAAACAAGATAGCGTACTCTAACACAAACAACAAAGCTCTGCTTTCTGCTCTTCGTGAACCTACAGAAATGTGGTTCGCCACGTAATTTCCAAGAGATAAAGTGCTTAGTAGCGGTTTTCTACAGCAACATAGCTCACTTCCTCAGTACTTATATCTATGTAGAATAGTTATAGAAAAACTTGACTATCAGCTTGTAAACTGCTAATAGTTTTAGTAGGAGTAATTTCTAGACTCACAGTTGAAGCGCTCTTAAATTATAGTAAAGAATCAAATCATGGAACACTTTTCATTTAATTAATAATGTTTTCTTTCGCGGCGTCCAAAATTCTAGACTCTACAGCTCTAGGCACCCTGAAAAAAATCGTTCTCTTTGCGTCTTCACTGTAGAGTCTAAAGCAAAAGAAGAAATAACTATTTTAAGCCACAGCCAATAAACGGAGCAGCTCCGAGAACCCGGAGCTCTACATTTATGAAAGTTCTGGGAAGCACTAATTCCCGG
The DNA here is from genome assembly GCA_932526365.1 of Lobophora halterata. Lineage (NCBI taxonomy): Eukaryota > Metazoa > Arthropoda > Insecta > Lepidoptera > Geometridae > Lobophora > Lobophora halterata. The sequence continues at coordinate 9,004,520 of OW052012.1, forward strand.
AGCTTTTATAAATGCGGAGCAGCGGATTCTAGGAACCTCTCCTAAATCTAAAAGGCTGAGACGCAGCTTAAAATCCAACCCTTTGTAAATCAATAAGTCTTTGTAGTTGCAGATAAAATTATGGCTAACTAAAGTTCAATTCACACCAAGATATCAGCGGCCGGCAGACCACTTTCAGAGTGAAACAATTTTAACCTTATTAAAAAAAATACCAGTATTATAAACCGCTGACAGGCCGCTTGACCAAAGGCTTAGCGCCGCGGATAGGCGCTGCCACGGCCGCTCGCGGCCTGTCAGCGGTCCTTCATTACTGGTCTTATAAGTATGCAGATAATATTTAAAATTATTTAACACTGAAAGTGCTCTGCCAGCCGCTATGGTGTGAATTGAGCCAGCAAAGACATATTCAGCAATATGTTGAGAGTATAAATCAACAGACTTCGGTGTGTGTTTAGGTCAACAAACTTTTACTAAACGTAAACATGCCACTACTAGTATCTGTATCTCTAAAATACATTATGTATGAAATAGCAATAGCATTCAAGGCTCAAATCAGGTACTTATAAATCTTTTATAACTAAAAACTATTTTTTGTGTTATAAAGTTAAGTAGATTTTAAGCAAAAAAATATATTTTTTGTTGATAACAGGTAATTACTTAAATTATATGTCGATAAAAGTAGTATTTTAAAAAATAACATTTTATACTTGTATTTTGGTATGGTACATACATTGTATGATGTACATGTATGTATACTCATCCAAGCCACAGCCTGATTTTGTCTGAAGATGTGGATTTGATGTGAGGTCGTAAAACACATGCTTCCTAAAAGCCTCAATCTTCCCCACAGTAAAATACCGCAATGCAATAGCAATATTTTGTTATAGCTGCAATCTTACATTGATGGCATAGTCTTGTCGTTACTTTGAAAGGGATTTCTGTGATCCATCATTTTATTTTGCCTTGAAAAAGTATGCCAAGTACTCGTATGCTTGTGTATAATTAACTTACCGTAATGTTATAAAAAAGATACACCGTCTAACACATTTTGTCTATGTATTTTTTTTAAATGAAATAAGATTTTGAACATTTTACACAATCTAGCCCCAAACTAATCAGAGCTTGTACTGTGGGAACCAGATAACTGATAGAATAGGTACTTTTATATTTTTTGTAAATTTAATACATAGCATAGGTTCATAGTATTTGAAATATGTATTTACATAATTTTCCCAATTTAAAAAAAAATTTTTTTTAAATTCACCCAGACTTAGGACAAACACCGATGTTCATCACAGAAATGCTTGTCCTGAAGCGGGAATCGAACCCGCAACACCGACGTGGCAGTAAAATATACTTGCCACTCTACCAATCGTGTCATCAATTTTCAATTAGCTATTTACAAAAATGCTTGCGTAATTCGCCCTATACCCTTATTGTATACCCTTTAAAAGGTCCAAATTAAAAGCAAGTGTCCTTGCCCAAAGCATAATAATTGATGTAGCCTGTGTTCAGTTGATAAGCACCCTTGTGCCATCCCGCCGGCATTACGTGTAAAATCGCCCACTTGTGTACATACAAGCCTCATTTGGTGCCGCTGAGTTTCATTCCAAAAAGTATTTATTTACGGGAATTTTGGTATTTTATATATTTATTAATGACTGCATTAAGTATTCACAAAACTGCATCCGAACACGGACACACATTATGAGGGGTTAATGTTAAGAATTTTATTTCTTGTCTATATTTATTAACACAACTTAACTACTTTACTTTACATAATATAAATAATACAACTTTACATTACAAATAATAATAAAACTAACTTACTATTAATTTTTGTTTTTTTTTAGATTTATGGCTAATTAAATAAATAACAAAATGCTAAATCATCAAAAAACACAACCACAACCCAAAGGTTTTAAAATTTTTGAAAAATATAAAAACCGAGCTAGGTACTCATATGTTCATAACTTCTAAACTTAGCTGCAGCTTTTGCCGTGTGGCCAAAGAATAGATATATTTGTATCAAGTATGGCTCTGGTAGGCGGTGATAGACGGACTGGCGTACACGAAATTGTTTTCAAGAGACGAACTGCAGAGCTATTTCCAAAAGTAGCTGTTGAAATTGTAGGTCGAGATCGACTTTGATTTCCGCCGGAAACAGTAGGTGTCGCTGCGGTGTCGGCGTATCGTCATTTCCTTTCCGTCGCTGTGCCGGAACTCAATGTTACATTTCAACCTACTTTTTAATAAATATTTACGAGTATTGGACTATTTCAATAAGCCTATTTCTATTAATAAAACATGTGCGATTTCTACATGCAAAATCTTTTATAAAACTATACTATTCGATAATATTTCAAAGTGTTGTGCAGTGCCTCTTATAACTCAGTAAACTACTTCCTTTTTGAGTGCGAAAATCTATTTTCTATTTTCTTAGAAAATCTATTTTCTTTGCAATCTTTTAAAAACACAACTTGATCAACGTGCTGTGAAGTGATCTCCGGGCGTGCCAAAAGGCAGAATAATCTTATTATGCTTATCCGAGATTTTCGCCTGTATAAATCTGATACAGGATTAAACAGCTGCTTTCTTGAAAAGCTAACAGTAAGAGTACGATAAAAAAATAAGCAATAAGTTAGGTTAAACATATTATGACATTATATTATAATGCATCTATTGGGCCATGATGCTCGTATCATAGCTAAGAATAACATATACTCGTATAATAACTTAAAGCTTAAAACTAAAACTGATGGTTACCTTACCTAATAATAATAATAATAATTTTATTTCAGACACAAGAAAAGTACAATGTAGCTTAACTAGGGCCCATATGATATACACCTTAGAGACTAACATAAATATTTATAAAAACTTATCAATTAGCGTGTCACTGGCACTGGGGCAATGACGTGCGCGCGGTGTCGCGCTGTCCTAAGAATAAGCTGTAGATACCTAGACAAAAAATTTTTCTTACACCAAAAACTTAAGAATTTAAAAAGTTATTTTATCTAATTTACTATCTAACTGGAGCCCTAGTGTGCTTTAGTGTAAGGAATGTTTTTTTTATGAACTTGTTGTTCTTCTCAGCTATGAGTAGGTACAGTCAGATGCACAGACATGTATACACTCCCAATTGTTTACATTAATATTATACTCCTAATTTTGCAACGACGTTCTTTTTCCTACAAGTAACACGACTACATTAATTTGAAAATGCTTGCGTGCACTTTTCTTTGCAAATTTAAGAGTATAAATGTGAAAGCTTGGGAGTTTATACATGTCTATGCAGCTGACTGTAACTATAGTGTTCTGAGTTAGTTAGTTTGTGCAGGCTCTAAAGTGATATGGAAGAGGTTAGTTTCAGGTTGTGTGCCTCCAGGTGCTGTGACTCGTGTCTCGTAATTAGCTAGCACTTATGGGCCAATCTACGCGCGTTGCGAGTCGCTTTCAAGCTACTAATTGTTTAATGTTTCGGTATTTGCCTGTGAATAAAGGATAAACAGACACTTAGTGGAATATATTGTTTATACCTAAAGTTCACTTTTGTACAATTTCTGAACTTATACAATAAATAATTTTATAACTATCTACAAACTATCTGAAACCGTTAAGTTTCATGCAGGTGAATATAGAGTCTGTAATCGAAGCAGCATTCTTGTTTTTTGCTTTGTCGTAGTACTCGACGAATATTACAATATTTTTTTCTTATACAGCCAGGATGTCAATCTTAAATATATTAAAGATCATATACGGGCCTTGTTTGGTATATAATACAGTTGATTTTAGATATTAACACTTTATTGCACACCACAAAACATGAAAAATAAAATGGAACACAAAGAATATAAAAAGTGAAGCACAAAGTGAATAGAACAAACTCTTTTTGGATCGAAATTGATTTTCATTGTGCCTGCATGCAAGAGTAGCCTCCTGCCACAGCTTACTTATAACTTTGAATGTTTAAATTTTTTTTGGAACGCAGCAATGGGACGAAACGGATTGTCCATAAAACATATTTTATTTGTGACTTCTAAAATTAATATGTAAATAAGGGTTTTAATAAAATTTAACGTTGTAAACGTACATGTATTTTCAAGTACGTATACTATGCGTATATTCCATACTATGCGTACTGTGCGAGATACACAGCTATGTATGTTCGTCCACCTCGATTGCACTATCATAAGTAAATACGGTCGAAACTAATATAAATACATAGTTATATGTAGTTAGTTGCCCACAAAATGTAGCCACAGGTGGGGTTTGTTTGTGTAGTACGTACGTACTACATACAGCGGTATACGAGTAAAGTACCTTGAATAAATAATGACAAGCTCAGGAGTATTTATGTTGTGAAATATTTAGTAAACATACAGATAAAATTTGAACAGAATGGTAAACACACGCTTAACCAATGGACGTAGGGACTTGAAATTTCGAGGATATGTTCGTTAAGAAGTCTAGGTGCGTACTAAGAATGGAATTTTGTTAATTCGCAACGCAAACGAAGTTGCAGCATCTGATAGTTTGAATTAAATTATTTTAATTTTAACTATCAGATGCTGCAACATCGAGATTCGAGATTTTTATTATTAAAAGTAGTCTTGACTCTTCTTATATTATTTAATATGAGTAGAGTCAATACCACTTTTAATAATATAAATCTGGTCATGGTCAGACATGAACTCTTTCTATCAGTAGGTAGATCAGATCGCCTAGCTCTATCACATAATAATTTGTTTACATAAAAAAGAAAGATTTTATATTATTTTAGAGACACAACATTTTACCAACTACCTAGTTTAACATCAATATATTTTAAAGTAAATTTTTTTTAAGCGTACTGAGCACTTTATTGAATGAGACTGAGCCGTCATCTCGAGCTCGGCTATGTAACGCTCGTTCGGGTAAAGTCGGCTCGAGACGCCTTGATGAAGTTTTCACTTCTGTCATGTGGTCACAAGCCGAACAAACTAAAATAAAGTATGAAATCTAGACGCAAAAATAAACTCGTAGAGCTCACGTGCAGCGCCACTATCGTGACATAGTGGCGCGTCTAGATATTGTATGAAAACTAGCAGAAGCGCCACAGTGTTGCTACCCTCCGCGCATCTAATTTGAAGACTCGAAGAAAATTCGTTATTCTAAGAAAATAGAACCAATGTGTCTTTTACGATTATTTCACGTGAATGAACGAACATGTCACTAGAAAGGTAACGTAGGTTGTTTATAGGATAACTAAGGGCGTGACCTGCGGCCCTGTGTCGGCCGAAAATAGCAACTAATGTCAACGGCCTCACAAATGTTTATGAGACAATAAACTAGAGAGTATGTATACTTAAGTTGCAGATAAGTTTTTATGTCTAGTAACTAGTGAGGCAGACGGTTTTACTAACGAACATATTACTTTATTGAGTTTCTAAACGCATCTAACTTACTTAAAATGAATGCTCGAAGAAAGTTACATTTGGCAGTTCTACTCTTTGGTATTATAGGCAAAGAAACCCCTAAATACCTATATGATAGGCTTTCAGCTAGGGCGCATACCCTGAAAAAGTACCCTGTGAGAGCATGTACTTACATATTTAGCGCACCGAGTCATAAAACTGTGGCGTTCTGTGGTGGTGTGGTTCATTCGCTACGCAGCCACTCGGTGTTGGAACTGTCTGGATCCACCACTTCGAAACCTGAAATCTGTTAAAACGTTCAAATTTACCCTAAAAAAGAACTTATCGCAGTACAGAAACAAGTACATCCTCAACAAAGTAAATAAAATGTAACTTACACATGGTTTGTGACTTTTAGTCTACTCGCACTACCACTTATTTTTGATTCTCCCACGCCCTTTGCAATTTTTTATACCTTATTTCATGATAGCGTATGTTTCAGAAGCAAACATTTTCAATTTTCCACATCTTTCTTTTTTTTCTCAATATGGCGTCGCAATTAAGTCGCAATACGCGTCGTATAGGATGCTTGATTCATCAAATTGCAGTATGCCATTATGCCATTGGATGATTGCTATAATCACTCTAGCCTTGTCTATGGCATAAAAATTCAAATGACCCAATTGGGTGATCTTGCGTATGTAGGTAATGTTGCCAGTAAAACAAAACTTGTACAGTATAATTAAGTCTCTTAAAAAAATGTTTTTTGTCTTATTTTAGTAGTTTTTTACATTTTCTTAGTATTCGTTTTTTGGATAGATTTATATGTTCCGTGTCGTCGCCACTGGGGTCTAGCAGAACACCAGCGCGGCAGCGTGCTGCCAGTACGCTGCAGCATTAAAGCTGAGCTAGGCCCTCATTTTGTGGAGGACTCTTTTTTACTGTAATTCAACCTTTTTTGTTCATTTATTTTTTTCCATGACAATAAAATTTTATTTTTCTTTTCTTTTATTACAGAATGTATTACATTGAATTGGTCGTAAACCTATTTGCAATATAAATTCAAAGTTGGATGTGTAAATACTACGAGTTGAAACATCGAAAATGTATGTATATATCTATGTATACTATAGCCCATACTTATATGCCATTATTAAACAAAATATAAAACAAAATAAAATAAAAATTATTTATTTCAGATCGTAGGTCTGAATCCATAAAACTAATAAATCTATAATATAATATATAGGTAATCTTAAAAACTAGGCAGTAAGATAAGAAATATACAAGAATAAATAGTAAAATATTTATTTACACAACTAATTACTAACTTTATGCTAAAACATAATAAAACTAAAATTACTTAAATAAGTATAAAAATAATAAAGAATTAGCCTATCTAAGATTACAAATAAAACACAGAATTTAGGTCAGTGTCCACGGGCAAAGTACCCAAAAGGCTGGCGACGTTAAAGAATAAATTAATTTTGTTAATGACATTATTTATTTATTTAACCTTTTAATATTAATTATGTGAGGGGGACTTAATGCTAGATTTATATCAACCTTTTCACGTAAGCATATTATTACACATATTAATGTACAAGTATATATAGTTGTAGTCAATAAGTAGTTTATCTGTATTATGTAAATTATGTGACTGTTGTCTCGATAAATAAAAAAAAATAAAAATCTTGGTTTAACAAAAAAACAAATTAATAATGTTCATAAAAGGTAAGCTATTTACGAAGGTCTCCAGGGTTCCACGTGGCCGGCTACACTCCGGGTGGGCAAACCAAAACATGTCGAAAATAGCCTGAGATGAAATATTGACGCTCGCACGCAAATATTGTCGTTATTTATTACTAACTAGCATAGGTTTTGTGAAATTTTTAGCAGACATTTATTTATTGAAATAATTTTATGGTAGAAAATTATTGAACCTAGACAATAAATAAACATACATATCTCGTAATTTACGAGATATGTCTATTTATTGTCTAGGTTCAATAATTTTCTACCATTATCTCTAGTTATCAGTAATTAATATTATTAATTATTTATTATATAAGACATACATATTGTATGACCATACTTCAGGCAAATAAATCTAATTTCATTTGAACCTTTTAAACATAATTTATTTTTTCCATATGAAGCTTTAGATACAATAAATAAATCTACAACAAATAAAGTTCAATAAATACAATACTAATTGTTATGTATGCATACATTTACATACATTTAAGTACTTATATATAGCTAGGGTAGTTTTATAAGGAGCTGTCAATTCGGCAGTATTGTGGGTACACCCAAAATAAATCAGTCTCGTTCATATGGTAGTTTCATTGATAGACCTTATTTCTATATAAAACATTTGGCGACGATTTAAGAACCCCAGAGTTGTGTGTGCATCAAAAATCAAGACAAATATTGCGGAGGAATACAAAACACATATTAGTCAAGATGGATTTCAACCAATTACAAGAATTTAAGATGAATAGTGATCGGTGGTCAACATACATCACAAGATTGCGAGCATTTTTCACAATTAAAGAAATCAAGCCGGCGGAGTTCTCTAAATACCTAGTGGCTGTAGTGGGTACTGAACCGTTAGATCTCATGATTGATTTGTGCTTCCCCGAAAAACCAGAAAATGTCGATTTCGATAAATTAGTGAAGTTAGTCGAAGATCACTTGGCGCCAAAGCGATCAATCATCGCAGAACGCATGATATTCAGATCATGCAAGCAAACAGATTCGCAATCTATAGTCGAATACTTGGCGCAGTTGAAGAAACTTAGCAAGCCGTGCAATTTTAAAGACTTGTCTCTAAAAGAAAATCTGAGGGATCAGTTCGTATTCGGTTTAAAGAGTGATAAAATAATACAGAGGTTATTAACCGAGTCCGACCTAACATTCGACAAAGCGGTGGAGTTGGCATTATCATTGGAAGCCGCCGTGCGAGACTCACAGGAGGCGCAGAGTAGCGCCGAACTAGTTCACGCGATGGACGGGAGCGGAGGCAGCGGCGCGGCCCGCGGCTGGTCACAGCACCGAGGCCAGCGGCCGCGCCAGCCCGCATTCACGAGCAGAGGCCGCGGCCGGGGCGGGGGCGCCGCCCAGGGCCAGCGCCCTAGGTGCACACGATGCAGCCAGTTTCATCGACCAGAAAACTGCCCGTTTGTGAATGTGGAGTGTTTTGTGTGCGGTAATAGCTAAATGCTAGCTAAAGTGTGCCGTTTCCGTAAGCGTTCTAGTGTTAATAATGTGGACACGGAGGTGGAAAACAATCTCACGTCGAGCGACGACGAAGGAGACGGAGTCTATCAGTTGAGTGATAGAGAAGATGAAGACAAGAGATGGATTCTAAAGGTGATCGTCAACGGCAAACAGCTGTCTATGGAGGGCGACACCGGGGCCGGTATGAGCATAATCAACAAGAGTACGTACTTAAAACATTTTAGTGATATGGAGTTGACACCACGAAAATCATGTTTGAGGATGTATAACGGCCAAAAGGTCGAACCAATGGGTGAATTTGTATGTAGCGTTCAATACAATAATAAAATTGTCCATAATTTACGATTGGTAGTAATAGATAATGACAGTAGCAACTCGTTGTTTGGTCGTAAATGGATGCGAGCGTTCGGCATTGCGTTTCCCTCTGCACGAGTGCAAACCGATTCAATAGATTGCGTACATTCTAATAGGTTTGAGAAACAGGACGCTATAAATGAGATAATGAACAAATTCCCTGAGGTGTTTTCGAAAGGTGTAGGTGCATTCAATAAGGGTAAGATCGAGTTGGAGGTGAAGGAGGGCGCGGTACCGGTGTGGCGCCGTGCGCGCCCCGTGCCCTACGCGCTGCGCGCTGCTGTGGACGCCGAGCTGGAGCGCCTCCAGAGTGAAGGCATCATCTCGCCCGTCGAGTGGAGCGAATGGGGGACTCCGGTGGTTCCCGTCATAAAAAAAAATGGTGAGGTAAGACTATGTGGTGATTTCAAAACTACTCTCAATCCGGTGATAGTTGATGATAAATATCCCCTTCCTAGGATCGAAGACATTTTTGCATCATTGCAAGGTGGAAAAATATTTAGCAAAATAGATTTAAGTAGGGCATACCAGCAGCTTTTATTGAGTGATGATGCTAAAAAGTACTGTACGATTGTGACTAGTAAGGGGATGTTCACCAACAATCGCTTACCGTTCGGCATTAAGTGCGCAGCAAGCAAATTTCAAAGAGTGATGGAAAAAATATTCAGAATGCCGTATGTAGCAGTCTATCAAGATGATTTATTAGTAAGCAGTACAACTGAGAAGGAAAACATGGAGAGGTTACTGCAGGTTTTTAAAATATTGTCGGAAAGCGGTCTTAAGGTTGAACAAAAGAAATGCAGTTTCTTTAGAAAATCCATATCTTACCTTGGTTATGTGATCGACGAACGCGGATTAAGAACTGAAATAGCTAAAATTGATGCAGTAAATGGAACTCCTCATCCTAAAAACGCTAGTGAAGTCAAAGCCTTTTTAGGGTTGGTCAATTATTATGGCAAATTCGTGCGTAATCTGAGCAGTGTATTAGAACCGCTGTATAATTTATTAAAATCAAATACTAAGTTTGCTTGGTCGAAGGAGTGTGAAAATTCATTCACTTTAATAAAAAAGCTGTTAAGTGAAGCCCCCATTCTCGCCCACTGGGAGCCCCACTTGCCCACGTACGTAACGTGCGACGCTTCGCCCGCGGGCGTGGGGGCCGTGCTATCGCAGCGCGCGGCGAGCGGCGAGCTGCGCCCCGTGCTGCACGCGTCGCGCACGCTGTGTCCGGCCGAACGGAACTATTCACAAATTTGTAGGGAGGGACTAGCTATCGTATTTGCAGTCAACAAATTCCATGATTACTTATATGGTAATAAATTCATCTTGATAACCGATTGCAAACCATTAGCATCTATTTTCAATGAAAAAAAGGCGATCCCATCTATGGCGGGCAATAGATTACAAAGGTGGGCTGTGATTCTGAGCGCTTATAACTATCAAGTTCAATGTATAGGGTCTAAACATAATTGTGTAGCAGATAGCTTGTCGCGCATACCTATGACCGAGGACAATAGGGAGTATAAAACAGAATCATATATCAATTTCATAACCGAACAGGCACCTATAGACTTTAAGCTAGTAGCTAAACACACGGCGGGTGATGACACGTTACAAAAATTAATGCACGCGATACAGTCGAATTGGTTATACTGTAGCGATAAAGATCTACAAAGTTATTTTACGATAAAAGAGTTTTTAAACATTGAGTCAGGATGTGTAATATTCGGTCATCGTGTCATCATTCCAAAGTCATTGAGAAAAGACATTTTGAAAATGTTGCACGCATGTCATCAGGGAATAGTGAAATGTAAAAGCATGGCGAGAGGGTATGTTTATTGGCCAGGTATCGACGCCGACATCGAGCGCGAGTGCCTAGGCTGCGAGACGTGCGCGAGCGCGCGGCCGTCACCGCCAGCGGCGCCAGTCCACCCGTGGGCGTGGCCTCAGGTTCCGTGGTATCGGGTGCACGTCGATTTTTTCTCACTGGAGAATCGCACGTATTTTGTGCTAGTAGACGCTCACTCCAAATGGATTGAAGCGCATAGTATAGGTACTACGTCAGCAAAACTCACTATAATGAGATTAAGGCAAATCATGAGTTCTTCTTTAGGATTGCCCCGAGAACTAGTTTCTGATAATGGGCCACCGTTTACAAGCCATGAATTTAAATCGTTCATGGAAAGTTGTGGAATAAATCACATACTGGTTTCGCCGTATAAGCCAAGTAGTAACGGAGCGGCTGAGAGCACAGTTAAAATAATAAAAAATTGCTTAAAAAAGGCTCTGATTGAAAGGGAAGATTTACAGCTGGCTCTCGATAAATTTTTATTATACTATAGGTCTACACCGCATAGTTTAACGGGTAAAAGTCCAGCTCAGCTATTAATAGGTAGAAACCTACGTACGCACTATGACATTATCCGGCCAAGTATGGATGACATAGTGCGCGAAAAACAGAATGCGATCAGGAAAAATTGGAACACCAAATTGCGACAATTTCAAGTAGGTGATAAAATTTTATTTAGGCAATTTCACAACAATAAAATGTCATGGCAAAAGGGTACGGTAGTCCAGATTTTAGGCCCAGTATCGTACAAAGTCAGTCAAAATGACAAGGTCTTCAAAAAGCATGTAGATCACATCATAATGAGAAATGAAATCGCAGGTGTAGATCTGCAACAAGATCAGAAAAATAAAAATGAAGTAAGTAACAATAATTATAATGACATATCAGATTTCAATGCTACACCGTTTGCTCTGCCTGCAGTACCGGAGCCGATAGGTGGGGATAGTAGCAATGTAGCAAGTCCTGAACCAACGGTACATAATGATATGCAAGTGCAGAGGGAAACACCTAAAACGCCAAAGGTAAAGCGCATCTGTAAACCAGTAAAACGATTTGTTAACCCTTAGATAGATAGGCTGGAATGTCAGGACATTCTTAAGAGAAATGCCCTATTGTTAGGTGCATTGATGTAGTTTTAAGTTCATACCTTATGTAACTTTAAATAACATACTTGTGAATGCATTTTTATAAGTAATAAATATGCGCTTACCTACATACGTATATTGTAGACGTACATTATACCTATAGGGTTGCTAGTGCATATGGCTCTTATTATGTGCAACACAAACTCATCTAAATAATTTGCATATACCAGTATATAGTAAATAGGTATAACCATTATATCTGTGTGGTATGAGTATAACAATAAGTAAGTATGTAAATTAGTTTCATGATATAGTTTTTTTTGTAAAATATATTGATTACCTACTGTTTGTCGTATTGTAATGTAACATTGGAAAGTAAATAGGTACAATGTTAAGGTTAGAGTCGACTAGTGTATAATTTATAATATTATAAATGTATTGTTAGTTTTGTATGTAATAAATAAGTACATAGTTGAAATCATGGTGTGTTTGAAACAGAGGTGGGAAGATGTTATGTATGCATACATTTACATACATTTAAGTACTTATATATAGCTAGGGTAGTTTTATAAGGAGCTGTCAATTCGGCAGTATTGTGGGTACACCCAAAATAAATCAGTCTCGTTCATATGGTAGTTTCATTGATAGACCTTATTTCTATATAAAACACTAATAACAAACGTAAATGCCGATTAACATGTCCGTGCAGTGAGACGGACAGTTCTGCGTCTGACAGGCAAATAATAGGCTGTATTACAGGCGCATGCCAGTTGTATGAACATCAATATTGGCTGGGAGTGATCACAATGGACCTACACAGTACATACACAGTGAACATGATATACTAAAACAAACATGGATCTTCGAGAATCTGAAGATGTGGATAGTTAAAAGTATGTAATCTGAAGATATGGATAGTTAAAAGTATATTTTTATAGTCCGTTTATATCCCGCTTTGCATTTAATTCTGAAAATACTTTTTTTTTAAACTTACAGCACAAAAACTAGTCTAAGAGAGAATAAATCCTCTCTTCAACGAAATCCAATTAGGCCAATGTTCTTGTGAAATGGTTTGGAAGGGATTAACTTACAGTGGAAATAATACCTCGTACTCCGAGCTCTAGCGAAAACAAAGTGAAAGTAAAAATCCATGCCAAATTGAGAAGATGTTTTACTGTTTTTGTAGCTTTAGAGATGGATCCTGAAAATATTAGTTTGGTAGCGGATTAGACAAAACAAGAGAGGATGAACTTTACAAACGAAGGCTACGCAGACAGGAGTTTTGGGCTATGGATGATGAAGATGATGATGTTTGTGTATTCACCCGCGATGTTTATTTAGGTATCTATCGTACTCTTATAAAACGAAGACACACTGCTTCTTTGCGTTGCGTTGCGTCGCAGTTTCGTACTTATTGGCATTTGACACTGAACGCGTTCAAATTTAGCGTTGCGCCGCAAAGTAACGCAACGCAACGAAGCAGTGTGGCTTCGCTCTTAGAAACAAGATAAAACGTATTGTTACACATTTCAAAGATCCATAAAAATTGACACATTTTTACCATATTTACGATAAAAGTCACGTTGGGACCCTGACAGAAATCCATTAGCTTTTCCCTCAAATTTCACGGCTCTATGGCTGAAGAATCAAATTTCAGAAAGGTTGTGCGTATTTGCTCACGCTGAGCAGAAGAGCGCTTTACCGCGCTTCAAATGCTTACGCCTGTAAATCGGCAGATACACCCCCTTTCCCTTCCCGGGTGTATTTACCCCCCTTATTTCCTCCCCTTAATCGATCGACTCTCGGTGTCACAAACCGCTCCGGGCGGGCTCTCTGAACGAAAAAGGTATTTTTTGTTATTAAAATGGATGTATCATGTTTTCATGTGTGATATTTACATCCAATTAGAGTGCTCTGAAATACGATCTCGTACCAGAAAAACGGTAAAAGAAATGCCTCGCTTATTGGATGGTTTTGTGTTATATCTGCGAGATACATATTAATGAGTTCATCTTTTTAAATTTCCAATGAACGAATGCATTACTCTGGGCTGGGCCGTATCTTACATCGATTATTATTATTTGAAACTTCAGGTTTTCAGGTTGATCTGTTTCACATTCTTTGTCGAGCTTTAGGCTGGACGTACTGACCTACGCTTATGCCCAGTACTTAAATCTCTGTTTGGTCTCTCTTATCATGTTAATATAATATTAATAATCCTACAAAATTGATTCTCTGAAGTTCGTGTCTATTTTCTACGTTCCCTTTCTGAAAATCTTCCTTTGTTCGGAGCTTTATCTCAAAATTCAATCTAGCAGAGACGTCAATCAAAGGAACAAGTAATTCAAGAGAGGCTTTCTAATAATGAAAATTGATGGAGCATCCCAGCAACCCGGTAATGCCAGTTGATTTATAATTGCTAATAATTGGTACGGTGTTCATTTAAAGACTAACATGAGAACAGTTTCGTGTTTGCAGCGTAGAGAGTTCTTCTCGTACTTACTTGACTTGAATTTAATTTCTCTATCTTCGTATAGTTACTTCTCTTTCTCTATAGGTACCTACTTCTTTATAGGTTGAAACGTTCTTTTTCTTTAGTTAAATAAAATAAAATAAAACAGAAGAATAAAAATAAATAAAAAAGCTACTAAGTGTACCTACATTTTGATAAAAAATTTAGTAAGTAGTACCTTTAGCTTATGCTGTAAAAAAACAATATATTTATTTAATACTCGTATTTCTATACATACTTGTCAGTTGTTTGTGAGGTTGGATAGATAGATGTTTGTACCTATCTCAATAATTCAAAAGTTTTTTTTTTTTTGTTTTTCTTATAAACATTCACACACTCACACCCCTGCACTAGGATTCCCTGTATTGCAGGTGGCATGGATACATACAAGACATCACAACATCCAAGACCCGAGAACAAACATTTGTGTTCGTCACACAAATATTTGCCCCGGTCGGGGATCGAACCCGGAACACCAGGCTTCGTAGGCAAGGTCACTACCAACTAAGCCACGGTGTCGTCACTAAACCAATACCACGATAATAGTATTCATCCTGATGCCACGCGAGCGAAGCCGCAGCCATCAGCTAGTTAAAAGTAACATTTCCTTTTATTGCTATCTTTTTCAGCTAGGTTATGTTTGGTAATGCTAGTATACATTTCAAATTGATGATGACTACTGTTATCTTTCTTCAACGACGACATGACAAAGTGCTTTTTGTGAAAAAGCGTTGCGTGTGGCGTAGACTAATCGCAGCCCTTCGAGCTTTGGCGTAGCAATCGTATTCGTTGACGTAGCATTATCCGCGAACACGACTACTTCTTCATATCGTGTGACTAGTTCCTTCGAACCAGTGTGGTGAAAAGATTTCAAGTGCGCCTCGAAGAGGCTCTTTTCGTGCACTCGACACATGTTTTCGAACTTTAGGTTCTACGACATGCCGGTTTCCTCACGATGTTTTTCTTCATCGTTGTGAAAACGTGGGATGCATACATAGATTTTTTCGACCGAAAAACCCATTTAGGCATGACTGCCACTGGGATTCGAACCCGCGACCATCAATCGCAAGATAAGGGCCTCATCCACTCGGCCACCACTTTCTCGAACAACTACGAATATTAACATTGTTCAATAGATTAATCTAAATACTGACTAAATGACTAAATGCTGTCCGTGGCTTTGCCCTCGTCATATTCTAAGTCCGTTTCCAGTTTTTAAGCTTTCTGCCCACTATCCCGTATCATTATGATTAATAACTATTGTGGCCCGATGATCAAAATTATGTATTATGCTATATGTAGGTGTAAGTGGAATGGAAATATTTGGTGGCATTATATAATAATAATGTTTTGGACATTCCACACATCGCCATCTAGCCACAAACTATGTAAGCTTGTAAAATACAAGCTTACATAGTTATATAATATACCTAATACAATACAAGTTGTATTATGGAACCAGAAAACTGATAGAATACTTATATACTTTTTTTGTAAATACATACATAGAATACACCTAGACTCAGGATAAACAAATAAATCCTAAGGATCTAAGTTTCATAACTTCGAAAACATCGAAAAATTAATCTAACAGCCATCTTTTAGAAAGTTTCCCTAATTTTTTGTTTGTTCAATAAAATTTATCTCGGGCCGTATTATGATCCTCGATAAGCTTGTTGATGAATAAATAAATTAAACTCTGAATAGATACTTACTATAAAAAATATCTGAAAAGATTTACATGTACTTGAAATTAAATCTTTGCCAAGTGTGATCTAAACCTGCCTTTTTTTAAGCCAACCTTTTTGTAAAGTTATAACGAACACGTACACCGCAGCAATTCATATTCAAATGTACGTTACAAATACGAATGGCTACATGTGCAGCCGAGAGAGTGGGACGTAAGCACGAACCGAGAACCGGTTCTACTGAAAGCAATAAGGCAAGCTATGCAACTTCAATTGAAAATTCAGTTTTTCTTAAAGCAATAAAATATAAGGATGAAAAAATTAATATGAAAATAAATTGAAGCTAAGAGCTTTAACCGGTGGGTGGAATTGATTTTAATAGAACATAATCGTAATATTTATTATTATAAATACTTCATATATCTCATTTATCTAATCTATTTAATCAACGTGCGTATACTCGCGTTCAGCTTTTGAAACCAATCCGCCCATATACGCGCGACGAAAATTACGCTAGCCTGGAAACGCACTGAGGCTAAACGTCTGAACGGATTCTGAAACGATAAATGAAGTGTCATTAGAGTAGTCTTATCACCACGTAAGTGCCATACAACTGTGGAAGCCGCTTCTGAACTGCACTAGACACAGTTGTATTCAGCATACACCGCGCGGTTTCCCATCGCGGTTCACTTCCATATTAATTGAGTCTAGAATGGTTCAGAAGCGGATTCCCGCGGCGGGAGAACCGCCCGTGTAGTTTGGCATTATGTAATGTAGGATCCATCAAATGTTATATAATCTTCGGTTTTCAGGTTTTTACTTCCTACAAACTTTAAGCTTGTTGGTTGTTCAGTCGCCCCTCGCTCTCGGTGTTATATGGCCAGTATGCAAGTCACGGAAACTGCGCGATGTGTGATTTCATCCTGCCACTGATTTATGCCCGTAATCTCCATAGTGACGCCGCCGACTATATTTTACACTTAGCAACGCTGCGCTATTTGTATCTTTCAGTTGTATACACGTGTACAATGAACCTGATAGAACATTTTGTATTGTCCATTGAATAGATATTTTATAGAGGCAATCATCACAAAGACATATTAAGGGTAATCCTCAAATCCGAATTCCATACAAAATGTTTCGGACAAATACTCAAAAAGTACGCCGTATTATAGTGATTTCTTGTTATTTATAGTGTTTTTGTTTATGTAATTACAAAAATAATATCAAACTGTTAAAATATTAGTTCCAAGTTCACTTTTTGACATTTTAGTGACTACCTTTGCCGTTTTCCAGATCTAAAATGGGATATACCGAGTTTTTAGGCAATTTTATGAAATATGTGCAAATAGGACGTAGCAACGATGCGTGCTACGTCCTATTTGCGCTCGAAGCTAAAGAAACCAAAAAATCGGTTTAACAAACTACTTAATATTATGTAGCAGCAGTGATTATTTATTACTTTATTTCACAGCAATGCTTATTATAATACTGTAAAATACAATATTGTCTACTGATGTAACCAGAGATTCTTTCCTTCAAAGAAACGGCCGCCACGCTGCGATCAAATTTAAAAACTCTCCCCATCTTGTTTTTTATTTTTTGTCTCCATTTTTATTAGGTTATTTAATAAAACCATACTTTATTAAGTATTCTTATTATCATAATGAACTCTATACTGAAAAATCAGACGGGATTCGTGGAAATATTCAAGTACTTCACTTGAAATGATAAAATATTGTTTTGCGAGTAGGTACTTTTCTTTTGTATCTGTAGATATAATATTTAAACATCTAAGCATATAGGTATACTGTTTATTTTCAAAAGTAGGTACCTATCAACGGAATATTCGTTTCATATAAATTATCTTTATATTTAATAATTTCTCTCCGTTTTGATGTAAAAACGTAAAACACTGCAGACATAATATAAAAGATAGGAAGTTCACCCACCGCAACGACTTCGGACACATACATAATTATTAACTAATTAATTAACTAATATAATAAAGCAGAAGACCCCGAATTTCTGTACATATATTTTTTTTTACGGATACGTGTTCAGACGAGATTAATTAACATGCCCCAAATTTTTTTTTTTGATTGGAAGACTTTGAAGTTTGTTTGTGGGTTTGTGTGTTCGTCCATCACGTTAAAACTACCGAACGGATTTAACTGAAACTTTATAATATCATAGCTACTAAGCTTGAAATGGTTATAGGCTATATAATATTACGCTACATTTTTTCAGAGGGTAGATATAAAAGTTTAAAGTTTGTATGGAAACAGTTTTTTTTATGAGTGTATACATCTCAAACTTTGGAATTATATTTTACAAAACAAATAATTAGATACGGGTTTCACCGATTTTCAAAATTAAAGTTAAAGTATGTAAAAGTACGGATTTAAGGTGTTATAAGACCAAAAGTTGAATGACCCTATCTCCTCAGGTAAACACAATATTTAATTGAAAGTTGCATTTTTATAACCTCCGAAGACAAATACCGCTACGTTTTTCAGTTTTCTACTAAATTCAATGTTTGAGTGGTTAAAAAGAGAGTTTGAAAATGTGCAAGTTTTGATTGACTTGCTTAGTACTGACACTTTGCTATTCTGTGACATTTTTTCCGCGGGTGGAACAAACAACATCGACAATAAACAATTCGTCCACGGGTGATGAAGTCGCACGCGGGTACAGCTAGTTAACTAATATTACAACAATCTATAGTCGAACAATTAATCGACATATGCTACATGGCCTGTCCTTCTATGCATGCAAGTTGTACGTACATAAGTACAATATTTATATAAGTATAGGTATACCCAGTATTGGGTAACACAACCACACGCAAAACAAAGCCAGACGTACATACAAGGGTGGCGAACCTTTATGTACCAACGTGCCATTTTTCTAAAGAAATGTTGAATGAGGCCATAGACGTGCCCACAAATAATGTTGGCTTCGTGAATTGAAAGTGTAAGTGACCCAAGAAACAACGTACACAATGATTAATTACATCAGGTACATCCGATCGCGAATTTTGCTTAATACTACTACTTAGTACTTTTTTCTTAGTAGGTAATCTACATCTCATCTCAAAGTGAACTTTGTGATCGGTGGCGTGCCCAAAATATTGCGTCACGTGCCATCACGGGCACGCGTGCTATTGGTTCGCCATCCCTGCCCTAGTACATATATATGTATGTATGTGCAAATATGCGTGTGTATGGTACTTGTTTGTGTGCAATTTCATTGTACTCCGATTTAATGTAATTCGTGGGAGCAATCTGATCGTCTGCAGCGGAGAAACACAATAATGTAAACATATTCAGCCAGTCTACATGATACCTATGTTTAGATGAAACTGCACTGTCTGTGTTGTGAAGCTAATTCAAAGGCTAGAACAATCCAAGATAATTGATTGATTCAGGCGTTACTTTGCGGAAATCCATAAATATCAACAAATTATATAAATTTTTTGATATTTCGAAGTTCGAAACGAGAGACTCTCGTTTCGAACTTCGGCGAGTCCACACCTCCTGATGATGCCTCGTGTAGAGGCGAAACACGTGTCGTATCTTTGAACTTTGGTTTTCTGTTCGTTGACTCTTTGGTTTATAATATAGTAATATGTACTAAAGTTCTAAACTAAAGTTAAGTTAATTAAAACCTTTGTTTAGAAATCAAGCGGATTTATTACTAAATATATTTATATAATTTGTTGATAGAACAATCCAATTTGAATTTAAGTAGGAGTTAGAAAGTTAAATTAAGCTTATATTGTTGCCATAACGTTTTTGCTTTCTAACTAGTTTTACCTACCTTGGACTAATACCTACTCGTCTAATATTTTTTTAATTTTGTAAGTACTTACATATTTCTGTAAACATCTAGTTTCCAAATTATTCTTCAAGAAAATTCTCGAGAATCCGATAAATTGAAAATATAACATCAATAACACTTATTTTATTTTTACTTGTAGCTGCTGTTTGAAAACGAATGAAAAGTATAATAAATAATGCTACTCTTTAAGTTTGCTATATCCCGAAATTCAGGAAAAGTCTGAATTTGATACTGTGTAGTTCAAGTACGTTATGGTCTGAGAAATCTGATACTGACTACTGTCAACCAATGTGGTGGCATCAGTTTGTGTATGAATGTTTTCTCTCTAGCTTTGTGATTGTAACGAGTCACTAATGAGTTATTCGTTAATGAAACAGATGCCGAAACCAGTTAAATTCAAATTCAAATTATTTACTATAATTATAAGTTCTTAACGTTTTTTTACTAACTCGACCGTTAAATTCAGCAAATTCAGCAACAATATTATCATACAAAACATAAGTAAAACATGATATAGGTTAGGTTCCAACAGCTCATGGAATATTCGAATTATAAGTAGAACTGTATTCAATGAATACATGAGGTTTTAATCTTACTGATTTTGCTAATAGACCTACTATTAGTTACATAAAGGAACCAATTTAGCTGAATTGCAGAACGATAAAACTGGGTCGAGAATAAAAACCGGTATTTTCCGTAATGTCCAGCTTGCGGACATAAAGTATGTTAGGGCGGGATAAAAAGCGGAAACGGCAAAGGCCACATCCCAATGTGGGGATAACAAAGGCTAAAATATATGAGCAAAATAACCGCTCCTATTTTATACACAATAAATATTTCGAATACCTTACGATGAGTGTAAATACACAACTTTCGTGTTAACAGAAGTAATATACATAGCAAATATACTTTTTTAGCAAGTAATAAATAGATTAGATATAAAGCGGTGTACCTATAGTTTATGGGCTGAAAAACACATAAGCTTTTCATTCCGGTACAGTGTAGGCAAAGCCGCGGGCAGTAGCTAGTAATATAAATGTAAATATATATATATATACACGCTGTATACACAGATCATAAAAACTTTGTATAATTTTGTTTAGTTTACGGTCGTTTTTAAATGCGCTGCAATAAAATTGTATTCTGGCTAGTATTTTATTTTATTTTCAGGTTTGCCACCGTTGGTATCAAAGCTAGTCTAATGATTCAAACACGAAACAACGCAGCATCATGTGTGCCCTGTTTTGAAAGCTATGGCTTATTATTCGACCGAAAAAGGGAAAAGGGGTTTGGAGCAAACCGTATATACCATGTATAAAAATACTATATGCGCTATTCACTCAAGATTCTAATTCCTTGCAATTAATTACGAGTAGTACTTACATCAATATTATTCTAATTTTGTATCTAGTTTCCGGGCAGCCCTACTGACAGATCAGTGACCCCGGAACGGAGACCACTCAACTAAACCGAAATTGGAAAAGTTTGCGAGAGTTTGAACTGCTTTGTTTAGGATCATAGATTCCTCTGGGAGTTTTGATTGATGTGGTGAAATTACTGCTTGGCTTCGGTACACGAGAAATAAATTCGAATATTGTACTGTTTATACAGTACAGACATACACATGGAGTTATTCTGGTCCATGGTTATTTTAAGCATACTAGCTGACATCCACAGTCACGCAACTTGTTTGCGTTGCGAACTAACAAAATTCCTGACGACACGGATGGTCGAGTGGCAAGTGTGTTGGACTCCCACGCTGGCGTCGCGGGTTCAATTCCGCTTCAGGACAAATATTTGAGTGATGGATATCGGTGTTTGTCCTGAGTCTTGGTATTTTCTATGTATGTATTTGCAAAAAAAAAAGTAGTTATGTATTCTATCAGTAATCTGGTAACCCATAGGAAGCTTGCGTAGTTTGGGGCTAGATAGTCCCAAATTACGGCCCTAAACATTGCCTCCTAAATAACGACTAACCCTGTCCAAGCCATCCTAACTCCTTATAATAACGCAGCAGGATACTGGGTTGTTGACAGCACCATTCCAGTAAACTGCTAGCCGACACATTTGGTGGAAAGGAGTCTAGCAGCCTACGCAAGCCTTTTTTTTTTTTTTTTTTTTTACATGGGGAAATCCTCATGGATGTCCCCCGCCCTTGGGGGAGGGCGGAGGGGTATGTCGGACTCATACCGACTAAAACCCCATGGTGGCCGACCTCTGCGCATTAGAGGGACCCCGGGATATCCGAAGAACACGTACCGGTGTCCCTCACGCACGTTGCTGTGAGGCCCATCCCAGGGAAGGCTTGCACCGACCCCGAGCTCCGCTTGCAGTGCATGCCTACCCGTGCACTGCAGCCGTCCCGGATTCGAGTATAATGCAGCCAGAGCCCCCACTCCGACCGCTCTCGAACCCAGCAAGATCTCCCTCATTGGCAGGAGACACCGCCACCCCTCATGGGGCGGACGGCCCGGGATGTCCCACCTGGACACCCCGGCCCCGCCGTCTCCGAGCGGGATCGGATCTCTCGCGATCCCGCTCAGCAGCCTCTTTCTGAACCATGACGGTCTCACAGAAAGAGGCTACTGCCCTCCACGCTGTCGCCTCTGCCAGCATTGCCGCAACAACGCTAGGCAGGGCGAGGTCTTGCCCGATTTGGTCCATCAGGACCCGCCGTTCGGAGCTCCACGCCGAGCACTCCTCGAGCGTGTGCTGGGCAGAGTCCTGGTCCCTCCCACAGTGGTGGCACTCCGCGGTCGGTTCGCGGCCGATCCGATTCAGGTACGCACCGAAGCACCCATGTCCGGTGAGCACCTGAGTCAGAGCCTACGCAAGCCTGTCCTAACCCTACTCTCATTTGTGGTTTGAGAGTGGATTGTCGAGATAGAGAGAGATACTTATGCCTAGATCACACGCACCGAGTACTCGGCCGAGACAGTAAAATGTTACTCGGCGGAGACAGTAAAAGCTTACGTCACTCGCTCAGCCGAGCACTCGGCGCTATGTTTATACGTACCGAGTACTCGGCTGAGAGCACTGTCTCGGCTGAGTACTCGGTACGTGTGATCTAGGCATGTATTCAGTGCTTCGGTCCGTGTGTTGTCTGTCAGTCAGTATTGTCAGGCCAAAACTTTTATTTATTCAGTATACCCACGTACTTTTTCTTCTTATCGTGTCACTAGTTCTTTCGAACCAGTGTGGTGAAAGGATTTCAAGTGCGCCTCTTAGAGGCTCCTTTCGTGCACGTACTGATTTTACTGGAATGTGAGATTCATTCCGTTGCTATTCATTAACCGGTATTAATGGTGTTTGAAATTCTCCGGGGTGCCATTTTATATTATTGGAAACGAAAAATTATTCGGAAAATGTAATTTTGAGTTGCTAAAGTTTTTAGAAATTAACTTTAATTTATAACGTAGAAGCTTTAATATTAATTTTATGCGTAAAATTTTAGGACTACAAATATAAATCAAATTATATACCTACATATACTTAATATCAATATTACATAATTATGAAATAATCTAATTATTAATTGATTCCAATTACTACCTAAACATACTTATGGTAAAGTAGAAATCAATCCTACTTACATTACGCCAAAACTAATGCACCGATTTGAATGAAATACGGTTTTAGGATAGTATATTAGCTGGAAATAGACACATACATACTACTTTTTATCATGACCTCTCGTTGGCGAGATCGCGAGCAAATAGCTATACGATATTTATTTTCGCCGGCCAGTTTCAACTTTGTATAGGTAGTTAGTTCATCGTAAATTCAAAAGCTCATTTGGGACCACAAAATGTTCGTGGCTCAATACAGGCTTATAACGACGCATTTGTTACTGAACCGCAAATAAACCTACTGGTAACCATAGTTATAATAAACCATGTATAATATATGTAATGTATAAACTTGTGCTGCAGGCAACTATAGATCTCTATTCATTAAAATATACTGGCAATTGTAGATCTCAATGTATAAATGTGTGCTGGCAACAGTGTTCGATTCGCGTGAACAATACAGCGAAATCAAATACATCAGTTCAATGAACCGTACTCAATGAGAGGGAACATTTCTAGGACTCCGCGCTAAGAGGAGACATATACGAACATGTCTAAGATAGAGTTCTCTTAACACCTAGGTGTACTTATATGTATACAAGCAATATGTAAATATTTGAAGAGATTGCCAAAGCACATAATAGTACATTATGATATAAGTGCGGTAAGTTGATAATTACAGCCGAGGCGATATTGCTAGCCCGAGCCGTAGGTGAGGGCTACAAGAAAGCAGAGGCTGTAATTATCAAAGCGCACGTATGTCATACGACGTTTTATAACACATTTGCGAGGAAATAAATAAAACTCGGACTTGACGACATTTTCAAATAAAAACAATACAGCGAAAAGAAACAGCGCGCGGAATAATTTTTACTGGTTGTGAAATTAGCGATGCGCGCGCATCAGCGCTTTTTTTTAAGGCAAAGGCACAAAACAGCTAGTATTATAATAAAGTAAATTAATATTTTTGTGTTTTGTTACATTTAAATGGTTGTAATTTATGGACAATATTAATTAAATTAAAGAATTAAATGTTTATTTATTATATTTTATCTCCCAAAGTTAATTTTATTCATAAAATGTTGACCACTTTTCTGACATAAAAACTCTTTGCTAAGATTTAAAAAAAGTATCGTTCGTTTTAAACGGAGAACATTGATAAACATTCCATTTTTAATTACATTACCGCACTCGTGCGTTTTACATTACATTACCGCACTAGTGCGTAATGAGATACAATACGATATTGAAATTGGTGCAATAATAGACCCTTTACGAGCAAATGTGTTATAAAATAACATATAAATTCGCAGCCAAGTATCAAATTCGGTCAAAAAATGTTTAAAATTCGAATTACATATTTTTTCTAAATTGTATTAAATCTATTATATTATATTAGATATTATTTCCTGGCCTAATATAAACATTGTATGAAATAAAGATAATAATAACGGGAAATTTACTTACCGAATCGTAGAATAAATGGTTCAAAATGTTTCGATTAAAAAAATTGCGCATGTCTTTTGAGACTGCATGCTACGCAGAACTTAGTTGCTTAGCCGTGGCTACTACGCCGTAGCTGCTACGCTATCGCTGCTACGTTGTAGCAATACTAAACGGTAGCTGCTACGCCATTGCTGCTACGTCGTAGCTACACTAAATTGTAGCAAAATAACCTCTTCGTTACTTAATTACTACCTTTATTTACGTAAAGCATGGTAAAGAATAAACAATTAATTGTGAAGAAGTTTATTTGTGTTAATTTCTACTGTTCATACCTTTTGTCTAGGAGCACTCTTTTATTTCTTGTTTATTTTGCCTCTAAGATACTAAGCACACCGAGAGTTACACAATCAGAGTCTCTTAATGAGAATCCAGCGTCCTGAGATACCGAGATTACAGCATCCTTGAGACTTGTCGAGGATTAAGGTATTCAGACAGGCTATGGTAATGCCGGTGCCAAATGAGCTTTCAAATCTTTGAATATCACGTTTATTCTCAGCTAGCTGGTGCTCACGGCTCCTTCCACGTGGTATCGGTATATTATCTATGTGTTTTGCCAGCTCATAAACTGTATCAAATTTGAACGTAACCGGTTCGGTTTTGGCGCAAAACACATCCATCTATCCGTACAGACTTGTTGTTATATTAGTGTGAATATTTGACTATATTCCTACCACATAATCCCAGTCCGCTCAATATACGGTCGGCTGTTCAAAACATACCCACCCCTACATAATAATTATACACGGTAAATTTTTAATCACCATAAAAAAATAGACATAGTCAGTTGCCGTTACTGAACACATATACGGCAAAAAAAACTTGAAAAATTTAAGTCGAATGTTTGTCATAATAAATTTAATTAAAATTGGATAACTGTAACCGTTAGACGATTTCCTATGGATTTGCGTCAGGCGGTACCTTTAATTGATAATAATTCAAGTTTATTCATCGTTTGGCAAACCCGGGTACCTAGCTCGAGCCAGCTCGCAAAACCTCGGTTCGGGCGCCGCACTGCCTCCGCTATTACTCTGTGTTTTTGTAGAAATCCAAAATTCTGACTGCACAGATGCAACGTAGTACCCCGTCTGCATTGCCCATTTTTTTTTTGGTAATTAAAAATTGGTGGTGTATAATAATAAATATTTTGGACATTTTTCACAACGCCATCTAGCCCCAAACTAGGCAGAGTTTGTATTATGGGAACCGAATAACTGATAGAATACTTAAATACTTTTTTTTCGTAAATACGTAAAATACATATGTACCACCAGACTCAGGACACCACACAAGTGCTTGTCACTTGCCACTAAACCATCCGTGTCGTTAAAATCTATAGCGTATTATACCTAGTTATCAAATCCGTTGAATTATGCAAATAATCTACTCTGCATCGCAGTAATATTACATAAATTTAAAACTGTATCTATATGTATGTAAATGTGAATTAATGGAGCGTCAGACATCAAATAGGTAATTTATTGGTGCGTGGTTGCACCACTGGGCAGCTCAGTGCGCTGACCGGGAATACTCATTACAGTGATGTACATCATTTTGCATTATTATTCTGATACTAATTTGTACAGAGTGGTCGACAATCATACTGAAAAGCGCTAGCACGATATTTTCACCCGTCTTCAAAAAAGGTGGAGGTTCTTTATTTTTTTAATGTTTTTTACCTCAGAACTTGGTGGTTTATAAACCGATTTGAACAAAATATAGTGAGGATATACCTACTTCCCGAATGGTCCCATAGTAGTTTCATGAAAATCAGTTCAGTACTTTGGTTTTGAAATCAAAATAACTGAAAAAAGAAGTCGTTGAAGTGAACATAAATGCATATTTTGCTACCCTGTGACTGTTCAGTGGTGCCTACGGTCACTAGATCAGTCCAATTGAAGTCGGTTGTTGTATGTTATTTTATACAAAAATTGGACTGCGCTGAGTTGCTCCGTATTCTGAGCGTATCAAACCTAAAATATTAAAAATATAAGTATTAAAATATAATAAATCATGTCCGAAATAATGTATTGTAACCACCAAAAGAAACCCTCGAGATTTCAAGTCTACTTGCAGTATGGTTTGGCCTGTGCGATGTCTGTCAGTCAGTCAGTCAGGTTGCCTTTCTTATATATTGATAAGAATTGATACACTTGTTCGTATACCTTGAAACTATCAATTATATTTTTTTATCTTGCTCTCATGAAAATTATCTAAGATATGTATGTTCCAAAATATTAAAGGTATGTAATTGAATTTGTCTTTGCTTTCTGCCTCTGTGTCAACGAATTGCATCACATTTGGAAGATTCCAAACGTGATGCAATTTATCTAGGATACTAGATAAACTCAAAATTGCAATGATTTAGGATAGCGCTTAGTACCTACTTCCCAACACTAGCTGTAGCCGTATCACGAAAATTTTGACAAGCACATTCGAACCGAATCCGTTACAGGAGGGTTATAAATTTTTTCAAACGTCATACAATCTGTTAACATCTCTATGACGATTAAGAAATAGTATAAATATATAGTAATAAATCCGCTTAGCCTCCAAACAAAGGTCCCAATTAACTTAACTCTAGTTTAAGATTTTTTTTGTATCTAAACTAAAGTGCCGAAAACAGAAAACCCAAGTCGACACGTGTTTCGCTTCTACACGAGGCATCCTCAGGAGATGTTGACTCGCCGAAATCCGAAACAATCACGTTTGTTTGGAGGTTAAGCGGATTTATTACTATATGTATTTATACTATTTATTAATATTTATGGATTTCCGCAAAGTAATGCCTGAATCAATCAATTATCTCTATGACGAATTCGATACGAATACATATGTCAAAACATTTAGTAATATGGCCTCTGAATGTTGGCATTTGTATGCTAATGTTCTCCGTTCTGTCGGTTCTATGCTCTCTAGTGCTTCCGAAATGCTCGCAGTTTCTAGCTTCTGAATTAAGTTCCCCTTTGGAACAATGAATATTGCTTACGTACCTACTCGTACTAGGATGCTGATAAGACTTTACGGAAGCGACTAAACTTTTTGGAACTAAGTTTAAAGCAGAAGTTTCAAGCTTAAGATAAGTTTAAGCATTCATGTATTGAAAAGCAGGAAGTCGTTGAGAGTGGAATAAAATTATTTATTTAGATAGATGAACCTAGTATCATAGATTAATCTTATTCGTTTCATAAAAAAGTATGTTTAGTGTTATTATAATTGTCTTCCTTTTATAAAGAGAAATAATTAACATAACAAAAATTAACATAAGTAAATTTAATTACGCAAAGCCCATATTTATTTATATTAGTAAGGTCCTTAGTTTGTACCTACCTAATTTTCCTTATATCTAAAGATTGGTACTTAGATAAATACTCACATATATCTACAATAATAAGTTTGGTATAATGTATGACTAAGTGCTACCCGTATGGTATGCCGTATTCGTATAATCAGGAGCCTGTATCCTTTTCCTGCTCATAATCTATGCTCAAACTTAATTACAGCACAATCAGTTCAGTAGTTTTGGCGTATGAGTACGTGGAAAAAAACATCTATCACTCCATGTCTTAATAATTTTGTATTACTAGGATATTTACCTTAATAATATAAAATTACCAGCATTGTTCGCTCATAAATATTTAGTGAGATATTGGCTGGCTGGCTTCCTTTGACAAAATCATTCTATTTTGGATAACTGTTAGGGAGAGTCGCTTGAATTAATAACTTTATCGATGGCGTCGCTTAATTTGATGAAATCCAAATTAATCGGGTAAATCAGTTCCCATTAATTTTCTTTAGATCTTTCATGGCGCTATTCTTAATTTTGTTTTCTTTTTATCATTCGCTTTTAATTATGATTAAAAGTATTAACATGAATATTGCCAGTTGTTAGTTTGGTAGGTATTTGTTGAAAAAAAGCTGCTATTACTGTTTGAGGTTTTAGATTAGCGGATTAACCGAGCGGATTTGCCGCTCGTATTTTGTTTTTTTGCAGCACGTATTACGCGCGACAAGCCGAGAGAGACGCCGCAAGCTACTAACACTCGCCAGCGCCTTTACGCGCTCAAGCTTTGAAGTTACGCGACTACCAATCCGCTCGTATACTATAATTTAGGTGTCTTCAAGGCAAGAGTAAATAGGATTATTAGGTAAGCGTGCCACATCATCACTTACTATCATGTGAGTAAGATGGTGTTCAAACGCAAGCCTATAAATAGTAAAAAAAAACACGCTAGAGATGGAACTGGTGTCTAACCTAAGAATGTTAAGTTACCTAAAGGCCAATATAGGCGTAGGAAGTTTGATTACTTACACGCGTACGCGTAGTTGTAACCATTTTTCTTTTATATGAGGTTAGTTATTCGGTGGTCCTATCGAATAAAAGTTTCGGAAAAAAGGGTTAGATTAATTTTTATTATTTGAACAATTCAATGCTCTCGCCACGTTTAGCCAACGTTTCATATTTTAGTCTCACTCTTCATCCCAAGGTTGCCTGGAAAAAACGCTGCTTAGTGATAAGGCCGTCCATTGTATATGCTTCTTAATTATCTAGATAGCTAGATATATAGAGTTTTCATTCTTTCATTCATTTCATTGAATAGAAACTAGGGAGAAAATTACAAAGCACGTATACAATTGAAAATTTAAGTTAGACGAGTTCTCCAACAACACACACAAGTCTACACAAGTTTTTGCTTTATCTTTCAGACACCTAATATAAACAATATAAAGTTATTGCTAGCAAGAAATTTAATTGGTTTGTTTCACTTTACTTTTTAAAAAGCCTTGTTAACCGAGTGGGAGGTGCCTCGTCGACTTTCGACCCGAAGGTCGTGGGTTCAAACCCGGTCATATAACAATGGATTATTCTGTTCATAAAAAATATTTGCGCATGGTGAAGGAAAACATTGTGAGGAAACCAGCATGTCATAGATAGATATGTAGATGTATTCTTTATTGCACACCTCATAAAACGATACATGAAAAGAAACAAAACTGAAGAAATATTGGTACAATGGGCGACCCTAGCGCTTGGGATGGACATGACATATTTAACAAAAGAGGACGGTGGCGTCTTGGTGGCGTACAAATGCCAGAAAACTAAAATATTAGGATGAAACATAGTATTTACTTAGTTACATACCTGCATACAACATAAACTACAAAATAAACCACATGCTAAAATACAAAAATACGTAATACAATACTGCATACTTTTAAAACACGTACACAAATAACATTACATAATCTTCTTATAATTTCTTACTACTTAGATTTAAAAAGACAAACGAAAAAAAAATTGCGAAAAAAGCTTGTGTTCAATTTATATTCAGGCCCAGTCCAATTTCAATCAATCAAAATGTAATCTCATCAGCCGTATATTTTGGCAGTATCGTACAAAATAAAATAAAAGTTAACAAGCTCCTGAAATCGGGCCCGGTTGACAATGTTTCAGCGATAAAGATAACAGGCCTCGGCAAATAGGCTCGATGACGATCCTTCGTGGCTCGTAGCTCTATAGTCCGAGCCATAGATCCTATATCTTTTTTTTAAATCAATGTAAACTTAGTATTAAGATCTTTTTTGGAAAATAAACTTTATCTTATCTTATCTATCTAATGATCTTATTAATTCTTTGTTTTTGGCACACTTCATGTAATTTTCCCATTTCACATTTCCCAATGTGAAATAATTCGTCGTAGTCTTGCTAGATTCTCGAAGTCGAGTTCATACCTCTGTAACCTCTTTACTGGAGGGCTTCTTACTTCTATGGAGTTTTGGAGGCAACGCGAAAAACTTGTTTCCGCCAAAAACAATTTTTCGTTTATCTATGGTCCGAACATTCTGAAAAAAACAGTTCAAAATAAGAATAATAGATTCAGACTCGTTTAGTAAAATTATTGTAACTTTTGGACATCACATAGTATTTTCTTAATTTGCTTTATTTAGGTGCTATTAGAATGTTTTTATGGAATTCAATGAGTATAATATTTATTTTTATTAAATAGTAGTAAGTCAGTAAGCAGATGCCCGAGAAATTTCCCTTTTGGATCACGTATAAAATAAATAAAGTTCGCTTTGGAAAATGTATGAAGGTTAAGTAAGTAAAGTGTCCTGTCTCAAAGTAGGTACTTTAAGAGTACTTACTTGTTTTAAAACTTCCACGAATTTTGACGAAAAGTAGGTCAAGGGTTGAAAAGATATCTTTGATCTTGTCGTCTCGTGAAAATTGGAGTCGACGCTCTCAGAAGATGAGATATAATCTATTACTTACAATTTTCATAAAAAAAGGTCTGTCGGATTAAATTTCTTAACGTTTTGTAACACTTAATAAGTAAGCTAAATGAGTTTGTTTTCGTAGTTAGGTAATAAGGTTAATTTTGGAATTAAAAAATGTTGTTTTTTCTTCCTAAAATATTTTTGGATTACGCATAGGGAGTCCCATAAGTTTCCTTATTAACTTCGAATCTGCAAAGAATTTTCAATTCCGAGCAAACAGCATTATCGGTTCGACGAAGCAAACAAATCGAGTGCCCTCACAGCTAATTCGATATAAACCCCCACGGCTGCTGTTTCTGCCCCCACACGCTCCTCATTGCCCCCACACTTAATTAATTAGGACTGAAAACTGCTCCGTCTAGCGTTCCTTGTACCGACAAACCGCCCTAATGGTATTACTCGCTATGATTTTAACGAGGTTTTAGATAACTTCTTGTTGGGTTTACAAAACACGTGTTTATGATAATAAACATAGATAATAATAGGTTTTATATAAAACTGTGATATTGAAAAAAAATATAAAGCCAACTTTTCTTTGTTCTTAACTATTATAGCAATACCTACTAGAAAAACTCAATATTTTGTTTTTTTTTTGACACTGGCCGCCAGTACACAAAAAACTCAATAAAAAATACAAACAGTTAGCTTGATTCTCGAAGGTCTGTAGGGATTTACGTCATTTGATTAAAACTTATTTGAATATTTAATTATATTTTACGATAAAACGGTCTTCTTCTTATCGTATTACTAGTTCCTTCAAACCAGTGTGGTGAAAGGATTTCAAGTGCGCATCAAAAAGGCTCCTTTCGTATCGATAAAACGGTAGAGCACCAGCATTGTATTAAAATGTGCACATGAATTCAGACTTATTGAATCTGCAGAAATTCCAGCGTCATACATTTTTGTACTATTGTTTCAGAAATTCCCAATCTGGAGTCGCGCGGGTATTCCATTTACGTCAGCCGATGGACTGAATGCGCCCCCGCGGGACTGGGCGAGCACGCGCGCCCCGTTCAAAGGTATCCTTTCAACCACGGCTTTGAACCATGTTTCTACTCAGGATTTTTTATTTCAGCCGTTTCCATACACGTGTAATTTTCTACTCGTGTGACAGTCTGATTAAGGATATTTGTATAGCAGCGATACTGGGGGGTGCGGGGTGATATTTTTTAGAATAAAATACATATACAATTAGTGGTACTACTCGGGCGAGTAAACATGACACCTGGCTGCCACGTGGCTCGGAACTTGATGCTTCCCCCGCTGCCCCGCGCAGCGCCCTCCGTGTTTCTTCTTCCTCTAATTGCGAATTCTTCTTCCTTATCATTACCAAGCATAACAGGACCTCTTCTCTTCTATCAAGATTATCCAATTCCACGCTGTTTTTTGCACAAACGTCATCCGAGCCATCATGTATTATTCGCCCGAGTAGTAGATTCTACCTAGATTGTCCATACAAATCTAATACAATAAGGGTAGTTGGAGTATATTCCCTTTTGGAGATTTTTTATTTCAAGAAAATTCTAAACGCACTTTTCAATCATTCAAATTGTTGAACCCTTTTACATGCGGAAAAACGCCATTTGATATTACTGAAATAGGTGACCATCCCCGTGTGTTAGTTTGAATTTTAGAAAATGTGAGTATTTTCAGGTGTGGTTAGGATTTTATTTAAAAAAGCATTGACCAAATGGAAACTAAAACTATGTTTGTGGATGAACCGAATGAAAACTTTATTAAAATATGGGAAGTATTTGTTGAAATATATTCCTATTTTAAATTCAAATGCATTGGAATCCTTACTATTCTATTTCAGGTTTGTAGCTTTCGAGATAAAAGCTTAGCAGAAGCTTTCCTCTCGGAGATATTAAAACCTAAGAATATATAAATAAATGTCACCATATGAAACTTATTAGAATTCATGGAATATAAAGCCAAGGTCAAAGGAGCTTTTACTTTTTTCTTTGTGTAGATACATTTTGTGTTTTTTATTGCAACCGTTTCTTTATTAACTCGCTGTTGATTCGGATCTCTAAAAAAAGCTATTACCTTCATTTAAAAATCCAATAAAGAACTTTGTTCCTGTTAATCGTGTATTTCACGGTAAATAATGTAGGTAACTTCAATACTAATTCACGATAAGTAATGTAACCTAAAGACGCTTGTTCCATTTGGCATCGAACAAAAGCATCTGGAAGCCAAGTAGAACGCAATCATAGACGCAGCAGATTCATGGCCGCAATTTTCTCTGTAAATAATAAAGTTTTTACCACAAGTGCTAAGTAAAATGCAAATAATACATGGTGTTCTTTTCTTCGCGGCAGATCCCGGATGAAAGGTGACATCGAGTTGGAATCGCTAGTGCACACCCCGCGACTTGGCTTGCAGCGTCGACAAGTGCAGTGCAGGGATAAACATGAACGATTTGTTGAGGCTATGTAAGTTTCTTAGCTTTATTTCTTGCCCTTCTTTTACGACCGCAAGCCTCCGTCTCTAAAGCGTCGATGACACACGGCTTTTTTACACGTTACAAGCCAGCGAGTTCACTTGTAGCTTGTAAACTAGCCCAGTATCATCAGCGTACTAACAATCTGCTTGTTGACAATCCTTCCCGAAAGATAACTCGCTCACACGCTAGCTTTAAATCAAGAGTGAATAAGTTCTTACTAGGCAACCATGCTACGTCCCCGAACACACCGTCTCTTAACATCAACATCATCATCATTAACATCATTTATTATTTTATTATTATAATTTATTTACTTCTAATATTATCTCCGTTGTTCTTACTGAGATAATACCCTTTGCCTTGCAATAAAAAGAGGCAATGCAGCTAGTATATTTGGCACGCTACCATCGGGTGTCGTATCAAATCAGTCGAGCTATATACCTTTTGTACTTAGTAGTACTTTGCTGTATACTTACAATATGTATTTTTTCTGTTATTTTGGTGGTGAAACACTACCAGTCACTAACCTAGAAAATGGCCGTATCTATCAATCCTAAAAAAACATTAAGTTGGTAGGTACTCTCTCGATAAAGCATCTCTAAAAGCAACCTTCTGGCTCGAACGGCGTTATTCAAATTCAGTACATCAACTTGAGTGGCTACTGAACTATTTTACATCACGAATTCTTTGGCCATTTCACCAACTAGGTCAACGCGATCGCATATTGATCTAATGCAATTCCACTTTCAATAAAAGCGAGTAATATTTATTTTACGTGACTCAACTACATATAAGTAGGTACTTTTAAAAGGCCATTAAAAATGAATGGGTTTCAAGTTCACTGACCAAAAACTTCTTTACCTTCAAGAAAAGCAAAGAAACAAACATTCTGTCGGACTGACTCAAACCTTTCTTTCGTTCTTGAGTTCACATTACGTATCGGTTTATGCGATAGAATTGTCAAAATCTAAGGCTTCCAAGTTGGCTTGACGACTACAACAAATGTCACAAAGTTACGCTATAGTTTTACGCAGGCTGTCTTATCGTTGATCACGATTTCTTACAGACAACCTACCTAGGACTTTGGCCTCAGCTCAGAAGTAAGAGTAGGTACAGTTACTGTGTACTCGGCTCAGAAGTAAGAGTACAGTTACTGTAGTACCAATTATTGTACTCTTACTTCTGAGCCGAGGCCAAAGTTCTAGGTAGGTTGTCTGTAAAAAATCGTGATCAACGATAAGACAGCCTGCATAAAAGTATAGCGTAATTTTGTGACATTTTATCAACAAATTATATAAATATATTTAGTAATAAATCCGCTTAATTTCAAAGTTTAAAGATACGACACGTGTTTCGCCTCTACAAGAGGCATCATCAGGAGGTGTGGACTCGCCGAAGTCCGAAACGAGAGTCAAAAAAAGAGAAAGTTTCTCGTTTCGAACTTCGGCGAGTCCACACCGAGAAATTAAGCGGATTTATTACTAAATATATTTATATAATTTGTTGATATTTATGGATTTCCGCAAAGTAACGCCTGAATCAATCAATTATCTTTGTGACATTTGTTACACAATGAATATTTTAGACACACTATTGCTTTAGACAATATAAACGCCACTTTTGTATTCTATCTTGAAATAATAATCAGGGTTTTCCAAAAACATACAACAATCGACTTCAATCGGACTGTTTTAGTGACCGTAGGCACCACTGAAAAGTCACAGGGAAGCAAAATACGCAATTTTGTTCACTTCAACGACTTTTTTTTTCAGTTATTTTGATTTATAAACTATGCTAGTGAACCTATTTTGATCCTAATATGACATGTACCCAGCATTTAAGTTCTCGATATTAATGTATTTTAATTCAAAATTCAAGAAGGCTCAAAATTTTAATCGCCGGAACATAGTTTACATGAAGTACGTTGTTAAAAATAGTATAAGTGCCTTATGTTCTACCATTTATGGTGAAATTATTTATTCGTTTTTATGACACTTTTTATTTTTTTTTCAATTTGTAGTTTGTAGCGTTTATCATTCGTAATTCCGTGCCGTGATGTCTGGTCCGGAATTTTTATATGAGTTGGCATGCATCGTAAATTAAAACCCCCGCTTTCAACTACTACCAACCTACTTCTGCATTTTATAGGACACTGAGTGAGGTTTTAGTGCTCGCGAACTTTAATGACTTAAACCTAGTTTTATGTATGACTTAATAGCACAGATAAAATAAATAGTAGGTAAGTACGTTACCATATTAGAATTGTAATTAGAATTGAGGTTCATCTAAATCTTAACAGCTGTTTTGAATTGCTGAAACAGAGTTAACTCGTGTTTATACAAGTAAATATATGAATATACGTATAATATTTATTTGTTATTTATTTACTTTATTGGTAACATACATTACAGGTCAGACTGATGATATACATAATACAGAGTTTATAAAAAACTATTTATTCAAGTTTTTTATACAACCCATTACATGCACGCTGAAGTCACAGGCAGCATAGATTAAACTACTTATATAAAATAAAAATAAAAAAAGCTTTATTTTCCTAAAACACTTTACAAATTAAAAAAGTACCTACATATTAAAAATATATTAAGGTTCTATTGTGTACGGACCGCCTGTGGCGGTAAAAGCCTCCTCCAAGGTTCTCCAATTTTCTCTATCCCTTGCTCTTCTTGGCCACAGTTTTCCGGCCACCTTCACGATGTCGTCACTCCATCTTGTTGAAGGTCTTCCCCTTCTTCTTTTTGTGTCTCTGGGTGTCCAGTTGGTAAGTATATGGCTCCACCTGTTTGAGTCCAAGCGTTGTATGTGGCCGGCCCAACTCCATTTAAGGCCTAATATTCTCTGAACTACGTCATCCACCCTAGTTCTGCCTCGAATTGTCTTGTTTCTTACCCGGTCTTTTAACTTTAATCCAATAAAGCTTCTTTCCATTCCGCGTTGGCATACTCTGACTTTTTCTAGCAGTTTCTTTGTTAATGGCCAAGTTTGGCATGCGTAAGTTAGACATGGTTTTAAGCATATATTCATTGCTTTTGTTTTTAATTTTGTAGGTAGGTTCCCTTTAAAAATTTCTTTTAAAGCCCAATATTTGTTCCATGTGTTTCTTATTCGCCTTTCTATTTCTTTTTCTGTGCACGCTTGGAATGATATCGTATGACCTAGGTATACATATTCCGATACATAATCTAGAGTCCTTGAGTTGACAGTTATTGGCAGTTTATTACGGTTTGTCATGATCATTGTTTTTTCTTGATTGACTTCTAGTCCGACCACTCTACTTTGTATACTCAGAGACTCTATCATAATTTCTAGTTGACTAGCTTCTTCTGATAGTAAGACAAGGTCGTCTGCGAATCTGAGGTGGGTTAGATAGTTACCATCTATCTTGATTCCTTTGTTCTCCCAGTTTAGTCGTCTGAAGATAGTCTCTAGCACCGCGATAAAGAGAGTTGGCGAAAGCGGATCTCCTTGTTTCACGCCTCTTTTAATGTTAAAAGGATGACCTGTCAATTCCAGCTTAACCTTGGCCTTGCTATTTTTATATATTTCTTTTATAAGCTCTATGTACTCATAATTCACACCTTGCTCTACCAGTGACTGCCATATGGCCTGGTGCGATATAGAGTCAAATGCTTTTGAGTAGTCTATAAAGCATATATATAGAGGTTTATCATACTCTGTGTATTTTTCTATAATCTGCTTAAGCGTGTGTACGTGATCCACTGTTGAAAAATTCTTTCTAAACCCTGCCTGCTCTACCGGCTGGTTTTCGTCTATATTCTTTGTGATTCTTCGTAGAAGAGTCGAAGTAAAGACTTTGTAAAGGCATGCTATTAAGCTGATGGGTCTATAGTTGCTGACTTGCTTCGGATCTCCTTTCTTATAGAGTAAGATAATTTGTGATTCATTCCATTGTTCCGGTATTTTTTTAGCTATCATAATAAGATTAAATAATTTAGTGAGTGGTTTTATCAGCTTATCTTTGCCTGCTTGTATCATGTCATTGGTTATTCCATCTGGTCCAGGACTTTTTTCCGGCTTAAGTTTTTTAATAGATTGCTCTATTTCGTTTTCCAAAAAAGGTAATGCTGGATCTTTGTTTTCTGGCCAGCATATTTTATTGTCTTCGATAGAAGTGTCGTTACAGTCATATAGTTTTTCATAGAAGTTAGATGCTATCTGCAGTACGTCTTTTCTATTGGTTATAATAGTTCCTGAGGAGTTACATAATTGTGTCATGATTTGTTTGGTTGTATCTAGCTTTTTGAAAGCTTTTTTGACACCTCCAGTTTTTTCCAAAAAGTCTTCTAGTATATTTGCTCTGTGATTTTGAATATTTTGTTTAATTTTCTTGTTTATTGTGCGGTAGATTAAACTCAATTCCAATTTTTCCTTTTTTGTTTTATTTTCTTTATATTTAAGTTCATGTCTTCGGATTTTAAGTTCTATAATGTCTTCTGCCATTTTTAACTGGGTTTTTTCGTTTCTTTTCGCTGTAGCTGATTTCTGGGAACATGATTTCAGAGTATTTTCTATTTCATTGTAAAGTGATTGTACTGTCTCATTTTCGGATTCTGGCGGAACGGTCAGCTCTTCTCTAAATTTTTCGTAATTTATTATATTATTCTGTAAGCATCTTCCGTATTGTGTCCGTGACTTTTTTGGTTGTTGGACTGTTATAGTCATTCTTACCATTCTGTGGTCGCTAGGATGCAGTAGTCGGTTGATGACGTTTAGGTTCTCTACAATTTTAGGTTTATTGGTTGCTATATAATCAATTTCATTTTTCGTCTTGCCGTTTGGTGAAAGCCATGTCCATCTTAGTTTATCTGGTTTTAGGAACATTGTATTGGCTATTTTTAGTTTGTGTTGCATACAGAAATCTAAAAAGTATTGACCTCTATTATTTCTCATTCCGTATCCATAGTTACCCATTATTATATTTTCCTTTGTCTCTGGTTTTCCTATTTTTGCATTCATATCCCCCATGAATATGATATTCTTTGTGCTTTTGCTAATCGCTGTCTCTATGTCTTTATAAAATATTTTCATCTCGTTTTTGCTCGCACTGTCAGTGGGTGCATAGACTTGTAGAATGGAAAAGATTTTTTCGTTTATTTTTGTACGGAGTAAGGCTACTCTTTCGGATATTGCAGTAAAGTCTTGAACTTCGATACACTTTTGTTTTTTTACCATGAATCCAACTCCTCTTTCACCTTTTGTTCGCCCGAAATAGTAGAGAACATAGCTGCCTCGGTCTTCGATTTTAAAACCGACTCTACGTACTTCTGATAGACCGATTATGTCCCAATTTATTTCCGATATAGCATGTTCTAGTTCTAATATTCTTGACTCGCTGGCTAATGAACGGACATTGAAAGTCGAAATAAAGTATTTATTCTTCCTAGGAGGGTGATTGTCTACTGCCCTCGCGGTGACAAGCCGTTCTGAGGGAGTTTGGTGATTATCTTCTTGTGTAGTATTGTTTGTGCTAGGGGCGGTTTCATGAGAGAGATATTGGAAGGGCTGGGCTCGTTGCTATTCGTTGGAATCTTCCGAGGATAGAGCCGTGCTGTACGATTAAACTACTTACTACGTCATAAATCAAAGCTTTCAAGCGGTCAGATAATCTCTATCCATATATACATATTCATATGTATATCCATCCCTATAATCCATGCTTACCAATAGACACCTGTGTGAGTGAGTATATTAATATCTTGTAGGAATTGTGGATCAGCGCTCGAAGAGATTGGCTTAGTGCGAGTGTGCGTGATTCGAGAGAACTGTACACTGGCTGAGTGGTTGCCATGGCGACCGCGGCCGGACGGCGCGCTCGTGAGGACGCGACGTCTCAAGAAACTGCCTCAAGGTAACCAAAACCTTGAAACTTGCTCAAAATTGTTAGAATAATTGTTTTAGATTATTTCTATTTAGGTGCTAGGTACAGTCAGCTGCACAGACATGTTTACACTGAATTTTTATCATACTCGTAATTTTTGAAGACATTCTACTTCTGACAAGAATTCTGACAAGTAAGTTGACTACATTAATTTGAAAATGCTTGCGTGCACTTCTCTTTTCAAAATTAAAAATATTATAAATGTGAAAGCTTGGGAGTGTATACATATCTGTGTAGCTGACTGTACTTATTTGGTAAATTTAACTTACATTGGATTTTTTTATTTTATTCCTAAAGTGAATCAAATTACCTTATCTCAAAATAAAATATCTCAAAGTGGACGAGCGCTTATAGCAGTATAACCGGCATATATAAATCAAAGTGCGGTTTAGCACTGTTTTGGCCATGGGTGGAAGCGTGACCTCATGTGTCTTGTCACTTGTAAGCATAAAAAAAAATACAGTCCCGGAGACAGGGTAAGATCGAGGGCATCCATAAACAGAATCCATCTTTACGAACTTTTTGATTATGACGGTGTACATAAAGTGTTGATCAATCAGTAATGTTTGTCGGTGATTTCTAGGAGGCGGTAAGGAATGTGACGTGGTGGAGGAGGTGAGGCCGGCTGCCTTGGAGGCCAGCGCACACTGGACCCCAGGCGCCTGGGGCCCGTGCCGGGTCGCTGTCGAACTCACTGCCTCTCCTCTGCCGTCTGGTGAGTGTGATGTTGTAGCACCTTCGCTGGTGACTGTCAGAAAGCGGTAAGGAGTATGACGTGCGGGAGGAAGTGAAGCCGATTGCCTTGAAGACCAGCGTGCACTGGAAGCATCCGTTTAAGTAACCTAAATTGGTTACCGACCTGGTCTAAAGATACTCAATACTAAATATACTCAATACATTTATTGTCATGGTTTGGTAAGATGGTAACAATGACAATATTTTGATTCACATGTGAAGCCCTTTGGGGCATTACAATATGGTAGGCAGACCGAGGTTTTAAGGTACCTAGATACTTAAGGCAAGATGCAATTATAATAGGTGTTTATTTAATTCATAGTAAATGACGAAGATGACGACGCGGACGACAATGACGGCATTTATGACGATGATGATGATCTGGATGATGAAGACAAGGAGACTCAAGCCAGCTGCGGCGGCGGCGTGCAGCGGCGCGAGGCCACCTGCGTCAGAACGGATGGGAGAGCGTTGCATCCAGCGCAGTGCGCCCATGCCTCGGTGCCGACCCTGGTGCAACCTTGTGAGGTAGCTACTACACTTTAAAGAGGCTATGTGAAAATTTGGAGTCGCTGCGTTTCATTCTTACTCGGTAACGGTACAGTTTACAAACTTGATGTTAATACGGTGATTACTTGAGGATATAATCTAAATAAATGTAAGACAGAAACACGATTGGTGAATCTTTTCTCGATAGATTTATTTTTTGAAATAGGCCCTCTTAAAATCTGATTTATATCCATCCTCCGAATTTAGAGAATATTAGTGAGAATATTAGTTATAATTGAGTGAGTAATCACAGAACTTAGATAAATATAAAAGGTTTTTTTTATAAATACAAAACTTTTCAAGCAATACGATGTTTTATCATTTGTCGCTTACGTCCGTTACTTTTGAGCGACAAAAATCTATATCTAACCTCTTACCTCGGGGTAAGGTGTCTAATTGCGCTATCACTGTCTTACAATTCGGCAGCTGTCATTTCTGACAGTTTCACATATCCTCTTAATGCTCGTCTATGGTTTTCTAGAGTTCAAAGTTTCGAACGACCTAATTGGGTGATCCTGCTTTGTTTATTTTTATTTGTTAAGGGTAATTCTCAAGGCAAATTTCCATACAAAGTGTTTCGAACAAACACTCAAAAGGTACGTCGTATTATACTAATTTCTTCACACCATTCGTTTCATCTATGTTTTCCGATTGTGTGAACGAACATTTGTAAGGTTTATTCTTTAATTTAGATTTTATACGTGTTTTAAAATTAGTCGAAATTCATGAAAACACCCATAGGCACCCTTTATCTTAGAGATATAAGTAGGTTTACTTAGGTATGTACTAATAAGTAGTGTTTTCATTTAAGTATATCTTATATAATTTTATTTTTTTCTTCTTTTTTCTCTCTTTTTTTCTTTCTTTCTATAAGAATGCTCAAGCCAGATGCCTACACTAGGAAAAAACTTCGAATGCAAGAAGTAAAAGCATCAATACCATAATATTGGTACAGACTACACTGGTGTTTCAGGTGCCATGTCCAAGGGACTGTGAAGTCGGAGAATGGAGTGAATGGGGAGCCTGCCAGCCTACTGATGGATGCCCCATGTTTCCAGTCCAACAACTTACGACCACTGGTAATATAATACGTCATTCATGCATTAGTAAGCGTCCATGATGATTGTTTCGAAAAATTCTTGAACTAGTAAATCGTCCTAATAAATATCTTTCTACTCATCAACCGACTTCAAAACAGGAGGAGGTTATCAATTCGGTTGAATGTTTTTTTTTATGTTTGTTACCTCATCTTTATTGTTTATCAACCGATTTGATTTTTTTTGTTAAAATCTGTTCAGTAGAATACTTTTTATCAAAATAACTGAAAAAAATATATTGTCGAAGTAAACGAAATTGCCTATTTTGCTTCCCCGTGATTTTTCAGTGGTGTTTACTGTCACTTATACAGTCCAAATTAAGTCGGTTGTCCATTTCCTGCTATCTTTCTTTATAATTTATCTCTCAGGCATAGATGAATAACGGTGTTCCTATAGAATAACAAGATAGACAGTATCAAATCAAAATGGTGTCTTAACTTACCAAAAAAATTCAGACACCTTGTCAATAAAACTTTTTATGATGTAGTTTTATTAA
Source organism: Lobophora halterata (assembly GCA_932526365.1). Classification (NCBI taxonomy): domain Eukaryota; kingdom Metazoa; phylum Arthropoda; class Insecta; order Lepidoptera; family Geometridae; genus Lobophora; species Lobophora halterata. The sequence continues at coordinate 9,047,087 of OW052012.1, forward strand.
CAATAAACATACCTAGTAGTACATATAAAAAATATGTAGCCCTGTTACTTATCATTTTCGAAAATGAGCACCAGTCCAAAATGTACAAGAAGTTAGCCGCAGGCTTGTTTTTTTTGTCGCATTTTCAATGTACTTCATTGTGATTCTATACTTCAATACTGCTGTGCTCTCAGGCTACAGTGTCCGTCGCCGTCGAGTGATCTCAGCGGCCTCTGGCGGCGGCGCCCCCTGCCCGCCTCTAGAAGAGAAGAGAACCTGCAGCACGCCTCTCTGTGCCTCCTGGAAGGTGCTGCCGTGGGGCCCGTGTGTGCTGTACCAGCCGCACACCACCTGTGGACCCGGCAAGCGCACACGCGAGCTGCGATGTGTGGGACACGATGGAGTACGTTTCTATAGCGGTAGATTAATACAGATTATGAACCTTGATGCAATCAGCTACACTTCTCGTAGCAATGAGCTACGGTTCTCGTAGCAATGAGCTACGGTTATCGTACTATCCGCTACGGTTCTCGTAGCAATGAGCTACGTTTCTTGTAGCAATGCGATATGGTTCTAGTAGCAACGAACTATGGTTCTTGTAGAAATGAGCTACGCTAATAAACAAAAGACTTCAAACAACCCTCGTACAGATGTCTTCACGGTTTAATAGCGCTGACCGTGAATGCGCAGAAGTCGATTTTTAGATGTGTTTGGCGGGAGGACGCGACTATACACTTGCGCAAAGCACCCAAAGTGGAGACTTTCGCCGAGCGCTATTATACCGTGACGAGAGCTGTAGCAAGGATCAAAACTCATCTAATATGCATCGTAACGTACAGAAAGAGGCACAGCGCGCGTGGTGCAGCGGTGGCATGCCGGCGCGCAGCGAGCGGTGTCGCATCGCGTGCGCGGGCGACTGCGTGGTGTCGGCGTGGGCGGCGTGGACGCGCTGCTCCGCGCCCTGCACCGCGCCCGCCCACTCCACTCCCGCGCGCACACGCCACCGCCACGTACTCGCACACGCCGCCCCAGGTACAACTACACACACACTATTCATCATAACGTAGAGAAAGAGGCACCGCACGCGTGGTGCAGCGGTGGCATGCTGGCGCGCAGTGAGTGGTGCCGCATCGCGTGCGCGGGCGACTGCATGGTGTCGGCGTGGTTTGAACTTAGTGTAAGCACTGCACACCACTTAATGGTACAAGCCTAAATTACACACAAATCAAAATAGAACAGTGACACGCTAATTGATAAGTTTTTTTAAATACATATGTTAGTCTCTAAGGTATATATTATATGAGCCCTAGTTAAGTACTTTTCTTGTCGGAAATAAAAAAAATTTATTATTATTATAAATCCATCCAATCTATAATCTGATCACCAATTATGTATTATTTAAGCTTGTGTTTTGAATAAAGATTTTATTATTATTTTTACCAACGCTCTCATTTTTAACTGTCTCTACAGCTTTCATTCTCTACATTTTTCACTCCAATGCTCTTTCTCAATCTTTCATGGCGTGAGATTGACTATCACTTTCACCCTACTACTCACTCCACATTCTACTTTTACCTTGATTTGATTTACACTCACTCACTCTCGTTCTAGTTCTTACTTTGGCTCCAGATTTTCTCTCCTCTTTCCCTTTCGCTTTCATTTCCACTGATATATAACTTTCGCGTTTAGAATATTAGTAGGATGCTATTACATAGTGTTCTGTGTATTTTGTTAATGTGTAACAGCCCATGCCATTGCCGAATTGAATAATTGAATAAAATAACTCACTCTATTACTTTGATCGTATTGTGTAGACGGCTGGCCGTGTCCTCCCGAAGACCAGCTGGTCCAGAACGAGACGTGCAACAGCCACGCGTGCGCCACCTACTCCTGGCTGGCCACGCCGTGGGGGCCGTGCGAGCGGCGGCGCCAGGACTTCATACCCGCTAACAACTATACTGACTTCTTGGTAAAATTAATTTAGAAAGAAAAGAAAGAAATAAAGAAAATTGTTTTTATTTGCTAGAAAGACATTAAGTAGTTAGGTATTTTAAAATTAAATTAAAAAAACAAAATAAACTAAACAAACATTGCACAAAATGAATAGAAATTTAACAAAGTACCTAACCTTCATAGATATGATACCTAGTATATTTATGTCGCAGAGTTTCTAGCAATAAATATGCTGGATCGACAGGTTTCCCCATCTATCCAGCGCTGGTTTTCAGTTGAATTTAGAATTTACTAACTACTTACCCGCGGTTTCGTAATTCTATAATTCTTTGATGTACAGTTAGGTAGGTACTCCTATCCGTCTTTCTGTATTAGGTCAGTTAATGTTTATGTGAATATATTTATAAATTATTATATTTATATTTTATTTTAATTGTTTATTCGATCTTGCCAGGTGAGCTAGATATAGTGTCGGCTCCGTTATTGTCTTTACACCCAGCTTACCCCGGTGTTCTCTTGTGATAAGACCACTGGTGGTTTATATTATGGGTATATCTTAAATGGTTTAATCACATCAGTAGTTTACTCACGCACACACATGGTGTGTTTGTGTGAGTGGTTTAATCACAGGGGAACACCGACGTAAGCTGGGTGTAAGATCATTACAGAGCCGACTGTAGGTACGTACTTGGTTTTACTCAATGGATTAAAATCCTAACGGCTACCAGTGTTACTTGTTGAAAACCCACTATTTTATATGCTTCTTGGTAACTAGGTTCTTCTAAGAGCTAATTCGCACGAGAGATTTTTCAACGCGCCTTAAAAATCCGTTCAAATAGAACCAACGCATTTCACGTGATTTAAATGCGCTTTGAGGACGTGGTGGCCGAGTGAATGAGGCCCTTACCTTGCGATCTGATGATCGCGGGTTCAAATCACGGTGGCAGTCATGCGTAAATGGGTTTTTTTCAGTCAAAAAAATCTATGTATGCATCCCACGTTCTCGCAACGGTGAAGGAAAACATCGTGAGGAAACCGGCATGTCATAGAACTTAAAAGTTCGAAAACATGTGTCGAGTACACGAAAGGAGCCTCTTCGAGGCGCACTTGAAGTCCTTTCACCACACTGGTTCGAAAGAACTAGTGACACGAAGAAGAAGAATGCGCTGACGTGCGAACAGCTACTCGGATGCATTTGTTCTGTTTGAACGGATTTTCAATGCGCGTTAAAAAACTCTCGTGCTACTGAGCTCTTACTAGCAAGCTTTTAGTAGCTTTGCTTAGTTTGGGTCAATATGAGGTTTATGAAATGTCCAAACATAATAATTCGTTCAGGACGGAGAACCTTTCGACGAGAGCGATGAAGAGGAGCCGTGTGTGGAGGAAGGCGAGATGGCGCGCGACGTGATGTGTGTGCAAAACAACGCGGACGTCGTGAGGGAGGCGCTGTGAGTATCTACTCCCGACGGAAGTTCTAGACACTGTTTATTAAATCCCGGCCCGCCCGGGTTGACTAGTAATAATCTAGGTTTTACAGAATCATACTACAACCGACTTCAATCGGACTGTTCTAGTGACCGTAAAAACTACTGAAAAATCACAATACGCAATTTTGTTCACTTCACCGACTATATTTTTTTGAGTTATTTTGTTTTAAAAACTAATTGTGATTAAGATAAAATTTATATGGGACCAATCGTAAAGTATCATATAAGTATGTTCATTATAGCTCGCGTATAACCTCTCAAACAAAAAAATATATTTCTGTTCTGAGGTTACAAACATTAAAATAAAACATTCAACCGAATTGATAACCTCCTCCTTTTTTAAGTCGGTTGAAAAATGCTATAATAGCATTAAGTCCTCCATCACATAAATGTACGTTTTAATAAATAAAATCTTCAAATCATTTATTTAATTTCAGGTACAGATCCATTATTATAAACTAGCTAGATCAATTAATTTTTTTTTAATTATATTAAACTAGCTGACCGGTGTGCGAATTCGTCACCCAAAGCAGTTTTAATTGTCCTGGCACAGAAAAAAATTGATTGAAATGTCCGCAGTTTAAGCTTAGCCTCTTGTTTCAGCTGTGCGCCGCTCAAGAGACCTGCGTCTCGTCGCGCTTGCACGGTGCGGTGCCATCGCGGGTGCAAAGTGGAGGCCTGGATGCCGTGGTCCACCTGCCCTAACACCTGTGGTGAGTATGGAAAGACTAGTCATAGACCGACTATGTGGAAAACTTACCATGAGGCCATATACACCACCACCAGAAGAAAATACGCATAAACAGTTGCCGTTACTGAACACAGATTTGGCATAAAAACATGAAAAAATTAAGTCGATTTTGTTTTCAATTAAATATGACCAATCATTGAAATTAAGTTTCATTTATCGTTGTACCACTTCACATTGCACATTTAAGTTTTTTTGGTAATTAAAAATTTGTGGAATAAGACGCAAAGACCCGGTCGTCCCTTAGTTAAACTTTCATCAAAAAGAAAAGTACTGTAAGTACTGTTGAGGGTCATTCCTGTTGATCCCCACTGGGGAACATTTTTTTAAAGTAGTTAATAAATTCAGACACATTCACAAAAAAATCCCTCTGAAGTGACAAACTAGCGGAATACTGGACTTTTGACAACCAATATGTCTCAAGATCGTAACATCCTACGGAGTACTTTTTTGGCCATTTGTAGGCGTGATCTCTTATAATATCAAGAGAGAACAAGCTTGTCATTTTCCAGCTTACTTTTTCATGACCTAATGAGACTTTTTGTTTGAACAGAGCCTGGAAAACAAACCCGCGTTCGCACAGTGTACGGCGGACCGAGCTGTGGTCCTCGTCAGGAAACAAGAGACTGTCCCGTTCCGTCGTCGTGTCGGTCTCGCGCCGTCGCGTGGGTCGCCGGGGAATGGTCTTCTTGCCACAAACCACCTGGCTATCTGTGCGGAGCTGGGTATAGGGTGCGAAGTAAGTATCACTAGAAAAAAAGAAATATAATTTATTCCAACATACACGGCAACACACATTTAGAAAGTACTAATTATAAAAATCAGAAAACATAAAAAATAATATATAATATATATATATATATATATATATAAAATAAAAAATAACTATAACATGTACAATCTACCTACCTACAACACAACAAATTATTATTTAAATATTTGAAGCAATAAGGTTGGTAGAAGGTAGGTACACACAGCTGCCGGGTTTACCGCGTTGTCGGAAACGGTATGTGCTCAGCATAATGTTGAGGATTCGCATCCACAACGCTGATTTTGCCTTTTTTTCATCCACGTCTTAGCTATCCTGTACAGGCTGTAAACATGTTATTTTTTCAGTCTGTATCTTATTAATGCTGGGCATTATGTCAACTCCATCATATCCATTTACTTCTATTGAGCTATTTTAATTTATTTATTTTAACACCTTAACACTCACATATGTGAGGGAGGACTTAATGCTATAATAGCATTTTCTACCAGTCCACCCGGTCGTGCAAAAAATATGCTGTGGCTAATTAACAAGTTAACAAGAAGCTACCTGTAACTCACAACTTTTCTGCTTAGTGACCTGCTACTAACTTCCTTGAAGGTGACTTTCAGGTCAATGTTGACTCTAATACAAAAGCTGTTGAACAAAAATTATGAGCTATAAGAAATGAAGGTGCTCCATGCTCCAATTATTCTCACAAAGACAGAATAGGAATAGAATTGTGTTCCTTAGGTCTATGGTGTGGCACTGAATCTCACCGAGTGGAAGCGGGTTCGTGCGCAGGTCAACTGGTCCCCCGCAGCGTGACTCCTTGCAAAGTGCCCTGTGACCATCTGTTCCGTTACACCTGTGACGTCATCTGCACTGACCCCTTGAAGTAAGTGCAATAAGCTGTGGGTTAGCAATGTCGGCATGATAATAGGTCAAGGAATGATGAAAGGAGAACTTTTGAGGCTAGTCACAGGTTAACGTCTAGAAGATCACGAGTCATAAAGTATTTTTGTGCCAATTGGGAATTTATCGGTTCTTTATGAGGTAGGGCAAAGTAATTGAATAGGAATCTATTCTTCATAACCACGGATATGAAAAGGAACTTCTTTGCTAGATATTTGGATGCCGCTGAGCCTGATATTCCGAACTGCGTCTGCAAAAACGTGTCATTGGAGTTGCTGCCTTCAGATTCCGATTGTATCCTGGCTTCTGGGTAAGTCCACTTTCATTCATATCGTGTGATCAATTAGCTAACTTGTGATTGTGACGGATTTCCATTCTCTTTCTTGCTTGTCATTTTTTTTTTGTAGGTTGGAGTGTGGAGAGGGTAGAGCGTTGAGAGCCGCTCGGTGCATGGTGGCTGGACGGGACGTGCCTATGGATGTTTGCAAGAAATACCACCCACTTACTGGTGAGTTACACCTTTTATCATGTTTTTTTATACATCGTGGACCTAAATGCAACGATAAGCTGGTAGCGGATGGTGGGCCTGGTCGTGACTACTCGAGAAAAATAAGAAAAAAAGAGAACTTTTTTTATTACAGTACAATACTTTTAATACTTTTAACTACCATGACCCCATTTCTTCAAATAATACTGAATTTTTTTTTTCATCGGAGACCTGAATAGTACTGTTATTCACCACAACCCTTAAAAATACCAGAATGCCAGAATAATAAATTATAAGTACTGTAATAAAAAATAAAAAAATCTTTTATTTTATGCAGTAGTGACGACTAGGCCCACCATCCACTACCCGGTTATCGTTGAATTTAGGGACACCCTGTATAGGTATAGTACGTAGCACTTTGCAAGTACCCATATATTTAGAGGCAATCATATATGGGATTTTCCTTCCCCATTACTTATAAGCTATCTGATTTCTGCATGAATATGTATCCACATGCCTAAACCCAGCTACAATTTGTGTGTAGGACCCCAACGAGTACGCGAGGCGTCAACAGATGGCTACTCCTACGATGAGGAGTTCAGAGGCCTCCTCCACGGGCCCTGCAGCGTGCGATGTGCGAGGGACTGCGCAGCCGGACCCTGGGCCCAGTGGGGGCCCTGCGCAGCCGAGCCCGGCTCTCGGGCCGCTTTCAGATTTAGGACCAGGTAAAGGACAGCAAGGAGCCCGGCTCGCGGGCCACTTTCAGATTTAGCACCAGGTGGCAGACAGCAAGGAGCCCGGCTCACGGGCTGCTTTCAGATTTAGGACCAGGTGACGGACAGCAGGGAGCCCGGCTCAGGGGCGCTTTCAGATTTAGGACCAGGTGAGAGACAACAGGGAGCTCGGCTCACGGGCCGCTTTCAGATTTAGGACCAGGTGAGAGACAGCAGGGAGCCTGGCTCACGGGCCGCTTTCAGATTTAGGACCAGGTGAGAGACAGCAAGGAGCCCGGCTCGTGGGCCACTTTCAGATTTAAGACCAGGTGAGAGACAGCAGGGAGCCCGGCTCACGGGCCGCTTTCAGATTTAGGACCAGGTGAGGGACAGCAGGGCGCCCGACTCACGGGCTGCTTTCAGATTTAGGACCAGATGAGACGGCAGGAAGTTCAGAACATTCCATTGTAGAGCCTGAGACGCTTTAATAGAGGAATACACTTTTGAGTCTCTCTAGCGGGCCCTGTAGCTAGGAACTGCGTGGTTTGACGAAAAAACCTGATAGAAGAGATAAGCCAGAGAATTTAGAGGCGTCAACAGAACAATCCACCTATGTTGTGGGGTTTTAACTTGTTTTGATCATATAATTTTAGACCAGAAGTAATCTTGCTGCTAAAGCCAACTCACAAGCCTCTTCAAATCCTAATATGGAGAGTTCTTAACCGTTTGTTTACTGAAAAGTCACATGCTATTATAATACATAAATATATCATATATATAACATAAATTTGCAATTTCGTTTATTTTTTGAATTTTTTTTCAGTTATTTAGATTTAAAGACTAAATGCTAAAGGCTAATGAACCGATTTTGATGAAATTTCTATGGGACCAATCTAAAAATATAGGTATCCTTACAAACAAAAAATATTTTTTCCAAATCGGTTGATACATGACAAACTAAAAAATAACGGATTGAGAACCTCCTCCTTTTTTAAAGTCGGTTGAAAATATCGAATTTGTCACCAGAGAGGTGATTGAAGAAGGCAGTGCTGGCGGACGCGAGTGTGGCGCGACCCTGCAGCGAGCCACGTGCGCCGTGTCAGAGCCGCGCTGGGCGCTCGGGGAGTGGTCGGTCTGCGCGCCTCGCCGGGCTCTCTGCGGCCGCGCTATCATGAACAGGACCGTCACGTAAGTACCTTTCTTATTCTGTGTAGGGGGTTCAGCGGTCTGCACTGGATGGCGTCCCATTGAAGGGTGCATTATGCAAAAATACAATCCCCGAAAAATACAATTAACCCTCCCAGCCATCCCAGCTCCTTGAAGTAACGGAGCAGGATAAATAAATAAATAAATAATCCCACCAAAACATGAAAATAAATCATTTAACATGTAGAACCCAAGAAATTATAGGGCGGAAGAAAATGTATGTTCAAATCATTAAAGACAATAACGGTGCCTGAGCCTTGAGCCTGATGTTGGCCTCTCTTTCAAGCTTGTTTAAATATTAATGATCTGATTTCGTTCAACGGTCATGAGTGGAAAAAAAGAGTCGTATCCCTCGTTTAATAAGTGACTGAGCGAACTGAAGATGAGCACTACTGCACACTTGAAAAAGAAGAGTACTATTAGGACGAATCGGTGCGGCAGTTGTATGTGTGTATGTAAGTGTATGGACCTAACAGATGCGTGAACGCGGAAGGAGAGTGGATAGAGGAGGGGCTGTGCGAGGCGAGCGGCGCGGGGCCAGCGCCGGCGCGCGAGGCCACGTGTCGCGCGCCCTGCCCCGCCGACTGCGTCGTTAGCGCCTGGTCCGAGTGGAGCCCGTGCGAACAGGTTAAACCTATACCTGTATACTTTTTTTTATTCCCCATATCGGGCACAAATTGTAATATCGATTGCCAAATGCCCGCTATGGGTTTGTAAGTCGACATTCTACCCTATTCATTTGTGGTGGTGACTTCACCAGAGGTTTCTATGGAGTTTCGGAGCCAACAAAAAGTCACGTTTTACAGTATTACACTATTTACTAATACTCATACACGTTCACGATCTTAATGGGTAAAAAACCACCGATTTTACACTTCAACTCTCACACATCAGACATTCTCACGTTCCCGCCAAAACTCACCTGTATACTTATAACAGACTCCAAAATTAGAGACACTCTCCGTCTTTCTTTTTTTTATCCAAATGTGTCAAGATTATTTATTTTCCTTCTAACCTTTCACAAACTAGAAACAGTTTCAGCCCCACGTTGGGCGCCACCTACGAATTATTTTTTTTAGGTAGTTTTTTTTATTTTTACTTTTTATAGGCTTGCATCTCTACTGATGGTAAGTAACGATGTCGTCGATAATGTAAATAATCAATAAATTATTTCCATATATATACACATATGTATATACATACACCACAACAATTTTCTTTCACTTTTACTACTACATCTTAGTACTCTGTGCTACTACTAACAACTATCGAGACCGCTCGTAGTGTCGTGTTATAGAGGAGGAAGTCTAGAGGCTGATATATATGATGATGATGATTATGAACAACTTTTGTGATCGTGTGCAGACGAAATGGGGCGGTCGTCGCGACAGGACGCGCGTGGTGCTGCGGCCGGCGGAGGATGGTGGCGCGTCGTGCCCTCAGCTGGTCGCGGCGGAACCCTGCTCGCCGCACATGTACTCCTGGCACGTCGCGCCGTGGGACGACTGCCAGCCACTCGGTAACAAGAAATAGAAATATAGAAATAAAAATAGAAATCAACAAATTATATACATATATATTGAGTAATAAATCCGCTTAATTTCAAAGTTTAAAGATACGACACGTGTTTCGCCTCTACATGAGGCATCATCAGGAGGTGTGGACTCGCTGAAGTCCGAAACGAGAGTAATAAGTAGAAACTTCGGCGAGTCCACACCTCCTGATGATGCCTCGATATAATTTGTTGATATTTATGCATTTCCGCAAAGTAACGCCTGAATTAATCAATTATAGAAATATAAATTTATTTGCCAAAAAATAAAAAGTTACAACTAAACAAAGCTTACTAACTGCACTTACTATACTAGCAATAGGTACCTACCTATCTAAATATATAGTGAGAAAAAATTATGAACAAAATTAAAGTTGAAAAGAATAAAAAACAAACGAATTACTCACTTTAGTACACTTTAGTACTCAGGTTCTTGATAATAGAGGTGTAGCCTGAAGAGATCCAAGATATATGAACGCAAACTGCAACAGTAACTATCATCTCTGTGTCTCCATATTTAATGGGGAGTCTGTGCCTACTTAGTGAAGTAGTGTTTGAGAGGCGAAAAATATGATGCGTAACAAGTCAGGGGTGTTTTCATTTTAAGAGTATTTTGGTTTGCAGGAGGCTCGCCTTGCGGTGAAGGGATCAAAAAACGTGCCGTACGCTGCTTGAGAAGTGATGGAATTTTCGTCAATGACTCCTTCTGCCCTGTAAGTTACTTCCTCCAGATTCCCTTCAAGCAGTTACATAATCCACATTGCTCAACAAGTCCACTGTACCTACGGGGTATGGTTTAACTAATACACATCACTAAGCGGGCTTAAATGGAAATAAACCGGAGTTCTTTTTATCCATGGGGCCGCCAGCTTTGGGTAACAACGAGACGGGTAAAACATAGTAATTACTAAGATATCACACCCACCCATGATCAAACAGTGCTGGGCAGAGCTTTGAACTACAAAGGCGTTGGGCACCACACGCTATTGCTTGCGCTTCGCAGTCTCAACAACAGCTGGTTTTATTATAAGCCCACTCGTACTTGCTATGAGATACATCAGTAGTCTGAGCCGTATATTTCAGAACTCCACGGTGCTTGAGCCGCGTGAGTCTTGGTGCTATGTGCCGTGTGGCGTGGACTGCGAACTTGGAGAATGGAGCCCGTGGGATACCTCTGCCTGTTCCTGTGGCGATACCTCCTCGGCGAGGCATATGCGGCGAACCAGGTAACAAAGGAAACTTTGTGACTGTTTATCTCCTGGTGGCAGTTGAAACAATTGGGCATAGGGTTAATTTACAAGTCTTTGTAATACTATAATGAACATTTGCACCAAACTGTCAAAGTTCCTAAGCAAATACTTTACTCGCTTGACTGATCGTAATGGTCTAAAATCTGGACTGTTGTGAACTGCCAAGTTAGTAAAGTAATTGCTTAGGAACCTTGACAGTTTGGTGCAAGTGGGCATAAGATTACTTATCAATCAAATACAAATCAAAAGCAGTCCAAAAGTTGGGACTAAAGCGAAGACTTCTTTTGTATCTACTGCCGCTGAAAAACACCCACTTTGACAATGAAGAGACATGACAAACACAAAAAGGGAATAATATCTGTAGTAGTAACAGGTGCTAAGTAGTTCCTTTTTATTTAGACAAGAGTTAAGACCGAAGAATCTCTTATATTATGTTACACAAGTCAAATCTAAGTACAGGCGTAATTCTTTCTTCCCATGCGTAATTCTTTCTTCCCACGGTCAGAATCTGTACTGTTAAGAACTACCAAGCGAATAAAGTAATTTCTTAGGAACTTTACAAGTTTGGTGCACGTCGGCATTAATACCTATTTGTGAAAAATTTTAATTGGCCATCTATATTTTATCATTGTAATCAATCGTGTACCTAGCTGTAAGTTTTCCGAAAAAATAAAATAAGACAAGAGATTCTTGCCTGATGTTTAAAGATCACCAAGACCAAAACCAGTGATAAACAGGCCTTCTAATTTGGGGAAGGGGTTACATGTGGTCTGCACTGACGTCCCGCTGTGGGGTGTATTGTGAATTGACCCCTTTTTTCACTAACTCTACCCCAGCCAGCCCCCCAAAATAGCGGAGCAGGACTTATAACATCTCTTATTTGCAGACAACACCTAACCAGCGCGGTTTGGCCTGGCCGAGCTTGTCCCGCTACGGAACAGCGTGCTCCGTGCCCGAGAGAGCCTTGCCTTAGACTGGTGGGGAGACCTGCTCTCGCTTGCCATGTCCAGGTAACTAAGGTGCTGAGTTGTGTATGGACTGCAATAGTTCAATAGTTCAATAGTATTTATTGGTAAAAATAATTATTACAAGTCAAAAAACTTAAGTTCTTGGCTGTATAATGTGCTTATACAAGTCTTATAATTGCTTGCTCACTACTTGGTCACTATGTGAATGAGTCATCCATATAAAAAGCCGGGTTGGCCCGCTATGCCGGCTGCATGCACGAAAACGTTGACGTCATTGTCCATTGTCATTGTCTGGTAACGCTTATTGTCCCTTTACGCTGGTAGTCACGTTAAACTATCGTCCGTAAACCAACTTTATAGACAACTAATTTATTTTCTTAAAGTTCTTAAGACAAATCATTTTAAGTTTTAGTGTAATTATATTTGAAATGAGAATTAAAAAAAATGTGGATCATGATGATGGCGTACTTATGATAACAATGAGGCTATTTAAATGATGATAGCAATTTGAAATCTCTACTACTTCTTCTATTCTAATAAGCCGTGTTGGACTAGTAGGAGGTGCCTCGACTTTCGACCCGAAGGTAGTGGGTTTGAACCCGGTCGTAAACCAATGGATTTTCCTGTTCAAAAAATCTATTTAAGCCTTAAAATACGTGCATAACGGTGAAGGAAAACATCGTGAGGAAACCGGCATGTCAAAGAACCTAAAAAGTTAGGAGCCTCTTTGAGGCGCACTTGAAATCCTTTCACCACACTGGTTCGAGAACTAGTGACACGATAAGAAGATCCATATTTCAGAACTGAGCGCTTCTATACTTTTGCGGGTCAAAACATTAGCAACATACACTTTAATTATGTGACCTGGCCACAGACTTTTTGCCATTACAAAATTATCTTATATTTGGCCTCCATGTCATTTGTCTAGGTATCTCTCCCCATTCCCTCCATTCTTTCCCGTCTTGGGCCAAAGTGGACCAATTCTGGAGTCTGGGCGGAACACGATGTTCACTATGACAGGAAATAAAAAAGTATCCGTTCTAATTCTAATTTGGGGAAGGGGTTACATATGGTCTGCACAGACGTCCCGCTGTGGGGTGTATTGTGCATTGACTCCTTTTTGCACTAACTCTACCCCAGCCAGCCCAGCCCCCCAAAATAGCGGAGCCTGGGTTGAAGGATGGTGTGTTCTAGTTTCCCGGTAGGGTCATCTGGGCTCGTATCCAGGATTTTCCTCAGCCCAGTCTTCTTTCTAGCCTCTTCTGTAGCTGTGCAGTGCACAACCACGTGTTCCAGTTTCCTCCTCTGAGAAGCAACCGCGGCAGATCACGCTGTCCGAAGCACCCATCTTAAACAGATGGTGATTCAAGTCGCAGTGGCGGGTTATAAAGTATCTGTTATTTTATCAGACATCATCCGGTGAAGAGGCGCACGCTTGCGGCTGGGGAGTGAAGCTGACTCACGCGCGCTGCGAACTGACCAGTATGGGAGACGAGCCTTCCACTGACGCGCATCTGGAGCCCTGGCGCTGCGCCACCGTACTGCCCGGCAGGATCGTCACGCCCCCGTTGAATTATCAGGTACTTTAATGCTGTACAACTTTAACTGTTATGGATATAGTGTCGACATGTGTGGTGCAATCATCGGCTTTTACTTTTGCTTGCTCCCTTTTTTTTGACGCCAGAAAGTTAACTGCTCCTTTGTTGCTGTATCTCGCATCATCATCAGCCCACATTAGTCCACTGGTGGACGTAGGCCTCTCCAATTTTGCGCCACTGAGCCCGGTCTTCGGCTCTCCGCATCCACTTTTTACCGACTGCCTTACGTAGGTCGTCACTCCACCTGGCTGGAGGGCACAATACACCACGTTTGCCGATACGCGGTCTCCACTCAAAAACCCGCCTGCTCCAGCGGTTATCGGTTCTTCGGCATACATGGCCAGCCCACTGCCACTTCAGCTTGCTAATCCTATGAGCTATGAATGTATCTCGCATAACGCCACTGAAACTGTGTCTGACAAAATGTTGCATTATCCAGGAGGAAGAAATATGTGAGGTGGAATGTGGATGCGCCCACTCGGAGCGAGGCCAGCCGGGGCCGTGGGGAGCGTGGGGCCCGTGCCGCAGCGGCGCGCGCTCGCGCACCCGCCAGCTGCTCGTGCCGGCCAGGAGGAGCTGCAACGTGCCCTCCAGGTAATGAGCACTCGAAGCGAGATCACCCGGGGCCGTGAGGTGCGTGCCCTCCAAGTAATATACACTCAACAACGTAATCACGTGCAGAAACGCGTGGCTTGTATTTCAAGCCATGTTAGCAAGCTTGTACCTCCTTATACTATCCTGGCCTTCTATCCTAACTTCACACATGCTAAGTGCTGTCTACACGATGCCAGATCGCTACTAGCATACAAAATAGATTTTTTTCTATTATTAAATAAAAAATATACTTATTATCCTAGCTTACCAGTTTGCTCACTAGCTTTCTAGCCTAGAAATAAAGCTACTAAGAACTAAGTCCACACGAAGTTAGAGCTGAGGACTTGTTATTAACTTGCTAGTATACTAACAAGAGCTTACTGTCCTGATGCCCCCTGACTTGTCCTCTGTTTGTGGTCAGTGGATAACGAACTCTACTGCTCAGGTTCGTGACGATCGAGTGGGCGAACTGCACCGGCGAGCTGGACGAGATCCCCGACCTGCTGGCCGTGGAGCCGCGCGAGGAGAAGCCGCGCCGCGCTCACGTCGACGACAGGGAGGTCTACCATGACGGATATATCGGTGAGCACTTTCAAATACTAGCAATTTGCCCCAAACTCAGACCTCAAGATTGAAGCTTCAAGATTTTTATCCGCAAGAACATAGTTGACCGAGAGAAGTCTTCGTTTTAGCTTCGGCAAAAATGCGTATGTCTGTCCGGCGTCCGACGTCCATATTTCCGTCTGTTCTCATCTACAGGTTGCATTTCTAAATTGATTTTCGTGTTTTGTGAGCAGGACTTATAAGTACCTACGAGTATATAGAATGTGTTTGTCGATTTTTGGTAGTAAAGAGTTTGCAGAAAAAAAAATGCCATCAAAACCAATTTTGTAAAAATTGAAAAAAATTGTGCCAATTCTCGCTTTCTACCGTAAAAATTTCTGATATGAGATCCATGTAACACCAAGCCGGTTACTTTATTAATTCCCTACTTAAGGGACCTACTGTCTTTAGTTATTACGTAATTAGCTAACCTAACAACATCTTATAGTGACCATTATGAATATTAAAAATCTTTTATGTTTTAAATAAAATAGATTGTTGGCCATCATAGCATAGCATATTGTATCTCACAAGTAATACAATTAATATATGAAATAAAATTGTTTAGGCGATTGCCAAGTCAATCTATTTTATTTAAAACATAAAAGATTTTTAATATTCATAATGGTCACTATAAGATGTTGTTAGGTTAGCTAATTACGTAATAACTAAAGACAGTAGGTCCCTTAAGTAGGGAATTAATAAAGTAACCGGCTTGGTGTTACATGGATCTCATCTCAGAAATTTTTACGGTAGAAAGCGAGCATTGGTACAAATTTTTAAAATTTTTACAAAATTGGTTTTGATGGCATCTCATTCCTTTTTGTAGGTAGTCTTCCTCTTTTTATTTTACGGTATAGGTTGATGATGATGATGATGATGATCTACACCTATTATTCCATTAAATTATACATATTCGGGTACGCTTGTAATCCCATACATTTATATGGGATTACAAAGTTATATATGCAGTTGATGTATCTAGAAAACTGAACGGATATTACAAAATATTTTAGTTTTTCCTTGATGTATACACTAAACACTAATTGCATTCTAAATTTGAAGCTTCTATGTCTGCTAGAAGTGACTTAGACTTTGATGATCGGTCAGTCAGTCAGTGACAAAATTAAGAATTTTGACTTGTTATAATTCTTAAACTACTGCTTCAAATTGAATGAAATTTCAAATATACCGTGTTTATACAATGCCTACTTGGGTACTGACAATTCAGGCTTCTAGTTTTATCCACAACGAAGCTATAGGGGGTCGAAAATGGCCTGAACTGCTTCGAGAAAAGGATAGTACGGCCGTGCCACTTTTTTGCTCGACTTGGTGGGAGCCCTGCCGGGCTCCTAGATAGTTTGCAGTTCACGAAGTCAAAATAAATTGGGGCACGTATATGGCCTCATTAGACATTTCTTTAGAAAAATGGCGCGATCTAGACTATGAGATCTCTCTGCGTTCGGTCACCCCCTTCTATTCCTGCCTCACTACCCCCAGTAAAGCTGTTACGGGCAAACTACGGGTAGCTTGCTAATCGGGAAGACCTGTTTTACTTTATCTAGTATTCTGTTAGTTAGTTTCTCAAGCCGTTGGTCTTCCAACAAATAAAAGATAGATAAATAAATAAAAAATAAAGCTTTACTTTAAAAACCATCATCATGGACTGTGTGAAAGAGGATATGAACAATGCAGGAGTGAGTACAGAGATGACGGCTGATAGAGACGAATGGAAGAAGAAGACATGATGTGCCCCACCTAAGTGTTGGATAAGTGCAGGGCGATGATGATGATAATGATGATGAATAAGCCTCACGGAACAAATTATTTATTTTAGTTTAAAATATGACTCAATTTTGTTTTTTGTCAGAGGGTGGCGCTTCTCTGATACTGATGGTGTGGACCGCAACGTTCGTGGTCGGCATGTATGGAGCTTTCGTTGTGTACCGCGGAGTTGTCAGGTATGTTCATCGAAAATCCATCTAATCCATTAAAACCTAAGTTTACTTACTTTTAAGATGTAGAGAATTTTTAAACCAAAAGTCATTAAATAATTTCAACTTAATCTACCTTATTAAAATATATATGATAATGGTATAATAAGATTAGTCTCATAAGTATGAAGAAAAAGTTTGATAGTTATTTGTACACCGAGGGCCTGAAGCAAGCCATTTTATACGAGATTTTTATCAACCCGAGGCAAATGCGAGGGTGGATAAATATCCATAAATATGTCGAGTATGAAATGGGTTTCAAGAACGAGGTATACACAAGATTTTTCACTTTAATTGCCAGGAAATTAAATATAAAACTGAAATTAGCACTCATTTCGTAATCCAATGTTAACACGATATTCGAAATTAGAAAATAGTTATGTTTAGTTCCCTCATAATACCCTGATCTATTGGTGTTATGAAGGACCGTAGATCGTTTCAAAAAGTTCTCAACTTCTGGCATAAAACTGAACATCTTTAGATTTAATAGAAATAATTTATTTTTGTCCTAGGGCCTAAAATGCAATTTTACTCCCCCTGTAGCTAAGTAGTCCCCGGTGTGAATTAACGCTTTGAACATCATTTGTTGATATTTTTGATCATGGATCATTTCGCAGATGCGTCAGGCGCAGGAACGGAAAGACCATCAGCAAGGTGTAAAAGACGGAATCATAAAGTTTTGTGACACTCGACATAATTACTAATGCGAAGACGCCGATCTCGCCCTTCGAGCATGTTCCACTGTCGTTATGTTGAACGCTCTTACTGTTTTACGTTTTTTTGATCTCATTATGTATTAATTTGGTAGTAAAAATTAGTTTTAGAATGGTTTGCTCATTTCTGTCGACGTTCAAAGTAGTCTTCATTCGCAATGATATGATAGCAAAACGTTTGCCGTTCGTTAGTGACATGTACAAGATAGCCAGCAAAGAGTCTGTCCGGAGGAGTGCTTCCAGTTTTATACTTATATCAAACGCTTTAGACGATTTTATAATCTGTGCAAGGTGTAGCGTTTATTAATGGGCTTTTGGATCGACAATATACTTGAGGGGCTGCGTACAGTGGCTCGGTAGCATAGTTCGAACTTTGATGTAGGGAGTTATACCCTCTAGTTCCCTAGAATACCTAAGGCGTGTGATAGCACACGGCCGTCCATTTTGATAAGCTTCAATTTGGAGGTGGCTAAAACTCTTGTAAAATAAAACCAAACTGATTTACATTTTTACTTCATTTAGTCATATTTTACATTTAGGGCTTAAATGTCCATGAATCAGTACTTACTATTTTTATAAAACTATTTTCTTACTCAGTAAACTCCGCACAAGTTGAAGATTTACGATTTAAATTGCTATTTTTATTGATTTACAGTGTATTTAATCACCATTTATAGCGTTTCTCGATGTACTCATAAGTCGATGACATGAAGAAAAGACTAGTATGGAGCTAGGGCTCGTACGACCAAGTGTAGACGGGACACATCATGCCACATATCAGTGTTTTAATAGGAATCATCATAAACTGACCTTCTGCGATCGACAATATCAAATCTATTGCAGAAGAATCCTAACATTGCTTAAAATATCAAGTAGAGCTTTAGCGCACAAAACTACTTACCTATATAAATAGTATGTAAGATCTATTTATAACTGGCGATCATACAGTTAAATATAATCATGTGTAATACTTTTTTGTAGATTTTTCATTAAAAATCATGTATTGTGACAAGTATTTATAATGTGAATGTGTTCTACGTCTCAACTTCTTTCCATTTCAAAATAGGCTTTAAAATCTTGAGCTCTATGTCTTTCAATGAATTCCAATTTATTTTGCCTTCTTTCTTATACTTTAAACTTGTTATGTATTATTATAACTATGTTAATTAAATAATTATACGTACACACTTTGTTCGGTTGATTATTATTAGAAAGCGTTACCATCTAGACTGTTATTCTATTAAAATATATTCTAAACTTATACTATTTACATGTATTCTTGGCTACTGTTCCTTCACGACAATATAACAAATTATAATTTACTATGTGTGCTAAGACTCATAATTCTATGTATGGCGTATCCTCTGTATTTTTCCTTAGTAATCGATGTGTACTTTCTTATACCAATATATTTGTATCCGTATATTCATTATGCCATTGATATTGATGTGAAACATGATAGTTAAGGAATCGTGTTAGACAATACAATATTTGATATTTAATAAAATTTGATTGTGTTTTTATAATTGTGCGTTTTATTTTATGCCAATGAAGGACCCCATTACAAAATCAAGCTAATTAGAACCTCTTACTTTGCCTTACAAGTAACATTGGGGGTTTCACAAGGGTTCATTTTGGGGCTCAATTCAAATAATGTAATAATAAAACACAGATGATGAAGACCTCAAAGACAGATACCGTCTGAATGCGAAAGTTGGTTAACCCTTAGCTGCGCTGATCTGTGTGCTCAGACTGGTGAGCGCGCTGGGCTCGTAGCTTAACTCGGCCAGCCCTTTCTGCACGATGGCGTTAACCCTCGTGGCTCGCAGTTCGCGACGGCACCGCACCACGTCCTTCTCTGCTACTGCCAGGTTCTCCAAATTGTTGAGGAGCACCTTCCAAATATATTGTTGAAGTTAGAGAATTGGGGTTAGAAGTAGAATGAAGAAATGATAAACAGAATTGACCCTGAACAAAGACCTAAGCAAAGACTCGCGTTTGTACAATTACTTTAATTTGTGCTGTTCGTCATGTTTTTGTGTGAGACAATGAAGTATGAGAGCACCCCCTAAAGTAGACGTTGCGGTGCGGGAAGTCTAACCTAACAAACAAAACGTTATTTATGTGTAAGAAATGTATATTTATTTAAATATGATAAAGTTACATACGCAAGGCGGAATATTGAATAGAAACTCATTCATATATAAACATTTAATTGCGGCAATAACTCGAAGAAGCATAGTCAGATGCTGCTTTCTGGGCTTTAATCATCGTGGTAGAGTTATAGGTGAAGACATCGGAGCAGTAATATTCCTTCAATGTCTTCATATCTACTTGGAGACTTCTGGGTGATGCCCCAGATCCAGACTTAGGAGCCAAAAGCTCTCCAACTAGTTTGGGGAACAACTTCGGCTGAAAATTGCCCAAGCAGTTAAAATTGGGGCTTATTTGACCCATCCTACAACACAGGGAATTGTGGTCACTATAAAACAGGCAGATCCCACAATATTCGGCTAAGGCCCGGATTATTTTCCAATCCTGACGCGCCATCCCCGGTGATGTTACTGCCGGCATCGCGAACTGAGATCTGCCTTCCATATTCAAATAAAGTCCACCAGCTTCCGTGTAAGCGCTGCCAGGGAGAATGATCGAGGCATGCTCCGAACCTCGGTCACCCTGGAAGCCTATATAGATGATCGGGATGCCTGCCGGTGGTGTCCAATCGTAAAATATTTCATCCGCTCCCAAACATAATATGAGGCTTGGATGAGTCGTTTCAAGGGCAGCTTTTGCTCCGGGTTTCCACCCTGCCTCAAGGGCGCCTGCAAAGCTCGCTTCTCGCGTTATAACGTTCAAAACTCCCCAATCTGCACCCAATTTAAATGAATCCGCAAGCTTCGTCAATTCGCTCATTAATTGACCAGCATTTGGAGAATCCAGTTGTGAAATTCCAACGAAAATAAGGGGCTGTTTTGCTCCCTTCAAAACTAGTGATGCTTTTGTTATGGCATTCTTATCTTCACCAAGATAATTGACGTGGTAATTGTAATCGCAAGTAGGGCCCAGTACAAAAATATCACATTCGTTGGTTCTGTATGCTTGTCGGATCCATGTATTTAAAATAGGGGCTTCGAATCTTGGGTTTGTGCCTACTAACAAAATCTTGTCAGCCTTTACAATATCCTTCATGTTAACATTCAAAGAATAAGCAGCTCTAAGGTCTGTGTTAGAACCGGTATAGTTTAGGCCTCGCTCAACGTATGTGTGTTCTGATCCCAGTGCGTTTATCAAATCTTTACCAGCCACCAGTGTTTCAACATTGCAATGAGGACCTGCAATAGCCACAATTGTATCAGGACATGCGCAAGTAATCATGGTTGCAGTCAATTTTAAAGCACAGTCCCAATCTAAAGCACACAAGCACGTGTTGACTCTCTGCATAGGCGTGACTAAACGCTGCATCTCTAAAGAATCTATGGCCCATCGACCCTTATCTGATAGCCATTCCTGATTTATTTCTTCGTGCTCTCTTGGCAAAATTCTGAGCACTCTATCGAACCTGTAATTGATGACTATGTTTGTCCCTGTTGCATCCGTCACATCAATAGAATTGGCTTTTCTAATTTCCCATGGTCTAGCTTTGAACATATAAGGAATAGCAGTCAACGCTCCGACGGGACACAAGTCGATGATATTACCAGACAACTCTGAAAGGAACATTTTGTCCACGTAAGTTCCGACCAGCATATCAGTGCCGCGGCCGGTAGTGCCCAAAACATCGATACCACAAACCTGAGACCCAAATCGAATGCATCTAGTGCAGTGAATGCAACGGGTCATCTCGGCTCTAATGAGAGGCCCTAAATTTTTGTCTTCAACGGCGCGTTTCCCTTCAAAATGGACGTCGGTAAATCTCGATCGGTCGTTCCCGAATCTCATAGATAAATCTTGCAGATCGCATTCCCCGCCTTGGTCACAGATAGGGCAATCTAACGGATGATTGATGAGCAGGAATTCTAATACTCCTTCTTGAGCTGTGAGTGTCGCCGGTGAGTTCGTTCTTATCTTCATGCCTTTATTGACGTGGACTGCGCAAGCGATTTGCGGTTTTGGCATCCCCTCTAGCTGGACGAGGCACATACGACAGTTGCCTGCGATCGAAAGCCGCTCATGGTAACAGAACGAGGGTATCGTCACCCTCTCTC
Organism: Lobophora halterata; assembly: GCA_932526365.1. Lineage (NCBI taxonomy): Eukaryota > Metazoa > Arthropoda > Insecta > Lepidoptera > Geometridae > Lobophora > Lobophora halterata. The sequence goes on from OW052012.1 coordinate 9,068,800, forward strand.
TCCGCAGAGTCTGGAGTATTGTGAAATAGCTGGGAACGGTAACACTTCTTCCATTTACGAATACTTCCACCTCTTTGGATGGGGCTTTCTGCGATCTTGAAGATGAGCTTTGAAAGCTGCGACACTTTAAAAGCTTGGTAAAGTTTTTGAACATTTTTGGAGCACTGAATAAATTATTTTGTTGTGAACATTGAATACTGTGAATACTGTCTAGTTTTGACGTACAAAAGCGCAAGTCACTTCAAAACTATCTAGGAAAGGAGTTTATCAAGTATCAAACGTGAAAAGTTCTTACCAAGACGTCGTCGGCACCATCTTACAAACTTGCTAGATTCAATATACAAACCCTTTCGAATATTGTTCCACATTTACCTGATGAATGGATTCAATGAGCTGCACCATAGCATCTTTGAACTGGAGAAATGTCTCTGTTGCTTTTTGATATCTGCGAAATAAATAACAAACAAGTAACGTAGGTAGGTACTTACCTGGTTTTATAAAGAAGCAAATTCTATAAAGATGATTATGCAAGTACCTTACCTATATGGTTGGTATCCGCTTGTACGCCTCCATCCGCTTGTGTTACAATATACAAGATTGTTGGGGTATCGATGAGGCACTTGTGGCCGTGCATAGCGATGACCACAATGGCCCATTAATGGCGTCCAAATAGCGACTACTCAATACCCAATATATTTATTGTCATCACAATGGTTTAAATATGCGAGTCGAATAAATCCAACGATCCCAGTAAACCCAAGCCGTATCATAACGTCAGTGAAGGCGTAAGTAGTCAAGCGCCAGCCACAGATTGCATGCGTCGTCGGCACAACTGCTCGTACTTTTCATCTGCTTCTGTTACCTACTTGTGATCGTGCATTGCATCAGTAAAGGCGTAGTCAAGCGTCGCGCTGCAGCTTGCACGTATCGGTGCAAACGCTTGTACCTACGCTCCCATCCACTTCTGTAACAATATACCTACTAGTCCGTAGGTACCGTAAGAGTATGGGTGACGTACTTGTGGTCGTGCATTGCGTCAGTGAAGGCGTAGTCGAGTGCCAGCCGCAACGAGCGCGCGGCTCGAGGCGCGGCCTGCGCGGCCAGCACACGTCGCGCGCCGCGCTCCAAACATCGCGCCTCGACCAGAAGTTTGCACGCGTCAGCACATCCGCTCGTACGCTCCCATCCACTTCTGCTCACAAAACACCAGGCATAAGCATACATTCTATTGGTAGATGTCGCTAGCATTGTAGTGTAGTGGTATTGGGAAAAACAATAAGTCTGATTGTGCCGTGTGCGTAGCCCGCTGCGGCGCGCAGTCTTGCACTAACAGTCACCATCTAGTGACGTGGCCTTCTAAACTCATCCTAATGGAACAGTAACTTGTAGATCTTTGAGTGAGATGCCACGCCGGCAGCACATCGTCCAACAGCCTGACTGTGCCGTGGATGTAGTCCGCTGCGGCGCACAACCTCGCGCTCAGTGGCGGATTTTCATAAGCGCCGCCTGTAGGCTATTCTAATTTTGAAGTCCCTACCGACCTCTACATTTCAATACCCCGATAATGTGGCTTTACATTTAGGTACTTACTTACCTACTTCTTCTTCTTATCGTGTCACTGGTTCTTTCGACCCCACTAGGTCACTGGAATATCACCACACTTGGTGAAAGGATTTCAAGTGCGCCTCGAAGATAGATTTATAAGAATCTTTTAATTTCTGGAAAGGAAAAAAAACCCCCCAAATTTGCTGCCCCCTTAAATCCGCCGCCCTAGGCTCCAGCCTTCTCAGCATATTGTAAATCCACCACTACTCTCGCCTATAGTCCAGTGATGTGGCCTTCTAACCCGAATAGAGATATTTGAAGATACACTCTCTTGCCAATAGCCGTGAGCTTCCACACCGGTAGCGCGTCGTCTAGTAGCCTGACTGTGCCATGTGCATAGTCCGCTGCGGCGCACAACCTCGCGCTTATAGTCCAATGATGTGGCCTTCTAGCCCGAATAGAGATATTTGAAGATACACTCACTTGCCAATAGCCGTGAGCTTCCACGCCGGTAGCGCGTCATCTAGCAGCCTGACTGTGCCATGTGCGTAGTCCGCCGCCGCGCGCAATCTCGCGCTAACGGTCGCCAGCGCGTCGCGTAGTGCAGTAGCCTTCTTCAACGCGCCTTCCTGAGGAGTGCCTGGGCGGGTGGATCGGCCCCAAATACTTTCTGAAACATATTTAACTTATTTCAAACTGTATAAAATTTTTTTGACTTACCAGAATTATGCAATGTAACATTTTGGCCAATAAATGATTGAATTGAATTGAATATTTTTAAAATGCACTTAAGCTGTTTTAGCCCCTTTTATGGAGTAAAAAGTTCTTCGTCAGTATTCCAGTCGAATAAGCATTACAAAAATTGTCTGAATAATAAGTCATCAAGGTTTTACAAAAACATACAACAATCAGACTATTCTAGTGACCGTAGGCACCACTGAAAAGTCACAGAGAAGCAAAATACCTACGCAATTTCGTTCACTATAACGACTAGTTATTTTGATTTAAAAACTAAACTACTGAACCGATTTAGATTTTTTTATGGGACCAATCTGAAAGTATAACCTTTTAAACAAGTTTTTTTCAAATCGGTTTATAAACAACAAAGTTATGAGGCAACAAACAAAAAAAACCTACCATATTGAGAACCTCCTGTTTTTTATTGAAGTCAGTTGAAAACGCTTAATTATTATTATGTTTGCAAATTTATTTTCACGTTATATCTTATGCGATTAGGTAGGTAGATAAATAGTTACCAATCAGTTGATATTGCTGCGCGTACATTGACCTTAATTGCAGTATTTGTGAGTTGAGAGCTTTCCTTTCTACCAGCAACTCCGACTGCCGTTGACGCAGCCAGCCCAGTTCCAAGCGACGCATTTCCTGCAAAAATCCCTTTCAGCCTAGAGACAAAACTGAACTCTATTTCACTAGACATAAGGTTACCTTTCTGTTAACATTGGCCACAAAATCTTCATTCTCTGTGGCTAATACAGGACGTCGATACAGGTCTAAGCTTACGAACATCTGGAAAATCAAAAGCACAATTGAGCTTACGTACCCATTTACTTTGTAAAATATGTTAACCAACCAACCTGATGCAGTGTTTGTGCATAATTATTCTTGGCAACTGAGAGCGTGGTTTCTTCAAATGAGCTGATTTCCTGAAAATTGTTAGGATACTATTATTATAAGCTAAAATATAAAAATTCGTAGCAATAATCTACGAAGTTTATAGCAGAGTTCTACACACGCTTTTTAAACTATGCTCCACATGTTTCGTAGTTACGTTCTAGAAGTGACGCTAGCTAATGTTCTACGAGGGTCGTAGCAGTAGTCTACGGAACTCGTAGCAATTATAACTTCGTGTAGATCTACATGAAGTTATTATTGCTACGAGTTCCGTTGCTTTACGTCTACGTAAAGGAACAGTTTGTGTTACTCGTAGCCTACTGTGGCCTACGAATGTCGAAGTATATTTAATTACGAACCTTTCTTTCTTAAAATTATAGTTTACGAAACTCGTAGCAATATTGTTCGGACTTCGTCTACAAACTTCGTAAAAAACATTTCTTGGCCGGCGTTACGGCGACGTGTCTCCACTATGTAGAATCACCTGAAGTATGCTATCCAGCTCCGCATTGACCACAGCGAGCCTAGCGAGCGGCATGGCTCGCTCTCCAGCAATGATCTCATCATCGAGCCGCGTAAGGGCTGCTACCACCGTCTCTCCGGTCGAGCGCGTCTGAACCGAGATAGTAGGTACGTACGATGACTTATAAACACAAAAGCCAGCCATGGAGCCATGGCTTATTGGAGAAGAAAAAGAAAGGACCCATATAATCTATTGCTGGGAAGATAGATAGGTACCTATACTTATTTAATATTTCTTTGAAAGATTTCGCAAAGTTACGTTTAAAGTTTTTGACAATATGGATTACATCTTTCTATTTGGATTTCCTGTACTTAGGTAATGATTTAATGATAATTGTATGAGTGTTCAAAAAATACTAAATAGGTACTGTCTTCAAGGATAGAATGGATGGGTTTTTGTTACCTACAATACCTACCTAATCAAGCCGTAACTTCTGGATGGATATTGTTCAGAGCATGGAATATCCTCACCAAATTTCAAAATATGCTTTTAATCCCTTTTAACATCTACATTTTTTAGAGTAGCTGTTTGTTATTCCAAAATAAAATCCTACTATAAAAATAATTATTTCATTGAGTCCCGTCGAGTCTACTTTTTGACGAAGATCCACATTCCGTGTCTCTGTGTTCAGTGATTTGACCTGTACGTTATCGATCAATCAGTACAAATAAGCCTTTTGCAAAGAGCTTCTATACTATGTATCGCCTTTTACATTTTATAGAGTAAACGTAAAAAAGTTAAAGAGATGACGTAAACTCACAGATGATACTGTAGATACGCCTATCCGTTGCGAGCTCCCCACGCAACCCATTAGACCGTTACATTTCACCCTTTCTAAACTACACTGAAAATATTTCCTCTAAACCTTTTTTTATGAATAGCCTCAAAATATAGTGCCAAGGCTACTACGATCATTTAGAACTGTTTATTTGCATATTGTTAGTGAAATGAACGCTTTAGGTAGACAATACGAGCGAGCGCTTAGTGGCACCGACACGACACGCTTATCATGCAATGCCGTGTAAACATGAATAAGTAGGTAAGTACTTACCACATAGGTACCTACAGTGCATTTATACACACCCGAAATATTGTATGTTGTTACTCAATCATGCTAAAACTACTGAACTGATTGGAAATCGAATAGCATTAGGTTTCATTATTTTACTAGCTAAGTAATCATAGTTAGCATAGCAGTTTCATAGGCTAAATTAGACTTTTGCTGAAACAATATTAATATTATCTTAGAAAGGTATTTATGGCCATGCGCACATTGACACACGGTAGGTAGGTACGGCAGAGTATTTTTTGTCAATTGAATTTAATCCTTATTATCTTATGGAAATAAGGTGGGTACAAATAGCGGCACGTAACTTTAGCGCTGACCGTTATTGCGCAGAAGTATAAAGTAAGGTACTTGAGGGGGACTACACATACAATAAACAGCACAGTAACACCCCCCGCGTATCGTTCAGCGCTAGACTTACCTACGTAGCATAATCAGCCTATAATGTTCCCACTGCTGGGACTTAGGCCTACTCTCGGCAGGAGAGCGAATGGGTCTTAACCCACCACGCGGACCCAATGCGGATCGGTGGATGTCACATGCCATAGAACATTTTTTTTTTCTGTCCTCTGACATGCCGGTTTCCTCACGATGTTTTCCTTCAACGTTGCGAGAACGTGAGATGCATACATAGATTTTTTTTGACCGAAAAAACCCATTACGCATGACTGCCACCGGGATTCGAACCCGCGACCATCAGATCGCAAGGCAAGGGCCTCATCCACTCGGCCATCACATCCTCCCGGCCATCACGTCCTCACGTTACCTACGTGCCGGCCGCTATACCTAAAGGTACTTCATTGGTTTGAAGAGTCCACCTGTTGTCACTACACTACCTCGGGATATGTGGCCGCCAGCAGGAAGGCGGAAGGTGGGAAGACCAAATACCTAGAAGGTGGGCTGATGATATAAGGGTCAAACCGCGAAAAAATGTAAATTTGTAACACACCTTTTGTCCTCATTTTATTTTTCTTATAACATCAACATTATTTGTTAGTTAAGATTTATTGGATATTGTACTGAATGGTATGCTTGTATACTATTAGCTAATTCCACAACGTTTCAGCAGTTTCTCATGCATTTCATGAACGTAATGTCATGAATGTTATTTACAATTTTTCGCGGTTTGACCCATAACACAAAACGCAGGCAAAACCTGGACATCGCTTAACCGCGAGGTATGGGAGAAGCTAGAGGAAGCCTTCGCCTGAGGAGGGATCCACATCCAAAATATAGATACAAACCAACTAACACCTAATAGGTAGGTAGTTTAAGTAACAACTTACACCACATTACTCACATAAATGTAAAAAAGTAATAGGATGTAGAAATAAAAGGGTATTTTAGTTTATTTTATGGGGTTGTATTTATTTGCTAGATTACTTTTTGTAAAATTAATGTAAATTATAATTTACCTTAATTTTACAAAAAGTAATTCAAAGAAATTGGATATATTTATTTCATTCTCTAATCAGTAAAAAACTGGCAATAACTTTGGAATATATCAATCAAAAAAATCAAGAATCAAAGTAATCTAGCGCTTTTTATACTATCGAGTTGGCAACTCTGCCTCTCCCGCCCCTCACCCTTCCACCAATACTTTCCGAATCATCCGTCAAATGCAATTTTAACAAAATTTGGTAATTTATTAAAATCATTTGGTTTTTATTTTGTTATCCTATCTATATTTAATAATAAAACAAAGCAGTGAAGTCAAAAAATAAGTGGTAAGTACTAACTGTATTACAAAATTGTGTGAAAGTGCCACATGTCGTGTCTACCGACCGAATTTGCCAAAAATTATGTACTCTAATTTCTTCCAGGTCTGATCGGAGGGAATAATATAGGCCTCAGGCTTCGGCCTGTGGTCATCCCGACCTTCAGGTCACTAAAAAACCATCCCATCCATCACAAATACAATTCTATAAACTGTCCAAACTTCGCTTCACACGATCAAGAATTGCACAACATTGTAGTGAAACGCTGCAAAAATGTCTCAATGGAACAACTCTTACGCCTACAATAATCAGTACCAACAAGCCTCCAACAGCTGGAACGGTGATCCCAACGGCCAATACGCGAATCAAGCATACTACAGTAGGCCAGATTCCAATGGACAATATGTGAGTTTCAATGAGTTTCTATCGCAGATGCAAGGCAGCAACGCAGCACCTCAGACCAATCCTAACACATTCAACAATACATCATATGATAACTATCCTCCCGGGCAATATAACTATCAAAACCTTCCATCTAATTCTCAGACGCAGCTGAACAATTACAACTATGGATCAATGCCTTCAAATGTGCCTAGCGAAGCCACTGGCTACCCAACCACACCACAGAACCAGTTTAGTGCCCAACAACCAGATTCAAACACAGACAATATGGTATTCAAGTCTAACCTCACAGCCACTGCAGTTGAATTTGTCCCAAAAGGAATGGCCCCAACGCCTTCTACAAGTAGTCAGAACATTCCAGAGTCTTCCAGTAGTAACAAAGATGTGAAAGAAAACACAAATGAAGCTAAGGTTAGTCACGGTAGCTCCTCAGATCGCAACTGGAGAAACAGGCCGAACAGTTCTCAGCGAAACAGTGAAACAAAAGAAAAACTAGTGGCAAATGGAAATGGACATGATAATCCCAAAAACTGTGAGCGTAATAGTCGTAACCGGGACTCATACCAACGTAACAATGATTCTAGTGAAAGGCATGACAAAACACAGGATGAATCAAGCGGTCACAACAACGAATCAAATAGAAGCCAAGATTCTAGAAGTTATGAGCCAAATAGTCTGGGTCAACGAAACTATGAAAGAAATCAGGAATCACGTCAAAGGAACTATGAGTCTAGAAACCAGGATTCACGACGAAACTACGATTCTAACAACAGAAATCAGGAACCACGTCAGAGCTATGACTCAAATGATAGAGAATCGAGAGACTATGATGCTAACCAACGGAGCTATGAAACTTCCCGCAATGATCGTCGAAATGCTAAAGGCAACCCCAAAAACAAGAACAAAGATGAAAATAGGACATTCTACAATAGTGCTATTAGCAAAGACAGTCAGGATGTTAGAAGAGGGGAAAGTAGAGGAGAAGCTGCGGGAAGGGGGGAGAGTTCTGGTAGGAATGAAGGTGTTAGAGAAGGTTCCGGAAGAGGTAGAAATTGGGCTGGCACCCAGAGACTTCGAGGAGACCGTAACCAGGCTGACGATGAACAATTTGCTAATAATTACTACCAGAATGATAGGGGGGAAAGAGACAGACCTGATAGAGAAAGGGACAGAGGATATGATAACTCCTATCATGAAAGAGATAGAAATGATCGTGATAGGGGCTATGACAGGGGAGAAAGAGATAGGAATGATCGGGATAGGGGCTATGAAAGAGGTGAGAGGGATAGAACAGAACGAGATAGAGGATATGATAGGGTAGAGAGAGAAAGAGGATATGACAGGGTGCAAAGGGGAGATCTTAAATCAAATCTCTCAAGTCCTGCCAAATTCAAAAATAAACATCATGCTGATCAAGGTAAGGTTCTATTTGTTTTTACACGACTGCACAGAAGGAGGGTTGTATTATTCGAGTGTTTGTATGTTTGTCTGTTCTTCGTAGCACCCTGCAGGTAATAATTGCTAAAGAGGTTGTAATTCGATTTGTTTGGGTCACGAGATTGACATAGTCTACCTTATCAAGTCAAAATTTTTGTGGCAGCTCTAAAAATGGTGAAAACCCAATATTTTTCTGTTCCATAAACTTAATCTAAATGGTATTTCTTCTATAGCTATCAAAGAGATGACACAACGCGAGCGTCTCACGGACCAACTAGACAAAGGCACACTAGAGTGCCTTGTATGCTGTGATAGAGTGAGGCAGACCGACCCAGTGTGGTCCTGCTCTAACTGCTTCCATGTACTGCATCTGAGGTGTATCAGGAAATGGGCCATGAGTAGTGTTGTTGGTAAGATATTTTTTAACTTTTAATATGCTAAAGATTACAATTTATTCTATTTTATCTTATTTGATTAAAAAAATTGACCATACTTAATTTTAATTTATTTTATTTATTTGGGACAACAAAAAACTATAATATACATTTTTCTTAATAATTATAACATCTTACATCAACTATAGTATAGCCCGCTGCGTTATCCACAGAGTTATAAATCAATTTTACATAGTTATGAAGACCACTAGCGGGTCGGTAGGTAGGTAGGTATACTCTCGGACTTTGCATCGGCGTTTTGTCTTCTACAAATCATGGGATAATGTCATGACTGAATTAATCTTTATTGTACAGATAATTTGATCTTATCGTATCATGTATACTTTACTAAAGTATTGTAGAGATTAACAATAACTTAGCTCTCGTTTATAAAAGCAGTGCTTAATACAAATAATTACGCTCACATACTTTATGTTAGATTTGAACGCGTGTCGCACTGCCTTAAAAAATGAAGCCTTATTAATACAACAATAGTTGTCCTTTATTTATAATATGACTAAATATAGACCAAAAAGGATTAATTTTATTTCATACCAATTGTTGTGTTCTAGAGGGCAAATGGCGTTGCCCCGCCTGCCAAAACACGAGCAAGATAGTCCCCACGGAGTACCGGTGCATGTGCGGCGCTATTCGCTCGCCAGAGTACCAGCGAGGTGGCAGTAGCGCGCACACGTGTGGCAAAGCTTGCAAGAGAGAGCGTGCGTGCCCGCATCCGTGCACGCTGCTCTGCCATCCCGGTCCGTGCCCGCCGTGCCAAGCCACCATCAGCAAGTGAGTAATAGCTGTGGCTCGCTTGGCTCGCTACACCTTACTTTATAACATCCATCACAGTAAGCTCCTTTAAAAAACAATATAACAAATATGTAATGACCACCACGCATCACAGTCTCAATTCTAATTTTTAATGGTAAAATTAGCAGCAATGTAACCCATTTTTTTATGTAACCAAGTTCCGAGACGAGCTATGCGCTCTCTTGATGGGAATAGATCACGGCTGCCCATGACCTGAACAGTGCAACACATTTTTTTTATTATTGATTGCTTACCCAAAAACTTACGTTACATTTGTGTCCAGACAATGCGGCTGCGGCGCGGAAACTCGCTCGATAATGTGCAGCAGCAAGTTACCGCAAGTGTGCGGCCGCGTGTGCGCGCGCTCGCTCGGCTGCGACGTGCACGCGTGCGCCAAGGACTGCCACGAGGGAGTCTGCGATGCCTGCGACAAGACTGTCACACAAGGTAACTTGTTCGAAAGACGTGGCTCGCTTTGCTCGATAGGAAAGTTTTTGACATGCGTTACTTTTATTGGCGCTTGCTCAAAAAAAATATTTTGTTTGAGTCGCGAATTAACAAAATTGCTTTCTTAGTACGCAAATTCAGCTTTAGACGAACACATCCTCCAAGTTTCAAGTCTCTACGTTCAGCGCTTTGGCCTGTAAGTTATCAGTCAGTCAAGTCCAAGCTCTTGGTATATAAGTATTGATATGTTAGAAATTTTTTAGTTTGCATCCATTCAGATCTGAAATGATTTCGCGTGGTGGATTAAAACCCGTGAGCTCCTAACCGAGAGTTGACTTGAATCCCAGAGAAGAAACATTATTCTGATTATGATGTGCTAACTTAACGGTATATTTTCAGTGTGCTACTGCCCTGCGGCGACAGAACGCACCATTCCCTGCACGAAAGAGTCAGGTTCAGAGGCCCACTGGGAGTGTTCGCGCGCTTGCGGCCGCATCCTGTCGTGCGGCGCGCATGTGTGTCGCGCGCCCTGTCACCCGCCGCCGTGCGCTTCCTGCGCCCTTTTACCCGCCGCTGTACCGACATGCCCATGCGGGAAAATGCAGTGAGTAGAACACACTAAGTAGAATAATTATTAACTGATGAATAAGGCTCTATCGCGCATTGGGAATATACGCACGCTTACCCACATGCGGCCGCATCCTGTCGCGCGCCCTATCACCCGCCGCCGTGCACCTCCTGCGCCCTTTTACCCGACACTGTGCTGACATGCCTATGCGGGAAAATGCAGTTAGTAGAACACACTAAGTAGAATAATTATTATCAAAACACGAGCGGTGAATCCGATAATCTGAAACCACACTAAGAAGAACCACCTTTACCAAACCAACGCGTTCAGCTCGTGTCCGCGGTGGCGTGCGCGGTGGCGATCAGTTGTTGGCCAATCAGAGGACGCTTAGATGTGAACACGTCACTATCGATTGGCCAACAACTGATCGCCACCGCGATCACTTGTTGGCGAGTTTAAAAGCTAGCGTGTGCGCGAGTTATCTTTCGGGAAGGATTGTCAACAAGCAGATTGTAAAAACGCCGATGACAACAAGCTTACAAGCTACAAGCGAACTCGCTTGCTTGTAGCGTGTAAAAAAGCCGTGTGTCAGACGCGAACAAAGGGTTATTTATTATTTTTGTCATTTGAAAAATAAACCAAATGAATTATTTTCTCAGATTGGACAAAAATGCGCGTAAAAGCTGCACAGACGCGATTCCCCTGTGCGGTAATATCTGCGCGAAGCCGCTATCTTGCGGGCCTGTGGGGGACAAACATTTCTGCAAGCTCATTTGCCACGAAGGTACAAATACTTTATTTTTCCATTAGAAGAGAGTTACTCTCTTCCGATAAATAAAATAAACGTCTTGACGAATAAACCCTCTCCACGTTCGTAAGTCTCTACGTTCAATGGTTTAGCCTATACGTTGTCTATCAGTCAGATCCAAGCCTTTTATGTATATACACGGTCAATTTTTAATCACCAGAAAAAAAATACACATGGTCAGTTGCCGTTACTGAACTATGGTTACTATATGGCAAAAAACTTGAAAAAATTAAGTCGAATTTTTGTAATTTTATTTTTATTAAAAATGGATAACTGTTACCGTTAGTCGTTTTTCCTATCGATTTACATCTGGCGATACCCTTTATTGATAATAATTTAAGTTTTATTCATCCTTTGGCAAACCCAGGCACCTAGCTCGCAAAAGCTCGGCTCTCGCGCCGCTGTCACTCTGTCATTTTGTAGAAATTCAAAATTCTGACTGCACAGATACAACGTAGTACCCCATCTGCATTGCCCATTTTTTTTTTTGGTAATCAAAAATTGGTGGTGTATAGATGTGTTGTTTGTCCAGGCGAGTGTCCCGTCTGCCCCGACAGCACGCTGCTGAGCTGTCGCTGCGGCCACTCGAGCCGCGACGTGCCGTGCGCGGACTTGCCCGAGATGCTCAACAACGTGCTCTGCCAGAAGAAATGCAACAAGGTACTACCTAAACGTTCTGTATAACTCTGACTATGTATACTACTCGTACATGATAAATAGATAAGTTCTCTGTGGAGTCTGGCATATTTTAAAATATTTTTTACTCCTTGTATGACAGAAATCAAATTATAATAAATTATTTCCAACCTAGACACCGGAGTTTTGGCGGGAACATGAAGAGTGGCGTATTGGCGGCATTAAATTAATTAACAAAACTTGTATAACTTTGAGTGTTTAAGTGTAAAAACGGTGGTTTTTTATCCATTAAGTGCTCGTGAACGTGTATGAGTGTTGGTGTAATGCTGTAAAACGTGACTTTTCGTGTTGCTCCCAAAACTCCATAGAAGCCTTTAGTAAAGTCGCAACCACCATTACTTTACAGGGGCATGACTTGACTTATAGACTCTTGACTTAAGACAAAATAATCTCTCCAATTACTTGACACTGGCTATATACCTTTGATGTGAAGCCAAAATAGAAGAACTTAGGTTCTTCGAAAGAAAAAAAAAAAAAAAAAAAACCTAGACACCTAAAACATCAAATTTCAAATTTATTTATTAAATGACAAAAGTTTACAAAGTATACAAATACAAAAGTAGGGAAAATAAAGGTTAGGAGTTAAAGTTGTTCTAATGATACAAACTTGAGTTATTGCATACAAAATTCTCTAATTCCTATACTAGGCCGAGCCTGTGTTATAGTCATTAGTTCCTTCCTGGGTTTGAATAAATTGTAACATTAGTGTTTGTGGACAGCTGGTTCCAGTAGGGTACACTCATGAATAAACTTTGTGCCAATATTCGCGATTTCAATATTTACAAAAACTACCCACAATCTGTCAACAAGTCAATCAAAATCGTCAAACAAAAGAGTGCAATACAAATTACAAACCAAACCACTTGTTGCTTACCGAAACTTCGAACTTAGAATATTTTACTTTTTTGTGTTTTTTTTTTCTTTTTGTTTTTAACGTCAATAGCGTATTTTTAGATTGAGGTTATTCAAGTGTGGTGATTTTTGATTCGTTTGCGGTGCGTGCGAACTATCAACATTTCTTTCCAAGTATGCACTTGAACAATTTGACGACTTTTGACTGCCCAGATACAACGTAGTAAGTAGATACCCCTTCTGCATTGCCCATCAAAATTATTTTGTTAATTAAAAACATTTATGCGATTAACACCAAACTTTCAAAATTTCTAAAAATTACTTTACTCACTTGTCAGTTCTTAACGGTCAAAATCTGGACTGTTAAAAACTACCAAGCGAGTAAAGTAATTGCTCAGGGACTTTGACAGTTTGGTGCAAGTAGGCATTAGTGTATTATAGTACCATCTTATACGTTCGTTTGTCGTAAAGAAACTGTCGTGCGGCCGGCACCGCTGCCGCACGGCGTGCTGCGCGCAGAGCTCGCACCGCTGCACGGTGACTTGCGCGCGCTCGCTGCCGTGCACGCTGCACCGCTGCGAGGAGTTCTGCCACACCGGACACTGCCCGCCCTGCCCGCGCGTCAGTGAGTACTCACATCTTATTCTTGGTCGTTACACTCTTAGCAGAGTGTTCGTGGTTGTCATGGTGGGGGTTGTGACACGCTTCACAATCCTGCGCCATTCATCTCTGACAGCGGTTTTCCTAGTGCATTCGTGTAAGGGACCATCTAGTGCTGCTTTGACACACCTAGGATTCTTAATCAAAGCCGGTTGGCAGAGTGGGAGGTGCCTCGACTTTCGATCCGAAGGTCGTGAGTTCGAACCCGGTCTTAAACCTATGGATTTTCCTGTTCAAAATGATCTATGTGTGCAATTAAAACATGTGCTTAACGGTGAAGGAAAATATTGTGAGGAAACCGGCATGTCATAGAACCTAAAAGTTCGAAAAACCTGTGTCAAGTGCACGAAAGGAGCCTCTTTGAAGCGCACTTGAAATCCTTGCATAACACTGGTTCGAAAGAATTAGTAACACAATAAGAAGATAGAATTCTGGACCAGTAGAAGTAAGATCTGCGAAAGGCTGCAGGATGAAGATGGCAAGGTGGCAAGTCGAAGACAACGTTGGTGCGTACAGGAGAGGCGTACACCATAGTGCGTATGCCCAGCAGTAGATTGCGATAGGCTGATGAATTGACGTTATATGTAAATAAAAATATTCATACAAATAAAGTACCAGGGAATCAGTGCCTGCTATCAGTTAGCAAGCATGCAGTAGAACTTGGTTATATTCATAGATTTCGAAAACCTGTCCTCCCCTAACTATAAATTAAATTCCACTTGCGTCTTCGCCAGGTTTCGATGAGCTTCACTGCGAGTGTGGTGCGGCCGTGCTGCTGCCCCCGGTGGCGTGCGGCGCGCGCGCCCCGCCCTGCGACCGGCCCTGCCCCCGCGCCCGCCCCTGCGGACACCCCCCGCACCACTCGTGCCACTCCGGCGAGTGTCCGCCCTGCGTTGTACTCACCTCCAAGCGCTGCTACGGAGACCACGAGGTATCTACCACTTCCTACTGATAGAACCACCCATTTGACGACACGGATGATCGAATGGCAAGTGTATTGGACTGCCACGCCGGTGTCGCGGGTTCGATTCCCGCATCAGAGCAAACATGTGGTGGCTGTTGAACATCGGTGTTTGTCCTGAGTCTGGGTGTTTTCTTTGTATGTATTTACAAAAAAAAGTATTTAAGTATTCTATCAGCCATCTGTTTCCCATAGTACTTTTGATTTTGATTTGATAGTACAAGCTCTGCTTAGTTTGGGGCTAGATGGTGTGTGTGAAATGTTAAAAAAAGATATATTTATTTTAAATAAAATCACAATTAGTGTCACATGGCCTCGCCCCCGCCCCCGCGCCTGCCCAGCACAACCCGCCGGGTTAGCGTTTTGTATGCGATTGTTCAAAGGAGCTTGGTTTCCCAGGCCGGCTGGCTGTGCTGCCAAGAGCCGGCGGCTTTGGCGTGTGGACTGTAGAGGCCTTTAGTATTTTCTTATGGGGTAACTCGGTAGACGCCGAAATTGACAACAGACTATACAAAACACTGTCTAAAAGAGGGCTTACCAAAACTTTAAAATTTCCTTATTTGCAGGAACGAAAAACTATACCATGTTCATTAGAAGAGTTCTCCTGTGGACTGCCTTGTGGTAAGCCACTGCCTTGCGGGAAGCACGCTTGCATCAAAACCTGCCACAAGGGACCTTGCGATACCGGCAAGTGAGTATCAATCGCACCATCTCACTTGTAGACCAGAAATATAGCGAAGGAGATTGGGAAAAACAGTTTTGCACTATCTCCTTTGCTTATGTTAAACATATCAAAACAAGAAATGTACTGCGAGTAGCAAGTATTTCGATTCTGGGCCTATTATATCTTGCGTAATAAATGTATCAGAACTGAGCCGTCCTACACCGTGTCGTCCAGTTCGTATTTTTTTGTCTTTTGAGTATACTACCACAAACATTGGTGAAATAACTTAACACGGACCTGTAAAATATTTTTAAAAATAAAATGTTATTTCTATCATATATCTATGTTAAGCTTTGGACGGTCAAAAGTTTACACTGACATTCTGATCTCCTGACTCCTCAACTATGAAAAATATTAATTAAAACTTTTATTCCCAGATGCACCCAGGCTTGCACTGAAAAGCGGCCCAATTGCGGGCACGCGTGCAACGCCCCGTGCCACGTGGGGGCAGGTGAGACCCCCACGCCGTGCCCCAGCGGGACCCCCTGCCGCCAGCCCGTGCGCGCCACCTGCCCCTGCGGCCGGCGCAAGGCGGAGCGCGCCTGCCAGGACAATGCGCGCGATTATGCCAAGTCAGTATTAGTCGCTTTAGCCAGTAAGTGCAGTTTATTCAATTCAATTCAAATCGTTTATTTCGTTATTACACTATATTTTGTTAGTATAAGGCTTATTCTAAGGTTAGTAACATATTAAAAATTACGCATAACCAGTCATAAATATTAAATTGTATAAGATTAAAATGAAATTGAAATTGGTATCAGAAAAATAATTAAAAAAAAAATATTGACATAAAATTTTGGTTTTATTTAAAGATAAGATATTTTTTTTAAGTGCTCTGCCGGACTTGTGTTACATTATTGACTTCTGAAAGACATGTTTTCGGTATTTTACAGCTATCATCGAACTACAGTCCAAATATCAGACAGATTGCTATGATATTAAATATCTGTCATTTTGAAAATTCGTCAGGTCAAACGCTACATGGAAAAATTCTGATATGAATATTTTCGAGCTCAGGATAATCGCGGGTTTTCTCTGCCGTTCTTTGGTCATGGGCTCTCTTGCTAATAAGTTTGCATAGATTTGAAGTGTACTTAACTCGCTTTAATTTTACAGAATGATGAGTGCCTTAGCTGCAACTAAAATGCAAGAAGGTGGAGCCATCGAAATATCCGAAGTACAGCGTCCCGGCAATATGTTAAAAACGTGAGTTTATGCTCTATCTAACCCGTCTATAATAACGGGCCAAATTTCTAACGTTATACACAACATCCTTTGATAAATATTCCACAGCAACAGTGGTGCACAACTGGAATATACTGCCGGAAGATGTTGTTTCTGCAGCATCCACGAACTTGTTCAAAAACAAACTCGACACTTGGTTACGAACCAACAAGACTTGTTAAAAAGTGACACAAAACTATTAAAAATTTGAACACTGTGTGACATAGTCTAGACACATCAGCGAAACCTGCTCGTCGAAAGTGTCGAATTCACGCCAGCGTGTGACGTATTAGCCCGGCTTTATATTTTTTCACAGCTTTTTTACAAACGGATTGTAAAGAAGCAGAGTGTAAAAATGCCGATGAACTTTACACGCTACAAGCTTAAAAACTAGCTTGTAGCGTGCAAAAAAAACCGTGTGTACCATATTAACAAATAGATAATAAATTAATTAATTTCATCTCCAGTCTAGAATGCGATGACGAGTGTAGAGTTGAAGCCCGCACGCGACAGATGGCGCTGGCGCTACAAATCCGCAACCCTGACGTGTCCGCTAAACTAGCGCCGCGCTACAGCGAGCACGTGCGCACCACGGCCACGCGGGAGCCCGCCTTCGCGCAGCAGATACACGACAAGCTGACTGAGCTCGTCCAGTTAGCCAAGAAGGTAATAAATACTTCTAAGTTTTACACATAGATGGCGCTGTTTGATAAACTACCCAGACGTGTCCGCTAAACTAGCGCCGCGCTACAGCGAGCACGTGCGTACCACAACCACGCGGGAGCCCGCCTTTGCGCAGCAGATACACGACAAGCGGACCGAGCTCGTCCAGTTAGCCAAGAAAGTAGTACAATACAATAATTTATTAATAATTCCAAAATTACAAGTCAAGGCCATATTTTTAACAATATTGGGTAAAATAAATACTTTCTAAGTTTTACACATAGATGGCGCTGTTGACAAACAACCCAGACATGCCCGCTAAGTGCGGTTTCAGATTAGCGGATTCGCCGTTTGTGTTCTGTTTTTTGCGGCAAGCCGCGAGAGACTCCTCATGCTAGAAAAAAACTGACCGTAAACGCCGGTATACGCGCGGTCGGCTTTTGATATTTCGCGAGTACCAATCCACCCGTATACGCGAAACAAAAATACTATAGTCTGAAACCGCACTAATGGCCATACTACACGGGCGGTTCTCCCTCCGCGGGAATCCGCTTCTGAACCGCACTAGACACAATAAATATGGAAGTTGTATGCTGCATACTACACTGTGCGGTTTCCCCTCGCACAAAGTCCCGTGCAGAATGATGCGATAGCTGGAAACCGCTCGTGTAGTTTAAAACGCCGGTTATTAGCGGCGGTCGTATTTCTCCCGCCTTAGCGCCACTCCAAAGGGACCATGTGTTTTACACTAAACTCTGAACCTAGTTTTTAATGTAGTAATTTTTTTTCGCAGTCGAAACAGAAGACCCGCGCGCATTCATTCCCCTCCATGAACTGGCAGAAGCGGCAGTTTATCCACGAGTTGTCGGAACACTTCGGCTGCGAGAGCGTCGCCTACGACGCCGAGCCCAACAGAAACGTCGTCACCACTGCCGATAAGGAAAAAGTAAGCTTTTACAGCTACCTAAGAAGAATACTGAATACTGAAAACAAGAACCATACAGAACATTTTTTCTGTGCCGGCTACAACTGACACACACATGTAATCAACATCTAGCGAATATCGGCTTAGCGTGGATGAAAGTCACCGTATCGAAAATGAAAAGCGTCGACGACACAGGTTTAGTTTACAAGCTACTGTACAAGCCAGCGAGTTAGCGGTCCGGAATAACACGGGGCGAGTTTACAAGCTACTAGCGAACTCGCTGGCTTGTAGCTTGTAAACTAGCCCTGTGTCATCGACGCTAAAGTCAACAACATATATCGCGCCTAATCACAGGCCAAGTTTTGATCCTTATCACACAATTATCTTGGCCACGCCGCCGGATCACGGCGTGGCATTCCAACATACTAGCTACTCCATCTTAGTCTACCGGCACCATTTTTCAATAGATGTTTTGTTGTGTCCAGTCTTGGCTGCCTGCGATGAGCGTGCTGGAGGTGCTGGCCAGAGAGACGGGCAAGCGTCGCGTGCCGGGGCCCGTGCTGCGCGCGCCGCCCGCCGCCGCCGCCAGCGCGCCCAGCACTGCCAAGTGAGTAGCTTGTAGTACACTAGCGGGTAGTCGTGGCCGGCTGCTGCGATGAGCGTGCTGGAGGTGCTGGCCAGAGAGACGGGCAAGCGTCGCGTGCCGGGGCCCGTGCTGCGCGCGCCGCCCGCCGCCGCCGCCAGCGCGCCCAGCACTGCCAAGTGAGTAGCTTGTAGTACACTAGCGGGTAGTCGTGGCCGGCTGCTGCGATGAGCGTGCTGGAGGTGCTGGCCAGAGAGACGGGCAAGCGCCGCGTGCCGGGGCCCGTGCTGCGCGCGCCGCCCGCCGCCGCCGCCAGCGCGCCCAGCACTGCCAAGTGAGTAGCTTGTAGTACACTAGCGGGTAGTCGTGGCCGGCTGCTGCGATGAGCGTGCTGGAGGTGCTGGCCAGAGAGACGGGCAAGCGCCGCGTGCCGGGGCCCGTGCTGCGCGCGCCGCCCGCCGCCGCCGCCAGCGCGCCCAGCACTGCCAAGTGAGTAGCTTGTAGTACACTAGCGGGTAGTCGTGGCCGGCTGCTGCGATCAGCGTGCTGGAGGTGCTGACGGCGTTACAACTGTAGCACAACTCCTTTGTAACATGCTGGTGGAGCGTTACAAAGCTCGTTCACTTTGAGACGTTTTGATGGTCAGTTTCAAAAGCCCAGTAATGTTACTAGATAGACTACCATTCAAACCGGATACAGTAAGTAACGCTTACCTACGGATCCTGCTTGGCAGCGAAATAGCTTGATACCTATATAGGTATCCACACAGCGCCAGATAAATAACAATAGTCATACATAATGCTGCAGGAGGCCCTCTTATACCACACGCACAAGCTTCACCACAGTTTTGCCTGCGCAGGCCGGCTTGTACACGGAACATCACGGTAAAATTACCAACTACACGCACAAATCGGCCTGCGTAGGCAAAACTGTTGTGAAGCTTATGCGTGTGGTAGGCCCATTATGCTAAGAATGTTCAGAGTCTAGAATCTTCGTTTAACTTTCCAGTTTGTTAACTTTGAACGTAAAACGTAGAGTACGTGGTGGCCGAGTGGATGAGGCCCTTACCTTGCGGGTTCGAATCCCGGTGCAGTCGTGCGTCAATGGGTTTTTTCAGTCGAAAAAATCTATGTATGCATCCCACGTTCTCGCAACGGTGAAGGAAAACATCGTGAGGAAACCGGCATGTCGTAGAACCTAAAGTTCGCAAACATGTGTCGAGTGCACGAAAGGAGCCTCTTCGAGGCGCACTTGAATCCTTTCACCACATTGGTTCGAAGAAACTAGTGACACGATAAGAAGAAGACTTTAAGGGGAATCCCCAAGGCAAATTTTTAAGTTAGAGGGTTAATTTTAAAACACGTAAAAAATCTAAATTAAAGTATGAAACCTTTCACTTTTTTTGTTGACGAAATCAAATACATGGACGAAACGAATAGTGTGAAGAAATTACTATAATACGGCATACTTTTTGAGTATTTGTCCGAAACATTTTGTATGGAATTCAGATTTGAGGATTACCCATGTAAACCATCAATGTATGTGACAGGTCGAGCAGCGGTTGGGCAACCCTAACATCCTCAAAGTCGACGAACGCGTGGGCGGCGCGCAGCCAGCCGCCCAAGCCGGCGCCGCCCGAGGCCAAGATAGACTACTTCGACAACCCGCCCGACAACTAGCTCACTCGTCTATAGCGTAAGCACTAACTCTTATTTATCTAAAGCCCTCTTTACTTGTGGCCAAGTGGATTGTCAAGTGATAAGTAGAGTGAGTAAAGGCCCATTTACACGATGTCATTTTCTTGTACTGCATGCCACAGGCAAGAAACATGCATCGTGTAAATGGGCCTTAAAGGTCTATTCGCTATGTTGCTTCATGTTTTTGCCATAGAAAAAATAGTAATAAAGGGTTTTTTTTACGTCAAAGCCAGACACAACACATCACTAGCAGAAAAACTTAAAATATTATCTCTAAATCGCTTTATTATACGAATATCGTCATTTACCAATGTAGGTATGAATAATCTATACATATAATAAAGCAGAAGACCCCGAATTTCTGTACATATGTTTTTTTTTGACGGAAACGCTTTCAGACAATATTAATAAACATGCCCGAAATTTTTTTTTTTGATTGGAAGATTTTGTTTGTTTGTTTGTGGGTTTGTGTGTTCGTCCATCACGTAAAAACTACCGAACGGATTTAACTGAAACTTTACTATATTATAGCTACAAAGCCTGAAATGGTTATAGGCTATCTCGACACACGACAGTGTGTCAAGCCACGGTCAGGCCCAGCGAACTGGCGAGTAGCACTGTGTGTAAGTTTACACGAACCATTTGGGGCCACTATTGACCTTGTCATAGCTAAAAAACTAATCAATATAAACACACCAAATTTGGTTTATGTATTGAAAGCCCGGAGTTAATGAAGTACCTCAAATTTCATAAACACAGCTTATACGGTTAAAGTTAAAAGATGTGAAAGTACGGAATGAAGGAGTTATTGGACCTAAAGTTGAATGAGCCTGTCTCCTCAAGTATACACAATATCTCATTGAAAGTTGCATTTTTATGATTTCCGAAGATAAGTACCGCCAAGTTTTTCAGTTATCTACTAAACTCATTGTTTGAGTGGGTAAAAAGAGGGATTGAAAATGTGCAAGTTTTGATTGACTTGCTTAGTACTGACACTTTGCTATTCTATGACATTACTTTCGCGGGTGGAACAAACAACATTGACAGTAAACAATTCTTCCACGGGTGACGAAGTCGCACGCGGGTACAGCTAGTATACCTATAAAGCGTTACTAAGTAGTTTAGTTTTCAACAAGCTTAAAATATGTAAAGATACCGCCTGCAGAAATTCTGCATTTTGGATTTTTGACATGACACTCCTACGATCAATTAGAATCCATCGTTACCTCGTTTCTTAATATGCATTGAGTAATAATCGTTTTTGTTGCTGTTTATTTTGTTATAGCCTAGATGTCACTTGCGTGAACGATAGATTATCCAATTTTGTGATTTGCAGTAAGTTAACAGTGCGGATAGTTGCCAGTCAAGTCGCAAGACATGACTATCCACTTGACCACACGTAAACAGGGTTTTACAAATTTTACAAGTTATCAGCTCATACAAGTGTGAGTAAAAGTTAGATTATTGTTTTTTATGTATGTATGTATCTTTAACTATTTTTTTTCTGCAAAACGTATACCGATCTTACAAATATGGCTGTGATGTCACACACGCATCAGTTTTGTTAATCACAGTAATATTGTTCACACCTAATTTATTATTCGGGCAAATATTAAAAAAAAACATCTCTGTAACATTGTAAAGGTAGATAAAGGTTTAAAAATATTGAAAAAAAAAATATGCAAACTCAACTAAAAAAGCAGTAAAACCTTGATTATTGTTCAGATGAACACTTCTTCAATCGCCTACTGAGCACAATACGAAAATTACTGATCATTTTTCAGTCTATATCACTCGTGTTTTTTTATATGTTGAACTTGGTAAAAGTTAAAACAAAACACACTGAACGAGTGTTTCATAAGTAAGCCGCAAGAAGTGCGCAGTAGCAAAACTCAATCGAAAACTGCTAATACGCAACTGCTTCAAATAACTTTGAAAACAACTTATTCGGTGCGCAAACTTTTTTCCCCGGTTAAATTTTATACCGGGTGGTGTTTTTTATGATAATACCGTGCGAGCGTAAACGAGCGTTTCATTTTATACGAAAAACAATTGTTGGTTGTGTTTTATAAAAAATTGTTGAAAAGTTTTGTCTTGAGTTTACAATTATTAGTTTTTTTTTAATATGTAACTGTATATTGTCGTAATGTAATTATAATACATAGTACCATACAATGTAATAAAAAAATAGGAATTGTATAAAATTGCTAAGTTTATGATTTTAGGTCAAATCTACCCTCTTCACAAAGTAATATCCTATTAATAACTACAAGAACTAAAAATATGTAATAGTGAACTGAAGTCAAAGTGGAATCAAATATATTTGATTATCAACTCACACTGAATTCAACTTGTTGTAATTTGTAAACAAGCTGGGGGCAGGGTAGTTAAGTTAAGGTTTAGAGCAAACTAACTAATTGTTGTAACACGGGGCATTCGTTTTTTACAAATAATTGATATTACAAAGTTACACCTACTTAGTTTTTGCAGTGTTTCTACTATTTCAACACCTAACTATAGGATGAAATCTAGAGTTCCTGTAAATTGAAAAAAATAAATATGAACTGGATTTGGCTGGAACATTGATTGACAATTTCTATCAGCAAGTTGTCCCATGTTCATTGTTGACCAATTTGCAAAATAAAATAAAAGTTTGTGTTTAGTTCTTTATAACATGAGATACCCTGTATATGAATTTGTTTTTATCCGAAAGAAATTCGATTCATAATTCGAATTATTTATTTACTTTCTTGTATTGAAAAATAAACTATGTATTAATCTAAGCTATCCTTATCTAAAAATATAATAATTGTTCATTAGATTGCCGAATGTGGTCATAATATTAAAACAAGCTAAAATATATGTATATAAAAAACTGGAAACTCGACTGCCAAAATATTATTGAAATATTTGATTTTTGACACTAGCACAAATCTGATACTTCCTTTACCCAAATCCATCACGTTCATGGTTTTTTGACACTTTTTCACACATTTTGTTGGCTTACAGCCGCATTATTGGATTTTTAACTCCTTCGCAGTCGGGTAACTAACTAAACATAAGGTAGCCTGCACGCACATGAACACGGCCATCGATGTACACGATAGTATAATGCAAAGGTTTGTCAGTATGCCTGTTAACTTTTTACATATTTCGCTGCCAATCTCACGGGTAAAAGTTAATCGATAAAGCTAGCCTATTAAATCCACTATTTATTAACGTTTTATTATTTGTATATTATGTACTTCTAGAACCATTTTTTTTTGTAAATAGCTAAATGTGTAAACACCTAAACACTGCCTACGCTGGTTTTGAAATTGCTACGACACATTTATAGTGACTTTATTAAAGGCATAGAATAAACTCTTGAAATATAACCATATGGGATCCTTTTTAATTAAAAAAGTTGCCGCATTGTCCACGTGTCCTAACCGCATTACAATATCATAGTTACAGAAATGCGGTCCGCATAGGTAAGGCACTTTTTTTACTGGTATTCTATAAATATTTATTAGTATAAATAGCACAATAAAATAATGTAATTATTGTTCTATGAAGTGTTATTTAGATTGAAGAGGCAGTTGTTTAGCGAGATTTTTTATGTACTGGATTACAATTTACGCGCATGATACTAAAGCGTCGATGACACACGGTTTTTTTACAAGCTGATTGTTGGCGTTTTTAAAAGCTAGCGTGTGAGTGTGTTAGCTTTCGGAAAGGATTGTCAACAAGCAGATTGTAAAAACGCCGATGACACTGGGCGACTTAACACGCTACAAGCATTTGGCTTGTAGCGTGTAAAAAAGCCGTGTGTCATCGTAGTTTAAAACAATAAATGTCAAAACCCTTGTAGAGAAAGGACAGCTATTTCATTTAATTGTAAACCACAATGAACTGTTACTAATTTAGCTTTGATGAGTTATTTATGTGGCTTAGTAAATAAAGCATGTTATAAACGAATTTGGGCAAAGGTGAAGGGAATGAAATCTTATGATCTTTTCATGTGAAACTCCAAAAAAATATTGATACGAAATAAATATTGTAACTAGGTAAATTCGCTGTTGTACAGGCGACCAGTGTAATAAAGTGTTACATATTTCATAAAATGCCGTTTTATTGCTAAAATTAAAAGCAGGAAACTGAGATAGAATTGTATATTTCATAAAAAAAAAATTATAAAAGCATAGTATCGTCAATTTCTTTCAAAACACTATCGAAATACTGTGATAATTTCAACATCGGATTTAGCACTTTGTACCGACACTTACAACTGTCTCTGAAGAATTGCTCCGTTAAGTCGTCGTTGGAGAAGTCAGGCCAGATGCTTTTGTACGAGGACTTGCTTTGATCGTGGTTGACACAGATCTTCGGGATGCTACGCCACGGTTCGCTGGCTCTTTCCTTTCGGGCATTTGTCTTGTTCGCGGCGGAATAACCTGAACGGTGCTGCCAGGAGTTCTCTGATCGATACTTTCTGGTGATTTGGTGTTGCGTGAACTTTTTGTGAATCTGTGGATAAAATAAAATAATTCATTGGCACTTTAAGCACGCCGTCGCCACATGGAGAATGCGAGGGTCTTCTAAGTGGAATACCTAATGCTTAAGTCATAAGGTCTCTGCCCACAACCCTGTCGCGTGCCATGCACGGAGCGTGTCAGCACCGGCAAAATATAAAATTGTATGGAACGCGACGGTCGGTGACGAAACGGTGTAGTGGGTATAAGTGTCAACGTGTCATACTTTTCAATAGAAAGATTTTTTTTTCTTGACACGGTCAATGGTCATGCATGGTACGACACGGGATGGAGGGCAGAAAGCTTTACCTTGTCTGTGCAGGTATATCTTGATATGTTCGTGCGTAAACATTTTTTTCGTTTAACACTTTTATGGCTGCCCGTAGAGGCGTCCGAATCATCAGCAGCAAGGTTTATGGGACACACGTAGCGCTGCAAAATATGACCTAAAATTACATCACTTGTACGGTTATAACTAATGTTACAAATTAATTGTACAGTGCTAGTTAAAAAATGCTTACACATTCTAGTGATGCCCCTACGAAGAACATCGCAAGCCAAAACCGCAGTCAGGAATTGGGAGCCGTAATCGACGTAGCAGTTGCCTGTAAAATTGAAGAAGTCAAAACTCCGAGAGCTTGCCTTATAGACTATTTCTTGAATTATATGTATACCTATACCTACTATTTCTATTATAGATTTCAGTGTTAAAGGAAGAGTACGTACCTAGAGGTGCTACTTACCATGATTCAGTTGCATGATTTGATAGGCAAAGGAAACCAATTTGGACCACATAGCAAAGACATTGTTGCTGTCGCAAGTGTTCACGGTCTTGTCTTTCATCACAACCGGCGGCATATCTATTTCCTCGATCGAATACAAACTGTCGGTCTCAAAGTTCTTATCGTCGACTTCCAACTCGGTCAGCTTCTCAATTTGCTCCAGATTGTCTTTCACTTCGTCGAAATAAAAGTTAAGGTCGTCGACTACATCATGATCTTTGACGTCCTCCGTGATCGTCTCATCCGACTTCGCGTTGACGACGCTGTTGATGCTCTCCGCGTAGCTGGTGTCTTCTTTAAGTTCGTCTACACTTTTGAAATCATCTTCGAAAAGCTTATCGTGAGTGCAGGCGTCGGATAGTCCACCGTCGGTGGCGGCGGCTACTCGGACGTCCTGCTGCAGCTCATAGAAGCTTTCGAAGAAATCGTCTGTGCTGAGTTCCGTCTTGGCTCCTTCGCTCCTCGTGATGCGCTCGATGCGGCACTCGCTGTGGCTCTGACCTATTTGGTCGTATAGTTGACGTCTTGCTTTCCGCTCGGACAACTCTTGGCGCAGAATCCTGTCTTGAAAGGACCTGTCTTTCAGCCTCTTTGCAGCGTCTATCTGGTTACGTTCCAGTGACTTGAATTGCTCATATAGGTACCAAGAGCGCACCCGGCGCGACTTTTTATTCGACACATCCAAATCTAAAACGAACGAGACCAGATGAGAATAGCCAGAGGTACCTATATGTGGGAAAAGCTGATGAGATGACTGCAGAAGTTTTACTAGACTTACCAAGAGAATCCAAGAAATCCATCCAAAAAGTAGCAAATCAAAATTGTTGTCGGTACGTAATTTCGGCAGTTAGAACGAATTTTACATATTTTCATAAGAGTTTAATTTTGGTAATTTATTTCTTGATTTTGGAAATGCATAAAAATCTTTCGACGCTTTCTGTCAGACAATTTTGACAGACAGTTTCAGGAACTTTTTTACAGCGTACCTCTATCGTCTGCCAGAAGCACGCCAGAAGTTATCGATACGGAAAAAAAAAAAGTTTTCTACCAAGACGAATCAAGTTAGTGCCACTTAAATTTGAGACCTTTGACTACGCCTAAGACACCAAAGGAACTTAGGAACTAGGTATGTAGGATAAATATGACATTCCTATTTTTTAAAACACAGAGTTGCATATAACATGTATTTATTCGACCACAACAAAAAATTAAATCTATCTGTAGGTATCTACAGAAACACCTACAAGCGTAGCCTAACCAATCCTAAACCTAGAACTAGAACATCAAATAACTGTACCTAGACATAAACATACTATTCATCGACAAAAAATATCTTAGATTATAACCAAAACCTGAGCAGTAAAGCACACCTAAGCAACATAAGTAACCATTGCTGAACAAGAACGAAATTATTGAGGGAAAAAAGGCAGAACACAATGTTTGTGTTAGTAAAAAAAATAACGACGGAAGTGACGGAAGTTTTAGTAGAAGAAGATGGCGCCACCGGCGGGCTGCCTGCTGTAGCCAGGGTTGGTCTGCGAGGAATGCACGCCGGAGTTCATCAGCTTCACGCTGAACGGGGACTTGCGGTCCTTTATGCCTCCGCGCTTCATCGGGTGCCCCTGTGAAGAGCAATCATTACGCATGTGAGTGTGTAAGAAAGAGTTTTAAGTTATTTTTAACTCGTATAGTTAATGAACAACTGGCTAACAGTGGGTGCAAGAGGCTGGCTAGATAGATAGTAATTATGTTTGTGTTTGCGTTATTTAGTCGGCAAGTATATTCTGACATTTTGAGAATTACTCAAACACAGTTTGAGAATAAATGAAATTAACTGTGAGGCAGATGTTGTGAGTGATGGATGAGTGAGTAGGATTAAAAACAATAAAATTATTAAGTACAGTAGTCATAATAGTGTAGCTGGAGGGGCTTTCTGCAGGATTCTGTCTAGGTGGGTACCAAAACAGTGCATAAGATATTCTGCCAACAAGCAGTAAGTGGAACCACTACCGAGCTCCGGTTTGATGGGCATTATGGCTAGTGAAATAACTGGGCTTTCGGGTATCTCGAAGTGGACGAGCACCACAGCAGTGTTGCACAACCTATGTGAGTCAAAGTCCGGTGTAGCACTTGACTGTTCTAGTCATAGAAAAAACATCCATCATTCATCGATTCATAATCGCAAGCTTTCGCATAAATGCAAGCATATACCTACTAGGGCCTCCAGTACCGGTTCCTTTTTCCAGTACCGGGATTTCGGTACCGGCACACGGCCGGAACCGGGAGTACCGGGATTTTCGGTATTCCCGAAAATATTTAGTAGCCTATTATTAAGTCAAACAGAAAACTCGTCATAAAACTATAAAATAAAGAAAAATCGAGCGAAAAATAACGAAAAGTTATAAGTTATATTTTTATATTTATATAATTTACTGCAAGCATGATTTGTAAGAGAGAAAATTCGCGTAACTAATTTAATATTGCATTATCAATACAGTCCCAATTTTTAAGTTATATATCAAGTATAAATGGCTTATAATGAAAGCTTTGAAGTGGATATTTCTTTGTTTGCAGGATTGTATAGGATTACAGTTCAAAAGTTAGTACGTCACATGCGTAACAACACTTCTAAACGAAGGTTGATTTTATTTCTGATAAAATAATAGTTTTTAATCGTACTTTATTTGTTATTTGTTATTAATCTTCACAAGTCAATGCTCAATGATCATGTCATTGTCAATGATCGGCCTCATAAGTATGTTAAAATGAGAAAATGCCAATTTTATTAATTTCCTCTGTGATAAACTATCGATAAGTATATGTGTCAGTTTCAATTTTTTGTCAAAGACGTAACATAAAGAAGTATCCACTTATAATTTACGGTTGTATCTTTGACACAACCCATTGTTTTTTAACCAGTGCGTCCTACCCATAATGAAATACTCAACCAAGGCGTGAACACTCACTGTTCTGCTAGATATCTAGATAAAAGACGCAATAATACACTATGAACCGAGCTACGCTTGGAGTTTGAGATACTTCAAGGGAACTAATGTCATTAACAAAGCTTATAAACCCGTATATCCATAGTTAGCTGGTTTTAATAAACATAAATCACAGTCGCATTGCAGAAAACGGAATCATTATTCATTATTTCTTATTAATAGTAGGCTAATAAACTGTTGATGACAACATCGGAAAAGATGGAGAGACGAGCTAGACTCCTACTTGGAAGACTGGAAGACAGTTGCCCTTGACAGAAAAGAGTGGAAAGAAGGAAGGGAGGCCTTTGCCCTGCAGTGAGACGATTCAGGTTCATAATAAAATAATAATAAGAAATAAAAATAATATGTTCAGTGGCTTAGGTTGTGGAAAGACCGTCACGTCAGTACAAACAACCCCAAAGCCCATGTCATTCTTTAAATAAATGCATTGAGACGACGATACCAACAATAAGCTGATATTGCAACATTTACTAAGTTCTGAACATCAACACCACCTTCGAAAGTTAGTAAGATGGGCGGGTAGGATCTAGTGGGTAGAGGAGTTACTGTCTTTCCTTCTTTGTACTATCAGAATGCGCTATTTAGCTATGGTTTTAAAGATTAAAACCCTAAAAAAGCTCTTATACACTAAATTTTAAGTAATCCCGAAAGTACCGAAAATCCCGGTTCTGGATTTTTCTAGTACCGGTGCTGGAAACAGCCGAGAATCCCGGGATTTCCCGGGATTTTCGGTTCCGGGATTTCCCGGTACTTTGCCCTAATACCTACCTACTTTAACTTGTAAGCTTATTTTCTTTTATATGTGTATAGAAACCGAACTGAACTTACCTAGTCTATTCGAAAAGGGATACCTATGACGTTGTGAGATCGTCATATTTTTGATCACTCACCAGCGGAATGACGACGGGTGGATGTTTGTCGAAGGTGTTCCGAAGGCGGCGCCAAGTGGTGCAACCGTGGGTTTCCGGCTGAATATACAGATCCTCCTTGTCAGCAAACCGCTCCGTCGACTGGTTGTAAGTAGAGGATAGAACTAGGTCGAGACTGTCGATAGGCAAGCTGCAAATGAAGCGCTCCTTAGAGTTATCAAGATATAATAGCTAGGTACCTAATCCTAGCTGGAGCTATGCTATGCTTATGTCGGCGAAATTTTGTAAAAACACGTTAAACTTCATACTGTCCAAAAATCGTAAACACTGAAAGTCTGCCTCATAGCAATATTTGACGACACCGTGGCTTAGTTGGTAGTGACCCTGCCTACGAAGCTTGGTGTTCCGGGTTCGATCCCCGGCCGGGGCAAATATTCATGACGAACACAAATGTTTGTTCTCGGGTATTGGATGTTGTGATGTCTTGTATATGTCCATGCCACCTGCGACACAGGGAATCCTAGTGCAGGGGTGTGAGTGTGTGAATGTGAATGTTTGTGTATAGGTACTTAGACCAATCAAAGGACCGTTTTCAAAACTGTTCTTAACCGACTTCAAAGAAGGAAGAGGTTATCAATTCGGTTGTGTTTTTTAATGTTTGTTACCTCGCAACTTTGTTGTTTGTAAACCGATTGGTCTCATAGAAATATGATTGAAATCGATTTAGTAGTTTAGGTTTTAAATCAAAATAACTGGGAAAAAAAGACGTTGAAGTGAACAAAATTGCGTAATTTGCTTCCCTGTGACTTTTCAGTGGTGCCTACGGTCACTAGAACAGAGATTGAAGTCTGTTTGTTGTATGTTTTTATAAAACCTTGATTATAGTTATTCGTTAATTTGTTAAAGAACATGGTCAGTACCTGCGTCGTGTCTAATTCTAAGGGTGGCTTGCTTCCTGTTAACGAGACTACAGGTACGTCCAGTGGAAAGAGAGTAAAATAGTGAACTCACTCATGATGAAATTGAAGAAAGTTGTAAACAGAACTTACAAGAGAGGGTGGTAAAAACTCAATCTGCGAACACTCGCCAATGTATGATGGGAGAATAGCCTGGACCCAGCGGGAACACCGTGCTTCTCTTTAGTAGAAAGGAGTATTTCTTTTGTGAGGACTCCTTCTTTGCTCAAGTCTGGGAGGAGCTTTTTGTTTCTAACTTGTTTTATGCCGGCCATGCTAGACAGTGATTTTGGTGTATTCTAATAACATACAGTGGAATTTAAGCCCTAATATACCTAAACCTGAAAAAAATCTACCTCATGCTACGCAAAACCAAAACTTTGACGCTTATTTGACGCAACTAGATACCTACACACTATGACGTTCTAAAATAAAGCTGAAAACAAACTCTTTGCTGAAAACCCTTTAATTTTGTACGGAAAAAAATCTAGAAAACCATGGCAACCAAATCGGTTTAGTGGATTTTGTTTGACAAAAGAGGTGCCATTGGATTCGTCTAGTCATGAAAGTGGCAGATAAAAATAAAGTAATGAAATTCAATAATTAGCAGCTGCAAGCTGCCACATTCTTCGAGAATCTAGCCAAGCCACATTACAAGAATTAAGAAAGTTTTTCTTTTTATTGTTTTACCGCCACCCGATTTCTGAACAAAACCGAAGCGATATTTTTGAACGAAAAACTGATTAGGGCTGCCATAAGTTATAAAGTCCCTACCACTAGAAATAAAAGTATATTTTTTGTGCGGTATAAATCAATGGATTTTTTTTTGTATACGAATGTGGAGAAATATTTTTGGCGAGAATCAATCCGTAAAAAAGAGAAATGTTTTATTCTTAATTTAAAAATGCTAAAATATTAAGTTTGTCGCTAGATAGATCATGCAAAGTGTCTGAGAGTGACAGAAATCTAAATAAAGTACTGGCAGCCCATTAGTTTCCGGTAGAATTATGCTTCTCGCCCGCGTCATCTAAGTTTTTCACCGATGTCCGGTCGCCATATTTGCTTCATTCTTGCATCCAACGCGGTGGTCAGAATTTTGTAATTTGTATTGCGTTGTAATTTGACATTTTGGTTGTGCTTATTGCGGTTGAAACCTGAACAAACATCAAAATGAGCTACGGAAGGCCACCGCCGCGCATTGACGGCATGGTATCACTAAAGGTTGATAATCTCACGTACCGCACGACTCCAGAAGATTTGCGTCGTGTATTCGAGAGATGTGGAGAAGTCGGTGATATTTACATACCCAGAGATCGCTACACAAGGGAAAGCAGAGGATTCGCTTTTGTCAGGTAAGCTCTGCTCTATTTTGTGCGTAGGATGATCGATGTGACGTCACAAACCCTTACCGGTAAAATACCACGCCTACAACACAATGCTATATTTTCATCTCAAAGATAATCATCCTAGATTGATTTAACACGTCTTTAAATACCCAATTTATGACCTGCCTTGAATATTGCAGATTCTACGACCGGAGAGACGCCGAGGAAGCCCTGGACTCGCTCGACGGGCGCATGCTAGACGGCAGGGAGCTCCGCGTACAAATGGCGCGCTACGGCCGCCCGTCCTCACCATACAGAAGCCGGTACGACCGCCGTCGCAGGTTTGTATCGATAGATCTCTGTAGAATGGATCCTTACGAAGTCAAGGATACTACTGCTAGAGACTACTCGTGATACAAACTTACGTTTTTATTTCTTTATATTGCAAACAGTGCGGTCTATCCATACCCAACACTGACAAATTGCTGATGACCAGATGTTAAGTCTGGTTAAGCACGAGCGCTTCGTTAAAGGTTCCATTGTTCAGTATGTGTGATTTAGATGTGGTATTTCTTTTAGCAACTCGCGCTCAAGGTCTCGCTCACGTCGTACCAGGTCCCGGTCGCGACGCCGCTCATACTCGCGTAGCCGCAGCCGCTCGCGGTCTCGCTCAGACTCCAAGAGCTCGCGCGCGCGCTCCCGCACTCGCAGCCGCTCGCGCTCTCGCTCTCGCTCCAGGCATTGAACTCACTCGTAAGTTATACCATAAAACTAGCTACTTACCTTTTTGTTTCACTAATAAGTTATATTCTATTTCACTAACTAAATGCTTAGGAGAGGACATAGGGCCCTTGGCCTACAGTGGGACACAAAATAGCTCATTAATTATTTTTTAGCAAAATAAAATAATTGCCAGCAGCTTTGCCTGAGTGGTTTTAAAATAACAGTAGCCTCTGTATGTCCTTTGAAAAATAATTTTCTTACCTGAGACTGGTTTTCCAATGGCTCTATTTCAAAGTTATGCTTTCCAAAGTTAGCTGCAAGTAGTATACATTAACTAACCTGTACTAAGATTGATTGTTTATTGGCCAGAAGTAAATTAATGATTTGGTTCATGCATCTAACATGTATAGCTAAGTTGGTAAGGTCAATAAACCTCTTTATTGATAAAAGGTGTAATTGTAACTCCCACTTCCACAGGTTGAGCAGTAGTACCAGCTGAGGGCCGAAGTGCTGTGCTGACACTCCTGAGCAGCCTTCGGCCAAGGTACTAATCCTCAGTAACTCATGTCACCCCGACCTAACTATGAACACATAGTGGCAAACATTCTTTGTAACAAATTATTTCTAAGTTCCCCTCTAACTCTTTATGATGGCAATTCAGCATAACTATTTGTATCCCACACTTTGTCTTGTATCTAGTTCTTCGATGTGGTTAAAACCTTAACTTCTTGCACATCTTGTTGAATGAAATTTTGGGCTCTTGAGTGCTACTAAATTGGGATTTATTTTGTAATTGATTGAAGTAGGTATGTATGTAGTATTAGTTGTCTAGAGTTTACTTATTTTTTTAAGATTTGTGTGAAAGATTTAGTTTTCAGTAACTTGTACTTTAACTCTTTATGTTATTGAGATTGAGAGTGCACTTGTAATGATTATGTAGCTTTTATTTATGAGATAATCAACTTGAGAACATCGGTTCTTAGACATAATTTCAGGATAATAACCCTATGGACATCATGTAACCATCCAAAGGGATTATTGGGCTAAATTGGGAATTGGGACATCATAACAACATGGTAAATTGGTAATTAAGTATGTCATTATTATATGTTACAAAACATTGTCCTATTATAATGTACAAGTAATAGGTCTCTTATCAGTACATTTTCTCTTCTAGTGATAAGAACTTTGAATCATTATGAACAAACTTCACATTGAGGCCTATTACTTTGATAGATATTAAGTTTTCATGTAATGTTATATCTATAATATTAATGTTACTGTTGGTATGCTCAGGGCGTGTGGCGTACGCGGGGAGCGAGGCAGTTGCGGGGCGGGGGGGGGTATGCTGTTGCTGACAACTGCTGAATTGCTGTTGTTGCGGTGCATAAGTTATGAGTAAACCCTTATATTTATTGACAAACCGAGACACGCATTTCGTAAGCAAAAAAAAAATTAGATTGCACTCAGCGATCATTGCGTGATCTATCGCAACGTCTCTGTTCTTGCTAAGAAACATGGTTTTCAATTAAATTTAAACGATACACAGACGAGGCGAAGTGTCGCATTTTGAGTAACGTAATCACAAAACACAAATCCAGATGGAGGGCGGCAGACGGCAGACTAACACGTGCGTTTGTTTGGCAGGCCGGTGCTGCCGCTGGCCTGTTTGCTGATCCAGTCCCCTGTGTGCTGATTGCAGTATTTCCAGATTTACGCGCGTCTAGGTTTATCGGTATACAAATTGCTCCACCCACGCTCTCCCTGCCCTTCGATAACTGTCCCCACTGTAATACATACACATTTGTCCCAACTTGATCTAGCTCTCGCCCGAAATGGAAGGTTTGTTGAATGTTATCTTTGTAACGAAACATCAAGATTGAAGAACCACCCAATGATGACCAGGCACCGAGTGTGTAGAATAACTTTTCGTGAATAAATTACTTACATTATGTAAAAGCTGTTTTTATTCTATGCTAAACCATATAAGGTTTGGTATTTACCTTTCTATTTCTAATTTGGGTAAGGGGTTGCAAGTGGTCAGCACTGACGTCCCGCTGTAGGGTGTATTGTGCATTGACCCCTTTTTGTACTAACCTTACCCCAGCCAGCCCAGCTCCCCAAAATAGCGATTGACTCCTTAACCCTGTGGCCAACCACAGATCAAGCCCATTCCTATGCCATTAGTTAGTGACTGATAAGTGACGAACAATGGTCTGACTCCCAGGATTTGTGACAGCATATGGTCACTCTGTTAATAAATTATAACCTCAAAACATGTTTCTAGGATTTATTATTAAACAACCTAGGAATCTAATTTTAGGTCTAGGGTTTAGTGACTGGCGTTTTTAAAGCATATACAAAAAATGGAGTCATAATATGCAGCGGTTTTTGAGAAATTAGCGAAAAGCCCTGGCCACAGGGTTCTGGACCAGAACCCTGTGGCCAAGTATTTTCGCTTATATCTCTGCAACT
The DNA here is from genome assembly GCA_932526365.1 of Lobophora halterata. NCBI lineage: Eukaryota > Metazoa > Arthropoda > Insecta > Lepidoptera > Geometridae > Lobophora > Lobophora halterata. Next base: position 9,103,827 of record OW052012.1, read on the forward strand.
AGGCTGTCACGAATTCCGGGACTCAGTTCATTGTTAGTCACAAATGAGTCACTAAGGTTCGGCATAGTAATCAGCCTCCTAGCATTTTTCTTACGGGTAGCTGGTCTAACATTTTGAGGTTATTTTTATAACCTCAAAATGTTAGACCGGACTTTTTTAACTTCGGTATTCTTGGGTCTAGGAAGTTAGTTTTTTGTCTAGGGCTTAGTGACTGGCGTTTCTAACGCAAATTAAAAATCTGGGGCCATAAGATGCAGTGGTTTGTGTATTATTTGCAAAAGTACTTGGCCACAGGGTTCTGGATCCAGAACCGTGGGCCAGGTATTTTCGCTGATATCTCAGGAACGGGGCTGTCACAAATCCTGGGAGTCAGACCATTGTTCGTCACTTATCAGTCACTAACTAATGGCATAGGAATGGGCTTGATCTGTGGTTGGCCACAGGGTTAAGGACTCAATAAATAGCGGAGCAGGACCCTGGGTTGATGGATGGTGTGTTCCAGTTTCCCGGCAGGGTCATCCGGACCCGTATCCAAGATTTTCCTCAGCCCAGTCTTCTTTCTGGCCTCTTCTGTAGCTGTGCAGTGCACAACCACGTGTTCTACGGTTTCCTCTGCGAAGCAACCGCGGCAGATCACGCTGTCCGTCGCACCCATCTTGAACTGATGGTGATTCAGGTCGCAGTGGCCGGTTATAATCCCTACCATTGTACGTAGTTCTTCTCTTCTCATCTTCATGAGTGTGTTTGTCAGTTTCTTATCAATATTTGGTAGAAGCATGTTAGTGTGCTTGCTGTCCGTTCTTTTGTTCCAAAATTTTTGGTGTTCTTGTACTGAATGTTGATTCAGTCTAGCTTTTATTTCCGCTGTTGGCGGTTGTGTCAGGATTTTGTCCGATGAACTAGGGACTAGTTTCGCCCCCTGTTTTGCCAAGGAGTCGGCTTTGACGTTCCCTGGGCAGGATCCATCGTTCTTAGTCCACTTCATACTGACCTTATGTGCGGTTGCTAGGTTCTGTAGTGCTGTATGGCATTCTGCCACCGCCTTCGATCTTGTGTCAGGTCGCCTAAGTGAGAGTTTACCTTTATTTCATTTTGTTATTTATCTTTTGATTTAATTTTCTGCAAATGAGGTTTAGTTGGGTATAAATTTTCAGTCTTACAAGTAGGTTCAGGTGCTTTTAATAAGTTAGTGTCAGAGAGGAAAAAGGAGCCTCTTCGAGGCGCACTTGAAATCCTTTCACCACACTGGTTCGAAAGAACTTGTCACACGATAAGGGGTTAAATGGGAATCTAAACACTACCTACATTCGTATGTAGTGTGATCAGCAGCGGGCGGCGGGAGACTAGGGATTGCATCTAACTTCGTACTAGCTAGGGATGTGTTAAATTAGGTTATCACCTAACTTAGGTATGTGGAACCTCCAGGGGCTCAACTGGGAACTACAACAATACTATAATGTAAAAAAGTGTGAAAATTCGGAGATATAATCTCAGTATATGTTGTATAGGATTTATGTACTATACCTACTCTTCGGCCAAAACTACTGAACCGATTGAGCTGGAATTTGGTATGGATGGATATAGTTTGAGCTGGAAAAATATATAGGTACTTATCGTAATTTTTATCCCCATACCACACACTCCAGAGGAAACTGTCGATGAGATGATAACTACATAAAGCTGGGATATCTAAGAGACTAGCGTGCTCGAAAAAGGGGGTCTCTTTGATGGTCAGTCTCTAGTCTTTCACAAGCTACAGTGGCCTTCAAACCGGAATACAGTAATGCTTACACATTACTGCTACTGCTTTGCGGCCGAGATATTTGGCCATGTGTTGGTATGTATCTATGTGTAATGCGGTAAAAAGTACATGAATATTTTACATAAGTAGGTACTACCTAATTTATATAAGTCGCAATTGAAGAAGTAGGTACTTAGGCTTTAACACGATAGCAAAGGCTGTGATTTTTCTTATAAAAATTTAATGTATGTTTGTAGGTACATATCATGACTTACAATTAAAATAAACCACTGTTAGTGCATTCTTTGCACTACCTATCTTTGACCATCTGCCTAGTTTATGTTCCTGACCGACTGCCGCATAAAGCTGCATACCATCCCCCGTGAACTGCATACTGTTTATAAACCCATTAACTTGTACACTGAATAAAGGTAGAACTTTTCTGAATGCATCACAGACTTTCCATAGTCGTATGTAGCTGTCGTATGAACCGGATGCAAAAACATCTGAATTCAACAATGTTGCTAAACTTGTTATCCATCTAGGTACTTCATTCTCTGATCCATGAGCCTCTAGAACAGTACAGAGAGGCTTCTTCTTCATCACTCCCCATATGCAAAGAGAACCGTTATCACTGCCGGATACAAAATGTTCTTCATCCAACAATTTGACTTCATCCAAGCTTCCAATCGGTCCATTGAATATCAGCTGGGATTCTTCAGAGATCTTCCATATTCTTACGGTTGTGTCCCGGCCACCAGCAGTTATAGCTCTTTCTCTTGTCAAGGCATCAATAGAAGTGATTGGTGTCTGGTGACCAAACAAAGTTTCGACATAAGCCATCTCATCCAAAGACCAAATCTTAACCGATCTATCTTTACTGGCTGAATATAAATCATGTGTATTTTTTCTGAAAACAATGCCTGATACAATATCCTTGTGTCCTTTGAATGTATAAGTGTGTTTGAGAGTGCTCGGATCCCACACTTGTATGTTGGGTGATTCATCTGATGATACAAGGAATTTGGAATCAGTAGATATTGCTATGCAAGTTATACCACCTTTTAGAAGGTTAGGGTGCATTTTGAAGGTCAAGCATCCGTATTTCTTCTTCTCTTTGATGCCCCATTTAATTATAGTGCCACATTTGCTTCCAGAAAACACATAACTGTTATCACTGCTGACACACACGCATGTAAGGGTAAGCCTATGTTCTCTGGCTCGTATGATTCGGATATCGTTTTCAGAGGGTGCCAAATAGTTGTCGGCGACCTCTACTTTTAATTTACCCTTCTGTTCGAGGTAGTCTCTCTGTAATCTCTTCTCAACAGCATCATCAAGTTCTTTGTCCTCTGCCCGTTTCGCTTCTTCTTTCTCAATTTCTTCTAAATATTTCTTTGCTAGCCGTAACTTTTTCTGCTCGGCAGTTTCATGATCGCTCTCTGATTCTTCAGCATCAGAAAACTTTTTAAGATCCAAATCACTATCGGAGGAATCGTTGCCATTTTCGAGGTTAGGTATTTGTTTATTCGGCTTCTTTTTCTTTATTTTTTCGCCTTTCCTTTGATGCACTTGTCTTGATTTGCCTTTCAAAAAGAACGAAGAAGACATAGTAGTTTTATCAAATGCCGTTTTATTCAGAAAAGTAATTCAATTTTAGTAAAAAAATAGTACGCGTACACGCTGGATTGGAATATAAAACAGACAGATGACAGTGACAGATAGATAGCAAAATCGATACCACAGATAAAACAGAGTATTAATGACGTTGACATAGACTGTTTGTAACCTTATAAAATAGCATTCTGTACCTGTGTTTGTCACCCTACTCCTAAACGGCTAAACCAATTTGAATATTTTTATTGTTTTGGTCTGTCAGATACAGTGAACGATTAAGATTAAAAATAAATTAGGAAAAAGTTGAATTTTAAAGAAAATAAGGGAAAACCCATAATACCCATGGAAAATTTAAATTGGGAATCGCCTTTCTGTGAACCTGGAACAAGTGGCATTCCATTACAATCCAGAAGTAGATTATGATGCAGACAGATCTTAATATACTTACATACCTTTTTAATTATTCTGTTTTGTTTTTGTACCCTACTCCTCCTAAATGAATGGACCGATTTGATTTTTTTTTATTGGGTCCCATAGGATAGATACCTATGACCTATCTGCGAGAATAATGCCAAAATTAGTCTAGATATCTACTTTATCTATAATGTATGTATAATATATACCTACAAATAGATAAAGTACAATATAAATAAATATAACTATACATACATTTAAATTCTACTTTTTTATCCAACAATAGTATTTGCTCCTCTTAGTTGTAAATAGCCAGCTGTGATATCCATGGGCAGACTTCGGACTGTAGCAAATTCCTCGCAGTTACTGTAGTATAGCTTGGAGTGGCGATCCATGTATGGGGCAGGTAAGCCAGATATATCAGAGTACTTTTTCGTAGGCTTGAATGTTGGTGGTGCATTTATTGAGTAATCTGAAAAATTTAATGTGTATAGGTTATGAGTTGAGCCTCTTAGAACCCCCATATTTCATACCTTTTCATTAATTTAATTAAACTTACATAGCACAGCATCATTGGGCCACGGCAACGCTCTCTCGGCAGTCAATATTTGTTTTAGAGATCTCCACATTCGTTTTTTGCATCCACTTTTTACAATAAACTTGTTTTCAGATTTGAAACTGTATGACTTCTCCGAAATGCTACTCATCTTGGACATAACTGAATCAATTCTTGATTTAATTTATTGATCTATGCACCCTTTCACAAGTAGTACCTATAAAAACCCAGCAAAATAACTATTTTGTAAAGTAAACAACACGTAAACAAACAAAGCATGGAGAATAGTCTGTACTTAATGAATACCACAGATTTAAAAAAAAAACTTTGTACATGAATGAATGAGGACTTGCATCTCAAACTTGAGACCCTTACTTGCGCTTTCAAACAAAAGCTCGGACTTAACTTGCTTGATTATAAAATCTAAATAATCGATTTTTACACGAAAAAAGAAAAATGGCTAAGTGAAAGTCGGACTCTTACTCGTGTCGGGTTTTACAGTTATTGTTGTTGATCCATTAAAATGTTATTGGTAATAAATAACTTATTACCTACTGTTAAATTAACAATAAAATTACTACAAAAGTCTAAAGCATAATCAATATTTTACAAAAACATACTACTACCAACCGACTTCAATTGGATTATTTTAGTGACCGAAAACACTACTGAACCCTAAAACTAAACTACTGAACCCGATTTGATAAAATGTATACGAGACCAATCTGGAAGTTTCAACTATCAAATAGTTTTTTAAATATCGGTTCCTTTAGTCTAAAGTCCTCAGATTTTTGTATAAAGTTTAGGCAAAGTTCTGAGGTGCCAAACATAAAAAAATAAAAAAATCAACCAACTTAGAGAACCTCCTCCTGTTTTTAGAGTAGGTTGAAAAACAAAAATAAATAACAGGAGATGTTTCCTGCATTGGGAAGGGGGGCATACTAAATTCTTTGATTATATTTTACTGAAAAATTAACCCAAACTAAAAATGTGTAGCAAGGGCTACACAAAATTGGTACGGAACCATGAAAATAACACGTGCGCATCGTACGATCTCGTTCTTAAAATAAACGTCAACAAGATTTGAGGTTATGTGCATTATTTATTTTGCAAAATAAGTCCCAGGAATAGAAATGGATATTGTGAATCAAATTTTAGAGAGGGAACAAAAGAAATCTGAGAAGTACAAGACCATCACAGTTGAAAAGCACTTAGACCTAGAATTTGATATTGGCACATTGCTAGCCTCGGACACAAATGATTTGGACACGAAGTTGTTGAAGTAAGATATTGGTAATTTGCTTTGTCTCACATTATTTACACGTGTCTCTTTGAACTAAAATCTTTATATTGGGATTTCAGGTCTGATAAAGATGCGTATTTGCAAACACTGACTCGTGACAACATACAACTCTTGCTAAACAAAGTATGGGAGCTTCCAACGGAGCGGATAGAGGAGGCAATAGTCGTCCGCTTACCAGCGCCAACCACGATACTGCCTCGCGCCAAACCCGTACCCAAACCTAAACCTTTGACCAAATGGCAAGAGTTTGCCAAAGCTAAGGGCATTGATAAGAAAAAGAAGGATAAACTAAAGTGGGATGAGCAATTGCAGAAATGGGTGCCGCTGTTTGGGTATGTTACCTACATATTTACAAAACTACCAACTTATTGAAACTTCAAACTCACATTTTTTTTAGTAACTAAATAAACTTTCAAACTGGACCCTAAAATCTCTAAGCTTTACTGTTTTCCATTCTGAAGGCAACTGTAGAAATTACTGGGTCATAAACAGAGCTCTAAAAGTCTCGGTGCTTGCCACCTTGAGACATATTGATGGTCAGTCTAGAAAGTCTAGTAATTTCACTAGCTATAGTGCCCTTCCAACGGGAACACAATAATGCTTACAAATTACTGCTAGTGTGTAGCCTTTGTAATCAAATATCTTCATATTGACTTGACGTATACCTGCCAACATGGACCACGCCCTTGGCCGCAAGGAGTGGAAGGAGAGGAGGGAGGCCTTTGCTCTGCAGTGGGACACAAATGGCTGAATAATAATAATAATGACTGTTTTTGGTCTTGGGTTAGTATAATAACCATAACTCATGTTTTAGATTCAAAAAGGCAGCTGCAGAGAAAGAGAAGAATTGGCTGATAGAAGTTCCCCAGAACTTGGACCCCATGACCGACATGTATGAAAAGAAAGCCGGTGAGAAGTCAGAGAAAGTGGCTAAGAATGAACTCCAAAGGCTCAAGAATATTGCCAGGGCTAAGAAAGTGAAGATACCAAGAGTGGGGTTGCCCACCACTGCTGATAAAGCATCTGCCACACAGGTATTTAATTTTTCTTTTATTTGCCTCGGTAAAAATGTTAGTATCATTACTACCAAACCAACAGTCATTTGAAATATCTTCTAGTGCCTCGTAAAAGTAATTTATTAAAAAAATAGTATTAGAGTGGTCTTAGAAAAGAAAAGTGAATGTTACCCATCCCTTATTTAAAAAAACAAGTCAAAAATTATGTTTTTTTTTCCTAGTTGTTTATATATTTACACCATTTTCAACAGACTTAAAAAATCAGAAGGTTCTCAATTTGGTTGGATTTTTTTGTTTTTGTCTCAGAATTTTGTTGTATAGACACCGATTTGAAAAAATCTTTTTTTTGTTTGAGAGATTATACTTCCAGATTGGTCCCATAGAAATTTTATCAGTCCGATTGAAGTTGGTTGTTGTATATTTTTGTAAAACCTTGATTATGCAATATTAACCATACTGATGTACAAGTTACAATACATAACAGATTTTTTTCATTCCAGCTAGCCACAGCAGCGACTGTTGCCAAGGCGTCAACGGCTTCCCTCGGCAAGTTCCAAAGTAAGCTCCCTAAAGAGAAGGAGGCTCGAGGCAAGGGCATCCACGAGCTCATTCCTGGCAAGGAACGCAAGCGGAAACCTGCCGTACCGACACCTCAGGCTGAGAAGGAAAGTAACCTTAGCTTACTGGATAGTATATTGAACAAGAGACCCAAGATAGACATGGATAAAGCTGTTGCTAAGCATATACACAGTGAGCAAGTGCAGTAAGTACAGCTTTACTTAAAATAAATTAAATTTTATTGTTTACATAAAAACCTTAACGGTACACAGAATATGGTCTCTATTATCTATGAGACTCAACTCGGACTTGTATCAAAAATGAATTTTATTTGAATTATTTTAAGAGCGAGATACTTAATTCTTACTTAAGTACTATGTACTCTTAAACGACGCTTTGAAGTGAGATTGAGCTCAAAGGCGCAAGTCAAGAGTCCTCTATTCAGCAGTTGACTGCTGAAAGTGATCAGTAGTCAAATTCTCATCTATTCTTAATTTAAAAAAATGTGCATGCAAGACTTACATCTTGAACCTGGTAACAACTTGCAACCCTTGTATTATATTAGCTATACCAGTATTACTTTTTGCTTCCAGGAGATCAGAAGAGAAGAAGTCTATGAAACCATCAAAGGGAGCTTTCAAGGGAAAGGGCAAAGGCAACACCACCAATTTCTCAGCTAAGAAGCCTAAGGGAGGAAAGGGCAAGCGCTCCCCGGGCAAAGCTGTGGGCAGGAAGAGGAGATAAATGTAATTATAAGTTTCAATTATAATAATATAGCCTTTTAAAAATAACAGGTTTTATTATTTACCAACACAACATACCATTACTAGTTACCATCAGCACCATCAAAATAGGAAGGAAGATAGTAAATCAAATCATTTATTTATTTTCAGAAAACCCATTCTTATAAATAACTAGAATATTAAATTTTACAGAATTGAAATCAACAGAATAATAAGTAGGTATATCAAAGTGATTGGTTATTTGACTAAGGTCACATTTCCAAAATGAAGTAATTTTAGCTAATATTTTTGGGGTTTGCTTAAAGTTAAAAATGAAACAGCAAATTAATTGATGAATAAATATTTCTTCAACAATCTCATTGTAGTAGACTAGCTTCACAATGTTGGCTGAATTCATTTCATGTCGCACAATTTTTTATAGGTACTTATTTATTTATTTAAATGATATCATTTTGCATTACATATTATCTATAATTCTAGATAGAATGAGGAAAAGGTATAATACTGTATATTGAGAATTCTAGATTAAAAAACCTTAAAGGAGACAATACCCATGATTTATTAATATCTTCTAAATAGGGTTGTCTTTTCATAAGTTAACTACCTACTTATAATCTCTATAATCTGTAGGTAATTTAAAATACCTATCATGTAGGTATATGAAAACATTCATGATTTAAAAACTTAAAAGGTAATCTCGTAGATAGATCTCGTAGAGGGTACTGTCTCCCATTTAATACCTAGCACAATCACAATAAAGCTTTATTGGAAGCAACTACATTCTATTATCCTAGATACCTATTACCTACCTAACTAACCTACTTTGCAGCCATAAACTAGGTACCATAATACCATAGCATTTATTATCCAAACAAAACCTCTATATGTCCCCAAACCGAATTAAATCGTATTACAAATTAAGGCTTTGCCACAGCACTGTCAAGAAAAGTAATATTAAGAATAAAATAAAACTACCCATGTCATCTAACTGTATGAACAATCTACCTGAATAAAATACTATGCTACCTAAGCCCTACACTTTGCCCTACATTGCACATTAACGACAATGACTGACCAAGCTTTACCAACATCTAAATCTAGTATTGCTATGTTTGGCTAGTTACAATATATCTAATTATAAACCGACAGATAGGTAAATGATTGTCACAAAATAGGACTTTTACTTATACTAAATCTAAAATTACTCAAACAAACACCAGCCACAAATGCGAGTACGTATTTGTATATGCGTTATTTGTACCCTTTTTTAAACATATTCCTTGGGAAATTTAACACAAGTTTTTTGGTATGTAACATCTTTCATGGATTTTTTGAATAATAGTAGGTATTGTGCTTAAGGTTTTTCTTAGGTAAGCTATGTATTATATAAACTTATGTAAGTAAGCTTGATTGACTAATGCAGACTTGCACCAAACTATCAAAGTTTCTAAGCAATTACTTAACTCGCTTGACAGTTCTTAACTGTCAGAATTTGGACCGGTAATAACTGGCAAGCAAGAAAAGTAATTGCTATAGTAATAGGAGCTTTGACAGTTTGGTGCAAGTAGGCATAAATCTAAAATAATAATTACTTAAAAAAACAACAATAATAATAATAGCTAAAGATATAAAATATTATAACTAAGCGGGTTGTAAAAACCACAAAAGTTACATTTTACATACCCAAACACTATAAAGAATTTGAAGTTTAAAAAACATAAGTACAATTTCATAAAAGTACAGGAATTTTAAGGTTGGTTGTTATTACAATTCCAATAAGTAATAAGAATTCTACCTAAAAAAATAAAATATACTATATAACCACAATGTAGAAATTTATTTCTTAGAGAATCAAGAAATTCGTTAAGCATTAGTCACCATAAATCAGGACATAGAGTTAAAATCGAAGTTTTCAGGAATATTGGTTCAAAACCATAAAATAAAATTGGCCTATCTACAACCCTGTAAATATAACATTGAGGTTCTCGTCTTTATTTAAAAAAATATAATTTTTCTTTGTGTTTATTTATGTACCTGATAAGGTAAAACGGTAAATACTTTGTATAAAGATAATACCATAATTCAGCATGTCTGGATTTTAACATGAAAAAATGTAATAAACTTAAATCTAGATTATAGATAAGGAAATGTACATATAGTAATGTTTTTTAAGAATGAAACAAATTTTTAAAATAACAAGTTTAAGAACAATATAATCCTTTTAATATATAATATGTTATAGCTCTAACATCTATAACTACCGAGGGAAGGAGATCAATATTAAGGAATAGAAAATTTTATAACATCAACAATAATTTGTAAATAATCACTACTCTCAAAGGCTACTTCGTTACCTCCTACTGAACATACAAACCTCAATTCTTTGTGATGATTTTAATTCAAGTATTTCAATTTTGAAATAAGTAATTTATCATTATTATCCATTGTGTGTAAAACGCTTAAGTAAGAAGCCGGTAATTTTTTTATTACAACAACTGTAAATTATTAAGTTTCTATAGTTAGTTCCAGACTGGACCACTACAGTCAAGATATCTCTATTCAAAAATATATTTTTTGACTAAGCATGTTATATGCACTTATTCATTCAACACTTTGACCAGCAGAGCAATTTTGACAAACTGTATAAATATCAGATGCAGCAGAATGCTTTCCTTTATGGTGGCACACAATATGCACCAACTTCAAATTTTGTTTAGTAAATATCTGTAAATAGTATCTATCCGTCTCCAAACCTCCAGGTTCACTCTCTCTTTTGCACAACACACATTTAATATCACCATTGTATAAGCTTTCAACACCTTCTAAGATTTTTGGGATTATGGACCTTGATAGCTCAATCTTATGATCTAAATTCCAGGTTTGGAATATGATACGTTCCTCGCGGCTTCTGTATGGGTTGATGATGTGATCCCCTTCGTAAGCACATTTTTTGTTGTGCCATAGTCCTCCACATTCAAATAGACCGCTTTCATTACACATGCGAGTTTCACTAGCTTTACGGTTGAAATAACCTTCATTAAACTTGTTTGATTCTAGGATTTTACGGAGGTCAAATAGGAACTGGTCAATGAATTTCTTACCACATCCATTTCTGGATTGAATGTAGATATCAGAGGATTGTAGAGCTGTCTTAGTTTTGTAGAAGTAACCCCGCATTCGCTCCTTGACGCGCTTAGACATAGATTGCTCTTTCGTTTTCTCTGATGGCTCCAATCCTGTTATTAATATTTCAACTTTAAATTTTTAAAGCACAAAATTAATTTTCCATTTTAATAAAATTTTCATTGTATATTACTTGTAATCTGCGGTAGAAGTCATAAGGCTGTTGACATAATGATGATTACAGTCCTACCAACTTATCTGTGTAGTGGCAGAAAATGGAACTACAGCCACTTTCATACAAAACTTAATTCAACTGTCAGTTGTGTCGTGTACCGTTGCAATCATAGCGACGCTCCTCAATTTACAGATAAGTTGGTAGGACTGTACCTATGTATAGTGAATTTAGTTTCTGCCGGAATTATTTTTAAAGTTGTCAGGATGGACCATTATTTTTTCAATTTTGTATTATTATTTCTATAATGTGGTCTAGATGGGCCCTAATTATTTCATTACAAGTACATAAAAATGTATGTTTGTTTACCTTCAAACCATTCAGGATCCTGTGTTCTCTCGCTGAGAATAGTTCTTGCGTCATCAGCTGCTGCTATGTACTTCTGGAAGACACTGAACTTTTCCTTGATGTTTGTAGTAAGGAACTTTTTAGCTGCAACCCCCGTTTCAATAAAGTCCTTTTTCGAAGAACGGATTAGATTATAGAAGTGATCGAAATCTGTAAAATTTCAAATTCCATTTCATTATAAAAGTAGGTACCTACTTAGTATAGGTACTTGGTGAATATATTTTTTTACTATTCCAACATAATTTATTACTGCCAATAACGGTAAATAAACATACCAGTTACCATTTGCTCTTTATTCTTCAGTAAAATGAAGAGGGTTTGCTGCGGTAATGTCGCTAGGTACTCGTCGTCAGTGACGCGAGTGCCGTCCTCGGCCACGAAAAGGCAGCATTCAGTACAGCTGACATTGAACTGAAACCCGTGTAACGATAGAATTAGGGCAAGGCGATATAATATAGGTCAGGGCCATGTGTCCCTGACCCGTTCTGATGTTTCAAGGATAAACATCGCCTAGCCTGACTTAAACTTTACATAAAATTGCACGTAGGATATCATAAAGTATGCAAGGAACTCAATAAAGATGTAAAAATGATTCAGCGGACTTACACCCAGTTTATTGCAGGATTTCTCGATCAGTTCCTCCAGGCTCCCGGCGGCCACACCAAATTTCTTCTGCCGTTTCACGTCCGTAACTTTGTATCCTTTCTTCATTGTTTACGGGAGCACTGTATGGTAATCGCAATAATTATCACTATAAAAAGAAAAGCTATAATTATTATTGTGATAAACAATGCAGTGCACGCCGATCACAGATTGTACTACGTACAGATTAGTCAGAGTACACTCCGATTCTGGATACCAAAGAGAATATAACCACTACGTTTACTGGATACGGCAGGCAGGCAGGCAGTCCACAGACCACAGATTAACAGAGTTGGGCAAGGCAATGCAACAGTACGGCACAGATGTCACGGCAAAGCAAAGGAAAGGGAGGGCAAGACAAGGCTAGAAGGAAATGAATGAAGATGTTTTTTTTGTTAATTTAATAGTCTGTGGACTTGACTATGTTAGTTACCCTACCTACTCCCACCAAAGGATATTCTGTACGTTTAGAAGTTCTTTGCTCCTACCACGAATCTAAAGTAATAAATTTTTAATTATATTAATATTAATAATCTAGAGTAATAATTCTTGGATCCTACCATTCTACCTAATTAATCTGTGGACTTGACGGAAGGATTTTTTTCGCGTTCGGGCTCGATAATAGCTTGATGCTACACTGCCACACACATCTTAGGTAGGTACTAATTGAATTTTTGTGTTATAAAACTATAAAAACGCCACTTATGGGGTAATTTATTTGGTAAAAAAATAACAAGAATAAAACGTAAAAAACGTTCGTTAGTTTTGCAGGTGCAATCAACTTTTTCGCTCACCGTTTGATTGAAGTACTTACCGTAGTTTGAAGAAACAAAAAAAATACGAAGGCAATACAGCACAGCCAAAGAACTTGTATACTATGTATCTAGAATGCCGACTCACACGAAAACTGCGAGCCGAAAGAGCTAGAACCAGTAAGGAGTGTGTCTCGTTCTCTAGGGCGACCATAATTTTTGAACTTTGAATATTTCATTGAGACATAAACAAGCAACCAAGGGAAAAATCAATCTGCTCAATAAGCTATCAATGTTATATACATACGTTACTTTGCATTATTGTTTTAAAATTATATTATACATAAGGTGCATTAAAATATCAACAAAAAAGAGGGCGGTGCGCCGCATTCTAGTGAGGTATATCTGATTCAATGGTTTTAATACTGTTTCTTTCGAACAGTAATTATTTTTCTCGGCAGTTAGGTACCTAACCTACATGACAGCGACTGTACTAAACCTTTCAAATGAATCTGAATAACATTTAGAGCAAATCGTCTAATTTCGAAAATTGTCCTACTTATTTTAAAAATTATGGCCATGTTAATTTTAATTGTATGCTGGCAACTGTGTGAACGAGACACACTCCTTAACGAGGGGGTCTCTATCAAGCATTAAAATCCTTATATTTAGATTTAATTAAAAAAGAACTTTATTTCCAAGGAATAAGGTTCAGAATTCTTAATCCTTAAATAAAACAAAATGGCGTGTTAGCTCTCTAGATACATAGTATAGAAGCTCTTTGAGCACAGCACACTATAGGGCAACACACCAACTCAGATAAAATCTGTGGCAACACACTTCGAGAATCTAGCAAGCAACAAAATAGAGTTTTGGCGGGAACGTGAAAATGTCGCGATGGGCGGCATTAAAACAATTCAAAACTTGTAATTAATAGCATCTCACGTGTATTGTAGTCCAACAAGACGTAGCGGCACTTAACTTTAGCGCTGACCGTTATTGCGCAGAAGTAAAAAGTAAGGTATCTGAGGGGGACTACACATACAAAAACACGCTAGTTTGTCACGTTCAGCGTCTAGACTTTCGTGTATGAAATATTTAAATTATTTTACTAGGCGGTATGATCATATGACTTTAGTCTACCCGATGGGGAAATTAAATAAAAAAAAGGAAACCAATATAAAAAAATTGGTTGTCAAGTTCCGTTTTCGCGGTGAAATTCGGCAATAGAAGACGACCTAATTTTTACGTGTATTTTGTTTAAGATTCACTTGTTTTGTACTTTGTAGAGAATAAAAAGAAATGAACAAGATTTAACCTATCACAAGTTCAAACCAACAGTGTGTATTCGTAAAGAACACTGCTTAGCTGTTAAGTTTTGTTTGCCGTTTGATAACCAATAAAAAAATAAATTCGTTTCGTCTTGTCGTTCTTTTAAGTAATGAAAATGAGAAGAGGAGCTCTAATAGTAATTGAGGGAGTGGATAGGACTGGAAAGTCTACCCAGGCAAGAACTCTAGGTAAGTAACACGTAGTTATATATCATATAACCAAAGCATTTTCCATCTAATTTTCAATGATTACCTATGTCTTTTCAGTGGAAAGTTTAAAGAAAACGCAAGTGCAAGCAGAGTATACTAATTTCCCAGCCAGAGACACGGAAATCGGACAGGTTATCAACAGTTATCTGTCGTCTAAAGTAAGCTCCTCACAACAAAAAGTTTTTTTTTACCTTTATCTCAGAATTAAAAGAATGGTTTACATACCTAATTTCAGCCCAATTGATTTAGAAGTAATTGAACTCTTCATCATTGGACTTTCATGCTCAGAAGCTAAACACCATGGTAAATTTAATTTCTCTGTTTCAAAATAAGATTTAAGTCATAGTTTCAATATTTTCATACATATGTATAATGTTGACAGAATGATCTCTCGGATGAAGCCATCCACCTACTGTTCTCTGCCAATCGCTGGGAGAGAGCTCACAGCATCCTGAAAAAGCTGGAGAGTGGCACTACTCTCATAGTAGATCGCTACTGCTACTCGGGAGTGGCCTTTTCAGCCTCTAAAGGTAGCCTTTAAATAGTTTATTCCTTCTTTGGTAACAACGTAAGACAAGAATCAGAAATATTCCAGCTAGAACATTTCAGATTTTTGTCCCAAGTAATCAAAACTAGATAAAAATCACAAATATTTTCGTTACATTATTTCTGACAACGCAAAAATCAGGGAATATTCTACCTAGAACATTTCTCATTCTTGTGTTGTCTTAATATTCTATTTCTGATTCTTGTTTTTAGGTGTGTAATGTGTATGCATGCGTGCTAGGTGTGTTATGCATGCTTCATTGTTGATAGCATTATTATCTATCATCTGGTGAAATAGTGTTAAAAAAAAGCCTGTATCTAGTAAGAAAACAAAGAAAAGAAAGAAAGAAAATTGTTCTTATAAACAGTGTTTATTTTTGTTTTTTTAAACATCATAAAAACTGTTTACTTCTCAGTGACGGACACTATGATAACTAGAGATCGGAGTAGTTATTTGTTGGATAGCATCATTCTATCATAACATGGACATATACTGGCTTGAGTTAAATATTATATAAAGTTGTATTTTATAAACTACATTCGAAATTTAAAGGAAGCGATTGTAAAACATTTACAATATAGGTACAGGATTTTTATTAACCTGTCTAATAAAAATAAATTGTTAGTTTTTTGGTTCTGCCGAGCCCGTATGCGTTTCTATAAAATTAATCCAATTCATTTTGAAGCTTTGTTGCACAACAGCAGCTCTGCTGTAAGCAAATTTGTGACATTTTCTACACATTTAATTGCGAGACACACGTTTTCCACAAAAAAATACTTAAATGTTACTTGTTTACTTCAATATTGATAAGTTTGTCAATCTACGTCTGTAAGTAAGTACTAAGTAATAATTTTTAAATACCGAAAATTCGCGCATTTTACAGCGATAAATAATTTTAAAATAAGTACCGGATCTCTGATTATAACGTTAACGCGAAAGTTTGTGATATGGCCACAGGTGTGGATGTTGCTTACATAAAAATTGTTACTCTTTTTCAGGTTTAGATCTGAACTGGTGCAAGAACCCTGACATTGGTTTGCCGCGACCTGATAAAGTGTTCTTCCTCACGATGCCCTTTGATAATATTATACAGAGGAACGGATTTGGGAAAGAAAGGTGAGGACATTTCATTAAACAATTTGTTCATAGACAGGAGTTATAATTCATATCTTCAAATTTTGTCTTCAATTTAATAAAAAAATTGTGACAGAATTGGCACACATGTGCCAATCCTCTAAGTACAAAATAAGTACGTTAGGTATATTATATGAAAAAAATATATTTTTTCATACAGGTATGAAGTTTTGGAGTTCCAGAAGAAAGTTTCAGATACATACAAGAAATTGCAAGATGACAGCTGGGATGTTTTGGATGCTAACAGGTATGTATATACTGGTTCTGCGTTTCCCACGAAGTTTATTCGTACGAATGGGGGAATCACTGAATTTCAAAATAAATATTGTTTCCTTTCAGTGATTCCCCCGAACCGAGTTACTAAGGCTTTTTTGCTTTTAATTTATGTTTTTGTACAGTCAGAACCAAAAGAGGTCCTCTTGATGCTGGATAAACATTATAAATAACAGACTACTGAACTCAAAATCATTTATTAAAAGACATAATTATGTATGTACTTATTATTAAAATTAACATAATTTAAACCTTTGTCTTACTTAACTTACATTTAAGGTAGGTTACCTACAGTAGCTCTAATTTCTATTACCAATTATCACCATACATCACGGAAGTCAAAAATTTAAGCAACACCAACTCAAAAAAACACTTTACTGGATACGAGCAGGAAGCAAACTAGAACTTTTTCAAAGTTTTCTTATCATCGGCACGAGTTCTAAGCTCTATATTCTTACTTTATTTTATTAGGTATTAGGTGCCTAACCACCACGAACAATTTAAGGTTTTATTGCCCAGGTGTACAAGCGAGTGTCAAAAATCACAAAAAAAAACCTAAGGTGGCAATCTATTCATCTATTCCAAGTAAACTAAAACATGCAGTGTTTTTGTTTTGCCGGCGACATTTTCACAAGCCATTACAATAGTGTCATTCATTGTTTAAAACACCAGTGGATAAGACCCTTGCATTGCGATCTGATAGTCGCGGGTACGAATCCCAGTGGCAGTCATGGGCGTAAATGGGTTTTTTCGGTCGAAAAAATCTTTGTATGCAACCCACGTTCTCGCAACGGTGAAGGAAAACATCGTGAGGAAACCGGCATGTCTAAGGACAGAATAAAAAAAAAATGTTCTATGGCATGTGACATCCACCAATCCGCATTGGGTACGCGTGGTGGATTAAGACCCATTCACTCTCCTGCCGAGAGTAGGCCTGAGTCCCAGCAGTGGGAACATTATAGGCTGATTATGCTATATGTATTTGCGATTAGTAGAATTTACTATGAGTAAATTTGAGGATTTGTCTTTAATTTTGGGGGGAGCATACTCCTGCACTCGCACTTCCGTTGCCACGACATAGACTTATCTAAATAAGCTTGTATTGTTTCAGATCAATAGATGTAATACAAGAAGAAATATTGCAGAAATCATTGGATGTTGTAGAAAGCAGTAAAGATAAACCAGTCGGAAAAGTATGGATAGACTAAGGAATTGGATATTAATGCAACTTGGTACTTTCTACTGTAAATATTACAAAATTGTGAATAAGTATCACCAGAGACTAGGTATCACTGTAGGTAACTAGTATATTTTTAGACCGATTGTATAAAATTTCACATCTGTAGGTAAATACTTTATTTACGGATATAAGTTGGTGATGACTGATATGATAAGTGAAACACAATAGTTAGCTAAAATAGAAATAATAATGGTTGTAAGCATGTTTGTAATAAATTGAATTTTTTTTTTGTGTAATAATATCTCATTGTTCAGTTTGAATAAACCCACAGGGATGGGTGCCAACAAAGTTTCTATTCTGCCGCAAAACAGTAATGTGACAGCATAACTGTGTTCCTAACTACTGACCATCAAAATATGTAAAGTGGACGAGCACTTCAGCAGTGTTGCAACGGCCTATATGAATCAAAGTAGTGTAGCTGTGTTATAGTGAGCAAAAGAGCTTTCAGCTCGTCTTGCTCGTAACATGTTGACAAAATAACTAACGCTAAGTGACCACACGAAACAAGTGGCCTTAGTCGACTCGAGCCGATTTTACCCCAACGAGCGTTACAGAACCTGAAGGTTCAGTGTCTAATTCTAATTCTAAAAAGGGGGTACAGCGGTCTGCACTGGCTTCCCGTTGTAGGGTGCATTGTCCCCCGATAATATACTTAACCCTTTTTTTTTTTTTTTTTTTTACAATGGGAAAATGCAGTTTACGCATCCCCTCCGGCCCGGGGAGAGCCGTAGGGGTATGTCGGACTCACCACCAAGTTACTAGCAGAGTGCTAGTAGCTGGTAGCATACCGACTAAAAACCCATTGACATTCCTTCAATCACCTCAGTGCTAATGCGTCGTCAAACCTCTCGTCAGCGGACGAGAGGTTCGACGGCGCATCATCACTTGACAGGGTCACGGGATCCCGGTCGGATTCGACCGCGGCCCTGTCGGTGATCGTCCGCCTAAGGCGGACCCCTCTGCCGCCCCTGTGGGGGGGCGGGGGATGTCCCGGAATATTGAGGACATCCCCCAGCGTAGGAGGCCTGTGCAATGCCGGGATGGGGCTCCCCGCACCCAAGCCCGGCTGGTCTCCATCGAGCGGAAGGAGACGGTTGAATACCCGCCGTCTTCTTCCGGTCTTCCGCCGGCGGAGCGAGTCAGCTTGAGGGTCGTTCTCCCTGATTCGCTCCGCTGTCTCCTTCTGCAACATCACCTCCTCGCAGAAGGAGACCATCGCATCCCAAGATCTATCACTGTCGAGCATGGCTTTGACCAGGCTCGGCAGTGAGAGATTCCTACCGATTACAGCCTCCAGCCTTAGCCGCTGCGGCGCCCAAGCAGAGCACACTTCCAGCGTGTGTTTCGCTGTGTCGTCAGGGTCACCACAATGCTGGCAGGCATAATATACTTAACCCTGCCCCAGCCATCCTAGCTCCTTAAAATAACGGAGCAGGACCCTGGGTTGATGACAGCACAGTTCCAATAGCGTGCTTATTGACACGTTAGGTGGAGAGGAGTCCAATAACTTGCGCAAGCCTGTCTCAGTGTCTATCAATACCCACAAAATAAAAGTTTTCACTTAAAAAAAGTATATTGACGTCATTCCTGGTCTGTAACACCCCGTCAACACTCTTGATGATCGGGAAAAAAAGTCCTACTCGTTCAGTGTTGACGAACGCAACTTTTTATTTCCCGATCGTACACACCTAGTACAAGAGGCAGAATATAAAAAGCGGATTTCAATAAAAGTGTGATCTATTACTCAGCTTTATTTGTCATTTGCTAAATCTTTATCATATTTCATTGAAATTCGCTTTTTACTTTTCCACTTTAAAAATTGTTTAGCGTGCCTAAATAAGTTTTCGCTTAAAAAAAGTATATTGGCGCCATTCCTAACACCCCGTCAACTCTCTTGACGATCGGGAAAAAAAATCCTACACTCGTTCAGTGTTGACGAACGCAACTTTTTATTTCCCGATCGTACACACCTAGTACAAGAGGCAGAATATAAAAAGCGGATTTCAATTTCAATGAAAGCGTGATACGTCATAGCTCAGTTTTATTTGTCATTTGCTAAATCTGTATCATCTTTCATTGATATTCGCTTTTTACTTTTCGCATTTGACTCTTGTACTAGACTAGGTGGAGACGATCGGGAATAAAAAGTTGAGTTCGATAACACTGAACGAGTGGGACATTTTTCTGCCGATCGTCAACAGTGTGGACGACCGACGGGGTGATAAGTTACCGACCGGGAACCCATATTGGCATATAAATGGACGTGATCCGTACTTGGCCACAAATATAACGAGTCAACATCAACACCGACGCGACCATAAACTAAAACAAAAAAATCAATATGAAAAACAAAAGCTTGCGTATATTACATCTATTTATTCAGTACACTTTGCAACAATAATTTAGCTCCGGGTGTAGTCTGCTGCTTGAGAAGGCTCGAGTGCGGCTTGAGCTTCTGTTTGAGCTGGCTGGCTACTGCGTCGCTGTTGCTCTCGATCAGTTTTAGAAGGAAGAAGCATCCTCTATTGGTAGGCAGCCATATTTTTATCTGTAGAAAATACATTTTTTTTAAATTTTTTTATGTTCAATAAAAAAACGGACGCTAGTAGCACAGCAGACTTTGTAATTCATAGTTGGAGCACGATTTAGGTTATGGGTGTCGCTCAGTGTTATTGTCTTGGAAGAGAACTATAATATTAATAATGACTAGGTGTTGGATGTAAATTAGTCGTCCCCTGCAGGACTCCGTCTAGGAGGGTACCAACCACAGACAGATTAAGATCCTACCTAGACCTATATATTCTGTGGTACCAACACAGTACCAGGTAGTTTCGTCCAAGCAGTATTAAGCATTTCTGTGTACCTGTTTAAAGAGCACAGTAGCTAATTAAATTACGGGACATTCGAGACTGATCATAAAAATGTCTCATCAAGCTCTATAGCAGTGTATCGATCTAAGGGAATCTAAAGAAAAGTACTGTGCGGCACTGTTCTAATCATGGGCTGATAGAACTTTTTATTCTTGTCTCCTGATGACTTCATCACTGCCGCCAATCCGGTGGCGGAAATGTAGTCATCCTGCGACAGAGAAAACACTCCACAATTCGCTTACCGACCGGTATAGCGTAATAGTATATAAATCAAAATAATCCCCCCTGGCAACGGTCCAAGCCCAACGGTTGTACAGTTGCCCCAACCTAAATTTTAAGGTCGAGCGCCCTCTACGGCCACCGAGAGTCTGATGACGCAGTAACAGCCACCTGCGACTAACTGTATGAAACAACCAACTGAAAAAAATACTCACAGTTTCGCTTCCCAAGCACTCCGCGATCGCTTCTCCGAGCGTGCCGCCCTCCCTACCGCAGTCCAACTGCGCGAGCTTCTTGAGGCACATGTGTATGCCGGCATTCTCCACGGCCAGGGAACCCTCGCCGTCGCCGCCATCGTCGCTCGCCACGCCCCAGTCGGGGGCGCAAATCACCCGCGCTAGAGCCGTTACCATCTCCTTTGATGACTCTGTAACAGGTCATTTATAAATTAGCATTGTAAATGAGGTTTCAGATTTTAACCGGGCGGAATCGCCGCTCGTGTTTTGTTTTTTGCAGCACATGTACGCTTGGCAAGCCGCGAGAGACACCTCATGCTACTGACACTCGCTAGAAAAAACCGAGCGTCAACGCCCGTTTACGCGCGTTGGGCTTTTGAAGTTTTTCGAGTACCAATCCGCCCGTATACGCACGACAAAAATATGCTAGTCTGAAACCTTTCTATTTGCAATAATTTTAAGTAAAAAAATCAGTTACAGAATATAATTGTTCTTGAACATACATCTTTTTTTCTTTTTTGGAAGAATCATTTGGGTCGATTTCCGTCAAAAGTAAGATTTAAAAAACAACTAAAAATGCAGTATTGTTTTCTTATAAATCGAGGGCATGACTCCTTTCACACCATTTCTCTAACTCTCGTGATTTCGGACTTAGCCATCAGTGCCCACTCAGAAAACCACTCTGTATGTATAACAAAAATAAGTATAATAAATAAAAACTACTCAGCCAACCAGCGGCGTCTTTTCAATGTCCTTCTTGAGCGTGGGCAGCATCGCTTCCCTCAGCTCGGACACTCGGATGGCGGCGTCTTACTTGGACGTGCACTTTATAGTATTACTATGAAGTGTTAACTACTTACCTATGGACAGTACTGCGATGACCAGTAGCATGTTTGCCTTGCTACTCAGCCAACCAGCGGCGTCTTCTTCAATGTCCTTCTTGAGCGGAGGCAGCACCGCTTCCCTCAGCTCGGACACGCGGATGGAGGCATCTTTCTTGGACGTGCCGCTTTTGGCGCCCTCTTCCAGAAACCTCGTGAATGTCGGGTGAAACGCGGCCGGGTCTTTTGGTTTTACCAGCCAGTGTAGGGTCTGAAAGTAGGGGTAAATAATAAATATTTTGGACAGGACAATAATAACTGACCGAGCGAACGCGACGCGCGAGCCGAAGTTCTCTGCTTCAGCTTGGACAAAAATGCTGTCTGAAAAGTGTATGTCTGTCCGAGCTGCCGGCGTCTGTCCGGTTGTTCTCCTCTACAAGTCGCATATCTCAACTAATTCTCGTGAAATTTTGTGAGCAGGTTCTGTAATTTTATTTTATTACTACTACCGACTAATACCAATAGACTTGCGATGCCTACAGCTCACAGAGCCACTAGTAATAGTAATGTTTGGACTTTTCACACAACGCCATCTAGCCCCAAACTAAGCAGAACTTGTACTATGGGAACCAGATAACTGATCTAATACTTTCTTTTTTAAAATACATACAAAAACAACACACAAACACTAATATTTTTCCTGAAGTGGGAATCGAACCTGCAAAGTCGGCTTGGCAGTCCAACACACTTGCCACTGAATCATCCATGTCGTGAGTTGCATATTCTCACTAATTGAATCTAGCTCCCGCTGCATCAGCGTAGGCTATCCCAATAGGATATGCCATGAGTTGTTTTATTTTAGTAACAACATCCATTCCCAAATCTTAAGTTGTTATACAACCGACTTCAATTGGACTGTTTTAGTGACCGTAAACACCACCGAAAAGTCACAGGGACGCAAAATACGCAAATTAGTTTACTATGATGACATATTTTTTTCAGTTATTTTGATATAAATACTAAACTACTGATCCGATTTTAATAACATTTCTATAGGACCAATCTGAAAGTAGGAGTTTTGGCGGGAACATGAAAAATGGCGCATTGGCGGCATTAAATTAATTGACAAAACTTGTTTATCTATGAGTGTTTAAGTGTAAAAACGGTGGTTTTTTATCCATTAAGTGCTCTTGAACGTGTATGAGTGTTGGTGAATAGTGTAATGCTGTAAAACGTGACTTTTCGTGTTGCCTCCAAAACTCCATAGAAGCCTCTAGTAAAGTCGCAACCACCACTACTTTACAGGGGCATGACTTGACTTATCGACTCTGACTTATGACAAAATAATCACTCCAATTACTTGACACTGGCTATATACCTTTGATGTGAAGCCAAAACCGAAGAACTTAGGTTCTTCGAAAGAAAAAAAAAAAAATCTGTAAGTATATTATATCCTCTCAAACAAAAAATTAAAAATATTTTTTAAAATCGGTTTATAAACAACAAAATTCTGAAGAAAAAAAAACATTTAACCAAATTGATAACTTCCTCCTTTTTTTGAAGTCTGTTGGCTCACCATGTTCCCCCAATGGTCTTTGGCGATGTCCTTCAGGTTAGCCGCCAGCGTGGCCACTATGGCCTTCTTCACCAGCACCGTATCGTCCACCGAATCGAAAATGGCGATCAGCAACCGGTAGCCAGTCTTGTGCTTGCTGAGCGGCACTGCATGTTCCTTCACAACTTTCAGTATCGCCTGGAAAGTACGGGAGTATAGCTACATTAAGCTTCAGTGAAAAGCATGCATTAGATATAAATGCTTTATTGCACAAAGTAAAAAACAAGTACCTAAATAGGCGAACTTAATGCTAGTAAGCATTCTCATCCAGCTAATCTCTGCGTATTATGGAGATGCATTGTGCAAGCGTGCATTAAAACACGTGCTAACGGTGAAGGAAAACAATCGAAAACATCGTGAGGAAACCGGCATTGCCGACATTCGAAAACATATTGTGTCAAGTGCACAAAAGGAGCCTCTTCGAGGCGCACTTGAAATCCTTTCACCACACTGGTTCGAAAGAACTAGTGACACGATAAGAAGAAATGAGAAGCTCAAATATAGTAGCAAAATATAATAACTCAGTTCTAAAATTCACACCCCGTCCATTCGCGCAATCTGTCAAGTAAGGGCATTTGCATGGCGACGATATTGGAGGGGCATGTATTTTAATACTAAGAGATCTCTATTGTTAGTGGCCTGCCACACAGACGCTAGCCGCGTTAACGCCAGGCAGCGAGTTGCTGAGCGGCACTATGAGCGGGCTGAGTGTAGTGATCATTGCCGTACCTTCTTGTCCTTGTTAGTGGCCTGCCACTGAGATGCTGGCCACGTTGAAGCCGGGCAGCGAGTTGCTGAGCGGCACTATGAGCGTGCTGAGTGTAGTGATCATTGCCATACCTTCTTGTCCTTGTTAGTGGCCTGCCACTGAGATGCTGGCCACGTTGAAGCCGGGCAGCGAGTTGCTGAGCGGCACTATGAGCGGGCTGAGTGTAGTGATCATTGTCGTACCTTCTTGTCCTTGTTAGTGGCCTGCCACTGAGACGCTGGCCACGTTGAAGCCGGGCAGCGAGTTGCTGAGCGGCACTATGAGCGGACTAAGTGTGATGATTATTGCCGTACCTCCTTGTCCTTGTTAGTGGCCTGCCACACACAGAGTCTGGCCGCGTTGACGTCGGGTAGCGAGTTGCTGAGCGGCACTATGAGCGGACTAAGTGTGGTGATTATTGCCGTACCTTCTTGTCCTTGTTAGTGGCCTGCCACACACAGAGGCTGGCCGCGTTGACGCCGGGTAGCGAGTTGCTGAGCGGCACTATGAGCGGACTGAGTGTGGTGATCAGTTCTGCGCGCTGCTCGTCGCTGCATTCGCGGATGTAGTCATACAGAACTGAGTGGAACAGTCTGGAATAACCACAACATGGTATAAACTAAAGCAAAGGTTGGTTGTCAAAATTAAATGGCATTTCTTATTAAATGCTCAAAATTATTATCAACATTACCACCTGAACTAATAGCAATAATAATGTTAACATAAGGAAATTAAGTACTCTTCTTCAATGCAAAGAACCAGGTAAGTCTTGTTTTTGCCATTTAGAATTTAGCATGGTTAGTTCTGACTAACTTAACTTTAACTTTGCGTTTTAATTTAACCAAGCGTTTTTGGCGCGTGTGTTGTGTTTTTTGAAGAGCGTGTACGAGCGACGCGAAACTCGTACGAGTGTCACACGTTCGGCTTTTGAAGTCACGTGTGTGCACCCGTAAAAAAGGCTTGTTCGAAACCAGTTTTCCTATTTTTCTTAAAAAACAATTGCATGTTTTGTTAGCAATTTTAGACCAATGTGAAGAAAATATTAAAGAAACTCACTCTCCATCATGTAGGTTTTTGTCTAGAATTTTCTGTATGTTTGCTTTGCAGGAGCTCAGAATAGCTGGCTTCATCTCCGGGCTTGTGTTGTATGTGTCAATCAGAGTCTTCACTTTGTTGTCTTTAGTCTGAACAAAAACATGTTTGCAGATTTATTCAAAACAAATAAATGAATAAAATTGCTTATTCAATATCATTATCCCATATCTCTATGCCCTTTTCACAATTTTTTTTGAAGATCTAGAAACTGCTGTATTACAATGCTTAAAAACAAATAATTTGTTTTAAAATTTCCATAAATTTGTCAACAACTCACAAAGAAACTGCATATTTGTTTTTATAGTTAATGACATGAAAATTCATTGCATTCACTTACATTTCTGTATATTTCTCCATAGAACTCTTGCTGCATGTGACACTTCTCTTGCTTTGTTGCAAATTCGCCGTACGCATAATCCAGCACTGGAGCACTAATAGCTTGTGACGCGAGTGAGACTATATGACCAAAGAATTTCTTTAAAACCTCGTGTCTTATGAAGTCCGTTCCATATTTCAATATACGCTTGACTGCATGCTGACCATACTTAGACTGGGCCATCTGAACCATCAAGTCTAGTAGTTCCTCTGAGATTTCGGTTTTGATGTCTTCTGAACTATGTTTGAGCAGTACTTGGATAACTCTACTGAGATCGTGAGTAAGTGCTATACTCTTGTACTGGCCTTTAAGGAGGCCGTGTAACTCCTTGCAGGATTTCTCTTTGAAATCAGCTTTTACAGTTTTTCTGGAAAAGGATGGAATGTATTTTGGAATATTCATAAACAAATAAAATCTTATTAAATAAATTCCTACTGTTGGTATAAGTTATGCCTCTTAAATTAGGAACCATTTTATTGAAATTTCATAGACTACATGAAATTTCAATAAAATGGTTCCTAATTTAACTAAGAGAGAGATCCAATAGCACCTAATTTATCAAAATCCATTAAGACATTTACATTTATGCCTACATAAAATCAATGTTTCATAATAATAGGTGGGTAAACCAAGTAAGTATTTCTGTTATTAATCATATATAAAACTTTGATCAGAGCTGTACTTAAAAGTATATGAACAAACCTCTGAATCTGTGCTGAGAGTAACTTAGCTTTGTGTGAAATCTCGAACACCTCTGGTGCTTTAGCTTTCCGCCTCACAATCCTCAACTGTTTCTTTTCTTTCTTCATCTCAGACCATACGGGCTTCTCTCCCGTAGTATCAGTACTTGGTTTTCCTTGGCCAGGCTTGCCAGTTTTTCCTTTGAACCCATCTTTCTTGAAATCATTTTTATCCCCAAATTTTTTGGGTTTGCCACCAAATTTCTTGTTTTTATCATCAAACTTCTTGTTTTTATTATCAAATTTCTTATTTTTATCAGCAGGCTTCTTGCTTTTGTCTAGAAACTTGTTTTTGCCATCAATGTTTTTCTTGACTTTATCTCCAAATTTTTTATCAGTTTTATCTGAGAAACTGACCTTTTTCTCGCCATTATCACCTTTGTTCGCAGGCTTCGGGGTGTTTAACTTCTTTTTCTTCGGAGATCCGCTTAAATCTTCACTTTTTCTTTTCACTTTCTGCATTTTCATAAATTTTTGAGGTTAGAATATGTATTTATGCAGGACTACGTAGATCAACAATCTTAATATCAGCGAGGTCGGTAAGTAATGCGATGCTATGCATTAACTGTGAAGATATAAACCAGTCAAAAATATATAATTAATTGGAAAAATTACACGTGCAACCTCTTAACGCTATTCAAATTTTTTGGCTTATTTTGATTCTACTTGACATTGACAACATTCGATCTGTCAAATTTTGGTTCGATTGACGTTCGTAGAGAACTGTCAAAGTCAATATAGGATTCTGTGTCCAATAAGATTAAAGATTTGATACCTAAAAAAAAATTGTTAAATTGTATGTCCGATTGTCTACCTGACGAACACGTTCGTGGTCTCCTGTGGTGGTCTCGCTAATTCGCTTTAATTGATACGTGTATACATTTTAGCGAGACTCCACATGACCACACAACGTTTGGCAACAATTTGGATTTCATAATAATTTAAGCTGTCATGCCTCGGAACCCTACTACAGTACAATGCTTTACAGTACTTAGCCGTTTTATAAAACCTGGTTTTTGTTGATGAAAAAATAATTTGTTTTTGTTGTTTTGCTAGCTTCCAATATTGTAAAATAAACAAAATAATTTGATGTTCTGGTCAAAGCGAACATGGTTGATATTAATAAGTATCTCGAGAGCCAATTGGCATTAGCCAAAAATAGAGAAAATAAACCTAGTAAGAAAGATAATGTTTCGCAAAAAAGCAAGTCAGCCGCCGAAAACATTTCGAAGAAACAAGCCAAAAGTTTTACTAAAGGTTCAAAAGCGTCCAAGCAAAATGAAAATGTATTTGAAAATCCTAGCACTTCCACTGCTGACGTTGGCTCAGACGATGATTCTGAATACTTGCCGTCTGATGATGAAACAGAGCCTAGTATCCAGCCATGTCTCCCAGCCAGCTCTCGAAGCAAACAAAACGTGAAACGGATCGTCGACGACGGAGATACCAACTCTTATAACGAAAGAATAAAATCCTGGCGGGATGGCTTGGCAGCTGCATCTTCAGGTAAATTTGAGGGTGATCATTTAAGCGCCGATATTCAGTACATACTCGACGGTAATGAAAACCCAGAAGAAAAACATGAACTCCAGAATGGCTTTAGCATACCAAACTTCATTTGGAAACAACTGTACAAGTTTCAGAAAACTGGTGTGAAATGGCTGTGGGAGCTTCATCAGGTGGAAGCAGGAGGCTTACTCGGTGATGAGATGGGTCTCGGCAAAACCATTCAAGTGATTGCTTTTTTAGCTGGCCTAGCCAATACGGGCATGGGCAAATGGGGTGGCTTAGGACCCAGCATTATTGTAGCACCAGCAACTGTAATATACCAATGGGTGTCACACTTTCACTACTGGTGTCCACACCTGAGGGTCGCTGTCCTACATCATACAGGGTCACACGCAGGCAACCACAACCAACTAATAAAAGACTTACACAGCTCTCATGGAATCTTTCTCATAACTTATGCTGGAGTTGTCAAATACAGCAAGGATTTAATGTCTCGAGTATGGCACTACATTGTTTTAGATGAAGGCCATAAAATCAGGAATCCAGATACTCAAGTGAGTAAACTCATCAAACAATTTCGCACACCTCACAAGTTGATCATCACCGGCTCACCGATGCAAAACAGCTTGCAGGAACTTTGGTCCTTGTTTGATTTCATGAGACCTGGACTTTTGGGGACTCATGCAGCATTTATGGATCATTTTGCTCAACCTATAACTCAAGGAGGCTATGCAAATGCTACTGAATTTCAAGAAGCAACAGCCTTTGAAATAGCAAAAGCACTCAAGGGTTTGATAACACCATACATGTTGAGAAGGACAAAAGCAGAAGTCCAGGAGCACATAAATTTGCCTGAGAAGAATGAACAAGTGTTATTTTGTGCACTGACACAAGAGCAAAGAGATCTATACATGGGGTATCTAATGGGTACTACTGTGAGGAGCATTTTGGACAAAGAGGCTAAGTATGGAGATCCCCTTAGAGCACGGATGCTGGTAGCCTTGATGACTCTGAGGAAAATGTGCAATCATCCTGACTTGTATCTCTATGAAGCACAGGAAGATATAGAATCCATTGATGAAGAGAAGTTTGGGCATTGGAAAAGATCTGGAAAAATGACTGTAGTCAACTCTCTCTTAAAAATCTGGCAGAAACAGGGACATAGAACTTTGATATTCTCCCAGTCTAGGGCTATGCTGTGTGTTTTGGAACAATATCTTATAAATCAGGGCTATAAATATTTGAAGATGGATGGGAGTGTGGGTGTTGGTCAGAGACAAAGTTTGATCAAAACTTTCAATGAAAATTCTGAGTATTTGGTATTTTTAGCAACCACAAGAGTAGGTGGCTTAGGAGTCAATCTGACTGGTGCTGACAGAGTTATAATTTATGATCCAGATTGGAACCCGGCTACTGACAACCAAGCTAAAGAAAGAGCATGGAGGATTGGACAGCACAGAAGTGTCACTGTTTATAGACTACTTTCTGCAGGGACCATTGAAGAGAAGATTTATCAAAGGCAAATATTTAAACAGTTTTTGAGCAATAAAATTCTTGTTGATCCCAACCAAAAAAATGTTCTTACAACAAGCTCCTTACAAGGTCTTTTTACTCTTGAAGAGCCAAATTGTGATGGAGACACCGAAACAGCTTCACTCTTTAAACACACAAAAGTGAATCTTGATAAAGGCAAGAGGAAAAAAGAAGATATTCATATGAGCAAAAATGAATCTGCACGAAAAAAGAAAATAGAAGCTATGAAAAGAATGGCTAAAGAGATCAGTAACAAAATATCGAAAAACGCGAAAAAAGAACAGGAAAAATCTGACTCCAGAGAAGAATATAGAAAGAAAAGAGAGTTATTATTAAATCCGCCTATTGTTGAAGTACCTGAAATAAATATAGTTGATGATAAAATAACAGATGTTCCATTTGAGAGTGTCCTGTCTGAAATCGATATAGTAAATATGCATGCAAAGAAAGATTATGAGGAGAAATTAATCAAAGAAGTGATGAAGAAACAAGAGGAGGATGAGGAAGAAGAAGGTGAAATTGTCGACGACGAAACTGAATGTGTCGATAAAGTGAAGGAGTTGGAAAGCAAAGATAGTGAAGCAAATCAAGAAATTGATAGCTTACTTGAAAAGGCAAGGAAGAATCACCGAAAACGTAAACATTCCAAGTCAGAGTCAGTATCAGAGGCGGAAGTTGAGAACTTAGTAGCTATAAAGAAAGTTAAAAAGAAAAAACACAAGAGAGATAAGGAAGCTAAAGATAAGAATGGAGATGATGATTATGTACTGAGCAAATTATTTGCAAAGTCATCAGTAAAGAATGCCCTGCAACATGATGAAGTTGTTGGGTTAGCTGAGAAAGAAAAAAGACATAAAATAAGAGAAGAAGCTACAAAAAAGGCAAAAGATGCAGTGAGGGCTATCAAATTTTCCTCAAAATAATTCCATGACATAGATAGGTAATAAATAAGCTAAAGTACTTTATTGGCTATTAGAATTATTTTGTACTAAATTTATTTTGTTAATTATTCAATAAGTTTTTAAGTTAGCTACTGTTACATAAGTATTCTAGTTATTAGGAAAAAAATATTGATTTTAAAATGGTTTTTAATGTGCTACCTTCAACCCTTTAGAGTATAGTATTCACTTATTTAATTTTCTTAAACATGCGCGGAAATATTGTCATTACTTTTAAATAAAGAACACGCGAAGTATCATATTTACGTAGACCAGCGTGTTCTTTGAATTTGGAACGAAGAGCGCGCCGGCAATGTTGTATGAAACGGTGTGCTGTTTGAATTTGGAACGAAAAGCGCGCCGGCAATGTTGTATGAAACGGTGTGCTGTTTGAATTTAGAACTTTCATCTATCGTACACATTGCGTAATCGTGGCTCACACATGCGTTTGCGTCAGCGTGATCAGCGTCAGCCACAGATGCGTTTAACCTTTTTCGGCACCATAACTCAATGTTCGGCACAAACTGTAAATTAAAAATAAAATGAGTTCCGATGATTCTGAAAGTGAAAATGAAATGGACATTGACTGCACTCCACCCAAAGAGCTTTTATACATATATCAGGTATACAAGTTCTTTGACTCCACCAGATTTAAGATCGGAAGCTAAATTAGCGATGGAAAACCTGCTTCCAGCTAAATCTAAAGAAAAATATAGTGTTTTTGGCATACTTCAATGAAATTGCTAAAACTAAAAAGCCATCTACATTATGAGCGATTTATTCCATGCTGAAATGTACAGTTCATATTAAAAACGGTATTGGACCAGCGAACTTATTGAACATTATTTAAAAGGCCCTTTTTTATTTCCTTGCATTTTTTAAGAAAAGCACAATATATGCCTCGGCCGAAATGGCAATTGCCTGTCTCGTATTATTGAAGTCCTGCGGCTCGGCCTTCAAACTCATACTTTTTTTTTTTTTACTATTTATAGGCTTACATACTACATCATACTCGACCTGCAATTGCCTATTTCGCTGCCTTTGCAATAATGTACTATTATTGCTCTACAATTATTATATATATATATATATATAATTAGAACCTACAAACACCTACTACAAACCTAAATATACTACCTACAAACAGGCGTATTTTTTTGACGAATGGCGGGCTCTGCGCGCTAAAAAAAAAAACAAGAGTTTTTGAAAATGATATTGGGCAACACAAAGGAATGTCAAACAATGAATCAAAAATATATTAAAACTGATTGCTTGTAGTGCTGCCAACTTGAAATTTGGAGCTAGATTCAGCTCGTATTTTGTGTGATATTATTATTATTTTGCATAACATGCAAGGGGAGCAGAGGTTTTGCGAGCTGGCTCGAGCTATTTACCCGGGTTTGCCAAACGATGAATGAAACTTAAATTATTATCAATTAAAGGTACCGCCTGACGCAAATCCATAGGAAAACGACTAACGGTAACAGATACCCAATTTTAATCAAATTTAATTTGTCAAAAATTCGACTTAATTTATTCAAGTTTTTTGCCGTTTTAGGATTCGCGTAGTCACTACTTTAGGATTTATGTTTATTTCGTAGTGATCAAACCCTAAATTGAATTGATTAAGTAATTAGGTTCGATAAATTAAAAACCGAATATTTGATACTGATGTATTTACCGTACCGCGTTTGAACCGAGACTCAATTATATTGTGAGCTTTTACAAGAGCTGTACAGATTGACTTATAGTTAGTATTAGAGTATAATGACGTATTGAGTTACAGCTTATTAAATAGTAATTAAACACATTATGTAGTGTATGCTACATATACACCGCCCTTAAAAAAAATTAAATCAACATGAAAATTGAAAATTAAATGTTTTAAAAATACAATTGAAAAGAAAGTGTAAAGGCGATGAGCGTAAAATAATACAAATTTTAAAACAATTATGTAGTCAACATGAATGGGTTGAAATAAAATAAATTGAAATTGAGTAAATCTCGATTCGTAAAAATAATAAACATTGATGCAAAATGTAATCAAAAATATAAATGTAAATTAGTATAAGTAGTAAATTATAATTGAAAACTAAACAAGTAAATGATTATAAAAACACGATACATGATTTGTTTGTTAAAATAAGTAAGTAAGTAGTTTCAAATAACATATTAAAGTAAATTATTTTAGTTTGATTAATGTAAATGTAATGCAAAATGTAAAAAAACATTAATTTGGCATAATTGATTGACTTAAAAATATAAAACTCATTGAAAAATGCTAACATACAAGTAAGCTAGTTCTCGTAGAGATAGTAATAAAATAATATAAATGTTTATGACCTTTATTTGACAGGTAAAGGTAGGTAAGGTACTTGAATGGGTAGCGATAAGAGTTTACGCAAGTGGAATACGATGGGAGACGTGTGTCGCGTCTGCGTATTTTTGAGTTCTATTTTTAGAATATAGTCCCTTAGATGGTACGATATCATTTTATTCACTGGTTTAATCCGCACTCAAGTTTTTATTTTTTTATTGGGTTCGCACTTCACTGCACTTACACTATTGGACGTTGGCATGTGCATGGTTGGGCCACACACGACCGATGATGATGTTAACGCTGCTGGCACGATGATAGCGCGCTGCTGCTGTAGCAGGCGTCGTTGAAGGTGATTGTGTGTAATCAATTGTACCATTATAGTTGACGCAGGAAAACTATTGACGCATTTATCTGACGGCTATTTACTAAACAGTCACTAAATGCGTTGGTTGATTTCTGCTGCGTGATAAATAACTCTTTGTGTTATGAGCAACGTATTGTGTGTGAAGTGGTACTCATATATCAAATCTCACTGTTTTTTTTACGGTGCGACCTGATCTCGTAACGACTGGCGGCGTCGTTGCATTTGAGGCTGTTAAGTTCTTTGTTCCTTGAAGTGGGGTTTGTTTGGGTACAATGGTCAATGGTTCGGGAGCAATAGGTCCTTTGTCCGACGAAACAATTCGATTGTTTGAAACCTTAGGTGCCTCGTCCGGTGATAAGTTATCAAATCTCACTGTTTTTTTTACGGTGCGACCTGATCTCGTAACGACTGGCGGCGTCGTTGCATTTGAGGCTGTTAAGTTCTTTGTTCCTTGAAGTGTGGTTTGTTTGGGTACAATGGTCAATGGTTCGGGATCAATAGGTCCTTTGTCCGACGAAACAATTCGATTGTTTGAAACCTTAGGTGCCTCGTCCGGTGATAAGTTAGTAATAGCATTAAAATAAGCAGGTTTGAGCCTATCGAGCGATATAACGACATCCCGAGTACCTACCCGAACTGTGTAGTGTTTGGAATTTCTGAGAATTACTTTGAATGGCCCCTCATAAGGCGGGGTTAACGATTTCTTAGCTTCACGCCTAACGAAAACGTATTCAGAATTCTGTAAATCTTTGTGCATAAAAATCTTTCGATGATCAGCTTGATTACGTGTGGATGTCTGTAGCGTAGATAATGTTTCCATGAGCTTCGTTGTGTACTCGGTGTCGTTGATTTTCTTTTCGGATGCGATGAAAAAATCTCCAGGTAGAGCTAATGATTTCCCGTAGACGAGTTGAGCGGGGCTGAAACCTAGGTCTTCTTTGATGGTTGACCTAAATCCTAGTAATATGAGAGGTAACTCTCTTGCCCAGTGAGTTGTGTCTTTGCATCGGGCCATTATTGCGCTTTTGAGTGTTCTATGACTGCGCTCTACCATTCCGTTTGCTTTCGGGTTATAAGCTGTTGTGTGGATTTTTTCAATACCGAGTAATTTGGTTATTTGGGTAAACAGGCGTGATTCGAATTGACGACCCTGATCGGTACTTATAGTAGATGGACAGCCGTATCTTGAAATCCATTGTGTTAGAAAAGCTTGCGCTACCGTTTCGGCGCTAATTTCTTTGGTTGGAACGACTTCTAACCATCTAGTGTGTCGGTCGATAATTGTAATGCAGTAATTGTAGTCTTCCGATGGTGGTAGTGGACCGATGATGTCAATATGTATGTGGTCGAATCTTGATGAGTTTTCAAATTCTCCAAGCGGGGTTATTGTGTGTCTGTTTACCTTTGATTTTTGGCATTGTATACAGTTTTTCACGTATTGAGTGATATCTGCATTCATACGCGACCAAAAATATCGTTTAGTGATTAAACGTTTAGTAGCGAGTACGCCAGGATGGCTGACGTCATGGATCGACTTAATAGCCGTTTCTCGATAGAGTCGAGGTAAGTAGGGTCTTGCGCATGGTGTCGATGTTTCACACGTTATCAGTTGATCCGATCCAGGAATGTTGATGATCTTGAAGGACAAATTTTCTTGATTTTTTAACTCCTCCAGTTCTTTGTCTTCGCTTTGAGCGGCGGCTAATTGTTGATAGTCGAATAGACTCGGCATTTTGATTTCGTTAATTCGTGAAAATGCGTCTGCTACTGAATTTTCTTCGCCTTGAATGTATTCTATTTTGTTGCAAAACTGCGCAATAAAATCTAGTTGTCGGATACGTCTTGGTGTGTCAGCTGTTGAATTTTTCTTGGTGAGAGCGAAAGTAAGTGGTTTGTGATCCGTTACGACTGTGAGTTCGCGCCCTTCGACCATGTACCGAAAATGCTTCAGTGCCATGTATATAGCTAGTAACTCGCGATCGTACGTACTGTAGCGTTTTTGAGTTTCGCTCAGGCCTTTTGAATAATAAGCCAATGGTTCAAGTTGATTGCTGACGAGTTGTTGCAATGCTGCTCCGACGCATGTACCAGATGCATCAGTCATCATAATTAGTGGCGCATTTTCATCAGGGTGATTTAATAATGTGCATTCCCTGATTTCTGTTTTGCACTTTTGATAAGCCTGGATCGCTTCTTCTGTCCATTCGATTTTGGTCTTGTCTTTTTTCTTTGAGTTGTGTAAATATTTGTTGAGTATAATTTGAGATTCGGCTGCTTTTGGTATACTGCTTCGGTAAAAATTTATAAAACCTAAGAAGCGTCGCAGTTCCTCGATAGTGGTTGGTTGTGGATATTCTGTGATGGCTCGTACCTTTTCTTCGTCCGGTTTGATGCCGTCACAGGTGATTTGGTATCCGAGAAACCTGAGTTGGTTTTTGCCGAATTCACATTTGTTTGTATTGATTGTGATTCCGTATTGATCTAGACGTTGAAATACCGATTCCAGATCTTTCTTATGGGAATCTATGTCTGTGGAAGCTATCAAAATGTCATCTAAGTAGCTGAAAGTGTTGTCGGTGCCTTTCATGACCTTATTGATAAATCTTTGGAAGCTTTGCGCACCGTTGCGTAATCCAAACATCATTTTTTTAAATTCAAAACTTCCAAAAGGTGTGGCGATTGTAGTTTTCTTAATGTCCTCCGGTGCGATTGGTATATGATGATAAGCTCGACGGATATCAATTTTTGAAAATACGGTTTTCCCCCTTAGTATATAAGTTAAGTCCAAAAGTCTTGGAATGGGGTATCGATCGGGCTCAGTGATGGCGTTTAGTCGCCGGTAATCTCCGCACGGTCTTAATTCGCCATTTTTTTTATTAACTAAATGCAAAGCATTTGCCCAGGGACTCGTGGAAGGTCTGCATATTCCGAGCTCTACCATACGCTCGAATTCTTGTTTGGCGGCTTTATATTTGGCGGGATTGAGTGGCCTTGCCTTTTCATAAACAGGTGGTCCGTTTGTGCAAATATGGTGTACGACGTTGTGCTTCGGAATGGACTTAAATGATTCCGGTTTGGTAATATCCGGATAACGTGCTAATATTCTGTGGTACGGATCTGTATTGTTGATTGTTTGAATGATCGGCGTGTGTTGATCATCCGAGGTTATTTGTGTAATCCTCGTTAAACTTGTGATCTTGTCTACCAACTTCCTACCGTGTAAATCAACCATTAGTTGGTTCTTGGCCAAGAAGTCAGCACCGATAATCGATCTTTGTACATCCGCTAAAATGAAAGTCCATTTAAATGGGCGTCGCAGCCCTAAATCAAGTGTGATAGTTTGTACGCCATACGTTGAAATTGTAGTCCCGTTGGCTGCGTAAAGGGTATAGTCTGATGTTTTTTTATTACGACCCTTGAATGCGAGAACCGATACGTCAGCCCCCGTATCGATTAAAAAACGTGTGCCACTTTGCAGATCGGTGACACAAAGGCGATGTGTTTGGTTGGCGTTGGCACCTGCGCTCGCCATCGTGGGTGCCGATTTTAGTTTTCCGACATCGTACATTTGTCATTGCCGCATTTTGATGCATTTTCGCCGTAAATATAATGATAGTAGCACTTGAAGTTAGCGTCACCGGGCTGAGCTGTTTGGCGGCGGTAGCGCTCTTGATTAGCGCTGCGTGAGCTCGACCGGGATCTCAAGTGTGCGGGCTGTCGGTCTGGGTTACGACGGGTGGTTTCGAGTTCATTGAACTTTTTGTTGAGTGCGGCGATGTCTTGCGTAATTTTTTGTAGTTGATTTTCAATGCCGGTATTAAATGAGCTAGTTGATGGCTTTGTTGCGCTATAGATTTCAGTAGTTGGGCGCACGGATTCCATAATTTTATCAGCAATAGTAGCTGTATCTTCTAATTTTATGTCGCACGCAGTAATCACGGCGCGTACGGCTTGCGGAAGCCGGGTTATCCATAGAATCTTTAGAGTATCTTCAGGTATCTTGCTTCTCCCTAACTCCTTCATTTTTCTCAGTAGCTGGGAGGGTTTCTGATCACCAAGTTCTATGTCATTTAGTAATTTATGAAGCTGTTTGGTCTCTGACTCTTCATATGCAGATATGAGTCTATTTTTGATCGCTTCGTATTTGTTTGTCGCGGGCGGATTCTCGAGGATGTCGCTAACCTGCCCTAGCTCATCCCTACCTAGTTTAGCTATAACTAGTTGATATGTGTGGAGGTCACCTGGTTTTTGTGGTGTGACGATGGCCTCGAAGTGATGAAACCACAGGCGCGGCTTGGTGGTCCAGAACTCGGAGATCCTGGAGTTCACCGTTATAGCGTTGGCTGCAGATTCGGTGGTTGCAGGGATGGGCGCTGGTGTTTGAGGTTGATGCGCGCTGGCGGTGGTGTGAGTCTCGGGCTCCATCGTAATGAATGGAATATATGGTCACAGCACGTAATGTTTTTTAAATAACCACCACTAAAGTCACTTTTTCACAAAAGGTCGCGGAAAGTTATAAAAAAGAAAGTTGTCGGGGTCACCACTTTAGGATTCGCGTAGTCACTACTTTAGGATTTATGTTTATTTCGTAGTGATCAAACCCTAAATTGAATTGATTAAGTAATTAGGTTCGATAAATTAAAAACCGAATATTTGATACTGATGTATTTACCGTACCGCGTTTGAACCGAGACTCAATTATATTGTGAGCTTTTACAAGAGCTGTACAGATTGACTTATAGTTAGTATTAGAGTATAATGACGTATTGAGTTACAGCTTATTAAATAGTAATTAAACACATTATGTAGTGTATGCTACACCGTATATGAATTCAGTAACGGCAACTGACCATGCGTATTTTTTATGGTGTTTAAAATTTGACCGTGTTTACGCCGATTCACCCTAGTATCTAGAAATAGACTGACCTCACTGTGTCTGCCCTAATTATGAAATCATGATATACCTATATGTATAAAATAATGACAATAAATGTTATCTTTCAATTATTGTTATTTCCTTAGGTCTTAAGTGATGTATGACTTCAGGTTCACAGGGAAATCTGATGGTTAGAAATAAATCTATTTGGTTGCTTTTGTCAAGCGTAATCTTTTATTTTAGTTGGTAGCACTGTTTGCTTGCTTGCTTTCTTAACCTTGGCAAATTCGCATCTTTCTTTGCATCTGCCCAGTTTTTCTAGTTTTGGAAATGAAAATATCTTTTTCTGTGTGAAGTAATTGATCCAATAGATAAAACGGTTTAACATTACGATAGATAGGTATAAATGTAGTTGCCTGATGTTACAAGAAATAATGTTTTGATAAATAATTAAGAGTTGGAAACTGCTGTTGGTTACGAAGACGAACGCTCGCTTTCGTTTCTTCGACTCCGGCTGCGGTAAAATTGTTTATTGCTAGTGGTGATTAGTAGCAGCAACATGTCTGCTGGACGGAGAAAACCACCGCCACCTGGTTTCAACTTTAAACCGCCAGAAGAACAAGTTGTGTAAGTGCCTGTTTTTTGAAGCATTTTTGAAATATCTCTGATCGCCTCTTGCTATGACCATATCTTGAGGAATAAACTTTTACCTACTGAATGAAAACATGTCAAACAAAAGAAAATTTAGTTTTCTAGTCGGTACGGTATATCCTTGTGTAGCTGTTACGAAACGTTTTTCTTCTCAGGACGCCACCAGCAAATTTGGACAAGCAGACTACAATCACTGTGGATGACAAGACATTTACAGTTCATGCTGACGACCTGGTGAAAATATGTGACCTTGGCCGTGGGGCTTACGGGATTGTTGAAAAGATGCGTCACATTCCCAGCGATACTGTCATGGCTGTAAAGGTATGAATTTTCGGGTTTTCTATATAAAACTGAGTATGATAAATGGAATATCCATGCACTTACACAACACTACAGTTTTCTTGTTCACCCAATTATAAAAGTTTATTTTTACAGAGGATCACGGCAACATTCAACAGCAGCCAATCCTCAGAGCTTAAACGTCTGCTCATGGATCTAGATGTGTCCATGAGAGCTAGTGCCTGCCCATATACAGTCCACTTCTATGGCGCTATGTTCAGAGAAGGGGATGTCTGGATCTGCATGGAAGTCATGGACATGAGCCTGGATAAGTTCTACACTAAAGTGCACAAAAACAACCGCACCATACCAGAGAATATTCTGGGAAAGATCGCCTTTTCAGTTGTCAGTGCTCTGCATTACCTCCACTCAAAGCTGAAAGTTATCCATCGAGATGTGAAACCTTCAAACATACTGATCAACAGAAAAGGAGAGGTCAAAATGTGTGATTTCGGTATCTCTGGGTACCTTGTGGATTCTGTAGCTAAGACAATTGATGCTGGATGTAAACCCTACATGGCGCCTGAGAGAATTGATCCTATGGGCAACCCGGGACAGTATGATATACGCAGCGATGTATGGTCTCTAGGGATATCAATGATTGAGCTGGCCACTGGGCAGTTTCCTTATCAAACCTGGGGCACACCATTTGAACAATTGAAACAAGTTGTCAAAGATGATCCTCCCAGATTACCTTCAGGTCAATTTTCCCCGGAGTTTGAAGACTTAATTGTTAAATGCCTGCAAAAAGACTTCAAGGAAAGGCCTAACTACGATGCCCTGTTAGCTCATAAGTTCTGTACGGAGCATAGTGAAAGAGACACTGATGTCGCATCATTTGTCCAAGAAATATTAGACTTACCAGATGACTCTTAGTAATGGTACTCCATATACATTATGTGCCTTTAAGTACAATGTTTAGTTTACTAACCAATATTGTAAAATATTATAAAGTGAATAATTTTAAATATGTTATAACATAATTAAATTGATGTATGTCATACGTAACTAATGTTGGCAATAAGAGCCTTTGGCGCATCGCGCAACTACGTACGAGCGTTGACGCGTTTATAAGCATGTATAAGCGCGAGCCGCGAGAGACCGTGTACGCGCGTTCGTCTTGAGATGCGCGAAATGAAATGGGCGTCTGCCAGAATGACCGTATGCGTGCTAAAACTAGTTTGGAATCGCCGTATTTCATTGGTGCGGATTTCTCAATTTACGCAATGTAAGGCAGAAATATAGGTATTTCTGGGATTGAGGATCCGATTTGTGTCATAAAAGAGTGTAAGTAACAATACTGAAGATTAACCGATTACATAATGGTTGACTAGATACTAATACTATCTGTTGCATCACAAGTTAATTTAGTCTTAATAAACATACATAATATTTGTTTTCATTTTGGTTTTTTTTTCGCTTTTTCAGCCGTCAGGCGTTCAGGCTTTTACAAATATCACTCAAACGCGCACGTAAAAAAAATGGTTAAATATATGTAGGTAAGAGCTTTTTGGAGGGCTAAATAGAAGAAAAAAACAATACTTTTTTATTATTTTTTAAATAATATTTATTTAAAATCATCAAAACATTAAACTAGATAAGAATAAATAAGTACAAAATACGACACGATAAGTACTTTGTCATTTTCCCTTACAATAAAACTTGCTACAATAGTAATGTCAGTAAGACTAACAGTATTAAAAAATTTAAGGATTCAAGATCGACACAGCCAGAAAATGTAAGTTACTTTAAGTTGTAACCATAGTTAATCTTTACTACATATAAATAAAAAAACCACCTACTTGGAGGTACATAATTCAGAGAAATTATATCAATAGCTGCCAGATACAAACCTGTTTTAAGAAAGGATCAAAATTAGTAAGTGTCCATAATAATAAAATTTGTTTTTATTATAAAATAAAAAAGTTAGTATAAGCACCAACATTTAAAATCTTATTAGTAAAACACTGAAAAAATGCCACATATTACAGTCAAGATTATTAGATGGGTTAAGTCAATTTAAAAGCTTATTTTGGTAGGCTCACGTGGTTAAAATGATTAGTTTTATATAGCTAACCTAAAGCTACAAACATTAAATTACTATGTGTAATTGACTAGATAGCGAGGCCGATTTGCGAGTTAGAACGGCGAGTTCATTCCCAGTTTCGTGCCGAAGTCCAGTCTCGCGCGCCGTTGGTTGCGCACGTCCGCTCTGAGAAGAAAAACACGAATAAGCACTTAACCTAATAAAAGTTCGACCTAGCGAGCAAAGGGAGCCGAAGTTGCGTAGTCATTTATATTCCAATTTTATAGTCATTTCAATTCATAGAATTAGAAAACCAGCTCGATTTGACTAGCGAGCAAAAAGAGCCGCTCCAGATTAAAAGTTCTGTGATCCAAGTCGCTTTTACTCATTCATTTGACATTTACAGCACCTTAGCATAGATATACTTCCCGATTTAATGATGTATTTATTTATTTGTTGGATATTCAAATTCACGAAGGAGTGTGGGTGTCAAGAG
Organism: Lobophora halterata; assembly: GCA_932526365.1. Lineage (NCBI taxonomy): Eukaryota > Metazoa > Arthropoda > Insecta > Lepidoptera > Geometridae > Lobophora > Lobophora halterata. The sequence continues at coordinate 9,145,379 of OW052012.1, forward strand.
TGTGAGTGAGTGGAAGTATTTGTGTGTAGGTGAGGGTGTATGCCTGAAAAAATATAAATAAATTAATAAGGGGCTTTTAAAAAACCTCCCGTTTTTTCGTATGATAGAGTTCTGAGCCAGGATATGTATGTCATATGACGTCACTCACTTGATCTCCTGCCACTTAATCAGTTCGACGAGCACGAACACGGCGAGCAGAGCGAGTGCATAGGCGGCGACGAGCGCGGGCGGCACGCGCCACGCCAGCGAGCACACGCCCCACGCGTCACAGTACCCGTAGCTGCCGGAAACCATCACGCCGCTGAAGATACTTTGCATTACTATTCTGAAAAAAAAGCGAGCTGTTTGTATATTGCTCATGATATTGTTGCCTGGATGAAATCGCTTTTAGCGATAAGGTAGCCCATTGTAGCCTCTATTGTTTTTGGTTACCTATTTTATTTTTAAGCTTCCTTTTTATAATGTACTAGCTGGTGCCCGCGACTTCCTTTTCGCAGGTATCTTTATAAATTGTAGCCTATGTTTTATTCTGATGTATAAGATATATTATTGTAAAGTTTCATTAAAATCCATTCAGTAGTTTTTACGTGAAATAGTAACAAACATCCATCCATACTTACGAACTTTCGCGTTTATAATATTAGTAGGATGTTTCCTCGGGGTGTACAATGAAGTGTTAATATCTAACTATCTATTGTTGAAAAACTAGGGAAGTACGCTACGCTTGTATGGCAAGCCATAGTTACAAATAGAACCGCAGAAATAATTAAAAATAGGCGAGTAAGTGAAGAGTGTTCGCTACAATGAAGAAAATTGTGAATGTGTAAATGATTTACTTACAAAGCCACTACAGTGCCGCACCACACTCGATTCGACCAAAAGCCTCTCTGCCATATCGAGGATTGTCGGTGGATAAAAGACATCGATATAATTACTGAAACAAATATTAGCTATCTGTAAAACACAACAATGAATAAACTCCTTATATTGAAATGTACATTCAAATAGGTATAGATGTCGTGGTCGGATCATTGAATTGGCCATTTCACGAAATAGCTCTTACATGAAATGACCAGCTAAAATTGGCCATATCGTTCGAACGTCAACGTTTGATGATATGGCCATCCACGTTTGGCCGTATCATAAATGTAGGGTTTCCATGATATCAATGAACAACCCGATTAAAGAAAACTATCTAAGGCAAATAAAAGTCTTCTCCTTATAGTGTCACTAATTGTTTCGAATCAGAATGTTTAATAACCGATAATGTTTCGTAATGTCTATGTGTGTATGTTCTAAACTGATAAATTTATTAATAATAATTATAATCATATCTGATACTCAAATTGTAATTTTGTTTTGTGTTTGTACGCGAATATTTTGTATGCCAGTTCTTGGTGAGACATGTATGTACATACTCTGTTACTTACTATCTAACCTACCGTGTTTCGTGCAAAATAAAAATCTTTATCTTTATCAGTGTGGTGAATGGATTTTAAGTGCGCTTCGAAGGGGCTCCTTTTGTCGAACATTTTAGGTTCTATGACATGCCGGTTTTCTCACGATGTTTTCTCAGTATAAAAGTTAGGTGACGGTAGGTGATGGTTTTTTTTTGCCCTCCTCAAATGCCCAATTCAATGATCATGATTTGGCATTAAAACTGATTGGAACTAACTCAAGTGCGAAGTAATAAGCGCCAGCATGATATGTTGCGTCAGATAAAAGGCATCGTAGAAATCGTCGCCCCAGCCGTGCCAGCTCTTCTGCGTTAGGTCGTGGCTCGCTGAGAAGTTGCCCACATTGACGGGGTACACGAGCCAACAGGCCGTGGCGTTCGTCGCTGCAGATATCTGCTCGCAGAAACTACGCAGCGTATACCAGTAGAGGACTAGGATTGATATTACGGACGGAAGGAACTTGCACGCGTAGCACCAAAATATAAATAACGCCATCTGTGGAAAAAAAACCTTTATTGTATTTTTCGCATTAGTTGAAGCGAGCCGCTTCGTATTGGTCGAACTAGCAAGCAAAGCGAGCTACGAACATGCGCAACTTCCGGCTAGATGAAGTGACAAGCACACTAGCTGTAGCCCCACTAGCCATCCCCACTAGAAGGGATTTTGGAAAAAAATCCTGAAACCAACCGCAGTTGCACTAGCCATCCCCACTAATGGGGATATCGGGAATAACCTGCTGTAGCAACTGGAAGAGAGCTGCCTTATACATATAATAGATAACGGTATACTAAGCGACTAACGAGTTGTCCTCTGGCGAAACACGTATCAAAGATGCGCAAAACCAATTGGACCTCAGAATTGCGTTTTGCGCATCTTTCTCACGTGGTAATAAAGATATTTTATTTGTCAGAAAAACGTTAGGTAAGATGTTAAACATGTTAACAGTACAAATGTATGTTTCACCAGGAACGGGTATACAAATATTACATTACTTATTAAATTTATTTTTTTAACGTAGCATAGCACATCTCTGATGGAAAAGCACCCTTATACTTCTGTGACCTTACTATACACACCTGAGCGTTGATCCGCGTGTGTTGCCTCGTGCCGGCGCGCTGCATGACGCACGGCTCGAGCGGCGCGAAGGCGAGCGCGTGCGCCAGCAGCGGACACACCACGACGCTGCACCACACGGCGCCGCCCGCGCTCAGCAGCACCGGCAGAAAGCTGCATAGTGAACCCACCTGTGCAACACATAAGTCGCGGTATAGGATGGCGTCGAAAAATCCTAACTTTGTTGTGTTGTGTTAATTGTTTAATGTGTAGCAGCATCCCGCCACTACCATATCACGCATCATCTCTCTTCGGCGGCGTCTCTTTCTAACTGACGTGCAACTTTTTTTTTTTTTTTTTTTTTTTCGGATGGACGTTTAATGCAGTTAGCCGCAGATGGCTGTTACTGCGTCACCGGACTCTCGGCGAGCGCAGATGGCGCTCTGCCTTAAAATTTAGGTTGGGGCAAACAGCACAAGGGTACCCAACGGTGGGTCGAACCTCGGCTTGGACTGTTGCCAGGGGGATGATTGGACTATTGACCCAAGACACCGTTAGGAATCGAACCTAACGATGTAGAGGGCCTGTAAGAGAGATTCCGACCACGCCGGCGCGGTCGGTAAGCGAATTGTGGAGTGTTACGTCTGTCGCGAGATGACTGCATTTCCGCCACCGGATTGGCGGCGGTGATGTCGTCATCTGGGTCGCCTAGAATATGTTTAGGCCTACGGAGGGATTTGACTACTGGCGGGTCTTTAGGATAGTCGGGGCCGTTCGAAATGAGAGGATTCGGATGGTGGGGCGCGAGGTCATAATGCCGCCGGGCGGCGCGCTTCATGAAGTGAACAACGGACTCGAGATCGAAATCGCGGTGGAGGTCTATATTTCGCATATAGCGTGGGGCTCCTGAAATTCTGCGCAAAAATATGCTTTGCACAGCTTGTAAACGAACTACGTGACGCGTATGACAAAACACCACGGAAGCGTATGTCAATATAGGACGAATGCAAGCTTTGTAAAGGGTCAACTTATTTCTAAGTGACATTTTACTCTTCTTGCATATGAGGTAGTTAAGGCGACCCATGATAAATTTAGCACGGTTCACCACGTTACGGATGTGAGGCTGGAAGGTTAAGCGTTGATCGAGCGTCACGCCAAGGTACTTGGCGGCCGCTACCCATGGAATGGGTTGATCAAAAAGCGTAAGCGGTTGGGATTGGCATCTTCGGTCCTTCCTAGAAAAGTACACTGCTGCACTCTTCGTTGGATTGACCTCAATACGCCATTTGCGGAACCAAGCGCCAAGCGCCTTAAGGGCGGCTTGGAGTCGAATGCATGCGCGTTTGGGATTAGGATTGGATGCGTAAAGCGCGGTATCGTCGGCAAAAAGGGCCAACTCTACCTGCGGCGTGCGAGGGATGTCACTAGTATAAAGCGTAAATAGAAGCGGTGCTAGAACGGAGCCTTGCGGGACTCCGGCCCTGATGGGGCGAGGGGAAGAAAGCTTCCCCTCCACGCGGTATTGAAAGCTGCGACCAGATAGAAAGTCTCGTAAGATGAGCACGAGCCTATCAGGGACACCAAGTTGGGATAGCTTGTAAATCAAGCCATTGTGCCAGACCTTGTCGAAAGCTTTCGCTACATCGAGAAAGACAGCGCCGGTACCGGAAGGGTAAACGGCGTGCATATGAGTCAGTATGTGCTCCGTGATGCGGAGCACCTGCTGAGGGCACGAATGTCTGGCTCGAAAGCCAAACTGTTCGTCAGGGAGGAGGTTATGATCGTTAACATGGGACCAGAGACGTCTCAGAAGGAGGCGCTCGTAGATTTTCCCAAGAGCACTAAGGAGACTAACGGGGCGATAACTGCTGGGCTCAGTTGCCTTCTTGCCCGGTTTGGGGATGCCAATAACAGTGGCCTCCTTCCAGGCGTCAGGAAAAGAGCAATTGGACATAGCCGCATTGAAGATGCTGACTAGCAAGTAAATGAGAGCGGTAGAAAAGAGTTTTAGAACTCTGTTGCTAATTCCATCGGCACCAGGCGATTTCTTCGGGCGAAGGCCCTTGATAATCTCAATAACCTCGGCCGCCTTGATGAGGGGCAGAGGCGGAGCCGATGGAGGGTTTGAAGCTAAACGCGAGACTTCACTGTCCACCGTACGGACGTGGACAGGATCAACAGGTTGAGTGCTAGGAGAGCACTGGGATTCGAGGCTTTCGGCCAGGCAATTGGCCTTTTCCTCGTCATCAAAGGCAGGGGGTAGGTTGGGACGGGTGAGGGGAGGCATAATGGAAGTGGCATCCGCCTTCATTGATCGCGCTAGTCCCCAGTAAGCCTGGTGATGAGGCGTTATCTCCGAAAGCAGATTGTCCCACTCATTATTGCGGTGGTCAAGGATACGACGCTTCACCTGACGGTGAAGGCAGCGCATGAGGGATTTGTTCGCATCAGAAGGATACGAACTATAGCGTCGGGTCGCTGCGTTCGCCTCCGTGATCAGCCTCCTCACGTCGTCTGGCAGGGTCCAACGGCGCTCAGGCACCGCGGGGACCTGTTTCGACGATTTGCTTACGGAAGCTGTGACATGGCTGGTCAAGGCGGCGATCGCAACGGTGACGTCGTCAGGGGATTGGATGTCCTCGGGAATCCTATCGAGATCGGGAGAGTGGATCAACTTGAGAGAATTCTCTAGTTTACGCCACTCAACCACGGTCTTGGTAGGCGGGGAGAGGTCGGGGAGAGGGCCTAGCTGGAGGAGCACGGGCCGGTGATCAGAGTCTAGCTCATGAATCGTTTCTATAGAGCGCAACCGTAGGGTCACGTTCTTCAGCAACACGATGACGTGCAACTCCGGGACGAACAAATATTTATACCTTCGTATTAACTCTCGAATATTCTAGGACAGCCTCGACCAATGACAGAGCAAGAACAGGATAGACACAGCAAGAGCGAAATAGATATACGTTTTACTCAATCACATAACATACTAACGCCGGCCTAAAATGTACGATTTTATAGCGCATTTTTCTGAATAAAGCACCATTTGGTTCATACAAATCGAAGAAGTTGTTTAAGTGAAAATCTCCTGAACTCAAGATAGGAAAGTGTTATTGCATCCAGACAACGGATCTCTCTCACTCCCTACAAATGAATAACGGCACATGCCAATTACACATATAATTAATAAGGTCGTAATACACATCAAATTAAATACAGTCAATATAGTACACTTACAATCAAATTATTAAAATACATATTATGTCAGCAATTAATCATTAATTTTGTATTATTGTATGTATGTAAGTTAGTCTGTAAGGTATATATTTCTATGAGCCTATTGCATTTCTGTTATATTGTTGCCTGAAATAGATGGTTATTATTATTATTATAAGTGCTCATTTTCCATCGCTCGACAGAAAACGCGTTCGAAGTGCGCTTTCAAACTTTTTAAACTAAGAACAAAATTAGTTAAGAACTCGTGTTTTTCTAGAACTCAGAATGGTCATAAATTAAGTGGCTTTGTTGCATTGCATCCTACAAACTTGTCTTAGAAGTTACAGAAATAGCCGCCAAAATGGTGCGGCTCTCTTCGCTCGCCACGATACGATGTAGGTATAGTGTGCTAGTAGTAACATACACATAACAGTAAAATTAATACAAAAATGTAACGCTTCACATTTAAGTATATGTCATGTAAGATTTCTTTCTGAAAAAATAATTATTTTTGTCATACATATTTACCTGCAACAGTGCAATGAAGCAAACGCTACACATCCAGAACTGCGTACTATTCCACACACACATCATGAAGTGGCGCGACATCGTTATCAACGTGAACAGCGAAACGTCGGCGTCGCGCGTCATCTGAAACCAGCAAATCACGGGAATCAAAAAAGTTTTTGCAAAATCATACTATTTCTTCTTATTGTGTTACTATTTCTTTCGAACCAGGGTGGTGAAAGGATTTCAAGAGGCTCTTTTCGTGGAATTATTCCCATCTGTCACCCTTCTCTGTCCCCTTAGGGTGACAGATGGGCCAAAAGTGACCGTAAACATCATCAAGTCCCAAAAGATAAGCGTGCTACATCGTCGACCACATCGTCACTTACCATCAGGTGAGATGGTGGTCAAGCGCAAGTCTATAAATAGTAAAAAAAAGAGTAAAATATGCAATGTCATTTAATTCGACGACATATTTTTTTACAGTTACTTGGATTTAAAAACTAAACCTACTGAACCAATTTTGATAAAATATGGGACGAATCTGAGAGTAATCTTTTCAACCGAAATCGAATCATTTTCCTAAATGTTAAAATACGAACACTAAAAAAACAATAGATTCAAATTAGTTCCACTAACAGATCAATTCAATCAACGCATATAAATCACAATGTTTTCGCTAACAAACAAAATTCAACATCATTATTTTTAACCAAAATAATAATTGAATCGGACGAGACATATATTATTTACTAGCTGGTGCCCGCGACTTCGTCTGCGCAGCTATCTTTATAAATTGTAGCCTATGTGTTATTCTGATGTATAAGCTATATTATTGTAAAGTTTCAATAAAATCCATTCGGTAGTTTTTACGTGAAAGAGGAACAAACATCCATCCATCCATCCATCCATCCTCACAAACTTTCGCGTTTATAATATTAGTAGGATCTAAAAACATGACATTAATAACATAAGAGCATGCGTCACGTATAAAAATATCACAAAAGTTAAAAGACGCGGACAACACAAAACTCTTTTTCTCTTAGCAATAAATAAGCAAATACTACATACAAATCATAAGTAAGCAAAAGTTTATGAGAATGGATGGATGTTTGTTGCCATCACGCCAAAACTGCGGAAGCGATTCGGATGGCAGCGGCAAACATTATTGGTGACAAACAATTTTAAACATTATCTACATACCTATAAGACCAGTATTGCAGGGCCGCTGATAAACCGCGCGCGGCCGGTCGCGGCCAATAACGGTCTCTCAGCGGTCCTTCAATACTGATCTTAATAATAAGGTAGATAATGTTTAAAATTGTTTGACACTGAAAATGCTCTGCCAGTCACTGCCATCCCAGTGGGAATTGAGCCTAACGCAGTCAGGAAGGACATAGGCTAAAATTCTCTATTCGTGGTATCATCCGGGTATACCACGAACAGAGAAAATAAATGTTTTACGATTAGGGGGCGTCCATAAATTACGTGAGGTGTTTAAGGGGGGGAGGGGGTCGAGTCAAATCTCATCTAATCTTACGTTGGAGAGAGGGGGGGTCTCGGCAAATATCACGCAATTTTTTTTCTGTTTGAAGCAAAAAAAAAATATACCACTTTGGTCCATTTAATCCAGATTGTACATGCTTAAGATTTAATCTTAAGTCCTTTCTTTAAATTGTAATAACAATCCAACGCGTTTACGTAAGAAACCCACATTCTGAAAAATCTCACGTGAGATTGGGGGATGGGGGAGGGGATTGGATAAAATCTCACGACATCTCACCAGAGGGGGAGGGAGGGACAGAAAATTTAAAAAAAAAACCTCACGTAATTTATGGACGCCCCCTTACGGTGTAATCCACCAATCTGGATCCGCGTGATGGATTAGGAACACAGAATTAGAACCCATTCGCTCTTCTAGCCAAGAGTAGGCCTGAGTTCAGCAGTAGGGAACATTATACGCTGAATATGAAGCGATTTGTTCTTTTCTCGTATTTTCCGCGTAAAACATACCTGTTGTCTGCAGTAGCTGGTATAAGGCTGGTTTTGCCACTTATTTTGTAGCTACGAGCAGCGTGTAACAACATTAATATCACCAAAATTAAAATCTCTATATATAAAAGGCTTAGCTCGGACCGACTGACTGAGTGACTGACAGACAGCTTACAGGCTATACCAGTGGTCGTAGAGACTTGAAACGTGAAGGATGTGAATAATGTTTTGATCCTTAAAACAACGCCATCTAGATCCAAACTAATCAATGTTTGTTCTATTCCATAGTGGAAAGTTACAAATTTATTAGATAACTGATAAAGTACTTCTACAAGAACTTTTTTCTATGTAAATAGGATAATATAATAACTCCTTGACTCAGGACTAATACTGATGTTCAGTTTGTCTTGAAGTGGGTATCGAGCCCGCGACGCCGGCGTAGCAGTTAAACATTTCCATCCGTGTCGGTTATACAATTATACATATTTGAAAAAAATAACGGACTCCGCACACTAAGCAACTTTAGTTGCCACAACTGTCAACTTTACATAAGTTTTCGCCATTTGCAGCAACAAAAAGCTTGCTTTTTACGGTTGCCCGTATTTATATGAAAACCGCCTAAATGGCCAAGATACGAGGCTAGTTTTTCAAGCCAGGATAGCAAGATAAGTGATGGTAAGCTAGCAAGCTAGCGGCTACAGGCGGCAGAACTAGCATCATTTCTAGACTATCGAAGTATCTCGGGCCTAACCTGTTGCATGTTGCCGCAACTAGTTGCTCTGTGTGCTTAGTCCCTGAGAATATTCTACAATCTTAAAGAAGTAAAACACTTAATACTAGAATCGTTTCATTCAAAATTGAGTCTTACCGACAAGGAGCAAGGCACAGAGTTGAGTGAACGCGCGAGGTCGATGGGTCCCACGCACGAGTCTGGCACTTTGTAAGGGGGCATTTTTTGGCACAACACTGGATATAGAGGCTCAACCGCCACGCTAAAAGAAATAAAAAGTTATATTGAAATTTAACTCCCCCTCTAAAGCATGCACGAAGTTAAACTTTACGCGCATGAGAAGTGAAAAAAGTTTTTAAAAACTAGACTATTCTGTTGGCACCAAACTTAACCTAAAAGGCGGATAAAGGCATACATTTCATATGACACCATTCGTACTTGTCAGTGTCAGACGTTCAGTGATGTTCCGTACACATGACGGAAAAGTACGGTACAGAACGTGCCGGCACTGTTGTGTGCGGATAGGCCATAAACAAAGAACTTGTATACTATGTATCTAGAATGCCGACTCATACGAAAACTGCGAGCCGAAAGAGCTAGAACCAGTAAGGAGTGTGTCTCGTTCTGTAGGGCGACCGAATTTTTGAACTTTGAATATTTAATTGAGACATAAACAAGCAACCAAGGGAAAATTCAATCTGCTCAATAAGCTATCAATGTTATATACATACGTTACTTTGCATTATTGTTTTAAAATTATATTATATATAGGTGCATTAAAATATCAACAAAATAGAGGGCGGTGCGCCGCATTCTAGTGAGGTATATCTGATTCAATGGTTTTAATACTGTTTCTTTCGAACAGTAATTATTATTCTCGGCAGTTAGGTACCTAACCTACATGACAGCGACTGTACTAAACCTTTCAAATGAATCTGAATAACATTTAGAGCAAATCGTCTAATTTCGAAAATTGTCCCACTTATTTCAAAAATTATGGCCATGTTAATTTTTATTGTATGCTGGCAACTGTGTGAACGAGACACACTCCTTAACGAGGGGGTCTCTATCAAGCATTAAAATCCTTATATTTAGATTTAATTAAAAAAGAACTTTATTTCCAAGTCATAAGGTTCAGAATTTTTAATCCTTAAATAAAACAAAATGGCGTGTTAGCTCTCTAGATACATAGTATAAAAGCTCTTTGGCCATAAAGCTTTCTGCCCGTATTATTGTATGTCTACCATTACAGTGCTTGGACCGTGTCAGGCAAAAAACTATTTTTTGTATTGACAAGTATGACACTATACCCACTACACCGAAAGATATTGGCTAGATTCTTTAGGAGGGCTAGCTGTAGTAGGTATAAGCAATATTCCAGAAAGGATTTTTTTTTCAGGAAAGTGTAAAGTTATTGTTAATGAGAAAAAAAATGAAAGTTGTTACCTTGCATCCGCTTGCATGAAAATCTCCATGTTTGAGCAGTTGGCAGCCGATCCCATCACGCATACAACCTCGCCATAATCCTAAAAAAAAACCATTGTATTTATTTTAAAATCAATATTTTGAATGTGTTATCTATTTTAACGTGACGGAAGCTACGCTACATCGATCCTTCGGTCGAAGATCTAAATGAAAGTCACATTTTTATAATCTCCGAAGAAAAGCACTGCCATGTATTTCAGTTTACTAAATTCAATGTTTAAGCAGGTAAAGAGCGGGATTGAAAATGTACGTTTAACGTTGCTTGGCATAAGAAAATCAAAAATGATGTACCCCCCCGATGGTGCTGCCTCTGATGGATTTTTTTGGAGTCTTCAGAGGAAAATGGCTAATAGACCGCGGATGTTCTCGATGTCGCGCGGCAACTTTGCCTGTTTATTTATTTAATATTTTATAGTACTCACACTTGTAGTAAAAATATCTGTTCCATACGTTATAGATAGACAAGTATCATAGATAAGTATATAAGACCTGCATAATCTGTATCATCTCCCGCACGGAGGCCGCTTCGCAGTCCGTGAACAGAGACACGAGGAGCGGCACGTTGTCCACTTGCTCGATGTGAGGGCGGATGTTCTCGATGCCGCGCGGCAACTTCGCCTGTTCCATACATTTATAGATAGATAGAAAATGTTCATTCGCCCGAGTAATAATGCAAACAGATATAAGATTAACAGAGTGCAATAAGAATACTCGCTCTTGAAAATAAAAACAATTTATTTAATACTTTATTGCACACACTTAAAAGTAGTACAAAAGGAGGACTTAATGCTAAAGCATTTTCTACCAGTCAACCAGTTGATGGTAGAAAAAAGAAAAACTGGCGTACAACTTAAATGCTAATTAACTAAATATGTATATATTTAATATAAAAATACTAAATAATTATGTATTTATATATATATTTATAATTAAAAATGACTAAATAAATAATATATTTACATATATTATAATAATTATATATTATGTACATACATATATTATTTCGTGGATTTTAAATAGTGTTCACGGACTAATCTTTTGAAAGCTGGTTTGGTGGGTACCATTTTAATACTGAGAGGTAGAGAATTCCACAGGCCCACTGCAGCAACTTCAAAAGAGTTTCCTCGAAATGCTGTAGAATATTTGGGTATCTGTAGGCAAATAGTATTAGAGGATCTGAGATTGCGGTCATGGGTGTCGGACATATAACTAAACATCTCTTTTAAGTACTGCGGAGAGTTGGGATCCTTCAAAACTGAAAACAGGAGACACAAAGTTCTCAAATTTCTTTTCCCTGATCTTTAGCCACTTTAGTTTTTGACGGTACTCAGACACATGGTCATATTTACGGAGACCGTATATAAACCGGATACAGGTGTTGAGCAGCCGATCAAGCTTGTTTAGGTGATCAGCTGAAAGATCAAGAAACGCCACATCGGCGTAATCAAGGATGGGAATGAGAAGAGTGTTCACCAAAGAAATTTTAGTTTTTACAGGTAGAAAGTTTTTAAACCTGATGATAGTATGGAAACTAGCAAAGAATTTACGTGAGATCTCTTTCACATGCGCTTCCCACTTGAGATTTATGTCGATGAGTATGCCCAGATTTTTGACGACTGGTGAGAAGGGAATGACGATGCTGTTAAATTTTAAGGGAGGCAGACTTGAGATATCAACCTTGGCCAACTGGCGGGAGCTTCCAATAATAGTAGCCTGGCATTTATTCGGGTTCGCGCTGATGCCATAACTGAGAGACCAAGACTGAAGCTGACAAAGGTCATTGTTAAGCGCTGCAATTGAATTATCTAAGTTATTCGAGTCAACGTGGTGGTATAGTTGAAGGTCGTCAGCGTAGAAATGATAACGACATTGAAAAAGGGATGAGAGCATGTTAATAAACAAGGAGAATAACAAAGGAGAAAGGATACCACCTTGAGGGACACCACAATTATGATTTTTAAAATATTTAGACATAACATATGCAAAAGAAATTAATCTTTTTCATTGAAAAAAAGTAGCAGTTCTTCTACCAGGTATCGATAATACTACTTGGCATATCTTCTAAGTAAACTTCTTTTTACTACGGATACAAAATTATAATCAAAAGTTAAAATTCCCATTCAACACTTTTTGCCCCTTCTTCCTCTCGTGATGAGTTAGTAGAGGATGCTATAATGAAGTATAGACACTCACTCGGTTGCTCATGTCGAAGTTGACGGGCGCCGAGTGGTCGGTGGAGTCAGTGAGACAGGACAACGAGCGACACCCGTCGACTGGCGACTCCGCCCCTTCCTCCTCTTCCTCGTCTAGTAACGAATCAGCGGATGGATGGGCCGTCGCAACGCTACCCCGCTGTGAATAAGGCACTTGTAATTAAGCATCATACTTAAGGGGAATCCTCAAGGCAAATTCCCATACAAATTTTTTCGGACAAATACTCAAAATGTACGGCGTATTATAGTAATTTCTTCACACTATTCGATTTTATACGTGTTTAAGATCTTTACGATGCAGTTTCATTGCGCCAACAACGATAAGAGACTCTTAATATGCCTAAAGAATTCCTAGTTACCTTGAGTCCAGTGTGCGTTGTGATAGAATGTCTAGCCTTCTTGATCTCGCTGTCAAACTTTACAGTTGTGTGATCCACATTGATAGCGCCTGGTGCGGACATCGACAGCGCTTTGGACGATTTCATGCCCTTGCTAAACACAAATAGACATTTGAACTCTTGATAAAACAGCTGCCGTTCCTACAATGCAGTGAATAAACTTCAAACTTCTATAAATTATAAGGCTGTTTTACGCTCTTTTTAATTTTCCATTCCTTTCAATCACTTGGGAACAAACACTTTTTGGAGCGAGAAGAAATTCAATGATGAATAATAGGCGACCAATCTGTCACGCTCTAGCAAACGATGCTTCCAAGAGATAGAAAGGGTTAGAACATTTATCGGTAATCAAGAAAATCTTCGAGTTTTCAACGAGTCACAAACAATATCACATTGTAACTTGTTGGGAAAAATCCCAACGAGGCACAGTGATACTCGTTGGACTAAAAGATGCGGTACCGAATCCCAAATGCAAATACGTTTGGGTGAAGTTAGAAGTATTTCAAATCTCTGCATTGGGAAGACAGTGAATTCTGACTTCTGACGTCACAGGACTATCAACATTTTATAAGCGTTGAAGCATGCTCAATCAGGGACCATTCCTTTTGTGGACTAGTGATTTATGCTCGCTAATCTACAATGGTAGCACGTTTCTACAGTAGTTTGACCTATGAGCGCCATTTGAAAGAGAAATGCTAGCCGATACACATTTTTAATCTACATTCTAAACTTTAAATTTGAAGAAAAAAAACTAGCACTAGCTGTATCTATCGACTAAATCCATTACACTAACTACAGTGTTACAGTATTATTGAATTATATTGTGTAAGTGTTGAGTCTAACGATATTTCTGTCTAGCCATTTCTATTTCTACCAACTCCACAAAAGCAAGGTGTTATTTCAAACAGAACCTCTCAAATAGCACACAGAGCATGCAGCCTCGTGATTGGCCCAAGACTACGTCACTCACGACTAATCACGACACGAATATTCAGTCACGAGTCACGAATGGCCAATGAGAAGCTGTAGTTTTGAGCCATCGTACATCAAGCCAACGAACAATAGGAAAGATGACAAATTATTTTTAACATATAAAGTCAATATTTAGAGTATTGAGAGTATATCAGCGAAAGCAAAATATCGATATCTTTGGAACTAAAAAATATACAAACGTTTTAAATTGATGTATAGACAGAGGCTAGCATTACATAGAAGTGATCTTACTACTCAGAAAGAAAATTGCGAAGTACAAATCTTGCCGAGATACAATGCCAAGCTAACCCTGGTACATTGGTTGTATTTATTAACGAGAGAAAGATTTAAGAATTTAATCATTTATCAATCAATTTAGAAAAATCATCGAATTCGGTTCAGTAGTTTAGTTTTTAAATTAAATAACTGGAAAAATATTACATCCATGTCAACGAAATTGCGTATTTTGCTTTCCCTAAAGTTGTTTTTTTTTAATAATTCTACTTGATTCATTGTGTTTGTTAGACTGATATGCAGACAGAAATGAGAAGCGGTGGTTTGCTATAGAGCGAAAGAACAAACCTATAGAAGGCGAGTGCGGGCGAGGCATATGTTTCGGTGTGCCTAGCCTTGGCGGCCGCGGCCGACAGGGTTTGCGAGCACAGCGGCGAGCCGGCCTTGCTGTCGACAACACCCGAGTACACCCCACTGCCTTCTCCACTTATATCCCACCAACGGATTAACAGCCGAGATAGAGATAAAAACTTATGTGATCAACCACAATTTGTGTGGATTTAGCGGGAAATTGAGGAATGAAGAATTTATACTCTAAACACGTTTAACCCTCATTCGATAATATGGTACTAGGAATGTATTCTGTCACCGTGTTGCTGAAATGGGGACAGATAGAACTTTTTTGGCCCATTTGTCACCCTAGGCGGACATACCAGGGTGACAGATGGGAATAATTCCTAAAAAAATACATATTGTTTAGAAACAAAAAAAATAATAATTACAATATGTAGAGTTATACTGTGGTCGCGTCCGGCCGCGCGCCTTCTATCAGTGAGTCTGCAATACTGGTCTTATAAGTATGGAGCTAATGTTTAAAATAGTTTTACACTGAAAGTGCTCTACCGGTTGCTGCATTCCCAATTGGAATCGAGCCTTACTTTTCCCCCAACGTTGGTTCGAGATGTCACATACTTTGAATATTGTTTACCTTAGTCGTCATCCGTTAGTGGAATAGAAGTTGTTATTAAAGGATAAACCCATGTCGTTAAATGACTAATAGAATACATATTTAAACAACATTATGACCGCTAAAAATTTACGGTTGCGAAATCGATTTCAATTCTGTTTTAAGAATGATTCATATAAGGATTAGCATGTTTTCCTTTTACCAATGAGGTATTGTGCAGGTAAAAGGTTGTTATTGTAATTCCAAATTTATAATCGTGAATATTGTTATCCTTGTTTGTGTAACTTAATGAATACTTTAGGTAATTTGTGAAATATTTATTTAAGACTTGTTGACAACCCGCAACTTCGCGTTTCGAATCAACAAAATTCCTTTCCGCGCTTACACAACTTGACGAACTGCCCTTGAATCTGTCTTGTATCTTAGTACAGTGGTATAACCTGTACGTTGTCCGTCAGTCAGTCAGGACTTAGCCTTTTATAGATATTAATCCGTTATTACGAAACAACATTACAACGTTTGCATCGAGACCCTTGCATAGATTTTTCAACAGCTTTTCGATCCACCAATAGGAGAGTTTCATATTCCTGATTTTGATTTTGATTGGTTATTAAATATACACCTATATTACACCACACTGGTGTTTCTAACTGAGCAGATACTGTAAAAAAAATCTATGCTTGAATCAAGTTATGTTTCGGAATACGGGCCTAAATTAGAATAGACAATTTTGAACAAAATAAGTATAAATGAAGACTAAAAATCTAACATAGAAGATACATAGAATATAAAAATCTAACATCGAAGAGTCAGCTACACATCGAGATATAAAAAAAGAGTGCAACACCGAAACTACGCCTGAACCTACCTACATAGATAAAACATCGATAAACCACCGAAATATTAATAGTGCGATTTATTTTTGATGAATTAATGAAAATGTTAATGAATGTAAAAACCATTCCAATTATTAGAAAACTAGCTTCTGCCTGTAGCTTTGTCTGAGTGTTATTTGAGTAAACAGCAGCTATGTTAATTCAGGCTAACCGTTTTTTATCCTAAAACCGTAGGAGGCGCAATGAAAAGACTATGAGAAGTCAACAATTGAAACTAAACCTTAATACCTACGACATACAGCACACGGTAGCGGCCTCGACGGCCGGCGCGCGAGTCGCACGATTGCTCCGGTCGGCGACGCAACGTGCCCCGCAATTCCAACCGTATGTCATAGATAGTAAGGTTTACTTTAAATTGTCATCGTATCAGTCTCTTCGCCGCGCCTCCGTAGGTGTGGGCAGGGCCTGGCTTTTCAGTTAAGCTTAAAAACCAACATCACACACACTTTCATCTTTAGCATGATTTTATTTCAAGAGATTTTCCCATCATTGTTTATATTGGGAAAATCGCTTGGGATTTTTTCCCAATCTCTTTCGCTTATGTTAAGCATATAAAAAAAATATATACTAAAACACTTCGTGAGCTTGTAGTAACAAATTTATACTCAGTCAATTCATATCTTCAAAATTGTACGCGACGCGCGGGATTCTGAACCTTGACTGGATACGATAACATTTGAATTCACCGATTAGCCTACGATTTTTCAAAGAAAATGAATTTATTTAATAACTAGTATCTGATACTTGGGTGTCACGTATGGTAGGTAGTTAGGTAGGTATGTCTTACCTGGGAGGTTCATCACTCATGAGTGAGATATGGCAGTTCCATCCGGACTCCAGTCCCATCTTTTCGCTGAAGACGCGCGATCTCAGTTCGTTTTCCTTACTGAAGTGCACGAATCGTATGCACGCGCGCTCCAATCGTTCGATCAGCTCTACCATATCGCTTTGAGCCTGGTATTGCATCGTCACCATTCCTATAAACACCTAAAAACACAGGGTATCTCAAAGAAAGTTTTTATTTGATTAGTGTCCTGCGTAAACGCAACAAATCTGTGGGCTGTGGGAGTTTCTGTTTGTCATTTAATAGGTTTTAAGTTTGAACAGTTATTAGAGAGGGTCAAAATGGGTCAAAAAAAAAATCGTTAAATATATTCTACGATCCAATTTGGGAAACAAATGAAATTAACTTTTTGAAATTACCTGATTACACTGCATGTCAAAAAAACCATCCGCATCTGTAACTTCTTCGTCAGTCACTTCGTTAAAAAGCAATGAATCTGAAAAATAAATATATATTATTTTAATTTTATTATCTCCAATAACGATAATTTTTGATTTTTTTGTGATTTTCTGTTTTATTTGTAGTTCTGTGGTGATAGGCTCATCAAATGTTGTTGTTTGTTTCAATTAAGTATTATTTTACCTCATTTTTACATATTTACATTAGCTTTTATCAAGATGTATCATGTATCTTTGACTTGCCTTGTATAACGGTCCTTGTCCTTGTTATATTGGTTACATAAATGAAATCTGAAATCTGAGGAAGGATATGGAGACTCGCGTACCAGTGGAGTGGAAGTGCAGCGCCGGCGCGTCGCTCCACGTGTGCGCGTGCGGCGCGTACAGCTGCCGGCTGTCAGCTGGCAGCTCCAGGTACATGTGCGACAGGGACGGAGATATGCCGCGAGACAGTGGTCTGAAAAGGAAAGAGATAGCTATACACCGCAAAAAAAATTGATAATAATTTAAGTTTTATTCGTCGTTTGGCAAACCCGGGTACCTAGTTCGAGCCAGGTCGCAAAAGCTCGGCTCGGGCGCCGCACTCGCCCCGCTGTTATTCGGTTATTTTTTGGAAACCCAACATTCTGACTGCACAGATAAACAACCAAGTACCCCTTCTGCATTCTGCATTTAAGTTTTTTTTGGAATTATTTTTTTTATGGTGTATATTGATGATTGATCACTCACTTGTATGCGAAAGCCGTGCAGTAGGCCGTGAGTGAGTTCCGCTGGTAGAAGTCAATGATCTTCTTTCGATCGGAAGCGGAAATCGTTGATAGATCCCGCCCGTTCCAATACTCCACGCACGAGTCTAGTACGATATCTGCCGTGCCCTGGAAAAATATCTACATTGTAGGACAAGAATCATCCGTATCTCTGTATCTTTTTTTATTATTCTTTGTAGACATAAAAGAGTGAGGGATTAACTTACACTCATTACAGTGAGCGGACGAACTTGTATACTGAATACCGAGCGAGCGGAAGAACTTGTGCACTCAATCTACCGAGCGGACAAACTTGTATACTCATTACAGTGAGCGGACGAACTTGTATACTCAATACAGAGCGAGCGGAAGAACTTGTACACTCAATCTAGCGAGCGGACAAACTTGTATACTCAATACAGATCGAGCGGCAGAACTAGTACACTCAATATAGCGAGCGGACACATTGTATAATCAATACAGCGAACGGAGGAACTTGTAAACTCAATACAGAGCAAGCGGAAGAACTAGTACACTCAATATAGCGAGAGGAAAAAATTGTACCCTCGATAGAGCGAATACTGACCTGCGTTAGCATTTGTAGTTGGTGCGCACGCTCGCTCACCAGCACTGCCAGCATGTGAGGAAGCGGCACTTTCACTCGCGTGCTCAGCTGTAGCGAGCGGACGAACTTCGTCTCGCGTCGAATCGTGTCCGCTTGCTGTAACAACACTAACTCAGTTTCATTTATATGTAAAACTTATAGCAAAAAATCACTATTAATACAGAAAATGGTAATTTTATCTGCACCCCTAGAATGAAACTTAAAACCAGGCTATCTACAGTTTTTTTCTTCATCTGGTGATAAATAGTCTTTTAAAACTGAAAAGGAAATGACATTTAGTTATTACAAAAGCCGTAAGTGTTGTGCTCGAGATGCTAGTACGACTTAAGGTGCAGTTTTGAGCGACAGAAAATTATAAATATGCTTGACAAATCTTACCAAATGCCTGAACACTGCTAAGCAATCTTGAACCTTATATGCCTCTGCGACGGCGTCGTTGAAGCCGATCTGCTTGGCGAGCTCGCACAGGCAGCGCCGGTTCGTCACCGGGACCAGGTCCTCGCTACCGGACCACACACGATTAGATAGATGCATATATTATTATGGTACAGTCAGTTGTACAGACTCGTATACACTGCCAAGCTTTCACATTTATATTATACTCTTAATTTTATGCCTATACCAGATTTCATCCAATTACATTTTGACATCCATTTATCTGCCCATCCATCCTTACAAAGTAAGGTTTAACATCATTTATTCTCAAAAAGACGTCACGAAAGAAGTCACTTACTTAAGAACAATAGTTTGCATACAAATTAAGGTAAATAACCAGGGTTCGAAAATATCCGATATTTATTATAATTATCAAAATATCGGATATCTATGATATATATCGGATATAATAATATATCATTTTTTTATGAAAGCCAAACTATTACTTTATTGTATTATTTATTATTATATATTATTTAAAATCATACAAATGAAACCAAAACATAAAATAATCTCTTAAACTAGGCAAACAACGAAAAAACATAAAATCTTTTATATCAAAAAATCAACTCAAAAATATTATAATACCCTTTTTATTATTTCTTATCAGTTAATAGTCTGTGCGCTTTAACGGTTACAGAGTATGTTTTAACTCTACTTCCACGCCATCTACATTTGGGAAGTAGAAATATAGTAACAAACGCTAAAAATTACTTAATTATATTTTTTTTTTAAACCATTTTGTATTGCAATTTAAAAAAAAAAACATTTGATATATATCGGATAAATTTGTTTGATATATATCCATTGATATATACAGTGGTGGCCATATAATTAAGAACGCTTATTTATAGATAAAATTTTATCAAACTAAGAAGTATAACTAACTGTTTGTATTTTTTTGTATTTCACTCGGTATCGCAAAACTTTACCATACTAGCCGTACATTCGTTGATACACATGATTTGCTAAAAAATTAATAGGTAAACTTTTTACACTAGATCTAAACCTACTATTACTACTTACTGGCTGGTCACATAATTAAGAACGCTGAATAGTTTTTTATTTATTCAAATTTAAATAGAGAACTCTCTGTGGCTATGAGGTTGTAGTTCACTATAAATTCGTATAATTTTGGCGCCATTTGGTGCAGGTGATTGCTTCATAGAAAAAAAGGGGAAAAATAAAAGTTGTGATAAATCTACAAGGGAAGTAATAATACAACTTCGCGAGAAGGATTGGTCGTATAAAAAGATAGCCGACCACCTGCAATGCTCTAAAACGATGGTTTTCCATGCTGTGAAGCATTTTGCCACGCATCAAACTACCTCAAATGTTCCGCGTATACCTAAACAGAGAAAGTCATCTCGTCGAGATGATCGAAGTATCGTTCGTTTGGCAAAACAATATCCTTTTAAAGGGTCTAATGAGCTGAGAAAGGAATATTTTGGTGAAAACAACCCTTCAGCAATCTCGGCACGCACTATTCGAAGGCGTTTGGTAGAAGAAAACTTGCACGGAAGGATAGCAAAGAAGGTGCCCATGTTGCAACGATGCCATAGGCAGGCTCGGCTTGCATTTGCAAGAAGGTATGAAAACTGGATAGTTAGACAGTGGAAAAATGTTAATTTTTCTGACGAGACAAAAATAAACAGGATATGTTCTAATGGAAAAAGATATGTACGACGCCCTCCGAATAAAGCATTTGACCCTAAGTACACAAAAGTGACATTAAAGCATGGTGGGGGAAATTTGAAAATTTGGGGGTGCTGTTCTGGGTATGTATTGGACCTGTTAAGCTGATAGAAGGAAACATGGATCAATTCCAATACAAAAATATACTAGAAGAGACAATGTTACCTTATGCTGAAGACGTGCTTCCGGTTATTTGGACATTCCAACATGATAATGATCCAAAGAATACTGCACGCACCGTTAAAGAATTTCTCGCAGTTTCTGTATTATATTGGCCAGCTAACAGCCCAGATCTTAACCCTATAGAACATTTATGGTGCAAAGTCAAGAAGGTTTCAAATCGACAGTGTGGCAATTTAAGAGAGCTGTATGACGTTTTCTTAGAAGAACGGAACTCTATCTCTCTTGCGAAATGTCAAAAATTGATAGAGTCAATGCCTCGCAGGTGTAAAGCAGTTATTAAAAGCCGTGGACATGCTACTAACTACAAGTTTAAATTAAAATGTATTAAATTGCTTATTTTATTTACGCACTTCATATTAATGCGATTTAATTTAATCTGAGTTTCATAAAAAACAACTCTCAAGCAGTATAATAAATCGTTCTTAATTATTTGTCCAGCTCCATTATTATTTGAAATTGTTACTTTTGCGAATAAATAAAGTTTGTTACAAAAATAGTGAGCGATTTTATTCTGTAGTCCTAATTCCGTTAGCTCCATTCTTGTGGCTATTTCATAACATAACTAGTTACTTCTAAGAAGCAACAATAACTACACATGACATGACTCAGACAAAAAAAATCTGTAACTTCAAGTCGTTCTTAATTATATGACCACAACTGTATCCTCGAAACCTGATATTTACAGCTATCGTTTCGTAGTTTATAAATTAAAACCAATCTAACGCATTTCTTATTAAGAAATGAGTGGTCGTTTAGTATGTATCTTGCAAGTTTAGTTTTAAATGCGTTAAATGAGTGTACATCTTTTATATCTGATTCTGAAAGTAAATGTATAGAAAGAAGAATTCGGGGCAGATTAGCAGAGAAATAAAGGGGGAGAGAGAAAGGGATAATATAGAAATAAAGAGAGATAAAAAGAGAGAAGGGCACTTATAGGATTAAGTGGTACCAAAAAAAAATAAGCAGGACGTAGAACGAAAAAAGAAACGCAAGGATACAAAACGATAAAGAGTGAAGTCACCTGAAATGAGCTTCGCAAGTGAGATGTGCGCAGAAGTGTGCGTAAGTGTGCCTCGCGGCCGGCGCGCACGTGTTGAGCAGCGCGGCCAGTCCGAGCGGCTTAAGCAGCGCCAAGTGTTGCCGCCATCTTTGATCATCGAACTCCACGCAAAATGGCGCGTTCTGATCGTGCGTCAGGTCTAACACCTAACAATAAACAAGTATTCGTTTCTGATTCATCATTGTAAGCACTTATAGGTGTGGTCTTATAGTGCGTATCTTATTTGGGGGCAAGAATGCAAAGATTAAATCACATCCGAAATGTTTATTGACAATTATTACACGTTAACACAATACCGTTCTATAAAACTTAAAAATTAAACAACTTAAATGTTACAGTAATGAAAATCGGCCTTAGCGGAATCGCTGTGAACTCGCTTTACAGGCTCTCAGTCCTGGTGCGAGGAACAGAGACTAAACTCTGGTACTACATTGTTATTGTTATGAAACCGTTATATTTAGTAACCTACCTACTTAAATAATTTAATGTACGGTTAAAAATCTTGTACGCAATAAAAAAAAAATTATAAACCACTGACGCTCTAGACAATTTCGCGGGGAGTGTCAGTACATACAGTGTAGTTGCTAATGCAACGCAGCACTAATCAATAAGTACCTATGTGTCCCTACATCATCATTATCCGCCCGGTGTCACCCACTGCTAAGTATAGGCCTCCCTTCTCTTGTGCCACCCCTCCCGGTCTGGGGCGTTTCGGCCAGGAGTTTCCTACTGCTTTTGTAATATCATTAACCCAACGAGCTTTTGGAGACCCGGATTTCTTTGGTTCGATCTTGGCCACCACTCAGAGATTTGCTCCATCTGTCGTCACCGCGTCTGGCCAGTTCTTTTTACTAATGTATTTTTAAGCTTTGTTAATAACAATAAATAAGTGGTCGTTTTAGTTTACTTTACAAGCTTCGTTCATTCTTGTTAGAACTTTTTGTTAACAATATAAACCGGAGAAGTTAACTTATTACGTGTGATTACACGGATATGTGAATAAAGCATAGATAAGCGATAAGGTGACCAAACATAATGCACGCCAACTAGGGGAGTTATAGAGCTCCACGACAAACTATCACCATTATATATGTATAAACTATCACAATAAATATATTGGTATCTCAACATAAGGCTTAATTTCAATTTCATTCAAATGCAAACTCAGCAGTGGGGTTCTAGAGAAAAAGTCTAGTCAGTTGACTGGTCTCACCTCTACAATGGTGGCCGGTTCGTTTAGTTTCCCGTCGCCGGCGCCCGTCTGCTCCAATAGCTCACTAGGGTGCTCAATGGAGCCGGCGAGGCTTGTCTTGCTGGAGCTGTTTGAAGTGGAACTCGAGTTGCGTAGGAAGAACACCTTCTCAGCAGTTGGGTTCGGCCAGGACAGTATCCCTTTTTTGTCGACGCAACATAGTGCCTGTTGAAGTTACAAAGTGTTGAACCATGAATCTACAAAGTTTATAATTACATACCAAAAAAAAACGACATCTAAAACTTGCAAAATTTTATATCAGACCCCGACCTACATGGGTGTCTGTATTAAGGAAAGACCTCGAAAATAACCAAATAGACCCAACGACGCCCCAGACCAGAGGCCGGAGACGAACGATTAGGAGAACCTTCAACGAGAGTTTTCAACAGACTTCAAAAAAGGAAGATTTTGAAGTTCTGAATTCGGTTGAAAGATTTTTATATTTTTTTTTATGTTTGTTACCTCAGAACTTTGTAGTTTATAATCCGATACGAAAATTATTATTTTTTTGTTTGAAAGGTTTAAAGGTTCAGTAAATTCAAATATCTGAAAAAACAGTAATTTAAGTGAACAAAATTGCGTATTTTGCTTCCTTGTGAATTTTCAGTGGTGCCTTACGACACTAGAACAGTCCGATTGAAGTCGGTGTTGTATGTTTTTTTAAAACCTTGATTATTGTCTGAAAAGACAAGGATTTACTTATTAACTGTACTGAAGAGTCAACAGTTTGTATAACATTTCGAAATATTCGATACAAACTGATAACCCATCTGTGACTTATTCGATTTGCTTGTCAAAAAGTTTGGTAATTTGGCTACAAGGCCAGTTACTAGCCAAGTACTATATATATACTAGACTAGTTTATCCCATCATAATCGAAAACATTAAGGAAAGAATCAATTGAGCTCGTTAATAATATTTATCTGTTTCCTGTACATTGTTTTAGCAACAATATTTTGTAGGTACCATTTTACAGGGATTTGAAGCTGGGTGTCTTGTGCAAGAAGGAACTGTCGCTGTCTGTACTTTTGACGCACGACTTACTGACAAAGAGCCGAGCACGTGCACTATATTCGCCGTACGGACGACCATGTCCTCCCTGCCCGTGACGATGTTGAAGAATGTCCTCCAGAAGGTACGGAGGTTCTCGGGCCGCAGGGTGGACTGGCTCAGAGCTTTGATGAGGGGATCGCTGGCATCTTCCGATATCGAACATGACTTTGGACGGACGTACTTTTGCCGAGTCTCGGACAGAAGTTTGAACCTGACGGAAAATAGATTTACTATTAAATGAAATCAAAACTATAAAGTAGAATAGCAGCCAAATCGGTTTAGTGGCTTTGACGTGATATAGGAAAAAACATTAATCTATGAATCTATTCGCTAAACTATTTATTTTATTTTTAAAAAGTATTGTATATGTCACACAACGCCGTTTAGCACCAAACTAAGCACATCTTGGTCTATAGGAAATTGGGAACTAGATAACTGGATACTTAAATACTTTTTATTTTAAATCCAAACATAGAAAACATCGAGAGTGCTTGTCCTGAAGTGGGAATCGAATCCGCGACACCAGCGCGGCAGACCAACACACTTGCCACTCGACCAATCGTGTCGTCAAAACTTTCACCTAAATAATTTTACTACACAACTTTTTAGTAATTCACGTACAGTTGAAAGTTTATAAACCACATCGAAACTGAACCGATTGGGAAATGTGTGACTCTGAACCTGCTGCTTATTACCAAGAATATGATGATTGCGAAACAGTTTTCAATTTTATTTTCATTTATTTCTATTATTTTTCCACAATTTCAATTTAATTAATAAAATTTCTTCTTTTTCTTTATGAGTGGGTAAGTGTAATTTTTAATATGTCAGGTACTAACATTAGAATAAGCCTTATGTTGTAACAAAATATGGTCATAGAACCGAAATAAACAATTTTGATTTGATTTGAAACATACTTAATTAGTTTGGCGATGCATGAATACAATTTTCCTGTTGCTTCGTAGACATGACTAAATACTCATTTGTATCACGCATTTGTCGCACACAGTGTGAGAACAACACCATCGTGCCAGATGAAAACGTTTAAATAGAAATAAATACGAATATATCTAAGATATAAGATAACCTAAAATGAAAACATTACTTAGTTGTGTGATATTGCAGTGTTTCTTGTTTATACCAATAACTACTCTGTTTTGGCATAGACGATTTGTCGCTGGCAGTCTATCCAAAGGGAAATATCAACGTGAGGTATGGACAACCTTTGGAGTTATACTGTACTTCTGACTCTGCCGACGACTTGGAATGGGTAGAAAAGGGAAAGCCAGTCCCATCAAGAAGAGTGAACGCGACTACAAGAAGACTATACATTGAGCATCCTGATAAGGGAGTGTATACTTTCTACTGCAATAACAAAAACAAACGGCAATTTTGCCCCAGTCGTGTTCAGGTGAACTCTGCACCAGTCGATGTCACCGACTTCACTTGTGTTTCAAAAAATGTTGATGTTTTAAACTGCTCTTGGACGGAAAACCGTGCATTGTTATTTAATTCAACATTATCTGTCTACTTTGATGGATATTTAGTACCTGCTTGCCGAGACCAATCGATGAAACGATACTGCACCTTCAGCGATATCACATATCCCCGATATTGGCAACTGGAGAAACTGTTTAACTTTAATCTTCAAACATGTAATGTTATTGGATGTAATGAACAAAATTTCACAATAGATCACTTTTCTGTTGTCAAACCGAAACCACCAAACAACTTGAGGATTGTAGCTCATGATGCTCACAGTGTGCTTCTTCAATGGAGCATTCCTTACAACATGGTTAACTTTTTACCAAATGGAATTGATCACAAAATTGAATATCAAATAGCAAAAATTGATAATACATCTTATTTTCGAAAAGTGGATACATCAGGGCTGCCTGCCAAAAACAGGACTTACAAATTCCTGCTATCTGATCTGCCCTATGCTCATATGGCATATGAAGTAAGGATTTACATAAGACCTAAAGAGGCTGTGAGAGATGAATTTTGGTCAGATTTCACTTACATTGTTTTTAATACAGCCAATGAACGGCCCAACAGCCCTCCAGAAACAGTAGTTGGAGCATTTGATCAGGCATCATATGAGAGCAAAAGAGTGCTATACATATATTGGAAGCAGTTGGAAGAATACGAAGAGGCTGGAGCCAATTTTACTTATAAAATAGTAGCCCATCAGAAAATGAGAAATCCAATAACATTATTAGCTGATAGTAAAAAGAGCTTGAGCTATGTTATCCTCAATGAAGCTTCCCTGGGGCCTATCAACATTGATATTTGGTCTACGAATGACAAAGGCTCATCGCTTGCCAGTAGCCACCTCTACATCCCCCCCTCCAGTGATACAGAAGCTTTAAGAGTATCATCATTTACCAAGCTAGCATATGTCCGCTTCTCGCTTTCGCGCGTACCGCACGCAACCATGCCGATGGTACGGTCGCCGACTTCTGACGTCGCTGCTAGTCGCAGCAGCGAAATAAATAGTGATATTCGGTGCAATGGGTGCAAAGTTGTTATTAACGAAATGTTGGCCTTCGTGAGTAACAAGGTGGACACTCTACCGGAAACGGGCATCATACAAATATGTTCGAGTGCATACTCTCATGAAGAAATTGAAATCGCGAGGTCGAGTGCCTACAGGCTGTTGGCGCCGGCTAAGAAGTATTTGAGAAGAAAAGAAGGATCCGAACAGAAGAGTATCCAGGAAATAATAAAACTCATTAAGGAGTTTGAGCCTGATAACCTACCGATCTTCGTAGCTAAGAATTTGAATAAATTACCAGCAGTCTCATTTGATTATATAGACGTTACTACTTTTTTAAAACAAATGGCTCTACTGCAGAGTGACGTAGCCTGTTTAAAGGCCAAACCAACTGCAATCAGTCAAGAATGCACCGACATGAATTTGATAAAAGCAGAGTTAGAAGATGTTAAAAAGATTCTATCCGAATTGCGAGAATCCCGCATCGTATGCAGTAAAATGCAAGAAGATCTGTCTCTTGGGTCTTATCTTGAAGATAAGAACACTAGAAACATTACGAATAATAATCGTACGAAAACAAATGTGGGTAATTTCGTGCCTGATAGCGATTTGCCCGGCATCGATGCAAGCGGTCGCGTGAGCGAGCGGAGAGCGCGCGGCGAGCGGGGAGAGACGCGCCCGCGTCGCGCCCCGCGCCCGCTCTCACTCGCACCCGCACCTGCTTCGGTGCCCATCCAGACAAATAGCGGAGTGGACAAAACGTTATCGCAGCGACAGCTGAGCGCGGTCAACGACATGCCTAGTACACCTTCGTATAGGGATATTATTGCAGACACGATCCATACGGAATCACGAATTAGAATAAATGACGATGGTTTTATGCCAGTTATAAATAAAAAGAAAAATAGATACAGGTATAGAAACGAGAGAGGCACCTTGCAAAACGTTACGAAGCTACGAGCGGTGGAATCGTTTGCTTATGTATACCTCTCTCGTACGAAAAAGGATATATCAGAGAGCGATATAAAAGAATATATAAGAGACATGAAAGAAGAATGTTTAGAAGTTCAAGTATTAACTCAAAATAGAGAAACGAATTTTAATTCATTCAAAATAAAAGTTTTGGCTTCAAAACTAGGTAAATTTTTAGAAAAAGATTTCTGGCCCGAAAATTTGGTATTTAGAAAGTACCGACAACCGCGTTCTGAGAAGAACCATACCGCTGCATCTACAAAACCAGAATGTTAGTACAACCTACAGAAAATATGACTTTTGTTTCCTTTAACTGTAAGTCAGTTAAAAGGTCTGTTCAGCATGTGCGAGAGCTGTGCAAGAATGCTGACGTCATAGCTTTGCAAGAGACTTGGCTCATGCCACACGACTTGGGTTTTGTGAACGAAATCGATAAGCAGTTTGGCTGCTGTGCGAAGTCTTCGGTGGATACGTATGCGGGCGTGCTGCGGGGGCGGCCCTACGGCGGGACGGCGCTCATGTGGCGCTCAAGCCTATTCTCCAAAGCTGATATTGTGCAGTGTGATAATGATCGTATCGTGGCAGTGCGCTTAGTACAAGGAGATCGTAGCTTACTCGTGTTTAGTGTTTATATGCCTACCGATTGTGAAGATAATCTTCCAGAATTTACTCATTGTCTTGCGCAAATTAGTGCAACGATCGAAAGCTCCGAGACTGAATGTGTTTTAATCTTGGGAGACTATAACGCGCATCCGGGTTCCCTTTTTGGAAAAGAGCTGGTGGATTATTGTGGTGAGCAATCGTTACAGTGTTTAGATATAGAGAGGCTCGACGAGAACTCATACACGTTTGTGAGCGACGCGCACGGTACGTGTCGTTGGCTTGACAACTGCATCGCGACTGCCGCCGCGGCTAGCCTAGTGACTGATTTACACGTTAAATATGATTGTTTCTGGTCGGACCACTTCCCTCTAGTCATTAAATGTAATCTTAAGTATATAAGACCGAAAGAAACATTGTGTGACTCACATATGAGAAATGATTTAAAACATATCTGGGGTAATAGGGAGCGAGAACAAATTAATCAGTATTCTAAATATTGTAATGAAAAATTGAGTGATATAATGTATGAATATAATAATTTTAATTTAGAATGTATGAACTTGAATGTATTGTGTAAAAATAACTGTCATTTTATGTATATTGAGGACCTATACTGTGATATCGTAAAAACTTTACAATTGGCAGCTGAGCAAAGTTTTGATTTTAAAAAGAAGAGAAAGGGATCTAAAATTACTGGGTGGAATTTTCATGTTCGTCACGCACACATCAAGGCAAGGAATGATTTTAAATGGTGGGTCCATTATGGTAGGCCATGCTCGGGATTTTATTTTGACAATATGACTGCTTCACGTAGAGAATTTAAAACCGCGCTCAAATACGTTCAAAACAACCAAGATAGAATAAAAATGGATGTGCTTGCTCAGCATCGTAGTTCAGGGAACTTTACAGAATTTTGGAGAGAAACTAAAAAACTAAATCGTAAAAATTCTTTACCTGTAAGTGTAGAGGGAGAGAAAGATAAGAGAAGCATAGCAAATTTATTTCGAAATCATTTTAATGTAGATAATGACCGTCAAGGAGATAGTTTACCGGAAGCTCAAGTCAGCCAGGGCACGGTGACTCACCACGTAACAATAACACCGAAACAAATAGAGACAATTTTAAGAACAATGAAACGTGGTAAGTCGCCGGGTCATGACGGACTTAGCATAGAACATTTGTTATATGCTGGTCAGCACATCTATGAGGTGTTAGCGCGGTTTTTCAGTCTCTGTGTGAGGCACTGCTACCTACCTAAGGAGCTTATCCGAACGGTGGTTGTTCCGATCGCAAAAAACAAGACGGGTGACATCTCTAGTATGGCCAACTATAGGCCTATCTCTCTAGCCACTATAATAGCCAAAGTACTAGAGCGTGTTATTCAATCTCACCTTTCCTGCTTAAATAACGATGACGGACAGTTTGGCTTCCGACCGCAGGTTTCTACAGACATGGCTATCTTCTCCTTGAAACAAGTTGTAGGTTATTATAAGCAGCAGAATACAACTGTGTATGCCTGCTTTCTCGACTTAAGTCGTGCGTTTGATACGCTCAATCACAGCCTCTTGTGGAAGAAGCTGCGAGACCCAGGTGCTGGAGTTCCTTCTGAGGTGGTTGATCTTCTCACGTTTTGGTACCGTGAGCAGACCAATAGCGTCAGATGGGGCACTGAGATGTCAGACAGTTACCGGCTTCCCTGTGGTGTGAGGCAGGGGGGGCTCACTTCTCCTGACCTGTTCAACACCTATGTTAATGCTTTGATCGTGGAGCTGAGCGGCACCCCGGTCGGGCTCCGGTTGGATGGCAGATATGTCAACAACTTGAGCTATGCTGATGACATGGTGCTGCTCAGCCCCTCGATCAAAGGATTAAGAAAACTCACCGCCATTTGTGAAAAATATGCGAAAGATCACGACTTACTTTACAACGTTAAGAAAACAGAAATGGTGATTTTCAGGTCGGGAAAAGGACCCCAAAACGTACCCGTAGTCTACCTTAATGGGCAACCCGTTAAGATTGTGGAAAGCTTTAAATATCTAGGCCACATTGTGAAGTCTAACCTAAAGGATGATGAGGATGTCGAACGTCAGCGTAGGGCCTTATGTATAGTAGGCAATATGATTGCTAGGAAGTTTTTTAAATCATCGCAGAATGTGAAACTGACATTGTTTAGGTCTTTCTGCCAGACATTCTACACGTGTCAGCTCTGGACTGACTACACCAAAAAGACGCATGACGGCATAAGGGTTGCCTATAATAACATCTTCAGGCACCTGATGGGCCTGAAGCGTTTTTGTAGCGCTTCCGAAATGTTCGTCGAGGCTCGGGTCGACTCTTTCAACGCTATTCAGCGGAAGAGGATCGCGTCCTTCATGTCCAGAGTTTACTCATGTAATAATATTATCATTAGAAGTCTGGCAGAAAGACTTATACTCACGAGAACGTATAGACGTTGGGTGGAGATTGCCACCTAAATTCTACTTTCCTTGTAAATTATTTAGTGTTAAGTTGTTAGTTCTAAGACTCTATGGATCTTGTGTCTGCAATAAAGTATTTATTATATTATTATTATTATTATATGAAAATGGAACTTACAAAATTTCATGGGTTGGTGTAGATAACATTGATAACTATACCGTGTTTTGGTGCCAGCACAATGCTACACAAATATGTGCTGGACGAATGAATTTCACAATTTTGGAACTAAATAAAACCAATCATGTCATTGATTTGCCAAGAGAGAGTAGGTTTCAATTTGCTATTTCAGGAAACAGTGGAATGAGAACTAGTGGTATGGTCTGGGCCACTTGTGATATCTTTAAAGATGCCATCCAAATGTATGGCTTTCCTGTAAAAGTAAATCATGGCCCTGCTGGAAAATCATCTGTAGAGATAACATGGACTATGTTTTGTACATTGCAAGAAAATGTTATTACCGGTTATCTTCTAACATATTGTCCTGTAATAAATGTCACCACGGAGTGTGATGCTTCAGTTGGAAATAAATCTTCTGTCTACATATCAGATCCAAAGCAAAATAATATATTCATAACAGATCTAAAGCCATACAAAACATATACATTTAATCTTAGCCTGAACACCACATTTGGATTTAAAACTTTAGAGAATGCTTCTACTGGAGTTACCACCACTGAAGATACCCCAACAAGCCCGAGAAATGTCAGTGTAACCGAAGTTGAAAGTGACTCTCTTGTAATATCTTGGGATCCTCCTCTACATGAAAATGGAGTCATAGGATATGTAATTTATAACTATGGGGTAAAGTATTGTGAAGTAAAAAAAGGAGACAAAGATGAGCATAGGATAAGTTTCAAAATTAAAGGCCTCGAAGGGTTTTCCAATTATTCATGGTCTGTCATGGCTTGTAATACAGGTATTGGAAGTTGTTCTGCAAAAAGTCCTAGCATCTTTGTTAGGACCAAAACTGGTCGTCCTAGTAAACTGGAACCACCGGCAATATTCTACGACCCAGATATTTTAAAATGGGAAAAGCCTGAAAAACCAGGAGGTATTGTAAGTCATTATCAAATATTAAAGTTAAAAGATGATAATTTTGAAGAGATATTAAATACAACCAATTTATCGCATAATCTCGATAATTGTGGAGATGAAAAATATAAAGTGAGAGCTGTCAACAACAATGAAGATAACACAGTGCTGGCTAACAGATATAGAAAACAACCATCAATAGACATGATGAAATATACCGGTGAATGGAGTGATCCCATAACTGTTTATTGCAAAAAAAACGAACTTTCAAACACTCTTGTTTTAGTTATTTCAGTAATTTTGGTTTCTATAGCTATTGTATATGCAATGACAAAGCTTTACTTTGCCGGTTTCTTTACTTAGAAAACACTCATAAATTAAATCAGCTTTGTTTAAGATCTGAAATAGTATTATAGGCGACGTTTTATCCTAGTACTACAATTGTATTGAAGTAATTTAGTAAGTTTTTGGGCACTACACTAAATATTCTGATGTGAACAATATTAAAGCAACAATAAATCTACAAGATAAATAGGCCATGGTGTCGTTTTCCTGTTAGGCAATTACGATCATTTTAATATAAATAGCTGTTTATGCTGGGCGTATATACATTCGTGTTTGTTCAACCAGTCAGAAGTAAGCCAGAATCATTTTGATTTAAATGAATATTTAATTATTAAAATTTCTGCTGATAAAACTCTTAAAATAGCAATGAAAAGCACTTTTTTGATTTTGTACATAACAATTCAGTGGTTTGTAACTCTACCATGCAGTGTTGGGAAATGTCTAGGAATAGACAGCTTATCGCTGACGGTCTACCCCGAGGGAATTATAAACGTGAGTTATGGACAACCTTTGGAGGTATACTGTACTGATGACTCTGCCCACAACCTGGAGTTTAAAATCCAAGGCAAGTCTGTTCCAACTATGCAAGTGAATGAAACAACAAGGAGACTATACATAGAGCATCCTGCTAGGGGAACATATAATTACTACTGCATGAACAATGCCACCCGGAAATTTTGTCCTGTCCGCATTCTGGTAGACTCAATACCAGCGGATGTATCAGACTTTGCCTGTATTTCTAATAATCTAGATGCCTTGAATTGCTCCTGGTCTACCCATACACCGCTAAATCCCTCTAACCACACAATAACTTTCAATTTTGATGGGAATTCTGTGATTATATGCCAAGCAAGTTATCAAAGTGGTAAAACTTACTGCTTTTGGAATACTAGTACAATACCACGATACAGACAAATGGAAAAGCAGTATAACATGACCCTTCAAATATGCAATGGATATGGATGTAATCAACAAAATTTCACAATAGATCACTTTTCTGTTGTCAAACCGAAACCACCAAACAACTTGAGGATTGTAGCTCATGATGCTCACAGTGTGCTTCTTCAATGGAGCATTCCTTACAACATGGTTAACTTTTTACCAAATGGAATTGATCACAAAATTGAATATCAAATAGAAAAAATTGATAATACATCTTATTTTCGAAAAGTGGATACATCAGGGCTGCCTGCCAAAAACAGGACTTACAAATTCCTGCTATCTGATCTGCCCTATGCTCATATGGCATATGAAGTAAGGATTTACATAAGACCTAAAGAGGCTGTGAAAGATGAATTTTGGTCAGATTTCACTTACATTGTTTTTAATACAGCCAATGAACGGCCCAACAGACCTCCAGAAACAGTAGTTGGAGCATTTGATCAGGCATCATATGAGAGCAAAAGAGTGCTATACATATATTGGAAGCAGTTGGAAGAATACGAAGAGGCTGGAGCCAATTTTACTTATAAAATAGTAGCCCATCAGAAAATGAGAAATCCAATAACATTATTAGCTGATAGTAAAAAGAGCTTGAGCTATGTTATCCTCAATGAAGCTTCCCTGGGGCCTATCAACATTGATATTTGGTCTACGAATGACAAAGGCTCATCGCTTGCCAGTAGCCACCTCTACATCCCCCCCTCCAGTGATACAGAAGCTTTAAGAGTACCATCATTTACCAAGCTAGCATATGAAAATGGAACTTACAAAATTTCATGGGTTGGTGTAGATAACATTGATAACTATACCGTGTTTTGGTGCCAGCACGATTCTACGCAAATATGTGCTGGACGAATAAATTTCACAATTTTGGAACCAAATAAAACCAACCATGTCATTGATTTGCCAAGAGAGAGTAGGTTTCAATTTGCTATTTCAGCAAACAGCGGTATGAAAACTAGTGGTATGGTTTGGACCGCTTGCGATATCTCCAAAGATGGCATTCCGATATATGGCTTTCCCGTCAAATTAAATCATGGCCCCCCTGGAAAATCATCTGTCGAATTAACATGGACTATGTCATGTACATTGCCTGAAGGAATCATTACTGGTTACCTCATAACATACTGTCCTATCTCATTGGATCGCATCACTCCGTTGTGTGATAAATCGGTTATAGAATCGGTTTACATATCAAACCCGAAACAAAACCGAATAAATATAACAAACCTGAAACCATTCACCACATATTCATTTTCGTTGTCACTAAACACCACGTACGGATTAAAAACTTTAGAAAATACTTCAGTTGGCATCACAACTTTGGAGGAGATTGATTACACAGCTTCTGCTGGTACCGGAACCCCAACAGGCCAGAAGTTTTTCATAGCTGGGCGTGGAGTGTGCCAACTCATTTGCGACATCGACGTAATTGATAAAAACGCAGTTAAACTGAACAATTAACCAGAGGAATCACTCATATAACCATTGTATTCTCAGCGCATAGTTTAGGCGTCTCATTTGCTTTTTTTTTTAATAAAAGGACAATAAATTATAAATGTATTTCGACCAACTTTAGTTTGAATGTTCCCAACCCCACGTAGATCCGCTGCTTTATCTATGTACTAGCTGGTGCCCGCGACTTCGTCTGCGCAGGTATCTTTATAAATTGTAGCCTATGTGTTATTCTGATGTATCAGCTATATTATTGTAAAGTTTCATTTAAATCCATTAAGTAGTTTTTACGTGAAAGAGGAACAAACATCCATCCGTCCATCCATCCTTACAAACTTTCGCGTTTATAATATTAGTAGGATACTTATCTAATAAAACCATAAACATTAGCCAATACTTATAATTCCTATTTTTAGTGTACAACTTATAGCAACAGTTGATCAGTTATAAGAAATAATAACAACTATGAAGAATTATAAAAAGAAAACTCGTCAGAACTCTAGTGACTCACGTAGCCAGTCCGCTATCGTCTGCAGGAAGTATATCTCGGTCCAGTGCGTGACTCCTAGTCAGACCTGTAGTATATATATATATAGTTGGACTCACCTAGCCAGTCCGAGGCAGTTGAAGGCCGCCAAGGCGATGGGGAACACGATCTGCAGCAGCGGCAGCGACGCGGCTATCGTCTGCAGGAAGTATATCTCGGTCCAGTGCGTGACTCCTAGTCAGATCTGTAGTACAGTTGGTCTCACCTAGCCAGTCCGAGGCAGTTGAAGGCCGCCCAGGCGATGGGGAACACGATCTGCAGCAGCGGCAGCGACGCGGCTATCGTCTGCAGGAAGTATATCTCGGTCCAGTGCGTCACTCCCGGCAAATGGTAGATGTGGCGGGCGAAGCTGGCGATCACCACTATGGAAATCACCAGCGGTAGCACTATGCCTTCCATTATTTTCACTGTGCACTGGAATTAAAAGTTACAGTATCATATCATCCTACTCCTATGACGACACGGATGGTCGGGTGTCAAGTGTTGGACTGCCACGCCGGTGTCGCGGATTCTATTCCCGCTTCGGGACAAACATTTGTGTGATGAACATCGATGTTTGTCCTGAGTCTAGGTGTTTTCCATGCAATCTATGTACATATATGTATGTGTTTCGTAAAATAAGGTATTTAAGTATTCTATCAGTTATCTTATCTGGTTCCCATAGCTTGCTTAGTTTAGGGCTAGACGGCATTGTGTGAGTTATCCAGAAATATTTATTTATTCAATATTTATATTATAAGCGAAAGTTTTTTAAGTTTGGATTGATATATTAATGTTTGTGCCTAAATCACGTTGGAAATACTGAAACGATTGAGCTGAAATTCGATATGGTTATAGAATAAGTTCCGGAAAATAAAAAAGGCAACTTATTATCCAAAAACTACGCGAGACAAACCGCGGGCCGCAGCTAACGAGAAATA
Source organism: Lobophora halterata (assembly GCA_932526365.1). Taxonomy (NCBI): domain Eukaryota; kingdom Metazoa; phylum Arthropoda; class Insecta; order Lepidoptera; family Geometridae; genus Lobophora; species Lobophora halterata. The sequence continues at coordinate 9,181,578 of OW052012.1, forward strand.
AATCATAAAAAACGGCCCAGCGCCCACCTGCGAAGGCGGGGCGAAGAGACTATGAGAATTGAACAATTGAAACTAAACCTTAATTCCTACGACATATGGCACACGGTCGCGGCCGCGAGAGCCGGCGCGCGAGTCACACGGTCGGCGATGCAACGCGCCCCGCATTCCCAACCGTACGTCATAGATATTATGTTTTACTTTAAATTGTGCTTAACACGAGCTTAACGGCGAATGAAAATATCGTGAGGGAACCGGCATGTCAAAAAAAGTTCGAAAATATGTCACAAAAAGAGCCCTTTTTCGAGGCGCACTTGAAATCCTTTCACCATACTTGTTCGAAAGAACTAGTGACACGATAATAAGAACTATAAATTGTCTTCTTATCAATCTCTTGGCCTTAGGCAGACTCAGACTGTGGTGTAAAGGACGGGTCTAACTAAGGACTATGGATTTCCAAATTAAAGTGGAAGTAGAAAATCCATATTGTCTTGTATAAATAACTCACCAGATATCTTTGCTTGTCGAACACAGTGACTGGGCGAGTAGTGGCCTTCTCAAGCGCTAGTTTCAAGTTGGTGAGATAGGGCGTCTCGCACATTCGGTACGCCCTATTCTGGTGCGGCGCCCGAACCCGCGGTGTGCTGAAATTGTCTTTGTACTGAAAACACAGTCTGCTTTTACAACGTTTTATTTATTTACACGTTCAGTGTTATTTGTAGCAACCATGTCATTGTACAAAGAATCTAGTTATAGATAAATTAACTATTTTAAATCTACTTATCTAATCCCTGTGGAATCCCTGTGTGAATCCCTTGGCTGTTTGCTACTCAATCACTGGGCTGAAATTTAAGTGTACACACTACGCACGCAGGTGTATCCACGGACCACAGCTACAATATAACATCAATAATTGTTTTATAATAAAAAAAAATCTATGAATAACCTCGTTTTTGATCAATATGTTTCGCTGCCGTCGAAAATGTAGAACGTTTTGGTAGATTTTTTTTTTTATTTGAAATAGGCAAGCATTTGACTACAACCCCACCTGATGGTAAGTGACGGTGTGGTCAAGGATGTAGCACGCTTGCGTAGTAAGAAATTATTCACTCTTGATTTGAAAACTCCGAGGTTATAGTGTGTCGGAAAAGCAGAATATCTCTATTCACTCTTGCCACCAACAGCACCAGGTCAGGTTCACTATTGAAGCTAGTGTAGTCACCTGCGAGGTAGGCTGGAAGGTTTGTCCGAAGCGCAGCTCGGGATCTCCGGCCTGCAGCGGCGCGCATAGCCCCGGCACGTCCTGCCCTGGCCGCAACACTATCACGTCACCTCCTACCAACAGCGCCAGGGCAGGCTTACTAATGGAGCTGGTGTAGTCACCTGCGAGGTAGGCTGGAAGGTCTGTTCGGAGCGCCGCTCGGGGTCTCCGGCCAGCAGCGGCGCGCAGAGCCCCGGCACGTTCTGCCTTGGCCGCAATACTATCACGTCGCCTCCTACCAACAGCGCCAGGTCAGGTTCACTATTGTAACTGGTGTAGTCACCTGCGAGATAGGCTGGAAGGTCTGTCCGGAGCGCAGCTCGGGGTCTCCGGCCTGCAGCGGCGCGCAGAGCCCCGGCACGTTCTGCCTTGGCCGCAATACTATCACGTCGCCTCCTACCAACAGCGCCAGGTCAGGTTCACTATTGTAGCTGGTGTAGTCACCTGCGAGGTAGGCTGGAAGGTTTGTCCGAAGCGCAGCTCAGGGTCTCCGGCCAGCAGCGGCGCGCAGAGCCCCGGCACGTTCTGCCTTGGCCGCAATACTATCACGTCGCCTCCTACCAACAGCGCCAGGTCAGGTTCACTATTGTAGCTGGTGTAGTCACCTGCGAGGTAGGCTGGAAGGTCTGTCCGGAGCGCAGCTCGGGGTCTCCGGCCTGCAGCGGCGCGCAGAGCCCCGGCACGTCCTGCCCTGGCCGCAACACTATCACATCGCCTTCTACCAATAGCGCCCAGGGCAGGTTCACTATAGTAGCTGGAACATAGACAAACATTCTACAATACTAAATGGATAGAGACTTTTTCATTCAGTTGTTCATTGGCCTGGATGTAGGCTGTCAGGCAGTCAGTCCATGTGGTGCCTATATGGAGTGGGTGTGGTGCTAATATGGCGTGGATGTGGCATAAACATGACTTGCCTTACATTTAAATATCACTCATATGAAACACATCTAAAGTTCATACACAATAAATAAAAAAATTGACTTGAGTTACATTTTTTGGTATGAAATTTGAATGAAGATTGCTTCTCACCATCTCGGTAAGTCCATTGTAAAATGACACACGGTGAAAATGGGGCACACAAGTGTGGGTAATGCTCTTCCTTCCACTTAGAGTTTATTATAGATTCATCTAAAGTCTCTGAAATAAAAAAGTATTTAATCAATGCCAGTTTAAATTTAATATAACATCACAGAAAATTTTAAACAAGCATTTCTTTGTATAGTAAGGAGATACATAGTCAAAATGGTATGATAGATGACAGCATTTGCTAATTTATGTAATTTATTATTCTGTGTTAGGGGTACAGCGGTCTACACTAGCTTCCCATTAAAGGGTGCATTGTGCAATGCACCCTGAAAAATTACTAACCCTATCCCAGCCATCTCAACTCCTTGCTTCCAACCTTATCATGAACAATGTAACAATATCCATATGTATCAAAATAAAATTAAAATAAATAAAAAAAAAATATGTATCAAGACTGGCTAGACAGATAAACTATTATTTCATTTAATTAATTGATGTTTTCTTGTTAAGGCTTATCCTCAAATATTCCATACAAAATGTTTCGGACAAATACTCAAAAATATACTTTAACTTAGATTTTATATGTTGTGTTATGTTTTAAAATTAACCCTACTAACTTAAAAACATGTATAAAATCTAAATTAAAGTATGAAACCTTTCACTTTTTTTGTTGATGATATCAAAAAACATGGACGAAACGAATAGTGTGTAGAAATCACTATAATACGGCATACTACTTGAGTATTTGTCCAAAACATTTTGTATGGAAATTTGCCTTGAGGATTCCCCTTAAGGCAGAAAACAAACTCACCCAGCACTTTCTTCACTCTATGTGGTATCTCATTCCTATATAAATACTCTTCATTAAAGGCCACAAGGAAATTTATAACTAGGATTATAAAGAGGAACAATGCTTCCCACAGCAGATATGAATGGGCCTGTATAGACTCTCCCAGTAAATAGGTCAAAACCAAACAAATTATGTATAAAAATGTGATTGTATAAGCTACTCCGGATAGGAGAACTTTCTCTGAAGAGAATGATATAACATTTCGTATGAGTCGGTACCTGCAACAAATTAAATAAAGATAATTGACAAGTAGGTATATTTATATTTCCAAAGGCTGATTTAGGATTAGCTTCAAAACAGTTTAGGCTTGGTATTGTAATGTTCTTTTTGTTGATAAACCTTATGTTCTTTGGTTCTGGCTTCACACACAGTGCAGTCGTGGTCAAGTCTGGTCCATTCCTGCTCTTATGTTGCTATGCCCCAGATTAGGGTTCAATATGTTCTATGAGTATGTTCTGTGTTAACTTTGTAAACAATTGAAACTAAGACTGACTTTTTAACTAATTTTTTTATTGACTGCAATAAAAAAATACTGAATAGGTACTGAGTTTCTTCATGCCTCTGTATAGTGGTGGAGACTAATAGAGGCTTCTATGGAGTTTTGAAGGCAACACAAAATGTTGTCACAGCATTATACTATTTCACCAACACTCATACATATTCACATGCACATAACGGGCAAAAAAACACCATTATTACACTTTAAAGTGAGATAACACAAGTTTTGGAAAAATAATACAATGTCACAACTTCATCATCATCATCAGCCAGGTAGGACCCACTGCTGGGTATAGGCCTCCTTTCGCTTCAACCAGCCTCCACGATCTTGTGCATCTCTGATCCATGTAGTCCCCACAACTTAATCTTTTCATATTCCTGTCAGAACTCCTAGTATTTATTAACAGTAAAAGAATTTAAGTACCTACTCAATCTTACCAGCAGTCACTTGAGTAAGGCAGTTCATTCTGCCAAGAATGTTTGTATGTAAGTAATACCAAAACAGTGCACGAAAGGAGCCTCTTCGATACGCACTTGAAATCCTTTCACCACACTGTTTCGAAAGAACTAGTGACACGATAAGAAGAAGACCAAAACATACAAGTAAAATAACTTGCTTACCCAGAAGGATTTTTCGCATGATGCTCCTCGATGACAACTCTTATTCCATCGCGTAATTTAATCAGTGCTTCCTTGGTGGTGTATCCTAGAGTTTGTTCTTTCATACCGTCCATGGTTTTTGGTACTTGACCACTTCCTCCACTGTCTAATTTCTTAGAAGTTCTCCAGTATGTAGGTTGTGTAGTGTAAGTACTAACATTATCTAATCCATGATGATACAAATTGATGCTTTGTCTTTTCTTCTCATAGTGATTTAGATTAAATTTTTATTATTGATAATGTTATGTACTCTTTCAGTGCAGGCAGGCTTTTTTTATGGTTCCGTGTCTCATATGGAAGAAGCACCCATCTTCTCATACACTTCGACCACAAACATGAATCTAGTATCTGTGACTTCGACCCATATCACATATGAATCAACTACAATAATCTGTCTCTGTCTGTTCGTCGTCGGCGCGGAGGGGCGTTGCGTTGGTACATAATATTACTTATTCTTTGGTTGCGTCGTCGTCGAGTCGGCTTCGCCCCGTCTCCTTCGTGTCTGTCGTCGCCTCATCACGAATGTCACATACAGTCACATGTGTCACAACTACTCACAAACAATAAAACGACGAGCGAAGCGATAGTATCTATTCTAGACGAACCGGGCGTTTTTATTTGTATGAATGTTTGTCCGACGATATTAGCGAACCGCACATCGGTTAAAATATTTTAAGGTTTAAAATATTTTTTGAGTCTCACCTGTCTCACTGAGCGCCCAATCGGTTCAGGAGTTTACGATGTAGTAATGGATTCAAAACATAATTATAATTCACTGTCGTAATAACTAGGAACCCTCCAACAGTGTGTGGTATAACACAAGCTTAGCCGTTTTAGTTATCGATGACAAATAATATATTTACGCTCATGCTCTGACAGCTATAGTGCTTGCTACGCATTGACATCTGGTCAGATGTCAATGTTGCTACGTAGTCGGGATTTCGGAAAGTTGACTGGCTCCCGACTTTTGTTTTAATTTTGTATTCGGAAATAAATCCGACCGTGTTGCACGCAGGCATCAAGGCAAGGCTAGAGGCAAGCCCCCTCCACCCCGAGTTTCGGGTTCATGCATACTTAAATTAAGAGTTATAAACGTTACGTTACGCACGTTTCGATGATTTGATTAGTGCAGTGTCGGATTATACGAAACTACAACCAAAGAGCTTCTATACTATGTATCTAGTATACAAGTTCCAAAGAGCTGCTATACTATGTATCTAGAGAGCTAAATCGCCATTTTGTTTTATTTACGGATTAAGAATTCTAAACCTTATTATTTAGAAATAAAGTTCTTTTTTAATTAAATCTAAATATAAGGATTCTAATCCTTGATAGAGACCCACTCGTTAAGGAGTGTGTCTCGTTCACACAGTTGCCAGCATACAATTAAAATTAACATGGCCATAATTTTTTAAATAAGTGGGATAATTTTCGAAATTAGACGATTTGCTCTAAATATTATTCAGATTCATTTGAAAGGTTCAGTACAGTCGCTGTCATATAGGTTAGGTACCTAACTGCCGAGAAAAATAATTACTATTCGAAAGAAACAGTATTAAACCATTGAATCAGATATACCTCACTAGAATGCGGCGCACTGCCCTCTTGTTTGTTGATATTTTAATGTACCTATGTATAATATAATTTTAAAACAATAATGCAAAGTAACGTATGTATATAACATTGCTATCTTATTGAGCAGATTGAATTTTCCCTTGGTTGCTTGTTTATGTCTCAATTAAAGATTCAAAGTTCAAAAATTATGGTCGCCCTACGGACCGAGACACACTCCTTACTAGTTCTAGCTCTTTCGGCTCGCGGTTTTCGTGTGAGTCGGCATTCTAGATACATAGTATACAAGTTCTTTGACTACAACACATTTCAAACAGTAAACACAAAGGTTCTTCAAAAAGTCACTCGCCTCTAAATGGGTATAGAATTTGAATCGGCCCAATAATTGGTTTTAGTTAACGTGTGAGATGTGTCTAGATTATTTTTATTTTACTTAAATGTAAGTTCTAAAAACTGGCGGTTCGCTACGCTCGCCACGTTAATTTCACTTTGCTCGCTGTGATGAGCTGAAAATATTTAGGTAGTTTCGACTCTTGTTTGGTTGATTTTGCGAACTAGACTAAGGGTTACCCCCTCACCCCAATCCCCAAAGCAAATTCCTAGCTACGGCCTTGAATTTACATGCAAATAAACAAATTAGTATTGATTAATGATCTTATACACATAGACATGTGTTGGGAAGATAAGATAATTAACAGAAAAACAACCATTTTCCATCCATCCAAACTTTCACCGTTCGTTACCTACTCAGTGTGAGAGCGTAAATAATTCGAGTAGAATAGATTCTGTCCGAATGATTCTATTCGAAGGATTTAGGGCCTCGGGCCCCGGGCTCGCGAGTATGCGTTAAGCCCTTCATTTGTCACAACTCTATTTCTCATCAATGTGAAGTTGGTGATTCTCGGAATTTCTCCCCGAAGTCGGAAGTTTTTCTTTCTAATTTTGTAAGTACACACATACAATAATCGCTGTACAACTCCTACACATAGATCCTCTGGGGCTCCAGTCTCTATTTTTCAACAATAACAAGTTTTTGATGCAAAAGAAACAGCACGATAGAAAGATAAATGTGGTGTGCACCCTGAAATCATGTTCAATTGAGTCAGTGTGTTGAGTGTGTGTCATCGTGTCGGGACGACTGGTGCGCCATTTACAGTGCTACAAAAAACAACAAGGAATGTTTCGATTGATCGACACGCTCGGTTTAGTTGGACTTGTGATTATTTCGTAATGGAGTGACTAAAACAGTAACAGTGATGGCAAATATCACTCAAAAACGGAAGTACACTTCGCGGAGTGATCCACAGTTCAGTCTTTGGTTTTGGTGCATAGCAATTCAGTGTTTTGTGACTTTACCATGCATTTACGGGAAATGTCTAGACATGGAAAACTTATCGCTGACGGTCTACCCCGAGGGAATGCTAAACATGAGGTATGGACAACCTTTGGAGGTATACTGTACTGATGACTCTGCCCAAAACCTGGAGTTTAAAATCAATGGCAAGTCTGTTCCAACTATGCAAGTGAATGAAACAACAAGGAGACTATATATAGAGCATCCTGCTAGGGGAACATATACTTACTACTGCATGAACAATGCCACTCGGAAATTTTGTCCTGTCCGCATTCTGGTAGACTCTACACCAGCGGATGTATCGGACTTTGCCTGTATTTCTAATAATCTAGATGCCTTGAATTGTTCCTGGTCTACCCCTACAGGGCAAAGTCTCTCTAATCACACAATTACTTTCAATTTTGATGGGAATTCTGTGAATGCATGTCAGGCAAGTTATCAAAGTGGCAAAACTTACTGCTTTTGGAATACTAGTACAATACCACGATACAGACAAATGGAAAAGCAGTATAACATGACCCTTCAAATATGCAATGGATATGGATGTAATGAACAAAATTTCACAATAGATCACTTTTCTGTTGTCAAACCGAAACCACCAAACAACTTGAGAATTGTAGCTCATGATGCTCACAGTGTGCTTCTTCAATGGAGCATTCCTTACAATATGGTTAACTTTTTACCAAATGGAATTGATCACAAAATTGAATATCAAATAGCAAAAATTGATAATACATCTTATTTTCGAAAAGTGGATACATCAGGGCTGCCTGCCAAAAACAGGACTTACAAATTCCTGCTATCTGATCTGCCCTATGCTCATATGGCATATGAAGTAAGGATTTACATAAGACCTAAAGAGGCTGTGAAAGATGAATTTTGGTCAGATTTCACTTACATTGTTTTTAATACAGCCAATGAACGGCCCAACAGACCTCCGGAAACAGTAGTTGGAGCATTTGATCAGGCATCATATGAAAGCAAAAGAGTGCTATACATATATTGGAAGCAGTTGGAAGAATACGAAGAGGCTGGAGCCAATTTTACTTATAAAATAGTAGCCCATCAGAAAATGAGAAATCCAATAACATTATTAGCTGATAGTAAAAAGAGCTTGAGCTATGTTATCCTCAATGAAGCTTCTCTGGGGCCTATCAACATTGATATTTGGTCTACGAATGACAAAGGCTCATCGCTTGCCAGTAGCCACCTCTACATCCCCCCGTCCAGTGATACAGAAGCTTTAAGAGTACCATCATTTACCAAGCTAGCATATGAAAATGGAACTTACAAAATTTCATGGGTTGGTGTAGATAACATTGATAACTATACCGTGTTTTGGTGCCAGCACAATGCTACACAAATATGTGCTGGACGAATGAATTTCACAATTTTGGAACCAAATAAAACCAATCATGTCATTGATTTACCAAGAGAGAGCAGGTTTCAATTTGCTATTTCAGGAAACAGTGGAATGAGAACTAGTGGTATGGTCTGGGCCACTTGTGATATCTCTAAAGATGCCATCCAAATGTATGGCTTTCCTGTAAAAGTAAATCATGGCCCTGCTGGAAAATCATCTGTAGAGATAACATGGACTATGTTTTGTACATTGCAAGAAAATGTTATTACCGGTTATCTTCTAACATATTGTCCTGTAATAAATGTCACCACGGTGTGTGATGCTTCAGTTGGAAATAAATCTTCTGTCTACATATCAGATCCAAAGCAAAATAATATATTCATAACAGATCTAAAGCCATACAAAACATATACATTTAATCTTAGCCTGAACACCACATTTGGACTTAAAACTTTAGAGAATGCTTCTACTGGAGTTACCACCACTGAAGATACCCCAACAAGCCCGAGAAATGTCAGTGTAACTGAAGTTGAAAGTGACTCTCTTGTAATATCTTGGGATCCTCCTCTACATGAAAATGGAGTCATAGGATATGTAATTTATAACTATGGGGTAAAGTATTGTGAAGTAAAAAGCCCTGAAAAGAATAAAAGAGATAAAAATGAACACAGAATTAGTTTCAAAATTGAAAGACTTGAAGGGTTTTCTAATTATACATGGTCTGTCATGGCTTGTAATATAGGAATTGGAAGTTGTTCTGAAAGTAGTCCCAAAAATGGTATCTTTGTCAGGACCAGAATTGGTCATCCTGGTAAACTAAAATCTCCAACAATTCTCAACAATCCAGATAAAATACAATGGGTTAAGCCTGAGAAACCAAGAGGAGGATTAGATAGCTATCAAATATTGAGGGTTAAAGATGATCAGCATAAGGAGATTTTGAACACAACCGATTTATCATTTGAACTTGTTCACTGTGATGGAGGTGTAAGAGTAGTGAAGTATCAAGTCAGAGCTATAAATTGTGATGAAGACCCATATCATGGAGTACTCGCTGACAGAGCGGAGGTACAGCTACCTGAAAAAGAACATGCCCGCTTGGAATATCTGGGAGAATGGAGCGATCCCAGTACAGTAGCTTGCAGAGCAGGAGATGGTTTTACTACAGCTTTTATTCTTATGGCAGTTTTTGCCCTTGTAGCTATTATGTATGGATCATTAAAATTAACCAAAAAGATTCGAAAAATGAAGGATATAGAACCTGTCCTCCCTATTGGTTTGGGTATTCCTGAAAAAGACATATCAATCTATGCATTTGGCTGGAACCAATCTAGCAAAGAAGAAAAGCCTCCATCGGATGAGATGCTATTGCTGCCCGACACTAAAGCTACGGTGTCTACAGATACGAAACAAAAAGATGAGAATAATTGTGGTGCGAGTGATCACACAGACAGCACGGTTCTGTCGGAGGGGTCGCGAGATGCCGTCGACCGGCAAGTGTCCACGTCCGACGACGGCTCCGACTCGTCCATGCACCTGGAGGTGGAAGCCGTCAGAGCCGACACCGCGCCGCACGGCGAAGAGGATTGTTCTAGCTCTGACTGCGAAATGCCCCACGATACCACCTACTTCAATAACGAACTATTCAAGAAAAACCCTACAAGTGGATACGTCCAGCAACCTGTGGTGAACCCCGCCACCGGCTACGTGTCGTCGCCTCCGGCCGCGACGCCGGCGTCGATGATGAGTCCTCCCGCGTCGTTGCTTCAACAGCCGGCGAGCTCTAGCTACGTCATGGCAGCTCTGCCGCCTCCTGTGTTCACGACTGACCCTCCGCTTTCATCGGGATACGTGCGCCCCGAGCACGCTCAGACAAGATCGATGCTCAACTTTCCCAGTCACAAATCCTCTCCGACGACAATGTTCGGGCCCGAGAGCTTGCCGATCATGCCGATCATGCCGACCTTGCCACCGGCGACGAAACACGTCGCCGATAGTAGCTACATCCCGTTGCAGTCATTGCCTAGTCACAAGCCCGTAGAGAGCAGCGTGGGTATCGGGACGAGTGTGGAGGGGCGGACGCTCAAGCCCGCGGCGGCGGTGCCGGCGGCGTCGAGCGGGTACGTGAGCCCCGAGGACGCCGTGATGAACAAGCATCTGGGGCACCTGCGCGGCGCGCGGCACGAGCCGCCCGCCGCTATCCTCGACCCCGCCATGTCACCGGCCGCCTACTGCCGCTTCTCCTGGAGCGCCGACCCCGCCAATGACAATCTACATACGTTATTTGCCAATTCGCCTGCCATCGATAACAACTGAGTAGTTTCATAAATCGGCGAGTTTGTGTTTAGACTTTTATTGACTGAATTGTAAATAGTAATGGACTACAAAAAGCTATACTACGAATCAAATGGACATAAAAATTGTTAACGCGAAAAAGTGATGATTGTGTTGTCTAGTGATAATTCTTGTGCCTTATTAATTTATTATAGGTGACCCTTAAGAAGCGAAATTGAAAAGGTAAGAGACACTTGAAAAGTAACAATAACATTAGCTATAATTTTAAACCTCACACACTTAATGACCTTGATAACTAAATTGATTTTGTTAAAGCTTAAAATTAGCGTAGTAGTGAACAAACAATCAATTTGTTACAGAATCTGCACGTAACAGCTCCTCGCTATGGAGGGTATTTACAAAGTGAACCTTATTGCCAGCGATCTGAGCACGGAGGAGACGATACTCCAAATCGCGGACACTCTCGACAATCTCAACGGGATAGTGGACGATGTTTTTGCACGTATAATAACTAGGATTAATCAGAACACGCTGAAAACCAATAAACTCAACAAAAGAATCGACGCCTCTCGGTGTAAGGTCGAGAAGTTGACCGGCATGCAAAAAGCTATCAAAGTATTTTCTAGTGCCAAATATCCATCATCTATAACGCACGAACATTACCAATCCGTGTTCGACCTAGACGGGTACAAACACAAACCTAGAAAAATTACTCTGAGTGGAAAATCTCAGGGGCTGTCGAATGAAAAATCTTTACAGGTTTGTTATTATAATGCTATGACTTTCTTGCGCTGTCACATTAAATAACATTTTACTGAGCACTATTAATTTTAGGAGAAACTGCATTTCTACCACGTCAAAGTGGCAGAGCACCAACCTCCAAAACCGATAGAAGAATTCAGCTTGAGCGCAGTGATTGACGACATGGAGAGTATAAGCGAGCTGATGGTGTTCAACACCAACGAGAGTCCTTATTTAGGCACACTGACCAAAACTCCCGCTTACGCGCCGCCTGTCACGACAAAAGTTGTCAGTAAAAGCTTGTTAGAAGATGCGCCTTCGTCTATCATGAACAGAGACGTGCTGAAGAGAGAAGCCGATGAATACATGTACACTCCAGGCATCGGAATGGTGAGTGCACGAACTTTGATTATTTAGAGAGTATATCATCAAAGTGTACGAAATACATGTTCTTTGAAAGAGTAAAAACGTTTTGTTTGGGAGAAAAGGACTACCAACTGCCCGCGGCTCCACCCGCACGGTATCGACATAAAAAGAAGCCTTATAAGATTTAGCCTTTTCGAATTGATTCATTAGTTTTGGCGTGATTGCAAAGCAAACATTTGTCTATCTCAAGACAGGTCAAGGTGAAAGTTTGCTAGGATCAATCCTAGAAACATTCACCTTAACCCCGAACGGCACTGTGTTATTCATAATCGTCAACAGCTAGTAAGTGAGCGATTGGTGGCAGGTACCCGAGCTGGAGATGCCGCTGGACCTGCCTAATCTGGCAGGGGTGGCGGGTGACGTCCAGTTTTCGGTCACCACCGACGGATCCATCGCTCCTTCCGTCGTGACGTCACCGGTGGGCGTTCCCCCGGTCGTGCCGGAGAGCGAGCTACCGGAACTGGCCGAGCTGAGTCTTCCTGAGCTGAAGATCGAGAGGGTGGTTGATATCCCAGACGCGCCGCCCGCGCCTGTGGTAGCCACCGCGCCGCCGCAGCCGCCCCCGCCGCCACCACCGCCGCCGCCGCCTCCGCCTATGGAGGCCGAAGCACCCGTCAAAACTAAACGGTGAGTGCTTTGACCTGTTCACTGTTATTACCCTAGATCAGTGGTTATTACCTGACTGCGAAGTAGGGTGTCTTGGACACCCGATACTCGATACATATCGATCTAGACTCTTCTTAGGTGCGCTCTTGTCGATTTTGTTAAAAGAGGTTTAATCAGAACTCTATAATTCAATGGCGAAGATCAATATTGCGGATGGAAGCTACCATCTTGTATTTTCAATGCTTCAAAAATGTTAATAAATTTGATGGATTTAGACAAGTCAAGCATAGATTCAACATTGTTATGTAACAAACTGATTAAATGCTACTTTAACTTACTTTAACTTTGTTAGTAAAGTCAATATAAATTGTTGCCAAAACTATAGAGACTTGAGAAGGGTTAATTTGTTAGTTGGGTCTTTGTTTGGGTGGCGAAACCATGAATAACTAGGTACGTAAAATGCGCGCAGACTCCGATATATTTTGAACTCGGTTGTGATCCTCCTAGGTTTCGATGCAAATTATTTTTTTGCACATTGCGAAAGCAAAGTGTTGTTTGTCCCACTCACAAACGAAACATATGTTGACCATTTTTCACCCCGAAACTAATAAGCATTCTCACATTTCATTTAGGTTTTTTTTTTACTAGTCCTGATTTTTTGCTGGCACAGAAAACAACCCTTCGTTGTAATGTTAATAATATGGCTCAAGAGTAGTCTCAAATAAATTCATACATTATGCTCACACTGTTAGCCTCACAAATTCACAATGCTTAATGGGTTATTTGATCCTATTAGATGAAGGAATATTAAGGGAGTTATTGATAATATTTAATAAAAAAATGGAAAGTATAAAATCGAGTTAAAGTTGAAAATCGCAAATCCTCCTTTAATTCAATTTACTAACATCAAATACAGTGATCTTTTATTAGAATTTCAAAATAATGTTTATGATTTTATTTTTTCGACATTTTCTCCGATTTTATGTATTAAAAAAGACATTTATAAGATTACTTGTGTTGATGGACCGACCATCGCATTTTCCTCTAAAATGGACATGAGACCTTAAATGGCATAGAGGTTTTACTCACATTAAAATTGCACGACAATAGAAAAAACCTAGCTAGGATCATTTGATTACCTATGGGATTTTATGTAATTAAGCTTTTTTAGCAGGCAATTATCACTAGGGAGGTCTGCTCAACAAGGCGCGCTGTACTTGGCAGCTTTATTAACACTCGTGGAATGTATTGCCTTAATTAATTCGATAATGTTCAAAGTTGTCTTGAATAATTATCCAATTCGAACGTAATCAAGTTGATTAAAACTAGTCTAGAATGTTGCTGTTTAATAAAGTAATGGTCCGTTCCATAAGGTAGGGTAAGCTTATTTTTTCTGAAAGCTGCTTTGTTGCCTTTTATATTCAAATCAACAAATGGAAAGATACTATGCACTATGTGGGTTTTTGGTACTTATCCTTTTGGGGGCAAGAATGTCAAAGATGAAACTTTTACCGAAGTGTTTATTGTATCAATTACACGTGAATACAACTACCGTTCTACGGAGCCACAGACGCCTCTCGGCATTGTCGCGGGGAGTTTCATTCAGTACATACATCGATGCATATGTTATTGTAATGTATAATCATGTGTTATTGTTATGTAATTAATGTGTAATGTAATCTGCAATTTAACACTTGGGCGCTTTGGCCTAGGCTGTAAGCTCATTTGTGTATGAAATAAAATACAATAAAAATAAAAATAAAAAAAATAAAATAAGATTTTTTTTAAATAAATTAGGTGTCGGTTACGTACCCAATAATGTTCGGGTAGCCGTTAGAAAGTAAGTAAACGACGCTGTAAACAGACAAGAGTGATAAACTTAATCCGCTTGAAGATTTCCCCCATTAGAAGCATCCGTGTTGGTCCGTAACGTATTCCCTGTACTGAATCACATGAATCGTAATCAGTCACTCGACAAAAGAAGGGTGTATAAATACAAATAGTTTCGTAGAAAAATGTAAATGAGTGTTTTCCACGCCGCGCCGCGCCGCGCCGCGGATCCATACACCGGGATCAGAGTTATGGGTCACTTGACCCCTGTTTACTCCTCCGATGGAATATTAAATAGCTTTAACGACAGATAAATAAGCTTTACTTAGCTTTAAACTGTTGCGCAATGGGTGCCTGATGTTTTTTATTACCTCAGAGGTTCTCCAGAAACCCGCTTAGCCACGCCTCGTGCCCGGCATAAAAGCTGCAGTAAAAACGAAACAGCCTTTCTAGTTTTGTATTCTTTCTGCTGTTTCAATTTCACTATGATTTGTTCTGTCTGATCAACCAAATTCATGCTCAGCTTAGTGGCTTAGTGATTACGACACTATCCTATCCTTATCGAGCTTTGGGAGTGTCAATCGTGTTGCTGGCACGGTATAAATATGTTTATAAATAAACATCTAATTAAATCTCTTATCTCGCCTGCTAGTAAAATTTTTATGCATGTATACGTCCTCTTAGTTAAGACACACACGACATAGTTATGCAGTTTGTTGACATTCTGTTCACATCTCCAATGAATACAAAGTAAAATCATTTAAAAATAATATAATACTTGTCGTGTGAGTACCAAAATAGGTGATCGACAATGTTGGAATTAACACATGAGGCAAAAACATCAAGATTTGTAACTAATTACTTGATGCTTCACAATCAACTGGTTCCATCAAGCCCGCGAGCACCTAGTCTTGACTAGACTTATGATAAAGAACCATATAAATGCATACATATTTACATATATGTGCATAATGTGCATATCAAGATCTTGGATTATTATCATTCAGTATTCTCGTCAGCACTCATCCATACTTGGCACTTTTGAGGGCAAAAACACGACCTAAGTTATGGAAAGACATTAAGTTCACTCGATTAAAAATTTTATATTATCGGTTCCCACCGATCTGTCTAGTCGGATAGCTATTTATATATTATATTGCTAATATACTCAGTATATTTTTTGTTTGTAGGTAATTTGTATTGAATTGCCAATTAAAGCAATCCTATCGTAACGAACAACTAGCCTGTCGAAGCGTCAAGTAAGAATAGGGATCTATTTACAAACCATCGGTTTCCCCGTACCGTGTTAATAAGTAGAAACAGTCGTTTTGAAAACAAAGCGCGTGCGCGTGTTCCTTAGAACACCGTATTGTACATATAATAACCATGTTTCTTGATAAACTTAGGATTTAAACTGCAATCCAAGAACACGATACTAAGATGTTGCAAACTCCACTCTCTATTTTAGTTCTCCATCGTAGCGAGGTGTCTATTACAATTATTTAACGGAATATTTCTTAGTTGCCTGGTTACGGAACAAAAGCCCCTGCCAGGAATAATAACCTAGTAGTTTCCGAGAAATTACTGAGAGTGGATTCTCCGAAGTTACACCTGCAATACTATTCCCGAGCATACTGTAGAATATATCCATGTTGCATGATATTTTTTAGCGAGTGGACATTGAGTACCTATACATTGATTAATCCGCTGATACTCTTGCAACGCTACCTTATTAGCCCGGTTGATAAAGAGGACGCAACATAGAGAAAGATTATTCTCGGGTCTCGTTGAGTTTTTATCAGATCTACTTAATTATAAATTCTCAAAAGAGTTATGGTCATGCATGGCTCGGGGTTTAACATTATCTGGACGCAAAGCATTCTCTTAGATTATCGCGTTTGATCTCGCAGATAAACGCATAAGCCCGATCTGGAAATACATTTTAATTGAAGCGAAGATACCATTATTTGTGTTATTTTATGTTTCTTTGTTTTCGTAATCTAAATCAGAAAGTAGTGAACAATTACATTTTTATCATAATTTCTGCTATTTGATATCACTGTTCTATTATGTTACGAGTACATGAATAATTAAACATGTACCTATCGATCGTCTCTCAAGAGCGCGTTGTGTTCTCACAGAAGCCTTTAGCTTTAACACTACTTGATGGTACATCTCTCTGGTACTCAGGTACCAAGAACACAAATGCTGAATTTCTCGCTAAACAAGCTAAGGGCTTGTCAAATCAGTTCCATTAACCAGTTGGTCAGTCGGCATGCAAATGCTCTCAGTGACATCTCGCAATTGAATAAACTACTAGAAGTTATTTGACTTTGCCGACGGACATGATCCATTCATCCTTTGAACTGGCACGTCCTTATTTTCAGCTAGGTAGAGATCAAAATTATAGCCACTTTTGTGTCCCTCTCCCTGACTGGAGGTTTCGTTGAACCCGATTGTCCTGCTATATTGGATAAGTGAGTAATTTGCTGATTTACCGAATTTGCTCGCATCACTTTTCATCGGAAATTTGCAACGATATTTTATTATGACGTAAGCTGAACAAGCCGAATCTTATTAACCTTGTAATCTAGATCATGGTGTAGTGAAAGGGTTAGCCAGTCAGATGCAGCCCCGACTCTTTATGCCATTCATTATACACCGCAAGTTTTTATTAACCAGAAAAAAATAGTTGCCGTTACTAAACACAGATATGGCAAAATAAAACTATATAAAATTTAGATTATTTTTTTCAAAATAAATTATGATAAAAATTGGACGTACTTACTGTAACTGTTAATCGTTTTTCTATTGCCTTTTATCAATATCAATCGGTCGATACGAACTCTTGATAATTATTTAAGTTTCCTTCACGTTTAATTTATCGTTTGGCAAACTCGGGTACCTTTGCTCGAGCCAGCTCGCAAAAACTCGGCTCAGGCGCCGCACTCGCCCCCAGTACCCTTCTGCATTGCCCATTTATAACATTTGTGGTGTATTCATTGTCTTAAATGGTGTAAGCAAGGTTGATGAAGAGTAAACTATTATAATTCATTATGTATGATATAGTTACAGTTTCAAATCACTTTATGCAATAGACCATTCTAGCGTTGATTGCGAAGTTGCTAACAGTTATTCCGTAAACGTTAGTTAATCTCCAGAATCATAAATATTGTGATGATTCTGGCAAATCCTTAGGTTTTTTGTGTGATGATAAGTCGGTTATGTATGTTTTATCATCAATCATTCTTCGCATTCGAGCATACCTAAGTTCTTGTCTGGAAAATCTGGAAAATACTATTTGATTAAAATCGTTGCTCAAGTTTCATCAAAACAATAATTGAGCGGAGATATTCTGTGTGTGTGTACCCTTTGTGTACCACCATATCATTGTAATTATTGGCCCTCCCTATCTATTAAAAACAGTTTACAAAATAAATTAATAGTTTATAGTTTTAAATACCTGGGAAAAAAACTTGGGAAACTCCCAAAGATTGTGAAAGTGGAAAGATTTGGGGAAGGCCTTTGCCCAACAATGGGTCAACATAGGATATGAAAAAAAATAGTTTAAAACAGTTTTTTGTTAAGCATCGATGACACACGGCTAGTTTACACGCTACAAGCCGGCGAATTGAAAAACTAGCGAGTGAGCGAGTTAGCTTTCGGGAAGGATTTTCAACAAGCAGTTTGTAAATAAGCCGATGACTCTGGGCGAATTTATAAGTTACAAGCGAACTCGCTGGCTTGTAGCTTGTAAAAAAAGCCATATGTCATCGACGCTTTACAGTGAGAGATTAAACAAACGTATTTGACCTTGCTTGCATTATTAGGATTGTTATGGGTTGTGCGCGCCATACTAATACAGGCCCCTATTTGGACGTTGTAAATTTTACGATAAATAAACAACATGTTATTTGAATACAATAACACTATTGGTGCTTAACTAAATGTTTTCCTGCTACCTAGTAATTGCAGGTTGATTTATAGATGACTTGATGGGACATGATGTATTTTACATTTATGGGTTTCCTGTGAACTGTCGGGCACTGCTGATGTCGGGCTTTCGTCACTCACAAAAAAGACTTAAGAAGAGGCCTCATGAAGTTACCTAACTGTCGGTCCTGTATTGTAGGTACCTTTATCTTATAAAACAGGGTTTTTTTCTAATACAAATACTCTATCATTTCTCTTCAATTTCATAATGAAGATCATATACTGACTGGCCATGTCAAAGTTTCTTCTGAACGAGGCTCTGAATGCAACTGACAGAATTTTGACCAAATCGTCATTTTATCATCAGGTGCGATAGTAGTCAAACGCGAACCTACACCCAGTAAATAAAAACTTTCAGTAAATAAAAACTTTCCTAATCACATTCGATATCTTGACCAAATACTACGAAGTTTCATCGTCAGCTATCTACTTATTTAGATTGGGCAGGCACTTAAGCTGTTGATAGATATAGTAAATCGTTCGAACTGATAAGATGATTGATGACGCGTCATTATCATTAGACCCCGTCAATCATAAACCAAATATAACTTCAGTTTTTGAAGAAACGCTCTGTCTGTACAAATTAATAAAACCTACCTACACGTTCAGTATTTCGGTTTTCAGTAGAATTATCAACTAAGATCTAATTGCATACAGTTTTGCTAAATATTCCATATCATTACAATGTACGTTTCTGTTCTGTGTTTTCGTGCTAACTACCGTGACGTCAGTATTCTTATTTTAGTCGTATTGTATCTATAAACCCGGGTGGAGTAAGCTATATATGTATAAGGCTGCTCTTTCTCTTTAGGTTATTACCTAGCTTTTTTATTTTTCCCAAGAGAGCAGGTACATACATATAGATTATCTGTATGCGTTTTTACGCTTATAAATTTTGATTACAGGCTGTAAAGTTTTTATGGGTCTCGAAAACAAAAACAGTGATAATGATTTCGCAAAAATTCGTTTATAATACATACAGTGTTTACCCTCTTACATTTGCATAACTCTGTCTGTCAATTGGTTTTCCTTCCTTGTATAATTAATCCATTTATATTGCGTAGCACATTTTAGGGACTCTTATTATGATGAGCACATATTATTATGATGAGTACTTACCTTGTACTTATAGCTAGCATATTGTGCTATGGTCCGTGATTTATTGATTGAGGCGGTGATTCATCAGTCTTTTGATTAATGTTTGTTTTTGTCTAGCGTCATCTGGTCTAGAGACTCTTGGACAAAAATAAGGTCTAGAAGTAAATGTGCAGCAGTAATCTGAGCAGAATACTTATATTTAACTTTTTTTTTGTTAATTCATACTTAAAATACATAGGAACACAGGACAAACACCGATGTTTACAGATGGATGGATGTTTGGCAATTTTGGCATCATGCCGTAGCTACTAAACCAAATAGACAAAAATTCGGTATGGTCATAGCTTCGCTCCTTTAAAGGCCAAAGACTACGTTGTATCTAAATACTACGCGGGAATGGCGAGAATTTCATACAAATAATATTCGAATATGTAACGTTATCATAATTTGGACATATTTATCTAAACCAACCTTTTCCATGATAAATTATCTCCATTACCATAGTAATAATAAAAACAAGTGTTTTTACACAGTCCGCCGTGAACACGTATCGCGTGATAACGTGCAATTATTTACCAGTATAAGCGTAAGATTGATTAGTTCACTAGCGGAGCGATAACCGAAGCGTTTAATATTACGTCAGCTATCAGTCAGATTGTTAATTTAAATTACCGATGGATAGTATTTTCCAGCAGATAATAATAGCTTAAATATAAACTGTTTTATCAAAATGAAACAATAACAGTGATGGTCCAACCACAGAGTAGGTAGCCGAGTTGTTCGTAGGTGGTAGATAAATCATAAGCCCAACAAAATTCTAAGCATATTCAAATGGCTTTACTAAAATTAATAAGTTTTGCAAAAGAGCTTACTTTTAGATAATTTGAGATGGAAAATGTATTAATGTAACCGTTTCGCTTTTGTCTATAGACGCAACCTAATATGAACGATGAACCTGATCCCTGTAATGAAGGTTGCGTAACGGCTCTAATTAGCACCTAATTTAATCCTTATCCTCGTAAGTTTTCTTCATCAAACACGGTAAACATAGAGAAGAAACTAAGTGCATAAGCAATGGTGCACAAGACTTATTTATGGCCTGCCTGCACAGCATCGCGCGATGCTCCGCGATGCTCCGCGATGCTCCGAGGTTGGTCACCAGGCATTGAAATCAGGGATGTTACGGAGCTTCGACTCCGACTCCGATAAGTCAGAACTTCCGATTGATATTACACCTTCGGTGCCGACTCCGACTCCGTTGCCGATACTTTTAAATCGGAGGTCCTATTAAGTATGTACTATTTTTTTTATTAGACCTGCCCTTAACACCTTAACACATCTCTCTCCGTCGTCACCACTTCCAACTCCACCTCCGCCTCCGACTCCGATATGACAAATTTAAAAACTCCCGACTCCGTTACCGATAAAACCACCCCCGTTACATCCCTGATTTAAATATATGTATGTATGTATAATATATTTCGATTTGTTAAGTTATAAATTCAATTGATGCATTTGAAATCCTCTGCCGTACTGGCCAGTCCAGTTAGAGACTTAAAAATCAACACACATTATGAAATAAATCTTGTACATATTTGTAACGTGCCTTCTACCTAACCACACCTTAAATGCATTTTAATTACTTCGTGAGGCAAATCACGTATATCCTAAATTCTGACAGATGAGGTAATCAATTTTTTAATGTACAATCGATCGAGTTTGGCCCAAGGCTCGATGCGAATCGTGCAGGCTTAGTTTCCTTTGCGATTCTAAAAACAGTAGCATCTTACAGCATCTAGCTCAAGGCAGTAATTATAGCGATGCGATTCCTAGATAGCTTCGCGATGATTTCGCCCCTTGAGGGGTTTCGAGAAATTCACTCGGCAGCCATCGAACGTACAGTCGCCTACACTATAAAGTCTTCTTCCCGAATTTTCAAAACAATGCATGGTACAGTGATTAATTTCATAAATATGCAGCAGCTAGTTCAGAAATAAAAAATATGTCAGTTTTTTTGCGAAATGTTCATCAAGTCGAACCAAGCGATGCGATGGCCGGACTGAAAGGCGTGCATGCATCGCAATTTTGCAACGGCCGCAGTCTCTTTACACTTCGTTTAATGTGTTACTTCCCGTACACACGACGAAGTTATCACCATTAGTTCATTAGTACGGTTTCAGACTAGCGTATTTTTGTCGCGCGTATACGGGCGGATAGGTACTCGCGAAACTTCAAAAGCCGAACGTGCGTATTAGGCGTTTACGCTGTTTTCCCTAGCGAGTGGCAGTAGATGAGGCGTTACATTCTCGCGCGTATACGCTCGTAGACGATCGTACACGCGCTGCAAAAAAAAACACGAGCGGCGAATCCGCCCGGTTAACCCGCTAATCTGAATCCGCACTTAGTAATGACGACAGCAATCCCTTGCATGGGCAATCATAATTGCACATCAATAAAATAAAATTAAATAAAAAGCAAACATGTAGTTGGGTTACTAGGATCGGGGTGTTAAACGATCTCACGCCTTTCTCACGATGTTATTTAACTGCCCTGTTTATCGGTCTGTTTAACAGTCACTAATAGTGGAAAATTAACTCATGCTCGTCGATTACCAGTTTGTTAAATTTAATAAATGTAAGTACCATTATTTGCGTAATATTTATTTATTGACAAACACTTGAATTATACTGAATACGGTAGGTTTTTCTGACCGCAGTTGCCAATACCATCATAGAATACACTATGTCAGATTATCAAAGGTATACGACATTATACCATACGTATGTATGTATGTGAATGAACCGTTACAGTGATAAAGTAGTTAAGTTTAGTCTAGTGACTAGATCTAGACTAGCTAGTCTAGACTTGACTTAAACTGTGATTGGTAGCGATTGCGATGCTTGTGACGACGGATCGATAGAGCTCCCACCTAGGCACAAACACAAACAGCTTTATTATGAAATTAGTTTTACGCCGACCAGGATTTTTCATTGTTGTTCCAATACTTCTAATATGCGCAAAATTATGTCGTCGTGTGTTATAACAGGATCAACTGTTATATTTGAATGTTAGTACATATACATATGACATTTATTTATATTTTGTCTATAGTAACGAATGTAGTTTGATGGGTTATTCCCTGAGTACTCCGGTCCCCGAGGTACCCGTCCCGGAGTACCCTGAATGCGATAAATTTGATTACATTTTTTGTTCTATTGTTTTCAACTTTTACGGTTGCGTCGTATAGTGCAAACGGAACGTTAGTAAATTATACGCTCATAAAGGTTTTGTTACGCTTATGGCCGTGTTGCCTAGCAACTCAAAAATCTGCCAAAGATTAGTCCTTCCATAAACTACGGGCGACTGGGTTTAGAGAAAAATGCAGATTTTTCACGATGAATAAAGATGCTCGTTTGGATAGTCATCCTTGTGAAATTTCTTTATTGTAAGAGGAACATTATTCTAGAACTGGGAAAACTCAGGGGTTACCTCGAGTTTAGTCCTCGTTTCCTAAGTCATTCATATTTAAAGCTACGATCTCATTATCAATAAATCATATAAATATATTTAGTAATAAATCCGCTTAATTTCTAAACAAAGGTTTTAATTAACTTAACTTTAGTTCAACTAAACCAAAGAGTCAAAGAACAGAAAACCAAAGTTTAAAGATACGACACGTGTTTCGCCTCTACACGAGGCATCATCAGGAGGTGTGGACTCGCCGAAGTTTGAAACGAGAGTGAAACTTCTCTCGTTTCAAACTTTGGTTTTCAGTTCTTTGACTCTTTGGTTTAATTGAACTAAAGTTAAGTTTATTAAAACCTTTGTTTAGAAATTAAGCGGATTGAAATTAAGCGGAGAGAAGTTTCACTCTCGTTTCAAACTTCGGCGAGTCCACACCTCCTGATGATGCCTCGTGTAGAGGCGAAACACGTGTCGTATCTTTAAACTTTGGTTTTCTGTTCTTTGACTCTTTGGTTTAGTTGAACTAAAGTTAAGTTAATTAAAACCTTTGTTTAGAAATTAAGCGGATTTATTACTAAATATATTTATATAATTTATTGATATTTATGGATTTCCGCAAAGTAACGCCTGAATCAATCAATTACGATCTCATTGTCTATTAAAATAAGGTTGGATGGAATGAAAAGCCTAAGGACCTAAGCCGCCGAAATTGTCTATGGTCCAATCAGTAAGGATTGGACTGCTATACTATACGAGTCGTATATTTTGTTTAGAAAATTCGAATTGAGCTTTGAGTGTTTGTGCGAAGTTTTGAATCGCTGCTGATTTTATCTTGTTACAATAATATCAGCAAGAGGCGTATTGTTTGTTTTATAGTTTATGTTATATCTAGCTCTACCTCAAATAGCATCTCTCAAAACATATTCATTAACAACTACTAATTAGGTACTATATATGGGCGATTTTAAACGTGACTTATATATGTATAGCAACACCAATAGTGCATTTTATAACGACTTGCATCTAATTCTGTGCTCAAATTGAGAATGGAAATAAATCATTTAGAGTTAATCAAATATGTCTTCGTCTTGACTGAGGGTCTACAAACATTCAGAATGAAGTCATTCTCTATTTGTACTCTTCGAAGTTCTGGTTTTCAATTGAAAGCAATAGGGAATAATGTGATGTAGAGGAAAGAGCATATCTAAACATCTTAGCAAGTACATTATTTCGTATCAGAAAGTAATTAGTTAAGTAAATATTGATGTCTGCTAGCGGTTTTGGAAATTCTATAACGTGGTTTGACGTCATGATTTGAAATATAAATAAAAGTTAACGTTCTATGTCAAAATAAGGTAAATTCTTTTGACCTATTAAGTATTTGAAAACGAAAATATCATAACTCAAATTTCCAGTTTTCAAATGAATACTTACATTTTGTTTTATTATGTATGACGCACTGTTCCAGCCTCTGCTCGGAATAAATTGCTATTCGCTCTCTCCGACGATGGTAATTTTAGTTCATTCTATGAAACAAGATTTTTTATCTGGCTTTGAAAAGTCTGTATAAATAACTTTTAAAAGAATGCTGGTCCCCTCAGAGACTTGACAAGATGATTGCCCCCTGGAGCTCAGCTAACCATCTAACTAAGTATACCAAGCGCAATAAAAAGTAAAAACAATGTTTCTCAAAATAAAAGGATTCTCAGACATAAATACAGTTAAAAAAATGACAAACTGAACTGATTGTGTCCCGCCCCGATCCCGATATGGGCAATGATGAGCATCGATCCCACAGGGCCTCTTATCACTGCCAACCGAGACGGCTTCTCAACCACTCATCTGCCAATTCTGCCCTGCCACTGTCCAATGTGATACAGTAAATAATGTATGAGTTCCCCTTAGCACAGAATAGTAAATTGCTTTGAGCTGAAACTGCGAAGTTGTTTTTACTCCGAAAGGTCAAGATGAAGCGAGGTTCTTTGATGGAGAAACACTTCTAGGAAATACATGACAATGTGGTCATGCCCGAGCCTTCAGAATGAAGTTAACTGTTTCGATTACATTGTGTTTCTATCAAAATATTCCATTCGAATGTTCCGAATATAAAAGCATCATGAATGTCCTCTGTGCGATTAGACGAGTCATGTAAATTTAGTTTTATATAAATAGACATTGGCTTTACGCTCTGCGGATAACCCAGAATCGTGGGATTATACACACACAGTTTACACATGTTTAAACACATTATTTAAACCGGAAAATCCCAGTAATAAAACACTAAGAATTTAAGTCCTATCAGATGCGGCGGATAAAAAAATCGAATCATTTCTTGAAATAGTAATAAGTTTTTTGTGCTTATGAATTTCTGAGAATGTGTTTTAATTTGTTGGACAGGCAAGAGAAGTCCCAGGAAGGCCCGGCTCCCGCCGGCGACGCTCACTCGAACCTGATGGATGCCATCCGGAAAGCAGGCGGTGCCGGCCGCGCCAAGCTGCGCCCGGCTGCGGATGCTACGCCAGTAAAGGTCAGTTCAGCATCATGGAGTATTTTCTTTCAGGCATTTTTTTCAGATTTTATCAATCAAATTTCAGTTGTTATTTTGATCGCTTGTTCGCCACGCTACTCTTGCCACCAAATACATTTCCAGTGTAATATAAGTACCTACTAATATTAAAAATCAACTTAAAGCCATACAGAGATACCTTATCAGTCTCATCCTACTTACTTTAGTAGTCAATCGTGTGGGTGCATTGAAGGATAGACAGTTCGTTGTTTTAAAAAAAAATTTATCTATAAATCGAAATTGCAACTGCCTGAAAACGACTGCGCAACCTACGACGTGTGCGATCGGATCATTTCTTTGGAATCGTTACTAAGGATTCCTAGAAATGTACATAAATATATAAGAAGAAAATACTGAAGTAAAATGTACATGAGTTAATGAAGGTACTATAAAAACAGTAGCTCTTTAAAATATTAATTACACGGCTCTCGCGAGTTCGCGGTTCGAGGAAGAGCTAATGTCCGTCTTATTGATGTGCAATTAAATTGTATAGCCGACGGTCAGCTTCGACTGAAGCCTGGATTAGTCGTACCGGATATTTAAGCTGCAAAGGAAAGGTTCCCGAAGTATGATCAATAGCTAATTAAAAACTTAATACTCACGTGTAAACGAAATAACATTGGTCAAGTGACATGTGTCAAAAAAATAACAACCAGCTCATGTCGTAAGAATAAATTAGCTTGGAAATAATTTGTTCTGAATCCGTGGAATCTGCGGATTATGATATTTTCGATAACACGCACGGCGCGATTATTGAATTCTAGGAAACTTAATTAATTTACCAACATTATTCGGAGCCGTGAACTCGTTTCTTCGCATAATTAAATCGCGATAAGGTCTAGACGATAATTAATTTGATCTTCGTAACTTACCGACAAAGTCAAGATCGTAGTTTGCTTTACCAATTAAAGTGGGTATGTATTTAAATAAAAATTAACGGCTTCCGACTAGAGTGGGAATAAATAGTTTTACACTTACAATTTTATTTTTTTCAGTTTGCTCTTGAAAATTTACAGACGTTGCTAGACCTCTTGCACGCACCGTGCAGACGCTCAATCTAGTTGCTGAGAAGATTGATATCTTTCATGATTCTCTGAATGAATTCGCAAAGGCCACATTGTATATTTTATGTTATTTTTTTTTATTTTTTTTTTATGAATATTTAATTTTTATTACAGCATAAGCTAACTACTACAATCTATATATAGGTATATTACAAAATTTACAAAAGGAAACAATTGGGCCACCCATAGACCGTTGCAAACGATCTATAGGTAGCTCAACTGCTCCAACTCGATACCCGATGGCAGCGTGCCGAGGATACTGGCTGCATTGCCTCTTTGTATAGCAAGGCTTATTCTTTGGCCCAGATAGCTGCCAGCCCTCTGATCACGCGTCGCTTCGACCAGACGCTCTGACAAAATTTTAAAAACGCGGAAGGCTCCCATTCCCCATGGACCCAGGGTCTCGAACCCAAAGGGCTCAAACATGTTATTAATTGATTATTAGATTTTTGTAATGTAATTGTAAATAATTATTAAATTTGTAATATTTTAATATGACTACACTATTGCATTGGAGACATCTGTAAAAATAGTTGTAAGAAGATTTTAATAAATACTAAATACTAGACTTTAATGAATGAAAAACGTAGCTACATAATATTAAACTTCTCTGTAGCAAAGGTAACTTTGTAACTCACAAGGACAATTATTATGGCACTGACTCGTGTTCTTGCTCGTGTTTTTATCCGAACAAACTTCTCTGAACACCTCAAAGTAGAGCCCTAATAATTACACGGGCAGAAACATTCGCGACGCTTCACAGAAGTTGTGATAATTGTATGCTAGCTCCATTCGCTTCTAAGAAATGCCATTATAACAGCCTGTGATAACATATAATGGTATCAGTTCTTGCTGTCATCCTCGTGGAGCGCTACGCATTTAATTTGTTTACCATTCACTTTTTCCTCGTTTCAAGTGTTTGATGTTTCGTTAGGACGTTTCATCTCTATGAATCTCATATTTGTTGGCACGTTGTAGAGCTGCTTTGAATATCGAGTCAATCCACGTTTTAGCATATGCTCATCAGCCTATAATGAACCCATTACTAATACCATACTTTTTTTTTTTTTCAAAGAACCTAAGTTCTTTATTTTTGGCTTCACATCAAAGGTATATAGCCAGTGTCAAGTAATTGGAGAGATTATTTTGTCATAAGTCAGAGTCGATAATCAAGTCATGCCCCTGTAAAGTAGTGGTGGTTGCGACTTTACTAGAGGCTTCTATGGAGTTTTGGAGGCAACACAAAAAGTCACGTTTTACAGCATTACACTATTCACCAACATTCTCATACACGTTCACGAGCATTTAATGGATAAAATACCACCATTTTTACACATAAACACTCAAAGTTATACAAGTTTTGTTAATTAATTTAATGCCGCCAATGTGCCATTTTTCACGTTCCCGCCGAAACTAAAAAAAACCATACTTGACTAAGAACTTGAGAAATAAACCCTCTTTCGCGGTTCGGTGGATGTCATGCCAAAGTAATTCATTTTTCTGTTCTATGACATGCCGGTTTTATTCACGATGTTTTCTATTTATAAAAAAAAATCAACCGATAGATAATAAAGCATTGTGTTGGACACGCGCCATTATTAATAATTGTGATAGATAGTAAATTGTCAGAAAACAGGGATTTTCTCGTAATTCATCGCCTGAAACATCTTCAACATGATAAGATTTCTTTAGAATTTTACACTTAGAGTAGGTAATCGTAATGATAATATCGTCCACGTTTCCAGTTAATTCGCTCAACGGACTCGAAATGGATGCTCCTTTATGTTTGAGTACACAAGAAGATTTATTTGATTCATTTATAAAGCATCTCATCAAATTTATCTGCTATTTTTACGCAATAGTATGTTGTCTACCGTTGTCTAGAAGATATTGATGTCTAGCCATAAAACCGCCTTTGTATTTTTCTTGTTTTAATATATGTTAAGTTGATCTTTTTAACCGTGGGCATAATATTATAGCAGAAATTATTAAAATAAGTAAAAACCAGGTAAGTACATATTTTACAGTCAGATAAATCGAATCATTATTATTTCTAAACCCGAATGTCACATTGCAATAGCATAAGTATTATTTATCCTATATTTCCACTGCTGGGATTCTACTATGAGATAGGAGAGAATGAATGTTACCTAAAAAAAAATAACTTAGAAGTAGATACTCAAATATCATTAACTAAAGCGTCGATGACACATGGCTGTTTTACACGCTACAAGCCAGCGAGTTCGCTTGTAGCGTGTAAATTTTCCCAGTATCATCAGCTTTTTACAATCTGCTTGTCGAAAATCCTTCCCAAAAGCTAACTCGCTCACACGCTAGCTTTAAAACTCGCCATCAATCAGGTTGTAAAAAAGCCTTGTGTCGTCGAAGCTTTAAACATTAAGAAATTGTAAAAATCAATAACCAACGCCCTACATTCACGATACTGGATAATGTAAATGCATGCGTAATTATTGGAACCCACAAATCGATCGGCTTACAGTTAAACAGAATCCGTATTTCTCATAATTCGGCTTTGTTGCTGATTCCGGCTAACGTGCACGTTTCTTGTGAACGTACTCGTACACTCGGACGGACGGACACATTTCGTTTCGTACACCTTCTCTTCCATTCCCTGGCATAACTAAGATGAAATGATTAGCTCTCTAATTTATAAATGCGTTTGCGGATGATGATGATGAGAAAATGGATTGATGAACATTTCATCAATCTCGGAAAAACTACACAACATAATTTGGCTGAAATTCAGTAAATATAGAAAGTTAATATATGTAGTTATGAACTGGAATAGGACATTCAGCAGCTAGTTATAACCATAAAGTTAGAATGTAAAGAGGGGTAATGACATTTCAATTGCGATACAAGAAATGATAATAAGCATGTGCGAGTGATTGTCTATGTGTTGCTCAAAAATAGTGATGGGCATTCAATAAGATGTTTTATCGACATCGATAACTGTGGTACCTACCCATTTTGCGTCACAAGTCTTAATAGAGAAAAAAATAGTGCCTACTACACTACACAATCATGTTGTTAATAGAGGGTTAATGAGTGGATAATCCTTCAGCTGCGTGTGGGGGTCATCAGAAAATGAAAATATGTTCCCAGTAGAAATCCCACGGACTTAGAATTTTTACTGAGTACATATTTTCATTTTCTGATTAGACCTGAAGTCCCCCACCCGCAGCTGAAGATTATTCACTGATTACGGCACCACCTGTACATATGAAGATTTTAACCAAAGGAATGAGATGGGTTTGGTTATTATTTATAAGATACTAAAGACTAAATAGCCAAGTTTTGGCGTTATTCAGGAACAAAAACTTATCCATCCTCACAAACTTAAATTCATAATACATAGTAGCAGGACTTACCAATATTTACCTACAACTTACTCATCAATCCAAATAGGCGGTAGTCTTCGAAATAAGATTGTAATAGCTAGAAAGTCGATTGTGTATAATATATATATCTGTTCTTTTTTTAAAGATGGTTGATTATAATAAACAATAATGAAGCCCATGCAAATGTTTTATTCAATGACTGAAAAATACTTTATTTAAGAATATTAATTCTGAGTTTTGTCATTATATGTAGGCACGATACGTAGGTATATCTGTCTGTCATAATATATGTAGCCTATTAGTTTCAGGTAGGTAAGGTAGGTACTATAAAATAGGGATCAAATTGCAATATGAAGTTGGATCTCGCTTTTTCTTGAGTTGAATCTGTAAAAGAGGTTGATTTATGATTTATGTCCCTATCTAATAATTACTTGACTAATGCCTACTTGCACCAAACTTCCAAAGTTCTAAACAATTACTTCACTCGCTTGACAGATCTTGATCGGTCTGAATCTGAACCGTTAAAAACTGCCAAGCGAGATTGCTTAAGAGCTTTGACAACTTTGTACAAGTCGGCATAAGGTCACAAAATACATTCTTTACGCCTGAATTGAAACATTGTTCAACATGGTACTTACTGGAACATGTAACGTAGGCAGCGAACCTTTCTTCAAAACACGTTAATGTATTCTGAATAAAAAACAATCGTTTTTAAAATGATTGCTGCAAACTTTTATATTGTTTTGATCATCGCTCTGTTTCTGAAGAATTTCTAACCATTTTTTTCTGTTTTGCGGATCCTTTGATAAGCTGAAATTAAATAAGTAAAAACGATTAGTTATAATAATACTCGTATTTGAAGACACAAAATAAAAATGACACAAGTGGTAAATTTATTTTAACTAGGTAAAAATACCCTAACGATAGAAAAGAAAAGAGTTTTGTACCACTTTGCATAACTACCTACTCATTAGGTACTATCGATATTTCATGACGTCATCATTTTATCAAGCCCTAGCGTAACGAAGCAATATTTGTTTTTACGTGAAAAATCTATTATTTCTCCATATATGTAAGAACCATTTGTACACACGGCAAGAGCAATCAAAACTCCACAAGGCACAACGATTTTATAACTAATTGTAGAAGAAAACTGTCCATAAATTTTTCTACGAAAATAAACCAAATATTTTCTTTACTCACCTGTGAAATGAATGATTATCTGGGTTATTTCTATGCGTTGTGCCACACGTGTTGATTGAGCAAGTAACCATGCTCTTTAAAATTAATAAAATGGTTTCATTTTGTAGATTATTGTAAAAAGATAAAATAATTTACAAACAATAACTGACGGGGTCTCAGGTGCTTCAAAATGTTTTGAGTGACGTGACTTAGTTCTATACTGCTCTTAATCATAAAAAGCTATACTTGCATCTCTTTCATTAACCGATCTTTTGGGGGCGACAGCCGAAAGTATCCGAGATCTGTGGTTATAACACAAACTAATTCAGTTGTAGAACTGATTGTTATGGCAAGCGAGAATTAAATGACATTGGCCGTTTAGCACGCTCCAAAAACAAATATTTTCGTCAGTTCGCTAATTACGTAAGCTAAGCGAAACTCGCTATTTCTAAAAATATCGGTGGTACCTATTCGGTATTTGTAAATGCGTTTCAAAACATAACAAGAGACGGGTTCAACGTGACCGCAAATAGAAGTTTTCAGTAGTAAAGCAAATGGAACATAACTTTCGTTCGTCAGTCATAAAATCAAAATTGAGAGAATAGCTAGATAGCTGTAATCAATTTCATACATCCCATTTGTTGAAAGAGTGCCTCTGTCCAGCGTGGATTGATATGGAATGAGAAATAAGATTATGTTGTTATTGTAGCTTTCTTGTTAACCGATCATAACAAGTGTATTTTAGTACATTTCTATAGGTAAAAAGTAAGTTCTAAACATTATAGATTACACAACATAAAGTGGCGAATTAAATATGAATTACGACCTGAGCTTGTAGGATCGGTTCGCTGCAAAATCGATAGCAGACTACCATCGCTATAATGGTCACTGAAAAAAATTACCCACTACTACACACTACTACTAGGACATTTAGGAGAGGTCTTAAAATTAGAAGATTTCTTATATTTTTTTCTCAACTACATCAGCGAAAAGTTTGAATGTAGAGCAACAGTGACAGTATATTGAGATCTGTTGAAGGATTATTGTCCTGACTTGCGAATAGGGTCTATTCTTGCCATGTCATGCATTGCCATACTTTTGGAAGTAGTAAAGACTAGTTTAATGCCCGCAGCTTTGTGTCCGACTTTCTTACTGCTCCCCATCTCATAGTTATATGTATATTCAGTCAAAAACTGTGTGATGGGGATGTATCATCTACCAAGTTACACGTCATAATGTCGAACGGTTTCAGCTCGGTAGGTATCAAATATCAATATATTGACTGACTTTGTCCTGACAGTGTCTACCCACGCAACTGTCCACAATACACAAAGGTTTAGCTGGAAGATAATGCTACATAGCATTAAGTTCGCCTTTGTACTATTTGTTAAGTGCAATAAAGTATTTTCTATCTATCTATCTTCTATGTCCTGACTGACTAATGAACTGACAACGTACAGAACAAACCAGTGATCTTGATATTTCGGGGTATGTTCGTCAAGAAGTGTTACGTAAATTACAAACAAAGTTGTCGGTGTCAGGCTGACTACTGGCTGACACTTTCAGCTAGTTGAAGATATATATCCTTTCACACTTTCATCATACTGTTGCTCATATTACTAGGCGGTAGTTTTATCAGGCATTATGTCTAGGTTTGGTCTTCTTAAGTCTCTTGAGATGCACTGCATACACAGAACGTGCCACCGCCCCACAGCAATGGTAAAGTTGCACAAGAGATGTTATCATTGTCGAGGAGCTGGTTTGACGGGCGCCCGCGCTGACCGCCTCGACCGACCTTACGCAGAATGTATTCCGTCCATCTCATGATTTTTTTCCCGGTAAAATATCTCCGCAATGATACAAGGTTGACAATGATACAAGAAAGAACGATTCCACGAAGATGTTTCTTTTAAAGGTAATGAGCGAGTTAAGGTGATAATACATCATTCAGAAAAGGATAAGCGCCGAAAAAAGTCTTAGCTCCTTTCTTGGCATTATTGATATTATTCAATTTTCTTATATTAAATTGTTGCCCAGAATCTGCTCTATAGATTTCTGTATTATTGGATTTGATATTTACGCAAAATAACGTTTACTTGCCAATTTTATCATAAATTATGATGTTTTGTAGGTGTAACGATGCGAAACTTCGTTGAATGTTTTTGTTGTTCTTCCACATCGTAACTTCGTTAGGGCTGTTTTAAACTACCTTTTTTTTGCGGACATACAACGAATTTATTAAAGTTCGGTACAAATTTTCGTTACTTATTATGATAATAACAATAAAAGTAACAATTATTTGCTCGTGTAATTCATTCATACTCGATTTTATCTTTCATTACATTTGTGTATACTATAAGAATTATATATATTTATTTCCGAAGAATACGGCTATAAAAAATTAGTAATTCAGTTAAACTTACCAATTTCCAATAAAACAAATAATAGCTACATCTATGTTTACCAAAACAATCTGCCATTCAAGTTTTCCCAGTAGCGCTCAGATTTCGCTGAAACTGATAGAAAACGTTTTCTGCGTATGGTCATTAACCATTTTATTATTTTACGTTGGCCGATAAGCAGAATATTTTAATAAACTTTATGATAACAGGTCAAGTCAACATATTTTCCATGAACTCGGAACTTCTTCTGTTTACTTATGTTTAAGATAAACGCAACTTACAAGTTATGTTTATTCAGCAATCAACTGATATGGTTACACTTGTTGGTGTTGGAATAACACAAAGATATGTTTATTGAATGAACTACGTCTCCCTTATATTATCAGCATTATTAGTCGATAACAGTTTACTGCTAAACGTAGATCTCTTCCAAGACCGCCATTGTCCCCGATCTTTGACTTTTCTAGGTCATCTTCTACCAGTTATAGTGCCAAATCGCTGTTGTTACATCGCCCTATGTTTCGCATGCAACATGACATAAAATATTTTTTTAAATTTAAAGTGTCCAGTGGTGTCTTTCAATTCTGATGTCGCCTAAACTAAACTAATTTGACAGCTCGTAAAAATATTGCTGTCCTTTTTATAACAATCGAAAAAAATAGGATGGCATTATTTCTAATGCTGTCAAATTAGTTTCGGTGATATCTGAATTGAGACCATTGTATTCCTACTTCTTTTCCGAATTGTATGTATACTTGATGAAGGTCGTCGGAAACGCCCCTCGCAGGATCAAACGACTAAGATAAACTATTCTACTTCCCAGTATCCT
This sequence comes from Lobophora halterata, assembly GCA_932526365.1. Classification (NCBI taxonomy): domain Eukaryota; kingdom Metazoa; phylum Arthropoda; class Insecta; order Lepidoptera; family Geometridae; genus Lobophora; species Lobophora halterata. Next base: position 9,216,021 of record OW052012.1, read on the forward strand.
GTACTCCTAACAATAATGTCCCATTGCATAATGCAGTCTCTCTCCTTGGCACTATCTAAGCTGGCTAGTGCCAATCTAAAATGCACTTTGTCCCAAATGATACAGGGTACTATTTGCTAAACAACATTGGATAATGGAGCACCTTTCACCCTGTGACAGGTTGGCAGATCGCCGCCCGGTTTAGTGTAGTTTCACCGGCCAAGTACGCCGGCGATTCTGCTTAGGACATAAATAACTCATGGTCTAAGAAGCGGTAGTATTGCAGTTTCAGATTAGCTGATTAACCGAGCAGATTCGCCGCTCGTGTTTTCTTTTTTGTAGCGCAACAGCGCGCGCGTATACGTGCGACAAGCCGCGAGAGACGTAACACTCGCTAGAAAAACTGAGCGTAAACGCCGGTATACGCGCGTTGGGCTTTTAAAATTTCGCGAGTACTAATCCGCCCGTATACGCGCGATAATACGCTAGTCTGACTGAAACCTGACTTAGTCAGCGTTCGTTTCTTATTGTGGAGCGAAAGGCAGCCGGTGAAAAGTGGATGCGGAGAGCCGAAGACCTAGCTCAGTGGCGCGTTAGTGTTCCGTAGCTACAGGATGGCGTCAACGAAGAAAAAATCCTAACTGTAGTATTGTATTTTTATTGTATGTATGTCTGTAAGGTATATTTCTATGGGACTATTGCATTTTCTTAATATTGTTGCCTGAAATAAATGGTTATTGTTATATGGGAGAGGCTTACGACCAGCAGTAACTGGACACGGCTGATCATGATGAATGAATAAATGAATGAAAATGCTTTATTGTACACCATAAGACAAAAAACAATAACATAGAGAAATCCTGTAGACAAGCCTCGTCCACAGTTTCACAGTAAGTTCGTTTTATCAAGTGTCTCATTCTTCCTCAGGGTCAGACTCCGAGCGGCGACCTGATGGCGGATCTCCACGCTAAGCTATCGATGCGGAGGCGCGGGATCTCGGGTGCGGAACGAGGCGGCTCGGTGTTACACACGCTGGCTGCAATCATCCCAGAGCCCGAAGCCTCTTCGCAACGCTCCTCCAGCGAAGACGACTGGGAGTGAGGTATACTGCTGATGCTTGTTTCACCACAGACGGCATATCTTAAAGCCCATCTTATTTTTCGTAGGCTTGATTATCACTTATGTTATTCGATTGCGCGATTATCACATATTCCATTATTACAGGTCCTTATCGCGCTCACCTTTCGCGGTGTTACGTCCCGACGTTTTGGCTGTATTATGTTATAGCTGTGGTCGTGGGCAGTCTGTTCGAAATAATTTTCATTTATATCATTTAATAAAAAAATATTTCAAAAGGTGAGCGCGATAAAAACCCGTAAGAATCGAATATCCCATCTTGTACTATTTCGCAAGTTCACTTACTCTTGTGTGTAAAATGTACAAGTCGTTGAACATTTATAATTAGACTATTTATCCACTGCTGGACATAAATTATCAATCACAGATAAATTAAATACTTCCATAATACATTGTACACTACACTATCAAGACGTATCCGAACAGCTGACCTAATCTAGACTTCCTTGGACTTGAAATGATGCACAAATGTATATCGAAAGGGATTCTCAGTTTCGTTAAAGATAAAGCTGAGAGGATAACGTCTGTGTGGATGGATGGAATGGATTATGAAAAACCAACGAAATGTAAGGGAAACAACTAGGTTCTACCTAGGTATACATGCTTTTGAAATGATGTGGCCTTATTGGAATTGGAAAAGACTGGAAGGAAACAAACAGATATGTAATCTGTGTAAAGTCCCGATTCGTTTCCATTGTCGATCGACCCGCATATTGCAGACTCAGCAGCAAATTAGGACCAAAATCTTGTAGTTTTTTACTTATGTCTGGCATACAGAGGATTTTTAAGGAGGACAGACCGGGCCTAATGTTTGGTTTGCAATGTGCTGAGGCTCTGTAGAAACGTTCTGTTGCTTGTGTAATTGATACCCTTATAAATTCTGTTCTTCATAAATAGTATCCATCCGAGTCGTAGTGATTTCTTCTTTCCGATAAAGTTATAATAGATTTACATTTAAACTATGCTGAGAAAGAAATTTAATATTCCATCTATTACGAAACCCACCTTTCCCGGAGACTTTAATTAGGATCGTGCGGCTGTTACATTAAAGATTATTTTCCTGGTACGCGCTGGCCGTAAGTTCTAAGTAAAAACATTAATTTGTTCTCCGAAAACTGGTTTGATTTGGTATTGATTGTTTAGCTTAGGTATCAACTGCACTTAATGCTGTAGCACGAATCGGGCCTTTTATGTGACTATCTCGTGAGCTTCTCGGAAGCAGTGGTTTTATTATGTTACCGTCATTATCGCCGACGCTTCCGAAACTTTTTATACTCATCTCGAGCCGTAATTCGATGATTTATTCGAACACTACAAAAAATCGAGTGATTTAAAGTCGTTACGGCTATCATTAATGTTATTTAAATGAATAGTGGTAGGTAAGAGGTACTAAGAATTCTACACAGCCGGCGGCTGTTTGGCTTCAGTCAGCAGAAGTCGTATTACGAATTAAATTTTCCTTGTTTCCTGGGGATTTATGATTGAGGGCGCCTCTCAAATGAATTGAGGACACCATACGGCAGCACAAGCTCGCATGCCTCGGGTAAAACACAATACAAAGCTATTTACGCTCGAATTTCGAGTAAATCAACACAATGCGGATTTCGTGTCGTGATTGACGATTGTTGACTCGATTTCGTATTCTAATAGCACGACTTCCATCTGTCCGTGGCTCTAACAAAATAGAGATGTCGGAAATAGGCCGTCGTTCCGGGAGGTTATTACGATAATCGCGTTTCTGGCTAGCGGGCGCGGTGTCTCGCTTTCGATTCTGGGAAGCCGCGGAGCTGGCTCCGCTCTTCGCCGCGAACTCATCAACTGGTTTGGGTAATTAGCATTTCCAGAATTGAGAAAAAGTTAAAGAAATTAATCGAGTTCCGCGCCTAGCGCTGCGCTGTGTCATGTGTCCCACACTGATACGATCGATAGTTCGATACACGTTAAATATTTCAATAGCACGATGCTGCGACATCTTAAAAAAATATCTTATTTCAATATTATCTTTATGAAATTGTCAATTTATAAGATAAATGTTTATAAATTTTTATAAATTTTCTTAATGTTTCTTGAATAAAGGATTTCAATAATAAATACCTACTAGAATTATGATTATGTATATCTGAAAACTATACTAGTAACTACATTTATCAAACAACTTAATGTTATCGGTGTAGTTTTTATTACTACTTAAATGTATTAGATACGTAACGTGATTACTGTAATTATAATGTTGTATGATAGGTTCTGAGAAATTCTATGATGAGATCTGAATAGTTGTATTGTGTCATAAATGAATTAATTAAATTATTAAAATGTTGAGTAATGAATTAAAAACTGACTAGCGGAATGGTCGGCTTTCTCGAATGAATTATTATGATGATTGCGCCTATGACCAAAACTATGACACGTAGCGACTGTAGTGATGGTAATGAGCGAGGTGGTATGTTTACTTTACACGTGTTAACAAATGTGATTTCTACTCGAAATTTATAAAACGTTTTACGACTAGGGTGTTGAAAAGACTGCGTAATGAAGTCAATGAATGGTGTATTGTTGTTATATGTTTCATCTACGTGTATTGCTGTGTGTTTAGTGTCAATATAATTGTTGATACGGAGAAGTAAACGCAGAAATAATTCATGATAAAATGTATAAAAATACAACGAAAGAATAATGTTATTGTATTCATTAAATGAGAGGGCGTGGGTGTAATGTGAGCAATGTTATTATGTATAGGGTGAAGCGGAACGGCATTGTTGATCGGGGGCGAATAATAATACAAAGTTCATAAATAACGACCGATGCGGACGTTTTCTTTGGAAAAAATTACAAACTGCGCGCCGCCTCTTGCTTAGCGAGCAATTTAAAATGTAAAAAGGCCGTTTATAGGGGAATTATTTTCGCGTGTCCAATACAAATGTGACGCGGACGTGTCGCGGGTTAGTAACGCAGGAATTAGGGAAATGGCGGCCGGTTGTTTCTTCTTATGTCGTATTCGGTCGCATTTGTATGCAGCGGTGGGACGCCCGCGGCGCACAGTTATGTTCCGATGAAATAGCTGTAAGCTCACACGCGGATTACCACTAATACCCATACATAGGTTAAGGATTTTGTTATAAATCTCTGCGGGCCATCAAATATATTATTGCCGCGTTTGATGAGCTGTAAGAAATGCGCTTCTTGTCCACTGCGGAGTGGCCGTGTGGGCCGGGTTAATGTAATACCGTGCGTGGCCATGGCCAACATCACATCCCGGAACCCGCGAAATCCGGTCAAAAGGTAGTCCGCCTCACCCGGGCTATTATCTACCCTTCTGCAAATAAGTTGTACTAATATGTAAAAATACATATGATATTCGATCATTTTTATGTAGCACAACCTCTGTTAAATAAAAAAACTATACATTAGTACTAATGTCATAAAAGTTTAAGTGAAAGTCCAAGATTGTTAGTATTAATGAGCTAATAAAACTTAATGTTACTTAAAAACCAATATTGAATAATGATATCGTCAAATCAGTCGACCGTGAGTCACAGGTTATAAACGCACTGTTTTAGGTTGATAAACATTGCATGTTTATGCCTATTATTGTTAGTTATTATAATTATTATTAGTTATATTACATACATATATGTATATACAAACAGTTAATTATTAAGGCAGCTCCGATATCAACGTCCTTTTATAACATAACATCCTATTATTTTCCTTATTCATTTAACTAATTAAAATAATTTTAAGATACCTACATAGATTATATGACAATGTATTTTAAAAGTCGTTTAGTAGAATTGCATTGTGGGTTTGCTTTGCGTGTTCTGTTTAAGTTTAAAATAAATATTTGTCCGTAACAAACATACGTCAAGTTGTAGATTGTCAGCGCCAACGCAGGCCACGATAAACGCGATAAAGGAGTCATATCCCCTTTTATGTAGCTTTTACAGCCTAATAGAGCTATAATAGTCTAAGCAACTCCTTTAAAATCAAGGTTTTACAAAAACTTACAACAACCACTTCAATTGGACCGTTCTTGTGACGTTAGAGCCAATGAAAAGTCACAGGGAAGTAAAATACGCAATTTTGATTACTCCGATGACATATTTTTTCAGTTATTTTGATATAAGAGCTAAACTACTGAACTGATTTTGATGACATTTGTATGGGACCAATGAAAGTATATCCTCTCTAAAATCGGTTCATAAACAACAAAGTTATGAGGTAACTAACATTTAAAAAAACATTCCTCCTTTTTGAAATCTGTTTAAAATAACGTCTGACCGTCACAAAACTGCTTTTGTTCTTCTATGCGGTCGGTGATCAGTTGAATGCATAGCCACATCATAAGCATAGGTAGCCTTAAAGTTCAACATAGTTTATTAGTGAAGCCCGGTCTTGCCTGCAATGTACAAACAGACTCTTTAAACTGCAGTAGTGCGCCGTTTCCTATAGTTTAAAACTAGCTTCGTAATACCGGATATTACCCTCACGGGGAGCCTAACGGCCGGAAATTAAACTTTTTTTGTAGACTTTAACTACGCAGTTATAGATTACAATCTAGTAACACAGCTGTCCGTGTGTGGGTGCTAATAAGTAATGCCATTGTTTTAGGATAGGTATAACTCGTAAGTTAGTAATCCGCCGATGTAATGCACTATGAAATTAAATTAAATTGAGATTGGATGCTTGATGCGAATGCACGCGAGCAGGCTCGCCACAAACTCTGTTTGTGTTCGTGTCTGCTCGCGAACAAGTCAAGCGCTGAAACCTGAATAGCTGTAAGCTCACTACTTTCAGCTGAATTACATATATGTTGATATTATAATGGATTTGTTAACAAAATTTTGTAAATAAGAGTAGCAATTAATATAGATTAATTGTACATAAAGTTGTTAGCCCGTTATTTGTAATTATTATTAGGGATACTTGCCTTTCATAGATTTTATATTAAGTTTTTGACTGATTGATATATAAATGATCTACAATTTATATATTTTTTTTTACAATCCATGCATTTTTATGAATCAATGCAAATATATTTTACATTTTAGGTACAACAAACAATAGTCAACAGATTTATGTAAAGGATGGATTAGTAAAAACTAATTTATATACCTATAAACCCTTTTAGCACTATTTATTTGCAGCATTAATTTTTATTTAGGAACTAGAATACTTTCCTATTGAATCTGTCACTAATCCGTCTCTAGAATAAGGTCCATTATAAGAGTGAACGAATATGTAAATATATTGCCGATTTTAACTGTCTTGTCATCATTACGTAGTTGTTGTACGATTTAAATAAATGTTGCGATACTGTCAATAATAAATACATGAATTTATAAATCATTATGCTGTTTTAATTGCACTCTCCAATAACTAGTTTCTGATTTAGCTAATTAGAAATTCCATGTACCTAAGTGTTTAAATTTACATAACGATATCGAAAGAATTTCGAAATACTTATAGGTAGGTACAGTCGGCTCTGTAATTGTCTTTACATCCAGCTTACTCCGGTGTTCTCCTGTGATTAAACCACTCACACAAACACATCATGTGTGTGTGTGTGTGAGTAAACTACTGATGTAATTAAACCCCTTAAGATATACATATAATATAAACCACAAGTGGTTTAATCAAAAGAGAACACCGGCGTATGCTGGGTGTAAAGACAATTACAGAGCCGACTGTACCTACTTACCTAAATTTGTATGCGAGTTTATTTAAGTAGTAGGTACTAATTACTTACTGTATCTTATAAAAAATACCTGGTAGGTACATTAGTAATTTATTTAAGTGAAGCGTTGCAATGTGGCACTAGCTTGCATAGCTCGCATACAGCAATTCGCGCTCCTTTTACGCAGCATCTAGCAACAAAAGGAGGAGCGGATTCCAAGAGTCACGGTCATAATGGCGGGTCAGCGACTCGTTTGCGCATTCTGATTATTTATAACGGGCGGGTGTAAGGCACCTCGCTAGAAAGCAACGTGTTTCGGGTTTTACAAGCATCGCCCCAGAATACCGCGAGTTGAGATTTCCTGGTATCACCGCGGCAAGTATTTCGGAATCGGAAATAAGGATTCTCGGAAATCGCTGGCCTCGCGGACGCGCTGAGGACGCACTTGCCTCGTGTTGTAACTGCTGGCCAAGCTGTGGCGCAGTGCTCGTCTGTGGGTGGCTGATAGTCAGTGATAAATAGTAGACGCCAGATGCTTCAAGAGTTCAAGCCAACAAGTCGACTCGTTTTTATTATTACCCAATGATACCTACCTATTCTCTAGCTAGTCGATCAAAGCTAATCCTTCTTAGCTAAGGATCTTAAGTAGGTAAAGATACTCTAGCCAAAGCATAAGCAGGTTAGAAGAACCACTTATAGGTAAGTAACTTGGTCGGTGTGTGTGAGGGATAAAGTTCCTACATTTATCATTCCACTGTCTGTTATGCTTATGTCCTACTAGGATCTAGGAAATTATTAATAATTATCTATCTACTAACGTAATCACAGATTAGTCAAGTACTGAACGTAATGTAGCTATAGGTAGGCAGGTACTAGCTACTAGAAAAGAAGTAGGTACCTAAAGTGCAGTGTTAAAGTTTGCGAAGATTTTTAGACAAATGATCATCGTTAGCTATTTCCGTCTTCTGTACCTAAGTATAAAAAAATCATCGCAAAAATTAAGACAAAAAGTTTGCTTGATTCTTGAAGCATAAAGTTAGGAGTAGGTAGGTAATGTAATTTTAGCGAATTCAAAATCGGTGAAGTAAGAAAGGTAACTTACTTAATGACTGAAACAGACGTAAACAGCAAATCAGCTGTTCAGTTTGACATTGACAATGACATAAGGAAAAAACATGGCATAATTGGCAGCATGTTTGTCATTGTTTTTGTTTTTGTGTTAAGTTTTGCTTTTGATCGAATTTCTAAAACTTGTAAACTTTGTAGTTATTTTCGAAATTGGCTCCTAAAACATAAAACTGTGAAAAAGTGATAACGAAGCTATGGCTGCTGCGTTTCAGCAACAAATCTTTGCTCTGGACGCTCGTTTTAACGCCTACAGGGCACCAAACAACCCAAACTTCAGTAAGTACCAGTCTTATGGCTTTCAATTTACTCCTATTTTAATTATGAATTATAGTATTATCTCCAACAACAATGGCTATTACCTGATTTCAGAAACATTATACATTCGACGCCGAAGTCAACTTCTAAGAGAAAATGCAAAATTTAAGGTATGGTACTGAAATCATACAATTTTATTTATATTCATTTTTTTGTTTGTCTACTGAGAAAAATACTTTGAATATCTTTTTAGGATTGTGTGATAAATTGGCTTACATGAAAAGGGTTGTTGTGTGTGAATGAGTGAATATAGCAACAAAAACCGGATAGGTCAAGTGGCAACATATATTTTCAGGACATAGAGACAATAAAGAAATACATAAATGTGCGGAGTCAGCTGCTGCAGCGGCGATACGGAGTGCAGGACAACATTTCCATCAGCTCCTCCAGCCGAGCCAGGTCTACTAGCAAAGTGCGTGCTACATCAATATTTATTTAAGTTAATCATTCATTTTATACATAAGATTCATAAGATACAGGTTGCTATGTACTAACTTACATGTAGTTAGTTTGCTACTAAAATGAAAAGCATGTGCATCACATGGACTAATGAGTTATTTATAAAAAGGTTGAACTATTTTTAGGCAAGCATATCCTTTGAAGACAGCCCCTCTCACACCAATGCCAAAAAGAAGAATGACATGACAATATCTGAGAACTATGCCTTCACTGGAGTGCACCATATATTTGATCAGGTAACTAGCAGTTAAGATAGTATTTAAAACAATACATGCTAGTCAATTTTAGTCTTGTGAGCTAAAGTTTTCTAAAAACCCGCCTGCCAAAATTATAAAAGCAAAAGTTTTAAGGCTAGATTGATAAATTGTGCTCCTTTATCACACCAAAACTGAACTGATTTGCCTGAAATTCGGTATAGCCCATACACAATATAAGGGTGTTGTTTAAGAGCAGCTAGTACATGAATCATCAAACCCGATGACTGCCTTAAAACTTAAACCTTACCTATATAGTTCCTTTCATTGGAAACATTGGTTCCAGCACACAGAACAAGTGAGCGTGGTGAAGTTTGCGAACAACGACCGCTCGAAGCTGGCGTGCGCGTCCGACGATGGGTCGGTGTCCATCTGTGACGTCACCGCCTCGCCTCCGCGCGTCTCATTCATCATCGAGGCGCACACTAAACCCGTCACTGGTATGAACTGACACAAATAGATAGCACACTGTCATACATAGAGAGCTAGAAGTAAGGGAACAACAACCGCTCGAAGCTGGCGTGAGCGTCCAATGACGGGTCTGTGATGTGTCCAGACTGCCTCCACTCCTCGAGTCTCAATCATCATTGAGGCGCACACTAAACAGCACATGGTTCTACATAGAAAGCAAGAAGTATACAAACAACGACTGGAACTTGTGTCCAATAAAATCTACTGCTCATGGCTGACACTGGTGCGGGATCAGCTCGTGGCGCCGTTGCTCTGCTCGAGCTCATGTGGGTGTTGTGGGTAGATTGCGACTGGTCGGCGTCCAACGAGCTGCTAGAGACGTGTGGACTGGACGGGTGCCTCGCGCTGTGGGAGGTGGCGGCTCGCTCGCGATTGAGACTGGTGCGGGATCAGCTCGCGGCGCCGTTGCTCTGCTAGAGCTCATATTGTTGTTGTGGGTAGATTGCGACTGGTCGGCGTCCAACGAGCTTCTAGTGACGTGTGGACTGGACGGGTACCTCGCGCTGTGGGACGTGGTCACGTGGCGGCTCGCTCGCAGCTGAGACTGGTGCCGGATCAGCTCGCGGCGCCGGTGCTCTGCTTGAGCTCATATTGTTGTTGTGGGTAGATTGCGACTGGTCGGCGTCCAATGAGCTGCTAGTGACGTGTGGACTGGACGGGTACCTCGCGCTGTGGGACGTGGTCACGTGGCGGCTTGCTCGCAGCTGAGACTGGTGCCGGATCAGCTCGCGGCGCCGGTGCTCTGCTCGAGCTCATTTTGTTGTTGTGGGTAGATTGCGACTGGTCGGCGTCCAATGAGCTACTAGTGACGTGTGGACTGGACGGGTACCTCGCGCTGTGGGACGTGGTCACGTGGCGGCTCGCTCGCAGCTGAGACTGGTGCCGGATCAGCTCGCGGCGCCGGTGCTCTGCTTGAGCTCATATTGTTGTTGTGGGTAGATTGCGACTGGTCGGCGTCCAATGAGCTGCTAGTGACGTGTGGACTGGACGGGTGCCTCGCGCTGTGGGACGTGGCAGCTCGCTCGCGGCTGAGACTGGTGCGGGATCAGCTCGCGGCGCCGCTGCTCTGCTGTGTCTTCCAACCCGCCAACAACAATATGGTCATTGTATCCTTTTATAAACGCTTATAAAAGATTATTCTTCTTAGCGAGTCGATGGTAACATTAAATGATCTTATAAAGATGAGAGGCCAGCTTAACTGCCTTGTCAGTGGCCTCATTGAGATCGGCCCTCGAGCAGGTGGTGGGACACGAGGGGCAGTCTAGCAGGTGTTGCATAGTTTGGTGTGCCCCAAATCAAAATGGGTGAGATTAGAACCTCTGTACCCTCATTGACACAGATTTGACCTACTGCTAGTCGATCACTAGGGTTAGGAGTCTATTCAACGACTTCTACACTATAAAAAATAATTAAAAATAATAGTGGTTTGTGGGTAAAGGGTTTTGATGAGCAGTTGAAGCAATATAGTATCCTTAAATGCGTATTCAGGCGGGAAATGGAAGAGGGATGGTTGCTGTACTGAATATTTCAACCGGGATTTATCCTAAAGGTGAGAAAAGAGTATACCTTATCAGTTTTGAAGAAACATAGTATTGATGCTGATCGTTTTATCTGGCCATTCACAGGCGGCAGCAGCATATTAGGAGGGAGAGTTATGTCAATAGCCTGTGAATCTAGTGGAAGAATGTTTTGGGCTGCAAATGACAAGGTAAATAATCTTTTTAAATGTCAATTTTACATTGTTTTCCAGGTCAACCTAAACTAGTAAAGTATGAATTTACTTCTGTTATGAGAGTTGACCTCAATTTTGTCACGGTTTCTGTCCCCACCGGTTTGACCTAATGAAATTGGATAGGTTATTATTAACGTAGAATCTTAAATTTTGTATTTTCAATTTAATTCAATTCAATTATTGGGGTCATCAACGAAATGTATTAATTGTATATTTACATAACTTAGTGCCCTTTTTAACTGGGTTTTTTCGGTCGAAAAAATCTATGTATGCGCATCCCACGTTCTCGCAACGGTGAAGGAAAACATCGTGAGGAAACCGGCATGTCGTAGAACCTAAAGTTCGAAAACATGTGTCGAGTGCACGAAAGGAGCCTCTTCGAGGCGCACTTGAAATCCTTTCTTCACACTGGTTCGAAGGAACTAGTGATACGAAAAGAAGAAGAAGAAGTGCCCTAGTTTTTAAGATAACATAATATATGGATCTATGGTCTGAAATAAATATTTTTTATTTATTATGGGCCCAGTACCTAATGCTATGTTGATTGGCGCAGGGCGTGATTATCAGCTACCGGCTCGAGGGCGCGGGTTCGCTGAGTAAGCTGCGGCGCTGCTGCGTGGGCGGCGGCATCACCTGCCTCAGCTGGTCGCCGTGGCTGGCGCGCCATCCCGCGCTGCTGGCCAGCGCGCAGCACAACGCGCTCTATCTATTCAGGTAAAATGACTTTACCATCCACAATGACTAGCTGAGGTCCATCTTAACAATCCACTACTGGATATAAGTCCCAAAAAGCGCCACTGAGCCTGATCTTCGGCTCTGAAGCGTCGCTTCATCTTCCCTCCAAACTAGTCAAGTAGTCAGTAATCTCAGTTCTTCGGCAGATATGGCTAGATATTAATAATAATAGTAATATAATAATAATAAGCCGTTTATTCTAAACTTTGGGTTTGTACATGTTTTTTTGTAATGTATAGCGTGTGACTTGGCAACACAAGCTCGACCAAACCGACCACATCGATCAACCCGTGGTCAAGTTCCGACGCGGTTTCGGGACGATTGATTGTCTATGGCAATCATCTATTATTATCGATGGTTCAGTCTTCTTTTGCAAGTTTGATTCAGTTATTTTTATGTTGGAAGATAAAATGTTAAAACTTTGTGTTTCCTCGTGTAATTCGTGAATATATGAACAATAGCAACAAGAACTCTTTCTTTTCGCCCAAGACCAGTGAGCTAACCGCGAAAAATGTTATAATATAAATAAAGTATGTCCCGCAGTTCGGTGTGCCTCTTGGCATAGGCCTCCTCTAACCCCTTCCACTGGGTTCTGTCTTGTGCTACCCTTCTCCAGTGCTGTCCAGCTGTAAGTTTTAGGTCATCCTCCCATCTTGTTTGTTGACGCCCTCTATTGCGTTTGCCGTCTCTGCGGTACCAATCAGTGACCCTTTTGCACCATTTGTCCTGAGGATCTCGGATCATGTGACCTGTCCATCTCCACTTCTGTTTGTCAATTTGGGTAATTTAATTATATCGAATACTTTAGTTTTTTTTTTTGGCTTGATATTTCCAATGGTTGGTTATGACAATAGCTATCTTTCCCAGAATCTCAGACCGCGAAGGCAGCCTCGCGCTGAAGAAGCGCTTCGACGTGGCGCACACGCGATGCAGCGTCAAGTCCACATTCTGCCCCATCATGTCGTTCCGGCGCGGCGTGTGCGTGGTGTCGGGTGCCGAGGACTCCTGCGTCTACTTCCTTGACATCGAGGGACACGCGGACCAGCCTGTCGTCAACAAACTACAAGGTGAATACCACCTTATCACCGTTTTGTAGAGTTCATTATGTATTGTATCAAACTATTGAATTAATACTAAATCAGTCTTCTTTATGTATTTATCTTTGGCTAGATATGGCGGGCTTAATGTCATTCTCTACCAGCAAACCCTTGTAGGGTTGAAATATAAGGCAAGTAATATAATCTATGGGCCTATTACTTTTTTTATGTATTTATGTTGTCTAAAAATACATGTGTTATTATTATTATCACATTTATTTAATCTTGAACCTCATTCAAGTACATTTTTTATTATAATTTAACAAATAAAATAAAAAAATAGCTTATCAATGATAATCATCATCAGTATTATAAACGCGAAAGTTTGTCAGTATGGATGGATGGATGGATGTTTGTTACTCTTTCACGTAAAAACTGAATGGATTTTAATGAAACTTTACAATAATATAGCTTATACATCAGAATAATACATAGGCTACAATTTATAGAGATACCTGCGCAGACGGAGTCGCAGGTACCAGCTAGTTACTTAAAATACCATCACCCTAATATTGGAGATTTTATTTATTTAAATTCTTTATTGCTCAACTAAATGACATTGCACAAAGGGTGGGCTTAATGCCTTTCTCTACTAGCTAACTCTACAAGGGGTAGGGTTGAAAATAAGGCAAGTAATATGTATGTCATGTCACATAGGTTTTAGGACATTAATCTATGGTCCTATTACTTTTTTATGTATTTATGTTGCTAAAAAAAAGGTTATTATAATTATCACATTTATTTAATCTTGAACCTCATTCAAATAATTTTTTTACTATACTATCTACTATAAAAACTCTTTAAATTTAACAAATTAAATAAAAAATAGATTATAATCAATATATTAAAAAATGTTATTATTAAATCCTACTTTTTGTTCCAGGACACGCGTCCCCAGTGCTGGGCGTGAGCTTTAGCTATGACGAGAGTCTGCTCGCCACCAGCGATGTTTCCGGCCTCGTCATCATCTGGCGGCGGAGCTGACGCGCCAGCGCCGCGTGCAAGCCTATGAGGATCCAATCCTTGTGAAATGAACTGAATCATTTATGTTGCATTATTCAGTATTAATTTAAGGCCCATTTACACGATGAAAGTTTCTTGCCTGTTGCATACAATTAAATTGAAGCAATAAATGACTTGCATGGTCTAAACAACACGTAACATTCTTGATCTGTCATACAAGTTTTGTTTCAAAACTTTTCTTGGTGTTAACAGTACATACAAGTTCATGCAACGTTCAAAAGTAGAAAGACAACGCAAAAACGTGCAATACTTGAAGAAAATTGCTGAAAAATGGTACACGCACATACAAGTCTGTGTTTAGACAATACAAAACTTGTCAGCAATAATCGCCTCAACATAATTGTATTGGTGTAAACAAAAGACATCAGCAATTATTTTTTGTCAAGACTTTCATACAATAATTGCATTCCATTTTTTTACTTATAGCCGCGTGTAAACAGTTACTTACAATTCTTGAAGATCAATTATTGCGCGTCATGTATTGCATCCAATTATTGCCGTTGTATGTACAAGAAAATGGTATCGTGTAAATGGGCCTTTATTTATTGCCATAAGTAGAGTAAGTACATGAGTAGTGAATTCCGTAATGTAAGTATACCAAAACAATACACCTACACCCTGTATGTATAGGGCAGACCAACTTTGCTGCATTGTCTAAGCAATGTACAGTCAGCTGCAGAGACATGTATACACTCCCAAGCTTTCACATTTATATCATACTCTTAATTTTACAAATACATCCTTCTTCTGACAATAATTCTGAGAAGTAAGATGACTTCATTAATTTGAAAATTCTTACGTGCACTTTTGTTTGCAAAAATTTAGAGTACCTAATATAAATTTGAAAGCTTGGGAGTGTATACATATCTCTGCAGCTGACTGTACATAAGTAGTGGATTCCTTAATGTAAGTATACCAATCTACATATGTACAATACACCTACACCCTGTCTGCATAGGGCAAATAAATTTTGCTGCATTGTCTAAGCAATGTACACATGCAAAGGGATTTTATACCCAATTTTGTAAATTAAAGAAAAGAAAGAATTAATTAACTACTCTACTCTATAAACCATTATATTATTGACCAGTCTTCTTCTTATCGTGGTGAAAGGATTTCAAGTGTGCCTCGAAGAGGCTCCTTTAGTGCACTCGACACATGTTTGCGAACTTTAGGTTCTACGACATGCTGGTTTCCTCACGATGTTTTCCTTCACCGTTGCGAGAACGTGGTATGCATACAAATAATTTTTCGACCGAAAAACCCATTTACGCATGACTGCCATCGGGATTCAAACCCGCGACCAACAGATCGCAAGGTAAGAGCCTCATCCACTCGACCACCACGTCCTCATTATTGACCAGTGGAACTTAATTAATGTTTGATGTTACTCATAACCACATGTATAATTTAGTAGTGAGTATAATTTGTATGGTATAGTAAGCTTCTAACAAGTTGTACTCTGGCGAACCACGTAACAAAGATGCGCAGAACGCAATGCTTAGGTCAAATTGGTTCCGAGCATCTTTGTCACGTGGTTCGCTAGGACAACTAGTTTGACGCTTAGTTTAAGGGTGCGTACAGTCTGTTGTGATCCTTGCGTTTAGATTTATAATCCGGACTCCTTTTAAGTCGATTCCTGCCGAGTCGTTTAACGAAGAGCGCCCTCTGATTACCGGCTCGTCGACTACGCTTCAAATCTTGGGTATGAGTTCTCCGACGTCGAGTTTCTTGATAGTGAGCTTCATAACGTCGAGCGCGCTCCAGTCTCTAAAATTGTTGTTCCACAACTTTTGAAATTTCAAAGCTTTTCATTCAAAGTTCACGAAGATTTTTGAAAACGAAAAACATAAAACGAAAATTTTAGGTTATGTTTTCAGGTTTGCGAACCCCTCGATAGATTTGTCATGAATAAGTGTACCCCTTTAGGAAACCCGTAAAATGTGTTATTTTTGCTCTATCTCGCTTCCTTTATGAGATATAGCGGTTTTTATGTTTTTTGAGGTTAGGTTGACATTGCATGGTAATAAATAAATCTCCGATCGCAAGAGATATTTTTTCACCGATTACAGTTATATATAAATTATCTCCAAAATAGTAAATTTTAAATAAATCTCCGATTGCAAGAGCTATTTTTCCCGACTGTACTTCGTGAAAACATAACTAGAATAATCGCAAAGTTGACTCGCCGTCCTACAATCGACGACGTAAAGATAACTCGACCTGGTAAAACGCGCTGTTCCAACGCCTCGCGTTAGAAAGACGCCGATGAAACGAGAGTCGACGTGGCAGGAATCGACTTCAAAGGAGTATGAATAATAGGAACCATTCCAAAAGTAAATTCACTAGTAACGACCGGAAAAATATTTGTTCCCGATTGTACCTAAAGAATCGAAAAATCGACTTCAAAGGAGTATGAATAATAGGAACCATTCCAAAAGTTAATTCAGTAGTAACGACCGGAAAAATATTTGTTCCCGATTATACCTAAAGAATCGAAGAATCGACTCCAAAGGAGTATGAATAATAGGAACCATTCCAAAAGTAAATTCAGTAGTAACGACCGGAAAAATATTTGTTCCCGATTGTATCTAAAGATCGTAAGCTAGGTCAAAATCCCCATTGTTACCAGTAAGAACGTAAGAATTTATCTCATTATTACTTAAAAAACATGTATGAATAGAATAAAATTTATATAGAATATTATAAATAAAAAGCTTGCATTGAGTTGATTGTTTTATTTTTCATAGAAATAGGTTTAAAAGACTTGATGAAGTCACAATACGAAAAGACTTCCTATATTTTCATATTTATTCTAAATACTGTTGACAATATAAACCAAACAATTTATAATTTTAATAAATAGCATAATCAAAAATTCATTCAATTAAATTCCTTGTTTTCAAAATCTATAAAGGGAAAAATTTATTATTCTAATAAATTATAATAATCCATCATAAAAATACATCAATCATTTTATTATAGACTCAAAGAGCTACATAAGACGGGTTGTTTATTCTTAAATCCAAATTATTTTGAGTTGCCTTTCCTATTTAGTAATAACAAAATGAACATTTATTCCTTATTTACATCTGTACATTAACAAAAACTTCTAAAACTGTAAAAAATCATCAGAACAATAATCATAATTCAAAAAAGCTTCCATTCACAATAATAACTTTTAAATTATATTTACAGCGATAACTAAACAACTAAAACGCGATGATATGGAAATGAGAAGAATTGCACATCAATTTTCACAATGGACGTATTGCGTAGTTTGTTTATCGAGGCGAGATCTGGCCTATAGCCGCTAACACCCATACAAATTATAACAAGGAGCGATGACGAGAGGAGTCAACCTCCCGTTGCTGAATGCGCGATTACTATACCGATACGCCTAACTCTACACTTACTTAATTATAAACTTTTACTTACTAACAATTGGCTTCGTAACCTCAAAATGTAGACCGAATTCGTTTCGAGGTTGAGATGGAAGATGGAGACTCATTTGTGCGTTTAGAAGATCAGTCACAGAGACTGGTCTTTAACAATGAGTTACATTCAACTCGGACGTACGTCTGTCACCAAATGACTCAGAAAAATGTCATGGCGGAATACGAACCGTGGACACGAGACATGCATTATAACGTCGAAATACAGTCTAAACCACTACAAATGAAAACTAGCAAATACGTATATAAGGACGATAGATCGTTAAAACTGAACGGTCATTTCTAGCAGGAGGCTGAAAGAGGTGATTTACGCGTTTGGCTTCAAAATTGTTACTCTCTAAGGAATAAACATATTTCAAGCTAACGGATAGTTTTATGAATAGTCGTCGCCGTGGCAACGAAGTACAAAACCTTACTGGTAGTTTCTATAAAAGTAGTACATAGACTGAATTTCCAACTATCTTTTTTACATTAAATATTTCAATAGGTACTATATTTTGAACCTTATTCGAGAAACCAAAATACGCTGGCGGTACTGTAGCTCCAAAATTAAAATGCAATGGCGAAATCTGTATCAGTCCGATATGTTAAGACAGCTACAAATATCCAGCTAAAGATTCTAACTCGATAAAACCTATGTATTTGTAATGGCATTATTTCATCGACGGATGCGAACGAACAATCGACGTGTGGATTGAAAGGCTCACTTGCCCGCTCGCCGCGTATTTCGTTTCGCTAACAGGGTGATAGTTTATCCGATCCATTGGCGGTCCTCTTAGCATCCTATCAACGGGCGAGGCTTTGTTTCTATCGGCGGGCGATGTATCACGTAACACTCCGTTCTGTTTACGAGACGTTGGTGTTTCTCTCGAGAGTGGCTTTGGAGCTGCTTTCTATCCCTGAGTCCTCGTCCCCGCTATCCAAAACGGTGCCTTCCCCTTTCACGGGCTCCACGACTTTCGGACTCTCTTTCTCCTCGGTTTCTACTTCGTTGAGGATTATCTTTTGTTCGGGCTCGACTTTTTGCACGCTCTTGCCGAAGGTGGAAAACGTCGGTTCGGGCGCGGGTAGTTCTTCCTCCTTCTCCAGTGGAAGGGTGTCTGTGACTACGGGTGTTTCGTCGGTCATGATGAGAGGTGAGGTTTCTATCTCGACGGGTCGGTCCTCCGGCCTGCGCTTGGGCTTGTCGAGTACGAAGCTGAACACTCTGTTGTGGCGAGGGGAAGGTATGTGCGGGGAGGGAGGGAGGTCTAGTTTCAGTTTGTCTCGCGTGTGCCGCAGCCCGCCCAAAGCTTCGTTGCCCGGAGAGCTCGGGCTGACGGACTCTGATGAGCTCGCGCTGTCGACGGGTTTCCACACGCCGGGTTCGGGTAGTTTCTTTTTGTATTCTTCATCCGTGGAGCCGGGGGTGATGTCCTCGACGCCGGAGTCGGGGGTGATGAGGTCGAGGCTGGGCGCGCGGGTGTGCGCGAGGGAGGCGGGCAGCGGGCAGGGGGCGGGGTAGTCGGTGACGTCATCGGGCTCGCGCTCGAGTGAGGGCTTGAGGTGCATGCCGGGGAAGAACTGACTGCTGCTGGACATCACGCCGAGGCTCTCGAACGGACGCGCAGATGGCGATATGAAGAAGTCCTCGTCGTAATCTGCACCTGAATATGAAATACACAAACACATTGAATAGTATGCTCCTCGATGGATTTCAGTTATTGGTTGCAAATTCTGAGGCCCGAACGCGAACATTTATGATCGTAATCGCATCGTATCTATCACAGAGAAGTCAACAGTTTATATCACGTTTTCCAAGTATAAAAAAGTGTCATGACAAAAATCTTATACCCTTACATTTTCTTCCTATTTTTATTGGAGATAGACCTTCGATTGACCACAATCTCACCTAATGATAAGTGATGATGTGGCCGACGATGAATCTCGAAGGTCTAGAAGACACCTATTTACTCATTAACAAATAGTATAGATAGAAGATAGAAGAGACCAAGATCGTAGTCAGTTTGAAGCAGGTAGCGAGTTCCATTCCTTTTTGGGGGTTTTAATAAAAATGTGGATTAGAAACGTTGCGTCCGTTTCAAATCCACAACCGTTTCAAGTCCGTTAAACTTTCAACAAATAACCAATAAAATATTATAGTAAATAACGTACCGGATCCTATAGCGATGCCGGCGCGCAGCGAGTAGTTGGCGAGGCTCGGCGACGGGAACAGATGTCCGTAGCAGAGCTCGGCCTCCTCAGCACTCGTCGGGTCCCACTCTGCCGTGACAATTACATTGCATTATCACTAACATTACAACATTGCGCGGACGCTATAAATGGACATGATTAATCTAAAGGAAAACTGGTATTCGTTGTTATGGAAATATTGGTAGGTACAGGGAAATATTAATTATTTATTTTCCGTAATTATTTTATTTAAATATTAAACTTGTTAATTATTTTACATTTAATTATTTATTACAGGAAAGCCGATACACGTAGTGATTATATTCTCATTATACCTATTCTAATTTGTCAGTCAAATTAAAACATTAGCGAGTTTACTTTATGTCAATCATAAAAGATCAGAACCGATTTTTAAAGTCACTGTCGGCGACCCTAAATAAAGACTTATAATTCTGGTATGAGCCTTGACGTGGCTCGCTAGACCAAAATTGGTCTTAAATACTCTGTCACAATCGACGCAGTCGAGTTGACCCTGAGAGTTGTATGTGTAAGTGTAGGAGGGCTTGGGGTCTCTCCTTTCGAATTTGGCGTTTTATGACCAGAGTTTCGAGGCGGTTTTCTTCGAATGTTTTTACTTTTTTGTAGAGTTTCGGTGGAGTGCCAAGAGGACCTATTTGAAGCGAGCTCTTTCCAACTTGTCGTATACTACTCGGGCGAATGAACATGACACCTGGCTGACACGTGGCTCGGAACTTGATGTTTGCCCCGCGCGGCGCCCTCCGTGTTTGTTCTTCCTCTAATTGCGAAGCCTTATCATTACCAAGTATTACAGGACCTCTTCTCTATCAGTATTATCCAATTCAACGCTGTACTTTGCACAAACGTCATTCGAGCCACGTGTCATGTTCATTCGCCTGAGTAGTACTTGTATGTTTTTGTCGGTTATACACACTCGCTGGTTCACTATGTCTCCATCGGTGTATACACTCACCGGTGTAGGTGGACAGGTCCGGCAGGTAGGCGGGCGAGGAGGGCTCCGCGTCGGCCGCCTCGCGCGGGTACTCGTATACACAGTGGTACTTCTGCCGTTTAAACACTACTCGCTTCTTCTCGCCGCTATCCTGTTAACCAAATAAAACATATGTATCATTACAGCGCCTAATTAGAGTCTCTTCTAGAACACTGTGTTAGCGTTGTTCGTCATTAGGCCAGCAACAAAAACGGCACCGACCACAGCGATACTTCGCTGTAGCGCGTCGCCATCATCGGCGACACGTGTGGCGGCGATGCGCTGCAGCGACAAAATGTATGTGAAATGACGGTCACCCGCCTCGGTTCGGTGTCGCGTTTGCTGCTGGTCATGATGAGTGATGCGAATTACTAACCAGAGATGCTTGTTCGAGACTTCGCAGCGAGCTCTTAGAGGGTTCCGCTTGGCAGTCCCACGAGGACGGCACGAACTCCACCTCATCGCCTTCGGAGCCCGAGCACGAGTCGCCCGAGCCGCCCGACGAGCCGCCTGAGCCGCCCGAGCCGCCCGCCGCGCAGCCACCGCCGCCCTCAGCCGGCGGGATGCTGCCGCGTTGCTAACATACAAGGGATGGTTTATACATTCTGTCGGTAGCATATACAAGGTAACATTTGATGACACGTAAGCCGTTGCTTTCAGCGAATCACTGATTGTTACTACTGAGAAAATTAAAATTCAGAATAATTAAAGTGATTCAGCTAAGAGTGTTGCTTTGATTTTATACCTGTTGTTTGGACTATCCTTTGTAAAAGTAAAAGTAAATGTGAACTGATATGTCCGTGAAAACTAGTGCATGACATGCAAAGTAGGCAATGACTATCAACAGATGTTTACTGGAGATTATATGTACATATGAAGTAACTTAAAAATCTACTAGCGACTTAGGCAAATTGAATTGAGATCTTTACTTAGAAGTCAAGTTCAGTTTATATTTATGAATATTGAAGATATTACGGTAAGGCCACGCTAAGGCGGCGCGTCTTCGGTATGCAATGGGCGGAAACACAAAGTAATATACATTCAGAGCTGCTAAGCTACACTGCAGACATGTAGACATGCAGACACTAGTACGTACTGCCAACATTTGATAAAGATGCAAGACGCGCGAACACGCCGCTAGTCGCGATCGCCCGACGCGTGTCAACGTGGCGCCTCCGGTTCGTTTTATATTATTGTTTTACCCGCTCATCGCAGACGCAACACGCGTCGCCCCAGGCGTGACTTTGCCGATAGATATGTTATAGTCAAAACTCATAATCGGTCAAAACTTATTTATTTATTATTAGACCTAATATTCCTAGAAATTTTAATGAAATCAAGTATTTGTTAGTTTTATTTAACAGATAGTAAATCAGTCCAGACTAGTTTTGCCTCAGGACATTGGTCAAAACCAATATTGACTGGTGAGTGGTGATTCAATTCAATTCAATCATTTATTGGACAAAATGTTGCATTGCATAATTCTGGTAAGTTAAAGGTATATTGCAGTTTGAAATAAGCTTATAAAATATTTTATATATCTATGTTCCTACGCTAGACATATTGTTCTAAGCAATGAGGTAATAAGGAAAAACTCAAACGATGGTCTTTTGCAAGGGTTTTGGGCGCACTACTCATAATCGACAAATATACAGCTCATAAATTCATTTATATGGTGAAATGAATGAGATTAAAAAAAGAGTTAAACTTTTTTTTAAAACAGAGAAACCAGTTAATAATAGTTTTGACCGATTATCACGTTCAATTTTAGTAATTTTGACCGGTTATGAGATTTGACTATAACAGATATAAGTTATAATGTATAGTAGGCGACTCACATGGTCGAAGTGCGTGGTGGGCACGAGCGATGTCTCGTGTCCGTCGCCGTCCTACGCCGTCACACACACAAGGAGACATTTACATGCAAGCACACCGACACCCACACTACTGTACTGTTTACACACATTGCAAACAAGTGGACAAATACAACCGTCAAGTTAATGACGGCGTCGTCGTTAATTGACATATTAAGGGCTTGATACACGGTCGGAAGGTTGGCTTCAAACCGCAACAATAGTAAAAAGAGTACATTATTTTTATCACCCAACTTTTTGTCAAGCGTATCTGCATTAAAACCGTCGTAGAGTTAAAATTTAATATGACGCTTTTATAAAAATCATACAAACTAATAACCTTTCTGTGACGGCTTCAATAAGAATGCTCTTAGCAAAAAGTTTGGTCACTGGAAGCCCATTCTCAAAGTCTACAGAGACCACTATCTCTCTACACGACTGTCATACAATTTGTTAACTTTTAGTATGACGGTCTTTTGGCTCGTTATTTACAGAGTTAAAAATATTTGTCCACTTGTCTTCTATACAAGCAAATTACACAGTAGGACTTATAGTATGGTTTCGTTTCGTAAGTCATTAGGGAAGTAATTGAATTATTTTATATAACATTTTGATATATTGCGTTACGAATTTGACTCAATAATTAGTTTACTAATATAAACTTTGTCGAAACAAGAAGCACTCATCAAATGGGCAGTAAATTTCAACGGTTATTGAGGCAAATTGCGTAACACCTTTAATATCATTTTTGGGAATCAACAAGCGATAACATAGGGAGATAGGGACTACTCACACTCTAGCGATTATTGAGGTTAAGGTAGTCTAAGGCGTCAATCGAATTCGTATCGTATCCGTCACAGAATGGTTATCAGTAAGTATGATTTTTTTTTCATCATACGAACTGTTGACTCCTTGTTACGTACAGTCGGCTCTGTCTTTACACCCAGCTTACGCTGGTGGTCTCCTGTGATTAAACTACTTACACAAACACATCATGTGTGTGTGTGAATAAACTACTGATGTGTTTAAACAACTTAAGATATACCTATAATATAAAGCACTCACAGTTTAATCACAAGAGGACACCGACGTAAGCTGGGTGTAAAGACAATTACAGGCCGACCCTACACGACACGAATTCGATTGTCAGATTTTTCGTGATAGGGTCGCTGAAACTGGATTCACGAATGGGTTCGTTCGTGAGTCAGCGGTAACCTTCCAAATGACATTTCAACTGGTACTGAACAAAGAATAGGGACATCAAGGGTCTTAATTCTTAATATTCCCACTTTCCCATATATTATTAACAAGGCCAAACCACCACAAGCGTTGTACAACTGGACTCACCTTCCAAATGAATTCGCCGCTTGACGAATTGCTGGTGTGGGATTCGCTATCGCTGTCCCACTCTTTCAGTATCTCCGCAGCGGTGTTGGGTTTGCTGTCCTGCTCGCACTCGGGCGATGTCGGCTCAGTCGGAGAGTCTTGCGAGAAAGACGTGCTCATGATTTCTGTTGCTGGACCTAAATAATACAAGTTTTTAACAAATACACATAAAAACAACCGGATTCAATTAAGACTGTTTTCAGTGTGTTGAGTGGTCGATATGCTGTCAGACCACCTATAGCCAAAATTACTGATAAACTTACAATTTGAGGGGGTGTATATATTATGAAACACGGGGTAAAAATATTTGGATAAAAAGCGGCAAAAAAGTTGTGATAAACGGTAGTTTACTTACCAGTGAATCTTATGTCACTCAGCAAAGGTAAGTAGCAGTCTAGCTGGCAGAATTTCTTTTCGTTCTGTAAAAAGTCTTGCGTCACCACTCCATGAGATTCCTCCGACTGCCCATTGGTTTCTGATTCTCCATTTACTTTGGCCTCGCTCGAACTATCCATGATTTCCTCGGAAACTTCCAAAGATTTGTTTTCAATTGGAGTTGCGATACTTTCGCCATTGGTGATCGTTATGAGGTCTTCAGATCTCTCATCTTTGCAATCGGCGTCATCTACATTACTCTCGATCAATTCTTCGAAGGTTTCATTTAGAAAATTTACCGTGGCTAAGTGAAAGTCAACGGGAATGGTGTGATTGTCGTTGACGTTCACTTCAATTGGAAGATCTATTGTTTCCGTATCGGGGAGTGAACCGTTCGATAAGTCGCTTATTGAAGTTACCGTAGCGTTTTCTGAAGGAACTTTATCCGTGGCTTCATATATTCTAGGACTATGTTCGACTGCTGTTAAACTTGCAATTTCATCGTGGTTTGCTTCACCATTGGTTTTCGGTTGGGTACTTTCATTCGGTGTAGTTTGGCTCGTGTTTCCATGTGAATTATAAGTGTGGTTGAAATGAGACTCGGTGTGAGAATCGTAAGTTCGGTTCGGGCTAACTTTAGACGCGTTCACCGGAGCTTCTGTTTCGATGATCGAATGTGGCTGTTCAATGAGGCTGTTCGACGCGTTCATTGGAGCTTCTGTTTCGATGATCGAATGTGGCTGTTCAATGGGGCTGTTTGACGCGTTCATCGGAGATTCTGTTACGATGATCGAATGGGGCTGTTCAATGAGGCTGTTTGACGCGTTCATCGGAGCTTCTGTTTCGAGGATCGAATGGGGCTGTTCAATGAGGCTGCTCGACGCATTCATTGGAGATTCTGTTACGATGATCGAATGGGGCTGTTCAGTTTCATCGTCGGGGCCGAAATTAATCAGTAGATTGGTCGGTTCTTCCGCATGAGATTCTAAAAAATTCGCAACTGTAGGCGGTTTATGTTGCAATTGCGTATGATCGCTTGAGTTCGGCTGGCTAGTTAGGTCGTAAAATCTGGGAAAAGAGCTCCAGCTCATTAGGATCTCGCCTGACATTCTCTCGCTCATCAAAAGCATAGAGCTGGCATCAATTAAAGAAATCAAGTCTTGCGGACAGCCTCGCACGGAATCCTCAAACTGTCTGAATCCCTCGGAATTAACTCCACTCTCCACGCTTTGACTGAACCCGTCTCTGGGGCTTAGATCTTGCGGTTTGGTGCTCGCAGAGTTCTCGAAGTCGGAATAGTTCGGACTGCGCATTGACATCTCTGTGTTATTGTTTCTGCTGAGCGTTTTACTATCCCCTTCCAATAACACCTCCGTATTCTGGTTTGTTTGGGTGGTGTTCGATAACAGATCTTGAGCCTTTATCTCGGCCGAAAACTGGAAATTACGGAAACTGGGTACAGAAGCCGGGGACAAATCGGAATTATCGTCGTTGGTCTCCGGAAGTTGCATCGAAATCGCTTCAGAGGCTTCATCGGGTTGGATCTCGGTCAACGGCGTGCTCGTCAACGAAGGTATCATGCTCCTGTAGTTGTACTTGGGGCTATTGTCGGTGATGATCACATCGTCATTTTCATCAGATTTGTTCGCCGTGTTCCTCAAGCTGTCCTGTAAGCAGGATATTTCAATACTTTCCATCTTTGTGAGGATGTGCTCCGTGGTTTTCGGTCTAGTTTCATTTGGTTTCGTATCTTCGGCGTGTTTCGGTGGTAATAAATCATGGCCGTCTCCGATGGGCGACCTGCGAACTAGCTCCGGTTGGGGAAGCCTCCACGGATCCTCGAGTCCAGACGCCACTTCCGTGGTACAGTTGGAGAAGGTCGGCATTCCGGACGTTAGCGTTCCGTACGCGAGATCCTTGGTCGTGTTCCTTGAGTCGTTGAGTTCGGCGGCCGAGGGTGTGGTCGCTGCGGCTTCCGTCTTCACTTTCGTATACGTGTAGTTATCGTTTGCGGTTATCGAGTCTGAAGAGAAGGTGTCGCACTGCTCGGACTTGCTGTCGTGTATAATGTAGGTGGAGCAGTGGCTGTGGTCCTTGTCTTCTTCGTGGTTCAAGGTACAGGTGCTGTCGCTGTTCCCTTCGTGGAACGTCTCGGCTTCGGGCTCTAGGGCGAGATCGTCGAAGTTCTCCTCAACGTTGTAGAGCGTGTCGTTCGAGCACCAGGAGTCGATGCTTGTCGCTTTCGATAGACATTGCGTTTCGGGCTTCGAGTGTTTCGCGTCGGTGGGTAGCGTGGTTTTGGAAGTTGACACTCGGGTGGGTTCGGTATCACTCGTGTCGGTGGTCGGGCTGACGAGGAAAGGCGACACTTGTGATATCCGCTCGGCGGATTTGTCTTCAGTTTTGATGTAAGTCCGGTCGTCGATCGGCGAGAGATTCGCGTCTTGCTGCACTCTCAGCGGACTGCAGTTCAAGCTGTCCGCGCTCATCGTCAGGCTGCAATCGAAAGGAAACTAATAGAAACTTGTTGCATTAATTATCGCATAATAATGCGTAATAAGTTGAAATTCTTAAGGATAATGAGGCGTGTTACTGTCGAATCCGGTGGGTAATATAATTAATTGGTTCCGATTGTACTAATTAAATGTATACAGATAATCTGTAACGTGCTTATTACTCATCGTTACATGAGCCAGATGCCCCAAAAGGTTAGGTGATAAAAACCTTACTTTCCAAAATCAAATGAAAGTCATAATAGGTAAAGATATACAATATTATTTTGCTTCATACTTTACTTAAATTTGATTTTCGAATGTAAGTTTTTTAGGAAAAAGGGCACCTATCTTTTTGGGCATCTTACCCTGTTTTATATTACACCACAAGTTTGTTATTACGAAAAAATCTGTAATGGTCAATGTAGGAAGGGTACTACGTTCTATCTGTGGATTCAGAATTTTTGGTTACTACAAAATGACAGAGTGACAGTGAGGCGAGTGCGGCGCACGAGGCGAGTATTTGATGTTCTTTGGCTGAGAATATTTTAAGCCTCCTCTTGATCTCAGCTGTTGGTGGATTAAAGGTCTACTAGTGACACGATAAGAAGAAAATTGACAAATATTACACGCCTTAAACTAAAGGTAGAAAATACTTAGGACCCCAATTTATTTAAGACCATCATTTATATATATTTTTTTCTCATTAAAATATATTTTTCCAAATAATATTATAAAAAAAATAAACTATTTAAATAAACAGCTTATAAATAAAATAATATTGTAAAAAATATATAAAAACGGTGGACCACCAGCCGCGGAGTAGAGCCCTAGCGGTGGTGGCTGGTGGCTAGGGCTGCAGAGTGAGGACCTTCTCACAATGCGAGCCGACTCCAAAAGTACCGCCTTTTGTCCCTTGACCCAGCCACCAAGCGAGAGCCTCTTTAGGTACTGGTCGAGACTCTTCGCTATTAGTCCGTTCACCGTAACGACTATCGGGACAATCGTCGTCGAAACCAACATTCCACATGGCGGTAATCTGGTGAGCCAAATCAAGGTATTTGGTAAGCTTATCCTTTTCAGCTTTTACGAGATTCTCGTCATGTGGGACTGTGATATCGATAACTACTGCCCGGCGGCGTTCTGACCGATCTATCAGCACGATATCTGGTCTATTAGCGACAATAGTCCTATCCGTGATGATAGATCGGTCCCAGTAGAACAAGGCACGGTCGTTTTCGAGAACTGGCGTTACGTACTTATTATATTATAATTGTGCTTGTGTTTTGGCAAATAAATTATCTATATCTCTATCTTTAGAAGTGCGGTGGTGTACTCACTCGCGACTGGTGGCGGCGTCCTTGCACACGGTGTAGGTGTGCTGCGAGTGGTCGCGCGAGGGCGCCGTGTCCGTGTGCTGGTTGCCGGTGGGCAGTTCAGTGGCTTCGTCGGTGGAGTTGTTGCACGGCTCCGGGTAGCTTTCCGACGAGTCGGTGCGGGTCGACGGATTCCCTAATAACGAACATTTTAAACGACTTAAGAAATGCTAGTATTGAAAGTATTGGTGAAATAAACAGCACCAGATTCTGAGTAAAACTTAAGGTATTCTATCGAATCAATCGCATTGAAAATAAAAATTGTTATTTGGATAATTTATATCAATGCAGTGGCTTCCTTGTGCGCCGAAGATTTGGAAATATAGTCAACGAAGGTAAATGCGTCAATTGCGAGCTATTGCGACTTACAAAGTCTACCTTGTGGTGTTGTAAATTTAGTTAAAATCCTGAGATATAGGAGTATAAGTATTGATTGACTCGCTTAGTAGTACTGACACTTTGCTATTCTGTGAAATTTCTTCCCAGAAATAAACAACATCGACAAAAAACATGTCTTCAACGGGTGACAAAGTCGCATGTGGGTTAGTTAGTTAATAAATAAACTCACATTGCATATCGTTTTCGTAGGCAGAGAGCTGCTGGCCGGTCTCCTCGGCGATGGGGCTGAGCGCGCCCGGGTACGTCACCACCAGCTCGGGCGGCGGCGGCAGCTCCGACGGCCACACGTCGCTCTCCACCTGAGGATCGATCGAGGCCACCTGCCAAACGGAAAATACAACATTAGTTTTTAACTATAACTTTAATGGCAACACAAGCTAATTCCTAGATCACACGTACCGAGCAAACGGGCGAGAGAGTAAAATGTTTCTCGGCCGAGACAATGATGTAAGCAAGTAGCTTACATAACTCAGCCGAGCACTCTATGGGCGTTATGTTTATACGTACCGAGTACTCGGCCGTTTATAAAAAACGGAAAGAAAACCCGACTACCAAAATATTATCATAATCAAAACCACGTGACCCAGACAAGTACAATGACACTACATTTTGTCAAAATCTGTTTAGCCGTTCAGCCTGCAGGGCGTTACAAAGAGTCAAGAGAAACATACTACATAACTCAAAAAACGACGCTCCTTCTTCGCCGTCGGGTGTAATAGCATGAAAAGATTGTATATTTACTTACTTGCGCTAAAGGCAGTTTCAATTCCAGCTCATTTCGTAGCGCCTTCACGCATTCTTCGTCCAAAGAGAAGTGGTCTCTTACGTTTTCCACAGCATCTCCGTTCCCGGCTAAATAGGCTTCCGGAATAGCATCGCTCTCGGGCATCATTGCCCCTTCTTCAATCAAGCCTTCAACCGTGAGCGGTCCGGAGTATTCGATGTTCAAGTTGTTTTCATTCTCGGCCATCGCCATTTTGGAGGTTATCTGCAACTCGATTTGGTTCAGTTCGATTTCGTCACGCAACGGGACTGGAGCGCTGTCGTTGAGATCGATATCGACTACGTATTTCGGTTCGGAGGTCGACGCGAGGAAGACTCCGGGTGAATTCGGCGGCGTGGAAGGTGATACGTGTTTTTCCGTTCCGGACGGACCGCTGCCATCCGTATCGCTCGGAGGCTCGCTTTCCTTCGGCTCGGGAACACACGCTATATCATCAAATACCGCATCATCGGGAATGATATCCGGCACTTCGTTCAAAAAGTTCACGTCGCGCAACGGAGAAGGCGTCTCCAGGTTTATCTCACTGAAATTTGACGAGAACGCCAGTAGTTCTTCTTTCGGTAGCTCGACCATTTCGATGGGTTTTATGCCCTTGAATCGTTCCATGGAGCAGTTTTCAAACGAGCCTAGAACCACGGAGCTGTTTTCATCGAAGGTATCAGTGTGTTGGAGGCTTTTGGACGGAGATTCGAAAGGACTCATGCTGTCCGGGACAGATTTTTGCTCCTTCGCGAAAGTCAATCCTCCAAAGTCAGGGGTTTTGTCCTCATTCAAAACGAGCGTTTCCATTTCTTGCGTCGCATTTAGAGTCTCTAATGTCTCGGAGTCATCGCTAGCTAAAGGCGTACTCGCGCAAATCTTATCTCCAATATGATCGTTGTTCAGTCTCTCGCAGTGTAGAAAATCATCTGTCATCTTTATAACTTCGAAGCTCGGCAGATCCATGTAAACTGTAGATTCGTTTATGAAAGTGCTGTCACCAAGATTCTGCGTAGTCTCTAACGCGTTCAATCCATCATCTTTTCTTACTTCACTATTATCTACGTTGCTATTTAGTATTAGACTATTAGTATTATTAATGAGATCCATATAAACAGTGGCGTCGCTTGACCGTTCATTTAGCTCGATCACTACATAACTATCAGATCTAGACATGGCTTTATCTTGGTTATCCTTACAATCTACGATTTCATAATTTTCATTGAGTTCTTTATCAACTAAGTTATCTGTTTCACAGACAGGCGTATTATCTGTATTTTGTACTATTGCAGGTGGCAATTCTGTGAGCGCTGCTGATTCTTCTGGTAAGTTTGAATCAACTTTTTCCGAATCAAATACTTCTTTATCGACTTTTGAATCATACTTTTGATTATTTTCTATAACTTTTTGTACTAATGCAGGCGTCTTATCCTGGGCTAAGATTATTTGCTCCACTTCTAGTCTTGTTTGTTCATTTGCTTCAATGGGATATTCCTGTTGATCCTTAGAACTATCAGATACAATATCAACGAGATCACTTACTAATATTGTTTCATCCTTACTATAATTATTTTCACTTTCAGTGGTTTCAGGTTCAATATCATCCAAGAAGGAATCTAGTTTTAATTTAGAAGCTTCTGTTGTGTTCGAAACTTCTTCTGATACTGACGGAAGGGTATCGGTTTCATTGCTTGATTGTTTGACGATTGGCAAGATTGCATCTTTGACGATGTCCGGCTTTAGTTCTGCATCTTTCGTTAGTAATTCAGCGGTTTCAATATTCTCAGTAACTGTTGAAGGCATTTGTTCATTATTCATTTGTGCTTCATCAGCTTTATCTTCTAATTCATTACTTTTTGATCGTATGTCTTCGGTTTCAGTTTGTAGGTCATCAGTTTCCACTTCATCTGTTTGTTCTTCATCGTTTGTTGTTTCGTCACCGTTTGTCGGCATCTGTTCACTTTTTGATCGTGTTTCATCACTTTCAGTAGGCAGATCTTCAGTAACTGTTTCCAAATCATCAGTTTCTGTTTGTGGTTCCTCGCTAGTTTGAATTTCATCGACTTTAGTCAATGTTTCTTCACTTTTTGATGGCATTTCATCAGTTTTTATCGGTACATCTTCGTTAACTTGCATTTCTTCGTGCATTATTTGTTCTTGTACAGTATCAGTTTTCTCTCTTTCAACAAAAGGTGTACTCTCTGTATTAGCTACTTCGACTAATGACTTAGTTCTTTCATTATCAGTTCTTATCGCATTATCACATGATGTTTCACAGTCTTTTATAAATTGTTCTTCAACAGATTCACTTACACTAGGTTTCGAGACTACACATAACTCCTTTAATTTCGGCACTTTCCTAACGACTAAATCATTTGGCAATTGATTATTTAGTTCTACAGTTATATTTTCAACTTCGAAGCTTACATCGATATCTTTCATTGGAGTATCCGGCGTGAGATTCTCGAGGGTATGTTGACTGGCGGTGTCGCTGTGTCGCTCAAACGAATGACTGAGCGTGCCAACAGTATCACGATCCAACTCTTCATCGCCATCCGTTTCCTCATCCTTACCGCTTCCCGTATCGAGAATGTTCTGGAAGTTAGTAATCCCGGGAGACTTGACCATGCTCGACTGCATCGGATATTCCTTCTTGCAGTCGAGGCTGAGGTTATCTCTCGAGGGCGAAGCCTGGTGGCTGGACTCCGAGCTGGAAGTCTTCTCCGAATTGAGAATATTATCGAGATTCTTGATAACATCGCTGACATCTCTATAATAGCTAACATCGTCCTGACTACCGGCGATTATTTCTTTCAGCCATGGGTCCACGGAGCTGTCGGATCGGTCTTCAGGTATGTTACCTTGGTTGCATTCGAGGGTGGGCGTTTCGTTGTGCGTGAGGTAGATGTTGCGTACGTCTTCCAGCGAGCCGTGTAGGTTCGTGAGACTTTCCGACTTGATTTGGCTCTCGATGTCCTTGTCGGAGACGAGGCTGCTGGAGCGAGAGATGGCCGTGTCCATGTCCGCGGTGAGCGAGTGTGCGGGCTCGGACTCGGAGAAGTGGCCGGCGGACGTAGATGGCGCGTGGACTATTGCGACGTGCTCATCAACCTTTGAAACAAACGGTTTATTGATATGAGTTTACATTTTTTTTAATACATGGGACTTGACGAACTCATCGCTCTTCTGATGGTAAGGAATCTCACCTACTCATGACCAGAAAAGTGCTACAGGACTTTGATTCTCAAAAGCCGTTGCAACACTGCTACAGCCGTTCACATTGAGAAATTTTGATTGTCAGTCTCGAAATCCCAGTAATTTCACTAGCTACTAGCCCTTCGAACCGGAACACATTAATGCTTGCACATTTCTGCCTTGCGGCATAATATTGGACACTGTGTTGGTACCCATCTAGACGGCATCCTGCAAGCGACACCTCCCAGCGGTATCTCCCACTTCTGTAAACAAGTGACGAAATGAGCAAGCGTTCTCCTTACGGTAACAGATTACAACTGCAACCTGAACACTTGTACACAGAACTTAAATTAAAATAGGCCAGTGCCTTTTTTTAGAAGATAGATATTTGAATGATAAGGTTGCCAATGCAGACAAAATAGTATGTTCACACACAATTTTTTTTTCTAAGGATTGCAATTTTGTTGCATTGACGGTAGATGTTTGATCCATTATAAGTAGCGGCACGTAAGTCTAGCGCTGAACGATAAGCGGGGGATTACTGCGCATGGGTATTGTATGTGTAGTCCCTCTCAGGTACCTTACTTTTTACTTCTGCGCAATAACGGTCAGCGCTTAAGTTTCGTGCTGCTACTTGTATTAGTAACCTTGTTACCTTGGGAATAGAGTTGGGTTTGAGGTGGTGCCAGCGCTCCTCGAAGTCGCTGCTCTCGTACAGGTCGAGGTGCGGGTCGGAGCTGCGCTGAGCGTGAGTGCTGCGTAGATGCTCTATTAGAGCGTTGACTTGCGCCGCGGACGGACGCTCCTCTGGCGTTAGGTTCCAACATAGCTGCACTACTTGGAAGCTGCGGAAAGCATCGGGGTAAACCTTATTGATTAATTAACAACATATGAATCATATTTATCTCTACAGAAAGAGGCAGGTTTGATAAAAATCATGATTTTATTAAAATAATCGTTCTAATCGGATTTATTTGATTAGAATCAGATATTTTGATTTTTACGATCCCACGATCTGCGATTTTGATTGTGAGATGGTGGTAATACGTAAGCCTATTAATAGTAAAAGTATGAATACTCACAGATGTGCCTTGTAAGGGCAGGGCGGGTCGGGCGGCGGCGCGGGCGGCCCGCCCGTGGGGATAGAGCCCCACGAACACACCTCCCATATCAGCGTGCCCAGCGACCATATCTCACTGTTGGCCTGTGGAACAAACACAACGTTACGGGCCATCCATAAATTACGTACACATTAAGGGGAGTGGAGGGGGGGTCAACGAAGTATGACATTGTTAGACAAGGGATGGGAGTCACATACCAAAATCTAAAGTACATATTTAAAACGCAAAACTTAACGGTAGCAACCCACCCCGTAGGTAAAGTCAGCTGCACAGACATAGGTACATATACTACTATTAATTTTGCAAAGAAAAGTGCACGCAACAAGCTTTTTCAAATTAATGTAGTCAACTAACTTGTCAGAAGAAGAATGTCTTTGCAAAATTAAGCGTATAATATTAATGTAAAAGCTTGGAAGTGTATACACACAGACATGTGCAGCTGACTGTACCTACACCGTGTCGCACATAGACAGGGTGGCGTCAGTAAACTCACGGTATAGACAGCGTTGCGGCGCAGCACTTCCGGCGCGAAGCAGTCGTGTTGCGGGTCGACGAGCTCGTACCGGCCGAGCACGCCGCGCGCCGCCTCGCCCTCCCCGCGCACCAGCACCGACCCGCCCCAAAGGTACCTATACCATCACAAATATAAAAAAAAATATCAAGCATTCGAAAAATACAAATAGCAGCTTACAGTCACCATTATTATATTTACTTGATAAGGATGAATTCAATTACACTTTAACAACATAAAACCCATCAAGCCATTACCCCTGTTAACTGGCTTGCTCGGTACCTGTCAACCTGATTCTTTATGTGCGAGCGCATAGAGAATATATATGGAACTATTTTGCCTGCACCAATAGGTACTGACTTACGACTCATACTGATCCACCTGTACCTGTTTCTTAATGGAACCACCCTATCTGATGTGGGTCTGACCTTCATTCACATATCTATACTCGAAAAGCATTACTTCTTTAAACACCAGCACGTCAGCCTTTGGACAACCACTGCTGGACATATACCTCCCCTATTAGGTACTCCTATACAGTCAGGTATATCAAATGTTGAGAAACGGGACAAAACCAGGAGGTGTGGCACAAAAGGAGGGAGGCCTATACCCAGTAGTGGGAGACACCGGGCTTATGACGATATCCAAGAGTCGTCGGTATGCACAAGTCTCATGGCCAATAGTGCTCACCCGTAAGTGAAGCCGTGTGAGTGCAAGTAGGCGAGCGCGGAACTGATGTCACTCATCAGCTGCAGCGGCACGCCAGCTTCGTTTAGTTCCACCATCCGCGGCCGATTCACTATCAGGTACTGCTGGAGATCCTGGAAATTAAACCTTTATGAAGATACTGTCCTGATGTTGACTTCAGCTCGATCGCCGACGTTTCTATTATAGAACCGCACTTAACCGTACAGTAGAGACTTTCTAGCTAGAACTGCACTTTAACGTACAGTAGGCACTGTGACTTTCTACGAAAAAACTGCACTTTACCGTACATAAAGCAGTGACTTTCTACGATAGCCGATCTGTATTTTAATGTACAGAAGGCACAGTGACTTTCTACGCTAGAGCTGCACTTTACCGTACAGTAGGCACAGTGACTTTCTACACTAGAACTGCACTTTACCGTACAGTAGGCAGTGACTTTCTACGCTAGAACTGCACTTTACCGTACAGTAGAAACTGCCACTTGTTTATGCTAAAACCGCTCTTTACCGTACAGTAGGCCCAGTGACTTTCTACGCTAGAACTGAACTTTACCATACAGTACGCACAGAGAAACTATGTATCTGAAGTTGTTGCAGTTAATGTTTGTCTGTCCCCAGAAACTGCAGTATCTGTTCGTGTTTTTGTGTATATCCGCGACTCTTCTAATAACCACGTCTTTCTGACGAGGCGTATGTTTGAGGATTCTATCCCTGTGCCCTTTATAGTGAATCTAACTGTACTTACCACAGTGCAGAGTTCGAATATGAGCAGCCACGGCTCCTCCTCAAGGCATTTCCCCAGGAACTGCAGGATCTGGTCGTGTCTTAGTTCGCGGTATATCCGTGACTCTTCCAAGAACCGCGCCTTGTCTTCTAGCGAGGCGTTCTGATTGAGGATCTTCACTGCTACCGTTTCAGAGTTGTTTTCAGTCTCGATCTCACCTACTACCACCTAGAAAAACAAAAATGAATACGTACCAAAAGCTTAAATAAAAAATCAGGCTTAGTTCCTACTGGGATGGTAGCGGCCGGCAGAGCACTTTCAGTTTCAAACAATTTTAAACGTTATCAACCTTATTAAAAAGCTGCCATTCCAATGGGAATTGATCCTAAGGTATGAGAGTATTTATTTTGTATTTATGGGTGAAACCGTCACATATCAGTGAGAATAAAGAAGACAACATACCCTGCCGAACCATCCCCGGCTGATTTCTCTGAGGTACTGTAGATTGTTCCTCGGGAAGTGATCGCTGGCTGAAAAACATAAACAATTTGTGAGTCGATTAATTAGTCAAAGCGTGTCAAAGTAAATCTCACAGTTAAACGGCCTTTATCTGTACACTATACCGTTAATTAGTTCAGTCTACCGCGTCATAGATATGTTATATTAATGACATCACAAATTGATCGGAATTTGCCTTCCGACGATACACTCTTCTTGTCTAGACAAAAAAAAACTAACAAGAATACTAGTGCGTTTCTTTTAATCATAACCTATAAACTATGCAAATCTTTAGATTCTCTAGATGTTCTACGACTCCATCTGTCTGTGGAATAGAGCCGTAATGGCTCAGTATTGCCATAACGAGATATCTGCGAACAGCGAGCTTCATCAAGTCATCGGCGTCATTAGTTTTTACACTCCGCTAAGTAGTGTTTTGGTGGATTGTCATGATTCATGGGAACTCCAATGGTCCGGCGATCACAATGGTTACGGTAAGATTGTGGCAAAAAATACTGTTTCAATTAGCGAGAATAGGTGGTTTGTCACGGCTCCTAAGGTCATTTTATATCAATCATATAGTTGTTGAGGGCCATCGATACGCACAGAAGTTGTGGATGAAAACAGGTAGCGTAAAACTAAATCGGTTGAGTTGAGATCCATCAAGAAGTTTAACTTTTATTTAGGAAAAAAAATGTAGATCTTATGAAAACTACCTACTAACTTATCGACTGGCAATAACAACCAAGCGGGCCGATAGATACCTAATATTAACATGGGTATCTTTCATTCTGGTCAGCAGCATCATATAAATAAATGAGTATTGTTTCATCACCCTGCTCTTTGACTATCGAGGAATACTCACTGAACCACTCAGAGTAGGGCTCCAAGGGATCGTCCACGTGTATCTCCACCGGAAGCGGATCGAACAGTATGATGGAGTCGCGGCTATTGTTGAACAGAATGGCGTTCCTCTCCTCGTTTTCGTTGTAGATGTATCCTCCCGCGTTGTTGTTGGCGATGTTCTGCATCTCCCGCAGCGAGATGGGCCCATTGTTGTTGTCTTCACTGCTGACATTGTTGTTCACCGGTTCCGAGAAGCCGGAGTCTGGCGGCTGTTGACGTTGCGGGGTGTTGTGGATGTGCGATACGCTCGCCGTGAATAACTGCAACATTCATCGCATTCGCATTGATAAGCGTATTTTAAATCGTTACAAAAACTACGAACTTAGACAGTATTATTAACACAATAACAATAAAGGACCATAAAAACAGTTACGAATCGTTATGTTTGAGGACGGGAGAGGACAAAATACCACATGGCTAAATACTTTTCCTATATACCTACATGTTATCAGTTTTGGGACAATTAGGTATAATGGTATAAAATGTGAAGTTGAGAATTAATCAACCAAGGAAATAGTAAAATGCTAGCGCAACGAACAACACAATAAACATGCAGACGCACACAAGTACACAAAAACGTGCAGCTACCTGATTGTCCGCTCCTTCGTTTGGCTGGAGACAAGAGAAAACAATGCATGTGAGATACGAGGTAGATACAATCATGTAACATGAACAATCTAGTAACAAGGAGATAATAGGGTACTTATTTGTGAAGGTAGCTTTCTAGTTAATATCATTTAGGATAAGAAGTCCTTGCTTTCTAGGTGTTATATTAGTATCGTATATAAGGCGAATAATATAGAAAATTCGGATATAAAACCATATAGTATATATATAGTCCTCCTCATCGATTTCGATGACGGCGACCCTAAACAAAAGAAGAATAATTTTCTGGCTTGAGCCCTGATGTGGCCAAGACCAAGCTTGGTCTTAAATCATTATCATCCGCAGACTCCAGTCGGGTCTATAGCGCAGGCATTCAGATAAAACATATAAACCAGAAAAAATAATATAAAACCATATAATTAGTAGGTATAGGATATGGTTGTGTTGTGTTAATACCTACTAACATCCACAAAAGTACTATCTGTCTTTCTAATTTAATTCAAACCCTGTCTGCAGTGATATTAGGCTGTTATATTGCTCTCGCCATCCTACATCCATACACTTACACGAAATTAATTTATTAAATTACTATTTTCTGACGTTACATAATAAACGTTTAGTAATTGTTACTAACTCTTAACAAACACACCCAACTCATGTAAATAATTAAGTTATAGGTATTCGAAATTGCACAAAGCACTTTACTTAATTTCATATCGTGTAGTTGGGAAAGTTTATGCTGTCCTAATTTATTTGCGAAGTTTGAAGTTTTTTTTTAAATACATTAATTGGAAATTGAAAGAGGCTTTTCAATTTATTGTCTCTAAACTTGGCAAGAAATAGAATCTTTCATACAACATTTACGGGATGGAGTCATACATTTCAGAGAGGACGCTCACTGCATCTGTCTGTTGGGTTATAAGCAAGCAATTATTTAACCTCCAGATAACCTCCTCTTAGAGCTTTACCACAAGTGCTCATAAGAATGACGTAACACGCCGATGGCACAGAATAGAGTTATACATAAACAGTAAAGAAAGAAAAGAAAACTTAATGTTTCGAACAGAATATTTCGAAGAGTGGGTTAGTAAGTAACACTTTTCTTGTTGATGGTTCTAATTGAAAAAGTTGGTAAAACAAATAAGATAAAAGTGTAGATGAGTCGGCGATTAGATATTTCATTTCTATTTCATCCGAACTGGATGAAATGTAGTGAACGAGATGATTAATTATTCGAACTCTAATATAAGGTGCTGATAGTTCTTGTGACTTGTGAATTCACTTGTAGAACTGACTGAACAGAGCCAAGCATGCTTCGTTGTTCAGTTTCAAATTTCTCTCCGTGCATAGAGCCAAACATAGCTACAAACATTTTCGCAATCATTCTATCGAACGTGCTAGTAAACGCTCTTTATGCTCTTCAAAAAATGTATTCTTCATATAGACGGGGCAGGCGGCGAAACAATGACAAAATTTTTCGGCTCAGCAAAAAGATTGAAGCAATTTTACTTTCGCTTCATCAGAACGCTCACCACAACGCTCGTTAGAATGTTCACACATGTGTATTTTGTAAGATTGTAACATCATCTCATAACAAGTGAATGCTCAAGTCTATCAGCACCATTACAACGCTTTACCAGCAAAAATAATAGAGGCACCGAACAGCCTATACCCAGCTTACAGCGAGTCTTTTACTGTGAACCTGACAGGCTTTGAAAAGGAATATGATGAATAAATAGAAGATCAGTTTCCACTCTAAAGTAATTGCTGCCAATACTGTGCCAATGCAATGCTCTGAATGAGCCTAATCATGAGCTCTGAATGTATGGGACACGACAATGGACACTGTAATGAATGAGTAACAAAACATTTTATGGAATTGATGCTATTGTGATGAAGGACATCAAGTAGCCTTCAGTTAGACTGGTTTAGCTTATAAAAATTGTAGGTACTATAATTATGAAATTATCATTAGAAAAGTTTTTACAAGTTCTTCTTCTTATCGTGTCACTAGTTCTTTCGAATCAGTGTGGTGAAAAGATTTCAAGTGTGCCTCGAAGAACAGAGATTATTAAGACTTGTTAAATATTGTAGGCGGAAGATAAACACGTAGGAACTGTAACCCAACGATACAAATACGCTACAAAGTTACACAATGATAAGTGACAGGATTGCCCCTATCAACCATTCACCCGTGATCGTGTCATTTGCATACAAACGAAATACGAAAGTAGCATTCAAGGAAACCGCAGTCACACAATCAAATTACAAAACTGTTAAATATAAAAACTGTTCCTACGTTGGTGCCATGCTGTCAACAATGGATGCCAATTCACATGAAGTACCTACTTTCGATCGAGTGACAATCTGACAAGTACGAACAATGAAGTTGTAAAATATTTTATAGTTTCTTGTATACTGACTAGCAACATAACTTTCATCGAATCTATTCGGAATTAATAAAGTAAAAGTGGATATTTTCGTACGATACTGGTATATTTTTGTTGTGAGATTGAAGACCAGACTAGCTGCAGTCTAGTGTGATAAACCATAGCGGGATAATAAGGTACAAATTGGTGAAACAGGTATAAGTAAATAGTGATTATTGAACAATCTAGTCACTATAAACAAACAAGTTATCTACAAGGTAGCATGCATGCAATCTCATTTTGATGTACACATTGTGAACACCGTATAAAAATAGACTTTAAATGAATGACACTGTTTACTTGCCAAAATAATTGGAATAGCTCTCTGGCCATTGACATTCTTTTTCGTACAAAAAGTAAGTAAAATACAGGTTTAAATTTTTACACATACCTGTATATTATTATAATCAACAGTATGATGAAAATAAATACTGAGTATTGAGATATTGGTAAGACAAAGATCACCAATAAAATAGGTAGAAACAGAAGGTACGTATTATTTTACTGATTCTTAAAGTTTATCTTAGAATTTAGTAATGAAAGACCTATAACTGATTCATGCGATTATCTAACATATTTTCTGCAAC
This sequence comes from Lobophora halterata, assembly GCA_932526365.1. Taxonomy (NCBI): domain Eukaryota; kingdom Metazoa; phylum Arthropoda; class Insecta; order Lepidoptera; family Geometridae; genus Lobophora; species Lobophora halterata. The sequence continues at coordinate 9,256,589 of OW052012.1, forward strand.
AAATGACGCTCATTATAAAACCAACACACGGTACGCAAGATATTTGATAAAACTACATACATACGAACATCAAACAAGTGTACGAGTCATATAGAAAACAAGAAGCGCTCATTAACTAGAGTTATCAACAGCTCGTTTCAAGGCAAGCACGTGCGGGCCACAGAACAGATTCAATTATAAACCTTATTCCGAAGCAGTACGGTTCAAAGAAAACATGGATAGGACTGTAATTAGTATGAGGATGAGTCACAGCAGCGATGATGCACCCGCAATGTAAACTACGTTTTATTAAGACGCACCGGCTATCGGACAGAGCCACTAGACTTTAATTAGTCCTACAAGTCGTTATGTGATAAGAATATTATATTATAGGTGTATTATATTATAGGCTTACATACAATGTAAAACACAGTAAGTGTAATTAAAAAATAAACAAACCCTAATGAAATAAAATAAGCATAGTTGGATTTGGGTCCAGATCAAATGTATAAATGGCTGTGACAAGTTGGGGTTTATCTTTGCCAGTTTCTGCTAATTCATAGTGAGTCATTAACTCCTGTAAATACATATATATGCACGAGTGCAAGAGTACTATGTAAGTATGAGGAGACGTGACCTGACGGAGATATTACATTGGTTTGATACACATTGTAAGATTAGCAGCATATTATATTACCTACATTGATATGATATACATTGTATGAGGAACCAAACAAAATTAACCCATTGGTACTTTAATTTCGAAGTAAAATACAGCACTTAATTATTCGTTATCGTAGCGATAAACTTGTAGTGATATTAATTCAATCTTCGATATAGTAATAGGTTTAATTGTAATGTTTTTCCTACGGAAATATAAAACACAACACAGCCAAGACGTCAACAGGAAGCTATCTCGCGGTCCCGTGCCATCATAAAGATTTTAGAGCTAAATCGTAAAGTAAGTAAATGAGCAAAAGGGTTAGTCTTCAAAAGAATTAAAGAACGCGCGTACGGAATCTGTTTTTTCTATTAAATACCTATCTACTTACTTTGGAAACACATTTTCGCAAATAATGGGCAGTATAAAATCTGAATAATTTAGATAACTCCTAGATACAGAATGTTTCGGTGCGAGTAGGTACTTAAATAAGCAGATATTTAGAAGTACGAGTAAATATATATTATAGAACTTCAGTATATCAGACTGAGGTCAAGATTTATAGAGCTAAAATAAAAATTGTAAGTAAACCTACCTCAATGCTAACGCTCAGCTAATTCAACGCAACGCGTAACTGTTATTATGACTGATAATGTTATCTGGTATGGTAAGCTGTTTGCATAATCATAATTTACTCGTACAACAGTAAGTTTTACGTCATGTCTGGCTTGATCCTGTTGGGTGGACTCTTTCTCGTTTGTTTGTATCATGCTTTGTAGTAGATGGGAGTTTCTAGAAGTAAAAACATACGTTTTTGGTTGCGGTTGAATCACATATTACAAAGAGCATAGATGTTCATTGAAGTATTTGCTATTGCAAATACTTCAATGCCAGAATGCTTTATAGTAAGGTTGACTGATGATAAATCTTCACTGACAATACATTGCCGGGTTCGTACCCGTTTATTATTACAGGGCATGAATCAGAAAAGCAATGAGGGAGGTGTGAAGCGAAGACAGCGTGGGAGGGGCACGACTGTGGGGTGTACCTACCCCGGGCTCCATGCCAACTAGAAGCGCCACTGCATTGTGAGATTGCTGACATTTCATCGTCTATTAAACAGCAAGAATTAGGTCCTAATGCCAAAAGCATAAGGTTCAACTCTACATTTCATCACACGAAGACGTAGTGTGGCTATGTCATCATGTGAATGTCTCGCGCGTAGTCTAGGGTTTTTATGTGAAGCATCTCAAAGACCGCACCGTGCTAAGAATTCGCTAGGAATAATTTTATTGTTTTGTCTGATTGTGAGATATTATGTTCATTTCACACAGTATATTTTTGGTATTCATCTTTTTAACTTCTGATACATATTTTTCTACATCAATCAATGTTAGAGAATATTCATATTCACGAGTTTAGTAACTCTGACAGTATGTAAAGTTGTGCCAACACAAGGATACATTTATAATGCGGATGCGATAAACATAACGAAGCAGTAAAACTGCAATGCAAATTCCAGTTTACTATTTCTGATCATTGACGTAGCCACGAATGTTGCTTGCAAATCTTGCAATTTAGGTATGATGAATGTTTACGTCGCAACATTATTATTGGTAGGTGTGTTAAGTCACTCACTTCACTCCTCAGATAAGACTATCAGATGGTCTCAGTTTACGTTTCTTTCGTAAATAACGCTGTTTACGTGTCATGCAATGAACGGCGCACTTGTTGTTAGTGGGACACTGCAATTGTAGACCAAACGAACAGATGACTAGACCCATTACCCTGATAATTAGGGTAACGTGTGCCAAAATAAACTCGTCATAATGTATAGGATAATATGTGAAAGCCCAAACAACGACTAGGTCGGTGAACTTTCAATGTAGAGAAAATAATCCGATCCACCTCTTACCAAACACAAAAAGAAATCTTTCACCGAGCCAGGCTGTAATTATTTTCTTTTCTTCGATCCGCCAACAAAGAAGTCCAAAATAAACATCAGAAACACTAAATTGAAACCGAGGGAAGGCGTACAAACTGCGCACATTAGCAGCGAGACGGTATCAGGGGATTGACTATATTTTTTTTCAACATAAGTCGTTCGTTAGACTAATTCGATTACTTACCTATTTATCGGTGTCTACCACGCTAGGGCCACAATTACAAGTCTACAGAAGGCTAAACAAAACGGTGCGATTTACAAGGTTAAGTTTAGTAATCGATTAGTGGAACGATAGCCTTTATAGTAAGTGGTTGGAACCAATTAATGAGCACTTTCAACTAGAATCTAGTGCATGCAACAGATTATAAAATCGTTTTATAGAGATTAGAAACGGATATTAAGGTCAAATAAATGATCAACTAAAGGGTTAGTATCTTATGCGTTCGTAATAAGAGGAATGTCATGGGAACATAGTGAAGTACCCTAAATAAAACAATTTGCTAAACGTAAACGTAATTGGGCACTTTACTGATTGGCAATGATATGAAAGCTGTCGGTCGCACATGACATCAATGCGCCATCTACTAATTGGACGAATACAGGCCGAAATAGAACGAATATTTCGGCAAATATGAACCACACCAAAGGAAAGCTCTTTGACGAAGACAAACGGAAGAACGGCGAGGCTCTGCAGCCGCAATCATGAATCTTACGTGGATCAGCTGCATTCATGCAAACAAAAACGCAATGCCATTGAAGGGATAAATATAGCAATATAGGTTTGTACTGAATGACTGCATAAATAGTATGGATGCCATTGAATAACATATTGGAAGCCATAAAACCTAGAAATAAACACGTGTGCAATGACTAACAGACACTGTTTGTACATAAGCAAACTATGAAGTAAACGTGAAGAGTGGCGCATCAGAGCAGAGAATAGAATCACAATAGATGCCAAATGTGATGTGGCGATGAGTAATTATTGTCGTCGCTTCAGAGCAGACCACAGGACAACCAAAACCAGGTAACGCAACAGTGGGTTTGGAGTACAAAATCAACATACTCATAGTTTGACAGATAGCCAAAAAAAAAAAGAAAATTAAGTAGATTGACCTCAGAAGTTCGGTTACTCTTCCCGATGACGGTAAAAAGTATAGTATCAAAAGAGCCGATTGGGATGCATGCATATGCAAGGCTGAAAGTCAAAGATTTCAGGATATCGAATTGTAGCGTTGGGTTAATAGTTTCACTGAGACGAAGTTTCGGGCTAGCGTTAGAGTTATAGATGCAATAGGTACTGTAGATATTGACAGCAATGCCGGTTTTAACAAAACTCATTAGTGTAAAGTAAAGATGAACAATTATTATTGGTCGGGCAGTGGGTTAGTGGAATAACTGTAATTTGGCGACTGGTTTTCGACCGTGACAATGAATTACGGTTTACTGACGCCGTGGAGCGACTGTGATCGATGTGTCATTTCTCGAGGCTATTGCATCTAGTTCACTAATCCGTTAAGATTTGGACCGATAAGATTTCTTTTTCTTTTACATCGTAGTTGTCATTTTAAAGTGGCTACAGCAGGAATAAGAATTTCTAATCAGTTTGAACGATTCAGAATTTTTTCCTATTAGAAGCGGTGATTCTTGCAGCATTGACGTTGAACAGACAATAAATACAATATACAACACTTATACACATAATAGTAAAGATGTTATGACAATTTTATTATTGTGGAAAGAACGAAAATCTTAACTCATGATTTTACTCCCAGCTATTTAGAGTAGGTGACGTCACAAAAGGGACAGCAAGGCCTTGAGAGTGTCGAGTTTGACGTCACTGACGGCTACCCGCCAACGAAATGGACCTATTCACACCACCCACCACCGTTTCCACTTGAAAGGAAATCTTGGTCTTGCTTGTTAATAGATCAGGTTACACACAGCTGAAAAGGACGTCAATCAAGCATGCATGAAATCAAACGACAGGAGGTTTTTGTGCAGAAATGGATTTCATATGGGCTACTGATAATGACAATGACGAATAAAGAGGAAACTCTTTTCCCTGGAAAAATACACGAGGGATAACAGGTATCATTTTGCTATGATTACACCACCAAGGCCAATCATGGTAACCACATACCTACCTAATGAATGAGGCTTGGCTATATCAAGGCCTCCATTAAAATTGACAGATGACACAATAGCTCCCGTACCCCATAGCATGGGCCCGCAAAGGGCGTGCCGGGTGCGTCGACCCCGCCCGTCCGCTGATTAGATATACAACTGCAACTTTTATTGGCCAATAACTATGGTTGCCACGCAGTGGTGGATTTACCAATAGGCATAGAAGGCTAGAGCCTAGGGCGTCTAATTTTAGGGGGCGGCTGATTTTGGGCCTATTTTTTTTTTGACCAGTCCTAGTGACTTGTACAATAGCGAACAAATGATAGACACAATTGATTAAACAATAAAAAGGCGTGTGCTTATGACCACATGACAGAAGTGAAAACTTCATCAAGGCGGCTCTAGCTGATTTTATCTAAAGGAGTGTTACATAACCAAGGGTTGGAGCCCAGTCACATTTGCGCCTACGGAAGTTTTCACTTCAAAATATTTATAAGATTGTGAATTAAGGTATCGAACTGTAGCAGTCGGTAGGGGCCGGCAAAATTTGAATAGCCAACAAAATTTGTAAATCCGCCACTGTTGCCACGTGAGTCAAGATTTACATAGACAAATTAATCTTACCTTTACCCTGGCATCAAGTCCAGAGACTACAACAGAGTTTTGTGTACTCTTCCACGTCTTAGACACGACTGGAAAAGGTTCAACACAGAGCCACTGGCGTTCACGAGAAGAAAGGATTGTGGTGGCTGGTGTATACATTTACGCCATAGATCATGCAGCTGCTATCTCCACAATGTCCATCATTTCAAATATACCAGCCAGCCTCTATTTCTATTTCCATTTCTATGTTTTTGCACGTCAGTCATTCATTGGAGAATCAAGCCTAGTGGAGTGGGTAAATATAAATACCTACCCTCCTCCTCCTTAGAATGTAAAGTTTTTTTTTTTAATCACAGAATTATTCCATTACCAGACAACCCTACACTTGAGACTTGGACGTACCATTATGTTATGACGCCTGCGCTTCTACACGGACAGTGAGATGAATAACAGATAATGTATGAGTACAAGTTGGTTGCATGCGGTTTCATAGACACTGCCAAATAGTTTCAGACTGACTGGATTCAGCTATAAACTCGTAAAATCTTCTCGTGAGAGTTATTATCCGCGAAGCGAGTTAGCGAAGGGCTGGGCGTTTGCTAAACTAAGTGGCTTTTGAATAGCATAGATAAGTTGGGTTTGGGTTATTGTAAGCTACATTACCCACTGTTGATGTGCCTATTATTTTTTTAGCTTTTTCACATAAGACCTAGATTAAGTACACCAAGTACTACCATGTAACGCGAGGCGCGGCGCGCTGGAGGTGCTGGCGTGATTTTTGAATAAAACGAGATATCGATGAAATTAGATTCAAATCATATCTTGAACACTACCTCAAATTCAATAGTGCCTCAATTATTTTATCTGAGGATATTTCAAGCCGTGCATACAAGATCTATTTTCGAAGAAGGGACACTTGAGAAAACTAGAAGAATCATTAATTACCTACTAACAACATTATTATGGTGAACAACCAAAATAAAATAATTTGAAATAACACAGAATGCTAAAAGAACTGAACCAAGAATGAGGGTATTTAGAAATTCCTACCTTGCAGTCTTTATGTCTGTAGCACCAGGTGCACCCAAGGAGGAACGCTATTGCGACAAAGACCAGCGCCAGCGCCGGGATCGCCGCGTACGCGCCGCCGTCCGACGCCCATCCCTCCAGGATTGATTGTCCATCTGAAATGTTCCATATTTAAGCTATGACCAAATCAGACCAACTACGTAGCTACATATGCCTATTGCCTACATTGCAAAACAATCTTGTGTGCCCTGGGTTATGGTCACATATCATCACAACATAGGTTTGCTAAAGACTTGATAACATGGCCAGCTGAGGTCATTTTGATCTCTAAGTTTAGCCGTTGCTATATACTTTGAAATAAAATTTTTGTTTTGTAGATTTCAATTTATTATGAAAATTTAATCAGGATCTATTATGTCCAGATATTAAAGGAAACACATGTTTTCTTGGTAGACCATGTAATCAGCTCAGTAGCTGTATAGAAAAAGTGAATGTTCTACAACTACCTACATGTACCTGCATTATTACGAAACAAGGCAGAAAAGTAGTACCCACACACATTACAGCATATTTCTATATTTGACAGGATCAATGGATGTTTGTTCAACTAGTGCCTAGGTAGAAAATGTAGAAATGCATAGTTGTATTGTAGTACCTATGTAGAAGTTACACTAGAACTACATAGTTGTGGACGGGATCTATTACAAATTAGGACTTCGAAAAAGCTGCATTTCTGTAGGGCTTTACTTGTTCTTGAGTGATAATCTATCACCATCTTGTTGGAAAAAGCAAAAATAAATGGCTAACGCTTTGTGCGACGAGATAATGCTTAACAAATTTGTAATCGATAATAATTTCTAAAGCCAGCAATAGCATATTCTGGAGTTTAGACTGCTTACATGCAAATCAGGTATTATTCATAGCTTGCAATGTTATTGTTTTCATAGAGGTCATTGCTCCTTACATCCAAACACACTTATTGTGATAACTAGTTATCTGGCATACAAACATGTTCAAAAAATTAGGTCAAATAGAGCAATTCAAATTAGATATTCTTCTTTATTTAATCATTTGTATTTGTTTAATTGTGTTTGTATGGTTTGTTACAGCACAACAGTTTATACCTTTACTTAGGACCTATTTTATGGTAGGTATATTTTACAGTTAATTAAATTGTGTTTCTTCTCATAAAATATATGGGTTGGCTTACACAAGGACTTCCAATACAGGCAGATGTTGAAATAAACCCATAGAGGAGGTAAAGGTAGGGTAGAGGCTAACAATATAATAAATATGAACAGCCAAGACCTGTTGCCTGATGACTATAATAAATCTTCATCAAAATTCAACTGAATTATAGTGAAAAACATGCATTTTTTTCGGCTAAATGACTCACCTTGAGGGTAGATTTTCGGCGTTGGTCGTACAGGTAACCCGTATCCAAAATGCGATCCGGTCAAGGCCACGAATAACACCACCCATAGCACACTCATCATTGTCACATTATTTGCACAGCTTTATTATTTTTCTTCTCATTATTTATAGTTTTCATACATCACCAAAACACAAAAATACACGGTCCATGACAGTTCGCACTTTTTAAATTAACCATGCACTATGAAATTTTATAACTAGATTTTTATGTAACTTGAATTTAACCACGCTAAAGAATACTTTGTTGAGATTAAAATAAGATTTTTTAGTAAATTTCATGCACATTTACATAAAAATTGCGCAACCCACAGCTGTACAGAACGCCATTTTTAATTTTTCTGGGCTGCCAGCTAAAATGCTTACAAATATTTTTTTGTATTTTTTTAACAGCATCACAGAAATAATCGAATACAAAATTGTTTTTCACAGTCGATTCATAAGTCGCATTGCAACATAATAGCTGGGATTACACATGCATATCCCTGGCTGGATGGCGGCCAAGGACCTTATGATACTTTATAAGTTCTTTGCTGGCAGCTCAAGGATAGATCTTCTCATTCATCTCAGGGCTATGCAAAGATAGATCAAAATTCAAATCAATTTTGGCCATGATTGCTTTACGACTTAATCCCCGTAGCTTAAAATCCTTGTATATCCCTGCAGGCTTAGCACGGACTGGGGATAAAAATGTTGTCTCCCGTTTTTATCCACCTTCAAGGGATAAAATTGACTGGAAGGTGGATAAAAACGGGGGACAAAATTTTTATCCCCAGTCCGTGCTATCGGTGCTGAGGATTATGGGGGAAAGAGAATAGCAAGTAGGTAAGATTCTTGTAGTAAGTGACTTATATATACTATAGAATAAATGTTATATCACCCCCATTTTGACGTGACTACGTCTAATAAATCGATGTATGTCGCCACGCCGCCCCCCGCCGTCGCGCGCCGGCTGCATGCACGAAAACGTTGACGTCATTGTCCAGTAACGCTCAATGTCCCGTTACGCTGGTAGTCACGTTAAACTATCGTCCGTAAACTTTACAGACAACCAATTTTTAATTTAATGCGAAAGTTTGTGAGGTGGATATATTAAATCCTTCGAGAATCAATGAAATCATATAGGTATAAATAAATGTTTTTTTCCTTTAATATGCCAATACTACCATACCAACTAGGCTGAAAAATATTCTTCGAAAATCTAGCCAATCTCGAAGGAAATGTTAGGCAAATTGTTTGGGTACTGTTGTGCTGTGGGATAATGGTACAAAATACGATTGTTTGTGTTAAATAGGGTTAATAGGCTGCGGCCGCGGGAGCAGCTAGTTTTTTTTTTTTCGAAGAACCTACATAAGTTTTGTGAACTATTTATAGTCAGAAATTTAAGAAATAAACAACCCGGTACTGTCAGTGTCACTGTCAGTCAGTCAGACAGACAAACTGAAAAATCATGAAAATTCCTGAAAATTTTCAATTCTCATTCCAAATCTGAAAATGTGCTACTATTTCATATTACATTATTGCTGATAATGATTTTTGCTGATAAAATAGCAATTACCACATAAATCAGAGACTTATGCTCGTAAACCTTGGATAATAGCAGAATTAACCTCAAAACACATGTACGGTATCAGTGTTTTGTCCAACCGTGTAGCTAGCTTTAGACTCCGTTATTACTCGAAAAATACTAAGAAATTATTGGAATTTCTAGCCGAAATGCCTAAAGCACAACCCACAAAATTCGAAGCACGACAACACAGGCAGAAAATAGATAAAAAGTCTGACAAGTATTCCCCTAGCACTGTTTACCTCCAAGTGATAGGGTCTGGGACCCGAGGCGCCCCTAATACTTTGTATCTCTTCACTGACCACAAACGGTAAGTTGGATTCTAATGATATTAGGCTCATAACACCAAACATCACTCAGCACTTGTACCTAATGGGAAACTTTTCTGATTCTAATGGTACTTAGGTAATCTCTTGATTCCAGAATTATTCATCATGCATGCCACATCCTCCAGCCTTTTACAACTCATCACCCTACCTGGCCAGCAGGCATCCTAGCTTTGACTTGCAGAGTCATAGCTAGGATGCCTGCTGGCTCACTCCACTCAAGTTAATACCACATCTCCACTCAACCTATACTTTGTCTAGTATTTTATATCTCTGTTCTTCTAGGTATCTTTTTAATTGTGGAGAATGTACCCAACGCTTAGCCCATGAACACAAAGTGAAACTGTCCAAACTGGACCACATTTTCATCACATCCAAGACTTGGAAGAACATTGGTGGACTGCCGGGACTCTCACTCACTTTGCAAGATGTTGGCGTGCCCAATATTACACTGCATGGACCTGAGGGGCTGGTCAGTATTGAATCAATTTTATCAATGGTCTGTTTGAACTACTAAACAAGTCCTGTGGAGCACTGTTTCAGTCTTGAGTAGGGTTGATCTTTTACAATCACGAAAGCGTTTAGTGCTTCTTGTCACGTCTAGCTTACAAAAAAACTAACCAATAAAAAACATACAGTAATATGTTTTTTTACTTAAAGTATATGTATAATATGTTTTTTCATTTAGGTATGTTTTATCATGCCTTTGTTTAATAGAGAATTTAGGGGTGATGAGTCTTTTGAATTAATTGATTTTTTCCAGGATGAACTCTACAATGCAACCAAGCGGTTTGTCATAATGAAAGACATGAACGTGACCATGGCTAACTGCACAGTAGCTGACGATTTTGAGGATAATGCCATGAGGGTCAAATATGTTATACTGTGAGTAAATTAAGCCATTTATAATTTAATCAGCAGTGTAGTCTTCTCACTTCAACCTCTTTTTGAGAAATTACACTGAGACCAAATGGCGTTGTGTGAAATGTCCAAAACATGACATTTCTTACAACGCCATCTAGCCACAAACTAATCAGAACTATCCAGATAACAGATAGATGGGTTAAATACTTTTTTTGTAAATACTTACATAGAATAAATAGAAAACACAAACACTCAGTGCATAAACAAATGTCTGTCACACCCCGTGATATCATCATGGCAGTCTAACATACTAAGCACTCGTCCATCTCTGTTATTAGTAATATACATTTTGGCCCCTAAATTCAATGAAAAGCTGGTAGCGGACGGTGGGCCTAGTCATGACTAACACTTTTTTTTTATTACAGTACCTACAATTTTACTTATTTATACTTTTAACTACCATGACCCCATTTCTTCAAATAATACTGAATTGTTTTTTGCATCGGCAGCCTAAATAGTACTGTTATACACCGCAACCCTTGAAAATACCAGAATGCCAGAAAAGTAATTAAAGTAATAAAAAAATATATATTTCATGAGTGGGTGGTCACGACCAGATCCACCCTGTATATAAATATAACACTGAAAAATATCCCTACTAACTTATTTTCCCAGGGGACCACATGACAGCCTCCTAGCAAAGGATCTTAAAACTACCGCTAGAAGACCAAAATTGGAATCACCATCAGACAAAGAATTTGAAGAGTTCATACACGATGATACTGATTATTATAACCGAGGCAACCCAGATAAAAACAAGAACAAACCAGAAATAGGCAAGGGAAAACCTAGATTTGCTGCAGTCACAGGTAAACCTATAGGTAAAGTAAATGTTATAAATGTTTAACAGATATAATTCTACAGAGGGATTAGTAGAAAAAGCCTAACTTTCGTTACATTATTGTATTCTCAGTACATGAATGAAATATGAAATGTAGGAAAAGTAGTCTACCATAGTATGAATTTTCGTAGTATTTATTTACAATGGGACTGCATTGCTTAAGAATGTTATGCAAAATATTTATTGAGCAGTAAACATCAAACTGGATGTCTTTGTCTGGAAATGGACCAAATATGGTGATGAATGAGAAAAAGCAAGTTGATGACTCAGGACAAAACAGAAAGGATAAAATGCCAAAATTATAGTTTTGTCATCTGATTATTTTTTTGAATTTATTTAATTTGCTCACTTTATTAAATCAACCACAAATACTTTGTATTTTACCCTTTGTACCCATATAAATTGATCATAAAAGAAGCTTGTCTATTTATAATAGAAAAAGCGTTTATTATTATGATTTGTTCTTTAAAATAAATGATTTAAAAAAATTCAGATCCCCAAAAAAAGAAAACCGATCGAGTCCTACACGAGCTTCAAAAGAAGTCCCATTGTACAGTCGCGTACATTTGCACCCTCAAGAAACGGATGGGCTCGCTTGATCTGGCCAAGTGCGTAGAATTGGGCGTAAAGCCCGGCCCACTGCTTGGCCAGCTAAAGAGCGGTTTGGATGTTGTCTTGCCGGATGGGTCGATCGTGTTCTCCCGCGATGTGAAGACGCCTGATGACCCTGGACCCGTGTTTATTGGTAAATACTCCATTTATTTCAAACACATACCTTCACATACTCTGCTCTACCTTATTTCCATTATTCACAGTATTCTATTTTTTTTTAATTTCGTGTAAGTACCACATCTTTGTAGTATTTTTATTTTTAATTGGAGTGTTTTTATTAAGGGGAATCCTCAAGGCAAATTTCCATACAAAATGTTTCGGACAAATACTCAAAAAGTAGATAGATACATATATAGATAGAATATACGTTATTGCTCACAATCTTAGTACTAACACATTATAATGGAAAAATAAAGCAAGGTGTATAACAGTGGACAATGGGCGGTCTTATCGCTAAAGAGCGATCTCTTCCAGACAACCTTTGCATGGACTGGATACTGTTGGACAAATGAGGACGGTGTTGGTTTTGATTTCGTCAACAAAAAAAGTGAAAGGTTTCATACTTTAATTTAGATTTTATACGTGTTTTAAAATTAACCCTACTAACTTAAAAACACGTATAAAATCTAATATGAAACCTTTCACTTTTTTTGTTGACGAAATCAAAAAACATGGACGAAACGAATAGTGTGAAGAAATTACTATAATACGGCGTACTTTTTGAGTATTTGTCCGACACATTTTGTATGGAATTCGGATTTGAGGATTGGCCTTAATGTTGGAACCTTGTACTATTGTTTGTCCTAAGGAAGGCGCTGACTGCAGCTGCTGCCACACAGTTTTATTTTATATCTTTGTAGTGTTCAACGCTTCCATTTTTGTTATGTGCCACCTACTCCTATTTTACAAATTAAACTTGTAGATTTAAAAAAAAATTATAAACTAAAAAGCAGAAGCAGAGCGTCGAGACTCAAAGTATTGCTTTATAAGGCCTGAATTATACAGAAGCGATGACACGGTCTTTTTCATATAAAATCTGTAAACGACCGACGCGTCATACGATTATATTTATGTACCGCGTGCGCCGTGCCTTTGCCTTATGCAGTTTCTGTATAAATCAGGCCTAACTCCGCTATGCTTTATGTTGATGATGTCATGAATGTTCTGTTCCAGTAATGGAAGTGCCCGACCTCACGTATCTGAAGGAAGCGGAGTTTTCAGCGCACTTCGACAACGGCGAGAACCCGCCTGAGAACGTGCCCGCTCTCATCGTGCACTTCACACCGCCCAATGTGTTCAATCATGCCACGTGAGTCTCATCAAACCTTTATGCGTCGATGACACAGGGCCAGTTCACAAGCTACAAGCCGGCGAGTGAACGAGATAGATTTTACGTAGATGACACTAGGCGAGTTTACTTGCAGCTTGGCACTGGCTTGTAGCTTTAGATTGGCCCTGTGTCATTTGACGCTTTACAGTCGCCGCAAACGAGCCACCATGAGTTTGCATACATTTGTCGTCAACCACTAGTCGCTGTGGACGGTGGCTCGTTTGTGACTGGCCCAGAATCCCGCGCGCCGTTATCTCGCTCGCTCATTTGTACGTTTTTGAAGAAATAAATAAATTGACTAAGTATAAACCTAACGTGCGTTCTATTTCCTAAACCCCTAAGCAGATTTGGTTAATTTACAAAATAATGTCTTTTTTATTATATATTTTACTTTTGCCAAATTTCATGACGCATATTTAAGCGGTACTTATTATTTGCTTGATTGATGACACTGCGACCGTTGTTGGTCTATTGTGCTCGCCACTTGGACCTATGCGGTCAGAGTTCCTAACTAAACCCTGCTATGAAGAATTGCAGGAGATTTATACGTTTGATTAAAACCTTATCCTACTCTGACCCTATTACAGATACCGAGAATTCATGGCAATGTTTGGACCGAACACACGCCACATAGTACTGAACTCTCAGAACAACTGCCTTGGGTCAGAAGCCGTGCATCGAACGCAGCACAAATTGCATCTTTTGGACTCTGAGATATTCCCCATGCTGAGAGATGCGAGCGTACCGGCCGTGTGGAACTCGCAGCCCGTACCGACCAATGATAGCCCGGTTAGACGCGGCTTGGAAGATTTGAAAAATAAGGTATGTTTTTTCATAAAATGTAGTCCACTTAAAAATGTTAAAATCATTTAATTAAATGTGACATGTTACATAAATCCTTGACTGCTTTGTTACTTACCTTTCACTGGGCTTAGTGCTAAAGCTAGCGTGTGAGCGTGTTAGCTTTCGGGAAGTATTGTCAACAAGCAGATTGTAAAAACGCCGATGACACTGGGCGACTTTACACGCTACAAGCGTAAATGCTGGCTTGTAGCGTGTAAAAAAGCTTGGGTCATATACGCTTCACGCTTTAGTAAGATACAGCCGAACGAGAGCCTATAAATAGTCATGAAATGGGGTTCATCACATTTTTTTTAACGTGAAGGTGACTTTAAAAAAAGCGTTATAATCCTGGTACAAGTTCTGGTAATCTTACCTTCTAACACTTGGTTGACGGTGTTACAAAAGTGTGAGAAAAATGGTTTTGATTTTGCGCTTTTCCTTTACCTATGGTCTACTTCTTGCAACTGCAACTTGTAAAGGTTTGAACTTGGATCTGCTTGGTACTGCTTGGTTTTGAATTTGGCGAGTTTGTTGGTGAGACTGCTTTTGCATGCTGTTGCTTTGTGTAATATAACCACTCACTTTTAGATTGCGCTCGCGCAGTTCCAGAATATAATAAACTTGGAGGGGTCTAAAGGGGACGGTCAGGTGTGCAAAGAGGAAGATGGGACTAAACTGGAAGTCATATCTGGACGGACACTCACTATGTTCCATTTACGGCCAAAGAGGCAGCTCGATAGGTGAGTAAACCTAGAAGACTGCCCCAATTTGTTAAATACTAGTATAACTTAGAGGTGTATAAGGGAGATGGTCAGGTGTGCAAAGAGGAAGATGGGGCTAAATTGGAAGTCATCTCTGGACAAACGCTCACTATCTTCCATTTACGGCCAAAGATGCAGCTCATTAGATGAGTAAACTCAGAAGACTGCGCCAATTTATTTGATACTACTATAACCAAGAGGTGTCTAAGGGAGATGGTCAGGTGTGCAAAGAGGAAGATGGGGCTGAATTGTAAGTCATCTCTGGATGGACGCTCACTTACTTCTATCTATGGCCGAAGAGGCAGCTCCATAGGTGATTGAATCTTACCGGCTGCGCCAACTAATGTCGAACATGTCGATTATCCGAAGCGAAAGTTTGATTACTTCCCTTGACCTTAGTTATACCATAAACTTCATACTTCTCCATAGATCAGCGGAGCCGAAACTTCACGTTCAAAACTACCTCCAAGAAGCGATGGAGGTGGATGGGTTTGTGGCAAGCCTGGAGCAGTTCAAGCGGCTCATCGACAACGTGCGCTACGCAAAAAGCGACACTCACAAGGAGTTACCGAAGGTCGTGTTTCTAGGAACAGGCTCCTGCATTCCCAGCAAGACGAGGAACACTAGCGCTATCGTATTACAGATTGAGTGAGTACCGGAAGCTGAAATATTATCATACCGTAGTAGGCGTAGCGTATTACATTGAAAACGCTTCACGAAAATTTCGAATACATACCTACTGATCTGATGCCAAACGAAACAGAAGTTACGGCAGCGCTAGGAAAGATTAAAGTTGAATATTACTAAGCTTTTTCATGGGTCAAAAATAACCTAACCTAAAATACACGTAAATAAATTTGTATCAGCATTTTTGTCTCCTCGGCTCAGATAAAAAATATTCCAAAATAGGAATATTTAACTTTTCTTGACAGGGTCTATGATTTTTTTCCGCCTTCATCTTGTTTGATACTGTCAATCTTGGTGTTCTTTAGGCACACCATTTTTAATCTATGTACTATTTTATAGGGCTATTATGCAGTAGTTTGTGATTATACACATAGACAAATATTTATTTATCACCTAATATATGTAGCACATCATATTATATTTTACAGATAAGGAAAGTATACAAGGATAAGTATGAAAATTATTTTATTATTTCAGCGAGAACCGCTCCATGTTGATGGACTGTGGCGAAGGCACGTTCGGTCAGTTAGTGCGGTTCTACGGGCCCAAGAAGGTTAACACGTTCTTGCGGACGCTCAAAGCGGTCTACATATCGCATCTGCACGCGGACCATCATATTGGTGAGCTTATCAATATACTTGACTGGAATGCGTAGAGAAGACACAAAGACACGAAACCCTCGGGCACCAGAGATACCTCCGCGAAGCCTGTGAAGAGCCAGGAATCTTCTGAGCTTCTGGACGGCGTTAGGCTGCCTACATTCTTAGCCAGCAGGTAACATGTTCACGCAAAAAGGATCGACTAAGCGGAAAATGGAGTCACTACACATAACACATAACATACACTTGACGACACGGATGGTCGAGTTGCAAGTGTGTTGGACTGCCACGCCGGTGTCGCGTGTTCGAATCCCGCTTCAGGACAAACATTTTTGTGATGAACATCGGTGTTTGTCCTGAGTCCGGGTGTTTTCTATGCTCTTTTCTACTCCGCCCAGCTCCGCGTCAGTGGAAACGCACCCTATGACTTGAAATCTCGAGGGTACGTAAGTCAAGAAGTGTAAGTGTGTGTGTAAGCTATGAATGGAATTTCCTTAGATCGCAACGCATAATAAGTTGTAGGTTTCAGCTAGTTATTTTTAGGTAACGAACAAAATTGTTACTTTTTTTCCTAGGTCTAATCGGCGTGCTACAAGCGCGTCGCGAGGCATTTGAATCCGCGGGGTTAACCATTGAACCCGTGTCTCTACTGGCCCCTGGACAGATCTACACCTGGCTGTCAATGTACGACGCACAGTTTGAGAAAATCAAGCCGGATTTCACCCTCATACCTAACCAAAGCTTGGTAAGAGTTTGACCCCATAAACAGCGTAATGTGTAGACCAGCAATGAACAGAATTGAGCCTTTTAGGGTAGAATAGAGTACAGTATGATATAACATTATCCTACTAGGCTACAAGGTCGCTCAACGAAAGCTGGTGCTGTTAAAGTACTCACACTAAAGCAATTTCACTACACTTTGAAAAAATGATAATAATATCGACAGGTCACAATAGGAGCACGCCGCGTTCTTATTCACAGACACTAGATAAGCACACGTGTGAATGTGTTATGCCAGCTTTTGTTAATATACCTGCAACTTTCTTTGTCAGCTGGTAGACGCGGCTCCTAACACGGATATGACGTCGGCGGTGCTCGCCAACATCGGCGTGCAAGAGATACAGACATGCTTGGTCGCGCACTGCCCCAACGCGTTTGGGGTGGCCATACAACTCGATGACACACACAAGGTCACCTATTCTGGAGACACGTTGCCCTGCGAAGCTCTAGTTGCACTTGGTAAGATACTCATTTTATGATCATTGAAATGAAATGAAATGAAATCGTTTATTGCATGAAGTATGGTATCATCATCATCATCATCAGCCAGATAGGACCCACTGCTGGGTATAGGCCTCCTTTCGCTTAAACCAGCCTCCTAAGCTAAGTATGGTATACAGTTCTTAAATTATAATATTTGGTTTCACATACTCCACCGTGTGACGGCGTGCAAAATTTATCATGCATTATATATATATCTAATTTAACAATCTGATTTAATTATATCGTATGTCAAAATTATAATTTAAAAAGTCACTTATTTTATAAAAACATTTTTCAGCCAGCCATGCATAAAGCTTTGCCTTGAATTGTCCTACAATAAAAATAATAATTTAATTTAATTTAATTAAATAATAATAATTGTCATTAGCCTACAAAGTCATACTTCGACTCTTCTCATTCATTATCTATCAGTCCGGCTGTAATGGATAAATAAACCTATCAAGAAATAGTCAGTTTTAAAAAACATACTACAACCGGCTTCAATTGGACTGTTCTAATGAGCGAATTAAGCAAATTATGAAGCACATTTTATGATTCACAATAAAACATTAAAAATACGCATTTTGAATGATCTCACGTGAGATTAAGACATATACGATACGATAGACGACATCTAACTAAGGGGGAGACTAAAAAAATCGCCAAAATCATCGTGTATCTTCTTGCTCTAATTGCGAAGCCTTATCATTACCAAGTATTACAGGACCTCTTCTCTATCAACATTGTCCAATTCCACGCTGTTCTTTGCACAAACGTCATTTGAGACAGGTGTCATGTTAATTCGACCGAGTTGTAACTAATGGACGCCCCCTTAATAAATTTTAATTTGCCCGTTTTCTACATATACCAGGTGAAAACTCAACCCTTCTGATCCACGAGGCAACTATGGAGGACGAGCTGGTCGACGAGGCGCGCGCTAAGATGCACTCCACCACGTCGCAAGCCATCGACATGGGGCGTCAGATGAACGCGCGGTTCACCGTGCTCACACACTTCAGTCAGAGGTAACAACAGTAGACTTATTATAGAAGTTAAATTATTTCTGAGGTCATCTGTTTATTATATTTTTTTTTTTTTCTCTCGAAAATATTATAACTTTTATTGTTTAAAATTATGTAAATTTTCTAACCTAAGTTTAATTTAAAAATTGATTTAAATTATTTCCCTTTGTAATAGACATAACCCAAATTGTAATAAACAGGAGAAGACTCAGGCTCCTGAAATACAGCTTTCTGCTAGTTCGGGACCTGTGGATTCACTCTTTTGTAAACATATTATGTCCGAATAAATATTACTATTACTATATTACTATTACTATATTACTATTACTATAAAGACATAAGAAGAATTAATTAATTTATAATTATTGTACATTAAGGGGCATCCTCAAATCCGAATTCCATACAAAAATGTTTCGGACAAATACTCAAAAAGTACGCCTTATTATAGTAATTTCGATCAATGATAGTAGGTATCCTAAGAAACCTTACTAACTTACCTAAATAATAGCCCATAATGTTTATTAATATGTGTACAACGGGGTTGATTAAAAAAAATCTAAAAACCACGTTTAAATTTAATGCTCGAAAATTGAGTTTAAAGATTCCACTCGGATCGACAGACAGGAAAAGATCGCAGTCTTCTTCTTATCGTGTTCCTTCGAACCAGTGTGGTGAAAGGATTTCAAGTGCGCCTCGAAGAGGCTCCTTTCGTGCACTCGACAAATGTTTGCGAACTTTAGGTTCTACGACATGCCGGTTTCCTCACGATGTTTTCCTTCACCGTTGCGAGAACGTTGGATGCATACATAGATTTTTTCGACCGAATAAACCCGTTTACGCATGACTGCCACCGGGATTCGAACCATCGACCATCAGATCGCAAGGTAAGGGCCTCATCCACTCGACCACCACGTCCTCTAACGCCTCTAACGCCACGTCCTCTATCGCAGTGTCCGGTTATCATTCATCTTCATGATTATGTTTATCAGTTTGTTATCGAACGTGAATCGGGAAGTGCTCGAAATTCGAGTTTAAAGATTCTACCTGGAACGACGGACAGACTAAATTCGTGTGACGTAATTTATGGATGGCCCTTTGTCAACTCATCTGGCTTCGTTTGCAGATACGCGAGGCTGCCTCGACTGAATCCTCACATTCTAAACGACAACAAGAGCGTCGGCATCGCATTCGATAACATGCAAGTGAGTACAACACTATTCCACACATAAAAGCTTTCAATGCCCCATCTATCCAGCGCTGGTTGGACTTGAGCCCAGTCCCGTCAACGTCACGACCGGCTATTGCACTGTACGGGTATTGTACACCCCGAGGAAACATATCAAATCAAATCAAATCAATTTATTTATCAAATGGTTAGGTAATACAAATAATACACTAATTAATGGTACATTTACGCTATTGGTTGTACACATGTAGGATACCATTACAGTAGGTAGGTGACGGTGAGGCCCAAACTAAGCTGAGAGCTTGTATCTTGGGCTTCTGAGTGCTTTTACAAGAAGGTGGTTATCATGGCAGTTATTGAAGAAGACGCTTTGCTTACAAAAAACAAAAACCTTGCGTTCTAAATTTTAAGGTGTACCTAAGGTAATTAAGACTAGGTATAAGTATTTATATTTATAATATAAAAGGAAGCTTAAAAATAAAATAACTAAAAATAATAGGAGCTACAATGGTTTGAAATTGAATTGATAACGTCATACTAGGATTATCATTATTATTCTATTCGCAGATACAAAAACACGACTTTTGTTGTGTTAACTTTTTTTTTTGACGACCCCGTGGCTTAGTTGGTAGTGACCCTGCCTACGAAGCTTGGTGTTCCGGGTTCGATCCTCGGCCGGGGCAATTATTTATGACGAACACAAATGTTTGTTCTCTTGTCTTGGATGTTGTGATGTCTTGTGTGTGTCCATGCCACCTGCGACACAGGGAATCCTAGTGCAGGGGTGTGAGTGTTTCAATGTTTATTGTTTAAAAGACGATCTAGAACAGACAGATAATTATTTATTGTACACATGGGAAATAACAAATACAAGGCTTAAAACTTATGAGTGGTACAGACAGCGTCAGAAATAAGTATCCCTGTTGCACAAGACACCCATCTATAAATCCTTTCAAAAAATTGTAATATATAAAATTATTTTTAGACTTACATACGGTTATACAAATATAATCTATTTTTTAAAGGCAAAACTTTTCCACTCACCGCGACGGTGATTTAAAGGGATTTGAAGCTGGGTATTATAATGCAAGGGGGATACTTATCTATGACGCTGTCTGTACATTCTATTCGCAGATAACAATAGACGACCTAGAACTGTTGCCGCACATGTACGCTCCTTTGCAACTGATGTTCGCGGAGCATTGCGTTGAAATGGAGCTGAAAGCTGCCAACCGAGCGCGTCAGAAGGAGAGGCAAGAACGCTCTCCTCCCCTCCAAGTCGGTAAAACAAAAAACACAGGACACAGACGGTTCTCCACAAACAGTTATACAGGTAGTGAAGATATTGACGTTAAGAAACGGAAAGTTGATGCCGATAGTGGTAAAGTTGATGCCGGTAGTGGTACAGTTGATGGCGGTAGTGGTAAAGTTGATGGCGGTAGTGGTAAAGTTGATGCCGATAGTGGTAAATTTGATACTGATAGTGGTAAACATGCGGTGATGTAGCATTAAGTAGATAAGAAGTAATTGTTAAAATCCAATTCCAGTGGTAAATTTTTATGAAATAAATGTGTTTACAAACTTGGTCAAAGTTAATTGTTATGAAGTTATAAGTCTTTTTGTTTTTTTTTACAATCGTGCTTATTTTTTATGGGTACAAGTTTTTATGGGTACTTTAAAGAGTACCATTGTATGAAAAATGTGTTATAGTACCACTGGAATTGGGTAAAATAAGGTAGATAGCGGTATAAGAAATTAATGCATTTCATATTTGATTGCAGCTTCAAGCTTTATCTATAAAAAAATGTTAAAAGACTCATTATACGTTTTAAACTATGCATATTTATTAAGTTTTGTTATTTATTAAAAGCAATTGAATAGGAGTTGATTGAATAGACTGTTGCAAGTTGCATTAAATTTATTGTAAATAGATATATTTTAATAAAAAACTAATGTTTGAAGCACTCTTTGTTTCATTGTTATCTGTTATTACTAGATATTAGTTGAATTCAATTCAATCCTTTATTGGCCAAAGTGGAATAGTGATCATTCAAATTATCTTATGTTCCTAATCTAGACAGCTTGTCCGAAGGAATAAGGATCTCTAAATAAAAAGAAAAAACTTTCTGTTTGGAGAGTATTTTACTTCTAAACATGACCGACCAATGGTGGAGAGCGAAAAGTATGAGGGAGACTTTTGCCCAGCAGTGGGACAGAATAGTTAGAGAAAAAATCTCAGAAAATTAGGAAAAAATTCAACTTTTTTATCTGTAATGTGTATAGTTTATCCGTTACAAGTGAGCCCTTCCTTGTCTCTAATCCCTGTTAAAAAATTTGTTTTGCATTTTAATTGCAGGAAATCCACCAATGCCCTGCGTAAACGGTAAGACGAAGTATTATACATTGAATTTAAAACTTATCTGATCGAATTAAGATATATTTCAATGCTCGCGCGCAACGCGATTCTCAGAGGTAGGATATAGTCAAAGAACTTGTATACTATGTATCTAGAATGCCGACTCACACGAAAACTGCGAGCCGAAAGAGCTAGAACCAGTAAGGAGTGTGTCTCGTTCTGTAGGGCGACCATAATTTTTGAACTTATGAATATTTCATTGAGACATAAACAAGCAACCAAGGGAAAATTCAATCTGCTCAATAAGCTATCAATGTTATATACATACGTTGCTTTGCATTATTTTTTTTAAATTATATTATACATAGGTGCATTAAAATATCAACAAAAAAGAGGGCGGTGTGCCGCATTCTAGTGAGGTATATCTGATTCAATGGTTTTAATACTGTTTCTTTCGAACAGTAATTATTTTTCTCGGCAGTTAGGTACCTAACCTACATGACAGCGACTGTACTAAACCTTTCAAATGAATCTGAATAACATTTAGAGCAAATCGTCTAATTTCGAAAATTGTCCCACTTATTTCAAAAATTATGGCCATTTAATTTTAATTGTATGCTGGCAACTGTGTGTACGAGACACACTCCTTAACGAGGGGGTCTTTAGCAAGCATTAAAATCCTTATATTTAGATTTAATTCAAAAAGAACTTTATTTCCAAGGCATAAGGTTCAGAATTCTTAATCCTTAAATAAAACAAAATGGCGTGTTAGCTCTCTAGATACATAGTATAGAAGCTCTTTGGATATAGTATAATATTTGATTGAGCATTGAAATATACCTTCTTTCGGTTGGATGAGTATTAAATTGATAAACTTATTCATAATGTGTCATCACTTGTTGTCTCGAAGCAGTATGGTAAATTTTTTTCAAGTGCGCCTCGATCGAGAGGCTCCTTTCGTGCACTTGACACATGTTTTTTTATGGTATTTATATTTTTTATGGTTCTATGGTTGACTGAATTACCCACTGAAAGTAGAAAAACTAGTAACGCAAGCACGAACGAAGTTATTCCCGCTCGTACCCACGCTTCAATGGGGACCAACGGAAAGTTTTCTTCCCGTTCGCCCACATTTATTTAATACCAATTCTTAAACGTAACGGTCGGGTCATGTGACCAATTCAGTATGCGATTTTGACGTACCATTTACACACGATAGGAGACGAATAAATTGTTAAAATAATAGGTACTCTGCCGTACCGTGCGTGCGCCAATATACGACAGGCCATTAGGTGTAAAATTAGCTCCACATTCCGGACTACCTATATCTGGGCCACTGACTGTGCCCTGATTTTTTTAACAATATTAAATACTTAATCAATATTTTGGACATTTCACACGTCATCTAGCCTCAAACTAAGCAGAGCTTGTACTATGGAAACCAAATAACTGATAGAATAGCTACTTAAAAACTATTTTTTTTAATAGTTACCTAGGTACCTATGTATGTCACAGGCAAAACTCATTGCCGGTCAAAACCAATATTGACCGCGAAAAGCAGTCAAAATCGATATTGACAAGGGCCTCAGTCAATATCGATTCAGACTGATGAATTTGTTATTTAACTTTATTAAGGAGGAAACTAAAAGCTTGTAAGAATATTGCAGATAAGCGGCCGCCCAGTGCCAGTAGTCCGATCCGCAGCCGCCCGCCCTCGCCCGGATGCCGCCCTGCTAGCTCGGCCCCGGCCCCGGCCGCCCAGTACAGGGAGAGCAATTCCTCCAGTGAGTACTCTTACTCATAAAGCTAGATACAATAATATATCCATTTTAGATTAAGGCTAATCCTCAAGGGAAATTTCCATACAAAATGTTTCGGACAAATACTAAAAATGTACGCCGTATTATAGTAATTTCTTCACACGATTAGTTTCGTCTATGTTTTCCGATTGTGTCAACAAAAATTAGTAAGGTTTTATACCTTAATTTAGATTTTATACGTGTTTTTAAGTAGTAGGGTTAATTTTAAAACACGTATAAAATCTAAATTAAAGTATGAAACCTTACAAATTTTTGTTAACACAATCGGAAAACATAGACGAAACGAATAGTGTGAAGAAATTACTATAATACGGCGTACTTTTTGAGTATTTGTCCGAAACATTTTGTATGGAAATTTGCCTTGAGGATTCCCCTTAAGACACAGAATCCGGCGCGCCGCTATCTCGCTTGCACATTTTAACCGACTTCAAAAAAGGAGGAGGATATCAATTCGGTTTAATGTTTTTTTTTATGTTTGTTACTTTAGGCCTTTGTTGTTTATAAATCGATTTGAAAAATATTTTTTTTGTTTGAGAGGATGTAGGTAGGTACTTTCTGATTGATCCCACAGTAATTATATCAAAATCGGTTAAGTAGTTTAGTTTATAAATCAAAATAACTGAAAAAAAGTCGTTGAAGTGAAAAAAACTGCGTATTTCGTGTTCTTTCTTCTTCCCTGTGACTTTTCAGTGGTGCTTACGGTCACTAGAACCGAATTGATAACCTCCTTCTTTTTTGAAGTCGGTTGATAACAATGTCAAGGTTTTTCATTTATAAGCGAGGATCGATAAAGATAAAGATTTTAATTTTGCACGAAACACGGTAGGTTAGATGGTAGGTAGGAAAGTCGAGGTTGCGGGATCAAGTCCCGCGGAGGATTAAAATATTGTGCCTAAAAATATTCTTAATTTCTAGGGCTGCGCCAGGAGATGAAAGGGATGACATTATCGGGCATTGTAAAGCAAGGACCGCGGAGTCAATCCTTGTCGCCCGTCCAGCGGTCCCAGAATTCAAGCCCGACTCGTATGTAAATATTGACCAAATCTTACTTAAAATTTGTTTAAATTTGGTCACATTTTGACTGTCCTACGTTGCAATTCAATACCGGCTGCGCCAACAGTCGTAAAAGGTGTATGGGAAGAGTTGTAGGGCCTATCATTTATCGTGCGCCTGAATCTTCCCACGGCAAGCAAAGGCCGCCCTTTTTCTATCCACTCTCTTCTAGGAGGCCTTAGCATAGACATACTAACTATTATTTTATTCACAACAATAGCGTAACCAATTCGTATGAGATTTTATAGTTCCATTTATGTACAGTCAGCTGCACAGTCATGTATACACTCTCAAGCTTTTACATTTATATTATACTCCTAATTTTGCAAAGACAAGACTTCTGACAAGTAAGAGGATGACCTATATTAATTTGGAAATGTTTTCGTGCACTTTTCTCTGCAAAATTAAGAGTAATATAAATGTGCAAGCTTGGGAGTGTATCTTATACAAATTACTATCGCACCTCAGAACCTAATCCCACCGGCTGCGCCATAGATAACCGTTTATATGATTCTTCTATTTTTTTTTTTCGATTTCTTTTCGATGTTATATTTTCAGATTGATTTCAATAAAATATGATTTCCTTTTAGGTTCTCAAACTATTGAGATCGTCACTCCGAAACTTCCGTCGCGCCATGATTCAGAAAAGACGATAGACCTTAATGCTACTCGTAAGTCACCTAATATTAGAATATAATCGTTTACTAGGTAGGTACTACTACCGGTACTAGGTACTACTTACTACCCGGCTACCCCAGTACCTAGTATCGAGATAAAAACTAGCCTTAGTCTTTTTCCACTCATAAACTATATCCATACCGATTATCTGTAAAATCGGCTCAGTAGTTTTGGCGTGATTTTGACCTTGTTAACTAATCAATCTTGCCTTTATGGATGAAAATATTATTGGTTACAGTTTACAGTGCAGTTTTGAAAACATTTATTCTATTATTTATACAACTAATTACTAACTTAGGTAATGCTAAAACATAATTAACCTAAAATGACTTAACTAGGTATAAAAATAAAGAATGATAGATGTTTTTTTTAAATGTTATTTGAATTTATAGTTGGTTGAATTATGGATTAATTGTCATCATCATCAGCCTATATAAATATAATTCTGAACTGCGGAAATACCTAACTAAATAAAAAAAAACGAAAATAAAAATCACTTGTGTTTTTTATGTTAAATATTCCGAAAACCTTATCGTCGTGTTCGCCTTATGTAGAATTTTCTAAACTTAACGGTATAGGTACCTTAACCTAAATGTGTTTTCCCCAGCGAGAACAACGAGTGAAACCTCATGTACAAGCAGAGATACGGACAAGAGTAAGCACGGCAGCAGCGCGCCTTGCGGACACGCCGTCGCCGATAGTAAGTCACATTGTATGTAGGTACTACTTGGGCGAATGAACATGACACCTGGCTGACATGTGGCTCGCAACTTGATGCTTCCCCCGCTGCCCCGCGCGGCGCCCTCCGTGTTTCTTCTTCCTCTAATTGCAAAGCCTTATCATTACTTATCATTACCAAGTATTACAGGACCTCTTATCTATAAAGATTATCCAATTCAACGCTGTACTTTGCACAAACGTCATTCGAGCCAGGTGTCATGTTCATTCGCCCGAGTACCTAGTAATATCTGTCACTAGGGTTTTTTGACGTGACTACGTCTAATAAATCGATGAACGCCGGCTGCATGCACGAAAACGTTGACGTCATTGGTAACACTGTCATTGTCCGGTAACGCTCGTAGTCTCGTTAAACTATCGTCCGTAAACCAACTTTACAGACAACCAATTTTTTTTATATTATAGGCCGGTCAAATAAGGAATATAGGGATCAACCTCGGAATGAGAGATAATAAGCTGGAATCTCGTATACACCTTCATTTTGGTGTCATTCAAAGTCAAAGGTTACGGTCATCGGTTTTTCGCGATTATCTTGGTTCCTATAGACTCAATGATGTTGTCATCTATAAAACAAATTTAGAAAATTTTTGGGACAAATTTTGTTGCTAACAGTCCTACAAAAAACACACCCTCCAAGTTTCAAGTCTTTACGTTCAGCAGTTTGGCCTAAACGTTGTCTGTCACTCATTTTATTTTATTTCCAGCGCATTCAAAAACTCTGAACATAGTGCTCCCGGTGCGGGCGCCCTCAAGTTGCGAAGGAAATGCTCCCAGAAGGAGCGGAGAGCTTGCTCCTAATCTGTGTAGTAAGTTAATAAAAATAGACTTTTCAAAATGCTCCGCTTACGCGATAATTCTAAAGGTGGCAACGACCGGCCGGCGCCCGCGACACGCGACCGCGCGACCCGGATATGTATGCACGAGTCGCGCGACGTAGTCGCTTGCATCCGACAAACAAGTTGTCCTATGGCGATATCGTGTCGCGCGACCCACTACTATAAAGTACGGAAGTTTAATAAGCGACAAACAAATTGTCCTCTGGTTAACCACGTGACAAAGATGCGCAGAACCAATTTGACCTGAGAATTGCGTTCTGCGCATCTTAGTCACGTGGTTAACCAGA
This sequence comes from Lobophora halterata, assembly GCA_932526365.1. Taxonomy (NCBI): domain Eukaryota; kingdom Metazoa; phylum Arthropoda; class Insecta; order Lepidoptera; family Geometridae; genus Lobophora; species Lobophora halterata. The sequence goes on from OW052012.1 coordinate 9,284,093, forward strand.
GGACAATTTGTTTGTCGCTTATTATACTTCCGTACTTTATAGTAGTGGGTCGCGCGACACGATCGCGGTCGCCAGTCGCCGTCGCCAACATCGAAAGGCTTTTATTAAGGGTCTACATAACTATTTTCAGTTCCTTCCAACGTCACCAGTGGGTACGGGAAACCTCTCGTAACGCCGACCAAAAAGAAACTGACTATAAGAAGAGATTTCTCCTTACAAGAATCGGCCCGTAAGACTCAAAAAATTACTACGTAGTATGTCTATAACGTGAATTTTAGAAGAAGTCTTAGAAGCTTCATCATATTTTATGTCTTTGCAGGAACCAATGGAAAGTCACCTATACTTAGCCGTTCAAAACCACCTGTGAATTCATGTACAGGTAATATACTTAATTTTGGTATCTGTTATCTCCTTTTCAGTCTAAGGTACCTCTACCACTACTAAGTGGTACTTTACTTACCTACTTATTAAAATATTTTTTTTATTAGACGAGATGTATTGACGAGGCAAACTATGTGGTTGATATTTAAAAAAATCTAGAAAATCATTGTACCTATCGGATAATGTGAACAGCTTCATTATGTTCCACCCGCCATTTAGGTACGAATTACAGAACAAAAGGTTTTAAATTTTTATTTTTTTTGTTCCTTGATTATAATAAGTTCAACGGTCGAACCAATGAGAAAAAAATTCTCAGTAGTTCGACTGTCGAACTAATGAGAAAAAAAATCTCACTAGTTCGATCGTCACACGTCGAACAAACGATTTTGTCGGGCCCGATACCCGTAAATGGAAACGGGCCGTTTGGGCCGCACGCCCAATGATGGGCCACTAAACGCGACCACAAGCCACGGGCGAGTCATTTTGTATGGCGTCCGTTCGGGGCGTCTCGACGCGTGTCGAGTCCCAGTGTGCGGTAGCTCTTAACCACTGGTGGTCGCGGTTAGTGGTCGCGACTAGTCGCCCAGTGGGCTGCCTTAAATATTCCTTCCTTCCTTAAACTCCGAGCGTTTTTGTGTTGTGTTGTGATACCTAGGTCGTTATTATATTTTTACAAGTGGAGAATAGAGGGCCGACTTCTGCAAAAGTAAGCGACTCAGTGCGACCGACGAGCAGATTACGTGAGTATTGCCTTTCATTACTGTATTTAATTATATTCAATATTTATTTATTTTTACATCAAGGAATAAATCCAAGTCTTAAAGAGCGTATCGTCCTGTCATGTGACTTATTTTTACCTTTTGGAGGCTTCACCTGCAGGATTCCGGCTAGATGGGTAACAATAAGTATGTGTTCCGGTTTGTACTGTAGAAGCTAGTGAAATTACTGGGCTTTCGAGACTGGCCATCAAAAAGTCTCAAAGTGAACGATTCTATAGTACACCGGCCTGAATGCGAAGTTTGTCTGGATATATGGATGTTTGTTCCTTATTTATGTCAAAACTACAGAACCGATTGAGCTGAAATTTGGTATAGGTATTAGCTGCAAAAGCCATTATCACATACCATGCAGGCAAAGGCGCGGGGAGTAGCTGCTACGACAATAATAATTTAAGACCGCACCCATTGCACTTGTTATCATCATAATAATATGTAATAATTTTTTCATTCGTTTTAGCGAAAACGAAGAATTTCTATCTACATCCTCTCTTATTTCCTTTTCAGTAACATACCCTAGAGTAGGTGTATTAGTGAGCGTGCTTATCCATATAATCGGATCGAGATTGGCGCACGTGTTCTCGTTAATATTTTTCAAAACAAGTCCGTGCGCCGTGGCCATTATAGTGCTTGGTGTTTTGTTTTGGACAGCCACTAAGGAGGCGACGTCTGCTAACTCCTTGCGGGCTTCCAGTACTGCTCCCAATGTGAGGCGCGACCTGACGCCGAACGACGTGCCCGGCGGCAAACGTTAGTTATCACACTTAGGACAATTGAGATACATGTATCTGAGACTTTGAGATATGTATCTGTTTGAAACATTCTTCTTCTTATCGTGTCACTAGTTCTTTCTTCACTAATATGCCTTGTATATGATTTGCATTTGTTAATTGTAAGTCAAATGAAAAAGCCAGTGGCCAGCTCTGGACGAGTTTCTAACCCGCGCGTGCCCGCGCAAAGGCTTCTACGACTTTATAACCAGGATTTATAAAACAGAAATAATGTTCTGTAAATATACCAACCCATTTTTTTTTTGTTTTGACGTTTTACATACCATCCAGCCCCAAACTCATCAGAGCCTGTATTATGAAATAACTCACATTAGTAATAATTTACTCACATAGTTCGTTTTGTTCCAGCAAGAAGACCGTTATCTTCTTCAGTACTCAGACCGACCAGAAGTCCCGCAAAAGAAACTAAGCTGTACATCAAGCCGCCGGGTAAGAGCTTATTTATTAATTATACATGTTTTATTGATTATTGTAAAAATTCAATTTTTATTGGTTTTGTAACTTAAAATTACGTACTTAGTTACAGTACTACATATAACGAAATAAAATTTACACAATATGCCTTATAAAGAAAGCCTACTGGTCATGAACGCCTACTTTATGATTTATAGAGCGTACGTTACCTATAGAATAAAACTTACGCAAGGCATTTGTACAACTGACAATAAGATAAAATTATTTAAACAAGCAGCAATAATCTGAAGGAAAACGTAGGTCTTTATTTGTTTCTGTACTATGCTATCTTACACATTATCATTTTTATTTTCAGTCATAGCCAAGAATTTATCACCTAAGACAAAGCTGACAAGAAATGATTCTAAAGGTAAAGTTCTATGGGATATTACAAAGTCATACGGAATGCAATTCTTACGCATGTAATGTATGTCACCTATGTACAGGTAGTACAAAGTTTAGAAATAATAAATACCTACTCATACTTGTCATGGCCTTGGCAATCCCTTTCCCTGGATCAGGCATCAAGATATTCGTCACAGACTGCACAAATTGCTCTTATGTTATTTTCAGATGCAAGTAAAATACCAACGTCATTGAGAAACCCGTCCACTGAAAAGTTGAAGCAACAGTTTTGCAGGGATATGCCGGTCTATGCCAGCGGACGACCCAACTGTAAGCGTACTACCTACACTTATTCAGACCACAACTAGCTCTTCATGATTTGTTTGTAATGTAGTTGTAGGTAATCTACGAGTTTTAGGCTACCCGTTCACTGGGAGACTTGTCGTGGTTATAAATGCGATCACTAGTAGTAAAGAGCTGCCGCTCAGTGGGCTTATAGTGGCGGCCACTAAACGCAGTCCTAAGTAGCGAGCACTGACAACTACCGCAGCTTTACGCTCTGACGCGGCTATTTGAACGCTCAGTTTGCGCCCATGCCATACAAAGTGTTTAACAAATCTTGGCCGCAGCTTGTGGTCGCGTTTAGTGGCCGCGAGTTGTGGCCCAGTGGGCGGCGGCCTTGGTAGATTGCGCAAGTGAATAACAACTTGCATGCAGTTTAATTTTATAGTATTACTTTATTTTTGCAGCTGCAATACATAGTAACAGAAGTTTTAAGCCACAGTTGGAGGACATCAAAAGTTCATATTTACTGCTTAGTAAAAAAATCCCAAGCAGAGTATCATCAAAGACACCACTTAATGATGGTAAAAGACATTTTATTTTATAGGTATTATTAATAAGTACAAAATAATGAGAAGTTTCCTTTTCATGTCATGATTAAAAGTATCTATTCATTAATTTATGTTGCCTTTAGTAGGGTGTTCTTGAGTGGAGACCACGTCTAGGCAAGCGCATTGTAGGACGACCTTTGGCCAGATGGAGCTATGATCTGCGCGCTATAGCTGGCAGAAGGTGGATGAGAGGAGCCGAAGATCGGGCTCAGTGGCGCGCCTTGGGAGAGACCTACGTCCAGCAGTGGAATGCTATAGGTTGATGATGATGATTAGTGTAGATAAATTATGTATAAGTACATAATTTCACAACTATCCACCAAATCCGCCATGATTAGTCCCAGAAGTACAGTAGTTTTGTCGTGATTAAGGCCAATCCTCAAATCCGAATTCCATACAAAATGATTCTGACAAATACTCAAAAAGTACGCCGTTATATAGTAATTTCTTCACACTATTCGATTGGTCCATGTTTTTTGATTTCGTGAACAAAAAAAGTGAAAGGTTTCATACTTTAATTTAGATTTTATACGTATTTTTAAGTTAGTAGGGTTAATAATAATAATATAAACATGGACCAAACGCATAGTGTGAATTACTATACTACGGTATTTGTCCGAATCATTTTGTATGGAATTCGGATTTCCCTTAAGTTAGAAACATTAAGTCAAGTTTTAATTTTATTGGATTTCTTTATTTCTAGTGAAAACTGGGCTGTGTCTACATTCAATTGCGTTTTCGAGAATAACAGACTACTAAGTAACTAACAAATCTACTAAGTCATGTGGACCCTTTGTGGACCAGGCCAATTTTCACAGGTAATTTTTCTTTCTTCCCCTATATATATAATGTGCATTTTTTTAGAAAAGATTCCTGCTCCGGTTCCAAAACCCAAGGCATTAGATGAGAACGAAAGAAAAGTGCAATTGGTCAAAGTAAAGGAAAAATTTCAGAGTAGAAGATTTCAAGCTGAATCAAGTGTGTAGCAATTGTTTTGACATGTATTTGTGTAAAATTCTGTACCTAAAGTACCTAATGATAAAACTTCTTGTTTCAGAATACGAAAATATAGAAGGACTGAATTGGATCTCATGGAAATAGAAACACAATGTGACCATAATAATCTGTATTTATTACATCTAAATTAACAGTTCAATGTTGTGTGTAATGTTAGGGTTTACGAGCATATTGTATCAATAAAAAAAATTGAAAAACAATAATCTTTTAAGAACTAGAGCTTGGCCCCTTTCCATCCTTGTCTTTTTCTTTGTCTTCTTTCTCATCCTTGTCTTTCTTGATGGTGGACATGGCATTGCGGATGGCCTCACTTTGAGGGTCTACTCCCGGCAGGTTTTCTAGGACACTCTGAAGGAATGCTGGGTCATTCATGACTTCTGCATAGTCCTCTGTTACATCCATGCTCTCTGCTGCGGCCGGCGCATCCTGCTGCATGCTCATCTGCATAGCCAGAGCAATCTGCTCCTCCTCAGACAGCTCCATAGCCTCCCGACCCAGCGACATTGCCAAAGCTCTCTCCACTCCAGTATTTTCTGTATCTGCAGGCTTACTGGCCTCCCCTTCTGTAGTAGTCTGCTGGCGACGAGTCTCTTCCTCCTGTCGCTGCCTTTGCTCCTCCATAGATACACGCAGAGCTAATGCCAACTCGGGATCTTCATTAGGATCCACTCCAAATTCAAATGGAGACAATCCGGAGCCTGATGGCCCAGCTCCATCACCACCAATCAATGGGCTTGTAATCAAAGCTTCAGAGAGCACTACATGGCCTCCAGTAGGCACAGACACTAAATGACTGCCTCCAGTAGTACTATCTTTACCATTCAAGGTGTTTACGAATGTGGTGAGCAAAGGGTTGTTCTCTGAATCCTCACCAAATGAAACTACGTCACAGTTCACCTTCTCTTTCTTCAGTCGCTTGGCGAGCTTAACTAGCTCCTTCTCATCGGAGTTTACTGGAGAACCGACGAAAACAACAATGCGCATCTTGTGGTTCTTTCCTTGACGGTGTTTTAGTGCCAGATGAGCGATTCTGATTCCCGTCAATAGGTTGATATCTCCATTGGGCTGGACACGGTGCAACTTGGAGAGAATGCGCCCCACATCACTGGTTAGCGTAGCGAGCACTTCTACGTTAGCTAGAGTCATTAAACCGACATTGTTTTCAGGATTAGCCCTTGTTTTGGAATGACATACCAGGTTCACGGCATCTTGTTGAGCTTGCAGTCTCGTAGGAAGGAAATCCCCGTTACGCATGAAGTCACTGTTGTCGACGCAGATCATAGTGCTTTCCAACACCATTTTGTTGGATAAATTAATAAACTTTCACCAAAAATATCGAATGTAGCTGAACACAAAGATTTGATCAAAATTTGCCGTCTAATCATAGACTAGAATTTAATATTTTTTTTAATTTGACAGCTATGTTTGCCAAATTAGGGACCTGCCACACGATCGGGAGATTGGTTTCTGACATCCAAAGTATCTCTTGTTTCTTGCTACCTACGTGACGTTACAAGTACCGGCACGAAACTTTAGCGCTGACCGTTTGCGTAGAACTTCAGCGCTAGACTTACGTGCCGCTACTTAAAGCGCAGTGAGAATCTATCCTCATATGCTACACGCATGGTTGGATGAACGGGCATTTTGCACTTCCGGTCAGAAGAAATACTCCCCTTTAATAAAGTTAGAACAAGCAGTTCATGCTATTTGCTTGGTACACATCACGGTACATCACTTCGAAATATCTACAATTTGATTCATTCAATTTTATTGTCGATGGTCGTTCACGTAGTACTCTGACTAATCTGTGGTCGTTCATCAGCTGTCAGTGTAAAACTAATCAATCGGAATCACAAAATTCTTGAAAATTCTGTGAATTTTCAAGAAAATCATCATGGCGTTCGGTGATTATCCGAAGGAGTACAATCCCGCTGTTCACGGGCCATACGATCCAGCTCGCTTCTATGGAAAACGTAAGTTTTCTGGCGATCAACAATCGCCCTGCAAGTTCTGTGGGTATCCGATTATGTAATTTTCTTTTTGTATTTCCAGCTGATACACCTTTCGGGCAGGTGAAGATAAGCGAGCTAGGATCATGGTTTGCTCGCAGGAACAAGACTCCTTCGGCTATGATGGGTGCTTGCAGCCGTGGTGAGTATTGGAAACTGTTAGTTTATAGGTTATGTTATCCCAGAACAAGAAGGTAGTTATTGTGTCCAGTTTGTTCTGTGCTGCGTGAGAAACTAATTGTATTGTTTTTTGTAGCCTGGTGGAGCTGGCAACACAAGTATGTGCAGCCTAAGAAAGTGGGCATGGCACCATTCTTCCAGATTCTGGTTGGCAGCATGACCTTCTTCTACTTTATCAACTACGGAAAAATGAGTAAGTGAGCTGTATTGATAATTCACTCACTTCAATAATTAAAACTTCATAAAGCTTTGACCATCATCCATAATTCTTATATGAAAAACCAATCCTTACTGAAAATAATCTGACTGTCACAATAATGTTTATTTTTCTTTTCAGAGCACCACAGGAACTACAAATACCACTAAAAGATATCCAATATTCCAACATCTATTCATGCAATCCAAGCAACCAAATCTGTAATGTGGTAGGGCATACATTCAATGTTATTGCAATAAAAATATTAGAGTGGTATTTTCTTCTTTTATTTACTCAATAGTATTAGTAATATTGGCTAATAATATGCTAACCATACTGTCCCACCCTACAAGGGTTGACTGGCAGAGAATGCCTAAGGCATTAAGCCCGCCAATTGTGTAATGTAATTTTTATTTTGTGCAATGAAGAATTTCAATAATAATAATGCTTCTGATCCAATATTAGAATTGACCTAGGCTAATTTCAAATTAGGTAACAAATAATGCTAGCCTTATATTTTAAGAGGAATCCTTGTTAAAATGTTCCATGGAACTATCCAAAATGTCAAATATTTATGTTGTGTATATTATAGCATACTCTGGTAGTGTCATATTAAATTGGTACTACCTACCTACCTACCTCATCAACTGATTGATATGTGGGCCAAGTAGAAAATGAATAGGTTGACCTATCAACTGAATGAAAGAAAGCTAAGTGGGAAAGATTAAAAAATCTTTATCGAAAATAATTGTTTACTTAATTACATCAATAATTTACTCCGATACATACACACATTCTCACACTAGCATACTGGTTGTAAAATGCAATTAATAGGTATTTCTTCGGCTTCTGGATGGTACTTGAAGAGCTGATGGATATCAATGGTGTCCCAAAGTTAATTTTTATCTGAAAATAAGACAATTTATTTCATATCAAAAACTGTTCTAGACTAAAGTGTCGATGACTCAGGGCTAATTTATGAGCTGCTATTCTGCTAGTTTAAAAGCTAGCGAATAAGCAAGTTACATCCGGAATCCGGATAGTCAACTAGCAGATTGCAAAAAGCCGATGACACAGGGAGTTTACAACTACTAGCAAACTTGCCGGCTTGTAGCTTCTTAGTTTAGAACTAATAACGAAACTAGCCCTGTATCATCGAGTATGTACAGAATGGCATGAGAATTGAATCAGAATACAAATCAAGTAATGGCAATTTTAAAAGTAGATAATTTTATCAACTGATGGTAACCCTTACCTAAAACATTGTTCTATTTTACAAATCAGATCTACCCATATATTTGGGTTTCAGCTCTTCTATTCTCTTGATGAAGTCGGTCTTCTCGATGCAGCCCTCGCACACCTCATCCCAGTCGTTAAGAATCTTTTTGAGGTCACGCACTTTGAGTTTTTTCAAATCAACATTTTTGAGGTCAATTTGTTTGTCAAATCTGAGATCACAGATTTGGGCGTCCTTTTTCCTCAGCTTCTCGCAGATTTTGTCAGCTGGCATGGACCAGCTGAGAGGCTTGGAAAGCTCGCCGAGAATGCCGGTGGCGGATTCTTCAAGACCGCCGAGGTAGTAGCAAAGCCTGTTCTCCTTGCTTTTCGAGTTCTTACAGAATTTCTTGAACTCAGCCTCGATTAATTTTGGGTCTTTTTTCACTTCACCTGACAGCGTGGCTGCGAATTTCTCCACGGTTTTCACACAAACCTCGCATTCACCTTCCTTCAGCGCCAGGGCAACTTGTGCCACCGCTGCCAGTAATAATAAATGGAACACACCTAGTTTATACATCTTGAGCTAATATTTGTACAAAGATTGTTCTAAATGTAACAGCAGATGTTAGCACCACAACCACAATCGCGTATTAATTGAATAAAATAATTTCTTTGCAATGATTCACACGCATCCATTCATTTATTTCTTAGACGTTGACAGATTTTACTTGTCGAACTCTGATTGGTGCACGTTCATTTTGCTAGTGCAGAGCCGTATCCTAGTTTGGAAAATAGTCGATTATTATTAATCCCCATTCGACTAACTCCCATTCCCCAACACAAGCAACACTAAAAAGTGGCCATTCTCGTATACCGCACTGGTTCAAAAATGACCAACAGTCAAAAAATTATTCATGTCACTGTCACTTTGTCTCACCGTCGCCATGGAAACGAAACTTGTTTATTGTTGTCATGATATATTTCACTTGTTTTTTGTGTTATTTTGTCGATATTCCTTGAATCTAGTTATTCGATTGTAAAGTGTGATTTACAAGTTATTTCAAATGTCGGAAGTAAAACCTAATCTTCAGGACAACCCACGAGGGTCTTTGGAGCCGTACATAACCTTATTGCAAAGTGAGTCGAAAATGACTCGAAAAAAGGCGCTGACTGATATAAATGCAGAGATATTCGAGAGCATAGAAAACGCAGACTGTGACATCACTGTGATATTCCCTGAGGTGTACGCGTATGTATTGAAAAGCTTCTCTGATCCATCGGAAGCATGCCGGGAGGCGTCTGCGGGAATCGTGGCTAATTTCATCGATAAATTGCCTCTGAACGATTACTACCTTACTTACATACTGCCCGTGATAGTGCGCCGCATCGGCTGCCCTGAGATAATCGAGGAATCCGAGGAGATACGCTTGGTTTTGATTGGCCTTGTGCGGAAAATATTGGATAAATATAAAGTCACACACCTGCTTAGTCCTTTCTTCAATGACTTTACTAGTATCTTGACTAAAACGAGCACTGATCCTTACCCGAAGGTGAAACTGGAGGCATGCGAGTGCATAATTGTGTTGTCGAAGATTTTACAGAGAGACTTCCATTTCCAATCAGAAAACTATGTCAAGCCTGTGCTTTCCAACTTTTCTCATCAACATTTCAGAGTCAGGGTTGCGGCCGTCAGAGCAATTGGTAACTAACAAATTAATTATAGTAAAAAATTGAAATATGATTTAGAAGCTACTCACCAAGGCTTCAACTGTACACTATCTAGTTAATTAAGTAGCCTACTTCCTTTTACAGTTCATAAACTATAGCCATATTGAATTTCAGCCGAACCGGTTCAGTAGTTTTGATGTGATTGGGAATCTATTATGACAATTTTTTTCATTTACACTGATTTTTCTTACTCCTAGTAGGAGTAGGAAAAATGTAGGAGTTAGTAAAACCTGTTAAATTTGTTGTAGACTGGAATCTAAGTAACCTAAGTTAAATGTTCTTTTTCAATTCAGGTGCAATTGTGATAGCGGGTAATGCAAAATCCTTTGAACTCTCCATCTCACCGATGGCAGAGAAGTTGTTTGACGAAAACACACAAGTGCGTATGCAAGTGACCTTAGAGGTTGGAAACTGGATGCTGAACTACAAAGATAGATATTCCTTCTGGCATCGCATGATACCCTTGCTACTTACTAGGTATGAAATTATCGAAAGATTTTAAGACTCTTTAATAAAGAATGCTTATTTATCTATTTTAAACAGACTTCATAACAACATGAGGATATGTTCGCTTTTGTTGCACCAAAAAGTTTTAAAATGGATGTATGCAATGGGCTGCATTGCCATAGTAGCGTTTTCGTCAGTTTAGGTAGCCTGTATCACTCGCGTGACTTTGACGAACCCAACGACACCTCATTTGAGAAAACGAAAAAAAGAAAAAGAAAAGAAAAGAAATAATTTTATTGATGAAAACCACATGAAAACGAATGGTGGAGCAAGTGTGTTGGACTACCACGCTGGTATGGTATCGCGGGTTCGATTCCCGCTTTAGGACAATCACTGTGTGATGGTTGAATATCAGTGTTTGTCCTGAGTCTGGGTGTTTTCTGTGTATTCTATGTATCTATTTACAAAAGAAGAGTATTGAAGTATACCTACTATCAGTTATCTGGTTCCCATAGTACAAGCTCTGCTTAGTTTTGGGGCTAGATGGCGTTGTGTTAAATGTCCAAACTATTGGTAAGTACCTAGTAGAGAATGCCTTGAGGCATTAAGCCCACCCTTTGTGCAATGTCTGTTTTTCAACCCTGAAATTCAAATTAAGTGTGATTAAGTTCTTACTAGGCAAGCGTGTTAGCCACATCCTCAACCACACATTCACTTATCATCAGGGGAGGTTGTGGTCAAATGCCTGCCTATTTCAAATAAAAATATTTTTTTGTGCAATAATGAATTGTAAACTCATAAAACAATAATGATTTTGACTACCTTCAGCCTGAGCGACGTGATGGCTGACATTAGGGAAACAGCTACAAAGCTGTGGACGGATGTTGGTCTCCAATATATGGAGGAAAACGAAGAAGATTTGAAGAAGAAGGCGGATTTTCTGAAGGACGTGCCAACTCACTACCCAGACGTGAAGCGACCCAACCTCGGGTGTCGTACACTCGTCACCAGTAATGTTGGCAAGATCGTGCCGGCTATTTGTAGGGGTAAGACTCAGGGTTTCTTTCCTATTCATATCATCATGGCAGCTTTTGGACATCCATTGCTGGATAGGTATAGGCTACATAAGGTGAAAGGCGCGTTTTCAAGCGGTTTCCAGCCAATTCATCAATCTAAATAAATTAATAAATCGTTTATTGGTGTAATTAAATAGGGATCGGGTAGATTGTTATGGATATTTATACCATGGCAACTCTTAGATTTAAGATGTACCTACTGGAGCTCTGTACCCTACATTAGGTCTCCTCTAGAGCCTGTATTGTAGGGTTACAGAGACTCGGTTCTCGGACTCTACATTTTATTAAGGACTTGAGCTCCTACATTCAACCCATACTATACCTAATATTTCGTCGGTCTATTGCGTCTACACTGCTTCGTCGTCCAGCTCGCTACAGTTTGTTATTTAGCCCATAAAGATAATGTTGAGAAATAAAGGTTCCAGACCTTTAAGGGTTAAACAAATCAATCTGTTAAACTTCCGACTATTAAAACAATAATTCTTTTAAAGATTTTTTTCAAAAAAGATCTTAAAAAAATATTTGAAGGTTTGAAATTGGGAAATGAGATTGAAGCTGCGCGGAGTGGCGACATGAAATTACTCATAGCATGCTCATAATAAGTAGCTAGGTACTTACTTACCTACTTTATTTTTTGTTAGAAATGGACGGGTGGCAAGCTGATGCTCGGCTACGCGTTTCGCAGCTACTTTGCTGGCTAGTGCTGTGCTCTGAAGATGGCTGCACGCAGCACTCGCTCGTCATAGTGCGGTGCATGCTGCGCGGCGCTGGCGACGATGACGAAAGAGTCGTGCAAGAGGTAACTACAAGTCGTGTAAGAGGTAACTAATTCGGAGTCTAAAAAAATAACAGGAAGTCTTGTCTTAAAAGGTAACTAACTATGAGTCATGATAAAAATAACTAAGAGTCGTCTAAGAGGTAACTAGACTAGCATAGAAGTCTTGTAAAAGGCAATCATAACTCATGTAAGAGGTAGCTAGGAGTCGTGTGTAGCTAGAAGTCGTTTAAGAGGTAGTTAGAAGTCGTGTAAGAGTTAGCTAGGCGTTGTGTAAGAGGTAGCTAGAAGTCTTGTAAGAGGTAACTAGGAGTCGGGTAAAAGGTAGCTAGAAGTCGTTAAAGAGGTAGCTGGAAGTCGTGTAAGAGGTAGCTAGGAGTCTTGTAAGAGGTAGCTAGGTTTCGTGTAAACTCGTCCAGTGTCATCGACTCCTTTACAATCTGCTAGTTGACAATCCTTCTCGAAAGCTAACTTGCTCACACGCTAGCTTTTAAACTCGTCAACAAGTAGCGTGTAAAAAACCTGTGTGTCATCGACAGTTTACGCTTTTAAACTTACAGGCTAGACGCGCAGCGGAACTCTTTGGCTACTTCATCGAGCCTGCCACCTGGTGGCCGCTATTGGAGACTGAAATGGACACCTGGCCGGCCCTATTAGTCCTCGCTAACATACTGAAGGGGTCCAAAGCGGATTTAGTTAAAGAAAAGGCAATGGGGGAGATGTGTCGTGAGTTGGCTGACCCCGACCGCTGTAGGACTAGAAAGGTTGGTTCTTTTTTTATTGAATCGTAACTTTTACCGTTGGTTAAATTACTTACGATTAATTAACGAATAAGTAACGATTTATTCGTTAATTAATCGTAACTAATGTTATTTGCTATTTCCTGGAGGTCTTTTTTTCGTATTTCAAGTAGTAATTTTCTTATCTTCAAAAATGTAAGAGAGAGGGCGAATCAGGGGTACCTACTATACGCCTTAAATCCTACTATCCTATCCTACTAATATTATAAACGCGAAAGTTTGTAAGTATGGATGGATGAATGTTTTGTTACTCTTTCACGTAAAAACTACTGAATGGATAATTATGAAACTTTACAATAATATAGCTTATAGGTACATCAGGTGAATTGTCCATACTCGAAATAGTAATCCTGCGCAGACGAAGTCGCGGGCACCCGCTAGTAATTCATAATTCATTTACTTTCCATTTTAAGCTCATAAAATAGTTCTTACATACTCATCCGTCCGATCTTGGATATAAAGATCCGCTGTCAATACAAGTCATAGGGACTTGAAAACTCAACCCACGAGAATACAATTGTACCTACAACTAAAATAATGTTGGAATATTTCACACAACGCCATCTAGCCCCAAACTAGACAGTTATTATCTTATCGCAGCCAAAGTACCAGAGCAACTTGCTCCGTGTGTGCGAGTCTCTGATGGACCTGTGTGGGGAACACATCGCTCCGGTGGCAGAGCTACTGTTTACCATCAATTTTACTGTGTTCTCGATGCCTGTGGACGACCAAATCGCGTTCATGGCTCTCTGTAAGTAACAATAAATAAATATAATGAAATAGTAGACCAGAGGTGTCTCTTTTTCAAATGGGCGCAAACTTTTCAGGCCATCAGTTTACTAAAATCGTTTTAATTTTTTCAAATCGCGTTCATGGCTCTCTGTAAGTAACAATAAATAAATATAATGAAATAGTAGACCAGAGGTGTCTCTTTTTCAAATGGGCGCAAACTTTTCAGGCCCTCAGTTTACTAAAATCGTTTTAATTTTTTTTATATTTATATATTTACCTTTAGGAACATTTTTTACCGTACCATAGTACGGATACCTCCCTGGGAGTCTTGTAAGGATCATTTCCGTAAACTAAAAATACTGACCCTTCCTAGCTTGTATATTTTAGTGGTTCTCATGGATATTGTGCGGCATCCACTTAAGTATGAAACAATAGAGAATAGGACAAAGAGGCTTAATACTAGAAGAAAAGACCTTGAGCTTCCAATGCATATTAGGTTAAATGTGTCAAAGCATGGCTGTCGTTATCAAGCGGTTGTTCTCTATAATGCTCTACCTGATGAGATGAAAACAATTATTAGTCCAAACGTGTTTAAAAATAAACTGAGAAAACTTTTGTTGGAGGGGTGCTTCTATACAATTGACGAGTTTATGACAAGATAGGTTTAGTGACATAGGATAGTATGTAGTTAGTAGGTTTGCTGCTGTTAGGAAGTAGTTTAGGTAGTCATTTTGAAATTGTATTCCAGTTTTTCTGTACTTTTATTTAATTTTTATTTTTGCTTTGTGTGTACTATAGAACATTCATATACGATTGTGAAATTGTGATTGAATAAATAAATGAAATGAAATGTAATGTACACTTGGTAACGTCATCATACTCAGAACTAGTTATATTATTATTTCTCTTCCTTGGCAGTCGGATAAAAAATAGACTGTTTGTATTCCAGCGAACCTTGACAAGCTGCGTTCCCACGAAAAGTGCGGGCGCACACTTACGACATTGTACGAGCGTCACATCGGGCGCACACTGGCGGCCATCACCAGCGACGCCGTCACCTGGACCTTACTCACGCCAGACCGCTGTCTGCTCGAAGCTGCGTTACTGCACTCTGGTATGTTACCTCCCTTATTAAAACGCAAACGCCCATACACTACAATAATGCTGACTTGCACCAAACTTTCCACTCTTCTTTCCAAACTTTTGAACTACCAAGCGAGTAAAGTAATTGCTTAAGGACTTTGACAGTTTGTTGCAAGTAGGCATAAGTCGTGTAAAGATATAAAAAACCTAGCAAGGTAACTATTTTTTATAAAACTATAAAAAAAATACTCTTAGATGAATGCTTTTATTCGCTTGCTAGTGGAAGAGGACGTGGACGTGGTGGCCGAGCGGATGAGGCCCTTGCCTTGCGATCTGATGGTCGTGGGTTCGAAACTCGGTGGCAGTCATGCGTATTTGGGTATTTTCCGACGAAAAAATCTATGTATGCATCCCACGTTCTCGCAACGGTGAAGGAAAACAGCGTGAGGAAACCGGCATGTCAAAGGACGGAAAAAAAATGTTCTATGGCATATGACATCCACCAATCCGCATTGGGTCCGCGTGGTGGATTAAGACCCATTCGCTCTCCTGCCGAGAGTAGGCCTGAGTCCCAGCAGTGGGAACATTATAGGATGATAATGCTATGCTTATGCTTGGTAGTACGCATACCAGCAAGGGACGGATAGACCGCCCCGATCGAGTGGTGCGGGTAATTGTCTCTCATACACTCGCTTAAGGTTGAGGCCAAACGAGCGTAAATTTTGAGTTGTCAAGCGCGTAATTTCGGTCGCGAATGTTCTGCTATATTTGTTTTCATTGATAAGTCCGGTTCTATTCACACAGGGACGCAAAATGAGTTAGTTTTTCTGCTGGCCAAAATTTACACGACTGAAAAAACGCGACTCACAACTCAAAAAATTACGCTCGTTTGGTCTCAGCCTATAGCCCAACGACAATTGGAACTATACACTCGCTTCTCGGTACTTGTCAACTCGTTTCTAATTCCTAGCTGCACTAGCTTGTCACTCATTCATCATCGATGGTGGGACAAGTGCCTAAATATGGAATAATGTTCTGGAAAAACATCTCTCTCTTGATATTTTCAGGGTCCGCAATGGGTGCCCAACTTCACCTAATAGCGCCTCTATTGAAGGAATGCCTTGCCACTCCCAAAGTAGACCCCGAGGTCAAATTGAAGATCTTCACCACTCTTTCCACCGTGCTGTTGAAACGGCAGGAGAACTTTGTGAAGTGCGACACTGACAAGCTGGAGGCCTTCCTGAAGATTGTCGTTGAAGGTCGGTTTTTTAATTAGAAGTGACCGAAGATTTCAGTCAATATAATCAAGGTTTTACAAAAACACACAATAACCGACTTCAATCGGACGGTTCAAGTGACCGTAGGCACCACTGATAAGTCACAAAGAAGCTAAATACGCAATTTGGTTTACTTCGACGACATATTTTTTTCCATAATTTTAATTTAAAAGTTAAACTATTGGACCGATTTTGATGAAATTTCTATGGGACCAATCTGAAAGTATATCCCTCAAACAAAAAAAAAGAATTTTTCAAATTGGTTTATAAACAACAAAGTGCAGAGGTAACAAACATTACAAAAAAAAAAACAAAATGACATAGGCGACTTACCTATAAGCGAGACTTATGGGCGCCTTCAAATTAGAGGCGCGAAGAAGCGCCACTTGGCGCTTCTACTAGTTTTCATACAATATCTAGACGCGCAGGTGCAGCGGCACTATCTTGACATAGTGGCGCGTCAAGATATTCTATAAAAACTAGTAGAAGTTCCGCACGCCTCTAATTTTTAAGCGCCCATAGGGGTCAGTGAATAAAGGATTATTAAAAATAAATTAGGTACTTATTTGTCTTTACAGAGGTGATAATGTCCAACCTAGTGTGGAGTGCGGGCCGCACGGCGGAGGCTATCCGCACGGCCGCCGTCGCCTGCCTCTGCGCCGCGCTGCAGCACGAGCCCGCGCCGCACCCTGGAGACTCGCTCGATAAGGTACCGGCACTGTTCACTGTCACTACTCACTAGTGGTAGTGTCCAGCCTTGTATGGAGCGCGGGTCGTACGCCAGAGGCTATCCGTACGGCTGCCGTCGCCTGCCTCTGCGCCGCAGCGGGGAGACTCGCCCGACACGGTACCAACACTAGTGATAATGTCAACCTGCTACTGTTCACTGTCACTACTCACTAGTGATAGCGTCCAGCCTTGTGTGGAGCGCAGGTCGTACGGCAGAGGCTATCCGTACAACTGCCTCTGCGCCGCAGCGGGGAGACTCGCCCGACACGGTACCAGCACTAGTGATAATGTCAACCTGCTACTGTTCACTGTCACTACTCACTATAGTGTCCAGCCTTGTGTGGAGCGCAGGTCGTACGGCAGAGGCTATCCGTACAACTGCCTCTGCGCCGCAGCGGGGAGACTCGCCCGACACGGTACCAGCACTAGTGATAATGTCAACCTGCTACTGTTCACTGTCACTACTCACTATAGTGTCCAGCCTTGTGTGGAGCGCAGGTCGTACGGCAGAGGCTATCCGTACAACTGCCTCTGCGCCGCAGCGGGGAGACTCGCCCGACACGGTACCAGCACTAGTGATAATGTCAACCTGCTACTGTTCACTGTCACTACTCACTATAGTGTCCAGCCTTGTGTGGAGCGCAGGTCGTACGGCAGAGGCTATCCGTACAACTGCCTCTGCGCCGCAGCGGGGAGACTCGCCCGACACGGTACCAGCACTAGTGATAATGTCAACCTGCTACTGTTCACTGTCACTACTCACTATAGTGTCCAGCCTTGTGTGGAGCGCAGGTCGTCGGCAGAGGCTATCCGTACGGCCGCCGTCGCCTGCCTCTGCGCCGCAGCGGGGAGACTCGCCCGACACGGTACCAGCACTAGTCATAATGTCAACCTGGTAGTGTTCACTGCTATTAGTCATCATCATCAGCCTATCGCAGTCCACTGCTGGACATAGGCCTCTCCCAATGAGCGCCATCGCGCCCTGTCGTCGGCTTGCCGCATCCATCTTCTGCCCGCAACCTTTCGCAGATCGTCACCCCACCTGGCCGGAGGGCGTCCTACACTACGTTTGCCGATTCGCGGTCTCCACTCAAGAACTCGTTTACCCCAGCGGTTATCGGTTCTTTGGCAGATATGACCAGCCCACTGCCACTTCAGCTTACTAATTCTCTGAGCTATGTCGGTAACCTTGGTCCTCTGTCGGACTGCTACTACTGCTAGTGATAGTTTCCAACTTGGTGTGGAGTGCAGGTTACACGGCGGAGGCTATCCGCACAGCCGCCGTCGCCTGCCTCTGCGCCGCACTGCTTATAAATCAATAAATATTTTGACGATTCACACAACGCCATCTAGCCACAAACTAAGCAGAGGTTGTAGCATGGGAGGGAACCAGATTAATAATAGAATAGATACTTAATGTTCATCACACAAATGTTTGTCCTGAAGCGAGAATCGAACCCGCTACACCGCCGTTGCAACCCAATACACTTGCCATTCGTCCATCCGTGTCGTCATATTATTTTTATTTTGACAGGAAGTGAATCTATTCCCGAGCAAGGAGTCCCTGGAGCCGTTCCTAGAGGAGATGGTGCCTCTGCTGGCCGCGCTGGTAGACGACAACTCGGCGCTGACGCGGCAGCACACCATGCGAGCGGTGTGCCACCTCGCCTTTCTCGCTAAACTGCGCGGCTGCTTCACAACTGATATACTGCATAAAATATACTTTGGTAAGGCTTTGAAGCGTCGACGACTGATATACTGCATAAAGTATACTTTGGTAAGGCTTTAAAGCTTCGACGACTGATATACTGCATAAAGTATACTTTGGTAAGGCTTTAAAGCGTCGACGACTGATATACTGCATAAAGTATACTTTGGTAAGGCTTTAAAGCGTCGACGACTGATATACTGCATAAAGTATACTTTTGTAAGGCTTTAAAGCGTCGACAACTTCTTCTTATCGTGTCACTAGTTCCTTCGAACCAGTGTGGTGAAAGGATTTCAAGTGCGCTTCGAAGAGGCTCCTTTCGTGCACTCGACACATGTTTTCGAACTTTAGGTTCTACGTTCCGGTTTCCTCACGATGTTTTCCTTCGCCGTTGTGAAAACGTGGGATGCATACGTAGATTTTTTTCGACCGAATAAACCCATTTACGCATCACTGCCATCGGGATTCGAACCCGCGACCATCAGATCGCAAGGTAAGGGCCTCATCCACTCGGCCACCACGTCCTACTGAAAACTGATGTACTGCATAAAATATACTTTGGTAAGGCTATAAAGCGTCGACGACTGATATACTGCATAAAATATACTTTGGTAAGGCTTTAAACTACAACCTCACGAAATGTTTGAGTATATATTTTGTTGTGATAGATAGTCCCAATTTCCTTCGCTTTTTTTTACAATGAAGCTAATTCACGATGCAAATGAAGTTGTCAGCTAGTTTGTTATAGATGAATTTAAGATTATATGATATATGAAATTAAGATTGTTAAAAACTTTGAACTTAGTCCAAATTTTATTCCTGTTACAAACTTTAAGCCTGTTACAAAGATTTGAATCGTGCCTTAATAAAGCTGCTCTTTCCTCAGTGGTGTTGAAGCGTCTGGACGACAGCAGCGACGCGGTCCGCTCGTGCGCCGTGCAGACCACGTGCACACTGTTCCGGAGCCGTCCGCAGGCGTACGACACGGTCGTGTTCGGGGCGCATGTCGACGCGCTCTATTCCGCCATGCTTATACATCTGGACGACCCCGATGACGCGTTCCGGAACGAAATGCTGGGTAGGTTTTCTCAGTGGTGTTAAAATGATTGGATTGTGTACGCGGTCCGTTCGTACGTTGTGCAGACCACGTGCACGCTGTACCGGAGCCGTCCGCAGCCGTACGACACGGTCGTGTTCGGGGCGCATGTCGACGCGCTCTATTCCGCCATGCTTATACATCTGGACGACCCCGACGACGTGTTCCGGAACGAAATGCTGGGTAGGTTTTCTCAGTGGTGCTAAAATGATTGGACGATGTACACGGTCCGTTCGTGCACCGTGTTTTTTTATGTGACCCAAAATTGTGGCTTCCTCTTTGTATGTACCTTGGAATGTACAGATGGTGATGGTAAACTAATCCCGGAAACGAAAACATCATTTGAAAATATTTAGACAAAAATATTTTTTATTGTTTAGTTTCAAAACTAACCGTTATATCGTAGGTAACTTGATTTTTTACCCAGTTTTCTGAATAAATTTCGCATTATTGTAGGTAGGTAAGTAAGTCACGCTATACGAAACTGCTAGTTAATAAGATGATGAGTAAAGTCAACCAGTAAAATTGTTTTGTTTCAGATGCGTTGATCGAGCTGGCCGATATAAACCCACAGTTACTCATGAAGAAAGTGCAGACTAACGTTCATCTTTACAGAAACAAGTCCGCTTACGAGAAGTTGTCTAGACATATTGAGAAGTTACTGGTTGCAGTTAAAGATAATTAGGATTAATTAATATAATAATTATGAAATGTGTCTTAATAATTTGCCTTTAGCAATGTATTTTATTTATATTTTTATTTATTTATTTTGACGCTATAAATAAGTATTGGGTAGAACTTACCCATGCAATGCATAGTCTAGCGTGAAAATTCTCCCGCCATTTGGTCCATTGTTTTGAATATGCTGGGAAGTGAAGTCCACTCATAGATATGTTACAAAAAGTTTGAGTAGGTGCTTGCCGCTTATAATGTGTGACTAAAATAAATGATTGTAATTTAGTCTTCTGTCTTTTCGATGTATTACGGTTACCGATATAGCTATACGAGTTGACAAATCTACACTCATATTATTTAGGTACCTACTTTTCATCTAATGGTCTAAAAATATTTTTTGACTATGCGTGGAGGTGAGGTGGTTGCAAGAGGAAAGACGCAAGGCCTCAAGCTTTATATCCTTACCCTGGCTTCAAAATAATTTAATTTGATGGCACTCTTATTGACAGTTGACAATGACTTACGCATTGGTATAACGAAAAGGACATCGATCAATTATATTGCAAGTATTATCCGTTTGAACACAATGCGTTTCTTTTGCATCTCTTTTCCACTTCCACTGGCCACTGTGAGTTTTCAAGCTACCCAAAGATGTCTGACTTAGCTTGATGGTTCGTCGACTACTCGCAAAAACTTTTTAATTTTTGTGTAATGTTTCAGAGTTCGGGATATAACCTACGATTTTTTTTATTCAATCAATACAAGAGAAATAGACACAAACTCATGACATGGTATGGCAGCACTATTTGTGTTTTTTTGCGGTCGCGGGGTGGTGCGGTATTGTGTTTTGTTGTGTCCGCGCTTTTATTATTATTATTCGTCTTTTTCGACGATTTATTTGTATTAATATATCGTGTAATCGATGATAGTTTAATAATAACAGTGTTAGCGCAATTGTCTAATCATGGAAGTTGTCAGGCAAAGTAAGGATTCACTTACAATGCGAGAAATAGTTTCACATTTCCGATTCTTATATATAATTCTTTATTTCAGATTTCAAAGAGACTTTGCCACAAATTAGTGCTTCCATAAAGAAGTCGGACTTTTTAGTCATCGATGCGGAGTTCACGGGGCTCACAAATGGTCGGGATGTGTCTATGTTCGATTTACCAAAAGACTATTACAAGTGCTTACTGGACGGGTCTACTGAGTTTTTGGTTATTCAATTCGGGTTGTGTGCCTTCTATTGGGACGAAGAAAAGAAGCACTACATGAACGATGCATTCAATTTTTATCTGTTTCCTCGTGGTCGACCTGGTCCGGAGAAAATATTTTTGTGCCAGAGTTCAAGCTTAGACTTTTTGAGTGCTCAAGGATTTGATTTCAATAAAGTAATACGGGATGGTAAGTGAGTTTTCAATGCTAGATAAACGATCATATTGTAACAGTCCAACATCCTACTTCGGGTAAAGTCGGTATAGTATCACTAAATGCAGTTGTTAATATGTCAATATTTTACCTCAACAACATCAAATAATGGTAGCGTAACATTTTAGGTAAAGATTGGTTAACCCTTAACCAAGTTTTGAATAATCCCTATGTACTAGTAAATAAGATTATTTGAAATGTTATTAATATTCTTAACTTAATGTTTCAGGGATATCGTACATGACTGAGCCAAATGAGACGAGGCTGCGTGAGAATCTTGTGGAGAGACAGAAACAAACCAAAGAGAAGGAGAACATCATAGTTCCTGAAGAACACAAGGCATACATTGACGAGACTTGGTAAACTAACATCATAAACCTAGACACATGAAATTTGAAGAGTGTGTACAATAGGAGCTACAAGTGCGTACTTGGACAGGAATTTTGAAAAATCGTAATGCATACAATATAGCGGGTATCAACTGGTTCTAATATAATCTGTTTCAAAGTGTCACTATAAGCCCAATAAAATATTCTCCAGCCCGGCGGAAACAAATAATGTTATACAAATTTTTGGATTTCAGACTGGTTTTGATAAAAGTCGCTAATTTTGTAGTTATATTTATTTATTTATTGATTGGAGAACCAACAGCTTTATACTTTTAAGCATAAAATAGTTTAGCTTTAGAGAGCCAATTACAGGTTCCCACGGATAGACATTAGAAGATTATTATATTAGAATAATTTGTGAAGGATGTATTATATGTTAATTCTATCATGTAGAAATTAATACTACATAATTTTAACAAAATAAGTACTTTAAGGCTTTTTTTTATTTATATTTTTTTTTGATAGAAGAGCAGCTTCCGCTGATTACATCCCTGTAAATTATATTTCCAGTAAGAAAGTCAGAGAATTCCTAGATGACAACAAAGAAGATGAGATGACCATAGATCGCTGCAATGCGTTTGTACGCCTATTACTGTACCAGGAGCTGAAACTGCGGTTCAAAGAAGAGATCATTTTGGAGACGAAAATCCTGGAAAACAAAAACAGGTAACTCTCAATTCAATTCAATTCTTAATGAATGGCGTGCACGTGTGACGTAATAGTCACGATTCTGCCAATGTCCGTTTCGTGATAGTTTCATAAACAGTGGAGGTTAAGAATATGATCGGTCATTTTTCGCAATATAACCGAACCCAATTATTTTACAGAGTATTAAAAGTGTTCAGAGTGAAATCAGACAGCGATGAAAAAAGCCACTCTGATATGAAGAAGGAGAAAGAATGGGAGGAACTCGAGGACGCAGTTGGATTCTCTAAGGTGGCAAGGATGATCAGTCAGTCGGTTAGTTACTTATTCGTATTCACATTTATTCTAGCAGGGTTTTTATAATTATGTCAAATAATGTCATGTGTCGTGTGTGTAAATAATCCTCACTTTAAAGACTTCAAAAAAAGCGGGATGTTCTCAATTCGGCTAAATGTTTTTTTTTTTAATGTTTGTTACCTCAGAACTTCATAATATATCAACCGATTTGGAAAATATTTTTTTTGTTTCAAAGAAAATACAGTTTGGTCCCATACAAATTTGATTAAGTAGTTCAGTTTTTAAATCAAAATATCTGAAAATAAAATGTTTTTAAAGTAAACAAAATTGCGTATTTTGCTTCCCTGTGGTGCCTACGGTCATTAAAACATTCCAATTGAAGTCGGTTGTTGTATGTTTTTTGTTGGCCAGATGGAGCGATGATCTGCGCGCTATAGCTGGCAGAAAGTGTATGAGAAGAGCCGAAGATCGGGCTCAGTGGCGCGCCTTCGGAGAGACCTACGTCCAGCAGTGGACTGCTATAGGTTGATGATGATGATGATGATGTTGTATGTTTTTTGTAAAAACCTTGTTTTCTTGTTAATTAAATAACCTATCATTTGAGTTTATAACTAGTTGTTTTTTTATTTCAGGAGAAGCTAGTAGTCGGTCACAATATGATACTGGACGTCATTCACACATTGAACAACTTTTTTCAACCGTTGCCTGCTGACTACGAATCCTTCAAGGAATTTGCACATTGCATGTTTCCGAAGTGGGTTTGTTTCCTATACAATAGAATTATTACTTAGCTGCTCCCAGCGATTTCTTGAGACATAAGACATTTATTTGCTTCTGTTATGCGAGGTTATCAGTACAAAAGGAGGACGTGGTGGCCAAGTGGATGAGGCCCTTGCCTTGCGATCTGATGGTCGCGGGTTCGAATCCCGGTGGCAATCATGCGTAAATGGGTTTTTTTGGTCGAAAAAATCTATGTATGCATCCCACGTTCTCGCAACGGTGAAGGAAACATCGTGAGGAAACCGGCATGTCGTAAAACCTAAAGTTCGAAAACACGTGTCGAGTGCACGAAAGGAGCCTCTTCGAGGTGCACTTGAATGCCTTTCACCACTCCTTTGGTTCGAAGGAACTAGTGACGTTTGTTTAACATAGGAAGTGGCGATCTAAGCTCTTTCTTGATGGTAAGATATCACACTTTGATGGTCGGTCTCGATAGACCAGTAATTTCACTAGCTACAGTGCCCTTCAAACCGGAACACAGACATGCTTACACTTTACTGCTTTGCAGCAGCATATCTGACACCGTGTTGGTTTGGTTTGGTAAATCTGTTGTCTTTGTTTTTAAGTGTAATTTTCGTCATTTAATTTTACTTCTCATATTTGGTTGTGGTTCTGGTGCCCATGATATCTTTCTTTCTGTTCATGTTTGCATTTGTCCAACTGTACATATTATATCCATGTATCCATCTGTCAATAAGGCTTAAAAATATTAATAATTACTGTTAAATAATATTGTACTAAAACAAATAATTAAAAAAAAAACAAGGGATTTTGAAACTCATTTTTATCCCGAAATCCCCTTGATAAAAAAATCCAGTGTTGGAACCAATTCCTCTTGATTTGAAATCAAGGAGATTTTGGAACTAACCCTTAATACGTATGTCATTGTATTACAGTTTGCTCGACACGAAATACATGTCGAGCCTTCCCCCATTCAAGGACAAAGTAAACTCCAGCGTTCTGCCTCATCTGTTGGCGACTCTGTCTGAGGCGCCTTTTTCTCTGCCCAAAGTCGGTACGTTATCATCGACGCTCCTCTCTTCTAAAACAAACTTGAAGTTTAAAAAATACTAATGTCGTATTGGATTGGAATGCCTTGAGATCACCACGAAATGCAGCCGGTAATGAGTGGATGCGGAGAGCCGAAGACCGGGCTCAGTGGCGCGTTATGGGAGAGGCCTACGTCCAGCAGTGGACTAATGTGGGCTGATGATGATGATGAGATCACCATAATAACATTAGGACGTCGTGGCCGAGTGGATGAGGCCCTTACCTTGCGATCTGATGGTCGTGGGTTCAAATCCCGGTGGCAGTCATGTGTAAATGGGTTTTTTCGGCCGAAAAAATCTATTTATGCATCCCACGTTCTCGCAACGGTAAAGGAAAACATCGTGAGGAAACCGGCATGTCGTAGAACCTTAAGTTCGAAAACATGTGTCGAGTGCACGAAAGGCGCACTTGAAATTCTTTCAGCACACTGGTTCGAAGAAACTAGTGACACGCTAAAAAGAAGACCATAATAACTATCTGACTGACCATATAACGTCTTCAAGCAACTTTCAATCTTATGCGAGCCACGTAAGGACTACCACAGACTACCAGCAGTGTAGTACTTGTGCGCAGGGTCGTGCGACGGGCGCGGGTACCAGTGCGCCCGCGCCGACGAGAAGCTGCATGCGTCCTTAATAACTATCATTTATCTGTGCCCCTTTCCGTCTTCAAGCAACTTTCAACCTAACGCGAGCCATGCAAGGACTACAACAGTGTGTACTTGTGCGCAGGCTCGTGCGACGGGTGCGGGTACCAGTGCGCCGACGAGAAGCTGCACGCGTCCTTAATAACTATCATTTATCTGTGCCCCTTTCCGTCTTCAAGCAACTTTCAACCTAACGCGAGCCATGCAAGGACTACAACAGTGTGTACTTGTGCGCAGGCTCGTGCGACGGGTGCGGGTACCAGTGCGCCGACGAGAAGCTGCACGCGTCCTTAATAACTATCATTTATCTGTGCACCTTTCCGTCTTCAAGCAACTTTCAACCTAACGCGAGCCATGCAAGGACTACAACAGTGTGTACTTGTGCGCAGGCTCGTGCGACGGGTGCGGGTACCAGTGCGCCGACGAGAAGCTACACGAGGCGGGCTACGACGCGTACATCACGGGGATGTGCTTCCTGGGCATGTTCGGGCACCTGTCGCGCATGCGGGGGGAGGGGGAGGGGCGCGCCTCGCCCGCCGCGCCCGCGCTGCGCCCCTTCCTCAACAAGCTGTTCCTGGCCAAGACGGCGCACCAGGACTCGCCCTATATGAACCTGTGCGGCGCCGAACGTGAGTACCCTGCCTTGCAATATACGTCGGAGAGAGATACAGGGTGAATTGAATACTCTCGACCGCCCGCCCTCTGAGAGGATAATTTAAACGGCTACAGTTAAATAATATTATACTGTTAAATAATTAAGGCTCTTATGTTGTTGAAACACTTTCAAAATATAAATTTAGCTTGCTGGAACGAAAATCGCATAGCAAGTTAATTATTGAACAAAAGGTGTGTTTTGATTTGATTGCTTTAAATAATCTTTGCCTCTATACATTTTGTATGAACACTTAAATTAACTATTTATAAGTGTTCCAACAAAGCTAAAAAAAAAACTCGAAATATAATCGATTTTTTTTTAATTAATTTAAAAGCTATTGTTATTTTATCTAAATTGAGCTTGTTACTCTACTATAAAACTTTATCTAAATTATTTTCTCTCTACTTTGTAGCCACGCCCACAAGAGATCATGTATTCCACCTGACCTTCCCGAAGGAGTGGACGAGAAATGACATAAACCTACTATTCAGTGCCTATGGTAACTATCTACTTCCACACTTAAGACCCTACTACGAAGACTACTCCAATCCTGACTAGCAAGATTGACAGCGATCATTATCTGTCGAACCCTAAATCAGTTGGTGTGGTGATGTCACAACTCTTCGAACGTTATGGTCCGATATTCCACGGAGATGCGATTATAATAGTCTGAAGAACACACACCTTGCTATGCCTACTGGCAAACCAAATCAAAGTAAACGAGGTGCAAGCGTAGTGTAGTCCGCCCTACGTTACAAAATAGAGTTACGAACTGCGAAACACTGTCGCAAAATATAGATACGACGAAAGAACATGCATAATGGTGCAAAAAAAACAGTATTTTGTGTCGTAGACTGCTACAGGTTGATGTTACTCCCCGTAATTTAAAATTAGTCTCCGATTTCTATTTGTATTGTATTTGTGGTATTTCAGGTCCAATAACGTGTCAGTTCATAGACGAGGCTCACGCTATAATAGCGCTGACGCGGCGCGATCAGGCGCGTACAGTGGCACGCGGACTATCTGGAAACTCGCGCGTCTGCCTCATACCGTACGACCAGTACAAAGCCAAGGTACGAACAATAATGTGTCAGTTCATAGACGAGGCTCACGCTATAATAGCGCCGATGCGGCGCGATCAGGCGCGTACAGTGGCGCGCGGACTGCCAGGAAACTCGCGCGTCTGCCTCATACCATACGACCAGTACAAAGCCAAGGTACGAACAATAATGTGTAGGTTCATAGACGAGGCTCACGCTATAATAGCGCTGACGCGGCGCGATCAGGCGCGTACAGTGGCGCGCGGACTGTCTGGAAACTCGCGCGTCTGCCTCATACCGTACGACCAGTACAAAGCCAAGGTACGAACAATAATGTGTAGGTTCATAGACGAGGCTCACGCTATAATAGCGCTGACGCGGCGCGATCAGGCGCGTACAGTGGCGCGCGGACTGTCTGGAAACTCGCGCGTCTGCCTCATACCGTACGACCAGTACAAAGCCAAGGTACGAACAATAATGTGTCAGTTCATAGACGAGGCTCACGCTATAACAGCGCTGACGCGGCGCGAGTAGGCGCAGACAGTAGCGCGAATGACTGGCAACCAGCGAGTTCGAGTTTTACGTTCAGTGGTTCTGAAATGAAATGAAATGATATTTATTTGCTTGAAGTATGATCATTACAAGGTCTTATATTAATAGTATAGTATCACATACTTCGTCGGTAGTCGACATATAAATTTTTACTTAAAATAAATTTCTTGACGTTGTCAGGACATAGCCTTTTATAGACATTGATTCCGTACAACTAGTACAAGGTCAAGGTACGGCATCGCCCGCAAGGTACTAGCTTAGTAAGTAACATATGTCCTTTTCCAGCTTCTAAACTCAATAATTAATCAATAATATGGGTAGAGACCCATACCGAATTTCACCTCAATCGGTTTAGTAGTCACGACGTGATTGAGCATTAAACATCCATCCATTGGAGCCCACCGTACGCCTGCGAATGCGCGGCGAAGAGACTGATAAGATGACAATTTGAACTAAACCTTAGGTTCTATAACATACGGTTGAAAATGCGGGGCAGTCGCGCGACTCGCGCTCCGTCTCCAGTAGCCGCTACCGTATGCCGTATGTCGTAGGAATGAATGTTGAGTTTCAATTGTTGACTTCTCATAGTCTCTTCACCGCGCCTCCGCCGGTGGGCACTGGGCCTTATATGATCACAAAGTTTCGCATTTATAATATTAGTGGTATAATAACCCACTATCTAATCTCACGAGTCGCACTCAAGCGAACAATTTGAGAATTAGAGGACCGAAGAAGCATAGAATAATAAAATATTTATTAGACACAATTTAATACAGAACTTTACTACTTACTTTGTAGATACACTTTATAGAACAAAATAAAACTAATTACACAATATACCTAAATACATTAAAACTTATCTAACTATAACTACCTTACACAATTCAATTTTTTAATTATTTATGTACATGAGTCTTATTCAAGCACCAACCAACCCTAACAGTTTCTGGTAAAATAATGTTTAATGTGTACAAAAATTAGTTGCACTCTATAGAATAATGAAACTTAATGTTTAAGTCAATGCATAGTCAGCAAATGCTTTTATGTTTTAGCAATTACGGCACCTTCGGGAGACGTCATGATTTTCACATACATTTTCGATAAATCGGAATTTGGTCCAACTACTGACTTCCGTGAAGTTTGCGATGATTGTTCTCTTTTGCGGTAGTTTGTCTATTAGTTTTTTCTCTTCTTTGAAGTGACTTAAAATGAACTTGCCATATTTTCTTCTTGACAATCTATCGGTACACATTGGCATCTGACCTCTCTTCTCGTTTTTGTCTAATTCCGGTATCGAGTTTGAACTAACTACAATAAAAGGTTTTCCAAACATCAAATCAAGGAATTGTCGTCCCTTAGATATAACATTTACATCGTGTATTAGGTTGATCCACAAACGTTTCCTGGCATCCAACATTTTTAAAAGCATGTTGTAGAGTTTGAATTGCAACGAACTCTCAGGCAGTATCAACACATCACCTGGATACAATTCAAAATAAAATATGATCTTTTTGTTGTTATAAAAATATATGAACAGTTCGAACTCGAACAATTTGTCATGTTGGGTACGAAAATCGTGCAAAATACTTTCGACATTTTCCACACTAATACGACCATCGATTTCTCTTAGACTTAATTTTCGTGTAGTTTCATTTATGAACAGTGATTTGATCATTTCGTTTATCTTCCCATCATATATACAATTTAAATATTTCCTCGTCCTAGTATTACTAAAGATACTCAGCTGTTTTACGCTTTGGTGAACACAAACTATCCACGAAGACGAATTTGACTGCTGTGTGTTTTGATACCAATAAGAAAATATATATTTTCGTTGGGTGTTTTTGCTTTCTATAACTACGAGTTTATCACTAATGTCATCGAAGGTTCTCACATTGTGCCTAGTCGCACCATCGCGAACTAAATATACACCTAGATCTTTAGGTTTAGTCTCTGTTACTGGGACTGGGTTATCATAGTCGGCCAGTGATCCTATTTTCAAGGATTTTCCATTTAGAATACCGAGCAACAGCTGTCCTCGAATCAATTCCATTGCTTTGTCATCTACTACTGATCTGAGTGGTACATTTTTTTCTTGGAAATTGATTTGAGTCTCTAAAATGTTTGTCTGTGTACTTTTAATAAGATCTGTAAAGTTAAATTTATCAACCTCTAATTGACAGAGGTTTTCTTCAATTGCTCCCTCGGTGACTAAAATTACTGCGATGTTGAATGTATTTACGATTTGTACTAGTTTACTCCATATTAAACCTACACAAAAGCGGTTTTCCATTACTATAATCAAAACATCTATTTGAGTTGAATCTATATCCTGATACAAATCGTGTAATGTGCTAGCTGAATAACATAAAATCGTACTGAACTCTATTATAAATGTAGAAATACTTGGGTATCTTTCGAAATATTGCATCATCTTAATAGCAGTGAACTCTCTTGCACTGCTGATAACATTAAGCAAGCCTCTTTTCTTTAATTTTATTTTTTTATACAAATTTGATGCTATTAGCGCTTTATCAATAAATTCGATGTCATATTTTCTGAGTTCGTTAATGTACTTGAGATGCAGATATTTCAGCAAGGTGACATCTCTCTTTGCTTGTTCAAATATGTTGTATGTGTTCTCGTAATTAAGTAATTTATCTTGTCGCATCATCAATGTTAGTATATCGCTGTGTGAAATTAAAAAAAATGCATTGTTTAAATCTATGTAAGAATATTTTTCTCTTTCACCTTCACTTTTGTAATATTGTTTTAAATATTTAATTACTAAACTTTCTACTTTGCTATTGTCAACATTATCTTTGTCTGAATGAAACCACAGTTTTTCTAAAAAATCTTTCACTTGCGTCCTGTCAAATTCGTTAGCTTCAAATGAGTACTTCGGAAAATGTTCGATGTTTACTTTGATTCTATAGCTTTCTAGTTCTTCTGTACTTATTATTTCAGTTAATTTATTCAAGACAGCAGTGGCGACCTCTGGAAGATTTGCGTGATTTGTTTCAAACTTCAATGTATCTGTGACTTCGTCATGTATGAGCAGGTTTCCCACTGCACACCCGAGGCTTTCGTAACTATAAAAAAATACTTCTTCTAAATTATTGTCAGAATCTGTGAAACTTTTATTTATCTCAATTTCCTTAGTATCAGTGCTTTTTTTTATCAATTTCATGAATTTCGATGTGATGTCGTTTACTGTTCTATTGAATATGTCCATATATTCAGGTGAAATCATTATATCCGAATTCCCAAACCAAATTGGAAGATTAAATTTGAAAGATAATAATTTAATCTGAATCGCTTCTTTTACGACACTTTCATCTATAATAATATTGTTTAGGCAATAGTTTACATGATCTAAACGGTGTTTTAATTTCTGTTTGATGTATTTGTTTTTGATTAATTTAAGATTTTTACTATCCGCGTCAAACATTACTAATTTACCAATTGCTTTACTGATTGTTATACAAGAAGGTTTTTTCTTGAGTAGATTACTCAGTAAGTCATCAAATTCATTTTCCAGGAATGGAGTTTTGTCGCAGTTAGTTGTTGATATTTCTGTATACAAACATGTTTTGAAATACGATACATATTTTGCGGTACTATTGAAGAACTCTGGTCGAAATTTTCCTGTGTAATAGTCCTTATCTGCAGAATTTGATCCATTTTTATAAAAAGCCGTTACAACCGTTCGTCCTAAAACAACATGGTATCGCTTAATAAGCTCATCTTTGAAATGATTACAAGATTTATCCAATTCAGAAATAACCAATTTTAGGAATATATTCGCCAATGTTTTAATTTGATGGTTGATTGAATTTTTCAAAAGAAAACTGATGTCGTCTTTATTATAATCGTACTGAAATATTGATCCATGATTCAATTCAATTAAATCATCCAGTACGGTAAAACTGTGATTTATTCGGTTTCGTTTTACTTTAAAGTTTTCTTGGGTGTATAAAACGAAATTGCAATCGACGTCACTGAATTTTCCATCAAACAAAGGGTCTGGTTTAGTCGATTGGAATTTCTCTTTTAATTTTAAGTAGCTATGGAAGTGCTTCAATAATCTAAAATCTCCTTGACATTTTTTCGAGTTTTCTAAGAAATATTTTTCCGATTTAGTGCTTTCATTTTTTTGCTTGGCTTGCACAAATACCATGTTTGTATTTTTATGTCCTTTTAATACAAATCGCAAACATATGTCATATAAACCTCCACTTACTTTTACATTGGTCCCAAGAAGAAAAGATTCTATGCTATTATGATGCAACATTTTCAGCAATACTAAGGTCAATATTTTGGCCTTAAGATGTTTATCATACTTCTTACTTTCGTATTTTTTACATGATGAAACATGAGATCCTTCATCAGAAAGTTCGCATATACATTCACTGCTGAGTTTCGGCCTATTCACTCTGTATAATTTTCTCAGTGGTACCAGAGTATTCTTCATTCTATCATTGTCCAAACTCTTGAATAATTCTTTTAAGCACAAATTTTTTCCTTGCATGTGGGGTTTAGATTTTGAAAGTAAAATATACAGTTTCCCATATTCAGATTCAAATTTTTTTAGACATTCGTTAAAGGCACGATAGCTATCTATGTTCTCTCGAATGTATGTAATCCACACTCGTTTTCCCATATCTTTTAATACTTTTGCCATAATATGGGTTTCTGTCCTGGTTTGAATTGAAAAGTCATCGAGATAAAAATCAAAGTAAAATATAACCCTATTATTGTTAAAGTAATAAACAAATAACTCTAATTCAAATATTGCGTCATAATTCAAAGTATTACAGATATTTTTAAGAACTAAGTGACCGTCAATCTCTGAAATATCCAACATGTTTATATCGGTATTTAATGAAGCTTCGATTATTTCAATAGCGTATGTGGTTTTAACTGTTCTTGAGCTTCGACTTTCTGTATATACGATCCAAAACAATGGGTCTGATTTTTTTGCTGTGTTTTGATATAAAAATTTAAACAAATGATGCCGGTCCAATATTAGAGGCAGATCAGTAGATTGAAATGTGCTTTTCACTACAACAAACTTATCTTCAACATCACTTAAAGTTTTAACACAGCACTCTATATCATCACGGACTAAGTATAACTCTGGTTCATATTTTTCTTCCTTGTGTCTATCATCGAGAGGCTGTGGTGTCTCGTTAGTTATAAGATTATCCTCTTGACTATCTCCTGCTTGGTCTCTCAAGTTTACGTTTTCATTAAAACATTTATTTCCGATTTCTAAGATATTTCCGCAAAGAATATTTGTCAATAACTCTGTCCGGATGAATTTTCTCGCACCTTGATCAACTAATGCAGTAAATGGCATCTTTTGACCCTGAAAAACTATTTCAGTCCTATCTAAAATTGCTGTCTGCGTAGTTTCAGTTAAATCTATCAGACTTGTCGTATCTAACATCGATTCATAGGGCTCTTTCATGTATCTCTTGACTTCTTCGCTTCGATCGACGTTAGTGATAATAATAACATAGCCATTGAATGCATTTACGATCTGATTAATAATTACGTTGTCAAACGTATTTTTCGAAAAGTCGTTGCACATGTCCCAAATTATTACCAAAATAGGTATTTTTGTTAATTTCAGTTCTTGAATTAAAATATCATAAAAACTAATTTGTAAGCTGTGAGCATCATTTAAATTGATAAATGTTGAGTGGATATTTTGTTTGTTGAAATACTGTAATAAATAATTACTTACAAGTGAGGTTGAAACACTCACTACGTTAAGGACGCCTTTAGTCATATTGAATTGTTTCAATTTTTCCAGTGCTTCGTCATTAAACTCGAGGAGTAGAGATTCTGAGTTAAGACTTCCTATATACATGTCTTCAAGAATCTTAAGCAATGTACTACGTGCGTTGTATTCCTTTTTAATTCGTTCAAAATCATTGTATGTGTTATCGAGATAATCCGTTACATCCTGCCGCATCCACCACTGTTGTAATTTGTTGTGCGATACAAGAAAAATGGTTTCGGCGAGATTTATATAACAATATTTTTCCATAGCCTTTTCGATTTTGTAATAATGGGTTATTTCATCTGTTACAATTTTTTGTACTTGGTCTTCTTTAGCCTGGTCTGTATAAAACCAAAGATTATCTAAAAAGTATTTAGTCTGTAACTTTTCACTTTCGTTAGCATCAAATAACAACTTCGGAAAATGTTCAATATTAATTTTAATTCTGAACATTCCCAATTCCGTTTTATTGATCTTACTAATTAACAGATCTAATAAGGCGGTGGCTTTCTCTGGAAGATTGATGTTGTCTATATCGAACTTTAATGTGTTTGTATTGCCATCGAGTATGAGGAGGTTTCCCACTGCACTACCTATACCTCCATTTATATCAAAGAACCCTTGTTCAATAGAGTTGGGTTTGTCTAAGTCACAACTATTTATTTCAATGTATTTAGTCTCGGTACTGTAACTTATCAGTTTTTCAAAGTTCTTTGAGATACTGTTTATTCTACGTTGAACTTTGTCCTCATTACCTCTTATTGTCATATCTAAGTTGCCGAACCATGTTGGAAGTTTAAACACTTCTGATAATAATTTTTCCTTTATCGCTTTACTTACTGTGATTTCTTCAATTTTAATACTATTTAGGCGATTTTTGTAAATATTTAGTTTTTCATTTATTTGTTCATTTAATTTACTTTTATTTGTTACGCCATCTAGCTTTTGTTTCAAATTTTCTTTGATTTTTTTACTTTCAATCAATACCAATTTATTATCTTCTTCGTTAAAAGTTACTATTTTACCTATTGCTTTACTTATAGATGCACTACAAGGATTATTTAAAAGGTTTTCTAACACATCATCAACATTAATGTTTTGTTCGCCACACAATAATCTTTTATCACAGTTGGTGCTTGAGATTTCATCATACAAATAATCCCTAAAATTTGAAATATACTGAGTTATTAAATCTTTAGAGAAGAACTCTCGTTTAAACCTCCAGTTGCCGTTCGAAATTTCCATAACTTCGCGCCCTAGAACTACGTGATACTTTTTAATTAACTTGCTGTTATTCATATCTTTAGAATCTGACATAATATATTCTAAGAATTCGAGAGCTAGTTTTTTTATGATCTCCTTGATTGCTATATCTGCTAAATCATCATCATCGTATTCAAACTGGAAAATATTTCCTGGTTTTGTGCGGATTAGATCATTTAATACGGAGCACGAGTTCGCGGGATCAGGACACATTACAGGTTGAAATTTGCGCTTCCTTTTAAAGTCGTCCTGTAAAGGTGTGTACAATATAAAAAAGCATTCAACATCGGTATAGTTACCATCAAATATGAGATCTTTCTTTGGATTTTGGAACGTTTCTTTGATTTTCAAGTAGCTACTAAAATATTTCGATAAACTGAAATCTCCCTTATCTTGTTTGATGGTTTCTACAGTCAATTTTTTCGTGTAGATATTATCTTTGTGCTTCGCTTGTAAAAACAAAATGATCGGCTTTCTAGATTCTACTTCTTCGTATCTCATACATATGTCGTCTAAATCACCGACGCCTTCTATGTTGGTGGTGAGAAGAAAAGTTTTTATGTTTTTGTGATGCAATGCTCTGAGCAATACCATGGTCAGTAATTTTGTTTCGTAAAGTTGGCCTCGCACTCCACCGGTTCCAATACGTTTATGGAACGTTCTTCGTGTCGTGAGCTTTTGGGTGTTTTTTATATTACCTATCGAACAATCTTCACTTCGGTATGTGTTTTTAGAATCCGGTTTTGGGAAGAGATCTTCTATCTCGTTAATTGGCCAACGGCCGATTTCCTTCGCGATATCGAAAGGTGATTTTCCATCTGAATTAATCTTGTTTAAAGTAGCTCCTCTAACTATGATGAATTGTAGAATTTCCTTTTCACAAATCTGCGCTGCGATATGTGATAGAGTATTGTGTTTATTGTTAGCATCCGTCGCATTGATATCGGCCTCATCTTCCAAATATTTTGAGATGTTCGATATCTTCGTCTCTGTATCAGCATAACTGTACATCGAAGCGAACATTAACGTGTTGTTAATGAGTTTCGACCTCTCCTCACCTTGTAAAGACATTTTTTATATACGCTCTTTATCCTTAAACTTTATTCACAACGAATGTCTCGATGAGTCAACATCGCTCATCGCAGACAGTGGTTCGATAACCGACACAACATCATAAAGTACCACTCAGATATAAATATACGTTGTACTAAATACAGTTCACTGATTAGATAACTTCAAATTTTGATACGTCCAAATAGCACTGGGGTTATTTGATTTGCGCTTTATCGTTTGCAAATATTTTGTTATGACGTTTAATTCCGACCGAGTGCGTTCGCGGCGTTCACACGTGCGCTGCATTTCGAACTGTGACGGACACTACACTCTACACTACAATTATAAGGTTACATAAACATTATCGGCACTTTGGCTTCTTTGAAATGATCGATAAGATTACAATTATAATAGGAACAAGCTGTTGATCACGGCTTCTCCTGCGTGCCATCGGGATGTAGATCATGTCCTTTTCCAGAACCTGAACATCAATCATACAAAAATATATAATTTATTTTCTGTATTTGTGTACAAATAAAAAATACAGAATTTAACCAAAAATTATATTAGTGTAGGAAGGAACAATAATATTTATTTTGTCTTATAATTTTTGTGACGATATAAATCAAAGTAAAGTAAAAACCACGTTTTTATGCTTTTGCTCTATTTCGGTTTCTCTACTTCAATATAGCGGTTTTTATAGTTTTAAAAGGCATTGCGATCAATTGTGAGCTACCCTGAAAATTTCAGTCGGATAGCTAATCTGGAAGTGCTAGAAATTTGAGTTGCAAGATTCCAACCGGAACGACAGACACACGGACAGACAATCAAGAAAGAGACTTAAAAAAACGTGGTAATAAAATGTACGAAGTCCTGCCCGCTTCGAATCTGTACAACCACTCGGTTACAACCAATGTCGAATGTCTAAAAATAGTATTATGACATCATCGACAAAAATGCGCTGGATACATATCCTGTCAGTGGTATACTGAATGCAAACTTTTAAAAGTATGGCTTAAATGGTGTGGTGTCTGGTGGTATGGTTTTTTTCGATTAAAAACATAATATGTTATAAAGTATAGAATATATTTATGAATAATAATCAATGTTTTACAAAACATACAACAACCGACTTCAATCGGACTGTTCTAGTGACCGTTTGCAGCACTTAAAAGTCACAGGGAAGCAAAATACGCAATTTTGTTCATATCAAAGTTTTATTCTTTCAGTTTATTTACTTTAAAAACTAAAAAACTGAACCGATTTTGATTTTTTCTATGGAACCAATCTGAAAGTATAGGCTCCAACTCCAAGGTGGCAGCTAAGCTCATAAAACTTGCTAAAATAGGTATTAACCGTAGATAGTTTAAGTTAAAACGACCGCTCGAGGGTGGCATGTTCAGTAATTGATGAAACCCTCTATAAAATAAATGAAAAAAAGTATATCCTCTCAAACAAATAAATATGTTTTCAAATCGGTTTATAGACCATAAAGTTCTGAAGTAACAAAGATAAAAAAAAATATTCAACCGCATTGAGGACCTCCTTTTCTGAACTCGGTTGAAAATAATATAAAGCTACTTACTTACTTGAGCACTTGAGCGTGCGGAATGCCTTTTGTACGCCGATGACCTTAAACTGTACACAGCCATCGACTCAATGGAAGACTGTAAAGCCCTTCAACGTGACGTAGTTGCGGTTTGCCGATGGAGCATGGAAAATAAAATGGAATTCAATCCATCCAAATGTTCCGCGATGACTTTCGGTCGAATGCGGCAACCGAACTCCTTCGATTACTCTATAAACAGTAGTGTGATCAGTAGGTCAATTGTGACGAAGGATCTCGGGGTTACATTTGACCGGAAACTTACGTTTCATGACCATATCGTTGCCGTCGCTAAGGGGTCCTTTCAAAGACTGGGTTTTGTTCTTCGTAACGCTCGTGGGTTTCAAGATGATAGAGTCATACGGCTTTTATTTGGAGCTCTAGTACGAAGCAAGCTTGAGGCTAGTAGCTGTGTCTGGAACCCTTACGAATCGACTTACGCACTGCTACTCGAAAAAGTTCAGAAGGCATTCCTCAGGTTTATGTACAAACGTGTCTTCGGATACTATCCGTACATGTATCCAACCAAATTCCTCCTGGGATGTCTCGGATATAACTCCCTTAAAACCAGAAGAACTTGCGATCAGATGGCGTCGTTTTGTAAGGTCTTTCGAGGAGCTATCGACGCTCCCGATTTACTTAACGACTCGTTTCGGCTGTTCACTCCTAATAACTATACACGTGCTAGGAGGCACAGACTTTTTGCCGTACCAGCAAGCCGCACCGTGGCTCGCGCCAACTCTCCACTGCCTCGCACCCTTACCGCCCTCAACAAGCTTTTGATGACGAACCCTAATTGTGACGTTTTTATTGATGAATGGAAGAAACTGATGGTAGAGTGTCTGATTTTCTGTGAGAGCGATGAATGAAAGTAATTTTATATCTTGATACTTATCTTTTTTATTCTATTTCTGTAATTAATTTTTTTTCACTGACATTTTCTTTTTGACTTATCAATTATAATTACTGCCATGAATTTTTATTTTTTAAATTATTTTATTTTTTTTATGTGTGACTATATGTAATGAATTGTTCTGTAATGTATAATATAATATTAGTTAGTGTAAGTGGTGTAAAACCGTTCTAATTAATTAATTAAATAAATAATAATAATAATAAATATTCATTAGTATTTAATTTTATTTATTTTAAATCAGAATCACAGATAAATTGATTTATTAAATATTTTTATATGAAAAAATACACTAATCTTAAATCAAATAGAGTCTACATTTTGTTGCCTATTCATACTTTTTTATCAGTTATCTGGTTCTCTTATCAAACCCTGCTTAGTTTGGGGCTAGATGGCGTTGTGTGAAAAGTAATTACCTGTTTATTCTATAAGTCCACTCGTTAAATTTCAGGGCTAATCGGTTTTCCTTTCTTTGTTCACAGACTGAAAATGGCGTTAAGGCTTCGTGCGCACAGCTCGCGAAATTCAAACAAGGCATCGAAATACCGTTCGTCATTTTACTTTCCATTATTATTTTTATAATTTTATCATTATGCTTCATTATTTTGAAAATACTTGGTTGCATGGAGTGCTTTAACTATATTATTGAGATAGTGAGCGGTGTTTATGAGGAGTATGTGGTTGCGTTATGACGGTATAATACGGTATTGAGAGGTAATAGGACTGTCTCGAGTTGCTTCGACGCAGCCCCTTACAAACACTAAAGCGTCGATGCGTTTTTTTTTACGAAAAACTTATTTTTATTTAAATTATAACGGTGTTTTAAAGTCAAGTATTTTTTTTTTCAACTTAAATAGTTTGTCTAAAATGCATGTTCGCTTGAATTGATCTCTATTTTGTCTAGCCATTCCAAAATCACATTTTGTTTAATTTATAAAATAAAACTACGGAAAAAAAAAATGTTCTATCATAAGCTACTTTCCTAAATCGCTTTTATTTATATTTTTTTGCTTTAAAGTGAATAAAATCATCGCCAAGGGCCTGCGTAGACGAACGACTTTAATCGGTGACTAAATTTAGATCAGTTGGAACTTCACTGCAAGTCTCTCACATCCCCTATAATATATATGCCTTCCTATGTTAAAATAAGCGACAAACAAATTGTCCTCTGGCGAACCACGTGACAAAAATTTGCAGAACCAATTTGACCTAAGAATTTCGTGCTGCGCATCATTGTCACATTCTCCAGAAATTAGCGAAACGACCACATGCACTGCAAAATTTTTGTAAGACTGATTTATTTTACCTTTGCGCTACATTGTAATGTCCGATGCTCTAAAATGGCTGAACTATTAGCTTACAGCACCGACTAAAGTCGGTCGTTTGCGCAGAGCCTAATACAATAGAATGTGACTCCGACTGTACTGTATAAGTTAGGTATAAATGAACCTTATTATAACTCTTATGTTAGTTTTAAGCATTTTGATACATTTGCCGCTCGAATATAACTTCGAATAAAGTTGTTTTTTTTCTTTGTGTGGTTTGATTTCGTAAGGTCGGTTGGAGTCACATTTAGTGAAGCATTTTTTGTGATTTTCATCCATTTCTGTGTTATATTTGCTTATTGAGTATTAAGTCGCTCCAACTTACACACCTTTCATTTTCCTCATAGCAACTAACATCACAAGTTTTTAATTACGAAAATAACTTAAATGGGCAATGCAGAAGGGTAACCTAGTTAGACTGAATTATATGTGTATCATCATAGTGTATCTACTATTTTTTTTTATTAGGCGACAGGCGGGAATAATATAGTTCTGTCTGTCCCCTGTTACTGACGGGGGGACAGATAGAACTTTTTCAAATAATATAAGTTCCCCTTTCAGCAACAGGGTGACATATAGAACTTTTTTGGCCTATCTGTCCCCCTAGGGTTACAGATGGGAATAATTCGGTAATAGGGTGTATCTGTGCAGTCAGATTTTTGGTTATTAAAAAACAACAGAGTGGCAGCGGGGCGAGTGCGGCGCCCGAGCCGAGCTTCAGCGAGCTAGGTACCAAAGTTTGCCAAACTATGAATGAAAATTAAATAATTTACAATGATGCATACCGATTGACCATAGAAAAACGACTAACGGTATTTATTTAAAGTTTTTTTTCTATTTGTGTTCAGTAACGGCAACTGATTATTGTTTAATTTTTCTGGTAATTAAAAATTTGTGTATATTTACGCCGGATAACTTTTAAGGGGTAGATTTGTTACTTAACACGGTGGGTTAGATGCTAAGTTAACAATAAAAAGACAGATAGTAACCTCCGAGGAGAAATATAACATAAAAGGAAGCTTTTAAATAAAATAACCAATAATAATAGAGGCCACTATGAGCGGCTTAATTGCTAAGAGCTAAAATCAATATTCGCGTAGAATCGCATATGGTTTTAATATACATACATGCAAGCTCGTTTCGAGTCCGTCCCACTCAATGAACGGGAGGTATCTACGAGACGCTTCTTAAGGTATGACCTTATATATATTATAAGGCATACATATCAACTCGAAAAGGGATCGTCACCGTATTGCTCGCCGCCGTCAACCAGGCATCAACCTAACGTGCAGCTCTCGTCACGGTTTAAAAGCGATCGAAAGTGGAGGGGTGCTAACCACGCCCAACAAATCTAAAAATCGACTTCTGCGCATCAAGGTCAGCGCTATTAAACGATGAAGACACCTGTAAGCTCGTCGACTCCGCTACGGCTAGGCGATGCCGCGTTTACGACTCGCCGAGCGCTGGTTGACGGCTAGGCGGCACCAGTTCAATCAGTTTGAATCCGAATGTGAAGTGTGGTACGGAGAGACGTAAGTGCTAGAACTGCAAGATACCACGCACCGCACCGCGGTTCCTGAGCTTGTCCCGAGGCGAGGCGATTACGTTAAAATTCAGATTAGTGTGCGTTGCAGTAGGGAGTTTCATAAAAATAATACTGAACGGCTCGAGTTGATACGGTGACGCAAACCCTTTCCGAGTTGACGTGTGTGCTTTGACCTTAATATTTGAGTCGAACTTGTATACTAAATGAAGCCTGAAAGCTCTAAACAAATGAGTGTGGAATATAATCGCACGTGGCATGCAAATGTGGGCGCATTAAAATGCGCGATGGCGGAAGCGCGCACGCGAGGTCGCGGGGTCGGCCGTATCGCCACGCGCCATTGTCCCGGCTACCGAGTACCGAGTACCGAGTCGTGTCTCCATCCTGTACAAAACAAGAGGGACATTAATTGTTTATAATCATAGAAATACTACAATAAAATTAAGCATAAACAATGAATTAAACATAAAAACTAGCTGACGGCCAAACCTTCGTTTGCGTTGTGAATTATCAAAATTCCTTTCAAGTAGGTAGGTAGGTACGTGCCTACACTTTTCCATGAACATACCCTCAAAATTTCAAGTCTCTACGTTCAGTGGTTTGGCCTGTGCGTTGTTTGTCAGTCAGTCAGTCAGGAATAGACCTTTTATAATTGTTCCTCAAGAAGTCTAAACGCGTAGGTACTTAAAAAAAATGTTGGTTTCATAGCTGGAAAATAAATACCTAATATTTACTTCTTTTATTTCTCTTTAAACGTAGTTTCTGATACATTTTCTTCATCAAGAACTTT
Source organism: Lobophora halterata (assembly GCA_932526365.1). Taxonomy (NCBI): domain Eukaryota; kingdom Metazoa; phylum Arthropoda; class Insecta; order Lepidoptera; family Geometridae; genus Lobophora; species Lobophora halterata. The sequence continues at coordinate 9,326,244 of OW052012.1, forward strand.
ATAAACAAGTCTGTCCTGCTAGTTTCCGTGTCACCCGACATATCTCCTCACGATCCACTAAATCGCCTCGTACAATAGCGGAGCCCGGTTTTCTATTCGTCGAATCTACTCGAAATGTTCTCGAATCTCCCTATTACCAAAGAAAACTAACTTAATTGCTATTACTATCGACATCCCACAATAGCCAAGTGCGTTTTTGTCGTTAGTTAAACCAGTTAAACGTAGTAATCACGTAGTTTAATATTTTTTTTATTTAAACGCGTTTGACTGCTATAGGTTCTCACGTGGGGGTTTCGGCAAATATCACGTATTTTTTTTCTACAGAAAAACAGTGTATTATTACGAGAAATCTGGGTTAAATAAGTCAAAAATCAAAAATTTCTTCACTAAAATATGGGTAAAATGATAATATTTACCACGTTTTTGTGTATTTCTTAGCATTTTTACCATGTGAAGACAATAAAATGTATTGAGTATTGAGCCTACCTACCAGAGGTATGTACCTACATCTTAAAAGCTACTAGAATCTCTTTTCTGAACCGATCGATTATGCGAAGATCATTCACAAGTTTATAAGTGTTTTGGATTACTTCGCTATTATTATATCCCCACAAAGTAGGGAATTCTAATTTGAAAAGCTTATCAAAAGTCTGCTTACAAGATTATACCGTTTTTAGCGCTCGTGAGCAACTAACGGCGGGTTGCTAAATAAACAATAACAGTCATTGCGGTCGCGATGCAAACGCGTCAGCTCGTAAAGAGTCGCGTTCATCGCTCGTGCCGATCGTATCTTCCGCGGCTGAGTTACACCGAACCTGCGATAGACGTCGAAACATACAGAACGGTCGCGTGCCATATAAGTTTTATTTTTATGTAAACAAGTGGCGAGACTAGCTAGACATTCTCCGCTAAGAGATAACGCCTGCCTATAACCATAACAGTGTCCCACAGGGCTTTGATTTCCATAGGCCGCCGGCTGGTCTCACACCGCTAATAGCCCTCGTCCACCTTGACACATTTTGATGGTCAGTATCGAAAGTCCAGTAATTTCACTAGCTTCAGTTAGTTTCTGTTCTGCAGCTGGCAGTTCCTCGGGGACAGATTAGACTGTTAGGGGTTTTTATTTAGTGTTGAAACCCTAAATTGAATTAATTAAGTAGGTAATTAGGTTTGATAAATTAAAAACCGAATATTTTGTACTGATGTAATTAACGTACCGCGTTTGAATCCAGACTGCTTTTACAGTGTGATTCGAACGCGGTTTGACTTATAGTTAGTACTGAAGTATAATGACGTATTAAGTCGCAGCTTAATAAATAGTATGTAAACACATTATGTAGAGTTACGCTACACACTCACCCATTTTATTCAGTGCCACTTCTATGCAGTAATAGTGTGATCGCGAGGTGGGCACGCGCCGCGCGTCGGGCAGCGCGCGCTCTGATAGGCGGTTGCACATTGTAGATTTAGGAGCTCGTGATGCAGCCCTGTGGTGATCGACGTCCGAGATACCATCGGAAAATGTTCATGATCTTATTTTACACAAGATCAAACTAAAAATTGAAAAAACAACACGATGAAGAGAACTGATGACTGTCGAACAACTCGATTTAGTTTTATGAAGCATATTTAAGAGCCTTCATACTCGTATATGCATGGGGGTTTCAAACACGTTAAAAGACCCAACATTTTTATGTTTTCCTTCATTTCAGTAGCTTCGTCCAAAAACTACTTCGTTCCCGTCCTTTGCCTCTGCCTCGGTGGATTTTGCTCAAGCATTAATTCCCTCTATGATCTTAAATATAATTAGTTTCAAACATAATGCTCGTAGAATGACGTTCTTTTCAAAATAAAACAATTTGAACAACCGTCGACATCCGATCTATAAACTAAAATAAATAATGTTTACCTTTGTATTATACCTACTTTGTTACACGATTTCAAAGCACGCTCAAAGCCAGACTATGCGCATTGCTATATTGTAAAGAGCTTGACAAAAACTGATATCAAGTCGTTACAGAGTCGTGTCGGGAGATAAATCGCAGGCGTTGGGGCGGCTTCATTACTCCAACGTCAGGATAAAAAGCGTCTGCTCCCGGCTGGGGTATTGTAAATGTACTTCTTATTATGAATTGATATTTAGTTCAAATAGCCATCGTCCACCAGCAGTCTGCTTTCGTTGTACATAATAATGAGGGTGTTATGCAAAAGCTATTACATCCTTGTGTATCCATCATCGGTATTCTTGCTCTTCTTAAGTGTCAAAAATCAACTATATATTTTAAAGGGTGATTCATTTGGAGGTACTTTTTTCAAAACTATTTTTTTTAAATAAAAACAAATTTATCGGGTAATTTTTATTATTATGCAAAAGAACTATTATTTACATTTATTTTTTAAAGATTATTTCTTTCAATTGTTGGCCGTAACTCTGGTTATCATAGTCCATTCTGCCGTTCCAATTTTCGATGATGCGTCCGAGCATTTCGATTGGTATTTGGCAAATAACGCGAGTAATGTTGGCTTCCAGTTGCTCAATCGTACCCGGCTTATCAATATAGACTTTGGACTTTACATAGCCCCAAATGAAAAAGTCTAAAGGTGTGATATCACAGGATCTAGGCTCTTGATCAAGGATTTTTTGACAGATGAAGCGTGAGTCGTGATAACCTTTTAAGGTATTTTTGTTCAGTATATTTTGACATTTCATCATGGAAAAACTTAGCCCCGCACAGCGTCACCGATTCAGTCTTTGGGCTCTTGAAAAGCTTGAAGAAAATCAACTGTTTTCAACAAAAAATTTGATGGACTATGTTAACGAGAGTTACGGCCAACAATTGAAATAAATAATCTTTAAAAAATAAATGTAAATAATAATTATTTTGTATAATAATAAAAAATTACCCGATAAATTGGTTTTTTTTTAAACAAAAAGGTTTGAAAAAAGTACCAATGAATCACCCGTTACTAGCAATCTTTTCATTCTATATCCATCGCAGTCGCCTCGAACTGACTTCACCCGAAGAAGCGTTACATAACCGAGCGTTACGAGCCAAGTCACATTCAATACTCACAAAATATTTTGCTCTGTGCGCTTTAAGAAGTTTTCACTCCCAAATGGAAACCAAGGCTTTCATATCGAACTAAATGGTCAACGCTACATGGTATAGGCAGGTTAATCTGTGAAGGCGGTTTTATGTACCCAGCTAATTAAATTTATCTACTGCCAATTTTGCGTTTCGTGACATTTTCTACCAACCGTTTGCTTTTAATTGATGTGGTTATATTAGACGACTATTACCGCTTATCGAGCCGCCCTTGGTCGTAAGTAGGTACGGTGCTGACAGCTTTATTCTATTATAATTTGAAATACCAACTTTACCATAACAGTCGGCGGCTTGAGTCGCGATCGGATCAGTTCGCACATCGACTATCTTCCATCTGGACAAGTGACACCGAGTTAAATCCGTCTTGTCGCCTGCGAGCCGTCACCGGCACCTAACGGAGCGCTCGTCGGCAGCCTTTGCGACGCCGACCGATGCTATCGATCTCATTAACTAATGCCGACTAACGGCCACTTACATTGAGTGACGTGTCCGGGGCAAATTGACTCTACGCCATCTGTTAGGATTTAGACACGCGTAATACCATTTTCGGCCACTAACCCCCTCCGCCTAGCGTCGCTTTCTCAACCCTAAGAGGGTCCTGACACCATATCTTAATAGTTTAGCGTCAACTGGACCTATCTTGGCATCAGTATCGTCGTCAAGGGTGTTTCGGAATCGGTCAGTCCTATGCGCCGATCTTTCCTCAGACCTTCCAAGTAGCTTTAGCCTAGTTATTTAAACTACCCATCCAAAAAAAGAATGGCTGAATTTCCAAGCTACAACTTTACAGGTCATGCAATGTCTAATTTAAAGTGAGACCACAATGTACCTGTATTTTGCAAATAAAGTTTTATTTATTCATTCAAATGACGTGTCCAGAACTGGCCACTTTAAGCAATTTAGTACACGACGCACAATAACTATTAACTATTGGTCTTGCTAGCAAATTAATCCAATAAAGTTTCTTATGCTTAATGTATAATGAACGACATTATTAGAAAGCTTTTACAGACGCGGGACAAAACAAGGTATAATATAATATTATTTATTCTTTGGTATAATCGTATATGTTTCTCAAAGTTATATTTAAACAAATTGGTCATTTCTTGTGTAAAAGTGTTGGTATCTATGCATATCATGGCTTTAAGACTTAAGTGTTGATTTTATTTTCGATTCTCCATCTCTAAATCTTATGGAGACTTATTTTACCCATACATTTTTGAAGTGACTACGTCTAATAAATCGATGAACGCTGGCTGCTTGCACGAAAACGTTGACGTCATTGGTAACGCTGTCATTGTCCGGTATTTCTGTCATTGTCCGGTAACGCTCATTGTCCGGTAACGCTGGTAGTCACGTTAAACTCTCGTCCGTAAACCAACTTAACAGACAACCATTTTTTTACTTTCGGCTACTAATCCACTTCGCGACAATGAAGTAGGTACTTAGTTTCAGAAAAACCCTTTTATAGCGTACGTTATAAAATCTTTATAAAATTTAACCTCTCTACTTTCTTGCTCGGCTTATACTTATTAAGGGTAATCCTCAAATCCAAATTTCATAAAAAATGTTTCGGACAAATACTCAAAAAGTACGCCGTATTATAGTAATTTCTTCACACTATTCGTTTCGCTTTTTTAAACCTTTCACTTTTTTTGTTGACGAAATCAAAAAACATAGACGAAACGAATAGTGTGAAGAATTTACTATAATACGGCGTACTTTTTGAGTATTTGTCCGAAACATTTTGTATGGAATTTGGATTTGAGGATTCCCCTTAATAGGGTCGATTGGTCGCGTGTCGGCCTTGCTCGTCAATTAAGGGTAGGCCTGACATCGGTTCGAACGTGTCTCATCGTACATTTTGTAGGAGACAGTATGTTGTGTCGCACGTCCGTTTTGACGTTCGAAAAGTGCTGCGGTTAGGTCGGCTGAAGATACTATACCTCTGACTGAAGATACATATACCTCGACGATGTGACATCGGCTTCTTTTATTTTGTGACAGTCCGACGGACAGGAATATATATAATAAAGCAGAAGACCCCGAATTTCTGTACATATGTTTTTTCTTTGACGGAAACGTGTTCAGACGAGATTAATAAACATGCCCCAAACATTTTTTTAATTGATTGGTAGTCTTTGTTTGTGGGTTTGTGTGTTCGTCCGTCACGTAAAAACTACCGAACGGATTTAACGGAAAATTTGTATGGAAACAGTTTTTTTTATGAGTATATCTATCTCAAACTTTGGAAGTATGTTCTTCAGAACAAATAGTAAGATACGGGTTTCGCCAATTTTACAAATTCATGTAAAAAGATGTAAAAGTACGGATTTAAGGTGTTTTTAGACCAAAAGTTGAATGAAACTGTCTCCTCAGATATACACAATATCTGATAGAAAGTCGCATTTTTATAATCTCCGCAGATAAGTACCGCTATGTTTTTCAGTTTTCTACTAAATTCAATGTTTGAGTGGGTAAAAAGAGGGGTTGAAAATATGCACTATTGATTCACTTAGTACTGACACTTTGTTATTCTGTAACATTTCTTCCGCGGGTGGAACAAACAACATCGACAATAAACAATTATTCCACGGGTGACGAAGTCGCACGCGGGTACAGCTAGTTTTACGTTATTTCGTCCATTACCATGTCGTCTACCATTTCCTTGTTACGTGTCCAGTTAATTGATGGTTGAACATTATAATATTTTATCATAATTATTGCACATCAAAAATTACATTGCACAATGACCGGGCTTAATGCCTAAAGGCATTCTCTACCAGCCAACCCTTGTAGGGTGGAACAGTATGGTTAGCGTGCTACTGTAATAAGTAAATACATTAAAAAAAAAAAAAAACTTATCGTGTCACTAGTTCTTTCGAACCAGTGCGGTGAAAGGATTTCAAGTGTGCCTCGAAGAAGCTTCTTTCGTGGATTTTAATTTAAAAATTAAATTAAGATGCTAATATAAATAAATATATAATTTCCAAAAAGAAGCATTACAAAACATTATGTACGAATAAACCAATGTACCTAGATAGAGGTGTCTTGCATCTAAAGCTTTGACAAAATGACACACATAACAAGCTATTTTACACGCTGATTGTTGGCATTTTTAAAAGCTAGCGTGTGAGCGTGCTAGCTTTTGGGAAGGATTAAATTGTCAACAAGCATATTGTAAAAACGCCAATGACACTGGGCGACTTTACACGCTACAAGCGAAGTCGCTGGCATGTAGCGTGTAAAAAAGCCGTGTGTCATCGCACTAAAAGAACAAACTTGCTAAATGTTCATTTATCCGGTAAATAAGTAGTGAATCGATAATAATATTCCTGTACAAAAAGGTACGCGATTCAGATTAATAGTGTTACTTTTATAGGTATTTACAGTAATTGTACATTATTACTGACACTTTACATCAGCTTGCTAAGGCACCCCGATATCATTTGTTATGCCTCATCTTAGAAATACTAACATATAAGAGGCTTACAGTGTAAGATGTATGTATAATACGTAAATATGTGGAGAGGAGCGAAATAGAAACTTTTTATATTCTATGCAAGTTAAATGAAAGCAATATATTTACATTTATTTATATAGGGACTTGACTAGGACGTTTGACATTTGACTAAATAATTATTTTTATAATTTTTACAATAATTCAATAAAACATGTAATTCTATAACTTGACCACGTTGCGATAATTTACTTGACACTGGCTAAATATACATTAATATGTGTGGAGCCAAACGCGAAGAATTCGTTCATGTCATTTTTTGCCATGTAGCTCTTATAATATTTTTATTTTATGTGTACGTCATTTATTTTACCTTTATTATTTACTAAATATTGCACTTACATTTATTTTACATTGTTATACTTATGTAAGTGTGCCAATTTGTTGAAAAATCGTGTCTATGTTTTGTATCAAATATCTTTATAATATAATTTTCGATATATTGGTATCAATTCAGATTTTGCCAAAGCGAAACTTAACTTAACACTAAAAAATTACAGCACTAAAAATAATGTCATCCTTTTTATTTCGATCATTATAAAAGGGACAGCAGCATTTTAGTGCTGTGAATTTAGTTTACTTTGGTGACATCTGAATTGACAACACTGTATACTGGGTTTATTCGAATAAAATATGTCTTGTTTATCGCGAACCTTACCCACTGTCATCAAATATTACTGACTTTAAGGCTAATCCTCAAATCCAATTCCATACAAAATGTTTCGGACAAATACTCAAAAAGTACGCCGTATTATAGTAATTTCTTCACAATATTCGTTTAGTCCATTTCCATTAGTCCAGTTTTTTGATTTCGAAAGGTTTCATACTTTAATTTAGATTTTATACGTGTTTTTAAGTTAGTAGGCTTAATTTTAAAACACGTATAAAATCTAAATTAAAGTATGAAACCTTTCACTTTTTTTGTTGACGAAATCAAAAAACATGGACTAAACGAATAGTGTGAAGAAATTACTATAATACGGCGTACATTTTGAGTATTTCTCCGAAACATTTTGCATGGAAATTTGCCTTGAGGATTCCCCTTAAACAGATATACATGCATAGTACATCGTCTACTGGCAGTGCTAAGCTGTTCCAGTCAGGGTGTTGAGCAGTTTGCGAGGACGGTCAGTAACGCTACCAATATTTATTGTCTGTGGCGAGAGACAAGGCAACACTGTGGTTAAATCACCTCGTAAGGACCAGACATTGCTTCCCCGTTTGGCTAGTTATCTAAAGCTACAACCAGAATGTCGAGAGTTTTTTAAGACATATTTTTTTCTTGAATACTGCCAAATTATACTTAATAATAATAATGAAAGTTTATTTAAGAATTGCATACACTTGGTTCAGTTACATATTTAGAGGATTAAATTGATTGCGCGTGCACGCTTGTCCTTTTTTTTTTTTGTTGCCAAAGTTTTTTCATGTTTTTTTAACAAAGCTATACTATACTAATATATTCGGCTAATGCCCTGAAAAAGCTTTTCCCCTTATATTAAATACTGACTACTGTCCTATCTAAGTTGTATAAAAATTATGATAACCTTAATCAACTTCATTTAGATAGCTAGTGTTATAGTACACCCGTACACGGTGCGTGCCTTTCCGATTTTCTCGTAAAAATTTTGTGAGGAACCAAGACAAGCCTAGTCTCAGCGATCGGAACATAGTGGCTACACGGTGCGTGCCTTTCGGGAGAACAGGTGACAAATCCCTGCAACTGAGCAAAGTGTTCGTGATACCGAATTTGGTATGAACATTGTTAGTTGCAGAACACTGAGCTGGCCTATGATTAAAATTAATTGGTTTAATATTGGGATAGTACCTATGCTTTAAGCGTTGATGACACAGCGGAGCTTGTAAACTAGCCCTGTGTCATCGACGCTATAGTAATTTTTAATTTACAAAAAATCTCTTAAGTATATATATTTTAAATTTTGATGTGGTCAGGCAAATATTTCTGTAAATAGTTTTCTAAGAACATAACATTTGATGTAACATAACATTTAATTTGTAATTCATGTGATATGGATCTATAATATGTAGATAAATACAATACAATATAATAACATAAAGAAAAACCATCTCTGACAGAACTTTATGAGATATTTTATTATTATTATTATATGATATATGTTTGAAATTATCACTCAAGACATTTTAGTCTATCTATAGTATCTGACAGTTCACCTACAGCTCGACACAAGTATACAGGGTAAAATGTTTGCTGGTAAAATAAATTGAACATTTTTCTCCAAGCCCAGTGCGGGGTCATTCTCGGCCCAGTTGCAGGCTTCCGATAAATCGCATTCTGCCCCGCACCTATTAGTCACCGATCGCGTTACTGCTCCAAACGGAATCCACCTACTGTTCAATATTCTGTGACTTTTCTCCCATACTGCCTGTAATACAGGGTGGGCGAAGAATTCGACTTGACTTTCTTTAGGTAGAGCTGGTTGAGAATCTTTTGTATATTTTGTTAAATATGAAATTGACGTTTGTCGTTAGGCACGCCATGCACAATAGACAGAATATTTGATAAAAATAAATATATTCTATTTAAGGTTAGGCATGAAAGACACAAACCAAATAACATTGCTACATCGTACAAATAAATGCAAAATATATAGGTATACGTAAATAATCAAGGTTTTTCAAAATCGTACAACAACCGACTTCAATCCGACTGTTCTAGTGACCGTAGGCAACACTAAAAAGTCACAGGTAAGCAAAATTCGCAGTTTTGTACTTCAAATTTTCATGAAATTAATACGGGACCAATCTGATATCCTTTCAAATAAAAAAATAAATTTTCAAATCGGTTTATAAACAACAAAGTTCTGGGTTAACAAATAATAAAAACAAAACATTCAACCGCATTGATAACCTCCACCTTTTTTTAATTGTTTGATAATAGGTACGGCCTTAAAAAGGCAAACATTACGAAATTTTCTCGTGAACTCATATACCCTGTATAGAGTGAATACCTTCGTATACGTATCTAGAAGCTGGCATACCGACCCGATCGCTTCCAGGTATTCCCAACACGCTAACACTAGATCTTAATTAAATAAGTACCTAGTACAATTAAATCGATTTTTACGCAGATAGCCGTCGCTTTGTACTTGTTCGTTCTTATCTATTACTTGAACACGTAGTTTAATAATACAGTCCTCAAGCGTCGATGACACTAGGCTAGTTTACGAGCTGCTAGTCGGCGAGTTAAAAAGCTAGCGAGTGAGCAAATTAGCGGTCCGGAAGGATATTCAACAAGCGGATTGTAAAAAAGCCGATGACACGGGGCGATTTTACAAGCTGCTAGCGAACTCGCTGGCTTGTAGCTTGTAAACTATCGGTCGGTCTTCTTTACGGATCTACAGTAATTCTTGTTTTGTTTTACGGTAGTATTAAATTTTCAACCGACTTCAAAAAAAGAGGAGGTTCTCAATTCAATTCAATTTAAAAAAAAAACATTTAACCACGTTTCAATCATTTTTTTAAAAATATTGTTTGTTTGAGAGTATGTACTTTCAGATTGACCCCATAGAAATTTCATCAAAATCGGTTTTATGGTTTAGTTTTTATATCAAAATAACTGAAACAAATATGTCGTCGAAATAAACGAAATTACGGATTCTGCTTCCCTGTCACTTTTCAGTGGTGTTTACGGTCACTAAAACAGTCCAATTGAAGTCGGTTGTCTATATTTTTGTAAAAACTTGATTTATGCAAATTTTTTTACTGTACGCCGTATTATAGTAATTTCTTCACACTATTCGTTTCGTCCATGTTTTTTGATTTCGTCAACAAAAAAAGTGAAAGGTTTCATACTTTAATTTAGATTTTATACGTGTTTTAAAATAGCTTGTTTTTCTGTCAACTAAAAAATAAATTGAATTTAATTGAATTGAAATTCAAATTTAATTATTGTAAATCACAATCTTACTAGAATAGATATTGATGCACACAAATTCATTCGTAAAATCTTCTGAACCGACTGTGATGACATTCGGTACAGTTTATGAGCTGGAAAATGACTTACTGAAATAAAAAAACAGAGACTTTTTCATCATTATTTATTAATGATGAAAAAGTGTCTGTTTTTTATCTCAAAATGAATCCCCCCAGTTCTGTCTTTAGACAGGGATCAGTAAAGTATTTTCTAGTATGAAGAAATATTTATCCTCACGCCTGCTAACAGACCATTAGAATTCAAAGGAAACCCTTAAACTTATCCACAAACCTTACCAATAAAATAAATCTTATCGACACCTCATTTCCCGAAGAACAATTTATCCCCAACGGCTGCTAAAAATGATTATTTCATAATAAATCAATTTTAACGAGATCGCGCAAAAATGGAATCCAAGAAAAAACCACACGGCCACGTATGCAGGAAATATGTACTGAGAACCTATGTCGGCATAAAATTATAAGGTTTTTATTAAAATTGCTGTGTAAAGTTAGCTTTAACGTAACTAAGTCAAAGCTTCAACGAGGTTCATTTATCAAACGGTTGGCCCTTATATGGCGAGCGGCGCGCCTGTGACGAAGACACAGGAGCTTGTTTGATTGACTTGTTACTTTTTGTATTGATTTTTTCTCATGACGATCACTAATAAGCAGTTCGCGATTAGTTCCTTATTTTCCGATTTTGGCTACCTCTGTGCATGTACCGCCACACGCAAGTCTCTCCCAAGGTACTACTGAACATTCACACACACCACTACAACATACTTTGGTCCATTACTACTTGTCCATTACCACATTTGCCTGCTATTCATATGTCTGAAATTATCATACTAGAAATCGAAATAGGAAGTCGTTTCATTCCCCTCTTTATTGTATATTTCGAAGTCTCGCTTTATTAAAAAATACTCATTGAAAACGGAACAAATTATTCAGCGAACATTTATATAACAAGGTGCATTATCATTCCAACCGCAGTTTTCTTCGCACGCAATCAACGTATTTTTTACTCGTTTGACGCGGCAAAAGGCGCTGCCGTATTCATCCTAAAGCCACAACTTTGTTTTCTGATGAGTGCTTCCATCATACTAACAATATTCCCTAAGGGCGATGGTAATGCTGCAGCAATGCCGCCGCCGTATATGGCCTCTATTTACACTGCTAGCCGTCTTAACTGGACAACGGATCGCATCATACTCTTGTGTGTGCAACATGTGCCTGATTGATTCGATTGTATACTTGTAGTCGGTTCAACCTACATTGTAGAGACCTTTATGTTGTCTTATTGGTTCTTGTTATGTTAGCACACATGTATATAGGTTGCATTCCTATAGTTGTGCCTAAAAAAGAGGTTGTGTTATGATTTTCTTTTTCGTGTCTATGGTTTACCCAGTATTTGAACCACATATTTGAACGTATATGATAAATGTATACTCGTAGTTACCGTCTCCGTTTTGATCCTATTTGCCTATAGTCTGTCTCGAAATCCTAAAGATACCTGACCTAACGTTTCTCATTTCAACTCACTTTTTATTTCAAACAAACTACCAATAATATGTTTTTTAAATTTTCGCAGCTTCAACTTGAGAAAAACTAGTCTAAATAATAAAAAAATATCATTGTTACTTCAAAAAAATTCTCACTTGTTTGTTTGTTTGTTCATCTTAGCATCTTAGCATATTCCTATAAAATGTAACGTTTTTTTCATGTTATTATGGTTTAAAATCGAATCGAATTTTAAATTGGTATTGGTACTTACTGGCCAGTATTAGGTGATTAAGGAAGTAGGTTTTGTTATGTACTTAGTAAATAAGTAGCCTATCAGGAGGCCGAAACGACCGCAGCAATATCCACAAAGAACTGCTAACTGCACATAAACGGGGGCTTAAGTAAATTAACACAAGGAGACAGTATCTATTCCCCAGTCTTGTAGCCGTTGAGTTCTTAGACCATAGAAAACAGTCGGCACATTAGTTCGTATAAACCTACAGGTGATTTTTTTTAACTGGATTTAGGTAGCCAAATTTGAATGTATAATGATTGCTAATATTGCTCAAAAGAGTCTCGGGAGACGATTTTGATAAAAACTTAAATCCCATAGTTCGTTTTTTTTTATATCTTTCTCCAGCCGAAGATTTAGTTCACCTATAATTGAACCGTTGATTTTGGAAAAATAAACACACAAGTTATCATTGCGCCATCTCATAGTGTTTTTTATTAGAATCATATTAATATGATTTGTAACTAACATTTTGCTCAAAGTTTTATATAATTTCTAATATTAATTTTATTTCACTAAGTTTCTCGCTCAATTACTTCTTGCATGTCGTATTCACCTATAATTGCAGCGGCACTTGGCCTGCTATGTAACATGTAATAAAAAAAATGTATTAGTGTACACTGTGTTGGTGTTCAATAAATAAAATAAAATAAAAAATATTCTGGGAAGTAATGTCTAATGGCAAATTTAAGGAAAGGTTTCATATTATGAAATTCAAAGTCATGTTATATTCCGCAAACTGTGCTAGCTGCCGCGAGCGGCTGTAGCTTGAGGTCGGGTTCATTCGGCATCAGACTCGGCTAGATTTAAAACAGCTGACCAACATGTCGTGGCGATTCCACCAATTACATCTAATGGCGATACGGCGACCAGGGAGGTCCGCCATCCGAACTTTATCACTTACAAGCTAAACCTAAGACTATTCAATTAGTAAAAGGTACTAAAGATTTAGGATTTCAACTGCGTTGTGGAGATAGAGATCGTTGCAATTCATTTAATAAATACTTATGTTGTAAAATTGCTATTTGAATGGTGAATTATGTTTGTACTTTCGATGATGCGCGGTTCCGTATATTTTAAAGCATCGTCTAGAACCGCTGAAAAATGTAGTATAAGTTCAATATTTTAGATCACTAAAACTGGAACTCTACTTAACCATACGAGTTAAAAATACTTTAGGCGTCAAAGCCAATGAACTTCTGAATTGAAGAGAAATCAAAGTAGAGTCAGTCGTGATCGCAAAGTGCTGGGTTCCGATGTAGGGTTGTCGCAACGTCGCGCTGACAGGTGAATACGGACAGTATCACACCTACAATTAGGCACCGTAGACACCAATTAAATGGACACGACACAGCCCTGCAAAGTAAAAAGGAGCGAGTAATAAGTCAAGTATTCTGTAGTGAAAACTGAGCATGGAGAGAGCACAAATGTATATAAAAAATAGTAGGTACACACACATGCAAATATTTTATGCGTTCAAAATCGTTGACTCAAATAGTGCGGCCTCGCCTTAGTGCGGTTTCAGACTAGCGTATTTTATTGCGCGTACTCGCGAATCTTCAAAAGCCGAAGCCGCATATTATACCGGCGTTAACGCTCAGTTTTTCGTAGCGAGTGTCAGTAGCAAGAGGCGTCTCTCACGGCTTATCGCGCATATAAGCGCGACAACGCCTCTACACGCGCCGCTAATCTGAAATAGCCCTTAGCTCGGTCTCGAATAAAATTGCTTGCTTTATGCTCTCTGTGTAAAATCTACCATTTCCGCCCAAAATGTTGTTTGAATAAAGAATGAGGGAATGTTGAACTCGTTTTTTGTTTGTTACAGGAAGTTACCTGAAATGAAGAGACTACCAGGTACGTATAGGTATTTGGTTCATAAATTGAACGGAAGAAATTCATGCATAATTTATTTCGAAAAAATCAAATACCTGTCTGTGTTTTTATGTTTTTGTGTATATTCCGCGCTCGGAATTCTAGAAACTGAAATCGAATTGTAAAATCGTTTATATATTTTTCTATGATAACCAGTGACGAGGCTATCAAGTCTCTTCTGATGAATGAGATTACGCCTGCCCATGACCAAAACAGTTCTACGCTTGCATGAAGTTCGGTGCAGCGCTGTAAATAAGCATCTGTGAAATCAATTCAGTTTTAATTATAATTACCGCCTAAAAATATTAAATATAGAAGTCTCTCACTACCGCACAAAATGTTTAATAAAAAAAAATGCTGTCAGTAATAAAAAATACGGACTGATATGTACAGTCAGCTGCACAGATATGTATACAGTCCCAAGCTTTCACATTTATATTACTCCTAATCCTAAATTTGCAAAGAAAAGTGCACGCTAACATTTTCAAATATATGTTGTCATCTTATTGTCAGAATTCTTGCCAGAAAAAGAATGTCTGCAAAATTAAGAGTATAATATAAATATAAAAGCTTGCGAGTGTATACGTATCTGTGCAGCTGACTGTACAATCTGAAAGTCTATCAAACATGTTTCTTGTTAATAGCGTCAGCGGCAAAAGTCACTAGCACCTCAAGTGTTCCGAGCTTGTCAGAGAAAGTCCTGCCGAGCATCGGCAGTGTGACGTCACCGCCGCGCTTGCGCACGAGCAGCGCCACGTCAACTGGAACGCCGCCAGCAGTCAAGGCCAGGAAGAGGACGTCTTCTGGCGTCTTCCAGGTAATAACTGGCAGGAACTGACAAAAAACGACCCTACCAGGAAACTGGAACACACCATCCATCAACCCAGGGTCCTGCTCCGCTATTTTGGGGAGGTGGACTGGCTGGGGTAAAGTTTGTACACAAAGGGGTCAATGCACAATACACCCCATAGCGGGACGTCAGTGCAGACCATTTGCAACCCCTTACCCAATTAGAATTAGATGGCATAAAAAATCTTAATTTTTAAGTATATTCTTTTTGCGGTTTTGCTGGATGGTGGAGCGCGTAACCTTTTTATCAACTATGCAAGCTTAAGGCGTATAGTACCCCTGATTCGCCCTCTAGCTTACGCGCACACGGACAAAAAAAATCTTTGTGTAAGGAAACATGAAAACTTGTTTGGATGGAATTGGGTTTTTTTACTGCACGTTTGTAATGTTATTTTCTATCTTTTAAATCTTCAAAAGTGTACGCGCGAGAAGAGGGCGAATCAGAGGTACAGTCAGCATCAAGAGTCTAACTAATGATGAACTAATGATGTTCATTCAATACTGGTGCTTGTCACGTTGAGTTATTTAGGTTTAAATTTAAATAGTGTAAAGCGATTTTGAAAATCAGAATGCGGTCAACGACTTTTGATGCTGGCTGTACTATTAGCCTTTAAAATAGAAGCTTTTATCATCATCATGCCAGCCTCTGGACGTCCACTGCTATACACAGGCCTTCCCCATAAGACGCCACGACGAGCGGTCTCGAGCCGCATTCAAAAGCCTTCAAAAATAATATATATTTATCGTAAAATATCACGCTATCAATTTGCTATAAAGTTTTGCATCCAATTTTAAGTCGACGTTTCTTTTTCTCATTCTATTCTTGCTCATGAAGTTTGTCCGGATAGGTGAGTTCTAAATTATAACTAAATTGTAACTCTGTTTGTTTTTAGAACATTAATTTTATAGATTAGTTATCTACCTTTTTCTGTAGCCCAGAGAAGTAATGCCTAGATCAAACGTAACGAGTACTCGGCTGAGACAGTAAAATGTTACTCGGCCGAGACAGTGAAAGCTTGTGTCACTCGCTCAGCCGAGCACTCGGCGCTATGTTTATACGTACCGAGTACTCGGTCGAGACAGTGCTCTCGACAGTGCGGTACGTGTGATCTAGGGATAAGAGTGTTCCTTTTCGTAAATACTTTTTTTTTCGTTTCCGTACTCTCACAGCTAAAGAATCAGAAGAGCAATTTCAAAACTTACAAATTTTTTTTTGAGGATTTATAAAAAATTTACGATGAAATGCAATTTATTGATGGTTTTTACTGAATTAAATCTGCATAAGTATGCTTTTCATATATCTAAATGAAAGAGAATGGTGAAACAGTCTAATGAAATAAATGTTAAGGCTGCTTCTTACGGTGTGTGATTCTGCGGATTTGAAGTTACAGACTCGTTTCGGATCGGACGCAATGTCACAGTCGTATCTGCGCTACCACGGACGATATTCTTCCCATGTTGCGTCGATGAGAGCTGCTCCGTGTCCGTTCGCATTATCATGCGCCGTGGGAAGCAGTCTTATCGCATTAAGCCTTAAGCGTCGATGAAACACAAGTTTTTTACAAGCTGATTGTTGGCGTTTTTAAACGCTAGCGTGTGATCGTGTTAGCTTTTGGGAAGGATTGTCAACAAGCAGATTGTAAAAACGCCGATGACACTGGGCGACTTACGCTACAAGCGAAGTCGCTGGCGGGTAGCGTGTTAGAAAGCCGTGTGTCATCGTACTATTAGAAAACGAAAGACATTTATCTTCGGCTTTGTTTGTAGAGCAAAGTAGAGCTTCTATTCTAATGTGACATTTTGTTGCTAAATTGTAGCCAGTTGTCAGTTATAGTTTTGCGAGTTATTCTCGGAATAGCTAAAGGGGTCAAGTGGAAAATTCACCCTGACGGCATAAATAAATATTCCTTCCTGAGATAACCCATTTTTGTGACTGAGATGCTACTCTAGAAATTCTTAAATAACCGATTATTATTGTCTAGAACTCTATGTTTATTATTTACTTTCTAGCTAACACACAACTTATTTTGTATGAATCAATAAAAATCTTGTTTTCTTTTATTTCTTATTACGCGTTTAAAATACCCTCAAAATCTCAAAACTCTACGTTTGTGTGCGTTGTATGTCAGTCAGGACTAACACCCGTATTCTAAGTCGATTTTTGCACTCAAGTGAATACTTACGTGAGTGATAAAATGGCCGCTGCTTTACTAAAGGTTCGACTGTCACCTGTCAAATTTCAAATGTAAGGATTCACTTGAGTGAAAAAAATCGACTTAGAATATGGTTGTAATGCCGACTTGCACCAAACTTTCAAAGTTCCTAAGCAATTACTTAACTCGCTATTCAGTTTTTAACGGTCAGAATCTGGACTGTTAAGAACTACCAAGCGAATAGAGTAATTGCTTAGGAGCTTTGACAGTTTGGTGCAAGTAGGCATAAGTCTTTTATGATGCAACTTTAGATCATTTTAAGTAGTTTTATAAAAAATGGTTATTTACAGGTTGATGAAACCGAGCCACCGCCGAAAATGACTGAGAACATCCGATCGAATTCTGATGGAGCGTTGAAGAAGACGAAAGTGACGAATGGACGGCGGAAAGTCACGCCAACACCCGAGTGCGAGGGAGTGAAAGAGAAGGCGAGAGAGAAGAATGAGAGGAAACATAAGATTATAGAGAGATTCGACAGTGAAGCTCAATCTAAATGCGTGTCCGCCTTCAAAGAAAGCGATACATGGGATTGATAGACAAATAAATGTTGTGTTACACTTAAATAAGCAGTATTATTTCAATTCCTTAAAAAAATATCCTACATTTATTGAATGGTTCCTATCATTCCGACTCATTTAAAGTCGTAATCTGCCACGTGGAGTCGTTTAACGCAGAGCGCCGCGCCGTCTGATTACCGGCACGTCGACTACGCATCAAATCTTGGGTATGAGTTTTCCGACGTCGAGTTTCTTGATAGCGAGCTTCATAACGTCGAGCGCGCTCCAGTCTCTTGTCGTCGAGTTTCTTAGAGCGAGGGTGTACAGTCGGCAGTTATAAATAAATATTTTTTGATTTGAGGATGATAGAACTAATGTAAAAAAAAACGAATAAAGTACTAGAAAAACAAGATTTTTATTGAGATTATAAATATACTTATAAGCTATCTGAATACTATTGTCCCTATACGGCTAAAAGGGGAATATTCCCCACGTCCTGGTGAACAATATTTATTCTTAATTCATAAAGTTCACGAAGATTTTTGAAAACCAAAAACAAAGAACAAAAATTTTAGGTTATGTTTTCAGGTTTGCGAACCCCTCGATCGATTTGTCATGAATAAGTGTACCCCTTTAGGAAACCCGTAAAACGTGTTATTTTTGCTCTATCTCGCTTCCTTTACGAGATATAGCGGTTTTTATGTTTTTGTGTGGTTAGGTTGACATTGCATGGTAATAAATGGATTTAGAATGCAGTGTCATTAAGTTGTGAGCTACCCTAAAAGTTGCAGCTAGATCGCCAATCGGGAAGGGATCGAAGTTTGTGTTGCAGGAATCGACTTCAAAGGAGTCTGAATAATAGGAACCAATCCATTTATGAATGGTTCCTATCATTCCGACTCCTTTCAGTTGATTCCTGCCACGTCGAGTCGTTTAACGCAGAGCGCCGTCTGATTACCGGCACGTCGACTATGTTTCAAATCTTAGGTATGAGTTCTCCGAAGTCGAGTTTCTTGATAGCGAGCTTCATAACGTCGAGCGCGCTCCAGACTCTTGTCGTCGAGTTTCTTAGAGCGAGGGTATTAAGGAGGATGATAGAACTAATGTAAAAAAAAAAACCAATAAAGTACTAGAAAAACAAGATTTTTATTGAGATTATAAATATACTTAAAAGCTATCTGAATACTATTGCCCCTATACGGCTAGAAGGGGAATATTCCCCACGTCCTGGTGAACAACATTTATTCTTAATTCATAAAGTTCACGAAGATTTTTGAAAACCAAAAACGAAGAACAAAAATTTTAGGTTATGTTTTCAGGTTTGTGAACCCCTCGATCGATTTGTCATGAATAAGTGTACCCCTTTAGGAAACCCGTAAAACGTGTTATTTTTGCTCTATCTCGCTTCCTTTACGAGATATAGCGGTTTTTATGTTTTTTTGAGGTGAGGTTGACATTTTGCATGGTAATAAATGGATTTAGAATGCAGTGTCATTAAGTTGTGAGCTACCCTGAAAGTAGCAGCTAGATCGCCAATCGGGAAGTGATCGAAGTTTGTGTTGCAAGATTCAACCCGGAAGGACAGACAGACAAACATGAAAAGGACTTACTACAAAAGCCTCCAGCACCAAGCACTTAAGTTATTATTATTATTATTAATATCAGCCTGAGCCTTCCCATTGTAGGGCAAAGGCCTCTTAAGTAATAATTATAATAAAACAAGGAGTTCTTATAATATAATTTATTTAATTATTTATCCCCAAAATAGTATTTTTTAAATGAATCTCCGATCGCAAGAGATATTTTTTCTTGACAGTTATATATAATTTATCTCCAAAATAGTAAATTTTAAATAAATCTCCGATCGCAAGAGCTATTTTTTCCGAATGTACTTCGTGAAAACATAACTAGAATAATCGCAAAGTTGGCTCGCCGTTCTGCAATCGACGTAACCATAACTCGACCTGGTAAAACGCGCTGTTCCAACGCCTCGTGTTAGAAAGACGCCGATGAAACGAGAGTCGACGTGGCAAGAATCGACTTCAAAGGAGTATGAATAATAGGAACCATTCCATTTATTTGAGTATAGTTATACAGATTTCATACTATTATTTGCATATACACACGCTTATATATCGGAATACAATCTGCTTGTTCCTATTTCATCTAGAAATATTTAAATAACTGATGTTCGATACATGCTTACATTATTACATCTAAAAGTCTCAAACAGGTATATTTAGACCAAGCACATATTAAACATTTATTTAAAATTATAAAAATTTTGAAGCAGCATTCAAGTTACAATTTGGATGTAAGTGGGTATCGTGTTGTATAATATTATTAACACTCGTACAATACTATGTAATATTGTAAATAATGACACTAAGTAGGGCGTAAGCTGGGTGCAAAGACAATTACAGAGCCGACCTTACATAATTTTTTTTTTTAATAAGGATAATATGTAATGTGGCGTTTCGTTGTTGCTTCATCGATCGTGGTACAGTCGTCGCCAGCACGTTTGGGATTTCCAAGGGCATTGCATGAGGGAAGGCACATGCCGCTTCGAAACCCCAGCTCTACGGCGACTCATGTCTTCCATTCTCCGTCGTACAACCTTCAAGCTCGTTCCTTTGGTATGTGATATTGCGTACGGACGCGGACGGCTGACGACATCGGACAGCCACACACCATATATTTGTATAGAGACTTTTAACTATAATATGTGTGAAAAAATTGTGATTGTAAAGGTACAGTCAGCTGCATTGACATGTATAGTGTATACACTCCCAAGCTTTCACATTTATATTACTCTTAATTTTTCAAAGAAAAGCGCACGCAATCATTTTCATATAATTGTAGTCGTCTTACTTGTCAGAATTCTTGTCAGAAGCAGATTGCCTTTGCAAAATTAAGAGTAAAATATAAATCTGAAAGCTTGGAAGTGTATACATGTCTGTGCAGCTGACTGTACATTAGAGTTCTTGCTAGCTATATTCTTGGTAGGTATATGCTTAAGAGGACCTTACAATATCGCTAATTGTTCCATAGAATGCCAATCTTGTTAATTTATTTTATTAATACTAGAAAAACAAGATTTTTATTGAGATTATAAATATACTTAAAAGCTATCTGAATACTATTGCCCCTATACGGCTAGAAGGGGAATATTCCCCACGTCCTGGTGAACAACATTTATTCTTAATTCATAAAGTTCACGAAGATTTTTGAAAACCAAAAACGAAGAACAAAAATTTTAGGTTATGTTTTCAGGTTTGTGAACCCCTCGATCGATTTGTCATGAATAAGTGTACCCCTTTAGGAAACCCGTAAAACGTGTTATTTTTGCTCTATCTCGCTTCCTTTACGAGATATAGCGGTTTTTATGTTTTTTTGAGGTGAGGTTGACATTTTGCATGGTAATAAATGGATTTAGAATGCAGTGTCATTAAGTTGTGAGCTACCCTGAAAGTAGCAGCTAGATCGCCAATCGGGAAGTGATCGAAGTTTGTGTTGCAAGATTCAACCCGGAAGGACAGACAGACAAACATGAAAAGGACTTACTACAAAAGCCTCCAGCACCAAGCACTTAAGTTATTATTATTATTATTAATATCAGCCTGAGCCTTCCCATTGTAGGGCAAAGGCCTCTTAAGTAATAATTATAATAAAACAAGGAGTTCTTATAATATAATTTATTTAATTATTTATCCCCAAAATAGTATTTTTTAAATGAATCTCCGATCGCAAGAGATATTTTTTCTTGACAGTTATATATAATTTATCTCCAAAATAGTAAATTTTAAATAAATCTCCGATCGCAAGAGCTATTTTTTCCGAATGTACTTCGTGAAAACATAACTAGAATAATCGCAAAGTTGGCTCGCCGTTCTGCAATCGACGTAACCATAACTCGACCTGGTAAAACGCGCTGTTCCAACGCCTCGTGTTAGAAAGACGCCGATGAAACGAGAGTCGACGTGGCAAGAATCGACTTCAAAGGAGTATGAATAATAGGAACCATTCCATTTATTTGAGTATAGTTATACAGATTTCATACTATTATTTGCATATACACACGCTTATATATCGGAATACAATCTGCTTGTTCCTATTTCATCTAGAAATATTTAAATAACTGATGTTCGATACATGCTTACATTATTACATCTAAAAGTCTCAAACAGGTATATTTAGACCAAGCACATATTAAACATTTATTTAAAATTATAAAAATTTTGAAGCAGCATTCAAGTTACAATTTGGATGTAAGTGGGTATCGTGTTGTATAATATTATTAACACTCGTACAATACTATGTAATATTGTAAATAATGACACTAAGTAGGGCGTAAGCTGGGTGCAAAGACAATTACAGAGCCGACCTTAAATAATTTTTTTTTTTAATAAGGATAATATGTAATGTGGCGTTTCGTTGTTGCTTCATCGATCGTGGTACAGTCGTCGCCAGCACGTTTGGGATTTCCAAGGGCATTGCATGAGGGAAGGCACATGCCGCTTCGAAACCCCAGCTCTACGGCGACTCATGTCTTCCATTCTCCGTCGTACAACCTTCAAGCTCGTTCCTTTGGTATGTGATATTGCGTACGGACGCGGACGGCTGACGACATCGGACAGCCACACACCATATATTTGTATAGAGACTTTTAACTATAATATGTGTGAAAAAATTGTGATTGTAAAGGTACAGTCAGCTGCATTGACATGTATAGTGTATACACTCCCAAGCTTTCACATTTATATTACTCTTAATATGATGAAATTTCTATAGGACCAATCTGAAAGTATATTCTTACAACCAAAAAATATTCTTTCAAATCGGTTTATAAACATCAAATTTCTGATATAACAAACATACAAAAAAAACATTCAAAGTCTGTTGAAATTTTTTTTTTTGAAAATGTAGTTCCATAGCGGTGGAGGCATGCCCTTAGTGAAAAACAGTGCACAAATATGGTCTTGGGTTCGTGATCCATCACAATGCATGTCACAAACTGATCAGCGTTGAATAGACGCACGTCTCATCAGCAGACTTAATTAACAAGATTGGCATTCTATGGAACAATTAGCGATATTGTAAGGTCCTCTTAAGCATATACCTACCAAGAATATAGCTAGCAAGAACTCTAATGTACAGTCAGCTGCACAGACATGTATACACTTCCAAGCTTTCAGATTTATATTTTACTCTTAATTTTGCAAAGGCAATCTGCTTCTGACAAGAATTCTGACAAGTAAGACGACTACAATTATATGAAAATGATTGCGTGCGCTTTTCTTTGAAAAATTAAGAGTAATATAAATGTGAATGCTTGGGAGTGTATACATGTCTGTGCAGCTGACTGTACATAAAAACAATTCGTAGTAGTTACTTTAAGTGCAAACGCGTCGCCAACTTCAGCGACCGGTGGCTGGCGTCCGTGACAACAAAATGTATGAAAACTGATGGCGGATGCCGGCCACCGGCGTACAACTTAAGGTAGTTCCAAGTCAAAAACAATTTAAGAATAGGACGGACAAGTTTGAAAATATGAAGTACCAACATAAAAGATCTAGCATGTAGTATTGCTTTATCTATAATCTCGACCATAGACTGCTTCTACTATCTATAATGAATCAGCATCGGAAACCGCGCTCATAGTTTCATTGTGAAAGGTTGTAAACTATACTTCTAAGGCTTATAAAAACACTATATCTTCCATTGATAAGTTTGTTGATGTACGCTGGCATGGCCCACCGCGGCTTGGGACTTAGCAGGCCAGTAAGATATGAACACTGACCAGACCGCCAAGACCCTCACCGCGGATGGGACTCTTCACAATCTCGGTTCACGTTGCCTATAACCTAGGAGCCAAGATGTGCTGGTCGATGGCTGATTGATCACTTACTTGGAGTGAAATGAAATTTATTGGGGCTTGGTAGTTGACTGCCTGAAACAAAAGAGAAAGCTAGGATCAAATATGCAGATAACTTATTACGAGTAAAAGCAAGGTGAGGTCGCTAGTTCTATTGCCTCATTGCATTTGTAGCCTAGGACCGCAGAAGATAGAAAGAATCGCTTTTTTGTCTTTTAGTCCAATCATTTGGTAGTTTGGACTGAAGGGAGTTTCGAAAATGGTTAAGTATGTTTATGTATTTCGATGTGCTCTTTCAGAATTTCAACTTTGCAACCACATTTTTTTTTATTGCTCGCGCCGCCATATTGTAAATATTATGCAGTTTTTTGACACTATCTCCTTTCCGAGCCATTTCACGATAAAAACATATACACTTTAAAAAATTCTCGATTCGGCTGTATGTTGCATATAAGGGATTTGGTTCATATCTCCATTCGTCCGTTCTTACCTATGTATATCATAGGCATTTTGAGGATTATGTAGCGCTGCGCAGTAATTAGGCATACGCAAACAAAAATAAAAATCGTCACTTTCTGGTCAAGATATCTTTCTGATATTAATTTCAAAGTAATCTCACTACATAAATCTGAAATCTGAAAATTAATCTATACCGAAATTATTTTCAAAAATTGGTTTACATGATTTGGTTAACTATTACCTACAGCAGAAAAAAAAGCCCGAAAACTGCTCTATAAAAACATAAATTTTCACTTTAGGTATAGGTGAACGAAACCGATTTACCTACTTATCAACTTGTTATAGTAAGTTGGTATGCTAATTATAATATCTATATGTGATGAATAGTTTTTTTTTAAGTCAAAATATATATATTTTCTTTCTTATTTTTTTTCTTTCTTGTTCTTATTTATGCCTCTTAATTATCCGAGAGGATTCGCCAGTTGTGTTTTGTTTTTTTTACAATGCATGTACGCGCAATACCCGCGAGAGACGCCTCATGCTACTGACACTCGCTATAAAAAACCTAGCACAATACGCGCGTATAGGTACACGCGATCGGCTTTTGAAGTTTCGCGAGTACCAATCCGCCCGTATACACGCGACAAAACTACGCTTTTCTGAAACCACACTTCGATCATGTCGCGACATAAACTTAAAATGAGGAATGCAAGCAACCTTAGTTACTAAGGTTACAGAAAACAGGTAATGCGACCCCAAAATCTCAGATACCATCGACCACATTTTATTCAGCAAACGCTACCATTAGTACCTCTCTGAAACAATGGCCGATGTATTTAAATAATATCATTTAACAAAAGCGCAGGCATGCCGAAGTCTTGTTATCATTAAAACGGAGCAGCATGTATCTGATGCATTATTTATGGGCCGATATAACGGGGAGGGTAATCTGTATTCTAGGAAGTAGCATCTTCGCGGCAACAAAGAAACTATTGTACTTGGATTCCGAATAATTTATTCAGCAAATAAGCTCGGCCACGAATTTACATGTCAATTGAATGCGGCGTAGTTCGCTTAGATTTTCCAAGGGGTTTGCTTTGATAAAATTAGAAAAGTACCTAAATGTGTAAACCTAGTGTACCTAAATATGATATTAATAGGTAAGTATAAAAAAACGAGCAAGACTTATACTGTAGTATAGGTATTCGCTATGAAATTAGAAATTTAAATTTGGAAGGAATGTAATAACTTTATTTTTCTGAGGTTGGTACCATCTGACGGCTAACTTCCTGTTACACACTTCCGTCCCATTTTCTCGAAATCATTCCCACAAATGGACAGAGAGTGAGAGGAAAGATGTTTCACATCAAAAATCTTTGCCAGCGAAATAACAAATTACTGGTTTATTAGGTAGGCACCTCTATAATTATTAACTGTAGGTACCTAGTTAATAACAATAATAACAGAGATCCCTATGTATTTTGAGGTAAACTTAGTACTCAAGTAGGTACCTACTTACTACGTTTTTGAAAAGTAAATCTTCGAACAAGATACGACGATAAGTCGGAAGGTTTAATTTAAACGAAGACCCATTATATTATCAATCAACATTTCTCAAGCATCTCGATCTCTTAATACTAGTGAAGCAGTTTAACTGAATACGAAGCTTCGGCCAAATCATCGGTTTTTTTATTATATGTTTTTTTTTTAATATTAAAAATAGGCTAAAGTTTGACAACGACTAGCCTCAAGAGAAACGATGTCGTATGCCTATATGAAAAGCTTACTTATAAGATGTTTGTTGATAAATTAAATTAAGTATTTGATAAGTTCGTACCAAATCCTGAAGCCTAATTCACTAAGCTGTCATCGAATTATTCCCGTCTGTCACTCTGCTCTGTCCCCCTAGGATGACAGATGGGACCAAAAAATTATAGCTGTCCCCCCGTTGAACATAAAAATCAATTGGTGTACGACCGGGTTCAAACTCACGATCTTCGGATCGAAAGTCGAGGCACCCCAACTCGGCCAATACGGCTTTTACGTCTACCGAAGGAAAACCGAAGGGAAACCGAAGCTTTGACCCATCCCGACTACAACTAGGCATTCGACGTGTCCAGGTCTTAGATAAGATTAGCAGATACACGAAGGCAGTCAGTCGATTGATCACGGTCGACTTATCTCGGTTGGCACCTGTGGCTTTCTATATCATTGCAGGAATAGATCAAAATCTTGCTTCCGATGCTTTCCATCATCATTTAAAGATGTTGAAAAGGTTAGATAATCCAATGGTAAATCTTTAAGGCTAATCCTCAAATCCAAATTCCATACAAAATGTTTCGGACACATACTCAAAAAGTACGCCGTATTATAGTAATTTCTTCACACTATTCGCTTCGTCCATGTTTTTTGATTTCGTCAACAAAAAAAGTTAAAGGTTCATACTTTAATTTTGATTTTACGGCGTACTTTTTGAGTATTTGTCCGAAACATTTTGTATGGAATTCGGATTTGAGGATTCCCCTTAAAACCAACCGTTTTTATAATACACTTGCTGAAGCTCGCAACTTCATTTGCATTGTAAATTAATAAAATTACTTTTCTTAGTGCGCGCCTAAACTTCTTGACGAATATATCCTACAAATCTCAAGTTTCTGCGTCTAGCGGTTTGGCCTGGGCGTATGTTTGTTACCTCAGAACTTTGTTGTTTATAAACCGATTTAAAACAAGTTTGGGAGGGTATACTTTCAGATTGGTTCTATAGAAATTTCATCAATATCGGTTAATTAGTTTAGGTAGATAATTGATTGATTCAGGCGTTACTTTGCGGAAATCCATAAATATCAACAAATTATATAAATATATTTAGTAATAAATCCGCTTAATTTCAAAGTTTAAAGATACGACAGGTGTTTCGAAACGAGCTCGTTTCGGACTTTGGCGAGTCCACACCTCCTGATGATGCCTCATGTAGAGGCGAAACACGTGTCGTATCTTTAAACTTTGAAATTAAGCGGATTTATTACTAAATATATTTATATAATTTGTTGATAGTTTAGGTAGTTTTATATCAAAGTAACTAAAAAATATATGTTGTCGAAGTAAACGAAATTGCGTATTTTGCTTCCCTGTGACTTTTCAGTGTTTTGTAAAACTTGATTAAAATAGGTACCTAGTGAAGATATGATTGATAGGTATGTTCTGTGTTCCTGTTAAAAAGGTGCTATACTGTAGCTAGTATAATTACTGGGTTTTTGAGACTGACTACATATCAGAATGTTTCACAGTTTTGGTCACTGTTCACTTTTTGGTTCACTGTTTTGGTCATGGGTAGGCGTGATATCTAACCATCAAGTGTTAGTGAGTGCTAGCACGTCTCAACACTTCTTTACATAAAAAATGAAAGTAGAGATGGGGTAGAGTCACTAGAGAAGGGTAATAAATCGACTTCAGAGCACGATCAAATTGAAAACAAAACTAGACTTGTGATTATAGCCGCAAATTGGAAAAATAAATAATCGAATACTACATTGCAGAGACTCGATTTAACAAACTCACCTGGTTTATTTACTAAGGCCGGGAGCGTGGCATTACTTACATTGGAATAATGGATTCAGCACTCAATTCCAGTCACCATTGGGTTATAACAAATGTATCGGACATGGCTGGACCCTGTACATGGCATCAGTGGACAGAGTTGGAAGAAATTCATGAAAAAAGACAAATCGAGGCGACGAGCTTTCAGTCAGACGTTACGAGTACCTATATGTGGGTAAACTTAATTCCGCTACTCAGATTAACCCAGGAGTTTTACTAATTTCTACCAAATTGAATACCTTTTTATTAAATTTGTAGTACATTAGCTAACGCCCGCAATTTCGTTTGCGTTGCGAATTAACAAAAATACTTAGTACCTACGCGCTTGCACTTACTCGACGAATATACCCTCCAATTTTCTAGTCTGTATAATGATTTACCTTATTTACGGAATTAACCGATTAGTAATTTATTACTTTACTTTTGAACTCTCTTCAAAATCCTAACTCCGTCCACGCCACAACGAAACGGGATCACAGTAAGACGACGCGATGACAAAGGCATTTCTATTCGAATACCTACTGTCTGTATTCGAATAGAAAAGGCTGTTCAATTCGATTGTATCGATTTGCCGCGGGTAACAAAGAGACAGTTATTGTTCTCCGACTGAATGAATTGATTTACTTGTAGTCCGACCCGATTGTGAAATTGAATAAATCTTTCTGTCTCGTTTTTAATAAAAATGTCTCGACTGAATAATGTTATTTCCTTCTAAGTCGTGATAATGGCCTCTTGTGTATTCAACTTTATTTATTTGGGCTGGTTTTTCGAGGTGAAGCCATAGTTATAAGTCTTTTGTGTGAATAAATCATTTATTTATTTATTACTAGCTGACACCCACAACTTCGAATTAACAAAACTATATACATAGGTACGTAATTGAACGTGAATTTCATTGCAGTCGGTGCAGTAATGTCGACGTGATTCAATAATCCAGCGTTAATTTACAAGCTGCAAGCCAGCGAGTTTAACAGCTAGCGAGTGAGCGAGTGAGCTTTTGGGAAGGATTGTCAACTAGCAGATTGTAAAAAAGCCGATGACACGGGGCGAGTTTACAAGCTACTAGCGAACTCGCTGGCTTGTAGCTTTTAACTAGCCCTGTGTCATCGACGGATAGCAGCTAGTAGTTTCCGTTTAAGTAGGTAGGTACTTACAGTTTTTTTTTCATTTGAACCTATTCATTGTTCACCAAAAAATTTATTTTATCTCATTCCACCTCATTTCCGAGTTTTAATGACTGGGGAACCGCGGAGAGTGTAATCGTTGATCAGCGCTGAGGGCTGCCACGATGCCATCGCCTGTGAGTGTGCAGCTTCTAGACGCAAAATATTACATAGACATAAGAATAAGAAGACAGGGCGCGATGGCGCAAATTGGGGGAGACCTATGTCCAGCAGTAGACTGCGATAGACTGATGATGATGATACTGTGATTTGTATTTCAGTTTTGTATGAGCTACAGATTTAGGATGGTAGGTTAGTTTCCATCACAAGCTGTAAGTATGTAGAAGTTGATTTTAGGGGCTCACACTCTTGGGCTCATACTCATAACTGCTAACACTAGTGGCAAAACGAACTTACCATATAACTCTAAAAATAAACTTAATCCTGAACTCTTAGATACTAAGCTTTACCACGGAGGAAAAAAGTAGCTTTACTTACTTGGCTTAGTTGTTTTCGTATTAA
This sequence comes from Lobophora halterata, assembly GCA_932526365.1. Classification (NCBI taxonomy): domain Eukaryota; kingdom Metazoa; phylum Arthropoda; class Insecta; order Lepidoptera; family Geometridae; genus Lobophora; species Lobophora halterata. Next base: position 9,355,670 of record OW052012.1, read on the forward strand.
AACGTTTTTTCTTAAGTACCTTACGTTAATTAATCGTTAAACCACGAAAAGTGGTGAGCTCCTACGCACATCATAAATATCAACAGCATCAGCGAATGGCGCGAACTTTCCTATCTCATACGAGAAGATGATAAGCAAAGTTAATCGGTATTTAGCAAGTGCAATAACATTTTGAAACCAATCATTTTTGGAATGGTTCTTCGGCTAGCGGAAATGTCGCGTCTTGGAGAGTAATGTTCCTTGAATGATTTATCTAGGCCTCGGGCGGAGGTGCAGATTGGACCAATTCACCTGATGCCGCGATTCAGCACGAGTTCCAAGTAATTGCGGTCCAGGTGTTGATGGTTTCCATATTCTTAGAGTAGAATACTTCGGTATTTCTGACTTGATTTGTGTTCTTTACTATTTTCTTTTGCATTAGGTAGAGTTGGTAGAGCCCTATTCCAGTATGGTACCTACATATATCTTAAATGCGAAAGTTTGGATGGAACACGACTAAAGATTGAAGAAAAAAATTGCTATAATCGCAAATGATGCGAAACATCTGACATCTCACTTTGGTAATAAGCAAGATTTAAATTGAGAATGATTCTATTTACTTCATTTTTCTGAGGTTGGTGCAATCTCACAAACAACTTTCTGGTACACACTTCCGTTCCATTTTCACAAAATTACTCCCTTACGAAATTATTAGTGCAAATTGACAGAAGGCGAGAGGAAAAATGTCATGTATCAAAAATGTGTTACATATCACTCGTGAGAATTCGCGGGCATCGGCTTATATGGAAATATAAGTACCTAATAATACATGTATTATGTACTTATCTATTTGCGGTGAAGTGTGTGAGACCAACATTAGTTTTAAGACCTTCGATGTAACCATACTTTAGGCAATATAAATGAAATAGAAATAAAATAAATAAGTGGAATACGAGTCTGTCGTCATACTGATAGACGCAAGCGCATGGCCTGAGGTATTCTTTATTCAAATGACGTAAAGCTGAGTTCACACCAGACAGTGTGTCTGTGTGGGCGGGGCAAGTGACGTCCAGTGACAAGTGACTGCCTCGTGTGGGCACGACAGAGTGACTGATACGCCAAAATTTGAATATGGAAATACGTCGGTACTCGGTACCGATAATTTCTGTATTATTGACGTGGATTTACTTCCACTTTGGGCTTAGTAGTGATTCTTAGGAAATACCATAGTGAGCCAAAGTTAGACTCGACTGACTAGTAGGTACGTACAGTCAGCTGCACAGACAAGTTTACACCCCCAAGCATTAATAATATTCTTAATTTTGCAAAGAAAAGTGCACACAAGTATTTTTAATATAATGTAGTCATTTTACTTGTCAGAAGAAGAATGTCTTTGCAATATTAAGAGTATAATATTAAAGTCATAGCATCGGAGTGTATACTTACATGTCTGTGCAGCTGACTGTACATATAGGACATTAGGTACCATAGACATTAGTAAGCCTGAAACCTATATAAACTTTTAACAGTTATTCTGCAGTCTAAAATTGGACTGTGGTGGAACCAATAGTACATTGAGAATGCTCCAAAAACAAGGGAAACAAATTGGCTAATTTCTAGTACATATTGGTCCGATGCTAATTTTCGAAATAGAGAAGAAACAGCGCTAGTATAATATTTAAGTTAGGAAATACTAGGCTTTTTAATTTTTAATAAAACTTTATCCTAAAAAGTAAAAAAAATATTTGAAAATGGAGATATTTAATTTTATTGACATTTTTATGTCCTTTCTTACGACATCTTGGTTTGATACTGTCTATCTATAGGAATAACGTTATATGTTTATAACTAACGGATGATCATAAAATACTGAAAATAATTAAGAAGCTAATAGAAATCACATTCTACTTTTGGCGCTTGCAGAGCAACCTAAAGACTCATCAACAATTATCGTACAAGATATTCAATTGTTCTAACACAGGAGAGAGTTATTTCCAATTATTTAATTGAATCACTGAATCCCAAGACAAAGCGAGCGGGGGCGTTTGCCCGTTGGCTGGTACCCACGCGACATGTCTCTAATTAACTACAACGCAATTAATGCGCGACATGACACCGATTGTGTTGCTGACTGTACGGCCATATTTGCGAAAATGCTTGATAGTACAGTCGCCTGCACTAATAGGTCTACGAACCAAATTTTCTTATGTCACAGTGTCACAGTGCTAAATTTAATTAAAATGTACCTCTCACCGAAATCTCAAAAATTATATCATAATCAATATGTGTATTTAGTTAGTTGTGTAAATAAATGTATTTTTAACTTTGTGTTACAAAATGTTGTAATGTTACAACATTTTGTAACACAAAGTTAAAAATACACAACTAACAATCTTGAAAATATAGTATTCGCGTATATCTACGCGCGACAAGCCGCGTGAGACGCTTCATGCTACTGACACTCTCTAGAAAAAATCAAGCGTAAACGTGGTATACGCGTTCAGCTTTTGAAGTTTAGCGAGTACATAAAACACGCTAGGCTGAAACTGCACAAAGCGCGACAACCCTCGAACGAGTGACGCCACGGGTGTTTTACTAACTCGACACGAGAGACCGAACGCACGTGTGTCTAGTAACTACTAGTTGGTGAAACTCAAAATTAGTATCACTTATTATCTGGAAATGCCAAGATTTTTACGCATGTCTACATAGTGAAACTTTAATTAAATCACTTTTATGTTTCCGCCAACTCGATACATTCATAGTTATTTGATTATAACGGGTATTTATCGCGCTCACCTCGTATGTTTTTGTGTCCCGACGTTTCGACTGTATTGCAACAGCCAGCAATAATACACCACCAAGTATAATTGTTGTTGTCAACCCGTGACCACAGCTGTTGCAATACAGTCGAAACGTCGGGACACAAAAACATACGAGGTGAGCGCGATAAATACCCGTTATAATCAAATAACTATGTGTGATAATCGCCTACGAAAAACTATCGATACATTTAGTTTTTTTTTCAAAAAGTGTACTGTTGATTTAAAATCATCATTAATAATTCAATTAATTCCATAATTACATTATTAATTAATTAATATGTGGCCCAATTGTTTCCTTTTGTAAATTTTATAATATACCTATATATAGATTGTAGTAGTTATTCAATTATAATTTCAAAGAGGCGGTTTTATGAAAAAGCTGTCTCACTTTGACGCCACGCCCGTACATGCTCTGCAAAAAAAAACAAGAGCGGTGAATCCTCTCGGTTATATGTAGGTACGCTAGTTTGTAACCGCACTAAGGCATATTAGTGCAGTTGACTGTACGTTGGTCCATCTTTGGTATTGCAACTGGCAGGTACAGGGTTGTTGGCCAGATTTCTCTTCATCTTAACAATTGGTCGGAGAAATTATTTCCTTGTAGTTTCGTTTAGACTCGGTATAGTATGATAGTCAACCCTCGTTTTGTTATAGATTTGTAAATAATATAATTTAAAAGAATAGTGAAAAATGCTCAAACGAATCTTGTTTTAAAAATAAAAACCTTAATATATCTATGCAGTTTAATTTTTTATCAACTCTGGTCTCGGCTCTTGATACTCTTTTTAGCATTTGTCGCAATTCCCTATTTCGTATATATTTTTTTAGGATTTAGACATCCAAGGTCTATTGAAAAATTCACCCTGCAGAAAGTTTATAATTAGTTTTAAGCATAGTAAAACTTTTTCCTCAAAAGCCTTAGATACAGCCAAAGGGTACCCGAAGGATTTTAGCTTAACTACTACAACTTTATAGTTATAGCCAGGGCCTTCCGAAGCAAGGATTCTCAAAAGGATATACTTAGAATAGAATAGAATAGAATACATTTTTATTTTGTACCAAATCACACATTTAAAGCAAAAGAGAAACGGCTTCGATGGTACGGGCACGTCCAGAGGCGCCCGGAGGACCATATGGTTAAGCTTGCCCTAAGTTTGCCAACGACGAAACGGGGACGTGGAAGACCACCCTCCACTTGGTTAACGACGGTTGATAAAGACCTGAAAGAAGCTCAACTCAACACGGACACTGCACAAAATCGTGCAGAGTGGAGAAAACGGACAAGGAAGGCCGACCCCAAGTAAATGGGATACACGGTCGAGGGATATATATACCAAATCACACATTTCACAGTTCACATAACATAGTAGGATATTACAATAATTGATACAAAAATGGTATCCACTCAGCATATGCTGCAGCAGCATAGAATGATGCTGAGCGCTGGTTTTCTGTGGAACCGAGTTTGAGTGTGTGCACAGATAAACCAGAGAAAACATTACTAAATATCCACAACCTGGTGATAACAAACATAATCAATTATCAAGCCAAAAAATCATTACTTATTAGGTATATGAATAAGTGATAACTTAATATATAAGTAAGGTATAACTTATAATTGCATTTATTATTATTGCTGCAGTTACCTATTATAATCAAGTGTGACACTTTATTACCATAGAGTCACGCTGGTCCTATTATTTTATTCTCATTAGGTAACAGTAACACTGTTACTTATTTAGGTGTTACTCGATGGGAACCCATCGTATATTCATATGTTTTTGGACATTTTATACTACAAAATACATATATTTTTATGTAGTTATTACAGATCTCGGCTAAATAATAATAAGAAACACAAAACAAACCTTGCTTGGACTGGACACGGCAAAAAGTTAACTGGTTACGACTTGGAAGACATTGTTATCCTAACTCTTTATTCCTGAAGAAGAAACGTTATTGACTGGACTTTGTATATACGATTTATAGGATCGTTACAGACAGCCCCTTCGGATTGTTCGCTCGTCAACCCGCAGTCACGACTCGCAGACTTACTCGCTGCACTTGTACCGACCATCTGTTGCATTTGTAGCGACATGGACTCAGCAAAACTCTTCTGTGTATCCATAGTTTACTTGGACTATGGATACAGGATTCTGTAAAATAGTATAGCACGACGTCACTTATTAACGTAACAAATTTCTTGATAAAGGTAAATAACAAAAGCGGGCATGAATGACACATTCACACGTGTGCTTATGTAGTGTCTGAAAGAAAGAGTGCGAATAAAAAAGCTGTGAATTAAAAATTAGGTTATATTTTTCTAAATATATACGATAAAAATTGGAAAACTGTTCCCGTTAGTCGTTTCCTTTGGCTTTGCATCAATAGGTACCAATCATTGATAATCATTTAAGTTTCATTCATCGTTTGGCTAATCCTGGCTCGAGCCAGCTCGCTGCAGTTCGGCTCGGGCGCCGCACTCATCCCGCTGTCACTCTGTCATTTTGTAGTAACCCAAAATTCTGACTGCACAGTTACAACGTATTACCCCTTCTGCATTGCCCATTTCAGTAATTTTGGTCATTAAATATTTGTGGTTTACTAGATTTTTCAAAATTACTAAACCGCTGAAATTTTGGCACAGTTTCCACCTGAAAAACTACCTTAGCTACTAGTATTTTACATCCTGATACCTTTCAATTTCAATTTCAATTTATTTATTTGTCTCAATTATGGTTAGTCAGGTCACACAGGTCTTATAATAAGTGAGTAAATAGTAGACTATTTTAAGGTAGTTTGTAAATAAAATCGTAGTGCAGTTGGGTGACTACCCTCCGTACTAGCAAGTACTAGTTCGCACTGTATGACGGACGGGCGTCGTTCCTCTTCCACACAACTCGATAAACTAGTGGTGTGCAAGTTTTATACAGAACTGATGCAAAATAGGACAAATGAAGTATTTAGAGTTAAATCTTCACTTATTAGGTACTAAGTAAGTTGTATTATTTTGTGTCGTATTTATAATTCTTAGGTTTAGATTATTATAATTAACTACTAACGTTACAAAACCAGTTTTAGGATATAATTAGGATTGTGAAGGTACTTATTGTAACTACCTAGATATTTTTATTTTACAGTCATATAATGGGCGAAGACATGTGCAACAGCTAGTGATCACAACAAAACTCTAAATCTATCTAAGTACGTACGTACCATGATACCTTGGTATCCATCATCCATGGTAGATAGAAGGTAAACCAACACTCTGCTCGCGGCGCGGGCACATCCGCCGAGCTTGAACTCTGTACCTCTGCCTACCTGCCTGCAGGTAACAGCTGCTCTGAAGTAGATAAATACCTTACCAAGACACATAGAATCATATATAAGGCCTAGATTTATCGATCATCAAAACTTCTGAACCACTGAAATTTGGCATGGATTCAGTTTATGTCACCTGGTGGACGAAGACGTGGGCAACAGCTAGTTAGAAGTATTAAAGTATACAAACACAATGTAGTACATTGAAAATGCGACCAAGAAAAGGGAGCCACATTAGCTAACTTCAAGTACATTTTGGTCCGATGCTAATTTTCGAAAAAGAGAAGTAATTGGGCTAAATAACTATTATATGTTAAAACTACTAGGATTTTTTATTGTCAATAAAACTACATCGTAAAAAGTAACAAACATTATTTGAAAATAGTGATATTTCATTTTTATTGACAGAGTGACTGAAAATTTTCGGTCCTATGTACCGCATCCATTTTGGTTTGGTACAGTCCATCTTGTTCTATAGGAACACAGTTATTCATCTATGAGTGAGCACAATAAAACTCTTACATCTTAGAAAGATGGTTTTTTTTTCTATTTAGCGATTTAGACTTGTAGTACGTTCAGTGCCTACACCAAGTAGTGTGAGTATACCTGTGGGCTTTGTAAGCACTGCGTAGATATGCGGCTTTGGTGACACTGCGACCGTTGTTGATCTATTGTGCTCGCCATGGTTCTACATACGTACGATGATACCTTGACGGTAGATAGATGGTAAACAAACGTGTAGCCCGCGGCACGAGCGTTTCCGCCGAGTATGAACTCTGTACGTCTACTTATTCGCCTGCAGGTAACAGGTGCACTGTTGATACTTGCATACATACATACTTGTTGATACTTATGATAAGATATTTTTGACGAGACAAGCTATAGGCATTCTCTTGATGAATCCGGGACGGCTGCAGTGCACGGGAAGGCACGCTCTGCAAGCGGAGCTCGGGGTCGGCGCAAGACTTCCCTGAGATGGGCCTCACAGCAATGTGCGTGAGGGACACTGGTACGAGTTCTTCGGAAAGCCCGGGTTTTTAGTCGCCTAGAGTACGACATTACCCTCCCCTAAGGACTGTGGGGGGTATCCATGAGGATTTCCCCGTGTAAAAAAAGGCGTTATTTTGATGGTACGAGTCTAAGCACTGTTCTGGTTTTGGTCGAGACCTAGATTCAAGACCATAGGTTACTATCTGGACGTATCATTAAAATAATCTAGACTCTAGATTTATTATAATCTAGGCTCTAGATTATTAAAATCTAGACTTTAGATTAGTTATTAAGGCCACATTGTATATTTTATGTTATTAATTTATTATTAGATTAAATTTGTAATATGTTTTTGACAATACGGACTACACTATTGCATTGGGTTTATCTGTAATAATATTTTTAAGAAGATTTCAATAAATACTACATACAAAAAAATAATAATAATTGTCTAAGCAAGATCAAAGCAGCAGGACACCTATTCAAATACTCTCTCAGAATAAAATAAAATACAATACACAGTATGCACAAAATTGTAGTTACTATCTAATCCAGTTAAGTGGAGGCTAATGCCGCTCGTGACAAGGCTGTATTTATACAGCGGCGCTATCTGGGCCTTAATGGGCAACCAGTAGAGCATGATTATCGACGTATTGGATGACTCCTGCACACCGTGTCTTTGGACTTTTCATAATAATAATCAAGGTTTTTCAAAAACATAGACAACCGACTTCAATCGGACTGTTCTAGTGACCGCAGGCACTACTGAAAAAGACATATTTTGTTCTTTTTAAGTTAGTAGGGTTAATTTTAAAACACGTATAAAATCCAAATTAAAGTATGAAACCTTTCACTTTTTTTGTTGACGAAATCAAAAGACATGGACGAAACGAATAGTGTGAAGAAATTACTATAATACGGCTTACTTTTTGAGTATTCGTCCGAAACATTTTGTATGGAATTCGGATTTGAGGATTAGCCTTAACACCAAAGTACTGAACCGATTTTCTATAGGACCAATCTGAAAGAATTTATCAAATTGGTATATGAACATCAAAGTTCTGAAAAAAAAATAAACCAATCAACCAAATTAAGAACCTCCTCCTTTTTTTAAGTCGGTTGGAAAGAATGAGAAAAAAAATTGTTAAACTTTATAGGCTTTTTATTTGTTATTAAAAATCTGTAAAGTTAAGGCTGAAAAAATCTGAAAGTCTGAAAAAGTGCATGTCTTTGTTTTCTATGTATGTATGTATTTGCAAAAAAATAAGTATTCTATCAGTTATCTAATGTTCGCAAGTTCTAACACTTCGCATCTTTGCAGAAGCAAATGTAAAGTAGCAGAAGACCGATATCTCTATCTGGTGCTTCTACGGTGCTTCGGTTAATTTTAACGGCCTTTGAGCGCTATAAATCTGTGGGTATCTTGCATTGTTGACTTACTATTATCATTTCAGCTGCTTATGGGTTAGACTTGTAACTTAACCCACTCTGCACAAGTTACCCTTTACTATCGCAAATCAGTAATCTGTTCATTAATGTGTTCCGGTTTGAAGGGCGCTGTAGCTACTGAACTTACCCAACTTTCAAATTTTGTGTTCAAAAAGTGGGCAAGCGTTGTAGCAGTATTGCACTGGACTATAAGTATCAAAGTCCTGTGTAACACACTGTTCTGGTAATATTTAGATAGGTGTGATCTCTTATCTCCAGGAGAGCGCCTAGGTCGTATCGTTACAAAGCCTACGTATCTACCTATAAATATGAATGATGGTAAAAATAAGTATGTTAGTTATTCTAGGTTATTGTTTGTCTTGTATTTAAAATAAAATATAATAGTAAAGCCTGCCTGATGATAAATGACACACAAATAATCCTTGCACAACGAAACAGCTAAATATCTTATGTCTTACAATTTATTTAGCGTGGCTACAAGGATCTGTCGATGCGGTATCAGATCTAGCCGATAGCGCGATCTCAGCGCGATAGCGTCTAGAACATTATGTTACCTAGGGTACCTAGGGCTGGCACCACAGAAGGTATTGAGAAAGAAAAAAACAGGTAAATCAGAAGACCGGATATCAATATCAAACGAAGCGGCTAAGGGCAGTTTCAGACAGTTCAGCAATTTTTTGTTGCGTGTATACGGCGTTTTGTTACTCGAAAAACTTCAAAAGTCCACCGCGTGATTATGCGCGTATACCGGCGTTTACGCTCGGTTTTTTAAAGCGAGTGTCAGTGGCATAAGGTGTCCCTCGCGGCTTGTCGCGCGTCGAGCGAAGAATCCACTCGGTAAATCCGCTAATCTGAAACCTCAGTTATGCCTAGATCACATGTACCGAGTATTCGGAAAAGACAGTAAAATGTTACTCGGCTGAGACAGTGAAAGCTTACGTCACTAGCTCAGCCGAGCACTCGTTGCTATGATACGTACCGAGTACTCAGTACGTGTGATCTAGGTATTACTGTGGCTGAATTCAATACGTGACACGCTGAAAGAAAATTTGGTGGCAAAAATTGAAAGAGTGACGGCAAAGCGACGCTGGTTCGAGTCTTGCGTTTGCGTTTTGTGGAAAAACCAAGATGTGAAGACGTTGAAGCAATGTGACGTGTGACACTAACAACATTTTTATAAAGACGCAAACTCGTTAAGATTATGGAAAAAGTGATACCGACTATTTTGCTATGGTCGGAAAAAGATTCAAAAAGCCGGACGCACGGCCTACAGATCTCGTTACAAAGAAACAGTATTATCGACGCGTAGGACTGTTGGTTTACGATTTGTGCCGAATGCGCGAGGTGCGACGCGAAATATGATTTTGTGAATGCTAAAATATTATTGGAATGCTACATTGAAAACAGATATTGATCTGGCTCGTGGAAAGTGTAACGCCACAAAATAAATAGAATGGAAATTTTACACAAATATTTTTATCCCCAAACTAAGCAGAGATTGTAATATGGAAACCACAAAACACACTCATAAACTAAAGCTAAGCATATTCATTTATCAACCAACATCAAAAAAGGAGGAATTTAACAATTCAGTTGAATACTATTTTTTTGTTCGAGTGAGTTTATACTTTTAGATTAGTCCCATACAAATTTTTCAAAATCGGTTTAATAGTTTAGGTTTAAAATTTTAAAATAACTGAAAAAAAAATCGTTGAAGTTAATAAAATTGCGTATTTCGCTTCACTGTAACTTTTCAGTGGTGCCTACGGTCATTGGAACAGTCCGATTGAAGTCGGTTCTTGTATGTTTTTATAAAACCTTAATTATTTCACTAAACATTTGCATTTCGCATACTAAATCTTCGCTGCAGTTTGTCCAAATGTTTCATCCAAATACATATTTCTACCAATATCAGGAGATTATAAAAAAAAAATATGACCAAACATACCTTATCCGAAAAGCCTTGAGCTCAGGTATATACTAATAATAGACCAACATATGCTTATGCTTTGCTTACTTAGCTTATGCTTATGGCTTTATTACTAACATTATACGTCTCTAAATTTCTCTTTGAACCCCATTGTTATTGCATTATTTATTATCAGGTACTTGCTATCTAATCTGCATCGGGGTCGCGGTCGAAAGCGATGCGATAGAGGAGCGATAGAGGGGCGATAGGAACACGCGTTTTACGTTCAGATATCGTGATAGGGTGCTATCAGAACTAGCGTTATCGAATTCCTTTGGCTCATTTGCATTAGAATCCCGGTTGAGGAATCGATTAATAAATCGAATAGGTTTGTATGGGGCCGTTCATTGATACGATTTTATAATTATTAGAGTACATAAGGAACCTATTTTTATAATTTCTATTTAAATAGTCTATTTGTCGGTCGCTGGATTCTTTTTTATCAGTTTAAAGTTATTGTTTGGCAGGGCCTAATTATATTCAGCTGCACGGGTCGCGCGGATCGGCCGGCGCAAAGTTGCGCCGGAACAGAATGAAAAGCTATGATCTGTATTTTTAGTGCACATTAATTACTTTTTAATGTACTCTAATACTATTACAATCTAGCCAAAGTAGGGCCAATGAGTAATTTAACTCTAACTTAGTTTTATAAACTAAAATATCAAGAAAGTATCCATTAGCACATTTCTTACAGTATCTAATTATTGGGAAGTAACGCCGTTATTTTGTTCTTCCTAAAGTAGCACCTGTGAGTAGCACTATCACTGTCACTGTCAAACACATACTTATTATTTCATGATGTAGTTAAGTTATCTATATTTATAAGTTATACATATTTTTTCATTCATTTCGAGACTGGTCCCAATCGACGGAAGAAAAATAATAAAATTAAATCGTTCCGGCGATTGGGACCGCGGTCCTAAACCTTGTGGTCCCAATCGACGGAAGCCTCAGATATTTAGAGCTCATTCGCACGAGAGATTTTTTAACGTGCGTTAAAAAACAGAACAAATGCATTTCCAAGTAGCTGTTCGCACGTCAGCGCATTTAATGCGTACTTGCACCAAACTATCAAAGTTCCTAAGCAATTACTTAACTCGCTTGACAGTTCTTAACGGTCTGAATTTGTACTGTTAAGAACTGGGAAGCAAGAAAAGTAATTGCTTAGGAGCTTTGACAGTTTGGTGCAAGTAGGCATAAGTAACTTAGCAAACGAAGGCATATCTGTCTAGCTCAGCTTTATAATAGGTAGAGGTAAATAAAATAAGAATTAAGATACAGAATGTTCCTACAAATTACAAAGTAATAAGATCGTGTCCGGATTATGTCAGGTCGGGAATGGAAGCTGCGAACACGATCACGCGGGCTACCTAACTAATATTCTAATATCAATAAATAACTACTTAATCGGAGCTCGTTGGAGGCACAGAGTAATTAACACTAAAGATTTTTATTTCGTAACAATACTATAACACTATAAATTACAAAAGGTTTTTGTATAACAGACTTAAATAATCTACTTACCTAATAACAATAACATACAAAAATACATCGATGTACTTTTATCGATGTAAAGATAATATTATGTTGCAAAAGATTGATTTAGACTAGGTAGGTAGGTCACAATAATATTATTTCAATGAAATAATGAGCTTACATTTTTGCAAGAACGCTAACTCCCACCCTAGGATAACCTGTGTTGTGGGTAGTTAGTCTCTTTCGTCGAGAATTGATAACAATAACAATTTGAGAGTGCGTGGCGCGCTGATGCACGCACGGTAAAAGAGAGTGCGACAGATAGATACATATTAATTAAACTTTTACATATAAATTATTTTTGCAATCTTTGTTTATTTAATTGTAGTGTGTGTGTATATGTATGTATTTATATATATATTATGTTAATAATTGAACTAAAACTGATTGTATAGCCTTATATAAGTACACACACACTTCTCCTGTCACTAGTTCTTTCAAACCAATGCGGTGAAAGGATTTTGTTGTGCGCCTCGAAGTGGCTCCTTTTGTGCACTTATCTCATGTTTTTTTTACACACACACATTATGACAGGGATGGTTGAGTGACAAGTGTGTTGGACTGCCACGCCATTGTCGCGGGTTCGATTCCCACTTTAGGACAAACTTAATTTGTGTGATGAACATCGGTGTGTGTCCTGAGTATGGGTGTTTTCTATGTATGTATATATTTAAAAAAAGTAAACAAGTATTGCATCAGTTATCTGCCTCCCATAGTATTAAATAAATATTTTGGACTTTTCACACAACGCCATCTAGTCCCAAACTAAGCATAGCTTGAATTATGCTGGTTCCCATATATTGCTAATGGAATACTTAAAAATTTACTTTTTTTTAGTTAATACATACATAGAACACGTAGAAAACACCCACGCTCAGGACAAACACCGATTTTATTTGTTCATCACACAAATGTATGTATTGAAGCGGAAATCGAACCCGCCACACCGGCGTGGCAGTCTAACACACTTTCCACTCGACCAATCGTGTCATCAAGAACCATAGAATAACGGTGTTCGTATCAAACATCAAGATAAATAGTTTCAAAGCAAGATAGAGTCGTAAAGCATGACAAAATTTCAGACATAGACGAATTTATTAACAACAGGCTGACCCCTGCAACTTCATTTGCATTGTAAATTAGCGAAATTCTATTCTTAGTACGCGCCTACTCTACTTGACGAATATACCCTCCAAATTTCAGGTCTTTTTGTTCAGTGGTTTGGCCTTTGCGTTGTCTGTCATTCAGTCAGTCAGGAACAAGCCTTTTGAATATATTGATGAAAAAGCATAGTTATTTACATTGTTATTTTTCACTAGCGCTGTTACTTCACAAGTTTCCAAATTTAGCATCGGGTCAAAACGAATTAGAAATTGCATAAATTGACTAGGTTTATTTGGCACGTTTTGAATGTACTAAGGTATGATTCTATGCTTTCATATTTCTCTGCTTTAACCTAGCCCACATGGCTGAAAAATTAACTTAAAATCTACACCTAAAACTTCGAGAATCTAGCCAAAGATGTTAATGCAAGGCGTACCCCTCTGTTGGCCATATAAGCTTCTCGGCCATTCACGTTAAATAAAACTATACGCTGTATTTGATAACTGCATATTTTAATATGGTGTGCGAGATTATTATAGTGTGCGTTTACATGAATAAGATTTTGTTAGGCGCGAGTGCAATGCGTAACCTCGTCCTCCGTAAAAAATGGCAGAAATTTATGTTTGCAGATTCTGACGTATAACGTCTCAATTGATTGATTCAGGCGTTACTTTGCGGAAATCCATAAATATCAACAAATTATATAAATATCGACGCTTGAAAGGCAATAATTACCAAGCGACATGTTGGCAACTTTACAGGAGAGCGTTTTAAAGTTTTTTTTTTTGGAAAAAAAATCGTCATAAATCGCCTATTAGTCGTAGTCACTTGATTCCAACGAGTTTTAAATGTAGTTTAAACGCTTTATAAACTGGCATTTAAAGATTATCCATTTTCTCAATACTTTAAGAAATAGTGTCGGTTAGTAAAATATTTATCAAAATCACAAACAGGTAAAAACTACTTACCGACAAGTTTTTTTTTTATAAAACATGTAAAATTAACTAATTCCTAGTAGTTTATAATTGTGTTTGAAGCAAAATGATACATCCAGATCTAAAGTATGTTTGACACATAGGTAAAATGATCTAAATAAAAACCAAAAAAACTTTTCTGTCAAGCAATTTCAACCAAATTACAAATTAAATGAGATATGTGTAGGACTTTTTTGAACAAGTAACAAAACAATTAGGTTTTAGTACACAAAATTAACAATATCGCCGAACTTGCTCAACTTGCTGCACATACAGGCAACCTGAAAGAGCTTTATAACTACTACTTTATAACTATAACTTTATGTGATAAGGTCACGAATACCCTAGCAGGATAAATAAACTTCAGAAAAGTACCCATCCGTGACAAAGAAGGCAAACCTTTAGCTATTCCTTCAGCTCGATTGAATTGATGGCACGAGCATTTCCAGGAAGTATTCAACCAGGGATCTTCTGAGGTACCAATAGACCCAACAATACCAGCGATGCCGCCTCACTTATCTAAGATGCTAGAAATAAGTGGTGATACCCCTTCTAAAGACGAAGTCGCAAGGCCATTATTGCACTAAAACCAGGTAAAGCCCCCGGAATCGACCTGATCTTACAACAGCCGTCAAATGTCTAACACCATTACTGGCCAAGGTCTGGGATACTGAAACTCTACCCAATGACTGAAACACGGGGCTTCTTGTTACTGTACCGAGAAAAGGTGACATAAGCCAGTGCAGTAACTGGAGAGGCATCGCACTTCTCTCTATACCATCGAAGGTTCATTGTCGGGTAGTATTGCATCGACTATCCAAGGTAATAGATCCACTACTTCGCAACGAACAGGCAGGGTTCCGGTGGTTAGCACGCTCCTGCACCGATCAGATAAACACACTGTGCATCATTGTAGAACAGGTATCAGAATGGCAAAGAGAGATGAATCTTATCTTTGTAGATTTCGAAAAAGCTTTTGACACTCTTCAATTGAATAGTATCTGGGCGCGTCTATACACTCTAGAAGTACCGCCAAAGATAATCAAAGTAATCCAAGCTATGTATGCAAAGTATACCTGTAAAGTGAGCCATGAAGGGCTGGTCTCTGACAACATCATTGTGCAAGCAGGTGTATGCCAGGGCTGCCTCCTCTCACCTTTGCGGTCCCCTGTGGTATTGGATAGGGTGCTGGAGCGTCTCAACAAGACAGACGCCGCGGAATTGAATGGGGACTCACGGAAGAACTAGATGACCTAGACTATGTCGATGATCTTTGTATTTTCAGCCAAGGACGCGCAGACAAACAAGCCAAACTAGATGACCTCAGAAAAGAAGCAGCAACCACAGGACTTAAAATTAATATAGGCAAAACTAAGGAGATGAGACCCGGCGGCGTAAGCAACAAAACGCCTTTGTTGATTGGCCAGGAACAGGTGGAGCAGGTCCATCAATCCGTCTACCTTTGGTGTACGGTATCTGAATTTGGTGGCACCGAACAGGATATAGAATCGCCAAAGCCGAAGGAGCCTTTGCACAGTTGCGCCCGACATAGCAGTCACGGAAACTGACCAATAGAGTGAAGCTCAAGATATTCCGGTCCAATGTCAAAACCGTTCTGATAACCATACGAGGCGTGGAAAGTAACGAAAGACCTCACGCGTAAGATCCAGGTTTTCATAAACTGGTGCCTTCGATAGATTCTTGGGATCTTTTGGCCGGACAAAATGACCAACGTCGACCTGTAAGACAAGTGCCATGAATCGCCCATGGATTCACAGATAAAGTGTTGTAAATAGAAATCGGCCTCACGCTACGCAGAGCGCCCGACCATATCCCAAAACAAGCTCTAGATTGGAACCCGCAGGGCAAGAGAAAGCGTGGCCGTCCCAAGACTTGGCGAATATCGGTGGAGTCGGAGGTCAAAGCCATGGGTAAATCCTGGAGCGAAGTCAAACGTGAAGCTCAAGACAGATCACTGTGGACGCCCTCTGCCCCACTTGGGGGTCATAGGATATGCGGCAAGACACAAAATTAAAGATAAAAATGCGAAAAATCTCTCGCAAAGTGGATAGCTGATCTTATAAAGAACGTAGACTGTCATTGTTAATAAATAAGGCATTTTATTTTTATACATAGCATTTATTAGAAATTTCAAAATCAGTATACCTAGTTAATTAGATTAAATGCAATTTTTATGAAGAAAGTAATAGCTATTAAAACTACTGTTACATTAAATTAAATACTGGAATGGGTTTATGGTACCTATTCATAATTATTTATAGTACCTATTATTTCCAATGAAACAAAATTTAAATCAACCACATCAAGTATTATTTTTCAGCAATCTTGCGATCTTCAATATTTTGACCCCTAGGAATTAAGTTTTATTTTTAGTTGTTTCTATACGTTGCGATTGAGAGAATAAAATATTTATTTAACAACATAAGTTGTTACATTACCAAAGTCAAATTTCTGCTATCCACCCCGGCGTTTGACATAGCTAGCTGAATAATGTTATCTACTCTCGTATTCATAATTTAATTATTCTCGTATTATAAATTAAATCAATATAAAATGCGCATTAAAAAAGCTAATTTCATTAAATCTTTAAAATGCACTTACCGAGTATACAATCCAAGCTACGCGATGCACTATGTGCAATACGCGGGAGCACGCAGGTTGCCTATGCGACAAGACTTAATCATTATTTTGTTACCACAGCCACTAAAAATCTGCTTTACAGCGCGGATAAGCGACAAAACATATTAGAGACATAGGGGTAAGCTCTCTTTTATACATATTTCATATCAGAAATAGTTATCTAAGTAACAAAAACAGTAAAAAAAAATGGTAGGTAAAAAATTACCAAACGACAAAATATATCCTTTTTAGGCAGGTAAATATTACTACTTTACGTTGTTAAGTCCATTGCATTGAGGTTAAAAATACTAAATGAAAATTTATACATAATTAAGGTGGGTTAGAAAGTCTTTATTAACGAGAAAAAAAAATATTATTTCAGGTAAAATTTCATCAGTAATCTTTACGCCCTAGGTACCGCAAGGCAAAAAATACTTTATGTTCAAACGCATTATTTCGAATCTAGGCAAAAATTACTATGGACAAAAATTAAAGATCGAATAAATACTAAGTGAAAATTATTCATAAATCGCTAAAATTTTAGTCGCTTGGACGCCGAAAACTGTGAAAATGTGTATTTTTTTTAAATTACCAAGCGACACCAACTTCGTCCTAGAAACATGAGAGAGTTTTTTCTGATTCCAATGATATATATAACTCAATATCGCCCAAAATGTCGCTTGGTAATTTTTGCCTTTCAAGCGTCGATATATTAAGTAATAAATCCGCTTGATTTCTAAACAAAGGTTTTAATTAATTACTAAATATATACTAATTTTTTAATAATGGATTTATTACTAAATATATTTATATAATTTGTTGGTATAACGTCTCCTTTGGCTAGATTTTCGAAGCCTATAAACGAACTTTTAACTGGAAGCTGTGTCATAATTTACCCTGTTTGCTACATTATTATGATATAAGTAAGTTGACCACCCACCATGGTTAAAGAGAACTCTAATTTACCATAAACAGTTAACTTTATGTCCTGAAATTACACATGATATTAGTTGGCACCATTTATATACATACCGCTACCTATCGTTAATTTAGGGATTACTTGAAGTGTTTAGGGTCGAGCCGAATCTCACCCAATCACACGAGGGGAAGAGGAAATATCATGTAATTTTTTTTCTGCAAGGACTAGTTTAAAATAGCGAGAAAACTGGATTAAATTAGTTAAAATATTTGGAGTTAGTAGTTAGTTATAATTTTCTAGTTTGTTATTTATGCTATGGGTAGTTTAATTTTAACTAGAATACCTACCTAAATGTTTTGTCAAATGAAACAATTTTCTTTTTTTCAAACTTTTATAAATATCTATTTGTTGGTACATGAATTAATAGTTCTAGTCCTTACGTGTTACCGGGAACGCGTTATAAGTGTCCTGTATGATGTATTATGCAAATACGGAAATTACCTTGATCTAACGGCGAGCTAATGGCAAAGATTACTAAATCACAGGGTACTATGACGTTCAAAAAATAGGAAGAGAATTTCACAAAGCTAATAATAACTATAAAACCATCAGATTTTTTCCCATTAAAACCCTATGATATTCCCTTGATGGTTTGTAAACATATTTTGGTATGTATGACATAGGCTCTATTCTATGTGGTTCCCCGTATTACAATGTTCCTGGTCCACAAAATACATCACCAATTTTTAATTACAAAAAAAACTTAAATGGTCAAAAGGGGTGCTACGCTCTATCTGTGCAGTCAGAATTTTGGGTTTCTACAAAATGACAATGACCTAAAAAAACATATTGTTTTTAGTTTATTAAAACTGTTGTTAAAATAAAAAAATGAAAAAATTATAACCTCCTACTTTCGGTCAAGTTGGTTGAAAAAAAACTTAGACAGACTATCTAAGTAGGTGCCTACATTTGATAAGTATTTCTCCAAATGGTAGAGGTCGGGGCATAGATGCGGTGTATCATTAGCCACGTTCAGCTGGCTTCAGCCGCGGGCTACTCTTTGTTAACCAGATCCTCCTTGCAGCGATATTTCATCCTTCTATGTTATTATCCGAGCAAATGGGGAAATAGCGGGAGAATAGTTTTGCTATTTCGATAGATCGAGGTTAGAGTTGTGTATTTGTAAAACTGGATTAAAAACTAACCGATTTAAATGAAGAATATGTTCAACTATGTTCAAAGCCGGTAAATAAATTCACAGAGCGAATCTTACAGGCTTGCATAAAAGGCAAGGCAGCTCTAATAAAACTGAACTGATAAAATATTCATCCGAGTAAGTTTTCTTTGGTCATTTTACAGTAAAGATGAGGTTGATTAAAAAAGGTTTTTAAAAACTAGATCATTAAAATGCTAACCCCTAACAAGGATTTAAGTTCTCATCAGAACAAACGAAAAACAGCAAAGCCACTACTTACACTTGCCAACATCTTTAAATACAGCGTTTTCTTTTATTGCACAATTTATTAGCTAATGTATAAAATATACAATTTGAAACAGAAAAAAATCCGCTGAACTCGGACTTTATTTCTAAAGATATAAAGTTCAAAATAAACGAGAACTTTTTAATGGTTTTTCCGCATCCTGAAGCAATGCGAGAACCGTGTTAGGTGTTTTATAACGTCGACTTTAACAGACACATAAGGCAATTTACTCTTTGCATAGAAACGATGAAGCTGTTGGGGCGACTTTAAAAAACCTTGTAAATAACATGCCTAGGATTTCCAGCTTTGAGCCCAGGAGCCTGCAGCGCAGTTGTAGAGTTTTTAGAGTGTTAGACCATAACGCCTTGTCTTGCACTTTTATTACACATTTTACAGTCGTTCTCTTGTCGTTTTATTGATGTTTTGTGATCAATAACAGTTCCTTATAGTTCCTATTTCAAGGTTGTGTACAAAGGCATGGTTTGTAATTTGTATACGGAATATAGATTCATCAATATTATTTTCCTGAAGCATTGTTCAGCGCTTTTGTCATAAACTCCTGCTCTGCCTACAGAGCAGGAGTTTATGACACCTATAGGTACCTATACCTAATTGAAAAACGCTCTAAAAATCTTATTTCTCTTTTTAAAGATTCTAGAAG
This sequence comes from Lobophora halterata, assembly GCA_932526365.1. Lineage (NCBI taxonomy): Eukaryota > Metazoa > Arthropoda > Insecta > Lepidoptera > Geometridae > Lobophora > Lobophora halterata. The sequence continues at coordinate 9,375,518 of OW052012.1, forward strand.
CGATTTCGTTCTTGAGTGCGGTTTCAGATTAGCAGATTAATCGGGCGGATTCGACGCTTGTGTTTTGTTTTTTTGGAGCGTTATATTTATTTTTAATTTGCGCGCACATGCTACGTTTGTTCTCGTGTGTATACGCGGGACAAGCCGTGAGTGACGTGACACTCGCTAGAAAAAACCGAGTGTAAACGGTATACGCGAGACACGCTTTTGAAGTTTCGTGAGTACCAATACGCCCGTATAAGTATAGGTACGTATACGCGCGACAAAAATACTCTTATTTTTAGATTACCGCACTAACTCGCTGCAGTTTTATCTAAGTACGTCAGTAATATTAATTGATTGATGTACGATTTCTCTTTTTCGTATAATATAATATAATATAATATTTATATGTAGAAAAATATAGTTGAGTAAAAATTAATTCCAGAAAAAAGAAAAACAATACAGTGAATTTCATCAGCCGGAATTTGGATAAGAATCAATAAATTTTGCTAGATCTTTGCAGGTGTCGATTCTGGCGGGTGCGTGTCTGCAATGAATTTCAAATTTGTTCGATTTATAGATCCATGCAAATGGCGTCACGGCCGGTCAATTTATTCATTGGAAAATCTCAAATAGTGCAGAGAAAAGCAATGGACTGTAGGTAAAGCCGGAGTTGTAGTTAAAGTAAAAAAGCCGTGTGACAATCAAGTTACTGGGACCGAATTCAAAGACAAGATTAATCTTTTAATAGGTACAAGTATTGGATAAAGCGAGACTGTGAGCGGTCGTACCTTTTGAGTAGATGCAATTGCTCCTTCTTTTAGTCAAGCAGTTCAGTCATAGATCATCAGAAGACAGAAGTCATCAACTTGGTGTCCGTTTACAGTGGTTTCCGTTTCTCAGACTGACAGCCATCCGGCAAATCATATCCGCTCCTGAAACAAGAAGAGACACAAAATCACGTAAAAGTTTTGGGAAAAATTTCGCCAAACATCTTATAAAGCTTTTTATCGATAGTTTGAGTAGACAGAACAACAATGCTGTTTATTTTTGTGCTTCAAATCTTGTATAAACCAGTGGTCCGCCCTGAAATTAGAGCTTTCAAATATCCCCTAAACATACTATCTATTTATCTTTCAGAAAGCCGGACTTTGAACAACTCTTACGAGTTTTATTGTAATGCACGGTGTTAGCGATAAAATATATTTAATTTAATTTAATGGTTACATTACATTAGACTATTGGCTGAATACGAAACATTGTACCGACACCCACCATCTGAATAAAATTGTTAACATAATCGAACAGAGTAAAAGCTTACTGGGTGGGCCATCGTACTTATAAAAGCGAACGTTTAGTTCAGCTTAGAATCCTTTATAACATATTAAGTGGATTAATGAAATATTTTATCAAGCACTTTTCATCACTATGGACGTGATTGATTTTTATGGATTTGAGGACGTGGTGTCTGAGTGGATGAGGCCCTCACTTTGCTATCTGATGGTCGCGGGTTCGAATCCCGGTGGCAGTCATGCATAAATGGGTTTTTTCGGTCGAAAAATCTATTTGTATTTGTATTTGTATTTATTTATTTTAATCAGAACGGTCACAGACCACTTACACTAATTAATTGTTAATATACAGTTCTAGTTACAATTAAAACACATGTTCATAAAATAAAATAAAAAATCATTAAACAAACAAACAAAAGTAACTATGTATGCATCCCACGTTCTCGCAACGGTGAAGGAAAACATCGTGAGGAAACCGGCATGACGTAGAGCCTACAGTTCGAAAACATGTGTCGAGTGCACAAAAGGAGCCTCTTCGAGGCGCACTTGAAATCCTTTTACCACACTGGTTCGAAGGAACTATTGACACGATAAGAAGAAGAATCACTATAGGTACATCTTTTTTTTGTAAACAAGAGACAAGATCCATTTGGGGTCGAGACCCTAGGTCCATGGGGAATAGGAGCCTATCGCGTTTTCAAAATCTTGTCAGAGCGTCTCGTCGAAGCGACGCGTGATCAGAGGGCTGGCAGATATGTCGGCCAAAGAATAAGCCTAGCACAGAGGCTTTAACAATGAGGCAATGCAGCCAGTAACCTCGGTACGCTGCCATCGGGTATCGATTTGGAGCAGTTGAGCTACCTATAGATCGTTTGCAATGGTCTATGGGTGGCCAAATTGTTTCCTTTTGTAAATTTTGTAATATAGATTGTAGTAGTTAGCTTATACTGTTATAAAAAAAGAGACAAGATGAGTGCAAGATCACGCCTCCCAGAATAATGTTTGCCTGGCTGGAACGTTGGTGCAAAGCATAAAAAAAATTGTCACTCTTATTAATCGACGCCGCTGCTGGTTACAAGAAGGCTGGCTCATTTCTTCACGCAGAGATTGTCTTTGGTGATTCAGAGCGGGAATGCAGCAAGTATGCTTGGCAACATTTTATATGAACAAATTCTGTTTTATTTGAGTTTTATTATTGCTATTTAGGTGTTTATATAATTAGCATAGTTTTATTCAAGTAGGTTACATTTTTAATTATAATTTATAATAACAGTTATTTTTAAGTGTGAATAAATATGTATTCTTAATTAAAAAATGGGTTCTATAATGCATGCAGCAGATAATTTATCAGAGATCATAAACAATGTAGAGCGGTTTATTCAAATGGGGTCGTTTTGGTTGCACGCACGTGGCCGGTTTTTGTAGTTAATTTAAATCCTTGAAACCGATATCAATAAAATGCAAAATAAATTTCGCTGAAGCTGTCTGGATTGTATCAATATTCATGATATTCGACGATTGGGGTTAAAGTCCTAGTAAGAACTCATTTTACTATCAATAGAAATCTATTTACACAACTAACTACTAACTAAATGCTAAAATTAAATAAAAATAATGATTTAACCTATTTAAATTTACTTAAATTATAAATAATACACAAAATTAAGGTCACTGTCCACGGGCAAAGTACCCAAAAGTCTGGCGACGTTACCCCGTTGAATAGCGATACTAATTCTTTGACCGAAGTAAGCGCCAGCCCTTTGGTCTTTTGTCTATCAGTCGCTTTGCTACTCTCAAGCTTTCACATTTATATTACTCTTAATAATAATAATAAGTGCAGCATTTTCAAATTAATGTCATCATACTTGTCAGAATTATTTTCAAAAGAAGAACGTCTTTGCTAAATTAAGAGTATAATATAATTATTAAAGCTTGGGAGTGTTTACATGTCTCTGCAGCTGACTGTACATAGCGAAGAATATTAAAATATTAATTATGTTACTAAATGCGATAGAGTTTCGATTGGTGTTATCCCGAATGTATGTGTTTTGACAAAATGTAGGTGCATTCTCCGTTCTTTTTCTAGCGATACAGGACAAAATATTGTCGTGGTATTCCTGCGTTCATATCCTAGCAGACTGTTCTAGTGATCGAAACAACCACTAAAAAGTCACAGGGAAGCAAAATACTTTTCTAATTGGTTTATAATCAACTAATTTCTGAGGTAGGAACAACTGCCTCCTTTTTTGAAGTCGGTTGAAAATAAATACATACTTTCCTGAATATTTATCACTTTAGAATTCAATCATGAAATGATTATTGTCCTCACCGTTGTCCTATTAAACGTGGGTAATTCGAAACAGGCGTAGAAATAGCCATACAAGGCGACATTCAACCCGAACAATGCAGAAATCGCCGCGACAGAATCAGTTGTGTGGGCACATGAGCAAATAATGAACAGAGAGGAAACTGCAGTATTGTACTTTATTTACCGTAGCGTAAGGTATCTACGCTACGTACAGTGTACACTCTCTTTAGTATAAACTCAAAATAAAGAGGCAAAATGAATCCACTTAAAAAAAATCAGTTTGGTACTTTATGCAGATTTTATGGCTGTTTGTAAAAACGCAGATTAATCATTTCGTAAAAATAAATAAGATATATAGGTATTTGCCTTTTCTTTGTTTTTTTTTTGTATTTGACTACTCTCAAAGTGGACGAGCTCTATGGCAGTGGTATGGAAAAGGGCCTATTCGAGGCGCACTTGAGATCCTTTCACCACACTGGTTCGAAAAAACTAGTGACACCTTAAGATAAAAAAAACGTACTTTGCTTGGTATTGGTATGAGAACGCCTTGCTAGTCTCGCCACTCCAATAAGATAGATACTGATGATTCTACGAGTAAGAGCCTTTCAAAACCATTATTATCTTGTGTTTTTTCTTTGTCAGATTACAGTGGATGTTCTGTCTAATTTAATGTATTTTCGTGGCTGCGTCGTGGTCGCGACAATGAGCTGTAATGAAACAATTTAGCGACAATGCGCTCGCGCCGATCGCGATGATAATGGTGAACTATTGCTTTGTTATCTTGTGGTCTAACTTAATAACTTCTAGCGGGAAATGCTCTTGATATTTTCAGCATCGTAAAGATCTGGACAACTTGTGACCCATTTACGAGAGTCAGACTCTCGTTTCGAACTTCGGCGAGTCCACACCTCCTGATGATGCCTCGTGTAGAGGCGAAACACGTGTCGTATCTTTAAACTTTGGTTTTCTGTTCGTTGACTCTTTGGTTTATAATATAGTAATATGTACTAAAGTTCTAAACTAAAGTTAAGTTAATTAAAACCTTTGTTTAGAAATCAAGCGGATTTATTACTAAATATATTTATATAATTTGTTGATATTTATGGATTTCCGCAAAGTAACGCCTGAATCAATCAATTATTGTGACCCATTTTTTGACGAGAAAAGATCTCTTTTATTTTTTTAGTACATTATTTAGCATTTTTTTATCGGTGTTGTACATATGTTTGTATGTGTGATGACTCCATTTTCCGCAATTGGACTCGTTATTCGATCCTTTTTGCTTGAGTTGAGCATGTTACCTACCTGCTGCTGGCTACTAATGTGGCCAGCCGAACACCGTCCAGAAGCGCAGAAGATTCCTGGGCTCCTCACAGGCTTCGCAAAGCGACCTCAGGTGCCCGAGGGTTTCGCTGTTTGTATAGGTATTCAATGAAAAACACGATTGTATTATTTTTTCATTAAATGTTTAAAAAATAGTCAAAGTTTAAAAATTAAAGTGGTATACCTACCTATATATGAAAAAAAAATGGTTCTCTGTCAAGTTGGTTTACGGACGATAGTTTAACGTGACAACGTCAACAGCGCAACGGGACAATGAGCATTACCGGACAATGACGTCAACGTTTTCGTGCATGCAGCCGGCGTTCTTTGATTTATTAGACATAGTCAAGTCAAAAATATTCGTAAGTACTGTTTGATTTATACCTTTTGCTTGCTCTAACTAATGCCTTGCACCACCCACTACTCTGCATCTTGTGCGTGTATTTACGCAGTGATGCGGCCTATTGTGCGTTAGTTTGCGGTGTGCTAGGATTCTAGGCGTTATGAACATAATTTCGAGAGATATTTCAAGGAAGTCGACCAGTTATTTTATTAGTAGAACAATCTCCTGTATTGTATTGGGTTTCTATAAAATATAGCGAAATGTTTCTTCCACCATGAACAACGAAATAGAGAATAGGTACAGTCAGCTGCACAGACATGTATATGTCGTGGCCGGATCATTGAATTGGACATTTCATGAAGTGGCTGGCCATTTCATGAAATGGCCGTATTTCATGAAATGACCAATACCTGCTGGCCACATCATGAAATGGCCTGGCCAGATCAATGAATAGTCAGCGTTTAATGATATGAACAGCTAAACGCGTGGCCATTTCATGAAATGGCCAAATTGACGTTCACTAACGTTTGGTCACTTCATGAAAGGGCCAAGCATTATTGATCATATCGTAAAATAGTTCATTATCCACCGTTAGAGGCGCTGATATCGTTTTGTTTTTGTGATGCAACATGGCGACGGACAGTTATTCTGATAAAAAAGGGTGACCACGCAACGAAACTTGATGGACTGTTATTGGATTAAAAATATGACTTCATGGAAATGGAATGGAAAAACGAATGTACATGTTTCAAAAACTATATTTAAGTGTTTATGCCATCGGTTATCTGTATAATCTGGTATTATTATGATTACTATCTACCTGCGATGATTTTCTGTAATGAGGCTGAGCTCGTACACCCACACGCTCGCTTCGCTCGAGTGCAGGCACGCCAAAAAAAAATCTAATAACCTACCGTCTACCGTATTTTCTTTAGTCAGATTGTGGATCGATATCATGTAAACCCTACATTTATGATATGGCCAAACGTGGATGACCATATCATTAAACGTTGACGTTCGAACGATATGGCCAATATTAGCTGGCCATTTCATGAAATACGGCCACGACATATACAGTCCCAAGCTTTCACATTTATATTACTCTTCATTTTGCAAAGAAAAGTGCACGCAAGCATTTTCAAATTTATTGTAGTCATATTACTTAGCAGAATGTTTGTCAGGAGAATAATGTCCTAGAATAATGTTCGCAAAATTAAGAGTAATAATATAAATGTAAAAGCTTGGGACATGTCTGTGCAACAAACTGTACATGTAGAATACATACCTAATAGTATTTATTTTGGAATAGACAAGCGTTTGACCCCTTATCCAATGGTAAGTAATAATGTGCCCAGGTTGTAGCACACTTGCTTAATAAGAATTTATTCGAAAACTCTTGATTTTAAAACTCCAAGATAATAAGTTTGTCGGAAAAATACTCGTAGTGGTGTACGGATTTTTTTTTGTACGGAAGGAATACCAGTGTTACCACATCTAAACCATATTTATGCGCAAATAATTTGTTTATCTTAAAACCGCTGACTGTAAGTAGGTAGTATTATTGCTATTACAAGCATAGTATAAATCAGGGGTATTTGCATGCATTACAGAAAACAATATTTTGTAGATGCCTCGAGGGATCGATGGAAGATAGGTTCTTGTATAAATTTGAATGCGCTTTTTACCGTAAGACCCATTTTAACGTTGAGTTTGGTAATTTTTTTTTTATTTTCGGTTGAGTGAATCAATAATTACATATGTTAGTAAAAATATATTTCGTTGAAAAAAAATAATCTCAAAAGGATTGATGAACACGTTTTTACAATAGGGTTGGTTCGTAGAATGACTCAAGCAGGTGCTTGCTACCAAAATTGCCGTGGTAAGCGTTCGAAACTTATTTCGATTGAATTAAAAAATAGCCGTGGGAATATCTCCCTAATACGGCTCAATCGAATTGTAACCACAAATCAAACAGACAGGGCTCAATGTCCACTATTGTTTATCGCTTTCTGAGACGCGCGTCGTGTAAGTTGCCGCCTCCAGTAATACTTCATCATCGGCACAGAATTGTTTGAAAACAGTACTAACACTAATATTTTTATAACTAAAAACGCACGAAAGGAGCCTCTTCGAGGCGCACTTAAAATTCTTCCACCACACTGGTTCGAAAGAACTAGTGACACGATAAGAAGAAGACTAAAAACGCGTGACTTTGATACTTTTCCATATTTATAAATATTTAAGTAGGTAAGTATACTAAAGCGTCGATGACACAGAGCTAGTTTACAAGCTACAAGCCAGCTTGTTCGCTTGTAGCTTGTAAACTCGCCAAGTGTCATCGGTATTTTTACAATCTGCTTTTTGACAATGCTTCTCGAAAGCTAACTCGCTCACTCGCTAGCTTTTAAACTCGCTGGCTTGTAGCTTGTCAACTAGCCCTGTGTCATCGACGCTTTTGATAGATACGCAAGGACACGATGAAGTTAGACAAAGTAAAATCAAAGAATAAATGATTCTGATAAATATACTCTACATTAACAAATTAAGAATCTACTACATTATCTGGGTAGGAACTAAAAGGTTACCTATAGTAGTAGGCTTTTGCAAATCTTTATGTCTTTGAGTGAGGTACTATAAGATTAAAATGGTCAAAACATTAGGTAAAATATAAAAACATTTAAAATAAAAATGTAGCGAAGGTTATAGTTGCAGGGATTGTAACGTTTCATTTCACGTAGAAATTTCATACATTTTTTTACACTATAAATGTTAATGTTGGTAGGGATGGATTATTGTGTGTTTAACAATTACGTCCAAAATAATATATATAATTAGGCTGAAATTTGACATAGATGATGTGAAAAAGGGCATGGTACTTGTACCTACGCTACTTCTATCTCGATACCAGGAGGCAGAGTTCTTAATAAAATGTGTTTTATACATGACTATTTTACTAAAATCTTTTTATTCTTGTAAATTGTAACTTATCTTTGTGAGGTCTTGTTCCGCAATAATCAAATTATACCGTTGTACATAGTTGGTATGTTCAACTGAACGTAGCCTCCATAGCGTGATCTAAAGCCTTTTACGTCCCAACTCATCAGAACACCAACATACTCAGCCTCTTCAAATAATATTCCAATTCTAGATTATTCGTTTAGTACAAAGTAATAAGGTTTAAAACTCCTTGGTTAGTTGCACAGTGATGATTGTGAAGCTAAGATACCCCGTCATGTTGCGCTTTGCAGGACAAAGGGTTTGATTGTCTAGTTTCTTTGCTAGCTTAATTACGAATGTATACTGGATTGTTCGCATTGTGAAGTCAAATGTACAAACGCGTGTAACAAGTTATGCGTTCACTAGGTACATTCGTAAGTTTGTGTCGTTTTATTGCGAAATAAATGTCCCCTAGGGACAAACTTAGTAAGTTACTAGATGCCAGGATAGTCCTTAAAGAAAAAACTCCGGTGATATTTCACAAACACGACAGTGTCCGTCAGATCTTGTCAATCGAGTCTCATTAGAACCCATTAACGTCTAATATGATGAACATTTTATTATCCAATAATTCACCAAACGAGCAAAAAACTCAAAAAGAACCCGCATAAATAAAATATGGCACTGTAACTAGACGCAATATATTCCGCAAATGATGTATAACATGTATGAGAGTCGCACGCGTTGTCGTAACGAATGCTATCCCCTGAATATCAAGCACAGATTTGACTGATGTAGTCACGATCGAGACACGCGCTTCAACGTTTTTCAGAGACATGAGAGCCGAGGCAGTCGTTTGCATCGGCTTATGGCCGTCCGCGACCGTACCGTCATTAATTAATCCCATAACGGGCCGCGACTGGTTCCGCCGATTTTGAATGACAAAATTGCAGGCTTCGGATGATTAACGAATGATGTGATTGAAGCCTGAAATATTATTTAGTGATCGCTAACGATGTTGCATAGAACGGAACGTTTTTTCCGCGTTATCAAACATGGCGCTTGTTTCCCGCGCAAACCGCAGTTTTGTAGTGATCGCGCGTGTACTCGTAGTTCTGATTTCGAATAGATTACCGTGATTGGCTCGATGCAGGTGTTAGAGGTGTGGGCAGGTTGCGGGGTGCTAATAAAGGCGCCTACTACCGGACGTACCGACGCGCGTAAATGGCGATATGCGTTTTTGCCGAGCAATTGGCGAGTAGAAATCTTGTCAGGTGGCGTGAACGTGCCAAATCAATTGCAGAATGCTTACACACGCACGCAACCTCGAAAAAAAATGATGCATGCATAGCTATGGATAATTACATACTAGTCAGCGGTAGAGTTGTGAAACATGGCTAGGGAATCAAGCAGGGATGTGATTACGCGATACCTTCGACGACATGATTCACTGAACATGGTATAACACATAGACAAACGAACTGTTCATATGGTTAGGAAGCAAAATATAATATACCTATAAATGGGATGAATTGGGTATAATATGGCGATTTCACAGAAGTAGGTACCTATATTTTAAAGTCGATTCAGAGTGGCAAGTGCGTTGGACTGCTACGCCGAGTGTCGCGGGTTCGATTCCAGCTTCAGAATAAACATTTGTACATTAAACATTGATGTTTGTCCTGAGTCTTCGTGTTTTTTATGTATCCTGTGTATAATGGGAAGCAGATGACTGATAAAATACTTATATACTTTACATGTATGTACATGTAAAGTATATAAGTATGTATAATGGGAAGCAGATGACTGATAAAATACTTATATACTTTACATGTATGTACATGCTTCCTTACTACTACTGCTTCCCATTATACACAGGATACATAAAAAACACGAAGACTCAGGACAAACATCAATGTTTAATGTACAAATGTTTATTCTGAATTCATGATGTATTTACAAAAAAAAGTATAAGTATAAGTATTTTATCTGCTTCCCATAGTACAAGCTTGTTAAGTTTGGAACTTAATGGTTGTGTGAAATGTCCAAATATTATATCAACAAATTATATAAATATATTTAGTAATAAATCCGCTTAATTTCTAAACAAAGGTTTTAGTTAACTTAACTTTAGTTCAACTATACCAGAGAGTCAAATAACAGAAAACCAAAGTTTAAAGATACGACACGTGTTTCGCCTCTACACGAGGCATCATCAGGAGGTGTGGACTCGCCGAAGTTTGAAACGAGAGACAACACACCTCCTGATGATGCCTCGTGTAGAGGCGAAACACGTGTCGTATCTTTAAACTTTGGTTTTCTGTTATTTGACTCTTTGGTATAGTTGAACTAAAGTTAAGTTAATTAAAACCTTTGTTTAGAAATTAAACGGATTTATTACTAAATATATTTATATAATTTGTTGATATTTATGGATTTCCGCAAAGTAACGCCTGAATCAATCAATTATCTTTGTCCAAACATTATGTTTTTTGTTATTTATTTATTCAGAATTCATGATAAATTAAATATATATTAGACATGAAGAACGCGTTGAAGTCTTTTGTATGGAGAGATTGAGCAATGTAATTTGGACTAAATTGTTCGATGCCTTGTGACTTGTGATATCATGGCCACATATAGGTAGGTACTTTGACGGTAGAATTGCGTTTAAAGTTACTTTGTCGTTCATACTTTTTGCAATTACCACTCGAGATTATCTATTTCAATCAGTCAATTAACATGTTTTACTAAGTCTGCGCACTTGACTAATTTACTACTTCTGCTCTTAAAAAGGACATAGTAAAGAATTTTATGAGAGTTCCCTTAGAAAATCACCTAATTGAAACCCCTTACGCCTATCATAATAGGGTTCCAAATAGCATTAAAAAAACTTAGCTACTTTTTTACCGCATCAAATATTAATGATTTTATTTGATCATTATCATTGTTCCATCAATTAAATACAACACAGATACTCGTAAATCACGGAACTGAGAGGCATCATCGGTAATGAGTGAGATCTGATGGATGTTGACTTCGATAGGATCTGTATAAATAAATACGTTGTTTTTTAAGTAAAAGTAGAGTCGAGTTTATTAAATTAATGGATTAATAAAGTAAAATGATTTAGTCAATTGAGTTCCGTAAAAGCCTTTGATGAAAAGCAAATGTTTTTTTTGTATTTAAGGTATATTTGTCACTCAGAATATTTCTAAGATAAATAGAAACCTACCTTACTGCTGATAAGTGGTAATAGTCATAAATATCCAGTAGATTTTATAGATAAAAGAAAATAGGAGATACTTACTGCTTATTACTGTCAAATAATATTATACTCAAACAAATAATAAAAAAAACAGAAAATTTTGAAACTCATTTTTATTAAAAAAAAATTGTCCTGAAATCCCCTTGATTTTTTTTTTTAGGGGGTAAGGGTATGTAATAATATTATTTATTCTTTGGTCTCTAGCTACAGAGCATTTTATGCGTTTCTCATTTTTTTGACATAGTTTGATTTGTAACATCCTTCCTTTCCTTGCTTTCTGTCAATTTGTGGGAGAAATTTCGTGAAAATGGGACGAAAACGTGTACAGGAAGTTGACCGGCAGATGATACCAACCTCAAAAAATGAAATTAATAGAATCTTTCAAATTTGGCTATTGGAATGTTTATATGGTACTTATGCCTATCTATTTACTTATCTATAGAGTTATTGTTTGCCTATTTAGATCTCAGTTCGCAAAAATATAACTATTCAAAGTACTTTTTACTATCTCAAGATTAAAATTAACATAAACATGTACCTGTCACAATAAATAGAATAAATACTATTTACATAAAAGTAAAGAACATTCTAACGTATAAAATAGGCATTTTGTAATGTATCGATGGCTTTAGCCTAACTGTCCAATAGAGATGTTTTAGCATATCAAAGGAATACAGGGGCGGTTTATAGGCCATTCCTTCTGAACCCCGATTACATTAATGCTACTGTTATATTACACAATTTACAGACGGACAGCACGAGAATTTGTCCCTTACACAATACTCCCAGATTCAAACCCATAGTAACCAAGAAATAGTATATAGTTGTGATCAAGATCCATTAAAATGTCTCCACCATTAAAACTTCCCAATTCGTACACTCCGATAATAATTTATGCTAATTTATTCATATTTTATTTCCATACTTTGACTTCCAATTCGTACACTTTGGTCTTTAAGGTTCAAGTTCAAGGGGAATCCTCAAGGCAAATTTCCATGCAAAATGTTTCGGACAAATACTCAAAAAGTATTAGTAGTGTTAATTTTAAAACACGTATAAAATCTAAATTAAAGTATGAAACCTTACAATTTTTTGTTGACACAATCGGAAAACATAGACGAAACGAATAGTGTGTAAAAAATACTATAATACGGCGTACTTTTTGAGTATTTGTCCGAAACATTTTGTATGGAAATTTGTCTTGAGGAGGGTATAAAATGTTGCAGAGAACCATGTGAATCAAAGTCCTGTGCAGCACTGTTTTGGTTATGGGCTGGCGTGATCTCTAACCACCAGGAGAACGCCTAGCTCGTCTCGTCACTTTTTACAAAAAGTTTTGGCATGATTCATATACTAACATCATTTCATCCATCCAACTTTCTATTCATTCTCATACACCTTTCCAATTACTTATTATTTTTTTAGTTCCTTCGAACCAGTGTGGTGAAAGGATTTCAAGTGCGCCTCGAAAAGGCTCCTTTCATGCACTCGACACATGTTTTCGAACTTTAGGTTCTACGACATGCCGGTTTCCTTACAATGTTTTCTTTCACCGTTGCGAGAACGTGCGATGCATACATAGATTTTTTTCGACCGAAAAAACCCATTTACGCATGATTGCCACCGGGATTCGAACCCGCGACCATCAGATCGCAAGGCAAGGGCCTCATCCACTCGGCCACCACGTCTTCTCATCCACTCGGCCACCACGTCCTTTTTTTATAGACATGTCGATATTTGCGTCTTATAAATCTCGCGCTAACCCTTTCCAGCCATATGGTTTACTGAACTCTCAGTAGATATCTTGGGAAGTAAAACTAAGTACTTTATGCTCGCCTGTTCTTTATTTGCTCACAGTTGCAGTAGCTGGCACCATTTTAATATATAAAAACAATCATAATTTCTGAATGGTCCTTATTGAGCGTTCGGTAGTCGAAGTTGCTTTTAGAATCTAGACTTCTTAAATGTTACTTTAGCTACCGAAGTGTATGCAGGTGGTAAGTTTTATATTATAGATATTTAGCAACAACCTGACACAATTTATACTATCGTTGGGAGGCCTGCAGGATGCCATCTAGATGGGTACCAACACAGTGTTAGATAATCTACCGCAAAGCAGTATTATGTAAGCATTACTGTGTTCCAGTTTGAACATTCAATGAAAATTATAATTCATGTAAAATGCGAAAATCATTTTACGAAACCCATATTTTATTTAATTAATATCTACTAATATCCAGAGATTTGTAAATAAATTTAACATAAGAAGACCACTAGGGCATCGGTAGGTATAATTAGTAAAGCGAGCAGTGAAAGTCGATTAAAAAATTAAAAAAAACAAACGTTGATAACAAAATCGTTGTGATTTTTTTATATTTGCTTGCACTTAAGTTAAGTTATAGAGCCCGGTGACGCAGTAACGGCCATCTGCGGTCACCTTAAACGTCCATCCGAAAAAAAAAACAAAAGTTTTAAATAAAAATTTGTAAGTACTAAAAAATAAAATCTCTTACTAAACCACGAATAAGAGCTCTCTTATTCGTAGATTAGTTGGATACTTTTTCCGGACCGATCCGGTTTGATATGAATCTAATCTGCATCAGCCTCCGTAGAGGCTGCTAAGGATTGATGTCAAGCCGCGTCAAATCCTATCAAGCCCGCACTGAGACTGGACTATCCACATATTTCAACATCGGGCATGGTGCGCATCCAGCGGATAAATCCAACAGCGGATTCTGTAGAATGATCTGGTTTGAAGTTGTCGGAACCTTTATTAAAAAGAAGAGAAGAAGTATCCAACTAATCCACGCAAATAAGGAGCAACAGATGTGTGTTTTTGATTAATTTTAATTTATAACTTTCAAGTGTAAGCATTAATTAAAAAAAAAACACCTCTGTTTAAATCTCTTATCGAATTTGACTGCGATTTGCTAATTATGCCTACCGACCCCCTAGTTGTATTCTTTTCTAAAATTTATTTATAAATCTGTAGATAATACAATAAATAATTTTTATGCTAAGTACTATAGTCATTAACCAAACAGTATATTACAGCTGTTAATTGTCCCAAATAAAAAAAATAAAATTAGAATTGTAGTGTTTCAAAATAATGTTCACGAATATTCTGAGGCCATCTCTTTTATAGTTTTTATATTCATAAACAAGCACAGACAAAATAAGCAAGTTTTAGAAAAGTGTAGAGTGAATGGAGCCTCAAGTAGTTCGTCCGCTAACTGTTCACAGATCTTTTGCTTATCACAAGTAGATCTTGTGGACTGTACTTATGAGAAATGCGCGCAGCCTACAGGTCAAATATAATAATCTATACATCATACATTCTAGAGCGATAAGTCCTAGATAGTAATCTTCTAATCAGGTCGCAGAATACCACGGCTTATCTAAGAACTTTCAGTAATTTTATAAGTCCGTTTCGTTTATAAGTCGTGTTAATCTATAATCATATTTAAAGTTGTACATTTTTACTACTTTCACAGCTTATAGTGACAATAATGTTTAAAGTTTTTCAAGTATGTACTTAGTTACCATGTGATAAAACCTTAGGAACCTTTATTAATTTGAGAAATAAATACTATAATTAATTAAAAAGACTTTAGTTTTGACTGACTGACAGATAACTCACAGGTCAAACCACTGAACGTAGAGACTTGAAATTTGAGGGGTAGATAATATTCGTCAAGAAGGGTAAGCGTGTACTAAAAATATATGGCATTGTTGACTGGAAAAGTAACGCTTTTAAAGTAACGAGCCTTAATAGGCTCGAATTAGCAATTTTATCGTACGCGTCATCTAGTAGAATGCTGATTATGCCAAAAACTGGTATGTTTCAAAACGGACATCTTCGCAAACAATGTATTCAAAACACAATACATTGGCACAATACACTACGACTGGAACAGCAACGCCTTAAGCATTAAGGCTCACATCAGCGATTGTATCGTGCGTGCGCGTCATTAAATAGATGCTGATTATGCCATAAACTGGTATATTTCAAAACGGACATCTTCGCAAACAATATATTCAAAATAGACATTGGCACAATACACAACGACTAGAACAGCAACGCTTTAAGCATTAAGACTCACATGAGCGATTGTATCGTACGCGTCATCGAGTAGAATGCTGATTATGCCAAAAACTGGTTAGTTTCAAAACGGACATCGTTGCAAACAATGTATTCAAAACAGTCATTGGAATACTACGATTGGAACAGCAACGCCTTAAACATTAAGGCTCATATCAGCGATTGTATCGTGACATCTACTGATGCTATCTATTGAATACATCAGGGTGGTATGTTGGTATGCAAATTGTGGCAGTGTACCGTTTGAACTTGGACAAAAAAGCTTAAAGTGAATTGTTCAAATAAACAACATTTAGTTTGACAGAAATAATAAATAATAAATATTTTGGACCGTTCATACAACGCCATCTAGCCCCAAACTAAGCAGAATTTGTACTAAGGAAACCAGATAACTGATACGACTATATACCTAAATACCTTTTTTTTTGTAAATACATACATAGCATATATAGAAAACACCCAGACTCAGGTCAAACACCGATGTTCATCGCACAAGTACGGGAAGCGAGAATCGAACCCGCGTCACCGATGTGGCAGTCCAACACACTTGCCACTCAACCATTATCATTATATGATATTATTCAGTTATCGAAAATTATGTAGTTTTCGTCATTATATTTCTTTTTTTTATTAATTTTATGTTAATAATATATTAGTTTGTCGCAAATGTTTTTCTAATTGTGAGCAATTTTTAATTTATGTAACTTGTATAACCGTTTTAATTTAATAAATAAATACTAAAAGCAAATTTAAAATTTTAATAGAGGTCGTACTAGGTAGGAGGTTCAGATATAAAAGTTATAAGTATATATAGTACTATATATATATAAGGTATAAGTTCTGAGAAATTGGATTCTTGGTAGTCTTTTTTCGAAAATAGATTTTAAAAAAGACAGGAAATTTCGATGCATCACTCCTCAACCAAATCTCTTCCTATTTCAAACCTAAAAACTCCATCATCAGGTATTTTTCAAAATACTTTCTTATAAATGTACCAAGTTGCTATTTCCTGCGGTGTGGTGTAGCCCTTGTAAACGGTACCCGTACAGAATAATATATTGTGTGTTAATGTATTCGGATGTTGGTTAACGCGTCCGCCTGAATAATTGGATCGACGAGATCGAATCTTGCGATCTGCTACCGATACACGATCTCTACTTAAATCCAGCACTGGTTTTGACCACGTGCGTATGCAAATATAAAGTTCTTCTTTGTTCTTTTTAGTGTTGGAGAAGTTGAGCTACCTATAATAAAATATATTTTTTAAATACCAAAAAAATCTTTAATGTACACAAAGGGAAATTTGAAATTTTGAATTTCTACAAAATTGCAGAGTGACAGCGGAGTGAGTGCGGCGCCCGAGCCGAGCTTTTAAGTTGGCTCGAACTAGGTACTCGGGTTTTTTGGGTTCGAGAGCGGTCGGAGTGGGGGCTCCGGCCGCTCCTGTTTCGAATCCAGGGATGGCTGCAGTGCACTAGTGGCGTGCACTGCAAGCGGAACTTGGGGTTGGCGTAAGCCTTCCCAGGGACGGGCCTCAAGGGCAACGTGCGTGAGGGACACCGGTACGTGTTCTTTAAGATATCCCGGGGTGCCTCTAATGCGCAGAGGTCGGCCACCATGGGGTTTTAGTCGGTATGAGTCCGACATACCCCTCCGCCCTCCCCCAAGGGCGGTGGGCATCCATGAGGATTTCCCCAAGTAAAAAAAAAAAAAAAAAAGTTACCCGGGTTTGCAAAACGATCAATGTTGGGTACCGCCTGACGCAAATCCATAGGAAAATTACGGTAACCGTTATCCAATTTTGCTCAGTTGTCGCTTATGATGACATATCATTTTGGAAGGATTCTATTCATTTTTTTCTGAAGTTTAGACGGCTATCTTCCTGCTACACACTTCTGTTGCGTTTTAGAAAATCACTGCCACAAATTGATAGAAAGCGAGATAAAATATGTTAATTTAAATTCAACATCTCTCTCTTCTCTATTTTGTAATATATGTCTAAGTAATTTCAGTTGAAATTTAGAAAGAGCACATAGAAATTAATAAAATTATCCATTTTCAAAACTTCCAGATAACTTTCCAGTTAACACTACCAAATGATTGTAAGTCAGTCAGCTGCACAGACACCATACACTCCCAAGATTATTTTATTTTGATACTCTTGATTTTGTAAAGAAAAGTGCACGCAAGCATTTTCAAATTAATGTAGTAATCTTATTGGTCAGAAAAAGAATATCTGTGCAGCTGACTGTACACAGGTACCTACTACTTAGCGTAATCCCGTATCGGAATGCAGCTTCTTAACGAAATATCTCTATAACTTCGCGTTAAAGAATGCAGGGCGTTACTTAGCTCCGTCTATGCCATTATTTCTACTGCCTAAGTAAAGCAATCGACTCATGTTATTTGTTGAAATCACCTCTTGGATGTTTTCTTGGTATCCTATCTCTATCTAGATCTCATTTAAATATTGGGTTCAAATGTAAATGTAATGTATGGTTCAAATGATGCGGAGGGATGAATGCCATGTCACTAGGAGAGTGTTAGATATGAAAGTAGATGGATTTACGAGAAGAGGAAGAGCAAATAAAAGATGGATGGACTGTGTGAAAGAGGATATGAAAAAGCAGGCGTGAGTATAGAGATGACGGCTGATAGAGACAAATGGAAGAAGACATGGGAAGAAGAAGAATTGGGCCGACCCCACCTAAGTGTGGGATAAGGGCAGGGAGATGATGTTCAAATGGATTCTTAGTCTTACCCATACCTTCCAATAAGTGGTACCCAACCCATAGATTAATAATGGTGTTACTATAGAACACCAAGATACACAGTATCAAACCAAAACGGATGCGGAATAAATCACAAAAAAAAATCAGACATCCTCTCAATAAAAGTGAAATATCTATAGTATAGTATATCTATAGTATATAGTGATATTTAATGTACTACATTGTGATTATAATACTTGAATACTTCTGTGGTTGTACCCAATCTATATGTATACCTATACATATATGTCATAATAAGTCTGAGTTATCGACTTAAGGGGAATCCTCAAATCCGAATTCCATACAAAATGTTTCGGACAAATACTAAAAAAGTACGCCGTGTTATAGTAATTTCTTCACACTATTCGTTACGTCCATGTTTTTTAATTTCGTCAACAAAAAAATGAAAGGTTTCATGCTTTAATTTAGATTTTATACGTGTTTTAAAATTAACCCTACTAACTTAAAAACACGTATAAAATCTAAATTAAAGTATGAAAGCCTTCATTTTTTTTATTGACGAAATCAAAAAACATGGACGAAATGAATAGTGTGAAGAAATTACTATAATACGGCGTACTTTTTGAGTATTTGTCCGAAACATTTTGTATGGAATTCGGATTCGAGGATTACCTTTAAACGACAAAAAAATATATGTATATTGGCCTAGTTCTAGAAAGAATTTACATTGGAACTGTGCTAGGTCATATTTATTGAATTATATAACATTTGAAATTGAATTGAATTGCTAAACATACGCAAACACACGCCTCCGTAATGTTGCCAGCTACAGAACAAAATAAAAACTAATTAAGTCAGGATTATTTTATTCAATCACTGTTTTCTTACAAAAAGCGAGTATCAAACAGCAAATAGTGGCAGTGAGCTGGTTGTCCATCAAATTGTGATGAATTAGCCTTAGGCAAAGAGCTTCTATACTATGTATCTAGAGAGCTAACACGCCATTTTGTTTTATTTAAGGATTAAGAATTCTGAACCTTATAACTTGGAAATAAAGTTCTTTTTTAATTAAATCAAAATATAAGGATTCTATTGCTTGATAGAGATCCCCTCGTTAAGGAGTGTGTCTCGTTCACACAGTTGCCAGCATACAATTAAAATTACCATGGCCATAATTTTTGAAATAAGTGAGACAATTTTCGAAATTAGACGATTTGCTCTAAATATTATTCAGATTCATTTGAAAGGTTTAGTACAGTCGTTGTCATGTAGGTTAGGTACCTAACTGCCGAGAAAAATAATTACTGTTCGAAAGAAACAGTATTAAACCATTGAATCAGATATACCTCACTAGAATGCGTCGCACCGCCCTCTTTTTTGTTGATATTTTAATGCACCTATGTATAATATAATTTTAAAACAATAATGCAAAGTAACGTATGTATATAACATTGCTATCTTATTGAGCAGATTGAATTTTCCCTTGGTTGCTTGTTTATGTCTCAATGAAATATTCAAAGTTCAAAAATTATGGTCGCCCTACAGAACGAGACACACTCCTTACTAGTTCTAGCTCTTTCAGCTCGCAGTTTTCGTGTGAGTCGGCATTCTAGATACATAGTATACAAGTTCTTTGGCTTTAGGTACGTTGTGGCAGAATGACAGAATGACAGCTGCGCCGTCGACACTCCACAAATAAAAACATAATGACTATGACTCGCCATTGAAGTCAATGGTTTTAAATTAAAGTGATTTAATATCATCGTCAGGATTATGGCTTTTTGTAGTAAATTAATAATAATGTTTACAAATTCAGTTAATTACGAAGATTTTTATTCATAAAAATGTAAATAATGTTATGTAAAATAATAATCAAGAGCTTGCAAAAATATTCTACAACCGACTCAATTGACCTGTTAAGTGACCGTAAATACAATTAAAACTCACAGTAAAGTAAAAAATACGCAATTTCAATTAAAAAACTTAACTACTGACCCAATTTTAATAAATTTCTTACGTGATCAATCTGACAGTACCTATAATCCTTTAAACTAGTGACCGTAAACACTACTGAAAAGTCACAGGGAAGCAAAATACGCAATTTCGTTTACTTGGACGACGGTATTATGTTGATTTAAACTAAACTACTGAATAGTTTCTGATGTTCAAATCAGATGTAAACAACAAAGTTCTGAGGTAACAAATATAAAAATAAAATAACCAAATTGAGGACCTTTTCTTTTTTTAAGTCGGTTGAAAAATGAAATCAATAACAAGAATTCAGAAGTCGATTTATTGAATAATTTCTATCGGAATACGGATTGATAGAATATGTATGAATATCAAACTACACTTCTAGCTGTTAAACGGGTTATACTTAAATTCAAATCACAATCGAGAAATATTTCAGGCCCGACGCACCATTCGTCATTTTTACTGGCATCTAAGAAAAGCATTTATACTTCCTGATACATAAATAAAACACCTAACTTATATACATACTTGGCATAGAAGTATTACAGTATAGAAACATACTGTAGTACATTGAAAACGCGCCAAAAAAGTTGGTCAAATTAGTTAACCCCTAGTTTTCAGTGAGTATTCAGTAAATTTTGGTCCAATGCTGCATTTTGAAACAGAGAAGTAACATCGTAAGTGAAATAAAACTATAGTTAAATTTAAGCTTTTTCATTGTTAATAAAACTCCATCATGCAAAAAAACTGCTACACAAGTGAAAATACACAACAGAATTTCATCAAATATTTTATTTTTTCCGATTTTAATCGAAACGGCTCAGTCCTATTCAATATCCATATAATAAAGTGCTCAGCACGCCTTAAAAGTATTCACTTCATAAAATATTTCAAAGCGGAGTGATTTCAGTGTTTTAAAAAAAATGTTCTGTTTTCCGCCTCCATCTTGCTTTGATACTGACAATCTTGATGTTCTATAGGAACACCGTTATTAATCTATGATACTTGTTAAATATGTATGGTAGGCACATCCGGCTCGCGTCTTACATTCCACATTGTTATACAAAAACATAAAATATTATACTTGTTGTATCACGCGGATTCGTAGCTTTTTCTTAAATATTTTTTTCGCAAAATATCAGTGACATCCTGTATGCAGTGGTATTTATTCTTTGAAGTAACTGCATTAAATCATTGTTAGAATATTTTCAAAGGAGATTGCAAAATTTATCTATAGAAAGCGATCTTAAAGCGCCAACGAGTGGTTATTAATTTTAAGATACTTTTATACTCATTTGACAGGTTAAAATTTTTTAAACACTACCTAACCATAGATTAATAAATGTTTAGAATTAAAATGTGCCTATTTTATCACTCTTGATCGGAAACAAAATTTCGAATAAGAGAAGTAACGGAACTAGAAACATAAGTTATAATTACTAATCTTTTTCATTGTTGACTGTTTCATCCATTTGTCGTAAAAAGTAACAAAAAATATTTGAAAATGAACATATTTCATTTTTATTGACCAGGTGTGTATAATTTTTTTGCCATGTTTTATGACTCCATCTTGATTTGATACTTTCTATCTTGTTATTCTATATAGTATTCTATAAGAACATCGTTATTTATCCATGTACCTAACTAATTTATTTATTACAGCATAAGCTAACTACTACAATCTATATATAGGTATATTATAAAATTTACAAAAGGAAACAATTGGGCCACCCATAGACCGTTGCAAACGATCTATAGATAGCTCAACTGCTCCAACTCGATACCCGATGGCAGCGTGCCGAGGATACTGGCTGCATTGCCTCTTTGTATAGCAAGGCTTATTCTTTGGCCCAGATAGCTGCCAGCCCTCTGATCACGCGTCGCTTCGACCAGACGCTCTGACAAAATTTTAAAAACGCGGTAGGCTCCCATTCCCCATGGACCTAGGGTCTCGACCCCAAAGGGCTCAAACATGTACGACCTATCAAGACCTACATATTTACGCCGCTTGAGATCTTCAGCAGAGTTTGCCGCCGCACCATCCCTAACTTGCGTCCCTGGCAAATGAGAAGGTGCCAAAGTGTCTACGCATGTAGCGTCCCACACCAAGGGCCTGCCCATTCTCCATGGGATAAGCGTCATACCGTCAGACCGCTTACCATCGTCACGACTTAGACCGTTCGGCTCGAGAACGGCTGGCACATTGGCGGTGGTAAAAGCCCGGCGAATGATTTCGTTAAGACTACTGTGGCGGGAAATTCTGCCAGCACTCTTAGTGCACGATAATCCATGGTGACCAAGATGTTCGACCGCAGTACCACACCGGCATCTATGTGGAGCGCAGCATGGAGCACCCAACCGCAGACCTAACTAATTATACATTATAAAATAACCAGATAACTAAATTCAAAAATAAAAAAAAACTTATCTAAAGTAATCCAACGAGTCATCCAGTGTCAAGTTGCTATACAAAATTAAATTTGCCTACATACAAAAAATATATCAAACCTTTAAATCTTGAAGACATAATACATATTTCTGTACATAATGTAACATTAACCTTGCAATAACTTTTGTAAAACCGTGTAGAAATTCTAACTGCTAAAATATGTTAATCAAATCCTCAATATATTGTTGGATAATCCATACTCTTTGTACAGAGCAAATTATTTGATTAATGTGGCCATCTCAGAATGGCTCCCCGCCTTTAGGTATTATTAATCTACGGGTCTAGGCATTAGCAGAGCGACCTCACGCTGCGTACTGGACTCTGAATAACGCTCGCCATTTGTTAGCAGAATAACCCAACTGAGTCGAACTAAGTGGTGACATCGTAATTTATAACAATTTATCCTTTTAAATAAATACAACTAACGAGTCACCAAAGAGCCGTACATTTTGAGTTTTATTTAGTATACTTACTAAAAAAAAAATCCTTTATAGTATTAATTAATTTTAAATATTAAGGTTTTATAAAAACATACAATAACCGACTACAATCTGACTGTTCTAGTGACCGTAGAAAATACACTATTTTGTTCCCTTCAACGACTTTTTTTTTTAGTTATTTTGATTTAAAAACTGAATTTGTAAACCGATTTTGATAAAAATTTTATGGAATCGGTTTATAAACAACAAAATGTCTGGAGGTAACAAACAAATTTAGAACCTCCTAATTTTTTGAAGTCGGTCGAATAATAAACTTGCAATATACCTACCTATACAATAGGCTTAATCCTGACTGACTGAAGGACTTACTGACAGACTGACAGACAGCCTACAGAGTAAACAGTAGACGTAGCAATTTGAAGTGTGTACCAAGAAAGGATTTTTGAAAATTCCCAACGCGAACAAAGTTGCGGACATCGGACGTTGGCTAGTTAAGTTATAAATTATACAAAAACTGTTCCGTTTTTATTAAACATGTTAATGCTAAGTGCATGCGTAAAACTCTTTATAAATATGTCGTCCCTTAACGATATAGATGGCAGATAAGTTTTGGATTACAATGTGACTCGAGAAATATCTGGTTATCTCGACAATATTCCATATTGTTAATTTATAATTACAAGTTTTCAATGGTTGTGTTCAATGTATTGGCAGTAAGGTGATCTAGTGTTAAACAGAGGAGCCATTGGGATTGCATTTTTATATGAATATACTTTTTAATTAAAGATGAGGATTTACGAGAAGAGGAAGACCAAAGAAAAGATGGATGGACTGTGTGAAAGAGGATATGGACAAAGCAGTCGTGAGTACAGATATGATGGCTGATAGAGACGAATGGAAGAAGAAGACGTGTTGTGCCGACCCCACCTAAGTGTGGGGTAAGGGCAGGGAGATGATGATGACTTTTTAATTAATGTATTTGTATGAACAGACATGTATACACTCCCAAGCTTTCACATTTAAATTACTCTTAATTTTGTAAGGAAAAGTGCACGCAATCATTTTAAATTATTTTGTTATCTTGCTTGTCAGAAGAAGAATGTCAACAAATTATATAAATATATTTAATAATAAATCCGCTTAATTTCTAAACAAAGGTTTTAATTAACTTAACTTTAGTTCAACTAAACCAAAGAGTCAACGAACAGAAAACGACACGTGTTTCGCATCTACACGAGGCATCATCAGGAGGTGTGGACTCGCCGAAGTTTGAAACGAGAGTGAATAAACATTTTTTTTTATTTATTTTTTTCGGATGGACGTTTAATGCAGTTAGCCGTTAGCAGTTAAAAATAAATATAATATAATATAATTAAAAACAAAGAAGATGAATGTCTTTGCAAAATTAAGAGTATGATATATATTCTTAAATTCTTAAATTCTTTATTGCACACATAAAAACTATTAACACACGTAATTAATAAAAGGCATAAATATAAAATGTGAAAGCTTAGGAGTTTTCACATGTCTGTGCAGCTGACTGTACCTAATCACTTTGATAGCAAAATTGAATCGATTGATATGTTATATTACAGAAAAAAAATACATCATGTATTTAACTTATTAGGTAGTTATAAATTTTGTCATTAAAAGCTTGCGTGAATAACACCAAACATTGTAAAATAACATGAAAAATATTTTTAAAACATATCGAAGAATTAATTCAACAAGTTGTTTAAGTTGTTTAGATTCATAAATTAAAATTATCATTTTTACATAGATACGTTTTTAAAATAGAGTTGTATACAGCCGAAGCAAAACAGTAGATTTTTTAGATAATTTAAACCAAGTATTGTACGTACTATTTTTAATTAGGTACCTTTACCAACGGCTACTTTTTTTTTACTTGCTTGTACGTAGGTACTAATGTGGATTTTACATTGTATGGCAACACTTTTTGTCATCAATACCTTCATAAACCTAGTCCTAAACAGCATCATTTAGTCATAGTGACTAAAAAATATATAAAACAAGTCTTTGATTATCTAGAACTCATTGACGAATCATTTAATATCATTTCCATACAGTAGTGAGACTACAGCGGTAGAATAAACCTACATGCAATTTAGACCTATTAACTTAGAACTTTCTTGTTTAACAACCGATTTGAAAAAATATTTTTTTAATTGAAGGAATAAACTTTTAGATTGGCCCCATAGATATTTCATGAAAATCGGTAAATCAAAACAACTGAAAAAAATAAGTCGTTGAAGTGAATAAAATTGCGTATATTGCTTCCCTGTGACTTTTCAGTGGTGCCTACGGTCACTAGAACAGTCCGATTGAAGTCGGTTGTTGTATTTTTGTATAAAATCTTGAATATATTGTAGACGATATCACGATGAGTCGCACGGAAAAGTATAAAAGGCGCCGCGCTGCAAACGCCGGCTCCTTAGAGTGCGGTGACGCAGTAACAGCCATAGAGTCCGGTGACGCAGTAACAGCCATAGAGTCCGGTGACGCAGTAACAGCCATAGAGTCCGGTGACGCAGTAACAGCCATAGAGTCCGGTGACGCAGTAACAGCCATAGAGTCCGGTGACGCAGTAACAGCCATAGAGTGCGGTGACGCAGTAACAGCCATAGAGTCCGGTGACGCAGTAACAGCCATAGAGTCCGGTGACGCAGTAACAGCCATAGAGTCCGGTGACGCAGTAACAGCCATAGAGTCCGGTGACGCAGTAACAGCCATAGAGTCCGGTGACGCAGTAACAGCCATCTGCGGCTAACTGCATTAAACGTCCATCCGAAAAACGCCGGCCCCTTCAATCGCCAGCTTTCAACGAGACAACACCTCCCTGGTGTTCGTCAGTCTGACAGTTTGCCGCCTACTTATTGCTTAAAGTTAAATTCTAAGTTAATTTGGTTGGTTTGTTTTCATTGTTTTGTTTTTTTTAAGTTAATTCTAGGCTCAGTTCCTAGAATATAATTATAATATTGATATACCCATCCTGGTTATCACCATTGTCCTCTTTTTCTCTACTACTCTACTTGAAGGAGAGGGCGTGACTTACCTATTTTATAGGTACTTTCATGATAAAGGTAGTGTCTTTACCGTATAAATATTTACACTCTCGTACATCATACATACCTATTAATTTCTACGCTAGTAATAGTAAGTCATTTGTATCGTATTAACCATATAAGATTTCGCAGAAAAAGTTCTTTCTATACAAGCTTATCCGCGAGATTAATCTTAGTGTATGCGCAGTAATGACCTATTAGGTTGTTTTTAGGTCTGCTGCATCCATTTCTAGATATGGAACGCCAATAACTTTGTATCGAGATAAAAAAGCAAAGATGCAGTAAATAGCAACGTAATGAATGTAGAGAAAGGGAAAATCAATTTATTACTCAATTTAAGAGTAAAGGAAAAAAAAGTTGTGTGTTAAGACCACACGACAGAAATGAAAACTTTTTCAAAAGTGAGGTTAATTATACAAAATACAACTATTTTCCACAGTTTGATAGTGATTACATTACAATAGTTAAAAAATACATTTTGTTCATTGTCATGGCATCAACAATACAGGCACTTTATTTTGTAGTATCTGGGAGCACGGCAGGGCTCCCACCAAGTCGAGCAAAAAAGTGGCACGTCCGTACTATCCTTTTCTCGAAGCAGTTCAGGCCATTTTCGACCCCCTATAGCTTTGTTGTGGATAAAACTAGAAGCCTGAATTTTCAGTACCCAAGCAGGCATTGTATAAACACGGTATATTTGAAATTTCATTCAATTTGAACCAGTAGTTTAAGAATTATAACTAGTCAATTTTGTCACTGACTGACTGACTGACTGGCTGACCGATCATCAAAAGTCTAAGGCACTTCTAGCAGACATAGAAGCTTCAAATTTAGAATGCAATTAGTGTTTAGTGTATTTATCAAGGAAAAACTAAAATATTTTGTAATATCCGTCCAGTTTTCTAGATACACCAACTGCATAGATAACTTTGTAATCCCATATAAATATATGGGATTACAAAGTTACATTTCCAATTAATGAATTAGCGTACCTGTATATGTATAATTTAATGGAATAATAGGTGTAGATCATCATCATCATCATCAACCTATACCGTAAAAGAAAAAGAGGAAGACTACCTATAAAAAGGAATGAGATGCCATCAAAACCAATTTTGTAAAAATTGTAAAGTCTCGCTTTCTACCGTAAAAAATTCTGAGATCCATGTAACACCAAGCCGGTTACTTTATTAAGTCCCTACTTAAGGGACCTACTGTCTTATTATAGAAGCGAGACTTGGGGTACTTTTTTCAATTTTTACAAAATTGGTTTTGATGGCATTATAATATTACGCTTCTATAATAATTTGATGTCGTTCAGGTAATAGACAAGACAGTGGACACATTACCATCTTTAATAATTTATTAATGTTATGCCAGCTTACTTTACCCGAAGTAATGTTACATACGAGGGTTGGGAGCCCAGTAGCCTAGTACAATTCACTCTACGAAATATTTTGCTCAGAGCGTATGAAAAAGTGTTCAGTTCAAAAAATTGATTTATGTGTACTTATTATGCCAAAAGTAGGAATCGGTAATCAACTATGGGCGGGCTTATACTGTCCTGATAGAACATGATATTATATTTTATTATATTTATTAAAACAAAATTTCTTTTTTCTTAAAATCGTAATTTTCAGTTTGTAATTCGGTCTCCCGCGATAGGTACAGGTCTGACCTAGTGCGAGGTCCACAAGTAACTCGATTCTATAATTATTTGTTTTGGTAAATAAAAATATTTGTATTTGTATTTGTATAATATTAATATTTTTAATATTAATTTTATTAATGACATTTAATACACACGCGCACACGCACGTTATATGTATTAAATTTATCAGTGGCAGATTAGTTATGGAGAACGTTAGCGCAACGCGATAACGTAAAAGATGATCAGAACAGACCAGACTAAACTTAAAATAATATAAATTATAATACAACTTAAAAATGGCTGGTTGGTCTAGTTTGACTGTCAAATTAAAATGGTACGGAAAAAAATTGTGAGAATGGATTGCTTTATGGATATGTATTACTTAATCACTACTATACCGTTTTAGCTTAGAAAATGAGCGATAATGAGCTGGTAAATAATTTATGCTACTTCTCACGCGGTCCAAGCAATAGGCAGCATCTCATCTTTAGTAAATTGCTCTACCAAACTTTGCCAATTCAAACTCACCGGTTCTGGACACAGTGTAGTTATCAACAGAAGAGCATCTTTCTCCTCTAGTCACTTCAAAGCGTCGATGACACACAAGATTTTGTACAAACTGATTATCGGCCTTTTTAAACGCTAGCGTGTGAGCGTGTTAGCGTTTGGGAAGGATTGTCAACAAGCAGATTGTTAAAACACCGATGACACTGGGCGGCTTTACACGCTACCAGCGAAGTCGCTGGCATGTAGCGTGTAAAAAAGCCGTGTGTCATCGTACTATAAGGAAGAGATATTTCAGTTTCTAAGAATGCGCGCCTCCCCACTATACCGCTATGGAAGCCAATTATTTAGATTAAAAAAATACTTAGACTGATTGCAAGGGTGGAGGGGCGTGCATTTAAAGAGTGAAAGATCTCTACCACGGTAATTTTACAGGTTCATGAATCGCTTGCCTCATTAAGCATCCCGGTCCGAAATACACTCGTAAATAACCATGAGGCGAACGGTTCCGGGTGAGTTAAGATCTGCGGATGTCGCATTAATCACTATTTGAGCTGAGCGGGGCAATAGGCAGTGCGCATCAGCGCTACCATCGAGAGGCCACAACATTCGCGAGACAAAACTGTCAAAAATCAATACGAGTTGGCACTCACGTATCCTACTCCACAGCGGGGCTACGACTGCAAAATTTCTGTTTGGGGTACCTAATATTAAATTTTTGGTACATTTTTGTGCCACAAACCAACTTCCTAAGCGGTTGTGGCCCTGCTAAGGCGTAGGACATTTTCGTATTTCGTTCGTTCGTATGCGTTGCGATAACAAAATTGGCGTGGCTTTTTAGATGTTTTGTTTTATTTTTTATATCTAATACGTAAACAATAATAAAAAGAATGTCTTATTACATGGCATTTGACATTTACCAATCCAAATAGGGTCTGCTAGGTGGACTTTAGAGTAGCCTGAGTGCCAGTAGTTGAAAAACAGGCTGAATTAATTACGCAAAACAAAATAATAGCCCAATTGAAGGTGAAAAGCCCCATTAATTGTAACTGCTGCAATGGTTACCAGCTCGCTGATTTGCTAGCCCAGCATTTGAGATACTTAGATCTACTTATGCTAACAGGTATGAAAGTATAGCATAAGCATTACACCTCATAAGCAGAACACAAGGCATAAGCTTACCGGTAAAAAAATGATGAAATGACCCTAGTGATGGTGAAAAGTCCCAATAATTGAAATCGCTAGTTTTCTAGCCCCGTGTTTGAGATAAATCTGGTCTGGCAAATGGGCGGCTGCATCAATCATTAGCTCGATATGTATCGGTCACACGCGCCGTTTGTTTGCCACGCATGACCACTGTGAAAGTAAGTGAATGATGGGAAATGTTTACCCTTTCATAGTTCTTTGCTGTAGATCTATGGCAGATCTATGGCCAAGTTATGGAGCCATTATTTCCAGCAGGGACGCAGTAACATAC
Source organism: Lobophora halterata (assembly GCA_932526365.1). Lineage (NCBI taxonomy): Eukaryota > Metazoa > Arthropoda > Insecta > Lepidoptera > Geometridae > Lobophora > Lobophora halterata. The sequence continues at coordinate 9,405,383 of OW052012.1, forward strand.
GCAGTTGATTTATATATCTAAAATACAAGTATGGTACCTACCTAAAATGTACTTTTTTGTACCCCAAACAGAATTAATTTGTACTCGCGCGATATTAAAGTCGCGTGTGGCTCCGCTTGTAAGTATGACTAAAGTTATGTTTGAATTCTCGTTAAATATATTTATGAATATTTTACCCCCCCCCCCCCCCCCCCCTCAATTTAATCTACCTATAAATGCGCTGCGCAAACGAGTGTTCAGTGTCTAATACAAGATACCAGCAACTGCAGATTTAAATAAAACAGTTGCGGAAACGCGCCTCTTTTTGATTTATGATTTAGCGGCAACTGGCGCGTGGCGGGCGCTCATTTGCGCAACGCCTAATGCTCTTTGACTGTAAGGTTCTACGTTCCGATTACAGTTTTTCAAGTGAAAATCTCGAGATAACAACTTTTTAGAGGACTTTTATAGGATGGGGGCTCGGTCATGAGCAGCACCGCCAATCCTCAGCCAGAAAGATATTCTTTTATACCAGCCGAATGGGAGAGGTGGAGAAATCGTTTTTTCAGATACATGAGTTTGTCGGGCGGAAATAACCAAAGTGAAAATCATAAGATCGACAGCTTGCTCTATTGTATCGGCGAAAAGGCAGAAGAAATATGTCGTCTTCAGTTCAACTTTGTAGAAAAGGGCAAAGAAACTTATGAAGACTACATAAAAAAAAATTGACGAATATTTCATACCAAAGAAAAACGTTATCTTCGAGAGATACAAGTTTAATTCCAGAACACAGAAGGAAGGAGAAATGGTAGATGAGTTTGTCGCAGATCTGTACAAGTTAGCAGATACATGCGAGTATGGCCAGTTAAAGGACGAATTGATAAGAGACAGAATTGTTATTGGCATTAAGGACAAAAAAGTTAGTGAAAGAATGCAACTCAAAGAAAATTTGAAATTGAAAGATGCTATTACGATGTGTAAGCAAGGAGAACTTCAAAACTAAGAAACTAAATTTGTAGATCAGCATGGCAGTGCAGACTGGGAAATAAATAGAGTAAAGAAAGAAGGCTCATCTTGTTGGTTCTGCGGAGGACCTAGGCATCCTAAAGAAAAGTGCCCTGCACTTAAGACAAAATGTTATAAATGTGGACGGTTGGGACATTTTGCAAATGTTTGTCGATCGAAGTCAATCAGGAAAGTCGAAGAAGAAACTTTGTTAAAGGTCAGTGCCGGGAGTGAAAACGACAAATATGTGATTGCAGTGAATGTGAGTAATCAACAGACATTTATTGACTGTATAAACTTTTTGATTGATACAGGAGCAGATGTGACGGCCATACCAGCGGAAAGTGTGTGCGTCAATAATCTCAAGTTGATACAATACAATGAAAAAGTAAAGGGGCCAGATGGACAATTGCTAGAAGTTATAGGGGTAACTAATTTATGTTTAAATTACAAAAATAGTGGATATAATGGTAGAGTGTATGTAATCAAAGGCCTTAAATGTGCTATATTAGGGCGTCCAGCCATTGAAGCAATGAATGTGATTTCAATATGTTCCATGTCTAGTGGTGAGAGTGGTAGTTCAATGGAAACATTATCCAGGGTAGAGGTAGAAAAAGAATTTCCTAAAATATTTGATGAGCTAGGAGTATTCAAAGGCGAATTCACCATTAAGCTGGTTGATAACCCTCAAACTTTTGTGCAAACATGCTCAAGAAGCGTCTCAATACCCCTACTACCTAAAGTCAAGGCAGAGTTAGATCGTTTAGAAAAGTTGGGGATACTTAGTCCTATAGAAGAACCAACAGATTTTGTCTCCCCAATAGTAGTAGTTTACAAAAATAACAAAGTCAGGTTTTAGTCCAGCAGAGTTGATGTTTAACAGAAAAATTAGAGACAACCTACCTATGGTTTCAAGCAAACTTAATGAAACGGGCAGAGTGACTGAAAAGTTTAAAGATTTCTGGAAGGAGAAGAGAATAAAAGACGCAGAATATTACAACAAAAGGCATAGGGTTTCAAATCTTACTACACTGAAGGTAAATGATAGGGTTTGGGTGACTGATTTAAAAGAATATGGTCAGATAAGAAAGCAATGCCAGGAACCAAGATCTTTTGTTGTCCAAACACAAAGAGGGATGTTCAGGCGAAACAGGGGTCATTTAGTGTTAGCTCCATCAGACATACCACTGAACACCGCTCCATCACTAGATGAGGACATTTCGGATACTGAAGCATACTATGATTGTATTGAATTTGAACCTCCACATGGTAATAATTTAACAGGGGAAGAAATACAAGATTGTAATTATGAAGAGGCAGGTTCAGTATTAAATAGGCAACTGGAATCAGTTGTGCAAGGTAGTGGAGATTCAAGTTCTGGAAGGCCTAAGAGAGTAATAACAAAACCTGCCTATTTAAATGACTATGATTGTGGTGATTAGAACTAGACTAGATTTCTTAAAATTCTTATCTATTATTATGTACCTAACTACTAGATATTTACTAAACTAACTACTTAAATACCTTTAAGATTGATTGTACCTACCTACTTAAATTAAATAATTCAGGAGTTAGTAGACCTACTTAGGTATGATTGCTGTAAGTATTTATGTATCCTGTGGGAACTAGATATGTAACTACCTAGGTATCATGTGCTTGCCTACCTAGCAATTAGGTACCTACATAACTATTGTGGCTGTGTTTTAGATCTAGGAAGGGAGATGTTGTATTAGGTGCCTATGTTAGTCTATGGTTAAGATAGTGACAGCTAAGTTAAGTTGACATTGATGTTTTATTGAATAAAGAGATCATAAACGAAAACACAACAGAAAATAAGGCAGAAGAGCCTACAAGTAACTTTCAAACATATATGCACCCGAAAGACATAAAGCACTACCCCCTCCTTCCTCGCAGTCGGGTAAAAAGGTCCATCGTAAGTTCCAAGACCTTGAAGAATCCTGCTCACAAACCGACAGGTGCTCAAGCCAGACCGGACGGAGAAGACGATAAGAAACTCGTAAATAAAATCTCAGAAATTCAATTGAATGATCTTGCTGTAACCTCATTACTCCGAACTATAACAGGCTTTAATCTCAGTGATCAGAACAGTGTGCGCGTGCGACGAAAATGCAAATATTGCTGATCTGGGTACAGATACCTGTTGTAAAGAGATTGCATCGGCGATTCACTGATAGTGCTTCTAATTATGTATTTGGTTGACCCTAGTTCGTTTGATAACTAACTGATATAAAAGTTAATTGATTGATTCAGGCGTTACTTTGCGGAAATCCATAAATATCAACAAATTATATAAAAATATTTAGTAATAAATCCGCTTGATTTCTAAACAAAGGATTTAATTAACTTAACTTTAGTTTAGAACTTTAGTACATATTACTATATTATAAACCAAAGAGTCAACGAACAGAAAACCAAAGTTTAAAGATACGACACGTGTTTCGCCTCTACACGAGGCATCATCAGGAGGTGTGGACTCGCCGAAGTTCGAAACGAGAGTCCTCTCTCGAGAGTCGAGATTTTGAACATGCAATTCAATTATTGCTATTTAGATGAGTGAAATGAATACCATTTAAAATTATCACAACATTCCTAGTGCGAGGGAGGGTATAACATTTTATGGTGTTGTCTGTTGATATTTACGAATGTTTGTATTTCTAACTCATAAAGCAGCTTGAATATAATTATCTAATAATGGAAGTGGTTGTCTTTTGCTTCGCATATGTTTGTGTGTAAAGCGTTGATGACACAGGGCTAGTTTACAAGCTACAAGCCAGCGAGTTCGCTACTAGCTTGTAAATTTGTCCCGTTTCAACGGCTTTTTTTACAATCTGCTAGTAAAAAATCCTACCGGACCGCTAACTCGCTCACTCGCTAGCTTTTAAACTCTCTGGCTTGTAAACTAGCCTTGTCATCGACGCTTAACACAAGTTAAATAATGACACAAAAATTGCAACTGGGACTGATTTACAATGCTATGAAAACGATCAATATTCTATGGATTTTAAGAAATGAGGTACCTACTGATATCTTAGTTGGGAGTTTTACCATTTTGTTTCACAGATATATTTTTTTAATCACGTAAATGTTTTTATCCACTTTAAGGAATAAAGGATTATTTAGAAGACCATGTTTAGCGTATCAATAATAATTATGTGATATGTAAGTAAACCTGATATTTTTTTTGATTGCAACTAACGTCAAATAATCTCACCCTTTTTAGATCGATATAAATTTAACGTCTAACGGCGACGGACGTCTTGAAGATAATAAGATAATTGTATAGAGTAAAAGGGCCATGTATACGGGGAACTATTTTTACGGAATAAAACTGAGTACGAGAATTTAATGAGTGGAGTACATTCTCGTTGCACCATACCTCACGACACTAGTTGTTTTTACTGGCAACTCTAATTTACCGCCCGCCGCGCGCCGATTGATCGGTAGGGTTCGATTGATCGCTTGTTGTCCGCACTGCTAATAGATAAGCTAAGCCTGTGCTGAGATTGGCTTCGGCTAAAATAAGATGAGGCCGAAGAATGCTGTTTGCTTCACTGGCAGCTGTAACTAAGACAACCTTGCCAAGCGCATTGGCACTACAGCTAGGTATTATTGTATTGGTATGACGAGTTTTTTTTTCATTGGAATTGCATCAAAATTAACTTGGCTAGAAATAACCGAGTGCTGTAAGTATTTCAAGATTGGTCTAAAGAAAAAAAAAAGTTTGAGAGGTAAAAAAAAACCCGCATATTTCTAACTATTAGTAGAATCTGCAGTGCACGAAAGGAGCCTCTTTGAGGCGCACTTGCAATCCTTTCACCACACTGGTTCGAAAGGACTAGTGACACGATAAGAAATAAAGAAGTAGAATCTGTTTGTCATTTTAAAGAGTTTCATTTGGTCAGACAGTTTGCCGAAATTCGGTTAAGGTTTCGGCTTTATGGTACAACCCTTGCATTTTTTACGCCACTTTCATTCGGCCTAAGCCAAGATTAATGACATAATTGAGGCATTTATAACGAATACTCTGAGGAATTAGTATCGACTATTTTACTCTTAATGGTTATTGCTGCAATCAAAATATTCAAGTAGGTATGTGCTTTTAAGTGGCTGTTAAGTAGTGAATGATGGTAGCCTGTTGAATTCTCTACACTCTACAAGTACTAACCGGAGACTGAGGTTTTCTATGGTACCACAAACATGGTCCGTTAGGCGGTGTTTATTAACAACTTTCCAACTCCGACCTGTATTATGAAAAATTTACACCAGTTAGTTATACACCACAAGTTTTTAATTACTTAAAAAAACTTTAATGAGCAATGCAGAAGAGGTACTACGTTGTATCTGTGCAGTCAGAATTTTTGGGTACTACAAAATGACAGTATAAAGTTTGTGCGTGCCATTCTTAACTTCTAGAAAATCTTTACATCTCTTTGAGAGTTTCCCTTCAAAGGCTTTTGAACTTCACTTAACAATTATTTTTTCATCCAGGGTTAGAATTTTAAAGACAATTTTTATCTATTTTAAACAATAATGATATTTTGTTGTTAATATTTAAACTTCAAAGTATCCTCTTCCGTGCGTATTTGGCCAGACTCTAAATTAAAAAGGATAATTGCTTAAAACCAACTGTATTGACTTATTAATTAACATAACTAACTAAATACTAAAACTTAATACCACAAAATTACTAGCTATAAAAATTGAGATTTAAGAAAACCAAAATAAAATTATAAATAATACACAGAATTAACAGGTCACCGCAATTAATTTATCTTTTTCCCGTTAAAAAGTGTTATTTTTGAAACTTAACATATAACAGGGCTCATGTAAATACTATATGAAACTAGTTAAGACCTTTTTCAAATGTACATGATTACGAAATAAATAAATTGTAATTCTAATTCTAAGCTTTAGGGATTTTCCACTAAAACGCAGATCTCTAACGATCGACTGTCTTTTATATAGACCGAATAAACTATAGGTGTGTTCAATGTGTGTTCTGTCCACGTTATAAGGCATAGAGGTTTTATTGAGCTTTTGTGGTTGGAATTGCACATGGGGCGTATCATTTACTATCTTGGGCATTTGTCTTCTATTGCGAATCGTTAGGCTGAGAGCAGACACGAGGAAAATCTGTTTTATGATTTACAGGCAACAATTCTGCGCTACTTTTTTGGGCCCAAAGATAACAAAAAAAAACTCATCTAATCTACTAAAGAGGATGCGTTACTCAGGTAACTTTTGTCTTCTATTAGGAATCGTAAAGGTGAGAGCAGACACGAGGAAAGTCTGCTTTATGATTTGCAGACAATAATTCTGTGCTACTTTTTTTGAGCCCAGTAAAAAAAAAAACCATCTAAACTACTAAAGAGGCTGCGTATTTAGGTAACATTTCGTGGCCAACCACCTTAAGTATAAGGCCCAGTCAAGCGTTAACATAAAAAAATATTGAAACAACAACCCATATAGACGATTTCTTTCTTTTTTTTTAGTCAGAAACATGGATGCTTGCAGCAGGCAACACAACTTCTGTGTAATTTTTTTTGACCCAAAGGATATACAAGTAATTTATTTATTTTATTTTATTTATGTAACATTAGACTCACAGTTACATTTTCTTCTTATATAAGCTATGAAATATATATATACTATTCTTAAACCAAATTGAGTCTACATTTTGTTTACTGTAAATATATAAGAATTATAGTGTAATCTACCGAAGAGGCTGCGTTACTTCGTTGGAGCAGTTCAAATGTTAATCTATCATCTGATAGAGCCTAGTCAGACGCAAGTGATGGGATCGGGTCTGGATTTCTACTCGTAAAAAACTCAAGTAATTTTTACCAAAGAGGCTGCGTTACTTTGAGGGACCAGTTCAAGTGTCAATCTATCACCTAAAAAGGCCCAGGCAAATGCGAGGGATCGGGGCAGGATTTCTACTCGTAAAAAAATTTAAACATAACAAACCTCTAAGGAGATTTCTATATTATGTATGTCATACTAGCAGGCTACAACTCTGTGTAAAACCGAAAAAAACTCAAAAGTAATCTACCGAAGAGGCTGCGTTACTTCGTGGGACCAGTTCAAGTGTTAATCTATCATCTGATAGAGCTTAGTCAGACGCGATTGATGGGATCGTGCTGGTCGCGGTAATCGCAGACTTATGCGACCAGATACCGCTGATTGCACTTCATTGCTCAGTTCGACGGAATCCAATAAGAAAAAAAACATTTTAATTTTATGGGGCGACTACTTTTTATATTCTTAATCCATTTCAGGGGAAGTGGGGAAACCATCAATATATATAAAACGCTTGGTGCTGACTGACTGCCTGACTTACATACAAGGTAATGAAAAGCTTAACTGAAAGTAGATACTTGAAGCTTGGAGGATGGGTTTGTCAAGAGCTGAAAGTGAGTACTAAAGGAATTTCGAAAATACGCAACGCAAACAAAATTGCGGGCGTCAGCGAGTATTGTAATATCCATCCAATGTGGAAAGAAACTTAGAGGATCGTAATGTGTAAATAAAGTTGGATACAGTGACGGTGCTAATGGATATTTAATTAGAATCTTTTCACACCACCTGCTCGACAATGTTCAATTACATATCAAGCATTATCTCCCAAGGGAGGTTTTACTCGGGACGCTTTACTCAGGACTCTACATCCCTATCTCCCTCGCTTCGCTCAGGAGTTAACTGAGTCCCTCGTTACACTCAGGGTTCAATATGCCGCTCGCGACATAAGACACTTCGTTATCCCCATGGTGCATAATCTACTATAACATTATTGTTATTATCTGCATACGATTTTGTTTTCAGAGTTAAAAATGACTTTTACCATTATATTATTTTCATTTTGTTTTAAATTTGGTATCATTATTTAGGTGACACAATGCAATGTTCAGACTTTAGTAGGTATCAGATTGTCTGTCTGACTTTAGTTAATAGGGCAAAAAATCACTCATTAAAACAAATAGATATACGAACACTAAGAAGTTATTGAATATCAAAAATGCACTAACATTAAAACATTAAGCTAAAATATTATTATGACGGCGAATTGTAACTAATACTTCAAATTATTTATCAATTAGCCACAAGAACCACAGTGAAAGTCATTTCTATTCTTCTTACAAACAGTCTTCGATAAATCCACGACACTGTGATGAAGAACGTAACTATTCCACTCATAAATCTGGTTCTGAATCCACTATCAGATAACTTCAGCCGTCAATTCGCGCGTGTCTCCTAGGCCTAATCCTACCACTCCCATACAAGGCCTTGCCAATTTCTGCCATTATTTCCCGCCTTACCACTAAATCAAAGAAGCCGCGTTTCGCATTCGCACTTCCGTTGTCATGGTAACCAAAACGGCTTATCAGATTTCGCGCCTATGATGAAAGGTCTTTGGTCTATCTATGGTTGTCTATGGTTTCTTTGTGGTGTTGAATTCTAAGGCGTGGTAGTTTAACGAGTGATAAGGACAATTTGTTGACTGTTGTGTAGGCTAATGGTGTAATTGTTGGGCAGCACTTACTTGTGTTGAGTTCCGCCTCATTCAAGATCTGTAAAAGATAAATACTATTATTTAATGTGCCTTAGTGCTGCAAGAATAGATATTTATACCAAAACAATTATCAAAGTTTTCACACTGCTTTTAATATATTATTTTTAGTTTAAATATGTTTAACATAAGCGAAAAAAATCGGGCAAAACTGTTTTTCTCATCTCTTTAGCATACATATGTTAAACACATAAAAAAAAATACCTACAAAAAAATTGTGAGGTTGTAGTAACAAATTCACTGTTCCATTAATTAGAATTTATACTTACTTAGTCAGGGGTCAGTTTATATCTTCAAAAATGTGCTACAAATGTGCTAGAGATAACGGCGCGTGAAATTCTGGGCCTTAAATGATACATTGGTCTTATTATTGTCTGATAGGTTACTTTGTCTCACTGTACTATTACTGTGTCGTTTGGGTGTTACTCGATGAAAACCCATCAGAAAAACCATCTAAAGAGTACTGTAATAGGAACTTTTATTACAACCTTTTTTGAAATCTCCTAGTTGGCAAAGTGCTATAAATGCCTTTCATCAAAGCAGCGATATAAATTAAAAGAGCGAGCCTTGTCTTGTCAACACAGATGGTAGTGTGGTCATTTGTGCAACTATACAGGTTTTAATTGAAATGGAGCTAATCACGACACTGTGCGCTTCGCAAAAAAGAGTGAACTGGTCTTCGCAACCACCTCCCTTAAACAGGCGAAATTATTAATCAGGATAATCGCAAAGATACTGTTAAACAGCTAGTTCATTCCCACATTGCCTCGAACAAAGCCAAATGAAGACGCAAAACTGGAGCTGCCATTCATCGGGACCGGAAGTGGTATTTTGTAAGTTGACCATTAGGTACCACCGCAGAAAGACCAATGGCAACGCAAACAACATTCAGATTTGTGATTGATCTTGTCATTCATTGGTTGATTTTGCCGGTGGTAATCGTCTTCAATTTACAAAATAAGGCGGCCGATTATAACCACGACCTTTATGCTAAGAGTTCAGACTCAACACAGACAGAAGACAGAAAGAAGATGAGAACCTCTTTTCAAAGATCGATAAATGAATGATGTGTATTTATAATACCGTTATAAAGTATTTCCCATAAGATTCGGTCCAGTTCTGGAGATTAACAGTCCAACATACAGGGTGAAATAAGACTGCTCCCGAAAACATGTGATTCTCGTTTTCAGAAGTGGTATTTTACACCCTGTATTATCATCTATTCAGTCGTCAATCAGTAAAGTTAGGATCTGCATCGTACCGAAAGTGAGCCAGCTATTTGAAGCAGTTATCATAAACACTACAAGGATATTGTTAAAGTGCCATGATCATCCCGAAGAAAAACTTGTTAAATTCTTGCATTAATTACGTAAAAATAATAATTATCGTAGCCATTTTAGTTCACGACACGTTTTTACCACCCTCCGATAGATGTCGTGGAATTCAATAATTGCAATCGGAACGTGTCTTGCTTGTGTATTCAGCGATTATTAAAATGTCTCTGATAGATGTCTCGAAAGGCTATGCTAGCTTAATAATCTTGACAGCTATAGAATGATAATACCTGATTGCGTTTTTGCATTCTAGTGCTCCCTACTGGGATGACAACATCGGCAGTCTTCTATGGAGTCAATATGATGCTGTTTATCCCGTGTTCAACAGCGTACCTTTGTTGGTTCGTTGTAAATGACACCTAATATGATTTACTGAGAAACCTGTGAAAGCAACGTGAATCGGTAATATACAGGGTGATCTTTGAAAAAGGCATGCATGGCTGAATTTGAAGGTAAAGAAAATAGCAAAAATACCCGAAGAATTTGTAACAGTAAACGGGATATTTACAGTCGTTATTTATGATTTATTAATGTGTTCAGCCGCTATAGTATCAAATTCTATACGCTCAAAGAATTATGAATGATGATAAAATTATAGAGATAAAAAGAATTAAGCCAGGAATCGAATCCGTTGAAAGAACACAACTAATAATGCGGTATGGCCGGGCTGTGGAACATTAAACTAAAACTTGAGACATGTTTACCCATTCTTAAGGACAGGATTACACTCACGCTTTTCTCAATCTGTGAAGGTTTTTTCGAATTATTAATATAAGATTGATTATCAAAAAAAGCTTGCAAGTGTAGTGTCGCAAACTAAAAAGCGCATAACTTCTAATGAAACTACCACTTAATATACGTATAATTATCGCATAACCCGACAGGATACCCTTGGTATTAGAATAATTTTGCCATCTCGAGCGTAGAAAGAACCTGCAGTCGTATTTTTCAAGCATACCAGACGCGTATTTTATGATCTTGTGTAATGAAGTAAATAAGCAAGTTAGTTTAAGGCCAAGAATCCTAGCTTGCACATTAGTACATTTCTGAAGATTTAAATTGACTGAGTATAAATTTCAAAAAAATGTAGTGGGTACATTTGTTAGTACGACCAAAGAATAAGTAATATTATGTACAATAGTACGACTTCACGAAATGTTTTTGTATATTTTTTATTTTGATAATTATTATGTTCAACAAACCTGTTTTTTCTGTTTAAGATAAGATAAAGATTTTTATTTTGCACGAAATACAGTAGGTTAGATGGTAGGTAACAGAGTATGCACATACATAACGTTTTATGTTAAACATATCAATAAACACATTATATATATACTTAAACATTTTATGAGGTTTTAGTAACAAATTCTATCCTCTCACTTTTTTTTAAATTTATATTCAGTCAGTAAAAATAAAATCCTTAAAATATATTTAGTTAAAATATATCTTAGTATCCTTAAAATGTTCAAATGTGCGAACGAGATAGCTGCGTGCAGGATTCTGGGCCTTAAGAACGATTCTAAACATTACAGCTCTATTAAAATGTATTTATTTCAATCGACAATCCGAATGATTAATGCATTTATAAATTAATTCTTCAACAGGAAATAAATACGTGCTATGAAGTTCAGAAAAAGAGTTAAAGTATATGCCTATTGCTATTGAATTTAGAAATAAAATACGCATAAAGCGAATCATAGTACTTAATCAACACTTATACTTTATATTATTATTAATGACGACACCGTGGCTTAGTTGGTAGTGACCCTGCCTACGAAGCTTGGTGTTCCGGGTTCGATCCCCGGCCGGGGCAAATATTTGTGACGTACATAAATGTTTGTTCTCGGGTCTTGGATGTTGTGATGTGTTGTATGTGTCCATGCCGCCTGCGACACAGGGAATCCTAGTGCAGGGGTGTGAGTGTGTGAATGTTTGTTTGTATGTTTGTTAATGAAGGCGTACCTTTGTGAAAATGGATAGGATATTTTGTTGCTAATTTAGAAAGAAGAATGAGGAAAGAAAATTCGTTTATTGGTTCCAGTTTACATGTCAGACAAACAGAACAAACCCTTAATAAGTACTTTATCATAAAACTATTTTACATTATGGAGACGAAAAGGTCCGGTGTTAGCAAAGTGCTGTAGAGAGATACCTAGAAGACTGAAAACACTATCTGGCGAAAATTTTATATGGTTATAGAAAATTACGTCATTATTCTGATTCCCTGGTATACCAACATAATAACACAGAGCTGCGGGTATCAAAAATTAAAAAAAAATGTGAATAGGTATTATTATCCTTATAAAAGGGACGCAGATAAGCTTATACCGCACAATACCGTCTTCATTGTTATCCAATAAGTCTGGCTTTATAATATTCTATCAAATTAAATACAATGGGCAATAATACAGGAATAATCAATGGAATAGAGGCCGCTAGTTGTAAAGGTCCCTAAAAAGGCACAGAAGAGTGTGAGCTGGTCCCAATTGGGACTGAAAAGGACCCAATTTGGACGCTAATCTTATTGTTATGGTTTTGCGCGTAGGGACCTCTGTGTTAGAATATAGGAAACGTCTCATTGAAAGGGCATCGAAAGGCGAGTCGGTAGCTCACAAAATGTAATGTAGTTCACTAATGGTAAGGATAAAAGATGCTAATATAATTCTAATTCTAGTACAGCTCGACGCAGACAGGGTATTAAAATAAACAAAATACATAATTATCTAGATAATAATTAATTTATTTTACAACATACTGTGAAAATAAATATTGACATTTATTAAATACTGATGTGATTGTACAGAGATAAATTTTATGAGTGTTTTTTAATTATGTGTTTTTTAATTAAGTTTTTAGTAGTTTTATAAGCCACCTTCTACATTTTTTTCAACAGTGTCTTGTCCATCCAAGGGTTACAAAAATTGTCTGGAAGAGATCACTTTTTAGCCATAAGACCGCCCATTGTCCACTATTTCTACAATTGTTTTCTTCTTTCTATATATTTTTGTTTTTCTATAAATAAAAAAAAACAGCTCTACATTAAAGTTTTTGCACTTTAGAAAAAAATAATTCTATTAACTGGCCAATTCTCAAAATGGCATATGAGTCTTAAGAGGACTAATTCTACAAAGGCAAATTCTAAAAATGACAATATCTGACAAATTCTAAAAATGTCAAATTCTCACAATGACAAATTGTTAAAATGCCTAATTCTCAAAAACTAGCATTTCCATAATAAGTTTAAAAATACGTCATTTCCTTCCAGTATTCACTTCCCATTTAGTGACTGCATTCCAAGAGTAACACAACCCTATTCAATTAAAAGGTCAGAGGTGGTCTAAGCTCCTAAATCATGAAATCCAAGTACGAGAACTGCGCCATATCGGATCGCAGCGGGCCTTAACAGACCAGGTCGTAGTGTCCGACGGTATATAAGCCGAGCTGCTATAACTCGGGCTAATACACCATTTTCAGTTAAATTGAAATGTATTACAACGGCGCGGCTGTGGAATGCATTGTCACCTTAATTATGCAGGGTTGTCACGAGAATTAAAAAAAAATATGGATGGATGGATGTTTCTCAAACCCATACCTATAGGCGTCGCATCAGTATGCAACCAGAAACAGAGATAATTACTAATATGTAGGTGGGTTCTCATCGAGTAACATCCAAACGAGTAACAGTGTTACACGTTGGGATTTTTTTTTATATTGAGTAACACCCCAAGTCAGGGTGTTACTCATCATCATTATCATCAGCCTATCGCAGTCCACTGTTAGACATAGGCTCTCCCAATGAGCGCCATCGCGCCCTGTCTTCGGCTTGCCGCATCCATCTTCTGCCTGCAACCTTTCGCAGATCGTCACCCCACCTAGCCGGGTGTTACTCGTTGAGATTTTTTTTCTCAACGAGTAACTCTGTTACTCGATGGGCATACTATAATAGAAACGGTATTACTCGATGGGAATAAAGTGTCACTCTTGATTATTGGTAATGATGATTTGGGTAATCATTTTGACTCTGACCTACTTAAAACTAAGTTTGTCTGTTTGTGCAGGAACTACTTTTTTCAATATTTAAAATATATAATGTTTTAATAAACAAATGATAAACTCCATTTGTTTTCCAAGCTGGTCATGAATTGGAAGGAAACTGGACAAGCACTTTCATAAAAAGTGTAAGAATACTTTATTCTATTTACTCAATTTCCTTTGCCGTTTAATTATGTCAGAAATTCTAAAGGTTACGTATAACATAATTCCCATTTTACATAGAATAAGCCAATAGCGGTGTTCTAGGGCACCGATAACATCTAACTTTACGCAAAGTAACGAGTTGTGAGCTGCACGCCATTGGTCGGGTGTGAATAATTATATCGTGTAATACAACAGAATACGCGCTTTTACTAACAAGAATTAGTGCTCTCCGTCTTTTTGTTAACTATTTTCCAATATTCAAGTTTCTATATCCGACTTAAATTGGACTGTTTTAGTGACCGTTTACACCATTGAATATTCACAGGGAAGCAAATAAGCAATTTCGTTTAACCGTAGTCGTAGAAACCGAAGGGAATGGGAGAAATACAACTCATTTTGCAACGTAGTCAAAAAAATATTATTGCATAAATCTATTTATAGTCAATTCGATGTAGAGTCGTTAGATGTAGAGTAGAATCAAACCCCGATCTGAACTATACATACTTACCTACCTAATACCAACCTATTTTTAATTTTTACATAACGATGCTCCTTTTACAGCTGATGAATTATAGTACGCCTCTTTACAGCGGAATGAAATAATTTATTACATGTACATTGTTATATATAATTTTATCAACTACCTATTGTATTAATTACATAGATTACTACAGCTAGGTACGTAAGAAATGACGAGAAACTGATGTTACACCTTAATTAACTAATTGTAATGTTTGTTATGTTACTGTGTCTTCATCCTTTTCAATAAATTACAAATTTAAATTTTATTTAATTAATTAATTTAAATTACATTACAATACAATACAATACAATACTTGGATGACGTATTTTTCCAGTTATTTTGATTTCATAACCAAAGTACTGAACTGAGTTTCATGAAAATTGTTAAATTATACGCACGATTTTTCCTGCGATAAGTTTTCAAACGACATCAAAAGAAGGAGGTTATCAATTCGGTTGAATGTTTTTTTTAATGTTCGTTACTTATGTTGTTTATGAACCAATTTTGAAAGTTCTTTTTGTTTGAGAGGTTATACTTTTTGATTGGTCCCATAATAATTTTATCAAAATCGGTTCAGTAGTTTAGTATATGAATCAAAATAAACTTTTAGATTGGCCCCATAGATATTTCATGAAAATCGGTAAATCAAAACAACTGAAAAAAATAAGTCGTTGAAGTGAATAAAATTGTGTATTTTACTTCCCTGCGACTTATCAGTGGTGCCCACGGTCACTAGAACAGTCCAATTGAAGTCGGTTGTTTTTAAAAAAACCTTGATTATTATTATAAATAGAGGAGTTTATACTAACTTACTATTAAAAAAATATTAGTTTTTTAACGATGACTTACACAGACAAAAAAATTGGAGATGTCTAGCAAGGAAATATTGCAACTCTACTCACATAGTAAGTGCAACCCGTGATAAATCACACTCGTTCAGTAAGCGCGCGTCACTCGTTCACGCTAAGTTATACACCCTGGATACCCAACAAGGTACCTATTTATGCACCCTGAATAACTGACACGGTAGGAAAAATGTGTTGGTAACATTTTTCTTTGCTGCAACATTCCTGAGTTGGAAATTTACGGTGTGTTCTGCGTGAAAGACGCTGATGACCGATCAATGTGTACATTAGTGTTAACCCTGTCTGTGCTAACTAACCACTGTTTATAACGTATAACTGACATAGTATTACCAACACATTTTTCCTTTGCTGCTACATTTCTGGGTGGAAATTTACGGTGTGTTCTGCGTGAAAGACGCTGATGACCGATCAATGTTTGCATTAGTGTTAACCCTGTCTGTAATAACTAACTACTGTTTATAATGTACAACTGATACAGTGTTACCGACACATTTTTCCTTTTGCTGCAACATTTCAAAGTTGGAAATTTACGTCGTGTTCTGCGTGAAAGACGCTGATGACCGATCAATGTTTGCATTAGTGTTAACCCTGTCTGTGATAACTAACTACTGTTTATAGGCTCCTATCTACTATGTTGTTGCTTGTTAGGGTTGCTACAAATGATATAGGTTTTGTAGCCATTGCCATGAAAACAAAACTATTACTTTTAATTTAGGTATAGTAATGGCTAATATAAAAAATAGGTTACATCAATAGGACGCATTACATTTCCAAACGTGCTATTCTGATATATATTATGTATGTATGTGCGTGTATATTTCGCGAAATTTATTAACAACATATAATTTATTATCATAATTCAAAATCATAATATTTACGATGCAAGTATGTTTGATTGTCACATCTCCATTATTATGGAAATGTATAATAATGTATATATCAGAGGTTAGCTGGAATAGAATGCTAACTAGCATTAAGTTCACCTATGTACTTGTTTTTTACTTTGTGCAATAAAGCATTTTCTATTCTATTCTATTCTATTGTCGGTGGTTCAATTCTCATACATTTTTGTTGTGAAAATCATTATATAGGTATTTTTTTATGTATAAAAGTATATCAATAATTTTAGCTAGCAATCAAGCTCTCAGCTAAATAGTCATAACTTTTATACCTAGTTTCATTTTATATTTTTAGTCTTTTCATTTTATACTTTAACGTTTACCTACTTAAACTTGTCATTATACCTATATACTAAGTCCTATATGGAATAAATGTTTTTTACTTTTATCTTTATCTAGCTAGGTATCTAGTTCTCACAATAAAACGCTGCTTAGTGGCGCTATATAAAATGTCCAAACAATATTTATTACTATTTAAATAATGACTATACCTTTTTAAATAGGTAGCTGACAACTATAAACTTCTATGGAGGATAGCTTGAGGGGTTGTTATATGAATAGCTTTCATGCTAATTGCTGTAATGTATGACTGGCCTTAGGATATACCTATCGCGGCGTAGTGGTGCCGTAGCGGTGCGCTAGCGGCTTGCGGAGTCTATGGCACCGACTGTTTTCCCGCTTATGAAACGAGCAATTGATAAACACAACAAATTTTTAATTACCGAGAAAACTTAAATGGGCAATGCAGAAGGGATACTATGATGTATCTGTGCAATCAGAATTTTGGGTTACTAAAAAATGACAGAGTGAGAGCTAGAGCTTTTGCGAGCTGGCTCGAGCGATGAATGAAACTTAAATTATTATCATAAATGGGTACCGTCTACCGACTGACGCAAAGCCATAGGAAAATGACTAAAGGTAACAACAGCTATCCAATTTTTATCGAATTTATTCTGACAAAAAATTGGCTTAATTTTTTCAAGATTTTTTGCCACATCTGTGTTCTGTAACAACAACTGATTGCGACTGACTGATATATTTTTTCTGGTGATTGAAATCTTGCGGCGTAGATCCCGTGTCAATGAAAGACAGTAGATATATTAATAGTTGATCGCTGTCTATTCACATTGTCGGCGAGAACTCTACACTAGTTTTTCGCAGCGACAGACGCTCAGCGATGCTCGCTTGGGGGGCAGAACCACAGGCAGAACACTCGCTAATGCCTAGATTACACGTACCGAGTACTCGGCCGAGACAGTACTCTCGGCCGAGCACTCGATACGTATAAACGTAGCTCTGAGTGCTCAGCTGAGCGAGTGATGGGAGCCTTCACTGTCTCGGCCGAGTAACATTTTACTGTCTCGGCCGAGTACTCGGTACGTGTGATCTAGGTATAAGAGATTCTCGTTTGGTAGTAGCAGCAAGTGACAGGATAGACTTTCCCAAGCGAGTGGTGGTGGTCCATAGCACTCGCACACTCGCTTACAGCCCAATGACAAAACGATTGGAACTATCGGTGACGCAGTAACGGCTATCTCTGGCCAAAAAAAAGGAAAAAATTATTGGAACTACACACTCTCTTTTCGCTACTCGCCAACTTTTTTCTAGTTTCTAGCTGGACTAGCTTCTCGCTCATCGTTGGCGGTAGTACAAGAGCCTTTATGAGCTTGATATAGGGCCGGTAAATCAAAGCTGGTAATTTTACGATAAAACGAACAAGCAAAGGCTCTGTTTATGCGAATGCAATATCTATCAGTATAAATTGTATCTATCACAGTCCCTGAAAAATAATTAATTAAAATGCTTTATTCCCAATCACAGTTTAGGGAAAATAATAAAGTTTACTTACCATTGTTATTGCAACAACAAAAATGGAAGAGACTGGACGATTTTTCCAAAATACATGCAGTGAATTTTTTAAGTGTCACGTTGCATAAAGTAACACTTTTGTCTTAAGATAATTATAATAATAATGAAAGTTTTTTTTTAATATGTATTTTTACTAGTGCCGGAGTAGGAGGAGGAACGGAGAAAAATCTAATTCCAAAAATTAATTTAACAAGTTGTGTGCCGACGAAAGTGAAAACTTCTTCAAAGGCAAGGTTAATATTATGAAATATAACAATTTTTCACAGTTTGAAAGTGAGAACATTGACATGACAGTAGAAAGGATGCTAATTAAAAAATACATATTTTCCACGATCATAGCATTGAGGCTAATCCTCAAATCCAATTCCATACAAAATGTTTCGGACAAATACTCAAAAAGTACGCCGTATTATAGTAATTTCTTCACACTATTCGTTTCGTCTATGTTTTCCGATTGTGTAAAAAAATTAGTAAGGTTTCATACTTTAATTTAGATTTTATACGTGTTTTTAAGTTAGTAGGGTTAATTTTGTGAAGTGAGTGTAACGAATAGTGTGAAGAAATTACTATAATACGGCGTACTTTTTGAGTATTTGTCCGAAACATTTTGTATGGAAATTTGCCTTGAGGATTCCCCTTAACAATACAGGCACTTTATTTTGTAGTATATATTATTACACTACCATTGTTTGATGTCGTTCAGGTAAAAGAAAATACATTGACACATTACCATCTTCACTTAGTAATATTATACCATCCGACTTTACATGAAGTGTTACATCCGAGCGTTAGGAGACCAGTCCAAATTCACTTCCCACGAAACTTTTTCCTCAGTGCGCCTAAAGAAGTTTTCACTTAATTTTTTACGTATATAACAGTCTTTTAGTTTAAAATCAGCATAAACACAATATCAAGTAACAAAAGCAGTAGAAAGCAATGCGGATGCGATAGGAAGTGTGGGTTAAATTATACAATGTAAATTGCCGCCCGCGCTCGGCCTTGCCTCGCCTATCGATGCATTTTTACTAGGCATGAAAAGTATACCGAGTAACATGTTATTTATTATGTTATAAATTATCACAAATAACACGTTACTTGTTACTATCTGAGAAGAGTCTGTTACAAAATATTCGGTGATATACCCGGCGCTTCCCGGCAGGCGATTTTGTACGCCGGCGGTCGCTGTGATTGATTCATATCGTGATGAATTATTATTTATATATACATACATAATGCATGAATTATTTTTTCAAAATATGACATTAGTCACATTAGGCCACGGATGAAAAATAACATGGTGTTACAAAATAAAATAATATCACCATGTGACAATGAAATAGAAGTAGCAATCATTTCCATGCCTAATTTTACTATGTTTATATAAATTGTGGTCGACTGTCCAACAATGTATTGCGGAATTGATTTGACTATGTTTATCAAACCAAAGTCAAGCGAAGAGTTTTGCTTTGTAAATATTTAGTTAAATCCGTTCAGTAGTTTTTACCTGATAAACGCATACAAAAAAAGTCTTCACGTGCATGTTATTTAAACTCGTGTGTACACTTTTCCGTCCAAAAAACATATGTACAGGAATTCAGGGTCTACTTAATTATTTTGTATGTATAGATAGATTTATTTAAATAGAAGTGTCATGAACTCAAGGCGTTAATGTAAAAATAAGTATGTATTGTATACCCTTCGCTCAAGGCAATCAAAGAAGAATCAAAGAGAAGTTCGCCCCTACTCTATGTCACTTTCATACCCGCTTCAGGGCTGTAATTGTGAACGCAGCCCAGTTTTAATTACTATTGAGCTGAGCCAGGTTTATTGGGGTCTCAGTGGCAGACCACCTGACCGTCCCGGGAAGCGGACCCGCACTGTTAATCACTGACGACAAGTGCCCGTGGCTAGCACTTACTCACGCCGCACGCCTGCCAGGGTTGACAGGGTCGTGTGAAATTCGTCCAGCATTCGAAAATCCTTTAAAATGCATATGCAATTAAAAACATGAAATCAATGATATTTTTGAAAGAAACCTAAAAAATGCTTCTACGAGTTGAAAGACTACTTCAATGTCCCTTTAATTAATATATTTAATAATATTAATAATGTTTTTTCTTTTTTTTTTAGGCAATAAATATCATTTTATTTCATTTCTTTTGGTGACATATAATTTAAGTACCTACTTTCAGTAATGTGTAAGCATTGTTTGTTCCAGTTTAAAGGACACTGTAGCTAAACAAGCTTGATGCGCCCACGTGGACATCACTGGAGTAATATATTTTTTGACTCTATATAAATTTATTACAGCATAAGCTAACTACTACCATCTTTAATACGAAATTTACAAAAGGAAACAATTGGGCCACCCATAGACCGTTGCAAACGATCTATAGGTAGCTCAAGTGCTCCAACTCGATACCCAATTAATAAATTGGCTGTTTATTTCTCAATCACGCCAAAATCATTATCAACATTCGCCATTTGGCCATTTTAGTGAGCTCACTGAATTGATAATTTTTCGGACAGCCCTAGTGTCTAGCGCATAAATCTGGGCAAATGATTAAAACTCTACTAACAATGACGGCTGATAAGCGGTGCTTTTGATGTGTGATATTGCAAATATACCTACATAGTACACTACATAGTATTTTGAATTATTCCAATTCTTTCTATACTTTTTCTAGTGCAGTATTAGCGTTTGTCCGCTTTCAGGGAGATTTAGGCAGTCTGTCTTTTGTAGCGTAGTAGTAATGCCAGTTACATATTACTGATTGGACCAGAATTCCTAGCACTGCGACTCGGCTGTCTTGAAGTACGTACAATCAGCTGCCCAGACATTATTTTTTATTTATTTATTTATTTAATTAATTAGAACGGTTTTACACCACTTACACTAACTAATATTATATTATACATTACAGAACAATTCATTACATATAGTCAATCATAAAAATTAAAATCATTTAAAAAATAAAAATTCATGGCAGTAATTATAATTGCTAAGTCAAAAAGAAAATGTCAGTGAAAAAAATAAATTACAGAAATAGAATAAAAAAGATAAGTATCAAGATATAAAATTACTTTCATTCATCGCTCTCACAGAAAATCAGACACTCTACCATCAGTTTCTTCCATTCATCAATAAAAACGACACAATTAGGGTTCGTCATCAAAAGCTTGTTGAGGGCGGTAAGGGTGCGAGGCAGTGGAGAGTTGGCGCGAGCCACGGTGCGGCTTGCTGGTACGGCAAAAAGTCTGTGCCTCCTAGCACGTGTATATTATTAGGAGAGAACAGCCGAAACGAGTCGTTAAGTAAATCGGGAGCGTCGATAGCTCCTCGAAAGACCTTACAAAACGACGCCATCTGATCGCAAGTTCTTCTGGTTTTAAGGGAGTTATATCCGAGACATCCCAGGAGTAATTTGGTTGGATACATGTACGGATAGTATCCGAAGACACGTTTGTACATAAACCTATGTTTACACTCCCAAGCTTTCACATTTATATTACACCTAATTTTGCAAAGAAAAGTGCACGCAAGCATTTATAAATTAATGTAGTCGTCTTGATTGTCAGAAGAAGAATGTCTTTCAAAATTAAGAGTATAATATAAATGTGAAAGCTTAATCCATTCGAGTTTGACCACCGGGATTGGAACCTGCGACAGCTTGTGCTTAGTATCTTATGTTCACTTCTGCTTCTGTGTTCTTTGCGTGAAACTTATACCCAAAGAACATCGCATCGATGTTTTTGTGACAACAACCTGCGCTGCGTTACATTTACATTTCCTGTACCGTTGTACCAGTAGTATAAAATAAGATAAGATAAGAGAAATCACAGGTAATAGAAAACAGAAAATAATGTACGTATTCTTAAATAAAAATACTTTCTTGGTACCTTCATGTTATGACAATAAATTAATAGATAGGTAGGTTCCTCAACAAAAAATTTGATTTCTTTGTTATAAGTATTTCAAAAACAGTAATTTAATCACTTTTTATGTCGACCGCTCAAATTGAAAACAATATATATCTTTTTAATCGTATCAGGTTAGAGACTCCGGGACGGGGGCCTTGGGGTTCGGGGTACGTACTAGATTTCTAGTAGTAGGTATCTTTAAATCTTATAGCATTCGCCTTCCGTGGCCGTGTCGATGTAATCATTTGGAATGTCTTTTGGAAATCAAACAAGCGTTTCTTTGTCTCAGTTCAAACTTCCACTTCACCATGGAAGTCTTAAATGCAGTCTATTATAATCAAAGTGTTATAAAAAATACTGCAACCGACTTCAATTGGACTGCTATGTGACCGTGAACAACGTTGAAAAATCACCGTAAAGTAAAAATACGCAATTTCGTTTACTTTGACAATATATTTTTTAAGTAACTTTGATTAAAAAAAACTACTGAACCGATTTTTATAAAATTTCTTACTAAGTTTTACAAAAACATACTACCACCGACTTCAATTAGACTGTTTTAGGTGACCGTAAACACCATTGAAAAATCACCGGAAAAAAATACGCAATTTCGTTTACTGTGACGACATATTTTTAAACCGGTTTTAATAAAATGTCTATGAGTCCAATCTGAAAATATATCCTTTTAAACAAAAAAGATTTTTCCAAATCTGTTGTTAAAACACAAAGTTTTGAGGAACATACATTATAAAAAAAAACTAATTGAGAACTATTCCCATCCTGTTTTGAAGTCTGTGGAAAATGGTTCTACCCTAAGGCGGTACAAGCAGTATTTACCCTGGTCTATACTTCGGTTATTACACCCACCTATTAATATCAAGAAAAATGTCACCGCAGTACAGAATTATGGTACTTCGAGGGTTACGGGACATCAATACCGAGTGTAGTGTATGTACCTACCTATACTATACATGTACACACACATAGCTATCTTCAGACCGTACACGCACATACACAGTCTCAAAGCTCATGATATGAGTATGCGAGAAGCAGCGCTGTCGACCGGACGGGTGTAGCGCAGGAGATGCTCAGAGCGGATATTATGTGTGTGGAGCCTGTGACTACACTGAACATAATTCGGTAAAGTAGCAAACACCACACCGAGGGACGGGTATTTTAATTGTACAGATATTTAAGAGACTTCCATAGCTTTTTATCGAAAGCACCTTGCTAATTAATTTTTGAATAAGTTTTTGTATCATACATATTTTTTTTTTAACCTGCTGTCTCCTATTGTTGGGCAAAGGTCTCCCCCAAATCCTTCCACTTGTCGTGATCTTCTGCGGCCTCCCACCATTCCCTCTCGAATCCGTCCAGGGCCGTGTTCAACCAACATTACAATTCGACAATTTTGTAAATAAATGACATATTTGTAAAATTGTATTTATTATATATACTTTACAATTAAAAACATTACAAATATGTAAATTACACATGCTGTTTAACCAACATTTACAAGTGCACAAAACGCCGTAGATTTCGATGACAATATTGTAACTACAAATATTTAATTGTAAGTTACAATTTACATAAAATGTAAGTTTTTTGTTGGAGATTCTTAAATTGAGGTTTTTCTGACAATCGTTAGTTTTCAAATCCAATAAAAATCAAAATTGTTTATTTCAGTTCATTCAATGACACCATATTTTGTAAAATGTTAAAATAAAATATTTTATACGTAAAATTGTATAAAATATTTTATTTATTGTCATCCAATACCTATAAGTAAATGTATTATTATGCAGAACCGAAATATTTTGTTGCATGTAAAATCTGTCACATCGAAAAACGAAAACAAAACTCATATATTTATCATAACTATATCCACTACTAGTTGTTAGAACCATTATTTAATATAAAACAATCAATTTTTTTCAATTAATAAACTCAGGTAAAAACATTGTCTGTTTCTGACACAAGACGAGCCCACCTGTCGGAAATTTGCTACAATTTACAAAAATTGTAAAATTGTAATTACAATTATGCGTTCAACCAAGCAGTTTTCCCTACACATTTGTAAATTGTCACTTGTAAAGCAAAAATGTTGGTTGAACAGAAATATGTAGAATTGTAGCTACAATTTTACAATTTGTCAGTTTTCCACCATGGTAGAATTGTAACTTGTATTCTTGGTTAAACAGAAACTTGTGGAATTGTAACTTGTAAACTACAATTACAATTTACAATTTGTAAGTTTGGTTGTACAGGGCCCAGATCGTCCCTCCAACGCTTTCACAGCCGACCCCTACGCCGCACCGCCCGTCTTCAGGTATCCAGAGAGTGGCTAGTCTTGCCCACCTCTCCGGATACATGCGGCTAACGTGCCCCATGTATCATACATATGTTCAATGTATTTTAATTATTATGGAAAATAGATCAGAATAGGTATGTATGTAATGCTAAAGACCCATAATGTAAATTACTAATATATCCCTCGACCGTGTATCCCATTTACTTGGTGTCGGCCTTCCTTGTCAATTTTCTCCATTCTGTACGATTTTGTGCAGTGTCAGTGTCGAGTTGAGCTTCTTTCGGGTCTTTATCAACCATTGTTAACCAAGTGGAGGGTGGTCTGCCACGTCCCCGTTTCGTCAAAATGTAAATTAATATCTAACTAAAAAACATTAGGCGTACGAGATATGCATCTATCTTTTTATTTTTTAATGAAATCATGCGAATTATTCAATTAATCTTAGCGATTTGATCTAGCATTAAAAAAGCTCAATTTATATTCGTATTCATACCTAGTGCCTACAGTGGGTAGAGAACGGCGCAAAAATATTAAATACGTACTGATAAAGGCAAAAAGTCAAAAGATATTCAAGGTCCATTCATGTTTATAGCTTACTTCGACATGAAACCATTTAATTCAAACACAATCTACAAAACAGGTGTTTATCTAAGCCTAATAAAGTTATTCACTTATCTTCCACGTTGCCCACCCGTAATAATATGCAAACATAGATTGATAACGGTGTTTATAAAGAACACCAAGATAATTAGATACCAAGCAAGATGGAGTCGTAAAGCAGGACAAAAAAATACCCTGTCAATAACAATGATTTTATTTATGAATTTTTAGTTTTCACGATAGATTTTTATAAAAACTAGCTGACGCTCACACAACTTACAACATCGCTTGCTATGCGATTTTTCAAATTTCCTTTCTTAGTATTCACGCACTTTCAGCTCTTGACGAACACTCTCTTCAAATTTAAAGTGTCTAGGTTCAGTGGTTTGGCCTGAGCGTTGTCTGTCAGTCAATCAGTCAGTCGAGCCTTTTATAAATATTGATTGATAAAAAAGCCCAGTAATTTTAATAGCATTTTTCCACTTTTCTGTTTCGATAACAAGTATCAGACTAAAATGTAATAAGTTTGCTAAAATTACCAACTTTTTTGGTCGGGCTATCAAAATAGGTAACTAACGTATGTTTCTATACATAATACTTCTAAGTATACAGACTTTAAGCATTATTAATGGGTTAAAACTAATTGTTACTCGCTTGGGAGGTCTTACGCTTCTGTTGTACCTATAACATAAATTGCACTGTGACGCCGACATTATTAAAAAATATTTTATTTTACTTCGACTATGTAGACCTCCCATTATTTTATTAGTTTGTTAATTGGTAATTATTCGTTAGTTATTTGGTTTCTAGATGGTTTCTACAAAATGAAAGAATGACAGCGGCGCGAGTGCGGCGCCCGAGCCGAGCTTTTGGGAGCTGACACGAGCTAGGTACCCGGGTTTGCTAAACGATGAACGAAACTTAAATTATTATCAATGATGGGTACTTATTGACACATTTTTTTTTTCCAGTTATTTTGATTTAAAACCTGAATTACTTCTTATTTTTATCGTGTCACTAGTACTTAGTTATTTTACAAAAAACTTAAAAATTTACTTATTCAAAGATGCTACTATTCTGTTAACGAATTTCTAGTTGATAAAATTGACCTCGAACAGTAATTCGTGAATTTAAATTCTTTATGACATTCAAAACAAATTTACTAATATTATTATGCTAAAACTATTATACCAATTTTATTTAAAATGCCATTAAGAATTTGTATGTAATCTAAAATATTTAAAATCATTTAATAGGACAGAATGTTTGCAGTGCCCTGACAGGGTCATGTACACCGCTAGCTAATATATTAGAACCTAAGCTAATAAGACGATTTTACATGTAAGCAAATGAAATAAACAATAAACCTTTGAACCAGTGTGGTGAAAGGATTTCAAGTGCGCCTCGAAGAGGCTCCTTTCGTGCACTCGACACATATTTTCGAACTTAAGGTTCTACGACATGCCGGTTTCCTCACCATGTTTTCCTTCACCGTTGCGAGAACGTGGGATGCATTCATAGATTTTTTTTGACCGAAAAAACCCATTTACGCATGACTGCCACCGGGATTCGAACCCGCGACCATCAGATCGCAAGGTACGGGCCTCATCCACACGGCCACCACGTCCTCCTACTACTGAACTACTGAACCGATTTTAATGAAATTTCTATGGGACCAATCTGAAAGTATATCCACTCAAACAAAAAATATTCTTTCAAATCGGTTTATATACAACAAAGTTCTGAGGTAACAAACATTAAAATAATCACGGTTTTACAAAAACATAGACAACCGACTTCAATTGGACTGTGTTTTAGTTACCGTATACACCACTGAAAAATCACAGGGAAGCAAAATACGCAATTTCGTTTACTTCGACGACATTTTTTTTTCAGTTATTTGGATATAAAAACTAAACTACTGAATCGATTTTGATGGAATTCGTATGGGACCAATCTGAAAGATTATCCTCTCAAACAAAAAATATTTTTTAAATACAAAGTTCTGAGGTAACAAACATAAAAAAAAGACATTTATCCGTTTTTTTTTTTTTACTATATATACTATATATAGGCTTGCGTTTGACCACCATCTCACCTGATGGTAAGTGACGATGTGGTCGACGATGTAGCACGTTTACCTAGAATAATCCTATTCACTCTTGCCTTGAAGACACCCAAATTATAGTGATCGGGAAACACTGACGCCGGCAGAGCATTCCATTCCTTGGCGGTTCGCATAATGAAAGTGGAAGCAAAGCGCTTTGTGCGAATACATGGTATGTCCACTATATAGGGATGGCGCAATCCCGAGCGTCTGGTCGTCCGATGGTGGAACGGTGATGGTGGAACTAAGTCATGTAGTTCCAGCGCACACTCTCCAAAATGCAATCTATAGAACACCGACAGGCAGGCGACTTTACGACGGTGTTCTAGACTCTGGAGCTTCGTCATTACTAGTGAGTCATCGCCTATGAGTCTTTTGGCTCTTCGTTCAATGAAATCCAAAGCTTCCAGCTGATTGAACTCAATTGATTACCTTCTCATTTTGTGAAGTCGGTTGAAAACGCTTTTATCGCATAAGACCGTGCATTTAAACCTCTATTATTTTTGATTATTTTAAATTGCCTTTGTTTACTTTCTAAGGTGTAAATAAGGTGCAAATAAATCATTTATGTATTACGAGCTGACACCACTTCATTTGCGTTGTAAATTAAGGCCACAGAAGTATTAAAGTATAGAAACACAATGTAGCACATTGAAAATGCGACTAATAAAAGGGAGCCACATTGGCTAATTCTAGTACATTTTGGTCCGATGCTAATTTTCGTAAAAGAGAAGTAACAGGGCTAGATAAGTAACAGGGCTACATATATGTTAAAACTACAAGGCTTTTTCATCGTTAATAAAACCACATCGTAAAAAGTATTACAAACATTATTTGAAAATGGAGATATTTCATGTTTATTGAGAAGGTGTCTGAAATTTTTTGGTCCTGTCTTACGACTACATTTTGGCTTGATACTGTCCATCTATAGAAACACCGTTATTCATCTATGATTAAGGCGTATAGTACCTCTGATTCGCACTCTCGCTCGCGCGCACCTACATTTTTGAAGATTAAAATAATTACTACTTGAAATTACGTAAAAGAAAAGCCTTCAGAATCTAGAAAATAACATTATAAAAAATCTTAGGGCAAGGTTTTGCACATGAAAACTTGTTTGGATTGAATTTGATTTTTGATTGTTATAATGTTAGTTCATGTGTACCTTGCCCAAAGAAAAAAATCTTTGGGGAAGGTTCATTTATAATATTTAAAATAAGTAACTAAAACATAAACAAAATACCTGTATGAGTAGTATAAATTCCCTTTCACGTGAAAACTCCGATCATCATGAAATTTGTACACATATTTCTTGGAGGTATTAAAAGTTACATAGGATATTTTTTATTAAAAAAAATCTATGATACTTTTTTAATGACTTCAATGCGAGCGAAGCCGCGGCGGGTAAAGCTAGTATTATACCTATAAAGCATCAATATCAACAATATTAATTTTAAGTTCAATCAGAACTCTCTGCCTTATAAACTTACTTGAAAGGTGTGGTAGAAAATGATAGAAGTAAGCCGAAAAGATGCTCATTAAAGATAGCTGTGAAATAAATTGCTATTCAAATTAGTTTAAAGAACCGACGATCATATCGCTACTGGTGTTGTGTCGGACCCTGGGAGGGAAAGTAATGTAAGAGCAATCCCTATTAATATTTATATATATTTATTATAATTGAGATGATAAAAACTCTTTAACAAAAAAATAAATAAAAAAATCTTCAACCAACTTCAAATTAAACTAAAAATTAAGATAAGATATTTATTTGTCAAGAATATAGTTGCATACAAAATTGGGTTAATAGATAAAAATACCAGCATATTTTGCTTGATATTGTCTTCAGCGTACAAATAATAATGTGAATTAAGTTAGGTACATATTGTACCAGGTCAAGCTGTAAGTTGTAAGAAATAAAACCTTTCTGATGTAAAATTACACCAACTACTTTTTACAAAACCTAATAGTTTAGTGCATTCTGCATTAATGAGTATAATGAATAATTTGCTTAGATTATGTAGCTTTTTTACATGTCAAATTGCTTGACTAGAAGTTAATTTAAAGTGTCCTTAACATTATTATAGAGCAATATAATAGAATGGCAACAAAAAAACTGATGACGCTAAAACACAGACAATGGTTAACATAAAATACAAAAAGGCTAATGGAAATAATTAGAGTATTATCATTAATTTTTATAACTACTACCTATTGCAACAATATTATAATAATGTATTGTCCAGTCCATCAAGGTGATTGTAAATAGCTCTATGCCATCTTTAACGACGTAAAAAACTTGCTGAAAATGATCATTTCAACACTTATTATGTTTTCTTTCCTAAGTGCCGATATAAATTCTTAATTATCTTGTTTCTAGTCCCGCCTAGGGCTATCTCTAGTAATAAGGTAATTTTAAGTAAGTACCTGCCTACTTTTATTTCTAAGCTGCTGAACGACATTTTACTACTTAGGTAGGTAGGTATTACAATGGACACAGCCCAAGAATAATCTATAGGTACAGACAGCGTCAAATATATGTATCCTCCTTACACAAGACACCCAACTTCAGATCCCTTAAAAATAGTATAAAATTATGATTAGGCTTACATGGTTGTAAAATATAATTTATAACACATTTGCTCGTAAACGGTCTATTATTTCACCAATTTCAATATCGAATTGTATCTCATTACGCACTAGTGCGGTTATGTAATGTAAAACCCACTAGTGCGGTAATGTAATTTAAAAATGAAGGTTTATCAAGGTTCTCCGTTTATAACGAACGGTACTTTTTAAAATCTTAGCAAAGGGTTTTTATGTCAGATAAGTAGTCAACCTTTTTTGAATACAATTTACTTTGGGACATAAAATATAATAAATAAACATTTAATTCTTTAATTTGATTAATATTGACCATAAATTACAACCATTTAAATGTAACAAAACACAAAAATATTAATTTACTTTATTATAATACTGGCTGTTTTGTGCCTTTGCCTTAAAAAAAAGCGCTGATGCGCGCGCCTTGCTAATTTGACTGAATTTGACAACCAGTAAAAATTATTCCGCGCGCTGTTTCTTTTCACTGTATTGTTTTTATTTGAAAATGTCGTTAAGTAATGTTGATGAATTTATTTATTTATTTCCTTGCAAATGTGTTATAAAACGTCGTATGGCATACGTGCGGTTTGATAATTACAGCCTCTGCTTTCTTGTAGCCCTCACCTACGGCTCGGGCTAACAATATCTCCTCGGCTGTAAATCTCAACTTACCGCACTTATATCATAATGTACTATTATAACACATTTGCTCATAAAGGGTCTATTATTTCACCAATTTCAATATCGTATTGTATCTCATTACGCACTAGTGCGGTAATGTCATTAAAAAAGGAAGGTTTATCAACGTTCTCCGTTTAAAACGAACGGTACTTTTTAAATCTTAGCAGAGTTTTTATGTCAGAAAAGTGGTCAACATTTTATGAATAAAACTAACTTTGGGAGATAATATATTAAATAAACATTTAATTCTTTAATTTAAATTATATGGGCCATAAATTACAACCATTAAAATGTAACAAAACCCAAAAATATTAATTTGCTTTATTAGTAATACTGGCTGTTTTTGTGCCTTTGCCTTAAAAACCAAGCGCTGATGCACGCGCATCGCTAATTTGAGAACAAGTAATAGTAGATTATGCACTAAGGGGATAAAGCAGTGTCATAGGTCGCGGGTGGCATATTTAACCCTGAGCTAACGAGGGACTCAGTTAACTCCTGAAGCGAGGGAGTTATGTAAAGTCCTGAATGACGCGAGGGGTTCAAGTTACCCAAGACGAAGACAGGCTTTATCCCAGAGGAGCATACTCTACTTTTCACACCTTCTGCGAGGCAATAAAAAGCCAGGGCGGCAGCAGCGAACATGCACCGTCTTATGTTTCACAATCTTTGAAGTCGCGCCTTTTTTCTTTTTTTTATGAGTGGCCAGTTCGATTTTCGAACAAACCTTTTTACAATGGCATATGGGCGTTCTTTTACTTTTTCCACGAGTTTCCACACGAATTTGACGTTCCAAATTCAAATCACATTACAACCCTTGGGAGTTTCATACAACATTACCTCCCTAGAGAGGTAATGCTTTGCTTTACCTTGATGATAGCATGATATGTAATTGGACATTGTCGAGCAGGTGGTGTGAAAAAATTATTCCGCGCGCTATATTTTTTCAATGTATTGTTTTTATTTGAAAATGTCGTCAAGTAATGATGAATTTATTTATTTGTTTCCTCGCAAATGTGTTATAAAACGTCATATGACATATGTGCGCTTTGATAATTAAAGCCTCTGCTTTCTTGTAGCCCTCACCAATATAACCAAATGTAATTATCAACTTACCGCACTTATATCATAATGTACTATTATCATTGATAGCAAAAAATCTTATCGCAGCGTAAGAAGATTTTTTGCTTTGATTTTTTTGCTTTGTCCAAGGCGTTACTTATCTATGACGCTGTACATATAATAAATAAATTAACAAATATTTCGGTCGACAAAACCTAAATATTTATACATACATTATTCTTATTAGGCCAATCATTCGAGCTAAATGATTATACAGATTCAATACTATTGGAAATTCTAATGTTGTTAACAACACAGTTGCTAACAATCTGAATTCATAAATAACTTTACTCACCAATTTGTAAAGTTTATTTCAATTGAAAACAGACAGTTATTGGGGTAATTGAATAAATCTAATCTTGGATACAAATAAATTAAAGATATCGACCTTATCTGTGGAAATCAACTGAGTAACAACCTGCCTTATGGTTGCATAACTAGAGTCAAATTATACCGCATTGAAATCCTGTATTAGTGCGTAAATACAAAAGAAGCAAGTTACCAGCGCCGATCTACCAGCGCTTATCGGAACCGACCGCGCTGGTCACGCGCAGGTAGCCGGCGCAGACAGTTATTATACTTTTCACACCACCTACTCGACAATGTCCAATTACATATCATGCTATCATCAAGGTAAAGCAAAGCATTACCTACCAAGGGAGGTAAAGTTGTATGAGACTCCCAAGGGTAGTAATGTGATTTGAATTTGGAACGTCAAATTCGTGTGGAAACTCGTTGAAATCTCTAAGTAAAAGAACGCCAATATAACATTGTAAAGAGGTTAGTTCGAAAATCGAACTGGCCATCATAAGCAAACCTCATAAAAAAAGAAAAAAGGCGCGACCTCAAAGATTGTGAAACAAAAGACGGTGTTCGCTGCTAGTTTCGAGAATCTAGCAAAGCTGCTAGAGCCCTGGCTTTTTATTGCCTCGCAGAAGGTGTGAAAAGTAGAGTGTGCTCCTCTGGGATAAAGCCTGTCTTCGTCTTGGGCAGCTTGGACAAATTTGGCAGTTTGAACCCCTCGCTTCACTCAGGGTTCAATATGCCACCCGCGACGTGGATGTGGCGAACCCGCACTGATAAGCGCCGAACGTCGCCGACAAGTTCCGATCTGCTCCGATAAATCATATTATAGATTCAATCAACTTTAATTTAGATTTTATTTGTGTTTTTAAGTTAGTAGAGTTAATTTTAAAACACGTATAAAATCTAAATTAAAGTATGAAAGCTTTCACTTTTTTTGTTGACGAAATCAAAAAAAATGGACGAAACGAATAGTGTGAAGAAATTACTATAATACGGCGTACTTTTTGAGTATTTGTCCGAAACATTTTGTATGGAATTCGGATTTAAGGATTCCCCTTAAATCATTATAACTGAAAAATAAGTGGTTGAAGTAAACAAAATTGCAAATTTTCCTTCCCTGTGACTTTTTAGTAGTGTACCGCGAAAGTTTGTAAGTATGGATGGATGGATGTTTGTTACTCTTTCACCTAAAAACTACTGAATGGATTTTAATTAAACTTTACAATAATATAGCTTATACATCAGAATAACACATGGGCTACAATTTATAAAGATATTGTGAATTGTCCGCTACTCGAAATACTAATCCTGCGCAGACGAAGTCGCGGGCACCAGCTAGTTTAGTGTTATATAAACTTCATTTGTTAGCCTATATTATGCTGTAATAATACTTAACTTGTTAGCAAGGTATAACTTTCATTAATAAATTTATTACAATATAGTGAAGTCGTAACTCATCTGCTGATAATGTGACGATATCGACGCGACGTGATCGCGAAAGGTAAGCGCGTGTCTTGAATATTATATACTTGAATATGTTGACGGTACTATTGGTCGAGTGGCAAGTGCGTTGGACTGCCACGCCTGTATTGCGGGTTCGATTCCCGCTTTACGACAAACATTTGTGTATGAACATCGGTGTTTGTTCTGAGTATGGGTGTTTTCTTTGTATTCTATGTATGTATTACAAACAAAAAAAAGTATTTAAGTATTGTATCAGTCATATAGTTTCCCACAGTACAAGCTCTGCCTAGTTTAGTGCTAGATGGTGGTGTGTGAATTGTCCAATTTATTTTGTTCATAACTTTGAATTTTCCTGTATGTACCTTAGTTTTAAATTGCTTGAACAAATAAAGATTCTTATTATTATCATATCTATCTACTCCTTATTACAGCATAAGCTAACTACTACAATCTTTATTACAAAATTTACAAAAGGAAACAATTGGACCACCCATAGACCGTTGCAAACGATCTATAGGTAGCTCAACTGGTCCAACTCGATACCCGATGGCAGCGTGCCGAGGATACTGGCTGCATTGCCTCTTTGTATTGCAAGGCTTATTCGTTGGCCAAGATAGCTGCCAGCCCTCTGATCACGCGTCGCTTCGACCAGACGCTCTGACAAAATCCCATTGCGTGTTTGTTTATAAACAATTACAACTGTATTATTAAACGCTAAGCACTTTATAATTACAAAGCCGAAGAAAACAGCTTTCAAGAAATTCAATTGGTTCGACTAAATTGGTTGGGTATTACGTTAGTTATGAGCACCTACCATTAAACAAGGATGATTATGTACTGCTGTTCTCATTAGAAGGTTGTGTTGGCGGCTTGTTTGAAGTCTTCCTGTTTCACACTCGGAACGACTCTTGAAAGAACATAGCAATATAATATAATAATATATTATGAAATAATAATAACAAAGGGTTGTGTATTTAAATATTTTAGATATACTTATTTCGAAAAAACTCTGAATGGGCTTACAGATTACTCCAAGGCGCCCAAACACTATTCTACACACAATGTACAGTATAAAATAAATAAACTTATTATTTACTTTACAGATTAAGAAAATAAAAATGTCAAAGATAATATTGTAGTCAATAAATTATGATAATATAACAAAATTTCAAAAATAATAGTTTAAACAGACTTGGATAAATTGATTCAATAATTAAGAAATAAGTTGATCAAACAATAAACCTTGCTCGGATTGTCAAAGAATACCGTTGTAAAGTGTACCGTTGCTACAGGATAGCGTCAACGAAGAAAAAATCCTAACTATGTTGTATTATATTATATGTATGTACGTTAGTCTGTAAGGTCTAAATTTCTATGGTATTGTTTTTTTTTGTAATATTAAGTTCCCTGAAATAAATCATTATTATTATTATTAAAGCTTCCGTTATCAGTGTTTAGGTCAAAAATATTTTGTCGATTATGAGTAAGTAGTAGCCCAAAACCCTTACAAATGACCATAGTTTGAGTTTTTACTTATTACCTTATTGCTTAGAACAAGATGTCTAGCCTAGGAACATAGAATAAAGAAAATAGTTTATAGATTATTCAAATTGTAATAACCTTTTGACTTACCAGAGTTATGCAATGTAATATTTTGGTTAATAAATGATTGATTGATTGATTCTAATTACCCGACTGCAAGAAGAAGGGTTATGTTTTGGAGTATATAGGTATACACTTATATATGTATATTGAGTGTATATTTATGTATTTTGTCTGACTCTATACGCCCGCCCTGCAGGCTAATCGGCTGAATGGATTTTGATAAAAAAGGTGGCGTTGGATTCGTCTGGGCCACGCAAGTGCTATAAATGATAAAAATCCAACAGGGAGGCTGTAAGGCACTTCGAGAGTTTCAAAATTCGTTTTGGTCATAGGAGTGTGATATAATAAAAATTAAGTGTCAAAAATTTATCGATACAATTATCGTCAAATTTTTGACCATTATTTTTAATTGACGAATATTCGCAGTCAGGTTTTCAGTTGCCAATAAAAAACTTTGAACTATGTCAAAGACGTTTAAGACTCAAACAAGTTAAAAGATGAAAATGAGTCACGCACATTGATTTACAGAACGACAAAGATGAACTTTCAACCTTGGGGTACTTAAACTCAGTCTACATTTTCACCAGCGGTTCTTGAACATAAATAATAGGTACCCATTTGAAATCCTTAGACATACAAATCAGTGTGAAATACACCAACGCAAGTAATACCTGTTCGAATTACTTGCTCCAACAATGTTTACAAAGATTTCAATCTGCGCCGGCGCATGATGGAATCCGATCAACTTGACAGCATAACGACTTATCCGGGCTTATTGTGTAATCCGACACGACGACGTGGCGACAACGTCAAGCCACTGATAAAATAATCCTATAAACAATAAATTGAATAAATTTTATATAAAACTTTATTTAAATTTTATAGGTGGATAAATTTTAAAGTATAAATCACGTAAGTTTTGACGTCTATAAATCGGCGGGGCGTTCATCGATTTTCATCGATTACAACGTTCTCGGCATGCAGCCGGTCATTGTCCGGTAACGCTCATTGTCCCGTTACGCTGGTAGTCACGTTAAACTATCGTCCGTAAATCAACTTTACAGACATCAATTTTTGAGGTGATTTTTGATCATCAGATAGTATAAAAAGTATGTTAAGTAAATATGTTCTACCTTAAACTAAAGGTAGAACATACCTACTTAGGACACCAATTTATTTAAGACCATATATTGTACTTGTGTTTTGGCAAATAAATTATCTTTATCTTTTTCTTTATAAAGAATAAAAAAATAAAAAAAAACTATCAGAGCAAGTTCCAAACTTGCTGACCATCAGATAGATAGTCTATTATTATTATTATATTGAAGTGAAAACTTCTTTAGGCGCACTGACCAATATTATTTTAATGGATATTTATGTGTATAGGAGTGAATTGGACTAAGGTACTGGGCTCCCAACGATTGGATGTAACACTGCTTCTAGTAAAGTTGGCTGGTATATTCACCTTTCTACTTCCATATCAATTTACTCACTGTCATGTCAGCACTAGTCATTAAACCTCAAAAAAACAAAAATCGTGTCGGAGTATGTAAATTCACTAATGACTAATCGTTTTGGTACACTGTTCTTAAGATAAGTGGATACAATGTAAATAATATTTATTAGAAGCGATGGAAACGTATCTCGAACTAGTGCTAACTTTATGCTCAGTCTATGTTTGTTCGTAATTGAACAACTTGCAAAGATAGCCTATACCGAATTCAAGCTCAAAGAGAGATCCAGCAGTTTACTGCTATAAATAAGTAGGTGGATGATAATAATAGCAGTATGATAAAACAGCTAAGAGAAGCTAGAGCCTTCATATCTTTTATCATTACAAAACTCCTTAGCTTATATCAACGTACTAGCCGGTTGAGCAATGGCTAATTGAGGTACATAAGTATTAGCTGCATTTTGTGCGATTTGCATGTTAATTTGATTAATGGTTAGATTGGTAGGGACTAGGCGTGGAAAGTATACCGAGTAATACGTTATTTATCATTGTATAAAACTGATCACACATAACACTTATTACATTCTGAGACCATGCCTGTTACAAAATCACCCGCGATATCCGAACGGTGCGCCCCGCCAGGCGATTTTGTACGCCTTCGCTGTGATGTCATGATACATGTGCAAGTTTTTCACAAGTTGGTCACTCATGTCATCATACATTTTATTACACCACGGATTTTTACTGGGTACACATTTTCATTTTCCGAACAGTCCTGAAGTCGCGCTAGTAAAAGATTATCCACTCATTATGCCACACCCTGTATTGATGTAGTAACACACCCGAGAAATAATTTAGTACAAATGGCGGACTTAATGCTAGAGCATTTCTTTAACTATTTAATATCCTCACATCGATACGGGCTACTAGCGTGTCCAATTCCTACTCGTTATTTAATGCGCCTCTAAAAATTACACTCTGAAGTGGTCACGTTTACATTTTCACCATTTTAATTACTACGTCTAATTACCTACCAGTCACGAAGCTATTTACACAGGAACCGCATTAAGGTGAAGCATAAGTACCTATCTGATTCGTTACAGATGTTGATTGGCTGAATCTGAAAAAGTAGGGATTTAAATCCTTTAAGTTATCATAAAATTGCTTGAAAATAGTTCAAGTACCTAAAATACTAATAAATAATAAATCTATTGGTAATCGGTAAAATTAATAAGTAATTATAAATAATTTATTTTTGTTTGTTAGTATTTATTTATTTAATTAATGTTAAACAATAAAATACTTTTTACAAAAGATTTTAAGGAAAGCTAAATACGTTAGTTTGTTTACTTGGATGACATACTCCTCTAGTTATTTTGATTTAAGGCCAATCCTCAAATCCGAATTCCATACAAAATGATTCGGACAAATACTCAAAAAGTACGTGAAGTTAGTAGGGTTAATTTTAAAACACGTATAAAATCTAAATTAAAGTATGAAAGCTTTCACTTATTTTGTTGACGAAATCAAAAAACATAGACGAAACGAATAGAGTGAAGAAGTTACTATAATACGGCGTACTTTTTGAGTATTTGTCCGAAACATTTTGTATGGAATTCGGATTTGAGGATTCCCCTTAAAAGCAAGCTACTGGACCGATTTTGACAACTCTATGTATAAAAAATATAATTATCTTTCAAATAAAAATTGAAGAATGATTCAAATCAGTTGATAAATGACAAGGTTTTGAGGTATGAAATATGAAAAAAATACAACCGAATTGATAATCTCCTTTTTTAAAGTCTGTTCATAATGAACAAAAATGGCAACTGTGGCAAAAATGTTCACAGTGTTTCACTGAACATTTTTGCCACAGTTCTGTTCAGTTCACTGTTCACTGACAAGGACATTCATCCACACGGTCACCCTAATAATACTGTTGATTAATCTCTAGAAAATAATGTGCACTAGACTCGCGTATCCGATGCCTGAAGCGCCAGACTCTGAATAAAATTAATATGACTGACTTTAATCTCAGCCACAAACGATGATAAATTCTATTTGCAGCCATATTTTCAACTTATGTCTCGCTTGTCTGCAGTACTCAAGAATGCTGGTAGAGCTGTGATCTACGATATACATAGAGGTATAGAGTTTGACCACATTTTATGCGTAAATAATTAAGTTTTTACAAAAACACAATAGCTATTTAATAGAACAGCAAATCAATACGACTTTTTTTCAATTTATGGGAGTGTTACGAACACAAAATATTATAAAAAAACATAGCTCTATAATTATTATCATGTTTGTTTTGAAAGGGTTAACGATTTATTTAATTACCGAATAGCTTTCTACTTGTGCTAGATATGTGATTTTTAAGGCTAAAAATAAGAACCTCGGTCCATTTCACAGTTTTATGAAAACTAAACCTATGGGTTTAAATTTTTTATTAAAATAAAAATGAATGCTTGCACTAAAAGTATTTGAAATTTATTCAAACTACTTTTTTTTATCGTCCTCAGTAATAACAGAAATTTTAATTATTTTAAACACACATACCTGACTCTCCCCTTTAATGACAGGAGTGTCGACATAGAAAGGTAAAGTAACTGTTAATTAATTTGAATAATATATAAGTTATCTATTTCTGTCAATCCATAGAAGTATTAAAGTATAGAATCACACTGTAGTAGGTACATTGAAAATGCGACCATGAAAAGGGAGCCACCACATCACCACATGGCTAAATTCTAGTACATTTTGGTCCAATGTTAATGTTAATGTTAAAACTACTAGGCTTTTTGTTTATAAAACTACATCGTAAAAAGAAATAAACACTATTGAAATTAGAGATATTTCATTTTTATTGACAGGGTGTCTGAAAATTTTCTGTCCTATATCCGCATCCATTTTACCCTAAATGTCTTCCTTAGTGTCTATATGTCTATATGAACATTGTTATTCATCTATGTGTCAACCCTACTAAACGAGATTGACAGATAGGGACAAAAATTGCACCTTGTTGCGTTTTTATATATATATATTGAATTGCAAAGCTAACCATGCATTGTCATCCAAACTTAAACAGAATGTTAATAAAAAGCTTGTAATATATATTAAAAAATATTGTCCTATAAAATTTTGACCCATCAATACAACCTGCCGCAGCTTCAAGACATATACACAACAAAGAAACCACAAAAATCGTCTCGTGGGCACCAACTCCAATTAAATCGTGATCTAACCAACACCCTTACGGCTCATCACTTCCTTAGCAACAGAGTGGTGCACAACTGGAATATACTGCCAGAAGATGTTGTTTCTGCAGCATCCACAAACTCGTTCAAGAACAAACTCGACACTTGGTTACGAACCAACAAGACTATGTTAAAAAAAGTGACATAAAACTATTAAAAAAAACCAACACTGTGTTATATAGACACATCAGCGAAAGCTGCTCGTCTATCAACAAATAATAATAATAATAATAATAATCAAGGTTTTCCAAAAACACAACAAATGATTCCAATCGGACGGTTCTAGTGACCGTAGGCACGACTGACAAGACAGGGAAGCAAAATTACGAAATTTTGTTCAGTTTAACGACATATTTCTTTCAATTATTTTAATTTAAAAACGAAACTGCTGAAACGATTTCGATAAAACTTCTATGAACCAATCTGAAAGTACGAGTATATCCTCTCATACAAAAATATTTTTTCAAATCGGTTTAAACAGCAAAGTTCTTAGTTAACAAACATAAAAAAAAAACATTTAACCGAATTGAGAACCACCTAATTTTTTGAAGTCGGTTGATAATGAGAGGACAGTTAAATTATAACCTAAAAATAATATACGTAAATCAATTTAACAAAAGTTGTTCCGCGGAATTCCCTTCCTGCCTAGCGTGGCATTAAGTTCTGGTAAGATAGCGGCTAACGGTTTCCGATAAAATCCAATTGTTTACCCAACCGATGTTTACAATACTTTTATTATTTTTTGAAGTGCACGCGGCGGAAACCGTGAAATGGAGAGCCCTATTATTTTTGTGTTTTTTGCAAATGTCAGTTACGAATGCTATCGGGTTGTTTCTGGCATGTAGCCAGTTTATCGAACAAATAATTATGTGATAATAACCTTGATAATATCATGCGAAAATATTAAAAATATGTTTATCTGCATTTTAAGGGACGTTGTATCTTTTTTTCGCTGTCAACTTACTTGTAACTTGTAGAATTCTAGGTGAAGAGATTTCGAACATTTAAAACTTTAGTAAGGCAAAACGTGTAGCGTGGGATCAAAAATCTAGAAAGACTGTATTAATTTTCCCAAAGAATAGGATTTTTGAAAATCTGTCGTCTTGGTTATCAAGTCTCAATGAATGGCAGCTTCAGTTATGCGTCTCTTATATACCTACACGGTCAATTTTTAATCACCAAAAAAAAAATACACATAGTCAGTTGCCGTTACTGAACACAGATATGGCAAAAATACTTGAAAAAATGAAGTCGATTTTTTGTCAAAATAAATTCGATTAAAATTGGATATATGTAATCGTTAGTCGTTTTCCTATAGATTTGCGTCAGGTTGTACCCTTTATTGATAATATTTTAAGTTTTATTCATCGTTTGGCAAACCCAGGCACCAGCTCGAGCCAGCTTGCAAAAGCTCGGCTCGGGCGCCGCACTCGCGCCGCTGTCACTCCGCCATTTTGTTTCGGGCGTCAGCTAGTTGCAAATACAAGAATTAAAACAATTATATGCAACACTTGGCGGCTATTACGCTGAAAGCATTTCTTCCAGGCAACCTACAGTCAAAAAACTAGCTCTTTCCGAGGATTGTGGAAATAGTCAAAACATTGTAAAATACAAGCTTGCTTAGTTTGGGGCTAGCTTCATATAAAGATTCTTACAAAATTATTGATTAATTACTAAATAAACGTAAACTCGTTTCCCTACTGGTAGAGGTTTTAAAATCAAGACTGTGCGTGACAACATACAGTCTAGAAAGCCTTACAAATCTTCAAATTATAGTTTATAGTGTAAATTAACCTATAACTCGCTAGATAAAATCGAAATTGCATCTGAACTTATAAGTAAAGTGGTGTTGCCAGCGGTGGCGATAAAACCTGCTAAAAT
Source organism: Lobophora halterata (assembly GCA_932526365.1). Classification (NCBI taxonomy): domain Eukaryota; kingdom Metazoa; phylum Arthropoda; class Insecta; order Lepidoptera; family Geometridae; genus Lobophora; species Lobophora halterata. Next base: position 9,446,955 of record OW052012.1, read on the forward strand.
AGGGTAATAACCTGACAAAATAGAGTAATACCTGATAATTTTCTTGCTAAGAAAGTAGAGGAGTAGCTAAATTAGGAGATATCGACTGGATCAGCAAACTATGTCTGCGGGCTACTAGACTGCACAGTGTAAAGAGACAAATAGCTATATACTTCATTTCCCAAAATTGACTACCTAGTTTATTTCCTAAAATTGGCTAGCTAGTTTATTTCCCAAAATCAGCTAGCTAGTTAATTTCCCAAAATCGGTTAGGTAGTTTATTTCCTAATGTTGGACCATATGTTTTTCCTTAAGCGGATACAAAACGGCAATATCATCGTAGCAGACAACATCCAACACACTTGCCACTGGACCATCTGTGTGATTGATCCAGCTATTAAAATGAGCTATGATATTTAGTGCATTAAGTTAGGAAGTATTAAGGTGGACCGGTTTCATAACTTATGAATGGAGCTAAGAAAATGGACATTATCAATTGATCAGCAAACTCGTGTAGCTGCCATCCTGTGGAAGTTAGGGGGTGTTTACAAAGCATAGTATAACCAGCCTATAATTTTCCGTCAGCCGTGGGTTGGGCCTAGTCTCCGCTCGGAGAAGAAAAAGGTTAAGGCATAGCACATAGGTAATATACACCTCAAATTTAAACTACCAGAAAAAAATACGCATAATCAGTTGCCGTGACTGAACACAGATATGGCAAAAAAATTGAGTCGAATTTTGACAGAATAAATTTGGTAAAAATTGAGGTAACCAAATTTTACAAATGATGAATAAAACTTAAATTATTATCATTGAAGGGACTGATGCAAAGCCATAGGAAAACGACTAACGGTAACAGTTATCTAATTTTATCTTAGTTATTTTAACAAAAAATCGACTTAATTCTTTCAAGTTTATTTACCATATCTTAGTTCAGTAACGGCAAATGATAAGCGTATTTTTTTCTGGTGATTAAAACATTGAACAGACTAGCTACTTAATTATAGTAGGTTTTGATTAATTTCAAGAACTTTATTATTATTATTATTAAAAGCCTGAGCTATCCCATTGTAAGCCTTTGCCTCCCCCCATTTTCGCCAACGACAACAAAAATTTAATGACCTGAAATTCGATAAGTATGTGTATTTGAGCTAAATATGAATTTAGGCTTAGCCAGTTACCAAGCAGGGAAAACCGTGGGCTGCTGTTCGTGTACAATAAATGAATTTTGAATTTTCATAGTTTTTTTTCAGAATAATACAGTTAAGCGGTTCTTTGTTGCCAGTAATTGGGAAACAGTTTTAAAAACAAACAAAAATAAGTCTATGTCAATAAATTGCCTTTGTACTTTGCCGCTAATCAGCTGGTAATTAATGGTATCGCTGGCTCAAAATAGTGTTTACTTGCAAAATTAAGAACACTATTAAGTGCCGTCTCTTGTAGGTCAGTCAATAACTTATCGCATTTTTAATTAGTAATTCGATTAATAATTAATTTCCCAGTTGTAAGAAAATACATAAATGCAATGTTTATCTAGTGGTTTTTTAAATTTTGTATATAAACTGGTATTACCAAGTAGGTAATTATTACTCATCACCGAGGTAATGAATTGAAAATAAGAGATAATTAAATTAAAATTAACCCAACTTAAGATGGCGTTAGTTAATTAACGTGTTTGTTTGTGTTTGCTAAGTGCCGGATAAATGAACGTCAAATATTATATTTTACTGGCAACATTACAAATTGACTATGTCACTATTTATTTGTAAATGAAAATACTTTCATAATATTTGAATCTAACGAATCCCCTTTAAAAACATAAAGTGAATACGAGTAGGTATAATAACCGACATAAAACATAATTATAAAAAAACAAATTAAAATGAATGTGTTTTTTATAGGTTAGTAGTAAGTTGTGTAAATAATATCTGATAATAATAAAAATGGAGATGGAGGGACGAACTTGACGACCATACGAAAGATTGGTCAGTTCAAACATTGGATCGAGGAGTTTGGAAAGAGGAAAGGGAGGCCTTTGACCTTTGGTAGGACATAACGAGCTCATAATAATAATAAAAATAAAATAAAAAACTACTTAAGGCTAATCCTCAAATCCGAATTCCATACAAAATGTTTCGATGTTAGATATATACGTGTTTTAAGTTAGTAGGGTTAATTTTAAAACACGTATAAAATGTAAATTAAAGTAATAAACCTTTCACTTTTTTTGTTGACGAAATCAAAAAACATGGACGAAACGAATAGTGTGAAGAAATTACTATAATACGGCGTACTTTTTGAGTATTTGTCCGAAACTATTTGTATGGAAATTTGCCTTGAGGATTCCCCTTAAATAAAGAAAATTATTACTTTAACCTTAAATTCTTAATTTGTTCTCGAACTATATATCGAGAACAAATTAAAATGGGTCAAAACAAGCCCATATTAGATGAAATTTCGGGTCTTAATCAGAAGCAAATAATTTATTATCATGGTGTTAAACAACGTACACTTAGCCTTATGTAGTTTACTACACGGTGAACTCAATATACTCATAGCTTCTGAAACATAAACCAGCCTCTATTAGAGATATAATGGATCTAAGATAAGGCCTAAACGCCCAGTTTAAGGGGAAAGCTCTATAATGCCCTCAAGACGCCGTAAATGACAGATTTAATGTCTGCTAATTAAGTTATTCCAGATTTACTTTCGCCCGTCCGTTTTGGCTAACTGGCTAGATAAATTGCGGTTTCAGATTTTCAGATGCTCAGTCGTATTTGGGCGAAAAGAAAGAGTTCTTTATTACAGCATAAGCTTACTACTACAATCTATATCACAAAATTTACAAAAGGAAACAATTGGGCCACCCATAGACCGTTGCAAACGATCTAAAGGTAGCTCAACTACTCCAACTCGATTCCCGATGGCAGCGTGCCGAGGATACTGGCTGCATTACCTCTTTGTATTGCAAGGCTTATTCATCAGAGGGATGGCCGAGATAGCTGGCAGCCCTCTGATCACTCGTCGCTTCGACCAGACGCTCTGACAACATTTTGAAAACGCGAAAGGCTCCCATTCCCCAAGGACCTAGGGTCTCGACCCCAAAGGGCTCAAACATGTACGACATAACAAGACCGACATCAAAAGTTCTAGCTGAATTAATTTTATAATACCACAAATTATGAGTAAAATATAGTTTTTCATTAAATTTTCAAACATTTTCCATCCTAGTGATCTTAGACCAATTAACCGAACCAAACTCTCTAAATTCTGATATTAGACCATCAATATTTTCTAGAGTAGACTTTTCAGACATAGAATTGATTGATATGTTTTTCACCCAGTTGATGTAATTGAAGTCTTGACAGGAATCGTTAATGTCCATTATTATATTATTCCAACAATAATAATTATAAACGCTAATTTCACAAACTGTAAATGCCAAATCCAGTTGCACAAGTAGAAATGCCAGCTGGACCACAATAGCACGGTATATCTCGACCTTTCGTCCAATTACTACCTCAAGTAGTGAGAACTACTGCGGGATGTGGCAATGCGTGGAGAAGATTGACATGAAGTTCTATATACCATAAATTTTTATTCACCAGAAAAAAATACTCATTATCAGTTGTCGTAACTGAACACAGATATGGCAAAAAAACGTGAAAAAATAAGTTTATTTTTTATCAAAATAAATATACCTATTAAAATTTTCGGTAGTCAGCAATAGCGTTATTAACTGCTGTGAAGTTAGTCAATAACGATAACAAAACAATAAATAATTTTAATAAATAGGAAATTGTCATAACATTGACAGACGTTATAGCCGTTTTAATATTCAAAATTATCAGCAGCTGCTGGTTATGAAATATTAAACCTTTAATTGTTTTTCGAACAATTTTTTTTGTGTGTGATTCAAATAACATTGTCATGAGACATTGGTCACCTGAAATTTAACCGAAAAACACAAGTTCATTCATGCAGAACGCTCAGATTGTGTACAATGTACATAGTACTCTTTGCTAAAAGTATGAAAAATGAACAGTCATGTTTTTATCATAATAGGGTTTAATAAGGTTTACTATAATGGTATTTTACTTAAGGGAAGCATACAGGGTGTATGTTTTATCAATGTAGTTAGGTATACTTTAAGAAACTCACAACTTAGTATGTACCCTACTTAGCAATAAATAAATGTATACTGAAATACTGAATACTGAAGTATCCACCAAACCACAGCGGAATAAAGATGAGCAAAAAAAATTAAAAAAAGGAAACCCGATTATTTATGCCATTTAAAAAATTGTAGATTGGAGTTGAAAAAATAGCTTTTACATAAATGATGGATCTCTCACTATCAATTTGCTTGGATCACATAATTGTTTGAACAGGACAGGTGTTATCTACGATATTATTTAAATAAAGTTATCATACAGAAATTAATTCATATCGATTTGTTACTCGTCACTCTGTTATTCAAAATAATGCAGTCATTTTTCATTCGACAATTTTCTATTCATATTTTGCAGTTACTACTAATAAATGCCAAAGCATTTTATACTTTATATACAAAATTTTAAAGTTGATAATTACCTAGCAAGAAGGGATAGGGCTAATTCTTTAAGTGTCTTCGTTTGAATATTATTTAAACCAACAAAATGATTAATATCATTTAATCGTGCATAAAATAGCAGTGTTTAATTGCAACATTAATCTACAATGTACAAGAAATAATTAAATAAATTATTGAATACTTGCAAATACATGAAAATTATATTTACTTAATTATACTTATTAATTTTGTACATTTTGTTGGCCTTTGTGTTAGTAATAGACGTTATCACAAAACTGCTATAAATTAGTAATTACAGATAATTTTCAGTATAAATTTCAATTCCGTGATAAAAATTTAAATTTATAGATTGAGAAAAATAGCTATATATATATTTTGCCTTATTTCCTTCGCTTATGTTTAAACATATAAAAAAAAACATTTCGTGAGGTTAAAGTAACAAATTAACCGCACCACTTTTTTGAAATGTATTCCCTACATGTACTATTCAATTTATATCTTCATAAATAAATATTCATATGTGCGAACTAGAGGCGCGTCGGTTTCTGAGCCTTAAGGCTAATCCTCAAATCCGAATTCCATACAAAATGTTTCGGATAAATACTCAAAAAGTATGCCGTATTATAGTAATTTCTTCACACTATTCGTTTCGCCCATATAAAATCTAAATTAAAGTATGAAACTTTTCACTTTTTTTGTTGACGAATTCAAAAAACATGGACGAAACGAATAGTGTGAAGAAATTACTTTAATATTTCGTATTTTTTGAGAATTTGTCCGAAAAAAATTGTATTGTTGGTTCCCCTTAACGATCCAACGTCAGTTTATGACTTTTTAGTGGAAAAAAATCGACTCGCACCATATCCTAATCTAATCTAATATATCCTAATCTGCCGAAATAGTACAAGACTCAAGTCACTCACGGTCGATATCTTATGGCCTGCGCAAACTAGGCGGACGGTACGGCGGAGTTTTTTTTTATTGATGTAATTTAATACTTATACAATCGAAATAAGGTATATTTGAGTATGAAGAGGCTCAAAAACGCTACCACAGAAACGTACGCAGTTGATTTAAAAAAAAAAGTATTTATACTACTTATATATACCTATATATCTAATATTAAAAACGCGAAAATTTGTAAGCATGGATGGATGGATGGAAGTTTATTCCTCTTTCACGTAACAACTACTGAATGGATTTTAATGAATCTTTACAATAATATAGCTTATACTTCAGAATAAAACATAGGTTACAATTTATAAAGATACCTGCACAGACGAAGTCGCGGGCACCAACTAGTAATCCATAAATAAGCAAACTAATGTAGCTTCTTATGTTAACTGGCCAACAGTAGTAGTTATGGCAATCTTGGCTACTATACTCTCGATTTCGCCTGTTTTTATACCTATTTAGAGCATTATTCTTCAATGATATTAATTATTGAGCAGATCTGTTAAGATTTGTATGAACTATGAAGGTGCTTACCACAATCTTGCTGGTCCATCGGACTACGAGAATCTGGAATCAAACAGAGTAGCTTAGTAATTGGAATTTACATTGAAATGGGTGATTCTTGTATGTTTGTTTGTTTGCAGAGTTTTCGAAAGCGATTCGATTTGCATTAAATTATATAATATATTTTTTTTGCATTTTGATGAAAATCTCGGATAAGGACTTTTTGAGTTCTATTTCAAAAAAATATAGCGAAGCGTGGAGTTGTTTAATTGTTGTTCTTGTACAACAATAACTTTTAAGAGAGCGGTTAAATCAAGGGTAGAGTTCAGAATCGTATTAATATCGTTTGATGATTTTTATGGGACATTTTTTTTGGTGATCAAACAAGCCTTTATCAAACATACATGATCATACCTGAAGCCTGTATTATTGACAATAAATAAACCTTGAGTTAACAGAAAAAAAAGTCGCATATTATGATATGTAACATCTAACATCTTACCTTGGTACAACAGTTAAAGTTGGAATGATTCTATTTACTTAATTTTTATGACGTTGGTACCATCTGACAGCCAATTTCCTGTTACAAACTTCCGTCCCATATTCACGAAATGACTCCCACAAATTGATAGAAAGCGAGAGGAAAGCCAAAATCATATCTAAACAAAAAGACTGAAGTCACGGAATACAACGGGTCTGTTTTTAAATGAGAGTACATAAAGTACCTACAATGTTAAATTTTCCGCTGAACACAATAGCGTTTCCACAGAGGTTCGTATCTTGATTGTTAATTTATGAATTTATGAACGGCATTTATAAAATAAATTGCTCGGTTTATAACGCAACAAGTAAACCAGGCGTTTTGAAAGTGCCTAATAAGGCGCAAAATGTACTAGGATTTACACAGACAAGATGAAAAGACAAGCACTCTACAATATAGAGTTTCTTCATACAAAAGACATCAACGCGTTTCCCGCTATATTTCTCAGTTTTTTTTTTGCTTTACTTGTCATAGGTATTTATAAATCCAAACAAATAATTATATTTTTAACTAGCTGTACCCGCGTGCGACTTCGTCACCTGTGGATGAATTGTTTATTGTCGATTTTGTTTCTTTCACCCGCGGAAGAAATGTCACGGAATAGCAAAGTGCCAGTACTAAGCAAGTCAATCAATACATGCACATTTTCAATCCCTCTTTTTACCCACTCAAACATTGAGTTTAGTAGATAACTGAAAAACTTGGCGGTACTTATCTTTGGAAATCATAAAAATGCAACTTTCAATGAGATATTGTGTATACTTGAGGAGACAGGCTCATTCAACTTTAGGTCCAATAACTCCTTCATTCCGTACTTTCACATCTTTTAACTTTAATTTTGAAAATCGATGAAACCCGTATCTTATTATTTGTTTTGAAGAACATAATTCCAAAGTTTGAGATAGATACACTCATAAAAAAAACTGTTTCCATACAAACTTTAAACTTCTATATCTACCCTCTGAAGAGATTTAGCGTAATATTATATAGCTTATAACCATTTCAGGTTTTGTAACTATAATATCGTAAAGTTTCAGTTAAATCTGTTCAGTAGTTTTTACGTGATGGACGAACACACAAACCCACAAGAAAACAAACAAAGTATTCTAATAAAAAAAAAAATTGGGGCATGTTTATTAATATTGTCTGAACGCGTTTCCGTCAAAAAAACATATGCACAGAATTTCGGGGTCTTTTGCTTTATTATATGTATTTTAATAATATTGTTTTTATTGTAACTGATATAGATTAAATAATAATATATATTTTATTGTAATTGAAAGTATTTATAAATCAACTTAAAAAAACGCTACCAGCGCGTTTATGTCTTTTCTATGAAAAACATGCATTTTACTTTCTTGTATATTTTCAATTAAAAAACTACACAATATTTCACATAATTTTACTTTTCAACCAGTAGGGCATATTACCTTGTTGCTGACCGTGTCAGTTGCCATCAATTTTGGTTTGAAAAAAGACGTTACAAACAGCTTAGACCTGACTGACTGACAGACAACGTACGGGCCAACCGCTGAACGTTGAGATTTGAAACTTGGAGAGTGTGTTCGTCAAAATGGGATTATATTAATGCACAATGCAAACGAAATTGTTGGCGACAGTTAGTATGGACATATATTGGATGTACATAAAGACAGTGTTGCCTGGAAGAGATCGGTCTCAGTGATAAGGCCGCCCCTTGCTCTACCTACCTTAAGGCCTTTTTATAGTCGTTCTATTGTTTTACTCTGCTTTGTTCTTGTTGGTGTACAATAAAGTTTTAATCTTTATATTTATATATCTATCTATTATATATTGTGGCGTATGGCCTCCACAAAACAGCCAGAAAATGTAATTCTATGGAGTACTAAAACAACCAATCTAGCCCTCCATTAGAGATAGCAGATACTCGTACACCTCACCAGATGTCGCGGCGTGGTTAATGGAGGTTTGTCACGAAGATCCAGTCTATTGGGTATGAAGCTGGTTCATTTACTAACAAGCTTATAAAGTTTATTCGATGATGAATGAAGTATATGGAGAAAAAAATGGGATATCAAAACAAAATACCCTATAATAAATTTTCTTGTACTATTTAATCACTTTGGCTAGCTAGAACTATTATATTGTAATCGTTACTAAATTTCGTTAGCAGGAATTATTATTATTATAATCGTTACTAAATTATTTTCGCTGTCACAAATTTAAACAGAATTTTAGTAACTGTAACGAGATTTTTTCTCGTTACAGTTACTAAAATTCTGTTTAAATTTATATTTTGATAAATTTAACTAAAATCTAGACTAGACTAGTACATTCAGCTGCACAGACATATCTACACTCCCACGCTTTTCTGGCTGGTCTGTCTGGTCTATTCTATGTTATATCGATGCGATGGAGTTAACCAGCGAGTCATTCTGAGCTGTGCCCTGGCGGTATTTATGATTGTCTGCCTGCAATTGGGTGTTGGTACGATCACAGGAAGATAGCCGGTACATTATATAAAATAATCAGGCGGCCGGGTACTGCTAATTGCAACCGCAGAAACCGAACCACACTATCTAGGTAGGAACTTTTTAATAGATCTCTGTTTATTTTTCTTACACGTAATGCTGCGTTAATCTAGTCATTTATATTTTCATTCCGTTCAATATAGAGTGTAATTTTTTTTTTCATAACATACATAATACTTACTTGTTTTATGCCTAATACAACCTTTAAAATACAACTAAAAGATTCACTTGATTAGCTTGTAGGCTGTTTGTCAGTTAGTCAGTCAGGCATTCAGTCAGACTTGTGTATCTTAATACTCTATGGTCAAACTAAATATGTTATAGATGTTTATGTGAAAGTTTGTGTAGATGTTTGTTGCTCAATTATGCTGAAACAGTAAACCGATTTGTTTGAAATTCAGTAAGGGTGTAGACTCTATAAATAATATCGGCATAAAATAGTATTTTCCATACTCTGCACTATAAAGTATGGAAAGGGCTATTTTTATGCCGATATTTTTAATTGCGCGCGAAGCTGAAAAAAGCAGCTACCTACTAGTTTAAAATAAACTCAATAAAACTTATCTTTTTTTAAGTATATTCCTTTACAAATTAATTTCTCGTCTAGCATGGAGAAAGTATAGCTCATCTCGTCACTTCTTTGCATAAAAAAAATGTCATGTCGTAGTAACACCACAAAAATCACTTACGGAGAAACGAAGTGAAACTTGTATTTAATTTAAGTTCCTAAACGATACAGTTAGTACTTGCTATAAATGTAATGGGAGCAAAACTTATCTTTATAGACGTGGGCGTTTTTGCATTCAATAAATAGATTGGTCAAAATCGATCATGGATTTTTTGCCCGCGACACCCGGATGTTGGATTCTGCAGTTCCCAGAAATGGCAATGGACCCGCGACAAAGTATTCAGTGCAAAAAATACATTGATCAACTGTCACAATATTTTATTCTGCACCGATTAGAAAGTTCTGAATCAGTCGCAAATGTGCTGTAGTGTGAATATGTTTCGATAAGGAAAATGTTTTGCAAATTGTATTGACTGCTATGAGAGTTTTTGATCGCCAAAATCGTATAAAATAGATAGAGGAGATTTTCCGAGCCATAAAATGATATACTCATAAATCGTTGCGTAAAAAGTATTTGACAAGCTTATGATTTTCCGAACCATAAAATGATATGCTCATCAATTTTCGTTGCGTAGTGGATCAAAGTATTTGACAAGCATATTTTTATCGATATTGTCACAGCAAAGTCAACAATTTTTAAGAAGATTTAAACAAAATCACACTCTCCTGTGACGGTTTCCATATGCATGAATAAAAATAAAAAAAACCTTTAATTTTTGACTGCTTCCTAAACATAAGTGTGTATTAACCAATCTGCTTATCCCTAATATTATAAATGTGAATATAAGTTTGTTTTTTACGCTTTCACGCAAAAACTACTAAAACGATCATCATGAAACTTTGTACACATATTCTTGGAGGTATTAGAAGTAACTAAAAATAAAAAAATAAAAATTTTAAAGTAAAATAAAAAACTCTGATACTTATATGTGAGCGAAGCCTCTGGTGTAAGCTAGTCTACTATAATTATTGATTTTGTTACACCTTATCGTCACCATCGTTACTATCCTCTTCATCTGCAGCAGTCGCCTATACGGCGTAGGCCTACCCAAAATCCTTACACACATCTCTCTCCCTGCATTGCTTCCATACGCATCATACTCTTTTGAAAAGTTTGGTGATAGGACTGTGAATGCTGTATTTTTCACAAATTTGACTAATCTGTAATAAGGAATACAAGATTTCGCTAGAGTCCAGCGTGGTTGACGCCATCCGCTCTGCAGGAGACAGATCCCCATGGAGATACATCATCCACACAAAAGACCTTCGTAAAGGTCATGACCCTCAGGAGTGAGGATATCGACACAAAGAGAAGGAGGAGGAATAAGTAATACAAGAGGTTGCTTCAGTCATTTGGAGCGAGCACATTATCCAGTCTTTACTAAAGGTTCAGGTTCCTAACTAACCATATTGACCGCGTTACTATTAAACTGCTCGTTCAACTTTGAAAATGCAGTCCAATGAGCTGTTACAGTTAGTCCAATTTAGCGGCTCGCAGCTTCGCGCCAGATAAAAGAGATCTCAATATGATCGTCCGCAAATTGTTTGAGGAGACTGTAGGGCTGACTCATTTATAATTAAATTACTTTTTTTTACATTTATTTTGCCTAAACTAATATAATGTAATATAAAAACGGCGGTTAACTCTGCTGAAGATCTCAAGAGGCGAAAATATGTAGGTCTTGATAGGTCGTATATGTTTGAGCCCTTTGGGGTCGAGACCCTAGTATGTGCACGTCTGGTCGAAGCTACGCGTGATCAGAGAGCTGCTATCTCGGCCAAAGAATAATCCTTGTAATACAAAGAGGCAATGCAGCCAGTATCTTCGGCACGCTGCCATCGGGTATGAGTTGGAGCAGTTGAGCTACCTATAGATCGTTTGCAACGGTCTATGGGTGGCCAAATGGTTTCCTTTTGTAATATAGATTGTAGTAATTAGCTTTCGCTCTGATAGATGAAAATTAACTAATACATATGTGTAATTCAAAACTTAACTTGAGTATAGAACCTAATCTAACTTATATAGGTATACATAGTATTACATATTACATAGGTAGGTTGTATTACATAGTTTTTTTTAATAAGTCTGTTCCATAAATACAAATTATTAATTAGCATAGATAATGCTATGCTATGGGGTGATATTATTCCTATGCTTTAATCAAAGCCTACGACTATTAGACTAGTTAGGGTAGCCCTAGCAAAAGATAGAAGATCGAGGATAGGGGAAATAATTTCATTTGGTCTTGCTGCCGTTAATCCTGGTATCGGTCTCGCGATCGACCTGCTATTTGAGAATTGGCAAGAATTAGGACCGATTCGTAATTTGTTGTAAAAATAAGAAAACATTAAGCTGTTACACCGATATTAAATGTCAATTTCTGTGGTTCTAACGAAGGATTACGAAAGTATTTTCGTTAGATGTTATATACACCATAATGCCGGTCATTTACTTTGATGTCCAATTTAGTTTTAATTTTGAAGTTTTAAGTTTCTCTTTGTTTAAATTTTAAAGAAAATTAGTTTTTTTCCTTTTGTTTCTATCTATAATACTCAACTTAGCAAAGGTAGTGTAGGAAGCCCTCCAGCCAGGTGGAGTGGCGATGTGTGAAAGGTTCTAAGCAGAAGACGTAGAACCCTATGTATAGCAGTGAGCTGCAATAGGATCAAGATGATGTATAGTGAATAAGCACTAAAATTTTGCAATATGTGCATTCATATCTGAAACTATCTTTACAACGCACACGTCAAAATAACCCACTATCAACGCGAGACATACCTTACAAGCAATCCTTTTGTAAAGCTTCGCGCAATTTGAACCCAATAACTTTAATGATTAGGCAGTTAAACGCGCTTGCGCAAATGCCCTTTACCGGTCGATTCGATCCACAAACAAGATTCAAACCTCAAACAACCTGCATCGTACCGCTTCTGCCGGCATAACAACCATTAGGTATAATCATCACAGTAAAAATATAGAGATCCTGCAAAAAAGTTGAACTTGTTATTTGTAATTTTTATACAAATTAAAATTAAAAAAGCCTTTTGGGTACTTTGCCCGTGGAAAGTAACCTATTTTTTGTGTATCAATCATCAATATTTATAAAAAGCTTGGACCTATCTGACTAACTGACAGACAACGTACAGGCGAGACCACTGAACGTAAGAACTTTAAACTTGGAGAATGTGTTAGTCAAGAGCTAAAATTGAGTATTAAGTATAAAAGAATTTTTGAAAATACGCAACGCAAACGAAGTTACAAGTATCAGTTAACCTATCTCAAATTAGAATTTGAGATAAGTTAACTCTTTATTTTTATAGCTTGATAAGTAATTTTGGATTTATTATGTTTTAACATTTAGTTAGTAGTATAATAAAGTAATTAAAATAAACATCTACGATACGAAACACATATTAATTGTCATTACTTTTTTGTTAGCCTATTAACTATCGATTACTAACTACTTGTAATGGTTATGTTAGCGTTTTTTTATTGATTCCTACTTTGATGTCATATCAAAGGAATACCTTACCTACTTGGATATTAATTTGCCCCATTACGACGAATTAATTAAAAAACCTTTACATCTAACGACAATCGAGTGTTGCATGCCAGTTGGGTTTATATGCAAAAAAGATCTATAATTTCAGTGTTTGGCGATATAATTATAATAATAATTAAGATTTATTTCAGGCAACTTAATATTACAGAAAAACAATAGGCCCATAGAAATATATACCTTACAGACTGACATAAATACAATAAACACACGATACAATACAACATAGTTTTTCTTCGTTGACGCCAAACTGTAGCGACGGTACACGACCCCGGCAGGCCAGAAGTCAGATGCGAGGAACGTCTCCTTGTCCTTAGCTGGTACCTGCACCATGAAAAACTTGAAGTTCGTAGTCCGAGTAGAGTCCAGCTTTTTAATGAGCACTTGGATATGTTCCTGGTTATTATAAATTCCTTAATATTAACTTACCTTGTGCATGCCTAAACTACCATTTCTTTATTTGTTATCGAACTGACTCTATCAACGAATTTGAATTCTACAACTTACTTATTCTAAGCTAACATTTATACTGCGGCCTTCCCACAATACCTTGTATTTATAGCCGACCGTTTACGTACAAAATAACCGATTAATATGGTAAATTGTAACGATTTAATATCAGGAATACCAGGAGTACAGAGGCAGTGCAGATGTCTGCGGAAACAAATCGACCTCACTTCTAAGCGATGTGTCGGTGGCGCCCACTCGCTGATAGAGATTTTTAAGTTACCTCCGTGTTTAGCTAAATTTAATAAAATATTAATTTAAAAACGCATAATATGCAACGGGGAGGCATGTCTTCTTCATAGACTATTTTTCTATATGATCATCATTCTCTGCTAGACACTTTTCTACACCTGTTGACATAAGTTTTAATTTTCTTAATTTATCTGAATTTGACCTTCTTTTTACTTTATTTTTTGGTAGTAACGTTTCTGACATGAGCTGGTATCACTATTCACAATTTATGTTTTGTTTGTATTCCTTTCTCTTGATTCTAGTTTTTATGTTATCTCATAAAAATAGTTACTTATATTGTTATACGACCTTGCGTTGTTTAGTTGTAAGTACCTACATATATTTCCGACACAATTTAAAAACTGTTTGAGAATAAATGAAAGGAAAATGAAAATGACTTCTATAACACATGGAAAGTGGTAAACATTTTATGAATAAAATTAACTTTGGGAGATAAAATATTATAAATAAACATTTAATTCTTTAATTTAATTATTATTGACCATAAATTACAACCATTTAAATGTAACAAAGCACAAAAATATTAATTTACTTTATTATAATACTGGCTGTTTTGTGCCTTTGCCTTAAAAAAAAGCGCTGATGCGCGCGCATCGCTAATTTGGCAACCAGTAAAAAATATTCCGCGCGCTGTTTCTTTTCGCTGTATTGTTTTTATCAAAATGTCGTCAAGTAATGATGAATTTATTTATTTATTTCCTCCTAAATGTGTTATAAAACGTCGTATGACATACGTGCGGTTTGATAATTACAGCCTCTGCTTTCTTGTAGCCCTCACCTACGGCTCGGGCTAACAATATCGCCTCGGCTGTAATTCTCAACTTACCGCACTTATATCATAATGTACTATTAATCTTCGAGCTTTGTTTTTAACTTTTGAGTGCCCTAAAACGACACTAAAGCAATCAAGAAGTACATATTTTACATGAAGAATAAAGAGGGAAACAAAAGAGAAGTCAAAAAGCAAAAAATATGCCTGACCACTCTCACATATAGGTAATTTAACATCAGGGCAGATTGTGGTTAAACGAAGATCTAATTATTTTACTATAAAAAAACATAATAGTTACAACTGGTGACATTTTGATAGAATACTCAGAAAAATAATTAAGTTCTCATGTCTTTACTATGGTAATAAGCGGTTGTGCCTCTATTCCAATTAGAATAGACCTTGTTTTGAGCTGGATGACAATATCAACAGTAATCTATATAAGTTATAATTATTGTAAATGAGGAATCCTCCCACTGTCAAAGTAATTATAGCTTTGCCATTCGGCAAGCACCATTGGAGAAAAGCACACGTTTGTTGTTACAAAGTTTAGAAGTTTGTGACCGATACTGAAAAATGGA
This sequence comes from Lobophora halterata, assembly GCA_932526365.1. Lineage (NCBI taxonomy): Eukaryota > Metazoa > Arthropoda > Insecta > Lepidoptera > Geometridae > Lobophora > Lobophora halterata. The sequence continues at coordinate 9,462,313 of OW052012.1, forward strand.
ATGTCTTTAAATTACCAATAAATAATAATATTACTAACTATACACGGTCAAATTTTAATCACCATAAAAAAATACGCATAGTAAATTTATTTTCGATTTTAAATTACAGCATATTACAATCTATATTGCAAAATTTACAAAAGAAGTTAGTGATATTATTACTAACTTACATATTATAACTTATCCTAACAGATGTTACTTCAACGATTTTTGTTACAGCATAAGCTAACTACTGCAATCTATATTACAAAATTTACAAAAAGAAACAATTGTGCCACCCATAGACCGTTGCAAACGATCTATAGGTAGCTCAACTGCTCCACCATGATACCTGATGGCAGCGTGCCGAAGATTCTAGCTGCATTGCGTCTTTGTATTGCAAGGCTTATTCTTTGGCCGAGGTAGCTGCCAGCTCTGTTATATTACTATAATCGGCCACATGTTTAAAATAGAAAACATCAAGAATTTTTTATTATAATATAGAAGACATCGAGTAAACATAATTGACTTCTTTTTGCGTTGATATAAGCTACGCGGATTATGCTTTAGATCTCAAGCCGAGTAAAGCGTGTCCCAGACAGACGCGGCCTGCGGTGGCGGTGGCGGTGGCTGGCGGTCAGTTGGATGACTTGAGAGTTCTAGGAACGACATAGACACACGCGGCCTGGACACGGTCACAGCGCGGCTTACCGCGGCCGCAAGCCCCGCCCCCTCCGCCACCGCTTCTGTGTGAATGAGCGCGCGGACATGAGGCGGCCATTACGCGATCAGTTTTAAATATTTACAACAGGCCGCGTGTACCGCGTGATGCCTATAAAAAACATTTTGTGCGTGCACATTCTGAAATATATATAAAATCTATTTTCGTCTTTTCTTAGTACAGGATATAATTTCCAGAATTCCCCATGTTGCTGCCGTTCTTTATTAATTTCATGGACCCACAATTCTCTTTTTCTAAAAAGAATAACCAGAATATTAACGACGTTAGTAAATATTTTTTTCTAAACTGTGCTTTTATTACTTTGAACTTACTTACCTTTTTCTTTCATCTTCTTCAAGCGCCAATAAAAGCAATAAAACTTCGTTACGATTGGCCATTACTAACGTCCACTCGCAGGTGAGACTCGAGTGCTAATGTGCCGCCGTAGGTTAGAATGACCGCCGCCACCGCGGCCGCGGCAGTGTATTGTTATCACAGTCAAGCAAGAAGGCAACAGCAGATCGCCACCGCAGGCCGCGTCTGTCTGGGACACGCTTAAACGTGTAAGTGAGACTTTATACAGACTCCTTCAGTAGGTTTTCGGATTTTGAAAGCATATAATATTTATTCATTTGTTACCTTAATAAAAATGATCATCATCTCCCTGCCCTTATCCCACATTTAGGTAGGGTTGGCACAACATGTCTTCTTCCATTAGTCTCTATCAGCCATCATCTCTGTACTCACACCTGCTTTGTTCATATCCTCTTTCACACAGTCCATCCATCTTTTCCTTAGTCTTCCTCTTCTCGTAAATCCATCCACTTTCATATCTAACACTCTTCTAGTGATATGGCATTCATCCTTCCGCATCACATGCCCATACAACGATAAGCTGTTATACCTCAACTTATCTGTCACTGGCGCTACTTTCAAGCTTCCTCTTATATGCTCAGTAGTAGATTTTATACGTGTTTTTAAATTAGTAGTAATAATTTTAAAACACGTATAAAATCTAAATTAAGGTATGAAACCTTACTATTTTTTGTTGACACTATCGGAAAACATAGACGAAACGAATAGTGTGAAGAAATTACTATAATACGGCGGTTTTTTTTTGAGTATTTGTCCGAAACATTTTGTATGGAAATTTCCCGTGAGGTTTACCCTTAACTTAAAATAAATAATGTTATTGATTTTTATAACTTAATTTGGCAGAGATGCGAATGCTGATGACACTATCAGAAAACATAGACGAAACGAATAGTGTGAAGAAATTAATACGGCGTTTTTTGTTTGAGTATTTCTCCGAAACATTTTGTATGGAAATTTGCCTTGAGGATTACCCTTAAAGTATAGTGCGCAGAAACTTTATATAATTGTTCCTTCCATTTCTCTGCTCCAGTTCCACTTGGTGGATATTTTACGATAATTACAGAACAGCGCCCAGGGGCCCGGACTTCTGTAATGGGTCGTGAGCGACCCCGCCCAGCCAACGACCTTCCGATACTCAACGCCGGGTTCCGATAGTGGTCAATTTACTTTGAGAAACTTTAACTTTTTACACTCTTTAAATGTAATTCCCTACCAAGTGAGCTTACACTACTACATTGTAAACAAATGTTGAGTCATGTTTCACTTATTTCTACGCACATATTGCGGTATTGAATCGAAGAAAACCCGAACCAAGTAGAATTGAAGTATAATTTAATAAATAAATAAAAATTTTGGTCATTTCACACAACGCCATATAGCCCCAAACTAAGCAAAGATTGTACTATGGGAACCAGATGGCTGACAGAATACTTAAATATTTTTGACGTGATTACGTCTAATAAATCGATGAACGCCGGCTGCATGTACGAAAACGTTGACGTCATTGTCCGGTAACGCTATCATTGTCTGGTAACGCTCATTGTCCCGTTACGCTGGTAGTCACGTTAAACTATCGTCCGTAAACCAACTTTACAGACAACAAATTTTTTTTTGTAAATACATACATACATAGAAAACACCCATATTCAAACACCGATGTTCATCACATAAATGTTTGTCCTGAAGCGGGAATTGAACCCGCGAAACCAGGCGTGGCAGTCCAATACACTTGCTATTCGACCATCCGTGTCGTCAATTTAGCAGTGCGTAGGTGAAGCGTAACTTATTGACACATGGCGTAGTAGTGTATCGTAGCAATGGAACTAATGTAAGTCATAAGTCTAAATCAAAAACATGTTGTAAGGGTCATAATTGTCGGCACCTGCATAATTATAGCTACCACACAATAAGCAATGAAGTAATTCGTCATTCTAAATATTGTTATCTAGGCGTAGTAATTATTTACTCGGTTGTTTAGGTAAGTAAATAATTGCTGGCGGCACGCAATCGATCGAATTGATTGATTAATGGTAGGATGTTGGCAAAATACGATAAGTTGTAGCAAAAATTTGCTGTTTCGCTTGTTTTATATACAGAGAAAGTGAATGTATGCATTTGAATGTGAAACCGAACACGTAAAGCTAATAAAAAGTACAGATCCTTCAGTCTAAGCTGGTGTGTATTCTTAGACTGAAACTGACTTCTACTATCGCTTCCATACAAATTCCATTACTTAGTAAGATTACGTGAGTTGAGCTGCGTTCATTTTAAAATTGAAGATCTCAACCTGGATAGATACGAGTATAGTACTAGGCGCACCGAATTAGTGCGTTTCCGAAGTCATCCGAAGTATTTTTTATTAATAGATTAGTAGTAGGTAGAGATTTTTGATTCAGATTTACACGTAAATTGGCTGACGCACTAGACTAAACTTCGTTAAATTAAACAAATTATATAAATATATTTAGTAATAGATCCGCTTGATTTCTAAACAAAGGTTTTAATTAACTTAACTTTAGTTTAGAACTTTAGTACATATTACTATATTATAAACCAAAGAGTCAACGAACAGAAAACCTAAGTTTAAAGATACGACACGTGTTTCGCCTCTACACGAGGCATCATCAGGAGGTGTGGACTCACCGAAGTTCGAAACGAGAGTGAATAAACAATTTTTTTTTTTTTTTTTTTTTCGGATGGACGTTACAACGTTGCCCGGCCCGTATTTATACCCGTTATGGCGATGAGTCGCCTGTCGTCAATCAATCAATTATTAATTCGTTAAATTAGCAATGCAATCTCTTTAGTACGCGCCTGCACTACTTGACAAACACACCCTCCAAGTTTCAAGTCTCTGCGTTTAGCGGTTTGGCCTGTACGTTGTCTGTTAGTCAGTCAGTCAATCAGGTCCGAACCATTTATATGTATATAGATAGACAGAAAATAGATGGGCAATAAGTAGGTATGATGGGACTGGGCAATAGGTATGTTGAGACGAGGAAATAGGGTGTGAGGCGTTGTCCTAATAGAATGCGATCACGCGACCATCGCAAGTTCGCGCGAATGCGCGTTCAAACATACTAACGTCAAATAGGCGTCCCAATTGGCATTCGCGCGATGCGCTCGCGCGACATCGCGAACTTGCGATGGTCGCGTGATCGCGTTCTATTAGGACAATGCCTTAGAACTAGGCAATGGCTATTGGGTATGTTAGGTCAATGCAATGGTATGATAGAACTAGACAATAAAATGTATTAACTCGTAAGGACAACGCGATAGATATGATAAAACTAGGCACACGGGTCGAGGTCGAAGTACTATCGTTTTGATCGAACATATACGGACTAAATTAGCAGTTTAATCATCTAAGTATAATATAATTACCCTGAGATATTTAAGAGACTCGTTCACACTGGAAAAAACTTAATATTTATAATGCAGTACTAGATGCACACACACGCAATAAGTAGCATTAGATGGCTCTACATGAATGCACTAGAAAAACCGCTGTCAGAGACGAATGGCACAGGATTGTAAAGCGTGTTACACCCCGTGACAACCACGACCACTCTGCCAAGAGTGTAATGACCAAGAAGAAGACACAGTGTGGATTTTTCCTAGTAGGTACTTACAATATCAGCGCGAGTCGAATCATCTCGGATTAGCATGAGAGATATTAGCATAATTACTGGGATGGCACGCTATCTTAATGCCGTAGCGACACGCCATACTGTGGCAAATTGGCCATATGCATAATCTGTGGCGCTAGAAATTCTCGTTCGGAGATAGAAAACCGATGAAATGATGACAATATTGATGAAACGATTGATAGAGTGGCAAGTGTGTTGGACTGCCACGCCGCCGCGCCGGTGTCGCGGGTTCGATTTCCACTTCAGGACAAGCACTAGTGTGATGAATGAACATCGGTGTTTGGCCAGAGTTGTCGGTCTATTGTGCTCGCCACTTGAACCTATGCGCTAAGAGTTCCTCACTTAACCCTGTCGCTATGAACTGCAGGACGTAACTTAACTTAACTTAACATATCAACTAATTAATCAGGGCTTCGGATATGTAGGTTCGCATTTCACAATTCGATTTTTTTTGTGTGTATGTGTGTTCCCTGATTGTTTTTGTACCTACTATTTCTAAGTTTTTATGGACATTGTCTGAAATAAATTATTTGTATTTGAATTTGAATTTGAATTTCTTTTTCGTTTTCTAGTTTTCGTTTTCTAGTTCGCATTTACCACCTGAGTGTCATGCTTGTCTTGTGTTCTGGCGTGCTACGATCAATTGCAGAACAACATACATATATGTGATGCCTTTTGTTCTGTCAAATCAAATCAAAATAAAAATCAAAAATATTTTACTCAAATAATATCTTACATGAAAGTTATTTAGGTTTAGAGGCTCTTCTGATAAGTTTGATAAACCTGTGTTAGAAGAGCCCCATTTTATTTATAAGCTAGAGGCTAGTGGCTTGTGTGAGCTAAAAGCTAGCTCTAGTCTCCGTTTTTTAAACTGCCCGATTGCCTTTTAGTTCTAAAATAAGACATCACTTGCCGACTACAACTAGGTAGCTGTTATATTGTTACCACTGAGGCTGACAATCTATACTGCTCTCTGCATCACGGAATCGCAAATAAAAATGCTACTTATGATTACCCATCCAAATGATGACCTTACTGAACTTTGCTTCACTTAGTTACTAAACCTGTGGAATGACTAACGCTACAGCCTGCGCATGCACAGCTACCAAACTAAGAGCAAAAATAAGTTTATTTAATGGATCTTTGATAATGCTGTGAGAATACCGATGACGAAACTCAAGGCTAATGAACTCTAGTTCTGAGAAAACTTTTGAACGGCGAAATTCCAATCACACGAACGAACGATAGCTTTTTGTGTTCAGTTACGAAAAACGTTACAAAATGACGCTTTTTATCCGCGGAACAGAAAACATCTAGAGCCGCTCAGACAGTTTTTATAGATTTTTGTTACAGACTTTACGAATGAGTGGCGATTTTGGGAAACAGAATATATATATATTTTTTTATTGTAAATATACAAGCGTTTGACCACTGTCAAAAACTTAAATCAAATTGGATCAATAATAGTAAAAATTACAGTAAATAGTAAAGCAAATAATTACGCTTTATAAAATAAGGCTGCGTATAATATAAAGTATAATATTTTTTTAGACCATGTTCGATGTCCACTTTTCATATGTAAAAAAAACATTTTATGTAATTTTAATAACTATGTCTTTCATTGTGTAGCAAAATTCGATTCTATTGATTTACTTACAGGTTAATCTATGGTTGAGTGAGATGGCTGATACGCGTTGCATCTTATAATTAAACGCAGATAGGCGTATTTTAATAGTTTATTAAGAGTAAAATGGACCGCACCAAACTTTAAGTGACATTAAATGTTAGAATTATTCCCATCTGTCACCCTGCTCTGTCCGCCTAGGGTGACAGATGGGACAAAAAAGTTCTATCTGTCCCACCGTTGCTGATAGGGTGACAGAAAGAACTTTTATTAATTTTAAAAGTTCTATCTGTCCCCCTGTGACCAATAGGGGGACAGATGGAACTATTTTATTCCCAACTGTCCATTTATTTTTATATTATTGTAAAATTTTGTGTTCTATAAGATGAGAAGTGTTTATGCTTACTCTACCTAATCTTATGGTTGTTTTTCGTAGACTTTCGCGATTATCACACATAGTTATTCAATTCATCGTATGTTATGTCGAGACAAAATAGATAAGGTGAGCGAGATAAATACCCGTTAAAATCGAATAACTACTATTTTCTAATATTGTTTGAATTAGGTGTTTCAGATCCAGATTCGTTATTGGTTATAAATCAAACGACCAATTCGAGTCTATTAGTATATTAGTACTGTCGACATCTTAATTCCCTACAGTTAAGTCCATCCGGGACGGACACGACACGACCATGATTTATGATCGCGGCACGATCTGCGGCAATTAGCCACTAGTGCTGCCCTGCTTTCGGCATCAGAAATAAATACTTCTTATAAAATATTTTTAAACACTATTAGTTATGTCACATTAGTTTGGTCACCAAACTTAAAATAACTAAAAAAAAATTGATCTCGAAAAAAATAGAAGAGTTAACTTATAAAATACAAAATTAAATTGTTAATTTAATTCTTTTTAGTTTTTTATTATTTGTTTAATCGATTGAACTTGAAGATTTCAGCGGACTAAAATTTTTATTCAATCAAAACTAGAGTCAAATCAATCGATTTTCAAAAAATATACCTCTAATAAGCACGTTCCTTTCTTAGTCCTTCCTTCCTTTTCCCTCTTGCTGCTTTAAGTCTGTGCGTTTGCCGATGATTTCCATCACTACAGCGTGTCACCGTTCGTCGCCGTAATTAGTAAGAATGTCCCTGATGGCAGATAATTTGCGATGACAAGTCTGCTTTCCTTTCTGAATTTTATATGAACTTCAAGACTGTTGAATCAGTTTCCCTTGGCTAAAAGCTTGGACTGATTGACGGAATGACAGATAACGCACAGGCGAAACTACTGAATTCTAGACACTAAGTTTGGAGGGTTTGTTCGTCAAGAGCTGAAAGTGAGCACTATGAAAGTAATTTAGAAATATCGCAACTCAATGAAACTCACTTACCGTAAGTAGCAAAATGGCCGCCGTTCAAAAAAATGAAGAAAAGGAGAAAACACGCGAGTGAAGGTTTTATGTACTCGTATCACCTGTTGAATTTCAATTAATATATCATATTAGAATACGGTAAGGTTCTTGTCCGAGTTTTTATACTTTTCAAACTACAAACATAAACGTAACTGTGAAACTTTTAGATAGAATAACGAGCTAGATCCTCCAAACTAACTTACTTGAAATGCAGTATTTAACTATGAGGTGTATAAAGCATTAAAGTGCCTGTAGTAATGCTTATGATGATGTGATGAAATGGCTTGTATCCTGTACACTCTACAAGTATTTTAATTCTGTTATAATGGTCGAATACCTTATTTCATCACTATTTATGATACGCGTTTTGAGTCCGGCCGTAGCCGCAATGGCTTCATAAAATTTATTGGATGTATTATTTTTGGGTTTTTGTTAATACTAAAAAGACATGCCTTGCCATTGCCAACTAGAAAAACGCAAATTTTACCATACTTCTGTAACAAGTTAGTTTTTACAAATACAATAAGTATTTTATTTATGAAACTCAACCGACTTCAAAACAAGTTATCATTTCAGTTGTATGTATTTATAAAATGTTTGTTACTTCAGAACTTCGTCATATTTTTACGTATTTTTTTTAAGTTAAAAACTAGAATTTTGAAGAACGCAAGAAGAACAAACTATAGCTATAACTTATAGCAGTACAAAACCTTTTTCATGAGTAAATTTTATTTGCCTAGGATTTTTTTTTTATCAAGAATTTACTGTGATGATTGTAAAAATCCTAGGAAAATGTAATTAACAGATGATTTATTATTAATAATAATAAGCCATTTATTTCCAACTAAATAATTTACAAGGTAGGTACATATTTTCTTATGATTTTTAATTAGATACCCATCTAAGGGTGAAGTCCTCCTCTATCTGCTTCCATGCGTCTCTTACATTGGCATTTTTAAAATTATAAATATTAAATATAAATGATTGATGCGTTTGATACGTTTTTATACATGTAAACGTATCGATCAGTCTAAACCATAGCTGCCGGTAGCCAAGGGTATCCCATAGCCACCGATCGGCTATTCATGAGCGAGTTTCCCGGCGAGAAACTACTGGTAACAAGTTACTGCTCGGTAATTAAACAACTGCCTTCATACATTTTATTTATGAATCCGTCGGATGACGACGCCCCGTTGTGCGCGGAATCCAGCCCTGTACTGCAAGGTCTTGGCAATTCAATTATCTACGGCTTAGATTCTTTGAGCTTTGATTTACTTATGTTTTTTTTCAACGGGTTTTAAAACAACGAGGTTCTTAATTTTTATTCAATAATATTTATTTTTTTATTTTGAAATGAAAAGGGCAAAAATTTTTTTTGCTTGTGTTAAACATATTAAAACTTAAAATATGCTAAAACATTTCGTGATGTTTTAGAGCAAGTTTGACGCTCCATTTTTTGAAATTTATACTCATTTATATCATCTAAAATGTACGAATGAGCGAGCGAGATAGCGCCGCGTGGGATTCTGGGCCTTATAAATGCTTATCCTGACAATATGTACAAGTGTCACAGGCCAAATTGTCTGAACGTAGAGAAATTTTGGGAGCATTTTCGTCAAGAAGTTTAATTGTGTTATAAAAAAAGGAATCGAGGGAGTCAACTAGTTTAGATATCTGAAAATATACCAAAATCTACATATATAAAAAAAATATGTTGAAATAATAAAATAAAAAAAATAAATATAATAAATGTAAAAAAAGCATCAAAAAGTCCTACTATTTTTAGTTTTTAATTTTTTTTTTTTTTAATTATTTATTTATTTCATTTATAGTACATACACTTGAAAGAAAGCTCTCCCTACCAAAGTAAGCTGAAAAACAACTTGTGTCTTGGTAGTGAGTACCTTCCACTTAATTTTACATATACGTGTACTTACATCTTTAGTGCCAATTTCAAAATTATTACAATATAAAAATATAATCTAATCTAATTCAGACATGCACAAATAAATAGAATTGCTGAGAAAATAATTAAGACTGGTGAGGGGTATTAGGTAATTAGGTAATTAAGCTATGGTTTATTATGTTTATGGAAGTAGAGTTTGTGTATGTATGTAGAGTTTGTGTATGTATGTAGAGTCTGTGTATGTATGTAGAGTTTGTGTATGTATGTAGAGTTTGTGTATGTATGTATGTAGAGTTTGTGTATGTATGTAGAGTTTGTATATTATGTATGTAGAGTTTGAATGTAGAGCTAAACAAGTATTTTAAAAAGGTTTTCTGTTTCAGTGTAGGTCATTTTATGTAACCACTCGGTCAACATATTCTTGCATTTACGTGTAGGAGTGTGGTAGATTTTTATTGTTTATTTGCCAAGTTGTATAGAAATGTTATTATTTTGCCAAACCATAAAATAAAGTTGCAATCATTTTAAAACTAAATCCTGTTTGTTTTCAGCACAAAGCAATTTCGTTCTAATGCCAGTGTTCGTGTAATCTCGAAGTAGCTGTAGTGTAGATTGAAATTAGGTCTTCCTAGAGTGAATTAGGTCCGGCATGGTGGAATCAAGCTAGCTCGAGGCGTGTAGGACTTAATTAAAGGAAAATTACCCTCAGAAAATTGCACAATGGTGATGAGAGAGATTAAATTTTATGGATCATAATAAAAATGGCCAGTAAAGTGCTTTCTTCGAAAGTGATTGAATCTGACTGAGAATAAAAAAAAATAAAGTTACGTTCCAATGTTGACGTCAATAAAAAATTCTACGGTATGAAATAAACTCAAGACTTATTGTCATTACAATATGGTAACAATGATACTTGAAGTACATGTGAACCCCTTATGCATTGTGTATCATCTTATTAATAAATTCGTAACAAACCAATGTTTAGAGAGAGCCCGTTGGCGTGTCCTTGTGACCCCGCTATACAGGCTTTTTAGACCTAGTGCGGTACGACCCTTAGGTACTTAAGTTTCTTTAGACTTTTCAAATTTGTGACATCTTTTCATTTTTGTGACAATAAAACTTTTTTGTTTTTAATTTTGCGGAATTATAATTATGGTAGGAGGCAAACCGAGGTTTTTCTTATTAGGTAAGTAGGTACTTAAAACAAGTATCCAATTTATTGCAAGTATTCTATCAGTTATCCTTTTCCCATAATACAAGCTTTACTTAGTTTGGGGCTTACGTAAGGTGAGTTTGAGCTTGAGAACTGACTTACTTACACCCATATTCTAAGTCTTCTCAAACTCACCTTACGTAAGTAGTAAAATGGCCTCCGTTTTCATAAATGTATCGGCTGTCACCTATTAAATAACAAATGTAAGTATTTCCTTGAGTGAAAAAATCGTCTTATGCCTTCTTGCACCAAACTGTCAAAGTCCCTAAGCAATTACTTTCGCGCTTGGTAGTTCTTAACAGTCCAGTTTCTGACCGTTAAGAACTGCCAATCGAGTAAAGTAATTGCTTAGGGACTTTGACAGTTTGGTGCAAGTAGGCATTAGAATACTGGTGTCAGTGTTGTTTTACTCTAAAGAGCCTTTCTGTAGAACTTAGATTTAGTTCTATTTATTGAAACGACCATTCAACGACTTGTAATCATAACATTATCTTCAATCGAGCACATTAAACTGGTAGGCAGTATATCGCGCTGATTACATTAAAATGGTAGATACGCCTCCAAAGTCGTCTCGTGGTTAGGAGAGGCACCACCTTGCTTAATAGGTGGGAGGTGTCACAAATCGCGTTATAGTGGGGAGTGCGTTTGCGCAGATTTGGTGTTTGCCGCAAGTGCCGAGATTTCAGCAATTTAGAATAGATTAGAAAAATAATTTATTTCGAGTTATCTGTAAAAAAAAATTGGTTGTCTATAAAGTTGGTTTACGGACGATAGTTTAACGTGGCTACCAGCGTTACCGGACAATGAGCGTTACCGGACAATGACAGCGTTACCCGGACAATGATGTCAACGTTTTCGTGCATGCAGCCGGCGTCCATCGATGTATTAGACGTAGTCACGTCAAGACTCTATTCCTATGTAGCATTTAAACTCGGTATACCACTTACTCAAACGTATGTTTAGTGTCACTGACCATATGTCGTATGTTGTAAACATAATTATGTCCGAATAAATATTAATATTACTATCACTGACCATGCTCTACAATCTACATTTATTCAAAACATTGGGGCCGGCGCCCATATGGTGGAGCGCAGCGCAGAGCATTTTTCACTGTAAAACTATTATCGACATTGTCCTCATTGAAATAATATTTTAATCAAATAATACAACTATTAATTTTTCGTTTCGAGGCTCAATTGTTTTGTTATTTAATATAGGATATTAGTTCAATGAGGACAATGTCGATATTACTTTGACATTGAAAAATGCTTTGCGCTGCGTACCATCGTATGTGCACCGGCCGTTAATTCGCTAATAATTTAATCGTGACTCAAATACCTAATCACTTTGAAAATTAGTTTTCTCAGGTTTTTTTTTATTACTAATACGTTTAAACTCTGTAATATCAACCTAATAGTTTATAGTTGAAGGTCGCTTTTCGCATGTGACTTGGGTCGCCGATGTTAATGAGAAGATGAGTGCTGTGAGCGTCGTTTGAGATGTAATTTCCGATGCAAGCTAAACGTTATGGTACAGTCAGCAATAAAATTAATTTTAGAACCTGTTAAGTGTTGAAACGCTCAGTAGTAATAGTTGTTATACAAGTTTACTGATATGAATTTTAATATTTCTCCTATATTATTTTTCTATTTATTTAATTAATAAATAATTTATTTTATTATTAAAGTTTATGAAATATTGGTAACATTTACCACAACTGACAAACAACTGCCTGGGAAGTGAATGAATGGACAGTCAAGTTAAAAGGACAGTATCTGAGCCATTTACACGACCTGTCCACGACTTTCCTACCCACTGTACTTGCACCAATGGCTTATCCATTGACCATCGCATCGCAATGTAGAGTCGATAAATAGTACGTAATATTTATTTATGCTAATATTGCTATGACAAGCAACTCTCCTGATGGAAAGAGATACCGTTCTGCTTATTACCATTACATTGCTACGTTTAAATTTTAAATTGCACATTTAAGGCTTAATGACGATCGTAAATTGAATTGAACATTCGCATCAGACGAGTCTTAAATAATTACAAGTTCATCACCAGTACAAAATATATTTATTTATTTACGAGATCAACGATATATCCTTTTAGATAATGCATGGCATCCATAAATCAATTGTAAATACTTATACCCTGTCGTGTAATAGCCATCCGATATTTATAATTATTGTTTAAGTTTTTTAAGTAAGTACTTATCTACGTGATACTCGTAAAACCTAGAACCTTTATTAAATAGTACTTAGTTAGTAAGCTTGCAGTTTAAAATGTATAAATTCTTATTAAATAGCATAAACCTAGTAATTGTACACACGGATGGTCGAGTGGACTGCTACGCCGAGTGTCACTCGTTCGATTCCCGATTCGGGACAAACATTTGTGTGACAAACATCGATGTTTGTCCTGAGTCTGGGTGTTTTCTATTTATTCTATGTATGTATTTACAAAAAAAAAGTATTTAAGTATTCTATCTGTTTATCTGGTTCCCATAGCACAAGCCCTGCTTAGTTTGGGGCTAGATGGCGTTATGTGAAATGTCCAAAATAATTATTTATTAATAATTATGGTGTATACTCTATACTTTTTAAAACAAATTTATTTCTAAAATATAATTTTGGTGTAACATAATATAGATTAATGCAGCGTCCCAATTTGAGTTATTACCCGTTAAAAGACGATGAATATGTAAATTATGGACAGTTGTATTAGACAATGCAACTATGTTGTAATATTACATTCCTGGATGTAACAGCCTGCCTAGAAACCATAATGATACATAAATGGTGTAGTCTCTGTTCGTGCGTCGACATTTTAGGTAAACAACGAATTTAGTTGCGTTTGACGAACATACTCTTGAAATTTTTAGTCTTTACGTTCAGTGACTTGGCCTATGTATTGTTTGTCAACCAGTTCAGTCAAAACCTTTAATGTATTTTGGTGAAAAGTTTTTTAAATGTCAAAATGTGTAGCATTATTTTTAAGCAAAAATGTTCCTTCTAACGGTAGCGTGTTCAAATATATTACAATTGACCAGGAGATAAGATACAAATTACAAGTCGTAAAGTGTACAAAAACAAGGAGATAAAGATAATAGTGTTGTATAACACTTCATCAGCGTTAGATACGAGTATATTTCCATTGTCTGTAGGTACTTTAAAATCTATTTGAGAGCCATAAATCTAGCGTGTACGCGAAATGAAGTGATAATACGCGCGACAATACGGCATTAGGTGGAGAAAGCTGCACACTGATTCGATCGCTGCATCCGATTGCATGACGAGTCATAATTTTAGCGACAGAAAACAAAAATAGTACCTATTTAAAAAAACGATTTCAACCAAAGCATACTTATATTTAATTAATGACATATTTTCCAGTTATTTTTTTTATTTTTTATAATTCAAATTTAAAAAGAATTATAATGATCGGTTGATATATTTTATGAAGTTCTGTGATAGCAACTATTAAAATTAATTAAAATACAACCGAAACAAGAACTCGATAATTATTTCATATTCGTCTTAAGGCAAATTTCCATACAAACATTTTGTATGGAAATTTGCCTTGAGGATTACCCTTAAATACTTATTTATTTATAGCAAAAAAGTCACAAATGACATTTGGTATAATCAAATGGAGCTTTGTGTTGTTTGGCATGCGAAAAGTTTTTTTTTGTATAGCTTGGCACTTGAAAGGTAGCAATTGTAAGTATTTAGTAAAGAAATAGAAGTAGTGAGTAGTCAACGAAATAAAAAATATTATATGCATCAACCAGCCAATATATTATTATTTTCTCAAGAGCACAAAAGATTATAATTACTAGCAATGAAGCCGAATGAAAAAATAGTATAGAAAGAAACCAACCGGACGTGAAGCCAAATTTCAACCTAATTTTTTTTTGGTAATCTTCTACGATCATGCCACATTGAATCAGTGTGCAGCCTCAGGTGTTAGTGATGTGCCTTTATCGATATAAATCATCGACTCCCTTTAGTAATAAATCAGGAGATTGTGACTATAATCCTATGATTAATGAACTCTCTCCGTCAGACTAAAAATGTCTATTGCAATATTAAACTGAATCATATATTAGTGGGTTCGGTGGGTTTCGGTTTAGCGATACGTCAACAATATAATGTTTTTTAATCAAATCTAGAAAAGTACACAGTTTTTTATCACATGACTGCAAGTTTATCACCTAAATAACATAAAATACGTCCCTTATATTATCGACCTCACTTTTGTTTCGTGTACAGTCAGCTGCACTAATATGTATACACTCTCAAGCTTTCACATTCAAATTCATTTTTTTTTGGAAATTTGAAATGCATTCCCTGTAATATTTTTATAAATGCTAAAACATACTCAAATATGAAATTTCATCTTTCTAGCATGATTGCAACCCGTACCGACCGAGCTTCAAAGTTTATTAAAAATCATGTTTTGTCCTGATATTTCGGTATGCTATAATAAAGCTTATATAAATGCAACAAATTAAGTGAATATATTCAAATAAAATAAGATAAACATTAATCTTTATTTAAAAACATAATATATTAACAATAAGCTAGGGTAACTTCTTTTAAGTGTAGTTTTTTTACAGTCCGGATACAGATTTGTATGTTCCTGGACACAATTCTTGGTGTTGCTCCTCTTCAGCCGTGATAAGTCAGTTAAAATCTTTCATTATTTTGACAGTTATTGCAGCGGTGTCATTTACAACCTTTGAACGATCTTTAAGCTTCCAGATAAGCAGCATTATCATCCCAAGAAGATAGGTACATCTTCCTGAAGAAAACACGAGATATAAAGTGTCTGCAATTTTTTTTTAAATCATCTAGCGTTTTATCCAAAAGAAACAACAAGTTTACTACCAAAAAAACAATAAAAACAAAATGTTAAACCAAACAAAAAAATATTTAGCTTATTAAACAACTTTTGAGTCAGTTCTTCCTTCGATTAAACATAGCGATGACCAAAATCTGAGCTTTCATCCCTGTTTACAGACAACACACCCTCAAGTTTCAAGTCTCTACGTTCAGCGGTTTGGCCTGTTCATTGTCTGTTAGTCAGTCAGCTCTAAGACTTTTAATTAATTATTTGACTATTAATTAATTGGTTTAAAAAGATTTTGTTCATAACTGGTTTGTTAAAGAAATCCTGATAATGATCATTATACAGGGTGGGCCATGAATTAGTTAACATTTAAATCTGATTTCCTGCGCTAATCCGAGCGGCGCGGGGTCCTTGGAGAGGTCAACAGCTAGCTCGTTTCAGGGAAATTTAGTTACAATAGATCGGGACACTGGGTCTCAAGGCGACTTTTGCGTAAAACAATTTTAGTTCGCTCACTTTTTGCTTCAGTTCGACGCGATCCCGAGCTCGTTTCGAAGAATCCAAAGTCAAGATGTGTGAAAAGTGAATATCACTTTTACTAAGTAAATTCCCATCTATTGGCTATGTTTTGTATACATTTTTTTTTTAATAACTGATGTTTTTTTTTTTTTTTTTTTTTTTAAATGTTAACTAATTCATGGCCCACCCGGTACAATCGTTACCTACACTACTATTCTAACTCTAGATAAAAACAGTAAATAAATTACCATTCAAGTTAATGGTAAAGTAACTAAAGTGCCAACATTTTTGTATACTTACATTGGTTCTTACTTCAGTGTCAATTCCATTCAATGTTAATAAGTGCTTTTACCCATCCATATACAAAAAAGCAATGTCATTTCTCTCTACCCATCTTTGTATTTGTATTATTTCAAGACAGTTGAAATTGTAAAATCAGTTACTAAATCAATAAAAACATGTATCTATATATAAAAAAACACATTGGATAAATAGAGTTCTGCATTTTAAGCCAACAATATAAAGTCACTTTCGTAACAATTTTCGAATCAGATGATACCAACTTATTAATCTTTTGACGTGACTACGTCTAATAAATCGATGGGAGCCGGCTGCATGCACGAAAACGTTGTCATCATTGTCCGGTAACGCTCATCCGTTACGATGTCATCAATGTTTTGTTATGACGTTGCACGTTAAACTATCGTCCGTAAACCAACTTTACAGACAACCAATTTTTTCTCCTATCAAGTGGTTTAGGCTACAAGCTTCAATACATAAAATGTAGGTATAATTAAGCCCATAAAAACGTGACTGTCCTTTTTTGGCAGTGGGGCAAAAAGACGGTGAGTATATTTCCGATAATCAAGTTACTGGACCGCAGCTAACCTCGAATACAATTTATAATGAAGCATAACATTTTCTTTAGCTTTTAATTACAGTAATATATTGCCAATCAACTAAACTAATAGAATTTAAACTGATACGATTTTGGTCCCTTATCTGGTTGGAATGGTTATTAGCTGTCCTTAAAAGCAAGTGGAAACGAATATTGATTCTTACTTGAATAGACTTTGCAATCGGAAAAAGTATTTGACATCGTGATTGATGAGTTCGAGAAATTTTATTTTATCGATACATGGCGCATCACTAGTCTAGATGAAGTGACGCGTGGCAGTTTACGAGGTAATAACTCATCAGTGTTGTTCGAAAGGACAGCTACAACACTAGCTCAGTCTTTAATGTTGGCAGAGCGACATAAACGCATTATTATCGATACGTCTTGTGTGCTTAAATACCTTTGATGCTTGCCGATGCCTATTTTATCTATTTGGGTATATCGAGAGTATTTTGTAAGTAAAAAAGTGCCTAAAGAAGAAAAATGATATAGAATAGAATATAATATAATAGAATAAAATAATTTTTATTTTCAGATAACACAGTACAAGTACAGATCCATAATTGAGTTGATCCTTTTCATCAAAACCAATATCTAATGAAAAAATAAACTAAAATTTCAAGATAAATCTTTAGACTGTATTGTATACATATATAATTATTACTAGGTTCATACTATCGAAGTACGCTTTTCAAATTACAATAGAAAATTAAAGTCATAATTCAAAACTTCCAACCAAAGATAAGATCAGACATAGACTTACAATGATTCATCGCCTTTTGATTTCGATTCTCATACTAAATTCAAATACGAATCATAATTGTAAATCACGTGTATTTAGAAAAAATGCAGAAGCATTTGATTAAAAATTAGGAAAATATAATTGTTGTTGTAGAATTGTATGCATATTGACCATTATGTCAATATTGCTAATTGATTCAACTTAAAATATGCAAGATCTATGCCAACTGGCACCAATCTTTTAAAGTTCCTAAGCAATTACTTTACTCACTTAAAAGTTCTAACCGTCAGAATCTGGACTGTTAAGAACTACCAAGAGAGTAAAGTAATTGCTTAGGGACTTTGACAGTTTGGTGCAAGTAGGCACTAGAATCCTCCTTTTTTTAACTATTTACTCATACAGGCAGTTAAATAGGATCACTATCATTTACCTGGAAATGTAGAGCTACAGACTTGTGGTACTCCAAGGTGACACAAATTGCAAGTCCATGTATTTTTCCCGTATAATCAGCGCGTCAATCGTTTAGAAACTGGCTGCACAGGGCTACCGTTTCGTTTCGATTTAGATAAAATCAATACTTAGCTAAGTTTACGATGAGTTTGGATGGAGACGACGATGGATAGACTATCGATATTTTAATAGTATCGATTTTTGAAACTGCACTGCACTATTTTGTAAAGACAAATCAGTTGATTTCAAATTATAATAGTGGATTTGAAGAAAAGGGGATAATTTTAACTACATAAAATTCGTTTACTAAGTTATAAATAAAACATTCCTCCATACATACTCGTAACATTTGACACATAATGGTGGCAATTCGCTTGTAAACTAACTAAAAATACTTACTATTTTCTAATTTTAGGATTTAGGATTTCCAAAAATTAAAGGATTACAAAACAGCGAGCGTTTTTAAACGGACGACGCCGTTTGTAAAATGCCGAGTTATAAAAAATGCTTGCGCCATACATATACACGGTCAATTTTTAATCAGCAGAAAAAAAATACGCATAATTAGTTGCCGTTACTAAACACAGATACAGAAAAGAAACTTGAAAAAATTAGGTCCAATTTTTGTCAAAATAAATTTGATTAAAATTGGATAGCTGTTACCGTTTGTCGTTTTTCTATGAATTCGCGTACCCGAGTACCCAGCTCGAACCAGCCCGCTAAACCTCGGCTCGGGCGCCTCACTCGCTTCGCTCTGTCACTCTGCCATTTTGTAGAAATCCAAAATACTGACTGCACAGATGCAACGTAGTACCCCGTCTGCATTGCCCATATTTTTTTTTGGTAATTAAAAATTGGTGGTGTTATCGTGTATCGGTAAAACTATTTACCGATACACGATAACACGCCTAATTTGACTGCACTACGAGTAGTTAGCTGGTAACCGTGATATAGAAGTAGAGTTATAATCCTTTTGCGTCAGCACTGTCAGTCATCTCACCACATTTCCTACACCACGCATTCAACTGGGCACACGATAAAACCTATATTATATAAGACATGAGATGAGTTACAACCAGATACAATAGAGATTGCCTTATCTAAAATATTATGATGGTTTGCTACTGCAACTATTACAGGACTTTAAGCCTTATCTAGACGAAATAGGTTTGATAATCTAAATCGGTTGGGAGGTATTTGGTAGCGTTGTATGGTCACGACACTCCAATATAGAGGCTCTTGCTGTAAAGTGTGTTTTGACTTGTTTTGCGAGGAAGATTACGTGTTAAACAATTTTCTATCTGATACTAGCTGACGCGTGCAACTTTGTTTGCATATGCGAATTAATAAAAATAGTTTTTACAAAAACATACAACAACCTCGGTCCCCCAATTTCTTTATATCTGACTGATTTTACTGAAATTATAAACGCTAAAGTTTGCGAGCATGGAAAGACGGAAGCTTAATACTCTATCAGGCTAAAACCTTAAAAACGACATGGCTGTAATTCGGGATGGAGCTAGAAAAAACACTTTCCATAGCTTCTCTCTACCCTCAAAGGTTTGCTGGAAGAAAACTCTTATTAGGGTTAATCTCACCTTTATACATACCTTTCTTTTATTATTTATATTTTAACGTGTTTCTGTGTACAATAAAGAATTAAAAGAAAAAACAGGCTATTCTTTTCCTCGTTACTAGGCAGGCGAAGCTTTGGAATTTCTTTCCCGTAAATTTCGTAGATTATCGTGTCATTTGAAAGATAACTTCTGCAAGTTATATTAGAGCAAGTACACGTAACTGTAGTTTCGTAACCCTTTGGTGTCGACGTGATAATGCGGCTATAAATATGTTACAGATGAGTTATACGCGCCCTATACAATGGCGATGCCTATCCACCCGAGCTCACTTTTACTCAAATCCCTTGGAATTATGTTAAGCTTCTCAACTCAATTACCATACTTTTGATAAGTACGTATGCTACATGTGTATGATTTTTGTTTTTTTTTGTTGTATAATTGTATTGAAATTTTGTGACCTAAATATTGGTGCATAAAATTCAACGATACGATTTTGCGGTATAATTACTCACATCGATATATTAAAAACTGTAAGTACATAAATTGTATATTGATGTACAGACATAATATTCAAAGCTGACGTAGAATATCAAATAATTTTTAATGTGTAACATAAGTTCCTATCACTTCAGTTATTTTGTAAAATACAACGGAAGAAGTGTGTAACAGGAAGTTAGCCATCAGAATGGTACCAACCTTAGAAAAATAAAGTAAATAGAATCCTTTTTAAATGAGATTACAGATATTACACATCATAATTATTATTATGCAACTACTGCAGAACGTCGTGTAGCTTGTAAACTAGCCCTGTTAACTTCTAAACTAGCCCTGTGTCATCTAAGCTTAAGGCTCGCTCTTTTTTGTCGTTTCTTAGATTCGCGAGCCAAGTAAGTAGGTACCTTTTTTTAGGGCTAGATGTGCAATTTCCATATACATATTGCGAAATTTATTGGACCAGAAGGTTTGAACCTAACGGCAAAGGTAAGATACAATAAATTTTGCTCAGATCCGTAAATTGCAGGTTCTTATCGAATACCGATACATTGTAGGATGTTGTACAAGTAAGGTTGAGCAAATTTCCAATAAAAATAAGTTTTTGTACTTTTTAGGACCTGACCCGGGGATATTCAAATTTATCCAATTAGGTACTATCTCCACCAATTTCAGCGCATCATCCCAAAAGTGGGTACTTCTAGTTTTGGTAGGATTCGGCTAATTTAAATCCATTTATCCTTACTATTTTTTCTTTATTGGTATCGTGTTATATTAAAATTTAAGAGACTATAGAGACATTTGCGTACTAAAATATTAAATATAAAATATATATATAAACATTTTTACTAAGTTTTGTATTAATGAATAAAATAAATAGAGTACGTTTAAAAAAATATAATCTTCGTTACTAATTCGTTTCATTTTCAAACCATTTTGCAATTTAGTTATTGATTTGGGACCGGAACTGGGTCTAAATAAAATCTTAATAGGTATCTTAAACATAAACAGAACCAGCTAAACCATAACTATAAAGATCCTTTTGACCATGATGTTATTACAGGCGGCTTGCAACACCAGTAAAAGGGCGGTAATAGCACCCTTCGGGTACCAATTTAATTGAAACATCGGACGTACGAGACCGTACAGATTCCAGAGCAACCTTTACTAAGAAAGTGCCTATGTATCATTATTATATATAACTCATTTTAGCTAAAATGGCGCTGTACGATATCCATATTTCATATTTATATCACTTTTAGAAGAGAAAATTTAATATTTTATTTTCTCAAAATCTAGCGTTTGTCCTGTCAAACTGTTTGAGCATGTCCAGCTCTCATAATTTATTCAAATTTTTTGCCTAAAAAAATGTTTTATCTTACCGAAAAACGTTAAAGTAAAAGTATTCAAATACATCAGTGACTTACGATGTATTTCAATATTAATACTATTCATATACCTATGTGTGTATGTAATAAAATCGTATTGTTTAAAATCAATACCAGTAACGTTATGATTCCATTTTTTAAATATATTTCTAAATACTCATATGAACCTCTACAAAGTGCGTATAATTCTTATACCCAAAGTGGTAAAAATTCTGTGTCTGTTTTTGCAGCTTTTAAAGTAATTATAGAGACTTATTCCTCAACATCGTTACGGAATATGCCGACAATATTCCGAGTAGGTATTAGATTTCCGTATTTGGCGATTGTTGTACGTGACCCTTCTTGAAACACCGCAATAATTACAAAATACAAAATTATATTAATAACTGTCACCAAATTAAGGTCCTCATTACAATAGCTTCAAAGGTACGATCAATGGTCAGGTTTGTCGTTATTAAAATTGCCGACAACTTTCTGAGTAAGCGAATTATTATTTCTGTATTAGGCAAGTGACACTGTCGTTATTAATCCACAATAATTACATAAAATGATCTTAATGTGATACAAATATGGTGGATCCGGCTTCCATTTGTCATTATTTCTGCTAACTTTCAATTATTTCTAATTATAACTGTTAATTTAATCTATAAAGCATCGTAAAGTCTAGCATCGGTGCAGACTTGATCGGAAGAAAATTGTCTTATGAATAATGACAATTTTATTACTTTACTAGGAGTCAGTTTAAGTTTACCCAACGATTTATTTTCCATGGAAAATATTAGCCTTCTTGGTATAATATTATCAATATTTATGTCATAAATGTTTATCCGATTGAAAAAAAAATGCAATATTGTTTGAAAATGTGCAAGTGGTGACGAAGTCGCACGCGGGTCAGCTAGTATTGTATAAATTTATAGGATGCACTGACGACGACTGTACAATATACGTCACGTGGTCTGTGGTCCCAATCGACGGATTCAAAAATGTTAACCGGCGATTCGGACCGTGGCCTAATAACCAGTAGTCCCAATCGACGGAAGCCTCGACCAACTTAACTCATTTTGATTATCCTATTCAGCTAAATATATTTTAAGAAATCTACTCGAAGACACCTGATGTCGCTTCTAAAGCTAAAGCGCGAAATGGATACTTATTTTTTAATTCCATTTTTACACCGTCATGAGTGAGGATATTGACAGTACACTTCGCACTTCTTTTGCTGTTTTATCATTTCTCCAAAAAAAAGTCAAAGAAACGCCTAGGCAAATAGCACCATCCCACACGATTGACAAGACACCCACCATTCATTCATATAAAAGCCCTGGTTCAGTCGACACGCGCCTTTAATTCTCATTTGTTAAAACTACAGCCATTTCTGCTTCGCTTAAAGGCCGTCTTCCTCGACTACCAATGAAAGAGCAAGAGAATAGTTTTGAGAAATAAATAATTAGTCGACATATCCCCACTCAACTATAAAAAGAGGCTCAGCGAAATTCGCAGTAATGGCTTCCCGTACCAAACTCTAGGAAGCATTGAATTATTTCTGTAGTCACGGCGCAATACTTTGCTGGGCAAAAATAAACTCAACCCGGACCTGATACGATTCATTTTCCAAAACAGATAATCAGTCCTAGAAATAGTGGAGGTCACAAACTCTTTTAATTCTTAGTGGCAGATGTGAAAATCGCCTACAACGAAACTTACCTACATTTTGTTAGCACGTAAAAGGAACTGGTAATGAACTAAAATCGATTTTTTATTCGATAGGTATTGTCATTAATTAAAATAGCTACAATAACTCTTAATTAATTTAGAATTCTCATTATTTGTAGAATAAATTGTGCTTGCAGTGTTTTTACACTGTTATTCCGACTATACTGTATATTTAAATGTAAGGTCTCAAAATGGTACAAAATGCAACTCTACTTTGAAAGCCCTACCCCTTGAAAGAGTATTCTATTCACGGTACTTATCGTCAACGTAGCGTAACCGACACTCTTATCCTTGTTTTGCCTTTCGTCAAATCGTGCCGGCTGAGGAATGTTGGATTGAAAAGCTTACAAACGCACAATCAGGAATTCAAGAAATAAAGGAATCTGATAAATAGGGCACACTTTTAAATGTGATTCAGACAATAAGACATCATACATTCTGCCATCCCTCCTCGTATCCCAAAAATAACATGCATAGTTACTAGAAACATTTTGTTACCTTTTTATAGGCCTTAATCTTTGCGCTGCGGTTATTGAGTATCAAAATATTTAGTTTTTTTAAATTACAGAACTTTCATCGTCATCAACGGTTCCTCCACAGTCCGGTATAGCTGCAGGTAAGGGCCTCAGGTGTTAACCTTTCGCCCTGATTTCAAATCTCATGGACAACAGTCCTCGGGTCATCGGGCTTAGTCCTTCGTGCCGTCTTGGCTTCGGTTGACTTTTTGTGTTTTGATTTCAGTGTCCAACTATATTTCTTCTTGAAAGTGTTTTCCCAACAAACGATTTATTGTATGCAGCCATGCAAAGAATGAGTTACTATTCACGCTAAAATCAATACCAACTGTATTCAAACGAAAATATATAAAAAATCTACCCTTTTCCTTAGAACCTACTAACAAATCTTAAGTAAATTATTTTATAGTTATTAAATACGCGCAAACATAAATAGTAAGGGTGAAATTATTCCTTAAAAGTAAAAAAACACTCACATATTTCAGGGTAAAATCAAGTCATAGGAGCAAAACACCACCCCTTAGTTTATTAACCTCCATAAAAACATCCCTAGTTATAAACACCTGCAATTTCGATATTAACCCTTTACCTTTACAATCAATGCGATTGATTATTTCGGAGTAAAATCATTACGCAAAAGCATAAAACCTCTTTGTTAAAGGTCTCCTGAGTAAAATCATAATTTCTCAGATAAAATAATTAAATAGACAAGTAAAAATGTTGGTTACACTTGGCGAGATCAACCCTTACAATAATTTTCACTCATAACTTTTTTAATATTAATTATTGCTTACCGACCGAAGCTTACAAGAACTTGTGAAATTTGAAAAAACTTGCTATCAATGGAACGCATGTCCACTACCACTATCATATGGTTATAAAAGTAGGCCATGTTTTGTGTCACTTAACGCCAAAAATTTTTGTAGACTAAATAAAAAAAAAATAAAAAAATTCTGTAAACTGTTCGCAACTTCCCGTCCCGCAACTTCGTGTAGTTAACTAGAATTATAACTTTCATATTTATGTTTATTTTAATTTATTTAAAAGCTTATACCTACATAAAACATGAACATGAACATGAAGATAAAAAAAAAATATTTTTACTGTGAAAATGTAATGTAGGTATTTAAAATTACAAAACTATTTAAAGTTTTAAACTGTAGAAATATTTTATTAAAAAATAAAATAAAGAAATATTAATGGAATTAAACCAATAAAATTTAAGTTAGACATTTTCGATTGCGTAGTGAATTAACAAAATTATTTTCTTAGTACGCGCGTGCACTTCTTGATACACACACCCTCCAAGTTTCAAGTCTCTATGTAAAACGGTTTGTGCGTTGTCTGTCTGTCAGTCAGGTCCAAGCTTTTTATAAATATTGATTGATTGATTGATATGAGACACGGTTTGAAATAAAAAAAAAAAACTCATTAATGAGCTTCAATTAGGTTTCGTTAATGTTACACTTATGACAGTTCGCAGGATTGTCAATGCGAGACTGTTTTGCTATCTTTACTGTCAATTTTCTATAGTACCAAGAACTAAAAAGATTTGAAAAAAAAATTGGTTGTCTGTAAAGTTGGTTTACGAACGATAGTATAACGTGACAACGTCATAACAAAACGTTGAGAGTGTAACGGGACAATGGCGTCAACGTTTTCGTGCATGCAGCCGGCGTTCGTCGATTTAATAGACGTAGTCACGTCAATAAACATATTTTCTTCCAATCATGTTTGAGCTTTAATTGTGTTTCACTTTTGACAGTTCTCAGAACTACTAACTAAGTGCTAGTTCGAGACTGTTTTGCTAACCTTGCTGTCAATTTTGCATAGGTATTACCAAGAATTTAGTCTAGAATTTTTTACTGTAACCGTGAAACAAATATAAAGGGTTGTTTTTTATTTTCCCGGTATAATATTCATTACACTTTTGACCATAACTATAGAAATAACGAAGTTTTTCCTACCAAGTGTGGTAGCTAGAATAGCGAACGAGCTCCTTTTCTACGTATCACGTCAACTATAAGGATCAATACCTTTTGTAAAGTTTTTTCTAGATTAATTTTATTTCCATAATTCACATAATCCTTAGAATAATTAATACTTTTTCAAGAGTGACTATGAACCTTACTTATTAGAAATGCTTTAATATATTCTTAACTCATAGAGATTTTGAGCCATCAACATAAGTTCTTTACCATCTTCACTGAGGAATATTATACCCAAAGAAGTCTTACAACCGAGCGTAGAAAGCCCAGAAGCCAAGTCCAATTCACTCCCCACGAAATATAGGTATTTATCAGTGCGTCTAAAGAAGTTTTCACTTCAAATATTCCATCTACATAACATAACAATCGGTGTGTACGAGTAGGTCTACAAATAGTAAAACTCGTCTATTCTCGTATATTCCAATTTGGCTGCGGATCATAAACAGACCACCAACAGTTCGCTTGTCGTACTCAGCTTTATATCTTTCAATATCCGCGATAACGGCGCCATTAAATTATTCTAAGCAATAGTCCAGGAGACAACAGCTTTCGAAACGCTTAATTTTATTATTTTTGATTCCAACATGTCAGTTTTGCTGACGCTTATAGACGTTACTACGTCTAATAAATCGATGAACGCCGGCTGCATGCACGAAACGTTAACGTCATTGTCTCGTTACGCTGGTTATGACGTTGTCACGTTAAACTATCGTCCGTAAACCAACTATACAGACAACCAATTTTTTAATCTGTTATAATCAATAAGGTCATAATAACACTAATAATAGCAAAGCAAATGTTTTGGTGATAGGTAGATGGATATATGTTACAAGAGCTTTTGATGTGGATACTTCTTTGTTTCAGAGAAGTGTGTTCCCAAAAAACTGCAGTGGATTTGTAAAACTGGGAGCGGAATGGAGGATATTGGAAATATCTGTCACCGTAATTTTGTAAGAACCGTTTTACAAGTTAACGGTGTTCACACGTTAAATTACAAATTGTCGATTAACTTTTTAGACCGAGGCTTGTTTGATTTCCGATAATAGTTAATTTTTTTTCAGTTATTTTGATTTAAAAACCAACTACACAACCAATTCTGATAAAATTCTGTGAGATCAACCTGAAGTAGTTATATCCTAAAAAGAAGCTTCATGTCGGTTGACAAATGACGAAGTTCTGAGGTAAGAAACATAAAAATATAATTTAAAAAAACCTAATTGAGATCACCTCTTTTTTTTTAAATTGGTAGAGCTACTTTTTATTTATAGTACCTAGCTTTGGCATGATATCCTAAAAAGAAGCTTCATGTCGGTTGACAAATGACGAAGTTCTGAGGTAAGAAACATAAAAATATAATTTAAAAAAACCTAATTGAGATCACCTCTTTTTTTTTAAATTGGTAGAGCTACTTTTTATTTATAGTACCTAGCTTTGGCATGATATCCTAAAAAGAAGCTTCATGTCGGTTGACAAATGACGAAGTTCTGAGGTAAGAAACATAAAAATATAATTTAAAAAAACCTAATTGAGATCACCTCTTTTTTTTTAAATTGGTAGAGCTACTTTTTATTTATAGTACCTAGCTTTGGCATGATATCCTAAAAAGAAGCTTCATGTCGGTTGACAAATGACGAAGTTCTGAGGTAAGAAACATAAAAATATAATTTAAAAAAACCTAATTGAGATCACCTCTTTTTTTTTAAAATTGGTAGAGTTACTTTTTGTTTATAGTACCTAGCTTTGGCATGATTGCAGAAAATATATTTATCTACCCTCACAAACTGAGTATATTTTATATTACTTACCTCTTGTTCTATAATGTAGATATATCATCGTTACGTTTAGGTATTTCAATGTCTCGGTAACGAAGGCTCCGGCGGTATGCAGATACAACTTTGATTTACTTGCCCGCTTGTTACTACGGCTATGAAAAAACATTACTTTGGTGGTACAGTCAGCTGCAAAAACTATAGCAAAGTAGTGTTTGGAATTTTCGTCAACTGCAAAGTCCAGTTGGCTTAGAACGTGGTCTTTGTATGATAATTATTACAATAATATAAAAATAATGTTTATTGTCACAAAAGCACATCTGGTACATCTCGTACAAGAGTGCATACGCTTAGTAACTGTTGTTTACCAGTAATGTTGTTCCATACAATATACTTTCACATGAAAATTATAAAATGTGTGTCTGAAATAAAATTTATTATATTATTATTAAAATAGTTTTTCTAAAGTTGGTGCTACATAAAATATTACCATTTTCACAAAGAATTTTTTTTTAAGTCTTAACCATTATTATTATTATTCCCACCTGACTGACTGTCTGACAGACAACGTACAGGCCAAACCGCTGAACGTAGAGACTTGAAACTTGGAGGGTGTGTTCGTCAAGTCAAGTGTAGGCGCGTAAGTTAGTAGGGTTAATTTTAAAACACGTATAAAATTTAAATTAATGTATTAAACCTTTCATTTTTTTTGTTGACGAAATCAAAAAACATAGAAGAAACGAATAGTGTGAAGAAATTACTATAATACGGCGTACTTTTTGAGTATTTGTCCGAAACATTTTATGGGAAATTTGCCTTGAGGATTCCCCTTAAGTAAGGAATTTTATTAATTCACAATGCAGACGATGTTGCGGGTGTCAGTTAGTACTTATATGCCTACTTGCACCAAACTGTAAAAGTCCCTAAGCAATTACTTTATTCGCTTAGTAGTTCTTAACAGTCCAGATTCTGACCGTTAAGAACTGTCAAAGAAGTTAAGTAATTGCTTAGGAACTTTAATAGTTTGGTGCAAGTGGGCAATAAAAGAGTGGGTTTTCTTTAGCTTAGAACAAGGTTTTACAAAAACATAGACGACCGACTCTAATTGGACTGTTCTAGTGACCGTAAACACCACATAAAAGTCACAGGGAAGCAAAATACTCAATTTCGTTTACTTCGACGACATATTTTTTCCAGTTTTTGATATAAATAATAATAAGTAGTCGAATTTTAATGTAAAAACTTTGTATCTCACTAAGTGTGCGCCGTCTATCTCAAGTCCAAATATATTCTTTCATTGCCGGGTTGCCTGGAAGAGATCGCTTACAGCGATAAGGCCGCTCCCTTGTACTACCTACGTGAAGGTCTTTGTATTCTTGTTATTGTTTTACTCCGTTTTGTTCTTGTTGGTGTACAATAAAGTGTTTATCTATCTATCTATCTATAAAAACTATATTTTTGAACCGTTTGAAATTTCTATGGGACCAATCTATATATGGGTATAAATGGATGCGTTTGATATCCACCAAACATATTCATTGGTGCACATAGCTTAGCACTGGTGGAAACGGATTCAACTAAGCTATGTTTTTTATATGGAAGGATGCGTGCTATGGATGCGTGCTATGGATGCGTGCTATGGATGTGTGCTATGGATGCGTGCTATGGATGCGTGCTATAGATGCGTGCTATGTATACGCTTCCCTTCTATCGATACATCGCATAGCTCAAGCTGCGCATCTTTCTCGCGCAGCTACTTTGCGGCGGCGCATCTTCATAGTGCATCTTGCTCGCACAGCTACATAGCTTAGCATTGGTGGAAACGGTCACATATTTTCGATGGGTAGATTTCACATCTTCGCAGCATAGCTGCATAGCACATCTCTGGTGGAAAGGCACCCCTTATACAATTAAAATGTATGTTTTACGTATTTTAGTGGTTTGTAATAGGTACCTACCTACACAGTTTATTAAGAGCCGCGGCCGGTTCTCAAGTACCTAACTACCATCAAATTGCGTTGATAGAGACATACATATTTCTTGTTGAGGAATATGGGAGCGAATACTGATGTTTATAGTTCATGTTACAGACGGGGCTAGTCTCTCCCGTTGGCTTTTTGATATTGACAAAGATATATCTGTCAGGTAGTAACAAATTACCTACCATTAAGTCGGTGCTCTAACAATAAGCCCCCTACAAACGTACTTTCAGATTTATTTGGAAACTATTTGCTTGATTTTAATGAAATGTTGTAGTTATGAAATTGTAACGGGTATTTATCGCACCCACTTTTTTTTTTTTGTCCCGAAGTTTCGACTGTATTACAATTGGCTATTTGTTGCAATACAGTCGAAACGTTGCGTTGGGACAAAAATAAATGAGGTGAGTGCGATAAATACCCGTTAGAATCTAATAACTATGGGTGATAATCGCGAAAGTATACGATAAATGTTGTATACATAACCAGATAATAAAAAGCGATGTATGTAGCCGTGTAGTTTTAAAAAAAAAATATCATGAAATGCGAGCGAATCTAAATTGTCATATTTTCACTACTATACCAAATCGAGTCATTTTCAAGCAGTTTTTTAATAGATAAATGATTAACAATTTTATTCGAAAATCTGTCAGTGTCAGGCTGCAAACACCTGATAGATTTTCGAATAAAGGTTTTATTAAATATATTCAACACACTATTATGAGGCTGTATTTTTTTCAATTACCAACTCTTACTTTATAAATGCCTTCAAGATTATGGTCGTTAACAGTACATTTCATTTCATTGCAATTCCAAGGGAAATTAATCCTAATAAATCAATCTGTTGGGAGTAAATTAAATTATTGTTATTAGACGAAAATCATCATAAATAATCCAACCTGTATATCCGATTTCAAGAGATATTCATGAGAAAGCAAACAATGCTCTCTCTTTTATTTCCATAAAGTGAGATAATGACGGAATTATCTTTTGATATTTTTTACAGATTAATTAAAAAGTTTAATGACATGTTTTGTCATTCATGTTTTTAATTATAAAACAGAAGGTAAAGAATATCGTCCTTGATGTGCAAAATTTTTTTTATAACAATAATATGTTAACAACACGTAAGTATAGTAAGATTATTATTAGATTAGATTACGTAAGATACTCTTAAATCTTGCCGTCCGGATTAAAATAGTTAACATCTGTTAACTATTTTAATTCTACTACATTATATTGTTGCGTATCTACGCAATATTTAATGTTTAACTAAGTGATGGCAATCTGCTTAGAAAAGATAATAATTGTTCTATTTCAGTACGAAAAAACCAATTATTTTCTTTTATACAAATACTCCAATTTAGATAAACTGTGCTGATTTTAAATTAAAATTAAATTTTTATTCTGATTATGTTAATAAAGCATAAGTAAGCATTATGTACACTTAAATGATATAAATACTAAAATAATTACTTATCTCTTCATAGGATTTCTTCTAGTTGTAGGAAGTAATTTCGCAGTAGTGATTCTCAATCGAATTTGCAGCTCACTCACAAAATACAGGCAAGGTTCCGTTTCAGCTACACTATTGCCACATCCTTCCCTTGCCTGTTGGTTGCCTGGAAGAAATCTCTCTCAGCGATAAGGCCGCCAATTTTACCACGCATTAGTTTTAAGTCTTGTATTTGTTATTTTCTATGTGTACAATAAATAATTATCTATCTACAGAAAATAATAGTCGGATAATTAAGTACGTTTATTAAAGGTAATTATGTATGTAAACAGATGCACTTACTGAATTTTTAACGTAAAAGTTAATTTAAGCAAATTATGCATTTTATTTGGTTTTAAATTGTAAATAAGCTAATAACAAGTTTTAAAACAAGTCATTTGTAGTTTGCGGCTTCGAACGCGCCGACAAACAGCGAACAGACAAATAGAGCTCGCAAAAACTCTATTGATGCAAATGACATACAAAAAGTGCTTCAAAAACACCTATTTGCTTCAATTAATTACAAAACCATTCCGGTATGTTTGACTCCGGCAGAAGTGAAAACTCAAGTGGTATTAGCTAATGGTCATTGATGATCCATTAATTTGCTGGTCTCCATCGGTACTTTGGCGGTGAATTAATATATGGATTTAATTACATAAGTTTTTTACTGTAACCGCTGATGGCCATAGCCGAGGTGGTAGTCGCTTGCCTATCATCGATAGAAAAACAGTCCATTAGACCGCTTTATTGAAGTTTTACTTTAAATTCAGTTATTGTAATGTTACGATGTAATGTAATGAACGTTAGCAATCACCTCCATTTTCCTTTTACCGACAATACCTCCAGCTTACCTCCCTTTTTGTCAATACAGACCGATATAATAATGATAATGGCACGTAAGACTAAGAAGTCAGGTCGGTTTCCCAGTGTTAACTAATTCCGTGAATGTCAACCGTTTACTAAACTGCAATAGAACATTCAGTGCCAAAAGTTCATTACTATAAAGAATGCTATACTCACAATTTACGCGTGTCTTATATCTAAATGCATTAGTTTCCTCAGAAGGATAGTTAGATAGATAGATAATTATTTATTGTACACATGGAAAATAACAAATACAAGACTTAAAACTAATACGTGGTACAATTGGCGGCCTTATCGCTGAGAGCGATTTCTTCCAGGCAACCAACAGGCAAGGGAAGGATGTGGTAGGAGGACGTTTGTCACTTAATCACACCAAAACTGCCTGAGTGATTGGGTTGAAATTTGGTAGAGATATGGTTTAGAAGCTAATAAAGAATTAGGCCTATTTTTTAACCAACTTCAAAACTTTTTAATTTCTCGTAATTTATTCATGCATATATTAACCAATTTGGTTTTTTTTTTATTTGTAAGGACATTACTTATTGATTGATACAATTTCATCAAAATTGGTTTAGTAGTTGAGTTTTGAAATCAAAATAAGTGAAGAAAATATATCGTCGAAGTAAACGAAATTGCATATTTTGATTTGATATGATTGTGGCTTTTCATAAGTGTCTGTCGGTGACTAAAACAGTCCAATTGAAGTCCGTTGTAGCATGTTTTTGTAAAACTTAGATGCCATCAAAACCAATTTTGTAAAAATTTTAAAAAGTACCAAGTCTCGCTTTCTACCGTAAAAATTTCTGAGATCCATGTAACACCAAGCCGGTTACTTTATTAAGTCCCTACTTAAGGGACCTACTGTCTTTAGTTATTACGTAATAAGCTAACCTAACAACATCTTATAGTGACCATTATGAATATTAAAAATCTTTTATGTTTTAAAAAAAATAGATTGAATTGGCAATCGCACAGATCAATCTTATATCATATAAAAATTGTATTACTTGTGAGATACATTGTGTTTTATTTAAAACATAAAAGATTTTTAATATTCATAATGGTCACTATAAGATGTTGTTAGGTTAGCTAAGCTAATAATCCCAGATTATTAACCACGCAGGCTGTAGGCACTAGCTAGGCTTGCGTTTTGCAAATAATTTCTTATTTATATCTAAAGCGGAAAATTATGATACATAATTTCACAAGAAATTCGGAAAACTATGTCTTTCCTCCTTCGAAGCATTCCCATTATGGCACTTTTTTGAACGGCATCACGCCGTTGCAAATTAATAGGCATGTGTTCCTTGCCACACTTCTATGTATAAATGATTACCTCGAAAAATGTAAGTAAGTTTAGTAAAAACGTTGTATCGCTTTGTAAGAGTTGTGAAAACTGAAAAACAATGCCGATTCCCCTCAGAAATGCAGCATGCAATAAACAAACGATCTTAGGTACATTGAACGATTTTTTCAAATTCTTAGATCCTAGCATAATTTTCAATAGGGCCCTACATTTCGAGAAGCTAAAAGAACAATGTACATTAAAATTACAAGTTAATCGCTCTAATGATGACAAAGCACACATCAAAGTAAACTGGCAAAAGTAACGCTTTACTTTATTAGCTTCTAGTTACCGATGGCAAAACCATCGGAAAATATTTAACATTTTTCTTCGTTTGAATCAAGAGTCGACAGTTGAGTATCTTTTAGAAGTACATGTTTCTTTTATTTGTATTACTAACGTATTAACTGCTAGCATGTGGCTAAATAAAAGTCGACGTGCTTTAAAATAGTTTAAGGTTGCTCAGCGAGCTATGGAACGAGCTATGTTGGGAGTCTCTTTGAAGGATAAAATCCGCAACGAGGTTATCCGACAAAGAACCAAAGTAATCGACATAGCTCATAGGATTAGCAAGCTGAAGTGGCAGTGGGCTGGCCATGTATGCCGAAGAACCGACAACCGCTGGAGCAGGCGGGTTTTTGAGTGGAGACCGCGTATCGGCAAACGTAGTGTAGGGCGCCTTCCGGCCAGGTGGAGTGACGACCTACGAAAGGCAGCCGGTAAAAAGTGGATGCGGAGAGCCGAAGACCGGGCTCAGTGGCGCGAAATGGGAGAGGCCTACGTCCAGCAGTGGACTAAAGTGGGCTGATGATGATGATGATGATGATGATGTTCTTTCAAATAACAATTTTGCCGAAATATGCTGAGTATATCAAAAATCACTTTGAACATTTTCAGAATTTTGTTCTGGTAATAGTTTTAAATTTTAATGTTTTTTTTTAATTTGCTCATAGTACTGTACACGATTGCATGCCTATCTAAAATACAAAAAAAATTGCGACGTGAAGGTTTAAATCTGTATTTTAATAGATTAAAATCTAAAAACACGGTTTAATACTTTTGCTATACCTCGCATCCTTTACAATAAAGCTGTTTTATGATTTTAGACTTCATTGTCATCGAGTTGTAAGCTACCCTGAAATTTTCAGCCGGATAGGTGATCAGGAAGTGCTCGAATTTGAGTTACAAGATTCCACCCGGAACGAAAGACAGACAAAATATTAAATAAAGTGACATACAAAATGTTTCAGACAAATACTCAAAAAGTACGCCGTATTATAGTAATTTCTTCACACTATTCTTATCATCCATGTTTTTTGATTTCGTTAACAAAAAAAGTGAAAGGTTTCATAAAATTAACACTACTAACTTAAAAACACGTACCTATAAAATCTAAATTAAAGTATGAAACCTTTGACTTTTTTTGTTGACGAAATCAAAAAACATGGATGAAACGAATAGTGTGAAGAAATTACTATAATACGTCGTACTTTTTGAGTATTTGTCCGAATCATTTTGTATGGAATTCGGATTTGAGGATTGGCCTTAATAAGAACGTGATAAAAAATGTATTTCTTTTTAAATTTCTTGGCAACATATTTTTATCTTAATGGAATTCGTTGAAACTTAAGAAATATGAAAGGAAAACAAGTTTTAGTACTACAGAACGGTTGAAATTAAAAATTGCTTTTCACTGGTATATTATGTTTTATCTCGAATTAAAAGTTTATTGAGATACATGAAAGTTTTATAATGTTCGACAAAGAAATTAAAGCTTACCTACTAAAAACTTAGATACGTTTATTTTATAGAAAGAAAAATATTTACATGGAAATAGTAACGTTTTACTCAACGGCATAGTTGAGATGCCTGTAGTTAAATTCAAAGTAGCATTGAAAGGTCAATCGATTTCTGATAAACTCATACAAAATGGTAGGTAAGGACGCAGTCACAGTTAAGGGGTGGCTTTCACTGTTGCTTATATTCCCAATGAGTACGCAAAGTTTTTTCGTAGTCGTTGGGAAAAAACAAAGTAGTGTTTTCTAAACATTCTAACACGCTTGCATGGTAAGTGTGCATTATTAAACATAATTTATTAGTAATGTGACACTTTTAATTTCTTTATTTATGGCATAATTACAAAGATTGTGTGGAATTATACATATATATGAATCGTTAACGTTTCTTATATGTCAATCAATATGTACGCCATGTTGTAGTTGAAAAGTGGTTTATAAACGCCACAGGTTTCAAGTTTTTAGTGAAAAGCACATAATGATCTTTGTTTACCGAACCCATTAACGGCGATGGATCAAAAACAACATTGTTTTCTCATTTATTTGGATAGCTTAAGGAATCGTTACACATAATTGGATTTCTGTTTTGTGCGAAATTCTTATGCTATGTGGATCTATGAAACGCAATATAACGCCCTTTATGTTTACTTAAATTAGATTAAGTAAATCTAATTGTCATTTCTTGGTGGTAATCTATAAAGCAATCATCAATGTATCTATCTATATATATAAGCACATTTTAAAAGATAACTGCCTAGTGTCTTCGCAAATTTTTCAGTTACAAAATGTACTTATTTTCTGTTGACCAAGAGGTAGTAGCTTAAGTTGATGGTATTTCAAAAGAATGTTAATAAACATCACGGATAACTAGTACCATTTATCATAAGAACTATTTTTAGATCATCAAAATGTATTAAATATCATAATGTCATTTCAAACATCTGTGTGATGCCTGTCCTTTTTTCTACGATGCTTGCATTTTACGCTGCTAAAGGTTAATTATCCACCGATATAAAAAAACTAGCACCTGACAATTAGCTTTTGATAGTAGATAGCGTGTGTCTGCGAGTCGACAAAACGAGTAACGTTTCTTGATAAGGCTAGAAATGGCATTAAAGTCATTAACATCAAAATTTGACTCTCTCAAAGACCTTTCACTTCCAACGACATTGTTTTAATAATGACCAATTTCGTATATATGCATTAGAGTATTATCTTTTAGCATTTTTAATAATATCCGACACATTAATATTCGCAACGAATAAAGGCAATAAATAAATTTGTAAAAACAATGCTTCTTGGTGTATATTTATCTTGACTTTTTAACATGTGACACAAAATACATTTCGCAAAATGTCAACGTGTAAAAAGAACGTGAGTGGAAAATTAAGTTGTTTGTCGTAGCATGTTTTAAGGTGTAATTTTGTTGTCGAGTTTATTTCTTTATTAATTCGTGGACATTCCATTTTTGTCACTAAAGCGTTGAACATGACAAACGTATTGGTAAAAGTGCACTGAAACCATAAGGGTACACATTAGCACTGTGTATAAGGAATAAACCTTTTTTCTTTATACTATAAAACTACACGCGAAACTTCATGCAATGACTTTGAAAAAAATAAAAAAACTTCAAGTATCTTGAATTTTTTATTGCTTATAAAAAATATACAGCTTATTGTTTAATTAAAACCTGCAATTATGGATCAGATAGCTAGCACAAATACTAGCTTTTGAGTTTCAGATCTTATATCTTGTGAACCTTTTCATTTCAATTTAAATTCGATTAATAACGATTAAAACTACTTACACCAGTCTACTTTAAGCAGTTAAAAAACGAGTTGTGTTCCCAAGGTACTGGGATAATTATCATTACTAGTTCCGTAAGCTAAATTGATAAATAGGCCAGATAAAAAAGCTCAAAGAGAAAATTTATACAAAAAAATACTTTAGTGCTCAGAAACGTAGCCATCAGGAATATTTTGCGAAACAGCCCGCCCTAATGGGAATTTGACCTTCATGCGACAGTATATCGACGTTGTCGTTGGGAATTTAGACAGGCAAGAGAGAGACAAAGCTTGCGTGCAAAAAGGCAGAGATGTTGTTTGTATTTGTAGGTAAATTCATTCGATTATTAAGTACCTTAATTCAGGTCCAGAATAATATTCAAATAGAAAGTTGAGTTTTACTTTGAACAAATACCTACTATAACGTTTTCGGATCTGACCTTCGCGCTCAAATGAGGTGCAGCGGTGATAAGAATTTATTTCGCAAATTTGCGTAGCGGTTACATTGTAGGTAATTTATGAGTTATAAAACATAAAAATCCTAGTTTTTTAATTATACTCGTTTTTTTTGCACGAAAATAGTTATAAAATAAATAAACAATATGAATATTTTTAAATCCAATATTAGGTACCCAAGAAAAAAATTACCTGTTTTATCCTGCAGTCTCTGTGGTATTGCACCTACCAGCAAGTCCCTGCAAGAGAAAATGGTATTATAATAGTACATTATGATATAAGTGCGGTACTTATTATGGTTGTAATTTATGGTCAATATTAATATTGACCATAAATTACAACCATTTAAATAATTAATTAATTTAAGTTATTAATTACATTAAAGAATTAAATGTTTATTTATTATATTTTATCTCCCAAAGTTAATTTTATTCATAAAAAGTTGACCACTTTTCTGACATAAAAACTCTTTGCTTATTTCAAAAAAGTATCTTTCGTATCAAACGGAGAAAATTGATAAACCTTCCTTTTTTAATTACATTACCGCACTCGTGCGTTTTACATTACATTACCGCACTAGTGCGTAATGAGATACAATACGATATTGAAATTGGTGCAATAATAGACCCTTTACGAGCAAATGTGTTATAAAATAAATATACATATCTTTTCACGACTTTGCATTAAAACTTTAAAATCCATGATTTTGAAAAATCGACAAGGAAGCAAGGCCTTACAGTTGATACATAATCCATACACAATGTCGAAGTGAAAATGCAGTACCTAAATGCTTCTATCAATATAATAATATAATATCAATGGATTTTAGTTATCTGAATATACTTAACATTATTATTAAAAAAATATAGTTATATTGGTCTAACGATTGACTTGACCTTTTATAAAAAAAAATTGTGGCTGCATTCTTATAATACTTGCTAAAACCCACATCTTCGTTTGCGTTGCGTATTTTCAAAATTTCTTTCGTAATAGTCACTTCCAGCTCTTGAAGACCATATACTCCAAGTTTCAGGTCTCTACTTTCAGTGTTTTGGCCTGTACGTTGTCTGTCAGTCAGAACCAAGCCTTTTATATAAATTGATTAATTTATAAAACTTTATTTAGTTTTAACTACATCTGAGGCCTTTGCACTTACTGTACTTATTCAAATACCTAAAGACTAAAAAGCCGTGTTGGCCGAGGAGGTGCCTCGACTTTAGATCCGAAGGTCATGAATAAATCCATTTGTGCATTAAAACACATGTTTAACGGTAAAGAAACCGGCATGTCATAGAACCTACAAAAAAACACGAGACACGAACACGAACGTTAGTGCACGAAAGGAGCCTCTTCGAGGCGCACTTAAAATCGTTTCAATACACGGGTTCTAAAGAACTAGTGACACGATAAAAAGAAGAACACCTAAAGCTTTTGCACGTATTTTTTTTTTAATCAAATCTTACGTCTACAGCCTTTTGCATTTACTGTACTTTTTCGGATTCTACAACAGAGGCATTTTGCACAATCTGTACTTATTTGAACTGCTTGTTGACAATCCTTTCCAAAAGCTACAGCGCTTACACGCTAGCGTTTAAAAACGACAACAATCAGCGTGTAAAAAGCCCTGTGTCATCGTACTATTAATGTACTTACTCGTATCTGAGTACTGCAACATAAAATCTGAGGCCTAGCAGTGATGGCGAATACCATTTAAGCTACCTATCCCTATTTTAATTTACTTTTGACGTGAATACGTCTAATAAATCGATGAACGCCGGCTGCATGCACGAAAACGTTGACGTCATTGTCCAGTAACGCTGTCATTGTCCGGTAACGCTCTTCGTCCCATTACGCGGGTAGTCACGATCATCCATTTTTTTTATAAGAACGTGCACTGTTGTTATTGCGTCAGTTTCTTGATACCTATTTGATAAACCTCATAAAGGAGCCTATTCTCGAACATCTCAAGGGACAAGTAGTTCATTAATCATAACCATAATGCTCGAAGCCTGCTTCTGAATACGGTATTGATATTAACCGCATCCTACAACGGATTGATTTATAATCATCAATTATATAGATGGTGTAATGACTGTTTGACTGTCCGGTAAGTGGCTTGTCTATATCAGAAGCGGGATGTAAGTTAAAGGAGTTCTAGATCGTTATTATAAGTCCATGTTTATATGAGTTTTGTATTTTATTGGTAAACCTTGCCAACTATTATGCACACACAGGTATAGAATAGAATAGAGTATTCTTTATTGTATCACTTTAACATAGTTGAAAAGAGATTGCTTTGCGAGTCACACCTAATTTTTCTAAGGTTTTTCAAACACATTCATTCAACTTGTATCGACCGTACAAGTTGAAAATAATAGAACAAAATATGTAATCAAATTTAACGTATTCGGGGTATGCAGGGACGGGTACCTCGGGGATCGGGGTACTCAAGGAAAAACCCAAACTATCACAGTGTTTTATGTTAAGATTTATTTCCCAACGAGTAACACTGAGAAACAGGATGTTACTCGTTAGGAAAAAAAAGTTTTTTTACAGTACTGTTGATCATACTTTTCGCGATGATACAACGATACGGGTATACATATACACGCCTAAATTACTATACTGATTGGACAAACGTCGTTAAAGATTAGGGTTAAAAAGTGAAAAAAATGACAAAAGCTTCTTCTTACCCTAATACCACGACAAAAGCTTCGTTGTTTTTTTATATAATCTTCAATATTTGTTATCCGATTAGTATAGTTATTTTGGCATGTAACTATGCATCCACCCATCTACTTTCTACTGGCTTGACTCAGTGTCCACATTATTGAAGCATTTGAATATTTTTCAGTGTTCTAATAGCAATAATACCTACATAAAAATGTTTTTTTTTAATAACCTTAATTTAATACAGCAAAAACGAA
Source organism: Lobophora halterata (assembly GCA_932526365.1). Taxonomy (NCBI): domain Eukaryota; kingdom Metazoa; phylum Arthropoda; class Insecta; order Lepidoptera; family Geometridae; genus Lobophora; species Lobophora halterata. Next base: position 9,502,759 of record OW052012.1, read on the forward strand.
CTATTACAATCTTTATTAAAAAAAATACAAAAGGAAACAATTGGGCCACCTATAGACCATTGCAAACGATCTATAGGTAGCTCAACTGCTCCAACGCGGTACCCGATGGCGCGTGCCGAGGCTTCTGGCTGATTGATTACTAATTGGTATTTGATACTAAATTTATTGGTATTTGATATTAAATTAAAACTTTTAACGGACACAAATCACGATTCGTTTAAATAAAATTCTATAAATCATTTCTCTGTAATATTTTATTACATCGAAAGATTAAAAATAATTGAATAATAATGAATCACACCTTTTTAATTTAAAGTGACGACAACACATCATTAAATCATCATTGGCTACTACTTGATGATTCGATGATTTATTACTATGATCTGCCGATGATTTCAATTCGATATAATTTGACGTTTCCTCAATTAATTTAACTTTTATTAACCATCAATGAAATCTATACATACATATAATAAATAAAGAAGAATAAGAATAAGTAGTAGACCCAGAATTCCTGTACATATGTTTTTTTTCGGAAACATGTTCGTGAGTTTAGGCTAGTTAAATATTATATGTAAAAACTACTAGGCTTATTCATTGTTAAGACGAAGTGAGCTCGTTTCGACCTCACAACAATCACTAAATAAAGTTCGAAAACCTCACAAAAATTGTAATAAATAAATATATTATGAAAGTTAAAGATATTTTCTTACACAATTGACCAGCCGAATCACAATTATTAAATATACACTCTATAAAAAATAATCGCAAAAATTCAAAAAAATACACAATTGAAAATGAAACCTCTGGCATGAGGATTGACAAACCTCTGGCATTTGGATATAGTAATAGATATTCGGATAAAAAAAAATGTTTTGTATTCCAATTGAATTGTTAATGAATAATTCTGACTTACTTTTTTGTGATTTTTTTATAAGCAACGCGAAGTTATCCTGGTTTTATGAGTTTTTTGATACCGTTTTCTACAGGCAATTTTAGAATTGAAGATCTAAAAAAATACATGTTGGAAGTATGTCTTTCGTTTTAAAATATAGGCACTGTATTTCACTCATAACTCCAAAAATATTTGAAGTAAGTAAGAGAATATCATTCGTAAGGTGAGGTAATTTAATTATTTAGTGTTTGGAATCGTTAAATTTATTTCATATTTGTGTAAATCCCAAAAAAACTGTGATTATAAAACTCAGCGCATCGCTTATTTGAATTTAGTAGGCCGTTGGCCGCCCAACAGAGCAGACCCACGTCCGAATGTCCCGTTTTGACAGCTCAATAATTACGTAATTTTTATTCAAAATCCCTAACAAATGACAACGTATAAAAATAAAAGAAGTAGCTAAACTGATTATAGGACCACTGATTGACTGACTGACATCATTGTTCTCTCAGATGCAGTTTTCAATAGATGAGGATAAAATTTTTGTATAGATGAGGGTGTTAACTAAAAATCCAATAAGGCCGCCATACATAAGGCCGTGATACATTGGTTTTGATATGAACGATACTATCAAGATTATTTAGATTTAAAGTTACAACTGTATTCAACTGCATGTAATAATGAATAGACTTAAACATAGTCACGTCACACACTCGCTCGGGTCGTTTCGGTAATTGTCGGCGTTTCTTGTTCCAAACATAATGTTTAATTATCTAGGTATAGCTTATTACCAAGAAATAAAAAATTAAAACAAAAAAGTATTTTACAATTTATGTTGTATGTTTAACTTTCCATTAATGATAAAAATGGCGTGTGTATGGCCAAATGACAGAAGTGAAAACTTCATCAAGGCGACTTGAGCCTACTTTACCTGAAGGAGCGTTACATAATCGAGCATTACGAGCAAAGTGGGCAGTTGTGATGAAATCCGAAATAACCAAAGCCTTCTGTAGTTTAGACGTTTACTAGAAGATCACAATCAAAATAAGGTATATTGCAATATTGAAAATGAAATGTTCTGTCCTGTATTCCGCATCCATTTTAAATTGGTATTGTCCATCCTGGTGTTCAGACGAGTTTAAATAACTCGCCCTATTTTTTTTCTATTGGAATCTATGTTTGTATGTTTGTTTGTGTATGCGTCCATCACGTTAAAATTACTATATGGATTTAACTGAAACTTTACAATATCATAGTTGGGAAAGCCTGAAAAGGAAATGAAAGGGAATGAAATGGAATGCTCTGCCGGCGTCAGTGTTTCCCGATCACTATAATTTGGGTGTCTTCAAGGCAAGAGTGAATAGGATTATTCTAGGTAAGCGTGCTACATCGTCGACCACATCGTCACTTACCATCAGGTGAGATGGTGGTCAAACGCAAGCCTATATTTAGTAAAAAAAAAAAAAAAAAAAGGACATAGGCTATATAATATTAGGTATGCTACATATCTTCAGAGGGTAGATATAGGGGTATAAGTTTAGTATTGTTTAACTTCCTCAGTACTGATACTTTGTTATTCTGTGACATTTGTTCCGCGGGTGGAAAAGATAACATCGCATAAAGAAAAAAACAACGGGAGACGAAGTCGCACTCGTGTCATCTAGTGTGTCTATAAACTCGATAAATTATATAAATTATATGATGCACTTACAGTCTATAACTATCTATTTCTCACAACTTCGCCCACGTTAAGTGTTTTGCATATTTACGGGATGCTGTTTAGGAATAGGTATTATAATAAATAAGTGAAATACCGTGTTCAGATTTTAGTTTTAGTCACAAAAACGACTTCAATTGGAAGGTTTTAGTGATCGTAATCACCACTGAAAATTCACATGGAAGCAAAATAAGCAACTTCATTCAATTTCATATTTCTTTTAGTGATTCTAATTTAAATATTAAACCGATTTTGATGAGATTTCTATGGGAACTAGAAAACTACAAACTCTCAAACAAAAAATATTTTTTTTAATCGGTTCATAAACAAGAAAGTTTGGAGGTATAAAAATTAAACAAATTGAGAGCCTCCTACTTTTTTAAAGTCTGTTGACAAAAAACAAACAATGATTTTAGAATTTTATTACAATTTATAGCCACTTTAAATGTGTTTATATCACGATAAACCTACTATAATTATCAAGCAGAAGCTAATAAGTATGTTTTAACTCATTAAATCCCTTTTCAGAATATTTTTATTTATTAATAAGATCTATTAAAATAAAAGGTTATATTATTAATTCTATCGTCATCATGATCATCATCCACAGCCCATAATTACCCACTGCTGGGTGTAGGCCTCCTTCTGTACACGCCATTCTCTCTGGACTTGTGCTTTTCACATCCAATAGTTGCCCGCGACTTTCGTAATGTCGTCGACCCACCGCGCCAACGGAATTCTATCGTAGCGATGATAAATTTATTTTATTTAAGTACATAATATTTTAGTTTTTGATGTGTAACATCTTTTCCCTCTCTTTCTGTCAGTGGAAGTGATTTTCTATATTATGAATAATATAGAACCCTTCCAAATTTAAATGAGATGTCAGATGTTGCACATATGTATATATGTTACACATTACTGTAAGGCTCGCTCATTTTTTATTTATAATATTCTTCACAAGTATTCGCATTGGAAAAGTAATTATTAATGAGCAGTCTTACAGTCTTTTATAATTAGGTTTCAAAAATGTGTTAATTAGCCCTTATCTACTAGATCATCAGAAATGATAAGGGTAGATCTTACGATAAACTATAAATTAGAGGTACAGTCATCGGCATAAATACCTACCTGAACAGCTCTTAATTATATAGGTAATAAATAACACGATGGTTAATGTAAATACAATTTTGTTATTGACTGTATAAAAAACTTACATTTTTTTTTAACTTTTGGAATTCATCAAAAGGGTGATGTAATTTCTTTATTATCCTTTAATGAAACTATTCAGTACTTTGAATACTTGCATAATTATAATGGACACGGCTAGTTTTTCATTAATTTAATGTTCTATTATTGTTCACAATACAACTGCCGCAAAGTAGAAACTATAATTAAAATTGCGACGGGTCAAAGCAGTATGAAGTTTATTATAATAGGTGTAAGCCGAAATAAATGTATTATCAGTCAAAACTAAATATTAATAGGTCAGAGCTGAAGAAAAAATATTACAAATCAGTTGAAAGAAATTTATAACTGGGTAAAGCTGAAGGAAATTCACTATGATAATATAGTTTTAACGCATTACATAATGTAGTTTCTAATAGTAGGAAAACATAAGAAAAGGTTGTATTTTTATTATAGTATGGGTTGAATGTAGGAGATCTAGTACTTATTTTAATGTAGAGTCACTGTAACCCTACCGTACTACAACCCTACTAACTTAACCCTACTAACCCTACTGTAATACAGGTTCTTGAGGAGACCTAGTGTAGGGTACAGAGCTCAAAAAAATGTATTTATTTATGGGTCAAAACTAAACATTTATAAGTCAAAGCTCAAGCAAATTTCTTAACAGTCAAAGCAAATGTAAAAATATTGTAGGTGAAAGTTAAGGAAACAATATTATAAATCAAAATTGAAAAAAAATTCATAACAGATTAAAGCGGAACAGTATACTGCGCTCGAATTGCTGACGTTGGTCAAAAAGCAGCCAGCCTAAAGTGGGACTAAGCTGGACACGTCTGTCGCATGTCCGACGACCTATGGGCGGAAACGACCACAGAGTGGACCCCAAAGGCAAATAGACGATGTGGAAGGCCCAGAAGGAGATGGCGGGACGAACTTGACGCTCACCTACCAACCTGGACCACAGACGCCCTGAACCGAAAGGAGTGGAAGAAGAGGAGGGAGGCCTTTGCCCTACGGCGGGACGATAATGGCTGAATAATAATAACAATAGATTAAATCTAAAGGAAATTTATAATAGGAAAACCTAAAAAAATATAATAGGTCAAGGCTGAAGAACATTTATTAAGAGCAAAGCTGAAGAATTTTTTTACAGGTTTTTCCTGATGCGATCATAATACAACGCAAATTTTTAATCACCAGAAGATATTGTGATGAATTCGATCACATTTCCTGCCAACCGTGTATCCTGTCACAACTCATCGATCAATAAAAAATTAAAGCAATAAAATCATAATCCTTTGAAACATTTAAAAAATCTATGCACTTAACATTGTAGCGATACAGCGAATTGAATGGATTGCTAACATAATGTTTAGATCGTATAGCGCGCGGATAAAATTACTAACATACCGCTCAAGAGAGGAACTAGCTTATTACGATAGCAATAAAAGAAAATATTTTATAAAATATCATAAATCTTATAATCTACATTTATTATGGTTTGCGTTCAATTGAAATACATTATTTATATGACGCTCAATGCATTAAACACCTATGTATAATCATCTTTAAAACCTATGTTTCAATAATAATATAGATAAAACACACGGCATAATTTACATACATATGACCTAAAACAAACTCCTTGTAAATATAAGGTAAAAAGCCTAAATTTAAAGGAATTTTGGAAAAATGGTAATTTAGGACGTACTGTAGGGAGACACTGCACTAAGAATGCCTATATATTTTTCACTTATTGCTATTGTATCAGTTATAATATAACATACAAAAAGCCATCTTGGCTGAGTGGAAGGTGCCTCGACTTTCGATTCGAAGGTCGTGCGTTTGAACCCGGTCGTACACAAACGGATTTTTCTGTTCAAAAAACCTATGTGTGCATTAAAACACGTGCTTAACGGTGAAGGAAAACATCGTGAGGAAACTGGAATATTCTATGAACCTAAAAAGTTCGAAAACATATGTCAAGTGCACGTAAGCAGCCTCGAGGCGCACTTGAAATCCATTCACCACACTGGTTTGAAAGAAATAGTGACATGATAAGAAGAAGTTATAACATAAAGCATAGAAGTTGATATATGTGTGTCTTACAACAGTGGCAGGCGACAAGATTCTAAATTCCACGTCAGTTACTTGGAATCCTGATATAATAACTTGTGCTTTTTTTATTTATATTCTTATTGAAACATAAGTATGTGTTTGAAGATGAATATTTATAGGAATTGAATGCATCATGCGCCATCTTTAGAATTTACTTTGATTGTTAACAAGCCATTACAAGGTAGATTGTGAGCTTAATAAATTTTATTAAGATACTGCTCTGCTGCCCGTTTTATTGTACTAAAATAATCTATCAGTTATCATTATAACAGTATAATTTATCAAAATCAGTTCAGTAGATTAGTTTTTAAATAACTGAAAAAAATATGTCGTCGAAATAAATGAAATTTATTTACGGTCACTAAAACAATCCAATTGAAGTCGGTTGTTTGAAAACCTCGATTATTTCATTAGAGTTCAATCCATCACTCATATATTATTTTTAATCAAATTCGAAATCTTTTAATCAATCAAATGATCTATCAACGACAAGAAGAAAGTGACACAAATACGAACAGTACCACATGTAAGAAATGTAAGATCACATGTAATAAATATCTTTCGGATAGTTCACAGCTACCTCACTACCATATACGACCCATCCAGATCACAGCAACAGGACTAACGATATGTGATTCTCACGGGAAAAATCTCTGCTAAACATGGAGCAACAGTTATTAATATAGCCATGGCACTGGCGGTACCCTATGGCACGGCGGCGGCGGCGGCGCGGATTCTGAAATATGACAGACCAATCCAGCCATACAGAGGCATACGCTATGAATTAAAAAAAAAAGTTTGTTCCTCTCAAAACCAGGTTCAAAAACAGGCAAATATGTAGAGAATCAATTGCACGCTAAATACAAGCAAACATTATTAGTGTTTAGTTATCCTTCCTACTAATATTATAAACGCGAAAGTTTATAAGGATGGATGGATGGATGGATGGATGTTTGTTACTCTTTCAGGTAAAAACTACTAAATGGATTTTAATGAAACTTTACAATAATATAGCTTATACATCAGAATAACACATGGGCTACAATTTATAAAGTAACCTGCGCAGACGAAGTCGCGGGCACCAGCTAGTATTAGTACATACGTTAGCTATACCTTATAAGTATTTCGAAGTAAAATACTGTTCAAAATGCAACTTATACAGCTACAATGTTTATTTATACTTAAAGAATGCAACTTAAAATAACGGTTTCAAACAAGTAGTTAATTTGCTTCCAATCGAATCTTTAATAAGCGTTTGCTAGCTTCAGAAAAAAAAACAAGACTTTTGATTGGTCGGAATACTTGGATGACTCGATGAATTTCGTTATACAAGCTCATCAGATGGTTTCGCTTGGACTGTTTGCTTTTAAAACCACTGATGATTAGAAAAAAAATCACCTTCGATTTTTTTTTATATGTAAATATGTATAAAACGAGACGAGCTGAGCGCTCTCCCAATGTAAGAAATCACGCCTGCTCATGACTAGAACAGTGCTACACAGGATTTTGAATCACATAGGCCGATGCAACAATGCTACAGCGCTTGTCCAATTTCACTAGTATTTAATGGTTTAGTAAGATAAATCAAACGAAAGTTTTCGATCAGTGCGTTCTACCTGCTATGACATACGGAGCCGAAACGTGGACACTCACGGTAGGGCTAATCTCAGCGAGCCTCGATAGCTCGCTACCGTGAGTGTCCGAGCTATGTTGGGGTCTTTTTGAAGGATAAATCAGCAACGAGGTTATCCGACAAAGAACCATAGACATCAACATAACTCATAGGATTAGCAAGCTGAAGTGGCAGTGGGCTGGCCATCTATGCCGAAGAACCGACAACCGCTGGAGCAGGCAGGTTTTCGAGTGTAGACCGCGTATCGGAAAACGTGGTGTAGGGCGCCCTCCGGCCAGGTGGAGCGACGACCTATAAGGCGGTCGATAAAAGTGGATGCGGAGAGCCGAAAACTGGGCTCAGTGGCGCGAAATGGGAGAGGCCTACGTCCAGCAGTGGACTAATGTGGGCTGATGATGAGGAAGATAAATCAAATAGGTTCCTAAACGTTAAATACGCAGCATTGGTATGAAGTTTACAAGACAATACCTATACAAATATGGTACAAGCTCTCTATAAAATCTTTTACTCAAAATTTACACGTAGTTTTTTATAAGGTTTGGAGGCTTCTCAGAATTTATTATTATTATTAATATAACAAGAACTATATACTCTCTGTAAAATATATTTAATTTTTTTATTACAGCATAAGCTAACTACTACAATCCATGTTACAAAAGGAAACAATTGGTCCACCCTTATACCGTTGCAAACGATCTATAAGTAGCTCAAATGCTCTAACTCGATACCTGATACCCGATTATTAATATTACATTATCAGAAAACATTTTAAATAATTATAATATAGATTACAAGTAACGGCAAGTTTTAACGGCAACCTTTAAGTTTAAACTTGTATTTCTTAAATAACATTTTTATGGATCCTGGCCAAAAGTATCCGTAATTATATTCTCAATTAACATTATCTACAGATATATTGGATCCACAAAATTAAGTGATAAAATGTATCAAGACAACCACACGATCATTTTACGTATTTATTGGGCAATGCGAGATTTTATTTTTGGCCGTTGAATATAAAAATGAAGTTCTCAATTCGGCCCATTTTTTTAAATGTTATTTTAATGTTTTTAGTATTTTCGATATTTTTAACTGTAGTTTATTTATTTTATTATGTTGGGAACAGCATATTTGTTTGATATTTTTTAAACTGAAACAGATTTTTTGAAAGTGCTGAACTGATTTCATGACTTTTTTATAGGACCAATCTGGAATCTCTTTTGAAATAAAAAAGGAGTTTTTAAATCAGTTTATAAACAACATTGTACTGAGGTAAAAAACATAAAATAAAACATTCAACCGAATTGACAACTTCCTCCTTCTTTGAAGTCGGTTGAAAAACTTTTTTTAAACTGTTGCCGGTGGGCGGCCATTATTAAATACGCTTCTAATACACATACTAATAATCGTGTGACTCTTGTCAAGATGTCCCCGATTTCTCAACAGCCGTGTCGATCGCTCGGTCCAACGGTACCTTTTGTTAATGTATTTTAGGATCAACTGGTTCCGATCTAGAGATCCATAGGGTTGCCAATATTATTTAAACTAAAAAGACCAATCTTGGTCTAATTGATAAATTTATCATCGTACTTACCTATTATTTTATACTAATACTAGCTTTTACCCGCGGTACTTAGTAGGAATCGGGCCTACGAAAAAATATTATAATTATTTATATAAATATTTATATATACACATAAATAACTATGATATTTCCTTCACCTTCTAAGTTTTTTTTTCCAAAGATGTAAACTGTGACGCTAGTAAAAAAAATCCAACGAGTGATAATGACTTTTGCCGCGTTAGGAACCCACCAATTTTTCAACTTTGCAGAAGTTTGCCAATCTTTTCAGTGAGTTTCACACCATTTGTCATGAATCGCTTACTAAATTGCAAAAGTTAAGTTATTCATGGAGCTGAGAAGTAGGGTCGCTACCAACTTAGCCACGGTGTCGGTTCTTTGCCAAACTAAAATAATCTGGTACTTTGAATTTACGAGCTGCTTTGTGTAATGTAGTTATTATTTCGTTATAACTTAAATATGAATTGAAATATTGTTATAATAGATATATTGTTTAATTTGTTTTGGTTTAACTATTGATATACAGCATCATCATCTCCCTGCCCTTATCCCACACTTAGGTGGGGTCGGCACAACAAGTCTTCTTCTTACATTCGTCTCTATCAGCCGTCATCTCTGTACTTACGCCTGCTTTGTTCATATCCTTTTTAACACAGTCCAACCATCTTTTCTTTGGTCTTCCTCTTCTCGTAAATCCATCTACTTTCATATCTAACACTCTCCTAGTGACATGGCATTCATCCCTCCGCATCACCCATACCCATACCACGATAACCTGTTATTCCTCAACTTATCTGTCACTGGCGCTACGGCGCTACTTTCAGGCTTCCTCTAATATACTAATTTCTAATCTAATTTTATCTTAACTATTGATATACAGCAATGGTGGGAAAAAAATTATTGAAATATACATATATTGAAAGAATTAATAAAATAAAGTGAATACAGTTATACTCGCTCTGAGCTAAGTAGTCTGAGCGATAACCCTAATAAAGGTTTAACGTCTCAGGTTTTCAATCAGCAACGGGGTCAATTTAATAGCTTTGTGCTCTAATAATTAATTAAAAATAATTTATTTTACCATTAAATAGCGTGAATTTTATTAAAACATTAACACCAACTTTGAAATACATTGGTATCAAGTAAATAATCAAGGTTTTACAAAAACATAGACAACCGACTTCAATCAGGATTGTGCTAGTGACTGAAAACACCACTGAAAAGTCACAGGGAAGTCACAATTTCGTTACCTTTGACTACATATTTTTTCAAGGTATTTTGATATAAAAACTAAACTATTGGTTTTAATGTAATTTCTATGGGACCAATCTGAAAATATATCCTCCATAATTTTTAAATTCGGTTTATAAACAACAAAGTTATAAGGTAACAAATATAAAAAAAAATATTCAACCAAATTGATAACCTCCTCTGTTTGAAGTCGGTTGACAAACATAGTAAAATGCTAGTGAAATTACTGGGCTTTCGAAACTGACCATCAAAATGTATCAAGATGGATGAACTCTATAGCAGTGCTGCACTGGACTATGGGTATCAAAGCCCTGTGTAGCACAGTACACGCCTGCACTTCTTGACAAACACACCCTATAAGTTTCAAGTCTCTACGTTGCGCACTTGTGGCTCTATTCATTCATCATCGGTTCCTCCACAGTCCGGTTTTTGACTGACTGCGGGTAAGGGCCTCAAGTGTTAACCCTTCGCCCTGACTTCAACTCTCGGGGACAACAATCCTCGGGTCATTGGGCTTAGTCCTTCGTGCCATCTTGGCTTCGTTGGACATTTCGTCGGCCAGTCTGCGGTTTTTGAGCCGCTTGTGGCTTGACGGTGGTTTGTCCGTCACTGTCCTTCTTCAACCTCTCCAGTCGGTGAGGTTGAAGGGTCCAGGAGTTCCCGGGGTAGTGGCCCTCTATTCATTACATTTAATTTTAAAACTGTCAATTTCTAAAGTCGCAGTTTCGTTTAATAACGGTTAAGAGAATATATGATCAATTTATATAAAAGGCTCGAACCTGACTGACTGACAGACAACGTACAGGCCAAGTGGTTGGTGGTTGATCATATATTATTTTAACCGTTATTAAACGAAACTGCGACTTTAGAAATTGACAGTTTTAAAATTAAATGTAATGAATAGAGCCACAAGTGCGCATTATGAAGTGTTCAAGATTTTCGACCAATAAGTTATTATTCGCATAGTTTAATTTCAGGAAAATGCTATTATAGCATTAAGTCCTCCCTCACTTATGTAAGTGTTAAAGTGTTAAAATAAATAAATAAATAAATAAATAAATAAATAAAAAAAAAAGTCGGGATTGCAATTTAACCCCAGCGTTGAACGAAAGTGTTGAGATGAAATGTACAGTCAAAGTATAGATTATTGGAACGGATTAAAGCAGCGATGTGCGGCGGCTAGGCGACGACACAAAAATATATAAAAACTCGCGTCCTGTTCCGTTTGTCATCCAATAAACTCATAAAATTCTATGATAAGCCATCACGAGCAACAAAGTCTCACAAAGAGCCATGAATCAGAGTCGATGCCTTTGACATCAATCGAGATTTGATACTTGAACGCGTTCGTGCGTGGCAAGACGCCATGCTTCTTTTTTGCCACATTTTATTTCTTTCATTCGATTTTTTGTACGCATCGCCTCATTCGATTCTTTGAATCGCAATGTAGATCTGTTAGTTCGATAAATAATTTGGATGTCGCGTGCCGCTTGCTCTCTATCGGCAGACGCTTTTTGTTACATACTTTCAGTCTTGGACGCATTTAATACTTGTTACATTACAATATTTATGCCGACTTGCACCAAACTATCCAAGTTCCTAAGCAATTACTTAACACGCTTGTCAGTTCTTAACGGTCTGAATTTGGCCCGTTAAGAACTGGCAAGTAAGAAAAGTAATTGCATAGGAGCTTTGACAGTTTGGTGCAAGTAGGCATTAGTCTAGTGATTTAACAGGAAAAAGAAACTGACTTATAGAACTTTTTCTTCTTCTTATCGTGTTCACTAGTTCTTTCAAACCAGCGTGGTGAAAGGATTTTAAGTGCGCCTCGAACAGGCTCCTTTCATGCCCTTGACACAATATGTTTTTCGAACTTTAGTTCTAGCACATACCGGTTTCCTCACGATGTTTTCCTTCGCCTTTAAGCAAGTGTTTTAAAATGTTTTAAAACACAGATCTCGTGATTAGCCGCGGTTGCTTCACAAAGGAGGAAACCGTGGACTGCACAGCTACAGAAAAAACCAGAACGAAGACTGTGCTGAGACAAATCTTGGATACGGGTCCGGATGACCCTACTAGGAAACTGGAACACACCATCTATCAACCCAGGGTCCTGCTCCGCTATTTTGGGGAGCTGGGCTGGCTTTGGTAAAGTAAGTGTAAAAAGAAGTCAATGCACAATACACCCCATAGCGGGACGTCAGTGCAGACCATTTGCAACCACTAACCGAATTTGAATTAGAGACACATAGATCTTTTTGAACAGAAAAATCCGTTTGTTTACGACCGGGTTCGAACTCACTAATATAACTAAGTTCAATTAACACTAAACATCCAGCCTTCTCTAGGCTCTAAATATCAGTGTGTAAGTTATCAGGGCGCCTGCAAAAGTTCAACACAACGCACGTTAATCCTTGGCTTTTCTAAAATTATTACGGCACTTACGAGTAGGTACCGTATAAATTACTCCAATCTGCTAAAGTAATCCGAAAGTCAATTCAAACAAATCGATAATTCAATTTACTTTATGGACAAAACAAAACTAATTTAATATAAATTATTGACACCTTAAATAGGAGCAATAATTTGTTACTTTATTAACTGAATTTACATCTCATAGGATATTTTATGGAAGGTTTTACGTTTACGATTGATAAATTAATTGTAATATGTTTAGTAGACAGGATTTAATAGCTTATTGAGATTGGAGTATAGTTTATATCAAAATGAGAGTCATTTTATTAGCTCTACCACTCCACTATTGCTGTTTTCCTTCAGGTTTGAGGAAAAGCCAACAACTACAGATTCTATGATACAAATTAGTATTATTTTTGAGACTTTTAAATAAATCTTCTTCTTAGTCGGGCACTCTTGACAGAGTGGTCGTGGTTATAATCGGGTCCATATGAATGGCAGCTCCAGCTATGCGCCTCCACCTGGCTCTGTTCGACGCATTGTGGGAGCAGTCGGTCATGGTTGCGTTTGTGAGAGTTTTGATGAGGTCTGACCATCTAGTTGAAGAGCGACCATGGGATCTCTTGCCCTCCATTCTGCCTTGAACCACTAGACGCTCCATTGAGTCCTCTTTTCGAGTAATGTGTCCAAAGAACTTTAGTATACTATTTATTATATATTTAGTATATTATTTTTAAATAATATGTTATTTTATTCTCTTTAATTTTTCAAAGTCGAGAACCATGTATACTCAGAAAAATATTACAAACGAGCATAACCTCAAAATTTCAAGCCTCTACGTCCAGTGGTTTGGCGAGTGCGTTATCTGTCAGTCAGTCAGGACTATGCCTTTTATAGATATGACATGTAATAAATAAGATAATTAATTTATAATTCGCCTACATATTAATTTGTTAACCTATTAATTACAACATTATAAAAATCAAGACTAAATAACTCTATATTCTCTCATTTTCCAACAAAATATATATCCGATAAATATTTCTTAACGTTAGTATTAGTCACGCACGAATATGATTTATTTCGACAATATTAACCTGAAATTGTAATTGTATTCTATTAGGGAAGAAAATTTATTTCACGGTTTTTTTTTATAAATGGACGCCATATTCTTTGTGGTTACTTCAATGAGGCGTAGAGAAAGAAAGTATATAAGACTATGATTTATTTAAACAATATTAACCTGAAATTATAATTGTATTCTACGAAGCAAAAATATTTCACGGTTTTTTTTATAAATGGACGCCATTTTCTTTGTGGTTACTTCAGTGAGGCATAGAGAAAGAAAGTATATAAGAGTTTGAATGTGCGTGTTCGCATGAAATTTAAACGATTATAGGTACATGTGTGTGTTTGGAACACGACTAGTCGTTTTTCTTTCACCACCGAAGCGAATCCACCCCGTGTTGCGTTCATTTGCCCGCCTCAAGTTGACAATGTCTGTCCTTGTCATAAACTACAGGTAAACTGCTGGTTTCCCAAACTGTAGAATCAAAATGTGGATCAAGTTAATTATAAATGTTTGTCAAAGCAATCGACGTTATTTAAATAATAGTTTTATGTACTTTAATATATTATTTTATGTAATTTAATAATATTTTTATGTAGTTTACGCAGTTCCTGTAAAATTTAGATACATACGTACGTAAAACTGCTGGTTTCCAAAACTGTGGAATCCAAATGTGGATCAAGTTAATTTTGAACGTTTGTCAAAGCAATTGAGGTTATTGAAATAATAGTATAGATACGTATAATATAGATACGTAGTTCCTGTAAAATTGAGATACGTACGTATTTTAGGTATGTATTTTGATGTTTATTTAAAATTTGTTTAAACGGAAGGAGTGTTTTCGATCTGTTATTGTTTTTTCTAAACTTTCAGTTCCTTGTTAACTCTTAACGACGTAAAATATTTTAAAAAAATCATAAAAAAGGAACATATAAACTAAAAAAAAATGTCAAAATGGAATAAATTATGAATAAACAAGAATTGAATAATTTAACTAAGAAAATGAATTGTAAGTCATTGATTTAATATGATTGATTCTAATTAATACCTACTTCATTATTAAAATTGAATGCGCCCAGCAGAACTTGCATTCATCTGTATTGCTTTGAAACATATACAATTTTATTTTATTCTTGGCTGTTGCCCGCGACTTCGTCTGCGCAGTTATCTTTATAAATTGTAGCCTATGTGTTATTCTGATGTTTAAGCTATGTTATTGTAAAGTTTCATTAAAATCCATTTTGTAGTTTTTACGTGAAAGAGTAACAAACATCTATCCATCCATCCATCCATCCATCCTTACAAACTTTCGCGTTTATAATATTAGTAAGATAATATAAAACTACACCACCATAGTAAGTATATTTTAACTTTATTAGTATGAATAAATTTACTTCTTTATGAAAATTTACAAAAGTTCGGGAACCATTGCACTAAAGCCGGAAACACATTCTGAGTTTATTGGTTGCGCATGGGCAATGGGCGGTGTCCTTCATTATAACAAACTTTATCACCCGTCAAGGCATATATACGCATGATGATAATATTTTTTTCCACCTAATACAGCAGTTATTTACATTACTTGTATTTGCGCATAATATTATGAGTAAGATATGCATGCAGTGCCGTAATTATAGCACCTTATGACAGCTTAGGTAAAATAACTAGTGACCTTTTATACTGAACTGTTTGATTTCTGTGTCAATAAACAATTTTCTATCAATTTCTAAAGGCAATCGGGTTCACGAGCTGCGTCCATTTTTCAACCGACTTCAAAAGAGGTATTTTTTGTTTGATAGGATATACTTTCAGATCAGTTACCATATAATTTTTATCAAGATCGGTTTACTGTAGTTTAGTTTTGAAATCAAAATTAATGAAAAAATACGTTGTCAAAATAAACGAAATTGCGTATTTTGCTCTCCTGTGACTTTTCATTGATGTTGACGGTCACAGAACAGTCCAATTGAAATCGGTTAGCATATTGTAAAACCTTGATTATTAAGCTACTTGTTAATTTTAAGGTCTATTCGATAACGTGTAACTAAGGTAGCTAGAAATAAATATTTTTCTTGTGTATTTTATTATTTTATATTCCCTGAAAACTAAATAAACTAACTAACGAGGAAGCAGTGATTCAGCCGCTCTCGCACGTCTGTGTCCTGATGCAGACAGCATGTAAATGAACCTTACTACATAATCGCGGTCTCGTATGGATGGATTAAGAACACCAGCTTCTTAAACTAGTTTCAAATAATAGTCCTGGTTTAACGGTATTCTAATAAAATCATTTAAAATGACAAAATTCATGGCCGCTTTGCTATAGCATGGATGAATGGGTGTTTGTTTTATAAATCAAGCAAAACTATTGAACTGAATAAGTTATATGATATCAATATACATAAAAGGCTTCGTCCTATTTGACAGACAAACACAGTCCAAACCACTGGACGTACAGACTTGAAATTGCAAGGGTATGTTAGATAAGTCGTACTAATAAGGAATATTTTTAATATGCAACCCAAACGAAGTTGCAGGTCAACTAAGCATCGAATTATATTGTTGTGGACCTAATTATTCATATATTTTAGCTACTTTTACCTCCCGGCTATAGCAATATAGTTTAGTCACTGTACCAAGTCGGAGGCCTTCGGGCAGCCTTAAAGCTCGTACACCAGAATCAGCCATTTATAAGAGACGATATGTTTTTTTTATAACACAAAACAAACAGTAACATTTTGATACCCTACTTGATGGGTTTGTTAAACATAAAAATATTAACGACTTACTATTTAGCTCTAAAATCCACCATTTTGTTTATTTTTTTAAACTAACAAAATCCATCCAACCCTTTGGAAGATACGAGGTAACACAGTTTACATACATACAAATTACGCGCGAAAATCATAACCCTTTCTTAGCAGTCGGGTAAAAACAACTATTGCAATTAATGTCTACCACTCGTATCTTTTATTAGCATTTACAATCCCCTGTATAAATATAATTATAATTATTTACTAAGTGCATTCACATGCATAGGGTAATTTGCGTATTTTTTAGTGTCTAACGCAGGTAGCTAACCTACTTTACCTAGTTGCTAACAGACATTTTCATGCTATTTTCCGGATCATAATTTAAAAATAATAGATACTTTTTGTTCTAATTTTATGCATTGTAACCAGTTTCGCAGTTTGAACCCTGAGGTAATTCTGTGTAGTTGGAAAATATAGTTTAAATTGTTGCACCGCGTTAAAAAAGGACTATATGTAGATGTAGCAATCTACATATAGTCTGACTCAAAAGTATGGTCTACTAAAGCCAGTTTTTATTACGATCATAATTTTTTTTTTAAGAAATGGTTATATTATATACAAAGTTGAACGACTCGTTACTAATCGAAAAAAGTATATACCCTCTGAATGGATTTTCAAATATCAAAAATTAATCAAATATTTTTTTAGGAATATAACGAATAGCATAGTTAAAAGTGCAAAAGTAAGAAGTATCTACAATACAAACGTACGAGTATGATTCATATTTGTTTAATTCAGCCTAGATATTATTTATAGGCATTATAGTATATTAGGTATTATTTTTAAAACACATTTTTGTATTTATTTCTAATTTACAAAACGGATTTTGACTTCACTTATTTAAGTTTTTATTATTTTGTACCTTCGCCTTTATAAATCTATATCTAATATTTTTTTAAACACCTTCATATTACTCGTAATTTACAATATTTTCATGAGATGCTGATTATATTATAAAATTCATTCATAACTAGATCTAATAATACTATTTTAACTTTGCCACTATTGTAAATAGTTATAATAGCTCGTAAATTTAAACTTTACTGTCACAAAGAAATAAAAATACATTAATCGTGTTAATTACCTCATTACGTAAAATTTAATTACTTTGTTCATGCTTCAATATTGTGGGTCCCTAATAGATGTAGCTCACTTACATAAAAAAAACGCCATATTTTTAGGACAAGTTTTTTTAGCTGAAATACGGTCTGAACATGTCCATATTTAAGGGTATAATAATATAATTTTCCCCTACAAAGCATATAGAATTCCGAGTGGAATTAAATATTTGCAAAGTTACTTACGTAGTGGAGCGAGGGGGTTCGTTGTATAGAAGTGACTAGATCTGAGTGTAGCGAGGGATTCAAACTAGCCCACAACAAAGATTGCTTCACTTCGAGGAGGCACTGCACTTTGTACACTATATCACTCTCATCAATGCTAATGCCTAGAACTATGGTAGAATGTCTCAGATTCTATGAAAGCGATACATTTTCTATGATATTATTTTTCATAATAAATCTTATTAATTGTGAATTAATGGCCAATTAACTAGCATTTTACAAAGTTTTTAATATAATTATAACAATTTGGACTTTAAACTGAACAACGTGTGGCAGAAAACTTCGTTTTTTGTAAATAATAGCAGAATTATTCCAACTAAGAATGCGTAAAAACAAAGAAACACGCTTATCGTAACATTACATTACACAACGACCGAATGTGGAGAAACTACATGTGACAAAAAATAACTACCCACTTGGATTAAATAGATATGATGTAGGTACTTTCGTTAATATTCTAGCGGCTTATCTAATTCCGAAGCTGCAGAATTGTTATTTGGAATGTTTCTGGATCAGTGAACCTTTAAACTGCCTTAAAATGTTTAATTTCGTATAAGTATAAATTAGTGGTTTTCTTGTTTAGGATACGATGGGACTGTTATACCCATGTAAGTAAAAGTCTTTCATAAAAAATAAAAGTACCCACGTGTATACTAGGTATACATGTATACTTTTATACATTACAAGCTTTTTTTTCTGTGATAAAATAAAAAAACAATGGTAAATTTATTGTTTCTGCGTTCCATTGTCGTACAATAATAACATAAGTTAGTGCACTAAATACGCAGTACGCAACTAAAATGCTGTTATTAAACTGTTGGACTATCATTAAGTACTTCAGATTGTTAATAATGTTAACATTAAGTACATGATATTTTATGGGAAGTCCCCACAAAAAACTATTCAATAAAATTACGTTAAAGGCATTGACATGCGAGGGAAATTTATGAGCAGATGACATTTCACTAATTTTATTTATACTTATTGGAAGTACTTTTATTCATTTTACTTGAATATCCACGCAAACTTGAGTTATAGGACCCCTAGGTTTTCCTTTTTCTTTCATGTGTTTGTTTTGAGTTCACCCGATCAGGATATTTTAAATAGTTAATTATAATAACTTTATTCAGTAAAAAATTACACATTTTTGAACCTTATAATTATTATTTTGTTTGGCTTTGTAATATATCTTACAGTTTTAATTTCTGTGGAGAAGGAAATAACTATTTATTTAAACCTATTTAATTTGGTTTTATTTGTTTTAATGTAATTTATTTCGGTTTAATTAAATTCATTTTTATTTAATTTAGTATTCTCGATATATGGAAATGTGCAATGTGCAAGTCCGAAATAGACTTTTATTATTATTATTAAAGCTTTGCTTATATTATTATATTTCACATTAACAAATATGTCGAAGAGATAGGAAGGAATATTATTTATCGATAAATCGTTATGTGGTAGGTTAAATTTTAAAAAGGAAACTTACCTAGCTTTTTTTATCAATTATAACGATTCGCACTACCACTTTTTACACAATAACACCAAAAACTAACGCGCACTTCACAGTTAAATTTGTCATTATAAAGTGAAATAAAAATATTAAACACAATTAATACTGATTCTAAATCAAAACACTGAATTTTGTATGAAATGTACGCATTTTTTTCGGCCGTCAGCTGTTCGCGCCATTGGCAAGGACGTCCGACTTTTAAAAAATGACAGCCGTATGATATAACCCGAGGTCGTTGCACCCGAAAAGCTCACAGTTGGCGGACCGTGAATGAACAGGTATATCGTATTTTGTTTTATTTTATTTGTGATATAGAGCAGCGCGAGCGCATTGCCCGCGGTCTTTGCAACGAATGAGGAGTCTAAGAACTATTTCAAACATCTTTTCTCTAATCCTTTTCTGCGCGTGCACAAGTGTGCTATCTGTAACAAGTGCCGTAGTGTGCCCCAGGTGGAAGTGGGGCTATCGCGTCCAGCATCAGATTCAATCAATTCGGAAGAAATATTAAATTGTCTGCTAAGCTAGTTGAATAGATAAAGGAAAATTCGCCAAATCAGTGATTGTAGCATAGACTGATTTGGCAATATATATTGTTCGTAGCGTTCAAAAGTGCAAATTGTATTTTTCAAGAATTTTTTAGAAACATATTTTTATAACTTTTTCATATTTTGTTTATAAAAACAACAAAATCTGATTCATTGTAAATATATAAAAAATAAATAGATAATGATTAATAAGTCAAATAAAATTAAATTACTATAGCACTAAAGTGCGGCAAGCGCGTTGAAGTCTTTTGTATGAAAATTTCGTGCGCTTTACTTTTTTTTTCGTGAATTGTCAAAATCTATCTCGCTCTTCAGAATGTTATTACAAAAAAACACACGCTTGAGGAATGATTCCGCGGAATTAAAATTTAGATTTTTTTCGATAATTTTTTGTCATGAATATAATGGTTAATTTTTTTTTACTAACTCTTCTCAATACTTTAGGCTTATTCTGCGCACGGAATATTTAATTTATATATAGTCAAACATCGCTTGTAGTCCGAGCCTTGTATTACCACAGATTGTATTTAACAAGTTTCAAATTTCATATAATTCGTAACAATTGTAACAATTATTTTTTCGCTAGAAACATTAAACAAAAAGCAGCCGACAAAGATGAGTGATTATGTAAAGATTTTGAAAAATGTAGACGCTGAGTTATTAAATGGCGCCAGGGCTCGTGTTTTTAAAGAACCCATTAAAAAATTACCAGAGCTTTGTAATCGTTATTGCAATTGTTGCAGCTTATGAAATTCCTAAAACAATTAGGTACAGACAGCGTCATAGATAAGTATCCCCCTTGCATTATAATACCCAGCTTCAAATCTCTTTAAATCACCGTCGCGATGAGTGGAGAAGTTTTGCCTATAAAAAATATATTATATTTGTATAACTGTATGTAAGCCTAAAAATAATTTTAAGTATTACAATTTTTTTGAAAGGATTTATAGCTGGGTGTCTTGTGCAAGGGGGATACTTATCTCCGACGCTGTCTGTACCAAGAGTTGTCTTCGCAGAAATTTATTTAATAACTGAACTAAAGAATATTCATACATATGTTGTTTGGTACCCCTTTTGCATTGTCCATTTTTTTTTTTGGTAATCACAAATTTGTGTTGTATATTGATTGATGCAAAAGTTTCTGAAATTCGGTATGGGACATTCATAAAAAGTGGTACAAAAGTATACATTCCAGTATATGTAGATTTGATCCTAGATATACAAACATAATAAATATTTTGAACGTTTTGAAAGCATAATAACTTATTAAAACTTTCAGGCAAATCATTTAATTTATCAGTAGTACATTATTTACATCGGCTTCAAGAATGTAATGTAAAGTGCTTATTTCACTGTCAGTGCCGCTTTTTAAACTACCTATAAATAATCACCACCGTTGCTGATTAGTGACAGACTGATAGCTGGTACAGCTCGAACGAAACAAGCATAATTCTCTATGTAGTAGGAGTATTTGAATATCGTTTGATTTATTCCTAACCGCTTACTATGACTGCTAGCTTTTTAACAGATTTTTTGATAGGAGGTTCTGCTGACTGTTGAGCGGATGTGTGTCACGCGATTACTCCGCCGATGATTAATTATTAGGTAAATGATTATTTTCGTTTGGTAGGTTTTTTGGAGGTACTTCAGAGGTTGTTGAAAAAATTATAGAAATCGAAATAACTGAAAAAAATATGTCATACAACCAAACAGAAATGCGTATTTTGCTGTACTGCGTCTTTTCAGTAGTGTTTACGGTCACTTGAACACAGTACTGAACTAAAGAGTCCTAATTGAAGTCAGTTGTATAATGTTTTGTTTTTAAGGCTAATCCTCAAATCCGAATTCCATACAAAATGTTTCGGACAAATACTCAAAAAGTACGCCGTATTATAGTAATTTCTTCACACTATTCGTTGCGTCCATGTTTTTTGATTTCGTCAACAAAAAAAGTGAAAGGTTTCATACTTTAATTTAGATTTTATACGTGTTTATATTCTCGATTTTATATTGGCCTTAACGTTGATTATTACTTGCGACACTCTCGGGACTTTATTTAGTAAAAACCAAAAAAACAAATACCTACAATTGTTAGTTAAACTTTCATTAACTTTTTTTGGTAGCAAATGACTAAAATGAAATAAGCAAGGCGCTATCTCTTTAGATATCTTCGCGATCTTTTGCCTTTGCAAAAGATCGCTCTAGAGATCCACCATTTTATATATGTGATTAGTAACTCTATAGCCATTAACGACACTGCTCAGCGCACTGATCAACATGGAGATTGAAAATGTAGTCAATTCAGTAATTCAGTCATTTATTGCAGATAAATATGTACACTTACACCTTAGAGCTATGCTATACTATACTTATACCCTGTTGGGCCCAGCAACTTTAAATATGTACTTAATATTTTTTATAATGAATGTGTAAAAAAACATCAATCCTTAGTAAAAGCATGGTAAAAGTAAAAAAAAACATATTTTTAGCAAGTGTTGTTCCAATCCATTGTTTGGCCTTCAACATATTTTTAATCATTTCATTAATACTAATTGACATTCAACATGCTCTAGGTCAATCAAATTCCACGGACGCTTTGACACATCGAAAAACGGTCAATGTCGTGTGTCAATTACAAATTTCGTTGTAGTTAAAAAAAAGACAATTTGTATTGAGAATGAGGGGCGGTGAGCTTGTTAGCGGCCAGTAGTTAAAATAATTGTTTATGTTCCGGTAGTGTGGAACTTGTAACTAGTAATTCATCATAAGAAACGGCCCACAATAGTAATTAGCGTATAAGAGATGTGAAGAGGTCTTTTATGATATTTATTTTTATATGCAGTAGCCCACGCTTATGAGAGTTTTCAAAACTTTGAAATCTTAAATCATAAGATAGTTCAATGTTGTTATTAATTATTATAAGTCCCACACTTTTTTGGAAAATAGAAAGGTTTGAAAAAAAGATAAAGAGAAATGCTGGCAATTTTCGTCGACTCCCGAATCTACCACAGTCACGATTTTTTCTTGTGCCAACACGTCGTCTACCGCGCAGTTTTCCCATCATATAGGTATTATATTAAGTAGAATGTAATAGCCTGTGTGGGGGGGAAATTTTCTGCACTGGCGGTCCCAAGCCCGGGTAAAAGAGGAGGGTTCGTCGCAGGGCTAACCACCCAGTATGGTAAAAAAAACCCGGTTACGAAGACTGCAACAAAAGAAATACCAAACCGCTTAATAACCAACGACCTCGGCTTAGGAAAAAGGATCTCAAGGCCATAGGGAAGTTTACCACCTGGAGAAGGAAGGCCAAAGTTCGCGGCGAGTGGCAGTCCATTGTGGAAGTGGCCAAGACACATAAAGGGTTGTAGCGCCGAAGAAAAACAACTCAACATGTTGAACACTTATTCACTGAATCTATTTTAAACTAAGGAAAACTATTTTAAATCTAAGTAACGTGAAGTGAATAGGCTAAACAAACATTTTAGTGTACATATATAGTTCGCGTGCCAAGTGCAGGTAAATCAGAAGTCGGTATCCTTGGCGAACATTGATGCTCAGATATTGCAGCCCGCTCCATTACTGTCACTCGAACGATTAACTAACTTTATTATACTTATATTTTTTTAAATAGCAAGAAGACTCACTGGTACCCAAAACGTTCCAATACATATACACTAACGTTTGAACTAAACTTAACATCAGGTACGCCAAAACGTTCGAAGCTTATTGAGTCATTACAGCTAAACACTTTATATGATTTTTTTAGGAGGACAGGCAAGTAAGAATAAATATTTCTATATGTCCCCCTATTGGTGACGGAGGGACAGATAGAACTTTTAAAATTAATAAAAGTCCCCCTTTTAGCAACGGTGGGATAGATAGAACTTTTTGGTCCCACCTATCTCTAAGGGGACAGAGCAGGGTGACAGATGGGAATAATTCAAAACATTGACTCGTTTCGGAGAAGGCATATATACATATTACATATTTATATACATATTTTTTTGCATGTCCGGGTCGACTGGTAGAAAATGCTATTATAGCATTAAGTCCTACCTCACATATGTATGTTAGTGTTAAAGTGTCAAAATAAATAAATAAATTAAATACATAATAATGAATACAATGTACTGATATATGTATTCTCTGTATTGTATTCTTATAATGTAGTATGTCATGCTACTTTTACACTATAGTTTATCAATATTAGCGTGTACAATACGCCAAAAGAAAAGAAAGAGGGAACTACATTGTCTTTACGTTTTTATGTCGCATAAAGAAAATTAAATTACTTTTCAATATTTTTTTCTAGACATATTGTAAATATGCCTGGTGGTTTATAAACCCCCTATATAACTTAGCTAATGGACTTTTCTGCGAAACAGGGAGCAAGCAATTATGTGCAAATCGTATTATTTCATATGCATCCATCCATATAAATCATAGATCTGTTATCCTACGCAAAAACTGACTTTATTTCATGATCTCTCTTTAGAACCTATGTTTTATTAATTTCAGCGGGTTGAACACCAGTTTTAAGTCACCATAAAACTAAGGATTTTAGAACGCAATCATTCAAATGTAGAAGATTGAGAAGCCAGGAAGAAGTGAAGAACTCCTGGGGGTGCATTCAATACCACAGGAGGTCCCACATATCTAAAGCTGTTAAGTGATAAAGCCCCCGATTGTACCATTTGTTATGTATATTTTCATTGCTCTATATTTCAGTACAATAAATTATTCATTCATTTTTATTTAACTGGCGATATTGGCTGTTGGAAATCTCGAGTTAGCTCTTTGTGTTATCGAGATAAAGACAAACTACGTTGCTACTACTTTCTTGCTGATCATTTTGCTCGAGTCGTATTAATACAAGACATAATATTAATTATGTCTTGTAATTCAATATACATTTTTTAAAGCTTTTTTACTCTAGGTAGAAATTCTTATGGACTTATCTTTTAGGGGAAGTCTTTATCAATTTAGCATACAGGCCTACACACATAGGCGCACGGTACGGCAGGTTTCGATTTATCATCGTCAACATCTTTCAGCCTTTAGTAAAAATCCTAGCTTTACATTGTTACATGATTTTTTATTATTATAATTATTATTATCAGCACGGTCTCACCCACTGCTGGGTATAGGCCTCCCTTCCTTTGTGCCACTCTTATTTCGGTTAGATAAATATTAAATTTCATTGATAAAATGCTCTGCCTTTTCAGTATGTGTAGCCAGCTCGCGTGATGTTTCCACAATGAGCAGAGAAAGCACTCAACCGTGCGTGGAGGAGGCGACTGTGCGAGTAGGTAGGTATGCAAGTAATTACACGAATAGCAATCAAACGATAGCTATGATACTGATGTAGTGAAATATGTCCGTCTCACTCACACTTTGTCAGGTAAACTTTTGTTAGCGATTGTACTGAATTTGAAGCAAAAAAGGAATCGGATGAGTTGACGAACGAAAATAAAATTAAAAATTAAATTTGTCAATTCATCCAAAGTGGACAAGTTTGTGTTGGATGAGTTGGCGAATGATGATGATCATATTTCCTACAACGATGTATGAAATAAAATTAAATAAATAATCAATATTTTCCTACACCACCAATTTTTAATTACCAAAAAAACATTAATGGGCATTGCAGAAGGGGTTCTGCGTAGTATCTGTGCAGTGTACAGTCAGAATGTTGGGTTTTACAAAATGACAGAATGACAGCGGGGCGAGTGCTGCGCCCGAGCCGAGCTTTTGCGAGCTGGCTCGAGCTAGGTACCCGGGTTTGCCAAACGATGAATAAAACTTAAATTATTACCAATTAAGGGTACCGCCTGACGCAAATCCATAGTTAAACGACTAACGGTAACAGTTATCCAATTTTTATCAAATTTATTTTGACAAAAAATCTACTTAATTTTTTCTAGTTAGTTTGCCATATCTGTGTTCAGTAACAGCAACGGACTATGCGTATTTTTTTCTGGTGTTTAATTTACGGTGTATGAAAGGCTTCGTCCTCATTGACTGGCTGACTGACAGATAATGCACAGGCCAAACCACTGAACGTAGAAACATGAAATTCGGAGGGTATGTGCGTCAAGAAGTAGAAGCGTAATATGAAATAATTTTCATAATTCGCAACCCAAGCGAAATTGCGGTCGTCAGCTAGTAAAATACCTATAACTACAAAAGTTTGGTTAGAGGGCACTTATCCCCCATTAGTTCCAGATTACTTCGTGGGAGACGCAGAATGAGTCGTGTCCTCGACACGCCACGATTGGATATCGAGTTGGAACAGTTGAGCTACCTATACGTTATTTGCAATGGGTGGCGTAATGTTTCCTTTTGTAAATTTTGTAATATAGATTGTAGTAGTTAATATGCTGTAATAAATAATATAAATACTGAGATGTTACTTATTATAGGTTCATTACTAAATATTTTGAATTTTCACTTAAACTAATTATAACAATGAAAAAACTACAAAATAAGCACGAACTTGTGCCATTTCTTGTAAAAAATATGCTGTGTATTTTCTAAAATGACTACTAGCGCCACCTAGTGAAATACTAAGACATTAGATCGATATCAACGCAAGTAGGTAGCGTATCGTGAATGCAAAAATATATACCTAGGTGGTGGTACTAAGTACTTTTGAGATAAGCGATATGTGTGAAGTACATTTTGCGGTGGTATTTTGTAACTTGAAGTCTACCACCGTAAATTCGAACAAATATTTGTCTTATCTTATCGAAGCCTTTTTTTTTTGGTCATGGACCCGTTGGGAATCAATGTAGGTATGAACCTATATATTTTTTAAACCATGGAGTTGGGGACCTCCTGAGAATAAGCCCAATGATCAACGTGTATGAATGACCGATACGTGATGATGTCAGATACGTGATGAATCTTGTCACTCATTGGTTGATTTTACCCATAAAGTTAGAATGTAAAGAGGGGTAATGACATTTCAATTGCGATACAAGAAATGATAATAAGCATGTGCGAGTGATTGTCTATGTGTTGCTCAAAAATAGTGATGGGCATTCAATAAGATGTTTTATCGACATCGATAACTGTGGTACCTACCCATTTTGCGTCACAAGTCTTAATAGAGAAAAAAATAGTGCCTACTACACAATCATGTTGTTAATAGAGGGTTAATGAGTGGATAATCCTTCAGCTGCGTGTGGGGGTCATCAGAAAATGAAAATATGTTCCCAGTAGAAATCCCACGGACTTAGAATTTTTACTGGGTACATATTTTCATTTTCTGATTAGACCTGAAGTCCCCCACCCGCAGCTGAAGATTATTCACTGATTACGGCACCACCTGTACATATAAAGATTTTAACCAAAGGAATGAGATGGGTTTGGTTATTATTTATTAGATACTAAAGACTAAATAGCCAAGTTTTGGCGTTATTCAGGAACAAAAACTTATCCATCCTCACAAACTTACATTCATAATACATAGTAGCAGGACTTACCAATATTTACCTACAACTTACTCATCAATCCAAATAGGCGGTAGTCTTCGAAATAAGATTGTAATAGCTAGAAAGTCGATTGTGTATAATATATATATCTGTTCTTTTTTTAAAGTTGGTTGATTATAATAAACAATAATGAAGCCCATGCAAATGTTTTATTCAATGACTGAAAAATACTTTATTTAAGAATATTAATTCTGAGTTTAGTCATTATATGTAGGCACGATACGTAGGTATATCTGTCTGTCATAATATATGTAGCCTATTAGTTTCAGGTAGGTAAGGTAGGTACTATAAAATAGGGATCCAATTGCAATATGAAGTTGGATCTCGCTTTTTCTTGAGTTGAATCTGTAAAAGAGGTTGATTTATGATTTATGTCCCTATCTAATAATTACTTGACTAATGCCTACTTGCACCAAACTTCCAAAGTTCTAAACAATTACTTCACTCGCTTGACAGATCTTGATCGGTCTGAAGCTGAACCGTTAAAAACTGCCAAGCGAGATTGCTTAAGAGCTTTGACAACTTTGTACAAGTCGGCATAAGGTCACAAAATACATTCTTTACGCCTGAATTGAAACATTGTTCAACATGGTACTTACTGGAACATGTAACGGAGGCAGCGAACCTTTCTTCAAAACACGTTAATGTATTCTGAATAAAAAACAATCGTTTTTAAAATGATTGCTGCAAACTTTTATATTGTTTTGATCATCGCTCTGTTTCTGAAGAATTTGTAACCATTTTTTTCTGTTTTGCGGATCCTTTGGTAAGCTGAAATTAAATAAGTAAAAACGATTAGTTATAATAATACTCGTATTTTAAGACACAAAATAAAAATGACACAAGTGGTAAATTTATTTTAACTAGGTAAAAATACCCTAACGATAGAAAAGAAAAGAGTTTTGTACCACTTTGCATAACTACCTACTCATTAGGTACTATCGATATTTCATGACGTCATCATTTTATCAAGCCCTAGCGTAACGAAGCAATATTTGTTTTTACATGAAAAATCTATTATTTCTCCATATATGTAAGAACCATTTGTACACACGGCAAGAGCAATCAAAACTCCACAAGGCACAACGATTTTATAACTAATTGTAGAAGAAAATTGTCCATAAATTTTTCTACGAAAATAAAACAAATATTTTCTTTACTCACCTGTGAAATGAATGATTATCTGGGTTATTTCTATGCGTTGTGCCACACGTGTTGATTGAGCAAGTAACCATGCTCTTTAAAATTAATAAAATGGTTTCATTTTGTAGATTATTGTAAAAAGATAAAATAATTTACAAACAATAACTGACGGGGTCTCAGGTGCTTCAAAATGTTTTGAGTGACGTGACTTAGTTCTATACTGCTCTTAATCATAAAAAGCTATACTTGCATCTCTTTCATTAACCGATCTTTTGGGGGCGACAGCCGAAAGTATCCGAGATCTGTGATTTTACCGGTGGTTATATTTCCCGTTGAGAATCAAAGTATAACCTATTTTTTTTTAAAACAATGGAGTGGTGAACCTCCTGGGAATAAGCCCAAGCCGGTAACCCTATGGTTCCGGATTCTTGGTAGTTGGAATTTCAAAAAGATTTCTCATTAATGACATTATAAAATTAAATATATTTTTTTAATTAGGATCACCCTTAAAATAAGTTGAATTCGCCTGTGTTGATTATTTATAGGGAATTTCTCATTACTGATATTATAAAACGAATTATATATTTTCCTATGTTGATTATTTTTAATGAAACTAAGTACTATGGAC
Source organism: Lobophora halterata (assembly GCA_932526365.1). Lineage (NCBI taxonomy): Eukaryota > Metazoa > Arthropoda > Insecta > Lepidoptera > Geometridae > Lobophora > Lobophora halterata. Next base: position 9,532,111 of record OW052012.1, read on the forward strand.
GAACTATGTAAGCTATGGTACCTAGTACAAACAACTTTCTCAAGATATAAACGTTTTTTATGGCTAATAAGGAGACAATTTCCTAAATTCTTGAACGAAATGAGGGTAACTATAAACGAAATAAGTGTCAACAATACAATAAACATTAGTTAGTATTGTTCTGAACATATCACCAGCTACTTTGTGTTAGTTGATTTTGTTTAATTTATATTCTTAAAGTAGTGTAGAACTAGTTTCAATGAATCTAAATATGGAAAGAATGACATTTGGCAGAAAAACGGTAAGTCTACTCTTTGGAATTTAGCGTCAAATAGCATTCCATTGCATTTGGATTCCAGAGCCACAAAGCCATTAATTAGTTTGGTTATTTCAAAAGTCAGTTTTAAATATAAGTTAATGCAAATTGAATGGATTTCATTTTGAACATTTTGATAACTTATTAGATATTTTTGAGATGGTTTTTCAAAGCTACTTAAGATCTGATCTAACGGTTACGAATTTAGTGATCAAATTAATTTTTAGTTAGGCATACTTTAATTTAGATTATATACGTGTCTTAAAATTTACCCTACTAACTTAAAAACACGTATAAAATCTAAATTAAAGTATGAAACCTTCCACTTTTTTTGTTGACGAAATCAAAAAACATGGACGAAAAGAATAGTGTGAAGAAATTACTATAATACGGCGTACATTTTGAGTATTTGCCCGAAACATTTTGTATGGAAATTTGCCTTGAGGATTCCCCTTAAAGTATACTACGAAGAGCAAAATCTGTGAGGTAACTGTGAATTTATGTCAATACCATTTGCACTATTGAACAAAAGCTTCCTATTCTCTATTATTCTGTAACAAAATGTGTAGGTATAAACACTACATATTATTAATTACCTACATACTTTTATTTTATTTATATTGTTCGTAAGATTTTTAGAACTTTTCCATAATAAAATCTCTGTTTTTCGGGCACTACCAACGCAATACACAATGGTTTAGCTGGAAGATTAAGCTACTTATAAATAGTTCATCTTTGTAAAATTTAATTTATGTGCAGTACAGAATTATCTATTTATCTGGGTGTGTGTGTGTAAGTAGGGTCTCATTCATTTAATTCAAAGTAATAAAGTTTAAAGTTGTTAAAATGCACAAACTACAAAGAAGCATTTTAATATTTTCAAGAGATTTTGAAGATTAATAAAAAATGGATGGGTCCCATCGAGTAACACCTTTAAACGAGTAACAATTATTATTTTTTCTTATCGAGTAACACCCCGAATCTCCTAACAAATGGTGTATCGTTGAAAAAAATATTTACGAGCAAATAATTGTGCAAAAATGAAAACTGAATACAGGACTGTATTCAATTGGCATACTTATTGACCGAACGAAGAGAGGTCAGTCTACATACTAGGGTAAATCGGAGTTTTTACACATACCTACCTGCATCATAGACGTATGTTTGTATGTGTATACACGTATTTATTTTTGTGTTTTTGTGTATGTGAATATTTATCTTTGTTTGTCCGACTATAACTTTCCAACCGCTCATCCGATCGTCATGACTATACCGACATGAGGAATTTTTCAAGTGGATTGGCGATTTCTTTTTTGTGGATGGGCCAAAGTTTTTTAGGGGTTTAGGCGCGTAAGGTCAAAGTTTGGGGCAAACTAGGTAAGTACTTGTTAAGATACAAACAGGCGAAACCGTGGAAAAGAACCTGTAGTCAAATTAATAAGCTGTCAAATTCCAGTCACAACCTACTAAACAGTGCGATAGGTAGATATTAAATTCATACCTTTTTCTTTGAAAATATTTATTCAACATTTTCAAGAAAAAATTAACCAAATCAAACCTAATTAAAAAATAAATATTGCATTGCACGTTTGTACGTATTTTTCTTTGATTTTAGTTTTCCTAGAAAATGGTCCCCCAAGGGACGTAAGGGATAAGGGTTCCGCATATTCTTCTGAAAATCTAAACGAATGTTATCTAGGACGAAATATTGCTTCTTGATTTAACCCAATATAAGCACAATCTCAATTAACTTATGATTTATTATTGTCGTTTTTTTTTAACATTTGATTCAGTGTACGATAAGTGTATAGAGAGACAATTTACAGTGGCAGTTTTCAAATTCGCCGCCTGTAGGCTATTAAAATTGCAAGCAAAACGAGGACAGATGTTGAAAATTATTTAAAACATATAAACACGGCTCGCTTTTGCCACCTAATACTTTACTATTTATTAAAAGTAACGTTACAAATTTATATAAAAAAAAAAATATTGCTGCGTAATAATTATAAATTAAGTAACTTATTTGGCTGACAAGCTCTTCGTTATACAATAATGGCGTGAAAGATTAACTTTACTATAATGCTAGCAAGCTCTTTGTTGTACAATAAGGTGACAATTTAATAAGCCTTAAATATATATGAAAAATATGCTCATACTCGTAATTCTACCTTTAGCTGCTTTTGTGACCAGTCTTTTAAATAAGAGCCATAATTTGTTACCTTCTAATTAGCCTTTTCATTTTTTTGTATTTATTTATACAAAAAAACTTAAAAGTTTAATTGAACCCCTGACGAAATAATGCTACTTACTCTTGGCTTACTTTTTACAATCAATTATAAACAGATATTAATAAATAATAATCTTCACGCGTTTTGAGTCTAAAACGCTCCATGCTCACTCCAGTAATCACATTCTGAGAAGTCTGCAGAGCTGAGTGAGCAGCTTCGCAGAATACAAGCGTTGGTCCGCGGAACGCGCATTAACTACCACCGCGAGGTTTTTCCACAATTCTCAGTATTTTGACTAATTTTACATAGAAAATCAGTTGTGTTTCACAGTATTGCCCTCGCTCATGTGCATAATTGGGTAGTTAGAGGTGGCGGCGGTGATAAAAAGGTGGATGTTTCAGTTGAATGCGCAGCGACCCCGACTGGATCGGTTCGTGGCACCGAGGGAATCTTTCTTGGAAATGCGCAGGCGCGTTGTGTGGGATGCCCGCGGCAATCAACGTCCTCATGATATATGGGTAATATATATATGGTAATACACCACAAATTTTTAATTACCAAAATAAAATAAATGGGCAATGCAGACGGGGTATTACGTTATATCTGTGCAGTCAGAATTTTGAATTTCTACAAAATCATAGCGGCGCGAGTGCGGCGCCCGAGCCGAGCTTTTGCGAGCTGGCTCGAGCTACATAGGTACCCGGGCTTGCTAAACGATGAATAAAACTTAAATTATTATCAATAAAGGGTACCGCCTAATGCAACTCCATAGGAAAACGACTAAACAGTTATCCATTATTAATAAAAAAAAAATGACAAAAATTCGACGATTTTTTGCCATATTTGTGTTCAGTAATTGACCATGTGGATTTTTTTTTCTGGTGTTTAAAAATTGACCGTGTATAATCAAATTCTTTATATCTATAACTATAACTTACATTCCTTCCTTCTTTTGTAGACCAGTGGCTAGGTTGCATCTAGAAACTTAACATGATCGTCCAGTATTTGGATATTTGAACTGATAGATAAGTAAATATTATAATCCTGTTACGTTGCTTATTGTCTTTGAAAATACCTGTGTGCGCAAACGTCCAGTCGCGCAAGTGTCTTTTCACGCGATTGTTCTGATACCACGTGTGAGATGAATTAGGTACCTAAAAAAAGGTCAGGAAAGGAAGCCCTGTCGGACCCTTCTACCACTCCTGTGGGGGGGGGGGATGTCCCAGAATATTGAGGACATACCCCGGCGTAGGAAACCTGTGCAATGCTGGGCTACGCCACTTAGCCCAAAACTAAGCAGACACTATACACGAGTACTATGTGCATTTTCAGTATAAGAAGAGCCTTCATCAAAAGAAATACATGACGTATATAGACGACGCCTTCGGGTTGGAGCCGCTGAAGATGCAGGAGTCGTGGAAGCCTCGGGACCATTGCATGCCGCCCTGGCCTTGCGTGCCGAGGAAGAAGAGCCATCTGTCCTCGGCCGACAGCATCCTGGATCTGCCTTCTTATAGTTATTCCGCTTGTAAGTTACAGACAGTTAAGTTTTCACACTTAAGGGCGTATATATCTAGGAAGCAGGCTACCAGCGTCGTTCTACCAGCGCTTATCGGTACGGGTTCGCTCAGATTACCGCTACATAAAGCAAGCAGAGGCTGTTTTCAGTGTAAGGTACATTGAAAACAGCATCTGCTTGCTTTTACGTCAGACGTCAGGGTTGTGGAATTTGAGGAAGTGGCCGTTCAAGACATGTGGCCGTAGCTGATCGGATCCGTCAAAACAATAAATGGCGGCCTACCAGCGATTATTTTTGTTGATGATTTGTGCGCTATAGCCGGCAGACGGTGGATGAGAAGAGACTAAGATCGGGTTCTATGGCGCGCTTCGAAAGGGACCTACATCCAGCAGAAGACTGCTATAGGTTTATGATGATGATAAGACATATCCCTTACCACAGTGCTCAGTTCCAGAACTCCTGGACTGGAGCAGCGAGGACATCCTGGTCGCAGCGCTGGGACGGCACTACCACAAGTGGAGTTGGCAATCTCAGAACATCACTAGTGAAGGGTTTACGTTATTTCCCATCGAATGCTGCAAGTTCGATCCTCGAGGCGAACTTCTGGCTGTGAGTATACCACCAGCTTTGTATAAATTCGGTTTCAGATTAGCGGCATAACCGAGCGTAAAAAACGTAAACGCCGGTATACGCTCGATACGCTTTTGAGTATTCGCGAGTACCAATCCGCCCGTATACGCGCGACTAGTATACGCTAGTCTGAAACCGCTAGTTTGCTTTAGGAACTTGGTGTACAATAAACTATATTTTTATAATTCCATACTTTACCTGAACTCCCCTAGGCAATGTATGTAATATGACAGCGATGGGAATTAGGGCCTTAATAATTCTAATTCAATTCTAAGAAGGGGGAACAGCAGTCTGCACTGGTTTCCCGTTAAAGGGTGCATTGTGTATTGCCCTCTGATAAACCCTGCCCCAGCCATCCGAGCTCCGTGAAATAGCGGAGTAGGACTGGGTTGATGACATTAACAATTAAGGCCCTAGTTGAAAGTAATTTTCGAAAATATTTGTGGTGGTGAATAACAGCCGAATGGCTCGATTTCAGACACTGGACCAAGACGCATGTGTTACCCTGCAACTCAATGCGTTGTGCAAAATAAAATAAAATTATCACTCAGCAGGTTAGGTACTATTTATTTACATATCATGACTTTTACATAATTGAACTTACCACCATCTCGATTTAGTACTGTCAATCTTGGTATTCTATAAGAAGACCGTTTTTAATCTATGTGTAAACATCATTCATTTAGATAGCTTGTGTTGGGTGTGCAGTGTCTACACTTAAGCGTCGATGACACACAAGATTTTTTTAACATGCTGATTGTTGGCGTTTTTAAACGCTAGCGTTTGAGCGTGTTTGCTTTTGGGAAGGACTGTCTACAAGCAGATTGTAAAAACGCCGATGACACTGGGCAACTTTACGCGCTACAAGCGAAGTCGCTGGCATGTAGCGTGTAAAAAAGCAGTGTGTCATCGTACTATTAGTATGGTACTTGTGTTGACTCGGGCGAGTAAACATGACACCTGGCTGACACGTGGCTCGGAATTTGATGCTTCTCCCGCTGCCCCGCGCGGCGCCCTCCGTGTTTCTTCTTCCTCTGATTGCGAAGCCTTACCATAACAAATCATTACTAAATATTACAGGACTATCTTCTCTATCAAGATTGTCCACTTCCACGCTGTGCTTTGCACAAACGTCATTCAAGCCAGGTGTCATTTTCATTCGCCCGAGTAGTAGGTACTGAATTAGCTCTCTTTCCAGCTGGGAACCAAATTGAGGACGGTGGAGATTCACGACAATGCTCTCAGCAAGTGGGTATCGTGCGGCATGTGTCAGTGCGCCAAGGAGGATAGCCGCTACTGCTCCATCACCGCCGTCGACTGGAGTCCTACCGGGAACTCCTTTATCACGTATGTTATTACCCGAATGCTAAGTAAGGTTAAATTATCGCGCGTATCTTGTAATATATCAATTTCTATGTTCTCGTATTTCCGAACGGCTGGATGGATTTCTTTACAGTAAAGGTATCGTTACATTTGTCTCAAAAACCCAAGTGTTCTAAGCTTATTTGATTTTGAAAAAAAAATGTAACAATTGGTTATCAAGCGTTTTGTATAAAACGCTTAATCCTGACTGACTGACAGACAACCCACAGGCCAAACCACTGAACGTAGAGACTTTAAATTTGGAGGGTTTGTTAGTTATGAAGTATAAGCGCGACTCCGGGACTATTTGGACTAATTCAGTCAAAAAATTCTCGGAACAAAAAAAATTATAAGCCGTAGATATAATTTATATATTTATCTGTCTCCCACAGTGGCTGCTCCCATGGCATGCTGGTATCATTCACCCGCAAAGCAAAGAGCATTAGTTGGCGCCGCGCCATTAACGCAGCAATATTGACCGTTCGAGTGTCACCTAACGCACGATACGTCGCCGCGGCGGCCGTCAATGGAGACTCCGTGATGCTCTTCACCTGGCCTTCTTTGCAGATTTACTCGAACATGAGCTCGGAATGGACAGTTAAGGTATCACAACCTATTAGTCTTGACTTAAAGTATAGGCCTTTTATAGGCGCCATATCACTTTACTGCATCGATTTTCTGTCAATAGCTTTTCACAGATCGTCACTGCATCTGGCTATACAAGATAATATAAAGACGGGTTAAAGAACGAGATAGCTCAAAAGTAGCTTGGTTTATGTCTAAAGAAGTTTTTTTTTCTTGTAAGTTGGTAATTTATTAGGTAATATGTTTTGTTTATACTCATCCGATATAAATCTTTACAGAGAAGTTTAGCCGAAACGTACAAACACCTTTAGAAATGTGTATCTCTCGAAAAACCTGGGATTTTTAAAAGTTAACTTTTGTTTTATCTTCAATTAATCAAATTCTTAGTCAATATCGATAACTATCACTTCACTAACTCATTCACAGTCAGCGCGATCCGACTGTGGAACTCTCTTCCTGTAGCTATCTGCAATTCCACTTCCATTGGGGTCTTCAAATCCAAACTATCTACTTGGCACTCCAGAATACTTGAGCATTTTATTATTTATTAGTGTATTTTGTATAATACCGTAAGTATTATGTTACTAAAAATAAGTATTATATTATTTTCTCTCTTCAATCACACATCTAGCACTACCACATCTCCATAATACGCAGAGGTTAGCTGGAAGAGAATGCTAACTAGCATTAAGTTCGCCTATGTACTTGTTTTTTTTCCTTTGTGCAATAAAGCATTTTCTATATATCTATCACTAAGTACGTAATTTTATCTTATTTCAGGCGTTGACCTGGCATCCGTGGCGGAGCGCCCTCTTAGGCGTTGGGACTGTCTCCAACTTTCACGCTTGCGTTGCTTTGTGGGACGCACCTTCTGAAAGGTTGAAGGAGACTACTTTAGGCTGGAAGGAGTATAGCCTTGACGCAATGCTATTCAGCCATCGGACTGGAGAACTGGTCCTCAGTTTGTGGAATGGAGGCAAGAACTACGCTTTATTTTACAAAGTTTTTATTAAGAAACTTTCTTGTTTGTCTGTCTATCGTTCCGCTTTTAAGGGGAATCCTCAAATCCGAATTCCATACAAAATGTTTCGGACAATTACTCAAAAAGTACGCCGTATTATAGTAATTTCTTCACACTATTCGTTTCGTCCATGTTTTTGATTTCGTCAACAAAAAAAGTGAAAGGTTTCATACTTTAATTTAGATTTTATACGTGTTTTAAAATTAACCCTACTAACTTAATGTAAATAAAGTATGGAATTCGGATTTGAGGATTGGCCTTAAACAGTAAATTTGTGTATTACTTGGTCCTTTCATGGTTTATTTCTTAAACAGACTTTCGTTTCGTGGTTACAATTTTTCGACTTAGTATTTTAACGTATTAGAAGATTCTTGAGAGTTCTTACAAAATTACGTAGACATTTTTAAATCATTAAAATATTAATGTATTATAATCATTTATTACTCTAAGAGGAGTATCTTCGGCACGCTGCCATCGGGTATCGAGTTGGAGCAGTTGAGCTACCTATAGATCGTTGGCAATTTTTATGTCTATGGGTGGCCCCAATTGTTCGCTTCTGTAAATTTTGATAAATAGATTGTAGTAGTTAACTTATGCTGTAATAAATATTAACACGGGAGAGTCAAAAAGCTGTGTTGGCCGAGTGGGTGGTGCCGCGACTTTCGTTCCGAAGGTCGTGGGTTTGAATCCGGTCGTACAATGGATTTTTCTGTTTAAAAAATCTATGTGTGCATTATAACACGTGCTTGAAAATATCGCGAGGAAACTGGCATGTCATAGAACTTAAATAGTTCGAAAAACATGTGTCAAGTGCACGAACGGAGCCTTTTTTAGGCGCATTTGAAATCCTTTCACCACACTTGTTCGACAGAACTAGTGACACGATATGAAGAAGAAGGAGAGTAAATAATCAAATACTCTATGGTGCTTCTGAATTCAATTGATTTTTCAGAAAGAACGTACTCTCGCAAAGCTTGCTCCCAACTGGTCGTGATGAGTGACCTCGACACCGTCGTGGATCACTGGGGGGAAGGACGCGCTGGTTTGGACCGAGTACGGACTATGATCTTTAGCCCGGATGGCACGAAACTTGGTGAGTATTCAGACCAAGCATCGTTAATCGTAAATAACTTTGACAACACGCATGGTCGAGTGGCAAGTGTGTCAGACTGCCGTGCTGGTGTCGCGGGTTCGATTCCCGCTCAGGACAAATTATGTGATGAATATCGATATAATGATAACATGCCCGCTGCGAATGGCCTAGTCAGCAGCACAGACATGTATAGTATACACTCCCAAGCTATAACATTTATATTACCCTTAAATTTGCAAAGAAAAGTGCACGCAAGCGTTTTCATATTTGCAAAATTAAGAGTATAATATAAATTTTAAAGCTTGGAAGTGTATACATATTTGTGCAGCTGACTGTAAATTACGGTCCGTAACACCGGTCAGAACCCAACTCACCTTTAAATTTTTAGTTCCAAATTATGGTTTCAAAACATTTGTATATCTTAAAACCGCAAAAAATTAAGAGAGTATTTTTTTATAGCAACAGCTACAGCAGATGAAGACCTTATTATTTGGAACTTTCTGCCCGAAGACGGCAAGAAAAAGAATAAAAACAATAGGAGGTTTTCAGCCATTCCTGTCTTCCTCGACGAATCTACTTACGGGTTTACTCTTAGATAGTCTTGTAATTTTCAAAATTATTAGTCATATTTATAAAATCGATGTGTAATTTGAATAAATTATTTGAAATGTATTTATGCAGGTAATAAATAAATATGTTAATAAGTAAATTATTATATATTAAATATTATTATATTTTTTTTTACTATCGGGTGTCAATGTTGCTGTCAGCAGATACATCACTAATAACAAGTGCACGATTGGAGCCTATTTGAGGCGTCCTTTCACCACACTGATTTGAAAGAACTAGTGACACGATAAGAAGAAGAAGGCTTTGTTTAGACTACGCACAGGCCAAACCTAAACATAGAGTCTTGAAATTGGAATGGAATTTTGATAATTCGCAATGAATGATATTTATGAAGCTATATGGGCACTTCATGTGTATGGGATTATAAGGATAAACATAAGGATAAATGGATGGATAGATATCTGTTACTCAATCACACTGAGTAAATCACAGTCAATCACAACTATAGAACCAATTGAGCGGAAATCCGGTCTAGGTTTAGGTCTAGGTATATGCAGTTAGTTTTGAGACTCATTTTTTTTTTTTTTTAGTCACGAAAAAATAATAATAGGTACATATATTATAAGCCGTGAGAGACGCCTCATAAGACACTCGCTAGACTAAACCGAACGTATACGCCGGTATACTCGCGTATGTCTTTTGAATTTTCGTGAGCACAGATCCACCCGTATACCCGACAAAAATACGCTAATCTAAAACCGCACTAAACATTAACACTTGAAATTTCGCGAACGGAAATTTTGTTATAGGTAGGACAGTATACCGAGTAACATGTAATTTATCATGGTATAAAACTGGTCACAAGTCTGTTACAAAATCACCGGTAATATCCGCCCGGCGCACCCCGGCAGGCGATTTTGTACGCTGGCGGTCGCTGTAATTGATTCATTCATATCATGATACTTGTCGCCATTCACAATTTCATTCGTATCGTAAATAGCAATAACAGTGATTCAGTAGTGTGCTGATTATGAGTGGGAGTGATTGCGTGACGTCACGTCATGCGGGAATTATTTTAACACATTGACATTACCACATTAGATAGATAGATAGTTAGTAACACTTTATTGTATACGAGGAAACATACATTATAAAAGGAATCTTAAAAATTATTTATTTATTTATTTATGAGCCCTCACTGTCCCACTGCTGGGCAAAGGCCTCCCCCCATTCTCTCCACTTCCCTCTGTCTTGGGCCAATTCATTCCAGTCTGGACGGAACGCGATGAGCTCATCTTAAAAATAAAATACCCAAAAATAATAGAGGCTACAATGGGCGGCATTAGGTCACTGATGAAAAATCACCGGTGACAAAATGGCCGGTTATACATAGATTTGTCACAAAATAAAATAATATCACCATGTGACAATTAAGGGGTTTTAAAATTAACCCTACTAACTTAAAAACACGTATAAAATCTAAATTAAAGTATGAAATCTTTCACTCTTTTTGTTGACAAAATGAAAAAACATGGACGAAACGAATAGTGTGAAGAAATTACTATAATACGGCGTACTTTTTGAGTATTTGTCCCAAACATTTTGTATGGAATTCGGATTTGAGGATTAGCCTTAAATAGGAGTAGCAATCATTTCCATGGTTAGTAATTATAGCACAGAGTACTGAAATATGTTATAGGTAATACGCACGCAACAGAAACTGAGTTGTGAGTGTCAGCTAACTGTAAAGATTAAAGTTATGCCTAGTTATCATAATGATTTTTAAAAAGATAAATGATTAACAGTTGACATGGCTGAATGAGTTGTTGCGTGCGTTAATTACTTGAATATGTACAACGCACAAGTTTTAGTTAACCGGTTTTTAACTGTGTACGTTTTATTCACTGACCTAATTGTTGTGGAGTTAGCTGGGCTTGAGAAGAAACCCCAGGACGCACCGAACTGAAACAAAGTACGTTCTTTGGGCACCTGCACCTACAGCCGACTTCAAAAAGGGAGGAGGCCTCAATTCGGTCGTAATTTAGTTTTTGTTTGTTACCTCAGTAGTTGTCATTTATGAACCGAATTGCAAATATATATTTTTTTCATTTGAAACGATATACTTACATAGTTATGTCATGTAAACGAAATGGCGTATTTTGCTTCTTACAGTCTGTTTTTTTTTGGATACATTTAACTAACAAGAAATTAAGTATTGTAAAAATTTATGACATACATAACAACAACAAAACAACAAACAACAAACATTCACACACTCACACCCCTGCACTAGGATTCCCTGTGTCGCAGGTGGCATGGACACATACAACACATCACAACATCCAAGACCCGAGAACAAACATTTGTGTTCGTCACAAATATTTGCCCCGGCCGGGGATCGAACCCGGAACACCAAGCTTCGTAGGCAGGGTCACTACCAACTAAGCCACGGTGTCGTCATATTACATATTTTCGGAATACAAGTTTTTTCTTCGAGAATGGATTAACTTTCTCATTCGTCCAAAACACCAAAAGAACAATAAAAATATGTTTATTATAAAAATTAAGTCTTTACGTAAATGTATACACTCTGCTTGAAAAATAAATAGTGTTACTATCCGGGTAAGAGTTTTTTATTTATGCTTGTATTACTATTTCGCGTATGTATTAATATTCAGTTCTATATTTTCATGCCTTCGATGTGATTTCTTCGGATCTCATAAATCGAGAGCGCATTCACACCGCGCAGGCATTCAATCGGTCGGTAAATCAGAGGAGGCACCGGTGGCATTGTGTGCACAATGTATACGGTGTGACAGCACAGGTGCCGTTATACTAGAGTTTGAGATGTGATACTTTATGTATTAGAAAAGCCAGCATCTTCCCTTCACATATTAACTCATCTCTGCCGTGCTAAGCCTATACACTGTATGTTGAAAAAGTGCGTTTTGAGTAAACGCGTAAATTAACTTTATCTGGTTTATAGTCGATTGTTCTTTCTTTTCACAACTAAAGAATATCGTGTTTGGTATCATATTCAAGGTGTTACAATTATCTACCTTTTCATATAACTTTTAATGCGATATTTAAAAAAAATGAGCGAAATATCGTCAACAAAGTGTTTTATCATGATACTGTCCTCTGTAAATGATGTTATTATTATGGCAAAATATGTACGTATGTCATGTACAATGTTTTGCCATAACAATAACACCATACAGTGTTTGGCCTTTTCAAATTAGTTATCTATTTAATACCTAATCAGGGATTTTTGGAATGCGGGGCACAACGACACCCCAGGACTTCGGAACCAAAAATGCGGGACTAAGTTACACTGACCCGATACGACAGCTTCTCAGTTCACCCAATAAGTTCTTATCACGATTACATTCCATTACCATGAGATATTTCTTATTTTGAAAATAAATGTTTATTGATTGATTGATTCCGCCCAGCCCAAACAAAATCCATTCTCATCTCAACCCATTTTCTAAATACTTTTTAAAGATTTTATGTTGTTACAAAGACGTTCGCACTTATTTCGACTTACGACGTCACAAATTTTGTAAAAAAAATAAAAGATTAATTTATTTGTAACAAAATACAAGCTTAAAACATTATGGTAATCAAATTTTCATTATAATAATGATGGCTTGTGTAGCATTTGGTTTTCAGTGCCTACACTAGGTGTGATAGGTAGGTACTTGTTTTATAGTCACTGTACCGTGCTTCTAAACGCTTAGCTTGTACAACTGATGGTGAAAGCAAAATAGAGTAAAATTCAAATCAAGGGGGCGCCACAATAGATCACCTATGCGAAGAAATCGATTTGACTAAACATAGACTGACTTAACATAAAACTTTATAGAAGCTTTCGACTACTAGATGCGAAAAAATTTTAAACTTTGCTAGTCTTCTTCATATCGTGTCACTAGTTCTTTCGTACCAGTGTGGTGTAAGGATTTGAAGTGCGCCTCGAAGAGGCTTTGCTAGTTTTACGGCTACATCCCAGTACACTCTTGCTATGCTTATTTTATTTTATGGTCCTACTACTCGACAGTACTGATGAAGGAAAAATAACTACCAGTGTTATATTGCAAAAATCGTTAGTTTACAATTTAACGGTTTCAAAAGCGTTTAATTGTAAACTGTTTACAAAATATGAACGCAAGTACTCTTTAAAACAGACAGATCACGGAATTTTTGGATTGCTTATTTTGTATCCTGTACTTAATACTTCCAGAATGCTGAATGGTTCCTGGACAAAATGTGAATGCAAGTAGATTTTAAAACAGACCAATCACACAATTTTTGGACTGCTTATTTTGTATCCTGAAAATGTTTTTTTTTTTATATGGAATAGGCAAACATTTGACCGCAACCTCACCTGATGGTAAGTGACGGTGTGGTCGAGGATGTAGCACGCTTGCCTAGTAAGAACTTATTCACTCTTGATTTGAAGACTCCGAATGAAATGAAGAGCTGTATACTTCCAGAATGGTGAATGGTTCCCGAACAAAATGCGAATGCAAGTAGGTACCATTATCTTTAAAACAGAACAATCACGCAACTTTTGGACTGCTTATTTTGTATCCTGAACCTGAATACTTCCAGAATGCTGAATGGTTCCTGGATCAATATGAATGCAAGTACCATTATCTTTAAATCAGACCTATCACGGATTGCTTATTTTGTATCCTGTAGGTACTTGAATACTTCCAGAATAGTGAATGGTTCCCGGACAAAATGTGAATTCAAGTAGTTTTTAAAACAGACCAATCACGCAATTTTTGGACTGGTTATTTTGTATCCTGAACCTGAATACTTCCACAATGGTGAATGGTTCCTCGTGGTCACAATGAGAGTATAAATTAGACGACTGCTTATAGCGACGTTGCGACGGACGACTCAATGACTAGACTGAAATATGTGGAACAACTAGAGCCGTACCGTAAGTGAATAGGGTTTGAAAGATTTGTTAGGTCGTCTTTGTATGCGATTATCACAAAATTTACGTAATGTTTCGAAGTTAAGTACGCCTGTAAGGATAGACCGTACCTATGTATATTTTGATGTCTTAAACTTCATGATTACCATCATCATTAACCTATGGCAGTCCACTGCTATAGATAAAGATAAAGACTGCTGACCTTAGATCTCTCCAGAGGCATGCCACTGAGTCGGATCTTCGGCTCTTCTCATCTACCTTCTGCCGGCTATCTTTCCGAAGCTTCGTTCCAATCGTGGGTTCGAACCCGGTCGTACACCAATGGATTTTTCTGTTCAAAAAATCTATGTGTGCATTAACACGTGCTTAATGGTGAAGGAAAACAACGTGAGGAAACCAGAATGTCATAGAACCTAAAAAGTTCGAAAAACATGTGTCAAGTTCATGAAAGGAGCCGAAAAAGCCGTGCTGGCCGAGTGGGAGGTGCCTCGACTTTCGATCCAAAGGTCGTGGGTTTGAACCCGGTCGTACACCAATGGATTTTCTGTTTAAAATGTATGTGTGCATTAAAACACGTGCTTAACGGTGTAGGAAAACAACGTGAGGAAACCGGTATGTCATAGAACCTTCTTCTTATCGTGTCACTAGTTCTTTCGAACCAGTGTGGTGAAAGGATTTCAAATGCGCCTCGAAGAGGCTCCTTTCGTGCACTTCGAAGAGGCACTAAAGAACCTAAAAAGTTCGAAAAACATGTGTCAAGTGCACGAAAGGAGCATCTTCCAGGCGCACTAGTGATACAATACGAAGAAGTATTATTGTGGGGCTTCGAAATTGACGAGGCAATCAATCATCTATAATCTACAATCATTGGAACAGATCTAATTCACCAGTTTATCTTACAACCCATTACAAAAGTATGACCAGATCCGCTCCAAATGGTTCGATTCCATCGATCACTCTTGGCCAATAACTGAGCGCAAAATGGCACCTTCGAATTGTCTTCTTTGTGTTAGATCGTTTGGTTCGGCCTTCGGTTTATCGGTACAAATTGTCGGTCCTGGAATTAGGAGGCGGCGACCAATCGTAGAGACATGGTATTATCTTTGGATTTGGGGCTGGTACAATCTATGAACTGCTTGTTATTATTCTTAACTAGGGTAATCAAATTTTAGCGTGCTCGTATATCATTAAGATATATAAGCTGACTGTATCTAACTAAAATCAATGGTTGTCCAAATGCTACAAAATGAATGAACAATAAAATGTTTCCGAAATTACACTTTTGCATGGGTATTTAACAAGGGTTACGAAATGAAACGTTGCAAATGGAATGTAGTTGTGCTCCACTCATCATTGAGAAATTAACGGTCGCCGCAAACGAGCCATCGACACCGACACTGACCGGTGGCGGGCAACTGTCAGTTTACATTTTTTTTTTAATTATAATAACAGTCAAGCGTTTGACCACCACCTCAACTGATGGAAAGTGACGGTGTGGTCGAGGATGGAGCACGCTTGGCTAAAATAAACTGATTCACTCTAGACTTGAAGACACCAAGATTGTAGCAGTTTGGAAAAACAGACGCCGGTAAGGAATTCCATTCTTTACTCGTACTTATACATACATTTTGTTGCTGTAGCATTTAGTCGCTTTTGCCGCCACCGCCACCGGCACCACGTGTGGCGCTGCAGCAATAAAATGTAATGTGACCGACGATATAGGTCGCCCGCCACCGGGTCGCTGTGGTCGATGACTTCTTTGCTGCTGGCCAAAAAGCCTTCTGCTAGGACACAGCCTAAAATAAGAAGCTATTCTAAATTTTAAGCTTTCTTGAACTTGTTATTTTTTCTTAAAAATATTGATAACGACATTTTCATATTGTTATTCTTCTTAAGTTCTTTCGTACAAAAGGATTTCAAGTGTGCCTCGAAGAGGATCCTTTTGTGCACTAGACACATGTTTTCGAACTTTTCGGGTTCTATGACATGCCAATTTTCTAACGATGTTTGCCTTTACCGTTTAGCAGGTGTTTTATTTATTAAATATTTATAAATATTTCATATATATTATAAATATTTAATATATATATAATATTTATAATACGGGGCAAATATTTGTGTGGCGAACACAAATGTTTGTTCTCGGGTCTTGGATGTTGTGATGTGTTGTATGTGTCCATGCCGCCTGCGACACAGGGAATCCTAGTGCAGGGGTGTGAGTGTGTGAATGTTTGTTTGTTTGTTCGTTTTTTTTTATTAGGTACTATACTTTGCTTCAGTTATACCTACTGAAAAAATCACATCAAAAGCGCCTCAGCCACATTCTTGTTCGATCGCGCGTACCCAGTAAGCTTACAACTTATACCGCGTCATAAATTTGCGCAGCTGGGCTCATTGGTGTCGGTTTACGTCCCGCTAACGGCCCATCAATTCCATGTTGTTGGTTTACACAATTAACTATTATTGCATCCACTTATTATTTGTTAACGATGTGAAAATTGTTTTAATACGAGCCCGCAAAAGTGTATTTACGGTACCCAGGTTTCTGAACCACTTATTCCTTTACTTATTCATTTAATGATTATCTAGTCCTTTGATCTAGTTTTAAAACCTGTTGGTTTGTGATTTTTTTATATACAAGTATAACATCCAAATCTATAGTTAAAGTAGAAAAATCGGGTTCGAAACTGACTAGCATCTATGTACCAACTCAACCCCATCAAATTCGAACCCGTCCATGACAACTTTACCCCGAACCCCGATAACTCAACCCCGCAAAGTCTAATCCGATTTTCTGTTTACTGATAATCAAGTTTCTAAAAAATATACAACAACAGACTTCAATCGAACTGTTCTAGTGATCGTCGCGGCGTCGTAGGCACCACTGAAAAATCACAGGGAAGCATGCAATTTTGTTCACTTTAACGACTTTTTTTCCGTTATTTTGATTTACAAACTAAACTACTGAACCGGTTTAGATATTTCAATTGGGCCAATCTGAAAGTATAAGCTGGTAAAAAAAGTTTTTTTTTTTTCAAATCAGTGTTTAAACAACAAAGTTCTGACGTAATAACAAATATAAAAAAACCATTCAACCTAATTGATAACCTCCTCCTTTTTTTAAGTCTGTTGAAATGCACCAGGACTTTGTTTTGGATAGTTCGTAAAAGAAATAATTGCGATTCGCGTAACGGTGCTCAACTGGGACAAACAACTTATCCTCAACTTTCATAGGGATAAGGGATAGGGATAGATCTGCCACGGAGCCGATAGGCGGGGTCAAGTTGTCACTTTCCTTTCACTTAGATTGACGATAAACGGATAAAACCGTAGATTATAATAATATTTAATTTCAATAAGTATTAGCTAGAACACATGTCCAAAAAATAAAACTGAGAGAAAAGTAACAAACACCTTTAAAATGCTCGATTAATTTCATTTTTTAAATGATTACACGCTGACTATACCATGTCGACTTGCAGTCAGTCATGTATGTTTAAGACCATAATCTTCAGTTTAGGCATGGTTGTTAGGTGTAGTAATATTTCTGAAGCCTATTTTTTCCCTTTGCTGTTTATCAATAGTAAGAATTTATTTTGATTGTTAGTTTAGTACCTCCATAATTCCTTAACTAGCCCATATTCTCAGGCCTATTTTAGACTGTGCGAGCCTAGATTATTAATTTCTTAGAAAATATCGTTATTTTATGACACGACATTTTTAGAGTTTTAAAATTAGATTTTATAATACTTTTGTGGTTGTAGGAAAGAAGAGATAAATTTACATACCAGTTTATTAAGAATTATAAGTACTACTTATAAGTAGATAATATTTACATTTATATATTTAGTTATTTATTTCAAAAACTCTGAATGGGCTTACATAAAACTCCAAGGCGTGCCTTCTCTGTGGAGTCCAAATAATATTCTAAACGGATACTCGTAAAATAAACTTATTAATATATACCAAGAACATTATAACGGATCAGTTAATAAATTGACAAGGATTGAGTACTTATATAAAAATTTAAAAAATGTCAGAGTATATAATAAACTACGTATCCTTACAAGTTCCTTGAATAATCTATGAGTTATAGTCAATAAATGCAGAAAACATGTTAAAAATTATAAAAAACAGACTTGTATAAATTGATTCAATAATTAATAGGAGAACAAACGATGCAACTTGGTAGCATTGTCATTAATACGTCGGCATCAGTGCTCGTGGTGCGAAAATGAAATGGTTTATTGCATGAAGTATGGTGTAGGTACAGTTCTTAATTATATTCTCATAGGCTTCGACGATAGATATGAAAAGGTAGGTTGTATTAAGTAAATAATAAATAAATCGTAAGTAAAGCGCTCCATATCTAATCTTGGTCATTTACTTACTAGGTACCGAAAGTTATGAGGTGTCCTGAGAACACTTAATTCATTTCTGCCTTGTTAATCCGTTAATAACAATAAACTTTGAAAGCTCTTGCAAGTAAGCCTCCAGCTAAGTATTGCTTGAGCTTTAGGGTTGGGCATTCGTCGATAACTAGGTGTTGCCGTGGGCTCCACACGCGAAGTGTTTTAGTTTTAAAGAGAAGGAACAGTTTTCAGACCTTTTTTTAAAAAAAAGTGACCTTTTCCCGTCTTAACAGTAAGGTTTGTCGAATTGGTAGCTGGAAACACCAAGAGTTATACCACGCCCACGTAAGAATGCCAATAAAATAGGCAAGTTTTTCAGAAGTTGGTCACTCAGGTCACCATACATATTTTTACACAAAAACAATGGACAAAGGTAAAAAAGTGAACGTTTTGAAAACGTCCAGTAACTCGAAATCCGTGGGATTTTTACTGGGCACATATTTTCATTTTCTGATCAGTCCTGAAGTCGCAGCTGAAGGATTATCCACTCATTACGTCCATCAAAACTATACATTTATTAACACCCACAACTTCGATTAAGTTGCTAGCGAATGAAATTAATTCCTGCCCTTAGTAATACGCAAGTACGCGCTTTCATTCCCTGAAATTCCAGATAGATAAAGACGTCAATCAGGATACACTCTTTCATAAATGTTGATGATTTATTGATAACTTCTCTCTGACAAAGCCTATTCTTAAAACCACGTTGAGTATAGGACTTCCTTCAGTCCTTGTTGGCTGGACCGATTCGTCCTCAAGGCGCAATCACAGGACCTTGCCGTGCATGCATTCCAGGCGAGGAGCGACTCACGATCTGTCCTCGGATCCACCATAACTCTGGTAATTGACGTCAGCCACCCAGTCGGCGAAACTGCGCGGGAAATGGGGAGTAAGTCAGGATTTTACGAAAATAATAATAATAATTAAGAGGCTTTCGCTTGGTGGCTGGGTCAAGGGTCAGATTCAAAAGGCGGTACTTTTAGAATCGGCCCGAATAGTAAGTAAGTTCCTCACTCTGCATCCCTAGCCACCAGTCGCTTTGGCTCTACTCCTAAGATGGTGGTCCCCCATTTTTATATATTTTTACTATAACGTTTTTAAGCTGTTTTAATTTTAAAGGCGTTTGAAAATGACCGAACGAGCTACACTAAATATTCACATTTATAATACTCTTAATTTTGAAAAGACATTCGTAATCCTGACACGTAAGATAGCTACATTATTTTGAAAATGCTTGCCTGCAAAGTGCACGCTAAATCTTTGCAAAATTAATTAACAGTAATATAATAGTGAAAGTTAGGGAGTGTAACATGGCTGTGCAGCTGAATGTACTTTAATTGAAATAAATACATTTTACTCTACTTTTTACTTTAGTACAAGACATTACCAGCAAAAACCTATGTACGTACATGCCTTTTATTAAATACTTATGTAAATATTTTGATGTGTGCAATAAAGAATTTAAGAAAAGAGACTTACTCCCTATTTTTCCCACCGCTGGCGATATCGACTCGTCCCTATAACTCAGCAGTCGCGTGCGCAGACTTCCCTATGATAATTTAATTGTTGTGCGTGCCTATGTACTAATACTTCTTCAAATGTAATAGCTATCTGCCTTACAAACCTTTAGAGAGCGCGACATGTTTTATAGCCAACCGATGGACTCCTGCCGTTTCTTAGTTGAGTGCACTTTGTAGGCAATTTTTGAATCGATCTAAAATTACAAATTTGTATAGCTACAATGTTTTAAATGCCTTTGTATTAAATGGCACTTATCATATTTTCTTGCACGCTCGGGTTGACTGGTGGAAATGCTCTTATAGCATTAAGTTCTCTCTCACATATGTAAGTGTTAAATTTTTAAATAAATAACTAATTTAAGTAAAGAGCTCATTCCCACGAGCGATTTTTTAAGGCGCTTTAAAAATCCTTTCAAACAGAACCAATGCATTTTTCGTTTTAAATTTGCTGACGTGCGAACAGCTACTTGGAAATGCATATGTTCTATTGATATAATGAGCTCTTATACTCTAAAACTCCTGGATTTTAACTGTGCTTACCGCTGTCGTGAACATGTTGTTCAAAAGCCCTTAAAAATTGAAAAAAAAAAAAAAAAAAAAAAAAAACTTTGCTTACCAAAAGGGGGAATTGTGTTACGTGATCCGTCGTCAGCCACCAAATCACTGATACTAAGAGATTGTAGTCAAACGAAGATCTATTATTACCATGGGTACAAACAAATTACAGGAAAATCCGTGGCCTTAGCCTTTAAAGCGATTATGTAAAAGTGTTTCATCCAATCTCCTTCACTTGTATTAAACATATGAAAACAAAAAATTAACTAAATTATTTCGTGAGGTTGTAGTAACAAATTCACCGGTCACCACTTTTTTGAAGTTTATACTCAGTCAATTTATATCTTCATAAATTTGCAAATGTGCAAGCGCCGGATTCTACAACCCAAAAATTTAAACTCTCTGGGTCCATAATTAATATAGTTTTTTTTATTGTAACGGGTAATTATCGCGCTCACCTCGTTTTTGTGTCCCGACGTTTCGACTGTACTGCTACAGCCGTGGTCACGGGCTGACTGGCGTATTGGAGTCGTGAAATGAGGGAACTACCCTCATATTGGTCGTTAAAAATGTCCAGTGGTTTAAAAGCGTTCCGCGTGCACTTAGCAATCACTGGATTCCATGACGATGATCCATAATGAATTTTCAATAGATTATGGCCGAGGACTGGCAAGCGAAGTGTCGGACGTCCGGCAGCGAGATGGGTCTACGACATTGTCAGCGTCTTGAGCCTGGACCCGCTTAGCACTGGGCAGGGCAGAATGGCAAGAGCAGAGAGAGGCCTATACCCAGCAGTGGGTCATCGCGCGAATGCCAATCGGGACGCCTATTTGACGTTAGTATGTTTGATCGCGGATTCGCGCGAACTTGCGATGGTCGCGTGATCGCGTTCTATTAGGACAACGCCTGAAACCTTAGATCTAAGTTTAGGACCTATACTACTTTGATACCACGCGGCCGAAGCTGCGAGCAGCGCTTTTTAATCTTAATAAGTAAATAGTATAAATATACTTAGTAATAAATCCGCTTAACTTTTAACGCATTTCAGACTTCGGCGAGTGAACATCTCCTGAGGATGCCTCGTGTAGAGGCGAAACACGTGTTGAGTTTTAAATTGGATTTTATGTTTTCGGCGCTTTGGTTTAGATTCTGCAGTTCTAAACTAGAGGTAAGTAAGTAGAGGTAAGTAGTAGTAAGACCTTTGTTTGGAAGTTTAGCGGATTTATTACTGAATATATTTATACTATTTTTTAATATTTATGGATTTCCGCAAAGTAACGCCTGAATCAATCAATCATCTTTTTTATCTTATCATTTTTCCATACATAAATATTTTTGGAAGAAAAATTCAATTAAAAACTAGCCGCATCTAGTTCATCGCAAGTCCACATCTAGAGAGACAAAGGGTCTAGTATCAAATGTACGGTTCAGGGCTGACTATATCTTTGTGCTGCGGCACTTTGAAATAAACACTTTACTATTGGATAGACTTGTCACACCAAAACCAAACATAATCAGGTAATAAGTATCTGGATAAGGGTTGAGTTGGTAGAGGTCATTACCTAGATATTTATTATCAGGAATAGTGGAAAACGTTAATTATGCTCTATGTGAGCATAATTAATAGTGGTGTATATCTTATAATGAATTAAAATAAATTAAAATAATAATTATAAATCATATACCGTGTATAACAGACCTTTTCAAAAATGTATTAAGTATTCAAATAAATTTAATTATATTACATTTTTTTTTGTCTCTGAGCATGTATGTAAGTAAGCAGACTGAGGTAAATGCGTCTTTTTTATATAACCTAAAAACTATCAACAGTAGGTACAGCAAAGTCTATCTATCTGTCTAAGTCTAAGTATCTATCTGGTGCTGAAAATAAACATACTTTGATTTTAATTTCAAAAAGTCGCAGCCTTTACCTCAAATGACCTTATTTATCTTACGCAATTATTAGTAGGTAAAATACTTTTCAGTTGATATAAATAAACGGAGCTAGTAAAATAATTCAATTTCTTATAAAATGCCAATACAAAAAATGCGTTAATCTCATATAACGAATAGTAAATCAATATTAATTTGATAATTAAATACAGGATTAAAAAATGTAGAAGCTAGAAAAAGCTCTCAGAACATCTTGTAAAATTGCAATACAAGAAACAGGGCTGTACATAAACATTAGCAATGTGAAATGAAGCGCCGATACCGCAGACCCACTAAATCAGCCCAGGTGATAACCCTAATTCACAGCCGCGGCACCACAAAGAGAAAGCCTAGATCTAGCCGAAGATCGCGCTATACATCCTACTTACCATCGAACATACCAGACAATTGCAGGACACACAAATCAGGCAATAACCATCCATAACATACAGACTTAAGGTCCATAATAGACAGCTACACGACATAACGTACGGTAATGTTATAGAGACTAATGATATTAGTACGACGTTAATTTGGGCATTTACCAGTCACAAGACAAATACTGATTTACGGCGGTGTCCAGCGTGGGTTGAGCAAACTCGTGTTATTTAACTAATATTATTTGGACAAGGGCCTATTCTAGCACATAATAAAATATGTATTATTGATAGGGGATAAATGATCGTAAATATTTGTAGGTCTTTGTCGAAATATTTAAACGGTTTTAGTGGGTGTAGACTTAGACTATACAGGCTTTACTCTACACCCACTAAAACGTTTACCTAATTTACAGTGTCTACGTAAAAGCGACTGATAGGCTATTGGTATATTTTACAGGAATTTACAGGATAACAGATTATACTCACCCAATTTCGACCAGTGTAAGTATGAGAAGGTAGGTACAGACAGCGTCATAGATAAGTATCCCCCTTGCACAAGACACCCAGCTTCAAATCCCTTCAAAAAATAGCATAAAATTATAATTAGACTGACATGATTATAAAAATATACTTATGTCATGTTTTTAGAAGCCTTAACTTTTTCCTACGTTGCGGGCGCAGCGTTTTGAAGGGATTTGATCAGGATCGCGAAATAACGGTATCGAGCTGAAAAGATTTCCATTCCCAAATTCCACCAATATCCTCTATCATTACAAACATCCATATTTTCAATCTCACAAACTTTCGCATGTAAAATGTGAATTTAAGACAATCATTGATTGATTGCTTGATAAGAAAAACAGTAAACACTAGAACCACAGATAAACTTTTTGGCAGTACAGCAACGGGAACTCGCAGTAAGATAGAATAAGCCCCTATAACTCGTGATGCTCTCTCACAACTCAAGCTAGAACATTAACATAATAATAACTCATAGAATTATATCGCTAAGCAGAGGCCTGGGGCGGATGATGAACTTCTGACGCACAGCCGTTGTTTCGAAACGCGATACGATTAGAAATACGTATCTTTAAGCTATGGCCCCTAAGGGTGGTGCAGGAACGCGTAAAGACGGACCATGCTGCATCCGCGCCCTTATTTACACAGGTTCTTTATTAGGCCTTGTGTCCAAATCAATTTGGGTGTCGCATAGTTGAGGTTGTTCCTTTTTGATTTACGAATGACGTACGTAATCACACAAAACTCAATACATTTATTATCTTCACATGGTAAAAATGCTATCAATACATCACATACATAGTTTATTAAGCCAGTATCAAGTAATTTATCCCATTCGTAGTCAAGTTAGTTCATGCCCCTGTAAAGTAGTGGTGGAGCCTTTACTAGAGGCTTCTATGAAGTTTTGGAGGCAATACGAAAAGTCACGTTTTTCACCATTACACAATTCACCAAAACTCACCAAAAACGATGGTACAGATGTAAAAACGGTGGTAATAAAACCACCGTTTTTACATTTTAATACTCAAAGTAATACAAGTTTTCGAAAATATCACAATGCCGACAAAATATCATTTTCACGTTCCCGCGCCTCCTTGAGATTGGTTGAGGCTAGGGTGTGTAGCAAATAACGGCCCTTATTTTTCTCTCTGATTTTTCCAATGCACCAGCCACCTGTAACAACCACGGTAACAACCCGTAACCTGTACTTATGTTTTACAAGAGGTACATAGGTAATTACTTATTTGCTTAGGTATGAGCGGCGTCAGCTGGTATGTCTGTCTGCGCAGTAACGGTCTCCTATTCGCTGATTGAATCGATAAATGCTAAATGGTAGGTATTTGCTATGCACTTAGGATATTACTTTCCATCACTTTTTCTATTATCGTAAGAAATAATGAGAAATATGTTGGAATTTAAATAAGAAACTGCCAGTTTTTGATATCTAACCTTTTTGTTTTCAATCAATTTGCACTCTATAATTTTTACTTCAACTACAGACGTTTGTTCGTGCAAAGATGCTAGTTTATTTTAAAACTACCTGACACACCCGCAACATCGTTTATGTTGCGATTTTTTTAAATTTATTTCTTTTTACTCACTTTTAGCTCCTGACGAACATATCCCGCAAGTTTCAAGTCTCTACGTTCAGTGGTTTGGCCTGTTCGTTGTCTGTCAGTCAGTCAGTTCCAATACTATGTTCTTGCTTAGTTTTGTAAATAGTAGGTATATTTAGCATAAATAATCCAATAGTGTTAACAATAAGACAAGAAAGGCGTTCTTTGGTGGTAAAATTACAAGTTAGCCATACATCACACACACACATGTAAAACGCCTTACATCACACATGATGTGTAACATCTGACATCTCATTCATCAGGTTGGTACGATTGGAAGCCTCCCATCTGACGGCTAACTTCCTGATACACACTTCCGCTGTATTTCACGACATTACTACCACGAATTGACAGAAAAGATGTTTCACATCAATAATCACGCCTACCCATGACCAAAAGATAACTTTTTCAAGATGAATGAATGCAAATGCTTTATTGTACACCATAAGACAAAAAAACAATAACATAGCGAAGGAAAGATTACAACATTTAGTACAATGGGCGGTCTTATCGCTATTAAGCTATCTCTTCCAGACAAACTGTTACGATATGGTCGGAGATATATAAAATAAGTAAAGATAAAACTGAAAAAAAAATACTTTCAAGATGTCAAGGCTCTATTTTAAGATTATAAAGGTACTTCTCTGACACCTAAGTATGATTCTGTTATAAAATGGCGACCACCGGCAGCTTCAGACTCATATTTCAAGTACAATAAGAGCGTGAATCAGTCCCGGTTATTATGGATCTCTCCCTCATAAGGACCATAAAGATCTTATGATTTAATGGTTCGTACTTTGTGGAATGAATGTGAAGGCATATAAACCAATCTGACTTTGGTCTGTGACTGTGTGCCTAGAATAAGCACGAGGCTTACTTAAGATTTGAGATTTAGTCTGCAGAAAATGTGAAGAAAATATAATGGATCAGAAACTCCTTAAAAAAAACGAGCTTCATAGTGGTCACAACATGATGTGTAACAAAACAAACATCTGACATTTCATTTACTAAGGATTCTATTTACTTTTTTTTAGTTGGTAGCATCTGACGGCTAAATTCTTGTTACACACTTCCTTTGCTTTTCACAAAATCACTGTACTTAAACAAGTCAAAATTGCTTGTCTATGACCCGATCTTGCGAGTAATTTCGCAACTTTGTATTGGAAAGCATGATTTCCCGATCGGGTGTTGTGTCTACTAAAATGGAAAATTATAATTTAGTGACCATCTTGCAAACAGCGAGGAATGTGTGTATGGTACAATTAATTCTGCTGGTTGAGTTTCGTACTCTACCATTTTATAAAATATTAGATTATTTTTGATGTGTATTAGGTATATTAATTATATTTTTGTTTGAGAGGATATACCTTCAGATTGGTCCCATAATATTTAAATTTTATCAAAATCGGTTCAGTAGTTTTAAATCAAAATAACTGGAAAAAAAAGTGGTTGAAGTGAACAAAATTGCGTATTTTGCTTCCCTGTGACTTTTCAGTGGTGCCTGCTGCGGGCACTAGAACAGCCCGATTGAAGTCGGTTGTTGTATGATTTTGTACAACCTTGATTATTTAAATATAATATGAGGTAAGTTTGAGTAAGTGTTTTAGGTGTTCATTTCAAAAAAATCCGGATTGGCTCAAAGAAAGTTCCAAAAGTGCCCAAAGCTGAGATACTATTCTACACAGATAATTTAAATATTTTCTTTATTTCTATTGCATAAGATAATATAAGAGATATTTCAGTCAGAAACTATGCTCCATAGATTAGACAGAGTACTATGTACTTATAAATTTCAAAAGAACTCTCCGAATGATTCCCATCTCCGACCTGTTCGCTCCATTAACGCACTTAAACTCCAAATTCCTGTGCCCACATCACAGCCTTACACTTCCAGCTGCTCGTTTACTGTGCAGGCTACCAAACTATGGAACGCCCTTCCTGTTTCAATCAGACACGCAAAACCACTGCTCATTTTCAAAAATAAAGTGTATGACTTTTATTTGTCCTCAGTAACGACCACGTAAAGAATATATTATATATTATTATAGGTATGTACTATAGAATTATATCGTACATTTATGTATATTGCATGTAGTTTGTCTTATTTGTATGAAGGTATTTAACTTAGTTTTATTTTATTTTATGTAACTAAGTAAATATTCTAATTCTAATTCTAATTCTAAGTAGGGGGTACAGCGGTCTGCACTGGCGTCCCGTTGAAGGGTGCATTGTGCATTGCCCCCCGAAAAATGCGTTAACCCTGTCCCAGCCATCCCAGCTCCTTAAGGTAACGGAGCAGGATGCTGGGTTGTTGACAGCACCGTTCCAGTAAAGTGCTGGCTGACACATTTGGTGGAGAGGAGTCTAGCAGCCTACGTAAGCCTGTCTTAACCCTACTCTCCTCTGTAGCCTGACAGTGGATGATCACATGTTCCACGGTCTCTTGATTTTGTAAGCAGCCTCTACAGATGTCGATGTCTGTAGCTCCTGTCTTAACTAGATGGTGGTTGAGATCACAGTGACCTGTGATGACTCCCACCATCAAACGAAGGTCTTCGCGTTTTAGTTTTAGTAATTTATTTGTTAGATTTTTGTCTAATTGAGGAAACATTAGTTTTGTATGTGCACAGTCAGTGCCGCGCTCCCATAACTTTTGGTGTTCTTTTTCCGCATGTAATTTAAATCTACTCCTGATTTCAGCAGTCGGCGGATTTGAGAGACCTGCGTCATTTGTGGTGGGTGTAATTTTTGCCCCTTTTTTTGCTAATGAGTCGGCTTTGTCATTCCCTGCGTCCGTTGCGTGACTCTTAGTCCATTTGATGCTGACCTCTACCTTCTCGGCCAGTTTTTGTAGTGCATTGTGACACTCTGCTATTGACCTGGACCTCGTGTCTGGTCTGCGCAGAGCGTTCATCAGGGCTGCACTGTCTGTTGTGAATATCATTTGCATGGGTTCAGTCATGTTCCTTTCGGATTTTATTATCCAGGTCAACATAGCTTCCGACGCGCATCGGAGTCCTACCGTTTCGGCCTGAAAAGCTGTTGTAGTGCTATTGAGTGGCTGTGCCATGGTTAGTCCCGTTTCCGGGCAGTACACACCGCATCCAGCTCTCATTTTCTGTTTGGCTCCGTCTGTGTAGATGTGCACAGTTGAGCTATCCGGATGGCTTACTGTTGCATCACCCGGAGTCGTCACTACGTATCTTTTGTTCATAAGGTATGTTGTGGCAATTCTGTCCGTGCCTTGTTGGGCTTCGGGTAGAATGCTGATCGCCCTTTCTAAGATTTTACAGTGATTGGTGTTCCTGTTTTGTCCTCTCCAGTTGTTATTGGATTTGAGCCTAAGTGCTGCCGCCATTGCTTCTTGTTGTATGTGAACATGAAGTGGCGTCAGTCCTAAGATAATGTTTAGCGCTGCTGATGGAGTAGATCTTGAGCATCCACTGATGAGAGAGCATGCTAATCTTTGTATCTGTTGCAGTTTGTTGGCCGTTGTGACAAGGTGCGTCCTCGGCCACCATACTACAGCACCATATGTTAGAACTGGTCGTACTATGACCGTGTATAGCCATCTACAAAGTTTGGGTTTTAAGCCCCAGTCCTTGCCCACAGCGCGGGTACATTGCCAGAGAACATTAGTGGCTTTTGTGGTGATATGATCAAGGTGTTTGCCCCAGAGAAGCTTACTGTCCAGCCATATTCCTAGATATTTTACTTCATTGCTGAGTGTTAATTTGGTCCCAAATAAAGTCGGCAAATTTAGATTGGGTATCTTTTTCTTTCGTGTGAATAGTACCATTTCAGTTTTCGTGGGATTCACAGAGAGATTGTGGTTTTTGCACCATGTCTCGACTAGCCGAAGTGCCTTTTGCATTTTGTCGCATAAAGTTGTTTCGAATAGTCCCGATATCATGATTGCTAGATCGTCGGCGTATCCAACCGTTACCATGCCGTTTTTGTTAAGTGCCTCTATCAGTTCGTCTGCCACCAGGATCCACAAGAGGGGGGATAGCACACCGCCCTGTGGACATCCTTTTGTGACGACACATCTGGATGCGTCTGAGTTTTCTATTAGTGCTGCTCTGTTTGCAAGCATTTGTCTTATCCAGTCATTTAGGTTTTCTTCTACACCGCGTATTCTCATGCCATTTTCCATGCTCTGGAAGGCGGTTTTGTCAAAAGCTCCCTCTATGTCTATAAAGGTTATCAGACATGATTGTTTGTCCTCCAGCGCACCTTCAATCTTATGGACTACATGATGTAGTGCAGACTCGGTTGATTTTCCAGATTGATAGGCGTGTTGGTTTTTGTTTATTGGGTTTTTTGTAAGTGTACCGCTGCGAATGTGTCTATCACACAGTCTTTCTAGGGTTTTTAGAAGAAACGAGCTAAGACTGATGGGTCTAAACGATTTCGGTTGTGTATAGTCCGATTTACCGGGTTTGGGAAGGAAGACCACCTTAACTTCCCTCCATTGGTGAGGGATGTACTTCCAGGCTATACAGCTCTTGAATATACAAGTTAGTATGTCTTCGATTCTGTGGTAATTCCACTGCAGTAGTGCTGGGAAAATTTCGTCAGTCCCCGCTGATTTGAAGGGTTCAAAAGTTCTAACTGCCCATTCTAGCGTCTCCGTGGTCACGATGGAGTTCGCTAGGTCCCAGTTAGCTGCTTGTGGTTTGTGCTCATTGGCTGGCCAGTTGGCATTATCATCCAGTGTGCAGCCTGGAAAGTGAGTTTTGAGAAGTAGCTCGAATTGTTCTCGCTCTGTGGTGGTATAGGTTCCGTCAGGATATCTGAGAGTGCCTAGTTTGTTTCTTGTATCTTTTGCTAATATTTTATTTAGTCTTGCCGTTTCACTCTGTGAAGAAATGGAGCTACTGTATTTCCTCCACGAGTTGCTGCGACTTTTATTTATTGCTCTCTTTAGTTGCTGTCTGGTTATTTTGTAGTCCTCCCAGTCTTCTTTGTGATTTGTGTTCATCGCTCTGTTGAAGTGGTGACGAACTTTCTTTCTAAGATTGGTGAGTTCTTTGTTCCACCATCTGTCTTTTCGGTGAGCAATCACACTGTTGCTCTCTTTTATTAGGGGGCATGCCATTTCGTAGCTAGTCTTTAGGTTACTAGTTAAGAAGGTTAATGTCCGTTCTATTTCTTGGGGTTCTAGCCTCTTCGTAGATTCTACTTTCGGCCCTTTGTTAAGTGCTTTGTCCAGGTTTTCCACAAATAGTGTCCTGTCCGTCTTTTTTGGGTTCCTATAGGTTCTGGGTGAGATTTTGCCTATTCCTAGACTAAATCTTATCCTTCTGTGGTCTGAGCAAGACACCTCTTTACTCGCTACGTGCCAATTGCTGATTAGTTCAGTGATTGTGTCCGTTGCCAGTGTGATGTCTACTATGGTTCTTGCCCACGATGTGACAAACGTGGGTTCGGATCCTCGGTTTAAAATGTTGAGATTGTGTCGTAGGGCAAAATCTAGCACATCTCTTCCTCTTTCATTCGTATCTGGACTGCCCCACACAGTACAGTGCGCGTTGGCGTCGCAGCCTACAATACATTCTATTTTGTGAACTTCACAGTGGTGAAGCAACTCCTCGAGTGCCCGAGGAGGTGCTTCCCCTCCGATATCCATATATGCTGATGCTAGAAGTATAGTTTTAAGATTACCTTCGAGACCGGTCTCAACCTTCACCACCGTAAGATCATCTGTGCAGAGATGTGTTACCAGCGATGACTTAATGTTATTGGGTACGTAGATTAAAGTACGTGTTTTAGTGATTAGGGGTGGAGTAAAAACACTGCCCTTTAGGGCGTTGAAACTTACTCTTCCTTTGACGATGTAGGGCTCCTGGACCAGTGCTATGGTGTTGGGCTCTTCCTCCAGGGCTCTTCTTAGGGCAGCGAAACCGGTGACGCTGTGTTGGATGTTGGCCTGTATGATGCTGATTTTATAAACAGGTAATGGCCTATTTGTGTCTCCATCTTTCTGAGACGGAGTTTTAGCGGTATTTACATGATTATCTCTAAGCGAATTAAATTTTAAAACTAAGTGGGAGAATATGTTTTAGCTGGGTATAGGATAGTGGAGAGGCTCTACCCTATTGTCTATGGCCGGAAGTGCCGGGGGACGACATCAACCGCTCCATGTCCATGGAGGACGCGGGCGAGAGGAGGTTGAGGCAGGATAAATCACCCGCTATCTCCCCCCCCTCGTCCGCGGCGTCCAGGAGTCGGCTAATCTCGTCCTGCGACAGATCCTCTTTTCTGCCAGGGGCAACTGGAATATCGACTACGGTCGGCGCGTCCGCAGCGGGTGCATCAATGCTTGCGCTTGGTACAGCCGCTGCAGGCGCCTCGATCGCCCTGCGTACATCCCCTGCTTTCTGTTTGCGCAGCCTGATGTGTACAGACGCGCATTTGTAGACCAGTCTGCAGTCAACCTTTCTTAGGTCTGGCTCGTGCTCCGCCGGTATCCCGAACGTCAGCACGTTGTTAACTACGTGCCCTATTTTTATTGTATTATGGGCAAAAATACGCCAGTTTCGAATCCTCACTATCCCTATTTTGTTGTAGTAGTCCAGGAACTCTCTGATGTCGGCTGAACTACCATTAAAATCGGGTATGAAGACGGTTCCTTTAAGGTATGATGGTAGATCCTTTTCAGGGACGACCATAAGCCCGCCTGACCCTGGCCACTTACGCGGTAGTTTGGCCACGTATTCTTTAAGCCAGGCGAGCGTAAAGTCGTCTCTGCAATTCATCCTAAGTCCGCCCCTATACGGTTTGGGCATAAGGCCGAAACTTGGTCTAGGGTGGTCATCATCTAGGTGTTTATTTTGGAGGAAGAACGCCACTGTCCCTTCTTCGACGTCCCTCCTCACAACGGTGGCCTGGAAGTCGGTGAGGTTCGTCCCTGATTTGTCAAGAATAACGACTCTGAGGTGTGATTTAGTTATCTCAGAGTACGATGCCTCACCGACTCCCAGTTCATCTGCGTTTGAGAAGTGCCCGGAGCCCGAAGCCACTGCCGTTGAGGGGTCTGAACTCGCGTGTGCCTCCGTCTTTGACTTTTTGTCCGCCGCTGCGGTTGAGGGTGATATTATATCAGAGCTCCTCTGGCGCTTGGGGCCCCGGGTGCCTTCGGGTGTGAATATCACCTCCTGTTCTGTTGTTGTTGCCACCGCTACTGTGGTGACCGACACCTCCGATGTAGAAGCTGGGTTGTTTGGACCACTGGACGCCTTCCGCCCTTTCCCTTTGCCTTCACCCTTGTGGGGATTGGGTTCAGGGAGAGGCTGCGAGGAGTAGGTTACCAGCGTCCGCCCTAAGTTCATATCGGAAGTGCCGGGGCCAAAGTAGCGATGGCCCCCGCTAAAGGACACATCGCTTGACCGCGTGACGATGGGCGCTACCCAGCCCGCGCTCATGGCCACCGACGGGCTGGTTGACACCGGATAGTTAACCAGTCCTTGGCCGAACGCGGGAGTGGGCCAGCGCACGGGCGCGGACGAGCGAGCCTCCGACGGGGTTGTAGGAACACATGCGAATACCGCGCCGACGGACGGCGCGGTGTCCTCAATACCGGGAGGGTGCATGGAGCCTTCATAAACGCCTTGGTACAGCGAAGCCAGCATTGCTGTTTCCGCGTGCCGACGTTCTTTATGTCTCGTAAGCCGGAGTTGATACTCCGTTTTGGTTCTGTTTATAATACCTGCTGGGATCAAGGCACCAGTGTGAGCTGAAGGCTCCCTGGCACCTCGCCCAGTGCTAATAGCCAACGCAGCGCCGCCGTAGCTCGTTGCGTCATCGCGTCTCCTTTGCCTCTGCCTCGCCTTTCTGCTCGTCCCCTGCCGCCACACTGGTCCAGTTGCAGCAAGATCGTCGTGCGAGGAGCGAGGCGCGGGGGTCGTCGCGCCCGCGGTGACCCCAGAAGCATGTGCGGTGGGCGGGGCCTGGGGTTCCACCCCGCCGCCGCCTTCGGTAGCCAACTTCACACCACCCGGCCCGGAAACCGGGGGGCGCCGGGCGCTAGCCGGATCACAGGGCAACATTGTCTTATCTTTGTTACTGTTCATATTTTTTGTGTCTTTTACTGCAAGAAAACAGAACCGGACAGGGTTAGTGACGGGCGCTCTGGGGTGTGGAGGTAGATGCCCATCGCTACCTCCCCCCGACTTTTTGTGAAATGGGTGGGGGCAGAACCACCAACTGCATGGTCTTGTCCCCACACATCATTTCAGTCCGGCCACGGGCGGCCGTTGAGGAATGCGTTGCTCGACCCCCAGCACGGCGGCGTGTGGTTGTCTTGCCTCGCACCTCCTCCACCTCCTCTCTCTCCTACTTGTCCCTCAACTAATCAGTATTCCAACATACAGACATAGTTCGGTTTGGTCACTGTCTTGGCACCACCCGGGGGGCACGTGTAGGGTGGGCCTGTTGTGTGAGGTGGTATATCCTACGGACGTGCTGTGACCATCGCCCCCCATAAGTAAATATTGTTTTTCATTAAAATATTTTAGTTTCCTAGTAAGTATTTATACGCCGCCGTCCTCTTTTGTTCAAATATTTTGAGTCTATCCCAAGGTTGCCTGGAAGAGATCGCTTTTAGCGATAAGGCCGCCCATTGTACCACTTTTTCTTCAATATTGTTTCTTCATGTATTTTTATTTTAAGGTGTGCAATAAAGATTACATCTACCTATCTATCTATCTATCTCTCCTTACCTACAGTAATTATTTAATTCTGTAGTAATTGGTAATAGTAATGAATTATCAAATCCACGCAATATGTTAGTTAATAAAATTAATCTAAGCTTGAACTAAGCTTAACAAACAAGAGACAAACCAACTTTGTAGAGACAGCAAAATATAACTTCTATTGCATAAATGAAATGCCTCCAATTAATTATCAGACGCCATTGTACAGGGACGCATTCATGCCATTAGAACAGAACATGAAAATAGTATTTTACACAAATATACGAGTAAGCGTGAACCCATTTGTTTGACCATTGTCATCGGTTCCGATACCATCCGAATACAGCCGAATGGGACCGAATACTCCCGATACGCATCTCCTTGCGCGCGCATGACATAGATAATCTCAACCTCCCGCGGAGCGACCATAGATATCATAGAACCAACTTAATAAATGCCCATTAAAATAAATTGTTTAGCATTGTTGGCTTCTGATTCGCGTGCGCGGCTGTGATTGCAAGTCATAGACCAATGCACATAAGCAGACGGGATAGCCTCTGTGGCCCAGCCAAAAGATAGCCAAAAGAAAATGTAAAAGTTTAATTATCCAAGCAAAGCGGGGAGAGTCTAGATACTGGGGAAATCGGCGTTGAGATGTGTGTATGTATGTTTGTTAGACGATAATGGTCGAAACTGTTTCCGATTTTACGTAAATAAAAAAAAATCGAGTTCATATTCTTATATACGTTCATACGAGATCAGTCCAGGGTTTCCAGGGTCCAGGATTGTTGAAAAACGAAGGTTAGAAGAAAAATTGGAAGAAAATCTTAACTAAGTAAATCTTTTAGGTGCATTATCTATTTTACGAGATGACAAATGAAATCGCTATACTGTTTATTGATAATCAACAGCATACATAAGATGAAAATTAACTTAGATAAAGAATAAGTTCCAATGCAAATTATGGAGAAGGTACCCCCCGTATCAATGAAGAGTATCAATGCGAGTTTATTACATGTTGAACTGACAGGTTACCTATTAAATTAAATTAAATTCTATATGCGCTTGGCTTTTTCATACCATAATGACAAATTTGTTAATTACAGTTAACACATATTATAATTTATAGAATATAGTGAACACAAAAAGCTAAAAAATACTGTGTCGAAAGCAAGATAAAAACTTTTATATATTATTTACTATGGCAAGTGTTAACTAACTTGCCATAAATTCATCAATTTGACAAGATCTGCCCTATGTTTGTCAAAAACGTCACATATTTTATCAAATTACTTCAAACTATTATTATCGCTACTTGACTACGCACGCCATGTATCAGTCCATCTTAATTGGTAGGTACTTTTTCTAACTAGGAACAAAATGATGAGAGATAACTGTGACGGACAGACAGACACTTTCATTTAATAAATGCTACACAGGTGTACGTAACCCGGATATAGATAATTTTAATTCGTTCGAGAATAAATTATCTCTTCTGTCATGTAATTGATGTACGATCTTTGCGTCAGTTGATAGTCAAACAACGAGTTGACAGTAGAGTTGAAGTTTTGATGTAAGTTAGTAGTTAACAAAATGATAGAATACTTACTCTTCATTATTGTAGTAGTAACTAAAGCCTCGATGACACAGGGCTAGTTTACAAGCTACAAGCCGGTTACGGTCACTAGAATCCCAATTGAAGTCGGTTATAACATATTTTGTTACAAAAAGGTCTTGTGTATAATAAAATAAAGTTTTTATTAATCTTATTAATCACATATCTTACTCAATAAGCCACTCAATTAACCGCATCTGATATACGGAAACTATATTGTATCGAATATTCGATTGCTATCACGCTAATGGGATAATAAACCTTTTAATTGATAATCTCTTTTGAGCATTGACACCTTCAAAGTTAATCGATCAGAAATTAATCGAGTTCTATCAATTAGATAGGAAAATAGAACATGCATTTTAATTGATTGTATTGTAGATATAAAAATTAAATACACCTAAAGTGTCGTTGACACACAAGCTTTTTTCACATCGGGAAACGTCGTCACAAACAGGACAGATATACTGAATATAGCCACACAATTCTATCAAAACCTATATAATAGTCCTGGACACGATGAGGACACAGACGTAAATTAGATCCAAAATAGAGACCCCACACCACCTATCCTAGAGAATGAAGATCAGCTATCAATTAAAAAATTAAAATTAGAAAAAAGTCCGGGCCCTGATGGCCCTGATGATGACTAATGAAATGATAATGGCAGGTAGAGAAAAATTGATAGGACCACTAACTAAATTGTTCAACATGATTTTACAAAGAAAAATGTACATGGAATAAATATTGGGCCATGAAGGAAATCTTTAAGGGAACTCTACCTATACCACTGAAAAAAAAAGCCATGAACACATGCTTAATGCCATGCCTCACCTATGCGTCCCAGACATGGTCACTCACAAAAAAGAACCAAGAAAAACTAAGAGTATGCAAAGAGCGACGGAGAGAAGTTATTTAGGTGTAAAATAATACTCACCTAATTAAAAATAAATAGTCTATCGTAGACTTTCCATTATCAAACACAGTTATTGGATTGTAACGGGTATTCATCTATTTTTGTGTCCCGACTTCTATAAAAATAAATAAACACTTGTTTAAAATTACCTACGTTTTTGTGTTCCTTTGTTTTCGGTGACCTCATTATTCATTATGCCTAATTCATTGCGTTTGGCGTACAAAATTGCACATTTTGGGTACATTTTTTAAATTTATATCAACTGTGTAGCGTACGTTTTTGTGACTCCTAGAATGACCCTCCGATATATGTGAATCATTTACATTCGTTTGTTCGTCTTCTCATGCGCTAAGGTATTTTATAAGTTCAGCCGCGGTAGCTCTGATAAACAACTTGATAGACATTATTTAGGACCCATTCTAAAGGACCTATTCAATGGGGTATTTTACACTCTTCGATCTATCGATAAAAGTAACAAGGGGAATCTGTTTCTTGGAATTTAAAATATTACCCTTTTCCAAAGTGGTTTGATTTTCTCTTAAACATATCCTATTTAGATATCCTATGTATATGATGTCATAATATCATATCTTTAAGGCTTTTGTTTTCTTGTTCTATTGTTTTACTCTGTTTTGTTCTTCTTGGTGTGCAATAAAGTGTTCATCTATCTATCATCTATCTATCTTTGAAAATAAACTTCCTATTTCTGACTCTACAAGATAACTTTCATAGTAAATTGATAACTGGACATTGTACATATAGGATCCATTTGATCTACATATTTTTATACCATTACAATCATTTGACCCATTTGACCAAAAAATGACCTATACTACCAAATGGTTAGAAAACAAAACAAAAAGTGTGCATTGTAAGTTTACAGAAGAAAACTGTAAAAAATTGCTTATAATTCTGATCATTAATTCAAGTACACAATCTCCCTCCTCCTCAGCGAATCAATAGCTCAATATACATAAAAAGCTTAGTACTGACTGACAGACAATGCACAGACCAAACCACTAAATGTAGAGACTTGAAATTTGGTGGGTAGAAGTGAAAGCGCGTTCTAAGAAAGGAATTTTGTTAATTCGCAACGCAAACGAAGATACTTTGACCAAGATGTCCATCACTTAGTACTTTAGTAGTACAATTATATGTCTCTCCTCTTCTTCTTCTTCTTATTGTGTCACTAGTTCTAACGAACGAAAATGTGTGGTGAAAGAATTTCAAGTGCGCCTCGAAGAGGCTCCCTTCGCGCACTTAGCCCATGTTTTCGAACTTTTTTTAGGTTTTATGACATGTCGGTTATCTCATGATGTTTTCCTTCAGCGTTAAGCATGTGTTTTAATCCACACATAGATTTTATAATAAGGTAGATAAAGTTTAAAATTCTTTGACACCGAAAGTGGAACTCTCCTCTTCGAGAATCAAATTCCAAAGAACAGGTTTCAAACCATCTTCAATTTGCAAATTAGGTCGTCACCGCATCTTCAGGCCATTATTGCTGGAGGCAGTCCGTCCATATCAGGATGCCTCAGGAAGTGTCTTTTCACACCTCCGCGTCAGATCCTCCACTCTGTCAATTAGTTGCTTTAGACTGAGGTTGTGTATAAGCGAAGCGAGCGAGGTGGCGTGAATAGCTTTGACGGCATTGAGTGATATTGAAGAGAAATTGCTCATTTTTGTCTATGGATATATTATTATTAAAAAAATGCAAATACTACTGAAGTATGTAAAAGATTGATGGATTTTTGTCCAGGGGTGGACTGCTGATATTACAAGCATTCCATCAAGTCCCATGTATCCTACATGTACCCATGTATCCTACTATCCGTTGACCACCGAATATTAAAGAATCGCTGTGTTCCGCGGTTTAAAATGCACTTTAGCTTGTAAAATTATTGAGCTTTTGAGACTGACTATCAAAGTAGACAATAACTCTACTACCCCGTACCATTAGTACATATTCAATGACCTTTTATTGAAATATAAGTGATGTTTAATCTCACCAACTGTTCTTGTATTCCGCTTATCGCTCCTCTTCGTTTATGTGTCAGGCCTGCGAGCTATGAATACTCAATTATTGACCTCCATAAATGGAGCTTGGAACTCAATTATTTAACCACAATGGAGGGGAATGGAATGGTTCTTTGATTTTAATGGCGATATTTAAATTTCAGCGTGGATTGATTGTCAGCAATTTTCACACACTCTATGTTTTCTAATGTAACATCTCTTTCTACTTAAATGTTTTTATTGAATTTTTGCTCCACATTATATTAAATTATCTCTAACACAACATAGCTAAGTGTATAATAGAATACCTATAGTTATTTCGCTTAAACCTTACCTAGTACTGTTATTGTGTTTTCAGAAAATATATTCTTTAGAACCTTTAATATTTTTTTAGATTCTAATCAGAAAAAAATGAGACTTGGTTATTCAAGAAACCTTATTTTGTCACTGTGTCGTATTCAACGACCTCAAAATTACAAAACTCCGGCAAATGAAAAAAAACAAGTCTCAAAACATTCAAGTTGATTTGCAGGTCATGAAAGCCCGTTATAATTCGGAAATTTCAAACACAACTTTATAATAAAAGCAGATTTACAAAAGCCATTTCGCGAACAACTGGACATAGGCAATGAATTGGCATTCATTGCACATTTGGCACATAAAATAGTATGTTTATTCGACGCCGGAACGTTTGGAACTTAATAAACTGTCACATAATATCGTAGTGTCGAAGAGAACACACATAATCGACCTACGAACACATAGCCTAACGGACACGATAATAATGGCCTAATATTGACCGGGCCGGGGGGTGTCCTTTTGTTGGCAGTCCTAGACTGTAATATAGGAGTAGTAAATAAAATCAAATCAAATCAAAATATTTATTTCGGACAACTAATGTAAGATCCATATAAAAACATTAAAAAGACAACATTACAAAAAAATTATATCATCATGAGCACCTCCAATCGTAAATACTCTTTGGCAAAATTCTCAGCTAACTAAAATTTAATAAAATAAAATAAAAAAAGCTTTTATTTCCTTTACACAAATTACATATTACAAATAACATAAGGATTATATAGCTATTTGTTATGTGTAGGGACCGCCTATGGCGTTGAAAGCCTCCTCCAGAGTTTCCATTTTTGCCTGTCTCTAGCCGTTCTATACCATAGTTTTCCAGCCAAAAAAAAATTAACTAAAAGTTATAGGCCAAAAAAAAATTTTGATAATATACTGTTTTTTTTAATGGTTAGTTTTTAGCATAGACGAATAATCACAAGGTTTAGTAAGTATATTCATAAATTCTGAAGTACAAAATATAAAAAAGTTAAAGTTTTATTTCTCACTGTTGTACAGTACCTACACATCTATTTTTGCTCCTATTTGAACAAACAAGTACTTAATTAAAGGAAGAGTATTATAATAATCACCGTATCATAAAATTTAATTTTGTAATATATTATAAAAAATATAGTATTAGAGTACCATATTT
The DNA here is from genome assembly GCA_932526365.1 of Lobophora halterata. NCBI lineage: Eukaryota > Metazoa > Arthropoda > Insecta > Lepidoptera > Geometridae > Lobophora > Lobophora halterata. The sequence goes on from OW052012.1 coordinate 9,572,034, forward strand.
TTTTTTAATAATACACAAATGGGCTTACAAGTCAAAGCGCCCAAGTGTTAATTGCTATGTTGTTTTCACTGACAATTTAGTGCACGAAAGGGGCTGTACTCTTCGAGGCGCACTTGAAATCCTTTTACTACACTGGTTCGAAAGCACTAGTGATACGATAAGAAGAACTGACAATTAAACTACACGGGTTAATTTAGTTCACCCACATTGTTTTTGTTTTTAAAGAAGCGAAAAGCTAACAATACCCGCCCCTTACGGTTATCTAGAGTAATAAAATTAATGATAAAGATTTAGGTATTTACCTACCTACGCTAACAATAGTGCATTAAGAGAAAGCAGGAAATCTTAAATGCGATCTGTGGAATGAGGCAGTTAAATTAATAATTACTGTGGCCTTGCTTTCGTGCGGAATAGGCCCTTATTTGTTTTATTAGGCACTTAGTTTCAGGTTAAATTGTTAAAGGAGTCGATTTTAAAACGGAAACTAGGATATTAATTGTTAGCCTAAACATTTTTGAAGTAAAAAATATGAGCAAATTTTTTCTTGGGGAGTTTATTGGACCAACGCACGGATAACACAGGTAACACGACATAACTCCTTCAGGTAAAGTTGGCTGGAATATTACTAAATGCGGTGGTTTTTTTTTTTCTTTCGAAGAACCTAAGTTCTTCGGTTTTGGCTTCACATCAAAGGTATATAGCCAGTGTCAAGTAATTGGAGAGATTATTTTGTCATAAGTCAGAGTCGATAAGTCAAGTCATGCCCCTGTAAAGTAGTGGTGGTTGCGACTTTACTAGAGGCTTCTATGGAGTTTTAGAGGCAACACGAAAAGTCACGTTTTACAGCATTACACTATTCACCATCACTCATACACGTTCACGAGCACTTAATGGATAAAAAACCACCGTTTTTACACTTAAACACTCAAAGTTATACAAGTTTTGTCAATTAATTTAATGCCGCCAATGCGCCATCTTTCATGTTACCGCCAAAAACCCCTTTTATATTTTTATTATTTTACTTTTTTTTTTATATAGGTAGTAATTACTTAATCCTTATAACTAATAGATAATACCTATATAGGTAGTAATTACTTAATCCTTATAACTAATAGAAACGAAGAAGCATTAGAAATAAGATAAAAAGAATCAGGGTCCTGCTAAATTTAACTCACTATCCACCAATTATGTCGTTCAGTGGCGATAACTAATTGACAAAGAGTCGTGTTCTGTCATTTATTTTGATCTTGGACAATCTCGTTTAAAACTTAATTAATGGCGATATTAATTGCTGTTAACAAAGTTGCAAAATTGCGATGGAAATAAATCATTCGTCTTTGAAACTTTAATGGGACTTAAATATCGAAATACAAGACCGTCAATAGAATAAAATGCAGACTTTTTAGATTGTTTATGAATACTTTTAAGAAATAAATAGGTTGGGATTTTTTAAACATATAATTTAAAAACATACATTTAGTACATTTATCTCATCACCATCATCCTCAGTCCGTATCCGTATCCGTATCGTAACTGCTGGACAAAAGCCTCCTCCATTAATTAATGACAATCGTCTGCACTGCGCGGTTCCATAAGTATAAGTGCATCGGAAATAGGCCAGTTCACTAATAAGTTACATCAGCTCTGAAAACTTTCGTATAAAAGAAAGACGAAAAAAAAATTGGCAACACTATTCCTTTTTAATAAAAAAAACATATGATCTTACACTATTATAATATCTTATATTTTATATAAATTTATTGTCACAATATTTGCTTACAAAAATATAATCAAACAGATCTGTTGCGTGTAAACTAAGTACATCAAGTTTTAGTGAGTGGTTCGAAGTTAGTTACCAGACTCGCTAGTTAATTTTCGAAGGAAAAAAGTAAATCCGAAAAAAAATTGTTTTATTCATTATATGTACATAATTCGTATTAGTCAGCTGGTTTTGTCGACAGCACGAAACACGTTATTGTAAAATATTCGCTTATTATTTCATAAGCAAATCTTTATCTTGAGAAAGGTCCTATTACTAAACCACTATGCCAAGTTTTTACTCTGGTTTCTAGTTAACAGTTTTCTGGGCATGTTGATCCCGCTGGGTATTATTGAGGATGGCCTTAATTTTTTTAAGTTTGACAAACAGAGAGGGTAAGATAGGGTAAGCAGTGATTCGTATGCTGGTAGTAATGAACGCGACGATTCCGACGCGAATGAATGTTTGAGACAAAAGTGGAATAGAGACGGTATTATGAATAACAAAACTCTTTATACACTGTGGTTTAAAAAAAAGTTAGTGCGAGGAGCCTCTTCGAGGCACACTTGAAATCCTTTCACCACACTGGTTCGAAAGAACTATTGACACTATAAGAAGAAGGTTAAAAAAAGTGATCCTTTGCTCTCTATGGTTTAGAAGTAGAGTTATTTCATTATTATAAACAAGCTGACTTTGTTTGCGTTGAGTTAGAGAGAGAAAGAAATTTTGATATCTTTCTTTCAAATTTATTAAAATTCATTTCTTAGAACTCACTTTTGGCTCTAGAAGAACACGTCCTCCAAGTTTCAAGCCTCTACATCCAGTGGGTTGGCCTGTATGTTGTCTGTCAGTCAGTCAGTCAGGGCCAAGCTTTTCAAAACTTTTTAATTACCCTTATACTCTGTGGTTAAATCTCTGGAGTCTATGGTCTTGCAGTGGAGATTAATTTGTACTTAGACACAAGTTTTGGCAAAGTACAAGTTTGTAGAGCAAGTAGGAAGTAGGGCGAAAGGACGTAGTGTACCTATATTGGAAATATGATCCATCTTACAATAATCTGTATGTCATTACTATAAAAATAACTCACTAAATAATATACTACCTTTTCTTATAGCGAAAAGTTTCTTTAACAAGTGTACATTCAGATATACATCTTTTTGATGTGAACTTGAGAATTAGGGTGCATTGGACTGCCACGCCCGGTGTCGCGGGTTCGATTCCCACTCCAAGACAAGCATTTGTGTGATGAACATCGGTGTTTGTCTCGAGTCTGGGTGTTGTATCCTATGTATGTATTACAAAAAAAAAAACTACATAAGTATTTTATTAGTTATCTGGTTCCCAAAGTACAAGCTCTGCTTAGTTTGGGGCTAGAGGGTGTTGTGTGAAATATTCAAAATATTTAATTTTTATACCAAAAATAACCATTCCGCCGCATCCAGTTCTGCGATGACATCTCTGGCGTGAAGCCCGTCCATTACCTCCTATCGCCACTTCGTTAGCCCAACACATTCTATCTGCCACTCGTTTAGCCTTTAACGACCATTATTCCGTGTACTTACTCGTATTCTTCCTACAAAATACACTGACTATGCAAAAAACGGGCGAAGAAAGGCCTCGTTTATGGAGACACGGGGCGCGTGGTGCCTTGTTCTGCAAGTAATTTAAACATAGAGGAATGTGCAAAATCGTTCACGCTTTGAACATCGGTGTGTGTCCTGTTTGTGTTTTTATGTATTCTTTGTACGTATTTACAAAAAAAAAGTAGGTATAGGTATTTAAGTATTCTATCAATCATCTGGTCAACAAGCTCTCTTTAGTTTATAACGTTGTGTGAAATTTAGGGTAAACCCACCTATTATTGGCACCTCGCCTATTATTGGCACCCTAGAGTTTAATGCGAAAAAACTTTTAAAAGCATACTGAAATTGAATAATCTATAAATTTCCTTGTGTTTTCGCATTAAATTTTAGGGTGCCATTAATAGGCGAGGTGCCAATATTAGGTTGGTTTACCTTATTATTTATTTATTTATTGTCCACCAATGGAGGGACAGCAAGAATACTACATTTTTAACATTATAGTGACCGGCGATGCTTCTCTATGAACGAGGCCTTACTTCTCAACTGCGTTAGGAGTTCTTCAATTGTTTGACTGTCCAATAGTCATTGCGGTCCAATATCTATTCGATATTCCAACCTCAAGCTGTAGCTTGCCAACCACATATTGAGTCAAATAAGCTCCTTATTTATTCAGCTTAAAGTCCACATTCAATTTCAATGTATCATTTTATTTTTGGTAGTGAATACCACCCGCATGGCGATGGCGTTTGATAGGAAAACTCCTTTACAGAATACTCCTTGTTATTTCAATAAGTACGGTCAGCATCAAAAGTCGATGACCACATTCAGATGTTCCAAATTGCTATAGGTACACCATATGATATTTTTTGACAATGTGGTAAACCATTTTGAACTTTAATAATGTTCATTCAATACTAGCGCTTGTCGCTATCGCTTGTTGAGCGATTTAGATATAAAACGAAAATCTGTTGTCATCTACTTTTGATGCTGACTGTACCTACTATTTTGCTAGGACTACATATTTACATACATTGCCTCCGAGAAACACCAAGGCCGTTATAACGGTTTCCCATTTTCTATATCCACTAGATATGGCAGTTCCACTCTTTATATCTTTAAGGTCTAATAACACCTTGTCAGTCCAACACATTAGAAGAATAAGGGCCGATATACACGGACTGCTTGAAGTAGTCAGGATGAATTGCTTCAAGCTGCGACTGCATAGTTAACTACAGTCTTCTACGTACACACATACCTACACGAAACCGCTCGAGCAGTTGCAACTGATTCGAGCAGTTATCAATGGCAGCTTCAAGCTGTTGTCTATAACTGCAAGAGCGGTACGTATATGTTGATCAATGGCGTTCCATGTATATCGGCCCTAAGTGTCTTATGAACAACGGTTTTCATGTTCTAAAATCAAGTGTCACTAGATCCTTCCGTATCGCCAGCAATATGGCAAAATAGCAATGGTAGTGGGCGTTTGTACTCCTGACGATACGATTTTATGGGATGTTCGCCATTAAGATAACTCGGCACCTGTTTACAGAGGTTACACACGAATATCTGCCAATAAAACTATTTTAGTGAACGATAAAATGTTATAACCTTTTTAGATTTAAACATTGAGGATTGGCTTGGAAAGCCGTTGGGACGAAAGAAATTAATAACACATTTTTATTCAAGAAAGGAAAAAAAAAAGATTTTTCTGTGATGATAATAACTGACGCACTGTAGCTGAAGCATGAACTTTTGCGTTGAAGTTAACGCACAGTCTTCTCTGTGACGGATGCGATACGTTAACGTCAACGCAATAGTTCATGCTTGAGCTACCAACCTATTAGACATAAGTATAAATCAATCAATATATAATAAAAAGGTTAAACCTGACTGGCTGACTGACTGACAGACAACGTACAGGCCAAATCACAGAAAGTAGAGACTTGAAATTTATGGATGTATGCTTCAAGAGCTAATTGTTGCGTACTTCAATTCAATTCAATTCAATTTATTTATTAAACAAAACATTTCACTTAGGTCAGTAATCGGTGACCCCACACTAGGCTCTTGGCCTGTATCGTGAAACTTAAAAAGAAATTTAGAAAATACGTAAACGAAGTTGCGGGCGTCATCTAGTTAGTCATATCACAGAGTACTAATATATACACAAGTCATCTATGAAATGAGTCTCGCCCCTCAGACATATTTTCAGGACATTTTCAGTGCAGGATAGTTCATACCGTAACCCATCAATTTGCCGTTACATGACTCACCAAAGTGGTAAAAAAGTAACATTATTAAATAAAACAAACTTAGTGTCTGTCCATCCGTCTGTCACACACATTTTTCTCTATTTTGCAATCGACTTCATAAACACTTTTTTTATGTTTGAAAAATTAATTTTTAATTGAAAGGACATACTTTCAGATTGGTCCTATAGAAATTTCATGAAAATCGGTTGAGTACTTTGATTTTGAATTCAAATAATTGAAAAAAAAAATATTGAAGTGAACAAAAGTGCGTATTTTACTTCCTTACTTTTCAGTGGTGCCTACGGCCACTAGAACAGTCCGATTGAAGTCCGTTGCTGTATGTTTTTGTTAAACCTTGATTGAGAAAAAAATAAATAGAGGAAAATCGTTCCTTCTCGACCCTTTCGAACCTTCTGGACAGCCAGTCACGATAAAGCCACAGAATACATCAGTACGAGCAGTAATAAAACTCCCGTACAAACAAACGGCCACGCACTTTATTTATACTGTGCAGAGCAGTAGGCTTTATTAATTGAGTTCCATTGACTCGCCTGTCGTAAATGCACTGTTTATTAGCCATGAATGTAATAAATATTCGTGCTTTGTTTATTGTAGCCGAGTAACTAGAACCTATTTAGTTAAATAAATAAATAATAGGTAAATATATATTTTGCACATATCACACAATGCTATGTGTGATATGCCCCATATATATAGCCCCAAACTAAGCAGAGCTTGTACTATGGGTACCAGATAGAATACTTACCGACTTTTTTTGTAAATACATATAATGAATACATAAACAGAAAGACTAGAGATGTAACCTACCTTCCCAATAATGCAATAGAAAATTACTGAAACTAACTTTTGAAGTTAGAATTATTTAGGAAAATAATTCCTTATTTTTCAAGTAAACCCGAGAGCCAGTATCTCGCCGACTTAATACTAACCAGTCTAAAGCCTCAACACTAGGTTGACGAGAAAACAATCGTTCTGTCAGTTGAAATGAATTGCCGGAACATTTGCCATAGAAGTGCGAATTTTCATTAATACTCGTGTATATCTTAGTACTTTGTGTCAGGTACACAACCTTTTTATTATTACCAGACTGCGAAGAAAGAGAGTAATATTTTTGATGAGTTAAAGTTAGGATCAACTGAGCTAAATGCTTCAATGTTGGACTATTGCGTCTTTTTGAAAAAACTATCAAAAGTACAGCAAAATGTTTTATTATGTTTATATTCAATAAATTCACAGACCCAGTTTTTAGTAATTTAAAAAATTCCTTAAAGCCTATTGACGCATTTACTTTAGTTGACTATACCTTTTTTCGTATTAATTTTCTAACATGGTAGCTGTATGTTAGTGTAATTCACGTCAAAAAGTTTTACGCACGGTCTCTATGAATTTTAGTAACTTCGGGTCATTTTAGTATTCTTGAAATATTTCGCTATACAGACATTTGTTTTCGCAGTGGCACACCCTATAATCGCTCTAATTTGATATTTTCATCTTAACAGCCCATTTATCAGTGTCTGTCTAATTTTATGGGATGTAAATGGAATTCAAATTATTCAACGAGCTTCGTTTATTTTGCGGACAAATTAAAATTGATTTATTATAAGTGTGATTATGCTAATTGTCGCCTGAAGCAAACACCGATGATTCGTGTACATAAGTCATTGTAGGTATAAGTGCTCAGTGGGCGAACAAGTGAGGGACAACATAAAAACTCATAAATCAATCTATTATCGTGAAATGATTGAGAAGCGATGTGTATATGAATGACAGCAATGATAATCAAGCTAGTACGCGAATTTTGTAGACTTTTGCGATTATACACAAAATAGAGTAACGTCAAGATGTAGAATAGAGAAAGGTGAGCGCAATAAACAACCGTAACTATAATAAATAAAATATTTTGGACACTTTCACACAATGCCATCTAGCCCCAAACCAAGCAGAGCTTGATAGAATACTTATATACCTTTTTTTGTAAATACATACATAGAATAAATAGAAAACACCCAGACTCAGGACAAACAACGGTGTTCGTCACACAAATGTATGTCCCGAAGCGGGAATCAAACCCACGACACTCGGCGTAGCAGTCCACAATCTAACAATCTAATGAAATATAGTTAATAGATCAATGTATTACAGCATAAGCTAACTGCTACAATCTATTACAAAAAATGTTTTATAGGCAGCTCAACTGCTCCAATTCGATACCCGATGGCAGCGTACCGAGGATACTGGCTGCATTGCCTCTTTGTATTGCTAGGCTTATTCTTTGACAGAGATAGCTGCCAGCCCTCTAATCACGAGTTGCTTCGACCAGACGCTCTAACAAAATTTTGAGAACGTGGAAGGATATATTAGATTATAACTAATTTATCCAAATGACCAATTTACCCAATTTGGAACCTTTTTATTTGAATGTTACAGCAACGAATCAACGTGAATCAATGACTTTAGTTTTTTTTTACTAGACTCTACTTTAAGGAAATAATATTTATCCATCTATCATTATCATAATCAGCTTATAAGAAGTCCACTGCTGGGACTTTTGACTAGAAGAGCAAATGGATCCACTACACGGTGTATTATATAGGATATCTGTTGTTGGTGATTCTTTACGATGTTCCTCATAATACACATTATGACGGTAAGTACCAGTTACCTACTCTATAATAAATAGCTCTGAATATGAGTCAACAAAACACTAAATCCTAAATACCATTTTACTCAGAACACAAATCTTTCGCAACAATACAATCCTCTAATTTGGCTGGCGCCGCCGCGCCGCTCTAGGATGCCGTGTAACCCGATAAGAAATTGAAGTGTTGGTTTGTTAGAGTATTGTAAACTGAATAATGAATTCATTTTGATTTACATACATCGATGTTCGGTAACAAAACTCGAATGATGATTTTAATATCCAAACAAACTAACTTCATTGTTTGTTCAGTCAACGCATTAGTTTAAGAAGTTGAATCACGCTGAAAGTACTAGATGGGTTTCGGCGAAATTTGCAATCAATTAGCGTGAAATCTGTCCAATAATGTGTAAGCTAACGAGCGAGCTCGAAAAGCGCTTATTGATCCATGCTCGAGAGTAAAAAATAGCTCGGTTTCGGCCCTAGCAAATATAGGTAATATTTATTGCTGGCTGGTTTGTGGCTGCCTTCTTAGTTTCCGACCAAGTCGCTGACACATTCGTGATAAAGGAATAAAGGACAATCAAATCAAGTTAGCAGTAGCTCTTAATTACGTAACCTACTATAATAACTAGGATAAACACTTTTGGTGAGTCAGGTCGTGGTCAACCTAAAATGGACTTGTCACCAGCTATTTACCTCCTCAGAAGTCAGATATAAATATGTCATGTTAATACAGTAACAAAGACAATATCACTTAGAACTGCATGCCGTAGAAATCAAACAATGACCTAATTGGAAGTCACTTTAGATTAGCTTTAAATGGAGTCTTCGTAGATAAATGAACCATGTCAAATATCCAAAGGAAGTGTACTTTCACGAGAAGGCTATAAGAGCCTCAATATCTCGGAATCATGCCAGTACAATATGGATATGATTCCGTTACGGCCTAAATCTCACTATCTGTATTTTTATAATGCAAAGTATACATTGATCCATCATGTTTCATTTGATACCTGGTTAGGAAAATCGTTAGAGGATGGGTAGACTGACCTGGCTGGTTCTCTGAGCAGGTGTCTTGGCGCGCTTGGTGTTGGATGGCGTCGTAGGTTCGCTCGCGATAATCCTTTCCACTCTAGATGATTTTGATGATTTTGATGGTGTTGACGCGCTACGGAACTCGGCGAAGGGGTTTGCGCGGTACGCGGCTGATTTTCATTCGTTTTGGTGATTTTCGAGGAGAATCGTATGAATGACGTCTCGACTCGTTCGCGGCAAGTTTCCAAGAGAGTGGTGTGTCGTTTTAGTCTACCCTCAAGGAATGGGATGATAGGTAGGTAGATATAGGAAATGTTGAGGGTACAAGTTATAAAAAGTTTGACGTATGAATTGTCAGTGTCAACAAACATGTTAGTGCTGTCTTTACGAAACAATACCTATTGTTATCTTATTGGAAGGTAGAGTCAGTATCAAATGGAAATAGTACTAATAGGTTCTAATTCCAAAGCGACATTTTATTTTCAACTATGAACAATTCCTGGCCCCGTTGAAAAGTATGACAAAAATTGGGTATAGTTTAAGAACTGGAAAAACACAAAGGCATTTTGAAAAGAAGAAAAAAGAAAGAAAGAAAAAGGCCTTTTCTTACCTCGATACCAAGCTGTCGGTCAAGCCGCGGGCAACAGCTATAGTTAATAAGAATTTTAAGTCTTTATCAACAGTAGGTATACCTACCAATCAGTTTGGTGCTCGTTAGGCTAAATTAATTGCGCTAGAAACTGATGCAAATTATTCTGAATCGGCCTTGTTTGACTACAAAAGTCGAAGAGTTGGTGCGATGAAGAAGCTGTGGATTTGTGTGCTGGTCTGCCTGGCTCATGTGGCTCGGTTGGACGGGTATATTGTTGGAGCTGGATGTAAGTTGGTCAGTTGGTCATAACTTGCGGTTCAGAGAACAATAGAACTGATGGACGAGAAAGTTAAGATAAGAATTAAGATAAGCAGATAAATTGCCATTCAGAGTCTTCACTGAATCTGATCCTTAATACTGGCAACATCTTATCAAGAAGTTTTTTTTAGTGTAAAAATACATCAAATAACTAAAATTTTACGGTTTTATACCTTCATCCGTGGCCCAGGTGGCCCTAAAGAAACTATTTATCACAGGGTTGCAAACTTTTTTGCAGTGGATGAGAACGACCCTCTGAAACAGATAGTTATAGAACTTAACCTTGTATTTAATTTAAATTTTTCAATGATACATTTTAGATTTACTCTCCGTATTTTAGTAAGTATTAATACATTCCCAAAACAATTAAATTATTAGGTCCTACTGTTTTAGCTGAGTAAAGTTTTTGTACTAGGTATTGATATTTGTATGTTATAAGCACGATGTGGTAATTTATGATTGCAATTACATGTTATTAAGTAATTCTATACCTAGATAAGAAATGCACAACACAATGTAAATTATGTTTATGACACAATAATGAAATAAATTGAAAAAAAACAAATAATCCTCAGTCGCTTCCTTTTTTTTTTTACGATGGGAAAGTGCTATTACGCATACCCTTTAGCCAGGGCGGGCCAAAGGGTTATGTCGGGCTCACCACACAGGGCATACCGACTAAAAACCCATTGATATTCCTTCAATCACCGCAGTGCCAATGCGTCGTCAAACCACTCGTCATCGGACGAGAGGTTTGACATCGCATCAGCACTAGACAGGGTCACGGGGTCCCGATCGGATTCGACCGCGGCCCTGTCGGTGATTGTCCGCCTAAGGCGGACCGCCCGCTCACCCGTAGGGTGCAAGGGATGTCCCTGAATATTAAGGACATCCCCCGGCGTAGAAGGCCTGTGCAATGCTGGGCTGGGGCTCTCCGCACCCAAGCCCAGCTGGCCTCCATCGAGCGGAAGAAGACGGCGGAATTCCTGCCGTCTCCTTCCGGTCCTCCGCCGGCGAAGTGGATCAGCCTGAGGGTCTTCCCTGCCTTTCCCTGGCCTGCTCTCTGGCAAACTGGATTTCCTGAGGGGCCAGCCGATACCCCTCAGCCCGTTTTATCTCCCTGTACTGGTACAGCCCTGCCAGTACTTCAGCCTCTTTGTCCCATGGTAGGGATCCTGCAATGGCGCAGGCTGCTCCGTGCGATATAGTACGGTACCCCCGTATTGCTCTGACTGCCATAATCCTTTGAGGTTTCCACAGAAGCCTCCGATTACTGGCTGTCAGAGCGTCTGCCCAAACTGGTGCGCCATACAGCGCCATGGAGCGTGTGACTCCCACAAATAGACGGCGACAGTAAGCGCTCGGTCCTCCCAAGTTCGGTAGGAGACGAGCGAGGGATCCCGCAGTACTCTGTATCTTGGGGGTCAAAAGCTGAAAGTGGTCAGAAAATTTCCAACCACTGTCCAGAGTGAGCCCCTAGTACTTCATACGGTTCGAGAGCTTCACCCGAACACCATCCACCATGATGTAGGCGCCAGCTGGTGGTCTTCCTCTCCTACCGTGAAAGAGGAGGGCCTCAGTCTTGCTCACGGCCACTTTCAACCCAAGTGAGCGAATGCGCTCTATGAGGAGGCTGGAGCCCACCGAAGCCAGATGAGCAACCTCGGTGTAACTGCTTCCCCGTGCAATGAAGAGAGTGTCATCTGCATAGCAGATAACATTGGTTCGAGGAAGTAGTTCACCCCGCAGAAATCATCAGTCGCTTCCTAGCCTAACCTGCTGCAAGCCGCAAGCTGATGTATGACGATGTCCGATGTAGTCGATTCATCTCCATAATCACCTTCACAGTAAACGTCCGCTTCGCACAAATGCTGTACACCGACAGCAAATACCAGGTCCTGAGAGAAGACATGATTAAAGCCAACAGCAGGAACTTGGTGTACCACTGCCGAGCTGATAAGAGCGACTGCGACGCCGCGCTGGCCAAGATGCGGTATAAGGCCAGCAAGCATTTTTATGCGCTGGCCAAAGCTGTGGTGGACTATGTCAAGAACAAACGACAAGCTAGACCCACGGGCTATGTTGGTATGAACCTTTACTACAAGTATACATTACAAATTTTCCAAGCTTGCGTTTGGTCTTTCTATCATCAGGGCGTAATTTGGAAGTGTAGTTAAAGTAGAGTTCGCGTCAGGATCGTGAAGAAATAATAAAGATTTTACAAAAACATACTAAAACTGACTTCAACTAGTCTGTTTTAGTGACCGTAAATACCACTGAATAGTTACAGGGAAGCATAAATACGCAATTTAATTTGCTTGGTGACGTAATTTTTTGAGTTAAATTACTAAACCGATTTGCATGATACTATGGGACCAATCTGGAATATAATCCTTTCAAATAAAAGAACATTTTTTAATCGTTTCTAAAATGACGAAGTTCTGAGGTATCAAACATTAAAAAAAACGAATTGAGAATCCCCTCTTTTATTCATCCATCTTGAGTCTAGATCGCATCTAGAGTATAAATGGATACTAACAAAGAGTCGTCTAGCAAGGTCTAGAAGTCTACATTTAGGATGGATGGTTGCTCTAGCATAGCTATAGCAGTTCTATTATTTCAGGAACAGCAACGTTTTGTCAAGACAACATCTGCGTGCCCGATACGGACCCCCCGATAGTGTTCGGCGGGTGTTACTCGCTAGTCTCCTGCGGTGGAAACCAATCCTGGCACCTGGACCCGGTGGTCTATAAGAAGAAGGGCAGATTCTCCTGATTAACATTCCTCGAATAAATATCACTCCATAACTTGTTTTTTTTTTTATCAATCGACTTAAAAAGAAGTACCTAGGTGGTTCTCAATTCGGTTGAATTTTTTTATTTATTTTTTAATGTGTGTTACATCAGAACTTTGTCAGAAAAACCGATTAGACTTTTTAGAAAATTCATGAAAATCGATTTAGTACTTTGTATTTCAAATCCAAATAACTGAAAAAATACGTCATCTAAGTAAACGAAATTGCATATTTTGCTTCCCTGTGACTATAGTTGTGGTTACGGTCACTATAATATTATATATCTAATATATCCAATTGAAATGAATCCTCATTTCTACAGAGTAAAGTAGTCCTTTTCTCTATCAAAAATAATATTCCAAGACTTCCAACGTTACTAAAATCGTAACCTTCGAAAGGCAACAAAGATTCTCATAACTTGTACGTTTATCTGTAAGTTCCTTAATACAATAAAGAGTTTTCATTCATTCTCAAACCTCGACACTCACATGCATTTCCTGAATGAACTTCAGTCGATCGAACAAAATCGAACAAAAGCAAAAAGACAATCATTGCCCACCTGTTGCATTGTGCAATAACAATGCCTATATTGTTACACTATCTGATACGAATAGCGGACAAATGCGCTTTAAAAGACTCGTTTAGGGCCGATCGGGGCTCAGTTGCAGACAATGGTATTGGAGCCATGGAGGTCATAGCGTTTGTGGTGATCCTGGGCTGTGTTGCTGCTGAAATTAGGGATAGTGTCATGATGAACAAGTGAGTATTCAATATAATTAAAGATACCCATAACTTAATTCCTCCACAAGCAGTGTCCAAAAGGTACAAGTACCGTAAACTTAGTGTAAGCACTATACATTAATTTTAAAAATGTCCTCATAAGTACGTGATTACCCTTCTTAACGAATATGGTATACTTATTACCAAATATCTCTAATGTCTTCACCTATAATTGCACTGGCACTTGGTCTGAGCTATGTATCATGTAACCAAAAAAATGTATTAGTGTATACTGTGTTGGTGATCAATAAATAAAATAAAATAAAATATCAAGTTTCTACGTTCAGTAGTTTGGTCTGTGCATCGTCTATCAGTCAGACAGGACAAATCTTTATTTGTATAGATTAGTTAACCCGCAACTTCGTTTGCGTTCCTGGATATATGTGCAATGTTCTAGCGTTAGCGTTTAGCGTTCTAGCAATCTAAAACAGATTGACAAATGGAAAATGGTCAAAAAATGTGTATTTCATTATCTAATTCCAGACTTACAAAGGTGAAACCAGTAGGGGGTCACCTGAGCCACAAATTCCTTGCCCTGACTGAGATCCCCCCGCCCCGCGCGCCGCACGACCCCTCTGGTCGACGGCATATGGAGGATGGAGACTGTACCCATCGACCAGGGGGGGTCGACGTCGTCGAGGGGGCCAAAATCAACATCTTTGGAGAGGATTATCAGGACGGAATCGCAAAGACTGTGGCGACTATTGTCTACCCTGATCATATCGACCGTAAGTTATTTTACCACGTTTTTAATAAGGCCCAGAAAAAACTGGGGTTTGGACAAAACCGTTTTTCTAATCTTCTTCGCTTATGTTAAGCACATCAAAACTAAAAATATACTTAAACATGTCGTGAGGTTGCAGTAACAAATTCATCGCAGATAAATTTATTTCAACCAGAGACTTATGCCATAGTATTTTAGGTCTAGAGGTAAGTAAATATGACCAGGAGATCTAAACTATTTTCGAAATTTAGTAACGATTACAATAAAATAGTTCTAGCTTACGTTATTTAATAGTAGGTACAAGAAAATAGATTATCGGTTACTATAATTAGTCTTGTATCCCATTTTTTTTTCTCCGTGTGGGCAGAAAGCTTGAACATAATATTGTTACAGACAAACATTTCGAGGTGACAAGTCAAGTGCCATACCTAACCCTTGGTGTCATCAACGCCATCGGCTACCACCCTACCACGGAACAAGGAGACCATCCACCCGAATGTGAGAAGATCTACCAAGACCATTTAGACAACCAGTATTCTGATGAAAACACAGACTATTCTGAGGAATCGCTGGAAATGGCCAGAATGCCTCTTTTCTCCAATTTGCCGTCGTTATCAGCGGAAGCCAGGTTGGGGCAAATGTATGATGATTTGGATATGTAGAGCAGGGTTTTTTGTATTTTTGTATGGAGGTCTTTTTAATAAAATATTAAAATAAGACAATGTTTTATTTTGCTAGCCAGAGATCCTCAATTTAGTACAAGTATCTTGAATTAGTGGCCATGTTTCCTCAAGAGATTTAAATAATTAACCTCAGAACTCTCTCTAACCACAGAAGGTTTGCTGGAAGAAAACTCTTATTAGGGTTAAGCTCGCCTTTGTACATGTCTTTTCTTTTATGATTTGTATTCTAATATGTTTGTGTGTACAATAAAGAATTACAGAATTACAGAATAATTACCTAAGGTCCAAAACCCACTACGACTTTTAACACCACTGAATAGTCACAGGGAAGCAAATTTCGTTTGCTTGGTAGACGTTATTTTATCAGTTATTCTGATTTCATAACCGAAGCAGCCGAAGACAGGGCGGGATGGCGCTCATTGGGAGAGGCCTATGTCCAGCAGTGGACTGCGATAGGCTGATGATGATGATGACCACGGTTTATAAACAACAAAGTAATATTTTTTTTTTATTTTACCGAATTGAGAACCTCTTCCTTTTTTGAAGTCGGTCGAAAAAGCAGTTAAAATGTTGAAGCTATTTACTGGTTTTGTTATACATAACAGTGCTACACTTGTACCACAGTACACAACTATGGTTTCCTATGCTACTATGGTGGATGGAAGGAAGTTTTATTTATTCTTATTAACTATATTATCTAATAACTTAGATTTACTGCCAACTTTCTAATTACAAAAAAGGAATATCTCTCCTTAACAAGAAAGTAAAAAAAAGGAAAAAATAGAGTTTTATTTTATATTATCCCTAATTTATTATCTTTCATTCTTATTATATACCTTATGTATAACTTATCAATAATTAGTAGTATTTAACAATTAAAGTATAATATTTAATAATAGCTAGGGTTTTACACCGGGCCGGTTTGCAGATTGAATTTATTTGGTAGCTTCACATCCTTGTCTTTGTCGTCAAAAATCTCTTCCGTATCATCATCATCGAAGTCCTCAATATCCAGAGGGTTCCTGAAAATCCAATAACATATCACTCACGTTATACTTTGCGAAAGTTTGCATACAAGGATGGCTGTATGGATATGTTTGCCATTCAACCACGCCAAAACTACTGAAATGTGGATATTTAAGAACCTGGAAAAATATTATGCTATTCATCGTTATACTACTCAGCCAGAACAGCAAACATTAGTTAGTGGTAAGTAAGTATGTATGTATGTACTTAAAATTTAATAAGGACTTGAATCAAATCAAGTAAAGTGAAAATATACTTACTTATTCCAATTGATTTTATGCCTCTTCCTGTAATTAAAATCATCGTTTTAGTAAATCAATAAAAAGTGCGGTCATAGTGAAAAATGTAGTGGTGAATTTATAGCTAAAATTTCGTTTAGGTATTAAGCTTCGATGACACATGGCGAGTTTAGAAGCTAGTGAATGAGCGAGTTAGCTTTCGGGAACGATTGTCAACAAGCAGCTTTTAAAAAACCAGGTGACGCTTAGCGAATTTACAAGCTACAAGCGAAATCGCTGGCTGTGTCGAGCCGTGTGTCATCGACGCTTTAGTGAAACGCACCTGTTAGTAGCTATATAGTCCTGGTCCATATACTCTTCAGACACTTCGACAGAGAGCGGCTGACCGCGATGGTCTTGTAGTATGCTGAAGTAGCGAGGAGGTTTCGTCACGGAGAAAAGTACCGCTGAGGAAATAAAACTTGTATTATAGGGCTGAATGTTTTTGAAGATGAATGGATGTTGTGCTTAATCGCGTTAAAACTACGGAACTGATTCAACTGAAATTAAGGAGGTATACATAGGTAGTGGATGAGCAAGAAGAGGACCTAAGATCTTATTATCCGGACACAAGCAGCCAGCTATAGTTAATAATTATCTGGATCCTTAAATTCAAGATCCCATTTATTTATTTTTTCTTATAAATTATGACTTAGAGCGGAACCACACTGCTCTACACTACTGGCATTTGGCACTTAATGCGTCCAAATCTGGTGCTGCGACACAAATGCCAGTACAAAATAGGTCATTAAAAGTTATGAAGTAGGTACTTACAATCGTCAACAGCTCTGATTTCCCTTAGAATTATTGATACAACTATAAAGACTAAATGTAGTTTTATTTCACACATCCTGCAGCTTATTATACTAATAGAACACCCCTTTTTTAGCTTGTACTTTTTTAAAATTCAATTTGGATTTTTATCTACTCATATTACTGCAATTAGCTAATAATAGTTTTTAAAATTGGTACAAGTAGAGTTTCACTGGTCGAAAATTATGAATAAAACTGGTAGAATGGGTTAGTTTTACAATGCCACGGAAAATATTTTTTTTTAATAATTTTGGAGCTTTCCGTAGTATGATCTGACGAGAAATGAGAAAGATCTAGCAGTCGAATGTGCAACCGATTGTAATATTCAACATTCCGTTTGTTCAGGCTATTTACAAATTAAGTAGTGTTTAGTCAAACTTACTCAAGTTTTCAAGCAATGTTACGTCGAATCACGTGTAGAAGGAATATAAAAAAGTTTTTCTCTTCCGGGCACGTTGAGAAAGGTTGTAATGAAAACTGTAACAGTACTTAGGTAAACTGCTAAATGTTATTAGACTAGCTGACACCCATTACTTCTTTTCTGTGCGAATTAACAAAACGAGATCTGACTGCAGGATCACCACTATGTCATCGAGTACCGAGTACACACATGCTAAAACCCTATTTTTTACAAAAATGTATGAATATGAGAATATATATCTGGGTGCCTATCAAAATGTGGCCGTTAGTATGTTGAATTAAATAATTTTATAATTATTTTTGGATAAAAAATGTCAGTCACGTGCTTTTTAAATAAAATATCAATATAAATAAGTTTTTTCTCTCTTCTCCTACAAAAGACATGAACGCGCTCATTGACCATGATGAAATCTGTTTTTCCGACACTCTACATTCTGTAATCTGTATTTCTTACTAGGCAAGTATGCTACATCCATGCTACATCCTGGACCACACACTCACATACCATCAGGTGATGTTATGATCAAAATCTCGCCTATTTCAAATAGTTAAAATAAAATGCAACGGGTTTTTTTTATATTCTCGAATTATACTAATACGCCTGCTGCATATTTCTTAGGTAAATCTAATATTGTCCCATTGTAAAGACATCAACGCGCTCTGCTCAGAGCGCGTTGATGTCTTTGCAATGGGACTTCTTCAATGAGTTATAAAGTCATACCATAGATTAATAACGGTGTATTTATAGAACACGAAGATACCTAGACAGTATCAAACCAAAATGGATTCGGAATACAGGGCAGAACATTTTTTAGACACCCTGTCAATAGAAATGATATATCTCTATTTTCAAATTATATTTGTTACTTTTTACGGTGTAGTTTTAATAACAATGAAAAAGCAGTCGTTTTAACATTATAATATTTATCGAACCTATTACTCACAAAGTGTAAATATTATCGGATGCCTGTAGATATGGATGGATAGATAGATACATAGATGTAAAGTTCAATTACTTTAAAACTACCTATTCGAATCAGTATCAGAAAGAAAAGAAAGAGAGAAAGAGCTATATTTATGAACTGAGAACACTCATGCTGATACCGTTTGCTACGGGCGGTAAAAATAAGGTGTTTAATTTTTAATTAAATAGTAGGTACCTACTAATATAATTAATTTTTTTTTATTTTACTACAATATTTTGTACGTATTAAAAAAACTAACCTACATCATTCATGTTATCAGTTAAAACATTTTGAAAACAAAAGTCTACTATTCTAATCTATTTTTGCATAGCTTACAGGTAAGGATTTAGGTTTATCACAAAGAAAAATAAATTCAATAAAACTCAAACTGCATTTATATATTACAGCCGCCTGATAATCTAAAATAACATACCTACAACTGTAAAGATATAATGTACTATCGCATAGAAAAACACAAGGACACGATTTAGGTTTAATCAAACAGAAAAAGAATTTGAATCTGTCCCAAAATTTATTCATACAGCCTTTATTCATACAGCCAGAATAACATAGTCATAACACAACTTTAAAATAAATCTAGATATAGTAGATCTATCTCCTATAGAAGAGGTTTCCCTCGCCGCCCCACAGTCGCCGCCCACCGTACCCAATAAGTTCCTGGCGCATTCCGTTATACTTCTTGAAGAAAAGCTTTTTCAGGATTCGCTTACGACGCTTGTCTTCCTTGAGGCAGGATTCCAACTTGTCCATGCATACATCCTCTCTGTAAAAATAAACATAACTTAAACCCGGTCTCACTAAATCCAACTAATACGACCACCTGAGCTTCATAGTTTTTCCATGGGGTGCGTACTGGAAAATTGTCTATGGACCTAATTCATATTGGAATCCAGTAATGGTATGACTAGCAAGACTTTGTTCAATTATCAAAGTCTAGTGAAGGAATGCTTTGTTTGTCCACATAAAGTGATGAAAAATAAATGTGATGTAAAGTGTGATAAATGATGTGTGATGTGAAATTTAATGTGATAAATATACCTAGTTAATTAATTATTAAAGGTCGTTTACATGTTAAAATTGTGTGAGAATGCAATCAATTTTATCTTTTATCGGTTCCAACTTTTATGGATCTTGTACTAAAAACGGTGTTACCAGCTTACTTCTACAAAAAGGCATACAAAAAATAGTTAAATAAATTATAGTTAGGTACAATACTAATTACCTGAAGATGTCAGTTTTAACTGAGTGCATACATATTAACTAATAATAATATTGCGAAAGTCTGCAAAGAATTAATGTGATTAAAGCGTGTCACAGACAGACGCGGCCTGCGGTGGCGGTCAGTTGGATGACTTGAGAGTTCTAGGAACGACATAGACACACGCGGCCTGGACGCGGTCACAGCGCGGCTTACCGCGGCCGCAAGTCATGCCCCCTCCGCCACCGCTTCTGTGTGAATGAGCGCGCGGACATGAGGCGGCCATTACGCGATCAGTTGTAAATATGTACAACAGGCCGCGTGTACCGCGTGAAATTATGCCTATAAACACTGAGTTATTTATTCAAACAGTGCAAAATTATACAGTTTTGTATGATACATCACATAAAGACTATAAAAACAACAGTAAAGCAGGAGCACAGAATTGAGAACAAAGCAGAAGCAAAAAATACCGCGTCTAATTTATCCTAATAACGTGCCTTCAAAATGATGGATGTCCATTTTTCTTTCTTCACTTTAGAGTAAAATTTTTTTATGATTTTTATTTTACCCTCTATTATCCAAACCCTTTTGAAGAATAAGTATAGGCATGTAGATCTTCTAAGTCAATTTACTCCATCATTTCGTCTTTAGTCCTCGTCAATGTGTTGTCAGTTAAAGAACGGAAAGGAAATAATGGATTGTGTTTTCTTTCATCTTCTTCAAGCGCCAATAAAAGCAATAAAACTTCGTTACGATTGGCCATTACTAACGTCCACTCGCAGGTGAGACTCGAGAGCCAATGTGCCGCCGTAGGTTAGAATGACAGCCACCGCGGCCGCGGCAGTGTATTGTTATCACAGTCAAGCAAGAAGGCAACAGCAGATCGCCACCGCAGGCCGCGTCTGTCTGGGACACGCTTAATTAATTTGACGCAACCTACGTCAAAATTATGTTATTCTGTGACAATACTGATAGACCAACTTACTTATAGTTCTGATCGAACAGCAGTTTGACGGGCTCCGTTTTGGTGAACTTGTCCGGCAGCCTGGCTCCCGGCGGCATCTTGGACAGCTCCTTCATGATGCCCATTATGGTGTTCTCCAGCTGAGCTAGCTTGGGTACCATCAGCCTTTTGATGACCTAAAGTGAACATTCCTCATGACATGACATGACAGGTTTCCTCACAATATTAAGGCCCAAAATCCCGCGCGTTGCTATCTCGTTCCCACATGTGTACATTTTTGAAGATATAAATTGACTGGGTATTATTATTTCCAGCGCTTTTGTTGCATATCAAAGCAAAAATATACCTACTAAGACATCTCGTGAGGTTGTAATAGTACCTAACTACCTAATTATAGTAATAAATTCACCGCTCCACTTTTTTGAAATTTATACTTCGTCAGTCAATTTATATCTTTAAAATATAAAATTTTGTGTAACAATTTGTTAACCCGAGAACAATTTTCACAAAAGCCGAGAGTCCCCCCCGTTGCACTAAGCTCGCAGCTCGCAGGCAGACACTTATGTAACTGACTAACTTAGTAATTTAAATCAACATAATACGGTGTCCCTCATTAATTATCTTTAAAACGAGTCCTCTTACTTTTCCACATTTGTTGCCAGATTTGCAAGGGGTCCTGAACCTTCTTCCGAGGTCCATCGTAGGCAGGTTCTGTATCTGGTTGATGACGTTGGATAATGAACCAGTAGCCGTCTTTTGAGCTGAAAAAGGCCATGAAGTTAAGGCGGATGGTAGAGATTGCAGTCTAAAAATTAACACCTGTACACTTGGATGATCAGTCCAAGTACTTAGGTAACGGTATTTGTGTGGCATATGTATGGCAGTGGAGCGGCATGCATTTTTAGACTGAAAGATCTCTATTTATTTCTTTGTCGTGTAATGTGCTTTGTTAGCCTTAAGGTTATAAAGTAAAAGATCTCTATCTAATTATTTGTCGGGTAAGCAAGTGTTGTTACACTCTTCAAGGTAACCCGAAAATGTGCTTTTTAAATAGCGTAATAATAATGTGCTTTGTAATTTTAAAAAGCCTAGATGGAGTAGGTAATACTTCTAAAGTAGTTTTTTTTCTCATTTTATTTTAATTTTATGGACTTACCCATTTTAGATTTCCTAGTTTTCCCCTGTCGGGCTATTTCAGGCTTAAACTCCTCTGAGTTTTTACATTGAGCTAGAGTTATGAAAGCTAAAGCGGTACTTGCAATTAAATATTTTTTCAAAATCATTTTTGCAACACATTCGTTAACTTCCGTAGCCGAAGTAGAAAAGGTAATTTTTGATTACGAACATATTGACAAAATAACGACCAACGATAGGTAGTAGGTAAGGTACCTACTTCCGTTCCATACAATGGAACACATTTCATAATAGGGCTCGTGTTTTCTTTCTGTTTGCTTGCTTACACTAGATTGTGCTTAGGTTCCTTGTAAATATTAAGTAGGTAGGTAAGTAAATTGGGTTAATTATGTAGGTACCACAAACAATCTTTATCAATATGTTAAGTAGGTACCTAGGTTACTAAATGACAACATTAGGCAGTTTCGCTAGGTACCTAATAAGGAAAAAGTAAAAATGATTTTATTTTTGCTACCTATCTTCCGTAATAACTAATAAGTCTGAACACTTGTGCGTGTTAATCTGCTGGATAATTATTATATCCATCGAAATTAATAGGTACTTTAGAAGTACGAGCATCAACCTTACGCTAACTGGCGTTTTCAGCCTTTACCCTACTTTCTGCCTGAACACCAATGACACTTTGCCAACTCTAGCTGTATGTCAATGTCAATTACAAGGAAAACGAAAAAAAAGTGTTGATGTTTCCAAAAAAATCTAACCTTTAATTGTATTTAATGCGATTTTTTTATGTAAATTATTGAAATATCTACATCATTTATGCCGTTTTCTGATAGCAGAGCAAGACTAGCTAAATGGAGAAAAACAATAAGCCAAATCCAATACAAAATAAGAATGATATGACGAATGGAATATGTACCGAAATACTCAACAATTTTCACGTAAATATAACAACTCTTGATTTATCTGCAAGAAACATTGTTAAACTTGACGATGCAGTTCCATTCCCGGCTAATTTATTGGAATTAAATCTCTCTAATAATAAGTTCGTCGAAGTTCCCGCCGTTATTTCAAACTTGAAAAAGTTGAAAAAGTTGGATCTCTCTCAAAATGCAATTGAGTACTTCGACGAAACACCAAAGTTTTGCCATACCTTGGAACAACTGGATCTTTCTAAAAACAACCTCCATGGACCTCCATACTGGATTTGGACTGAGAAACCAAAACACTTGACTCGGATAAATCTTAGCTTTAACACAAAGATTACAAATTCCTTTGTTAATGGCTACCTCGAAGAACTATTGCAGTATGAAACTCCACTGATAGAAATTGATTTAGTCTACTGTGGAATTATAAACACCGACCTCTTTGGAACATTTACAAAAGCAACATCAATCAATTTGGGTAATGATGAATACAATTATCATGGGGCGAACAAAGTGGGTGAAGTGCCTTGTAAGGGATTACAAAAATGCAGTAACATAAGAAGAATGAATCTGAGTAACACCAATGTCCACACAATAAACAGTAATATAAGTATGCTCAAGAATTTATGTGAACTCAATTTATCAAACAATTATTTATCTAGTCTACCAAATGAGTTTTGCAGTCTGATAAACTTAGAAGTATGTGTCCTATCACACAATAAACTGTTGTATTTACCAGAAGATATGTTCAAGATGACTAAGTTAGTAAGACTTAGTATAGACAGTAATGAACTATGTATGATCCCCGAAAGATTACTAGAATTACCTCACTTGAAAGCACTTGATCTATATGACAACTATCTGAACGAAATCTCAGAAAACTATTCTCATTTGATAGAGTTAGACCTGGCACAGAACTACCTGAATGAGCCAAATGATGTAGAATACTTCAAAATGAAGGATAAACTTAGATTGCTGCATGAAAAAAGGAGTGATGGAAGGTATTTTATTTTACATTTTTGAATACAGTGAAAGTGATGTTTAAGAATTAACAAGTTTTGACAAAAATATTTTCTATTTTTCAGTAAACCAGAACCTGGAATAGAAGATGATAAAGAATATGATTCAACCGACTCTGATAATGAAGAGTATTTAAAAACTGTGATGAATAGTATGGAGACAGAATTACAAGGTAAAATTCTAACAAAAATATTTTTCATTGTTTATACCTAGTTCTATATCAATATCTAAGCAGACTTTAAAGAAAGATAGTAATAAAAATTTAGATGACACCTATACAAATTAAATTATTAATATTTGGACCACTATCTAAGCAAGAAAAAAATAATGAAAAAATAGTAAAGTCTGTCATTTCAATTTCAGAATCACCACCACTGGATGATTGTTGCAGCTCTCCCGAAGATTGGGACTCAGACAGCCAATGGATTCCGTACAATATCAAATTCCCTGAGCCATCTCAACCCTGGATACACTTTATCAAACAAAAAATGGATGAAGGGAATTTCTGTCCCATTGATGCGCATGTAGTCTCCATCAGTGAAAAAGTTATGTATGAAAAGAAGCTCAATCCTCATTTTGAAGTTGAGTGTATAGGTCAATTTGATGATTACTCTAGTGATGAATCATGATGCTTACTAACCCAATGTCTGGCATTACAAAATAATGCTTCTACTTTAAAGGTAAGATCTAAGAGTGGTGTTATCCGGCTAATAACCAGGGCTTCAATTCTTAGTTTGAAATCCGAAAAAAATAAAATAATTTTCGTATCTGATAGTTTTTAATGTTTAAAATTTCCAATAATAAATATTCTAATTATAAATTTTTGCATGTTAATGTTTTCAATTATACAAATTCAAATGATGAATAAGGTAAGAC
The DNA here is from genome assembly GCA_932526365.1 of Lobophora halterata. Taxonomy (NCBI): domain Eukaryota; kingdom Metazoa; phylum Arthropoda; class Insecta; order Lepidoptera; family Geometridae; genus Lobophora; species Lobophora halterata. The sequence continues at coordinate 9,596,860 of OW052012.1, forward strand.
CCTATATGTAGATTTATTTATTCTTCGCATTTGGCTCCACACATATTAATGTATATTTAGCCAGTGTCAAGTTATATGTAGAATATTATGTGTATGTAATAGCTAAAGTTGCCACTTTTTGTCTTATTTGAAAGTACCTGTTTGAAAAAAATTGTTTTATTTCAATTGCATGCATGTAGTCAGCTTATAGTCACCGCGTTACTAACTGTGTCATCACATCGTCACAATACTATGACTGCACGACTCAGTTGGTAACGCGGTGACTCTTGTAGCTAAATCTGTTAGCTACAAAAATTGAGGTCAATTCAGATGATGCCAAAACTAAACTAATTAAATAAGTTTAGTTTAGTTAAATGACAGCACTAACATTTATGCCATTCTTTTTATTTAAGAATAAGATTAGGAAAACATTTATTTGCTTACACATGTATAACATTAAAAAGAAAACACATTACAAAGATAAGAAAGAGAAAAAAAAAGTGCAAACAAAAAGGAGAGTCACTCAGCATTTGCCTCAGAAGTAGGTCACTACTTCTGAGGGGCGCTGGTTTTCTATGACCCCTGAGGAAGTACGAGGATTGCGGCAGGAGACACGCAATTTGGATTCTATATATGTAACTATTTAAATATAATTTTAAAATTTACAGAGCAAAAGAGTTATCAGTTTATACCTATTAATTATAGAAATAAAAAAAAGAAAACTTTAGAATTACAAAACACAGATATACAAGACACAACTACAAAAATACAAAACACAGATACAAAAATACCTACAAAACACAGAAATACAAACATACAAAGCACAAAAATACAAAACAGATACCTACTTATACAAAACACGGAAATACAAAAAACACAGAACAGCTTTTTATGGAAGTGATATTTGATTATTTAACAGATGAGATGCACCTTTATAGATTTTTAAACGAGTAAATTATTCCAGCACTTCGTGGCAGCATATCGAAAACTGCCACGAAATGCAGCTGCTCTGTGCTGCGGACAAATTAAACGAGAGGCACATAACGATCAGAAAAACACATATTTCAATCATTATAAAAATCAACATTTTTAGTGCTGTCAAATTAGTAGATGGCGACAACTGAATTGACACCAATATCTGCAAACATTTGAAAATCCTACATAATGATGTGTAACCTACATAGTTTAGTAAATTAGATTTAATAATCATATTGATCATATATATTGACGAAACCGTGGCTTAGTTGGTAGTGTCCCTGCCTACGAAGCTCGGTGTTCCGGGTTCGATCCCCCGCCGGGGCAAATATTTGCGTGACGAACACAAATGCTTGTTCTCGGGTCTTGGATGTTGTGATGTCTTGTATGTGTCCATGCCACCTGCGACACAGGGAATCCTAGTGCAGGGGTGTGAGTGTGTAAATGTTTATATTCAATTACTAGCTGAACCCGCGTGCGACTTCGTCACCCGTGGAAGAATTGTTCATTGCCGATGTCGTTCAGGGCCGACTCTAGCCCATGTTGCGGAAATATAGATATTATTATAGTATAAATAGATGTTTGGGTTATGGTTCGGGCTAAAGTTGAGTTTGAAAATATTATCCGGCTAAACCTAAATTAATTTACAAAGAGATGTTATTGTTTATTTCTTTCATCTTTGGCTAGCTGTTAAGATTCTTATATCTGAAGTTAGATTTTTCATTTTATACAGCTTACCAGTTTAATCATAACATACATAAATATTTTACTTGTTAATCTTTTACTTTCCTAATTAAGACTAAAGGTTTGTGATTATTTTGTAAATGTAGCATAGATTTGTTTACATATATTAAATATCTAACAAGACTGAATAGTTAGATAATAAAAATCGCCATACCTTGTAACTTTATCTTTATTTTGTGTAAAACATAATTATAACTCAACAATCTTGTCTGTGTTTTTCAATGCCACTTTCATTTGCTTCAAAATTTCATTTTCAATACTATTTCTGTTTTCTCTTGTTACCTGAATTAAAAAATGTTATTATAATTAAATCTGTTGTATATTTACTTACATAAATGTGTTCCCGTAATAGGTACTTAGTTTACTGAATAGATAATCAATAAGGTTTAAAATATTATTTTCTGAGCGATGATTTTAAGCAATGTCAATATTAATTCGAGGTACTTACATTCCAAACTTTGTGGTTGTCTCTCAATTCTTGTATGAGGGGATCCCTCAAAGTAAGCGGTATTGTAGCCAACACCAAATAATTTAATGGTCTGACCAAAATGTCTTTAATTTTTGCCTTGAAATGTTGACTGAAAAACTCCATTTTGCCTATTTCATCAATAACAAGAATGTGTGTGTTGTTTGTCTGAAAAAAAGATACCTTGGTATTATAAGGACAAGCAGAAATACCTACCTATATTGAAGTAGGTATCTATTATAGAGAATCTTATTAATCTATAATTTTAAAAGTTTACCTTTTCCAAAGAGTTTAATGCTATCTCTTCAAACTCCTGGATCAAAACTCCATACTTCCCAACCTTATACTTAGCAGCACCATCCAATAGACTCACATCTCGAGCTAACCGGCCTCTGTCTCCTTCCAAAGTAACCACATCAAATCCCTGCCTAACACCATTGCTTCTAACTTCCTCGGTATAGAACCCAGTGCTTTTAAAACCTTCTCTTGCTAATGAAGATATCAATTTCTTGATAAAAGTGGTTTTTCCAACCCCTGTGGAAGATTTAGGGTTAAATAGGCTAGGTTTTTGTGACCATATCTATAAAATTTATATCATAACCTAACCAGGGGCACCGGTAAGAACAAAAAACGGCGCATTTTGTTTATCTACCATTTTAGTGCAGGAAATTAAATTGAAATTCTAAACAGATCAATCCGAGAACAATATTCGAAATATTTCGTGGAATCGAAATGAAATCAAACATAACCTTAAAACAAAGTCAGCTGTTGTTTTTTTTTTTTTGTGTTGTGGTTGTGGTGGTTGCGACTTTACTAGAGGCTTCTATGGAGTTCAGGAGGCAACACGAAAAGTCACGTTTTACAGCATTACACTATTCACCAACACTCATACACGTTCACGAGCACTTAATGGATAAAAACGATTTTACACTTAAACACTCAAAGTTATACAAGTTTTGTCAATTAATTTAATGCCGCCAATGCGCCATTTTTCATGTTCCCGCCAAAACTCAGCTGTTGTTTGTTTATATTCATTCTGGTTTGACAATGACAGCCAATGACAATTTTAAATGTTTTTTTTTTTTTTTTTTTTTTCAAAGAACCTAAGTTCTTTCGTTTTCGCTTCACATCAAAGGTATATAGCCAGTGTCAAGTAATTGGAGAGATTATTTTAAGGTTGAGCGCCATCTGCGCTCGCCGAGAGTCCGGTGACGCAGTAACAGCCATCTGCGGCTAACTGCATTAAACGTCCATCCGAAAAAAAAATAAAAAAATAAAAAAAAATGGAGAGATTATTTTGTCATAAGTCAGAGTCGATAAGTCAAGTCATGCCCCTGTAAAGTGCAAGGTGGTTGCGACTTTACTAGAGGCTTCTATGGAGTTTTGGAGGCAACACAAAAAGTCACGTTTTACAGCATTACACTATTCACCAACACTCATACACGTTCACGAGCACTTAATGGATAAAATACCACCATTTTTACACATAAACACTCAAAGTTATACAAGTTTTGTTAATTAATTTAATGCCGCCAATGTGCCATTTTTCACGTTCCCGCCAAAACCTCTTTTAAATGTTTTCGTGGCCGTGACAGCGCTAAGCATCCAATTTCAGCTCTGCATTTTGAGCTTGAAGCATATTGAGTTTCTCTTTCACTTTTACAGTTTACTATGTATATATGTCTTCGTCTAATGCTTCCTTTATTTGTATAGACGAAAAAAAGAAACAAAACAATTTGAATTTCGAATTCCGAATGCAAATGAATTCCAAAGTTGTCCAAAGTTCACTTGTTGACGTGACGAAGTTATTAGCGCCGGCTCTTATCAATCTCTTTATCACTGTTATTATCATCATTTTAGTTTCTGTTACCATTGAGGAGCGTAGAGAGAAGTACCTATTTTCGTAAAATGGCTTCTATTGGCTCCGTGACCCGTGCTCTGCTCGGCAAGAATGGGATTAGCAAACTGGCTGTCTCGAATACCGGTTTCAACAAATTCTATAGCACTGGTAAGTTACTCATATACTCGTTATAATTTATCAATTACCCATAGACTTTTTTTATTTCTTTGAACTAAGTTCCATGCCTTTACATGTGCCATTTTAAAAAAAATATTGGCAAAGCATTATTAGACTTAGAGTCAAACTATTTTAAACATTATCTACATACATAGAAGAGACAAATCCTGGATACGGGTCCGGATTACCCTACTAGGAAACTGGAACACACTATTCACCAACCCAGGGTCCTGTTCTGCTATTTTGGGGAGCTAGGCTGGCTGGGGTTAAGTTAGTGTAAAAAAGGGGTCACAATACATGCTATGCTATGGGGTAGCAGGATGTCAGTGCAGACCTTTGTTACCCCTTACCCAAATCAGAATTAGATACATAGAAGACCAGTATGGCTGCTGACTGGCTGGATGATTCCACGAGCGGCCTCTTAGCGATCCTTCAATACTGGTATTTTTAATAAGTAGATAAAAAAAATTGACCCTGAATACCCTGATACTCTGCTGGACTCTACCATCCCAATGGAAATTGAGCCTTAATCTATATCCAAGTCCGTTGTAATATTTATGTAATAAATTACATAGATAATTTTATAAATATTACATTATGGTAGGTTTTCCAATAGATAGATAGGTAGGTAGGTACTGTAAATTTTCCAAATAAATGAGAGTATGGAATGCTTGAAACTATGTTTCTATGTATTTTACTATACAAAGAGACCTGTCCTTCAAAAAGTGTCCTTATAAGTGCTAATCATATTATCTAAATTCATTATGCATGAAACAATTGAATAAAGAAAAACAATTGTTTTAAGTAATGCAATGACAAATAAATGATAAAAATATTCCAACATTACTAAATGATTAAAAGATAACAATAAAAAATTAATAAATGATTAAAATATTTTCTTACAAATTCAAGTAAACAAGTTATCAAAACAAACCCATTTTTTTGAAGATTATTTAAAGATTTGTTCTAGAGATTAACCATAAGGTGAAATAGTTTTCAAATGTGAGTTATAAATCGCTAAATATAACTATAAAAAAATAAGTTTTATTTATTTATTATTACGGCAACCTTGATAAGTGAACTAACTGGTTTGCTATCTTATCACTAGTTACATAATATGAATTTAAACAGATAGATGCAGCCAAAATGTTTTAAATGAGTAAATATTACATAGCAAGTTTTTTTTTAATTAACTTTTTTATTCTAACAGCTAGGCGAAAGTCTCCACCCAACTCATTCCACATATTATATGTATTCCATAGCAAGATCATAAAGAAATAATTATCACTAGAAATTAATACCTTATTGAACTTTGTAAATCAAAAATACTACTTTCATAGTATTTTTTACTTGAGTCTTTCATTTGCTTGCCTGTGTAGTTACCTATTCTGTTTATTGTACCTACCATCTGTACAAAACAGAATTACCTACTTATAAATCGGAAAAAAAATACTTATGTCAAAGTATAAAATATTTATTTTCTTATTTATGCATGGCTCTGCTAAGCGTTAGGTTAGTTTGGGGTTAATAGTTAATTTTTAAAGTCTACTGAGGTAAATACATCAATGGTTCTATTGCGACTTTGTGAAATTACTAAAAAGCTATTGGCTTTTTATTTTAAAAAGTCACAATAACTTCATGGGTAACATTTACCTCAGTTGACCTTATGTATACAATTAAGAAATGATTTAAATGAAAAAAGTCTATTATATTATTATTTTTCATATTAATTTCCACAGCCCCCGCTTACGAGAACATTAAGATTGATGTAGCTGGTGCTAAGAAGAATGTTGGCATCGTTCAACTCAACCGTCCTAAAGCGCTCAACGCTCTCTGCAAGCCACTGTTCGTGGAACTAGGCAAGGCCGTACGCGACTTTGACGCTGATGACTCCATTGCCGCCATTATCATTACTGGTAAAAACACTTATTTAAAATATATTACCCCTGATTCGCCGTCTCCCTCGCGTGTACCTACATATTTGAAGATTTAAAAATACATGTAATTACAAAACAAACGGACCTGCACGATCTAGAAAATATCATTACAAACGTGTAGTAAAAATACAATTGTTTGGTTTTATGATTACAAGTAGTAATTTTTTAATATTTAAAAATGTAGGTATGCGCGAGCGAGACAGCGAATCTGGGGTACTATTCGCCCTAAGTAGATTATGGACCTAGTAGGTACTTATTGTATATAACAAGTATCGAACAGGTTCAATAAATTTTGGTTCCACGAATTTGGTTTTTACTTTTTATGGTAGATAAAGTAACATAAAATAAAATATATTTAAGTGAGGGCCTCTAGCTTATGCTATTAGCCCTGCATTCACAGACGGCACGCTAAAGTTGTGTTTTATTTTAAATTCTGGATAGGTAACGAGAAGGCGTTTGCTGCTGGAGCCGACATCAAGGAAATGCAACACAAAACGTACAGCTCCAACCAGAAAGCCGGCTTCCTGAGAGAGTGGGAAGACATCTCCAACTGTGGGAAACCAGTCATCGCGGCTGTCAATGGCTTCGCTGTACGTAATTCAGTAATTTTTATTGCAAATAAGTACTATTACACCTAATACGAAGCTTAGGGCTATGATAGGTACTTCTACCCTGTTGGGCACTGCATATATAAGTTTAGTCTGATTTCAAAGAAGGCACACGCACATTATATATAAATTAATATTATATAATTAATATAATTAATTAATGAACTAAATAAATTTTTAGTTCATTAATTATGCAGGTTTTGTGTCAATAAAAAAATCCCTCTACACTCTCACCCAAACACACACATGAACACCCACACACACACACACGCACAAATCACATCACTATTGTTTATTTTGAATTATTTCTAAGGTCATTGTTATTTTTTTATAAAACAAATTAACTTACCCTGTTTAAAATTGAAATTATGTAAATTTACCAACCTAAGTTTATTCAATTGATTTAAATCTTTTCCTTATCTACACATAAATTACGTTAATATACACAAATTAAATTGTTATAAAAAGGAGAAGACTCAGGCTCCTGAAATACAGCTTTCAACTAGTTCGGGACCTGTGGATTCTCCTCCTCTTTTGTAAACATATATGTCTGAATAAATATTATAATTCGCAGCTCGGCGGTGGTTGCGAGCTGGCAATGCTGTGCGACATCATCTACGCCGGGGAGAAAGCCAGGTTTGGGCAGCCCGAGATCAACATCGGGACCATCCCCGGCGCGGGCGGCACCCAGCGCCTGCCGCGCTACGTCGGCAAGTCCAAGGCCATGGAGATCGTGCTCACGGGCAACTTCATTGATGCACACGAAGCTGAAAAAATGGGTGAGACTTTACCCCCACTTCACTAGCTCAAACTCACAACTTCCATTAAAAAAATACTTTTTAGTGAGCAGCAAAATAAAACGATTTTTTTATTTATTTACACAAAATCTTATATTTAAAAACAACATTTTTGTATTCTGAAACCTCTAAAGGTTTGTGGGGACACAAGTATCGTCTTGAGCTACATTATACACGTATTTATATACAAATATGTCTTATCGCTACAAACTGCAAGAGTTGAGGTAGGCATGAAAGCTAGTACAAACTAAATAATAATAGGTATTTATGTGTCGTGGCCGGATGATTGAATTGGCCATTTCATGAAATGGCCGTATTTCATGAAATGGCCAATACCTGCTGGCCACATCATGAAATGGCCTGGCCAGATCAATGAATAGTCAGCGTTTAATGATATGAACAGCTAAACGCGTGGCCATTTCATGAAATGGCCAAATTGATGTTCACTAACGTTTGGCCACTTCATGAAAGGGCCAAGCATTATTGATCATATCGTAAAATAGTTACATTATCCACCGTTAGAGGCGCTGATATCGTTTTGTTTTTGTGATGCAAGATGGCGGCGAACAGTTATTCTGATAAAAAAAAGGATGACCACGCAACGAAAATTGATGGACTGTTATTGGATTACAAAATATGACTTCATGGAAATTTCGGGTGGAACACTATAATATTAAAAAACTAAAGTACATGTTTCAAAAACTATATTTAAGTGTTTATGCCATCGGTAATCTTTATAATCTGGTATTATTATAAGTACTATCTGCCTGCGATGATTTTCTGTAATGTGGCTGAGCACGCTCGCTTCGCTCGAGTGTAGGCGCGCAAAAAAAAACCTAATAACCTACCGACTACCGTATTTTATTTAGTCAGGTTGTGCATCGATATCATGGAAACCCTACATTTATGATATGGCCAAACGTCGATGGCCATATCATTAAACGTTGATGTTCCAACGATATGGCCAATATTAGCTGGGCTTTTTCGAGGGCATGTTCTTCAAGAAGTGGTGCGAACATTTAGAAAAAGATGGCGATACCTAAAGAGCGGGATGGGAATATTTCATGTCTCCACCCTGTCTTTTTTTGCTTTAGGTGAAGGCAGCTAGTCAAGCACGATAAGGCTATAAAAAAATAGGTTTCAAGCAGTTGCCACAATTTAATATCAGTACTTACTATCCCAGCGTACCACAAAGTATGATACTCAATCATTTTAATGGAACTTTATTGATGCATCTGAATGGCGCGGATCTGTATTCTTGTATAGAAAACGTCGCGGTCGTTAGTCAAGGAAATACTTAAAGTGATCATTATGTGCGTCTTCTCTATTACAGGTCTTGTAAGCAAAGTATTCCCGGTGGAGAAGCTTCTAGAAGAGACGATTAAGTTGGCCGAGCGGATCGGAACGCACTCGCCACTTATCGTCAAGATGGCGAAGCAAGCCGTCAACCAGGCTTACGAGACTACGCTCAAAAGCGGACTGGCGTTGGAGAAGTCGATATTCTACGGCACTTTTGCCACGGTAAGTTACTTTTATGTTTCACCATACTTATGTTTATAATTTTAAAGTTTTCTAACTTGGTAAGTAAACATTTGACAGATTGTGAACGCACTGTCGCCCTCTGATTGATACTTCGAGAATCTTGAAAGATTTATTTATGTATTAGATAAGAATGAATGAACTATATTTGCATAATACAAGTTGTTTATTTGTCTTCGCTTTAGCGCGATCAAAGCGAGCACGACCAATTAGGTAATAGATCACAAATTACTGGCGATAAAAAACCGTAATTTTGTACAGTTTTTTTTTTTTTTATTTGTATTGTTTCCAAAGCAGTTGAACTTAACGTTACCTACATACCTTAAAAGTAGTTAATAATATGACGATTATTTACTTCCTTTTATTTTACAGGAGGACCGCAAAGAAGGTATGACTGCATTTATCGACAAGAGACCCCCTGTCTTCAAGAATGAATAAACCAGTGGCCCAAGGAAATACTATTTACAGAAATTTACATCTGAAATCATGTTAATCATAAAATAACGTTTATCTTTAGATGTAAGCTCAAAGTGCAACTAAATCGTTAGCTTTTATATTGCAAATAAACGAATTTATTTTTAATTGAAAGTCTTTCTTTTCATTTTCCTCTATTACTTTTCACTATTTATTCGAATGCTCGATACGAACGGGTGATGACATTCGGTCGAACACCATGATTACAAGAAAACCTTTACCTGGACTTCCCAAATAATTTGGGTGTTAATTGACTGTTGTAATCATGTCATTGTCATGTCAATAATCGAATTCAGACATTGCCAGTTTATACTAGAAAGTCAGATTTACGTAACTTTTAAAACTGCCTTGACTTTTTTTGTATCTACTTGCTTGACTCATTCAGTTTCTGCGTGATTTTTGTGATAATAATGCTAATACAATGAAAAGGTTTGTCTAAAACTAAGAAGACTACAGATTTATAATTTTTTAATAATTCAATAAAACATGTATATTCAATAACTCGACCACGTTTTGCGATAATTTACTTGATACTGGCTAAATATACATTAATATGTGTGGAGCCAAACGCGAAGAATAATTAAGAAGACTACATCGCTTATTTAAAGCTAAATAATACATAAAAATCACGATCAGCAAGTAGGCAGAACATGCTATAATATGACTCAACAATATTTTAAAACTACGATATTTTATTTTTCAAACCTTTTTGGAAATTTATACTTGCAGCACTGTGCTTATTATAAACAAATAAATTGTGATTCTAATTTCACGTTTTTCATGAATTTCTCTGGCATATTAAACTTCTGATAAATTATTTATGATTGAATACAACAATATTTCATAAAGGAGTCGATAAATCAGCTCTAATGTTTTGGGATCATGTGTACCGGACGCGTCACATCATGCAAGAGTTCGAAGACATAGAAGTGCACAAAACCAGTGTCTCAGTGTTCGTAGCGTTGTTTTATTTAGAAATGCTGTATGTTTTGATCATGACTTTGTCCATTTTGAATAGATTGAATCAAAACCTACCTGCCTAATTTTAGAAACAAGTGCCTGTTGATTCTGTGAACCTAGGAAGTGTAGTAAGTATTCTCTTACTCAATATTATCTCATATTTGTATTACCGGAGGTTGCTGTCGGATCCCAACCCAGTAGAATTATGAATAAGAGTCTGAAGGCTGTACTCTTTATCTGTATGCAGTATTGTATGAAGCTGAAGAAATTATAAACTGCTACCCTACGAGTGAATGAATGTAATTCAACTGCATTAGTGATAATGTTCAAAGCTTAGTTTAATAGAATACTTTACTTACTTTCTTCGGCCCTACAACCCTTTATGGGTCCTGGCCACTTCTACAATGGACTGCCAATTGCTGTGAACTTTGGCCTCCCTTCTCCAGGTTGTAAACTTCCCTATGGCCTTGAGATCTTTGGCCGAGGTTGTTGGTTATTAGGCGGTCCAGTATTATCCTTTGTTGCAGTCTTTGTAACCGGGTTTTTTTTACCATACTGGGTGACCAACTGGGTTAGTTTCCCCCACACAGGCAGAGTTAAATAGAATACTTAAGGGGAATCCTCAAATCCGAATTCCATAAAAAATGTTTTGGACAAATACTCAAAAAGTATGCTGTATTACTTTTTGAGTATTTGTCCGAAATTGGAGGATTAGCCTGAATGTAAATTACTCAGTAGTTTAAAGTCTATAAGTGCCCTAGATAGGGCTTTAATCTGTTGACTAACGATAACATGAATATAATATGAATATGTACTTGCAAAACCTGCACATTTGAAATAGAAAACCCATTGTTACTTATAAAAAAATATACAAATATCATTAGATATTTTATCATTTTCAGGTTTCACCTATAATGGCTGAGAATAAGTTTGAAAGGCTATACCTTGCAAAAAAGGATGAAGTTAACAATCAAGATGTTTATGTGGAGAAGTGTCCTCTCATACAGCATCAATTAGATGGCATAAGGTTTCTTTACAGAGCACTGAAGAAGGTATATTGATCTGGAAAAATTGGCTATAATTTTTTAGCCAGTGTCGCAAATTGGGCATTTAGGAAAATAGGATTTAGATTTTTCAACCAACTTCAAAAAGGATGTGGTTATCAATTTGGTTGCATTTTTAATGTTTGTTACCTCAGAAATTTGTTGTTTAAAAACAGTTATATAAATTTATTTTTTGTGTGATAGTATATTTTTTTCAGATTGGTCCCATAAAAATTTAATCAAAATCTGTTTAGTAGGTAGTTTGGATTTTGTATCAAAATAACTGAAAAAGTATATCGTCGATTTTTCTCACTTGTATGTATATTTATGATAGTCCCATTTGTAAACGTGAATCAAACTCTCTGAAAATCAACTCAACAATGTTCTGGTCATGGGCGGGCTTGATCTCTTACCATCAAGCGAGTGCTTAGCTTACATTGTCTTATTAACTTGTTTTCATAAAAAAAATTGGTACCTTACCTACCTACTTCACTAAGAATGCCTACTGTATCTTAATTATGTCTTAAAATTAGTATTACCCACTATTTTCAGAAAAAGTGTGGAGTGGTCCTAAATGATCCCTCGTGTTACGGTAAAAGAGTGCAGACAGCCCTGTTCATTAGTGCAGTTCTACCAACAATGGACAAGCCAGTGTTGGTGCTGTGCAGAGAAGGATATGAGCAGAGATGGCTGAAGCACTTTCAGAAATGGACAAGTATCTCTGAAGGTTCAGTATAATGTTCAGCCTATATGTTTCCACTGCTAGTACTCAGGCCTATTCTCAGATAGGAAAATGAATAAATCTTGATCCACCACGGGGACCCAATTGCTTTGCCCTACGCATACAGGGTGTAGGTGTATTTTATAACCGTAGATGGGTATGCATTAAGAAATCAACTATTTATTTATTTGTTGATAGAAAAATAGCTTTCGCTGATGTGTCTGTCACAAAGAGTTGAAGTTTTTAATACTTATTTTATGTCATTTTTCAACCGACTTCAAAAAGAAAGAGGTTATCAATTCGGTTGAATGTTTTTTTTTTATTTTTTGCTTTTTTTTTATATTTGTTACCTTAGAACTTTGTTGTTTTTATTAATTTTAAAAATTCCCTTTTTGTTTGGGAGGTTCAATTCAATACTTTAGTGTTTATATCCAAATAACTGAAAAAAATAATGTCGTTGAAGTAAACGAAGTTGCGTATTTTGCTTCCCTGTGACTTTTAAGTGGTGTTTACGGTCACTAAAACAGTCCAATTGAAGTCGGTTGTCTATGTTTTTGTAAAACCTTGATTATTTAACATAGTCTTGTTGGTACATTTAGCTAAATGGCGCTTTAGAACTTTTGCCTTTCCAGTGACGAATTATGTTCTAGCAAATAAACAATATTTAATTTTGTTAGCAACCAAGTATTGAGCTTGTTCTTGAACAAGTTTGTGGAAGCTTCTTCTTATCGTGTCACTAGTTCCTTCGAACCAGTGTGGTGAAAGGATTTCAAGTGCGCCTCGAAGAGGCTCCTTTCGTGCACTCGACACATGTTTTCGAACTTTAGGTTCTACGACATGCCAGTTTCCTCATGATGTTTTCCTTCACCGTTGCGAGAACGTGACTTACATACATAGACTTTTTAAACCAAAAAACCCATTTACGCATGACTGCCACCGGGATTCGAACCCTCATCAGATCGCAAGGTAAGAGCCTCATCCACTCAGCCGCCACGTCCTCAGCAGACCGCAAGACAAGGGTCTTATCCACTTGGATGTGCTCAATATTTGTCTGCAAAACAGTGTCTTGACCAAGTCATCATTCCAGATGACATTGAGCAGAAAAACCCGTCTGCTAAGAAGAAAGTGTTCATCGCTGAATTGGACAACGCGATGGCATTCGCTCGCCGCGAGTGGAGCATTCTGGTGGTGGACCATGACGTCATACCTAACGACGTCAGAACCATGAGAGCTGATCTGAGGATCTGGATTACTTCTACCAATATAAAGGTGATCTTTTTGGTTTGCTGTAATTTTTATGTGATGGTGGATGTAGAAGGCTCGAGACCGTTCGTCGTGGCGTCATAAACGGGAGGCCTATGTCCAGCAGTGAACGTGTAGAAGTTGAAATCAAGATAATTATTGTAGGTATGTAGGTACTTCATATTCCTATCTTTGTCCCACGTGTGTTTTGTTATAAGAGATAAATTTATTTCAAGACTTGTGCCATAATTACAATATTTTAGATCTATTTGTCATGAAACTAAGTAAGCTTAGCATAACACGTTTTCGTCTTCTTTCTCTAACCTTGGTTTTGCTATTTAAAAAAAAAATTGACTATCATTACCTATCTTGAAATAACTACCTAGGTACTAAGTATTGATTTTACCGTTATAAGGCTTCCCCTGCAGGATGCCAGATGGGTACCACTACAGACACAATTTCAGTGTCAGATATTCTGCCGCGAAGCAGTAAGTAATATAAGCATTACTATGTTCCTGTTTGAAGGGCGTTTTACTGTAGCTAGTGAAAAAAGTTGACGAGCGCTTTAGCAGGCCTTACCGGCCTATGTGAATCAAAGTGCGTGGCACTGTTCTGGTCATGAGCAGGCATGATCTCTTACCGTCAGGAGAGAGCCTACCTTGTCTCGTAGTATATTAACATTAAAAAAAAAAATTATACGCCCGCTAAAGTTACTGAAAGAATTTGGATATTTCATACAGTCTATGCCTTAAAATATATGATGAAATGCAGACTTTATTATTTATTTTAAATTTACAGGAAGATCTGACTAAGTTTTCAACATTCTACTCCTGGATTCGCCCCAAGGACAAGTTTGTTGCTGATAAGTTTAAAGCAGACGCCAACGACGTTAGAGATGTCATCACAAAAGCGGCCATGCTTGACGCGTTTTTGGCCGATTATTTGCTGAGGCGAGAGAGTGAAGAAGTACCCTTTTCCAGAAGTCAGGTAATAGTTAGTAAAAAAAAAAACTAAATTCTATTTAAACTCGTATTTTAATAAGTGTTTTTGATGATGGTTGTTCGTTTCTTAATTATGTAGTACTGTAGCGCTTCGGCTGTGGAATAAAATATTAATATATAATTTAGTATACATATATTAATATTTTATATAATTCAGTTCATTGCATTTTTTATAATATAATTTCATAATTTATTTCAGGACTCTATGGTCTCAATACCGACGATCTCGAGGAAAAACAAGGATGTAACTGGGGCGAAGATCAAGCGGTCAAAGCGAAAAACCGTAGAAATAGATAAAAATATTCCAAGTAAAGTTGCTAAGACTGCTTACAATACGAGAGACTCGGAAAACTTTGAAATGGGTGATATTAATGAACTATTAAATCGTAGTGTTACTATTACTTCTAAAGTTATCGATTGGGATACAGATACAGATTCAGAGAGTGATGTGAATCACAAAGTAAATATAACAAACCATCATATACAGGATACTGAAGAACCGAAACCGTTGGATGATAATATTAAGAATATTAACGATAATACAAGTTATAATGGAGCTACCAAACGCAAACTACGAAATGTTATCGAATCAGATACGGATAGTGAAAATGAAAGGATAAAAACAGCCGTAAATGATTTACAGTTGACAGCAAATGAAGTGATAATCAATGATATGAAAAATCATGATCTGATTAAATCGAGTAATAATGAAAATATTGTTAAAAGTAGTACAAATGTTGAAATTCCTGCTAATGAGATAGACGCGGAAAATAAATTTATTATAGAAAATGTACCTGAAGAAGATTATAATAAGAGTGAAGACCTTTTTTCTACAGACTTTACAACAAATATAAAAGATGGAAGTAATGAAATTGAAAATATAGTACCGGCGAAACCTGATGAATTAAATAAGGAAAAAGTTGAAATTACAAAATTAAATCAAGTTGAATTGAATGTAGACAAAGACAAGACTGATGAAAAATCTCAACAAAATGTAAAATTGAGCAGTTTCGAGATGAGAATGAAATTATTAGAAGAACAAACATTAAAGAAGTTCAAAGGATCTTTCTTAGATAGTTTATTTTAAAGATATATTCGCTATTATTACCTGTTTGTGGTGAATTTTAGAGGTAACTTTTGTAGAATCTAATATTACTTTAAAAAATGCAAAAAAACCATGTAAATAACTTAATTTAAATATTTACGCTTTCTTAATTATGTTGTAATTAAAACAATAAAATCATCTTCAATAAATATTTAATATCATGGTATAACAACAATAAATTCATTTTTAATATTGTCCTTAAAAACTACTTTGAACCAATTGTCATATTATTTACATATTACATTTATACATAAGCGAAGGCTTTATTTTTTTACATTTTTGTAAACTGCATTAGCTATACAAAATCAATATTTACAAGTATACTTGTAACTTTATTTTATAATAAGTACATACAATAAGTTTGTGACGCTAATTCATACCTAAGTACATATTATGGAATGTTATATTAAATACAATGTTGTTTTCTTAGAGATGTTTAAACAATTTTTCGAAGCGTCCAGCACTAGGTTATTTTGTATTATTTTAGGGCTTATTTAGGCTTAAGGTAGCATTCCGATGTTGGCAACTGCGACACACGACCGCAACCGGGTCGCGATACCAATGCTTAGTACGCATTAATATGTAGGTATCTTTCAAATTTTATTCTTATATTAATGTCGCTAAAAATGGTCATGATTATACTGAGGCAACAGCTCGCATTAACATTTTTTTTTTTGCCTTTTATTGGGTCCTACTTTTGGGCAAAGGTCCCCAGATCTGTCTTATTAAAATAATCCATACCTATTATACATTTACGTGGTTTAGGGTCCTAGACGAAGCTGGTAAGGTTTTAAGGTGCCCTTAGAATAGAAACAAATTGTTTACTTTTTGATGAATAAATAAATACAAAATGTAACACCACAGTGTAGCACTGTTGAATGCACCGCGTCGCGCGACTCGCGCATACATATCCGGGTCGCGTTCGCGTGTCGCGGCCGCCAACATCGGAAGGCTACCTTTATGATATAAGTTTATGAATTGTAATAATGCTCTATGTATTGTTGAAACATTTAAAAATCTATCAGAAAATATGGTATTATTCGTTATGTAAATACTGCACAACACAACCCTTTCTGGTAGGAACGTTATGATTTTCACTATATACCAATTACAAGTAGGTACGCTTTTAATCTCATTAAAATAATATCACTGAGAAATAACTTTCGTCAAAGTCATCTAACATGTATCATATACTTTCCAATTATATTGGAAACTAGCTGACGCCCGCAACTTCGTTTGCGTTGCAAATCAACGAAGTTCCTTTCAGCTAAAGACGAACACATACACATCCTCCAAATTTCCTCCTCCAAGTTTGGCCTATACAGTGGTTGTCTGTGAGTCATTCAGTGAGGTCCAAGTCTTTTATACACAGCAAATTTTTAATCACCAGAAAAATTGATACGCATAATCGTTGCCGTTACACAAACATCTGAACACAGATATGGCAAATAACTTGAAAAAAAAGTCATATTTTTGTCAAACTCAACTGTTACAATACCGTTAGTCGTTTTCCTATGGATTTGCGTCAGGCACTCTTTATTGATAATAATTCAAGTTTTATTCATCATTTGGACAACCCGGGTACCTAGCTCGAGCCAGCTCGCTGCAGCTCGGCTCGGGCGCCGCACTCTCGCCGCTGTCACTCTGTCATTTTGTAGAAACCCAAAATTCTGAATGCACAGATAAAACATAGTACCCCTTCTGCATTGTCCATTCAAGTTTTAATGGTGATTAAAAAATTGCGTTGTACTATTGATTGATGGAATGTGAGTGAGGACATTAGCAGTGAAGGTACTCCGCCACGAACACGCGGAGGATCTTGTTGAGGTTCTCAATGGTTTTGAAGTCGAGCGCGGAAGCGTCGTCTCCAGCGGTGTGCCAAAAGCTCGGGAATGGCGATGGAATCACGTGCAACACGTCTACGTCTGAAACAAAGTATAGTATAAAGTAGGCATGGAAAGTATACCGAGTAACATGTTATTTATCATGGTATAAAACTGATCAGTGATCACACATAACACTTGTTACATTCTGAGACCAAGTGACCAAGTCTGTTACAAAATCACAGGTCATATCCGCCCGGCGTGTCCGATTAATAACCATGTGACAAAAATTTGTGTGGGTATCTAACACCCACCACTACTCCTTTTTTAAATTTGTTTTATTTATTCTGTTTTAGTTAATATGCTCCTAATTGTAAGACCTTTGATGCACATGTTTTTTTTATTTTTATCTTTAATGTGCCAAATTGATTAAATTAGGTTACTTACTTCTCCTCGCGAACGGGATGTGATCATCTTCGATGACTGCGCCCGAGCTCCTCAGTCTGAAGTAAGTTTGTTCTGCCCTGCCTCTGTGAATGAATATATTAAATGTTACCGTTTAACCGATACATTGTAAAAACCATAAGTTTAATAATGTACATAAAACCTCGTTAGAATATGAATATTCGACAGATTGTGAACGCAACTAGTATGATCTCTAAAACAGACATTGCAAACAACAGAAGTTCCCATCGAGTAACACTTAAACTAGTAACAGTGTTACTCGTTGGGATTATTTTTTTCACATTGTGTTGGGTAATAAAACGAAACCAGTAAGACTGTTACTCGATGTATCATTAGCAGATGATCGTAGTGTTCACCATCTATCAAAAGTTTTATAACTTTTATTTTATTTTATTATTTGTTGATAGTTTTATAACTGTACGGTATGAAAACAGATTGCTCGTATTTACAAAAATATGAGTGAGTAAACATCATATTCATGTATTTTATATTCTATCTTATCATCTTGGAATAGTTTGATCATTATTATATTACTTACTGAGAGTAGTTCTGGAGCATGTTGAGCTCGGCGAGGCGCTGCTCGGCGGCCGCAAGTCGCACGTACCACTTCTCGGTGGACTGGAAGTAGCTGAAGAACACCGGGTCGGGCGCCCCGAGCAGATCCAGCAACACCAGAACATCCTATACACACGCACGGGGCTTAGCTTAGGATATATGCCCCAAATAATAACAACACGAACACAAAGTGGTAAAATAAGTTTAAGACTTCAATAGGTAGGTAGGTATGCATGTCCCAAATATGATGTTATTTGGGACATGCATACCACTGCATACCACAATTGTACATAAGGTGGTAAAGTAAGTTTAAAACTTTAATAGGTACCTATGCCTAACATAATAACACGAATAAATTATAGGGATATCCCCGGTGATTTTGTAACAGACATGGTCTCAGAAAGTAACAAATGTTATGTATGTATATCAGTTTTATACTATCATAAATAACATGTTACTCGGTATACCTTCCATGCCTACCAGTGTTATCGCTCGTTTAACGTGAATAATGTGATGCAATTCGCTCCGAGTAATCAAAGTATGCTATCGAATGTTTTTGTAAGGTCAAAATCAAATCATGTCCTATCTCCTACTCGGTTTTTATGATTTCTTTATCAGATGTCTGTATTTTACAATGCCTATCTATATTATACGGATACATTCTTTTTTATGATCTTGTACTGATTTAGTTAGGCACATGAATAAGATTTTATTAAGTTTTTCAAATGCTTCGCAGCTTAATTTATTAAGTAAAATTATTTTACATAAAAAAAAATTCTTTATTAAAAAAATTTAATGCTTAAAAATAGGTACTATTATTAAATATGTATAGTATTTGATGATGATGATATTTGATATGATATTAATTTGCTGCATTTATACATAAAATAGCTATTTTACGAACCGTATCCCATTTTACACTAAATTTACACAATCCGCGTCGGCGTGTCGGGATGTTTATAAAAACATGTCATTGAAATGTCTGTTTGAAACATAGTTCGTACTTTGTACGCCTGAATGTACAGTCAGCTGTACAAACATATATGCACTCCCGCTTGGGAAAGCTTTTTCATATTTATATTTCTCATAATTTTACAATTTAGAAAAGTCCACGGAAGTATTTTCAAATTAATGTCTTTCTTGTCAGAAGAAGAATAATTCTAATTATAAGAATAATAAGTCTTTGATAAATTAAGAGTATTATATAAATGTGAAAGCTTGGGAGTGTAAACATGTCCGTACCAATAATTGTACTGTACTCATAAGTAGGTACCTAGTAGGTAGGTACTAACTACCTAATGCCCGCAGCATCGCCATGCATCGTGGTATCTTGAAAAAAAGTAGGTAGCCTCTTTTCAGCTATAGATGGCATGTAATAGGTATCTTTTTTTAATAATGATTGGCGGCGTTGATGACACTGCGACCTTTGTCGGTCTAATTGTGCTCGTTATTTGGACCTATGCTGTAAGAGTTCTTCACTAAACCCTGCCGCTATGATGAACTGCAGTTTTTTGAGAGGAAGCTCAACAAATTCAGAGCTTATTATATGTTTTCCCAGATAAATAATGCGCTTATGCATTTAGCTACCTACACTAAACTAGGTGCAGCCCTTCGTTTGCGTAGCGCCGGCGTGGTAGCGCATTTTCAAAATTCGTGGGTACTCACTTTCAGTTGCTGACGAACACATCCTCAAGTCTTTATGTCTATGGTTTGGCCTGTGCGTTGTTTGTCAGACAGATTTCATTTTTATTGTTTCAGTAATTTCGGCGTGATTAAGCTACCAACCAACATCCTTATTGCATTCTAACATTTTTCGTATTTTTAATATTATTGAGATGAACTTATCTTATAAGCAAGACAAAAATTAAGAAATATTTATTAACTACTTTGGTTGATAACACAAATTAATCACGTATTCATTGTATGTAGCCAAATTGTTTTATTCATGTTATATGAAGGTTGCTGGTTACCGAAATAGCCAAACAAAGATCGATTTTGTCACGTAATTTGTAGAGGAAACTGACATGTCACACCACAACAAAGAAACGCCTGTGACATATGGACAGACGAGGTCGTCATAGGTTTATAAACGAAAGATGGTGTATAAACTCTAAATGGATGTTGTTTGGTCCGAAATTTGGCATTGGTATAGTTATTATCGAGTCGGAAAAGGGCAATAGGTAGAAAGCTTGAGGTGAATAATACATCAGTTATTCGTGGAATGCCTCTATTTACCAAATAATATCAACTAGGTTTCACACCAAGTTTATACTATTTACCCAGTTATAGCAACTTGGTTTCACATCTAGTTTATATTATTTACCAAGTAATATCACTTGGTTTCAGACCAAGTTTATGTTATTTACCCAGTAATACCAACTAGGTTTCACACCAAGTTTATATTATTTACTCAGTAATACCATCTAGGTTTCACACCAAGTTTATATTATTTACCCAGTAATACCAACCAGGTTTCACACATATTTTATATTATTTACCCAGTAATACCAACTAGGTTCCACACAAAGTTTATATTATTTACCCAGTAATACCAATTTGGTTTCACACCAAGTTTATAATTATTTACCTAGAAATACCAACTAGGTTTCACACCAAGTTTATATTATTTACCCAGTAATACCAACTAAGTTTCACACAAAGTTTATATTATTTACCCAGAATAGTAAAAATAAGCAAGTTACATACCATTCGCTGAAGATCGTTAGCACCATCCTTATAAGGGGTGTCCTGCCATTTCTTAGCGAGATGTCGAGCGCCATAGATGGAGTCTGTCGGACCCCAGTGTCGGAATGCCTCCTCACCATCAAAGAAAATGAACATAAGGCTCAAATTTTCCTGTTTCAGTCGGTTTAATTGACTTGACATCACTTTGGCTAAGTTTATTAGCATAGTGCATGGAACAGCCGAGTCTGTGGCTCCTGTAAAATCATTTTTCATTTATTATATAATATATTATTAATTTACTAATGAAATAGGCAAAAACCAACATCTTACAAGGCAAAAATTATTTGAGATTGATGAAAAGACAGATACTTAGAGATAATTTAGTCTTCGTATAGCTTAAGTGGCTGAAAAAGGAAATTATATGCTACTGTTCTTTTAGTATGGAGCCAGCAGCTAATACCGTATGTACAATAATCAAAGTTTTACAAAAAAATACTGCAACCGATTTCAATTGGACTGTTATAGTGACCATAATAATACCATTTTTTTATTATTTACTTTGATGATTCTCAGGGTTCAAGGATATATTTCTACTTCCCAAAAGTAGATGGCGTGGAAGAAGAATTAAAACATACTCTCTAACCGTCGAATGAAAAAAAAATTATGACTTAACTGATAAGAATTAATAAAAAAAGGTTTTATATTTTTGAGTTGATTTTTTGATATAAAAGATTAATTTTTTTCGTTGATTTTGCCTGATCTAAGAGATGATTTTAAGTTTTGGTTTCATTTGTCTGATTTTAAGTAAGTACCTAAATAAATAAAACATTTTTATAATTTTAGTATGTTTTTGTAACACATTTGCAAATAATATTTATAAATAAGACGAGAAGAAGAAAAAGTAATATTAAAGAAGAATAAAGTAATATTATGGCTTTCATACAAAATTGATATTTATCAAACTTGATATATATCCAATATACATCATAAATATCCGATATTTTGATATTTATATTTTATATCGGATATTTTCGAACCCTGATGATTCTACATACTAGCTACTATAAGATTAGTATCTATGTATAAGAAAAACTATGAAACTGAGTTGGTAGAATGTACCATGTACAGAATAAATGCATACCCATAAAAACATGCTCTCTGGTATATTTGCTATCATAGTGGCATGCCAGCACCAAATAACGGTCAGCATTGGGGTTCAGCTTAGCAATTATGTTCTTGAAGTTCAACGTGCCGAACACAGGAGTCTGATCCGAGAACACATTCTCAGTAACATCCCAGCCGAGATCCCTCATCTCTTTGACTATGTAGTTGCCGACTTTTTCATGGTTTGGGGTGCCAACCACTCTCGGAATAAGAATTTCATCTAAGGTATCTCTAAAATGTTTCATATCAGATAAATTTGCAAGATCTCTGACTTTCTGATCAGACAATTCTTGAGCTTCATGGTGGTCCTAAAATAAATGTGTTAGTATTAGGAGCAATCGTATTTCACTCAAAATAGTTATAAATAAATAATGTGTTAGTATTTTGAGCAATCACACACTTAAGCTTCGATGACACAGGGCTAGTTTAGAAACTACAAGCTGGTGAGTTTAATTGCTAGCGCTCGCTAACTTACATAAATTCCAATATTTATTTGCATACTATATAGCGAGTTAGCTTTCGGAAAGGATCGTCAACATGCAGATGACATGGGGCAAGTTTACAAGGGAACTCGCTGGCTCGTAGCCTGTAAACTAGCTGTGTCAACAATGTTTTAGATAATTGACCAATCACATATGCCAGCGCGACACTGCTAAAGCGCTCACGCATGATGAGATATTTTGATAGTCAATAATCTTGATTAGCCCAGTAATTCCACTAGGTAGTAGGTTCCACCCTTCGAATCGCAACACAGTAATGCTTACACATTACTGATTTGCGAAAGAATATCTGGACTGTTTTGGTACCCATCTAGATGTAATCCTGCAGGGGGACACCTTCCAATGGTAAAGATACAAGATGAATCCTCATTTGAATGAGTTTTGTTTGATGCTAATGCTCTGATCTTCATAAAATTTGGCAGGTGGACAGGTAAGTTTAAGATAACTATTGAGTTTGTAGCTGAGCCAAATCGGTTCAAGGGTTGAGAAGATGGGGGCGCCATGTGTCATTGTTTTAGTGAATATCTAATAGATAATAATATAATATCCTGTATTGTCCCACAGCAGGGCAATAATAGTTATTTATTTTTATTGTGTAGAAACTTCTAAACTTATTGGACTGAAAGTATAGAATAAAATAGAAAATGCTTTATTGCACAAAGTAAAAAACAAGTACATAGGCGAACTTAATGCTAGTTAGCATTCTCTTCCAGCTAACCTCTGCGTATTATGGAGATGTGGTAGTGCTAGAAAATAGTATAAAGCTTATTTTATTAACATAATACTTACGATATTATACAAAATACACTAATAAATAATAAATAAAATGCTCAAGTATTCTGGAGTGCCATGTAGTGACAAGATAGTCTGGATTTGAAGACCCCAATGGAGGTGGAATTGCGGATAGCTACAAAAAGAGAGTTCCACAGTCGGATCACCAAATCAAAAAAAAAAAATCAAAAAAAAACGGAAAGTATCATCATCATTGGCCTTTTCCATCTATATAAAAGATGAAACAGATGGCGTGGCTGAAAGTATAGGTTTATCTTATGAGGAAAGCTTTTTTCACACAAAAGCCAGTTTACAAATTTTAAAATGACAAAGTAAATTCCAAATAAGAAAAACAATAGGTACCTAGTGAATTTAGAGAGAGGTTGGTTACACAGCGAGGTCATGCGTGAGCTGTGCTATGCTATAAACAAGTTGGATTACAGGCACAGTGAATTTTAAGTACATAGCTCGTAACTGTGTGCTTACAGGCTTATGTATAACACAGCTGTTAAAGGTCAACATGTTAGAAAGTTGTTTACGTCACAAGCTAGTTCATTTACAATCCTTTGACTCACCTTTTCCTGGTAAAATTTTAACTTTTTCTCACTTTTACCACTATTTACGAAAGCTAAACAGAAGCTGGCCAGCGCAAGGTACACAACAGTTCTAGCCATATCGTAACCACCTGACAGAAACTTTGTTAATTTTTATTTTACAATGTTCAGATCACGATTATTTATCGCTTGGAAATGGAAGTTCTATATAGATAGATAACTGGGTTTTTATATAAAAGTACCGTTGCGCACGGACTTTTAGTATAAACTACTCAGTACTGCCAGCTCAATTATGTAAAGAGTCAAAAACCTCAAAAATTAGTAGCCAGATTATTCATAAATTGTTAATTTTTTTAACAGTTTTACTTTACCATTACATCGTGAAATATTAATTAGGAATAGGCAGTAATATGTTACTTAATAGTGACACTTTATTAGAATTATGTTTGACCTACATATAATAAACACCATGGATTACCTATCACGTAGAGAACTAGACTGTTTTTTTAAGCTAATCAGAGCAGATTTAGATACATCCTGCCCAAAAAACTCCGAGTTGGCAGCACTGAATCTTGAACATTTTGACATTGACAGCTAATTCCGTCGGTTGACATCTGACATTAACAATAATAGAAAAACAAGAAACAGGGCAAGTACTGGCAAATGCCCATGTACGTAGTACTCTGACTAATCTCCCCATGCCATCGTCTGGGAGTGCCATCACTAAACGTATTGGTTATATTCTCTTTGGCCATCACCACCACCGTTACGCCCCCAACCAATGCGGACCACAAAACGTACATCCTGGACCATAACTGAATGCGGATTCTCCATCTGAGCCATTACGGATTAGAACCAAAGGGAAGGGTTTTTTGGCGGGAACATGAAAAATGGCGCATTGGCGGCATTAAATTAATTGACAAAACTTGTATATCTTTGAGTGTTTAAGTGTAAAAACGGTGGTTTTTTATCCATTAACTGCTCGTGAACGTGTATGAGTGTTGGTGAATGGTGTAATGCTGTAAAACGTGACTTTTCGTGTTGCCTCCAAAACTCCATAGAAGCCTCTAGTAAAGTCGCAACCACCACTACTTTACAGGGGCATGACTTGACTTATCGACTCTGACATAAGACAAAATAATCTCTCCAATTACTTGACACTGGCTATATACCTTTGATGTGAAGCCAAAACCGAAGAACTTAGGTTCTTCGAAAAAAAAAAAAAAAAAAAAAAAAAAAAAAAAAACAAAGGGAAAGTAAGATAGTCTCTATATTCTGAGTCTACCTGATAAAGAAAATAATACCTACCTAACACCTAACCTTCTGGGATTTCCCTGATCCAGCCAGACTAACTGCTGTTAGGTACCTATTAGGTAGTCAATACCCCGTCTTCTCTAGCCTACCTATAAAAAATAAAATACTCATGGAATTTAAGATAAGATCACAGGATAAGATTGAACAGGGCCAACGAGTAATCTTATGGGAAATAACGTGGAAAATAAAGAAAACACGTAGGTACCTACTTGCAACATATTTTATTTCGTATTACAATTATTATAAATGTATGTTCCGTTGGTATATTGATGATGCTTTCATGCATACACAACACAACAAGAGTGTGAATTAAAATTTAAAGTAAGTAGGTAGGTAGGTAGGTATAACAACTGGTAATTTTAGTCCAGCCAGACAGGTAGTTTAACTTATATTAAGATTATTCGGCGACTTATGCCAAAACATGCTCCCGTAAATAATTAGTGAGTTTAGAATCATATCCGATGCTGGGCTTGAGTCGGTACTGCGTGAAGTGGAGCGGCGTGCGCGCGAGCACTCGCAGGGTGATCGCGCCGCGCGGGTATACGCGCGACGAGAACACCACCTCGCCCGCGCCGCAGAACACCTCCACCGAGCTGCGGTCCACGAACATGCGCCAGCGCAGCGCGCCCGGCGCCCAGTCCGCGCGCCGCGCGCCCTCCGCGCCCTCGCCCGCGCGCGCCACGCCCACGCGCCCCAGCCGCGCCCAGTACCGCACCGAGTACCGCGTCTTGCCGCCCCACTCCAGCGCCAGGCCCGCGTCCTTAGAGATCGACGACGCGTTCACGAGCAGCTCGAACGCGCGCGCGCCCGCCGAGAACGACTCGCCCGGCTCGTAGGACGCGTTCTCGATCAGCTCCTTGCGCAGAGACTTCATCTCACGCGCGGGCACCTGCAGCAGCCGCCCGCCGCGCCCGACGCGCAGCTCGCGCACCAGCGTCATCATGCCCGCCCACCCGTCGCGCGCCTCCTCGAACCGCCCGTCCGCCATGCCGAGCGCCGCGACCAGCAGCCGACGGCCGTCCGGCGCGCGCGTCGTCTTCGCCGCGCAGAGGTCGTGCCCGTGGTCGAGTTCCTCGAACGTCGCCGTCGATACCTCGAGGTCGTCGAGCTTCGCGCGCGCGCAGTCGAGTCGGGGCTGGGGCGCGCGGCCGAGCACGTAGCCCGTCACGTACGGGTTGCGGAACCGGTCTTCGTCGGCGAGCACGCCCCGCGTCGACAGCACCACCACGCAGTAGCCGTCCAGCTCGAACACGTCGGGGTTCTCCCAGGCGGCGCCCATATCGCCGATCGAGGTGGCCGCGGTGCCGTTGGCGCGCCACGCGTACAGGTCGGGCGAGGTGAAGCGCAGCAACGCGCCGCGGCCGCGCACCGCCGCTCCCACCACCATGTGCCAAGCGCCCTCGTGCCGCCACACGCGCGGGTTGCGCCAGGCGTCGGCGTGCGGCGGCGGACGGCGCAGCACCGGGTCGAAGGCGTACTTGTTGAAGAGCACGCCGTCCGCGCTGACGGCGACGCTGTGCGTGGCGCGCGTGTGGTTCCGCTCCAGCGCGTGGCCCGTGTAGAAGAGCGCGAGGTGGTGGCGGTGCGGCAGCGCAGAGCCGGCGAGGCAGCCAGCGGAGTCGTGCACGTCGTGCGGCAGCAGCGCGGGCGGGTAATGCGCCCAGGCGGCGAGGTCTGAGCTGGCGGCGTGCCCCCAGGCGGGCGGGCCCCACGCGCCCTCGTAGGGGTGATACTGGTAGAACAGGTGGTACTTGCGCTTGAAGAACACGAAGGCGGCGGGTTCGCTGAGCCAGCCGAGCGGCGCGGACAGGTGGTAGAGTGGGCGGTGGCGGCGGCGCAGGCGCGTGCCCGCGTGCGCCAGGAACGCCTCCACGTGCCGCAGGTCTGCTGGCGCCGCCGCCGCCGCCGCCAGAGCGCCGCACAACATCAACAACGCTAACACTTGCATCCCGACCGGACGCTACACTCGAAGTGCCGCACTGCCGCACTATTTACGCTCCAAGTCTATGATGAGTTGATGACATAATACGGATAGTTTACAAACATTTTTAAAACCGATTGTTGAACTAGGGTATTTGAAAGATGAGATAACGCGCTTACGATGATACTGGGCCTAGTATGAGTACAATGGATGATCTAACAGGATCACAACTAATAAATAGGAGGTGCTATCGATCGCATTTGAGTAAAGTAGCATCCTGTCAAAATACGTAAGTGATTTAATTGATTAAATCATTCAATCAAAATAATAATACATAAAATTACTAATTAAATTCTAATTAAACTTTAACCCACATCCAGTATACACTGTGTACTAAAGGTAATAATTACCAAATATATTTGATCTTTACAATAATATAAAAAATAATTTTCCCCTAAATTCTAAGTATAATCACATATTAAAATGATGTTTCTATAAAGATGTCACAGCCCAGTAGATTATTTAGCCGTTCAATTAACAGCCTAGCCTTTTTACTCGGCGGCCCCTTTCGACTAACGGCCTACCGTACCCAGTTTCTATCTGCCTTTAATATTTTTTTCTATCATTAGGATATGCAGGTGTTCTCTGAATTCGATCGCTTGTGGGCACAAAAAACATAAGCGTCACCCATCTACTATCTGCCTTAGATGATTTTCTATCATTGGTTATGGACGCTCGTTTTAAAAAACTAGGCTGTTAATTGAACTAATTAAGTTAGTTGGCTGCAACAAATATAAGCCTAAAGCAGCGCGGTACATTTTTATCACAGTGATAATTATTATGATATGATTCGAGTTACTCATATTACACAATTTATAATTCTTAAAATAATGTTTTTTTCTTTTCAATTAAGCTCAAAATAGTGCCCTGGAATGTAGCAAGCAGACTGCGCCACTGACTTGTATCAAATTGGTAGCGGCCTTGTAAGTGCGCGTCAGACGTCTAAGTCAGTAGCGGCCTTGTAGCTGCGCGTCAGACGTCTAAGTCAGTAGCGGCCTTGTAGCTGCGCGTCAGACGTCTAAGTCAGTAGCGGCCTTGTAGCTGCGCGTCAGACGTCTAAGTCAGTAGCGGCCTTGTAGCTGCGCGTCAGACGTCTAAGTCAGTAGCGGCCTTGTATCTGCGCGTCAGACGTCTAAGTCAGTAGCGGCCTTGTAGCTGCGCGTCAGACGTCTAAGTCAGTAGCGGCCTTGTAGCTGCGCGTCAGACGTCTAAGTCAGTAGCGGCCTTGTAGCTGCGCGTCAGACGTCAAAGTCGGTAGCGGCCTTGTAGCTGCGCGTCAGACGTCTAAGTCGGTAGCGGCCTTGTAGCTGCGCGTCAGACGTCTAAGTCGGTAGCGGCCTTGTAGCTGCGCGTCAGACGTCTAAGTCGGTAGCGGCCTTGTAGCTGCGCGTCAGACGTCTAAGTCGGTAGCGGCCTTGTAGCTGCGCGTCAGAGGTCTTATTCGGTAGCGGCCTTGTAGCTGCGCGTCAGACGTCTAAGTCGGTAGCGGCCTTGTAGCTGCGCATCAGACGTCTTAAGTGTCGACAGCGGTGGCGTCGTGCAGCCGTCCCCAGAGCGCGGCGAGGCGCGCGTGCGCGTCCCGGCGCGTGCGCAGCGCCTCCGCCGCCGCGTCCAGCGCTGACAGCGCGTAGGCGCGCGCCACGCAACTCTCCTACAACAAAAAATGAAATATTTATACATGAATAACCTTTGTGTAGACACACGGCCATTTTGAAACCCACGTTGTGCTTGCTGGTGAACCGCTGTTTTCTGTATGGCATCAAAAAAAACAGCGTCAATTATTTTTTGGCGTCAACAAAAAACTGATTCTTAAATTGAGGATAGAGTAGACAGTCAAAATTGCCCCTTATTAATTTATTATTTATGAGCCCTTACTGTCCCTGTTCCCTCTGTCGTAGGCCCATTCATTTAGTGATTATTTCAATTAGTGAACCTAATGACAATACGGACGGTCGAATGGCAAGTGTACTGCCACGCCCGGTGTCGCGGGTTCGATTCCCGCTTCAGGACAAACATTTGTGTGATGAACATCGGTATTTGTCCTGACTCAGAACAAACTCCTGAGTCTGGGTGTCATCGGTGTTTTCTATGTATTCATACTTTAATTTAGATTTTATACGTGTTTTTAAATTAACCCTACTAACTTAAAAACACGTATAAAATCTAAATTAAAGTATGAAACCTTACTATTTTTTGTTGACAAAATCGGAAAACATAGACGAAATGAATAGTGTGAAGAAATTACTATAATACGGCGTACTTTTTGAGTATTTGTCCGAAACATTTTGTATGGAAATTTGCCATGAGGATTCCCCTTAATGTGATAGTGACCTGTGAGGCAGCTCTGAGCGCGTACCGGTGGCGCGCGCGCAGCACGGCGGCGGCGGGCGCGGCGCGCGCGGCGGCGGCGGCGCGCTCGGCGTGCAGCCCGCGCGTCAGCCGCGTGCACAGCTCGCGGTGCGCGCCGAGGGCGTCCAGCGCGGCCGGCAGCGCGCCCGCGCCGCTCTCCGGCTCGTCGCTCACCTCCGACGCCAATCTGACAACACCATTATTGATTATATCGATTGGAGGTTCTCATGAACATAGGTTTAATTTTTTTGTGATTTTAATGTTTTTATATGGATCTACATTCAAAGTTTTTTAGAGCAAACCGGCATGTTGTAGAACCTAAAGTTCGAAAACATGTGTCGAGTTCACGAAAGGAGCCTCTTCGAGGCGCACTTGAAATCCTTTCACCACACTGGTTCGAAGGAACTAGTGACACGATAAGAAGAGCAAATGATAATAAATAAACATTCACACACTCACACCCTTGCACTAGGATTCCCTGTGTTGCAGGTGGAATGGACACATACAAGACATCACAACATCCAAGACCCGAGAACATACATTTGTGTTCATCACAAATATTTGCCCCGGACGGGGATCGAACCCTGAACACCAAGCTTCGTAGGCAGGGTCACTTCCAACTAAGCCACGGTGTCGTCAATGATATTGAGCATGCTGGTTGCGGCTCGCTATAAACTCACTGCGCGGCTGCGGCGAGCGAGCGACGCGCGCAGCCCGGTGTGCTCAGCGCGGCCAGGCCAGCGCCAAGTTCGCGGATGTCGGCTCGCTCGCACTCCACGCGGCGCGCGGCTCGCTCGAACACTTGCGCCAGCCGAGCGAGCCCCAGCTGCAACACGCGGATCTCTTCCTGCTCGCTAAGGAAAGCCGCTTCCATCTCCTCTGTAGGTGTCATGTCCTGGAAATAAACAACGGAATGACTAGCAACAGTTGAAAGGTCCTACCTTCATATTACCATAGACAAATAGAGGTATAGATAGATAGATGAACATTATTGTACACCAACAAGAACAAAACAGAGTAAAACAATAGAAAAAGAATACAAAGGCAACAAATTATATAAATATATTTAGTAATAAATCCGCTTAATTTCTAAACTTTGTTTAAAGTTTAAATTTTTTTTTTAAATTTTTAAACTTTGGTTTTCTGTTCTTTGACACGTTGGTTTAGTTGAACTAAAGTTAAGTTAATTAAAACCTTTGTTTAGAAATTAAGCGGATTTATTACTAAATATATTTATATAATTTGTTGATATTTATGGATTTCCGCAAAGTAACGCCTGAATCAATCAATTATCTTGAATACAAAGGCCTTAAGGTAGGTAGTACAAGGGGCGGCCTTATCGCTGTAAGCAATCTCTTCCAGGCAACCCGGCAAGGAAAGAATATAATTGGAGTTGAGACATATTTATGTACCTATGATATGTAGTTGGTATATTGGTCTATGATATTACCTACTAAACGATAAGCATTATGTGACGCTTACTGTGCGATAATACGAACGAATGCGACATTACGAAAATATATTATTTTTATGATAGCCCACAGGAGTCGAATGCTCCATAATTCCATATGTGTTCAAAGCTTGGAGCCCTTGCCTGTGTGTGCATTTTTCAGACTATCTTTAGCATGCCTACCAAATTATGTGGTATTATGTGAAGTAAAGGCTGACATTATGGGTACTTACTGTAACTTTATTCCAATTAGATAAAAAGCATGAAAATAAGAAAAGAATTAAACCACATATTAATATTACACTGATGATAATATAATATCTACATAATATGGGCTCTTAGTATGTTATTACAAAAAAATAATAAATATTAATTCTATCAGTTATATGGTTCCCATAGTACAAGCGTTGCTTAGTTTGGAGCTAGATGGCGTTGTGTTGAATGTCCAAAATATTTATTTATCTTCATTTTAATAAGTAGACAACCTAAAACCTGCTGAAAAGACTTCCCTCCACTCACATTGTCTTCTGTCGTGCCGGCTAGAAGGAACTCATCATGCTTGGGCCTGTCCAGCTTAAGGTTCACCTCGCACAGGAAGGCGCGTAGGTCAGCGTCGTGGGCCAGGACTGGATGGCGCGCGGTGATGGTCAGCCAGCGCTGAAGGGCCTCGCGTCTTTGCTGCAAGAAGGGTGTACTGCCCCCGCCTACTACCATGCGTTTGGGTGGTAACCGACACACAGCGCTAAAATAATAGTTAGAATTCATATTGTATAGGTTTTTTTTTATTGGAAAAGCATCTGACAACTTCTTTTTCAAGAACCACTGCGGTAAAAGGATTTCAAGTGCGCCTCGAAGAGGCTCCTTTCGTGCATGTGACACATATTTTTGAACTTTATTTTAGGATCTATGATTTTTTTGGACCAGAAAAATCTAACCCACGACTTTCGGATAGCTTTTTGATAGCATACCACTAGCATATCTGATGTTAAGTAATAGTACTGATAGGTAGGTCAAATCTTTTAGATGGTTTTTTTAAACGAGCGATATGGGATGAGACGAGCTAAGCAATATCTTGATGGTAAGGGAACCTGAGCCTGCTCATGGTCAGAACAGTGCTACACAGGACTTTCATTCACATCCGGTGGATCACTGCTAATGCGCTTGTCCACATTAATGAGACATTGGATGGTCAGTTAGGAAAGCCTAGTAATTTCACTATATCAATGAGTTTACTGAATTATGTTTCAATTATATTGTGTAGAAATGGATGAATGGATAGAAGTAGCTTCATGCCCTAAAATAGATCCATATCAAATTGAGCCCATCCACCCACCAGTTTGGTGGTTTAGGAGTGAATGAATTCCAAACTTTCACATTTTTTTTATTACTTGCTACCTGCACCTTCATAAGCATGTTATGAAGAAATATAATAATATTCTTCCAGCATCATTGTTATTTCTTGAGATTATACCAAGGAATAAACATACCGATATGGGTATTTTGCAAACAGTACATCATAAAGCTGTGCAAAGTCATTATATCTGCGAGTTACAGTAGTGCCATGCCGTCGCGAACTGACATAGTATTCGCAATGTTTGATAATGAGCCCCTTTCTCTCCGGAACCAATTCTACGCTGATTACATCTGTTGATTCTAGCTCTTCATATGTCACGGTATGTGTTGTGCTTGACATATTTACTAGAAAGAAACAATTATTGCTTTATTACAATTTTTTTTATATTATTGTGTACTAACTATAGAAGTTTGATAGTTTTACCGACAGGAAATGGTAGTCAGCAGTAATTATCACTTAATGCGATGTTACACTCACCTAATGAAGGATATTTATGTTTTTAGACCAAGTTTGCTTCCAGAAAGGCTTTTGCAACCTGAAGATCATAATGTGTGTCAATTTCCAAACTCTCTATGGAAGATATTTCCCATGCAGTGCAGCTGAAAGGAAACAAAGTACATAAGTTGGTACTTACATACTTATTTATTTGTTGATAGACGAGCAGCTTTCGCTGATGTGTTTTTAACACAGTGTTGAATTTTTAATAGTTTTGTGTCACATTTTTAACATAGTCTTGTTGGTTCGTAACCAAGTGTCGAGTTAGTACTTACACTTACTTTGGTATTTTGTAGAATTATTCACCGTTTTCTGTGTATTTTTTCTATGGCATGCTGAGTGAACCAAGTCGTGATAATGTTTGGGGGGCGTATGCAAAGCAAGCGAGAATAAAATTGGTACTACGTTGCAAGAGTTGCAAGGATGTAGGTAAGTATGTAAAATAATTATGTAAACAAACCGCTATTCGATATGTACCTACGTACCTACTACCTACAATACAGCCGAATGTTGTTACCACGAAGTTGGTTGGTTCACTCCGATTAGTCAGAGTACTAACGTGTTGGTTCATTTATTTCAACAATTTCTATGCAAAGAGAGTATAACCACTACTTTTATTCTATGTGTAACACGTGTAACTCTGCGGAACTTTACAGATTCATCCCATTTCCAAAACCATTCCATCGCCCTTTCCCCGAGTCCGTCCGTTTCCCGCTAAGATTTTCCGTCAATTTTCGGTCTTGTCAATGTAGTTCAATGACATTGACATACCGTTTTTATGCCGTGTACAGGCCTAGGAGTATGGTGTTCTGTGGTACAGGCAAACAAGCACAACTATGAAACTGACGAACTGAAGCTACATTACTCCGCCAATCGAAGCGAAGCCGGAGAATGAAGAGACATGTGGGATGCGCGTCGACGGACTTCCTAGTACTCTAGACTAATCTGTGGGACTTCCGCCTAACGATGTGAAGTGTGTGGATGGGTACGTGTGGGATATAAAATGTGTGTCCAGCAATTACTCAACTCACTTTTTGCTTTGAAATGAACCTTCATCTATTAAAGATTTTCGAGCAATGTAAAATGATCCTGTTTCCACTAACTCTCCTTCCCAATCTTGCCTTCGTGGCCTTCGATCGACTATGAAATTCACTGGATGAATCTGCCCTTTGGTATATCGCCATCGAAGTTTGAAGCTTCTGTAATAAACTCTTAGGTAGTTTGTGCAGGAGTTGTTAGCTTATGCTAACAACTCCTGCACAAACTTACTTATGTAAGTAATTAATTATGTAGGTACCTACCTACGTAGTCATTTTTTGACGTAATTTACCTTGAGACGGAAAACACGCAGTCATATGCGTTTGGTTCATCTAGTTTTTTAAGCGCTCCCTGCAAATGTGTGGACTTCGTGAACGGTGACGTTGCTTGCATCAAAACTAATGTTTTCACATCAGGCCTTTTCGACAGAAATTCAGCTGCACCCCATATCGACGGTGCCCAATCACTGGCAGTTACCGCACTCCGATGAAACACGGTGGCATTATCTGGTGAAAAGTAGGTAGGTACCTATAGTTTGCAGTGTTGCTTGCAGTCGATTTTGGTTTGGTAATCAGCTCAGTTACCATCTGCCAACCACAAAGATTGATGCTGGGGCCAGACGATACCAAATCACAAGATCAACCACCCTTGCAGGGGACATCAATTACGATCTACCATCATACGAAGGAAGGAAATTCGCTGAGGGCACATGGTAATCATCAGTTACACTTATAGGTTCCCATAACTTATTTATTACTATGATGAAAGTAGTTACACTTACATCTGAAACCTTCTATAGCGATCAACGGATGATCGGTAGAGACCGTGATATCCTCAATTCCTGCGTTTCTTGCTGTCTCCACGGCGATTCTGATCAAACTTCGCCCTCCGACCTCTTGAAGGTTTTTGAGACGAACACCCTTCGACCCACCTCTGGCAAGTATGAGTACCGCTGTGGGAGTTGTATTACCAAAAACAATGGAAAAACTAATGACTCTGTAAAAGAGAAACAACAGCGATTAAGTATATATACCTACCTACCTACAATATGTGTTGGGAGTCAGTAACTAATGTCTACTAACATGTAGCTAGATTTTATAAAGCGTAGGTAAAGTATGTACTTACATGGCAAGAGTAGTTGTGATCCACATACCTACTTTATTATAAGCAAATTATTTGCAGGCAGGTCTTGCTCGACCAAGTCATCAAAAAAATAATAATGCATGAGGAGACATCGTGCATGACACGTTACATTTATAAATGGACTGGTAGTTTCAGTTCCTATCCTAGAGTACCTACTAGTAACATAAATAAATAATTACGGGCCCACCGATAACGTTGCAACGACATGGGCCACGAAGCGTCGTCGTCCAGACAGGATGAGTCAATTTTGTCTGATCTTTGGACTGTACAAACTCAAAGAGATAATAGTAACTTTATGTCGGTAAATAAATGACGTGTCGATAATCTCAAAACTATACAAATATCCAAAGAACTTTTAAACGATCCTTTAAATGAAAAGGTCCTTATAAAAATCAAAAACTGGAATAGAGACGTTGAGTAAGTTATAAAATGCAATTTTTTATAATAATACTAACTCAATTATATTATAAATATATTAATATGCAGTAGGTAGACAAGGTTAACTAAACTCTACGTCTTGGAGAGTAAGTCAGCGGAGTGTGCTGGCGGTAAGCTGCAACTGTTTCTTCAACTGGCAGTTTTCCTGTCGGCTTGGTGGTCCTGGTACTTTTCTTGCCCTCGCGTTTTGTCCCATTGGAAGAGCTGGACCGATCTGTAAAGCAATGAGAAAGTCGGTCGGTAACACCTACATCCATTTAGTCTGCCTCCATCCGTCCAACTATGATTGAAAGGCAGATGTGGGTTTAGAACTCGCAATGCACGGGCTCGATGCGGTGTGCACTCTAACACTTACCCGACACAAGTCAGATTTTATTTTACCCCCTGTAACACCCTGACTCGGGGTGTTACTCGTTGGGAAAAATCCCAACGAGTAACACTGTTACCTACTTGTTTAGGTGTTACTTAATATATACCCATCAAAACATGCAAAATTACGGGTTCTAAGTTAATTTGCATAATACTTAATGTCTGTCTAAGCTAAGGCATCGTGTTTATTATTATTATTCAGCCATTTAATTTTGTGTCCCACTGCAAACACATGCGTCCCTGGTCCACGTTAGCAGGTATGCGTCCAACTCGTCCCGCCATCTCCTGGGCCATCCACGTCGTCGTTTCCCGTTAGGTGGGCTCCACTCCGTAGTGGTCTTTGCCAACAAGTCACTCGTCTCGTCGAGAGCGAGAAACAGATCGTTTTTTCAATTTCAATTTTTTTGTCAGTTTCTTTAATTTGACTGCTTAATTTGAATTAATATCGAGATGGCTGTTTAAAGATTAGGTAATTACCAGGTATAGAGCCTGTATAACTACAGTCATTATCAGATAAGTTAAAAAAATCTTTGTTATCAACAATCTAGCAATTACTTACCCGATGCGAGCTTCTGTGGCACCTTCTCGTGGCTACGAGTGGTGCTGAAGCCAGAGACAGTGGAGCGCGCCGTGGAACACTGGCTGTCCACGCCGAGTACGTCGAGTGCACGCATGCGCTCCGCTATTTGCTGGTTGATAATCTCCCGATGCGCATCGCCCTCACCGAGGAATTCCATTTCTGCCAGCCATTCGGCGCGCTCGCGTATCTGTGTCACCACTGCGGATAGTATCTTTATATGTAACTCTTATTATGTGCTTTCTAACGAATAAACTGGCTCAAGCTAAAAAGGTAGAGACAGTGCATATACCTATAGACCCAGTTCGCATTTCATTGATAACAAAAACTGGAATACCAAGACGTAGTTAATATGAAAATTCTCGCGTACCTATTCGCGTTCAATTTTTTAGGCATCACGATCATTTTCTTAGCTACTGTCCTTTTCTTTCTAGTAGGTAAGACTAAGAACTGCCGCAGAGCCAATGGTAAATCAACTCGTATGGTATGGAAATCAGAAGCCAAAGAGAAATAGAATGGAAATATAGACCCAGTTTGCATTTAAATTCATAACAAAAAAACTGCAATATTGGTATATTGCAGTTTTTGTTATGAATTTAGTCGTAGTTGTAATGAAAATTCCTGCGTTTTCGCTTTTACATTTTTAGGCATCACGAGTATTAAGGGTAATCCTCAAATTCAAGCTCCCTACCAAAAAGTGAAAGGTTTCATACTTTAATTTAGATTTTATACGTATTTTAAAATTAACCCTACTAACTTAAAAACACGTATAAAATATAAATTAAAGTATGAAACCTTTCACTTTTTTTGTTCACGAAATAAAAAAATATAGAGGAAACGAATAGTGTGTAGAAATTACTATAATACGGCGTACTTTTTGAGTATTTGTCCGAAACATTTTTGAATGGAATTCGGATTTGAGGATGCCCCTTAAGCATCAACTTAGATACTTGATTTGATTGATGTCTTTTTCTTTCTAGCTAGAACTGCCGCAGAGCCAATGTAAATCAACTCATATATTATGGAAATCCTTACGGTCATTCCACTTTTGCTTCCCAGTGGGCACTTTCTTTCCAACGTCCTTCTTCTGCAGGCCAGTAGCAGCTTTTGGCACCTCCTGTTCTGGTGTATCGCCAAAAGCCATGGTATTCGCCAACTTTTCTATCAGTTTTGCTCTGTCTTCGCCTTTTTTCATTGGTCTATAGCTGAAAAAGTACTTCGACTACTAAATTATCTTAAAATTATTACTTACTTACTATTAGATAATCTATTAGTCAATTTGCTGATATTTCAATGCCTACAGCATCGCCTCCGCGATATCGAAGTAGAAAGTATGCTACGTCCTATAACAGCTTCCAAGATTTTTCACAATATTTCGCATTATAATAATACCGGGATTCTGGTTTAGCCGTAGTTAATTTGGATAACTGGAACTTTTATGAAAGAGTGTAGGTACATACCTGTTTATCTAAGTAAATACCTAAAAAATATTTTTTGTACTTAGCCTATATATTATTGTAAACTAAGCTTTTCGATATTATTATGTTGCTGTAGGTAACTACATAATTTTGCAATCATTGCGTCACGTGCCAACTACCCTTTCAAAAAAAAGGGGTTCAGCTGAAAATCTGCGTTGGGTGGCCACTGAGGTCGTCAAACAAATGCTGAGCTGTACGCCTTTTTGGAATTAATTTTAATTTCTATGTTAAGTGTTTATGTTATTTTGTAAACCTATGCCAAATTAGTACTTTTTCTTTCTCTCTTTCTATACATTAATCTTACTCTTCTACTTCAAATATTCCGGATTCCCGAATGGCGGACAGTGATCGGCGACGAGAGGTGCGCGGACGCACGATGACTTGCGGCGCGCGTGCCGATGACGTCACATCCTGCGCAGCCTTCCTCTCCTCTCGACGCAATCCTATATCTTCATGACGCAACTTCGTGTCTAGTTTCGACTCTTCCAATAAAACTGCAAGGAAAGGTAGGTACATTAGGTGATTTGGGTCAACCGATGTCTGTGGGCTTCTATCTGTAGGATTCACAGAGCAAATGATCGGAACAATGTATGTAGGTATTAGGATAGGTAAGGTACCTTTCAAAAACTTCTGTTGTTCAGTTGAGTGGTTTGGAACATGTGTATGAAATATTCCACCATGCGGAACATTCTTGCTGGGCCAGGTTATATTTACAAAACCGTTTGCGTCGGGAATTTCCATGTTTTCAAGTATTTTTCAACTGATATTAAGCAGTAATATGTTCTGAGTCATATAATGTCGCTCATTCTGAACAAAAATAATCTCTAAGTACCGTTTTATTAGCTGTTGAAAACACCAAAGTTAGATAAGGACCAAGAAAATGAAGAAAATCAAACAGCAATAAACCAAAGAGAATATAACCACTACGTTTACAATAAACAAGTAGAAAAGTAGCAAATAACGAAACCATGGAAACCAACCAAATCAAAACAACAGCTAAAGATTTCCGGTATCGGTGACTGACCGTGTGTACGCTCCTCTCCACTTCATACAAAACGCCCAAGAATACCCGAAAACCGAAAATAATGTAGGTACCTTCGAGCAACTACGAATAAATATGCTAATTTAAAAAACGAAAGACGTAAATTATATCCCAAACAAAGTTAAACATAGTTTTGGCGGGAACATGAAAAATGGCGCATTGGCGGCATTAAATTAATTGACAAAACTTGTATAACATTGAGTGTTTAAGTGTAAAAAAGTGCTCGTGAACGTGTATGAGTGTTGGTGAATAGTGTAATGCTGTAAAACGTGACTTTTCGTGTTGCCTCCAAAACTCCATAGAAGCCTCTAGTAAAGTCGCAACCACCACTACTTTACAGGGGCATGACTTGACTAATCGACTCTGACTTATGACAAAATAATCTCTCCAATTACTTGACACTGGCTATATACCTTTGATGTGAAGCCAAAACTAAAGAACGTAGGTTCTTCGAAAAAAAAAAATAGAAAAAAAGTTAAACATTTTCACGAAAGACAAGGCGGTAAGGTCAAGTCCGACAATCGCCAACTCGCAAGGGCGAAAAGGAAAAAAAATATACCTACCCTTGGCGCCAAATTTTTTTTTTTCTATGGTTGTCTTGCGTGTATTATAAGTTTGAACTGCCTTGGGTGATTGATATGCGAGATAATCTTTGTTTGCAGGAAAATTAAATTGTCTCCTCAGAATGGAAAACCCTATCGATTCAACTCTTGAAAGAATAAAACTCCAGGAGCAGGTTCAGGACACTGTACTAAAAGAGAAACGAACATGTAAGTAGGTAAATAGCTACTCATATTACTTATGTACTTTATTCATCTAATATAGCATACACACAATACCTACATATTAAAATTTAATAAAAAAATTTGATTACCTACTTGAATTTATTGTTATATATATTTTATTTTGTGATCATAGGTGTAGGTAGGTACATACGATAAATTAAAAATCTAATTATGTACCTATGTTTTTTAAGTAGGTCTAAGTAGTTAGGTACTAACGGCCACTGGCCTTGTTTAAATACCTACTTATAAATACAAACAAAGACGATTCATTTATCAATCGCACTCTAATAACATCACAAAATCCAAGGGTTGAGGAAAATTCGCCGTCGGACTGTTTTTTTGTGCTTTTTAGTAAATTATAAGTACCATACCTTAAGCACGGAGCATTAAGGTAAATCTGAACAAAACCACATATAATATGTGAAAATGGAGGAGCCACACACACACATAAGTAGATCTCAGGTCTTTTTTCGGGGAAAACGACATCATAATCCGGTCGATCAAACCGTGGCTCCTCCATTTTCACATATTATATGTGGGTTTGTTCAGATATCAATGCTTTTTGTAAATAAATTTATTACTATTCAAAGGTATATATAAGGTACCTACTATAATTATAATAGTTACCTACCTATTTCTTTTCCTTACTTACACACCACCATCATCGCCTCTAAATGTATGTACCTAGGTAGGTAAAAGTACAATAAGTTAAGTACCTAACCTACCTAAATACCGTAGATAAGGTGTTTTCCGACAATTTTCATTTCCATTAGCTTGCGTTCATCTGGGCTCTTTTTCGAATTTTTAAATTATTGATATTAAAGTAAGTACATAAAACGATAAAAAACAACCTTTCATCATGGAAATGGAAATATCCTGTAAAAATTTGCAAGGAAATTGCTCTCATAATTTGCAAGGCGCTAAATTTTCCTCATAAAATCCAATAATTTGAAAAAAATTCAAATCTTTTAAATTTACTGTTTTCTGATTTTTTCCTTCGTATACACACAATTACCTAGCTGGATGCCAAATTTGAACTTTCTAGGTCATCTGGAAGTGGGTTAGGTTTTACGTCTATATGTCAGTCAATCAGTGATAAAAATGACGATTTTTGAACGTTAATATCTAAATAACCGTTTAAGCTGTGTTTATGAAATTTGAGGTACTTTATTAACTCCGGGCTTTCAATACATAAACCAAATTAGGTGTGTTTATATTGATTAGTTTTTTAGCTATGACAAGGTCAAAAGCGGCTCCAAATAGTAAGTGTAAACTTACACACAGTGCTACTCGCCAGTTCGCTGGGCCTGACCGTGGCTTGACACACTGTCGTGTGTCGAGATTCGTCATCGTCGAATCAAAATAAATCAGCTCAAAAACCTGACTTCAAAATTTTACCTAGCATATTCTCCATTTCTATCACATTCAGATGAGGCCACATTATCATCACTGAGCCGTAGTATTCGCGGAGCTCTGGCGACAGCTGCTAAGCTGAAACAGGAGCAGACGAATGCCACAACCATACTCGAGACCCTAGCTTCAAAGTTACAGCTTGAGAAGGTCCGTCGATCAGCTCTGTCTGGGCTCCTGGATGACGCACAAAAAGAACTGCAGATGTATCAAGACCAGTCTGTAAGTTAGAGCCGACGATGGAATGGATATTGAAGCAACAAAGTCGTTGGTTTTCAACAAATTCATTGGAATCCAATGGTGGGAAAATATTCCTATTGGTATGCAAGCTGCAACGGCTTGAACTGCGTAGGTAGATCGATCGAATTGAGCGAGATAAAAATTAATCTTTTTCTATGTCTTTATTTAAGCTCCTCAGTTCAGTAGTTTTGCCGTGATTGAGGAACAAGCTTTGCAAACTTTTCCATTTATAACACTGGATAATCCGTGAAATATCCATTATCAGAACCCTACTGCTTACTTTCTTCGGCACTACCATTCGTGGGTCTTGGACCAAGACCCTTGGCCTCCGCAAAAAAAATCCTCTACTCGTTCTTGTTCATACTTAATAGATAATAGTCAAGTATGAAGTTGTTAGTTGTCTCTGTTGCCTTCAGGTCTTTCTCTATGTAATTCTTCCAGCAGCGCTTTCTTGGCCTCGTCGCTTTTCCTGTGGTGTTAGACATAATCTTAACATTTTCAGACACATGGGATATCAGGTGTATGGAATTCTCGGTCTTTGCTCAGTGAAACAGTCCACAAGGTGTCTGACCAGTGTGACGTTTGGGCATTGTTCACTAAACCGAAGAGTATGCAACTGCAAATACCAAAGAAAGTTAACGATATCACTGAGATATCTATAGAAAGCGACGAAAGGTTGAAAAAAGCCAAAAATAAACTTAAGAGAATGCAAGCTGAGCGTGACCGATTGCAGGCTGAACCTGACACAGGGGAGGAGTTCTTACGGTAAGGGTGGGTTTCCACAGATGCTGAGCTGGGCGTAGTGAAGGTGGAGGGAGTGGAATTATTATCATCTGTCACCCTGCTCTGTCCGCCTAGGGTGACAGATGGGCCAAATAAGTTATATTTGTCACCCTGTCAGTAACAGGGGGACAGACAGAACTATTTGGATCGTGAAATCACAGTGCTCGAAATTCCACTTCCACTACACTTCGAGCACTGTGATTGGACAATTCAAAATCTACTCCTCCACTCCGCCTCATTGGAAACGCACCCTAGACTCACTTATATTTGGTACGAAGCTAAATAATAGGCCAAAGTCGATTGGCAAGTGTTTAGGATGTCGCCGGCGCCGGTGCCGCGGGTTCAAATCCCGCATCAGGACATTACTTGCTTGACAAACATTGGCGTTTGTCCTGTCCTTTTCTGGAGGATACTATCTGTGTTTAGGTAAGTACCAATGTATTTATTTATAAAATGACTTGTAAAATAATAGTAAAATGATAGTATTTATCATCTATATTTTCATAAAGTTAGACTTAGTAGGTACAATAATTCACCGATCTATTATGTCCTATTGTCCAGGTTTGGTATCATATCATATCATATCTATTCTTGAAATGTATCCTCGACCCACTGATCTGTACTAATATATAGAGGTTAGTGCCTCAACCCCTATCTTGTCATAGTCAATCAGCCATAACAACTACTAATGTACCTACTCGTTACCATTTTGTCCTTTTCAGAATCAAGAATGCTCTTCGATACTCTGAGGCGATGTCAGCAAACCTAAAATAGTAAGTAAATACGAGTAGATAATTCGACAGTGGAAAGTCAAGCTCAAAGGACAGTCTCGAACCTAGGGCGAACAGTTTATCACTTTCTTACTCACTATTATTTAGGAGAGAATGGTAACATACGTACCTTTAACCTGTCTCGGCTGAAAAGGTCAAACGAAGTTGGAGGCTTTCGGGTGGTTTGAATAATGACCGACATCAAAACCAGCCCTGATTTATCAGAGTACAAACCAGCCACTGGCTCACACGAGACCATTATCATAATTACCGTTTCTATAAAAGAAATCCTGTGTTTATCTATGCACGAGACTGGCGAGATTTACTGAGTTTTAGGTACCATGGTTTCTTCTGCTCTACCTTCTCGATGAAATGATCCTTACCTGCAGAACTTCAGGCCCTACTGAGAATCTATAGCTAGAGGCCCATACTTTTGGGCTAAACTGTCAATGTAACTGTCGTTTTTTTAGTTTTGTCATTGTCAGTATGACATCAAAACAAAACAAAAAAAAATCCGAAATAAAAATCGATTTGTTTTGTAATATTTAAAACAACACAAGATATAATTACATACCTACTTCATTGCTTTGCTTCATTCAACTTAACAATGTTATTGAAAATCGCACAAGTGAATAGAAACCTTGTTTGTCTCAGGTACCTACAAAGTAATGGCGAAACGGGCGTGTTATTCATTGCTCATTAGACCTATTCTTCTTGAATACAGTTCGAAACAGCTCGCTATTCAATAAACTGAACCTTTAGATTGAATTCAATAATTTGTCTAATGCTGATATTTTGCAAACTACCATCCCACCCTCTGCCTTTTGATTGGTTCTAACTCTGAAGTCATTGCATAACCAAGCAAAATGCTTGTTGGTTGGCTATTCAGGAAACATTTGACCCCTCTGCAGTCGTTGACCTTAGACGTCAATGACCTAATTATAATTGACCTCCTGGATGACCCCGACCCTTCCTGATGGCGTCTCAAAAATAAGTTTTTTTTTCTATAACTATTTTCATTGATGCAGGCAGTGTATCATAGTCTGGGAGGTACTACAATGAAATCTGCTTTTGTTTTCAGAAGATGCAGATTATTTTGTACAAAAGTAGAAGAAAGTGAAAATGGCCCGATCAAATTCACAACGAGCGCAGCTGCCAAAAAAACAACAATCCCTATAATGAGAAAGGCTAACATAGAAATGCCGTGGTACCAACCTTATAGTGTAGTCGGCAGTGTGGCTGTATTTCTCTTATATTTCTGCTATTTCCGAGAAGAAAATGATGTTGATTTAGAATTTACTAAAACACTGTATGATAGAATTCATGGATTGGAGAAAGAGCAACTACTTCAATCATATAGGTACAACATTGATAATGGTATCAGTGTGACGGATATTGAAAGTAGACTCAAGGAGATAGAAGAAGAAGAAAGG
Organism: Lobophora halterata; assembly: GCA_932526365.1. Taxonomy (NCBI): domain Eukaryota; kingdom Metazoa; phylum Arthropoda; class Insecta; order Lepidoptera; family Geometridae; genus Lobophora; species Lobophora halterata. The sequence goes on from OW052012.1 coordinate 9,641,434, forward strand.
AATGCCATGTAGTTTTTGCTAGTTGTTAAAATAAATTAATTTAATAAGTTATTTCTGTATGTAATTAAAAACAAGAAGATATTAATCAGATAAAACATTGTTTTCATTAATTATCCTATTTTTGCTTGCCTAGTAGCATACTGAACAGGACGCCTATCTATACCCAACAGTGGGTGCAAGAGGCTGGATAGATAGATCCTATTGATGAGTTACCTAAAAATTGTGAACTTTAGTTTAAAAATCAAACATATTATTTCACATACTACTACATCCTATTTTTTTTTCTACCTTAGAACTTTCTTAATGAAAACAGCTTTGAAAAAATATTTTTTGTTTGTGACTTTGTGAGGATATTCTCTTTTCAGATTGGTCCTATAGAAACAACAACCATTGTGGCCTAGTTTTTAAAACAAAAAAACTGAAAAAAAAAATGTTTCCATGACTTATCAATGGTGTTTACTGTCACTAACAGTCAAATCGAAGTTGGTTGTAGTGTATTTATTGCAAAGCAATGAAAAATATATTTTGATTTTTATATATTTATTTTATCATTATTTTGATGTTTAATGTTAAAATTCAGTAAGAAGTGTTTTTAAAACAATACATACTGAATAAAACAATGCCCTGATGCCGCCTTTATGAAAAAAAAGGTGATTGGGAACAAAAAGTCTGAATATTTAGGATTATTCCTTTTATTTAGTACCTACTTAAGTAACTTCTGGCAGTGATAAGTCAAGAGAAATTTAAATAACGGGTACCACTCACAAGTTGAGCAATTTAAATTGAAACCACTTTATCCCTTAATTATTTTATTCTAACTCCAAACTGCGGATTTCGTCAATTACAATTAAATAGTGCTAGCCAGAAATCCTGCATTACAATAATGTGCAAACATTTTTGTCTAATGAACTTACAAGATACTACACACACATACCACATACACTAAATATTTAAACTACCACATACTCTTTTATGTGTCATACTTTACTGTGAGTGTAACAACTCATAACACTCAATTCTCATCACCACATAATTGAACCTAAATAATAATGTTAAAAAATCAGTTCTGCTGCTTCCTTACTTTAATGAATACAATGGAAATCATTGATGGTTAAATGTGAGATAAAGAAAAGGGTACAAATTACAATTATGCATCCAAATTATGAATAACTTAAATTAAGCACGCTCTCCACGGATTCGTCGGGCGAGCTGAATGTCCTTCGGCATGATAGTGACACGCTTGGCGTGGATGGCGCACAAGTTGGTGTCTTCAAATAGACCCACCAGGTAAGCCTCACTGGCCTCCTGCAACAAAATATAAGTTGGTGAAGCAGACTGTCATATTAATAAATAAGGTATGAATAAATTACCACAATAATCGTGGTAATTTACACAAGGTTGCACAATAAGCTATTGTCAATAACACAAACCTGCAGAGCTCCAATAGCAGCAGATTGGAAACGCAAGTCAGTTTTGAAATCTTGGGCGATTTCTCTCACAAGACGCTGGAATGGCAGTTTGCGGATGAGCAATTCGGTCGACTTCTGGTAACGTCTGATTTCACGAAGCGCCACGGTACCAGGGCGATAACGATGAGGCTTCTTGACTCCTCCCGTGCTAGGCGCCGATTTGCGAGCTGCCTTTGTAGCCAATTGTTTGCGAGGAGCTTTGCCTCCAGTGGATTTACGAGCGGTTTGCTTAGTACGAGCCATTGTTCACTGTAAGAAATTAATAATTCGATGAGTAAGCGAGCATTTTTACGAGGGAAATTCTACAGAGACGATTTGACGTGATTCAGGGTTATCAGTGATCCCAACTAGCAATAAAACAATCAGTAATAATCTAAACAACACATAATTGTTATAAATTACCTTTGTTGATCGACAGTAAACACGAAAGACGAATTTAAAAATATTTTGAGGACAGCAGAAATCCCACAAACAACTGATCATATGCTCAAGATGGCGTCGAAGAGAATGGCGGGCGAAACTGACGCTACAATGCTGAACGCTCATTGGTCATGTCGAACAAATTTACACAATGTCGATTGGTTTAAAAAACAGCTCTACCATTGGTGCATTCGATTCGCTTGAAGAACTTCTTTGTGTAGTAGTCTTTTTACACATAATGCTAGTAGGTAGTTTAGTAACTCGCTTGACCCAATTCCCAACATTCTGTGCACAATGAAGGAGTGTGTCTATATACATAGCTGAAAGAGAATGCTAACTAGCATTAAGTTCGCCTATGTACCTACTTACTTGTTTTTTTACTTTGTGCAATAAAGCATTTTCTATCTATCTATTAAATTATTGGTGGCCCAATTGTTTCCTTTTGTAAATTTTGTAATATACCTATATATAGATTGTAGTAGTTAGCTTATGCTGTAATAAAAATTTTGTATCTATCTATCTATCTATAGCTCAAAATTACGTGTCCAAAGAACGTGCCCAGCTAAATTTATTTATTGTATACTACTACACAATATTTTTCTTTAAACAGTTAAATTTCTACATACTTATTTATATACCAATGTTGAAAATAACGGCGTAGGTAGTTACAACAACAAACACAACTGCCCTGGCTGACTAACCTAAAACTTTTAAAACCTCGTTCGGTATTTTGCCCATAACTTTCGTAGTCGAAAATAGTCAAAAGATTTGTATTAAGAATTCCACAAGAACAACGGCAGACAGGAGTGAAAATCAATCTTATCTAGGTACCTCTATTTGCTTTACTAGAATTCACAGCCCCATCATCATCTTATTCTCGAAAACATATTCTAAAAAAAATATTTAAAATGGTTGCAGACTAGCGTAATTTTGCTCGCCGCTTCAGTGAACAGTGCCGACGAACGTGTCAGTAGTTACGTGTGGGCGCGTAAGTGCGACAACGCTGTCGTACGAGTAGCGGGCGCCGCGTATTTTTGTTGTTTTGCATTTTGCAGCGCGTTTACGCGGCGAATCCACTCGTAAATACGCTAGAACGCTAGCACAGTTTAGTCAGAGTACCTACCACGTATGAACGGTAGTATGGAACCGCTCCTACGAAAACTGGGGCAGTAGCTGGATAATGCCTACCCGCATTTTTTAGAGAGTAACTTACTGCAAGAGATTCTATGACTGATATCGTGTAGCGTAAACCTTATTTACAATAATTGTTGCAAGATGTTGCAAGCGTACAAAAGACAAAAAGAAATTAACTAACCAGTTTGGCTATTCGGAAAGCAAAAAAAAAAAGAAGTTACCATTTTTTATTTATTTGCCCATTGGGAAGATTGAAGTCCCAAAACTATAGAGAGTTGTCATACGATTACTATTGAATGAAACATCAGAGAGCAGGAATATGCTGTCATCGGCTCTCGTTAGCGAATGGTATGTTAATTTTGACACAAAAAGAAGACAAAAATACCTAAATTGACGTACAGCTTGGCAAAAAAGAGTAGAAAATAATGGAGGCGCCACTGTGCTGTTTGTATGGCAACCCGCTGAAACCGAATAGCGTACCAACCATTCTTGATACTTAGTTGTGTATTTTTGTAAGACTAATTTATTTACAAGGGCCCTTGCCCAACAAAGGGACAAAATAAGCTGATAAAAGAAATATTTACACTATTTACATTTACGTAATTTATTCATAAATATCATATATTCATATAGGCTAGAGCTGAGCTCAGATTCAGAGGTACTGCTAAGTATCATCTTCAAGATTTATGACTAATCTCTTTATATCTTCGTATAGAGTTCCCTCTCACTCACAGTGCTCCTTTTCTATTTTTATTACGTGCTGGCATGAATTCTTCCAATCCTCCTCGGTAATAGCTTGGAATGCATGTTCAGCTCCTGTAAAACGAAATCGAATTTATATTAATGCAGAGAAGCTCATGTGACTCAAGAATAGAATAGAATAGAATAGAATATGCTTTATTGTATCACCTTAAAATAAATAATAACAAGAAAAATAAACTAAAATTACAAGGGCGGTCTTATTGCTAGATAGCAATCTCTTCCAGACAACCAGATAAGACATATTGTTAACAGAAAAAAAAATATTTAAATTACAGTGGATATAGGGTGTACCAAAAAGATATTATAGATAAAAATAAATAAAAAATTATATATAATTAACATTTTGACTAACTAAAATTATACAGAATATTACACAATATTAATACATACTATATTTTACATTCTAATATCTCAAGTATCATATTAATCTAGGCGCGCTTTATGAGAGTAATACAGACAACATGAAAACATAACCTATGCGTTGTATGTTTATTGTTCCAAATTCCCACTTATTCCTATGCAAGTTATTCAAAACAGCTTTGGTTTCATCAAGTAACTCTTGATTCAACTAAAGACAACAAAACAAACTCTTACAAACCTGTCATATCAGACGTTCTTTGGAAAAAGATTGTCGAGATCTGAAAGAATTGTTTGGGCCTCGGCCTCATGTTCCGCTAGACATCGCCCATAGACCTTATTAATTATCTCCCTGCCAGCACTTCGAATAGTTTTAATTGACAGAATTTTCATGATGCAATATTTTGACATCACGCAGAATGAGGTCAAAATTTTTTAGTCACCCTGCGCCCCCGTACCACCGCGCCACCCGCCCACCACCCCGGTCGGGCGGCCCCACCCGTAGTGCTCTATAGGTAATGACTACCGCGCGAGCTTATGGTGATATTCCATTGATTTGTGGAGATTAGCCAACGCTTGGCAAGCGTCGAAATTGGTCTAGGTTTCCAAATAGCTTTAGCCAATTAGATTACTTTGCATCTCCCTCTTCCTTTTTTCTTTTTCTCCCTTTCACTCGTTTGCTTGTCAGTTTGTTTGTGCTGTCATGTCAGTCATGTCATGTCATTTATTGACATTGTGGTTGTATTGTATGTATCCCAAATCAAGGCTATTTTTATCAAAATATTGGTGTAAAATGGAAAGAATAGTGATATTTAACTGCTATTTAGGCCTTTCTAAATTATGTGTTCTCACGTGATCGTGCGGTGAATGATAATAACTGGTTGTTGTTTGTGAGCGTGCCCTGCGCGAAGACAGAGGCGCAATAATAAATTTCCAAAATGCCGTCAGAGTCCAAACCTTTGTTAGGTGCTCAAACGGAAAAGCCCAATCATTACAAGTAAACGCCTTGCATTACTTTGGTATCTGATGCGAATAGTATCCTTTCGACCTTTCGCTGAACTATCTTTGACGTGTTGCAGATATTTGAAGGAGTTTAGAGTGGAACAGTGTCCATCGTTTTTACAACATAAATGTACACAACATAGACCGTTTACGTGTTTTCATTGGCATTTTAATAATCAAAGACGAAGAAGACCAGTCAGGAAAAGAGATGGTTCATTCAACTATAGCGCTGACAACTATTGCACTAAATATAATGAGACTTCAGGGATCTGTGAGGATGGTGATGAGTAAGTACAAGACTTTGTTTACGTGCGCTTTGTTAGGCGTACACTGACTCACTGAGTATATTCAAGAATATTTTCCTCAAATGGATCAATTAGAGGTTTTCACCTTCTTCAACATGAATGCAAAAACTGATACATAAGTTTAAAATAAGTGTTTGTTTACATAATGTAAATAATACTTACCTAAGTCCCTGAAGAATAAACCATCTTTGAGATTCACATATCTGAGACATAAACAATAGTAGTCTTTCCTTAGGACTAGGCTTGTAATTCGGATATCTGGAAATCAGAATTATTCCGATTACCAACCCATTGTCATATTTGAATTTAAAAGGCAACAGTATATACGGATAATTTGGATTAAACAGATAAGTAGTAAAATTAATCAAAAAAGTATGATATTGAAGCTTGATTATTCTTAGTGCATTTTAATGTTTGTCCAGAATGGTATGTCATGATTTAAAAATAATAATTGATATCCATATGTGATTATCTCACGGATTGTATAATTTAGAAATTGAATACATTAACTCCCATACCAAGACATAGTGTATGATGAATTTTAATCTGTCCTGTCCACCCCATAACAGAGTGTCGGAGTTTACCTCTAGTACCCCACCATAAAGTTACTTAGGCAGTTGAAATGAGGGACCGTACTTTACATCTTAATACTAGCTGACACCCACAATTTGATATGCATTCTGAACTAACATGTTTCCATTTTTGTTTACTCCTATTGAGGAACATACCGTTGAAATTTCAAGCCTGTGTCATTTGTCAGTCAGGACCGCTTTGTCGATTTGCTGACGTCGGTCGCGGATGGTGGATTAATTGTTGCTGAAATAAAGTCTTTTTGTCATTCAATTAATTTCATTTGTCATGTAGTAATTAGTGAGTATCCCATTTTATTATTTTCTTCTTTTTATGTTCCAAATAAATAATTTGATGGTTTGGTGTGTGTTAGGTGTCCATACCTGCATCGCACGGCCGGCGACACGGAGCGGCGCTACCACCTGCGCTATTACAAAACGTGCATGTGCGTGCACGACACGGACGCACGCGGACTGTGCACGAAGAACGGCGCGCACTGCGCGTTCGCGCACGGCGGGCTCGACTTGCGGCCGCCCGTTCTGGACGCGCGAGAGCTGCAGCCCGACCCGCCCGACGACGAGCTCCATGCACCCAACGCGCTGGACCGCGAGCGGAACCTCATGCTGGAAGACCCAAAGTGGCAAGGTGAGTACCACAACTCTACTTCATGTTGATGGACCCCGAATGGCAAGTAAGTAAGTAAGTAAAGGGACTCCCTTTTCCGCAATTGAACTCTTATTTGGTCCTTTGTGCGACGGGTATCCTGGCTAATAATCTAGCCAGCCTAGCTCCGCCCAAAAGCCCGAATGGCAAGGTGAAAGAAAGAAACCACATGCTGGAGGACTCCAAACAGCAAGGTGAGTACAAGAAAGAAACTGCATCCTGGATGGGGTTCTCCAGCATGCGGTTTCAGTGGCAAGGCAAGTACAGAAACAAAACCGTATGCTGGAGGAGCATGCATGGATGACCTTGGCATTTGAGATCCATCAACATGAGGTAGAGCTGTGGATGCATGCTGGAGGACCCCAAATAACAAGGTGAGCACGAGAAAAAACCGCATGCTGCAGGACCCCAAGTGGCGAGGTGAGTACAAGAACAAAACCTCATTTTGTTTGTTGTAATAAATGAAATAAAGTGATATGAAACATTTTTTTTGAAAAAGGCATTCATAAACCTGTATGTAGTGTACGTAAACCTGTTTTAATTTCAGATACGAATTACGTGCTATCATCATATAAGACGGAACAGTGCAAAAGACCGCCGCGTCTCTGTAGACAAGGATACGCGTGCCCGCAATACCATAATAGCAAAGTGAGTATTTATTTCATGTTTATTGTGGTTGTTATTTCAGGCTCATTTCAAGCATTTTTTTTGAAATTTTGAAAACCATGTCACACATTTTGCATTGGTCGCAAACATCATCCTTGATTACGGTGTATCATTGATTGTCTGATTGTGTAGTGAACAGGCCGGTGTCAGTGACGTTATGAACGCGTGTTGCAGGACAAGCGGCGCTCTCCGCGCAAGTGCAAGTACCGCAGCACGCCGTGCCCCAACGTGAAGCACGGCGAGGAGTGGGGCGAGCCGTCCAACTGCGAGGCGGGCGACGCGTGCGCCTACTGCCACACGCGCACCGAGCAGCAGTTCCACCCCGAGATCTACAAGAGCACCAAGTGCAACGACGTGCAGCAGGCCGGCTACTGCCCGCGCGGCCTCTTCTGCGCCTTCGCGCACGTCGAGCGTGAGTACACACACACACGCACACGCCCGCACGCCCGCACACCGGCGCGTCCGCTCGCCCTCACAACCCTCTCGTCGTTGCAGCGGAGGAGTCGGGCGGAACGCGCGACGCGACCCTTGAGTGCGGCACGTCGTTCGCGGAGCTGCTATCGTCCGCGCTGCCGCCGCCGCGCGATAACGGCGACCAGATGCACACCAACGGCGACTCGGACCGCGCCTCCATCTCGTCGGGCGGGTCGGCGCCGGCCGCGCCTCCGCCCGTGTCCCTCGCGCCCCTCGCGCCGCAGCCCGCGCCCGCCTGGCCCTCCGTGCTGCAGGACGTGGTCGGCAACGCGCTCGACGACCTCTCGCTCGAAGACCCGCTCAACCTGATGGCGGCGTTCGACCGCGACCTGGGCGACGACCCGCCCCCGCCGCAGCTCGGCTCCGCGCCCGTCAACATCCCGGGCGTGCGCGGCTACAGCCCCGCGCACGCGCTGCCCGCGCCCGCCTCGCCGCTGCCACCCTTCCTGCGCTTCGCGCCCGACACCGAGCGGCTGTTCAACTCAAACGCGAGCGCGCGCCCCGCCAGCTACGGCGCGGCGTTCGACTACCCGAGCTCGCCGGGCGAGCTGACGCGCCTGCGCGAGGAGGTGTCGGTGACGCGCGCCGCCGTGGCGTGCTGGGACGAGCGCATCGCGCAGGCGCGCGCCGCGTGCGAGGCGTGGCGCCGCGAGCTCAACGACGCGCTGCGCAAGACGGCGGCGGCGGAGCGGCAGCGCGACGAGGCGCTCGCGCAGGCCATCGCCCTGCGCTGCGGGGAGGCGGGCGGCGTGGGCCGGCTCGACCTGCGCGGCCTGCCGCTCAGCGCGCTCAAGGCGCTGCGCGTCGCGACGCGCGCCGACCTCGAGGCCATCGAGAAAGCGCTCTACCAGGAGACCGCCACCAAGTGCATGGTGTGCGAGGAGCGCACGCGCTGCGTCACCATGCCCGACTGCAACCACCTCGTGCTGTGCGAGCCCTGCGCCGCGCACACCGACGACTGCCCCTACTGCCGCCTCGCCGCCAGCGACTGACTACACACACACACACACACACACACACACACACACACACACACACACAGTCACACACACACCGCAACGACGCAACATCAACATGGAACGTGAATCTGAAAAACTAATACATAGCAATTGATATATCGTATGTTGACGTATAGATAATAGCGATTCCGAGATTGGCAATTCTTAGCTCTTTACAATTCATTGGGATCGGAAACGTAGTGTCCGTCTGCGGTCCTTTTAGTCGTTGCTTTTACGGTTGTTAGACACATCGTAAGTTTGATCCATAAAATAATGATTTTGATAGCTTCACTGCCGGTGATCCGGAATATGCAACAAATTAAAATAAGTTAGGACTTTTTCAAGGTAGCGTAAGAGCTATATATTTAATCATATATTTATTATGATAAAACCTTAGTTTTATACGCCGACCGAACATTTACAGGTTATTCATATTAGAATTGGTTTCATTTGTCTTGGCACAGGAGTCTGTGCACGATTTGGTTCATCTATATAAATGGAAGTTTCTTTCCACTGTAGTGCCAAGTTGTATGGAATTGGCTCTACATAGAATAAAACCATGCAACCATGCATGCTGTATGAAACATGGATCGTCGCCGCTGATCGGTAAGACGCTCGCGTATGAGGCTCATACATACAATAACAGTAATGGTTGTACGCAACATAACTTAAGAATTCTTATTAATCTACCAGAAATGAGCAGAACAGTCTAAATGAATTAAATATAAGGACCAATAAATATAACGAATAAAATACTCTAAAACTTTTAGTTGTACTATTTCCATGATACGTTTTACTCAGCTTTTTTTTATAATTTTTGATACTATATGCAAATGCAAGTTAAATTGAATTTCTTCAATGAGTAAAGCTGACTTTTATAAAATCTTTTTCACATATTTTATCTAAGTATTTACATCATAGATTTTATAATTAGATTAAGATTGATACAATTATATAATTTATATTGTGGCAAAAAATGTGTGTATTTTTGAAATTGATCTTTAGTGATGTAACAAATTGTACTAGTGTTTTCTAAATATTTAAGTGTACCCGTTCTAGAGGTGTGGAGAGGTTTTATAAACTTCTGTTAATGCATACTACAAACTTATTTATCCTTTGTAATAGAACCCTTTCTCGTTAGAGCAGAGTCAACGCTGTGGGCGGGCATCGAGTGAAGGGACGGCACGGGAAAGGCTTATTTCTGAAATCCCCACCGGCCATCTCCACCAGTGGGGATTTCGGGGGAAAAAGTCTCTAAATCAACACCAACTACCAACCGCAGTGGGGACTTCGGGAATATTTTTGTCTCGACATCCCCACTATTATGAACAATGAACATATTTCAAATAATACACATCTTTCGATATTTTTATTACCATCTCAGGCATTCGTTTCCGTCGTAAATAAGTTAGGTACTAAAGATGTGTTTTTTTTTTAAATAATATGGTCATTGTTCATAATAGTGGGGATTCCGAGACAAAGATAGAGAAAGTTAGTAGTTGGTGTTGTAGGGATATAGATACTTTTTTTCCCGAAATACCCACTGGTGAGGATTTCGGGAATAAGCCCACGGGAAATAACTATTATTGAATTAACTAAACAATAGTAATAACTGTGGTAATAATAAGTAATCCAAACATGAATTGAAAAGCTTTGTTCTCTGTCATAGAAATGTCAACTAATAAATCCCTCTCTGTACCGTCCCGTTAAGGCCCAGAATCCCGCGCGCCGCTTTCTCGCTCGCACTAATATGATGATACTTCCGTATTAACTTCGTAATGTGTTACAAGGCGCATCGAGACTTTGTGTTTCTGAAGTTAGCCGCAAATATTCCGAAAATCCAAACTCTCGAGGCTTATCGAGATTTATGAGGATCTAAATTAATCGACAATAAATCGATCCCTTACATTTTAAGCGGTATAAATGTTTTAGAATAACAGAAAAAAATCCAATTTCTTTGTAGTGAGATGTATTTTAATTGAAACTTAACGCATTTTGTTTATTAACATTCCTAATGCCTAGATCACACGTATCGAGTACACGGCCGAGACAGTAAAATGTTACTCGGCCGAGACAGTGAAAGCTTACGTCACTCGTTCAGCCGAGCACTCGGCGCTATGTTTATACGTACCGAGTACTCGGCCGAGAACACTGTCTCGGCCGAGTACTCGGTACGTGTGATCTAGGCATAATAATCGTTTACAATAACATTGTTAATGGGTGTTGGTAGTTCTTAATTAGTACTGTAGTGCATTCAGTTTTTCCATTTTTTATCAACATTATTTTGATCAATATCCACATCAGAAAATTTCGTTTAAAAGAATTTCGCCAATTATTTTTTGTTGTATTTATAATATTAATTGCGAAAAAAATAATCATACTTATTTATTTTTAGTGAAACGTCTGCAAATGCGAGTATGATATTAGGTTAGCTGCTTGGGTGCGCCAATTCACACCTATTTCATACATAATTTATCAATAAAGAGTTGGTATGTGTGAGAATAGATATGAATAGGAACATTCCAATATACAATTGTCGAAAAGCAAAATTATGTTCGTTCATTGTTACATGACCGCGAGAAGTTTTTTTTAGTTACCTATCTATTTCGTTTAGTTTTTTTTATTAACAAGTAAATGATATTAATCGGGTTATCAAACAATAATTCCCTTTTATTATATTAAATGTAGAAATTAATCATTTTTTGTCTAACGTACATTTTGTACTGCTTTTTTACCTGTGTAATATTAATTAATTCGTAATCGTAAGAATTAGAATTAAGTAGAGTTTTCAAATTGTAATGGACTTATTTTGTAGCTGCGAATCTATGTGGGAGAGAAAAGCAATAATTTACCCTACGCCTTACTCGGAGAAAAGTCCCATTTGGGTTTGTCTGGTGTCCGGTAGGGGTTGCAGCGATAAGTATAATATATTTTGGGAGATTGATATGCATATACAATTATACACGAATGTTGAATAGATAGTAACTGCTTTTCTTTAGGACTGTGTTTTGTGTATGCATTATGTCGACGCGGCACATTTTGAGTTCCCATGGCGTTTCATAACGGGCCTTAGTAGTTGGATTATGCTTTAGATGTTGTCTTTGCGGTAAATAAGATTATTTTTTTTTGGATATTATAAAATTCCTTTAGAAATGGCTTTAATAAAAAGACATCGGCCTAAAAATAATAAGAACGATCAAAATATGTTTAAAAACTACATAATTAATCTTAAAGGTAAAAAAGGTCCGTCATGAAGTCCATTCTAATGAAATATAATTGTTTTTTTTTTAATGCTCTAAACTTTGTAATTAAACAACCAAAATGTACCGTGTAGCCATAGTTCTTAGTATAGCTTGATAGTTTTCTATTCTAATGAATGACATATTTAAAATCTAGATATTAAACATGATTTAGAGTTATATTTATTTTTATATAACATAATTAAAGAATAACGTTTATTATCGAACACTGTACTTTGTACCTACCTAAACTTAATGTTACTTTTGCATTTTGTTTATAGACTTGGAAATTGGTTGTATGAACTTGTATGATTTATTCAAAGATTCTCGATTGTTGAGTAAAAATTGTGTAAGGTGCTCCCACACCGCTGATAAAAATGTTTACAAATGGTCAATATTTTTTTTACAAACATTTATGTATTACTTATTTTAATGTATTTGTGATAGAAATGTATTTTTTAAATTTTTTTAACCGCAGTGAGGGACGCACCTATAGGTTTCGAGTGCTGTGTTGTGATGTCAAAAAAATGCTGGCTCTACGTACATTATTTTGAGGATCTCATATGCCTACTTGCACCAAACTATCAAAGTTCCTAAGCAATTACTTTACTCCCTTGACAGATCTTAACGGTCTGAATTTGGACCGATAAGAACTGCAAAGCTAGTAAAGTAATCGCTTATGAACTGATAGTGCAAGTGGGCAATAATCTCTGAAATTTGGCTACACAGCCAACTATTTATTCCCTGAAAGTTAGTATCATAGCCAAATGGCGTAATTAACAAATAACGTTGATTATGTTACTTGGTTTATCTATTGTTTACTTTTACATAAAAATCATGCTGAGGTAACCTACATAGATCATAGATTCAGCTAAGCATCACAGCACAAATACAGTATTTTCTGAATTCTTCTGCACGAATTACTAACTTAATTTTAAATTACATTTAGTACGCTAATCATAATTGCGTACCTATTCTTTATTATGTTATTAACTTGCTTTATTTCATAATAATTAACATTTTTTTATTTTATTTTATTTAACCCATAGATAGGTAGGCCCAAATTTTTTTCAAATTTATAAATTGTTAAAAATAGGAAATAGATTGTAGAAGTTCAATAATTATACGTTTGTATTCGCTGAGAAAGTAAATAATAGCTTTTTTATTACAATGGATTAAGTTAGTTTGAAATTATTACGAAAAACGTGAGTTACGTACGATTTAGTGAAAATAGAAGTCAAGTAATGAAGTGCATTGATACAATTTGAAGTACCTACACAAAGCGTAGCACATACATATTTACTACTTGCCGCCAACTCACGCACATTACCATAATCATTCATGTGATACAAACGTGTAAGCTGCGACATTTATACTATAGTTTTTAGTTAGGTAGGTTTTAATAAATTTTAAATTCCATTCAATAAAATAGTGTTTTATTTTCATCCATTTCCTGTATCCCTTTATGAAAACACTTAGGTACAATTAGGGTCTTCAAAACGAATGGTTCCTATCATTCATGCCGACTTGCACCAAACTGCCAAAGTTCCTAAGCGATTAATTTACTCGCTTGGTAGTTCTTAACGGTCTGAATCAGGACTGCTAAGAACTACCAAGCGAGTAAAGAAATTGCTTCGGAACTTTGACAGTTTGGTGCAAGCGATTACCGGCACGTCGCTTACGCTTCAAATCATGAGTGTGAGTTCTCGCGACGACGTCGAGTTTCTTGATAACGAGCTTCATAACGTCGAGCGCGCTCCAGTCTCTTGTCGTCGAGTTTCTTAGAGCGAGGCATCGATATCGATGGAGCGAGGGTGTACAGTAGGTAGGTACAGTCGGCAGTTATAAATAAATGTTTTGTGTTATGAGGGAGGATGATAGAACTAATGTAAAAAAAAACGAATAAAGTAGTTTTCTAGTACCTAACGTACTAGAAAAACATAAGATTTTTATTGAGATTATAAATATACAAGTATAAGTTTATAAACTATCTGAATATTAATGCCCCTATAAGGGGGATGTTCCCCACGTCCTGGCGAACAACATTTGTTATAGGTACAACTTTTGAATTTTTAAAGTTTTTCATTTTTAAAGTTCACGAAGATATGTGAAAACAAAAAATGAAAATTTTAGGTTATGTTTTCAGGTTTGCGAACCCCTCAATCCATTCGTCACGAATAAGTGTATCCCTTTAGGAAACCCTTAAAACGTGTTATTTTTGCTCTATCTCGCTTCCTTTACGAGATATAGCGGTTTTTATGTTTTTTTGAGGTTAGGTTGACATTGCATGGTAATAAATGGATTTAGAATGCAGTGTCATCAAGTTGTGAGCTACCCTGAAAGTTGCAGCTAGATCGCTAATCGGGAAGTGCTCGAAATTTGTGTTGCAAGATTCAACCCGGAAGGACATACCTACAGGCAAACATGAAGCTCGTCACACACGTACCTAGCTATAATATATATATATATATTACCTAATATGATTAGGTAAAGCAAGGCATATTACGATACTTATAATATATCGTATAAAGTATTATTTTGTATACAAATATTAAAGTGACCGCACACGCAGCTATAATACCTATATATTTCTATGACTTGAATATTTGTATAGAAAATATACCGTAATATGCCTTGCTATAATATATATTATAGCAACGTGTGTGACGGGCTTGAAAGGGACTCACTAAAAAGCCTCCAGCACCGAACACTTAAGTAAAAATCATAATAAAACAAGTTCTTATAATATATAATTTTTTTCCCTAAAATAGTAAATTTTAAATAAACCTCCGATCGCAAGAGCTAATTTTTCCAACTGTACTTCGTGAAAACATAACTTAAAATTCTCAAAGTTGGCTCGCCGTCCTGCAGTCGACGTATCGATAACTCGACCTGGTAAAAAGGGGTTTTCCAACGCCTCGCGTTAGAAAGACGCCGACGAAACGAGAGTCGACGTGGCAGGAATCGACTTCAAAGGAGTCTGAATATTAGGAACCACTCAACATTTCTACACCTCCTTCCTTGACTACACCGTGGCTTAGTTGGTAGTGACCCTGCCTTCGAAGCTAGGTGTCCCAGGATCGATTATATTCGCCCCGGCCGGGGATCGACAAATTCGTGTGACGAACAAATGTTTGTTCTCGGGTCTTGGATGTTGTGATGTCTTGTATGTGTCCATGCCACCTGCGACACAGGGAATCCTAGTGCAGGGGTGTGAGTGTTTTTTTTTTTTTTTTTTTTCTCGGATGGACGTTTAATGCAGTTAGCCGCAGATGGCTGTTACTGCGTCACCGGACTCTCGGCGAGCGCAGATGGCGCTCTGCCTTAAAATTTAGGTTGGGGCAAACAGCACAAGGGTACCCAACGGTGGGTCGAACCTCGGCTTGGACTGTTGCCAGGGGGATGATTGGACTATTGACCCAAGGCACCGTTAGGAATCGAACCTAACGATGTAGAGGGCCTGTAAGAGAGATTCCGACCACGCCGGCGCGGTCGGTAAGCGAATTGTGGAGTGTTACGTCTGTCGCGAGATGACTGCATTTCCGCCACCGGATTGGCGGCGGTGATGTCGTCATCTGGGTCGCCTAGAATATGTTTAGGCCTACGGAGGGATTTGACTACTGGCGGGTCTTCAGGATAGTCGGGACCGTTCGAAATGAGAGGATTCGGATGGTGGGGCGCGAGGTCATAATGCCGCCGGGCGGCGCGCTTCATGAAGTGAACAACGGACTCGAGATCGAAATCGCGGTGGAGGTCTATATTTCGCATATATTTAGGGGCTCCGGAAATTCTGCGCAAAAATATGCTTTGCACAGCTTGTAAACGAACTACGTGACGCGTATGACAAAACACCACGGAGGCGTATGTCAATATAGGACGAATGCAAGCTTTGTAAAGGGTCAACTTATTTCTAAGTGACATTTTACTCTTCTTGCATATGAGGTAGTTAAGGCGACCCATGATAAATTTAGCACGGTTCACCACGTTACGGATGTGAGGCTGGAAGGTTAAGCGTTGATCGAGCGTCACGCCAAGGTACTTGGCGGCCGCTACCCATGGAATGGGTTGATCAAAAAGCGTAAGCGGTTGGGATTGGCATCTTCGGCCCTTCCTAGAAAAGTACACTGCTGCACTCTTCGTTGGATTGACCTCAATACGCCATTTGCGGAACCAAGCGCCAAGCGCCTTAAGGGCGGCTTGGAGTCGAATGCATGCGCGTTTGGGATTAGGATTGGATGCGTAAAGCGCGGTATCGTCGGCAAAAAGGGCCAACTCTACCTGCGGCGTGCGAGGGATGTCACTAGTATAAAGCGTAAATAGAAGCGGTGCTAGAACGGAGCCTTGCGGGACTCCGGCCCTGATGGGGCGAGGGGAAGAAAGCTTCCCCTCCACGCGGTATTGAAAGCTGCGACCAGATAGAAAGTCTCGTAAGATGAGCACGAGCCTATCAGGGACACCAAGTTGAGATAGCTTGTAGATCAAGCCATTGTGCCAGACCTTGTCGAAAGCTTTCGCTACATCGAGAAAGACAGCGCCGGTACCGGAAGGGTAAACGGCGTGCATATGAGTCAGTATGTGCTCCGTGATGCGGAGCACCTGCTGAGGGCACGAATGTCTGGCTCGAAAGCCAAACTGTTCGTCAGGGAGGAGGTTATGATCGTTAACATGGGACCAGAGACGTCTCAGAAGGAGGCGCTCGTAGATTTTCCCAAGAGCACTAAGGAGACTAATGGGGCGATAACTGCTGGGCTCAGTTGCCTTCTTGCCCGGTTTGGGGATGCCAATAACAGTGGCCTCCTTCCAGGCGTCAGGAAATGAGCAATTGGACATAGCCGCATTGAAGATGCTGACTAGCAAGTAAATGAGAGCGGTAGAAAAGAGTTTTAGAACTCTGTTGCTAATTCCATCGGCACCAGGCGATTTCTTCGGGCGAAGGCCCTTGATAATCTCAATAACCTCGGCCGCCTTGATGAGGGGCAGAGGCGGAGCCGATGGAGGGTTTGAAGCTAATCGCGAGACTTCACTGTCCACCGTACGGACGTGGACAGGATCAACAGGTTGAGTGCTAGGAGAGCACTGGGATTCGAGGCTTTCGGCCAGGCAATTGGCCTTTTCCTCGTCATCAAAGGCAGGGGGAAGGTTGGGACGGGTGAGGGGAGGCATAATGGAAGTGGCATCCGCCTTCATTGATCGCGCTAGTCCCCAGTAAGCCTGGTGATGAGGCGTTATCTCCGAAAGCAGATTGTCCCACTCATTATTGCGGTGGTCAAGGATACGACGCTTCACCTGACGGTGAAGGCAGCGCATGAGGGATTTGTTCGCATCAGAAGGATACGAACTATAGCGTCGGGTCGCTGCGTTCGCCTCCGTGATCAGCCTCCTCACGTCGTCTGGCAGGGTCCAACGGCGCTCAGGCACCGCGGGGACCTGTTTCGACGATTTGCTTACGGAAGCTGTGACATGGCTGGTCAAGGCGGCGATCGCAACGGTGACGTCGTCAGGGGATTGGATGTCCTCGGGAATCCTATCGAGATCGGGAGAGTGGATCAACTTGAGAGAATTCTCTAGTTTACGCCACTCAACCACGGTCTTGGTAGGCGGGGAGAGGTCGGGGAGAGGGCCTAGCTGGAGGAGCACGGGCCGGTGGTCAGAGTCTAGCTCATGAATCGTTTCTATAGAGCGCAACCGTAAGGTCACGTTCTTCAGCAACGCCATGTCTAGGATGTCGGGACGATGGGAGACATTGTGAGGATAATGGGTCGGGGTTAGCGGGGGAATGACATCAAAGTTGAGCGAATCAACTAGGGTGTCGAGGATTCTCCCGTTGGGATTGGTGGAGACACAATTCCAAAGAACGTGTTTGCTATTAAAGTCGCCCGCCAGTAGGACGGAGTCACCAAGATTAAGAAGCGATTCGAGATCACTCTTAAGTAGGCGTTTGTTAGGCGAGAGATAGCATGAAGCTATGACAATCGCGGGATGGCCGGTCATGGCGAGCTTCACAACGGAAGCTTCCATTAAGGCCATAGGAGGAGGGTCGAGCGGTATGCAGTGCAGGGACCTCTTATGATAGATGATGGTACCGCCGCCACGGCTGCGGGTTCTATCATTCCTAGTGACTTGGTAGCCCGCAATCCTAGGATTGCGAACACTAGGCGTAAGAAGAGTCTCTTGGACTAGCAATACATCGACCTGGTATTTGACCAGAAAGTCAGCGACTAGGTCGCGTTGACGTTTGAGGCCATTGGCGTTAAAGAAAGCAATGGAAACGGATCTAGGTTTTAGTCTTTCCTTTTGTACAGACATATTGTCCCGGAAAGCTAAGAGTAAAGGGACTCAATGTAGTCTGCATGTTCTGCAAAAACAAGCATCCTAGCAAAGCCGTCGCGGGCTTCCCGGAGTGTGCGCGCAAGCGCGCGAACTCGCGAGAAGTCCACTCCGTGAGAGCAGCCTTTGATGAAGGCAAGGTCCGATGTAAGATCGGACAGGTTGTAGTTAGTTAGGCCGGCCACGGGAGTTGAAGACTCCTGTGACTGCCAACTGGGGGCGGGGGTCGCCTGAGGGGCCTGTTTTGCCTGAGGGGCCTGTTTTGCCTGAGGGGCGGGATTCGCCTGAGGGGCCTGTTTAGCCTGAGGGGCGGGCTTTGCCTGAGGGGCAAGGGGGGCGGGCTTTGCCTGAGGGGCGCGGCTCGTGTTGGGGAGCGGCTTAGCCCACGCTGAGGTAGCGGGGGCCGGGGCCGGGATAAGGGCAACCTTAGAGGTTCCCTTAGAATACTGAGGGATTGGAGGAGCGCGATCGGGGGCCCTTCGCAGCACCTTTTTGTTTGCCTTTGGCGCATGTGGGCAACCGCGATAGTTCGCGGTGTGCCCCAATGTTCCGCAGAGCACGCAGCCAGGTGGGTCGGAGGTATCCCGGGGGCGCTCGCAGTCAGCGGTGCCGTGGTCGCCCAGGCACTTGACGCAACGGGGGCGCGCAAAACAATTGCGCGCGGAGTGACCATAGAGTTGGCATCTATGGCACTGGGACGGGGTTCCATTGCGGAATGGAGGCTCTACGCGGAGCCCGGATAGGCGGTTGACCGTCTTCAAGTTGAAGATGGCCTTCCCCTCCGGACTCATGTCTAATATGACAAGCACCATATCATATGGAGCTTTAGATTTACCGCGGAACATGCGGTGCACTTCCCTGACGGGGAATTTTTGGTCGATTAAGTCGGCCTTGATGATGGGTGTTTCGATCTCAGCGGGGAGGCCGCGGATCACTACCCTTAAAACGCGCTCGTCCTCGAGAGCGTAGGTGTGGAACCCTATGTTCTCGTTTCGGAGGAGCGCGGTCAGACGACGATGGTCGTCCGTGGAGGTGACTTGCACCTTAATCCCGTCCTTTTGGGAGCGGGCGTGGGTGAAGTTAATCTTCCTCTCCGAGCAGAGGAAGGAGACGTGGTTCCACTTTTCCTTCTCGCGAAGGTAAAGCGGAGGCGGGGTCTTCTCCTTGCGGGAAGACGTAGGAGGCTCTGCTGAAGGCGGAGTAGCGGGGCGGGAGGGTGTGAGTGTGTGAATGTTTATTTAATTTAATCAAATTCAACTTATTCTTACGTAGGTATTCCTACTAAGTAGTATCTACCCCTGATTCGCCCTCTCGCTCGCGCTTACCAACATTTTTGATGATTTAAAAATCACTTGTAATTAGAAAACAAAAGGTCCTCCAGGATCTAGAAAATAACATTTCAAACGTGTAGTAAAACATCCAATTCAATCCATCCAGTATTCATGTATAATTATTAAATCTTCAAAAATGTAGGTACGAGCGAGCGAGAGGGCGAATCTAGAGTTACTATTCGCCTCATGTATTCATTAAGTATTAATATTTTTTTAACAGACTAATAAAGTAATATAATCAAATAAAACAGTGCTTTGTAAAAAATATTTTATTTTATATCCAAACAGAAAATAAAAACAAAATAAACAAAAATACATTGTTAAGGAAAACAATCCAATAACGTAGCAGTCAAATAACTAAATAGCTATTTATTTATATTATTAGTCGCTCTAAACTCTGCTAGCAATAATTTGAAAATTACAATTTCTTACCTACGATCAGTTACAACTAGACTTTTAAACAATGAGCAAATAGCGACTCAGCTGCCCTTCGCACGCTTCTTGTGTTACTTATTAGCTTTTATATAATCTAGACATTTCATTTTAATAAATTAATAACACTAATATCTTTGAAAAAACCAACTGATTTATAAAAATCTCAATTTGACTGGAAAGCGTAAATAATAGAGAGCATAAATAGCTACATAATTGTGCAGCAGTCTATCTGAAAACGTAAACTAACCTCTTTGTTACCAAAGTTGTATGACATTTTTTTTTATTAGAGACTCCTTTAAATTTTTTCATAAATTATTTAAGCCACGTTTGACTCTATATCTATCTCAGTACGTAAATTGAATTTACGTACACATAAAGAGTACACTTACGTTAAGTCTTACAACTAGTATTATTAATTAATTAATAGCGGCTATATTGCGATTGGGTTTAGGCAATTGGCAGTTTTTGGTATTTATTATTTGCTTTTAATTTAAATTAAATTATACCTACCTATTTTTATTTTAACAATCGATAAAATTAGCTCATTTAAATCTTCATAAGTCTACTATCTATCTGAAAAATTAAATAAAGTAAGTATACAGCAGTCATAATTTAATTAGTCACGCTACGACTTAGAAATATAATTTGTAAGTTTATTTTACAAACTATTCAAAAGAGATTGTTTTTAGGCCACCAAATTTCTATACTAGGCTTCATAATTTTTATTTAGACCTGAGATCTACTACAATCTAGTATTTTTATCATGAAGCTATGATGTGGGAGATGTATATATATAGTAATAAATGCGGAAAGAGAATAGTTCCAGACATTTGCATCATCATACAACGTGCGTGTTACTAGTATTAACAATTATTTCGAGACGTAGGTAATGGACGAATGATGATTTTTTTCATACTATCTAGGCTTACTTACTTATTTTTAATATAAATATTTACAAAAGCTGCATATGAGCTGAGTACAATTTTCAGAGTATTTACAGGTCTTTTAAACTCATAGCTTCGATCTTTATCAACTTGTCACGAAGAAGCAAAATAAAGGTAATTAATACCTAATTCTTTGGTTTAATATGGGGTACAGGTGTCTTCACGGTTTAATAGCGCTCGGCGAAAGTGGAGGGAGCTGTGCGCAAGTGAGGTGAGGCGAGACGGCGCCTATTGGTTCCGCCGCGGCGGGAAGGTGGCTAAGCGACCAATAGACGCCGGCGCCGGGCAACGTGCCGCGTCGCACCCCTCCCGCCAAACACATCTAAAAATCTACATCTGTGCATTCAAGGTCAGCGCTATTAAACCGTGAGGATACCTGTACGACCATTTTGCAATAATATAAATAACGCACAGTCCGACGAAACAGAGAAGAAAACAAACAAGGGCGTCACGTCACTATTTTTCTTATCATACAGCAATCAACTTTAGACAAAAAGTTTAGTTCCAAAAACTTCCGTTTTTGACGTGAAACGTCTTTAAAACCGCTCGGAAACAAACGGGTACCATATGAGAAAATTGGACGTACGTAACTTAAGTACTACTCGGGCGAGAAACATGACACCTGGCTGCCACGAGGCTCGGAACTTGATGCTTCCCCCGCTGCCCCGCGCGGCGCCCTCCGTGTTTTTTCTTCGTCTAATTGTGAAGCCTTATCATTACCAAGTATAACAGGACCTCTTCTCTAAAGCTTTTTTATCAAGATTATCGAATTCCTTGCTGTTTTTTCATAAACGTCATTCGAGCCAGGTGTCATGTTTATTCGCCCGAGTAATAATTATTTAGCATAAATAGTGAGCTCGCTGTTGACTTTTAGTTTGCGTCGGGGTCGAGCGGGGTAGCGGGGGGGGGGCGGAGCACCGCGTAGAATCACCGAAACTAGCGAAACTCACGACTCGTTTCATGTTTAACAAAACGGCTGTGTGCCCTGACAAAGCCCCGCCCGTTTTTTTAGTCGCACTGTACTCAGAGTTTTCGGGCTACGTATTCTCAAAATAAAATACCTATCTATCTTATTCTAAATGTGCCTTAGAATTAACAATATCGTTGTGGGACGAAGTGCACTTAGTGTGAGGTATGACGCCTACAGGGCGCGTGTTACGGTATTTCTTACGGTGCGTTTCCACTGCAGCGGAGCTGGCAGATTGGAGAGGAGCAAACTATCAATTGGCCAATTACAGTGATCGAAGTTCCACTTCGACTCCACTTCGAGCACTGTGATTCACGGTCCGCTCCTCTCCACTCCGTCCGCACGCGTCAGTGGAAACGTATCCTTATGGTTTGCTTGCGCTGTTATAAATGTGCAAACCAACTCAATGATAGTTAAAATCTGAATTCGAAGGCCGGTATCTCAAACCATTTATCCAACCATTATTATTTTATTTATTATTATATTATTTTCATTATTATATTAGAGAGATTACTGACTGTAGTTTGACCGGAACCGTTCCGGTAACATTTCCCCATATTCAAAAATCACCTGACTATAGTTTGACCGGAACCGTTCCGGTCAAATTACCCCATATTCGAAAATCACGCAACAAGATATGTGATTTCCGCAAAGCAACAATTATTTTGCCAACCAAATGGTGTGGCATTCGCTTCATTCGTAGGCGATCATCGAATATGATCGAATATCATCGATATCGAATTATGTGATACCAAATACCTTATCATAAACATACTTCAGGCAAATAAATCTCATTTCATTTCATATGTGAAAGTTACTTTCTTACTTGCACAGGCAAACCGTACTGTATACCGTAAAGCGGCGCCCTTTACCTAATTCTAATGAATTCTAAGCGTATTCAAGGGATATTACTAAAGTAATACCCAAAACCGATTGCTTGATTTAAATCCTTACAATTTATAATAAAATACAAAAATCATTTTTAGAACTAAATCAATCCTACTCGTAAAATGCGTGCGATTTAAAAATCTGTAAAACATTGTACACCGATAAAACTTATAAGTTAAATGCATTAGAATAATTTTATAGTTATGACGACTAAGTGCCGTTATAGACTAATTAAGGGTAATCTTCAAGGCAAATTTCCATACAAAATGTATCGGACAAATACTCAAAAAGTACGCGTGTTTTAAAATTAACACTACTAATTTAAAAACACGTATAAAATCTAAATTAAAGTATGAAACTTTACTAATTTTTGTTGAAACAATCGGAAAACATACACGAAACGAATAGTGTGAAGAAATTACTATAATACAGTTTGTTTTTGAGTATTTGTCCGATACATTTTTTTATGGAAATTTGCCTTTAGGATTACCCTTAAATACTTTTGTTTAATTTCAGTTTTTTAGACTAGCATATTCTAATATCAGTTATTAGTCCCATTTAATTGAGATTCTATATTTCAATTTTTTTGACATAGTCGCGATTGATTTTTAAATCGCTTTTGAAAAATCGGTGACTTACTTACTACTTGGTAACTCGTATTGAGTTGACTTGGGAGCGGGTCTGTAGAGCCACCTCTACAAATGGTGGCCCTGCCGAACGTTGGTTGACGATATGAACGACTAAGTACTTGTGGGTGTTTAGACGGTGGTAGAACAGACACGGCTAGTTGTGAGTGTAGACTGGTGGGTACGTTTAGACTGTGGTGGAACAGACACGGTTATTGGTGTGTTGACTGGTGAGTACGTTTAGAGGGTGGTGGAACACACACGGCTAGTTGTGAGTGTAGACTGGTGGGTACGTTCAGACGGAGGTAGAATAGACACGGCTAGTTCTGAGTGTAGACTGGTGGGTACGTTTAGACGGAGGTGGAACAGACACGGCCAGGGGTGAGTGTGGACCGGTGGGTACGTTTAGATGGTGGTGTCGCGCCGGACCCCGCGGGAACAGACAAGTGTAGTTGTGAGTATAGACTGGTGGGTACGTTTAGATGGTGGTGTCGCGCCGGACCCCGCCAGAAAAGTCAAGTGTAGTTGTGAGAGTAAACCTACCCGTTTAGACGATGGTGTCGCGTCGGACCCCGCGGGAACAGACAAGTGTAGTTGTGAGTGTAGACTGGTGGGTACGTTTAGACGGAGGTGGAACAGACACGGCCAGTGGTGAGTGTGGACAGGTGGGTACGTTAGACGGAGGTGCCGCGTCGCTCGGCGTCCAGCGTGACGTCCTCGGGGCTGGCCAGGTCTGCGCGCAGCCGCACGCCGCGCCACGATAGCGTCCAGCGACACGCGCCGCCGCCGCTGGCGCCGTACGCCGCCGGAACAGACACGCTGCAAACATTATACCCGGTATAGACTTACGCAAGGTAGATTTCATTAGTGCGGACGCATCGAGCGCACGAACCGAACTTGTACCTATTCGCATCTTTTTAGATGCAAGTGCAACGTTTTCGGTCAACTATACTAATATAGTACTATACACCACCAATTTTTAATTAACAACAAATTTTAAATGGGTAATGCAGACAGGGTACTACGTTGTATCTGTGCAGTCACAATTTTGAATTTCTACAAAATGACAGAGTGGCAGCGGCGCGAGTGCGGCGCCCGAGCCGAGCTTTTGCGAGCTGGATCGAACAATGTACCCGTGTTTGCCAAACAATGAATAAAACTTAAATTATTATCAATAAAGGGTACCACCTGACGCAAAACCATAGGAAAACGACTAACGGTAACAGTTATCCAATTATGATCTAATTTATTTTTACAAAAATTCGACTTTAAGTTTTTGTTTTTTTTTGCCATATCTGTGTTCAGTAACAGCAAGTGACTACGCGTATATTTTTTTCTCGTGATTATAAATTGACGGTGTAGTCCTAAGATTGACCGAAAGCGTTATACGTTATATTACGCGTACTACCGAGATAGTAAGCAATTAAAAACATTAACGTTCCACCTGTAGGTCATGTTGTAAGTTTGTTGAGTTACCTGCAGAGCTCGGGCGGCTCCTCCTCGGCGTCGCTGGAGCCGCTGGAGCCTCCGCCGCGGTACCGCTCCACCGTGTCTGCACAACGGAACTTTAATTAACAATTGAACCTTTTTGTATTTACAATGTTTAATGAGACGTCATATTATTAATATTCATCATCGATAAGCGATAAATAATTTTTTGGTCCAAATATTTTCAAAGTTATGGACCGAATGCGTGGTTTCCGTTTTCGGATAGTGAACCGGTATACCGGGCGTACCTTATAAGGTGCAGGAGAGTTTTAGAGGGGTTAGTTCTGCAGACATACGTGACAACTTGTGGATAATGCTATAGTAGGTTGTAGTATTGTTAAGCTAAGTACTATAATCATTACCTAAAACGTATATTACAGCTGTTTATTGTCTCTAATAAATAAAGATAAAATTGAAAAACGTACCTCGTTTATCATCCGAGTCGGGTGCGTCTTCAAGAGTCTTCAGTATTTCGGCGCACAGCTCGGAGTCCAGCGGTACGGGATTGTCTGAATCCCTGTCGCAGGACAAATACCATCGATCAATAAAAGTGTTTATTAAGAACTGTTATCGTTTGAAGGCGTCCCCTGCAAAATGCTGACTAGATGGGTACTAACCAACACAGTTCCTGATACCCTGCCGCAAAACCGTGTTCCGGTTAGAAGGGCCGGGACTGTAGCTACTGAAATTACTGGGCTTTGGCTTATGTTAATTTAAGTCCGGTTTAGCACTGTTCTGGCCATGGGCAGGCGTGACTTCTTATACGTAAAAAGTTACAAACATTATTTGAAAAAAGATATTTAATTTTTATTGACAAGGTGCCTGAAAATTTTCTATCCATTACTCCGCATCCATTTTGCTCCGACTGTATGTAGTGTGTACCTGTTGTGCAGCACGAGCGCGACGAGCGCGGGCGGCGGCAGCGGCGGCGCGCGGTGCGCCCGCGGGCTGAAGGCCTGCAGGTCGAGCGCGGGCGGGGCGACGCGCGGCGCCCCGCCCGCGCCCCACGCGCCGCCGCCCGGCACCAGGTCGGGCGGCGCCCCCGCGCGCAGGCAGCGCGTCTCCCACGCGCGCGCGCCCGCTCCACTCTCCAGCGGCAGCCGCGCCGTGCTCTCCTCCAATGGCACCAGGATCTCAGGGTCGAAAGCCTGCAAAATTTCACCAAATTAGCTTCCTGCGTATAAACAAGTATAGTGTAGCTGTGCACTGTACTGTCTTCTTCTTATCGTGTCACTTGTTATTTCAGACCAGTGTGGTGAAAGGATTTCAAGTGCACCTCGACGAGGCTCCTTTTTAAACTCGCCGGCGTGTAGCGTGTAAACTATTCGTGTGTCATCGACGCTAAGGTGTAGCGTACCTCCGAGAGCGTGTTGGCGGCGAGCGCGGTGTAGTCGCCGGCGTCCAGCCCGCGCTTGGCCCACCACTCCTCGGCGCGCGCCGCCTCGCCCCACACGCGGCCCAGCTCCACCCCGCACGCCTCCACCGCCGCCTGCGAACAAACACCACTCATGAAGCGTCCAGCAGCGTTTAGTGAAGCTTTCCGTCTCTTCGGAGGCGGTACGACAAAGCGCAGCGCCGAATCCAGCAGTGGTGTTGCCAGATTGCACACAGCTATGATGTACGTACAGACAGCGTCAGAGATAAGTATCCCCCTTGCACAAGACACCCAATTATAAATCCTTTCAAAAAATTGTAATTCTTAAAATTATTTTTAGGCTTATATACAGTTATACAAATATAATCTATTTTTTAAAGGCAAAACTTCTCCGTTCATCGCGACGGTGATTTAAAGGGATTTGAAGCTGGGTATTATAATGCAAAGGGGATACTTATCTATGACGCTGTCTGTACATACCGTGACGTCTCTTAGTAGTAGGCGGCAACGCGCTCGTGCCGCGTCCGGTAGAGACGTTGCCAGACCGCTTCTTACAGCTACAATGTACAATTAGTAGATTATGCACTAAGGGGATAAAGCAGTGTCTTGTGTCGCGGGTGGCATATTGAACCCTGAGCTAACGAGGGATTCGCTCAGGAGTTATGTAGAGTCCTGAGTGACGCGAGGGGTTCAAGCTGCCCAAGACGAAGACAGGCTTTATCCCAGAGGAGCATACTCTACTTTTCACACCGTTTTTTTTTTATTATTTCGAAGAACCTAAATTCTTCGGTTTTGGCTTCACATCAAAGGTATATAGCCAGTGTCAAGTAATTGGAGAGATTATTTTGTCATAAGTCAGAGTCGATAAGTCAAGTCATGGCCCTGTAAAGTAGTGGTGGTTGCGACTTTACTAGAGGCTTCTATGGAGTTTTGGAGGCAACACGAAAAGTCACGTTTTACAGCATTACACTATTCACCAACACTCATACACGTTCACGAGCACTTAATGGATAAAAACGATTTTACACTTAAACACTCAAAGTTATACAAGTTTTGTCAATTAATTTAATGCCGCCAATGCGCCATTTTTCATGTTCCCACCAAAACTCTCTTTTCACACCTTCTGCGAGGCAACAAAAAGCCAGGGCTCCGAACTTAGTAGCCAACACCGTCTTTTGTTTCACAATCTTTGAAGTCGCGACTTTTTTCTTTTTTTTATGAGTGGCCAGTTCGATTTAGAACAAACCTTTTTACAGTGCCATATGGCGTTCTTTTACTTAGAGTTTTCCACGAGTTTCCACACGAATTTGACGTTCCAAATTCAAATCACATTACTACCCTTGGGAGTTTCACACAACATTACCAACCTTAGTAAGTAGTTTTTGGCGGGAACGTGAAAAATGGCGCATTGGCGGCATTGAATTAATTGACAAAACTTGTATAACTTTGAGTATTTAAGTGTAAAAACGGTGGTTTTTTATCCATTATGTGCTCGTGAACGTGTATGAGTGTTGGTGAATAGTATAATGCTGTAAAACGTGACTTTTCGTGTTGCCTCCAAAACTCCATAGAAGCCTCTAGTAAAGTCGCAACCACCACTACTTTACAGGGGCATGACTTGACTTATCGACTCTGACTTATGACAAATAATCTCTCCAATTACTTGACACTGGCTATATACCTTTGATGTGAAGCCAAAACCGAAGAACTTAGGTTCTTCGAAAGAAAAAAAAAAAACCTTGGTAAGTAATGCTTTGCTTTACCTTGATGATAGCATGTTATGTAATTGAATATTGTCGAGCAGGTGGTGTGAAAAGTTACATACTGTGAGGTCTCTTGGTAGCAGGCGGCATCGAACGCGTGCGGCGTCCGGCAGCGGCGTTGCCAGCTCGCGGCGTCGCGCTGACACCTTGTCGCGTAGAGACGCCACTAACTCGGCGCATTCCCGCTCTAATTGCTTGTACGCCCCAGTCTGCAAGCAAAAGCTCAATTCAGAACCATAGAGATATGAAGTAAGGAAATGGTACTAACGCAGTTTCAAATATTTACCAACAAACATATTTAATCAAATTCCTAAAACTATAAGAGAACTACCTATTAATATGACTGTAACTTTATGCAAAACATATCAGTTATTAATTGAGATAGGCACTATCATTTCCCGTCATATTAGCAATAATACAACATGACTTCCTGTCTTTAGTCTTAATTTCTAGCTAACTTGCGGTCTTTCAACTTCAACACCACCAAGGCAGCCATTTTGTGTCATTGGCGTTTTGTTTCCCGTCGAGTGCGGTTGTCTGAGCCATACGCTCTATCAACCATTTAAAAAATATATTTTATTTTACCTACATTTTAAAAAAAGTCGTGTCATACGATTTACTTTAAGGATTTATATCCACAGTTTTATTGCATATCAAAGTAGAAAATGTCTGCAGTAGCTGCTGTACGTAAGTTTTTCATAATCTTTTAATTTATTTATTTTTTCAACGTTGTTGAAAATACCTAATGTAGTACTTCGATGTTCTCGTGGTGTTACATTATTACCTACCTACGTAGCAAGGCTGGTTTTTAAAGCTAGCCAAGCGAATTTACGGGTTCGAGTCCCGCGGTAGATTAAATTTACATCGAGCCAGTTTTTTGTTCGTAAGACAAAATCGTTTTGCCACATGGTTAAAACTTACTGGCCAGAATTTTTTTTTTGATTTATAACGGTTTTTGCCGTTCGATATGTTTTATGTTGGAGATATACTTTCTGTCTATAAAGTGAAGCTGTTGTAAAATACGTGATATTAGCTTGTCATGTCCCTTCCTCAAGATTTTAGCGATGTTGTGTCGACTTTCTTCTGCATTATAGTGATTCAAGAATAGAAAGTTTCTGCGAAACATAATAACTGCTATGTAAATGAGAAGATAAGATGAAGACATCGTCGGTGAGTACCTACATTTTACCATAAAAATTCCATGTAAATTGCTAAAAAGCAACAAATTAAAAAAGTATCCGTTTCAGTGAAATTATTTATTTTGTACTAAAATTGATTAATTACTTGTAAAGTACTTTATCACATGGAATTTTTGGTGAAAATTTTCAGGTTATGATTATTGGATGAGTTCAATAAAGGTATATTATGAGTCCTACCTCGCAGGTGGTTGACGCAAACATTCAGACGTATCTCCTCGCAGGAGTGCGCATATAAGTCCTACCTCGCAGGTAGTAGACGTACATATTAAGACGTGTCTCCTCGCAGGAACACGCACATCAGTCCTACCCCGCAAGTAGTAGACGAACATTCAGACGTGTCTCATCGTAAGAGTTCACACGCACAATAGTCCTACCACACAGGTAGGTTACACATTCAGACGCATCTCCTCGCAGAAGTTCGCACACCAGTGCTGCTAGCAGTTAACAGACTAACATTCAGACGTGTCTCATCGTAAGAGTTCACACGCATGATAGTCCTACCTCACAGGTAGTTTACACATATACAGACGTGTCTCCTCGTAGGAGTACGCACATGTCCTACTAGCAAGTAACAGACTAACATTCAGACGTGTCTCATCGTAAGAGTTCACACGCACAATAGTCCTAACACACAGGTAGTTTTTCACACAATCAGACATGTCTCTTCGCAAGAGTGTACAGCTAATTCTATCCCACAGAGAGATAAGGAGATATAGGTATGGAAATACGTGGAGCGGAAAGTACACTACAAATGTAAAGTACACTACAACTTTAAGTATTCAAGAGGTGATAATATCTAAATGATTTGCGTCGCACGCAAACCGGTAACAAAGACTTGCGTTTAAGCGAGCTTGGATGTTAAAAGTCTAATAATCCTACCCCACGCAAATATTCGTGGCTAGGTGAACAGTCCCTGAGTCTTCTCACAAGTGTGGAAACTTAAGGGAATGTAATTTAAACAAAGATTTGCAGTTGTGAATTTGCCTGCTGGGGGGAAAAATCTATATTGAGGGTAGTTCAAAAAGTTTTGCATCACTTGTTCTGTGAGTGCACGCAAAACGCCTTGCAAAATATGCGAGCTTGGATGTACAAAATCCAAAGTCCTACTTCAAGTAAACATGCGTAGATTGTGAATCATCCTTGGAGTCTCCTCATGAATGAAGGAACTTAAAGGAAACAGGAAAGCTATTTCAAAATGTTAAAGTGTGTTAAACTCTCTACGAGAAAAGACTTGCTTTTTGCGAGCTGGATAATCAAAATCATATATTCCTGCCTCACGCAACATGCGTAGGTAGTGATTTGTCCTTGAGTCTCCTCACAAACGTAGGAACTTTCAGGAAACAATATAGTAATTTAAACAAAAATACCTATAGTGTCGTACTCACTACGAACAAATAGGTACTTGCAGTTGCGAGCTTGGATATTCAAATCCAATATTCCTTCTTAACGAAAATATGCATAGTCATACACGAAATTATGGTAGTTGAGCAGTCGCTGAGTCTTTTCATAAGCGTAAAAACTCCAGAGAGCGCGGATAAAATGAAGGCATGTCTCTGCAAAAAGTTGCTTGCTGAAAAATGTATTGTATTGCGTCGTATACACTGTCAGGTGCACGCACAAAGACTCGCAGGGTGTGAGCTTGGATATTAAAATCCTATAAAATCTACCACGCGTGGCTTTCGCGGGTAGTCTTGATTTTAGTTTTTCGAACGTAAATAATACGATATTGGAAGAAGTTATTCTATACAAACAAAGAATTGCAGTTATGACCTTATTTCAAGTAATGGTGTAAAGTTGAAAGTTTTTAGGAGTAACCAAGCCCAGTACGATATTAGCTGCGGATAACTAGTTCTTGCAAAAGTCTTGTAAGCTTGTTTTTGATTATGAGTTAATCTCTGCCTGCGCAGTAAACAGCGAGTTGTATTTCAGAAAATACTTAATTATCCTGTTTATAAAGTGTTATTGATAAGGGTGTCATCGCTGTTGCGTGATTCCCTAGTATCGGCTTGGATAGTGTTTTCGGTATTGCTTACAATCCTGCAGGCGCGGGTCATATCCTAGAGGTACTAGGTTCCTAGAGGGTTACAACGGCCTAATGCGTGTAGATAAAATACCTATTATACCTACCCGATGACAACCGAGTCGGATGTGTTTTTGCCTACTTCATTGTTCAATGAACCCAAAATATTCTTTTGGAAATTTTCGTTTATTCCTTTTTCGGTCATACAACTTAATTAACGAACTATTAGTCCTAAACAAACACAAAAATAAACGACAAAATTTTCATAACGCCTCTTAACGTATTCCGTAAGGGTGTTTCAATGAGTACCTAGCAGTTGTCTAACATACCGAGCGTGTTAATACCACAGCGTTTCTAAAATGAAATAATTATACAACGTACTTATTCAAATAAGGCATATTAGTTCATAATTAAGATCCATTGATCTTTTCCATCGATCCTTTTTGTAAAGCCTTTTTAACAGTGCCTACTTATGTGAATTTTCAGCTATTTATTTAGCAAATGTAATAAATCACGTGGTTCTTAAGTTCATATTTTCTATATGCTCATCATAAATTCATTTTTTGAATTTTCTTTCTTGCACACCGTTACCTACATCAATGCATCAATGTGGACCCAACATTTTTATCATAAAAAGATGTTTGTGTTTTAGGTTGAATCGGTAAAAGCATTACCATCCCTACGAACGGAGTTATACAAATGCTTATAGAATATTGACACACACAGTACAGAGTGCACCATGGGGTATACTATTATAGCCCTGGTTGTACCTATCTTTTGTTTTTCAGTAATGAAGAAAAACTTCTTTCTTGGTATACAGAATCCATGAGGTGGGCAGGTACCTACCTATGTAATGTGCAATATCGTTTCTCGAAGTTGTAATGGGGCTGATGGTAGGTAGTCGGTTTTATACATGGATTTATGTGCTTGTACTGACGTCTCATAGATGTTTACGATGTTAACATAAATCGTTCTGCCAGATTCCTTTGCGGATAAGATCGATTCATTGTCTATAGATACATACAATGTTACCGATTTTGGAATTGCAAGTTTATTGACTTTAACCTGAACGATGTTTAAAAATTTAATTTCATTTTAAGCTATTCAAGGTCAGGACTTAAGTTTCTACCTGTAACAAACATTTGAAAAGAAAGGAACTCCATTTCTTTCAAAACTGGTTAATAAATAAAGCTTCTTACTGTTAAACGTATCGTGCTTCCTTGCTTAAATAATGTTGAAAATGAAACTTGCATCTGTGCTGGTAGCCACGTCCATGACTATCAATTTAGTACTTATTACCTACGCGGAAAATGCGTATTAGTTTGGCTTTCACGGAAGTCTTAGCAGTTAATAATAGTCTAATTTTCCTACCCCTGAGTAGAAACTACAGCCTCAGAATAACTACAGGTACTTGGCGTGCTGTGAACTTTTTATAATACTTGTCTCTTCTATGTAACAAGTATTGTTTTTTGCGCTATTTAAATTTTCTCATGAAAATGCTATTATTATAGGTAGCAAGTATCTAATAGTAAAGGCGAAGAAGAGGTTATTTCTGTTCTGAGTACATTGTATGTACGCTGAGGCAGATGAACACGTTTTGTGCTTAATGCCTCAAGGTATTCTTTGTAAGTAAATAATTATTCTACATTTACACGATGAAATAAAATTCTTTATAATTTAAATGGCTGCAATCAATCATGTTCCGCTCTTAGCGCGAAATATAATACGTTATCTTATTAGTTAATAACATCAGGTGATTGTTAATTGTCTGATCCTAAGAAAATAATAAATACAGAATTGTATTGATTCATAACACTCATTCTGTCCAGTTCATATCTGCTTCTGCTGGTTACCTTCTAAAATTTGTCTCAATCCATACTAAGACAACTTATTAGCCTTAGAACGATTTTACTGTTACTATCGTTCATCAGTTTTTGGATATCTTCTATGTCCATAAAATATAATTGTTTTTGTTCCATCGGCTTTTTAGCCGTCACATTGGCGTGCGTGTCTCTCCTAACCACCACCAGGCGATAACAAACAAGTCTCAATTAATAACTGATATGTTTTGCATAAAGTTACAGTCATATTAATAGAAACGTTTTACCTACCAATAAAACGTATATTAATATACTTACCTTTATGCAAAACATACACTTTCAGTTCTGCCTAGTGTTCTCAAAACTCAATGACACAAAATGGCTGCCTTGGTGGTGTTGAAGTTGAAAGACCGCAAGTTAGCTAGAAATTAAGACTAAAGACAGGAAGTCATGTTGTATTATTGCTAATATGACGGGAAATGATAGTGCCTATCTCAATTAATAACTGATATGTTTTGCATAAAGGTAAGTATATTAATATACGTTTTATTGGTAGGTAAAACGTTTCTATTAAACAATTTAAAACTAAACTTTATAAATGGTTACTTGAGAAATGCTTTTATAATCTGAATGAATTTTTATCCTAATGTGTTATAAATATTATCTAAAATCTACTCTATTATTATACTATTATCTCTTGTTATAACCACTACTATATTATAACCTGTTAAAAAAGTTAGAAAATTATTTTAAGTCAAAATTTGCATGTCGACTACCGACGAAATATGTGATACTATACTATTAATATAAGACCTTGTAATGACCATACTTCAGGCAAATAAATATCATTTCATTTCATTTCAACAAGTAAACGAGTATTACGTTTCATCATGAAGGGCACTTGAGTTATTGGACTTTCGAGGCTCTCTACCGAATGGCACTAAATTGACGGGCGCTTTACGTCACGTTGAAATCCTAGTTATCAAGAAAGCGCATACATACATGCCTATCTCGTCGATTTTTTTACATTTCACAAAACGCCATCTGCCCCAAATTACGCTTGTAGAATACTAAAACACTTTTTTTTATAAAAGTACAGTCGGCTCTGTAATTGTCTTTACACCCTGCTTACGCCGATGTTCTTTTGTGGTTAAACTACTTGTGGTTTATATTAGTGGTATATCTTAAGTGGTTTATTCACATCACTAGTTTATTCACACTTGACTTGACACATGATGTGTTTGTGTGAGTGGTTTAATCACAGTAGAAAACCGGCGTAAGCTGGGTGTAAAAACAATTACAGAGCCAACTATACATAAATAGAATACATAGAAAACACCCCGACTCCGGAAACATACCGATGTTCATCACACAAGTGCTCGTCCTGAAGCGGGAA
Organism: Lobophora halterata; assembly: GCA_932526365.1. Classification (NCBI taxonomy): domain Eukaryota; kingdom Metazoa; phylum Arthropoda; class Insecta; order Lepidoptera; family Geometridae; genus Lobophora; species Lobophora halterata. The sequence goes on from OW052012.1 coordinate 9,676,072, forward strand.
TGGAACCCGCGACACCGGCGTGGCAGCCCAACACACTTGCCATTCGTATCGTGTCGTCAATATCAATATCATATAGTAGTATCACACTTTATATCATAAAAAATCCAGCCCGTGATTTTGATGTTGAACCTTATAACTATCAACATAAGGTGCAAGTTAGTTTACCTTGGCGATCTGCACGGAGAAGGGTCCGAAGCAGGCGTCCACAAAGTGGCGGTAGTCGCGCAGCGGCCGCTCGATGGCGCGCTCGGCCGCCGCCGCCCACTCCGCTAACGCCTCACTCTCCGCCCGCGCGCACGCTATCGCCACCGCTTGTGCGCATCTGTACATAGTACATAGTATAGGTACTTTACAGAGTTATGCATTTTTTTTTTAAAAGTAAAGTAAAATGTTTTATTGTCACAAAAATGATACATCAAGTACATACAAATTTAACAAAGTCTAAAAAACTTAAATAGGGATCGTACCACAGTGGGCTCTGTTCCCCGCACTAGGTCTAAAAAGCCTGTATTTGTTCAAGATTATTTCATATTTTTTTCCGACTGTAGAGGAGAGTAAGTTTTTTGAGTGTAAGTCTGGCTCTGTGATATATGGACTACATGAAATGAAGGAAATCTAAAATACAATACGTAGGCTGTAAGCTGCCGTTTTTTATTTTATGCTACAAAACAATCAACACTTCTAGACAGATTTTAAAAAATAAGATGAAAATAGATTTTGTTCATAGGAGTGTTGTCAAAGGATAAAGTGTCAAAATTAAATGGTAAAAAACCTAACTATGAGTGAAATAATGACGTTAAAATTAAAGATATTAGATTCAACCGACTTCAAAACGGGAAGAAGTTCTGAATTCGTTTGTTCTTTATTTTTTTATGTTTGTTACCTCTTAACTTTATTGTTTATGAGCAGATTTTAAAAAAATCTTCTTTTGTTTGAGAAGTTATGCTTTCAGATTAGTTAGTCCTATAAAATATTTAACCGTGCCCTGTTTGCTACACCCCAACCAGTGTATGTGTGTGTATACTGACGTGAGCTGGTATCGCGCGGGCGAGAGGTGCGCGGGCCCGGCCACGCGGCGGCAGAAGGCGGAGTCGTGGGCCGGCACGCGCGCGCCGCGAGCCAGCACGCAGCGCCACGCCGCGTGCTCCCACGCCGCGCGACCCACGCACCACGCGACGCCACCTGTGTCACGAAACTACTGTTTACACAAATGTTTTTTTTTAAGATAAGATAAGATATTTATTTGTCCAAAATATGGTTACATAAAAGTTGGTAATATTTAAAAAGTCCAGCATATTTTGCTCGATATTTACATCAGCATACAAAAAATAATTTGAATTTACTTACATTTATTGTGCTAGGTCATTTATTTATCGTAATTTAATGTCAAAATAACAAAACATGAAGAAAAACAACTTATAATAGAACAACACAAACAAAACATAATCAAACTAAACAAACTATTTTAACGTCGAAAATTTGGCCAATTTAGAGCAAAAAAAAAAATAATAGTAATATACAGTAATACCAACATGTCAATACAAATTTGAGTGAAATTATAATTTATGTTTCATATATTCATCTATATTCTCTATCTATTTTTCTTTTAAGTTTATTTCAGAATTGGCACATTGGTTTGTCATTTCTGGTAATTCTTGTAATTCTTTATTGTACTCACAAACACGTTAAAATATGAAATAATCATATAAGAAAATTCATGTACAAAGGAGAGCCTAACCCTTATAAGAGTTTTCTTCCAGCAAGCCTTTGAGGTTAGAGAGAGGCTATAGAAAGTGTAATTTCCATACTTCGAGCCTAAAAAAATTAATTTAAATTTAAATATTATTAATTTACATTAAATTAAATTTTACAGAGCTTTTACGCAATAACAAAAAACTTCTTTGAAATTTATCAACAGATTAGAAAAATTTAATCTAACTGTTCAAATGTTTTATTTGAACAGTTAAATTTAAATGTTAGACTTTCAGACTGATTCCATAGAAATACAATTTTAATCGGTTCAGAAGTTAAGTTTTTAAATCAAACTAACTGAAAAAAATAATTCAAGTAAACGAAAATTCGTATTTTGTTTACCCGCGCAAGTGATTGGGCGAGTAAAACAATATGAACTTTGGTAACGTGATAATTGAACTGAAAATATCATACTCCAGAGAGTTCGGTTTTTTTTGGTACAAATATTATCTATTCTTTGTGCTAGGTCCTAGGTATGTTTAAGTAGTGCTGTAGGTTTTATGTCGGACGCTCACCGATCAACAGCAGCAGCGCACAGAGGGGACATAGTACAAGCGCGCACAGCAGCGCACACAGCGGCTGTAGTACGCCCAGCACGCAGACGCGCCACACCACCACCTCAACCAGCGGGAACCACCTAGGGAATAATCAAGGTTTTACAAAAACATGCTACAACAAACTTCAATTAACAATTTTCTTCTGAAGATTCCAAAAAAATCCATCAGAGCCAGCACCAGTGGGGGTACATCATTTCCCTAGTCATAGTCGCGGTCAAAAATCGCCAGATAAATAAAGCGATAGCGGAGCATTTGGTAGACTCAGGACCACTTTTTTCACTGGATTGAACTGCATGATCCGAAAGTTCTCGCCCATGAACGTTATTTTCACAAGAGGATGGTCCGGGAAGCGATTGAAATAAAGAAGAATCCAAATTTCAATCGTGAAGACGGATACAGACTCTCAACGTCATGGAACCCAGTGATTGCAAAGTGCACGCAGAACGCTTTTAAAACACCGCTTAAGTGTCCGGATGTCGTCAGTGTGGTGTGCCGACCGAACATTTTTAACGACCAAAATGAGGGTAGTTCTCTCATTTCACCGCGACGGTAGCTCCAATACGCTCCAATACCCGTGACCACGGCTGTTGCAATACAGTCGAAACGTCGGGACACAAAAACATACGAGGTTAGCGCGATAAATACCCGTTATAATCAAAAAACTATGTGTGATAATCGCGAAAGTCTACGAAAAACCATCATTTCCTTATTCACAGTTACGTTAAACGTATGTGTCAACCGAAGGTCCATGCTGAAAGTCAGCGTTGCAGTCTACAGCAACACCTTGCATAAACCTTTTTTGACTGCACTGTACATGCACTGATCGGTACCTACTTACCTATTGTTTTAGTATACCTAACCTACTTTATTGTGAGCTCGTACTGACACATGGATCGATTATGAGAAACTTATGCCATACCAATGAGGGCTTTTCAATAAAAAAGAAACACGCTTTTTATTTTGCTCACTAGATGGCGCTGCACAAAAGTCAATTGTCAATGTCAAGTGTCATATTGAACAATTGACGGTGAGAGCTCAAAGTTGTTTTTTGGCAGATTTTTGACACTTGCGTTTCATACAGCGCCATCTATCTTAGTTTATATATATTAGTATTCAATTAAATAAAAACTTCCCAATGTTTTTTATTTCTGTCACTATTGTCCATAGAGGCAGAAACTTTAGAAAAAACTAAAGCTATCAGCTATAAATGATATTTTATGCAACCATTTTTTTTTCGTTTGTGAGAAATCTTTACCCTTCATAAGGGCCCCCAAACAATTGTTTATACGGGGCCCCGACAAGGCACGCTACGCCATTGCTACAACCAGTCTGTAACTAACCATACTTGAGACAAATAAATAAATCATTAATTAATTCACCTGTTGAGCGTGTCGGGTCTGGGACAGTCGACGTCGTAGAGCAGCGCCATGGCGGTGTGCGCGGCCAGCGCCAGCGGCGGCACCCACAGCGGCGCGGCGGCGGCGGCCAGCGCGGCGGCCCCGCTGGCCAGCAGGCAGGCGGCCGGCAGCAGCAGCAACAGCGCCAGCGAGCCCAGCGCGCCCACGCACCCGTACTGCCACACGCGGTGCGCCGCGCGACTCACGCCCTTGCCCAGCAGACCTGGCCACAAATTGAGAACTTCAAAAAAAAAAGAGGTTCTCAATTCGGTTGAATATGTTTTTTAGCCTCTAATTTTTTTAAATTTTTTTTTTATTTATTCGGGATTCTGGACTTTGGGACGATTAGAAAAAAAATTGTTTGAGAGGTTATATTTTCAGATTAGTCCCATAGAAATTTTATTAAAATCGGTTCAGTAGTTTAGTTTTTATAACAAAATAACTGAAAAAAAAGTAGTTAGCGTGAAGAAAATTACGTATTTTGCTTCCTTGTGACTTTTCAGTGGTGCTTACGGTCACTGGCACAGTCCGATTGAAGTCAGTTGGTGTATGTTTTTGCAAAAACCTTGATTAATTTATTAGATAACCAATAGCTTTTATACCTAAAACGACGTTGGTTTTGTTTCATGGGCCTACCACACTTACAAGCTTCACCGCAGTCTTCCCTGCGCAGGCCGGTTTGTACACGGAACACCGAGCGTGTAGTTGGTAAAATTATCAATTCGATCGATGGTATCCTACGTTGACTGGATTGAGCCAGACGTGATGGGACTTCGAGCATAGGCTCATTGCCCCGGCATCAGTTCCAAGGGCTGGGACTTTCCACCCCTGGGAAAACCCAAGTCAGAACTCGACACGTGTTTCGCCTCTACACGAGACATCCTCAGGAGATGTTTTCTGTTTACGGCGCTTTGGTTTAGGTACTAAAATTCTAAACTAGAGTTAAGTTAATGCATTTTAGAAATCAAGCGGATTTATTACTACCACCCCTGGGTCACGTGGTCGCTGCTGTACTCTAGACAAGTAGCTAGAATCTAACATTTTCATTGTCTCTAGAAGAGAAAAAAATTCGGACCGTATGCGGGGTCTCGGCGCGGCGCCTCCGCGTCAGCCTAGACTAACCGCACTCAGGCCGGTTTGTTTGTAAACCTTATTTACAAACAAAAATTTGACCATCCGTGTTAAAACTGGCCTACGCAGGCAAGACTGTGGTGAAGCTTGTGCGTGTGGTAGGCCCATAACACCGTCCTATATCTCACCGGTGTCGGGCTCGGTCTCGAACCGGCTGCGGCGCTTGGAGACGCGCCGCCACAGCGCCAGCAGCCGCGACCACATCGTGTGCGTCTCGCTGCTGCCCGCGGGGAACAGCGTGCCGTTCACCTGGACACGACACAATCAAACTTCTAACTGATATTACTAGCAGTTTGCTTCTGACCTCACACGCCTAAAAACCTTAACATGTTTGACTCATTTATGAATAAAAAAATATAATCTTTTGAACTTACATATCCACCTGGAGATTGTGGTCATTTGATTACCTATTTCATATAAAAAAAAAAACAAATTCACCTACCAAATTTCATGACGATCGGATGGACATACATACATACATACAGCCGCCGATTCACGCTAGTATCAATTCTAGAATCTAAGACATTTACTTCGTTCGGTCACATGTCAAATGTTCGGCGAAAGTTTGTTAGGATAGATGAATCTTTGAAGAGAATCGCACGTCTTCTTATCCGTGCTGTATTTGACAGGTCTTATGCTACGTCTACATTAGCGGGTATCGGCGAATATTCGAGATATCGCGACAAGTGTGGCCGAGTTAGTCGTATGTGCAATGTATTCGGACGAATACAAATGTTTATCGCGGCATTGTCGGTAAACAGGCGCGCATCAAAGGTTTTTCATCAAAGGCGACAAGTCGACTGCATAAATGTAGACAAGAACATCTACGAGAACTTTATCGCGACAACGCGACACGAATTATCGCGCGAGATGATTCCCCAGCATTATGAGTACAATACAGTAATATACGTACTTGTGACAGCTCATAATCGGGTACAAAGGGTGTGGCGCGTATGAGCACGCGCAGCGACAGCGGGGAGCACCACGGGACCACCACGCCCAGGATGAACATCAGGTTCCACGTCCAACTCCACATCCTGATGAACATTTTTGAATCTTATACCAAAAATCGTTTGCGACCTGGTCGCTTATCTCTAAGTTACGAAGAGAGGTTAACTAAATTTAAGGTCCAATCATTGGAAATAAGGCGTTATTATTTTGATTTGCTCTATCTCTACAAAATAATTCACTCCTTAATTGATTCTCCTAGGTTATTATCTGTGATATCATTTAACATTAAATTTAGAGCACGTAACTCCAATAAAGCTAATCTTTTCGCTCTACAGATATACAGAAATAATATTTCATTCTATAATCCATTAACTAGAATGGCTCGTCAATACAATGACTTAGCTAGTAATAACATTGAACTCGATATCTTCGTTCCAAAGCTGAGCCACTTTATTAAAATTGTTAAGACCATCCTCAATTTCGATTTTGCTAATAATGTGAGCCACTCTAATGACCAGAGTGACTCAGTAGTTCTTAGCATAAGATAGTTTTAGTTTATGTTATATAAATCTGAGAAATCTAATTTCTCAGATTTGCCCTAATTGTATTATGATATATTTATTTATTTTTAAGTTTAGTTTAGTTGATCCCTGATCTTATTTAAGTTAGAAGTAGTTAGGTAGTCTGCTCGGTATTTATGTGTTGTTTAGTTGTGCGTACATATGTTTATGTTGCAATCAAGCTCAGAAATCTTTGTTAACCTATAATTTTATATTTATGTTATTGTGATGTGTTTTGTGCGCTTACATAAATAAAATAAAAAATAAAAGACGAGAGAGTTGAGAATCGTTCAAAGTTTAGTTGAGTTTTTACCTGTGATAATCATTAGCGAGGCGCCAGCCGGGCCAGCGCGTCGTCGTTTCCCGGGTGGTGTCCGTTTGTAGGAGGAATACCTACAAATTGATAAAACAGTCATGTCAATACTTTTCCAAACCTAGTAGTGATTTGACATTGGATGGACGATTGTAGCCAAACTTGCAGAAAACATGTTCGCCCGCACCAGTGACTCAACTTACTCCCACCTCAGAGAGCTGGCTCCACGCTACGACCGCCCACCCCCCCGGAAAGCAAAATCTTACGCAAGAGAGCTCACCAAACAACACCAACCTTCCTCAGACCAGGAACAATCCAACGGCCCCCCAAGAACCTCTCAGTCGTCACTAAGGGCGAAGGAATGGCCGCAGCAAGGAGCTCACGCCTGGAACTCCCCACACAATACTGGCTACGTACCGGCTGGCTGGGGTCGGAGCGCGGCGTCACTATGGAGGTGTGTCGGCGCGTGAGCACGGTGGGGATGGTCTCGGGTGCCGCGTGTCGCGCAGTGTTGTGTCGCTACGTACCGGCTGGCTGGGGTCGGAGCGCGGCGTCACTATGGAGGTGTGTCGGCGCGTGAGCACGGTGGGGATGGTCTCGGCGCGGCCGCGGAAGTGCCGCGTGACGCGCCAGTTGGCGGGCGACCACACGCGCGTGTGCCACTCGAACGAGCGCGTCGGGGCGCGCGCCGCCGCCAGCTCGCGCGCCAGCAGCGGCTCGCGCTCGCGGAGGAACGCCAGGTCGCGCAGCAGGAAGTAACTATGACAACAGATTGCAAGATACGACTTTGTTTTACCTATCTTCTATCTATCTATATCTACATATAATAAAGCAAGAGACCCTGAATTCTTGTACATATGTTTTTTTTTACGGAAACGTTTGTTCAGACGTGTTTTTTTAACATGCCCAAAAAAATATATATTGGAATACTTTGTTTGTTTGTGTGTGCCTCCATCACGTTAAAACTACTGAACGGCTTTAACTGAAACTTTACGATATTATAGCTACAAAGCCTGAGATGGTTATAGGCTTATAATATTACGCTTCATCTCTTCAGAGGGTAGATATATGTTTCTCCTCAGATATACACAATATCTGATTAAAAGTTGCATTTTTATAATTTCCGAAAGATAAGTACCGACTGTCATACGAACCTCTATATGTCTCTATCCGTGGAAACTTGTAATTGGCTCTCTAAAGTTAATCAATGTCTACCTAGAAGTGAAAACTGTTGCTTCTCCAATAAATAAATAAAAAAGTATAATCACCGGTGCTGGTGCAGTCTGTGCGCGAGCAACGCAGCGGCCGCGTCTTCCATAGCGGCCCAGCGCAGCTCGTGGCGCAGACGAGCGCCGGCCGCCGCCAGCCGCTCGCGGCGCCACGCGCCCGCGCGGGACAGCACGGGCCGCGCCGCGCGCAGGCGCGCCTCCGCCGCCGCGACGCCTGCCTCCAGCCGCCGACGGACACCCTCCTCCGCACTAAGGAGAAGTAAAAAATCTTTTAATTGTGAAAACTGTTATACAAAATTTACTATGCTACTTATATATAGGTATAATACCATGCTAATCTTCGAACTAACTTAATTACCTACTTAACTTAAGTTGAAACAAAATGGCGTCCAACTCAGCATTCGCTGGGAAGCATAGCATCCCAGCGCTACGACATACATGGTTGTAAACAAGGTTAAGGCGCATTATAGTACCCCTGATTCGCACTCTTGCTCGCGCGTACCTACATTTATGAAGATTTAAAAATTACTACTTCTAATGAAACAAAAAAAGGAACTCCAGGATCTAGAAAATAACATTACAAACGTGTAGTAAAAAATCTAATTCAATCCATCCATCCAGTATTCATGTGTAAAACCTTGCTTCAGGCAGTGTCAGAACGCGATGACGCGACCATCGCAAGTTCGCGCGATCAAACGTACTAACGTCAAATAGGCGTCCCGATTGGCAATCGCGGATTCACGCGACACGGTCGCATTCGCTTGCTCGTCCGACGATCGCGTGATCGCGTTCTATTAGGACAACGCCTAAAGAAATAAAATCTTTGGGCAAGGTGTTACACATGAAACTTGTTTGGAGTGAATAGATTTTTTTACTACACGTTTGTAATGCTATTTTCTAGATCCTGGAGGTCCGTAGGTTTTGTAATTATAAGTAGTAATTTTAAATCTTAATTTATAAGAAGACCTAACGAAAAAAAGAAGAAAAAAGAAAGTCTAACGAAGAAATTAATGTATCAAAAAAATTACAGTCGGTTTTTTGCAGGCGATTTTTTCGTTTTTTTTACACTTTGAGCTTGATATAGTGATAGATCTGTACCGGTCCAGTATGGCGGCGGCGCGCAGCTGGTCCGCGAGCAGCTCGGGCACGTCGGCGCCGAGCGCGGCCAGCGCCTCGCTCGCGAGCACGGCGTTGCACACGCGCGTCACGTACTCGCGCATCGCCGCCGCGCGCACCTCCTGCACACACACGTCAACAACGTACAGGGTCACGTGACGAACTACATTTTACAATGCAGAAATACAAAGAGACAGGTTATTAGGCGGACCCTGCCTTATTGAGATATTCTTCTAAATAAATATACATACACTACAAAATTACCAAAAAAACTTCAATGGACAATGCAGAAGGGCTACTAGGTACGTTGTGTCTGTGCAGTCAGAATTTTACTACGAAATGACAGAGTGACAGCCGCGCGAGTGCGGCGCCCGAGCCGAGGTTTTGCGGGCTGGCTCGAGCTAGGTACCCGGGTTTGCCAAACGATGAATAAAACTTAAATTATTATCAATTAAAGGTACCGCCTCACATCCACATGAAAACGACTAACGGTAACAGATATCCAATTTTTACTAAAATTCGACTTCATTTTTTCAAGTTTATTGCAATATCTGTGTTTACTGACAGCAACTGATTATGCGTATTTTCTTCTGGTGATTAAAAATGTGCGGTATATATTCACAAAAAGTATTCCATTACTTATCAGGGTCCCACAATACCGCTCTAATTAGGCTAGAATAGAAAAAAATCATATACTACTGAATAATTTGGGAAACCCATAATCCCAGCAGTGATAGAGATAGGCTAGCGAGATAAATTAATTAAATACATGGTAATGTGAGTGACCTCCTCGATATCTTTGAGCGGCATCTTCTGGCTGGCGAGCATGGCGGCGCGGCGCTCGCGGAAGTGGAGGAACCATCCGCGCGACTCGCGCTCGAGAATGCTCTGCAGTGTGCACGCGGCCTTACGCAGCACGTCGCGCCGGTATAGTCGCAAGTCCACCTGCAACACAAGTACGTACAGTCAGCTGCACAAGCAAGTATGTATGCACTCCCAAGCTTTGCCATTTATATTATACGATTAATTTTGCAAAGACATTCTTCTTCTGACAGGACTACATTAATTTGAAAATGCTTGCGTGCACTTTTCTTAGCAAAATTAAGAGAAATATAAAAATGCCAAAGCTTGGGAGTGTATACATGTCTGTGCAGCTGACAGTACTTAGAAAACACCAGACGGATACAATTATACAGTGATTGTAGAAGCTCTTGAAAAAATGGGTAAGGCAAGTATAATTTAGGACGTTTCTCAATCGACTTAAAAAAAAGGATGTTCTTGATTCCATTGTTTTTTTTTTATTGTTTATTATTTCAGAACTTCGTCAAATATCAACCGATTTAGATCATTCTTTTTTATTTGAAAGGATATACTTTCAGATTGGTCTCAAAGAAATCACATCAAAATCTGTTCAGTAGTTCAGTTTTAAAATCAAAATAACTGAAAAAAATATGTTGTCGAAATAAACGAAATTGCGTATATTTTTAACTGTTACTTTTTAATGGTATTTACGGTCACTAAAACAGTCCAATTGAAGTCGGTTGTAGGATGTTTTTGTAAAACATTGGTTATTTTATATTTTTTTATTATTTCTTGGTAGCACATTGAGCCCCATCCGCTTACCTGCGTCCGCTGCGGCGTGGAGTAAAGGAAGGGCACTCGGGGAATGGGGCGCGGAATCTCCCTTGCGTCGGCCTTCTCGGAGGCGGCGCGGCGCATGGCTCGGCTCACCCATGCCGCTAACGCTGATATGTCCTCTTGATGTTCAGGCTACGAAAATATTTTTAAGGATGATGACGAGGGCGTCGTCATCCTCAAACAGTACACTGCTGGGTTATTTTTAAAGATGATGACGAGGGCGTCGTCATCCTCAAACAGTACACTGCTGGGTTATTTTAAGGATGATGACGAGGGCGTCGTCATCCTCAAACAGTACACTGCTGGGTTATTTTTAAGGATGATGACGAGGGCGTCGTCATCCTCAAACAGTACACTGCTGAGTTATTTTTAAAGATGATGACGAGGGCGTCGTCATCCTCAAACAGTACACTGCTGGGTTATTTTTAAAGATGATGACGAGGGCGTCGTCATCCTCAAACAGTACACTGCTGGGTTATTTTTAAGGATGATGACGAGGGCGTCGTCATCCTCAAACAGTACACTGTCGGGTTATTTTTAAGGATGATGACGAGGGCGTCGTCATCCTCAAACAGTACACTGCTGGGTTATTTTTAAGGATGATGACGAGGGCGTCATCATTTTCACTTTTTTGTCAATTTATGCTGATAGATAGAAGAATATGAGTTCACCTTGCATATGAGTTCAGCGACGAGGTACCGAGCGCGTTCCTCCCTGATTTTCTTGTCGAGATCTCGCGCTTCCATCGACGGCATACCGATGATGAGATCCAGTAGTCTGTAAATAGCAAGAAACCGTTACTACTAAAAGAATATTGAACATTTCTACCGTAAAAAATAAGACTGAAAGGTCCAGCTAAACTAATTGCCTAGTGATTGTAAAATATATAAAGCTCAACTGGAGGAAATTAAGTGACGATGGTACAGCAAGACTACAATTCCGTCAAGTACACTATAAATAAATATTTTGGACAGTTAACACAACGGCATCTAGCCCCAACATAAAATACATAAACAACACCCAGACTCAAGACAAACACCAATGTTCATCATTATTACTAGAATATTTGTCCTGAAGCGGGAATCGAACCCGCGACACCGGCGGGGCAGCCTAATACACTTGCCATTTAACCAATTTGACTATCCGGGACTCAGGTAAAAATCGAATGGGTCTGAATGTATCATAATATAGCTCTGACGGATTCTTACCTGTGTAGTCCTCCAATCGGTGCAGTCCCCCCCGCTCGCATGGACAGCGGCTCCTCCCTCAGAAGTCGGTCCCATGCCACCAGCATCACCACTATGAGCGCAGTTGCCCGCGCCACGGCTAGGGGAACAGTCTTAATCCATGCTAACTCTATGACGGATCCTTACCTGTGCAGTCCCCCGATGAGGGAGCCCCCACCCCCCGGCCGTAGAGACAGAGGCTCCTTCCTCAATAGCCAGTCCCGTGCCTCCACCACTATGAGTGCCATTTATTCGTACCGCTTGGCTAGGGGAACAGTCTTAATCCATGCAGACTCAGTGGCGTATTCTCACCTGTGCAGTCCTCCAATCAGCGCAGTCCCCCCCGCCCGCACGGACAGCGGCTCCTCCCTCACCAGCCGGTCCCGTGCCACCACTACTATGAGCGCGGCTGCCCGCGCCACATGTTCGTACAGCTCTTCGCGTGCACGCGCGCGCCCGCGTTGCAGCCAACCCGCCACGCGCCATACGTGCGTCTGCCCCGGGAAGTGGCGGGACGGGACTTCGAACTCACTGTAGTAGAATGTCACAGGGATTTATTAGAAAATCATGAAGAAAATAATTAAACACGTGCTTAACGGTGAAGAAAACTTCTAACCGAAAAAGTTCGAAAACATGTGTCAAGTACACGAAAGGCAAAAATGATTTGATTTGATTATTCATCTATTTATTGTCTTTGGTTCTTTGTTCTTTACTTTTTTGGCCTCTGTAAAACAAATAATCTTTATGTCATTAGCTAACAGAAACTCGCCATGTTCGAAAGGAAAGTGCTTAGAAAGGTGTTTGGGCCTCTCAGAGACGGAAGTAATGGATATCGTATCAGGATGAACCATGAGCTGGATGCTCTAATGGATCAGGAGACGATCGTTAGATTTATTAAATCACAGCGCCTGAGATGGGCCGGACACGTAGGGAGAGGACAGGGCGCCCAAAGTTATCACTAACTGGAAGCCGCAGCAGAAAAGACCGCGAGGAAGGCCGAAGAAGAGATGGTGCGACTGCATCGACGAAGATCTCAAGGCCATAGGGAAGTTTACCACCTGGAGAAGGAAGGCCAAAGTTCGCAGCGAGTGGCAGTCCATTGTGGAAGTGGCCAAGACCCATAAAGGGTTGTAGCGCCGAAGAAAGTAAAAGTAAAGTAAGTCATTAGCTAAACCAGAGTAATGAGATACTACGTATAAGTTAAACCGATTTTAATTAACTTTTTATTATTTAATCGTTGCCTTTTTGTTGTAGGTAGGTAGGTACCTACTTAATAGAAACTAATTTATTACTTAATTCTTTTTTGTTGTTTAATCAGTGATTATAATTTTTTACCACAAATTATAGCCACAGTATTTAGGTAGGTAGGTAGGTACGAAGAATACATCTACAATCGTGCTCGATAATATAAAATTAATTAGAGGTCATGCTCAGGGTCATAGGTGATATGTTAAATGAGGGTCAAAGACACTACTAATTAATACATTTACCTGGGCTTTTGGATTTTCAGAATAAAATATGAACAGCACAGATAATAAAGTAATTAAGGGTTGTTTTAAACAACTTCTTTATGAGCGGTTTTAGACTTTTAGGATTTCCCACTCGTGTTGTTTTTTTGCAGCCGCGTATACAGGCGTACACCGTCCTTAAGCATCGATGACATAGGGCTAGTATACAAGCTACAATCCAGCGAGTTTTCTAGTGGCTTGTAAACTCGCCCATTGTCGTCGGTTTTTTTACAATCTACTTGTGGACAATCCTTCCCGAAAGCTAACTCGCTCACTCACTAGCTTTTAAACTCGCCAAAAAGCAGCTTGTAAAAAAGCACTGTGTCCTCAACGCTTTACGGTCGGTTTTTTGGTAGCAAGGTTCAAAGTGAAGCGGGCGATCGGGCGCATAAGCACGACAACGCTCGTACTAGAGGCGTGTCGCGCGTACACGCGTTTCAAAAAACAAAATACGAGCGGCGAATACGCTTTACGCTAGTCTAAAACCGCATTAAGTGATATCATGCTATGTTGGGGGTAAACACATTGGCGCTTCATATGATCTCCATGCTCAAATCTAGGTCATCTAGTTCAGGCGAAGAGCTTTGTTTGGCGCTCCTTTGTTTTATTATTTTGGCAAAATTCCTAATATTTGATTTGATAGCGACGATCAATAAATAGTTTGGTACTTTTGGCAGAACCCTTCCAGGCAGACTATATTATTTCTTTCTTTGTTGTTCTCGATCTCTGATCGCATATGATAGTAGGAATGTATTGGTTATTATACTGTTCAAATGCGAAAGTCTGTGAGGATGGCTGGATAGACGGATGTTTGTTCCTCAATCACTCCAAAGCACTGAACCAATATGGGTAAAATTCGGTATGGGCATTGTTTATATGAGCTCGTAAAAGACATTATAGGCGTAGATAGCTAGACTATAATAAGCCGTTTAGTAATTAATGTAGGGAGGTAAGAAGCACCCTAAAAACTCCAACAATCCAACATTATGCTTTTACCAAAAGTAGACAAGGAGATGTACAGACGCCAATGCAGATACGATACATACACATTGCACATAGAGAAGAAATAATAAGTACAAGGACATAGGTAGGTACATAATATAGGGTATAGCCGACATACCCCCACTCGCGTATACAATCCAATTGCTTAGCATTTAGCAATGCCCTGTCCTTGTGCGAGCTTAATTGAAACAAACATATTTTTTTTAAGAAAGATAATAAACCATAATTATTTAATAGAGTCCGGTGACGCAGTAAAGGCCATCTGCGGCCAACTGCATTAAACGTCCATCCGAAATAAAAAACCATTTATGACTCAAAAACATTTTATTTGCAAATAAACTTTAGTTTCAGTCAGGTTTAGTATGGAAGTAAGCTAAGAAACAATTGGTTTATCTGAGGGAGATAGTTTAGTCGACATTCTATCGAAGTGACGTATGTTATCTTCACCTACTAAAGAAGCTAGACTAGCTAGGCCGAAGCCTAACCTAAGGCAGCACACTTGAACAAGAAGGGCACTGTGAAGCCCGATCAAGCTTATCGGTGCAATGGTGTGGATTACCATACCACACTACTCGATTCCATATAATACTAGGTATAAATATAGCAGATAAAAGTTTATGTACATTTTATACATAGCTACTTTTATAGCAGTCTTTTTAATTATTATTATAAGCACTTCCATTACCAGGAGTAATTCATAAATAATAGGTATTTATTTTAATTCGGTATTTTTATTGTATACACACAAACATGTTATAGTATAAAACTTAATATAAAAGGCGAGCTTAACCCTAACAAGAGTTTTCTTCCAGCAATCCTTTGAGCTATTATTTATGAAGTTTTGATAGTTTTTTTAGCTTTGAGAATATAAATGGCAACTTACAGCTACCATTTGGCTTTCCTTACTCATTGACTTTGGCGATATAGCCCGTGTCACAGTCAGACATACACGATAAAATTACCTTACTTAACCGCGGTCGGGTAATAAAATTTGACCCGTGTAAATAAACGTTTAATGCATGTACTCATAGTACATTTTAGTCGTTGCCGGCCGGGCGGCCGGCGCGTATCGCCCACCATCCATTTGCTGGCCGGACAATTCGAATCAATTGAGAGACGTGGATTCCGGTTGATCCCAAACAGAAATTACATAAGGGACATTGATACGATGAATCTCATGTCTGTAGAACTGATATGTTCTTGAGCAGATATCACGTTTCTAAATCACCTATTGCTAAGTACCTTACCTACATGATGCTTCGATTTCGACTAGGTCATATAGCGACCATGATTACTTTGACTAGGTATATAAATCGCAACTAGCGATATAAAACTCGTCTTGCAAAACTTCGTCTCAATATGTAGGTAATCATCTAGCTAGTCAAGCCATCCTCGCTAACCAACTCTACAACTCCTCCATAAGTATAAAAACTTAGTAAGTAAGTAAGTACATCGATTTTAATCATGTAAGTTGCATTGATGCGTCATTAGAGCATCCAGATGATAGAGACTGTGATACTTTTGAAAGCAAGTAATTAAAAACGTGGGATTCCGATGGTCGGGATGTCGGCAAGTGTTGACAATATGTCCTTAGCGATCGAGCGGTATTAAATTACTTATGAAATTCAGTATAGGAAAAAAATGCACAGTATGAGGACTATCTTACAAAACTGCGAAATTTACACAGACAAACTATTTTTGTAATTGTCCTCATTGAAAAAATATCCAAATTATCCAATATCAATTAATATTACTATTAATTCTGAGAAGCATCGAAGCAACTACATGCGAAAGGTAGCGCTCAGGAAGCCAGTCAGTTCTATATATATCAAAACAAAATGCATGCAGGCCTACACACTATATTTAGCGAGACCAAATCAAACCACTAAGAATTCTAACAAATTAATAAAAAAAAAAAAGACAAGGAAAATGTTTTTATTTGCCTGAAAAAATACTGAAAACTGAGAGCAAGCTTCTCAGCTGACAAGTTACTGACAATAACTAACTAACTACATGAACAATAACTAAAAATATAATGAGAAAAGAACAGAAACAAAAAAAAGAAAAAAAAAACTCAATTATTTGATACAGTAAGTGCCAATTACAATTAAATTATTATAATAATACAGAAACTGATTCTCATTTCTATCTTTACTGCACAAGCTGCTTAATTCTGTGCATGCTTTGAACGCAGTTCACTAAACTAAATTAATGAGCTTGGAAGGGCGAGGGTCCATTTCCTCTTTTAATAGCATCCAATTTGTGTTTGTTGAATGTGACTTCATTAAGGCTTATTATGTTTAGGTCTTACTTTAATGAAGCTAAATAAAAGAGGAATTTTGTAGACCCTTTGAATAAAAATAATGTTAGGTCAACTAGAAAATATAGTAATTAAATTCTAGTATCATACAAATTCACTATCTATTCTATTCTTGTGATGGTGCTAAATTCGCATTATAATAATATTTAAAATTCCTACCGAAATTAATAAAATAAAAAAATAAAAATCGAAAATTAATTTAGTTAGAATAAAATTTGTTTACATATTAATTTTAGTTAAGTACCTACTGATATCTTTTAATACATAACATGATTATATGTAGACTGCCACAATAGTTTAATTCTACTGTTTTTTTTACTATTTTAATGAAAAAAACTTACTTAAGAGGATATGTGAAACTGTCAGAAACAACAGCTGCCGAATTGTAAGACAGTGATAGCGCAATTAGACACCTTACCCCGAGGGAAGAGGTTAGATATAGATTTTTGTTGCTCTAAAGTAATGGATGTAAGCGACAAATGATAAAACATCGTATTGCTTGAAAAGTATTGAATTTATAAAAAAAACCTTTTACATTTATCTACGTTCTGTGATTACTCACTCAATAGTATAAAAATAAACCGTAAATATTGTCTAAATTCGGAGGATGGATGTAAATCAGATTTTAAGAGGGCCTATTTAAAAAAATAAATCTATCGAGAAAAGTTTCATCAATTGTGTTTCTGTCTTACGTTTATTTAGATTATATCCTCAAGAAATCACTGTATTAACATCAAGTTTGTAAACTGTACCGTTACCGAGTAAGAATGAAACGCAGCGGCTTCAAATTTTCACTTAGCCTCTTAATGAAACTTTGTATTTGTACACTTGTGCTCTTTATAGTAGTTTATTCTGGAACTTACCCCTTATCTCTGATGGAGTAAAGCTGTTTGGGGGAGAGTGGCTGAGGCTCAATCCCAGCGTCCAGGGCAGCAGCGTCCAGCTCATCGCAGGGGGGCGGTATGATGATGTCCGAGGGTTTATTGCCAGGGCCAGTAAACCGAGATGGAGGAAGCACTGCGAAGGTTTAATTGATATTGATTTATCTTACTGATTGAAGATTTTTTTTATGAATTAAAAATATTATAGTAAGATAGTCAAAATGTTAAAGTAAGTAGAGTAAGTAAAAGTTATCACAAAGGAATTGAATGTTATTGAAAAGTACCTAGAGCTAGGATTTTTTAAATGTTTCAATAAACAATTAATAATAGTGGTAGGTAGTAAAATTATTTTAATTTCTGAAAGAATGACTGATCATTGTATCTATTCATAATTTTTTTTTTAGTAAATGTAGCTCAAAACATTCATATAAAACTCACAAATTTTTGAGATACCTCAATCACCAAGTCATCTAATTACCAGCATCAATGTTCATGCGAATTCCTAAACAAAGAAAGTTAACTCACCAATAGGGAAAGTTTTCCAATGGTACAGAAAGTCTTCGGCAACTTGTTTGATGTTATTCACGAGCTGTTCCACTTCGGGCGGAGCACCGATCAGCTGGACATCGAAGTGTAGGGGCTCCCGCTCTGGCGGCGTCGCTTCCAGCTGCAGCGAGCTGGGGCGCGACGCTCGTTCACCCTCGCCGGACATCTCGCGACCGCACGACCCCGGCACTTCAGCCCAACAGATCCAATAACCTCATATTATTATTCCGACGCCACTGTGACCGGGGAAACCACTTGACCGCTTGTTTTATTATTTACAGACATTTGAGTGAGCAATGCGAAACATGATCTTAGTGAAATTAGAATTACGAAAACCTATTTTTGTGAGCCGTATTTTACTTTATCTCTATAATAAGTTGTGGGGGTCAATAATTTATTTTCTTGCTCTCGCATGCAAAGCAAAGCTAATTTAGAAATAAACTCCTAATTTTCAGCAAAACTCGAATCAAATCGAATTTTAAGACTGAAAATGCTGCCTTTATGAATTGGTGAAAATTACGAAAGGAGCAGAATTTTAGCTACATGAAAACTTTTGTCAATACCATACGGCAATCTTTCTTATATACCGCTATGATTGATTAGGTAATATAAATGACGACATTAAAAAAAAACATGAAAATATTAAAAAATGTGTCAATTTTTTCAAAGAAATTCCGATTTGCACGATTTTTTTTTTCACTGAACCGGGTAATTGCTGTGAGAGCGAAGTGACGTGTCCACCTATTTATTGGGCCATGAAATGTAAATCTACATCTTATTTCTTCGATAATCCAGCAAAAGGAGGGGTTATACGGTATAACTTAACCGTATACACCACCATCTTAAAATATGCACACAGTTACATCAAATAAAGCGTATAGTTTTATTTAACGTGAATGGCCTAAAAGGTTAGATGGCCAACAGAGGGGTTTACCTTGCGTTAAATAAACTCCTTTTGCTGGATTCTCGAAGTCTTATGTAGGAAAAAAGGATATTCAAGGTATGTGCGAAAATATAGTACTATTGGTGGCAAAAGGTACGTAAATCTGACCTTTTTATGAGCACTGGCAAATCATAATTGTCATTTTTTGTTTAGAAGTGACTGTTTGTGACATTTGACATTACGATTTCGTTTTCATCCCTAGAGGTATGGTAAGGGCGTCAGGCTATTTACGTTTGCGTTTTTTATGACATTGACATTGTAACGTGCTGTGCGACGACGAACGAAAATAAACAGTTTTGGCGGGAACGTGAAAAATGGCACATTGGCGGCATTAAATTAATTGACAAAACTTGTATAACTTTGAGTGTTTATGTGTAAAAACGGTGGTATTTTATCCAATAAGTGCTCGTGAACGTGTATGAGTGTTGGTGAATAGTGTAATGCTGTAAAACGTGACTTTTCGTGTTGCCTCCAAAACTCCATAGAAGCCTCTAGGAAAGTCGCAACCACCACTACTTTACAGGAGCAGTTGAGCTACCTATAGATCGTTTGCAACGGTCTATGGGTGGCCCAATTGTTTCCTTTTGTAAATTTTATAATATACCTATATATAAATTGTAGTAGTAAGCTTATGCTGTAATAAATTTCCTTTACAGGGGCATGACTTGACTTATCGACTCTGACTTATGACAAAATAATCTCTCCAATTACTTGACACTGGCTATATATACCTTTGATGTGAAGCCAAACTAAAGAACCTAGATTCTTTGAAAAAAAAAAAAAAACGAAAATAAAAAAGTTAACTGTCAATTTGGGTGATTTGCTGTGATTTGTGGAGTTGTTTGTTATTTGTATAATACGGGTTTTTTTTATGAAACTCATTTGCATTTAGTGTTATTTCTACACAACCCAACATTTTCTGTTGCCTTTATACTGGATACACTCGTATAAACTCCAGAAGGAACCGGATAAATCGTCCACTCGACGACACTATTGTAACCGTAGGTATGTCCTTTATCGCATTTTACTGTTCTTTTTACAACTTACCGCTCGCGTACTTAGTGCTTTCGAAGACCCAAGTTGCCCCAGATATTCATTGATCCCTTGTTGATAGCTCGGTAAGTATTCAGTTTCGTTAGTGTGTTTATTGTTTCTCAATGAAGTCATTCACTCTGATCATTGAACTTTGTTTCAGGTAACGATGGAGGCAATGGATATCCAAGCCGTCGAGTCGAAACTTAGCGACGTCACGGTGACCGCGATTCCGATGAGTGGGAAAAATATGCATAAAGATTTGAGTCTTGGAGGGAGCAGCCATGCTACGATTTCTACAGTTCCGGCGGCCTCTCCGTCGTCCGTGGGAAAAGACAAAGACAATGGGATGTCGAAGTACGCGCAGTTGCTGGCGGTGATCGAGGAGATGGGTAAGGAGGTGCGGCCCAGCTACTCGGGCAGCCGCAGCTCGGCGGAGCGTCTCAAGCGTGGCATCGTGCATGCGCGCATTCTCGTGCGAGAATGTCTTATCGAGACCGAGAGGTCTGCGCGCCAATAGCTCCCCTCAGAATATAATGTCACAGTCAATTTTTAGGAAACCTAGAAGTTATTATCGCAAGCATATTTAGATTATGAATATGTTGATGTTACCGATTCTTTTAGCTCATTTAATGAAACTCAGAATAGTTTGACAGGGTCCTCAAATTATTATGAAACCACTTTACTCAAAGGCGGAAAATGTGATGCGTGACAAAGAAATTCCGAAAAAAGCTGATAGAGTACAAATTATATTTTTTTTAATAAAAGCTGCGGCACCCTGTCTGTTTCATTAAAAGTGAACTATTCTACAAATTATTCAACAATTTTGTCCTGAATATATACAGGCTGTGATCAAAACATTTATTGTGAACATCTACCTCAAAACTACAAAATATTTATATTTAAATATTTTTATGCATTTTAATGATAAAATGTGGCATAATTTCGATAAAAGCATTTTACAATAGCTAATAGTGTTATTGGTAAAGATGATTTGTTGGTAAAATAGACAGTAGTTAACTGCTCTACTATTAAGAGCACACATTGGGCGTTTTGAAACGCGCGCTTTTCTAACGCGCGTTTTGAGAACCCCGAATTTTATTGAAGTGTACACTTACACATGCATGCACGCGTTCCTTGGCAAGCGGCAAGTGTACACTTCAATACAATTCAGGGTTCTTAGTACGCGCGTTTCAAAACGCCCAATGTGTACCTGCTCTAACTCTGTGGTAGGAGGCCGCATTTAATACTACTGTTCAAGTTATATTAAATCACTTGAGACATGCAAATAAAAAATAACTATTTAAAAGTCCTATAGCAATATCTTGATGATATTATTAGATACAAATAAGTCCTAAACAAATTGACCTCATTATAGTGAGCATAGGATATAAGAAAATGTGCTCACTGATTTTTGGTAATTTCGTTTTATAGATTTTAAGTTGTATATAATTTAGTTGTTAAACTTATTTTAAATAGTGACAATAGTTATGTAAAAAAACTATTTTGTAAACTTGTAAGTAGACCAATGAAGTATCCTACAGAAAAGGTATTGTAACCATCCATTCCAATGCCATTTACATACTGCCAAAATATATTTTTTTTTATATCTTTCTTCATTAAAATGTGTACTAATTTAAAACAGTCAACTTGTGTATGTTATATTAAACTATGTAAAGCTTATGACACAGGGCTAGTTTACAAGCTACAAGCCAGCGAGTGAGTGAATGAGTTAGCTTTCAGAAAGGATTGTGAACTAGCAGATTGTAAAAAAAAGCCTTAGCCAGTTTACAAGCTACAAGTGAACTCGCTGGCTTGTAGCTTGTAAAATAGCCCTGTTTCATCGGCGCTTAAAGCTAAAACTAAGTAAGTAATATTATATCAATTCATTTGTCACAAATTTGGAATAAGACAGTGTCTTATGATCAAAAGTAATATTGGCTCAGCAGCCGTCAAGTATACTTCTAGAAGTAGTTACTTATAAGAAAGATTTACGAAATAGTTCTAAACATTTTATTAAACTTGTAAGTTACCATTAATTAATAAATTATGTACTTAAATGTTATCATAATTCTATTTCCTGTATAATGTCCACAGCTTGGTAATTTTTTACTGTTAAATAATATTTTTTAGGAGCCTAGGAGAGTGCCTATTGCTTATTTTGGTCTTCTGTCGTGTGAAGTATTTACGAGTAGGTACTATAAACTTCAAAATCTTTAAGTTTCCACACTACCTAATCTTTCTCAATCAATGTGTAAGTGTTTAGAATGGAATATGTATTTTAAAATTAGTAGTAGCATTCTTATTGTTTCGTATGCACTGTGGTGTATTTGTTGATCAACTTAGTAGATGAATTTAATTGGTAGAGATAGGTCGAGAGTAGGCCCGGTAGATACCGGCGTTACGAAGTGTATACGATTGGAAAGAAGGTATACTTGCTACGATTTAAAATATTATTCTGTAAAACTTCGAGTCGTTATAGTGATTGATATCCTGTTTTTATGCTAAAATATGATCCACATTAGGCCTATTTATTAAATACTAGCTTCGGTAGTACATATACTAAAATTGGAACGTAACTTTTTACAATCTAATTAAGTATCAGTTTTGAAAATGAACTTAATTTAATTTTAAGTGCCATTTCAGACTAGCGTATTTTTGTCGCGCGTATACGGGCTGATTGATACCTTGCGAAAATCCCGAAACTACCTTCTACCTTGAGGTTTTTTCTAGCGAGTCAGAGCATAAGACGTCTCTCGAGGCTTGTCGCGCGTATACGCTCTGCAAAAAATAAAACAAGCGGCGAATCCGCCTGGTTAATCCGCTAATCTGAAACAGCAATACGTTTCGGTTCGTTGGCCGCTCCACTTATAACTTGAAGTCCAACATTCTATTGAAAATGGACACGATTCTTTGGCGCTGCATAACTAAACACCCTAACTTTAGGGTTGCGAAGAAGTAGCTACCGATATTCAACTTGGTATACCGACTTTACAAATGAATATCTCTGTGAATAGCCTGTTTGCAGGTCGGGGTCGAGTGTGGATCATTTGTTAAGAGCTTTCTCCCCGCTACTTGTCTCAAAGTAAATTATAAGATGTGAACCACATTACAGTACAAATTTTAGATGTAATTTAAATATATTTACTGTAATTTTACTGAGAGCTGTTCGATGCGTAGCGTTTATTAGTCTGCCGTATTATTCGTGTGTGGACATATTTTTATTACTTATAATAAATGGGTCTTATTAAATTAAATGCTGTTTCAGTTGTAAACTTCCATACATTAAAATCATGATAAGATAGTAAAACAATTATTTTACCCAAAGTTTAACATCAATATCGCTATACCCGAATTTTAGTAGGTACAATGGTTCAGCAGTTTCGGCGGCGGCGCGATTAACCTCTTTTTTTTTTAAATCTGACTGTTCTGGTGACCGTAGGCATTCGTAGGCACCACTGATAAGTCACAAGGAAGCAAAATACGCAATTTTGTTCACTTCAACTACTTCTCTTTTACAGTTATTTTGATTTAAACCCTAAACTACTGAACAGATTTTGATATTTTTATGGGACTAATCTGAAAGCTTATCCTATCAAACAAAAAAAATATAATTTTCAAATCGGATAATAAACAACAAAGTACTAAGGTAACAAACATAAAAAAACACATTCAACCGGATTGATAATCTCCTCCTTTTTTGAAGTCTGTTGAAAACAACTACGATCATTTTTATTATTGTTGTGAATCTGAAACATCTCCCTTTTTTCCACTCTTTTCTATCGAGAGCAACTGTCGACAAGTCTTTCAAGTGGGAGCCTAGTTCGTAACTGCATCTTTTATATTATCTTACCATTATTTTGTTGTACTTTAGCAGCTAGATGAGTGCGTGGCGCACGAAATGGATGTGGCACTCGGGGTTCAGCGCGGACTCTGCAGAGTGGTGCCCTGTGGAGCCCTACCGGAGGCTACTCGTCTGCGGCACATACCAGCTCGATGACAAGGACGGAGGTGCGGTTTACACTGGAACTGGTATTGCCATGGCAGGGATGGCGAACCAATGGCACGCGACACAATATTTTGGGCGAGTGATGCAACCTGACCGGTGTTACGGATCGTAATGTACCATTCGCACCGAGCATGTAACGTTACGCCGATAGTCATGCTTATGCTTATGCATGCAATAATGAGGCCATAGACGAAACGTCTATGGCCTCATTATTTTTTTTTTTAGAAAAAATGGCATATTGATAAGTACGTTAAGGTTCGCCACCTGCCCTATGGCATTGCTAGTGGTATCGGGGTAGAAAGTAGGCCTATAACTATATTTAAGACTAGTCGAGAGAGATAATTTAACGATTGTGCATCACAATATAGCTAAATATCCGGCTCGAAGGACCAAGCTACGGCATTGGATTTTTTTCTGTTCCCACACGTTATATAGGATAAACCTAATATTATTGTACACCGAACCATCTGCAAAAATATCTACCCGTTGGATGAAGATCTTCAAACAAATAGTTATATCTACCTATAAGTACCTTCTTACTTAGATATTTTTTCCTCAAAAATTTACAGTTGAAACAGCAACGAAAAAGCAGACGAGACTCGGCAAGATATACCTCTTCGCGATCGATGAGACCACCAAAGAACTGTCTCCCATTCAGACCATCGAAACCTCCGGCATACTAGACCAGAAATGGTGCTACCACACCATTCAAAACTTCCCTGTATTAGCAGTGGTCACTTCAGTCGGGGCTATTCAACTTTACCGACTAATAGATGAAGATGGGAAGCCGAGTTTGAAGCTGTGGATAGAGCATTCGATTGGTCAAGAAGTGCTAGCACTGTCGCTTGATTGGTCCTCGAATAAAACTCTTTCCGAGCCTCGATTGATCGTCAGCGATTCTTCAGGGAGCGTCACGGTACTGAAGGTTGCTGATCAAGGTTTGGAGGAAATCGGGACGTGGAAGACTCATCGCTTCGAAGCGTGGATTGCTGCATTTAATTATTGGAACACTGATGTGTTTTATTCAGGTACCTACTTATTTATTCATAAAAAAAGGTGACAGTTTTTTTTATAATCATAAATAACTAAATAAATATTTTGGCTATTTCACACAATGCCATCTAGCCCGAAACTAAGCAAGCTTGTACTATGGGAACCAGATAACTGATAGAATTCTTATTTTTTTTTTTTTTGCAAATACATAGGAACCTACATAGAAAACACTCAGACTCAGGACAAACACCGATGTGCATCACACAGATGGTTGTTCTGAAGCGGGAATCGAACCCGCGTCACCTGCGTGGCAGTATTGGCAGTCCAACACACTTGCCACTTGACCAATTCTGTCGTCGTGTTTCTATTCTAGGGCACCTTAACCTTATAAGGGTGTAGGTATTGATAGCATTGTTTACCTTTGTAATTCGTAGTTCTAGATAGTTTTTTTCACCGATGGAGAAGCTCAATCTGTCCTTCCACTCATTTCTGTTACTAACTCCGCTTATCTCCTATAGGTGGTGATGACTGCCTTTTCAAGTGCTATGACGCTAGAGTGCCGGAAGCCGTAGTCGCAACCAACAAGAGCCATGATGCTGGAGTCACGACAGTGCGCAGCCACTTGGATGTAGAACATCACCTACTCACTGGAAGGTGTGTTTTGTATTTGCGGGTACTTTGTAGAAAGTGCTCATCTTCCATTACGTCTGTTACGTACGACCGAATTCAAATTCAAGTTTCCAAGAATTAAAATACAGCGATTGTTAACCCCTTTGTTAACTCACATTCTTGTTTTTCACTTTCAAATTTCGAGCATTTCCTGATTAGGTACCTACTCGGCTGAAACTTTCAGGGTAGCACACAACTCGAGGACAATGTATTCTAAAACCATTGAAACCGCTATATTTCTTAAAGAAAACCAGATTGAGCATGTCTGTCTATGGTACCGGGTGGAATCTGGCAACTCAAAAATTTCGAGTACCTCTCGATTAGGTACCTACACATTTGAAATTTTCGGATAGTTCCCAGTAGTTCCATGGAACTAGTCTAGTGGGAATGAATTATTCCCACTAGTTCCATGGAACAAATGATAATGGAACTACTGGGAACTATCCAAATTTCAGGGTAGCTCACAACTCTGACAATGCAGTCTAAAACCATAAAAACCGCAAAAAATTCTTTAAGAAAGCGAGATAGAGCATGTTTGTCTCGTCTGCCATTCGGGTGGAATCTTGCAACTCTTTGAAGCACTTCCCGTAAGTCCCAATGCTAGGCAAAGATCGCTCCCAACTCACTCGCAGTCTTATTTTTGCATTTGCTTTATTGCAGCTACGACGAGAAGGTTCGTTCTTGGGACGCAAGGAAGCTGAAATGCTGCGTCTCAGAGACGGAAGTCGGCGGCGGAGTGTGGCGGCTGAAGTGGCGCCCAGCAGGAAGCGAGCTGGTGGCTGCCGCCTGTATGTACGGAGGGTTCCGCATTCTGAGGGGAGTCGACGTTGTATCGGAGTACCGCGCGCACGAGAGCATCGCGTACGGAGTGGATTGGAGCCACGAATCGGACTACCTGGCAACGTGCTCGTTTTACGATTGTAAACTGCATGTGAGCGAGATTGATGTTACTGCTATTTAGATGGGTGTTTCCAATGTGACGCCCCGTCGCTATAGGTGGGTAATACTGTTATTTTTTTTATCTTTTCATGTCTTTGTACTGATTAATAATAATTATGGTGTGTAATAAAGTCAGAATACCTGCATACAGTCCTACCAGCTTATCTGTGAATTGAGGAGCGTCGCTATGTTCAACGTTAAACGACGGAACTAGCAGTTGAATCAATCTTTGTATGCAAGTGGCTGTAGTTCAATTTTCTGCCACCTCACAGATAAGTTGGTGAGACCGTAACTTTACTCAGTTTAATCAGTAAACTGTTCTGTATGCAAATTGATATTTAAATAATAATTCTTTCCTGGGAATGTTAAGTTGAATGAAATAAATTATAGCAGAAAAGAGATATTTTCATTTTAAACATGTTGTATTTCAATTTGCTTATAATGTCATGATAAATATAATTTATAACAATTACATACTTAATAAAGTAATCATTTGCGGTAAGTGATAAAAAAATCTTACACCATTTTATTACAAACAACGAAGGCTTTGGGTTACTGTGATTTTCCTTGCGTTAATATTTACCGATTATTTAAAAATACTAAAACTGACCTGGATCTCTAAGATAAATTTGTACCTTAACATTCTCTAAATATAGTCTATTTTTCCTAACCACTGGAATTAAAGTACAAGATTATTTTGCCACAGCAATTTAGGCAAATAAGGATGTCTCCGTATCACCTCATACGTGAAATTGTTCAAATGTTTGACGCGATACTGAGTATTGTGAACACAGCTGGAGGCTAAAGCCCTGTTCCATAGTTCGTTTGATCTGCACGTCCACGCCCTCGCCGCATTGGGTCACAGTAAAGGTCACAGCTCATTAAAGCCACCCAGCACCCGACCCGCACCGCCTCGCCTCGCGCGGGACATTAGACTAAGTGCGAGGAACAGAGCTCCATTAGACACAACTTCATAAATACATAAGTTCAGTATTGATTATTACAAAATTTTCAGCGTAGTTAAGGTTTTTATATGTTTTATTTATTTATTCTGTATATGGATATGCGCTCACTACAACTCCGTAGCGTCACCGGATCGCCTCGGTCGTAAGCCACTCGGTGACAACTCGCTGCTCGCATGCTTGCCATGCGTTGCTGACACTCGAGCTCCGAGTGGACTCAGGTCCACTGGTTGACTACGCGATGTATGCTCGTGACAACGTGGCGTCCACTCGTGGACCACCAGTCGACAACGAGTGGACGTCGAGGGACGAAGCGGTGCTGGTCGGGTGCCGGGTGGCTCTAATGAGCTGTGACCTTTAGGATGCGTTTCGACTGACCCGGAGCTGAGCGGGGTTGAGAGAAACGGACCGTGAATTGGCCAAAAACAGTGCTCGAAATTCCACTTTCACTCCACTTCAATCAAGCACTGTGGCCAATTCACGGTCCGCTCCTCTCCACTCCGCCCACTTCCACAGTCACAGCGACTGTCTTCATTCTCTTATCTAACTGTGAGACTAGGCGAGCTACTGCCGCCGGTGCTTTACAATTAACTATCAAAATACAATCTAAATTCTAACTAATAATGAGAAATATTTTGATTAATTATTTATACACCACCAATTTTTAATTACCAAGAAAACAATGTATCTGTGCAGTCAAAATTTGGGATTTCTACAAAATGAATGAAATGGGTGAGTGCGGCGCCCGAGCCGAGCTTCAGCGAGCTGGCTCGAGCTAGGTACCCGGATTGGCCAAATGATAAATAAAACTTAAATTATGATTAATGATGGGTACCGCCTGATGCAAATCCATAGGAAAACGACTAACGGTAACAGTTATAATTTTTTATCAAATTTATTTTGTCAATATTTTTTTTGCCATATCTGTGTTTAGTAACGGCAACTGTTTATACGTATTTTTATTTCTGGTGATTAAAAATTTGCGGTGTATGGCTGCCATCACCGAGGCGCGCTAAACATTTGTACAATCTCACTTAAAGTTTAAGCGTAAATTTGACGGTATAAATTACCATTATATTTAAGATCACTACTAAACTGTGTAATAATTTAAATTAACTCATTCATCAACAATGCAGCGTGGTCTCACATTCACACGTTATAAAGCTAAAATTGTAAATGTAATTTTTTTATAAGATCCCAAACAATTTCATAAATTTTAAAATCACAAGACACTATTCATTAGACTAGTTCATTCTAAAAAAATGGCAACTGAACAGTTGTATTTTACATAAAATTATGTATTTAACATCTTACATAGTTTTCATTTATTTATCTACAACCTTTCAATGTACTAACTGCATTGTCATTTAATTTAAAACATGGAAATCACAAAAAAAAAATACAATAATATATTTCTTGAAAACTTCGTTATGGAAATAAATTTTTAGAAAAGTTGCTACATCAAAATTGTCAAGAACGTATAATCTAAATGTAAAACTAGCCAGCCTCTGGCCCGCCGCGAGTCGGGCTAAAGTACAAACTGCCGTATCCACAACAAATGTAATCCTTTCAGAGTATAGATTTCAAAATTCACTAAGAAATACTGCAGCACGCGCACATGCATCGCGCGATAATCCAGTCATCCCACTCAGTGTCCCGACGCATTCGAATATATGTACATTACACACTATATTTACAGATTCACTAAACACGATCGAGCGTTACTCGCGTAGAACTAATTCACAGATAGATTCCGTACGGCCGGCGCGGGTGTGCCGGGGGGGAAGTTGGAGGGGGGAGATTCTCGATGAGCTCATGAGGGAGGTGCGTGGTGCGGGCAGAGGGCGCGGAAGTCTTCCTCGTGAAGTTGCCAGTGGTGGTCGCGCGCGCAGGGGAGGTGCGCGCGCGCGGGGCAGGCACGCGCGCTGCAGGCGAGAGGGGCGCCGGCGCGTGCGCAGTGACGGCAACGGGCGCCGCACGCGCCCCACACGGCGCCCTCTAACCCGAACAGGCGCGTGCCCACTCCGACCACGCCGGGTGCCCACACCGCGCACGCCGCGTGCACCCACGCTTCCAGCGAACCGTTCCCGCTCGCTGACGGCACCACCAACGCGCGCTTCCGCGTTACCTCGTCCAGCGCTCTGCAAACATACAACATACATTTATATCAACAAATTATATAAATATATTTAGTAATAAATCCGCTTGATTTCTAAACAAAGGTTTTAATTAACTTAACTTTAGTACATATTACTATATTATAAACCAAAGAGTCAACGAACAGAAAACCAAAGTTTAAAGATACAATAAGATAAGTATATTTAAGTTAATTAAAACCTTTGTTTAGAAATCAAGCGGATTTATTACTAAATATATTTATATAATTTGTTGATATTTATGGATTTCCGCAAAGTAACGCTTGAATCAATCAATTAACATACATTTAGTTAAGTCAGTGACGAGATAAGGCACTCTTCTGATCCACAGGTCCTACCCATGATCAATGACAGGACTTAAAATTATGCAGACTAATGTAGCAGTGTTTATCAAAATGCCTCAAAGTGAGTATTTCACATGAGTCAATTTCTGCATAAGCCGAGAGTGGAGCTGTTTTGACAATATGGCAGTCTTTATAGAGTGTAGTGAGAACTTTGAGTGAGCGTACCTGCACTCGTCCGTGTCGGTCCGCACGGGGTAGGGCCCGAACAGGTCCCCCAGGCGGTCGTGGTGCGGCGGGCGCGCGCAGAAGGCGCACAGCCAGGTGAGGTCGCGTGTGGCGGCGTCGTAGCGCAGGCCGAGCGTGGAGGCGTGCAGGCCGCGGCGGCGCGTGTCGCCGCGCTCGCGCCGCCGCGGCGCCTCCTCCTCGGCCGCGCCCGCGTTCATCACGCACACCGACATGGGCGAGCCGTCCGCGCGGTTGCCGCGGATCTGAGACAATTATAAACTTGTATTTCGCCCTGAACATGCATGAACTATATTATAATAATAAAAAGTTTATTTTCATATAACATAGATTTGTCTTATGACTATATTGGTAGAATATTATGTAGGTAGGTATAGCTATTTAGTGAGTACAGCAGTCGAACTAAAGATCTAGCAACAGAGTAATCTAATAAGTAACTAAGAATTGTTTGTCATAGAGATAGATACATATTCAGTCAATACAAACATTTATTAACATCATATTAAATTAAATTTAACAGAAAATATACAAGGATAACTAGGTATTAAAGCACAGACAATAAAGAAGAGTTTGTTATGGAAATGAAGACCACACCTTATCAGTCTGGCAAATTTTGACTGGTGGTGGAATAAACGAAAAGAAGCAAATGCTTCCTGAACAATAAACAATAAGCTAAACGTTTATTGAGAGGCCTCTTGTTGGCGTTCGTGTCTCGCTTACCTGTATGTAAGGCCCCCGCGACTTGCCGGAGCTGGCGTTGCTGCCCGAGTCGTTGTCTCTGGCGGCCTCTTGTTGGCGTTCGTGTCTCGCTCACCTGTATGTAAGGCCCCCGCGACTTGCCGGAGCTGGCGTTGCTGCCCGAGTCGTTGTCTCTGGCGGCCTCTTGTTGGCGTTCGTGTCTCGCTCACCTGTATGTAAGGCCCCCGCGACTTGCCGGAGCTGGCGTTGCTGCCCGAGTCGTTGTCTCTGGCGGCCTCTTGTTGGCGTTCGTGTCTCGCTCACCTGTATGTAAGGCCCCCGCGACTTGCCGGAGCTGGCGTTGCTGCCCGAGTCGTTGTCTCTGGTGGCCTCTTTGGGCGGGTCCTTCGGCTTCCGCGGCTTGGCGTCGGCTTTTTTGCGCGGCCCTTTTCTCCGACTGATGGAGTCCGTCCGCCCTCGCCCGGGCGCGGATTTCCGTCGCTTGTTTGCAGGCGCTGGTGCTACAAATTATAACACAAGAAATGTAGGTTTGGGTTCGTAATTATTGTAACAAGTTGTTTTTCAAGCTAGGTTAAATCTTTTTTCCAGTCCAGTTTCTATACCCGTATCGAAATTAGCTTAGTCTAATCGATTCAGAAGTTGTGTTGTATTTATTTATGCCTGCCTCCATGCATACACATAAGTATTTTAGGTCATAAGTGGTATTTACAGACTAGGTTTAGTACTGTCAGGGCAATGAGACATTGTTTTCAATTATATCTATGATCGATCTGGTAATTTCATTAGGAATCTAGTAAGTTAGTTAGTTAAGGAACAATAAAAGTATTATTTAGGATGTCAATCAATATTTATAATTAGAGAAGAACTTTAAAATAGGGGAACAAAATGAATTGGCAGTGTGATTGAGCAAAAAAAATATCTAATTATGATAAATATGACTGACTGACAGACAACGCATAGGCCAAACTGAACGTAGAGACTTGAAATTTGAAGGGTATGAAGTGCAGGCGCGTACTAATTAAGGAATTTTGTAGATTCGCAACGCAAACGAAGCGGGTTGCAGGTGTCAAATGTAGCAAGTGATAAATATAAGTAAGTGTTACCTTTAGTGTTGTCTCCGGAATGTGCGGGCTCCTCCAAGCCGGCGAACATCTTCTCGAGCTGGTTCTCGACCTCGACGAAGCTGGCGGCGGCGGGCTCGGCGGGCGGCGCGAGCTCGGCGCCGCGCGCCTCCGACGGCGACGCCACGCGCGCGTTGCACGCCTCCGACGTCGCGCGCGCGCTGCGCCGCCGCGGCGCCGCGGCCGCGTGCACGCTGCGGCTCGCTGGGGAACGGTTAGCATAATCAGCCTATATTGTTATTTATATTATATCGGAATACGAACTCATTATGACATTGCCTTTGGTTCTTTGACCTCTGCCAAAACAAATATTCTTCAATCCATTATTTAAACAATTTTTATTTTGTTTTTACTGTTATTGTTGTCTTTTTTTACATTACGAAACTAATTATTGTTTATTACTTTTTTTTTCACACTGATCAAAAAAACTTCCTAGTTTCACACTAAACATGTACACACTAAGTACGCTTAGCTGTGTTCACTGCCCTTAGAAATAACACTGTTTTCTTTTATAAGAAGTTAAGTCAAATAATTGTATGTTCTAGAAATTATTTAAATTATTGAAACTATTAATAAAAAATGCGTTTTTTCTAACTAAATAATTCCAATAATTCGTCTCGTCTCGTCACCTGCTTACAAAGAAAAGATACTCACGCGTGTGTTCCGTCTCGGCGGCGGCGGGTGCTCCCTCGGGTTCCGGCTCGGGACTGGCCAGCACGCTCTGCAGCTTGTCGACGGAAAGTGCGGGCGGTGCGGGGGGCGCGGGCGGGGGCGGCGCCGCCTCGCCCGTCGCTATCATCGCCGCTATGTCCGCTATCGTCTCCGCTGAACCTACAACACATACCACATACGTTAATGGTGTGTTGCCAATAACAGTGTTCGAAATCTCTACTTCGAGCACTGTGATTGGCCAATTCACGGTACGCTCCTCTCCAGCCCAGCTCCGCGTCAGTGGAAACGCACCCTTATAATAATTTCGGACAACAAGATCAATACAACACAAAACAAAAGAAACATTAAATTTTTAAATAGGTCCATTATCGTCACAAAATTGAAATTATACTAAATTAAATTGAAATAAATATATAAAGTCATATACAATTTGCTGCAAAAAATTAAACATTATTAAAACAAAATAAAATACATAGGTTCAGATATTTAGGGATAAGCACATCCAATCGACCTCTAATCCAATAAAGGAGCAGTGTATTAAATCAAAACTCGATGGAAAGTTTGCATGATGGGCGAGTGAGCTTATGCTTGGACTATGCAGTTTTAAAACAGTCTACAAGCGGAACAAATAGTTTAGTTTATTAAAAAAAATTTTAGTTAATTTTGAACGTCATACAAACTGTTGACTTTTCTGTGTACACTTCATCACAATCTTTCATACCTGATCGTGTTTTTCTCCTCGCCGCCTCCTCAATCGGCGTGTCTTGCTTCGGCGAGGCCGGCGTCGGTTCAGGTACCGGCGTAGTCTTCTCCGGTCCGTTGTGTGTCGCGTCTCCGTTCTCAAGCGGCGCGGGGGGCGCGGGTGCGGGGGAGGGCGCGGGCGAGGGTGCGGGGGAGGCGAGCGGCGGCGGGGGCGGGGGCAGCGGCACGCGCACGGTGCGCTCCGGCTTGCGCTTCCGCTTAGAGCCGGGCGGGGCGCCGCACGAGTCCGCTGAGTCCTGGAACGTACACGAAGCGTCAGAGCGGGTACACATTGGGCGTTTTGAAAGCCCCGAATGATATTAAAGTGTACACAGCATTTAATAATCGATTGCCGACAAAAAGTGTCAAAGTTATTATTATTATTTATTGGAATATGGAATATTTAATGGAATAAATAAAAATAGTCTTATGTTGTGTGCATAGCCTATTATAGGTAAACACTGATTTTATAAAATCAATATAAATATGAATCAGCCGTAGATAGTTTAAGTTAAAACGACCGCTCGAGGGTGGCATGCTCAGTTATTGAGCAAACCCTCTATAAAATAAATGATTGAAAAAAAAATATAAGAATAATAAGTTTTTACAAATTAATATGTTAGTCTCTAAGGTTTTTACATATGCATATGGGCCCTAGTTAAGTTTTTGTACTTTTCTTATGTCTGAAATAAATATTATTATTATAAAGTAGTGACCTCGTTAGACGACGGCGGGGAGGGCGTGTTGGCGGCGCGCGAGTGCACTATGACGGAGTGCGGTGAAGGGACCAGCCGCTCCAGCAGAGAGTCCACGCGCCGCGGCGCCGCGCGCGCTATCAAACTGGAACAAGTAATTAAAATAATCAAGGTTTTACAAAAACATACTTCAACGGAACTGTTTATGAACCGTAAACACCACTGAATAGTTCAGATCATCTCTCTTCTGTACCGAACCGATTTTCATGAAGTTTTTATGGGGCCAAATATGAAACTATAAACTCTCAAACAAAAAAAATATTTTTTAATCGGATAAGTACCACATTGAAGAAAATAAATAAATGTCTATGTCTATTATAAACAAAAAAGTTCTGAGGTTACAAACATAAAAAAACAATCGAATTGAGATCCTTCGCTATTGAAGTCTGTTGAAAATAAAATCCGACTGGTAGGTTACCATGGCCATATTGGATTTGGATTTCAAATCCGAATTCCATACAAAATGTTTAGGACAAATACTCAAAAAGTACGCCGTATTATATTAATATCTTCACACTATTCGTTTCGTCCATGTAGATGTAGATTTTATACATGTTTTTAAGTTAGTAGGGTTAATTTTAAAACACGTATAAAATCTAAATTATGAAACCTTTCACTTTTTTTGTTGACGAAATCAAAAAAACATGGACGAAACGAATAGTGTAAAGAAATTACTATATTATGGCGTACTTTTTGAATATTTGTCCGAAACATTTTGTATGGAATTCGGATTTAAGGATTCCCCTTAATTTTATTACCTCTGAATTTATTTACCTATACACCAGATTAAATTGAATCAAATTTTGTATTGTTATTTACTATTTTCTAACTGTGTCATATACCTAGCCCATAAAAAAACTTCTTTCTAATGATTTACTAATATATATTTTTTTATTTAAAAATGTAATCTTGTAGCGTGACGCGGTTTGTTACCTGTTGATGGTAGGCGCGTCTCTAACAGACAGGGCGGGCGGCGCGGGCGCGGGCGGGGCGGGGGCAAGGGCGGGGGCGGGCGGGGCGCCGTTGGCCCGCGACCCCAGCGACAGGTCCACCCCTTGCCGCGCGTACGATGACAGCAACTCTTCGGCGCGCATCAGCTTATCTGAAGCACCAATGAGTTCAATAGATAGAAGACTTGCACGTCGGTTTTAGTTAAGGGTAGGTAATATTTTATGTAGTAGGTACCTATATCTTCACAAACTTTATTAGAAAGGCCCATCTGGCCCTCCTTGTTGTAAGTTTCTTAGTAGTACAAAACTGCTGTATAATTGCTACAAGATCTAAACTTCAGGTTATTTGGCCAATTTTTATCTGGCCCTCAGTTGCAACACTTGCAACCTTATTACCCCTTAACTGGAATCCTGGATCCACTACTGGGCGCTATCGCTTTGGTGATAAAAATTAAAAGCAATTATATCCTTATTTATTTATTTATTTTATTTTATTTTATTTCATACACAAATGAGCTTACAGCCTAGTAAACTCAGCCCACACCCCGATTACCCCCAAACCGGAATCCTGGATCCACTACTGGGCGCTATTGTGGTAAAAAAACTAAGTTGATATCCAATTATATCTTGGTAGCAAATTGAATGATATAAAAATGAATAAATCCTAAAACTTACCTCTGGTGGATGTTCCTAAATGTGGGTAGAAATCGGCTGGGCCTTTAACGTCGCCCGGCGAGGGAGTGTGTCTGTAACATTCAAAAAAATTCAAAGCCTATTCTAGACTACATCTCAAAATAGGCAACAATTGCTGCTTTCACCAACCAACCAAGAACTTGAAATATTCTTTTCAACCAACTTCAAAAAAGAAGGAGATAGCCTTCTGGTTTTCGGTTTTTTTTATGTTTGTTCCCTCAGAACTTTGTTGTTTGTTCATCATTTTGAAAAAGTATTTTTGTTTGAGAGTATATACTTCCAGATTGGTCCCATAGAAATTTCATGAAAATCGGTTCAGTATTTTGGTTTTCAAATCAAAATAACTGAAAAAATGACGTCATCCAAGTTTTCATCCACGAAATTGCGTATTTTGTTTCCCTGTGACTATTCAGTGGTGTTTACGGTCACTAGAACAGTCCCATTGAAGTCGGTTGTAGTATGTTTTTGCAAAACCTTGATTATATGATTACACATTTTGTTTACATGGCGGAAAGGGGACAGATCTTGCTAAAAATAATAAATGAGTGCTCTTTAGAATGCAAACCTAGTAAGACTGAATGTATTCACCTATATACATATGTGTGTATCATCATAGTGTATCTACTATTTTTTTTAATTGGGGGACATGCAGGAATAAAATAGTTCTGTCTGTCCCCCTGTTACTGACGGGGGGTCAGATAGAACTTTTACAATTAATAAAAGTTCTATCTGTTACTCTGTTGCTGAAAGGGGGACAGAACTTTTTTGGCCCATCTGTCCTCATAGGGTGACAGAGCAGGGTGACAGATGGGAATAATACAGGTAAATCTCATAATCTAGTTCAAGCACACTTGATTATTATTCTATTTGTGACTACTTAAATGATAAAAATGCTAATTAGTAATTTTAACATAATTATGTATACAAATTGATTTTCACGCCACCAATAGGCTAAATATGGAGACATTTTCATTGCTATCATCACCTGTATCCGAATTACCCATGTTTTGCAAATTAAGATATTGATTGATTGATTGACAACAAAATAATTGACAGACATGAATGCAAAGGATGCATAGAGTTACCTCATCATATTGTGCTTCTCGGGCGGGGTCGGCGTGTGCCGGTACAGCTCGGGCGGAGTCGCCGTGTGCCGGAACACGTTACCGCCCGCCGCCTTTATAGCCTGGAAACGACATCATATTTCATTGGAAACAACACTGCTGGACGTAAGTCTCTCGCCAGGAGACTTAACCTGATCTTCGGCACTTCTCGTCTACCGTCTGCCGGCTACAGAGCGCAGATCATCACACCATCTAGCTAGAGGTCGTCACTACGTACACTACGCTTGCCTAGATGCATCTTTCATTGTGGTAGGTACAGTCAGCACAGACATGTATGTATTCACTCCCAAGCTTTCACATTTATATATAACTCTTAATTTTGGTAATTTGAAAATGCTTGCGTGCACCTTACGCAAGCATTTTCAAATTAATGCAGTCATCTTACTTGTCAGGAAAAAAATGTCAATGCAAAATTAAGAGTATATAGTATAAATGTGAAAGCTTTGAGTGTATAGATATCTGTGCAGCTGACTGTACTTGTACTTTTAGTTAAGCAAAACAGTGGTTTGCTCAAAGGCATGATTATTTGATATATATGTCATCTGTAAGATATGATGTCATACTATAGCAGCTATCCTCACAGTTTAATAGCGTTGACCTAAGGAGCAGAAGTAGATTTTTAGATGTGTTTGGCGGGAGGGGTGCGATGCGACAGGGAAGGTGCCCGGCGCCGGCGTCTATTGGTCGCTTAGCCACCTTCCCGCCGCTGCAGAACCAATAGGCGCCGTCTCGCCTCACCTAACTTAGGCAGAGCTCCCCTCCACTTTCGCCGAGCGCTATTAAACCGTGAAGACACCGTTACCTACCTGCAGCCCCTGTAGCGGGTCGGGGGGCGAGGGGACAGGCACGTGGTACAGATGGGGCGGGGGCGTGGGCGTGTGCCACGTGTGCCCGCGTTCACCGCCCATGTGCGCTTGCGGAGCCGCGCGCGCAATGAGATTCGCCATCTGCATCTGTATTGGAACATCAAAAATCGATTTTAAAATTTTGCTTTTTTTTCGGATAGACTTTTAATGCAGTTATCGGCAGATGGCTGTTATTGCAACACCAGACTCATTCTAATTGCTTATTTAAAAGTATTTGAAAATGAAGTCTTATGTATTTATCTGTCTGTGCAGTTACGGAGCATAAGAAAAAATATTGTTATTATTGTTATCCAACTATGAGAATTACTTACATAAAATACTTATTTTGGCAAACTGTTATTTACTCAGTTGAATATATGATAAGAATAAGGAATTGGTGCAATAAGTCAAATGTATGTAGGTTTCTGAAACCAATGATTTAAGCAGGGTTCGGCTCAATTTACATTTCCGCAGAATGGAATAGAAGTGAATGGAATCATACAAGCATAATTACATAACTTAATGTCAATCTTGTAACATGCACACTAGTTAAAGCAAAAGAAAAGGTTGCACGTCTTCCAGCGAATTCTAAGACCTTATTGAATGTATTGCGCCTTTTTAAAGTAATGTAATATGTAGGATAGAGAAAAATTAAAGTGAGTATGTGTCACTATCGGCCCAGCATCAACAAATAGGCTTCGAGGGAAGACCAGCATTGGTTGCCATATCAGTCAACATAATGCTGAGTCAGAGAACTGTTTGTGACATAGTCTTTTCTTTTGCTTTTATTTTATATTAATATATTATATTATATATATAAAAATATTAATATTCTTTTTCCATTTTTATATTTTTTTGACTAATTCATTTTTTTTTTCATTTGGGCCAAATAATATAAATGACAGCATTCTATAAAGAATCAAAATAACTCATTCTCTCAACTTTGTTTGGATATTGCATTTACTGAGAGATTAAGCAGCGCTCCCCATCTCTCTTGACAAAAATATCTAAATAGTAAATTCTGAAACACTTATTTCTTTATTAAAAATTATAATTATTTTTTAGTGAGTTTCACCCCTTATGATCCTATGTTTAGCAGTTTCAGCTTGCCAATGGTAATCAGTCAATAAAACATGATACGTATGGATAAAGCCTTAGCAATAACTTGACATAAAAAACAAAGTTGGTTGAACAAAACATAATAAGATAAGACAACGACTTACATTATAAGTAATGAAAAATGCACATAGTGTTAGTAATAATATTTAAATCTAGATAATTCTTAAATTCTGTATGATCATATTTTGCTTCAAATTAATATTATCAGTCAAATGTGTGAGTGTGTGTGTGTGTGTTATCTCATAAAAGCTACAACCATATTCATAGAGTTGCATTGTTGTCAATCCAAACAGCTGATTGGTAAAGGCATGCACTCATTCGCTAGATGATGTGCATCTCAAACAAAGAGCGTGTTTTGTATGTAGGGCGACTGTTTTCAGGCATTCTATTCTACACTTTTTCAAGGATGTACTGTGATAAGTGTTCCAAGTATGTCGAAACATGTGGCTGGTTTACTTCCGACAGGATGTTGCGAAAATCTAATGAGTAGATATCTTAGGAATAATAATCACGACCTGTAGCGGGCTCCACCCGGAGCCCAGCTGGGATTGCCGACCATTCGGGTTGTGCTGCGAACCAGACATCGTGCACTCGTCGCTAATGATTGTTTACAAAACGGGTTCAGCGTCGATCCGACAACAAGCTCTCCCTCAGTCCACCATAACGATGCCGGCTACTTTTATGCCTTCACCCGCGTAACTGCGCTGCCGTACGACGTGTACAGAATTTTCTGAAAATGTTTCACAGGCACACTTCACGAGTCCGAGATTCCACTGCATTCCACATGGATACCGAGTGAGCGACGCTACTCGCTGACCATCAGGGTACACTTTTCCAAAGAAAACTTATTTTAGTGTGCATGGTATGGTGTTCACGAAACTGATGCTCACTTCGCGTGACATTTTGAAAGCATTTAGCGTTTGTTGTTAGACACTTTAACGGGCAATTAGACTTTGATTTACATTCACTGATTATCAGACATCATAGCTGAAGAGACTTCACGTTATAATTCACCAATAATCGTCACGAAAAACAAGAAAACTATCAAATTTTTCCGCAGAATCGCCTTCACAATGGTGGCCGATTGAATTTTTTGAGAACGTTTTCAGCGCCATCTTTACATAAGTTTTGAAACCATGTCGGTAAAGCAGTACAGCGGAAGTAATTAAACTTTTGTCTATGGTTTCAGTAAGAAGTCCTGGTAAGAAGGAAACTATTCTTTTGCTTTTTTTGTAGTTTCTATGATACCTAACATTCAGAAAAACTTGAATTTATTTTAACAAATAAGACTTCATATTTCACATGTATTTTACAGTTTTATGAAAAATATCAATATGATTTTGACCTCTTTACATTGTATTTGCAAAATTGTGGCAACACCATAGACGCCGCTCTCACCGTTGCCTAGCAACGTTTGTTTTGTTTTCATTTTGTGTCACAGATCAGTCAGAGTACTATGTATTTTGTGTTGAAAAAAAAGGCCCAGTAGCCCAATGACTGAAAAGATCAATGGACTTATGTAAGATATAATTAAAAATTAAGGCGAAGTATGTAATGTCTTAGTGGTAAAGTTATTGAGTTCTATCTATGTTTCTTCTGAGAAAAAAAGTACACTACCACACAATCGAACAAATCGTTTCAAATGAGAGAAGGAGAGTTAACAAAGTTTTTAGTTTCATTTAGTGGGCAAATCGAGTATGTAACATTTCCTAGCGGAGTGTTCGACGACTTCCTCTATGTTCAGTATGAAATCGTGTGGGGCCCAGATTGGGAGCCCGTATCGGGGCTCGCGTCGGGGACCAGCCAAATGGCTCGTGCTGGAAACGATCCTGAGAAAGTTTTCCTCAACATGCCTGTGGAAATGGTCTTCAGCAGCACAAACGTATCCGGCTGTGAGTTTACTTACAAGTACAACCACTAACTTCTACTAACCTGCTACTCTGTCTGGAACATAGTTTCCAATCGTTATAAAATTTAGTCAGTAAGCGAGCATACCTGTTCGAAAACAAGTGTCAAGTGTACGAAAGGTGCCTCTTCGAGGCGCACTTAAGATCCTTTCACGACACTGCACTGGTTCGAAAGAACTAGTGATACGATAAGACGTGTGACATACCCAGTTGTTTTGTCCAGGACCTACACTCTAGCCACCCATCAGTTTTTCATAAAAAAAAACAAAGTGGCTAGAAATGACAAAACATAATTTTTACATGTGGGTAGAAAAGGAGAATCCAATTTTCAATTTCTATACGTTCCATTCTTACTAACCATACTTGATACAAATAAATAATTCATTCATTCATTCCACAGGGCCTCAAGTAGTGCTGACAGTAAGGGCCCAGAACCCCCTCAGCGGCGACTCGTTGCGAGGCTACGCACTGGCTCTCCTCCCGCCAACCGCGGGCCCGCGCGTCACCTCGACACCCTTGCTCCGGCCTCAGGCCTCCTCAGTACTGGGGGAATGGCTCAGTTGGATCACGGGAAGGTACCCTGAGTTGGTCGATCCGAAGATGCTGGCCAGTGGCAAAGATAACTATTGTAAGTTTATAGTGAGCTAGCTTCTGACCGCGGTTCTGTCTCTGTGTTAGTGGGATATAAAGCCATAGGTCCTTTTCCGGGTCTTGATCTACATCAAGTACCTACTGTTTATCAAACTCCGTTGAGTAAAACTAGTAAAATGGTTGCCGCTTTACTAAAGGTTTCGGCTGTCACCTGTCTTTCAAATGTTCCTCAAGTGAAAAAATCGTCTTAGAATAGGTACGGGATACGGAATATAGAATACGGAATATAATTATATAATTTTGTCGAGAAACAAAATCCACTCATCTACACAAACTTTCGCATTTATGATAATCAGGTAGGTACCTACCTACCGGAAATTTTGACATTGTATCAATTTGTAATAGGTATTAATCGATTTTACAAACTTTACTAAACGGATACCAAA
This sequence comes from Lobophora halterata, assembly GCA_932526365.1. NCBI lineage: Eukaryota > Metazoa > Arthropoda > Insecta > Lepidoptera > Geometridae > Lobophora > Lobophora halterata. Next base: position 9,718,092 of record OW052012.1, read on the forward strand.
ATTAACTTATTACTTACCTACTTACCTTTGGATTGGCCCTAAGATCTCACAGTTGGTCAATTGTTTCAGTGCTGAGAATGGAGTCCTACGGCAGCGTCACACTGAGGCTGGCGATGGTTTCCAAGGACTTGAGGAAACTTGGATACGATAACCAACCACCCTTATAAATCATTAACCTAACACAAAAAAACCCAAGTTCATGAATCTATTTGACTAAATGAAATATGGACTTGCATACGATAAGTACATTTTTAAGTTGTTGCGTGTATTTTTCTAATATTCTATTTCATACATAATCAAAGAAATACTGAAAATATGCCAAAAGGAAATAGTATTTCCTTTAGTTTAAATTAATAATTTTTTTATCAGCAGAATCCATTGGTTCAATTGGTGTCTTTTTATTTGAAAAATCATTCAGGTCGAGTTCCGTCAAAAGTAAAAATTTAAAAAAAAAACTTAATATGCAGTTGTTTTCTTATAAATCGAGGGCATGACTCCTTTCACGACTTTTCTCTTACTCTCGTGGTTTCGGACTTGGCCATCAGTGCGCTTCTCAAAAAACCACCCTGTTAATTGATTGATTGATTAATTGATATCACAATAGATACTATGTTGTTCGTTATAGCTTATTAATTTATTCTATCACATTATGTGACCTACTCTACTTTCCATAGGTAGGTACTTTAGGAGGTACCTATTATTGTGGCTCGGTCTGGTCTAGAAAATGGCTATTAGTACCTACTGATCTACTTGTAGGTAATTACACGGCTCTCATTAAGCCCGCATGCTCCTATAGTTATTTTAAGGTGATCTTTCTATCTATGTAAAGTAACATAAGTATAAATAGTCATCTATGAAGGTAAGGTTCCCAATAAATAATTTTATGAAAATATGAAGTCTATGTAATGTTGTTTATTTTTTCTTTGGGTTGGAATAGAATAACGGTTTCCTATAGAACCCCAAGATAGAATTTTCAGACACCTCGTCAACAAAAATATCTTCATTTCCAAATATTTTTTGTTATTATTATCTCAATGGAGTTTTATTAATAAAGAAAAAGCCAGCACAACTGCAGGGACAAGGCAACCTGCAATTCTTCAGACTGAAGAGACAGCATACCAAACATGGCAGAGAGATTTTCAGACAGCGAAGGGAACATTAATGGATGTCTCTCCACGAACTACACAGAAAACCAGACCACGCTCAGACATCACCTTGGACTATTGTTACACAAACAGATTGCCAAGGAGCTAGGTAGTAACAGAAAAAAAGGAACAGGTACGTGTTATGACCTTCCGACCACGTGAATAGTTGAATTGACGTGAAAAGCTTCAAAGGGCAGTTGGAGATAGGCAGCAAAAACCGTTCATTCACCCTCCTTAGAAAATCAGGGGGTCTCTATGACGTCAGGCTAAGGGGAAGATGAGAATATACCTTTCAAATACGAAGTCGAAGCGTCTACGTACTAGTTTAAATATACGAAGTGTGTCGAGCTCGTCACGTCCCAATCATCTCGTATCATAGTCACATCAGATGATGACTACAGCGTCAGATTCTGACGTCAGAACACGGCAAGTTGAGGCTGCGTCATGGTGATGAGATATATTAGATGGTTTTCCTTCTTAATGATCAGTTTTCGTGCAAGGCCTCACGTGCTATCGGGAAATATGGCAAGGCCGAAAAACTAGCTATCCATAGCATAGGTAATATGTACACGAAGGTTTTAGTAACTTGCTGGAATTCCGTGTTGGTGCAGAAAGTATAAGTAGATCTAGCATATCAACTGGGATATCCTCTCGATCTATACTCGAATGTCTCTGTATCTATGAGTCTCTTCGTTTCCGCAGATGGAAAAAATATCAGCAGAATTTGACTGACTTTGTGTAGCATAGACTAGACATACGACCTCTATCCTGACACACTAGAAAAAAACACATTTTGCTGATTTCTTTTCCACCGCGGACCGCGGTAACGGAGAGACGCTACGTAGCGTAGGAGTTACAGAATAAGATAATTGATTGATTCAAGCGTTACTTTGCGGAAATCCATAAATATCAACAAATTATTTATATAAATATATTTAGTAATAAAGCCGCTTAATTTCTAAACAAAGGTTTTAATTAACTTAACTTTAGTTTAGAACTTTAGTTTATATTACTACTAGCTGGTGCCCGCGACTTCGTCTGCGCAGGTATCTCTATAAATTATAGCCTATGTGTTATTCTGATGTATAAGCTATATTATTGTAAAGTTTAATTAAAATCCATTCAGTAGTTTTTACGTGAAAGAGGAACAAACATCCATCCATCCATCCATCCATCCATCCATCCTTACAAACTTTCGCGTTTATAATATTAGTAGGAAGTAGGATAGTAGGATATTAAATAAAATAATATTATATATATACACTATTTTATATTATGTAAATATTTTATATATTATATACAATAATATTATATAAATACTATTTTATATTATATATGTACATAGTATAAACAATAATATTATTGTTATATTAGTATTATTTGTTTAGAAATTAAGCGGATTTATTACTAAATATATTTATATAATTTGTTGATAGTTACAGAATAGTTCTTATAGTAGCAAGTCGTTTTGTTCGGATTTTCATCATAACTTTTATTTAATCTACCGGACAAGGCAGTGTACGAGGACGTGGTGGCCGAGTGGATGAAACCCTTACCTTGCGATCTGATGGTCGCGGGTTCGAATCCCGTTATTAAGATTAAGAAAACCGAATCTTAGGTTTTCTTAATCTCCTAGAACCAATGTCATGTCTAATTTATGCTTCCTTTCTCTACAATTCGTCACACAGGAAACAAAATAAATGTATCTTGCAGATATAACCTGGGTAAACCTTGGTTGCCATGATATGGCCTGAAGGTCTCTAGAACCTCGTCTTCAATATCCTATTTATCTAGGTTAAGTATCATTTTTTTCTGCTTCAAGTATGTTACGGGCAATACCACTGACAACTTACACAGGAAAAAAGACTAACTTTTATCCGAGCCTATTGTGACATTCTTTTACTCACCTACGTTATTCAAGAGGAAGGCATCAGGTAGGTTTTCCCTCCTCGTTGCAGGATTCCTCAAGATGGGAACTACATTGCAGAATTCTGCCGCCAATAGCGTAGGGTCACTACGTTCTGGTTCAAAGCATCGTACTGGTGTCTATTGGGTTTTGGGATCCAATACCAAATGTCTTCAAATAGAGTTTTTTTTTATTTTTATGGAATAGGCAAGCATTTGACCACAACCTCACCGCTTGCCTAGTAAGAACTTATTCACTCTTGATTTGAAGACTCTGAGATTATAGTGTGTCGGAAAAACAGACGCCGGCAGCGAGTTCCACTCCCTGCTGGTGCGCACCATAAATGTGGATGCGAACGGATTGGTTCGAGTTCGTGGGATGTCTACGAGATAGGGGTGGTACCGTACGCCTGCTAGTTCGGTGGTAAAAGGGAGATGGCGGGATTAGATCGTGTAGCTCCTGCGCGCACTCTCCGAACGAGACGTCGTCGACTAGGACGAGTTTTTTTTTTTTTTTTTTTTTTTTCGGATGGACGTTTAATGCAGTTAGCCGCAGATGGCTGTTACTGCGTCACCGGACGAGTGCTATAGTAGTGCTGTATAAATAGGTACCATTCTGACCGACGATGCCCTGGTCGGTGCGGTAGTGATGCGCGCCCTTCATCCGACTCAGACCGACTGATATGTAATGCATAAGTAAATCATGTATCTACTTAAGTTAGTACGAGAAAAATTACACATTTTCGGTAAGTCCCCGATCCGATAAATGTATCAGGCAGGTAAGTAAATACCTACATGTATCATTCTGATAGCTGACAGGTAAGTACATTCTAATTATTGAGTGTTAGCGGCGCTCGTATCTTAGGTAAAGTATTAGAAATATTTGTATACACTTTAATTCTTTCTCTTGTAGGTAGGTACATTCAACAACAAAATAATTGAATGTATTTCTGAATTTCAATTTTTACTTGCTTACGTGGACTTCGTTTTCCGTATCCAACCGACTGTCACACTCTGGCTATTTTTTTTTTTGAAAATCCTGAAACTCTTTAGTAGCATATGCGTTTTTTTATACTTCATCTAAGATGCGACGTAAGACGTATGACGTAAGATGGATACGGAAAACGAAGTCCACGTAAGCAAGTAAAAATTGAAATTCAGAAACTCATTCAATTATTTTGTTTTTGAATGTACCAACTTACGAGCAATTTCAAGTTCCTGAAAAACAATGTTACAGGAATGAATTTTTATTTATTTATTTTACTTTAATTAAGATAGCATCAGCCGATTACATTAATTAAAGAGCCAATTACATAATTAAATTACATTTCATTAAAAAAAGAAAACATAAATTAAAAGCAATACAGCCTTAGTAACTCGGTTCGGGGGAGACACTGAAAGGAAATAATATTTATTTTGCAATTCAGTGACTCACCCATTCGTGCGAGATTACTTCGTGGAAGACGCAGAACCAGTCGAAATTAAATTCTAAGGAAAGTGCAATGTAAAATTAAATAATATTCATAACATTGATAAAATGAAAAAAATATGTTAAAACTGTAACCCCGTTTATTATTAACTATAACCCCTTGAGTAACAAATCGAATTTTCAAAATTATAAGTACGAGCCTACACTCCTAAGGACACACCCACCAAGTTTTCAAAGCGTTCAGCAGTTTCAACTTGACGATGATAAATCAGGTAAAACAGGTATTTTTAGTGCCTGAAATAAAAGTAATGAATTTACTTTTATTTCAGGCACTAAAAATAATACATACCTATTACAACAGTAAGTAGGTGCGAAAATCTTAATCTCTTGTAGAAAATTCATTCGTTACAGACTAATAACATACAAGTCGATAAACAAAAAAGGTAACAATGGCTATAGAAAAACTAATAAGTACGATTTATTTAGGTACCTATTTCAACATGTTTCCACTGAAATCATACTAGTATACATACATACTACTCGGGCGAATGAACATGACACCTGCTCGAATGACGTTTGTGCAAACAACAGCGTGGAATTGGATAATCTTGATGGAGAAGAGGTCCTGTAATACTTGGTAATGATAAGGCTTCGCAATTAGACGAACAAACACGGAGGGCGCCGCGCGGGACAGCGGGGGAAGCATCAAGTTGCGAGCCACGTGGCAGCCAGGTGTCATGTTTACTCGCTCGAGTAGTACATAATATAGTGGCTCGGAAGTATTGTACTAATAATACTAGCTCCTGGATTTTTAGATGTTTCGTCCGAAAAAGGAGGAGGTTCTCAATTGGGATGATTCTTTATGTTTGTTAAGCATCGATGATACAGGGCTAGTTTACAAGCATTGTTGCTTGTAAACTAGCTAGTTAGCTAGTAGCTAGTAGCTAGCGAGTTTAAAATCTAGCGAGCGAGCGAGTTAAGCGTCGATGACACAGGGCTAATTTACAAGCTACAAGCCAACGACTTCGCTAGAAGCTTGTAAACTCGCCCCGTGTCATCGGCTTTTTAAAATTTGCTAGTTGACAATCCTTCCGGACCTTTTCCGGACGCTTTACCTCAGAACGTTGTTGTCTATAAACCGATTTGAAATTTTCTTACCATTCCATAGAAATTTCATCAAAATCTGTTCAGTATTTTCGTTTTTAAATCAAAATAACTGAAAAAAATATGTCGTCGAAGTATACAAAATAAATAACGTATTTTGCTTTTCTGTGAGTTTTCAGTGGTGTTTACGATCACTAAGTAGAATAGTCCAATTAAAGTCGGTTGTAGTATGTTTTTGTAAAACCTTGATTATACCTACATGATAATACTAATGATTTTTATATGATGGTGTTTTTAGCTTACATGATATTGATTTTTTTTTGTGTTATGCATGACTGTACTCACTATCTACTTTTAGAAACCAGTATTTTCCTATTGATAACAAAGGTCCTTCAGGTGAGTAGATGTAGGTACTTACTTGTAGTATCAAGTATTTATATTCTGACTAATAAAATATTGCGATATTACTGGCTTCCTACTATTAGGGGCTCGGCTACGATTTAAAAAAAAATGGAGTTTTTTTCAAGGCGCTCCAGTTCTCATATTTATTTGACTATGAAACAGATTTCTAGTAGTACTAGAAAACTAAATGAATTTGATTTCTAGTCTTTCTAGACTTTCTTGAGCAGTAGGTAAATAATTTATGACAGTGTCTTGATTATGAACTTCCATGTTGACGTTATCGTATCGTATCCGTCACTGAGAAGTTAACAGTTTGTAGACATTATGAAAAATAATCATACAAACTGTTGAGTTCTCGGTGACGGATACGATACGATAACGTTAACGCGAAAGTTCGTGATCGAGCTACAGATGCTAAATTTCTTGGTTCATCGTAGGAACGTACGTACCTACAGTCGAATGTAGAGTCGTAGATGCAGAATTTTTTGAAAACTTAATTTACTGTTATTATATTCAAATAGAATAATTAATTACCCAACAAATTAATTAATTAAATAATTAACAGAATCTGTTAATATGTATTTACGATTGCTGAATTTTCTTATTAATGTAGAGTCGTAGAAAACAGATGCTCAATTACTAACATAGTTTATTATGAAGTTTTATTTATTTATTTAATGCAGCCTTAATCCTCGACACTCTGCCATCGGGTAACGAGTTGGAGCAGTTGAGCTACCTATAGATCGTTTGCAACGGTCTATGGGTGGTCCAATCATTTCCTTTTGTAATTTAGATTGTAGTGTAGAGATCGATATAGCTAATATATTTATTAATAGGAAATATGATTTCTATAAAGTTGAATGTAGATATTGATACAATATGCTATGCGTTATAAATAAATAAAAAAATATGCGTAGATACATATATGCTGAATTAAAAAAAAACTTTTAGTGTACATACAGCATCTCAGCAGGCAGACGTTGTTCAATCTGTCTGAGCATAACTTGAGATCCTTTCACTGTCTATCTAAGTTTGTTCTCTTTCGTAGACGACCTCGCTTGGCTTAACATTTTATATGACATAGTTACCCACATATTAAGACAAATAAACGATGATTTATCTTAATATAGGCGATTGTAGAGCGTTATCTCAAGGGGTGCGTGAGCGCATACCCGCGGGCGGTCTACGTAAGAAGGCCTAACCGCGAGGTTACATAAACCTCTCTGCTATCAAATCTAAGACACAGTTGTGCTCACCGCTCAATGAAAGAGCGACGTGTCATGATGCCGAAATAAAAATTGAAAATAAACAAACAACATTTTGGTGATATAAGTGTGGCACAGGAATAAGTTAAGCTAATTTAGCTTGATAGTAGTCCAGCGGGCAATCGGTCGGGAGATTTTGCGTTATGGTATGTTGGCATTTTTTATTATCAACCCAATTAGGATTTAGGAGTAGAATAGGATCATAGATTTATTAACGGTGTTCCTATAGAACACCAAGATAGACAGTATTAAATCGAAATGGACGCGGAATATAGGACAGACAATTTTCAGACACCCTGTCAATAAAAATTAAATATCTCTATTTTCAAATAATGTTTGTTACTTTTTACGATGTAGTTGTATTAATAATGAAAAATCTCTAATTATTAGGTAGTTATCTGTCTATGTGCAGTGTAATGACGTTTTTATTAATTAAATAAATATTTAGAAATACTAATAAATATTACTGTGTCAAAAATGCAACGAAAAAAAAACTATTGCAAAATTATTAATTATTAAAATTATTGTACCTAGTACTTTACCCGATTGAAAAATGTAGACAATCTTTCTCCATAATCATATCAATGACAATGATGACTAATTCAGCTAATGTCATATAAGAGATAAGAGAGCCTATTATACCTGTCCACATAATATCTATAATAATAACACCTATAATAATAGCTAGTAAAATAAACCCGAAATATAATAGCACGGCCAAGTAATGTGTTGTTTCATTTTCGCGAGAGATTTGGTGAGAGATTGCAATCTTGGACGTACCTAAATTAGCTGGTGATTCTAACGCCGCAAATCAAATGTAGGTACAAATTATATAATGAAAACTCATGGTACTAAATCATTACTTATTACTTATGAGTACTTACCTAAATAGTGTTTGAAAAAAGTTCAACAATAGATCAATCTAACTGTTTGAGGTTATTCCCAAAATCCCACTAGCTATCCCAACAAGTATTATTATTATTATTATTATTTTATTATTTTGGGAAAAAAAATCCGAAATCGAAAAAAATATATAAGTATTATGAACATCGAACTACTTACCTATGTATTTCAAATAAAAGGCACACGTCTTTGGATATTTTTTACTCTCAAACATGGAGTCTGAATAAATTTGTTTTATCGTGAAAACAATAATCTTTTGAATAGAAGCTTTAAAATTAGTCTGAAACTAATTAAGCGTACCTAGCTAATAGTAGGTATGTGAGGTGAATGGAGACACACTTATTAGCGAAATGTTGCCGATATTGCAAGACGTCAACAAAACCAGTTTTAGACCATTTTTAGATAAAAAAATTTGAAGAAATTAAATGAAATGAAATTATTCATTTTGCTTGAAGTATGGTTACATTAAATGATGAGTAGGTATGTCTTAGCAATCCTGTCAGGTCGAAGCGAACGGTTTATTCCCGAAATCCCCACTAGACATCCCCACTAACACCAACCACCAACCGCAGTGCGGATTTTTGGAATAATTATGTCTCGAAATCCCCACTTTTAAGAACCATGATCATATATTTTAAATAATAATTCAATAAGCAAAAGGGTCGCGTGATCAGAGGGCTGGCTATCCCCTATCCCAGGCAAAGAATAATCATTGCAATACAAAGAGGAAATGCAGCCAGTATGATCGTCACGCTGCTATCGGGTATCGAGTTGGAGCAGTTGAGCTACCTAGAGAGCCTTGGCAACGGTCTAATAATATACAAATAGCTACAATATTTATTTATTCAGATCATTACAATCCATTCATGTCAAATTTACTAAACTAAAATTCAAATTCAAAAATTAAAAATACACTTTGACACAATTATAAACGTACCTACCTAACGAGTTAAGATATAACTCATTAATTTATTTTATAAATTTGTTCAGCGTGGGGGTTTATTAGGGCTGACATCCAGTGCCTCTGCAAAGGACTATCAAACCTGCCAGCCAGGACCCCGAGTATTGTATTAGAGCTACCCAGATTTCTGTGCTAATGGTGGCCCGATTGTTTCCTTTTGTAAATTTGGTAACAAAGATTGTACTAGTTAGCTTATGTTGTATTAAAAGTCCTTGTTTATTACTATCACTTTCATTATCTGTATGTTGTACGTATGCAGGACTAATTTTCGTTGATAAAAGTAACTGGTTATTTTCTTCTAATTGGTGCTTAATTAACACACATTTAAATTGGTAGGTAAAGTTCTTTTATTATCTACGTATAAAAATGTATTGCAAATCGTATTTTTAAATAACTACTAAAATCTTATGTTACAAAATTTACAAAATGAAATTGGGCCAACCATAGACCGTTGCAAACGATCTATAGGTAGCTCAACTGCTCCAACTCGATATTCGATGGCAGCGTGCCGAGGTGGCTGCATTGCGTCTTTGTATTGCAAGGCTTATTCTTTGGTCCAGATAGCTGCCAGCCCTCTGATCACGCGTCGCTTCGACCAGACGCTCTGACAAAATTTACGAAAAGGAAGGTTAGCATATTCCCCATGGACCTATGGTCTCAATCCCAAAGGGTCCAAACATATACGACCTATCAAGACCTACATATTTGCGCCTCTTGAGATAAAATTTTATGTCAGTCCTGAATGACTGCAGACTGCAAACTGAAACCGCTGAATGTAGAATATAATAATGTTTAATATTATATTCTACATTCAGCGTATTAATATTATTTATTTAGTAAGCTTGTATTATGGGAACCATATAACTTGTGTATAACTTAGTACTCTGTGATATAACTGATAAAATAATAAAATTATTTAGACTTTTATTTTTGTAAATACATCATAGAATACTTAGAAAACACACAGACTCAGGACAAACAACGATGTTCATCACACAATTGTCCTGAGCGGGAATCAAACCCGCGACACCGGGCGTAGCAGTTTAGCACACTTGCCACTCGACCATCCGTTTGATTCCCCCAACCAAAAGTCAACATGTCGACGGAAGAACAGCGCTACACCAATTCGACGTCCTAAATATGTATAGGTAGGTATACAATTAACTAGAAGTAGATGTAGATGACGAATCTATGCAAAGGACACGGAAAAGAAAATGCTTTTCCTCGTTCGTGATCTCGCACCAATGTCAGCTGACATTGTCTCGAAGATGAGTATTTCGGTCTCATTGTCTGTAGCAGTTTCGTACATACCTGAGTACCTAGTACCTGCCTAGTTACTAGTTAGTAGAAGGTAACAATAAATAAATAATAAATAAATATTTTGGACTTTTCACACAACGCCATTTAGCCCCAAACTAAGCACAGCTTGAACTATGGGAACCAGATAACTGATACAATACTTTTGTTTTGTAAATACATACATAGGAACACATGGAAAACACACAGACAAACACCAATGTTTATCACACAAGTGCTTGTCCTGAAGCGGGAATCGAACCCGGGACACCGGTTGGCAATCGTGACAATCGTGTCGTCACTGACATACATTTTTTATGTCAACAAGTGACGATCTAGTCACTTTTTGAAAGTGGCTGGACAGCAGTGCAATATTTCAGAACCGGTACCTATTACCATATATCCGATTTATGTATCTACATGGCTGTAGAACACAGCCTTTCCTAAAGTGGGCGATAACGCCCCCTTGTGGGCGCTGAAGGAGGGCGGTAAGAGACCCAGAAAAAAATGGGGGCGTTGTGTAGAGGCTTGGGGGTGATTTGTAATTTCATTTAGCTAGAAGGTCTCTTAGACACCGACTGCATGACGTCTCGACTCTCAACTACAACTTGTGAACATCAATAACTAATATATTGCTCAATCTCGGTTCGATATTTCTCTCCGCGTAGTTTATTATATTTATATCTGTCCTGTATGAGGGCGCTAAAAAAAATTTATTCTCAAAGTGGGCAGTAGACAAAATAAGTTTGGGAACCCCTGCTGTACAAGCTCTGCTTAGTTGGGTTATTCCCTGACTACCCCGATCCCCGAGGTACCCGTCCCGGAGTACCCCGATTTATTTTATCTTGATAAACTCAATTAAAAGTAGCAGATTAAATGTTAAATAAAATTTTATTACTTACTATCAATACGTAATTTTAGGGTGAGGTAACCCTAAAAGTTAACTTAACTTGTAGCGTTTTGTAGCACAGAGAAATAAAATTATATGTACCACTTTTAGATAAAGCACGTGATATTGAGGTTTAAGTGTTTCTGAATGTTATCAAAACAATAGTAAAACTATTAGTTCGTGACCGTTCGGTACTTTGTTAAATTATGCCACTAGGTTATAAATAAATAAACTACCTAGTCATAATAGATATCACCTATGTTGTACCTTATTTATATTAATTTATTTAGTGGTTACGTACTTCATATTTCAGGACGCACCATTGTTGTTGGTCTTTTCTTAGTTTGCTTTATTTAGCTTTAAAAGCATAAAAAGTTTTTGCTTTTAAAGCTAAACTTTTAAAATTGATTAATTAAAAAAAAACTGTATTTTAGTATTTATTTCATGCTAAATAATGAAAGTCTGACCTTCTCTGATACTGATCAGAGATCTGATGATACTGATCTCTGAACGATAAAAAGAAGATCTAAACCGCACTAAGTAAGGATGCATTTATTTCATTGGGTCATTAATTGTGTGTTGTCCAAACATTGATAAGTATTATTTATTATTACATACTTATTCCTTTATGATAGTTAAAAGGATTAGGATAAGCATTAAAAAATACCTTTGTAAGTAGGTATTTTTTTTAATTTTCAATTTTCAATTTCTATTGACGATATTTTTTTTAGATATATGACGTTCAGTCTCGCAAGCCCAGTAATTTCACTAGCTACTGTGCCCTTCAAACCAGAACACAGTAATGCTTTCACATTACTGCTTTGCGGCAGAATATCTGGCGTTGGTACTTATATAGACGGCATCCTGCAGGGGACGCCTCCCAACGGGATACAAAACAACCAATTGATCATTGTGTATTTTAGTTGCCCATTTTCCTCTCAATACTTGGTTATTTTATGAGAGTCCTTATCACAAGGCTACACACGAATTCATATCTTTATCTAGTCTCTTTATCTAATTTACCTCCTCATCTATTTTATCATTTGTACAGTTTATGTGTAAGTTATCTGAATTGCTTTGTTTACATACACTTCATATATTAGACTTTCATATTAGGTACATAGGCTACTTCAGAATTAACCATTCAAGATTTAAATAAATAGCTACGTATTAACATTATTGTTAATTTGTATTATTTTTTAAAGTCTACTCAGTTTGGGGCCAGATGGCGTTCTGTTAAATTTTTTGGGATATTCCCTGAGTACCCCGATTCCTGCGGCACCCACCCGTTCCGGAATACCCCGATTTGTTTTATCTTGATAAACTCACTTAAAAGTACTGACAGCAGATTAAATGTTATTTTTGACGTGACTACGTTTAATAAATCGATGAACGCCGGCTGCATGCACGAAAATGTTGACGTCATTGTCCGGTAACCTCATTGTCCCGTTACGCTGGTTATGACGTTGTCAAGTTAAACTATCATCCGTAAACCAACTTTACAGACAACCAATTTTTTTTATTACTTACTAAAATTACAATACTTTAAGGGTCAGGAAAAAATAACTTCACCCTTTTTAATAACTAAAAAAAAAACTAGGTTTAAATGTCCCCGCAAATCAACGTCATTTCACCCGTACTCGTACTTAGACCACGTAGACCATCCATAAAATTAAATAAAGATTGACGGTCGCCTCTGATAAACAATGCATCATAATTGACTATTGTTACCGGTATGCCACATCTAATTCTTTATTGGTTCTATACCCATGTCATGTGCTTGAAGTTAAGGCCCAGAATTCCGTGCGCCGTTATCTCGCTCGCTCATTTTTCATGTTTGAAGATTTATCTTGACTGAACCTAGAGAAGTTTTCATTTCAATAAAACCGAAACGGCTACTTTAGATCAGAATATCTATGAAAGTTTTAGCTCTACAAACCTATATGTTCCTGAAAAAATGCCTGCGATATACGAACGTTCCACGGATGTATGTCCATGGCGAAACTACTTATAGTCATATGTACCTAAGGGCTTTTTGTCGGACTTGGAACTCTAAAAAAATATCGCGATCGACATCATGGTGTTAGCTCAGTCACGCAGCAGTACTAGATAATAGCGATATTGATAAAAAGCAAGGGCAAGGTCACAGTTATGCGGGAAACCTTACATATAATAAACTGTAACTTCTTACCTACGATATAACTTCCCATCCTGAACCTGATGCAGTGAAAATTCGGGAACAACTATTTACACACTTACCTCTACAATCTGAGTTGTGAGTAAAATCCCAAAGTTTGAATTGAGAGGGAGCTTGGATGTCCAATCTTAACGGTTTCAATAAGTGGTGAAAAATGTATTAACCATAGATAGTTTATTTTTAAAATGAAGCTAAAGGGCGTGCTCTGTATTGATCAAGTTTTCGATAAACTGAAAGACTGAAAAAAAACGGTTGCAATACTGCGAAACTTCAGGAAATGAAACAAAAATATGAACGCGAATAAAGTCCCGTAATAATTTAAATGTTGTCTTAAATGATTAGCATTTGCCACGAAAGGAATAGACAAAAGAGGAAACCACTGTGACTGATCAAAGGACTAAAAGTTTAAGTTTTATTACACTATTATTATAAATATGAATATGAATCTAAATTTTAAAAAAAATGTGTGTGTCGTTAGTTAGATGGTTGAAAGGATATTCTTTTTTCACTATAGCAAAAAGCCCCTGAACAGTTTTTTTTTTTGTTTTCGTACACAATTTTCCTTTGTAGCAAGTATATTAATGTACTAAGATGATTAAAGAAAAAAAACATAGGTGTTCATCAAAGCTATTAACTGAGATAACCTTGGTGTGGCCAACTCGTTAGATGTAGGTAATATTAGGTATAATTCAACAGGTTTACCTACACAAATTAATAAAGACGGCACAAAACTCGTCAGTCAACTTACATGAATTTTTAATATAAGTTTTGGCATTTTTTTTGCTGCTAGACAAATCGAGCATAAAATGCAAAAACACGAAGGTCAATCACTGAAGCGATCAGAAACCAATTACCAATCGTTTGCGAGGTAGTGTAATAACCAGAATATACCAGCAGTAAGTATATAGAATGCCTTGTCTTAAATTTGAAATAGAAAAATTATGTGAGATCCAAAGATTTTGTATCATTTCGGCTGTCCCCTCTCAGAGGACTCAAAGGACGTTAGGTCAATAAAAAAAATGATTTTGTTTATATTATTAAAATCCTAGATAAAGTGTATTTATGTTGTTTTGCGAAAAAAGTAGGTACCATTTTCGACAGACGACAAGTGGAGGTCAACAGGATTTTTTTTCCTTTTGATTACTTCAAAATATTGAAATAAAAAGATTCATCAAATCAATGCTTGAACAAAATAAATAAAGATATTTATGACCAAAAATAAAACAAGTATCAAACATTTTTTTGGCACATTGGTCATCATCCTTTATTATTTTCGGACACATGACCGACCATATCGACCATTCTCCTAGGAATAAAACCAGATATTATTTTTTATTTATTTTGCAATAGCGCAGGTACCTGCCTAATTATTTTTTCAAATAAAACGCAAATTAGGTAATGTTGTTTTAGGTCTAGCCGTCTAGCTAACTATAGATAACTAGACATTCGTTGTTTCTATAAATATGATAGTCGTTTGGTGTATAGACGCAGATTCAACGTCACTTGAACAAGCACCTTTACTCTAGTCTCTAATATGCCTATTTGTATTTTTTGTTTGGTTTGTATACATATTTTAATATGGTAAACGTGGATATTTCTATTTGGGTAGTTAACTCACTTTAATATTACAAACTAATTTGTATACATATATATAGATATATACATCTGGGCCAAAGAATAAGCCTTGCTATACAAAGAGGCAATGCAGCCAGTGTCCTCGGCACGCTGCCATCGGGTATCGAGTTGGAGCAGTTGAGCTACCTATAGATCGTTTGCAACGGTCTATGGGCTATGTGTGGCCCAATTGTTTCCTTTTGTAAATTTTGTAATATACCTATATATAGATTGTAGTAGTTAGGTTATGCTGTAATAAGAAGTACTAATTTGTATTGAATTAACTTATTTCTCTGCAAATAACATTTAAACGTCAAAAACGTTTTAAACATGAGCAACATGATAAAGAATTAGGTACCATCTTATGTAAACATATGTATATTTTTCATTTACTAAGGATAGCGACCTTCCAAGTTCCAACAACATTCAATCCAATTATAATAACGGCAACGGCAAGAAAATATTCTATCGTATAGTCAGGCCCTCCACGTACCTATCTAACATACTCCGTATAATGATAATTAAACATAAATAAATCATTATCCTACTGCAGTCCACTGTTTGGACATATGCCTCTCCCACTGCTATTGCGCTCGATTTCGATAGATTTTTGTAGATAAATATGTAGATGTACCTTTATGTATTGGTATTGACATGTAGATGTTTTGAACTAAGCGAAAAACATATTTAAATTCCAGATGAAACAGCTCGTGGCACTGGTAGCGGCCGCGGCCGCTGCCGCTGTGATGGGCCAATCTCTGCCGCCCTCCTGCAGCCGACCCGTGTACTGCGACAGCGAGCTTCTTCACCGCGTGCAGCTGGCGCGCATCTTCCCGGACTCCAAGACCTTCGTCGACCTCCCTATGCGACAAGACGAGAACGACACGCTCGCCGCCTTCGACCGACTCCTCAACAGTACCGACAACAATCCCTCTGATGAACAATTGCGAGATTTCGTAGCCGAAAACTTCGACGAGGACGCGGCCGGCGAGCTAGAAAACTGGTGCCCCTCGGACCACACCGACAATCCAGAGTTCCTCAAGAAGATTCGTGATGAGCAGTTAAGAGAGTACGCCAGGAACATCCACAATATTTGGCCGACTCTCGGCAAGAAAGTGACGCCCGCGGTGTTCGAGAAGCCCGAGCGGTTCAGTCTGGTGCCCGTCTCGAACGGGTTCATCATCCCCGGAGGCAGGTTCAAGGAGATATACTACTGGGATGCATACTGGATCATCGAAGGTCTGCTCATCGGTGGGATGGATGCGACGGCCAAAGGCATGATTGAGAATTTGATCGAGCTGCTCAAAAAGTTCGGCCACATTCCCAACGGCAGTCGGTGGTACTACGAACAGCGCAGCCAGCCGCCGCTGCTCTCCGCGATGATGATGCTGTACTATGAGAAGACCAAAGACGAGCAATTTCTGGCAAAACATATCCAATCACTCGAAATGGAAATAGACTATTGGCTAAGCTCGCAAGCGATAGACATCGAAAAAAATGGTAAGACGTTTACACTCCTCAGATACAACGTTCCGAGCGCCGGGCCTCGCCCTGAGTCATACTACGAAGACTACATGGATGCTCAGACGATGGACAAAAGCGAAGATCACACCCAGTTCTACATCGACATCAAAAGCGCTGCCGAGAGCGGGTGGGACTTCTCCTCGCGCTGGTTCGTCAGCCCGCAGGGAGACAACTCCGGCAACCTGACCAACATACATACTCGTTACATCATCCCGGTCGACCTGAACGCCATCTTTGCGAATGTTCTCAAGAACACAGCTGTGTTCCACGTCATATTGAAAAATCCAAAAAAGGCTGTAGTTTTCAACAGGCTAGCCGATCAGTGGATAAACACTATCGAAGATGTCCTATGGCACGAAGAGGATGGAATCTGGTACGATTACGACATGCAAAATAAGATTCATCGCAGATATTTTTATCCGAGCAACATGGCGCCCTTATGGAGACACGCGGTTTCCGAATACAATGTGAGAAAGCACGCTCCGCGAGTATTGCAGTATTTGGCGAGTTCTCAAGGTCTTAATTTCCCAGGCGGTATCCCCGCTTCTCTCGAAAGGAGCGGCCAGCAATGGGATTTCCCCAACGTTTGGCCTCCAGAAGTGAGCATCGTCGTTAAGGGTTTGGAGGCCATGAACGACGAGGCAGGCAACCGGCTGGCTTTCCATTTGGCGCAGGAATGGGTGAGGATTTGCCATACGGGGTACAACAAGACTAAGCAAATGTATGAGAAGTATGATGCGGAGGTTCCCGGGCAATTTGGCGGAGGAGGAGAATACACGGTGCAGGAAGGGTTCGGCTGGACCAACGGAGTGGTGTTGGAGTTCTTAGACAGATACGGCGAAATAATGACATCCTCCGACTCCAATGAAACTGACCAGGATTCTTTGAT
Organism: Lobophora halterata; assembly: GCA_932526365.1. NCBI lineage: Eukaryota > Metazoa > Arthropoda > Insecta > Lepidoptera > Geometridae > Lobophora > Lobophora halterata. The sequence continues at coordinate 9,735,615 of OW052012.1, forward strand.
GCAGCGAGACCCGGTTGCATCCGCGTTGCCGATGCCACCGGCAGAAAACAAAGCTACTAACATCAAGTTAAGCGTGGTGCCCTTAATCTTAGGAGGAAACTATATGGCAAGAGCATAATGGATTTTGACTTGGCAGGCACTGCGTTGCAGCATAGTGCTGATCTAGAATTTGAAAAGTGAAATAGTGGTTGTGAATAGGTAGGATAAGGGCCGCCGATAATGATACCTAGAAAAGTTATAGTTGTAATAATTCAATTTTGTCAGAGGTAATAGTGCCATATTCCGCACGATGGAATTTCATAGAAGTAGGTTCCTATTATAGACAATACGTGAGTACCTAGACTCAGATATTGTCTATAAAGCCTTGTAATTTGATTATTGAAATCTAAAACTGAATGTCCAATAATACCTACTTAGTTAGTAGGTATTTTATGGTAATTTATATTTCCAGCTAAAACTCAACCACACTTGTGTAAGTAAAATGATTTTACTTACACAAGTGTGGTATAAGTAGGTAATTATTTATTTTACTAAAATATGTCTTTGAATTTATATCATAAAAATTAAAAATTACTTATTTGGTTTGGTAACGACCAACATACCTATTTATTTGTAATATGACTAATAATTTAAATAGTTACCTACCAAATTTAACATTTTGTCAAAGAAATATAACAAAAAAATCATTATATTAAGTTAGCTATGTATATTTAATTTATTTAATAATTACTTTGTTATACTTCAAAATCAAAGTTTGAACCTACATAAGGGTTGATGTACTAAAATAAGATGTGAAATAATAATTTGCAGCAGAGTCAAGGCAGCTTGCAATTCTTCAACTGAAGCGACCAATATGTACCAAAGAGCCATTACGCACTGTCGACTGGTATGGCGACTATGACTTACACATAATTAGGTGTCTACTCGGGCGAATAAACATGACACCTGGCTCGAATGACGTTTGTGCAAAGCACAGCTTGGAAATGGAGAATCTTGATAGAGAACAGGTCCTGTATACTTGGTAATGATAAGTAATGATAAGGCTTCGCAATTAGAGGAAAAAATTAGAAGAAACACGGAGGGCGCCGCGCGGGGCAGTGGGGGACGCATCTAGTTCCGAGCCACGTGTCAGCCAGATGTCATGTTGATTCGCCCGAGTAGTACGTACCTACTTGGTCGTCGGTCGCCCTGGCGACTCGTCCTATGTTTTGGTCGCCGAGACACTGAGTCGCTGGCGACCAGTCGAAAACAAAAGAGCTCATACTTGGCAGAAATATTTGCAGGCACCGACTGAAGGGAAAATCAATGGATGACTCCCCACTCCCCACGAATCACACAAAAATCTAGATCACTATCAGACATCATATTGGCCTACCTATTGCTTCTACAGATCGCCAAGATGCAGGATATATAAAAATATATAGATACAGGATATCTCATTAATTAATTAAAAAATGGGCCCTCAGTTCATTTGAATTTGAAAAATTGAATTTGAATTGAATTTGAATCGATGTCGCGGGTTCGATTCCTGCTTCAGGATAAATATTTGTGAGATGAACATCGGAGTTTGTCCTGAGTCAGCGTTTTGTCTATGTATTCTGTCTTTAAAAAAATACATTAAACTTACATATTCTATCAGTTACTTACTAGTTTTTGTGAATGTTCAAATATCATTTACCTATTTATATCAAATAAATTATTAATTATTTATTTTATTTATAAGAGCTAGTTGCATGCATAGTCTGTTAAAGCCGGGGGACATCCTGTATCCTAAATTACCTACAAAACTTACCTATTGCATATTACTCAAGTACCTACATAATAATTATCTATAACAATGTGAAAATAATGGCTGTGTCAATAAAAGTTTGTCTAAGTATCTATGTCATTGCGTTTTATTTATATCATTTGCATAAATATTGAGCAGAAAGTGTTTCCAAGTCGCTTGTAGTGCACGTAAGGCGCCTCTTCAAGGCGCGCTTGAAATCCTTGGTTTAAAGTGATTTTCAGAACTTAACAAAGGGCGCGAAAAATGTGTCACTCACAATTTGTTACTAGGTTTTTGGGTCCTGATAAAGCTATTTTCCTCTATAAACAATCACGCCTGAGAAATTTCTGCTATTGGCGTTTTCAAGTCCTAGTACAGTAATTTTCAGGCCTTAGTTAAAGATGTGTAATATTTATCAGATATGTTTTAATAAGTGGGTTCTGATAAAGCGATTTGTCCTAGTAAACCATTACTCTGAATTTTTTTTTTGGATCACTACGCTCGCCGCGATTACATATTATGAATATTTACGTGTTATATACATATACATACATATAGGGTCCTGATTGAGTGACTTTTAGGACTAAATTAAGGGCGTAAAAATTTGCAGCTCGCTTCGCTCGCCGCGATCAGGTTTATTGTATTGGATGGTTTTAAGTCCTGGTACAGCAATTTTCCCTAATAAACCAAAAGCCTAAAAAAATTTGTCGGCACATCACATTATGTTCTTTTACGTGTCCAAAGATACTGTTTGAGTGATTTTCAGGACTAAATTAAAGGGTAAAAAAATTGCGGCTCGCTTCAATCGCCGCGGTGATTTTTAGTCCTGATAAACCGATTTTTCCTAATTAGATAAGCAAAAGACTGGAAAATTTGCTGCTCGCCGCGCTCGCCGCGATCACATTTGGGTATATGTGTCATTAATTACATGTTTTGGTGATTATCACAATAAAATTAATAGTGAAAAACAATTTAACAGTCTATTTTTTATTCTTCCCTACTAAAATACTATATTTTTTTAAGCGTACTATATTTATTTTTTTGCTTTTTAAAAAAAAAAATATGTTCAAACCAAAATATGTTGGCAACCCTAAGTGTGGGGCCGTTAATAAATACAAATATGTTTGAATCTCTCTACAAAACGCACTGTTAATAATAGTAAATACACTAAGCTTTATTTAATTTTAGCTTGGGTAGCTTAGCTAATAGATTTGTGTTTTGTTAGTAAATAAATATTTTTTCTTTTTTTTTTGCTTTGCCCTACGCATACAGAGTGTAGGTGTAAATGTATATAATGTCGTTAGGTAGGTGAAACCCACCACTTATGTACTCTACTTGGCAATATAAATAAATGAATACTGAATACTGAACCACAGTGCATCCGCCTTGCACACGATCGGCAAGAATGGCGTAATACAGAAGAGGCCTTTACCCAGCAGTGGGTTTTACCGGCTGAATAGATAGTTATATAGATAGATATTGGATAGGTAATCGGGAAGTGCTCAAAATTTGAGTTGCAATGCAAGATTCCACCCGGAACGACAGACAGGCAGACAAGAAAGCGACTTCATAAAAACGTGCAAAAAAATCAGCTAAAATTACAGCTTTTATCCCCTGTCGTTTAGGTATTGTAGGCCTAACAGGAAGGGAAACAAATATTGGTTTTTATTCAAAAATATCGTCATCCAATTAAAACAATACATTTAAACAATGCGTTTTGTATTGTTATTTGGGAAACCCGGATTAAACTGGAAACTACAGTGAAATAATCATCCTTTTATTATCAATCAATCAATCAATCAATATCTTTATTTGCAAAACATGGGTAATTCGGATACAGGTGATGATAGCAATGAAAGTGTCTCCATATTTAGCCTATAGGTGGCGTGCAAATCAATTTTTATACATAATTATGTTAAAATTACTAATTACCATTTTTATCATTTAAGTAGTCACAAATAGAATAATAAGCTTTTTGAATTACATATGTCTTTAACCTATTTTTAAATTGTTGTAAGTTGTCAATAGATTTAATTTCATTTGGAAGCCTATTATAAATCGGAACTCCCATACAAAATACACTCTTACGGTATAAAGCTGTTCTTGCCTGAATTGCGCATAGTTGACTCTTATGTCTTTTACTAGACAGAGTGTCGTAGTTTGCTAGATCACTTTTGACCAATAATGCGGACTCATAGATATATAAAGAAGGTACTGTCATTATATGTAGTGTTTTGAAGTGTGGCTTACATGAGTCGGTTTTCTTTAAATAACAAATAGATCTTATACATTTCTTTTGAGCCTTGAACACAATATCTCGATCTGTAGAGTTTCCCCAGAAAACAATTCCATATTTGAGAATTGACCCAACATACGCATGATAGGCGTTTAAGAGGACGTTTCTACTTACTACCTTTCTTAGCATGTAAAGTGCGTATGAGCATTGACTGATCTTGGCCGATATTTCTGCTATATGCGGTTTCCATGATAGGTTGGAGTCAATATATATACCTAAAAACTTAGTACATTCGACTTCCTTAACTTCTTTATCCATATACCTTATCGTTAATTTACTAGGTACAGAATTTTTATTTTTAAATGTGATGATACACGTTTTGTCAATATTTATATTTAGATTGTTCGCATGTAACCAGTTTATAATGTCACATAGGGAATTGTTTATTGTCATTTCATAGTTAGTTTTAGAATTGTGAGAATCAGTAAATAAAGCAGTACTATCGTCAGCGAATAAAACCATTGGGTAGGTAGTAGCTTTAGGGAAGTCATTTATATAAATAAGAAATAGTAGTGGACCAAGTATACTACCCTGAGGCACTCCATATTTTACTGTTCTGGAATCTGAGTAATATTTATCTTGGACCTTATTGATTTTATTGATTTTAACAATTTCTGTTTTTTGCGTCCTATCGCTAAGATATGATTGGAGTAATGCAAGTGGTTTGCCTCTTATACCATAGACTTCAAGCTTTTTCAGTAATATAGAATGATCTACTCTGTCAAATGCCTTAGACATGTCCATGAAGAGTGCTGTTACCTTAGCTTTTTTGTCCATTCCCGTCATAATAGTTTTTAGTAGTTTATATATTGCTGTTCCTGTCGATTTTCCCTTTCTAAACCCTGTTTGCTCTTGTACAATAATATCATTTTTATTTAGGTAGCTGACTAAATTTTGGTGAATGAGTTTTTCAAAAATTTTAGACATTATAGGTATTAGCGTAATTGGTCTGTAAAATTGCATATCCTCCTTATCACCCTTTTTTTTGAAAATCGGTTTTACAATTGATAATTTTAGGATCGATGGAAATATGCCACTTTCGATGCATTTATTATTAATATTGGCTAGAATCGGTGCAATGGTAGTTGCTACGTGCTTAATTATTTGCGTCGAGATTTCATCGTATCCTGTACTCAGTGTGTTCTTCAACGATTTTATAGTTCGTAGTATTTCGATCTCATTTGTGGGTAACATGAAGCAAGAGTTTGGTTTATCATGGGTGAGTGTATTTATCGTAGGTGTGTCAGGTCGTGGTGTAGCTTTTACTTCATCCACAAAGTAGTTATTGAATGCTTGTGCTATTTGTTTTGGGTCCGTTACTATTTTATTGACAACTTTTATTTGATTTATTTCATCATATATATTGCTTTGCTTATATCTATTTATTATTTGCCAGATTGCTTTAGATTTATTGCTTGCATTTATTATATGATGGTTGTTTTGAGCTTTTTGTGTTAGTTTTATTATATTTTTTAGCCTTTTAGAGTAAGTTTTAAATGTGTACCTATCTTTCATTTTTGAAGAAAATCTATACTTCCATAATAATTGACGCTTTCTTTTTGTACATAGCTTTATACCTTTACTTATCCATTTGGGACGTTTGAATGTTGATATCTTTATTTTAATTACAGGAAAACATAAATAGTAAAATAATTTAAAAATATCATGAAATGCTTCGAATGCTTTGTTAGGATCTTCCTGTGCATATATATCTTGAAAAGACACACTTTTTAGGGCATCGGAAAACTTACGTTTATTTTCTTGACTGTAATCTCTTTTAAATTTAAAATAACTATGGAAAGTGTAACTCTTTTTAACAGGGCACTGCATTAGTTGTGCACTGTGATCAGATAGTGCTAATTCAACTATATCTACCATGCATTTCTTCATGTTATCAGCGAAGTTGTCAATGCATGTTTTACTGCATGGACGAGTTGGCTTTTCGATACGTAGCTTTAGATTGTAGCTAGCCAAAACTTGCTCAATTTTTTTAGAAGCAGTGGTTACTTTGAGTCTATCAATATTAAAGTCTCCACAGATTATAACCTTTTTCTTTTTAAAGCAAACCTTATATAAAACATCATCTAGTTTCTCAAAAAATAAATCCATGTCAACAAGTTTGGTCTTAGGTGGTCTATATATACAAATAATAATGATTTTATGTTCAAGCAGTTCTACCGCACTACATTCAATAATACCACTAACACTCAGTGAGTTGATATCATGCAAAATTTCATATTTATGATTTTTCTTGATAAGTATACAAGAGCCTCCATATCTATTTGGTCTGCAGAAGAAAGTTGCTAAATTGTAGTTTGTAATATTCAATAATTTAGTATCGTCATTGATCATGTTATGTTCAGTTAGGCATATAATGTCAATATTTTGTTCTTTCTCTAATTCTAAATTGTTAATATGTATACTTAATTCATATATATAATATTAATTTAGTTACTGAAAAATAGTCAAAAAGTACTATATAAATTGTATACTTGGATCAGTTTTATTAGTCTGAATCCGGCTACTGATGTGCCTAAAGTGAAATATTCAAATTCAAGTCATATTTTTAACGATAATAATAGGTAAGTTTTCCTTTTAACCTTACTAAGTTAGTTAATTTTTTTGTATAACGAAGAGATATATATAAAGAAATATAAATAATAGGACTTTAATTCTGGGTATGTTATTTGAAATTTTAAATGGGAAAATATTTTATTTTATTAGCTAGTTCAGTAATTTTACTTTTATTTGATGTATCTTAAGCTTTGTTTTAGCCATTCAGTAGTTATTTGTTTAAATAAAATTATTTTATATTTATTTATTTTATACTTAGTGGTTATCTAATAGGATAAGTACACAAATAAAAGATATCTCCATAATGTAGCTTTCCTTTTTTATAATAAAATAAAAAGGTGATTTTAATTTATAAAATTTCGTTTCAGATGGAACAGCTCGTGGTGGTCATAGCGGCCGCGGCCGCTGTGATAGGCCAATCACTGCCGCCCTCCTGCAGCCGACCCGTGTACTGCGACAGCGAGCTTCTGCACCGCGTGCAGCTGGCGCGCATCTTCCCGGACTCCAAGACCTTCGTGGACCTCCCCATGCGACAAGACGAGACCGACACGCTCGCCGCCTTCGACCGACTCCTCAACAGTACCGACAACAACCCCTCTGATGAACAATTGCGAGATTTCGTAGCTGAATACTTCGACGAGGCCGCCGCCGGCGAGCTCGAAAACTGGCGCCCCTCGGACCACACCGACAATCCAGATTTCCTCATGAAGATTCGCGATGAGCAGTTGCAAGAGTACGCCAGGAACATCCACAACATCTGGCCGACCCTCGGCAAGAAAGTGAAGCCCGCGGTATTCGAGAAGCCCGACCGGTTCAGTCTGGTGCCCGTCTCGAACGGGTTCATCATCCCCGGAGGCAGGTTCAAGGAGATATACTACTGGGATGCGTACTGGGTCATCGAAGGTCTGCTCATCGGTGGGATGGATGCGACGGCCAAAGGCATGATTGAGAATTTGATCGAGCTGCTCAAAAAGTTCGGCCACATTCCCAACGGCAGCCGGTGGTACTACGAACAGCGCAGCCAGCCGCCGCTGCTCTCCGCGATGATGATGCTGTACTATGAGAAGACCAAAGACGAGCAATTTCTGGCAAAACATATCCAAGCACTCGAAATGGAAATAGACTATTGGCTGAGCTCGCAGGCGATAGACATCGAAAAAGATGGTAAGACGTTTACACTCCTCAGATACAACGTTCCGAGCGCCGGGCCTCGTCCTGAGTCATACTACGAAGACTACATGGATGCTCAGACGATGGACAAAAGCGAAGATCACACCCAGTTCTACATCGACATCAAGAGCGCTGCCGAGAGCGGGTGGGACTTCTCCTCGCGCTGGTTCGTCAGCCCGCAGGGAGACAACTCCGGCAACCTGACCAACATACATACTCGTTACATCATTCCGGTCGACCTAAACGCCATCTTTGCGAATGTTCTCAAGAACACAGCCGTGTTCCACGTTATATTAAAAAACCCAAACAAGGCTATCGTTTTCAACAGGCTAGCCAATCAGTGGATAAACACTATCGAAGACGTCCTATGGCACGAAGAGGACGGTATCTGGTACGATTACGACATGCAAAACCAGATGCATCGCAGATATTTTTATCCGAGCAACATGGCGCCCTTGTGGAGACACGCGGTTTCCGAACGAAATGTAAGAAAACACGCTCCGCGAGTATTGCAGTACTTGGAGGAGTCTCAAGGCCTCGATTACCCAGGTGGTATCCCGGCTTCCCTCGAAAAAGACAGCAAGCAGCAATGGGATTTCCCCAACGTTTGGCCCCCAATAATGAGCATCGTCGTTAAGGGTTTGGAGGCTATGAACACGAAGGCAGGTAACCGGCTGGCTCACCGTTTAGCACAAGAGTGGGTAAGGATTTGTTACAAGGGCTACAACGAGAGTAAGCACATGTATGAGAAGTATAATGCGACCGTTCCCGGGCAGTACGGTGGAGGCGGAGAATACACGGTGCAGGAAGGTTTCGGCTGGACCAACGGAGTGGTGCTGGAGTTTTTGGACAGCTATGGCGACATTTTAACAGCTTTTGACTCACTTTGCTTGACACAGAATTAGAATCTGAGAGAAACAAATGCATCAGCTATAGTGCTCAAGCGCTGTGCGCCGTCCCCGTCGCGGCTTCCGCAAGAAACAATAGACAAAAGATCCAATTTCGACAAGTTTCTGGTAGAGCCCCTAGATGTTTAGATCATCGGTAGCTCCAGTGTCTGTATCGTGTATTACCAGATCAGCTCTAGTATATTCGGCGACCAGTTTGCGGGTGCACTTAGGTATGTTGGTAGATGTGTATATCTGGTTGTGAACAGTAGTACAAAGCAAAGCACAGCAAAGGTTGGCCGATGCATTAATTTAACTAGTTAATAAAGTTCTGTAAATAATAAAATTAGGTTACTTAAATAAGTAATTTGATGAAGATTGAGGACTTCTCAAGAGTCTCAGGCTCTTGAGTCAATAAACCATTATTTATTATTTAATTAGGTATTCTAGAAAATAAAATCATTGAGACCAGCAAGTTTACTTATACTTATAATCAATTATACTTATGTACCTTCTTCTTATCGTGTTACTAGTTCTTTTGAACCAGGGTGGTGAAAGGATTTCAAGTGCGCCTCGAAGAGGCTCCTTTCGTGTACATATGTACCTAAATGATACAAATATATAAACAAGTATTTTAGTAAGTTGGTATTGTTATTTCGTCTTTATTATATGCAAATTTATTTATCATTATTGAAGGTTGTATAATGATAATACATTATTCAACCAAAAAAGGATTTTAATCCTTACATTACGTTTAGAATGTACCTAAGTTATTAACTATAAGTGTTACGTAAACTCGTACCTTTATTTGACCCTCTGTTGTTGGGTTTATGCCTCCGTTTGGACTTGCATGAAATCACGGAGGCATCGAAAGATCTTACAAAGCTATTCAGAAAATAATGTGGCAAGGAGACAGTTTATCACCTTATCTTTTAATATTATTTATTTGTTGAATAAAAGAGCAGCTTTCGCTGTTGTGTTTTCGAAACAAATCATAAATTTATTGTCATACGCTGCCAAATTTTATGCACCTTCCTACTAAATATAAATAGAATTTGCTTTTGCTCAATTTAATGTACTCAAGACATCGTTGAGTATTTTATGTTACCACTTTTATAATGGAAGTCCTATTAAATTGGTGCGTCCCTTTTAAAAACAGTATGATTTCTATTTCATACGCATTTGCGTTTCATACGTGAGCAAGCAAATGACCGCATCCAGGAACATATTTTAAAAACATATAACGGGCCAATTTGGCTCTTACTTTTTTAAGTCCTAACTTTAAGCTTCTAGTTAAAATATTCCTAGTTTAGTTATTTTTAAGATTTCTTTTTTTTCATTTTGCTTCACTCTGTTTTTAATTTTGCTTCTTCTTATTTCTACGAGTACCTATGTTTTATATTATGGTGAATGTTATGGGCACATAAAGTGTCATGCATATCAGAATATTTGTAACAAATTTTGAAAATTGTATGTTTTATATGTGTCAAGTTTGTGACCTTAATAAATAATAATAATAAAAGAAAAGAAAAGAAAAGAAATAATTTTATTGATGAAAACCACATGAATCAAATTAACAAAAAAAAAAGGTCAGAGTAACAGAGTCCTCCATCAATGGGGGCCTAGCTCAGCTTTCATGCTGCAGCGTACTGGCAGCACGCTGCAGCGCTGGTGTTCTGCTAATAACATATCACGTGCTCAACTCTATTCGGACTACGAACTTCAAGTACTTCGTGGGGGAGGTACCAGCTAAGCACAAGGAGACGTTCCTCGCACCTTACTTCTGGTCTGCCGGGGTCGTGTTCCGTCTCTAAAGGATGGTGTCGACCATGTCGACGAAGAAAAAATCTATGTCGTATTGTATTATGTGTTTATTGTATGTAGGTATGTTAAACTGTAAGGTATATATTTCTATGAGCTTTTCAGTAATATTAAGTTGCCTGAAATAAATTTTATTTAATAATATTATTATTATTTTACCTATAACTAAGATCTTTGCGAGCTTGTTAATTATAAATTACCTTTTCCTCATGTTATTATGCATTATTACCTAACGCTACAGGACTGTATGATTCTATAATAGCTGCTGTGGTGATCTAGGTACCTAACATCGTGTCGATTTCAAGTATTTATAGCTAAGTAGGTAGTATAACTTAATAGAGACACACAACGGTACGGACAGTATCATTAGCTGGCAAGAATTAAGTATATAATAGTAATTTGACAACACGATTGGTCGAGTGACAAGTATGTTGGACTGCTACGCCCGGTGTCGCGGGTTCGATTCCCGCTTCAGGACTTTTGTGTGATGGATGAACATCGATGTTTGCCCTGAGTTTAGGTGTATTCTATGTATTCTATGCAACGATTTAAATAGTCTATGTATGTATTTACAAACAAAAAGTATTTAAGTAGGTATTGTATCAGTTATCTGATTCCCATAGTACAAGCACTGCTTAGTTTGGGGCTAGATGGCGTTATGTGAAATGTCCAAATTCTATATTCCATTCCATTCCCTAAATATTAGGTAGTATCATTTGTGAGGATGTGTATGTATGGTGTGGATGGATGTACATTACATACCTATATTACCTATGTATGCCTGGCTAATCTGGCTATGCGTATATTTTTTTATGTTTACCCGGAACTAGACGAGCTAGGCGCTCTCATAATGGTAAGGGATCACACATGCACATGACCACATCAGTGCTATACAGGACTTTGATTAACGTAAGCCGGTGCAACACTTCTTTAGAGCCCAGTAACTTCACTAGCTACAGTGCCCTTCAAACCGGAACACATTAATACTTACACAATACACATTGCTGGTTTGCAGCAGAATATCTGACACTGTGTTGTTACCCATCTATATGGCATCCTGCAGGGGACACCTCCTAACATTAGAGTACGGTGACGCAGTAACAGCCATCTCCGGCTAACTGCATTACAAGTCTATCCGATTTAAAATTAAATTAGTATTGAATTCAGAAATGCAAATAAAATATTGTACAGTCAGCTGCACATGTGTAACTACAGTATATACACAAGCTTTCACATTTATATTACTTTAATTCTTGCCAGAAGAAGAATGTCTTTGCAAAATTGGGAGTACCTTTAATTTAAAAAGAAAGCCTGGGAGTGTATACAATTATACATGTCTGTGCAGCTGACTGTATAAGTAATAAATGCCTTTACATTTTCCGTCGTAGAAAACCGTTCATTAGCTCGTTAGTGCACTATCGATTAATATTTCTACGTCTCATTGCGATCTCATACTCGTAAAGTTAATGATAGCGATAGCGGCACATAAGTCAAGGCAGACCGAGGCGGAAGATTAGCAATTCTCTGATAGGAGTGGTAGTTGAGTCGGAATTATAATCTTAGACAAACGGAACATTGGTGCATGACCGTTTTCCGCCATCACCGTTCCACCATCGGACCACCAAACGCTCGGGATTGCGCCATCCCTGCATAGTGGACATACCATGTATTCGCTCAAAGCGCTTTGCTTCCACTTTCATTATGCGAACCGCTAAGGAATGGAATGCTCTGCCAGCGTCAGTGTTTCCCGATCCCTATAATTTGGATGTCTTCAAGGCAAGAGTGATAAGGATTATTCTAGGTAAGCGTGCTACATCGTCGACCACATCGTCACTTACCATCAGGTGAGATGGTGATCAAATGCAAGCCTATACATATATAAATAGTAAAAATCGAATGTCTTTTGTGATAGGGCACTTAGTACCGGAGTACCTATCTATTTTTATTTTTTATTTTATTTAATTCAGTACAATGACAGACAACAAACCATGAAAGATTCATTACATTCTTAGTTTCTATAGTATACGTTTAAATTTGCTATCCACTTATAATTGTACACAATATATGTAACGAGTTTTGACATCTATTGGTGAAAAAAATAAAAAATAAATCTAACACAAATTATTAGTATGTTATATATCAAAGGTTAAGTAACAAAAATTGGGTTTAAAGAAATTAGGTTCCCACTATTTAAATCTGAACAAAGATCTCTTAAATGAACCTAAAGGTAAACTGAAGATATCAATATCCATGCTATGAATTTCGTCATAAAAAGTGCACATGCGATGTAAGGGGTTGTTTCGCGAAACATTATTGTTAACAACAGGTATCGAGAAGGATTTCAGATGACGTAGTACGTAGTACGTGTATACCTACAACAAACTGAAGATAGAAAAGTAGGTACTTTTTCTTCACAAGACGTCACACTTGGGCTGTAGGTTAACGCTCACTGCGCATGCCCCACATATAGCGAGTCACAATCAGCTGACTGTCAGATTGACAGTTCTCCCCGTAAACGCGAGAAGGGGACACGTGCATTGTGGTATTTGTTTATTCCTACGTAACTGTGAGCGCTCGCTACAAGGTCGGCTCGAAGCCTAGTGGCCTACATTCCACGGAACTGTCTAGCGGTGTTGACACTTTGCCAGTGAACGCAGTTTCCGAGACGTCCTGCATCATGGATGTTGGAGGCGTGTCGACGGGATTCGCTGCACGGTGACATGGCTCGCGGGTGCGTGGGATCTCGGTCGCGGTCACGCGGCCAATCGCTTCAGTCGGCTCGCGACGCCCGTCCTCGCTTCTCGCCACCCACCCGTTCAAAGGTTATGTTTATTATCGGCGCGAACTTCCGTGCGCCGTGCACCGGATAGTGTCCGAGAGATACAGTCATGTTGAAGCTGAAACTGCGGTACGTACCGCTCTACCCGGTGCTGGGACTATTGGGCGCATGTGCGCAAGCTTTCACCTTTGTCCCCATATGCAATTCTTCCATCTACTGCAGCGGAGAACTACTCCACAAAGTCCAACTCGCGCGCATTTTTCCCGACTCGAAAACATTTGTCGATTTGAAATTAGTCCATTCGGAAAATGAAACTTTAGACAACTTTGCGAAGCTGATGCTAGATACGAAACAGAATCCTACTCGTGAACAGATAGCCGGATTTGTGGATGCGCACTTCTTGAAAGGAGAGGAGCTCGAGGAATGGAGGCCACCGGACTTTGACCCCGAACCGCCGGTACTGGATCTGATCACGGACCCAAAGCTTAAAGGATTTGCGAAGAACGTGATCGGTATTTGGGAAAAATTGGGTAGAAAAGTCGGTTCCGAAGTTGCCGATAATCCTGACAGGTATAGTTTTCTCTATGTTCCTAATGGGTTCATCGTGCCGGGAGGTCGGTTTAAGGAGCTGTATTACTGGGATTCCTTCTGGGTGATACGTGGACTCCTCATCAGCAATATGACGCAGACTGCAAGAGGTATGATCGAGAATCTCCTGTACCTCGTGGAAAAGGTAGGATATATCCCAAACGGGAGTCGCACCTACTACCTCGGGAGGAGTCAACCGCCACTGCTCGCGGCGATGGTAGCCAGCTACTTCACCGCGACGGGAGACCTGGCATGGCTGGAAAGGCACGTTCCCACCGTGGAAAAGGAACTGAATTACTGGCTGGACAAGAAAAAAGTGACAATAGAAGTGAATGGCTCGAAATACGTGTTGCTCCGTTACTTATCCGACAGGGGAGGCAGCGGTCCTCGCCCTGAATCTTACTACGAAGACTACACGAGTGCTAGAGTACTGCCCACTGATGAAATGCGAGAAGATTTCTACCTAGAAATGAAAAGCGCTGCTGAGAGCGGTTGGGACTTCTCGACGAGATGGTTCGTGACGGCCGGCGGCGGCGGCGAGGCCGTCGGCAACTTGACCGACGTGCACGCGACTCGCATTCTGCCCGTCGATCTCAACGCTATCTTCGCGGGAGCCCTAGAACTCGTAGGAGACTTCCGTAACCGTCTGAAGGACCGACGCGAAGCACAGAAATGGTGGAGCCTTGCGAAGTACTGGCGGAACGCTATCGAGAATGTCTTATGGGACGCGAACGACGGCGTCTGGTACGACTACGACGCGCAAGCGAGAGCCTCCAGGAAGTACTTTTACCCGAGCTGCGCGACGCCGCTTTGGAGCCGGGCTGTCGAGGAGTACGACGCTCCGAGGTACGCAGCCAAGTTCGTGAAGTACCTCTTGGCGTCGGGCGCTATGGGCTTCCCGGGGGGAGTGCCGGCGTCCGTGCTACATTCCGGCGAGCAATGGGACTACCCGAACGCATGGCCTCCGATGCAGAGTATACTGATCGGCGGTCTCGAGAACAGCGGGTACGAGGAAGCGAGAATACTCGCGAAGGAACAGGCGTCTCTGTGGCTGCGGGCGAACTACATCGGGTACAGCCACTGGCAGAAGATGTTCGAGAAGTATAGTGCGGTGCAGCCGGGCCATCAGGGGGGCGGCGGGGAGTACGGGGTGCAGGACGGCTTCGGTTGGACCAACGGGGTCGCGTTGGAGCTACTGCAGAGGTACGGGAAGGAGTTAACGCTGGACGAAACCTCGTCCATGCCGCATGTACAGCAAGTCAAGTAACCGACCGGGCGACGCCGGCGACGCCGCTGGCGACCATAAGATAAGGTATATGACCAACCCAAGGAAGGAAAAATAAATCCAGTGACTAAGCTACAAGTGCAATTAAAATAGGTATCTAGTACAAAATATACAAAGAAGAGAATTTGATAAGTAAACGAAGTATACAATATTTTTTTAGGTAGTGTAATTTACTTGTGCCAATTTTTGATTGACCAGATGTATTGAAATAAATTAAATTTATATGTTTTATTTTTTTTTACTAATACAATTATTTGTTCAAGTAAACGAACGAAACATTTCGATTAGAAAGGCATGCATTAAAATAGGTAAGGTTAAATAGCAATTTAAATAATCCGCTGACTCATTTCCTCGCAGCTATTTATTTTGATACCTACCACGATACCACTCTTTTTCTTTTTTTATGTTACTTCAGAACTTCGTCATAACATCCGTACATATAGAAATATTTTTTTTTGTTTTGAAACGCTATGACTGTAGGAAAAATAGTTCTATCTGGCCCCCTAATGGTCACAGGGGGACAGATAGAACTTTTAAAATTAATAAAAGTTCCATCTGTGCGCCTTTTAGCAACATGGGGACAGATAGAACTTTTTTGGCCCATCTGTCATCCTGCGGGGGACAGAGCAGGCAGGGTGACAGTTGGGAATAATTCTACCTACATACATATATTTATATTCAGATTGGTCCCATAGAAATAAAAAAAAAATCGGTTTGGAATTTAAGTTTTAAATCAAAATAACTGTTTATGTCGTCGTAATAAACAAAATTGCGTAGGTATTTTGAAAAGTGATCCGTAAATACCTCTGCCTCTTTTCAGAGGTTTTTTTAGGTCACTAAAACAGTCCAATTGAAGTCGGTTTTAGATACATTTTTATCATAAAACTTGTTAAAAGAAATTAAAAAGGTCTATAGTTTGTATTGATTGGAACCTACCACTAACATATCATTCAAACATGTGTACTTATATCTTAGTAGGTACTCTGTGTTCAAACTTAGAAGAACGTGATCATCTAACTATACGATACAAGTTGTGTATATCATAGTACTCTGTGATGCAAGCCATACTATGTTATTAGAAACTACACATAATTTAAGACCGGTACAATATGTAGTTAGGTACTTGAAGTGTAAGTATGTGCCCGTTGTATGCAAATCACAGTATCAGCGATAAACGGAAATGAACTTTAAAAACAAACAAATGAAAATGCTTCAAATTACATTTTCAAGAAAGATAAAACACTTGGTTTTCTACGTACCTACTAATTACTGTTACATAATATTTGTGTATGAAAATTGGTGTTTATCCTAAATCTGGGTGTTTTCTATATATTCAATCCATATATTGAAAGACTTGGTCCTGACTGACTGGCTGTCAGACAACGTGCAGGCCAAACCTCTAAACGTAGAGACTTGAAATTTGGAGGATGTGTTTGTCAAGAGCTGAAAGTGAGTAGGTACCTACTAAGAAAGGTATTTAAAAAATACTCTACGCAACAAAAACAAAGTTGCAGGCGTCAGCTAGTCTAGTACCTATGAATTTACAAAAAAAAAGGACTTGTTTATCAGTTATCTGATTCCCATAGTACAAGCTCTGCTTAGTAGGGCAAAAGCCTCCCCCATTCTCACCAAACTACCGTACCTAAGTAAAAGTAGGTATACCTAGATAAAAACAAAAAATGTAGCAGTTGAAAAATGTTTTTTGTTGAAAAAAATTGCTATATCTCGCTTTTTTTAGGAGATAGCGGATAGATTTTCGAATGCATTGTTATCGAGTTGTGATCGGGAAGTGCTCGAAATTCGAGTTGCAAGATTCCACCCGGTACGACAGACAGACAAACAGATAAACAAGAAAGTAACTTAATATAAACTTAGTAAGAAAAAAAATATTATGTTAAGGTTAGGTCATATAAAATTACGCATCGAATTACATAATAAGTTTTTATTTCACTAAGCATTTATGTAAGTATTTCTTATTCCTGATTGTAGGGAACATTGAAGTTTGTGATTATTCATTTAGTTTACAAGTAACTTAATTTATTTACTTACTATTATAGTTAGCGACAAACAAGTGGTCCTCAGAGGACAGAGGACCACTTGTTTGACGCTTAGAGCTACTCAGATTTTGGTCTTTTGGCGATTATTCGAAACACGGTGTTCTAGCAAATCTACAGAAAACGAAGCCAGTCTAAATAGCGTTTTCTACACGCTTAACTTAGGGGGCGTCCATTAATTACGTAAGGGTTTTAGGGGGTTGAGGGGGTCGAGTCAAAACTCACCAAATCTCACGTGGGGGGTCAAATCAGACGTAATTTTTTTTCCGCAGGAAAGAGTGTAATGCTGTGAGAAAACGGGGTGAAATTCACTAAAAAAATTATTCTCTACTAAAATATGAAAAAAAAATCTCCCGTGAGATTAGGGGGGGTAGGGGGAGAGAGGAAAAAAACTCACGAAAACTCACTTAAGGGGTCGAAAAATCGCCAAAATTACCTCACGTAATTAATGGATGTCCCCCTATGTTACATACGATACGAGTACATATATACATACATATTCTTTTTATTGAAATCATGTTCCAAGCATTATAATAAAACAAAAGTACACATTCAAAATGCGTTTTACCGCACACCTGTATTTTTAATAAATACCTTACGAGCTAGTTGGTTGAAATGTGGGATTCTTATCTTCTAAAGATTAAAAAACTTTTATTAGGTACTTACCTACGTTTATGTTTAGATCACATACAGTAAATGCGTGGAATCGAAGTGCGCTGAACCTAAGATCTCAACGAGTATTAACAGTATGTAAAGTAATGAGTAGAGTGAGTGAGTGTGTGGGTGAGTTATAAATGCTTATTGTGATAAGTTGTGTTTTTACTGTGATGAGTTGATTATTTACTGTGATGAGTTGAGTATTTACTGTGATAAGTTTAATGTTTACTGCAATGAGTGAGTGTTTGAGATTTATTGGGTGTTTACTTTGATTAGTTGAATGTTTACTGTATTGAGTTTATTGTTGAATGTGATGAGTTGGGTGTTTACTGTGATGAATTGGGTATTTACTTTTATGAGTTGATTGTTAACTGTGATGAGTTGAATATACACTGTAATGAGTGAATGTTTACCGTATTGGGTTGATTGTTAAATGTGATGAATTGGGTATTTACTGTGATGAGTTGATGGTTTTCTGTGATGAGTTGGTTGTTTTCTGTGATGAGTTGGTTGTTTACTGTGATGAGCGTTACTGCACGTTGCTGGAGTCGGCGGAAGCTTCATTGAGGTTTCCTTCGAAGCTGCACTCGCTGACTGGAGTCACATATGGAAGCTCCACTTGGGATACATGGGACACCTGTTGAAAAAAAAACATTCTTACATTCTGGTTTCTACAGCTACTTCAGAACTTCGTTATTTATGAACTACATAATTTGAAAAACTCTATTTTTATTTGAAACTGCTTACTTTTGGATTAAATACAAATTACGTTACAAATTCCATTAAAGTCGTTTCAGTATTTTGGTTTATAAATCACTGGACTAAATAACTGGACAAATGTGCCATCCAAGCAAACGAATTTAATTTACGTGTTCTGGTTTCCTTGTCGGTTTTCCTTTTTTTATGGAAGAATATAAATATAAGTTTCTTAATTTTATTTTAAATAAGGTAGGTATTAACATATATTTAAGTAGCACGCTAACCATACTGTTTCACCCTACAAAGGTTGGTTGGTAGAGAATGCCTTTAGGCATTAAGCCCGCCCATTGTGCAATGTAATTTATACATATTTTGTGCAATGAAGAATTTTAATAGTAATAATAAGAATTAACTTGTATTTTAGCAGTCTAGTCAATCAAATCGGTTTAAACAACAAAGTTTTAAAGTAGGTAACATACATAAAAAAAACAACCGAATTGAGAACCTCATCCTTTTTTGGAGTTGGTTAAAAATTGGTATCACAGTTTGGGTGTACCTACCTGTGTGATCTGCGTGATCTGGGAGAGCGGGCCGTCTCCGAACTCCGCTTCGTATAGCATCTGCTGTATCTTGAGGCGAGCGGACGCGTTCTGTCGCGCGTTGAGCCGCTTCAAGCTGGGAGCGCAGCTTAGCAGGAATAGCTCGTCGGGGTCATTCCTAAGGACAACATTAATATGAATATAGTATAGTATAACATAGTATAGTACAGTAGGATAGAATAGTATAGTAGTAAAATTGTGTTTAATATTTAAAATTGTATTAAGCACAATTTTATGATAGATTTTCAAACACGTTTTTGATTTTAATGAACATAAAGATATATGTAAACGGGATTTATTATGCATCAGAAGGATAGTGCAAATTGTTTGGGAAAATCAAATGAAACAATTAGGTAAAGTATGAAGGATATAAAATATGCTAAAAACTTTACCTGATACTACTTTCATTTAATTTTGAGAGTAAGGTTTTTAGGATAAGGGGCACCAATTCTTCTGGGGCGTCTAAACCGGTTTTTACCATGTAGAACGAAGCTACACTGCTCCTTCGCTTTTGAACTGGCATTTTTTGTAAATTATTTGTTTACCTAATTTTATCTAGCTCTGCGACGCAACGCAAAACAACGCAACGTATGGCTTCGCTATAAATATGATATATTAAAATCTGTATCATCTTTCATTGAAATTAGCTTTTTATATGATGACTCTTGTGTTGTACCTACTAGTTGTGTACGATCGGGAAATAAAAAGTTCCGTTCGTCATCACCGTGAACGAGTGGAGTAAGTTTTCCTATAGCATAAGCATACATAAGCATAATGTTCCCACTGCTGGGACTCAGGCAGGCCTACTCTCGGCAGAGCGAATAGGTCTTAATCCACCACGCGGACCCAATGCGGATTGGTGGATGTCACATGCCATATAATTTTTTTTTCCTCACGATGTTTTCCTTCACCGTTGCGAGAACATGGAATGCCTACATAGATTTTAACGACCGAAAAAACCCATTTACGCATGACTGCCACCAGGATTCGAACCCTCGATCATCAGATCGCAAGGCAAGGGCCAATCGGCCATCACGTCTTCGTTTTTTTTTCCCGCTCGTCAACATTGTGGACCGACACGGGGTATTACCGAACGGGAATGACCCATTTGAACGAAGGACTGGCAGCCTTAAAGGCCTATTACACTACACGTTATTCAGGGACCCTTACCCTGACTAAGGGTGGTGTAATAAGAGTTAGTGCGTAAGGCTCCCTAACTAGGGTGACAGGGCGGTCCCGGCAAGCCTTACTCCCTAATCGCCCTTACAATCGTCTAGTGTAATAACACTTAGGGCAGTTAGGGAACTAATTTGTCTACTAAATTTGATAAGTATTCAAATTCCTCACCCATTCTTAAATATTTTTTAAAATCCGCTGGTTCGAGAGCACTGAGTATCCTCATATAGGAGTGCTTTTCTCTTAATTTCAAGTATTGCTTGACCCAGATCCTTCTCCTCCTCCTTTTTTCTTCTATAATATTCATACATCCAACTACCAAAGCCACGGCAACCGCTGCTTTTTTTAATGGTTTAGATACAACAGGTGCCATGATACGTTTTATCCGCGCGCGTTCAAATTCAGACTGTTCAAAGAGAGTTAGGGTGCCGGTATTCAGTGCAGTGTAATAATCGACGCCCTTGCAAGGGGCCACGCCCTCCCTAACTACCGGGCCCTGAATAACGTGTAGTGTTGTAATAGGCCTTTTAGTTCAGATGCGATGTGCGCCGTCACTTCGTGACTGTCTTATGTGCTGACCATAGACTTTTTTTAACAACTAAGTTATATGGTGCTGACCTGTTGCAAAGGCAGCTGTTTGTTTCCTCTTCGCTGGAGGGTGAGTTGGGCCGCGCGCGCTTCGGCGACGGCTCCGGGGACGTGTTGCCATTGCTGTGCCCGTTCCCTCCGTACTGCGACTCCGGGAACGACAGGTCTGGCAGGCACTGCAATGCACTGGCCCTGGCTTCTTCCTCCGCGTCGGAGTCACTGAAACCACGGTTATACTTAGATGTTTTTATAAGGTAGAAGAATATTTTGAATCCAAAGACTAATTAAACTTACACAATAAGCACCTCATTTCAATGTTATCTGTGATAAAGATATCAAGTTCCTTTGTTATGTTTAGTTTGTAATCTTAGTTGATTAGGTAGACACTAGAAACTGCTATAGTAGGTACTTAAAAGTAGGTACATAGGTACATTTCAAATACCTAGTCTTATGAAATTGTTAAGTCTGTTGTTATCTTACAGGGTGTATATTTGACATTTTAAGAACTTACTACCTAGTTATACCTATTGCTAAAATGTAGACAATACTGTTTTAGTTGTCAAAAGAATAGTTACTCGTACCTAGTATAAAATATTATTCATAGTTTCCGGATATTGATTGTACCTATAGATGTAGTGTAGCCTCCTGGGTCAATCTTTGACCAGTCAGTAGGTGTTGTCAAAGCCACCATTCCAATGAATGAGCACCAAAATTGGCATAAACTAATCGCTTATGTGCTTCGGGAAGCACAATTAGTACCGGCAAATACCTAATGAGTAACTTTGTTGCTAAGCTACATAGTTCAGGGGCAGAATATGGACTAACAAGCTTAGGAACGAAAAGACGGTGTTTATTATTGCGGAAGGCCTATATTCCGCAGCTGCTACAGTACCTTAGTAGACAAGCCAGGTAGCTAGTGATGAGAAAAGGCTACTCACTCATCCTTATGCTCGCTGATGACATGCGGCTTGAGGAATTTCATGGCCGCAACGTACGGCCAGCGCGTCTTGCCGCCGCGTGTGCGTTGCAGCTTTATGTAGGAGTCTCGTAGCGACCGCCATCGCTTTTTGCACTCCACCTCTGTGGATTAGAATACATCTATGATGGTGAGGTTGAATAACATCTTAGTGCGGTATCAGATTAGCGAAATCGCCGCTCTTGTTTTGATTTTGCAGCGCGTGTCCGACTGTCCGCGCGACAAGCAGCGAGAGACGGCTCATGCTATTGAACTATAAAAAAACCGAGCGTAAACGCCGGTACCTATACGCGCGTTTGGAATTTGAAGTTTCGCGAGTATCAATCCGCTCGTATACGCGCGTCAAAAATACGTTAGTCTGAAACTGTATTTAGGTACCTATATCGTAGCATTCAATGGACAGACAGCAGGCGTGTTATACCTATAGTTCTAAATCAAATCTTTTATTTCAGTAAATAATTTCACCATATTTTGTTAATATAAGGCTTATTCTAAGGTTATTAACACATTCAAAATTATAGTAGTTTAGAGGAGTGTTCTGGGCTGCATATTAACCTGTGGGCCTTTAGTTCCCAATGAATTTATATACATACATTAGTCTCAAGTATCAAGATATACTTTATAAGGTACCTACCTTATATCTTGATAATAGGTATATCTTGATACTTGAGACTGAAGAACCTACAATCTATTTAGCTTAAAGAAACAAGGTTTAGGCACAGATAAATAGGACGAAGTTATTACCTATAATAGGTATAATAGGTAGGTATTTAATACGTACGTCCTAGGATCTTTCTTTCTACTATCTTTCTTAATCTTCTTTTTACCCAATGTATCTTTCTTCTATGGTACTAGTTATGATACAGTCTCCTGGTATTACTTACCAGTAGCATTAAGTGCGTCTTGCACTTGACGCCATGCTTCGTCCCTCTGCTTGGTTTTGTTAAAGCCGGTCACAGATTTGTCGTACAACAGCGGACGTTTCTTCACCTCCCTGATGAGATCTAGTTCATTCATCGCTACTCTCTTTCGCTTTTCCGATCACCAATCTCGTAATAAGATCTTGCTTTTTGAATTAAGACTCTTCTGAAGAAAAGCTTCAATCTATATCTCCTCTAATTCGAGTCTAGATTATCGATTTTCTAATAAATAATTAGCTTCATAGATCTGTCACTAAATGAAGTCCATCTTTTCAATCATTACGCAAACGCGGTTCTCAATAAATACCTACGCTTCCACTGAGTAAATTAACCTTTACGAACGTACTTAACCGCGTAAGTTTTTCACTAAGTTAGTTTTATTGGAAAATATCAACAAATTCGTAGTTTTTGACCGCGATTGACGTATATATCCCGTTCTCGACTGATGCTATGACGCCCTAGCTTTACTCCGGGGTAACAAGGGGTGGAATGAAAGTATCGAGCGACGCGGCCCGCACGGCGCGCATCGACCCTGCGGCAAAAACTCAAAGGAAAGTAAGCCTTATCTTGTTTTAATAGAGTTGGTACTCGAGTGATGAGGGATTGCCGTGGGTGGATGAGGTAGGGGCCACGTAGGTTGTTTTCGATAATACCTAATATTTTACTTAGTAGTTTTTGTTATGGTCTTTGAAAGCTCTAAAATGTAGGTAACTGTTAAGTTATTGGGTGCCCATTTTTAAAATTTAGATTCCTAAAAATATGAAGAATATTCACTGCCACAGATATAATTTAATAATACCGCTAATACGCTTTATTTACAGCGTACCTACCTATTCTATGAATAAGGGAAGATGTTTTCAAAAATAAAAAAAATTGGATACATTTTACTTTTTGGTAGTCAGATTTAATCATATAAAACTTTTAAAGACATGCAGTTTTCCTTAGAGATATTGATTTAAATCTACTTAAAATATATTATAAAATTAATTAATTAATATCATAATTTGTTAATAATTTGTTTGAGGAAGGAAGAAATCAGTCTTTTTAAAGATTTTTGATTGAGGCCACATGTTGTAGTGATATCATAAAAGTAAGTCAACTCATTCTTAAAAACAACGGGTTTTCAACAGGAGCGTCAATTTCTGTTTTAACTTCTATTTTAAATTTGTGAATTCTTTCAATATGCGATTTCAAATGAGGTTTTCTTAAAAATTGTTTATCGCAATATTCGCATTTAACTTTTGCACAACCGCGTTTTTTGTGTCGCATGAACTTAGATATTGCATAAAAACGCTTCATACAAACATTGCAATACATACACACTAAATGAACGGTCCAAATGTGTGTTTCTAAAGTACTCTTCGCAGCAAAGTCCTGGTTACAATAATCGCAAATAAAGTTACTTATGAGTAACTTACTGTCTATCTTTTGCAGCGGACTTTTTGTGTCTGAATCAGTTTGATTATCCCCCACATGCCGTAACTTACTGTCTATCTTTTGCAGCGGACTTTTTGTGTCTGAATCAGTTTGATTATCCCCCTCATGCCGTAACTTACTGTCTATCTTTTGCAGCGGACTTTTTGTGTCTGAATCAGTTTGATTATCCCCCTCATGCCTTAACTTACTGTCTATCTTTTGCAGCGGACTTTTTGTGTCTGAATCAGTTTGATTATCTCCCTCATGCCTTAACTTACTGTCTATCTTTTGCAGCGGACTTTTTGCGTCTGAATCGGTTTGATTATCCCCCTTATGCGTAATCATATGTCTCTTCAAATAGCATTCTTTGATAAAATATAGGCCGCAGACTGAGCATGTTATACATTGGTGTTCCCTTAGCACGGCCGATGTGCTGAACGTCTTTCTGCATATTTGGCAGCGTATTCCCAGATGACGGTCCACAATGTGTTTCATCAAACGTTTCTTA
Source organism: Lobophora halterata (assembly GCA_932526365.1). NCBI lineage: Eukaryota > Metazoa > Arthropoda > Insecta > Lepidoptera > Geometridae > Lobophora > Lobophora halterata. Next base: position 9,760,376 of record OW052012.1, read on the forward strand.
AAGGAATATCTATGGTGGCAATAATCGCAAACATATTTAGCTTTAACTAGGCAATGTACATGTTTGATATGCTCATTCTTGTTGAACTCCGTGTTGAACGTCCGGTTGCAGATCTCACACTTAAACTCTTTCGTTGTTATTTCATGTTTCACTTTCACGTGGTAAGCGAATGGTTGCCTTTGGTAGAACTGCTTCGAACAATAACTGCATTCGTACCTTTTTATTTTTTTATGGACCCTTTCGATGTGCGATTTTAGAGCAGCTTTGTTGGGGGATATTTTCTCACAATAGGTGCACTTGGCCGGGGTGGTTATTTTGAGGTGCTGAGCTTTAATATGGCTATTTAAGTTGGTGTATGAGTAGTGTTTGTGGCAATGTGGGCATTTTGATGTTGTCCCTTCGTGGCGGCGCTTGTGCGTGATGTACGCACTGTTGTCGCCGAACTCCCTGGGGCAATACGGACAGGCGTAGAGCGTCTCCCCTGTGTGGATCCGCTTGTGGCGCGCAAACGCCGATGGATCCGAGAAATTCTTTTGACAATAAGGGCAGACGTATGGTTTATATCCAGTGTGCGTCCGTACATGCAGATTCAACGCAGCCCTAGCCTTAAATTCCTTATTGCAAAATTCACACTTGTACGCATACACTTTATTATGCACTTTTAGGTGTTCGCCTAAAGCTGAAGCTTGTATGAACTCTTTGGGGCACAAATGGCATATGTACGGTTTTTCCCCGGTATGTATCATCAAGTGATTTTGAAGACCCTCCACCTTTTTGAAAACCGCTTTACATGTGTTACAGTTCCAGATGATACTTTCACCTTTTTTCCTGGGTCTGTGCGTTATCTCGTGCGCAATCAATTGAGCTTTCGTGTTAAAACTTCGGCCACATGTGCCGCAGTCTTGCAAAGTTACTTTCATCTTGTGTATCGCTCTGTGAGCTAGCAACTCTAATAACTCCTTATAGGTCTCTCTGCAAATTCTACATTCATACTGATTATCTTTATTTTTCTTCTTATAGTTGTAAAGACATAAGCTTGGATCATAGATGACTTTCTCTTTGCTTTTTGTATTCTTTTGAGGCACGGTTTTCCTTTCCTTCACTTTATCCTCCTTTTTACTTTTCGTTTTCTTCTTAGGTAGAGATTTCTTAACAACAATTTTGACTACTATCTTTTTACTTTTCGTCTTTTTTGGAGTCAGTGGTTTCTTAACTTTATTTGCATCATCATTATTCTGAGTATGTGTTTTTTGTACTTTAGCTTTCTTTCTTCTTTTGACTCGTCCATTTTGTTTGGGTAACCAATGTTTAAGTTCTGTGCGATGGACCAGCCTGGAGTGCATGATGAGGTCGTTGACTTGGTGGAAGGCAACGCCGCAGTGGCAGGGGTGCAGGGGAGGGGCATGCACCTGCACATGCGCGGCGAGGGTCGACCTGGCCACGAACCTCAGGCCGCATTCTGAGCAACAATGCGGCTTCAACAATTCATTGTTATTGCTTTCTAGCGCTGATGGTGGATTTTTCAATCTTCTGTAAAGATACAATTAATGATTAAGGCCTCTATACACCAAAGCTGCCGGCTTCCGGCGGCACAGCCCGCCGCCGCCGCCGCGCCGGCCTGGAAACACGGCTCCTTTTCAACAATTACTAACAAAACTCTAACCCGGCGGGTTGTGCAAAATATATATTTATATTTTATTTAATGATAATGATGTATAGAAAATCATAAACTAACTAACTTGGTATGTTCAATCTGATGATCATTCAGCTGTAAGTAGTTCAAGAATCCTCTAGTACATTTGTTACATCGGTATATGGGCTCATGCTGCAATACCACTCTCGAACTCAGTATCTGAAATCAACAATAAATAAATAAATGCTTGGAAACTTGGCTTTAAATATGCTTTATTGTCAGTATAATAATTAAATGTTTAATTTATAGTTAATTTAAAGTTTTTAAGAAAATAAAAGTAGAACTTACCTTGGTTATCTACCAAGGTAAGTTCTACTTTTATTTTCTCAATCACAATTAAACTACTGAACCGATTGAGCTGAAATTAATTGTAGTTAAAGATCTACACTTTTTATGCCAACACCATAAAGACAGCCTGGCAACCTGGCCAGACCAAACGTAGGTTCAAACCCTGTAGTCATAAAATTTTGCACACTAGAAGTATTTTTAAAGCATCACACTGTAGGTTTTTACTATTATTATGAGCCTTAGAGCTTTAGAGGCCTTTGGCTTTAATGGAACATTATGGTCCACCGAAGGGCAAAGGCCTGCCTTTCCTCTTTCTAATCTCATCAATCAAGGGCTTGAACTGACCAATTCTTTGAAAGGACGTCGAGTTCATCCCTCCAACTCCAAACTGTAGGTTAACATGTTCAAATAAAAATCACAATAGAATTCTAAAAGCAAACATAAAATTAAAGCTTACATATTCCTTTAATCTCTTCTGATATAACTGCTCTTCTAGATCATGACGTTCATAATGCTGACGAAGGACATTCTCATCCGTGAATGCTCTTGGGCACTTTTCACATGACAGTACTTTGATCTTCGTCAATTTAACAATGTAACCTTCCTGGAACCAAACTTAAATCAATAGGTATATGTAAAAGGACCTGATTGACTGACCGACAGACAATGTACAGGCTGAACAGCTGAACATAGAGACTTGAAACTTGAAGGGTGTGTTCTACAAGAAGTACAGGCGTGTACTAAGAAATGGATTTTATAAATTCACAATGCAAACTAAGTTACGGGTATCGGCTAGTTTTATTAAAATAGGATTTTAGAACAGGGGAATTTTTTATGGACGGATTAGGGTGAAATTTGACATAGAAGCAATTCAGAATCTGGAATTGGACTTTAGCTACTTTGTAACCTGTTATCTAAAGAGCCTGGGAAACCGGCTCCTTTCGAACATTAGCTAACAAAACGCTAACCCGGTGGGTTGTGCCGCCCCAGGCCGGCGACTTTGGTGTGTACGAGATCTTTAGCGAATGTTAGACCGCTTGTTTTGTTCTACCGGTTAACGTCAGTCCGAAAAACCATCATGAGTTTTTAATTTACCTATTGCTAATAATTACCACTTTCATCCAGTTTTCCATAGTAAAATTGGAGCCGCATTTTGGAGATATGTTATCAATAGAGCTCTCGGAAATGATATTATTATCTGAAGTAATCATGCTTGAAATGATTTACCGCATTATCTCAGGTTTTAGTGACTGTCTCTCCACCAAATTAGCGAATAAAACTTGGCAAAATGTTTCAAAACAGATTTTTATTTTCAAATCAAAACAATTAATATGATTTATGAGTGAATGATTGAATGATACACTGAACGACAATTTGTACTGGTTGTGGCTATTTCCAGAGCAACCGAATAAAAGATTTCCACAGCCCAGCCTCTTATTTTTTTAAATCAAATTGCAGTCAAATCTTTGCTAGATTCTCTAAGTCAAATCTTGATTATTTAGTCGAGAACGACGTGACTTGGTGTGGTCAAAAAAGTTAAAGAAGGTAGCAAAGTAAGAAGAGCATGGTAACGCATTAGAAAAGAGGCATAGTGTTACCCCGAACTGATCGTGTAAACCACTCCTATTTTATTGTATGTTGTGTTGTGTGATCAGGTGTTTGTCAGGTGTCCCAAATCTATAGTAAGTCAAAAAAGTGTCAAAAAGAAAAAAGCACTATACTCTGCGGTCAAATTAAGGTAGAGTGCTACCAACTCTAAGTTTTTAGCTAGATTTAGCTCAAATAAAATATTCTTTATCAATTACATAACAAATTGTTACAGACAGAGACGGAAGATAACTGCCTTGAATTTGAAAAACATAAATTGAGCCGATCTTTAGCTGTTTTTTATGGAACAGCCAGCGAAGGGTTAACTTTGCTAGTTCAAAGCGCCACCAAGCGTTAAAAATGTATAGAGATTCTAATTTAGCTTAATTACCAAATAAGAGTTGGCAACATCAAATTAAAATCACAACAACAACAAATCAATTTTCCAGCACTTTTTCATATTTTTCAATGCGTTCTCGTTTTCAGTAAAGTTGGAAGTAGTCGGAAGAAAAACAATTAGTAAAAATATTCAATGGCATTTACGACAAAAGACGTAGTCCTCAAAGAGGACAGGCCACGAACTCTGCTTCTTCAAAAGCATTCTGACTATTTAGCAGGGTATGGTTTGAACAAAGATGACTATGAATATTGTATGACCGAATATCTACGAATGTCCGGCATTTACTGGACCTTGACTGCGATGGAGCTCATGGGGCAATCACACAGGTAACGCTTGTTATTCTAAAACATTTTTTTCAAAAATAGAGGCTTAAAAACTGTATAGGACAATCACACAGGTAACGCTTGTTATTTTAAAACACATTTTTTTCAAAAATACGACGATAGATTGACGGCACTATAGCTTGGTTGCTACGACCCTGCCTACAAAGCTGGGTGTTCCAGGTTCGATTCGACACCCCTGCACTCCTTGGAGTTTGAGTGTATATAAGTGTTTAAAGGGAAAAAAAATAAAATTAGTAACAACTAAAAAGGAGGAAAAGTAATGTATCTGCAGTACCTTGTTACTTAAAAATACACCATTCACTGCCGAATCAATGGTACTGGAGCTGCATAAAAAGAGATTCTACACAATAGGTATATCATCCCCAGATCTCGGATACATACGGTTTCACCCCTATTATCTCTTTGCAAATATAGGTATTTGTAGTTTTATAATTATTCTGCGAAATAATACCATTACAACGGCTCAAACAATATGGTCAGCCAAAAAGTTAAGTAAATTCACTAGTTTAATGAATTATTATATTATATTCTTACAGGTTCATTCTATGAAAATAAACAAATCTAAGAATGTAATATTGTTTCAGAATGCCAAAAGAGGAAATCATTCAGTTCATTACGTCTTGCCAAGACAGTGAGAGTGGTGGCATATCGGCCAGTATCGGACATGACCCTCATATGCTGTACACACTGAGTGCCGTGCAGGTTTGTAACAGTTCCATTGTCATTTCATACTATTACCCTACAAAAATATGTTAGTTATGTTTAAAAGAATAATAGAATATTGTGTATAACTAGAATATCCTAACAATAAATAACTAAATACCCATCACACAACTTAGAAAACAGTTAATGATTTTATACAGCTGTATAGATTATCATAAAACTTTTTTATATAGGTATGCACCCAGTTACAAGCTACCATACCACCATTAGATAGACAAAACTGAAAATTCTCTGTTTCTTAGCTCTTTGGTTAAAAACACAAAAAAAAATCTAAGTCCGGTGTCGCAGTAACAACCATCTGCGGCCAACTCCATTACATGTCCATCCGAAAAAAAAAACAAATAATTAACTTTTAAAATGTATAGTTGAAATTTTTCATCAGCTGGATATTCAAGACATTCCTTAGTTCTGTCACATAGTCTTTATTGATTTTAGGTATTAGCCATGTACGACCGTCTCGACGCCGTCGATGTAGAAGGCGTCGTGAGGTATGTGAAGGCCATGCAACAAGAGGATGGCAGCTTTTTTGGTGAGTTATAGCAATCATCAAAATGTTGGGACTTAAAATTAGAAATTTACTCCAGCTTCCGCAATTGGGCTCGTTAGTCAATCCTTTTTGCGTGAGCGAGCATGTTACAAATATGTAGGGACTTTGTGAGTAACATAACGTTCGTGTAAAGTTCGTGTCGGCATTGCCGGCACACTACACTGACGACATCCGGACACTTAAGCGGTGTTGTAAAAGCAAATAATACCCTTTACAATCTAATATACAGTCTGAATAAAATACGAATGATGGACTATTGTGGTCAGGTGACAAATGGGGCGAGGTGGACACTCGGTTCTCCTTCTGCGCCGTGCTGACGCTGTCTCTGCTGCGGCGACTGGACGCGGTCGACGCGGACCGCGTTGTGCAGTTCGTGCTGAGTTGTATGAACTTTGATGGAGGCTTCGGGTCCAAACCGGGCTCTGAGAGCCATGCAGGTAAATTATATTAAAGCCTATCACGAAAAATCTAGCTTTGCAATGTTAATAAATAAATGTTTTGTTTGAGTTTTCATTTATGGCCAGTAGATTAAACATAAATTAACATTTTAATTTTAATTTATATATAGGTTTAATTTATTTCCAGCAGCTAGTAACATAAACGTTTTGTCCAGGTTTCATTCATTGCCAGCAGCAAGTAACAAATAAACATTTTGTCCAGTGTTTCATTTATTTTCAGCAGCTAGTAATAAATAAACATTTTGTTCAGGTTTAATTTATTGCCAGCAGCTAGTAATAAACATTTTTGTCCAGTGTTTCATTTATTGCCAGCATCTAGTAACAAATAAACATTTTGTCCAGGTTTCATTTATTGCCAGCAGGTAGTAACAAACATTTTTTTGTCCAGGTTTAATTTACTGCTGCGTGGGCACGCTGTCGATCTGCAAGCGGCTGGACGCGCTGAAGGCGGACGAGCTGGCGTGGTGGCTGTGCGAGCGGCAACTGCCCAGCGGCGGACTCAACGGCCGCCCCGAGAAACTACCCGACCTGTGCTACTCTTGGTGAGTCTTGATCAGACAATTATGCCTACTTGGACCAAACTGTCAAAGTCCGTAAGCAATTACTTACTCGCTTGGTAGTTCATAACAGTACAGATTCTGACTGTTAAGAACTGTCAAGCGAGTAAAGTTGTTGCTTAGGAACTTTGAAATTTTAGTGCAAGTCAGCATTACTCATTTACCTACCCTAATTTATTTCGTCGTCTGAAAGATTTGCTTTCGGCGATAAGGCCGCCCAATGGAAAAAAATTAAAATACTTGCATTTAAAATTGCCGCCAAAACAATAATGCTGCCAACGTCACCAAAATTCTACTTAAATAGTACTTTTCTAAGTTCATATAATTCACAGGTGGGTGATGTCATCTCTCTCAATGCTGAACAGAATACACTGGGTTGATAAGAAGACGTTAGAAAACTTCATCTTAGCGTGCCAAGACACGGAGACAGGGGGATTCAGCGACCGACCGGGCGATATTACTGATCCTTTTCACACACTGTTCGGCCTGGCAGGACTGTCGTTATTAGGAAATACTAGCATAAAACCTGTAAATCCTACTTATTGCATGCCTCAAGAAACAATAGATAGACTAAAACTAGAACCCCAAATACTGCAGATATGAAAATCATTATTATAAATATGTATAATTATGATTATTGTTTAAGCACAGATGAATTTATAAAGACATAAATTATTTAACATGAGTATTTAATCGAAATAATCAAGAAACTTGTTTATAATTGTTTTTGTGGTAGAAACTAGTTGGTATAAAATAGTTGTTTATATATGGCAACCCTGTATCTTATGATAGCAAGCAGCTGATGACAAAATGTAAACAAACCAGGATACCCATGTTTTTAAGGTTAATTATTTTTGAATTAAAAGGAATGTAACTTATGGCGCCAATCCATTGCATTCAGTTATTTTTGTTTAGTGTGTGTGTACATATAGTCACAATTGTTATTTATGTTGTGCACTATAGTGATTGGTTACATCGCCGAGAGTTTCAGGAAGAATATGACTATGTTATAGGTAAGTTTTATTTTTAACCCATTTATAAACATTACCTTTAAAAAACTAAATAAAATTTAATTGTATCTAAATAAATTGGTTATATATATAACAATTTGGTCAGAAGGGAGTTTATAAAAAATATTAAGTACCTACATACCTACAAAAAAATTGCACAAATTAGGTAGGTAAGTAAATACTTAATTTAGAAATACATCGATTATTCCGCTCTTCTACTTAACAGGTTCGTTTACTTTGTCCGGAAATGGTTTAAAGTTTGTTCAAACGGTCATGAAAACGAATGTTTTCTGACCAAAAAAATGTAATTGTATTTGTTTAGGAAAGTGGCGCTCCCCTTTTATTTTTAGAATTGAGGTCAGAATTATATTTATTTATATTATATATATTTTATTTTCTCGTTTAGGCTAAGTAATCTCTGGTTCGGAGTTCTCAAGCCCCCTGAAGACCTTCTTAGCCCTAAATTACACAGAGACGGCCATAAGGCACGAGCGCAGGGGGGACACTAGGATATAATTGCATGACGCATCAGATTTTGAAATAAAATATTGTTTATTTGCTAAAACATATGTGTTTACTGTTTACAATAAGGTTTTAAATAAATTGAGTCCATTTTATGTCCTGCCGTATTAGTTTTGTATGAAAAAGTTTGCCAGCGCCCGTGCCTTCGCCTTACGTCGCTTCTGTATAATTCAGGCATAAGATTGAAATGAAATTGAAATGAAATGTTTTTCAGTTGGTTCAGGAACAGCTGGTTCCTTGATAGCTCACCGATTAGCCTCGGAGACCAACCACACCTTCATAGTGGTGGAGGCAGGCGGCAGGAGCCATGCCTTGCTGGAGATACCGGTTTTGGGCCCGTTCCTGCACCGGTCGCCGTTCGACTGGAGCTGTGAGAGCGTGCCTCAGAACCACGCCTGCCGGGCTATGGTTTCCAATGTAAGTACTCAAGTACCTAACCTCGGAGAGGAACTTGCCTTTATAGTGCTGGAGACAGGCCATGCCTTGCAGGACTCCAATGTAAGTAGGTACCCACCTGACCGCCTCATGTAGAGTCAAAATAGTTTCCATCCATATACATATTAAAACGGTGTTCCTATAGGAACGCTGTTTATAGAATGTTCTATAGAGCACAAGATTGATAGTATCAAAGGAAAATATCTAAGATCAAAGTAAGTAGCACTGTTAGCTCTCTGTTTCGAAATTCAGCAGGGCCAAAATGTACATACACATAAATATACATAGTTTCGTAAGTTCTTTTTTTGGCGTGTTTTCAAATTACGATTTTATTCTTTAATAGGTACTAATAATAATCTTCCCATAGTTTTTCGCTTATCTTTTTCTGGATTTTTGCTCAAAAAATTGCTACTGGGACTTCATAATTTTCTTCTATTTCAGAAATGCAGACTGGCCCAAGGCAAGATAGTCGGAGGCTCATCGAAACTGAACAACATGGTACACGTAAGAGGCAACATATCGCACTACGTCGACTGGTTCCATGGAAAACATACCAAAGAATACATTACAAATCAATTTGTATACATAGAAAATCATATACTACATTTAAATGATATTCAATACGACAGTGAGCTTTCAGAAGCCATTTTAAATGCAGCCAAAGAACTAGGATACAATAATTTAACAGAAAATTTTGGCGAGGGTTTCATGAAAAGTAAAGTTTCCCAAAAACACGGGAAAAGATGGACAACATCTGACAATTTACTGCCAAAACATATTGTTTCAAATGCTTTCGTCGAAAGGATTATTTTTAATGGCAATACAGTTACAGGAGTAGATGTTGAGATATTTGATAAAAAGTATAAAATTCACGCAAGAAAAGGCGTGATTTTATCTGCAGGTGCAATACATTCCCCAAAAATACTGCAATTATCAGGGATCGGACCTGAAAGTGTACTAAAAAAGCTCAATATTCCAGTAGTAAAAGATTTACCAGTAGGTAAAAATTTACAAGACCATGTCGCCACTGGGTTAGACTTAGTTCTTTTCAACAAGACTGTGTCAATTCAAGCCCTGGATATGATAAATCCAGTTAATGTTTTTCAATACTTTTTTACTGGAAAAGGCCCCTTTACGACATCAGGATGCGAAGCGATTGGTTTCGTCTCCACTAAAAACGATAAAATACCGGATGTTCAATACATGGTGTTGCCAGTTGGTTTGTCGTCTGATAGAGGCAGTTTGTTCAGTAAAAACATAGGCTTGAAAGACGATATCTGGCATAAATATTTTACGAAATCGTTTGATAAGTATGTGGCGACTATTTTGCCACTTGTTTTGCACCCTAAAAGCAGAGGAGAAGTTTATATTACCAGCACGGATCCTAAAATTCCCCCTGTGTTTGATCCTCAATATTTATCAGCGAAAGAGGATACTGAAACTCTCATAAGAGGTTTGAAAGTATTGATACAGTTGATAGAAACTGAAACTATGAAAAAAATTGGCGCACATTTGAATACTACTCCTTTTCCTGGTTGTGAAGGGTATACTCTGTTTAGCGATTCATATTTCGAATGCTACGTAAGGCATTTGACCCTGACTAGCTACCACCCTGTGGGCACATGTTCTATGGGGTTGCAAGAAGCAAAAAACAGTGTTGTGGATAGTAATTTTAGTGTTTTAGGAGTGAAAAGGTTGTACGTGGTGGATGCGTCAGTGTTGCCAACATTGCCGAGTGGCAATATTAACGCAGCCGTAGCAATAATGGCTAGCATATTCTTCGATACAAATGTCAGGCCAAAGATAGTTATTTCTTATTGTTATAATAGTGAGTTTCTGTACGAAAGTTTATTCAATGTATGTGCTGTTAGATAGTTTTATATTGTTCATTCATTATATTGTACCTAGCTATATACCTACCTAAATTTTCAAGTTTTTTATCATTAACTAATCTGTAGTTACCTATTGCAAACCAATATTAACGTAGTACCTATCTAAGATTTATAATACTTAATAAGTATCTAATGTTTTTAAATAACACCTTATTTTGTTTTAACAAATAGTATAAAATATATTTAGTAATAAATATATCAGTATGTAATATATATATATATAAATTATATAATTTATAAGTAGTGTATGTAATATATATGATATATACTAAAGTTATGTTAATTAAAACCCTTGTTTAGAAATTAAGCGGATTTATTACTAAATATATTTAATACTATTTGTTAATATTTATGGATTTCCGCAAAGTGACGCCTGAATCAATCAATTATCTTATTTTATTTTGTCTAATTTTCTATAACCATTGTTTAATATGTGCTATGATTCAAACTAGTACCTGAATAATAGTTAGACTTAGACTAGAAAATGGTGTTATTCACCAACATAGTCACTGGATTATATTACAATAAAAAAATACATATTAATTAATTATTTCTTTATTGACTGTAATAAGGACACTTCTAGACATTAAATACTGCAAGAATTTGAGCTTACACGACGAAATAGAACTACAGAAATACACGTACCACATATGTTGAACTTGTTGCCAGAATGGCATCATTCTGATAGTAGGTAGGTACAGTACCAGCACTAAATGAGTGTTTCCGAAATCAGCTGCAAATAAAGCACAGCAGCAAATCCGAATTAAAAATGGCTAATCTTATTAAATAGTTTCGATATAGGTATACTCGTCTGGTGCGCATACTGTAGGTACCTACTAAAGGTATGCATAGACAGTCAAACTAAAAATTGGTAAACATGTAGGTATATACCATTTTTATTAAAGTAGTAGTACCTACATAGAATAATAGGTAATATACAAATATATAATATAGGTATAAATAATTTCCAATCACTAATAAACTGGAAAAAAAATATAGACAAAGAAAATGCTGATTCCTTACTTATTTTTCAATAATCACAACGATCTACCTAATAACTACTAAAGAAAATGGTTAGACAATTATAATAAAATGACTAGATATGAAATTCTAAGGTACTTAACACCAAAATATTTTTAAAGTTATAAGTACCCTCGCCTCGCGTCCTAACGAAAAGTAAGCGAAGGCAAAACTTTCAAAACCCTAGATCTAGGGTTTTGAAAGATCTGGGCCTAGATCTTGTCTTGAAGGAAAATGGTTTTGGAAAAACTGTCCCAAAAATTCGACATTCAAAGTTAATCAAGTTTTTTTTTTCTTACATAATTAAATTAATTAATTATTAAGCATTAACGCCTTTCCTAAAAACGAACGAAAAAGTTTAGTACCTAACTTCCGGTTTCGAAATTTTTCATTGAAACTACATTTATAAAGTTTATCCAAGTCCGATTAGTTTTTGTTTTTGGCGGGTATTTCATACTACATAACACTTGTGCTCTATTTTATACTTCCATGACTGAAGTACGTAATAATAGCCATCATACCTATAATAAGCACACTACCACAACGCATCAAGGCCGTTATGAACATTTATACCTACTTGCTCTAAACTGACAAAGTTCCTAAGCAGTTACTTTCCTCACTTGGTAGTTCTTAACAGTCCAGATTCTGACCATTAAGAACTGCCAAGCGAGAAGTAATTGCCTAGGAACTTTGAAAGTTTGGTGCAAGTCGGCATAGACTTTTTTAACGAAAGTATACAAATTTTTATTCTAGGTAATAATAACTAGGTATTACATTTTTTTTAATAAAAACACCGCACACACCAATAAAATAACTTGATTTTAAACTACTTTAGAGTTTAGGTACCTACATTACTTGTCAAATTGTATGTTTTAATAGCACGCCACACTGAGCTACAAAACTGCAGTTCACTGCTCAATAAATCCCTAAAAAAACTTAAATTAACATTTTTTTATTCTGGACGGAATATCTGATAATGCTCCTAACACTACATAGATATAAAGTATTGCCACACATTAAAGTAGATAGAAAATCTAGGAAATAACACTATTATACAATGCTTTTTAATACTGCTTGGTAAATACGTCACATATAAATAGAATAGTTTTCTACAATTATGTACTTAAAAATAATGGAATACTTACTAATATGTAAATGCTTATAATGTTTAATTTTGAGAAAAATTGTGCCTTTTGGACGGAATAATATTTTTTTATTATATTCATTAGATCCCAATTACATTTTTAAAATAAGTTTTTTTTATTTATTACATGCTATAATAAAACAATCGTATGTTTTTTAAAATACTGATTTATCATATTGGTTTATTAATTGCAATTTTGCAACGTTCTGAGCTTTTTGAGCAAATAATTGTTTAATTTGAGACCAAAAGTATTTAATACTTGCAGTATTTATCTAATACTTACCTACATTAAATGTGTATGCTACTCTAGATAAAATTGTGCTGTTCTTATTATAATCTAAAATATTACACGACTGAAATGCATCGATTCCTAAAAACGTAAATTCTTTTCTTTCGCCTTTGCCTCTCTTTGACTAGACAAAATATAACAAATAAAAAAAAAACAAGTACCTATCACTACCTATGTAAGTAATACATAAAAATGTGCTGTAAATTTTTAGTAACTCACAACTCTCATCGTAGGTACATTATTAATGAGTCAATGATATAGTTATATTTGTCTCTATGTAGTATGTAGAACTTAAAAAACGTTTAGGTCTGTTGTCGCTGACTGTACCTTGTAAATTTTATTCAATTGGTAACATCAACTCGCAACTCTCATCGGTACATTACTAATACGTCAATAATATCGTTATATTTGTCTCTATGTAGTATGTAGAACTTAAAAAACGTTTAGGTCTGTTGTCGCTGACTGTACCTTGTAAATTTTATTCAATTGATAACATCAACTCGCAACTCTCATCGGTACATTACTAATACGTCAATAATATCGTTATATTTGTCTCTATGTAGTATGTAGAACTTAAAAAACGTTTAGGTCTGTTGTCGCTGAATGTACCTTGTAAATTTTATTCAATGAATAACATCAAACAGGAAAATCTTTCCTGTAAGTTTTCCTATTTGTGTGGAGTTTACTATTCTGACGATAGATCTTTGGTAAACGGTAGCTCAAATTAATTCTTGTTGCCAACATGAATGCCATATAGGACGTTAGTTTTCCGGTTTTGGAAGTTGACTTACCTACTTAAAACATCCGTCAAGATAGTTGTCCAGCATGTCGAGCTGAAGATCGTCCCAGTCGGGAGCTAGCAGCAGCGAGGATAGCACGTCTTCCGAGATGAGTGGCGGCGGTTCCACCGGCTCCACTATTACGTTGGCCCCCACGCTCCCCGGCAGATCCAATTCCAGAGGCTGGATGCTGCCCAGACTATAGTCAGGCAGGTGCAACATCACCGCGTTCCCCGCTTCGGCAATCACCTCTTCCATATTCACTTGCTGTATCACAACACTCTCTTTCTCTTTTTCCGCGACCTTCGCACTTTTCTTCTTCTTTTGAGGCCTGTTAGAAATCCGGGTGCCTCCCTCCAAGTGCCCCAAGTCCAGCTTCCAGAAACCACCCTTTCCGGGCTCTTGCTTCGACCGGGCTTCCTTCACGAACACTTTATTCAGAGACAGATTGTGCCGGATCGAGTTCTGAAACGAAAATTAATTAAATCGCGTCAAGTAATACGAATTTATCGTAATTGATCAATCGAGCACTTGAAAATCCAATCCGTTCCCGGGATCCAATAACGCGTTATCTTATCATTAGATTAACCGTTTAATAAACGAGACAGGAGCGAATTACCGCGGCGATAACTCACCTGCCAAGTGGGGTCCGCCTTCCGGTAGTATTTGAAGTTGTCCTTTATCCAGGAGTAGATGGCCGAGAGTGTCATCTTGTCGTTGTTGTAGCGCATCGCCATGCAGATCATGGTGCTGTACGAGTAGGGAGGCTTCTTGTCGCCGTCGGTCTGGTACTGTTCCTTGTTCTCGGTGAAGTCCTGCTGGCACTTGGCTATGGTTTTGTTGAACTTGTCGAGGCGGGTGGCGTGCGGCGGTGGTGGCTTGGCGGGCGGACCGGGAGACACGGGCGGTATCGGGAACTGCGCCACTTGCATGATGTTGGTGATGTTCTGCAGCCATGTGAGATTCGTGAGGTCCGTCTCCGGCTCGTCCTGTATAATCTCCGGCTTATGTTTCGTTCGTATCTTCTTCGAGACGCCATTATTTTGTGCGTTAATCTGCGTGATATCTGCATCGGTGATGTCTGTTTGGAGCGCGTGCGTTTCGGGTTGTGCGTAGACATATTCTATCTCGACCGTGTGCGAAGACTCCGGGACCGTATGGTCGATTGCGAAGTACGGCGCCCCGCACTGGTCGCCGTCTCCGTACAAGTTGAGGGTCGCGGCATCCAGCAGCTCGCCGGACGCGGGCGACAGTCCCGATGTGATGTGCATCCTTGCTACATCGCTTGACACCTGAAATGATTGCCACAGGATTACTCATAAGTATTCATTTGAAATGATCGCTCGAAGTTGCGAAGTGAAAAGATGACTCACCAGTGATCGGTGGTGGGTGGACGTGGGTCATCCAAGATGCCGGACGATCGATCGATCGGCGCGGAATGACGTCGCGGTGGTCAGCGATCGAAGTGGTGGCGGCGGTTGGGTGGCTGGTGGCGTGGTGACTGCGCGTCGCGGCGGCGCGGTGCCTAGTGGGGCTTGGGGCAGGTGCGCGCTCCCCATTGTCGTTCGGTGGAGAACAGGTGTGTGTGGGTCGATATAGTTCCGCGGGCGGCTCGGGGCGGCCGGCCCGCATCGCCGATAGCTTCGGACTATTAGTCACGGTTATCGGCCAGGGCTGTAATTAGGACTCTTGAAAAACTGAGAGATGGGGTATTCTATAGTCCTCTTCATGTTGTGAATTTTGATGGTGGCGGGCTATTCTGACTAAAGAATAAGCGAGCCACATCAGGGCTCATTACCAGAATAACTTTGTCGTGAGCCCTGATGTGGCTCGCTTGACTTGACCCGACTACGAAGAAGCAAGGTTATGTTTTTCGGTAACGCCCTGCAGGCTAAACGGCTATTAGATATTTGTTTTGGTCATAGAGAACAAAAATCGACTTTGGCGATAACATGTTCGCAGTCGGGTTTTCAGATTTTATAAACTTTAATCTTGCTAGAAGACAATTTTGACGATGTTGGTAGATCTATTGAAGTATGAATTTTTTAAAATGTCGATGTCTGTTTAAATGGAGGAAGCAGTCGGACTAGCATTCTAATTTACCTAACCTACACGTAAGCCTTGCAATTATTATATTTCTAGCCGTCAAACCAGAAAAAAACTGTTAGACCCCAACAGCTTATTCTTACTTGGTCCCTGTTCTAGTCTTCTTATCAACTTGGGAACCTACCGAAGCGTCCACACTGCGGGTACTTCCTCAATAACTACAAGTATCCAATTATCGTTTTTTCTCGAATTTGTCATCGCTCTTTTTAATAAAACTAAAAGCACAGGCTACTGTTTAACCTTTTTAAAAGTTTCCACATGTTAGCATACCCCATTCAAATTAATAGCGATAGGTCATTGGTGTCAAAGGTCGTTTACCCTGTCTTTGTCCCGAATTTCTAAGGGTAAAATCCAGCTAGTACCTAGTTAGGATTCGCCTTACTAACTACTTACCTAACTATTAGGCTCAATTCAAGTGTCAAAAATCCCAGTGGAAATTGAGCCTCAGGATGCGTTTCCACTGGACTACTGACACGGAGCTGGGCAGAGTGGAGAGGAGCGGACCGGGAATTGGCCAATCACAGTGCTCGAAGTGGAATTTCGAGCATTGCGATTGGCCAATTCACGGACCGCTCCTCTCCACTCCGCCCAGCTCCGCGTTAGTGGAAACGCACCCTTAGAAGATAAGTAAATAACTATAGTAAGAAATCTTGCAAGATTCTCCGAGTTACATACATCTCTATGGATTATTCTTGCTATCTTTATGTGTAGGTAAGTAGGTACTTAAATAAGTAACATATAAGTAGGTACCTACCTCGACTACCTACTATACCATCCCCTCGGAGGTATTATATCACGGAATCTACGGTTTAAAATCGGTAAGAAATCATGCGTTTTATTTTAACTGCTGTTTACAAGCCATCTATTACATCACTTTACGGTTATTTCTAATTAGGGATAATTCATAGGGTTCTGTATTAACTGTTGTTTATTCCATACAGGTGACTGGTACCAGCGGCCGTCATGGTGTGGTGAGTCGTTTGAGATAGGGGACAAATGGCGGTAGATAATGAAGGTGTAGGGTTGGGGCATAGACTTTTTTTCATTTTATTCAACAAGACGGAGTGCTATCTAACATTACAACGAAGCACTAAATAAAGAGGTTATAGAGTTGGGCCGATGAGTTTGGAGCTAAGATTTTACGGAACTTCGGCATTCAGATCTACGGAAAAATAATTAAGTGAAATGCCCTATTCTATTAGAAAGTTATTTGATTACTTTTTATGTTTTATTCTCTGTATGAATTCACAATTACAGAGTAAACTATCCATCGATATTAAAGCGTATAAAACGATGTAATATATCGATGAAACCATCACGTTTATTTTTCAAAATAACTTGAAGATAAGTACCTACTTGTTAATAAATTAAGCCTTCTTCTATTTGGAACATCCAGGCCCTACACCAAATAGTACTCTTATGATACAAACAAATCACGGAAATCCCTATAGAAGTCCAACATTGCCCATCTCTAGTATCATGTTCAGCACGAACTTTGACAGATATTCGGCTGGTTCGCGGCTATTTGTAGGCGTTGTTTCCGGTGCTTTCTTACTTCTGTGGTTTGGGGAAGGAATATTAGACTTAACGATTTCATGATTAGTTAAGACTAGTAATAAGTACTAGTCTCTGGTTATAGTTAGTACTAGCTGACGCCCGGAACTTCGTTTGCGTTGCGAATTACCAAATTCCTTTTCACACCACCTGCTCGACAATGTCAATACATATCTTGCAATCTCAAAGTAAAGCAAAGCATTAAATTACCTTCCAAGGGAGGTAAAATTGTACTTATGGAACTCCCAATTTGATAGGTGACAGCCGAACCTTTGGTAAAGCGGCGGCTATTTTACCACTCACGTAAGTATTCCCTTGAGTGAAAAAATCGACTTAGAATATGGGTGTTATATTATCCGAGATCTGTGCTGCGTACAGAGCGGTTTGGCTTGTACGTTGTCTATCAGTCAGTCAGTCAGGCCCTAGCCTTTTATATACTAGACTAGATGGCGCTACTGAAAAGTTACCACACGCTATCAATGACCACCAGTTTCCTATCAATATTAGTAACTTCTGGAATATGAATATACTTACTTACCTAGTACCTACTTACTACTACAAGGTTTTACTTTCCTTAAAGATTTTTGAAGAGGAGCGATCGGCAACGTTCTTCCATTGATATTACTGACACCCGTAGCTTCGTTTACGTTACGATTTTACATAACTCCTATCTTAGCACGCACTTAGCTCTTTACGAACACACCATCCAAATTCCAAGTGTCTAGGTTCAGTGGTTTTGCCTGCTTTGTCCGTCAGTCGGGACCAAGCCTTTTATTTTATACAACATTAGTATTTGTATATGCAAAACCTGGAATTAGTTTACTCAGAATCTCAAAATATGTGTATGATACCTACATACGTACGTACATATCCACCCTTCGATTTCAATGACAGATGCCTACGACGTGCCCCCGAATTGTTATACAGGGCGTCCCACGGATATGCCACATGGAGGAATACATGAAACAGTAGTGGAACATTTTAATGAAAGAAGACATTGTTTGAATTCAAAAAATAATTTAACTGCGTTCATAAATTTGTAATTAATTACATGGTTGAACCGGGAATCGAGCCCGTTACATGAGAAAAATAATCACCCTCTGTAGCTTTATCATACCGATCGAAAGACAGAAAGAGAAATTGACTTTTTTGTGGAACATTACGATCGCCGAAATCCATCGCCCTATTTTTTCTGTCACACAAGTGACGTAATAAATATCGAGGGGTGTTAGCTGGACGATTTGTCCAGCCATTATAGTGGGTACCTTACTAATAATAAGTGGTGGAGTGGACAACCCCCACATTAAGGT
Source organism: Lobophora halterata (assembly GCA_932526365.1). Classification (NCBI taxonomy): domain Eukaryota; kingdom Metazoa; phylum Arthropoda; class Insecta; order Lepidoptera; family Geometridae; genus Lobophora; species Lobophora halterata. Next base: position 9,779,034 of record OW052012.1, read on the forward strand.
GGAGCGCGGTTGTATGGAGTTTTTTTTTTTTTGACAATCGTTTTCAACTCGTTTTGACGTTCGTTTTCGTGTTTTTAGTGGGGGAAAGTTGTTCCATACTAAACTACTACCCCATGCAAAATTTCATATTCCTGAGATGACATCTAGAGCCTCCGCATCGCCTTTGAACTTTTTTCATACATATGAATCAATACCAATATCTACAAAACTGATATTTTAGATAAAATGGAACAGCTAAAGCCTTAAAAACAAGCATAATTTAGGTACCACCTGTGAGTGTAATGTGTGAAAAATGTGTAACCGAACTATACAGATTATTTTGTTTTTTTTTAATGAAATGTATCATTTTGTAACTGTTTTACTATTGTAATTTCACTGTTTGTCGAAATTTTCAGCGTAATTTCCTTCTTCGTCTTTAAATAATACACAGAAACCTTACGAAATCAATGCTGCCTTCAGAACATTTTTATGAGATTTCGATCGCAATTTCAAAAGATTCGTTCATTGCTTATGGTAATTTTAACTTTTTAACAAATGTAAATGTATAAGAAGATCTTAAATTAATATGAAAAGACATTTAAAAACTTCTAACATTGATTTTAACAGCCTAGATCTTGTGAATTGGAGAATTTCATGGCGACTGCGTAGGTGGGTAAAGAATATGGCTTAAATTTTATAATTTCGCTTTAAACAGGGATTTTTAAAGCATCAATAAGTCTTTAATGATTATTGATAAGAAAAACGTTAAGAGATTGGTTGTAGAAACATCGCAATGTCAAAATAATTCATAATGTTGATGCGACAATCAGTTCGCAAACTAGGTGGCAGCATAGCGTATCAAAGCACTAATCTGAACTCCTTTAGGTGTTATTTATCGTATTGAATAACTTGCTATATTATTAATCTATCACATAATTAATAATATAAAATTAAATAAATACATTAAAGTGGTATTTTGTGGGCTGAAGTCGATGACGAAAAAATTTAAATATTATTTCCTTTGGATAATTTCAATGGTCTTGCGGAGGCTCTTACCCATGACCGATTTAAATAATATTTTACATGATGCAGTTTGAGCCTATGCAACAACTTTCCCCCGCTATTAGAAATCGCTTGCTCAAAAAAACGATTTTCGCTCCACCCAACCCCACATACCGTGCAATCGTTTAAAGTGCTTGTTTTATATACTAGTAATTTATATATTAAGTGAACGAAGTGTCGGTAGTTTGAAGTGAAATGCTTGTCCACTAGACATTCGACACGGATGGTCGAGTGGCAAGTGTTAGACCGGTGTCGCGAATTCGATTCCCGCTTCAGGATAAGAATTTGTGATGAACATCTGGGTGTTTTCTATATATAATCTTTGTATTTACAAAAAAAAGTATATATTCTATCAGTTAAGAATCTGGTTTCCATAGTACAAGCTCTGCTTAGTTTGGGGCTAGATGGCGTTGTGTGAAAAGTCCAAAATATTTATTAATTATTTTTATTTTATTATTCAAATTAGCTAGCTCTTTTCTTTATGTAACTGCACTTGCACGATTTTAAATTTGTTGATTTTTAGGGTTTTTAGATAAAATTATCATTGTTAACTTAGAAAATAATATGATTAGAGGAATAGATACATTAAACAGCTCCGTAGTGATACAAAACTATAAATTTTAATATAAAAATATTGATTACAAATCTTTTACTTAAATCTACTTTAATACAACACTCTTTAGATATCCTTTGGAAATAAAAAAAAAACTCTTAGATTCTAATAATTCTTATAAATCGCCCAAATATAGGCCCGTTCCCAGAAATTATATTTGTACTTAGTTCCCTAAAATAGTTCCCATTGGCATGGGCCCTGTGAGTGGGTATAACTGTCTTCGACGGTTTAATAGCGCTCGGCGAAAGTGGAGGGGATCTCTGCGCAAGTGAGGTGAGAGGAGACGGCGCCTATTGGTTCCGCCGCGGCGGGAAGGTGGCTAAGCGACCAATAGACGCCGGCGCCTTCCCCGTTGCGTCGCACCCCTCCCGCCAAACACATCTAAACATCGACCTCTGCGCATTCTAGGTCAGCGCTATTAAACCGTGAGGATATCTGTATCCCAAGTGATCTCATGATCAGACTGTAGGAGTCAGGAGGCTACTCCTTCAAGTGCTGGAGGAACCAGCGCGCGCTGTTGACGAGGTTGTCCAACTCAACCGGGACTGATGACAGCGAATGGTTGTCCTCGTACATGTATATTCTGCAATAAAACAACTCGCTCGATGACCAGGCAGGAGTTCAACCCCCCGTTCCCACTTGTCGGGTGCTGTAGTGGCTGACCATTTTACGTAACGAAGAGGAGCCGACTTTCGAATAAAATACGGCTCCGACAAGCGACAAGTAGGAATAAGCAAGACTTAAGATTACGTCAAGGAACCCATAGTATCTCTGTCTGTCTGGTCGCCCGCATGTCGCAGGCATTTTGTTGAGAGATTATTCTATTCAATCATAATATAGCGGCGAGCGGCGCCGGAGAGACAGCAGCTAGTGGCACTCACTTGGTGGGGACGCCGTTGGCGGCGAGGCGGCGCGCCCACTCGAGGCCCTGGTAGTGGGGCACGCGCTTGTCCCGCGCGCCCAGCAGCGAGCAGCGCCGGAGAGACAGCAGCTAGTGGCACTCACTTGGTGGGGACGCCGTTGGCGGCGAGGCGGCGCGCCCACTCGAGGCCCTGGTAGTGGGGCACGCGCTTGTCCCGCGCGCCCAGCAGCGAGCAGCGCCGGAGAGACAGCAGCTAGTGGCACTCACTTGGTGGGGACGCCGTTGGCGGCGAGGCGGCGCGCCCACTCGAGGCCCTGGTAGTGGGGCACGCGCTTGTCCCGCGCGCCCAGCAGCGAGCAGCGCCGGAGAGACAGCAGCTAGTGGCACTCACTTGGTGGGGACGCCGTTGGCGGCGAGGCGGCGCGCCCACTCGAGGCCCTGGTAGTGGGGCACGCGCTTGTCCCGCGCGCCCAGCAGCAGCGCGGTGGGCGCGGTCACGCGGTGCGCGTGCGCCAGCGGCGAGCAGCGCCGGAGAGACAGCAGCTCCTCCTCCGACACCGGGCCCGACTCGCGCCACGGGAACCCCGCCTCCACGCTACACCTGGCAACAACCAACCGACCGACACTGTGGCACAGTCTACATACCTAGGGTGCTTTTCCACCAGAGATGTGCTATGCTACGTTGCTATGGATGCGTTTGATATCCACCAATCATATTCATTTTCTCTTTTCTCGCGCAGCTACTTTGCGGCGGCGCATCTTCATAGCACATCTTCCTCGCACAGCTACATAGGTTAGTATTGGTGGAAACGGTCACATATTTTCGTAGCATAGATTTCACATCTTCGCAGTATAGCTGCATAGCAGATCTCTGGTGGAAAGGCACCCTAACGCGTGGACCCGGAGCCACACTGGGCCACTTGTGGCGGCCACAAGTGGCGAACGCTGACCACTTCCGCAGCTTGTGACTGTAGTTAGAATGTATGACAAATCGCGTCCGTAGATATTTACTAAACGCAAACAAGAACGCCGCGTTTAGTGGCTGCTACGAGTTGCCCAGTGCGCGGCATCTCTCCCTTCCTACTCAGTCGGAAGGTTAGCTTCCGATTGCAACATACAAGTAGACCTAACGTGAATACCTACTGTATTCTGTGTTTTGTTTGTATCAATGGTCTGAAGACCGCGGTTTCAACAGCAGCGACGCGATAAAAACTTGTTTTATGAAGCTAAGCGGTAAATGAACGTTACGAAACTCTTCTAATGTAACTTATAAAATAAAATCATAGTGATAAAGTCTCAACTTTAACTTAAGAGCTCACCCATCAGAATTATCAGCATAATGTCCTTTCGTCGCCATATCTATGAGCGGGTTTTTCATGACCACTGCCTTGAAGAGACTCGGGTATAATGCCGCCAGGTGTGCGACGACCAGGCCTCCGTAGCTGGCCCCGTAGAGCAAAGCTTGTGATATGCCGTCTCTCTCACGTACGGTGGCGAGAGCGAGACAACAGTCCGCCGCGTCATAGACGCCGACGTGTGTGGCGAGACAGCGTCCCGCCACGTCGCCGCGTCCCGTCGACCCGCGGTAGTTCACACGCAACACGCCGAAACCTAGCACACGGCTCTTCTCAAGCATATACTTAATTTACGTACCTAAATTTGATCTGCCTAAAGTTGTGAGATATCAATTGAACCAATTTTGTTTTTTGAGACTTAGGGCGTTTTTAAGGCGAATCGTACCCCTGATTCGACCTCACGCTCGCGCGTAAAATTACATTACGAAGAAAAAAATATTTGGGCAAGTTTTTACACATGAAACTTGTTTGGATTGAATTGGATTTTTTACTACGCGTTTGTAATGTTATTTTCTAGATCGTGGAGGTCCGTTTGGTTTGTAATAACAAGAAGTAATTTTTAAATCTTCAAAAATGTAGGTACGCGCGAGCGAGAGGGCAAGTCATGGGTACTATACGCCTTAGTAGAGGAAGCACCACTGCGGCGCCACTGTGGCGCTTTTACTAGTGCAGCGCCACTATCGCGACATAGTGGCGCGTCTTGATATTGTATGAGAACTAGTAGAAGCGCCACAGTGGCGCTTCCACACGCCTCTAATTTGATGGCGCCCTTCATTCTTGTTAAGTTCATGACTTTTGGCCCTACAAGTATTTAGACAAGCCAGAAGCCATTAAGAAATATAATAAGAGCTTGTTGATATCTTCACAAAGTTTAGCGTGAGTTTAAACGTTCATTTACCGCTATTGGCATTTCATAGTTTTAAGTTCCTAGCCTAAAACAGAGCAGAGCCGATGCACGCTGAACCGCATCAAACTTCTAATCGATTGTCAATCGCAATTGATCGTCTACGTGACCGGACGATACCAAACGAGGATTGTTTTTTTTTATTTTTAGACCCACTGTTTCAAGCAGCACGTTTCATGTTTATTTTAGTCCTATCACCGATCATAAATCTCATCATCAGCGATTTAGCTCATTATTTGACACTTATCGTACAATGAGATTTTATGTAGATTACAGATAAAACTACAAATTCTCATACGAGTCACGTGAGCGTACGATACGATAACGTTACAAAAAGAAAAAAGAAATGTTGGATATTTTTGTGATAGACCCGACCCACTGTTCCAATCAGCACGCTTCATGTCTCCAATAAAAATAGTTGGACAGGGAATCTTCCGTTTCTCATTTCACCAGGAATTATGTATTACCAGTCGCCGATGTCGGTGCAGCTCTGCATGGAGGCAAGGTCGATGACGGGGTTCCTGCAGACGGCTGCGGCGTAGGCCCCCGGATGCTGCCCGCTCAGATGTGCTGCCAGGAATCCCCCGTGTGAGCCCCCGAACAGCATCACATTGGCTGCATCTAGCTGCTGATACTTCAGTACGTAATCTGTGGCCAGTTTGCAGTCAGCCACATCGATATCTCCGCAGCGTCCGGGGAGGATTCGCAGCGATTTCTCTCCCCTTCCCGAAGAGCCGCGGTAGTTTACTTGGAGTATCGCGAATCCTGGAAATTTATTGGCATTTTTTTGGCCATTTTCTTGCAGTTTTGTGTTTTTTTTTTAACCACGTTTTTGTCAAATTGGCTGAAGTAAGTCGTCACAATTTTTCAGATTTGGTTTACTAGGGAAAATCGCCTCAATATTAAAACATATCTCGATCGAAATATTTTATGCCCTTAATTTAGTCCTGAAAATACTGTGACGGGACCCAAAACCGCCAAAAACAGCAGAAATTTTATAGTGACGAATTTAGCGAGCTAATTTCTCAGACATGTAGTTTACTAGGAAAAATCGCTTTACCAGGGCTCAATAAAGAAAGTAAAAAAAATCTGATTGCGGCGACGGAAGCGAGCAAAAATATATTTTTAATCCAAGGTCGATATGGAAATCGTTTATCGTTTTTAACAATGTTTTGATTAAAAAACTGTTTTATGGGTCTTGGATGTTGTGATGTGTTGTATGTGTCCATGCCACCTGCGACACAGGGCATCCTAGTGCAGGGGTGTGAGTGTGTGAATGTTTATGTTTATGTTTATGTTTTTATGAGATTTACGGACACTTTGTGAAGATATCTTTTTTTTGATGTAAGTTATTTGGTGTGATTTGGTATGGATATAATTTTAATTTATATATATATATTTAGTAAAAGTATTAATTTATAGAATCAAAAAGTTGGCAAATTTTAGCCAACTTCTGTTTGCGCACAAACACATACGATGAACGAGAAGCCAGTTCCGGCCCTCGGCCCCAAAGACCCGCCCCCGGACTTAGCAAGTTTAATTAAAGAGAAAGTTTGAGGACGTGGTGGCCAAGTGGATGAGGCCCTTGCCTTACGATCCATGGTCGCGGGTTCGAATGGTGGCAATCATGAAAAAAATCTATGTATGCATCCCACGTTCTCGCAACGGTGAAGGAAAACATTGTGAGGAAACCGGCATATCATAGGACAGAAAAAAAAAACGTTCTATGTCATGTGACATCCACCAATCCACATTGGGTCTGCGTGGCAGATTAAGACCCATTCACTCTCCTACCGAGAATAGGCCTGAGTCCCAGCAGTGGGAACATTATAGGCTGATTATGCTATTATGCTTATCATATATAACTTCTAGTACATTTTACTAGAAGTCAACATATTTGGAGTACAATACGGCCGACGTATCTTGGCGAGTCTGAACATAGGCTATGCGAACTTTAGCGCATGAAAACACACAATAGAAAACTGTTAATTCCAATTTCTTTTTTATAAACCAACTAGCATAAGTCGCGCTTTCGCCCGCGTTAATATCCTATCCTACTAATATTATAAACGCGAAAGTTTGTAAGGATGGATGGATGGATGGATGGATGTTTGTTCCTCTTTCACGTAAAAACTAATGAATGGATTTTAATGAAACTTTACAATAATATAGCTTATACATCAGAATAACACATAGGGTACAATTTATAGAGATATCTGCGCAGACGAAGTCGCGGGCACCAGCTAGTTACCTATAAAACAGTGTAATACGTGCGTACATGCGCTAAAGTTCCCATAAGGCTATGGATGGATGGTATATATATGGATATATATATATATGAATGTTCAGACTCGCCCAGATACGTCGGCCGTATTGTAATAATATGTAACTTCTATGGTATTAATGATATATGTAACTCAGTATGTGGATAACTGACCCAGCATGACGAAGAGCGCCGCCTCAAGCGAGTACGCGTCCACGAAGCACGAGTGCGGCCCGCCGTGTGGCCACACGATCAGCGGACGCTTCTTGCCCGCCTCGAGCTGAGGCGACATGTACAACGCCGTGAAATCACCTGAAAATGAAAATTTACCATAAGAGTAGTCTTGCAATGTGTGGACAAATATTTAATAACGTTCCTGATGATATTAAAAAATTGCCTACAAAAATGTTTGTAAGTAAATTTAAGAAATGGCTTATTGACAAATCTTTTTATAATGTAACAGAATATCTAACTAAAAAAAATAATTAATTTAAATTTTTATAAAACATACCTATTTTATAAGTTATTTGCATGCTGTATTTACGGTGAAGTGTGCGAGACCAAAACTAGCTTAAGACCTTAAATGTAACCATACTTCAAGCAAAATAAATAATTTCATTTCATTTCAATGTTATCAAATCTATACACCGCCAATTTTTATTCACCAGAAAAAAAAACATATAATCAGTTGCTGTTACTGAACACAGATATGGCAAAATAACTTGATTAAATTAAGTAAAATTTTAGTCATTTTTTTTTATTAAAAATGGATAACTGGTTAAATGGATTGGCATCAGGCGGTACCCTTTATTGATAATAATTTTAATTAATAAAACCCGGGTACCTAGCTCGAGCCAGCTCGCAAAAGCTCGGCTCGGGCTCCGCACTCGCTCCGCTGTCACTCTGTCATTTTGTAGAAATTCAAAATTCTGACTGCACAGATACAACGTAGTACCCCGTCTGTATTGCCCATTTTTTTTTTACCAAATACAAACGCAAGGCTTGGCGTAAGCCTTCTCCGGGACAGACCTCAAGGGCAACGTGCGTGAGGGTTCTGTAAGATATCCTGGGCTCCGTCTAATGCGCAGAGGTCGGCCACCATGGGGTTTTAGTCGGTACCGAGGGCGGTGGGTATCCAAGATGATTTCCCCATGTAAAAAAAAGGTACCCGATTTTGCCAACGGTATTTAAAAAAAAAAAAATGGTATTGTATCAGTTATCTGGTTCCCAAAGTACAAGCTTTCCTTAGTTTGAGGCTAAATGGCGTTGTGTGAAATATCCCAAAAATATTAAAAAATAAAATAAAAAATAGGTTGTCTATAAAGTTGATTTACGGACGATAGTTTAAAGTGACTATCAGCGTAACGGGACAATGAGCGTTACCAGACAATGACGTCAACGTTTACGTGCATTCAGCCGGCGTTCATCAATTTATTAGACGTAGTCACGACAATAAAAATAGCTGTACTTACTGACGGCATCGGTAGAACCTTCATGGTTGATGAGGTAGGATGTGACTGATGCGTCGGCGACAGGCGCGGGTAAATCGGCTGGCTCAGTGACCGTCAACCATTCTATATCCATCTCGCTGCCTCTCGCCGGCAAACGCGCTACTATTAGCTGTAACAATATGATTATCTTATCTGTTGAACTTTATTGATCCTAGATATTATATTAAAATTGTCTGCACTGTAGTATGCGAATTAAAAAAAAAAAATTGTTGTAGCTTATTGTAAGCCTCATGTGTTGTTGTGGTAACAATTAAATAAAATAATATACAGGGTTATTGGTTAATCGACGTATATCCGCCGGGAGCACATATGTAATTGATTGATTCAGGCGTTACTTTGCGGAAATCCATAAATATCAACAAATTATATATATATATTTAGTAATAAATCCGCTTAATTTCTAAACAAAGGTTTTAATTAACTTAACTTTAGTTCAACTAAACCAAAGAGTCAACGAACAGAAAACCAAAGTTTAAAGATACGACACGTGTTTCGCCTCTACACGAGGCATCATCAGGAGGTGTGGACTCGCCGAAGTTTGAAACGAGAGTCTCGTTTTAACTCGTTGAAACCTTTGTTTAGAAATTAAGCTGATTTATTACTAAATATATTTATATAATTTGTTGATAGCACATATATAGATGGGCTTACATTCAAAAAATTTAAAGCCTCTATGTTTGGGCGAAAGTTGATAGTTTTTCCAGATTTTTGGATATTTTTTAAATACCTAAACTTATGGGTTTCTAACAAAATATATATTTCAGGAACTTGTTGATAATAATGTTTAAGAATAAATAAAATATCAAAATATACTTATAGTGCGAAAAAAATAAGATTCATATAAAAATTGTGTTGGATAAATGTTTGATACAGTTACATATAAAATGTTCAGCCACTGGGGCATCCATCGTGTTGGATAATTAACAGCTTCATATAAAATGCCTCAATTAGCCTTTCCGAAAGCGTTTAGAGTATCCGACATTTTCCGACACCCAACAAGTGGTATCGGAGCCTTATTGTTATCACCTGCGGAGGCTGCGTCATTGTTGAGTAGGACGCCAGTATGACGTCATTGGAGACGTCGAGCACCGTCGTGGACCCGGCGTCGGAATGTGAGATATCCCACAGTTTATCGCCATCTGTAGATACAAAATAAATAACAGGCTTACATTTTATACATGTCGTTGTCAAATCAAAGAGTTAAAGGCTATCCACTCATATTCGGATCAGAGCTATCCGTGTTCAGAGTCGTCCGTGTCAGTGTTCCCGTCAGGGACGTGCCATCCGTCACCCGTGTTCACACATATCAGGGAAACCGGTATCAGTGTAATCTGTTTCTTTAGCTGATACGCATATAACATTATATTTTCCTTCGTATAATTCAAATAATTTTTTATTTATTTTATTTTAACACTTTAACACTTACATAAGTGAGGGAGGACTTAATGCTATAATAGCATTTTCTACCAGTCAACCCGGGCGTGCAAAAAATATGGTGTGGCGTGTCATTTAATACATTACAAAAACAAAGAGTGTAATAATGTTGATTAGAAAGATCTTAAACAATATTACAAGTTCTATCAGTCTTTCTGTGTTCATGTTGTCGTCAAAATCGGATAGCACTGACAGAGCATCCGTGCGTCCAGGACACTGACGATCCGGATGTCCCTGACACGGAGCTATGTGAACAAGTTCGTACAAGTTGTATGTAACCGATTTTTTCCCCGTCCCTGACGGAAAACGGCAGGGCCGGGTACTCGAAAATGTGTGCATAGCCCTTTAGTCAGTCAGTTGGAGTTGGAAAATTGAAATTTAAACATTTTAATAGCAATAATTATATAATTTAATTATTTTTTTTAGTATTTACATACATGTGAAAAAGGTTTTAGGTTAAATATTTTGGAGTGTTTAGAAATTTTAAAACACAATACAACAAATATTACGCTGTTGAATGATTTAAATACGAGTATTCCAAGGTCTCCTTTGTTGAGGATTTTTGTGACGTCGGATCATACGACAAGCGACTCATCTCCACAACGGGTATAAATACGGGCCGGACAACGTTGTTTATTCACTCTCGTTTCAAACTTCGGCGAGTCCACACCTCCTGATGATGCCTCGTGAAGAGGCGAAACACGTGTCGTATCTTTAAACTTTGGTTTTCTGTTCGTTGACTCTTTGGTTTAGTTGAACTAAAGTTAAGTTAATTAAAACCTTTGTTTAGAAATTAAGCGGATTTATTACTAAATATATTTATATAATTTGTTGATATTTTAATAGCGTCAAAAAGGGCATTTTTTGTCCCATCTGTCACCCTAGGCGGACTGAGCAGGGTGACAGATGGGAATAATTCAATAAAATGATTATTTATACCGTAATACCTGCCAGCTGAGAGTATAAACTAGCATTATTGGTCACCGGCGTCATAGACGTAGCTGCGGAGCCGCGTGCCGCTCGGCGTGTAGAACACCACCCGCCCGTCGGCGGCGGCGCAGCGCTGCGGCAGCGCCTGGCAGTACATGCCGTAGAACGCGTCTTCCTTGTTATTTACGCTCCTCTCAACTTGAACTATATCTATGGCCACTGTCACATCATTCTGAAAGTGGAAAGTATGATTTAAATGTCTGTATGTAACATTTTTTCCGCACACGTTTGGGAATCGATGAAATCGCGCGTTAGTAGCGCAATTAATTTGCATTGGTCTATTACCTCAATTTTTTTTTTTTTTTTTTTTTTAGGTTCATAAAACTGGTTGAACACAGTAATAAAAATAGACAAATAAAAACATGAACTATCAGATTAGTGTTACAACCTTCTTGATATGAACACTGCATGCAAATTAATATTATACCTAGCTCTGGAAATTAATACTATTTAATAATAAGCTTATCTAAATATTATAACTTAGAAAAAGTCTCTTGATGGAAGAGACAGATGACGAGAATATGTCAATTTCGTGACAAACTTCATTATAAGACGAACACATTCTATAAATTGGAGAGTGCTGACTGTATTTTCTATGACAGATAGGAAGGTTGAACGTTTTTCTATTCGGAAGGCGGCTAGAGATACGGGGAATTTGAAATTGAATTTTTTGCAATATGTTAGGACTATCGATTCTACCATGAATAATCTTGAGCAGACCAATTAATTAAATCACCAGAAAAAAATACGCATAAGTAATCAGTTGCCGTTACTGACTGAGTCACTGTTTGATATAAACAAAGAGGATTTTGAATTGGAAGATTCTTTTGATTCTATGAAGTTATAATGCTAAAATATATAATAAAGGGAAATTATTGATTTAGATCTAATTTTTGGTGATTGTCGTTCGGGGCGGTGGGAAAAGATGGCGCCTTTTCTCCTCTTTGTAGCCTATGCCGTGAGCCGGCTATTCATAATTTTCTATTGTCTTTGTTCTAGCTAGAGGCCCATTCACAGTTGCCAAGAGTCACCCAACTTTTATCTTAATCGAAATTTTAAACATTCTAACCTCTTGCTCGACGTTCGTTGTCCTTTGAAAGCACCAGATACAATGGACACCTCAGTGTTTTTTATCCCATTTCACAAACGGCGTTTGAATTGTCCATCAATGTTGTGCCATATAATTTAGGATTTGATAGTGGTGATCAACATGATTTGACAGTGGTGACAAACGGGAACACCTGTAAGCGGCTCACTGACCTCGTGTGGGGTCCTAGTGACGAGCTGGTGGCACGCGTGGTGGCCTGCACGTTACTCACCTCGCGTGGGGTCCTAGTGACGAGCTGGTGGCACGAGTGGTGGCTTGCACGTTTCTCACCTCGCGTGGGGTCCTAGTGACGAGCTGGTGGCACGAGTGGTGGCCTGCACGTTACTCACCTCGCGTGGGGTCCTAGTGACGAGCTGGTGGCACGCGTGGTGGCCTGCACGTTACTCACCTCACGTGGGGTCCTAGTGACGAGCTGGTGGCACGCGTGGTGGCCTGCACGTTACTCACCTCGCGTGGGGTCCTAGTGACGAGCTGGTGGCACGCGTGGTGGGGTCCGTCGGGCTGTCGCTGCAGCCACCACAGCCGCCCGCTCGGCGTGAAGCGCGGCGAGCGGACTGCCAGACCCTCCGCCGATAGCACGCCTGAACGTAACACCAAAGAGTTATAATATACGTATTTCTCATTTTTTTTTTGGCTCCTACCCTCAGAAAAAGTAACAGTGTTGGCAATCGCGTCTTGTTTTAAATTACGTTAAAAAATAGTAATCCTGTAATAATTACGTGTAAATTACGTTTATTACGTAGAGCAAGGACCCCTGCTCACGTAAAAACATAAGACTTTGTGAATTATTGTGACAGTGCAGTGTAAACTCAGTGAAAAAAATCGTAACGTCTTTTTTGTGCCAGTGTCGAGTTTTGTAATCAAAATGAAATGTTTCCAATGTGAAGATGACCACAACGACGACAATACAATACAATGTGATGGATGCAAAAGGAATATCTGCATGCAATGCAGCAACCTGACGAGTAGTGAGGTGCGCGTCATGGGATTGAAGGGCAGGCGCACGCTGCTGTTCCTGTGCCCCGGATGCCGCGAGGCCCTGTTCCAAGTGCCCAAAGTGATTAAAGCCTATGACGGAATGCGTGAAGAGCTTGACGAAGTCAAAAAGTTACTGTCGCAACCACGGCCCACAAACACAGATTCCTGCCCAGTGTTAGCGGTGCCGGCGGCGGCCGCGCCCCTGTCTGACACCAATACTATTCTGGAGGAAATCGTGGAGCGGGAGTGCAGAGCTCATAATGTGATCCTAGTTGGTGTAAAAGAATGTGACTCTGACAATGGTAGCGACAGAAAGTTGCATGACGAGTCCAGCGTCAAGACCATACTACTGGGTATTAACAACGAGGCTGACTGTACAAGAACAATGGTCAAGGTGCAACGACTAGGACGCCGGGAGGATGGAAAGTGCAGGCCTATTAAGGTTGTACTCTCCTCCCGACTGGATGCTGTCCGGATACTTAAGAACAAGAGTAAGGCTGCAAGAGAGGTAAGGATCTTTGATGATAAGACACCTAGGCAGCGAGATGAACTCAACCAGCTCAGGGAGACATTGAAAAAAAAGTTGAAAGTGGTGAAACGGACCTAACCATCAAGTATGTAAAGGGTGTACCTAAAATTGTTCATCAAAAAAACTAAATTACGATACTAGAAATCCGTACACAGATCTGACATTTATGTATAAAAACTTATCCTCGTTAGCACCTAAATTTGACCTTTTTTATTCTATGTTAACTCAACCAAACCAACAATTGTCATTGTCACAGAAACCTGGCTTAACAGCAAAGACCAAAACAGCACCTTTAATATACCTGGTTACACACTGTTCAGACGTGACCGGAAACATAAAAAGAAAAAATCCGAAGGGAAAACTAGGGGTGGTGGTGTGGCGATGTATATAAGAGACAGCATCAATGGTATTCCTATAGTAGCTAAGCGCAACCAGAGATACATGAGTGAAGATGTAGAAGCACTATACCTTGTCATACAATTTAGTACATATCACTTTCTTTTAGTAGGTATATACCGGCCAGATATCTCTGATGAATGCATATGGCGACCTCGTGATACCAATTTACTGCAAAATCTATTAGCTGCTTCGGATCACAATACTGTAATAATTGCTGGTGACTTTAATTACCCATCCTTACCGTGGCCCATCCAAACAGATCAGACACAGGCAGGGCCAGCAGGACTATTTAAAGAAATGTTTATTAACAGTACTCAATTACAACTAGTGAAGAATCCTACTAGATTCCGACAAGGCCATTCACCATCAATGCTGGATCTTATAATGATAAACGAAGAATCACTAATCACAGAAATAGCTCATAGACCACCAATTGGCAAAAGTGATCATTGTGTACTTGAATTTAGTATGCAGTGCCATATTCAAAAATATTGTGACACTCCCAGACTAAAACGATTTTACCAATGCATAAACTTTGAAAACTACAATCTAGATCTGGTAAATAACCTAGAGGTAGTTGACCCTCTCTGCGACACAGATCAACTTTGGTCAGGCATTCTGGGAGCAATAAATGCAACTACTGAAACACATGCTCCAGAAAAGATAATAAGACGCAAAATTAAAAATAAACCATGGATTGATCAGACAATACAAAAAATAATTATAGAGAAAAAAATACTTTGGGATACTTACAAAATATCTGGTGCAGATGAGGACTACGAAAAATACCGTGAAGTAAACAACAAATGTGTTGCGCTTTCAAGGAAACAGAGGAGCTTATATGAAGCGAATATATTAGAGAATGGAGACAAGTCATTCTACGCATACATTCGTCGCAACACCACCTCCAAGGTTAGCATCCCCCCGGCAATAAGAAGTCAAAATGGAGATCTAGTTACCAAGCCAAACGACGTAGCAGAGGTATTTGCGAACGAATTCGTTAAAGCTTACTCAGAAGAACCTGACGTGGACCAGAATACCAAGATAACAACAGTGGCGCGAGTAGAGAATAGCCTCAGTGATATTACATTCACAGCAAAAGACATAGAAATTGTTGTACGGAGTTTGAATGCACAGTCCTCGCCAGGGCCAGACAATGTACCATCCTGTATTCTCAAGAACTGTGTAAAACTTCTGGCCCACCCTCTAGCTGAACTTATGAACAGATCTTTTGAATCAGGGCACCTTCCCCAGGACTGGAAACATGCCATAGTCACCCCAATCTACAAAAAAGGAGACAAAACCCAGCCAAGTTACTTCCGTCCCATCAGTCTAACAAGTGTGATAGTAAAAATCATGGAAAAAATTATATGCCATCATATAACACAATTTTTTAACAATGAATGTATCATATCGACCAAACAGCATGGATTTGTCAGAAGTCGATCAACGGTCACGAATCTATTGACATGTGTTCATGCATGGAGTAAGGACATAGACAAAAAGAGACCTGTGGACATAATGTACCTAGACTTTGAACGTGCATTTGACAAAGTTCCCCACCAACGACTCCTACTTAAGCTAGACCACTTTGAGATACGTGGCACATTACTCCGTTGGATAGGAAACTATCTGAAAGATAGAACATTCCAAGTTCGAGTGGGTAACAGTTTATCTAAGCAAAAGAGGGTGGCAAGTGGGGTGCCGCAGGGCTCAGTACTTGCCCCTCATCTTTTTGGAATTTTCATTACAGACCTGATTGAATTGTTGGAATCTCAATCTGCCTTTTTTGCTGATGATGGGAAGTTCTTCGCTAACCCACTCACGAACGCTGGACAGCTACAAGAAGATCTCGATCGCATTCAGACGTGGACCATGGACTGGATAATCAAGTTGAACATATCCAAATGCAATATCCTACATCTTGGCAAAAACAACCCCAAAGTTACGTATAGCCTAAATGGAAACACTATAGCCTCAGTGGACGTTCAACGAGATATAGGGGTTAACATTGCTTCAAACCTGAAGTGGGAAGAGCACATAAACGCAATTGTTAAAAAAGCCAACTCCTTTATTTATGTCATTCGAAGATCCTTTCAAACACTGACAGTAGATGTCTTCCTGAAGATCTACAAAACTTACATTCGACCACTGCTTGAGTATGGGTACCAAGTGTGGAGTCCGTACTTCCACAAGGACATCAACTTACTGGAAAGTGTTCAAAGAAGAGCTACAAAGATACCACATGCCTTACGTCGTAAATCCTATGAAGAACGACTCAACGCCTTGCGCCTCACTACTCTTGAAGAAAGACGTCTGCGGGGGGACCTTATAGAAACCTATAAAATTTTGACCCATCAATACCACCTGCCGCAGCTTCAAGACATATACACAACAAAGAAACCACAAAAATCGTCTCGTGGGCACCAACTCCAATTAAATCGTGATCTAACCAACACCCTTACGGCTCATCACTTCCTTAGCAACAGAGTGGTGCACAACTGGAATATACTGCCAGAGGATGTTGTTTCTGCAGCATCCACAAACTCGTTCAAGAACAAACTCGACACTTGGTTACGAACCAACAAGACTATGTTAAAAAAAGTGACACAAAACTATTAAAAAAAACCAACACTGTGTGATATAGACACATCAGCGGAAGCTGCTCGTCTATCAACAAATAATAATAAATAATAATAATAATAATAATTCTTATTATAATCGGGTATACGAGTACAATGCTATAATCATATTATTTTTTTCGAATTGGGTTATAAAATACAATGATCTATATTCGAAGGTGTGGGTGGAGAGCATACCTTGTCGGCTGGTGTCGGAACTCCGACTCCTCTGACTCCGATGTCGATCGGCTATGCACTGACATCCCGCTTTGGGGTGTATTATGCTTGTGCATTGACCCCAAACTAAAGCGTCGATGACACACGGCTTTTCTACACGCTACAAGCGACTTTGCTTGTAGCGTGTATACTCGTCCAGTGTCATCAATCGTTCCTAAAAGCTAACTCGCTCACACGCTTGCTTTGTGTGCCGTGTGTCATCGACGATTAAGGGTTAAGGTTAACGGTGTTTCAGTTGAAACGTACCCTAACTGTTCACAAAACCAACCAAGCAGGACCCAGGGTTGATGAAAGGTGTTCTAGTTTTCCAATAGTCATTCTCAATTTCATATTTTTTTTTCTTTTTCATTTCCTTCGTGTCTTTACAACCATTTTTCTGCTTTCCTACTGTTTCCTGCTCAGTGCTTAGTAAAGCTTAAAATCATATTGCATAATGAATCATGATGATTACTCACTCATTTCTCCATCCAGCGTGAGTGAGAAGATGTAGCTGGGTCGGTTGGTGCAGAAGATGAGCCCGAGTCGCCGCGGCTCGGTGCGCCACGCCGTGCCCACTACCGACAACCCATTCGGACTGAACCTGACCTGTAACAATATGATACTGTAGCACTGTGATTGTGATATTAAAGTTCTGTGACTGTGATATTTATTTTATAGTACTGGAGCACTGTGACTGTAATACTGTAGCACTGTGACTGTGATACTATAGCACTGTGACTGATACTGCACATAGCATAGCACAGGGCTTGTGCTATGACTGGATACTAGAGCATTATTCAAAAAATTCAAAAAAATTCAAAATATTTATTCAGAACAATTACACAAAGGAACTATGTTACAGTAGGAACGGTGAAACTACAAAAGTTATAAAATTGTGTAGCAGTCTCAACGCCCTCCTCCCGGACACATTTACGTTCTGCGTTAAAGAACAAACATAGCTAAGACAAGCTAAGAAAAAACATAATATATAAGACTAAACGTTAAATTAAACCTAAAAATGCAATGAATAGATCTTTTATATATAGACAAGCAAGTATATTATGTTTATGTTTAGATTATGACTTTAAACAGTAGAGAAAATAAATACAAGACATTTGAGATCGTGAAGCTATGTGAGCATATTGTGTGTATTATGTTGAGTATAGGTGTGGTGTCCCTTCAGCCCTACGACAGAGTCTTGGGTTTAATTTTGGGTAAATTGCTGAAGGGGTGTGTGTGTGTGTGCGTGTGTGTGTATATATATATATATATATGTGTGTGTGTATGTGTGTGTGTGTGTGTGTGTGTGTGTGTTTTATAATCATCTGGGAGTTATTAGGATACTTTCAGTTTCCTCATAGGAAAGTGAAATGAGCCATTTAAAACACTTCAATTTAACTTGATAATATGTGAGGTGATAAATATTTAGAATTTTGTTGACTTTATTGTAGAGCAAGGAGCTAGAATAAAGGAAATGACGTCCAGCCCAAGCTGACCTTTTTGCGTCTATTTTACATACTTTTCCAGTGCGACGTTTAGTAGTATAGCTAACTACATCGAACTTCAGTTCAGAGTGCTTACGCAACACATTTGCTATGATAAACAGCTGTCTTACCGTTAGGACTTCAGATAGAGAGTAAAGGACGCTAGTGGCGAAGCGACGTGGCTTGGATAACATGACTTTAAGGACTGCCCTCTGTGCTCGCTCCACTCTAAGCATTTGAGTTTTAATGGCGCTACCCCAAGCAGTGATGCAATATGTCAAGATCGATTGTGCAAGTGCAAAGTTTTGACTTTTTACTGTTTTGAGACATTGAAAATCAGCGATATTTCTTAAGTTTTTGAATACAAATATAAGTTTGCGAACTCTAGATATTGTACACTGTATATGAGGTAGCCAAGTGATGACTATGACTATGACCACTATGACTGATACTATATCACGGTACTATAACTGGATACTACAACTATCACCGTCACAATAGTAAATATATAAATAACTATAGTATCACAGTCACAGACTGTGATACTATAACACTGTGACTGTGATACTATAGCATTGTGACTGTGATGGCTGGTCATTCTCAAGACATACCTGCCCGGGACAGTCTGTGGCGGGGAGGTGGTCGAGCAGTGTAATGGTCTCGGCGGGCAGGCGGCAGACGACCACCACGGATGAGATCTTGCCTTCCAGCTGCTCACCCCAGTCTTGACGGTACAGGACCCCGAACAATTCAGAACCCTGGTAACATTATAACTCCAGTTTAAGGCTAGATAGCGATACGCAAAACATACATAAAAACAAGCTTAAAGTTTATAAAAACTGTAAAACCGACTGCCAAAATATTATCGCTATATTGGGACGTGGTGGCCGAGTGGATGAGGCACTTACCTTACGATCTGATGGTCGCGGGTTCGAATCCCGGTGGCAGTCATGCGTAAATGGGTTTTTCAAAAAATCTATGTATGCATCCCACGTTCTCGCAACGGTGAAGGAAAACATCGTGAGGAAACCGGCATGTCGTAGAACCTAAAGTTCGAAAACATGTGTCGAGTGCACGAAAGGAGCCTCTTCGAAGCGCACTTGAAATCCTTTCACCACACTGGTTCGAAGGAACTAGTGACACGATAAGAAGAAGATCGCTATATTTGTTTTCTGACACTTTATTTTTGTTTTATGACATTTTTATGGCAATAAGCATTTATGACTTAAGGCTTGCCCAAACCAACGCGTTCAGCTCGCGTCCGCGGTGGCGATCAGTTGTTGGCCAATCAGAGGACGCATGTAGATGTGAACACGTCACTATCGATTGGCCAACAACTGATCGCCACCAAGTCCTTGTATATTTTTGTAATCTCCTTTTAATTTCCTTCATTTTGATACCCAACGCGTACTACCTACTACGTAGGTTTGGTAAACAAAAATGTAATAACGACTAACTACTTATCGGCAAAAATCCGCCATTTTTTTTTCCAACCCATCTAAGGAGATTTGGGTTTTGAGACGAATCTAACGATACCTTAACTGTCAAAGTCCATCCAGCCGTTTGGAAGATACGGGGTAACATACGAGATACGCGCAAAAAACATAACCCTTCCTTAACTGCCAACAATCGGGTAAAAAGTGTTACAAACTCGCCTCAGCAGGTGGCGTATCCCCCAGGCCTGCGTCAACGGCGGCTTTGTCCTGCTTCCTCTTGCTGTAGGGCTCCGGCTTGGGAGCCTTGCGCTCCGCCACATACACTATCGCACTCTCGTCGGGGGACCAATCCAAGCCGCCGAACTCCGCTGGAAACAATGTCATACATTACAATTATTGAATGACTGCTGTGCTGACAGTGAGCGGGAGTGATTGCGTGACGTCGCGTCATGCGTGAATAATTTTTACAAAATGTGTCTATTAAATTAGGCCCACTGATGAAAAATCACCAGTGATTTCACTGTGACAAAATGAAATCTTATCACCATGTGACAATGAAACAGAAGTAGCAATCATTTCCATGCCTAATTACGACTGAAACTTCAGCCGCTGAACTTTCGGCGCCGCACCTTTAGCTGATGAGTCGCTACACTTAGTTTTGTTTGGTGACGCTACAAATGTATTTAGAAATAAACTAAGTAGCTTAAAGAAAAGAAAAAGAAAAGAAAAGAAATAATTTTATTGATGAAAACCACATGAAACATAAATTAACAAAAAAAGGTCAGAGTAACAGAGTCCTCCATCAATGGGGGCCTAGCTCAGCTTTCATGCTGCAGCGTACTGGCAGCACGCTGCAGCGCTGGTGTTCCGCTAGACCCCAGTGGCAATGACACGGAACGTATAAATAACCAAAAACTAAAACTACTAAAATAAGACAAGAAAACATTATTTAAGACTAATTTTACAATTGTCTTACTGGCAACATTACCTATTTATGCAAGATCACCCAATTGGGTCATTTAAATTTTTAGCCATAGACAAGGCTAGAGTGATTTTAGCAATCATCCAATGGCATACATGGCATACTGCAATTCGATAAGCTTAAGTACTAAGTAACTAAGTATCTCCTGCTCCAGGAGCAGGAGAATCACAGTCTGGCAACCGAGAATAGGGAAAAGGAAAAGAGGAAGGCAAGTCAAGCGATGGCGAGACGATATAGAAGCTGTAGGTGGGAAACACTGGACAAGGACAGCAATGGATAGGGGCGCTTGGAAGGAGTTGGGGGAGGCCTATGCCAAGGGGCACACAGACAAACCATGCCGGTGTATAGATAAGGATAGGGATTAGTTAGGTAATATTAATAATAATTATGAAATCTTATCTATCAATAATTACAAATTGTTAAAAAAATGTCTGAATAAAAGGCTTATTTATTTTATAACTAAGTATCTTGGAGAGTGTGTTCGTCAAGAAATGCAGGAGCATACTAAGGGATTTTATTAATCGACAATGTAAACAAAGTTACACGCATCGGCTAGTATTGCAATAAATAATACTTACAGTCAGCATAAACATCTCCGTGCAGGTCTAGAGTTGTGAGGTCAATACAATGCTGCAGAGTGCCTCTACTCCACACCTCCAGGAACTGCTTTTTATCAACTTTACCATTATTCTTTTCTTCACGGATCACCGCTTTGTACCTTTCACTAGGTGAAATAGCCGAGAGTAACCTAAAATGTACCCGACATGTTAGAAAAATATTTTTTTAAAGTCGACAAGTAATAGGTATTCTGCCCCAAAGCAGTGTTTTTCTTATCGTGTCACTAGTTCTTTCAGACCAGTGTGGTGAAACAATTTTAATTCCGCCTCGTTAGTATGTATTGTACTGGAGCTTGTGAAATTAGTGGCTTTTGTGACTGACCATCAAAAAGTTTCAAAATCGCCAGCCTTTCCTACATTACACTGCCAAAAATATGAATAACTTTTTGACTGCTGCCTTTAGATACCTGTTATTATATATTACATTTGTTCCTTATGATGCGCGCCTTCAGATTAGAGGCGTGAGGAAGCGCCACTGTGGGGCTTCTACTAGTTATTATACAATATCTTAGACATATATATTGTCATATAGTAATGCCTATATGACAATAGTGGCATTGCACCTGCGCGTTAAGATTTGTTATAATGTTTAGTATCAATTTGAAAGAATATACTTACTAAAATACTTACTCGTTAGATACATCTGTGCCAAAATCACTCTTGTCAATAACTTTTAGCATGTTATCAAGAAGGTAGCTAGAAGTGTATTTAACATTTTTTTCTTTATCGATAGCCCGAACACTCCACTTTGCTGTAACTTTGTTTCCAGCCAGGTTTAGCTTGCCTCCAGCTATAGATGGTATCTTCGATAAGGCATTGTATGCATTCATTATAGTTGCCACCTGCAATGTTGGTTCATTTACAACTAAGTATGATATAGTTTATCAATATTTAAATTTAATTGGACTTGCCTGCCTGATTGACAAGAGACAGACAATGTACAGGCCCAACTGCTGAACGTAGAGACATGAAACTTTGAGGGTGTATTCGTCTTCTTCTTCTAATTGTGTCACTAGTTCTTTCAAATCAGTGTGGTGAAAGGATTTCAAGTGCGCCTCGAAGAGGTTCCTTTCGTGCACTTGTGACATATTTTTAGGTTTTTTGACCGGTGAAGGTTTTTCCTTCACTGTTAAGCACGTGTTTTAATGCACACACCTACTAACAGGAAAGGAATTTTCTTTGATTATTTAAGAGTAAATGGGAATTTTATTAATTCGCAATGCAAACGAAGTTACGGTTGTCAGTTAGCTAATAATATATAAATATGAGACAATGGTCTAGTCTAGTAGCACAGTAATAGTTATTAGGACTACAAAGCATACTACCTACAGGCAAAGAATCTATAAATATGGGCCTAGCTAGAGAAACTTTTATTTTATGAAAACACCGGACCGTTTCAGTAAGAAGTGCGATTTGTTGCTAAGAATGGCAGATAATTATTAGTGTTAAATATCTCGGTATATCTGAGTTAAACCTTACCTGCGACGACATTTTTAACATTACAGAATACACACAGAAAACCTATTAAATATTTTGGTTATAATTTATTTATTTATGTTATCTTTTTAACCCAGATCCAGGGTTTCTCAAACTGTTATGATTTCTGTTAAGCCAAACTGTCTGTCTGATATTAGCTAAAATATGCATGGTCAACCGTGTGATGTGGTCCACTAGAAGTGCCCGTTGTCTAACAAAATGGTAAAAGGATGAATTATTATACTGTTTCATGTTTTATTTTAAAAATATGTCATAGGGGTTCTCAGGGCATAAGTTTGAGAAGCTACGGTTTATTCAATGTTTGCTAGCAAAACAAACAGCAACACAGACTACAAATACTGAGCAAGGCTATTTCGGCATTTAATATTATTTGTTTTTTTTTTCCTTTCAGGGGTTAAATAGCTTTAAGCCTTACTGCCATTTTTTATCTAAATCCGTTTGATTGAATCACTTATTTGACCAAAAAAACTCAAAAATAAAGGCAGCAAACAAAAAAGCGATCTGCTTCATCCAATACAAGCTCTACCAAGTTCGGGGCTAGATAGATTGCGGCGTTAGAGGGAAGAAAAGTCTGATCAATATTCATGGTAGTATGTACTTACATACACATCATGAATAAATATTATTGAATACTGATTGATCATTGGCATATTACATCTATGACTGATTGACAAAGCTATCTTGATTGTTGATTCGCAACGCAAACTAAGGTGCGAGCGGGTATCAGCTAGTAATAATTGATTAGCCTAGTGTGTCCTTATCAGCTAGGTATCTAGGTACCACTATCTGTCTACAATAAAACTGTAAAATATCGTCATCGCTCAAGTTTTATTAGTCGAGCGCGACATGCCGCAGACAACGTAGCAATTAGTACGGTTCCTGCCGTAGAATACATTACACTTACTCCTGTTATCGAAGTCAAGGGGCAATAAACAATAATGTAGATAATGTTCCTACTGACCGAAGGGAGAGTGTACACTGGATGACAAAATAAGTGCAATGTTAAAAGCAAGGGTGGCTTAAAAATTCGACATTCGAGAATTTACCATTCTTTTCGTGTCAGCCACCTGTTGCATTTGCTTACCTATTTGAAGGGATTGTCACTAAATAAACCACCATTATTATGATGGATTTATGGATGTATATTTTGTTTTATGCAAATAAGTGATGAAACGAGATAGATTTTCTCCTGATGGTAGATTAGGTAGGTAGGACCACGACTGATGCCCAAAACATTGGTGCCAACTCCCAACGGTAACTCAATCATGCCAAAACTATTAAATAATCAAATCGGGATGAAACGCAGCAGCCAGAAACACTTTTCTAACAAATGTTACGAAATGTTAGAGTAAATTATTCCTATAAAAGCCACAAAATGAAAGATAAAATTTAAAATTAATCTGAGTATGAGGGCTTATAGGCTGTTAAAAGTTCTACAAAACTGTGTTTTTATTATTTACGTTCAGCCAAAATTGACGAAGCTATTGAGAAAATGAAATGCCTTTTGGGCCTCGATGTAGCGATGACGTCACTACGCGTGATCTATACTACACGCTAGGGCGTAAAGTTGAACTTTACGATACGACATCTCTAACTCTGGTTTTTTCGGACTTGGCCATCACCGCCCTTCTCAAAAAACCACCCTGTATATGTATAGCACTGTTCAAGTCATGGAATAGCGTGATCTATTACCATCAGAAGAGCGCCTAGCTTGTTTTGTCACGTTCTTACATAGAAAACAATTTTCGACGGATCGATCTCAAAAACAAGCCACGCGTAATGACGTCACAACGTCATTCTAGCTCTCAGTTCTTGAGTGGAATACTATTTTGCGTCTAACTTCTTCAGTTTTGATTGAATTTCAGTGGTTTAAACACTCAAATTACCAGAAAACTACGAGGAATATCTGTCGCCAAATTGTTGGATCACGATGAACAATATGTTTGTTATGCATTTTACATGATCTCTTAACATACGGGATCATGTAAATGAGCCCTAACCCACATTATCAGCATCAATGAGCTCCGAGCCTAACAACTAATATACTTGTTACACACTCGGTATCGCATCTCGCAGTGCTCGACCGTGCGATCATCACAGTTCTGTTACCTACTAGTGCTGAACAAGTAAGTTGGATTGTAGCCTTTATTACAAGGAAATAGAGTCTACGTGCAATGTTGTGGTTCTAAGGGCTTGTAAAGGTGTAGTGTAATTGCAATCCATAAAGTTGTACCTTCACACTCGTAGACCGTCCGTGCGTTCATCAGAGTCATGTTACCTTCTTGTGCTCGAACAAGTAAGTTGGATTGTAGCCTTTATTGCAAGGGTATAGAGTATAGGTGTAGCGCTGTGGTTCTAAGGGCTCGTACAAATGTGAGAGCTAACGGTGGATAATGAAAATTACTTCTAATTTGGTACCTACCTGTACTGTCAATAGGTGTGTCGTTTTTTTTTTACAAAATGTACCTTATGTTCATGTAAGTAGGTATTCTTATTCCTATTAAATTATTGCAACCATAATATTGAGGCTCATACTGCTTAAAAAATATTCTGAATCCACAAATAAAATGCTCATTTGGTCGCTTCGAGTTCTTTTTTCAAGCTCGTAAACACTAAGGTCCTTCGTACACAAGGCTACGCAAATTTTCGTTGACTTTTTTGGAATAACTTAGGTACCAAATTAAAGTAGGTAGGTAATATAATATACACATAATAGCGTATAATGGGTACGTAACTTCTGTTTTAAAATATGGTGTTCTGCTATGGGGAAACTCTACTGATGCAAATAAAGCTTTCCTTGCACAGAAGAAAAGTATCAGAGCAATTGTCGGTATACCACCCTGGGAATCATGCCGGGATTTATTTCCTAATCTAAAGTTGTTAACACTGCCCAGCATGTATATCTTGGAAGCGGCCAAATTTGTGAAAGAACATTCCGATTTGTTTACTAGATTTAGCGATATATATCCGAGATGTGTAAGAAATCCTGATAGACTGGTTTTGTCTCGGATACCCAGATCTGCTCTTTACCATAAGAGTAGTTTTGCAATGTGTTTACAAATATTTAATAACGTTCCTGATGACATTAAAAAATTGCCAACAAAAATGTTTGTAAGTAAATTTAAGAAATGGCTTATTGACAAATCTTTTTATAATGTAACAGAATATCTAACTAAAAAAAATAATTAATTTAATTTTTTATAAAGCATACCTATTTTATAAGTTTTTTGCATGCTGTATTTACGGTGAAGTGTGCGAGACTTAAACTAGTTTAAGACCTTAAATGTAACCATACTTCAAGCAAAATAAATAATCTCATTTCATTTCAATAGGTAATAGTAGGTAAGCAGTGCATATTATGCACTGCTTAACTACTATTGCACCATGACTTTGTCGATGTTAATATTGCTATCTAAAATAATATGACTCGAATATATAAACTTATGTAAGTAAGTATATAGGTAGGTAAGTACTAAAATATAGGTACCTCTGATAAGAGATAAAGTAGGTAATTTTAATGCCGCCTACAAGTTATCTTCAAAATAAAAATGAGTATTATTTATGAGAATTTAGCGTAATAAAAAGAATATTGTTCTTGATAGAATACTTGCTCCGAAATTCCCTCTGGAATGCATTTCGGTCAAACTTCGTGTGAAATATTTCCACAGTCAATGTGACCTTTAGGAAATTGTATAAATTGAACGGAACGCAGTCTACGTTATTGATATGATAAGCTATAAATTAATTAAGAACTTCTTACTTACCGCATGTATTAATTACGTGCGTACCTATGTTTTTTACAAGCAAGTAAGTGACGAGACGAGTTAAGCGCTCTCCTGATGGTAAGAGATTACTCCTGCTCATGACAGGACAGTTCTGTATTGGACTTAGATTTACATAGGGCGGTGCAACATTGCTAAGGCGCTCGTCCACATTGAGACATTTTGATGGTCAGTCTTGAAAGTTAAATAATCGAAGTTTAAATTACACCGCTTCTATCTTCTATCACTAGTTCTTTCGAACCAGGGTGGTGAAAGGCTTTCAAGTGCGCCTCGAAGAGACTCTTTTCGTGCACTTGACACAGTCGTCATGCTTAATTTTTTTTAGGTTTAATGACATGCCGGTTTCCTCATGATTTTTTCCTTCACCGTTTTATTGCACACATAGATTTTTGAACAGACAAATCCATTGGTGTACGACCGGGTTCGAACCCACGATTATCGAATCGAAAGTCGAGGCACCTCCCATCTAATTACACCGCTGAAAAATCATTTATTTATCTTTCTCTCAATCTTCTATCTATACCTACTTACATTATAAAGTAGTAGACCCCATCCCTGTTAGTACATAAGTATGTTTATAGCACAGTGTGACCTAAACCCGCACTTTACACACGGTTTTCCGTGACCTAAGTTGCCTATTATTGCACGGTGCGTAAATGGATTGACTAACTTCACTCATGTAGAAAATCACAAGTGTCAGATGTGACTTTCCCTGTTATTTGCGTACCCTTCATTTGAAGCTTGACAAACAATAAAATGACGAACGGTCAGCATATAAGTAGGTACCAACATTGTTGACTAGCATATTTAAATCGAAGCCGGCACGAGAAGTCAAAAATTAAGAAAAAAACTTTGCAGAATATCTTCTAGTAACTAATGTGTTATTTATCTGGTTGAAGAAATGTAGTTTCGGTGCCCGTAAGAGTAGGTATGATCCAGATTACAACTCGAGAATTCGGTATCGTAAGTAATGGGTGTCAGCTTTAAAACATGTTTTTTTACTGGCTTATAGGGATGTGACATTCTACATAAAAAAATCGATTATTAATTAATCGATAGTTATTTTAGAATTAAAAAATCGATGTTTTAATAATAATCGATTTTCCTTTAAAAATAATCGATTTGATAAAATATTCTATTTTTCCTAATTTTTTCAATTAATTCCACAATAACAGCCTAAACATTATATTAATCACAGTTTTAGAATTGTAATCAACATAACACTAAACTAAACTATTCAAATAAAAAAAACTAGAAACACAATGACATTTGGTATAAAAATAGACTTATAAAAACCCTAAGCTGTATTTACGGTGAAGTGTGCGAGACCAAAACTAGTTTAAGACCTTAAATGTAACCATACTTCAAGCAAAATAAATAAATAATTTCATTTCATTTCATTTCAAACCGGCAATTTTTTTTTTTTTTTTTTTTTTTTTTTTTTTTTATTGGAGATAGACCTTCGATTGACCACAATCTCACCTGATGTTAAATGAAGATGTGGCCGACGATGAATCTCGAAGGTCTAGAAGACACCTATTTACTCGCTTCTTGAAAAGACCAAGATCGTAGTTGTCCGGGAAGACAGAAGCAATAAAAGCTTTTTATAAAAAAAAATTGTCTCTTGGAAAATGAAATTTCATCAATGACTTATCAAACAGCCGAATGTCAGTAAAACAGTAAAATTCGTTAACTAACGCAATTTAGTATCTAACGAATGTTTGATTGTGTAACTTTTTTTTAGTTTTAAAAGCACAATAGGGATGACATCGTAGTAGATGCCTTGACGCACAGGTGGCGTTAATGTACCTAATAGTGCTAATAGTAATTCGACCTCATACTAATTCGACCTAATAGTAATTCGCGCTCCGGCTAGACTTACTTATATATAATGTCGGGGCGTGGCAGATGAAAAATCGATTATAATTCGATTATTTGCAATATTGAAATCGCTTAATAAAATCGATTTTTATTGTAAAAAATCGATTAAATCGATTATAAAACGATTATTTTTTTCACATCCCTACGTATCCCTACATCCTACATGTTTCATGACTTAATATCTACGGATAATCTACGTACAATATTTGTAGCATCACAATTAGGCATTATGTAAGATAAAGTGTCTTCAAATATAATTATAATTTTTAATTGCATTAAAGAATAGCCTTTTTCTCTACATTCCACGGATTTTTTTGTTGTTTGATATTTGGGTTTTCGGTTTGATTTTTTCTGTTAAAATAGATAATAGGAACCCCCCCCTGCTCCAAGCGCCGCCCCCGGTCTGGGGCGGGTTTATGTCTCACTTGCTATAAAATAGTATACGATACTTGTGACCTAAGTCTATTATTGCACGGCGTTTAGCACCCTCGTTGCACTCGGGCGCTAACTTCACGCCGTGCAATAATAGGCTACTTAGGTCACGCGTATCGTAATGTACTATTTTTTACCGGAAACGTGTTCAGCCGAGTAATAACATTGTAACACAACCCAACAAAAAGTCTCGCCTAAAATGCCTTGCTTCAGGCCCTCGGTGTACAATTCGTCGATGGTATCCTACGTCGGCTAGTGAGCCTGACGTGTTGGGGCTTCGAGCATAGCTCATTGCCCCGGCTTCTACTCCAGGGGCCAGGGACTACCCCTGGGTCCCGTGGTCTACAAATAAATAACTACTGCTGACAGTGACGGAGGCTGTACCCAAAGGCGAGGCGGCGCTGGCGCAGCAGGCGCGTACCAAGTTCTCCGCCACGTTCGGGCGCGAGCCGAGCGTTGCCGCCGCAGCGCCTGGACGCGTCAACCTCATCGGGGAGCACATTGACTACTGCGAGGGATACGTGCTGCCTGTGGCAAGTGTATTAATTACCCATACCTACATAAATGAAATGTAGATACAAAGATATACAGAGTGTAGCATAATGAGTGGATAATCCTTTAGCTGCGGGTGGGGACTGATCAGAAAATGAAATATGTATGTAAAAATTTCGAATTCTGGACGTTTTCAAAACTACCATTTTTAACCATTGTTTTTTCTGCCATGATTACAAATCTAGGAATTTTCTTAATTTTTTTTTTGCTAGAGCATTCCCGTATAGCTGTGCTATTGAATGGTATTTGCTGTTTTTGTGCCACAGGTACAGTTTTTTTTGGTAAGTACAACATTATTCAGTAAATAATATATGTTTTGCTAATTTTTTCCTATTAAGACTATTTATGTTACTTTTAATTAGGAAAAAAGCAACGTTTCCGTTTTTTTTTCCAAATTAAAAGTTACTTACAAAATCACTTTGTGAATTGGAAATTTGTAAACAAAATTCATGTTTCCAGAATACTTGAGCATTTTATTTATTGTTTATTAGTGTATTTTGTATAATATAGTAAGTATTATGTTAATAAAAATAAGCTTTATAACATTTTCTTTCTTCAATCACACATCTAGCACTACCACATCTCCATAATACGCAGAGGTTAGCTGGAAGAGAATGCTAACTAGCATTAAGTTCGCCTATGTACTTGTTTTTTTTTACTTTGTGCAATAAAGCATTTTCTATTCTATTCTATTCTATGTTTTAACAACCGAATTTACTATACCTAATAAGAAAATGAAATAAATTATATAGGTACCTAAAATACCTACATATGGCCAGCCATTTCGGGTTTGGTTTTATCAGAATAAGAAGCAAAGCACATAAAGAAATGAAAAAAGTATATGATAAGAAGTTCATTGTTAGGTGTACCTACTCCTACTTAATTGATTAAGAATAATATATAATTTGAGATGACCCTTATTTTAATTTTTAATCCATCGTAATAACGAACCTTTTAAAGTAAATTGGTAAGAAAATGAAAATTTTCCTACCAGCGCAGCTGGTCTGAAAATTGATTGGAAAGTTGAAAGCTTAGTAGAGGATTTTATTTTATTATACCAATTTGTAAAAACAACTTAAGCCTATCAGACGAAGATGTTACGCAAAATAATAACAAACTGGAACGGACTACCTGTTTTCACTCGCTAGGACATTTTCACTCTCTAATCTAGACTCTATCTACTAGATTACATACTGACACAAAATGAAGAAGATTTTGATTTAGATAATCTAGCTATACTTACACTTGTGGGCCTACCTATAGGTACCTTAGTACTCGGTGCCTACACTCTAGCTAGAATATCAAAGCCGAAAGTATCTTAAACCTCGATGACACGATGCTAGTTAACAAGCTACAAACCAGCGAGATTAAAAGCCCTGATGAAGTCATCAGGATCGCCTAGAATGTGTTTAGGCCTACGGAGTGAAGATGTTTGAAAGTTTTTTTGTTTGAAAACAAGTTTGTTTTCAAACAAAAAAACTTTCAAACATCTTTCATTTTTTGCTTTTCAAATTGTCTTCTTTTCAAAATCTGTAATTCATTATTGTACACAAAAACACGATAAAGTATAAAACATAAAAGAAAATACATATACAAAGGCGAGCTTAACCCTAAAAAAAGTTTTCTTCCAGCAAACCTTAGAGGCCAGAGAGAGGCTTTTACTGTAATTGAGGAGTTTTGTACTGTAATTTAAATAATAATGGGTAAATTATTAGAAGAAGAAAAATATATATATTTTGTAATATTTATAAATATATAATAAATACTACTACTTAGATACATACTAACTATACTAAAATGAATACCTACATAAATAAATCTCCTTTTTTTAAAGGTTTTCCTTTTCTCTCTGCAGGCTCTACCATTCCTGACGGTGGTGGTTGGCGTACCCAACAATTTAAAAATTTAATACTCACATAAATAAATCTCCTTTTTTAAAGGTTTTACTTTTCTCCCTGCAGGCTCTACCATTCCTGACGGTGGCTGTTGGCGCGCCCAACAATTCGGACCAATGCAGAGTGCTCTCCGTGATGGCGACGGGGGAAGTCCAGGCCAGCTTCGCCACGCCGGACTCCGCCCCCCTGAAGCCCGGTGCTCCCGCCTGGGCCAACTATGTAAAAGGAGTGGTTGCTCACTTTCCTGGTTCGTTTACTCTACCTCTAATATTTTGCCCCAGTAGTTAGAAGGATGCACGTTTATCTCTTTACTTGTTTAGGTAGGTACATTTACCATAGCCTCTCTCTAGCCTCTAAGGTTTGGTGGAAGAAAACCCTTGTTAGGGTTAAGCTCGCCTTTGAAGGTATGTACAGAGATGACGGCTGATAGAGACGAAAGGAAGAAGAAGACATTTTGTGTTGTGCCGACCCCACCTTAGTGTGGGATAAGGGCAGCGAGATGATGATGACTTAGGTAAGTAAGTTGTATGTATGAAAATATTATTAAAATTATTTTATAGGTCTTCTTCTTATCGTGCCACTAGTTCCTTCGAACCAGTGTGGTGAAATGATTTAAAGTGCGCCTCGAAGAGGCTCCTTTCGTGCACTCGACACTTGTTTTCGAACTTTAGGTTCTACGACATGCCGGTTTCCGCACGATGTTTTCCTTCCCCGTTGCGAGAACGTGGGATGCATACTTAGATTTTTTCGACCGAAAAAACCCATTTACGCATGACTGCCACCGGGATTCGAACCCGCGACCATCAGATAGCAAGGTAAGGGCCTCATCCACTCGGTCACCACGTCCTCTATACCTATAGGTCCTCTTTTATAGGTATAGGAGGTTCAACCTTCCTGTTGCTGACCACTGATCTATACTATACCATGTCATAACTAAAAATCTTTACACACTTCCTTGAGACTTCCGAATCTCATCTCAATCTCGTTAATCATAGTTCACAATAATGATTAATGGTTTTTCAATGTCCGTGGATCAATTTCCAAAAAGCAAGAGTAGTTTGATTAATGACTTTTTAATTACGTTAAAATACCAAGAGGCAAATAACTCAGGGTTAGGTATTGATTCAGTAAGACGAAGATTGTCAATACAAAAGTTTTTGATTATCTGATGCCCGCAGCTTTACTCACATACCTACTCGATTCAATAATTGAGATAAAATTTAAGCTATGTCCTATTATTTTACTATTTTGAAAGCGAATTTTATTTAAATCAGTTCGGTAGTTTAAAGATAGTCAATCAGTATATTTAAAAGGCTTTGTTTTGACTGACTGACAGACAATGCACAGGCCAATCCACTGCAAGTAGAGACTCGAAATTCGGAGGATATTATGTTCGTCAAGATGGGTACCTAAGCGCGTACTATTTTTTTTAAATTAGCAACGTAAATGAAGTTGCAAGTGACAGCTAGTTGAGGAATAAACTCCATCTATCTATCTATCCTTCAAACAAAATGTTGTCTTTTCAAACGACTAAAAAAAAAAGGTTCTCAAATAGGTTTTTTTTAGATTTGTTACCTCTGAACATATGTTTAAAAACTGATGTGATTTTTTTTGTTTGAGTGATTATACTTTCAGATTGGTCGCATAGAAATTTCATGAGTCGGTTCAGTACTTTGGTTTTGAAATCAAAATACGTATATAGTAAAAATGACGTCATCCAGGTAAACAAAAACCCCTGTGACTATTCAGTGGTTTTTACGGTCACTAGAACCGTCCGATTGAAGTCGGTTGAAGTATGTTTTTGTAAAACCTTAATTATCCAATGGAACAACTAGAAACTACCCAATAGTAGGATCAAGTGGATGTATCTGATGATGACGTCCAAGTTCTGATGATGGATTTTGGTTGGTACCAGGTCCTGTGAAAGGCTTCGACGCGGTTATCGTATCCGATGTGCCGATGGGCTCGGGTTTATCTAGCAGCGCCTCCGTGGAGGTCGCGGTCTTCACGCTGCTTGAAGGCTTGGCCGGTATGGAGATTGAGTAAGAATAATTTCGTTTTTTTTTAATTAACTTTTTTTAGGTATTTTAATTAATCCGCTTACGTTATCAACAGCAAAAGCTTTTTAAAAGTGGATTATTTAAAAAAATCCTTAGATTAAATTAATATTTACGACACGGTTGGTCGATTCCCGCTTCAGGACAAACATTTGTGTAATAAACAACGATATTTGGCCTGAGTCTGGGTGTTTTCTACATATTCTATGTATGTATTTAGAAAAAAAGTATTTAAGTATTGTATCAGTTATCTGGTCCCATAGTACAATCTCTGCTTTGTTTGGGGCTAGATGGCGCTGTGTGAAGTGTCCAAAATATTTATTTATTTATATAATATATATTCTTTGTTATGGATATTCGCTCAGTAAAAGAGTTCTTATAAAATTTAAATAGTCGATTATTGGTAATAAACTCTGATTTCACTTTCTGATCTCCGAATTCATTGCAGCTTTAGTCAAAACTATGTAAGTTAAGTCAGTTCAGCGTCATCTCATTCCTAAGGCTAGATTTGAGGCGAAGCTCTGGGGCGAGGCTTGCCTTTACTAACGTATAACAAAAATCCTTCGTTTTTTGTCAATTTTCTCTTGAATAAGCTTAATTGTAGGTTGTGGATATAATAACATTTGAGAGAGAGAATAATATTTGAGAATAATACATTTTTGATCACTTACACGACACACTTTTTCTGTTAGTATCCTAGAAAATTTAAGCACATTGCTTTTTTTTGTATTTATTGCCAAAAAATTCGACAAAAATATGAATTTGTAAGTAATTGAATGTCATATGCCATTAGATACCTACCCCATCCAAATAATTACCAAGCCGAACGTTGCTTGAAATGAAATTGAATTTATTTGCTTAATCCTAGATCTATGTCTGTGGCCTCAATATACACAAGTATAGTAAAATAAAGAAACTTATAACTAATATAAATAATTATAACTTAAATAGGTTTACCTTTTCGTTTTTAGTGTCAGTTCAGTTATTGCTTCACTTAGTATCTAACATTCTGTAGATGAGATGTTTCTCCATATAGCCCCGTGGAGAAGGCAAAGCTATGCCAGAAGGCCGAGCACGAGTTCCCCGGCATGCCTTGCGGTATCATGGACCAGTACATCGTCACTATGGGCCGCAGGAACCACGCACTGCTCATAGATTGCAGGTGAGGTGTACACATCTGTCCTTTAGCTTTGCCGTGGCTGGGTTTATGTTTCTCCATAGAACCGTGGAGAAGGCAAAGCTATGCCAGAAGTCCGAGCACGAGTTCCCCGGCATGCCTTGCGGTATTATGGACCAGTACATCGTCACAATGGGCCGCAGGAACCACGCACTGCTCATAGACTGCAGGTGAGGTGTACACATCTGTCCTTTAGCTTGACCGTGGGTGAGTAAATGTTTCTCCATAGACCCGTGGAGAAGGCAAAGCTTTGCCAGAAGGCCGAGCATGAGTTCCCGGCATGCCTTGCGGTATTATGGACCAGTACATCGTCACTATGGGCCGCAGGAACCACGCTCTGCTCATAGACTGCAGGTGAGGTGTACAGATAATAGTAAAGTCATAATATAAAGCGGGCTGTCGGGCGCTCGTACAACTGTTACGAAAACAACACACAAGCGGCGAATCAGCTCGGTTTTAAACTAGTCTAAAAACCGCACTTAGTGGTACAGACAGCATCAAAAGTCGATGACCACATTCAGATTTTCAAAAGCGCTTCCCACCAAATTTTATACCTAAATGGCTCAGAATGACATGCGCTAGTATTGAATGAACATTAAAGTTCAAAATTAACTATACACCACATTGTCAAAAATATATTTTATGGTGTATAGCGATTTTGAAAATCTGAATTTGGTCATCGACTTTTGGTGCTGACCGTACTACTCGAATAGAAAAAAGTTTTTCTTGGTGCTACTCGTTATCGGAGTACCTATCTAGGTAGCTGCAACATAGAATAAGTACCTGATATCAAAGACGTATCGTCATTATGGTATTTTTGCTAAGCTAGGTTCCATACAAGACAATCCTTTCACAGTTAGAAAATAATAACTTTCATTGCTGTTTTACGAGCAATAACTTTCAACGCTGAAAGCTGTAGCGTGTCAAACCTAATTATGTTTCACCAAGGCATCTTGTTCATTGAACTGAACTATTATTATAGATAGATGAACACTTTAATGCACACCAAGAAGAACAAAACAGAGTAAAACAATAGAACAAGAAAACAAAAGCCTTAAGGTAGGTAGTACAAGGGGCGGCCTTATCGCTGTAAGCGATCTCTTCCAGGCAACCCGGCAAGGAAAGAATATAATTGGAGATGAGATAGACGGCGCACACTTAGTAAGTTACAAGGTTATATCTCCGTATTCTATTGCCAATTCATCATCATCATCATCAGCCCACTTTAGTCCACTGCTGGACGTAGGCCTCTCCCATAACGCGCCACTGAGCCCGGTCTTCGGCTCTCCGCATCCACTTTTTACCGGCTGCCTTTCGTAGGTCGTCGCTCCACCTGGCCGGAGGGCGCCCTACACTACGTTTGCCGATACGCGGTCTCCACTCAAGAACTCGCCTGCTCCAGCGGTTGTCGGTTCTCCATATTGCCAATTCGCTGAGCATTTATTCGTCAGGAAACCGGCATGTCATAGAAAAAAATATTGCGACTCTAGTCAAGCACCATACACACGAACTTATTTTTAAATTAGGTGCCCAAAAAGACGTTCTAGTATTTTTGGATTTATTTTTTCGTAAACCATTAGAGTCCTCTCTACCAAAACTAAATATGTTATTCAACGTTCGCAATAGGTCACTAGAAGCAAATCAAGTGCCGCTGGAAACGGGCTCTGCGGTGATCCTAGTGATCAACTCCAACGTGCGGCATCAGCTGACGGGCAGCGAGTACCCGCAGCGGCGGGCGCAGTGCCAGCGAGCGGCCGACGCACTGCACCTGCCGTCGCTGAGGAGCGCCCGTGCCGACCACCTGGCAGGTATCTGGAGAGTCGCTAGAGACAGGGGATCGACTCCAACGTGCGGCATCAGCGACGGGCAGCTAGTACAAGTCACTGGGAATGTTTAAAAAGCCGTGTGGGCCGAGTGGGAGGTGCCTTGACTTTCGATCTGAAGGTTGTGAGTTCGAACCTGGTCGTACAGGTATGGATTTTTCTATACAAAAATATATATGTGTGCATATAAATACGTGCTTAACGGTGAAGGAAACATTGTGAGGACACCGGCATGTCATGTAGACTACATTCGAGGCGCACTTGAAATCCTTTCACCACACTGGTTTGAAAGAACTAGTGATACGATAAGACGACTGGGAATGTTAATTAATTCAATCACCCACAATTTAATGCATATTGCTGGCGCATTTTCAGTTTTGAATAAAACTCGTTATTCTACCAATTCACTTTTTAAAACTCACTATTGAATACCAATGAAAAATGACAAATGGACTCAGCCAAATAGGCTGACGACCTCTGAGTATATTGAGAGGTCAAAATTACACGACGGTTACCGAACCGAGGATCGCAGGAATTACTATATATACCTATAATTAAATGGCGATTCAACCTTGTCTTGTCTGCATATTAAAATTTATCAAATGCTTTTGTAAACACGAATTCGTGATGTCTATGATGGTCTCAAACGTTTACAAAATTGGCGTCATTATCTGAAACTCTTTATATTTACTCAAAAGCTACGAATCAGCCCTTCTGTAAATCATTTAAAAATGATAGAAATATTTTTATAGTCATCTCTAGTGCCTACTTGCACCAAACTGTCAAAGCTCCTAAGCAATTACTTTCCTTGCTTGCCAGTTCTTAACGTCCAAATTCAGACCGTTAAGAACTGTCAACCGAGTTAAGTAATTGCTTAAAAACTTTGATAGTTTCGTGCAAGTCGGCATAGGTCTTCTATAAAGGTCTTTTGAAAAGCAAATACTTATGTATACTTATGTTCCTCAGATTTCAAAGAAATGCCTTCGTCTCGTTTTGACGACTGCAAATATAACTATAAAGCCGGAATAGAAAAATTTACGCCGAAGCGCAATAGAATAATAAAATCGATTTTTGTTATGTTACGAAGTTGCTTCGGGGCTACGAAAGCGTTACGAAGTCAAACTTTGAAAACACAACTTTTACTCCCATTACTATTTAAAAAATTATACTCATTCTCAATAGGTATAGGTAATAGGTTTTTTAAAACTCCTTATTCTAGAACAAACCTAGGTCTTAATTCTCCGTTTACCCGAATTTGTAACGAGTATAGTCATACATTACAATTATTGAATGATTTAGATCTGTTTGGTGACTCTATAAATGTATTTAGAAATAAACTAAGGAAACAATTTGTGTGACTCTAATTCATAAGTTGTGCTTTTATAATTTTTGTTTTGTCTAAGTATTCATTTATTTACTTTATTTTCTTTTGTATTTAGGTTAAGTTTTTAGAAGTATTTTTGTTTTAGCTGTTGTTTGTATGTGTTTGAGTGTTGTGCAAGCCTGTAACTGGTCCACATTTTAGATATTTATGTTTTTGAGTGTTGTGCAAGCCTGTAACTGGTACACATTTTAGATATTTATGTTTTTGAGTGTTGTGCAAGCCTGTAACTGGTCCACATTTTAGATATTTATGTTTTTGAGTGTTGTGCAAGCCTGTAACTGGTCCACATTTTAGATATTTATGTTTTTGAGTGTTGTGCAAGCCTGTAACTGGTACACATTTTAGATATTTATGTTTTTGAGTGTTGTGCAAGCCTGTAACTGGTACACATTTTAGATATTTATGTTTTTGAGTGTTGTGCAAGCCCGTAACTGGTCCACATTTTAGATATTTATGTTTTTGAGTGTTGTAACTAATGTGAATTGTGTGTGCTGTTGGCATTTGCCTTAATAAATAAATAAAATAAAATAAAAATAGGTATCAAAAATTGCTTTCATAAATAATAATATCCAAAGTGACACCCGCAACTTCGTTTGCGTTGCGAATTAACAAAATTCATTTCTACAGCACATTTAGACGAACATTATCCTCGAAATTTCAAGCCTCACGTCCACGGCCGACCAGTGGCGTTCGGCGCCCCCTAGGACCGAGCGCCCGTGTGCAACGCACACCCTGCCCTGCTCACGTCCAGATCGGATAGGCGGTGCATTGTCTATTAGTCAGTCAAGACTAAGCCTTTTATAGATATTGATTGATCGACCTAGCAAGATGCATTAGAAATGATTATAAAAACATTAAAAAATATGTTTTATTTCAGAGTTGAAAAGGCAGAACTGTGACGAGCTAGTGCTGATGAGAGCGAAACACGTGATAGAGGAGATCGCAAGAACGGAGGAGGTGGCCAGGAAACTGAAGGAGAAAGACTTGAAACGAGTAACACCCTGTTTAAATATTTTTAACCGACTTAAAAAAGAAGGAGATTCTCAATTCGGTTGTAGATTTTTCTTTTTAAGTTTGTTACCTGATCAGAGTCAAGAACTTCGTCACTTATCAACCGATTTGAAACTTCTTTTCAAAATCATTGATATAAATTCGGTTTAGTAATTTGGTTCTTAAAACGAAACAACTGAAAAATATGTGTAATTAAATTTGTATTTTGCTTCCCGTCGCTTGACAGTGGTGTTTACGGTCACTAAAATCCCAATTGAAGTCAGTATTATTTGTTGTTCAAAAGGTCTTATGTATCGCAAGATACCTGCTCCACTCGTCAATTTAAATCATCATTAAGCATTTCTTTAGTAATAAAAATTAAACAAGGTTTCACAATTACCAGCATAGCGTAAGTTTAATCTTGATGGCTCATTTCTTCCTTTAGAAATTTACTCTATGTACCTACTACCCTGCTGAGAATGAACGGGTTGAACGTCATTTATTAGGATATTATTATGGATAGACCGTAATATATCTCAAATAGGTACAATCCCCTCGGGGTACCTACATATGCCTCTAACAATAATAATATCTAAAGGTCAGTTTGTATTCGTAAGCGAAACTACGAATATTATCTTCGTCACTGAACTAGCTAAAAGTATGAAATATCTTCAACTTTGAATCGCTTTGTTTGCCTGGAGTATGCTAACAAAGCAGAAATGCGTACTTCTATGTGATACGAAGAACTGTATTCTTTGGATTCGTATGTCTTGCTAGAGTCCTATGTGAATGAATAAAGTAGATATTGAGTCTCGCGTCTATACACCGCAAATTTTTAATTACCTAAAAAAAAATTACACATAATCAGTTGCCGTTAGAACACAGATATGACAATTAAACTTGAAAAAATAAGTCGAATTTTTTGTCAAAATAAATTTGATAAGAATTTGATACCTACAACCGTTAGTCATTTTCCTCTGGATTTGCGTCAGGCGGTAGGTACTCATCATTGATAATAATTTTAAGTTTTATTCATCGTTTGGCAACTCATCATTGCCCAGCTCGAGCCAGCTCGCAAAAGCTCGGCTCGGGCGCCGCACTCACTCCGTTGTTGTCACTCTGTAATTTTGTAGATATCCAAAATTCTGACTGCACAGATACAACGTAGTACCTCTTCAGCATTATCCATAAAATTTTTCGTAAATAAAATATGTGGTGTATAACCGTACGTATGGTGACAGGTGGGCGAGCTGTTCTACCAATCGCACGAGTCCCTCAGCGCTCTGATGCAAGTTTCGTGCGCGGAGCTAGACCAGCTGGTGAACATCCTGCGCGGCGCGGCCGGGGTGTACGGCGCGCGCATGACGGGCGGCGGTTTCGGGGGCTGCGTCATCTCTCTGGTGAGAACTATTAGCTGATGCGGATATCGTGCGTGGAGGTGGACCAGCTGGTGAGCATCCTTCGCGGCGCGGCCGGGGTGGCGTCATCTCTCTGGTTAGAACTATTAGCTGATGCGGATGTCGTGCGTGGAGTTGGACCAGCTGGTGAGCATCCTGCGCGGCGCGGCCGGGGTGGCGTCATCTCTCTGGTTAGAACTATTAGCTGATGCGGATGTCGTGCGTGGAGTTGGACCAGCTGGTGAGCATCCTGCGCGGTGCGGCCGGGGTGGCGTCATCTCTCTGGTTAGAACTATTAGCTGATGCGGATGTCGTGCGTGGAGTTGGACCAGCTGGTGAGCATCCTGCGCGGCGCCGCCGGGGTGGCGTCATCTCTCTGGTGAGAACTATTAGCTGATGCGGATGTCGTGCGTGGAGGTGGACCAGCTGGTGAGCATCCTGCGCGGCGCGGCCGGGGTGGCGTCATCTCTCTGGTTAGAACTATTAGCTGATGCGGATGTCGTGCGTGGAGTTGGACCAGCTGGTGAGCATCCTGCGCGGCGCGGCCGGGGTGGCGTCATCTCTCTGGTTAGAACTATTAGCTGATGCGGATGTCGTGTGCGGAGCTGGATTATCATCATCATCATCAACCTATAGCAGTCTACTGCTGGATGTAGGTGACGACTGAGTGCTATCTTCGGCTCTTCTCATCCACCTTCCGCCAGCTATAGCGCGCAAATCATCGCTTCATCAGGCCAAAGGTCGTCCTACACTTGCCTAAACGCGGTCTTCACTCAAGAACACGTTAACCCCAACGGTTGTCGGTTCTTCGGCAGATATGAACGGCCCACTGCCACTTTTCTGATCGTTAGCAAAGATGGAACAACTGGTAAAAAATTAAAATTAAAATTCAAGAGATGTTGCAACGTACAAAACTGTCACACGTGGACTCAGAAACCGAACTAATTCCAGTAAAAGAATAAATGAATAATTCCGGGACATATTCAGAATACATATTTACTAAATATCTATATGTAAGTAGATCATCTTGCCATAAAAAGCCGTGTTGGCCGAGTGGGAGGTTTCTCGACTTTCGACCCGAAGGTCGTGAGTTCGAACCCGGTCGTACACCAATGGATTTTTCTGTTCAAAAAAGATCTATGTGTGCATTTAAAAACACGTGCTTAAAGGTGAAGGAAAACATCGTGAGGAAACCGGCATGTCGTAGAACATAATTTTCGAAAACATGTGTCAAGTGCACGAAAGTGCCTCATCGAGTGGCACTTGAAATCCTTTCACCACACTGGTTCGAAAGAATTCGTGACACGATAAGAAGAAGAATCTTTATGCCATTATTAATTTTAATTGATTTACCAGAAACTTATTTAACTTGTTTACAGATTGAAAAGGCCGAGGTGGAAAATGTGAAAAAGCTTATTTTGGCGCAGTACAAGGGAGATCCGGTGTTCTTTGTGAGTCAGCCCAGCGATGGCGCTCGGTTACTGTCCCAATAAATTGATTTACAAAGCAATTTATGTTTAACTACCTGATGCCTAAGGGCTTCGCCTACGTAGAAACGGAATAATAAGTAATCTATTCCCTTTCCCGTCATTCCTATAAAAAACATGTTTTATTGTTATCTCTATTTATTAACGACTTGCTATTTAGCGTCAAAACTCCGCCATTTAATTTTTTTCTTTTAAAAACCCATCTAAGGACACTCGGTTTATTGAGACAAATCTACCTAAGGATACCTAAATTGTCAAAATCTATCCAGCCGTTTGGAAGACACGAGGTAACAAAGAAATTCACAAACATACAAACATTCATACATACAAGATACGCGCGAAAATCATAACCTTTCCTTGGCAGTCGGGTAAAAATGAGTTAAAAACTCAACAATAGTAAGGAAAAAATAAGAAACAAAAGTTACTCGAGTTCGAAAAAGTTGCGAATATCAAAAATTTCTATCTTATTCGAGGAAACGTGGTTATTTCACCCCAAGGGTTTGAAGTTACAGTCAAGAATAATAACAAACAAAATACAAACTCGTGTCACGGGCTCGTATCAAAAACAAAACATTCAGACTTCCAAACCGAATAAGTGAAGATTTACTTGTTCGTTTCATTATATAGGTACGGGCAAATACGGGTCTTTATTGCGCTCTCTATATTTATTTATCCTCTAACTACCTATATTTAAGATCCGTAATAATCTATGTGTACCTAACAATCACGAAATTCTACGAAAAACTATTGTTTCCTGAGAGTAAAAATCAGTTTTTCTGGAATCGCGCAGAAAAAACCTTTTTTGGAAATCAATTTCGCAATTAAATAGACAGGCAGAAACTATCCAATACTTGATGTCACAGAAGTATTAAAGTACAGAATCACAATGTGGTAGATTGAAAATGCCACAATAAAAAAAGAAGCCACATTGGCTAACTTCTAGCACATTTTGGTCCGAATTTTCGAAAAAGAGAAGTAGCTAACAGGGCTAGATAAATATTATATGTTAAAACTACTAGGCTTTTTTATTGGTAATAAAACTACATCGTAAAACGTAACAAAGATTATTTGAAAATGGAGATATTTCATTTTTATTGACAAGGTGTCTGAAATTTTCTGGTCCTGTCTTACAACTCCATTTCGGTTTGATACTGGTATATTCTTGGTGTTATATATGAACACCGTTATTCATCTATGATTGATGTTTATTTAACTTCTCCACCTCTAGACGAAGCGACGACGTATTTCGGTTTTCAAGGTTCGAACTACGTCACGTAGGCTGGGTATACGTATGAAAACGCAGACGTAGTGGGCCCTTCTCATACTATCATTGCGTAGCCGGCCTCGGCTGTAGCTTTTTTTACCCGACTGCGAAGAAAGAGGGTTATTGCCTAATGCAAACAAACTTAGAG
Organism: Lobophora halterata; assembly: GCA_932526365.1. Lineage (NCBI taxonomy): Eukaryota > Metazoa > Arthropoda > Insecta > Lepidoptera > Geometridae > Lobophora > Lobophora halterata. Next base: position 9,822,143 of record OW052012.1, read on the forward strand.
TGAATTTTAGGGTTCCTAGTCCTACAATCAATAAATCTATCATTCGTCATGTTTATCCCTTCGTCCTATGGGTTCCCGTCGAGTAACACCCAAACGAGTAACAGTGTTACCTACCTACTCGTATTCATATGTTACTGGCATGTTATTCAGAGACTAAATGGTATATTAATGAAATAAAACATTTTTTTTATTATGAATAGACAAGCATTTGACCACTACCTCACCTGATGGTAAGTGATAGTGGTCGTAGATGGATCACGCTTGGCTAGTATGAACATATTCTCTCTAGTCTTGAAGATTATAGTGGTCCGGAAATACAGACGCCGCTAGCGAGTTCCACTCCTTGATTGTGCTCATGATAAAGGTTGATACAAAACGTCTGGTTCGAGCTATTGGGATGTCAAATAGCATCATTACAAAGAAATATAATAAATTACTAGTTCTTTGTGCGCCGGACTTGCTTCTTTCCACTCAATCAGCCCTTACCAATTGAGTTGTCAGTAGTTCCGAAAAAGTTAGGTAGAAATTCTATACATACATGCTTAGGCCATGTATGCCGAAGAACCGACAACGGCTGGAGCAGGCGGGTTCTCGAGTGGAGACCGCGTAGCGGCAAACTTAGTGTTGGGCGCCCTCCGAACACTTCGACGAACTATAAAGGCAGCCGGTAAAAAGTGGACGCGGAGAGCCGAAGACCGGGCTCAGTGGCGGAAAATGGGAGAGGCCGTCCTGCAGTGGACTAATGAGGGCTGATGATGATGATGATGCTTATGCATGATTCGCCTATAATGGTCCCACTGCAGAAACTCAGCCTCAACATTCGCCATAGCTGAGAGTAGGCTCTCAGCTATGGCGAATGGGTTTGTACCATTATGCCCCACGCGGAACTAACATGCGGATTGGTGGTTGTCACATGCCAAGCAAGATTTTGTTTCTTATTTTTCTATGATTTTGAACTGTCTGCCTATTGGTGACAGGGGGACAGATAGAACTTTCTTGTCCCATCTGACACACTAGGGTGACAAAGCATGGTGACAGATCGGTATAATTAGATTTCTTCACGGTGTGAGAAGGTTGTGTGCACACCATTTTATCTCTCTTATGTATTTTTCATAAAAAATCTTTAGACGTTTTCGCAAATATCGCAATTTAATGTTAAATTTTCAGCCCCGTTTTTATGTCAAAGCACATCATCCCACAGGAGAGTAACACAGCGACAAATGATTTTGCAGCAACTTTAATTTATTTGCATTATTTTACGGTCATCGTCACTCTACCTACGACATAGTCATGGTACAAATACAGAAGTTAGCTGTTTCAGAAAATATGTTACGCGTGCGTGGAATCAGCTTTATTACCTATAATACTGACCAACCTTAATGCCATTATGAAGGTTCTAAAATAAAATTTACAGTATTAATTCGTAAATTAAGTTAACTGGGAGTTTATTTATTTCATTATACAAATGAGAAGCGATAAGCCTCCATATTTAGTAGGCTTTTACAGAAAGTTATACAAAAGGGTAACTAGCTTTATGAAAACTGAAAACCCGACTGCGAAAATATTGTGCATTGATTGCCAATTCATTATTCCAAATTATAAAATATGACTTGTGTATATTTTTGTAAGTAATCTCCTTTTATCTTCCTTCATTTTGATACCCAACCACAAAAAAACATCTAAGGACACTCGGGTTATTGAGACGAATCTAATGATACCTTTATTGTCAAAATCCATTCAGCTGTTTGGAAGATATTAGTAGGTAATTTACATACATTCATACAAATATACTACAAGGAACGCGCGAAAAACAAACCTTTCCTTGGCAATCGGGTAAAAGCGTAGTGACGCAGACCAACGTTTTTAAGGAGTAGCATACACTGTGTACCATGCCTACGCCACGCGCCGTTATCAGTCAGGGCCATAAAATACCGTAGAGATGGGATTTCATCAATTCAGCTTCCAAGGATTGTTGTTCAGCTCTTCAGTCTGTCGGGAGCCAGCGCGCCGGACGCACGTAACGGGCGGGCGCCACTTTGCCAAGTTCGTGCAAACAGTGGATGTTATTACTGAGTGAAGGATTTGTTTATCAAAGTGTTCGTATCTGGGAAAACAACTTTGAATTTAATGAGTAGGAACTAGAGGTGCATAATTTGTGCAAAGGTTTATTGTGTTACGATAGAGGGTGAGTAGATAAACGGAATGATATGGCTTAAAAAAATTTACAGGTACCTCATTTTCTACAAAATTTAAAATATGGCTACTTGAAAAATGTTTCTATTCAGTTAACGATTTTTTAACGACAGGGTCACGAAGGGACATAATAGTAGATTATACACTTAGGGGATAAAGCAGTGTCTTATGTCGCGGGTGGCATATTGAACCCTGAGCTAACGAGGGACTCAGTTAACTCCTGAGCGAAGCGAGGGAGTTATGTAGAGTCCTGAGTGACGCGAGGGGTTCAAGCTGCCCAAGACAAAGACAGGCTTTATCCCAGAGGAGCATACTCTACTTTTCACACTTTTTGCGAGGCAATAAAAATCCAGGGATCCGAACTCAGCAGCCAAGATTTTTTTTATGATTGTCCAGTTCGATTTTAGAACAAACCTTTTTACAATGCCATATGGGCGTTCTTTTACTTAGAGATTTCCACGAGTTTCAACACGAATTTGACGTTCCAAATTCTAATCACATTACCTCCCTTGGTAGGTAATGCTTTGCTTTACCTTGATGATAGCATGATATGTAATTGGATATTGTCGAGAAGGTGGTGTGAAAAATTAATTTGTATAAATTGATAGTGACAATAATTAAAGTATCTTTTCTATTAAATAATTGTATAATAATATGACAAAATTTTGCACGCCTAAAACTAAAGGTAGAACGAAGAACATACATAGGACACCAATTTATTTAAGACCATTATAATGTACTTGTATTTTGGCAAATTTATAATATTTTTATCTCCACACTGATCGTCTAATCTATGGACTCTACCGCTCGGTTATGTAACACTCTTTTAGGTAAAGTCAGCTCGAGCCGCCTTGATGATAAAGATAAAGATAAAGATAAAAAAAAAAAACATTTATTTCTTGTAGGTCTTCTTATAGTACATACAAAGACAGGTAACAATTTTAAGTATAAAATGAATAGACTAAAAGTATACCTAAATTAAATTATATTAAAAGTGAAAAACTGTTTTAACTATTGTATGTATACATGTACTTTGTAATATTCATTGAAAAGACCCGAATTAGAAGAATCTTTGAGTACCTCGTTCTAAGTTTAATACTTGTAAGTAGAGACGAGGGATTCGCTGCTTCAGCTAGCTTCAGGTATTACAGTAATAATTGAGTTTGATTTTTGATTTTCTTAATGAGATTAATCATAGAGCACTGTCAAGAATACTGTTTGCATAAAAATATAATAAAAGAAATAAAATCTTCAATAACAAAGGAGAGACTTTGATCTTAAAAAATAATGAAACAACAAATATTAAAAATTATAAATTAAAAAAAAAAAAATGTAGATAGTATGCGATATTCATACATAGGTATATACCTATATATATTTTACCTACTGCCTTTTGTGTGTGTGTATTGGTGTATATGTATGGATGCGTGGGGTGTTTAGGTGTGTGTGTGTGTGTGTGTGTGTGTGTGTGGTGTAGAGTGAAGTTATTTATTTATAATGTATATACATACGTGCGTACCAAACTCTTAGAGGAAATATAAACAAAATTTATAAGGTAAAGTAAATTAGAATATTGTTCAGTAGAGATGAGTAGTATAGGTTTCTTGTTATTTCTAATGGTTAGAGTTTTATTTTATGATTTGAATAAGTTGCTCTGTTTGTGCGTAGTTTAAAGTTTGTAAATATTTGTAGGTTTTTGTTTTACATTCATTTAGGGAGATGTTATTTAATGTACTTGCGAGGTTTTTGTTAATTCTATTGTAAAGAAAAGGTGCGAGAAAACTGTTGTGTTTATGCGCAAATGATGTTTTACATTGGATTGTTAGAAAGCGCATGTCTTGGCGTCTTTTGTGGCTATGTTTTTCTAATGGTTTTTTACAGTGTTGCTTTAAAACTGTCTGTTGTATAAATATTTGTCTTACGGTAAGTATATGACATTCTTTATAGAGCTGGGTGGTTGGATGTCGGTATGGTTTAGAATAAGCTACTTTAAGCACTGCTCTTTGCGCTCTTTCCAAAGGCAGCAAGTGAGTTTTGGCTGCGCCTCCCCATGTAGTAATGCAGTACAAGATTAAGGTCTGACATAGGGAGTAATAAATGATTTTTAATTGGGCGTCGTTTGCCGCATGTCGTATATTTTTGAAAACATATATGAGCTTTCGTACTCTCGCAGTCAAAAGATTTATGTGAGGTAAATAGGTCATTTTAGCGTCAATAGTAATACCTAGGTATTTAATGGTGTTACAACTTTCTAATAACGGACAGTTGCAGGGTAGAGTTGTAGAGTTTATACACGTATTATCATTGTGTGACTTAATACAAAGGTTTGCTAGATTTGAGCTATTGATCTTTCGTAATGCAAATGTTATATATTTTGTTTTAGAGGCGTTTAATGTTAAACTATTTTGACGTAAGCAGTTTGCGACAATATCAAAACCCTCTTGTGCAACGCTATGAACTTTCGACCAGTTTTCTTCTCTATATAGTAGGACAGTGTCATCTGCAAACGCGATAAGTTTACCATGTGGTATATTAAGATGGCATATTTGGTTTATGTAGGCTAAAAAAAGTGTTGGGCCAAGAATACTACCTTGTGGGATACCGTAATTTGTCGTAGGTAGTTCGCCACTGGTAATATTGGCAACTTTAACACACTGTTTTCTATTTTTTAGGTAACTCCGCATTAATTCCAGTTGCCCACCACGGATTCCCAGTCTTTCTAGCTTCTCAAGCAGCTTTGGAATTGATACTGTATCGAAGGCTTTTGCGAGATCAAGGAATATAGCCAAACATTTACAACCTTTATCCAAGGACTCCGTGATGAATTTATCTAACTCAGATACTGCATCAGCTGTTGATTTTCCTTTTCTGAAGCCGTACTGGTTCTCTGCAATAAGGTTATATTTTTCGAAGTATTTAACCAGTCTGTTATTGATCGCTCTTTCGAGTATCTTAGACAAAGCCGATAAGATGGAGATTGGCCTATAATTTTCTACACAAAGTTTATCACCATTTTTATAGATGGGGAGAATTACAGATTTTTTAAAGAGTCTGGAAAAACAGACGTTTTAAAGCTCAAATTACATATATGAGTTATCGGAGATACTAAAATTTGTTTGTTTTCTTTTAAAACTCTCGCTGGAATGTTGTCCCAGCCTGTCGAGCAATCCGATTTGAGTGAAGTTATAATTGTTCCTATTTCCGCTTCGTCAGTATCAAGAAGTACAAAAGAGTTGTGTAAGTGGCTGCTGCCGATCTCAGAGTATGTCTGCTTCTGCTCTACAGTCGGGATCTTTTCAGCAAGAGTCTTTCCTACATTTACAAAATATTCATTTATTGAGTGTACTTTTGCTATTGGGTCGTTATGCTTAATAAGGTCTGTGGGTAGAGCCTTTTTAGGTTTATAATTTGTTATTAAATTTATTGCCTGCCAAGTTTTTTTTATGTTTCTATCTGCGTTTTCTAAGAGATTTTTCTCGTAGCTCCTTTTTAGTTTTCGAAGTAGAGTAGTACAGAAATTCCTATACCTTTTGTAGGATATTTTAAGATTCTCATCTTCCGGAGTCTTTCGTAGTCTTGCGTGTAGTCTATCTCGGTGTCGCATGCAGCGTATTAAGCCTGGTGTAACCCATGGCTTTATAGGTGTTTTACGACGAGAGCATTTTGTAATTTTAGAGTTCTTTATTACTACCTCGTTTAGGATTTCCACAAACGTGTTTGTGGCTGTATTTACATCCTCCGCACACAAAACTTTGGAAAAATTTGTCGTTAAAAGATCCTGGGAAATAGCGTTAAAATCAATTTTCCGGGTAATGGATTCATTTGGTTTTGTATGTGTAGTATGTAAAGATAACAATATGCAATCATGATCGGTGATACTGCTTTCTATGACGACAGTCAGGGCTTGTCGATTTGTTTTGAGAAATACGTGGTCCAGGCAACTTGAAATTCTAGTAGGATAGGTATGTGTTGGTAGGAGCCCATGGTATGCTAGTAAATCTAAATATTCAGGCGCATTTTTATCGGTAGAGTCACTGCATATATTAATGTTAATGTCTCCTGTAATAATTAAATGCCTAAAATTGGAAAGTGATGTGAGTAATGAGTCAATTGATTTTATGAATTTATCTATGTTTTTAAATGAGGGAGAGCGGTATAGCGAGATGAGAGCAGTAGAGTTCTCAAGCTCAGTGACCAAGCAGTTTGCTTCACAGAAAGAAGGTTCGTATGAATGCCCTTTTATATCGTGTCTTATGTATACAACCACACCATCGTTTTGAGAAAGGTTGTTTTTTGTAGAGTGAACTTCAAAACCTTCAATCCGCGGAAGAGGACTGTTTTTTGATAGCCAACATTCTGAAAATACCATAATGTGAGGTTCGACTTGCATGCGATTTACCAAAAGAGAGAAATCATCTATATTTCGAGTTATGCTTCTTATGTTTTGATGAGTTATTATGAGCTGCCTTTTTGACTTTGGTAAAACTGATAAACAGTTTTCGGCATTGCATTTAATTGCCTTTGACACTTTCACATTATCTATATCATGACCTAGATCTATTATGCTACTACTCATATTTTTTGTTTAGAATTTCATGAGTGTCTAAAGCACTCAATTTCATATTTGTTTTAGGCGTAGTATAGATATATGATAATGCTGAGTGTCGACAGCAGTGTAAGGCTAGTTGCAAGACTATGATAGAGATGGAGACAGGCAATGTATAGTTTGATGTACAGCAGAGTTGTAGCGTTGAGAATATGTAGAGTGTGTGCTGTGGTGAAAATAAAACTTGTATGATGTAAAAGGCAGTATAACAGTAGTTGTATATATCTATTGAAATTGAAAAAAAGCAAAATTTAAAGATAAGCTTAGTATCTAAGTAAAAAAAGACGTAGCGTTCTAAGATAATTTTCAAGCTTTCTGTTAGTCATGCATTCAACTTTTCATCCTTAAGTTGTTCTTCATTTGTAATTCGGACACCTTTTGTTCCCTCTTGTTTTCGCAGATATATTATGCCATCACTTATCCAGCAGTATGAGAACTCGTTCTTTCTCGCAAACTCGCGGGCTTTGTAAAATAAGGTTTTAGCCTTATAGGTAAGGTGCTCGTTTATAAAGATGGGCTTTGATGGGCCCTCAATCGATAGGTGAGACGTGCATAACTTATCACGAGGTGAGTTCGTATTGAATTTTTTGTGCTCATTCATTAATTTCTTTTTAAGTTCGGTTGTTGCGAACTCAACGAGTATCGGCCTAAGTGTGTTTGGTAGGCTAGGTAGTCTGCGAACTTCTCGGATCTCGTGTGATTCCACTTTAATTTTCAAAGTTTCAAAGACTTTGTTTACCAAGTGCTTCAGCTCGTCATTGGTCTCCTTGGATTTCGAAGGGCTATTCTTAATCTCAACTTTGCAGGCAGAAGCCTGTCTATTCATTTCCTCAATTTGATTTTCCAGTTGTTTGACTTTAATGCAGGTTGCATCTTGGGTTTTAGATAGTTCACATGCTTTTAAAGACACTGAACAGCACTGAGTTGTGAGTTGTTCGATAGCAATCTCTATTTCGCAGTTGTTTTGTTTAATTTCTTTCAATTCTTTTCGCACTTCACTCACCTCTGAATGAAGTTGCATGAACTTCGCGTCTTGGTTTCGTTGAAAGTCTATGAACTGCTTGGAAATATGTTCAGTTATATCGTCCTTGAACTTTGTCAAAGTCATTATCATGCTGTGATCCGGGCTGCGCTTCCTTTTAAAAGGTCTGTTTGAAATATTTGTATCTGAGTCGGTGTCTGATCGACTAGAGCCCGGCATAGCAACATTTTTGGCCTTTGCGGACGATGTTTTTGATTCCATTTCAATCAATACGTTACTAGGAGTACCAAAAAGAGGCGAGCGCGGTGTAAGCTGGGAGCGTTGCATTACTTGATAATGTTTTCAACAATTTTAATAAGTGCTTCTAAGCAGAGTATGTAGGCGCAGTTTAGGATAGAAGAAGAAGAAAGCGGAGGATTTTAAAGCGCTGCGGTTGCTATGTGTTTAGTGCTTGCAACAACGTAGCGTAGCGTAAGTTTTCTCTCGCCACAGCGAAGCGACCGTTGCATGCGTCGCGAGGTAGCGCAGTGAGTCATCCGCTCTCAGCACTGGTGGGGTCCGGTTTCTCACGTCACCACGCGCTTGACCAATAGAAAGTAATTTCGACTCACGTGGTTTGTGTGCGTGCGCGCCGAACAGCTATCTATCTTACTCCAGGGGTGGAGCTTCGTCGTTTGTTGTCCGTAAGAGTAAACGAGAATTTGTGTCCGCCAATCACAGCTATTTAAGCAATGGAAACTGATACACGTCTACACTCAATGAGCTGCCGAAGCAGAATGGTGATGAAGTTTTCACTTCTGTCATGTGGTCATAAGCACACGCCTTTTTTTTGTTAAATAAATTATGTCTATCATTTGTGCGCTATTAGTACAAGTCATTAGGCCTAGTCAAAAAAAAAATGGCCCGAAATTTGCCGCCCTCTAAAATCTGCCGCCCTAGGCTCCAAGATTTACCAATCTCTTTCAGCCTATTGGTAAATCCACCACTGATAAAAAATCGGTTTCCTCTCTGGCATTAATTTGCACCCTATAATGACGAAGGTCAGTCAGTATTAAATAATCAATCAATATCCTTGATTTTGTGAGTTTGCCTTCATCCCTTTTCCCTAGAGCCTATAATTTGATTTGTATCCAAATTACAATTTTGGAGCGTTCAAGAATAAATAAATAAATATTTCGGACATTTCACACAATGCCATCTAGCCCCAAACTATGGTACATAATATTAAAAGATAAAGATAAAAGATAAAATGTTTTATTTCTAAAAAGGTCTTACAATAAGGTACATAGCTTAATAATATATAACTAAGAAAATAAAAAAGAAATACAATAAATGATAAAATTAAAGGCAAACAATTTGAAAAGAGAAGGAGTAATCTAGCTTTTATACTTGTAATTTAATATAAATAAAAATATATAAATAAAAATATGCACGACCTGTACTATACAAAACTTAAAAAATATTACTTATTCTTTGCCCAAACTAAGCAGAGCTTGTACTATGGGAACCAGATGGAAGGTAGAATACTTAAATACTTTTTTTTTGTAAATACATACATATATTACATAGATGTTCATCACACAAATGTTTGTCCTGAAGCGGGAATCGAACCCGCGACACCAGAATGAATAATGTCATCATAGCCAAGCGTGTTTTATCTTCGACCACACCAATCGCTTAGATAGATAGATTATTGACCTGTAATTGTATTTAGCAACAAAATGTTTATCTGATGAGAAAGTAATCAAAAGCTTGTCTTTTTCGACATAAAAAATATCTAATAATTTTAACCCGACTGCCACAAGTAAGCATTCTAATTGAGAAGTCAATTTGTCTGAAGCGATTTTTCACGATTCTCATTTAGTCGTCGGAAAAACCTTATTTCTAAAGTTTTCGAGGTGGTAGAGGATAAGTAGGAGAATCTTTTAGACACACACGCATCGCCTATCTTACAAGTCATGTGAGCTTATCACTTTTCCATTATAAAGCTTGTTCATTCTGGTCTTCTTCATATCGTGTCACTAGTTCTTTCGAAACAGTGTGGTGAAAGGATTTCAAGTGCGCCTCGAAGAAGCTCCTTTCGTGCGTGTTAAAACATGTTTTTCGAACTTTGTAGGTTTTGTGACGTGCCGGTTTCTTCACGATGTTTTCCTTCACCGTTTAGCACGTGTTGTAATGCACACATAGATTTTTTGTACAGATAAATCCATTGGTGTACGGCCGGGCTTAAACCCACGACCTTCAAATGGAAAGTCGAGGTGCCTCCCAAGTCCCACTAGGCCAACACAGCTTATATGTGTTCATTGTGGTGGTATTATTATTCATTGAAAACGGATGAAGTGCAATATTTACGAAACGCATCAATCTTTCGAATGCGGCAGCTTATTATAGCGATGTTGTGTGGAGAGGATCGAGGGAGGCACTCTTTCACTCGTCTCTTCACAGAGGCAATAGGATAGACAATAGGATGGAGGATTAATTAAAACCCTCTTGCGGGATGGTCGGAAGGTTGGCAAACGATCGCAATAATATTTGAAGAGTAAAATAAGGTCAGAGTAAGTAGTATCTTTCTGTCTAAAAATACCCGGCCTTCCAAATGCCTTTATTTAGACTCATTGCGGAAATAAAGGACCTTGCATCTCTATAATATCTTTATTAAGAATCCGTCTTATTCACATGAAGACTCGTGATAAACAAATTCAATCATAGCATCAATCATTAATCAATATTATATTGTGTTAGTTACACTATACATTTTAATTCAATTTTACTCCATTTTTTTCCAATTTTATTTTATTTTTAATCAATTTAATTTATTTTAATTCAATTTGTTTTAGTTTAATTGGTTATTAATTGGTGTAATCTTATAATGTGTATGTGAAATATGGATCTTGTAATCCGAAATAAAATATTTTTATTTATTTATACAAACAAACACAAACAAACATTCACACACTCACACCCCTGCACTAGGATTCCCTTTGTCGCAGGTGGCATGGACACATACAAGACATCACAACATCCAAGACCCGAGAACAAACATTTGTGTTCGTCACACAAATATTTGCCCCGGCCGGGGATCGAACCCGGAACACCAAGCTTCGTAGACAGGGTCACTACCAACTAAGCCACGGTGTCGTCAGAACATACAATTCATATACAACTCACAAGCGTACTTTTCCTTTGTTTGTGATTTTGCCCCACACGGTTCCACTGAATGCAACGAGACATCAAATTAGTGCTCTTGAAAAATGCGGCGACAGTCAACAATCAATGCTCAATTATTTTTAGGGATCCGTGCAGTGCAGTAAAGGGGATTTCTTCCTGGAGATTTTTTTCCGGGCATCCTCACTAGGGGATGGCTAGTGGGGATTTCGTGAATAAGCTAAGTTCAGTCTCTCCCTTTTTTTCGAGTGTTTGTATGTACAAACGGCTCTATAATGGTCTTTACACCCAGCTTACGTTTATGTGTTCTTCTGTGATCAAACCACTCACACAAACACATCATGTGTGTGTGAGTAAACTACTGAATATGATTAATCGAGGCTTCTGTCGATTGGGACCACTGGGTATTGAGACCACCGGATAACATTTTTGAATCCGTCGATTGGGACCACTGAAGATAACCCATAATATAAACTACAAGTGGTTTAATCGCAGGAGAATACTGGCCTAAGCTGGGTGTAAATACAATTACAGATCCGTCCCTACATATGTTTGTATCATGTCTGTCTCTATGTGGCACCCTGCTGGCTAAACGGGCGAACGGATTTTGATAAATAAAGTGTCGTTGAACTTGTCTAGGTCAATCGAGTGTTATAGGCCACCCTAAAAGTAAAACAGCCCAAAATGGCGGCTGTAAGCCAGCAATATATAATCAAGAATAATCAAGGTTTTACAAACCATCGCGCGAACGCGCGACGCGACGTATGCCAATTGGGACGCCTATTTGACGTTAGTACGTTTGATCGCGGATTCGCGCGAACTTGCGATGGTCGCGTGATCGCGTTCTATTAGGACAACGCCTAGTGACCGTAGACACCACTTCGTTTCGACACGCAATTTCGTTTACTTGGATGACGTAATTTTTTCAGTTATATTGATTTGAAAACCAAAGTACTGAACCGATTTTCGTTAATGATCTATGGGACCAATCTGGATGTAGGCATATCCATTAAATTAAAAAAAGTTTTTTTCAAATCGGTTTATAAATAACAAATTTCTGAAGTAACAAATATTTTTTTTTTTAAATGAACCGATTGGAGAACCTCCTTCTTTTTTGAATTCAGTTGAAAAGTATCGAAAACCATTAAACACTTGATGAATTTCTGGTATCTTAAAATTCATTTTTGTCATAGGAAATTAAAGTGTTAAAAAATCAAAATAATATTTCGGCAGTCGGATTTTCAGAGTGAGGTTTTTTTAGGTACTCGGTCTTTTTTACACACGGGTGAATCTAGACTCGTCAGTCTAGATTAAAAGAAAGAGTTCCATTCACGTCTGAATAGAGGTCTAAGAGTAGTAGCCAAAAGATGCTGACTAAGCAAAGTGAGTAAAAGTGCCCGTCATGGATATTTCACACACTGTTACTGGAAAGTCATACCTACTAACTACGTATCTACTTAGTACTTACCATCGTTTGCCTTTAGTTAATTTTGGACTAAGTTAATGTTGGATGATCATAATGATAAAACGATTCTGATGACTAGATCACACGTACCGAGTGGCCGAGCAACATTTTACTGGCCGAGACAGTGAAAGGCTACGTCACTCGCTCAGCCGAGCACCCGGCGCTATGTTTATGCGTACCGAGTACTCGGCCGAGAGCACTGTCTCGGCCGATTACCTACTCGCATACGCTAATACTCGTATGTGTAAAAGTCAGAAAGTAAGTAATTTTTTTCTTAAAACTGCTGAACTATCATGAATAAATGTTTTTTTTTAGCGAATATATATTTATTTTAATTTACTTATTCAAAAGATTATAAGTAAGTCAAATTCATAATTTAAATGACATGAATTAATAATAAACCGCCCGAGATACACAAGCATAGTTTTTCAAGCCAGGATAGCAAGCAAGTAGTAGCTTTGGCTTCGGGTAAACAGAACTAGCTTGATTTTCACTAATTTACTAGCCTAGGAGTGAAGCTAGTTTTGTTAACACGAAGCTAGAGCTGATAGCTAACTACCACTATCTTGCTATCCTGGCTAGATAAACTAGCCTCGTGTATCTTGGGCATAAAAGTCAGAATGCAAGTCATATTTTCCTACGAACTGCTAAGCCCTTTTTTGCACTGACTCGTGCTATAAGTTTTTTAATAAAAGATAATTGATCTAAGTATTTTCGTTGAGTGATTGGAACTTCGCTTGATTCGTTTGCTCGCAATCGATTCGCAGTATTTAATCGTTTTAATTGTAATCGGGGTACATACCCTTCCAGAGGTCGTTGTTTTGTGTGCTACAGAACTCTATTTGGCCAAGAAGATCAAATAAGGAGTTTTAATCAATATGAGACCCAATATCATATAAACGACGATTTAAAAGCATATTCTCATTATAGATGATAATATAATAGCATATTCTCAAGATATTCTATTCATGAGTTGCTCAAAATGTAGAGTACTTACTGTATTATGGTCCAATTTACTAGTTTTCCTTCGACATGACACTCGTATATACTGTAGCGGCCGCGCGCGACAGCTATAAAATGTATGAAAACTGACGGACGCCACTGGTAGCTTTAGTCGGCGACCCGTTTGCGGTTGCACTAATTGTTTAACTAGTTTCGAATACTCAACCTTATCTATGCATATCAAACTAAATAAATACCACTTGCTCTCCTTTTTTACCCGACTGCTGAACTGGAAGGGTTATGTATTTCGCGCGTAGGTATATCTTTTATGTAGGTATGTATTCATGTAAATATCTATGTAACCTCGTATCTTCAAAACGGCTGGATGGATTTTGACGATTATGATATCATTAGGTTCGTCTCAATAACCCAAGTTTCCTTAGATAGGTATTTTTTAAAAAATGAACTTAATCAAAAGGTTTTAATAAAATATATATAAATTGGAATAATTAATTGGCAATCAACGTATAATGTTTTGGCAGTTGGGTTTTCAGTTTTTATAAACTTAATGCTTGTTTCAGATACTGAACGAATCTATAAAATCACCATCAATAATGTGAACTACCATGGCGCTGACAACACTCATTTGCGTGATCCTCATCGTAACGAAAACCATCTCTAAACCCACCGAAAGTAACACGTTCATCAACAAAATGGACGATAAAGCGGAAGCCATGTTCTATAACGACTCAAACAGAGCTAAAACCATTGATAAGAATAAAATAGATAAGAACAAATGCGAGACAAATGCATCTTTTCACGAAGATGTAGTTGTCGATCCAGATGTAGTATACTTGAACAACATCAGTTCGATTGAGACTACGAACCTCATTGGAGGGAACTGGTCAGTGGAAGATGTGGAGGTGGATGGACTGGATCTGTACGAGGTGGTGGGGAGGCAGTGCGGGGGGAGTGAGGTTTGCTCCAGCATGAGGGAACGCTGGAAGAGAAATGAAACCATCATGATCGGTTTTCTGGGAGCATATCGTCGGAGTCAGGTAGGTTCAATATTTTCTACGATTTATTCACTCAACGCCATCTAGCCTCGAACTAAGCAGAGCTTGTACTATGAGAACCTGACAACTAATAGAATACTTACTTAAAAATACTTACACTTAACATAGAATACACCCAGACTCAGAAAAAATCTTCACACATATGTTTGTCCTGAAGCGGGAATCGAACCCGCGACACTGGCGTGGCAGTCCAATACACTTGCCACTCGATCAATCGTGTCTTCAGATTACAATGTTGTTTAGTATTCTTAGTGGGTAAAATACATATTTTTTTGGTAAATTTTCTCATTGCCATATAAAGCAGGTAGGTACCTATTTATCTTTCGTAATTTTTTAATTAAGAATTGGACCTTTGGTAACATGAAAATGCTGTAAAATATTAAGTTCCCAAAGGGAAAGTTATATTATTTGGCATAGATACATAAAAGGCACTTAGAGGGAATATTTCGCTAATAAACTCAACACAGATTTTTAAAAATTATATAGGTACTCAGATAGAAATAATTTTTTCCCAATTTTGCCCTAACATTTTATGAGGTCCATTTCGGTAGTGGTCTGTGCTAACTCATTTATGTTGGTAAATTTAGAATGTTGCGACACGTGTAAAATTGCACGTGGTTGCCTATGATAAACATTCGTACGACTAGAAAGTTTTTGCATGCAACAAAAATGTAACAACCCTCGTTGCTATTTTGTAACTCGTAGTTTGAACTCACAGAAGATTGAAAGAAAAGAAAATTCTATGTTTGAACTAAACTTTTTCATGAATTTGCCAAATTAAATTAGCTTTCTGTAATTAGGTTTCATAATTAAAATCGGTAGGTACTTATTTAAATTCGCAACGCAATTCGGTAGTCTGGTCTGTTCTCTTCTACGAAACAGCAAAAGCGTCTGAATATCTAGTGAATTTGATTTATTTGTGAGGGCCGGCATGGAATACTAATACTATGTTATTAACTTTATAACACATTTGCTCGTAAAGGGTCTATTATTTCACCTATTTCAATATCGTATTGTACCTCATTACGCACTAGTGCGGTAATGTAATGTAAAACGTACTAGTGCGGTAATGTATTTAAAAAAGGAAGGTTAATCAAGGTTCTCCGTTGAAAACGAACGGTACTTTTTTAAATCTTAACAAAGAGTTTTTATGTCAGAAAAGTGGTCAACATTTTATGAATAAAATTAACTTTGGGAGATAAAATATAATAAATAAACATTTAATTCTTTAATTAAAATTATATTCACCATAAATTACAACCATTTAAATGTAACAAAACACAAAAATATTAATTTACTTTATTAGTAATACTGGCTGTTTGTGTGCCTTTGCCTTAAAAAAAAGGGCAACGCTAATTTGAGAACAAGTAAAAATTATCGCCAGTTCGCTGGGCCAACCGTGACTTGACACACTGTCGTGTGTCAAGATTCCGCGCGCTGTTTCTTTTCGCTGTATTGTTTTTATTTGAAAATGTCGTCAAGTAATGATGCATTTATTTATTTAATTCCTCGAAAAATGTGTTATAAAACGTCGTATGACATACGTGCACTTTGATAATTTCAGCCGAGGCGATATTGCTAGCCCGAGCCGTAGGTGAGGGCTACAAGAAAGCAGAGGCTGTAAACTTACCGCACTTATATCATAATGTACTATTACAAAAATATCTGGTCATGCGAACAATTTTAACGCAATTAACGCGATACAATAATATTATTTTAGGTAACTTTTGGCTTTAAAAATTGCGCTAGACAATGGATTCAGTAAAACAGCAATAGCCAGTTATCTGTTAGAATACCTACTTTTATTATTTTCTTTCAAAATACATACAGGCAAGCATTTGACCACAAACTGTGAGCTTTTAACTAACTAATAAGTAAATAACTACAAATACAACCATCAAATAGAAAAACACCCAGAAATAAAATTAAAAAACCTATGTGTTGAAACATAACTCATAAAAAAATTAGACCACATTTTTTTAGATTAAAGTAAAGTCAAAAAGTATTTATCTTATTTTAGGATCTTAGTGCCAACTTGCATCAAACTTTCAAAGTTCCTAAGAAATTACTTTACTCGCTTTGCATTTCTTAACGGTCCAAATTTAGAGCGTTAATATCTGTCAAGCGAGTAAAGTATTTGCTTAGCAACATTGATAGTTTGGTGCAAGTAGGCACTAAGATCCTAAAATAAGATAATTACTGACTTTTACTAGATAAATCTACTATCTTCAATTCCTACAACCACCATAGGTATCGCTGATCGATACTCTTAAGAAGAAAATTTCGACTCAACATTAATGGACGGAATTAATGGATTAATGGGCTCAAATTTATAATTGCTTGGTGCCCGGTCGATCGATCCCCTTGATGACCAATTACCTATTAATAAACTCTCTATTATTTAAATGAGAAAATAAGTAAGGGTCGTTTGTGAAATTGTTCCAAAATAACAATTGAGTGCTTTCCGATGACCTAATTATTTGGGTCAATTAAAATATTTTTTCCGCTGATCCCAGCGGTAGGTACAGTCAGCTGCACAGACATGTACCTATACACTCCCAAGCTTTCACATTTATATTACTCTTATGCCGACTTACACCAAACTTGCAAAGTTCCTAAGCAATAACTTTACTCACTTGTCAGTTCTTAACCGTCAGAATCTGGACTGTTAAGACTACTGACGACACGGATGGTCGAGTGGCAAGTGTGTTAGACTGCCACGACCGGTGTCGCGGGTTCGATTCCCGCTCAGGACAAATATTTGTGTGATGAAAATCGGTATTTGATCTGAGTCTGGGTGTTTGCTATGTATTCTATGTATGTTATTATTTATTATTTACAAAAAAAAAGTACATAAGTATTCTATCAGTTATCTGGTTACCATAATACAAGCTTACTTAGTTTGGTGCTAGATGACTTTGTGTAATGTTCAAACATTATTATTATTATTATTACTAAGCGAATAAAGTAATTGCTTTGATTGTTTGGTGCAAGTAGGCATACAGTTTGCAAAATTAAGTGCACGCAAGCATTTTCAAATCATATTACTTGTCAGAAGGAGAATGTCTTCGCAAAATTAAAAGTATATTATAAATGTGAAAGCTTGGGAGCCTACATACATGTCTGTGCAGCTGACTGTACATACAGTATTAATTAGTTGGATTCAGTTGGACAAACAGGAAGAGATCCTTCCTTTATTTATAACTAGCTGATGCCCACAACTTTTGCGTTGCAAATTAACTAAATTCCTTTCTTAGTACGAGGCGCCTACACTACTTGACGAAGATACCCTTCAAATTTTAGGTCTCTACATTCAGTGGTTTGGCTTGTTCGTTGTTTGTCAGTTAGGACTAAGCTTTCTATGCATATTGAAGATGAAGATTGGAGAAAAACTGAACAAAAAGACTAAGCTAAGAATTTCCAGGTACCTACGTCAGCTGCACAGACATGTAATACCTACAATCCTACACTCACAAGGTTTCACATTTAAGATAATTGAAGTTAAGTTAATTAAAACCTTCGTTTAGAAATTAAGCGGATTTATTACTAAATATATTTATATAATTTGTAGAGTTTCACATTTATATTACTAAATTTTGCAAAGAAAAGTGCACGCAAGCAATTTAAAATTACCTTTTGTAAATGTCTTTGCAAAATTAAGAGTACCTATAATATAAATTTAACCCCCTCGCTTGGGCGTGCCACTTGAAACGTAAACAAAAACGGGCGCCGAGCAAAAGGGTTAATACCTTGGGAGTGTATTCATGTCTGTGCAGCTGACTGTACCTACATCTACCTATTTATTGTTTTATTAGGTTTATATGCAGTTGGTAACTCATGATTTGTTTCAGACTGTGCTGGGTGCCATGCCCTTAGCAGTCGCAGCGGTAAACCACGAGCCGAGTCTACTGCCAGGTTTGAAGCTGCGATTCGTGGCTGCCGACATCGGGCCCGCGCGTCTGCCTGTTAAGGACAAAGAGAGTCTGTCGCTGAGGTCAGTTGTAGAGTCAATAATAAAATTGGTTGTCTGTAAAGTTGGTTTACGGACGATAGTTTAACGTGACTACCAGCGTAACGGGACAATGAGCGTTATCAGACAATGACAGCGTTACCGGACAATGACGTCAACGTTTTCGTGCATGCAGCCGGCGTTCATCGATTTATTAGACGTAGACACGTCAATAATAAATAAATATTTTGGACATTTCACATTACGCCATCAAGCTCCAAACTAAGCAGAGTTGAAACTTGGAACCAGCTTTAACTAATACAATACTTGTATACTTTTTTTTTGTATGTACTAATAAACACCGGTGTTTATTACACTAATATTTTTCCTGTAGCGGGAATCGAACCCGCGACACCGGCGTAGCAGTCCAATACACTTGCCATTCGACCATCCGTGTCGTCGTAAGCTCTTTGATAGTTAGCGGTTTCGCCTGCGTGTTATCGGACTAAAAAGTCTGATATGCCTTTTTCAAGATCCTAAAATATTATCATAATCATAATTAACCATAATTGTTTCCATTGCTGAGTCTCAGAGGCCTACTCTCCGCCAAGAGAGCGATGTGTCTTAATCCCCCTCGCGGGCGCAATGCGAATTGGTGGATTTCACATAAAATATTTAATACATATTTCAGCTAAACGTGCTGAAAAGCATTTACCATCCTCACTTTGCATTATTAAAATAACTAGAGTGGTTTTCGTAAAAATCTGTCACTTTTAATAACTCGAATCTCTCTAATAAAAATGGAAATAAAAAAGTATTTGTACCTAACATGCAAATCAACGCGTACCTGTTTGTTATGAATTTATTAGCGAGGATATAACTTTAAGTTAGAGGGTTATGAAAATGCACAGGTTTGTAGTTATATTTTACCTAATGTTTGCGTTCTCTGCTGGCATATTATGTCCAGCTATGGATTTGAAAAGCTTAATCTTAATTCTCAAATACAGGTGAATAAAACCATATAAAGTACATATTTGAGTTGTTTTGTGAGGAAATAGCTGTGTAGGTTGAAATATGTATATGTCGTGGCGGATCATTGAATTGGCCATTTTATGAAGTGGCTGGCCATTTCATGAAATGGCCTGGCCTGATCAATGAATAGTTAGCGTTTAATAATATGAACAGCTAAACGCGTGGCCATTTCATGAAATATCGTAAAATAGTTACATTATCCACCGTTAGAGGCGCTGATATCTTTTTGTTTTTGTGATGCAACATGGCAGCGGACAGTTATTCTGATAAAAAAGGGTGACCACGCAACGAAAATTGATGGATTACAAAATATGACTTCATGGAAATTGCGGGTGAAAAACTATATTTTTTTTAAACTAATTTACATGTATTGTTTCAAAAACTATATTTAAGTGTTTATGTCATCGGTAATCTGCATAATCTGGTATTATTATAAGTACTTTCTGCCTGCGATGATTTTCCATCATGCATGAGGCTGAGCACGTTCGCTTCGCTCGCGTGTGGGCGCGCAAAAAACCTAATAACCAACCGTCACCTAAGTTTTATTTGCCTTAGATATTTTTTTTTTAGTCAGGTTGTGTATCGATATCATGGATACCCTACATATATGATATGGCCAAACGTGGATGGCCATATCATTAAACGTTGACGTTCGAACGATATGGCCAATATTAGGTGGCTATTTCATGAAATATGGCTATTTCACGAAATGGTCAGCCACTTCATGAAATGGCTAATTCAATTATCCGGCCACGACATATACAAGATACAACGCGAGCTAATTTGGTCAATAGATGTACACAAACAAAAAATGAACAGTTATTTCTTTTGAATATGTCCAACGTACCGAATGTTTTATTTATAACTTTCCTAACAATGGAAATAAAAGTAAATATTACCAAAGCATTACGTTAATATGTGAGAAATTACAATAACAGATTTTGGGATACAATTTCAACCTACTTAGCTATTTTCGTCACAAAACAACTCAACTCAAAGAGTTTGGATATATTTACTTTATTCTTCTGAGACTCAACTACCTACTCTATAAGGTTTTATTCACATCTGTATTTGAGAATTATGATTTAGCTTTTATTTTCACGTCCAAAAGTGGAATCAGATGCGTGACAAACATAGGTAGAGAAATTGTAACAGTCTTTCTGGCATCAAACTGTCAAAGTTCCTAAGCAATTACTTTTCTCGCTTGACAGATCTTCAGATCAGATAAGAACTGCCAAGTGAGTAAAGTAATTGCTTATGAATTTTTCACTGTAAATAATGTACTACTGATAAAATTAATCATTCGCCTAAAGTTTTAATAAGCTAATATGCTTTCAAAACGTTAACCTTTCTATTATGTTTGTATAATCTAGGATAATATATACACTGGATTTATACTTTTGTACCACTTTTTATAAATAAAGGAACTTTTAAAATTGAAAAAAAATAATTGCTTATGAACTTTGGCAGTTTGGTTTGGTTTGGTGCAAGTCAGCATAAATCTATTATTGTAATTTCTCATATATTTACGTAATGCTGTGGTAATTTAATTTTTACCTTATCGGATAACTTACAGCTAGTTACATGATTGATTACAAAGATAAAGTTGGTGTTGTATACAGGGTGATGACTCAAATGCGTGACCTGGGCGTGGTGGCGTTCTTCGGACCGGACGGCACCTGTCACACTGAAGCCCGTCTCGCCTCAGCTTGGAACCTACCTCTCATCTCTCATGTAAGCTAATGCACGAAAGGAGCCTCTTCGAGGCGCACTTGAAATCCTTTCACCACACTGGTTCGAAAGAACTAGTGACATGATAAGAAGATGTAAGCTAGTACTTTATAATATCACAGGTTAGCTGCCGCCCGCATCTTCGTTTGCATTGAATTAATTAAAAAAAAAAAATATATTCCTTTCTAAGTACGCGCCTGAACTTATTGACGAACTCACCCTCCAAGTTTCCAGTCGTACGTACAGTGGTTTGGCCTGTGCGTTGTCTGTCAGTCAGTCAGCCAGGATAAAGCCGTTGATGTACACCGCAAATTTTTAATTACCAAAGAAACTTAAGTGGGCAAAGCAGAAGGGGTACTAGGTACGTTGTATCTGTGCATTCAGAATTTTGGGTTTTTACAAAATGACAGAGTGACAGCGGGGCGAGTGCGGCGTCCGAACCGAGCTGCAGTGAGCTGGCTCGAGCTAGGTACCCAGATTTTCCAAACGATGAATAAAACTTAAATTATTATCATTGAAGGGTATCGACTGACGCAAAGCCATAGGAAAACGACTAATGGTGACAGTTTTCCAATTTATATAAAATTTATGAAAACAAATTTACGTAAAAAAAATATTATAAATTACCTATTATATTTTGGTGTCAATTGAGCCTAAATTCACGTGCTTTGTTTTGTTTTGTTGAAGTAAAAGAGTAATTAACTTATTAGTTGTGTATATTTTAGTACTCTGTGATATAAGTGTTTTTCTAAGAATATATTATAACAATGATTTTTCAGTTTGCCGTTGCTTGAAAGTTTATTTTCCGAAAGGAATAAAACAATCATAAATTGCAGCTACCTCAATGCGATTTTATGAAAGTTACATTCAAGGCGACAATATAAAATGCCGGTTTCGCAGAACTACTAAATGAAGATGCTACGAGTAGGATGAAACTGAACTTACAATTAAATTGAAAAACACTCAGTAAAATTGTTAGCAGATGTTACAGGAAATGACGCAACGATACATAAAATTACTCGGCGGAAATACACGCTTCTTGTATATATATAATATAAGGTACACATATATCAAAATGTCCTTACGAATTACGACAAAAATGAGCAAGAATGTTTGATGCCTAGAGACGTAATATTAAGGATGAAAAATTACATACTATTTTTCCAGGAGTGTAATTGAGACTTTTTTTGTTTACGAAATCAAAAAAACATAGAGGAAACGAATAGTGTGTAGAAATTACTATAATACGGCGTACTTTTTGAGTATTTGTCCGAAACATTTTTGTATGGAATTCGGATTTGAGGATGCCCCTTAATATCTAATTAGCCTAGTGTCAACCGGTCGAAGTATGACACGGAAGTAGGTCTAGAGCGCCGTGATCTCGTTAACGTGAGGTAGATCATCACGTATATAATGATATTGCGGATACAATGTACTGAGGCCGCGCTGATGTAGCAGTATGTACTCGTAACAATTTTGTAAACACTGAGAGCAGATTAATGATTCATAAACCTATTCAACTGAATTAATCAAATAAAATAGAGTAAATATTTCTTCATCACGTAAAAGACCCGTTTTGACGAATCTCATTTATATTTAAATCGTTGGCAACGGGGAACCCGTACATTTTAGGTAATTGTTATGTATGAGTAGGTAGTCATAAGTAAAATAAGAGGGTAGCGGTGTTTGCACAACAAGTTAAATGTTCATGCAGCCGTTGTAATAAACCAGTGTGCTATAAGCTGTATTTCATTC
Organism: Lobophora halterata; assembly: GCA_932526365.1. Lineage (NCBI taxonomy): Eukaryota > Metazoa > Arthropoda > Insecta > Lepidoptera > Geometridae > Lobophora > Lobophora halterata. The sequence goes on from OW052012.1 coordinate 9,845,039, forward strand.
CGCATCTCTGTCAGGCCTAAATACACAACAGTGACGACGAGTACCCACATTTTTTAGAGAAAAATGTTCGCCACAAATTCACTAGGAACTATTTCCAATTCAGAACTAATGATGAAATGGGCCTGAAAAGGATCGTACTAAGAACTTTAGATTGAAAAAATATTACGTGGAACTAGCTATCACTCACAACTTAGTTTTTGTTGCGAGTTAACAAATTCCTTACTTAAGGGTAATCCTCAAATCCGAACTCCATACAAAATGTTTCGGACAAATACCTTTATACGTGTTTTAAAATTAACCCTACTAACTTAAAAACACGTATACAATCTAAATTAAAGTATGAAACCCTTCATTTTTTTTCTTGACGAAATCAAAAACATGGATGAAATGAATAGTGTGAAGAAATTACTACAATACAGCCTACTTTTTGAGTATTTGTCCGAAATATTTTGTATGGAATTCGGATTTGAGGATTCCCCTTAAGCGTCGATGCTAGCATGTGAGCGTGTAAGCGATGACACACAAAACTTTCTACACGCTCAGAAGCGAACTAGCTAGCGAGTGTGTCATACGCAAAGACACTCGCTACAAGCCAACACGCCAACGACGATGACACACGGTTTTTTTAGAAGCTACAAGCCAACACGCCAACGAGTGGCGTGTAAATTAGCCCGGCTTTCTATTTATTCACAGCTTTTTTACAAGTGGATTGTAAAAACGCACATGACACTGGGCGACTTTACACGCTACAAGTGTAAACGCTGGCTTATAGCGAGTAAAAAAAGCCGTGTGTCGTCGACGCTTTAGTTGCCTGTTCGTTATCTGTCAGTCTGTCAGGACAAAGCCATTTTTTTGTTGATGATTTACTACGAGAAACCTGACGCAGAACATAGATAAATGTAGGCATTACTAATTAATAGCATTGATGTATAACGGTGTTCATATAGAACACCAAGATGGACAGTATCAAACCAAAATGGATACGGTATATACGACAGAAAATTTCCAGACACCCTGTCAATAAAAATGAAATATCTCTATTTTCAAATAATGTTTGTTACTTTTTACGATGGAACTTTATTAACAATGAAAAAGCCTAGTAGTTTTAACATATAATATTTATCTGGCCCTGTTACTTCTCTTTTTCGAAATTTAGCCTCGGACCTTAACTAGTACTAGAAGTTAGCTAATGTGGCTCTCTTTTTTTGACGCATTTTAATATACTACATTGTGTTTCTGTACTTTAATACTTCTGTGGTTAATAGATACTAAACGTACACTTTACATTAACAAATTTTGCTACAGGTGTGTTTTATTTGCTACTAAACGCGTAGTTTTGCTACGTGGTAATAAAAGTGTAGGGTCGTGTAGGCGTTATTAGGAGAACTACAAAAAGCGTAGCCGTAGCTACGAACGTAGACTATGCTACGGGCTTCGTATACTTTGCTACGTTGACTATGCTATGTGCTACGTGATACGTAGGCTATGCTACGTGCTATGTAGACTATGCTACGTGCTATGTAGACTATGCTACGTGCTACGTAGACGATGCTACAGACGTAGACTTTGCTACGAGCTATGAAACTCGTAGAGTTATAAAGAGACTGTGCTACGACACTACTAAATTAATGTCTCAATAATTATATTTAATTAAGAGCGCTAGAAAATTATGTTAATTAGAACGCTATAATATTAGAGCTCTGTGAAACTTAGTTTTTTAAAGTAATCCTTCATTATGATCACTCAGACGTTATTTTTTACGATAAGGAGAGCGTTTTGATGGTCTCGTGCTTACCATATTTTTTTGTTGTTAACCTCGTCTCTGACCCCTATAGTTATCTTTCAAAAGTTTCAGCCTATGATTCATAACGGCCTCAAAATCGCGTATAAATCGGCACAAAAACCAAGGTCGTATCATACGTATTCATATTTTAGGGTTCGTACCTGAGGTGGCAAAAAGACCTTATTACGTATATCTTAGTAGGTACTCTGTGCTATTACTACGCTTACGCTGTATCCCATAACAATTTAATTTATATTTCAACAATATTTTTCGGTTTCCAAGTACTAAGTATGATAAGGTAGTTTCAAGGCAAAACCTTCCGTCCGTGATTTAAATAGCATTGACCGTGATTTAGATAAATTTGCATAAATTATTATAACAAATTTTATTCTTAACCGCGGCAGTAAGTGCGTGCAAAGTACAGTGGGCTCTCTAATTGACCTTACACCCAGCTTACGCCTGTGTTTAAGCAACTCATACACATGCACAAATGCACTATTTTTATTTTCTACAGCTATTCGATAACATCATTAAATTCGTCAATCTAGTTATCGCTTGTTGTGGCGCAGCGGTAGCGATGGCTGGATATATTAAAATTAAGTGGAACGGACTGGTTTCGAACCCAGATCTAAATAAATAACATTTTGTTATTTTTTAAATTTATTATTTTATATTATAAGATTTATTTCAACGTTTTCTTAGTTTTACGTTAAATATTATAGATTTAAAGTAAAATAATACACATTTTATTATAAAACAAGTTCTTTATTTTATTTACAGAAATTTTAAATACCTAATCATAATTATGATCATCATACAATGTTACTAAGCAGGTAATTGTCGACGGTGAATAAACATGTTATTACCTTATACTTAGGAGATAACAATTACATCACTCGATTTCCAATTACCTACTTACTTACTTACTTCTACCTACTGTTTGCAAAATCACAAAATCTAAATTTTGATTGATCTAATTATTCTATTCGCGTAGTGACTTTCCAAGAGCTCTGTATCTTCGGCATGTTGACAAAAAAGGAACATTTGAATAGCCTGCAATAATTGCCCTATGGCGCTCAGAAGCCGGCGTATCTTATCTATACGCCCTTTCGGCTCTTTACGTTCTAAGATGCCAATACTGTTTTCATTCCGATGAACCCTTTAGTTAGCTGGATCGTAATTCTCTGTTGAATAATAATAAGTAGGTATAATAGGGAATAATGTTCAATGAGTTAACAAAAGCAATACAATCATTATTATACGTCAGTAAGATACTTCACAGTTACGTTAGTTAACAAATATATTTTTACTTACTGAAATTTGTAAAAGTGAGCAATTTCACTAATGCTCACATTATTCTCACGAACAAAAATTATTTGTGCGTATTGGATTCTCCTTAAAAAGTGCATAATGAACACAAGTAGCAGTTAACACATCTAAAAACACTTTGTTGTTACGTATTTATTGCTCTGAACTTCTCACCAATGATGCAATGACCAAAAAGATACAAAGAATGAAAAAAAGAAAATAGAAGAGGGTAGGATTTAAGTTCAAGCTTCATCTTTGTCAGAGAAAGCGCAAATGATTGCAAAGCAGTGTTTATTGTAAAATAAAATATGCAAAAATTATGTCGATGACAGGGATCCGAACCACCATGTCTTACAATATCAGACAATGGTTATTACTATAATAATACCACTGGGCTATCATGCACTTCCGTGAAATGATGAATTAGATAGTTGCACTGATCGCTTTTCTATCGCAAAAATTTTAACCAATAGAATAGATTGTTATGAAGCTTGAATACTATTGGGTATTCTGTAGCTGGGTGTAAGGATAATTAGAGAGCCCACTGTACATTGAGTAAGTGTGCGTAACCTCGGGAGCCTTCAGTTAATGGCGACGCAGCATCGAATGAATGTCAATACTACAACCAAGGCCTTCTTCGGGAAATGGAATATCTGTACTTAAGTTCAATAGTTTATGATGTTTTAAAGTGTACTATATGAAGTGCACTCCAATCGGGTCGACGACCACATTTCGCTGGTGGCGGCCACGCGCTAAGGCAACAAAATTAATGAATGATGAATTAAAAATGTATGAAAACTGATGGACGCTGGCAACCGGTAGCTGTAGTCGGCAACCCGTTTGCGGGTGCACTTAGTGCACACTTTAACGTACTTAAAATAAAGGCCGGTGTAATGCTATTTAAATCGTGGACGGAGGTTTTGACCTTTAAACTAGGTCTTGAACCTGAGTAGTAACGAAATATACGAAGCCTGCTGAAATAACTTAGTCCCATTTTAATCTCGTGCGGTCTGCGTTCGGAAACCATTAATTGATTCCGGCTCACATTACCGTGGTTTAGACCTATTCCTTTCCAATACCAATGGTATTTGTTTACTATCGTAATTAATATTCTATTCCTCAATCCTCACAAATACCAAATTTTAAATATTTCAATGAAGTATTCAATCTATTCCCAATTATTACTAAAACATAACTTTTGGTACAGTCACAGAAACAATTACTTTCTGATACATAAATACCTATAATATAATAATATTATGAACATAATACATTACTACGGTACATAATATTACTTATTCTTTGGCATTACTAAACCTTTACAAATTCTCTTCATTCCGGCATTTTAACTTATAAGTAGCCATCGATATACCTACATCGATTGATATATAAGCATAATTTATTATGCATAGTTTAGGCATAGGCAAGAACTTACCTAACCTTCGCCTCAGGCGTAAAAAACTTTATTTAGTAAGAATTCATGTTTAATATTTCTTTAAGTTTTAAGTCTGGAAAAGTTCTCAGAACAATATTTGAAAATCCAACAGCACGCCACAATGGCCAGACAGTGGGTGGATTTTAGACCTTTATTTTAGTACCTAACTTTTTTAGCCTCAATCGGTTGGTCGCGTATCAAAATAACGTATGAAAAAGGATTTATGTCCATTGTATTTATATTATGTTCCTACATTTTACCATTTATATATTCACCTACTTGTTGTTCAGAAATGCACGGGCGCCCACAGTTCTCGCGACAAGAGCGGGCTGGGCGCCACATTCGCGCGGACGCTGGCGCCAGCGTACAAGGTCAGCAAGTCAGTGGTGGCATTGCTGCGGGCCTTCGGATGGGACCGGTTCGCCATCGTCGCCGGGGACGAGCAAACGCAGGCGTCGCAGCAAATGGACGCCATCAAGGTAAGTAACAACTTGCCTGGCCTGCGGGCCTGTTGGCCGCACAGGATTCTGAATACCCGCGACCTATAGAATATTGGCTTAGTAGGTAGGCACTTATTGTTTTTCAACCGACTTCAAAAAAGGAGAAGGTTATCAATTCGGTGGAATGTTTTTTTTTTAATGTTTGTTACCTCAGAACTTTGTTGTTTATAAACTGATTTGAAAAATTCTTATTTTGTTTAAGAGATTATACTTTCATCGGTCCTATAGAAATTTTATCAAAATCGGTTCAGTAGGTAGTAGGTTAATCAAAATACCTAACTGAAAAAAAAAGTTGTTGAAGTGAACAAAGTTGCGTATTTTGCTTCCCTGTTACTTTTCAGTGGTGCCTACGGTCACTAGAACAGTTCGATGTTGTATGTTTTTGTAAAACTTTGATTAAGTAAATTTTTTGTTTCTATTAATTTCTTATTATATTTTTAGTTACGGTTAGTGTAGTAGGTAAGCTTGTCAGAATTAAAGCTTGCTTTAGTTTTAACTTTTAAATATTATTTTCCGGCTAATAAAAACATTTTCTTTCTGTATTACAAGACGATTGTTGGAAGCATGATGAGTGAGTTTAGATGAGTCGGTATTCTGCCTTCAGGCGATGAGTCCGACCTAGCTTCTGGCCTTTCCCAGCCTGTGGGATGCGTATTTGAATTTCCTATCGTTAAAAAAAATTAAGTCCAATGATTCATTCATAAGGCAATAATTTGCCTACAATAAATACCTTAAGGGGAATCCTCAAATCCGAATTCCATACAATATGTTTCGGACAAATCTCCTCATAATGTATGGAATTCGGATTTGAGGATTCCCTTAAGTACTTTTATACCTTCTTCATAGTGAAACCTTTTCCAGTTCAGTGAAGAGTTATTGAATTATTCATAGTTCCGTAAGTATACACACAGTCCGTGGATTTTGAAACCATATTAACGTTAATAATAAAAAAATTGCCCCTGTATACAGCCGGCGGATGATTTAAATTTTCTCATCCCTTTGAAATACTAACAAGCCTGTTTTGGGTAATAAATAATCTATACCTACTGTTATACTCACTAAAGAACTACATAGCATAGAAATTAGTTAGGCATTTTTAATAATTTATGAAATAAAAAGAGTTCGGAATATTCTAGATTCGGCGTTCTTTCAATATTCCAAGCTTTTTTATCTTGTTTGTGAATCTTTATCTATATTTGCTTTCGTTTCAATAGAAACTGCTTTTAATTTTCAAAGGCTGGCAGAAAATGACTTTAGGCTTTAAGCTCGTCCTCTGTATAATGTAATTTTGTATTATTTGTGCAATAAAGAATTTAAATAACTAAAGTCACCCAGCGGTTCACTTATTTTGCAAACAAAGTAGGAATAGTATTAACATAATACCAACGAATAAATAATATTATTGCATAATAATACTGTGTTTCAAAGGCATGTGTAAAGCCACTACAAAGGTTTTGTGTGGTTATCCATCTTCTTTTGTACCGTGTAGCCTTTATATGCGTCTCTTCACTTTCTTCTTTGTAAGAGTTTTTCCTTGTAACTTAGTAACAGTATCGACTAATCTTGCTTTAGATACCTACTTTACATCACATTATATTTTTTTGGATTTCAAAGAAGTGACCCATATTTTCAAATAGATTTACCCAATTATTATTTTTTAACATGTTCCAAAAATTTCAGGTTTGTTTTACGGAACATTTTTTATGGATTTATTTTCCTCATTCCTTTCATCGCTTGAATAAATTATCTGATAAGCGGATCTTTTCTTCGTAATCTGGTCATTAAAATCAGACGAGAACGTTTATAGTAGGTATTCGATGTACAGTCATCTGCACCGATATTTATACACTTTCAAGCTTTCATAATTATATTACCTATACTCTTAAATTTGCAAAGACATTCTTCTTCTGACAAGTGAAAGAACATTGATGAAAATGCTTCCGTGCACTTGTTTTTGCAAAATTAAGAGTAATTTATAAATGAATTCTTGGTAGTGTATGTATACATTTTGGTGGAGCTGACTTTACCTATCTAGCATATTTTTTTTTGCGCCTATTTGTTTAAAGATATTTTTGTGGAATATTTTTGACAATTGCTTCCTAAAAAGTAAATAAAATACTACCTTGATAAATCAGGTCTTTTTTTCCCCAGGAACTGGCCTATAACAACGGATTGACGATCACTGCTGAAAAACGCTTTGCGGACTACATACCTCGCTATATATCCCAGATGGAGAGCATCGTGGACCAGACCTATGACAAGACCAGGAGTGAGTATCAAAATAGTAGTAAAAGACATAGTAGCGTGTTTTCCTTTCTATTTACAACTTTAGCCTAGACTTATATCCAGATCTTGATACAAAGAAATCCATTATTGGTCTAATGTACTTGTGGAAGAGATAGGCCCAATGAAGTTTAATTACTACCAGCGTAATTTTTACTACCAGAAGAACGCCTTTTTTATGGAATACATAAAGGCTTTCGTTTGACCACAACCCGCCTAATGGCAAGGGGTGTCGTGGCCTATTAAACACGCAGAGATCGTCTAGCCATTGTTTTCGCAGTAAACCCTGACGCCACCGCCTTCCATCGTTCTATCCCATTTCCTATCATCCATCACTTACACAATAAAAAATATTGGATAGATTGTGACAATAAAATTAAAGTAAAGACTGAAAAACCTTACTCTTCAAATGACTGAGAATGGGACAAAATTCCCGTATTTCGCTCTCTACCGACCTCTCTAGTACGGACAATCATGAGATTTCATATCTCCCAAAGAGCGGGATGCAGATACAATGTTTCGTCTTCAGTCTTTTGTAGAGCGCGCTCTTTCCAGTGTGTAGGTACTACTTGGGCGAATAAACATGACACCTAGCTCGAATGACGTTTGTGCAAACCACAACGTGGAATCGGATAATCTTGATAGAGTACAGGTCCTATAATACTTGGTAAAGTTGGTAATGATAGGGCTTTGCAATTAGAGGAAGAAGAAACGCGGAGGGCGCAACGCGGGGCAGCGGGGGAGGCATCAAGTTCCGAGCCACGTGTCAGCCAGGTGTCATGTTGATTCGCCCGAGTAGGACTAAAGTCTAAAGTTCCATGTTTAAGACACGTCATTGTGTTGTAGTCTACGTGTTCCTCGGGGAGCACATTGCGCTGGTGGACTTCGTGAAGGTGCTGCAGCGGCGCGGGTTGCTGGCGGGAGGCGAGTACGCAGTCGTCGCCGTCGATGATGAGATATACGACCCCAGCTCCTCGGCCATCACTCATGCAGGTCAGGTTATGACGTCATTGTGTAGTCTACGTGTTGTTCGGGGAGCACATCGCACTGGTGGACTTACTAGGTAGTATGTATTAAGTAAATTATATACCAAATGCATAGATAAACAAGCTTGAAGTTTATAAAAACTGAAAACCCGACTGCGAAAATATTACACATTGATTACCAATTCATTATTCCAAATTAAATGTAAACATATGATTCATATATTTATTGTAACATCCTTTTAATTAACTTCATTTTGATACTCTACTCGATAGGTTTAGTAAACAAAAAAAAAACGTACATTACATACATACAAGATACGCGCTAAAACCATAACCCTTCCTTGGCAGTCGGGTAAAAATCAATTTCTCTTCTGAATTCAATGCAATGATTATAGCAGCGATATGTAGGTAGTCAAGTAGGTATATGAATATAAATGTGTAGGTACATATACTTAATGGTAATAATAGTAACAGAAAGTTTAAATATTATAATTGAACCTTATTGTAATAGTTGTTCTACTGAGTATTTTAGCTTTCAAATGTTTTCCAACTAAATATTACCTGGAACCTTTTTAGTTATATACACTTCTGTGAGTTTAGGTATCTACATTATACGAGGTAATTAACAAAATACTCCGCAGTTAAATAAGACGTAAGTACCTAAGTAGTAAGTTACAAAAGCGGTTTGTTACAGAACACCTGGGCCAGAACACGAGCAATGATATCCTGGCGTACAGAGCTGTGCTGAAGCTTACGCCATCGTTTCCCACTAACCCTCACTACGCGTAAGTTAATACTCAATTCATCTATTGTCTTCACATGGTAACATGCTAACAAATACATAGTAAAGTGGTAGGATCGCATGTGAGCCCCTACATTGCACACACCCCGCACAATCGCATGTGGGGCACTACTATATCTACAGGTAGGAGGCAGGCAGACCGAGGTTTTTGCTAGGTACATAGATAGGATAGTTACAATCTTTTTTAAGTGCTTTTAAAAACCGGTAAGTAAGTACCCAAAGAATGGTCATATTAGTAACGTACCTTTTTGACGCGTCTTTGCTCTATTGCTGATGGCTTTAAACATAAATACCTCCTACCTACAATCCTGCATATTATTTAGCATGGTTTTGTTCTGACAGGCAACTATGCAAAATGATCCGAGAGCTATCCGCAACGCCGCCGTTCTGCGTTCCCAACTACCATAAAATATTCGAAGATGCTTCGGTAAGTCACTTTTAATAACCCTCTCGGGTTCAATAATTTGTGACATAATAAAAAAAAAAATTACCACCTATCTATCTAGTCTATTGTACTCAGTATACCATGGCTCGCCCTTAGGCATTCGCTTCTTGACTCTGGTGCACACAAATTATTTTAATTTCATATGAGCCCAATTTTTTCATCTATATAGGTCCCAATAGAAGCGGCACATCTCTTCGACGCAGTAACGCTTTGGGCCCGCGCGGCCACCGCTGCGGTAACGTCAGGCCACCCGCCCACTGATGGAGCCACGCTTATGAAGCGACTGCGGCCTACCACTTACCGATCTGTGCAGGGATTCGATGTAAGTGCATTGGAATATAGCTCTCGATAGAAGCGGCCCATCTCTTCGACACGGTGGCGCTACGGGCCGGTGCGGCCACCGCTACGGTGTAATGTAGTATTTATATAACACTTTATTCCAGTTTCAAATCTAAACTTAAGTGGTGCCAGAATAACGAAACCCAGATTAAACTTGACATTATAGCATCTCAACATAAGGCAAAAAACTTTAGTAAATTTTGGAAGGAAACCAATAAACTCAACCCAAAGCCGAGCGTCCCAGTAAGTATAGAGGGCATCAGTGAACCCGTCCAGATTGCAAACCGATTCAAGGAACACTTTCATGTTAAATCTGCATTAGGTCCTGCGAGTCCAGAGAAAGTAGGTGCGGAGGATGTGGTGTGTGGGAAGATCCCAGTTGTGGTGCACATTACAGCCAAGGAAGTAGCTCGAGTGTTAAAAGACATGAAGCGAGGAAAATCCCCAGGTCATGACTCGTTGAGTATTGAACACCTGCAACATGCAGGTGTTCACCTGCCAGGGGTGCTTGCCATGTTCTTTACCCTGTGTATCGGCCATTCCCACCTGCCAGATGAGATGATGAGGACTGTGGTTGTCCCCATTATTAAGAACAAGACGGGTGACTCTTCCAGCTTGAGCAACTACAGGCCTATATCATTGGCTACAGTTATCGCTAAAGTATTGGACGGTGTGATTGATAAACACTTAGAAAAACATATAAAACTGCATGACGCTCAGTTCGGCTTTAGAGCTGGGCTATCTACTGAAACAGCAGTTCTAAGTCTCAAACACACCGTCCAGTACTACACCAGCAGAAGCACGCCTGTCTACGCCTGCTTTTTAGATCTATCAAAAGCCTTTGACCTAGTGGCGTATGACAGGCTGTGGCTAAAGCTGGCAAGTGAAACTGAGCTGCCACGGGAGCTAATATCGCTCCTCAAGTATTGGTATGGCAATCAGAAAGAAAAATCGTTCTATACGTGTAGCCTATGGGTCAAGCATACGAAGAAGGCGTGGAACACCCTGCGCGTCCAATATAATAACGCATTCAGGATGCTGATGGGGCTGCCGCGCTTCTGTAGCGCGTCAGGGATGTTCGCGGAGGCGCGAGTAGATGGCTTTGAAGCGATAATGCGTAAGCGCACGGCGTCCCTGATACGCAGGGTGCGCGACAGCACCAACAGCATCCTGAACCTCATAGCGCAGAGGCTGGATACCGACTGTGCCTTCATGAGATACTGGACGAGCGTGCACGCGCAGTCCAGGCCTCCTTTATTTATGTAAATTTAATATTTTTATTTGTTTTGTGTTGATTTTTGAATTTTGTGTACTTTTTAATTATTTTTTTTGTGTGACATTTAATTGTATTGTGTTGTATGGATTTTAATCTGAAATAAATTGTTTTATTATTATTATTATTTATTACTTACATATGTGAGGGAGGACTTAATGCTATATTAGCATTTTCTAACAGTCAGCCCGGTATCTTATTTATCTGTGAAGGGGAATAACTTTCCATATATTTATTGGCTCAAAAACTAGCCCCAGCGATAGAACCACAGATCTCGGATATGTTCGGGGTTGTCCGGTAACTTTATGGATAGAACAGCAGTGGTATTTTGTAAATTGAAGACCATTACCATCGGGGAAATTTGATCAATGAGAAACACGAATAACCGATACGTGATGGATTTTGGCACTCATTGGTTAAGTTTGCCAGCGGAAATCGTCTTCAAGTTACAAAATAAGCAGTTGTTAGTTGATCCACATCTCTTTATCACGACTGTGTTTATTACTATACGAATGAGGTACAGTAATGTTTAGTGTCACTGACATAATAAAAACAAAAATATATTTTGTAACAGCGAGCTTTTAGCCATTATTTTCGATTCTTGATATCATTTTATGTCCAAGCATAAAATGCCACTGAAACTAGCCTCAAACTTATATAAAAAATCAAGCAAGTCATAAATTTAAAAAAAAAAACTCTGGTTCGCTTGAAGGGACTTGAAGAATGAGAAAAAGCTTTTTGTGGAAATCCAATGACTTACTCAAAGTATACCTAAGTTGTTTTTCTCCGAAATTAAGTATTTATGGTTGCTCAAATAAGCTTCAAATGTAGAGTACATATGGAACCGAATAGGTCACATCTTCATATAAGACAATTTACGAATGTTCGCTTTGAAGTGTGTGTCTTGAATCCATTATGAGTAGGTGTAAAGTTAACCGGGTGACATTTCACTTCGCTAAGAAGAAAAACGGATAAATCCATTATGTAGGTACCCGTAATAGGCGACATCGGCAGATATGGCCATAGACACTCAATACTCATAGACACTAGACATCGGCAGATATGGCCATAGACACTCAATACTCAAAGACACTAGACATCGGCAGATATGGCCATAGACACTCAATACTCATAGACATTAGACATCGGCAGATATGGCCATAGACACTCAATACTCATAGACACTAGACATCGGCAGATATGGCCATAGACACTCAATACTCATAGACATTAGACATCGGCAGATATGGCCATAGACACTCAATACTCATAGACACTAGACATCGGCAGATATGGCCATAGACACTCAATACTCATAGACACTAGACATCGGCAGATATGGCCATAGACACTCAATACTCATAGACACTAGACATCGGCAGATATGGCCATAGACACTCAATACTCATAGACACTAGACATCGCTAGATATGGCCATAGACACTCAATACTCATAGACACTAGACATCGCTAGATATGGCCATAGACACTCAATACTCATAGATACTACAAATCGGCAGATATGGCCATAGACACTCAATACTCATAGACACTAGACATATACATAGATAATAGGTGATAATAGATACTTAAAGACATTTGATAGTCATATATATTTTAGAGAGACGAAATCAACGCCCCGTAATGGAGTGATCATGCCTGCCCATGGCCAAAACAGTATTTAGCAGGAAAAAACGACTTACACAAATCAACTTATTATTTATTAATTTTAACGAGTATGCAATAAGTGGCAAGAATAAATTACAAAGTGTACTTTTCATTTTAGTATTTTTCTAGAATGCCCCGCTTAGCCGGGTTTTCTCTAGCGAACCGTAACCGTTACATGTACTGTTACCAAAAATCATAGCGTGTTCGTGGTTCGTGAGCCTGCAACGGACGGTAGGTACTTACGCGTGCCGCACGCAGCGAGCCCAACATAAGAAAACGAACACTAGAACTTTGTAACTGTATCATGCAAGTAACAGTTACGGCTCGCTAATGAGTAACAGCTTTTTATGTCATTAGGTAAACATGGATAGCGCTGGCGATGCGGAAGGCAACTTCACGGTGATTGGTCTGGTGGCTGACAAGACTGCTCCAGGCGGCTGGAGCGCGCAACCTGTGGCTACCTTCAGATATGCCAACTCCTCTGTTTTGTTGCCGGTAATACTAATATATATGTAGATCCGTACAAAACATTAAAAATTACTAAATGGAATTTCACTGAGAGATGTATTGAAGGTTCTCGCATATTAGAGCGACCCGCACCGCACAGCATCGCATAATATAATATGAAAGTTAAACAAGTTTCACTTACTAAAGGAATTTTATTAATTCGCAATACAAACTAAGTTGCGAACGTCAGCTAGTAGTTCTTTATACTTTACATACATAGGTACATTATAATTTCGTATATTATTATACTGTAGTGTGCGATAATTTATATAAAATGTACGATAGTGATCTAGGGAGATTTTTGTTATGCGATGCGGTGCAGCCGCCCTAATGTGCGCAAGCCTTTGCATAATACAGTCCACTAGTAGTACGTAGTAACTAAGTATTAGTACTCTGTGCCACTAGTAATGAACGCGTAGTTTCAATGTCTACGACCTTCGTAAGGCTGCGCTACATTTAAGGAGAGACGTAAACTACCACATAACTTTTTTTATTGCAAATTAGCTTCTACGTATGTAAATGTTTTATTCCTTTGGTATTGGGTTGCGTCATGCGTCTACATATTCGTACAAATGAATTTAGAAAATTATTCTGATTTTAGTAAGTAGGTAGGTAGAATAACGTATGCTTCATTAGGAATAGTAGTAAATCTCTATGAATCAATGACATCAATTTGTTTCTGAAAATATAACGATCTGTGAATTTTTCTTTGGTATGTTTATTTCCTAGAAGTAGAGCCAGCAACATTATGGACTCGAAGCTGCGATACTAAATTTGTCAAAATGTCGAGTTACTATCAAGAAATTTTGACCTCCTCCCCTCAGACAAAGCGAGGTTAAACGAAGGCCATTTTTCAATAAATAAACGGCCCACCTGATGCTACTCCCCTGTTCCCACTTGTCGGGCCCATCAAAATGTCGGGTGTTTCATTTTATACGAATACTTGTCGAGCCGAGAACAAATCGTGTCGGATAAATGTGAACGAAAAGAGCATCCGACATTTTCACGGGCCTTACACCCGACAAGAGGGAACGGAGCCGAGTGGACACCGTCGCCTATAGACATGTGCAATTACTATCAAAAACAAGCATAAAGTTTAAAAAAACTGAAAACCCGACTGCGTTTTAATTAAACATTCATTGTTCCAAATTAAATTGAAACATATAACTTATATATTTTTGTAATCTCCTTTTAAATAACTTCATTTTGATATTCTACTCAATGGGTTTGGTAAACAAAAAATATTAACGACTTACTATTTAGCTCCAAAAAGCCGCCATTGTGATTATTGTTTTTTAAAACTATCTAGGAACACTGGGGTGATTGAGCCAAATCTAACGATACTAAACTGTCAAAATCCATCCAGCCGTTTGAAAGATACGAGGTAACCCAGAAATTTACATACATACATACAAGATACGCGCGAAAAACATAACCCTTCCTTGGCAAGTCGGGTAAAAAAGGAAACCAGACTGATCTTTAATGGTACGCACCTTTCTATGCCAGGAGTTAGTTGGAGCGGGCAACATCGCATGGATAGGCGGATCGCCGCCGGCCGCGGAGCCAGCTTGCGGCTTCGACGGGGTCAAATGCTCTCTCCCACATGACCCCGGGGTCATATCCGCCGCCGTTGCGGTCGCCGCTGTGGCCGTGCTCGCGGCCGCGTTGCTGCTACGGCATTACCGATACGAGCAGAAGCTGGCTTCGGTGCTCTGGCGCATCGAAGCTAAGGACTTGAAGTTTATACCGCACAATTCTGATAAGGTAAGGCTCTTTGAATTTGATGATGAACCTCTAATCATACCCATTTGCGTGTTAGCAAGTGACCAATTTATTTTAAATACCAAAGTTTTTGTATTTTATATAGTAAAGCCACATAACATAACCAAAGAAAAAATCGTATTTAAAATAATAATATTGGAGTTTGTAAATATCTGGAAAAAAAAAGAAATATCTGAGACACGGCAGTGTCTCCGAGCCAAGTAGTGCAGCACAGCCGTAGTAACCTTTTTTCGAAGCGACTCGAGGGACTTGTCAGTTTTCTATATATTTTTCTTTTTTCCATCAACATAATGAACCTTTCTAATAAAAGGTAGGACGTGGTAGTGGTAGTTGATAACCTACACATACCGCGGTTTATCTACTTGATGTAGAAGAGATATTTCAGTCTAAGAATGCACAGCCCTCCTCTATCGCCCCCATACAAATGCCCTTACTTAGATTGATTGCGCGAGTGGATGGGAGAGAAACCTCTATCTATATCTAGCGCACCTACTTCCAAAGGCTGTGTATCGAGTTATACGTAATTTAGGATATAAATTAAAGGAAAACCATTTAGCGTCCCTTTTGTCCCATCCCATCAATCTTGTTTTAGCTTGGAGCCTCGCTGATCCCAGTCTGCACCTCACGTACCTATTTAGGCTTTCACAGGCTGACGCGACCGATTACCAGACAGGGCAATGTACCTACTGAAAGATATCCCAAACAATGCTCTTATGGCTATATCATTAAGGCTAATCCTCAAATCCGAATTCCATACAAAATGTTTCGGACAAATACTCAAAAAGTACGCCGTATTATAGTAATTTCTTCACACTATTCAATTCTTATAATTATTTTTTTTGATTTCGTCAACTAAAAAGGTGAAAGGTTTCATACTTTAATTTAGATTTTATACGTGTTTTTAAGTTAGTAGGGTTAATTTAATGTAGGGATTTCGTGATATCAATGCCAAGCGTCATGACAGAAAATCATCTAAGGCTAAAAGTGGGTGCCGGTTTTTTTTTTCTGTGAGTCTTTTTTTTACTTGCGAGCAAAGCACAGCGTCATGAAACATGATAGAAAATCATCGCAGGCATTTAGTTATTATTACAAATATTGATAATTTTAATTTAATACAAATATATTAAACAGATTAAAGGGCAGTAGTTCTGCAGTAGCGATTTAAGATTCAGAATTGCTACTGCTTGCGCAAACACTTGTTCAGTTCTCGAGGTAGGTACTTTGCAAAGTACCTACGTACTATTACGGTACCTAACTATTGAAATGTTTAAATAAAGATTTATTAATAGTTAAATTTTGGGTTAATTGCGGGCGTTTCGCATCAGGGACAGACTGTAAATAATTCATGAATGTTGTTCATGTCAAACAAATTACTTTTGAAGTACTTGTGGAGACATAAGACGTATTTGCCAAAATTAATAACATAGGTAGCATAGGTTTAGCTTGTTGATTTTGTCTCTTTCTTACAGTTCTCTCACGGATCATTGATGATGTACTGACACCGTACATAGTTTATTATAGGTACTATGAGAATCTTTGAGATCACACTCGCATACAATTTCAGCATTGAACATCTATAAATGGTCAAAATTTTCAGATTTTTTTTGTGTACATTTAGGAAAATTTGTTAGTGATATTTCTACACATACGAACCAAAACGATGTACGGATAGTTTCATAAACATGTTTTCTAAGTCTGCGTTGTGAGGCGAGGGATAACACGATACCTCTTTATCATATTTTAGCATAATATGCACATCAAAAGGAATTCGGACGTGATATTTTTTCATAATACGGTTACCATTGAGTACCTACAAGATAAGGATAAGAAATGGGTTATTTTGTATTTTATTACTCGTAGAAATTTGATGGACGCATATTTATTTTTATTATTATATACAAAATTTTGCAGTAGACTCCTATAAGTAACGGTAAAATTACACTCGTATAAGTAGAAAAATTGCTCCCGCTTGCCGGGACTTGTAACTAAGCTTAGCTAAATGAAAAAAAAAACAATGTGCATTTTTATTACATCAATCGAAAGCTAAAGCCTCAGAAACATAACATTAACATTTTTTTATATGAAAATTGATGCTTTTTTAAGTATTTCCATTTATTTTATACTTAGCATACAATAAATGCGATAATAGACTTCTAAAATAAAACGTAAGTCTCCAATATGCAAAACATTCTAACTTATTTAAATAACTTACTTGCCCTCCATCTGGCATGGCCGTCGGACACCCGGTATATGATACGCACAGTGAACATCGCTAAATAACTACGTACCTAGTTTAATTAAAGTTTACTCCTCACACGTGTAACTGACTCCCTATCGATTACCCGGTGTAAATCTAGATATCGATGGGCCTGCGGCGCACATATGACGAAGCGCAGCGCAGAGCATTTATCAATGTCAAACTATTATAGACAGACATTGTCCTCATTGAAATAATATCCAATATCTTATACACCACAATTTTTTAATTACCAAAAATACTTAAATGGGTAATGCAGTAAAAGTAACGGTAACATATTATATCCAATTTCTTATCATATTTATTTAAAAAAAATTGACTTATAATATTTTTATGTTTTTTGCCATATCTGTGTTCAGTAACGGCAACTGATTATGCGTATCTGTTTCTGGTGTTTAAAAATTTGCGGTGTTTAATAACTCAACAATTGAGCATCGAAGCGAGAAATTAACTGTTGTATTATTTGATATTGAATATTATTTTAATTAGGACAATGTCTATAATAGTTTGGCAGTGAAAAATGCTCTGCACTGCGCTCCGCCATGTTCGCCAGCCCTAACACCGAACACTCTGCTAATGTGTGTACTGGGCTAGATTAATTGGACTACACGTGGCTCTCGAGGAAACTTTTAAAAAAGGTGACTCCCACGTTAGACATAAGTACTTACCTAGATTAAGTTGTAGTACGGAACATGATCTTCACTTCTATGTTTGAGCATAAAAATATCTAGTCGCGCAAAGCACACTTCAGACATTTATAGCCGTATGACACACGGCTTTTTTTTACAAACTACAAGCCAGCGAGTTCGCTTATAGTGTGTAAACAGGCTCAGTGTCATCGGCTTTTTTACAATCTGCTTTTTTTGTTGACAATCCTTCCCAAAAGCTTACTTGCTCAGACGTTAGCTTTTAAGCTCGCCAACGATCAGTTTGTTAAAAAGCCGTGTGTCATCAACGCTTTAGGAGACGAATGTTTTATCCCAAATACAGTTTTACACGGATTTTTTTTCTCTTTTTTTCTATGCGTATTATAGCATAATTATAGTAGATATTATATTATTATAATATGATTTAATTTCTCAATCGATTTATCCACTGAAATTATAATCTAAATGACTAAGTTATCTAGATTCGACATGCAATACGCACGAAATTAAAATACAAAAATCTCCATATACCTACTGGGTTTTCGTATGTCTTCTTTCCGCTTTGTCCCCCACAGTCAGCAATGTCCCAGGACACGGAGCCCCGTCGAGCGCACACCACCATCGCGTTGCACAAGGGCAACATTGTGGCTGTCAAACGGCTGCAGAAGAAGAGCATCGACGTCACTAGGGTCATCAAGAAGGAGCTCAAACAGGTGATTAACACACGAAGAAGCTAAACACAGGAATCATAACTGAAGTACCTATTTATCACAAAAGAGTTTTAGCATATGGATAATGACATTTGTAAATTACTATTGTTAATCTTGTTAACTTTTTGGAGTCTATGACAAACCGATTTTCCAAGATGTTTTCCTTCACCGTTTAGGAGGTACTATTGTTACAACTCTGATAGAACCTGCTCACCTTATAGATAATACCTACCGACCCTCTAGTGGTTATTAATTAATAACTTTCTTATAACTCTGTGGATTTCTTATAACGTAGTGGGCTGAAATATAATTAATATGCTTAAGATGTTATAACTGTTAAGTAAAAATGTATATTGCAGCTGTTTGTTGTCCCAATAAATAAAATAAAATTAAATTAACTTGTAATGTACCTACCCTACCTACAGCAAAATGTATCAGGAAGATCCGTAGAACTAGGTGCAACACGTGCCGGCAACGAGCGAAATTGAACTGCGTAGCTAGCTTCGACGTAGCACCTAGTAGCTGGCTACGAGACGTAGCAACACGTTTCTTGCTCATCGTTACTGGCTACGACGTAGCACAACCTTTCTTGCTACATCGTAGCATCACGTAGCTGGCTACAACGAACGTAGCAACAAATTTCTTGCTACGTCGTAGCATCGTAGCTTCACGTAGCTGGCTACGACGTAGCACTACTTTCTTGGCAACATCGTAGCTCCACCTAGCTGGCTACAACATAGGCACATAGTACCTGGCTACGCCATAGCACCTCGTAGCTAGCTACGACATAGCACTATGTTGCTAGTAATTACGTAGCACCCAGTATCTGGCTACGCCGTAGGACCATGTTGCTGACTACAATGTAGCACCAATTAGTTTACTGTAACGTAGAACCACGTTTGTTTGTTTACGATATCTTACTCTAAAATACTTGACATGTGCTTGTTATACGTAGTTCCGCGCAATTTTCGCACCAATAATAATAAATTATCACCCATGAAACTCCTCAGAAAATGGCATCACTGTGATAGTGTATCTTGAAGGTCAAGCAGCGCCTACAACAAACATACCATACATAGTGTAGGCACTGCACACCAATTTTAATGCAACAAGCCAGCTCCTCCTCCTCCTCGATCGGTCCCTCACTGCTGAGGATCGTGACGTTTTGCAAGGACACCTTAAATTGCTTTTCTCCACTTTCCTCTATCTTCAGCTTTGTGGAGTGCGACATTCACTGGCATTTCAAGACATTCTGCCACCAGGTCTGACCAACGCTACCAACAAGCCAGCTAAATTATGATTAAGATTATCATAATGTTTCATTAAATACTGTACCGTTAATATTAAGCTTTTTGCTTATAGAGAGCAGCATTTGATTTTCCGTTCGAGTTAGTCAAGTGCTGATAGTCCATTTCCACCGTAAGTGGCGCCACCTAGCGGCTTTGTGTGGTATTTTTATGTCTACCGATAATGGCCGCTCAATTACTTCTCATTGGCGTTTTGTATTCCGCCGAGTTAACACGTCCGAACAGCTCCTACCTAGGACTGTTCCATACTTATTATAAGTTTTCAATATCGAATTCGAAACTATCATTCGAAAAAGAAATAAAGTGTTTAAAAAGTGCAAAAGGGGAAAATGTAAGTACCCTCTTTTCTTAATGTAGCCGATATGGCTTTATTAAATTGAATTATTTAACGGTTTATTCCGTTCGGTATAACATGTATGTGTTTACAAAATAAAGATAAAGATATTGTCCATCCGCCCAGGTTTGTGTAGCAGAAACACTTGATGAGATTCCCCAGTTACATAAGAAAAAGTGTTTAAATTTAAATTTATTGATCTAGATAGCGTGAATTTGCGCTACAAGCTACCTATATAGCTATCAAGCTCAAGCTGCAGGTCATGCAGCCCTATAAACGGCAGCTCGTCGAACTATCCGAGCAGGATTCTGCGCGTGATTGCACTATATTCATGAAAATCGGTGAGCTACGCAAACTTTTTTAAATTTTGTTGAAGTGATTCTAATAGTCTTTTCGGGTCAGTGGTTCAACGTTTATTTTCCTTGTACGCAAGTCCACGACTGGTGCTATTACTAAAGAAATAAACTTTCATAATATACAACGTTACGAACGTTTTAATGATAGTATGAACTTGAGTACTTAACTGTTCTACGAAGTTTTTTGTCGAAAAGCCATTGACATAGGAACCGTCTGTTCCAAAAGATCCGATGACTAGTTCTAATGTAGGTTCAATCGTTTAGATGTTTTTTGGTTAGTATGTAAATATTCCTACACAATTCTCATTTAGACCACTCCAGGTGGCATTGTCTAGCAAACAAAAAGGGGAAAAATACGTATAAGTACATGCACCTTACGTTGTGGGAGTAGGTATCATACCTATTCAAGAGAAATAGGTTTTCTTCAGAAAACCCGTAAGATTTGAGCAATAATAATACCTAATTTAATTGTTTTTCGACTACCTACCCGATTTTTATTGAAATTAAATAATGTTGCAAAATTATTCGGATTTGTTGTAGAAATCATTTCTACCACGAAGCAAGCCCTCACACAAATAATTTAGAGTCACACCTCCTTAGAACAGTAATTTTGATTTGAAAACGCAGTAATTTTCTAGGTTGTAACAGTGGTGTAATAGTAACAATAAAAGCTTAACATTAGGGTAACCTATGGTTTTACAAAAGATGTACTGTGTCTGAAGCAAGACATGTATAATTTTAAAAAACATATATATTATGAATTCTCCGCGGATTTCAATTTCGGGAACTTTGAGTAATTACAAAATTTGAGAGATGTTAAACTGCTTTAATTTACTGTACATGGAAATTAATCTTATGTCTCTGCTCACGCAAGGCATCATTAATCTGCCAACAGGTTAAAGCTAACGTCCGGGGGGTGTATATAAGTATTTAAAGTATTTATTTTTCTTTCGTGCATTATTAAAGTACCGACTTTGATTCAAGTTTTTATGATGTCTCTGCTCACGCAAGGCATAAACAATCTGCGAACAGATTAAAACTAACCTCCGGGGTGTAGATAGTGTTTATTTTCTTTCGTACACTATTAAAGTAAGTACCTACAACGAGTCAAGTGTTTATGATGTCTCTGCTGACGGCAAGGCATTAACAATCTGTCGACAGATTGTCTGCCGACAGATTGGAGCTCCCATCTCGAGGGTGAGGAGCAAGTTTTGATTTAATGACAAGACTTTTATAATATTTTACCTTGTAGTGTTCCACTACCTACATTACTGTATAGTCTAACCGGATGCATTTGTTTTTGGCAAACCTTAAGCTGCAAACAGATCTAAGTATAAAAGTTTAGCTTTTAAGGACATAGTTCCAGTACCTACATTGAAATCTATAGATGTTTCTGTCTACGACAAGACATCAGCAGTTTTAAAACGGTTGCTCCATCTTAAATATTGATGTCGAGCCCGTACTGCTTTCATAACCACCAGACTCAAATAGGCACAATAGAACTATTGGATACCTGCTCACTGCAAGGCATCAACGATTTGCAAACAACTTAATTTTAGGTTCTGTAATGCTTGTATAACCAGGTTTACCAGGGAATGTTAATAGTAGCGTAGGTACGCATTGAAGCGGCAAAACATTACCAGTGAATCACGAGATTCCCAAAGAAGTTACGCAAGACTGTAGTATTGGCTGCTTCCCAGTTCGTACACTCTTTTTACTAAACTTATGGGTGACTCAACTCACGGTAAGAGCACCAAAATAATGGAACTTTGTGTGCTCGATAGCACGTAATGAAGGAAAGTCCTTGTTTAGGATAAAAAATATCAATAATTTATAATTATAAAATAGTTTACAGCATACTATAAATTCATCTTAACTTAGGCTAGAAATTGTGAGATATTTTTTCAACTCTCTTTCGAGAAATGAACTACTTACGTAATGTTTTTATCAGATACCCTCATGGTATTTTTAATAAAATTGTTTATTTAAATGACAACAAGTGCTCGTCTTGCCCCTTACTTAGCCATTATTGGCTCGAACCTTGTATTTTAGTAAAGTATCGTAATATTAAACGTTTAAAAAAAAAAAAAAAAAAAACAAGCAAGTAAGTACCCTACTTACTTATCGATATCACTCTTATCAAAAATATTATTTCCAAATATTGTCAGTAGGTACTTTATGAGATCTAAGCTGTCGCCTCCAAATTAACATAAATGCACTAGATGCCTGTGTATCTTCTTAATCGTAATATAGGTACGTAAACTACGGAAGTAGGTACCGTATCAATTAACCCTGTTCAACAATGAATACTGACTAGAGCATGATACAAAATAGCATGCCTGTAAACTACAATCGTTTTCTCCTAATTGAGTGTTTGGCTCTGTTGTCAAGAGTTCTAAATAAGCCTCCCAAAGGCTTCAGACTTACAATATAAATGTACGTCAAACCTTAGTTACAAATGAACTAAATAGTGTTTGAGCTTATTATAAAAGTTTTAAATTAACATGGTCGCATTAGTCTAAGCAGACACTTATCTGGCTCGAATGATGAGAATTTTCTGTACATGAACATATTATTGCCTTTAACTAGTACTTGTTTATTTAAACAGTTGCTATACCTATACCTAGTTAGTAGGTATATGGAATATACTATATTATGTATTTAAAGTGAACTATATTTATAGTACCTAAATATCAAATATTTCGAATGGCAACGACTGCACCTAGGCAGGTACTTAATTTTTCATGTCTTTATTGAGTTGCTTAATAGGCAAGATCAAATCACTTAACCCAACATACTGATTGCCCAATATCTTATTGCCCAATCTTATCACTTTAAGTATGTTCATGCATTTTATATAATTATCATACATGCCTGTCACTCAGGCTGTTGACCAATGCTGTATTCCAAAGTTTTATTGTATATTATATTCGTTAGCTATCAAACGAACTTCGCAAGCGATTGCATACCGACTACGTTCGATCTTTAATTGATTAAACTTTGTTCATGAAAAATAAAATGTTATGGTTATAATGAACAACAACAAAACAACTGAAATGACATAATATCCTAATATCATCTAGCGAACATTTGCAAACAAGAATGGCTCTCATTCATTATAACGATATGACGGGACGCTGACTTGTCAGCTCACATGATTTCTCGATTCTGGAATCCTTCCCATAATGATAACTTTTAACGTTACTCTTAGTTTTATGAGTAAACGCAGTAGGATAATAAACTGATGTTAAAGGTATACATCAATGAAAAATTGTCATTTGGCATAACTGACATGAATCAATACTTACAATTCTATATCTACAATTCTATCCTATTTTCCTTAACGCTTGTTGTTATTGTTGACTATTGCAATATAATAATTTCTTATCGTGTCACCAGTTCTTTCGAACCAGTGTGGTAAAAGGATTTCATGTGCGTCTCGAAGAGGTTCGTTTAGAATCACTAACATTTAATTTGCCAAATAGCTACCTATACTAGGTGATTCGGTAATTGTCTAGTAATTAATGTTATTGTATTCACTTAACTTGATACAGTGATCAAAATCACTGCATTGGAAGCATAATAGAAGTGTCTCTAAATAATATTAAACTACCTAACTGGAATTACGAATAATTGGATAGTGTCGACACACCCAATTATCATCACGCTAATAATTTTAAAAAACTATAACATTATATTATATTACATTGATTATTTTTATTATTTTCCCTCTAGTTTATTATAACCACAAAAAAAAAAAAAATATAGAGAGGAAGGCAATGTGAAATTGTTTTTAAACTTTTTTTTTTGTGAGAAAATATATAAAATTGATTTAACATAATAACTTAATCACTCTCATTCGATTCGAAACAAAGTATTTGTATTTTAAATACAGTTTAATTAAATTAGTATGAAGTATTATGCTAGTAAATACTACAATACATTTGTAAATAATAATGTTCACTTATATTTCGAAGGTATCGAACAAAACTGATTAGGCACACATGGCTGTGTAGCAAGTATACCGAATGATAATTATATCGAAGCTGTGAACGCAGTAACCCTGAAAATGTGTTATGAGAGTAACCAAACTCCGACAGTGGTTTCTGAAATATTGTTTGACCTCGCTGAAGGTTGAAGGCTGAAGGAAGGCATAATCAGTATTTAAATATCCTATACTTATTACATAAGACAGTAAGTTGCGAGTTATGTTTAACGTAGCAAATACAATGATTGTTATTAAAACAAACAAAATATCATAATTCATATACTTTATTACAGGTTCATATTGAAAAATGATAATAACTTATGTTTTATTAAGAACTTACAATAAATCATCACATTGGCGTATAAGAACCTGAAATTTCACGTTGCAAGTGGCGTCACCAGGCGATAGCAAACAGAATCTCTATAAGCAAAAAGCTTAATATTAACGGTACAGTATTTAATAGCGGCGTTTTCCCTGAAAGAAAACGCATATTAAATACTTACCTTAATATTAAGCTTTAGTTTGATTTCTGCCTGGTGAAAATACGTAATAAAAAGCCAATGAGAAGTAATTGAGCGGCCATTATCGGTAGACATAAAAATACCACACAAAGCCGCTAGGTGGCGCCACTTACGGTGGAAATGGACTATCAGCACTTGACTAACTCGAACGGAAAATCAAATGCTGCTCTCTATAAGCAAAAAGCTTAATATTAAGGTAAGTATTTAATATGCGTTTTCTTTCAGGGAAAACGCCGCTAATAATTATGTTTTTTTATCGACAAAATTATCTTTATCTTAATAGATTCGCGAGCTTCGCCACGAGAACCTGACTGCATTCGTAGGAGTGTGCGTAGAAAGCGGAGCTGCCTGTATAGTGTCCGCGTACTGTTCCCGCGGCTCGCTAGCCAGGGTGCTTGGAGATCGGGACTTACATCTGGATGACATGTTTGTCGCTAGCCTAGTGGCTGACTTGCTCAGAGGGCTGACGTATTTACACGACTCTGCGCTCATCTCCCACGGAAACCTCACGTCTAGCAATTGCCTGGTGGATAGTAGATGGGTGCTGCAGATCGCTGACTATGGACTCCATTACTTGAAGAGTAAGTGCAACGCATAGATTAATAACGGTGCTCATATATAACACCCAGATAGACAGTATCAAACCAAAACGGATGCGGAATACAGTACATAAAAATTTCAGACATCCTGTCAATAAAGATGAAATATCTCCATTTTCAAATAATGTTTGTTACTTTTTACGATGCAGTTTTATTACCAATGAAAAAGCCTAGTAGGATTAACATATAATATTTATCTAGCCCTGTTACTTCTGATTTTCGAAATTTATCATCGGACCAAAATGTACTAGAATTTAGCCAATGTGGCTCCCTTTTTGTTGACGCATTTTAAATGTTCTACATTGTGCTTCTATACTTTAATACTTCTGTGGTGCAATCTTACTTAGGTACCTACTTTACTTTCTTCGGCGCTACAACCCTTTATAGGTCCTGGCAACCCTTTACAATGTGTGTCTACAATGGACTGCCACTTACTGCGAACTTTGGCCTTCCTTCTCCAGGTAGTTAGTTATTTTTTCTGAGCCGAGTTCGTTGGTGCAGTAAGTGCATCCAGCATATTCTAATATGGCTAATATTTTCTTTTATAATATTTTCATTGTGAATTCTCTTTTTCCAGTACAATAGAGTGTTATTTATTCATTCATTCATATTTCTCGGTAAAATAATTTCGATGATTTATTTCAACCCTTTTGCAATTGTGATCACAAAATGTTATTGTTGAAATACTTTTGTTGATTTGTTAGCAATCTCGCATTTCCATTTCAATAAATGAAATTGATGACGAGCTGTAGAGTGCATAAACACAAGTTTTAAAAGATTCCCAAAAAATTTGTTTTGATTTGATTTTGTACATTTTATCTTGTATTTTGTGCAATTAAGAATATAATAATAATAATGATTTGTATTAAAGCTCCATCTGTCCCCCTGTTTCTAAACGGAGGACAGATAAAACATGTTTGTCCCATCTGTCCCCAGGCGGACAGAGAAGGCGGACAGATGGGAATAATTCCATACAAGTCACCGATCAACCGAATTGATTTTGTTCGACATACTGAATTGCCCAGCTCAGGTGTTATTTTGAAATGTGATAATCTTATTGTTTTCTCTTTTAGTTTTTGTTATTGAGTTGGGTTGTCGGGCCCAGTAAAGTCCTTTGGGAATGATCCTCACAAAAATTTATAACTCTGTAAAAGCGATGTTTACCTAAAATAATATGACCGGGTTTTGTGAGCTCGATATCTCGAAACATTTTCACGCTTTATGACCTCATAATTATTCCATAACAAGCATAATAATAATAAGAGGCTCTCGCTTGGTGGCTGGGTCGAGGGCCAGATACAAAAGGCGGTACTTTTGGAAAAGGAGTTGAGAATATACCGCTGTATATTGTAAGTAAGTATGTATGTATATATTAGAGGATAGCTCCAACGCGGTGCTACGTAGGAGCCCCATGGGACATGACTTTCTCTTGGGTTAAAATTACTGATTTGACGACATGATTGGTCGAGTGGCAAGTTTGTTAGATTGCCACGCTGCGGCTGCTGTTGCGGGTTCGATTTTCGATCAGTACAAACATTTGTGTGATGAACACCGGTGTTTGTCCTGAGTCTTGGTGTTTTCTATGTATTCCATGAATGTATTTACAAAAAAGTATTTCAGTTTTTTACCAGCTATTTGGTTCCATTAGTACAAGTTCTCCTTAGTTTGGAGCGAGTTGGCGTTGTATAAAATATCCAAAATATTTTATTTCATAAAAACTATCATGTCAGGTGTCAGGTAAAGCGTCGATGACACACGGCTTATTTACAAGATTTTTGTGGCGAGTTTAAAAGCTAGCGTGTGAATGTGTTAAGGGGTATTTACTCGGGTGACAAAAGCCGCTTGATTTACGCCGCGCGGCAATAATCGTGCGGCTTTAGTCACCCGTGTAAACCCCGTATTAGCTTTCGGGAAGGATTGTCGACAAGCAGATTGTAAAAAAGCCGATGACACTGGGCGATTTTACAAGCGAAATCGCTAGCTCGTAGCGTGTAAAAAAGCCGTGTATCATCGACGTTTAAGAGACCCCCCACACTAGCGTTTTTTGAGCGTCGTGCCAGCGTCCGCACAGCGTCGACGCGACGTCGACACCGCGGCGACGTGACGCCAGCGCTGGCCGTCTACTGAACGCTTTGCTGGCGTCGCGTCACCGCGGCGACGTCGACTTATACTTGTACTTGTTCGCAAAAATCGTTGCACTGGCGCCGCGTCAGCTCGGGGCGTCCGGCAGGCGGCCAGCGCTGGCGTCACGTCGCGGCGGCTTCAACGTCGCGTCAACGCTGTGTGGACGCTGGCACTACGATGACGCTCGAAAAACGCTAGTTTGGGGGGTCTCTAAGACAACATTGTGGATGGTGTGTATTTTTTTACATAGGTGGTTGTTCTGAGTCGGAGGACGCTCTTCGCGTGGAGCGACGCTTGTTGTGGCGTGCACCGGAGTTGCTTCGGGACCCCAACCCACCCGCGCGCGGCTCGCAACGTGGAGATGTCTACTCGTTCGGTATCGTGCTGTACGAGATCTTGGGACGTAGCGGCCCATGGGGGGACACCAATCTCACCAATACTGGTAAGTCTATAGACACGTTGATAGAGAATTGTAAAGCTATGATAGGTAATGGTTTAACGGTTTTATATTTATTTCTCAAAATAATTACAAATCCGCTTATAGGAAAATTAAACACTATTTAGTTCCTTGCCTTGCGATCTGATGGTCGCGGGTTCGAATCCCGGTGGCAGTCATGTGTAAATGGGTTTTTCCGGTCGACAAAAATCTATTTATGCATCCCACGTTCTCGCAAAACGGTGAAGGAAAACATCGAGAGGAAACCGGCATGTCTAAGGACAGAAAAAAAAATGTTCTGTGGCATGTGACATCTACCAATCCGCATAAGTTCCGCGTGGTGGACAAATTTATCTAATTTTTTTACGACCTCCATTTTAATTAAAAAATAAATAGAGTTTTCTTTAACATTTAGGTATAATATCGCTTTCCAAAGCTAATTGGTTGGGTTAGTCTTACCACAGAGTAGGTACTAAGATATTCACAAACAAAAGGTCTAACAAACTAATCTTCTTATTCTTATCCAAGCCGATTATGCGGGCCAATTAGCATATTTTCCATAAAAAGATAAAAGTCTGGGTGTATCTTTAAACAATTCTTGCGAGCATTTTCATCAGTATGAATCTCAAGAATCACCGATTAAACTTAATCAATGTTTTCATAAAAAGTTATGTGATGCGTATTGTCTTTGACAATAAACACTTATATTTAACAGGCTGTATTTTCAAGACTCCCGCGAGAAATAAGTAGAGCAAATTCAGTAAAGTGCTTGTTATACACAGAAATAACACAAATGACTGTGTCCTAGTTTGCTGGAGATTTCACAAAGGTCCACACTGCTGAACAAATAAATAGAGACTCACGCAAACTGTAAGCGCATTAAAATTACTCTATACTTATGCCTACTTGCACCAAACTGTCAAAGTCCCTAAGCAATTACTTAACTCGCTTGGTAGTTCTTAACAGTCCAGATTCTGATCGTTAGGAACTGTCAAGCGAGTTGAGTAATTGCTTAGGAATTTTGAATATTTGGTGCAAGTCGGCATTAGAATCTTAGAACAGTTTTTTTTACTGAAATACGTTAAACTATATGAAAGAAACTGGAAAAAAAAATACATTGCCTAGCCTAAACCAAGAGTTCTAGTAGAAAATTGGTATATTCCAATGTATAGGTGCACTAAATATAGGAATTCTGCTAGTTTTTCATAACCATACCTACTAATACTTGTAGCAGTTTGACTAAACTAATGAATAATAGATCAATGTTTTGTTTCGTAATAGGGAAGGTACCATAGATTTGTATTTTAGGTGCATACCTAATAACTTTATCAAATCAAATCAAATCTTTTATTTCAGTAAATAATTTCACCATATTTTGTTAATATAAGGCTTATTCTAAGGTTAGTAACACATTCAAAATTATAAATTACACATAGCCAGTCATAAAATGTCAACCTGTGTACAGTGTACCTTAAGTTATTATCACAAATAAATAGTTTTTCTTTCTTTCTTTCAAAATTAAATTAAATTGTATAGTTTGAAATTAAATTGGTATTGAATTAGTATTATCGGAGTCAAGTGAATTATTTGGCGTACCTACCCGAGGGCACTATATGCGTCTTCGTCCAGTGGCTAAGTATCGGGCCATCCACCCGATCTGCCACTGTCCTCAGGAGGCTGTTGTCTATCCTGGTAACTATGAGCGTCAGATTACCTACTATCAAAACACTCTCAAATGATAAATCGCGACAATCTAAAGCTGTCAATATACCTGTGAAAACACTCAGACTAATGCCTTGATCACAGGTACCGAGTACTCGGTACGTATAAACATAGCGCCGAGTGCTCGGCTGAGCGAGTGATGTAAGCTTTCACTGTCTCGGCCGAGTAATATTTTACTATGTCGGCCGAGTACTCGGTACGTATAAACATAGCGCCGAGTGCTCGGCTGAGCGAGTGATGTCTGTGTTATTAAACTTTCACAGTGTCGGCCGAGTAATATTTTACTGTCTCGCCCGTTTGCTCGACGCGTGTGATCTAGGCATTAGACTCAATTGAATCCGAAACCAATTGATGTAAATTGAACATTCCAACAAAGCTTTATTTATTCCCAGAATAGCACGGCGGAATGATACCCGTCTTCATACAACCACCGGGCCAATTTACACTTGAGCTTATTTAATCAAGCAATACATACACCTTTTTTTACTTGTGGAAATCCTCATAGATACCTACCCCTTTGTGCGGGGGCCGTGAAGTTTATGCCGGATTCCTACCGACTAAACCAATTTAATTCTTTCCTTGCCGGGTTGCCTGGAAGAGATCGCTTACAGCGATAAGGCCGCCCCTTGTACTACCTACCTTAAGGCCTTTGTATTCTTGTTCTATTGTTTTTACTCTGTTTTGTTCTTGTTGGTGTACAATAAAGTGTTCATCTATCTATCTATCTAAACCCACACGGTGTCCCACGGAACGCCGCCGCACCGCCGTAGTGTTTGAGGCTTAAACACTACGGCGGCGTTCCGTAGCTCAAACTTAGAGCTACGGGAACTTAACAGGATATATGTGAAAATTTGGAGTCGCTGCGTTACATTCTTTCTCAGTAACAGTGAACAAATCTGTAGAATCGCGGATCGTTGGACACAACCATCAGCCGAGAGTAGGCCTGAGTCCCAAGAGTGATTATCCTATGCTTATGATAACTTGTTGCAGAGATAATAGGGCGTGTGCGGCACCCTATAGGCGGCGTGCTGTTCCGTCCGCCGCTGGGCGGGCTGGCAGCGCGGCCATCCGTGCTGGCCGTTCTCAAGTCCTGCTGGAGCGAGCGTCCCGACCGCCGCCCCGACCTGCGCCTCGCGAGGCTCAGGCTCAAGGACATGCATGCCGGAATGTGAGTTTACACTTACATCAGCCTATATACTGCAAAATCATTTCCTCTATTCGGTTTTTAACAACTGCCAGTGTTTCAGTGGAAGTCCAGGTCATGCCGCTACAGTGGCCGGGCGCGCTTTCATTAAACGCTCTTTGGGATCCATCCGGTGATTCTTTTGGTAAACACAGGAAATGCGTTGCTGGTTTCGTCATTTGCTTACATAAGAAAAGGTTTTAGTGGAAGGTTTTAATGAAAGATAGTGTATTTTAGCAGCAAATCTATCGACTTACGTTACCGTGGCTATGTTGTGTGTATAGTAAGCGACAAACAAATTGTTCTCTGGCGAACCACGTGAAAAAGATGTACAGAATCAATTTGACCTAAGAATTTCGTTCTGCGCATCATTGTCACGAGGTTCGCCAGAGGACAATTTTTTGTTGGTCGCTTACTTTACAAGCCGGCCTGCAATCCAAAACTGTGGTGAAGCTTGTACGTGTGGTAGGGCCCATAAGTGTTTATGATAATACTAGCTGGTGCCCGCGACTTTGTCTACGCAGGTATCTTTGTAAATTGTAGCATATGTGTTATTCTGATGTATAAGCTTTATTATTGTAAAGTTTCATTAAAATCCATTCAGTAGTTTTTACGTGTAAGAGTAACAAACATGCATCCATCCATCCATCCTTACAAACTTTCGCGTTTATAATATTAGTAGGATATGTTTTCACAGTATCCAGAAAATATTTTCCACGTTTTCCACTTTGTCGACAGGAAAACCAACATATTCGACAACATGCTCGCCATGATGGAGAAGTACGCGTCAAACTTAGAGTCATTAGTGGCTGCCAGGACCGACCAACTGTTGTTGGAGAAACGCAAGACTGATGACCTCTTGAACAGGATGCTGCCGAGGTGAGCAATTGTGGCCTTTGTCATACATTTGTAGTACCGCTATGTCCGCCTTCCACTGCGAAGGGGTAATGGGCGAGAAATGGTTCGCTTGACTCTGCAACCACTTTTATGACACATTAAATTAAGCGTTTCCACCTACGCGGAGCTGGGCGGAGTGGTAAGGAGCGGACCGTGAATTGGCCAATCTTCACAGTCACAGCGACCGGTCTTGGGCGCTTTAGCGACCAAATGTTTGTGAACTGTCGGTCGTCCGCCGCGGGTGGCTGTGGTCGCGTCGGTGGCTCGTTTGCTGCAGGCCTTTATTGAAATATTGTTTGGATATTGGCTACTTCAAAATAAAAGAAAAACAATTGGCGACTGCAGGCGGGTTTTTTGTGTCACTTACTTGTTTCGCTGCCTTTCACTGCGAAAGGGTAATGAGTGATAAATGGTTCGCTTGACCCTGCAAACGCTTGTGTGACTCTTTACAATGGACGCACATTTCTGCACTTTTCTGTTGCGATTGCGAGCTTGACGACGGACACCGCTCCGCTTGCAGTGGAAGGCGGGCATTATACACGTATTCAGTACAGTACTGAGGAGTAAAAGGAAGCCACGGAATGTTCCCAAGGTCACAGTGGCTGGCACAAAAAATAAACTTCACAGCGTCGTGACAGGTGGCCAATTAAGAGGATATGTGAAACTGTCAGAAATGACAGCTGCCGAATCGTAAGAAAGTGATACCGCAATAAGACACCTTACCTCGAGGGAAGAGGTTAGATATAGATTTTTGTCGCTCAAACGGACGTAAGCGACAAATGATAAAGCATCGTATTGCTTGAAAAGTATTGAATTTATAAAAAAATCCTTTTACATTTATCTAAGTTCTATGATTACTCACTCAATAGTATAAAAATAAACCGTAAATATTCTCTAAATTCGGAGGATGGATGTAAATCAGATTTTAAGAGGGCCTATTTCAAAAAATAAATCTATCGAGAAAAGTTTCATCAATCGTGTTTCTGTCTTACATTTATTTAGATTATATCTTCAAGTAATCACTATATTAATTAACATCAAGTTTGTAAACTGTACCGTTACCGAGAAAGAATGAAACGCAGCGACTCCAAATTTTCACATAGGCTCTTAAGTATGAGATTTCGTTGTACCATTAACTCACGATGGCGTTTCTTACAACCACCTACATACTCATGTTTAATAATTAATTGTTCGTGATATTGAGTTCCTCTGTGATATAAATACCTCCAATACGGACAGTTGCTAGGGAACATGAAACAACACACGTAAGTAACGTAGGTTTATTCCTCTTACTGTTGTTTCATCAAACAAGATATCCCTTTTAAATCGAAATGATTGTGCAAATATTACTGAAATAAGTATCCTAATTGCTAGCTATCATGAAATTTTGTAAAAGTACCTGATTTACCTCATTACAATCTCATTATTTCTGAACGTAATCTTATATGTTTATCCGACCAATTATCCTAATTATTATACACATACCTAAGAGCCTTAAGGAACTAATGCTGACTTGCACCAAACTTTCAAAGTTCCTAAGAAACAACTTTACTCGCTTGACAGTTCTTATCGGTCAGGATCTGTACTGTTAAGAACTACCAAGCAAGTAAAGTAATTGCTTAGGGACTTTGACAGTTAGGTGCAAGTAGGCATAAATCTTAATTTATTTGAGATCAAATTGAAAAAGCTTTCACTAGATTTTTTTTAATTTAGACTTCAGGAATTCTTAAATAACAAATTTGATGTACCTAATAACGAATCCTAATTGCTATTTATTTGACTAAGTCTGGACATTACCAATTTCACTTTACCTTTATTGTTTTGATGTACCCTTATATTTTATTTTTTACTGTTGACAGATGTATGTTATTCTCTCCATTTGCACACCTGCACTAGTAAAACAGGTTGTGTCTAAAACTATTAATGTAACATCTAAATCTATGTATACGCAAATAAATGATATTTTTCTTAATCCTCTAGCCCAGGCTTTGCGTCTTTTTATTTAATTTAACGTCGCACATTTTTTTTCATAATTTTATCTCACAACTTATGAAACAACATTAATTTCATGGGGTTGGAATCTATTCACAATTTCTAATTTATTATCACAAACGACATCAAAGGAAGGTGCCGTCTTTCATCAAGCTTCAGTCCCATTTAATTCATCTCTTCTCATTACTTCTCTTAAGCAAATGGTTTTTCCAAAAATCCCATATAAACTCGAAAATCAAAATCGAAAACTGCTTTGCAAAGTTATTTGAGGAATTATTTGATAAAAACTACCAACCTCCCTGCTTTATACCTTGTAAGAGTCAAATACATAAATAGTACGTACCTTTGCTTGTACCAACTAATATTAATTCATTTTCATACATCAATCATCATCAATCGCTATTTATAAAAGGCCTAACCCTGACTTATTGACAACTTACAGGCCAACCACTGAACGTAGAAACTTGAAATATTCGTCAAGAAGTGTGGGCACGTACTTAAATAGTTATTTGTTTACCAAGGGACTGAAGCAAGACATTTTATACAAGACTTTTATCAGCCCGAGCCGAAGGCGAGGACGGATATTCAATTCGAGTATAAAATAGGCTTCAGGACCGAGGTATACACAAGATTTTTCACTTTAATTGCGAGGAAAATAAATAAACTTGAGGGGAATCCTCAAGGCAAATTTCCATACAAAATGTTACGGACAAATACTCAAAAAGTACGCCGTATTATAGTAATTTCTTCACACTATTCGTTTCGTCTATATTTCCGATTGTGTCAACAAAAATTTGTTAGGTTTCATACTTCACTTCTGATTTTATACGTGTTTTTAAATTAGTTGTGTTAATTTTAAAACACGTATAAAATCTAAATTAAATGTGAAGAAATTACTATAATACGGCGTATTTTTTGAGTATTTGTCCGAAACATTTTATATGGAAATTTGCCTTGAGGATTACCCTGAAACTGAAATAAGCGCCCATTTCGTAATTCAAACACATATACAGCCATATAATATAACAACGATTTTTGAAATTCGAAACTATGTAATATTTAGGTCCCCCGTAGGTAATAAATACCCCGATCTGTAGTGTATGTACCTACCTATACTATACATGTACACACACATAGCTATCTTCAGACCGTACACGCACATACACAGTCTCAAAGCTCATGATATCAGTATGCGAGAAGCAGCGCTGTCGACCGGACGGGTGCAGCGCAGGAGATGCTCGGAGCGGATATTATGTGTGTGGAGCCTGTGACTACACTGAACATAATTCGGTAAAGTAGCAAACACCACACGATCTATAGTATAATGAAGGACAGTTTTACTCCCGCTAAAGCAAGTACGAAGTTTAACTTTACGAGCAAAAGAAATGAAAAAGGAATTTTTCATCCCATCTATTCGAAAAGGACGACTTGGTTCGCCTTTGTGCACCCAAAGGTGGTGTTTTCTATAAGAAACTTTTAGGGGGCAGTAATGAGTTTTTAATCCTCTTTATCAAATCAAAATCCAAATTCAAAAAGTGCGCGGCAAAGACAATTGCGGCGCACTTTTTCAATTTCCAAATTTGGAATATTTTTTATTAATACCATTAATAGTATCTATAAATTGCTATTATAATTAATAGTATAACTACTACAGAATTAGAATTAGTGAATATTTTTTTATACTTTATTAAATACTATTTAATTTCAAATTAGTTGTTACTCTATGTTTTGTTAAATAATAATATTACAATAAAATATGAGGCACCTTCTATTTTCTCATAGAGGGTGATAAAAAGTAGAGTGTATCACTCGGCGCAAAATATATTTTTGGCTCGGGCGACGTTCTTTGAATCCCTCGCTACGTTCAGGATTCTACTAAAGAATCCCTCACTTCGCTCTTGAATTCAAATAAGCGCCCTCGCCGTAAAAATATAATTTTGCTCTCTTATGATACAATCTACTATTGTTAATTCGCAACGCAAACGAAGTTTCGGGTTTTAACTAGTCTTAAATAAACCGGTGTTATTGGTGCGATGTTCAGGACGGTGGCTGAAGCTTTGAAAAGAGGCGAACGAGTACAGGCCGAGAGCTTCGACTGCGTCACCGTCTACTTCAGCGACATCGTCGGGTTCACCGAGCTTGCCGCCACCAACACACCCATGCAGGTACTTCTTCTTATCGTGTCACTAGTTCTTTCGAACCAGTGTGGTGAAAGGATTTCAAGTGCGCCTCAAAGAGGCTCCTTTCGTGCACTTGACATATGTTATTATTGACTTGACATATTATACATCTAAGAACCACGTTTTTATGGACACTGATGGTCGGGTGGCAAGTGTGTTGGAATGTCACGCCGGTGTCAGGGGTTCGATTCCAGCTTCAGGACAAACATTTCACAAACACCGGTGTTCGTCCTGAGTTATATAATTCTACATACATAGTAAACACCCAAGTGTTTCCTATGTATATAGAATTTATAGTCCGTAATAAATAAAATGTAGGTAAATGCTATAATGGTACCGATATTGTTTCAGGTCGTGGAGATGCTAAACGACTTGTACACTTGCTGCGACTCCATCATATCCCACTACAACGTGTACAAAGTACGTGCCTACTCAGTTTATCTTTCTTATTGACTATTTACATACATATATGCAAGCGCGCAAAACCTAATGACCCAATATTATTATTATTACTAAGAGCCCTCGCTGTCCCACTGCTGGGCAAAGGCCTCCCCCCATTCTCTCCATTTCCCTCTGTCATGGGCCAGTTCAGTCCAGTCTGGACGGAACGCGATGAGCTCGTCCCGCCATCTTCTCTTTGGTCTGCCGCGTCGACGCCGCACTGCTTCGGGACTTCACTCAGTGGTTATCTTGGCTCAAAGATCGCTCGACATGCGGCAAACGTGACCCAAATAAAAAATGACCTTTCTTAAAAATGTATGCCATCAAACTTCCCAAAATGATAACTTTATAAGTGTCACTATAAAATAGCAAAATTATAGTATGTGGGGGCTGGAATAGTGCTGCCATCAACCCTGAGTCCTACTCCGCTACTTCAAGGAGATAGGAAGGCTGGGGCAGGGTTAGATATCGGGGGATAATGCACAATGCACCCTTCAAGGAGAAGCCAGTGTAGACCGCTATGTACCCTGTTTTTGGAATTAGAATGTTGGGTCTAGTTACTAGTTTTCCCCATAGGTGGAGTGGAGATATCTGGGGGCAATGCATAATGCAGCCTTCAACGGGAAGGCAGTGCAGACCACTGTACCCCCTTTTTAAAATTAGATTTAGACCCACTTGTTTACCCCATAGGTGGAGTGGAGATATCGAGGAACAACGCACAATGCACCCTTCAACGGGAAGACATTGCAGACCGCTGTTCCCCTTTTTAGAATGAGAATTAGACCCACTTGTTTTCCCCATAGGTGGAAACAATAGGAGATGCGTACATGGTGGTGGGCGGTCTACCGGAGCGGTGTTCTCGGCACGCTGCCGAGGTGGCCTCGTTGGCCTTGCACGTGCTGGACGCAGTGCCCAAGATACGGACGGCCAAGTTGGACATACGGATCGGTAAGTACCTAGCCCTAGATAACTTTATTAGTGGACAGTTGTAGGACGAAGGGACGCCGCAAGAAAGCTGCTGACATTATTATATTGATTGGGTAGATTTCATTTTATGGCCATCCTATGACAGCGGCAGCGATGCCTTTTTTTATAAAAAAAATATTTAGACCCAGTCTAGCTATCTGCCTAAAATGGGTTTGCGTGGACTATGGAATTTCGTAAAATTTAAAATGAAAAATGGATACGTTTATTTGCACACGATCAGACAGCTGTTCGTGTATGCTGATACACGAACAGCTGTTATAAACACATGAAAAATAAATAAATAGTGGTAACACAAATTCATAGTGCTTATTTAGTGAGTTACATTGACCTACGAAAATAGTGTTGTTTGATATCACAAGAGCTGAATCATTATCTAAGTTTATCGATAAGGTAACGGAAAGCTCATACAGCACCTAAAGCAATTTAAATGTCAATACTAATTCATCACGTGTGTCCGACCGAACGTCAAACCGACCTATACAAATAAGAGAAATTGTCCATGTTCATAGTCGTGAAGATGTTGAGATAGGTAAGGCAGATGGGCACTTAGGCACTCATTCAAGCGAAAAGGAGACTTGTTTACATTAGGCGATTTTAAACGGCCAATAATATTTTTATACAACCTAAAAATTTTTAATTACCAAAAAAACTTTAATGGGCAATGCAGAAGGGTAGGTAGTAGGTACGACGTTGTATCTGTGCAGTTAGATTTTTTTAATGACGGAATGACAGCCGTGCGAGTGCGGCGCCCGAACCGAGCTGCAGCGAGCTAGCTCCAATTTTTGACATATTTATTTTGATAAAAAAATAGACATAATATTTTAAACTATTTTTGCCATGTCCGTGTAACGGCAACTAATTATATATATTAGTATTTTTTTCTGGTGATTAAAATTTGCGGTGTAAAATTGAAATGAATACAAAAACTTAAATTATTATTTGACACTCTTAAAGAGGGAAACACATTATCAAAGTTTTGTTTTCGTCAATTAATTTACGTTGTTTATGATACTAACTTAGTTAATTCAGAAGATTTTAAGCTACGAGTATAAAGCTTATCTTGAGTAACTTTGCGAGTTTCTCGCGATTAATAAATAAAGTCTGAGTATGTTTTCTAGAGCGTAAATTTTTCATGTTGAATATAATATTATTAATGGGCTTGTAAACCCAGCGGATAACACAAATACAGCATTTTCAGTAATGTTGGAATCCTTATAAAAATTAAGACCTTGTTATTAGATTGACTATCTCATCTACCTATACCAATTGGTCAAAACTATTCACAAAAAACTATTTATCCGGCTGATAGATTTTTCGGTTGTAGCTTCAAACATCGATTCCATGTTTGGGTTACCGGGGTCGTTGGATAATTTGACACGTATCAATTTCTATTTGAACGCCATACCGTCAGAATTTATAGGCAGCTTTTTACCTCGATACTAAGCAACGAGTTTAATAATACATCACACGATGTATCAGGTATTCACAGCGGGCAATGCGCTGCCGGCGTAGTGGGAGTAAAGATGCCTCGCTACTGCCTGTTCGGGGATACAGTGAACACGGCAGCGCGCATGGAGTCAAGCGGGGAGCCGCAGCGGATCCACGTGAGCCACACCACCTACGCGCTTCTCCGGCAGCACGGCGGGTACCGCTTCAAGGAGAGGGGCCTCGTCAACATCAAGGTAATGTTCTGAAGGTAGAAAGCTAACAATGCGCGGCTGACGTGGTAGGAATGAAGATGTCTCGTTACTGTCTGTTCGGGGATACAGAGCAAGCGCGCAAGAGGCGAGCGGGGAGCCGCAGCGGATACAAGTGAGCCACGCTACCTACATCAACTAAGGAGAGACGCCTCACCAACGTCCAGCCAGGTAATGAAGGTAGAAAGCTAAAAATGCGCGGCTGACGTGGTAGGAGTGAAGACTCGCTACTGCCTGTTCGGGGATACAGTGAACACGGCCGCGCGCATGGAGTCAAGCGGGGAACCGCAGCGGATCCACGTTAGCCCCGCGCTGCTCAGGCCGCAAAGCGGGTACCACTTCAAGGAGAGGGGCCTCGTCAATATCAAGGTAACGTAGCATTGGTAGTGCACATGCAAGTTGGCTCGCTACTGTCTATTCGGGGATACAGAGGACGGCCGCGTATAGAGTCAAGCGGGGAGCCGCAGCGGATTCATGTGAGCCACACCACCTACACCTACTAAGGAGAGACGCCTCACCAACATCAAGGTAATGTGAAGATAGACGGCTGACAATGTGCAGCTGACGTGGCAAGAGTGAAGGTGCCTTGCTGTCTGTTAGAAGATACGGTGAACGCGCCCTCATGCAGGCTAGACATGACTCGTATTAATTGAAATATTAATTTAATGTCTGGGCTTTTTTCCTCCGTGGTCTGGGTGACATTTAATATAGGTACATTATGCTAAGTTATTCTGTCTAAAATGGGTAATGTTATATGAGGTAAATACCTGATCGGAATAATGTTGCTTCGTTTTACTCCACTCGACATCGTAGGTACCTATGTTGATTCTTAGATGCACATCAAGTCTCGGTCGGTCGATGGAAAACAAAACGGGCTAGACTGAGTAAGCACTTAGATAATTAAAAAGATGCGACATGCTCTTTTAATAGGCATGCTCTTTTAATAGGCTTGTCCTTAATAAACGATTTGCGTAGGAATTTGATACTCAAAACGATGCCCTTGAAACTGGAACTAAAGTAGGTACTTGACAGGGTAGACCCTTAAAAAGTTCTTAATTACTTTAATGTATAAAGGAATTCGTTTACTTAATAAATACCAGGCAAGACCGATCGGGAAGACGATAAGGTCTGATTGTTTTTGTTGAAATGGAGAGGAGCCAATCGTGAATTGGCTAATCTCAGTGCTCAAAGTGAAAAGCTAATTTTAAGCACTGTGATTGGCAAATTCACGGTCCGCTCCTCTCCATTCCGCTCAGTTCTGCGTCAGCGGAAACGCACCCTTACCGTTTTGTTTTCAACAGGGTAAGGGGGAAATGAGGACATGGTGGCTAATCGGAGAATCGCACGAGAGGAGGAAGCACTCCTACTGCAGATACCGTAAGTCCACTAATTTCATATTTTTAAGGTATGCGTGAAGAACCAAGCTAGACGGGCACTGTGATGAGTCTCCTTTGAAGACGTAGCGAATTTTGGCTAGATCCCAAAAATGATGGCTAGACTACCGTTTACCGTTCGCGTCCCTTGAAGGAAGCCGTCAAGATGGGTACCAACACAGTGCTAGATATCCTGCCACAATGCGGTTATATGTAAGCATTACTGTGCTCCGGTTTGAAGCGCACTGTAGCTAGTGATATTACTGGGCTTTCGAGACAGACCGTCAACATGTCTCAATGAAGATGAGCGCTATTAGCAGTGTTGCACCACCGTATGGAAATCAAAGCCCTGTCCCTGTGTAGCACAGTTAGTATGCTGTCCCTGTGTAGCACAGTTATGGTTATGGGCAGGCGTGATCTCTTACCATCAGGCGAGCGCCCAGCTAGTCTCCCTTAAGCGTCGATGACACACGGTTTTTTTACACCCTACAAGCCAGCGAGTTCGCTTGTAGCTTGTAAATTCGCCATTTTTACAATCTACTTGTTGACTTACCGAAAGCTAACTCGCTAGCTTTTAAACTCACCGGCTTGTAGCGTGTAAAAAAACTTTACCAACGCCCGAACTCTTCCTGTATCGTATCGTAAGATGTCTCTGGTATCTGTATCCTGACAGCAATAGATCCAGACCCGAGACAAGAGGAGCCGTGGTGGGATCCGGAGCGAGCTATCGCGAACATTCGCGAGCGCGCTCGGCTCTCATGCGGCGGTTCGCTTGGTCCCGGCTCCGCACTTTCCTCCCCCGGCCCCCCCGCCTGCCGCTGCTTCATACCCCCCCGCGACCACCACTCCGCACCCGTGGTGCTGTTCACCGAACAATGACGCTAACCAATCGCACGCTCCCTACAACCTGGTGACGTCATGATCGATGCACGACACGGTGACAGTAATGATGACTCTCATCATAAAGTCAAGAGCTTCAGTGATGTGATGGACGAACGTGAAGATATTCGCAATTCCAAAACTAGCAAACGTGTCAATTTCGATAGTGAGACGAAAGGCGGTGAATATTTTGAATATAATGATAGTTTATTGAATGCGATGTATTCAGATTTTGGACGGAGTGATATAGAAGGTAAGAGATGTAATGAATTAGAGAGCCGTGCCAATTTTATTAGAGTTGAGGAAATATTTGATAAGCTTTGTACTTATTCTAAGGAACCAGGGAATAGCTTAAATGATGTTTTTACTAAAGAAAATATTGTTGATATAGAGGCAATGCTTGAAGAACATGAATCGAATTTTGAAGGCGTTAAATGTGATAGTAATAGCGAATGTAAATACGAGTACGTGGATAGATTTAAGGAATTTAAAGTTGTATATGTGTGCGAGGATGATGCAGCTAATAGAGCAAGAAAGCTGGCCGCTTTTCAAAGGCTGTATAGTGCGGATAATGACGGAAATTGGCTTTAGATAATGGGGGAATCAAATAAAGTTAATGAGGGAAGTTAAGGTTGTTATGAAGAATAATTTGAATATTATAAGAAATGTTTATAGGGACTTATATATATATTAATCAGTTTATTATCAAAAAAGCCGTGTTGGCCGAGTGGGAGGTGCCTCGACTTTCGATCCGAAGGTCGTGGGTTCGAATATGGTCGTACACCAATGGATTTTTCTATTCAAAACATCTAAGGAAAACATCGTGAGGAAACCGGCATGTAATAGAACCTAAAAGTTCGAAAAC
Organism: Lobophora halterata; assembly: GCA_932526365.1. Classification (NCBI taxonomy): domain Eukaryota; kingdom Metazoa; phylum Arthropoda; class Insecta; order Lepidoptera; family Geometridae; genus Lobophora; species Lobophora halterata. The sequence goes on from OW052012.1 coordinate 9,887,645, forward strand.
TTTATGTGTCACATGCACGAAAGGAGCCTCTTCAAGGCGTACTTAAAATCCTTTCACCACACTGGTTCGAAAGAACAAGTGACACGATAGGAAGAAGAAGTTTATTATCTATGTTGTTCATGATACATAATACGTAAGTGTATCAAGAAGGTAAATCAATATCTAATTGTTAAGGTTATTGAAATAAATGTAGTAGTTAAAATATGACATTTCTTTTGAGACACCTTGTATAAGAAAACATTGAATAAGGAACTTTTGAGTGTCATACATACATAGTGGAGTAAGAAAATGTAAAGCGCTGATCCATTGTTTATCTTGCCAGATCAAGAACATGATAATTAGCTATTTTGTGTGATGGAAAATTTTTCTCTGTAATTTTGGAGGAGATTCTTAATTCGGTTGTATTTTGTTAATTTGTTACTTCAGAACTTTCCTCATTTTACAACCGGTTTGAAAAATTCAAGTTTCTAGTAATACTTTTGGATTGGTTCCATACAAATTTTATCAAAATCAGTTCAGTAGTTTCATTTTTAAATCGAAATAACTGAAAAAAATATGTCATCCCAGTAATCTAAAGTTCGTATTTTGCTTTTCTGTGACTTTTTAGTGGTGTTTACGGCCACTAGAAAACTGAGAACAGTCTCAATTGAAGTCGCATCCCAGTAATCGAATACGCGTATTTTGCTTTCATGTGTCTCATAGTGGTGTTTACGGCCACTAGAACACTGAGAACAGTCCCAATTGAAGTCGGTTGTAGAACCTGTTTTTCATGAAAACTTTTTATGTGTATGTAACAAGGGGCCCAATTTCCACTGAACAACCGTTTGATAGCAAACATAGACATATAAATAAATGTAAAATGTACCTATCTTTTTTCTTCCTTCTTGTGTAGATGAGCCAGAGTAGAGTGATCGTCCTAACTTTACTTGACGACTTTTTGAATTGAAACCAAAAATTGGTTTATTTCTTTAGGTTTATTCTTTGGTGTGTTCTAGGCTGTATTTTCAATTTAAAACATAGAGTGATCCGATCTGTCACGAAAACTAGTCATATACATACGTTGGGTTTTCCTATGTATTTGTTCATTTTATCTATTTCATAGATACAGATTTTCGATCTCAAATACAAAATATGAAATCAGTCATTCTTAGATTTTTTTATTTTATTTATTATTAATTTTATCTTAGTTATAAATGTTGTGTAAGTAAGTACTTAATGTTATGTAAGAATATGAAGTGGAGGAGTATGATAAGGTTTCGTAATACCTTATGTAAGATAAAAAATATTCAGATTTTTGGTTAAGAATTAAAAAAACCCTATTCTACTTGATAGATCCATCTCAGCAAAACACAAAGTGTATCTGTTAAAGTATGCAAAAAGTACAAGAGTACATAAAATAAAAAAAATAAATGGTTTATACTTTTACACAAATAAGTATTGTCATAACCACTGTCTAATAAGATTACTATTAAAATAAATGTTTTACTTTGTACTAAATGTTGATATTAAATGTTTATTTATAAAAATGCCTTTTGTTAGCGACCCAACCTATCCTCAAAGTTGAAATCATTATAAATTTAATACAAAAAAAATACCATGATAAGGTATAATGTTTATTTAGGTGCCTACCTACATACCCTGAATATATTACCCACTAAAACGAAATACAACAGGTCTTTACAAGTCAAATAAATACTATAATTATAAAAATACTATATTATAATAAAAAAATAAATACAATAATTTAGCTAACTAACTATCTACAATAGACAAAGTATGGGTAGGTACCTTATTTCTTGAGCCCGCGCAGTCTTAGCTCCATTTCTAAATATGCTTTCATGTTCGGATCATCTACCATATTGAGGATCTTTTCACTGACTTCAGGGCCTGCATCCTTCATTTTAGCCGAGATTGCCTCGGCCCATACGATGAACACACAGTTGGCACAACCGGACTGACAGCAGGCTGTTGGAGGCTCATCTATGGAGGCCTGCAATCGCATAATCTGTGTTGATGACACTAGTAATGTTGTGAAAAAGAGTTTGATTGAACTGATGGTTTTTTTTAAGTGATTATGGGAGGAGACAAGCTAAGCACTCTCCTGATAGCCAAATGCCAAAACTACTGAACTTAACCTAGGAAAAGGGTGAGTGTGAAAATTGGCCCACAAATTCTTGTTTTCTAAATTCTTAAGGTGTTGTTGTGTAAGGTGAAGTTTTGATCAAAACAAACTGGACATAAGCCTGACTTTTTTTAGTTAATAGTATTAAAAATGTGCAGGTTTGTGAGTATACTTCTCTTTTCAATCACACCAAAACTAATGCACATGATTTGGCTATAATTCATTACAGAAAAATATATGAAACCCACAAAGAAATACTATTGGTAGAGGGTTGTCCTCTGGGCCTACCACATGCACAAGCTTCACCACAGTTTTGCCTATTTGTACACGGAACACCGTGTGTGGTGTTAGTAATTTTAACGTGGTGTACCATGTACAAGTCGGCCTGTGTAGGCAAAACTGTGGCGAAGCTTGTGCGAGTGGTAGGCCCATTATGAAAGAAGTTTGTCAGGGATGGCTGGTATAGGATGAGAACTGCCTAGCTAAACTTATCTATAAGTATATTTATGCACTAGCGTCTATTCACAGCTTCCGCAAATGTAGTATCTATCTTATTTTTCTGTGATACCTAACGAAAACACTCACAAGAAGGCAGGTACAAAGTTCGGCTAAATAAATTCAGTGTGAGCATTAAAGAGCAATCAACATATTGATTGATTCAGGCGTTACTTTGCGGAAATCCATAAATATCAACAAATTTATATAAATATATTTAGTAATAAATCCGCTTAATTTCTAAACAAAGGTTTTAATTAAATGATGCCTCGTGTAGAGGCGAAACGTGTCGTATCTTTAAAGTTTGGTTTTCTGTTCTTTGACTCTTTGGGTAGAAAGCTACACATGCAACTCGAGGCTTGTACACGAATGTCACTTGTCCCTAGAGACCATATCTACGCAATTTATTGATAATCAACATATTTCTATCCATTCATTGTATTAAATTAAAACTTACATTTCTCGCTATCCTTTCAAGTTCCTTCTCCTTTTCATTATTTGTTGTGTCTGAGTTAGAACAGAGCCTGATTCCAAGATGTTTCCTCTGCACACTCTTATGAAGATGTAAGATCCGAGATTTCTGTAAAATTTATATTATTCTAGCTCACATTAATACAACCTTTGGATAGACTGGTAATTAGAATATTAAATAATGATAGATAGGTTAGGTACCTACCTACTTACAATCATCATGTGGTTCTGAACTAGATCATTATAATTTTAAAAACGTAATGTTATTATTTCAAGTATTAAAGTATAATGTAGGGATTTCGTTCGTTTATTTTTTCACTTGATTATTTTTTGTGTTTTTGTTTGTTTACATTTTTTTTAATGTGACATAACACTTTTCTGACATAATGACATTGAAAGTTAGAAACTGTATTCATCCATCTTTCGATTTGGGTTCACACTACAAAAAATCGTACAATTTGCCCTTTACAAAATATGTCTCTGAATATCCTAAGCTCCGTTTTACTAAACGGGTTGATAGGTTATGGAATATTTAGCTCTTTAGATCAATAATAACACCTTCGATTACAACGTTTAGCACCCAGAGTGTGCGACTTGTCTAGCTAGACGATGATGACCTCATAAAGGACTACTCGTAAGTAGTTGTAGTGTGAACCTACTGAGTTGCATGACCTCGGTTTGGCCGGAAGCGATCATTTGAAAATGGCGTCAAGCTTATTATGGCGAGCTCTGTGAGTGCAGCCGTTTTATTTTCAGATAACAGCGGGATTATGTGTTTAAAATATGTGTAAACACAAAATTACAGTCTGACTGTCTAAATACTTTGCTTAACACACTACCAAAATCTCAGCGTGCACAGTAAATTATTCGACCACCTATTGAGAACATTGAAATTCAAGTTCATTATTGGCAGTAAGGCATCTAAGTTAAATTAAAATTTTTTTTTTTTTTATTAAAATTAAAAGAATTTTACTGACTGATTATTTTTTTATAAAGAAAAGCAGTCACTTCACGAATCACTCAATCAGTCAGTTATTGTGTTGCCATGTTACCGACTTTTCCGCTATAATTAGGAGATTTCATAAATAGTTAATTGGCAGACAAAATTATTATGGTTCTCGCGAAATTATTTTTTAAGAGGATGGAACGTTTTTTTTAACCAATAAAATTGGTTAATTTAATTTTAACCTCTTATTATTATTACTTGTAATTAAAATTACTAATGCATCGACAAAACTAAATTTACTTCACTACATTAAGTTAACTACTACAATCTTTAGTACAAATTTTCAAAAGGAAACAATTGGGCCACCCAAATACTTGCATACGATCTTTATGTACTTAGATAGCTCAACTGCTCATAACACATATATTGTTAAAACACATATTATGGAGCCCTTTTTATCGTATTTTGTCCACCCTGTCCGTATCACAGCAGTTTAAATTAGTATGGCCCGTCACAAAATTTTTGAAATTTTTCATCTAAACAATTAAAAAAAAACAACAAAAAAAGCAGTTAGTATTAAAAAAAAAAAAAAACTTAAAAAAAAAAATCCTTAAAATTATCCCATTGCCCTTTTAATAAAGCTAGGGATTTATAAATTTGTTGAGCGGCATCACTGGTCACTCAGTCAGCTCAGTCGTCAGTCTTGTCGTCAGTCTTGTCTTCAGTTAGATCAGTCAGTCATATTATAATCGACGTTTTCAGTTTTTCGCTTGATTTTATCAAAATTAATTTTGTTTGTGCCTGGAATCAAATTTTCACGTGTCTTTCAAGCTTGTTGTTTTCTTCAAAAGACTAGCTGTGAAACGTAAGTACTTATAAATCTGATGTATGCTGAAGAAAAAGGCAGGATTAAAAGATTACGGCTTGGTAGAAATGGCTTGCTGAGCTATGCCGCAATACTCCTGTGTTCTAATATATATCTACTAGCCGTAAAATTCGATTCGGTAGCATGCAATGGATCACGAAATTGTTGTAGGTAAATGAAAAAAACATTGGGCGGTCCCTAACGCCGACAGAATTTAATGTGAAATCAATGAATGACTATGTTGATCTTACCATATTTCCCACTAGCTCCTAATCCCTGTCGGACGCCGCATCTACTTTGCTCTATTTTATCCATTATACACGGGTAAATGGTACAGAATAACTTGTTTTTACACCATGAGATGCCACTTGAAGATAGAGGTTATGCATATTTTATGCTTTCAATGAATCATCCTGATTCTTGTACGCACTGAAGGTTAAGGCACAGGACTAATTTGGTAGTTCTACCAATAATAATAATAATGTTTGAATTTGATACCTATTTTACAATATGATACCTATATTGAGCTGAGGACACCACACATAAGTATTAGTGGTACATAAAAACTAATTATTGTTCATTACTAATTTTTTTTAATGCTTAAATTTAAATATATACATTAAACATGTCCACACAACACAAGCAGTGTTCACTGTTCTTAGAAATAACACTGATTTCTTTATTTAAGTAGTTAAGTCAAAAAATTGTATGTTCTAGTGATTATTTCAATTAGTGAACCTAATAATAAAAAAAAAATAACTAGGTACTAACTTACATTTCCTAACTAGTATGATAATAATAATTATTTTTATTTTTAAGTTTAGTTTAGTGATCCCTGACTTATTTAAGTTAGAAGTAGTTAGTTTACTCAATATTTATGTTGTGTTTAGTTGTGCGTACACATGTTACGATGTGCGGGTTCGATCCCCGGCCGGGGCAAATATTTGTGACGTACACAAATGTTTGTTCTCGGGTCTTGGATGTTGTGATGTGTTGTATGTGTCCATGCCGCCTGCGACACAGGGAATCCTAGTGCAGGGGTGTGAGTGTGTGAATGTTTGTTTTGTTTGTTTGTTATGTTTATGTTGCAATAAAGCTCAGATGTGGTTGTGATGTGTTTTGTGTGCTTAAATACATAAAAAAAAAATTAATGCATTTTTCATACATTTACATTACAACAAGTGGCGTGAGAAAGAGGAGGCTTATACCCAGCAGTGGGTGCACGAGATATGATGATCATGATGAAGATTTTTAGTACAGCATAATAAGTGCATATGAGTAAAAACTATATTGAGATGACCAGACTAGGATCCTCAGTCATATTTTATCAACATCTCAGTACAAATCATAACATTGAAACAAAACATTTTCATGACTAAGCACTAAGTATTTATATAATTTTAATAGAACCTTCAATGTTTATCTATGGTTATGGCAACAGGAAAACTCCGATACTTAAGCAACTACTTTATTAATAAAAAAAAGACAACTCTACTATTGACCAGTCATTTAGCCCGAGTGTATTTACTTTTTTAAAGCTCTGTCTTACCATAAGGTTCATGATTTTCTATTTTGCTTTAAAAAAATTGTAATGCTGGAGAGCTGTTTTGGCTGAGTGGGAGGTAACCTGACTTGTGCGCGCCATTGTCGGTGTACCAAACAATGTCTCCTGTAGATATATCTTTAAAGAGCTCGGTATCCTACCTTTGCCGTGTGAGCTCTTGTACCAGGTGGCCATATTCACTTTTGGTAATTTGGGCTTGTTCAAGCGTCGTGGCGTCAACGCGTCTCACGCCCTCCGCAGTAACAAACACCACCACCAGCTAGTTACACCGCCACACAAGTTAGCTAAGTCGGAGCGGTCCGTCTACATAATGGGCCCTTCAGTCTTTAATAGATTGCCGGAAGAGATAAGGGATGCAGCTTCTCGCCCAATATTCAAAACTAAGACCAAAAAGTGGCTACTTGAGCACAGTTTTTATAGCGTAGACGAGTTCTTGAAACTCCCTACGATATGACCAGAAAAAATTATAAAAAATATTATATCATTATACCTATAGGTACTATTGTTAAAAAATTATTTTATTTTATGTGCTAATTTTATTTTGTATTTGACTTGTAATTTGGGAATTATTAATAAATTATTGTATTGTATTGTATTGACTGATCGATCCCATGGTCATGGGATCGATCCCGGTCACCAATGGATTTTTCTGTTCCAGAAGATCTATGTGTGCATTTAAAACTTTTGCTTAACGGTGAAGGAAAGCATTGTGAGGAAACCGGCATGTCATAGAACGCATACATTCGAATAAACATGTGTCAACTGCTCTTAAGGCGCACTCGAAATCCTTTCACCACACTGGTTCATAAGAACTAGTGACACAATAAGAAGAATGCTGATTTGATTTCCGATTTCCATTTTTGCATTTGTATGTAATAGTCTCCAATTCCTCATAATAAAATTATTCATATACTCAACACCAGGAAACCATGTCCGGAGAACCAGAAGTAGTACACTCTCCTGAAGAGGAGGAAGAAATCAAGTCCTCATACAAACCTCCTCCCGAAAAGACCATTGAGGAGATCCTCGCTGCTGACCAGGAGGATGAATCCCTGCGGAAGTACAAGGAGACGTTGCTCGGGCAGGCGCAGACTGGAGTCATCATTGTTGGTGAGATAGAATGTGCTGAGGCACTCTTGTATTTTTTTTTTTAGCGTTCTGTGGTGTTGTCTTTTCAACCGACTTCAAAAAAGGAGTTTATATGTGTTTTACCTCAGAAGTTTTTAGTTTAATAACCAATAAAAAAAAAAAAGGATATACTTTCAGATTGGTCCCATAGAAATTTTATCAAAATCGGTTTAGTAGTTTAGATTTTATACCAATATAACAGAAAAAATAATGTGGTCGAAGTAAACGAAATTGCGTATTTTGCTTCCCTGTGACTTTTCAGTGATGTTAACGGTCACTAAAACAGTCCAATTGAAGTCGGTTGTCTATGTTTTTTGTAAAACCTTGATTATTGGCATTGATAGTCTTTAGGCTGTCTGTCAGTCAGGACAAAGTCTTTTACAGATATTGATATTTTATAAACAGTATTGAAGAATGTAGGTGCGAGACTTATTATTAAAACACTAAAAAGCTTTAAGAATATTCTGACAGGTGAGTTGCTTCCTAAAAATAATCATTTTGTAGGTACATATATAAGCTATCAAATTCTTGAAAAGTGGACATCACTGCTTATCATAACTCAACCGATAATGTTTGATAACTTGATAGTGAGTTAAATTCACGTGGAATATCGTAACAGGTCACTTGTTAGTAAACATAAACGAACCGAAATAATTCTGTTGAGACACTCCCACAGTTCATTGATATGATTTATGTCACATTCGTCCCACGGATTCCGCCCAAATTAAAAAAATGCTTTCGTCCCGGATTGTAGGCCATATTCGGTTTATAGTATATTTTTATTTAAAAATTCTTGTTTCGTCCTACTTTTCAGCTCCATATTTCCCAAAGTGACTACATACATTGTTTTAACATATTATGTCACTGTTATGTACCCTGCCACCCTGTATAATGTACTGAGTATATTATACAGGGTAGTAAGGTTAAGGGATCTGCGGTTTCCTTTTATTTGAGAGTTCTGATTGAATTATCATGTAATAACAATTTACACACACACAAAGCCAGTTAATCAATAATTCTTAACTATCTTATAAACATTTCTCAACTATCTTTGCGCCGTATTTCCCAATGCCAAGGGACGTGCGCGACTGGTTTGGGTGTAGCAAACGGGGCACACTGGGGCAAATAAGAATTGAAAATTTTTGATGAAAAATTTGCTTCTCTATTAACACCTACTTTTTATGGTACTATCAGAGAGGGGGTTGCATAAGGAGAAACTTTAGTTCAGGGCATTGACCTCTAAGGTTAGAGGCAACGAAAGAGTCTCTAGCAAGAGGTCAAAATCTACCATATAAAAGCTAGCTGTCAGTGGGTTATGGTGATATTTTTACGTCCGATATTTTTACGTCTACACGCTAGCGCAGCGAGCATGCTTAACCTTATGACAATACAACATTCTAAATGTTATTTTCCTCAGTGCCCCGTTTGCGACGCACTAACCTATCTTCTTTGCGTCGTATTCCTCAATGCTGTCGTGCGTGGTTCCCTCTAGTAACTAAATATCCCTCCTTTTTGCGTCGTGCCTTTTTGCTTCCTCTAGGGATCACTTGGTCTTTGGCTATTTTGCGCCAGCTAGGTCGATTTTCGGCTGCGTGAATAGCGTAATACTACATACATTTTAAGAAGCATAAAATTATAGTTCATAATACACCCGAAACCAACAGCGCGTTGTCGCTGTAAACACGTAAATGTACTACCGAAGCCATTGAGTGAATTCAAAACTTATAACGCTTCATAGTGGCATTGATATGGAAACAGGATAAATGTCTGATAACTACTCCAATGCTACACTGATACGTAAGGAAAAATATATTCATTAAACTAGAACGACACAAGGAGACGCCTTTTTGAGTCTGGAGAAAATAGGTTTGTAATTTCGCATGAAAACTTTTCTACAGAAACCTAGCATTAAGTCGATAACACTAGCTGCTGCCCGCGGTTTTACCCAAACAAAGATCCATCTATAAATCAACCTTACAAACTTTATTTTAAAGTCATACAATAATATGTACAGACAGCGTCATAGAACAGTCCCCCCTTGCACAAGACACCCAGCTTCAAATCTCTTCAAAACGCCCGGCCCGCGACGCGGCGTACGAAGAAGTTTTACATTAATTATTAAATTATATTTTTATAACCAAGCTTAATCATAATCGTACTTATACTATTATTTGAAGAGATTTGAAGCTGAGTGTCTTGTGCAAGGGGGATACTAATCTATGACGCTGTCTGTACAAGTTGTGTAAAAGTAAAACTTCAATTGAGACTCCAGGCAGGCTAGAAACTGAAGGTTAAGCTTCAGTACCTACCTAGACAGAGCAAGTTCAGTCTTAACTATTTTGATTAGAAATAAATTTATCCAGGTTTGATAAAAAAAATATGAGCAACCTTACGGTTTAGTGGTTTTGGTTATTTCATTCGATTAAACCACCCATGGTACGTGAGACTAGATGCGCGTTTATTGCGTAGTGAGCATCATCTTTTATGCCGCGAGGAAATATTCGTAGCTCTGAGGATCAGCAAGCTAAAGTAGCCGGTCGCCCATATCTGCCGAAGAACCGACAACCGTTGGGGCAAACGTGTTCTTTGGGTGAGACTGCATCTGGGCAAGCGTAGTGTAGGACGACCTCTGGCTAGATGGAGCGATGATCTGCGCTCTGTAGCCGGCAGACGGTGGACGAGAAGATACGTCAAAGACCGGTATCAGTAGCGCACCTTGGGAGAGACCTTTATTTTTTACATGGCCGCCATTTTACATGGCCGCCATTTTACATGGCCGCCATTTTACATGGCCGCCACTGCCACAGGGCGGAGGGGTATGTCGGACTTTAACCTGCTAAAACCCCATGGTGGCTGACCTCTGCGCATTAGAGGGGCCCCGGGATACGCACGTTGCCTTTTAGGCCGGTCCCGGGGAAGGCTTGCGCCAACCCTAAGTTCCGCTTGCAGCGCACGCCACTAGTGCACTGCAGCCATCCCTGGATTCGAATTGGAGCGGCCAGAGCCCCCACTCCGACTGCTCTTGAACCCAAAAGGATCTCCCTAGTTGACAGGTGCCGCCGCCCCCTCACGGGGCAGACGGCCCGGGTTGTCCATCACAGACGCCATGGTCCCGCCTACTAGCCTCCCTCTCCTGGACCAACCTTGGCAGAGACCCTATGTCCAGCGGTGGACTGCTATAGGTGTGCTGTAGGTTGATGATAATAATTTCCTACTCAATGTATACGGACACATAGAGACCGTTGCATACTGTGTGTTGAAATGTATATTTTGTCGCAGACGCGGGGGACCCTCGCAAAGTGATCGTGAAGAAGTTGGCTCTGTGCGTGGTCGGCCGCGATGACGTCGAGCTTGACTTGTCTGGAGACCTCACAGACCTCAAGAAACAGGTACATACGGTGTTTGTATTCTGCAGCATATAGCATACCATACTTCAGCTAATTTATCCAAAACTTACGCGATTTTTTTCTTAAAACGATTTAAAATAATATCATACTCCAGCCAAATTAGTAGAACTCTTAGGGCTTATTCGCACGAGTGATTTTTTAACGCGCGGTAAAAATCCGTTCAAATAGAACAAATGCATTTCATTTTCATTTATTTATTCAATCACAATTTCACAATCGTATATGAATGTCTCTATAGTACACACAAAGCAAAAATAAAAATTACTTAAATAAAAATACAGAAAAACAAGAATACAATTTCAAAATTACTACCTAAACTACTACCTAACAGCAGCAAACCTACTAACTACATACTATCCTATGTCACTAAACCTATCTCGTCATAAACTCGTCAATTGTATAGAAGCACCCCTCCAACAAAAGGTTTCTCAGTTTATTTTTAAACACGTTGGGACTGTTAATTGTTTTCATCTCATTAGGTAGAGCATTAAAGAGAAGAACCGCTTGATAACGACAGCCATGCTTTGACACATTTATGGCTACTTGCACCTTAAAAAAATCCTAAACAATCATTTTACTCGCTAGGGAGATCTTTACGATCCAAATTCATTGCACCAACTATAAGTATTTATCTAACGCATAAAGAATTCCTTAACTTTGGGAGCCCGTTGCTCGACCTCATAGCACTTAGAAATTCCCTATCCCAATGAGCCATCATGTCATTTCTGTCAGAATACATATTTGTCTCTCTCACTCTTATTGAGCATACCTACTATATCAGTCAAAGAGTTTGGATATACCTATAATAGAGATAATCATAGGAAACTTCAAAGAAAGTCCCACAATTGTTATGTGGGACATAATTATCCAACCAAGTGTATTGTTAAATGGTTCTGTCGCTTTCCATCTACATTGAATCTTTCAAATTTAATCTCATAAAATGTCATTGTTTTTGTTTATTTTTCAACGGGGTTTTGGTTGTTTTATATTGTTTAATACGTATTGAACTATTGTAAATAGTGAAAAAAATATGTGAAATGTCGAATTGTGCCCTCGTATTATGCCAGTCTTCCGCAAGTATCATGAAAAATCAAGAGAACCTGAATTTTCAGCGGTAAGTATCTATTTGTGTATTTACTCATTAATAACCCATTCTAAACACATAATTATTACGTAGAAACATTGAATAACAATATCCTATAATAATAATATCCAATATATATAATATATATATATAATAATAATATCCAATAAGTATAGAAATATGAAGAATCGGCGTTTTTCATGCTAAAATCATGAATAATTCGAGGCTACGATATACTAACTAGGGATGTCATAAAACGTAAAAAGATTTGTCGATAAGGCTATGCAGACTGAGTATAGTAAGATTTTTCGAATAAAGTGAGCCATTGAGCCATCGATTCATATTTTATTTATTGGTATTATATATTTGCCGTCCTGCTTACTGTATCATGGTTAAACACAATATCTATGTGTTCACTGTTCAACCATGATAGTGTAATATACAAAAAAAGAGAGCTTCAAAATAATCACGGCAAATATTACGTTTACACTATTAATATTTCAGGGTGTCCCTTTGGCGTACAATAACGATCGGCAAGAGCTAAAATGTTCTTCCGGCTATTCTTCAAGTTGAACCAAATGCAATGCTCGTAAAGCGTCGCAAGCTAACGGTCAGTACTGAACTTAAAATTGCGTGTTATAGGTATATTATAATTATTATTACATGAACTATAAATTAAAAATATAATGTGTTTCAGGATATCCCTTTCATCAATGTACCTAAACCAGAACCTTCGGATATTACAGAAATAAGTTCATCAGTGTTTTCAGACGTACCACCGAAGAATACTAGCATAGAATGTACAGAATGTGCAGTGTGAGATGGTCGATAAAAATCTAGCCTACTCCAGTTTGCTAAAAATTAACTGTTTTAGACAGCGTACGAAAAGCCTTGAAAAAAAGTACTGATAAAGTATACCAAGAAAATATAATAATAATTTTATTAACTTTATTTATAATCATTATAATTAAAGTTAAGGAACTAATCTATAGGTAGGTAGGTGGCAGGCAGAACAAGGTTTACCTGAAAAAAGTATTTAGCTCAAATGTAAACTTGTGTTAAGTATAAATTTTGTAATGTACTCATTTACCTGTGTATGTTGTATATTATTTTATCTAATAAACAATTGTCATCTTAATTTGTGGTTTTTACAAAGTTCAAGGTTCCTTTAATCCAGAGTTAATCTAGATAACGTTATCATAGTCACAGACTTTAAGTTGTTAGGATTGATATATCAATATCGGTATCGATGAGAATAATTGTGGATCATCGAACTGTTAATATCGATATCGATATTTTATGACTTGGGTCATCTCTGTGGCTCAACGAGTGACAGATTCCCCCTATATTATGACGTACGCCAAATGCATGTTTTGTCTCGTTTTATCTAGTGCAAAAAGTGGTATGCGCAAAGAAGATAGCGAATTTGTCAAATTTAGGAGGGATTCTATTTACTTCATTCTTCTGAGATATCAGTACTACTCTAAACCAGCAATGCCAGTACGTACTAAAAAGGATTTACGTACCTTTTACTCCTATTATAATTAAATTAAGTATCTTTCAGTCTTTCATTCTCAAAGCACACCACGCCGATCTAACAGAGTTTTCAATTGCTTCTAGTTCTGGCTTCCAGTTTAAAAACTGATCAATGAGAACTCCCAGAAATTTTACACTATCAGTAAAGTTAACTTTAGTCCTTCCTCTAACTATGTCAATAGTATCATGCTTATGGGCAGTCGTTTTGAATAAAATCGCATTTGTCTTATATATGTTAAGTTTCAAATTGTTGGAATTAAACCATTTCTCAAAAGCCTCTAAGGAAATTTCAACCTTATTAGTAAGTTCTTGAATGCTAGTTGCGGGGATTATTGCATTCGTATCGTCTGCATAAACTACCAACTCTATACCAGGCACAGCATTGCTAATGAAGTTGATTAGGTCATTAAGAAAAACGACAAAAAAATATGGCCCCAAAATTGAGCCTTGGGGGACTCCTCGTTTTGAATTTGGCGCGATTGAAATGCGCTGACGTGCAAACAGCTACTTGGAAATGCATTTATTCTGTTAGAACGTATTTAAACGCGCTTTAAAATAATCGCTCGTGCAAATGAGCCCTTACAATCCTTTCAATAAAATCTTTGCTACTGAAAAGCAATTACAAATAAGTAAGTACAAGGTCTATCTCTATTAATAGTAGATTATGCACTATGGGTATAAAGCAGTGTCTTATGTCGCGGGTGGCGTATTGAACCCTAAGCAGACGAGGGACTCAGTTAACTCCTGAGCGAAGCGAGGGAGTTATGTAGAGTCCTGAGTGACGCGAAGGGTTCAAGCTACCCAAGACGAAGACAGGCTTTATCCCAGAGGAGCATACTCAACTTTTCACACCTTCTGCGAGGCAATAAAAAGCCAGGGCTCCGAACTCAGCAGCCAACGCCGTCTTTTGTTTCACAATCTTTGAAGTCGCGCCTTTTTTCTTTATTTTTATGTGTGGCCAGTTCGATTTTAGAACAAACCTTTTTACAATGCTACATGGGCGTTCTTTTACTTAGAGTTTTCCATAAGTTTCCACACGAATTTGACGTTCCAAATTCAAATCACATTACTACCCTTGGGAGTTTCATACAACATTACCTCCCTAGGTAGGTAATGCTTTGCTTTACCTTGATGATAGCATGATATGTAATTGGATATTGTCAAGCAGATGGTGTGAAATTTTTTTTTTTTCTATATATCTATTTGTTAAGCAACTATTTATGATCTTTGACTATTATTATTTGAAAATTTTATAGATTTATTACCTTATATTTAAAGTTTTTTCCTGTTACCGTCTGTAGCGCTCATCCACATCAGTAGAAGTAGAGCAACCATAGAATATAAAATTACTACCTGGTGTGAGGTATATTTTTAAAAGGTGTAAGTCTATTTTTTTTTTATATTGTCCACATACATACATATAAATAACAAAAACACATCAATTGAGCATCGCAGCGAGAAGTTAATTGTTGTATTATTTTAAACTAGTTGTACCCGCGTGCGACTTCGTCACCCGTGGAAGAGTTGTTTATTTTGTCGATTTTGTTTCTTTCACCCGCGGAAGAAATGTCACGGAATAGCAAAGTGTCAGTACTAAGCAAGTCAATTAATACTTGCACATTTTCAATCCCTCTTTTTACCCACTCAAACATTGAGTTTAGTAGATAACTGAAAAAATTGGCGGTACTTATCTTCGGAAATCATAAAAATGCAACATTTAATGAGATATTGTGTATACTTGAGGAGACAGGCTCATTCAACTTCAGGTCCAATAACTCCTTCATTCCGTACTTTCACATCTATAAACTACAAATTTGAAAATCGATGAAACCCGTATCTTATTATTTGTTTTGAAGAACATAATTCCAAAGTTTGAGATAGATAAACTCATAAAAAAAACTGTTTCCATACAAACTTTAAACTTCCATATCTACCCTTTGAAGAGATTTAGCGTAATATTATATAGCCTATAACCATTTCAGGATTTGTAACTATGATATTGTAAAGTTTCAGTTAAATTAGTTCGGTAGTTTTTACGTGATGGACGAACACACAAACCCACAAACAAACAAAGTCTTCCAATCAAAAAAAAATTTTTGGGGCATGTTTATTAATATCGTCTGAACGCGTTTCCGTCAAAAAAAACATATGTACAGAATTTCGGGGTCTTCTGCTTTATTATATGTATAGATTGGTTATTATTTCAATGAGGACAATGTCGATAATAGTTGGACAGTGAAAATGCTCTGCGCTGTACTCCAACATATATTATATGCGCCGGCCCTAGATACAAGTTGATCAAAAAAGATACACAGACGAAAAATACACTTACAAAATAAGCAAATTAGAAGAAAATGTATTCTATAGAAACTTTTCAATGCGTCTTATAAAATCTAGAAAACAATACAAATAGGGACAAAAATAGACGAGGTGAGCGCGATAAATACCCGTTACAATCTTATAACTATGTGTGATAATCGCGAAAGTCTACGAGATACTAAGATCTAGAAAGCTGGATGCAAGTATGACTCATTTTCCGCGTGTATATTTAGCGGCGTGTCCCGAGTCGCCGGCCCATTCAGTACACACTGTGTCGTAAACGTCCAATCTTGACTGCTCAGCTCTCAAATTTTTATGTCCTCGTAAATCAAATACCTAGTCCATTTGTTAAACAAATAAAAGCGTAAATGATTCAAATTATTGGAAAATAGAATTTTAACCGCGACGAATGATGGTTCAAGTCAACACCACAAAATAGTAACAGAGAAGCAAAATACGCATTTTCGTTTAGTAGGAAGACGTAATTTTTTTTAGTTAATTCGATTTCAAAACTGAACCGATTTTCATGAAATTTCTATGGGACCAATCTGGAAGTATATTTATACCTCAAAAAAATAATTTCTCAAATTTACAGTTTATAAACAACAAAGTTCTAAGGTAACAAATAAAAAAAAACATTCAACCGAATTGATAACCTACAATTTTTTTGAAGTCTGTTGAAAAAACCTTTTATAACTGTAATACGTATTAAATAGTTATTTGTCTGTGCCGTTTATTATAATAAATCTATCAATCAATTATATCTAATGAATGTTCCTAAAACCATTGCATCGAGTAAAGTCTTGCCAACTGTTCCGAAATAGCGGCATTCACTTCAAATAACAAGTCTAAACAGTTTAGATCTCCACGGGTTCACAAGACTACGTCTTATATTCCTCGAATTTCAGTAGCTATTTTTATGCTAATCTAATTTACAAGAATTAAAAATATATTTCAAAAATCGTATAATTGTAATCGTACAGTCTTTGTTGATCTCATATATGTGAACTAAACATATATGATCTATACATATAGATATAGGTACACAATAACATACTTGGCTCAGCTAGATCTGCTCAACGGTTATAGTGAGCCTGACTGTCTTTGGGTTTAGATAAGTTCCAAAACTTGCCAGTAGACTCTGAAATGGGAACAGGGGCCACAGAAAACCAGCGCTTTAGAAGTAGGAACACTACTTCTGAAGCAAATGCTCAGTGACCTCGTTTTTGTTCATTACCTACTTTCTATTTCCTATGATTCTATTGTGTACCTTAGTTTTAAATTGCTTGAACAAATAAAGATTCCTATTGTTATTATTATTATCGAATGTGCGACACTAACGGATGGTCGAGTGGTATGTGTGTTGGACTGCCACGCCGGTGTCGCGGGCTCGATTTCCGCTTCAGGACAAATTTTGTGTGTTGTTTAGGCTAAATGGCGTTGTGTGAAATGTCAAGAAATATGTATTTATTTATTTTAAACTAAAAGGTCTTTTAAATCCCATACTAAAATGATTATTAGATTCTGAGCATTGCACAGAATTCTCTAGGCAGTGAAATCCAAAACGCTTTATGACATCTAACAAAGTTCTTGTCAATTGCAGTCACTAATAGAGAGTACAGCCATCGATCAAGCAAATCTCACCTCACCTGTTTAAAACAAATCGACTCTTAATCACCCGAGCGACAGGTGCAAAGACAGCGTGACATGAGGAGGAGTTCCACTGTCTGTATCATTCTAAAATTAGGCTTTTAAAGGCCACCTATCACTTAATAAATAAACTAAAAGCATAATTTGTTTTGTTGTGCAAAAATATCTACAGTTTTTAGGCTTTATAATGAAAGAGTCATGCCTCTCCCCACATCATTTTTATTTATTGTGTTGATATAAATGAGTTACAGCGATATGAATAGACGTACGTATGAGATAAGAGTGTTGATAGCAATTTGTGATACACCAATTCAACTCACTGGCATTTTGTCGTAACACTGTTGTTTTCGCTTATATTCAAACAACTTGTCCTTAAAAACTGAAATAGCTATTTAGGAATATTGTGTAAATATTTTTAATTCAATTCAATTTATATATTTATGCTTTATGAACAATTTATGAGCACTTGGGTAAGTTTGGTTACATTTGTGTACATCATCAAATGGAAAGGTCAGGCTCAGTCCTGACTGACTGACTGACTGACTGCCTACGAGCTAAAGCAGTAGACTAATGCCGACTTGCACCAAACTATCAAAGTTCCTAAGCAATTACTTAACACTCGCTTGACAGTTCTTAACGGTCTGAATTTGAACCGTTAAAAACTGGCAAGCAGGAAAAGTAATTGCTTAGAAGCTTTCACAGTTTGGTGCAAGTAGGCATTAGAGACTTATAATTTCGAGGGTATGTTGGTCAAGAAGTACGCGCACTAAATAAAGGAATTTCGTTAGTTAACAAAGCAACCGAAGTAGCGGACGTCACAAAATAAATTAATTAATATTTCAACGCTTACGTTACACTCACAGTAACAGCACCTTAACCTATCGCAACCGTCACCGTATGAACCGCGGCTGGCACGCAGCCAACCGGCTGGATACAGGATGTTTGGGTACGGGATTCTATCAAAGAGATTCATCTCAGTATGGAGCTTTTCTCCATTTATTGATGAACTAAAATAAGCATTACGTGCGATAATACAAACATTTGACAAAACGGTCTGGGTGTTTCCTATGTATTTAATGTATGTATTTAGAAAAAAAGTACATGGTTTTAGCTGTGTATCACCTACTCGAACGTAGATGTTACGGCAATAGAAACATGCCCTTAGAACACAACAAATAATTACTAAGTTTGTTCAATAAACATGTTCATTCATTCATTCATTTCAACCAAGTAGAACTTCAGTATTCAGTATTCAGTATTTATTGCAAATATTGGATTGGATTGCATTTCAGGTCTTGTTAAGTCAAATAATTAGAAGTACAGCTACACAATATTACCCGTTAGGGTGTTGCAACTGATAGAGACGGGCCGATATTTTTAACTACTTATATTGTTACGTCATTTAAAAAATCTTGCAGCTCATAATAACATTTTTTTAATAGCATTTCTTTTAGAATATTTTCAAAAAACTTACTGCTGGGTATAGGCCTCCTTTCGCTTAGGCAGCCTCCACGATCTTGTGCATCTCTCACACAGTAAACATTTTATTTTACTTTAAATACTCTATGTTTCCAAATTAGTAACGTTGAAGTTGCAGCATATGCCAATTTACTTGTCCATTACTCACATAATTGTCCTACTAAAGCCTACTTTGAGTCGACAAACCAGATATGAAGGCTCGTATTAGGTATGTCAACCTTCCGAGGAGGAATTCGCGCCCGCTGAAGTGAGGGTGCAAGAACACCGGCGCGCGTTTGACAAGTGGCGCGAACGGCTCTTGGAGCCGCATCGTTTGCGCCAACGCGTTGTCGGTGCGATTGTGCCGCTCTTCAAGGAGTGGATGGAGAGGAAGGAATACGTCACCTACAGACTGACTCAGGTGCTCACCGGACATGGGTGCTTCGGTGCGTACCTGAATCGGATCGGCCGCGAACCGACCGCGGAGTGCCACCACTGTGGGAGGGACCAGGACTCTGCCCAGCACACGCTCGAGGAGTGCTCGGCGTGGAGCTCCGAACGGCGGGTCCTGATGGACCAAATCGGGCAAGACCTCGCCCTGCCTAGCGTTGTTGCGGCAATGCTGGCAGAGGCGACAGCGTGGAGGGCAGTAGCCTCTTTCTGTGAGACCGTCATGGTTCAGAAAGAGGCTGCTGAGCGGGATCGCGAGAGATCCGATCCCGCTCGGAGACGGCGGGGCCGGGGTGTCCAGGTGGGACATCCCGGGCCGTCCGCCCCATGAGGGGTGGCGGTGTCTCCTGCCAATGAGGGAGATCTTGCTGGGTTCGAGAGCGGTCGGAGTGGGGGCTCTGGCTGCATTATACTCGAATCCGGGACGGCTGCAGTGCACGGGTAGGCATGCACTGCAAGCGGAGCTCGGGGTCGGTGCAAGCCTTCCCTGGGATGGGCCTCACAGCAACGTGCGTGAGGGACACCGGTACGTGTTCTTCGGATATCCCGGGGTCCCTCTAATGCGCAGAGGTCGGCCACCATGGGGTTTTAGTCGGTATGAGTCCGACATACCCCTCCGCCCTCCCCCAGGGGCGGGGGACATCCATGAGGATTTCCCCATGTAAAAAAAAAAAAAAAAAAAGGTATGTCAACCTTATTAAGAAAACTAGAAACCGTACTTAACCGATTGCTGTTAGCCTGCCTCGCCGAACAAAATCAAATGAAACAATAAAATTAACATCGCGATGAAAAACATGAGGTCAGTTAACAGAAAAAAACTGTATAAATATAAGTTTTATAATACTGTCCTAAATCAACGTAAAGCAAGAAAGATTTTGGAATACATTATGACCAATTCGTTTACATGATAGTTTTCTTTATTGTGAACAGACTGTATCTGCTTTGAACTATTAGGTCCTAGCACCCCAAAATATCAAAATGTATGCAGTAAAATATGTACTCGCTGCTTTCATAACGATCACGCTGTAACACCCGTCACGCTATGATCCACAACGCCCCGAGTGTGACCCGGTCTCAATATAAGTATATCATGTCATCGGTGACGTCACGACCTTGGATCCGACTGATTAGTGATGCGTTGATCGGATTAGACTATCGTGCAACATGTCAAATCTGATTTTCAAATGTTGAAACTCACTAGATAAATAAAACAATGATATTTGCAATAAAAGCCGTGTTGGCCGAGTGTGAGGTTCCTCGACTTTCGATCCGAAGGTCGTGAGTTCCAACCCGGTCGTACACCAATGGATTTTTCTGTTCAAAGATTAAAAGTAAAATGCATCAAAACACGTGTTTAACGGTGAAGGAAAACATCGTGAGGAAACCGGCATGTCATAGAACCTAAAATGTTCGAAAAACATGTGTCAAATGCACGAAAAGAGCCTCTTGAAATCCTTTCACCACACTGGTTCGAAAGAACTAGTGACACGATAAGAAGAAGAATGAAAATGATGCATCTAAGCGAGTAATGATGCTTGACTATTGGCGGATGTATGCGTAGGTATTTCCCAAGACGCGTCACTGAACCCGATCTTCGACTTCCATGCCATTCCATTTGTGTCAGCTGCTGCACGCAAAATCGCTTCATAAAATTCAAAAGGCACGCTTATATGCCCCTGGACTTATTAAATTAAAGAGAGCAAAGCTTTTTTTCAATAGACATAAAAAAAGCAGGAGGTTAAGTGGTTTTTTTAAATATTTGTTACCTCATGACTTTGTTGTTTATAAACTGATTTGAAAAATCTTTGCTTAAGGCTAATCCTCAAATCCGAATTCCATACAAAATGTTTCGGACAAATACTCAAAAAGTATGCCGTATTATAGTAATTTCTTCATACTATTCGTTTCGTCCATGTTTTTTAATTTGTTCACTTTTTTTGTTGACGAAATCAAAAAACATAGACGAAACGAATAGTGTGAAGAAATAACTATAATACGGCGTACTTTTTGAGTATTTGTTCGAAACATTTTGTATGGAATTCGGATTTGAAGATTCCCCTTACAAATTTCATCAAAATCGGTTCAGTAGATTAGTTTTTATTGTGAAAAAAAATATGGCGTCTAAGTAGACGAAATTGCGTATTTTCCTTCCCTGTGACTTTCAGTGGTGTTGACGGTAACTAAAACAGTCCAATTGAAGTCGGTTTAAATGTTTTTGTAAAACTAGGCTCTCAATATATCTGAACAACACAATGCAGCGTTATAGCGCGGCGTCAACTTAGCGCCTGACGCGGCGTAAGTACGCGTTCTGTTTGGCGAAGCCTTTAATCTAGATACTGCGCATGCGGAGCCGAGGGCAGAAGCCAGTTACTAATGTAATTGTTGTTGATTCCAGGTGTTCGTGATCAAAGAAGGCGTTCAGTACAGAATAAGGATTGACTTCATCGTGCAGCGCGAGATCGTGCACGGACTCAAATACGTGCAGAAGACATACAGGATGGGAGTGCCAGGTACATCATTTATCATTGTCCCTATCATAGAAATTAGTGTTCGACTATTCGACGCTAGATAGCGTGAATCTCATACTGACTGCTTTCAACCGACTTCAAAAAGAGGAGAATGTCGAATCGCAAGACAGTGATAGCGCAATTACACCTTACCCCGAGGGAAGAGGTTAGATATAGATTTCGGTCGCTCAAAAGTAACAGACGTAAGCGACAAATGATAAATCGTATTGCTTGAAAAGTATTGAATTTATAAAAAAATCCTTTCACATTTATCTAAGTTCTATAATAACTCAGTCAATAATATAAAAATTAAATCCGGAGGATGAATATAAAACAGATTTTATGACTTAAAGCCGTATGGCCGAGTGGGAGGTGCCGCGACTTTCGTTCCTAAGGTCGTGGGTTCGAATCCGGTCGTACACTAATGGATTTTTCTGTTCAAAAAAATCGATGTGTGCATTATGACACGTGCTTAACGGTGGAGGAAGACATTGTGAGGAAACCGGCATGTCATAGAACCTCAAGAGTTCGGAAAACATGTGTCAGGTGCTCAAAAGGAGCCTCTTCGATACGCGCTTGAAATCGTTTCACCACACTGGTTCGAAAGCTAGTAAACACGATAAGAAGAATAGGTCTGTTTTATAGCATAATCAGCCTATAGTGTTCCCACTGATGAGACTCAGGCCTACTCTCGGGATAGCGAATGGGTCTTAATCCACCACGCGGACCCAATGCGGATTGGTGGATGTCACATGCCATAGAACATTTTTTTTCTGTCCTTTGACATGCAGGTTTCTTCACGATGTTTTTCCTTCACCGTTGCAGGAACGTGGAATGCATACATAGATTTTTTCGACCGAAAAAAACCCATTTACGCATG
Source organism: Lobophora halterata (assembly GCA_932526365.1). Classification (NCBI taxonomy): domain Eukaryota; kingdom Metazoa; phylum Arthropoda; class Insecta; order Lepidoptera; family Geometridae; genus Lobophora; species Lobophora halterata. The sequence goes on from OW052012.1 coordinate 9,910,527, forward strand.
ACTGCTACCGGGATTCGAACCCACGACCATCAGTTCGCAAGGCAATGGCCTCATAAAATCGGCCACCACGTCCACCACCGGTTTTATATGCAAATCTAATGACTAATTGTATTTTTCATGCGCCCCTGAAGTGCCCGGTACGTACTTAGCATTCAATGGAGATCACTTAGCCATAACTCGGACACCTTGTATATTGTATTCAATGTTGAAGACACTGCTAATGTGAACCGTATGCCGTTGTGATACAGTGCATTTAAACATCAATGAACACATATAAACTAATTACTATTGCACCAAATATGAACCGCATTTTCGTCACATATAACTTTGCACTTTATGCAAAAGACATTGAGTCGTTATTAAGTTTATATTAAGTTATAAGTATAGCTAGATGTACGAATTGGAATGATTAATGTTGCTAGTATGCATTTGTTTACATTTAAAACGTAGCTAGCACTATATCAACAAATTATATAAATATATTTAGTAATAAATCCGCTTGATTTCTAAACAAATGTTTTAATTAACTTAACTTTAGAACTCTAGTACATATTACTATATTATAAACCAAAGAGTCAACGAACAGAAAACCAAAGTTTAAAGATACGACACGTGTTTCGCCTCTACACGAGGCATCATCAGGAGGTGTAGAGGCGAAACACGTGTCGTATCTTTAAACTTTGGTTTTCTGTTCGTTGACTCTTTGGTTTATAATATCGTAATATGTACTAGAGTTCTAAAGTTAAGTTAATTAAAACATTTGTTTAGAAATCAAGCGGATTTATTACTAAATATATTTATATAATTTGTTGATATTTATGGATTTCCGCAAAGTAACGGCTGAATCAATCAATTATGTAGCTAGCACTGTTAAATCGTCGTGTTACCTCTGAACTTTGTTATTTATGACCCGATTTGAAATTTTTGTTTGAGAGGTTATACTTTCAGATTGCTCCCAAAGAAATTTCAATTTATTATAACAAAATATATATAAGTTTTATTATAACAAAATAACTAAAATAATTATGTCGTCGAAGTAAACGAAATTGCGTATTTTGCTTCCCTGTGACTTGTCAGTAGTGCCTACGGTCACTAGAACCGTCCAATAGAAGTTGGTTATTGTATGTTTTTGTAAAACCTTGTTTAATAATTAATAATAATAATTTTTGATAATTCCACACACCACCATCTAGCCCCAAACTAAGAAAGCTTGTATTATGGGAACCAGATAACTGACAGATAACTTATATATACTTTTATTTTGTAAATACATACATAGAATGCATAGAAAACACCCACACAGGACAAACACCGATGTTCATCACACATATATCCTAAACGGGAATCGAACCCGCGATTGCTCGTGGCAATCTTACACACTTGACACTCAACCATCCGTGTCGTCTGAATTATTATTTATTATTATTAATACCCACTACTACCTAGGTAGGTAATACCTACTGTAAATGGTATCCTACATGTGTACAACCAATAGCGCTAATGCCGACTTGCACCAAACTTTCAAAGTACCTAAGCAATTACTTTACTCTCTTACCAGTTCTTAACGGCCAAAATCTGGACTGTTAAGAACTACCAAGCGAGTAAAGTTATTGCTTAGGGACTTTGACAGTTTGGTGCAAGTAGGCATAAATGTACTATTAATAAGTGTATAATTTGTATTAGGTACCTAATCATTTAATAAATAAATTGATTTTTATTTGATTCTGATATTATTTTCCAGTGGACAAGATGACCCATATGGTCGGATCGTACCCTCCCAAAACGGAAATCCAATCATACACGACACCCCCTGAAGATGCGCCTTCCGGTATGATGGCGCGGGGTTCCTACACCGTGAACAGCCTCTTCACCGACGACGACAAGCACGTCCATCTCCAGTGGGAGTGGAGCTTCGAGATTAAGAAGGATTGGAAGGACTAGGCAGCTTGGCTCACTCCGGGTTGGACGCACTACGGAGGGCTGCACGAACTGTGCCATACAGGTTTTATTTCGGAGCGATATTGTCGTGAGTTTTTGAACATTTTTCCGTCAAAATGTATGTAGGAATTTTGATTGTAATCGGTTATAGTTCTTGGAATTTACGAGAGCTCGATGAACATTTCTTGTTTTAGAGTGTACTTATCTAATATCTATTAAAAAATATATTGGTTGTCTGTAAAGTTGGTTAACGGACGATAGTTTAACGTAACTACCAGCGTAACGGGACATTGAACGTTACCGGACATGAGCGTTATCGCACAGTGACGTCAATCGTGCATGCGGGCGGCGTTCATCGATTTATTAGACGTAGTCACATAAGAAAAAACGTGATTGACGTAACTGATTTAATAATGGTATAATTCTCGTAACAACTTATGTTACGTCGCATTTATGTTAGCGTGTTACATACGACTACCTACATAATTTCTACACTAAAGCGTCCATGCCACAGGGCCAGTTTACAAGCTACAAGACAGTTCGCTTGTAGCTTGTAAACTCGCCCCGTGTCATCGGCTTTTTTACAAACTGCTAGTGGAAAATCCTTCCCGAAAGCTAACTCGCTTACTCGCTAGCCGTAACAATAGATACACACAATAAAAATATGTGCGTGCTCTTGTAATTTTCAAGAACTATAAATTTGTGCCAGATACATAACCTTCTTTCGGCAGTCGGGCAATTACGCACAGGATTTGTAAAACGTGGCCTTACAAGTAGGTAATGTCCAATCCAACGAGATCGTGTGTCGAACGTGTGACTGACTACAGTAATTCATATAAGTTCTTCCTTTGATTTGTATAAATGAAAATTATTCGAGAATATTGTTAATGAGAACCTAGCTAAAGTTTTTGTCACTATATTTAACTACCTAAGACTTAAATTAACATGCAATAATAAATTATAGAATAACTTTTCTACCTCCTCGATAATTAAACAAAAAGTAGTCTTCAAATGTGTCATTTATAAGCAAGTTGGTGTGAACGAGCAGACACGCTGCTCCTTTGCGCTGCGTCTCAACTTTGTACTGGCAAGGCAGGAAATAATATCACAATGTGACAATGAATTAGAAGTAGCAATCATTTTCATGCAAAATTCAGTGCCAAATGCCAGTACAAAGCTGCGACGCAACGCAACGCGTGTGTGGTTTCGCTCTAAAGGGCCTACCACACGCACAAGCTTTACCACAGTTTTGCCTGCGCAGGCCGGTTTGTACACGAAACACTGTCGTAATTTAACCAACTACTACTTGGGCAAATTAACATGACACCTGGCTGACACGTGGCTCGGAACTTGATGCTTCCCCCGCTGCCCCGCGCGGTGCCCTCCATGTTTCTTCCTCTAATTGCGAAACCTAAAACCTAAAACCAAGTATTACATGACCTCTTCTCTATCAAGATTATCCAATTCCACGCTGTACTTTGCACAAACGTCATTCGAGTGTCATGTTCATTCGCCCGAGTAGTACACGCACAGTGTTCTGTGTACAAACCGGCCTGCGCAGGCAAAACTGGTGAAGCTTGTGCGTGTGGTAGGTCCATAACATGTAGTTACGTCCTAATATAGTCGTCAGTCTACTGATATCGACACGATGCTTTGACAAGCATTCCTAAAGCATTTTGAGCCAAGCTTATGCGACATCGGCGGTCAGGCTTAGTAGATACATTGATTTTATGAGCTGCCTCCCAGTGGTTTCACGCGATCGACATTTGTATATTTTTGCAATATTGCCATTTAATTCTTCTGTCGTCGTTACTTCCTTACTGAAGATCGATCGTGATCACCCATTTTGTATGTGCGGCCGGCCTGTCCTCAGCGGTTCCGGTCTTTGGCTGCCTGCACCACATTGTAGAATGATGAAGTACGTGACAAAGATGCGTAGAACCAATTTGACCTAAGAATTTCGTTCTTCGCATCATTATCACGTGGTTCAACAGAGGACATTTTGTTTGTCGTTTACTATATTTCCTTCCCGATTAGTTATCCGGCTGAGACTATCAGGTCAGCTCAAAACTCTCTCATAACTCAATGACATTCATTTATAAGCATGCAATGCCGAACTAACCTCACAAAAAGCCATGAAAACCGCTATATTTCGTAAAGGAAGCGAGATAGAGCATTACCTGAAATCAAGACCCTTTTTCGATTCCTTCACAACCCCGACTCGTAGTATTCACATCGTGTATAAGAAAAGAAAGAACTTTTCTTTAGTTCGCTAGAAACCTTTGGGAGTGTTTTTTTTTACAAATAATATGTCTATTTAGTCTATTGGTCACAGTTTACTATGAAATCAATGTGTAAGTACCAAAACTTAGTATTAAAATATAAGGGTAACGGTGCACCTAGACAAAGAAGATATATTTTAATATACACGTGCTTTATGCCAGTCTCAATGTGGCAATGATGAAGTATTATCAGTGTACGGAACACAGCTGTGTGCTGTTCCCTTTAGAGATAAAAATAAATTAGTAATAAGCGTTTGCAATAAAGTACACGGTCCCGGCTCAATACTCAATTATAGAGCATTTAATAGGTGGGATATTAAGCTTGTGCCTGTGTGAAGAGAAGAAAAAGAAGATAGGAAAAAGTATGAAAGATTTGCTCGATTTTGTATGAAGAGTTTACATCCATTTGGGTTAAGGCGCTACAATCGTTCGGCTAGCTCTATCATGCAGCTAGAAATATTGTTTCTAGTGTCTCATGTACAGTCAGCTGCACAGACATGTAAAGAAAGAAAATCCCGAGTTGCATGGTTGGATCAGAGTGTCATAGACACTTCTAGGCATTGATTTAGATCTCATTTCTATTTATTTTGAAAACCGTTGGATAAGTCGATAAAATGATCGAGGTACAGTCTGTACAGACATGTATACACCCCCAAGCTTTTACATTTATAATTACCTACTCTTAATTTTTGCAAAGAAAAGTCACGCAAGCATTTTCAAATTAATGTAGTCATTTTACTTGTCAGAATTCTTGTCATAAGTCATCTTTACAAAATTAAAAGTATAATATTAATGTGAAAGCTTGGGAGTGTATACATGTCTGTGCAGCTGACTTGTACCTTGATCAATGATCGTTTAATCGACTAATCCAACGGTTTTGAATGAGATCTAAATCAATGTCTAGAAGTGTCTATGATTCTCTGATCCAATCATGCTAATCGTCTTTTTTCGACCAAAATACTATAAATACATACAAAATCGAGTGAATCTCAGGTGTCTAGTGCTTTGTTTGTTGGTGAAGCCACGGGTGCTCTTCGATCTAATCATAAGGCTTCCCTTTTATATAATTTAGAAATATAAACTTCAAATATTCGTATATGCATTTCGTATTGTTCAATAGAACCCCCTCAGTTTTGAAGAGTTATAGAGTCGAGAATCGCATAGAATATATACATAGTTGGTATATTTTTCTAATATAAATAAGAGAAAATGTATAATGTAGATTTACCTACCTTTATATCACAATGTATCTTGTCATTTTATATAACTAGCCTATTTTTTTCTTTAATCGATTGGATCAGTATGATGCGCGTTAATAGTATTTATTTGAAATTTTTACTTACAATTAATTATTTTACAATAATAGACGTAAAGTTTTAAGCAGTGTAATAGTTTGGCCAAAAATAAAGCTTATTTATTCAATTGTTGTTTTTATCCAAAATCATAGGTTATTTTAATCATTCTTTATTCAGGTTTCAATATCTTTATTTTTTTATTTTAACTTATTATTTTATGAACACGCACCGTGGGAAGCAGCCTTTATCACATAACCGTGGACACTCATGCCCCTTGCACCAAACTGTCAGAGTCCCTAAGCACTTACTTCACTCGCTTGGTAGTTCTTAACAGTCCAGATTCTGACCGTTAAGAACTACCAAGCGCGTAAAGTAATTGCTTAGGGAGTTTGACAGTTTGGTGCAAGTAGGCATCAGGAAAGTAAACTACCTACGTTAACTAAGTATTTCCTCTAAGTTAACGTCATAGATCCTGCTCTTGCCAGCAGATTTTTTGGAGTTCTTCTTCAAAGCCAACGCCACCTGCCGGTCAGTTTTGAATGCCGGACAGAACGCAGTCAGTCGTGTGGGCACGTAGTTGGCGTTAAGTAATTTGAGGGGCAAAGCAATTGCCATGCAGCCGTGCTCTGGAAAATGAGGGTTTTTGAAATTGTAAAAGTAAAATATTGCACAATTTTTTTTTATTAAAATGATTCTTTTCCGTAATTCTTTAAGTCTTCCGTAGCTAATAAAGCCGTGTTGGCCGAGCGGGAAGTGCCTCGACTTTCGATCCGAAGGTCGTGAGTTCGAACCCGGTCATACACCAATGGATTTTTCTGTTCTAAAAAAATCTGTGTGCATTAAAACACATGCTTAACGGTGGAGGAAAACAATCGTGAGAAAACCGGCATGTCATAGAACCTAAGAAGTTTGAAAACATGTGTCAAGTGCACAAAAAGAGCCTCTTCGAGGCGCACTTGAAATCGTTTCACCACACTGGTTCGAAAGAACTAGTGACACGATAAGAAGAAGAAGAAGCTAAAATGCCCTATCTCTGACTCAAGCATACATATAATATACAGGGTCGTTCCCACGTTGCGCGATATTGCGGACGGACGCGCACCGACGCACAAAGGAATAGTTTCGTCTGAGAAGCGCAGACACGTCCCTCGCGTTGGAAAAGGTGTGCGGTGTGTAGCTGAGCGCATTCGTCCGCATAACGCGCACCGTGGGAACGACCCTTATTTTATTTTATTTTATTGGTCTACCAATAATAAAATTGTTACAATGATATATACTTACTTATCAATGTATCATATACTTAATCGTCGAAGACACAGGGCTAGTTCACAAGCTACAAGCCAGCGAGTTGTAGAGAGTTGTTAACTTTTTACAATCTGCTAGTTGACAATCCTTTCCGAAAGCTAACTCGCTCACTCACTAGCTTTTAAACTCGCGGCTTGTAGCTCGTAAACTAGCCCTGTGTAACGCTTTAAAGGTAAACAGCATGTATAAAAACGAATACTTATAAAGAGTAAAACTTAACGCATTATACCTGGCATTCTCCTCCTAATATTGACATTCTCGATCATGTAAATGCCGCTCTTCCCCAACAAGTTCGCAACGGTCCGCGTCGAGAATTCTCGCGTCTGGTCAGACTCGAGTGTTGGTGTGTCTGTGGCTACTCCCACCACGTGCGTCAGGTTCGCCGATATCCACTCTGCTAGCTCGTAACTCAGACCTATGGACATAGGAATTGAGTGGATAACAAACTCACAAGTGTCCGGTGAGGCTGTAACGGCCATCTGCGGCCAATTGCATTAAACGTCCAGCCGAAAAAAAAATCTTCACCTTCATGCTACATCATCGCCTATTGCAATACGACAGCAACGTGATGGTCTACATACCTACCTGGTATCTTAAAAATGCAGCTTCTATCCCTCAAGCTGTGGGGTTCCTGTGTGTGCATCTAAGGGGCCATTTTTAAAATTTTCGAGATCGTTTCTCTTCTATAAGATTTATAGGGAAATTAGTTAAAAAATTGTAAAAACGTATAGCAATCAGCCATAAATTTCTTATTAAAATAAAGCTGTAATGATGAAATTAATTGGTCCCTCAATCCAGACGCTTGCATAAAGAGGCATATCCTAAAACTCAGAACGTAGGTACTATCTCAAACATGTTAGAACTGAGGGCCCAATCAAAAGCATCTGTAATGCGATATTCTATAGTTTTGTAAATTTCTTAAACTTTTAAGAAATTTTTAACTAAATCCTGAAATAAAAAAGATTAGCCTAGATATAATACTTTCTGAGATTTAGGATATGCCTCTTTATAATAAAAACATGACATGACATGAACATAAAACATGAACATAAACACTCACACCCCTGCACTAGGATTCCCTGTGTCGCAGGTTGCATGGACACATACAACACATCACAACATCCAAGACCCGAGAACAAACATTTGTGTTCGTCACAAATATTTACCCCGGCCGGGGATCGAACCCGGAACACCGAGCTTCGTAGGCAGGGTCACTACCAACTAAGCCACGGTGTCGTCAAACCAACTAAGCCACGGTGTCGTCGAATAATAATAATAATAATTTTATTTCAGACAAGAAAAGTACAATGTAGCTTAACTAGGCTTGCTTTATGCAAGCGTCTGGATTGAGGGACCAAGTAATTTCATCATAACAGCTTTATTTCGAGTTTAAGAAATTTATGGCTGATTGCTATAAGTTTTTACTATTTTTAACTAATTTCCCTATATAAATCTTATATCGTTTCTCGAAAATTTAAAAGTTGGTCCCTCAGTTCAGATGCACACGGTTCCTGTTGCCATCCGAACTTAAACAACAGCGGGTTCCCTAGGGTCATGCTAGCATCGCCCCATGCAACGCGACAACTAACGCGAGGTTACATAAATTCTTCTTCTTATCGTGTCACTAGTTCCTTTAAACCAGTGTGGTGAAAGGATTTCAAGTGCGCCTCGAAGAGGCTCCTTTCGTGCACTCGACACATGTTTTCGAACTTTTGGTTCTACGACGTGCCGGTTTCCTTACGATGTTTTCCTTCACCGTTGCGAGAACGTGGGATGCCTACATAGATTTTTTCGCCCAAATCCATTTACGCATGACTGTCACCGGGATTTGAACCCGCGACCAACAGATCGCAAGGGCCTCATCCACTCGGCCACCACGTGAGGACGACGGACCTGATATCTTACAAATACAGCTTCTAACCATCAAGCTGCGGGGTTCCTGTTGCCACCCGAACTTGACCAACAGCGGGTTCCTTAGGGTCATGCTTCAGTACTGACCATGTAAAGCGACATACAACGTGAGCATTGTTTAGAGTACAACAGTGAGCCCGTGACCCAGGGGTGGTAGTCCCTGGAGTTGAAGCCGGGGGAAAAAAGACCATTCTCGAAGCCTACACGCCAAGCTTACCAGCCGGTTTAAGATACTTAGGTAAGTATCTATCCTACTCCTACTAATATTATAAACGCGAAAGTGTGTAAGGATGGATGGATGGATGGATGTTTGTTTGTTCCTCTTTCAAGTAAAAACTACTGAATGGATTTTAATGAAACTTAAGAATAATATAGCTTATACATCAGAATAACACATAGGCTATAATTTAGTAAGTAGGTAGGCATTAGGTATTATTAAAATAAGAATATATTATTTTCTTTCACCACACGTCTAGCACTACCACATCTCCATAATACACAGAAGTTAGCTGGAAGAGAATGCAAACTAGCATTAAGTTCGCCTGTATACTTATTTTTTACCTTGTGTTTTCTATCTATCTATGTACTTACAACGCGGGTATCAAGTCTTACATACCTGGTATTTTACAAACGCAGCTCCTAACCCTCAAACTGCGAGGTTCCTGTAGCCATCCGAACTTGAACAGCAGTAACGTGGGCTCCCTAGGGTCATGCTTCAGTACCGGCCATTGTAAAGCGACATCCAAGGTTAGTACGAAGTCATCCACCAGACGAGTCATCGAGCTCACGTCTATTATAACCACTGGAATCCAAATTATTTGTTGAATTGCCAGTTCCGGTTCTGGCTACTTATATACAGGGTGTGGTCCCCACCCGCACCTGAAGGATTATCCACTCATTGCGCCACACCCTGTATATGTAGTTGTAGTCAACGAAAGCCAACCCGGTCTAATATCTTCGGGCTATTAAAAAACTTCGAGCCAGCTACGGGCTCATACAAGATTAGTCGTGACGGGACTCCTACCACCTGGACTATAATTAAGCCATAAATAGATATAAACTTGATTTACATTGGTATTTTATTTGTTCTTCTACAGGGAGAACAGCTCGATGGATTTTAAGATATGTCATGTCATTGGATGTTGTTTTGAGCTCGAGACAGGATTAAGACGTCGACAATCCAGGGTTTTCTGTATTTATAAATTCAAACCCTTTTATTCTGATACTACGCAGGCGCAGCAGACTAACAGACAACACACGGGCCAAACCACTGAACTGAAAGACTTGACATTTCATGGGTGTGTTCGTCAAAAAGTGTAAGCGCGTACTAATGGGCCTACCACACGCACAAGCTTCACCACAGTTTTGCCTGCGCAGGCCGGTTTGTACACGGAACACCACCTTCACATTACCAACCACACGCAGGGTGTTCCGGAATTCCTGCGCAGGCCAGACTGTGGTGAAGCTTGTGCGTGTGGTAGGCCCATTAGAAAGGAATTTGGCTAATTGCGTTGTGTTTTGCGGGTGTGAACTAGTTAGAAGCCTATACTCAAAGTAGGTACTTACGTTTAGTCATTAAATATTCCGAGGGTATGACGGCTGGGTGCATGGATTCCACGGAGGATGTGTGTTCGAGGTGCATGGCAGTGCCCAGGCTTGGCGTGCCACAGTTAATGCACATTTTCCTGAAAAGAAAAATCATAGTTACAAATTAAACTATAGATTTTAAATAATGTTATGAAAGGGATATTCTTAAAGGCGTATGTTTTAATGGATAAAATTAACTTGGGTGGGGCTTTATTCATTTAGGAAATATCTTCTAGATAACCGTTTGATGGACTGGAATTAGTATTTTATCGGTGTAGCAGTCAAACACACTTGCCACTCGACCATCTCAGTCAAAATGGCTCCTTAGGAGAGACCTCTTGTGCATTGACTGATTTTAACAACAAACCATAAAGACCTGCATAGTCAGTCCTTAAACAAGACTTACCAATGTTTCTCAAGAGCTCCATAGTAATCTGACAAGTCTTTCCAGTTCGTTGGATGAGTGAGATCTACTACATCAATGCTCCCGAGATCTTCTGCAGAAATGTCAATTCTCTCGAATTTTTCTGCAGAAACTCCTATGATGTAGAGTGCTCCCAGTAGACTTATAAAAAACATGTTTTTTTATTGTTACTTGAACGTTATTTATCTTATTTAACTGCAAAGAATTTTTTAACTAGACCTTATTCAGTCAACTTGACTATGAGTTTAAGAACCGGCGGAATAAAAATTTGGGCTTTAATGTCTAGATATCATCTACGGTTCGAGTATCGTTTTGAACTGATTCCTTGAAGGGATATCCTAGGAAGTGTTTTGATTTTTAGATCATCGTATTGTTCTAGTGTTATGAATCATGACTAGTCTAGCCATTGTTTCTTTATTTCAATAGTTACAATGTTTGTGATAACATTTTCGTGAGCTGGTTTAGGAGTAGTCTAAAACTGCTCTTAATCCCCAAATTTTGCTTCCGACGCCAAATCAAATGATTGTGATTTTACAAGAATTTATCGCGTATAATATGACGTCGAAAACAATCAAATACTTCTTTTATTCACACGCGTTTCTAATCTAAAAGGATAATAGTTTTATTATTTTATCTTGAATGGATTTTATCGCGTACCTACTTAATAAATTGCATCAAGTACCTACCTACCTTCTTATACGCATACGCATCACGTGTTCAGTCCAGTATAATAATCTCTTGAGGATGATGTTGTGGCTGCTCTGCTCTGCAGTGCGTCGGGGATGTTTGCGCAGCACCGCACTGATGGCTTGGCTTACACGCCATCATGCGCAAGAAGACCGCGTCTCTGATGAGTAGGTAGAGTGCGGGATAGCGGCACTGTATCCTAGACTGTAGCGGAATGTACCAGTACCACATGTCCGCTCTAGAAGTGCCTAGTGCAGAGGGTACCCAATGAGGGAAACTACTTCGTCTACTACGTCTTTTTATTGATTAGTCTCGACACAATGCGCTTTGCTATCCGATGTCATTAAATTCGTGATTTTTTTTGAGCTCGGTATACGATAACATTTCAAAAACATTTCAATATAGGTATAATTTCTAGATTATAGGATCCAGGCTGGCATATTATAAATAGATATATATGTGGATAGAAATTCTGTATTGTATACCAAAAACAAAATATGATTATATTCCAACATGGTCTGACCAGGTTAAAGATAATGCGTCATTCTACAATGTGGTGCAGGCAGCCAAAGACCGGAACCGCTGGAGACAGGCCATCCGCACATACAAAATGGGTGATCACGATCTTCAGTAACGAAGTACCGACTACAGAAGAAGACATTCCAACATAGAAAATATATTATAGTATAATGGGCGGTCTTATCGCCAAGAAGCGCATTATTACTATTATTCACTATGTATATTTCATATATAGCAAATAAAGTAGGTACCTATGCGGGTCATCGGTATACAGTTATTCACACTTCCTCTTCATAAATACTTACAAGAAATAATCTACAAGAATGTTCTGTAGTACATAAACGGCTCACCCAGACAAAGTAAGGAAGTATGTAACAAAGATAATTTCGATAATATAGTAAGTAAACCCGTCAAAAGAAACTCAGTTACTTTTCGACTTCTATCGAACGCAGCGACTAATCATCGAAATTGACTATCACGCATTAAAATCGCGCAAATCTGTCTATGATAAAGATAAAGAAACTTACAAAAGAGTTGTGATATACGATAGGGTGTCAATAGTCGACGGGAAGTCGATAAGTCTACCTATAGGTCCATGATTGGACGCAGGTCTGTCGATATGTTCCTTCTGGTGTTGTGCATCGCCGCGGTGGCAGCTAGAAGCTCGCCAAATTCTCGTTATGTCGAAGAGATGAAAAAGTCCCCTGAGGGATCTCGTTTCTCCGACAATGTGTATGAAGATGCCCTTCTTGATGTGGTGAGTGGTTCTGTATTATTCTCTTTCATCCCCATTTTACTCAGGCACTTCTGGCGATACATTTTCATATGTGTCTTCATTCGGTTCTTCTTATCATGTCAATAGTTCTTTTTGACCCAGTGTGGTGAAAGGATTTCAAGTGCACCTCGAAGAGGCTGTTTCATGCACTTGACACATGTTTTTTCGAACTAGAACTAGAACTAGGTTCTTTTGACATGCTGGTTTCCTCACGATGTTTTCCTTCTCCGTTAAGCACGTGTTTTAATGCACACATAGATTTTTTGAACAGAAAAATCCATTGGTGTTCGACCGGGTTCGATACCACGACCTTCGGATCGAAAGTCGAAGCACCTCCCACTCGGCCAACACGGCTTTCTTCATTCGGTGCAACTGAGATTTTAAAGTTTTGTGACTCTAAAGCAGGGTTTAGTTAGACGAAGCCAATAATGCTGGCGTCAGTCCTCAGAAAAGCCAGCGCCGGCCTAGCCCGTGTTGTTTTTCCCGCCAGTGCGGGCAGCCAGCGCTGGCTTGTCTTGAAAAACTGTTATACGAGGCCAATAACAAGCCAGCGCTGGCTGCCAGTGTCACTTTCATGTAAACCCTGCTTTACATTCATAATGCAGAGTAGGTATGTATGCTCCATCTAGGGTTGCCATCCGTCCGGGTTTCCCCGGATTTGTTCTAGTCTAGATGTCCGGGGAGCATCCGAGCCGGACTTAATTTGTAGTCCGGGTTTAAAAAAGTCTTGGGCCGCCCGCGACACACGCACTGTGCCCGCACGCCGCGATCAACCGACCGTTGATTTCAAAACTAAAATACTGAACAGATTTTGACAACTCCCAAAAGAACGGAAACATGAATAAATACGGGGTTGTACAATAAACTTATAGGAAATTGTCCTTATTCCGTCACAATTTACCCTTGGGCCTTCCTAGGAACATCAAAGTTTTAACTTGTTATAAAATAAAATTTACTTATCAAACAAAAAAATTACGTGTGTTTATCTACTTAATTAATGAAACTCTGACAAAAACGATACTTAAATTAAAGTTTTTCAGACTTAACTGTTAACGCAAAATTTTTGGTGGGCCTTACTGGGCTTAAGAAAAATCGCATTATCTTTCTTCGTCAATCCAACGCATTCCTCGTGGTACCAAACCATGCAATCTTTGCATTGACATCAGCAAGAAGTAAAATTTTACAGGCGTTACAATACCACCCTTTGTCTACTTCTGTTTTTCTTAATTTCTTATATTTTTTCTACTGTTCTTCTTTTCCATATCTTTTCTCATTTTATGTTGTTCTTCTTTTGCCTGCCTTTGTTCTATCGTCTCTTTTGCCTGTCTTCCGTCTGTTTTTGTCATTTTACATGCGTGCAATATTTGTTTTTGGCTCTGCCGCTGCTGAAAATACTTATTGATTAAAATTATCTTAAATTATGTAATTTGTAGAGCATCTTCACAAAATAGCAGCTTTCATTTAACTAATGTTATTAAAATATTTTGATTTAAAATGCTAAATTTGACGTCATAATACTGAAAACTATGTGGTATGTATCTACAGATTTAATATTCAAAGCCCTAAAAAGGCCCGGGCCTTCTTTGGATACCAAATAGTGGGCCTTCATAGGAGCCCCTACTGATGTTTTCAAAAAGGCAGATAAAATAACAACTAGGGAATAGAAATACAACACTTACCTTGAGTTCAATGTCCTGATATATTTTAAACGGATCACTAACAAAAAAAAGCGAGCAACAACTTTTTAAATTTCAAAAGGAAGTTCAAATAATTTAAGTATTTGAACCTCCTTGGTTTAACCTTGGAAGTCCTTGGTTTGGCCCTTTATCAAAACAATAAACAATTATTTATTGTTTTGATAAAGGCCAATGATTTTAATTAATCGATCAAAATCAAGGGCACCTGAGGGAATGACCGTTTGATTAGCAATAATTCTTTATTGTTTGTGTACCGAACCTACCTAATATGTACCTAATTGGCTCAACCTTCTCACACTTATTTTTGTGATAAACGACTGGTTTAAATTGGGTTGCAGGTACCTACGCACCTCACCATTTTCATCAGAAATACACCTTTCGGCTACAATTTTCTTTAATTTTTTTTCATTCCCGCCCACTGCCACGTGCCGAGAGTACGTTATGGCAAAGTCCTTACATTTAATACCTATTAGGTATTACCTAATACCCTATATCAAAGCATTGGGGAATGCATAGATGTTCTCGAATAGATACCATAAACTAGACAACGCAATGTAGACGGCTTCCTACGCCATAGACTGACGATATGGTTGCGGTCCCGGGAAGTCGATGGATGGAGACAACTTATTGTGGCTTCTTAAAGGTCCAGCAGTGGATGCCCGAAGTCTGATATGATGATGTTGAGTCAGAGTACTGGTTACCTCGTATCGGGATTGAAAAGTTACGTAAGTGTCGATGACACAGGGCTAGTTTACAAGCTAAAAGCCAGCAAGTTCGCTAGAAGCTTGTAAACTTGTGTTATCGGCTTTTTTAAAATCTGCTAGTTGTAAATCCTTCCGGACCGCTACTCGCTCACTTGTTAGTTTTTAAATTGCTGGCTTTTAGCTTGTAAATTACATGTCATGGACGCTTAAGACCTAAAAAATCCTTTGTGTAATTTCGGCGTGTTCAAGATCCAAAACTACTTGCATTTTTACTGTGTTCGAAGGCAAAATAACCTGAGCTGTATCAATCAGCTCAAAAAATATGTTACGTACCTACATAATATGCCTATTTCTCTTCAGCCGGGTCTCGTTGCCAAATACGGTTATCCTATCGAAGTTCACACGGTAGAGACAGAAGATGGCTACATCCTGGAAATGCACCGTATCCCGCACGGGCGAGCCTCGTCAACGAGCAACAAGCCTGCCGTTCTGATGATGCACGGACTGTTGTCCTCCTCAGCTGACTATCTCGTCATGGGCCCTGAGAATGCCTTGGGTAAGTGAACCTGGCCACGTACCTGTGTTATACATAAAGCTGCACTACATCCTGGGAATGCACCGCATCCTGCACGGGCGCGCCTTGTCTCCTGGTAACAAGCCTGCCATTCTGATGATACACGGACTGCTGTCCTCCTCAGCTGACTATCTCGTCATGGGCCCTGAAAATGCCTTGGGGAAATTAACTTGAACACGATTGGGTGTAGCCAATGTAACCCTCACAAAGGTAGCGTATTCACCCTTGTGAGGGTTACATTGGCTACACCCTTTTACACTAGATCAGGCATTCACTTATTGCCTGATATAGTATTCGATTGGTTATGATAATGACAATAATTTGGTAAGCTGTAGGTTTTTCGTTTTTACTGAAAATAATTACCTTAGCTCTAGAGAAATAATTCCCTGAAATCTAGAGAATTGTAGAGTTCCCTTGCATGTTATTGTTTTCTATTTCTGCTTACTCCTTCGGTTCTAGAGCCAGCAACTGGCAACTAACTAATAAAAATAAATAAAACATGGAAGAAGAATTTTAATTAATTATTTATTGGCCCAAAAGACCAAAAATTATTAATTTCGATTTTTTAATGTTTTGCCTAAAACCCCATGACTAAGGCACTATCATGAAAAAAAACAGCAAAGTGATAAATAATATGCTATGTCACTAGATAAATCCGGCGCTCCCATACTTACTCATCTCGAACATTTTTACAACTGCGATATTAATACGGAACTAGATTAGAAAGGTATTTACTTAAAAAATCGCTAAACTGATATCAAATCTATCGAAATTTTGGCAACTCTGAAAGAGCCAAGCCTCATTTTTGGTGCTGATATTGTTTATTTATTTATACCTACTTATTACTACTTACTTACTTACTCCTTACTTACTTACTCCTTAATTATTGTCGTGTTTTTAACCATTTACTTCTTTTTGGTTTTTGTTTTGTATTAAGTTATGTCATAAATAGCTTGGCGCAGTCCAATTTTGAACAAATAAGTAGGTATTTATTATAATTCATCAAAATAAATTAAATTAAATGAATGACATACAATAATTATTTTTAAATTCAAATATTCAATTATTATTCAATTCTTATTTATTCATAATTTATTTCATTTGAAAATTTTTTTTTTAGTTCTTGAGATCTTTTTTGTATGACATTTCTTTTTAAATTATTTTACGTGTGCTATAATATGGATGTATTGTCTGAGAATAAATGAATTAATAATAATAATTAATAATAAATTAAGTTATATCATAAATTAAGTTATATATAAAAAATAAAAATTAATACTATTATTACTTATTTTTAGAAATTATAAAAATATTGACATTTAAGCATATTTATTTGACATTAAAATTAAAATTGACATTAGAATTAACAATATTCTAAACTTGACATCACTCAAACAAAAATACAAATCACCTAACTAATGCTAATATATCAATATTTTTGTAATACATAATTAATTTGACTATGAAATAAACATAAGTGAATTAGATGCCTACCGAGCAAAAAATTAACTTAAAGTTGTTGCGCCCTTACAGGGTTCATGTGCATTGTGTACCTATAAGCTACTTACACCAAAGTTATATAACCTGTGTGCAAATGAATCAATAAATAAATGAATATGAATGAATAAAATTGATAAAGATCATAAGGGTTGGTCTTTTAACCATTATGGGTAGTTTTTATTATCCAGAAATATTAAACATCGTAAATATGTAGTAGACATAAATAAATAAATTCCAACTCTTTACAATTTTTCTCCTAAATACACAGAATAAAATTATAATATTAGTGTCGCTTCAGACAATTTGGCTCTGTCTTAGCGGTTCGTCTGAATCTATTCAATTCAATCAATAAATATTTAGGACATTTCACACAACGCCATCTCGCCCCAAACTAAGCAGAGCTTCTACTATGAGAACCACATGCCTGGTAGAATACTTTTATACCTACTTTTTTTTGTAAATAAATACAATTATTATACATAGAAAACTCCGAATCTAAAAAACACCGATAAGCATCACACAAATGTATGTCCTGAAGCGGGTATCGAACCCGTGGCACAGGCGTGGCAGTCCGATACACTTGCCATTCGACCAATCGTGTCATCAAATAGCTACTTTACCTCCAGGCATAGAAGTATTAAAGTATAGAAACACAATATAGTACATTGAAAATGCAATCGCTATGCAATCGACGACACAGTGGCTTAGTTGGTAGTGACCCTGCCTACGAAGCTTGGTGTTCAGGGTTCGATCCCCGGCCGGGGCAAATATTTGTGACGAACACAAATGTTTATTCTCGGGTCTTTGATGTTGTGATGTCTTGTATGTGTCTATGCCACCTGCGACACAGGGAATCCTAGTCCAGGGGTGTGAGTGTGTGAATGTTTAAAATGCGACCACAAAAAGGGAGCCACATTGGCTAACTTCTAGTTCATTTTGGTCCGACGCTAATTTTGGAAAAAGATAAGTAAAAGGGCTAATTAACTATTATATGTTAAAACTACTAGGCTTTTTCATTGTCAATAAAACTAAATCGTAAAAAGTAACAAACATTATGTGAAAATAGAGATATTTCATTTTTATTGACACCCTGTCTGAAAATTTTCGGTCTTATTTATCGCATCCATTTTGGTTTGGTCTTGTCCATCTTGTTCTATAGGAACACTGTTATTTATCTATGCTCCAGGCTACATTCTCGCCGACGCCGGCTACGACGTCTGGCTCGGCAACGCCCGCGGGAACTACTACTCCCGCCACCACGTCCGTCTCAACCCGGACAGTTACCTCAACAAGGACTTCTGGCGGTTCAGCTGGGACCAGATTGGGAACTACGACTTGCCGGCCTTCGTCGACTATATCCTGAAGACTAATGGACAGGTGAGTTTTATTATGGATTCAAGGAGCACATAGCGTTGTTAATTTATTTTACTTCAAAGCTCTGTAAATCTGTTCTTTATGTTTTTATATACCTACTTGTTTATAAATAGTATAAACTAGCTGGTGCCCGCGACTTCGTCTGCGCAGGTATCTTTATAAATTGTAGCCTATGTGTTATTCTGATGTATAAGCTATATTATTGTAGTTTAATTTAAATTCATTCAGTACTTTTTACGTGAAAGAGTAACAAACATCCATCCATCTATACTTACAAACTTTCGCGTTTATAATCTTAGTAGTAGGATATATTTAGTAAGAAATTGTCGAGTTCTGACTTGGATTTTCTGTTTTCGGCGTTTTGGTTTAGATACTAAATTCTAAACTAGAGTTAAGTTAATTAAGACTTTTGTTTAGAAATTAAGCGGATTTATTACTAATTATATTTATACTGTTTATTAATATTTATGGATTTCCTCAAAGTAACGCCTGAATCAATCAATTACCTATTTGTTGTTTAAGTATTTTGTTGTTATATTATCTTCTTGTCGCCAAAGTATTTGTAGTTTTTAGACAGAATGATGGTCGTTTCCGATGTTTATTTATACCAAAAGCATACAGAGTATTTAATTATATTTATGAATCCTAAAAACCTTTAGAGGTTTGTCTGGATACAGATTCGCCAGAGCTACTTAACTTACACTAAAAAATAGCACTACACTTAACAGCATATATAATAGTTCTTACTTAGCTGTGCATTTTCAGTCATAGGCTATTATAATAACATTACAGTTTGTAACTACTTCACATTATTGACTTCTTTTTGGCAAGCCACAGCCTAGATGCTGACATAGTCCTAAATTCCTAATTTAGATCATAGTAAATCATTAGGTAAGTTAGAAAGTAACTAATAACAAAGATTGATACAGGTAAGTAGGTAAGTGGGAAGATATAGTTTGGTAGGTTATAGGTGTTATAGCCGGGACTGACTGGCTATTTTAATTTAATTTTATTTAGTTAGCTGAGGGCTCTGCAGGATGGATGGTGAAATGATTAATATTTTATTACGTTTTTTAAATATTTTATTATAACAATTACATAGCAGTAGGCTAATTAAATGCAAAATGAGAGACAGCGGTCTGAGCGCACCGCTATTTATAGGGTGGTGAAGCGCCATCTGTTGGGATCCTGAAGAACTTCTGCGTAGATGTGCGCACGCGTCGCGTCTCCCTGCTACCGCTCTATTCATTCCAGCGGTTTGCCTGGTCGCGGCTAGGTGGCGTTAACATCCCGGGGCGCCTTGAGCACACTCAAGATTTATGGTTGACTGCTTGATTCCTGATCGCTTCTGTGACCAGCATCCTCAGTATTGACATCGAGTGGACATATTCTGGAAAATGCCCTCTTCACTACGCCCGTTGAAGTGCGTAGCTCTGCTACTCTCGTAATCCCATCTCGACCTGGGAATAAATTTATTACACGGCCCAACTTCCACCTTAATGGAGGGAGGCCATCATCTTTGATGAGAACCAAGGCTCCAGCCTTGATATCGTCTTTCTTGTCTTGCCATTTCGTACGCCTCTGCAGCTCCGAAATGTACTCCATTGACCAGCGCTTCCAAAATGATTGCTTCAAGTGCTCGATTCGCTTGAAGCGTGACAGGGCAGGGAGCGCCCTCATCGTCACGTCTTCCTCGGCGGGGGTCATCATGGCTCGGCCGACGAGGAAATGAGCTGGAGTAAGTGGGGTAAGGTCGCTTGGATCTGAAGACATAGGATACATAGGGCGGGAATTCAGGACAGCTTCAATTTGTATCAAAACTGTATTGAATTCCTCATAAGTTAAATTAACATTTCCTATCACGCGAGAAAGGTGGTGTTTGCAAGATTTTACCCCTGATTCCCACAATCCACCAAAATGAGGAGCATAAGGAGGAATGAATCTAAATTCTATTTGATTATTTGATGCGTAATCAATAATAGACTGACTATTTTCGTTGAAAAAGTCGGTTAACTCCTTAGCTGCAGATGTGAAGTTACCACCATTATCTGAAAATATTTGTGAAGGTTTATTACGGCGACTGCAAAATCTTTTTAAAGCTAAAATATAACATTCCGCTGTTAAACTTGTAACAAGCTCTAAATGCACTGCTCGGGTCGCTAGACACACAAATAAACATATATAACATTTCTCGAGTTTTGCACCTCTACCCTTTCTATTTAATATGTAGAATGCGCCACAATAATCAACACCGCATCTGTCAAATGCAAAACCGCTATTACATATACGTTCTTTTGGTAAATAACCCATAATACTTTGTATGGTTTTACCTTTCATACGACGGCAACGTACACATTGATGTACGACCTTTCTTGCTAAATTCCTGCCTCCTATAGGCCACCAGTGCTCCCTTATATTTGCTAGAAGCAACTGGGGTCCTGCATGTAATAACTTTGCATGTTCATACCTAAACAAAAGCAATGTAAAATGATGTTTACTACACAATAGCTTAGGATGCTTTTTATCGTAAGGAAAATCCGAATTTACTAACCTTCCTCCTACACGCATTATATTATTTTCATCTAAAAACATATTCAAACTTGATATGCTGCGATTAGATTTTATTAGTAACTTTTTCTCTAAAGTTTTATATTCATCGGGAAACGATTGCTTTTGAGCTAACCGAGTTAAAATATTTAGCGAATTATTTAGTTCCCGGACAGTTAAGCTACCACAAAACCGTTCGGCTTTATTTTTCGTACGAGTGTTTTTTATAAAGCGTATTACATAAGCACACGTACGCTGTAAACGATTGAAGTTCGAAAAGGTTTGAAATTTTATAAATTCTCTATGAACTTCGTTAGAAATCAAACTTACCGTAGTTTGTTTCATTTCGAGCAAGCTAGTTTTAATATGCGAACTATCTTGTTTATATTGTGGAGAATTTTCTAATTTGCGTTCTAACGATAGAAACCTACTTTCTGCTACCTTAAAGCTATCGCCAGGCGTTTCGACCGATTGACTCAAAGGAATGCGTACCGAGAATCGTTCGTTATCTATTCGCTCAGTCGTTTCGGCAAACAATTTCTCACAGATGCGATTTTCTTCGGAAATTAAATTATTCGGGTTACTTATTTCTTCGATTTCCCAGAACTTTTTTGACTGATCGTTTAGTTCTGATGATTGTACGAAGTTGCAGTGAAGTCGATTTATGCGCGACTTGGTATTGTGTACAATACCTGAAATAATCCACCCTAGTGTGGTATTTTGCAAATACGGTCCTCTTGGCAAGCGTATCCTACCATCGACTAGCAAGTCCCAAAAACAGTCTGCACCTATCAGCAGATCGATTTGAGATGGTGAATGGAACGTCGGATCGGCTAGATCTAGATTCCTAGGGATATCTAACGATTGAGTATCTAACCTGACTGACGGCAGTAAATTTGTTATGCGATTCAAAACAATACAATTTATGCGTGTATTGTAGTCGCTGCGACGCGACTTTAGATTTACCTCACAGGATTGATTTGACTGCGTGATCGATTGCCCTACTCCCGTGACCTGAACAGTGGACTGTATCAATTTAACATTCAATTTATCGCGAAATGATTCGGTAATAATGCAGTGTTGACTTCCACTATCTAACAATGCGCGTGCTGTAAGATAAACGTTGTCATCGCCTGCTACCTCGACTAATGCGGTCGATAAAAGCACGTGGTTGTCGTTACAATCAATATTAATGCGTGACTGCTCGACTGCGTGCATGACGGCTGTGCTCATGGTTGGCATGGAGTTCGGTTGGGGCTCTTGGTCCACAACCGATAATGACGCGAAGTCTCCATCATGAAGCAAGCTGTTGTGCCTCTCATTACATTTTCTACACGGACCGAAACTACAATCGGATAACTCGTGACCCGACCGTAGACAATTCATGCATAGATTATTGCCTTTCACAAATTCTAACCTATCCTTGCATGACAAATTGCTAAACTTATAGCAACCGTAAAGCGCGTGGTTGCCGTTGCACAATTTGCAAGCGCGGGTGGGTTTGTGCGTTGCATTTTGCGTTGATGCGAAGCTATGAACACTACTTTGTTGAATCGTTTTTTTAGTAGGTTCGTGAATTGCCCTATTACTGTAATTGTTACTATTACTGCTAGGAGATGACGAAGAATTATGCGCTTTTATCATCTCCAGCGTGTCTGCTTTGTCCTTTAAATATGCTAGCAGATTGTCTAACTTAATGCGTTTAGTATCATTCTGATTCAGAAAACTGCTTTTATATTGTTCCCATTCTTTCTCCACCACAGAGTCTAATTTAGAGACAATCATATAGATAACGAGAGTATCCCATTCATGCGTGGACTCTCCTAGCGATTTTAAAGCTCTAATGTTTTTCAACACCGTATCTATCGATTTCCTAATATGAAAGGATGTCTCTTTGATTGGCTGCAACGTAAAGAGAGCTTTCACATGATTATGCACCAATAATTTAGAATTATCATACCTATTGATAAGCAACTCCCAAGCTACCGTGTAGTTTTCGCTCGTGAATTCTACCGATTTGATAACTTGCGCCGCATTACCCTTAAGGGATGATCGCAAATAGTGAAACTTTTGTATATTATCGAGTTGATTTGAATTATGGATCATAGAAAGGTACGTATCTCTAAACTCGAGCCAACAATCGTAAGAACCGTCAAACGACTGTAATGAAATCGTCGGTAACCTCACTTGCGATTGAACAGTGCATTTACTCGTAGTGTGACAATCATTGCTTGCTTCGCGAATAGAAGTTGATTCACCTAACAAAGCGTCGACCGTAGCAAGCGTCTTGAAATATTTGCTTTCGAAAGATTCTCGTGTTTCGAGTTGCTGCGCAAAAACATCTTCCGATACTAACTCTTCGATCGAGCTCTGAATATTATTATTTTCACTTAACAATGACTTGGCAACCTCACTACGCATTCTAATCTCAGATTTCTGAATTTCAGTTAACGTAGCTCCCTTGTAACTGGCTACAAAAGTAGCGAAATTAGTCAGTCTACCTTTGATAGAAGCACGTTTTCTATTTAAATCGCGTAAAATATTTTCATTTAAATCAGAACCGAGGAGAGGATTTGGAGATTTACTACGATTAGACACATTTCCAACACTCATTGTGGCAGATTAATGGTACTCACGATTTTTCCTGGAAACACCACGCGGTTTGGGCTTCTACTGCGAAAGAAAAACAGTTTTAGTACAATTGAAACAAGGAAAGACGGGGAATTGGCGAATGGAACGATTTAGCCAGACAGACCCTTCTTCTTGTATTGCGACGTGGCTGGTTGCAACGTGGCTGCGTCGACATGCGGCTTCGAAGGTCCAATGTTATAGCCGGGACTGACTGGCTATTTTAATTTAATTTTATTTAGTTAGCTGAGGGCTCTGCAGGATGGATGGTGAAATGATTAATATTTTATTACGTTTTTTAAATATTTTATTATAACAATTACATAGCAGTAGGCTAATTAAATGCAAAATGAGAGACAGCGGTCTGAGCGCACCGCTATTTATAGGGTGGTGAAGCGCCATCTGTTGGGATCCTGAAGAACTTCTGCGTAGATGTGCGCACGCGTCGCGTCTCCCTGCTACCGCTCTATTCATTCCAGCGGTTTGCCTGGTCGCGGCTAGGTGGCGTTAACAATAGGTAGATAGGTACTTATTATTTAATGATAACATGATACATGTGTATAACATGCCTTTTTCCTATGATTTTTCTATTCTATATTTGTTTCCACTGTTTTCAATTTGTAGTGCAAAACCAAGTATCTCTTTCCCTATATGTCTGCTGTTTTTTTTAAATTTATTATTTGATTGTATATTTGTGCTAACATCATTATCGTAAATGCAAGGCGTTGTCCATTTTCTTCTAATTTTGAAATTCTGTTTTATCTTAAAGAAACCATACCGATTATTTAAATCCTTAACCTTAACCTTCAAAAAACAAACCACATCCAAAAAGCAATTTAATCTAGCTGTAACAAATTATTTATTATATTTATAGTATTTTATTACCTTATAGGAGAAGCTCCACTACATCGGCCACTCTCAAGGAGGCACCTCATTCCTGGTCCTCAACTCGCTGCGTCCAGAGTACAACGCGAAGTTCATCTCATTCCAAGGACTAGCTCCCGCCAGTTTCTTCGACTTCAATGAGAATGAAACTTTCAATAAGCTGGCTAACTATGAGAGTGTGCTTGAGGTGAGCTTTTCGATGGAGGCAGAGGAGAGAAGCTCAAAAGTCCCTCGACCTACGTTACTACCCTGTACCTTTCTACCTACCCAACTTATTAGTTAGGGACCTATGTTTGGACGAACAAGAGAATTGTTAGAATAAACCATCCTTATTATGTTAGTTAATTTTTATGTGAATATAATTATTTTCCTCTCAAGCTCACCTCAGAGTTGTATGTTTAATAGGTATAGATCAGTCAATATTTTTTAAAGTTATTTATTTCATAAAATCAGTAGACGACTCGGTCGAATGAATATGACACCTGGCTCGAATGACGTTTGTGCAAAGTACCTACAGCGTGGAATTGGATAATCTTGATAGAGAAGAGGTCTTGTAATACTTGGTAATGATAAGTAATGATAAGACTTCGCAAGTAGAGGAAGAAGAAACACGGAGGGCGCCGCGCGGGGCAGCGGGGGAAGCATCAAGTTCCGAGCGAGAGTGTCAGCCAGGTGTCATGTTAATTCACCCGAGTAGTACGTAACAATATGTTATTTCCAGAATATGGCGTTCGCGGTAGGCGCCGCGGAGATATTCGGTAACCGAGACTTCATAGCGAAGCATTGCGTGGAAGGATCCATGTTTTGGTCCTTCTGCCAGAGCTCCATCGTACAGCTGCAGGAAAGAGAGTACTACAACGCGGTGAGCACTCATACATGTGTATTTAGTATTAAAGGTCACATCTCATTAATACTACCGAGCACCCGACTCGCACCGCCTCGTCTCGAGCGATTAGTATTTATTTATAATAATAATTAAGTTTGTATTATTGGAACCAGTTAACTGATATATACTACTATGATATATATATAGTTACTGATATATGAATACTTATATACTTTTTTTTGTATGTTTACGAGACTTTTTGATCCGAAGGTCGTGGGTTCGAACCCGGTCGTACAACAATGGATTTAAAAAAAACTGTGTGCGTTTAAATAAACACCAGGAAACCGGGCATGTCATAGAACCTAAAAAGTTTTAAAAGCTGTGTCTAGTGAATGAAAGGCGTTCTTGAAATCGTTTCACCGCACTGGTTCGAAAAAACTAGTGTTACTAGTGCTACGTGCTAACAAGTATCTAGCGTTTTCTTCCGCACGTGTATGGCTTACGAGCAAGACGATCCAGTGACGCTACGGAGTTGATGAAGTAAGCGCTCATTAGCGCATATCTATACAAGTGCATACAGAGAACACTAACCGCGCGAGGCGGTGCTAGTCGGATGCTCGGTGGTTTTAATGAGCTGTGACCTCATACATCATCATGTGTAAACTCATTCCCCAGACGATGCTGCCCGTGATCCTGGGCCATACCCCAGCGGGCGCGTCCATCCGCCAAGTGGCGCATTACGGTCAAGTGATCCGGTTCAAAGCCTTCCGCCGCTTCAACTACAACCTCATCACCAACCTGGCACAATACGGCAGAGTGTCGCCGCCAGCTTACGACCTCTCGAAGGTAATGAACAATATGTTGGCTTGAACCGGGACAAGATTATAACCACGAACACTCTGTTAAAAGTTTCGGACTGAGAAGTTTCGGTACTTTCTATATTCTTTGGATACTTACTAATTTTTACCAACTACAAAAAGCAGGAGGTTCTCAATTATTTTTTAATATTTGTTACCACAGAACTGTCATTTACGAACCGATTTAGATTATTATTTTTTGTTTGAAAGGATTGTACAACTGATTATATCTACTTTTCTTCTAGAACGCAGCAAAAGGAGGGGTTAAAGCAAGGCGGACTCCTCTGCTGGCCATATAACCTTCTTGGCCATTCACGTTAAATAAAACTATACGCTGAATTTTATTACATATGTGTGCGTATTTTAAGATGGTGTGCGAGATTATTAAAGTGTGCGTTTACATGAATAAGTTTTGTTAGGCGCGTGCGCAATGCGTGTTTACGTGTCGTCCCCCGTCAAAAATGGTAGAAAATTATGTTAGCAGATTCTGACGTATAACCCTTCCTTTTGCTGAATTCTCGAAGCTACTTTCAGATGGTCTGTCTGAAAAATTTAAGTCGTTAAATTGAACGAAATTGGGTATTTTGCTTTACCTACTGTGATTTTTTAATGGGTCACTAAAGTGTCACAATTGAAGTCAATTGTAGTATGTTTTTGTAAAACCTTCTTTATTATCACACACACATCCTCACACTTCACTCACCTACCTCGGTTATCTAAGTCCTAGAATATTAAATATAAAAAAAATATATTTAAAACCTAAATATAAATACTTATACACCTAGTCTTAATTACCTTAGGTACACCTTAAAATTTAGAACGCATGGTTTTTGTTTTTTGTAAGCAAAGCGTCTTCTTCAATAACTGCCATGATAACCACCTTCTTGTAAAAGCACTCAGAAGCCCAAGATACAAGCTCTCAGCTTAGTTTGGGCCTCACGTTCACCTACCTACTGTAATGGTATCCTACATGTGTACAACCAATAGCGCTAAATGTACCATTAATTAGTGTATTATTTGTATTACCTAATCATTTGATAAATAAATTGAATTGAATTGAATTATACGACTGATTTACAGGTGGTCACCCCATCTTACCTTCACTACGGCCTCAGTGACCAAGAAGTGGACTACAGAGACCTCCTCAAACTAGCCGGTGTTCTGCCCAACGTGGTTGCAGTAAACAAAGCCGAACGGGACTCTTTTAACCATTTCGACTTCCTGTGGGCCGTCGACGTCAAAGAATTGATATATGGCGACATTCTGGCATCTATGAGCGACGCGGAACAAAGGTTTCTATAGAAAGTTGAAACCTAGTTATATTATTATTCTGTAATATACATCACAAGTTTTTAGTTACGAAAGAAACTTAAATGGGCAATGCACAAGGGGTACTGCGTTGTATCTGTGCAGTCAGATTTTTTTGTTAGTACAAAATGACAGAGTGAGCGGCGCGAGTGCGGCGCCCGAGCCGAGCTGCAGCGAGCTGGCTCGAGCTAGGTACCCGAGTTTGCCAAATGATGAATGAAACTCAAATATTTATCAATGATGGGTACCGATTGACGTAAGGCCATAGAAAATCGACTAACGGTAAGAGTAGTCACATATTTACCATATTAATCTTGGAAAAAAAAATGATTGAATTTTTTTAAGTTTTTTGCCATGTCAGTAACGTCAACTGATTACGCGTATTTTTTTGGTAATGTAAATCTTGTGGTGAATTTAATTAATTTAATTGTAAATTATAACTTATATCAATAATTATTATAAAGGAAAATACACGTATCCACAAAGTACATCGTAGTTTCAGTTGAAGGCACAAAATGTTGCATATCGGGCCTCAGAAAAGTGGCAATAGCTCCGTCTCTGTCACTCATCTATCTATGTGATATTTTGTCAGTTTGACAACCCTGAAAAGAGCCGGCCACTGGCTTTCAAGAGAAGGAAGGCGTTAGAAATATAACCATTACTTGTATAGGTATCTGTGTAGGTAAATTCTAATTTGAATTAGCTTTTTCAACGCTGGTTGTGAGAAATCGGTTTAAAACCTGATGGGTAGAATCGGTTTTGTGCCAATCGGGTAGCTTAAATTAGCTTAAATTTTTAAGAACATCTAAATAAATATACCAAATGTTTCTCCTTAACCTACAAATAAAAGTCATATTCAATCGTAAATATGATGTATGCTTTATTTAAATAACATAATGAATTGAATGAGCGAAGAAAAAAAAGGATAAATATAAATATAATACAAATGAAAACAGGTTGAATGAGAACTAAATGATACAAATTTTATAGTAAAACCTAATGCAATAAAAAATAGTAATCTCAGAAAAGACACACACAATAAATAGATTTCTAAACACGAATGAAACGCAATCTTAAGTACAATTTTGCATGTGCACAAAATTACCAAGATAATCGTTGGATGTCCCAATGACTTGAGCAAATTAAGAGGTAAGTTTTCTTATGAATACTGTTTCTGGATCAATGATTTAGTAAAATGAAATGAGTCTGATACTTTTAAAATAGTGATCACTTTTTCGTTCTTAAAGTGTATTTCCAGAAACAGTAAACTTAAATCGAAGTAAGTCCTACAGGGCTATATTGCACTAGTCTTAAAAATTAGGTACAAAAATTTAAAATTAGTCGTTGGTCTTGATTACGCTTACATTGTACATGACATGTAAATTAAATTGCTCAATAACAATCAATATCCATAAAATGCTTGGCATTGACTGACAGACAGACATTCTACAGGCTTAACCAGTGGAGACTGTAATATACACATATACACACTTGCTAACGTCCGCAACTTAATTTGCATTACAATTTTATAATGCAATCGAGAGTGTGTTCGTCGAGACACTTCTCGAATGACTGACAAATAGACAACGTACAGGCCTAACCGCTGATCGGAGAGACTTGAAAATTGGAGGGTGTGTTCGTTAAGAATTCTTTCCAATTTTTAAGTCTCTACGATCAGTGGCTTGGCCTGTACGTTGTCTATCAATCAGTCAGGTGCAAGCCTTAAATGTATTATTGATGTTCATTATGAGATGAAAGTGCGTACTAAGAAAGGAATTTTGGAAATTCGCAACACAAACGAAGTTGCGGGCAACTAATTAATCCGCTTTTTGAGCTACATTTTAGGCTCTTACAATCGTAACCATGTCATGTGCAAGTCACTAAGCAACTATCAATATAGTCCCGAAGGCATATCCGTGACTTTATGGATCCCGTAACCGCTAGAAGTACCCATGGGAGAGAGCGTCCGCTTCAAATCAGCATGACTGTGCGTCCCGGTCATAACAAGACTTGTCATGCTAGCCGGAGCATCGCGAAGCATACTCCCTGAATAAAATCCAGCGTTGGAATGACCACGCTTCACTAAAAACGTTGAACTATTAAACCCTGAGGGACTCTCGAACGAAGAACCCAGTTTCGGGTTGGAGAGGAAAAATTTTGGCTCGCATTTCACAGGTGAGTCTTCTTGAGTCGATCTGGTGTCATACTTCGAAGGCCTAGTGGTTCTTGTGACAGGGATTAGAGGAGATTCTTTGCCAGCGTCGCTATTGGTTCTTGAGCAGGATCTTTGCCGTTTTTCATAAGGCCAGGCTGGTTTCTTAGGCTCTGATAGAACGACAATATCGACCATGGAGTTCAAACCCTCGTCGATTCGATCCAAGCTTTTAGTCAGCTTCTTAGATTCGATTAAACTGACAATTTCGTCGACACGACTGCATTTCGAGGTCGATCTTTGCATTGACATTTGAGATTCGGTGTAAAACATGCTTTCTATGTACTCTTTCTGTCGGACACCCTTTTCCGAAGTCTGGAAAGATTCGCTTCGCTTTATAGACGACCTTCTGCTTTCGTCTCTAGATCTAGTTTTGGATCGCTTTCGTTCTTCTTTCTCGGTTGAGTTGAAAACAGCTCTGCATTCGTTGAAATCGAAGCTAGGGATCGAGGGTTTCTTAGTAACTTTGTTATCGCAACGTGAAGCACTCAGTAGAGAATCAGATCCTTCGTCGCTCGAGTAAAAATTGTCATCGTAAATGTCTGGTGGTTTGTTGTACACAAGGCCTTGTTCGACTGGTGGGACGAATAAATGCACTAAGCTCTTTGCTTTTCTTGGAGGATGGGGAAGAATTTTAGTTGGAATGATTTCCGCTTCCTCATCGTCTTCCATACTATCGTCAGGGTAGTCTCCGTTGCTCTTGATCTGAATGGAATGTCTCGTGCTTGTGATGGAATCTTCTTTTTCCACGTCTCGATGTTTCTGACACTCCAACGCGTTGATGGATACGTTGATTTCTGAAGTCTGATTGCATCTCGAAGACCTATCATCGAATGATTCCTTATACTGCTCTGATTCTGCGTGATTCACGATATTCCTGAGTTCTTGTATAACTTCGTCTATTGTTGTTTCTTCCTCTTCATCTGATGATTTCTTGTCGTTTTTAAGTTCTATTTTCTTGTGAAGGTTACGTTTGTTGCGCATGAGGTCGAACGTTTCATTCTTTACGTTGAATACTTCGTAGACCATGGATTCTCTTTGGGGATCGCCTTCGGGGCTGAGAGACCTTTCGGAGGAACTGATTCCTTCATCTTCGGGAGGCGATGATTCGTCTGTAAAAGAAACAGAAATATGTTTTCTGCCTGAAAGTTTTTTAATAGTGTTATAGTAGTCAATGCCTTAAGAACACTTACCTCTATTTTTATAAACCGAGTTTTTTTTCTTCACTAAATTCTTCTTCCTATTGGAACTGGTGTGTTCAGATTTCAACGTTGATACTTCCTCCTGCAGCTCGCAACATTTGTCTTTTAAACATTTCTCTAGAGATAGCAAAATTCCTTTCTCCTCTTGTAGGATCTGAAACAAAATTGTATTTGTAATAAGTTTTCTTACTATTCATTGAAAACTAAACGGAACTCAGTAAAAATTCTGTCATTTACCTTGACTCTCTTCTCAAGCAGCTCGAGTTTGCTCTTGAGATCGTCTTTCTCTTTCATCGCCTCTGTCGCCTTTTCGCTCAGCGTGTCGATGTCAATCAGCTGTTTCTCGTAGTTCTCTATCTCTATCATCACTTGAGGGTTCGGAGTCGGTAGTTTGCTAACCATCTGCAACAAATTTTTCACAGATTTGATCCTTCAATAAAAATCAATCTACCGACAAAGGCGGTTTATATAATTTGAATGAGTACTTAGTTTCATTTATTTGAAATAAGATGTAGCCTTGTGCATTTCGGAGTGCCTCAAGGCAGTATTCTAAGCCCGCTGCTATACATAACACACACAGCCGAAGCAGTGGCCTTAGCTGTTAGTTCATCAAGGCAGTTTACTTAGTCCGCTACTTCACGCTTCTTTTTTATTCAAATTATTGAAAAGTACATAATAAAAATAGGAGCGTTCCGTAGGAGCTCCAACTCCGCCTGTAGGTACAGCTTTCTCTGAGGAGCAGCCCATTGATGAACGCGAGGCCCGCACTCTACTGCTGCAGCGTGTTGGCTAGTTACCTTCTTGAGAGTGTTGATGTCGATGGAGGCCTGCTCCAGTTCCGCCTGTAGATACAGCTTCCTCTGCGGCGAGGGTGCACTCGCGAGCAGCGCGTTGATGAACGCGAGGCCCGCACTCTGCAGCTCGCCACCGCCGCCGCCGCTCTGCACCATGCCCACCAGGAACCGGAAGCGGACCGGCTCGCCGTAGCGAAGCCTCAGGGTTGATAGAGCTTCGGAGACAGCGTTGTGACCGCTCGCCGGGGGGTAGCATGCTTTGGTCAGAAGCTGGAAATAATACAAATGAGCCCTGATGATTTATAGCTCAATAGACTAAGTTTTTTTAAAGATCCAGGACTTAGTTCGGGGCTTAAAGGCGTTGTGTGAAATGTCGTAAACGTTTTCCCCGTTATTGGCTCGCACCGATTAAACATATGCCGATAGATGACTGGTTCTTATTTAGATGTGAATAGTCCAGTCCATAAATGATTTCAAATGATAATGAAATGAGTCCAGTACATATAAACTGTAAATGATCCGATCTAGGCCAGTTTAGACGTCAATTAGTCCAGTCCATAAATAAGTTCAATAACGATTCCCTTAGAATAGTCCAGTCAATAAAATAAGTCTCATGTGAATAGTTCAGTCCATAAATGAGTCCATACACACCTGTAAAGCGAGCACCCTCGACTTGTTGACGGTCGACATTATGCAGACGGTGAGGGTGTAGACGCCATTCGAGCCGGACACGAGACGTCGCACGCAGTCCGGGTAGCGAGTGCAACAGCTCCAGAGACATTGTCTGAAGAAAGGACATTACACAACACTTTGTTCTAGATGTTTAAACGATAAGCCAAAGCAAGTAAGTCAGGGGCTTAATTCGCTACGTTGTCATCGCCTCTTATATCATTATATTATATTATCATTATATTATATTGACCATTCGATAGAACGGCATTTTGGTGTCCAATTATAAACTTAAACTGTCGTACCATTCGATAACGAGAGTATGACAGCGTAGCGAAATAAGCTCTGGATTAATAAATAGGCGGAAGCATACATTAATGACAATGTTAGGCATTGAGCTACACTGCCCTGCCCTGTAATTTTAGTTATGTTACTTATCACGAAAGTTGTAAGAATCGTAAGTTTATAACTGAACGGTTAACAAACTCGTCGATACATTGTGTTGTGATCACGAATACGAAATGAACAATCAGTGCGCAGTCCACAAATTTGCGATTTTTCTATCGATCGGGCGGGCAATGCAAATTTACGAGCAATTTAATCACAATCGCCAGATTAGGTGAGCTTCCCTCGCGCTTAGGAAAAAAGTTGAAAATTATAGTAGGCACCTGGTTAATTTAGAAAAAATATTTATTAAGTATATGATGTTATTATGATCATTTTACTGATTTATAGAAACATTAGATGAGCAAAATATACATAGTTGTAAGTTATGGTAGTTTTACAATCTGCTTGTTGAAATCCTTCCTGACCTCTACTCACTCGCTCGATAGTTTTTAATCTCGCTGGCTTGTACCATGTAAACAAGCCCTATGTCATCGACGATTTAGCAGTAGGCTACTTACAAACAAGCTAGTTCATCCAGCAGTGGGCGTCTCCGAACAGCTGGCGGGCCCCGAGCGCCGTCTCCTGATTGAGTGAGCTGGACGTTGCGCAGGAGTTCCAGCAGTAGAGTCACTCCATCTAGCGGCTCGCACGCGAACTCCTGGACGAAACTAAAAAAGAGCAATGTCAGAGGTAAAATTCCGTAGAAAAAAGAAAATTCAGTAGAAGGCGGCAGCAGAATCCTCTGGATCCCATTTTTTTGTGTTATGTATGGCAATTTTTTTAATCAAGGGGCTTATGCAATTTATGCATCACAAAATTTCAAAATTCAATGGATTTTGGGACAACCCCGGAATGTATCTTAACGTAACACCATTGAAATAGTAGCATATAATATAAACGACTAATTACATATCTAGGTAGTTCTAAAATTAAGAAACCTACTTGTACCTACGATCGGTAGGTACAAGACTAAGTAGTACCTAAGTTACTGTGTTATTTTAGCCATTTAGTAGATCCACGTACCTATTAATTAATTGGGTTATCGTAGATGATAAATGAGTATTCTTCGTATATAACGTTGATAATGCACACATATATTTATTTGGCGATAGTAGAGGCAGAATAGGTCATAATTATATATAAAAAATTGCAAGTATCAACTCAAAACATATAATAAATAAATTATAACGGTTATCATTCTCCCTAACCAAGGTAATTCAGCCAGGACTACATAACATGTTATTTGAGGACATAAAATAAATATTACGCGCAATTAGCAACGGAATGATTCTGGGAACATCGCGGTCGCTATAGGATAAAGTTGTGCGATTTAAAATAATAACGCAATTAAATTAACGAAATTATATTTTATATTTATTTTAATATTACTATTTTGAGTAGGGAGATTATAAGGTACACAATATTTATAGTACATACGTACGTATGTTTAATATACTTTGTTTATAAAAGTAAATCATGACCTAAACTTTTTTGGAACACATTTAGGCAGCAGAGAGGTAAACTTGTTTAAAAATGCTTAAAAATGTAATTAATAGTAATTTGTGAAAATTTGCTATTACCTTAAATTTTTAGTAATAATTTTTTTTCAATGATTGTTCCTCAACAGCAACAAAATCCATTGGTTCAAAAATATAGGGTTTTTTTTAAATCATTCGGTCGAGTTTAGTCAAAAGTAAAATATTAAGGAAAAAACTAAATATACAGTTAGTGTTTTCTTATAAATCGAGGGCATGACTCCTTTCACGACTTGTCTCCAACTCTCGTGGTTTCGGACTTACCCATGAGTAAGTGTGAGGAGAGTGAGGAGTGCCCTTCTCAAAAAACCACCCTGTAGAGATTGAGCAAAATCATAAAACGCAGTTTTTAGATTGTGTTTTTAGAATATACATTTCTTGTTATTATTTCTCTGTGGTTTCATGATAGGACTGGCCTAAAACTGGCTAAGTCTTACCTTGGAAACGAAAGCCGGAGATCAGCTCGCAGCTTCGTGAGCAGTTCGCTCGGAGTACCGAACTGACGCAGACTCATCTCCTCCCCGACGTTCATACTTGGGTTCCTGTGGACACATGACATACATACAATAATAATAACAATATAATATAGTACGTTTTTATAAAAGTAAAAGTAAAAGTAAAGTAAAAAATCTTTTATTTGTGACAACTGCTATACAAAATTTACTATGCTACTTATATATAGGTACAACCTACAACCTGTGGGTTATAACTTCATTAAGTAGAATTTCATGTAGGTAGGTAACCTGTCAGTTCAATATGTACCAAACTCGCATTGATATTACTCTCTATAGATACTGGGTAATCTATAATTTGCATTGTTACTTATACTATATTTAAGATAATTTTCATAATATTTATGCTGTTGATTACCAATAAACAATAAACAATATAGGTATAATACCATTATTATACATTTTTTACAATATTATTTGTAAGCTGTTTCCCTTAAACGGGACGCCAGTGCAGACCACTGTTACCCCTACATAGAATAAGAATAAGAAAAAAGGTGGATATACCTGAAGTCTTTGCTCCCCTGATTGGGCAAAGTCCTGGCCTTCCCTGGGTCCTGTCCAGGGTCCAGCTCGTACAGACTCGCCGCTCCAGTCTTCTTGCCCCATTTTTTGAGAGAGGCGGCGTAATCCTCAGGATTGTATATTGGAGGACGCTGCTTATCCTGAAATAAATGGCACATGGGGTTATTCGTTGTTATTTTTAGTACCTACGTAGCTGTAAATTAAAATGTACAGACAGCGTTAGGGCGCTTTCAAAAGAGGCCTACTGAGGAAGTGCCACTGTGGCGCTTCTACTCATAGTTTAAGGCAAAACTTCTTCATACGCCGCGGCAGCGTTTTGAAGGGAATCAAAGATGGATGTCTTGTGCAAGGGGGATACTTATTTATAAGGGTGCCTTCAAATTATAGGCGTGAGGAAGGGCTACTGTGTCGCTTTTACCTACTAGTTTTCATACAATATCTAGACGTGCAGCGCCACTATCGTGACATAGTGGCGCGTCTAGACATTGTATGAAAACTATATTTTTATTACCATGTAAGCTTTCATAATTTATATCTACAATTTTTAAATGGATTTGAAGCTGAATGTCTTATGCAAGGGGGATATTTATCTATGACGCTGTCTATACTAACTGAGGTGAGTTAAGTAAATGGTTTATTTTGCGTAAATTACGCATTTAAATTACTATTATAGCCATTATAGGTATGTTTGTAACTGTGTCTAAACAAATAAAACAAAATCATCTTACACGTGAAAGATTAGGGGCTTTTGAGTCTGTGCTAGAGCGCTACTCGCTGAGAAATCCATTCCACACAATCATCAGTCATGTTCTCAACAATGGATTCGTTATGACAACTTCTAAACGTTATTTAGAAAGCCAACACAATGCTTGTTAAATTTCATATTTTCACACAACAAGAGAAATACTATTGACAAATAATATGGTTTTTGCGAGATCAAGCTAATCTTCTCACGAAACCATAATATAAATTAATATCTACAGAAACTTAATTAATTACCTTAGTGATGAACTCTAGAATGAGCACTGCTTTTATGGAAAATGTAACAGATATTTAGTTTTTTCTTAAAGCACAAACTATTTTTGTTTCTATGAAAAATAAAACTAACATAGTTACACCAATTAAGAAAAACAAACGACAACAGCGCGTTGCATTCCAAAACTCAAAACATTATTTTGTTAAAAAGGTTGAACAGATGCAACATGGTTTACAACTTCATGGTTTACTCTACACGGAATATCGAAATTTAAATAAAATCCATCTATCGCCCTTTTGCTTCAGGAACTTGAAAATTGGTATGGAGACTTTGGAGAGCCATTTTCCTATTTTTCAAAAACATTGAAAACTATACAGGTGTCCCACGGCCACAGGATTATACAATAAATAATAGAGTAAGAAGATTAGTTTAGTGCAGATTCACCTTGATTTTTGATATTAAGCAATAAGTACTGCTTTCAAAGATTTTTAAGAAATCTCTACAAGGATGAATTCCTTCATAATAATATGATACCGAAAAATTTAAGAACACCATGTAATTATCAAAAAAGACAGAAATTTTGTACCTACTTTATCAAGCAAAACCCATGTCCTATGGCTGTGGGGCACCCTGTAGAGTAGAAATCACTGACAGGATATACGAAGTTCGCGAAAACGAAGTTATGGGAATTAGTCTTATTAAATAAAAAGATAAACAGCATAGATAACACAGCATTGTTATAGATAAAATAATATAACTGAATAGATCGTAAAAAGTCGTAAAAGTAAACATAACTAATTAATGAGTAACGCAAAATGAGGGCACATAAAGAAAATTAACTCTAAGTAACATAATACTCGTATTATTAAACATAATTTTCTTCTTTCTTCACGTTTGTGTTATGTAAGAATATGGAATTAATTACTCGAAGAAAGTGGTCTCCCATTTTCGGAGTTGACGAACGGAACGAAATGATGACATGACTAACGATGAGATCGTTATGTATCTTTCGTATAAAAACATGAAGCAAAAAATAGTTGCATTTTTCATTCAAAAGACATCAACGCGCTTTACGTTTACGTTTCGCATTTGAAATATCTGAAGTTACAGACTGACTTTAGTTATTTATTTCAATTTAAATTTAATTTAGTTTAATTTAATTTCAATATTCTGATGACAATGAACCTACTTAGAATGATGTTGTCTTTTTAATGTTTTGTATTTTTTTGTATGGTAGATCTATAATAGATATTTTCATTCAAAAGACATCAACGCGCTTTACTTTTTTGCTTTTGAAATATTTGAACCTACATTTTTATTTTATTTTAATATTGCTTTAATTTTACTGCAATTTGTATTTGACTTTATTTATTTATTTCAATTTAAATTTATTTAGTATAATTAAATTTCAAATTTGTTATGATGATGAACCTATTTAAAATGATGTTGTGTCTTTTTAATGGTTTTTATTTTTTGTATGAATCTAGTTGTCCGAAATAAATATTTATTATTAATATTTTTATTATTGTTATTTACAAGTACATATGATTGTTTTAACTGTTTTTACACCTACTTACTGAATAAAACTAAAATGACTTTCCTCATAACATTTTTTTACACAATCATTCAGATCATCAGTGTTAGTAATAATAGTAATGGTTGCTTATTTTTTCCTAAAAAGAAGTTTAAGTTAAGTTTAGGCACGTACGTACGTGTCTAAGCTTCTTGATGAATATACCCTCAAAATTTCAATTCTCTACGTCTAGTGGTTTGGCCTGTAGGTACGTTGTCAGTCAGTCAGGACTTACACCCGTATTCTAAGTAGTAAAATGGCCGTCGCTTTACTAAAGGTTTCGGCTGTAACCTACCATACAAATTTCAAATATAAGTATTTCTTTGAGTGAAAAAATCGTCTTAGAATACGGGGTGTAAGCCTATTGTATTTATTGATAATTGATTATTATTCTCTTACTCTTTCATTTGAAATTCAACCTATGCATTCTAACAACGCATTGTAGATTTCAACGTAGTAGGCTACTGATGCTAGCCGTAACCAATATTCTACGTAACAGTTACAGTTAATTTTGTTACAAGACGAAGACATATTTTTGTGTATTGTTTCGCGATGTTATCAGTCAAGATGTTACAGTTTTAGCGGAAACATGAGATAGATAATTATTGTGATAATAACAGGTCGTAGAATGAGAGCGTTGGTTGTGTAAAAGAGAAAGGTGATGGTAATCTCGTTTTGATTGCAGATGTTTCGGCTAATTAGATTTGTCATGATTGATGAACTTCGTAGATCAAATTATTATTATCTACTTAAATAAACAGTTCTTATCTATGCCAATATTATGGCGTCATTACCAAATTAAGGAGCGCAGAAACAAGATAGAGTTTGAAGTAGATTTTCTTTGATTTTTTTTCTGAAGGTAATTCAAAATTGAATGAAAAACGTGAATCGTATTTTAATTTGGTTTTACTATTTATTTATCTTTAAGATCTAGAACTAACTTATTTTCTAACTTGCTTGATTTTATTTATAAGCTATAATACAAAATTTACAAAAGGAAACGCTACCCATAGATCGTTGCAAACGATCTATAGGTAGTCCAACTGCTCCAACTCGATACCTGATGGAAGCGTGCCGAGGATACTGGCTGTATTGCCTCTTTGTATTGCAATGCTAATACTTTGGCCGAGATAGCTGCAAGCCCTTTGACGTGTCGCTTCGACAAGACGCTCTGACAAAATTTGGAAAACGCGGAAGGCTCCCATTCCCCATGGTCTAGGGTCTCTATTTTATTTATTGATTGGACCCCATAATATCGTTTCCAATTTCTTTGTAAAAATAAGGTTATATAAATATAAAGGGCAAAACAAATAGCACCATGCAAATATCGTGACTGCACTTAAAACTTCATCAGCAGATCCTTACGCAACCGATCGCACGAAATTCCTTAATTATAACAATTAAACACACATCGGTCGCACGCTCTCGTTGTATTCTACTTTTTCTAGTGTTCCAACCTTAGAGTAATAAGGCACTATCAGCCCCCGCGCTTTATAGAATGATGAGTAAATACAAGACCTTTATGGTGGTTCTACTCATGGTGATTCAAAATCACAAGAAAAATGACGTAAACAATTATAAGTAATAATATAAAAATAAAATTATGCGTGTAGTGTATTCTGTTTTTTTTAGCCCCAGGAAGGAGCTCTTCTGAAATTATAAAGTAGATACATAGGTGATTTGTATGGTGTAGATGCTGCAATCAAGTAGATTGTAGATTTTTACTATAATTTTGTACCACTATTGTATCACTAATACAGCATAACATCATTATTTTATTTATTTATTAGACTTATAGTTACCGTTTTTTTCTTATATTATGCTGTAAAATAAATCCTAATCTTAAACTAAATCGAGTCTTCTTTTTGTTTACCGAGCATATTTAAAAAATATAGTTTATATTGTATTGGCTTCTATGCTTATTATGTATCAACATAGTGTTGATAAGTTCACACTTTAGCATGCTTACAGTTCAAACATTAGCATATTCTATTGCTTCCTTATTACTCGGAGGTTACAACACACGATCTGTCTATTAGATTAAGAGCCATTCTGATTTAAATTGATGGCTGTGAATACAGATCAATGGGTGTGAACTACCTGGATTGATGATGAGAAATGATACGGATTCCAATTGGATTTAATTGAAAGAATGCATTTATCTCACGACTATCCCTCAAACATAAGCAGCTAACAAAAGGTCGAATGTCGAGTTGCTCGTGTGTTTAGTCCCTTCATTGAAGAGTTGAAAATCAATAATGTCTAAGATGTCTACACGACGCGTGATCAAAGGGCTGGCAGCTATCTCGGCCAAAGAATAAGCTTTACAATACAAAGAAGCAATGCAGCCAGAAAATATTGGCAGCACGCTGCCATCGGGTATCGAGTTGCAGCAGTTGAGCTACCTATAGATCGTTTGGAACGGTCAATGTGTGGCCCAATTGTATCCTTTTGTAAATTTTGCAATGTATAAAGATTGTAGCAGTTATGTATAACTTAATGCTAAAACATAATTAAACTAAAAAATAAAGAATTAGCTATCTAAAATTATTAATTTAGATCACTCTCCACGGGCAAAAAAAGGCAAAAGGCTGGCGAGTGGCAATGTTACTTCTTTGAATGGCGATGCTAATCCTCTGACCGAAGTAAGCGTCCAGCTCGTTTGATATGTCTATCAGCCGCTTTGCTAGCTCCTTGTATAGGAGCAAAGCATCCGAGCCCCACGGACCTAATGTTTTAACCCCAAAACCCCAATCTTGTAGTAGCTAGCTTATGCTGTAATATTTTTTTTATCATGTTTGGAAAGAATAGAAGAGAGGAATATTTTTTTACATACCTTGGAGATTGGTTCCTCGCTCCACCCCCCACTGCCCGCCATTCCGTCTAGCGGTAACTGACTGAAACAATACAAAACCATTTCAAAACCTTATTACGAACAAAATAATATGCTTATAGCGTCGATGACACAGCTTTTTACACGCTACCCACTGCGCAAATATTATGTATTGATTGCCAATTCACTATTGCAAATTAAATTTAATTATAATGATTTATACATATTTTTGTAATCTCCTTATAATTTACTTCATTTTGATACACTATTCGATAGGTTTGGTGA
Organism: Lobophora halterata; assembly: GCA_932526365.1. Classification (NCBI taxonomy): domain Eukaryota; kingdom Metazoa; phylum Arthropoda; class Insecta; order Lepidoptera; family Geometridae; genus Lobophora; species Lobophora halterata. Next base: position 9,951,650 of record OW052012.1, read on the forward strand.
ACAAACGTTTACAAACGACTTACTATTTAGCGCCAAAAATCTGCCATTTTGATAATTTATTTTAAACCCCCATCTAAAGCTCCGTACTCACATACGGTTTTGCACGATCGAACTATCATGTCGAGTAAAAACCATGGCATGGACTTTCGTCCACACATTCAGCATTAATCTATCAAGTGACGTGCACTGTTCAGTATTCACCGAACCGTTCGAGCCTTAATTCCATCGAATAATACTGAATGTGAGTACGGAGCTTCAGGACACTCGGGCTATTGAGACAAATCTAACGAAACAAAATCTGTCAAAATCCATTCAGCCGTTTGGAAGTTACGAGGTAACAAAGAAATTTACATACATACAAGATACGCGTCAAAAACATAACCCTTCCTTGGCAGTCGGGTAAAAAATTAAGTGCCGATTCATTTAGGATTCCGCCTTGGTCAGTCGATCTAGCATAAACATGGGTATTGGCAATACTTTCAGCTTCGCCCCCAATATTCTAGCTTTATGATCTAGCCCTATTTCTAGGATTGAGGTCAGTTTCTAGAGTCCAGATCCGGTGATAAGCTGATATCAGTGGTTACGTCCATTGTCAATTGCGTAGTTGCCCACTTTCGATGCCATTACTTGGATCGCCCGAGGAAAACCATTTTCCATTAATATTTAAGGAAATCGATGGCATAGAACCATAGTTTCGCAAGTTCGCAAGTCTTGATGGTGTTTGCAATGTTTCTTACAGAGTTGTATTTTGCAAGATTTTAAGTAGTAAATTAGTCTCGTCTTGTCTCATCTCGTCTCGTGTAAGTCAGTCAGGCTTCTAGCCGCTCTCGAAAGCCTCTGGCTTGGTTAGACCACAAAGAAAATATTGTTTCATCCCTGCCTTACCGACAAAATAACGCAGTAAAACGTGCCATATGAAACACGTTAGTGTTCAGTTGTAAATACCACTCTTAAGCACCTATCAAACCTACCAAAGATAAACTAAGTTAACTATACAAAATCTATGTAAAAAGTATTAGTATTGGCATAGACAAATATCTACAAGGTATTAGCCTAAGATCTAAGGAATTTCTATATTCTCATGTTATTACGATTTTTTATATTTTTTTGTCCTCTAACGGTGTATGTTTGAAACCTCGAAGATCTTAGATTATAGTAAAACATGATATAAAATAAACCATTGTGTATTGAGTAATTTGTAAAACTATTAAACCTCAAAAATCTAGGTACTAAGTACATTTAAATTACTTTAAAATTAATTATATCCGAAGTAATAATTGCTAAAACAGCAGGCCATATCCTAGAAACCCTTGGTCGATATCGTCACGGTTGCTCGAACATCCGATGTATCGATATTTAATAGAGTATGCAAAATAATTTGGATGTTACTTTATTATGTAATTTATGTTAAACGTGTGATAGTGAAAGAGTTTCTCTAAATTATATAGTCACGCGGAAAGTGTGAGATAAGTATACATTTGGATGGTGTAAGATTAATAAAACATTCCACCATTAATTTATAGGTATTTAATTTTGTTGACAAGGCCAATACATTGTTTTTATTTTTCCAACTATGATCAGTTTTTTTTTAAAAAGCTGTTTTCTTTGAGTGGGAAGTGCCTCGACTTTCGATCCGGAGGTCGTGGGCTCGAACCCGGTCGTACCAATGGATTTTTCTGTTCCTAAAATTATTTGTGCTCAAAAAAAAAGTGCTAAACGGTGAAGAAAAATATCGCATGGCTCCCCTGCCTGACCTAGATAGAATTGCTTCTGCTCCATATTATATTAATAAACAATCATAGATTATTACGAGGTTAAGTCATCATCATCATCATCAGCCCACTTTAGTCCACTGCTGGACGTAGGCCTCGCCCATAACGCGTCATTGAGCCCGGTCTTCTGCTCTCCACATCCACTTTTTACACCACCGGCTGCCTTACGTAGGTCGTTGCTCCACCTGGCAGGAGGGCGCCATACACTACGTTTGCCGGTAAACATTCTCGCGGTCAAGACATAACTAAAGCGTCGATGACACATTTTTACACGTTGCTTGTTGTTGAGTTTAAAAGCTAGCGTGTGAGCGAGTTAGCTTTTGGGAAGGATTGTCAACAAGTCGATTGTAAACAAGCTGATGACATTGGGCGTTTTTAAAAGCTACAAGCGAACTCGCTGGCTTGTAGCGTGTAAAAAAGCCATGTGTCATCGATGCTTTAGTGTAAGTATATTATAATACCTGCAGCCTAAATATATGAAATATAAATATTTAAGAATAAATATTGACGTAAAATATAAATTATGAAAACCTTGTAATTATAATTAATTAGATTAGATTCGTACTCATTGTATTGATTTATTAGAAAGTTAGTAGGATAGAGTGTTTTCCCACGTCCAAAATAGGCTTAGGTTGAAAGTGGCCATTACTAGACCACCGGTCGAACAAAATCACGAAATTGTACCAGATTTCCATAAATTTTCGCAAGATTTTATAACCAATTAGTGAAGCCGCATTTATTTTTAATTGATTTTTACGCAAAATGTGGCAATGGGTAATCGAGAATAATTTTTTTGTGCTAAAACAAATACAGAAAAAAAATCTTGTTAAATTTCATCTTCGTAAAAGTGCGTTACCAAAGACTGAGGGTCCATCTAAATAGTACAACGTAAATTTTTGGAAACATGATTTTATAGTATTTGCGTAAATAAAATGGAATTATTGATTCAATAGGCTTTTATTACGTAGAAGTCTTGTTAGTCTAAGCAAAAAGCACTCAAATTATCTAATGCAGTAGGTATTATTAGATAAATATAAAAAAAAACCTTTGATATAAAGCAATAGACCCGCAATGTATGGCTTAAAATCCAGCAAAAATTCAGCAATGACCAATTTACACCAGTTTTTTATGATGACCATATTACCCAATGACGATTTTACCTCAACCCAGCAAAATAACAATTTCGCCGTCGAAAATTAGAAAGCTTTTAAAAGTAAACGTGTATTGATTAAAAATTACAACCGAAATAATGAGGTTCCTCTTGCTCCAAAATGCAAGTAACATCATTTATTTTACCTACTATAGGTAGAGTTCAATGCATTTCATTGGCATGTAATATACTTAATACTTAAGCATTGTAACTTAATAGTTGTTTCACCTAACTGTAACAAACGTAATTCATTAATCTCAACATTTTGATTTAAATCTAGAGTTACCTACTTACTAATTAATGTCTGTCTTGTCTTGCATGTTCTCTATAATTCTGTAATTCAGGAAATCGTTTTTCGGATCCCCGCGATACAGGCTAGCCCTAGTGCGGGGTCCATTGGTTAAAACTCTTCCTATGTAACCTGTTTTTGAAATAAATATTTTGTATTTTGTATTTTGTATGTGTATATTGAGCTCTACCTATAGTAGGTAAAATTAACTGTATCGATAATAGAATTACTAATACGGCAGCAAACAATTTTCCATTATATTTCCCATGCTTCGTCTATTAAATAACGTCTTACGCTGACTCACGACTCGAGAACGTGCCCAAAGTCAACTCAGGGACGGACTAAGGCTACATTTTAGGGACAATATTAATAATGGGCCTGAATTATACAGAAACGGCATAAGGCAAAGGCCTGGCGCAGGCAGAACACTGGGATATAATTGCATCATGCGTTGCTTATAGATTTAAGCTCCAGCGATCGAGAGGGATGGCACAAAAGCAAACAGGCGAGCAATGGATAACTTTGAACCGAGAATCGAAGAATGGCTTTACACCCTATACTTCCATAATATTTTTAAAAATTTAACTCCATTTTAGGCATAAAACTGGTGCGAAAATGGGTTGTCACGACATAATTTAACCAACTGCCCCTGGATGAAACGCAATCATTATTTGCTCCCAAATTTGAGTCCGTCCCTGGGTTGGAGACAAAAGTACGTGTTCATAGTATAATAAATCGCGGTACGCTTGCGGTAGGTCAAGTCACAACGGTACTTCGTTCACAATATGTTCCCGCTTATTTAATAAGGCAAATAAACTATTTACGGTGAGGTGCCATTTTGTATTTATAGACGCAGATTTCTACAGAAGCACAAATCTATGTATCCGGTCGTGAAGTATTTATCGCTTTGCAATCTAAATATTTTTTTGCATACAACTGAAATATATTTTTGTGCTTGGACTAAAAATTGTAAAATAGCTACATTATTTTGTAACTACATGAAGAGACTAAGCATTAGAATAATATTCGAGATCAGACAATAGAACAAGTATAAAAAGGCCTTAAGATAGGTAGTACAAGGGGCGGCCTTAGCGATGTGAGCGATCTCTTCCAAACAACTTAGCAAGGAAAGAATAAAAGTGGAGTTGAGATAGATCAATTTAGACAATCTAGGTCTGAAAAATGTGTGTTCGTAATTATTAACCTCGCCCTTGAAGAAGTTTTTATGTCTGTCGTGTGGTTAAATATATGCACACAACTGATTTCTTTATTTAGTGGGTTTTCGTTTATCTGTTTGTTTAATTGTATCTCTTTGATAATAAATCTATTTATTTCTTTCTTTTCTGTTTTATTGATTTATTTGCTTAGTTAAGTGTTGCATTTTACTTGGACCTTGCATATTTAGTGTTATGCGAACACATCTTAAGTAAAGTTATTTACGGAAGGGTGCCATTTTGTATTTATAGCGCAGAAATGGACGCCTGCAAGTTTATGTGGCTGGCGGCCGTGGATCGATGACTTGCAGGTCAAAGATTTTTCATTACGATGCTTAGTTTAATATCTCTGGAGGTAGTTTTCAATTACAATACACGTTGGTAAGTACTTACCAACTAGCGGTAATATCGATTACCTACTCACTGATATGTTAGTAGCGTTCCAACTTGTATATAAATCATTATAATAAAAATTATGTTCAAAACTAAATCCCGACGACTCCAAAATCACGCTCTTACAAGCTTAAAGTTTATATAACCTGAAAACCCGACTGCGAAAATTGACACTGAAAGTCACAGGGAAGTAGTATACGCAATTTTGTTCATTTCAACAACTTTTTTTTCTCAATTATTTTGATTTAAAAACCAATGTACTGAACCGATTTTCATGAAATTTCTATGGGACGAAGTAGGTATATCCTTTCAAAAGATTTTGTTCGCATCGGTTTATAAACATTAAAAAAAACACAACCAAATTGTAAACCTCTTACTTTTTTGAAGTCGGTTGAAAAAAACTCTTAGTAGAGGATACGATATTTCAATTTAAATACTCGTTGAATTTTTTTTTAACTTTTTATATACGATTATGTATATTGGCAGGTAGAATGTGTTTATATTTTTCGTGTTCTAGGGAAAATGAAGAGAGAACACTGGACACTTTACTACCATGTCAATGTGGTGAGCCACGACATTTACGATAGCTAATCTATTAAGATAGGGGCAGGTTGCAGACCGTCTGGCCATAGAGTTTTTTGATGCTATATGGAAAAAGAAAATCTCTCTTAAAACTTTTTTTCATAAAGTAGCTTTGTATTTATAAGGAATGAGCAAGGTGACTGGTGGTAAGAGATCACATCTGCCCAAGACCAGAACAGTCCTACACAGGACTTTGAAGCACATACGCTCGTGAAAGACTGCTACAGCGCTCGCACACTTTAATAAATTTTGATGATCAGTCTCTAAAACCCAGTTATTGTTAAAGCAAGTGGATCATTCTTTCCTCAGTAAACTCAAAGCTTTAGATTGACGTCCAGGAATAGAAACATTACAGGCCTCTTTACTCTATGGCTGCATCTTCGTCACAGAGAAGTCACAAAGAGTTTTATTCCAGGCACAAACCAGAGACAATAGAACTGTATGGATTCCGCGAAGTTACTCGCGCGTACGAATAATAAATTGTTATTGGATTACGGTACTCGATGAGAATAATACGGGCAGTGCCATACTAACAATATTTAAGTACTATTTTATTAGCCGTTATCCACAATTTTGTTTGCATTGCGAACCAAGAAAAGTATTTTCTTAGTACGCGCTAACACTTCTTGGAGAATATGTATACTCTCGAAATTTTAAGCCTCTACGTTCAGTTCAATCAGCGTGAAATAGGCGCTGAAATATATGTAAGTATAAAGTTTTTTATGGACATTGTCTGAAATAAATTATCTGATTTGATTTCATTTGATAAACCTACATAGATTTAAGCGCCTATTTCATTACAGTTTTCTGTCGCTACTGCTATATTACAACTTTTAGCGACATTTTTATTGCAGTTTTCTATCGCGACAGATTCATTACAGCTTTGAGTGACAATTCCATTATAGTTTTGGATCACAACGGCAACTTATTACAGCTGGTTTCATTTTTGTTCTTGGTGGGTTTTCCTATTCATTATGTATAATCAGCTAATTTATTACTCGTTCCTTTGTTTCCTCTTGTAAGCTTGGTACCTCAGGTAAGCATGTAAAAGTCATGCACTTGTAACGTTATTTCAAAAAACAATTTTTAAGCTACGATTAAATTCCACCGATACATGCAAAATAAATTACGTATAATTTATTCCGGCAGCGTATAAAAATACATGCATTACCTACAAGATTGAGCGAGAAATTCGTCGATGCATTTTCAATGTTGCACTGACTTTAGTGATGCAATTTTATCGATATTTTAAGAAAATGGATTTTTTTTGCAAATAGCGTAATTTTTTTTGTAGATTTATTCAAAATCCAACCCACCTATTTTGGATAAAAATAAAACGTAAAAGGTTTTATGGTTAATCCTCACTCGCTCTTGCCGAACTTATAACAAAAGCTGAAGCCACATTCGCAATTATCTTAGGATATTTATTACATGATTAAGCTTTTTGAGTGTAAGTCTATAACACTTTGTATGGAGACTAGCTTTATACATAAGAGTAAAAGAATCAGACTTAAGTTTGTTAGGTATGATAATAAGACACAGTTTGAGAAATATGGCTATTAAATCACTAGACTCTCATAATTTAAAGTAGATTGGTAAAACATAATTGAATTTGAAATTTTATCGATGTGGTGTGAAATGGTAATTTTTATAGATATTTTACATCGATAAAATTTACAACACTAGACTGTTGAAATGATAGGTACGTTCAAGGCTGATAAACTCATAAGAATTTACATAAAATTTTACGATGTTAGCTGTTACTTCTGGATTTATGTTGGCATTATATAAATAGTTTGTGAAATTTAAGGAAATTTACAGAAAATCACTTAGGTACCTATAATATAATGCGAAAGTTTCTAATTCTAGAATTCTTAATTGTAAACAAACAAGAGTAAAAATAAAATCACAATCTTCTTCTTATCGTGTCACTAGTTCTTTCGAACCAGTGTAGTGAAAGGATTTCAAGTACGCCTCGATGAGGCTTCTTTCATCCACAAGACACATTCTTTTCAAACTTTTTAGATTCTATCACATGCCCGGTTTCCTCACGATGTTTTCCTCAACCGTCCAGCACGTGTTTTAATTCACACATAAATTATTTATTTGAACAGAAAAATCCATTGGTGTGCGACCGGATTCGAACCCACGACCTTTTGGATTGAAAGTCAAGGCACCTCCCACTCGGCCAACACGGCTTGTACAGTAGTCATTAACATTAATTAATTAAAATGATAAAAACTCCGGATGTCGAATACATTTATCAATGTAGACAAAGTTGCCATTTAGTTTGAAAGAAATATTTTATATCGTAAAAACTACATTAATTAACATACTAACCAAATGAGTCCATAAATAACGAAAAGACGGGTGTAAAATACATTTTTCCCATACATTAATTACGACCGTATGAATGAGACAATATCTAGCGGATGTATCTAAACTCTGGCTCTCAAACTTTGGATTAGTCGACAATAAAACTTGATAAAAATGCACGTGCACTCTATGGACAATCAACGCCCTGCGTGTACAATATAACAACGCGTTTAGGATTGTATTGGTGTTGCCGAGGTAACTGCAGTGCTTCAGGCATGTTTACGGACGCTGGAACAGATGGCTTCCACGCCATCCTACGCAAGAGAGCCGCCTCACTGCCGAGCCGTGTCCGCGGCAGCACCAACGCCATCCTTCGCGTCGTGGCAGACCGGGTTGATTGTCCCATACTTGTTCATTCATTCATATTGCATAATGTGTGTTCTATTTTTATTTTTATATATATAGTTTAATTTTCATTTAAATATTTTTTTTATGTGTACGTGTGTTCCCTGATTGTTTTTTTAGCTAATATTTCTAAGTTTTTATGGACATTGTCTGAAATAAATTATTTGAATTTGAATTAGAAAAATAATCAAATAAGTAAAAGATCCATTTGTTTATTTAATTCCTTTAGTTTTTTAACACTCTATTAAATAACAACAACCCCCAAAAAAATACATTATTTTCAGGGTCATTTTCAGACCCTTTCTAAAGAAACTTTTTCAGAATCCTACACCTAACATGCTGATTGATATTGTATCAGTTAGCAAAGTAAGGCCGTGTTGGCCGAGTGGGAGACGCCTCGACTTTCGATCCGAAGATCGTGGGTTCGCCCCCGGTCGTACACCAATGGATACCTACACCATGTACACCGTTATTAAACACGTGCTAAACGAAAACATCGGGAGGAAACCGGCATGTCATCGAACCTTAAAAGTTCTAAATCATGTTTGTGTCAATTGCACGAAAGGAAGCGTACTTGAAATCCTTTCACCACACTGGTTCAAAATAACTAGTGAAACGATAAGAAGTCGGCAAAGAGTGAATAAATAGTGGCTAAATGGACAAACTCACTAAAAAGTTAGAGAGCCTCTGCATCGACAGGTTTTCGATACATTGTATGGGACCGTCTGAGTATTAATATTGTATGGAACAGCAGCTGGCTCCTGTTATCGAAGGCTCGATAAAGTTTAGCTGATAACTTTGTCGCTAAACAGTTATGGCTACATAATTTATCCTCTTGGAGATAATGGAAAACTTATGTAGGAAGTTACTATGTGCTTAGGAAGTTCCTATCTAGATACTAGTGTGGTTTTTGAGGAGTTAAATCATAGTTTTATTGGTGTGTGACAAAAACGAGAGGCAAGATGCTCTGTCCTCTCGCTTTTTGTTAATTTGTAGCAGTGATTTTGTGAAATGCAACGGAAGTGTGTTACAGGAAGTAAGCCGTCAGATGGTACCAACCTCAGAAAATTGACGTAAATAGAATCCTTCCTAAATGATATGCTGTAAGGTTCGTTTGTTTTTTTTTATTTTAAGAAATTGCCCTAAAGCTATATGGCGACACCGTGGCTTAGTTGGTAGTGACCCCGCCTACGAAGCTTGGTGTTCCGGGTTCGATCCCCGGCCGGGGCAAATATTTGTGTAACGAACTCAAATGTTTGTACTCGGGTCTTGGATGTTGTGATGTGTTGTATGTGTCCATGCCACCTGCGACACAGGGAATCCTAGTGCAGGGGTGTGAGTGTGTGAATGTTTATGTTTATGTTTATTATGGATATTTAAAGTACATGACACACTGTATGAGTATTTTACGGTTAGAAAATGTTTTAGAGAACCTTAATCTTAGTCACACAAATTATTATCTATTATGTCAGAAACTGACCGTAAAGGTATTAGTTACTTACTTCACTTGAAAGCGCACTTGAGATCCCTTCACCATAGTGGTTCGAAAGAAATAGTGCCACGAAAAGAAGAAGAATACTTATTAAATTTTGGGAAAACAAAATGAATGAGATGGGAATTTTATATTTTGAAAACTTGGATCAACATACTCAAAATCCAAGGCCTTCAAACCTATTTTTCTACTTAGATATTTTTATAAAATATCTGATTTCTAAACAGCTAGAAATCTGATATATTATTTTATTGATATAACTCTACCAATCACATAAACTAGATAATATAAATATCTTGCCATTAGAATCGCACCATCCATCAAAGCTGGTTATTATGCGACATTGACAATAAATAAATACATCACATTGCAAATCTTGATGCACCTGCTTTTGAAGGAAGCTGCATCTAAATTAGCCATTACGAGTATTAAGCCAGTTCACCACCTCAAGTAGGAACTTAACATAAAATTTCTAACCACACGTTCTTACTTCTTTATATTTGCGTGTTAAGTATTATGGTTGAAATTATTAGTACCATTTCAATTTAAAAAAAAAGATGAAATTAATTTTCGTAGCTGATTTATTATAAATAGTTCAATAAATGAATGAAGTATACCATACATTTAAAAATTACCAGAAAAAAATACACAAACTCAGTTGCCGTTACTTAACACAGATATGGCAAAAAAAACTTGAAAAATTAAGACGATTTTTTAAAATTAAAAATATAATGAAAATTGGACTACTATTCCCGGTTTAGGTACCCATCATTGATAATAATTTGATTTTCATTCATCGTTCGGCAGCTCTGGTAGTGCTCTGTTACCTACATATCTCGAGCCAGCTCGCAAAAGCTGGGTTTGGGCGCCGCACTCGCCCAGCTGTCACTCTTAGGCGTTATTAATAGAACGCGATCACGCGATCGTCGCGCGAATCCGCGATCAAACGTACTAACGTCAAATAGGCGTCCCGATTGGCAATCGCGCGATCGCGCGATGCGACTCGATGCCAATCGGGACGCATATTTGACGTTAGTAGTACGTTTGATCGCGTGATCGCGCGACGGTCGCATCGCTTGCTCGCGCGACGATCGCGTGATTGCGTTCTATTAGGACACTGCCTTACAGTTTGTAGTAAACCAAAATTCTGACTGCACAGATAAAACGTAGTACTTCTTCTCACCCTGACCATTACATTTTTTTTGGTAATTAAAAATTGATGAAAAAAAAAATTGAGGAAAGAAAGAAAGAGGTTTCAGATTAGTGGATTCACTGGTCGTGTTTTGTTTTTTGTCGCGCGTATACAAGCCGCGAGACTCATACTACTGACACTCGCTAATAAAAACCGAGCGTAAACGTCGGTATACGCGCGAAACGCTTTTGTAGTTTCGCGAGTACCGATCCGCATTCGTGCGACAAACATACGCTAGTTTGAAACCGCATTAAGTTTGTTATAAGTCATAGCTCCCATTAGTCGGCAAGCCTATGCGGAGATGCCAGCGGAAGCGCGTTGTCCATTCGTTTTCCCGACCGGTCCCGCAGAGCCTACATTTTATTCCCTACCGTCCTGTAGCGGCCATTTAAGGTATTCGATTAGCAGCTGTTTGTAACTTAGAGATCTTAGCGATAGTCGAAGTTACGATTATTTTACAGTTCTTACGTTAGTTTATTGGAATGCTTCTGCCCGCGGTATCACCTGTTTAAGACAATATTATGTCTGTTAGTATTTCTCATTAGTTATAGTGTTTACGTTGAATAAATAAGAGTGTTTGATCAAAGCGAAACAGAGCGCTGACAGTTATCTGGTCCAAACTTCGAGAATCTAGCAAAAGGATACGTCAAACGTCAGAATCTGCAAACATAAATTTCTGCCATTTTTGACGGGGGACGAGATAAATACGCATTGCACACGCACAATATAATAATCTCGCACACCATCTTAAAATATGCACACAGTTATCAAATACAGCGTACAGTTTTATTTAACCTGAATGGCCAAGAAGGTTATATGGCCAACAGATGGGTACGTCTTGAATTAACGTCTCTTTTGGCTTGATTCTCGAAGGGCCCAAAGAATAAATAAGCCTTGCTATTTGCTACATATTCAAAGAGGCAATGCAGCCAGTATCTTCGGCATGCTGTCATAGAGAATCGAGTTGGAGCAGTTGACCTACCTACAGATTGTTGTTTCCTTTTGTACATTTGTTAATTTAGATTTGTAGTAGTTAGCATGCTGTAAAAAATGAAAAAATAGAATAATGTGAGGACATTCATTTGTCGATATTTTTTTAATTTCAGTATTTGACTAGCCTTTTTAATGCCATAAATCTTTATAGTGGCTGAATATGTATATGCAAGTAAAAGGCGTGATAAATTATTTTTACTGCAAAGCATTAGAAGGTATAGTTTACATAAAACTCTTGAGGGTTCTAAGCACCATCTAAAGTAAAGTACGCAAGTTTGTTGTAAAAGTTAATTTTCTTAACTTGAGAATTTTATAATATATTTTGAATACGATAAAGATAAGATAATTTTATTCGATCAAATATTAAGTATTATTAAGTAAACATTATGATAATTTAGATGGCTTGTGTTACATTAATTGGTGTGCAGTGCCTACACTAAAAAGCCGTGTTGGCCAAGTGGGATGTGCTTCGACTTTCGATCAGAAGATCGTGGGTTTGAACCCGGTCTTACACCAATACATTTTTTTATTCAAAAAAATTATGTGTGCATTTATAGACTTGCTTAAGTTTGAAGGAAAACATCGTGAAAAAACCTGCATGTCATTGAACCTAAGAATTCTAAATATATGTTTAGTGCACGAAGAGAGCCTTTATATATATATTTATCATTGAAAAAGCCTAATCGTTTTAACATATAATAATTAGCTAGCCTGTTTCTTCTCTTTTTCGAAAATTAGCCTCGGCCCAAAATGTACTAGAAGTTAGCCAATGCGGCTGCCTTTTTTTGACGCATATTCAATGTACTACATTGTGTTTCTATATTTCAATACTTCTGTGCATTTTTAAGTCATGCAGTACCAAGTGATTACATATTCGATGAAGATGTCAATCGGGTACATAATTATATCTCATTCTAGAGTCCAGTTGTGTATTTTTTTTCGTAATTATACCATTCAGACTTACTGTTTTATAAAAGAAGGAATTTGAAAACTCTCGTATGCAATTTTACTTTTAAACTCACGTCGTTCAAAATCAAATTTGAAAGATAAATTGGCCATTTTTCTCATAAAATACATAGTTTGGATTTTTTTTTAAATCTTTTATACCATTAATGTGCACGAACCCTAAAGAATTTATCATAAGCTACTATCATGCCTCGGGTGCTTAATGGGAATTGGTACTAAATTACGAAGTTCACTTATTCCAATACCCATTATAAATATAGTTAGTATAAAATAAGACCCGATAGAATACTTCTTTATAAGAAGCAGTTAACGATTTTTAAGAATGATTTTAAAGTTTAAGCTTATACTGCTTTATTACAAAATATTTATTACTTTATTATAAGTATAGGTAGCTCAACTGCTCCAACTCCAGCGTGCCGAGGATACTGGCTGCTTTTTCTCTTAAATTTAAATAAGTATTATTATTCTAAACTAGCAGCTATATTATTAATAATATTATAAACGCGAAAGTTTGTAAGGATGGATGGATGGATAGATGTTTGTTACTCTTTCACGTAAAAACTGCTTAATGGATTTGAATGAAACTTTAACTTATAAAGATACCTGCGCAGACGAAGTCGTGGGGAACAGCTAGCAATTTATATTTTAACGAGTTTGTGTGTACAATAAAGAATTACCAGAATTACAAGTTTAGGTACATTCGCAGATTTCTAGACTTGTCCAAGACTAAAATTGCGCAGTATATCGTAAGGTAAGTGACCGGCATTCGAAAAAAAATCTTATCCATTTTCGCATTTGTGTGTTCTAGCTTAGCAAAGTAACCGCATAAATTCCTTTAAAAAAGTTGCACCTCAGGAACGAGTCTCGTTTGATCACATTTTTTCAGATTAGAATCGGGAACTAGGAAACAGGTAGAGCCAGCTCTATCTGTAATCGTAATTGCTATCTAGGTAGTTACTTCATTGTAATATGTTTATTCTTTGACGGGTTTGATCATATCTCAATTGCAGGAAAAATGGAAATAAATAAGGTGAACTTTAAATCATGAGAACATAAATATGCAGAGAAAATATGCAAATAATAACTTTACTAAACTTTAATAAATACGATTGATAAATTGTTTGTGAATAAATGATATGATATGATATGATTTTACACGTCAATTTTTAATCACCAGAAATAAAACGCGCATAGTCAGTTGCTGTTTATACTGAACACTGATATGGCAAAAAAACTTGAAAGAATTAAGTCGATTATTTAACAAAATAAATTTGATTAAAATTAGATACCTGTTACCGTTAGCCCTTAGTTATTAAATCACATAAAATCACAAGTTATTTATCATAATATTTAAGAAACTAATTCAGAAACTTTCTGATACATAACAAAGTGTTTTAGAAAATAAATCAAAATAGAGAAAAGTACATTTTTTTATTTCCATTTCGTTATCCATACAAAAAAAGATGGAGCAGAAGAAGTACTTAAGTTTTTTTAAATAAAATTAATGCTGAAAATTTTAATTCGCTTTCCGTTTTGTGCTCTTTTGGCTTGAGCAGTACGGCCACTAGATTTTGTCTTTCAAAGTCTTTTTTTTGGTCAAAAAAGAACACTCAAGGTATGTCCTTTATTTTACCACCAGGAGAGCGTAATCGCCTCGTCACTCAAACAAAAAGGATAAAGTCACAAGATGATTGCACTACTTATAAAATAATTCCATTTATTAAAGTCCTGTTCGAATGAGATGCGTCTACGTTATAATGTAGAAGTGTCGGTGCTAATTATAGGGGTGGTCTATAGCAGAATGATTGCTGTTTATGTACTCGTACTATGCCTGAGGGTTTTACAGATTATACTTAGTCTGACTACCCATCTGGTAGAGGTACCTGAGATTGCAGTACGTCTATTTGCATTGAGAATATGGTCTGGTAGCTCGACTCTGCAGTAGGAATATGATGCGGCGGACTTTACGGGTTTTTTAATGTAAATAAGTAACAAGCTACCTCAATTTTTGAAGTTGGTTGATATACATGCATGTTTTTTTAACAATAAAAAATACCAGCATAATAGTATAAAGCGCGTACACCGTCTACGGACCTTGCATAAAAAGTGTTAAAAAGCGTTCAGTCAGATAAAGTTCATCAGATAAACTATCAACAGGCATAACTTATAATACTGTACAACAGAATCCCGTTACCTCGTCTAGTACAGACACAAAGTGAGATGAATCTGCGCGTCGCCGGTCATTTGTTCTCGAATCGGAGGCATAGTACAATCAAACAGAAGTACAACTGCGTAACAGCGCACTAACTCTTAACTCAGGCCTTTGACTGACACAGATATGTGTAATAGCATATATTCTACAAGATTTATAATATAGCAATGGAACTGTTCCTTGTAAGGCGCTGAATAGACTTCTTGGCTTTTGTTAACCTCATCTAAAATCTCGTCTTATTAGACGACACGGATGGTCGAGTGACAAGTGTATTAGACTGCCGTGCAGTTGTTGCAGGTTCGATTTCCGCTCAGGATATAAGGTTAAAGTAAGGTTGCAATAATTCGCACAGAGCTGAAAATAGGTACGAATGTTTGGAACACCATTCTAATTGAACTGTGAAAAGTCCCCATCGATCCCACATTTGAAAAAAAAGTTATTCATGGCCAAAGGTCACCAACATCTGTTTTTTTGGTTTAGAGAATAAATTTGCGCCAGATTATGTTTCAAACATTTTTTCATGTAATGTATAGAACAAGGACGTAACCAGTGAAAAGTTAAGGATGGCTTAAATGCTAAAAAGGAAGCTTCTAGCTTTGTTTTTGAAGCAAAAATCCGTGACTTAATATCCCATTGAATACAAGCGCCATAGTTTAGATGCCAGATTGTGTAGGTCCAGCCATGGTGCATGCTGACATGTTCTTGAGTTATGGATCAAGGGCGAAGAAGGATTGATTTGCAAATCGATCGGCTGGGATAGATTGGATGTTGGTAACGGCTGCAGCTCGGGTCATATTAAGATTCTATCAAGGAATACGAGTATTATATTATTCAAGGTTTTACAAAAACATAGGCAATCGACTTCAATTGGACTGTTTTAGTGACCGTAAACACCACGGATTAGGCACAGGGAAGCAAAGTACGCAATTCCGTTTACTTCGATGTCATTTTTTTAGAGTTGATTTAAAAACTAAACTACTCAACCGATTTCGATGAAATCTCTACGGGACCAATCTGTTTTTTTAAACAAGAAAGAATTGAGGTAACAACATAGTAAAAAAAAACAATCAACCAAATTGATAACCTTCTCCTTTTTGAAGTCGGTTGAAAACAAAAGTTTGTGAGTATAGAAAAATTGTTGTTTGATCCTTAATAACACCGAAACCGCTGAACTAATTTAACTGAAATAAAAAACAAAAAATAATCATAAATATCAATTCATAATTGGCGGAGTAATTGCGTACAGCGTAAGGTAATCAGTCGAATTGATAACGTCCTCCTTTTTTGAAGTCAGTTAAAAAGCCAATCACGTAGGTTTAGGTATGTAGGTACAATTTTACATCTTACTATTAGGTGTAGCTTTTCAATGCATATTGCACTATACAATTTTTACGATACTACTCAAATATAATTAAAAAGTCCCGTTTGTATTGCAACCGCACTCAATGCGAAGAAAACGTCTAGAAATTCTCTGTTTTCCTTCACCGAAACGATCACGCGGTTAGAAAATCTATTCCGAACCAAATTAGTGCAGTGCACTTATCGATAAAGTAGGCTAACGATTTATCGATACTCACAACCAAAGACAACAGACCACATGCGAATGCACTGTCATTACGGATTAATGTCAAGTGTCAATGTCAGTGCGCCCGTTGCGCGGGAAACGCTGGTCTAGTTAATGCACATTATGACGTTTTAGTCAGAAAAAAAATATATGTTGTAATTTTGTTTATGATTTAATTTTATATATTCTAAGTTGTCTTTGTCTGGTTTATACCTAAATAGGTTTTAGATTAATATACCGAGCCAATTTTTTATTTAAGGTACTTGCGGTAAACAAGGCCTAATTTCAAAACTTAATATTTTGACTGAAGAATAGAAATTAAAACTCTAAAAGTGCCCTGCATTTTAGAATATTTATTCTTATAGTAGTTTGAAAAACTTTAATTTTGTTAGTACATTTTCTCACCAAAAAAATATTTATTTAAAACTTTTCTTTGGGCCGATTTAATTTAGCGAGTATAAATTTTGAAAAAAAAGTGGAGCGGTGACTTTGTTAATAAAACCCATCTAAAACCTCACGAAATGTTTGAGTATATTTTTTGTTATGATATGTTCAACATTCCTTTTTTCGACCGATAAAACCCATTTACGCATGACTGCCAGGCATGCATGCATGCATTCCGAGATTCGAACCCGCGACCATCAGATCACAAGGCAAGGGCCTCATCCACTCGGCCACCACGTCCTCGTGAGGAAACCGGCATGTCAAAGGACATAAAAAAAAAGTGTTCTGTGGCATTGTGACATCCACCAATCCGCATTGGGTCCGCGTGGTGGATTAAGACCCATTCGCTCTCCTGTCGAGAGTAGGCCTGAGTCCCAGCAGTGGGAACATTAAAGGCTGATTATGCATTCAACATAAGCGAAAGAAATTGGGTACAATTGTTTTTCTCAATTTCCTTCGCTAATGTTAAAATTTTTATTCAGTCAATTTATACCTATCTTCAAAAATGTACAGATAACGGCGCGCGGGATTCTTAGCCTTATACCAGATTACCATCTCTAAAGAAAGTAGGCATAGAAATGATTGCTACTTCTATTTTATTGTCACATGGTGATATGATTTCATTTAATAACAATGAAATCATCGGTGATTTTTCACCTACGATTTTTCCCTTGATAATGTCACATTTTGTTAAAATAATTCACGCATGATGCGACGTCACACAATCACTCCCACTCACAGTCAGCACACTACTGACTGTCTGTTATTGTTATTAACGATAAGAATGAAATTGTAAATGGTGACAAGTATAATGATTCATGATATCACAGCGTACAAAATCGCCTCCCGGGGCGCCCCGGGCGGATATATCGGTGATTTGGTAACAGTATTGGTTATGAAAGTAACAAGTGTTATGTGTGATCAGTTTTATACCATTATTATTATTATTATTATTACTAGAATGTACTGTCCCACTGCAGGGGCCTCCCTATCTTTCTTCCACAACGTTCTGTCCAGTGCTGCAGTGGGCCAGTCGGGTTGGTGTGTATCGAGCTCATCATCAGTATCAGCTCATTTTATACCATGATAAAATTAAATAACATGTTACTCGGTATACTTTCCATGCCTAAAAGAAAGTATCAAGATCAAGGTGGACAGTGGTATTCGGGACACGAAGGTAACATCAAAAGTAAATAAAGATTATGTCGCACTCCACCTGTAATAACCGTTACACACCGCTGTGTTGAGTTTACATAGTTAGGTACTTACCATATTTAATGGGTCCGAAAAATTCAAATAGCTGTCATGTCGAATTAAACATTGTTTATTGGGTATAAATTTTGCATAAGTATTAGGCTCCACTTATAATATAAATGTATGTTTAGGTCAAACAATGTAAATTAGTTATAAACTAGACTGTACCAATTTATTTTACAATTATTGAAAATGTTTTGTTTTTGGCAATAAGCCATTTTAATGAATTTGCTTTTGCTTAGCTACCACCCACAAATTCATAAGTATTGCAAATTATGAAAATCTATTTCTTACTCACTTTTGACGAACACATGCTCCAAGTTTCAAGTCTGTACACTCAGTGGTTTAACCTATACGTTGTTTGTCAGTCAGTTAGTCAATCAGGGCTAAATCAAATCAAATCAAATCAAAGCACCCCCAATCGAGCTTTCATCCAATAGTGGAGCAGCCTATTGGATCAAAACTCGATGAAATTATATAATCAGTAAATCCGTCCTCCTACCACGACATATATTTAAGTTCCCGATATTTAAGAGGGTTATTTTAAAGTTTTTTTTTATCTTAAAAAAAATTAAAAACCCTTGTCCCTCCAAGTCCAAGTCCCTTAAATAACGGTTACTCAAGAACCGAACACATTGTATATAAATATTTATTTCTTTTATTATTATTTTCCGCTATATGATTTGAACTCTTTGATGTTATTGAAGTTAAAAGTGATGATCTAATTGAAACTTGTTGTTGTGATGTCACAAAAATTACATAAAATATTTAGAAATAAATCTGTTTTGAAAGTGAATTGTAACCGCATAAAGTAATTATAGGTAAATGACTAGAAAGTGCTCCTTACTAAACGATGACTCGCCATTCCGTGCAGAAGACGAGCTAAACAAAGAACTTGGCTTTCTTTGGATGATAGAGCGATTTTATTATTATATGAGTTAGTAGGTACGAGTATGGGTAAAAGTAATTTGCTTGAACGAGGTAAGGAATTTGTTTCACGCTTTAAAACGAACGTAGTATTTAATTTATCTATATAAGGTATGTTGTATGGCGAAATAATAGTTTATCGTTAATTATTTTAGTTTATTTTTATTGAATTGAATTATGAATTTATCTATGGAGGACTAGAAAACTCATTGATTACAAATTAAAACATTAAATGTCTTGACAAATAAATGGTAAATGGTCTTATGCCTACTTGCACAAAACTGTCAAAGCTCCTAAGCAATTACTTTTCTTGCTTGCCAGTTCTTAACGGTCCAAATTCAGACCGTTAAGAACAGGTGCAAATAAGCATTGTCTTATACTAAAAAAATAATCATTCAGTCTTACATAGTCTTACAAAACTAATTTGTAGTAGTAACTATTGAAATCAGGTATATTCCATCAAAAATTCAGCTTAATGATAATTTTATGGCAGTCGGGTTTGAAGTTTTTAGCTATAACTGTAATTATTTAATGAACCATTTGATAAATAAAGTTAACATGCGAATTGTTGCGCGATAGAAGTGGGAATGTCACGTAGAGTCTACGTGACATTCCCACTTCCATCGCACAAGTAGACTATGATACGTCCTCGCAGATTCATTCAGCCTCTTATAAATGTAATCATTTGGTAAAATAGCAATCAATCAATCTAATAAAAGAACCTTATTCAATTGAAAACTTATGAATCGATTTCAATCTTCTATCATTTAATTATAAATTAGTTTACCTTTTTCATCTTATTTGTGTGTTTATTTGATGGAGAAGCTCATAGATGCCTTTGCAATTTACTTTATTATGCAACGCGTGTAATAGGGAATGCAAATTTTAACAACATTAAATATAAACTATAATGAATATGTAGCGATGAATCAACAAAAAATACAGTTACTACGAGCACGCAAGCGTGAATACGTAGTTTTATAAAAAATACTTTGACAAAAAACGACCGCCCGCGGCTTATTAGTGTTTATTTTTTGATTTTTTTAAGCTGGTTCGATTAAAGTAAGCTCGTCGAGAAAATATGTTTATTTTAAAAAATAAAGGAATGTTTCTTCTAAGTAAAAAAAATTGATTGTCTGTAAAGTTGGTTTACGGACGATAGTTTAACGTGACTACCAGCGTAACGGGGCAATAAGTGTTACCGGACAATGACAGCGTTACCGGACAATGACGTCAACGTTTTCGTGCAGCCGGCGTTCATCGATTTATTAGACGTAGTCACGTCAATATAAAGTGGTTTCCCCATTGTTTTTTACACCCTGTATAGGTAATGTAGACCAGATTTTTTTGCCAAATAAATCTTGTAGTTTCGGCGTGATTGATATAACAACATTAAATCCATATCTAACAAGCTTTCGCCACAACACACTTATGTTGTGATTTGCGATATCGTCTGAATTTTGAAAGTCATTTCTTCTGGTTTTGTTATCAGCTATCAATATTGATTGATCCTGACTGATAGTCTACGTGCGAACCAATGAACTTAGAGACTTGAAATTTGGAGAGTATGCTGGCCAAGCACGTAGTAGGTACTCGGGCGAATTAACATGACACCTAGCTAACCTGTGCCTCGGAACTTGATGCTTCCCCCGCTGCCCCGCGCGGCGCCCTCCGTGTTTTTTCTTCCTCTAATTGCAAAGCCTTATCATTACCAAGTATTACAGGACCTCTTCTCTATCAAGATTATCCAATTCCACGCTGTACTTTGCACAAACGTCATTCGAGCCAGGTGTCATGTTAATTCGACCGAGTTATACTAAGAGAGGAATTTAGTTAGTTCGCATCGCAAACGAAGTTGAGGGCGTCAGTTAGTATTATATATTATATATATATATAGCAAAATAACTGGTTGATTCATAAATAAAAGAAGGCAAAATACCTGGTTACCTGTTCACAAAATTTAAACACGCCCCCATAGACTGAACCGTGCGGCTATAATTATGCATCTAGATAATCATTAATAATAAATTACTAACAAGAACACAACACTAGCCACACTAATAGGAATTATTATAATGTCATAGTGATGCGCTTACTTTCTATCGATAAAATAGATGGCTAAACTACTCAATTTGAGCTACTCAAGCGAAAGTAAAGGTTAAACGATTGGATGAGAGCTAAATAGACACAGTTTGTTTCTACTTGACTGCGCAAATGAAGTGTGAAAAATGGTCAGAACCAATTTTGACTTATTTACCCTATCCCTAAAGAGATGCGGCTGATTTCATAATTCCAAGGTTGATTACATCTAAGATTTTATTGGTAAATAAAAAAAGCCTTAGCTACGTAAGCTGTTAAATATTTTAATGAATCTGGAATTATAATGAAATAAGTTAATCTGATATGAAAAAATAATTTTGATTTGCATCGGAAGTTAAAATTTCTATCGATAGAACGCATATAAACTGACAAGGCAATAATCGATAACTTTTTATTGCGTCATATAACCCGTCTCTACTGCTTTAATAAATTTTATATATATTTATTCATTCATTAACTGGGTTTTTCGATGAATTAAAATAGATTCACTTATTTGTGCGAAAATCACAGTAAATTAAGCTATAACTCACACATCTTTTATGTAAATTTACACAGCTGAAAGGCTTTTTTACTCAACTGCCAACAAAGGGTTTTTTCGCGCGTATCTTGTGTGTATGTATGTAAATTTTTAGGTTACCTCGTATCTTCCAAACGGTGGGATGGCTTTTGATAGTTAAGGTATCGGTAGATTTGTCTCAATAACTCTGTTCTTAGATGTGGTTTACTTTTAATAAATAATCAAAATGGTTTATTTTTGGAGCTAAAATTAAATAATAAGTCGTTAATAATTTTTTGTTGACCAAACAAAAATAAATTAAATCGAGTAGGGAATCAAAATGAAGGTATTTTAAAGGAGATAACAAATATATGTATAAGTTATATGTTTACATTTAATTGACAATGAATGAAAAATTATTTCGCAGTCGGGTTTTCAGTTTTTTAAACTTTAAGCTTGTTAATTTAATGTAGAAAAAATCTAAGTCTAGTTAATGTAGTAGGGTTCTAACTTCCAATAACATTGGTTTAAGGTATATATATATATACCTTAAACCAATTTAATTTAAGGTATATATAGTATATATATATATATTATAGGTTGTATGTACCGTGGGTAAATACTTGAGAACCACGACCCACGTATCGTGGTTTCTCATAAGCGCCGTACTTCACGGTGGCTGCACAAACTCACAACCCAAGGTACTCGGGGGCAATGATTCTTTAAACGAATTCTTTTACTTTTTGTTTGAGTTATGGCGCGCTTCGCTAGGTCACACTGGAAATCAGATTAAATGAGACTTTTTACCAAAGTGTCCGTATTTCTTCTCGTTTTCTACAGCTATCTTGTTAAAGTTTTCGGAGGACCTTGTTTTCGTTTATATTCACTTTTTTTTTACTATTTATAGGCTTGCGTTTGACCACCATCTCACCTGATGGTAAGTGACGATGTGGTCGACGATGTAGCACGCTTACCTAGAATAATCCTATCCACTCTTGCCTTGAAGACACCCAAATTATAGTGATCGGGAAACACTGACGCCGCACTGACACACACTGAAACAGTGACTGATGACGCGTTTTTTAATCGATATCATGACTGGTATTTTTTTATGTAAACATGAGAGACGAACTAAGCGCTCTCCTGATGGTAAGTGATTGCACCTGCTCATGACCAAAACAGTGCTACACAACTTTGATTCACATTTGTATTTGTATTTATTTATTTACTAAAAAGTTTACAATATATTCTTACTAAGGGCGCCCTAAAACTTAAGTTTTTGGGTCCTAGACAAAATTACCATGTTTGTCTAGGACCCAAAAACAACTTAAAATAGTTATGTTAATGCGAGCTGCGGCCACAGTACAAACTACATACTTGGGTATAAACATTATCGTTTTCAGCGACATTGCATTTATGAAAGACTAACTTGGTTGATCTAACTATCTACTTTAATCTACGCACTATGTACATTATAATGTACATAGGTCGGTGCAATATAAAAAAATAAGGTAACTCGAAAAAAGTAATGTTTCTATTATATTTTTATGTCCTCCATAATCGGTAGTTAAACTCAGACTTTAGGTCAACCCTCGATGAATGCAGGCGTTAATATACGTCTCAATTTAGGTATATTAAGGTCAGTTCCATTATTCGACAAACTTTCGTTGTATGTAACGCACAAAAATGGCGAATCGCAACTAACGTAATACGCGTGAACGTAAATGATAAAATTTTCAAAGAATTTTTTTTTACGTAAAGTGTGACACAATTATTGTTTTTTTTTTTCATTGTTAGTCGATGGTATAACATAATGATCCCGGAATGATAGATAATTTATCTCAGTACATTTTTGAATACCTATAATATTGACTGTGTATAAATTTCAAAAAAGTGGACCGGTATTTTTGTTACTACAACCTCACGGGATGTTTTAGTATATATTATGTTTTGACATGTTTAACATAAGCAAAGGATATCGGGAAAAACTGTTTTTCTCCATGAGATAGCGGTTCGCGAGATTTTGAGCCTCTAAACGAAGTACCTATCTATAAGAGATGTACTGTCAAATGAAATAAAATAATAATATTTTTATGGGGTCATGGTTAAGTCTGTAAGGCTCCAAGGTAGAGTATGTAGGTTATGTTTCCTCCCTCATTAGGGGTGCCAAGTTGCCAACTCTATGATGCCAGTCAGCGAGCTATAATCAGAGCATCCGCTAGATATTACGTTATTATTTCACAAATTATAGCAATTGCATCCATTTATGTACGGATGGAATAGAAAGTTTTATGTAGAGCAAGCCGTGGTATCAGCTGTTTTGCTGGCTTTTAATTTCTTCATTGATTTAAAGGATGTGGACCAAGACCTTGAAATTTAGAGATGATTTATCACACCGAAAGTTGCCAAGCAGTACTGTGTTCTAGTATAAAAGACTTTAGAGGCTGAACATCAAAAAATGTGAAATGCGATTCAAAGTGTGGATATTTTTTCTGTGGTTATGGTCATGGGCAGGTGATTCGTAGGTCGTGAGTTCGAACTCGGTCGTACATCAATGGATTTTTCATAACGGTTGCATAACGGTGAAGGAAAGCATCGCGAGGAAACCGCCATGTCATAAAATTTCGAAAAACATGTGTCAATTGCACGAAAAAAGCGTCTTCGAGGCGCACTTGAAATCTTTTCACCACCCTGGTTCGAAAGAACTAGTGACACGATAAGAAGAAGGGCCGGCGTGATCTCTTATAATCAGGAGAGTACCTTAACTCGACTCGTCGTCGACTCTACCTTACAAAAAAAAATGCAAGTAAGTACTTCTTGACCACATACCCGACATCGAGATACGTCGTACAAAAGTGGTAGACGTTGGTACACGTATTGTTGGTACACGGTTGAAGTGGAGATGGGCGGGGCACTTGGCTAGAAGGAACGACGGCAGATGGACCAAAGCGGAAACGGAGTGGCGGCCGTGGAGTGCTCGCCGACCAAGAGGAAGACCACCCGATCGATGGTTGGATGCCATCATAAAAGCAGCTGATGTAGCCCAGTGGATCAGGCTTGCTCAAAATTGTAAAAAGTGGCTCACTGAAGCGGGTACCCAACAGTGGGTGCAAGAGCCTGGTTAGAGAGATAGATTTTTTCATAGAATCTAATATTTTACCATCCGCCCGATCGATGTTCAGATGACATCATAAAAGCAGCCGGAGCCCAGTGGATCAGGCTTGCTCAAAATTGTAATAAGTGGTACACTGAAGAAGGTACCCAACAGTGGGCTCTGCTGGTTAGATAGATAGATTTTTTAAGAATCCAAAATTTTACACTAGAGATAGTACATGAGCGGCAAATGCGAAAGGTGTGAAAATTTACGCGTAGATCAAAAAGTGTGATATTGCGTCCTAACAGTACTGCCTACCGAAAACGTGACCGACGACGAACATATTTTTTATTTTATTTGAAACATTGTGTATAGTGTTGCAATAGTAAAAGTGTATCTCGCTTGCTCATTTGTCCATTTTTGAAGATATAAATTGCATTTCCTTCGCTTATGTCAACAATATGATACATTATACAATAGTTTTATACTGGGTGCCGACTGAAGTAAACGTATGTGTACCTGCATTATATACTTAAATAAAAATGTACACTTCAGTAAATTTTTACTAATTTTATTTAGTTTCGTTTCGTTAAATTTCATTTTATTTAATTTCATGTAGAGTTTTCAATCACCCCCACATATTTGACGAAATAAGAAGATAGTTAAAACTATGAGAAATAAATTCTTTATAGATTGGAATAAGCACCTAGATAATGACGTTTTGCACTGTTATTTTTCAAATTCATTCAAGACCATCTATAACTGGGCGGGTTCAAATTGTTGTACCTGCGCAGCGCGCACGCGGTTAGTGCGCGCTGCGTTATAAATGCATATTACACGCACGTCGTACCTTGTACGTGCGATTGAAGATGTCTGCGGCACTTTTAAAGAATATTTAATATAATTTACACGAAAATTTTACCCACTATCAACAGTTATAATCAACAGTAGTTCTAAAAAAAAACGATATAATATCAAGAAAAAACACAAAGTCCATTAATTGTATGACATATTCTTTCAAGTTATTTTCATTTAAAAACTATATTACTGAACCCATTTAAATTTTCAAAACATATATTCTAAAATTGGGTATACATAGATAGGTCTTGTACACGGAGAAAAAAATCTCGTTATATTTATTAAAATTCTGTTTGAATTTGTGACAGCGAGAATAATTTGGTAACGATATACTTAATAATAATTCTTGCTAACGAAATTTAGTAACAATTACATTATAATAGTTATAGCTAACGAAATTCATTTAATGTTACAAGAAAATATATTATAGTTTACTATTTTAGTCTTGATATCCCATTTTTTTTCTCGTGTATCCTTTCAAATACAAAAAATCTAAATTGGTACATACATAAATAATGAGCTGACGTAACGAACCTAAAAAAATACAACCGAATTGAGAACCTGCTACTTTTTTTGAAGTCGGTTAAACACTTCTAAACACCAAGTTTGAACATAATAATGGGTTCTGGTAATTCACAATCCTTGTATAACCTCATCAACTAGGAAATGTGTATGGGAATGTTCTACAAAAGCACATTGTTCGAAAAATACTTAGTCAAATGCATTAGCGCGTACCGGTCAGTAAATTACGTACCACTGGTATGAGGAAGTCTCTTATCAAGTGAATAAGTAATCTGTAAGCATTACGGTCTCCCAGTTTTAAAGGCACTCTGTCTGAATGTGAACATGCGATTCTTCGTTACTTCTTCTACGCTAAATAAATTATTGTCGGTTTGTTCCAACCACGAAAGAAATGTCACAGAATAGCAAAGTGTCAGTACTAAGCAAGTCAATCAATATTTATACTCTATAAATACCCTCTGTAGAGATGTAGCGTTATATTATAATTATAATACAGCCTATGTCCTTTTCAGGCTTAGTAGCTATGATATCGTAAAGTTTCAATTAAATCCGTTCAGTAGGACGCACACACAAACAAACAAAGAATATAATAATAATAACATATGAGATAAAAAAAAAATTAACTCATATGTTATTCTAATGTATAATTATGTGTTATTGTTATGTAATGAATGTGTAATGTAATCTGCAATTTAACACTTGGGCGCTTTGGCCTAGGCTCATTTGTGTGTATAAAAAAAAAAAAAGTCTTCTTATAAAAAAAAAAAACTAGGCCTTGTTATTTAAACTCGTGTGAACACGTTAAAGTAAAAAAAACATAATGTACACGTCTACTAAACATAAATACATAAACTTTGAGACACCTGTATCAAATATTTCAAGGTGTACGACCTTGAAATATTTGATACAGATGTCTCAAAGTTTATGTATTTATATTATATTTATTTATATTTAGTAGATAGAAACATAACCACACAGTTGTGTATTGTATGTATATCAAAGCTCTCAGTAACCAAATTATAAAGAACAAAAATGATTCAACGTTAGATCTAAGATAAGCTTCACACATTTTAAAGTAACTGCGTCAGTACCGTTGTTCTCCATATTAATAACCAAGGCTTGCCAGTTTACTGTAAATCAATCTGCTCTACACAAAACATGCAAAAGTGCACCCGCGAACGCGTAACCCGACTACAGCGACTGGTGGCCGGCGTCCGTCAGTTTTCATAAATTTTGTTGCTGTTGCGCGTTGCTGACTCCGGCGACACGTGTAGTGTAGTTGGCGACGCGTTTGCGGGTGCTGTAAGTTTGTAATCATAATTTTTAGCTCATTTTCAACATCTTTGTTTATAGTATAGCTAAATAGTAGCCTAATTATGCTATCAGTTCTGAACTACATTTATGCTGAATTTTTACTTTTTTGGCAGAATATTTAGAAATATAACACGTTAAAAAAAAAAATAGGTTATAAGAAAGCGTGCTATAGTATCATTTTATCATAATTTATGACGAGCGCTAGTAGCAGTTGAATCGGCCTTTTTTATTCAAATCCCTGGTAATTTTAAGGCGTGATCTCTCATCATCAGGAGAGTTCCTCGATCTCTCTTGCAGTGTCACAAATCTTCACGTCACTGTTCAGCAGTTGAGCCTAAAAAACCGTGTTGGCCGAGTGGGAGGTCGACTTTCGATCCGAAGGTCGTGGGTTCGAACCCGGTCGTACACCAATGGATTATCTAATGTAAAAAAAAAAACTATGTGTGCATTAAAACACGTGCTTAACGGTGAAGGAAAACATCGTGAGGAAACCGGCATGTTATTGAAGCGAAAAACTTCGAAAAAACATGTGCCAAGTGGAGTTTCTTCGGGGTGCACTTAAAATCCTTTCACCATCCTGGTTCAAAAGAATAAGATAAGAAGAAGAATTTACAAAACACTCGTTCCTAGGAGTAGATAGAGAGAAAAACATGTGTCAAGTGCACGAAAGGAGCCTCTTGGAAGCGCACTTGAAATCCTTTCACCACACTGGTTCGAAAGAACTAGTGACATTATAAGAAGAAGTTGAGCCTGATTGAGTAATATCCGAAATATAGACTGAGAAACTTTCTCATGTTTATAATTATTATTTTAATTATTCTGTAAGTAGTGTGAGAAGGCCACGATTTCGTCAACGACAAAACTTCGTGAGAAGGTGCTATTTGAAAAAAAAGAACTATAAATTAAACGAGTTTTCAATCAAGGGCAATAAATTAGCGTCGTTACGTTTGTTAGAGTCGTTACTAGCTATTATTAGCGACGAACTGTGAAGAAAGATTAATCCTAGGTATATTTCATAGTGGTTCTTATTTATGTAATATATTACACTAGTTGACTACTTTCGAAACTTCGTTTGTTATTTTCTTAGAAGGTACTTACGACGGAAATTCTAAGTCTCTAAATCTAGTGGTTTGGCCTGTGCGTTGTCTGTTAGTCAGTCAGCAGTACTATGCCTTTTATAGATACGAGAATATTACTTAGATTGTAAGTGAGAAAAAAGAATTCAATTTGATCCTATACTTTGAAGAAAACAACTGAATTTTTACTATATTCATACTGAATTTCAGCTCAATCAGTTCATAGTTTAGGCGTGATTTAGCAACAAATGTCCGTTTAACCACGCAAATATTTTGTATTAACTTTTTAATACGTGACACTTTGTAATAAATGACATAAACAGGGTATGAGGTTGCCATGAACACATCGAGTGTAATGTTACATTATGGCATTTTCGTGTTCATTACACAAACAATAGAAGGAAGTGTCGTTACGGGGAACTACACAATGGACGAACAATGCCACCTATACCTTGAAGGGAGTCGACTCGAAGAAAGTATCGTTTTTATTGGCCATGGAACTTACCAGGGAATAGAACTTAACAACAAAATGTAAGAAAAGCTCTTATAAAATGTACCTATATAGCATTTATAATAGCGTCTACGTGTTGGTTTGTTGAGGAGTGAAAAAAACAGTGTCTCTATTTTTACTTTTTAATATCTTGATTTAACCAAAATCCAAAAGTCCAAACCTATTATTTGCTAGAGGACATGGAGCGCAGTATTCTCGGCGTCAAGCTCACGGATCGACTCCGAAACACCGAGCAACGCTTCCGAACTCAAATCGCCGAAGTAGCTTCGAAAGCTGCCAAGCTCAAGTGGGATTAGGCAGGTTGTGTCTGCCGCATTTGAAGCGGTTTTTGGGCCATTAGACCTACTGAGTGGAGTTCCGAAGTGCGGCATCAACATGGCAGACCAAGAAAAAGATGGCGGGACGAATTCATCGTTGAAACTGGACTGAACTGGCCCAAGACAGAGGAAAATGGAGAGAATGGGAGGAGGCCTTTGCCCAGCAGTGGTATAGTGAGGCTTATAATAATAATATTTTTTATAATAATATATTTACCTACCTAATACCAACCTAGATTTACTTTTTTACATAACGACGCTCCTTTTACAGCTGATGAATTATAGTACGCCTCTTTACAGCGGAATGAAATAATTATTACATGTACATTGTTATAATAATTTTATCAAATACCTATTGTATTAATTACATAGATTACTACAGTTAGGTACGTAAGAAATGACGGGAAACTGATGTTACACTTTAATTAACTAATATTAATGTTTGTTATGTTACTGTGTCTTCATCCTTTTCAATAAATAAATACAATACAATACAATATAAAATATGTATTTTCATGAGATTAAAAATGAAGTAAATTGTATAATAATAATAATTTATATTGATACTTGGTCGGTCTTAACGCTAAATTACCGTCTTAAAAGTATCAATGCTAGGAAC
Source organism: Lobophora halterata (assembly GCA_932526365.1). NCBI lineage: Eukaryota > Metazoa > Arthropoda > Insecta > Lepidoptera > Geometridae > Lobophora > Lobophora halterata. The sequence continues at coordinate 9,981,722 of OW052012.1, forward strand.
ATGACGACAGAATTGCCCAACCGAACAATATCGCACCGATTTCACCGAATGATCGCATTTCTCGGAGCCAACCGCGTTAGTTAGTTCATTATCAAGAACAATAGAAGGGAAGTGTCGCTAAGTATGTACTTAGTAGCTATCTGAGGATCATGTTAGTAACACTGATATATTGTTTTAAAATCTACTGAACAGAAATTAAGTTTGACCTATAATTACATAGGTCCTTTTTACCCGACTGCCAAGTAAGGGTTATGTTTTAGCGCGTATCTTGTATGTAAGTATGTAGTTATTTTTTTTCATATTTGTCAAACAGCTGTACGGATTTTGACAGTTAATATATCTTTAGACTCGTCGTAAAACACGAGGGTCCTTAGGTGGGTTTAAAAAAAACATAATGGCAGATTTTTGTCGCTAAATAGTCGGTAATTTATAAATATTTGTTTACCAAACTTATCGAGTAGGGTATTAAAATGAAGAAAATTAAAAGGAGATTGCAAATAATGAATTAGCAAAAAATGTATAATAATTTTGCTGTCGTATTTTCAGTTTTATAAACTCTTAGCTTGTTAAATTGAATTAGCTGATGCCCGCCCGCATCTGTTTTTTAATGTTATATGGATTTTAGTCTGAAATAATAAATAGTTTATTTAGTGATCGAGAGGTATGCTAAGAAGTTGCGGGAATTAATTAAATGGAAGTATACATACTAATTAAAGTCTAATTTATGATTTAAGTTATGTGCAACAGTTATGTAAAGATTAATTTGATCATCGATACATATCTAGATTAATATTTTAGTATCAACTTTGCGTGGGTAGTAAAATATGGGTGTTAATTCTATAGTAAGTTCTACCTACTAACTGTTTTCGTAGAAAGTTGAAGGCTTTTTATAGACTGTTCTAAATTATCTGATAAGTAATTAATTTTAATCCGACTTCAAAAAAGGAGGAGGTTCTCAATTCCGATCTGTTTTTTTTTTAATTTAGTTATAGAACTTTGTAATTTATCAACCGATTTGAAAAATTATTTTTTTATTTGAAAGAATAAATTGATCCGTATGTAGTGTTTTTTTTTAAATCGGTTTAGTATTTTGGTTTTGGAATAAAATAACTGAAAAACAAAGGCCAGATATTCTGTCGCAAAGAAAAATAAATGTTTAGGCATTACTGTGTTTCGGTTGGAAGGGGTACTGTACTCAGAGAAATTACTGAGCTTTCGAGACGGTGGACGAGCGCTATAGCAGTGTTGCACTTGTATGGGAATCAAATCTCTGTGTAGCACTGTTATGGTTATGGGCAGGCGTGATCTTTTACCATCAGGAGAGCGCCAGCTAGGCGCAAATCTCGCCACTTGTTAAAAAAATTACTACTTAGATTAATAATAATTATAAATAAATACATATATTGGACATTTCACACAATGCCAGCCCCAAACTAAGCAGAGCTTGTACTATGGGAACCAGATGGCTGAGATAATACTTGAATACTTTTTTTTTTGTAAATACATATATAGAAAATAGAAAACACCCAGGCTCAGGACTAACACCGATGTTCATCACACAAATGTTCTGTAATTCTGTAATTCTTTATTGTACACAAAAAACGATATCGTATAAAATATTTAAAAGAAAATACATGTACAAAGGCGAGCTTAACCCTAACAAGAGTTTTCTTCCAGCAAACCTTAGAGGATAGAGAGAGGCTATGGTAAATGTGGGGGCGTGTACTGTAATTTAAATAATAATGGCTAAATTATTAGAAGAAAAATATTTATAATATGTAATATTTATAAATATACTTTATATAATGTTTGTCCTGAAGCGGGAATAGAACCCGCGACACCGAGCGTGGCAGTCCATTACACTTTCCATTCGACCATCGGTGTCGTCAGGAAGATTAAATACACACTTAAGATGGTAAGTATAAATCTTTCTTTACAGACTTTCGCTCATCTCTCTTCAATAAATTGATTCCGTCATTTTTATCTGAACAAGGAAATGATTTGTCATCACAATTACAATAACTGAGATACCATATCTCTTACATGCCTATACATTGCGAAGTTTGATGGGCGATGTGAAATCAGTACGATAAGTAAACTAGCGATGTTCATCGGACTCTACTTTTACAATTGTTTGGATCGCGTGCGCGAAGATATGCGGAATCGGAGAAAAGCGTTGCACTTGGAAGTGTTAAACGAATTCCTTCTTTCCGTGAAAATTTGTAACCGAATTTCTGTGTTAGAATAATAACTTATTACTTCTTTATACATACCTAGAAACCATTTTAGGAACAACTATAAAAATACTATGTGTACTAATAAGTAATATTAATAATGATATAAAACCTAGTGGTCCCAATCGACGGAAGCCTCTTAATACAAACTTGTCACTAGTACTTACATCATTGAACATTAAAAACAGACCAAATTAGACTTACTAATACTTAGGCACATACAAATACGAATAGGTAAACTCTTTTATTTTTCCCTTAATGGGAATCCTCAAATCCGAATTCCATACAAAATGTTTCTGACAAATACTCAAAAAGTACGCCGTATTATAGTATTTTTTTTCACACTATTCGTTTTATCCATATTTTTTGATTTCGTCAACAAAAAAAGTGAAAGGTTTCATACTATAATTTAGATTTTATACGTGTTTTTAAGTTAGTAGGGTTAATTTTAAAACACGTATAAAATCTAAATGAATGTATGAAACCTTTCACTTTTTTTGTTAACGAAATAGAAAAACATGGACGAAACGAATAATGCGAAGAAATTACAATAATTCGGCGTACTTTTTGAGTATTTGTCAGTATTCAGTATTCAGTGTTTATTGCAAATATTGGGTAGGTTACATTTCAGGTTAACAAGACCTGAGAAGGTCTTGTCCGAAACATTTTGTATGGAATTTGGATTTGAGAATTCCCCTTAAGCTCAATTAATTATTTTTTTAAATAATCCATTTTTAATACATATAAAAGGCTTTCTCTGATTGTCTTACTGCCAGAAAACGCACAGGCCAAACCATTACACTTGAGGCTTGAAGTTTGAGGGACATTTTCGTCAAGAAGTGCAAACGCGTACTTAGAAAGGAATTTTGCAGCGCAGATAAAGTTTATAACAACTCTATAATCTCCCACGCAAACTACATGTGTCATAATATACAATTACATACGTACGTATGAGTCATTACATGAGCGAAACATAATACCTTTTTGATAAATACCTAATGGTTCCAAACAAAAAACTAACCTTTAAATTGGATCAGCTTCAAAATGACATCATACCTGTAACAAAAAACACATAAGTAATGAATGCTAACTAAATACGTTCTACTTTAGAATCAGCATCACATAAGATAAGTTATCTACTCATATTAATTAGGACACATTGCAATCTAGTTGACAAACTTGAATTGGGGACTAGAATTAAGCCGTACATAGATAGTAATACCTTATTGTACACCCCAAGGAAACATACAATAATATAAAAGGAAGCTTAAAAATGAAATAACCAAAAATAATAGAGGCTGTTATTTTTTCCAGGCCTTATAGGTATAGGTTCAGCTAAGATCTCGCTTTTAAGAGGAATCCTCAAGGCAAATTTCCATACAAAATGTTTCGGACAAATACTCAAAAAGTACACCGTATTATAGTCATTTCTTCACACTTTTCGTTTCGTCTATGTTTCCCGATTGTGTCAAAAACACGTGTAAAAAAGATTTTATACGTGTTTTTAAATTAGTAGTGTTAATTTTAAAACACGTATAAAATCTAAATTAAATTATTGAACCTTACTAATTTTTGTTGACACAATCGGAAAACATAGACGAAACGAATAGTGTGAAGAAATTACTATAATACGGCGTACTTTTTGAGTATTTGTCCGAAACATTTTGTATGGAAATTTGCCTTGAGGATTACCCTTAAGCCTTTGAAAATTACATTTTGGACACAACATGGACGCAAGCGATCTAGATTTTTGTTCATGTTATTTTATATGCTAAATTAAAAAACATATAAACTAATAAGTCAGTTTATCCTCCTTCTTCGTAGTCGGGTAAAAATAAGGCAAGAGTAATTTTAACTTTACGGATTCTAACATAGCGACATATCACAATGTATTCTATGATAGATTATTCAAGGTAGATACTTGTAAGTTGAGATGTATATGTCGTGGCCGGATCTTTGAATTGGCCATTTCATGAAGTGGCTGGCCATTTCATGAAATTGCCAATACCCGCTGGCCTCATCATGAAATGGCCTGGCCAGATCAATGACCAGTCCGCATTTAATGATGTGAACAGCTAAACGCGTGGCCAAATCATGAAATTGCCAAATTGATGTTCACTAACGTTTGGCCACTTCATGAAAGGACCAAGCATTATTGATCATATCGTAAAAATAGTTACATTATCCACCGTTAGAGGCGCTGATATCGTTTTGTTTTTGTGATGCAACATGGCGGCGGGCAGTTATTCTGATTAAAAATGGCCAAATGGCCAAACGTGGATGGCCATATCATTAAACGTTAACGTTCGAACGATATGGCCAATATTAGCTGGCCATTTCATGAAATACGGCCATTTCATGAAATGGCCAGCCACTTCATGAAATGGCCAATTCAATGATCCGGTCACGACATATATACAAGTAGGTACAATACTTCGACATCGTGCGTGTCAATCAAACTATATTAACATAACATAACATACACACACTCACACCCCTGCACTAGGATTCCCTGTGTCGCAGGTGGCATGGACACATACAAGACATCACAACATCCAAGACCCGAGAACAAACATTTGTGTTCGTCACAAATATTTGCCCCGGCCGGGGATCGAACCCTGAACACCAAGCTTCGTAGGCAGGGTCACTACCAACTAAGCCACGGTGTCGTCAGTATTCGTTACTCACACTCGTGTTATTATTTTTTGCTCTCATGTTTATTATATTTAAATCTAATCGTGATCAACTACATTATAATTTAAACACAGCTGGTTACTAAATATTAGTCTCATCTCGGGTGAATGCGCTTTATAATTCTAAAACAGCTCAAAGGCTAATTTTATTGTTATTTTGGGCGCCTATAGTATCAGTCTTTTTGAAGTGTAAACTTCTTTATTCACACTGAGCTAAATATTTCATGGGGATTTTGGGACACTCGGAACGGAACACGGAACGAGCTCCCAACGCTCAGATGTAAGACTACTTCAAGTAAAGTCGGCTGGTATAATATTAATAAGTGAAGATGGTAATGTGTCTACAGTCTTTTCTTTTACCTGAACACTTTTACAACAACATCAAAGGGCATCAAGTATATCTCGTCTACTACAGGTTTTTCACGGCTGTATTTTCTATTTACGTGACAAAATTAGTTTTTATTTTAATAATAATAAATAAATAATTATTTTGGACATTTCACACAGCGCCATCTAGCCCCAAACTAAGCAGAGCTTGTACTAATAGAATACATAGATACTTTTTCTTTGTAAATGCATACATAAGATAAAAGGAAAACACCCAGGCTCAAAAATCGATTGTCGTCACACAAATGTTTCTCCCGAAGCGGGAATCGAACCCGTGACACTCGGCGTAGCAGTCCCACGTTCTTGCCACTTGACCATCCGTTTCGTCGTTTTAAGGTATTGATGGATTTAGAACCGTTGACAAAGCTAAAAAAAACGCGTGTTACAACACTTATAAACTTGTCTATCATATGCAAATATACTTTCGTGTTGAATTGATCGCTTTCACCATCTTGTTACTATAATTATTATGCATTAAGTCCATAAATAATGTCCCATTATTGCATAATACATCCGTGAGCTGCTTCTGTTATTATAATAATGAACAGTTAGCAATATAACTACACAGTTATAACTGTTATAATTTAAATTTTATAATCATTTGGTTACATAGGTGACAATTACGTATCTTACAAAAAACATTTCAATTAAAACTATTTATCAATTGATCGAATTCGGTTTATCAGTTCATGGCTCTATATTACGTAATAAGAACCTAATGGTACTGGTCTTATATTTTATCTACCTACATGAATTATTATTTATAAGATATTTAATACAGCTTAAATATGTAGAGTCTCTGTTTTTTTAAGATTCGTGAGTGTAATTTGGCAACGCCGATTCAGATACTGAAGGTTTAATAACCCTTAGATCGGTTTCAGCCTAGTGTATTTTGTCGCACGTATACGCGCGTATAAAGATTTCATTGGCACTTGCAAAACTTCAAAAGCCGAACGCGTGTACGCATTTACGCTCGATTTTTTTAGCGAGTGTCAGTAGCATGAGGCGTCTCTCGGCACTTGTCGCGCGTACATGCGCTGTCTTCTTCTTATTGTGTCACTAGTTCTTTCGAACCAGTTTGGTGAAAGGATTTCAAGTGCACCTCGAAGAGGCCTTTAATGCACTGTTTTGTCTGTTTTTCGTCCACTGCTCGTGTTTTACTTTAGCATATTTTAGCATACAAATCTCACGTCATTTCACTTCGTTTGACAATAAAATACTTAAACTACCTGCCTATGTCTATAGTTACTTCTATTCCTTCATTCTCTACCCCTGTAGTTAGCTACATCCTGCAGACACTTTACAACTATACTTGAGTTGGAATAGCGAAATATATGGCAGATGTCGTAAAAGGGAAACATAACTATCATTCTCATATTTAGCCGGCTCACAGTGGAGGATCGTGTGAACAGTTCTATCATACATTATCCACTTGCTGGCTGTGATAGATAGCCAGCAGAGCGCGGCGTATCTGGTGTTCACACCTTGAGTAAATCACATTCCTCTTATCTAGGTGGTAGAAAAGTTGTACTGGATTTCATATAACTATAGAAAACAAAAGAGGTACTGGATTGGGTACTTGAAAACGCCCTATTCTGGCTTTGCAAAATACAGAGAAAGAGCTCTTATTTTGTTTTGTCTTTTGGATTAAAAAAAAACAGTTAATAAAGTTGGGGAAGACAGGGATCCGAAATAAGAAAAATATTTCTGAAACATATCCAAGTTCAATTTACTTATTATTAGACAAAAATTGGATAGAGACTAGATCCTTTTTTATTCCCTTAAAAAAAGTATTTCAGTAATTCATTAGTTATTTAATTTTGGTTTCCATAGTAAAAGCTGCGCTCAGTTAGGGCTAAATGGCGTTGTTGTGAATTGTCCAAAAATGTTTATATATCAAATTTATTTATTTATTTCAGTACATATTCAGATTGAATGGTCTAAGCCTTATACATAAGATATTTATGCCTACTTGCACCAAACTGTCAAAGCTCCTAAGCAATTACTTTTCTTGCTTGCCAGTTCTTAACGGTCCAAATTCAGACTGTTAAGAACTGTCAAGCGAGTTAAGCAATTGCTTAGAAACTTTTATAGTTAAGTGCAAGTTGGCGTTAGACTTTTGTCTTTATGTTGATTAATAAAAACATGTTTATAAATATTTAATGAATGAAGGAAAATAAAGTAGAGTAGAAGCAAAATTTTGTGACTCACATGAGAAAAGCTAACTGTTTCCTAACTGGTTTCGAGCACTGGAAAGTAACGTGAAAAGTGTCAGCGGTATTTCCGTTCTGTCAGCCAGAGAGGCTAACAGCAGTCGAAAGCTAAAATATACCTACCTACAGGACCCATAGAATTAGACACACAGACTGAACGTATAATGCATTGCCTATTACCCGCGGCTCTATCCGTCTCTTAATATCGGAATAGCCGAAAAGTATCCTTATTCGTCACAGACATATCCATCCTCACATATATTTGCACAATATTATTAGTAAATTTCCATTTAATAAAAAAGCAGTTCGTACCTATTTATTAGTGTGTAATATACTCGAATATTATACACCTTCCTCTGAGTGCCAAAAACTCAAAGAATATTTGGATAACTTTTACCACCTTTAATAAAGGTAGATAGGTTTATACGTTACCTATACTATAGGTAATGTACAAATCTATCCTGCCTCATCATTGCCCTGCCCTTATCCCACACTTAGGCGGGGTCGGCACAACATGTCTTCTTCTTCGATTCGTCTCTATCAGCCGTCATCTCTGTTCTCACGCCTGCTTTGTTCATATCCTCTTTCACACAATCCATCCATCTTTTCTTTGGTCTTTCTCTTCTCGTAAATCCATCTACTTTCATATTCTAATACTCTTCTAGTGACAAACTTTTAAAATAATTTGTGAAATTACGTTTCTAATATAAAAAGCTAAAGCTATGATACAGGTAAGCTATTTACCTCTAAACATATCAATTTATAAAACACGAGTTCAGTAATTGTAAAATTACTGTAATTTCGTTCGCACATTTACTAGTATGTGGTTTATGGCTCTTTCTAATCTATAAACAACATGCAAGGCTCCAATTTAACCTAAAAGTGGTCTATAGACTCAATAAAATGCGAAAGTTAGTTATACGTTTCGGTTGTTAGTTGTTTGGAATAGATCGTTTACGATTTTTTTTAATATATTTTATTTATAAAAGTTAATACCTAAATACTAAGAGATGTTTCTTTTGTTACCTGAGTTGTAGGTGAAAAATGCGAAGATAAGTAACCTGAAATAAGTTATTAATAAAAATAATCATTATTGTCTGACATCAACATGATCGATCATTTTAGTATACATCACATAACTTAAATTAAAAATTTAATATACTACACCATAATTATTTAACTTCCATGTTTCGTTGTTATATTTAAATTATATTGTCGTATTTGTATTTACTAAGTACCTGTTGTTAAAATCTTTATTAAGAATAATTAATAAGAAGCCTAAGTACCTAATTGGACAAGGACCATTTTCAGAAACTTACCAAGCCCTAAATCGGAACTCAGAAGCTGCGTATTTTAAAATAAACTAAATAAATGACTTATTTATGTGTAAAACATGTACCTTATCTTTTGACAAATGTATAATCTTTAATTAGTATAATTGGTGTAAGCCGTTCTAGTTAAAAAATAAAATAAAAATAAAAATATATATATATAACTAGGTTATTCGTCCCTGAATAAATAAATAGGTAATATTAAAATGGCCGCAACAGGTAGGTACCAAATGTTGTCTAAGATATCTCAATTGCTAAAAATAAAAATAACTTTCAGTTTTATACTTCAATCTATGTATGTATTCAGATTTACATCAATATAATGTCAAGGTGCTTTCTCCAGTGAGCAGTCAGAAAATAAACTCAGTGGCAGTAAGTTACAAAGCATAAATATTGCAACATCATCGAATTCATAACATATGAGTGACATTGTAAGCCTGAATGAAGTTTCGATTTCTAAGGTCAGCTGGTCAGATGCGGAGGAAAGTGATGAAAATAAAAGTTATTTTCAACAACCGTAAACAAAATAATTGGTCTCAAAAGACGAAGTATTTTAGTGTAGACGTGTTACAAGAAGTTTACAAGTTAGTTAGATTATAAAAACTGAAATTCTGACTGCTAAAACATTATCGCCAAATTCGATTTTTAACACTTTATTTGTAAAAGTCATCGGGTTTGTTGACTAATTGTAATTTTGAAACACATTTTGTTGCCAGCCCCTTATTGATATCAAAATCATAAAAATATATTTTGTTTACAAACTTTGTAATATTTAAGTAATACAAACTTTCGACTTTGTAACATTTAAATAATGTGCGATACGTGTTGAATCCGTTTTTTATTTCAATTATGTTTGAAATAGGACTCTCTCAATCATTCTTCAATAAAATCCGATTCAATCACTCATGCTCACAGCACGCAGCATCATCCATATTACATAGTAAAATAACAACGTGATATGATTACTATGAAGAATATAAGCAAAAAGCGCAGAAAGGAACGTAATAAAAAGTAGCGCATCGAACAGTTGTGGTCTGCTCTGGCCTGCTCGCTGGGCTTGTGAAATGGAGCGTTAAAGTTCGTGGTTTTAATAAAAAAAGATAGAGGTGCAATGCCACAAGAATTTACATGGAATAATGGGTCACTTGCTCTTGGTTTTTGGTTTTTGGGGAGTCCGTGCCTACACAGTGAAGCAGTGCTTGAGGGGAGCGCTGTGCTAATTCTCCCTTCGTTGCCGAGTACCAATACATTTGATGATGAGATGAATGTTGAATGTGTTGAGTTTGGTTTTGAAAATTTTACAATTTAGAATTACATTTGATCTAGAAGTTGTAAATTTATTTGTGTCAAGAGTCTATGATACACGGCTTTTTTACACGCTAAGAGCCAGCGAGTTGGCTTGTAGCGTGTAAATTCGCCAAGTGTCATTGGCTTTTATACAATCTGCCTCAACAATCCTTCCCGAAAGCTTACTTGCTCACACGCTAGCTTTTAAACTTGCCAACAAGCAGCGTGTAAAAGTCGTGTGACGACGCTTTAGGCTTAAATCTTAATTTTATTTTTAGTAAAAAAAAACAAACAAACTAGACAATAGGGTACCCTAAATGTAGAAAAAACAAAAAAATATACTAGACAATTTCCTTAATTTAATTTTTTTTTACTTCTAATCCCGAGATACACGAGGAAAGTGTTTCAAGCCAGGGTAGCAAGATAGTGATAGTAAGCCAGCAAGCTAGCAGCTCTGGATTCGTGAAAACAGAACTAGCTTCATTTCTAGGCTAGTAAGATAATGAAAAAGTGAGCTAATACCTTCTACAAAATAAAGTGCCGTGAACAAAATGTATTTTTGAATTAGCGTCCTTTCTACTGTCATATCAATGTACTCACTGCCAAACTATGAAAAATAGTTGTATTTCGTATTAGTAACCTTGCTTTTGAAGACGGTTTCACTTCTGTCGGGTGGTCTTAAGCACACAACTTTTTTTTATCTATCTTATCTATTTGGGTTCTCAGACGAGCATGTTGATTATTATAGAAAGCCTTATAACTTTATTAGTCAGAATCTCGTGATAAACGGCTATCACATTATTCGTTACGGAGATTCAGATTTCGTGATGCGACCGATTTATATCTCGGTTTAGATTGATATTGAATTTAGTACTGTTATGTTCTAGATAGATAGATCCGTTAAACCTAGATGCATGTTCTAGGAAATAAGCAGTTTCGTTTGTAGATTGAACGGAGATTGGGAGAGTCGTTGAGCGAAAGTGTTTTTGTATTCTGCGATATAGGACAAACTAAACATGTAAATATTTTATCCTAGCATTTTAGCTATGGCGTAAAACCAAAGAATAAGTAATATTATGTACCATGTAAAACTAAGATCAATAATCTCGTATATTAATAATCTTAGCTATCTTACTAACCCTAAGGTTTTTAATAAATGCCCGTAATAAGTACTGCAAAAAGTCCTTGTTTAATTTCCAACATAAATAAAACATCTTTTAAACTCATAACCTCTACCATGCAGATATATCAAATGCAATTCGTTCATTACATGAAAACCCCATGCATAATTATGCATTCATGGTTAAAACTTTTGTCCGTTGCAATAATTTCCTTAAACAACTGCAGTTGTAGACTTGTAACCCTTTTAGTTCGCGAACGTTTGCATAAAATTGTTCGCCATTTGTCCGCCATCTTGGGAGTCGTTGACTATTATATTCAAATTAGGAACACTGGAGCGGGACGTCTTTGCCCATCATATTTGGTGTGTGTGATTAGACAGTGAGAATGGGGCCTAAATATAGGGGAGAATTGCATGCTTAAATTAATTTGAAAGTAAAACGGTGTTCTGGGAATTAATTCTGAGACTTTTTTCATCAGTTGCATTCTAATGGGCTGTTAAGCATCGATGACATAGTGCTAGTTTACAAGCTACAAACCAGTGTGTTTGAAAGCTAGCGAGTCAGCGAGTTAGCGAGGATTGCCAACTAGTAGATTGTAAAAAAACCGATGACACGGGACGAGTTTACAAGCTACAAGCGAACTTGCTGGCTTGTAGCTTGTAAACTAGTCCTGTCTCATCGACGCTTTACGCAGTAAATGCTAAAGCCTCGATGACACACGGCTTTTTTACACACTGCTTGTTGCTGAGTTTCAAAGCTAGCGTGTGAGCGGGTTAGCATGTAAAAAGCCGTATGTCATTGACGCTTTGTAGTATTTTTTTTTTTTATTTTGCATAAATATCTCACTTACAATCAAGATAGATCACGTGGACTCATTCATTTTCGTTATGTTCGCCTTAATGAAAACTACCTTAAAAGTCAATGTTTATAGAACAACATCCGTCAAAATGTCTGCACCAATTAAAATACCGTTAGCACCGGATACTCTGTTCTGACCGATATACTTGGATTACATAACAACATAACGCTACCTACAAACTCAAGATACTAAAGTTTTTAGAGTACTAAATCTAAATTAATAAAAAGAGCTGGATCAGTAAACGAAATTTATTTGTGCAAAACACAGAAGTATTAAGGTATAGAATCATAATGTAGTACATTGAAAATGCGCCAAAAAAACGGGAGCCTTATTGGCTAACTTCTAATATATTTTAGTCCGATGCTAATTTTCGAAAAAGAGAAGTAACAGGGCCGGATAAATATTATACGTTAAAACTAGGTATTAGGCTTTTTTATTGTTAATAAAAGTACATCGTATAAGTAAGAAACAATATTTGAAAATGGAGATATTTCATTTTTATTGACAAGGTGTCTGAAATCGTGTAACGACTCTATTTGGCTTGATACTGTCTATCTTGGTGTTCTTTAGGAACACTGTTATTCATCTATGATAACAACAAAACGTAAGAATACTACCTATTTATTTATTTTATTTCTGTTATTTTTAGAGCAGGTCAAAGAGTTTCTGGAGCAGTAAAGCAAGTTTGTTTGTGCAAGCCTGTTATCAGCTTGGTGGTTCGATTGAGGAGGCGCTCCCAGTGTCGCCGTCAGATGAAAAGAAAGAATAAACACTAAAACAAATTTTCTTACTTTCTTTTCTTTCTTTGATGCGAAGGGAAGAATGTCATGTAACTAGAAGAGTGCTGAATATGAAAATATGGGTGGACTGTGTGAAAGATGATATGAATAAAAAAGCTGTAAGTACAAAGATGACGGCTGATAGAGAAGAATGGAAGAAGAAGACATGTTGTGCCGACCCCACGTAAGTAGGAAACGGACAAGAAACGGATGATGTATTTGAATATAAAATAGTAGTTAAACCATCTGTTACATTACAGGTATTCGTAGATCGCCTTCATGCAGACGGCTCCTTACAACATTCTTCATGTTCCATAGAAAGCACTACCGCGTACATTCGGAATGCATCTCTACATTAATTAGGTTTAATCAGAGTAACTTTGTGACATATTTCCGTTTTTGCACCATTGAGTCAGAAGACGGAAAATTTAATTGCTCCTAATCAACTCGCTCGTAATTATGTGACAGCTAGGAACGTGGTGTTCTTGTGAAGGAATAGATAGATAGATAGATAGATTATTCTTTATTGCACACCATCACAAAACAAACAAAAAAAAAACATAAAGAAGAAAATAATGTTAAAAATAGTGGACAATGGGCGGTCTTATCGCTAAAAGCGATCTCTTCCAGACAACCTTTGGATGGACAAGAAACTGTTGAACAAAAAGTGGACGGCGGCATATTTAACTACTAAAAAAAACTTAAGCTACTTAATTAACTAATACTAACAGTGAAGTACTTACTTAGAAGATAGAAATTGAGGCAATGAATAATTTAAACTTACATAAAAATAAACATAAAAATACAATAAAATAGACAAATAAATAGAAAAAAATAGAAAAAAAAGAATATGTGTCTCATGGTACACAAATACACCAGGTATGCTAATTGGAGACCAATATCTATTTAATATAGGTAAATGCAGCATCCATAATTATTGTTATTATAGGTTGTTTTGTTTTATCTTGAATATGGTTATTTTATTAGACATTCTGAATTTATGATTCACTAAACTTAATCTGTATGAATTTTTTTTAGACACATGGTTTTTGTTACTGACTGTATTCCCATACCGTTTAACTTGTTTTGGGATTCGTTCATGAGTGTTATTCGTCAGGAATAGAATATTAATTACGGTAATAAACAAATACCATTGGTATTAGTTTTTGGTAATGGAAAGGTCGGATCGAGTTTAAGAAAAATTTATGCCCTATCAGTTAAAAGAAAATTTGTATATTGTAAAAACATGGTTAAAACAGAAAATGAAGTAGATAGCATGCCGAGTGAAACTGCGGGCAAGAGTTCCCCAAATAGCCACATCTCCCTTCCTAAACAGTTGGTCAATTACGAAAATCGTTACGTATCAGCACTTTTGAGAGCCCTGAATCTCTCCCACACGTAATTGGTAACGGCGCGGCTCCCGTACCGGAATCGTAAAGTTGTTAAAACGGTACGCACAGCCGCTGGCTTCCGTACGCCCCATTTGACGCGCTCATTTGTAGGTGCCTATTTGTATTATCTACGGTAATAGTAGGCGTTATGACCGTATTACGAGATAAGGCGTTTTCTCAAACATGCTTGGAAATTCAAACCTTATTACCCGACTGCCAAGGAAGGGTTATTTTGACAACCTTATTCCTAGGCCGGCAAAGTTGAACGACTTTGCCGATAAAATTTTTAAAATTTGCTTTGAAATAAATAACTATAATTTTTCATATCGTGTTAGGACATAATTTAAAAAGGTATCGCACGTTATATTCTGAAAGTAGCAACAAAGGAGGTAAGAATCAAAGGTTTTTATTTTCGCACTTAATTTTTAGAGAGAACTAGTATTTAGAATTTAAGTTATTTTGGTGTACGCCCATGATATTGTTTTTAATATTTTATTTATGAATTTACAACTACTCCCGATATTTACTACTCTGCTCTAGGTCTACTCGAGGTACCTACTCCATTTCCCACGTATCAATATTCCGACCACAATCAAAACAATAACTTTGTACTAACGTACTATCAAACGATCTTTAAATACCTCCTTCACATAATAAGAGGATGAAAAGGTTAAAACTGATGCACTTTACGTGATCGTTTCGGTATGCGCGCGCGCAGGTGTGAGTTTTTATTTGAAGTACGAACCGCTGCGGGCCAGTATACGCCATATCATTATGCGTTTTAAATTTAGATGTTTTTGTTGATTAGGGAATATAAAAATTAGTGAGCAGGTAAATAAAAATATGTACCGCATTATATTAAAATTATATTTAGATGGTGTTGGCAAAATAATTAGTTATATTTTGCCAACACCATCTAAATAATTATTGATATGTTTTTAAATATTATTTATTAACAATTAATTATTTAATCATCAATATCTAAAGTAATTTTATTACAGCATAAGCTAACTACTACAATCTATATTACAAAATTTACAAAAGGAAACAATTGGGCCACCCATAGACCGTTGCAAACGATCTATAGGTAGCTCAACTGCTCCAACTCGATACCCGATGGCAGCGTGTCGAGGATACTGGCTGCATTGCCTCTTTGTATAGCAAGGCTTATTCTTTGGCCGAGATAGCTGCCAAGATATTAATATATTTTTAATGATATTAATATAATTATCAATATCTATAATTGACAATATAACTTTCATCGATCTAATACTATAATAAATTGTACTTGGTGGTCGAAAGATCGACACTACAGTCATAATGCGGTTTCACATTAGCGAATTCGTTGTCAAAGCCGCGAGAGACGTGACACTCGCTAGAAAAACCGGGCGTAAACGCCAACATACGCGCATATACGCGCAACACATCGTAGTATACGCGCGATAATTTAGAGGACCAATTTTGGTTCCGACTGTACAAAAACATAAATTAAAAGTAAAACAGCCTAAGTAACTCAGTTCGGGGGAGTCACTGAACGGAAATAATATTTATTTTGAAATTCAGTGACTCCCATTCGTGCGAAATTACCACGTGGGAAATTACCACGCAGAACGAGTCGACAAAAATACGCTAACCTAAAACCGCACTCAGTCCTCATTACGCTTACAAAGACGTGGTTTTAAACCTAGACGTAGTCTCTATTATCATCCAACTTGAAGTTACTTGGTGTATTTTTTGTCGTGACTACGTCTAATAAATCGATGAACGCCGCCGGCTGCATGCACGAAAATGTTGACGTTATTTTCCGGTAACGCTGTCATTGTCCGGTAACGCTCATTGTCCCATTACGCTGGTAGTCACTTTAAACTATCGTCCGTAAACCAACTTTACAGACAACCATTTTTTTTTTACAAAATAATGGAATTCAAGCTCTCCCACGTTTCAGGCACCAATAAAAAATAATAGAATGCTAAAAGCCAACAATACATAAAAGATCATTGACCGGTATACAGTAAAATGTTTTTTTACTGACAGTAAGTAAACAGAGTATAAAACAAATACCAATGGAACTTTGAATGTGGACAAGCATTTTATGGCTTAGTTTTATAGTAAAGTGGATAGGTCGTGGAATAGTTGGGTTTTTAATATGGTGCCTCGACTTTCAATCCGAAGGTCGCGAGTTCGAACCCGGTCGTACACCAATGGATTTTTCTGTTCAAAAAAATAATGTGTGCATTTTAAATACGTGCTTAACGGTGAAGGAAAACATCGTGACGAAACCGGCATGTCATAGAACCATAGTTTGAAAACATGTGTCAAGTGCACGAAAGAAGCCTCTTCGAGGCGCACTTGAAATCCTTTCACCACACTGGTTCTAAAGAACTAGTTGTCACTAGTTCTTTCGATAAGAAGAGTAATATACCTACTTGGGATAAACCTTACGTAACTGAATACGAGTACGTTTGTATTCGAGATTTTGTTATTTAAATTGGCTTATTCCCAGAGGTCCATGATTATATTATTTCTTATTTCCCAATAGGTCCATGAAAACTATCACTATAATTTTAAATATTCATACATGAACTCCCAAGGGGTCTATGAGATGTAATGTACAGTCAGTAAAAAAATTACAAGAAGGTTTTTCATTGGTTATGACTAGATACTGAGTACTCGGCCGAGACAGTAAAATGTTACTCGGCCAGTAGTGAAGCTTACATCATTCGTTCAGCCGGGCACTCGGCGCTATGTTTATACGTACCGAGTACTCGGCCGAGTACGTGTGATCTAGGCATTAGTGAGTCTTCATGACGTATAAAAGTCATATACATTTATTCATATAATAAGCATACGCGACCACATTGAAAATCTCCTCTTTATTTTAAGTCAGTTGAAAACATTAGAATAATAAATTTATTAAAACATCGTGATGAATATAATATTATGTAAACTGGTCGTCACTGTGATATAATTTAACGGTAGTTTTCATTTATGGATTAAACCGAGGAAGAAATTCATTTCGGAACCATAAGATTGCTATCAACTACAGTTTTTATAACGTTACTAGCTTTTGCCACTGCCTTTGCTTACATGGCATCATTTAATATAATAATCATTATACAAGCGCCTGGGCCCAAGTATTATTTGAGTTGATTTAGAATTAATGAAAAGTGAATAGTCAAAAAATTACATAAAAACTCCAAATTAAGTAGGTAAGAAATAAAATATTTTTTTTAAACTATTGTTGGCAAAGAAATAATTAAATCAATTTTAAAATAAGTTTTTTTTTCATTGCCATTATGTTTTACTATTTATTGAACGAATCGAATGAAAATAATGATCGACGTTTTACCCCCCGTTCCCACTCGTCGGTTGTCGAGCCCGACATAGTGTCGGTTGCTCTAGAAGCTGAATATTTTATATGAATCCACGATTTTTTTGAATTTACAATAGAGGAACATACTTCCGATTATAAATACGGAACCGACACCCGTCAGGTGGCAAAGCTACGCTGGCAGACGCTTGTAAGCGGTATGCTACATTACGTAAAAACTATCCAATAACCATTAAGGCTAATCCTCAAATCCGAATTCCATACTTTACATACGTACTTTTTAAGTATTTGTCCGAAACATTTTTTAAGGAATTCGGATTTGAGGATTCCCCTTAACGTCAAGATTTTCACCGAGATTTGCTGACCATCGTCGTGCAGTATCGCTCCGGTGCCCACATCGCATGTTCACGAACGAAGTAGAGATAGCAACAAACGTAGGTTATTTTATATCTTCCGGTTCTTGAAGTGATAACTTATTTAGGCGCGCTGAGCAGTTTATTTTGTGGGTATTGAATGAGATTGAGCTATCACGCTCAGCTATGTAACGCTCGTTTGGATAAAGTAGGAAAAAATATATTTGAAGTTTTCACTTCAGTCGTGTAGTTTTAGGCACACCCTTTTTCTTTGTCATTTCTTTGACTTGAGTTTTGATT